>OX244002.1:5000-10005000 GCA_945859715.1 Apamea sordens
CTAACCTAACCTAACCTAACCTAACCTAACCTAACCTAACCTAACCTAACCTAACCTAACCTAACCTAACCTAACCTAACCTAACCTAACCTAACCTAACCTAACCTAACCTAACCTAACCTAACCTAACCTAACCTAACCTAACCTAACCTAACCTAACCTAACCTAACCTAACCTAACCTAACCTAACCTAACCTAACCTAACCTAACCTAACCTAACCTAACCTAACCTAACCTAACCTAACCTAACCTAACCTAACCTAACCTAACCTAACCTAACCTAACCTAACCTAACCTAACCTAACCTAACCTAACCTAACCTAACCTAACCTAACCTAACCTAACCTAACCTAACCTAACCTAACCTAACCTAACCTAACCTAACCTAACCTAACCTAACCTAACCTAACCTAACCTAACCTAACCTAACCTAACCTAACCTAACCTAACCTAACCTAACCTAACCTAACCTAACCTAACCTAACCTAACCTAACCTAACCTAACCTAACCTAACCTAACCTAACCTAACCTAACCTAACCTAACCTAACCTAACCTAACCTAACCTAACCTAACCTAACCTAACCTAACCTAACCTAACCTAACCTAACCTAACCTAACCTAACCTAACCTAACCTAACCTAACCTAACCTAACCTAACCTAACCTAACCTAACCTAACCTAACCTAACCTAACCTAACCTAACCTAACCTAACCTAACCTAACCTAACCTAACCTAACCTAACCTAACCTAACCTAACCTAACCTAACCTAACCTAACCTAACCTAACCTAACCTAACCTAACCTAACCTAACCTAACCTAACCTAACCTAACCTAACCTAACCTAACCTAACCTAACCTAACCTAACCTAACCTAACCTTTTTTTTTTTTTTTTTTTTTTGTCGCTGAGAAATGCTTTATGCATCCCCGTCTCGCGGGGGACCGAGACGGGGTATGTGGGACTCCCTGTCGGAAGGACAGTATACCCACTAAAACTCAGCGGTGTTCCTGCAAACGCCGTAATGGGAGGGCTATGGGAATTCAATACTTCCACGGCCCTCCCGGCGTACGCCCGCCAAGATGGTATGGCGGGCCCCGCATGCCCCCCAGGTTGGGGGGCTACGGGAATGGCCGGGAACACCTGGCCATTCCCGTCCCACAAGGTGGAGGCCTGTGCAAAACAGGCAACGGAGCCCCCGCACCCGTTGCCTGCTGGCCTCCACGCCCGCCTAAAAGGCGGGCCCCGCAAGCCCCCCGCGTTGGGGGAGCTACGGCCGCAGAGGATAGGGAGAGCGGCAACGAAACACCGACACTCCTCTTCCCCTGCGGCCCCGCCGCGTCCGCCATCTCACGGTGGCGGCCCCGTCAAGGCCGCGGAAGGAAGGGAGAACCCCTCCCGCCGCGGCCTCTGTCCTCAGCCGCAATGTCTCCCTCACGGGGGACATCGCGGCCCGCCTCAGGTAGGTCACGATGTCGCGCAAGCGGCACCGCAACCTACCCGTGGGCCGCTACGTCCCGGGCTAAACCGCACAGCCCGGACGAGCGGCCCCCGCCTGGGTCCCTCTTAGCTTCACCGTGGCTCGCGCAGCCACGGCTACTGAGCCCCCCCGCCTCGACAATGCGGGAACCCACTGGGGGGGAACCTAACCTAACCTAACCTAACCTAACCTAACCTAACCTAACCTAACCTAACCTAACCTAACCTAACCTAACCTAACCTAACCTAACCTAACCTAACCTAACCTAACCTAACCTAACCTAACCTAACCTAACCTAACCTAACCTAACCATATAACTTTGCTTCCCGGTGACGCATTTACAAGCTGTTTTCAGCATATTTAATATTTTTTGAGGTCCCTGAAACGTTCCCACTAGGGATAATTGACTATTTTCGCGAAAACCCCATTTTCGTTTTTTGACTTGTAAAAATTTCACTAAAACTCCTTTAAAAAACACTATTTTTAACATTTTCTTCAAAATTTTCATCTAAATTCCCGTTCCTGTAATTTTAATTGATACTTACCTGCCTTACCTGTGCTCCCGTGCGCGTTCCGCGTGCCAGAGTCCCGTTTTGGTAGTGTTAGTCCAGGTTTTTACATACATTTTGGTCGTAAATTCAGTTTTTCCAGGAAAATTCCCGATTTTTCTTCTGGACTTCATCCAGAAACGCCATAGTCAGCTAGCCCGCGCGGAGACGCGTCTTTTGACACCTCGCCCGTGCGCCTAGCCCACATACAACATCTAAAATTCCAGAAATTTTTGCATTTCATACATAGTATAAATTGACGAAATCCACCTTAGGGAGTCCTGATTTTGATCAAACCTATATAACTTTGCTTCCCGGTGACGCATTTACAAGCTGTTTTCAGCATATTTAATATTTTTTGAGGTCCCTGAAACGTTCCCACTAGGGATAATTGACTATTTTCGCGAAAACCCCATTTTCGTTTTTTGACTTGTAAAGATTTCACTAAAACTCCTTTAAAAAACACTATTTTTAACATTTTCTTCAAAATTTTCATCTAAATTCCCGTTCCTGTAATTTTAATTGATACTTACCTGCCTTACCTGTGCTCCCGTGCGCGTTCCGCGTGCCAGAGTCCCGTTTTGGTAGTGTTAGTCCAGGTTTTTACATACATTTTGGTCGTAAATTCAGTTTTTCCAGGAAAATTCCCGATTTTTCTTCTGGACTTCATCCAGAAACGCCATAGTCAGCTAGCCCGCGCGGAGACGCGTCTTTTGACACCTCGCCCGTGCGCCTAGCCCACATACAACATCTAAAATTCCAGAAATTTTTGCATTTCATACATAGTATAAATTGACGAAATCCACCTTAGGGAGTCCTGATTTTGATCAAACCTATATAACTTTGCTTCCCGGTGACGCATTTACAAGCTGTTTTCAGCATATTTAATATTTTTTGAGGTCCCTGAAACGTTCCCACTAGGGATAATTGACTATTTTCGCGAAAACCCCATTTTCGTTTTTTGACTTGTAAAAATTTCACTAAAACTCCTTTAAAAAACACTATTTTTAACATTTTCTTCAAAATTTTCATCTAAATTCCCGTTCCTGTAATTTTAATTGATACTTACCTGCCTTACCTGTGCTCCCGTGCGCGTTCCGCGTGCCAGAGTCCCGTTTTGGTAGTGTTAGTCCAGGTTTTTACATACATTTTGGTCGTAAATTCAGTTTTTCCAGGAAAATTCCCGATTTTTCTTCTGGACTTCATCCAGAAACGCCATAGTCAGCTAGCCCGCGCGGAGACGCGTCTTTTGACACCTCGCCCGTGCGCCTAGCCCACATACAACATCTAAAATTCCAGAAATTTTTGCATTTCATACATAGTATAAATTGACGAAATCCACCTTAGGGAGTCCTGATTTTGATCAAACCTATATAACTTTGCTTCCCGGTGACGCATTTACAAGCTGTTTTCAGCATATTTAATATTTTTTGAGGTCCCTGAAACGTTCCCACTAGGGATAATTGACTATTTTCGCGAAAACCCCATTTTCGTTTTTTGACTTGTAAAGATTTCACTAAAACTCCTTTAAAAAACACTATTTTTAACATTTTCTTCAAAATTTTCATCTAAATTCCCGTTCCTGTAATTTTAATTGATACTTACCTGCCTTACCTGTGCTCCCGTGCGCGTTCCGCGTGCCAGAGTCCCGTTTTGGTAGTGTTAGTCCAGGTTTTTACATACATTTTGGTCGTAAATTCAGTTTTTCCAGGAAAATTCCCGATTTTTCTTCTGGACTTCATCCAGAAACGCCATAGTCAGCTAGCCCGCGCGGAGACGCGTCTTTTGACACCTCACACGTGCGCCTAGCTCGCAAAAAATTTGCCCACCCACCCGCCCTCTGGTCTATAGGAAGGTGGACGTGGGGATTTTGGCGAAAAATAAAATTCTGTACTTAGCTGCTCCAGCGACGTACACACCAAAACCTGTTAGTTAATTATAAAAATAAAAACTTTTGTGACAGTACGCGCCTTCAAGGGAGTTTTATTGACATATTTTATTTACCCGACCGACTCCTGTTTTGCAGGACTCGTTTTTTTTTTTTTATATTTCTTTTTCTGATCCCCCCTTTACAGGGATACAAACACATCGCCAGTGTCCTCTGACTGGTTTTTATGAACACCACCTTCACGCAATCCTCAAAAATGTTCCGCACACCGGCCAAAAAAGACGCGAGCTCGCCGGGCTCCAGGTGCTCACCGCGCTCAATGGAGAAGGCTGGACCCTCACTACCAAATGTGAGGCGAAGCATCGGGGAATGGGAGGCCGGGAAAGCCGAGCCACAAGCCAAGTCCCCGACCAACCCAAAGCCCGTCACCACACCACCTGCTCCTAGCTCTCTGGAGACGCACCGAGCATCTGGAGATCCCACGAAGACAGCAACGAGACCGGAGTCGAGGTACCCCAGTCTCACAGCGGAGGCGAGAGCTTGCCTGAACAAGGCAAAGCTGCATATAGGCAACTCTCGCAACCTCAAAACCGAGATTAAGACTGGGGTCACCGAAGCTATAAACCGGCTCTACGAGCTCGTGAAGGAGGCGGAACGGAGCAGGGTTCCCGCCGTACCGGTGCCCGCAGCTGTACCTGCACCGGTCGTAGTCGCACCGGTGGCGGCACCACTGAGGCCGACCATAGACGAACCGACAGAGCTCATGAAGCAGCTGATGGCGAACCTCCAACAGCACAACCAGGCGTTGGAGGAGTGCAATCAGCACACACGGGCTCTGTCGGAGCGTCTACAACAGGCTCCTCGCTATGTCGCAGGCCAGGGCCCAACCTTCGCGGAAATGGCCGCCGCCCCAAAGCAGGTCATCCAAGAACCTCTTCACTCGGTGGTCGTATCATCCATCAATGATCAGGACACCGGTGAAGAGGTTATTGAGAAGCTCAGGACGGCGGTCGATGCCCGAAATGAGGGCACTAGAGTGGAGCGGCTGCGAAAAGCGAGGGACCAAAAAGTTGTGGTCGGCTTCAAAACAAAAGAGGAGCTGAACAAGGTCACTGAAAGGATCCGGAAAGCGGGAAACCTTGTGGTGGAGGAGGTTCAAAATAAGGACCCGCTCATCATCATTCGGGACGTCCTCTCCTGCAATGCGGATGTGGAGATCATCCAGGCCCTGCAGCGGCAGAACACCCACCTGATTGGGGACATACCTGCGGATGATGTGAAGTTGGGGGTGAAATACCGTCGTAAGACGAGGAACCCCCACTTATGCCACGTCATCCTGCAGGTGTCCCCAACTGTGTGGCAGAGGCTAACTCTGGCAGGTCGTGTTCACATCGACCTCCAGAGGGTGCGCGTTGAAGACCAAACGCCACTGGTGCAGTGTACCCGCTGCCTGGGGTACGGCCACGGCAAGCGTTTTTGCAAGGAGCCGGCCGACCTGTGTAGCCACTGTGGCGGTCCGCACCTCAGGGCGGACTGCCCAGACGCAAGGATTGGCGAGGCAGCGGCGTGCGTCAACTGCACCAGAGCCAAGATCCCCAACCGCGAACACAACGCATTCAGCAGCGAATGCCCGATGCGAAAGAAGTGGGACGCATTGGCCCGAGCCTCAGTAGCATATTGCTAAAGTTGTGCCTACGACCACCACCGAGTACAAAATTATCCAGGCCAACCTGCAACGGAGTCAGCTCGCAACAAACGAGCTCTTGCTCGAAGCTGAAAAGCATAAAGTCGCCGTGGCAATGCTCCAGGAGCCTTACGTGGGTGGAGTAAGAAGGATGAAGAGTTACCGGGGCGTAAGGGTCTTCCAGAGCTCTGAGGGAGGAGAAGGGACTGTAAAGGCGGCAATAGCCGTCTTCGACAAAGATCTGGACGTCTTACAGTACCCGCAACTCACCACAAACAACATCGTTGTGGTGGGAATCCGAACCAGAGCCTGGACGATCACGCTGGTATCCTTCTACTTCGAGCCGGACAAACCCATGGAGCCATACCTGGAGCATTTGAAGCGGATAGAGCAAGAGATGGGCACCAACAGGTTGGTTATTGGAGGAGACGCAAACGCGAAAAGTACTTGGTGGGGTAGCAGCAACGAAGACCTGAGAGGGGAGCAGATGTGTGGGGCACTGGGGGAATCGGGGCTGCAGATCCTTAACACAGGAGATATCCCAACCTTCGACACCCTAAGAGGTGGGGTTAGGTACAGCAGCCACGTGGACGTGACGGCCTGTTCGGCGGACATGCTCGACCTGGTGAACGGCTGGCGGATCGAAGAGGGTCTCACGAGTTCCGACCACAACGGTATAACCTTCCACATACACCTACAAAAATCAAAGGGTATGGCGATTGAACGGACCACTAGGGTGTACAACACCAGAAAAGCAAACTGGAGGCAGTTTCATGCGAAACTGTCCCAGGTTATGTTGGACAAAAAGTTAACCCTAGTGGACTTGTCAAATACACACACCATAGACCAACTAGACACAATAATAAACACATACACACAAGCCATAACCGACACATGCAGAGACACAATACCACACAAACACAACACAGAAACACTCACCATGCCGTGGTGGTCCGAGGAACTCGCGGAGATGAAGAGGCTGGTCGCCACCAGGAAAGCCAGAGTCAGGAACGCAGCGCCGGTCCGAAGAGCGATGGTTGTTAGCCTGTACCTGGAGGCGAAGAGGGAGTACGAGGAAGCGGTGACGAAGGCTCAAACAAAGAGTTGGAAGGAGTTTTGCGGGAAGCAGGACAGAGAAGGGGTTTGGGAAGGGATCTACAGGGTAATGGGAAGGATAGCGAAGAGAGAGGAGGACCTGCCGCTGCGGATGGATGGGGAGACCCTGGACGCAAAGGGCTCTGTGAGGCTGTTGGCTGAGACGTTCTACCCCGAGGACCGAGAGGAAGACGACGACATGGATCATCGCCAAACCCGACAACTGGCAGAGACGGTAAACGCGTGGAGCCATGATGAACGACATGACCCACCGTTTACCCATAGCGAGCTTGACCGGTCCATGACGTCGTTCAACCCTAAAAAGGCCCCGGGAGCCGACGGCTTCACGGCCGACATCTGCTCTCAGGCCATAAAATGTGACCCCGACTACTTCCTGGCACTGTTAAATAAATGCCTGGCGCACCACCACTTCCCGAAGACCTGGAAGGAAGCCACGGTGGTTGTGCTCAGAAAGCCGGGTAAAGACTCGTACACCGTACCAAAGTCGTACAGGCCGATTGGGCTCTTGCCTGTCCTTGGGAAAGTGTACGAGAAGATGCTGGTTGCCCGTCTCAAATTCTACCTGCTACCCAGGATTAGTACTCGCCAATTCGGCTTTATGCCCCAAAAGAGCACCGAAGACTCCCTCGTTACCCTCGTGCAGTACATCCGAGGAAAGCTGGCACAGAAGAAGATCGTCACGCTCGTGTCACTGGATATCGAGGGAGCCTTCGACAGCGCGTGGTGGCCTGCCATCAAAGTGCGATTGGCTGAGGAAAACTGTCCTGTGAATCTGAGACGGGTAGTCAGTAGCTACCTCAGCGACAGGGTGGTCACAGTGAGGTATGCTGGGGAGGAGAGCAGAAGGCAAACCAGCAAAGGTTGCGTCCAGGGATCTATAGGGGGGCCCATTCTCTGGAATTTGCTGCTTGACCCGCTCCTGAAACAGCTGGAGAGTAGGGGCGACTACTGCCAGGCATTTGCCGACGATGTGGTGTTGGTATTTGACGGGGACACAGCACAAAAAATCGAGGGACAAGCCAATGCCGCTCTCGAACATGTTCGAGCGTGGGGTGTCAGAAATCGGCTGAAATTCGCGCCGCACAAAACCTGTGCGATGGTGCTAACGCGGAGGCTCAAGTATGACACGCCGCGCTTGAGCATGGGGGGGATCGACATTGGAATGTCCCAAGATGTTAAAATACTAGGGCTAGTCATAGACGCCAAACTGACCTTTAACAAACACATAGCTATCGTCTGTAAAAAGGCGATAGCTATATACAAGCAACTAGCTAGAGCAGCCCGGGTCAGTTGGGGTCTACACCCGGATGTAATAAGGGTCATCTACACCGCAGCAGTGGAACCAACTGTGCTGTACGCCGCAAGTGCATGGGCACCGGCTGCTAACAAGTTGGGGGTCAGAAAGCAGCTTAACATCATCCAGAGAGGGTTTGCTCAGAAGCTGTGCGGAGCCTACCGCACAGTCTCCCTAAACTCGGCACTGGTGTTGGCTGGGATACTCCCGCTCGACCTCCGTATCCAGGAAGCGGCCGCGCTCTACGGAGCCAAGAGGGGAGAACCCCAGCCCACACTAGGAGACCGGGAAGTGGAACGAATGGCCCCTGCGCTGGAGGCCCCGCACCCCGCGGAACAGATTAATCTGGAGTTTGGAAGCCTGGTAGACGAGGAACAATACCACAACCACAGCAATTTCGCTGTGCGGATATTCACCGACGGCAGCAAGATTGAGGGCAAAGTCGGAGCGGCGCTATCCTTGTGGAATAACACCACCGAAACAAAGGCCCTCAAGCTTGCTTTGCCGTCCTACTGCACCGTCTACCAGGCTGAACTACTGGCCCTGCAAAGAGCAGCAGGGGAAGCGCTCAAGCGCAGTGAAACAACGTTCGGCATCTTCAGCGACTCTATGGCGGCCCTTCAGTCGGTGATCAATGTAAGTTCCCCCCACCCCTTGGCCGTGGAAACAAGAGACACCTTACGGCGCTGTAAGCTCCAGAACAAGAGTGTCTCCTTGTTCTGGATCAAGGCCCACGCAGGGTTGGAGGGAAACGAGAGAGCCGACCAGCTCGCGAAGGAAGCCGCTCTAGGGTCGAAGAAGAAGCCGGACTACGATCTGTGCCCCGTATCATTCGTCAAGCGAAGAATCCGGTCGGAAACGCTTGACGAATGGAACGAGAGGTATAGGTCGGGTGACACGGCTTCGGGCACCAAACTGTTCTTCCCTGACGCGGTGGAAGCGTACAGTGTGGTGCGCAAGATGGCTCCCACGAGCATAACTACGCAAATTCTGACGGGGCACGGTGGGTTCTCTGCATACTTGAAACGCTTCAAGTGTAAGGAGAACCCATCGTGCGCCTGTGAGCCCGGCGTGGAGGAGACCGTCTTGCACATATTACTGGAGTGTCCAATCACCGCAAGAAAGAGGTACGAAATGGAGCAGCAGCTCGCCGTCTCATTGGTCCCACAAAATTTACCTGGTCTGATAAAGGGAAAATTAAGGAAAGCGTTTTTAAATTATTGCCAGGAAATAGCAAATATAGTAATTTTAAGAAATAAGTAATAGAAATGTTAGCGTAAGAAAAATAGGATATTAAATATATAATAAGTATATAGTTAAGTATCTTAGATAAAATAGCATAAAAATTAGAATAGGTTAAAAAATTTAAATTAAAAAAAAAAAAAATAAATAAATAAATAAATAAAAATAAAAAAAAAAATGGTAAGATTAAAGTCAGTTCCATAAGTACCACTTACATGCAGCAGATTATTATATAGCATAGATATAAGTATTATAGTATATTATAGATAGGAAATATTTGGTAAAATACAATAGATAATTGTTGTTATAATGTAAGGGATAGTTGTTGTTGGTTATCGTATACTCGTAGATCTGTTGTTACTCACCTCTCGGTGTTACTCGAGTTTCCTAAATAAAGCATGCACGTAATTAGAACTACGCAATATCAAGGGCTCTGATAATGTCAGAGGACACAAGCAGGGCAGGAGTGGGTTTTAGCCGGTAAGAGTCCGGCACTGCCCAGACTGGTTCACCAGTGAGGCAGTCTGGGCGTCCATGAGGATTTCCCACTCCTGCCAAAACAAAAAAAAAAAAAAAAAAAAAAAAAAAAAAAAAAAAACCTAACCTAACCTAACCTAACCTTTTTTTTTTTTTTTTTTTTTTTGACGCTGAGAAATGCTTTATGCATGCCCGACTCGTGGGGGACGAGACGGGGTATGTGGGACTCCCTGTCCGAATGACAGTATACCCACTAAAACTCAGCGGTGTTCCTACAAACGCCGTAATGGGAGGGCTATGGGAATTAAATACTTCCACGGCCCTCCCGGCGCACGCCCGCCAAGGTGGTATGGCGGGCCCCGCATGCCCCCCAGGTTGGGGGGCTACGGGAATGGCCGGGAACACCTGGCCATTCCCGTCCCTCAAGGTGGAGGCCTGTGCAAAACAGGCAACGGAGCCCCCGCACCCGTTGCCTGCTGGCCTCCACGCCCGCCTAAAAGGCAGGCCCCGCAAGCCCCCCGCGTTGGGGGAGCTACGGCCGCAGAGGATAGGGAGAGCGGCAACGAAACACCGAACACTCCTCTTCCCCTGCGGCCCCGCCGCGTCCGCCATCTAACGGTGGCGGCCCCGTCAAGGCCGCGGAAGGAAGGGAGAGCCCCTCCCGCCGCGGCCTCTGTCCTCAGCCGCAATGTCTCCCTCACGGGGGACATCGCGGCCCGCCTCAGGTAGGTCACGATGTCGCGCAAGCGGCACCGCAACCCACCCGTGGGCCGCTACGTTCCGGGCTAAACCGCACAGCCCGGACGAGCGGCCCCCGCCTGGGTCCCTCTTAGCTTCACCGTGGCTCGCGCAGCCACGGCTACTGAGCCCCCCCGCCTCGACAATGCGGGAACCCACTGGGGGGGAACCTAACCTAACCTTTTTTTTTTTTTTTTTTGACGCTGAGAAATGCTTTATGCATCCCCGTCCCGCGGGGGACCGAGACGGGGTATGTGGGACTCCCTGTCGGAAGGACAGTATACCCACTAAAACTCAGCGGTGTTCCTACAAACGCCGTAATGGGAGGGCTATGGGAATTTAATACTTCCACGGCCCTCCCGGCGCACGCCCGCCAAGGTGGTATGGCGGGCCCCGCATGCCCCCCAGGTTGGGGGGCTACGGGAATGGCCGGGAACACCTGGCCATTCCCGTCCGACACTGGTGGAGGCCTGTGCGATGCAGGCAAGGGTGCCCCCGCACCCGTTGCCTGCTGGCCTTCACCTGGGAGGAGTCGGAGATGACCGTCAAACTGACGTCTTCTTCGACCCCTCCTCCGCCTTCGGAGCAGCGCCGCGTGAGGATCCTCCTCCCGCGCGCGCTCCGCCGCCTCCTTCTGGGACATGACGTGTTCGCAGAAGGAGGCGACTGCCGCCCAGGACCCCTCATCCCTCAGCATGGCGTTTACCAAACCGGGGAGTGAGAGGTCCGGTCCGATCGCCGCCATGAGACTGCGGCGCGGCTCGGACCACGACGGGCACACCTCGAGGGTGTGCTGCGCCGTGTCCTCCGCCGCGCCACAGTCGTGGCACGACGGCGTCTCCTCCCGTCCGATTCGGTGCAGGTACGATCCGAAACAACCGTGTCCGGACAGCACCTGCACCAGACGGAACGAGAGGAGCCCGTGCGACCGCTCGAGCCAGTCTCGCAGGACCGGCCCAAGCGCGTCGAGGGTTCGGCGGCCAAAGGCTGCGGTGGCGAGGTCCCCCGTCCAATGGAGGACGATGGCGTCCCTCGCCTCCCGCCGGACGGCCTCCCGCTCTTCCGGGGCGGTGCGTTCTGCTCTCGCTCTCCGCCCCGCCGTCCATTCGTACACTCTGGCGAGCACCCACGCCTCGAGTTCCCAAGGAGGGGTGCTGGCCAGAGCGCACGCTGCCGCAAAGCCTACCGTGCGGTAGGCCCGCACTACCCGCTGGGCTATGGCCCTCTGCGGTGCCCGCAAGGCGGCGGCGTTCTCCCGCCGTTGGAGAGCGTCCTCCCAAATAGGGGCCCCGTAGAGGGCCATGCTCTTCAGGATGCCGGCGTAGAGCTGCCGGCATCGTGGGCTGGGCCCCCCCAAGTTGGGGAGCAGCCACGAGAGCGCCCCCGCCGTCTTCAGCAGGCGCGACGACAGCCCGCTAAAATGCGGGCCGAAGCGCCACCTGCTGTCGAGCACAAGGCCCAGATATTTCATCTGGGCCTTGACCTCGATTCTGACGCCCTCCACGAAGATGTGGGCGTCAGGTGGGGGGCGCTGCCGAGGCCCGTGGAAGAACACGGCCTCGGTCTTGTGCAGCGCCACCTTCAGACCTAGGCGGCGGATCCTCGCTGCAACCAAGGATCCGCCCGCCGAGGCCAAGTTGGCCGCCTCCCTGAAACTCCCCCCCCGGGCGGTGAGGAGAGTGTCGTCCGCGTAGCAGACGACACTCGTGCCTCGGAGGAGAGTTCCCCGCAGGAGCCAATCGTAGCCGACGTTCCAGAGGAGAGGTCCTATGACTGACCCCTGTGGAACGCCGGCTTCGACTGCGTACCGCCGGACTTGGCCAGTCCTATCTACCAGGAGGATCGCCCGATCCTCCAGGTAGCTGGCCAGTAGACTGCGCAGGTATCGAGGCACTCCGTGGAATCGGAGCGCCTCTAGGATGGTGGAGTGAGGAACGGAGTTGAAGGCGTTGGCTATGTCGAATGACACCGCCAACAATCCGTCCCCCGCCTCCATCGCATCCTTCGCCTGGCCCTTAAGCCAGGCCAGCGCGTCCACCGTCGAACGCTCAGCCCGAAAACCAAACTGAGCGTCCGACAAGTCCGGCCCGATGTCCCGCAGGTGGCCCTTCAGGCGAGCCGCCATTATCCCCTCAAACATTTTGCCGACCTCATCGAGTAAAACGATGGGCCGGTATGCCGAGGGGGAATCCGCTGGGCGGCCCTCCTTGCGGAGGAGGCACAACTGCCCTTCCTTCCAAGGTTTCGGGAACCTTCCAGTCGCTAGACATGCGCTGAAGAGTTCCCGAAACCTTTCCTCCATCCGAGTGGCAGCGATTGCCACCACTCTCGCGGGGATGCCGTCGGGGCCTGGAGCCGTCTTCTTGGCGCGGATACGGAGGACCGCCGCGCCAAGTTCCGACTCCGTGACAGGAGGGGGCTCCTCTTCCTCCTCGTCTGCTAGCGGGGCTCCACACATCACTGGCGGGGTGAAGTTGTCCCTGCCCGGGAACAGGGACCGAACCACCCCGTCCAGAAATGAGGGCTCCAGGGTCTCGGCAACCGGGGGACCAAAGGGGCGCAATTTGTTGCGCGCCGCCTTGTATGGTCTCCCGAAGGGGTCGTTGTCGAGACCCTCCAGCAGCTCGGCTCTCGCCGCGTCTTTGGCGGCGGCGATGGCCCGATCGAGGACCTGTTTTGCCTCTACGTATACGTCGTAGAGGTGGTCCTCGTCGGCCTGGTCCCGTCGACGCCGCCGCCGACTCCGCGTGTAGGCCCTCCTTGCCCCCACACAAGCTGCTCGAAGCCCCGCTAGCTCCGCCGACCACCAGTACACGGCGCGTTTGGGTGGTGGTCGGCGAGACCGAGGCATGCTAGAGTTGCACACCTCGGTCAGACACTCCCGAAGCTGCCCCGCTGCGGTGTCCACGTCCAGGCCGGCGGTAGGCGGCGAAAGCCAGTCCTGGATGAACGCCGCCTCCGCCGCTGCCTCCCTGTCCAGGCGGGTGAGAGCCCACCGCGGGAACGGTGATCGCCCCGAGATGGGCCGCATCGCTCCCGCTCCCCTGGTGGAGATGTCGAACCGCACGTAGCGGTGGTCCGACATGGTCTCCACCAGGTCCACCCGCCAGTTCAGCACGCGCGCGGCTAACGCCGGGGTGGCGAAAGTGACGTCCACTATTGAGCCACCCCGACGCCGCACGCATGTCTGGACGCTTCCTCTGTTCAAGAGGGAGAGTCCAGAGGAGGCTGCCCACAACTCCACTGCCCGCCCGCGTGCGTCGGTGGCCGGGTTGCCCCAGCTCACCGACTTGGCATTCAGGTCTCCCAGTACGGAGACCTGACGCGGAACCGCCCTGCCGACCACGGCGGCCAGGACTCCGAGAAAATTCTCAAAGTCCTGGAGTGGGCGGTTTGGGGAGAAATATACCCCCACAAGGGCTATGTCTCCCCACGCGGCGGCCACGTATCCCGGTCCTCTCTCTAATAGCGAGAGGGGAGGGGAGTCCGTGGAAGACCGCGCCGCTAGTGCCACCGAGTCGTCCTCGTCACCCAGCCAGCTGCTGGGGATCGAGTAGGGCTCGGCGACCACCGCTACGTTCACCAACCACTCGGCCATGACCTGCACTACCAGGTCCTGGGCCGCTTTGCAGTGGTTGGCGTTCGCCTGGAGGATGCTGTAGTCGGAACCTGGCATTATTCCGACATTGCACCCTCCTCAGATACCGCCGCTGGAACTGCAGCGGCGGCGACGGCGGCGGCGGTGGTGGCAACAGGGCGAACCTGCGCCGGCACTATGCCCTTTCGCACGGGGGGCTTGCAGCTCCTGCCCGTCATCCTGTGGTCCGCGGGGCGGCCACTGGCGGCACACGCCTTGCAGTGTGGCGTGGTGGAGCTGCAAGTGGCACTCCTGTGTCCCTCTTGCCCGCACTGGTAGCAGACGTCTCCCCAGTCGGACTTGGAGGGACACGTGGCTCGGGTGTGGCCGAAAGCGAAGCACCTGAAGCACCTCGCAGGCTGGTCCTCCAGGGCCCGGACCACAGCCGAGCTGAGCCCAACGAGCAGCCGTCCCTTGGTCGCAGCAAGGACGGCCGCAGCCGCGGCGACTGGGCACTCGACGCGGATGATGCCCATGCCGCGGCGACCGAGCCGGATGGCTCCCCCCTTCACCGCGCCAGCGTCGCAGCCTCCAGCCCTCGCGACGGCCGCCACCACATCCTCCTTGGTGACCGAATCGTCTAGATCGGTCACCTCCAAGGCTGCGGTCTTGACGGGCTTGACGACCGTCGCCACGTCCGCGATGACCTCTCGCAACTTACTTGCGAAGAGGTCCGCATTGGTGCCGCGCTGTTCCCCCGAGAACTCGAAGATTCGAGCCCCGGTTAGGGTTCGGCGGCACCTAATGTTGCTGATCCCCAGCTGGGAGGGATCAGCATTGGTACGAGCCCGTCTTAGGACGGACTCGTACGTCTCACCGCGCTCCGCGGCCTCCGGGGTGAGGGTCACCACGACGGCCGCGGTTTTGGGAGGAACCAGCTTCCTCCCGCCGGCTGGAGCCCGATTGGCTGCAGGAGCAGTCGCAGCGGGCTTGGGGGCCGGCTTGGCCCCTCCCTTCTTCTTCCCTCTCTTGACCACTTCCGTCCAGGATGGGTTGGACGGGGTGGTGGAGGGAAGAAGGGCGTCCGCTGTTGGTGCTGCTGCTGGTGGATTGGCAGACGACCCAGCTACTCCCTCCGCGCTTGTGGTGGGGGTTTTGGAAGCCGCCTTGGTCGTCTTGCCCTTGCCTTTGCCCTTTGAGGGCTTGGGGGCCTGGGGCTGCGCACCCGCTGCCGGGCCTGCTACAGGTGCAGGTTCCGGCTCCCGCTGCGTTGGCTTATCCGCCGCTAGCGGCGGGCGGAGCCGCTTTTCTGGCAGGAGCCGGTCCTCGATACCTGCGAAGCAGGCTCTGGTGAAGGCCCTCTCCTCCATCACCACCTTTCGGAGGATCTCCTCGAGGTTGGAAGGGGAGGAGGAGCCTCCTACCACCGGGCCTGGGGCAGGTTTAGCAGGCCGAGCCGTGGCCTCAGCCAGCTTCAGGTGTAGCTGGCTGACCTCCGCCTGCAGGCGATCCACCTTCGCCTGCAGTTGCCGCGTCTCGTCCGTGGCCGTCCGCTTCATGAGCTCTCCGACGATGCCGTGTAGACTGGCGGCCCGGCATTTCAGGGCCTTTTGAAAGGTCCCCTTCAAGTTCGAGGATTTTGAGGCAACCTCCAGGACCTCCTCCTTGTCTTCTTGCGCCATGCGCTCCAATTCCGCCAGGGAGTGGTCGGCATACAGGACACATGATGCCCCATAGCCAGCCCTCGACCTGGCGGTTTGCGTCTGGCGCTCCTTGGCGGCTACCCTCTCCTCCAGGTCTTGCTGGAGCTGCGCCTTCTTCGCCAGATTTAGCTGGCGTTTGGCGTCCAGCAAGCCCACATCGTGGGTCTCCGGCGTTTCAGAAGAAGTCGAGGCCCTTTTGGACTTCGACTTCTTCCCTCCCTTGCCTCCGGCCGACTCCGAGGAGCCCTCGGACCCTTGCCTTAGGAAGGCCCTCTTCCGATTGCAGCGGTCAATTTCGGACACCGACGTATCCAGGTTGGTATCGTCGGAATCCGAAACTTCGTCTGCCCAACCAAACAAGCTAGCCGCAGATGGTGCGCGGTCAGCTTCCGACGCCTGAGCGTCGTCGGCGTGGCCCTGAGAAGGGCCGTTGGGTTGGCCCTGAGAAGGGCCGTTTGAATCGCCCTGGGAGGAGCGATTCGACTTAAAAGTAGGGTTAAAATCATTAAAAACATTAAAATTATTTACAGGGTTAAAATCATTAAAATCATTAGAACTGGCAAAACGCCCAGAGGCGTCCCGCATCGGTTTCTTCGACATCGTTCGTAGATGACCGCTTTGATATCTACGAATTCACAGCGCACTTTAGCCGCCGGTCTGCCACTCCGTTACGGTGGTCAGACACGACGTTGCCCAGGGGATACTACGTGGAAGTATGCGCTGTGGGGGATCCCCCAACCTAACCTTTTTTTTTTTTTTTTTTTTTTTTGTCGCTGAGAAATGCTTTATGCATCCCCGTCCCGCGGGGGACCGAGACGGGGTATGTGGGACTCCCTGTCGGAAGGACAGTATACCCACTAAAACTCAGCGGTGTTCCTACAAACGCCGTAATGGGAGGGCTATGGGAATTCAATACTTCCACGGCCCTCCCGGCGCACGCCCGCCAAGGTGGTATGGCGGGCCCCGCATGCCCCCCAGGTTGGGGGGCTACGGGAATGGCCGGGAACACCTGGCCATTCCCGTCCCTCAAGGTGGAGGCCTGTGCAAAACAGGCAACGGAGCCCCCGCACCCGTTGCCTGCTGGCCTCCACGCCCGCCTAAAAGGCGGGCCCCGCAAGCCCCCCGCGTTGGGGGAGCTACGGCCGCAGAGGATAGGGAGAGCGGCAACGAAACACCGAACACTCCTCTTCCCCTGCGGCCCCGCCGCGTCCGCCATCTAACGGTGGCGGCCCCGTCAAGGCCGCGGAAGGAAGGGAGAGCCCCTCCCGCCGCGGCCTCTGTCCTCAGCCGCAATGTCTCCCTCACGGGGGACATCGCGGCCCGCCTCAGGTAGGTCACGATGTCGCGCAAGCGGCACCGCAACCTACCCGTGGGCCGCTACGTCCCGGGCTAAACCGCACAGCCCGGACGAGCGGCCCCCGCCTGGGTCCCTCTTAGCTTCACCGTGGCTCGCGCAGCCACGGCTACTGAGCCCCCCCGCCTCGACAATGCGGGAACCCACTGGGGGGGCCCCAACCTAACCTAACCTAACCTAACCTAACCTAACCTAACCTTTTTTTTTTTTTTTTTTTTTTTTTTTTTTTTTTGTCGCTGAGAAATGCTTTATGCATCCCCGTCCCGCGGGGGACCGAGACGGGGTATGTGGGACTCCCTGTCGGAAAGGACAGTATACCCACTAAAACTCAGCGGTGTTCCTGCAAACGCCGTAATGGGAGGGCTATGGGAAATTAATACTTCCACGGCCCTCCCGGCGCACGCCCGCCAAGATGGTATGGCGGGCCCCGCATGCCCCCCAGGTTGGGGGGCTACGGGAATGGCCGGGAACACCTGGCCATTCCCGTCCCACAAGACGGAGGCCTGTGCAAAACAGGCAACGGAGCCCCCGCACCCGTTGCCTGCTGGCCTCCACGCCCGCCTAAAAGGCGGGCCCCGCAAGCCCCCCGCGTTGGGGGAGCTACGGCCGCAGAGGATAGGGAGAGCGGCAACGAAACACCGAACACTCCTCTTCCCCTGCGGCCCCGCCGCGTCCGCCATCATACGGTGGCGGCCCCGTCAAGGCCGCGGAAGGAGGGAGAACCCCTCCCGCCGCGGCCTCTGTCCTCAGCCGCAATGTCTCCCTCACGGGGGACATCGCGGCCCGCCTCAGGTAGGTCGCGATGTTGTGGCACCGCAACCTACCCGTGGGCCGCTACGTCGGGCTAAACCGCACAGCCCGGACGAGCGGCCCCCCGCTTGGGTCCCTCTTAGCTTCACCGTGGCCCGCCTAGCCACGGCTACTGAGCCCCCCCGCCTCGACAATGCGGGAACCCACTGGGGGGGAACCTAACCTAACCTAACCTAACCTTTTTTTTTTTTTTTTTTTTTCTCGCTGAGAAATGCTTTATGCATCCCCGTCTCGCGGGGGACCGAGACGGGGTATGTGGGACTCCCTGTCGGAAGGACAGTATACCCACTAAAACTCAGCGGTGTTCCTGCAAACGCCGTAGTGGGAGGGCTATGGGAATTCAATACTTCCACGGCCCTCCCGGCGCACGCCCGCCAAGATGGTATGGCGGGCCCCGCATGCCCCCCAGGTTGGGGGGCTACGGGAATGGCCGGGAACACCTGGCCATTCCCGTCCCACAAGGTGGAGGCCTGTGCAAAACAGGCAACGGAGCCCCCGCACCCGTTGCCTGCTGGCCTCCACGCCAGCCTAAAAGGCAGGCCCCGCAAGCCCCCCGCGTTGGGGGAGCTACGGCCGCAGAGGATAGGGAGAGCGGCAACGAAACACCGAACACTCCTCTTCCCCTGCGGCCCCGCCGCGTCCGCCATCATACGGTGGCGGCCCCGTCAAGGCCGCGGAAGGAAGGGAGAGCCCCTCCCGCCGCGGCCTCTGTCCTCAGCCGCAATGTCTCCCTCACGGGAGACATCGCGGCCCGCCTCAGGTAGGTCGCGATGTTGTGGCACCGCAACCTACCCGTGGGCCGCTACGTCCCGGGCTAAACCGCACAGCCCGGACGAGCGGCCCCCGCCTGGGTCCCTCTTAGCTTCACCGTGGCTCGCCCAGCCACGGCTACTGAGCCCCCCCGCCTCGACAATGCGGGAACCCACTGGGGGGGAACCTAACCTAACCTTTTTTTTTTTTTTTTTTTTTTTTTTCTCGCTGAGAAATGCTTTATGCATCCCCGTCCCGCGGGGGACCGAGACGGGGTATGTGGGACTCCCTGTCGGAAGGACAGTATACCCACTAAAACTCAGCGGTGTTCCTACAAACGCCGTAATGGGAGGGCTATGGGAATTCAATACTTCCATGGCCCTCCCGGCGCACGCCCGCCAAGGTGGTATGGCGGGCCCCGCATGCCCCCCAGGTTGGGGGGCTACGGGAATGGCCGGGAACACCTGGCCATTCCCGTCCCTCAAGGTGGAGGCCTGTGCAAAACAGGCAACGGAGCCCCCGCACCCGTTGCCTGCTGGCCTCCACGCCCGCCTAAAAGGCGGGCCCCGCAAGCCCCCCGCGTTGGGGGAGCTACGGCCGCAGAGGATAGGGAGAGCGGCAACGAAACACCGAACACTCCTCTTCCCCTGCGGCCCCGCCGCGTCCGCCATCATACGGTGGCGGCCCCGTCAAGGCCGCGGAAGGAAGGGAGAGCCCCTCCCGCCGCGGCCTCTGTCCTCAGCCGCAATGTCTCCCTCACGGGGGACATCGCGGCCCGCCTCAGGTAGGTCACGATGTCGCGCAAGCGGCACCGCAACCTACCCGTGGGCCGCTACGTCCCGGGCTAAACCGCACAGCCCGGACGAGCGGCCCCCGCCTGGGTCCCTCTTAGCTTCACCGTGGCTCGCGCAGCCACGGCTACTGAGCCCCCCCGCCTCGACAATGCGGGAACCCACTGGGGGGGAACCTAACCTTTTTTTTTTTTTTTTTTTTTTTTTTTTTTTTCTCGCTGAGAAATGCTTTATGCATCCCCGTCTCGCGGGGGACCGAGACGGGGTATGTGGGACTCCCTGTCGGAAGGACAGTATACCCACTAAAACTCAGCGGTGTTCCTACAAACGCCGTAGTGGGAGGGCTATGGGAATTCAATACTTCCACGGCCCTCCCGGCGCACGCCCGCCAAGATGGTATGGCGGGCCCCGCATGCCCCCCAGGTTGGGGGGCTACGGGAATGGCCGGGAACACCTGGCCATTCCCGTCCCACAAGGTGGAGGCCTGTGCAAAACAGGCAACGGAGCCCCCGCACCCGTTGCCTGCTGGCCTCCACGCCCGCCTAAAAGGCGGGCCCCGCAAGCCCCCCGCGTTGGGGGAGCTACGGCCGCAGAGGATAGGGAGAGCGGCAACGAA
The DNA here is from genome assembly GCA_945859715.1 of Apamea sordens. Lineage (NCBI taxonomy): Eukaryota > Metazoa > Arthropoda > Insecta > Lepidoptera > Noctuidae > Apamea > Apamea sordens. The sequence goes on from OX244002.1 coordinate 25,069, forward strand.
ACACCGACACTCCTCTTCCCCTGCGGCCCCGCCGCGTCCGCCATCTCACGGTGGCGGCCCCGTCAAGGCCGCGGAAGGAAGGGAGAACCCCTCCCGCCGCGGCCTCTGTCCTCAGCCGCAATGTCTCCCTCACGGGGGACATCGCGGCCCGCCTCAGGTAGGTCACGATGTCGCGCAAGCGGCACCGCAACCTACCCGTGGGCCGCTACGTCGGGCTAAACCGCACAGCCCGGACGAGCGGCCCCCCGCTTGGGTCCCTCTTAGCTTCACCGTGGCCCGCCTAGCCACGGCTACTGAGCCCCCCCGCCTCGACAATGCGGGAACCCACTGGGGGGGGGGGGGAACCTAACCTAACCTAACCTAACCTAACCTAACCTAACCTAACCTTTTTTTTTTTTTTTTTTTTTTTTTTTTCTCGCTGAGAAATGCTTTATGCATCCCCGTCCCGCGGGGGACCGAGACGGGGTATGTGGGACTCCCTGTCGGAAAGGACAGTATACCCACTAAAACTCAGCGGTGTTCCTACAAACGCCGTAATGGGAGGGCTATGGGAAATCAATACTTCCACGGCCCTCCCGGCGCACGCCCGCCAAGATGGTATGGCGGGCCCCGCATGCCCCCCAGGTTGGGGGGCTACGAGAATGGCCGGGAACACCTGGCCATTCCCGTCCCACAAGGTGGAGGCCTGTGCAAAACAGGCAACGGAGCCCCCGCACCCGTTGCCTGCTGGCCTCCACGCCCGCCTAAGAGGCAGGCCCCGCATGCCCCCCCGCGTTGGGGGAGCTACGGCCGCAGAGGATAGGGAGAGCGGCAACGAAACACCGACACTCCTCTTCCCCTGCGGCCCCGCCGCGTCCGCCATCTCACGGTGGCGGCCCCGTCAAGGCCGCGGAAGGAAGGGAGAACCCCTCCCGCCGCGGCCTCTGTCCTCAGCCGCAATGTCTCCCTCACGGGGGACATCGCGGCCCGCCTCAGGTAGGTCACGATGTCGCGCAAGCGGCACCGCAACCCACCCGTGGGCCGCTACGTCCCGGGCTAAACCGCACAGCCCGGACGAGCGGCCCCCGCTGGGGTTCCTCTTAGCTTCACCGTGGCCCAGCTCGCCACGGCTACTGAGCCCCCCCGCCTCGACAATGCGGGAACCCACCGGGGGGGAACCTAACCTAACCTAACCTAACCTTTTTTTTTTTTTTTTTTTTTTTTTTCTCGCTGAGAAATGCTTTATGCATCCCCGTCCCGCGGGGGACCGAGACGGGGTATGTGGGACTCCCTGTCGGAAAGGACAGTATACCCACTAAAACTCAGCGGTGTTCCTGCAAACGCCGTAATGGGAGGGCTATGGGAAATTAATACTTCCACGGCCCTCCCGGCGCACGCCCGCCAAGATGGTATGGCGGGCCCCGCATGCCCCCCAGGTTGGGGGGCTACGGGAATGGCCGGGAACACCTGGCCATTCCCGTCCCACAAGGTGGAGGCCTGTGCAAAACAGGCAACGGAGCCCCCGCACCCGTTGCCTGCTGGCCTCCACGCCCGCCTAAAAGGCGGGCCCCGCAAGCCCCCCGCGTTGGGGGAGCTACGGCCGCAGAGGATAGGGAGAGCGGCAACGAAACACCGAACACTCCTCTTCCCCTGCGGCCCCGCCGCGTCCGCCATCTAACGGTGGCGGCCCCGTCAAGGCCGCGGAAGGAAGGGAGAGCCCCTCCCGCCGCGGCCTCTATCCTCAGCCGCAATGTCTCCCTTACGGGGGACATCGCGGCCCGCCTCAGGTAGGTCGCGATGTCGCAGGCACCGCAACCTACCTGTGGGCCGCTACGTCGGGCTAAACCGCACAGCCCGGACGAGCGGCCCCCGCTGGGGTTCCTCTTAGCTTCACCGTGGCCCAGCTCGCCACGGCTACTGAGCCCCCCCGCCTCGACAATGCGGGAACCCACCGGGGGGGAACCTAACCTAACCTTTTTTTTTTTTTTTTTTTTTTTTTTTTTTTTTTTTTTTTTTTGTCGCTGAGAAATGCTTTATGCATCCCCGTCCCGCGGGGGACCGAGACGGGGTATGTGGGACTCCCTGTCGGAAGGACAGTATACCCACTAAAACTCAGCGGTGTTCCTACAAACGCCGTAATGGGAGGGCTATGGGAATTCAATACTTCCACGGCCCTCCCGGCGCACGCCCGCCAAGGTGGTATGGCGGGCCCCGCATGCCCCCCAGGTTGGGGGGCTACGGGAATGGCCGGGAACACCTGGCCATTCCCGTCCCTCAAGGTGGAGGCCTGTGCAAAACAGGCAACGGAGCCCCCGCACCCGTTGCCTGCTGGCCTCCACGCCCGCCTAAAAGGCGGGCCCCGCAAGCCCCCCGCGTTGGGGGAGCTACGGCCGCAGAGGATAGGGAGAGCGGCAACGAAACACCGAACACTCCTCTTCCCCTGCGGCCCCGCCGCGTCCGCCATCTAACGGTGGCGGCCCCGTCAAGGCCGCGGAAGGAAGGGAGAGCCCCTCCCGCCGCGGCCTCTGTCCTCAGCCGCAATGTCTCCCTCACGGGGGACATCGCGGCCCGCCTCAGGTAGGTCACGATGTCGCGCAAGCGGCACCGCAACCTACCCGTGGGCCGCTACGTCCCGGGCTAAACCGCACAGCCCGGACGAGCGGCCCCCGCCTGGGTCCCTCTTAGCTTCACCGTGGCTCGCGCAGCCACGGCTACTGAGCCCCCCCGCCTCGACAATGCGGGAACCCACTGGGGGGGGAAACCTAACCTAACCTAACCTAACCTAACCTAACCTTTTTTTTTTTTTTTTTTGACGCTGAGAAATGCTTTATGAGAAAGAAAGAAAGAAAAAGAAAGAAAGAAAGAAAAATAATTTATTCTGCACAAACAAAACGCACAATTACAACTAGAACAAAATAATAATAGTAAATAAAAAGACATAAGATACACATAGTCAAAAAACTCGTACTCAGTCATAAAAAATGATGACACTCTTGTCTATTGCTTGATGTCAAGGCCAGGGACCAATGACAACTCACATTACTTGACATTGACAAGACGATATTGGCAGATGGCCACAACAAAACAATAACAATCATAACAAAAACAAAAATGCCAATTGCAGAGTGGCGAAATAACTAGTATAACTACTTTTGTAACAAAACAAACAACAATTAAGCCGTGCGTCGCATCTGTGCAAGAATAGGTCGTTGCTCAGCAAAAATGCTGTGACTTCGGACGAACCTATCGTCAACAGCGCTGATTTTCAGCAACTACCTCACGAATGACGTAATGACGTCCCACCATGTGAAAATTGTGAAATACTATATCGGGTAAGTCTAACTTTCCGCTGAATTGAGCGAACTGAACATAGTGTGTGCATTTATATAAAATAACGAAAAATATATATATAAGATATCTGTATTCATGCGTAAAAACAAATAAGTACATAAATTATAACCATATCTAATACAAAACTTATTAAAATTAAAAAAAATAAAAAATGCTAAGTAAGCAACAACTACCTATACGTTGTGTACAGTGTGGTGTGTTTTCCTAATCACGTAAATTCTACGAATAACTCAGCAATTATAAATTACCTAGATATATGCAAAGAAGTCTGCTTTCATACACCTTAGTTTTTATAATGCACCATGGGAAATGGGATCGCAATGGCGGCCATTTGCTTATCGGCATGGCGTCGCAAATGACAACCATGCTTTTTTCAACATCCCTACCCATGGAATTCATAACCATACCGCCTTCATAGCCTACATGATCGTAATGGTGAGTATTAACAGTGCATTCAACAGAACAAAAGAGAGAGAAAAAAAAACAACCAAAAATAGAACAAAGCCTTAAAAATACTGGTAATCTTTGTGACACCTCACTAAATATTCTACCTATTGTCTAACTTAGATAATGCAGCGTCAGAAAGACACACAGCCAACACTCCCCAGATAACTGTGGGCTACCATTCCTCCCATGACAATGACACAGAACAAGGAGGCAGACATCAACAGGGAGGCAGGCAGAGGTCGCTCAGCACTGTTGGAAAGCCATATCCCTTGCCCGTATGCCGTGACCTTCGAGGTGAGTACCAAAAGAGCAGCCATGGAAATTAAATATTGATGTACAATTATGTGGTTTGCTGTATCTGCATGAAATACTTCTTTACGATACTCAAAAAATGCTTCTTTGTTCTCAGGGCTCTTACTGGTGGAGGAAGGTTATTCCAACAGTGCGTGGCAGCATACCTGAAACTCCCCCTGAATGCTGCGGTCCTATGTGTTGATGTACAAAGAGGTTTGGTAGAAAAACGTGGTTCGTATTTGCTCTGTCTCCAACTTAACTTCTCAAACAGATAGTGAGGTTTTTGTGTAGTGACTACTCCAAAAAGTAAACCAGCCATGTGTAACCTTCTCCTAGCAGCCATTTTCAAAATATTATTTTCATTTATAAAAGGTGTGACATGACTTCTACGAGGTATCTTTACACAGAACCGTGTACATGCATTTTGTATGCGTTGTATCAGCTTCTCTGTTCTTGCTAACAGACATGGGCCATACACGGTATCACAGTAGTTAAGTCTTGATAAAACTAGGCTATCCACTAATTGTTTGCGAAGATCAACACTCAGGTAGTCTCTAATTGAATATAGGAGTTTCAATCTATAAAAACAATTTCTCAGGGAGTTACTGATGTGCTTTTCAAAACGCAGTTCTGGATCCATAGTTAACCCAAGGTTGCATGCTATCTCTACCCGATCTATCCTTACCCCCCCGACAAGAACTTCTGGGTCAGCTGACAGTATAGTGCTGATCATTTTCCTACTTCCTAAAACCATAAATTTAGATTTCAGTGGGTTTAATACCAGTGAGTTTTCATTTGACCAAACTACCACTCTTTCAAGATCGTCATTGACCTTCCTCACAGCCTCCAATGTATCAGCTGGCTTAAAAGTTATATATAACTGGATATCATCTGCGTACATGTGATACTTGCAGTGCTGGAATGACTTAATAATGTCTGCGCTGTAAATTATATATAAAAGGGGCCCTAAAATTGATCCTTGAGGCACACCACGTGGCACCTGGCGAGGGGGGGATGACAGTCTCGATCCATCCTCCTTCTGAATTTCAACGAGCTGTGACCTATTTTGCAAGTAGCTAGCGAACCACTCTATGGTTTTTGTTGTAAAACCATAATAGGCTAGCTTGGAAAGTAACAACGTGGTATTTATTGCATCGAAGGCCCGCGAAAAATCAAGAAGTGCAAGGATTGTTCCCTCCCCCCTGTCCCGAGCCTCAAGGATATTTCCCACTACGTCAGAAAGGGCTGTAGCCGTCCCACGTCCCTTCCTAAAACCGGACTGAAGGTCTGGGAGCATATTATTCACTTCTAAATATACCAGCATTTGGTTATTAACCACCCTCTCTAATACCTTAGATAAACAAGGCAAAATACTAACAGGACGTAGATCTTTGAAGGTACTTGGGTTACTGGTTTTGGGTAGAGGACGCACAATAGCGCACTTCCATAAGTCAGGGAAAGTGTGGGTATCTATCGACTTATTTACTATTGTGGTGATAGCCTGAAGGGTGGTAGGTAATGTTAGCAGTATCATATCCAGACTCACTCCATCCATCCCTTTCGCATTTGACCCCAAACTTCTAATAATTTTTAAAATTTCTTCCTCATTAACATTCTGTAATTGAAATTGAGTTTCACCAAATCTATTTGTATTAAAATATGTAAGTTGCGATGTGGGCAGTATACACTGTCCTGGTACATTCAGAAATGCCTTGTTAATTTCGTCTGGGTCATTAAATTGTCCGGGAAGCATACCATCACTATGTTCAGCAAATACATCCGTTTTAAGGCTTTTCCAAAGCATTTTGGGGTTTTTTAGCTGACTATTAATGTGCCCGTCAAAGTATACCTTCTTTTCCTGTGTTAGTGCTGTAATAACTTGTTTTTTTAACTCCAAATAATATTTTTTCGTTGTATCTAGCTTGTCCCTATGATATTTATTTCTTGCCTCGTCTCTCAACCTAATCATTAATTTAATATTTTCTGTAATCCATGGCGTGGGCCGGTCTCTAAAAATCTTACTCTTTATGGGGGCATGTAAATCAAACAATTGAGTGATACAGGCATTAAAATGTTGAATCATGCTATTAACGTCCGGCAGTGAGCTAATATCAAACCAGGGCATTAATTTCAAATCGACTATGAAGTATTCCATCAAAATGTCCCTTAAGGGCCGATATACAACCAGCCTAGGTTTGCTATTTACCTTTTTGATGACTGTATCGCATACAATAAACGAATGGTGACCCAGTTCACTGATATGACTGACTAGTACATTACGAACCCCTACATCGGTACAGATCACGTCTATGAGAGTACTACTATCCCCTACAAAATGAGTGGGTAACTGTACGACTTGATTTAGGTTAGTATAATTTAAAAATACCATCATATCTTTAGTTTTTGTGTTGCCTATATCCAGTAGATTAACATTGAAATCCCCCAGCAATACCAAGTGATCATAAGGTGCCAACGCGCTAATACTGTCAGTTATTCCACCCAGAAATGATGCCAATTCGAACCAGGGCGGCCTGTATGCAGTGCCAATCAATAACTTTCTACCATTGATAGTTAGGTTCAACCACATTTGTTCTACATCAGACTGCTCTGAGTGCTGCCGTACGCGCGCCCTAACCCCCGTTTTGATGTAAAACGCTACTCCTCCGCCTCGCCCCCCACGTATAGATGCAGGGCGCGGCACATGCTTCAACCTGTATCCCGGAACCTTAGGGGCGCGTCCCTCCTCCCCAGATCTCAGCCAAGTTTCGTTTATTGCCATTATATCAACCGAGTGTTGTGCCATGGCAATCAGAAACTCGTCCTGGTTAGTTGCCAGAGAGCCGGCATTGAATAAACCAAACTTTAATAATTTTGACTTAATCATGTTATGTTAGGTGTAATGGCTGTATAGGTGTATTTATATAGTAATGATATTACATATTTTATTCGTATTGTATGTATTATGTATGTAATTTTGTTCATGTCTATTGAATAATTAATGTTTGTATATTTTGTATATAAGTTTAATTTTGGTAGTATAGCAATAAGTGTATTATGAGTTGAAAATAATATATATGTATTGTTTATAAATAATGCTGTTGGTAGTGTGTAAATGATAATGAATGTAAATATGTATATATCTATGTTCCTCAAGTTATTGCAGTACTCACTTTTATATTCCCACCTCCCCTGGCCACAACAGATACGACACACAGACGACATGTATGACAACTGATTACTATCTAAAAAACTATCAACTAGAGAGAGAAAACATGCAGCATAGTACAGAAGATTATTTGTTATACTCTGTGTATGGGCCAATAAACCTCTGTATGTCTTCCTCAGATGCAATCCTTTGTGTGGAGTCGCCGGGCCCCTTTCGAACCAAGATACGACCGCGCTTCGTCCATACGAATCGCCAGCCATGAATACCCGCAGCGGCCCTCGTTTGACGAAACAACTGCTGGTTCAGTTTCGTCAGCCTCTCATTTACGTAGAAGCGCACAGGTTTCCCAGAGACTCCGAGATTCTCAGTCGTAGCTTCACGTCGCACGCGGGCTCCGTCCAATACAGCGTCACGCTGGTCACGTCGAGCAAGGCGCACCATGATAGCACGAGGGCGAGGCTCTGTCGACGCTGTGGGGCTCGTCGCTTTTATATGCCTGCCACCGACTCGCTCCGCGCTCACGATGTCCCGTGTCTCCAATGCGACTCCAAGCTTCGTGGCAATTAGCTGTACCAGGTGTGCTGGGTTTTCTGCTTGCGACTCGGGCACATTTGCTATAACCAGATCGTTCGCCATGAGTTCTTGATCCCTATCATTGAGGTCCCTCTTGAGTTGTTGGACCACGCTCTCCACCGCACTTAAATTTGTTGTCGGACCAGCATCGTGACATAATTCGAGCGCTTGCAGTCTGGACTCGATTCCTTCCATACGGCTGTGACACGAGTCGTTACAAGACTTTAACTCCGCTACGTCTTTCCTAAGCTCCATGACCTCCATCCGCAAGGTGCGCAACTCCTCCACCACTAGCCTCAAAGCTGAGCCCACATCAGGTGTAAACTCAGCAATCGCCTTCAGAGCGGTGTTGTCGATCGGAGGAGGCATTAACACCTGCATAAGCGCCTCAACCTCCACAGGCGATGGCGGTGCAGCGATTGACTGGGGTGTCAACGGTGCAGCAGGCGACAGAAGCGTCGGCGACGCGGCACTTGACAGCGGCGTCGTCGGATGCACCAAAATTGTTGCCGCCGTAGGCGTCGCGGGCGCCACCGTCGCCACAGCTGGCGGCGTTGGGATGTTCACCGGCTCCTCACTCTGTACTTCTGCCACACAACCTCGTACCGGCGTTTCGGCCTTATTGTCCCTACGGACATTTTTCCTGCACTCAGGGCAATGCCAAGCGGACACTAAAGGGCCTTTCGTAGGGAGGCCGACGCACACTCGGTGATATGCGGTGGCACATTTTGTGCACCTCGCTGTGTCAATTGCTGACAAAAATTTGCCGCATCCCCCACATTTCACCGGCATTCTTGCAACAGGACCTCAATGAATCCAGTTGTTACACAGTTTGTTTATGTTGTTAATATAGATAATGGTTGATAGTTATAATTTGTAGCAAAGTTATTTTAAAAAAATTGAGGGTATATAAATATAATTTGGTGCTATTGGTATTTACTATTTCAGAAATTATGCACTTTAGGAGCACTCACGAAGCCTCACCACACTGTATATTCCGTATTATATAGTTATATACTTAATTAAAAACTTGCCGGACACTGTGTCTTTGTTGTTTTATTTTATTTGCGTAAATTAACCAGACAACAATCTCACCGGTACAAACGTCAAAACGTCACCCCCCAAGGTTATGCATGCCCGACTCGTGGGGGACGAGACGGGGTATGTGGGACTCCCTGTCCGAATGACAGTATACCCACTAAAACTCAGCGGTGTTCCCGCGGCGCCGTGATGGGAGGGTTATGGGAGACCATGACGTCCACAACCCTCCCGGCGCAAGCCCGCCTAGTTGGCAGGCCCCGCATGCCCCCCGGGTTGGGGGGCTACGGGAATGGCCGGGAACACCTGGCCATTCCCGTCCGACACTGGTGGAGGCCTGTGCGATACAGGCAAGGGTGCCCCCGCACCCGTTGCCTGCTGGCCTCCACCTGGGAGGAGTCGGAGATGACCGTCAAACTGACGTCTTCTTCGACCCCTCCTCCGCCTTCGGAGCAGCGCCGCGTGAGGATCCTCCTCCCGCGCGCGCTCCGCCGCCTCCTTCTGGGACATGACGTGTTCGCAGAAGGAGGCGACTGCCGCCCAGGACCCCTCATCCCTCAGCATGGCGTTTACCAGACCGGGGAGTGAGAGGTCCGGTCCGATCGCCGCCATGAGACTGCAGCGCGGCTCGGACCACGACGGGCACACCTCGAGGGTGTGCTGCGCCGTGTCCTCCGCCGCGCCACAGTCGTGGCACGACGGCGTCTCCTCCCGTCCGATTCGGTGCAGGTACGATCCGAAACAACCGTGTCCGGACAGCACCTGCACCAGACGGAACGAGAGGGACCCGTGCGACCGCTCGAGCCAGTCTCGCAGGACCGGCCCAAGCGCGTCGAGGGTTCGGCGGCCAAAGGCTGCGGTGGCGAGGTCCCCCGTCCAATGGAGGACGATGGCGTCCCTCGCCTCCCGCCGGACGGCCTCCCGCTCTTCCGGGGCGGTGCGTTCTGCTCTCGCTCTCCGCCCCGCCGTCCATTCGTACACTCTGGCGAGCACCCACGCCTCGAGTTCCCAAGGAGGGGTGCTGGCCAGAGCGCACGCTGCCGCAAAGCCTACCGTGCGGTAGGCCCGCGCTACCCGCTGGGCTATGGCCCTCTGCGGTGCCCGCAAGGCGGCGGCGTTCTCCCGCCGTTGGAGAGCGTCCTCCCAAATAGGGGCCCCGTAGAGGGCCATGCTCTTCAGGATGCCGGCGTAGAGTTGCCGGCATCGTGGGCTGGGCCCCCCCAGGTTGGGGAGCAGCCATGAGAGCGCCCCCGCCGTCTTCAGCAGGCGCGACGACAGCCCGCTAAAGTGCGGGCCGAAGCGCCACCTGCTGTCGAGCACAAGGCCCAGATATTTCATCTGGGCCTTGACCTCGATTCTGACGCCCTCCACAAAGATGTGGGCGTCAGGTGGGGGGCGCTGCCGAGGTCCGTGGAAAAACACGGCCTCGGTCTTGTGTAGCGCCACCTTCAAACCTAGTCGGCGGATCCTCGCCGCGACCAAGGATCCGCCTGCTGAGGCCAAGTTGGCCGCCTCCCTGAAACTCCCCCCCCGGGCGGTGAGGAGAGTGTCGTCCGCGTAGCAGACGACACTCGTGCCTCGGAGGAGAGTTCCCCGCAGGAGCCAATCGTAGCCGACGTTCCAGAGGAGAGGTCCTATGACTGACCCCTGTGGAACGCCGGCTTCGACGGCGTACCGCCGGACTTGGCCAGTCCTATCTACCAGGAGGATCGCCCGATCCTCCAGGTAGCTGGCCAGTAGACTGCGCAGGTATCGAGGCACTCCGTGGAATCGGAGCGCCTCTAGGATGGTGGAGTGAGGAACGGAGTTGAAGGCGTTGGCTATGTCGAATGACACCGCCAACAATCCGTCCCCCACCTCCATCGCATCCTTCGCCTGGCCCTTAAGCCAGGCCAGCGCGTCCACCGTCGAACGCTCAGCCCGAAAACCAAACTGAGCGTCCGACAAGTCCGGCCCGATGTCCCGCAGGTGGCCCTTCAGGCGAGCCGCCATTATCCCCTCAAACATTTTGCCGACCTCATCGAGTAAAACGATGGGCCGGTATGCCGAGGGGGAATCCGCTGGGCGGCCCTCCTTGCGGAGGAGGCACAACTGCCCTTCCTTCCAAGGTTTCGGGAACCTTCCTGTCGCTAGACATGCGCTGAAGAGTTCCCGAAACCTTTCCTCCATCCGAGTGGCAGCGATTGCCACCACTCTCGCGGGGATGCCGTCGGGGCCTGGAGCCGTCTTCTTGGCGCGGATACGGAGGACCGCCGCGCCAAGTTCCGACTCCGTGACAGGAGGGGGCTCCTCTTCCTCCTCGTCTGCTAGCGGGGCTCCACACATCACTGGCGGGGTGAAGTTGTCCCTGCCCGGGAACAGGGACCGAACCACCCCGTCCAGAAATGAGGGCTCCAGGGTCTCGGCAACCGGGGGACCAAAGGGGCGCAATTTGTTGCGCGCCGCCTTGTATGGTCTCCCGAAGGGGTCGTTGTCGAGACCCTCCAGCAGCTCGGCTCTCGCCGCGTCTTTGGCGGCGGCGATGGCCCGATCGAGGACCTGTTTTGCCTCTACGTATACGTCGTAGAGGTGGTCCTCGTCGGCCCGGTCCCGTCGACGCCGCCGCCGACTCCGCGTGTAGGCCCTCCTTGCCCCCACACAAGCTGCTCGAAGCCCCGCTAGCTCCGCCGACCACCAGTACACGGCGCGTTTGGGTGGTGGTCGGCGAGACCGAGGCATGCTAGAGTTGCATACCTCGGTCAGACACTCCCGAAGCTGCCCCGCTGCGGTGTCCACGTCCAGGCCGGCGGTAGGCGGCGAAAGCCAGTCCTGGATGAACGCCGCCTCCGCCGCTGCCTCCCTGTCCAGGCGGGTGAGAGCCCACCGCGGGAACGGTGATCGCCCCGAGATGGGCCGCATCGCTCCTGCTCCCCTGGTGGAGATGTCGAACCGCACGTAGCGGTGGTCCGACATGGTCTCCACCAGGTCCACCCGCCAGTTCAGCACGCGCGCGGCTAACGCCGGGGTGGCGAAAGTGACGTCCACTATTGAGCCACCCCGACGCCGCACGCATGTCTGGACGCTTCCTCTGTTCAAGAGGGAGAGTCCAGAGGAGGCTGCCCACAGCTCCACTGCCCGCCCGCGTGCGTCGGTGGCCGGGTTGCCCCAGCTCACCGACTTGGCATTCAGGTCTCCCAGTACGGAGACCTGACGCGGAACCGCCCTGCCGACCACGGCGGCCAGGACTCCGAGAAAATTCTCAAAGTCCTGGAGTGGGCGGTTTGGGGAGAAATATACCCCCACAAGGGCTATGTCTCCCCACGCGGCGGCCACGTATCCCGGTCCTCTCTCTAATAGCGAGAGGGGAGGGGAGTCCGTGGAAGACCGCGCCGCTAGTGCCACCGAGTCGTCCTCGTCACCCAGCCAGCTGCTGGGGATCGAGTAGGGCTCGGCGACCACCGCTACGTTCACCAACCACTCGGCCATGACCTGCACTACCAGGTCCTGGGCCGCTTTGCAGTGGTTGGTGTTCGCCTGGAGGATGCTGTAGTCGGAACCTGGCATTATTCCGACATTGCACCCTCCTCAGATGCCGCCGCTGGAGCTGCGGCGGCGACGACGGCGGCGGCGGTGGTGGCAACAGGGCGAACCTGCGCCGGCACTATGCCTTTCCTCACGGGGGGCTTGCAGTTCTTGCCCGTCATCCTGTGGTCCGCGGGGCGGCCACTGGCGGCACACGCCTTGCAGTGTGGCGTGGTGGCGCGGCACGTGGCACTCGTGTGTCCCTCCTGCCCGCACTGGTAGCAGGCGTCTCCCCAGTCGGACTTGGAGGGACACGTGGCTCGGGTGTGGCCGAACGCGAAGCACTTGAAGCACCGCGTAGGCTGGTCCTCAAGTGCCCGCACCACAGCCGAGCTGAGCCCAACGAGCAGCCGTCCCTTGGTCGCAGCAAGGACGGCCGCAGCCGCGGCGACTGGGCACTCGACGCGGATGATGCCCATGCCGCGGCGGCCGAGCCGGATGGCTCCCCCCTTCACCGCGCCAGCGTCGCAGCCTCCAGCCGCCGCGACGGCCGCCACCACATCCTCCTTGGTGACCGAATCGTCGAGATCGGTCACCTCCAAGGCTGCGGTCTTGACGGGCTTGACGACCGTCGCACTGTCCGCGATGACCTCTTGCAACTTTGTTGCGAAGAGGTCCGCATTGGTGCCGCGCTTTTCCCCCGAGAACTCGAAAATTCGAGCCCCGGTTAGGGTTCGGCGGCACCTTATATTGCTGATCCCCAGCTGGGAGGGATCAGCGTTGGTACGAGCCCGTCTTAGAACGGACTCGTACGTCTCTCCCCGCTCCACGGCCGCCGGGGTGAGGGTCACTACGACGGCCGCGGTTTTGGGAGGAACCAGCTTCCTTCCGCCGGCTGGAGCCGCTTTGGCTGCAGGAGCAGTCGCAGCGGGCTTGGGGGCCGACTTGGCCCCTCCCTTCTTCTTCCCTCTCTTGACCACTTCCGTCCACGACTGGTTGGACGGGGTGGTGGAGGGAAGAAGGGCGTCCGCTGCTGGTGCTGCCGCTGGTGGATTGGCGGACGACCCAGCTACTCCCTCCGCGCTTGTGGTGGGGGTTAGGGGAGCCGCCTTGGTCGTCTTGCCCTTGCCTTTGCCCTTGGAGGGCTTCGGGGCATGGGGCTGCCCACCCGCTGCCGGGCCTGCTACAGGCGCAGGTTCCGGCTCCCTCGGTGTCGGCTTATCCGCGGCTAGCGGCGGGCGAAGCCGCTTTTCCGGAAGGAGCCGGTCCTCAATGCCTGCGAAGCAGGCTCTGGTGAAGGCCCTCTCCTCCATCACCACCTTTCGGAGGATCTCCTCAAGGTTGGAAGGGGAGGAGGAGCCTCCTACCACCGGACCTGGGGCAGGTTGGGCAGGCCGAGCCGTGGCGTCAGCCAGCTTCTGGTGCAGCTGGCTGACCTCAGCCTGCAGGCGATCCACCTTCGCCTGCAGCTGCCGCGTCTCGTCCGTGGCCGTCCGCTGTAGCAGCTCTCGCACAATGCCGTGCAAGCTGGCGGCCCGGCATTTGAGGGCCTTCTGGAAGGTCCCTTTCAGGTTGGAGGACTTTGAGGCGACCTCCAGGACCTCCTCTCTGTCCTCCTGCGCCATGCGCTCCAGTTCCGCCAGGGAGTGGTCAGCATACAGGACACTAGATGCCCCATAGCCAGCCCTCGCCCTGGCGGTTTGCGCCTGGCGCTCCTTCGCAGCGACCCTCTCCTCCAGGTCTTGCTGGAGCTGCGCCTTTTTGGCCAGATTTAGCTTGCGCTCGGCGTCCAGCAAGCCCACATCGTGGGTCTCCGGCGTTTTAGAAGAAGTCGAAGCCCTTTTGGACTTCGACTTCTTCCCTCCCTTGCCTTCGGCCGACTCCGAGGAGCCCTCGGAGCCTTGCCTTAGGAAGGCCCTCTTCCGATTGCAGCGGTCAATTTCGGACACCGACGTATCCAGGTTGGTATCGTCGGAATCCGAAATCTCGTCTGCCCAACCAAACAAGCTAGCCGCAGATGGTGCGCGGTCAGCTTCAGACGCCTGAGCGTCATCGGCGTGGCCCTGAGAAGGGCCGTTGGATTGGCCCTGAGAAGGGCCGTTGGATTGGCCCTGAGAAGGGCCGTTTGAATCGCCCTGGGAGGAGCAATTCGAACTACAACTAGGGTTAAAATTTGGATTATATACAGGGTTAAAACTGGCAAAACGCCCAGAGGCGTCCCGCATCGGCTTCTTAGACATTTTCGTTGACGTCCGCACTAAGATCAACGAATTCACAGCGCACTTTAGCCGCCGGTCTGCCACTCCGTTACGGTGGTCAGACACGACGTTGCCCAGGGGATACTACGTGGAAGTATGCGCTGTGGGGGATCCCCCAACCTTTTTTTTTTTTTTTTTTTTTTTTTTTTTGATGTCGGGGGGAAAATCCTCATGGACATCCTCCGCCTTGGGGAAGGCAGAGGGGCATGCCGGACTCTTACCGGCTAAAAACCACCCCGGTGTTCCCTTCCTGTACCTATTGCCGGGGTTTGGGTATCGCTTACGCATTCTTCCGCGCCCCCGGCAGGTATTGGCCCGCCAGATGTTTGTAGGCGGGCCCCGTCACCCTCTGCGGCCGTCACCCAGTGGCCGCAGGAACTCCAACTAAGAGGCACGCGCGGAACACTACGCCGCCGCCTCGAGGCCTGTTTCTGATCGGGCGACAGACGCCCCTAGTCTGTCGCCCGCAGGCCACGCCCTATGGTGGCCGGAGATCGTCCGCCACCCTGCGACGCCCGGTGCGTCTGCTGCGGGCCGGGAGAGAGGTAACAGCTTCTCTCTCCCTTTCCGCCGCCTCCTTTGCCGACATTACGTCCTCACAAAAGGAGGCGACGGCCGTCCAGCCGCTCTCGCTCTCGACCATGCATGAAATGACGGCCGGAAGCGAGAGCGAGAGGTCGCCCGCAGCCTCGACTGCCGCGACCAAGTCACGGCGCTGTACTGCCCAAGCTGGGCACTCCTCCAACGTGTGCAGCGCCGTGTCCTCGCGGCAGCTGTCACAGTGGTGACATTCGGGCGTCGGCTCCCGGCCTATCCGACACAAGTACTTCCCGAAACACCCATGTCCGGTAAGCACCTGCGTCAGCCGGAAGCTGAGGGCGCCGTGGCGTCTCTCCAGCCACTCCTTCATCACGGGTCTTACCGCCGCTATCGCGGCGTGCCCTGCCGTGGGTCGCGCAAGTCGCTGCTCCCATTCCGCCACTAGGACCTGGCGGAGCTCTGCCCTGCGCGCCTCAACTTGTCGAGGCGCCAGGCGCTCGCCCCGTCCCACCGCTTCCTCGCGCCATGTATAGAGTGACGCGAGGAGTCCCGCCTCCAGGTCCCACGGCGGGGATCCGGCTAGGAGGCTCGCCGCCTCGAAGGAGATCGTACGGTATCCCCTTATTACCCTGACGGCCATCGCTCTTTGCGGCCTTCGTAGCAAGGCGATGTTACGGGCCGTCAGGGCATCCGCCCACACTGGCGCGGCGTAAAGCGCCATGGACCGTACGACCCCTGTGTAGAGCCTCCGGCAGGAGGTATTTGGACCCCCCAAGTTGGGCAGCAAGCGCGAGAGCGCTGAAGCGGCGCCCAACAAGCGGGGTGCGAGCCGCTGGAAGTGCGGCCCGAAGCTCCACCGACTGTCGAGGACGAGTCCTAAGTACTTCATCGTCGACTCGACAGCTATGGAGACCCCTCCTACCACGATGTTTGAACCCGGAGGTGGCTTATTCCTCGGCCCGTGAAAGCAGAGTGCCTCGGATTTGTGCAAGGCCACCTCCAGGCCCAACCGCCGGATCCTACCCACGACATGCGCGACCCCGGCCGTCGCCAGTATGGCTGCCTGCCGGTACGTCTTCCCACGTGCTGTTACTAGCGTGTCGTCGGCGTAACATGTCACGCCGACTCCGTGGAGAAGAGCACCGCGCAGAGCCCAGTCGTACCCGATGTTCCACAGGAGTGGCCCCAATACCGACCCCTGTGGAACACCGCACGACATCTCTCGTCTACCCCATCCTTCACGACCCGGGTAAGCTACCGATCTTTCCGACAAATAGGCCCCGATAATGCGGCGGAGGTAACCTGGCACCCCGTGATACCGGAGTGCCTCTCTGATGGTATTCCAGGGCAAGGTGTTGAATGCGTTGGCGATGTCAAGCGACACCGCCAAGACCACCTCACCCCGGGCGACTGCCTCCTCCGCTAGGACTCTCACGCGCATGATCGCGTCCACTGTGGAGCGCCCCTGACGGAAACCAAATTGGTTGTCCGCTAGGTCCGGCCCCTCGTTGGTCATGTGCCGGACGAGGCGGTCGGCGATGATTCGCTCGCAGATCTTACACACCTCGTCCAGAAGCACAATGGGCCGATAGGCAGACGGTGAGTCTGCGGGGCGCCCCTCCTTCTTCAGCAGGACCAGCTTTCCGGTCTTCCACCGTCGTGGAAGCTGGCCCCGCTCCAAACATGCGCTTAAGAGTCCTTGTAGTCGGGGCCCGAGAGCCCTCAAGGCCAGGACCCATGCACGGCCTGGAATGCCGTCGGGCCCTGGGGCGGTGTTTTTTATGCGAGAAACCGCCACTCTCAACTCTACCCGGGTCACTTCGGGCACGTCGTCGTCGTCGTCTTCCGTGTTGGGCACATTCCAAGGCGGAACCATAGCAGGTGGTGTATGCTCTGGGCGTAAGGGAAACAAAGCGCTCACCACGTCCTCCAATAACTGTGGCTGAAGACTCCGGGACAGTGGGGGGGCCCACTGGCGCATCTTGCCCCTCACCATACGGTAGGGGCGTCCCCACGGATCTCGGTCCAGAGTCTCCAGCAGTTCTTGGCGGGCCGATGACTTTGCCCGCACGATGGCTAATTGGAGAGCGCTCTTCGCCTCCCTGTAGCTCTCGTATAGTTCCGCCTCGATGGCCACCGCTGACGGAGAGCGGCGGCGTCTTCTTCGGCACCTGGCATACTGGCGTCGCCTCTCAACGCAGACGATGCGCAAATGCGCAATTTCCTGCGACCACCAGTACACCTGGCGCCTGGATGGTATCGGCCGGACTCGGGGCATCGCAGCGTCGCAGATTTGCGACATGCTCTCCCGGAACCACTCCGCCTCTTCGTCGATGTTGACAGGCCTGTCGGGAGCATCCAACCAGGCCTGCACGATAGAGGCCTCCAGGAGAGCCTCCCTGTCCAGCCGCTTCATTGCCCAACGCGGACCGTCTCCAACGCCCACCGGGGCTGCTTGGACTGGCACGAGCGAGGTCTGGGTGGAGACACTGAATCGGATATATCTGTGATCAGACAGCGTCTCCACGTCCTCCACTACGTGCCAATCACGGACACGGCGCGCGAGAGCGGGGCTAGCAAACGTGAGGTCCACTATTGACCCGCCCCACTGTCGCACGCATGTCTGCACGCAACCTCGGTTCAAAAGAAGCAGGCCCTGCTCGACCGCCCACTCCTCCACTAACTCGCCCCGCACATCAGTTGTCGGGGAACACCATGCCGCAGACTTGGCGTTGAAGTCCCCCAAGACGAGAACGGGACGAGGACGACCACGACTGACGACCGTGCCCAAATCCGAAATGACCTCCTCGAGGTCGGCGAGAGATAGGCTGGGGGCGAAATACACCCCCGCGACCATAATATCGCCACAAACTGCCGCGACATAGCCCCGCCCCCGGGTGACGGCCTCAAAGAGCGGGGTGTCCACGGCAGACCTTCTTATAAGCGCCACCGAACCGTTAGTGTCGCACACCCAGTCATCCCTGGGCGGCACAAAATACGGCTCGGCGACGACTGCCACATCGATTGACCACTGCGCCATGCTTTGGAGCAAGAGATCCTGAGCTCTGGCGCAGTGGTTTATGTTAGCTTGGAGGAAACATAGATGACTTGGGGCCATTATTGGGTATCCATTAAATTTGTCTCCTCCCCAGTCCCCGGCGGATCTGCTGCCGCAACCGGTGGGTGATCCGGTTGCGAGGAACCGGTTGCCTCCATTGGTGTATCCTGAGAAGCCGACGGATGAATCGGCTGTGTCTTGGTCCCGGATTTCTTCTTTGTGGGCCTGGCGCAGGTCTTAGTCCCGGTCCAGTGATCGGCTGGCTTGCCGTATGCCGCACAGAGTACGCAGTGCGGCGCGGCTGTGCAAGAGCCAGCTTTATGACCGGGTTGACCGCAGCGGAAGCACAGTTGGCTGCGGTCAACTCCCGCGGTGCACCGTACACCCACGTGTCCCGGCTCGAGACAGCGATAGCACCGCAAGGGCTTGGGTGTCAAGAGCGTCACCTGCGCCGAGACCCATCCTATTAGCAGTCTTCTGCCCTCCTTAAGTTTGTTGGCCGCCGCTACGGGACAACTTACTAATACTGTCCCGAGGCCAGAGACACCCCTACGTATTGTGCCCGCTTTTACTTGTTCTGGCGGGCAGTTTCCGGCCTTCGAGATGGCTGCGGCGACCTCATCACTCATCACTGAGTCGTCCAGGCCCGAGATTCGCAAATCTGCACACTTAGTGGGCCTGGACACTCTCACGTCGTCACATCCGAGAGACGCCCTTAGTTTTTCGGCAAGGGCGTCTGCCTTGGGGGCACTTGAAGCCCCGGAAATTTCCAATAGTCGGGCTCCGGTAGCCGTAGGCTTGCACCGGAGGCCCGTTATGCCGAGATCATTCAATGAAATTTCGGCTTTCGCCTTTGAAAGGATCTCGGCATATGTTACACCCCGCTCCTCCGCGCCTGGCTGCAGTGTCAAAACCACAGCTGTTGATCGAGGGGCACGGAGCCTCGCAGCCTGTGCTTGGGCCGCCGTCTTTATTTTCTGGGCCTGTTGTCTGGCCTTGCGGCGCGCCTTTTTGTCATTTTGTTTGGCGCCCGCAGTTGTCCATTCCGCCTCCTGTTGTGAAGAGGCGGATTTAGGGTCGCGCTGGTTTGGAGTTTGTGTTGGCGGCGCTGTAGAGGCAGCCGCTGCACCCGACTTGTTTGTCTTCTTTTTATTCTTCTTTTTCTCCTTCCTCCCATTCGCCTCATCTTGAGACAAGGCGATTGGGGGTGTCTCCTCCGTTATAGTAGTAGCAGCCGCTTTTGCCTGTTGTTTGGCATAAGGCGCTGCGGCTTTGGCCGCATAAGATGACGTTGGTGCGCTGCGTTTGTCTGCAGCTAGGGGAGGGCGTAAGATCCTCCCCTCTAACACCGAGAATCGGGCGTTGAAACTCGCCAACTCCTGACGGACAAGGCGAGCCAACTCCGACTCTGGCGGCGGCTGCTGCTGTGTGGGCTGCTGCTGTGGCTGCTGCTGCGTCTGTGGCAAGCCCAACTCCTTCCGGAGGTGCTCACGGCGGAAGGACGCCATCTCCGCCTTGAGCTCCTCATACTCCTTGCGGAGTTCCGCCATTTGGGCCGCCAGCTTGGCATTTTGAGCCCTTAATAAGGTCGCCTCTTCGTTGGTGGTGCGGCTGAGCAGCACCTCGGCACTCTCCAGTATCGAGGCCGTAGCCTCTTTGAGTGCCTTCTGGCTTACGCCACTGAGGCCCTTCGACACTTTTTGGACCCTCTTGATGGCAGCCACAGCGTGAACCATTCTTTGGTTGAGGTCGGAGGCAGGCAAGTCTTCCACCTCGACGACCATATCGGAGGCAACAGAAGACGACTCCGACAGGCGGTTGACCCTCCCTTCCGTCACCTTTTTTGTCAGAGCCGCAATCTGCCGCTCATCCTCCATTTGTTTATCGGCGTCGGCTGCAGCCTTCTTGGCAGCCGCAACCTCGCGCCTGGATAAACCGATGCCAACGTACTTGCCCGTCGACACCGGCCTACCTCTCCCGCCTTTTTTGGCACCGACCTTGGCAGCCGGTACCGAAGTATCACTCAGGGCCGAATCCGACCCCGAGTCCGTACCACTTCGAGGGCGTTTGCCCGGGCGCTTTGAGCTTGTACTCGCAGCGCTTGCGACGGTCATCTGACTCGACGCAGAGTCCGAGTCCGACAGCACATCTCCAATCCTCTCAATAAGTACACGAGGCACTTTCTCTCCTTCGACGTCGTTTAATTTGGTTTTTAATTTATTTTCCATTTGATTCCCACGAGAATGGAAGCAATTATTGGGGTCCTTCGCGGGCAGTGGCTCCATGCCCTTCAAAACGTAGCCCTATATACTGTTGGGGTCGGGAGGTACCAACAGGTGGGAGCGCTAACGACCGTATTCCCAACGGCCATTCATCCCCTCGCCGCGCTCCCAAAACTTGGGATTGGGTGGTTTTTTATCTTAGAGGTGTCCTTCCTCTGGGCCAGGCGGTTAAGCCAAGCCCCCGGCGGCGGCATTAGACATGCCTCCGTCCGCTGTCCGGCCAACCCGACTCAGCGGACCCGCCGAAAGGTTTGTTCCTCGATGAACGAGGAGACAAACGAACGCCGCTTCGGTGCGCCTGCACCTCGGCGGCAGCGGCCACGTCCTTGCTTGGTCGACTAGCGTCGACGGAGCAGGAGCGGCCCCTCCCTGTGTCCCTCTTGGTAATGCCCCTCACCTGAACCTCAGGGCGAGATCCAGGATCGGGACACGCAAGCCCCACCACGACGACAACGTGGGGATCACTTCGGTGGGGGGGGATCCCCCAACCTAACCTTTTTTTTTTTTTTTTTTTCTCGCTGAGAAATGCTTTATGCATCCCCGTCTCGCGGGGGACCGAGACGGGGTATGTGGGACTCCCTGTCGGAAGGACAGTATACCCACTAAAACTCAGCGGTGTTCCTGCAAACGCCGTAGTGGGAGGGCTATGGGAATTCAATACTTCCACGGCCCTCCCGGCGCACGCCCGCCAAGATGGTATGGCGGGCCCCGCATGCCCCCCAGGTTGGGGGGCTACGGGAATGGCCGGGAACACCTGGCCATTCCCGTCCCACAAGGTGGAGGCCTGTGCAAAACAGGCAACGGAGCCCCCGCACCCGTTGCCTGCTGGCCTCCACGCCCGCCTAAAAGGCAGGCCCCGCAAGCCCCCCGCGTTGGGGGAGCTACGGCCGCAGAGGATAGGGAGAGCGGCAACGAAACACCGAACACTCCTCTTCCCCTGCGGCCCCGCCGCGTCCGCCATCATACGGTGGCGGCCCCGTCAAGGCCGCGGAAGGAAGGGAGAGCCCCTCCCGCCGCGGCCTCTGTCCTCAGCCGCAATGTCTCCCTCACGGGAGACATCGCGGCCCGCCTCAGGTAGGTCGCGATGTTGTGGCACCGCAACCTACCCGTGGGCCGCTACGTCCCGGGCTAAACCGCACAGCCCGGACGAGCGGCCCCCGCCTGGGTCCCTCTTAGCTTCACCGTGGCTCGCGCAGCCACGGCTACTGAGCCCCCCCGCCTCGACAATGCGGGAACCCACTGGGGGGGCCCCCAACCTAACCTAACCTAACCTAACCTAACCTTTTTTTTTTTTTTTTTTTTTTTTTTTTTTTTTTTTTTTTTTTTTTTTTTTTTTTTTTTGACGCTGAGAAATGCTTTATGCATGCCCGACTCGTGGGGGACGAGACGGGGTATGTGGGACTCCCTGTCCGAATGACAGTATACCCACTAAAACTCAGCGGTGTTCCCGCGGCGCCGTGATGGGAGGGTTATGGGAGACCATGACGTCCACAACCCTCCCGGCGCAAGCCCGCCTAGTTGGCAGGCCCCGCATGCCCCCCGGGATGGGGGGCTACAGGAATGGCCGGGAACACCTGGCCATTCCCGTCCGACACTGGTGGAGGCCTGTGCGATGCAGGCAAGGGTGCCCCCGCACCCGTTGCCTGCTGGCCTCCACCTGGGAGGAGTCGGAGATGACCGTCAAACTGACGTCTTCTTCGACCCCTCCTCCGCCTTCGGAGCAGCGCCGCGTGAGGATCTTCCTCCCGCGCGCGCTCCGCCGCCTCCTTCTGGGACATGACGTGTTCGCAGAAGGAGGCGACAGCCGCCCAGGACCCCTCATCCCTCAGCATGGCGTTTACCAAACCGGGGAGTGAGAGGTCCGGTCCGATCGCCGCCATGAGACTGCGGCGCGGCTCGGACCACGACGGGCACACCTCGAGGGTGTGCTGCGCCGTGTCCTCCGCCGCGCCACAGTCGTGGCACGACGGCGTCTCCTCCCGTCCGATTCGGTGCAGGTACGATCCGAAACAACCGTGTCCGGACAGCACCTGCACCAGACGGAACGAGAGGAGCCCGTGCGACCGCTCGAGCCAGTCTCGCAGGACCGGCCCAAGCACGTCGAGGGTTCGGCGGCCAAAGGCTGCGGTGGCGAGGTCCCCCGTCCAATGGAGGACGATGGCGTCCCTCGCCTCCCGCCGGACGGCCTCCCGCTCTTCCGGGGCGGTGCGATCTCCTCTCGCTCTCCGCCCCGCCGTCCATTCGTACACTCTGGCGAGCACCCACGCCTCGAGTTCCCAAGGAGGGGTGCTGGCCAGAGCGCACGCTGCCGCAAAGCCCACCGTGCGGTAGGCCCGCGCTACCCGCTGGGCTATGGCCCTCTGCGGTGCCCGCAAGGCGGCGGCGTTCTCCCGCCGTTGGAGAGCGTCCTCCCAAATGGGGGCCCCGTAGAGGGCCATACTCTTGAGGATGCCGGCGTATAGTTGCCGGCATCGTGGGCTTGGCCCCCCCAAGTTGGGGAGCAGCCATGAGAGCGCCCCCGCCGTCTTCAGCAGGCGCGACGACAGCCCGCTAAAATGCGGGCCGAAGCGCCACCTGCTGTCGATCACAAGGCCCAGATATTTCATCTGGGCCTTGACCTCGATTCTGACGCCCTCCACGAAAATGTGGGCGTCAGGTGGGGGGCGCTGCCGAGGTCCGTGGAAGAACACGGCCTCGGTCTTGTGCAGCGCCACCTTCAGACCTAGGCGGCGGATCCTCGCCGCGACCAAGGATCCGCCCGCCGAGGCCAAGTTGGCCGCCTCCCTGAAACTCCCCCCCCGGGCGGTGAGGAGAGTGTCGTCCGCGTAGCAGACGACACTCGTGCCTCGGAGGAGAGTTCCCCGCAAGAGCCAATCGTAGCCGATGTTCCAGAGGAGAGGTCCTATGACTGACCCCTGTGGAACACCGGCTTCGACGGAACCTAACCTAACCTAACCTTTTTTTTTTTTTTTTTTTTTTTTTTTTTTTTTTTTTTTTTTTTTTTTTTTTTCTCGCTGAGAAATGCTTTATGCATCCCCGTCTCGCGGGGGACCGAGACGGGGTATGTGGGACTCCCTGTCGGAAGGACAGTATACCCACTAAAACTCAGCGGTGTTCCTACAAACGCCGTAATGGGAGGGCTATGGGAAATCCATTACTTCCACGGCCCTCCCGGCGCACGCCCGCCAAGATGGTATGGCGGGCCCCGCATGCCCCCCAGGTTGGGGGGCTACGGGAATGGCCGGGAACACCTGGCCATTCCCGTCCCACAAGGTGGAGGCCTGTGCAAAACAGGCAACGGAGCCCCCGCACCCGTTGCCTGCTGGCCTCCACGCCCGCCTGAAAGGCGGGCCCCGCATGCCCCCCGCGTTGGGGGAGCTACGGCCGCAGAGGATAGGGAGAGCGGCAACGAAACACCGACACTCCTCTTCCCCTGCGGCCCCGCCGCGTCCGCCATCAAACGGTGGCGGCCCCGTCAAGGCCGCGGAAGGAAGGGAGAGCCCCTCCCGCCGCGGCCTCTGTCCTCAGCCGCAATGTCTCCCTCACGGGAGACATCGCGGCCCGCCTCAGGTAGGTCGCGATGTTGTGGCACCGCAACCTACCTGTGGGCCGCTACGTCGGGCTAAACCGCACAGCCCGGACGAGCGGCCCCCGCCTGGGTCCCTCTTAGCTTCACCGTGGCCCGCCCAGCCACGGCTACTGAGCCCCCCCGCCTCGACAATGCGGGAACCCACTGGGGGGGGAACCTAACCTAACCTAACCTAACCTTTTTTTTTTTTTTTTTTGACGCTGAGAAATGCTTTATGCATGCCCGACTCGTGGGGGACGAGACGGGGTATGTGGGACTCCCTGTCCGAATGACAGTATACCCACTAAAACTCAGCGGTGTTCCCGCGGCGCCGTGATGGGAGGGTCGTGGGAGACCATGACGTCCACAACCCTCCCGGCGCAAGCCCGCCTAGTTGGCAGGCCCCGCATGCCCCCCGGGCTGGGGGGCTACGGGAATGGCCGGGAACACCTGGCCATTCCCGTCCGACACTGGTGGAGGCCTGTGCGATGCAGGCAAGGGTGCCCCCGCACCCGTTGCCTGCTGGCCTCCACCTGGGAGGAGTCGGAGATGACCGTCAAACTGACGTCTTCTCCGACCCCTCCTCCGCCTTCGGAGCAGCGCCGCGTGAGGATCCTCCTCCCGCGCGCGCTCCGCCGCCTCCTTCTGGGACATGACGTGTTCGCAGAAGGAGGCGACTGCCGCCCAGGACCCCTCATCCCTCAGCATGGCGTTTACCAAACCGGGGAGTGAGAGGTCCGGTCCGATCGCCGCCATGAGACTGCGGCGCGGCTCGGTCCACGACGGGCACACCTCGAGGGTGTGCTGCGCCGTGTCCTCCGCCGCGCCACAGTCGTGGCACGACGGCGTCTCCTCCCGTCCGATCCGGTGCAGGTACGATCCGAAACAACCGTGTCCGGACAGCACCTGCACCAGACGGAACGAGAGGATCCCGTGCGACCGCTCGAGCCAGTCTCGAAGGACCGGCCGAAGCGCGTCGAGGGTTCGGCGGCCAAAGGCTGCGGTGGCGAGGTCCCCCGTCCAATGGAGGACGATGGCGTCCCTCGCCTCCCGCCGGACGGCCTCCCGCTCTTCCGGGGCGGTGCGTTCTGCTCTCGCTCTCCGCCCCGCCGTCCATTCGTACACTCTGGCGAGCACCCACGCCTCGAGTTCCCAAGGAGGGGTGCTGGCCAGAGCGCACGCTGCCGCAAAGCCCACCGTGCGGTAGGCCCGCGCTACCCGCTGGGCTATGGCCCTCTGCGGTGCCCGCAAGGCGGCGGCGTTCTCCCGCCGTTGGAGGGCGTCCTCCCAAATAGGGGCCCCGTAGAGGGCCATACTCTTTAGGATGCCGGCGTAGAGTTGCCGGCATCGTGGGCTGGGCCCCCCCAAGTTGGGGAGCAGCCATGATAGCGCCCCCGCCGTCTTCAGCAGGCGCGACGACAGCCCGCTAAAATGCGGGCCGAAGCGCCACCTGCTGTCGAGCACAAGGCCCAGATATTTCATCTGGGCCTTGACCTCAATTCTGACGCCCTCCACGAAGATGTGGGCGTCAGGTGGGGGGCGCTGCCGAGGCCCGTGGAAGAACACGGCCTCGGTCTTGTGCAGCGCCACCTTCAGACCTAGGCGGCGGATCCTCGCTGCAACCAAGGATCCGCCCGCCGAGGCCAAGTTGGCCGCCTCCCTGAAACTCCCCCCCCGGGCGGTGAGGAGAGTGTCGTCCGCGTAGCAGACGACACTCGTGCCTCGGAGGAGAGTTCCCCGCAAGAGCCAATCGTAGCCGATGTTCCAGAGGAGAGGTCCTATGACTGACCCCTGTGGAACACCGGCTTCGACGGCGTACCGCCGGACTTGGCCAGTCCTGTCTACCAGAAGGATCGCCCGATCCTCCAGGTAGCTGGCCAGCAGACTGCGCATGTATCGAGGCACTCCGTGGAACCGGAGCGCCTCGAGGATGGTGGAGTGAGGAACGGAGTTGAAGGCGTTGGCTATGTCGAATGACACCGCCAACAATCCGTCCCCCACCTCCATCGCGTCCTTCGCCTGACCCTTAAGCCAGGCCAGCGCGTCCACCGTCGAACGCTCAGCCCGAAAACCGAACTGAGCGTCCGACAAGTCCGGCCCGATACCCCGCAGGTGGCCCTTCAGGCGAGCCGCCATTATCCCCTCAAACATTTTGCCGACCTCATCGAGTAAAACGATGGGCCGGTATGCCGAGGGGGAATCCGCTGGGCGGCCCTCCTTGCGGAGGAGGCACAACTGCCCTTCCTTCCAAGGTTTCGGGAACCTCCCAGTCGCTAGACATGCGCTGAAGAGTTCCCGAAACCTTTCCTCCATCCGAGTGGCAGCGATTGCTACCACTCTTGCTGGGACACCGTCGGGGCCTGGAGCCGTCTTCTTGGCGCGGATACGGAGGACCGCCGCGCCAAGTTCCGACTCCGTGACAGGAGGGGGCTCCTCTTCCTCCTCGTCTGCTAGCGGGGCTCCACACATCACTGGCGGGGTGAAGTTGTCCCTGCCCGGGAACAGGGACCGAACCACCCCGTCCAGAAATGAGGGCTCCAGGGTCTCGGCAACCGGGGGACCAAAGGGGCGCAATTTGTTGCGCGCCGCCTTGTATGGTCTCCCGAAGGGGTCGTTGTCGAGACCCTCCAGCAGCTCGGCTCTCGCCGCGTCTTTGGCGGCGGCGATGGCCCGATCGAGGACCTGTTTTGCCTCTACGTATACGTCGTAGAGGTGGTCCTCGTCGGCCCGGTCCCGTCGACGCCGCCGCCGACTCCGCGTGTAGGCCCTCCTTGCCCCCACACAAGCTGCTCGAAGCCCCGCTAGCTCCGCCGACCACCAGTACACGGCGCGTTTGGGTGGTGGTCGGCGAGACCGAGGCATGCTAGAGTTGCATACCTCGGTCAGACACTCCCTCAGCTGCCCCGCTGCGGTGTCCACGTCCAGGCCGGCGGTAGGCGGCGAAAGCCAGTCCTGGATGAACGCCGCCTCCGCCGCTGCCTCCCTGTCCAGGCGGGTGAGAGCCCACCGCGGGAACGGTGATCGTCCCGAGATGGGCCGCACCGCTCCCGGGCCACTGGTGGAGATGTCGAACCGCACGTAGCGGTGGTCCGACATGGTCTCCACCAGGTCCACCCGCCAGTTCAGCACGCGCGCGGCTAACGCCGGGGTGGCGAAAGTGACGTCCACTATTGAGCCACCCCGACGCCGCACGCATGTCTGGACGCTTCCTCTGTTCAAGAGGGAGAGTCCAGAGGAGGCTGCCCACAACTCCACTGCCCGCCCGCGTGCGTCGGTGGCCGGGTTGCCCCAGCTCACCGACTTGGCATTCAGGTCTCCCAGTACGGAGACCTGACGCGGAACCGCCCTGCCGACCACGGCGGCCAGGACTCCGAGAAAATTCTCAAAGTCCTGGAGTGGGCGGTTTGGGGAGAAATATACCCCCACAAGGGCTATGTCTCCCCACGCGGCGGCCACGTATCCCGGTCCTCTCTCTAATAGCGAGAGGGGAGGGGAGTCCGTGGAAGACCGCGCCGCTAGTGCCACCGAGTCGTCCTCGTCACCCAGCCAGCTGCTGGGGATCGAGTAGGGCTCGGCGACCACCGCTACGTTCACCAACCACTCGGCCATGACCTGCACTACCAGGTCCTGGGCCGCTTTGCAGTGGTTGGCGTTCGCCTGGAGGATGCTGTAGTCGGAACCTGGCATTATTCCGACATTGCACCCTCCTCAGATACCGCCGCTGGAACTGCAGCGGCGGCGACGGCGGCGGCGGTGGTGGCAACAGGGCGAACCTGCGCCGGCACTATGCCCTTTCGCACGGGGGGCTTGCAGCTCCTGCCCGTCATCCTGTGGTCCGCGGGGCGGCCACTGGCGGCACACGCCTTGCAGTGTGGCGTGGTGGAGCTGCAAGTGGCACTCCTGTGTCCCTCTTGCCCGCACTGGTAGCAGACGTCTCCCCAGTCGGACTTGGAGGGACACGTGGCTCGGGTGTGGCCGAAAGCGAAGCACCTGAAGCACCTCGCAGGCTGGTCCTCCAGGGCCCGGACCACAGCCGAGCTGAGCCCAACGAGCAGCCGTCCCTTGGTCGCAGCAAGGACGGCCGCAGCCGCGGCGACTGGGCACTCGACGCGGATGATGCCCATGCCGCGGCGACCGAGCCGGATGGCTCCCCCCTTCACCGCGCCAGCGTCGCAGCCTCCAGCCCTCGCGACGGCCGCCACCACATCCTCCTTGGTGACCGAATCGTCCAGATCGGTCACCTCCAAGGCTGCGGTCTTGACGGGCTTGACGACCGTCGCCACGTCCGCGATGACCTCTCGCAACTTACTTGCGAAGAGGTCCGCATTGGTGCCGCGCTGTTCCCCCGAGAACTCGAAGATTCGAGCCCCGGTTAGGGTTCGGCGGCACCTAATGTTGCTGATCCCCAGCTGGGAGGGATCAGCATTGGTGCGAGCCCGTCTTAGGACGGACTCGTACGTCTCACCGCGCTCCGCGGCCTCCGGGGTGAGGGTCACCACGACGGCCGCGGTTTTGGGAGGAACCAGCTTCCTCCCGCCGGCTGGAGCCCGATTGGCTGCAGGAGCAGTCGCAGCGGGCTTGGGGGCCGGCTTGGCCCCTCCCTTCTTCTTCCCTCTCTTGACCACTTCCGTCCAGGATGGGTTGGACGGGGTGGTGGAGGGAAGAAGGGCGTCCGCTGCTGGTGCTGCTGCTGGTGGATTGGCAGACGACCCAGCTACTCCCTCCGCGCTTGTGGTGGGGGTTTTGGAAGCCGCCTTGGTCGTCTTGCCCTTGCCTTTGCCCTTTGAGGGCTTGGGGGCCTGGGGCTGCGCACCCGCTGCCGGGCCTGCTACAGGTGCAGGTTCCGGCTCCCGCTGCGTTGGCTTATCCGCCGCTAGCGGCGGGCGGAGCCGCTTTTCTGGCAGGAGCCGGTCCTCGATACCTGCGAAGCAGGCTCTGGTGAAGGCCCTCTCCTCCATCACCACCTTTCGGAGGATCTCCTCGAGGTTGGAAGGGGAGGAGGAGCCTCCTACCACCGGGCCTGGGGCAGGTTTAGCAGGCCGAGCCGTGGCCTCAGCCAGCTTCAGGTGTAGCTGGCTGACCTCCGCCTGCAGGCGATCCACCTTCGCCTGCAGTTGCCGCGTCTCGTCCGTGGCCGTCCGCTTCATGAGCTCTCCGACGATGCCGTGTAGACTGGCGGCCCGGCATTTCAGGGCCTTTTGAAAGGTCCCCTTCAAGTTCGAGGATTTTGAGGCAACCTCCAGGACCTCCTCCTTGTCTTCTTGCGCCATGCGCTCCAATTCCGCCAGGGAGTGGTCGGCATACAGGACACATGATGCCCCATAGCCAGCCCTCGACCTGGCGGTTTGCGTCTGGCGCTCCTTGGCGGCTACCCTCTCCTCCAGGTCTTGCTGGAGCTGCGCCTTCTTCGCCAGATTTAGCAACTTTTTGAAAAAGTCAAACTAACGTTCCCAAAGTGTTATCTTATCAGTTAAACAGCTGAGTGATGTGAACGTCACGTAACGAGTTCATGACCTTAGTGCAGTATGGTAGTGTGCGGCGCGGCAAGCGGCAACAAAGGTACAGCTGTGCGGCGGCGGCGCCTTTGTTAAAAAGCAAGTTGCTACCTATTTCTCTTTGCAGAGGTGAGCAATCAGTGTTACTTTTCAAATATTAATTTAAAAATATTTATTTTGCTTTTTTTCTTGAATATTTTTTTAATTGACTTACGTAATTACCATCGGGTATCGATTCTGAAAACATCCCTACTTGGAACAACAGGGTTTTTGTAACATATTGTATTTTAATTTAATTAAACATTGCATCGGATGTGGTCACCGTTTCCGGCAGAAAGAAGTCCAGTTGTTGACAAGGATTTATTATTTCACACAACATACAGAATATATAGGACGAATCCACACAACCTTTTCCCAGAAGGGACGAAGGAGGGGATAAGGTGTCCTCTAGACCAAAAAAAAAGACAATAAGTCTAGGGATTAGGCTAACTTAGTAGCAGAGTCCCGTGTGTTTCTAAATAAGGGTAATTTGATGAGAATGTCAGCACGCAGAAAGCTTCACCTGGCTACCCTACCCTTTGGCACAATTCTCACTAAGCAACCAGAATATTTATATCAAAAACTGTCTTGGTCACGCGATGTTAACAAAATTAAAACAAGAGCATCTTCGTACCTCATGCTAGCCTCATCGCATAGAACTGCTGCATTCCGTGGTAGTTTCAAATTCGCTGCCTCCCGCTGCTGGAAAGACTTGCCACCTCCTTTTCGTGCTATAAAGACAGTTGGTGCGTTTAGATTAAAATTCAAACAGCATTTGCTGCAGCTTCAAAAAGATACCAAACTCTGAACCTACCCTTGATTTGCACGCATGACGCAGGTAGCATTGGTGGTCCGAGCGTTTGGCAGCGATTGTTCACTGGACGGGCACAGCAGTTGTTTCGCGTCTTGTTTTTGTGTTCGATAGGTTAATGTTCGATAATTATTAAGTAAAATGTTCTTCTTTATTCCACATTTTTACTGGCAGCATCGTTAGACGGATTGTTATTGCCGGCCTACACAATGTTTTGTTTCGTTGTCTGTCATTTGTTTCTAAAAGTTCTAGCACTCTCATCATTAGTTTATTTCTATTTCTCCATTTCATCCATGCCGTTAATTAACTACCACATTCCACTTTTATTGTATATTCAAATACTGCTCCACTACAAAGCCGTAATGTATAACGTATTATTTATTGATTTTCGCCGGTTTTTTATTTTCGGCGCATGCGACCCTTCACTTGTCACAACAGTGACAACAACGTCAGTACTTATCCTTATCTATGGACAACAATGCCACAGAGTGCTTCTGACACTCAGGGCATAGACAAGCAATGAGGTTACGTCTAGCGCGGATTAAAAATAAATAATATTTATTTTATTGCTAATATTTTACATAATATTATATTTATTTGATTATTTATTTATTACTGTGATTGCCCGTGACATCACAGAATACCAGCGCTTCGACATTTATTTTTTAAATGTCGAAGCAACATGCTGAGATAGGAGCCTTTTGGCCTCGTGTAGGACTTAGTTTTTATTTTTTTTCTTTCTTTTGTTGGTGTTTTATACAATTTGCTTTATTTTTATTTTTAAAATTATAGCTGTGGAGGTCGCGTCACCCCCGCAAGGGGGTGAGGTGAGCGGTGCCGGGGCGTAGCCCCCCGACCGCGGATCGCGATACGGCGGCCCGTAACTACGGGCCCCTCGTTGTGTCCGCGACAAAGGCTTTTTAGCCTGTCGGGCGCGCGTGAGTTGCGCGCGCCCGTGTGAGTGGTTGCTAGTGTTTTTCTGTAGGCGCGCCGCGACGCCGACTCACGGCGCCGCTTTCTTCACGACATCGACACCTCGGTCTGTCCCCGCCAGGTGAGACCCCCAGTTACCTGGGGGAGGCGCGGCGGGGGACGACCTGTGACACAGGTGCCGACTCGACGCTCCTACGGAATATAGGTGTATTGCACCCACTCGTCCCGTTCCCAGAGCCAGCCGTTCCGAGCTAAGGTGCAGTCGTGTGTGTGTGGGCGGTATTGTGCTGTATAACACCGCCCAGTGTCTACGCGTATCGCGGCCCACGCTGCGCCTACGCCTGTGAGTATAGGCGTCTGTGTAGTTTGTGACTGTCTGCGTTCGTTGCATAACGTGCCTATATTAACTTAGAACACGCTATGCAGCGAGTGTATGTTATGTGTGTAGAGTTCAGTTGGGTCTAGTGAGCCGCGTGTAACCTGGCTGCGGCTCACTAGAGGCGTCAGTCCGGTGGTGTGGGGTCGTCGTCCGCTACCAGGTCGCGGGGCAAGGGTTTCGCGTCGGAGGGGCGCGCGTGCCAAGGCGCAATGTCCTGGACATGTGGCCAGGAAGATGCGCCGGCACGCGCGAACATTCCCTTCGCGAGGCGCCGCACAAACTCATCCAGGCTCTCAATCCCGAGGTCACGCTGGATGACATCATTCCTCACGTAGCGAGGAGCGTCAACTATTGTCCGCAGCGCAAGATGTTGTTGCGCTCGGAGCGTTCTTCGGCTCGACTCGCTCGTGAGGGCGAACCCAGCGGGTGCGGCGTACGTCAAAATTGGGCGTATGTACAGCTTGTACCCGCCCAATTTGACGCGCGCCGGGATGCGGGACGAGAGCACTGGTTTGAGTAGGTTGCGGGCGACCCTACCCCGTGCGGCGATCGATCGGACGTGCGACCCCATTGTGAGCCGACGATCTATGGTTACCCCCAGGTACTTGACCGAGGGCGACCACGCGATGTCGGCTCCTTGTAGTCTCAGGGGTGTGTGGGAGGTGCGAGTATCCGGTGATAATCGCCTGCGTCTTACTCACATTCACCGACAGCCACTCGGGAAGCAGATCTAGCGCGCGCTGCATCTTGACGGCCGCGTACTTCACTTTGAACGACGTAGTAATGTACGCGGCTCACAAAAACCTTACTTTTAGAAGTCGCTACGCCCCCGTTAGGGGGCGTGGCGAGCGGCACCAGGGCTTCGCCCACAGGCTTCGCCCCCAGGCCGCAGATTGCCATTCGTTGGCCCGCTAATACGGGCCCCTCTCTATGTTGGCGACATTGGCCACTCACAAAAATTAAATATACTAGCGGAGGTCATTAACCCTCGGAGACTCTTAACACCGCGATTCAGAAACGTGACGTAATGCGACAGCGCCATCTAGCGACGTATAGCGGCATGTTGTAGTGTCTTTCTTTTATGATGGATGGCGTTAGTGAATTAAAAATAAGGTTTGCTACATTAAAAATAAGGTATTCTAACTGAACAGACAGCTGTGCTGCTGGGGAGTTTGTTGCGCCACTTCTTCTTCCCAGCGATAGCACTAGGAAGTGGTGAAGGGCGGGCGTTTTTGGGGGACTGTCTTTTGTAATTTTGACGTTCGAAAAGTGCTGATTCTCAGCCTAATTTGAATAAATGACTTTTGATTTTAGACGTGGAGTTTTTGGCGAAAAATATTTTACGTGATTCTGTATCATTTTGTCTTGGTGGGGTTTTTAGGGGTCTTAGTACGAAAATTTTGCATTTTTGTTTTTATTTGACCGAGTCTGCAAAGGCTCATTGTGACAGTCGACAGAAATAATTATTTTAATTTATCGTAATTTATTATTTTAATTTACTGTAATTCATTTTTAATTGGATTTTTTAAATTTGTATTTTATTTTCTGTGTTCCCCTCTTTACAGGGACACAGAAGAATCCAGTGTCCATTTTTAAGTTTCTCCTCCCGAGTAAATTTTGTTCTGAGTCCCTCTTTACAGGAGTCGGTTCTGAAAATACCTGCATAAAAAATGTTACATGTTCCGCACCCCATCCAGCATTGTGTGGGCCCAAGGCTCTAGTGGCTCGCCGCGATCGGCGGAGTAGGCGGGGCCTTTACCTGATGCTAAGAGGAGAATCTCCTTCGGAGACGAGACTCCTCCTTCTGCGTCACAGGGGGGTCCCGCCACTCCGGGGACGCGCCGAGCTGCTATCAATGCCTCAAGACCGCCCAAAAATCCTGAGGCGCGGCACCGCAGATGTGGTGCAGTGTACCCGCTGCTTGGCATACGGGCACGGAAAACGTCTGTGCATGGAGCCAGCCGATCTGTGTAGCCACTGCGGCGGTCCACACCTCAAGGCGGACTGCCCACACAAACAGATCGGTGAAGCAGCGGCGTGCGTAAACTGCACCAGAGCCAAGAATAGAATACTCTTTATTGTACACCATAAAAATTACAGAACATAAATATATACAATTTTACAAAGGGTGACACAATGGGCGGTCTTATCGGTGTTCCAAACTGGGGGAACACTCGCACAATGCGTTCAGTGATTTGTGCCTGATACGAAGGAAGTGGGACGCATTCGCAAGAGCGTCAATAGCTTATTGCTAAAGTTGTCGATGCCCCCACTTCCGGGTATTATAGAGAGATGACCAGTTTGACACTGTCAGATTGCAGACGCATTGAGCGAACCACTGGGGTTGGCTCAATAGAGAAAGGTAATTGGAGTCTTTCGTGAGAAAGTGGCTGTAATTATACTGGACCGTGAGTCAACTCTAGTGGAACCGACAAGCGGGGTCAAGCTGGTTGGAAAGCTATCTCACAGATATTTGTTTTTTTAAATAAAATATTTGGTTTTTAAAAAACTGTCATATACAATTATATAGTGAGTAGGTGGTGATATCATAGAAATAAACTCATGTCCAATTAATGTGGAAGAAACTAAGTGACAGAAATAGTTAAAAGGTATAAAATAATATTAGGGACAATAACATTTCTAATAGTAAAATCTTTAGAACCTATATATATATATAAAAGAAAGTCGTGTTAGTTACACTATTTATAACTCAAGATCGGGTGAACCGATTTGACTGAAAATTGGTGGGGAGGTAGCTTAGAACCAGGAAACGGACATAGGATACTTTTTTATTTTTTTTTATTTAATTCTTTTATTTACTAATAGGAGTAGTGTAGGAGTAGGTTAGGAGTAAGGTAGGAGTAGGGTAGGAGTAGGGTAGGAGTAGGGTAGGAGTAGTGTAGGAGTTGGGTAGGGGGTAGGACACCACGTGAACGAAGTAGCACCGGGCAGCTAGAAATAATTTATATGGCAAAACAACGTTTGCCGGGTCAGCTAGTAAATTATAAAAGCATTAACAATTAAATCAAAAGTAACAGAAACGGATATATAAATTTAGTCAGAGCATATTTAGTAAAAATTAGCAATTTGAATTTATTTCAAGCTATTGTAGTATTAAAAACATAACTATTGTCAAAATTAACCGCACAACAGAGCGTGGTCTCTTCGGCCTCCAACAAAAAAGTCGCCAAAAAAGGCACAACAACTGTGTCTAAGGACTCTGATTCCCATGTCAGAGGGACACTGGTGGGGCAGGAGTGTGGTTTTAGCCGGTTCGAGTCCCGCACTACCTCGACTGTCTCACACCCTGTGAGGTAGTCGAGGTGTCCGTGGGGATTTCGCACTCCTGCCAAAACTACTAAAAAAAAAATTACCTAACCTAACCTAACCCGATGTCGATCCCCCCCATCCCCAAGCGTGGTGTGTTGTATTTTAATTTTCTAGTAATCACCATAGCGGTTGTTTTGTGAGTTTATTCTCGACACCCAACGCCAGGTCATGATTGAGATCAGCATTGGCACATTCCTCCACCTCTAGTGCGGTTTCTCCGTCGAAGACTAAGAGAACATCGTCCGCAAAAGCCTGGATGTAATTTTTCCTATTCACTGCTGCTTTTAGGAGGGGGTCTAGGACTAAGTTCCATAAGATTGGGCCTCCAATTGAGCCCTGGACACAGCCCTTGTTTGTGTCCTTGCTGTATGCTTCCCCAACGTACCTGATCGTCACATTTCGGTTTCTGAGGTAGCTGTCTATGACCCGCCTAAGATTGATTGGACACTTCTCCTCTGTCAGACAGATTCTTCTCGCTGGCCACCAGACGCTATCAAAAGCTCCTTCTATGTCCAACGATACGAGCGTAACTATTCTATTTTGCTCCAGTTTACTGTTGACATGCTGCATGAGGGCATAGAGGGAGTCTTCGGTGTTCCTTTGTGGCTTGAAACCGTACTGGCGGGTGCTCATCCCTGGTAAAAGGTGGAACATGGCGGGCCACCAGCATTTTTTCAAATGCCTTCCCCAATATAGACAATAGTCCAATTGGCCTATACGATTTGATTTGTGTGTGGAATAGTTCGTTTTCCCCGGCTTCCTCAGTATCAGGACGCTTGCCTCCTGAGCTGGGAACGCGTTAACGTCGAAAAGATCAGAGTATGTGACAGTTCGGGACTTAATTTTATTTTCTTCAACTTTTTGTTTTTTAATTGGGCAAGATGAGAAGATAGCTATGTTATGCTGTGTTATGTGTGTGTGCTTTGCAGTTTGCGCATTTAGCATCCTTGCGGTCAACATGACAATTCTTAAAATTATGGTTTAATGTACAAATTGAACATTATACATACATCCATATCGCAGACACTTAAGGCATTGTTTTACTGGTGGTATGTATTTACTCACTTCGTGACGCATTTCTACGGGAACCGAAGTAAGGTCTCCCGTTACTGCGGTATCTCCAGCCAGTATAGTTGCCATAAGAGACCACTGATCTAACAACTTTTTACTCTGTAAAAACATATTAGCATTATTTGGTAGGTCAAATGATAAGCCGACTTTGTATTTATTAATGGTATACGTAGATGCATGACGCCTGAAACGCCATGCTCCCGTAAATCTTTTGATAGGGCCATACGATCTCTATCGCTAAACGACACATTTTCTTCAGTATGAGTTAAAAATACAATGAGGTCAGTTTGTTTCGTTTCCCCGGGATATTTGCGTGTGTACCCTTTTACCTTGTATATGGCGTACTTATCCTTTGCGTCCTTATCATTATGTTTGGAGCTTACTACAATTTGTTCAGACTCCGCTGAATCAGAGTTCGAAGACTCGACCAACTTACTGCTGTTGCTGCAAGTCAGGATAGGACATTTCGTCCTTCCTCCGAGTTTTTTCCCCGTTTCGGGGTGCTAATGGATTATGTACACTATGAACAAACTATTTATATGAATATTTACAAAGAAAATGTATACAATACAAATAAATGATTTTTTATGTAAAGTTTGAAAAAACGCGCCTTTACACTTTTACAGTTTCCCGCCTTTAAAGATAAGATTCTATTAAATTTGATATATTTCCTCTTATCCCGTATGCGTTATGTTTACTTGCCAGTATATTATGGTCTACGCGCGATCAAAAGCTTTTGACATGTCCATATTTATATAAATCACAGCATTACCATTCAACTACAGTCGTTCACCTTTATTACTCTCTTATTACGATTCTGACTGGAAAGTGAACGTTTTTTTAAAAGCTCATAGTAAGCCCCCTGACAGCATAGCATAGAGTAGGAGTAGTAACAGAACTAAAATGTCTTTACTACACGTTACTACAGCACTACTTCTTGATGTTGATACCACATCACAATTCACATTGTACATTTGTACCATTGAGAGAGATAGGAAAAACACTATGTCAATGATTTGTACAAAGGTTACATGCTCTGTGATTTGTACTAGGTACATAATCTGTGCTGTGCAGTTGTGCCATTGACATAGAGCCACTATCTATATTACTTTACTCTTTGCATAGAGCTGTGCAGTTGCTGTTGGTCTTATTAGGTTATGTTATTGTTTTTTACTTATTTTGATAGCAATTTGAATAAAAAATATGCTTCATGCAAAATAGTTAATATTCTGAACTCATGGTGTTTTTAGAGTGAATCTCTTCAATTTAACAACGACATGTAAGTAAACAGTCTGTCATTTGTCGGCCTTTTGCAATGGCATGCAGGTAAGTGCATTATTTGATTATTTTTTACTGTTAAAAATGTAACTATCTAACAATGTGTTATATTTTCTTTAGGTCCCCGAGTCCGAATTCTAGTCTAGTGCAACACACGATTGATCTTAATTACGCGAATAAGAAGCGATCGAGCTCGCTGAAATGGATCGTCGTCAACATAGTGTTGTTCTTGTTGTTCGCGTACGATTTGTAAGTTATAAACATTGTAATTTAGCACGGTATTAATCCCTGTCCATACTAATATTAGAAATGCGCAAGTAATTCTATCTGTTTGTTACCTCTCACGCCGAAACCACTACCCATTGTCATGAAATTTAACAGATAGGTAGCCGGGGACCTGGAGAAGGACATACCTAATTATGTTCCTGGATATTTGTATTGAAAAATTATGAAAATAATACAAGCAGACGAACTGGTAAGCAACAGCTTCCATACTAATAATATTAATTAATGGCATAGTCATAGTCTGCATAGTTAACTTTCACATCTTAATGGCTGAACAGCTTTCGATATAATTCGGCATAAAGGGACCCGGGTACTTAGGACACTTTTTA
This sequence comes from Apamea sordens, assembly GCA_945859715.1. Classification (NCBI taxonomy): domain Eukaryota; kingdom Metazoa; phylum Arthropoda; class Insecta; order Lepidoptera; family Noctuidae; genus Apamea; species Apamea sordens. The sequence continues at coordinate 63,074 of OX244002.1, forward strand.
TCGCTGTAGTATGTATCCAATGAGTGTCTGTAAAAAATTGCACCCTATATGCCATTATAATGTAGGTATGTTGAGTCCTATTGCTCATCCTTACTTACCTACAGTGTGAGTACTTTAAACAGTAGTCTCTAACTGCATGAGACATAGAACCTCTACCCTACTGGGTACACAAAAGAAATGCTTTCTTTCTGCAAAGTAGAGCTTAGTTATTGATAGCATAAGCATAAAAAACTTTTGAACAAAAAAGAAACTGTAATGTGATTTTGAAAAATCTTTTAGTCTAAAGAGCTAGCAAGGTGAAGAGCTCTCTCGACTGTATTAAATCTCCATCAGCTCAACTCCAGGTCTCTATTATCCATTATGTAGTAGTGTCATCAAAGCCACATAATGCAAGAACAACACTGTGCTGGGCATGGTGGGCTATAATAAACTGGAAGTAAGAAGGGAAGTAGCTCTCACCACTTACTTATTTAAGATAATGCATGGTTAGACAACCCAGGCATGCTACGCACAGTTTGGTGTGTACCTGATGGGCACGTGGGGTGGCGGAGTCAGCCGCTACTGCTCAGCTGTGGGTGCCGCCCGCTTGTACCGACCTGCTGCAGCACTGCTTACACTCAATACAGTGTCACAATCACAATAGATTGATTGCTTCAACTGTACTGAGTGAATACATAGGCTGCATTTTGTAAAATTACTCATACCAAAATTATGGTTGTTCATAATAATAAAATTTAAGTCTAATCTTTGTAAGCGATAGGAGCCAACTAAACTAGACTAAAAATCACCAAAATTTAGTTTATTGGTTTGAAATGACGATTTCCCATTCTGAAATTGACTAAAGTGACACAAGACACAACTTATCTATGTTTTAGATTGACAGCACTAAGATGGCACTGAGTTATTAATCTATTGAAAATGGCATTTTGCTATTCTGGATTTGACGTTTTTCACCAAAAATTTTGATGAAATTAAGTCTATTAAATCTTACTATTTTTTTTTTGCTTATATCTCGAAAATGCTGTGTCCTATCGCAAAAACAATGAAAATTAGGAAAAGGATAACTGTCACCGCGCTGAGCGGCTGATAAAGGGGACTGATTTTATTAAATCAGTCCCCTTTATCAGCCGCTCGGCATACATTGTGACAAAAACCAAAGGTCTGTCCGCCGTGGAGAATGGAAAGATAACCCAAACGATGGCATGCATGCAGGTGCTGTAAGTGTCCGGGCTACACGTCGGCGCTGCACTACGTGGAGATGTGCGTGGCCGGCGTGCTCGCCGCCAACGTGCTGCAGCACGGCGCGCGCCTGGCCGCGCCCCGCCGCGCGAGGCCCGCGCCCGAGCCGCGCGCGCGCGCCGCGCCCTCGCCGCCCGCGCCGCACGAGCCTGACGCGTCGCTGTCGCCGCGCCGCGTGTGGCGCGCAGACGCGTCGCCGCCGCCCTCGCCGCCGTCGCCCGCGTCGCCGCGCGCCGACCGCGCCGCGCCCGACCAGTTCATCGCCGACGCACGCAGCCTGGCCGCCTACCTGCGCGGCCAGTCGGAGCGCGCGCGCGCGGAGCCGGCGCCGGGCTGGGCGCCCGCGGCGAGCGCGCAGCACTACCAGCTGTCGGCGCCGGCGGCGGCGGCGGGCGCGGACGACGCGCCGGCCGCGCGCTCGCCGCAGGTGTGGCGGCGCCTGCACCTAGACCCGCAGCGCCTGGAGCAGTGGAACCTGAACCTGCGCCTGTGGCTGCACGTAACCATCCTGCAGCGGCTGGTGCGCGAGCTGGAGGCGGCGGACGAGGCGCTGGCGGCGAGCGGGCTGGAGGCGCGCGTGGGCGCGGCCAGCGCGGAGCGGCTGCGCGGGGCGGCGGCGGCGGGCGCCAGCGGCCTGCTGCACTCGCTGCCCGCGCTGCTCGCCTACCTCGAGCCCTTCGCCGACCAGCGCTACGTCGTGCAGCGCATCAGAGGTACGCCGCGGCACCGTGGCCTTCTGTGGTGTCGCTCGATTCTATGACCTTTCTGCCGTACCGACGGAGAACTTCACATGGGCCGTCTCCACGAGCGAGACACGTTCTAAGAGTAGTACTCGCTCGCTCGCTGAGACGGCCCCGTAGACACAGAACGCGGCCACTTCTCACCTCTCGGCGCCCCGCAGAGCTGGCGCACGGCGGCTGCCTGAGCGGCTACCGCTGGAACGGCGGCGGCTCGGAGTGGGACGAGGGCAAGCCCACGGACGCGGAGATCGTGCTGCACCTGCTGGCCACGTACCTGGACGCGCAGCTGCCGCCGGCGGGCGGCGCGCGGCCCTTCAGCAGCGCGCACGTGTCGGCCGCGCCCGCGCCGCCGCCGCGCGGGCCGGGCGCGCTGGGCGTGCACCGCGTGGGCGCGCGGCCGCCGCACTACGCGCTGGTGCTGGGCGCCGAGACCGTGGAGCTGGCGCGCGGCCGCAACAACCTGCTGCACACGCTGCTGCTGTTCCTGGCGGCGGCGGCGCGGCGCGACCCGCCCGCGCTGCGCCGCCTGCACCTGGGCCGCGCCGGCCTCAACATGCTGTGGATCATCGGTCGCTGACGCTGCGAATCGTTCGCTTCGTTTTGTTTATCGGTTGAGCTAAAATCTTTTCTATTGTGAGTGTAAATAAAACAGTATTCAAATTCGTATCCTTTATATCTTCTACCGTCTACGAACTGTGTATCGCTTAAGAAGCTGGCGGAGCCGGCGCACATGCGGTCTCGTGAGGATCTCGGGGCTAGTAGGTATTAGCCCTCGAGAAAATGTATCCCGTATCACAGAGCGCATCGACTTCCTGAAGCAGAACTTTATGCATGGGCAAACCGTATCTGTCGATATGAGCGAAGAGTGGATCGGTACACTCAGAACCTTGTTCCAGAGCGATGAAAGGTGGTTATGCAGAACGTTCCCACTAAAGTGACTGACGCGCATTGTATGTTTATAAAAATGCCCCACTACAGGGCAAACGCGTTTAAATAAATGAATTAATAAAACCGGTCAAGTGTGAGTCGGACTCGCGCACCGAGGGAAACCGTTTGAAAATTGAAAACCGTAAATTTTTTGTTACATACCTACAAAGTACGGATACTTTGTAGGTATGTAACAAAAAATTTACGGTTTTCAATTTTTCCTTTATCTGTGCTATACGACGTTGCTTCATACCTTCAAGATTCTGAGTTCACGGGAAGTACCCTGTAGGTTTTGATTCCCTTGCGAATGTCGAAGATTTGCGGCATACACGGCTGTATCTTTTGATTGCGTTGGCTTAAAAGTTTGATTTTTTTCGCAGCTCCAAGGGCCAGTAGACCTGAGAATATTTGTGATATAAATTCCAGCTTGATACCTCCACGCGTTCCTCAGTGTACGGGACAACTTTAAATGATAAAGTGGGAGATTGTTATAATTTTATTGATATAATGCTACAGCTAATCGATACAGTGATCAGTAATGTTAGGATGATTTTAGGATATCGAATTGCTAACGATTGCCCTAACCGCTAAACTATATGCGCGGGGAACATTGCATTTTGCACTGCTAGCATTACTGCTACCTGTAGTCCCTACAACCACCATAGAAATGTAAAAAACAGAAGTGGCAAGGAGGGTGTCTGTGTCGTCGCGGCATGCCCGAAATGACCGCATGCACTAGTAGGCAAACAAATGGCCGTCTCCGCGAACTAGTGCGCTTTCGACCGTAATCGTGAAAAAATATAAGAATGCCGTGTTGTACCTACAGTGGTTTCTTAAACCGAAGCTAAAACCAAAAGGATGATGGGACAAAATGGGCGTAAGTCCAACAGAATTGAAATATATCTCAAACTAGCTTCTGCCCGCGTCGATGTCGGAAATTATCCCACGGGAACGTGCTAACAGGATAAAAAGTATGTGCTTCCCCGGGATGCCATCTATATCTATGCCAAATCAGAAGTTCAGTGGTTTAGGCGTGAAAATGTAACTTACAGTTTCAAGTTCAAATCCTCCCCTTAAAAACCGAATTACCCGTTTTTGTCCCGTCAGTGGTAAATTTTCGACAACTTTACATATTTATTATTAACTAGCTTCTGCCCGCGGCTTCGCCCGCGTGGATGTCGGAAATTTACCCACGGGAACGTGCTAACAGGATAAAATGTATGTGCTTCCCCAGAATGCCATCTATGTCGCGGGCCCTTTGTGGCTAATTACAATAGAAAACCAATTGTGTCTCATTAGTGGTGATTAAGAGGGTACCTATATGATATCTTTACCTAAGTACCTACCTAACTAATTTAAAAAAAAACTCAATAACAGAAAATTAAATACCTACCTACCTAAATAAACCTATTTCTGATGATAACTAATCTAAACTCAATAAATAAGCAAAATCCCTAAAAACTAATATCTATACGAATGACTAAACCTACCTAACAGTATTATAAAATAACCTACGGTCACTACGTACACTATCAAATATACTACCTATACTTTAAAATTAAAATCTATACCTACGACTTATATAAAAAGAACCCTAAAAATAAACCTAAATAACTCTAAAAACTAAAAGGAATAAAAATGCGGGTGACCCAACCTACGACAAACTTAGTATTTGCGGTTGGTACAGTACAGACAGCGGTAATCGGGTATAGGGATCGAACCGCAAAATTAAGTTTGTTTTTTATTGTATATACTTTTCCGGGATAAAAAGTACCCAGTGTGGTGCCCAGGATATTAAAGAATAATTATACCAAGTTTCATCGTAATCGAACCGGTAGTTTTTGCGTGATGCCTGAACAAACAGACAGACAGACAGACAGACAAAAATTTTTTTAATCACATTTTTGGGTTCGGTGTCGGTCAAGTAACACCCCCTGCCATTTATTTTTTGGATATTTTCAATGTACAGAATTTTCACTTCTACAGATTTATTATAAGTATATAGATTATTTTCTGTCAAAAGTATCAATACTGAGTTTCGAGTTACTCGGACCGCGCATTCAATTTCTTCCACACAAACTTAACACCCCTATATCCCCCTTTGAGGGGTAGTTTTGAAAAACTTAAAATGATAAACTTGAATACTTACTTAGGCAAGTATTCTTGCCAAGTTTCAAGTTTATTAACCTAATGAAGAAGATTTTTCATAAAGTCAAAGTCAAATCATTTATTTCAAATAGGCACATTAAAGGCACTTTTGAACGTCAAAATTAAAATTAAAATAAAATTGATTCTAGTCGCCCCTTCCAAAAGGTAGTTTTCGTATGGAGAAGAATGGGCAAGAAACTCCACCGTTACTCTTTTAAAAAAATGTTTTACAATACTTTGCATACATTAATTATATAATTATATGTGAAGACGATGCACCTAAAAATAAAATTACTATACCACAATAGGTAAAAGAATTAAAATGAATTTATGAAACCATGACATATAAATTGACTAGATGGTGCTCACATATTTACAAACATTCCAAAAGTAGACTATTTTCATAAATAAATAAGGAGTAATAAGTCCGGGTGTGACTTTAAGTAATTACAGAATGTAAATTTAATGTCAAAGAGAATAAAAAAAAAAAGAATAAATTATACAATTACATTAGCAACCAGTTTGATTTTGTCTAGACTCTAGAGATTGTCCTATGGAGCAGGACCAGCATGTTTCCAAGCATTCTTATCTTGGATATAATCCTCTAATTTGTAATATCCTTGCTTACAAAGTGTAATTTTAATATAAGTTTTAAATTTTCTTTCATTTAATTGCAATATTTCACAAGGTATTTTGTTGTAACATTTAACACAGTACCCCATAAAAGATGTATGTAATTTAGACAATCTGAAAAAAGGTTGATCTAATTTATCTTTATTTCTAGTATTAAAATTATGTCTATCACTTATTTTATTAAAAAGATGTTGATTTTTTCTTACATACATAATATTTTCATAAATGAATTGGCAAGGTACCGTCATAATATTAACCCTTTTAAATAGTTCCCTAAGAGATTCGCGGCGACGTAGATTGTATATGGCTCTGACAGCTCTCTTTTGCAAAATAAAAATGGATTCAATGTCAGCAGCCCGACCCCACAGTAAAATGCCATATGACATAATACTGTGGAAGTAACTAAAATAGACCAACCGCGCGGTTTCTTCATCTGTTAGCTGTCTTATCTTTCTAACAGCATATGCGGCCGAGCTTAGCCGCCCCGCAATAGATGTTATATGAGGTCCCCATTGTAATTTCTCGTCTAGCGTGATTCCCAGGAAAACTGTTTGATTAACAAATTCTAGTTTTTGGCCATTCAATATGATGTCACATTCGCTACTTCTAACATTAGGTAATTTAAATCTAATGCATTTGTTTTTTTTTTCATTAAGTACCTACTAAATTATTTACCGTAAACCAATCTTGGACCTGAAGAATAGAGTTATTCACGTCGTCAAGATTTTCTGACCGTCGGTCTATTTTAAATATCAATGATGTGTCATCTGCAAATAACACCATCTTCGGTTGATTTTGAAGTAATTGGGGTAAATCATTAATATAAACTAAAAAGAGGAATGGACCCAATATCGAACCTTGAGGAACGCCCATTGTCATTTCAGACCCCAATGAGTTTACGCCATTTACTTGGACTTTAACCTTTCTATCTTTCAGGTATGATCTTAACAAGTCAAGTGCTGTTTTCATATAAACTGTATCCCCGCTTTTCACCCCTACAGGGGTGGAATTTAAAAAAAATCGTTTGGGATGTATTCATAACTTGATTCAAAGATTATTTATACCAATTTTCGAGTTAATCAAGCCACGCATTATAATCCTCCCCTGAAAAATAGACTACCCCGTTTCAGCCCGTCAGGGGTAGATTTTCAAAAAACCCTGATACACATTATTCTTTACTTTCAATATTAGGTATAAATACTGAGTATCGAGTAAATCGGACTGCGCGCTAAAATTCTTCCATACAAACTTTGAAACCCCCCAATCCCTTATTAGGGGGTAGTTTAGAAGAAAAAAAACTGACAATCTTCATAATTTATTTTGGTAAGTTTCAAGTTTATTAACTCAAGGAATAAGATTTTTCATACAAACGAATTCCCCCCTTTTCACCCTCTTAGGGGTGGAATTTTGAAAAATCCTTTCTTAGTGGATGCCTACTCTTCACGAAGAACCCACCCTCCAAATTTCATGTCTCTAGGACCAGCGGTTTAGGCTGTGCGTTGATCTATCAGTCAGTCAGTCAGGACTTTCAATTTTATATATATAGAAGACTAGCTTCTGCCCGCGGCTTCGCCCGCGTGGATGTCGGAAATTATCCCACGGGAACGTGCTAACAGGATAAAATGTATGTGCTTCCCCAGGATGCCATCTATCTCTATGCCAAATCAGAAGTTCAGTGGTTTAGGCGTGAAAATGTAACATACAGTTTCAAGTTCAAATCCTCCCCTTAATAACTGAATTACCCCTTTTTGTCCCGTCAGTGGTAAATTTTCGACAACTTTACATAGGTACTTATTATTAATTATTTTCTGTCAAAAGTATCAATACTGAGTTTCTAGTTACTCGGACCGAGCATTCAATTTCTTCCACACAAACTTAACACCCCTATATCCCCCTTTGAGGGGTAGTTTTGAAAAACTTATAATGATAAACTTTATTACTTACTTAGGCAAGGATTCTTGCCAAGTTTCAAGTTAATTAACTAAATGAATAAAATTTTTCATATAAACTGTATCCCCCGCTTTTCACCCCCACAGGGGTGGCATTTTGGAAAATCGTTTGGCATTATTCATAACTTAATTCAAAGAATATGTATACCAATTTTCGAGTTAATCAAACCACGCATTATAATCCTCCCCTGAAAAATAGACTACCCCATTTCAGCCCGTCAGGGGCAGATTTTCAAAAAACCCTGATACACATTATTCTTGACTTCCAATAATATGTATAAATACTGAGTGTATTCGTGCCAAGTTTCAAGTTTATTAACTCAAGGAATAAGATTTTTCATATAAACTGTATCCCCCGCTTTTCACCCCCACAGGGGTGGAATTTTGAAAAATCGTTGGGGATTATTCATAACTTGATTCAAAGATTATTTATACCAATTTTCGAGTTAACCAAGCCAAGCATTATAATCCTCCCTTGTAAAATTAACTACCCCTTTTCAACCCGTTAGGGGTAGATTTTCGAAAAACCCTGATACATGTTACTCTTTATGTTTGGTCTTAAGTATAAACACTGAGTTTCGAGTTAATCGGACCGCGCGTTCAAATTATTCCACACAAACATCAACACCCTTATATACCCCTTTGAGGGGTAGTTTTGAAAAACTTAAAATGATAAACTTTATAACTTACTTAGGCGAGTATTCTTGAAAAGTTTCAAGTTTATCAACCTAATGAAGATGATTTTTCATATAAACTGTATCCCCCGCTTTTCACCCCCAAAGGGGTGGAATTTAAAAGAAATCGTTTGGGATATATTCATAACTTGACTCAAAGATTATTTATACTAATTTTCGAATTAATGAAGCCATGCAGTAAAATCCTCCCCTGAAAAATTGACTACCCCATTTCAGACCGTCAGGGGTAGATTTTCAAAAAACGCTGATACACATTATTCTTTACTTTCAATATTAGGTATAAATACTGAGTTTCGAGTAAATCGGACTGCGCGCTAAAATTCTTCCATACAAACTTTGAAACCCCGCAATCCCTTATTAGGGGGTAGTTTAGAAGAAAAAAAACTGTCAATTTTCATAATTTATTTAGATAAGTATTCGTGCCAAGTTTCAAGTTTATTAACTCAAGGAATAAGATTTTTCATACAAACGAATTTCCCCCTTTTCACCCTCTTAGGGGTGGAATTTCGAAAAATCCTTTCTTAGTGGATGCCTACTCTTCACGAAGAACACACCCTCCAAATTTCATGTCTCTAGGACCAGCGGTTTAGGCTGTGCGTTGATCTATCAGTCAGTCAGTCAGTCAGTCAGTCAGGACTTTGAATTTTATATATATAGATTAAAGCTCTCAATTAGTACCTACTATATTTCATACTAGGTATGGCAAAAAGTAGCAAAGTCGCCGGAGAACAGAGGTACCTAGGTACTCAATTGAAAAATAGCATTTTTCTGTATAATACCGAGGATTTGACTACATCTGTCACGTTTAAAAACAAAAGGTCGTGTTATAAACATGGCGCACACGCTGGTACCAAATTCGGTTTGCTCGAATTCACTCCCACTACTCTGCGCGCAAACCGCCTCGCGCGCGGAGGCGGCTTAATTACCAGCAGCAGCAGAGCAGAAGGTGAACTACACTACACTGCTTTTTTGTTCTATGACTAAATACATGAAAGCAGTGCAGATCAACTTCTGCCCTGCTATAAGAGCTGGTGGTAAGCCCCCAGTTCAGTCGGTGTTTACTTGTTACCGTAGTAAGACTTAATAACAATTTGTATACGCGTATTTTTATAATGTAGGTACCTAGAACTAAGTTTGATTGATTTATTTATTTTAATTAAGTAGTATGTACAGACGCCAGCACATCAAGCTACTACAATCTGTCAGATTTCTTTAATAGATTTTCGACTTTATTGCTAAACCATTAGGTTCAATGTTGATTGGGAAAATCTGACAGTTTCGGGTAGGTTGACCTGCTGGCGTCCGTACATACAATTGGGTACATATGTTTATTATTTTAAGTTTATCTTATAGGTGGAATTAATGGATTTTAAGTTGGTTCTTTATTATCATTTTAACTTATTTAAGACCATCCCCTTGTTGTCGATTGTCTATTTTCGATAATGACATTAAAGCAGTTGTCATCCAGACTTATATTTCATTATTTACTACATGCCTGCGTTGTGTTTTTTCGGTATCATCAATTGATTCCGAATTCCGATTCCGGCTACGGTTTCTTGACCCCTGCTCGTTATTGGACTACTGATTGGATTGCTGGCTACGGTTTCTTGACCCCTGCTCGTTATTGTACTACTAAAATAGATTTTTGGTTAACTGAAAGAAATCTTATGATACCAAAGGGTATTTTTGGTGATGAAAATAACACCAAGACAATAATGAAAAGATACACAAACTTACACAAATTTGAGAACCTTCTGAAACATTTCATGATTGTCTGTAGCGACGTTTACATCATTGATGTCGTCGGTCCATATCCCGCAACAATGTCTGATGCAACTATTATGCGAGGACTCCTCAATGATGAGGAAAGCGCCTTTTTTTTGGTTGGGAAATCATTAAATGACCTCTCCCGCTCTGGGCTGAGCGGAAGAGAGTGTCAGACTTTTACTGACTAAAACCCCAACCGTGTTCCTTCAGTTACCTGTGCAGGGGCCATGGTATCTCTTTCGAACAACCCGCGGCCCTGGCAGGCATCGGCCCTAGCGGACCCCGTCAGTTCGTGCTGATATATCTTTGAGGAGCGCGTGGAACACAGCGCGCCGTCGACCCGGGCCTGCAGTGCGATTCCGTAACCATCTCACCGTGAAAACTTAGGTGAAGTGAGCGTGGAGTGAGTTGTCATTCCAACTAATGCTAGGAATTGACACTATTGACAGCTTACTCTAAGCTCACTTCACCTAACTTTTCACGGTGAGATTTTTACAGAATCCATCGGCTGGTCCTTACCGGGCGGTGAGCTGCCCATTGCTCGCCGCCCGCAAGCCCGCGCCTACGGTGGCCGGGAGTCGGCTGTTGACACCCGTCCAGGGCGTCTCCTGCGGCGACTAGGGGCGTGAGGGCGCAGAGATTGCCTCTCCCTCACGCGCTCCGCCTCCTCCTTTGCGAGCATTACCTACTGTTTCGCAGAAGGAGGTAACGACTTCCCATTCACTCTCGCTCCTTACCATGGCCTGGACCAGGGCCGGTCGCGAGAGATCGCTGCCGCCACGAGGACACGGCGGTGTTCCGCCCAAGCCGGGCAGACCTCCACCGTATGCTCCACCGTGTCCTCCGGGCGATCCACACAATGGTGACACCCTGGCGTTTCCTCCCGCCTTATCCTGTACAGAAATCTCCCGAAACAACCGTCTCCGGTGAGGACCTGCGTCAGGCGGAAGGTGAGGGCGCCGTGGCGCCTCTCTAGCCACTCCTCAAAGAGGGGACTTATCGGCGCTGTTGTGGCATGCCCAATGAGGAAAGCGCCTGGCATTGGTTGTTTCACCAAAATGATGTGATTATCCTAGAGGATTTAGAGACAGCGTTGGATGTCTGGAAGAACATGGATATGAATTGCTTAAACCCCCAACTAAAGAAAAGAATGACAACCGAACAGACAAATAAGTCTCGTTTACTTAATTACTATTTTGGTAGTGAAGACTATGAACGGCAATTTAAAGCAATGCTTCAAACTTCTACGTCAAACATACATAAATCGCGCCCTGACTCACATGTTTGATGATTATGAAATCGCTGCAAGTCTTCTGAATGCTTTTCATCCCGTTTATGGAGATAATAGACATGCCATGGATATTTTGAATCTATATTAAATTAACGTAAATATGAATACGCCTAATCTGCTGTATGAATATTCGAAATGAAAAACCTGAACCGCCAAAGAACAAACTTCATTCGATTGGATGGCAATCTCCCATTCCTAGAAGATTTTCCGCGCCTCACTGAGGACATACACTCACTACACAATCTTACAGGCTCTGGGCACTTATCAGCAGAAACTAGAAGTCATACGTCGCAAAACACTTAAACAATGGTGTATACATTATTGAAATCAGCAGATATGATGTGCTGAACGATCTCTCTGAACTTAGTGAACAATGTGTGGCCCGGCTTAGGGTATTAGTGTTCTGTGATGTGTGGTTGCTGCGAGTACGGATTCAGTCAAGGCATGAAGGCACGTCAGAGCACGCACATATTTTGATTGACAGAGACCGTTGGCAGAAATTCAGTAATTCATTTTTACTGTACCTGCCTGACATTGGTACCTGTGCTCATAGTTTCGATAATATGATATTTACCTTGGTTTGGGGCGACATGAGCCATTTATCGCCCCCGCACGTCACGCGTCATTTGCGTTAGTTTAGTTGGGGACTATATTTTGATTTGATTGTTTTTTTTTTATTTTATACACTTGCTTTTCATTTAAAAATTGTTCTAATAACATGTTGGAGACAAAACGTAGCACCGCCCGCCATTGCGACTACGGGAGCGGGGCAGCAGCGGGGAGCAGGGGACGAAGTGCCGATCGCCGATGGCCTGCACTGCCCGTGCCCGAGACTTGAACAAAAACAACGGTCCGAGAGGCGCGCGTCCTATGTTCATTATACGAACCATACCTATTGATACAGTCCGCTATTTTTAACACCTCTGAGAATCACCAACAAACATTTTTATTATTTAGTTACGTATCGTTGTATTGTTTTATCTATTCTATATCTATACTTATAATAAATCTGTAGAAGTGAAAATTCTGTACATTGAAAATATCCAAAAAATAAATGGCAAATGGTGTTACTTGACCGACACCGAACCCAAAAATGTGATTAAAAAAATTTTTGTCTGTCTGTCTGTTTGTTCAGGCATCACGCAAAAACTACCGGTTTGATTACGATGAAACTTGGTATAATTATTCTTTAATATCCTGGGCACCACACTGGGTACTTTTTATCCCGGAAAAGTATATACAATAAAAAACAAACTTAATTTTGCGGTTCGATCCCTATACCCGATTACCACTGTCTGTACTGTACCAACCGCAAATACTAAGTTTGTCGTAGGTTGGGTCACCCGCAGTGGAGTTCATTTTTATTCCTTTTAGTTTTTAGAGTTATTTAGGTTTATTTTTATATGAGTCGTAGGTATAGATTTTAATTTTAAAGTATAGGTAGTATATTTGATAGTGTACGTAGTGACCGTAGGTTATTTTATAATACTGTTAGGTAGGTTTAGTCATTCGTATAGATATTAGTTTTTAGGGATTTTGCTTATTTATTGAGTTTAGATTAGTTATCATCAGAAATAGGTTTATTTAGGTAGGTAGGTATTTAATTTTCTGTTATTGAGTTTTTTTTTAAATTAGTTAGGTACTTAGGTGAAGATATCATATAGGTACCCTCTTAATCACCAATAATGAGACACAATTGGTTTTCTATTGTAATTAGCCACAAAGGGCCCGCGACATAGATGGCATTCTGGGGAAGCACATATATTTTATCCTGTTAGCACGTTCCCGTGGGTAAATTTCCGACATCCACGCGGGCGAAGCCGCGGGCAGAAGCTAGTACTTATAATAAATCTGTAGAAGTGAAAATTCTGTACATTGAATATATCAAAAAAATAACTGGCCCCCTGCCATTTATTTTTTTGACCGTGTTACTAGACCGACACCGAACCCAAAAATGTGATTAAAAAAATTTTTGTCTGTCGGTCTGTTTGTTCAGGCATCACGCAAAAACTACCGGTTCGATTACGATGAAACTTGGTATAATTATTCTTTGATATCCTGGGCACCACACTGGGTACTTTTTATGCCGGAAAAGTATCTTCTAAATATATAAAACTCAAAGGTGACTGACTGACTGACAGTGATCTATCAACGCACAGCCCAAACCACTGGAGGGATCGGGCTGAAAGGCATGCAGGTAGATGTTTTATGACGTAGGCATCCGGTAAGAAAGGATTTTGATAAATTCTACCCCCAAGGGGATAAAATAAGGGAATGAAAGTTTGTATGAAAAATCTTATTCCTTGAGTTAATAAACTTGAAACGTACACGAATACTTTTCTAAATAAATTATGAAGATTGTCAGTTTTTTTTTCTTCTAAACTACCCCCTAATAAGGGATTGGGGTGTTTCAAAGTTGGTATGGAAGAATTTTAGCGCGCAGTCCGGTTGACTCGAAACTCAGTATTTATACCTAATATTGAAAGTAAAGGATAATGTGTATCAGGGTTTTTTGAAAATCTATATCCCCGGGCTGAAATGGGGTAGTCAATTTTTCAGGGGAGGATTTTACTGCATGGCTTGATTAACTCGAAAATTAGTATAAATAATCTTTGAGTCAAGTTATGAATACATCCCAAACGATTTTTTTTTAATTCCACCCCTGTGGGGGTGAAAAGCGGGGATACAGTTTATATGAAAAATCTTATTCATTTAGTTAATAAACTTGAAATTTGCCTAAGTAAGTAATAGAGTTTATCATTATAAGTTTTCAAAGCTACCCCTCAAAGGGGGATATAGGTGTGTTAAGTTTATATCGAAGAAATTGAATGCGCGGTCTGAGTAACTCGAAACTCAGTAGGTATTGATACTTTTGACAGAAAATAATTAATAATAAATACCTATGTAAAGTTGTCGAAAATTTACCACCGACTGGACAAAAACGGGTAATTCGGTTTTTAAGGGGAGGATTTGAACTTGAAACTGTATGTTACATTTTCACGCCTAAACCACTGAACTTCTGATTTGACATAGATATAGATGGCATCCTGGGGAAGCACATATATTATTCGGTACTTTTTATCCCGGAAGAGTTTATACAATAAAAAACAATCTTAATTTTGCGGTTCGATCGCTAGACCCGATTACTGCACCAACCGCAAATATTAAGTTTGTCGTAGGTTACACCACCCGCAGTGGAGTTCATTTTTATTCCTTTTAGTTTTTAGAGTTATTTAGCTTTATTTTTATAAGTCGTAGGTATAGATTTTAATTTTAAAGTATAGGTAGTATATTTGATAGTGTACGTAGTGACCGTAGATTATTTTATAATACTGTTAGGTAGGATTAGTCATTCGTATAGATATTTGTTATTAGGGATTTTGCTTATTTATTGAGTTTAGATTAGTTAATATCATCAGAAATAGGTTTATTTAGGTAGGTAGGTATTTTCTGTTATAGAGTTTATTTATTTTTTAATTAGGTAGGTACTTAGGTAAAGATATCATATAGGTACCCTCTTAATCACCACTAATGAGACACAATTGGTTTTCTATTGTAATTAGCCACAAAGGGCCCGCGAGATAGATGGCATTCTGGGGAAGCACATACATTTTAACCTGTTAGCACGTTCCCGTGGGATAATTTCCGAAATCCACGCGGGCGAAGCCGCGGGCAGAAGCTAGTCTATTAATATTTGAATTAGTAAACACGAATCACTTAACAAAATATAAATATTATTGTAATAAAGATCGAAATTGTATTGTGTTTATAATAATAAGTCATGTCATTAATATTGAATAATTATGTCAAGAATATAATATTAAAGATATGTTAGTGTGGGATATGGTAGAATAATTTTTACCTCTAACTAACAGGTAAAAAATAATAATGTACTCGTATATGGGCCCTTTAAGTTTAATATAAGTTGTTCGAAATATTTGATCCCACCGTCCTTGCATCGGGGGACGGCTAATGAAAACACTAAAAAAATTAATGAGGCTTATACCCAGTAATAATGAATGTATGCTATTGTAGAAAACATAGCTGCTGATAGCTTCCAATTTTCATTGATTTACCTATTTATATATGTATACTGGTGAGGCAAAATATGACTGATATAAATAAATGCAGCATCTTGCATGCCATGTGTGTACTCATGTTTTGAACAAATAAATGATCTTATATTTTCTCTTAACAGCAGAAGTAGAACTAGGAGTTAAGTAAACTCCACTAAAACTTGCTTAAATTGGCTTTATTAAAAATAAAATAATGGAGAAGGTAGAATTCATATAAAATTTTAAATCTGTACAGGCACCATTTAAGGAAAGTCCATAACACAACGGGCTCAGACGGGCGTAGGCGCAGCGGCGTCATCCATGTCGGCGGCGTCCGCCAGGTGGTCGCGCAGCGCCGCGCCCAGCGCGTCCACGAAGCGCAGAAGCGTCGGCGCCGCCTCGCGCACGTGCAGCGCGCTCGCCAGGAACGGCAGGCGGCGCAGCGCGCGGCCCGACACGCACGCGCCTGCCGCCTCGCGCGCCACGGCCCACAGGCGCAGGCTGGCTCGCGACGGCTCGCTCTCCGCGAAGCGCGAGCCCTCCAGCACGCGCAACTCGAACACGGGCTCGCGCGGCGCCACAAGGCCGCGCGCCATGAGCTCGCCACAGCAGCCGCGCAGGATCTCGTAGGCGGCGCGCGCTGAGGGCGGGCCCACGCGCCGCTTGATGTCGGCGCGGTCCACGAAAGCCACGTCGATGGCGCCGGTCACGTTGGACGTGGTAAGCACGAGCGCGTTTGGCCGGCGCCGCAGTCGGTCCAACTGCGTGAGCAGCGCGTTCACGGCGCGGATGGAGTCGGACGGCTCGAGGCCGGACAGCGCGGCGCGGCGTGCGTGCGCCAGCGACTCCACCTCATCTACCAGCACGCACGCCAGCAGGCGCCGGTCCGCCACGATCTCCTCGAGCCGCTCGAACAGCCGCGCCACGAGCTTGCCGCTCTCGGCAAACCACTTTGAGAAGAGGCCATGTGCGTTGATTTCGACTAGTCGCGCACGCGGGAAGCGGTCTGCGAGTCGCACCGACAATTTTTGAGCAAGCGCACGACATAAGCTGGTCTTGCCGGTCCCGGGAGGACCGTGCAGCAGCACCACTCGGTTCCAACCAATCACATTGGGATCTACGCCTCGATCAGCGAACGCGAAGGCGGTTTCCACGAAGCGAACAGTATCCTCTTTCAACTTGGTATCGTAAATAAGACTCTCCCATAGCCCGTGAAACTCTTGGCTGGGCAGTGCCCACACATCGGCTGCAGCAAACTCTTCCCCGGTGCTCGCATCTGTCATCGTGTCAGTTTCGGCGCCGAAAGTGTCCAGTTTATAAATGTGATAAACAAGTTCTGTTTCTGTCACTAAAACTTCAGCATCATGTTCAATGTCACAAAAAGTTATCATTTGCACATGTTCTTTTAACTCGAGGTTTTCTTCTAGATCAGTTTCAGATAAGATAACACCAGGACTTAAGGAAACAAAATTCACCAGAAATGTTCGTACAAGTTCCTTAACATAGTCCTTAGTTGCACGGCTTTGAGATTTTTGAACAACTTCAACGTGAAGCGCAGGATTCATTGTAACTGGTAATTAAAAACGCTTATCTCTATTAGAGCACTCTAATCTTACAACAAAGTACCACTGTAATCAAATACACTACACTGTATTTTATATTATGTAAAACCAATGGGATATTAGATTGAATAAGGTAATAAGGTGTTGTTATTCTTTCCTAACTCACTCAATCAAAAATAACTGACAAAAGTGACGACTGTATACTGACACTGACACTCTGACAGTCAAACAGGTCAAACATGACATCACTTGACCACAGATAATTATTATGTTTCGATAATTGCTTCTTTCAATCCAAGCCATTACAGTACTTACTAGTTCCAAGAACTAAGCCCTCGTCGCGTATATAACTTCTGAATAATTGGTTTGGTTGGTACTTGGTAGAACTTTGCTTGTAATTATGACATGACATTGACAGTTGTTTGATAGACGAAGTCGAAGTTTGGTATTGATTCTGTAGGTAAAACCAAAAGCCCTACTGTACCATGTACATAATATTTTAAAGTTTAATAAAAGAGAACGGTGTGTTCTTATTTATTAAGACTAACATATATTTCAAGACATAAATCCAAATAGAATCAGTAAAGGTGGCGCAGTGTGGGGACTGAAGAGTGACGCGTCGTACAAGCGGCCGAAGGGCGTGCTAGAAGTGGACTCAGCAATAGAATGTGGTTTTAAAGGCTTGCCCGAGGCAGCTGAGCGGCGCGATGGCGGCCGACACCGCGGTGACGGCCAGCCCCGAGGAGACGCTCGAGTCGCTGCTGCGCGAGGCCGAGGCGCTCAAGCAGAAGCTGGAGGAGGAGCGCCAGAAGCTCAACGATGTGACACGTGAGTCCCACGGTACATGCGCGCACGGAGCTTATCACTCGATTCACTACTAACTTATGTTCCTGTGTCAAATACCAATAAAACAAAGAGCCTGTACATTATGTGTTTTACCATGATACTATTGTGTGTAAAGATAATACTTTAGCTGTCAATATATCACTGATGAAACAGGTGTGAGTACACTAACATCGCTCAAAGAGGTTGTGTTTGTGAGGGTAAGTATTGATAAAATGACAACTATAACGCAATGGCATTCAATGAATTCAACAGTGTGTGTTGTACGAAGGCACAACTCTTACATGACGTCAGTTTCACATCAGCTACTGAATCTTAAAATATTTTTGTTCATGGTAATTTAAATTAGCTGAATTGCCTAATTTCGAAATAGCAGATTGTCTATTTGTCCATGCAAGTGTATTCTGTATTCTTCATGTTCCTGGCACAAATGGCTGTTAAATCTTGTTTACCCAAAACTTTGCCACTTCTATGGCATTGTCAGTGGCAGTGTAGAGGTCGCATTAACTGTATGTTTTGGAAAACAGAGGGCAGTATAGTTGGATTTGTGACATCCCACAATAATAACCTACAGCCGTTCTGTTAAGGTAGCCCCACTACTAGGTTGGATTACATCTTCCCACTTGTGTCCGGAGACGGTTCAGAGCCTTCCACAGGTTATTCTGTGTTACAATGTCATATTGTCAAAACATCCAGTAGTCTAATCACCAATTTGATAAAATGTAGTGTTTGTATGTTCAACTATCGTAACTATTGTTGTGGCTCATTGCCTGTGTGTGTTGCAGTGAAGACCGTGGGGGAGAAGCTGGAGACCATCACGGTGCCTACGCTGAAGATGCGGCGCATGCTCAAGGGTGCTCAGTCCAAGGTGCTCTGCACTGACTGGTCTCCCGACAAACGTCACATTGTTTCCTCCTCACAAGTAAATTATTATTTTTTTATAATTTCTACAATTTAATTATATATAATATTTATAAAAGAGGGGCCCATGGCTAAATAATAACAACCGCACAGGTCGATCGGTCAGGTTAATTTACGCTTGCCGCGGTTGGTCTGTGGATGGGTGACCATCTTTACATACCGAGACCCCTCCGTGCCTCGGAAAGCATGTTAAGCCGTTGGTCCCGGCTGTCATTCGTGCATCTTTGACAGTCGTTACGGGTAGTCAGAAGCCTGAAAGTCTGACAACCAGTCTTACCAAGGGGTATTACCCAGTAACTGGGTTGTGGAGGTCAGATAGGCAGTCGCTCCATGTAAAATACTGGTATTCAGCTGCATCCGGTTAGACTGGAAGCCGACCCCAAAATAGTTTGGAAAAGGCTAGGCAGATGATGATATAATATTTATTTAAATTACAATTATGACAAACTATTTACACTAGGTACTAAAGTAAAAGACTAACTATATAAATACTAGCTGACCCGGCAAACATTGTTTTGCCATATAAATTATTTCTACCTGCCCGGCGCTACTTCGTTCGCGTGGTGTCCTACCCCCTACCCTACTCCTACCCTATTCAAAACCCTTAATTGAATACATGCTTCAATTCGAGTGGACCCGAGCCTACCGTACCGAAGGGACGATCGTCAAATGTTTGACAGGAAAGTAGGTAGAACAGTTTATATGGGAAAATCAAATTTTTACTATCTTCCTCGCAATTTTTCATATTTTCTCACAAAATCATTTCAAAACCAAAATCAGCTAAATCGGTCCAGCCGTTCTTGAGTTTTAGCGACTCAAACAAACAGCAATTGATTTATATATATATACGCACCACATGGTGGTTTTGCTATTAATTGTAGCTTATATGAAACGTTTGGAAGTTTGCCACATAGCGCCATCTATTGAATACTTAATCAATCCGTATGTAACCAGGATTTTGTATAAATGTCTTGATTTAAAAGAGTGTCCGTGGAGTTTCTTGCCTGTTCTTCTCCATAGAGATCTACGCTTTGGAATGGGCAACTAGCTTCAACTTTCTGACTGACTGACTGACTATTTAATTTTGACAATTCAAAAGTGCCTGTAAATGGTTTAATTGAAATAAATGATTTGAGTTTGAGTTTTTTGAGTTTGAATCCAGTCAACAGATATCGCCATCTGTTAGAATCGTTTGGAGCTAACAGTTAATTGTGACTGTCAAATAAACAAATAATTTGCAATAAAATAATATGATCATAAATTGAGATGTAAGCTATCCTATCTTTCAAGTTGGATCAAACTGCACACGGTGTACAAATTTGATTAAAATCGGTTAAGTAGTTTAGGAGTCCATAGCGGACAAACAACGTGACACGTAATTTATATATATTAAGAAGAAGAAGATTAAGAAGATATACAAAAACCAAAAGATATTTAGGCATCGAAGTACTTGTCCGCATCACTGTCATCCGAAAATGTTCCTAGAAGACTGGCAGCTTCGCCACGTTGTATGGCAATGCTAATTCTTTGGCCAAAGATAGACCCAGCCCTCTGGTCACGTGAAGGGTCGATCAGCCGGCGAGAAATTGTATCTATAATTTCTCGCCGAGTAACTTCTAAACTTGAGTAAACGACACATCATTTGAACAGAAATTGGCCAGGAAATCACTTAACTGAGTGGAAAAAGAAGGAAAGCCTTTGCCGTGCAGTAGGTTAACACAATATGGTGAATTATATTATTATAATCGAAATCACGTATGAATGTGCATGGTTGGTTCCAGCTTGATAGTTAGAATAGTTTTGGACCCGTTACGTGGCGCTCCGTGTGAAGCAAGGGCGGGTCGCTAGTTTCATTATTATATGTTGTCATTACAATTTTGGTGGGTGGTTCAAAGTAGACCACAATTCATGACAAAACTGGGAAATTGGGAATTTAAAATGTATGCAACATTCTCCACATGCTACTGGTGATGTAACTGGCGTGCTGTGTCTGCAGGATGGCAAGGTGCTGGTGTGGGACGCGTTCACGGCCACCAAGGAGCTCACCATCGCCATGCCGAGCACGTGGGTGATGGCGTGCGCGTACGCGCCCTCCGGCAACCTGGTCGCCGCCGGGTACGTACTACTGACACTGTATTCACAGCCGTTGTGTGAAAACTATCAAACTAGTAACTAGGCTTACCAAACGCCCAATTGCTTTTATACAGAGTTACTGGTAATTCGACGTATATCCGCCAGGGGCTGATAAGGGGGCCAAAATGCAACAAATTGAACCCCCCATATGTATGGCCGAAATTCAATAGTTTTCGAGATATTTGAATTTTAAGGGTTTTTCGATATTTACCCAAAATTTGACATTTAATTCCAAATAAAAAAAAACTACATATTTGAATGGGTACCATTAAAAATGATGTTGTAGCTGGCACTTCAATTAAGCTATGGACATAATTAAAACTACTTAATTAAACAAAATGATTAAAATAATGAGCGATATGAGAATAATATCTTACCAAGATTTTCATTTTACGCTTCAAAAATGTTGTCTTGTCACAAAAATTTCTATGACATTAATCGTACAAATAACTAAAACAACTTGCCTATTCTGTAAGCTTTCCAAAAAGGTATAAAAGTCAATTTTAAAATACATAATTCGTGGCATGGCATGTGTTTGAATCGGCGCGGGGAGAGAAAGGGTCATTTGTATTTGTATGAAATAAAATGCATTAAAAAATGTACGTCAAATTTTATTAAAAATTTTACACATCTTGTTCAAAATGAGCCCCTCGATTACGAATGCAGGTTCGAATTCTCTTCCTAACTTCGGTTTTCGTCACTCTTGATGTGAACGTTGTTCTCATCTGTTGCGCCGCATTTATTATTCGCTGTCGAAGTTCTTCGACTGAATTTATTGGGGTCACATAAACTAATTCCTTCATATGACCCCAGACGTAAAAATCAAGTGGTGTGATATCAGGGCTTCGTGCTGGCCACGGAATTGGCCCTCCCCTCCCAATCCATCGGTTTGGATATCTCTCGTCTAGCCACTGTCGGACAGTAATCCGGTAATGTGCTGGGCAACCATCATGTTGAAACATGAGGTTGTTTTTTATTTCTTCGGGAACATCCGCCAACAAATCGTCTAGGTTGTTTCTCAAAAACTCCTCGTAATTTTGGCCGTTCAAATTTTGGGGCAAGAAATGAGGGCCCACCAAATAATTATCAACGACACCCATCCATACGTTCAGGGAAAATCTCATTTGCGACGCAGTTTCTTTTAGTTTTTTTGGATTCCTGCCTGCTTTAGGTGCCCAAAAATGTAAGTTATGGTAATTCGTTATACCATCCCGGTCAAACTTTGACTCGTCAGTCCACAAAATATTTCTTAGGAAATGTTCCTGGTCAGCGTCAGCGTTTAACATAAACCGAGAAAATTCGAGTCGCCTGGCAGGATCTCCCTCATGCAATGTTTGGACAGGTTGATAATGGTATGGGTGTCTACCTGATAGATGAACTACCGACCACACTTTCCACTGGGACATACCGAGCTGTCTTGCAACAATGTTCGTTGAGATATTTGGGTCATCAATAAAACACTGAAGAATGGTGTCCTCTTCGTCAGCCGTGTACCGTCGAGGTCTGCCAGCGTTGAATTGTGCTCTCTGAACACTGCCAGTTTCAGACAATCGTCGGTAGGTGCTCCCGAAAACAGTAACGTGGGGAAGTCGACGATCGGGAAAGCGGCGTTGGTATTCTCGCCGAGCCGCATCCGCGTTTCCATCGGCAAAACCATAACAAAACATTATGTCTGCGTATTCGTTATTAGAATACGAAGCCATGTTATCCGAAATAACAATGATAACAAAAAGAATAACAAGAGAAACAAGAATTAACAATAATGATCGATAACAATTTAACGCAATGAGAGATTGGTTAATAGCAAGATAACAACACACGTGCTTGCGCGGCGTAGAGTCGAAACTTACTAAGGATTAGGAAGGCGACGCGAGTGCAGCAGGCGCCGTGTAGTCCCCCGCCCGCACACCCCGCCACAAGAACAACAACAAGAATTTCGCCAGTAAAATCGGTTGTTTTAGCGAGGATCATAAACTAAAAACACAGATGATTTCTCTCCCCGCGCCGGTTCAAACACATGCCATGCCACGAATTATGTATTTTAAAATTGACTTTTATACCTTTTTGGAAAGCTTACAGAATAGGCAAGTTGTTTTAGTTATTTGTACGATTAATGTCATAGAAATTTTTGTGACGAGACAACATTTTTGAAGCGTAAAATGAAAATATTGGTAAGATATTATTCTCATATCGCTCATTATTTTAATTATTTTGTTTAATTAAGTAGTTTTAATTATGTTCATAGCTTAATTGAAGTGCCAGCTACAACATCATTTTTAATGGTACCCATTCAAATATGTAGTTTTTTTTTATTTGGAATTAAATGTTAAATTTTGGGTAAATATCGAAAAACCCTTAAAATTCAAATATCTCGAAAACTATTGAACTTCGGCCATACATATGGGGGGTTCAATTTGTTGCATTTTGGCCCCCTTATCAGCCCCTGACGGATATACGTCGAATTACCAGTAACCCTGTATAGTAAAGAGATTATGGGTGGAGCAAAACGTGGTTACACATCAAAGGAAATTAGGTACTTAACCTCTTTTTTACCCGACTGCGTGACGCAAAGGAGTGGTAATGTGTTCATCAGCCTATGTATGTATGTTTGTTTGTATGTTCCTTTGAAGCACTATACAGACCAAACGCCTGAGACGATTTTTATGATTCACACGTCAATCGATTCCTCTTAGTCCGGCGAGTGTCACTAAAGACATGACTATTAAAACACGTGAGCTTTTCGTAATCGACTGTATTAGGCTTCAAAGTGTCACAAAGTAAATCCATTATGGCGTCACTTACACATATTTTTTTTTTTTTTGTTACCCACATTTTAACACCCCTACTTAACAAAATAAACGAACTTATTAACAAAATAGGTACTTATTTCTATTTAGGTTTAATTCCTAGCATGTACATAAACTTATAATGCTTACTCGACAAAAGACCCTTGGTTAACAAGTCAGCAGGCATTTCCTGAGTTGAAATGTATTCAATATTGATCAATTTATTCTTTACTGCATCTCTAACGTAATGAAAACGAACATCTATATGTTTCGACCTAGTGTGTGCTTGATGACTTGTTGCCAATTTTAACGCACTTTGATTATCACACTTCAGTTTAATTGCATATTGTCTACCAGTAATCTCATATATCAGATTTCTTAAGTAAACAGCTTCTCTAGATGCCTCTGAAAGAGCAACATATTCTGCCTCAGTGCTGGATAAGGAGACAGTCTTCTGTTTTCTACTTTGCCAGGAAATCACAGAACCATTCATAACAAAACAGAATCTATATATATAAAATTCAAAGTCCTGACTGACTGACTGACTGACTGACTGACTGATAGATCAACGCACAGCCTAAACCGCTGGTCCTAGAGACATGAAATTTGGAGGGTGTGTTCTTCGTGAAGAGTAGGCATCCACTAAGAAAGGATTTTTCGAAATTCCACCCCTAAGAGGGTGAAAAGGGGGGAATTCGTTTGTATGAAAAATCTTATTCCTTGAGTTCATAAACTTGAAACTTGGCACGAATACTTATCTAAATAAATTATGAAGATTGTAAGTTTTTTTTCTTCTAAACTACCCCCTAATAAGGGATTGGGGGGTTTCAAAGTTTATATGGAAGAATTTTAGCGCGCAGTCCGAGCTACTCGAAACTCAGTATTTATACCTAATATTGAAAGTAAAGAATAATGTGTATCAGGGTTTTTTGAAAATCTACCCCTGACGGGCTGAAATGGGGTAGTCAATTTTTCAGGGGATGATTTTACTGCATGGCTTGATTAACTCGAAAATTTGTATAAATAATCTTTGAATCAAGTTATGAATAATCCCAAACGATTTTTCAAAATTCCACCCCTGTGGGGGTGAAAAGCGGGGGATACAGTTTGTATGAAAAATCTTATTCCTTGAGTTAATAAACTTGAAACTTGGCACGAATACTTATCTAAATAAATTATGAAGATTTTCAGTTTTTTTTTCTTCTAAACTACCCCCTAATAAGGGATTGGGGGGTTTCAAAGTTTGTATGGAAGAATTTTAGCGCGCAGTCCGATTTACTCGAAACTCAGTATTTATACCTAATATTGAAAGTAAAGAATAATGTGTATCAGGGTTTTTTGAAAATCTACCCCTGACGGGCTGAAATGGGGTAGTCAATTTTTCAGGGGAGGATTTTACTGCATGGCTTGACTAACTCGAAAATTAGTATAAATAATCTTTGAATCAAGTTATGAATAATCCCAAACGATTTTTCAAAATTCCACCCCTGTGGGGGTGAAAAGCGGGGGATACAGTTTGTATGAAAAATCTTATTCCTTGAGTTAATAAACTTGAAACTTGGCACGAATACTTATCTAAATAAATTATGAAGATTGTCAGTTTTTTTTTCTTCTAAACTACCCTCTAATAAGGGATTGGGGGGTTTCAAAGTTTGTATGGAATAATTTTAGCGCGCAGTCCGATTTACTCGAAACTCAGTATTTATACCTAATATTGAAAGTAAAGAATAATGTGTATCAGAGTTTTTTGAAAATCTACCCCTGACGGGCTGAAATGGGGTAGTTAATTTATCAGGGGAGGATTTTACTGCAGGGCTTGATTAACTCGAAAATTAGTATAAATAACTTTTGAGTCAAGTTATGAATACATCCCAAACAATTTTTTTAAAATTCCACCCCTACTGGGGTGAAAAGCGGGGATACAGTTTATAAGAAAAATCTTCTTCATTAGGTTAATAAACTTGACTACCCCTCAAAGGAGGATATAGGGTGATAAGTTTGTGTGGAAGAAATTGAATGCGCGGTCCGAGTAACTCGAAACTCAGTATTGATACTTTTAACAGAAAATAATTAATAATAACTAGGTAATAAGTATGTAAAGTTGTCGAAAATTTACCACTGACGGGACAAAAAGGGGTAAGTAATTCAGTTTTTAAGGGGAGCATTTGAACTTGAAACTGTATGTTACATTTTCATGCCTAAATCACTGAACTTCTGATGTGGCATAGAGATAGATGGCAGCCTGGGGAAGCACATACATTTTATCCTGTTAGCACGTTCCCGTGGGATAATTTCCGACATTCACGCGGGCGAAGCCGCGGGCAGAAGCTAGTCCAGTATAAGACTTTCGATCCAGACTATCACTAGCCCAATCTGCATCAACAAAACCTTTCAGCTCAACATTATCCATACCATTATATGTTAAACAATAATGTTTTGTTTTCTGTAAGTATTTCAATACAAGTTTAGCATAATTAAAATGAGTTTCAGTATAACAGTTATTAAACTGGCTGAGATAGCTAAGACAATATGATAAGTCAGGCCTAGTCAAAACAGCTAAATACATAAGGCTTCCTATTAGTCTTTGGTATGGAATGTTTACAGCACAATTTTCAGCCTTTTTTATGTTCAATTTACTTTCAATAGGAGTATCAATAGTTCTGCAATTTGACATATCAAACTTTGATAATAACTTCTCTATATATTCATGTTGATCTACTGTTATGGTTTTACATTCTCTGTTTACATTAATTCGCATGCCTAAGTAACGTCTAACAGGACCTAAATCTTTCAATTTGAATTCAGAACTTAGAACAGTTTTTAATTTTTCAGTTTCCATAGTACAATTGGAAAAAATCAAAAAATCGTCAACATAGACAGCTACAATAATCTTAACATTCTCAGAAAACTTTGTGAACAAGCATGGTTCAAACTTACTTATTTTAAAACCAAAACTAAGCAAACGGTCTTTCACCTTTTCATACCAAACTATAGAAGACTGTTTTAGTCCATAAATAGCTCTTTTAAGTTTTAAAACCTTTCCATTGCTTTTATTCACAAAACCCTCCGGAATTGTCATGTAAATATTTTCTTTTAAATGTCCATTTAAAAAAGCTGTAGTCACATCCAGATGTGTAATGTCCATGTCCCACTGTACACTTAGAGCAAACAACATTCTTAGAGTGGAATTTTTAACTACAGGTGAAAAAGTGTCCTCATAATCTATACCACGTCGTTGTGTAAAACCTTTAGCCACGAGTCTGGCACGATACCGCACTTTATCATTCACATCAAGTTTTTTATTAAAGACCCACTTGCACTTCACAACGGAACCATCACTTGGTATATCAACAATTTCCCATGCGTCATTGTCCTCGAATGATTTAAACTCCTCTTGCATAGCCTGTCTCCACTGATCAGCTTCAGGTCCATTCAGCGCTTCTGAGAAATCTATCTGTTCGACTTCTGGACTAGAACTGGAAACACAGATATTACTAAACCCAAAACGCTCTGGGGTTTTCCGCATTCTTTTGATCTGTCTTGGAGGTTCTGGTACTGCAACTGGTTCTAACTCACTGCTTGAGATATCTGTTCCTGTGTTTGCACTTGTTATAGTGTCATCATCGTTTTCACTGGAAGGATCAGTATATACAGATGTATCTGAATCATGAAGAGATTCATTCTTTTTTTTTTTAATCTATTTTTGTTTAGGGGCTTTTATCAAAGATATGTCAGCCCCATCGTACCCTTTTACATTAATTGGCTTTCTTAAACAGTATAACTTATAGTATTTTTAATGGTTGATGACTTAGAGTTATTCGTGGAGGACCATAATTAAATGGCATAACTTTTTAATAATCTCCGAAGATGGTACAGATAAGATGGATTGGATTATGCCTACATCCAATTTATTTATTTTAAAATCCTTCACGAACAGCTCGCGTTCTACTCCGTTTCGAGCACACTCCATCAGCAAATGTTGCACGTCTTCGATTTGATTGCAAGCTGTGCAATTAGGAGAATCGGCCTTTTTCATAAGAAATGCAAACTTCGCGGATGGATAGTGCCCAGAACGGAGTCTTAATATCAATTTAACATAATTTCTATCCAATTTAGTATCCTCGAACCAGGGAACATGAGATGGCTGACCTTGAATGCTTTTGTACCAAATTCCTTTATCCAGAGACATTTTGAAAAAATGTTGCTTCCAAGAGTTAAAGCATTTAGATTTAAATTTGGTTGTATATTCCCAATAATCTGGTTTATAATTCACTATACAACCGTCCACTACCGCTGATTTGGATATACGGTCAGCCTCCTCGTTACCGCTTAGTCCAATATGTGCTGGAACCCATTGCAATCTACATTCTATATTATTGCTTTTAAGTATAGTTATAAGTTTTAAAATATCATACGCTATCGATGTACCTCTGCTATAGCCAGAGGCGCATCGAGCGATATGCTGGAGTGCACTTTTGCTATCTGAAAAAATTACTACTTTATTTAAACCATGATTCAAGACATAATTTACTGCTTTGTAAATTGCTATGAGTTCCAGTGACATAATTGATATATCACAATCAATTTTATATCCAAACCTGTTCCCTAAATTCTGGTCAAATAACCCTGCTCCCTGTCCCTGTGCACTTTTCGATGCATCAGTGTAAATTTTATGCCACCCGAAATATATTATGTTCAGCTCTGCTACAATATCACTGAGTAACACATTTGGGTTATAATTACGTTTAGCGGTGTTTAAACTTTTGAGTTCTGTTTTAATAATACTCTTATGAATGCAGGATGTCCAGATTTCTAAACTAAACATTTTAAGATATTCTAATGATGTAATTTCTAAGTGTCTAACCTCATTGTATACTTTCACTAGTAATGGTTTATTTTTTTTCTGCCAATAAGAAGTACGACATAAGTCGCTCAACTCGCCTATAAGATTAATTGTGACATTATTTGACCACGATCGAGTTTTTAGACAATATTTGTATGCTAAATATTCTCTTCTTAAATATAACGGTGGGATACATAAATCAGATTCCATTACGTGAATAGGGGAGCTTTTAATGTATCCTCCTATTATTCGTAGGGCCTGATTTTGCAGCTTGTCTAGTTTCGATAAATGTGTTTTAGCAAAAAAAAAAAAAAAAAATCATTTGTTGCGGGTGGCTCATGGGCTTCAATTTCAATATCATCCTGTATCCAACTTGCTGTTTCTTCTTTATTACTTATTGTTGTTCCTGTTTTGTCTTCCATCACTGTAACATCTCTCTTTATTGTTATAATATTTCTTTTGAGGTCATAAACACGATATCCTTTTACTGTTTCTGAAAATCCAACAAGGATGTGCATTTCAGCCTTTTTGTCCCATTTCAATCTCTTCTCTTTTGGTATGTGAACCATTACAGAGCTTCCAAAAAGACGTATATGACTCAAATCTGGTTTCACTTTATACCACGCTTCATAAGGTGTTTTATTTCCTAAACTTGAGGTTACAGACCGGTTCTTTAAATAGACTGCTGTATTAGCGGCTTCTGCCCAGAACATCTTTCTGAGCTTTGCATCAAATAGTAAGCATCGCGCTTTCTCTACTACGGTTTTGTTGGCCCGTTCACTAACACCGTTTTGTTCTGGTGTGTACGCATTTGTCTTCTGGTGGATTATTCCTTCTTTGAGTAAGTAATTTTCCATCTCTCCATTACAAAACTCACCTCCGTTGTCTGTGCGTAGTATTTTAATTTTTTTATTCTGCTGATTTTCAGCCATTGCTTTAAAATTTTTGAATATCTTGAATACTTCACTCTTATGCTTAAGGAAGTATATAAAAGTCATACGACTGCAATCATCAATGAACAAGACAAAATACTGAGCACCTCCAATAGATTTCGTCTCCATGGGACCACATACATCAGCATGTATTATCTGTAGTGTTTCTGTACTCCTTTGTCTGTCATGCGGAAATGGTAACCTCATCTGTTTACCTTCGCAACAGATTACACATTTAGCCTTCGACATATCACTGGTATCTGGATAAAACAATCCATCCACAATGCCATTCTTCATTTTGTTTAAGTCATTGCTGTTGATGTGTGCTAACCGCCTGTGCCAAAGCTCTGCACTTGCTACTGCTGGTGCTGCCAGCATACAATCTGCTATTTTAATATTTAGCTTGTACACTCCATTTGTTGACGTTGCTGTGGCTACCAAAACATTTTTCTTGTTGCGTATGTAACATTGTTCAGCTTCAAAAACAACCTTGTTTCCGTTTTTAATAAGCTCGCTTACTGACAACAAGTTCGTTGTTAAGCTCGGTACGCATAGCACATTTCTTACCGTGATGTCGTAGTTACAATTAGTCGTTATCTGTACGTCTCCGGAACACAAAACTGGCACTTTCATATTGTTCGCGACGGTTATCTCTGATAAACACGGTGTATAATTTGGATGTTTTATCCACTCCTTGTTCGCCGTCATATGTGCACTTGCTCCACTATCTACGTACCATTCGTTTGTACTATAATCTCCGTTCAAAAATACCACATTAAAAGCATTTGTTTGTTTGTTTTTCTGCAATAATGGACACTGATTTCTGTAGTGACCCGTTTGCTTGCATTTGTAGCAAGTGACACTTACGGTCTTGTCATCTGTCACTTTTGAGTTTGACGTCCCGCCATTTTTAAACTTCTGCTTTCTATTATTATGGTTTGCAGCGAATGCAGCGCCACTGGTATCCATGTCGTTTTTTGAAACTTCCATATCAATCAACTTTGATTTTATTGCATCTGTAGTAATTTTCATTCCCGAATGTTCTATGGCCATAATCATGGGTGTAAATTTTTCTGGCAAACCTGCTAGTAACAATGAACCGACCCATTCCTCGGTGATCGTGAATCCTGTGCCTTTTAATCTCTGAGCCGTTTCGACCACTTGCGTGACGTATGATGTCATCGAATCACAATTTTCTTGTCGTAACGAGATTAAATGTCGTATAAGGGTTATTTTCCTAGAGAATCCCGAGTCATCGAACATTGCTCTTAATTTTACCCATAGCTCCAAAGATGTTTTTGTTTCTTTAATATGCACGTACAATCCAGGGTCAATGGTCAAAACTAACTTCGCCTTGGCTTTTGCGTCCTCTGATGGTTTTGCCTCGAAACCGGCATCTGGCTCCGATTTTATGTAGCTCACCAGATTGTCAAGCACCAACAAATTTTCTACTGCGAAACTCCACTCATCGTAATTTTCGCGCCCTTTTAACTTCGGTATGCTTTGAAAATAGTTCACTGCCATATTTACACGAAAAGTCATTAACTTTCGACTGTTTTACACTGATTTTAAACTGTATAAAACCGAAAAAATGGATATTTGCCCATAACCTATTAAAACACGTGAGCTTTTCGTAATCGACTGTATTAGGCTTCAAAGTGTCACAAAGTAAATCCATTATGGCGTCACTTACACATATTTTTTTTTTTTTGTTACCCACATTTTAACAATGACGTTAGTGAAAATTCAATATGGCGACTACTGGACGCCATATTATTGTGAAAATGAAAAAAATCAAAGTCAACAAACTATATCATATTTAAAATCATTTTTAGTTTTCTATCAACATTTTTCGATTCGACTGACCGTTTAGGATCTATATCGATTTAAAGATGCGTAACAACCATTCTCACATATAGGTTTTTAGACAGTATTATCCATTGAAAAATTAGATTGGCTGTCGAATAATGGATCCCGACTGTTCAGTTGTTATGTTCCATTATTAGAATATATTTTATTTTCTTCAATAGTATTTATTCAATAATATATTAAACGATTTCTAGACCACCGGACATCTAAGTTCTTTTGGAACGAAGTTCCTTATCGGGCGTTGCGAAAGGGGGCTAGACGGAAAAAATTAAGACCAAAAGTTGGAACGACACTTTTTGCTATAGTTGTAAGCCGTGCGGCGTGTGCGTGTTTCTCTGTCTGTCTCTCTCTCTTTCTCTTATAGAAAGCAAGCCAGTTATACTTCGTTCCATCCGGGTGTCCCTTGACACCTCTCATTTTTTTTCTCTTCAGTTTTTTTTTATTGTGTACGTAGTTTGGTTCACTTTTTACGCAGTCGGGTTTTTTTTAATCTTTTTTTTTTCCTTTATAAGGAGATGGATACCTTATGGGTGGTCCCATATAAGTCAGTCATTTTAGTCCTATCTCATATTTGTAGCCACCAATTACATCAGACTCAGGGGGTAACTACCGCTGTATCAGCCGTATCGATGATACGAAGCCCCCGAGTTACAGAGAGTGATGCGACGCGTCGACAATTAAAAAAAAAAATATTCCAGATCCTCCAATTCTTATTGATCAATAAGAGGCCTGTAATAAATGAATACCCAATGAAAATGAACGTTAATTGTGTATGGCTTGGAGCAGTGGTGGCACAGTGGTAACGGCCCCGACTTACGAATTGTAGGTCGTGGGATTAAACCCAGGCGGGCGCTTTACGCAGCAGCCCGATGCAGCAAACTTTAAGGCGCCTCGGAACGTGAGGCGTGTCGCTGCGCAAATTCACGCCGGGGTGAGGGGTGAGGTACTGCGCAGCGAGTAGCGCTCTTCAGACCCGCCATAAAGTTTGACTTTTACCTACTATACCAACCAGTAACTGCCTCGTTGGTCTCGTGGTCGCGAGCGCGTCTGCTGAGCGTGGGCTCCTGGGTTCGATTCCCAGCTCGGACAAAGTGTTAATGGGTTTTCCATTAGGAATTTCTTTGTAACAGTCCGGAATTTGGAAGTTGGCGGTTTAATACCCCGTGCCTCGGAAAACACGTTAAGCCGTTGGTCCTACGCCTGATCTCTCGCCGGTCGTTTCGGATTGCCGTCCCATCGGACTATTTTGACAAGATTTTGACGACGTAAACAGTGCACTCTCAATAGTTACAGATTGGTTTACGTCAAATAACCTAGTTCTCAATGCCAAGAAAACGAAATGTGTAAAGTTTGCCTTACCGAATGTCAGAAATCTAGGACCCAACATCGTCTTAAATAAAGAGGTGCTTGAAACAGTAGGCTCGGCAATTTTTCTAGGACTAACAGTAGATGCCAAACTTCAGTGGGGACCTCATATATCAAGTCTAGCAGGAAGCTAGCTCAGTTCGGCTGCCTACGCCGTCAGGAAAGTAAGACAATACACTGACGTTGATACAGCTCGTTTAGTCTATTTTAGTTATTTTCACAGTGTTATGTCCTACGGTATTCTGCTGTGGGGCAAAGCCGCTGATATACAAAATATATTTGTCCTTCAAAAACGAGCTGTTCGAGCAATTTACCAGCTAGGTGCCAGAGTTTCTCTAAGAGATTTTTTTAAAGATATTGGTATTCTCACGGTTGCATCACAATTCATCTTCGCCAACATTTTATATATTAGGCAAAATTTGCACTTGTACACTAAAAACAGTGATATTCACAGTGTTAACACTAGAAATAAGGACAAACTACGTGCCCCCTTTCACCGGCTTCATAAGGTTCATAACTCATTTGTTGGGCTTGGTATAACCTTTTATAACAAGATACCCTCTTCTTTGCTAGACTTGCCTTTCAATGCGTTTAAAGCTCAAGTAAAATCTAACCTTTGCTCAAAGGCTTACTATTCCATCAACGACTACTTACACGATAAGAATAGTTGGTCGCCCTAATTAACTCAAGACAATGTTCATGTTCTTTCTCCAGAATCAGCTTACTGACAGGTTATTGTTATTAATGGTGCTGATCCATACGTCATGTTCGTGAACGGGCGCCGTCAGTAGGGACTGGTCATCTCTTAGCTGCCTCGGCTTATTTTAATTTTTAATTTCTGAATTGTTTTTGTTTTTTATAACGGACGCTTTTAACGTGCACGTATTTCTACATCGTTCTCACATGGTTAATTTCAACACGAATGATGTAATCAAATATTTTGTAACAATTTTATGATTTAAAAGAGTGTCCATGGAGTTTCTTGCCCTTTCTTCTCCATACGTACCTACGCTTTGGAATGGGCAACTAGCTTCATCTTTCTGACTGACCGACCCTTTGACAATTCAAAAGTACCTGTAATTGGTTTAGTTGAATTAAATGATTTGAGTTTGAGTTAACGCTATGGTTGCCACTTAACAGGGGTGCGTTTTTTTTTTCCTGACTAACTTATAAATACTGATCTAAAACATAATACAGGCGACGCCACGTATTCTAAGGTGCAGTTACAAATGCACAATACGTGACGCCACAAGGCGTTATTTTACTTTGTACAATCCATTAAATCCATACTAGTACCTACAAATTTATTTTTAAATATACAAATATTTAAAAATGTAACAAAATAAGAAAACTAAATATATAAACGACTTAATAATAATCTTTATTACATAAAGTGGTTACAAATTGTGTGAAGTCCCTGACACTTGTGCTAGGTGGTTAACCTGTGTTACCAGATCCCAGGAGAAAATATTTCAAATTTATGCAATAAGATTAACAAGTAAAAAACAAAGAAAAATAGACAGTATTTCCGATTAAAGGGATTTGTATCTCATCAACAGACTTTTAGCCTAAAAAAAATCATAATTACGATGTGACGATTTCTAGCAGTCCCTGCCTACCACGAGCCGCGAGTATCTTCGTTCCAATAAAAATATACGGCCTCTAATAGAATAAAATAAGTTTATGCATACATTTTTTTTTTAACGAGTTCCTTAACATGTATCTGTAAGTACAAAGCCAGCACATCAAGCTACTACAATCTGTCAAATTTCTTTAATAGATTTTCAACTTTATCACTAAAGCATTAAGGTTCAAGGTTGCTTGGAAAAATTTGACAGCTTCAGGTAGCTTGACCTGCTGGCGTCTGTACATCATCAGTATTTTTATGATTCTGGGACAGCCAATGGCGGCGAGACTGACCAGAGGTGGACGGTCAAAAAATATGAATGTAGCTAACTTATTAATTAATGGGAACTCATTTTTTGAGCTCTTATTTAAATATTCGAGATGTTATTATGATCAGTTGAAAAACATATTGAGCAGTTATTAAATTTAATGGCGGATGATTAATTATTGCGACAGTAAAACATGGACAGTAATAAAAAATCAGTTAGTCGGTTATTTTATCGGAAACAGCTAGGTTAGGTTAGAACTGTGACCACACAACGCACGAGCCGAGCGAGCGAAGCGAGCGGTGTCGCGATAGCGGCCGGCGAGTGGCAGAAACATATTTTTGAATACAAAACCAAACATTTTAAATATATGCCCACACGTAACCGCTCGTTCAATAATTTTTACCGCCCATTTAATTATTTTCCTGCTCAATTATATATTCACTGATCCTTTCATTATTTTTTATTACTCATTTTTGTTTACTTTACTGCTTAGTTTTAACTGCTGAACTAGTTATTAAACGTGCCATTTATAATTTTTAGCTTTCCAAAACCGCTATTTACAACTGCCTCTTTAAATCAGTGCCTTAATTAATTACTTATTTCCAAGACTTCGACAGGAAAACAGTGGGTGGGGTCTTTACTAAAAATGTATATAATTTTTTTCATAAATTAAAATAATTATTTTTGTACAGGTAAATATTACCCATATTCGCAAAAATTAAGTTTGATTGACGAATAAAAACTAAAAGTAATGAAATTAGTTCAGCTAACTATTGACGATCGAATTAGTTTAAGGGCTGATTTTTCCAACTCCAGATAACTTTATCGCAGGAATCATTTTGAATTTTTGACAGTTCTTGTATGGAACTGTCAGACGTCAATTTTATTCCACGAATAAAAAATATCTCTCGATTGAAAAATCAGCTCTTAACTTACTCAGTAACTAATGATTAAATTTTTGCAAAATGTGTTTTTTGTTCAATTTTTAGTTTATCTAATGGTCATTAATGCTTATTTTTTTTTAACTAGTAGTCAATTATTTGACCATCCGATTTTGATTTTGTTTTTTTTTTTTGTTTGAAAGGAGAATTTGTCGGGCGTGTTCTTTGAGTTTGTTGAGCTATGTTTGATGAAAATCGGTCCAATATGGCTGCCGCCACAAAATACGAAAAACCTGATTAAATATCAAATTACCTGAATCTTAAAACGCAAGAAAATAAATAATAAGGAGTCCCTACAAAAAGCATGAAATAAAAATTAAATTTAAAATTTAAAAAACCCCCGACAACGTGAAACCCTGTAAAAAGTCCCTGTCGGGGGACCGCTACTATTTTAAACTTTAACAGAACGTTAGGCTAATAATTAGAGCGGTCCCCCGACGGGGCAATATTTAATCAAAAAATTTCATACGTCCTTACGTAGGGCCATAATTTCAAGGTTATTTTTTTCTTTTTGTAGGGCTTCACGTTGTCGGCGGTTTTCTAAATTTTAAATTAAATTTTTGACGTGACAACGTCTTATAAATTGGTTT
Organism: Apamea sordens; assembly: GCA_945859715.1. Classification (NCBI taxonomy): domain Eukaryota; kingdom Metazoa; phylum Arthropoda; class Insecta; order Lepidoptera; family Noctuidae; genus Apamea; species Apamea sordens. Next base: position 99,198 of record OX244002.1, read on the forward strand.
GCCGGGTGACACTTCAAGAAACTGCGTTACGCTCCGCTCACGTTATGCGCTCACAATGAGAGCGAGTGAGAGGCACGCGTCCCTTCCACTCGGGCATGGTTAGCCCGCCTAAGAGCGAGAGAGACAGACATAAAAAGTGAAAGGCACGCGTCCCTTCAAAGTCGTTGTCACGTAAAACTTTCGCCCGTATACCGACTTTACAGGCAACCAATTTTTTTCTATAGGCTTAATTATGTCTAAGTGCGCTGAGTTTCGCCGTGAACCATTAATCTGAGGCCGGCGCAGCATTTCTTCCTTCTTCTTCGATTTCTTCCATACATCTCTATTAGTCATCTTAGAAGTCACTCCGTCTCTCGGTCAACTAAATGTGGTGGCACAATTTTAAGCTAGGATAGCTTAAGGGGCCGTCTCCACGAGCGAGAGAATCGCGGCGATATTATCGTCGTGCCACGTATTTCTATACACGCTTTTAGAACGTGTCTCCACACAGCGATATAATCGCGGCGAGAATTTAATGGCACGGAGAGACTATCGTCGCGATTCTCTCGCCCGTGGAGATGGCGCCTAAGATGTGTGTAGGTGGTATAACAGAGCTACGATCATGTGATGCAGGGGGCTGGACAACAAGGTGACGGTGTTCCCGCTGTCGGGAGCGGGCGACGAGGAGCCGGCCGCGCGCAAGCGCACCGTGGCCACGCACACGTCCTACATGTCGTGCTGCCTGTTCCCCAACACCGACCGGCAGATCCTCACGGGCAGCGGCGACGGCACGTGCGCGCTGTGGGACGTGGAGTCGGGCCAGCTGCTGCAGAGCTTCCAGGCGCACGCGGCCGACGTCATGGCGCTGGACCTGGCGCCGTCCGACATGGGCGACACGTTCGTATCGGGCGGCTGCGACCGCGCCGTGCTGGTGTGGGACATGCGCACGGGGCAGGCCGTGCAGGCCTTCGACACGCACGACTCGGACGTCAACAGCGTGCGCTACCACCCGTCCGGCGACTCGCTCGTCACCGGCTCCGACGACTCCTGCTGCCGCCTCTTCGACCTGCGCGCCGACCGTGAGGTAACTATCATCTCTGAGTACAATTAGCTCTCATAGACGCCGTTCTTTTTCTTCCAAATTCAGCACTGTCCCTTCAGGTTGTTGTGCCCACAATTTGGGGGGATAATTTTACGTTTGTATCTATTTGTATGTTTCCAATATGACTTACAGAATTGGATGTATAACATCATTATTCTGTAAATAAATATTCGTAGCTGTCGCGAATCATATGTTGATCGACATGCAACCTTACACGACGTCGTGCGCAGGTGGCGCGCTACTGCCGGGAGAGCATCATCTTCGGCGTGAACTCGGTGGAGTGGTCGCTGAGCGGGCGCCTGGTGTTCGCGGGCTACAGCGACTACACGGCGTGCGCCTGGGACGCGCTGCGGGCCGTGCGCGTGTGCGTGCTGTGCGGACACGAGCACCGCGTCACGCGCGTGCAGCTGTCGCCCGACGGTACCGCGCTCTCCACCGCCTCCTGGGACGCCACGATACGGGTACGTGCACACTCACAGTACACACGAGCACCGCGTCACGCGCGTGCAGCTGTCGCCCGACGGTACCGCGCTCTCCACCGCCTCCTGGGACGCCACGATACGGGTACGTGCACACTCACAGTACACACGAGCACCGCGTCACGCGCGTGCAGCTGTCGCCCGACGGTACCGCGCTCTCCACCGCCTCCTGGGACGCCACGATACGGGTACGTGCACACTCACAGTACACACGAGCACCGCGTCACGCGCGTGCAGCTGTCGCCCGACGGTACCGCGCTCTCCACCGCCTCCTGGGACGCCACGATACGGGTACGTGCACACTCACAGTACACACGAGCACCGCGTCACGCGCGTGCAGCTGTCGCCCGACGGTACCGCGCTCTCCACCGCCTCCTGGGACGCCACGATACGGGTACGTGCATACGCACAGTACCCAAACTCAAACTCAAAGTATGTATTTCAATTAAACCAATTACAGGCACTTTTGAATTGTCAAGGGGTCGGTCAGTCAGAAAAATGAAGCTAGTTGCCCATTCCAAAGCGTAGGTACCTATGGAGAAGAACGGGCAAGAAACTCCATACCGACACTACACACTGCTGACGGCTCGCTCTGTTACAGATCTGGGCGTAAGGCGGCAGCGGCGAGGCGAGGCTCGGGTGGCTGGCCTGCATGTTGGCGCGTTAGTCCAATTCGAAGTGAATACGTTGCGCGGCTGTGGCACTGAGCCGAGCGCAATTTATGCTGTATCGTCCGCCGTTGTGGCGCCATTCGCGCTGAGGTTGTCGCGCGACTCTGTACCGGTCCTCACGCGCATATCGCAGGCGAGGGACTTGACTGTGGAAATAGGCGCAGTTCTTTATTTTAAAGTTTAGTACGGTTCCGAATACCTTGTGCGTAGTTTTAGTCGAGTATATCTTTACTAGCACTAGTCGATGATAGTATGATAATAATAAAATACATATTATATATAAAGATCTAAGTAATGTATGTAAATATTGGTTATCGAGCACATTGAAAGGTGGTATTAATTTTTGCGAGTATTTATTTTTAGACTTAGTCGTCTCGAGTATTGTAAGAATGAGAATGAAAGGGCGGCTCGACGCCGTTCGTCCAACAGCTCAGTGTTAGTCTCCTACTATTATCAATAAATTTAAATGTTATACCTATTTCTGTTTCATTTCTATTTTCTATCATTAAACCCAACCATACCAAGTTGAATGGCGTGCAATAGGAGACCTATTTCCAGCTGTGGATTGCTGTTGCTGCTGGCTGATGATGATGATTTAGATCTGTAGACCATTGTTTATTTTATCAAGTACCCAGACGCCAGTTCCCAATTATTACGGAACAAACGGCGTGCGTCCAACATCGATGACGTCTCGGCGGGCACTACCCTATATTATATTGTAGTCTGTGGCGGGCACTATCCGGCCGTTGCGAACTCTTGAATGCTAGATTTTGCGTATAATCGTTTCTTAGAAAAAAATAATAAGGAAATTTTAAAATGTGTTCTCGCCAAGCTCTAAAAAACAATAAGGCTTATCTTTTGGTGTAACTTTTACATGGTTTAACGATGTAATCTCTTCAAGGTACACGTTTTAAATAGCGATTTAGTGTCGTCTTTTTATTATATAATATTTTCTTTTTGCGCAAAATTATTTCCATGCCCATTTGACCTATGGGCTTGAAATGCAGTTAATTTAACAAATAAAACAGTCTGCCACTTTGGGTGGGGACGAGGTAGACAGTGCTGCCAACAACACTGCCAAAAATGCTGTCAACTTACTCAAAAACAAGAAATATCGATATTTTATATTACTTCCTTAATCGATAGATTCATAAAGGAGAAAATTCATAAACGTATAAGATGCCTTCCTCACCAGATCGGCGCGTTTTCGTTTCTATACCAAATCTGTACCTAAAGATTATTTACCGTGTGCATGTAATTAAATGAGAGCTTGTGTCGGAAATTATCCCACGGGAACGTGCTAACAGGATAAAATGTATGTGCTTCCCGAGTATGCCATCTATCTCGCGGGCCCTTTGTGGCTAATTACAATAGAAAACCAATTGTGTCTCATTAGTGGTGATTAAGAGGGTACCTATATGATATCTTTACCTAAGTACCTACCTAATTAAAAAAAAAACATAACAGAAAATAAAATACCTACCTACCTAAATAAACCTATTTCTGATGATAACTAATCTAAACTCAATAAATAAGCAAAATCCCTAAAAACTAATATCTATACGAATGACTAATCCTACCTACCTAACAGTATTATAAAATAACCTACGGTCACTACGTACACTATCAAATATACTACCTACCTATACTTTAAAATTAAAATCTATACCTACGACTTCTATAAATAAACATAAATAACTCTAAAAACTAAAAGGAATAAAAAGGTCGCACTGAAAAGCACGGTTTAGAATTATTGCAAGTAGCAGTTAAAATAAGAATAAGAACGAACGCTCGCCACTCGACACGTCCGTTCAAATCAAAGTTCAAAAAATGTAATGCCATAGATAAAGATAAGTACTGACGTAATGCGCGCGCTCAGACCCCGTCCTTATATACGGTAGCGATCCGTGGCGGCCGCGCGCCACGCGTGTGATGCGAACGGTGCAAGCCAAATTCAACCTTCAGCACTACATTTAGAGCATAACTTAGGGACACTGCACACGGCTAAGATACTGTGACGTAACCTATGACAAACTTATTATTTGCGGTTGGTGCAGTAATCGGGTATAGGGATCGAACCGCAAAATTAAGTTTGTTTTTTTATTGTATATACTTTTCCGGGATAAAAAGTACCCAGTGTGGTGCCCAGGATATTAAATAATAATTATACCAAGTTTCATCGTAATCGAACCGGTAGTTTTTGCGTGATATATATATATATAAATATATACTAGTTATCACGTTTGGATCTCAACGGATTAGCACCAAAATCCGTCGAGATCCAAACGTGATAACTAGTAAAACTCGTACTTCGTTATAGTAACAACGAGATAACAGTTATTCCTTGATTGACACACCCCTAGCAATGGCAGCCATTTTATGAGACAATATGTGTTGTAGGTATGCACCCTTTTTCGTAGGTATTTCCAGTCCATACTTTTCTATGCGTAGACAGAGGATATATAGACAAGCTGTTAAAATAATAATAATTGCGAAAGTGAGATGACACATGTCAAAATGTGTATGTGTGAGCAGAACATAGCATGCATTTTCTATCTCTATTGGCGTATCGGTTTTTGTTATTTGGCATCGATGTGATCGATGCCAGACAAATTGTGGTGTTAAAATATTTTCGTTGATAAAAAAACTGTGAAACGCATACTTTGTGTAATTTCTGACTTTATTGATATTCCAAAAGGTAATATTTAGTGTGTAATGATGGTGAGTTGCTGTGTAATCGGCTGTAAAAGTCGTAGTGAACGAAATCAACCAAACATAACCTTTCATCGGTAAGTAGCATTTTTAACCTATTACAGCAAGTAAATTAACAAAATATTGTACTTTAAGACTATTTTGTGACAATAATAAGCAAAATAATTTCATCTAAAAAGACGATTAAATCCTATCTTGTTTTTCGTATTAACCGACCAAAGTGTGAAGCATTTTATGATAGGCGGTTATCTATGTTATTTCGTGTCTTTGGTCAATAGTCGGATAATACCTTAACGGGGATACCAGCACTTATTTGTTTTTATCACTGAGCGTATTTCATTTTTAATTTTTGTTTTTCGAAAGAACCATTTTTAAGAAATAAGTGGACTGAGTGTACGGGCCGAGTTAACAGGCATCCAAGTCGTCACTCCCGAATCTGCTCACGTCATTTTGAAGCTAGTTGCATTCGTTCCTGTTTTTATTTTAGGCTTATCACCAGATCAAGTAAAATATACTTTCCTTGATAAATCCTTTACTGTCCAGGCCGCTCGTTTGTGGAATGCATTGCCAGTTGAAATAAAATGCGCGCAGTCGTTACAGGTGTTCAAAAGACTTGTAAAGGACCACTACTTGTCGTTGTGATCTTGTTGTCCTAACTGCAATCATCTACAGCCTTCTTTTATTTTTCGTTGCTTGTATATATAGTATATATGTATTTATGTATCTATAATTTTGGATATGTATATATTTGTGTATCTATTTTACTTTATTGTATACCTACATTATGTTTGCACCAACGACAGTCCCATTTTATGTCAAGGAAAATCACTGTCCATTCTAAGGATGCCTGGAAGAGATCGCAGTAATGCGATAAGGCCGCCCGTTGTATATTTTGTAGTGTGCCATGTATTTTTATGCTATGTATTTTTGTGGTGTACAATAAAGTATATATAAATAAATAAATATAACATCAAAAAATCGTAGACGTAGTACAATCAAAGTACTCCCCTATCTAGCTGTTACTTTGAATAAATGTGTTGATTTAGGAACTTTTCCTGACCTCATGAAGAGTAGCAAAGTCATACCGTTATTTAAATCAGGTAATAAGAATGACGTTGGCAATTTCAGGCCTATTTCTATTTTACCTGCGTTTAGCAAAATATTTGATAAGTTAATACTCAAGCAGTTGCTAAGACATTTTAATTTAAACAGCCTCCTCCATAATGAGCAATATGGCTTTACAAAGGGTCGTTCAACTACAGACGCGGGTGTTGCTCTGCTGAGACACATATTTGACGCATGGGAGAAATCGCAAAATGCTATTGGAGTTTTCTGTGATCTCTCCAAAGCCTTTGATTGCGTGCACCATGATACGCTTTTGCGTAAGTTACGTCATTACGGTGTCCGAAACTTGGCTCTAAACGTAATAATTTCTTATTTACATAATAGGGTCCAATGTGTACATGTTAATGGCGCGAAATCTTCCGGGCTACCAGTTCAGTTAGGTGTTCCGCAAGGCTCAATACTGGGTCCATTTTTGTTCTTAGTATATATCAATGATTTACCATTCCATTTGAAGGGCATCTGTGACGTTGTACTGTTTGCAGATGATACCTCTCTTATTTTTAAAGTAGACAGGAATAGACCAGATTTTGACGACGTAAACAGTGCACTCTCAATAGTTACAGATTGGTTTACGTCAAATAACCTAGTTCTCAATGCCAAGAAAACGAAATGTGTAAAGTTTGCCTTACCGAATGTCAGAAATCTAGGACCCAACATCGTCTTAAATAAAGAGGTGCTTGAAACAGTAGGCTCGGCAATTTTTCTAGGACTAACAGTAGATGCCAAACTTCAGTGGGGACCTCATATATCAAGTCTAGCAGGAAGGCTCAGTTCCGCTGCCTACGCCGTCAGGAAAGTAAGACAATACACTGACGTTGATACAGCTCGTTTAGTCTATTTTAGTTATTTTCACAGTGTTATGGGTAGTTCTTCGAAATTTGATTCTTTGACTGATTCATATGGCCAAAATTTAATTTCACTTTCAGCTCAGTAACACATGTTCATATGAAAATAGGTATGCCAAATAACATATATTTGGATGAGGGACTCGTTTTTACAAAGTAGTTTTCAAGATATCGACGTTTAAATATTTTGTGCCCAGATGAATCAGAATTTGTTACAGATGAATCAGAAACAGAAATAAAAATGAAAAACTTTGAATGTAGGTAAATGGGCTCTGTATTAACAAAATAATCATAATATTATAATATTCTCTCTGTTTACTTTTGTGTACACAAGGCTGCACATCAAGCTATGCAAAACCAGTAATGGCTGACCGTTCATTGTGAGAAAATATCATACAAAGTGAGGCCAAGATAAACTGGTTTTGTATAACTTGCATAGCACATTCTACTGTTTTCATCTTCTTCAAAATACATTGTGACACTTTCTTTAATTCCAGTGGCACAGAGCTCAACAACCAGCTGTTTATTTTTCAGATAGATTTTCCTTGTGTCTTTTATGTTCGTCTGTTACCCGTTTATCTTTTTGTAAACGTTTCATCATTATCCTGTAATTTTCATTGACTCTTTTAAGTTCTAGAATTTTTTGGTCTTTTAATCGTAGTTCTTTATTTTATCTATATTGAAACTTGCGTAAAATATGTTTCCACTGCGCCAACCGTGCCGACAAGTGCTCCTTTCTTGCTGGGAAAGGGAAAAACCAATTTATTTTCTGATTCATGGGGTTTTGAACATATCAATCAGGCACAGATGAATCATGATTTTACCTAAAATCATGCATAACTCATCACACATATAGACTTCCGTATTGTCATTTTTCTACACGAATCTATAACCCAAAAGCATCACACAAAATTCAGATTGAAGTTTTAAAACAAAAAAATAAATTTTATAATGTAGGCATTGTAATTAGGAAGCTACCTGAACCAAGCACAGATGAATCAGATGTTTACCTTCGTTACACCGGGATCTAAGCCAACCAGCCGCACGTCCGCCTTCCAGCTCGTCGGTTGCACGACCGGCTTCCCCCCGCGCGGGATCCCAGACTCTCATTGTTATTACTCGACCAAGTACGGTCACTTACTCCAAGTACGGTTATTCCACATTAATCAGTATTAAACGACGGACACTTCTTTTTTACTTAATTGTAAACACACTAACGTGGTTATAACTAATACATATTTTTTTGTAAGAGGTCAATTCATTGCCTTTCGATATAACTTTAATTTATATTGATGAATCAAAGGGAAAATACAATATCAACCATTTTGTTCCGGAAAATGGTAAACGGACGCCCTATATGAATCAGGAGAACAACCTTCAAATATTTTTATTTTGTATTCTAGACAGCAATTATTTAAAAAAATAATTTGTCCCAGTTAGAGCTAAAGCTAATTTCTATAAAAAAAAATATTACATGCCGTTTTGTTAGTTGGTTACAGAAATATACCCACAGACATCGAAAATTTTGTCTCTGAAGAACTACCCTTATGTCCTACGGTATTCTGCTGTGGGGCAAAGCCGCTGATATACAAAATATATTTGTCCTTCAAAAACTAGCTGTTCGAGCAATTTACCAGCTAGGTGCCAGAGTTTCTCTAAGAGATTTTTTTAAAGATATTGGTATTCTCACGGTTGCATCACAATTCATCTTCGCCAACATTTTATATATTAGGCAAAATTTGCACTTGTACACTAAAAACAGTGATATTCACAGTGTTAACACTAGAAATAAGGACAAACTACGTGCCCCCTTTCACCGGCTTCATAACTCATTTGTTGGGCTTGGTATAACCTTTTATAACAAGATACCCTCTTCTTTGCTAGACTTGCCTTTCAATGCGTTTAAAGCTCAAGTAAAATCTAACCTTTGCTCAAAGGCTTACTATTCCGTCAACGACTACTTACACGATAAGAATAGTTGGTCGCCCTAATTAACTCAAGACAATGTTCATGTTCTTTCTCCAGAATCAGCTTACTGACAGGTTATTGTTATTAGTATTAACTTATTTATTTATTTTACTTCGATGGTCCTAGTTTTTCATCTGTGACTCAAGTGACAGCTATGTGACCAGAACCCAGCTATGCATAAATATGTAAGCTGTCACGCCCTTTATGCCTGGAGGCTTCTATTTAGGTAGTAAGTTTTTATTTCCATTTGAATTAATTATTTTTCAGCTTGAGTACGTATAGTTTTTATTATATTTGTTGGTATATTGGCGTGGCTAGCTGACATATTTTATGGCAAATAATTTAAGTTTCTTGTAATGTTAATTACTGAACATAGGTTCCTAGTATTGTATACATGCACTATATTCTAACTGAACAGACAGCTGTGCTGCTGGGAAGTTTGTTGCGCCACTTCTTCTTCCCAGCGATAGCACTAGGAAGTGGTGAAGGGCGGGCGTTTTTGGGGGACTGTCTTTTGTAATTTTGACGTTCGAAAAGTGCTGACTCTCTGTCGCGAGGGCGTATGAATTCCTTCTTCATATTATATTCTGGTTATCTCCAGGTTTACAATGTGATTTGTTTTATAGTAATAATATAGGATTTTACTGCTTCGCTTTGATGTGAAGAGAAATCCCCGCCTCACGATATGTCGGAGACACTCACCGATACGGATCCCCCTCCGACTTGCAAGCGTCTCCCAATCCAGTCTCTTATCTTCGGTCCGCAAGGGCACCGAAGTGTTATCACTATGCCGACCATCAAACCATCCAACTTCTCAGGTGCAACTAGGATATCTGTAAGTTTAAGTACCCATGAATCTTAGGGTTAAGTATTACCTATCTGTTTCCATCAATAAAGCTATTTATCACAGTTATACAATTGCAGTATTCTAAGATGAACTTTACTTCAAGTTCTCAACAACAGTTTTGTGACACCCAGTGGCGTGCACACAGTTTTAAGACAGGGTAGGCAGAAAATTGTACTCACCAAAAATACTAGCACGTTGGTTTTGGTTCGTCGTCTTGTCGATTATGATGTAGGTAATTGCCAAATGCCAACTCAAATATCCATAGATTGACTGATTTTATAGACATCAATTTTACCGATAGTCGAAGTGGCCTTTCGGCGCGTTTGTTTGATGTTTTGTAATGTTTGTGTGATTTGCAAAACTTAAATAAAATCATTGAAAAGATGGTGGTGTGAGTATACTAAGTATATAGGATTGTTTTATTTGTATATTAAATCTACACGCCTATATTTCTGTAAGAATATCTGCAATATGGAATCGTAAAAGTTGGGAAGGCGTTTTATTTCCGTAAGAAGGTTTTTTTCTATTGAAATCGTGGAAAGATCTGTAAGTCGTCGCTGGCCTTGTGTATTTCTTAAGTAGGTGTGTATACGTTTTAGCGACGAGAATAACCTTTCGGTTGAAGCACTGCTCGCGGGAACTGTAACAATTAATTTTGCCAAACACAGTACTTCGGGAAAAACTGTATCTAGGTTATTTTCGTAAAAATGTTCTATAATTTTGTAAATACTAAGGTTTTTGAATTCGGCAGATTTATAAACACATTTGAGCTCATTGATAAGGCGGTCTAAGTTAAAGTCGTATAATTTATAAACACTTACGAATTGCGATACTAATTCAACCGGAAAATTGTCATTATATTTATTGAATTTTTCGCATGAAAGTAGTCCAAAAAATTTTAACTCAGATTTTTATATCGGTCGCGACATTCGATGGATACCTATATTGTCTATAATTTCAATAAAAATTGGTTTTCGCGTCCACAACATTACGTTTTTGTTTTGGCGGCGCTGTGATTATTTTTACGCCTTCAAAAATTTATTCAAACCTAGATCCGAATGATTCCAAAAACGATTCAGTCCCTAATTTTTTTTAATGCACTAAGTCACATCTGATGTCTTTTTTTTGCATAATTTCGTAAAGCACATCAGTTTCTGCGAATATTTCGTTAAACACATGAAGTAAAAACTGGATTTGAAAGTCTTCTAAATTGTGTAACAAATACGAAACTTGACTTAATGTCTCACCATCCCAAGAATCTTCGTTTTCAGCCGGTTTTATTATTTGAAAATAATATACAAACGAAACAAAATAACCGATCACTGTGTATGCAACCTGTCAGCCAATGATAATGAACATATTGTTTTGTATTGAATTTACGATTGATTTTACCTTTAGTTTGTATTAATTGCAAATCCGGTGTAGGACGACATAACTCGATAACTTGTTTTTTTTCACTAAAAGATAGTTTTGAAAACGCGTCATATTTTATTTTATCAATACACACACCATCTGAACAACTTTCACAGACAATATTATCCATTTTTCACTCTAATCACAATGTTAAAATCCTAAATATCTGATAGCGTAAGTCACAAACACAACACACATCAAACAATAATGGCTACTATTGACTATTGAAATTACGTAGTAAAAAGGAAAATTAATACGACAAAAAAATGATGGCCATCTAAATATATAAAATTCAATGAAACAATGTTACTTCTTAAAATATTCGCATTGCATAGCAAACTTTCGTCGGAAATGTCCGGTTAGGATCGTAATTTTTCGTGAACAACTCGAACAAGACACTGGCTTTTCATGCAGTTGTGTGCGTGATTTTTGTCATTGTGTGTCAGCAAAGCCCGCGTAGCTATAGGAACGCACACACATAAAAATACGCATGACCACGAGTTTCCACGGAGCACACATACAAAATATTCAGAGACGAATAGTTTGTGTCTTTGCCGTGGCAGAGGCGAGGTGGCGCTAGTGCAGTAAACTGTATCGATCTTAATGATAACACCGGCACTCGATAGGTGGAGCTGATTTATGATTTTTATGTTGTTTTGTTTATTGATAAAATAATATTAGATCTATTATCAGAACTAGGGTAGGCAGTGTCTTTCTGTCTTTATGAACCGCACGCCACTGGTGACACCTATGTGCTAATGAGATACTAGGATTCTTTCCACGTCTGCAAGAGCACGCATTCCTGTTCGACTTCGGCCCATCGCCTCGTCTGGAATGCTCCCCCTTTATACTACCAATATAGTGTAGTTTTTCATACGTCCGTCGACGTTATGCCCGTCGGCATACCAAGGCCATGGGGGACCAAGAAGATTTATAAGAGAGGTTGGCCCATGACCCTTCCTATAAACCCCCAGAGCTTTTATGTCCGGACAAGTAGCTCGCGTGCGGTCGCTGTTATGCCCCCAGCCCAACGCTGAAGGCACGACCAACACATTTAAGTTTAGATGTCTCAAATAATTCGAGTAGGTAAAAATACCTCCATATATTTAATTACTGGAACAACAGATAAATAATACTTAGCTTTCCAGGTGGCGCGTATCACGGGTGACAAGAATCTACTTATGATCTTCTTGTACTGTATTTACTTTACAATAAACCACATTAATTAATCAGACTGAATAGGCTATACTGATCGTTCAAATTGCGGCGTCGTTTGGTAGCGTCAAGTTGTCAATACTGATTTAGTGTTGCTATTACATTAGTTCTGTGCAATTATATATTTACATTTTGTAGGTTTGGAACATCGCGATTTCATCTTTCGCGACACTCTCAGCCTAATTTGAATAAATGACTTTTGATTGATTGATTGATTGACTCAATAAGTACCATATTACCCACACGATTGGGATAAAAGTCTAAGTATGGCAATATTAATTGCACGTACCTGCAGTAATGTACTTATGTCGTAGACAGAGAATGCTATAGACACCTGCAAAGCGTGTCACAGAAAGAGACAAAAAAAAAATTACGTCATCATATTTAGGGTTACCGTGTGAGGAGAAATTTACCCCGCAATTTGTGTGATTCTAAATAAGGTGGCGTTCCACGAATTGATAGAATTAGAAATTATTATGTAAGAGATCATGAAAATAACACTATAATTATCGATTATTATCGGTATAGGCATGTGATGCGGAGGAATAATAAAGGTGTATGGATGTGCTGCCGAACTCAATTAATAAATTGCGATGAGGGCAGGATGACGATGGATGTTATTGTATTGTATTGTATAGCGGGCTGGTGTCCGCAACTCCACGTCAAAGCGTGTATTTTGTGATAGAAGGTTCTGGCTTTGTGAGTAAATAATACAACATTGTTTATTTTTAATTAGCTTTTATTGGTTTAGCACGTTATTGTCCTTTAGGTAATAGTTGTGTAAGTTTCTTCTTTTTGTTTAACATTTTTTTCTCTAAATGTCTGCTGCAAATTTTTGATGACGGTGTCCAATCTGTTCGTCCTGTAGCTACAATCCATATCCGACGTAAATTATCATGTTCAGGAAAACTGCAACAAGTCATTAAATCTTTCAGATACTATATAATTAATACACATTGCCCATAATATTGGGTATTAATTTACAGAAAAATTGGCAACACTAAAATTTATAGGTTAGAATAAATAATTGTTATTATTGTCCTTTTTTGTCGATGAATTTATGTTTAGGGTACATTATATACAATATATGAACACCATAAAATGTTATCATCATATATTAATTGATAAAGAGTGGTATACTTACGAATGAAAAGACAAGTCTGGCATTTTCGTTCCACTATCACTTTTACACCCTTTAACCCTTAATTTGGCAGAGATCCGAGTTGTTTTATTTTATGAAATAAGATGTATTTCTGAAGTCCTAGGGTTAAATACAACTTAGAAAAAATTTACAAAAAAAAATTTTCTTTACAGGTTTTCAGGAAATCAATGTTCATCACAGTGAACACTGCGAAATACGTTGAGATCAAAAAGTAATTTGTAATGTTCACTGTGGTAAACATTGTCAAATTAGTATCATTTAAACAGGTAAAATAAAAACACTATTTATATTAATAAATCAAATTATTTATTATGGAAATGTAAAAAAACCATTCCAAGGAATTTTTCCCGTAACAAAACAAGTCAAATATTGCATTTTATACAATATACAGTTGTATTTTTTTGGCAAAACTTGCATCGCCCCATGTCTTCTTTTGTGCTAGGATAATGTCCTGTATTGTCGAATCTGATGGATCTTGAAGGCCTGGCTGATCTTGTGCTTATAATTTTACATTCCTGCATTTTTTCATCTGTTTTTCTTTGTTATACTTAAGTAAATCTCATATCGAAAAACTTTCAATGACCTTGTAAGAAGGAGAAAATTTTGGAATTTTCTTCGATTTCTTGGCAGCTGGAGTTATCGGCTTTTTTGCTGATTGTATCACAGATAGAAACGATATTATTGAAGATAATGAGGGAACATTATCATATATAGTTTGAGCTCAGAACGGTATAGCGAATCACTCTTCGCCGATGGTACGGTTCGCCGAAATCACTCTTAGTCGACGGTTGGTTCCAAGAATAAGTCCATCGCCAATAGAACTATTCGCCGTTCTCTGGATGGTGTATTAGGGCAAATGTTATGCAAAACTAGAGTTAATCGAAGAGCGAGTGGTACTTATAAAGCGGATGGTTCTACCGTTAGAACCATCCGATTTATACCACTCGCGCGCGTGTTCGTCGTCATTTTGAGTATGTTCTGGGGGCCTACTCCGAAGTGAAAAGTGCGAATGTTCGGATCGGACCGACACATGGCCGAACCGAATATTATTGAAAAATGCGAAAAAAGTTCTGATCGGCTCAGTTGGCTCGGGACCATAGTCAATATTCGAAAGAGTGTAGGATCGGAACCGACCGAACTAAATAGTAACTTCGTAGCAGGAAACGGCCGAACATTGGGCCTACTACGGATATTACTTCGGAGTAGACCCCCAGGTTCGGGACTACTATTGATGTCGAAGCGTTCTAAAGAAGAATTAATGGAAGGCGCAGAAGCTGAAACAAGGCTTGGAGAAGGTGGCAGCAATTCGTTATCACTGTTATTTACGGATTTATCACTAGTGTCGGATGGTGCATGCTCGACAGGAACAAGTGCTAGTATTCTATGCGTGCAGTTTTGTATTTTATTCCGTTAACAAGCAGAAAAAACAATTAAGCCCAGTAGAAGCCCACTACATAAAAGCATATTATTTGTAAATAAAAGTTATACCTAATTTGGCAATGTTCATCACAATGAACGTAGCAAATTGACAATACTTGTTCGAGGATTTGGCAGTGTTCACTGTGATGAACAAACAAGTTTGCCCCCAAAAATAAGGTACTAAAAACACAAAACATTACGTAAAACCTATTCCAAACCAACGCATACACATTGTTTAGTAAATAAAAACCATAAAAAAGTTAGCTTATTTATGTAAAACATGTAAAATAAAAACATTTACCTTGCGAAGAATCGAGTGACGGCGCCTCGTTGACATCTTGTCTCGATAATGACAGAAGAACGTTGTTACCACTAGTAGAATTGTTTTTTATACCGATAAATATACTTTAAACTTGCTATAACTAAAATAAAAACCGATAAATAGTAGATAATAGTCGCTCAATATTTTTTTTTTATGAATTTTTATCACAGTGAACATAATCAAATTAAGGGTTAACGTTACAACGCACCATGTTTTTTTTTTTAATGGTTTATATACTATGTCTAAATTGTTCACAACAAAATATACCATACATTATTTAACTTTAAAGCACTTAAAACTGTATTTTAAAGAAAGTTGATACCTAGCTGCACGTTAACTGTCAAACTTTGTTTAGCAAAGTAGTATGCTAACCTTGAAAATCATGGCA
Source organism: Apamea sordens (assembly GCA_945859715.1). NCBI lineage: Eukaryota > Metazoa > Arthropoda > Insecta > Lepidoptera > Noctuidae > Apamea > Apamea sordens. The sequence goes on from OX244002.1 coordinate 114,845, forward strand.
CGCGCCGTGAAACAAAAAATCTCATCGTTCTGTTTCATTTCTTTACACGACATCGGCGTAAGTCGCTCTTTTTCTTGTGTGAATGCGACCAAAGATATCAATTTGTCTATAGCATTCTCTGTCTACGACTTATGTCGAACTATCGCTATCTCATACCCCATACGCTGAGGCGTTGTCTATATATCCTCTGTCTACGGCTGAGGCGTTGTCTACCTACTATTCTCTGTCTAGGTTTCTATGTCAATGTGACCATCATGACAATGACATGACTTTTGTGTCTAAACTGTCAAACAAACGCCACGTACGCGAGTGTTGTGCAAAACAAAAATTACAGCTTGCCATTATTAAAAAGTACTCTCTAAAAGTATACCAGTGAAAAGTTCATTGGCAGTTTCAGTCACTGGAGAATTCACTGACTGTTCAGTGAATTTTAAAATATTTCACTGGCATGTCATTTGGTTACTTCGGCGCCACCTGGTATGCCATTGTACTTGTAGTACATAATACTAACTGTGCATAATACTAACTGTGCATAATACTAACTGTGCATAATACTAACTGATGATCAGTTACTAAACACTGATAAACTTTTAGATAGCAAAGAACATAAAGTTCTGTCTGAAAAATGTAGGGATAAAACATGTTTTGTCGCAATTTAGATTGAAATAGTTAAACAAGTTTTGGATTAATCATATTTGGTTCCAAAAATGTGTATTTGAAATGTCATTTTGACGTGTGGAATGATCTATTTTTGACGAAATCATGCCTTTTATCTTTTTCTTCTGTAATTATCAAGTTTTGGCCCAAGTTTATTTTCGCGGAGTGTAAATTTGAATGTTAAAAAATAAATAAAAAATCAGTTTCATCAAAAGTGGAATAGTCAAGTTTTGAAAAGAAGCTCCTCAAATAGTTATTCAATATGATTATATGAAGTTAGAGGTTTGTATTGATGGTTTTAATTATTATAATTCTGTAGTCATATTTTTACGCTCGCGAGTCAGCATTATTTTAATCAACATGGCAAGACACTGACCTGCAAATTGCAAAAATGTAAGAAAATTTGAATTTCGCGGGCTATTCTGGCGCTTAACGTACCCATGCCATACCTGTATACAACAGGTTGGAGATCATATTGAACAATTTTACTGTTGTCCTCATTCGTTTGTGCGCATGTAGCGGAATATGGTTTGCCCCGAGCGCTAAACGTGTGAGACTAAAAACTAAATTCAAGGCTGAATTTTGGTAAGTGGCAACATTGGTGTGCTGATTACTGATTACTAGGCATGGGCAATATCGCCTTTACTCTATATCAAATCGTATCTATGTATCGGTTTTGAATATCGGATATCGTATCTATATATTTCAATATCTATATATTAGCTGAATCAGTGCGGAACTCTGAAACGAAAGTGGTACTTACTGTGATTTTTAGGTTTCTGTTTTGTTCGATTCATGACATCATTGTATTTGATTTGTAACCGTATACTCGAAATCAATGAATGTATTGTTTGGTAGTGTTGATAATATGAATATGGTGGCACTCTGAAAAGAAACTAGTACTGAGTACATTCGTTTTGGTTTTTTAGATTTATATTTTTATAAATTATTTAAATAGGCCAAGCATTTATCAGTGAATTGAACTTTCCTTCATACTTTTCTCAGGCTTAAGACTGACTGCATTAAGTACTAATAACTATAAGCGTATAAAGAAATTTTTAATTAGTATTAAACATTAACGTCTCGCACTCTCTCGCTCGTTCATCTATAGCTACATCACTCCCACCCGCGCGCATCGCAAGGGCACAGTACCACTGTACTACTAGGTACTGTACACGAATCAGTTTGAACCGAATATCATGCGATACGATATCGGTATAGTGTGTTGTTCTGTAACTCATCGCGCTATATTCGCTTTAGGTACGCGGATACCTGATATATAGATTCAGTGCCGTCTGATATATAGGTATTGGATATTGTGCCGATACATAGATATTGTATCTATATACGATTTGTATCGCCCGCCCCTACTGATTACTTCGCTGTGCGCCATTTTCCTTTTTCCACCATTGTTCCAACAGTGTGCAATCAAAGAAGTCGCATCGATCTTCTGCAATTTAGTTTAAAGACCGTGCCTTAGCTGTATGTCCATCAAGTCGTCTACTCTGTTTTATACGGTGTGATTTAATTAAGTCATCATGCGGCGACAACTCGTTTTGCCTCTGGCTCTGCTATTTATAGCGCTCGGAGTTCCCTCAAACGCACAAAGTAAGTGTAAAATTTGTATTGCAACTATGTTATAGTACAACTCGACTTGGAAATCACTGTCAATATAGCCATCTCTAGATGAAGTTGCCATGGTGGCGGGTTGAGGGTCGCGTAAGTTATCCTGGCACTAGCGCCGTGCACGACGCAGGTAGTCGATACCGCCGTAGATGATGGGCGACGGTTGCTTGTATGATGTCACTGGATGAGTAATTACTTCTTTCGACCTAATTACGTTTAATTAAAACAGTAAAATAACGTGCAGCATTGTGGGCGCAGTGCGACAGTATGCACGACGTTCATATTATTTGTATTTAGACCAAGGACAGTCGTAATCGACCACCTTACCGCTAGCAATGCTTGGATCAGTGACTTCATTACAGTTCTCAGTGACAATATTGTACTTGTAGTGGATCGTCGTAGCGGGATGCGCTCGTTCTCCACTGGCTAGACGAGTACCTACTCTGAGCCAAGCCCCCATGAAGTACTTAACTTAGTTTATGCTCTAAATTATGTTCATTTACTTTCATTTAATACATTTAGTTCGCTTTGAAAGACCCAACATAGATGTTATAGAAATAAAAAAATATAATACTTTTCTCACATACATTGATGGAAATCATCATATTGATGGAAATAATCTTATAAAACATACAGTGTAATAGAACTTAGTTATATTTGAGTGAAACAGACACATCATGTCATTAGATAAGAAGCACATTTCATTTAAAAACCTCTTAATCACTATGAATGTTAAATGTTGAATACACATCACGGTGCTATTAACTATAGATAACAGTTTCTCTGGTCTTTGTGTTGTTTGTTTCTCATGTTAACTTTATCAGTTAAATTGAACCAACGCACATGTAATCTTACTGTTTCTTTAATCATAAAACAATTTTCATGTTGTTTGTTTAATGGACTTACTAACTGCAGACTTAATAAATAGAAGGTCATGAATAGCAGTCACAGATCATGTAGCTAGGTCCCTTATCTACAGTCCATGGTAGTCAAATATCACACTATGTACTTAATTAAAAATATCGTGTTTTTGTTGTCGGAAAAACATAAAATATAAAAAATCATGCCAACTGTAAACATTTATTTGAGTATTCTCCATTATTCATCAGTAGGAGAAACAAAACATGAATACAAAACAAATTATACAGGGTGTTAGGTTTAGGTTAATCGAGAAACACAGGGGAGTCTAATACTCATGCATATTACCAACTTTTAGGTACAATGGGACCAACATAGAAATATAAAAAGAAACTGCTTTTCTCAACATTTAGATTGCATCGGCTTTGCACCCTGTAGGGAACAGCTGATTTTATTTCTCATGTTTCTAGGTATCATTAAAAGTAATTATTGCATGATTTTTTCTCATGTAGGTAATAGTTGTGTTAATTTATTAAAACCCATAACATTATTGTATTCCCCGTAGGGTTGGGCAAAGGTGTAACTTTTATTACATAATACAGGGAGTTTACCATAACTGGCGAAATGTGGGTTTATTAAAAATTATAGGTTGTATAGTGTTTTCCAAAAGTATCTGATGAAAATGTATACTAATAGATCAGAAAACATGCTTGTGAGAGCCAGCTTATGTCACTTACAAAAGGCACTGATTTAAAGAGGCAGTTGTAAATAGCCGTTTTGGTAAGTTAAAAATTATAAATGGCATGTTTAATAACTAGTTCAGCAGTTAAAACTAAACAGTAAAGTAAACAAAAATGAGTAATAAAAAATAATTAAATGGATCACTGAATATCGATACCTTTGGGTAGAAAGGTCGTATAAACCAAAACCCGACTTTTCAGGAGAGCAGAAAAACTATTTTTTTTTACATAAAAATTCATAACTTTTTTGTTTTTGAAATTATAAAAAAATGATCTATGAGAAAGGTTCTTACAATTTGCAAATGAAAAAGGTTAAATCATCAAAACCTATCTATCTTCTTTAGTTTTAAAGTTAGCTTGGATTTACGTCTAAGAAAAAATCAATTCTTGGTTAATACACCCCATGAAAATGTACTTAAAAAAACTGTATAGGTCGTATATTCATTTTTCGTAAGCTTATGGTCACATTTACTGTCGTAAAAACCCATATGTGTAGTTTTTTTTTGTATTAAAAACCATTTATAATCATAGATCAATTGAATTCTGACTAATAAACAATCCTGTTACTCTCAGAATTAGTAGGAACTCAATTATTATTATTCTAATACCCAATAATGGTCGATTCAAATAAAATAAAACTACCTGAAATACGAAATCAACATTTATAAGTATTATAATACCTTCTAATCAACATTTACTATTATTTCAATAATGGTACAACATACCTAACAGGTTTAACATTTTAAAATTGAAAAAATAATTATAACAACTTAACTGAAAAGTGAAATAAAAAAATCTACTTAGTCATAAAAAAACAAAAATTATTCAAACTTCTTCTAAATTAAAGTAATCAGGCATTTTAATCACTTATAAAATTATGACTTGATCGTTTTTTTTTTATTTTTGTACATATTTAAATGTATCTACTTAATTCAATAAATTGTACTAAGGCTTACTTACTAAGTAATTTATTGAATTGCAACTAAATAATAAAAAAAAAAACGATCAAGCACTAAACGTAACTAACTTATGTACAGACGCCAGCAGGTCAAGCTACCCGAAACTGTCAAATTTCCCAATCAACCATGAACCTTAATGCTTCAGGGATAAAGTTGAAAATCTATTAAAGAAATTTGACAGATTGTAGTAGCTTGATGTGCTGGCGTCTGTATTAAAAAGTAACTTATTTATGACATAAATTTGTATTCATAATTAGTTTAAAATTATTTATGAATTGTTACTATAAATTATTTTAATTATTATTACACGTTAGGGCGTATAAACCATTTACAATTAACGACTATTTTTACGCCCTGAGTTAATATAAATTATGGTCATTACATCATAACAAAAGTACAAAAAAAAACATTCGGCCTTTACATTGAAAATTTACCTTTTTTAAGAGGCTATGACCGAAAATTTTTGGGTCGTATTAACCATTTTTGTGCGAATTTCTGCATTTCGTATATACAGATCGATAGAGAAAAAAATTCTGAGAAAAGTGGTATATTTATCTCAATTTGGCCAAAATGGTTTATACGACCTTTCTACCCAAAGGTATCGATATTATAATTGAGCAGGAAAATAATTAAATGGGCGGTAAAAATTATTGAACGAGCGGTTACGTGTGGGCATATATTTAAAATGTTTGGTTTTGTATTCAAAAATATGTTTCTTTCTGCCACTCGCCGGCCGCAGTCGCGGCACCGCTCGCTTCGCTCGCTCGGCTCGTGCGTTGTGTGGTCACAGTTCTACCCTAACCTAACCTAGCTGTTTCGATGTACCGAACCAAACTATTTATCGAACTGCTCATTCCATCATTTTTATCGCATTCAGTTATTGGACTGTTCAATTATTGGAACGAAGTTCCATATCGCGCGTTGCGAAAGGGGGCTAGACGGAAAAAATTAAGACCAAAAGTTGGAACAACACTTTTTGCTATAGTTGTAAGCCTTACGGCGTGCGCGTGTTTCTCTCTCTCTCTCTCTCTCTCTTTGAAGTTCGTTCCATCCGGGTGTCCCTTGACACCTCTCAAGTTTTTTTTTAGAATTAATAATAATAATTAATTTATTCAGACAACCAAGTTGTTAGTATGATAAAATAATTGACTAATTGATTTTTTATTACTGTCATGTTTTACTGTCGCAATAATAAAATTAATCAACCGCCATTAAATTAAATAACTGCTCAATATGTTTTTATTTATTTATTTGGGACAAACAAACAGTAACACATTATATCTGCGCAAATGATATAGACAACGATATTATATAAATGTGAAACTCACACCGTTATCCACAGCATATACAATTCATGTTTTTCAACTGATCATAATAACATCTCGAATATTTAAATAACAGCTCAAAAAATTAGTTCCCCTTACAAAATAATTGAGTGCCATTATTTGAGTACTTAAACCCAAAGTTCTAATTTTTTAATCACCTTGAGACGTTTTTCATTTGACAACTGAGATTAATTTTACAACCGAAATTTTCATAGATGATTTGTTGATGAAAAGTGAATATGTTACTAATTCCTTTTTATGAGTGTCTGCGGAAGAATTTAATCTGTACAGGGTTTGCTTACACTTTCATCAATTGGATACTTTTGGAGCAGACCATAGACCAGCTGTCACTTGGTAAAATAATAAGGAGCTATTTGATTGTAGATAGATAGATAGATAGATAACAAGTTTATTTGTAGTTGGTGAGTGTTACACAAGCAGTGTTACATTTTGGCCATGAAGCAAAAACAAAGAGATGTTTTAATTCGATTTCCCTAAGAAACAACGCGTGACACTTTACGGGGTGAGGGGGTGTTAGATCCCGCCCACTTCTATTCCATCTACCGGTCAATAGCAAAACTATTTGCTCGTTCTGTCGATTTTACTTTGTAGTTACATAACTATCTCGCACTAGATGTCACTAAGTGCAAGATGCAACAGGGTCATACTCAGGGTTTTCGTACCAGGGAGTTGTTCATAGTTCACGATAGATGGCGGCCTGTTTACAAAATGATATAAAAACTACAAAAATAATATTTTTATTTTGGCCATTAAAGGGTCTTTAGGAATTAATGTTGAACAAACTTCAGTATTAAGATTATTAAAATATGTTAGTTCTGAGCTCTACGTACCTAAATATTTTTAGTTTCCATGACGCCAAGTGTCGCCATCTAGTGTCGGGTAGAATTATGTTTGGAAATGCCGACGCTAAGAGAGAGATTTTAATAAATTACGCATAAAATTACTCACAAATGAAATCTAATGCCATACATAGAATCAAAACGTCTATCCGAGTAATTTTTACAAGATAAAACATAACACTTCATATTTTTATTTTCTCTAGCGCGAATAATGCTGTAAAATGAGAACGTTTACAAAGTTGTGTACAGTACGAACGCCAACAATACACTGACTAAGGCCACGCCCACATGGTGACGTCAGAACCCGGTTAAGAATCACAGGGCACAGTTGCTTAGGCCGTCTCCTCTTTGTTTTTGCTTCATGGGCTTGGCTGACTCAGTCGGCTAGTCGGCCAAAGTCATAGTCGGCACTCATACATTATTATACAATATGACAGCATGTGTCAGATTTTTTCAGTGAATTAAAATTCAAATAAACAAGTAAAACTCCCAATGGCCCATGTTTTATACCTGTTTCAAAACCCATATGATTCACATCAACTGTATTGTTAGTTTGTAAACGTGCAGTGTATACATGCGAATCGTAATCCAATTTATTCACGTAGAATATTAAAGACAGAAAGCCCATAGGATAGGTAGGTTAAACACGACTCCAGTCGAGGCACCCCGTCACCAGTCACCAGCCGTGTTACTGTGACGGCAATGGACAGCGAGGCGACGTCCGCACGCATGTAGGAGTCGCGTAGTGACGCGTGACGTGCGGAGACGCAGACGTATACGAATATTAAAGACAGAAAGCCCATAGGATAGGTAGGTTAAACACGACTCCAGTCGAGGCACCCCGTCACCAGTCACCAGCCGTGTTACTGTGACGGCAATGGACAGCGAGGCGACGTCCGCACGCATGTAGGAGTCGCGTAGTGACGCGTGACGTGCGCAGACGCAGACGTGACGGTGGAGGAGGGCGCGCCGCTCACGGTGGAGTGCGCGCTGCGCGTGGAGGAGCGCGCCGAGTGGCGGCTGGACGGCGCCGCGCCGCCCGCCGACCTGCGGCCCGACGGCGAGGCCGCGGCCGCCGGCCGGCTCACGGCGCGCCTGTACGCGCCCGCCGCGCGCCCGCAGCACGCCGGCGTGTACACGTGTGCGCGCCAGCCCGCGCAGCGCGTGCGCGTGCACGTGCGTGCCGCCGCCGCCCCTTCTGCCGCGCCCGGTACTGCACGTAGTGCTCGCATGCCGCTCGACGACCCGCTCCGAGAGCCGCATCCGCTGCGGCCGCCTTAAAGCCGTGTACGCGCTAACACGCGATCGTAGTGTTCAATTTGTTCGGCGACCCCGAACGCGTCGTCGTGCCGGCAGAAGGCACATTCGGGTCTTCCGAACAAATGAGTGACAAAATATGATTGTGACGATCGCGTATTCGCGCGACGTCGCTTGCATTAGGACACGGCCGGATGCTCCGCACTCTCGTATCGGCTGTAACACTCCTGTAAGCGAGCGCCGATGTGGCGACGACGCCGAGGCACCGAACGGTGGTTGCGTAATTTCGGTTTAGTCATTTAGGAAGTCAACTTTACGTAAATTAAGTAGTTTCGTATCGGAACATGAAGAACAGCCAGGCTAAAACGTCATGGTCAGTAACTACTAACAGAATTACTCCTATCCATCCTCTCTCTCTATGATGAGCCTAATGTTAACAAGACGTCTTGGATGGGCACAACCTGTCGTAAGAATGGCCGAGACTAGAGCAACCGTGTTCCGCCCAAGCTCAGATGGTTGGATGGCCAAGACCATGATTTAAGAATGCCACTGAGTTATAAATTTTTAGAGAAAAAGTCGGAAACAGGTCACAATGGATAAAATACTCGATCAGGCTAAGGCCCAGTCGCGGCTGTAAACCCTAAGTTAGAACATCAAATACATCATCTTTGCAGTCACCAATCATATTTGAATTGTTGATCAATAAACAATTTGTTACTAGGCTGTGGATTGCATAAAACGTTAGAAAATTTGAATTTATCAGTGTCATCAGCTGATATCAGTGTCGCAATGCAGATATTGTGTTCTTCATATAGCACACTAAGTGTGTTGCTACGTCCGAGTCGGACCGGTGCGACGGACGCACGCGACCGACATGCGACACTAACACCTCGCCTTGGCTGTTCTGCGAAGTTCCAAGAAAATCGACTTTGTGACTCGTAGAACAATATCTGATAGCTACATACAATGGTTGACCAGCGGGTCGACTCGCGATAGTGATGAGCGCCTCATAATAATTATATTCGCTGGTATGTGCTGTTGGCGCCGGAGCGAGGCAGCTTACAGGAGTGCTGCGCTCGGCAGAGGCCGCGGCTGTGCGGTATCCCAGTAGCACTACGATTAGCTATGGACTTCTTCAGAACCACAGTGTCATTGCTAATTATTGCCCACAAATGCGCATCTTATATGATACGCATCGCGTAGTATCGAGCGCGTGGTATCCTCTGAAGCAGTCCACGGCCGCTGGGCAGTGGCAGCAGTAACAGGGCCAGTGAGGCCGCTTCACTCGGGCGCGGAGACTCGGCGGCCATGCTAACTAGCTTCGCTCTACGTACACGTCCGTAGTTTGAATTATTATTATCTTTACTTGAAGCTATTGATTCTTCTTTCCAACAGTAACATGTTTTATTTCTGTGTATGTGTCGTTACGTTTTACGTTTAGATATTACAGTACGCACGTTTAGTTATAACATAATGATTTTTGCTTATGAGTGGCATATGGACTAATCACGTTCAGTACACACATGTAACTCGCAAACATTCTCATTTTAAAGTATTGAAGTAAACGCATACGTTCAAAAGTAGAAATTAAAGTTGCTGGCCGTTGCCGGCGCGGGCGCGGGCGATGGTCAGCACTACTCAGTGGTATCAGTACCGAGTATACTCGGCGCTTCAACTTCACATGTTTTATTTTTACCGAAACCTAGCTAATGAAGTATTGCAGAATCTGTACGCCTGTAGTTAAGCCTTAGTATCTATGTAGGTGTTGATGATAAAATTGTAGTATGCCGTTGATTTATCGCCCGTAGAATCTACCCACTTTATTTAATTAGATAAGGTTGTAGTAGCGTTATCTGTGTAGAGATAAGTACATTTGATTAAGTAGCATAATGACGTGTAACAAATAAAACGAGATAAACAGACCGTGTGCGAATCAAACTACCTCAACTATTGGTCATGTGATTGACGGGTACATTATTCAATGTATCAAAATCTTATTCAAGTTATAGCACACAAAATTTGTAAATGTTTAAGATGGGACTTTAAGAGCGATAGCCGAACTCTACAAAGTAGTTCGATTAATATAATGCATAATATTACTCAGTCATTAACAGGAAGGCTCATTGTTACCAAAATGAGACGGGGTTCGATTCCTGCACTAATTGCGTAACACACACTTTAAATCACAATCCAAAGGTTTGGAAGGTAATGCCTAGTCCATTGCTTCATAGTTTTGAAAAATTCATCTGCTCAACAATGTAAATAATGAAATGAACGTGCGTGAGCTGTCAAAATGAAGTACGTTGCGATCTATTGCCATTGTATGTGTGTTACGCAATGAGCCCGCTGGTGGCAGACTACCTAGTCACCTTATGAAAATACAAATATGCAGTAACGTTTTTTCTCTTAACCCCCCAGCGTTCAATCAACCTGTGACATTTCTTGTTGTTTTATAACTACTCGTAATTGCTTTTATAAACAATTTAATTTTGCTATTTCGTGTGATGTCATTATTCAACTCCTATTTATGTACTTATGTTAAATAAGGGCTAATTTTTCCAACGACGGATAATTTTATTCAAGGAATAATTTTGAGTTTTGGACAGTTATTCCGTACAAAATCTGTCAGACGTCAATTTTATTCTACGAATAAATATTATCTGGCGATGGAAAAATCAGTCCTAAGTAAATCTATGTACTCATTTATCGTTTACTGATGTTGTTATGTTTTTACACTTGTCTTGTAAATATAAGTTTGCGCAATATTTGTATTGCCCAATATCATTCAATCGGTCCTTGCACTCAAGCGATCCATTATTTTCACGCCGGCCATGGGCTTTATTGCATGACTAAGACCTGCGCAATTAATACTTCCTATCCTACACGGTGCAATTAAACTCGGCTAAACTTTTGTTCAATCATTGCGCGATGTTCAATATTAACCCTAAACAGAACATAGAATAGTACCTAAACGGTCAAAACATTTCGCAATTCGAAGTATTGTGCAATATAATTGATCGTTTAGGGCCTGAATCAATGGATTATGTTGTGTTCAATATTTTAAAGAAAAGCAGATCGTGAAAATTACTTGTTCACAATAATCTACAAGTCAGATTTCGAATGAATATTGTGGTTTTATTGAAGCAAACAAAAATAACGAATAAAGTTCTGCATTCAAAAAATTCAAATATGAAACGCTATTGTTGTAAGTTTTACAACGTACGTAGTACGTATAAGTAATAATATAGATATTATTGTAAGGGTTAGTTTGTTTTGTATCGAAAATTCAGAAACTTCTTTTGGAAACTGTGCTCTGAAATATGTAAGTACTTTATGTTCAAGATACATAATATTTTTCCGCTGCCATAAACTAGAGTAGGCTGAAAAATTGTTTTGTTATCGCCTTAAAACACGTTACATTTACAAAAGTTTCAGTCGTTACTCTGAAGCCCCATCTAGAAAATGCCCATTAATTAATTAAGAAAAAAGAAAATCGCAACAGATTTTAATCGTACGACTATCTGCCTGTATATCGGTGATGAAGAAAATAAGGAGCTCTAGAACTTGTTTCGCTTTCGGTACTAGGTAACACGGAACAATAAATGCGCAAGTACGTCTCACGCTTGGCTGGTTTTTGAACAATGCCTGCGGTGTGGGGTGTATCAGTAAAGTGTACTTGTGTTGCAGGCGAGGCGCCGGCCACGCAGGCCGCGGCGAGCGCGGTGGGCGCGGACGTGCCGCACACGCTCACGTACTACGACGTCGGCCGCTTCTTCTCCTTCAACTGCACCCTGCCGCGTACCGCGGACTCCGGCAACTACGTCTGGTCAGTCACCAGTTCACCACATTATCGACTACACTCTTTCGATCAGTTCCCAACGTGAGCGATATCGGCCTCGCGGGCGTTTGAGACTGAGGGGAGCAGTCTGCAAAAGACCCAGAGAAAATTATATATCCAATCTTACGACTATAATATTACACGTTTAAATAATAATCGTGGCAATAGCTGTTTCAGATTCGCGACAGACGGCAAGTAAAAAAAAAGGGGGCTCTAGAAAAAAAAAACTCAGTGGGGCGGTGGGTAATATTATTTAAATGAACCCATTGTTAGTCTGTATATTGAAGTTTCACAAGGCTCAGCTAGATAATAAAGACAGACATAAATTCAGTCCGTCCTGTCCGTTTATTACCGCATTAAGTTTAACCGAACTTAAATACAGCTGCTGCCCCAACTTACAACTGAGACAAGCTTAAGGTGGATGCTCCAAGGTAGCCCGCGAAATTCAAATTTTCTTAAGTTTTTTGCAATTTGCTGGTAAGTACTAAGTTGTACGTTGATTAAAATATGATTCGCGGCCGTAACAAATATGTATTTACATAATTATAATCATTAAAGTCATCAGCACAACTCTCTAAGATCAAGTAATCCTAGTATTAGTTTACCGGCTTTCATATCCTTAGTCCACGGCACTGAGAAATTAATCAGGAAAATCCTAGCCTCCACACTGATTAATTTTGATGTGCCCTGCTTCACAGAGGCTATGGATGCCTGGAGACTTGCTTGCCCGAACTCAGATCTACCCGATAATCCATTTTCCCAGAGATGGTGGGATTCATGCACTTCCGTCGTCGAACATAGGTACTGCTGCTGCGGCTGCAGAAAACCTCAAGCGGCGTAAATATAATAACCTTATTAATAATTATATTTTCGAGCCGTCTGGGGTTGAAACCCTCGGGCCGTGGGGTCCGAGTGCGCATGGCCTTTTTAAGGAAATCTCGAAAAGAATAGTTGACACTTTCCATGACCCAAGGGCTGGCTTTAACCTTGGCCAGAGGCTAAGCATTGCCATACAACGTGGCAATGCCGCCAGTGTCTTGGGTACACACGCCAGCACATCAAGCTCCTACAATCTGTCAAATTTCTTTAATAGATTTTCAACTTTATAGATGAACCACTAAGGTTCAAGGTTGTTTGGAAAATTTTGACAGTTTCGGGTAGCTTGACCTGCTGGCGTCTGTACATTACCAGTCGACAGCGATGTGGATGAATTTTTCGTGTCCGTTTCGACTGCTCGGCCACAATTTCGTAGAAGCAAAACGACTACGTCAACATTACGAAGGAATTTGTAAAACACTAACGATGAAAGTCGCAAATTCGTAGATCCAATATTCAGAAAGTTGTAAAGGTTTAACCATGGCCGCGCAGTCGAAACGTGGAGAACTGCGCGGCCACGCAGTTCTCTTAAAGTTCTCTTAAACGGAGCTTCGTAGAGGTCCCATTCTTTTTGCTAATCACTGATACGATTTCGAAGAATATGTAGACAGTATGAATAAAGCCCTAATGTATGGAATTCACGACCTACAGAACTTAAATGCTATGGCCGCGCAGTTGACACGTGGAGAACTGCGCGGCCACGCAGTTCTCTTAAAGTTCTCTTAAACGGAGCTTCGTAGAGGTCCCATTCTTTTTGCTAATCACTGATACGATTTCGAAGAATATGTAGACAGTATGAATAAAGCCCTAATGTATGGAATTCACGACCTACAGAACTTAAAACCTATAATGCAAGTTAGAAGAAGGGTGACCAAGATTTATGGTGCGTTAATCAGACATTTCCAAAAGCGTAATTTTTATACCACGTTATTATCATAATGAGGGATTAAGTATGCTTAATTGGATGGAGAAGTACCAAAGTAAGTAGATACGAAAATATTGTTACCGTCAAGATGGTAGGTACCTAAGTACCTTTTTTTGTAAAAAGGATTAATGATTATCTATTCGATTAGTATCTACCTACCTGTAACTTGTAAACATTTAATAAAAAATTGGAAAAAACAACCTTTTTTTTTAGATCTGGGTAAATTTTATTCTAAGTTACTAACGCGACATTTTGAGAAGGTGTTTTATCCTATCTCGGCGGCTCCCAAGCGAGTGCACCCGCGCCTGAGCACCACCCGCTTACGCGTCTTTATCAGTGCAGTGATAAATGGTTCATCATGGATTGTGTGTGCTCGTGATTCTGCACTGTTGTGGCTATTTAAAATGAACGTCAAGATGACGGGACCCCGCCAGGTTATCATATTAAAAGGTGTGTTCAGTTTAAGATTACGCCATGTATTTTTTCATTAACTGAATACTGGTCCTGCCATTTTGATATCAAAATAGCGGGACCACTTTCTTTGTAGAATATTTGAAATTTTATGAGTGTAGAATTTTAATATGAAATAGTAGAAATATTGTACTAAATCCTATTCACGTGATATTCGAAATACCTGACGGGGTCCCGTCATCTTGACGTTCATTATTTAAACACATCATTATCATAAGTGCTGCTGGACAAGAAAGTGAAGAAGGAAACATATCAACTGTATCATACCAAACCGTAAGTATTCAAAATGTCTCAAAATGTTTATCGCTTAAGTATTAATTTATATTGTAGTAGTACTTGCTTAATAGAATGCCAATGGAATTATAGACCTCATGGTGGTAAACATTTTAAGACGTCGACTATGTATTGCAGTAGTATTACCTTTGTTGTTAAAACCTTACCTCTTAGGTTATCACCTTTTTCTTCCAAATAATGACTGTTTGTTTTTAATGTTTTTAGAGTTCCGTACCTCAAAAGGAAAAACGAAACCTTTATAAGATCACTTCGTTGTCCGTCTGTCTGTCCGTCGCGTCTGTCAAGAACGTTTTTCTCAGGAACGCGTAGAGTTACCAAGTTGAAATTAATATCAAATACTCAAGGTTGCAATCCCTTGAAGCAGTACGTTATTTAAAATCGTTGGTCCCTCCATTTTGACGTCAAAGTGGAAGGACCATAGGATAGGCTGGTCGGAGGAGTAACCTACCTATATAGTATTACAATACCTACCTTAATTCTAGTTTAGAAATATGCAATTTGATGATCCCTAACATGAATCGTTTGCGAAATATCGGCAATAAATGTTGGTCCCTCCATAATCACAATTCAAAAATTTGGTCAGGCATGTTAATGGATAGTATTTTTTTGGTTTTTCGAAGAATTTAATAATAATAATATCCCTGGACATTTCACACAGCGCCATCTAGTCCCCCTACCGCCGCCGCCGTCTAGTCTACCTTTGGGTTATGCAAATAACTTACGGTGAAGTTTATCTTAAAAAAAGTACTAATTGTACTGAAAAATTAGTGCAAAGGTTGCAAATAGTAGATTTACAATATTAAACTTTTATGTAGGCTGATTTGAAATTCAAGACTTGGTCCCTCCATCTTGACGGTAACGGATAAAATAGTTTCGTATATTATAACTGTATTATTTTATTATATCTACTTACTTTAGTACTTCTCCATCCAATTAAGCATACTTATTACCTCATTATGATAATAGGCTATGTGGTATAAAAACGACGCTTTGAAATAATAATAATAATAATTTATTTGCATCAAGTTTTACAATTTACATTAAATACATGGTAGTACATACAGTTTAGAGTAGATTATACAATAATGTGGTGACACCAGCACCCTTGCTAAGTTGCCAAGACAACTTGTGTTAAAGATGCTGGGCCCGACCCTTTATTGGATATTTCTTTAACGCATTTAGGTAAATACATGCCATTTTGTAACTATACAACTGGTTCATTATATGGCATAGGTAAACTGACAAATAAACTATTTAAGAAAGGAAATAAAACAAAACGAAAATTTTTATGTGTTGAGTAGTGTAGTGTGTGTAGGGGTGTGTGGGGTGTGTGTATGTGTGTGAGGGGTGTGTGTGAGTGTGTGTGGTGTATGTGTTATTCCTATATTTGTGGGTAATGGTAGCGAGTGATGAGCAAATGTGGGTAGAATGGGGTTTAACGGGAGCTGTATTGAGACAACAATAAGCTTTCTGTGGTGTTGTAATTAAGTGTTTGTAGCCAATTATTTAGTTTCTTTTTAAATGCCACTATAGGGAGTGAGTAAAAGTTCAGTATTTTGTTAAGACTATTGTAGAGATGAGGACCTTGGAAACAGGGAAATCTTCTTATAAGAGAGTATTTACAGCGAAATGTCTGATTGACGCACCATAAATCTTGGTCACCCTTCTTCTAACTTGCATTATAGGTTATAAGTTCTGTAGATCGTGAATTCCATACATTAGGGCTTTATTCATACTGTCTACATATTCTTCGAAATCGTATCAGTGATTAGCAAAAAGAATGGGACCTCTACGAAGCTCCGTTTAAGAGAACTGCGTGACAGCGCAGTTTTACACGTTTCAACCGCGCGGCCATAGCATTTAAGTTCTGTAAGTCGTGAATTCCAAACATTAGGGCTTTATTCTTACTGTCTACATTTTCTTCGAAATCGTATCTGTGGTTAGCAAAAAGAATGGGCCCTCTACGAAACTCCGTTTAAGAGAACTTTAAGAGAACTGCGTGGCCGCGCAGTTCTCCACGTGTCAACTGCGCGGCCATAGCATTTAAGTTCTGTAGGTCGTGAATTCCATACATTAGGGCTTTATTCATACTGTCTACATATTCTTCGAAATCGTATCAGTGATTAGCAAAAAGAATGGGACCTCTACGAAGCTCCGTTTAAGAGAACTTTAAGAGAACTGCGTGGCCGCGCAGTTCTCCACGTTTCGACTGCGCGGCCATGGTTAAACCTTTACAACTTTCTGAATATTGGATCTACGAATTTGCGACTTTCATCGTTAGTGTTTTACAAATTCCTTCGTAATGTTGACGTGGTCGTTTTGCTTCTACGAAATTGTGGCCGAGCAGTCGAAACGGACACAATTTTTCGACGCTATATTTTAGTTTGTAAATAGTTTTAGTTAATTTAGGATATTATTTTATTTCTACAGTTTAAATGTTATTTCATTGTGATATGAATTGCACATAGATCAAATTACGAATTAGTTTGTGACAAAAAAAAAGTAGGTAATCCTACTGAATGACTATTTCATGAAATCTTGACATTTTAGGATTATGCTAACTTAACAAGTTGTATTACTGATTCTAATTCTGTAAGTACATATTTGTTACGGCTGCGAATCATATTTTAATCAATGTACAACATTTCGCGGGCTACTTTGGAGCATCCACCTTAAATCGGTTGAGTAGAGTTCCTGAGTTACAACTTGACCTCTTCAAGTAACTGCAATGTGAGTGTCTTGTGTCGCAGGAGGAAGAATGGCACAGTGGTAGAGGAGCTGTGGGACCTGCGCGACCGCTACAAGGTGGAGGACTCCGTGTTCCGCATGACGGTGCGCACCAACGAGGACGACTTCGGCAACTACTCGTGCGCGCTCGGCGGTAACGCGGCCGGACTCGCCTGGGAGCTGCGCGGCCGCCCGCACGCCAAACTGCCGCCCAACACCAACGTCGTCGAGGGCCAGAAGCTCAAGCTGGTGTGCAAGGTACGAGCCGGCCGTGCCCCCTCCCCCTCCACGCCCCGCCCCGCGCCCCTCTCACCGCTCGCTCTTTCCCGCAGTTGGTGGGCAAGCCGTACCCCGACGTCAAGTGGCTGGTATCCAACTCTTCGGACGAGGGCAACCTGACGGACGTAACCGCGGCGCTGGGCGCGCGCGCGCAGCTGTCGCGCTCGGAGCAGGGCGTGGACAACGGCGAGCTGGTGCTGGAGTCGGCCGTGCGCGCCGACGCTGGCGTGTACACGTGCGCGCCCAACGAGGGCCTGCCCGCGCCCACCGTGCTGCGCGTGAAGGACATGTACGCGGCGCTGTGGCCCTTCCTGGGCATCTGCGCCGAGGTGTTCGTGCTGTGCGCCATCATCCTGGTGTACGAGAAGCGCCGCACCAAGCCCGAGGTGGAAGACTCGGACACCGACAACCACGAGCAGTGAGTCGCCCGGCCCGCCCCCTCCCCCGCCCCGCGCCGCAGCTGACGCTCACGCGCTCTGCTTGTGTGTTGCAGGAAGAAGTCGTAAGCGTCGTCGCGCGCGGCGGGTAGCGGGCCGCAGCCAGCCGCCTTGTTGACTTTGTGATCGTTGTTCTGTTTCGTTCGCAATAGATTTATATGTATCTCCCACGCTGACGACGGCGTCGCTCCGCCCGGCCGGCCTCGCACGAAGTCTCGCTCGCTGCTCCCTTCGAGTCAGTTCGTTGAGCGCCTGCTGCGCTTGCCGGTCGTCGCGGAACGAGCCGCTAATTTGATATATTATTAATAAATCCGAGAAAAAAGTACAATAACGAGAGGCACGCTCTAAAGCGTTAATTTTTTGTCTAAACCCTACAATGCAATGACTAACCTGTAATGATACTGTTTGTACCATAGCTTTGTAATATATTATGCGCTGACTTCGTGTACTTATACTTTTATAATTTTGTAGATATTGTTATTAATCGGTTATAATAATGCTCCTCACTGTTATTTTAAAGCCGAGCGGCGATTGTATTAATTGAGATAAATAAGCGGGTCGACTGGACTGCGATGGTTAAAAACATGTAACATTTGATACAGTACATTCAGGCCAGAAGACAGCCTAGCAGGTAAAAGTCCTACAAGTCATTTTCACACAGCCGCTCGACCCCGACCATAATTATGTATTTAAAAACCAAAATAGTAGATTATATAATATAATAAATTATTACGTTGATACCAATGTTTCATTTTAGATAAACTACATTCTGTAAAGTTCACTGGGAACCTCAGTCAAGTGAGCGCACACGATTTTTTTGTCTGTAAAAGTCACGATGTTACTTGGAGGCTTTACCTATTACCCACTGTTGAAAGCTGGCATAGCAGGTGGATTATTTTATTAAGGACTGATTTCTCCATCGCCAGATAACTTGAGGAACTAGCTTCTGCCACGGCTTCGCCCGCGTGGATGTCTGAAATTATCCCACGGGAACGTGCTAACCGGATAAAATGTATGTGCTTCCCCAGGATGCCATCTATCTCGCGGGCCCTTTGTGGCTAATTACAATAGAAAACCAATTGTGTCTCATTAGTGGTGATTAAGAGGGTACCTATATGATATCTTTACCTAAATACCTACCTAATTAAAAAAAAAAACTCAATAACAGAAAATTAAATACCTACCTACAAATATAACCAATTTCTGATGATAACTAATCTAAACTCAATAAATAAGCAAAATCCCTAAAAACTAATATCTATACGAATGACTAATCCTACCTAACAGTATTATAAAATAACCTACGGTCACTACGTACACTATCAAACCGTGGCTGGGTGTCCGTTTCAATGGCGCGGCCACGACGTTTTTTTTTTAAAAAACCATGCCAATATTTTGTAACAATTTGTAAAAGTTGATTCCCAAAACCATAAATTTTTCAAAGCTATGGTTAAAAAGTTATAAGGGTTTGAACGTGGCCGCGCCATTGAAACGCGGCGAACCGCGCGGCCACGGAGATCTTTAAAACTAAGCATTGCAGAGACCTGAAATTTAGGTAAATAACAGATAGAATTTGTAAAAATATAGAAAAAATTCCTGGGTTTATATTTTAGGAGCTATAAGACTTAAACCTCATGGCCGCGCCATCGAAACGGTGTGAAACACGTTATCGCCGATATCTCGCTGAAAAAGCATCGCAGACGTCTGAAGTTTTTTGTAAAACCCAGATTTGAATTTGTCAAAACTAGTAAAAATACAACAAAAAATCCTAGGTTTATATTTCAGGAGCTGTGAGACTAAAACCCCATGGCCGCGCCATTGAAACGGTGAAAAATACGTCATCACTGATATCTCGATGAAAAAGCATCGCAGAGGTCTGAAGTTTTTTGTAAAACCTAGATTTGAATTTGTCAAAATAGGTAAAAATGCACAAAAAAATCCTATGTTTACATTTCAGGAGCTGTGTACGGAATCATCAATACGTCTTAAATATGTCGATAGGGTGACCATGGCATATTGTTTACAGAACACTTTCCACCTATTTTTAACCGACGAACAAAAACGGAGGTTCTTAAGTCGACGCGTATATTTTTATTTTTTTTTACATACGACCACACAACTTTTTACAGAGTAGTCCGATTTTGATCATTCTTTTTTTATTGGAAAGGGTATTATACCCCAAAGTTGGTTCCATATAAATTTGGAAAAGAAATTCCAACCCTAAGGGTGGGAAAATAGGGGTGATTTATTGTTCACTCACAGATTTGCATGCTGAGATGTGTATTATTACTCTACTCAGTGACACATATGTGTGGTTGTTTTTTTCGGAAACTACTTTTTTCGGGACAAAAGGTACCCTATGCCCGTCTCCGTACACCTGAAAATCTATACGCAAAGTTTCAGGATGATCGGTTCAGTGGTTTAGGCGTGAAATAGTAACAAATAAACTTACTTTCGCTTTTATAATATTTATATAATAATATATAGTAAGGATTTTCATTTAATTTAGAATCCTTGAGTTATTCTAACATAATACGTGCAAAGTTTTCTGTAAAAAATAAGCCATGGTCACCTTATTGAAATATTCAAGACGCACTAAAAATTATATTATTATGATAAAAAAAATAATCCCTACTGTCGGTAATTCTACATATTCATAGGTGTTATTTACAAAAAAAAAGATCTCGCTATCACTTACTTTCATCGAAAGAGAATCACGACTTATTTCTACGCGATATCGTACCACAGCTCCTGAAATGTAAACCTAGGATTTTTTTGTCCATTTTTACCTATTTTGACAAATTCAAATCTAGGTTTTACAAAAAACTTCAGACCTCTGCGATGCTTTTTCAGCGAGATATCGGTGATAACGTATTTTTCACCGTTTCAATGGCGCGGCCATGGGGTATTAGTCTCATAGCTCCTGAAATATAAACCTAGGATTTTTTGTTGTATTTTTACTAGTTTTGACAAATTCAAATCTAGGTTTTACAAAAAACTTCAGACGTCTGCGATGCTTTTTCATCGAGATATCGGCGATAACGTGTTTCACACCGTTTCGATGGCGCGGCCATGAGGTTTTAAGTCTTGCAGCTCCTAAAATATAAACCCAGGAATTTTTTCTATATTTTTACAAATTTTTTACAAATTCAATCTGTTATATACCTAAATTTCAGGTCTCTGCAATGCTTAGTTTTAAAGATCTCCGTGACCGCGCGGTTCGCCGCGTTTCAATGGCGCGGCCACGTTCAAACCCTTATAACTTTTTAACCATAGCTTTGACAAATTTATGGTTTTGGGAATCAACTTTTACAAATTGTTACAAAATATTGGCATGGTTTTTTTTAAAAAAAAACGTCGTGGCCGCGCCATTGAAACGGACACGAATAAGTTGATAACTCGTTGGTGAACGACTTGACAAGTCTAATATTATGCAAACTATGGAGTATTTCGTTTATTTATTGTCATCATTTAAAAGATGGTACAAAATAACCCTTAAAACAACTAAAACACATACGGTAAATTAATTTACCGATTTACCAGAAGTGGTCAAACCTTTAAAATGGCCGTCCTGACAAAGTGTCCGTTTCAATGGCGCGGCCACGACGTTTTTTTTTTAAAAAAAACCATGCCAATATTTTGTAACAATTTGTAAAAGTTGATTCCCAAAACCATAAATTTGTCAAAGCTATGGTTAAAAAGTTATAAGGGTTTGAACGTGGCCGCGCCATTGAAACGCGGCGAACCGCGCGGCCACGGAGATCTTTAAAACTAAGCATTGCAGAGACCTGAAATTTAGGTAAATAACAGATAGAATTTGTAAAAAATTTGTAAAAATATAGAAAAAATTCCTGGGTTTATATTTTAGGAGCTATAAGACTTAAACCTCATGGCCGCGCCATCGAAACGGTGTGAAACACATTATCGCCGATATCTCGCTGAAAAAGCATCGCAGACGTCTGAAGTTTTTTGTAAAACCCAGATTTGAATTTGTCAAAACTAGTAAAAATACAACAAAAAATCCTAGGTTTATATTTCAGGAGCTGTGAGACTAAAACCCCATGGCCGCGCCATTGAAACGGTGAAAAATACGTCATCACTGATATCTCGATGAAAAAGCATCGCAGAGGTCTGAAGTTTTTTGTAAAACCTAGATTTGAATTTGTCAAAATAGGTAAAAATGCACAAAAAAATCCTATGTTTACATTTCAGGAGCTGTGTACGGAATCATCAATACGTCTTAAATATGTCGATAGGGTGACCATGGCATATTGTTTACAGAACACTTTCCACCTATTTTTAACCGACGAACAAAAACGGAGGTTCTTAAGTCGAAGCGTATATTTTTTTTTTTTTTATATACGACCACACATAACTTTTTACAGAGTAGTCCGATTTTGATCATTCTTTTTTTATTGGAAAGGGTATTATACCCCAAAGTTGGTTCCATATAAATTTGGAAAAGAAATTCCAACCCTAAGGGTGGGAAAATAGGGGTGATTTATTGTTCACTCACAGATTTGCATGCTGAGATGTGTATTATTACTCTACTCAGTGACACATATGTGTGGTTGTTTTTTTCGGAAACTACTTTTTTCGGGACAAAAGGTACCCTATGCCCGTCTCCGTACACCTGAAAATCTATACGCAAAGTTTCAGGATGATCGGTTCAGTGGTTTAGGCGTGAAATAGTAACAAATAAACTTACTTTCGCTTTTATAATATTTATATAATAATACTAGCTTCTGCCCGCGGCTTCGCCCGCGTGGATGTCGAAAATTATCCCACGGGAACGTGCTAACAGGATAAAATGTATGTGCTTCCCCAGGATGCCATCTATCTCTATGCCAAATCAGAAGTTCAGTGGTTTCGGCGTGAAAATACAGTTTCAAGTTCAAATCCTCCCCATAAAAACTGAATTACCCCTTTTTGTCCCGTCAGTGGTAAATTTTCGACAACTTTACATACTTATTATTAATTATTTTCTGTCAAAAGTATCAACACTGAGTTTCAAGTTACTCGGACCGCGCATTCAATTTTTCCCACACAAACTTAACACCCCCCCTTTGAGGGGTAGTTTTGAAAAACTTATAATGATAAACTTTATTACTTACTTAGGCAAGTATTCTTGTCAAGTTTCAAGTTTATGAACTAAATTAATAAGATTTTTCATATAAACTGTATCCCCCGCTTTTCACTCCCGCAGGGGTAGAATTTTGGAAAATCGTTTGGCATTATTCATAACTTGATTCAAAGATTATTTATACCAATTTTCGAGTTAATCAAGCCACGCACTATAATCCTCCCCTGAAAAATAGACTACCCCATTTCAGCCCGTCACGGGAAGATTTTCAAAAAACCCTGATACACATTATTCTTTACTTTCAATATTAGGTATAAATACTGAGTTTCGAGTAAAACGGACTGCGCGCTAAAATTCTTCCACACAAACTTTGAAACCCCCCAATCCCTTATTAGGGGGTAGTTTAGAAGAAAAAAAACTGACAATCTTCATAATTTATTTTGGTAAGTATTGGTGCCAAGTTTCAAGTTTATTATCTCAAGGAATAAGATTTTTCATATAAACTGTATCCCCCGCTTTTCACCCCCACAGGGGCGGAATTTTGAATAATCGTTGGGAATTATTCATAACTTGATTCAAAGATTATTTATACCAATTTTCGAGTTAATCAAGCCACGCATTATAATCCTCCCTTGTAAAACTACCCCTTTTCAACCCGTTAGGGGTAGATTTTCGTAAAACCCTGATACATGTTACTCTTTATTTTTGGTCTTAAGTATAAACACTGAGTTTCGAGTTAATCGGACCGCGCATTCAAATTATTCCACACAAACTTTAACACCCCTATATTCCCCTTTGAGGGGTAGTTTAAAAAAAATTATAATGATAAGCTTTATTACTTACTTACTTAGGCGAGTATTCTTGAAAAGTTTCAAGTTTGTTAACCTAATGAAGAAGATTTTTCATATAAACTGTATCCCCGCTTTTCACCCCCACAGGGGTGGAATTTTAAAAAAATCGTTTGGGTTGTATTCATAACTTGACTCAAAGATTATTTATACTAATTTTCGAGTTAATCAAGCCATGCAGTAAAATCTTCCCCTGAAAAATTTACTACCCCATTTCAGCCCGTCAGGGGTAGACTTTCAAAAAACCCTGATACACATTATTCTTTACTTTCAATATTAGGTATAACTACCGAGTTTCGAGTAAATCGGACTGCGCGCTAAAATTCTTCCATACAAACTTTGAAACCCCCCAATCCCTTATTAGAGGGTAGTTTAGAAGAAAAAAAAACTGACAATCTTCATAATTTATTTAGATAAGTATTCGTGCCAAATTTCAAGTTTATTAACTCATGGAATAAGATTTTTCATACAAACGAATTCCCCCCTTTTCACCCTCTTAGGGGTGGAATTTCGAAAAATCCTTTCTTAGTGGATGCCTACTCTTCACGAAAAACACACCCTCCAAATTTCATGTCTCTAGGACCAGCGGTTTAGGCTGTGCGTTGATCTATCAGTCAGTCAGTCAGTCAGTCAGGACTTTGAATTTTATATATATAGATATAGTAAGGATTTTCATTTAATTTAGAATCCTTGAGTTATTCTAACATAATACGTGCAAAGTTTTCTGTAAAAAATAAGCCATGGTCACCTTATTGAAATATTCAAGACGCACTAAAAATTATATTATTATGATAAAAAAAATAATCCCTACTGTCGGTAATTCTACATATTCATAGGTGTTATTTACAAAAAAAAAGATCTCGCTATCACTTACTTTCATCGAAAGAGAATCACGACTTATTTCTACGCGATATCGTACCACAGCTCCTGAAATGTAAACCTAGGATTTTTTTGTGCATTTTTACCTATTTTGACAAATTCAAATCTAGGTTTTACAAAAAACTTCAGACCTCTGCGATGCTTTTTCAGCGAGATATCGGTGATAACGTATTTTTCACCGTTTCAATGGCGCGGCCATGGGGTTTTAGTCTCATAGCTCCTGACATATAAACCTAGGATTTTTTGTTGTATTTTTACTAGTTTTGACAAATTCAAATCTAGGTTTTACAAAAAACTTCAGACGTCTGCGATGCTTTTTCATCGAGATATCGGCGATAACGTGTTTCACACCGTTTCGATGGCGCGGCCATGAGGTTTTAAGTCTTGCAGCTCCTAAAATATAAACCCAGGAATTTTTTCTATATTTTTACAAATTTTTTACAAATTCAATCTGTTATATACCTAAATTTCAGGTCTCTGCAATGCTTAGTTTTAAAGATCTCCGTGGCCGCGCGGTTCGCCGCGTTTCAATGGCGCGGCCACGTTCAAACCCTTATAACTTTTTAACCATAGCTTTGACAAATTTATGGTTTTGGGAATCAACTTTTACAAATTGTTACAAAATATTGGCATGGTTTTTTTTTAAAAAAAAACGTCGTGGCCGCGCCATTGAAACGGACACCACATTTTTGGGTTCAGTGTCGGTCTAGTAACAACCCCTGCCATTTATTTTTTTGATATTTTCAATGTATAGAATTTTCACTTCTACAGATTTATTATAAGTATAGATAATTTTGAAATGTTGACAGTTATTTCATACAAAAACTGTCGAACGTCAATTTCATTCCTCGAATAAAAGTTATCTAGCGATGGACAAATCAGCGTATGCTTTACCCTTGGCAAAATGTTGTGCATTTATGAGGTGAGACCATAACAAATAATTAGTGTATCATGAGGGGCAATTTGTTTACTAATAGCAAAATTTGTATGAATTGTGGTTTAAAAGTTATTTGAGAAAAACACATTTTGCTGGAGTAACGTTTGAAACGTTACCCTGGCAACATGGCAAAATCTATTTTCAAAAATTCGTTCAGCGTGGAACCAAATACATGAATAGATAGCTATTGTTGCGTAGTAAATGTTTGTAAATAGCAAAATTTGTGCGTGCTATGGTTCTTGAGTTATTTAAGATTTTGCTGCGGTAACGTTTCGGGATTTCCCAGATCTCGAAAACGGCTCAGCGTAGAAGATTGAAAAAATACAAATAAGAGACCTTAATTTGTTTAAACATTAGTTTTTGATTCTTTGTCGTAAACCAATGGAATTAAATGGTTTCAAAAAATCAGATAAAAGCGGATTTGCAAGTAAACCAAAACACTTAAAACCAAATAAACAGCTGTAAAATATACCCATATGCTTATAACGTCAAATATATAAATTTGTATCTTTACACGATAAGAAGAAAAAAGCAAAGGACATCCACCACATTGTATGGCGTTTGGGCTTGAACATGAACATAAAAATATTGCACTATTATTAATTTTATTGAGTGGTTTACAGTACAAAGAAAACATATAGATAAGAAGTTTTGTATCAAGTTGGTTGGTACAAAAAAAAAACTTCAATACTACACCTCATTTATGTTCTAACTAGCTTCTGCCCGCGGCTTCGCCCGCGTGGATGTCGGAAATTTAACCACGGGAACGTGCTAACATGATAAAATGTATGTGCTTCCCCAGAATGCCATCTATCTCGCGGGCCCTTTGTGGCTAATTACAATAGAAAACCAATTGTGTCTCATTAGTGGTGATTAAGGGGGTACCTATATGATATCTGTACCTACCTAATTTAAAAAAAAACTAACAGAAAATTAAATACCTACCTACTTAAATAAACCTATTTCTGATGATAACTAATCTAAACTCAATAAATAAGCAAAATCCCTAAAAACTAATATCTACGTATATACGAATGACTAATCCTACCTAACAGTATTATAAAATAACCTACGGTCACTACGTACACTATCAAATATACTACCTATACTTTAAAATTAAAATCTATACCTACGACTTATATAAAAATAAACCTAAATAACTAAAAACTAAAAGGAATAAAAATGAACTCCATTGCGGGTGACTTAACCTACGACAAACTTATTATTTGCGGTTGGTGCAGTAATCGGGTCTAGGGATCGAACCGCAAAATTAAGTTTGTTTTATAATTTTCCGGTTTTTTTATTGTATATAATTTTCCGGGATAAAAACTACCCAGTGTGGTGCCCAGGATATTAAAGAATAATTATACCAAGTTTCAATATCGTAATCGAACCGGTAGTTTTTGCGTGATGCCTGAACAAACAGACAGACAAAAAATTTTTAAATCACATTTTTGGGTTCGGTGTCGTCTAGTAACACCCCCTGCCATTTATTTTTTTGATATTTTCAATGTACAGAATTTTCACTTCTACAGATTTATTATAAGTACTAGCTTCTGCCCGCGGCTTCGCCCGCGTGGATGTCGGAAATTATCCCACGGGAACGTGCTAACAGGATAAAATGTATGTGCTTCCCGAGGATGCCATCTATCTCGCGGGCCCTTTGTGGCTAATTACAATAGAAAACCAATTGTGTCTCATTGGTGGTGATTAAGAGGGTAGGTACCTATATGATATCTGTACCTAAGTACCTACCTAAATAAACCTATTTCTGATGACAACTAATCTAAACTCAATAAATAAACAAAATCCCTAAAAACTAATATCTATACGAATGACTAATCCTACCTAACAGTATTATAAAATAACCTACGGTCACTACAATGACATACATTATCAAATATACTACCTACCTCTAGGTACTTTAAAATTAAAATCTATACCTACGACTTATAAAAATAAACCTAAATAACTCTAAAAACTAAAAAGGTCGCACTGAAAAGCACGGTTTAGAATTGCAAGTAGCAGTTAAAATAAGAATAACAACGAACGCTCGCCACTCGACAGCGTCCGTTCAAATCAAAGTTCAAAAAATGTAATGCCATAGATAGGTAAGGATAAGTACTGACGTAATGCGCGCGCTGAGACTTCGTCCTTATATTATACGGTAGCGATCCGTGGCGGCCGCGGCCGCGCGCCACGCGTGTGCCGCGAACGGTGCAAGCCAAATTCAACCTTCAGCACTACATTTAGAGCATAACCTTAGTGAACTCCACTGCGGGTGACGTAACCTACGACAAACTTATTATTTGCGGTTGGCACAGTAATCGGGTCTAGGGATCGAACCGCAAAATTAAGTTTGTTTTTTATTGTATATACTTTTCGGGGATAAAAAGTACCCAGTGTGGTGCCCAGGATATTAAAGAATAATTATACCAAGTTTCATCGTAATCGAACCGGTAGTTTTTGCGTGATGCCTGAACAAACAGACAGACAAAAATTTTTTTAATCACATTTTTGGGTTCGGTGTCGGTCTAGTAACACCCCCTGCCATTTATTTTTTTGATATTTTCAATGTACAGAATTTTCACTTTACAGATTTATTATAAGTATATAGATTAACCAAGCCAGTTCAGCTAAAGAGTGTGCCAAAGATCGAAAAAAAAAGTCGGCACGGTTGGCGTAGTGGTTAAGCGATTGACTGCTGCGCTGCGCGTCGCGGGTTTGATTCCCGCACGGAACAAATATTTGTATGACCTACAAGTAGTTGTTCCGGGTCTGGCTGTTTGTGTATGTGAGTTTAAATGTTTGTAAACGCACCCACAATACAGGAGAAATTCCTAGTGTGGGGCAATGTCTAAAAAAAAAAAAACAGACATATACCTACATACATTTTTTTATATTCCACAATGGGCTTGTACCGTAGACAGAGAATGCTATAGATCAGTGTTGCCAACTTAGCTCTATTAGAGCTAAATTCAGCTCTATTTTCAATTAATCAGCTCCAAAAAAACAATTTTAGCTCTCTAGCACTTTAATTTTTTAATTTTAGCTCCATTTGAATACATGAAAAAAATAGCTTTTGGTGTTTTTTTCTTTCAAACTTTTAGGTGTGTATCCGAATTTCATGCAGACGACCAACGAGTAAATTAATACATAGAGCCATATTTAGTCTATGACTTGAACTACGGGGAATCCCCGTATTGTTTTATTTCGTTTGTTTCATTTATGTACAGACGCCAGCACATCAAGCTACTACAATCTGTCAAATTTCTTTAATAGATTTTCAACTTTATCGCTGAGACATTATGGTTCAAGGTTGATTGGAAAATTTTGACAGTTTCGGGTAGCTTGACCTGCTGGCGTCCGTACTTACTTTCGATCATTCATTCCTTGATTTTGGTAATTGGTGTACGATCGTGGTGGAGTACTGTGTTAATTGTTTGTGTAGTTGTAGTGCGAATTACAATAAATTATAGCAAAGTGCAACCTGCAAAATGTCATCGAGTAGGCCATACACACAAAAAATACTGCCACTACTATGAAGTGCCAAAAGAAGTCCTAAAATAAAATTGGTAGTTTGGTACCATGGCAACTTATGATGTGGAAAACTCAGGACCAAGCACAAGTGGATTAGAATTAGAGAATTTGACACACAATTTTAATAGTTCTGACGACAAATAATCGTATTTTTTAAATCTTTCTTATCAATCTAACAAGTAATATCATGAAAATTTTGATTTTTAAACTATCTTTTATTTTAGCTCTTTTTTTTCTAAAAATTTAGCTCTATTTTAGCTCTTTTTCGAAGGTAATCTAGCTCTCTTTAAAAAATTGAGTTGGCAACACTGCTATAGATAGACTAATTGATATCTTTGGTCGCATTCACACAAGAAAAAGAGCGACTTACGCCGATGTCGTGTAAAGAAATGAAACAGATGAGATTTTTTGTTTCACGGCGCGTGCCATGTTTTTCAAGGTTAGCATACTACTTTGCCAAACAAAGTTTGACAGTTAACGTGCAGCTAGGTTACATCTTTCTTTATAATACAGTTTTATGTGCTTTAAAGTTAAATAATGTATGGTATATTTTGTTGTGAACAATTTAGACATAGTATATAAACCATTTAAAAAAAAAACATGGTGCGTTGTAGCGTTAAAGGGTGTAAAAGTGATAGTGGAACGAAAATGCCAGACTTGTCGTTTCATTCGTAAGTATACCACTCTCTATCAATTAATATATGATGATAACATTTTATGGTGTTCATATATTGTATATAATGTACCCTAAACATAAATTCATCGACAAAAAAGCACAATAATAACAATTATTTATTCTAACCTATGAATTTTAGTGTTGCCAATTTTTCTGTAAATTAATACCCAATATTATGGGCAATGTGTATTAATTATATAGTATCTAAAAGATTTAATGACTTGTTGCAGTTTTCCTGAACATGATAATTTACGTCGGATATGGATTGTAGCTACAGGACGAACAGATTGGACACCAAAACCGTCATCAAAAATTTGCAGCAGACATTTTGAGAAAAAAATGTTAAACAAAAAGAAGAAACTTACACAACTATTACCTAAAGGACAATAACATGCCAAACCAATAAAAGCTAATTAAAAATAAACAATGTTGTATTATTTACTCACAAAGCCAGAACCTTCTATCACAAAATACACGCTTTGACGTGGAGTTGCGGACACCAGCCCGCTATACAATACAATAACATCCATCGTCATCCTGCCCTCATCGCAATTTATTAATTGAGTTTGGCAGCACATCCATACACCTTTATTATTCCTCCGCATCACATGCCTATACCGATAATAATCGATAATTATAGTGTTATTTTCAGGCTCTCTTAAATAATAATTTCTAATTCTATCGATACCCACTGACCATCGTCCTTGTAAAAATGTATTTTTTATTTATGTGCAATAAAGAGTTTTAAACAATGATCGTCCAGAACCTTTAACTAGTGATGGATTTTTAGCAAACTCAAATATTCAAATATGTAAGTACATAATCATCTCAGAATTTGGAACTTACCACTTGTGGTGCGATCCATTCCAGTATAACTCGCTGCACTTTCACAAGATTAACAATGTGTCTTTTCCTTCCTGTGAGTGATTTCAGTACCACAATTTATACAATGTATAGATTCACTAGGCAAAATCGGAAAGTCCATGTTCACGCGCAAGTCTTTATGTATAGCTGGTTCATTATACGGAGAAATGTCAGGGTTAACGTTTGAAGCGGGTACTGAGTCCGAGAGTGAGCCGGGGTCGTCGGATAGAAAATCATCAGAATCCATTTTGAACAGCACAAGTCGTCAAAAATAGCTAAAGTCGAAATAATATTCACAATACGATACGAAAAAGAGCGGCAAACGCAAAGCGAATGACATTGACAATTTGAAAATCGAGCGCCAATCGGGTCTGGGTCAGTGTTGCCTGTTCTATGCTCTGTCAGTCGAACACTCGATTTGAAATCGATTCCATCGCGTTGTGCTGTTTTGTTTCTCGGCGCGGGCTTGCGGACAACGACAACGAGCAATGGGTAGCTCGCCGCCCGGCTGACCAGTAACTGTCCGGACCGAGCCCAAGTTGTCGACGGCGCGTAGTGTACCACGCGCGCCTCAAAGAGATGTCAGCAAAACCGTAGGAGCCCAGCAGGGCCGATGTTCGCTAGGGCCGCGGGGGATTTCTGAAAAGGAAACCCGTGGCTCTAGAACGCAAGGGGCAACTGAATGCAGAATGACACATGTGTGGTTTTAGTCAGTAAAAGTCTGACACGCCCTCCCGCTACATCCTAGAGCGGGAGAAATAAATGGATGATTTTACCAACACAAAAAAAAAAAAATGTTCAACGTAAACTATATATTTTTATTTATGTGAGGTTAAGATGATGATGGTAAAGCTGATGATGAACCCTCCAACAGCCAGAGCAAAGCTTGGTCTTCCAGGAAAACATTTTAATGTTTCGAAGCTCTCGAATCGAAATATCAAAAATATCGATATTATTTTTTCTGTGATTTTATTCTTTAGGCAACCCTAAATCAACGCGACCCGCACGCCGCGCCGCAACTGTTCTGTTAAAAATCTTTTTTATTCGTTTTTAATATTATTTATTTTGACACTCCCGAATAGGGACCAATGTTCAGTAAATATTATTACTCAATTATTTATGAATTCCTTTTTTCCCAATACGGGTGTTCACGGTTAGGCCCATTTTGGTTGATGTTCTTTGATTAATTTTAGACTAGTCGTACTTTACTGATGAAATACGCAGTTAGCAAATCATTAGAAACGTGGCAATTTAAACAAATTAATATTGTTCATGAACATTCATTCCTGTTAATTTCAGCTTTCAATTACGGCTGTAATGAAAGCATTGAGATAGGAAAAAACATGGAGATGCCGCGTTATTCTATACATTCATTTGCTTATACAAATATGAGTGAAATATGATTCAGAATTTGAAATATCGTCTTCGTAATTTTCTCGCAAATATGTCTCATTCTTTCTAGTGAGATAATCTTATTTGATAAAAGAGACAACTATATTTTAAGTTGTTGCTAATTATGGCAACATTTTGTCTTGACGTAGTGACAGTTGTAGGTAAGTGCCGTAGCAGCCAATCAGCCATCTTATGCGACGAGTTTCGTGGTAATTTTGCTGTCAAATGGTTGTTTGTTTTTTGTATTATTGAGATTTGCGAGAAAATTACGAAGATTTTACCTTTTAAAACTGCATGTAAATGTTGGAAAACAGAAGTTCAACATGCCTGTGTGAAGTGTGGTGTCTTTGCACAGGTTAATAGCCGGTTTTCATGCAATAATACATACAATAATACACAATCGATGATACAATTAATTGTAACGCGATCATGAATTTATGGCTAAAGTATACCAATATCTTTA
Organism: Apamea sordens; assembly: GCA_945859715.1. NCBI lineage: Eukaryota > Metazoa > Arthropoda > Insecta > Lepidoptera > Noctuidae > Apamea > Apamea sordens. The sequence goes on from OX244002.1 coordinate 147,656, forward strand.
AAAAATCTCTTAGACAAACTCTGGCACCTAGCTGGTAAATTGCTCGAACAGCTCGTTTTTGAAGGACAAATATATTTCAAAAAGATAATAAAAGAAAACGACGTGTTGCGAATCGAACGTCCTGCGTCAACCGTCCGTCCGTCCCCGTCACCTACGCGGAACAATGTTTTTGTTTTAGTTCGAATCTTGTATATTCCATAAATGTGAGCCTACTTACTGGATATCTAAAGACCTTATTTAAACTATTTAAGGTAATCTACTATTTTTAGGTCTTTTGTAATTTTGACGTTCGAAAAGTGCTGATTCTCAGCCTAATTTGAATAAATGACTTTTGATTCTGAATGCCTACCTATTGACATATATTTGGTTGTTATTGATCGAGGGGACAATTTTGTCCGGGCCTCCTTTGGCAATCGGATTGGCCATGAACTGAAGGCTAATTCCAGTAATTAAACACGTTCAAAATCTAGTCGCAATCTCATCTCAGCCACAATCAATGTCAAAATCTTGTCAAAAAGTTAGGAAACTTAGAGGTATTTTTGACAAATTGCGACTGAAATCAGACTGTGAACGTTCTAAAATTACGAGAATTGCCCCTCTGGGTTCGGACATAGGGTATTTTTTATCTCGGTAGTAGTTCCCGTGGGATAACTCCCGATCTCCAACAAGATTCGAAGGGAGATCTATGCCGGATTTTTTTTCTTGGCTGTTGGAACGATAGAAGTTTCTGACCAAAAGGTAGTGAGGTGAACGAAAGAAGCGAAGTTGAATCATCATTCTCTTGCCCTTATCCTAAACGCTTTGCGCTCGGCGTAGCATATCTGCTTCATCCATACTTCTCTGTTAGTGTCACCCTCTTTCATAATTATCGCTTCCACACCGGCCATCCATCGTTTCTTTGGTCTTCTCCTACTTTTATAGCCATCTTTCATGAATTTATTCATACTCAAGACTTTCCTCATGACGTTAGGTACCCTCATTCCTCCGCAACACATACCACCTTGACGACCAGAGATAAGGGGAATGCGGGAGTAGCAGATTGTTCCCGTGACCTGCCGCCATTTCATGCACCCAGTGTTAATCACATTCTACTTAAGATTTGTGAAATAATTACGTGCAATATTCCATTACAATACGATACGACCAATTATTTTTTTGGGATTTATACAAAACCATAAATTTTTACCATTTATTATTTCCGCAAATTCGTTGACTACCCCAGCACTATAGGAGTAGTGGAGGTATCATGTTCGTTATGCTTATCTCCGACGACGTAAACATTTTGTTGTGTTTTTTCATTAGATAAATAATGTTTTCTAAGAAATACAGCACACATTTAAGCAAACCACTTTCCTTGAAGTACCCGACTTTTCCTTCAAATAAAACAAACTTGGAATTCTTATAAAACATAAAATTGACTAAAGATTCATAATACTTAACTTACCTACTCTTATCTATCTCGTTTTTTGCTAATTAATGCCCACTAAATCATGTCACTAAGACAATGTAGCGGGGCTTTAAGAAAGTAACACAATAACAAAATAATCTAATTATTCATCGTTGTGAACTCACATTCGAAGTAGGTTCGCTAAACTGTTCACGCGAGACGAACGTCTCCAGCGGCTAGTTCGCCACGAGCGCGCACGAGCACGACCGAGCGGCCCCGAGCGCATTCACGTTCGCACTACACGCGGTACAGGTGCAGGTCCACGCCCCAGCCCGTGCCCGCCACCCAGTCCGGCAGCGCGCGCACTACACGCGGTACAGGTGCAGGTCCACGCCCCAGCCCGTGCCCGCCACCCAGTCCGGCAGCGCGCGCACTACACGCGGTACAGGTGCAGGTCCACGCCCCAGCCCGTGCCCGCCACCCAGTCCGGCAGCGCGCGCACTACACGCGGTACAGGTGCAGGTCCACGCCCCAGCCCGTGCCCGCCACCCAGTCCGGCAGCGCGCGCACTACACGCGGTACAGGTGCAGGTCCACGCCCCAGCCCGTGCCCGCCACCCAGTCCGGCAGCGCGCGCAGTAGCGCCGCGTGCGCCGGCGCCTGCGCCTGCGGCCCGAACAGCGCGTGGCCGCCCAGCGACACGTCGGCCCAGTGCGGCGGCGCCAGCCCCGGCGCGTGCGTCAGCAGCAGCGACACGCGCCACGCCGCGCCCGCGCCCGCGCGCGCGTCGTGCAGCGCCACGAAGTACGTGCGGCGCGCGCCCCACGCCGCGCCCGCCAGCGGCGCCGCCAGCGCGCTGCTCCACGCCACGCGCGCGCCCGGCGCCGGCGCCACCAGCAGCACCACGTGCGCCGGGCCCGCCAGCTGCACGCTGAGCTCCAGCGCCGTGGCGTTGAGGCGCGCCAGGCCCAGCGTGGCGCGCAGGCGCGGCAGGGGCGCGGCGGGCGCGGGCGCGGCGTGCGAGCGCGAGATGAGCGACAGCACGGGCAGGTAGTAGGGCGCGCCGCAGTACAGCAGGTGTGCGCACTCCGCGCCGCTCAGCAGCCGCGCGCGGCTCATCTCCGGCACTGCGGGCCGAACGAACGTCAGTAGGCGGTGTTTACTCTTCGACGTAATCATTTGTGAACGGGAGAAGGAATAAGTAATGGACGGGAACCGCTGTACAAATGATCTGTATGTATTGTGTTACAAAATTCGATTGCAAAAATCGTCTGATCCCGAGCGCGCCGTGAAGTCCAGCAGGCACGACGCGAGCGAGTGTCACGACGTCAACTATTTTCATTTGACGTCGATCGGAGATGTGCAATGGGCTAGTTGACGTAAACGAATTTTGTATTTTAAGATGATTCTGCTGAGCTAAAAATATCAAACATCAACTTAATTCAAATTCAAAGCAAAGCATTTATCTAAACAAATATTATCAAGAAAAAAGATTTGATATCATGTATGTTTGTTTATAACGGATAAAAACTCAAAATACTTAACCGATTTTCAAAATGCTTTCATAAAAAGCTCCATTATCAGCGAGTAACATGGGCAGTAATTTATTTTGCAAAAAAAATAGAGATCCCTACGAAAATTATAATAATGTAAGCCTAGTTATTAAAAATGTTTGCCTATACAAGTCAATAATGGACTACGTGTGATAAGGGACTCCGCATCAAAGTAGCGACAAACAAATACGCAACAAATGTTAGGGCGACAGTACGATATGTCGACCATCAGTGGTGCGACAGCACATCAGCTCGATGTACGTTAGTGCGACTGATTGTTTTCACGACAAATGATGGTACAGACGCCAGCACATCAAGCTACTACAATCTGTCAAATTTCTTTAATAGAATTTCAACTTAATCGCTAAAGCATTAAGGTTCAAGGTTGATTGGGAAAATTTGACAGTTTCGGGTAGCTTGACCTGCTGGCGTCTGTACGCTGAAACTTTTGAACGACGAACGATAGCGCGACACAATTTTTGCTCGACAAACTAAAGTTACAACGACAAACGTTGTAAAAAATATATAAACACAAAAAATAAAAAAAAATGGAAAACAGGTTTTATTTTTATTTTTAATCATACTGTATTTTATGTCATTATGCAATTAGACACATTAGTGATGAAAACACTTTAATTTCATCACTATTTCTTAATATGACATATGTAAGCGAGTCCTGACAAAAAATATTTTAAACTAGCTTCTGCCCGCGGCTTCGCCCGCGTGGATGTCGGAAATTATCCCACGGGAACGTGCTAACAGGATAAAATGTATGTGCTTCCCGAGGATGCCATCTATCTCTCGGGCCCTTTGTGGCTAATTACAATAGAAATCCAATTGTGTCTAATTAGTGGTGATTAAGAGGGTACCTACCTATATGATAGCTTTAGCTAAGTATCTACCTAATTAAAAAAAAATACCTACTCAATAACAGAAAATAAAATACCTACCTACCTAAATAAACCTATTTCTGATAATAACTAATCTAAACTCAATAAATAAGCAAAATCCCTAAAAACGAATATCTATACGAATTACTAATCCTACCAAACAATATTATAAAATAACCTACGGTCACTACGTACACTATCAAATATACTACCTATACTTTAAAATTAAAATTTATACCTACGACTTATAAAAATAAACCCAAATAACTCTAAAAACTAAAAGGAATAAAAAGGTCACACTGAAAAGCACGGTTTAGAATTGCAAGTAGGTAGCAGTTAAAATAAGAATAAGAACGAACGCTCGCCACTCGACACGTCCGTTCAAATCAAAGTTCAAAAAATGTAATGGGCGGCCGCGCGCCACGCGTGTGCTGCGAACGGTGCAAGCCAAATTCAACCTTCAGCACTACATTTAGAGCATAACTTAGGGGCACTGCACACGGCTAAGATACTGTGACGTAACCTACGACAAACTTATTATTTGCGGTTGGTACAGTACAGGGTCTAGGGATCGAACCGCAAAATTAAGTTTGTTTTTTATTGTATATACTTTTTCGGGATAAAAAGTACCCAGTGTGGTGCCCAGGATATTAAAGAATAATTATACCAAGTTTCATCGTAATCGAACCGGTAGTTTTTGCGTGATGCCTGAACAAACAGACAGACAGACAGACAAAAATTTTTTTAATCACAGTTTTGGGTTCGGTGTCGGTCTAGTCACACCCCCTGCCATTTATTTTTTTGATATTTTCAATGTACAGAATTTTCACTTCTACAGATTTATTATAAGTATATAGATCAAATTATCTTTTTGGGCTAAATGATGTTGCAGTTTTGTATAAAATTTACTTTTCGATGTTTTCTTAATTGTTTGGGCTTTGATCCTTTCGACTCTTTTCGCAGTTCTACGATGGTTTTGTAATTGGAACGAAGTTCCTTATCGCGCGTTGCGAAAGGGGGCTAGACGGAAAAAATTAAGTCCAAAAGTTGGAACGACACTTTTTACTATAGGTAGTTGTAAGCCGTGCGGCGCGGTTGTTTTGCCATATAAATTATTTCTAGCGGCCCGGCGCTACTTCGTTCGCGTGGTTTCCTACCCCCTACCCTACCCCTACCGTACTCCTACTGTAGAAAAGCACCATAATCTCAGCCTCGTTACCTACCCTACCTACCCTACTCCTAACCTACTCCTACCCCACTCCTAACCTACTCTTATCCAGAAGCCATCCAAGAACCCGTTAAAATATACACACAAAATTTCATCCAAATCGGCCCAGCCGTTCTCGAGTTTTAGCGAGATAAACGAACAGCAATTGATTTTTATATAATAGATAAACCAACATGGGCACTTATGAAACGTCAGAAGCTAGATGCACGGTTCCAATTGGTCGTTTCTTATGGAGAAGAGCAACTGGTGCAACTTTTGGTGCAACATGACAACGTTAGATTTTTGTTATTTATATTTTCAACGTTTGTAGCTCTTTAGTTTGTCGAGCGAAAATTGTGTCGCGCTATCGTTCGTCGATCGTTTCATCGCTAGTTCGGAAATAGGCCAAGCAAACCGGATACCCGGATAACCGACTGATTTGAAACCCGGTTTTTTATATCATAACCGGATTTTCCGGTTATGTTTCTTCTATTTTATTGATTTAATAATACTTTAATTTTCCCAAACCAATTATTAAATTTATCACTGACAAACGTGGATAGGACGTCGAGGCGGCGGTAGTTCCTATTTCGGCCACGTTAATTTAGATCCTTAACGCACTACTATACCAGCTGCCGCCATTTTGCTTTTCGGTCAGTATTACAAAATCCGTAGTACTTTGTATGAGGAGATTTTAGACCCTTGATGCACGTGTATCCTTACAGTCATTCTATCAAAGTAAAAAATAGTAATTTGGTTTAGCTGTGTAACTTTAATTTTCAATTTTAAATGTACACTGGCCTGCAAAACTAAGTAATACACTTTTAAAATTTCAACTTTCTCTAGACAAGATCATTCCAAAAGGAGTAGGAATTACTTGCTTTGTCAACTTATGAAGAAAAGCTCAAGAATCAACGAGCCTACCCTACGTAAGGGTGGGAAGAGCGAGCGTAGCGAGCTCGAAAGTTTAAACAACCGGCCTCGGTTTGGTTTTACATTTTTAGGCAGAAATAGTAGTTTCATTGTCGACTTATCCAGGCAAACCCAAGCAACTACGAGAATGTAGAATGCAAGAGCGAGCTAAGCGAGCTCGAAAATTTTGCACACTCTCGGATAGGTTCGATTTTCTTTTGATCATTACAAAAGGAGTAGGAATTACTTGCTTTTTCAACTTATGAGCTATGAAGAAAAGCTCACGAATCAACAGAATGTGATGCACCCGTCTTTGAAATAGGTTCGGTTTTCTTTTGACCATCATACAGAAAGAGAACTTACTTTATCGAATTATGAAGAAAAGCTTAAACTCGTTTTACAGCAGTTTAGGTTTTGGAATCAGGCCTTAACGCATTAACCTAAGCCTTTCAAACCTTACGTACAAACGTGGAGTGCCCAATTGCTTTGTTTGCTCTTGCATCCTACCTTCTATATTTGATAACAGGCTTATTAAAGTAACCCCCCCCCCCCCCCCCCCGGGACCGCGCCTGGAGCTGGTATGGCATTCTGAACACGAGGTTTCGGAGTCGATGTTGGGGAATATTCTCCCATTCTTCAATCAGGGCCTATTTTAGTGCCCTGAGGGTGGTAGGTGGTAGTCTGCGGCTTCTGACTAGCCTCCGTAGCTCAACCCAGGCGTGCTCAATCGGGTTGAGATCAGGACTTCTTGATGGCCAAGCCAACAGGCTGATACCAACCTCCTGAATATACTCTTGCACGATCTGAGCCGTTATTACTCGTTGAGAATCTCTTGGACATACCTTTCCCCAGTCAGACTGCCATTTTGGCCACTAACTCTGTGCGACCTTCTGAAGATATACCAGCCCATACATCTACACTGCCTCCACCGTACTGGACTCTTTCTGAGAAGGAGTCTTGAAGGTATCGCTCACCAGGCCGCCTGTAGACACTTCGCCTTCTATCAGAAGTGTAAAGTGAGAATCGAGACATACCTGAGTCACAACAAAATTCTTGATCACTTTTCTTCATCCCACTGTATGTGTTCACGGGCGTATCGCAGTCTCGCTACTCGATGCGCTCTCTCGAGTTTGGGGCTACTCGTTGGTCTTCGGGGTTTCAGATTAGCATCAGCAAGTCTTCTCACTGTACTGTCACTAATGTAGTCCCTTCGGGTCTGAAGTAGCTGTGGTTGGACTTCAACTGCATTAAGGTGGAGATTTCTCAACACAGTGGAAACAATACAACGGTCTTCTCGGACACTAGTTCACCTGGGTCGGCTGGGTCTGCCATTACAAAGTCTCCTCAGATGGTTTCCAGTCTCTTCATACCTTCGCTCCACCTTCTGGACCGTTCGTAACTCCACACCCACCATTCTTGCAGTACGACGAACACTGATGCCTCGTTCCAGAAAAGTCATGATCCTAGCACATTTTCCAGGATGATAAATAAAATTTATGTGCTGATTTCTAACTTAGCTTATGTAACATGTAGAGCAGTGGTGGCCCAGTGGCAATGGCTCCGACTTACGATTTGTAGGTTGTGGGTTCGAATCCAGGCAGGCGCTTTACTTTGTGTAAATAATTTCATCACCACTGCTCTCAAAACCGGTGAAGGAAAACATCGTGAGGAAACCGGCATGTCTAAGAACCAAAAAGTAGCGGGACCATCCGAAAGGGTTTACCGCTGCCCTGGAACATAAAGGGCTAAGGAAGGAACACGGGTGGGTTTTAGTCAGTAAAAGTCTGACACTCCCTTCTGCTCCACCCAGAGCGGGAGGGGTCATTTGATGATTTCCCATCCTCAAAAAAAAAAAAAAAAAAGCTTATGTAACATCACTAACTCATCGATCAAGAAAAAATTTGAAAACAAGAGATGGCCGCCTTGAAGACTAGGCAAGAGAGTAAAGAAGTCGTACCTGTGAGGATGCTCAAGACAGACCTCAGCAACGAGTGGAAGGAAAGCATACAACGTGCACAGCAGGAAGATTCGGACATCAAGCCGATTCTGGAGTGGATGAAGGCCAGAGCTCCTAAGCCCAGGTGGAGCGACGTCTCAGCGATGAGTTCGATCACAAAAAGCTATTGGGCCCAATGGGACAGCTTGGTGATTCAAGATGGAGTCCTGTGCCGAAAATGGGAAAATACTCGGGGAGACAGCTGTCATTTACAAATGGTTGTCCCTAAAGGTCAAGTACCGGACGTTCTACAGCTGTACCATAATGGTTGTTCAGGAGGTCATCTGGGAGTAAAACGGACTCTACTAAAGATACGAGAACGGTTTTACTGGGTCCACTGTCGGGACGATGTCGAGGACTGGTGTCGCAAATGTACAAGTTGTGCTGCTGTAAAGGGACCTCAGACTCGTAGTAGAGGTGCATTGAAATTGTACAATGTAGGCGCACCATGGGAGAGGATAGCCCTTGACGTTGCGGGGCCGTTTCCGGAAAGTGAAAGTGGTAACAAGTATTTCATGGTTGTGATGGATTACTTCACTAAGTGGCCGGAAGTCTTCGCCATTCCAAATCAAGAAGCTTCGACAGTTGCAGATAAATTAGTTATGAAGTCTTGTTGAAAACTTCTCAGAAAACTTCCTGGCTGGAGGCTTTAAGTTTTTTTAAGGCAACCACAGGATAGTTCGGTTAAGTAGTCACGACCTCTCAAGGTCAACTACGAGATGCCATAGTCAAAAAAAAAAAAAAAAAGCGAGCAATCAGTCTTGGATCAGTGATACAGGCGAATACATCGAAAGCGATCTTCAAGTGCGACTGTGCGACTTAAGAGCGATTGTGCTTTATAATTAGTGTGTTGTGAATTGTTGTTAGTGTTGATTAATTAAAGTGTAACTTTTGGGTAATTTTTATCGGCATTTTTAATTGTCACGAACCCGAAGCTCGTAACAATACATTTGCGTTTTTCAGTTTTTCTCGACTTTAGACTGTTGACTTGAAAGAGCATGGCAGTTGAGAATATGTCATGCTCACTTAAATGTCTCACTGGTGGTGGCGCGTATCTTAGCCGTGTGCAGCGCCCCTTAGTAATATGGATCTAGAGAGGGAGCGCAGAGCATTGTCAGTTAGGGCGAATATGCTGGCCCGCAGATTTTTTCGATGCACAGACGCAATTAAAATAACCCTTTTTAAGGCATACTGTACAGCACTGTACTCGGGAGCTCTGTGGTTCACATATACCCAAAAGGCTTACAATGCTCTGCGTATCCAATACAATAACTTATTCAGGGTATTGTTGCGATTGCCGCGCTTCTGTAGTGCCTCGGCAATGTTTGCAGATGCACGCACTGACGGATTTGATGCACTGTGGCGTAAGAAATTGGCCTCGCTACTCCGCAGGCTGCGTGGCAGTCCCAACACTATTCTGCAATCAATAGCCGCCCGGGCAGATAGCCCGCTAGTGTGGGCGATTACAAACCGCGGACCCGTTCTGTTTTAGTTATTAAGTACTAACATAGGCTAAGCTATTTTTGTTACTAACACTATAGACCATTGTAGTCTGAATTAATAAAGATTATTATTATATTATTATTAGTGAAATCCACTGCGGGTGACGTAACCTACGACAAACTTATTATTTGCGGTTGGTACAGTATCTGGGTACTTTTCCGGGATAAAAAGTACCCAGTGTGGTGCCCAGGATATTAAAGAATAATTATACCAAGTTTCATCGTAATCGAACCGGTAGTTTTTGCGTGATGCCTGAACAAACAGACAGACAGACAACAAATTTTTAAATCACATTTTTGGGTTTGGTGTCGGTCTAGTAACACCCCCCTGCCATTTATTTTTTTGATATTTTCAATGTACAGAATTTTCACTTCTACAGATTTATTATAAGTAATAATAGACTAGCTTCTGCACGCGGCTTCGCCCGCGTGGATGTCGGTAATTTACCCACAGGAACGTACTAACAGGATAAAATGTATGTGCTTCCCCAGAATGCCATCTATCTCGCGGGCCCTTTGTGGCTAATTACAATAGAAAACCAATTGTCTCATTAGTGGTGATTAAGAGGGTACCTATATGATATCTTTACCTAAGTACCTACCTAATTAAAAAAAATAAACTCAATAACAGAAAATAAAATACCTACCTACCTAAATAAACCTATTTCTGATTATAACTAATCTAAACTCAATAAATAAGCAAAATCCCTAAAAACTAATATCTATACGAATGACTTATAATCCTACCTAACAGTATTATAAAATAACCTACGGTCACTACGTACACTATCAAATATACTATGTATACTTTAAAATTAAAATCTATACCTACGACTTATAAAAATAAACCTAAATAACTCTAAAAACTAAAAGGAATAAAAAAGTTGCACTGAAAAGCACTACATTTAGACAACACTACGACAAACTTATTATTTGCGGTTGGTACAGTAATCGGGTCTAGGGATCGAACCGCAAAATTAAGTTTGTTTTTTATTGTATATACTTTTCCGGGATAAAAAGTACCCAGTGTGGTGCCCAGGATATTAAAGAATAATTATACCAAGTTTCATCGTAATCGAACCAGTAGTTTTTGCGTGATGTGAACAAACAGACGTGTGCCTGAACAAACAGACAGACAGACAAAAAATTTTTTAATCACATTTTTGGGTTCGGTGTCGGTCTAGTAACACCCCCTGCCATTTATTTTTTTGATATTTTCAATGTACAGAATTTTCACTTCTACAGATTTATATAAGTATATATAGATTTTACTTCGATGGTCTTAGTTTATCATTTGTGACATCAAATGACAGCTATGTGAACAGAACCCAGCAACGCATAAATATGTAAGCCGTCACGCCCTTTATGCCTGGAGGCTTTTATTTGGGTAGTAAGTTTTTATTTACATTTTAATTTTAATTAATTATTTTTTAGCTTCAGTACTTACATATAGTTTTTATTATATTTGTTGGTATAGTGGCGTGGCTAGCTGACATATGGCAAATAATTTAATTTTATGTTCTGGTCTTGTAATGTTAATTACTGAACAAAGGTACCTAGTATTGTATACAATCAAGTGTTTTCTAACTGAACAGACAGCTGTGCTGCTGGGGAGTTTGTTGCGTCACTTCTTCTTCCCAGCGATAGCACTAGGAAGTGGTGAAGGGCGGGTGTTTTTGGAGGACTGGCTTTTGTAATTTTGACGTTCGATTTTTGTTTGATTTTCAGCCTAATTTGAATAAATGACTTTTGATTTTGATCCACATACAAATTACTACTAAAATTACAGTAAAACAATATCGGGTGATACTTTTGCCTCACCTTGTACGTGGCAACGATATTGAACTCTTCAGCCTACTATCCGAAGAAGAAAATAAAAAAAATATAATAAATAATGACAGCATGGAAAATCAAAATATTGAAATTAGTTGCTTAAAATAAGTAAATCTATAAATTAAAAATATTTAAAAAAATCCTGAATAAATCTTTACATACCGAATTAAGTATGTACTTACCATATTTATCAACGGAGTGCGGCGTGTTGGCGTCAAGTTCCGGCACCCAGTAGAAGTTTTCCACCTGGTCCGTCGGCACCAGCGGCGCGTGCAGCGTGCGGCGCGTGTGGAACACCATCAGGCGCTGCGGCCGCGCCGCGCTGTACGGCGCGCCCAGCGGGCTCAGCAGCACCAGCAGCAGCGCGGCCGCGCACAGCACGCCGGCCGCGCGCACCAGGCGCCGCACGCCGCGCGCCGCCAGCACCAGCGGCAGCAGCCAGCCGCAGCTGGCCTGCACCAGCAGCGCCACCAGCGCCGCCATGCTCACGTCGGGCGGCAGCGCGCCCGCGCCCGCGCGGCCCATGATGGGCACGAACATGTGCAGCAAACCCAGCGCCAGGTACCACGTCTGCGCCGCCGGCAGCGCCGCGCCCAGCGCCCACAGCGCGGCGCGCCGCCCGCCCGCCGCGCGGCCCGCCGCCAGGTCCGCGCCCGTCGCCAGCAGCGCCCACAGCAGCGGCAGGAAGCCCGAGCGCAGCCCGCGCAGCGTGCACAGCAGCAGCAGCGCGGCCCAACCCAGCGCGCCCGCGTCGTGCCACGCGCGCGCCGCCCACCAGCCGCGCAGCAGCGGCGCGCGCCACAGCCGCGCCGCCGCCGCCCACGTGCCCGCCAGCGCTACACACACACACACAGTTACACAGCGCCTCACAGCCGCGCAGCAGCGGCGCGCGCCACAGCCGCGCCGCCGCCGCCCACGTGCCCGCCAGCGCTACACACACACACACAGTTACACAGCGCCTCACAGCCGCGCAGCAGCGGCGCGCGCCACAGCCGCGCCGCCGCCGCCCACGTGCCCGCCAGCGCTACACACACACACACAGTTACACAGCGCCTCACAGCCGCGCAGCAGCGGCGCGCGCCACAGCCGCGCCGCCGCCGCCCACGTGCCCGCCAGCGCTACACACACACACACAGTTACACAGCGCCTCACAGCCGCGCAGCAGCGGCGCGCGCCACAGCCGCGCCGCCGCCGCCCACGTGCCCGCCAGCGCTACACACACACACACAGTTACACAGCGCCTCACAGCCGCGCAGCAGCGGCGCGCGCCACAGCCGCGCCGCCGCCGCCCACGTGCCCGCCAGCGCTACACACACACACACAGTTACACAGCGCCTCACAGCCGCGCAGCAGCGGCGCGCGCCACAGCCGCGCCGCCGCCGCCCACGTGCCCGCCAGCGCTACACACACACACACAGTTACACAGCGCCTCACAGCCGCGCAGCAGCGGCGCGCGCCACAGCCGCGCCGCCGCCGCCCACGTGCCCGCCAGCGCTACACACACACACACACAGTTACACAGCGCCTCACAGCCGCGCAGCAGCGGCGCGCGCCACAGCCGCGCCGCCGCCGCCCACGTGCCCGCCAGCGCTACACACACACACACAGTTACACAGCGCCTCACAGCCGCGCAGCAGCGGCGCGCGCCACAGCCGCGCCGCCGCCGCCCACGTGCCCGCCAGCGCTACACACACACACACAGTTACACAGCGCCTCACAGCCGCGCAGCAGCGGCGCGCGCCACAGCCGCGCCGCCGCCGCCCACGTGCCCGCCAGCGCTACACACACACACACACAGTTACACAGCGCCTCACAGCCGCGCAGCAGCGGCGCGCGCCACAGCCGCGCCGCCGCCGCCCACGTGCCCGCCAGCGCTACACACACACACACAGTTACACAGCGCCTCACAGCCGCGCAGCAGCGGCGCGCGCCACAGCCGCGCCGCCGCCGCCCACGTGCCCGCCAGCGCTACACACACACACACAGTTACACAGCGCCTCACAGCCGCGCAGCAGCGGCGCGCGCCACAGCCGCGCCGCCGCCGCCCACGTGCCCGCCAGCGCTACACACACACACACAGTTACACAGCGCCTCACAGCCGCGCAGCAGCGGCGCGCGCCACAGCCGCGCCGCCGCCGCCCACGTGCCCGCCAGCGCTACACACACACACGTACGGTTACACAAAGGGAACCACCTTCAATAATGAAAACCAATAGACTGACCGGGCAATGCGTACAGCGGCGCCAGCAGCGCGCCGCGCGAGTAGAAGGCTAGGCGCGCGCCGCACGCGTGCAGCAGCAGCGCGGGCGCCACGGCCGCCAGCACGCCGGCCGCGTGCGCCGCCGCGCCCACCAGCGCCGCGCGGCCCACGGCGCGCCACCACGCGCCGCGCGACACCCACAGCGCGTCGCGCGCGGCGCCGGCGCTGGCGTGCACCTTGAGTAGCGTCAGCGCCAGCGTGGCCGTCGCCAGCAGCAGCGCGGCCGGCGCGCGCACCGCCACCACCGCCAGCCCCAGCACGTCGAAGAACACCGGCTGGCGCGACGTGGCGTCGGGCTCCGACTCCAGGCTCTCGCTCGCCAGCAGCCCTGCGGAGAGCACCGTGAGACCGTGCGCACGCGGCGGCTCGCGGCCCGGGAGACGTACTGTGCGCGCGCGGTGACTCGCGGCTCGGGATACGTACCGTGCGCCAGCGCCAGCACGTTGTCGCCAGTGCGCTGCAGCGCCGCGGACGGCACGCGCTCGGGCGTGTCGAGGCGCGTGTGGTATACGTAGCCGTTGGAGCTCCACGCCAGGTCCACGCCTGCAACACGTGCGAGAGTCAGCGGGGCCCGATTCCTCGAGGGGGAAGGGAACCCAACCTACCGGACAGCTTGCCGAAATCGCGGAAGATGCGGAAGTCGGTGTCCGCGGGGATGAGGCCGCTTTCGAACAGCTCCTGTGCCAGCGACGACGCGAACGGGTGCGGCACGGCGCCCGCGTACATCTGCACACCACACATTACACCAGAATGACATAGACATTCGTCAAAGTCATCTCGGCATGCAGTATGAAAAACGTCAAATCGGATATATTACGAGTAGATAGGCAGACGTAAAGACGTCTGTGCAACCTTAGTCATACGCGGCCGGTTTCGCTTCCTTGTCGATAGCTGAGCAGCACCCTAATTGCGTAACACACGATCAATCGGAATCTGAATCATTTTGAAGCAAATTGCTAACCCATTGCTTCATAAGTTCGATGTCTGCTCAACACGTAATTATATAACGCAATGAATGTTGTTGAACTGTCAAAATGTAACCGATTCCGATTGATCGTCTGTTACGCAATTAGGGTGCAGGCCGGCTCGTAGACGGAAGGCGGCACTTACCTCGATGATCCAGGGGTCGTGCGGGCCCGCCTGGAACAGCACCTCGCGGCCGCCCGCGCCGCACGCCTCGATGTTGATGAAAGCGCGCACGTCCTTCGCCCACCTGCGGGCGGCGCCGCGCTCGTTACTAGCTCATGTGTTCGTGTGTGTGTGTGTGTGTGTCTACACCTACACGTGGTGGCGGGGACTGACTACTCGCGAGGTAATCAGTTGTCATGATACGGGCATGTGATGCTCCACCAGGCACCGTACAACGGTAACCCAATCATTCTGTTACCGTTATCGAAAATTTTGTAAGACTTAACCTAACCCGTTCAAACTCAATGAAGCGGGAACCCAACTATAACGATAACACTTTGAATGGTCTTATTTATTTATTTTTTTAAACATTTCGCACAAAAAGGTACAAAGGCGGACTTAATGCCTTAGGCATTCTCTACCAGTCAACCAAGGGTGGTGAAGAGATTAGATGGCAGGTGATTTGGATGAGAGGGACAATAATAATAAAAAAACCACGGAACAGAAAATCAGAAAAAAACTTAAAACTAGGTACACAAATACATAATCATAATCATTTTTTTTTTAATAGGTTATATACACATACATATTATTACTATAATACATACTTATAATATATATATATATATACAAAATCAAGGGAGAGATGTGTTGAGATGACTCTACGCAATTTTTTTGTCTTATCATTCTGCCAACCGATTATATGGTTAATCCATTGGGTTTCAATGGGTTAACCGAATAATCGGTTGCTTTCGCGGGAACCCTTATTTAAATAGGTTACCCGCGGACCCCCTACGCAATAACTATTTGGTTTGAAGGGATTTCCCGTTCACGATGTATGATTGAGTTAAGATAAGCCGTTCACAAATATCGTAAGTTTATAAAAAAAACCCATTGCATATTTATAATCCTTTCTCCCGTATAAAATGTGGTGTTGTTGTGTGTGGGAAGGTGTACTTGTGTTGTGTGATGAAGGCGTGCGAGGCCTGCAGGATGTTCTCCTCGGCGCCGTTGAACAGGAACACGGCGTCGTGGCGCAGCGGGCCGCCCGCCGCCAGCGCGCGCAGCGTCTCCAGCAGCACGGCGCAGCCGGCGCCGTCGTCGCTAGCGCCTGCGACCCGTGCGACCACAAGCGTTATACAAGCGAATCCTAGTTACTTACTCTTACTTCGAGCTTTCCGAGATGGATTCAGACTTACATTTTTTTTCCAAATTTCTCATAACTTAGGTACTTAATCCATCGAAATTCTAAATAGGGATTATATTGTACACCTATGTTGACGGGTGAGAGGGAGAGAAAGGTCAAAGAACAGATGGATGGATTGTGTGAGGAATATGAAGGAAAAGGGAGCGAATGATAGTGGGAACGAGAATGATGATGTATTGTGCAATAGCTACATCCATACTTCGAACGAAGTTTCCCCGACGAGTTTTCGGGGAAACGTCAAACTTGCGAGCAGAGGGTGAAGGGCGGGCGTTTTTGGGGGACTGTCTTATGTAATTTTGACGTTCGAAAAGTGCTGACTCTCAGCCTAATTTGAATAAATGACTTTTGATTTTGATTTTTGATTTAGCGGACGAGGTAGCTATGTACTTCTATACTTCGACTTTTAATTGTATTCCGTAACTTGACAGTTCAAAGAAAAATAATGTTACCATACTTAAAGCCAACTAGACTCTCAAGAGAATTCAAAGAACTATTATATAGTTACAACTTGAAACTACAATTTGAGCAAATAACAAGGATCGCGAGCAAAACCTGCATAGACAATATAGCTCATAATATAAAAGGATGTAAGGGAACAATTAAAGAATTGGCAATTTCAGATCATAGTGCCCAAATTATTAAAATTCCGGCTAAAAAAACATGCTAAACTAATATTTTATCTTCTGTCCTTTTCTTAATGAAATAGAAAGAAAAAGATGCACTGAACTTAAATTTAGTTTAGTTTGTGAACAAGGGAATCGGCGCCATTGACTAATTTGTACAGAAATACTAGACTCTGCGATAGTCGACGATCTCGCAGAGAACTCATATTGAAGCACCGAACACGTTGTGCATACGGGCACCTGGGAGATATTTTACCCGAGGTATATGCTAGATGCTTCGTGAAAGCTCTCTGGATACTTTCGACTCTTTGTGAGTGTATTGCATAGTGAGGGTTCCACACCACGCTAGCAAATTCTAAATGGCTGCGGACTAATGCGTTATACAAAACAATCTTAGTTCTTACAAGCTTAAAACCTTTGGTGCTTCTTTTAAGAAATCCAAGTTGACGTGTTGATTTAGTGACGATGCTATCAATATGACTTCTGAAGTTAACTTTGTCATCCATGATGACGCCCAGATCTCGAACTTCCTTCACAGACTCAACAGGCATTCCATTTATATTATACTAGCTTCTGCCCGCGGCTTCGCCCGCGTGGATGTCGGAAATTATCCCACGGGAACGTGCTAACAGAATAAAATGTATGTGCTTTCCCAGGATGCCATCTATCTCTATGCCAAATCAGAAGTTCAGTGGTTTAGGCGTGAAAATGTAACATACAGTTTCAAGTTCAAATCCTCCCCTTAAAAACTTAATTACCCCTTTTTGTCCCGTCAGTGGTAAACTCAAACTCAAATCATTTAATTCAATTAAACCAATTACAGGTACTTTTGAATTGTCAAAGGGTCGGTCAGTCAGAAAGATGAAACTAGTTGTTTTTCGACAACTTTACATAGGTACTTATTATTAATTATTTTCTGTCAAAAGTATCAATACTGATTTTCGAGTTACTCGGACCGCGCATTCAATTTCTTCCACACAAACTTAACACCCCTATATCCCTCTTTGAAGGGTAGTTTTGAAAAACTTATAATGATAAACTTTATTACTTACTTAGGCAAGTATTTTTGCCAAGTTTCAAGTTTATTAACTAAATGAATAAGATTTTTCATATAAACTGTATCCCCCGCTTTTCACCCACACGGGGGTGGAATTTTGAAAAATCGTTTGGGATTATTCATAACTTGATTCAAAGATTATTTATACCAATTTTCGAGTTAATCAAGCCACGCATTATAATTCTCCCTTGTAAAATTAACTACCCCTTTTCAACCCGTTAGGGGTAGATTTTCTAAAAACCCTGATACATGTTACTCTTTATTTTTGGTCTTAAGTATAAACACTGAGTTTCGAGTTAATCGGACCGCGCATTCAAATTATTCCACATAAACTTCAACCCCCCTATATCCCCCTGTGAGGGCTAGTTTTGAGAAACCTATAATGATAAACTTTATTATATTACTTACTTAGGCGAGTATTCTTGAAAAGTTTCAAGCTTATTAACCTAATGAAGAAGATTTTTCATATAAACTGTATCCCCGCTTTTCACCCCCACAGGGGTGGAATTAAAAAAAAATCGTTTGGGATGTATGTATTTATAACTTGACTCAAAGATTATCTATACTAATTTTCTAGTTAATCAAGCCATGCAGTAAAATCCTCCCCTGAAAAATTGACTACCCCATTCCAGCCCGTCAGGGGTAATTTTCAAAAAACCCTGATACACATTATTCTTTACTTTCAATATTAGATATAAATACTGAGTTTCGAGTAAATCGGACTGCGAGCTAAAATTCTTCCATACAAACTTTGAAACCCCCCAATCCCTTATTAGTGGGTAGTTTAGAAGAAAAAAACCTGACAGTCTTCATAATTTATTTTGGTAAGTATTCGTGCCAAGTTTCAAGTTTATTAACTCAAGGAATAAGATTTTTCATACAAACGAATTCCCCCCTTTTCACCCTCTTAGGGGTGGAATTTCGAAAAATCCTTTCTTAGTGGATGCCTACTCTTCACGAAGAATACACCTTCCAAATTTCATGTCTCTAGGACCAGCGGTTTAGGCTGTGCGTTGATCTATCAGTCAGTCAGTCAGTCAGGACTTTGAATTTTATATATATAGATGAGACAGTCCCGGATTGTTTTTTTCTGGAAAATCTTATGTGGTTACATTTCGCCACATTAAGTATCATAAGGTTCGAGCTACACCATCGTTCAATCCTATCTAAATCGTCTTGGATTAGTACAGCGTCTTCACTTGAACTGATTGTTCTATACATTTTTAGATCATCTGCAAACATTAAATATTGACAGTGATGGATTTCACCCGCTATGTCGTTTAAGAAGAGCGTGAAAAGAATTGGGGCTAGGTGAGAACCCTGGGGAACTCCTGAATCAGCATAGTATGGGTAAGATTCATAGCCATTCACAACAAGAATTTGCGATCGTCTAGCTAGCCAGATAAGACGAGAACCAGTTTAGTAATGAACCATGTATACCATTGTATTCTAACTTCGACAGTAACAGAGAATGGTCAACTTTGTCAAATGCACTGCTAGTCTGTATAGAAGGCATCCACATCCAACCTTTTGTCAAGAGCTAGAGTTAAGTCAGATACAAACTCAACAAAGGTTCGTCTCGACACTGCACCCAGTTTTAAAACCATGCTGATTGGGGGATATAATTTTATCCAAATGATGAGTGATGACTGGACAGATGAGAGACTCAAAACTTAAAAAAGAACTTTTTTAACTTTAAAAAAAAGCGAAGCACGATAGGATTGATATGGGGCGTACTTTTTACCATTTGAAGGATCTCCTTTTTTAAAAACCGGAACGATTCTAGCGCTCTTCCATAACTTTGGAAAAATTCCTTCCTCAAGAGAGGAATTAAAAATAAATTGTAATGGTAATGCGAGGACATGGCTGCAGCGCTTGATGAAAGATGGTGGTATACAATCCGGTCCAGGACCTTTCAATGCATCTAATTGCTTGAGATTTTTTAGGATTTCATCTTCCGTAAACTTTTAAAGTGTTTATAACATTATTAATACCCGAGGAACTATACGAAGAACTGTTAGGGGGTCCAGAGTTTTGACTAAAAACGGATACAAATTGATCAGCGAATAGGTTTGCAATTTCAGGACCACTTTTAGCCACCTGGTCATTTAAAAACATTTCGGCAGGTATGCAAGAATCTCCGCGACGCTTATCTTTTATGAACCGCCAGAATGTTTTAGGGTTTTTGGGAATTTTGCTGTTTTCATGGTAGCAGTCATCCTTAAAGTATGACAGCGACTACGAAGCAGTTCAAAGGTTTAGTCTGTCTCGGGGATTTTTATGTTTACGGTATTTTTGCCTATATTTCTCTTTTTCAGACAAAGCCCTTATAAGCGAGTCAGTATACCAAGAAGGAAATTTAGATTTTTTATATGTAAGTATATATCGGCACAAAATTATCGATAGCATATTGTAGTACTCCGTAGAAGCAATCGACTCTCTCATTAACATCAACACATTTATGGAATGTATCATACCAATCAATATTTCCAAGATAATTTACAATTTTTTATAGTCGGCCTTATAAAAGTCATTACCAGAGCGACATTTTGATTTTAATTGATTTATGTTAGAGAATGGAATTGATATAAGCAAGTTTGGATTATCATGGGAATCAAGTTTACTAAGCCGTTCATTGGGTTTAGAAACTGTCACGTCTGATATGTTGCTTAAAACTAAATCAAGAACCCTGCCGTCAGCGTTAAGACTATTATTACACTGATGGATTTCATTAAGTGACATAAAGTCCACCAGTGAAAAACCTAGTGAATTTTCATAATTTGATGGTGAGAGATGCAAGTCATCGTCTTTCCTGTTCCAATCGATAAAGCCCAAGTTAAAGTCCCCAAGAATCACAACATCATCGACATCATTTATGACATTGTTGACATTATTTAGGAAGTATTGTAGAGTTTCCAGTTTAACAGGTAGAGGTATATAGATAAGAGTGCTATTTTCCTTACACAATTATTAACAACTAGCTTCTGCCCGCGGCTTCGCCCGCGTGGATGTCGGAAATTATCCCACGGGAACGTGCTAACAGGATAAAATGTATGTGCTTCCCCAGAATGCCATCTATCTCGCGGGCCCTTTGTGGCTAATAACAATAGAAAACCAATTGTGTCTCATTAGTGGTGATTAAGAGGGAACCTATATGATATCTTTACCTAAGTACCTACCTAATTAAAAAAAAAAAACTCAATAACAGAAAATTAAATACCTACCTAAATAAACCTATTTCTGATGATAACTAATCTAAACTCAATAAATAAGCAAAATCCCTAAAAACTAATATCTATACAAATGACTAATCCTACCTAACAGTATTACACTCGAGAGCAATGAATCCGGGTCACTTAAAGAATGTTAAAAATCTCGGAAACTAAAAATGATAGGTTAATGCAATAAATTGTATTTAATGTAATACTCCTTAAATGAAAGTAAAAAAAAATATGAGTCACCATACATTTTACTAATACAAAATTACATAAAGAAAAAAACTGCTGATCTCTCCTTAAAACAAAAATAGGAAACATGAAATTTTTGAACTTTATTACGATTTTCTTGAATTTTAATACTTCGTATTGCCTCCTCGTGCTTCCATTACTGCGTTTACGCGGTTTGGCATGCTGTACACCAAGTTCCTTATACGATTTTGGGGAATATTCTCCCATTCCTCTGTGAGAGCAATTTTGAGCTCACGAAGCGTGATTGGGGGAGGGTTTCGTTGTTTTACGCATCTGCCTAGCTCGTCCCAAGCATGCTCGATCGGGTTGATATCCGGGCTGCGCGCTGGCCACTCCATACGAGTAATGTTCATCTCTTGAAGGTAGTCATTCACAATCCTACCTGTATGAGGTCGGGCATTGTCATGCATAAATATAGCAACCTAAATTGACCATAAATGGACCAACGTGATCATTGAGGATTTCTTCCACATATCTTACGCTAGTTAAAGAGCCGTTTTCTATGATCACCAGCTCTGTGCGACTTTCAGAAGAAATTCCGGCCCACACAAGTACAGACCCACCACCGTAGGCTACTTTTTCTTCGATGCATGCTTGCTTGAATCTTTCCCCTGGTCTTCGATACACTCTGTGTCTTCCATCGTGCTTGTAGAGCATAAATTTTGATTCGTCGGAGAACATAACTTTTGACCAATCTTCAATACTCCAATTTACGTGGCTCTGGGCATATCTTAGTCTTGAAATACGATGCCCACGCTCCAGTTTAGGGCCGTTTGCAGGTCTAAGGGGTTTTAAGTTAGATTCAGCAAGCCGACGTCTTACTGTCCATGCACTTGGGTTACTTCCTCCGAGGCGTCGAAACTGATTTGTGAGTTCAGTTCCTGTGAGAAAGCGATTTCGAAGCATGGTGTTCACCAAGTATCGGTCTTCTCGTGCTGTGGTACACCTGGTTCTGCCCGTTCCTGGTCTGCGTAGGTTAGAACCAGTTTCTTCGTAACGTCGGAGAACTCTTTGTACTGTTGACAGCGACACACCGACAGTCCTGGCTGTATCGCGCTGACTCCGGCCGGTTTCCAGCATTGTAAGTATTCTGGTGCATTCTTCAGGCGTAAGCGACATAATTTCAGCTTGAATAATGAATATAGAGCACTATCAACATGGTTTATGTACCCACATAAACAGATTACAAACAAAAGCAAAACCAAATGCTGTAATTTCGTAGTTCCATCTTCGAAAGTGGCCCTTTTTCAAATTTGATTTTTTTATGATATAACTTTACAATAACTAAGAAGTTTTAATACCTTCATTTAAGGAGTATTACATTGTCTATTAAATACAATTTATTGCATTAACCTAGCATTTTTAGTTTCCGAGATTTTTAGGATTCTTCAAGTGACCCGGATTCATTGCTCTCGAGTGTATAAAATAACCTACGGTCACTACGTACACTATCAAATATGCTACCTATACTTTAAAATTAAAATCTATACCTACGACTTATATGAAAATAAACCTAAATAACTCTAAAAACTAAAAGGAATAAAAATGAACTCCACTGCGGGTGACGTAACCTACGACAAACTTATTATTTGCGGTTGAGACAGTAATGGGTCTAGGGATCGAACCGCAAAATTAAGTTTGTTTTTTATTGTATATACTTTTCCGGGATAAAAAGTACCCAGTGTGGTGCCCAGGATATTAAAGAATAATTATACCAAGTTTCATCGTAATCGAACCGGTAGTTTTTGCGTGATGCCTGAACAAACAGACAGACAGACAGACAGACAGACCGACAGACAGACAAAAATTTTTTTAATCACATTTTTGGGTTCGGTGTCGGTCTAGTAACACCCCCTGCCATTTATTTTTTTGATATTTTCAATGTACAGAATTTTCACTTCTACAGATTTATTATAAGTATAGATTAACTCCAAAGATAGCCACAAGTCCTCCAAATCACTCTCCCAGTTTTAAATTCTTGCAGATTTAATTTTATTACTTACAGCAGACATGACCCCACCTCCATCTTTTTTGGATATCTTAGAGGTTAGTCTATCTCTACGATATACTACGTACCGTGGGTCCATGAACTCACCATTAGAAATTTTAGGATTTAGTCAAGATTTTGTAAATGCTATTACATCATAACTAGTCAACAAAATAATTTTAAAGATATCTTCAGTCTTAGTCCTCATTCCCGTACATTTTGATAATAAATATCAAGCATTGCGAATACAAATAAGGCCAGGAACATTGTTGAAACAAAATAAAAACTCAACCTAAATTGTAGCATCAGTAATTTTCATTAGCTTTAGGCTGTATGTATGAGCTTTGAATAAATATCTTTACGTATGTACAAGGATTCGCCCGTTACGTATCCAGACAAATTTGTAGGACAGCTCCTTAGCCAGTTTTCGTGTTGCCGCATGTAGTTGTTTGCTAGATGGACATAAATGTTCACTTACAAAAATATATGTATCGAAGAGGGTATATTTCCTGATAAATTAAAAATAACTGTAAATTTTTATTAAATACTGTACCAGTATTTAAAAAAGGTGATAATCAAATATGAATAATTATAGGCCCATTGCACTGATAACTATTTTTGCCAAAATATACAGGGTTACTGGTAATTCGACGTATAACCGTCAGGGGCTGATAAGGGGGCCAAAATGCAACAAATTGAACCCCCCATATGTATGGCCGAAATTCAATAGTTTTCGAGATATTTGAATTTTAAGGGTTTTTCGATATTTACCCAAAATTTGACATTTAATTCCAAATAAAAAAAAAACTACATATTTGAATGGGTACCATTAAAAATGATGTTGTAGCTGGCACTTCAATTAAGCTATGGACATAATTCAAACTACATAATTAAACAAAATAATTAAAAAATTAAATTAAAAATTTAAAAAATAACCTTGAAATTATGACCCTACGTAAGTACGTATGAAATTTTTTAATTAAATATTGTCCTGTATTAAGTTTAAAATAGTAGCGGTCCCCCGACGGGACAATATTTAATTAAAACATTTCATACGTACTTACGTAGGGTCATAATTTCAAGGTTAGTTTTTGCTTTTTATAGGATTTCATGTTGTCGGGGGTGTTTTAAATTTTTAATTTAATTTTTTATTTCATGCTTTTTGTAGGGACTCCTTATTATTTAATGTCTTTTATTTTCTTGTGTTTTAAGATTCAGGTAATTTGGTATTTAATCAGGTTTTTTCAATTCGCCATTTTGTGGTGGTGACCATCTTGGATTTGAAACTTGTCATAGTGTATAGTATTCTACTAGTCAAGCCCTTTCATTTGATACCCATATTGAGGGAGTTGTGAAAAAAAAATGTAATCGGCCATTTTGTGGTGGCGGCCATCTTGGATTTGATATTTATAGTGTATAGTATTCTACTAGTCAAACCCTTTCATTTGATACCCATATTGAGGGAGTTGTGACAAAAAAATGTAATTCGCCATTTTGTGGTGGCGGGCATCTTGGATTTGAAATTTATCATAGTGTATAGTATTCTACTAGTCAAGCCCTTTCATTTGATACCCATATTGAGGGAGTTGTGAAAAAATATATAATCCGCCATTTTGTGGCGGCGGCCATCTTGGACCGATTTTCATCAAACATAGCTAATAACACTCCCGACAAATACTCCTTTCAAACAAAAAAAACAAAATCAAAATCGGTTCATCCATTCGGGAGCTATGATGCCACAGACACACCCCCACACACACCCCCACACACACACACACACCCGTCACACTTACAGACACGTCAAACTTATAACACCCCGTCGTTTTTGCGTCGGGGGTTAAAAAGCGGCACCCTTATAGGATCACTTCGTTGCCCGTCCGTCTGTCTGTCAAGACCCATTTTCTCAGGAACGCATGGAGGTATCAAGTTGAAATAAATATCAAATACGTAAGTTTATGGCCCTTTGGAGCAGAATCAGTCAACGCAATAAAAAAATTTGTTCGCGCCAAAGACGCGCGCAACGCTGTAAAACGGTAATGGTACACCATAGTGCTTACCTGGGCTGTCGGGCACGGTGTCGAAGTGGCAGTTGAGGAGGAGCGCAGAGCGCGCGCGCGCCCGGCCGCCCGCGCCGCGCACGCGCGCCACCACGCTCTGCACGCCGCGGTACACGTTGTTCATGCCTGCAATACGCAAATACGTCACTTTCACTGCCACGAGTCGAACACGCCGCACGGGCACTCGCTGCGCGGCACACTCACCGTCCATGAAGGAGAGCGCGAAGGCGCCGCTGGCGGTGTGCACGTCGAGCTCTACGCGGTTGTGCGGCGACGCGTGCGCCGCGATGTGCTTGATGGCCGACACCAGCATGCTCACCGCCAACACCTCGTTCTCGTAGCTGCCTGCCACCTACGACACACCCGCCACCAGTCAGTCGGATGAGCCTTTGCATAATAGGTATGGTGCGGGTTTTGTTTTACACCGTGAAGTGTCGGTGATGGGAATATTGGGAACGCACCCGTGGTCCGATGGAGGTGAGATTGACGAGGTGCTGGTGCGCAGTGAGCGCGCGGAAGCGCTGCGGCGGCGCGGCGGGCCCCAGCGGCTCGGGCAGCGCGTAATCGATGCACGCCACGCCCGCCAGTGTGGCCGCGCTGGCCAACAGCGCCGCCAGCACCCACCACCCAGACAGCGGCGCCTGCGCCGGCTTGTTCTCCTTCACCAGCTCCGACTGCGTAGAGCTCTTCTGCGATAGAACCACCTGCCCACATTTAATTATGTAGCTACTATTAAGTACTTGTTATAAACGTCAAAGATTAAGTAGAACACCCCCTGGGTTCTTACTGCCAACAACGTTGCCAAAAATTGTTCGAAACGACAAAGAAACTCCTACTTTTCACCGACTCCCAAAACGGAGGAGGTTCTCAATTCTTGTGTAAACTTTTATATACGTTCGGGCATAACATATTTGTTTATGAACCGATTAAAAAAAAAAGTTTTTTTGGTTTATAAATTGAAAGGGTATACTCATGAAGAGGTTTTTGAGTGAGCTTCAATAACAAGTCTTTTTAGGGTTCCGTAACTCAAAAGGAAAAACGGAACCCTTATAAGATCACTTCGTTGTCCGTCTGTCTGTCCGTCAGTCAAGACCCTTTTTCTCAGGAACGCGTAGAGTTATCAAGTTGAAATTAATATCAAATACTCAGAGCTGCAATTCCTTGGAGCAGTGAAAAAATCAAATTTCTAAGGTACTTCCCGTTAGAATCATGAAAGGCAAGAAGCTATGTCATGTAGCACCAGTAGGGGAAAAAAACCGAAAACGGTAAATTCGTAGTTACGTTAGAAAAAAAATATTTTAAAACTATTTCCATACATATAAAAGACAATGACCAAAAGTGGTACCTACCAAAAAGTCTCATGCATCAAAGCATCAAGATCAAAATAATATAGTAATTATTTTCATAATTTTTTACGACTACACGTCGGGGATGTGATTTTTGAACAGGAAATTTATTTAAATTAAAAGAGTGTTGACTTTGTTGTATTCCCTTTACATGACGGTACCGTTTCAAATGATATGATTAATAAATAACCTTGAATTTTGAAAGTGTCGTGTTTCAAAAAACATGTAGAAAAATTATACTTTGCCGATTCTACATTAATTAAATATACCTAACTAGAATAAAATTTTTATTTAAACGATTATCATTTTTTTAGAGCAATAATGGCCGTTCGTGTATGACATGTCAAACAAAATAAAGTACCAAGTTCTTAGGTCATTTCGATTTCTTTTAAAACCTTCGGAGGTTTTGTTTACCCGGGTTTTGTTTACAAAAAGAACTTTTGTAGGAGTTAATATGATAAAAAAGGAGCAACACGAGATCGCTTTGTATTTTCTTTTAAGCAAATATTTGAGTATTTCAAAATGGTGCGCTACGTACGGCATGGCTGACATTTTTTTTTTTTTTTTAAACCTTGCCTCACTCTAGTTATTTCTCCTGTGTCGTGGGTGCGTTTACAAACATTTAAACTCACATACACACACAGCCAGACCCGGAATATCTACTTATAGGCCATACAAATATTTGTTCCGTGCGGGAATCGAACTCGCGACACGCAGCGCAGCAGTCAATCGTTTAATCACTGCGCCAACAGTGCCGTCATTTGAAAATATACGATTTATTTTTCTCTACCAAACAGAACCTATAACTTAGTATGTCGGCACCCCTGGGGCTGCCACCAGGCCGTGCTAATGCTGCTACCAAAGGGTGAAAATATCTGTCGTCAAAGGTTCTGTATAAGTGATAGAGCTCGCTTTCGTTCGTAGCCAGTGTAGCCACAGATACCTGCTGTTAAAGTTCAGACTATCAATAGAGACAACGAATATGTACGGAATAATAATAAACAGCGGACAAGTGCGATTCGGACTCGCACACGAAGGGTGCCGTACCGGGATCGAGAAAACATTTTATTTATTTATTTATTTATTTAAGGACTTTGGAAGACTTACAGCTAAATACAATAATGATAAATAACAGTATGATAATCTGATGAGACTCTTGCAACAAGCGATTAATCTACCATTATATTTTGTAGGTATAATCACATAAACTTACACATAAGCCGGTTTCATTTGATATTTGAGATATATTATGGCCATTCGAATATAGGGCCACAATATTTGCCTTGGCTTCAATACTAATATTAGCCTGCATATTGAATTCAGAAGAATACTAAAATAGCAACAAGATAACACAAACGCTCGTAACTATGTTCACTAACCAACAACAGCGAATAGTGGAATAATTTATGTAAACTAGTAAAGTAGTTAAAATATGAGGGTAGATGTACAAAGTGAACTTATCACTTTGTTTCAAAACTACCCTCATATTTTAATAACGACGCTAAGATTGAAAATAATTGTAAAACGAAAGAATCTTCGTTTAGTTGTGGAATATTTAAAATACTATACTTATAATAAATCTGTAGAAGTGAAAATTCTGTACATTGAAAATATCAAAAAAATAATTTACAGGGGGTGTTACTAGACCGACACCGAACCCAAAAATGTGATTAAAAAAATTTTTGTCTGTCTGTCGGTCTGTCTGTCTGTCTGTCTGTCTGTTTGTTCAGGCATCACGCAAAAACTACCGGTTCGATTACGATGAAACTTGGTATAATTATTCTTTAATATCCTGGGCACCACACTGGGTACTTTTTATCCCGGAAAAGTATATACAATAAAAAACAAACTTAATTTTGCGGTTCGATCCCTATACCCGATTACCACTGTCTGTACTGTACCAACCGCAAATACTAAGTTTGTCGTAGGTTGGGTCACCCGCAGTGGAGTTCATTTTTATTCCTTTTAGTTTTTAGAGTTATTTAGGTTTATTTTTATATGAGTCGTAGGTATAGATTTTAATTTTAAAGTATAGGTATAACACGCATTTTCGGGTTCAACACAGTACGGCGCACGAGCGCAAGGCTAGCTGTACAACGGCCGAGCGCCGCGCATGCGCGCTGCCCACGCGCCACTCGCGGCGTCGCTCCCGCGCTCCGACTCAGTCGCGCGCCCGCTCCGACAAGCGCACGTAACGTTTGCGCACCGTCCACGGCTCTCGTTCGCTCCCGCCAAAATCTAACTTAAACTGTAAAGACCAATCGTTGTTGTGTGAATACAGACTGTGAGCTGCAATAAAACTGTTTTCGTGGATAACAATATCGTCTTTTACTGGCATTATCACCTTCACGCCATTACAGTGGCGCCCAACGTGGGGCCATGTTAAAGTTTTAACAGCGGCAAAACGAACCCAGTGAAGTGTGGTTAAATAACAAATCAGTGACTACAGAGACATTATTATCATGCCACGAACGACGCGGGCAACCCGAGCAGCAATCGACCGCAAGGCGGAGGAGCAAGGAAGCGACGGTTACTCCGACGCGGACTGTGACCCAGTGGTGGAGACGCGCGCCTATGCCGGCGCCGCCGCCGCTACCAGTGCTATCACCCATGCACGCGACTCAACTGACACAGCCGAGGAGCTGCGCGCCCAGGGGGGCGCCGCCCTCGACCATACGCTCGGCGGGGCCCACACCGGCGCACCCGCCGCCGCGCTCAATACCGAACGGCTACTGTCCACCATGATGGAGTCGTTCGCCAGGATGCAAGCGGAGACCAACCGCACGCTAGTGGAAACCCTACGGTCTCTAAATCAAGGCAACCAGTGGAATCCAGTCGCATCGACACCGGCGGCATCGCCCACGGCGAACGCGCCCGCGACCTCCGGCGGTAACTTTTCAAAGTGCACCGCGAGGTTTGACGGGCAGTCAGGCGACACCGAGGTACTGGAGGTGTTCATCGATGCGGTGGAAGTTTACAAGGAGTGCGCCGACGTGACCGACGAGCACGCGCTACGCGGCCTCTCCATGTTGCTGAGCGGCGACGCGGCGGTATGGTGGCGCGGCGCGCGGGCCTGCGTCGGCTCGTGGCCGGACGCGCTCGCGCGCCTGCGCGCTGCCTACGGCGTGCAAAAGCCCGCGTACAGGATACTGCGCGAGGTATTCACGCGCGAACAGAGTGAGTGTGAACGCGCTGAAGTTTTTATATCGAAGGTACGATCATTATTAGTTCAATTACCCTATGTTGTGCCAAGTGTGATGATAGTGGATATTGTGTACGGCTTACTACATCGTCGAATACGGAAACGTTTGTCGCGAGACACCATTAGCGATATTGATAATTTGTTAGAGAGAGCGAGACTCGTGGAAGATTCGATAACGGAATTAAAAAACTCTATCGTTTCCGCGAATAACCCGAATGTACCTACCGCTTCCGACCGCGGTACTACGAGTCCGAGCGCAACCACCGGTTCCAAACTCACCTCTAACTCTAATGAGAACTCGAAACGTAATCGCATTAGATGTTCGTTTTGTAAAGCGTTCGGTCACGCGGCTAACGAATGTCGTAAGGCTAATAAAGTCGACAGTGACAATAAAGCTAATAAAGTAGGTACTAGCGTTAAGGATGTTAACCCGATACGTTGTTATGGATGCGGCCAGCCAGGGGTGGTCAAGTCAAAGTGTGAAACTTGTTCGATTAAACCCGCGCCCACCAAACCGTCCGACTTTAATGTCGTAAAAGGTGACTTCTTCGCGACTACGACATCACATCCTTTAATAACAATAGGCGTAGTAGGTAAGGAAGGAGTAGCGATACTCGACACGGGGGCTACGCACAGTGTTGCTAGCCCATTGTTGTATTCATTGTTAGTGAATAACGGCGTCGAATTTATAGAAACGGAGCGTTATATCGGGCTCGCCGATGGCTCGTGTCATAAGAAAATGGTAAAGATCGCTGTGGTACCCGTCACCCTAGGTAGTCGAAGAGTCGACACCGAGTTTATGGTATTTCCTGGTGATGACACCAGAACACTTTTAGGTCGTGATTTCATTGCTAACGCGGCTATTGTTCTAGACATAGCCCAGGAGTCATGGCATTTTGCAGATAGTCCAGGAGACCGGTTCCCGTTTTTGCAATCTTATGTATTGAACAGCGCGGCCGTGACGCAAGCAGAGGTCTGCGATGTATCACTGCGCCAAGATGAAGGTATGAGCTTGCCACCGGAGCACAGGGCTGCACTCAACGAGTTCTTACGAGACAGAGTCGGTCAGTTCGCTACGGCGGGACCTCCTACGGACTTCGCCGTCCATAAGATAAAGGTAAGCGAGACACAGGAACCTTTGGCTTCTCCTCCCTTTAGATTGTCGCCGCCTAAGAGAGAGGCACTCGAGAAGGAGCTGCACAAACTGGTCGACTCTGACGTCATTGAGGAATGCGAGTCACCATGGGCATCGAACGTCGTCCTTGTCAAGAAGAAGGATGGCGGCTTCAGACTGTGTGTTGACTACCGCAAGCTCAACGCTGTCACCGAGCCTGACCGGTACCCTCTCCCAAGGATTGAGGACATTCTTCACGACGCAAAAACCGCTAAATACATGACTACCCTTGATCTCCGAGCTGGCTACTTTCAAGTGAACGTCGACCCTAACGATAGGGATAAGACAGCATTCACGACACCGCTCGGCACTTATAGATTTAAACGCATGCCAATGGGTTTGCGCAACTCAGGAGCTACGTTCCAGAGGTTGATTGACAGATTCAAGTCGAACTTGCCAGGTACTACTCTTCTAGCATATTTAGACGACTTGTTGATAATGTCCGATGTAACCTTCGAGAAGCACCTCGCCGACCTCACCCTCGTGTTCGATCGACTCGCCTTGTTCAACCTGCGAGTAAACCGCGAGAAGAGTCACTTCGCGAGGGAATCGGTAAAGTTCTTAGGGCACATTATCTTACCAGGTGGTATTCACGTCGATCCAGGAAAGACCGCGGCAATCGCGGACATGCCGACGCCTCGGAACATAAAACATTTAAAATGTTTCCTGCAAACCTCCAGCTGGTTCAGGCGCTTTGTCCCTGACTACGCAGAGGTCGCCAAACCGTTGACAACGCTGCTAAAGAAGGTAAGTATATGGAAGTGGGGCCCGGAGCAGCAGGCAGCTTTCGAAAAGGTTAAGCAACTGCTAGTATCGGCGCCGATCCTGCGTCAGGCTGATGCGACGTTACCCTTCGTCCTCAGAACCGATAGCAGTGGGTATGCTCTCGGGGCGGTTCTCCTCCAGGGGGAGGGGACCGACGAGCGGCCAATAGAATACGCCAGTCGACTCTTGACCACCGCTGAAAAGAATTACAGCACGACGGAGAGGGAGGCTCTAGCCGTCGTCTGGGCAGTCTCC
Organism: Apamea sordens; assembly: GCA_945859715.1. Lineage (NCBI taxonomy): Eukaryota > Metazoa > Arthropoda > Insecta > Lepidoptera > Noctuidae > Apamea > Apamea sordens. Next base: position 179,463 of record OX244002.1, read on the forward strand.
AAGTTCAGGGGGTACATAGATGGCGCTGACGTCGTGATCAAGTCAGACCATCAGCCGCTTAGGTGGCTTATGAGCATGAAGTCTCCGAGTGGTCGCCTAGCAAGGTGGGCCCTGACCCTTCAGGAGTATAACCTGAAAATAGAATACACACCAGGCAAGGCCAATGTTATAGCCGACACTCTGTCGCGTCCGGCATGCGCCGAAGACGCCGATTGTGACCTGTGCTGCGCTGTGGTCGACGTGCCCTCTCGCAGTCTGAGGGACCTGCGCGAGAACCAAATAAAGGACCCAGAGGTAAGTAAGATCGTCGAGGCCCTGGAATCCGACGAACCCTCTAGGGGGAGGGTATGGTCAAACAAAGGGTATGTGCTCGCCGAAGGTGTGTTGTATAGATATTGCCCTGAGAACGAGGAGCATGACGACGCCAGTTTGGTAGTCCCAGAACAGGAACGCGCCAAAGTACTGGCCGAATACCATGATGCACCCACCGCTGGTCACATGGGCGCGGAACGTACGCTGCAACGCTTGGTCGGTAAGTACTACTGGCCGGGAATGCGTTCCTACGTTACGCAGTACGTTAAAAATTGTGTACCTTGCCAGCGTTACAAGGCCGACACTAGGAAACCGTCTGGGTTGTTGCAGACGCCCGCTTCTACACGCCGGTTCGAGGTATTAGCCGTGGACCTGTTCGGCCCTCTACCTGAAACAGCGAAAGGACACAAATGGATCCTGATAGTCGAGGACACCTGCACACGCTGGGTGGAGCTGTTCGCCCTTACTTCAGCTACCAGTGAGGAATGCGCAAAGGTACTTGTATCAGAGGTATACTTACGGTTTGGAGTCCCCAGGCGCCTTGTTAGTGACAACGGTGTCCAATTTATAAGCGAGGTAATGCAGCAGACCTGCCACGCGATGGGGATTACACAATCACTTACCTCATTTTACCACCCCGAAGCAAACCCGGTGGAGCGTAAGAACCGGGACCTCAAGCCGCAGCTAGCGATTCTGGTAGGTAAAGACCATGATACTTGGGATATTCACTTATCAGCAGTCCGCTTCGCCATGAACTCGGCAGTCACGTCAGGAACTGGTTACTCACCCGCTTATTTGAACTTCGCGCGAGACATGCGCGCGCCAGCAGATGTCATGTCAGAGATGCGCACCATAATCGAGAACGATAATCATGTAGGTGACATCACTAATTTCCTTAAGAAGATTTCATCGGTACTTGTAGACGCTCGGGACGTCTATGAGAGTGCCCAGGCGGCACATAAGAAGTACACCGATGAACATCGTCGACCAGCTCCAGAGTACAAGGTTGGTGATCTGGTGCTGTTGAAAACCCAAGGGGCTAATGACACCGGCAGAGGGCAGACGTCAAAGTTTATCCCTCGCCGTGACGGGCCATACAAGATCCGAGCTGTGGTCAGTCCCACGACGTACACCCTAGAGCGCCTCAGCGACGGTACGGTGCTGGGTAAGTACCATGCCTCTGTATTGACTCCTTTCGTTGGTCGCATCCAAGCTCCAGTACAGGAGAAACGTAAGAGGGGGAGGCCTCGTAGAAGCTAACCCAAACGCGAGGACGTTCGTTAGGGTTAGAGGGGGAGACTATAACACGCATTTTCGGGTTCAACACAGTACGGCGCACGAGCGCAAGGCTAGCTGTACAACGGCCGAGCGCCGCGCATGCGCGCTGCCCACGCGCCACTCGCGGCGTCGCTCCCGCGCTCCGACTCAGTCGCGCGCCCGCTCCGACAAGCGCACGTAACGTTTGCGCACCGTCCACGGCTCTCGTTCGCTCCCGCCAAAATCTAACTTAAACTGTAAAGACCAATCGTTGTTGTGTGAATACAGACTGTGAGCTGCAATAAAACTGTTTTCGTGGATAACAATATCGTCTTTTACTGGCATTATCACCTTCACGCCATTACATAGGTAATATATTTGATAGTGTACGTAGTGACCGTAGGTTATTTTATAATACTGTTAGGTAGGATTAGTCATTCGTATAGATATTAGTTTTTAGGGATTTTGCTTATTTATTGAGTTTAGATTAGTTATCATCAGAAATAGGTTTATTTAGGTAGGTATTTAATTTTCTGTTATTGAGTTTTTTTTTTAATTAGGTAGGTACTTAGGTAAAGATATCATATAGGTACCCTCTTAATCACCACTAATGAGACACAATTGGTTTTCTACTGTAATTAGCCAGAAAGGGCCCGCGAGATAGATGGCATTCTGGGGAAGCACATACATTTTATCCTGTTAGCACGTTCCCGTGGCATAACTTCCGACATCCACGCGGGCGAAGCCGCGGGCAGAAGCTAGTTTAAAATATTTGTTAGCAACTCGGCATTCTTATTTCATATTATAATACTTAAAAAATATTTTTCATGTTCTCGAACCCGAACGTTCGCCATGCGAGGCACAGTGCTAAGTGCTAACCACTTTGGCCACCGTAACGTCCGTAACGCTCAGTTAACTTATTGAAATTTGTAATAACAATCATGAGCGGGCAACAAGTTGCCAATGTGTAGTGTTGTCAAACCTTCTTATAGAAGAAGGTCATAAGTACAACTAATATTCCTATGCCATAGTTTTGTGAGATTGCTAGTCGACTTCTGACTGTTATAGTACATAAACAAGACAATAAACTTAAAAAAAGGTGCAATAAAAAATTACGCCGGTCACTACTGACGCCGAATTGGCCTGATTACTTCCAGTCTGTCTGTAACTTGAACATAACTAGCGAATTTTGGGTGCAAACAGATGCACCCAAAATTCGCCCGACCCTTTGGAAGAATACCGGCGTGATGTGATATTTATGAAGAAATCTCAATTCTGCAACTTTTTCGCGTAAGTGGATTAGCGCAAATGTATCGCGCAAATGTCCATTCGCGCAAAAGTTCTTTCGCGGAAATGTCCCTTCGCGGACTAGACAGACTGCTTATCTAACTTACACCACCCAGTCACTGGGTAACCCAATACCCCTTATTAAGACGGGCTGTCTGACTTTAAGACTTCTGACTACCCGTAAAGACTGCCAAAGTTTTACGGATTACAGCCGGAACCAACGGCTTTCCGAGACAAAGAGGGATCTCGATATGTAAGGAATGGTCACCCATCCACGAACGGACCGCGGAAAAAGTAGCTCAATCTTCGATCGGCCCGTGCGGCTGTTATTATTTTGCCACGAGCCCCCCCAATAATACTGATAAGACAATTATTATACTGCAGTATGGCAATGGTGCGGAGTCCTACCACATGGTAGGCCTCCCTACTGTACGTCACCGGTTGTGACATCACAACCGGTGACGTACAGTAGGGGTCATTCATCCAGTACCACCTTAAGGACTGTATTGCTGTGAACGCGCGGTAAAGGCCGTACCTACGTCTGTGTGCATAAAGTAATGTATAAACACAGAACGCTCACCTAATAATTCGCACACTGGCTGCCGTCGAACGAAACAAAAAACATTCCGTCGCTTTTGCACACAGGCTACGTAATTACGTATGACCCTGGTTGGTTCATACCAATGCTAAAATTGAAATAATTTCATCAAGTACCGATAGCTGGTAGTCTTACGTATATGTCGTATAGCGACAAGAAAAGCTAAGCGTTAAAGTTAAGGGATAAAATGAAATTAAAGAAAGGGAGGTAGAAAACAATTAGAGATATATTTACAAGTAAAAGATGGAGATGGACTGAAGAGTGGTGTGTAGTATGTGGAGGTGGGGTGTATGGATGACGATGCGTGATAGGTGGGCTGAGGAGGCTGAGGTGAAGATACAGCTGGAGCTGAGGAGGTAGATGCGAGGCAGGTGCTAGCGACAGGTGCATGTACAGATGCAGGTCCAGGTGCAGGTGCAGGTGCAGGTAGAGGTGCAGGTACAGGTACAGGTTCAGATGCAGGTGAAGGCAGGTGCTGGTGCGTGTGCGACGGAGGACACCCGTAGGAGGGCCCACGCAGCAGGACAGGACGCAGCACGGCAGCAGGAGAGAGAGGCATGGCGGGGACGCTGTCAACCCGCTAGGTGAGGCGGCCCTCGGGTGAGGCGCGGCCCAATAGTATTAAGAGCCCTTCACGGAGGACGGAGGATATAGCCGTAGGCAGGGTCCGTCAGGTACCGGAGCGGAGAGGTAGGCTGGGTATTCCAGGGATAGGTAGCCCTGGAGTATCAGGCTCTATATCGATACCTTTAGACTCAAAGGGCGTAAACGCCATTTGGGCCAAAATGACTTTTTGATGCAGTTATATTCAGTTTTTTTTTCTCTATCAATCTGTATAGTTAAAACTGCGAAATTCGCAAAATTAAGGCAAATACGGCCCACGTGATTTTTGGAGATTTTTTAAAGACATGAGGCGTATTTGATATAAATTTTTATTTTAATGGTTATTTGGGTAACATGCACAATTATTAAAAAACTTAAAGGTCGTATAATAAACTCGTTAACCAAAACTTGAGCATACGCCCTTCTTATTCTCGTATAAAAATAAAATTGACTCATATGACTTAACGTTGATACCGCTAAATCTTGGTCATATGGTGCATACACCACTATTATTCCGTTATAAAATTAAATATGACTCATACGCCCTAACTGAGATTATCTCTAAAATATCAACTGTGTCCTATACTCTGTATTAGTTATTTTGTCATATTTATTTTTAGCATTTTACGACCGAAAATTCTAATATTGAATTACACTAAGTAATACTCTTATGACCGAAAGTTATGTTTGTAGATCGAAATACTCTGACAGTGCTCTTAAAAACATGAACTACATAGTATTTGATACCATATTTACCATGTCAATGATGAAATTCAGTACATAATTTGAAATAGGCAATAGAATACATTGTCAAGTGTAATAAAATGGGATTATAAATGAATATTATTGAGTTCAGACTAATTAGAGCATTCGTAACATAGTTTCATAATTGCCAGCCTTAAGATATGGAGTGACTCTTTAGCAATTTTTACGAAAAAAAAAACAGGTTACAAAGTTTTTTTTTTCTGAAAATGCACGAGCAGAACAAGGCATGTGGACCAAAGATAGGTCCACTAGTAAGTATGCCTTGTGCCCGCGAAAGTAGGGGAAATATCATATCTATATAAGTAATAAAATAATAATTATGTATCACAAGCCATGTTGAAATAAAATCGAACCTGCGTACGACCCACAAAAGCGCCACTGCGCCGACAGAGCTAACCAGACAAATTTTACCCGACCGCGTCAAAAGGAAGATTATGTTTTTTTGATAAGTAGAAACCCGACAAGCTGTTTATGCATCCGGCAACGTGAAAAAACAAAACAAAATGACCAATAGTTTCTTTCCCATTTACAAATCGGGAAAAAACTGTTGGTCGTGTTGTTGGTCATAAATAACTGTCAAAAATTCAAAATTATTCCTCGAATAAAGTTATCAGATGATTGAAAAAATCAGCCCTTATTCATATTTATGGTAGGTTAAGAGAGGTCACGTTACGCAACGAATTTAGTTTTCGGTTTGTTCAAAATAAAAAATCCACATAATATAAGGCTGATTTTTCCAATGGCAGATAGTTTTATCCGAGGAATAATTTTGAATTTTTGACAGTTATTCCACACAAAATATGTCAGACGTCAATTTTATTCCACGAATAAAAATGATCTGTCGATTAAAAACATAGCCCTTATTTGCGGGCTGATTTTGATGTATAAAATTGACGTCTGACAGATTTTGCATGGAAGAACTGTCAAAAATTCAAAATCATTCCTTGGATAAAATTATCTGGCGTTGGGAAAATCAGCCCTAAATAAAGTACAGATAATTACATCGCTCTCTTATTATCTCCTTTAATATCAGTGCGCAAATTTTACATCCATAAATATTATTTTAAGAAATTAAGCAATTATTGTTTCAGTGTTTTAGTATGCGTCAACAAGTATCACGCTGAGTAGGTATTGTTATCAATATTATTTTGTTGCTGTCTGCCATGTCTTAATACTTACTTTTTTTAAGCATAAGTACGTATTGCCATAACTCCTCGCACAGAGCAAAATCGTTCGAAAAAGTGACAACTAGCATTTAGTCCGCGTGGGTTTCGAACTGTTCCATACCAACAGCATAACATTTTTACGCCTTTACGGGTTGTTTTTAACACGCTTTTATTAGCTTTACTTGTAACTAAGAATGTAATAAAATCTTAAAAGTAAATTTTAACCTACTTCTAATTGTCGTATCGAAATGAAACTTTGTATGTATTATGTAGTTCGGATGACAAAACTATAATTTGGTGTATTGGACCTGATCAGATGATGGGGCCAGGGGCTACTAGTAAACCCCTCGGGTTTGGGGTCATATGATTAGTTTTGTCGAGTCTAAAATTTATTGCACTTGGTGTGGAGGGTCTGATGATGGAGCCAGGAGATGGATAGTGGAACTTTTTAGGGACTACTAATAAACCCGTCGAGTTTGAGTTTATATGATTCGTGTATATTAGCTAAATACTTCTCCGGTGACTCTGTTATATACCCCTTCTTTACAACAATAGACGCTTGTAGTGACGTTTAAACCCTAACCGTTTATCATAATGTGGTGTTCATATTAAGTACATACTCCGTTGACTGTCAATACAACCCTTTTTAGCAAGAAAGGACGCTTTAAGTGACCTATACGCCCTAAGCATTCTACAGACAATGTAAAATTTAGGGTTGTAAACAATTTTTTTAATTTTTTTTTGGGGCGTATAACAATCCTATTTTCTTTATTTATTAATTTATCCTAAATATTATATAATCGTACTGTTTATCTTCAAAATTTAAGAATTTGGGCCAAAAATGAACTTACTCAGTCTTGAAACAAAAAAGTTATGATTTTTTTCTTAAAATATTTTTTGTTTTTTGCTTTTCCTGAAAAGTGGCCTTTTGGCGTTTACGCCTTTTGAGTCTAAAGGTATCGATATTGTATTCGCTTTAGAGGCGAAACCCGAACTGATCCTTGCATTGCGTGGATCAATTAACTCAACTCGTAGAATAACATCCTGTAGAAAATATGAATTTGAGATAATATGAAAATGGCCAGTGTTCCATTTTGCCTAAGTTTGCATGTATATTCAACTAAAAAGATACAGGCCGGTAAGGATTTGAAAGGAAGGTTGCCATGGCGACGTATTAAACGTCGTTTTCAAAACTGTCATAATAAAATACAATAAAATCTATAGTTATTTTGTATTAGAAGTATAGTATTTATAAGAAAAATGATATCCATCAATGTGGGCGAGATTGTCAACCCTTGGTTGTCACTAAATCGTCCTAGTCTCATGTTAAAGTTGGAGCTGTGTCTGTGTACTGATTGTGGATAAAACGTGTCGTGAGGAATAATCTGTCTATTAATGACAACATAATAAAATCAGACTCACAAGTCGCTGAGGCATTTGAAAATTTCTTTTCAGATATTCCCGTTTCAACTACTAAATCCCTAAACTCATCACCTTCTGTCAGGCCTCCGTCTTTGGCGGTTTTCGCAAGCGAAGCGCGCGCACGCCGTTCAATTTTAATAGTGCTGTTCGTTCGTACGCGTATTACGATGCCGTGTGGTGCCTTATGTGCTGTAGATGGGTGTAACCAGCTGTTAGCACTAACATAAAAAAAAAAACAAATTATTTCTTACGGCTTAGTGCTTTATTTGAAGTCGGTTCTCTTTTTTTAAGGCTTTTTTTTTCATTTCTAGTGAACATCTCCGAAGATCATCATCAAACTAAGAAGTATTATACTTATTTTAAAATGTTCTCCTAAATGTAACAAATCCTTTTCTGAAAACCGCATCGATATCGGTTTAGCCAAACGCGAGATTATCGCGCACAAACATACATACCTACAAACCATACAAGTCAAACTTCTCAGTTTGGCCTGTATGTCTGATCACCTCCTTTTTTTTAAGTTGGTTAAATATTTTATAAATGATAAAATTTTTAACTGCCACATAAAAGTCAGAACATATTCACAGTTCTCAATAACATAGATAAAAAGTTATGTTAATTTAATTTTATCGAAGAGGCAGCCCTGCGATTACTGTGGAATCGCGCGGTGCGAAGCAATCACTGCTGTACGCTTGAGCATTTAGGCGCATTTTAGCATACAGTGGTTGTTGACGCGAGGGAGTAGGCAATTATCGTAATAGGTATTGGAAATTTTCTACTGAGTGAAGTATCTGTTACGTAGTAACTATTCAGTAATCTGTGCTTCTGTTGCTGAGTCTTTGCTTAAGGAAAATGTTAATGGTTGTGATTCGGAATTTCATTTTGAACATATTCAAATATCTGTGAAGTGTGATATAATATTAAGTCCACTTTTACCCAGCGCGATAATATCTGCTTTCATCTCAATATTAAAATTTCCTTGCATTTCAAAATGAACTACAACACCGCTAATAGATTATACACACGTCACTAATCTACAATAACAACCAACCAAAAACAAATAACGTTCTATTTAGTCGCTGTGAATGAGTCGTAAGTTAACTGCATCTCCTTATAATTTATTTATTTAGATTTCTGTGGGTATAATCATAAAGTTTAACAAATTATGTGAATAAGGCGAATATGATACGGAACTATATTCAATAGCGTGATTATTCGAGTAGGTAATTATAAAAACATTTTAAAAAAACCGGCCAAGAGCGTGTCGGGCCACGCTCAGTGTAGGGTTCCGTAGTTTCCCGTCCGTCACAATAAGTGTTCCCACTTATGAGCTTAAAGGTGGGTATCCATTATGTTCGCACTCCAGCAGCGCTCCGCGCTCCTGCAACTGCTCCCGGTAGTGGGTACGTGCGCGAACACTTTGTACAACTTTTTGTCTTTTTTGTACAAAAACTGTTGTTTCCATCAAGTTCAAAATGATTTTCCTAGAAAGTCCTTATAAAGTTCTACTTTTCAGATTTTTTTCATATTTTCTAAACTTATGGTTCAAAAGTTAGAGGGGGGGACGGGACATTGTTTTTTAATTTTGGAGCGATTATTTCCGAAAATATTGACATTATCAAAAAATGATTTTAGTAAACCCCTATTCATTTTTAAATACCTTTCCAACAATATATCACACGTTAGGGTTGAAATTAAAAAAAAATTCACTTCCCACTTTACATATAGGGGGCTACCCTAATAAAACATTTTTTTCCAATTTTTATTTTACCACTTTGTCGGAGTGATTGATATATATTGGTACCAAATTTCAGCTTTCTAGTGCTAACGGTCACAGAGATTAAGCGAGGACGGACAGACGGACGGACAGACAGACATGGCGAAACTATAAAGTTGACTACGGAACCCTAAAAATGATCACCGCGCGTGAGATTCGAACCCACGGCCACGGCTCGCTACGCATGAACGTGCTTACCGACGTATGTATGATAACCGATAGGCTATCATGCCATATAACCTAATGGTTGAATTTATGAACTACAATCAGTTGCAAACGAATGTGAGAGTGTGTGTCTATAGTATAGAAATTACTCATTAGAAGAAGGTCGTAAGTTAAACAGAAGTGTCAATCTATTGCTTCGTGAAACTGTCACCCCACTTTTGACCCTTACTGTATTGCCGTGCTCAGAGGTATGAGGCGTCGAAAGTCATGGCGATTAGAGCATTTTTGGTGAATGCGGGCCAGTACTTATATCTGTTGAGTATTAGTACATCGTTTTAACCTTTGTGCACAACATTCTTACATGCCATCTCATTCGCAGTGTCCCTGTGCATACAAGACTGGTGGGATCACGACCATGGCCAATTACAGACGTCTCTCGCAGCAATAGTGGCCAAGGTTCTTGAAGTTCTAATACACAGGAAGCATCTAAAGTATCCAAATGGACTCACCATTTGGATACTTTAGATTGACGATGTCAGTTTGGTTTTCGGCCAGGGGTTTTAACTGACATTATGGCTGGGATGGAAGAGTGTTCTCCCTCAAACAGGGTGACAAGCATTATGTCGATCAGACAACCAGTGTATATGCTTGTGCTCGTGTCACGCTTTTGACATCATAAATCAAGATGGGGGGAAGCTAGAAAGTAATCATGTGCCGGTCGGAGTTACAAGGCTTATCAGATATTATTATTGTAATCAGTCCAAAAAGCCCAAAAAGGTCTCCGACAAAGGGCACCGGTAGGGCTTATGCTGTGCGATCGTTATTTATTTATATACTAATACCCAATGCGAAAAATGCGCATATCCTAACTCTATCTATTCTAAAACCTATAAATAAGTATACACAATGCATTCCTTGTGAATTCACTCAGAGAACAACCGAATAAGCCCGTCTCATTCGCTATGAGGTTGGACGTGCGGAGTGCACGGGTCAGCGGTGCCTCCCTTAAAAGGTTGATCCGAGCGCGCGGTTCCACTAGCAGTAGCGGCTGTCGTCATCGCCACACGTACCTGTCTGGAACACAAAACTCACCTGCCCTTAAATAACTGATTTTTGTTATATTATGTGAACAACCTGAATTACGCTGATGATATAGTTCTGCTCAGCCCCTCAATTGAGAGCTTAAGAAAGCTGTTGGTTAATTGTGATCATACAAAAAACAGGACTTAGTTTACAATGCTAGAAAACAGAATTGATGATTTAGGTCGGGAAAGGGGGCCTAAAAATGTGGCGGAACATGTTTAGGCCCCCTGTACATCTTCAAGTATCTTGATCACATACCGACATCGGACATGAAAGACGATGCGTGTATTGATCGCCAGCGCCATGCGCTTGGTTGTGCGAAACATACTGTCAAAGTTTCTACATGTGGCAGCTCTGGACTGAGTATACAAAGAAGTCTTGGGATAGCATACATGTTCAGTACAAGAACATCTACAGACACCTAATGGAGTTGCAGTGCAGTGCTACCGTAGTGCCTCTGGAATGTTTGCAGAGCCAAGGTTGAACATGTTCAATGCCATTCAGACAAGCAGAATCGCATCATGTCCAGGTTATGTATAAAAACTGTATAGTTAAGGAACTTGAAGGAAATAGCCTTGTAAATGTGTTATTTTATTGTGTAAGAAACGATAGGCGTGAGGATATATGATTACTTCATGTACCATTCGCAGTGCACAGACGTGCTGGTTAGCAATATTTAATAATTACCTGGTCTACTTTAATAATAGTCACCTATTTTAGTGCATTACCAACGTCATGCAACTGTAATTTTGCTTAGTGTGTAATTTCAGTGAATAATGGACACGAATCGAAATCGTAAAAATAAAAAAATTATAACAGCCCCTTTAATCTAAGGGGCCAGTGCACCCCACCGCCTCGCCGTCGAAGAGAACGACGCAGAACCCAGCCCTTGAGTGGGTCACAGTTGATGTTGTTTCAACGCCCGAGATTCAAAAATGGATGTCAACCATCGAACAACATTTAAATGAAGTTTGCTCTATTGCCGCGAATGGCAAACTCAACTCGGAGCAGAAACTGAAAATTTCTACCCTGTGCCGTAAAGTAGGATCTGGAACCTCACAAATGGCAGTTCTATACCAGTCGCTGAAGCAGAAAGCCATTCACGCGTATAACGCGTTTGATGCCCTTCAGGAAAAGCGCGACCTGACGGAACATATTTCGGACCTCAAGCAGAAGATTAAGGACTCAAGTTCTGCAGGAAATGTTTCGTTTGCCGATTTTATTTCAGTTATTTTCATAGTATCATGTCTTACGGTATTTTACTATGAGGACGGGCTGCAGATATCGAGTCTATTTTTATTCTGCAGAAAGGAGCCATCAGAGCAATATATGGCCTCCGCAGGCGCGATTCTCTAAGGGAACTGTTTAAAGATATTAATATCATGACGGTACCTTGTCAATATATCTATGAAAACATCATGTACGTAAGGAAAAATTTAAATATTTTCAGTAAAAGAGGTGACAGGCACACCTATAGCACTAGAAATAGGGACCAATTAGTTCAACCAGGTTTCAGACTGGCTAAAGTAGACTCTTCCTTCATGAGGTACTGTTTAAAATGTTACAATAAAATACCTCCCCACATACTCCAACTCAATGAAACGAAATTCAAATCTTACATAAAACGCACACTATGCAGCCAAGCATATTATAAGTTGGAGGATTACATCGCTGACAAAAATGCTTGGCTAAACGCTGGTCCTGCTCCACAGGACGCATAAATAAATTGATTAGCATTTGAAATTACTTCTCACACGCTTACCCTACCTACATAGGTACTGTTGGAGCTGCTGAAGATTTTAAAATACTATTTTTGCATTATATAAATTCAATCTCCTAGTATTGTATAATTGCATAGAACGTATGTCAGTACTATGTACATACTATAAAGCTACCATTTACTGGGTACGTCTTTCATTGACTTGAATGTCCCTTGGCGGCTGAGAGTATGTCATGCTCACTCTAATGTCTCGCTGATGGTGGCGCATATGTGTTGGATCATTTAGCTCCCTTCAAAATGGTTGAGCTGAATGGTGCTAATGTATGCGTCATGTTCGTGAACGGGCGCCATCAGTAGGGACTGGTCAACTCTTTGCTGCCATGGCTTATCTTGATTTAATTTAATATTTGAATTGTTTTTTTTTTCATATTTTCATTACGGACGCTTTTAACGTTCTGCATCGTTCTCACGTGCGTAATTTTGAACATGAATGATGTAACCAATACCTACTTTGTAACAATAAAATCATTGAAGTTACAGCCAATATTCGTAAAGCCCTATTATCCCAATCAAGGCTTTTTATAAATTGGACGTCATGCCCAGTCAGGGACTTCACCCAGTTCATTAGATGCTATAATTGCCAACAATATGGTCATGCAGCAAAAACATGCAGAGAGCTAAAATCTACGTGTGGTCACTGCGGTGAAGAAAGACACTCGATGTCAGAGTGCGCGAAGAAAGCTGACACACGGAAATGTGCAACTTGCTCACGCTTTAAAAAGCCCAATAACCACAAAACGGGAGATGCTGAGTGCTGCCCAGCTAGGAAAATAGCGGAGTATAGGTACATCAACTCTATCGACTACGAGGGCGCCTACTAGCGTCATACTTATGGCCAAACTTCCGTGTTTAATGCCTACTGCTGACTCAGCTAAGCACTGCACTGGCCTACAAACCCTCGATTTTGTTGATGATTAAGCACATTAGTCAACCGCAGCAAAAATCGAGTAAACACATTGCCCCGAACATGATTTAATTTTGTGCAACATTGACTTTAACCCACTTACCAATTTCTGCTGATGCAAAATCAAATCATATGTATTTAGCTAAGTTTAAGTGCAAGAAACTATTTTACACTGACTAAATAATTAATTAATAACGTAATTAATTATGTAATTTTATTATTTTGATCTTTAAGATAAATAGTATTTAAGTAAACTAGGTATAAAACAATGAATTAATAAAATTTTGTCATTATTTCAAGACTTCTAATGTTAAATATTGTTAAGAATTTTATTGTCCTACAATTACCATAATGCATGCTCATGCCGCCTGTGATACAGGTTTATCCTAATACAGGCATGTAACATTGTTATACCTTTGTGAATAATTTCTAAGACTTTATGTAAATATTTTAGTTACTTTTAATTTTAATACAGAATGAAACATTTATTTATTTATTATTTATATGTATAGGCGTGTATTGTGCCACTTTATCATATTTTATTGCTTAACTCATAATTTTTTAAATTGTGTTTTTATGGATCATTCGTGGACTGCAATAAAGATTTTTATTTTCTCTTTTTATAATATTTTTTTTTAAATCAACATTGAATAGTCAAGACCTTTTTATCGAATGACGGCAGAATATTTCACTCTATTTTCAAAACTTGCCACCAGGTGCTGCCATATTTTCAAAATTGCCTCACCCTAACATTTACTGCCACTATCATCCACTATGAGAGGTATACAATCACACACAATCTTTATTCGTCCCTTACAAAAGACTGTGTTATTAAATACAAGCCTTGTGCCTGTTGGCATTCCCATTCTTGAAAATGACGAACATCAATACAGTGTCATGCTTCTAGACCCAGCAGTTTAGGCTATGCATTGTGTTTGGTTGTATAGCATTTTATGTTAGTCTATTGATGTGTCAGGAAGTCATGCACTCATGAAGGTATTCCTTTTAATGTGTTTAACCACTTATTCATTAATTTGTATAAATAATCTTGTAATGAATTTATTAAAGAACCTTTTTTATTATTGTATATGTGTATCCTTTGTTGGAGATCCTCAATAAATAAATAATTAGTATGTCTATGCTTTGAGTTTTGTCAAAGTATTTTAGTTGATTTGTTTATTGATCAAAAATTTGATTAAATTGAGTAGTGGGCAAATTGACATGATTATCGTTCCATCCGCCATCATGAACAGCCATTGTGGAACATATTGTTATACAAATGATGGTGGAACACTGAGCGAAGTTGCAAGTGTAAATTGTACTGCTGTGAATAATAAAAGTTATAACTTTGTTTCTTTACTTTACATGTTTTATTCCTGGCCAAGAATTATCATTAACCAACGCTCAAGAGTCTTGACCACTTGAGTTTTTGATTGTCTTCACTTAAGACCTCGGTTAGGAGAGCAATACTTAGACAAATCATAGGGGTCAATGGATAGCCGGTGGATCAAGTAAAGTATTGACACAGATAACAAGGAAATGGCAAGCATTGTTGTCCACATAGTGTTAAAACACCTTCAGTTGTTTAAAATGTAGGTACTGTATTCAAGCCGTCACCATCTACTTTCAGGGTCAAATACTCATAATAAGATGTTAATTAATGAATCATGATAATTAGCAGTTTATGAACAACTACTTATGTTTTAAGTACTAAAAACTACACTATGATAAAATTTAATATTTTTTTAAACTTACCATTTTTCTTTATGTAACAGAATAAGATTATGTTTTCAATGACCATTTATTAAACATAAAATATGTTCTTCTTTTTTTCGTAAATAAACACGTTACTAAGGTGACTATGTGACAACCTCTATCCGTCAAAAAACTACTCACTGACTTTTTTCCTAAGTCTGTTCAAATCATTAATAGCTCACACGCACAGAGTACAATCTTTTTATTATCATAATAATTTCGCCTTGCTATTCGATGTAAGCATGGTATAAGAGCCTCAGTGAGCCTGTGCTGTGAGCCTGTTTGTTTAGCTCATGGCTGTTTGATTTGACATTGACAAGACAATACATGAGTACCATAAAGTAAAGTATAATATTATATCGGGTATTACATTGACATAGAAAAGGGTATGTACCGTTTGACTCTCTTGACTTTGGTTTTTCATGAGATGTAATAATAAAAAAATTGCTCAAAAGATTACAGAGAAAATCTCTGTAATCTTTTGAGCAATTTTTTTACTTTTATTTTTGTGTGCATTTACAAAGTGCTTTTACTTTAAAGGACATGTCCAAAAATGTTTTTTTATTATTCAATCATTATAACCAGGATAAGTTAAATATATTTGGATAGACAAGACATTAAGACAAGCCAAAAACTAGTACCTACTTCTAACTATATTTTCATTCATTTTTAAAGACCTCCAATTTTGAGAAAAATCGTTTTTTACTTTAGTGTGAATTTACTCCCAAAACGAACATAAAGTGAATACACCCGATAAAATAATAAAATTGCCAAAATTGATACAATAGCCGTTACAGCCAATCAATATTTGATTTAAAAGTAGGCAATGTGAAAGAAACGAATCTAATTATATTATTTATTAAATAAGTAACTAGCTTCTGCCCGCGACTTCGTCTGCGTGAAATTTCTTGTTTACCCGACCCACCCCAGTACTTATCCTTATCTATGACCCACCCTGTCGCATCGCATCGCCCGCCCACGCTATTAACTACTTCGATTTCTAACTTTTTTTTATATGCTCGGCCCCTAATAGTTCTAGCGTGATGTTAAATAGCCTATAGCCTTCCTAAAGAATTGGGCTATCAAATGTAACAATGAATTTTTCAAACGATAGGACGCAAGGGTTGCAGATAAGTTATAAAATAAAACTTTTTTGGTTTTAAATATTCGTATGTACTGATTTTCTTTATTTTCAATGTCTTCCCATATTATAACATTGTCGAGAAATTGAGCAGGTAGCGATATATCATTGTGATGCTGAGCCCATCCAAGATACCAGACAATTGTCATCACATGAGACAGCTTACAACAGTCCTTTTCCCAATTATTATGCAACTGCAATAATAATCAAACATACACCTTTGCCAACTAGTCTAAAATAGGTAGGTATATGTGTAATCCGCTCTATTACTATAATGCCGTGACTTTATTCATAAAAGTAATAATGGCGGGATCAACTCTTGTAATTGAAAGATTTTACCACGTATATTTAGTACCTATTCATTTAGTACTATTTTGTACCTGTCCTGAAATTTTTGTGCTTCACACGGCGTAAACTGAATTTCACGATAACACTGGTACCGCCATTATAATGCGTCATAATGACGAGACCATGCCATGCCTGTACTCCGAAACTACAACGAATTACATAATTCTGATCAAACCAGTATTTAATACCTCCAAAAATCAATAGTGGGTGACGGAGATCTTATTAGTATCTTTACAAAATTAATTTTTCATTTTTGTCATTTTCTACGCCTGAAAATTTAACGAGGTATTTTTTTGGTTTGAGAACTTTATTATTTCTCATTAAAAATTAACCTTAGTTCGCTTACTGAGAAACTAAAACATAAAATGTTTACGAGCCTACAATAACGTCGATAGAAGTTTTACAAGGTAGTTTAAAAAAAAGTAAATATCAACTAATCACCAATAATCATTTTGTAAAGAAACTACTAAGATCGCCTTCACCCACTGTTGATTTTTGGAGGTACTAAATACTGGTTTGATCAGAATGATGTAAATCGTTGAAGTTTTCGCCATTATGACGCAACATAATGGCGGGACCAGTGTTATCGTGAAATTCCATTTCTGCTCAGAAAACCATTTTTTTTATTGTTCATGTTATAGTTAATCATGAATTGATTAAAATGGCGTCAATTACTTCAATGTAATACACACAGCACACTAAGTACAAACATGTGCATGATTTCAAGTAGCAAAGTTAGTAATATTGTTTAATTAATAATATAATAATAATATCCCTGGACATTTCACACAGCGCCATCTAGACCCAAGCTAAGCAACCTAATGCTTGTGTTATGGTAACAAGATGGCTGATAAAGTACTTATATACATTTTTTTTTTGTAAATACATACATATTATAGATAGAAAAACACCCAGACTCAAAACAAATACATGTAGGACTTACAAATATTTGTTCTGTGCGGGAATCGAACCCGCAACACGTAGCGCAGCAGTCCGATCGCTCAGCCACTGCGCTAACCGTGTTGTCATTACTCCTAGCGGAGTTATATTTCTGTAAATACAGATTTGTTACGACCGCGAATCATATTTTAGTCAACGTACAACTTAGTACTGACCAGAAAATTGCAAAAAACGTAAGAAAATTTGAATTTCACGGGCTACCTTGGAGCATCCACCTTAAGCTAATGCTCAATCACATAGTCAGCTAAATAATTTGGCATGTTCATTCTCTGATTAGGTAACTCTTTCCAGTATAGTTTGGGCATCAGGCTGGAAGTCAAAACGGAAATGGTTCAAAATTACTCCTGCAGTTTTGAATCATCATAAAATATTTATTGACGTGACAGTGTTAACCATTTAGTCATATTTGACAGATGAACCTTCTGTCAATTAAGACATTGTCAAAGTGTGTTTATTTTGGGCTGCCATTAACAAATACAATATAATATGTACAGCCTAGTCTCTTGCACACAAAATTCAACACCCCTAATCCCTCTTTGAGGGGTAGTTTTGAAGAACTTATAATAATAACTAATAATAATAGTTTCAAGTTTATGAACTAAATTAATAAGATTTTTCATACAAACCGTATCCCCGCTTTTTATCCCCACAGGAGTGGAGTTTAAAGAAATCGTTTGGGATGTATTCATAACTTGACTCAAAGATTATATATACTAATTTTCGAGTTATTCAAGCCATGCAGTAAAATCCTCCCCTGTAAAATTGACTACCCCTTTTCAGCCCCTCAGAGGTAATTTTCGAAAAACCCTGACACACATTATTCTCTCCTTTCGATCTTAGGTAGGTATAAATAGTGAGTTTCGAGATAATCAGACCACGCGCTAAAATTTTTCCATACTCTCAATTTTGAAACCCCCCAATCCCCTTTTAGGTGGTATGTACCTAGTTTAGAAAAACATAAAATGGCAAATTTCATAATTTAGTTAGGTTAGTATAGAATTGGTGCTAAGTTTCAAGTTTATTAATTCAAGGAATAAGAGTTTCTATACAAACAAAATCCCCACATTTCACCCTTTTAGGGGTGGAATTTCGAAAAACCCTTTCTTAGTGGATACCTACTCTTCACTAAGAACACATCCTCCAAATTTCATGTCTCTAGGACCAGCGGTTTAGGCTGTGCGTTGATGTATCAGTCAGTCAGTCAGGACTTTGAATTTTAAAATTATATATAGATAGATGGTGTCATCATCGTCTATTTTTAACCCCCGACGCAAAAACGACGGGGTGTTATAAGTTTGACGTGTCTGTGTGTGTGTGTGTGTGTGTGTGTGTGTATGTCTGTCTGTGGCATCGTAGCTCCCGAACGGATGAACCGATTTTGATTTTGTTTTTTTTTGTTTGAAAGGTGAATTGGTCGGGAGTGTTCTTAGCTATGTTTGATGAAAATCGTTCCAAGATGGCCGCCGCCACAAAATGGCGGATTACATATTTTTTCACAACTCCCTCAATATGGGTATCAAATGAAAGGGCTTGACTAGTAAAATACTATACACTATGATAAATTTCAAATACAAGATGGCCGCCGCCACTAAATGGTGGATTACATATTTTTTCACAACTCCCTCAATATGGGTATCAAATGAAAGGGCTTGACTAGTACAATACAAATTTCAAAACACCACTATGACAAACACAAACACTATGACAAACACACACACAAACAAACTAAGACACTATCTATCTATGACACTATGACAAATTTCAAATCCAAGATGGCCACCACCACAAAATGCCGCATTACAAAAAACCTGATTAAATACCAAATTACCTGAATCTTAAAACGCAAGAAAATAAATGATAAGGGTCCCTACAAAAAGATTGAAATAAAAAATTAAATAAAAAATTTAAAAAACCTCGTGATCGAGACTGAACGTGTAAGCGCAAGATCGCGTCAGTGCACGCTGTGTGCTCTTTGAAAAAAAATTAAATTAAAAATTTAAAAAACCCCCGACAACGTGAAACCCTATAAAAAGAAAAAAATTACCTTGAAATTATGACCCTACGTAAGTACGTATGAAATTTTTTGATTAAATATTGTCCTGTCGGGGGACCGCTACTATTTTAAACTATAACAGAACGTTAGGCTAATAATTAGAGCGGTCCCCCGACGGGACAACATTTAATCAAAAAATTTCATACGTACTTACGTAGGGTCATAATTTCAAGGTTATTTTTTTCTTTTTATAGGGTTTCACGTTGTCGGGGGTTTTTTAAATTTTAAATTTAATTTTTTTTCAAAGAGCACACAGCGTGCACTGACGCGATCTTGCGCTTACACGTTCAGTCTTGATCACGATCAACGGAACGCAATCTGGATTTCAAAATATCTAGATATTTTGAGATCAGATGCATCAATCCGTCAATATAATCAAAATCAAAAATCAAAATCGTTTATTTGTGATACATAGGTTACAATTACATGCAGGTGTTCATTACATTAATTAAAAACTTATAAAGTTCATAGCACGATCAGCCACTAGGGCATATAAATGATTAAATTCGTGCATTATCAATCTGGACCGCGACCGTGATTTTGATCGCGGATCGCGATCGAGATTGACTGTGTACGGGCCGCCATAGGGCGCTATCATTCACCGCGATCAGTCGCCTCGCTATTACGGGGTCCGTAACTTAAGTTCGAGAGTCGACGTACGAGACGTACGATATCTTTCAAGTGTTTGATTTCCTCGATTATGTATGAAATGGTATGTGACGAAAATTCATTTTTTTAAATTTTATTTCTATTATTAAACTATATAATAACTAAAACTCATTCGAAAGAGCAGTCCATCGATTAATAAATATTCGATGAATTGTTCAGTCGAAGTAGCGTTTGGCGATATACCTAAGGTTGTTTCGCAATAAATTCCATTCGAACAATCGTTCAGTCGACTTTCCATTAATCGAACATATGACTCTCGAACTTAAGTTACGGACCCCTATTACGCGTCCCTATTATTTGACTAATACCTGGTAACCTATTATTTTATATTCGCATATCCTAATATGAATATACATGGCTTGTATTATGATACCTGTAGTCCTGTACCTATTACGAATATATTAGTCACACCTCTAGCACTACTGTCTGTCTTGTCAAGTTGTCACTTGTCAAAAAAGAACGAATGTTAGGAAAGGAATTCTTATGATAGACATTACAATTTGCATGCATGTTAAAAATGTGAATTTGATAGGATGTCTGTACAGTAGTGTAAGCAGATGAGCTAAACTTGATATTTACTGTGACCAAAGTTCATATAAGCTATCAACAGTTTTACTTTGTACCAGATAAACGTTTGGGACAATGTCGAATTGGGTTGGGTATGCCATATCGGTGAACTGTGGCGAGCCGCTGGGTTGCTATCAAGGAACTATTCTAGAGGCAGATGGTAGCACTATTACTTTAACAAAAGCCTTTAGGAATGGCTTTCCTTACCCGAAGTCGCAAGTGACTCTAAAGTAGGTAAACTTTTTTGCATACTGTTGGTTAATATTCCACAATTAATTATTTTTTGGTGTTGTGTCATGCTTCAGTGCTGCCGACATAAAAGATCTGAAGATAATTGAGTCTCGGGCTGAGCCTGCAGAGCAGACGCACAGCACGGTGGCTGTCACTAAGGGTATGAAGAAGGCGCAGAAAGCTACAGTGTGTGAGAACTTACAGGCAAACCCCACAAGTTCAGGTATGGAACACAATATTATGTGACCTTTGCATATGTGGCTATGGTCTGAGCTATGAGTGCATCTGCTCTGTCCTTACAATCCTTCTAATGTGTGGTAGGAATTGCTTGTTTGGTACATCTAAACATATGTGTGAAACTGAGAACCTATCCTAAAATGACATAATCAATAATAGAAGCTTTCAAACCCACTTGTATTACACCATACATCAGAAGGCCAATTCTCGTAATTTAAAACGTTCAAAATCTAGTTGCAGTCTCATCTCAGCGACAAACAAATGTCAAAAATTTGTCAAAATAAAATAAGCTGATTCTGGAGAAAGAACATGAACATTGTCTTGAGTTAATTAGGGCGACCAACTATTCTTATCGTGTAAGTAGTCGTTGATGGAATAGTAAGCCTTTGAGCAAAGGTTAGATTTTACTTGAGCTTTAAACGCATTGAAAGGCAAGTCTAGCAAAGAAGAGGGTATCTTGTTATAAAAGGTTATACCAAGCCCAACAAATGAGTTATGAACCTTATGAAGCCGGTAACAGACAAAGTCATTTTGAGAATGGCACTGTTTATATGAAATGTAGTGTCAGTTGTTTTACCATCTTGCAAGCATAGTGTAGACCAGACTTGTAGAGAAGTGCTCTTTCAATTCAAGAAGTACATGAAAACTAGAACAAGTCCAATTTTTTTATTTATTCTCAGAACATGCCATGTTCCATCATGCACATTGAGGGAAGTTGCATCATTAACTGAGCTTGTGTCTAAAACCATAGTCAGACATGAATCTTGTTTTTAAGCATGCCCTCTGGAAGGTCTGGTAACAGCGCCAACGCTACCTATTCCTAATCAAACCAGATTTCAGTTGATTAAATTACTATTACTAGTACAGATTTCTAGAGAATATTATTGATAATTATTGTTTTGCCAATAAAACTAAGAAAATAATAGGGGTTAAAGTATGAAATTGCGGTTTTATTGTAATAGGTACTTCAAATTGACATAGAACCTTCATGGTTTGAGATTTTTGAGTGAAACTTTTTTCACATGGTACCGACCTACCATGGTGCAACATTCGATTATCGGCTTTCAGTTGTTTTTTTTATTCAGCTTGGACAAGAAAGATGGATACGAAAATTCGAGTTATTTTTTAATACGAGTTCCGACGCGGAACTAACGCTGCAGAAACAGCTCGTAATATTAATGTTGCGTTTGGAGAGGGGACTGCTAATGAACGCACCGTGCGATTTTGGTTTCTTTCGCGATGGGAACTTTGATTTGAAGAACAAACCACGTGGAAGACCACCCACACAGCTGAATAACAATGAATTGAAAGAGATGGTGGAAGCCGATCCGAGCCAAACTACCCAGGAATTAGCGGCATGGTTTAACGTTACATTACCAATAATATTGACTCATTTGCGTCAAATCAATAAAATAAAAAAAATATGAGAAATGAGTGCCTCAGATTTGACTGATCTGCAGAAAGAAACGCGTGTTGAAACTTGTGTTGCCTTGTTGAATCGATACAGAAATGAAGGAATATTGGATCGAATTGTGACATGTGATGAAAAGTGGATTCTTTACGATAACCGTAAGCGAAAAATGCAATGGCTGTCCCCAGGTCAAACGCAAAAGTGTCCTAAAGCAAAGCTTACCAATAAAAAGGTAATGGTAAATGTTTGGTGGTCTCACTTCTCAGCATGGTGTTATTCACTATAGCTTTCTCCGATCTGGTCAAGCAATAACGGCAGATGTCTACTGTGCCGAACTCCGAACAATGATAGCAAAACTAGCAGTGAAACAGCCCCGACTCATGAATCGATCTTCACGATTATTGCTCCATGATAACGCGAGACCTCATACAGCACGAGAAACCGTTTTAACTCTACAGGAACTGCAATTAGAAACCATTCGTCACCCTCCGTATTCGCCAGACCTTGCTCCAACAGACTAGGTACCATGTTTTTCGTGATTTGGACAATTTTCTACATGATAAAAAGTTTTCTTCTCAGGAGGCAGCACAAAATGCTTTCACACAGTTTGTCGAATCTAGATCACGAGAGTTCTATTGCATAGGCATAAATGACCTTCCTATTAGATGGCAGCAATGTATAGATAATAATGGTAATTATTTTGATTAAATAAATATGTTAAATTAAAAAAAAAAACTAATTTCAATTTTTCAGTACAAATTGGCAATTTCATACTTTAACCCCTAATATTATTAATGTGCAAGATATAAATCAATATTCCAAGCTAAGCATTATTCTAGAATATGGGCATAAAAGTTATGTCATAAGCATAAGACTGCCTAAGGTCTGGCTTGACAATAAATAAAATGGACTAAACCAATTTTTTTATTTTAAATCACTTACAACGTCTATTATATTTATTACAGGTACAACTCAACACAATAGTGAAGCAAACCTAATAATAACAACAACTTACTTTCTAAAACTTATTACATGTAATGTTATCCTTGTGAATTCACTCAGTGCACAGGCAAAAATGTCCAGAGGTAAAGACAATGTGTGCCTAATAAATGACATTGTCACACAATACTGTAAGAAATCACCAGCAACCAGTGAGCATACATCTGCACGCTGGCCAGGAGCCTATTATTGCTGACAGTCATCGGGAACTACAACTACCAACTGCATGCCCACCCAACAACCCTAAACTTTACAAATGAAAAATTTAATGTTTGTGTCAAGAAGACCAATTAATGAGTTATATGTAGATATATTTTTATGAGCTAACAGAGGGGCAATTCTCGTAATTTTAAGACCGTTCACAGTCTGATCTCAGTCTCAATCTGTCAAAAAATATGTCGCTGAGATGAGACTGCGACTAGATTTAAAACGTTCAAAATCTAGTCGCAGTCTCATCTCAGCGACAAACAAATGTCAAAAATTTGTCAAAATGTAGGGAAATTAGAAGTATTTTTTGACAGATTGAGACTGAGATCAGACTGTGAACGGTCTTAAAATTACGAGAATTGCCCCTCTGTTAGCTCATAAAAATATATCTACATATAACTCATTAATTGGTCTTCTTGACACAAACATTAAATTTTTCATTTGTAAAGTTTAGGGTTGTTGGGTGGGCATGCAGTTGGTAGTTGTAGTTCCCGATGACTGTCAGCAATAATAGGCTCCTGGCCAGCGTGCAGATGTATGCTCACTGGTTGCTGGTGATTTCTTACAGTATTGTGTGACAATGTCATTTATTAGGCACACATTGTCTTTACCTCTGGACATTTTTGCCTGTGCACTGAGTGAATTCACAAGGATAACATTACATGTAATAAGTTTTAGAAAGTAAGTTGTTGTTATTATTAGGTTTGCTTCACTATTGTGTTGAGTTGTACCTGTAATAAATATAATAGACGTTGTAAGTGATTTAAAATAAAAAAATTGGTTTAGTCCATTTTATTTATTGTCAAGCCAGACCTTAGGCAGTCTTATGCTTATGACATAACTTTTATGCCCATATTCTAGAATAATGCTTAGCTTGGAATATTGATTTATATCTTGCACATTAATAATATTAGGGGTTAAAGTATGAAATTGCCAATTTGTACTGAAAAATTGAAATTAGTTTTTTTTTTTAATTTAACATATTTATTTAATCAAAATAATTACCATTATTATCTATACATTGCTGCCATCTAATAGGAAGGTCATTTATGCCTATGCAATAGAACTCTCGTGATCTAGATTCGACAAACTGTGTGAAAGCATTTTGTGCTGCCTCCTGAGAAGAAAACTTTTTATCATGTAGAAAATTGTCCAAATCACGAAAAACATGGTACCTAGTCTGTTGGAGCAAGGTCTGGCGAATACGGAGGGTGACGAATGGTTTCTAATTGCAGTTCCTGTAGAGTTAAAACGGTTTCTCGTGCTGTATGAGGTCTCGCGTTATCATGGAGCAATAATCGTGAAGATCGATTCATGAGTCGGGGCTGTTTCACTGCTAGTTTTGCTATCATTGTTCGGAGTTCGGCACAGTAGACATCTGCCGTTATTGCTTGACCAGATCGGAGAAAGCTATAGTGAATAACACCATGCTGAGAAGTGAGACCACCAAACATTTACCATTACCTTTTTATTGGTAAGCTTTGCTTTAGGACACTTTTGCGTTTGACCTGGGGACAGCCATTGCATTTTTCGCTTACGGTTATCGTAAAGAATCCACTTTTCATCACATGTCACAATTCGATCCAATATTCCTTCATTTCTGTATCGATTCAACAAGGCAACACAAGTTTCAACACGCGTTTCTTTCTGCAGATCAGTCAAATCTGAGGCACTCATTTCTCATATTTTTTTTATTTTATTGATTTGACGCAAATGAGTCAATATTATTGGTAATGTAACGTTAAACCATGCCGCTAATTCCTGGGTAGTTTGGCTCGGATCGGCTTCCACCATCTCTTTCAATTCATTGTTATTCAGCTGTGTGGGTGGTCTTCCACGTGGTTTGTTCTTCAAATCAAAGTTCCCATCGCGAAAGAAACCAAAATCGCACGGTGCGTTCATTAGCAGTCCCCTCTCCAAACGCAACATTAATATTACGAGCTGTTTCTGCCGCGTTAGTTCCGCGTCGGAACTCGTATTAAAAAATAACTCGAATTTTCGTATCCATCTTTCTTGTCCAAGCTGAATAAAAAAAACAACTGAAAGCCGATAATCGAATGTTGCACCATGGTAGGTCGGTACCATGTGAAAAAAGTTTCACTCAAAAATCTCAAACCATGAAGGTTCTATGTCAATTTGAAGTACCTATTACAATAAAACCGCAATTTCATACTTTAACCCCTATTATTTTCTTAGTTTTATTGGCAAAACAACAATTATCAATAATATTCTCTAGAAATCTGTACTAGTAATAGTAATTTAATCAACTGAAATCTGGTTTGATTAGGAATAGGTAGCGTTGGCGCTGTTACCAGACCTTCCAGAGGGCACGCTTAAAAACAAGATTCATGTCTGACTATGGTTTTAGACACAAGCTCAGTTAATGATGCAACTTCCCTCAATGTGCATGATGGAACATGGCATGTTCTGAGAATAAATAAAAAAATTGGACTTGTTCTAGTTTTCATGTACTTCTTGAATTGAAAGAGCACTTCTCTACAAGTCTGGTCTACACTATGCTTGCAAGATGGTAAAACAACTGACACTACATTTCATATAAACAGTGCCATTCTCAAAATGACTTTGTCTGTTACCGGCTTCATAAGGTTCATAACTCATTTGTTGGGCTTGGTATAACCTTTTATAACAAGATACCCTCTTCTTTGCTAGACTTGCCTTTCAATGCGTTTAAAGCTCAAGTAAAATCTAACCTTTGCTCAAAGGCTTACTATTCCATCAACGACTACTTACACGATAAGAATAGTTGGTCGCCCTAATTAACTCAAGACAATGTTCATGTTCTTTCTCCAGAATCAGCTTACTGACAGGTTATTGTTATTAGTATTAACTTATTTATTTATTTTACTTCGATGGTCCTAGTTTTTCATCTGTGACTCAAGTGACAGCTATGTGACCAGAACCCAGCTATGCATAAATATGTAAGCTGTCACGCCCTTTATGCCTGGAGGCTTTTCTTTAGGTAGTAAGTTTTTATTTCCATTTGAATTAATTATTTTTCAGCTTGAGTATGTATAGTTTTTATTATATTTGTTGGTATATTGGCGTGGCTAGCTGACATATTTTATGGCAAATAATTTAAGTTTCTTGTAATGTTAATTACTGAACATAGGTGCCTAGTATTGTATACATGCACTATATTCTAACTGAACAGACAGCTGTGCTGCTGGGAAGTTTGTTGCGCCACTTCTTCTTCCCAGCGATAGCACTAGGAAGTGGTGAAGGGCGGGCGTTTTTGGGGGACTGTCTTTTGTAATTTTGACGTTCGAAAAGTGCTGACTCTCAGCCTAATTTGAATAAATGACTTTTGATTTTGATTTTGATTTTGACCTCTTTATGCCTTAATACTGAATGAAATTTAACCCTCAAATAGACCATGACATGGATTAGGACATAGGATATTTTTATCCCGATAGTATTTTCCTGTGGGATAATTTGTTTGTTTGTTTGTTTTGTTTTTAAGTAAAATGTTGCCCCACATTAGGAATTACTCCTGTATCGTGTTGCGTTTACAAACATTTAAACTCACATACACAAATACCCGGACCCGGAAAAACTACCTGTAGGCAATACAAATATTTGTTCCGTGCGGGAATCGAACCCGCGACACGCAGCGCCGCAGTCGATCGCTCAACCACTGCGCCAACCGTGTCATCAAATTTGCGATCACCACGCGGGTGACACCACGGGTAAAGCTAGTATCTATTAATTTTGATGTACATACTACCTAGCTTACTCTAAAGGACAAGTCAAAAGTCAAATCATTTATTTCAAATAGGCACATAAAAGGCAATTTTGAACTTCAAAAATTACAGTAAAATAGAATTGATTCTAGTCGCCCCTTCCAAATGGGTTTATCGTATGGAGAAGAATAGGCAAGAAACTCCACTGTTACTGTTTAAAATGTTTTAGAATATTTTGCATGCATTAATTATATAATAATAATAATTATGTGAAGATAAAAAAAAAAAAAAAAGAACCTAAAATAAAATTACAATACCATAATAGGTAAAAGTTTAAAAAATGAAACCATATAAATTATTTATGTGATAGATACATGGTGCTCACATATTTACAAACATTGTAAAAGTAGTATATTTTCACTAAAAAAAAAACTAAATTACTTACAATTAAAACAGTAAAATAACAAAATGAACAAGTAATAACACACATCAGTAATTCAAGACATATCTACCACCTTTGTGATTGTGCTTTGTCCTGCATTGCAAGGACAATGAACAGCTTGATGATATTATTGAAATATGTTTTTGTACTTATTTGATTCAAAACTTCGTTATTTTTCGTAGGTAGGTAGCATTAAAAACTGTTATCGTTAGTATTATTGAAATGTGTTGGATTAGTTTGCGTACTCTGGTGTTATGTGCGTTAGGTAACCAGGCTCCTCCGGGCGTCAGCTGCAGCAGCAAGATTGGCAACAGTGGCAACAGCCGCGCCGCCCCACCGCCCGCCGCGCGCAGCAAGCCCATCGACATACAGGCCACCCGCACCAATAAGAACGGCAACCACGCTGGTAAGTTAGGCAACAGCCGCGCCGTCCCATCGCCCGCCGCGCGCAGCAAGCCCATCGACAAACAGGCCAGCCGCACCAATAAGAACGGCAACCACGCTGGTAAGTTAGGCAACAGCCGCGCCGCCCCATCGCCCGCCGCGCGCAGCAAACCCATCGACAAACAGGCCAGCCGCACAAATAAGAACGGCAACCACGCTGGTAAGTTAGACAACAGCCGCGCCGCCCCATCGCCCGCCGCGCGCAGCAAGCCCATCGACAAACAGGCCAGCCGCACCAATAAGAACGGCAACCACGCTGGTAAGTTAGGCAACAGCCGCGCTACCCGCCGCCCGCCGCGCGCAACAAGCCCATCGAAATCCAGGCCACCCGCACCAATAACAACGGGAACCACGCTGGTAAGTTGGTAATGTCGACATGTATGTGTTCAAATCTTCTGGACTCGGGAAACTGTATTAACGGAGTTTTCGTATATCGGTGAATTTTAACACGATGACACGTAATGCAGCATCGCGTCCATTCAGAAACGTCTCTGTTCATTGCTGGCCAGAAATATTTCTCGGTGATCATTTTTCTTGTCGTTCGGATACCGGGATGACTCATTTCGTGTAATGCTTTGAAGGCAGTCTCACGAAAAGATTTCGGTAAATATGGTGGTGTTTTTGTTGTACTTTCGCAGTATATTTTGTTTCTTTATTCCAGGCAGTGATATCTTGATAAAGTGGAGATTTTGTTGCTTCAACAGGTCAGTTAAATCTTCGTCTCGTGTTTGTTCGTCTGCCAGATTATTGAAATCGATGACAGAAGGACAGTCAATGGCAGTTATGCGAGATAGTGCGTCCGCAACAACGTTGTCTCTTCCGTGTATGTACTCAATCTTGCTGCAGAATTGACTGATAAAGTGGAGTTGCCTTTCCCGTGTTGGAGCGTCGCTTGCGCTTGCTGACTTGGCCATGGCGTAAGGGGGCTTGTGGTCCGTGTACACGACGACATCATTTCCTTCAATCAATCTTCTAAAATGTTTGACAGCCATATAGACAGCTAATAACTCGCGATCGTATACGCTGTATCTTGATTGGGTGTCACTGAGCTTCTTCGAGAAGAAAGATAGCGGTTTCCATATGCTGTTTATTTTCTGATGCAAGACTGCTCCTACACTTAAGCTTGAGGCGTCTGTCATGATGCATAATGGGGTACCTTGAACTGGGTGTGTTAATTGTACAGTTTCCAATCCTTTGGGCGCATTATGTCCAATTCGCAAAATGTCCAATTCGCAATTTGTCCAATTCGCAATTTGTCCAATTCCCAATTGTCCAAATCGCAAATTGTCCAATTAGCAAATGGTCCAGTACGCAAATTGACCAATTCAAATTACTTACAGGGCGCATCAACGGACGTATTTCGAAAAATCCAAATTTGTATCATTTTCTTTATAAACTCCCGAAAGAAGCCAAATATAAACGCCTTCAGGATTCTATAATCAAAACGGTGGGAAACAAAAGAACATTAAGAGACATTACATTTGATCAAAAGTACAAAAAAAAATATTTGGTCGAACTGCAAAATGGTAAACTTAGTCTTAAAAGCTTTTTCACAAAGATTATATTTCTTCGTCTTACATTGTTTAAGCGTTGATCTTAAAATAGGTACAATAATGATGTATTTTAAAAGCTTTTAAGACTAAGTTTACCATTTTACAGTTCGATCAAATATTTTTTACCCGACTGCGCGACGCAAAGGAGTGGTAATGTGTTTATTGTACTTATTATCAAATGTGATGTCTCTTAATGTTCTTTAATGTTATCACCTTAAGGACTGTATTGCTGTGAAAGCGTGGTAAAGGCCGTACCTACGTCTGTGTGCATAAAGTGATGTATCAACACAGAACGCTCACCTCATAATTCGCACACTGGCTGGCGTCGAACGAAACAAAAAACATACTGTCGCTTTTGCATACAGGCTACGTAATTACGCATGACCTTGGTTTGTTCATACCATTGCTAAAATTGAAAGCACCGATACCGAGCGTCAAGTACCGATAGCTTCTGGAGGCGATAGTCCTCGCGCGCCTGTATGATTGGCGCGCGGAGGCACTACGCCGGGGGGAAACTCCGCATCCGCGGCAAATCGCGGCGGAGCGGACGAACCTCCGGCGCGATCTCATGGTGTCGTCGAGTGGCTAGAGAGGCGTCACGGCGTTCTCACCTACCGCCTGACGCAGGTCCTCTCCGGACACGGATGTTTCGGGAGGTTCCTGCACATCATCAGGCGGGAGGAGACGCCCGGGTGTCACCACTGTCAGGATCGCCCACAGGACACGGTGGAGCATACGGTGGAGGTCTGCCCCGCTTGGGCCGAGCACCGCCGTGTCCTCGTAGAGGCGATCGGCAGCGGCGGCGACCTCTCGCGTCCGGCCCTGGTTCAAGCCATGGTCCGGGGCGAGAGGGAGTGGGAGGCAGTCACCTCCTTCTGCGAAGCAGTCATGCTAGCGAAGGAGGTGGCGGGGTGGACGAGGGAACGAACCTCACGCCTCAGCCGCCGCGGGAGACGCTCCGGGCGTCGGGAGCCGCGTGACGACTCCCGGCCACCGTAGGCACGGGCCTGCGGGCGGAGAGTAATGGGTAACTCACCGTCCGATCAGGACCAGGCACGTGCCGGACGGCGCGTATGTGTTCCACGCGCGCCTCAAAGAGATGTCAGCATAAGCGACGGGGCCCGAAAGGGCCGAAACCTGCCAGGGTAGCGGGATCGTCCGAAAGGGTTACCGCTGCCCTGGAACATAAAGGGCTAAGGAAGGAACACGGGTGGGTTTTAGTCAGTAAGAGTCTGACACTCCCTTCCGCTCCACCCAGAGCGGGAGGGGTCATTTGATGATTTCCAATCCACAAAAAAAAAAAGTACCGATAGCTGGTAGTCTGAAATTACTCATTAGAAGAAGGTCGTAAGTTAAACAGAAGTGTCAATCTATTGCTTCGTGACACTGGCGCGCCACTTTGGAGGCGGACCCCTACTGTACCTACTAGGTACCCATAATTATGTTGATTCAATTTAAAAAAATACATATGACTGACATTAGTACATTACGTGATTTTTTAAAGTCTGAAATCACCAATACTCGTACCATATCTGCTTTTTTTTCGTTCTTAATTAAGTAATAGCGATATTATGATTTATCAGTCCAACTTATTTATACAGATTTAAGATTTTTTTTCTAATAAAAGAGTTATCATAAATTATATGAATTTTTACTTCGAGCCGAATCCCACCCAATCTCACGTGGGGGTCGTGTCAAAAAAAGTCTCTCGTAATCAAGGACGCCCCCTAATTGCGAACTGGACCAATTGCGAATTGGACTAATTGCGAACTGGATTAATTGCGAACTAGACCAATTGCGAACTGGACCAATTACGAACTGGACCAATTGCGAACTGGACCAATTGAGAACTAGACAGTTGGACATTTTGAGAATTGGACATAATGCGCCCAAAGGTTTCCAATATGCTTTGACGGCAATTATTGAAAGCATCTTCTAACGTCTGGTTCCAGATGATAGGTGATTTGTCGTTCTTATTTTAATTATGAAGGAGCTTATTCAATTCTATTTGAGTTTCAGCTTGCTTAGGTAAACAATCGTGGTAAAAATTGACCATTCCAAGGAAACGTCGAAGATCTTGAACATTTTCTGCTTTCGGGTAGTTGGAGATTGATTGAATGCGGTCAGCAGTGGGCGTAATAACCTTTTCTGTAACTTCATAGCCCAGGAAGTTTAGCTTTTTTTGACCAAATAGGCACTTTTCTAAGTTGATTCCGATTGCGTAGTTCGACAAACGTTTCAAAACAAGTCGCAAATGTTTATCATGCTCCTCTGGGGTTTTAGAGTAGACAAGTACGTCACCAATAAAGCAGTAGCAGCAGTAATCCAGGTTTCTCAAGACTTCGTGCATAAATCGTTGAAATGTCTGTGGCGCGTTACGTAAACCAAATGGCATACAACGAAACTCAAAAAGACCGAAAGGTGTCGTTATTGCCGTCTTTTCTACGTCGATTTCAGCAATCGGAATCCAAAAAAAAAGCTTTCTTCAGGTCTATTTTCGAGTATATCTTCATGCCATTGGTAAGTGAAGTCTTGAAGCCTTGGTATTGGGTAGCGGTCTGGAAGCGTTACCGTGTTAAGGCGACGATAATCACCACATATGCGCAGGCTTCCATCTTTTTTTGTTTCAACGTGCATCGGGCTGGCCCACGGACTTGGATGGTTGACATTTTTTTTTTATTTATTCAAAATCTGTATAAAAATAACATATAAAAATCTGCCAAACTGTAAAACAGTTTGTCGGCAGTTGTTCTCGTTTCACAATTATCATTATGACAAATTTCCATTTTTACTCTATACTAACATAGGTATAAAATATAAAAAAGGGGAAGTGAGTGTACAGAAATAAACACATTTTACACCTATGGAAAATTGCTATTGCCCACAGATACAAAAAAGAAAAGGTATGGACACGTCAATGAGAGGTAATGTTTTTTAAGAACATTTTTAAGCTGGTTTTTCGATTTGACATGCGCTATCAGATGTGAGGGTAGCTCATTCAATAACGACGGTACCGCATATTTTCTTGTGCGCTTACCAAAGTAATTTGTGACCTTAGGAACGACAAGTTTCTTCTTTTTAGATAAACGAGTTGGGTAAATATGCCTACGCTCCTCCTTGTGATCTTCATTATTGAATTATACATACAGTGTGGTATCTTGTGTAGTATTTATCGTCATCGTGTTAACTGAAAGCTCGGTCAGACTGTCTACAAGTTTCTTGCTGTGTAAGTCTACAAGAAGTCGGTGGTGTTTAAGGAAGTCGGCACCAAGAATTGACGTCTTCACATCCGCCATTATGAAAGTCCACTTGAAGTTGCGTCGAAGTCCAAGATTTATTTGTAAAGTTTTTTCCCCATATGTTTTAATCGGTGTATTGTTTGCGGCGAATAGTTTGAAAGGTGTTTCTATCGGTGTTCGCTTAGTTTTTACGGCTAGCACCGGTAAGTCTGTACCAGTGTCGACTAGAAATCGTTCTCTTGAATTTAGATCAGTTATACATAGGCGGTTATTCATTTGTGCTACACCGACGCCCGCCACAGCCGATGTGGTCTTCAGTTTTCCGACGGTGGTTCACACTTCTTAGCTCTGTCTCCAAATCGGTGATTATAATAACACTCCCAGTCTGGATCTCCTGGTCTTTTTCCTGACCCTGTTCTTGAGCGGGATTGTGATCTTGAACGGAAATTGCTGCGACGAAATGGACGACGATGACTCATGTTCTCCTTCCTCAGTGCGGCAATTTCAAGGGTCAGCTTCTCGAGTTGTTTTGTCAGTACTTGAAACTGCAGATCTGAACTGGTGCTGGTGCTTGGAGCAGGTGTAGATTGGCTGACCTCCGCGATAGTATGTTCTGTATGCTCCATCATCTTATTCGCCATCATCGCTTGGGTATCGAGTGGAGATTCTGTGTTAACGGATAGTACAGCACGAACTTGAGAAGGTAAGTGACCCATCCATAAAATTTTATATACAATAATACAGGCCACCCGCACCAATAAGAACGGCAACCACGCTGGTAAGTTACACAACAGCCGCGCCGCCCCACCGTTGGCCGCGCGCAACAAGCCCATCGAAATACAGGCCACCCGCACCAATAAGAACGGCAACCACGCTGGTAAGTTAGGCAACAGCCGCGCCGCCACGATGTCCGCCGCGCGCAGCAAGCCCATCGACATACAGGCCACCCGCACCAATAAGAACGGCAACCACGCTGGTAAGTTAGGCAACAGCCGCGCCGCCACGATGTCCGCCGCGCGCAGCAAGCCCATCGACATACAGGCCACCCGCACCAATAAGAACGGCAACCAAGCTGGTAACTCTGGTAAGTGTCACGTGGAGAGAACTGCTACTACAGACCAAATCTTCAAGAGTTTCAACAGACTCATTTCTAAAACGACTGATTAGGTGATTTTGGAATTGATAATGATAACACATCAGAAAACTGAGGACTGAAAATGCGCATTATTCAGAATTTAAATGTCATGATTGAAATAACACGATCACAACATGCTATCGCTAAAAAAAGCTCTCTAGTCGCGGCGTGTGCGCTCCATGTTCACTGTGTGAGATTTCACTCGCTGTAGAGCATACAGCGGGTGAAGAACATCAACACTGATTGCATATTTCTTAGAAACAATAATATATAGTATAATTATAGAAGCACAAAATAAAAATAAAAACTTAATAACACGCCTAGATTCCCCGAAGGGATAGTTAGCGGTGTACTGTATACATACTTAGATTAGGAAGTGGTGTATTGTATACTTAGATAAACTTAAAAGGGCAAGATACGTTACTTTATCACAGCGCGCGGTCCTATTGAACCAAGTCCAATGGACACAGTGACACTCACGCAGACCATCGTCTAAACAGCGCATGTCGATACAGCTCAACAATTTCAGTTTTTCTATATAAATACGCATCGAAACGCCTTCTTGCGTATTTTAGTAAGTGTTTTAATCACTCAAGAAAGAAAAATACGATACACGGGATTACTTTTCACGCGTAATTACAACCAGAAATGTTAATTTGTTAAAATTTATAATTATTGTTGGCTTCGCCATTTTTGTGAGAACGAGATAGATTTTACAAAACACGTGTGAGAGACACGATGCGACCCGTCGCGCGACTCTCTAGCTGATGCTATTTCAATGTCATTCATAATCGTAAACATTCGGCGGCTAACGCGATTGCGCTCGCACGACTGTGTCGGGTCCTATCTCTGTCCTTGTCTACCGGTTACTGTAAGTTAAGCATGCAACTGTGATCACAGATGTGTGTTTCATTAAATGTAGTTGTGCCTAGTTGGTTAATTGCGTAACACACTAATCGTAGGAATGGCTTTCATTTTGACAGTTCTACTACATTCATTGCGATATTTACGTGGTTGAGCAGTCAATTTTTTCTAACATATGAAGCAATGGATTAGCAATATCCTTTAAAATGATTCAGCTTGTAATTGATAGCGTGTTACGCAATTAGGGTACAAGTTTAGTGATTGCGATGGTAGAGCGTAACTAACGTATCTTCATCTTCCCCTTTTAAATTTATCTAAGATTGTATAATATTATAGTACGCAGTCACACACATTTAGCCGCACGTTTCAGTGCTATGTAACAGATTGGGGTTCCTTCAATGTGTGTGTATTTATGTTCTTTGGTAAATGTTGATGTCGCAGGTAGTTACGGCAACACCAGCTCCACGCCGAAGGGCCGCGGCGGCGGGGGCGCGGGCGGCTTCGGCAACGTGTACGACAAGGCGCGACGCCGCAACGAGGCGTGCTTCGGCGAGCTGGCCGACTCCGAGCTCGACAATGACTTCGACTTCGAGGGCAACCTTGCGCTCTTCAACAAGCGCGCGCTGTGGGAGGAGCTGCGCCACGCGCACAAGCCCGACGTGGTGCGCCAGGCCGACGACCTGGGCAAGTTCCGCCACGACCAGAACGTGCTGGCCGCGCCGCCCGCGCCGCGCCGCGCCATCCGCGTGCCCGACGAGCTGCGCGCCGACGTGGACTACGTGACGGACGAGGGCCTGAGCGTGCCCGGCGTGCGCGCCGAGCTGCGCGCGCTGCTGTGGGCGGCGCTGGCGCGGCGCGGCCTGCGCGGCCAGGCGCACACGCTGCTGGCGCGCGCGGCCGCCGACGTGGCGCTGCGCCTGGTGGGCGGCGGGCGGCGCCTGGACCCGCGCAACGCGCACCAGCGGCCCACCGTGGTGGCGCTGCTGGGCCCGCACGCGGGCGGCGCGGCCGGGCTGCTGGCGGCGCGCCTGCTGGCGTCGCACGGCGCGCGCGCGCACGCGCTGCTGGCGGCGCCGCTGCCGCGCGAGCCCGCGCCGGCGCTGGCGCGCGAGCTGGCGGCGGCGGCGCCGGGCGGCGTGGCGCTGGCGCCCAGCCTGGCGGCGCTGCCGAGCCCGGACCTGGTGCTGCTGGCGCTGTACGACCCGGTGCTGGACGACCCGCAGGAGCGCTACCAGTCAGTGCGACAATTTATGTTAAAACGTAGAGCTGACATCACTCCAGCTTACACACGTTTTTGATCGTAGTTTCAACACTTTTTAAGTATTATGGTTCAGTTTTTTCCTTGTAAGTACAAAACCCTAACCTCACTGGTTTGGCTGTATTGAATGAGGAAGCTGGGGTGACGTCACTCCAGCTAACACACACTAAACGACTAAAAACGAAGTTTTTGTGGCAGCTAAATTAAGACTGGGAACTTTGATTGCAGCTATTATGCCTTAAACATTGGCATAGGTAACTAATTATTCTATCATATATGAGGAAGCTGGAGTTATACACACGCTCACGTATAACTACTGAAATAAGCAATGTCAATGAAAAAGTACCAAAATATGCAATAACGCTATAAAAATTGAATTATATGCATTTGCATATGCAAACTACCAGTATTTTACATGGAGCGACTGCCTATCTGACCTTCACAACCCAGTTACTGGGTAATACGATAACCCTTGGTAAGACTGGTTGTCAGACTTTCGGGCTTCTGACTACCCGTAACGACTGTCAAAAATCCACGAATGACAGCCGGGACCAACGGCTTAACGTGCTTTCCGAGGCACGGAGGGGTCTCGGTATGTAAAGATGGTCACCCATCCACAGACCAACCGCGGCAAGCATAGCTTAACCTGACCGATCGACCTGTGCGGCTGTTATTATTTAGTCACGGGCCCCTCATCGATGATTCATCCGATATGTCGTCAGCAATGTACGGGCCTTCCTATCCAGAGCGTCAAATCAGAGTCCCTTTGAGTATGCCGAAAGAATACATCAGAACCGGCGTAACCCAATCGTTAAAGGCACGCACCTGGGTTCCGCTTAATAAAATACTATTTAACACTATTAGGGCACTCCCTCTACGATTGTTTCATGTCGGCAGCATTGATTCCTAATGCTCCCCAGAAAGTAAACGTTTCTGTTACCTTCAGTTCCGTCGGTCGCAAATTGTTGGGACCAACAGTTTCAAATCATCCATGTAAAGGAGGTGTAAAGTCACCTGACCACCTCTTCTCAACCGATAGCCTCGACCTGAATCCTCCAGCGGTGTGCTTAGAGGATTCAAGGCTGAGTAAAACCTAAGCGGACTACGAACCTGTCGGCCTACGGCCACGTCTATAAGGAGCGGCTCCTCAGCGCCGCGGGATCATCGCATATCGTGTGCAAGTTTTGCATCCAGACCGTCGGTAACGTGTCGCGCGTGTCGCGCAGGGAGGCGCTGCAGTGGGCCATGCTGGCGCGCGGCTGCGCCGTGTGCGTGGAGCCGCCGGGCGCGGGCTGGCCGGGCTGCGCCACGCGCGCCGCCGTGCTGGGCGCGCTGCCGGCCGCGCTGCCGCCCGCGCTGGGCGTGCTGTACCTGGCCGACGTGTGCGTGCCGCCCGCCGTGTTCGCGGAGCTGCGCGTGGCCTACCGCCCGCCCTTCGGCGCCAGCTCGGTGCTGGCGCTGCACCCGGCCGACGCCTGACCCGGCCGCGGCCTGTACCGCTGCGCCTGCCACCCGCGCACCGCGCTGCTGTTCATTCAGTAGCGGGCGGTGCGTCTACGGATACGAGTGCGCGTGTTGAACTCGTTCGTATATAGTTTATGTTTTGTACCCGCCCTCTGACCGAATCGACTCGTGTGACAATTTCACCTTTGATCTTATTTAAGTATTTCATCAATTTTTTAAGCCTTTTATAAATTAATCACAAAGACGAAAACGTCAATCCCGGCGTTTGAAACAAGCGACGGACACTTGAGGGCAGCTGACATAGCGCAAATCTCGGCAATTACGGTTGATATGACGTCCCGGGCTCCCGGCATTACCTAGTGGACTGCCACGCCAAGATGTCGTGGTCCGTGGCAGCGCGACTTGAACCTGTCGCCATGCCCGCTGCTGCTGCTCATGTCCACTCGTGTTGTACAGTCCACCTCGTAATTGCTTGACCACCCTAAAGTTGAATGTCACTTGCACGTCATACACGGCAAAGCTTATTTATCTATGTTCAACTTTAGTAAAATTTCTATTTTGTGGGAACTGTTGTCAAAGCTGTTGAGATAAAGCTATAACGAGGTCGACTATACAACGAAAAACCAGAAATAACCTTAATAGAATTTGATGAAGTGTATGTTTTGGAAATTTTAAATGTTCGTAAATAATAGTAAGCTAGTATGTTGATAAGTAATTGTGATACATCGATGGATCGCCGACCAACGGGCTGATTCAATGTGATTGAAAGTGAACATGAAGTGCAAATAAATATATATTGTAATGACTTGCATGTGTGTGCGGTGGACGGTGTATCAAACGACTGTTATTTGTAAAATCGTTGTATTTCCTTCTGTTATAATAATTGTACATGTTCATGTTTCAATTGTGAAATAATGTTCTAAAACTGGATATTGGAGTGTATAGTGGACTGTGCTCCAAGTTATTTAACCATTCAGAGGCTTGAAGAGTTTCGTATGTGTCCCACACAGTGAGCTCGGGCGCCCGCGGCGTGACGTCACGGGGACGGTGACCCGATTCTATGAATTACAACGTCATGCTCATTTCATGTTAGTAAGTACGTTCGACCGGGTTCCCTACGTGTATTCGAAAGTTGTTAATTCGATTTTTATTATATCGAACACGGTATGTCGATAATTCAGTTGTACGATGTTTTATTACATCGATGCTTTATTAGTGCGATGTAACGTTTGTGCGAAACACCCTACAGCGATTGCTCATTAGTTCGACAGTATGTCGGTTCGAAACGCCTACTGTTTTCCGTGACATTTTATTAATAATCTTATTTTGCATTATAGACGTAAAGGAAATACATTATTAATACCATACCTATCTTCACTTTTTTCCTAAAATGAGGAAGACAGGTAACTAATTCACCACGTTTAGCTGTGGCATGGGCCAAAGATAACGTAGACAATATCAGTGACCGGTAGCTAGCCAATCGCCTGATACCCTGACAAGCCAAAACCGTCATGCCTCAATCGGTCTATTTCAATATGCACGGAAAAGAATGCAACTGGGGCACTCTAAGGTTTTTTTAATCCTCACCCAGTACGGACGCAAAACGTTGTTTTTGCTTTCGTACTGCTTCCGTTTGCTAATACCAAAAATAAATTAAAAACAACTAAAATACTCATCTAAAGGTTTTATTTTAATAAAAAAATCATACAACAAAAAATATATAAACTTAAATCAATAAATCTGATATTGGCGCCGATTCCCTTGTTCGCAAACTAAACTAAAATTAAGTTCAGTGCATCTTTTTCTTTCTGTTTCACTAACAAAAGGACAGAAGATATTAGTTTAGTCCTGTCAAATTAGTCAGCGCCTGACGTAAATTGACGTATTTTTAGTAGCCATGTTTATAATCACGTCTAATTTGTCTATGGAGTATCTTAATTTGACAGGACTAAACTAATATTTATCTTCTGTCCTTTTCTTAATGAAATAGAAAGAGAAAGATGCACTGAACTTAAATTTAGTTTAGTTTGTGAACATGGGAATCGGCGCCATCGTCTACGTTATCTTTGGCCCATGCCACAGCTAAACGTGGTGAATTAGTTACTTGTCTTCCTCATTTTAGGAAAAAAGACGAAGATATGTATGATATTTATAATGTATTTCCTTTACGTCTATAATGCAAAATAAGATTATTAATAAAACTAGCTTCTGCCCGCGGCTTCGCCCGCGTGGATGTCGGAAATTATCCCACGGGAACGTGCTAACAGGATAAAATGTATGTGCTTCCCCAGAATGCCATCTATCTCGCGGGCCATTTGTGGCTAATAACAATAGAAAACCAATTGTGTCTCATTAGTGGTGATTAAGAGGGTACCTATATGATATCTTTACCTAAGTACCTATCTAATTAAAAAAAAAAACCTCAATAACAGAAAATTAAATACCTACCTATATAAACCTATTTCTGATGATAACTAATCTAAACTCAATAAATAAGCAAAATCCCTAAAAACTAATATCTATACGAATGACTAAACCTACCTAACAGTATTATAAAATAACCTACGGTCACTACGTACACTATCAAATATGCTACCTATACTTTAAAATTAAAATCTATACCTACGACTTCAGCCCGTCAGGGGTAGATTTTCAAAAAACCCAGTGGTTTGGGCTGTGCGTTGATAGATCACTATGTCAGTCAGTCAGTCAGTCACCTTTGAGTTTTATTTTAGAAGATACTTTTCCGGCATAAAAAGTACCCAGTGTCGTGCCCAGGATATTAAAGAATAATTATACCAAGTTTCATCGTAATCGAACCGGTAGTTTTTGCGTGATGCCTGAACAAACAGACAGACAGACAGACAAAAATTTTTTTAATCACATTTTTGGGTTCGGTGTTTATTTTTTTGATATTTTCAATGTACAGAATTTTCACTTCTACGGATTTATTATAAGTATAGATGACACGGAAAACAGTAGGCGTTTCGAACCGACATACTGTCGAACTAATGAGCAATCGCTGTAGGGTGTTTCGCACAAACGTTACATCGCACTAATAAAGCATCGATGTAATAAAACATCGTACAACTGAATTATC
The DNA here is from genome assembly GCA_945859715.1 of Apamea sordens. NCBI lineage: Eukaryota > Metazoa > Arthropoda > Insecta > Lepidoptera > Noctuidae > Apamea > Apamea sordens. The sequence goes on from OX244002.1 coordinate 220,360, forward strand.
GACATACCGTGTTCGATATAATAAAAATTGAATTAACAACTTTCGAATACACGTAGGGAACCCCGTTCGACCACACGTCAATGAAACTACGAAAATCGCCATTTCTGCTACATACAGTGCCGTCCACCCATGTTAGTTAACCAAGTTAGTTGACATTATGATTTAAAATTCTAGTATCAAATGTTTGAACGCTGTTTGAATGTTTGTTTCACTATAAAGTTTTTATTGACTAATTCAACAACCTATGATATGAGATTAGGTACCTGTTTATTTTTTATAACCGCCTTTTATAATAGGCTAGTTTCCTAAAAAAATGTAATTAGTCAATTATATAAAAAATGATGAAGATATCGCCCGTTAAAGTTCCAGGTGACGTCACGCCTTGCTACACTTTTTAGCAAGGCATGACGTCACGACCCCCTCCTCCCAAATTTTGACGCGCTTTATCTTCGTAATTTTTTGTTTTATTGACAAAAGAAAAAATACGTGTCCATTATTTTTCGATAATCTAACTGACGGACTAAATATAATAATCATTTTTTTACCCAGGTAACTAACCTATTCTTTCGATTTTACCATATTTACAGAGCTGTAATATTATTTCAATAACATTTTTAGCAAAATATCAATATTATAAAAATTAGATTTTGTCATTGCCCGGGCTACTTTATTCTGATAAATAATGGCTTCGAGGTGAACAATTTAGAAGTTATGTGTGAACATAAAAAACTAAAAATAAACATAGTTATGTAAAAATATTGATTTCAAATCAGCCTTGAAGGGGTACGACAAATAATAAGAAACAATTTAGAACTGTCCCACTCACTCTTTATTAATAATATTATACGAAACTGAAATTTTAAATCATAATGTGGCATTACAGCTGAAGTGGAAAAATGACATGTAACTTTTGAAGGGCGCTGTAAGGCGCTCTAAGTCGAATGTTTTTCCATATATGTACGGTTGACAGAATGTATTAAATTACGCTTATTACGTGTGCATAGATCCGTACACGCCACTCTTAAATCTTACATAATTTTATTCAGTAGCTTGACATTTGTTGCAATACAACTATTAGAAAGAAAAATAAAACTGTAGTGATGTGAAAGAGTGGACAAAGTTGAGAGAGCTTGAAGGCTTACTTAACTTTTTTTTAACAACTAAGGCTAAAACTCTTAATGCTTTATTAACATAATATACCTACGAGTAATCCGTACCCAGCACTGTTAGTTCGTGCTACAGTTCCACAAGCCGGCCGCTCATGGCGTTGCTGTCAGTGAACAAAAAATGACAGACCTAAAAATACTTCATTGTGGGTTCGTTAGTTCGACCAGCCACAGGCCAGATGTGTTTCTGGCACTATATCATTGTACAGTAGTGTAGTATAATATTGCTTTGAACTGTCAAGTGGCTGAATAATAATATTAAAGGGATGATTATAATCTATTATCGAACAGTGTGACGAAACATCATGCCTTGCCCTTTGAAACTACCCTATGATCACTGTGAGGCTGATCTAGATACTCTACAACTTCGAGCTTCAGAGCAATAATTTATTTTGTAATTGTCTGGTTTTCTGGAAGCTGTGACTTTGTAAATAGAATGTAACCCTCGCCCCGCCTAGTTCACGGCGTTAGTAAATAATAGTAGACAACGTCGCAGAGTGGAGAGACAACTGCGAGATAATTAAAAATTTATATTAAAGTGATTTAATTTTATAAATTGCATTTAAATAAATTTTAATAAAATTGTTAGTCGTAAATGGTGTATTATTAATGCCTCCGTTGTGCTTACCGGTACTTACCATAGCGGTTTATAAGTTAATTATTTCATAATCAACAGGTTTTAACAAGTACATATTAGAGGCTTACTTTTATGTATAAAGATACTTGTAACAGAAGACCTCCCTCTTCCATGTTTATGTGTTCACAGACAAAGCTTCTTAGTGACAAAAGCAATAACAAAATGGTTATAATAATGTTACGCGCCACAATTAATGCCTGATACATGGTGACATTAGTTACCACTGGCGCCATCTATTGTGGATTGGCAGAACTAACTGGCGCCATCTATTGTGGAATAGTAGAACTAATAGTCACGCCATCTATTGACGAGTAGATATGTCGAAGCTAGAACTAACTAGAACTATCGACATCTGGTCAGTCGGGGCCGGTATGTACTCGAATATTCTAGGTGTTTCTACGATAGAAGGTTCTGGAACTATCTGCGGCACTATATAAGGCCGGGATTAGCCGCGAGCAATCACTCCCCCCCGACCCTTGCCCGCTGAAGTGCCAGCCCGCGCCGTAGCTGAGCCTGTAGCTTTAAATTCCCCGACTGAGACCTCTGAGTTTGTTTCGGCCTTTCTTCTCAGAGATAGTCCTAGGAAACGCCGCGCTCATCAAAGTATTAATATTAATTCGATCCAGCCTGTCCCCTTGCTGCCCTCTCCAAGCGACGCCCTAAGCCGAGGTTCGTACCCCACAGGGGGTGCCCTTAGCGTGCAGTCGCTTAGTATTAATCTAGATGTAGCCCTGGCTGGAGGCTTTAAGAATTCTTAAGGCAACCACAGGATAGTCCGGTTAAGTAGTCACGACCTCTCAAGGTCAACTACGACATGCCATTATCTAAAAAAAAAAAAAGCGATCAATCAGACTTGGTTCTGCTACAGAAGCGAATACATCGAAAGCGATCTTCAAGTGCGACTTAATAGCGATTGTGTTTTATAATGAGTGTGTTTCGAGTTGTTGTTAGTGTTGATTAATTAAAGTGTAACTTTTGGTAATTTTTATCGGCAGTATTCATTGTCACGAACCCGAAGCTCGTAACAATAAGATAAAACTAGATAATTTAAATATAATTAATTTAGGTACTTGAATTCGTAATCAGAAATTGTGCGGGTTGCAAGGTCGTAGGTAATATTAAAGGGCTGACGGTCAGCCTTGTTATGTAGTCGCGCACAAGCACTAGCACTCGCGTCATTAACACTTCGTAGCTCGAGGTCTGGGGAGATAAGCACGGCCGTGCCCGCAGCCACCGCCACAGGAGCACGGCCGTGCCCGCAGCCACCGCCACAGGAGCACGGCCGTGCCTGCAGCCATCGACGCCACAGGAGCATCATCAGCAACATCTCTTCTGTTAGTTCTACGTCTCATCTGCTTGATTTGTTAGTAGATCTTGAGCAAGTCGTTATCTACTTCGTCCTCCTCAGTTTGGTTGTCGTGAGACTTCTCCATCGGTATTCTCACGTTGATAATGTACTTTAGTTGGTCGTCGTACGTTGGGTACGTAAATATTTGACTGAACCGTTATGTTGTCAAATGTGTTTGCATGCAAGGTAAAATCTTGCCCTTTGATAACACAACCTTGTCCGAGGTATATTACTCCTGCTTGGTTGAGTTGTTCGACTGTGATATGCTCTCCACAAATTATTTTAATGGAATAGTTGTTACAGCAGTGATATAAATGCTCAGAAGGATCGTTCAACGGTAAAAATTGAACAAACTTTATGTTCAAATGTGTGGGACATTTGAACATAGGGTGGGTATGGGTACCTAAACGATGATGAAACCTTTCACGATGATAGAAAGAGCGACGGGCCAGCAGACGGGCGGCGCGGGGCGGTGATGAGCACGAGTAAACGGTAGGTTACTGATAGTACTGTCACCAATTCATTAGTTTAAAGCCCGGCCCTTGCCAAAGACAACACATATCTCTGTATAACTATTTCAGTGATAATTAGTCAATAAAGTTCAACAATAGTTTTCCTAACAAACACAGAAATTTATTCAAGACTAGCTTCTGCCCGCGGCTTCGCCCGCGTGGATGTCGGAAATTTACCCACGGGAACGTGCTAACAGGATAAAATGTATGTGCTTCCCCAGAATGCCATCTATGTCACGGGCCCTTTATGGCTAATTACAATAGAAAACCAATTGTGTCTCATTAGTGGTGATTAAGAGGGTACCTATATGATATCTTTACCTAAGTACCTAACTAATTAAAAAAAAATTCTGATGATAACTAATCTAAACTCAATAAATAAGCAAAATCCCTAAAAACTAATATCTATACGAATGACTAAACCTACCTAACAGTATTATAAAATAACCTACGGTCACTACGTACACTATCAAATATACTTTAAAATTAAAATCTATACCTACGACTCATATAAAAATAAACCTAAATAACTATAAAAACTAAAAGGAATAAAAATGAACTCCACTGCGGGTGACCCGTTTTTTATTGTATATACTTTTCCGGGATAAAAAGTACCCAGTGTGGTGCCCAGGATATTAAACAATAATTATACCAAGTTTCATCGTAATCGAACCGGTATTTTTTACGTGATGCCTGAACAAACAGACAGACAGACAGACAAAAATTTTTTTAATCACATTTTTGGGTTCGGTGTCGGTCAAGTAACACCCCCTGCCATTTATTTTTTGGATATTTTCAATGTACAGAATTTTCACTTCTACAGATTTATTATTTATTCAAGATTCATAGCAGTATTATTTATAAAAAAAAGGATAAAATAAACCAATAAAATAAACACCCAAACACACAGCAATACGTTCTCCTGCGATTATCACACATTTTTCATTCATTTAGCGGTGCCGAAAAGCCGTGACGCGCGAACCTCGTGCGATGTTAGCCCCGACTGGCGCGCTGCGAAACGCCACCAAAATCAATTAGCACACTGGACAAAAACATTGAACACTTTTCCCACTGGTGGGGCAAAGTGGAATAATCCATCTTCCTGTCCTTGTCCCATGTAAGGCGCCTTCCTCACCGGATCGACGTGTGTATGCGCTCGGTAACACGGTAAGGAATCTGTAGGTACAGATTCGGTACAGAAACGAAAACGCGCCGATCCGGTGAGGAAGGCGCCTTACCTGGGGGCAATGCCCTCGAAATTACCATAATATTGAGTTAATATAATCATAGTGTCCTATGTCATTGTTTTGTAAGTTATAAAAAATTGCAACAAAGTCAGACTGGGTGAAAATAAACAAATGTGATACCTAATAATAAAATAAGGAAATGTAAGTCCATCGATTTATTGTGAAAAAAATTAGATCCTCAAAAAGCACATCATACTTATTAGGACAACAACATGATTATGTTATGGCTTAACACAACAACACTATCGCCTCTACGTTACATACTTATATACAAAGTGGCGCGGCACTGTACAAACGTGTGACGTCACTGCGTGCGCCTTACGGATCAGAGGGGCAATTCTCGTAATTTTAAGAACGTTCAGTCTGATCTCAGTCTGAATCTGTCAATTTCAAATTCTAATTTCCCTACATTTTGACATTTGTTTGTTGCCGAGATGAGACTGCGACTAAATTTTGAACGTTTTTATTTACGAGAATTGGCCTTCAGTTCTCGTCCTCCGTAGCTCGCGCCGCAACAGATCCCTAGCCGGAGCTCGCCGGGCGTGAGAGCCGTAAGGCGGGCAGTGCCGTCCAATATATTCAAAAAGTAACAATAAATACATAAATAATTGTACGGAAGACTCGCGTTACAGACAGCAGACGATCGTTGAACATGTGGGAACAATTGATTCGCTTTCATTACTTATTTACATTGATTAGCATTCCACTCTGGTAACAAAGTAACACCGGAACATACACTAGCGACTGGCGAGTCTGATGGCAGATTGTGCCGAAGCAGAATTTCTATAGCTGTAACGCTGCGCTGCTATAACTATTATAGTTGATCGTTGAAGGACACTGAACGAGACAATATAAGTTCTAATGTTAGTTGACTTGGCTCGTTACAACTGTAGGTAAACCAGTTGTATGGGGATCCGACGACAGCAATGCGATCTGTTACTGAGAATGTGCTCCTCCCTTACAACTGAACTCCTACAAGTATACGAGTTACGACAGACGGCTCGCCAAATTACAATATTTTGAATGCGAAGATTAGTCATTTCAAAAAGAGTATCGTTTTAATTAACAAGTTTAAAAATATTTTGGATATAAAGTATTGTGTACACTTTGTGTGCAAGTCTTTGGTTGTAGAGATGGCGGGAGCCGTTGAATTATATCTCTCATTACAATATATGTCATGTATGATATTCAGTGCTGATATGCAGTGTATACACTGTTGTGAGGCGGCAGTGACGTGACTCGCCCTAGCAAATGACACGAGCAACGCGCTATATGCGACGACACACGCGACGAGTCAAGCGCCGCCTGTGGCGAGCCACGAGCAGATACACCGACTAAGTCGCTATCCTACCGGATACAAATGATACAGACTAGGTAAAGTGGTGTAAAAAAATATTCAAAAAACTCGTTATAAAAATGATCTTCAGAAGTTAGTGTACAAAATAGAAGCTCCTGTGACGCCGACAATATGTGAAGCCGCCGCGAGCGACGCGCGGCTCAACTTGACATGATTCAGATTCTTTGTGACCGACGACTCAACATTCCACCAGTGTTCGGGTGCGCTAGACACACTAATACAATACACACGGAGATACGCACACATACACATTGTCACGACATAAAACGTATCCTCATCATGTGAGTACACTATATTAACCTTACCGATAAACATTCCCACGTAATAAAACTTACAACAAAACTAATCAGTAGGTTCGCGTCGGGCGTCGTCGACACGACCGGACCGGGCCGGCTGCCCGCTACGTAATACTAACGAAATACTTATCTACTCGACACTGCACCGGAACGAATGCGCCCTCGAGCGACTCGAGCGAGCTGCGGCGGTGAAGAGTTCCTCGGCCGACCTTAAGTGTTAAAATTAGTCACAAACGACAACATCGGAAAGAGTCGTACAAAACGTGGTTCCTATCCTGCTCGCGGCGGCGGCGGCGGCTACAGGTCGCGATCGCGCTCAGGCCGCGCCGCGCGCGCGTGTGCCTCGCGCGGCGCGTCCGGCGCGCTGCACGCGGGCTCGCGCGGCGCGTCGGGCGCGCGGCACACGCCGTTGCTGCGCTCGTGCAGCGCGCGGCCGGTGGCGCGGCGGATGAGCGCGTGCGTGTGGTCGCGCAGGCGCAGCAGCTCCTCCTGGATGCGGTCGGTGATGGCCTTGCGCGTCTCCTCCTCGCTCGCATTCGCGCTCCGCAACCTGCCGACACACAGACGCACGCGGTGAGGCACAGAACGTTTACTGAAACGCACTGTTAGTAGGTGGATGAGCCGATATACTTTAAATTTTTTGCATGAAAACCTAAAGAAGTAGAACACGAAAATGAGCCAAAAACCGGCAAATTGGGGGGTCGGTCTTTTTCGCTTTGCAAGCATCGGAAATAAGGAATTAGTAATGGTATTTTCACGGATATTATCATAAGTAAAAGCTAAGAAATAAACGATACCTACATAAAAATATGTTTTACTAGCTTCTGCCCGCGGCTTCGCCCGCGTGGATGTCGGAAATTTTAGTTCAAATCCTCCCCTTAAAAACCAAATTACCCGTTTTTGTCCCGTCAGTGGTAAATTTTCGACAACTTTACATATTTATTATTAATTATTTTCTGTCAAAAGTATCAATACTGAGTTTCGGGTTACTCAGACCGCGCATTCAATTTCTTCGACATAAACTTAACACCCCTATACCCGCCTTTGAGGGGTAGCTTTGAAAAACTTATAATGATAAACTTTATTACTTACTTAGGCAAATTTCAAGTTTATTAACTAAATGAATAAGATTTTTCATATAAACTGTATCCCCGCTTTTCACCCCCACAGGGGTGGAATTAAAAAAAAATCGTTTGGTATGTATTCATAACTTGACTCAAAGATTATTTATACTAATTTTCGAGTTAATCAAGCCATGCAGTAAAATCCTCCCCTGAAAAATTGACTACCCCATTTCAGCCCGTCAGGGGTAGATTTTCAAAAAACCCTGATACACATTATTCTTTACTTTCAATATAAGGTATAAATACTGAGTTTCGAGTCAACCGGACTGCGCGCTAAAATTCTTCCATACAAACTTTGAAACCCCCCAATCCCTTATTAGGGGGTAGTTTAGAAGAAAAAAAACTGACAATCTTCATAATTTATTTAGATAAGTATTCGTGCTAAGTTTCAAGTTTATTAACTCAAGGAATAAGATTTTTCATACAAACTTTCATCCCCTATTTAATCCCCTCGGGGGTAGAATTTATCAAAATCCTTTCTTAGCGGATGCCTACGTCATAACATCTACCTGCACGCCAAATTTCAGCCCGATCCCTCCAGTGGTTTGGCCTGTGCGTTGATAGATCACTATGTCAGTCAGTCAGTCAGTCACCTTTGAGTTTTATATATTTAGAAGATACTTTTCCGGCATAAAAAGTACCCTGTGTGGTGCCCAGGATATTAAAGAATAATTATACCAAGTTTCATCGTAATCGAACCGGTAGTTTTTGCGTGATGCGGGATGCCTGAACAAACAGACAGACAGACAAATTTTTTTTTAATCACATTTTTGGGTTCGGTGTCGGTCTAGTAACACTAGTGCCATTTATTTTTTTGATATTTTCAATGTACAGAATTTTCACTTCTACAGATTTATTATAAGTATAGATAATGTGCAAATCATCATTAGCACATTATCTATATCTATACTTATAATAAATCTGTAGAAGTGAAAATTCTGTACATTGAAAATATCAAAAAATAATTTACAGGGGGTGTTACTAGACCGACACCGAACCCAAAAATGTGATTAAAAAAATTTTTGTCTGTCTGTCTGTCTGTCGGTCTGTCTGTCTGTCTGTCTGTCTGTCTGTCTGTCTGTTTGTTCAGGCATCACGCAAAAACTACCGGTTCGATTACGATGAAACTTGGTATAATTATTCTTTAATATCCTGGGCACCACACTGGGTACTTTTTATCCCGGAAAAGTATATACAATAAAAAACAAACTTAATTTTGCGGTTCGATCCCTATACCCGATTACCACTGTCTGTACTGTACCAACCGCAAATACTAAGTTTATCGTAGGTTGGGTCACCCGCAGTGGAGTTCATTTTTATTCCTTTTAGTTTTTAGAGTTATTTAGGTTTATTTTTATATGAGTCGTAGGTATAGATTTTAATTTTAAAGTATAGGTAGTATATTTGATAGTGTACGTAGTGACCGTAGGTTATTTTATAATACTGTTAGGTAGGATTAGTAATTCGTATAGATATTAGTTTTTAGGGATTTTGCTTATTTATTGAGTTTAGATTAGTTATCATCAGAAATAGGTTTATTTAGGTAGGTATTTAATTTTCTGTTATTGAGGTTTTTTTTTAATTAGGTAGGTACTTAGGTAAAGATATCATATAGGTACCCTCTTAATCACCACTACACAATTGGTTTTCTACTGTAATTCGCCACAAAGGGCCCGCGAGATAGATGGCATTCTGGGGAAGCACATACATTTTATCCTGTTAGCACGTTCCCGTGGGATAATTTCCGACATCCACGCGGGCGAAGCCGCGGGCAGAAGCTAGTAAGACATAAAACTTTTGGAAATTTTAAACTAGGAGAACGAGGTGGGGACCTCGTTATTTCGCTCCTATTGTAATGTAAAAACTATATTTTCTTCAATTCTTCCACTTGCAATGTAACTTGTATGTATAATGTGGAAAAGATTGTTTATAAAGATTCCAAAGGACATGGATAAAGTTCGGCCCAGCATAGACGAAAACGTTAATTATATATTTTAAAAATCCAAACTAATATTATAAATGCGAAAGTAACTCTGTCTGTCTGTCTTTGCTTCACGCCTAAACTACTGAACCGATTTGTGTGAAATTTGGTACAGACATAGTTTGGAACTTGAGAATGGACATAGGATAGTTTTTATTACAAAAAATAAAATAAAAAAAAAAAATATTCCGGACATACAGCGCCATCTATTGGTCAAGAGTCGGCATCAATTCAGTACTGAAAATTCATCGGAAAAATGTAAATAAATAGTAAGAACTATTTGGGTAAAACCAAAAATCTGACGGAAGTCACTATTCCACGCGAACGAAGTCGCGGGCAAAAGCTAGTAACTAATAATATGAGAAATCCCGCCATAGCTTTCGTTACTTCGTCAAACTTTACGGGGAATATTTCAATTTAAAAGATTATATACAATTTAGATTCAGGTAATCGGGGAGATATTTATGTTACCAGTTATGGAAATGGGTTGGTACCTAATTGGCACATGTAAATTTTAAGAATTGTTATGATTTTTTCACGAGTATTTCTAGAAGATAAAATGTTAAAAATATAGGTATTTAAAGCGTATAGAATAATAACTAGACTGTAATTAACACGATAATAATGTATCAATTTCATGTTTAAATCAATAGATAAGTCCAGTTTTAAAAGTATTTAGGTAATGCACCTTCTGTGTCCTTTACCAGACAATCTTCACCTTTGAAAACTTTATAAAAACGATTTTGAGAACGCCAAAATTTTTTCATAGATGGTCACCAAGGTCAAAGAAATAGTCGCATTATGATTCCGAAGTTGTAGCTATAGGTTGGTGAGGGTTGTGTGGTGGATTTGGGCGGAGGAATTTTGACCTTGGTGAGTATTTATGATGAGTATTTCTTGACTACTTTTTGGCATTCTCAACATTGATTTTCATGAAGTTTTCTAAGGTGAGGATTGTGTGGTGAAGGACACCACCTTCTTTATGTTTCTTATTTATTGTCACTGCCCGTCACTGTCATGTTTTGCATTTGCCACTTAAAGATAAACAATGCAACGCAATATTTTATTTTTCTTTTTTCTATACGAAACAGCCTGTGTGTTACAAAGAGTACACTTTATAATAGTCTCTTCGAACCCTTCATTTAGACCATAGGTTCTGAACCTTATTTTGCCCACTGCCCACTTTTAGTTTTTTTGTCTAGAGCCCTCAGTTTTTGTTACTTCCCATCTGTCGCGAACCTGAAACAGCTATTGCCACGGTTATATTTAAACGTGTAATATTGTATAGTCGTAACTTCGTAAGATAGGATCTATATTTTTCTCTGGGTCATCTACTGCCCCCTGAATGTCTCAACCGTTCACGACGGGGCGTTATCGCCCACGTTGAGAACCTATCATTTAGACGTACTAAAAACATTTTTTCACAACTACATAATATGTACTTGTTGTGTTCGAAAGACCGCCATGTTGATTTTTGTGAAACGTCACCTCTTCAATAGCTGAACGTTACGCTGGGCAGACACCACAAGCCTAACGACATGTTCTTTAAAATGGATCCAGACGTCTGGATGCTGCGAGAGAATAAAGAATCCACACATACACAGGGCATAACATGACGATTTCTATTATATTTATATCTGTGTGGTGCGGCGTGTTACATCATCATGAATATTTTGTTATGATTCCTTGTGATATCATAAGCAAATATTATTTGCTTTGTTTCTGCTTATCTTTTTTTGCATTTCTGAGGGATTACACCTTTTTTGGACTATGATGGGTCTTCGCATTACAGTTTACCTCGGCTACAATGGTAACTCACATCTCGGACCACTCTCATTTTGCTTGGTTTCCACCGGAGATACAACGTTCTAAAAACGGGGGCATAGCAATTTAACCATTAGATTTGAGTGAAATTCAATCTGTTGGAAGACAGTGGATTACTCAGCGATCGACAAGTTTGAATTTATTTCTTTGAAGTCGTCAGTTTAGCCGCCGTCGTTTTTTCGGTCGTTAGTTTTTCGTTAACGACGAACAAAAATAATTAGGACTATGAAACTCTATTGTAGCTTCATAATACATTTTGTTTTGTGTTCATTTCTGGGCCAAGCTCGTGTGGGACCGTTATTCATCTCCTTTCAATTCGATAGCATTGAGGTTCCAGAAAAAAACAGCCGCGACAGGCAGACGAAGTCATACCATAAGTATTCCCTTTTTACCATTTCGGTACGGAACGCTAAAAATAATCTACGGAAACAGAGGCCATGCGGATGGCACAGGACGAACTCACTTGTCGAGCAGATGGTGTATCTGTATGGGCTCGCCCACGTTGAGCACGACGTGCTTGCGGAACTTGAGCAGGTAGGGCTCGGTGTTGGGCAGCACGGCGTCCAGCCCCTCGTGCCACACCGGCACGATGAGCGGCGCGGCGCCGCAGTCGGCCACGAGGCGGCCCACGCCCCACTTGAAGCGCAGCGGCTCCTTGTGCACGTTGACGCGGCCCTCGGGGAAGATGTGCACCCACTCGCCGCGCGCCAGACGCTCCACGCAGAAGTCCATCGCGGGCTGCACACAACACGCACACACGTCACGGCGACTCCGCCGCGCGCCGGCCGACGCTGACCGTGCGCTAAGGGAGGATAATTGAAAATTCACCTCCTAATGAGGTTAAATAGGGAGTGAATGTTTGTATGGAAGTTTGTCATTTTTGAAGTTAGAAATTTGATTACGAGTATTTTGAATGTAACATTCGGCGTTGTGACGCGGCTCTTCGCCGCTGAGCTGTAGAGTGTCACGAGCTACACTTGCCTGGTACACGCCGGCGCCGCGCACCACGGGCACACATTTGCCGAGCGCGAAGAAACACGAGTGCAGCGCGTTTGTGAAGCAGATGTCGTGCGCCGCCAGCGACCAGCGCATGCGCGCGCGCGACGCTAGCACGCCCATGTTTAGCACGCCTGCGCACGAAACAATATCATTATTACATCATGTCTGAGTGTTTACCGCACCACAACAGTATAATAAAATTAAAGGAAAAAAAATACTGTGGTGCCATCGACAAGATATTCCGTGCCTATCTGGACTTTGCGATGCTACTGATGATGTCATAATATGAAAGTCAAAACCCTCAGCATTCTCACTTCCGACCACTATGCTCTGGCACTAGACCAAACGAGGCAGTCTCATTCTCACTTCCGACCACTATGCTCTGGCACTAGACCAAACGAGGCAGTCTCATTCTCACTTCCGACCACTATGCTCTGGCACTAGACCAAACGAGGCAGTCTCATTCTCACTTCCGACCACTATGCTCTGGCACTAGACCAAACGAGGCAGTCTCAGTCTCGTAAGTCGATTTTCCCGCAGTACAATAAAATCCTTTTCTCATAGACATAACTACATTTTTAGGGTTCCGTAGCCAATGGCAAAAAACAGAACCCTTATGGATTCGTCATGTCTGTCTGTCTGTCCGTCCGTATGTCACAGCCACTTTTTCCGAAACTATAAGAACTATACTGTTGAAACTTGATAAGTAGATGTATTCTGGGAACGCATTAAGATTTTCATACAAAAATAGAAAAAAAACAACAAATTTTGGGGGTTGGCCCATACTTAGAACTGAAACTCAAAGTCCGTTCCGAAACAACCGCGTCCGGTGAGGACCTGCGTCAGGCGGAAGGTGAGCTGTCCGCTGTACCGTGATTTCTCGCGGCAGCGGAGTTACGCCCCGGCGTTTTACCTCCTCTCGCCACTCCCATATGGGCGAGGACTTTTGCCTCCAGATCCCATGGTGGCAATCCGGCAAAGAGGCTCGCCGCCTCAGCGGAGACTGTGCGGTACCACATGGCCTCGGACTTCGAGTCCCAATTGCCGGATCTTCTCGACGATTGTCGCAACAATGCGTGTTGCTATTTCGGCCGCCGCACACTGATCAATTATTAAAAGTTAGCGTCCCATAATTATTTTTGGTCAATGTGTCGGTAGTCCGAAAAATCATTTTATTAAGACTTATTGGTAACTTGTTTACATTATACTAAAACATCACCGTTATGCAGACAGTAGTTTAATAGATATGCCATTTCAAAGTTATCTCGAAAGCTAAACTACTAGGGCTGATTGATAAGTTTCCGAAACGAAGAACTTAAAAAAAAAAAAAATCTAGCATCTTTTCGAAAATAGAACGCCAAATTTTAATTTAATCGAACGGGTGGTATTTTTATGAGAGGACCTAGAACTTTCTCTGTCGTGAATTTTCATAACAATGGAAAGAAACGAAATTCGTGTAGTGATAAAGTTTTACGTTTTAAAAGAGAAAACAGCAACCCAGATTAAAGTCAAGCTAGACAGTGTTTTAGATAATTCTGCTCCTGCATTGAGTACAATTCACACCTGGGTAACTGATTTTAAACGTGGAAGACAGAGCTGCGAAGACGCCCCCAGGTCTGGCCGTCCAAATGAAGTCACGAAACCGGAAATGATAAAAAAAAAATCACAAAATTATACTGAACGATCGGCGCTTAAAGTTGCGAGAGATAGCAGAGATGGTGAACGTTTCATATGAACGCGGTTTTAATATTTTACACCAACATTTGGAAATGAAAAAGCTTTGCGCGCGATGGGTGCCGCGTTTGCTCACTATCGACCAAAAGCAACGTCGTGTGGACGATTCATCGGAATGTTTGACGCTGTTTAAGCGAGATCCTAACGAGTTTTTGCGGCGTTATGTTACAGTAGATGAAACCTGGATACATCCTTATACTCCTGAAACAAAAGAACAATCTAAGCAAGTGGACTGAGCGGAAAACCTGCGCCGAAGAAAGCAATTTAAACGGTTTTGTCGGTCGGAAAAGTGATGGGGACTGTGCTTTGGGATGCTTGAGGGATTATTGTAGTGGATTATCTGCAAAAAGGAAAAACAATAAATGGAGAGTACTATGCAAGCTTGCTGCAAAAATTAAGTGACAAAATCCGAAAGAAACGACCTCATTTGGCCAAGAAAAAAATTTTGTTCCGCCATGACAACGCGCCTGTACACACGTCAATGGTTGCAGGCCAAACTCCATGAATTGCGGTTCGAATTGCTACCGCATCCACCCTATTCCCCAGATCTGGCTCCGTGCGACTTCCACTTACTCCCAAACCTGAAGAAATGGTAAGTGGCCAGAGATTTTCATCAAATGATGAAGTCATTGTTGCCGTAGACAAGTATTTTGAGGGGTTGAAGAAAACATTTTTTCAAACTGGTGTATCGGCATTGGAGAAGCGATGGACTAAATGCATCGAGGTAGAATGAAACTACGTTGAGAAATAAATTTATTTTAAATAGATTTTTAAAGTTTTTCTTTGTCGTTTCGCAGTCAAGCGCTAGTTTACAACATTAAAAAAAAAAAAAAACTTATCGATCAGCCCTCGTATTAAGTATAACAAGACTGATTTATCGTTGTTTTGCGCTCCTATTCAAGTTAAGTTGGTTAAGTTTGCAATGTAAACTGTAAATTTAAAAAAATGGTGCACATTAAGGAAGGTCTGTACATTTTATAATAATAATAATAATAATAAATCATTTATTTGTCTGAAATATGGTGGGTACACAAGATGTTAAATTAAATTATAGCACAGGACATATTTCGCCCTCATTACGGGCATGCAAAATTATAGTTAATTTACGAGTACAACAATCATTTTTAAAATTACAGTTAAATATTAGGACTATTAGAATTATTACAATTTATAAGAAAAATTAGAATTAGAATTATTACAATCATTTAAATAACAATTATTAGAATTACAATGATTTCAATTACTTAAATTATTATTAAAGTCAAAGTCACAGGAAATAAGAAGAATACGGTGCACCAGTATCTTAGTGGACACCAAATCGGCATGTGCTTTTATTCAAAAAATCTTTAACAGTGTAGAAGCTCTCCTGTATTAACCATTTTCGCAAGGCACAACAGAACCTTTTATATGGCAGATCGGTCATTCCTCTGGGCAAAGAGTTATATATTAGAGGTGCCATATAGGCACAGTTCTTTCTGAACAGTTGTAGCTTAGGCACAGGCATTTTTAGGGGCAGGTGGTTAATTTTACGTTTAAATGTATTGTCGTTGGGGGTGAAAAGATGACTGTGGTATTTAACAAACTTAGCTACTTCATAAATATATATGCAGGGAAGTTAGTAGATCCTTAGATTTAAAAATCGGTTTACATGATTCCGCCCAATCCATGCCGAACAGTGCCCGAATGCATTTTTTCTGTGCTATGAACACCCTCGTGATGTCACAGGAATTTCCCCAGACAACTATGCCATAGCGTATAATGGAGCATATGTAAGCGTGATATACCATAATAGAAGTATGTCTGCTCGTCACGTCTTTTACCTTTCGAAGTGCAAAAACAAACTTGTTAATTTTTATGCATAAACTATTAATATGTTCTTTCCATGAAAGATGTGTATCAAGAATAATGCCTAAGAATTTTGCGCTGTTTATCTGTCGTATAAGTGAATTATTATAACAAATATTTAATTCGATGTTTTTACTCTTATAAGTTTTGAAGTTAATTAGTTTTGTTTTCTCTATGTTTATTTTTAATTTATTTGTGTCTAACCATTGAATAACATCTTCTAACGTTTTATATATTTCCGTTTCATATGTATCAATATTTTTACAGTCCATAATAATAGTGGTGTCGTCTGCGAACAAGACACAATCATGTGTGAGTGCACTTGGAAGGTCATTGACGTAAATAAGAAATAACAGAGGCCCTACGATGCTACCCTGGGGTACCCCAGAACAATTAATCCTTTGTTTCGAGTCAAACTTAACTACATTATTTGTTCCAGTATCAAATTTAGTAATCCTAGTGAATTGTTTCCTGTTTTGCAAATAGGACTGAAACCATAACAAGGAAGACCCCCTTATTCCACATTTGTCATGTTTCGAGATGAGCATCGAATGATCAACGAAATCGAATGCTTTACTGAGGTCTAATAGTAGAGCTGACGTTGGGATTTTATGGTTGATATTATTAATAATGCGGTTTATTAAGGTGAAGGTAGCTAATTGCGTTGACCGATATTTCCTGAAACCAAATTGTTCCGGGGCCAAAATTTCATATTTATCCAGGAAGTTAACTATTCTTTTGAGCATTATTCTTTCACAGATCTTAGATAGGACCGGAGTTAAAGCAATAGGTCTAAAATTATTTTTATCTGATTTTGACCCTTTTTTATGTAGTGGCTTTATTATCGATAGCTTAAGTTTGTCTGGAAAACATCCTTGTTCAAAAGATAGATTTATGATGTGAGCCAAAGGTTCCGATATAAATCGGGCTATACGTTTCAGTATGTCGGAATTAATTTCGTCATACCCTGCCGACTTAGAATTTTTTAATGAAATTATTGTGTTGAAAACTTCGTTAAAATCCGTGGGTTTTAAAAAAATACTAGAGTCGTTACTTTTTAAATTTGATGTGCGATGCTCAGACCCATTATTGACAGAGGCAGAACTACTAGAATTTTGAACTACACCAATGAAAAAATTATTAAATATGTTTGCTATGTCAGATCCAGATGTAACTACTTCCGTTTTCGACAATATTATCTATGAATGTGCTAGTCCTAGGTACAGTATCATCAACATTTTAATGTCAATTTATTAGAAAACTCAGGTTCTCGTAGTAAAATTATAAGTCTGTTTCAGTCCTACAATCTTGTAAACCTATTTTTGGAGCCCACAAGAATAACCCCTACTAGTGCCACATGCCTAGATAATATTTATACAGATATTATACCAAGCCACAAAGAAATTATAAATTTACTAGATTCTGATCATTGCGGGCAAAGGATTACTATTCCAAATCAAAACAAAATAGTGGTTAAAAAAGATATCACTGTTAACCCCAAAACTGCATGTCGCTTGAAGGTTTTCAAAAGTAAACTCACTGATAAATTACCAGTTTTGTCCATTCATGCGGATCCTAATCATCTATATGATAATTTTTTTAATATATACTGTAAACAATTTAATTCAACCTTTATTCCCAAGACTATCTCGGTTAATAGTAACACATGTTTCAGTGATTGGGCTACCATTGGTATTCATAAAAGTAGAAAGCGGCTTTATGAACTGTACAATGAAAGGACTTACGTAAACACTGATGAATTTAATTTGTATGTAAGAAATTATTCAAAATTATTTAAAAAAGTTTGTTATATGGCCAAGTCACGTTATTTGGGTTCAAAGATTAAAAACAGCAATAATGTAATTAAAACGACCTGGTCTATTATTAATAGTGAAGCGGGAAGATCTAGTAACCGGAATACTGACTACAGCCTGTCTATTAATGACAACATAATAAAATCAGACTCACAAGTCGCCGAGGCATTTGAAAATTTCTTTTCAGATATTCCCGTTTCAACTACTAAATCCCTAAACTCATCACCTTCTATTGCTGAGTCTTTGCTTATGGAAAATGTTAATGGTTGCGATTCGGAATTTCATTTTGAACATGTTACCTGTAGAGATATAATTAAAACCTTTCACACTTTAAATGTAAAAAAGACTGCAGATCTGTGGGGCAATTCTGTAGAAGTTGCTAAGTCTATTATTGACATTGTAGCACCTACTCTAGCTCTTATCTTTAATAGTTGTATTGACAGTGGGGAGTTTCCTGACCTTATGAAAAATAGTAAAATCATACCTTTGTTTAAATCAGGTAGTACATCAGACCCTACAAATTATAGACCTATTTCTGTACTACCTACCTTTAGTAAAATTTTTGAGAAATTAATTTTAGAACAAATGCAAAGATTTTTTAATAAACACAAATTATTACATAGCAAACAGTTCGGTTTTACAAGGGGTCGTTCAACTACTGATGCCGGTGTTGAACTTATAGGACATATTTATAATGCATGGGAAGACAAATGCGATGCCTTGGGCATCTTTTGTGATTTGTCCAAGGCATTCGATTGCGTTCTTCACGAAACTTTAATCAGGAAACTCCGCCACTACGGAATCCGGAACGCTGCTCTGGATCTTCTTACTTCATACTTGAGTAAGAGGATTCAGAGCGTTGATGTTAACGGAAAAAGATCTCCCGGATCTTTAGTAACAATGGGAGTCCCACAGGGCTCAATTCTTGGTCCTTTCTTGTTTCTTATTTACATTAATGACTTGCCGTACCTCATAAAGGATAATCATGATATAGTGTTGTTTGCAGATGACACTTCACTTTTGTTTAAACTTAAACGTCAGCAGCAGGTTACTGACGATGTAAATAGCGCGATCTCTAAAGTAGTCCACTGGTTCAATGTTAATAATTTACTTCTAAACGAGAAAAAAACCAAATGCATTAAGTTTACGTTGCCTCACGTTAGACAAGTGAAAACTAATGTGTTGGTAAAGGGCGAAGAATTGAATCCTGAAGACAGCACAGTATTCTTAGGCATAACTTTGGATGCTAAGCTTCAGTGGGGTCCACATATAGACAAATTGTCAAAAAAGCTAAGTTCCGCAGCATACGCTGTTAGAAAAATTCGTAATTTAACTGATATAGAGACAGCCCGTTTAGTGTACTTTAGCTATTTTCATAGTGTAATGTCGTACGGTATTCTATTGTGGGGAAATGCCGCTGATATTCAGACTATCTTTGTTTTGCAAAAGCGAGCTGTTCGATCAATTTATAAATTAAGTCCGAGACACTCGCTCAGAGAAAAATTTAAAGAAATTAATGTTATGACTGTGCCCTCTCAGTATATTTATGAAAATCTTTTATATGCCCATAAAAATATAAAATTGTTTAAAAAATACAGTGATATCCATGATATAAATACTAGGAACAAACACAAATTTGTTCTACCTACAACAAGGCTCAAGAAAATAGGTGGCTCGTTCAGATGCCAATGTATACGCTTTTACAATAAAGTTCCAAGCCCCGTTCAAGATCTAAGCCTTAATAAATTCAAATCATTCATTAAACGTAAGTTGTGCGAGAAAGCATTTTATACCGTTAAGGCTTATATCGAGGACAAAAAGGCTTGGGATTAAGCTGCTTCCAATTTTTACATATTGAATGTGTTTATTTTTTATTTTTGTTTTGTTGATGTTTTTTTTTTTTATATACACTTTGACATTGATGAATTTGATATATACTATGACATTTGCTTACTTTGTAAAGTATTCTATTATTTTAATTATTGTGAATGTGAAGACTATGTGGGTCATTGTATTTATATTATTTTTCTCTCTGTTCTCTTAGTTTTTGGCGTGGTCTGGCAGTTTGAGTAATTAATGTGGCCTACCCAAATGTCCTTTCTTTGGTATTGTTCGTCGGATCGTTGAGCTCTCTAAGTTTTGAGTTGAGCTGCACGATTTCTGACAAATGCGTGCACTGACTGGACAGGTCCTCTCAAACTGTTTGGTTCTTTCTTCAAAAAAACCATCTCAGACATAAATCTACATGGTCTTCACATGGTCTGACCAAGATTATGTCTGGACTTTAAAAGAGACTGTGACGTCTGAGTTTGTTTCGGCCTTTCTTCTCAGACTAGTCAGATAGGAAACGCCGACCTCATCTAGTTTTAAAATATGATTGACGTGTAAAAGTGTTTGTACAAACCTACTTACAAAAATAAAATCATTTATCATTTATCATTTATCATTTAGCGTTTGACTACGTCCCAAGTTGCTTTACCTTTATTGCGAGAGTTAGTTATATACCTTTGGTTACAAAGCGACTGAGTGCTATTTATACATTTCCTTAACAACTTAGAATATTTTATATACTCCAATTTATTATTATTGCTTCTATTTAAGTAGTAGTTGTATCTGAGCGTTCTTTTGGTTCTACAACTTATTTTAAGACCTTTCGTTATCCAAGAAATTCTGCCGGCTGTAAAACAATTTCTTCGTCTTATTATGGGAAAGCAGAGTTTAAAGAATAACGTTAATTCTTCGTGAAATTCATTGAAAGCCTCATTTGTATCCAATATATTCAATATTTCAGAAAAAGTTATACTGCCAATGCACTCTACAAATTTACTTAGGTTATTTTTGCTGTAGTCACGTGTAGTTGTGAAGTAATATTTAGATACTTTTTCCACTTGTTTTGTTTCAAATTCAATTGTTTGTGCTGTTTCGTGATCCGAGAGACAGAAGTTGTGTGTCCTACCTACTGCTCTTGGAATATTACTAAGGATATTGTCGATACATTTATTTATTCGTGTTGGTTCCTGGATATGACACTGGAGTCCGTAATTGGATATAAGTTCTAGGAATTGAGAACTTGCGGTATATCAATATTAAAATCGCCGCAAATAATTAATTTACGTTGTTTGTGGCGTAGTTTAGATAAAATTTCATTCATTTTGTTAAAAAATACATTTATATTGGAATTAGGAGTTCTATAAACACATATAATAGTTAGTTTTATTTGAAGAATTTCTAGGCCACAGATTTCAAAATGTTTTTCAATACTTAGTTTATTAATATCATGCAGTTCTACGCCTTTGAAGTCATTTCGTAACAAGATACAAGAACCCCCTCTCCGTTGCAATTGCCGGGAAAATATGGTAGACACATGAAAATTATTAAGTGTTAAAAATTGCTCCTCACCTTTAATTATAAAATGTTCAGTGAGACATACGGCAATAACACGTTTATTTGATTCATGTAGTACATTGAGGGCTAAGTCTAGATCGTCCATTTTACTAAGTGCGCCTGCTATATTTTGGTGCATAATACTACACAATGAGGTACTATTGCGCTTTTATTGGTATATAAACAAAAAATAAAATAGATCAATTTATATGATTAAAAAAATATATAAGGTGCTATAAAAATATCTGCCACGGCTGCAGTGGGAGATAGTATTGTGTTTATAGATTACAATAGTAAAGATAAATTATTGATTATTCGTCATATTTTTTTTCATACAAAAAAAATGTACGTATAAATTTGAATTGATTTATTAGTATAAAACCATCCCGTAGACTTGTAAGCTGTTACCGCACCGCACTGAATTCAATTAAAAAACGCCGGCGACGTTCATTCATACACTGTTGCCATTCTTATCAAACAATGCCGCCGTGCGCGGCGGCCACTCGGTCGTGAATTAACTGTTCCGGGGTACGAAAGTTCTTCACTATTGTAATCTATAAACACAATACTACCTCCCATTAAAGCCGTGGCAGATATTTTTATAGCACCTTATATTTAATAATGTACTGATATTTACAAACTTTTCTAAGTTTGAACTGTGTTACGTTTAAAAGTACAAATTAGTACATTATCATTTTGATTCCATTATATAGCAGGGCCTATTAGCTATATAAAAATATGCATTTTTTTTCCGGTGATTGCCGGTTTCTATAGTAAAGTGTTTTTTAGGTAATGGTGCCTCAATAAAAATATTGATTTATTCAATACTAGCTTCTGCCCGCGGCTTCGCCCGCGTGGATGTCGGAAATTATCCCATGGGAACGTGCTAACAGGATAAAATGTACCTATGTGCTTCCCCAGAATGCCATCTATCTCGCGGGCCCTTTATGGCTAATTACAATAGAAAACCAATTGTGTCTCATTAGTGGTGATTAAGAGGGTACCTATATGATATCTTTACCTAAGTACCTACCTAATTTAAAAAAAAAACTCAATAACAAAAAATTAAATACCTACCTACCTAAATACACCTATTTCTGATGATAACTAATCTAAACTCAATAAATAAGCAAAATCCCTAAAAACTAATATCTATACGAATGATTAATCCTACCTAACAGTATTATAAAATAACCTACGGTCACTACGTACACTATCAAATATACTACCTATACTTTAAAATTAAAATCTATATCTACGACTTATATGTATAAAAATAAACCTAAATAACTCTAAAAACTAAAAGGAATAAAAATGAACTCCATTGCGGGTGACTTAACCTACGACAAACTTATTATTTGCGGTTGGTGCAGTAATCGGGTCTAGGGATCGAACCGCAAAATTAAGTTTGTTTTTTATTGTATATACTTTTACGGGATAAAAAGTACCCAGTGTGGTGCCCAGGATAATAAAGAATAATTATACCAAGTTTCATCGTAATCGAACCGGTAGTTTTTGCGTGATGCCTGAACAAACAGACAGACAGACAGACCGACAGACAAAAAATTTTTTAATCACATTTTTGGGTTCGGTGTCGGTCTAGTAACATGCCCCCCTTTTTTTTTTTTTTTTGAGGATGGGAAATCATCAAATGACTCCTCCCGCTCTGGGTGGAGCAGAAGGGAGTGTCAGACTTTTACTGACTAAAACCCACCCGTGTTCCTTCCTTAGCCCTTTATGTTCCAGGGCAGCGGTAAACCCTTTCGGATGGTCCCGCTACCCTGGCAGGCTTCGGCCCTATGGGGCCCCGTCTCTTTTGCTGACATCTCTTTGAGGCGCGCGTGGAACACGTACACGCCGTCCGGCACGGGCCTAGTCTTGATCGGACGGAGAGCTACCCATTACTCTCCGCCCGCAGGCCCGCGCCTACGGAACATGCCCCCCTGCCCCTGCCATTTTTTTTTTTTCATATTTTCAATGTACAGAATTTTCACTTCTACATATTTATTATAAGTATAGATATAGATTTTGTCATTACATCGACCAGTAAAGCCGTTATCAAAGGACAATAAAGATATAAACTACTTAACTATATTTTGGAGACATTAGAAGTATCGGAACTGCCCACTACAAGCAGGGAAAGTCTTCAAAACGTTATTATAACTTTTACTGTAATGTTCCATTAATATTATTAGATTCCGGAATCAAAATGAAAAATGGCTTGATCAAATAGTAATCACCTCTGGCGGGCAAGAAAGTGCACTCTCTACGTCTACGTCTAGAGAAGCAGGACGTCCAAAAATGAGCTTTTGTGACCTATCCGCTAAAACTAAACGTAGAAGGTTAAATATAGAGGTGAAATCACAAAGTAAAAAAGAACTCTGTCTCGCTGCTTCGATGAAGTTATACACTCAGAAGGAAACCGCAGTGCAGCTTCACTTGTCCTAGACATATCTACCTCACCCGATAAAGGCCAGATTGCACAAGAAGCTGGTAAATCGCAGGACAACTGTATATCTTTTTCATGTCAAGAAGCTTTATCGTTATTTACTGATTTGAAAGTAACCCGCTATCAATATACTGCTTTAATCTGCAATCCGTAAAAACTTAAGAAACTTGTTTCCTCCTTACTGCATGTAAGATTGAAGAAAAAACGAAGTGTTATCCAAAGAACATTACTTTTACAAGAACCAGAAGTTGTGTTAGATGAGGAGTAATTTAGCAAAGACATAAAATATTAATTACCAACTTAAATTATGTGAAAACGATTTTTCGATACTATTTAATGTTATAAATATACCTTTAATTCACGACTTCAGTATTTAATCATTTCGTCCCCCTAAATTTTTGAAATTGATCACTGTGCGCCGCCTGGTGCGACTGCGCCAGGACCAGCGTGTCGTCAGACCCGCCACAGGCTCCCGTGGCGGGATGCCGTGGCATACTGCGGTAGGCAACGGCATGCCACGGACTCCGGCGCTCGTAGTGATATACTGTGGGGTGCGGCGGCGGGGGTAGAGAAGAGGGCATGCCGTGGCAAAGTGCTGGAATGCCGCGGTATCCAAGCGGCCAGTGTGCGCTGACTCACGGCAAAATCCCGTGCCATGCCGTCCCAGTCTGCGTAGGCCTTAATTTGCTTCTTCCGTAATAAGGTGTAGGCATCTAGTTAGCAGTTACGGAACATAAAATACTGAGGTAAAGAGTGAACAGAGTCCATTCAGTTTCAGTGGGACACTGTGAGCGGCACCTGTCGGCAACGACAATAGATCACATTCGGTAAAGTGCCGCGAAACTCACAAAACATCGCCGAGCTTTGTTCACTCTAAGAAAAGCAATGACTTCAGCTACGGTCATTGTGAGGCAGTGACAATACACGTTCAATAATATACACGTGCGGTGTGCCCGCGTGTCCGTTTATCTGAACGGACACACGGCACACACAATCATTAGGTGGCGCATCGCGGGCGGTGTGATGTGGGGCGGGGGGTGGCGGGGGGTCGCCTGATGCCGATCGAGTGACGTCGCAGATGATGGCTGATAAGTTCAAGAGCAAAACGCAGCGGACAACAAAACGAATGCAGGCGTCCAACTAGACACTTTGTCATTGACTTGACTCATTTGCTGTTATTTTGCTGATAAACAATTTTATCAATCAACAGCGCGCTTATTTCACGGATACTCATTTTCCTAATAAAAAGGAAAGAATAAAATCACAACAGAACTTATAAGGATAAAAAACAAAAACAATTATTTTCTAACAAACATTATAGTTTTAATAGTTTCGGGGTTCAGCCGTGCTACGAGGGTGTAGTCGTTGGAAGCGAGGTGTGGCCACGCCTCGGCGTTACGACTGTTTATATCACTATTCATTATGATAAAGGGCAAGGCCAAAGGGAAGCCTTGTCCTTTACAATTTGCTAATGTGACAAAATGTAGGCTAAACTTAACTTGCTCCACAGTAGAGCAGCAGCTAGAGCAGATGATGTAGTTCATGGGTAATGTTGAGATCATTGTATCGACTAAATTCCCGTGCAGGCACGGTCCGAGGGTATTTGGGGGCTCGTGGGGGTCATGACCTCCCCCAAAATCATTCAAGCTATCGAGAGTCTGAATAATTTACTTGTCTTACTAACTTAAAACTGTACTTGAGCCACAGAGACCCCGATGGGCATTTACAAAAACATTAAGAACATAGGAGATATGGGGACCGCCGACAGAAGTGAAAACTTTAATTATGAATTGACAGTGGGTTTTTTAACGCGCCTAAAAAGTTTTTACTTTAATAAGTGTACGAGTCATGTATCGCACATGGCACGCGCGCATAACATAGATCAGCACTTTTGCGTTGCCTTGCACAAATTATAGTGTAACGCACAGTACACGATCAGCGTTCATAGTCAGCTGTACTCATTCACACAACATTCATATAGCATTCGTTACGTGGTAGTTAAATATATTCAATAAACCATCATCTTTTCTATCTATAATATGTATGTATTTACAAAAAAAAAAAGGTATATAAGTAGTTTATCAGCCATCTTGTTACCATAACACAAGCATTAGGTTGCTTAGCTTGGGACTAGATGGCGCTGTGTGAAATGTCCAGGAATATTTATTTATATTTATTTATTTTATCTTTGGCTATCCGTGACTTATCATTCAAGCTAACATACAAGGTGTGTGCGTCCCATTCAGCAGCGCATAAATCTTTTTGGTCCTTCGAGCCTCAAGATTATAGGTGTTCCGCGTTCTTTTGTGCGGTGGCGATTCAGTTGGACTGGCAGACCAGAAGCAGCATCTGACCAGCTCAAGAAAGGAAGCATCACCTGGACAGAGGAAACGGACCGCGGAGATCATTGCGGCACCAGCAGCAGCGAATACAAGAGATCACCGAAGCACATCAGCAGTATCCTCAGAAACAGATTTGGTGACTTAAGGTAGTTATCACAATTTTTTCCATCATGGAGGGAGTTATTCAAACTCAATATCCAGTCATGGAGGCAATGCATTAACTTCTCCTGTTATCTACTATATAAAAATAAGTCGGGTTTTCCTTCCTGACGCTATAACTCCAGAACGCACGAACCGATTTCCACGGTTTTGCATTCGTTGGAAAGGTCTCGGGCTCCGTGAGGTTTATAGCAGGTAGGAGTAGTGTAGGAGTAGGTTAGGAGTAGGGTAGGAGTAGGTTAGGAGTAGGGTAGGAGTAGGTTAGGAGTAGGTTAGAATTAGGGTAGGAGTAGGGTAGGAGTAGTGTAGGAGTAGGGTAGGAGTAGGGAAGGAGTAGTGTAGGAGTAGGGTTGGAGTAGGTTAGAATTAGGGTAGGGTAGGGTAGGAGTAGTGTAGGAGTAGGTTAGGAGTAGGGTAGGAGTAGGTTAGAATTAGGGTAGGAGTAGGTTAGGAGTAGGTTAGAATTAGGGTAGGAGTAGGGTAGGGGGTAGGACACCGCGCGAACGAAGTAGCGCCGGGCAGCTAGAAATAATTTATATGGCAAAACAACGTTTGCCGGGGTCAGCTAGTAAAATATAGAATGTAGGATGCAAGAGCGAGCGAAGCAATTGGGCACTCCACTTGTACGTAAGGTTCGAAAGGCTTAGGTTAAGGCCTGATTCCAAAACCTAAACTGCTGTAAAACGAGTTTAAGCTTTTCTTCATAATTCGATAAAGTAAGTTCTCTTTCTGTATAATGTAAAAAAAAAAAAAATGTATATAAGTAGTTTATCAGCCATCTTGTTACCATAACACAAGCATTAGGTTGCTTAGCTTGGGACTAGATGGCGCTGTGTGCAATGTCCAGGGATATTATATTATTATTAATGGTCAAAAGAAAACCGAACCTATTTCAAAGACGGGTGCATCACATTCTGTTGATTCTTGAGCTTTTCTTCATAGCTCATAAGTTGAAAAAGCAAGTAATTCCTACTCCTTTTGTAATGATCAAAAGAAAATCGAACCTATCCGAGTGTGCAAAATTTTCTTCTATTCTTCATAATTGGGAAATGCGGCCGATTAAAAAAATATGGCATTTTACTAACCCCCTTAATTATCAAGTGTACTTCCTAATTATGGGGGTTAGTAAAAATAGTAAAATGCCATATTATTATTTTTAAACATCCCAAAACTTTTATTCCATTCTTTGAAAAAAAAAATACAAACATCCGAATTGCGAACCTCCTCCTTTTTTAGAAGTCGGTTAAAAAAGATTTTTTTATAAACAACTAGCGGACCCGGCAAACGTTGTTTTGCCATATAAATTATTTTTTCCAGCTGCCCGGCGCTACTTCGTTCGCGTGGTGTCCTACCCTCTACCCTACTCCTACACTTCTCCTAACTTACTAATACTAGATAATCCGAGTAATGTGGATATAAGTATGTATGTTGTCGATTCAAAACCGTGCTTCAATTCGAGTGGACCCGAGTCTACCGTACCGAAGGAACGATCGTCAAATGTTTGACAGGAAAGTAGGTAGAACAGTATATTATATGGGAAAATAAAATTGTTGTTTTAACTACCTACCTCGCAATTTTTCCATATTTTCTCACCGTTTAAACCTTCCCTGGACTACGACAAACATTTCAAAACCCAAATCAGCTAAATCGGTCCAGCCGTTCGATAATATATATAGATACGACGTTGTTAAAGTACAATAATTAGTAGATTATCGTTCGAGATTAATGCTAGAGATATCGTCAGAACTTTCGATACACTCGTTTCGTTTTTATCTATCTAAGAGAACTAGCACTGACGAAGAGCGGAGTGGAGGTCGCTACACGAGAAGTGCTCAAGACTCAGACTAAGCACTTAAGGTCTCTGCACACAGCTACGGGACGGCGTCGCTGCGCTGAGCAGTTGTAATGTACTAGATACTACGGACGACGGGACGACGCCACACAGAGCCGCCCCGCTCGACGCGACGGTAACCGTCGCGCCCCGCCGGCGCCGCCGCCACGCCGAGCGGCAAATACAAGTCAGAAGCGGCGGGGCTGGGCGTGGCGGGACGCGAGCGCGTTTTTGATTTATTTCATGCACCCATTTCCGTTTACG
This sequence comes from Apamea sordens, assembly GCA_945859715.1. Classification (NCBI taxonomy): domain Eukaryota; kingdom Metazoa; phylum Arthropoda; class Insecta; order Lepidoptera; family Noctuidae; genus Apamea; species Apamea sordens. The sequence continues at coordinate 248,673 of OX244002.1, forward strand.
TTGTTTTTTCTTAGCTAGCGCAAGTATGAGCAATAGCGTTTCCATATCTGAATCGCTCAACCCCACCCCAGATGTGGGGTGGGAAGGGACAGCGACGCGGCGCTGGCGTGGCGGCAGTGTTCACACTGCGGGCGCGATCACGTCACGTCCCGCCGCGCCTTTCTTTCATCAAAAAAGATGTTGAGCGATTCAGACATGGAAACGCTATTGCTCATAGTTGCGCTAGCTAAGAAAAACCGGTCAAGTGCGAGTCGGACTCGCCCATGAAGGGTTCCGTTACGTTACGATTTATGACGTATTAAAAAAAACTACTCACTAGATCTCGTTCAAACCAATTTTCGGTGGAAGTTTATATGGTAATGTACATCATATATTTTTTTTAGTTTTATCATTCTCTTATTTTAGAAGTTACACGGGGGGGGACACACATTTTACCACTTTGGAAGTGTCTCTCGCGCAAACTATTCAGTTTAGAAAAAAATGATATTAGAAACCTCAATATCATTTTTGAAGACCTATCCATAGATACCCCACATGTATGGGTTTGATGAAAAAAAAAATTTTGAGTTTCAGTTCTAAGTATGGGGACCCCCAAAATTTATTGTTTTTTTTCTATTTTTGTGTGAAAATCTTAATGCGGTTCACAGCATACATCTACTTACCAAGTTTCAACAGTATAGCTCTTATAGTTTCGGAAAAAAGCGGCTGTGACATACGGACGGACAGACAGACAGACATGACGAATCCATAAGGGTTCCGTTGCCATTTGGCTACGGAACCCTAAAAACAACGTCAACGGAAATGGGTGCACGAAATAAATCAAAAATGCGCCCGTGGCCCGTCACGCCCCGCCCCGTCGATTCTGACCTGTATTTGCCGCTCGGCGCGGTGGTGGCGGGGCGCGACGGGTACCGTCGCGTCGAGCGGGGCGGCTCTGTGTGACGTCGTCCGTAATATCTAGTACATTACAACTGCTCAGCGTCGCGTCGCCGTCCCGTCCCGCCCGCTGTGTGGTTGCGAGTGATGGTGGGAAACTGAATACTTAGAGGATAGAAAATGCCTGACTTTCCGAAAGCCAAGGTACTCTACACAATGAGCTCCGTTATAAGAGAGTTGAGGAGGCTTCCAGCGAGCTAGTGTGTATAGGTAGGTCAGCACCCTAATTGCGTAACACACGATCAATCGGAATCAGAATCATTTTGAAGCAAATTGCTAATCCATTGCTTCATAAGTTCGAAAAATTTGTCTGCTCAACACGTAAATAACGCAATGAATGTTGTTGAACTGTCAAAATGAAACAGATTCCGATTGATCGTGTGTTACGCAATTAGGGTGCTGGTTAGGTACTACACGCTGGCAGAGTGTGCCGCCTGGGAGGAGCCGCGCCGTGCCCTCATCTCAGAAGTAGGCAGTGACCTGTCGCTGCCGGCCGTGGTCGAGTCGATGGTCGGCAGCGAAGAGTCCTGAGTCGTCGGCGGAGGGCGGACAACGCCCTCTTCCAGCCCTCCTAAATGGGTCCAGGGGCGACGGACTCGGGGACGTCCGGACGACCCGAGGTGGCGGCGCGTAGTGTTCCACGCGCGTCCCTCTTAGACGTCGCGGGGGGAGTCTAACACCCCTCTGACCCGAGGAGCCCCGCGGTGGCGGGCTGGAACCAGTCGGGGGTTGCGGAAGGATCGTACGTTCCCGTGAGCCCCGGCGTAGGTGTGAGACGGAACACCGGGGTGGTTTTTAGTCAGTAAGAGTCTGACAGACCCCATCACCCGGCCCAGGGGGGCGGATTTCCGGGTTGGCATCCATGAGGCCAAACCGGAGAAAAAAAAAAAAAAAAAAGGTACTGACCCCAGAGGCCAGGGTCGTCGAAGCACGAGTGATGGTTGGACACGGTGAGCAGCGGCTGGCCCCGCGGCCGCCGCACCGCCGCCGCCAGCGTCTCGCGGTTGTACACCGTCGTCTTGTTCAGGAACTCTGCAACACACCACACATACAAACCATCCTCTGTGACATTGCTCAAATTGATAATTAAGCATCCCTTCTCAAATATTTGAACTTCATGTAACATCAGCATACAGGCGATTGCCAAGCAGAGCTTGACGCTCAGACCTTTGTGAGCTTTTAGTAGTGCTATAGGTATTTAAACTAAGCTCATGATATCCAAGTAGGTAAAACTTTTGTAACTTAGATAAATATTATCTTTTCAATGACAATGTATATTTAAGTTAGTACAGTCACGAGCACTTGGAAACTTTCGATAGCGATTTTGCGCGAAATAACGAAAACAACAATGAAATACGACACATTGCAAAAACCTATGGGTTCGAAAATACTATGTTCGTAGCAACATAAAATTTCATTAAAAAATAAAGAAGTAAATCGCTTTTGAATAAAGCCAAATGTATACATACTTATGCTCGTGACTGTACTTACAGTAATTTGGGAAAAATGAAGCAATGTAATTGTTGAGGTTCATGAACATCATAAATCAGTATCAGTTGAGGAGAAGTACCTACTCGTGCAAACACTATATTCAAGAAGATGTTATGTTTATTAACAAAACTTCACATAAGTGATTGCTTAATCTGGTGTGTTGAAGTGAGATATGATAAGAAAGTGTGCAGCAATAGATAAAGTGAGAAGCCAAGTGTAACCTAATATGAGTAATTAGGTCAACGGGCACCCGCGGCAGATGATAACATTCTATTCATTACAGACACCATTCAAATGATTCATGAACTTATGCTATTTGAGAAGCAATCCATTCAACTCAACTCAACTCAAAGCATTTATTTCAATTCAACTATTTAAAGGCACGTTTGAAATATCAAAATTAAATAGTCGGTTAGTTAGTCAGAAAGTTGAAGCTAATTGCCCATTCCAAAATGTAGATCTCTATGGAGAAGAACGGGCAAGAAACTCCAAGGACACTCTTTTAAATCAAGATATTATTACAAAATCCTGTGAGAACAATGTAAAAAAAACAAATAAAGAAACAATCAAAATATAAAATTAAAAATACAGTATATATATAGGTATAGACCAGTCTCAACCGACGGTGCCTGTTCAAAACATGATGCGTGGATCAGCACCATCCAGCTCCCTTCAAAATGGTTGAGCTGTTTGTGAACGGGGTCAGTAGGGACTGGTCAACTCTTTGCTGCCGTGGCTTATTTTGATTTAATTTAATTTTTTTTTTTTTTTATCTTCTCTATACGGACGCTTTTAACATTCTGCATTGTTCTCACGTGCATAATTTTGTACATGAATGATGTAAACAATACTTTGTAACAATATTATTATGATTTAAAAGAGTGTCCATGGAGTTTCTTGCCCGTTCTTCTCCAGAGGTACCTACTACGCTTTGGAATGGGCAAATAGATTCGTCTTTTTGACTGGCCGACCTTGACAATTCAAAAGTGCCTGTAATTGGTATATTTGAAATAAATAGTTTCAGTGACTTTCAAGTCAACATCAAAATATCATAATAAACGGAAATATTAATAGAATACTTTTATTTCAGACAGGAGTCCATAGGGTTAGTAACATTTTTACTTAACGTCCAGTGTTAGTAGGTTACAGACATTAAAACACAGTGTATTTATTTCATTTACACGTTGGAATACTAAACTTTCATTATTGTTTGAAATGTTCTAAATGTTGAGGAGTGTGAACATTTAAGTGTATAAATATTAGTCCCTGAGCATATATTTCGAGCACCGCTATGAGGCACACATTATGTGGAGTTTGATCTTGACTTACATAACCTCTAAATTTAACATTAATGTATAATATATGATATAGTGTTGTTGCAAAACTAATTCTATAGGCTAACTGACATAAAATACTATATTATCTATTGTGATATTGTTTTTCAGGGTTCAGCTGGACAACTTATGTTAGTTTTGAAGAGATTTAAATAATACAATAAGTTGTATACAGTCAATTGTTTGATACTGTTTGAGTAAAATTAGACAATTATGCATCAGTATATTAGTAAATAAGAGTGATGAGTGCAGTGCAGTGGGGTCACTGACCTGTGTGGCGCTGTGGCCACTCAGTGCCACTCGCCACAGCACCAGGCAGGGCAGCCTCTGGTGAATGTTGCCTCTTTCATTACACAGTTCATTAATATTACTAGTTAATGCAGAAAACTAGTTATTTCAATAATTACTATAATTTATTATTTGAATAAGCTGTACAGTTAGGAACTGGTTCAAGTATTATTTAAATGTAAGTATAATTTTATAAATTATTTAAATGTGATTTCTGTAATAGTTGGTATCATGTCTAGATTATTCATTGAACGTTTGATAGAAGAGGTCAATGCACTGGGTGTCATTCAAAGAAGAATAATAAACATACTTACATAAAAGTGCAGGATGCTAGAGTTCCGTGTTTACAAAGAGCTGTGAGAGCTATAGCAGTCAGATATTGTTTTTGTAAGTTGAGTTGACATTGAGTCTAATGACCTAAACTTGAACTAAGGTTAAGCAGTTTAAAACCATTCAATGTTTCCTATTTAGTTGGACTAGATAATCAGGTGTAATGTTCAATATAACAGTGGCGTCGCGTGTGCGTCGTATGCAACAAGTTACAAATGCGCTGATGTAAGGGAATGTGTCCCCACTACAATATAAAATGCTAATTACGCATTAAAAAATCGCGCGATAGTGAGTTTTAACAAAAATTTGCAATTCGGGTCCATCACCTAGCACAAAGATAGTTTTAAGAATGATAATTTCACTCACCAATGATAATTTTGCTAAATAAACCGACGACGGCCACTGTGATAGAGCTCGCGCAGTACCACAGCCTCCCTGGATTCCGCAGCCGCGGGATGATCCACCCGATGTCGTAGCCCATGGTCGCGGCGGGAGCGTACCAACACGACAACACACTACAATAACATCATTACTGTGATTAACTTTATATAAAAATGATTTTATTCCCGAAATCCAACACTCGTGCAGCCTATTGTGCGAAATGTATGACAATGACACATAATTGACAATTGACATACATCATGAAGTCTACGATGACAGATACGTAGCTGACGTTTTATAGGTGGTGTTGCTATTTCAAGAATAGTATAGATAGTTCGTTCAAAAACACTATACGAGGCGACAGGCGCATTATTAAACCACGCAATTTATTTATTTATTATTAACCTTTTGAACGCCAGAGCATAAACCATTGACATAGAAAAGTATGGACTGGAAATACCTACAAAAAAAGGGTGCATACCTACAACTCATCTTGTCTCATAAAATGGCTGCCATTGCTAGGGTTGTGTCAATCAAGGAACAACTGTTATCTCGTTGTTACTATAACGAGTAACGATACTACATACGAGTTTTACTAGTTATCACGTTTGGATCACGATGGATTTTGGTGCTGTGAAGTGTGAACCACAGGCCGGACCTAGCTAGGTCACTCGGACCGAATAAGACGCAAGATTATATATGTTAACATCGCAGAATATACGGATATCGTTTCAGCGGAGGAACTAGTTTCGGAAACTATTACGATAAGTCGGCAACGGTACAACACTATTCCATTATGACATCTGTTTGTAAACAAACGAATGAATTAACAAATTTATTAAAAAGGCCTGTTATATGGAAATGAACCCAAATATCAATACTTTAGCCATAAATCCATGATCGCGTTACAATTGTGTCATCGATTGTGTATTATTGTATGTATTATTGCATGAAAACCGGCTATTAACCTGTGCAAAGACAATTGAGGTTGATTTTCATTCTTTCTTGCACCACACTTCACAATACAACACACAGGCATGTTTAACTTCTGTTTTCCAACATTTACATGCAGTTTTAAAAGGTAAAATCCTCGTAATTTTCTCGCAAATCTCAATAATACAAAAAACAAACAACCATTTGACAGCTAAACTACCACGAAACTCGTCGCATAAGATGGCTGCTACGGCACTTACTCAGAACATTACCTACAGCTGTCACTACGTCAAGACAAAATGTTACCATAATTAGCAACAACTTAAAATATAGTTGTCTCTTTTATCAAATAAGATTATCTCACTAGAAAGAATGAGACATAACGATATTTCAAATTCTGAATCATATTTCACTCATATTTGTATAAGCAAATGTATGTATAGAATAACGCGGCATCTCCATGTTTTTCCTATCTCAATGGCATAAACGCACGCGCGTGCCCTCCACGCCAAGCCACAATTTCACCGCAAATACCTACAAAAAGAATAGGGATTCCAAAATTTTATCGATAAACAATATTATTGTAACATTTCTGTCTGTAATTTTCGATTAAACACTACTCATGACATTGAAATTTGATTTAACCTCGCACTAATTCCCACTATAGTAGACATTTCACGGCATTTACAGAGTTTATCAATGTAAAAGCAGAAATTAGGAGACAAAAAAAAAAAAAATTATATTATGGTATGTACAGCACTATTCTCGATCTGCTGTCTTGATATTGTGACAATGGCGTGGGCTGCCAGCCATTATATGACTTCCTCGCATCTGATTTAGGGATGTAGCAGTACAGAATGTCGCTTATCAATTCTATCTATTAACAGGTTTCGTAAAAAACCGATAAGTATTTATAGTAAATATCAAAATATCCGATATTTGTTAAATATCGAAATTAGGGATCTAGCAACTTAACATCAACATCTCGCTTGAGGCATGAGGAACAGGGTGTAAAGTTCACTCAACCTCCATAGAAAAGGGAGGATCCTCCGACCAGACGGGTGTTGTGTCTGGCGGGCAATTGCCCAACGATTGATGTTGGGAAATTGTATCTATGCTAATTGCGCGGTAAACTCTGCTTGCGAGATGAAGCATTTGCGTGACGTCAGTATGACGCGTTGTTCGCATGTGGCGTTGTAGATACCGCTACATCACTCCCCTCCGGAGACCGGAGGTCGATAGTGGGCTGAGTCTTGTGTCTTGCTACGCTTGCCAGGCCAGCTGAGGTTCCAGTGAGTCGGAACCGGTTGTCGCATAATTCACGGTGAGTCGGAACTGTTTTGCGGAGATGTCCCCAGTGAGTTGGGGTGGCGCTGCGTTATACTCCAGTGCGTCGGATGTCGTACAGCACCGGGTTGAGGCTGGCTGCTGCGTCGACCAGGAGAGGGTGCTCTGCTTGTTGACCGGCCGAAGGTGCAGTGTGCTGTGCCAAGGTTGCTGATGAGGCTGAGGGTAATGACCAGGTATGCGCGGACGCTGCATGCTGGTGGTCAGGATACCCGTTGAAGCCGTGGATGCTGGCTGGCTGGGTGACTCGCCGCTGAAGCTTGCGGGAGTGATGATGATGACGTCACGCAGAGTGTTTGCACGAAGGCTGGCATGAGGAACAGGGTGTAAAGTTCACTCCTCCTCCATAGAAAAGGGAGGATCCTCCGACCAGACCGGTGTTGTGTCTGGCGGGCAATTGCCCAACGATTGATGTTGGGAAATTGTATCTATGCTAATTGCGCGGTAAACTCCGCTTGCGAGATGCAGGATTTGCGTGACGTCAGTATGACGCGTTGTTGGCATGTGGCGTTGTAGATACCGCTACATCAAAAAAAAAAAAAACGAAAAATCAACAAAGTGAAATATGTACAGACGCCAGCTGCAGGTCAAGCTACCCGAAACTGTAAAATTTTCCCAATCAACCTTGAACCTTAATGCTTCAGCGATAAAGTTGAAAATCTATTAAAGAAATTTGACAGATTGTAGTAGATTGATGTGCTGGCGTCTGTACTAATAAACAAGCATTATAAATTATTGTTCTATTCAATAAATCGTCTTAAGTATTATACCAACTATTTTGGACTTCTTTTCATCTACTTGGGCTGAGGGCCCGCGACGGGCAAACGTCGCGGGCGCTTTTACTTTTTACTATAGATCCCATAAGTTGCGTTCCAGGTTCTTTTGACAGGTGGATTTTGTGTTTGTTCCTAAGTATTTAATTATTTATAATATGGATATCACTGTGTTTTTTAAACAATTTTATATTGTTTTTGTATTTCAAAAGTTTGGAATAACAATGGTATGTATGTCATTCGATTGAGTATGATTCGGGCTATTTTTTAGGTAAATAAAAAAAAGGGTCGCTTTAGATTTTTAACCAACTTCTAAAAAAGGAGGTGTTTTTTTTAATAAAAAAAACACCTCCTTTTTTAGTTATGGGCGTAGTTAGTTTAGTTATGGGCGTAGTTATGGGTAGTTATGGGCGAACAAACATAATATGTTTGTTCGCCCATAACTCCGTTGTTTGCCAATCGATTTGAAAAATTCTTTTTTTGTTGGAAAGGTTATACTTCCCAAATAGTCCCATAGAAATTTCATCAAAAACGGTTCAGTTGTTTGGTTTTTAAACCAAAATTACTGGTAAAAATTACAACTAAAGTGTAAAATAAAATCGTTTTTTTTTTAAAACAACCGACTTCCAAAAACGACACTACAAAGTGAAAAATAACTTTAATTTCGGATGTAAACAAACAAATAAAATAAATAATTATTGAAAAACAGTATGGGTTCATAGAAATATCACTGTTATAATATATTAGGTAAAGGTACTATACCTACTACTATAAAATATCTAATGGGCTTCACTAAAAATGATCCGCATGCGCATATGACGTCACGATTTTGTCGTCTATTTGTGACCATGGCGTACAAGGGACTAATAATCGGTGTTGCGCTAGGGATGCGCGAGATGAGATTAGCGTATATCGAAATTAGACCTGACTAGATTTTGTTTTCGATTCTATAGCTGCTATAGTGTGGTTTTATAAGACTGAATCTTATAACTGATTTATCCAGATACCAATTGATGCAAAAATAATATATAATCACATTAATTTAAAGTTAGATTTATCGATATAATCATACGTCACGTCACTAGCGGTCACATATAGAAGACTTTGGCGTTTTTAAACGTTTAAGTTCTCCTTTTTTGTCATCATTTTTCTCAATATCCATGGTATAATTTAATTCGTTTCAAACGATTAAATATGGACTAGAGCTTAAATAATTAAGGTATACAAATAAAAACACACAAAAGTGATGATTTAATTGTTTATTTCGTGATAAAGTGCACCGCATTTTTTGACACATTTTTGTGTCGTTGGCGTACAGGGCATGCGCTTGCTTGTCACGTATATGTGACAATGGCGTTCAAAAGGTTAAGGCACATTAACAACACAAGCATTTACAAATAACAGAGAACAGAGACATGGACTAGTGTTTACATCAATTACAGACGTGCACAGCATTCACAAAAAAAACAGCTACGCTACAAAGAAAAAAAAAAACAATAACAATAAAAGAAAAGAAAAACAACAAAAGAACAAAAACTAGCTAAAATCACGGCAGTAGAGAGAATACCCTCATCGACTAATGACAATTTAATGACACTTTCCCACTAAAGACTACAAAGTTCGATTGGGTGACTCCGGTATTCGTAAAAGTGGAGAAAAACTTTTTGACTTCAAAACTTTATAGCTTCAGGCCATAACGTTAAAAAGTTTTCCCGGTATATAATTATGAATAACACAAGCTTTTATCAGTACCTATGTTGCAACATAGCAGTTTTCCGTGCCGAATCGTTTTAGGACCTTTTTCGCGTAGGCTGTTTGGCTTGCTTTCCATCAGGACATAAAAGTGTGTATAAATAAAGCTCTTTGTAGCAACTAGCTTCTGCTCGCGCTTTCACTTTGTTTTAGCTTAACATTCTTTCTGACTTTTTTATTTTTGCTCGGCTCCTACAGTTTAAACTATAAATCCGACAGGCAGTTCCAGAGATTACCCCTACATACAAACAAACAAATTGTACCTCTTTCTATATCTAAATAATATTGAATCAGCTGATGATAAAATAAAAACTACCAGGCAAATAATAAATAATGAAACAGGTAGAAAAAAAACAGCGAAATACTGATTTTACTTTAGAGACTGCACATGGCCCCATCAACTCAGACGTAGAAATAGGAATTTGAAAACCTGTTTGCTTATATTTCCATTAAAACTATTGAAGCTTTATATTCCTCACCCGCGCTTTCTGCTGCCTTAATTAGAAAGAATGATGCATGCCCTTTGAAAGTAAGTTTTCCACATACAAACCTACCTTCCTAACCAACCAACATACAAACGGTTGTTAAAGAAGCTTTTAAAGATCTTATAATGAAATCAACAGAAGATCTCTGGGGAATGTATGTAAAAGTCCGTAGATCTATCATCGAAACCATTGCGCCCTATTTTGTTTTCATATTAAACATTAGTGTAGACCAAGGAGTCGTTCCGGATCTCATGAAACACAGTAAAGTAGTTCATTTGTTCAAAACCGGTGATAGTAAAGAACCTAACAATTATAGGCCTATGTCAATTCTGATAGTTCTCATTAAGGTGTTTGAAAAGTTGATGCTCAATCAAATGTGACTGAACAACAGTACGGTTTCACGAAAGGGTGTTGTACCACTGATGCCGGAACATTTTTAACGACTGGGAAGAAGGACAAGATGCTATTGGAATCTTTTGCGACCTCTCTAAGGCGTTTGATTGCGTAAACCATAAGACACTTCTGTTGAAACTAAAGCACTATGGGATTAGGCATATTTACTAAGATCATTTACTCTTGATTTACTAAACTCATACCTGAAAATTAAATATTCTGTGAATATTTCAAGCGTCTACCTGTTGCCGTTATTAATTTCGAGCAAAAAACGCAAAAAAACACGTTTGTTGTATGGGAGCCCCACTTAAATATTTATTTTATTCTGTGTTTTATATTTGTTGTTATAGCGGCAACAGAAGTACATCATCTGTGAAAATTTCAACTGTCTAGCTATCACGGTTCATGAGATACAGCCTGTTGACAGACATACAGGCGGACAGTGGAGTCTTAGTAGGTAATAGGGTCCCGTTTTTACCCTTTGGGTACCTACCCTAAAAAAATCTGCCTGGCCTTTTCCCACATATGTTGGAGTCGGTTTCCAGTCTAACCGGATGCAGCTGAATATCATAAATCATTACAATAGTAGATAGGTACTTTGGAGGTATGAGGAACATGATGTAAAGTTCACTCATCCTCCATAGAACAGGGAGGATCCTCCGACCAGACCGGTGTTGTGTCTGGCGGGCAATTGCCCAAGATTGATGTTTGGAAATTGTATCTATGCTAATTGCGCGGTAAACTCTGCTTGCGAGATGCAGGATTTGCGTGACGTCAGTATGACGCGTTGTTCGCATGTGGCGTTGTCTAAAGTGACGTGAGTGAGTGTAAGTGAAGTTGACTGTCCAATATTGTGGCATTGTGTGCAGTTGCATGTCAATAAGAACTGATGATTACGGATGATACGATCATAATTTTATATTTCTATTGATATTATTTAGTTTTACGATTTTAATGATTTTTTCATACCACTTGCTCAAAAAAGTGACATTCTATGCCACAAAAAGCGAACATAACAATAGTCATTTTTAATCTGTTAAAAACAGGGACAGAAAATTGTACTGAATTTCATTCACCCTCTAGGGGGAGAATGTGATTTAAATTTGGAATACTTACCGAAATTTATACTGAACTACATCTGTGTTTACACCATTGAGTTTTTATATAAAGCATTAGACATCTTTTTGAAAAAGCAATACGCATTTATTATGCAGTTATGATTATTAAATAAAATTACGAAAACCGACGAGGCCGTATGAGGTTGATGCCTTTGCTTTTCCGACAAAAAAATATTAGTCTAGGAATTTGCCAAGTTCCTCAGGCGCAAGAACAGAGAAATACTCAAATCAACTCATCAACAATAAAATATACCAAACAAAAATGTAACTCTCTCTATCAATAATTGGACCAATGTTTCGAATGTTAACTTTTACTTTTAATTGTCATTATTTTTATTAAATGCTTAATCTCATATTATTATATTGTGTTATTTTTTTCGCAAATGGTACGAAAATTAGAGTATTTTCCTCGGTGATAAAGCTGTCTTAGTCTTGCGCGACAGAAGACACTGCTTTATCCCCTTGGTTAATAATCTACTATTTTTTATTTTAAGTTATATACTTACATTTTAATGAATTTAAAGATGATTGCGATTTTGGCTAATGAAATTATTTTACAATTTGTTTTTATGTATTCCGGTTACTTAATTTTAGTTTTAGTTATAATCGTATTATTGTGGCATGTATTTTAATCTTTGGTTACTAACATAATTTTTAAGTACGTATACTAACATGAATATGGATCACTGTGTCTGAATTAAATAAATAATAAAGTAAAAAAATAAAACAATGAGTTGTACGAGTAGGTAAAAACAAATGTATTGCATTATACCTACCTAAGTTATGTTGCTAAAATATTTATATGTACTTACATAATGTACCAACTAACATAGAGATTTATGAATTTATGATTAACATAGCTACTCAAATGTATGATTAACATAGCTACTCAAAATGATTAACATAGCGACTCAAATTTTAGGATTTCAGAAGTTTTGCCATGTTCACAATGCGGAGTTAGGTTTGGAAGAGGCATGCGGCATGCCCTGCAGTGATTTCTGAAGGGCGAAGAAGATTCAATAGACAATAGTATCCGAGTGCCACAGAACACATATATTCCCCCTAGAGCTCACCGGTAAAGAATAAGCCTCCCCTTTCTAGCCGCGAACGACGCGGTACATAACGGGAACCTCATTATCAACAGACGTGAATAGCACTTCTTACTCTAATGCACTATTGTCCAGCCGTCCTGTAATAACAGTCACTTTTTAGTAACTAAACTGGCACCGATAATACTTTTTCTTTGGTCACAGTGGCTTGGCTGGTGCGTCTTCCTAGCGAATGTTTCTATGCATGTTGTTGTTTATGTCCACTGGACGCGCGGCAGTCATGCACAGGCACGCACACGTTCCCCCAGGAGTGATGACCGCTCGCTGGGCCGCCATCGCCGCGCGCCGCTTACTTCAACATATTCACTGAACCAGTCCGCGTCAGTAATAAACTCCCTTCCCGCTCCCGCTCACGCTCGGCTCCACTCGCATCAGGTCAAACTCGTACACTTGCGTGTGCGCACACTTGTCATCCTTCCGGCAGAGTAACTTTACAATGAACTGCTTTCTGCTGACATGATCACTGTCAGTGCGCTCAGCCTGTGCATTCCTTTTGAACTTCCACATGGTTCTGATGAGCAGGTCCTCTGGCCGGTCGTCATAGTCGAGCCCTGCGCGGTCGGGTCGCAGGAGCTCAGTGTCGTGGGGCTGACTGGCGGGCGTGGCGAGAGCGCGCGCCATCAGCATCAGCAGGCAGGCGACGTGTATCATGATGGATTGATCGCGGGTGCGACAGTGCGACTGATTTTCCTGCGATACATGTCTCGTATATATATGTGGGCGAGCCCGTACTTTCCGTCTACACTGCCTTGCAGATGAAACAGGAAAGTTTAATCTTTATAGCCATTTTAATTTAATCTAATTGAGATCGTTGTAGCTTTTGGTCGGGTGTCGTACAATCGACAGATCATGAGAATACACAGAAGTTTCATTAGGCGAACATTTTGTACTAGAAACTAGATTTCATGTTTAGTGTTGCGTTGCCTGATGTGGCTGGTGCCTAACGATACTTTACCGGTGTCTTTGGTTCTGAATTTTCGTTTCTTACCACCGACTTCCCAAATTTAGTTATTTTCACTTTGTAGTATTTTTGAATTTGTACCTATATTTTCTTTTAGTTTTCACTTTTTGGGTGTGGCCCCACACCAATTCGTATGCTTATCTCTACTTTCTATGTAAACAACAGTGACAGGAAGTTTAATAACATCATCAAAATACACCAAATACATAATATTGAAGTAAATGAGGTCTAAGGTCTCTGCACACAGCGGGCGACGCGACGCTGAGCAGTTGTAATGTGTACTAGATATTACGGACAACGCCACACAGAGCCGCCCCGCTCGACGCGACGGTAACCGTCGCGCCCCGCCGCCGCCGCCGCCGCCGCGCCGAGCGGGAATACAAGTCAGAAGCGGCGGGGGGCGGGGCGTAGCGGGACGCGAGCGCGTTTTTATTTATTTCATGCACCCATTTCCGTTTACGTTGTTTTTTCTTAGCTAGCGCAAATAAGAGCAATAGCGTTTCCACGTCTGAATCGCTCAACATCTTTTTGATGAAAGAAAGGCGCGGCGCCGGCGGGACGGGACGTGATCGTGCCCGCGCAGTGTGAACACTGCCACCGCGCCTGCGCCGCGTCGCCGCGTCGCCGTCACGTCCCGCCGCGTCGCCGCGCCGTCCTGTCCCGCCGCGCTCCGCCCGCTGTGTGCAGAGACCTTTACCTTATCAAAGTCCAAGATTATCAGAATGGAGGTCACTGGAGGTGTTAGAGCAGTTTCGTATAGGTAAGTCCAAGTATCTACATAATTAATTTAGCTGTAGGTATTTGCGTACTTGTAAATACAGCAGGTTGTGTTGCAAGTGTTGTGTACCTACCTTGTACAGTTCCTCGTCAACATTATCTGACCCACCCTAAAAACAAACGAATTTGGACCCTCTGGCTGTAACATTAAGGTTTATTCAATTTATATGAGCTTAACAGACAAGTGCACGAGGACTTACAATCAATACAGACACGCAAATTTCATCTTTATAACGTTAGCATTAGGTTATATGTTATAACTACTTGTTATAATATAATTAGTGTAATAGCTTATTTTAATGATTGCGTTCAAGTAATTCTGGTCTCGTGGTCTGTGTATAAGACTGAGAAAATTAAGGTGCGAGATCAAATCCTGCGACGATGATATTGTTTTGCTTTCAATTTAGAATTTATTCCAAAACTATTTCTTGTATTATTATAAAGAACTATAGACGGATAATCTTCAAATATAAACTTTGTAAAATGGTAATATTTTCGCATAACTTGTAATAAGTGGGTAGTTGAAAAATAAATATTATTTATTATAAAACTGGTATTCAAATGCTACTAAGGGTATGCAGTGACTACGCTCAAACATATTTGACCTTGTCTTACTAAATTACAAAAACAACGTCTCTTTACCATTTTTTATTTTCTATTTTGTAGGTAGATTTTTTTATTATCATGTCTCAATGGAGTGATTATTTAAAATACAAAATAATCTATTTGCACGAGGAAAAGGTTGGCTGCTTGTGCTGTGCAAGAATAAACTTTATGAAAGTATACTATATGGTTCAAATTCTTTAGAATATTGCGTCTAGCATAACAACTAAGATCAAATTTCAATGCTACTTATAAGAGTTGAGTTGGTCTTGTGGTCACTAAGGTAGTGCGGTGTTCATCGTTGTCTACGTTCGAAACCGAGTTTAACCTAAATGTAGCTTTTTGCTCAGCTGTTTTTTTTATTACACTTTTTTTTTACATTTCTTTAATGGACGACGTAGGATCTTGTTTTTTTAAACGGGCAGTTTGTATAGAAATAAAATTAAAAAGTTGCAAGTTTAAAATGTTCATTATTTCATTAAAACACTTAGGTAAGATAAAATAAGTAAATGCTCATATATATTTCCAAATTAATATACCTACATTTTATATTAATATGCCATAATCAAATCTAACCATTTATTAACATTAAACAAGGCATGCTTATGCTTAAAAGTTTGTTATCGAGAAAATTAATTCATGTGTGAAATGCTTTACAGATTTATAGCTGCCTATATGTAGTGAATAAACATGTTATTTAAATAGAAACAATCTATTTATAACAATAACATCACCACATAATCTGCAACATTTTAATGGTTTAACAATCAATCCATTGAGCATTTACTTACATGGTGTGTTTAAAAATAGAAAAAAAAAAAAAAAATTAAATATTCCTGGGCGAAACGGACCCTTTCTTCGCGATGAGCAGGTGTCAATGCAATTTTCTGTGCCGGTTTATAATTCCTTATCCCAGCAGCGTGTAAATGCCTTCTCACTGTTTCCACTGAAATATTGTGGTTTATTGCGGTTACACGAATGGGTAAAAAATGGATTTTCAACTTGACTTGAAACAACGGTGGCGTTCGAATTCGGGACTATACTTGATGGCTTTTGCTCCTGGACGAATCCGCTGAATATTTCCATTGTCTCCATAACGTCTTAGGCATAGACTGACCGTATTTCTCTAAAACAAAAAAAAAACATTTTTGGAACCGTGTATGTAACTTGTAAGGAGTGAATGTAATGGTAAAATAGCCAACTACGCGTTCGTTAATCACAATCAATAAAATAAAATAGGTATAAAAAAACACTGCTATATTAAGTCGATGACCAATCTCTCTAATTCCAACATTCTACTCATGTAAAAATATGATTTTATGTTTGGTAACACCAAATTGCTTAAATATACTTATCGAGTTATGTGAAACGATTTACAAATGTGTGAGCGCAGTCACTGCTATTAGGCGTAGTGTAACTTTTGTCACTTAGATGAATTTATTATCTACCTCACGAAGCAAATATATTTTTTACTTCGTTTCCAAACATTCTTGGTAAATATAAATTCTGTGAACTTAAAGTTTTTCAATTTACCCACCTGTCTACAAGATAAGTTATTAGGCGTAAATCATATTGGTCGTTCTTTAATAATGCAAGCAATATTGTAGAAATGAAAACAAATTAAAAAAGAAACTGATAATATAGGTGGACTGTATTTTCGAACCCACATGTTGTTCTTTGCCAATCCAGCATCAAACCGCTAAGCCACAAGAACTTGTTGGAAATACGCGAAATTAATGATTGGGTTGTAATTATGTAGTGTGACTTAAAAGCTTTTCAACTTTAATGTCAACGAGATAATGATTAAAATAGCTTAACAAAATGATACATAATGCCGGTGGCTCCGACAATGTTGGGTGGGTTTACCTTAACCTTACGTGTTAAAGATCAAATTTGCGTGTCTGTATTTTTACTGTATTTGTCCTTAGAGTGCTCGAGCACTTGTCTGTTAAGCTCATATAAATTGAATAAACCTTAATGTTACATTCAGAGGGTCCAAATTCGTTTGTTTTTAGGGTGGGTCAGATAATTGTGATGACAGACTGTACCTAGTGTACCTACTGGCCAATGCTCATTGTTCGGTGTCTACTAAGAAACAGCTCAAGGTGATCTGAACGGATGACGTTAGTGCGTGTTTTCCTACCGCTGTGGACGATTTGGGGGATTCCAAAATAAAAACTAGTGTCATTAGTCCTTGTAACGGATAATGACTTAATATGCAACAGCCACTCTGCTGATATGTTTGTCTTCGTTGAGCTACAACGTGACCGACGAGTGGGCGACCTACTTATTATGTATTTCATTTTTTCCTCCTAGTCCTTGAAAAGATATTTCCTACCTTAGTGAGTACTAAGGTAGGAAACATCTACCAAAATACTTGCTTGTTATGTTCTGGCAATTCTGACTGGTGTTATGTAACGAACAAATAAACTGCCCTGTTGGCGTTGGCGTGCAGTGATGCAAATATTTGCGACCGCGAGTGTATGTCACGGAATGCACGGGAATGCCCAGCGCCGCGTGCGCAGCGAAATAGAAGCCGCCGCCCGCTACCATCGCTACTCACGAATCACTCGATTCGTTGAAATTATGAGTTGCTGTGCAGTTAACGAAACTCTCTCACTCTACGTGAAAGTCGCTTTTATATTTCGATAAGTCTATACTTAATACTTTTACCTGTGACTGTACGTCCTAATGTTAATGTAAGGAGTTCAGAGGTTTAAGTTACAGTTTACAGTGTCTGTAGTTTCGAGTTAATGAAGAAGTCACTTGGATAGAGCGTGTGTTGGCAGCACATGGTTGCCGAACAACCACGTGTGGTCTCGCTCACATAATCGTTGCGCTACACTTCAATGTGGATGACATGCGTGCCGTATAAATGCTATGCGGGCCGCGCGGAAAACCCGACCGCGAGCCGCGCCACCCGACACACACGAGCAGAAGGCACATTGCTCTGTCCGGTCCTTGGTCATGACAGGACAATGATGTATATGGTATCTACAAAATGGCATGACACTTCGCTGGACACTTCGCATTTCGTCTAAGACTGACATGCGTTCGTTAGTTTTTACAAGCTTTTTTATTTGTTATTATTATTATTTATGTAACTTGCGATGTATGTATGTTCGGGTGGACTCTTGCAACTCAATTTTGAAGCAGATATCTTCAGCCGATTGAGCTGAAATTTTGCATGCATGTGTAAATGGCATGACAATGCAAAATTATTATGACATGGAGCTGATCTGATGATGGAACCGGAAGGTGGCCATAGGAACTCGGTAGTTAAACGACACAACCCCATCGAGTTTGGACTCGTTTGATCCGTCTTGACGAGAACTTTGTTGCTAGATGGTAACCAGGGTCTGATGATGGTGCTGGAAGATGGCCATAGGAACTCGGTAATTAAACGACACAACCCTATCGAGTTTGGGCTCGTATGATTTGTCTTGACGAGTACTTTGGTGCTAGATAGTAACCAGCACCCTAATTGCGTAACGGTTCCCTATCCATTTGCATAAAATTTTAAGACCTAATAATAACTTGGCATACTTTTGTTTGTCCTAATTATATTTTCGCATAAATTATTTACGCATAACAGCTTACGCATAATTTTTTTACGCATTGTTTCTCTAATCATAATAATGATTAAGCATAACATTCTAAAGCATACATTTTTTAAGCATAACTTTATTAAGCACTTGCTTCTGCCCGCGGCTTCGCCCGCGTGGATGTCGGAAATTATCCCACGGGAACGTGCTAACAGGATAAAATGTATGTGCTTCCCCGGGATGCCATCTATCTCGCGAGCCCTTTGTGGCTAATTACAATAGAAAACCAATTGTGTCTCATTAGTGGTGGTTAAGAGGGTCTACTATGAGGGGAGGGGACCTACCTATATATCTTTACCTAAGTAACTACCTAATTTAAAAAAAAACTCAATAACAGAAAATAAAATACCTACCTATCTAAATAAACCTATTTCTGATGATAATTAATCTAAACTCAATAAATAAGCAAAATCCCTAAAAACTAATATCTATACAAATGACTAATCCTACCTAACAGTATTATAAAATAACCTACGGTCACTACGTACACTATCAAATACATATACTACCTATACTTTAAAATTAAAATCTATAAGTACCTACGACTTATAAAAATAAACCTAAATAACTCTAAAAACTAAAAGGAATAAAAAGGTCGCACAGATAATACTGCGGGTGACGTAACCTACGACAAACTTATTATTTGCGGTTGGTACAGTAATCGGTCTAGGGATCGAACCGCAAAATTAAGTTTGTTTTTTATTGTATATACTTTTCCGGGATAAAAAGTACCCAGTGTGGTGCCCAGGATATTAAAGAATAATTATACCAAGTTTCATCGTAATCGAACCGGTAGTTTTTGCGTGATGCCTGAACAAACAGACAGACAGACAGACCGACAGACAGACAGACAAAAATTTTTGGGTTCGGTGTTTGTCTAGTAACATGCCATTTATTTTTTTGATATTTTCAATGTACACAAATTTTCATTTCTACAGATTTATTATAAGTACTAGCTTCTGCCCGCGGCTTCGCCCGCGTGGATGTCGGAAATTATCCCACGGGAACGTGCTAACAGGATAAAATGTATGTGCTTCCCCAGAATGCCATCTATCTCGCGGGCCCTTTGTGGCGAATTACAGTAGAAAACCAATTGTGTAGTGGTGATTAAGAGGGTACCTATATGATATCTTTACCTAAGTACCTACCTAATTAAAAAAAAACCTCAATAACAGAAAATTAAATACCTACCTAAATAAACCTATTTCTGATGATAACTAATCTAAACTCAATAAATAAGCAAAATCCCTAAAAACTAATATCTATACGAATTACTAATCCTACCTAACAGTATTATAAAATAACCTACGGTCACTACGTACACTATCAAATATACTACCTATACTTTAAAATTAAAATCTATACCTACGACTCATATAAAAATAAACCTAAATAACTCTAAAAACTAAAAGGAATAAAAATGAACTCCACTGCGGGTGACCCAACCTACGATAAACTTAGTATTTGCGGTTGGTACAGTACAGACAGTGGTAATCGGGTATAGGGATCGAACCGCAAAATTAAGTTTGTTTTTTATTGTATATACTTTTCCGGGATAAAAAGTACCCAGTGTGGTGCCCAGGATATTAAAGAATAATTATACCAAGTTTCATCGTAATCGAACCGGTAGTTTTTGCGTGATGCCTGAACAAACAGACAGACAGACAGACAGACAGACAGACAGACAGACCGACAGACAGACAGACAGACAAAAATTTTTTTAATCACATTTTTGGGTTCGGTGTCGGTCTAGTAACACCCCCTGTAAATTATTTTTTGATATTTTCAATGTACAGAATTTTCACTTCTACAGATTTATTATAAGTATAGATATAATATATATAGAAGATATAGATAAGTATAAATAACAATAATAATAAGGCGTAGTCGACGGAGCCCCGCTTCGCGGGGCCCCTATTTCTGTCTGCAGGGTTTAAAGGAACCTAACACGAAGGAGATGACGGGACGAGGACGTCATCACCTTCGAACCTAACCTGTCCGAGTCGGGGTGCCCCAATTCCCGAGCTCGCTTCGCTCGCTCTTGCATCCTAAGTTCTCATTGCCTTTTTAATAAATCGAGATGTGTAAAGAAAAAATATACGGACAAACACAATAGTATTGAAAAAAATATTAGTAAAAAAGATGAATATACTTCGAAACTTGCATATTTACAAGCGATTGCTAAAAATATACACCTAAAATAAAAATACATAGTTAAGTTACATAATGTTATGTATAATAAATCATTAACGTGGAAATCCAAAATAAATACGTAAAAATAACTCAAAGTTTCCGTTATTTCTATTAATTGTATGCCTACATATTATTATGCTAATAATCATTAGGCCTAGTAACGTTATGCGAATTAAAATTATGCCAAAACAAATTAGCCTTCAAGATAATTATGCCAAAATAAACTGTATGCCAAAAAAAAAATATGGCAAAGTTTGGTATGGCAAAACAAATTATGCCAAAATCATTATGCCAAAGTATATTAGGAAAAAGAATATTATGCGAAAAGAAGGGATCCCGGCCCATTTACATTCTACCATTACATGTGATGTGCGAATCTTTAATTCCAGAACACATTAAATTATTAAAAATGTCCTATTATTCCTAGTCCTTAGTCCTTTGTTTAGTCCTTTTTTAGGGTTCCGTACCCAAAGGGTAAAAACGGGACCCTATTACTAAGACTTCGCTGTCTGTCTTCTGTCACCAGGCTGTATCTCAAGAACCGCGATAGACAGTTGAAATTTTCACAAATTATGTATTTCTGTTGCCGCTATAACAGCAAATACTAAAAACAAAATAAAATAAATATTTAAGGGAGGCTTCCATACAACAAACGCGATTTTTTTTGTCCTTTTTTTGCTCGTTATCAATAATGGCAACAGGTAGGCACTTGAAATATTCACAAAATACTCAGTTGTAAATACCTAATAAAATTAAAACAAAATAAATCTTTAAGGGGGTCTAATAACAGCCGCACAGGTCGATCGGTCAGGTTAAGCTACGCTTGCCGCGGTTGGTCTGTGGATGGGTGACCATCTTTACATACCGAGACCCCTCCGTGCCTCGGAAAGCACGTTAAGCCGTTGGTCCCGGCTGTCATTCGTGGATCTTTGACAGTCGTTACGGGTAGTCAGAAGCCCGAAAGTCTGACAACCAGTCTTACCAAGGGGTATCGTATTACCCAGTCACTGGGTTGTGGAGGTCAGATAGCTAGTCGTTCCATGTAAAATACTGGTATTCAGCTGCATCCGGTTAGACTGGAAGCCGACCCCAACATGGTTGGGAAAAGGCTAGGCAGATGATGAAATCTTTAAGGGGGTCTCCCACACAACAGACGTGATTTTTATAGATAATGGTACGGAACCCTTCCTGCGCCAGTCCGACTCGCACTTGGCCGGTTTTATAAAAGCTTGTTTTTGAATTTTTTTTTCTTTTATTTTTTTTTTAACTTTTTAGTATTTTTGATACCAGATTGACAACGGCGCGCGTAGCTCGTAGCGCGTAGCAGTGTTTTTCTGTTCATCTTAGTCCCTGCCAGTCCCTGGCATATATATCCGGAGATATGCCTTCATTGCGGAATAGCACTTATCTCCCACCCAAATAATTACAACATTAACAAATAGTGTACTTACGACACACACTTAAAATTTGAACACGCACACTAAAAAGAAGGCAGCTACACTAAATCAATTTCTAATAGCACACATACATAGAATGGGTGGGCATTCACTTGTAAACATATTTGCGAACATTCATTGCACACGCATGCAATTAGAGAGTCTATTCCCGATACCGGTGGGCTACTATTTTTTAATTTTTTTTGAATGTTTTTATATTTTTTATATCCTAATATTTAAAAATATAATTTATATGTAAATAATGAAATAAAGAAAATAAGGAAATACAAAATATAAATCAAATAAAATTAGAATTAATTATTGTCCAGTAAAATGTAAATTTCTAATTTAACTCTTTTCTAGGTATACATGTAATATCCGAGAATATCCATTGAGTTCTATAAAAAAAAAAATTCAACTGCAATAATACGCATATCGATAAAATCAGCCGCACGCACTCGATTGCACCTCTCTAAATCCAAAATGCTCGTTGCGTTCGGGAAGACTCGGGCTAGTTTGTGTCGCTCCGGACGTAAGTTAGTAAAACATTTAAAAATTGATTTAAAATTTAATACAGTGACTTAATTGTTTCCTTACAAGTGGTAGGACACGCCATTTTTCTTCAGGTTGATGGTATTTGACCTATTTTTACATATAATTACTGCCCAACTCGGCATTTTGGTTTTTTAGGCATCAATATTACATAATACCAATTTTATAATATCGAGGCGGCACTTGCCACGCCCGGCGCCCCCAAGGCATTTCCCTCGATATCCGTGGTCCCTGGTTACCATCTAGCACCAAAGTACTCGTCAAGACGAATCAAACGAGCCCGAACTCGATGGGGGTATGTCGTTTAATCACCGAGTTCCTATATATGGCCATCTTCCAGCTCCATCATCAGACCTTGCACCCTAATTGCATAACACACAATCAATCGGAATCGGTTTCATTTTGACAGTTCAACAACATTCATTGCGTTATTTACGTGTTGAGCAGACAAATCTTTCGAACTTATGAAGTAATGTACCTATTAGCAATTGGCTTCAAAATGATTCAGATTACGATTGATCGTGTGTAACGCAAGGGAGCCCTTCTTTTCGCATAATATTCTTTTTCCTAATATACTTTGGCATAACGATTTTGGCATAATTTGTTTTGCCATAATAATACATTGCCATATTTTTTTTTGGCATACAGTTTTTGTTGGCATAATTATCTTGAAGGCTAATTTGTTTTGGCATAAATTTAATTCGCATAACGTTACTAGGCCTAATGATTATTAGCATAATGTAATATTTAGGCATACAATTAATAGAAATAACGGAAACAAAGAGTTATTTTTACGTATTTATTTTCACTCGGTTCTGAATCACTTTTTCCAAGAGTCGGGGTGCCTCAAGGTCTAACACATCTCGATTTAGTAAAAAGGCAATGAGAACTCACGATGCAAGAGCGAGCGAAGCGAGCTCGGGAATTGGGGCACCCCGACTCGGACAGGTTAGGTTCGAAGGGGATGATCGATGAAGGGGATGACCGTCATCCCCTTCGTGTTAGGTTCCTTTAAACCCTGCAGACAGAAATAAGGCCCCGCGAAGCGGGGCTCCGTCGACTACGTCTTATTATTATTGTTACCTATGCTTTAGAATGTTATGCTTAATCATTATGATGATTAGAGAAATTATGCGTAAAAAAATTATGCGTAAGCTTATGCTGTTATGTGTAAATAATTTATGCGAAACTATAACTAGGACAAACAAAGTATGCCAAGTTATATTAGGTCTTAAAATTTTATGCAAATGGATAGGGAACCCATCTATCTCCTTGCCAAATTTTATCGAAATCCGTTCAGTGGTTTTGGCGTTCAAAAGGTAACATACTGACAGACATATGTAATTACTTTCGAATTTATAATACTTAATTATAAGTTTAGTATGGATGAATAAGGAAATAAAGGCATTAAATACCGATTTTTATAAAATTATCTTTATTCATAGCTTACTGTCGAGTGTCGACTAACTCGGTGCGGCCGCACGGTGCAGCGGGGCCAGAGAGCGGCGCAGGCGGCAGCGGGAGACAGGCTCACTGATGTCATACCAAGAGTTGTTCGCAGCCACGCACGTGATGATTACGTTACGTTACTTAGGAACTAACATTACTTAATACCTACGCGTGCATAGAACACTTAATGATTCCTAATAATTTTAATTTTGGGTAAGGCACAGATCTCTGATTGTTTAGGAAAGTTCATGTAGCTTTGGCTTAGCAGGTGCGGGTGCTACGGCTACGAGTGCTTCACGACTAGGACGAGCGCGAGCGCACGTCGGGCGTCCAATGCGGGTCGGCCATCTTATGCTGTACGCGGTGCAGCGAGGCGGCGTTACCCTCCGCCGGCGCCACGTCCCGGTCGAAGTAGCTGCGGGGGGCGCGCAAGAGCGCGGGCGGCGCGCCGCGCAGGCGCGGGGCTGCCGTGCTGCGCGTGAGGGGCGCGCGCGGGTAGTACAGCGCCGCGAGGATGCCCTGCTCCAGCTGCGCGCACGCCGCGCCCGCCACCAGCGCCACAACTAGCGTCTTCAGCAACATGTTACACGTAGTACCTTTGTAACTGGTCTAGTTGTAGCTAATTTGATAATTTTTATATGGGAATTATCGTCTCGACGAACAATAAGAAGGTGTCGGCCGCTCGGGGTGCCTGCGTCCGCGCACTGAACCCACCCTGATCCCGCTCCTTATTATTATACGTCCTCTCGGAATGAGGGAATACCCACTATAAGGAAAACCGAGCGGTAACATGCACTTTGTACATGTAGGTACAGCGTGCAACAGTGCAATGCGCACAACTAAGTAAGTATGTGTATTTATACATACGCGAGTCGCATTCGATACACACGGGGTGACGGTGCACTGATGGGTGCGACTATGTTGTGTTCATTGAAATTAAACTTATGCAGAAACGAATTAAGAAATAATGTTTGCCGCATAATTTCACAATTCGTTTCTGCGGGGGATTTGGGAAATTACAAGTGGCGAGGTGTAAATGATAACAGAGAAGTCGAAGCAAATCCGGTTTTAATTTACTTAAACTTATCAATAAAGTAAACATTAATAAATTAATTAAAAAAGAAAAGTCTTGCCTTTACTGAATTTAACACCATCTATTGCCAAGTAGCAGAACCAAAAAGACCACTACACAAACAAATGTTTTAACTCTAAATAAGGTAGGTACTATCATTCTAAAATTAATAAAGGAATGTAAAAAATACAATACTGTTGAACAGGTGCAAATTAAATGAAATTTGCAATAATCCTCCATCTCGTTCTCACTGACGCATTTAATTAGATTCACTTGTAACTATGTAAAAAAAAACTTAAGACGTCAGTTTTAATTTACTTCTAAACCCTTTGACGACGCCGATACATTGCAAGTGGAACTCTTTAGGGGCTACTTGTTGTTGCTCCCTAGCAGGGGCGCCGATTCCGTGGGGCACCCATGAGAAATAAACAGTGGGCGCCGAGCACCCCTGAGAATAGACACCAAGAAACAGATCAGTACCCTAATTGCGTAATACACAATCAATCGGAATCAGAATAATTTTGAAGCAAATTGCTTTGCTTCATAAGTTCGAAAAATTTGTCTGCCCAACACGTAAATAACGCAATGAATGTTGTTGAACTGTCAAAATGAAACCGATTCCGATTGATCGTGTGTTACGCAATTAGGGTGCAGTAATCGCCTTTTAGGGATGGGCGTTTTTGATTACCCGACGCACGATCCGTTTAGCGCAGTGGCTTAAGCCGGGTCCAGACGGGTGTAACGTGTAATGTAATCTACCGTGTAATGTAACACGAATTCTACGTGTGGACGGCACTACGAGCATTACATGTAACGCTCGCGCCGGCGCTCGGGCTAATCCATAGGCTGTCGGTTTTTTGCGCGAACACAAAGGCGCTCGCAGTGCTCGTTTGGCGTGGAAACATCTATTGAAATAGATTCGCGTACACAATTCGCTTTGAGTTCGTGTGCCGTCCACACTGTTGACGCTAAATTACACGTAATCTTACATTACACGTTACACCCGTCTGTACCCGGCTTTAGAGCGCCGGTTGCGGGTTCGATTCCCGCACCAACACGAATGTTTATTGATGAAATAGATGTTTGTGTTGGGTCTGGGTGTTTGTGGCACCTTCGTTGTTCCTGGTTTCCATAGTACAAGGGAAACCGTTAGTTGGGACCAGGATGTATGATGAATGTATGTGATGTTGTCTCAATTTATTAACGATGCGGGCAACGGATGCCAGTTACTGATGCCTATCCGTTATCAAAATGTTCGTTTTTCGATGCGCGATGCCGATGCGACTCGCATCGGCATCGCGAATCGAAAATGCGAGCAAAACGAAACCTCAAACTCTTCTTCCTTCCTCAAAACAGGCAGGCGCCACTGATTACTTAGGTACGTTTACATGTGCGAACACACGCTCGGGTAGATACCAACCTAAGAGCAGCCGACCCATCATTTCCGAATAGAATAGAGCCTGTGTAGTTGTTATGTTACGAATAGAATAGAGCCTCTGTAGTTGTTATGTTACGAATAGAATAGAGCCTGTGTAGTTGTTATGTTACGAATAGAATAGAGCCTGTGTAGTTGTTATGTTACGCCAGTTTCCTCGCCCCGGTGCAGTATAAATATGAACAGTATGGAAACTAAGCCTATTTGTTGAAATAATCACCTACGTTCCATTGGACTTCGCCACTTTTTCGAGTCATCAAATGAGTATGAGCACCCATGAGGTTTTCTAAAAGCCGGCGCCCCAGTCCCTGGAGTTTGCCAGTAGCCCCTAATCGTCATAACTTCTTTGACTTTATACTTATTAACTTAATGAAGAATATACGACATTAAATTGACTTAAATTTAATCCAAAAAGCGTGGAGCGCACTTATAATTAATTTAAAAATCGCTGCACGCTTTTTGAATTCAATTTAATTATTTTATCGTATTTTTTATTTTTTTTTAAACTAAGTAGGTAAGTACATATTTTTATTTATAATATAGTCGACGAAGATAATGTTTCTATATTAGCTAAGCGGTTGTAAGTACGTGACGTACAGTGTCGTCGTCATGACGGGGTCGCTAATGTTGTATGATTTTTGTTCTCGGTTATGACGTTTTGGCGCTGCCGCCGCCGGTTATTTTACAATATTTTTTTCTTGCTGTTGTAATTAATAAAAAGCCTAAAACAATAAAAAAAAAACTATTGAAAATATAGCCACAAATAGAACAAAAAAGGTAGGTACCTATAAAAAAAAAATTTTTGATTATATATTTTCCCGTCGCTCGGGGGACCGCTCTAATTATTAGCCTAACGTTCTGTTAAAGTTTAAAATAGTGGCGGTCCCCCAACGGGACAATATTTAATAAAAAAAACTTGAGAGGTGTCAAGGGACACCTGGATGGAACGAAGTTCAAAGAGAGAGAGAGAGTGAGAGAGAAACACGCGCACGCCGCACGGCTTACAACTTCGTTCCAAAAATTCATACGTTCTTACGTAGGGTCATAATTTCAAGGTTATTGGAACGAAGTTCCTTATCGCGCGTTGCGAAAGGTGGCTAGACGTGTTTTAGCAAAAATAATAAACACTATTGAACTTATGAACCTCCGAAGGGAAACCGGTAGGAATCGTGTTCTATGCTGCTTCCGCCTCTTTCCGCCTTCCTTCTCTTGCCAAGACTGGTGGTGAAACTTTTGTGCGCATCCGTTCTACAAATGACAGCCGGGCACGAGGCACGAAAAGGGTCTCGTTATTTAAAGATGTACGGGCCGACCTTGAGAAGCTGATATCGACCCGTGCGCGGTGCGGCTGTTAATGGCTGTTATTTAAGGAAAACCCCAGGGTTTTTCTATTTCTTGACTTGCTCGCAGAATAAGTAGGTATTCTAAGTAGTATTTAGTTATAGTAGTAGAAATATATTTACATTGAATGCGGCCTTAACCATAACGATATACCTAGTAGTAGGTACCTATACTACCTATAGTACACAGATCCTCATTATGTTAATATCACGAGATAACAATGTGATAAAGCCTCGTTTGCGTAACGACTGCTGATGTGCTGAATAACTGAAAATTGTTCACTGTTTACGACTCCCGTTCAGCCATTCACCGCTAGGTGGCACTAGTAGTAGGTATTTGTGTTCGTTCAATAGTATTATTAATCATCACTTTTTATTGATTTTGACCTTAATTCGATTAACGGATGTTGACTTTGTGAACTTACTACTTATATGAGTCATTTAGAGCTGTTTTTACAGCTGAACTTAACGAGATTTGACGCCGCATTGTTTATTTCTGCTACTTTGCGCAAATGTGCCACTAAGCCATATGAGAATAGTATTCTTACGTTTTGTAAAACAAATCATCTTAGTAAAACATTTTTTTTTATTAGAACATACCTAAGTATAATTTCGGCACTAACGATAACGACTCCGTGGCGCAACGGTAGCGCGTCTGACTCCAGATCAGAAGGTTGCGTGTTCAAATCACGTCGGGGTCAAGTATCCGTTTTTGGGTAAATTTATATGTTTTTTTTATTGTTTTTTTTTAATTGTTACATAATAGTAAGGTATATTTTGTTGATTTTTATGTCTACTAAATTAAAAAAAAAAATATTTGAGGGCAGCAAAATTTGGAGATGCCGGGGATCGAACCCGGGGCCTTTCACATGCAAAGCGAACGCTCTACCACTGAGCTACATCCCCTGCTGATGGCATCGTTTAAATTACCTACTAGTTACCCATATAGTTTCCGGTTACTGAATAGAGAACAAACTCTTCTTTAGCATAGCCTTATGTGATTCCTCAATGTAGCCTGCACGAATCAAAACCTTTTTTGTATGTTTTTTTTTTAAATTTCGCGGTAATGTTAAAAGTGGATTTTGGTAAGTTCTTAACTTCAAATTCTCGATTCAGAAAAACCGTAGATATGTTTGAGGCCTTCCATAGAGCAGCAGTTAAAACAAAGAAAATGTGTTAAGTGCAAAGAAAATGTGTTAAGTGCAAAGAAAATGTGTTAAGTGGGTCTCGTACCGCTACGGCTTCTCTAGAACGCTACAAAGCTATTCCAAACGCCTTGTCAGATTAAATTTGGTACCTTTGCATGCTCGTCGCAAACAGCAGGACTTAATCAACCTGTTTAAGATACTACATTCCACGCTGAACTCTTCAGCTCTGCTGTCCCTCATAAACATCAATGTTAGGTATAACACCCGAATATCTAAAACTTTTGCACTTCTGGTCTTTACAAATAGCACCTCATTTTATAACCCTATCGTTAGAATGTGTCGACTTTACAATGAAATTTCAAAAGACAATAACAGTATTGATATCTTCGATTCTCGTGCTGCTGCTTTCAAAAGACATGTATGTACTCTTTCTTTTTAATTTTGTAACGCTTTGAATACTGTTCTCTTCAAATAATGTAACTATGCATCAATTGTGTACTTAACCTGGTGTGTTTGGTCTCCGACACATTCCCTATGTAAGTAGAAGTGTGTCGGAGGGCAGACGCTCATACCTTGTAGCTGTAATTTTGTCAATAAGTTTTTTTTTTTTTACTGTAGTTATTATCATTATTATTGTTGTTGCTGATCATGTTGTGCGACTACGCTTTGGGTGATAGTCAGGTCGAAACCTATAATTTGAACCTTGTACTTAATGTGATTATTACCTGTTGTAGTTGCCTTATGAATAAATAAATAAAAACAGACACACGCTAAAAAAACAATAAACCCCGCATCGATTAGGTGTAGAGGTCCCAGTGTTACACGCAGCGAAGCGTTCACCTGCCTGTGAATGTTGTGGCCGTAGGTCTGCCGCCATGATGCCGTCGGTCGCCACCGTACTACTCGGCGATGCTAAATCATGAGTCATCCAATTCCAGACACAAGAAAGAAAGAAAAACATTTATTTGGCACAGTACTGAAAACCGTTCCGTGTGTAACCGCACAGACACAGTGCCGTGTGTCGTGTGATGATGATAATAATATAGGTATTCAGTGCTGTAAGCACGAGAGCACCGTGCTTCTTACTTACCAAATTAGTTGCGGAACACGAGAGTTATCATGAATGCGGCAAAATTGAAGATAAATGGAATAATTTCATAATTCGTTACTAGAAGACAACTATTGAGCTTCAAATCTAAATAAAACAAAAGTGTACGAAGCTACACGTATGCACGCAACTTTAATAGTTTAATCCCTGGACCATTGTATGTTTTTGTCATTTATAATTAAGTAAGTAACTATTACAGAATATGCTACTCACTTTAAAATTGAATATAATATATTACTTCATATAATCTATAATAATAATCGTTACCTACACCATTTTCAAGCAGAAGTCGTCATTGTCTATCTGTTTACATAATTAATAAAATAATATAAATATTAAGAACTAAATAAAATATGAACATCTACGTACAAGTGACATCTCGAGTTATTTCCCGGACACTGTGGTCTGCAAGATGCAATAAATAAGGTAATTAGAAGAACCATAAAAGTGCGACGTCATTCATGTTATTAACAAGTGTCACTTCTACGTAGTATTCATAATTATTACAACAATAAAACTTTCCACGTCATGTAGGTACTGCGACTGCGGTAACTTTGCCTCTTGCTCATCGTCCCTCACTAACCTTACCTAGCACGGCCATGCCCTGCTTGGCACGTTGTGGCATCCTGGCCTTGTTTTTTCTTTAGATACTAACTACTCCATCCTTTACGTTCAGCTTGACAAACCAACATGTCACTGTTTCTCAACTTCTTTTGTATGTTTTACATTTTCTTTGTCAGCCCTCGCCCATCAATTTGAAAACCAGTCTTAAGTTTGATGCTTACAACACGTCAATCTACCCTTAAACCATACCAGCACTATGAGCAAGTTGCATGTGAGCGCAGCAGCACAGACGCGCCGCGTGGCTCACCGCGCCTCCGCCTCCATGATGAACTCCGTCATCATCATCTCCATGGAGGGCGCCACGCCGTGTGCCACGCACGCGTGCTTGAAGCACTCGGCCACGTGCAGGATGCGCCAGCAGTGGTCTTCTTCGTGGTCGAACTGCTTCTCGCACGAGTGGATCAGCGACACCATCTGCCGCGCCAGCACCTGGCCTGCATACGTATACACACATTACACACTGAACATATGATACTGCCTAGTACGAATAGGACTATTCGAGGAAAAAAATCATTAATTATTTCTTCTGAGAATAATTCACTAAAGCATAACTCCGCGTCCTAACTAAAGGCGACCGCGTACTGGCGCGACGACCGCTTTTGGTGAGGACGCGCTCTAAGAGATGTAGATGTCGCTAGAGAGTATATACTGTTGGATCTTCTTTCCAGGTACATAATTTAAAAGATAACGTAACGTAAGGTCAGACTTGCCGTTGGGGAAGGACTGTATGAACTGCTCGGTGTTGTCGTGGTGCATGCGGCTGGAGTCGGTGAGCAGGTTGAAGTGGCGGCTCATGCACTGGATGGCGCAGCCCAGCTCGCGGTGCTCGAACTTGAAGTCGTCGCGCCAGAAGTGGAAGAACTCCTCCATCTTCTCCTCGGTCAAGTCACTCTGGTGGAAGCAAGGAGGTTGTGCTCAGTAAGGAAGAATGATCGATTAGTTATGACGTACATCCGGTGTACCTACAGGTAATATCCTCACCTCGTACATATTCAAAGTACTTAGAGGGAAGGTACATAATGCGGACATATTAGGGCACATAGGTTTGTGTGTTCCGGACAGCTCATTCTAAGCTCACTTCACCTAACTTTTCACGGTGAGATTTTTACAGAATCGATCGGCAGGTGCGTGTGGCGACAACGACAGCCACGGCTGTTGGCGGAGCCGCACGCTCGGGTGAGGCGCCACTGACGCGTGCACTCCGCATTCTCAGCCTCATAGCTAGTGAGTGACTCGGACCTATTCTGTTGTTCTCTGAGTGAGTTCACAAAGAATGCATTGTTTGTAATAAGCTGTAATAAGTTACAAAATTTAATTATAAAAAGGAGTTAGTAATAAGTTAGGATAAGAGTTTCGATAAATGTAGATACACTATCGCAATAGGTTTCCCTGTGAGGATAGAAGTAAGTTGGGAAATAAATAAATAAATAAAAATATTACTGTCGGCAACTGCTGCCTACTTAGGTCTTCATAAGTTTTCAATGGAGCTAATTCTCTTTAGATGCTTCCGTGATCACAGATCAAAGATTGGGTCATCTAAAAGGCTTCGGTTCCATTAGAAATGGACCTATCGTTCTATGGACACAATCAGATGTTGTGGAATTTGACTTTGTTCGTCATCAGTAACGAGAATGAGTAAATAATGTATGCTGGTCACCTCTTGTCGACACTTGTCGAGCGCCTGCCCGAAGCCGAGGGTGACGTCCTTCATGACGTTGACGTCGGCCAGCGCGCCCGCCACGGCCAGAAGCACCAGCGCTCGCACCACCTCCTGCATCATGACTTGATGACTCCCGACTCAAACTGGTGGCTGTCCACGCGCGCGCTCTCATATAGCCGGCCGCTAAGTAGTGAGGGCGGCCCTAATGAAGAGTGCAGCCTAATGTGTGTCATCAGTTGGGAGGCGTTGATCACATACATTGCTAGTATGTTTTTTTTACATTGTAAGCTTGTACTTGGTTTGTGTGGTTGTGAATGAGAATAGGTATACTTCGTATTGTATCGGTAGGATTGCCTTCATGTTGATGATGCGCCTGTTTAATTATGACAGCAACAAGATATTCTCGCGACCAACGCTTCCGTTAGAAAGGCAATAGGGCTAACAATGGCGCGGGTTTTACTGGCATACGCATTCCGCGCGTATACTCCTTACCTAAGTCCTCATTTGTCTTTTAAGCCAACCAAATTGTAATCATAGTAGTTGCTAGTGGATTAGAGTAGAATAATGTAGATAAAGAGTATTTACATGTTGCAAGTCAATGTAATAAAAAAAGATCTAGCTCATGGGGCGTGTCTAGCTAACGTGGTGTTTACACAAGTGACCTCAGCACGAGAGGGACACCATCAGGAGCCCGCTCATTAGCGGCCGGTAATTAGCCCTCATTAGGTCAGTAAATAATTGAGCGTTTTTTATGATAACATGTCACTCATGCAGAACTGCATTGTCTCCTAGTACACCTTGATTTGTGTTTGTTTATACATTACATTGTGATTTGGTACTAGTGATATACATCCTGTGTGATTAGCATCTTATAGTTCTATTTCTAAAAAGTTTTCTTGTCTGCTAGTTGCAGGGAGTCAGTGAGGCGGAAAGTAGTGCCGTCGTACAAAGTGCTGCGTTATACACCAGTGCGTCGGATGTCGTGCAGCGCCGGGTTGAGGCTGGCTGCTGCGTCGACCAGGAGAGGGTGGTTTTTTTTTTTTTTGAGTATGGTAAATCATCAAATGACTCCTCCCGCTCTGGGTGGAGCAGTCAGACTCTTACTGACTAAAACCCACCCGTGTTCCTTCCTTAGCTCATTATGTAACCCTTTCGGACGATCGCGCTACCCTGGCAGGCTTCGGCCCTATCGTGCCACATGGCTTATGCTGACATCTCTTTGAGGCACGCGCCTATTGTGGCCGGGAGTCGTCACGCGGCTCCCGACGCCCGGAGCGTCTCCGCGGCGGCTGAGGCGTGAGGTGCGTTCCCTCGCCCACCCCGCCACCTCCTTCGCTAGCATGACTGCTTCGCAGAAGGAGGTGACTGCCTCACACTCCCTCTCGCCCCGGACCATGGCTTGAACCAGGGCCGGATGCGAGAGGTCGCCGCCGCTGCCGATCGCCTCTACGAGGACACGGCGGTGCTCTGCCCAAGCGGGGCAGACCTCCACCGTATGCTCCACCGTGTCCTCTGGGCGATCCTGACAGTGGTGACACCCGGGGTGATAATGTGCAGGAACCTCCCGAAACATCTGTGTCCGGAGAGGACCTGCGTCAGGCGGTAGGTGAGAACGACGAGACGCCTCTCTAGCCACACCTCAAAGAGGGGTCTTACCGCCGCTATCGTGGCGTGCCCTGCGCTGGGTTGCGATAGTCGCTCGTTCCATGCCACCATGAGATCGCGCCGGAGGTTCGTCCGCTCCGCCGCGGTTTGCCACGGATGCGGAGTTTCCCCCCGGCGTGGTGCCTCCGCGCGCCAATCATATAGCGCGCGAGGACTATCGCCTCCAGATCCCAAGGCGGCAGTCCGGCAAGGAGGCTTGCTGCCTCGCCCGAGATCGTGCGGTAGCCCCGGATTAGCCTTACGGGGCTACCGCACGATCCCGGGCGAGGCAGCAGGAGAGGGTGCTCTCTTTGTTGAAAGTGCAGTGTGCTGTGCCAAGGTTGCTGATGAGGCTGAGGGTGATGACCAGTTATGCGCGGACGTTGCATTCTGGTGATCAGGATACCCGTTGAAGCCGTGGATGCTGGCTGGCTGGGTGACTCGCCGCTAAAGCTTGCGGGAGTGATGATGATGATGACGTCACGGTGAAGTATTTGCACGAAGGCTGCGCTGACGTTCATACTCGGGGTCACCAGTATAGAGGTATGAGGAACAGGGTGTAAAGTTCACTCATCCTTCATAGAAAAGGGAGGATCCTCCGACCAGACGGGTGTTGTGTCTGGCGGGCAACGAACTTCCATACAAACTTTCATCCCCCTTTGGGTGATGAATTTCTCACCTTTCCTAAGGAACCATTTATAAGTAACTCTTGTGCATTAACGCCTAGAGCCAGCGGTTTAGGCCGTGCGTTGTCTGTCAGTTAATTTAAGATTTTTGTAAAGTAGATTTTGGAGATTATGATTACCTTTATATGGGGTGAATTTTTAGATTGCACTACCTACAGGGCGAAAACACTACGATAAATTTTTAGATTGCACTACCTACCGGGCGAAAACACTACGATAAATTTTTAGATTGCACTACCTACCGGGCGAAAACACTACGATAAATTTTTAGATTGCACTACCTCCAGGGCGAAAACATTACGATAAATCGAGCAAAGTGCTAGTTTTGTTGAATCGATACAGGACAAAGAATACGCAGTTAGAGTTACAGCTTCTCTAGATCACAATCTGCATGAAAAGAAAGCAGATCGATACGTCATACGTCATCAGTAGTGAGTGATCGCTGCGTGGACGCAGGCGATGCGTGCTGGCTCATCGGGGAGCCCGCAGCCTGCAACCAGCCTCCGTGGTGCATCCTCGAGAGTGAGTTGAGGCGACGCCGCCGGCGCGCGACGCTTCACCAGTGCTGCGTGGTGGCCGTGTTTGCAGATGTTTCTGTGTCTCATAGACATGATTACTGTACTTGTATCGGATGGATTGTCGAATCCGCTGTTACAAAACCTCATTTTTTTAAAAAAAACAGCTCCTTTATGTTAAACAACTGAACAACGCTTAGCAGTTTTCCATAGTTACTGAAATAATTTAGAAAAATGTAGTTTCAGAACAAACGCTGAAACGATCGGACAATCTAAATTACAATTGTTCGACAGCACAGGAGAGTCAGGAGAAGCAAAGAATGAAGGCTGCTGTCTATGTATGTTTGTACGTAGTTTTGTTTAGTGAACAGTTAACCTATTGTGAGTTGTGAGCGATGGTATTGTGTCAAATAGCGTTGCAGAACCTGCTCCTCCGCGGTACTACATAATAAACTTAAGTAAATAATGAGCTCGCCAGCACGCCGCCGCCGCCGCATGCCAAGGTGCGGTGCGGGGCTCCGGAGCACGCAAGGCACGCCCGCTGCGCCTGCGCTGGTTCACACCCACTGCTTTAAAGTTGCACGTAAGAAGGCTCAGGTCAGGGGGCTATCAAATAACTAAGTAGGTACCTATAGGTTCTCTTTTAAGGGAGGTCAATTTAAGACGTAAATGATAAATTATTTTATTTTGTAAGTAGGAGTTTGTACAAACACTTTTACACGTCAATGTAGACTGTTCACTTTAGCCTTGAGCTGCTGTCAATTCCCGTTCCCAGTAGACTACTGACATGTCATTGGCCGGATTTTGTCAAAAATGTAGGAATGCAACACACCATAATAGTACAGGCTCATTTTCACACAGGCGGTTAAGCCAACAATTTTATTTTTGTAAATTGTGGTTTTAATGCGTCGGGACAGGTTTGTGGCCGCTCGTGAGATCTGCGCAGATTTAAGCCCGCCTGCCCCCAGCCCCCGCTAGCCCCCCGCCAGCCGCCAGTACTTCGCAGCCAGTACCTTCGGGTAAGTAATTATTTGCAATAAAAATGCGACGCCATGATCTGTTTTATATTAGAACTTTAATTGCATACGTAGACAGACACCACGAACAGGTTCCGTGCATGCATTATACCTGAACTGCACTTCTTGGGTTGCATTCATAAGTTTTTCGTACAAACCGCTGATGGGGCTCGCGCGGGCAGAGCACTGCAAAAAGCGATGCTGTGCGCACCCGGTACCTATATGAATAACATTTAACCATCATAATTATAGATTATTTCGACGTCTGTCGGTTGTATCTCGAAACGGTTCCCGAGTTACGAGATAGTTCGGTTATTACTGCGGAGCGTCGGCGTTCGGTATAAAACGTTATTGTTATTGGTTCGGGGAACATCGCGCTTGAGGCTGCGTGGTCTCGGACATTAAAACCTTACTTAATTGATCTCGGAGGTCAGCATACTAATTAGCGCAACATTTGCGAGGTGACCAGAGCACGACGCGGGCGCAGGTACGCGACGAAAACTGGAAATGAGCAAGTTGTAGCACTTGTAGCTACTGCTCTGAGCTGTATAAAATGTGTACATTATGGGCTTTGGCGAGAATAGTGCGAAGTGAGTTGAGGGGCCCGTAGCTAAATAATAACAGCCGCACAGGTCGATCGATCAGGTTAAGCGACGCTTGCCGCGGTTGGTCTGTGGATGGG
Source organism: Apamea sordens (assembly GCA_945859715.1). Lineage (NCBI taxonomy): Eukaryota > Metazoa > Arthropoda > Insecta > Lepidoptera > Noctuidae > Apamea > Apamea sordens. Next base: position 285,849 of record OX244002.1, read on the forward strand.
TGACCATCTTTACATACCGAGACCCCTCCGTGCCTCGGAAAGCACGTTAAGCCTTTGATCCCGGCTGGCATTCATGGATCTTTGACAGTCGTTACGGGTAGTCAGAATTCCGAAAGTCTGACAACCAGTCTTACCAAGGGGTATCGTATTACCCAGTAACTGGGTTGTGGAGGTCAGATAGGCAGTCGCTTCATGTAAAATACTGATATTCAGCTACATCCGGTTACACTGGAAGCACTGCTAATGATCACCACTGATGCAGCACGTGGGTAGCCACTGCTAATGATCACCACTGATGCAGCACGTGGGTAGCCACTGCAAATGATCACCACTGATGGAGCACGTTTGTAGCCACTGCTAATGATCACCACTGATGCAGCACGTGGTTAGCCACTGCTAATGATCACCACTGAAGGAGCACGTGGGAAGCCATTGCTAATGATCACCATTGATGCAGCACGTGGGTAGCCACTGCTAATGATCACCACTGATCCAGCACGTGGGTAGTCACTGCTAATGGTCACCACTGATGCAACATGTGGGTAGCCAATGCTAATGATCACCACTGATGCAGCATGTGGGTAGCCAATGCTAATGATCACCACTGATGCAGCACGTGGGTAGCCACTGCTAATGATCACCACTGATGGAGCACGTGGGTAGCCACTGCTAATGATCACCACTGATGGAGCACGTGGGTAGCCACTGCTAATGATCACCACTGATGGAGCACGTGGGTAGCCACTGCTAATGATCACCACTGATGGAGCACGTGGGTAGCCACTGCTAATGATCACCACTGATGGAGCACGTGGGTAGCCACTGCTAATGATCACCACTGATGCAGCACGTGGGTAGCCACTGCTAATGATCACCACTGATGCAGCACGTGGGTAGCCACTGCAAATGATCACCACTGATGGAGCACGTTTGTAGCCACTGCTAATGATCACCACTGATGCAGCACGTGGTTAGCCACTGCTAATGATCACCACTGAAGGAGCACGTGGGAAGCCATTGCTAATGATCACCATTGATGCAGCACGTGGGTAGCCACTGCTAATGATCACCACTGATCCAGCACGTGGGTAGTCACTGCTAATGGTCACCACTGATGCAACATGTGGGTAGCCAATGCTAATGATCACCACTGATGCAGCATGTGGGTAGCCAATGCTAATGATCACCACTGATGCAGCACGTGGGTAGCCACTGCTAATGATCACCACTGATGGAGCACGTGGGTAGCCACTGCTAATGATCACCACTGATGGAGCACGTGGGTAGCCACTGCTAATGATCACCACTGATGGAGCACGTGGGTAGCCACTGCTAATGATCACCACTGATGGAGCACGTGGGTAGCCACTGCTAATGATCACCACTGATGGAGCACGTGGGTAGCCACTGCTAATGATCACCACTGATGCAGCACGTGGGTAGGCACTGCCAATGATCACCACTGATGGAACACGTGGGTAGCCACTGCTAATGATCACCACTGATGGAGCACGTGGGTAGCCACTGCAAATGATCACCACTGATGGAGCACGTGGGTAGCCATTGCTAATGATCACCACTGATGGAGCACGTGGGTAGCCACTGCTAATGATCACCACTGATGGAGCACGTGGGTAGCCACTGCTAATGATCACCACTGATGGAGCACGTGGGTAGCCACTGCAAATGATTTCCACTGATGGAGCACGTGGGTAGCCACTGCTAATGATCACCACTGATGGAGCACGTCGGTAGCCACTGCTAATGATCACCACTGATGGAGCACGTGGGTAGCCACTGCTAATGATCACCACTGATGCAGCACGTGGGTAGCCACTGCTAATGATCACCACTGATGCAGCACGTGGGTAGCCACTGCTAATAATCACCACTGATGGAGCACGTGGGTAGCCACTGCTAATGATCACCACTGATGGAGCACGTGGGTAGCCACTGCTAATGATCACCACTGATGGAGCACGTGGGTAGCCACTGCTAATGATCACCACTGATGGAGCACGTGGGTAGCCACTGCTAATGATCACCACTGATGGAGCACGTGGGTAGCCACTGCTAATGATCACCACTGATGCAGCACGTGGGTAGGCACTGCCAATGATCACCACTGATGGAACACGTGGGTAGCCACTGCTAATGATCACCACTGATGGAGCACGTGGGTAGCCACTGCAAATGATCACCACTGATGGAGCACGTGGGTAGCCACTGCTAATGATCACCACTGATGCAGCACGTGTGTAGCCACTGCTAATCGACACCACTGATGGCGCACGTGGGTAGCCACTGCTAATGATAACCACTGATGCAGCACGTGGGTAGCCACTGCTAATGAACACCACTGATGGCGCACGTGGGTAGCCACTGCTAATGATCACCACTGATGGAGCACGTCGGTAGCCACTGATAATGATCACCACTGATGGAGCACGTGGGTAGCCACTGCTAATGATCACCACTGATGCAGCACGTGGGTAGCCACTGCTAATGATCACCACTGATGGAGCACGTGGGTAGCCACTGCTAATGATCACCACTGATGGAGCACGTGGGTAGCCACTGCTAATGATCACCACTGATGGAGCACGTGGGTAGCCACTGCTAATGATCACCACTGATGGAGCACGTGGGTAGCCACTGCTAATGATCACCATTGATGGAGCACGTGGGTAGCCACTGCTAATGATTTCCACTGATGGAGCACGTGGGTAGCCACTGCTAATGATCACCACTGATGCAGCACGTGGGTAGCCACTGCTAATCAACACCACTGATGGCGCACGTGGGTAGCCACTGCTAATGATCACCACTGATGCAGCACGTGGGTAGCCACTGCTAATGAACACCACTGATGGCGCACGTGGGTAGCCACTGCTAATGATCACCACTGATAGAGCACGTCGGTAGCCGCTGCTAATGATCACCACTGATGGAGCACGTCGGTAGCCACTGCTAATGATCACCACTGATGCAGCACGTGGGTAGCCACTGCTAATGATCACCACTGATGCAGCACGTGGGTAGCCACTGCTAATGATCACCACTGATGCAGCACGTGGGTAGCCACTGCTAATCAACACCACTGATGGCGCACGTGGGTAGCCACTGCTAATGATCACCACTGATGCAGCACGTGGGTAGCCACTGCTAATGAACACCACTGATGGCGCACGTGGGTAGCCACTGCTAATGATCACCACTGATGGAGCACGTCGGTAGCCACTGCCAATGATCACCACTGATGGAGCACGTGGGTAGCCACTGCTAATGATCACCACTGATGCAGCACGTGGGTAGCCACTGCTAATGCAGATACAGACACCTAGTTGTTATCCTTCACTTTGCCTCCTCTGTGCTCATTGATAATTTGATAAGACACGCAACTATGAATGCTCTATCGATAATAATCGTCATCTCATTCAATTCTATTATTAAGTTATTAAAACAATGCGTCTGTTATTAATTTGTCGTCATATAGATTGGTCCCATGTCTGCAGCGAGCGCGGGGTACGGGGCACCTCTACTCGCGGGTGGTCCGAACTGAGCGGTCGTTTAGTGAGCGACTCGGCTAATAACATAAATAGCTGCGGCTTGTGATGACAGCCAGGATGCGACGTGTGGCTAGGTGTGGGGCTCAGTCAGGACTCGAAGACAGGGGGGACAGAGGGTTGCACTGTGTTTGAGGCAAAAGTGAAGTGACATACGTGTGTTACATGTGCGCAGTGTGCAACTGTTACATGTGCGCAGTGTGCAACTGTTACATGTGCGCAGTGTGCAACTGTTACATGTGCGCAGTGTGCAACTGTTACATGTGCGCAGTGTGCAACTGTTACTGTTGAGTGTCGCCTTGACTTGCTCTGCAGATCAACTGCAAATGATTATGAGGGCTCACGAAGTAAATATACTAGGCGCCACTCATACCTGATAGTGACTAATGATTTTGATATGTTTGAACCTTTTAGCAAGTTAATGATAATCTTCCCGAAAATAGATCGATTTCTTTAGTAGGTCTCAGAACATACGGAATGTCTCCAAAGCTAAGTACTAAGATATTATCCGTCTTCGATGAGGATGACATGGACGTCTAGTGACAAATGCTGCATAGCATTAATAACATAACAAAACGATTCGATTTCTATAACATTGCATAGCGAGACGAACTTAGGAATGGTTGTTATTTTATGAACAGTGCCCGGAATGAAATAGTAATTAAAGTAAATTAATCACGTGTGGTGAAATCGCCACGAAGAATCTAAAACATTAATTGAATTGCGTTTAGAAAAGGTTATAAAATCAATGAATACTGATTACGGAGGGAGGCCGTCTCTTCGTGAGCTGCAAACTGATGAATGATTTCTGTAGAAGGTAATTAAAATATTTGGTGTGTTGTGTGAGGGCGCGGGTGAGCGCAGGCGGAGCGCGGGCGCAGGGTTTGAAGCAATTAACCGCATAATTAGCGTTAATCATACCGTTTTATGTCGCCGCCGCCGCCGTGTGCGGTACACTGTGCATTTGTGCAAGCATTGCTCCCGCACGATTGCACGATACTTATATGCAAAAGCACTTCATACTTATAGTCCAAGATGTCACATTGCAGTCATATATACAGACTTCTGCAGCGTAGTTAGCAACCTGTGTATACTAACCTTAATCAGTGTATACTAATGTATGTTTCTTTGTGACAATAAAATATTATTATATATTATATTATATGATAACGTATACTTACTTAGTTTTCGATCAGTTGTATTTGACAGTGCAAATCAAAACAAATCAAAAGTCATTTATTCAAACTAGGCTGAGAATCAGCGCTTTTCGAACGTTAAAGTGCTGAGAGTTCAACTTTTGTGACACCAAGACATCAGCGACGAGATGGCGGCTATAAATAAATAAAGTCCACCGAATTTCGGCCATAGCAACCAATCTCAGCGGAGTCCAGCCTTCGGCGCGGGAGACGTTATAGTGCCGGCGTGTGTGCGCAGACACAGGTGCACTCACTAACTGTTTATACTTTTATAGAAACCCTCGAAACACACACACTCATACACTCACCCCTAAACACACACACTACTCACACACAACATACAATTCTACTCTTTTATACCATACAGTAGAATGACACAGTCCACTTGAGATATAAGTTTTTGTTGATTAATGACCGTAAACTACCTCTTATAATACAGGTATAGCCTAGCTTAAGAGGTAGAGAATACCATTCTGTACAGATTTTGCAACATAAACCATAAATGTATTTTCTAAACCAAATATCAAACTGTATTTCAAACTCTGTATGTTTTTGGATAAATAAAGATTTATTATTATACTAGCTTCTGCCCGCGGCTTCGCCCGCGTGGATGTCGGAAATTATCCCACGGGAACGTGTTAACAGGATAAAATGTATGTGCTTCCCCAGGATGCCATCTATCTCTATGCCAAATCAGAAGTTCAGTGGTTTAGGCGTGAAAATGTAACATACAGTTTCAAGTTCAAATCCTCCCCTTAAAAACCGAATTACCCCTTTTTGTCCCGTCAGTGGTAAATTTTCGACAACTTTACATACTTATTATTAATAGCTGTGCATTGCGGGTGACGTAACCTACGACAAACTTATTATTTGCGGTTGGAACAGTAATCGGGTCTAGGGATCGAGCCGCAAAATTAAGTTTGTTTTTTATTGTATATACTTTTCCGGCATAAAAAGTACCCAGTGTGGTGCCCAGGATATTAAAGAATAATTAGACCAAGTTTCATCGTAATCGAACCGGTAGTTTTTGCATGATGCCTGAACAAACAGACAGACAGACAGACCGACAGACAGACAGAAAGACAATTTTTTTTTAAATTACATTTTTGGGTTCGGTGTCGGTCTAGTAACACCCCCTGCCATTTCTTTTTTTGATATTTTCAATGTACAGAATTTTCACTTCTAAAGATTTATTATAAGTATAGAATAGATATAGATATAGAATAGATTATTATTATGTATGTCGGCGCAAGGTTAACTTAAGCTTTTAAAATATTAACTTTAAGTTAAACTTACTAGTTAAATATGTTTAAATTAGTTTAGATTAATTGATTGTTGTATTGAGTTTGCTACTTTTCAATGTAAAATGCCATGTTATGATTTCCGGTTACTATAGCAAATCATAACTGATAGTTTATACAAACTTTGGTTTAAATCACAAGTTGTCTATTGCTAAATTCATTTCCTGATTAATAAGCGATATGCGCTAGTTTAATAATGGTTTTTGGTTAATTTAAGTTTAATGGAAATAGGTAGTTGGTTGAACTACTATTGGTCAAGCGGAAATACATGGAGCGTGTTTAAAAAGACGTCTAAATGTTTTAAGCAATAAAGAATTAATTCAATGTTAAAATAAAGTGCTAAAAATAGTAAAACGAATTAGCAAATTATAGTTTGTTACTCTAATTAATGTTACCTGCAATTTGTAAAACAATAAGTGTAATGACTTCGCAACGACGACGCCATGGTTGTCATAAAAATGGCAAGCGGCTGCGAGGTCATGTTTGCAAGGAGAATATTGTGAAAACGTGGTTTTCCATTAGAATATTTTGTGAGTACAAGCTTTATTAGTAATAAGAATAAAACGTGAGTAAATAAATTGGGTGTAATCATTTTACAATGAGTGAGCCTAGCGGCGGAGATGGTGACGTCAACTCTGCTGACGTCACCAATTCTAAAAATCCGGATGGTCCCGGCTCCCCGTTATGTACGTAAGAAAAAATTTAAAACTTTTCAATAAAAGAGGTGAAAGACACAACTATAGGACTAGAAATAGGGACCAATTAGTTCAAACAGGTTTCAGACTGGCTAAAGTAGACTCATCCTTCATGGGGTACCTACTGTTTAAAATGTTACAATAAAATTCCTCCCCACATACTTCAACTGAATGAAACGAAATTTAAATCTTGTATTAAACGCACACTATGTAGACAAGCATATTATAAGTTAGGGGATTACATGGCTGACAAAAATGCTTGGCTCAATGCTGGTCCTGCTCCACAGAGGCGCATAAACTAATTAGCATTCGGAAACATTGTTGGAGCTGCTGAACATTGGAAAAAAAAAACTATCTTTGCATTGTATAAACTCAATTGCTTAGTATTGTATAATTGCATAGCACACGTGTGAGCACTATGTACTTTCTATAAAGCTACCATTTACTGGGTACGTCTTTCATTGACTTGAATGTGCCCTGGCAGCTGTGAGTATGTCATGCTCACTCAAATGTCTCGCTGGTGGCGGCGTGTGTGTTGGATCATTAAGTTCCCTCCAAAATGGTTGAGCTGAATGGTGCTGATCCATACGTCATGTTCGTGAACGGGCGCCGTCAGTAGGGACTGGATCTCTTAGCTGCCTCGGCTTATTTTAATTTTTAATTTCTGAATTGTTTTTGTTTTTTATAACGGACGCTTTTAACGTGCACGTATTTCTACATCGTTCTCACATGGTTAATTTCAACACGAATGATGTAATCAAATATTTTGTAACAATTTTATGATTTAAAAGAGTGTCCATGGAGTTTCTTGCCCTTTCTTCTCCATAGGTACCTACGCTTTGGAATGGGCAACTAGTTTCATCTTTCTGACTGACCGACCCTTTGACAATTCAAAAGTACCTGTAATTGGTTTAGTTGAATTAAATGATTTGAGTTGAGTTGAGTTTGACATCAATTTTAGTACATTATTTTAGTTCGGTTATTATGATATAATATATTAACATGTTATCATTTGTATTTTTGCATATGCTGGGACAAAATACCGGACGCGGCTGGGAGCGAGTGAGGTGCCGCACCTCACAGCTTCAAGAAGTCTGCGGGAGTGAACATATCAATAGTGAGTGAATATCGTCGTCGTCATCATTGGGGTGTAAATAGGCTGAGATAGCATGAACGTACTCCAGAATTTTAAAAGCGCGAGTTAGGAGAATAGATTAATTACTTAGATTTGTAAACTGTGGTCACTCCTACAGGGGGGTGACACTCACCTAAGCTGAAACCAACTTTGCTGACGGGGCATAGCCTTTGCAAAGTGTGTTTGGTTGACATAATTGGCTCAACTTATATTGGAGGACCCACAATTCTATCAGTATTGACTGATGTTACATGGAGTTTGAGTTTGATGAGAACGGAATAGATTTTTGGAAATCTTTCCTCTGGAGTGTGGGCATAAGTTAGGCATTTTTCGATGGAGACTGACCTCTTAGACTTTTCCCTCCCTCTGGCTCAATACCGTCCGATGGGGTAAAAGAGTTTGAAGTTAAAATCGTTTATTTTTTTTAAGCCTCATCTAGGCTGATGTGAATTGTCACGTCAATTTGTTTACATTTAGGAGGCCACGTCGTATCTTTTCCGCTAGTGTTGGCGCGACGAGGTTTAAGCAGGACTGCGTTAGTTTATGTTGGTGCACAGTGGCACATGTAAATATAAATTTACCCAACACTTGTCATATTGTCGGACTTGCGATTCGTTCGTCCTGATTTAAGGCTACTCTTGCAAGAGTTGGACCTCACACTGTATATCATCTGGCGTTAGGTAATTATTATCATAGGGCTAGGCAGGCAGGGCCTGAGAGTCCGAATATTGTGAATAAAAGTCTTGTTTAAAAGCGGGAGTATACGAATCCTTTTATTCAAGGATGGGCGTAGCTCATGTAGAGGCTTGTCTGCCGAAGGCAACCTTATATGTTGCAGGCCGGATATAATTTAGCTCGGATGACATTCGAACGTTCAAGCTAGTGTCAAATATAGTTAGTTAGGATTTTGGTCTAAAATAAGCAGTGATGATTTAGACGGAAACATGTAAAGACGTTCTGCCAAAATGTATAATACAGTCATATAGTGTTTGATTCCTCCCGTTACCTCAGAAGGCTCGTCTAGTCCTCTACAGTGCATAACTTTGCCTAACGAAAATCGATTATACAATGAGAGTTATTATTGAATTCAGATTGAATTACTTATACTATAAAAATATTTGAAATGAAACAAAAACAACAGCAGCTGAAGCCACACAACTGTCAATTTGACAGTTTTTTTTAATAGGTAAGGTAATGGGCCAAGGTAGTATAATTGTGCCCAAAATGGCGAGCTTTTTATTACGTTAAAAGTTATTTTATTCTCGTCCCCGAGTAACCATAAGAAAAATATATAAATGCAATATTATTCAGTGTAATCGAGTGTATTTTATACCACTAAGTGTACCTCGGTACTTCGTTTGGGCAGATTTTGGTGACATCCTTTATGCCAAAAAAAATTAGCCTTCAAGATAATTATGCCAATATGTATGCCAAAAAAAAAAAACATGGCACACTATTATTATGGCAAAACAAATTATACCAAAATCGTTAGTATGTTAGGAAAAAGAATATTATGCGAAAAGAAGGGATCCCGAGAGGGTGATATGATAAGTGTTTGACTAAGCACCGCCGCTGTAGGTACCACTGACGCCGCTCGGTTTCTTTGATAACATGTCGTCAAAGAATCGGACCGATCACGAGTAGGTACAAGACACGTTTCGCGGTTGCCAGCGCGCGAAGCGAAGCGTTGCCGCTCCGAGATGGGTTTCCCTACGTGTATTCGAAAGTTGTTAATTACCGTAAGCCAGCTAGCGCTAGGTAAGTAATTTCATGAATGAATTTTTGCAAGGGTGATCCCAATTTTAGTTACTTTTTTATTAATTAGTTTGTTTGATTTTTTTTTTCAATTTACGAATTATTATGACCTATCAAAGTTTATATGATTAATGGGCACTAGCTCTACGCGTGTGTTAAATTAATGTCACCATTGTAGCGCTACGTTGTATATTTAACGTTCGCATATTGTAGCTACGCCATTACCTTAATATTTAATCTGCGATCAGCTTCTGTGAGAGGTTGGAATTAGTGAGCAATCAAGTTGCGATAGCTTGCGTAGTTCACTCCGACGTTACGCAATGAACACGACATGATTGTACAGACGATTTAATAAAATGACATCCTGATGGATGGATGCTGCAACTGTACCTAAGTACTACTAGTACATGTTGGCGATCACTGCGCTCTCTTTGTCTTTACAAAGTTAAGAGTGACCTCACCGGAGCGGCATGGTGGCTCACGGCGCCGCCGCTGCTGTATCCTGAGCCGGCAGACGTAAACACCGATAAGACAGGGTCCAAATTCAGCATGGGAATATAAACAAGAGCAGCTTTGCGTGGCGACCATTGTTATATTCGTATTAAGATTTTATAGTGACTTAACCGAAGACCTTTGTAAGAGGCGGTCGATTCTTGTTTTAATAACCTAATATGTCTTTATTATATTCTTGTTTTAATAACCTAATATGTCTTTATTAGATTGAGTGAAAATATTATAAATTGTCAAACTATAAAGTTGTTTTAGTTAATGGTTAGTGATCTAAGTGCACAAATAGTTATTATCAGAAGTGGAACGCGATACCCACACACAGCTATGGGTAAACAAAGTAAGCGTAATAAACGCCTAAAACGTCAAAAACGCACACGTTCAAGCTCAAGTTCTAGCAGCAGTAGTAATGCGAGGACTCCGTCACCTCCGCCGAGACACAGGAAACAGGTATCACGTAGGGCTGATACCTCAACTGTGAGTACAATTAATAACACTTTGAATAATATTATACCCGAGTTCGACCCGCTGAGAGATGATGTGAACGCTTGGCTTAGTATTATCAGGTCCTACGCTCAAACTTTTACATGGACTGATGAAATGACCCGTTATCAAGCTCTCAACAAATTAAAGGGTTCCGCAAAAGTGTGGTATGACTCATTGTTACGATCGGATAGTCATTGGCCTATGTGGAAATGGGAGGACTGGACTCGTAAGTTAGCTTCCAGTTTTCAAATCCGTCGGAATATGTACGATCTTTTGAAATATATTATTAACAAAAGGCCATTAGAAAATCAGTCTCATTACGAGTTTTATTTTGAACAAAAATGTAAAATAGATCGTTTATCTTTAAAGTTTTCGGAACAGGATATTATTTCTATTATTGTCGGTAATATAGGAGACAGCGGTATAGGCGCATCAATTGAAGCGAATAATTTTGTAACATGCGACAGTTTAGCTAGTTTCCTACATGGTCGAACGTATTCATCAAAGAGTGCAAAACAGATAGGCACAAATACACGCGATGGCCAGACAAAACTGGCCAGTCAGAATCAGATGTCTGCTACCACAACAACAGAGACTATGCCCTCAGCGAAAGTAGTGGGTCAAGCCGCTTCTGCTAGCAATAATCAAGACGCGGGCCAGGCTCACGGTCGGAGGCAGATCAAGTGTTACCTGTGCGGTGGTAATCATAAACGAAGTCAGTGTAATGCAAATAAATGTGATTATTGTGGCAGGTGAGGTCATTTAGAATCGACATGTTACCATAAAAAAAACTCGGTTAAACCAGAGACACAAGAAAAAAAACGGGTTTCAACCCATGACCCGCGAAATAAATTTGTGAAAACAATACGTATTAACAATCTGCATCAAGAAGCATTCATTGATACGGGAAGCAGTTGTTCATTGATTTCTGAATCGCTTGTTAGGAAATATTCAATGGAAAACATTTCGCTGACCGCACCAGTTTCGTTACAAGGTTTCTCAAAAGAAAGTTCTAAATTGGTAACTCACAAGATAACGGCTGATCTGAAAGTCGATTCGGTGTGTCTGACTCAGGTTGATTTCTATGTAATCGACAACCTGGCAGATTGTGAAATACTGATAGGAAGAAACGTGACGGAGCGGTCTGACCTAATATATTCGCGGGTGGGTGACAAATTCGAATTTGAGTATGCAAATAAATTTACAGAGTGTTGTAACACAATTAGTAATTTTGAATTTGATAGCGATTCCCATCAGAATGAATTAATAACACTTTTTCAAAAATATGGTGACTGTGTGGCGTCAAATATCAAAGAACTAGGAAAGGTAAACGGCTACGAAATGATAATTAATGTAACTAGTTCTCAACCAATTCAATGCAGACCATTCAGGTCTTCTCACGTAGACAGAAAGATAATTCGCGAAATGGTGGATGAGCTTCTCAGAAACAATATTATACGTGAAAGCAAATCGCCATACGCGAGTCCTGCGTTACCGTACTTGTCAACAAGAAGAATGGAGGAAAAAGACTCTGCATTGATTAACGGGCACTAAATAAGATAACAATTAAAGACAAATATCCGATGCCGCGCATTGAAGACCTTGTAGATAGGCTTCGGGGCTATAAATGTTTTACCAGTCTAGATTTAAAAAGTGGATATTATCAAATATTAATGCAAACGCAATCTATAGAAAAGACCGCCTTTATTACTGAAGATGGGCATTATGAATTTTTAAGACTTCCGTTTGGGCTAGCTAACGCACCATCCTGCTTCCAACAAATGATGAACAATGTGCTGGGAAATTTAAGATTCGAAAATGTCATTATATATTTGGATGACGTTTATTTAGTGTCAGAAACGGTAGAGGAAAATCTAAGATTATTAGGACGAGTTCTCCAAATCTTTAGAGAAAACGGACTCACGTTGAATCTAAAGAAATGCCATTTTTTCAAAAATGAAATTGAATTTCTAGGATACAGAATCAAGCAGGATTGTGTGATGCCAAATCAGCCCAAACTGGAGGCTATTCGAAATTACCCCACTCCCAAAACAGTACACCAACTTCGACAGTTCCTTGGCCTTGTAAGCTACTTTAGGAAATTTATTAAGAATTGCGCTATGATTACTGCTCCACTCACAAAACTGCTGAAGAAAGGCTCTGTCTGGGAATGGGGTAAGGTTCATGAAGATGCATTTCGATCGTTGAAAAATAAATTAACGTCGGAAAGTGTCCTATCTATCTTTGACCCGAATAAAGATAACGTGTTATATACGGATGCTAGTAGAGACGGTGTCGCTGGTATACTTATGCAAATCACTGACGAAGGTGAAAAACCAGTCCATTATTATAGTAGACAAACTACGGAAGACGAGAAAAAGTATCACTCGTTTGAACTGGAGTTATTGGCGATTGTTAGTTCGCTTCAGAAGTTCCGTTTATACCTAATCGGATCATCTTTTAAAATAGTAACCGATTGCAACGCTGTGCGTTACGCATTAACAAAAAAGGAGATTATTCCCCGGATTGCGCGTTGGGTTTTGTCTACACAAGAATTCTCGTTTGATATCGTTCACCGAGAAGGTACGCGAATGCAACACGTAGACGCCTTGAGTCGTAACCCTATGCAGTCCGGAGAAAAATCAGAAACTGAGATTATAATGTCAATAACGGAAGCGGATTGGTTGCTTTAGGTACAACTACAAGATTCCGAGTTACAACGTATTCGATCAATTATAGAATCAGGAGAGGCCGAAGAAAATAAAGATATTTTTAACAAATATGTGGTCCTAGGTGGCAAAGTTTACAGGAGAACAACCCGAGGTCGCCGGTGGGTGGTCCCAAAAAAATGCATTTGGCAAGTAATTAAATGTAACCATGACGATCTCGGGCATTTCTCTGTTGATAAAACAGTAGAACGAGTAAGCCATCAGTATTGGTTTCCTAGAATGCGTCATATTATAAAGAAATACATTAAAAACTGCATAAATTGCATATATTTTAAGAATAAAGGAGGCCCAAAGGAAGGAGAGTTATACCCGTTGTCAAAGTACGCACAGCCTTTTCACACCCTTCATATAGATCATTTAGGACCTTTTGTTACGACCAAAGCTAAAAATAAATATCTATTGGTTATTGTAGATGCTTTTACAAAATTCGTGTTCATTTTGGCGGTTCGAACAACCAAATCTTCTTGTGTAATTAAAGAATTAGACATTATTTCTAAGACATTCGGAAATCCTCAAAGAATCATTACAGACGCCGCGACATGCTTTACTTCAAATAATTTTACACAGTATTGCACGAATAGAAACATACGTTTACACACTGTTGCAACCGGTATGCCTCGCTCTAATGGCCAGGTTGAGCGTTTTAACAAAACTATTCTAGAAGCACTAAAAGCTATAGGCGCTAACGATACAGACGATAGGTGGGATCAGTACATTAAAGCCTTACAACAAGGTATAAACAGTACAGTCCACAAGACAACGAAAACTATTCCTAGTGAAGTTTTTCTCGGATATAGATTACGTACTGATAGTGATAGTTTGGCTCCTGAGATTGGGAACGGGCATAGGTTGGATGTAACCGAATTGCGTGAGAGGACAGAGACAAATATTAAGTCCAATGCGGAATCATAAAAACAGCGATTTGACAGAAACCGTACAAAAGCACGAGTTTATGTCGAAGGCGATTTAGTACTCATTAAAATTCAAAGTCAGACAAATGACGGGCAAAGTCGGAAGTTGCTACCTGTTTACAAAGGCCCCTTTCAAGTGAAGAAGGTATTGGGGAATGACAGATATGAGGTGACAGATATAAAAGGCGGTGAAAGGAGCACTAAGAAGTATATAGGCGTAACTGCTGCTGAAACCATGAAACCATGGATACATATTGATGATTGGGAGATGAATTAAATATTATGTTCTAACTTAAACCATATCTGCCCGTGTTGGCGACGAAGGTAATTTGAAAATTATCGTAAGGGCGATGAAGGTAATTTGAAATTTATCGTAAGCGTATGTGCGAGTCAAGATAAATTGCTTTAAGTGATTAAAAATGACCCATATTGTAAATTACACATTATAAGCCGAGTGGCAGATACAAACGGAGAACGAACTTGGAACGCTCAAGTGTGGAAAATCCCTTTGAGTGCAAGTGGTTCTGGGATGAACTTGGTACGCTTAAGTGTGACTAAAGGTCCTTTGAGTGCAAGTGGAAAGGAGACAAACTTGGTACGCTTAAGTGAGGCTATAGGCCCTTTGAGTGCAAGTTGTCAAATCCGATTGTTAATATAATGTCGCTTTAAGCGCACATGATCTATCATTATTGAAATCTGCCCTCGGATCTACACGGTTGAAATAATGTGTAGTGAAAGATGACAGTTATAATCGAGAACATTCGATAGGTACACAATCATTGCATGTGCAACTGATAGGTAAATGATTAATAATTTGTGTTTCAGCACTTTATCTGAACTCGTGTGGTACCTGATGGGACAGGCACCTGGCAGGACGGCCGTGTTGGCGATCACTGCGCTCTCTTTGTCTTTACAAAGTTAAGAGTGACCTCACCGGAGCGGCATGGTGGCTCACGGCGCCGCCGCTGCTGTATCCTGAGCCGGCAGACGTAAACACCGATAAGACAGGGTCCAAATTCAGCATGGGAATATAAACAAGAGCAGCTTTGCGTGGCGACCATTGTTATATTCGTATTAAGATTTTATAGTGACTTAACCGAAGACCTTTGTAAGAGGCGGTCGATTCTTGTTTTAATAACCTAATATGTCTTTATTATATTCTTGTTTTAATAACCTAATATGTCTTTATTAGATTGAGTGAAAATATTATAAATTGTCAAACTATAAAGTTGTTTTAGTTAATGGTTAGTGATCTAAGTGCACAAATAGTTATTATACAGTACATACCTGACTGCTGTCTTGATGCTGATAAAGAATGGTGACTGTGATGTTGCAGGTGACACGTCAGTCAATGGTGCGTTTCTCTTTCGTTTGTGTGGTTTTTACAGAATACAATTTCTTCAGGTGCAGCTGGGGTTCTACCATAATTATTATGACTTTTTGATTTTCGGTTTATTAGGTTCGGTCTAGCTAATCTACATAGTAGGTATGCAAACCCAGCGGTACGTAGAGCTAGCGCGATACAGCGCATTGTATTTGTGTAGCATTAATGAGAGGCACAATAAAGAAGTCATACAGGAGGAAGTGACGTCATAAATACGGCGGATCAGAGGACCAATTATATTTGATTGAGTGGCGGCTGTTCGCGGAACTAACTCTACGCTAAGGGCTCAGGCACACACAAACAACATTTTTATACCTTCGACGTCTAGGCTGTACTTTAGTTTTATAAACTGACCTGTTATAAAATGAAGTCATGATTATTGTTGGAGTTTGAACTTTAGCCCTCAACGCAATTTTATCAAAAGGTTGTGGTATGGCAGTCAAATATTTTATGCGATAATTCAATCATCACAATTAATATTAAGCAGACGAGCAGCGGCGATCCCAAATGAATTGAGGTACCTCAGGGCAGGAGGAGGTTTGATGATGATGAGGATTACTGCCAAACAAATGGCAGTCACCTGTTTAGAATGGGAAACCAAAAGTGATCGTGTGACTAATCCCTTACCGTTAATAGCTTGTCCCATCGAGCCAAACAACAGACAGTCGTTGGATGGAGCACGCAAAAACTAGCGACGATCTGTTGTTGACGACCCTCCGCTATACTATAGCCAGATAACGAATACTATGCGATGAAACGTATAAAGTTCAGGAATGTTTCGTCCGTTATGTCTGCTGCGGCAGCCGGCAGGAATGGTTCCCTTTATGTCGAGTCCCTTTACGTCGAGTCTGAAGTCTATTGTTCTTGCAAAATATTTCAATTTTACGCTTTCTATTACCGCTACGTCGAGTTTGGTTAAAAGGTACAGTCAGGGTACAAATATTAAAAGCTAGTAAGTATAATTAAAATAGTGTTTTATTATTTGTTGTATTAGTCTTCTCAAATAAGTAGGTAAGTATCTTTCTTAATCTACAATATAAATCATTAGGTACTATTAGTGTAAATATAAATCAGCATAATTATAGTTTTACAGTAAATAATTCTTCTAAAAAGTAACTTTCATTATCTATACAGGATAAGTTTTTATTCAGTGCGCAAATTTTCACATGGTTTTCTACCCGTGAATATGAACAACTTTCACTGTGGTCACACAGAACATCTCTCAAATCACGAAAAAAAAATCTGCTGTTTCTTACAAAAGTTCCAGTACCTACTCGACCAAAATGTCTCTCAGTACATAAATCACAGTCTAATTATCACTTTTAGTGTACCTAAATGTAAATCAGCATTATAGTTTTACAGTAAATAATTCTCCTAAAAAAAGTAACTTTCTTAATCTAAGTATATAAATCACAGTCTAATCATCAATATGTTTTTAAACGGAGTTGAAAAACCTCAGTTTATTTATTCGATAGTGATTATTGGTACAATATCGTATTTCTGAACACTTCGTTAGGGAAGAATTTAACTTAAAAGTCGAGTGAATTACTATCGAGGATTTATCTGAGGACCTCAAAAACCGAGCTTAAGAAAGGAATTCGCTTAAATAGATATTTTTTTCGTATCAATAGCTATTGAGAGTTTAAGCTCCGTTTAAGAATTCTTCAGACACCGAGCATTAGTGATCACTGATCTGTAATAATGTACCTTACAAATTTACAATACATACCTATTTGATACAATAGACAATTGCACCCTACTTAGCTTTAATATTTAATTTGTGTGTAGATCAAGGGGTATTCCCGGATTTAATGAAGTTCAGTAAAGTTATTCCACTCTTCAAATCTGGGGACAGCAAAGACACAAATAATTATAGACCCGTATCGGTTTTGCCGGTTTTCAGCAAGGTGTTTGAAAAAGTAATGTTAAATCAAATGCTCAATCATTTTAATCGTAACAACATCCTACACGATCAACAGTATGGTTTCACCAAAGGACGTTGTACAACTGACGCCGGTGTCACCTTATTAAAACACATCTTTAACGCATGGGAAGAGGCACAAGATGCAATAGGCATCTTTTGTGATCTATCCAAGGCATTTGACTGCGTGAATTACGAAACACTGCTCTTGAAACTTGAGCATTACGGACTGGGTAAACTAGCTGTTAGCTTAATAAAATCATATTTAAATGACAGATTTCAGCAAGTTCAAATAAACGGTGTGAATTCATTGGGTTTAAAAGTCAAAATGGGTGTGCCGCAGGGCTCAATATTAGGGCCGTTCCTATTTTTAGTTTATATAAATGATTTACCTCATTTACTAAAAACCCGACCACAAATGGTGTTATTTGCTGATGACACATCACTGATTTTTAAAGTGGATAGACGTGCAGAGCAGCTTGACGACGTAAATAATGCTATGCTTATGGTCCATAATTGGTTTACTGTAAATAATTTAGTATTAAATGAGAAAAAAACTAAATGCATTAGATTCGCTTTACCGAATGTTAGAAGTAGTGAATGTCACGTTGTATTGAATAGGGAGATACTTGAATTCGTCGAAAGTACGGTTTTCTTGGGTATCACGCTTGACTCAAAGCTGCAGTGGGGTCCTCACTAGGGCATGCAAAAACCGGGTTGATTAAGAAAACCGACTTTTTCGGGTTTTCTTGTTTACAAAACCGTTGAAACCGGTTAAATCGGTTTTTTCGTGTTTTTTTTTTTCAATTTTTACTAAGGTAATGAGAAATATGTGTGTAAAGAAGTGAAAATGTTGGAGTCTAATCAAAATATGTCTTTTTTACATTTATCTGACTTATTTTTAAAATAATGTACCAGTTTATCACTTATCTATACTACTTATAATAAATCTGTAGAAGTGAAAATTCTGTACATTGAAAATATCAAAAAAATAAATGGTAGGGGGTGTTACTAGACCGACACCGAACCCAAAAATGTGATTAAAAAAATTTTTGTCTGTCTGTCTGTCTGTTTGTTCAGGCATCACGCAAAAACTACCGGTTCGATTACGATACGATGAAACTTGGTATAATTATTCTTTAGTATCCTGGGCACCACACTGGGTACTTTTTATCCCGGAAAAGTATATACAATAAAAAACAAACTTAATTTTGCGGTTCGATCCCTATACCCGATTACCACTGTCTGTACTGTACCAACCGCAAATACTAAGGTTGTCGTAGGTTGGGTCACCCGCCCCCCCGGTGGGTTCCCGCATTGTCGAGGCGGGGGGGCTCAGTAGCCGTGGCGAGCTGGGCCACGGTGAAGCTAAGAGGAACCCCAGAGGGGGCCGCTCGTCCGGGCTGTGCGGTTTAGCCCGGGACCCCTAGACCCGATTACTGTACCAACCGCAAATAATAAGTTTGTCGTAGGTTACGTCACCCGCAGTGAAGTTTATTTTTATTCCTTTTAGTTTTTAGAGTTATTTAGGTTTATTTTTATATAAGTCATAGGTATAGATTTAAATTTTAAAGTATAGGTAGTATATTTGATAGTGTACGTAGTGACCGTAGGGTATTTATAATACTGTTAGGTAGGATTAGTCATTCGTATAGATATTAGTTTTTAGGGATTTTGCTTATTTATTGAGTTTAGATTAGTTATCATCAGAAATAGGTTTATTTAGGTAGGTAGGTACTTATTTCATTTTCTGTTATTGAGTTTTTTTTTTTTAATTAGGTAGGTACTTAGGTAAAGATATCATATAGGTACCATTCCGACATCCACGCGGGCGAAGCCGCGGGCAGAAGCTAGTACTAAAATATTTTTTGACATAGAATAAAGCTTAGCCCTAAGTTTTTGCAATGTCATTATAATGCGGTGAAAATAAATTTATATAAATTTATGTATCGCCGGTTTCTGATAGACGTCCACTCGTGTAAGGTCAAGGCAAATCTCACTCCATCTGACTTCAATTCCTCTAATTCTTTTATAATTGAATTCCTTAACTCATTGTTTGCTTTTATGACAATATTTTTTATACTATTTGGTGGGCTTGGCAATTTGTATCCATGTTTTGAAGGGCAGGCCATCCAAAGCAGCTATCTTTGATACGACATATTCAACAGAATGTAATTTTGTGAAAAAATGTGTAATTTTCTGTTTTTTTGGTTTTGAATGGTCCATTTGTGTATCTTGACTATCTTTGAAAACATATGGGTCTACTGCACTTGTGCTTGGTGTTGGTTCTGCTGTAGGTTTGGCATTTTCTTTTAAGTCTAATGAGTGTTTACTGCGCAAGTGGTTTCGTAAGCTTGATGTAGAACTGCCTGCCGCTTTTAATATTCTATTGCATTCTTTGCATTTTGCTGTGCTTCCGTCCGTGACACGTAAAAAAATATAGGATAAAAATTAACGTGGCAAATAGGAACTAACGCCGCCTCGCCGTCTTGTCCACGTTTGTCAGTGATAAAATTTAATATTTGTTTGTATTATTAAATCAAATAGGAGAAAAACCGTAAAAACCGAAAAATACGGTTTTATTACCCAAAAAAAAACGGAGTTTCAAATCAGTCGGTTATCCGGTTTTTTCGGTTATCCGGGTATCCGGTTTGCATGCCCTAGTCCTCACCTAACATCACTTGCAGGGCGGCTAAGTTCAGCCGCTTACGCTGTCTGGAAAATCCGTCAATTAACAGACGTGGAAACCGCAAGACTGGTCTATTTTAGTTACTTCCATAGCATCATGTCTTACGGTATTTTGCTGTGGGGACGGGCTGCAGATATTGATTCTATATTCATTCTGCAAAAGAGGGCTGTCAGAGCCATCTACAATCTCAGCAGACGCGAAACTCTAAGGCAACTGTTTAAAAAAATTAACATCATGACGGTTCCTTGTCAATATATATACGAAAACATTATGTACGTTCGAAAACATCTACATCTTTTTAGTAAGATAAGTGACAGGCATAACTTTAACACTAGGAATAGGAACAAACTAGATCAACCGAGCTTCAGATTGTCTAAAGTAAAAACTTCTTTTATGGGGTACTGTGTAAAATGTTATAATAAAATACCACTCGATATTCTTCAACTAAATGAGAAGAAATTTAAAACATGCACACTATGTAGACAAGCATATTATAAGTTGGACGAGTATATAGTAGATAAAAATGCTTGGCTTAATGCTGGTCCTGCTCCACAGGCACTTGGGTTTACAAGTTGATCACAATTTCAATATTTGGAAGAGATGCTTCCCCTTTTTGTTTTTTTTTTTAGTGTTTATTTTATATAATCAGGATTAATTTTTAATACTTCAGTATTAAATACCTCTTCATGATTGGTAGTAATTTTTTTTTCTCTCATCTCTTAATTAAATTGCAAACTATAGTTTTGTATAATTTAGAAGCATTTTTGAAAATTTTGTAAATGTAAGAACCATGGATCCGTTTTTTATGATATTTTGATGTTGACTTGAAAGAGCATGGCAGTTGAGAATATGTCATGCTCACTTAAATGTCTCACTGGTGGTGGCGCGTGTGTTGGATCATTCGGTTCCCTACGAAATGGTTGAGCTGGGTGGTGCTGATCCACGCGTCATGTTCGTGAACGGGCGCCATCTGTTGAGACTGGTCATCTCTTAACTGCCAGGGCTTATTTTTAATTTTATATTTTAATTTGTTACTTAACATTGTTCTCACATATAGAAGCAATAAGAATAATGTAACCAGGATTTTCTAAAAATGTCTTGATTTAAAAGAGTGTCCGTGGAGTTTCTTGCCCGTTCTTCTCCATAGAGATCGACGCTTTGGAATGGGCAACTAGCTTCAACTTTCTGACTAACTGACCGACTATTTAATTTTGACAATTCAAAAGTGCCTGTAAATGGTTTAATTGAAATAAATGATTTGAGTTTGAGTTTGATTTATTATTATAATAATATTGCTGTACTTAAATTAGAGTGTACGACTAAACGCCGACAGACACTACGCCGACAAGCCTTTACTTCGACGGGACTCTTCGCAGACAGGACACTTCGCCGACGGGGCTCATCAGTGGGGTTAGGGGTCATTCGGCCCACTATGGAACTGGGACCGCGGACCAGTTACCCCTTTTAAAAATTGATAATGGTTAACTGGGCCCACATCTGTTTTATTAAGCTCATTGTTGCGGCCTTTTTATATATTTTATGATTTTTTCTCTTTAAACATGTTGTCAAAATAAAATTCAGTTATGTCAGTGATTCGTAATTTTATTGAATTATGAAAACTACAGTCCACATTTTGCCTACACTCATCTTAAACTTTACAAAAAGTATTTTTGTCGATACTCATGTTTGTAAGAGTACCTACTTCGCGAACAATGATGCGTTAGTGTGACAAATGTTTTCCAACTCGTAGATAAAATTATAACATCTAAGTGTTATAAAAAAAAAAAAAAAACTGCGTCATAGGTCCTTCGAAATCCCTTATTCAAAACATACTAATTCAGTACATTCCAATAACTGAATGTCACATGAAACATGTGAACCTGACTGTACTTCAAAATATGATATTACTAGCTTCTGCCCGCGGCTTCGCCCGCGTGGATGTCGGAAATTATCCCACGGGAACGTGCTAACAGGATAAAAAGTATGTGCTTCCCCAGGATGCCATCTATATCTATGCCAAATCAGAAGTTCAGTGGTTTAGGCGTGAAAATGTAACATACAGTTTCAAGTTCAAATCCTTCCCTTAAAAACCGAATTACCCGTTTTTGTCCCGTCAGTGGTAAATTTTCGACCACTTTACATATTTATTATTAACTAGCTTCTGCCCGCGGCTTCGCCCGCGTGGATGTCGGAAATTATCCCACGGGAACGTGGTAACAGGATAAAAAGTATGTGCTTCCCCAGGATGCCATCTATATCTATGCCAAATCAGAAGTTCAGTGGTTTAGGCGTGAAAATGTAACTTACAGTTTCAAGTTCAAATCCTCCCCTTAAAAACCGAATTACCCGTTTTTGTCCCGTCAGTGGTAAATTTTCGACAACTTTACATATTTAACTAGCTTCTGCCCGCGGCTTCGCCCGCGTGGATGTCGGAAATTTACCCACGGGAACGTGCTAACAGGATAAAATGTATGTGCTTCCCCAGAATGCCATCTATGTCGCGGGCCCTTTGTGGCTAATTACAATAGAAAACCAATTGTGTCTCATTATTGGTGATTAAGAGGGTACCTATATGATATCTTCACCTAAGTACCTAACTAATTTAAAAAAAAAAGCTCAATAACAGAAAATTAAATACCTACCTACCTAAATAAACCTATTTCTGATGATAACTAATCTAAACTCAATAAATAAGCAAAATCCCTAAAAACTAATATCTATACGAATGAGTAAACCTACCTAACAGTATTATAAAATAACCTACGGTCACTACGTACACTATCAAATATACTACCTATACTTTAAAATTAAAATCTATACCTACGACTAAATAAAAATAAACCTAAATAACTCTAAAAACTAAAAGGAATAAAAATGAACTCCACTGCGGGTGACCCAACCTACGACAAACTTAGTATTTGCGGTTGGTACAGTACAGACAGTGGTAATCGGGTATAGGGATCGAACCGCAAAATTAAGTTTGTTTTTTATTGTATATACTTTTCCGGGATAAAAAGTACCCAGTGTGGTGCCCAGGATATTAAAGAATAATTATACCAAGTTTCATCGTAATCGAACCGGTAGTTTTTGCGTGATGCCTGAACAAACAGACAGACAGACAAAAATTTTTTTAATCACATTTTTGGGTTCGGTGTCGGTCAAGTAACACCCCCTGCCATTTATTTTTTGGATATTTTCAATGTACAGAAAGAATATTCACTTCTACAGATTTATTATAAGTATAGATTATTTTCTATCAAAAGTATCAATACTTAGTTTCGAGTTACTCAGACCGCGCATTAAATTTCTTCGACATAAACTTAACACCCCTATATCCCCCTTTGAGGGGTAGCTTTGAAAAACTTATAATGATAAACTTTATTACTTACTTAGGCAAGTATTCTTGCCAAGTTTCAAGTTTATTAACTAAATGAATAAGACTTTTCATATAAACTGTATTTCCCGCTTTTCACCCCCACAGGGGTGGAATTTTGAAAAATCGTTTGGGATTATTCATAACTTAATTCAAACATTATTTATACCAATTTTCGAGTTAATCAAGCCACGCATTATAATCCTCCCTTGTAAAATTAACTACCCCATTACAGCCCGTCAGGGGTAGATTTTCAAAAAACCCTGATACACATTATTCTTTACTTTCAATATTAGGTATAAATACTGAGTTTCGAGTCAACCGGACTGCGCGCTAAAATTCTTCCATACAAACTTTGAAACCCCCCAATCCCTTATTAGGGGGTAGTTTAGAAGAAAAAAAACTGACAATCTTCATAATTTATTTAAATAAGTATTCGTGCTAAGTTTCAAGTTTATTAACTCAAGGAATAAGATTTTTCATACAAACTTTCATCCCCTATTTTATCCCCTTGGGGGTAGAATTTATCAAAATCCTTTCTTAGCGGATGCCTACGTCATAACATCTACCTGCATGCCAAATTTCAGCCCGATCCCTCCAGTGGTTTGGGCTGTGCGTTGATAGATCACTATGTCAGTCAGTCAGTCAGTCACCTTTGAGTTTTATATATTTAGAAGATACTTTTCCGGCATAAAAAGTACCCAGTGTGGTGCCCAGGATACTATAGAATAGTTATACCAAGTTTCATCGGTGTGTTCCTCTGTGGCCGGACCACATTTTAGTACTCAGATGCTATAGTTCGAAATAATACCTACCTAAAGTCTACTTTCATCGGAATATATATATATTTTTAGTACCTCGAGAGATATCTTTTTAATTAACAATTTATTTGGTCCGGCCGCCAGGCAGTGCTCTCTGGCCGCGCCACCTCAAATTAAATAGAGTATAATGAACTATTAATAAATCAATATCTCGAAAAAAACTACCTAAAGAGTACCTTGCATACGACAAATATGGTCCAATTAACTCCTTTAGTTAAGGAGTTATTGGTCGTAGGGTGTGGTCCGGCTGGAAGGTATACTCTGCAGCAAGTCAATTTTGCAATATTTAATATTAACTATCCATAAATCAATTTATATAATAGTACCTTTTCTCTACTCTTCGTTGATACTTTTTTCTCTCAAGAAACTATTCATTTTGATTAATTAATCTTTAAAGTATGTGGCGCGGCTAGGGAGGATTACTTTCAGCAAATATAACGAAATTTGCTTTATTTTTTTATGCCAATGAAAACTGCATAATACGTACTTTATAAAAAGACCTGGACTTCATCCATAAACTTTTATTTTTATTACCAACAATGATTTTGAAAAAGGTGCACTTTTTGGTTTTTGTTTACCTATCTACCTAAGAATAGGTAGTTAATTTGACGAAGTAAGTGAAAATGTTGGTTTTAGATCACGAGCAGCTCACAATTCCTATTTAAAATTAAAATCTGTACCGATTGAGTAAATACTTGCTGCGTTTAGGTAAGACTGAAGTAGGTACCGGCTTGTAATCCATAGACTATACACTTATTTGTAATCCACATCGCCTAATGCACGATGATGTTGAATCGTTGAAACAGAACGGTGCCGGTGGCGGAAACAGCCGCAGTGCTGCCATCTAGCGGCGTCGCGGAGCAACCACTAACAAGACAAAGGAGTTATACTTGTAGAAGTTCCACTTGAAGAATGATCCATCGTAAGAAAATAAAAATAAAGAAATAGACAACAAAACAAATTATTCAGTTATTGTTAAAATTGTTTGGAAGATGTTGTATACGACTTTCAATATCCGACATTGTGTTTTAATCGTATTTTAATTTTAAATGTAACTCTATTTTAGAGCTGTTAGTTATTTTCAACACGAAAACAAAAACATGTTTATTTATTTTCGGCACCTATACGACGCCAATCAATGTGGCGTGGGGCACATCACATGGCGTGCGTTCCGTCGCATTCGAGTTCAACTAAGATGCCAGTCCACAATTTGACGGTTTGACAAGGATAGATAAACTATAAAAAAAAATACGTTATATTGTAATCAGTATGGTACAGTTCACAATTTATCAACAGTTTACAATCTCGCGAGATAGATTATAAACTATCGGTGTTCACAATGTTACTGTGATATATGTATAATATAATATTATGTAAATATTAGCTTCTGCCCGCGGCTTCGCCCGCGTGGATGTCGGAAATTATCCCACTATCTAATTTAAAAAAAAATAAACTCAATAACAGAAAATAAAATACCTAACTACCTAAATAAACCTATTTCTGATGATAACTAATCTAAACTCAATAAATAAGCAAAATCCCTAAAAACTAATATCTATACGAATGACTAATCCTACCTAACAGTATTATAAAATAACCTACGGTCACTACGTACACTATCAAATATACTACCTATACTTTAAAATTAAAATCTATACCTACGACTTATAAAAATAAACATAAATAACTCTAAAAACTAAAAGGAATAAAAAGGTCGCACTGAAAAGCATGGTTTAGAATTGCAAGTAGCAGTTAAAATAAGAACGAACGCTCGCCACTCGACACGTCCGTTCAAATCAATGTTCAAAAAATGTAATCCGTGGCGGCCGCGCGCCACGCGTGTGCTTCGAACGGTGCAAGCCAAATTCAAACTTCAGCACTATATGTAGACAACACTACGACAAATTTCTTATTTGCGGTTGGTACAGTAATCGGGTCTAGGGATCGAACCGCAAAATTAAGTTTGATTTTTATTGTACACTAGCTTCTGCCCGCGGCTTCGCCCGCGTGGATGTCGGAAATTATCCCACGGGAACGTGCTAACAGGATAAAATTTATGTGCTTCCCCAGAATGCCATCTATCTCGCGGGCCCTTTGTGGTTAATTACAGTAGAAAACCAATTGTGTCTCATTAGTGGTGATTAAGAGGGTACCTATATGATATCTTTACCTAAGTACCTACCTAATTAAAAAAAAAACTCAATAACAGAAAATTAAATACCTACCTAAATAAACCTATTTCTGATGATAACTAATCTAAACTCAATAAATAAGCAAAATCCCTAAAAACTAATATCTATACGAATGACTAATCCTACCTAACAGTATTATAAAATAACCTACGGTCACTACGTACACTATCAAATATACTACCTATACTTTAAAATTAAAATCTATACCTACGACTTATATAAAAATAAACCTAGATAACTCTAAAAACTAAAAGGAATAAAAATGAACTCCACTGCGGGTGACCCAACCTACGACAAACTTAGTATTTGCGGTTGGTACAGTACAGACAGTGGTAATCGGGTATAGGGATCGAACCGCAAAATTAAGTTTGTTTTTTATTGTATATACTTTTCCGGGATAAAAAGTACCCAGTGTGGTGCCCAGGATATTAAAGAATAATTATACCAAGTTTCATCGTAATCGAACCGGTAGTTTTTGCGTGATGCCTGAACAAACAGACAGACAGACAGACAGACATACAGACAGACAGATAGACAAAAAATTTTTTAATCACATTTTTTGGTTCGGTGTCGGTCTAGTAACACATTGAAAATATCAAAAAAATAAATGGCAGGGGGCCATTTATTTTTTTGATGCTTTCAATGTACAGAATTTTCACTTCTACAGATTTATTATAAGTATAGATTATATTCTGAAATAAATAAAAATACTTGTTGCTTACTATTTCGTATGAAAGCATACGAATAACAAAAGGACTACGGCGTGGGTTCACTCCCACAAGTGGTACTTGTAGCTAGTAGGACTTCTGGTTCGTCCTCATTGGGTGGCATCGCGGACAAATGACCGCGATCACGGCCTGCGTGTTTACCCATTACACACTGCTCTTATTTAATTCGTTACATTTATTATACTCTAATTCACTAAGTACGTGAGTGGATAAAAATAAAGCCTCTGAGTACATTGACATGTACTCCGAGTTGTTAATATCGAGTCGTTTGGTGTCTGTCGGCCGTTCGCGTGACTGCATATCACTTGACTTTATTTTATCTTCGTACTATACGAGTATTTACTTTACTTTGGCTGTTAATTATTTATGTATTTAAGTCGTTAGTCGTCAACGTGTAACGGTATTTTGTAGACGTTGCACGCCTGGATAGGTAATATTTCGTAGAAATAATATTTTTGAGTTGTTGCAGAGTAATAATCTGTTACATTTGTATGAGAGTCAAACACATTTTGTTTTTGTTTAGCCTATACTGTCCCACTGCTGGGCTGAGAAGGAACCCCCCCGTCCTTCCAGGAACTCCTTTCCCACGCCACCTCGATCAGCCCTCGCGGATCGCGTCCAGCAGTGTGATTCTGTAACCATCTCACCGTGAAAAGTTAGGTGAAGTGAGCGTGGAGTGAGCTGTCATTCCAACTAATCCTAGAGATTGACACTATTGACAGCGCACTCTAAGCTCACTCCACCTAACTTTTCACGTTGAAATTTTTACAGAATCGATCGGCTGGTCATCTGGCAATACACATACAGACTTAATTACTAGTTAATTGGCTTATTATGTTTTTGAAAATTGTGGAGATGATTCTGTATGCTTCAAGAACACAAAGTTACGCAGACCGCTCCAAGCGCAAGCAACTCTATTACTCTAACGTTACAGTGTAACATGTAACGAAGTCTAACGCCTATATTCGCATACACAATTAGTGGACAATGGGTGATCGTAATTAGGGCAACAAAGGCGGGCGGCGGGCGGCGCGCTGATTGGCTGGGACGACACGCCCAGCGGCCAATCAGCGCGGACGCTCCGAGGACGTACATAGCTCACGGACAATGACCTACGACCAAAGTGGGACGTAAGTACCTACTTAGGAGTCTTTTTCAAATTGAAAAGTTATAAACACAAGTATTGTAACAGTAACGTAGTGGAGGCCGTTAGCAAGTGCGGTCTCGTGAGCTCCACCATGCGGTACTACCTACATGTGATACCGCATGGTGGAGCTCAAGTAAGTCAAGTCATAAACGTCAAGGTCGTAGGCATCCTCCGGTGAGGATGACATCATGCTGCGATTACAAGAGAAGAATAAGAGCATAATTACTAATTTGCTCACGACTTCACTGTTCCATGGTCTATAATGGTAGAAAAAACTTTCTTCTTTGTCTGAACATAATAAGACAGGTGTGAACAGAGTGCGACAGTGCTCGTGAGTGTAGATGAGTGAGTCACGATCGTTGACGAAGTGCGCCGGAGTCGTAACGTACTTACGTGATTGTTACACGGAAGCAATTGGTTTTTTATTAACTTTGTAAGAATTACAGTGTAGTTTCCCATAACGATATTGTTGATTCAAAAGTCGTCCCAGTTCATCATAATTGATGATTGAGTACGTATAGTTTTTATTATATTTGTTGGTATATTGGCGTGGCTAGCTGACATATTTTATGGCAAATAATTTAAGTTTTTTGTAATGTTAATTACTGAACATAGGTTCCTAGTATTGTATACATGCACTATATTCTAACTGAACAGACAGCTGTGCTGCTGGGAAGTTTGTTGCGCCACTTCTTCTTCCCAGCGATAGCACTAGGAAGTGGTGAAGGGCGGGCGTTTTTGGGGGACTGTCTTTTGTAATTTTTGACGTTCGAAAAGTGCTGACTCTCAGCCTAATTTGAATAAATGACTTTTGATTTTGATTCCCTTTCCGACCGAAAACTTCCTAATGTAAGTGATGATCTCATGACACCAACCCGCACTGGGCCCACGTGGTGGATTACGGCCCATTCCTTCTCACAGAGAGGAGAACTGTGTCCCATCACCGGGAACAGTATAGGCTGATGATGATCTCATGGCTGTTTACAGACGCACCGGTCACTCAATACAGACGCACCGGTCACTCAATACAGACGCACCGGTCACTCAATACAGACGCACCGGTCACTCAATACAGACGCACCGGTCACTCAATACAGATGCACCGGTCACTCAATACAGACGCACCGGTCACTCAATACAGACGCACCGGTCACTCAATACAGACGCACCGGTCACTCAATACAGACGCACCGGTCACTCAATACAGACGCACCGGTCACTCAATACAGATGCACCGGTCACTCAATACAGACGCACCGGTCACTCAATACAGACGCACCGGTCACTCAATACAGACGCACCGGTCACTCAATACAGACGCACCGGTCACTCAATACAGACGCACCGGTCACTCAATACAGACGCACCGGTCACTCAATACAGACGCACCGGTCACTCAATACAGACGCACCGGTCACTCAATACAGACGCACCGGTCACTCAATACAGACGCACCGGTCACTCAATACAGACGCACCGGTCACTCAATACAGACGCACCGGTCACTCAATACAGACGCACCGGTCACTCAATACAGACGCACCGGTCACTCAATACGTAAGTATTTCAGGAATCACTTTGACAAAGTTGTGTAACATGTTGTTTTACAGGAAACCACTTTTGGGACTTCTATTCAAGTCCCAAATTAGAAGTCTCTCAAGAGTTCTTACAAAACTCAAGTCCAAGAGACCTTCGGCGCTTCTCCGAGAAAGCAGGCTGTGCCTGCTGTGAGGATGGTATAGAATGGACACACGCCTAATTGGTAGGTGTGATCAAATTATAATGTGTAAACCCAATAAACCATTTATTTAACGGAATGAACAGAGCGAACAACACACAACGTGTAATCTTGAGCGGGTTTACTGTCGAAACATCCGCTAATATTAATTAGGAGATGGTGGAGAGGTGGGCGGGCCGCGGCGAGCCCAGTTATAGCCATCATTTCATTGCGGATAATTTGGTATGTATCGCTGAACAACGGGAAATGGCGACGACGTCAACTTTGCTGCCTTGGGATGTTTGACTGCTGTAACGTATGAACCTGTACACGTAGCTCACGGCGTAGACACGAAAGACGATGAGACATGAAGACACTAAAATGTCTCTTTTTATAGAACGTTTTTTTTTAAGCTCAGTGCTTGTTTTTTTTTTCTATTTTATTAGCAGACTAGCAGACTGTTCAGTACTACACAGCAAGAAAGACACCAATATACGCCTGTTACCTAGACTTGTCAAAGGCATTTGACCAAGTGTGTCATACAATATACTGTGGGACAAACTAATTAGGGAAACCTCGGAACCAGCGGATGTGATAGGCATATTTAAATTTTGGTATGGAAACCAAGTGAACCGTGTGAGGTGGGTGGACTCTTTGTCGGATGAGTATAGAGTGCGGGGTGAGACAAGGGGGTTTAACCTCCCCAGCGCTCTTCAACCTGTACATGAATAGTCTGATCGAGGAGCTCAGCGGCACCAGGATCGGATGTCATATTGATGGCACTTGTATTAATAATATCAGTTATGCCGACACACGACGACATGGTGCTGCTGAGTCCCTCGGTTGGAGCAATGCGGAGGATGCTAAGTCTTTGCGAATCCTATGCAAGGGCCCACGGGCTCAAGTACAATGCACTCAAGAGTGAACTGATGGTTTTCAAAGCTGGTAATAAAAGCTACTCTAAAGTACCACTTATCACACCGGACGGCATACCATTAAAAAGAATTACTAAATTAAGTACTTGGGTCACTGGGTGAGTGAAGACCTTAAAGATAATTTAGATGTGGAAAGGGAGCGCAGGTCGCTGGCTGTCCGATGCTGTTGGCCCGTAGGTTCGCCCGTTGTACTGCACGAGTTAAAGTAACGCTTTTTAAAGCCTTCTGCCAATCCTTTTACACGTGCAGCCTGTGGGTGAACTTCACGCAGAAGGCATATAGCGACCTGCGCATCCAATACAACAACGCTTTCCGGGTGTTGTTGGGGCTGCCGCGTTTTTGCAGCGCGTCCGGTATGTTTGCCGACGCAAATGTTGACAGCTTTTCAACCGTCATGCGCAAGAGATGCGCATCGTTATTATATCGGTTTCGCGCCAGCCCCAACACTATCCTGAGGACGTTGGCAGACCGCTGGGACTCTCCGATTCTAGGACGCTGGATACGACTCCATGCGGTGAAGTAGATTGGGATGGGAAAGTCTCTAGCGGGTGTACTTAGTTTAAAATTTATATAATTACCCGTTAGTTTAGTTTATTTACTAACACTAGATATAAGGCATTTTATACTGGTACTAACAAACTATGGAACTTGATTCTGAAATAAATGTTTATTATTATTATTATTAATTAAACAAATATTCGTTTAGTCCTGTCAAATTAGTCAGCGCCTGACGTAAATTCACGTGTTTTTAGTGGCCATGTTTATAATCAACATTTTTGGATCTGCCGTAGCATATTGAACAATTAAAATAACAACACTGAGTTTTAACTGTAATGGGGACTGAAATATTTTACTTGAAAAACGTGTGTACCACAATTATTATTTTTTGAAAATTTAGCTGCTAAATGTGACACTATATTGACACTGTACGTAGTGTTGTGTTTTGGTTTGTGAAACTTCAGTGCGCTCTACTGTAAGTCTGATTGTTTGTTGTAAAGAAAAGTGTGTAGAAAAAATTAAGCCAATACCCGGAGCAGGCAAAAGATCGAGTGCGTACATAACAAATAAACAAAAATCAATGTTCGTGCCTCCATGTCAACCGATACAAATATTTAACATTATAAAATGCATTAAAAACACTAATAGCGTAGGGTATGACGAAATTTCCACTAAAATTGTTAAACAATAACTCTTAGGCTTTAAGATCTTCCCTTGTTGAACAATGTATTTTCTGGCAAATAAATATTTTGAATTTGAATTTGAACATGTTGCCGACTTAATCTCTAAACATTTAAGTCATATTCTTAACCTATGTATCAGCCACGGTGTTTTTCCAGACCGTCTTAAGGTCTCCATAGTGAAACCTATGTTTAAAAAACCGGCCAAGTGCGAGTCGGACTCGCCCATGAAGGGTTCCGTTACGTTACGATTTATGACGTATTAAAAAAAAACTACTCACTAGATCTCGTTCAAACCAATTTTCGGTGGAAGTTTATATGGTAATGTACATCATATATTTTTTTTAGTTTTATCATTCTCTTATTTTAGAAGTTACAGGGGGGGGGGGGACACACATTACCACTTTGGAAGTGTATCTCGCGCAAACTATTCAGTTTAGAAAAAAATGATATTAGAAACCTCAATATCATTTTTGAAGACCTATCCATAGATACCCCACACGTAAGGGTTTGAAGAAAAAAAAAATTTTGAGTTTCAGTTCTAAGTATGGGGACCCCCAAAATTTATTGTTTTTTTTCTATTTTTGTGTGAAAATCTTAATGCGGTTCACAGAATACATCTACTTACCAAGTTTCAACAGTATAGCTCTTATAGTTTCGGAAAAAAGCGGCTGTGACATACGGACGGACAGACAGACAGACAGACATGACGAATCCATAAGGGTTCCGTTGCCATTTGGCTACGGAACCCTAAAAAGGTAACAAGCAACAAATCCAAAACTATAGACCTATTGCCCTTTTGCCAGTTTTTTCCAAAATATATTTATAATAAGCTTTACACATACTTAGAAAAACAAAAGATTCTCTGCAACGAACAAAAAGGTTTCCGAAAGAACATGACAATAAACATGGCTATTTATTACTTTTTGAATAAAATTATGACTAATATTGATAATAGACACCTATCTGTGCTGTGTACTGTGATATGACGCAAGCTTTTGACTACGTTAACCATAATAATAATATAATATCCCTGGACATTTCACACAGCGCCATCTAGTCCCAAGCTAAGCAACCTAATGCTTGTGTTATGGTAACAAGATGGCTGATAAACTACTTATATACATTTTTTTTTTTTTTGTAAATACATCCATATTATAGATAGAAAAACACCCAGACTCGGAACAAATACATGTAGGTCATACAAATATTTGTTCCGTGCGGGAATCGAACCCGCGACACGCAGCGCAGCAGTCAATCGCTTAACCACTGCGCCAACCGTGCCATACTATCTTAAGAAACAAACTTGACTCATGTGGTATAAGAGGTACCGTTCTGGACTTATTAAACACTTACCTTTCAAAAAGAAAACAATTTACCGCTATAACAAACTTAAACTTAACAACTAAAGAAGAAGTAACATACCTGTCTAAAGAACGCACAGTATACTTTGGTGTACCACAGGGCAGTGTATTGGGTCCTTTGCTGTTCCTGATCTATATTAACGACCTGCCCAAAGCTATAGACTTCCCAATAACACTCTTTGCTGACAATAGTACGATAATAATAGCACGGGATAAACCTGACTCATATGAAGCTGATTTTAATAACGCGGTAACTTCAATAATCTCTTGGCTTGATAAATAATATTTTAAGAATTATTTTTGTTAAAACACAAATAGTGTACTTTGGCCATAAAAAAACTAATTCGAAAATGGAGGTCCAATACCAGAAAAACAAAATTCACGATGTAGATAGTGCAAAATTTCTAGGTTTGATAATTGACAGGCAGCTCAATTGGAAGGATCACATTGAAGCGCTATATAAGAAAATCAGTAGTTCATCCTATGCCTTGTATAAACTTGCCCCTACAGTTAACACAGATGCACTACTTACAGCTTACCATGGTCTTGTAGCATCTGTACTAAGATACGGAATTATATTCTGGGGTAACTCTACAAATAGAGAAATCGTTTTTAAAGCGCAAAAGCAATCAATTAGAGCCATGTTCAGACTACAAATAACGGACAGTTGTGAACCATATTTCAAAAAACACAAAACTTTAACACTACCGTCTTTGTATATTTATGAAACTGCTTTATTTGTAAAGTTGAATTTACACCTGTTTCCCAAATTATCGGATACAGTTAAACGTAACAGGCGGAGTGATATGTTACGCGGACGTAGAGCCAAAACAGCGTTAATGTGGAAGAGCATATTCTGTATAGCTCCGCAAGTTTTTAACAAAATCCCAAAGCAAATCAAGCAGATAAATCTAAATGGGTTTAAAAAGGAACTTAAAGAGTTGCTATGTAAAAAGTGTTATTATAATTTAAACGACTTTTTGAATGATACTTCCTTTTGATTGACATCCTAATTTAATTGTAGTTTTTTGTATGTATTTAGAAATCTCTGTTTGATAGTTTGACATTGAATAATACTTTGACATTAACCTAGATAATATTTTTAACTGACATGCCTCATTTTGTAACATTAATTCATAATTTCATCAATTCAATATTAACCTAATATTTTTACTTTTGTGCTGTAATAATTTTATTTTTATTTGTATACCTGACATTTGCGCGCCTCACGTGGCAGAATGTGATGAGACCATTTATTAATTTAAGACCATGTAATGTACCATATTCGGACAATTAAATAAATTTGAATTTGTATTAGTTGGGTTAATTTGCCAACGATATGAATTGAAATTTGGAATGCTTTTATCAGAAAAGTATTTTTTTTCGATTGTGACACGTACTTGACCCAGAACTCGTCATTTTAAGTACATACCTACTGTTGGACGTTTACTGGGACACGCCGCAAAACTAGTCATGTTGTAGATATTTTGTGTTTTATGCCATAACGTTTTGTCATAATACATGTGAACGTATATGAGCTTTATGGTCAAGATTTGAAAGTTCATATTAGCGTCAAAAATTTACTACTACTGGTACAAATCGCCCTTTTTTACATTTGCTTAAATAAGTATTTATCATCAATCAAAATTATATAAATTAACCACTTACTTAGAATAACGGCTAAATTATCTATTTCATTTTGTAAAAAATCTCATTCTAAATTAAATACTTTTCACACAGCATTTCCGTGCAGTTCCTCAAAGCCAGTGAATTTCGAAACCCGACGAGTATTGGTAAATACGTTAACCTTATTTTTGGTAGAACACTACTACTTTACCCACTTAAACATTAAATAAAATCTTCAGAATGCCACTTATAAAATTAATCTCTGGCTTGACTAGCTAATAGGTAAATCATTGAGAGGGCTTTTGATAAACTTGCTAGCGGCAATCTGCTTTAAATTCACTGAATCGAGAAAATCAATCTATTGATTAATTCACACAAGTCAGGACCAGATACCAAGAAGCTCAATAATCATCAAATAGGAATACAGTCGCTCAATTACGCGTATTGCAACTGGTAGGAGGAGGCGGCGCGCGGCGCGGGCGGAAGCGTCCAGGGCCCCAAGTCTGCTATTACAATAGTGTCAGAATGGTCTATCATTGATTTCATAATTGTTGATTTTGACAAGTTTGGTAATCTACTAATATAATGGCGTCATTATGACTTTCCAGTGGTCAACCACTGACACTCCATTGAAAGAAATGGCATAGAATGGTAATCTCGTACATAAGGATAAATGAATGACTGACTTACATAAAACATTTGACTTGTATAAAACATTAATAAATAATATGTAAAAATATATATAAATGAAATCTGGCATAAATAAAAAAGTGGTCGTTTTTCGAAAATCATTTTTACTAACGGGTTTTATAATAATGGCAATACGACAATGTCATTATGACACAATTCTATTACGAGACCATTGACCGACCAATGATCGCCATTAGGAATTTAGCAGATTACGAAATTTAAGCAAAATGACAATGGGATGGGAATAGGATCGTGTTGGAATGACGAATTTATAAAAATAGCAGACTTGGGGCCCTGTGAGTGATAGCGATCATAGGCCAGCGAGCCTGTCCGCTACTGCTCGCGGCCCCTCAGGCCCCTCTAATGATGGCCGGCAACCAGCACGCAATCACAGCTGTCTCGCCGACACCTAGCTTGTCGACCAGTAGTACCTTGTCAAAGGAACACCTGCGTATCGACCAGCCTGTCGGAGGAAAACTCCTACATTGATTGCACGATGGACCAGTGAAAGTCCTCCGCGGTTAACTTTCCAGTTAGACAATCTAGATCTCAGTTACGTAGCGTACTTTCCAGTCGCTCTAAAAAGGGTAATCCTAAAAGTTTGTAGCAAAGTTCAACCTCGTGGGATTTGAAATAGCTTACGAAATAGGTAAATTCAAATGTAAAATCTGCTACGATATGAGGTGTCAGTCGTCGGAGCAAGCGGTCGTTGGATCAACTATTGACCCTATTGGAGTATATAGTATAGTAGTAGTATATACTCTGAAGACATTGTCGGTAGGTACACTGTAGGTACCACAACTCAGAGCCAGGTTGACTAAACTGTTCAAAATGAGATTCCATTTGAAAACGTTTTAGCTTAGGGGTACTAGATCGGCTCATGGGCAACTATGGACTTGTTGTGTTCGAGTAGGAGAATGAGCTCTACGATCATGGTTGCCTCCAGGCTTTGTATGCGGCGGATTTGTTTATATATGAATAAACAAACAGTTTCAATCGTTAGTAGCATTAGGTACATTGAGCTGTATAGTACTGACATACTCACTGGGATACTAACATGGTACTTACACATGATATACATTATGTACGCGGTGTGTTAGATGATGACCTCACCGGACACAGTTGTTTCGGGAGGTTCGTGTTCAGGATAAAGCGGGAGGAAACGCCAGGGTGTCACCATTGTGGGGATCGCCCGGAGGACACGGTGGAGCATACGGTGGAGGTCTGCCCGGCTTGGGCGAAGCACCGCCGTGTCCTCGTGGCGGCGATCGGCGGCGGTGATCTCTCGCGTCCGGCCCTGGTCCAGGCCATGGTACGGAGCGAGAGTGCTTGAGAGGCCGTCACCTCTTTCTGCGAAGCAGTAATGCTCGCGAAGGAGGAGGCGGAGCGCGTGAGGGAGAGGCAATCACTGCGCCCTCACGCCTCTAGTCGCCGCAGGAGACGCCCTGGACGGGAGTCAACAGCCGACTCCCGGCCACCGTAGGCGCGGGCTTGCGGGCGGCGAGCGCTGGGCAGCTCGCCGCCCGGTAAGGACCAGACCCGGGTCGACGGCGCGTTGTGTTCCACGCGCGCTTCCCAAGAGATGTCAGCACGAACTGACGGGGTCCGCTAGGGCCGATGCCTGCCAGGGCCGCGGGTTGTTCGAAAGAGATACCGTGGCCCCTGGCACAGGCAACTGAAGCAACACGGGTGGGTTTTAGTCAGTAAAAGTCTGACACGCCCTTCTGCTCAGCCTAGAGCGGGAGAGGTCATTTGATGATTCCCCACCCAAAAAAAATAAAAATAAAAATGCCTGCACAAAGTTATAGAGTGAGAGAGCATGAAGCAATTTGCAAGTGGTCTTTTTCAGGCCGATGTCTGCGAGAAGTGGTCTAGATCGAGATTGTTCCAAAAACCATAACTAAAAGGTATATTGTAAATACTTGGAAGTAGTACTGTTGAAGTGTGTCTGTTTAAACTAAGCGTGTTATCCACATACCTGCTGCTACTACTTGAAACTCTTACTGGCTGGTGAACATTCACCAAAGGTAATGATTAGATGCACTGTTCCACATTGACATGCTATAGCTTATGGCGCTTGTTGGTAATCATTAATAATCATTGGTAATCATTAATAATCCCTTTATGCCTAGAGGCTTTTATTTAAGTAGTAAGTTTTTATTTACATTTTAATTAATTATTTTTCAGCTGGAGTACGTATAGTTTTTATTATATTTGTTGGTATATTGTCGTGGCTAGCTTGTTATTGCAAGTAATTTAATTTTATGTTATGTGCCTTGTAATGTTAATTACGTAACGCCTAGTATTGTATACAATCAAGTATCAAGTATTTTCTAACTGAACAGACAGCTGTGCTGTTGGGGAGTTTGTTGCGCCACTTCTTCTTCCCAGCGAAAGCACTAGGAAGTGGTGAAGGGCGGGCGTTTTTGGAGGACTGTCTTTTGTAATTTTGACGTTCGAAAAGTGCTGATTCTCAGCCTAATTTGAATAAATGACTTTTGATTTTGATTAACACGGAGCATGACCGACTGTTGGTCATGACTGGTCGTATTATACGTGTAGTGTGCGTAAGTGCACTGTGCATAGCTCATACCTAAATCAATATACTCGTAGTATATCATAAAACAATGTCAGGCTGTATTTCCCTTGCATTCAACCTATCGCTAGTTTGTAAGGCACACAAAACATGTACGAGCATATAAATGTAATTTCGAATAAGTACGTACTTTGAAACATCCGGTCAGTGGGTCGTCTTAGGGCCCATAAACCAGTGTCATGCAAATATGTAAATGAATTTGAATGGCTTGTGTTTATACACTGTTCATCAGTCCCAGAGCTTTTGTTGCAGTACCTACTCGATATACGTAGTTAGGACACCCAATAATTTACGCGTGCAAAACCCAATATTAATTTATTAGTAAATGTAAATGCAGCTTGTAAATGATACATAGAACACGATACGTTGTCAGTGAACGTCCGACTGGCCCGCCGGATTGGGCCGGAGCGGCCCGACAGGGCGCCGCGCAGTGATAGCAAGCGAACGCCTCAATAGTTGCTGCACGTGCCAAATACACGAATTAATTAGCTGACCAGTTCAATACACACGACTAGGAACCTTATTTGGTTGAGATGAAAGGGCTAATAAAAACCATCTATTCAGCTCATTACAATGAGAGGCTGCATAAAGTATTGCATGCAGGTCGCGTTGACAGGTAGGCATTGGAATATTAAGTAACATTTCTTCAAAATGAATTATTTGAGAGTACCTAATAGACCAGTCAACGGATTCGTAAATAGTAAGTAGCAGTACTGAACAAAAAACGTCGTTCAAGAAAATAATATTTTGGTAGGTACCTAACAACATCTAATAGAGTCGTTCCAAAAGAGTAAAAGCTACGCTCATGGTGGCATCACTATCAAATTAAATAGCTGCAACATAACAGAAGGCGGTATCCATGGGAACTGACCAATGTTCGACACTACCGATTATAGGCTCATAACCGAATGTTAGTTTATGGCTTCAGCAAGTGTAACAGCACACAGCTCACAGCAGACCAATGAAGCAACTACTTGCGGCACCACGTCGTTACATTTGATGTTCACGTGTTGAGCTATCGAGTGTTGGTACTCAACTAGTTGTACGTGGCTCCGATCAGTTGTAGTTGTCCCATTCCAAGAGGAAAATAAGTAGGTAAGTATGGGAAAGTACGGTCACTTGAATTTATTGAATCACTTTTCCGCCCATTTGAAGGGACGTTAATTATCTTTTCATAAGCATGGTAATGAGAATTCTTACCAAGGGGTATCGTGTTATCCAGTAACTGGGTTGCGGAGGTCAGATAGGCAGTCGCTCCATGTAAAATACAGCTGCATCTGGTTAGACTGGAAGCCGACCCCAACATAGTTGGGAAAAGGGTAGGCAGATGAAGCATGGTGAGAATGACCTACATGTTACGGGTACTGCTGTTGATACAAGGAGGCGACGCGCGACGTATCAAATCGACGTAAACTTATGCACATTTTGTAAAATGAATTATTGAAACTGAATGCTAAGGAAACGTAATACCGGTAGCCGAAAGAACAGGCGAACACGGAACTGGTAACATAATGGACCCCTTGGTTCAGTGAGCACTGGACAGCGCCTAAGTCCGGTTCTCTCGTTGGCGCCTGTATGCTGATATAAATTGAGCCATAACTCACGGCGCTGACTAATGTGGAGGTCGAGCCGTATCTCGTGCCCACTGATGTTATCAGCTCGCAGCGTGTGGCACTGCCACCTGCCACCCGGTACATAACAAGCTTAGCGATGATGCATTCACAACAGTTATTGATTTAGAGGTGATGGTTTGTCAACATCGATCGCTTACAAATCTTCAATAATAAATAATAATAATAAAATAATTGATTTGCGTAAAACATGGTCTACAATGGTGTTAAGCATAGGTCAGAGTGGCACAAACATGTTTAGCTAAAATAAAACATAACATGCAAAAATTTAATGTTACAGGGTAATTATATCTAAGTAAGTATCTACATTAATGTTAGAATGTCAATATTTTTTATCGATCAATTCTTTCAAACTATAAAAACTACATTCATTTAGCCATTTGTATAATGTGTTTTGAAATAATATTACATTTTAATAGTTTGAGACTGTTTGGTATTTTATTATAAATACGCACACACGATCACATCAAGAAACATATAGCATAACATCAAGAATTCGTTAGTCATGGTTTGAGGTCTATATTACAAGAAAAGTGAAGTGTCAAGCGGTTTTGAACCTTGTGCGATGCAACTGGTTTCGCTTTGACCTGCCTTTCTCATCACTTGCCGTCCAAATTAAGTCAGGACATGGCAACCGTTTCTAGATTAGTAAGTGATATCCGCTATGATCTTTGTTGTAGGGACAGTTATTTTCTTCAAAATATTTCAATTTTTTATATTAACTTAAGAGAGAGAGAGAGATTAAGAGATAGAGATAGAAAAAGAGACAGACATCTCTTAAGAGATTATATCCATAAAACGTACACAGCGTAAAATACCGAATATCTATCTAATCCATCTTATGAGCTTACGATTGATTAAAAAGCTCCAACTGCATATAGCGTTCAACTCTCACGCGGTGACTTATAGCCTCATAACGGTCACTCGCGGCTAATAGAAAATGTTAAATATTTCCCCACACATGTTTAGTGGGTATCGGTACATAGCCGGGGCCTCCCTAACATTTGGTATCAGCAGCCAATCGGAGTGATTTGTCAGCGCTATCGGCGCATCAGTTACATTA
Organism: Apamea sordens; assembly: GCA_945859715.1. Classification (NCBI taxonomy): domain Eukaryota; kingdom Metazoa; phylum Arthropoda; class Insecta; order Lepidoptera; family Noctuidae; genus Apamea; species Apamea sordens. Next base: position 327,185 of record OX244002.1, read on the forward strand.
GTCATCCGACGTAAGAGTTACCGTGCTGGTTCACGAGTACCTCCACACGCAGGAAGGAATCTGTCAAACATTCTTGCGTAGTAGGCCCCGGGGTCATTAATACAAGGCTATGGATGGATTGAGCTGCCGTGGAAACATTACCTTGTAACACGTCCCTATATCTGGACACGTTCCATTGTATGCGACATAACTATCGTTTCCTTTTCCTTTTATTGAATGCGACATTCTTTTCATTTCTAATGTGCGCTTTTATAATTTGTATCGCGACAATGTTACTGTGGACGTCCATGGCAGGGAAGTGAAACGTAGATGTGGAATACGTGGACGTTATGACGTCACCGCTCAATAGAAATGTGCGTTTCTACACTCATACAAGCACCGCTTGATTCAATAACAACATTTACATTAGCTCATACATAACGCATGTGACATTTACGACGAGATACAACCGCAGATACTAACCGAATATTTTCGCTGACAGAAGACAAGAAAGAAAGCTTTGTAGTCGAGGTCCCACAGCTATCTGGTAGATCAAACGGCGCCGGGCGCAGGCACACGGAGGGCCCGTGCGGCCGCGCCGGGCACATGCGTGTGTCGTGCGTGCCCGTGTAACCCGACCGGCCGGCGGACGAGACATCACACTTGCATAGGGACAGAAGACTCGCTGTAGGTCTATACAGCTCAACGGCTGACGTGGATACATGACAGTGAAAAGACTTGAGTTCGATTAGTTTGCAGTTTTGCCGTTGTCTTTAAAAACTCTTTAGCCAAGGTAAAGCATCTCTAGTGAACGCCGCGTGCTCTTGTTCTCTATTCCGACCCAGCTTTCTATCAGAAAATGCTTTCTATTAACTTTTTTGGATTAAGCATGAATTGCTTTAATTTAATAAGCTAACAGTCTTAAAATAATAATATGTACAAGTATATAAAAAACCGGCCAAGTGCGAGTCGGACTCGCCCATGAAGGGTTCCGTTTTACGATTTATTACGTTTTAAAAAAAACTACTCACTAGATCTCGTTCAAACCAATTTTCGGTGGAAGTTTATATGGTAATGTACATCATATATTTTTTTTAGTTTTATCATTCTCTTATTTTAGAAGTTACAGGGGGGGGGGGGACACATTTTACCACTTTGGAAGTGTCTCTCGCGCAAACTATTAAGTTTAGAAAAAAATGATATTAGAAACCTCAATATCATTTTTGAAGACCTATTCATAGATACCCCACACGTATGGGTTTGACGGAAAAAAAAATTTTGAGTTTCAGTTCTAAGTATGGGGACCCCCAAAATTTATGGTTTTTTTTCTATTTTTGTGTGATAATCTTAATGCGGTTCACAGAATACATCTACTTACCAAGTTTCAACAGTATAGCTGTTATAGTTTCAGAAAAAAGCGGCTGTGACATACGGACGGACAGACAGACAGACAGACAGACAGACAGACAGACCGACAGACAGACAGACAGACATGACGAATCCATAAGGGTTCCGTTGCCATTTGGCTACGGAACCCTAAAAAGGAGGGGAAATAATCAAAGGGCATCAAAAAATTCGTCCGCATCGCTGTCAATAGGAAACGTGCCCAAAGGTCTGGCAGCATTGCCACATTTTATGGCAATGCTGATTCTTTGACCAAAAAATAAGCCCGCCCTGTGGTCACGTGAACAGTCGACCAACCAATACTAAGGGTGAACTCGGGCCCCATGGCCCTATTCTTTCATTTTTAGTTGGAGTGAACTTTCTCATTCTCTGGCAGGGTGACGCGGCGCTGTCACGGCGCGTTAGCAACACAACGTAATACTCGCAGGTGTCGGGTTGCAGCCTCCGACAGGCCAGCGGCAGCGGCGGCGCAGGTAACTCACAGCGTGGATGTATGAACCATGATTTATATCCATGTGATGTTACTTAAATACTTGGACTAGCATATGGTTAGTTGGGTGGCGTCAGTCCCGATGTAGCAAAGCAGACAGTAGGACAAATGAAGCATCAACTGTCTAGTAGGTACAGCATAATTTGGCTGCTGCTGGACATGTGCCTCCCCAAACATCGCTCTCGCATCACATTGCCCGGGGCGAACGGGGATCCATTGCACGTTTCATCCAGGTTCAAAATATTGTAGCTGCTAATAAAACAAGGAATTTTGGTTTTATACAGGAAGTGGTTGTGGTTTAACGGTAGCGCAAACCATAGCACCACGTACAAATACAAGGTGTGTCAAATTCCAGCATTCTGTGTAATGAATGTGTCACACAGGTCCACTGTGGCCTGTGGGCCTACGTAGTTGTGACAAACAATAGGTCAATTATAGCGAACACAGAACACACAGTTCGGCGCCAGCACGCTCTCTGAATACTAAGCGCTCTATGAGTCGGACCCATTAAAGTATCCGTGTTATCTGAATAAATGTACAACGGCTTAACGTGCTTTCCGAGGTACGGAGGGGTCTCGGTATGTAAAGATGGTCACCCATCCACAGACCAACCGCGGCAAGCGTAGCTTAACCTGACTGATCGACCTGTGCGGCAAGTGCGCGTCAGAATCTAGTAAACAACAACATTAACATGAAATTATGAGCCATCAGATAGAAGGTGTATATACTGGTTAGATGTTGATACCTTGTTATCTATGAAAAGCATCGGAGAAGTGGACCGTACATTCCGAGGACACGGGCGCCGGCGCCGGCGCCGGTGAGGTGCGTGCACGTGTCTTGTTGTTGAACGTTGGTAAAATGCTTGTTGTAGTTGTTCATGTGATTTGGGCAATAAATCAGATAGAGATAGATGATTAACTGATGATTTATTTATTGTTGCTGATTGAAAAAATGAGCCAATAGAGCAAATACAACCGCGCGCGCAAATCCAAATCACAGTCACTACTGTGGTGGCTAATGTTAGGCACCAGTCGGTAATATTTGAGCATTTATTGGAATCGCTGATAAATCTAAAAGCTTTTACTTGACGCACACTCACAGGCGGTACAGGTTACACAATGAGAGGTTGATTAACGAAAACATTTCACGCATGCTTTGATTTCATTCGAGGCTGAATGACGAAATTCACAAAATAAGGCGGCCTGCAAATAATACACGCAGCACTTTGGTACCTCACCCAAGGTCAGATCGTTCGTATTCTGTATCGCACGCACCGTGCTCATTTTCCCCGCTTGATGCCTGGACCTGTAATTACACAACATGTGTTATTACTGTACCCTCGTCGGAGCACCAGCATATGGGGGTTCTGCAACATGTTCAAATTCATGGATAAATAATTAGCCATTCTTTCTTACAACACTGTATGTACAAGCTTAGAGCTTAGTAACATGATCTTACGTAAAGTTTAGCATTTTGAAAAGCTCTATGTGGCAAATCAAACCCGTAAAGAAGAATGGTAGACTAGAGCTTTCGAAGACTAAAACGTGGGACATAAAAGTTGTCAATCACTTAGGTAACTATTATTCCAATAACATTACCTACAGACCAGTATTAAATAATCTATTCAATATTTAGCCGGGTACGCATGGAGAATATTAAATAGATTTTCTGAATGCATTATACATATTAGCAATTAATGTCATTCAGTCTGCGGCCCGACTTGATGGACATCCGACGCTCCTCAGACGGGAAGCTGTAAATCATAAAAACTGATTGTAAATACTTTTATTAGGGCGATTAAAATCAATAACATTCTACGTGCACTACATGCCTTCAATATATGTGGCTGCCGTTTGTTGGAGCGACGGAAGACGCTCGTAAATCATGCGCGAGCGTCGCCATTTGTAACGAATGCTCAGCAGTAATCAAATGAGGTGTTGTTACTAGTGCACCGACTGCACCGGCTGCACCGATCCGCACCGACCCGCACCGACTCGCCAGCCGCCAGCCGATTGCCGCCACTGCGCCAAGATTGCGCGCCTCGTGGGAGCGCAATCATTTTACTTTTATCTGTGGAGCTTTTTAACGCAAAAAGCTGGTCGCAGGTTGTGCGGCGCGCGGGCGGCAGTGAGCGCTGGCCGCCCGCCGCCGAACGACGTGCGCGCGCACTCCTTGCCTCATTGGTCCGTTTGAACGACAACCGCCGAATTTTGCCGACCGCGAGTGTCCGCGTGTGGATTGCGACTTGTGTCTTTGTGTGTGTGTGTGCTGACAGCGTTTGTGCCTGTGTATGTGCTGTGAGTGACAAACGTCTGCACGAGCACGTCGCGGGTGCATACAGGAGGGCTGCAGGCAGCAGGGCTGGTGCAGCGGATGAAGAGATAAATCTTGGTGCGTTGACCGGGTGCAAGTTCGACGGCCCGCAGTATTTGTGTCGTTGCGAGTAAACGGTAACTATTTATTAGTGCTAGGTGCAGGGATACGTGTAGTGCGAGGAATCCGGTCCATTTGCTCTATTACCGCTCACAACCACTCCAACCTACTTTCTCTACAGTAAATAAACAATGTTCTGTCTATGAGAGCTTTAAATCAGTCAGGTTTCGTTACCGCTGCAGTAAAGCCATAACATTATATTTATGGTCAGCACACGACTTGATATCTGCAGTTACAAAATTGGCAGTTTCGCAAAGCTGCGCAAACACGACAAACATTTAGATTAATGTTAATTAAACTTAATAGCTCTCTAGAACAAGGTGTGAAGAGGACGCCTCCTCGTCGCAACATGTTCTGGGAAGTAATGTAACTGTTCGCTAACAGGACTCGCCGCTCATTGCAATTAATGGTTCGGGAACGAAGCAACTTGCAGCCATTGCTCATACATGTTCGAAGCTTGCCACAACGGTTAACACAACATGAAACAATATTGCACAACTGTATCTTTCCAATTAAGTTGTCCTTGATGAAACTTACTTCCTGCTCTTGAAACAAATGCATAGTTACTGATGTCACTGACACAATACGTTTGTCACGCTAATTCTTCTTCTTCTTCTCCTTATTCTTCCACCCAAAATAAAGGGCAGGATACTCATTTTAATAAACGCCATCGAGTCTGCAGTCCCGCTCATCGAAACACATCCAATTGCAATAACAGCATAGTTAATACCAACATTTATGCCAGTCCTTTGCTGAGCAAAACGTTCGATTTCTTGCAAATGACACCGCTTTAGTTGATGACTTCATCATAGCTTGCTGAGCAAAGTGACGCGAGCACAACACGCCCTGGTGCAGCACGCCCGCGAGCCTGTCATCTCGACCACTTGACGAGATCATCTACCATTAGACATGCTGCGACGTAATTTCTACATTGAACACTATCTGCAGGAAAAGATTTGTTAAGATGATAGGGATGCTAATGCGTTAAAACCGGAAAAAAGTGCTTTTAAATAATGGAAGTACCGTTTAGCGCAATAACAGTAAATAGAAAGTCCTTGTAACAGTCTATCTGGACGTTGAAAACAATCAAATATCTTGTAGAAGTAGACTAAGAGAAAGGAGCTGTAACATTAGTCGAAAAACTGTCCGACATGTTGTAGGGCTTGTGGTAAGTTGTAGGCCAGCCCAACCTGCGAATCTATCTAATTTGCGTCAAAAGACCTTTCCGAATGAAACCATTAATTATTTATTTGCGCAAGTAGGTAAAAGATGCTGCAAATTGTTCAAATCGTTAGCAAAACGGTTTCAGGAAGGCAGAACACTCCTAGAAATCTCACATTAGCTTCAGCTAGCGCGACTTACATACAAGGAGAAGAAATTAAAATAATGTGACTAGCAGACTTAAATGGCCAAGAGAGTAATATATTTATGTGTGTTGATTGTGTGAATCCGAGGCAGGCGTACTGGTGTAGGATCATAAGCGTGCGACGGTCGCGCGGTGGTTGCGCGGCGCTCGTAATTAGCCGCGACTGCTGCTATGTCAGCGGCAGTGTGGCGGTGTGGGCACTCGCTCAAGTAACTGCAGCAATTATCACTCACACAAGAACTAAATGAGGGATAATCTCGGCGACAATAAACTTTATGTATTTTATAACGTTAGTCGTAATAGCAGCAGGAGGCGTAGCTCAGCTAGCTAGGATATATCATATATGGTCTGGGCGCGGAAGGCGCAGTGTTCAGTGCATCTCGGGAAAACGTACAGTCGTGAGTGCTATGTGCTTCCGGTTGGACTGGCTGGTTCGTTTGCATGATTATCTCTGCGTCATTTAAAATATTTGCGTTTTTTACGGTTCCGTAGCCAAATGGCAAAAAACGGAACCCTTATGGATTCGTCATGTCTGTCTGTCTGTCCGTCCGTATGTCACAGCCACTTTTTTCCGAAACTATAAGAGCTATACTGTTGAAACTTGGTAAGTAGATGTATTCTGTGAACCGCATTAAGATTTTCACACAAAAATAGAAAAAAAAAACAATAAATTTTGGGGGTTCCCCATAGTTAGAACTGAATCTCAAAAAAATTTTTTCATCAAACCCATACGTGTGGGGTATCTATGGATAGGTCTTCAAAAATGATATTGAGGTTTCTAATATAATTTTTTTCTAAACTGAATAGTTTGCGCGAGAGACCCTTCCAAAGTGGTAAAATGTGTCCCCCCCCTGTAACTTCTAAAATAAGAGAATGATAAAAAAAAAAAATATGATGTACATACATTACATGTAAACTTCCACCGAAAATTGGTTTGAACGAGATCTAGTAAGTATTTTTTTTTAATACGTCATAAATCGTAAACCGCAATTTACATTTCTTTCAATCAACTCATGATTGATTTTTATAGATAATAGGTCGGAACCCTTCGTGCGCGAGTCCGACTCGCACTTGGCCGGTTTTTTTTGTATCTCGTCCTTAGTCTCCTTTTTACGATTTTGGATTCATATAATTTTGCGTCTCTCGTCTTGTTGATCACATGTTATTAAATAATTTTACTAATTAAATACGAGACAATAGAATTCTTAGATCTTAGAAAGCTACAATATATTGCTGTGGTTGTCATTCGTGTTGGGATTCCTAGCATTTAACTGACAGAGAAGAATACGTAGTAAAGCTACCAAGCCACTAGCCACATACATAATATTATGTATCTCTCGCATGCCTAGCTCAGCGTGCTAAGTATCAATAAATATGATATTTAATCTGACATGTAGCATTAAGTTAAATAAACACCGCACAAATGCAGACTTGTATTAATTTACGTCAGCGTTTGTGCCGCGACGGTTAGCGAGCACACGAATAGATGCACCTCTATGCAAACATTCACTTTGATATTTGTCTGGAACAATGAATATTTCTTCGCCACTCTATCACAAGGAGTTATCCCAAGGAGATAGGTTACGTTTTATACAGTAACAATAAATTGCGCTGGTTTACCAATCCATAGGCCAAGCGTAGAGATATACTCGACCGTTTCTAGAAGCTAGGACGTGTCAAACATAAGTGACCACGCTAAGGTTATTGCAGACTTCGACATAAAAAATCCTAAACCTGTGCCTCGCTTCAAAACAGTTCGTGCATTTAAAAATATAGACCTTGCCAGTTTTAATCGTGACCTGAACAATATTCCTTTTGAAAATATTGCGAAACTGAATAATGCTGATGAGATGGTGTCTATGTTTGATACACAAATAAACAGCCTATTTGACGTCCATGCCCCTTTCAGACGAATTAAATTATCTAAAGCTCCCACCCCTTGGATTACAGATGTTATAAAAATTATGATGATGCACCGAGATGAGGCCCTAGCTAGAGCTCATTTAACCAAGTTACCGACACATATGGACTACTAAAGGCAACTAAAAAATCTTGACATATCAAGCTTATGAAACAAAAAGAAGGCCTACTTTACTCACTACGTTAACAAAAACGCAAAAAAGCCTAAAGACATGTGGAGACACCTTAATAGTACATCCACATCAGTGACCCCTGTGAACCGTCAATCCCAGATAATTTAAACAATCCTGATGACATAAATAACTTCTTTTTAGATATACCGGGGAACTTAGAATCAGATCTAGAACTTATAAATTATTTCAAAAATACAGTTATTAGCTCAAATCAATTTGAACTTCAAAAAACAACAGATAAGGAAGTTTTTGAAATTTTAAACAGTATAAAAACCAAGGCTTACGGAAATGACCTCATCAACATTGATATGATCCAGCTCACTCTTCCTAATGCACTCCACACGATTACTGATATCTATATCTATACTTATAATAAATCTGTAGAAGTGAAAATTCTGTACATTGAAAATATCAAAAAAATAAATGGCAGGGGGTGTTACTAGACTGACACCGAACCCAAAAATGTGATTAAAAATTTTTTTGTCTGTCTGTCTGTCTGTCTGTCTGTCTGTCTGTCTGTTTGTTCAGACATCACGCAAAAACTACCGGTTCGATTACGATGAAACTTGGTATAATTATTGTTTAATATCCTGGGCACCACACTGGGTACTTTTTATCCCGGAAAAGTATATACAATAAAAAACAAACTTAATTTTGCGGTTCGATCCCTAGACTCGATTACTGTACCAACCGCAAATAATAAGTTTGTCGTAGGTTACGTCACCCGCAGTATTATCTGTGCGACCTTTTTATTCCTTTTAGTTTTTAGAGTTATTTAGGTTTATTTTTATAAGTCGTAGGTATAGATTTTAATTTTAAAGTATAGGTAGTATATTTGGTAGTGTACGTAGTGATCGTAGGTTATTTTATAATAGGTACCGTTAGGTAGGATTAGTCATTCGTATAGATATTAGTTTTTAGGAATTTTACTTATTTATTGAGTTTAGATTAGTTATCATCAGAAATAGGTTTATTTAAGTAGGTAGGTATTTTATTTTCTGTTAGGTATTGCGTTTTTTTTTTATTAGGTAGGTACTTAGGTAAAGATATCATATAGGTACCCTCTTAATCACCACTAATGAGACACAATTGGTTTTCTATTGTAATTAGCCACAAAGGGCCCGCGAGATAGATGGATCCTGGGGAAGCACATACATTTTATCCTGTTAGCACCCGTGGGATAATTTCCGACATCCACGCGGGCGAAGCCGCGGGCAGAAGCTAGTTATTAATAAATCCATAGAAACAAATATATTTCCTGACTCCTGGAAAAAGGCATTAGTTAAACCTATCCCAAAAACTAAAAACATTAATGAACTTAAAGACTTGCGACCAATAAGTATTCTTCCTGTTCTTTCAAAGGTTATCGAGAGAGTAGTTGAAAAGCAACTCAAAGTGTACCTAGAAGCTAATTCAATTCTGCCCCAATACCAATCAGGTTTCCGTCCAGGTCATGGTACAGCAACGACTCTGGCTCATGTCGCCGATGATATACTGTCTGAATCAGATGCTGGAAATTGCTCAATGCTTGTTTTATTAGATTTTTCGAGGGCATTTGATTGTCTGAATCGAGAACTACTACTTGCCAAACTTATCCATTACGGAATTTCGATAGATAGCTGCAAATGGTTCAGATCTTTCCTCTCGAATCGACACCAACAAGTTGTTACAGATGATGACAAAGGAAATATCACTAAGTCAAAAAGTATGCTTGTGGAAAGAAGTGTCCCACAGGGATCTATTTTGAGTCCCATTTTATTTATTATTTTTACGGTTGATCTACCTGGTATTCTTAGACACTGTAAGGTACACCTGTATGCGGCCGACACTCAAATTTATAAACCATTTAAGCCAATTGAAACCAGTCAGGCCATGGATGATATATCGAAGGACATTGAGCAAATCCTCGACTGGTCTCGAAAAAACACGCTAGTGCTTAACGCATCTAAAACAAAATGCATATTGGGCACCAAATACCAGATTAAAACTGCTGACGACCTATACGAGCCAATGATTGTTAATGGAGACCTAATAGAAAGGGTAAAGGTTGCAAAAAATCTAGGGCTGGTAATGGACGACGAACTTAGATTTGTAGAGCATATTAATAGCCGGATTCGGAATGCTTTTTACAGGTTGAAGGTTCTCTATGGAATCCGTGAGTACCTCTCCGAGGATATTAGGAGACTACTTTCAGATCTACTTGTACTGTCACCATTTAACTATTGTGATGTGATGTATGGACCCAGACTCTTGCAAAAAACCAAAAAATGCATACAGAGAGTCCAGAATGCATGCATACGCTTCTGTTATAAAGTTCCAAGAAGATGGCACATTTACCCTATTATAACTGAGAAGGGACAACTTAACATGGAATGGCGACGCAATCAACATTTTTTGTGTTTTATACATAGGATTATTGCAAGTAAAAGTCCCTCATACCTGTACAATAAATTATCTTGGTGTAAGAATGCCCACGGCTTATATACCAGATCAAAAGTAAATGAAACCGAGATGCCGACCGACTTATGATACCGAGACACAAAACAAAAGGGTATAAGGGCAGTTTTAAATATACAGCATCAAAGATCTGGAACAATATACCACCTCCATTTCGAATGATTCAAAACACAACCAATTTTAAGAACAAATGCAAAATATTCGTCCTTGATTGTCAAAAAAATGGCACCAAGCTTTTATAAAAGATGCCCAATATAGTTTACCTACATAGTTCAGGTTGTATCTGGGTATATACATTTATTTTTCTTTCCTTTTAAATGACCAGTTCGTGTCCACAGACTAAAAAAAAACCTTATAACTAATTAAATAGTGTTGATGTATGATCATTAAAACAACTATCATTTAAACCGTTTTTGCAGAATGTACTGTTCTTTTTTTCTTTTTTCCTTTTTGTAAACAGGAGTCAAAGGTTTAAGCTGAAAACCAGCGCTTAGCAACCCACTAGGGAACCTAAGCATAATGCTGACGCTTGAACCTTTTGCTTCCGGTATTATAGTTTTGTGTATCTATGTAGTATTACTACTAGCTGTAATACTGGAGACAATAAACGTTATTCTATTCTATTCTAAAAGGTGATGTTGATGAGAAGGTGAATGGCTCAATAACAAAATACCTACATTCGCGCTATTTTGTTTCTTTTTAAAAATACCGGCCACGCATGTTATCTATAAAATCGATAGCTGACATTAATGCAATTAGAAAACATAGGGACCAACCCGTGTAAAGTTCAGCACGTGACATCCATGTCAACTTTGATGAACTTTGAACGTTAAAAATGTCAAAATGGCGCGACAGTAGGTATGTATGATGTATTTTTATGTGGAGGCTGGCATACCTAATGCCAGCCTCCACATAAAAATCGTCAATCATCTTTACAAAGTTACAGTATCTGGGCGTTAATACGGCACATCGAGCTTTAGAAAGATATAGCAACATAATATGTATATTATATGTATTAGTGACAGAGACGACGCGCCGCTCTTCACAGCCGAATTACGTTATGCCAATGTATTATCTCTGACAGAGAAGAAAACACATCGGCTGCAAAGTGTCAACCAAAAAACAAAACACATCGGCTGCAAAGTGTCAACAAAAAAAGCTTTTATCTCCACGAGTACTAATGAAGACCAGACCAATCGTTTGTGTTAGTATCGTTGGTCTAGTCTAGACAATGGTGTTACCATTTACCGTTGTCGGGCAGGCGAGCTGGTGGTCGCAGTAAAACTTTTACGATATAGTTTATAGCCGCAACAGATTAAAACGGTTGCGTTCAATGAATCGTTCTCGTGCAGTGATAGGCAACAGTTTATGTTGCGGATACTGAGGCATTTCATTCCTCAATGAGACCAGCTTATCATTCCTCACAGACCTCCACATCCCATTAAATTAAAATTTAATTCTCTACTGTTTTCAAAGCGAGCGACAGATTAAATTAGTCCCAAGTTTCACCCACGTGGCTAATTGGTTAGAGTATTTTTTGGTAACGTTTTGTATACATACTTGGTATAGACTCAGTTCCTATGAGTAGAGCAAATAAGTTCAATGCAAAAATACTTCAGCTTAGGTTCATATCTATAAGAAATGTTTAACGTCATATTCTAGAACAGTCGTTACATTTAAAAAGGTATAATTGTGGCGCGGCGGCAAATCGGCGCTTTTGATGGAGCTGGAACAAATTGTAACGATCACAAATGTTCGGACAACACATCAGCGCCATTCGGGTCGACGGTACCGTGTGGGGTTGCCACACGAGGTGGTAATAGAATATACCTAGAAAATTCAACTAAACTCGTCGATGGTAATACAAATATTTCGAACGGGTGACTAATAATCGGAACGAACGGTACCAAATAATAGAAACTTCGACATGCAGAACATGTTTTCTCTTTGATATTAATAACCCATGTGCTGTAACTGTGTGCTGTAACAACTTCCTGTACAGTACGTACTCGAAAGTAAATATAGCCATTCAGGAAACAATTGTACACATTGTGGGACACACTGTAAGAAATGCAACCACAAGCCAGTAATATGCAAGTAACACCTACTTACCACACGTACCACTGCGGGTGCCACATGATCCGCTACCCTTGCCCTCGGGCGACCTTTGTTAGTCACGGAAACAATCCGTAGCCACCCGCTGCTGAACTAGAACTGTTCCACAATTGCTACCTCCCACAAATAAGTATGGAATAATCCATAGCTTGGTCACTGAATCACTCGTAATACCGGAACATTTCTCGAAATAGTCTGACATTTGGTGTACCTATAAGTGGCAACCTTGTGAAGCAGATCAGTCACAGTGTCGATTATGCGCTCTAATGTGGCTTTAGTTGTTGCTTGTGCAAGCTTACCGTCGATGAGGCTCCATTAGCGTGTGACGTCACCAGATGTGACGATATCTCACAATGGTGGAACACTGTGCTGCGTCGACTCAATTGTTGTCCTTGTCAGTGACATGTCGGGTCACAGTCAGTCACAGATGAGCTCGTGACTGACCATAATAGAGTTTATAGAGATTTCAAAATAAGGATTTTTTATCAGAAAGAAACTCTTTGATGGAATAGATAAAATATGTAAGGATAAAGAAGTAACTTCTTTAATTCAGTGCTGAGCTTTGTAAAGCTTCACTAGAAAGTTAAGATTGCTTATACAACCCCCTATTTAGCGCCCTGTTGCATGCTCCTAAGTAATCCACTAATCAGATTATAAGTCTCTCTCGGCAGCTGAAACCTAAGCTGTTAGACAGCGATTGCACTCAATTCAGCTCATAACGCTTTCCTTATAGCTTACGATGCAGTCGGGCTGTAACTGTACATTGTGCTGCGACCGGGAGTGCTTGTACTAGGGACCGTAGCTGTGTTGTATGTAAATTGATACATATCCTACCTGTACTATCGTTGTCTAATTCATACGTAATGTAAAATTGTGTGTTATTCTTACAGACAGTTATTGTCTTTTTATTTATTAGTTGTAGGTGCAGTAATCAGAACGCAGGCATTCAGCTCCAGTGTTGAATCCGTTGTGTGACAACAAAATTAATCCTAAGTAATCGTTCGACGTCGATCTGTCTGCAATAATGGATGACGTTTATTATCCGAAAATCCTTTTGCAATCGCGTCTGATTCTTCCCAACTACTGCTGAGTCTACACTCTGTGGCACAGTTTTTGTGTAAAAGGGCTTGACGCACTTTCGCACTTAACTGTTCCAGTCTGAAGGTGTTCGCATTCCTAGAAATGTACAAAACAAAAGAAATTCACATACAAAGCTGAGAATCGTTGAAGTTCGTTGATTATAAACTTGTTGTTCCTGCGATGTGGAGTGTGAGAGTTTCGACACAGTGTTCGTATGGATGGTGAGCGATGGTACATCGTGAAGGTCACACCAATTATACCTTTACCGAGCCGACCATCGAGCATCGAGCATAATTGGACGACAACCAAATGGACTGTTGCGAATTGAACATTCATATTATACCCTGTTTTTTCACTATTTCGTTAATCGCTTGAAGTTTTTGAAGTGGACTACATGTGATTTGAAAAAAAAAACGTGCATAAAAAGAAAACATTGCGTTGAAAAAGGATTTTAATTTATTTCTTGTGATATATGATGTGCTAGTATGACTTCACCGACATGAAAAAAGATAATGACGGAATTCAGATTTTAAGATGATTAAAATATGAAAGATGAACTAGCGCTTCAAAACCAATTGGTTAAGGTAGGTTTATAGGATTAGGTAATGAATATGTATATTCAAACGAAGATTATAGTCACACAGACAAGATTCCATCGATATAATAATGTTAATTGACTAATTTTAACTAATTGGCTTTTGTGTTCATTCAGTTCACCATTTCGCTATCAATCGTACATGGGTCAGGAACGCGTAGTGTATCATAAGGTCACCGGCGCGCTGCCCCGCCGCCCGCTAGTGCTGACTACGCGCGCGCAAGGTGCAAGGTCGTCGCATGCGCAGGTGCGCCCGCGACCTGCTGAGTTGGTGTAACAATGCTTTAATCACTTGATTTCCTAAAGGGAAATTGTTTGTGATGTCAAGTGTTGATTATAATGGCTGACAAATATTGATAGCTTTTTGTAAAGCTGCAGAGATTGTTTCAATATATTTATGTAAGATTCTTGAAATGTTGCCAAAAGAAATCCTCAAAAAAGTTAAGCCTTTCCCCACGAAGTTGATAAACGTTTCGCCCATCAGGCATGGCATCTTTGGCTAATGTTGACGTAGCCAGCGACACGGCCCGACACGGCGCGACACGGCGCGACACGGGCCGCTAATGTATCGGTAAACGTCTCCACCTAGCTCACGTCAATGTTTGCTGAACAAACATAATAGTACACAAAACTGTTCTTACGTCAAACGAACCGCGCGGGAATTAGACGGATCACTAAACAACGATCCGTAAAAAGGGGACTATTTTAGGGATATCGTTTTCTTAGTAAATAAACGATAGGCGCTGAAGCGAGATATTTAAGAAAAGTTTAATTCGAAAACGACGGTTCGAGAATCTATCTATATCTATTCTATACTTATAATAAATCTGTAGAAGTGAAAATTCTGTACATTGAAAATATCCAAAAAATTAATGGCAGGGGGTGTTACTTGACCGACACCGAACCCAAAAATGTGATTAAAAAAATTTTTGTCTGTCTGTCTGTCTGTTTGTTCAGGCATCACGCAAAAACTACCGGTTCGATTACGATGAAACTTGGTATAATTATTCTTTAATATCCTGGGCACCACACTGGGTACTTTTTATCCCGGAAAAGTATATACAATAAAAAACAAACTTAATTTTGCGGTTCGATCCCTATACCCGATTACCACTGCCTGTACTGTACCAACCGCAAATACTAAGTTTGTCGTAGTTTGGGTCACCCGCAGTGGAGTTCATTTTTATCCCTTTTAGTTTTTAGAGTTATTTAGGTTTATTTTTTATATGAGTCGTAGGTATAGATTTTAATTTTAAAGTATAGGTAGTATATTTGATAGTGTACGTAGTGACCGTAGGTTATTTTATAATACTGTTAGGTAGGTTTAGTCATTCGTATAGATATTAGTTTTTAGGGATTTTGCTTATTTATTGAGTTTAGATTAGTTATCATCAGAAATAGGTTTATTTAGGTAGGTAGGTATTTAATTTTCTGTTATTGAGTTTTTTTTTTTAATTAATTAGGTACTTAGGTAAAGATATCATATAGGTACCCTCTTAATCACCACTAATGAGACACAATTGGTTTTCTATTGTAATTAGCCACAAAGGGCCCGCGACATAGATGGCATTCTGGGGAAGCACATACATTTTATCCTGTTAGCACGTTCCCGTGGGTAAATTTCCGACATCCACGCGGGCGAAGCCGCGGGCAGAAGCTAGTAGTAAATAATTTAATAGTTATTAAACTTAGTTTAAATGATAAATGATTTTATTTTGTGAGTAGGTTTGTATAAACACACTTTTACACGTCAATCATATTTTAAAACTAGATGAGGTCGGCGTTTCCTATCTGACTAGTCTGAGAAGAAAGGCCGAAACAAACTCTCACGTCACAGTCTCTTTTAAAGTCCAGACATAATCTTGGTCAGATCATATGAAGACCATGTAGATTAATGTCTGAGATGGTTTTTTGAGGAAAGAACCAAACAGTTTGAGAGGACCTGTCCAGTCAATGCACGGATTTGTCAGAAATCGTGCAGCTCAACACAACACTTAAGGAGCTCGACGGTTCAACGAACAATACCAAAGAAAAGACATTTGGGCAGGCCACATTAATTACTCAAACTGCCAGAACATGACAAAACTAACAGAACAGAGAGAAAAATAAAATGAGCCACAAAGTCTTCACATTCACAATAATTAAAATAATAGAATACTTTACAAAGTAAGGAAATGTCATAGTACTCGTATATATCAAATTCATTAATGTCAAAGTGTATATAAAAAAAATTAAAAGAAAAAAAAAAACTTTTTAAAAACAAGCTTTTATTACTTATTAATAAAAGTAACTAAAAAGTTAAAAATAATTTAAACCTGATAAGAAATAAATAAAAGCGTGTTACATTGTGTTCTAAATGTTCTTTAATGTTCCATCACAATGTAACACGCTTTTATATTTCTTATCAGGTTTAAATTATTTTTAACTTTTTAGTTACTTTTATTAATAAGTAATAAAAGCTTGTTTTTAAAAAGTTTTTTTTCTTTTAATTTTATTTTTAACTTTTTAGTATTTTTGATGCGAGATTGACTACGGCGTAGTTCGTAGCGCGTAGCAGTGTTTTTCCGTTATATGCATTTACTGCACTTAAGTTACCTGTTCGTCTTTAGTCCCTGGTTACCATCTAGCACCAAAGTACTCGTCAAGACGAATCAAACGAGCCCAAACTCGATGGGGTTACGTCGTCTAATTACCGAGTTCCTATGGCCATCGTCCAGCTCCATCATCAGACCTCAGTTACCATCTAGCACCAAAGTACTCGTCAAGACGAATCATACGAGCCCAAACTCGATGGGGTTGCGTCGTTTAATCACGGAGTTCCTGTGGCCACCTTCCAGCTCCATCATCAGACCCTGGTCACCATGTAGTATCAAAGTACTCGTCAAGACGAATCAAACGAGCCCAAACTCGATGGGGTGTTCCTATGGCCACCTTCCAGCTCCATCATCAGATCAGCTCTATGTCATAATAATATTGCATTGTCATCCGATTTATACATGCATACAAAATTTCAGCTCAATTGGAAACCGGGAAGTGGGTCAAATTTAACTTGCAAGATATGATTACAGACAGACAGACAGACAGACAACGGGACAGGTGAAACTAAATAAAAGCTTGTAATAATAAAAAACAACAACAAAACAAAAAAATAAATACAATGAATATGTAAAAATTGGAAGCAGGTTAATCCCAAGCCTTTTTGTCCTCGATATAAGCCTCAACAGTTTAAAAGGCTTTCTGGCACAACTTACGTTTAATGAATGATTTGAATTTATTATGGCTTAGATCTTGAACGGGGCTTGGAACTTTATTTTAGAAGCGTATACATTGGCATCGTAACGAGCCACCCATTTTCTTGAGCCTTGTTGTAGGTACAACTAATTTGTGTTTGTTCCTAGTATTTATATCATGGATATCACTGTATTTTTTAAACAATTTTATATTTTTATGGGCATATAAAAGATTTTCATAAATATACTGAGAAGGCAACACATAAACAACACAAACAAACATTAACAACATAACATAACACAACGTAACATTAATTTCTTTAAATTTGTCTCTGAGCGAGTGTCTCGGACTTACTTTATAAATTGATCGAATAGCTCGCTTCTGCAAAACAAAGATAGTCTGAATATCAGCGGCATTTCCCCACAATAGAATACCGTACGACATTATACTATGAAAATAGCTAAAGTACACTAAACGGGCTGTCTCTATATCAGTTAAATTACGAATTTTTCTAACAGCATATGCTGCGGAGCTTAGCTTTTTTGACAATCTGTCTATATGTGGACCCCACTGAAGCTTAGCATCCAAAGTTATGCCCAAGAATACTGTGCTGCCTTCAGGGTTCAATTCTTTGCCCTTTATCAACACATTAGTTTTCACCTGTCTTACGTGAGGTAACGTAAACTTAATGCATTTGGTTTGTTCTCGTTAAGAAGTAAATTATTAACATTGAACCAGTGAACTACTTTAGAGATCGCGCTATTTACATCGTCAGTAACCTGCCGATCGATTCTGTAAAAATCTCATCGTGAAAAGTTAGGTGAAGTGAGTTTAGAGTGAACTGTCAATAGTGTCAATCCCTAGCATTAGTTGGAATGACAGCTCACTCCACGCACACTTCACCTAAGTCTTCATGATAACAGAATCGCACTGCTGCTGCTGACTTTTAAGTTTAAACAAAAGTGAAGTGTCATCTGCAAACTACACTATATCATGATTATCCTTTATGAGGTACGGCAAGTCATTAATATTAATAAGAAACAAGAAAGGACCAAGAAATTTACTATTAACTTTTGTACATAATAAGTAACATAACAAAACCACTGCGATTGGCAATAACGATATGAGTAGTCCTTTCAAAAATATACTTTAAATAACATAATAATTATAGTTAAACTACCTTCGTCATCTGCATCACTGAAACAGGCAAAATTCGCTTAAACTTACAAACTTCGACGACAAGTCAATGTTTGTAAGTTTAAGAACATCATTTTATGCTGACTTTGTAATCTCCACTCTGAATTGATTGTAGTCATGATAAGTTCGGTTGCTTCCAAGTCTCCTCCAGTTTTTCTTTCTATTCATCTACGTTAAATTATTCTTGGTTAGATTCTGTTTTTCCGGCAACAACTTCTTGCGTCCGATCTGCTCGGCCTCCGCGACGGTGTCCGGCAGCTCGGTCCGGGCAGTCTCCGGCATCAGCAGCGTCAGCGACCCCGCCATGATCGACGTCACGCCGAACAGGAACGTTGGTAGGCCCGCCCAGTATGACATCTAGAAAACGTTGCGAAGATGTGTGTTATTAAGTGATCGAATAATGTGTATGTAGTTTTCCTGTCGGATGGAATATTAACCATAGAACTGGCTAAGTCTTTTAATGCATTATCAAGGTATGTTACAAGACATAAAACGTGCTGAGTTGACCTGACTATTATTATTTATTGGTTACACAAATTATGTCACTTACTAGCAGCGGCGTCTGTGGGGCGACCAGCGACCCCACGCGGCCCACGGCGGAACAGATGGCGTGCATGGAGTTCCTGGTGTATGTGGGGAACAGCTCCGACGTGTACATGTACACGATGTTATAGGAGAACGTCGCCAGCATCTCGAATGCCATGAACAGCGTCAGGCCCAGCCATGCGTAGCCTGGAACAGTGGATATTGGCCGATGAGATTTTAAAAACTTTTATGAACCTGCTGCTGTTAATTCAGAGTTGCAAGTGTTTAATTTTTTATATTCTGTTTCCAAAAGTGGATATGCAACTCTTTCACTCTCCCGGTATCTTAATAGTATAACTCACCTTTTGGAACAAACGGCTGTGAAATGCAGAAAAATCCTCCAACCATGAAGGACGCTAGTAATGGAATCTTTCTCTTGTACTTGGAGAGAGCCAGCCAAAAGAACACATTAGCGGGAATATCCATCAGCATGAGCAGCGAGAAGTTGACGTACTTGTTGCCGGCGATATGCACCGCGCTGATCATCATGCCGTAGTTGATCAGCGTAATCGTGAACCACCACACCATGCATACTAGGAACCTGTGGAAACATTGGATTAAATTGTTTAGGACTAAAATCATATTGACTCCTAGCAGATTTTGGAAGATTAAAAATGGTAAAGTCATCATGAGACATGCAAGATTATATGACAAAGCATATAAGAGTGAGTTGATGATCTTTAAGGCGGCTAACAAGGCCTCTGAGAGCTACCCAGCTATCTTTTTGAGTGGTTGTGTCTTGAACCGTGTCCGTCAGTTTAAATATCTAGGGCATATTGTTACGGAGGATTTGAAGGACAATCTAGATGTGGACCGGGAACGAAGAGCATTAGCGGTGAGGTGTAATATGTTGATCCGAAGGTTCTCACGCTGCACAGGTTCAGTTAAAATAACATTATTCAAAGCTTACTGTCAAGTATTTTACACGTGTAGCCTTTGGTCTAGCTTCACTCTAAAGACTGTTAATGCTCTTCGAGTCCAGTACAATAATGCATTCAGGATGCTGTTGGGGCTGCCACGCTTCTGTAGTGCCTCAGGGATGTTCGCGGACGCCCGGATTGACAGCTTCGCTGCAATCAGGCGCAAGCGAGCAGCGTCCTTGTTGCACAGGGTGCGTGCCAGTAACAACAGTCTCCTGAGTGTCATTGCCAACAAACTGGATTGTCCTTTCATCTGGTACTTAAGTCAGCTGCATGCGCCTGTAAATATTGGTAATGTCTACTAACATAGTTTTTAAGTTTTTATGTTACTAACCCCTTTGTAATGTTGTAATTATGGAATTGTATTCTGAATTAAAGAGATTATTATTATACTAGCTTCTGCCCGCGGCTTCGCCCGCGTGGATGTCGGAAATTATCCCACGGGTGCTAACAGGATAAAATGTATGTGCTTCCCCAGGATCCATCTATCTCGCGGGCCCTTTGTGGCTAATTACAATAGAAAACCAATTGTGTCTCATTAGTGGTGATTAAGAGGGTACCTATATGATATCTTTACCTAAGTACCTACCTAATAAAAAAAAAACGCAATACCTAACAGAAAATAAAATACCTACCTACTTAAATAAACCTATTTCTGATGATAACTAATCTAAACTCAATAAATAAGTAAAATTCCTAAAAACTAATATCTATACGAATGAATAATCCTACCTAACGGTACCTATTATAAAATAACCTACGATCACTACGTACACTACCAAATATACTACCTATACTTTAAAATTAAAATCTATACCTACGACTTATAAAAATAAACCTAAATAACTCTAAAAACTAAAAGGAATAAAAAGGTCGCACAGATAATACTGCGGGTGACGTAACCTACGACAAACTTATTATTTGCGGTTGGTACAGTAATCGAGTCTAGGGATCGAACCGCAAAATTAAGTTTGTTTTTTATTGTATATACTTTTCCGGGATAAAAAGTACCCAGTGTGGTGCCCAGGATATTAAACAATAATTATACCAAGTTTCATCGTAATCGAACCGGTAGTTTTTGCGTGATGCCTGAACAAACAGACAGACAGACAGACCGACAGACAGACAAAAAAATTTTTAATCACATTTTTGGGTTCGGTGTCAGTCTAGTAACACCCCCTGCCATTTATTTTTTTGATATTTTCAATGTACAGAATTTTCACTTCTACAGATTTATCATAAGTATAGATAAGATATCATGAAGATGCAAAGTTTGCACAGTTTTATTACTTACCCATATAAACAATCTACGGTAGTTAACTTTATGAAAGAGGTAACTGTACAGTTTAATGAGCCAATAAAATACATCAATTGTGCTGATAGAAATTTTTGCTCGTTGACTTTAGCTTTTTTTTTTTACGATTGTGATATTATTATATGAATTTGAAAGGTTTTGATGATTTTGTAACTATCGATTTAATAATTGATGCTACCGACCTCTGCATCATAATCCTTGACTTGAAGGTCTTCATCAGCAGCTTTCTATCGCTGACGCCACTCTTGGTCTCCTCGTCGATATAGTCCAGCTTGTCGAGCATCATACTGTCGATTTCCACCCCGTTCCTCTTGGCTATCTTCTGTATGAGCTGAGCCGCGCGCTCCTTCTTACCCTTGCTGTACAGCCAGCGGATGCTCTCGTCCAAGAAGAAGGAATAGCTGAGGATGAGCAGTGTGGGCGCGTAGATGACTCGCAAGAAGTTCCTCCAGTAGGGCACCGCCCACGCGATGAATGGCATCATGATCAGACCGCACGTGTAGCAGTTCAGTAAGATCATTTGGAACAGAACAGTTCGCTTCTTCTCAACTATTTCTATGCCTGGAAAAAAATAATTATTAGTCGAAAATCTCTTTTTAATCGTCTCGATTCTCAAGTGTAGATTGGGTAAGCACAGAACTCTCACAAATTCACAATAGTTGCTTAACAAAAGGAACATATTGCAGAATGCAGTAGCTTTAGAGTAAGAGATTTATATATTTGCCGTCTGTGTCTGACGTCCTAAACCTAAATATTAGCAAAGTAGAGGTAATAACGTAGTAGTGTAGTTAATAATAATAATAAATAAAAGTTTATTGCACATAAGTTTAGGTTACAGTACACCGGTAATACATAAAATATTTACATAGTATACGGCACACTCACTTACGTTCAAATACACTAAGTTAGAACTTATCTATAACAAGTAGCAAGAGGAGTAGAAGAAGAGTTAAATTATAATAATGCTATCACAAGTAAAGCAATGGTTCACATACTTGATAAAATTTATAAATGCCCAATGACGGTATACAGAGAAAAGTTCTTTACCTCCCGCGCTAGTCAAGGACTGTGTTACGGCAAGGTAAGATGCTCGCTCATGGAATAATAGTCATAATGTAAACACGTTAAGACACTTTTACCAATTACATATGTTTTGCTGTGAATCATAGACGTCGATAACGAGTTACAAGTTTAGCGTAAACAAGTAGTATATGCAAAGAAATCAGACTAATAGGTAACGAAATAGTTTGGGAGCATTCATTGGCTGTTTGTGTGTGAGTTTAAATGTTTGTAAACGCACCCACGATACAGGAGAAATTCCTAGTGTGGGGCAACGTTTTTTTTTTAAAAAAAGGAAAAAAAAATAATTCAGAAGTCACCATTACACCGATTTATTGAACGATTTCAAAGAAAATCAAGACAACCGAGGAAATGGTAGTATTCCTGATCATCTCTGTTAAACATAACACTGAAGGAATACTCATTTGTATTCCTTCAGTGTTATGTTTACTAGAGATGAAGAGGAATGGCGTGGATGATATTGAGGGTGACGTGTAACAATAATAACGTCGATTCACGATCATTGGCTATAATAAAATGTTATGTTCATAAAGAATAATCGTTCGAGAAAAGTGAACTATTCAAAAGTAACGTGGAAGATATACACGAGTATGTTATTGAAGTAGGCACAATACAAAATGCGTAAGATGGATTTACTCAGCATGAACATGGGTGAGAGCGCGTCGCCGATGGCGGCCTCCAGGCCCTCCAGTACGATGTAGAACCAGAAGGAGCTGGCGAAGCTCTTGGTGAGCCCCAGCACGGCGCCCATAGTGCCCGCAAACACGGCCGCAGTTTTACGACCGAACCTGAAGGAAAACCACAGCTCGATCTTAGAACCAGCGCTTTTTATACGTTAATCACAATAAGAAGCCTTCAAGCGCCAACATCATCGATTCCTGAGGTTAGTGTTTAAGAGAACAAACATTCATTGCATTCCTGTCTAAAAGGAAGGATTAATTACAGAACAACCTCAGAGAGCTTTTAATCCAGCTTTAAGGTATGATGTAGCATATTGTGTGTTAACTTCACTGATATTGTGTTGAGAGCCAGCACTGTTACCATGAATGTTTGCTGTTTATTAATAGCCAAAAATGACTGTTACTATCAAGCACAATAGAAAATTGCTCAGTAAATTACAGATAAATATGCGTGCTCGCCGAGCGGCCACGCGTGGATGAAGTATGTGGTATTGTCAAGTCACCACGGTTTGCATACAAAGCATACAACTATTTTAATTACTATACAACATCAGTTCAAAAATGTAGATACACTGGAAGAAATATGTTAACACGACGTTCGGTACTACAAAGTCCTTTAACAAGTAAAACGTTCCAGTCCTTACAAACGACTCTTCATAAAGCAAATTAAATACTTGACTATAAGTTTGTTTTAAACCTCCCATATTTATGAAACTTGTGTTGAGGGGTGGGGCTATGTTCATAAAGCGGTGATCATTCAAACGAGCGGCCATTACGATCAGTTGATAAATGTCCTGCCGAGGGGGGTAATTAAGACATAACACAGTGCAACCCGGCCCACAAGTGCACGTAACTCAACCACCGACGCTAATGACCCCAGCGCTTCCACTTGTGAAGCACATCATACGCGTGTGACGAATTCAACATTCTATTACACGGTTATGGTGGACATACTCATAATTAAGACTGCTATTAAATGAGAAGATAGCGAATATTATGTTGGTGATGGATCAGTGTCGAGATGAGAAGTGTTGATTGTTCAGACGGTGCTCGACGGATGTTAGTGACCGGCACTTGAACATGTCCTGGAGGGCTGCGACAAAAACACATGTTCTGTATTATCGGACTACGATTATGTAGCGAGTGCACTGCACATGTAAGACCTGGGTATGTTCACTGGCTCTACACTACGCTGAAGTGCACGCCTGTCCTTGCCATTAAACTTCTTTGTACCATCAAACAAGTTTTTTGAGCCATACTGTTCATCACAACTATAATTATTTTAAGCGCTATAAGCAGTCAGACTAACGCGCCTTCCTCGACTCATATCATCATAATGTCAGATATTTCCATATCGATTGGATCGGAGCGAATTGTCACGCCCATCAACATCAACAACATTACCGAAATAGCAAGCCATATCTACCTGTCAGAGATCTGTCCCTGTATGAGTAGTCCGACCATGTTTCCAAAGCTATGCACCGTGCCCACCAGCGTCTGCTTCCAGTCGTCACATGCCAGTCCGAACTGAAACAAAGTCTTTATCAATAGTTCATACGGCAATTACATTTTTATCTATATGGCCATTCTTCTATGCAAAGCGAAACAGAGCCTTCGGCCAGGCATAAAATTAACTGATGTTATGATGTTTAAGACTGCGACATCTCAATAACTTTAGTTCGTTGTAGGGACGAGTTGTAAACATATCGGTGACCAGGATTGAGTACTTGCATGTTCAGCCTCCCATCGCAATAATGTATGCGCCCGTGTATACAACCTTGCTCACAAATAGCGTCTGGAAATGCTAATACTTCTACAAAAATCGCATAGTATAAAAATAAAGTACTTTTTGGGAAGGTAAAATCTATTTGTAACTATTTGAATACTTTTAATTTGTTTGAAAATTCCTTAACTGTTCCTGATCAATAGACTCATGTAAGACCTCTCCACCTAGTTCAAGTAGTTCGGTCAAGTGTAGTGAACAGGCGAGTGCAGCCTGTCGCAGTGTCCCGTGCGCCCGCGCAGACCGGTCGCGCAGCAAAAACTATGCAAATAGCTCCACATGCGAGCGGGCGCCCGGCGACGACACTCGCCCCTGGCGCGCGGGAGGCTTGTGGACTTGTAGACTATTGTTTTAGCTCGGCACTGGCGTGCAATGAGTCTAATGAATCTGATACGAATCAATTGGTAGGTGCTGTTCAGCATTCTGATGGCATTATTTGATTTAGATCTTTTGTATGAAATAGGGATAGTGGACAGGTTCCCTATCCATTTGCATAAAATTTTAAGACCTAATATAACTTGGCATACTTTTGTTTGTCCTAATTATAGTTTCGCATAAATTATTTACGCATAACAGCTTACGCATAATTTTTTACGCATAATTTCTCTAATATCATAATGATTAAGCATAACATTCTAAAGCATAACAATAATAATAAGGCGTAGTCGACGGAGCCCCGCTTCGCGGGGCCCCTATTTCTGTCTGCAGGGTTTAAAGGAACCTAACACGAAGGGGATGACGGGGGCTCGTTCGCTCGCTCCGCTCGCTCACTTGAGCCCCAGTCATCCCCTTCGAACCTAAGTCCGAGTCGAGGTGCCCCAATTCCCGAGCTCGCTTCGCTCGCTCTTGCATCGTGAGTTCTCATTGCCTTTTTACTAAATCGAGATGTGTTAGACCTTGGGGCACCCCGACTCTTGGAAAAAGTGATTCAGAACCGAGTGAAAATAAATACGTAAAAATAACTCTTTGTTTCCGTTATTTCTATTAATTGTATGCCTAAATATTATTATGCTAATAATCATTAGGTCTAGTAACGTTATGCGAATTAAATTTATGCCAAAACAAATTAGCCTTCAAGATAATTATGCCAACATAAACTGTATGCCAAAAAAAAAATATGGCAATGTATTATTATGGCAAAACAAATTATGCCAAAGTATATTAGGAAAAAGAATATTATGCGAAAAGAAGGGATCCCTAGTGGACAGTTATGGTCCTACAGCACTGTTAGTGTGATGTGATGAGTGGTCGTATTTGTGCCAAAGTGTTTAATAGCTGCTACAGATAAATTAGTGTGGCCGCTTTATCTTCGCAGAAGCATTGCAAAAAGCTGTAGTTATACTCGTATGCGACCAAAGACGACTAGTAGCTATGTTATGGGCGTACTTTAATTAAGTTTAATTTAATTGTCTATAAGTGATCAATCGCAGAATAACAATGACTTAAATTTCTATTTCTATTCGTTCGTCTGAAATATTAATGAATAAAACAATTGAATACTAATATCCTGCTAACTAATTAAGCGCTCATCAAATTTCTTTGAAACAACTGTTCCTAGCGCTAGCTTGGGAAACCCTTCGACGACAAAGCTATGGAACATCGTCTAATACAACTATAGAAATAGCTCTACGTGGGACGATACCCGCCATAGTTACTAGTATTGTGCAAGTTGTGGACGATTCCCTGGGCGCTCCCACAGAATACCAATGAGTCAAATAGTTATTGTTCTTATTCACCTGTAACGTTTTATATTGTATAGGTATTTATAGATCTAGATAAACCTATGTCGGCCATAGCTCTTCTCTGCGGTTCAATGGACATTTCGCAATGCCTGTGTTGTTAGTTATGTTCGCGCTGTTGTCCCTTTGACTTAAGGAAAAATATTTAATGAAGAAGATTTGGTAACGCGCTAGATAGAAATAATAAAAGCTTGTAAAACCTCAAATGATATTAATACAAAACAAACAGCGGCTTCTACATTTAGCGGAGAGATCACCACCACCATTAGACGATCATGATCTGATGAACTCAAGGAATGTTTGTAATTAATTGTAGGAATAGTTAAGGACTAATCAACAAAATTAAATAAAGGTTCATAAAATTAACAGTATACACGCTTTCAAACATTGCTACAAATTAAGGACAGTTAACATCTTATCTAAAGCTTTGATCATAAAATTAGGAAATCTTCGTCTGTCACATTCTTTGAGCATATTTTATATAAAGGTTCCCCATTTATAATAATATAACAGAATGACTCGTCAAAATCATCAGATTACGCGTCTGTCTGTCTCTCCGTCGTCGGGGCTCAAGCACTTGTCTACTGTATTATTTCATGATATACATCGTTATCTATCAACACATCTCCTAATGATTTGACAACCATCTCTAATATTTAGTTACGTTGTTGTTAATTACTATAATTAGCCCTTATCAAATAGTCGGGTCCATCTCCACTACCAAACGTTAACGTTAAGCTTTCTGTTAGACAAGCTTTGAATTACGGTAAAATATTTTTGATTTCCATTGCGCTTCTAATTATACTTGTCAGGACTCCGATGGTGCTTTGGTTAAAACAATTTCTTCAATAAATGAACAGATACCTATAGCTTTAAAGTATCAAATATTGATCATAACGTTATGATCGTCGCGGTCATTTACATGGTGTAGAGCAATGACTATAAATGTTTAATTCTCTTTGGTGTAGAGCTTACAGCCGCACCGTTACCTACTTGTCTATAAAAACATTGTTCGTGACATACATACACTACAGAGCAAGTCACATCGGTAAACATGTGGATGTCTACGAATTAAGGTCCCGAGCTATTGAACATATTAATCATTTGTTAGGTGGGAATCAACGGGTGGAGGCTACACTAGCGCCCAATTACGTGGTTTTGTCTGTTTTCGCTTCTGTAGTTAGTTTAGTAGTTAGTTATTAGTCTCTAAGCTGAAACATAACGTGTGCAATATGAACATTACGAATATACGAGGTCTTGATTCAAATAATATTATATTCGCGAGAAACGTAAATATATTTCAGTGACATGTTGTAATTACAAAGCGTTGAGCTTCGTGTAATTGTTGATAACTCACATAATTGAGTGAGCGTCGCGTAATAATTGATAGCTCACAAGAATGAGCGAGCGCCAGTTGTAATGACAGCGCACATAATTGACGAGAATTAGTGAGCGCTGATAACTGCTTCCGATGTGTGAGCACATTTAATTAGCGAGATTATTTGCATTTATTGATTTCACGCTGAGTTAGTAAAATAATAACCGTGAAATTCTGGCTGGAATATACCTACATAACTTTTCTATCCACATCATCTTTGGCGCTAACATTTATTGTAGATCACATCCTTCTTTGTGAGTTCTCGTTGGAAGTTAGACTTAGAACTGATCAGAAGGCATGATATGTTTCATAAAGAAATCGAGTAACACCACATTATTATTCCTTTTTTGAGACATAATACAAAATATGTCCAGTGCAGTGTGCACTGGACATACAATAAAATACACACTGCACTGGACATACAATAAAATACACACTGCACTGGATATACAATAAAACAAGCTGCAGCATTGGTAAATGCTACATTATAATTTTATCTCGAGCAACCTTCTTTTATAACAAATCCTACCTTAACCCGGACCCAACATCGTCTTAAATAAAGAGGTGCTTGAAACAGTAGGCTTGGCAATTTCTCTAGGACTAACAGTAGATGCCAAACTTCAGTGGGGACCTCATATATCAAGTCTAGCAGGAAGGCTCAGTTCGGCTGCCTACGCCGTCAGGAAAGTAAGACAATACACTGATGTTGATACAGCTCGTTTAGTCTATTTTAGTTATTTTCACAGCGTTATGTCCTACGGTATTCTGCTGTGGGGCAAAGCCACTGATATACAAAATATATCTGTCCTTCAAAAACGACCTGTTCGAGCAATTTACCAGCTAGGTGCCAGAGTTTCTCTAAGAGATTTTTTTAAAGATATTGGTATTTTCACTGTTGCATCACAATTCATCTTCGCCAACATCTTATATATTAGGCAAAATTTGCACTTGTGCACTAAAAACAGTGATATTCACAGTGTTAACACTAGAAAGAAAAAGAAGGACAAACTACGTGCCCCCTTTCACCGGCTTCATAAGGTTCATAACTCATTTGTTGGGCATGGTACCTATAACCTTTTATAACAAGATACCCTCTTCTTTGCTAGACTTACCTTTTAATGCGTTTAAAGCTCAAGTAAAATCCAACCTTTGTTCAAAGGCTTACTATTCCATCAACGACTACTTATACGATAAGAATAGTTGGTCGCCATAATTAACTCAAGACAATCATCCAGCGTGCGAGCGTGTTCTTTCTCCAGAATTAGCTTACTGACAGATTATTGTTATTAGTATTAACTTATTTATTTATTTTATTTCGATGGTCCTAGTTTTTCATCTGTGACTTCAAGTGACAGCTATGTGACCAGAACCCAGCTATGCATAAATATGTAAGCTGTCACGCCCTTTATGCCTGGAGGCTTTTATTTAGGTAGTAAGTTTTTATTTACATTTTAATTAATTATTTTTCAGCTTGAGTATACGTATAGTTTTTATTATATTTGTTGGTATATTGGCGTGGCTAGCTGACATATGGCAAATAATTTAAGTTTCTTGTAATGTTAATTACTGAACATAGGTTCCTAGTATTGTATACATGCAACTATATTCTAACTGAACAGACAGCTGTGCTGCTGGGGAGTTTGTTGCGTCACTTCTTCTTCCCAGCGATAGCACTAGGAAGTGGTGAAGGGCGGGTGTTTTTGGAGGACTGTCTTTTGTAATTTTGACGTTCGAAAAGTGCTGATTCTCAGCCTAATTTGAATAAATGACTTTTGATTTTGATCTTATTTGTAACCAGAAAGTTTTTTTCTTCATATTTTTTTTTTGAATTTTGATTCTAAAATTCTTCATGTCTTTTCTCTTACGGAGTTTTTTGCATTTGAAGTTTTATTTGGGCACAGGACGGAAGTCTATGATATTATTTTTTCCGTTTAACCATGTAATAATTTGCCACGATATAAAGATTTGAACGACCGAGTTCGTTCATTGTGCGATTGGATCAAAGGGAGCTGTTCCCGAAATTACAGCATCTAAAACTTGCGAGTCAGGTTTCATCATTAAGACTTGATTTGTCCGGAGACTGTAGGCGAATCTTGAATTCGCCCCCACCGCTAGCCTGGGACCTGGCGACTGCGAGCTTCGTGTTGGGATTCGATCCCTACGCTGGTGGTTTCAAGTACCAGCCAGCCAACGAGCCTTCTGACTGACAGCCTGGAGTCTAGGACCGGATTTACGTATTTTTAGTAGTTTTTATAATTTCTAGTAGTTAATATTGTCTTATTTTATTTAAATCAGTTATATAAATTGTTGCCTCGCTACCTGATAATGATAACAGATCGACTTGGTGCGCTGTTTGCCTTTTAGGATTACCGAATATTTATTTATTGCGGAAGTTATAGGAACGTTTGCAAACGTATCTTGACCGACGCGTAATAGTGAAATTTATAGGGCTCTAACCAGTGGCGTGCACACAGTTTTAAGACAGGGTAGGCAGAAAATTGTACTCACCAAAAATACTACACGTTGGTTTTGGTTCGTCGTCTTGTCGATTGATGATGTAGGTAATTGCCAAATGCCAACTCAAATGTCCATAGATTGACTGATTTTATAGACATATCAATTTACTTATATTCGAAGTGGCCTTTCGGCGCGTTTGTTTGATGTTTGGTAATGTTTGTGTGATTTGCAAAATTCATTGAAAAGATGGTGGTGTGAGTATACTAAGTACCTATATAGGATTGTTTTATTTGTATATTAAATCTACACGCCTATCTTTCTGTAAGAATATCTGCAATATGGAATCGTAAAAGTTGGGAAGGCGTTTTATTTCCGTAAGAAGGTTTTTTTCTATTGAAATCGTGGAAAGATCTGTAAGTCGTTGCTGGCCTTGTGTATTTCTTAAGTAGGTGTGTATAAGTTTTAGCGACGAGAATGACCTTTCGGTTGAAGCACTGCTCGCGGGAACTGTAACAATTAATTTTGCCAAACGCAGTACTTCGGGAAAAACTGTATTTATGTTATTTTCGTAAAAATGTTCTATAATTTTGTAAATACTAAGGTTTTTGAATTCGGCAGATTTATAAACACATTTGAGCTATTGCTATGGCGGTCTAAGTTAAAGTCGTATAATTTATAAACATTTACGAATTGCGATACTAATTCAACCGGAAAATTATCATTATATTTATTGAAATTTTCGCATGAAAGTAGTCCAAAAAATTTTAACTCTCAGATTTTTATATCGGTCGCGACATTCGATGGATATACTGTC
Source organism: Apamea sordens (assembly GCA_945859715.1). Lineage (NCBI taxonomy): Eukaryota > Metazoa > Arthropoda > Insecta > Lepidoptera > Noctuidae > Apamea > Apamea sordens. The sequence goes on from OX244002.1 coordinate 358,376, forward strand.
TATAATTTCAATAAAAATGCGCTTAAAATTGGTTTTCGCGTCCACAACATTACGTTTTTGTTTTGGCGACCCTGTGATTATTTTTACGCCTTCAAAAATTAATTCAAGATCTGAATGATTCCAAAAATGATTCAAAGTCCCTAATTTTTTTAATGCAATAAGTCACATCTGATGTCTTTTTTTGCATAATTTCGTAAAGCACATCAGTTTCTGCGAATATTTCGTTAAACACATGAAGTAAAAACTGGAATTGAAAGTCTTTTAAATTGTGTAACAAACAAATACGAAACTTGACTTAATGTCTCACCATCCCAAGAGTCTTCGTTTTCAGCCATATCCTCAAATAAATCAACTAAATGTAAATAAGAATTGAAAATTACATTTACAGTACGCGAATTTGTAAGTCCATCGAGTGTCAACAAACGAAACAAAATAACCGATTACTGTGTATGCAACCTGTCAGCCAATGATATGAATCATATTGTTTTGTATTGAATTTACGATTGACTTTACCTTTTTTTTTTATTAATTGCAAATCCGGTGTAGGACGACCTATCTCGATAACTTGTTTTTTTTTTTCACTAAAAGATAGTTTTGAAAACACGTCATATTTTATTTTATCAATACACACACCATCTGAACAACTTTCACAGACAATATTATCCATTTTTCACTCTAATCACAATGTTAAAATCCTAAATATCTGATAGCGTAAGTCACAAACACAACACACATCAAACAATAATGGCTACTATTGACTATTGAAATTACACAGTAAAAAGGAAAATTAATACGACAAAAAAAATGATGGCAATCTAACTATATAAAATTCAATGAAACAATGTTACTTCTTAAAATATTCGCATTGCATAGCAAACTTTCGTCGGAAATGTTCGGTTATGATCGTAATTTTTCGTGTTAGCTTTAAAGAACAACTCGAACAAGACACTGGCTTTTCATGCAGTTGTGTGCGTGATTTTTGTCATTGTGTGTCAGCAAAGCCCACGTAGCTATAGGAACGCACACACATAAAAATACGCATGACCACGAGTTTCCACGGAGCACACATACAATATATTCAGAGACGAATAGTTTGTGTCTTTGCCGTTGAAAAGGCGAGGTGGCGCTAGTGCAGTAAACTGTATCGATCTTAATGATAACACCGGCACTCGATAGGTGGAGCTGATTTATGATTTAAGATTTTTATGTTGTTTTGTTTATTGATAAAATAATATTAGATCTATTATCAGAACTAGGGTAGGCAGTGTCTTTCTGTCTATATGGAACGCACGCCACTGGCTCTAACACCAGGGACGTCGCGTCAGAGTTATAACAATCGTGCCGTGTCCTTCATTAAGTTTTTGTTTACAATATTTTTTATTTTACTAAATTAATCGTGTATAAGTGAAGACCTGGTTTTTATTTCGCTACAAAGTGAACTAAACTAACCTCAGCGACGAAGCTGTCGGCTTTCTCATAGACCCACTCCCTGCAGAGCTGGTCGGAGGTGTGGTTGTACCGCGCGCAGTCGTCCACGGAGGGGGACCAGCACTGCTTGACGGGCTGGTCGGTGCCGCGGAGGGACTGGTTCAGCCAGGCCGTGCTGAACGACGCGTCCGGACCGTCGCACGAGGGGATCTTACATCTGGAACAAATGTGGTGTTCAAGAATCTGTGAGAATGTTTCATGTGTCGACATGGTCGTACACTATAAAATATATATTATTTACCGCTACGTAGGTATTGAATGTTAGCACAATTCCATGAATGTAGGAATTTCAGAGTGAAATATTTGAATAAATAAATGAACTAAATTCCTGAGCAAAACTGCTGAATCGTACGTGTAATTATATAATCAAACAAATGGATGGCAAAGTAGATTGCAATATCAGATACTTATTGCTAAGATCCGAGGAGCTTCCATTGAATGAAATTATTTCTTGTTCATTCTGTACGCTACATATGACAAGCTCGCTGGTAGGTTGACCATCATAATATACATAGATGACGGTATATTTGTTACACAACTATTTTCAGGAATCAGTGAATCTATCACGGTGCGGTGGCGCGGTGGATGGCGGGGCGACCTTTACACAATCATGGAAGTAGAGACCTTCTATTATATGTTACGTCTGATAAGCAGAAGTTATAAGCACACCAACAGACAGACACGCTGCGTTAGTATAATGTACTAAAAACTAAAAGTATGAAATTGGTTTTTTATTTGATGACATGCGGAAACCGCTGACTGTGTGTTCTTTATGTACTTTTTACGAGCAAGTTCGATGCGCAAGCGCAAGCTCGTTATGATAATGTATTCATACAGAGATTCAGCAAGGATGCTCAATAATTGTAATTTGTTTTATTGCCTCAGCTTATTTCAAAATTGTTATATTACTTATTGTGTTTTAAATTTTGGTTTAGTTATGATTATGAAAAATTAATAGAGCCAATTTGAACAAATAGGTACCATGTGTTATGACCAGAATTGAATCAATTATGACAGACTGCGTAGCACGAAATTGCCTATTTTATAAAATAAACTGAACAATCACAAAATTAAGTAATAAGTACCTAATTAGGTACATACTCTAGTAACACATTACAGCCGAGCACAGACATCATTCAATAATCCAAGCTTAAAGTTTGTTTCACTATCAGTCACCTGTATCCCACGTCCTCGACGGCAAACACATAGTTGGCGTTGTACATGGAGTTGGTGGCGTACACCAGCGCCAGCATGGCCATGGTGACGGCCTGGTGGCGGCCGAACGCGCCCAGCTGGCCCAACACGTCGTCCAAGTGGACCCGCTTAGGGTCCGCGTTTAAGTCTGCCATGGTGAGCTTGGAGCCAACTATGATGGGTAGTTACGCAAAGAGTGTGTTTGGGAGACCAGCTATATACCTAATAGTTTGGGTGCAAGCCCTTATGGCATTGACTAGAAAATATTTTTTTTTGCGCAAAGTTCTCGGAGCACTAAAAATGATCACTTTGATGTGACTCGAATGTTGCCCGTTAAACGTAACTTTAAACCTCCTTATTCTTATTTAATAGTGTCATTCTTGGTTTATTTTCGTATCATCATAAGAGAAGTCGTTAATTTGACTACCTTCCTGGATTCTCATCAATGACCACGCTAGCTGTCAACCATGTTTAGTGCACACTGATGTAGTTAATGTTCCGTTTGTAAAGGAATAGCTAAAGCATATTGTTAGGAAAACAAGTGTTGAGTGTAATGCCTCGTAAACTTCTAATCACAGCACTTCTCAAGTTAACGTCACTTTAAGTCACACTTAGCACTAACTTTAACGCCTCGAACAGTCCGCCATAATTATCACTACACCAATGTCTATGTCTTGTAGATGTTCATGTTCTTCACCTATAGGTGTCCGCTACTGAACTAAAAGAAGCAGATTCTCTTCAGATTAAATTATTTTTCATAAACGTGTGCCCAGCGCAACTGTCTAATGACATCAACAATTAATAATATAGAAAACATCACAGTTATAAATAATTAAACAAGTGTATTTCGGAATGTTACTGGCACTTCTAGAGGACTTCATGCGAAAAGAAAAGAAAAGAGTGTAATGATAAGCGTGTGCGGCGGCGCGGCGGCGGCGCGCGGTGTTCAGTGGCGTGTGTCGTGCAGGTATATGCGGCATTAGTTAAATATTATTTGTGCTGGGCTCACGACGAAGATAACCACGAGGTTGACACTGTTCACTTGCATGCTTCACCTGTTAACTCAGATAAGCTGCCAGGATCTCATTTACGTTTAAATTCGTGGCTACTACTACTAATGTTTGGATTACATATACTATTTAAATATAATCGTTCAAGCAAAATTTTTAACACGCTTGCTCTTTTATACAATCGCATCTAACCTTTGCATAATGCAGTGTTCAATTCGTCATCAAGTAATGTGCCAACATAGTGGTGTCGTGTCGAAACGTCTCTTGTCAAAAATATTTTTTACTCTTGCTTTGGGATTTTCCCTTGCAGGATGATTGGAAATTCTTAGAAAACACTGATGAACTGGGCCCGCGTAGTGAATTATGGCTCACTCCCTCTCACAGAGAGGAGGCCTGTGTCCCAGCAGACGGAATATTAAAAAAAAAAAATGAAATGATGACCGTAAACACCCTGTAAAGGCTGTACACTGGTTCACATGTGACCTAAAACCAGTTAAGTATCTAAATATTGTGTCGTAACAGCATGTACCTACAGTACCGCGCAGGCGCACAGGAACAAACAACACAACTCAGACATCAGTAAACACACCGGTTTCATTATTTATGTACTACTTACTTATCAAGTTGACATGACATTTATATATAAAAATAACGTATGTTTTTCTTAGAATATGACATCGTATTTAAATAGCTTATGTATAAGAATACCGACAATATACTACACTCGAGAGCAATGAATCCGGGTCACTTAAAGAATGTTAAAAATCTCGGAAACTAAAAATGATAGGTTAATGCAATAAATTGTATTTAATAGACAATGTAATACTCCTTAAATGAAAGTAAAAAAAATATGAGTCACCATACATTTTATTAACACAAAATTACATAAAGAAAAAAACTGCTGATCTCTCCTTAAAACAAAAATAGGAAACATGAAATTTTTGAACTTTATTACGATTTTCTTGAATTTTAATACTTCGTATTGCCTCCTCGTGCTTCTATTACTGCGTTTACGCGGTTTGGCATGCTGTACACCAAGTTCCTTATACGATTTTGGGGAATATTCTTCCATTCCTCTGTGAGAGCAATTTTGAGCTCACGAAGCGAGATTGGGGGAGGGTTTCGTTGTTTTACGCATCTGCCTAGCTCGTCCCAAGCATGCTCGATCGGGTTGATATCCGGGCTGCGCGCTGGCCACTCCATACGAGTAATGTTCATCTCTTGAAGGTAGTCATTCACAATCCTACCTGTATGAGGTCGGGCATTGTCATGCATAAATATAGCATCCTCACCTAAATTGACCATAAATGGACCAACGTGATCATTGAGGATTTCTTCCACATATCTTACGCTAGTTAAAGAGCCGTTTTCTATGATCACCAGCTCTGTGCGACTTTCAGAAGAAATTCCGGCCCACACAAGTACAGACCCACCACCGTTGGCTACTTTTTCTTCGATGCATGCTTGCTTGAATCTTTCCCCTGGTCTTCGATACACTCTGTGTCTTCCATCGTGCTTGTAGAGCATAAATTTTGATTCGTCGGAGAACATAACTTTTGACCAATCTTCAATACTCCAATTTACGTGGCTCTGGGCATATCTTAGTCTTGAAATACGATGCCCACGCTCCAGTTTAGGGCCGTTTGCAGGTCTAAGGGGTTTTAAGTTAGATTCAGCAAGCCGACGTCTTACTGTCCATGCACTTGGGTTACTTCCTCCGAGGCGTCGAAACTGATTTGTGAGTTCAGTTCCTGTGAGAAAGCGATTTCGAAGCATGGTGTTCACCAAGTATCGGTCTTATCGTGCTGTGGTACACCTGGTTCTGCCCGTTCCTGGTCTGCGTAGGTTAGAACCAGTTTCTTCGTAACGTCGGAGAACTCTTTGTACTGTTGACAGCGACACACCGACAGTCCTGGCTGTATCGCGCTGACTCCGGCCGGTTTCCAGCATTGTAAGTATTCTGGTGCATTCTTCAGGCGTAAGCGACATAATTTCAGCTTGAATAATGAATATAGAGCACTATCAACATGGTTTATGTACCCACATAAATGACAGATTACAAACAAAAGCAAAACCAAATGCTGTAATTTCGTAGTTCCATCTTCGAAAGTGGCCCTTTTTCAAATTTGATTTTTTTATGATATAACTTTACAATAACTAAGAAGTTTTAATACCTTCATTTAAGGAGTATTACATTGTCTATTAAATACAATTTATTGCATTAACCTAGCATTTTTAGTTTCCGAGATTTTTAGGATTCTTCAAGTGACCCGGATTCATTGCTCTCGAGTGTATTTGGAATGTGTGTATTCATTATACATGAGTTCCTAATATTAGTCGGATCGTAAGTTGCAGTTCGAAGATTTTTGAGAACATTAAAAAGCTAAAAATGATGTGATTTGTACAATTATTGTAGGTACTCGTACGTACGGCTACACATCAAGCTATACATAACCAGTGTAAGCTGACTTCTGATTGTACGAAAAACTTATACAATGCGAGGTCAGCTAAAACTGGAAACTTTGACCTTTAGCAATGATATAATATTATTAATTTATTACATAATCTAACAATTGATAAAAAAAACATTTTGCAAAAATTTTACCATTCGTTACTATTTTTAGCAATTGGTTGAGATTAACTACGGATCAAAAAACCGGCCCGTCATACGCTTAGATGTTTTGGCCGTTAAGTGTGACCACGAGGAAGGGTTCTCATGCTATCGGCACAGTTATTTTTACTTGCCATCATAATATTTTAGTAGAAGACAAATTATAAATATTCAAAAAAAGAACGCTTGGCTGGATTCGAACCCTCGACACACCGTGTCAGCTGCCCCCCCACAGCAGCAGCGTTCCTCACTATGAGAACGTCAGCTACTCGTAATTCGGTGAAATTGGCAGTCTTATCGTGCTGGCACAAAAAAAAAAGAAGAAAATTAAAAGACGTTACACTTGTTGATTCACATTCCACAGATTTTTGCACAAAATGTTTAACACTATTTATTGTTTTTACTATTTTGGTTGGTTTTCACGGCGAGTATCTATATCTATCTATACTTATAATAAATCTGTAGAAGTGAAAATTCTGTACATTGAAAATATCAAAAAAATAAATGGCAGGTGTTACTAGACCGACACCGAACCCAAAAATGTGATTAAAAAAATTTTTGTCTGTCTGTCTGTCTGTCTGTCGGTCTGTCTGTCTGTCTGTCTGTCTTTCCGTTTGTTCAGGCATCACGCAAAAACTACCGGTTCGATTACGATGAAACTTGGTATAATTATTTTTTAATATCCTGGGCACCACACTGGGTACTTTTTATGCCGGAAAAATATCTTCTAAATATATAAAACTCAAAGGTGACTGACTGACTGACTGACATAGTGATCTATCAACGCACAGCCCAAACCACTGGAGGGATCGGGCTGAAATTTGGCATGCAGGTAGGTGTTATGATGTAGGCATCCGCTAAGAAAGGATTTTGATAAATTCTACCCCCAAGGGGATAAAATAGGGGATGAAAGTTTGTATGAAAAATCTTATTCCTTGAGTTAATAAACTTGAAACTTAGCACGAATACTTATCTAAATAAATTATGAAGATTGTCAGTTTTTTTTTCTTCTAAATTACCCCCTAATAAGGGATTGGGGGGTTTCAAACTTTGTATGGAAGAATTTTAGCGTGCAGTCCGGTTGACTCGAAACTCAGTATTTATACATCGCAGATATATGTATATCTGCGATAAAAGTGCAGCTATAAGGACAATAACGAATTGAAAGCACTAATGTTTTGGATTAGTACCGTAGGCCAGTTTCCCCCAACCCGTAATTTATTAAAAAAAATATATATATATTTTATTATTGTGTCTCGTGGTAATTATATTTTTAATCAAGTTTAAATACGGATCAATTAACGAGTAAGTGTTCCCCTAGTGGCACTATCTCGTGGCATCCTACCTACTCTTACAAGAACTGCCACATTTATAATGCTAACATCATACAAACGTTATTCTTACAAATGTGTATTGTTTTATTATTCAGTTTATACAATCAGAGTTGTTATAATATTTGATAACAGTCAGTTGTTTTGCGAGCTACTTAGTATAAAGGATGAAATTGAATAGGTGCGACATCTATATAATAGGAGTAAATTGTTTTTGAATTGTTGTGCGTGTTATTAATAAGGTCCAGATAAAGGATACGCGAATTTAGTTTTATATATAAATTGTTAATATATTTAATAAAGGATCAACATAACTCTGATTGCTTAGTATAAATGTGAACGTGGCAGGGCGATGGTATACGCGACTGGCGAGTATAGCGCTCGAGGTCCTTTACCATATCAAAAATGCAATTCAGCAATCGCGTCGCTACATCACCTTTCTCCAAAATTTTAGATAAACTACAAGATTTTTTTTTGTGGGCGAAGACTTTGGCCTTCAGATCCCATGGCGGCAATCCGGCAAGGAGGCTCGCCGCCTCAGTGGAGACCGTGCGGTATCCTCGAATCAGCCGGACAGCTATGAACCTTTGAGACGCGTTCAACCAGGCGGGCTGCATGGTCGCCGCCTCAAGGAACGCGCCCATACCGGTGCCCCGTAAAGGGCCATGGACCGCACGACCCCCACATAGAGCCACCGGTAGGAGGCGTTTGGTCCCCCTAGATTGGGCAGGAGCCGCCTCAAGGCAGCCCCGGCCCGCTCCAGTCCGGGAGCCAACCATCGGAAGTGCTCCACAAAGTTCCACCGGCTGTCGATAACGAGTTCCAGGTACTTCATCGTCAGCTCGACGCCGATGTGAACCCCTCCCGCCGTTATTTGTGAACCCGACGGTGGCGCGTCCCGAGGACCATGAAAACACATGGCCTCAGACTTGTGCAATGCCACCTCGAGTCCCAGTTGCCGGATCCTCTAGAAGATTGTCGACCTCCGCTGCGCTAGGACAAGCGCGTCGTCAGCGTAGCCAACCACGCTGACGCCGCTAGGGAGGTCGGCGCGCAGCACCCAGTCGTACCCGATATCCCACAGATGCGGCCCCAGGACCGATCCCTGTGGGACACCCCACGACATCTCTCGCCGGTTCCACTCTCCCCGGTGACCGGGGTAGATGGCGGCCCTGTCCGTCAGATAGGCCTCGACAATGCGACAGAGGTAGGTCGGCATTCAGTGATACCGGAGTGCCTCCCTGATGCAACTCCAGGGCAGGGTATTGAAGGCATTGGCGATGTCTAGAGATACCGCCAAGACAACCCCACCCCGGGCCACAGCATCCCCCGTCGTGAGGGCTCGCACGCTCATGTATGCTCTGTACTTGGGTTTGGCACTGTTATTAGTGAATTGTGCATGAACCTCTTACATTTAAGACATACTTAAACTACTTGCTAGTTGAGCAAAAATCGCACGGGTTTCTTGATTACTCGGCCCGAGCGCGTGGTTTTATTCATAGGCAGTAACGAGTTTTGCTCAACCTGCTGTTGTTGTGTTTTACTGTTGCTATTATTTCCTACGCTTTCTGGTATCGTATCTTCATTAATAATATACGCTGGTTTTAATATATCAATGGACACGGTTGATTGACGATCGTCTTTTTGTTTTAAAAGTCTTCTCGCTTCTTCTAATGACTTGGTATGGATCACGATGGTGTCAATGGCTTCCTTACCATATCGTTTCTAATGAATACGCGAGTACATGTGTTCAAATCCTTACGGAAGAATATTTTTCGTGAGCCGCTATCCGCTCGTGACTTTGGGCGCATGTCGTTTATTATCTTTTTTAATTTGCTTACGAATGTCGATAAATGTCTAAAATGTCCTACTTGCGATTTCTCTGCCTCGTGATAAAAATCGCCCGGTAAACGTAACGTGTGTCCTAATCTGCTGAACTTACATTTTGGTCGCTTTTGCAGACTGCACGTAGTCCCAACAATACTGTTGGTAATTCGTCAACCCGTGACCTATTTCCTAACAACCTTGCCTTTATGGCTGCCTTAAAGGAGCGATGCATTCTTTTACCATACCATTCACATGTGGATGGTAAGCTCGTCGCACGGATTTTCTTTATGTCTAACATGTTCATCAAACTACTGAATATCTCGCTCTCGAACTGCCTGCTCTGATCGCTGGTTAAAGTTTTTGACCACCCAAACCTACATATCCATCCTTCATAGATCGCTTTAGCTACCGTGTCAGCAGTGATGTCTGTGACTGGAATCGCCTCCGGCCAACGCGTAAATCTAACTATGACGGTGACGCAATATCGATAACCTTCCTGTGTCGTCGGCAGTGGTCCTACTATGTCTACGTGTATTTGTTCGAATCGTTCTGTTATCGGGAATGTACGTAATTTTGAAACTGTGTGTCTGTGTACCTTTATTTTCTGACATTGTATATACGATCTCGCCCATTTGGCGATGACTTTATTCATGTCCGGCCAAAAATAATGACTCGTGATCATTCTTCGTGTGGCCCTGTTATGAACTGTATTATAAACTGTCTTTCGGAATTGTATCGGAATGTATGGCCTTACTTGGTTTTTTGTAATGTTACAATATATCTTTCTTAGTCTTAATGGTGTCTATATTTGTTCTAAAACAATGCTGCCTTGTGCTTTTGCTAACATGTGTGACATTTGAGCGTCTTCTGTTTCCTGTGCCTGCGCGATTTCTTCGTAATCTATGCTTGTGTTGCAAGCTATGGCCTCTACCCGTGATAGCGCTTCAGCAACCACATTCTCGGTGCCAGTGACGTATTGTATATCGCTCGTGAATTCGCTGATGTACAATAACTGCCGTGTGCGCATTAGTGTTTCTCGGTCCGTGCCTATTTTGGTAAATGCGTATGTTAATGGTCTGTGATCGGTAAATATGGTTAATTAGCGACCTTCTACCATGTTTCTGAAATGGATGATTGCCAGATAGACTGCTGTTAGGTCGCGGTCGTATGTACTGTATTTCTGCTGTGCCGCTGATAGTTTCTTTGAAAAATATCCTAGCGGTTTCCATTTACAGTTTGTTTCCTGTTGTAGAACCGCGCCCACGCAAGTGTTACACATAGCACACAAGTGTGCACATTAGTGCTAATTTGCCTGATTCTCGTAATGGTGCTTTTGAGGTTTGCTTTGCACCTTTCAAAAGCAGCCAACGCTGTATCGTTCATACTATTTTAGATTTATCTTTCTTTTAAGTAGGTACCTATCTATCTGTACAAATAAATAAAATTTAAGTGTCTGTTTGTAATATCAAAATAACAGATTTTACTAAATGCGTATGAAAATATATACGCTACCTACCAAATGTTATTTTAATTTTATTATTTTTGTCTTCTGTCTGTTTGTTCCAGCTAATCTTCGAAACGGCTGGACCGGTTTTAACGGGACTTTCACTGGCAGATAGCTGATGTTATGGAGTTACATTATATTAAATTATTTAAACTCGCACACAAAAAGGCTTTATAGGACACTTTATTTCGGTAGCATGTTCCCGTGTGATAATTTCCGACATCCACGCGGCAGAAGCTAGTTAAAATATATAATTCAACGTGTTATAAATTGAAGGTAGAGCATGTCATTAAGGAATTGTATGCACATACGTGCGCGCAGGTGAGTGATCTGGTGACGTCGCCGCGACGTCGCGCGCCCTTTTTTTCGTAGGAACGGTCAAAATTGGGTAAATACCGCCAAGTTGCTTCATGTTGTGAACTCAGCGAAGAATGGTGCTTACCGGGCGCGCGCCGAATTGATTTTTTTCAAGAATTTAGATTTGGGAAATATAACAGTTACTGCATCTCCTATTTCGATTTGTCGCAAGTTTTCAGTTTCATCCTGTAAGTATACTATAATGCTAAATTACTCGGTGACATTAGACGGTTTCTGTAGAATGTGAAACTTCCACCGTGCCGTACGTAGTCTTGTACACTTGCACAGCTCACTAAGCATTCAAATATTATGAAAATGTCTAAAACGATGTGTACGTAGTACATATTTATAACATACTATATGGTCCAACTTCCATGACTTTCTCATTTCCGTCTGATTTTGGTGCATTATACCTATTTATCAATAGTAGGTACACTTACTGTTTAAACCGTATCAAGATACCGATATAAAACTTCATTTATCTGTTCTGTGGATTTAAACCGTCAGTTTCGTTGTAGAGAAATAATTCATGCGGGAAACTGATGTATTGCAAGTCTCGTCCATCGACTAGCGGCGCACGCACTACATGCACAAGTCCCGCCTAAAATGATCTATCAATTATGACTATCACTGTTTTGACATTACGCATGACAAACGGATACACATACCGCCATTGGCTCTTACATCAGATGGCGACATAAAACTGTAGCAATCTGGTCGGAACTGACTCTTCATCAGCGATGGCGGTGATAAACGAACAGCTGTTCGTGAGCACGTCTCTAATGACGGCGGCGGCGTACATCACTCGTTGATCTAGTTGCAATAACAGCGACCAGCTTCACTAAAGGCTACGCAACACTCAATGCGGTTCTGCGACTTGTGTTTAAGCATAAAGTGTTGCGAAAAGTAAAATCGTCGCGTTTAGAATACGTTGCTACCTCACGCAGTGCGCTTTTCAAGAGATCTTAGAGATCTTAGACTGCATGCAAAAATGCGGCGTTAGAATGATAGTGTACTAACTTAAGGCTGCTCACTACTAGGCTACGAAAATTTGATAATCTATTTTTCCTCCATAGTAGGCGAATGGTGGACTCATTCAGCGACCGCGGTCCGCGATTGTTTCGGGTTGTTCCAATGTGACTACCGACACAATTGAGTCGTCTTCGTTGTACAAACGTTTCCTTCAGTGTGGCAGAGCTTTAGTTATTATAAATATGTAATTCCTAGAGTTAGTTTTTGCTGTCTGTGATGATAGATTTGCGTTCGCAATGCTGCAGTTTTACTAATGTACTGTGTGGTAATTGAGTTGCATGGAAAGTGCGGCGAGCCTCGTGACGTGTCTGTGATTGATTAATATATTATAGAATTTCTTACGCAAGCATTAATAAGCAAGTATCTCCAAGAAAAAGAACTACTAAGCTAGTACTCATCTGTACTACATTAATATGTTACTAAATGTTAATCATTAGCTCTGTTACTTAAACACTTACGACATAATTTAGGTCAAAATGGGAATTATGTCTTTTGGCTGTTTTGAACAGCTACAAGAGATAACTCTTGTTGGAGACTGTTGATAACTGTCTCTCAAACTAACTGACAGGAGTCACCGACACGGAGTGTTTGTATGCGCCACTGACAAGTGACAACTTTAGTGACAAGTAGATACAGTGCGCGTTGTGCACACACAGCGGCACGCACAGGGTCAGCTTAGTACTTGAGGTGGTTAGTAAGGAATCTGTAATGATGAACTTTTAGCAACTTACTGTTGTCAAACATCACGACACCATGGGGTTTTTAGACCTCTAGGTATGATGTTATTTTACTTGCTTTAGGTAGATATACAATGTGTAAGTAGTTCGATGATGTTCTAATATTCGGGGGTGGTTCCGTTATTAATGACGTGCCTTCGGTATGTTTCTATGAAGTGAAGAAAACTTCGATTCTGACTTAAAACCATATCGGATTCCGTGGCACATAAAAAAACATGTAAGGACTTTAAACCGATATTTAAGATCTTGCACGCTTGATTTGTATGTATGTGAACGCATGTTTAGCAAATAAAGTATCTTTATCTTTATAAAATCAATACTAAATCCTATTTCCTTATGAAGTTGTATTCATATAGACTTTGCGAAATTTCTTACTTTACGATATAAAGTAGGTAATTAGGTACGTGTTTTTGCCCTCATTAGCATGTCACAAAGAGCTGTACTCTGTAACGATGAGTCCTTGTGGTTCGTCCCCACACGCCCGCCATACTTACTACCAACGAGTGTGCAACGTTGGCATACCTACCTGCCTACCGACCACAGTGTTAAGCATGTGGCTCATGACATCACGTCACGCCATGCTATGTAACCTTAGGTGGTTGCATTTGAGCTGTGGCAGTCATTATCTCTGTCAATGCATTTAACATAATTTATTTTGAATGTCTATGCGCCATTGTATGATCAATACACAATTGCCACATATTGTACACCCCGTCTCCACGGACCGTGTGGACCATAGTGTGGACATACGGGCAGACACCGGCTCGCCCCCACTCGCCCCCACTCGCCCCCGGGTCACACAGGCACTCGACCTCCCGCGGCCTTGTCCCGCCCTTCGCGCTGCGCACAGGCATGCCAAGTGTATACAATCATATTATAGTGTAGAGTGTACGTGCGCATGTTTGTGTGTGGGTTAGAATAAGCACCACCTATGTGATATGCACAAAAGGACCACTGCGTTAAGTGTGTGGTGACTAGGTTCAGTCCACAGCAAAATTAGAATTCTACGGAATTGTGAAATTAAATAAGACGATATCGTCACTCGTTGACACAAATGTTTGACAGGAAAGTAGGTAGAACAGTTTATATGGGAAAATGAAATTGTTGTTTTCACTATCTTCCTCGCAATTTTTCCATATTTTCTCACCGTTTAAACCTTCCCTGGACTACGACAAACATTTCAAAACCAAAATCAGCTAAATCGGCCCAGCCGTTCCCGAGTTTTAGCGAGACAAACGAACAGCAATTGATTTTTATATATATAGATAGATAGAAGATAGATATACTTTATGTGTAATTGTCGTTGCAAAAAAATACAGTCATCATAACTTACACTACCTACACTAGCATTTATTTATTTAAAGTAGTTATTGATTTAATATTTACATTTTACATAATAAAATAAGAAGCAATATTTAATTTTCGCTATATATTTCAAGAGGACGTACTCACTTTTACGCGCCTATCATATAACTTGTTTTTTGTAAACAATCGCCGCATCTTCAATTTTGAAACTAATTCTAAACTCGCTCACTTTTCTAGCATCCTGCATGATGCTCCCTTTTGCAGACAAACTTCACAGTTCAGCGACAGTAATATCGTACAAACCTTGTTACATAATACAAGATTAAAATATGACCCTTATTATATGGGACTTCAACATAACTGATAACATAATGTGGGTGTACATACACACCCGTGGCTCACCCTGCTGCGTGGATCGCAGGCGTGATATTATGTTAAGTTAAAATATGAGCGCTAGTATTTACGCCTGTTACAGGTAGGTATATAATTAGCGTTCACATACATACATACAACATAAGTACCTAAGATTCCGACTAGATCACAGCGGCCATGTCTGAAGACTGTAGGTACACTCGACGACATATTAAGCTATACATTTTCTGTTTTAGCTGACCTCGCATTGTATAGGCTTTTCGTAGAATGAGAAGTCAGCTTATACTGGGAATACAAGTCTGAGGTCATGTGTTTTCATGGTCCTCAGGACGCGCCACCGTCGGGTTCACAAATAACGGCGGGAGGGGTTCACATCGGCGTCGAGCTGACGATGAAGTACCTGGGACTCGTCCTCGACAGCCGTTGGAACTTCGTGGAGCATTTCCGACGTTTGGCTCCCAGACTGGAGCGGGCCGGGGCTGCCTTGAGGCGGCTCCTGCCCAATCTAGGGGGACCAAACGCCTCCTGACGGAGGCTTTATGCGGGGGTCGTGCGGTCCATGGCCCTTTACGGGGCACCGGTATGGTCGCGTTCCCTGAGGCGGCGACCAGCCCGCCGGTTGAACGCGTCCCAAAGGGTCATGGCTGTCCAGCTGATTCGAGGATACCGCACGGTCTCCGCTGAGACGGCGAGCCTCCTTGCCGGATTGCCGCCATGGGATCTGGAGTCCAAAGTCCTCGCCCACATATGGGAGTGGCGAGAGGAGGTAAAACGCCGGGGCGTAACTCCGCTGCCGCGAGAAATCACGGTACAGCGGACTGAGCTCTGGCGGGATCTCATAGCGGCACGGAGAGTGCGATTGTCGCGATTGTTGCGGCGATAAGTCCCCTCTTTGAGGAGTGGCTGGAGAGACGCCACGGCGCCCTCACCTTCCACATGACGCAGGTCCTCACTGGACGCCGTCGTTACGGGAGGTTCCTGTTCAGGATAAGGCAGGAGGAAACGCCAGGGTGTCACCACTGTGTGGATCACCCGGAGGACTCGGGCAGATCTCCACCGTATGCTCCACATACGGTGGGGATCTGCCCAGCTTGGGCGGAGCACCGCCGCGTCCTTGAGGCGGCGATCGGCGGCGATGATCTTTCGCGTCCGGCCCTGGTCCAGGCCATGGTACGGAGCGAGAGTGCATGGGAGGCCGTCACCTCCTGCGAAGCGGTAATGCTGGCAAAGGAGGAGGCGGAGCATGTGACGTAGAGGCAATCTCTGCGCCCTTACGCCCCTAGTCGCCGCAGGAGACGCCCTGGACGGGAGTCAACAGCCGACTCCCGGCCACCGTAGACGTCAGCTTGCGGGCGGCGAGCGCTGGGCAGCTCGCCGCCTGATAAGGACTAGGCCCGGGTCGACGGCGCATTGTGTTCTACGCGCGCCTCAAAGAGATGTCAGCACGAACTGACGGAGTCCGCTAGGGCCGATGATTTGATGATTTCCCAACCCAAAAAAAAAAGGTTATACTGGGGATGTATTACTTGCTGTGTTATCGTGCTGTTTGTCAAGTCATCATTATTATCATAATTATTTTGTTCAGACTATACCTTCTGCAGTTCCTCTCACACGATGTCCTAGGAAACAAGTAACAATATTGTACTGATCAAGTTTATATTGTTCAAGCCATGTTCAAGCTTTACGTTCAACAAAAACTCGCCCTTGATCGGAGCTCTTCGGTAATGTTCGGCTTTGAGCAATACTTAACATTTTTTAAAGCTGATTACTTTATAGATGTTGTTGAAGTGACGTCACGCTGCTCGCGGCACGGTTCACGCTTGACACTGCGTCTCGCCGTGAAATAGATTCGACACGAGCACAATATTGAGCCTCTGAGCTTCATTCAATATTTGCTTAACTTCTTTCGAGATCCGCGGCGAGAATATTAATTCGGAAACCCGGAGCCTACAGTAAATCAGACTTTAATAGAAAGCCCGCTTAATTGTGCTGTTTCATGAATCATGTGTTTATTTTAATAGAAGTTGGCTTAATTAAGTACCTAAGTACTAGTTAGGTTGCTTGTTGTAGGGATCATTAAAATGAACACTATTCACGTTACCACACATACTTTAACAACATCGTTTTATGTTCAACATGTAGCAAACTACACTTTATTTAAATTCCAATTCCCGTGAAAGTTAGAAGTAGGTAAAGTTATTAGTTTATTACCGTAAAAAGTGAGATTTGAGAAAGCACTCAGTTTTGTTCCAAAATATTGGGCCAATAAGTATGTGCTTCATAATGGAGCAGGCCTACGGTTAGTTGTTCGTGTTCCTAATACATTGTTTCACAATATGAATGCGAGAACATGCCATCAGTTGCAGCAGTCCTACGGAACCAGTAACAGCAGCATTGTTTCCGCGTCACAAGTGCAGAGGTGTGAAAAGTGACGCTTCGCTGTGAGGCCACAGCGCACGCGGTCGGTCACACACCGATGTGACAAACATTACGGGCAGAACAGGATGAATGCTTACTAGTGCGCTACTATTGGCATCTGGTGGAAACTGTACGCCATTATGTTCTGTACGTATTTATGTAGGATGCTGCCTATCGATACATAAAAACATTTTATTATATAAGCATATCCTTATGCCAATATGGCATCCAACTGTGGGGCTGTACTAAACCGACCAACAACAAGAATACAAACATTCGAGAATAAGGTACTCAGAAGTATTGTTAATGCGCCCTGGTATATAAGAAATGACGACCTCCATCGTGCCCTGAAAATGGAACCCGTCACTAACATAATACAAAAATTTGCTGAGGCCCATGAACACCGACTCCACCGACATGTGAACATCGAGGCAATTCAGCTGTTAGACCAAACAAATATAGTGCGAAGACTAAAACGAACAACACCTTGAGTTAGTGTAGTGTAACAAGTGTAGAAATAATAGTGACATGACACACAAATAACGCATAAACAAAGTGTTTATTATCATATCAGACTCTAAAAGTTTAAAATAATTAACACGTAAAAAATTTGTTAGATTGAAATTGCTTATTAGTTTTATGGGCTAGATTTTAATTAGTTATTAAGAACCAAGTTCTTTTTAATAAAGGATGAAAAAAATGTTGTGTGATGTCAAGCGACGCGGCAACATGCCATCTGTATTGGTTGGCTAACAGAGGCCTCTGTCCCAATTTGTACATGAATGTTGTTTCTGTATTATTGGCATCCGGGTTGTCGATGGAAAAGGTGGCGCATTCAGAAGAAAAAGGATGGATGTCATTACACGCGCATCAATCCAAACAAGGGTGCATCCCTGAGCAGTTTTTTATTTAGCAGTTGTACGGTTTACAGGGCATTACACTCAGGATTCTTAAGTTAATCTGTCATCAGATTAACATGTAAGCAGCAATACTTGCTCTGATCTATTGTGTGTATGTGAGCTCTCTAATAGTCGCATCAACACCCGCATTGTGCTCAACAGCACGCCTGTAAACCTTCTTGCCTCGTTGTGACGGCCACCCGCACGACGCGCCCCGAATCCCCGCCACACACCACTCCTAACACTAAGCATTCCTCTCTCTGATCAACCGACACTGATAGCACTCCACATTTAAACATTCTCCACACAGTATCATATTGTTATATAAACGCTATCGATCTTCACGACACAGTCACGCCTCTTAACGAAGAGTTGACCAATCCAATACTTGGATGATCAAGTCTTTCTCAAGTTGTGTGACAACGCTCAGTCGTCATTGCCAAACGACGAAGAAGTTCAGGCAGTGATTTTGAAACAGTGGCAATGAAAATACGTAACAGCTATATATTAACCAAACACATAGTATTCAGGCATAACCAGTAGGAATTTAGAAAAGAGAAATCTAATCTACACTTCGCACAAGCCTGCACAAGCCGAGCTTGTGAAAACAAGACCAACCGGCGACCAGAGGCGACCAGAGGCGACCAGAGGCGACCAGAGGCGACCAGAGGCGACCCGCGACAATATCTTTTTCTACTCTTAGTTCAAAAGAGCCAGTCATATGAGTGATGGTTTAAATTTTCCACAGTTTAAAGTGTTGTCACCGTCACTGCAAAATAAGAAGAAACAGAAGGCTCACTCTATTCGATACACGCGACAACACGCACGCGGCCACAATACCAGTAGCTGTTGTAAGTGTGTAACAGAACTAAAAAAATAGTGTATTTTTGTGCGTAAAATATGTTTACTTGGTGCGTAAAATGTATGCTCTCTGCTCTGCGGCAGCTTTGTGTATGCATGATCTATATTTATGAATGTCGCAGATAGATTGTAGAATCTGCTGGTTTACAAAACCGCTAGTAGTTTTACAAAACAGCACCGTTATGTAAAAAAACTGAACAACATATGCAGAATGCCACCAAAACACATATGGAATGCAATAAAGATTTGAGTAATTTGTATTGAATGTTTAGACATAATGCAGAATGGCTTTTCTGCGGTCACAATGAGCGTCTTTCATAAAACTCTGATAACTTTTAATTAATATTGTCCTTAAAATTACTGTTTTCACTTGAATTAAGATAATTTTTACTCGTTCTATTTATTTCTGGCCATTAGCGACAAAATTTAGAACGAGTTCAAGTTCAGTAATTATGGAAACCGCTGAATGTTGTTCAGTTGTTTTACATTACGGAGCTGTTTTGTAAAACCACTAGCGGTAAAGTCGTGTGGGAGTATTCCCACATGACTTTACCGTCCATTTTGAAACACACCCCAATGTGATCAGAGTTCAGTGGAAATGACTAGTGGACCTTCTGACTTATGTAGGATGCAGATGTTATTCCGAAAGCTAGGTAAGCAGCGACCCCACGCCGCGAACTTTTCATTCTGCGCTGACTTGCACATTTCACTAACTCATTTAAAAGTTTTCTCGTCCGTCGGGGCACAAGATTGTCATTTAAAGTGAATATCCACTAACTGTCATCATGATTCATTTTACGGGGATGCTTGAATTCATTTCTTTTAGATTTAGTTCCGCGCTAGTGCTGAGTTGTAGAAGATTTGATGTTCAAAATAAATTACATTTTAATGAAACTTTTCTATTCAGCAGTAAGTAGTTCCTACTGATAGACAAATTTACTATAAATATAATAAATAAAAGTATGCCCAGGATCTGCCTTCTCTCAGTTCAGCAATATATCAGTACGTAACTAAAAGCTTGTCCCATAGATAATGTAATGAGTGGCGACTCCCAGCGCCACATTTATCATCAATACCCGGCTGTTGGAACATTAACCACTACTATTACACATCGACTGCCGCGCGCCCACTGCCCACTACCTAGGTAGTCTAGGTACGCCACTAGTACCTACTACTGACCAGTTAATTGCATAAGCTAACAGTTTTATTAGTTTTCTCAAACCTGTTGCTTTCGCCAGATTTCCCCGCGAGTACCTTCAAGTACTTACTGCGAGACTGCGAGTGTACACAGAGCATGCGCAAGCGGCTATCAACGTCTGTGTATCCAAATTATATCAATTAACTTCATTTATAATTAAATTTTAAGCTTACTGTAGGTTTGTCCGCAACATATGTACGGAGCAAAAAAATTGTTAGTCAAGTCATTTTTCAGTTGATTTTCAGCTGTCAAATTATACATACGATTAATTGAAAGTAGGTTGAAAGGGCTTTGAGAAACATGACTTGAGAATTATTTCTGATATTTCATGAGAACCAGTTTCTTGTTAATACAACGTTTAAAACTCTTGGATTTCGAAATGGTGGTAAACTCTTTGTTGTTTCAATTTGTTTCGACTCGTACTGTGTACTGATGTATAATGCATCTTTCACGAACTTCGCTCTCAGAATGGAAAAAGTGACTTGTGCCAGACTGTGTTGTAATTGTAACGCGTACCAATTACCTACCAATTTTGTTGGTCCCAGTATTAATATGTAGTAAGTCGGCTCACCACTTGTTCAACAAAACATTGTAAAACAGCTCTGTTTTACAATGTTTTTAACCGACTTCGAAAAGGAGGAAGAGCTTACTTAGTTTAAAGTGGTTTTGTTCTGCACATAATAAATACTTGAGACGACAGTCTTTACTTTTATTTTTTGCAATTTGCTGTGGTGCGCGTTTCAGACAACCATTTTAATAATGGTTCTTGTATGAATGAATTTAGACCATATTAATGTCTACTAATATCTACCTATATCTATGATTTAGACTAAACTTGTCTTAATCAAAACATCGAGAACGTGAATGCTCGTTCTAATTCCGCGCTGGTGCGTGGGCGCATGTTCCGAACTAGTTTAATATCCTACTTGTTTAGTAATTAATATGCTAATTTTAAAACCAGAGCTTGAATTGCTTCATGGATTTTGGTAAAGCTGTCATTTGGAGGAGTGTCCAGAAGGACGGTTTGTTAGCTCAACTTCTTCGTCGTCGCGATGATTCCATTTATTTGCTTGAAATAAGCTTCGACCAAAAGTCGGCCACTTCGGCAGCATCGTCCTCGCAGAGGTCTTCCATAGAGTAGGTGTTGGTGCAGAGAGAACACGACAAGAGGTGAGGCATAGTCTGCGATGTGGCTCCACGCTCGCACTGCGGAGATTACACGATTTACTATATTCAAATGAAACACAGTGTCATCCATCATATTAATGGCTTTTTTATGAGCAATGATTGTCCCGCTCTTAGGTAAAGGCCTCCCTACTCTCTCCACCTCTCTCTGTTCGAAGCAGCCTTGGAATAATTCTTGGAGTCCAGCTCATCCCGCCACGTCCGTCTGTTCCTGCCGCGATGTCGTTTGCCATTAGCGGGACCACTGGGTCTTAAGTTTGGCCAATTGATCGTCTGCCATGCGGCAGATGTGTCCAGACCAATTCAATTTAATCGTGGCAGCTTTCCGAGTGACAGCAGTTATTTTAGTGATGGAAAGGATTGTTATAACCCGGTCCACAAGTTTGATACTCCGTTCTCTCTGACGCACCTCGAGCGTGGACCTCTGCTGCTATGCATTGGTATTCATACAAATGCTAAATACTCGTAAATACCTTACCTACTGTCAGCCGACTGCTTGCCTAATATTGTAACTTCAGCGTTAGACACGAAGGTACCTAAGCTTCTGTCGATACAATTACCAAAGCTTCTTCTGCAGACATGATTTACAGTATTCTTCTATTAAAAAGAATTCTGTAAATCATGTCTGCAGCATTTCTAATTATTAAATTAACGTTAATTATTAAAGAAACGTCTTAGTAATTGCTCGTGATGTTTCTTTGTAGATTATAACGTATTGTTGTCACTCGCGTCCACTCGTGTCGTCAAGTCGTCAACAACTCGAGAGCACCCCCAGCTCACGAAATACGACAGTTACATGTTACATGCTCTCAACAAATCATTATACTCAAGTGTTGCCCCCCCCTCCCACGCCGGAATAACACCTCGTATACAAACGACCACTTTTTGGGGTCATCTTGAGTATGAGCATTCATGAAGAATCTACATGGTTGGTACGTAAGGTGCCACAGATAGTACGTACACTGTCTCTATTGACACCTAACGTTAAAACTCGTTCTCTCTGTTACAGGTACTCGTCGGCTTCATTAGACCAGTCTCCACACAAAACATCGGACGCTCTCCCAAAGTATTCGTTACCCGACTAAGTACGAAAGCTCATAGTTTACTGTGGAGTTTGAGTGACGTGTGTGCTATTGAATTTATGAAGGTTACACCGATTGATCAACACCCTATTGTTCGAGTAACGGTCGTGCGTTGGACTTGACATCGCCATTTTAGGGTTAGGTACGTGGTTCAAGTTCTTTTGATGTTTTTGTAGGGTGTTGATATGAAATCCGGTATATTTACGTGGTTTTTACATATTAAATGTATCTACTTTATTTACCTCCGTTTTATATTAATTAGCAGATATACTTACAGATAAAAGAGTACATTTTCTGTTATAAAGTATAGTGTCCTTGGTCCTTGTGTGATGTTCTAGTAGTGTTATACCAGTAGCAAGTGAATGTAAATCATTACACACACAAGATGTGGGTACGGAACTCTGAGTACTCGATACTCGTTTCAAAGATCTTTTTTAACATCAATCGTCAGACGTCAATTTTCTTCGATGAGAATACAAAATGTCTATGCTCTTGACACACATACTATTGTACACTTTATTTTCATAACAGTAAGGTACCAATTAGACAAATTGTCTGGATAAGTTTGTATGTTTCCATGATTGCGTGTTGAAGTGAGAAATTTTAATGAGTCGAATATTAATTGACATTTTGACGGTAGTTGAAGCTCCTTATTACTTAGTCGGTTTCGACACTTGTGCGTGAACAAGTGTCGAAACCGACTAAGTAATAAGGATGCTTTGTTGTACAGTGATGAATAGTTTGGAGAGCGTCTTCAAAATACTCAATACATTCCAACAAATTAAATTAACAGTTTTTACGTAAATAAAAAAACGAGCTAAGAGTGCCAATAAAAAAAGTAAAGTGTCAAACAAAAAGTGAACACGACAGTGATTCTAAAAAAACAACAGTGATTCAAAATCCACACCAAACCAAAGTGCCAGTAGTACACAATGTTTTAAATTCAAAACAAAAACAATCTGTCACAAGAGTGCTAAAAATTAAAAAGTGCTTTAAAAATTAAAAGGTGTTGGTGTGTTGTGATGCGTGAGTGGGTCAGTATGCGATGAAGCGCAGCAAGTCGTACACTTGGCTGTCGGGGCTGCTGAAGGCGAAGCCCGAGGAGCGCGACGACGAGGAGTGGGGCGCCGGGCCCTGGGTGCGGGCTGACGTCATGCACCATGACAGGTCAGTCTTGTTGCATGTTATTTAGTTATTTCTCTTTTCTGCACTGTGACTCCGACGGCGACTAATTTCAATGGACCATCGTGTTATCCAACAAAATGCATATTCGCAGATGAATTGTCCAATCCGCTGTTTTACAAAACAGCTTTGTTATGTAAAACAACTGAATAACAACGTTCAGCTTTGCAAATTGCAATTGTGCTAACAGCGCTTAACAAAACTGCTGCCGACGTTTATACGTAGGTAATGCAGAATCGCTTATCTGCAGTCACATATTCACAATAAGCGACTTTCATAAAATTTTGATTAATATGGTCGTAACTTACTTACGACAACATTAACCAAAAGTTATCAGAGTATTGTTTAATTAGCCATATTGTTCCCACTGCTGGGACACAGGCCTCCTCTCTTCGAGAGGGAGTGGGCTTTAATTAATAAAATAAAAAATAATAAAGCTTTATTGGTACTGTAACGGCCGAACCCAACAACCAGATCGCTACTGACGGTAACCAGTATAATCATAACTGCCAGTATGATATAATCATAACGGCCAGTATGATACAATCACACAGACCGCTACTGATATAGATTATTGGGACGTTCATAGATATAGGAAAGAAGTCTGTGTGTGTGTTTTTTACATTTCTATGGGGACGTTAAAACCAGAGATAGATAGGTTTTCTACCTCCAGTATGCCAAAACTGACGATAGATAGGTAATTGGGTTCGGCCGGTAGTAGATTATGGGTAACGAAACGTAATCGAATGTAAGTAGGGTTGCCAGGTCGCCAAACCTAATAGCCGGACAGACCAGCCAGTTTGGCCGGACATTTGGGTGGAAAGGCCGGACACCGTACATTATTGAGGATTTTGTATCTCAGTATTAATAGGTACGACAAAAAAATTGTACTTTTTTGATTATTGTCATAATCAGTCATCGGCGCTCGCTCGTTTGCGAAATGTAAAAAGCCTAACAAAAGCCGGACAAGCCAGAAACCGTTTATTTTGGCCGGACACGCAATCAAAAAGCCTACCTATGTCCGGCTTTATCCGGACGCCTGGCAACGCTAAATGTAAGTGACGCCAACATTTGACAGTTACTTGTCGTATGTACTAAAGACAATGTTACTACTGTTACTGTTAGAAGAACTTAAGATGTAAGAGCGAGCGAAGCGAGCTCGGGACTTGGGGTATTCCGACTTGGACAGGTTACGTTTGAATGATTCGGATGGTTTTTTTTCTAAACCGTACAGAAATACGAACCTCCAGCCTTACCAAGGGGTATCGTATTACCCAGTAGCTGGGTACTGGAGGTCAGATAGGCAGTCGCTCCATGTAAAATACTGGTATTCAGCTGCATCCAGTTAGGCTGGAAGCCGACCCCAACATAGTTGGGAAAAGGCTAGGCAGATGATGATGACAGAAATACGAACCTCACGGGCTCCGTCGACTTATTATTGCTTGGCAACGAATTTAGACCCGCCACGTACCTAATCTTCCCCAACCTTAATACTTCCATCATCCTACCAAGCTCGTAAGAAACTTTTCGATTTTCGTCGAGACACCTATGGTAGGATTGTGCGCTTTGGGGTTTTCGAATATAGGTTCAATTGTTTACACTGTAAATATTTAAAGTGACTAACTACCATAATCTAGGGTTAGTGTAACAATTTCTTACAGGTTAGCGCCGCATGCTCCATAAACATTAGGAGTGCCACAAGCACTATACTATAAAATTAAAATTGATATCTTATTAACTAAAATTAACAAGTCTCAAATGATATTACGTGATGGTATATAAAACTAAAACTGTGCGCCATTTTGAATTTTTTCAAACATTCAGAGTGATTATTTTAAACATCTAAGCAAACAGATGTAAGCAAGTTCTAAAAATATTGATGTCACGTTATTAAATTTGAACGTTTATCTCAGTAACGTGACGCTTTGGGGGGTTGATCTTATTATGTTTCCTGTTTGATTTATATAAATTATATTTTGAAAAAAAAAAAAAAAATGGCAGGCTGGTAGGAATACCAAGGACCTTCAAAGCCCTTTGATTATAATAATAATAATAAATTTGTTTCATAAAAAGGAGATTGTAGTACATGAGGCATACATAAGGTTACTCATATAAGTTTGTACCATGTCAAACACATTCTGGTGGGTGAAGTTCAGCTATCTCCAATGATTATAATTGAATTGCGCACGCGTGTGTGTGTGTGTGTGTGAGGGTGTGTCACTATTTTTTAAGGGGTTTTACGGTGCTGTAAAAGAACTGTTTGCAGGATGAAATGTTGTCTAATGTTAAGAACATTGCAGCAGTCAAAGTTGTATTTTAAGATTCAAAGTCCGTGGACACTACGTACATACTTAGTTCAGTAGTTATACTTGGTTATACACGTGAGCCTGCGCTTACGACCTAACCCTGCGTCCGCCACGCTCGGTACACTTCACATGACATGAATACTGACCAGCAGCCACACAAGGAGGAACAGAAGGCTTACTGTTGTCAACCCAATGCGACCTTCTCAAAAATTCTCGCTAATAAGAATTCTAATCCACAGCAGGTTTCCCCGGTTTTCGGATGCCCCATACATCTCAGTAATACATATACATAACAGCTGACATTGTGAGATAAACGTGAGATTTGAACATTAATGATGACTTCCACAGATCGTAGCTATACTTATACTTGAATTTGCTAGAACAACGTCGCACAGACAGAAGCCAGGACGTTAGAGCATATATAATATGAACGAGTTTACATCGCGCTTTCTTAAGACCTTCTGTTCTCGTTTTTTGCTGTCGTCGGAGAAAATGCTTTCCAGGTATGAACCCGCGGTGCCCGCTACGGACAAGACCGGGAACGCGCACAAAAACACGCGACAGTTAC
This sequence comes from Apamea sordens, assembly GCA_945859715.1. Taxonomy (NCBI): domain Eukaryota; kingdom Metazoa; phylum Arthropoda; class Insecta; order Lepidoptera; family Noctuidae; genus Apamea; species Apamea sordens. Next base: position 384,843 of record OX244002.1, read on the forward strand.
ATCTGTACCTACCGGGACATGAATAAGGCAAATACAACGCGAAAAACTCTCTTCAAACGACGCAGAGCATCGTAAATCTGCTGCATGTGTTGCCGAATCAAACGTAGGATAGCGAGTGACTAATTAATTGGAAGTGGCGATCGTTTTGTAAGTCTCTGTGTAAGGCGGTTTGGAGAAACCGGTGCGATTTATTTGCATAAACGTTTCGTTTATGGAACGCCTTTGAACGACCTGTGCAGATATCAATCGAGTCACCACCCACTCGGAGTACTCGGGCTTGGATTGTAGTTGAGATGGTTCCGGTATCTCTTACAAGATTGTGAGTGATATTCAGTGTTAACACTAGAAATAAGGACAAACTACGTGCCCCCTTTCACCGGCTTCATAAGGTTCATAACTCATTTGTTGGGCTTGGTATAACCTTTTATAACAAGATACCCTCTTCTTTGCTAGACTTGCCTTTTAATGCGTTTAAAGCTCAAGTAAAATCTAACCTTTGTTCAAAGGCTTACTATTCCATCAACGACTACTTACACGATAAGAATAGTTGGTCGCCCTAATTAACTCAAGACAATGTTCATGTTCTTTCTCCAGAATTAGCTTACTGACAGGTTATTGTTATTAGTATTAACTTATTTATTTATTTTACTTCGATGGTCCTAGTTTTTTATCTGTGACTCAAGTGACAGCTATGTGACCAGAACCCAGCTATGCATAAATGTGTAAGCTGTCACGCCCTTTATGCCTGGAGGCTTTTATTTAGGTAGTAAGTTTTTATTTCCATTTTAATTAATTATTTTTCAGCTTGAGTACGTATAGTTTTTATTATATTTGTTGGTATATTGGCGTGGCTAGCTGACATATTTTATTTCAAATAATTTAAGTTTCTTGTAATGTTAATTACTGAACATAGGTTCCTAGTATTGTATACACGCACCTATATTCTAACTGAACAGACAGCTGTGCTGCTGGGAAGTTTGTTGCGCCACTTCTTCTTCCCAGCGATAGCACTAGGAAGTGGTGAAGGGCGGGCGTTTTTGGGGGACTGTCTTTTGTAATTTTGACGTTCGAAAAGTGCTGATTCTCAGCCTAATTTGAATAAATGACTTTTGATTTTTTTTTATTTTGATTAATGTAAATCTTGCGGCAGCCTACCTGCCTCGAGCAGTGTCCTTCATGCGATGTATGCTCCTAATCTGCTGCTAATATATTTTGTTATTCTTTCATTTGTTTAGGTCACGCTGTACAGGTAGAAGCACGTAGATGGCTGTAGATGACTTTTAATCTGCAGTCATACTCATTACTACTTTATTATGATCGATCATTGTAATACTTTAACGTCCACTTTCTACCAATCACGAATTTGAAGAATGTACCTAAAAGTAAATATAAATGATTTCTCATTTACAAGTACTTTTAAAAACATGAAGACATGATTGCGAAACATGACGAAAATTAAAATAGGAACGTTACATACATTGTACAATAGTATGAAGTATGACGGTATGAGTTTATGACAGTACGGGCGGTGCTGCGCGTGCGTGGGAGTCCGAACTGTCCCGAGAGTGCCCGAGTGCGGCAGGTCGCGGGTCACCATTGTTGTGCCGCGACCATTGTCCTGCTGTCGACCAGCAGATGGAGATCTCGCTATGGGACGCACATACTTGTATATGTATAGACTTTTGGGTTAGAGGTTGAGCGCGCTGTCAGTATGGTTGATACTTTTTTTAATTCTGTAGCCTGCATTTAGGTACAGTGTGTAGTTTTCGTTAAGTTATATTATCTAGTGGTTAAAACACTGTAATTCGAGTATAACCTCATTCCAATTATAGAAGCAACGTGGAACCAAAAATTAAAATTATAGTCAATTTACTTGTAATCAACATCGTTTAATTTAATTTTACGCCAAACGTTTTATACTTAGCAGATTGTTACTTCTGCTATCGGTCGATTCTTAATTATATTTCCATAATTTGCGTGATCAATTTGTACGGATGCCGCGGTGGTAACCTGTTACATATTTTTTGCGTGAGATTTGTCACAAGACTGGTTTTTGTGTTCGTTCTTAAATAGCGTAAGAATATCCTTGAACTGCACGGGTGCTCGGCGCAATCGATTTGATTCGTCTGTATTCCTACTGGTTTTTTAGTTCAATATAATTTCCATTTTATTTTACTCTTGGCTCAACGTAGAGGTAGCAAGAAGGAGGGGGGAGGTAGGTGGCTAGTGCATAGTGCATTGGTTATTATAACTATTGCTTAAATGTATGACAAATTAGCTCATACATCGTCGCTACACAAAAAAAAACACTACAAAGTGAAAAATAACTTTAATTTCGGAAGTCGGTGTCGTTGGGTTCGCATTTTCGTTGTTTGCCACCGACTTCCGAAATTAAAGTTATTTTTCACTTTGTAGTGTCGTTTTTGGAAGCCGGTTGTTTTTTTTTTTGCTTACAGTTTTTATTTTTCACTTTTAAGTTGTAATTTTACCAGTAATTTTGGTTTAAAAACCAAACTACTGAACCGTTTTTGATGAAATTTTTATGGGACCATTTGGAAAGTATACCCTTTCCAACAAAAAATATTTTTTCAAATCGGTTGGCAAGCGACGGATATATGCGCGAACAAACATAAAAAAAACAAACATCCGAAATGAGAACCTCCTCCTTTTTTAGAAGTCGGTTAAAAAGAAAAAGGTCCTTAAATAATAACATCACAGATTGATTCATCACAACTGCCGCGTCCTACAATGGAGGCGCCTTCGCCCCGGACCGCGTGCGCCGCGGGCTCCAACCAATCGGCACTATTTATGTAGCTCTTTTATAACTAACATCCTTAAGACCATGACCACCGACCTTTTTGACCGGACCTAAGGCGTGATGTCATCATTTATTAATATTTTAGCGTCATTCGTAGGAGGCACAATGAGCGCGCAATGACCTACCTTCATTCGATATGCTTAATGTCACATGTCAAATGGTTGACACATTCATAAAAATATCGTTCAAAATAAGAATGGTGATGTCCATGGTCCTTTCAGAATTTGCGTTACCTTTTACTATCTGTTCACTACAGCAAAAGATTTCTTAGAAAATAAAGGGTAAACACTATGGAGCACTAACATTTCGGGTCAGTAGATAACCCTGGGCGATTTCTATGCATCTGATCGGACTGTCTAACGGTACATCGAAATTGACCTGCCGGCAAATAAAAGAGCAGCTTATTACGTCCCTCTGATTATTATAAGAATGGCACTCCATTATCGAAGCTTTCACGTCGAGTAATTGGGTAGGTGTTGACGCGAATTTGAATAAAAAGAACCTCTATTGAAAATTAACAGTTTTGTTAGAAGAAACTTTTACAAAAGTGCGTGCGCTTTTTATCCAATTATGTGATTAGGAGTCTGTTTGAGAACTGCAAAACAGTGAATCCGGTATAGTAAGCTTTTCTGACGCAAGTAGTACTAAATAAAAGCTTTTAATGTGTCGCATTTCAAAGTAGATTAAAATAATTATGTAAACAAAGTACCTTTATTAAAAGAACAAACAGTTCTAGCCCTTTTTTAAATTGCCTAACGAATGAAGGAATTCTGAAACGGTTGTTCATTCAGTCCTGTAAGTACATTACGACACGTTCGTTTTGTGCAAAACCCGCATTCACTTTACAAAACGATGTTTTCCTCCAAAGACCTGAACTTTTCTGTAAAAGTTCCGAGCACCTGACGCTGAACGTCAGCCTGTCAGGTCGCAGCAGGGCGCGCGCATAATGCCGCACGTTTGGCCCGCGCGCCGCGTCGCACGCACACGATGTCTTACTTCATAGCACGTCCGACGTGCTGGACGTGCTACATGGTCTGCTTGTGAACTATAACAAGTTGTTCTAGCACGGGTACTGTATTGTGAACTGTCTCAATAACAAGTGTAGGAGTAAGTACGTGGTAGTTTTTTTGTTGTAATTATCTATTTACTTACCTGTCTTTACTATCTTCAGTAGTGACAACTAACCGTGATTTCCATTTGATGCCTTAAGTATCATCTTGAAATTCACACGGGTCATGATGTTTAACAGTTAATAAGTACACATATTGAATCACAAACCGCAAGTTAGAAGTTCGTAAGTGGTTTCCATTTCCACATGCTCATCTACATCGGTCTCTTAGCGTATATTTCCATAATATTCAATGTGCCAGTAGAAACATTGAAAGTGTTGAACATAAACTCGGCGTGGCCGCAGCCCACAATGCTCGTAAAGTGCGCGCGGTGAACGTACCTACCATGCTGAAGGGGAGCTTGCGGTGGCACTCACCATATCACACACAGCAACAGATGTTAGAAAGCAGGCTAAGTGCTAAGTATCTATTTTTCGTCCTCTGTGAGGCGTTCTCAGAAATTCCAACTTAGTGCCTATATATACCATCATGATTTTCGCCTTTTTTGCGGTTCCCATAAATCAATAACTGAACTTCACCAACACAGTGCACTGTCTGGTGTAGGCCTTTCAAGTATATGCCAACTCCTAGTTGCCTTTCACGTTCAGTTGACCGAAGGTAACTTTTTAGGGGTCAGGCTACAGGTCTGGGAACACCACACTTCGCTTTATTGCTATATGGTTCTGCTCTTGACCTCGATCACGCCTGATGGAAAGCGATGGATGAGGTCTATGATGGAAAGAGCGCGCCCAGAAATTGCCTTTTTACTCTTGCTTTGAAGGGTTAGGTTGAACGTGGAATCTTCATGTATATAATATATGGGGGAAAAGTGTTCCTTTTGTAATTTCTAATCTTAGTTAGCCGCAGACTTTATGTTGAATGTCATAAAGCCGGTGCTCATGGTGAACGTTGCACCACAAGTTAGCGTGTCGGCCAGTAAAGGGGTCGCGGTTGAGCTAGCCAGAAGCCACATAGTACAGGAGCATGCGATTGCGTATAGTAGTCGTCTAAAGATCTTAGCATAAAATTAACGGAAATTACTGGTTTTTTAGAACTTCAGAGTTCAAATTTATGTGATTACTAGCTTCTGCCCGCGGCTTCGCCCGCGTGGATGTCGGAAATTATCCCACGGGAACATGCTAACAGGATAAAAAGTATGTGCTTCCCCAGGATGCCATCTATATCTATACCAAATCAGAAGTTCAGTGGTTTAGGCGTGAAAATGTAACATACAGTTTCAAGTTCAAATCCTCCCATTAAAAACCGAATTACCCGTTTTTGTCCCGTCAGTGGTAAATTTTCGACAACTTTACATATTTATTATTAATTATTTTCTGTCAAAAGTATCAATACTAAGTTTCAAGTTACTCAGACCGCGCATTCAATTTCTTCGACATAAACTTAACACCCCTATATCCCCCTTTGAGGGATAGTTTTGAAAAACTTATAATGATAAACTTTATTACTTACTTAGGCAAATTTCAAGTTTATTAACTAAATGAACAAAAAAAAAACACATAAACATAAAAACTGTATGCTTTTCACCCCCACAGGGGTGAAATTAAAAAAAAATCGTTTGGGATGTATTCATAACTTGACTCAAAGATTATTTATACTAACAGTAAAATCCTCCCCTGAAAAATTTACTACCCCATTTCAGCCCCTCAGGGGTAGATTTTCAAAAAATCCTGATACACATTATTCTTTACTTTCAATATTAGGTATAAATACTGAGTTTCGAGTCAACCGGACCGCGTGCTAAAATTCTTCCATACACACTTTGAAACCCCCCAACCCCTTATTAGGGGGTAGTTTAGAAGAAAAAAAACTGACAATCTTCATAATTTATTTAGATAAGTATTCGTGCTAAGTTTCAAGTTTATTAACTCAAGGAATAAGATTTTTCATACAAACTTTCATCCCCTATTTTATCCCCTTGGGGATAGAATTTATCAAAATCCTTTCTTAGCGGATGCCTACGTCATAACTTCTACCTGCATGCCAAATTTCAGCCCAATCCCTCCAGTGGTTTGGGCTGTGCGTTGATAGATCACTATGTCAGTCAGTCAGTCGATCACCTTTGAGTTTTATATATTTAGAAGATACTTTTCCGGCATAAAAAGTACCCAGTGTGGTGCCCAGGATATTAAAGAATAATTATACCAAGTTTCATCGTTTAATCGAACCGGTAGTTTTTGCGTGATGCCTGAACAAACAGACAGACAGACAAAAAAAAATTTAAGCACATTTTTGGGTTCGGTGTCGGTCTAGTAACACCTGCGGTGTATCGCCTGTTACTCAACATTGTAGCCTTCAGCTACTGAAGATTCGTTGGTAATGCAGAGCCTAGGAGATTCTTGTGAATTTTACAAATGGTCATTCAGACATTTCCTGCTTCTGTGACATTCCAAAAAGAAGCTACCCACCACTTGTATCTAACCCACGTACCCACCACTTGTATCTAACCCACGTACCCACCACTCGTATCTAACCCACGGACACTTAATCCCTCTTCCCACATAGTGACTGTACTTTCGAAATTAAAAGCAAATAAAGCACGGCGCGTATCTGTTCGGCTGTCACTTACAATATCCGTTTCCTAGTCGAGTGAGAATTGAAAATGTAACCGCAGCGCGCTGATTGGCTGAGAGATCCGTGACGGTGCGCGCACGCAACCTCCAGACACTTAGGGTGACTGTCCTATAGGACTGGGCTTTGTTTTAGTAGAGGAATTCATTACTTGTATTTAATTGGAGGAGTAAATGAATAAAATCATTCCTGATGAAACATACGCGACGTGCAGTGGAGGTACAGCTGCATTATAAAAGTCGAAAGAATACAAAGTCACGTAAGAGAAGTCTTGGGCTCCGCTATTATTTAAATAAATAATTAAATGACTGAAAAATGAAGTTGAAAAATAAAGACAAGATTGTTATGGTGACACTGCACACAGTAGAGTGAATTCTCTGAAAAATTTAAAAGCTCATTCAACAGAGAGTACCTGCGTTTTCTGGATGCAAAGATGCCGCATCACGGAGAGGCATCACTCATCTCGTTTGATACTTTATGGCTGTTCCTCAGCGGTGTAAATCAAACTTTGTGTTTGCTCTTTTGGTCCGTGGTGTGCAGACCCTACGAGTACCAGCTAACGTTGATAGCCAGGTGTCGGCTGCGGGCACAGATCACGGATAGCACGAAGTTGAGCCGACGCCTGACCGCACCCACCAACGAGCAATCAATATATTGATTGCGAGAACGGAGAATAGTTAACAGTTAACCACGAAAGGTACGCTTTGAGACCGACATTTGTAGAACGTGCGTTTTGACGGGTTTCACAAATTAAAGCGGCTACAAAGGCGAGCAATTCCATTTTTGGAAATGGAGTTCTTCGCTTTTAGGGATAATCTGTCGGGTGTACATGCTTTTAAATGACTGCTATTTACATTCGCACCATGTACCTAGGTACCTGTACCTAATGTAAGAAAGTTATAAGTACCTAACTTATTTTTTATTACGGAAACGCCAGAACTGATAAAGCTTCGTCAGAAAACCATTATTTGAAAATAACAAGCATTATGTGATGTTAAAAGCCCCATTTGGTACCTAACTATATGTATAATATACATAATATAGTTAGGTACCAAATGGGGCTTTTTATGTGAAGTTGTTATATGAAGTGCCGGAATGGCGTGGAAAATTGCTAACTGTTCATTTATTTCAAACAATTATGAAAATAATACTACTTACTGATAATGAACCCTGAAAGGTTCTGAGTCTGGTGTTATTGGCTCTGTTGCCAGTTTGTTAGGACCAGGAAATAGGCTTTTCTTTATGGGCACTAAATGTTCTCACCACTTACTGTTCGAAGCTCACGAGTTACGGCTGAGATGATATAACGACGGCCGCAGCGCTTGCTACAGTTTATGAGGTTCCCATTTTGTACGCAATAATTGCAGCTAATTATAATACTTCACGTACGTTATAATTATTAGTCGGTACAGCAACAGGACTCATTAAGTGTTAAAGTAATTGCGCACAAATGAAGAAAGGTAAGTATAATAATCGTAAAACACGTTGTGTGAAAAGTAACTCCTGGAAAATGTTTGGAACATTTTCCTTGAATGTAAAATATTAATTAAATAACTTGTCATAGTACAAATAATCATAGTTAGATAGTAATAGGTAAGTTTGGGTAACGTAAAAACTGGGTCTAAAGCTCACGACAAATTATAATTTACTTTTTCGTAGAAGACGTTTTACGACCCCCTTCATCATGACAATCGACTTTAAACAGTAATATTTTAACAGTTTATATGGCAACCCCACACTTCCACCGGCAGCGATCCCGTGAATGTGCCCATCATACAATTTAAATCTCACCATAAAACTGTCCCTCATACTTCCCTAAACCGACGTAAGTGCCACTTACCATACGCTCCATAAAAATGCAGTTAACTCACTTCACGAACGCACCCCATGGGAAAATAAACTTTGTTTTTGAAAAGAAAAGGTTCAAATTGTAACACATGAAAATTTAGAAATGTCCTGAAATATGGCATTATTCATATAAATGGGTTTTGACAGTTTTATTCTTTGATAATGTCGGATATTGCGCGCGTGGGGCCGTCTCACACAGGCGGGGGGTAAAGGTTCACAACTGCCTGTTGTTCTGTGCATTTGCAACGAATTGTGCGAATATTATATGTGTGCTTGTAGATAATCTATCAGAAGGCCAATCCTCATACCTATTAAACCAGAGAATGTTATCAACACACATTTGTAACGTAACACCAGTTGCCAGTAGTGTCTGAAATTCTGTGAATGAAAGTCTGGAATTCTGTGACATGTATATGATTTTTTGTCTAATTTTATCTTATATCTATTAATGTAATTTACCGATTGCCTTTAAAATAAATAATTACGTAGGTAACTGCATCCAAACATGCTGTAACTTAGTGAACAATTTATTGAAGAGGCAGAGATGTTCGTAAGGTGGTTTTTGTACGCACGGCGACATGTCACGCTAAACATTTCCAGTATAAGCTGATTCCTCATTCTACGAAAAACCTATACAATGCGAGGTCAGCTAAAACTGGAAATGTATAGCTTGATATGTGACCGTGTGTGCTATCCACAAATGTGGGTTGACCACCCAAACATGAACAAAACAGAGTTTCCTTCATCTCCAATGTCACGCTAGTCTCGTGTGAGTCAGATCTAGCGCTCAGTACTAAATTATCTAGAATGGAGCTGGACGTTACACGGACAGACACATTACGGACTCTATTTATAACGCAATGTTTATTTACCACAGGTATTCACATCACTGTTCCAAAATAACAATCCTGATGTATAGCATAGCCGGTTCCACACGTGTTTACGTTTTCATCAAATATAAATACGTTTCAGATTAAAATCGATGGAACTAGTAGTAACACATTCATCTGTAGGTATTTAGAAGGTATCAACTTCTTATTTAACTACTTTTGCCACAACTAATGTTTAAATAACATTATTTTATTAAATTGTTATAGAAAAGTCATCGAAGAAGACAATTGAGTTTAAAAAATACCTCAATGTCTTATGTGAAAAAAAGTTCAAGGTGATTTAAAATGATCTTATCAAAACACTCAATTTGTAAGTGAAACTACAAATTAGCATTCACAGTACGTTTTCTAATCTATTTGTTTACATTTTTATCAGATACTTTTGGAACAGATCATACTATCGAACAGTTATTGTCAAAGCAAGTGAAGATGAATATTTGAGTCGTGCGCGTCAGTTTTCTGATTTTGATGTTGGCTTTTAATAGCATGCCTTGATATTATGTTCCTCAAGAAAGTCTTGAGATACTCTCATCTTTTCACGGAATTATGCTATCAATAATAGTTCCGTAATAAACCTTCTGTTTCATTACCGTATTTATGACTCGTTTCAACATCTTCAAACCTACCTGAACATGGCCAGGCGAAAGGCACTAATACTTGGAGACACTAGTATCGCTAGAGTTAGTAAAAGATTAACGACTATTAGATAGTTTACGGACACAAACATTGTGTGCGTATAATTTCACACTTATCTAGTGAGATACCGGGCCGTGCGAGCTGTGTCCCGGTGCTGTGGTGTCGGCGGCGCGCGGCGGGGCTTTTACGATACCTACATTACGTTCTGCTATTAACTAAGATTGTACACAAGTTAATCTTTACAGTAACTCGTTAAAGATCCGTGTAAATACAGCCTCATTAATTAAATAAATAGCTGAACATTTTATTACATTTAAGCACTAATTATTATTCTCAGTCTCTTCTTTTATTAGGTGCTGCAGGCTATGGCCTTCCAAAGAAGCATAATAATGCTAATTGGTCCCGTGAAGATATTGCCGTAAAACTAGACACTCTCTGTTCCAGTCGATGTCATAATTGAGCAAATACTTGGTCGTGTAGTGCTAGTATACAATCCAGTGCCTTTAGGATGATGAGATAGATTTGAGCTATCGAGCCGTCGAGGTTTAGACGTTTAGCGAAAAAGTAGGTAAGTAAGACGTTGTGTAGGAATAACAGGTACATGTTAGTGTTGTAGCTTTATCACATGACACTTCACAGTTTTCACAAACACCATGTTTCCCCGGACACCGGTCGGCGAGATGTCCGGCGCGCATCGCACGGTCCCGCGTGCCGTACTGTTCGACTATGTCCGGCTGTCCGCGTGTCCACGTGTCCAGATAATCGCTGTGTTTGCCGAGTCTATTGGACACAAAGCGTGGGCTTTTAACAACGGGCAGGCTATGAATATTAATTCGGATTTGATATAATTTACCTTGGGATTAGTGTTGGTCAAGACGCGGAAGGATCGAGAGCTGGTGACCTAAGTCCAGAATATGAAAGATATTATAGCCAAGTTATTACCACAAATAGCTACTAACTCATCAGCAACATTTAGGTATTTATATTTATTTAAACACCAATAAGCACAACATCTTACAGTATTCCAAGACGATGTTATACACACTTAATAAACTATCATGATGGAAGGCTATGAAGTCCATCTCAATATACCTAACTACTGTTTGGCTGCATGCTTTAGTCGCAAGGAAAATAAAAGAGATGGTGCTTGTATACTCATAAAAAATGGTCATCAGTGGAGAGAATTACCGAAAATCGCTAAATTATCTATAACGGGTATTTTTTAATGTTGCGCCATAGAACTTATAAATTATAGAATTGTAATTGTATGTATATACAGAGTACCGAATCCAAGTAATCTCGATGAATTTATGAGTAGATTAGAGATATTATTACGAGTTCTGATAAAAAAAAAACCCTATAAAAATGTAGTACTGGCGGGTGATTTTAATATAGATATATTAAAGAAAAACAAACAGACTCTAGAATTTGAAAATTTATTATTAAGTTTTAATTTAAAATTATCTATACGTCAACCTACTCGTTTAAAGAGCAAGACATGCATCGACAATTTTGCGCATAATTTTGATGGGTGTCGTAAAGCTATAGTTATGGAACTTGCTTTGTCTGACCATAGCATACGGCACAACTACTCAATTGCCCGATTAGCACTGCAAGCACTGGAAATCGTTGGAGGACCACTAGACGGGACTATAGTAAAGAGAACACGCCTCAAATCGAAATCCTACCTCAACAGCCTTTCGTTTGCTGAAGTATATGAAGCCAAGGACCCAAACATTGCGTTCAATACCTTCACAGAATTTTTTTCTTTCTTTTATACACCGTGCTTCCCTGAAACTCTTCTAACTGTAAAAGTAAAAAGAAGGCCTAGTTGGGTCTCACACGGTATTAAAATATGTAGCAAAAAGAAACGTCAATTATTATGGCAAAATAGACAAAAATCTTCCGAAATTAATAAAAATAAATTGAAGAGTTATTCAAAATTGCTTAAAAAAATTATTTATTTAACTCAACGCGCACAAAATATACATAAAATTAAAAGATCGAATAATAGATCTAAGACTACTTGGGAAATAATAAACCAAACAAAACTAAACATACCAAAAAACACTATAGACAAAATTCGATATAATACAGCTCAACTGCTCAACTAGTTGAGCAATCTGGTTGAGCAGTGGGGAAGAACTGTAATGAAACTGTAACTGACCCCAAAATGATTGCAAATATATTTAACGATTATTTTATAGATAAAATTAAACCTATGACTAGCTCGGGAACCACAGTCACTAAACATATTTTAGCCAGAAAAGACTCAATGTTCATGGCCCCAAGTCTAGCACTTGATATATTAAAAATTATCGCGGCCTTAAAAAATACAAACACGGTAGGCATACGATGGCATCTGTAGCCCCATAAGCTACATTATTAATTTAAGCATCAGTGAAGGTATATTTCCGGAGGCGCTAAGAAAATCTATTGTAAAACTACTATTTAAGAAACACGATAGGGAGGGAGCTAATGGAGTTTTACAGGCCAATATCATTAATACCAATAATTTCAAAAATTATCGAAAAATATATTTACAGGGAACTAAATAACTATTTGGAAAAAAATCATATACTCTGTGATGAAAAGAAAGGATTTAGATAGAAAAAAACCATTAACTTGGCCATATACGATTTCTTGCGTACTGTTATGACAAACATGGATAAAAATACACCAGTGTGTGCCATTTTCTGCGACATGACACAGGCATTCGATTATGTCCAACATAATATATTGCTAGATAAACTTAATGCTTATGGGATAAGAGGAAACATATTTAATCTAATAAAATCATACCTACAAGACAGAACACAAGTAACGCAAATTAGTAGAATAAATAGGAGCTCCAAACGTGAAGAGATTTTCACGTCATGCGAGCGTACGGTCCCTCATGGAGTACCGCAGGGCAGTGTACTCGGACCGCCCTTGTTTACACTCTATATTAATTAATGACTTCCCTAAATCCATTAAACATCCCATGACACTGTTTGCGGATGACAGTACGATAACTATACCATGCCATAATAAGAATACATATGAAACTGACATAAAAAATACATTAATTGAAGCGGTAACGTGGCTGAATAATAATAATTGGGTAATTAATAGATGATATAACAACAAAATCTCTAATATTAACAACATATAACAACGGAACCTATAATTTTATTTAATATAGCGATTAGTTAATATAATGAACGATTGATATAATTTTAAAATAACTATTTTTTAACATACATTAAATATAACATCGTTTGACATAACATACATCTATATATATAAAAATGAAACCCGTTTTCCGTTGTCACGACATAACATGAAAATGGCTTGACCGATTTGGCAGTTTTTTTTTTGTAGTTTTCTAATACTCTGTACAAGGTTCTTACGGAAAAAAAAATAAGAAAGTTGCTTCACGCGAACGAAGTCGCGGGCGAAAGCTAGTTAAATATAAAATCGTTTGACATACCACTCAAAAGATATAAAACTTATTTGGTCTACTATTTATTCTTTGTAAGTTCTATCGTAGTTATAGGTAATAGTAACCTAAGTAGATATTAAACATAACCAGTAACTGATTACCACCTGTGCTAAGATAGGTCGACGGAGCCCCGCATCGCGGGGCTCCTATTTCTGGGTGGTTTAACAAAAAATAACCACGAATCACGTTCTAACCTAACCTATCCGAGTCGGGGTACTCTGAGTCGGGGTGTTAACCATAATGACGTTTTTTATATATATTATATTAAACGTGATTCGACGACCTAACGACGACCGGTTTTCGATTAAATAAACAATATACATATTAAACGTTAGACCAAATGATTTTCGATTACATAAACGTTATATCAAACAACGTTATACTAATTAAGTTTTAGAATAAATAAATGTTATATGTAAAGAAATTATATCAACAGTTGGTATATCTCTCGTTGATTATATCTTATGAACGATAATAAAATGAAATTAGACCAAATGAGTTTATACGTTATGAGACGCACCCATAATAATTTGAAAATTAATATAAATAAAACTTTGATTATGCACTTTAGTCAACGATCATCATTATTTTCTAGTCTGGACATCGAATATAATAATAATAAAATACAAACAGCTAATACTACAGAATTTTTAGGCCTAACAATCGACAGAAACTTAAATTGGAAAGCGCATTTTGAAGCTCTAGCCAAAAGAATAAGTAGTCAGCATATGCGTTATATAAATTATCACGTACTCTAAATATAGAAGCGCTATTAACGGCCTACTATGGTTTAGTTGAATCCGTCATTTGATAGGATATCATCTTTAAAAGACAAAAGTGCTGCGTAAGATCTATGTTCAATCTCAAAACTACCGATAGCTGTAAACATTATTTCACTAAATATCATATATTAACATTACCTTCACTTTATATATTAGAAATGGCAATGTTCGTAAAAGCAAATCCACATTTGTTTCCTCGTATGGCAGACAAATTTCCAAGAAATAGACGTGATGATAGCAAACTATGTGTAACATACATCGAGAACTGCACTTGTGCGCAAAAGTGTTTTTTGGATGGCACCAACTATCTACAACAAATTTCCCAAAAGTTGGAAAGAGCAAACTATACCAAAACTAAAACACACAATGAAATTGTTTTTGGCACAAAAAGCATATTATAGTATTAGAGAATTTTTAAACGATTCATGGTGATTATTTTTGATAAATAAATGTAATTAACGTTATCGTAATTATGGTCATGTAGTAGTGGAGAACTTAAGTATGACTATATCCGCCAGGGTAGCGGGAACATCCGAAAGGGTTTACCGCTGCCCTGGAACATAAAGGGCTAAGGAAGGAACACGGGTGGGTTTTAGTCAGTAAGAGTCTGACACTCCCTCCTGCTCCACCCAGAGCGGGAGGAGTCATTTGATGATTTCCCATCCTCAAAAAAAAAAAAGTATGACTATGTATATTGTAAATAATTGAATATCTATTAAAATTGTTGTAAACCGTCATTATGATAATTGTAATCTGTACTCTATTGGACAAGGAAAATAAATAATAAATAATTGGATAATGTAAATGATTGAATTTAAGAAATTTGTTTAACTGTGACTGATATTTAATGTATAAGTGTAAAAGTTAAAAATGATTGATTTAATAATAATAATTGTACCTAACTAAGATATTTGCACGCCATGAGAAATGGCAGACATGTCGTGAGCCACTCTCTTATTTTAAGATCTTGCATGCATGTATTATTTTAATTATGTATGTATACACATGTTTGAGCAAATAAAATTTCTTATTCTTATTCCTAGCTATAAACTATAAAAACATAAAATTCAATAATAAAAATTACAATATTATGACTCCTTCAATGCACCTTTGTGCTCCTAACATCAATATTTAAATCCATGTGATTAGAAACAAAGTCTCATATTATAATATAATATAATAATGCAAAATATGCAGATTCAATATCTATCTATCGTCCCGTCATATGGTTCGCCCAGATGACGGTAGGTCCGTGTAAAATATTCTCTTTCTGCTCCATCTGGTTAGATTGAAGCATCAAAGTCTACAATTCAAATTATGCACAATATTCTAATGTGTTATTATTGGAGTACAATATAATAAGACTTCCGTCCAGAGACTAGCGCTGTACTGTCGTAGTACTAAAATAGTGTTAACTGTTGCCTTCCGCTGCTCGCCTGGTACATACGCCACTCAGGAGCACTTGTAAACATGGACACTCGTGGGACGTGGTGAGTGCATTTACTGACTCCAACACGCTGACGGGTTTCAACATGTTGTGGAGCGGATATTGTTCCTTCTTGTGATATTCTTATAATTTATCTCTTTCACTGTCAAGGAAATAGGAGTTAAACTTTCAGAAAAAATCTTGAAATCGGCATTCCAATAATTTAATTAAAGAAAAGCACACCTTTTTTATTTCCAAAATATTGAAATACTAGCTGCGCCCCGTGGTTTCATCCGCATAAGTTTCGATCCCGTGGGAATACCGGGATCTGTGTCCCTTTCATCAAATTTGGTCCAGCCGTTTGAGCGTGAAGAAGTAACAAACATACACACACACACTCACTCACAAACTTTCGCCTTTATAATATTAGTGTGATGTAGAAGGTAATTGTTTAAATGGGAATAACACCATTAGTCCACACTAATCAACTCAATCATAAGACATTGCGTGTTCTATCCAAACAGCGACCAGCTGAGCATGTAGTTCATTTAGTAACTGAATCCTAGTGCCGGAACTAAGGTTGATTTATCAGATTTTATCAATCTTGATGTAAGGTGTGTTAGATACAGTGCGCCTGACGATTTGTGGAGCCCTGTCACGCGATGGAAGGTTAGTCCAATTAATGATAACTTATCACTGATGCAATCGTATAAGATGAAGAGATATATTCTAGAACATGTTGCGGAAATTGAAAATACTATATATCGTGGCGATAGCTATGATTTTGAAATTGATTTATTGTTAGAGGTTGATGAGCAGTTTTATTACGTGGAGGAAAAACTGACCATCCTGATCATATCTAATAATTTTAAGACTAGTGGACAGCATATTATTTTTATGATCAAAGAAAATTAGAAACCGCAGGTAAGTTGAACCAGAATTTCTCTGTAGGTTCGTTATTGGCCACTGAGCTTATTGTGTATATGTCGCAGCTAACTGGTTAAATTAGCCGTTTAGTCAACCGCCTGGGCTTTGGAGGTAGGGCTCGCCTCGCTTCGCTCTCTCGGCTCGCACGCGGTTGATCACAGTTCTAACCTAACCCATTTGGTCGGGGTGCCCTGGCTTAGTTACTGCGACCAAGGTGAGCACTACTTCCAAAGGCCAGGCGCTGCGCCACATACACAACAATAGCGCCTCCAATGCGCCTCAAGTGCCTCCCACAAGGTTGCATGGAAAATTGGGATGTCAAAGTGCTTAAACGTCCCAACTATCTTCACTTTGCTGCGTTTTCCTTATATGTTCATAGTAGAGAGCTTATACGAATCGATTAAAATTTGATTCGTCATTATATCGAATGAGGAGTTTATAAGTGTACACGGAGATAATTATAATTATTACTATGCGAGCTAATCGCGCGACTAATCGCAGCGATTAAACGTTGTAGCACATGTGGCGTGTGTGAAATTAATATTATTACATCGTCGTAATGTACTATTAACGTAAATGTCGATAACTCGACCGAGGCACGTCACGTCAACCTGTTGGTGTATCTACTTATAAAAAACCCTAATAATTCGCTACACTACAAATATTTGCTGAGAGTGGAGCATACTTGACGCCTTGCTCGGCTATCTGTTGAATTCCATTGCTAACTAGCTTTCGTTTCGCTACATTCAGTTCAATGTATCCGCTCTTTGTCATCATTATAATTCGTTAACTATTTTGTGCACAGAAGATGATGCCATTGATTCCATTGACCAGTTGATTAGATTTGCCTTCTAACCGAACTATTCTTTGATTTTCATAGGTTTGTACTTAGTCATGCATTTCTCTCTTCTCAAGTCTCTATAGGAGCTTAAGCATTCTAATAAAAGCTGAGTTATTCATGCAGTCTGTTGCTACGGAAATAATGAAAGAAAACAGAAACCCCAACGAAGAGACACTCAGTGCAAGCTGTTCTTATTTTTATTTGTATCAGCACACCTTAACGGGCATTAGGACGAAGTGCCGAATAAAATATGATGGCCGGTGTAGTACTGTGATGGTCGTTATGAGTACATTCCTCACACGTGGTGCCAGTTCATGACGCACACGGGAGGAACCGAGATACATGCATAGGGCTATAGGGGTGAAAGAAAATTAGAAAGGAGCATTTCGAGAGCAAGGAAAACCAAGAGTTGAAAATGCTGTGGTGAAAAAACTAGGAAGGTGCGCACATAATTAATTTGAATAACTAACCTTCCTACACTACACGTCGAGTAATATGATCACGGAACTGTTTAAAATAGGTACATCATTATTATTTTATCTGTGGTTATAAGTAAGCGGAAATTACCAGTAATGTCATCTAAGGCGAGGCTTACTAAAATTACCAGTATTGCCATCTAAGGTGAGGCTTAACTAAACTTGTCAACTTGTAACGACAATTACTTTTTATGAACTAAAGTAATGGGCCTAAACTAGAGAAGAATTATTGTCATTAAGAACACTGCGCTCCTAAAATACCGACCTTCGTCCATCGTTGCGTTGTGCATCCCTGCCCCGTTTATCAGCGTGTCTTTGAACCCACTTGTCGTAGGGGTGTGCTAAGCTCTCCGTCAGCACAGGGGCACAGGGGTGCCCCTCAGGATGAGCGTCTTGCAGTATCCCACAGCGCCCCGAGTCACTGGCCCGGATTTATTGCGCGTTAAGGAGATCATAAAATGAGCACTGCTTTTGTGTACTCTCATTTTATTGGTCATTTAAATGAAAATCCGTTTGCGTAAAGCAGCTTTTGTGTAATGAAAATCTGTGGTTTGATGTGTTGGTTTTAAATGTGCCTAGAATGAACTCAAAGTTCATCTTTGTTCAAAAACTAATTTTATTTCATGAATTTCTGCGATAACGAGTCAGACAAAATTCCTAGTCATTCAGGCATTTTCTTACATCGGTCTCTATGCTTTCTATTTTGTTGTTTATTCGTTGCTGTCTGATGTGTGTATCTGTTTATTTTGTTGTTATTCGTTGCTGTCTGATGTGTGTATCTGGTGTATGATGTGTCTTTTAGTCTGTGCTAACTAAATATGTATTCCTTTTCTTTCTTTCTACTCAATTTTCTCAAATCAATCCTTGTATATATCCACTGCAATATTTTTACTAGGAGGCAAATGTTAAACATATATCATAGATCTCAGTAAAGATCCCACCACCATCGTTTTGTGCTCCTCATCAAATTACCCTTGCCTTCCGGCAGTTCCCGCGGAACGCATTCAATAAATAGAATTATTCGTCATTGTCCCGCCCAGCGCGTGTACACCCTCACCGTGCCACTTAGCTTTATAGTTTCACTGATTCATAGCCCACTGCCGTTCACTAGTGCCACTGTAGTTCTGGAGGAATTCACTTGAATTTAGCAAAAAGGTTCAGTACCTATGCTATAAGGTTTGGCTCTTAGTATACGTACGATCATAACGATGTATGGGCATAATATCACAGCGTTTCGTCAAATTAGAAGTTGGAGTAGTAAAAACAACAAGATCGTGAAGGCTGGAGATAGTCCCATTACTAGGTAGCCGAGTGAATTTATAGTGACAGTTCGCGCAGTGCGACAATTAGCATGAAGATAAGCGTTGCTTTTAGTGGCCCATTATCAATACGCGGTTATCTTCCTCTAATGGCATAAATGGTTAATACTATCTATGCAAATCAGTCGCTAGCAGGCCATTAAAACCTAATCGTTATAATTATTGATCCATAAAATCACTATAAAACTTAAAGAATTTCTGAAACGAGTTGAAGGGTATATATAAAATTTACGTTATTTTAGAATCCTTTTCTTTGCCTACTAATAGTAGGTTCTTATTTCTATACCAACTGACCTTGTCATAAGATTTTAATTTTTATAAGTGGTTTTCACGCTTTGCCAGATTTTAACAGAAATATTGGTTCCTTAGTTTACAAGATGTAAAATTACAAGTTATAAACTCACAAACCCGCATTTCACTATTGTAAAGGATCGAGCTGACTCGAGACATCTGGCTGTCTGCCTACCCCCTCGGATCAGTGTCGCCGCGATAAATGACTTTACTTTTATACAAGGATTACGATTTTTTTCGACCGAGGATACTTTACTGCAGTGAAAAATGCGATTGTACCCCTCCGGGCAAGAAAGGGAGGAGTGGGGTATGAAGGGCCAGGCGCGGGCAAGCGGGGCCCGGGGCCGCGGGGCTGCGGGGCCCCGGGTGTCTTAAGTGTATTCAAAGTAGAGGTTTTATTGGCGCGGTTAGTGAGTGAGTCTTTACGTTCAAGTGTTCAGTTATTTGCCGGAAACGATATGTTTTGGGAAGTGATTTCCGGGAATTTAGAGAAAAGGGAAAAACGGTTTATTTTGAAGGATGTCATTTTCTTGTACCTACAGAATGGGTATGCGAGTCCAGTTATAAGATGCGAAATCAGATGGAAAGATATGTCAAACTCCCTATCCACCTGATGTTCAGAAACTTTCAGGTCAGGACTGATTGTGTAAGATTAGATTAGTTTGATGTGAAATACGCCAAAATCGATTGCCTGTTCGAATCTAGGTAGGTAGGTACTTACATAAAGATACAAGCGGTCCAACAATGGACAGTTTCTAAACCGCAAATTATACGTTTGGAATGAATTCCAAACCAATATAACTTGTACACACGGTTACACGTCAAGCTATACAAAACCAGTTTGTCTTGGCCTCACTTTGTATGATATTTTCTCACAATGAACAGTCAGCCAATACTGGTTTTGCATAGCTTGATGTGTAGCCGTGTGTACATAGCTCTCTTTTCAATTTCACTAAACTCAAACTCAAATCATTTATTTCAATTAAACCATTTACAGGCACTTTTGAATTGTCAAAATTAAATAGTCGGTCAGTTAGTCAGAAAGTTGAAGCTAGCCCATTCCAAAGCGTAGATCTCTATGGAGAAGAACGGGCAAGAAACTCCACGGTCACTCTTTTAAATCAAAACATTTTTACAAAATCCTGGTTACATTATTCTTATTGCTTCTATATGTGAGAACAATGTAAAGAAAAAAATTAAAAATTAAAATTAAAAATAAGCCCTGGCAGTTAAGAGATGACCAGTCTCAACCGAAACTGAAAAATCACAAGTTCCGAATTAAATGCTAGTCGTTACTATTGTGAACAAAATTAATTTACTACCTACATATTTTGTTCAACGACTAAGTACTAAAACCACATACCTACATAAACAATATTCTATTCTATTTTAAAAACATTAAGTAGTTAGGTACCTATTTATGTCTTTATAATAGAATAGAATATTGTTTACTATGTAGGTACACTAAATATTACAAATATAAATGTATTGACATGTGATTTACATGCTCTTAAGGCACGCTAGAAAATATAGGTACTAATTTATGTAAACATTATTAATTTAACGGTTGCTAATTAATAGTTAATGGTACTTAATCAAATAATATATATTATGTAGATTTGATAAGAGCCCATCCACTTTCGACCAAATACACACTCATAATTCCTATGATTAAATATCAAATTTGCAATTCCAGAAATTTAAGATAAATGGAAAATAAATCCTTTTATCATTGGATATCGAATACATAAACACTTATAACAACTAAAGTTAGTGTAAAAGTGCGAAAATACATCAGTCAAGGTCATTGCTCGGTGCGGAGATACCATTCATAGTACTTACTATACGTCACGAGATGACGTCAATGACACGATGAGATATACAAGCAAAATTTCGTCCTGGCGTTCAACGACTCCGTGGCGCAACGGTAGCGCGTCTGACTCCAGATCAGAAGGTTGCGTGTTCAAATCACGTCGGGGTCAAAAGTAATTTTTGTTTTTTTTTCACAACAAAAATGATATAAAGCTTTTTTTCATTTTAATTTGTCTTTTATTACATAGTTCGTTGTCTGTAGTCATTTTTGTTGTAAACCTACCGAAAACATTGTTTTTGTCAATGTATTGTTTTTCCTGAAGCTTCGGAATCGGGACAAAATAATCAATAAAACCTATAAAATATTGATGAAACAGTTGTTTCGGTGGCCGGCTGCCATCAGTTCCCACGGACGGATGCTATTTGATCATTTCACGGTCCATGCGTCCGGTGTTAAGGGCTAGTAGTTCTACACCTCTGTACCGACGACGACGCCGCGGGTCCGGCCGCCGGCCGGTCGGACCGGATGCTATGTGCGGTTGTGCTCTACAACAGTATTAACGTCCGCGGTGTTAAGGGCTAGTAGTTTTACACCTCTGTACCGACGACGACGCCGCGGGTCCGGCCGCCGGCCGGTCGGACCGGATGCTATGTGCGGTTGTGCTCTACAACAGTATTAACCAGTCTGTTGTTGAGGTGGATGAGATGAAACAAGTGGAATTGGCGAAATGTGGGATATAGAATTGTTTTTGTGCCGAAAATATTACATAATACAGAGTTGTTTCGATTGAGGTTTTCCTGCCAGCAAACGTCATTTGTTCAAAGTTTTTGTTGAATAATCTACTGCTGCTCTATTGTTATTGAACGAATATATTATTATTTAATTTTATATTATTATAGACTGCTATTACAGGTTGAAAAAAAAAATATAGCCCTTAACATGATCCAAGTTATTCAAATGATATGTACAATGAGTGAGAACATTGACTAACGATTGAATGCTCGCATCGCCTGTAATAATAGTAATCTTCATCATAATAGTAATCTGTGTAATAATTGTTGCTTCTGTGAGAACTGTTGCCTTTTGTAATAGTTCCTCAGATCGGACAGCGCACCGTGATACCGTGAAGCCACTGGAAACGAATCAGCGTTGATTGAGAACGATGAGCGGGGGCCGACTCATTTGTAAGCTGCCATTATTATTTAGATTAATGTTCAAGTTTTTGTGTCGAACTAAAACGTATAAACGGTGTTATTTACATTGAAAACACGTTTCAAGGAACATCGACATTTTGCGTTTTTAATGTTTTTACCTTACAAAAAGCAAGCACCCCGCTGTCAGAGACACAACATTGTAAACTTAGACTTGCTAGGTACTGTGGTATGTCCAGCTTTAAAATTATCATTTTACACAACACTTTCTTTGGTAAAGAAGTACTTAGCGCCCGTCCAATTATGGCCTTCTCTAGATTGATAAAGTTTCTAACTTTAGAAAAGCCTATCCCTTATTTCGGTAGTATATTTCCCATTAGTATTTCGAAGAAATGCATAGGTACGGTTTTCGTACAACAACGTGTTCAAAGCTTCCAAGGAAAACATCTTGAAGAAAGCACCGTTAATATGTCGGAGTGGTGTTCGTGCGAAGGTGTAATACACTAACGTCAATATGTCGGAGTGGTGTTCTTCGAAGGTGTAATACACTAAGGTTGGCGCGACCTCAACACGCCGCCCGTCGAGCCATGTCTTAGGAAAAGATAGTGCGTTTTGTTCAGTGACCTACGAGTCTAAGACATCGCTAGGCAAGTAGTAGCGGCTTTTTGTTCACTAGTCTACGAACCTCAAGATGCTCATGCTTGCCTTTCTTTGCGAAGACATTGCTTTGTGCTCACAATAACATAGATACAAGGCGGTGTTAAAGATCAAGGAACCTACTTTTACTGTAAATGATAGTGCTTTGTGTGTTCAGTTGCCGACTGGCTAATGTCATATTAATGATTAATTACAAGCTTTAAAAGTTGACAGTTTGCCTCATAATGAAACTGTGTAAATTAATGTTCATCGTCGAACTGCACACGGTTGGATGATGTCTTAATGTGGTTTCAAGTAATTTCAATCATGATTGTTTCTACTTTCAATTAAATGGGCAACTTGATACGTCTAAGAAAACCTAGAAGAAGCTTCATTGTAATTAACTCAGACTGACTAATTAAAATTCTCGGAGTCTGAAACAGGCCATACTTCTATTTCAAGTTGCGTCACATTACAAAACTCTCATGTTTAAATAAAACCAATAAATTCTATGCAAATGTCCAAACTCGTAAAACAGCTGTTAAAATCAGTGATCTAATTTTAAAATCTCGTTTATTTTATATCGAAATGGTCCTATAATATAAGTTTGATGACTCTGGTCAATGACTGCATGAATTTTGGGCCAGGCAGTCATTGACCAGAGTGACCACGGCAACACTGTGCCCGTGGATGTCATCACGGGTCGTTTGTGTCTGCCGCGTAGTTCATAGTCACTCGGAATTCCGACATGTCAACTAACTCCGAGATTTAAATCACCAAGATGACACGAGTAATAAAAATCGTTAAAAATATTAAATTACTTGTTTCCTGTGTGTCTGTTGGCACTGAATCATTTGTTTCAACCTATGAAGCGTGCTTTTTGTCATGCTTATCACGTATGGGAATTCCCACGGTGCGAGTTAGTTAGGAATGTAGTAAACAACAATATTTCTAATTCGATAGGTATTGTAGTTATGGTACTCGTATGTCATAATTTCCTAAACCTACAGGTTCAATACGCATAGCTTTCCGATGATAGATGCTTCTATGTCAAGTTATGCCATAGCACTCGCTCTTCAACCAAGTTATCAGTCTGGGAGCTCAATTTAGCACTAATCTCTAAAATGTAAAGAGTCCGTCAATTCTCCAATCAATGGTTTTTCTCTCTTATAAAATGAGTTCTCAACTAATTTTACAATTCAGGTCCCCGGGGAGTAAACTTCAAACCGTTCTCGTATGAATGCTCCTCTCAGCCTCATGTTACGTTTTGTCTCCGTCGCGGTATCACGTCGGCGCAATTAGCGACCAAGCAGGACTGCCGGCCACATTGCTACTGCATTCTATGAAACGAAACCCATTTGCCATCGGTACCAACCTTAATTACTTAACTCACAGTCTATTTTTCATTGATTTGAGCTTAAATAAAGTGGTGAATCGTTCGCGGGCTCTGGATGTGAAGCTAATCGTTCGTTGGTTTTTGTTTAAGCTTCAAAAATCACGAAATACAGAGATGTAGAAGGTGAACTCCTCTGAACACGCGATGTGCTCATAAATAATAGTCGCTTCCATGGTATCCAGTGGACAACATGAAGCAGGCTGTAACTAGGTGTAACAATTGTAAATTGCAGATATTTTTATTCCGCTCAGCATGTGGTGATAAGATTTATTTCAAACATAAGTAGATATTATGGAATATCGTATACATCCCTAAGAAAACTTGTAGTTCATTCTTCGATGAAACTTGCTAGTTGCACCAGGTAAAGATTCCTGCAAATACATAATTATGTAGTGATGGTGCAATAGAATCGAATAGGTAGTAACATTGTCGCATTTAGTTATCTTCCCTAACCTTCTGTTTCTAGTGAGTGGTTAAGCTGTGCTTTTCGAAGAGTAGTTCTACCATATATCTATGTGTAGAACCGTCGTGTTCCGGTGCTGTCGGCTCTTGTCATTGTAAAGTATTAATGTGTGACCTATCACAGTTGGCCAGGGCACAGGTCAGGGCAATGCTTTTTGGTCAAAAGTTACAGTCTGAAGTAATCCCCGCATAGCATTCACTCTCTGTATTGCCTAACTTCAGAAGTTCAGACTGCTTCTAATGATAATGTAGCGTGAATACCCCGCCGCGTCGCCGCCAGTGTCACCGAGATAATAAACAAAAATATGACTGTGCTCAGTAACGAGCACACAGCGGCCACAGCTCGAGGGAGGCAGCTCTCTGAGCTCGCTATAGTTGTAGGCAGAGGCAGTGGTTTGTGGTTGTGCCGTGGTCAAACTAAGTGGTGCCTTCTGTGGGAACTGGAGCGCTGACCACCGTCGTGAGATACTGCTAGCGACGTTGATTACGTTATGTGGGTGGCGTAGAGTTACTTGTGTGATGTGCTCCTCATGCAACTTGTTTTTTGTACTCCATTTAAAAGAGATTACTTTTACTTAGTAAGGGTTTACACAAGGAGTGATATTACTTGTATTTTTACGTAAAATTGCAACTTTAAAGTTATATTTTGTTGTTGGCTAATGGGATATTGAATTTCAACTTAACGAAGATCCAATCCGATTTCGAACATTTTAAAGATAATTGAGATCAAGCCCTCGATCTAAAAGTCATCACTTTCCATTCCTTTTCATCGGTCCGTGCGTCTGAGTTAATCCCCCTGTACCACATGCGCCTGAGCCGTGACTTTCACTCCACCACCGTTACTTCGACCTGCAGGCTAATTGCCGGCCCGGCGACCGTTACGATCGGCCAGACGGATAATTGACCGGTCCGGTCGCACGACGCGGAGCCCTTTAGAAAACGTGGCGAAAAATTATTAACTACACGGTCTGTGTCTGTAACCTTTCGGCCCCTTGCGCACACGCAGACTGGCCGGTTGACTCATAGCCCTTTGGAAAAAGTGGCGTAAAATTATAAAGCCGTACACAATTACACATGCACAGGTGTCCGTCTGACCTGACCTATGGTATTCGTACACTGCGTGCTCTGTGCGAAAGTTTAATACGGTACGAGCAGCCCATTTATAAAACTTTTGTGTAAGTTCAGGCGTACGTAAACTTAACTTTGATCATATGTATTTTACTGCAGTTTAAACGAGTACTTACCTACTGTAAAGTAAAATAATCTACTGACAAACACACCATTAGTTTTTAAGATAAGAGGAGAGAGGAGCGGTCCCTACCGTTGCCATCAGTTGATGAGCAGACGATATAATTAAAGCTCTAAATACTTCCAGTCGGGTACCGGTCGGTAATGCGATGTGTAACTGACGTCACAAGTACGGCTGCCGGTCCGATGTTAAGACGACAGCAACGGAGCGACAGAGCGACAGAGCGGCAGACAGGGGACGGAAACATTTGCTTAGAGGGCGCTTCACGTGAAACGACTGTAACAGGTTTCTTATAAAAATAAAAATAAAACGGTGAAGTCATTTTGTTTCATCACAATCTTACCTACGTCTTTTGGTTGAAATGATAACGATATTTTTATTAGTTCTTATATAATTAGCTTAATTTCGATGTGTAGGTCATTGAGACATCGTCATCCTTCGCGCAGCTTTATATTAACCTGTGTTGTGTTTGTTTATTTTACTTAATAATTAAACTGAGTGTATGTAAAAGCTACGTCAGGCACAACTTTAAAACCGCGCGTATCTTTGTCGATGGTGTGCAACAGACATAATAAAGACGTGCATCCACCAACCGCATCAGTCGCTGCGACCGGTCTGTTCGTAATGAGCAAAAAATGACGCTCCCTAGTCTGTGCCTCGTGCACTGAGCACAGTGCACTGTGTAGGGTTACCAGTTACTCTGTTGTGTGGGACACGCACTGATACACGAAACCTGTTCCATTTAGCGAAGACTTCGGAGTCATGGTTATCAGTGACGAAATCAAGCACTCGCAGTATCCAATTATAATAGTAATAATGTCGGCTGATCTAACAATGGAATGAAAAATGCTCGCTTGAATTGTTTTACACTTACTTCGAGCCTTACAAATACTGCAAAACTTTGAAAAACTTGCGAGTATTCCCTAATGTAGAAACATTGATTGCTTGGAGAACAATAAGTAGATAAAGTGTGTGGATCAACAATATGTTTGGCAAAGTATATGCGTCAATAAGTTAACTTCTGAGTCACAAGACAGCGCTTTCCTGATACCCTGTGCTACATGGTAAGCTACAGCTACTAAGTACTTACCCGTTTATTCATCGTTTCTACAAACACCCTGTAACCCTCTGACACTGCACTACATCCTGTATTTAATTGTCCCGTGTTCTACACATCGATTGCCCGCGCCTTCGCTTGTGCAGCCCGCGCTGTACACTCCTTTAATTGAATACCGATACCAATGCTTTGGTCCTAGTCATGGTTTCTTTGTGTTTATAACTAGCTGTGAACAGTAGGCTATTGAGATGTAAGGCGGCATGTTATGATAACTGGTTCGTTAGCAGGGTTGGCACCGCTAACGAGAATCATTACGTGGGGATATTTATTGAAGTGGCACAAACAACTAAATAAACTCATTGATTGTGTTATAGACCGTTGTCTAGTTAGGCAAGTACTAACCAGTCTCTGAACTGTCATAATTGCGTTGAAAAAATTCAGAGCATGTTCCTTTTATCCTGGATTTGACAGGGTGGATACTCTGCGTCCGGGGAATGACTGAGAGTTCAAGGATTATATTGGACTAGTACCCACGGGTACTAACAAGAATCCCGAGGTGCTCTCTCCATAACCCACATATCGTAAGTAAGTTTACCGCTTTGGATATATCTTTAAGTTCTGTACAAGGTCCCACAAAGGTGTACTAACCTGTGGTGTGAAAACTTGTCTCATACAAGGTACTAAGGTTTACAAATGTTGCAAGTAAAATCAACGCCCTTAGCGGTATCATAAGTTGGTGTGTGACAAGCCTCGTAAACGCGCGCAATGCTGTAGTGTCGATGTCTTACATGTTGAGTGTAAATGTTAGTACATAGTGAGCAAGTGATGGTTTTTGTGCGGCGTTGACACGAGCTTCAGGCAATTAATGTTAGATGTTTAGATTTGTATTAATGCTGTAATGGATATTCCTGCATGGAAGGTCGACAGCGGATGGTGGAAAATATAAAGTCTAGAAAGAATATGATGAATACGTTATAATTATCATTGTCAATCACAGCTCTCACATCCATTCGGTCTTCACCGAGAACTGACCACATAATGTCGAATTCATACATCAAATCCCGAAAAGGCACACAGTGCTGTAACTGTATAAAGTGCTCCTTGTGAAGTTGCTAATCATGGTGCTTTTGTGCAATTAACTAAATAACTTGCATCGAAGTGATGGTTTACAGTTTCCTTCCACCAAGACACAAGAATGTCATCCTTAAGTACATACAAGATTACCAAAACATCGAGCCCTGTATAAAGAGACATCTTATAAATATTAACATCAAACAGGAATCAATCATTGAATCAGTTGGAGCCTTTAATCGTTAAAGGGCCGGGTTCGGTTCCCGGAACGTGCAAAAAGACTCGCGAGGTATATTATTATGTCTATGCGTATAATGAAGCATAATGATCGGTTTTTAGCACGAACTGAACTGTATGGCGCTGGCGTTCTACACTTGGAGATAATTACAAAATGGAGCTCAATAATAGACTCTTGGTTGTGTTATTGTGTTGTCTTGTATGCATGATTGGGGAGGTTGGTTAGAACATCTACTCGACTCTCCTGTCTGACGAGAAGGGTCATTGTAGAATAGATGCCAGAGACTATAAATACTTAGTGAGATACGAGAACAGCGGGAAAGAAAAAAAGATAGTAAGCTTCAAGTGGTATTGCGATTGTCTCAGTATTTCACCGCCACATCACCGCGCACCGGCCTGCCTCGCGCCTGCACAAACATACACTTATAAATTCCACGTTTAGTTGCCTCTACTAGAGCTTTTTATTCGCCAACATTTTACTTTGTTAATTTGCTTTTACCGCTGACATTGGAATACACTCACTTTGATCCCTAAGTGAGATATTTCATAAGTAAGTACCCTAATTGCTAAAAATAACTTAACATTCTCTTTAACTTAACTCTCAAGTAAGTATAAGGAGCTTAGCTTCACTTATAATCTCGTTTGTTTACTTGAAGGCTCAGTGTCTGTCCGTGACCGTCGGCTTAGTAGCGTGATCATAAAAATGAAATACCAATGTCGAAGCAAAGGAGTTTCATGCGAATCTAATTTTGTTTCGCAGGAAATGAGAATACTTGGATGAAGTTGTTTTATTAGTAGCAACTAGCAAGAAGGCTTTGTAAAGGTTTTTGCTGTTTAAGTGAATACAAGCTTACATAGCTTAATGGATTATTTTAACTGTAACACTGTAAGAGAATTTTAAAATCTGGATTTCAGTTCCGTTATGGGCAAGAACCAAAAATTCAAAAACTGAAGAATAAAAAATGGGGTGGGGTGGGTTACGGCCCACTCCCTCTCGCAAAGAGGACGCCTGTGTCCCAGCAGTGGGAACATTATAGGATGAATATGATGGGCAATATAGGCTCCATTACACGGAACTTGTAACTGGATAAATGTGCCAAGAGAATTCTGGCACATTGAAGGTATGTTTAATTCTATTAGTTGGTTGTTTAATTAAATATTTCTGCTAAGCAAATGAATCTGGAACAGCCGAGCAGTCAAGACAGAACAATTTATCGGTTTGTTAATAATTTAGCACAAATTATATCAACCTGTAAAGGGAAACGGGTAATTCTTGATCTGTGATTTGAACTAATAGTGGCTTAGTGTCACAATACTCGATGATGTTAGTACTGTATCACTAGTTCAAAGACTAGAATCCGACGGCGTGATCCAGGTTGGTAGTTGATAAGGAGCTACATTCCTCGGGCCATCATTGTTTGTTAGATGTCGTGCTTTGGTTGTTGTGGTTTTCGACTATCGACTTTTCGTAACCCCATATACTGACATACCATACTTAAGATTGATATTTATAATAAATAATCATTATCCAGTCCTTATCCTACTGGGTTTTGTGTATGTTTTCTTTTTTCATACAACTCTAACTCTCATTATTCCAATATTGATTAATTAGTAGATGGTTGGTATGCTAAGTAATTAATATTGGAATCATCGAAAATTCTAATATGTTCTCCAGCACCATCAATCCTTATGTGCTAAGTAACACTGGCAGGTGCCACGCCCACTATGTAAGCTGACGCAAGAATAGAGAGTCAACCAACGTAATCACGAATGGTTTGTTACCGGTGACCGGTGAGTGCTGACCGGTAAGTGCTGACCGGTGAGTGCTGACCGGTGAGTGGTGAGTGCTGACCGGTGAGTGCTGACCGGTAAGATTCGGTAATTGGATGATAATGAGCGGCGGCCGGTAGTGGCGCATCGGTCCGTGTTTCAAGAGTAGAGTGGCCACGAGGTGAGGGATCACGAGACGTTCCTGATGTTTAATGGGAATCTCTGTATTCAATGGTGTTGTTTGGTGGCGACAAAAATGGAGATTTTGTGTTGATGATGTTTGTGTTCACATCTGTATTGTTCCTCTTCGTAGAGGTAGACAACTAAAAGTTGTGTGCCTACATTTTCTGAGTTAGTTAGCTAAAATAATAATTTGTCTTTCTGACAGCAAATGCATTGGCTATGCCTCTGATAACTAAAGACTGTACTTGTATTAACTTTCATAATGACTACTTAGTTATATAATTTCTTCATCACGTTATCCTCGTTTCTTCCCACCCTGCAAGTGGTTGCCTCACTCGAGTTGCTGCGCCCGCGCCGCATTTAATGCACTGATAAAAACTCGCCGTCTGCCGCCGACGGTTTTTTTCTGCAAGCTCCCAAACTTAAAAGCTTCATGTTTGTATAAGCTGTTCGAATAAAAACGCGTTTGTTTGTGGTATTGTGTAATAGTTTTATCAAAAGGTGGAGTTTTTTTGTTGAGTGGTTTGTCATATTTGAGGTTACATTCTGGGCGGTTCTGTAACGAGGGACTGATAATTAATTAGGCCCATTATAAGGGTTCGTATTATGACATAATTAGGTAGTTGAGATAGTATTTGGTAAATTAATGTCTTTATCATCAGTCGTGAGAACTGCAGTGGTTGGGCCAAGTTCACGATTTGTTTTACTCTTCAACAATTAACAAATCATGACCATTAAAATTAATTACATAATTTATGTCTTACTTAAGATACCTCGTATTTTTCATAAGTTCTGTTGGGTATGTGAGTATGTGGGGTCGCTGCCGAGAGTATTGCAAGCCGTAGCATTTACCAGGAAACTGTGAACAACTTAAGATGCCAGTGTAACGAGCCGGGTGTTCGTGGGAGTCGTCGGCATGGCTCCCTGCCGGGCCCGCAGTTATGAGAGCGTAATTATACACAAATATTTAACAATCCGCCGACGATGATAGAGATCACGAGTAATTGGTGCGCGGAGCCACTGTCGTAAGACGTACGGTACGATACTATTGAAAATTTGGGTAATCTTAAATGTCCGAAAACATCTGATACTACTCTGGAATCTGGAATAAATCTGGAATTTACCATAGACACACGTTGACAAGAGTACACAGATGTCATCAGTGGCGTGCACACAGTTATAAGACAGGGTAGGCAGAAAATTGTACTCACCAAAAATACTACACGTTGGTTTTGGTTTGTCGTCTTTTCGATTGATGATGTAGGTAATTGCCAAATGCCAACTCAAATATCCATAGATTGACTGATTTTATAGACATATCAATTTACGGATATTCGAAGTGGCCTTTCGGCGCGTTAGTTTGATGTTTTGTAATGTTTGTGTGATTTGCAAAATTTAAATAAAATCATTGAAAAGATGGTGGTGGGTGTGAGTATACTAAGTATATAGGATTGTTTTATTTGTATATTAAATCTACACGCCTATCTTTCTGTAAGAATATCTGCAATATGGAATCGTAAAAGTTGGGAAGGCGTTTTATTTCCGTAAGAAGGTTTTTTTCTATTGAAATCGTGGAAAGATCTGTAAGTCGTTGCTGGCCTTGTGTATTTCTTAAGTAGGTGTGTATACGTTTTAGCGACGAGAATGACCTTTCGGTTGAAGCACTGCTCGCGGGAACTGTAACAATTAATTTTGCCAAACGCAGTACTTCGGGAAAAACTGTATTTATGTTATTTTCGTAAAAATGTTCTATAATTTTGTAAATACTAAGGTTTTTGAATTCAGCAGATTTATAAACACATTTGAGCTCATTGATAAGGCGGTCTAAGTTAAAGTCGTATAATTTATAAACATTTACGAATTGCGATACTAATTCAACCGGAAAATTGTCATTATATTTATTGAAATTTTCGCATGAAAGTAGTCCAAAAAATTTTAACTCTTTCAGATTTTTATATCGGTCGCGACATTCGATGGATATATTGTCTATAATTTCAATAAAAATCCGCTTAAAATTGGATTTCGCGTCCACAACATTACGTTTTTGTTTTGGCGGCCCTGTGATTATTTTTACGCCTTCAAAAATTAATTCAAACCTAGATCTGAATGATTCCAAAAACGATTCAAAGTCCCTAGTTTTTTTAATGCAATAAGTCACATCTGATGTCTTTTTTTGCATAATTTCGTAAAGCACATCAGTTTCTGCGAATATTTCGTTAAACACATGAAGTAAAAACTGGAATTGAAAGTCTTTTAAATTGTGTAAGAAATACGAAACTTGACTTAATGTCTCACCATCCCAAGAGTCTTCGTTTTCAGCCATATCCTCAAATAAATCAATTAAATGTAAATAAGAATTGAAAATTACATTTACAGTACGCGAATTGTAAGTCCATCGAGTGTCAGCAACGCGAGGCAATTTTTTCATATCAGCCATTTTATTATAGTGGTTTTGCCTTTTGGTACTATTATTAAAGAAATTGGCTAATGTTTTTATGAGATTGAAAAAACGTTTAGTTTCCGGGATACGTTCGCACGATTTGGAAAGTACCAAATTAAGGACATGGGCGGAACACCAAACGTATTCAGCAAGAGGACATTGCTGGCGAACCAGCGACTGAACGCCGTTCCGTTCAGATGACAGGACAGCTGCACCGTCATATGTCTGAGCTACTAATTTCGACAAACAGTTAAATTCTGATAAAGTCTGCAGTATGATGGCACTTAAAGTTTTCGCGGTACGGTTGGAACTTACGTCAATATATTTTATAAATCGATCAAAAACTTCTGACTTATGAAAATATCTTAAAACCAGTACTAGTTGCTCTTTGCCACTTACGTCTGGTGTTTCATCGACCATCACAGCTACTAAATCAGTGGAAGCGATTTGTTGTTTGATGAAATGAGCTAGTGCAATTTTGTAAATGGTTTTCCAACACTCCGTCGTATTTCGCGAGCACGTCGACCATTTCTAAATAATTGCCCTTATTCACTGACGAAGCAGATTCGTCATGTCCACGAAAAGCGAGCTCTTGTTTCCCCAAAAAGCAAACAATGTCAATAAGTCGCTGAAAAATATTTCGGTTCCGATCGACTTTCGCGTTATGTCTATCGATGTCGATTTGTATCTGAGAGTTTAAACGCGTCTCTATACGATTTTTTCCAAAGGTGTGATATTTAAGGGAAGATTCCAAGTGTTTTTCAGATTGTTCATGTTTTCTCGCGGCGGCGGCGGTAGGAAAATTATGAATATCAGCGTAACCGATGTCGTTCCAGACGGTTTTATTATTTGAAAATAGTAGACAAACGAAACAAAATAACCGATTACTGTGTATGCAACCTGTCAGCCAATTATATGAATCATATTGTTTTTTATTGAATTTACGATTGACTTTACCTTTAGTTTGTATTAATTGCAAATCCGGTGTAGGACGACCTATCTCGATAACTTGTTTTTTTTCACTAAAAGATAGTTTTGAAAACGCGTCATATTTTATTTTATCAATACACACACCATCTGAACAACTTTCACAGACAATATTATCCATTTTTCACTCTAATCACAATGTTAAAATCCTAAATATCTGATAGCGTAAGTCACAAACACAACACACATCAAACAATAATGGCTACTATTTGACTATTGAAATTACGTAGTAAAAAGGAAAATTAATACGACAAAAAAATGATGGCCATCTAAATATATAAAATTCAATGAAACAATGTTACTTCTTAAAATATTCGCATTGCATAGCAAACTTTCGTCGGAAATGTTCGGTTAGGATCGTAATTTTTCGTGAACAACTCGAACAAGACACTGGCTTTTCATGCAGTTGTGTGCGTGATTTTTGTCATTGTGTGTCAGCAAAGCCCACGTAGCTATAGGAACGCACACACATAAAAATACGCATGACCACGAGTTTCCACGGAGCACACATACAAAATATTCAGAGACGAATAGTTTGTGTCTTTGCCGTGGCAAAGGCGAGGTGGCGCTAGTGCAGTAAACTGTATCGATCTTAATGATAACACCGGCACTCGATAGGTGGAGCTGATTTATGATTTAAGATTTTTATGTTGTTTTGTTTATTGATAAAATAATATTAGATCTATTATCAGAACTAGGGTAGGCAGTGTCTTTCTGTCTATATGGAACGCACGCCACTGGATGTCATAGTAACTTTAGATTTATTTATTTATTTATCCTGTCACTAGAACGCCATTCAGTAGTTACATGGACGGAGCAAAATATTACTTTATCTGCTGCTCTCCATCCTGCACAAAAACGATGCCTTTTTTTAAACATTTGTTTTTTGGATCACCATCCATCACCACCGTACCGTCTAGGCCCATGGCTTCAGGAAATATTTATTTCCTGAAAAAATAGACTCGGGTACTGTAAGACATTGTATACGTGCGGCGTACGTACCGTAATGTCGTAGGTCAGCTCTCAAGCAGGCCCCGCGTGAACTGCGACTGTGTTGTGTGCCGTTTGTTTGTTCCGACGACGCCGGCGACTGTCTGTGTGCCGCAACTGTGTCGCCTCAGCGGCGCGGCCGCGGTCTTGACGCAGAACATCACTTTCGCTTTTTTTCAAAACGTCATTTTTCGCACAATGTTACTTTCGCAAAACGTTATTTTCGCAGAATTTCATTGAAGCCATTTTTTCTCAGGCAACATCAAACTTTCCAATAACGCAAATGTATTTTGTTTCTACTGTTTACATTGTCACAAGTCACAAAACAATGAAGTACTCAAAGATGTATACAACAATGGCTAAAAACAAGATTTAAGCCGCTAAGCAAGCTTAAATTACCGAAATAAATAATAATTTGTTACTCATTTCCATTGCTTATTTTTTAATTCTTTTTCATAATGATTTACTATAAAATACAAGGGTCATTAATTAATTATTGATAGAGTTTTACGAAATGAAACTTACCCGATTTTGCAGTGTTAGTATTAGGTCTCTCCTGAGAAAAAAACGGCTTGGATGACATTCTGTGAAAATTACGTTTTGCGACAGTGACCAAATTTTTCACGATGACATTTTGCGAAAGTGATGTTCTGCGTCAAGACCGCGGCCGCTCGTTGCTTGACCACGTCGCGTGTGCATTGCTCTGGATGTGGTGGCGTTAGAAGACTGTGACCTGTAACTCTTTACATCAGCTGTCAACTTTAAGAATAATACGCAGCAAACGGGTTCATTCTTATTTATAAACAACACCGTAACGAAAAAAGTAGCTTAATTTACTTCACTTTGACTGTGTGCTTTCTTCAAAATGTAATCATAATAAATATCTGAAGCGAGGAAAAGATCATAAGCTACACCCACAACTCCGCACTGTACGGCCTAAGTAAATTACGCTTGAAAGTCCATTTTACTTGTAATAGGTCTCTGGCTCGTATATAATCCAGACTCTAATCGTTCGTAAGAGGCTTTCAGAGCAAAACACCACTAAATACGGTCCATTGTGCAATTTAATTCTCTTTTTATTGGAGGATAATAATTTCCGAAGTGTGTGAAAGTGTTTGGCGTTGGATTTTCATTACGATAAGTCGTTGCGCGGGCGCAGGCCACGCCCCTCCATTACACGCACGTGACTCCACGGCGAAAAATCGATGTAATTTACTTGAAGAAATAAAACAAGTTAAATAATATTATAGTGCGGTGGCACGGCGGCCGTGGCGGGCTACGATAGATGAGAGGCGCAGACTGTGGAGTCGCGCGCACAAGCTGTGGTCAGAAGTGATTCTTTCAATAACATTAACAGTTGAAGTAATAGCTACATTGAGAAAATTATAGAGCGCAATAAGCTTTTTATTTGGAGGCTAATCGATATGCTATTTCCTTATGGTACCAAGTGATAGATGGTCAGAAAAACGTAAAGGGTGTTGAATGATCAACTGACTTTATAACCACGACATAAACCCTTGTAATTGCTGAATTAACATTATTATAGCTTTCCATCCACGTACACGTATTCGCAATAGTAATTATAGAGTAAGATTATGATTAAATTTCAAGTTATTTATCTAGGTTTCTTTACAGTTTCATATTAACTGCTAGTGGCAGGGTCGATAACACGAGCGCCGATGGAGAATCAGTCTAGACCTCGGTGGCGTGACCTTCGTAAAATTTATTTTCTGATAAGTACTTACCGTTGTACACTGTCTTCTAAACCTGTCATTCAAAGGATAGGTACTTCACGTTCACATTGACATTTGATGAAAACTGGTTGTTTGTCTTCAGCACATGCTGTACGTCATTTTACAATAATTTTCTCATCATATTCAGGCATATCCAAAATCCATTGAAGCACTAAATTTACTGAAACTATACTTGTACTCTGTAAGTCGTAAACCGTTCTCATAAGGCGAGGCGGGTTCATAAGCCGCGGCGCACACGACACTAAAATAGTTACGAGCGGTACACGTGTGGCAGGCGACAGTGTGCACCAGCTCTTACCTCACTCGCAACTACTATAAAATGGCTTTTATTTGTTCGAATATATTTGTTAACTATTTTACACTTCCCGTGACCTCCGGCCAAGGGCTGGCTTTTACTCGTACCTTGGCCAGAGGCTAAGCATTGTCATACAACGTGGTGATGGCCGCAAGTCTCTTGGGTACATTACAGTCGACAGCGACGCGGATGAATTTGTCGATGCTATATTTTAGTCGGTGTTTGTTTTTGTCGTTTGTTTTTTTCGTTTGTTTTCTATAGTTTAGAATAAAATAGAATACTCTTTATTGTACACTATATAAATTACAGAACATAAATATATAAGATTTAGTTAGTTAGTTAGTTGTTTAGTTAGTTTTAGTGTGTGTGTTTGTTCTAGTTAAGTTATTTTTATTAATTAAATATTTATTAGTTGTTATTTGCTTAGGTATTTATTATTTTAATCATCATCTGCCTAGCCTTTTCCCAACTATGTTGGGGTCGGCTTCCAGTCTAACTGGATGCAGCTGAATACCAGTATTTTACATGGAGCGACTGCCTATCTGACCTCCACAACCCAGTTACTGGGTAATACGATACCCCTTGGTAAGACTGGTTGTCAGACTTTCGGGCTTCTGACTACCCGTAACGACTGTCAAAGATCCACGAATGACAGCCGGGACCAACGGCTTAACGTGCTTTCCGAGGCACGGAGGGGTCTCGGTATGTAAAGATGGTCACCCATCCACAGACCAACCGCGGCAAGCGTAGCTTGACCTGACCGATCGACCTGTGCGGCTGTTGTAATTTAGCCACGGGCCCCTCTATTTTAATAACAGAACTAAATAAATTTGTATAATTTTATAATTAATCAACAATTTTAATTAATAAACGATAAATGATCAACCATTCGATCGTCAGTTGATTGTTAGTTTGTGATGTACTCAGTCTGTCGCCATGTAGGTAATTATTAAAACTTTATCGTTTCTGCGAAATAGTACTTTGGTAAGTTCCCATTTAACTATAAATCTTTATTAATTCAACATTCTATGTATTGCAATTCTAAATAAGGAACTTAATATTTTGCGAATCAAATACCTCATTCGTTGTTGACAAATCAAGTATCTGTAAACGTGGATGTTATTGCTGCAAATCATAAAAAAATAAAGAAGTTTATTATAAAGTTAAGTCACACATACAGACGTCTAGGTTATCTCGCATATATTATAAATAATGACATTGTTTGTCTTGACCCTGGGCAGATCATCGCTGCACGCTTTTCTCTTTCTTACTGATAATTGTGGGAAAAAATGCGCAAGTTTGAAGTTTGTCGGGCACTCTACCGCGCGCCTCGCTATGAGTTATGTGCGAAGCGTGTGATTATTACATCGTGTTTTCAATCAAATAAAGTGTGCCAAGAATGCTCGGTGCGTTGAGAAGAGAAGTTGCTGGTCTTATTACAATTTAGTAAAACGGGTTAAAATATTGTGAGAATAATATTTAAGTTTATTGATGCTTGTACCCATGGCGTATGATAACGCTAATATTAAACGCAATAATTCATCGACGCGACACACATCTTGAACCTCATACGGATTACAGTATGAGGTTCTAAACTAACTACTGAAATCGTGCGTCAGTAATTATACTGACGCACGATTTCAGCAGTTAGTTTTGACATTTTTTAGAAGATTTCGAAATACTTTTTCCGATATTGTTTCCTAATTTTCTTAATACAGAAAAACACTCAACAAGCTCCCTCTTTTCCCAAACTCCTGCAAAAAGAAACGCTTTTCATTCTTCATCCGGCGTGTAACCAATAAACCAAGCCATCCATCAACCGATGTCTACGCAAATATCGGCGTAGCGCGTAGCACCCGCTACGCATGCAAACGTGCCGGGCCCTACGCCTACACTAGCAATCACCCGCGTCCTCACTCACGGGAACTACGTCGACGTCTCTCAGACAAACCATATTTATCAGACAAGTGAATTTTCCGGGCGAATTTTATGAGAATTTAATGAAATTATAGTAAAGATAAACATAGAAATAAAAAGGTAACTTTTTGTGCATGCCATAAAATTCAATTAAAAGAGGTTTTCCTTCCTGTGATCAAAAAAACACATGTAATCTGCCAGAGAACACAAAAAGGCAAACATTTCGATATGATTCACATTAGACAATAGAGAAGGTCCTTGCTAGGCATACATTCCGTTGAGTGCTGGAGAGCACGCACGCCGCGAGCCTGCGCGTGCGTTATCGACAACGAATAATAAGTTGTTCAGACACATGCCCGGGTCCGCAGACCAGCCCGGGCTCGCGGTGGAGAGTATGAAAGGAAAATGTAAGAAAGTAATATTAAAGGCAATAGAGATAATGAAAGGCACGTGGCAACTAATAAGCGGTGTTCTCTTCTTGTACGTGTAAGTAAATGTCATGCAAACATTAAGATGATTGAGATTGAGGATATCGGCATGACGGGCAGCAATGTCGTTATTAATTAGACCATTATTTAAAGCTTCACACATCACCTTACATGACATATTATGTAAGTAATGGATAAATCAAAACTGAGAAGTTTTATTAAAATCCCTACGAAACTCTCAAAGGTAAAAAGTTCTTTTTGTAAATACATCTGTCTGTCTAATGACTACCTGCTCCATGAACCCGCGATGTGGGCAAGAAGTTTAAATCTCTATGATATCAGCAACTGTATAGTTTATATCTGTATGATATCAGCAACTGTATAGTTTATATCTGTATGATATCAGCAAGTGTATAATTTCCCTGTACAACTAGCGCCTTTCCATCTCTGATCACGACCATGCTTTCCATCATCACCTGTGCCGGCCTAATGACGTAACCTCCGCATTTACGTATAAGCGTGAGAACTGGTGACGTCCTCTGACAGATCATATCACAGGTAGGTACGAGTACGTGCCCACAGTACTACGGTATTGTAATGATGGCGGCACTTGCCGATGTTATCGTGGGTTTGTTTGGGCCTTTAACGGTTTTTAGAGGCCGTATGAGTGGTGTGCTGTGTGCTGTGGGCGTGGTGTTGGCCCGGCGCGTGGTTTCTTTTCAATTATTTTTTAAAAACGTTGCTAGGAATGCTACTCCGCCATAATTACAAAAACATATTTTTTTAAAGGTGGCTTGCTTGGTGTCTTTTAGACTTTTGCTGTTTGTAAATATAAGCTAGGAGCTAAGCGTCGTAAGTAAAGGATGTGCTCATTACCTCACAACCATTTTACTTTTAGGTCAGATGCGGCCTCATTATCATTTAATAACTTTGGAGGTATCTATCGTGAGAAAAGCAAACCCTGCCTTTATTCTGAACCTGCATAAAAGCATGCATTTTCTATAGATATGACGGCCTCTGCCCACTGTGCGACAGTTAATAACTTGTATTAATTTACAATTGATTGCGTTTCCGTGCCTAATAAACATAGTAAAATATTAAATTAATGTATGCGCATTGGTTTAAGTATCAATTACGTGTTTATTGGCACGATCTTCTAATAAACGTACTATTACGTCGACACTGACGTCGGAACATAACATCTGTGTTAATTACTTCGTTTCCCGCGACTTTACAATCAATTATTAATAACGGAGATATGATGGTATCCTTACTTAAGTATTTCCTGTTTATTATTTTTAATAATCCAGATCCTTATTTAGTCACATTAACTAAATTAAAGTTTTTCTACATAAAGTACGTAAAGTAGGTAACTATTTCCTTTTCCAAAAGTAACTCTTTTACATCTTAAAGAGATGTAAAAGAGTTACTTTTTTAATGTCAGTAGATATTTGGTGATCCCCTGTTTGTGCCATACTGAAATAAAAGTGATTGTAGTAGCGCTCGCCGCCGCGGTTGGTGATATTAATGGAACGTGCATAACAATCTAACACACATCGTAGCATTCTCCGCTCCCCCAAAAGGGTATGCTAGTAACCTGCATAGCTACTCATAGGTACGTTACTATCCGCCAGTACTGGCCAGTGCTCAGATACTTGCACGTCCCACTGTCACGAGCCTCACCTCACGTCTTCAACACCACTTTTTGTGCAAGCATGATAATATGGGCCTTGTCACTTGCTAACATCAGTTTCTGTTCGGAAAAAGAACATTTGATTTTGAACTTTCACATTCACATTTTAAGGTTGAATTTACGACCTACACTTTAGAATGTGTTGTTCCCAGTTGTGCCCCTGATACTCTGATAATAAGGGTTGGTTGAAGATCAGGAGTTATCGCACTTGTTACAGTAACAACTGATGATGTAGTGAAATTCAAGGTGTTTGTAGAGTTTGCAGATGATCCGCGATCGTGCAGGTTTACAGTTTACGTTATTTATAGGAAATGTGTAGGGAAATAACGACACTTTAGTTATTACTAGTACACATAGTTGTATGTTTCTGCCTCACGAGTTATGATTTTCAGATGCTATGCTTTTTTCTTCTTAAAAGTTCTAAAGAACTGATTCTTTGCATATTAGGTAGGTTCCAGTTTTCACGAAACTGTTCGGCGTTACGAAAAACGTAATGATACTGATTTGAAGAATGAGAGGCATTCAATCACTCTCCACAAATCTTCATAAATTAACGGCACCTAAAAATGAAGAAGCTGTTCATGTCAAGCCTCCTAAATCTTCTCAAGAACTTGAATAATTAGTAGCTCACATTATAGACATAAATCACTGATAATGAACTCATCACGCTGCCTTCCTTTACACGACACGACATCACTAACGTATGGGAATACTTCTCACTCTATATATACAGGGAACCACCGGCCACCAAATGAGCACTGTGTATCACCGGCCCCATCTCTCAGACAGCACACATCCACCGTGTGCAAGTGGCCCTACTTAATGTGTGGAACATTCGTCTAATCAAAACGCCATTAAATTCTATTAATACAAAGTAAGTTTGTGTTTCTAAATGCTTATACTATCTTATTTCGAAACAGTAAAGAATTAACGTTACTTGAACAAAAACAGGGAACAAAGTTATTATTGCGTTTGGAATGTTTAGAAACGTCAATAAAATGTTAGAGAAACAAAGTTTTTCGGTTGTAAAGTTAAGTTTGTAGCTTTTAAGTTAAATGATAATGTAACTAACACATTGTGATCTCTACCTCCTATATAATAAGGTATGTATTGGTTTGAAGCTGACCATCTCACAGTAGAATATATGAGTCTACTTAAGATTGATAACTAGTCTTGGTTTTAATTCGTTAACGCTCATTAGGGTGGCCATTACACCGACGTCGATAGGAATTTAATTATTATCCAAAAATAATTTATTAAATAACATCAATTAATTGGCATGAGATAATGTTCTTACTAAGTTAATTAATGTAAATCATATCGTAAACGATTTCAAATTGAATCTTAATAAACTTGTTTGTAATTTCGAAGATTTCATTCCGAAACTACGAAGTTTCTAATGAAATGAATTTCCGTCGCATTGTTATTGAATTGTTTCTAGTTAAATTGTCTGAAGACTAACTTAAACTTGAGTCTGGCACTGTAACTTACAATGATTTCTACAAAGTACCCGAATCCGGTTCGTCGTGAGCTCTCCACGGACTGATGGCCCGCCCTTATCAAGACAATAATGACTTATAAAAAGTTAAGTGTCTTATCAGCAGCAGACTGATAAGACGACCGACGAGTGACGGACTACGTGTCGAGTTAACAAGAAGTGTCGAAATGGCCCAAAAAAATGGTATTAACGTAGCCTTAGCGGTTGGCTCCATAGAAATTAAAAAGAGAAAAAGAACGTGATATTTTTATTCATATAGTTTGGATCATTTTT
Source organism: Apamea sordens (assembly GCA_945859715.1). NCBI lineage: Eukaryota > Metazoa > Arthropoda > Insecta > Lepidoptera > Noctuidae > Apamea > Apamea sordens. The sequence continues at coordinate 427,579 of OX244002.1, forward strand.
TTTACGATAGTCTAGCACTCTAGCTACGATAGTCTAGCACTCTAGCTACGATAGTCTAGCACTCTAGCTACGATAGTCTAGCACTCTAGCTAGAATAGTCTAGCACTCTAGCTACAATAGTCTAGCACTCTAGCTATGATAGTCTAGCACTCTAGCTACGATAGTCTAGCACTCTAGCTACGATAGTCTAGCACTCTAGCTACGATAGTCTAGCACTCTAGCTACGATAGTCTAGCACTCTAGCTACAATAGTCTAGCACTCTAGCTACGATAGTCTAGCACTCTAGCTACGATAGTCTAGCACTCTAGCTACGATAGTCTAGCACTCTAGCTACGATAGTCTAGCACTCTAGCTACAATAGTCTAGCACTCTAGCTACGATACTCTAGCACTCTAGCTACGATAGTCTAGCACTCTAGCTACGATACTCTAGCACTCTAGCTACGATAGTCTAGCACTCTAGCTACGATAGTCTAGCACTCTAGCTACGATAGTCTAGCACTCTAGCCAGATCGAGATCACTCAGACATTACGGGACTTGGAAATACTAATCGTATTTCCAAGTCGTAATTAGTCATTAGTTCGCCATTAGTCCATTACCCTTTATAAGTAGTTTACCGTCCGGCTAAATATTGATCCGGTCACGGACTAAACGTTCAGATTTCTCATAACTTAAAATGAATAAATGAAAATCATGATCATGTCTCGAACAAAATTGAGCAAGTTAGTAATAATATCAGTCCTGTAAACGGAGATCTTCCGCGGAGACCGATCTCTAATTATACTTACCGCACTAACATGCACTTGGGCCACACGATCTTAAATCTCATGTTTCTGAAAATAAGAGTGAAATGTAGTGCATGTAATGTTTGGAAGAGATCGCTATCGATGGAGTCATCTGGTCGTCATGGCAATGGTAACACGAGTTCTGAATTCGAAGTTTGGGATTCGGAACGTGCTCTGAACGGTATACGCACCTGAAAGATTTTGATACTTGACACTTTTTATAAGAAATCGTGAAATTAAATATTATTCTGAAAAAAAGCTTTTAAAGCAGGCAGGTAGAATTTAAAGTCTATCGCCTAATGTTATAGTTCTTAATATAAATAATTGAACTCCCACGTCAGTTGATCAGAGCAAAATCATGAATACTGCCGGCACTATCGCGGCATTAATAGAAGCCATTTGCAATAGTAATTAAGTAAGTCCTCTATATACAACGCATGCTTTTAATGAATGATTTAGTAAATAATGTTGCTGTTTACCCACTTTATGTTGAAACGCATAACTTAGACAGACGTCGCATTTATTAATTGCTTTAAGTACTCCTACAAAAAAAAAAACACAACTATCAAGACTGTTTTATACTGGGTTCCAAACAGGGTGCGTTCAAAGTGTGGAACAAGGAACAAGTCACGTCTGTGGGTTTCAATATGTCCGCCAGAAGACGGAGCCGACACAGACACACAGACACGCAGGCGGACGCACGAGGCGCTGGAATTACGAGAACCGCCTGTTTACACGTGTCAGTGAGCTTTTGGTAACACGGTTCGGTTAAATACTACATGCTGTATATACGCAAAGAAAATTGCTTCGTTGTACGGATTACACGTTTCTCAGCGGTTATCTAATCTGTGGTTTAGCCTTCAGTAGGTAGGTACTTTACTTATTCCAGTTTGAATGAAAGATACCATTCGTTAGGCGCACGTTTTCTAATAACCGTAAGGTACTATGTTGTTCAATTAAAACCCCGTTTTCATGTCCCCTCTTCCTGACGAACTTTCAACTACTTATGAAGTAAAAACCAGTCCAAAAAAAAGAAGAGGATTCTTCTTTGAAAGCGTTTAAAAATGGTAGTTTGTGAAGCAATCACTTTGATGGTTCTTAAATAATACTCATTTCGTTTATTAAAGAAAGTAAACATGATATTCAGTATTATTATAATAATATTCTCAAAGGCTTCATTTATTTACGAGTGAAATTATTGGTCACATACAAATTACAAAAATATTAATGTAAGGCTTTAAAAGTAGTTGTAAAGTACCTAAATTACGAATATGGCTTCAAAAACACAAATATTCATGTAATGTGCATTGTAATATACTATTTATTGTTATTCCTTTTTGAATAATCACATAAAATGCATTGTAAGCGCGCGTTGTAATGTTTTGAATTTACAATTTTGTGTTATTTCTCGCTTCAAGTTATTTAAAACATCTAAGTTATTATAACAGTTAACGCATAATGGGCATGGTGCTACAGGTATTAATGTGTCAAGAAAAATAAATATGAATACGAGGCATTTCATGAAGATGGGGACGTATCTTACATAAGGAAACTGCATTAGTGTTGTTACCTTAATAAATACTGTTCTTATAATCCTAACATGGAATTTATGAAACGTACATACTTTACAGTTCACCCTATCTCGAAGTATTTTAGTGAACCATTCCCCTAAGTTCTACACGCTATAGATTAGAATTTTTTTTACTTTTTCTTCCAAAATGACACCTATTCTGATAGGTAACGGTGCGCGGCGTCGAACCTGGGAATGTCCGCGCTTCCCACGGATCAGTTAACAAAATCGTTTTATATTGGTTTAGATATGATAGGTTCAAGTATTTGGAATAACTTTTTAAGTAGGTACACAAGATACACCTACTTTCGAAATAAAAAGGACTCTAAAAAGAGTTTAATTTTTTCTAATTTTGTGTATAAGAACTTCATAGTCGAGAACTTTCTTTTAAGAAATGTCTGAAAAGAGCTTTTAAAAACAAAAATAATCCTTCGAATTACAATATTTTACCATTCATTTTTTTTGTTTCTGTTTTTGTTTTCAAAATTTTTCTTGATCGACGAGTCTTGTTACAAAAGCTAAGTTAGACAACAGCACATACATTTTATTTATCATGCCTCTTTCACCTGAAGAATGTGCTAGGATCATGAATTTTCTGGTACTAGACATCAGTATGCGTCGTTCTGCAAGAATGGTGGGTGTGACGTTACGAACGGTCCAGAAGGTGAAGCGAAGGTACGAAGAGACGGGAAACCATCTGAGGAGACCTTGTAATGGCAGACCTAGGTGAACTAGTGCCCGAGAAGACCGTTATAATGTTTCCACTGTGTTGAGAAATCGCCATCTTAATGCAGTTGAAGTCCAGCCACAGCTACTTCAGACCCGAAGGGACTACATTAGTAACAGTACAGTGAGAAGAAGACTTGCTGAAGCAAATCTGAAACCCCGAAGACCAGCGAGTGGCTCCAAACTCGAGAGACAACATCGAGACTACGATGCGCGCGTGAACACATACAGTGGGATGAAGAAGAGTGGTCAAGAATTTTGTTCACAGATGAGTCTCGATTCTCACTTTACACTTCTGATGGAAGGCAACGTGTCTACAGGCGGCCTGGTGAGCGATGCCTTCAAGACTGCTTCTCAGAAAGAGTCCAGTACGGTGGAGGCAGTGTGGGCTGGCATATCTTCAAAAGGTCGCACAGAGTTAGTTGCCATAGAAAAATGCACTCTGACTGGGGAAAGATATGCCCAAAAGATTCTCAACGAGTATGCAGGGCCGTATTTAGCAAATATGGGGGATGGATCGATGCTGATCCATGATAATTCCCGGCCACTAGGAAGCTAGGGAGGCTAGTCAGAAGCCGCAGACCACCACCTACCCTCAGGGCTCTAAAACAGGCCCTGATTGAAGAATGGGAGAATATTGCCCAACATCGGCTCCGAAACCTCGTGTTCAGAATGCCAAACCAGCTCGAAGCTGTAATCAGAGCCCGAGGAGGCAATACCAGTTATTAAAAATTAAATAACATGTAAAACATACTTATAAATGTTAATTGAGTTTTTTGACACTAAGCTATAAATGGCAATTTTTATTGTTTTCTTTTTTTGTTTAAGTTAAAAATATTACTAAGGTGTTTAATAGTTTCAAAGAAAGCTGATAAAATTTGCTATAAAACGTTTTTTTATTTTAAATCACTAACTTCTTTAGTTCAGAAAAATTGAAATTTAAAAAGTGCAGCAAGTACTTAGTTTTGCAGGCCAATCTTATTCAGGTTGTACGGTATCGACTGTTGGAGCAGTTCAGTATCCACTTGTTATAAACGTTAAGTAAATGTTTTGTCGAGTCAATTTTATGTTTATAATGCGAGTTGGAGACAAAGGGTAAATGTTTATTGGTTTCTTATTGTTTACCCACTGTTTATTTCAGATGATAGCCCGTAACCTAGTTGGAAAATAACTGAGAATGTTGATGCGTCGCGATAAAAATAATCTATCAGGTTAATGATTAGATATTTAAAGTCGGATTTGGGATTAGCTATAATATGGTTCTATAGGTACTGCTGTAAATGAAGGTAAATTGACAAACATGTACAATACCGCACGGGCTTTTTATTTATATTTGAAATTTTGAAGTAATTTTGTGCAATATGAATACGGGAAACCGTCGATTTTGATGTCGGCGGCGGAAATTAATGCAAAAAATTACAGTAGAATCAGCGGTGCTTTTATATACTAGTGTCAAATATATGGAACACCTCACCTTGTAAGGTTGGCAGGTATAATATTGTAGGATTATTTATCAAAATTAGCCATTTAAAGACGACATACCTGTAATTGTTTTTATGAAATATGTCCATCGTAGGCGGCACTGTATGAGCACAATTAATTAAAAACAAGTTATAAGTATGACAATAAAATCGCTTCGGAAATTAATTATTTCGCCGTTTTAGCTTGTAAATGACACTCGGTGGTAATGAAGTGGCCATTTTTCATTATGTTGATACTTTATTATAAAGCTGCGCCCGCGCACGTCGCTGATGAGTTATGAGATCAGTAACTTAAATGTTATTGTTATTTATTATAAAATAGGATTCTTCGTATGCAAAGTTTTAATAATAACAAATATAAGTTTAGTTAAAGTTGAGTTGAGTTTAACAAACTGCAAATCATGGAGATGGATGTTTTGGGTGCTTAATAATATAGTGGTTAAGAGGTCAGCTGTCACGAAAACGTTGCAAAACCAATTAATATTTTAAAAGAGCAACCTAACCTACCGTGGAGTTTCTTGCCGGCTCTTCTCCATAGGAAACGACCAATTGGGACCGTGCCTAGCTTCTGACGTATCTTATATACGTAGAAGTGCCCATATAGGTTTATGAATAAAATATTTTGATTTTGTTATCTTAATTTTAAAACTAGTTGAAGAGTTGGTTAAGAGAAATAGTTACAAGTTCTGATTTATTTAAAAAAGTACATTATTGACCGACAACCTTTAGATAAATCACAATGCAGGTAGGTCATCTATGTGACCTCGGCATTAACATTTTAATGTTAGATGAACAAGTTTATTCATAGCCAACGTAACATAATATCGAGCCTATAGTAAGTTGGGATCATTATTAAATTTTATGATTATTTCATGTTAAATATTTAGAGTGAGCGCGTCGAGTCAGCGGCTCGTATCTATGTTAATGTTGAGATTACGAATGATTAACATTAGCTGTGTTATCACTTTCATGATTTATAAACTAATAGGATTTTGTAGGGTGGGTTTTCTGTGAGTTTAACAGCTAAAATGATAAAGCTTTCATGTATATTTTGAGCAATTTTTAATATTTTATTTGATATCGGCACCCCCTTTCTTATGATAAGATCGCATCCATGATTTATTCGGTAGAAGAACCACTGCCTTTTACATTTAACTCGGTACCTGAATTTGAACACGGTTTCAGTTTTATTGCAAAGTAAGTACTTATCGATCATATGTAAGAGTTCTGCCTGACCCTCACAATGACGTTCAAATCAAATTCGTCTTCCTAACATAAGAAACAGCACGTGAAACGATCCATCTTATCAGTCCATCTGTCCCGCTCCGCCTCTTGCGTGTCGATCTCCGCAGATAGACGGGGACTAGAGGAGAGAGGGGTCATCGGGACATCTCTAGTGTTTACCGAGGCGCACGGTTTGATAGCCGAGATTCAGATAAGTGGGTTCACGATTGTCGCTTGTTTTGGTCTCTCTTGGCGCTCTGAAACGGGTGCTTCGGTTAACTTTTTAAGGTCTGCAAGAAAACGATGAAGTTTTATTTGATATCTTACCTAAGTAGCAAATCGACAGACAAGACGGACGATAACAAAGTAAGATATGAGTAATAGAGGTGACACACATTTTTCACACACAGCAGACTCAAACATGAACTTGTTGTTGAGAAATAAAGGCTTTTATTTTAATTTCACTTCCACGTTTCGAGACTGTGAAAATCAACTCCTAATTCATCACCTTTCGTAATAATGAAGCATGTGGGCGTGCCGGTGCGAGTGTGTCCGACTGCGACCTCGACAGGGCACGCGGCACGTGTCTGACGCCTGTCAGTGCGAGATGGATGACGCGCGGTGCACAGGGGATGGTAATTGTTTACACTCCACCGGGGACTGGCCCCGAATGAAAGTTATGAAAAAAGGGTTCAGAAAACTGTTAACTGGTTGTTTCGATATTGTTTTAATGTTAACGCTTAATCTGAAAATTTACTGACGCGGTTTCCGTATAACAACGTTTCGTTGAGTGTTAACTAACCATTTAGCACATTAGCATACACGGTTATTATTTAAAAAAAAAACACTTTTTATTTGTATTATATTTGATATTTCACGATCTGTTGTCAATTGCATGAAGTTCTTTCTTAGCAGTAAATGAAGTTGAAGTGCAATTTCAAGTGTGTCAAACAATAGTCACCTAGTAGTGGTACTCTTTAAAACTGATTCAGGAAATTACCCGCCTTACCAATAAACATTTATATGGAAAAACCAAACCCTATAGGGTCACTGCTTTCAAACAAATATCCAAGTTATCCATATTCCGGGGACCACCAGCAGGATTACCGGAAAGTCTTCCAATATTACCTCTAATGTAATACCAAAACAAAAGGAGATCGTCGCAGATGACGCGCGGACGTGCCAGCCCTGCTGATCAGGGCCCCCATATGTACAGCCGACAGCAAGTCAGTGGTAACGCTTGATCTACGAAAACCGCCTCTACCACTACGACTTAAAGACGCTATCAATGTCAAGATGGTACCATGAATGTAAGGGTATCAGTACCCTCAGATAAAGACGTCGCTTATGGCCGGATTAAGATACGATCGCGGCTTTAAAGTCGGCAGTGCCGGATATTGGGCCAAGAGATTGGATCCAAGCAGTCTTGTTAACATGCAGGTGGATGGGGCTGTAAAAATGTGATAAGCTTTGTAGCTTGGCAGACGTTTAGCAAAGCGAAGGTAACGTGAAACGATTTTGAATTAATTTGTCATTGGGTTTTTTGATACAAAGGACCTTAATCCGATGACGATAGCGAGCTAGCTGCTTTTTTAGGCTAAAAAGTTAAATCCATAGATGAATATGTAAAAAATGGTAACGTCAGAGTTTAGGTAACATGAAATAGGCTTAAAACGTGTGTAGGTACTAATTGGTTCATTGTTGGTCGAAGCTCAACTTCTGTGAACTTAATCTAGTTCTTTGAGGTCAAAGTATAAATCATCATTCACTGTCCTCACGTATAACCGGTGCACGGTGGCTATAACTGTGGTCCCGTCATATTTATCATGGGAGTTCTTTATCCAGATTTCTAAACCCCCTACTTTAGGACGTTTTATATCTCCATCCGTCTTCGAGACGCGTCATTGCGGGATGGAACAGTAGGGTGACCAAAATTTAAGTGCATAGGATTACGCCCCCAAATTCTTTTTGTGCAATAAAATGCATGATGCAAGACTCGTCTCATATTAGACGTATAGTCCGCCGCACACGGGGGACTGTACATCCTATCATATCCTACTAATTATTATAAACGCAAAAGTTTGTATGAATGGATGGATGTTTGTTACTCTTTCATGCAAAAACTACTGAACGGATTTGGATAAAATTTGGCACACAGATGGTATATAACCAGGATTAACACATATAATATTTTTTATCCCGAAATTCCCACGGGATTGAAACTTATGCGCGTGAAACCGCGGGGCGCAGCTAGTCTATTATAAGACGAGTCTTGGTGCATAAGAGAATGTGCATTTTTTAAAATAATTGTTGATATTTCCTTTCACTTAAAAACGTTCAGTATTGATTTCGCAATGAAGGCTACCGATTATCCTAATCTAAAATGAAACACAAAACATAATACTTCGCCGTAAGACTACTGTTTTGTATTTTCGAGTTTAGCTTCAGAAAACCAAAAGAAACACCTCCATCTTCTTTCCATCTTAACATCAGTCTTCCAGAATGTCTCTTCTCCCGCGACCAGCACAGCATCCTAACCACAAAGTACCATAAACATCTGTGTGCTGGTTGACAATCAGGTCACGCGCCCGCCCTCTGCTGATCTACTCCAGTAACTACCGCTATTCTTTTATTTCAACCTCCCCATCGGAAAGTTGTATTGCGTCGTCTCCCGAATATTTTACAAGAAATGTATTATCGTTACGTAAGTGAGAGCGCAGGGAGGAAGATTTCATAAACAGCCTTCGATGTCGTTAGTGTTAAATTTTATTACGGGTGTGGTTTGATATAAAACGTATTGTTGCGCTGGGTAGAATATGAAGTAGAAATCAGTACTTCTAATAATTTGAGATAGCTACCACAGAAAATAGTGAGGGATAATACGGTTTACAGTTATGAACAAGTAAATAACATAACATAAACATGTCAAGGCATTTTGACTATGCTAACCATAAAATACTGATAAACAAGCTTGAAAAATATGGAATTAGAGGCAATGTCCTTGAACTTATCAAATCATATCTGACTAATCGAGAACAAATTACATACATAAATAAAAACTGCCCCTATACAAAAACTGAAAAGTCTATGTCTCTACACCTATACAATGCCTATTTAGTGTGCCGCAGGGCAGTGTTCTTGCTCCATTACGAGCATTATTCATTATTTATATGTTAATGACATGCTTAAAACTATTAATAATCCAGTGATTCTATTCGCTGACGACAGCACAATACAAATTTTTTTCAAAAAAATTTCAAATTCCACCCCTTTTTTTTTTTTTTTTTTGAGGATGGGAAATCATCAAATGACCCCTCCCGCTCTGGGTGGAGCAGAAGGGAGTGTCAGACTCTTACTGACTAAAACCCACCCGTGTTCCTTCCTTAGCCCTTTATGTTCCAGGGCAGCGGTAAACCCTTTCGGATGGTCCCGCTACCCTGGCAGGCTTCGGCCCTATGGGGCCCCGTCTCTTTTGCTGACATCTCTATGAGGCGCGCGTGGAACACGAACACGCCGTCCGGCACGGGCCTAGTCCTGATCGGACGGAGAGCTACCCATTACTCTCCGCCCGCAGGCCCGCGCCTACGGTGGCCGGGAGTCATCACGCGGCTCCCGACGCCCGGAGCGTCTCCAGCGGCGGCTGAGGCGTGAGGTGCGCAAGGCGCGTTCCCTCGCCCACCCCGCCACCTCCTTCGCTAGCATGACTGCTTCGCAGAAGGAGGTGACTGCCTCCCACTCCCTCTCACCCCGGACCATGGCTTGAACCAGGGCCGGACGCGAGAGGTCGCCGCCGCTGCCAATCGCCTCTACGAGGACACGGCGGTGCTCTGCCCAAGCAGGGCAGACCTCCACCGTATGCTCCACCGTGTCCTCTGGGCGATCCTGACAGTGGTGACACCCGGGCGTCTCCTCCCGCCTGATGATGTGCAGGAACCTCCCGAAACATCCGTGTCCGGAGAGGACCTGCGTCAGGCGGTAGGTGAGAACGCCGTGACGTCTCCCTAGCCACTCCTCAAAGAGGGGTCTTACCGCCGCTATCGTGGCGTGCCCTGCGCTGGGTTGCGATAGTCGCTCCTTCCATGCCACCATGAGATCGCGCCGGAGATTCGTCCGCTCCGCCGCGGTTTGCCGCGGATGCGGAGTTTCCCCCCGGCGTAGTGCCTCCGCGCGCCAATCATATAGGCGCGCGAGGACTATCGCCTCCAGATCCCATGGTGGCAGTCCGGCAAGGAGGCTTGCTGCCTCGCCTGAGATCGTGCGGTAGCCCCGGATCAGCCTTACGGCTACCACCTTTTGGGGCGCGTTCAGGTAGTGTGCGGCTCGAAGCCGCAGTGAACGCGCCCATACCGGGGCCCCATATGGGGCCATGGACCGCACGACCCCCGCGTAAAGCCTCCGGCAGGAGGCGTTTGGCCCCCTCAGGTTGGGCAAGAGCCGCTTTAGGGCGGCCCCGGCCCGTTCCAGTTTGGGGGCCAAACGTCGGAAATGCTCGACGAAGTTCCATCGGCTGTCGAGGACGAGACCCAGGTACCTCATCGTGGTCTCGACGCCGATGTGAACCCCTCCTACCACTAGTTGGGATCCCGGAGGTGGCCCGTACCGAGGCCCATGAAAGGACATGGCCTCGGACTTGTGCAATGCCACCTCGAGACCCAACCGCCGGATCCTTTCCACGACTATCGCAACCCCGCGTGTCATCGCGTCGGCCGCCGCCTGATGCGACCTCCCCTGCGCCAGGACCAGCGTGTCGTCAGCGTAGCAAACTACGCTGACGCCTTCAGGGAGGTCAGCCCGCAGCACCCAGTCGTAACCGATGTCCCACAGGAGCGGCCCCAGAACCGATCCCTGTGGGACACCGCACGACATCTCTCGCCGGTTCCAGTTCCCGTCGCGACCGGGGTAGATGACGGCTCTGTCCGTCAGATACGCCCCGACTACTCGACGGAGGTAGGTCGGCACCCGGTGATACCGGAGTGCCTCCCCAATGCAGCTCCAGGGCAGGGTGTTGAACGCGTTGGCGATGTCGAGTGACACCGCCACGACCACCCCACCCCGGGACACCGCGTCCCCCGTCGTGAGGGCTCTTACGCGCATGATGGCGTCCACCGTAGAGCGCCCCTTGCGGAAGCCAAACTGGCAATCCGCAAGATCCGGCCCAGTTCCTACAAGGTGCCCGACGAGGCGGCCCGCAATTACCCTCTCAAAGAGCTTGCCAACCTCGTCGAGCAGCACTATGGGCCGGTATGCGGACGGAGAGTCCGCAGGGCGCCCCGGCTTCTGAATGAGGACCAGCTTCCCCGTCTTCCAACGGAGTGGAAACTGGCCTCTCTCCATGCATGCGCTTAAGAGCGCCTCCAGTCGAGGCCCGAGAGCCCTCGAGGCCAGGACCCAGGCTTTACCCGGCAAGCCGTCGGGTCCTGGGGCGGTGTTTTTCGCCTTCAGCCTGCCTACCGCCGCTCTCAGATCTACCCCGGTCACTTCAGGGGTGTCGTCGTCGTCGTCCGCGTGGTCCGCTTCGGGCACCGCAAGTGGCGGAGCCATAGGCGGGGGAGTATACTCCCCCCGTGAGGGGAACAGAGCGCTCACCACCTCCTCCACCAGCTGAGCGCGGAGACTCTGAGTCAGCGGGGGGGCCCAGGTGCGGAGTTTATTCCGCACCATTTTGTAAGGGCGCCCCCATGGATCTCTGTTCAGAGTCTCCAGCATCTCCTCGCGGGCCATATCCTTGGCCCGCAAATTCCACCCCTGTGGGGCTGAAAGGTGGGGACAGTTTATATGAAACATTATATTCATTTAGTTAATAAACTTGAAACTTGGCAAGAATACTTGCCTAAGAAAGTAATAAAGTTTATCATTATAAGTTTTTCAAAACTACCCCTCAAAGGGGGATATAGGGGTGTTAAGTTTGTGTGGAAGAAATTGAATGCGCGGTCCGAGTAACTCGAAACTCAGTATTGATACTTTTGACAGAAAATAATTAATAATAAGTATGTAAAGTAGTCGAAAATTTACCACTGACGGGACAAAAAGGGGTAACTCAGTTTTTAAGGGGAGGATTTGAACTTGAAACTGTATGTTACGCGACGTCCTGCGTGAGCGATCTAGACGCGAACGCGAAGCGGCGCGGCGCGGCGCGAAAACAACAAACATTCGAAACCTATTGAAGTGGCCTACGTGACCAAACGCACGTGGGGTGCGGTGCGGAGCGGCGCGAAATGAAGCGAACGCGATCAGTTGGCTTGATATTTTCGCGCGAAGTGGACGCGTCGGCCATATTTTTTTTCAAGCAAAAATTGTAATGTCGGAGGTAGAACTTCTTATTAATGCTATCCAAGAACGTCCTACATTATGGGACAAAAGGACTAAAAGTTATCACAACCGGTTATTATCGCACCGCGAATGGGAGGCTGTGGCTAAAATAATTGGGACTAATAAATTTAATGATGACTGAACTGAACGGCGGCGGAGGGCGCGGAGGGGACGGTTCGCGCGCACGTAGGACAGAGTAGCCGCATCGCTCCGCATCGTATTAAATTCGCATCGGATCGTTTCGCAATCGCGTTCGCGTTGAGTCGTCCACGTAGGACATGGCGTTACATTTTCACGCCTAAAACACTGAACTTCTAATTTGGCATAGAGATAGATGGCATCCTGGGGAAGCACATACATTTTATCCTGTTAGCACGTTCCCGTGGGATAATTTCCGACATCCACGCGGGCGAAGCCGCAGGCAGAAGCTAGTAGGTTATAATACAATGCACCTGTTATACTTGTAACACCTTTTTAACATGTGTTATGCAAATAAATGATTTGATTTGATAAAATAACGCCTTTATTTATCGAAGGGTTCGGTAATTAATGATGTACCATAGTTAAGACATATTAGGTACACTTCATAAAATCATTGAAAAAAATTAAGTAAAAAACGAGCCTAAATCCCTGCATAATCTAAAGTCAACATTTTAACTGATGACATCTTCAAAATCAGCAGCATCTGTTATAAAGTAATAAATAAAGTGCAATACTCCTGTGTGGGCTTATAAATTGAGTAACAAGGTGTCCGATAACGTGTTTCATTAAACGACATGAAAGTTATGGCGGTTTTATTAACCTCTTTTGTGAGACACTCTTCAATTTATTTATTAGCATTTTGATAGTGAAAATATTTTTGTGAATGATGAAGATAATGTTGGTAATTTATTCAGGAGGGTCGATTCGAGTTCAGTGTCGATTGTAATTGAAATGGAGGGGCATTCAAGAAATTCATGAGTTAATTCTCACTTAAAATAGTAGTTTTAGTTAAGAGCTATGTATTTACAATCTACCGGCCCAGTCTGTTAAATCGGCAATCTCATGGAGTTTCTTGCCCGTTCTTCTCCATACGTACCTACGCTTTGGAATGGGCAACTAGCTTCATCTTTTTGACTGACCGACCTTGACAATTCAAAAGTGCCTGTAATTGGTTTATTTGAAATAAATAGTTTGAGTTCATGTAATGAAGAATTCAAATACTTCTTATGGAGCTACTGTAATAGGTATTCCGTTCAGCCGATGCTTTTCCACTACCGTAAAACCATATTAGCGGAAATAAATACAATTCATAATAACATGGCGTGGGGTTCCAGCAATAATATTTACATACAGCCGTTGCCAAAGAAACCAAAATGAATGTTTTGGCGAACAGTTGCAATAAAGAGCACTGCAGACAGAAACAAATGCGAATCGTTAAGTTGGACCTTGATTTAAGAGACTCGATCGCAAATTGATTTATTTCACATCAACTATAAATTTACATGCAGGCTTTAAAGAGATCGCGTAATTAAACCAAACATCGTTTATGGCTCATGAGACACTGATTGATTGGATTCAAAGATTTACGATAGATTGATTAGCACAGCCTTCTATGTTTATCTCTAAAAATAGAGTTTTATTTGAGGTCATCTGCAGATACCATCAGTGTCCATGAGGTAGATAATGGTCATTATGATGAGTAGGAGGCTTTTGATTAATATTTCTTTACAACATCTTTTATGGAAATTAATGCATTCTGAGTAAAGTAGTTTCTATTTAAAGCATCGGGATGATTAGCGATTACTTATTTGCAGTAATGCCGCCATCTCGTAGGTACTTTTACTAACATATCGCATTTTCTTTACGATAAGTGGAACCAGTTACTATAAATTAAAATGCAATAAAAACTTAATACAACTACAAGTCATACGTTTTCTCAAGTCATGCGTACTCATTTGAAATAGAAATGTTTCTCTTGTGACGAGTAACACGAGTGTTAGATATACGTCAGTTTCAGTCGGTGCGAGACAAGCCTGGTTCATATACATGGCCGCATGGCGATGTGGGTTGGACCGGTCCCTTCAGTTCGCTAATTGACGTCCGACAGGTACACAGGCAGACCGACATAACCGCTCATAAACCAACTCACGAATCACACAAACCCGACCAACAACCCACTACATTAAATTCAATTTACATCGGCCGCTCCACTATGCAGAATTCACTAAAGCATTCGACTGTGTGCACCATAAAAGAAAGCTGCGGAAACCTTCCACAAAAAGTCGCGGGACATTGATCTGTTGTAGTCTTGGAATAAAAGTCATTTTATTGAGTGATCGCTCAGCCTTTGTCACGTTTTATATCATTGAAAAACCTGCAACCCGTTATGGTGATGCAAGGGTTTACACTGGAGCCGGTCAAGAGCAATTTTATATCTTAATCTGTTGGGGTCAGAGTTCGATATTGAATGCGATATGTTTGTGAGTTGCGTCGTTCGGCGGACTGCTTGCGGGTGCAGCAGGCCGGAATGCCCGCGCCGGGAGAACCTGTCCCGCGCCTGAGAAATGCACTTCAAGTCTGCTTTATAAAATTCATGTGTGGAACGCATTACTACGTCGATGATTCACATTTATGGCAGGTTTATCTTTTAGAAGTTTTTTTTTAAAAGATTTTATGGCTCGTTAGTTGAATAATTTGAATGTTCCAACTTAATCTGCCGATGATAAAATTGACTCATCTAAATTATTAGAGTCTATCTAAATTGGGGAGTTAATATTTTTATTTTTGCGTTAAATGGTCAAAGCTTCCTCAATTAATACTAGTTTTAAAGCTATTAAGTTTTCACTTTTCATATTTTATAGTCTCCGGATCATTATAATCGCACTTACCGTTTTCATCTCAGTTATTAAATTAAAAATCATCTCCGGAGTAAAATATGTCTTCATTTACTTGTCGAAAACTAATTTCGACTGGTTCCCGTTCTTATGCAAATGTGAGTAGTAAAGGAGGACCTGCTCACACATGTACTTTACCAGGTGGTGTCAGTGAGTTATTCTATATTTGCGGTACGTTATGTTTGTCATACGTGGCTCCAACAGTTTTAAACGATTTGCAAATAAAGTTGCGCAAAAGGTGTGAATATATTATTTTTCAGAAGATGTTCTCACTTCACACCCCGCCATCAATCAGCTGCACGTTTTTCACTGGCGTTAACGATGTGGTAAAGATGAGCAAATACGCATAAATGCGGGTCATTATCCACAACGACCGGTTACTGTCGCTGTTTGTAATAAGTCAACGTTGCCTCAATTTGTTCGAGCATCAGATCTGTGCGGTACTTTTTGTTTTATTCAAGGTATGTTTACTTGACCGAAACACATGAATTACTTGACATTCGAGAGGTGATCAGAATTAGAGCTTAAAACTGGATATGTTACATCACACTGATGATGACATGATGTTCTGAGATGCTGATATCAAGTAATGCATAGTTTACATTTTGAACTAAACTCTGCAAAACAATGAACCTACAGTGCTGCAACTCATCGTCATTCTCGTGCCCTTTTCCTAGTCTATTTCGGGTTGCATGCTGCTGCATGTCTGCTTCTTCCATACTAATTGTCTGTTAGTCGTCATCTCAGCAGTTACCCCCTTTCTGGTCATGTCATGTTTTAGATAGTTCATCCATTGTTTATTTATTTTATCGCTACTCCTACAGCTATCCAAACTTAAACTATCTTCTCGACATTTTTCTAATTCCACATACCTCTGCAATCTTTCCTGTACCTGTACCTACCGGATCAAGAAAATATCTTCTTTGCTCTTAGTGCTAGTGTAACCTTATTCTCAATAAGGTTACAGGCTGTTTGTGTATGTGAGTTTAAATGTTTGTAAACGCACCCACGATACAGGAGAAAATCCTAGTGTGGGGCAACGTTTAAAAAAAAATAAAGAAAAGGCTCGGCTGAGAAACTTCCCACCACTGCATTATTACCTCCCGGGGGTGAGCAGAGCTTTGTAATTGGATGTCAGTCATAACGCTGAAAGTGTTTCTAACTGGCTCGGTCAATTAGATTTATAGCGGATAGAATTCTAATCAACTTATTTCAACCTGAGAATATGAGTAGAATACGTCTATTTGTATAAAAAGAAAAAAATGTGAGCATACTTACAATGTAATCCTGTGACTAGCATTAATCCAATATTATCTACATCAGCACTTCCCCAACAGGAATTGAATCTTGGCCTTCAAGCTTGTTAGCTTCCGTCTTAGCGACCATAACCTCTAAGCTCTAACAATAAGTCTCACTGCAGTTAAATAACCCTTGTTCCTAACTTACACTTGCCCCCAAGTCCCAATTAATCTCCAAAATAAAATATAACAATATTAAACGAAATTAATTTAACAAAACCACAACGGCCCGACCCGAGAATCGACCGCGCGTCCCTAGCGTCCACTTAATTCCATTACTAATTCACCGGACACACACCGAATTAAAATAACCATACACAATCCAACAAGAATCTTACCTCACGCAAAACACAACCTTAGATCTAAAAAAGTTCTTCAGTTTTTGGTCTAAAGTTGCGTGAAGATGCAGCTGGTGGTTATGTCGTTTGGTGTGGTAGGCAGTGGTATCTAGATGGTCCGCGAAGAGTTTTTTTAATCCGTAATGGCCGCGCGTTGCTGATAACGGACAGTATGATATACTGAGCAGGAGGAAATATTTTGGAAAATGTATGGCTTAGCGTGGAGACCGCTTTCACCAGCGCAAGTTGTCGATTTTCAATGATTTTGATCACGTAGGTGGTTAAGTTGAAAAGTAAAAGGCAATTAAAGGATTATGGTATTGAGACGATAGCCAGCTGGACACTCGTGTCTTTCAATAACAAAAAAATACGATCAACAATTAATTTGACAAGCTCGGATAAATACCTTTTGATGTTCACCGCAACAAATCATTAAATCATTGGGAGCTCCATGTACAGCAGTGTACGTATACAACGTGGCGCTACAATGGTGACATTTTGTTTCATTAAGAAATTATATTTCCATTAAACGTTATTATATTATTTACGGATTTATTTAAAATTTTATTAAATAGCATCTTAGAGTAACCTGTACATAAAGAACTGTCGTGCAGCGGTAATTTGCCGGGGTCACGGATCATAACATCGCATCAATGAAATTAAAACGAATAAGCAATACTAGGAAGGAAAGAGACATCCCTTTGTCGGCGAGCGGCGCAGGCGGCGCGCGCCCTTTCTTCCCGTACAGTGCACACTAGGGTTGATGAGGATTCCTCTTCCTCATCCTCATAATGCGGAAAAGAGTACCAA
This sequence comes from Apamea sordens, assembly GCA_945859715.1. Classification (NCBI taxonomy): domain Eukaryota; kingdom Metazoa; phylum Arthropoda; class Insecta; order Lepidoptera; family Noctuidae; genus Apamea; species Apamea sordens. The sequence goes on from OX244002.1 coordinate 444,997, forward strand.
TCCACTTTTAAGACCAAAACTATTAACGTTAATGGTTCCTCTGTTGGCTTTAATCATTGGGCTACTCCGGGAATTTATAAAAGTAGAGCGAGACTATACGAGTTATATGGTTTGAAAAAATACAGGTTTGATACTCCTTTCCTAGAGTATGTCAAAAATTATTCAAAATTATTCAAAAAGATTAGTGCTTTTGCTAAATCAAAATTTTTAGGCAATACAATTAAAAATTCTAATAATAAAGTAAAAACCACTTGGAAAATTATTAACAATGAAACGGGTAAATCTGTTAAACAAGAAAAACAACTTGAGATTATGGTCGACAACAAATTAGTTAATAATGCAGCTGATGTAGCTGAGGCATTTAATGAGTTTTTTGCCAACATACCGATAACTACGACTCGCTCCTTAAATTCGTCCCCGTCTAAAGCTGAAGACCTTTTGCATAGTAGTGTACCTAAATGTAGTCCTTTATTTAGTTTCGAACATGTAACCCCGCGTGATGTAGTTAATATTTTTAATACACTTAAGTCTAAAAACACCGGTGATTATTGGGGCATCTCCATTAAACTTTTAAGTAATATAATAGACATCGTAGCCCCCTATCTAGCTGTTACTTTTAATAAATGTATTGATTTAGGAACTTTTCCTGACCTCATGAAGAGTAGCAAAGTCATACCATTATTTAAATCAGGTAATAAGACTGACGTTGGCAATTTCAGGCCTATTTCTATTTTACCTGCGTTTAGCAAAATATTTGAAAAGTTAATACTCAAGCAGTTGCTAAGACATTTTAATTTACACAGCCTCCTCCATAATGAGCAATATGGCTTTACAAAGGGTCGTTCAACTACAGACGCGGGTGTTGCTCTGCTGAGACACATATTTGACGCATGGGAGAAATCACAGAATGCTATTGGAGTTTTCTGTGATCTCTCCAAAGCCTTTGATTGCGTGCACCATGACACGCTTTTGCGTAAGTTACGTCATTACGGTGTCCGAAACGTGGCTCTCAACGTAATAATTTCTTATTTACATAATAGGGTCCAATGTGTAGATGTTAATGGCGCGAAATCTTCCGGGCTACCAGTTCAGTTAGGTGTTCCGCAAGGCTCAATACTGGGTCCATTTTTGTTCTTAGTATATATCAATGATTTACCATTCCATTTGAAGGGCATCTGTGACGTTGTACTGTTTGCAGATGATACCTCTCTTATTTTTAAAGTAGACAGGAATAGACAAGATTTTGACGACGTAAACAGTGCACTCTCAATAGTTACAGATTGGTTTACGTCAAATAACCTAGTTCTCAATGCCAAGAAAACGAAATGTGTAAAGTTTGCCTTACCGAATGTCAGAAATCTAGGACCCAACATCGTCTTAAATAAAGAGGTGCTTGAAACAGTAGGCTCGGCAATTTTTCTAGGACTAACAGTAGATGCCAAACTTCAGTGGGGACCTCATATATCAAGTCTAGCAGGAAGGCTCAGTTCGGCTGCCTACGCCGTCAGGAAAGTAAGACAATACACTGACGTTGATACAGCTCGTTTAGTCTATTTTAGTTATTTTCACAGTGTTATGTCCTACGGTATTCTGCTGTGGGGCAAAGCCGCTGATATACAAAATATATTTGTCCTTCAAAAACGAGCTGTTCGAGCAATTTACCAGCTAGGTGCCAGAGTTTCTCTAAGAGATTTTTTTAAAGATATTGGTATTCTCACGGTTGCATCACAATTCATCTTCGCCAACATTTTATATATTAGGCAAAATTTGCACTTGTACACTAAAAACAGTGATATTCACAGTGTTAACACTAGAAATAAGGACAAACTACGTGCCCCCTTTCACCGGCTTCATAAGGTTCATAACTCATTTGTTGGGCTTGGTATAACCTTTTATAACAAGATACCCTCTTCTTTGCTAGACTTGCCTTTCAATGCGTTTAAAGCTCAAGTAAAATCTAACCTTTGCTCAAAGGCTTACTATTCCATCAACGACTACTTACACGATAAGAATAGTTGGTCGCCCTAATTAACTCAAGACAATGTTCATGTTCTTTCTCCAGAATCAGCTTACTGACAGGTTATTGTTATTAGTATTAACTTATTTATTTATTTTACTTCAATGGTCCTAGTTTTTCATCTGTGACTCAAGTGACAGCTATGTGACCAGAACCCAGCTATGCGTAAATATGTAAGCTGTCACGCCCTTTATGCCTGGAGGCTTTTATTTAGGTAGTAAGTAGTTATTTCCATTTTAATTAATTATTTTTCAGCTTAAGTACGTATAGTTTTTATTATATTTGTTGGTATATTGGCGTGGCTAGCTGACATATTTTATGGCAAATAATTTAAGTTTCTTGTAATGTTAATTACTGAACATATGTTCCTAGTATTGTATACATGCAACTATATTCTAACTGAACAGACAGCTGTGCTGCTGGGAAGTTTGTTCCGCCACTTCTTCTTCCCAGCGATAGCACTAGGAAGTGGTGAAGGGCGGGCGTTTTTGGGGGACTGTCTTTTGTAATTTTGACGTTCGAAAAGTGCTGACTCTCAGCCTAATTTGAATAAATGACTTTTGATTTGATTTGATTTGATTTGGTTCCTCATTTTTTAGCGATTCCTCATCCTCTTCCACATCCCCAAAATCAGGCATAAAATATTCCTCTTCCTCTTCCACATACTCATTCATTAAGAGGAATTTATGAGGAAGTGTTGTTGACGTAACTTTTGCTCGCTGCTTTAGATAGTTACAGTGAAAAGAGGATAAAATATGAATTAGGTACTTTCACGATCAGGCATGAACGTGTTTCAACGTGTTTTAGAAATATAACACAGCACGCTATTGTGTAGTACTGTAGTGTACGTACCCAGCCCACTGTACTCTGTAGCCACTTAGCCAGTCTTAAATTTGTTTTGTTATGGGTGGTCATACGTAACTAGAACTACGTAAGTCGTAATTAGGTTTATTGTTAAGTTAAAAAGTTTTTGAGATGAAGCCAAAATGTAGTGCTATATTGATATATTAGTGTATTTTAGTGAAGTGGACGTTTATAATGTTAGATGTAAAATATGTGACCAAACATATTCAAGGAAAGGGCGCGGGACTTCGGGGTTAAGAAGTCATCTGAAGTCACGCCATGAAGTAGAATATGAACAAAAGGATACAGCATTAAAAAAAGCCACAAATACAGTCAATCGAACATGATGTTATTTAACACAATCAACACATTCATCATACCGATACCGAGAGCCTCAACGATCAACGAGTTCTGGAGCTAACTTTTTAACAAGCAGATTTTTACAATCAATGTTATCTGAGATGCTGGCCTAAGCTCCTAACGTCAAATCGCACCCATCGACAGATTTTTTATCCTGAAGTCACTAATAATGAATTATATTAAAGAGAAGAGAATAGGTCTTCAAGAAGACAGGCTTTTGTGGTGGAAAATGAATCCTAAATATTTTGAACTTTACAGAGCTGTGCGCCAGTATCTTTCAGCCCCCCCATCAAGTGTCCCTGGTTGAAGGGCCCATTCGCAATCTTTCTTTTATTTAAAATTTCAATTCGAAATCACAGGTTCTATCTTCCTCTTCCGCATCCTCTTCCTCATCCTCATCCTCCTCCTCATATCCTCATCCTCATCCACTTCCTCAAACCGTATTTCTAATAGTTCCTCATCCGCATCCTCTTCCTCATAACCACTTCCTCATCAACCCTAGTGCACACCCGCCCGCACAGAGAATTCTTTTTTTTTGCTTTTCTAGTGCTAGCCGTACCGGTGTCCTTGACACACTTCTTCATACTAGTGCGCATAATTACGTCGTCAAATATTTTTGTGAATGTTTCCGCGAAAAAGACGCTTACCTATTGTTTTATTTATTTATTTTTGTGTAATTAGGATAGTAATTAGATTATGGTACTGTGATAAAGACGCTTTGCTTTTTTTCTAATCTAGTAGGTACGTTTACATCTCTTACGATACGGACGCTTTTATTTGTGTTATTAGTGCTTGTGTAAACTTGTGATCGTGATGGCAAATATCAAAGACGATGTGTACGCGGAGAACGTGGATTCGGCGGAACAATTACGCCATCGAATAATAAATGCGTTTGAGAACTTGAGGCCAATGGCTATAAGTGACAGTTTATTTTCAAATGTGCGGGAAAACATGAAACGCCGTTTAGCTCTTTGTATCCGCCAACACAGAGGTCTTATTGAAAAAAAGAAAATTTAAAATAAAGACAAATAAAAGCACTGATTAGTGTTGACAGTTATAACTAATAATAACAAGAGAGGGTGATATGATAAGTGTTTGACTCCTCCGCTGTAGGTACCACTTGCACCGCTCGGTTTCTTTGATAACATGCCGTCAAAGAATCGGACCGATCACGAGTAGGTACAAGACGCGTTGCGCGGTTGCCAGCGCGCGAATCGACGCGTTGCCGCACTTGCCGCTACGAGATAACGTAAGCCAGCTAGCGCTAGGTAAGTAATTTCATGAATGAATTATTGCAAGGGTGAACCCAATTTTAGTTCCTTTTTTATTATTTGGTTTGTTTGATTTTTTTTTTCTCAATTTTCGAATTATTTTAACGTATCAAAGTTTATATGATTAAAAGGGCACTAACTAGCCCTATCTGTGTGTTAAATTAATGTCACCATTGTAGCGCCACGTTGTATTAAGGGCTACTCGTTTCAAGGGCTAGCTGAATTGATTGTTATTTTGATTTTGTGAAAAAATACATACCTACTTAAGTAAATACATTAAGCGGATTAATATCCGCCTAATGTATCCATGGTGGACAGGTCGCAACGTCCACCTATATTGTGATAACATCACATATGACAGGAACAGGTTCTAATCAGTTGAAGGTAACGCGACCGTCGCTGCTAAAGGAGATCGTTTGCTAATGGCGCGGAACCAGCCCCTTAATGGAATAGAATTCTTGAAGAACGGTGGGAAGTGCAATGTGGAGAAAACTAGATCAGAATGTACGTCATTATAGTAATAAGATCCTATGTCTGAGTTTGGATTATCTAGATTTAAAAGCTCAGCGCGCCTCACATGATCTTTAGTTTTCGCAGCTTCAACCTGTAATAGAGCGCACCTCATCAGGTACCTTAATCGTGCAGTCGATACAAGAACTCGGTCTTAGGAGACAGTCATTAGCTTTTTGAGAAATTTTGCGTTAAAATCGCATAAAATTTCATTTCATAGGATATGAAACACCAACTTACCTTTTAGGGTACCGTACCTTAGAAGAAAAAAAAACGGAACCCTTATAGGATGATTTATTGTCCGTCTGTCTGTCAGTCAGTCAAGACCCTGTTTCTAAGGAACGTGGAGATCAAGTTTAAATTAATATCAATATTTGAGCTCTATAAAAATAAGCTTCAGTCACACACAATAAAAAATACGGCCTTATATGTGACATATTTTGATACTCGCAAATAAATCACGATCTTTTTGGTAGCTATTACGTTTAAAGTACTTGCCCTTACTGCCCCGTCTCAAAAATCGAACCTGCATAGTACCTATTCACGTGGTTTTAGTGTATTAAGGCGCCATCTCCACAGGCGCGGCGCCGCGGCCGCGGCGAGAACATCGCGGCGACAGTCATGCGGTGCTATCAAATTATCGTCGCGACGAAATCGTCGCCGCGCGGTGTGGAGATTGATTCTATTGAATTTGATGGCACGGCGAGCCTATCGCTGCGGTTCCCTCGCTCGTGGAGATGGCGTATAAGGGCTGGCACGGGCACAATGAGTTCGTAAAATATGGTCTGTTTGGCCAAAATGTCTTTCATTGATTTATAATTTAAAAATTGAAATTATCAGCTCTGCGTGTCCAAACTATTAACAAAATAAACCGTGTCTCCCAGTCGATCTACTGAAAAATAAATAATCATGAAACAGGAGCATCTAACGTAAAATGGTGTTTTTAAAGATTGCTTTTTGGTGTATTTATTGCTTTTTATCATAATTTTAAAAGTGGACAAAGATTGAGCACGCCTCATCGAAACGGCAAGGCAAATAATGAAACAGGAAAAATAAATTTTCATTGTTTCACAAAGCCGTCTCCATACTAACCAACAGTTGTACGAAAACTCATTGGTCCGGTAGTCGGTGCGCGACTTGTGCGCGATAATTAATAGTAGCTGCGCACGGGACGACACGACACCGAACCCGCGACCCAGCGGACCCACCGCTGCGTGCTTTATGATTAGCAGCGCCGTGTCAATAGGTGAGTTTGTTTTAACTTGGCAGGCGATAAGGATTGTAACATGGATGATAAGGAATGTTTGTTGTGCTGTTTAGTGTTCAACTGGGGCCGATGAGACTGAACGTTGACCTGAACATCATTGAAGAAGAGGTAGAACTATTGTTTAGGTACGTTCTCAGCAAAGTAAATAATATGGAATGGATAGGGAAAGAAAGAAATTAAAGGGCGAAGGAAAAAATAAAGAGATCACAAGAAGTATGTAGGTAGATACTTGTTATCTTGTTCGATAACACGGTTATTGCAATAATATGTACTACATTTTATCAACCGCACCCAGTAAAGGAAGTGGGCCCAATGTTCGAATAGCTTCCAATGACCGCTCAGTCCCACACGCGGCCGCGGCACAGCCGGGTAATGTAACATAATGCTAATTTAAACGCCATTTAAGTTTCCATGACAATTAAACATTTATTATTCCAGACAATTTCCCTAAAAACCATAAACAATAAGCATGCATACATCCAATAAAAAACACTCGTCCTGGAACCCATGACAGACCATAACGGGCCATAACATTTCCTTTATGTGGCACAAACATTAGAGATAAGGCTAATTGCACACGAGGGCGCGATGCTCGCTGTCGACAGGCGGCCAGACACGGCAGGAGTGTCCCTCACGTGCAAACAGCCTTACGTGCATGCTATGATGCAGTATTTCATAATTATGATAGTTCATTAGGGGATGCTTTTATGCAGGTGGGACAGAATTTTTCTTTTTCAACAGATTTTCAGTGAAACGCACATTTTGAATTATTATGCAAGACTATTTAGAAATGGATCGGATCGGAGGTACCTTTTGCGTAATATAGCGAATGACTTCTACGTTATCTTAATTTGCACTACAAATTAATCATTGCCACCTGTCCTGTTCTCCTCATAAATCTTAGGAACACATTCACAATTCTATGCAAATTCTAACAACACTGCTAGTTCATATTCAAACTAAGTACTCCATTTATGCAGTGCTAGGGCTGCTGGGTGCTAATCAAATCCACTTCGCACTTGCAGCCTATAACTCATAGATTTCTCTAGCGCCATTAATCTAAGCTGTCTAACGGTTCCCTGTATCTGGGGCACTTCCCTACCCCTACTACTAACTAACTGTGTTAGAACATGTGCTAAGTGCCCATCAGAAGGTAATCTTCAATTTAACACCATTAGGTACTCTTAAGCTATGTTTAAGTATAGAACATTGACAGAGTGCCTCACAGTAATTTCCATGTTAATCTAGAAGAAATTGTAATGATATGAAAAAGGCAATAAGTACATAATTATGTGGACCATGAACCTAGATAGATACTTATTATGTATGTACTGGCGAATTGGGTGGGTGCCTTATAATAGTGGTTATGTTGTACAAGGAGGGTGGCAGGGCCATCGACGAGCAAACTGTAACCATGAATTCAGCACGTAATACTAGACCCTCTAGCGTAGAAATTTTTCGTCGAATTAAAAAAATATAAGTATATCTGTTGTTACGAAAAGTGCAATAAGTACCTAGCGGTCGAAATGTATTGCACAGCTATTATTTTATTAGTTAACGGTGAACCATTTTGACTGGTTCAGCATCATGTGCTGGATGCATGGTATCCTTGCTACCCTGTATTATGTACTAGCTTTTACCCACGTTGTCGCCCGCGTGGATCGGAAAATGTTCCACCGGAATTTACTACCGGGATTAAAAGTATCCTATGTGTTAATCCAGGTATAATACCTGTGTGCCAAATGTCATCCACGTTCAGCCGTTTTTGCGCCAATCCGAAACATACATCCAAACAAACGGACAAAAATTCTTCGTTACTATTTATAAGTATTATATTCTATACATACGTATAATGTCATCATAATCTAAATCAGTTATTCATAAAATCCACCACCTCATATATTATAGTTTATATATTATTCTCACGGCGAAGGTTTATCGAAGATGTTCTTAGTACCCAGTTGGTGGGACCATAGACCATCTGAGGGTTGCACACTTTTACATGAATTTAAGAAAAAACTCTTCCCGGCCTCGCATAAGGCCAGACATCAGCGTCTCCAGGCGCTGACAATTCACAAGTATGTAAAGTTTTCTGAATAAAACATTTTCAGGAAATGGCGGCGCCGCCGCCGTCAGCCTTCGCCTCACAATTAGAAAGCGCGGGATTATTCCGGATTACCGTCATAGTGGTGAATAATCGCTCACCGTACGACTACTATACGATACAGCATTGTATTGAAATGAACGCAGTGCGGTGTGAAACTGAACGCAGTGCGGTGTGAAGCTGTCCGACACGACGACATTGCAGGTTATTGCTATTTTAGTCGACCATGGAAACTTCTCTAGGGCATGATGTAAAAACTTTAAGCTTTTGTGACAATGAGAAAGCTTCAATTCATAATTCATAATGTTTATTGTGGATCACAGGTAGGTACATGGTACAGGTGTTAAATAGATAAAGAAAAAAATGTGAACAGCTATGTCCCGCCCATAGGGCATACAATAGTCAAGTTGATTAAATAAAATTACATAATTGCTAATAAAACATTAAATAAAATAAAAATTAACATAAAATTCAATAACTAATAAAATTATACAAAAACGATTTAAGATCAATAGGCCACGTTTTACATGATTCCTAACTATCTATATACAATGACCACTGAAATGCTCTGGGGGTCTACTCCGAAGTAGTATCGGCCGAATGTTCGGCCGTTTCCTGCTACGAAGTTACTATTTGGTACGGTCGGTTCCGATCCTACACTCTTTCGAATATTGACTATGGTCCCGACCCAACTGAGCCGATCCGAACTTTTCTCGCATTTTTCAATAATATTCGGTTCGGCCATGTGTCGGTCCGATCCGAACATTCGCACTCTGCACTTTGCAGTGCCCCCTGGATTCTTCGAAACTCGGCTTTTCTAACACCTAGTCAGTTCAAATCGAGGGGTGAACTTTCTGTGCAAACGATTGTATTAATACGTACTGTATTGTACTAGATAACAATAAACAAGAATTATAACGAAGTAATTAGGTTCATAATTATTAAAATCATTTTACGAAATATACATTACTTAACATAAGCATGTACTTAACTGAATGTCACGATAATGATGTTGGTATAAGTTAAACGTTCACGACATGTTTCTTAATGGTACATAATATCTTTAAATAGACGAGCTCCATAGCTCCACACAGCCTTCCTGAGGGAACACCCTGCTCAAGGGTGGCACCATGGCACTCCGATACGAAGGCATTTGAATGACAATAGAAACACGGGAAATAAATAAACGAACCTTAACTCAATTGGGAAACACATTGATTTTTCCATTTCCTTCAATGTGCTTGTTCATTTTAGGGAAATGTGAAAAGCTACCTTTAAATCTACCTTTTAATCTAATTTAAAAAGTAAATTCTCCTGTATCTTGGGAGCGGTAAACAGTGTGTACCATTCAAACACCTCTGAGTTGTGGGAATCGAACTCGCGCCCCGTAGCACGAGGTCTACTCCTTAAACACAAAATCCGTAGTTTCGCCCGAACTTACGGGCCTTTCCTAATCCATATCACTTACGGACATAAGATTAGTTTATTAGACCCGAACTAAGAATGAATGACTACACGATTTAACAGCTGTCCTTACTTCCGATGTGGTTTAGCCCGTCTGACAAAAGTTTATTAATCGGGAGTAGGTTCTCTCCGAATTATCGAACTATCGTACGGGCCCATTATTCGTCGACGGACTCAGATAGCAGGCTCAAAAGCTCTGTCAGTTCGCTAATGCAATCATTAACAGTTGACATGTACTTGCTTTCAACTTTAATTACATTCACTATATACGTACTTTAACTGGCCTCATTAAATAACAAATATGTCCGTTTAAAGTCTTTTCTTTAATCTCCAATAGACCTATAAAACGACTCAGTAATTAATTGGTACTTTCCTTGTTAATTAACTTTAACTGCTTACAATAAACAGATCCAGTGAACAATTGGAAAGTAATCAGCTAATAGGTTTATATTTAACGGATCGTTTATTGTTACAGGTACGTTTATACTGCTGTAATCAAGAGTGAGTGGTACCTCCCCTCACTGCCCCGCGATGGGGGCAGCGGGAGGGGTGAGGTATTGCGATGCAAATGAGATGATCGTCGTGATTCAAGTGAACTGCCGTATCGACAAGTGGATATGGAATGTAACGAGGTGAGTTTTGTGCAGGGACGCTGCGGTTGTTATTCGTACGTACCTTTGATTATTATTTTCTTTAGGTCATATAACCAATCATCACCATCCAACTTCAGATGTACTAACAATTTTGAATTTAAATTAAGAAAATCTACGGATGTCGTAGAGGATATTATTACAATACATATACTAGACTTCACGTTCCCATTGACTTGTAATGTCACGTGAGCGAAGCCGCGGGCACAGCTAGTCCTGTTATAACTATTATAGATAGGTATTTAATGAGAACATGACATTACACATACGTATACATTTTCTACTATGTATTTATTAGTGTTTATTTTGAGATCACAATCGGTCACCATGTTCTTCAACAATTCAAAATTGTAGAGCGGTTAAATGTACCTACACTGCCTGAAAGACAGATTATTATAAACTAAAATCCCCTTGGAATAAATAATTTAAAAACGGCTTTTAAAGTGTGATAACATTGCATTAAACTGGTTCAATACAGCTTACCACATCAAGGATTAGGCTCAACATCAAGTAAGTACGGATAACTTAAATCCGTACTTACTTGATGTTGAGCCTAATCCTTGATGTAGTAAGCTGTATTGAACCATGTATGTTATCGTTTATTTTTTCTAAAAGGCAGTTTATATCATTTTGATCTTGATAGCTTTTACGTTATCGCTAGGATAATTTACTATTTTAACGAGGCTTGTACACTGTAGGTATATACATAAACAGGCAGAGGCATCAAAACTCTGTAATATTCGCCGCAGTCGGTTAGCAAGAAAAGCAGTCGCAGCTGGCGCGTCCGTGTTATGGCTCCGTATGTTCACAATCGTGCCGGGTGTAGGGCAGGCGCGTCCCCCGCGATAATCCGCGACCCGCCGGATTTGTGCCCCATTGTGAGGACTCGCGACTTTGTATCATTTTACTGCACAGATGTAGAACCTTCGGCAAGTAGGTGCTAAAGTTTTAGTAGTAACAGTTAACTTCGCGTTCACACAGCAGACAAGTGGATATTGTTGGATCACAGTCCCGAAACATTCAAAGGATGAAACCGACTCAAATCGTAGTGCTACTCGACCGTCCTCTGCTGCAAAAAACAAATACAAAAAAAACGTGCAGGACAATGTCGTGTGAACCCAGCCTTAGGATGTGCACGGAGAGTCAGTCGGTCACGTTAGCTGCACGGTTCATTTGTTCGCCAGCCACGCATTCATTCGCATCGTACAATGCGAAGCTAAGTTCACACGCATAGCTCAGCCGTGGGCTGCTGTGGAGCGCTGGCTTTAGAATGAGATGCTTCACATCGTCTGGATTTCAATGTTGGGTACTTGTTAACTTGACAGATGACATCGATACTTACTGATTGTGACGTCATCTATGAATGTTCTTTGGTTACTTATATAAAGCTTCCTACGTGATGGCTTCCTAGCTAGTTCTGTAGCTGCAGCTATAAGCTCATAAACATACTTTCTGGTAGTCAAACTACGCCGTTTCAATAGTCTTATTTGGAGAATTATTCACGACACCATTTCCAAGATAACTCTATCCATATTTATCCTTAGAAATGAACATAACAAACGCTCTGACGACTTATTGAGACGTAAATGTTGACATAAGTATAACTTGTAGTATTATGTACTTACGGTCGCGTGGGCGGAGTTCCAGGTACCTAAGTATTCAGTAAGTACACAATCATAGGAAATATTGCATTATCGTATTATTGCACAACTAGTTTCTCTATGGGTATACTTAGTTGCGCAGTCTGCTCCATAGTACCTACGGGTACAAATTGAGCGTTTTTTTTTATCTAAAAAGTAATTAAAAACAAAACATTTTAATGTATCTGTATTGTTTTATTCAGTATAGCTTCTGCCCGCGGCTTCGCCCGCGTGGATGTCGGAAATTATCCCACGGGAAGGTGCTAACAGGATAAAATGTATGTGCTTCCCCAGAATGCCATCTATCTCGCGGGCCCTTTGTGGCTAATTACAATAGAAAACCAATTGTGTCTCATTAGTGGTGATTAAGAGGGTACCTATATGATATCTTTACCTAAGTACCTACCTACCTAATTAAAAAAAAATAAACTCAATAACAGAAAATTAAATACCTACCTACCTAAATTAGAGTGAGAGAGAGATGAGTTTAGATTAGTTATCATCAGAAATAGGTTTACTATTTCTGATGATAACTAATCTAAACTCAATAAATAAGCAAAATCCCTAAAAACTAATATCTATACGAATGACTAATCATACCTAACAGTATTATAAAATAACCTACGGTCACTACGGTACGTACCAAATATACTACCTATACTTTAAAATTAAAATCTATACCTACGACTTATCTATCTATTCTATATACTTATAATTATTCCTTTTAGTTTTTAGAGTTATTTAGGTTTATTTTTATATGAGTCGTAGGTATAGATTTTAATTTTAAAGTATAGGTAGTATTTGATAGTGTACGTAGTGACCGTAGGTTATTTTATAATACTGTTAGGTAGGTTTAGTCATTCGTATAGATATTAGTTTTTAGGGATTTTGCTTATTTATTGAGTTTAGATTAGTTATCATCAGAAATAGGTTTATTTAGGTAGGTAGGTATTTAATTTTCTGTTATTGAGTTTTTTTTTTAAATTAGTTAGGTACTTAGGCGAAGATATCATATAGGTACCCTCTTAATCACCAATAATGAGACACAACTGGTTTTCTATTGTAATTAGCCACAAAGGGCCCGCGACATAGATGGCATTCTGGGGAAGCACATACATTTTATCCTGTTAGCACGTTCCCGTGGGTAAATTTCCGACATCCACGCGGGCGAAGCCGCGGGCAGAAGCTAGTACTTATAATAAATCTGTAGAAGTGAAAATTCTGTACATTGAAAATATCAAAAAAATAAATGGCAGGGGGTGTTACTAGACCTACACCGAACCCAAAAATGTGATTAAAAAAATTTTTGTCTGTCTGTCTGTCTGTCTGTTTGTTCAGGCATCACGCAAAAGCTACCGGTTCGATTACGATGAAACTTGGTATAATTATTCTTTAATATCCTGGGCACCACACTGGGTACTTTTTATCCCGGAAAAGTATATACAATAAAAAACAAACTTAATTTTGCGGTTCGATCCCTAGACCCGATTACTGTACCAACCGCAAATAATAAGTTTGTCGATAGGTTACGTCACCCGCAGTATTATCTGTGCGACCTTTGTATTCCTTTTAGTTTTTAGAGTTATTTAGGTTTATTTTTATAAGTCGTAGGTATAGATTTTAATTTTAAAGTCTATGTAGTATATTTGATAGTGTACGTAGTGACCGTAGGTTATTTTATAATACTGTTAGGTAGGATTAGTCATTTGTATAGATATTAGTTTTTAGGGATTTTGCTTATTTATTGAGTTTAGATTAGTTATCATCAGAAATAGGTTTATTTAGGTAGGTAGGTATTTTATTTTCTGTTATTGAGTTTTTTTTTTTTAATTAGGTAGGTACTTAGGTAAAGATATCATATAGGTCGTTCCCGTGGGATAATTTCCGACATCCACGCGGGCGAAGCCGCGGGCAGAAGCTAGTATAAAAATAAACCTAAATAACTCTAAAAACTAAAAAGAATAAAAATGAACTCCACTGCGGGTAACGTAACCTACGACAAACTTATTATTTGCGGTTGGTACAGTAATCGGGTCTAGGGATAGAACCACAAAATTAAGTTTGTTTTTTATTGTATATACTTTTCCGGGATAAAAAGTACCCAGTGTGGCGCCCAGGATATTAAAGAATAATTATACCAAGTTTCATCGTAATCGAACCGGTAGTTTTTGCGTGATGCCTGAACAAACAGACAGACAGACAGACAAAAAAATTTTTAATCATATTTTTGGGTTCAGTGTCGGTCTAGTAACACTATTCTGCCATTTATTTTTTTGATATTTTCAATGTACTGAATTTTCACTTCTACAGATTTATTATAAGTATAGATTTAGCATTCACTCCTTGAAACGAAGTGAATCGTTTTGTATCGTACGACCTCTAAGTCTTCTCTTTGACCCAAATTTTGTAACATAGGTTATTGATCATTAATTACACATTGTTGTTAGTTACTGTACGTGGCTAAGGTCATCACTTTTCTCAATACTTCTGGCGATAGATGGCTCACTTCTCCCGCGCTCACTGTGAGGGCCGCCGAAGACTTGTCTTTGACTTCTTTGGTCTCTGTTGTCAATAGGCGTGTGTCTCCGAGTAACCCCACAGAACAAAGTCGGTATGTTATGTGTGGTTTAGGTTAGGGAACGTTCAAACAAATAATGGTATTTGTGTGTATAACTCCAGCTTCCTCATATGTGATAGAATAATTCTACCTATGCCAATATTTAAGGCATAATAGCTGCAATCAAAGTTCCCAGTCTTAATTTAGCTGCCACAAAAACTTCGTTAATATGAGTCGTTTAGTGTGTGTTAGCTGGAGTGACGTAACTCCAGCTTCCTCATTCGATACAGGCAAACTAGTGAGGTTAGGGTTTTGGACTATAGTCAGAAAAATAAGGCATAATAGCTGCACAAGGAAGGAAAAAACTGAACGATGATACTTAAAAAGTGTTGAAACTACGATTAAAAACGTGTGTGTAAGCTGGAGTGACGTAACCCCAGCTGCTCATTCATATCTTCCAAACGAATGAAGATATGATTATGTATTATAGCTTAAAAAATAAGGCATAATAGCTGCCACCGGCAGCAAAATTTTCAAATCTCTGGTCAAAATAGTCTATGAGTTATTAAACCGATAAGTATGTGTAAGCTGGAGTGACGGCACCCCAGTTGCTCATGTCATAACTTCCGAATGAAAGAAGATATGATTATGTATTATAGCTCAAAAATTTAGGCATAATAGCTGCTATAGGCAGCAAAATTTTCAAATCTGTAGGCCTTGTAGTTTCCACGTAATAATAAAAAAACAGTTTTCGCGCCAAAAACATCAAATTTTTGCTTCGGAGTAGGTAACAAGCGGCGTTGCCGTTCCGTGCGCAACATTATTACAACCAAATTTGATCTTAGCAGGCATTCTATTAGAAGTCATTTTAGCTTGCGCTCAAAATAATTTTAATTTTGTATATTGAAGATATAGACTGAGAGCCGACTGGAACTATAATTAATGTAATATTAATATCAACTTTAAACAACGAGAGAACTACTATTATTGTTTTTTTTTGTGACTTCTTCACTGTAGTTCGGTTAAGGTGGATGAGCAAAGTTAGCCCACGAAATTAAAATATTGTTACGTTTTTGCAATTTACAGGTCACTGTCAGATTGTATCTTGATCAAATATGATTCAAAAGATGTACCTATATCGTTATAATAAACTATCTGTGTGCCAAATTTCATCCAAATCCTATTAAAAGCATAATACTAATTATTGGAATACTATCGTGAATTCATGCAAGCTTAGTACTTTTTGTTCAAATACTGCTCAGAAAGTCGGGTCATATTTCAATCATGATTCGAAAGACACGTGGCGCCATCAAACCTACTAAAGCAATTGTTATTGTTATTTTCCTCGGGAACAGCATTTTTTTTTATGTAATGTAGGTACCCATATAGGGTACATACGTTACATTGAAAAAAAATTTAATGCTAATTTCTGACGAATAGGTAGGTAAAATAATTCTGTGACTGTAAAGAAAACTGATCTGAGTGATGATTACCGTACCTTCGATTTATGATAAAAATATACGAAATTTTTACACTTAGATTTTTTCTTTCATCCTATGATACACAATATGACTTTAAAAAACCTCAATACGATTATATGATAGTACGATTAAAGTATGTAGTCGGCTCCCAGTCTATAATCTAGTTCAAACTACTTCAAACTGATAATGTTGCGCACGGGACGGCAACGCCGCTTGTTACCTACTCCGAAGCAAAAATTTGATGTTTTTGGCGCGAAAACTGTTTTTTTTATTATTACGTGAAAACTACAATGCCTACAGATTTGAAAATTTTGCTACCTATAGCAGCTATTATGCCTAAATTTTTGAGCTATAATACATAATCATATCTTCTTTCGTTCGGAAGATATGACATGAGCAACTGGGGTGCCGTCACTCCAGCTTACACATACTTGTCAGTTTAATAACTCATAGACTATTTTGACCAGAGATTTGAAAATTTTGCTGCCAATGGCAACTATTATGCCTTAATTTTTAAGCTATAATACATCATCATATCTTCATTCGTTTGGAAGATATGAATGAGCAGCTGGGGTTACGTCACTCCAGCTTACACACACGTTTTTGATCGTAGTTTCAACACTTTTTAAGTATTATCGTTCAGTTTTTTCCTTCCTTGTGCAGCTATTATGCCATATTTTTCTGACTATAGTCCAAAACCCTAACCTCACTAGTTTGCCTGTATCGAATGAGGAAGCTGGAGTTACGTCACTCCAGCTAACACACACTAAACGACTCATATTAACGAAGTTTATGTGGCAACTAAATTAAGACTGGGAACTTTGATTGCAGCTATTATGCCTTAAATATTGGCATAGGTAGAATTATTCTATCACATATGAGGAAGCTGGAGTTATACACACATGGTATTTCCGAAAAGGCATCGTAGTTACACTATGTGATATTCAAATGAAAATATAGTTATACATAATAACGTGTGTACATATGATCTATTCTAAACATATACCTACCTACTTATTTATGGATGTTATTGCCAAAGTTCCCTGCTGAATATTGGTTAAAGGCAATTCATACACATTTAATTTAAAAAACTATTGTTTGGTAACAAAATATTCTCCATTAAATATAAATTTTCCTTCGCATGGGAAGAAGGTGTGAGTTTATGTATATATGTGTATTATCTTTTGATTGTCGCAAGTAGCATGGACGAATCCCCCTTAAGTATAATCTTGATTGTCGCAGGTGGCATGGACTAATCCCCCTTAAGTATAATATTGAAGAACGTGCATCGTACAAGTGCAGGTTGCCGTCTATAAGTTGACGAGTTTATTAGTGACGCTCATGGCTTCAATAATTCAATACTGCCTGACGGGCATGCCTGATGAATGCCTGATCAACGATAACTGTATACACGCACAGAATGCAGGGGAAACGTTGGCTATTAATTCATTATGAAAGTTTACTTATAGTAAGAAGTTTATTTGTTGTATAAATGCTTACCTATTACAGGCATTCTGAACTGAAGAAACTGTTTTATATGGCTAAACCATGTTATGACACTTGAAACACATACTTATTACTTTAGCAGGACCGTGACTGTATTCAGAGCTGAAACAAATATGCGAACATCATTATTATTAGTTTAACTTACATAACTTGGGTCAAATGCTTCAGATGAAAGAAAGAAAATAAATTTAATTTTCTTTTTTTCAACTGAAGCATTTTTTTACTAGTCTGCTCTGTTCCTCTCCTGGGTAAAGGGAAACCGTCCGAGAATTAAGAGAGAGATAATTTAAGGCAACATAAAATTAGAAAGATGACTGTAATTTACCAAAATTCTAGAACGTAACTCTCAACACTATATACCGTAGCAACGTAGCACCGTAGCGCCGTAGACCCGTGGCACTTACCTACAACCGAAATAGAACATCGCTTACTAGCGCAAATTAGCACGCCAAATTCAAATCTTACGATTTTGATAATTTTTAGGTCAGAACAGGTTGTATGATGATCAACATATGACTCGTAACTGTAACAGAATTATGTATTAGAATCATCAATACAGCTGTTTATGTTAGCATTGGCGTCAAATGTCATGATTTCATAAAATAGTCATTCAATAGGGCAATTTGACTTTAAAGAGTTGTATTGATGATTTGAGTTATTACTCATATAATTCTGTTAATACCCAACCCACAAAATTGCAAAAAATGTAAGAAATTTTGAATTTGGCGGAATATCCCGGCGCTTTCAAACTAACAAGTGTTTCCACAAACCGTTACAGTCATTGTATATGCGCCACAGCTTCATCACGCGGAGCCTGAGAATCTCACAGACTAGCACAGACGGGCACGTCGGACATAAATACGTCGGACATGACTGCCGCTAAATAAGGAGGTAGCTGTGCGAGCGAGACGCGCTATGACGTGACCGCTCTATGCATCAATGTGTCCACATGATCTGTTTGTCATTTGAATAATCTATGGTTCATGTTGAGATGGACAGCAAAGCGATCGAAGTCCACTGCTAGACATAACTTTTCGAAAAAAAGCGGGTCGCAGACGCAGAACAACATGCATACGTCGTTTTATTTAGCCCCAGTGTAGTGTAGTCAGGCGCCGAGTTTACTAAACTGATTAAATAGGTATATCTTACTTGCGGTTAACAGAAGGAAACTAATTATAAAAGGATAATAACTATAAAAGAAAGCTGTTAAAACTTGCTGGAGTTTGTAATTTTTATGGTAGTAATTTTTCCTGTTAAGTAAGTATCTAAGCGTTAGTTAACTAACAATAGTTACCGATAGTTCAGTTACTGCGTGATTATTTATTCGCGTATGTAAATAAGGTTGAAGTTAAATAAACAAGCAGGCTATGGAAGTATGGAGATGCTGTGCGCGTGTAACCTGTCGCGTCGGTTGATTGAGAGGCAAATAGCGCTTTCAATCAAGTTGGATTAGCGTACCATATCGGCTATGTGACCTGTCCTCCTGTCTACCTGTGTTGAGGCTAGAATGTTGTACTGTTCATCGTTCTCCTGCCCTTATCCTAATTTACGTGGGGTCGGCGCAACATGTCCTTTTCTTCCATACTTTTCTAATAACTACCATCTCGGTAGTCACCCCCATTCTAGCCATAACATTTTTACACAGATGTTGTTCACTCATATTTAGCTGCAGTAATAAGTAATGTACAGTCAGGGAAATTAATTGATAAGCAAATTGACCACCAACCTAAATTCTCTGTATATTCAAATCACAACTATCAATCATTGACAGTTATACAAAATGGCTATAACACGGCTATAACAAATTGACGGAAGGTGCCAGTTTGCTTAACAATTGATTTCCCCGACGGACGGCATAAAATCGGAAATGAAAACGTCGAAGTAATTAATACCTCGTGCCTACTACTTATATATAATATCATGTTGCTTTTATTGCGGTTAACCAATCATAGCTGACACGAACAACTGGTTTATATCGACCAGAGACTAGGCAGGCTCCATATATATACAACTATATATATATAGTTAGCTATAGGTACAACTATATACAAGAGTCTTTCAGTATTGAGTTTAGACCGCTGGCGACCTTATTCTTGCGACCACTCTACATCAATACACCTTAGTTTTAACAATACGCTAATCAACACATCCTCCCGGATGCACTTTCTCACAAACCAATAGTATACCATCTAGCGTCTAACGAGGCTCTTGGAAGGCTCTAAACAAAGTGTCTTCGACACCAATCGGCCAGCAGCCGGGCATCGCGGCCATCGGCTAATAACTCGGGGCTACAAATAGCCACGCGACACGGCCGCGCCGCCGCGCCGCACCGCAGCGCATTCCCACTGATGCAAATTGTAAGCACAGCACTATCTGATCTAGTGTGGCCATGGAGCGGTACTTATTAAGACTAGACTAACATCGAGGAAAAACAAAATACAGTTGATTTATTTATTATTTTAATTGGTAAGTCACAACTCGACAAGCTTGTGGAAATTTCAGTTGAGAGGAAAAGAAGTTTTTACGGAAAAATAATAATTATTACTTTGACTGCCTCGTTGGTGTAGTGGTCGCAGGCGCTCCTGCGGCATGAGGTCCTGGGTACAATTCCCGGGTCGGGCAAGTGTTATTGGTTCTTCTGTGTGTGAGTCTGGATGTCTGTCTGTGCCCGATTAATGGCAATACGGCCGCCCCCTGTTAGATGGGGCTGTTTACTTAACTGGCGATGTCTGGATGACATCGTAGACTAGGTGCCGCCTAACCGTTAAGTAACTTAAATGTACTATATAGTGTTTAGTTAAACAATGAAATCAATAACCACATCTCGAAGTGGTACTATATTTTTTCCATTTAGTTTTTTCCTTAGAGAAATAGGGAAGTTTTTGTTCTATTCTATAGCTTGGTGCCTCTAACGCGATGGTATCTGCGCGCCTGAGACGATTTACATACAAGCAGTGAATTGTATTGCAGCTGTAGCGTATTGGTTATTGTGCACTTAATAGCGCTATCTGCGCAGGCGCGGGATTGTATTGAAATTAATATAAAGCGAGGATAGCTGGAAACGATTGAGTTATCACGTGGGAATTAAAGTTATAACCAGCGAACATACAACATAGGCCTTTTGTATGTAAGAAGATCGAGGCACTTGTTACTATAAAGTACATATTGAACTACAATGAATCTCAAAACAAAGAAGGATTCACCTTACAGATTTGTAGAAGAACTTTTCCCACGGGACATCGACTTAGAGATTTACAAATTCCCACTCATATCTTACTCATGTCATCACCATTACAATATTTATAAGAATTTGAATGCTTTAAACTCAAGGTTAGAAACTACCGTATCTCAATATTCAAATTTAATTTCGCGACGGGACCGTTTCCCCATTCTAACAGCTCTACAAAGGGTCTATAACTTAGTCATTGCGCACACTTCATTGTCACCGCGCGACCATGCACGTCAGCGGACAGGCCGCAACTGACCGGCCCATACATTAGCCGAGCTGTCAGCGCCCGCCGCTAGATGGCAGGAGCGACGCGTCGGTGACACGTCACATCCGGTCAGAGATTAATCTTATTATTGGACATGTGGTCGTAGGAGTACCGTTATGAAAACAACTGGAATTGAAGGTATTGCTGTTTACGATATTAGAGAATTTCTGGTTAGAAACTAGAATAGTGTATTAAAGTTTCGTCAACAAAAAATCTACTCAAAGATCAGTGTATACTTCAGCCCTATAAATATGTATATAATCTAAAACAACCATCTCACCTGCCATCTCATCTTTTGTCTTCAACCCTTGTACTCAACATAATGATATACCCGTTATGTTGAGTTCGTATAAAATAAATCCGTCTCAAGGAGCCCATCAATCAGTCAATTATGGCATTATACTCATGGAGGACATTTTCTTCTCCTTGGTTTGGAGAATCGAGACCACGATTAGGTTTACAGATTTAACCTATTGATTAAATAACGTCCTATTTGGACTAAACCCGTCGCGCTGCACACCGGCTCCACAGCCACCTGGTCTGAATATAATGTAGGTTAGTAACGGTAGCAACAAGTGGCCGGTCCTGCATTAATTGCTCCTTATCTGTGGGAGCTGCTGTGTGTAGTGCATAACGTTTACTATTGGGTTGGAGCGCGTGGTTCAGTGGGAAAGTGATATAACGGTGTAAGAAGGAACTGTACATATTCAGGGTGTATAATTAGAAGGAGTGCAACTTTAAATTAAGATGATTTCTATTACAAACGTAAATGACCAAATTTTTTCCCATCGTGGTGACAGGAACATCGACACCATGGATTCAGTTCTTGATTCTGGACATACGTTGAAATTTTTTCAGTACATTTTGACTGCGTAGGTGTTCCACTTTTTTATGAAACAGCAGATTTTTGTTCAGATAACCGAAGAAAAATGTCTACGCTAGGAGCTCTAGAATTCATGTTAAGTTAGCGCGCCGATGTCCCTGCCAGCCTGTACAATGCACGCAAGCTTGGCAATTTTGTACGAAAAATAACATCCGCTAAATCTCCACCTTTTTGCTGGTTTAAAATGCTCGCATACTCTATTAGGTATTCCACTAACAGAGTAACAAGTATTATACTTTTAGTATTCACAATATTATAGAGCACGATACGTCTCTAATAAATCCACAGAAAAAAGTCAAGACCTGTCGAATCTGGTGAATTTCGTGATAAATATCTTTTTTAAGGGTTCCGTACCCAAAGGGTAAACACGGGACCCTATTACTAAGACTCCACTGTCAGTCTGTCTGTCACCGGGCAGTATCTCATGAACCGTGATAGCTAGACAGTTGAAATATTCACAGATGATGTATTTCTGTTGCCGCTATAACAACAAATACTAAAAACAGAATAAAATAAATATTTAAGTGGGGCTCCCAAGCTCCGAACAAGCGTGATTTTAATAGACAATGGTATGGAACCCTTCGTGCGCGAGTCCGACTCGCACTTGGCCGGTTTTTTTTTGGAATTTATTGTTCAACATTCCTCTCAAAGTTTCAATTATATGTCATGCTGCGTGGTTTCTGGATTCGTTTTATTGGACCCACGTGTTTTCTAGGTATACGTGACTGATTTGATAAAATAAAAAAATAAAAATCTTAACACTATTGCCGTTGCCAGGCACAGTAACAGCAGCACTTGTCCTGTAGCTCCTTCAAGGATGAATAGTGCAATTACTCCACCTAGCCAGTTAGATATAAAGAATGTAGGGCTCCTGCGCGAGTCAACAAAGGTACTTCTCCACAATAGCGAAAATTTTGTTTTATTACAAGTCCTCTGTGATCAAAATGGGATTGTTATCTATGTTTGTGTAGCATTACTGAATGGCAAGCCCGACGTGTGCGTGGCGTGTCCCGATGGGATTTCCTATCGACAAGGATGACGAACTTCCATATAAACTTTCATCACCTATTTAACCCATTTAGGGCTCAAAATCCTTCGTTAGTTCTCAATTTCATTATACATATACGAGTAAGTGCAGTCTTGTGCAAAATTTCTGCTTGTAGACGTTTACGACTCTACAGCAGTTTAAATTGAGGGTTTACTGTCGTCAGTGAATCAATTTTATAAGTAGATTTAGATTATTCAAATAAATGAGTCAATCGTTAGGATTAAGTTAATAAGCAGCTAACTAAACAGGCATCAAACGCACGTGCTGCTGACCGCCCTCTATGACGATGTTTACTATAACACAATACGTAACAACTCAATACTCTCGCGTATCAATCACAACAGCATTCTGCAGCTAATCAAACGCGTTGTTCAGCATATGTTGACAGCGCGACAGCGGCGCTACGGGACTCGGGATACGGGACCCGGGACCCGGGAGCGTAGGGCGGCAGTCGGCGCCCGGCCGCCACACAGTCTGCCCGCCCCACGCGCCGCCCGCCCTACAAGACGCGAACATCGGACATTATTACGATAACATACGGAAATTATCACTGAAAAGTTTTTGTGATTAGAAAAATATTATTGACAGTAATATAAAGAAGTGTTCGCGAATTGAGTAGAGCCGATTATCAGTGTTTTTTATGAAAAATAACTTTGAGAAAAGTTAACTGTTGGATTTTCACTGTTTATGTTGTATTAAAAGTTGAATCTTGTGTATTTTAGTATAGATTTTGGAAGTGATATAATAAAACTACATATCGTTATGAATTTACATGATAATTAATTTAAATTAATGTTTGAGAATGTGCACATCGATATAGATTTGTTTGTGAATGATGATGATAGTGACAGTGAGTAGCAGGCGTCCCTGTGCTCTGTAACAAATACAAACATAAAGGTAAGTCCAGTGCATTCATAAATATTATTTATTAAGACCACAACAGAGGGGCAACTTTCGTAATTGTAAAAACGTTCACAGTTTGATCTCAGTCTCAATCTGTCAAAAATATCTCTAACTTACCTACATTTTTGGCAAGTTTTTGACATTGATTGTCGCTGAGATTGCGGGAACTGACCTTCTGATGTCATGACGCCATCTTTTTATTGAAGTTTTGTTTCAGATGAAATGTATGTCGGTAACGCTGCATCAAATGGTTAGCACTCATTTATGTATTTATTTATTACATTTGGGAAAACAAACAATAGTAGGTATATTAAGCATAAACAATGTTGTCTTAAAATTAAACTTAAACAAATATACTACCCACAACATTCTCCACAAATTAATATATTATATAATAAAAAAAACAAGCTGTTAGCAAACTTAAGAAAAAATAAAATAAACAATATTTATAATAAAATATATATATATATCTATCATGCATGATTTATCATGCAGCTCCCTAGCCTATCAATAATGATACGTATATTGCGTAATTATGGAATTATGGAGCCTATTGCGTATCCTTTAGAACTTTAATTATATCATTCTTAAATTTATATCTGCTTAGGAATAATATATCTATTGCACCAAAACGCGTATTGTATGTGTCTACTAAGCGGTATAGCGGTAAAATTTAACTTTAATAAAGTTCAATTTGTTATAGATATTTGGTATACCTGTTATTTACGTATTATATTTTATTATAATTCTGAATAAACAAGTCTTTGTTAACCTACATAATTGTCTAAAATAACATTTTCGCCGGCGAGTTAATTTATTCCGTTAAATCACAATTTTCACTCCTGATCCCGTATCTTGATTTGTCCTTGCAAGATTTAACTCCCCGTAAGGAACATTTGATTAAAGCGATCAATATGCAATACGCTGCCCTTACAACGATATTATATTATTTTATATATGAATAAGACCTAACTTAGAAACAAACTGAGCCATAACTCTCGAGTAGTAGTGTCACTTGGGTTCGTCGCTTATAAGTAGGTGCTGGACAGACCAGAGCCTTATTAGGAGTTATTAGTTGGCACAGAATCTATTTAGTCGGTGTCGGGTTATTTCATCACACTTCAATCCTAGTTAGTCATAAAATACTAGCAAGTTTATAAAAATAAACCACTTTATTTTATAAAACAGACTCATCACTCGTAGATACTGGTAATCTCATACTCAACTTTACCTCATCCACAGCCATACAACTCATCCACAGCCATACAACTCATCCACAGACATCAATAGGGCAATATCTGTCCCCCACGCCGCACATCATTCAACATGCGATCACCGACCGACACTTCAATCACACTAACGCTAAACAAAACAATCACAAGAAGCAGTGCGTGCGCGCAGTCAGCACAGTGCACCTCCACATAAAGGCTAAGTGCCACATTCACAGATATGCTTAACGAACGCTTATCCGCCACTTAAGCGAACTGAGCGAAACGACAATCGCTTATTCATTACTTTTTTGCTCAACTTTGGGAGCCAATTAAGCGAACCGCTCGATACATTAGGAGTTTTATCGCTCCCACGTGATAATTCAATGCTAAGTGAGGATTGTATCTATATTGTTGCGCCCGCGTCGTTCCGAATAATCGAAGAGTGGAATAAATAATGGCGGTGCTAGGATTGTGATAAATCTCGCTTTAAGGCGCAGATTTCTCGAAAACGGTCAAAAAGTTGTTTTTTAAAGCAGTGTATCTCTTAAACCGTAAATAATTAGGACCTAAAAAAAAAGTATGATATTTTCAAGTCTTATTTTAATACAGTGATCGAGCCCAAATCATAATTAAACATACATTAATGCATCAAAAAAATCTTCAAACAAACCTCTTCTTTGTCTTTAAAAGCAGTTTATCTCTTTATTAACAACAATAACTATAATAAAAAATATACCATAAAATTTCTAATGCCAAACTGCATCCAGTGATCGAGTAGTTTTTAATAAATAGTTAATATTTAATTTTATACGATTTTATAAACGTTATTATGACATACGCTTGCTCATTTCCTTGCTGCCTGCACCGCGCCAGTGTTCCTTGGAACGTTGTTGAGAACGGACCTGTGTCGCTTTGCTCCGCAGTGGAATTTTTACGTTTTGTACCGTGAAAATAAAAATGGGAAATAAATATAATAGTGGGAAGAGATGGAAAGCTGCTCGTCGAAAGCGTTTACTCGAGTGTGCAGAATATAGCACGAAGACTGTAAGAAACTTTATTATAAGTACCTACTTACCTAAATAAAGAATGATAAAAATAAATATATTTCTCGTGAATTTAATACTTCTAACTTAGTAATTAATAATGCCTATAGATATAGAGTACACTATATTATAGGCATTGTTACTAAGTTGAAATTGATTTTCCGAATCATATCATCACCTGAGTGACTTGAGACTCACCGAAGGCCACAGAGTAAGTACCTACAGTAGGGTCAGCTGTGCTTCCAATTGTATTTCAATGATTTTATTATTTTAGATTGGCGAATAAGCAAATTGCTACTCAAGAACTGGATGATACTGCTTCTCGATTGGATGTTGAGTAAGTACCTACCTACTCATTACAATAGAATGCTTGCTTGGTTTAGTGGTGAAAGGGATATCTTCTCGATCGCGGGTTCGATTCCCACGGGGAATAACAACTTTAGGTGTTGTTTCTAGTTGGGCTAGGACTTTTTTGGGGTCATCCACCGTCGGTAGTGTAGTCAATTAAAATATCCGTTTTTTTTTTTGTATACTTTACAGACGGGTGTCGATATCTCAACACGATAAAACAGATTTTATCAACTTACACTTCAAGTAACAACAATAACAGCGGTCTCAGGTCAGTGGGGTCAATGACCCCAAAAATCATTATTTTTTTATTTTGTCTCAAGACATGATGGGTATCGATATCTACTAAACACGACAAAATAAAAAAAAATGTTTTGTTTGGGGTCAATGACCGCTGTTATTGTTGTTACTTGAAGTGTAAGTTGATAAAATCTGTTTTATCGTGTTGAAATATTATATAGTTTAGCTAGCTAATTTAATTTCACTCTGTATTATTGTTTTATTACTCATAACTACCAGACTGTTAAATACGGGGTAATAATATTAGGCCGGCCACATACAGTCGGAATTCCGTTTCGAAATATCGGTTCGGAATTGTTTTTTTTTTTTTTTGACTTACCTACGTATACCTTTTATACGTTCACGTGGATGAATTCGCGGGCATAAGCTAGTGTATATTAAATCAATATTGTATTTTTTCAGTTCTACTATTGAAAAGCCATCATCATCTATTGTTCACAATATTCAAGCAAATCAAAAGGCATTTCAAGAAGAAAACGGAATTTTTAGAATTTCGTATTATTGTTCTAGTCCTGTGGGATTTAGTGATCTATCACTACAACATCTTGATTAAGACATTATAGGGTTTAATGAAATATTTAGTGATCAATCTATTGAATAAAATCTGAACTTAGTATCCGACAACAAATGACAAAGTAATAGATATAAACATACCTATCATAGAATACATTGTATTATTTTCAAAAATAATTGTTGTTTTTTTGCAGTCCTCCTACTGAAAAGCCATCATCATTTATTGAATTCGATGTCATCATCAAAGTAAAGTGTTCATCAAGTAAAATTCAACCTTTGTTCAAAGGCTTACTATTCCATCAACAACTACTTACACGATAAGAATAGTTGGTCGCCCTAATTAACTCAAGACAATGTTCATGTTCTTTCTCCAGAATTGGCTTACTGACAGGTTATTGTTATTAGTATTAACTTATTTATTTATTTTACTTCGATGGTCCTAGTTTATCATCTGTGACTTCAAGTGACAGCTATGTGATCAGAACCCAGCAATGCGTAAATATGTAAGCAGTCACGCCCTTTATACCTGGAGGCTTTTATTTAGGTAGTAAGTTTTTATTTACATTTTAATTTTAATTAATTATTTTATGAGTACCTATGTATAGTTTTTCTTATATTTGTTGGTATATTGGCATGGCTAGCTGACATATGGCAAATAATTTAATTTTATGTTCTGTGCCTTATAATGTTAATTACTTAACACCCAGTATTGTATACAATCAAGTATCAAGTATTTTCTAACTGAACAGACAGCTGTGCTGCTGGGGGTTTGTTGCGCCACTTCTTCTTCCCAGCGATAGTACTAGGAGTAGGAAGTGGTGAAGGGCGGGCGTTTTTGGGGGACTGTCTTTTGTAATTTTGACATTCGAAAAGTGCTGATTCTCAGCCTAATTTGAATAAATGACTTTTGATTGTGATTTTGATTTCGATGTAAATTTACACGAAGAAAACTAGATCAAACGACCTATGAAGCTGAAAGGTAGTTTTCAACATTGTGGATTTTGTTTGATCAAAACCTGCCTGTTTGAATATTATATGTATTTCTAAGCCGTCAGTACTTCAACTGAATTTTATATTTTACTTTGTTTTAGGGAAACCGAAAAATTATCGATTGGTGGACGTAAAGTAAACATCAGTAATTTTTTTAAATCACTCCAAGAAATATCAAGCCGGACCTTTAGACTGCGGTTTAAAGTCAATTGAAATCGTATCTGCACGTTTGTCAGGTTGATGACTAAATTCGAATCGGGAATCGGCGCCAATGTTCGCTTACCTGAACAAAATTAATCCCTACATCAATCTTAGTATAGTTTTTAGTATCTTTGATGGTATATTGGCGTGGCTAACTGACATGTGGCAAATAATTTAATTTAATGTTCTGTGTCTTGTAATGTTAATTTATTTAACATACCTATTATTGTATAAGTATTTTTTAACTGAACAGACAGCTGTGCGTGAAGAAGTGGCGCAACAATCTCCCCAGCAGAGTTTGTTGCGCCACTTCTTCTTCCCAGCGATAGCACTAGCAAGTGGTGAAGGGCGGGCGTTTTTAGGGGACTGTCTTTTGTAATTTTGGCATTCGAAAAGTGCTGATTCTCAGACTAATTTGAATAAATGACTTCCATTTTGATTTTTTTTTTTCTCACTTTCACAATTTTTTTCACTTTCTCTGTCACTCTCGCTCTCTTTCTCTTTTTCTTTCATTACAAACTAAAAATTGGACCCTGTATAGTCTTTACTCGGCTGGCAAAATTGGAATTCCGTTCAGAAATATCGATTCGGATTTTCGAAGGCAGCAAATCCATACAAAATAAATTCGAAGGCAGAAAATTTCGAATGGAGAACTATTGTAAGTACGTGTGAGGTAGTTCCTTGATTTTGTATGAATTCGTTGCCTTCGAAAATGCCGAATCGATATTCTGAAACGGAATTCCGTCCGTATGTGGCCGGCCTTATTGAACTAAAAAGTTTCGAGCCCACGACCGCTTGTGGCTTCTAGATAAACTTCTGGATAATAAATTAAATTGGGGGTCACGGCTTATACACGGGTCCCACAAACCATAATTCCATACATCGGGGCTCAAAGGGCGTATATATAGCACATTTTGGCCAATTAGAGTTATTTACACCATCTTGTTCAGTTTTTCTTTCTCTATCGATTTATTGGATTTCGTGAAAAGTCGTGTTCATCCTTTGAGCCCCGAGGTATCGATATAGGGCGCATTGTGGTTCATGGGCTCCATGAACCCAATATGGCATTTGATCTTCGGCCGGCAGAAATGTATATTGCTCAGAATTTCCAGTCGATCTATTCTGCGTTAAGAAAAAAAGTAAGTAGGTACTAACTTATTCACTTTTATTTGTGAGCGAAATTGTAGGGAAAAGCTAATTTAATAATAACTGTCTAAATTCTGCCGCCCGGTTACATTGATAATATTTTCTATTTTATTAATATTACGAGTTCTTTGTTTGTAAAAAAATATAAATATACACCACTGCTCTGCAATAAATGCTGTTAGCTACCTATATGTGAGCGTCGCGCGTCTGACACTATGGCAGCTAGCCCTACAAAATAGAAACTTCGTGACCGCTTCGCGCGTAAGTACGATGAGGGGCGCGCGGGGCATTTTCAGCGGTAACGCCCATTTGAGCAAGGTTAACGGCATAATACCGGGCCTTAATTAAGTCCCGCGTTCACTTTACTTAAGTTATCATTGTACTTGTTGGCGCCGTTTTTTAGTGATACCGTTAATGAATAAAACATTCAACTTCAAGGTGTCAATTAGACACGGAATATAAATTAGAGCTGCAACAATGTTGGAAATGCAATACTTGCAATTATAATGTGGCAACTTATAGTAATCTTAAAGCTCGTACACATACAAATATAATATAAATGTACCTATGTCTAACAGAAAGGTAGATTTAAAGACATGCATGCAGCCCTAATTCGATATCGGTACCTTTAACAAAACTCGTGACATTTGCGTCATCAATATTTATAACGGACCTAAAAATAAATGAAATAAAGAAGTCCCGAAGTGAATGATGATTGTATAACATTAAGTGACATGGCTACTGAGAGCTACCTGTACAGATCACGTCTCTTACTTCTCATTAACATATCTCTTGATTTCACATAACTCCCTTAAGTTGAAAGTCAGTTAGTAATTTTAAAAAGGTTTATAAAAGTTTGCAATTCAAAAAGGGATATTAAATGCATTTAGGTATTTTAATCGAACAATATTAATAAGGTGCACATTTAAAAAATTATAGTATGTACTTATGTTCTTGCTGTTCTAATCTTTGAACTTTGCATCTCAACCAATAAGATCGACCTCCACAATAAGTACCTACATCATCCTGTTAATACACAGAGACACATAGGAACGAACTACAATACAAACACATGAACTATTATTGTGTACCCACCCGGTAGACCCACAGGACTGTATGTATACCCGCATTACCGTGTACGGATACCGGTATCAATACAAGACAATGATCAGGTATACCGCTTGTACCGATACCAGTATCTGGATAGTGTATGGCCACTATTAACTGCACCATTTGAAACTAAGTCTCAACACAAGGACTATGTTAGCACTTACACTTAATGGGCGAGCTAAGAGCTTAGATCGCATACTTTTTATAGTTACAACATGTTCATGTGCAGATGAACCGAACACTCTCTTTAATGACGTAGGTCATTCCGCCCCGTAAGGTATAATACTATAAATTTTCCAGTCAATGTTCTTTGCCGAAGTCTTTAAAACATAATGACAAGACATAACAAACTTAAATTCCTTCACAAACACACAATACATTCGAATGCGTTAAGTTCCAAAGTTCTGCCAGTTAGCGCATTACTGCGTGGTGCGCCGTACAGTATGCCCCTGTAGCCTGTAGCCACAAACATAGCACAGAAATAGCTCCGGCCGAACTGCAAGTAATAAACAAACGCAAGTTAAATCTGTCACGCGATGCTGCGTTTACACTGTAGATATAGCGAGTCAGTGGCTGGAGCAAGTAGCTGGAATAGCAGCGTAACTATCAGGGTCTACTCTAGTAATGGTCAGTCAGTAGACGTTGAATAATTCAATGAGAAATTGTATTGATAAGGCCGTTAGGATCGTTGTATTGTACTTACTATGTTATGCCTTTCCCGTCGTTCTTACAGCAGGTGTCCACATCTATGCATATACGTTAATTTAACAGAACGCCTTATTGTAAATGTGTTTGTAATAACACCAATCCTCTGAAGCTAAAAAGCTGAACAAAAGGTAAAATGAAAATAACTTTACTAAGCCAGGTACCGCGCTACACGTGATGTAATGGTCTAACGGTCAGGCCGAGCCCGTTCCTGAAGCCAGTAGCTTCTACGCCTTAAAGGACAGACATAACTATGTGCGAACTGAAAGCAATAAACAAACGCGAGTTAAATCTGTCGCACGGTTGCTTTGCACGCGATGCAGTGTTTAAACGTGGTGGAAGGAACTGCTGGCGCTAGTCAATATTACTTTTACTGTTGAAAACTGGAACACGTTACTGATGTTTGGGTCTGCGTAAAAGTTCTTGTTCCCCCGACTCACCCCGTCGCGCGTCGCATCGCCTCGCCGCCCGCACTATTACTTCATTTTCGCTTAGCGTTCTTCCTGACTTTTTTTCTCCTAAGGGTCCTAGAGTGATACTAAATAGCTTATAGCCTTTCTCAAGAATTTAGCTATCAAATCCAAAAATATTTTTGCGATTCGACTGTTAGTTACAGAGATTAGTGCGTTTAAACAAACAAACTCTTCAGCTTTATTATAAGTAATATAGATTATTGTTAGTATAGATATGCATAAAGAATGTATTTTAATTAAAATTTAAATTGTTATTTCTCTCATGTAGTACAAAAGTTATTAAATTGTTGACATTATTAACACACAAGGGAACAGAAATTTTTAAAATATTAAATGATATTGATGATATTTTTCAAAGCTTTGTATTGTAATACTTACAAATGCTAACGTATAGTGCAATCAATTGTAGTACCGGAACGTATTTAAAACATATCAAGTGTCGTTGATAATGCGTAGTAAATATTACGCATTTCACACAAGAAATACTCTAACGAATAAATGACGCGCACCATGCACCTCACTGCATTCACTTGCTAAATATAACAGATAGCCGAAGTTAAATACATAATTGGTATAACAAAATTACATTGACTTCCTCACAGTTCCTCTTTATAACGACATCGCATGTTTGTTTATTTACTGTTAACAGAACACCTTTACGTCCAGTAGTAAGGTCAAGCCACTCGCCCGATGTGAACGGTGCTCGGCACTCGCACGTGGCAGTGGTGACCGGATACACATTAACGTTACACAGTCACTTGTTGAGTATTTTAAGAATATTATATTTTGTAGAGGCCGAATAAACAATATTTTTGTATTAGAATCGTATTTTCGAAGAAAAAAGATTTTCTTTAAAAAATATGCCATTACATAGCAGATTTTTTTTTCAGTGAAAATCTCCTCGACGTTATTGTAGGTAGTATAAATGTAGTTTTCAAATTGCTGATAAACGAACGGCATCAATTGACTCTTCAAATGGATACTCAAAAATCTCGTTTTAAAGTGAGAAATGTCCAACCTATTTCCCTAACCGCTGCCATCATGTCATGGCCGTTTCCCAAACCTTCCCAACAACATTCAATCTCAACTTCGTTACCAGCTCGCACACCCTTCCTTCACCCGCTGACGAAGCAAATAACGAAACTATTTCACTGAAGGGTGCGGAACTCAAAAATGAAAAGGCACATTCTTGGTTTCCTTGTGAAATGTAAATTGTGGGCCCCGTGGACCCCATGGGCCCCCGCCGGTAGAACCTTCGATATTCTATTAAGATAAGGGCTGAAACGACGTCGTTTTATTATTGTGACTCGCGCCATATTTTCGTCATGCTGAAAATCTGTCAACTTGAGATATGGCGGCTTGGGGCGAGGAAGACTTAGACACGGCGCGGCGCTGTGGGTACAAACTATTTTTTAAAAATAAATTAATTGAATTCTTCTGAGTAAAACCCATAAAATATATGAGTATAATTCAGTAGAATTAAAGTTACCGAAGTTGAAAACCGTAAATACGTAGAAGCTACCAACCTTTTGGCATAAATGGTTTTTGGCATAAACTCGTGTATATTTCACTTTCCTCCTTCTTATTGTCCATAAGGTATTCATTTTTTCGCTTAAATTGAGCACATTATCTTTTAGAAAATATAGTGTGAAAGGCCAGTAAACTCACATTATTATCATAAATGTAAAGTTTCACTTTTTATAAAAATAAAGATTAAAAAAACCGGTCAAGTGCGAGTCGGACTCGCGCATCGAGGGTTCCGTACAAATTTGTAGGTACTTATGTAACTAAAAAATTACGGTTTTTTTATTTGAGTTGATTGAATGAAAGGTAAATTGCGGTTTACGATTAATGACGTATTAAAAAAAAACTACTTACTAGATCTCGTTCAAACCAATTTTCGGTGGAAGTTTACATGGTAATGTACATCATATATTTTTTGAGTTTTATCATTCTCTTATTTTAGAAGTTACACACACACACACACATTTTACCGCTTTGGAAATGTCTCTCGCGCAAACTATTCAGTTTAGAAAAAAAATGATATTATAAACCTCAATATCATTTTTGAAGATCTATCCATAGATATCCCACATGTCCAGACGAGTTTGATGAAAAAAAAATGTTGAGTTTCAGTTCTAAGTATGGGGAACCCCCAAAAATTTTTGTTTTTTTCTGTTTTTATGTGAAATTCTTAATGCGGTTCACAGAATACAGCTACTTACCAAGTTTCAACAGTATAGTTCTTATAGTTTCGGAAAAAAGTGGCTGTGATATACGGACGGACATACAGACAGACATGACGAATCCATTTTCAAGGGTTCCGTTTTTTTCCATTTGGCTATGGAACCCTAAAAACATCTACCCTACTCTCGGCACCTCTACGCTTTCTGGGTCTACATCACTTCCCCTCAAGATGGCACGCGAAAATATGAATATTATTCAAAGTGATTTGTCATAAATTGAACAGCGCCACCTCAGCGGCACATCACGGGCTGCAGGGCTCCGGGGCTCCGGGCCCGAGTGCCATCGTTATGTTTAGACAAACAACTTGACAGTCGGTGGCACTTGGGCACACTGGCATTTTAATCAATTATTATGAAAAAGTTAATTGGGTCTCGTATTTTGTTCAGTAAATTTAGATGTTTCGAACTTTTCTTGAGTTTTTCACAAATAGCTAAATCAATGTTTTCAGGCACCTAATTTGGTTCTTCTATTCTTAATTAAACATACTTCTACTAGTGTAGTGAGAGACACGTCTTGAGTCTAAACCGCACACACAGTGTTATAACTGCTTGCAGTTTTATTAAATACAATATCAATAATAATAACATAGATTTTTATGGAAACCTTACAATTTTACTGCACTGTTCGTAACCATTGATTTATTATTGTTCCATTACTATCAGCCAATTAATATCGCTCGCCTCCCGACACTGACTCACGACGCACCTATTACCGCCAGCTGCATCGCCTCGCCGATTACTTCGCCATTCGGCTGGATCACCGGCTAATCACCGGCCGGTTACCGCGCCATCCTTAATCACCACTCGGTTAATATTTGCGCTCAGTGGATGCGCTAAGACGTGCGCACTCGTTTGCTTAATACCGGAGCGAATAAGTGCATTAAGTGGAGCAATCAGTTTCAACATTCCGCAGTCAATCCGAATTGAAGAGTTCGTTTGATTGTGAAATGCTACGGTAGGATTGCTCGCGGAATTATTGATACTTTGAATGACTAGCTAATCTACGACGACTGACTATAAAATAGTATGGATATGTATCTAAGTTTTATACATTCACGATTTGATGAATGAATGACGGAGATCAATAGTATTTTGCTGTAGTGTCCAAGTTAGCATCTATTTGTGTATTCCGCACCTATAAGTATTATAATAAGACGCCTAATAAATATGCACTTTGCATATTTTCATAAAATGCTTTATTAAATATGTAAAAATATCCCCAAAAGACAAACTTATTCTGAGTCGAAGCGCGCCAAAAATTAAAGCTGTTTTAATAAATTCAATTAATATTTTTCCTTGTTTCAGGTAAGGACATGCCTAATTAATTCCGGAGTCAACCCTGCGCGTGCTTAATTTATGCGCGGACATGTGTCGTCCCGGCTCGGGACTCGGGACGCGGGATGCGGGATCGTGCGGAGGGTTAACAACGGTGTTTCCGATAGATTCGTAAGTTATTTTGCAGTTTTGCATTTTTTGTACGCAGTCAATATTGCGTTGCTTTCAGCGTGTAACAAAATACTTAAGTGTCCAGCCTTAAAGACCTTTTACACTCTGAATGCCAACAAACATTTGCGTGGGCATTGCCTAACGTTATGAGAAAATTCATCAAAGAAAAAGCCTTTGAAGCAATTCTTGTCTAACCGAGTTGCATTGAATAGGTTCCCGGAAAATGTTATGACAGCTCTCGCACTGAACTGATTGGATAGATTAAATATCTCCAAGCTATTTGATACACACGCATCAGCTAATTAGCTGCTAGTGTGTCTAACCAAATAATAAATAACAATATCTAATAATAATAAAATAACAATATCTAATAATGAAAATATATATCTTGTTTTGTTGGGGTTTCCTATCTAGTTATTAAGTGTATTTTATTTAGAAGACTAGATAGACTTTTCTTCTCTTTTTTGTAAATTGCAGCAAGTTCGTAGAAGAAAAAAAAAACTTAACTTAATACTTAATAGCAAAATAACTTAAACATCCATGTTCTACAGGTCCACAGTTAGAGCAGTTGAGAGTGGTCGTGAGTAGATTTAGATAAGTAGTAAACGTTGCTCCTCGCGAGTTCTTACCGCGTCTTTAATACGAGGATCGTGCCCACGCGCCGTTATGCTAAAATTAAACTAAAGCCAGAAATAAGGAATTATCCAGAACTCGACGGGTTTCCAACAAGCTGAGGCTGCTCGCTTTATCAGGAGAGGAAATAGTCAAATGACTGTACGGTCAGCTGCAAATTGGAAGTGCTGCTACAGAAAAGCTAACTTTAAATTTATTTCAACGACGAAGGCGTTTTGTCTATAGAGGAATTCGGAAATCTCCCCGCAACTTGCAACTTACAACAAAAACTTTGATTAAGAATTTCATTCTTAAGATCTAAGTTGAGGGAACTAGCTATCATGAACAGGCCTCAGTAGACGTTCTACAGAAGCAGACAGGGAATCTATGAGATGATGACTTGCTTTGTGTTAGCGTCGAAGATAGTTCAACACCGCGCGTCTCAATCTATATCTGGTAAAAACGCCCAGCTGAGTCGCAATGAAAGTAGTTAAATTGAAATCAGGCGACGTGTGACGTGCGACGTGCGCTCCGGACTCTGATGCACTACTTTTACTGTTCAATAAATAAAATTAAAACAAGCAATAGAAACCCTTCTTTTACTTATTATTTAATGTTTATGTCCTTTGCGTTTCATTCCTTTAGGGTTAACAGGCACTATTCTTTTTATTAAACGCAAGTTACGAGCATATAAAATACCACCACACACTCGAAAGCCAATCAAAATCCAATTTGAAATAAACTTATTGCAGTTTTTATTAGTTTCTTTAATTAAATCAATTATTTGAGTTTGCACACTATAATAATACTTTTAAAATGATGGCACGCCGAGGTATATTTTAATTTATAACCAATAAAACCATAATTACAAAAGTTTTAACAATCAAAAAAGATCGGGTGTCGTAACCATGTTATTTGTCTGTTGTTGGCCGTAAATATTTATGTTAGAAGTACGCACAGGTTTGTCTGTAAGTATATACTCATATTGTATGTGTAGAGGTATGAGGGACAGGGTGTATAGTTCACTCATCCTCCATAGAAAAGGGAAGATCCTCCAACCAGACGAGTGTTGTGTCTGGCGGGCAACTGCCCAACGACTGATGTCGGGAAGTTTGTAAGTATGTATGCTGATTGCGCGGTAAACTTTGCTTGCGAGATTCAGGATCTGCGTGACGTCAGTATGACGCGTTGTTCGCATGTGGCATTGTAGATACTGCTACACATGTTTATACTTAGACTAGCTTCTGCCCGCGACTTCGTCCGCGCGAAATTTATTGTTCCTCGGAGCACCCCGTCGCGTCGCTTCGCCTTCTTTCTGACTTTTTTAAACTCAAAGCATTTAAGTATTTCAATTAAACCATTTACAGGCACTTTTGATTATTGTCAAAATGACCGACTATTTTCAATTCAATTGAATTTTATTCAGGAACAATGCACATTGTGTTTGAAATCATTAAAATTATAAAACTAACACATTAAATTTATCGGTCAGCTAGTCAGAAAATTGAAACTAGTTGCCCATTCCAAAATGTAGATCTCTATGGAGAAGAACGGGCACGAAACTCCAAGGATTTTGTAATAATAGGGGTTAAAGTATGAAATTGCCGTTTTATTGTAATAGGTACTTCGAATTGACATAGAACCTTCATGGTTTGAGATTTTTGAGTGAAACTTTTTTCACATGGATGAAATGAAGTTCTTTTTTTAAAAAAATGTGCAACATTCGATTATCGACTTTCAGTTGTTTTTTTCATTTAACTTAGACAAGAAAGACGGATACTTCGAAAATTCGAGTTATTTTTGAATACGAGTTCCGACGCGGAACTACGCGTTAGTTCCGCGTCGGAACTCGGTTTCGAACTGTGTCGAACTCCGAACAATGATAGCAAAACTAGCAGTGAAACAGCCCCGACTCATGAATCAATCTTCACCATTATTGCTCCATGATAACGCGAAACCTCATACAGCACGAGAAACCGTTTTAACTCTACAGGAACTGCAATTAGAAACCATTCGTCACCCTCCGTATTCGCCAGACCTTGCTCCAACGGACTACCATTTTTTTCATGATTTGGACAATTTTCTATGTGATAAAAAGTTTTCTTCTCAGGAGGCCAAAATGCTTTCACACAGTTTGTCGAATCTAGATCACGAGAGTTCTATCGCAAAGGTATAAATGACCTTCCTATTAGATGGCAGCAATGTATAGATAATAATGGTAATTATTTTGATTAAATAAATATGTTAAATTAAAAAAAAACGAATTTCAATTTTTCCGTACAAATCGGCAATTTCATACTCTAACCCCTAATATCTTGATTTAAAAAAGCTTTAAATCAAGATATTACAAAATCCTGGGTACATTATTCTTGTTGCTTCTATATGTGTGAACAATTAAAAAAGAAAACACAAATGAAGAAACAATTCCAAATATGTATAAGATTAAAAATAAACCTGACCAGTCTCAGCCGACGGCGCCCGTTCGACGGCGCCCATGTCGTTCGAACATGACGCGTGGATCAGCACCATCCAGCCCGACACACGCGCCACCATCAGCGAGGCATTTAAGTGAGCATTTTATTTATTTATTTATTTTACACACAATTATTAGCTTAAGTATACTGTTGACATTACAATACATAAGGCCGCCAGTAACAGTCACAATACCCCCTGTACTAGTTGATACTGTATTAAACGACTGAGAACTTAAGATTATAGGTTAATATAGGCTCCTTAGGAATATAAATTTAAACAAATAAAAAACTTAAAATAATTTTGCAGCGAATTGCTACGCTTACTATTTGGCTTCTCGTGAATGTAAGTGTGAGTGTATTTGATATTATGTATGTAAGTATGTATGGAGTTTGCTATTTCAGAATCTTAAATGTGCATGCCATATTCTCAACTGCAATGCTCTTTCATGTCAACATGAAAATAACATAATAATATGGTTTCAGATCCATGGTAGTTACATTTAAAAATGTTTCCAAATTATACAAATATGTTTTAATTGTTGAATATTTCAAGTATTCAACAATTAAAACTTGATTGAATAAAATAAAAATAAACATTAAGTTCGTAATGTCAGAAACACCAAAATAAATAAGGGAAGCATGTCTTGTTTTTGCTCGGCTCCTAGTGTAGCTCTCATAAAGCATTGCGTTCGCGTACTCGTATACGCAATCGCGATCAAACAAAAAAACATGTACATTATATAATTGTTTTTTATTTTATGTATTTGGTTTTCCCTTCTTCTCTTACACACGTTGTCTACATCTCTTTTTACTACTTCTACTCTCCTATCGCAGGGATGCTGGAAGAGATTTCTTTACAAATAAGCCCTAGTACGTATTTTTCATGTGAATTGAAAGCTTTTGTTACAATCCACCCACACCAAAACAGACGCCCTACAGTACAGAAGGTATCTTGACATCTAGAAAAACGAGTTTGTGGCCGAAAATATGGGAGGCGCAGTACATAGCCACAGGTTAAGTGTGCTTACTTCCGCAAATATATGTATTTCACCTCCCATCGTAAATGTCAATGCACCTCGTGTGCACGCTTGTGGCCGACATGTAAATACCGTAACTAAGTTGAAGTTCTACTAACAGCGTGGAACTTGGTGATGGTAAGTAAAACGACAGTACCTACTATAAGAACGGGGCAACAGTACAAGTTGCGTGGTCCCGTTTGAGCCAACCTCTTAAAATGTGTGCCAAAATGTAGCAAGATACACAAACAGACCCACAGTTATTATTATTAGTGTAAACTTGTAAAGTGCACCTTGTTTGCAATGGTGGGTCGAGGATGTTGAGATAGAAGATTGGTCACGCGGCCCGCGTCCCGGTGAAAGGCTAATTAAATTTTAGAAAAGGTGACTTTGGTTTTGTTATCCCTAAATTAAAAATTGAAATTAATTTTAGGGAGATAATATTTTTTCGTAATATTTAGCCGACCGACCTACGAAAAGTCAATATCATGCGGACACTAAAATAATACGATCGTGTCTGTTCCCGTGGGTTATACTCGTATGTATAAGAGACGAGGACTACTAACGGTCTACGGCATCATTTCGATGGACTGCATGTACTCGTACCGACACATGTCGTTAACAAACATCTTCTTCTTGTTCGTGTCTATTCTAATAAACTAATTCTGTAATAACAGCGATTTCTTAAAGGTTTCCGAGTTACAACATCTCAGTAAGTAATGCAAAACTCTGTAAGTGATTTGCAATGAATGATGCTGAGATAATGTAGGTACTTAAGTACTGAAATGAAAAGTGGCAATTTTCCACTTCATGTTTTCCTAAAGATTTATTATTAGTATTATCTAAGGTAAGAGCAATAAAACTATCGAATTTCATTCATTCTGAGCGTGACGCGTGCCGATTAGGGTGTGCGCACACTGCAGCCGTACCAAGAAAATATTCAGCGGAAATTAATCGCCATTTCGAATTCCATTGCACATTTCGTTGCATTTCTATTTTCTGGTGAAATAGTAATACCGCAGTGGATTCCAAATGAGGGAAAACATGTGTGTAATAGATTTTGGGTGACGGGTTGAGAAGGGGAGAGTGGGACACGGGACACCGATGTTTAATGTTTATGCGTTTTGTCGCCGCGAGGGGGCGCCACGAGAGAACTGTGTGTACGAAAAGCACAGAGAATAATTTAAAATATTGTATGGGACTCAATTTGTTGAAGTTTATTTGATTTGATCAGTCGTAGTGGTTTTTTTTTTGGTAGTCAATAAACAAAACACATTATGCAATAAAATCGTTATCGTAATCGTATCGTCGTCTCATACTTCTTGTAGGTATTAAATTATGATTTTGTAGAAAAAATAAACTACACAAAAGGTATCGGAAGGGTGGGTCCTTCCGATACCTTTGTTTACAAACATGCACTATCGAGGAAAACTGCCAATCCATGTAAAGCACATTACTGCATACATCGCCACAAGGTCACCGCCCGCCCCACCCCTCACTCCTCCTCCCCCCACTGCGACGACAAATGAATGAACGAGGGGTGCGCCGGACACACGGGGTTGATTCTAACAACCACGACTTGCTAAAGTTGATACTTGAGCAAAAA
Source organism: Apamea sordens (assembly GCA_945859715.1). Lineage (NCBI taxonomy): Eukaryota > Metazoa > Arthropoda > Insecta > Lepidoptera > Noctuidae > Apamea > Apamea sordens. Next base: position 486,435 of record OX244002.1, read on the forward strand.
GTATCGGGAACGGCAAGTGAATAAATTTCACATAGGTACTTACTGTAAAAAAATGACACCAAAATTCAACTGGCATAATTAACTTAAGCTTAACAGTCGTGAAACACTCTTAAAATGATTAATAATCATGTTACCTAACTTTTATGATTATTTAATATTTAGCAGTAGCAACATTGCTCAATAATTTTGGTAAATAATATTTATATCTGAGTTAATAATGGTACTGTATTTGTTACCTACTGTGATGTCTCTAAAATCATTTATTGAAATTATGATTAAATTAGCAATACATTTAACATTTATAGCCATCATAAATTAACTCGTAATGGACTGCAGCCACCGATTAACAGCTCATAACAAACTGAATATTTACGACTGTATACCTCTGTATACCTACTCTTATCTCCATTTCAAAGCCTGCGATATTTAATATGAAATGAAAAGAAACACGTTTGTGTGTTCTAGCAAGGATCAAGTGTGTTAGCGCGGATAGATATTTTACGATCGCGCCCCGAGTGCACGCAGCAAGGTTAGGTTAGTTCACAACGTGGCCGCACAGCCGCGCCACCTCCCGCCGTTCATATTCAAAAGTACAGACGTTCTTTATTTTGAACATTTAAAATTAAATAAAATTACTCGGCAATGTTGTTTTAGTGACCAGTGCAGTGTGTGAGTGTCATTAAAAATGAAAATCTAGTGTTGTGATAATTTTCGTCAATCTTTTGATTTGTTGTTGGTGAAGTAATGTTTTTAATTAGAAATGTGCAAATATGATTCGTTCGGGTAATTAAATACATAAACAAAATTACAGTAAAACAAAGAAACCATTGTTATTACACGAAATGCAACTTGTTGATCATTGAATTTTCCTGCAAATTTCACATGTTTTCCTTAATTATTTTCATTGAATCTATTCATAAATAATATTTGTTGAAGTTGGTACGGACCAAGTGCAAGTGTTTACAAACAGCGGTGCATCGATTTCACATAAAGTGGCACCCGACATAAGGCGGGCGCCAGAGGGGAGCGGGCGCGGGCGCGGGGGCGGGGAGGGGGGCGGACGCAACTGTCAAGATGCAGTAATTCCCCTCGTGGAAATGCACCATGAAAAGTTTATTGACTTCAACACTAAAACAGCAATGTAGTTTCATTGTAGTTTTCAAATACCTATATAGATTTGCAGTTGCTATTAATTTTCATTAGACCACCGAAGATTTTTGGCAAAGCAGTCTTTGTTTCGAAGAATAAATTTCTTACAACACTTAAACAAAGGTTACCAAACCTTTAATGACTATAATGTTGTATCATAACAATTTTACACCTGTATATTTTAATTAGAATCTATCAACCCGTTCTTTATTCATCTCTGTGTCAAAGTGCACGGAGTATCTTTTGTCCCTAACTTAGTATTTTACCCAAATATCCCGGCAGAGTATGCCTTCCTATACTGAAGTCCCGCTGTCACGCTGAGCTCAGCCTTACGTCCACACATCGGTACGCAGCAGCTTCGCGGTGCGAACGCGTCGCGAGCGCCTGTGTGAGTTAGGACTTTACTATGAGTCACGCTGCGGCTCGCTGCTACTACGCGAACGTTAGGCGCCGAAAATTCTGGTCGGTCGGACTATAGTACTACGATTTTTTGGCAGTAGTTCAAGATGCGTAGCTATTCTATGTAGGTTTTCTTATATTTATTTGAAAAATTGCTAGAACTGTTCTGGTGTATTGGGTTATTTTATTTTGATTAACCATACACTGTATGGTTAATTAAAATAAAATAACCTAAAACTAGGTAGCTTATTATTGCCATTATTTTAGGTGTGATGCAACATTGTGTAAGTAATCAATAATATGCAAGTTTAGGTTTCATTCAAAATTCCAGCTATGTATATTTTTAATAGTCTTAATCCTAAACTTATAAGAGTTCATTGCATTAAATATAAAAATAGCAACAACCGTAAAATGTATGCGAGTGTGTTTATTTTAATTTCGCCTACCGATACCAAAACAGCAGACTAAATGGGGAAATCATCCCCTCCGTTGAACGTGTAAATTAACTTCCACCATAAGGTTGTTAAAATAAGGTCGTAATTTGATTGGTAAACGTTTTGTTTTGATTCGGCTCGCGATAATGAAGTGAAATGTGGAAAAGTGCAGCTAAACACAAGAGATATACCTACGAGTATGTATATCATATGAGAGGGGCTAATGGAAGGGTTTAGTTTGAGAGGCTCTGGGTTCGGTTGCCCGGTTGTTGAAAAGGTTTTTTTTTACACGGCAGAATGTACGATAATTTGTTGTTTTTAATACGTTGGTTTATATTTTTCTCTATTAAATTACAATACTTACGCATAATTTATTTTATACGTGTAAAACAAAAAGTGCTGAAGTTTCAATTCAGCAGATGAAAAATTATTATTCAAATGATAGGTTCCCCTGACCCGTGGGCATCATTATTATACAATTTGATAGTTTACAATAACTCAATAATTATAGTGTACACACCCTGTACTAACAATAATTTATTTGATCAATATGTACATGCTACATACATTCAAGCGCACCTCGTATGTTTACAACGCACCCCACAAGTTCAGTGGTGCATCCCTTTGTATTAGAATAGTTTAGTGATCAACATAGATAATAAATCATAGGGGATGGAGCGGGTGTACAATGGCTGATTAAAAATTAATCAAGGTTCCAAGGTAAAAAAAAAAATCGATGTTGGTCGCGGTCAGTAAAAATTTCGTAGCTCGTAGCCCGTAGCGCTACGCCGTAGCTCGGTATTCCCTGTGACTTCTGCGACCGCTACGGTCTACATATTTTCGGGAAGTTTCTCAACAAACAACAAACTGTTTTTATTGGACATTATACTTACTTTAAAACACATCTATAAAATTCTTTGCCTAAAAAACTTTCAGCTTTCAACAAACACTTTACTGAAATTGCCGTACATTTTCCGAGCGACTTCATAGAAACAGTTCTCCGACTCATAATACAGTAGCGTTGGTTAATTCTTCCCTCCCTGAGTGAGAGGGAATGCTCCCTTTATTGTGAATGGTGATTTATAACTGCAGGGCCCATGGTCTACTGTTGGCAATGAGTGACGGAACGAATGTGGGATAAACGTAGTATTGTGTAAAATAAGTAGGTTTGTTGGCAGTAGAGAGTTGTTAGCATTAGAGAGTTATGCTGTCTGGTTAATGGGTTTTGTTGTAGGTAAATGTTTTCTGGGGGCCAAACAGGACATATTATATTCACAGTGATCGTCTCTCGTTTGCCACTGTAGTGGTAATGCTCAATGACGTAACGCAGGTTTGATTCCCGCGTATTAATTTATATTATTATGGCTTGCGTATGGCGTTATATGTATGCATCTACGTCCCGGGTATACGTAATTTATACATTGTGCGACATATATAGGTCGCATACCCAGCGTGAGGCAACAATATCTTTGTAAATTAAATTATCCGCTTCTCTAAAATCTAGTCTTTTTAACTAAGTACAATATTATTATGTAGATGTTTTATATGCAATGCAGTTTAGGTATATTTTAACCAATTTACCAATTGCCTAATGTATACACACAATGACAACGCAATGCTATTTATACATAGATTAGATACGTATCTAATCACCTAAAGCACCTACAAATCAATTGGTGAAGGCAGGCGTAATCACTCTAATCTTAATATGTACTGTTTATCCCCCATCCCCATGCACCCCCACCGCCCACTGCAGTGGATGCAGGGGATGGGGCGGCCCCCAATGCATTGTGATAACTTTAATCAGAGCAAATGTATTGAAAGATTACCGCGGCGTGCGAGGGACACTTGATTGAAATAGTTTGGCAATCAATTATATTGGCGGCGGTGGGCGGTCGCGACCGATGTGGTGACGACTGATGGCTAGTGGTGCGGAGTACCTACTGGTGCCTCTTTGATGTCTGTTTGAATGCAATTTTCATTCAGTATATTTGACTATAGAACTAGACTGTTGCCTTGATTCATTTATGCATAAACTTCTATAGTGACCTCCTGACCATAGATATCCGACTCCTGATACACTATTCTATAGTGACCTCCTGACCCTAGATATCCGACTCCTGACACACTATTCTATAGTGACCTCCTGACCATAGATATCCGACTCCTGACACACTATTCTATAGTGACCTCCTGACCATAGATATCCGACTCCTGACACACTATTCTATAGTGACCTCCTGACCATAGATATCCGACTCCTGACACACTATTCTATAGTGACCTCCTGACCATAGATATCCGACCCCTGACACACTATTCTATAGTGACCTGACCATAGATATCCGACTCCTGACACACTATTCTATAGTGACCTCCTGACCATAGATATCCGACTCCTGACACACTATTCTATAGTGACCTCCTGACCATAGATATCCGACTCCTGACACACTATTCTATAGTGACCTCCTGACCATAGATATCCGACTCCTGACACACTATTCTATAGTGACCTCCTGACCATAGATATCCGACTCCTGACACACTATTCTATAGTGACCTCCTGACCATAGATATCCGACTCCTGACACACTATTCTATAGTGACCTTCTGACCATAGATATCCGACTCCTGACACACTATTCTATAGTGACCTCCTGACCATAGATATCCGACTCCTGACACACTATTCTATAGTGACCTCCTGACCATAGATATCCGACTCCTGACACACTATTCTATAGTGACCTCCTGACCATAGATATCCGACTCCTGACACACTATTCTATAGTGACCTCCTGACCATAGATATCCGACTCCTGACACACTATTCTATAGTGACCTCCTGACCATAGATATCCGACTCCTGACACACTATTCTATAGTGACCTCCTGACCATAGATATCCGACTCCTGACACACTATTCTATAGTGACCTCCTGACCATAGATATCCGACTCCTGACACACTATTCTATAGTGACCTCCTGACCATAGATATCCGACTCCTGACACACTATTCTGTAGTGACCTCCTGACCATAGATATCCGACTCCTGACACACTATTCTATAGTGACCTCCTGACCATAGATATCCGACTCCTGACACACTATTCTATAGTGACCTCCTGACCATAGATATCCGACTCCTGACACACTATTCTATAGTGACCTCCTGATCATAGATATCCGACTCCTGACACACTATTCTACTGTTACCTCCTGATCATAGATATCCGACTCCTGACACACTATTCTATAGTGACCTCCTGATCATAGATATCCGACTCCTGACACACTATTCTACAGTTACCTCCTGATCATAGATATCCGACTCCTGACACACTATTCTATAGTGACCTCCTGACCATAGATATCCGACTCCTGACACACTATCAATAGCACTTTAAAAAGTGCTATTTTTATTTTTTGGAAAATTGCATACATTACAATGCATTACTTAAAACTAGTAGGTACTGTTTGTAATATGGGCATTCGTTCTTACTCTGATCTCCCCATTTATCTCATACCAAGTAAACTGAAACAATGCGCCTTAAACAGCTTTACATTTAATTCGTAATCTGTATGATCAGCTAATTCCACTCCCCCGTACAAGGTTATAAATAGCTTTATATCCTTGTTCGGGGTAGTAAGACGTGTGCGTCGCTAAATATTACGGAGACGTTACGAGTATCGTACCGGCGCGCACTCGACAGACGGTGGTGCACGGTATTCGCGGTGAGGTAGACAAACACAAATTAACTTGGTGTGCAAAATAGGCGATGCTCGGTTTATGACGGTTGCTTGTAACTAGAGAATGTTCGAAGTCTGAGTTCAGAGGGAGGGTCTTTTTTTTCGGTAGTAGACCGACGCTGACACGCAGGCTTAATTTGTACTTTTTGGAAAAGGTGTACCAATCTTTGTTTATTCATGCCATTCTAACCCCTTACTCATGTCTTCCTACCCGGTTCGTAGGTACCGTTAGTAAGGGACTTGTAGGCATTACGATCCCTGTCCGTGACACTAGAATGTAGCATAGTCTAAGTATCTACCTAAATTCAAATACCTAATGATTCCCCTGTATGCAACCACACGTCCGTACGGGGCGGTCTCTCACTGGCCGCCGGGCCTACGGGCCGCCAGGCCGGTGCACACGGGGCGATGTTTGCAAATTCATCAGTTATAAATGTTAACGGCCGCGTCGCTGAGGGGTCGGCAGCGACGGTACTTACACACGTAAACAGTTGGCGATTGTTTTGTGACGGTTGGGATTGCGCATTTTAGTTTCAGGTTTGTTCAGTTTAGATGGGATTTTAAGTTTTAATGTCAACTGTTTCTCTTATTTCTCCTTTATTCAGGGGGGGGGGGCTTCTTCAGGCCTATGGTTATATGTCAAATACTATTTATAGTAAATCTTATTTTATTTTATTTTCTGTAGGTACTTACTGTAGAATCAGTTACAGTAAGAAGCTCTCGTAGAGTTTCGATCCGGGTCTACTAGGTATATCCCTTAAACATAGGCACTCGCAGATACAACCTAGCAGTACCTATGTAACTAGCGTTTTATGTATCAAGATAGAATTGAGTATAGGCACATACACTATGTGCTTCCACCTTGATTCTATCTTGCCATGCAATGAATATCATCCCCACAGATCATACCTTTATTACGAAGATGATAAATCTCAGCGGCGCGCGACGGAGCAATAATAATAACTCCGATGGAAATAGTTTCCTTCACCCCACCTTTATGAAGACTCATCCAAGAATTTCATTCGCTGCACAGTATGACGTCACAGACATAAGTGTCGCTATGAATTTTCTATGCACTCCTGCCGGCTCCCTACCGCAAGGGCTTGAAGATTTATTACCTTACTTATGCTAGTGCTCCTGATTAAACGCTTACTCCACGCTTCCGATTCATATGCGTTGTCTCTTTCTAATCCCATAGCGTGTGAGAGGGATGTAAGCCTGTTCAAATTATATTTCAAGAATAAGATTTGAAAAGGGAAGTTTAATAACGCTGTTTTGAAGGGCGGTCGTGATCCTGAATCTTTGCAATACTTTTGAAACATATCTTGCAAAGCATAAGGTATGTTTTCGCATGTGAAGTAGTGATATTCTATTGTTCACTTAGAAAAACTCTTTACCTGTATAGATAAACCTTATTCGCTTGAATTCAAGGTCTCTTTTGGAGTAACCAAAACCATTGTGTATATTGTTTGCAAGGTGCAAGTGCAGTCGCTTTGATCCTTATAGTATTGTTATAAAAGTTATTTTCGTAGATCGAAGTGGTAGTTTTCAGGGCTGTAAACTATTTGGAGCTATTATCAATCATTGTTTGTGAATCTAATAAGACTCGAGGATTTGAAGGATGAATACAAGGAGTGATTGCGATAGTTTAGGAATTTCATATATTAGGTGGTTATTCCAACATAGAGCACCATAGATCAACATTATGAGAACTGTCATAACATAACGAAAGCGAAAAGTAGATTTTGATAACATATGCATGATTGTGACAACGAGAAAGAGTAGGCAGACAGGGTGCTCTCTACGCTATCTTAAGTGGACCGTGTTTTTATGATTATTTTCATTGTTTTGATTTCGAGTTGCATTTCGGCAGAGACGAAAATTTAATATTATTTTATATTTACGTATCTCAGATATGAAATTACCAAAGATCAGAAAATTCAAAACAGAATGAACATTTACAAAACTTTAAAAAGGTGAACTTTAAGGTGTAGTGTTTATGAGCCAAAGTGTTAGTGAATAGACAGTGAGAAACCGCAACGATGACGGAACACTGGTCGTGGCTGACGGGCTCGCCGGCAGCTGAGTACACCTATAGTCCGCCGACGAGACCCAGTCGGCCACCGCAGAGGCCGCTGGTCAAGCTCGCCACCAGCGCGCATCTGCACACTATAGCCAGGTAAGTGATGATGACGGTGTCACAGCTTGCTGGCAAGCTCAGTGATAATGAATGAGTTTTTTTTTTAATTCTCATTCCTAATCTAAATATTTTTATTTTATTACTACAATACTTGTTTGCGAAGTTCATATTCCACGTAAAAGGAGAGTATCGAACATTTATTAGACCTTTAGAGAATCGTGCACGAATGGTTGTAGTGTCCATATTATGTGAGTAGGTCTAAACAGAGAGGACCTGAGTAGGTACCTAATGTATGTTTTGTGGACAGGACCCTCGTGGAATAAATCGTAACGGTTGACAAAATGACTTAAATATTCGGTCAAGGTAAACAAGTAACAAGGCACTTCATAACTTGTCTATAACTTGTGAGCGGGTGTCTGCCTACCACGAGTTATTTTATTAGCATTTTTAAAACTTAGGGATCATTTTCTACCAGAAACACACAAACTCAGTCATATTAATTTCGAAATAAGGGTTCCTAATGTACTGTCTGAACACAAAAATGGCGTGTTTGTGGTGAATGTAAACTCTGCGTTATAAAGTCATTGTTTCCTCACATTTGGTATTCAACGCGCTGTTTTCTTGAAAAATTGTGAATTCCCCATGGAATCCATTTCTTCCAGGAACCAATTTATCTTTGCCTGCATTGATATAATGATGCGAACAAAAAGCAACCGTATGCCTTTGGGAAAAGAAAAACATTGCTTTACCAGAGTTTTCAGGAACGCTAAGTTATTTTCTCAAAGTTGACTTCTGTTTTGACTTTTACAAAAACTCATTTCACTTTCTTTTTAACACGTATTCTGTTGGAAAAAGATTCATTTTTCCTTGTCACGTCGACACAGAGAATTTACTAATGGTGTTTTAAAACAAACTTTTCCTTGCACTTCGCGCGGCCACTCTGGCAAAGATTGAGTGTATTTTGAGGTGCAAAAGATAAGTTGGTCGCTGTGCAGACTGTACGGACAGCTTGATGGATTATTGCAGTACCTCTGAGGATTTCATTAAACTTGATGTATGGACACGTACATTGTGTATTAATAAGGAATATTGGCAAATATTTCAACAGTAGGTAAGTAATGTATACTATGCCTGCCTACATAAATGCGAACCCGCTCCCAATATTAGCATTAACATTATTTATTATTTTAGCTTATTAGTTGCACAGGTAAACAGAACTAAAGACACCCAAAGGCACTGGGATTATTCCCTTAAAAAAATAAGTTCGGTATTTTTATTCCATCAGCTTATTATGATATCTTTTTATCTTATTTCATTCGTTTGTTTGCACGAAAAAAAATACCAGTTATTTTAATTTCTGCACTTCCTGCTGGTCACAAATCCTGTGCTTTGTTATTGTATTCGAGCTGGCAGACTACGGCAAACATTCGCTTTTCGCCAGCTGCTGCACCCAATTTAGAGACGTGAACGAAATACATCTCATTTTCAACTGTCGGGGAATGTTACATGGTTATATATATGTTATGCGGAAAACTCCCTAGAAGTGAACAATTTTTGCGCTATATATTAAGTTATGTAAGAAAGTAGCGGTTTTGTTGGATAAGCTCGACAGATTGCTCAACAATGGTATCCGGTTCAAATTCAACCTCGGGAAATATGACCATGTGTCGAGCCAAATGGATGTCCATTCACCAAAGAAGAAGTTTGCGCGCTTTTCTCCCTTCTCAACTCTCCCACTCCTCCTTCTTATCTCGTATCTCACTTCCAATATCTATGTTCTTCACACGCTAAGAATCTGCGTTCTTCTAACAATCTTCTCTTACTCTGTCCGTCTCGTACGTCTGACTTTGTTCATTCTTCTTTTCATATCAGTCCATTCTTCTTTGGAATGTGCTTCCTCTTGATATCAGGATGGCCACCAGTCGGTTTGCATTTAAGCGAAAATTGCAGAGTTATTTTCAAAACAAATTTTCAAAAAAAATGCGTAGAATCATCTCAACACCTCTCTCCCTTGATTTTGTATATATATTATAAGTATATATTATAGTAATAGTATGTATGTGTATATAACCTATTTATGTATTTGTGTACCTAGTTTTAAGAGTTTTTTTTTTATTACTGTCCGTCTCATCCAAATCACCTGCCATCTAATCTCTTCACCACCCTTGGTTGACTGGTAGAGAATGCCTAAGGCATTAAGTCCGCCTTTGTACCTTTTTACGCGAAAAGTTTAAATAAATAAATAAAGTAAAAACAATAAAAATAGACATGTAATTTAAAATTCTGAATTTAGCGCACGTTCAAAACGAAAATCTCTCTCGATTTTATTGCCGAATCAATATTTTCTCTACAAATATTTTCCCTTTGTCGTTGGTTCGACACCTGAGCCTTTTATTGTAAAATTATAAAACCACACACGGCACAACTTTATTTGATGGAAAAAACATAAAAATTTACATATAGAACAGGCCGCGGATTTTCGCGGGAAATATTTATTTCTCCCATGGCAACACTACGTGAGGCGAATGGGGAGTGATCGCGAGGCTGGCAACATCGACTATTACTCATTGTGGGCTCCCCCTTTAGTTTATAGGCTGTATACTGTGATTGTTTTGTGTCTTTGTGGGTAAGGAAAACAAGATGCCTGTTTTTACTTATTCCTTTTTCTTAACGGAATTGGTATACTTACAACTGGTGTTGTGTTGAGATCGAGATGCATCCCTTTGAACCCACGAAGCGTGCTGGAAAGTTCCTTTATGGTCCACAAGATCCCTTTCCATAATGAAAGTACAACACAAGCAAGCGCTGACTGACAGCTTAATTACTAATGACTAACAATGTTCCTTTTGCTTCAGTCAAAGCTTACAACAACATCCATTTCGTTACCAAATTACCATAAAATCAAACCCAGAACATATTTCTACCCTTACAATCACATTTCTACCTGTACAAGCACATTTCTACCTGTACAAGTTTATCATCATTAGTAGAACAACACGAACGTGTGCTATCAGATCGGTGAAAACCTTCATTTTTCTTGTTTCCCTCCAAAAAACCTGTCAAAGTATTCTCATTACTGTTGACAGATCGCGTAGCCTGCTTACCCTGTCACGTATGATGGATGGGGAAACTTCACGGTGAATAGTTCCGTCTTCAAGGAAATTAGCGCTTCTAATGATAGTTGTGAAATAACACAGTTTAGCGGTGTGTTATATAATATGTTTACACTTGGTTCTACTCAGTCATTCTATGTGCTTCGTTTTTTAAGATTATTAATATTTTGAGAACCAATATTCTATGACAAGTAGGTAGACGAATGCTTAAAAAATATCTTTCCTTAAAAAAATTATTATGGTATCATCAAACAATTGTTTTATCAAAGTCAGAAACTCTCCCTGAATATTAGAATGGATGGATGAATTTCTTCACTGCTGCTAATCCGTCATTAGTAGCAGCCCCAATTGCGCCACGAGAGCGTATAAACATACATAACTTTTCCTTTGTTTACTTTCCTAACATTAAGTCTCCACACATAAAAAACTGAAGTACTGTGCGTTAATAATGTACAGGAGTTAATTAAGGCTGTATGGTAAAAGTTTTACAGAGTTGCGTATAAAAAAAAAAAAATAATTACTTTTATTTGAGAGTGATAATGAATTCTTACGAGAAAATGTATCTGTTCCCAGCGCTCTGTTAACATAAGCACACATTATAATAATCTCTCTCTCTCTCTTCTTATTTTAATTTGGTTTTATAAATTGATTAGTGTTTAATTTATTTATTAATTGAAATGTTCTGTATTTTTAGTATTCATGTGTGTGTGTGTAATTTTGTCTTTTAATTTAATGTAATGCTAAGGACTTTGTCTGAAAATAAATTAATTATTATTATTAAGTATGGTAAAAGGCAGCGCGGCGAGGCGAGCACATTGCAACTCAAATGTACTATACCTACTTGACACAGATGTTGAAACGAACTTTACTGCTGTTGACGACAAGCGAGCAGTTATTTTGTGTGGCTGAGCATTATGTTTATGACGTAATATAATATTTTATTCCCTAACTCCTGAAGCCTATTTTCTGTTTGATTGATCTGTGGCCGTTCGCATTGGTCTAGAAACATGCAACACAATCGTCTGAAATATGATTCTGATTGACTTTGATTAAAATGAAATAAAAGATTGACTTTGACACTTTGTCTTTGTGATAGACTATATTAATTATTTCCAAACTCTTATCTTTAAAAATATTAATAAAACTGCGCCAGCCTCCTTCTTATAGAATTCGAATAGGGTGGAAAATAAACTAAAGAAACATTAAACAAACGATTTAAAACACTTTCAGCTCGTTTCATTGTAAATCGCAGAGTGCTGTACCGCGTCACCCTGAGAGCAATGCATCACGCTTGCACGGGAGCGGCTGGGCAGGGGCACACGTATGGCACACCACGGCGCGACCAATGGTCCGTGCTATGGGAAACGTGACACGAATTCTGAACTAATGGTGGAAACTAGCCAATTGTTTGTACGAAATACGATTTTGTTCGTTTGAAGAAATCTTGGCTCACCTGGGTTTAATCAATGGTTCTGGATTGCAAGACGGGATAGGCGTATTTAAATGTTTTATTACCTTTATAATTGTCGGGTAATGTCGACTCTATAGGATTCTAGACTCTCATTGAGTCAAATCTATTTCTAGAACTGTAAGTCATAGTGATGCTATTTTCTATGCGACCTAGCTGATTTTCTTCAGACTTTCTCCTCTCAATAACATGACTGCTCATTTTAGGCAAAATATTTCACTTCTAGAATCTCTCGTCGATGTGGTAATCTAATTTTTTTTTATTTAAAAAAATCCAAATATTTTTGGACCAACAATGTAATAACTTACAAATTCTCAATCTGCATGACACGTATGACATCTTCAACGTAGGTGGTCTCTCAACAGCTGAGCGTGCAACACAACTTACGACGACGCTAAATTATTTATAGCCTATTGATTCAGCATAAACATACACTTTATTAAACGTCGGATCTCCTGTCTGCACTTAATAACGTTATAGAAGTAGGCATAAGTGGCCTCCGCCGGCAGTCATTAGCCAAACCACCACGTTTGATATGACTGGCAACATGCGACCACACCACAATTACACACAGCATACGTATTACCTATGTCTTTGGCCAAATCATCAGATTGTAACTTGCAAATGAAAAATTGCTGCTACGCTAACATAAAATAGACTTTATCTGGTTGAGATACGGGTTGTTGGAACTGCACATAAGTAGGATTCCTTAATACCATGCAATTGAATAAATTAAAAAAAGTTTAGCTAACATATAAATGTGTGGATGGCTGCTGACGGGTCATTTGCAGACAAGATGACTATGAAGTGTTGTTTGTTGCTGGTTGTCATGGCGACCGTCACCAGCTCGGTGATGGGGACCGCCGAGGTGATGAGCCACGTCACCGCACATTTTGGAAAGGCTCTTGAGGAGTGCAGGGAAGAGGTAAGTAGTAATAGCATTTTATTTATCCCAGTTTGCTAAATACCTACTATCAACTTGGATTTTATTAAATCTAGAATAAAATCTGAATCTGCACTCGCACTCACAATCTGCATTCGAATTCCAAACATTCGCTTCCGCGAACGTCTAAAATATGTCATGCTTGATCTGAACCACAGAAAATACTTAAGCCCTTGTCTTCAAAGACTCCAGCCTAATAAATCTGGAATAGAAATACCACCATACTGCCATTCTAATCTCCAAGCAATTCTTATCCAAAACGTATGTATGTTATCCAGTCAGGGTTATCGGCCGAAGTCCTGGAGGAGTTCCAGCACTTTTGGCGCGAGGATTTTGAGGTGGTGCACCGCGAGCTTGGCTGCGCCATCATCTGCATGTCCAACAAGTTCTCTCTGCTGCAGGACGACAGCAGGATGCACCACGTCAACATGCACGACTATGTCAAGGGTTTCCCTAATGGTTAGTTCTGCTCTTTGTTTGATGTGTGTTTGAGACGGGACAGTACCGCTACAGGAGAACGGTCTTAGGAAACTGTCCTCAACTTTTGGAGTAATCGTTAATCGTTTTTTATTAATCTATATGTATTAATAAAAATGGTAGGTACAATCAACTATAAAATGAACAATTCGTGTAACTTAGAATATTAGGATTTAGCAAAATTAAAAAACAGCTGTCATTTTACCTAAGTCTAGATATTAAGAAATCCTTTAATCACGAATTTGATGAAATATTGTAGACACTGCAGCAAACTTTGTACGCATGTGTCATTGTCTTTCATTAACAGCCACCAAGAGATCGTGAAGTCGCGATCTGTTCACAGATCGCGACTTCACGATCACTTTGTTTGGGTCACGGTTGGGTATTATTTAGTTCATTCAACATCTGAAAAGTCCGTAGAACTTTGTTTAGCAATGCATTCCAAATTATACTTTCTAGTTTAAAAATTGCATTTCCTTCATGTAATTCGTATTTATTTGGACTGCTACACGGTAAGTTATGTGCTTGTACACATTATTTACTGCCTCGGTGTACATGCAACTGAAACAAAGGTCACGCGATCCAATCTGTCTGCCATATTGTTTTTTGCTGAATTTATCGCGAAACTAACTGCAAAGTTAAAAGCTAGTGTTCCTGGTAAAGGGTTACATAAACCAGACTTTACTTAGACTATAAGTAGCAGAAGTAAGATGTGCTTTTAGTACCTACTTTTTTATGTAAGTACATATTTGTTAGCAATGGTGCAAAAACTACAGCAGTAGAAAACTAATTCAAAGAGAAATAGATTTGTGGCATCAAGTAGAGAAACGATTTAATATAGTCGCAATAGGTGTAAGAAGCAGTCAGTGGTGGCACCGGGACATTACTTGTGTACATTATTTCATTACCACTACTCTCAAAAACGGTGATGACCAATATCGTGCGGAAACCGGCATGTCCTAGAACCAAACGGTTCGAAGATATGTGACATCTATCAACCCCCATTGGGCTCGTGTGGAGGATTACTGCTCACTCCCTCTCACCGAGAGGAGGCCTGAGGCCCAGCAGTGGGAACATTATAGGCTGATTATGATAAGTAGGTATATGTGATTGGGAGTCATAAAATGAATAATAGCGATAATATAACCTTCGTAAACGTACGGGGGCTGCCGATCTCACCAATGATTGTCGCATTCTCGTGACATAATTCATCATTCTTTCTTAAACCACCACAGGCGAACTCCTCTCCGAAAAGCTGGTGGAACTGATCCACAACTGTGAGAAGAAATACGACAGTATAACAGATGACTGCGACCGCGTTGTGAAGGTCGCAGCCTGCTTCAAAGTGGACGCCAAGGGGGCCGGCATCGCACCCGAGGTCGCCATGATCGAAGCCGTCATGGAGAAGTACTGATGATGATGATGAACCGCCTTGATTTGGACTATCGACTGCTTTTGTTAGTGTTAGTAACGCATGTTAAAAAAAAAACAAAAAAAAATAAGAGTTGTTTTTATTAGTTTATTATATTTTGTTGTGATAATATGTTTGGAGTTTCTGTTTAATACCATTATTGCCTGAATTGACTAAAATCCCATGCGAAACTAATATTCTGTCATATCCTGTAAAACAGCTGAATCACCTGACAGTTTTAGGGACTCGCTAATGAATGAATTCATCAGACTGAATTGATTGTGTAAATTCTTTCTTAACTCTATTTTCTACCCATGTACAGATAGCATGCTGTCGTAGCAAGGAATATTGCTATAACTATTACCGATATTAGGTTCTAACAGTCTGTGATTGTGGTTTCCCACCAGAAATGTGTCTGGAGCAGCCCAGGGCCCTAAGTCTGCTATTTTTATAAATTCGTCATTCCAACACGATCCTATCCCATCCCATTGTCATTTTGCTTAAAGTTCGTAATCTGCTAAATTCTTAATGGCGATCATTGGTCGGTCAATGGTCTCGTAATAGAATTGTGTCATAATGACATTGTCGTATTGCCATTATTATAAAACCCGTTAGTAGAAATGATTTTCGAAAAACTACCTCTACTTTATTTATGCCAGATTTCATTTATATATATTTTTACATTATTATTTATTAGTGTTTTATACAAGTCAAGTGTTTTATGTAAGTCAGTCATTCATTTATCATTATGTACGAGATTACCATTCTATGCCATTTCTTTCAATGGAGTGTCAGTGGTTGACCACTGGAAAGTCATAATGACGCCATTATGTTAGTAGATTATCAAACTTGTCAAAATCAACAAATATGAAATCAATGACACTATTGTAATAGCAGACTTGGGCAGCGACTGCAGACCCGGGCCGGGTCTGCAGTCGTGCCCGGTTAATGGCTATAGGCTCGCCCCTTGTTACATGAACTTAAACTGGTGAAATGTGAGTGTACTTTGTAATAGTAATATAAAAAAAAACCTATAAACAAACTAGAACATGTAAATAAAGGCGCGGACGGCCACATCCGCGGTAAGAAAGTAACAAAAAAAAATATGTGAGTGTACTCTCGGATACACCTCTGCCTAACCCTTCGGGGATCACAGGTGTGAACGTTGCGTCAGTAATACAACATGCTGTACTCAGAGCGTCTGCAGTCTAGCTGTCAACATCCGAACGACTGGAATATTAAAGAAGCCCGAGAAATTATACAAAGTGAACAGTAACCGTTGACATACATAATCATAATATATAATCCTCCATATAATCCTAATATATCCTACTGATATTATAAATGTGAAAGTTTGTATGTTTATAAATAATCACGGAAATTTAGCACAGAGACAGTTTAAAACCAACCCTTTTATCTCGATAGAACGGGGGCGAAGCCGCTGGAAAAAGCTAGTAATATAATAGTATACCGTCGTCGTGCCGACGTTGATGAGCTGGGCTTGGGCATGTTGGTCAAGTTACTATTTCTTTACGGTCCTGTAAAACTTAATAGAACTCCTTCACAACACATACCTACTTACCAAGTGTAAGCAGGAATTTATTTAATGTCTCATTGTTTGTATGGAAACTTGAAAGCATACCTATCCTAAACAAGATCATTATTTTCATAGAAAATATTGAAAAGGGCCTAAATACTCGTAGAAATACATACACTTATGCCAGATCCCAAAGAGAATTTCTCCTAAACTATTGACAGAAAATATTTTATGATTTCATGAGCATAGTATTTTCAAAGCCATAATTTGAAGGACCATTTTGTTTCGAAACCAAAATATTCTTAAAGTAACAGTCGTAGTTCGTTCTTCTAATTACATATTGGGTAGTGTACAGTCGACTTATTATAACCTTTGTTGATTTTCAAATTATTTTCTTTATTATGTCAGGACAACGATTCTTTGGAAGCTACCACGCTGAACAGAGTACTAATTAGAAAGCAATATAAAATAACTTGAAAACATAGATCAAAATAGCCCAACCACCAGCCTTCGACCACTGTGCAGTTGACATAAATCTAAAACCTTCTAATGAACTGGCAATAATACTAGCTGTTACCCGTGACGTCGTCTGCAATCCAGGATAAAAAGTCTATGTCCTATGCCTATGTCCTTTTCCATGTCCTGATCTACATCTGCCAAATTTGCTAAACTGTCTATAAAAATAAAAACTGATCTGAAAAAGCTCGACTGCTACATCCAGGAGAAAACGGACGGAGAAAACCTGCAACAAATGGTACGTCAACTGAACGACCACATACAAAACCTGCAGTGTGCACAGTTTGCGCAGACAACCGCGAAAACTGCACACACGTCTAAAAGTGTCTCATATACACAAGCGGTAAAACCAAGCACTCACCCATCAACTGTTGAGGATCAGCCTAACCAGATCTTGAACTGCCTATCTTCATTTGAAAAGAGACTAGAAAAATTAGAATAAGTACTGTAAGAATCAATCATGAATAACACAATAAAAATAATGGCGTGGAGTTCCAAGGGACTGCTGCAACACCAACATGAGTTGTGCAAGTTGCAAGTAGTCCCAGACACAGAGAATATTGATGTGTGCTGGAGACTCGACTTGGACAGAGAGTTATAATAGGCGGTGACTTTAACGCTAAGAACACTCTTTGGGGATCGAGATTAACCTCAACTAAGGGAAGACAGCTTCTAAGTGCAGTGAAAGACATGCGGTGTGAGGTCAGAAGTACTGGAAAACCCACATACTGGCCGACTGACCCCCAGAAACTACCAGAAAATTGCTAATTAGTCTTATAGGCTAGATTGTGATTAATTATTAAGAACCTGGTTCTTTTTAATAAAGGAAAAAAAATCTGCCAAATTTTATCCATATCCGTTCAGGCGTAACAAAAAACATACAAAAAATCAAATCTTTTCCTATTTAAAATACTTATTAGTCTAGACAAATCAATTCCTGTTTATTTCTCAGTGTCACATTTTTAATTATCAACTGCTGATATATGATAATACCGGGTTGGTAACCAGATTCTATCGAGCACGGAGCAAACAAAAATAGACCTTAAGATGACGAACGTTTTTTTACTGTGACTGCACCTGTAATATTTATGTAGCTACACCTGAATAAGCTGAAAGTCAAGCCAAACCACATGAACCAGGACATTTAATATTAATACGCCTAAAGTTGTACACGTCGGATTTTCTTAAGAATAAAAAAACAATTATTATACCACACTATGAATTAGTAATAAGAGATGTCAACCCTGTGGTTGACATCTCTTATTACTTACTTAAGTACTATTCGTTATTCTGTAATAACGAATAGTACTTAAGTGTCAACAGAGAGCTTCATGAATGAAACGAATTTGCCCATTGTATCTGTTGATCAGGCGCTGTATCCCCGTGTAAGTGGTCACATGGAACTACAAATAATAGCTTGTTCAGCACGTCATTTGAATTTCCATGAATGAATCCACTACACTAATTAAACCACGTCTAATCAAGCCGAGGGCCCTCATTGTCACGTCGCCATAACTCCTAATTAACGCGATAATTAAGCGTGGATATAAGCTTGTCCATCCGATGAGCCGCCACAATGGCGCTGCATCGATCGCCCACCATGTCGGCACGCCTGGCGCTGGTGGTGTTCGCCAGTCTGTTCATCGCGGTGGAATGCTCTCAAGAAATCATGAAGAATCTGTCCATGAATTTCGCTAAGCCTTTGGAGGACTGTAAAAAGGAGGTAAGCTTCTCAAAATTATGTTTTAACTTTATGTGAAGAGAGTTAGCCTATATCATTACATGAGGGTTTTTGTCAGAAGCCTAAAGACTTGTTCAAGTGATAGTCATAGTTCTTTAAGCTTGCCCTAACAATCCTGCCCGAAAGATTATCTCATCAAGCTATGCGCAAATTATTACGACTATGCAAAGCATCACCCCCAGAATTACATGCTTCACTCCTAAATTATTGTAGATGGACCTCCCGGACTCGGTGACCACAGACTTCTACAATTTCTGGAAAGAAGGCTACGAGTTCACGAATAGACAGACAGGCTGTGCCATCCTATGCCTCTCATCTAAACTGGAACTGCTCGATCAAGAGCTGAAGCTGCATCACGGGAAGGCGCAGGAGTTCGCGCAGAAGCATGGCGCTGGTTAGTTCAGTCCTATTTATAGCATTATAAACCATTTTGACTAGGATTACAGTGTGCCTATGCTTCAAATTCGTGTGTACCTCATTAGCATATAAAGCACTATCCACTTTAGATTAATCTCCGGGTTTTCTAGCCAATCAGCCCCATATCGTCAATAAATAAAAAGCTGTATCAAAATGACTAGATATAGCTCGATAAGGGAGTGCTTTACAAAATTAAATTGTGACTCAGCGAGATTTCCGAACGATTGAAGCGGAAAATTGAAAAGAAACTGTAATGTCACGCAATTTCTATTGAAAATAACTCAGCATAATTTCGTTCTACATCAGTGTCGAAAATCATATTTAGTGCATATTATGTGAACTATGATCATCACCATTTGCGATTAATCCCCAATAGGTTTTAGTAATAACTGCAACAGCAAATGTCGACGTATCATTACAAATCGCAATTCCTAATTTCTCAGTGACCTTTCCCCATACGTTTTGAAATCCATATAACATCTTTTATTCCCTTTAAAAATCCCTCAGACGAGGCCATGGCGAAGCAGCTGGTAGGCCTGATCCACAGCTGCTCGGAGACAACCCTCGAACCGGCCGACGACCCCTGCATGAGGACGCTAAACGTAGCCAAATGCTTCAAGGCCAAGATCCATGAGCTGAAATGGGCGCCAAGCGTGGATCTCATCGTGGGAGAAGTCTTGGCTGAAGTCTAGCATGGCGCCCTTGGTCCTTTGATATACATTTTCTTCTCTTCGTCGTAGGGAGGCCATCATTGCATGTTATAGTGACTCTGTTGTTTTGAATGCCAGTACTTCATCTGCTTCAGTTGTATTGCTTTTGCGTTTTCAACTAGTGGTATAATTATAGTCTTTTTTATTAAATGTAAATCTCTATCAGGAAAACATTTACCAGTGCTCATACAACATTAATTAAATGTGCGGTGTTATGATGTTTCTGTTTCTACTTAACGACCTGGCTTGATAAATGGACTACAGTTATTTCTACAGTTAGTTATTTTTTAAATATTAAGTTGTTCGTGTGAAGAATCTCCTGCCTCGCCAGTTTGCATCAAAGGGAATGGGTAGATTATAAGCTGCAAGTGCTTGATGTAATATTATAAAAAAATGTACATCATTGTTTTGTTTTATTGATATCCTTAGTTGATATCAGACTTCTCTACACCTATTGTTGACATGCATTGATAGTAAAACCTCCTTCATACAACATGTTGCTATTAACTAACTACTGGGGTGCTAACCTTACAATAGTAACTACAGCTTTATTTACTGCATAATGTATTCGCAAAAATACTGTTGATCATATGTTCATGAAATACAGATATTCTTTATATGTTATAGTGTAGATTAGAGTAGGCTATATTTTTTTAATTTTTATATAGGAAAATTAGTGAAGTAGTTGTTATTTGTAAATGTATTATAAGTACCTACTACTAGTTTTTCATAGTTTTAAATTCTATAATGTTAATTTTAGTTATTTACAACCTGTAATGATAGTAATTGGAGATTTTTAATAAATAAGTAAATAAGTAGTATGCAACATACGTAACTTACGTAAAGTGAGAGAAGTTCAGCCTCTCTTGATTAAAGTGATTTTCGAGATCATGAAATAACCGAAATGAAATAGTTTATTCTGTAAATAGGATAGATGAGTCGGCGACGCATCTAGCTGCCTTTGGAGGAAAGGACCACACAAATTTGAGTGAACCAGTCCAGTCAGTGCAAGCATTTGTCAGTGCTCGTGTAGCTGAATTCAAAACATAAGGAGCTCAACTCTCATGGTTGGCCAACGATCTCCCATCCAACGCCAGACTGCTGCTTAGGAAAGCCACGACAACCTCCGCTATATTACGAGTACATAAACCGATTCCAAAATTGGTAATCGCTATACATCTCAAACACAAATCCAATTAACAAACTAATTATTCCAACACGTAGCCAATCATTCTGATTTTTTCGTAATTCACAACATTACAGCTGCCACCATTACGAAGGGTAATACTGAAGTTTTTGAAACACTGGTCGAAATGAAAACCGTTTTAGTATTTTGTTCATTGATATTGTCAGGTGTGGGAAAAAATGAGGAGTCGGTGATTCGGGCCCTCAGCCGCAGTGTCGGTGACATGGTGGTGGAGTGTCAGGTCGAGGTACGTTTAAAAATATACAGAGTGAAATTGAATTCATGGGCATCCTTTTAAGGGGTCATTGTAATCATCATTATGAACAACTTTTACTATGGGACCAAACTTGAAATCGTGAAAAAATAAACAGCTGTTCCCTACATTTTGACGAGTTATGCGAACATAAATATAGGGAACAGCTGATTTTTTAATACAACGACCCCTTGCCTTAAAAGGATGCCCATGAATTTAATTTCACCCTGTGTACAGAGCGAGCTTTTGCCCGCGGCTTCGTCTTTGTGTATTTCATCATTTTTTAATGTAAATATCTAAGAAGAAAAGTAGCCTGTGTCCTTCTCCAGGTCCCAGACTGGCTAACTGCCAAACGTAACTATCGGTTCAGACGTGTAAAGGTAACAGACAGACAGATAGATATACTGTCGCATTTATAAAATTATGAATATGGACAGTGTGAATAAATAGAGATAAAAGAGAATAGTTAATAGATACTGCATAGAGATAGAAAGAGGTATGTAGAAAGCTCAACTAAGAGACAAGGACAACACTCATCAT
Organism: Apamea sordens; assembly: GCA_945859715.1. Lineage (NCBI taxonomy): Eukaryota > Metazoa > Arthropoda > Insecta > Lepidoptera > Noctuidae > Apamea > Apamea sordens. The sequence goes on from OX244002.1 coordinate 508,624, forward strand.
CAAGCTGGATGGAGGAGGCAGGCGACCGGGCGCGGCAGACTTTAGAACATAGCATCCGGCTGTTATAAAGATCTCCTAGTAATCTAGGTACTTGCATAGAATCTCATCGCCATCGTTTGCAATCCTTTTATAATTTATTCATAAGTCTATTGGTAACATAGGCTTAAATTATCGGAATATCCGTCATCTAAATCTTTATCACCAAAATCTTCAGTTGGAGTTCAAAAATGACGTAATTCAAGATTTATTAGACTTCTGGAATGAGAAGAACGAACTCAGAAGCACAGACCTGGGCTGTGCCCTGGTCTGCGTGCTTGAGAAGAATGAGTTCTTGAATGAAGATGGCACCCAGGTGCAGGCAGCCAATGTGGATGCTTTCTACAGGTCGGCAGGTGCTGGTAAAAAACACCATTGTTTCTATTGACTTACCTCAGTTATTTTGTCTCAGTGACATATACTTACAAGCTGCAGGGTTATGTTCTTTGCCACAGGTATGTGCCTTGTGCCTTGTATTCACTGGGAGACCAACAATGCCCTTTGATTCGTATCGCCTCTATCATCACTCTACGCTTCACTTAAACCAGTTTTATCAGATACTTGACAATTTGGCAGCCTTTCAGTCTTCCTGTAACAACAATCCAAATTGACCCTCGATATGTACCCGTTTTTGTCATGTTCATTCTACCAAATTAAGGCAAAGTCACTTTGTGACTTGATCACTTGATCACATTAACTCGTTATGTGTCAACGTTGCAGTTTTGACGTCGCCATTTGCACCGACATATACGACAAGGTTCTACGTATGGTTACGTACGGCGCTAAGTCGACGTACATAAGGTGCATCGTATTCGTAGTCGTAAATGCATCAGTCTGTGATCAAATCTAAGAATTTGTTTGCCAAATAATTGCCCACTTTCAGACGAGATAATGTCGCGCAAAATGGTGGAACTGTTCCAACTATGCAAGAAATCCACGAGGGCTATCGAGAATATGTGTGACAGTGCGCTGGAGATGGCCAAGTGCTTCCGCTACGGCATCTTCCAGATGCACTGGGCGCCGGACCGGTACTACTGGAACCGGACTGAGGTTAACCCTGACTCCGAACCCGAGCAGGTCTCAGATGAGACGTTACATGCAGCGCTGAGGAGGGAAATGAATAAAAAAATAATGTTCACTAAGCTTTTCTGAAGTTGTCGGTAATAAATGTATAAAATGCTTTGATGGTATCAATCTATCTATGTTTTATTTATTTAATTTTAATTTTATTATGTTTGGGTGGCTTACAGCTGTCAAATATGGAAGTAGTAGTGAGGTAATTGACTACAAGCTATTTACAAACCTCCACAGATAGCAATAGAGTATTGTTGTACACATTTTTAAAATTGAAAAACTATTCGTTAACTATAACACTACGTATAACATTAATCTCTTTATAATAAACAATATTATACTGTTTAACAAACAAATCGATTGAAGGGTGTTTATTGTTAACAATTTTATTAAAAACTTTGACTGAGCGAACCATATAAGAATTGCTAGTTGGCGCAGTGGTTAAGCGATTGACTGCTGCGCTGCGTGTCGCGGGTTCGATTCCCGCACGGAACAAATATTTGTATGACCTACATTTATTTGTAGAGTCTGGGTGTTTTTCTATCTATAATATGTACTTATGTATTTACAAAAAAAAAAAATGTATATAAGTAGTTTATCAGCCATCTTGTTACCATAACACAAGCATTAGGTTGCTTAGCTTGGGACTAGATGGCGCTGCCGCTGTGTGAAATGTCCAGGGATATTATTATTATTTTATAAAATATTATTAATAAAATATATTCAAGTTAGTACTGTGTCACCATATGGGTGACAGAGTACTAACTTGAACATATTTTGTCATGAGTGACCAGGAAGGTGTTAAGATTCATAAGCAGCAACGACAACCTGCCAGCTAGATCTCGTCCTTAGGATAATTCTTAATACAGATATTTATGCTTATATCCTCCGCTTTTTTTCTACTCCGGATAAGTTATCAGGCAGTGTGAAACATTACAGCGCATTCGATATTGTTCACTAATTTTAATTGAACACGTAACTCATGCCTACGGACAAAAGATTACCGAGAAATTCCGCGACCGTGCTAACTTTTTAATAACCCGTCATTTGCTGACACCAAGTGCGAAACCACCTCATCATCGAACCTCAAATTACCACCTGGTGTTAACAATTATACACCATCGGTAACAAATCTACCAATTACTGGTATATAAAGGACAAAGTTACACTTCTCACGTGGACAAACCTTGTAAGAAATGAGAAGCAACAACATCATTTTCACGCTCGTGATGATGGCAGTGGGAGTGAGAGAGATAGAACCATCAAAGGATGCTATGAAGTATATCACTTCAGGGTTCGTCAAGGTTTTGGAGGAGTGCAAGAAAGAGGTAAGTGGTGGCATCAAACATGTTCAGGGACATCTATGTGACAGAGAAAAATGTATAAGCGTCGTGAGTTTCTTTTGCCGGAATTTTCTTTAAAGGTCCTAAAATTTTCGTCACATTTTCCCTTTATCAAAATTCATCTCTTGTCGAATAAAAACCTCACCCATCCTTAATTCTTTTAGCTAAACATGAACGACCAGATCATAGCTGACCTGTTCCACTACTGGAAGCTGGACTACACGCTGCTAAACCGGGACACCGGCTGCGCCATTATCTGCATGAGCAAGAAGCTGGACCTGCTGGACGAAAACGGGAGGATGCATCATGGCAACGCGCAGGAGTTTGCTATCAAACATGGCGCTGGTTCGTAAGACCTTTATCCCCTTATTAATAAACTAGCTTCTGCCCGCGGCTTCGCCCGCGTGGATGTCGGAAATTATCCCACGGGAACGTGCTAACAGGATAAAATGTATGTGCTTCCCCAGAATGCCATCTATGTCGCGGGCCCTTTGTGGCTAATTACAATAGAAAACCAATTGTGTCTCATTAGTGGTGATTAAGAGGGTACCTATATGATATTTTTACCTAAGTACCTAACTAATTTAAAAAAAAAACTCAATAACAGAAAATGAAATACCTACCTACCTAAATAAACCTATTTCTGATGATAACTAATCTTAACTCAATAAATAAGCAAAATCCCTAAAAACTAATATCTATACGAATGACTAAACCTACCTAACAGTATTATAAAATAACCTACGGTCACTACGTACACTATCAAATATACTACCTATACTTTAAAATTAAAATCTATACCTACGACTCATATAAAAATAAACCTAAATAACTCTAAAAACTAAAAGGAATAAAAATGATCTCCACTGCGGGTGACCCAACCTACGACAAACTTAGTATTTGCGGTTGGTACAGTACAGACAGTGGTAATCGGGTATAGGGATCGAACCGCAAAATTAAGTTTGTTTTTTATTGTATATACTTTTCCGGGATAAAAAGTACCCAGTGTGGTGCCCAGGATATTAAAGAATAATTATACCAAGTTTCATCGTAATCGAACCGGTAGTTTTTGCGTGATGCCTGAACAAACAGACAGACAGACAGACAAAAATTTTTTTAATCACTTTTTGGGGTTCGGTGTCGGTCAAGTAACACCCCCTGCCATTTATTTTTTGGATATTTTCAATGTACAGAATTTTCACTTCTACAGATTTATTATAAGTATAGATGTATGGCTAATCTGAAGATATATAATACCTATAGGTTGTAACTTTGCTCCTAGTTTGTTAATAAGGGAGTTAAAATGTTTTAACAAAAATACATAAGGTTTGTGATGAAAAAAAAGGGGAGATGGTTGAAAATTTGTGTGAGATTTCTCACACATTTATATTTTAGTCAACTAGTATGATGATGATGTCAATATGGAAGATTGATAGTATAAGGTGTTTATTTATTTATTTTATACTTTATTGCCCACCAGAAAAATATATAACAAAAAATAAATTAACTACAAAACAGGCAAGAGGCGGCCTTATCGCTTTATAACATCTTTTCTGCGAGTTTTTTATTTTCAAAAATTAAACCAAAAATACAGGTGAAGAAGTAGCTGGAAAGATAGTGGTCATTATCCACGAATGTGAGAAGAAGTTCGAGCGAGATGACGACGAGTGTCTGCGAGTGCTGGAGGTGGCCAAGTGCTTCCGCACCGGCATCCACGAGCTGGACTGGCAGCCCAAGGTCGAGGTCATCGTCAGCGAGGTCCTCACTGAGATATAGGGAATAAACCTGGATAGAATGATAGTGTTTTATTTTATCGTTCCTCTTCTAAGAATTGAGAAGTCTTTATTTATATTTGGGTGTTACAGTTCTGGTTTTAATTTTATGATTTTACAGAATCTGGTGGTGGTTGAATAGAAAAAGTATTGGAAGACTACCTCTGTATCCAACCAACATATGTATTTTTTACATCCACAATCATTTGTTACTTTTTTTTTTGAGAGGTTTAAAAAAAAGCTGCTGTTGTGTTGACACATAATGGATTCTAACATCTTTGCTTATTTACGTGCAATATAACGTTAGAACGCACACTTACGTATCCTGCGATAGCAACTTGACATGTGTAAAATAATGTCAAAGAAACACTTTGTTCGCACAATGAGTACATATTCTAGCCCACAGCCAAGTGCCCAGGATAAGTGCTGTGAACACACGAGTACAAAGCAGTGCCTGCCGTTTATTACTCCTTAGAAGGTGTGAAGTTAACCTTTCTCTTGTACATCGCCTTTTACTGCGTAATGGAAATGAATGTGATCGGTTGAGCACATAATATTATATCGAAAGGGGAAAGAGAAATATTATATGATTTCACTTTTCATAAATACTTGTCTTGTCTTTTACGTCAGTGGTAGGTGCAAGTGCATGGCCTTTGTTATTGGCGCCGATTCCCTTGTTCACAAATTATACTAAATTTAAGTTCAGTGAATCTTTTTCTTTCTATTTCATTAAGAAAAGGACAGAAGATAAGTATTAGTTAAGTACTGTCAAATTTAGATACCCCATAGACAAGTTTAGATGTGATTAAAAAATTGGCTACTAAAAATACGTCAATTTACGTCAGGCGCTGACTATTTGACAGGACTAAACTACTGTTTATCTTCTCTCTTTTACATAATGTAATAAAAAGAAAAAGGTGCACTGAACTTAAATTTAGTTTCGTTTGTGGACAAGGGAATCAGCGCCGGTAGCAGGTTTTTTTTTATTAAAATGTATTTAAATGGTGAAAATATTAGTGTCGAGTCGTGCCTTCATTTGCAACTTCATGTTCAGGGACTGCATCTACAACGCAGACAAGAGAATTTTTAATTTATTACTTTATTCTCTCCTCTGAATTTTTAACTTAAACATTATTCCTAATAAGACAAATAAAGCATCATTAACATGGCAGAAGTTTTGCTGTCACCTGTAACCATTAGAAGGCATCAACGCAGGAAGCAACAATTTAACCATTCTTCAACCTGTGAGCCACTAACGCTCTCAGCAACTCCACGACGCCCACACTGCCTAACCTTCCATCAACCCTAAACAATAAACCGCTCCACGTAAATCGCTTCACACGGGTTAACCCTACGCCGCCACGTGAGAATCGGTGCGGTTAATTGCCCCATAACTTCGGACTATCGTCGCCATTACGCGACAGCACAATCGCGGCGTGCGCTTGCGCTGCATGCACTACCACCAGACGTGGAACTGTACATAAATGTGTACAGAAGGTGGATGACATGAGGGTTTGCCATTCCTCAATCGAAATGAGATTCTTCAATCACGTGATTGGCCATAGGATAGAAAAGTATGTATGTAGTCACATCAGGCTGGTGCTCTTTGAAAAAGATAGGTACCTAGTGGCTATGAATTTTCCTCTGGGCGGCCAACTTCAGCGGAGTCTAGCCATCGACGCAGGACATATTATAGCGCAAAAGTGTGTGCATGCGCAGACATAGGTGCACTCTTCCCTCACTCTCATAGTCGGATAGTCGCATGCGACACGACTGGAAAGCGATTAGGTGCAGGACCAACTGCTGGTTTCCAAGGCACGGGGGTCTCACCGCCAACTGTCAAACTCCGCGCGGCTACTGAGACATCCCTAATGAAAAAACCAAGTAACACTTTGCTCGAGCTGAGAATAGAACTCCGGACCGCGCCCAGCAGTCGCGCTCGCAACCACGACACCATGCGGCAGTCAGTTAGTGGCTAATTGAGTACCCAAAAGTTTTTCACTTTTAGACGCATAATCAACTTCGTAATTGCTTTACCACCCTGTCGAAAACTGCCAGTAAATTGAAACTTCACTGAGGTTGAAACTTCACTGAGGTTGAAACTTCACTGAGGTTGAAACTTCACTGAGGTTGAAACTTTAATGAGGTTGAAACTACTCGTATCTCAATGTCACATTAGCAAATAGAACTTGTCGGTTTATGACGCGAAAGTGACATTGAACCTTAGGGTGGTAATGCAATTACGAGGTCGGTCGAGCGAGTCCCCTCTGTGTTTGTAACTTTTGTAAGCCCGTGTATACATGTATATACCCATTGATGTTCGGAACTGTTCTATTTACTTTTACCGTAGTCAAGATTTATGTTCGATGAATCACGTGGATCGCTAAGTGCGCCTTCTGGCTCTTCCTTATTCTTTGTCTACTAAGCATGCAGCGTTAATCGAACTCTGATGTAGTGATAACGGCGAGAACAGATTTACTTAGTGTTTAGATAGTTTTGTCTCTACAGTACTATAGAGTAGCCCTTTGGAGCACTATAGTGTAGCTCTTTGAAAGGTTGTTCGAGGTGCTTCACCTCCTTGATGAGTCGACACGCAAAGGGTTTTCTCACCGGGATTTATTAAGGCTCATTATTATTATCAATGTTATCTTTATCGGTATAAGTAACTTAAATCTGTTTTTTAATGAATTATTGATTCGATAGAGAGGGAATAATAATCATTCCGATACGAGATGTTGGAGCTTAAAGAACATAAGATGACTATAAATAGTTAGAAGACATATTAAGTTAAATTGCAGTTAGATATCAATGATCATCAGTCTATTCGAGCTTTAGTAAAACAATTAACATTTGTACTTTCCGTACCTGTTCAAGTATTTACCTTTACCCCTTAAGTTGTATAAAAAAGCTTGATTTATGAGCAAAACAACTGAAGTTCAGTTTTTAAGTGTTCAAAATCTAGTCACAATCTCATCTCAGCGATAATCTAATGTCAAAAACTTGTCAAAATGTAGGGAAATTAGAGGTATTTTTGACTGATTGAGTGAGACTGAGATCAGACTGTGAACGTTCTTAAAATTACGAGAATTTACCCTTTGATCATTAATCAATGCCTTGTTCTCGGATCTTTTACCATCTCTTCAAGTCATTCAATTTTACAATTCTGCAATAAATGGTAGCAATCTGGACCGTCTCCGAAGACGCGCACATTCCGTCAGCGGGTCCCGTATAAGCCAGCTCGACAAACAACACGTGCTCGGCGCAGTTAAATCTATTTGAACGCGGCACCTGAGACCAGGCGTTATTTACTTTTATTGCGGAACCCTAACTGTGCACATTGAATAAGTATATTTTACAGAAGTATCACTGACACTTATATGTTTATATGAACCTAAATAAGTTTAGGAACCTATATACTTTACAGATAATCACATGGCGTGGTTTTATAACTCTATCGCTCAACTCTCATAATCTTCCTTAATTACCCTATGGAGGATTGTCACCGCGAGTTTTCCGGCTTTTCTAGATTTAAAACGTTAACTTCTTCGTACGGCGTTATTGCGTAGCACACTCACAGTCTCACTATTCATTTTGACAATTGAATAATAATTAGGTAGCAGTTGTAGAGCTGGCGAATTTTTTAATCGTATGAAGCAGTGGATTACGAGTTCCCTTCAAAATCCTTTGCCTTGTGATATAAAATGTGTAACGTAGGTACTTGGGGTGCTAAGGAATTGGTGGGTTGAATATTAAGTGGAACGTCTTATTGGGTGGTCATCAGTTTTGGTCACCTCTGAAAAACTATCTGACAAAATACGGTCATGGTATTGTTCCCGAGCTCAATCAAAGTGGACCTTTTTCAGATCCCTCCTTACGTTGGAATTATGTGACTAGAATGCGATACTTTTCCTTATTTATAATTTTATTTGTATTTGTCGGCGAAGCTATACAGCGATACAAGACGCAGGTGCAAGGTTTTATTGTCGATTCACAAGACGTGCGGCTTATTGAATCGCAAGGTCTGTGCTTGTTCAGGGGGACTTTTACATAATCTGTTCAATAGTTGTGCACTACATACATTTAATCGAGAAATACAGACATAAATAGAGCTTTAAAACATGTTTCGATGTTTCTTCTCAGACTAGTCTGCTTGGAAACACCAAACTCATATACTTAATTTTAATCAGAATGATAGCGTTATTTTAACCCAATTTACAAAATAAAACAAAAAACATTTGGTGAAATCATTTAAAATAGCATGTCTATGCAATTTTTCTAGACAACAGCTGACAATTTGTTTAAGTTTTTCTTAGTATATCTTTATGAATGCATATTGTGGTCTTGCGTTTATTAATCGAACGGCATGCCCAACCTTTAACTATTAATTTTTTAATTTGCCCGAGCAAAATACAACTTTTGACTCTTATCGAGCCATATTGATATTTCTTGCGAGTCTGGTAAACACGTGTGCGGGTGTACCCCACCTTGAGCCGTGATATATTTCTTGTTGTTCTCAGTATTACAGCAAGCATCAGGAGTTACTGGGAACAGTGATAGCTTACGGCATAGTGGATTGTACGTGAAGGACTAGACTGTTGGCCGAGGAACAATGGGACATTGGGATAATGATATCGGTTCCCGATGTCGGTATAGCTCAGGCGTGTCAATGCTTTTCTAATATTTTATTTATTTATTGTCGTGTTGTACATAAACATGATGGTGTCAAAAGTAATGATTTAACACTGGATGTAAAGGAATATTCCCTTTATCGTAAACAAAACAAGACAAACTGAACTATAATAATCTACTTTATTTTAATAGAAAGAATTCTAACACCTTTTATTACTAAATAATAATAAAAGAAACTGACGAGGTAATAATAAGTTATAATCAATAAGTAGGAAATAAATCACCGCCACCTTCCAGGGACCTATCCCTGACGGTTAGTATCAATATTATATATATTTTTTTACTAACAATTAAAAAGGAGTTGCTTATTTGATTTAAGCCAATTTGAAGAACCAAGCAAGGACAATAAAAACTTATAAGAGCTAACAATTAATTCCTCCAATAGCTTTCCTCAGTAATTAGTACAGTCGACCTCGTAATTGCCTTATCACTAAGGTTGAATGTCACTTGCATACACGTCACGTCACAAAATGAATTTTTCCTTTTAAGACCAATGTGTTTAGTGAAGTTTAGTGAAGGTTAAACTTACTGGGAATTATTGTCAAAAGTGCTAAAGCCATAACCAAGTCGACTTTACACTGCTACAAGGATCTGTTGACGATCGAATGAAGTTGACAGGGGAGCTGTTGGTAACCATTTGTTTGCAAATGTTTTGTGAAATGAATTGAAAAAACAAGATGGCCGCGTTAGTTCCGAATTCGGACACGCGCCAAAAGATCCTAGTACAGCTATACCTAGCTCTTTGGACACTTATCTTTGACGTTTTGAATATTCTATTTGAAATAAACAATCGTTGCGTTTGGTTTTGTTCTTCCTCTTTCCTTTCTACGTTCCTATTTCGCCCTCAACTTCTGCTTCCTCTCCCCACCACCTGTTTCACCTACACAGCAGTCATGATCTCTTCCATGACGACCTCCATGCCGGGCGCCCACTTTAGCTCGTGCATCTTGGAGCGGAAGCACTTGGCCACCTCCAGCGCGCGGCTGCAGGGGTCGTCGACGGCTTGATGCTGCGTCTCGCAGGCGTGGATGATGCCCACCAGCTGCTTGGCCACCTCGTCGTCTGTACAGTACGAGGGATTTTCAGTTACAGATATTTTAACACCTCAAGTTGTCTACCTAAAGCTATGTTAAGTAGTTGACTAAACGGAAATCATTTAATTTGCTATCCTTGCTGCAATAGTTAAGCAGTATAGTTATATAGCAGATTAGTTATATTATACCTTTTACAGTAGATCTGTTTACTTTTAGGTATCCTTAATTGCATTTTCATAAGCTGCCTGCCAACTGTAGCTTCGTTATTGTTAAGCTTTTAAATTGCTTCCTACTTTCTAGTTGGTAAACTTTATAATCGACAACTAAGGAGGAGCTTCACTAACTGATGTGTTACTTAGTTTCATCATATATTCTAAAATATTATAATCGACATACCAGCTCCATGACTCTTGGCAAACTCCTCGGCCTTCCCGTGGTGCATCTTCTGGTCGTCTCCTATCAGGTCCAACTTGGAGGCCATGCACATCACCATGCAGCCCAGGTCGCGGTTCACCAGCTCGTACTCCTCGCGCCAGAAGTTGTACATGTCTTGCATTATATGCTCGCCTACGTTCAGCTGGAAGAAAAATATGCGTAAATCTTGGAATCGTATTGCTGATTCTATAAGAAGCGTACTGCTCAAATTATATTACACGCGTACATCGCGTATCGTCTCATGCGTTCAATTTAGTTTCGAAGGTTGACAACACAAAGATTTCGCACTAACACAAGCCCTTTGGCAATCATCAAATCATTTGTATGATCTGCCCGTAAATGTCGCAGATGGAAAGCGGTCAGTATTTACACTATTCTCAGGTTACAGTATTAAAGTTTTACCTCAGTTTTACACTGATCCACAACCTTCGTGAATCCTGAACTCATCTTCGAGATCAGCTCCTTGGAAGCCATCACCGAACTTGTCATAAACATGACGCAGATGAACGCGAGTCGCGATCTTGAATCAGCCATTTTGAATAATGTAGAGATCTTTACCTTTCATGGCTTTTATAGTCTAGTAGTGCCTGGAATAATTGTTTTAATTGTCAGTCTGTTGTAATTAATAGGTGAATGTAAGTTAATTACCGAATGTGCGATTAGTTTTGTCATGTTGTTTTTGTTCAGCGCTCATGACATGATCATTGCCGTGCAGGGAATGCTCATTAGAATTAAGTTGCACGTGAACTCGTGGCGGAGGTGGTTCCATTCAACCCGATTGTTCTGCGAATTTCCTTTTGTTTTGTTGGAAAATTAAATGGATTAGTAAAGGCTCCACAATACGTTATTAGAATCGTTCTGAAACTATTAACTGTTGTTATTATCTACCTACTTTAAATAAACGCCCTGTACTTTTTAAAGCAGGTAGTAATTCTACTTGTGGCCATATACAACTTTAAAGGCTATCTCTTCGGGAAAACAGACGAGATGCATGCAATTGTTTTATTCCTCCACAGTTACGTGGGTCAACGTGGTACACATTAGCTCCATCGAGTCGTTCAATTTCTTTAGTCTAAGCATAATATGTCACATAGCTATACCTATTTGAATGTCCATTGTCTCCTACTCAGAGCTTCATCATGAATGCACACCTCGTGCGCGAGCAACATAACGGATGTGCGACGTCCTTGTGTCGACGACCCGCGCTTCGCAGAACTTGTGTATTAATAGCTGTGTTGGAGGAATGGGTCACAGACTCAACTAGGATTTTCCTTTTTTGTCACAGGGAAATCTTTATTATACAGCTAGAAATAAAAAGTACATACCCTTCTAAACGAGCGCATTTGGGGAAGTGATATTCCCAAGTCTGTTCCCGCCGCCGACAGGTTGCGTATGATTCCTATCTTACAAGATAGACACGCAAGTGTTGCGTCTTGTATGTCTCTGTGGAGTTATAAAAATAAGTCCACCATTCCTGAAACATGGCCGGGTTTATGAACCCAACAAAAATATTAAATAAACAATCGCAGCCTGTACCAAACAATAGTGTGTAACTCCATAAAACTTATTAATCCTCATACAGCTGGTGATGGTGATAGTATCGCTAATTACCCGCGCAGGCGACACGGCTATGTGTTTAGACGAACATTAGCTTGATAGCTGCTGGCTCCCCGCTGTGGCGCGCGGTTGCGTTGACTAAGGATTTCTAGGACTAAGAATTGAAAAAAAATACTTTGCGACTTTTTCAATTCAAGTAGTTACTTTTTGAGTTTATCTTGAAATTGAAATTGTTTAGTGAATTATTTGATTTACATAAATATTTACAAAATAGGGCCTTAAACGAGAGGTAGGTAAGAAATAATTGGATTCTTCCTTGGATTGGATTGTATTGGATCTTGGACATTATCTACTGACATCGGTAAAGGAAAAAATCGTGAGGAAACCATTTTGTTGTAATACTCGTATAAGTCAGAAATCGCCAACCCGTCTTGAGCAAGCGTGGTGATCAATGCTTGCCTTCTCAAGATGAGATGAGTCCTCGAGCCTGCAGTGACACAGTAACAGGCTGGTGTTACTATACTGCACCCAAACTAAACGAGATGATGAACTAATCACATGAAAAGAAAATAGAATGATCATGATTAAATCAGTGCCTTTGAAAACAGAGACTTCATTGCATGACCGCTCAACCCCTTGTCGGCTACTGTACTACTAGCCGACAAGGGGTTGAGCGGTCAGGTAAGCTGTGTGAATTTGCTTTACCACGTATATTGACTAAAATCTTAATTATTTATTGTTTTGTCAACCCTACCCGGTTGTTATCTGAGCCACCTTTTTCGAAACCGTGGATGTCCCGACCCGTGAGCCGTGTGATGTGTGTGATTCAATCTGAGACTAACGATGAATCTTCTTTACGTTATCTTTATTTGCCATTTTGTTTGTTTCTTGTCGTATCGTACGCACAATGTACCCGCTCCCTCCGTAAGTCTGCCTCGGTAATCTGGTCACAAATAACTCTCCATTAAATCAGCGCCACCGTCTGCTGTGCCTCAGTATAGTGTGTGAGGGTATGTGGGGGTGTGTGTGTGTGTGCGTGCGCCTCACTTGGCTTATGTTTCAGTAAGCTTATTAAAGCTAGGAATTATTATAATTTACTAGTATAATATCATGGCTGCGATTTCGTTGACGTAGTAGGTATTAGGATGCAATGATGTGCATTGAATACTAATGCGTTACCCACCTAAGGTGTCAAGCTGAATGATCTTCCATGTCTGTTATTTCCTAAGATTTGCAGCCTGTTCTGGTATCTTTTATTATTTTTATATAGTCTAAAAATAATACAGATTATTTTCGTGTATGGCAGCGGGTCGATTTGAAATAATTATAAAACACCAAGGATTTTTTCAATCAATAATAAACATCAAAGCCATCAATACAAAACTCTCTAAGTTAGCCCCAAATGTCACGATTTCATGAAATAGTCATTCAATGGGGTATTTGTACTGAGGGAGTTGTTTTGATGATTTTAATTCTGTAAAAACATATTTGTTCAGTCGCGATATGATCCACATTGGAGCGAGTATCGCGGGCCCCCGGGCGCTTTCGCCTGAACTAACCACTTCACCTGCATCTTTTTGGAAATAAGTACCAACTAACGACAAAAAGGTTGTCATGTGTGCAGACGCTTCGCACATCAGTTTTGCGGTTCAGTTTAAATAATACTTAGGTACCCCTCCCCTCAGTTGGTCGCGAACATCTATTAGCGACGTGCACCAGCGCACAGGCGTGCATTACACACGATTGATTCCGCAGACTGATTTATGTCGCTGCTGGTTTTTGGCACAAAAGCCGCGGTTTTAGCTAACGTTGGCGTGCCAGGATGAATGTGCTCGACAGCTGAACGTATCGAGATTGTATTCGAAACCCCTTTTATCTAGGAACGGGAGGGAGCTTTTATTTATGTTATATTTCTTGATACTTATTATGGGCGAATTTCACAAATAAAGCAAAATATTTAAAGAGCGTTCAACAGCAGACAGTGTCAATATTCCACAACAATGATGACACTGACGGCTCTTAAAAGCAGTTTTGATGTGCTGATCGCGTCCAGTGAAATTCACCCAATTGGCAACATTTACTTTTTTTTTAAATTTTTATTTGTAATAAATCAGTCACTGGGACATATGAATCTAATGTTTTCGTTTTCACTTGTTTCAGGTATGTTTTGAGATGAGTAGAAACATTGGAGCATCGATAAGGAAGTATTTAAGCTACGAGTAACTACAATCTAAATAGTAATAAGTTTAATCTATGTGCAGTAACGTTATTATAGCAGTAACGTTTAAAGTTGCGCCTTCAACTTGAGTTTGAAGTATGTACCAGGTGCGCTGTCATACGTCCGTCTGATCAAATGGAAGAGCACGTTTGTGACTTTCATTTCTGAACTAAGGTGAATATGCTTGCTCTTCTGCTTACGCTTCCTTTCACATTTGTGACTTGATTTGAAATTGTGACAACAATAAGACGTTCCGAAGTCTTGTTTCTACAAGTAGTACTGTAGTGTCCACCTTAGTCTAATATATCCTTCAATTAACTCAATCACAGCAAATCCCTTTGAATCCCCATCAACGTTTATCGCCGATAAATTCATAGAATTAGCGGCATTACGCGCTGTCCACCTGGCGATGCCCCGGGGTTAATCCCGCGGGATCCCGGGTGAATCCCGCGCTGAATCCCGGCCGGGATTGAGACAGCTGCATGAAACGGCTGCCCGCTGACTGATCGCGGGCGATTTGTCTAACTAACCCTTAAGAACTGCGCTATAGAGCTCGGAGGAAATAAGATCCGACTTTGCAGATTTATTGGAAAACCTAGTTTTGGTCCAGGACAACACCTCGTATACAGTATTCATTTCACAACATCTATATCTTCTATACTTATAATAAATCTGTAGAAGTGAAAATTCTGTACATTGAAGATATCAAAAAAATAAATGGCGGGGGGTGTTACTAGACCGACACCGAACCCAAAAATGTGATTAAAAAAAATTTTGTCTGTCTGTCTGTCTGTTTGTTCAGGCATCACGCAAAAACTACCGGTTCGATTACGATGAAACTTGGTATAATTATTCATTATTATCCTGGGCACCACACTGGGTACTTTTTATCCCGGAAAAGTATATACAATAAAAAACAAACTTAATTTTGCGGTTCGATCCCTAGACCCATTACTGTGTCAACCGCAAATAATAAGTTTGTCGTAGGTTACGTCACCCGCAGTGGAGTTCACTAAGGTTATGCTCTAAATGTAGTGCTGAAGGTTGAATTTGGCTTGCACCGTTCGCAGCACACGCGTGGTGCGCGGCTGCCACGGATCGCTACCGTATATAAGGACATTTTTTGAACTTTGATTTGAACGGACGTGTCGAGTGGCGAGCGTTCGTTCTTATTTTAACTGCTACTTGCAATTCTAAACCGTGCTTTTCAGTGCGACCTTTTTATTCCTTTAAGTTTTTAGAGTTATTTAGGTTTATTTTTATAAGTCGTAGGTATAGATTTTAATTTTAAAGTATAGGTAGTATATTTGATAGTGTACGTAGTGACCGTAGGTTATTTTATAATACTGTTAGGTAGGATTAGTCATTCGTATAGATATTAGTTATTATGGATTTTGCTTATTTATTGAGTTTAGTTATCATCAGAAATAGGTTTATTTAGGTAGGTAGGTATTTTATTTTCTGTTATTGAGTTTTTTTTTTATTAGGTAGGTACTTAGGTAAGGATATCATATAGGTACCCTCTTAATCACCACTAATGAGACACAATTGGTTTTCTATTGTAATTAGCCACAAAGTGTCCGCGAGATAGATGGCATCCTGGGGAAGCACTGCATACATTTTATCCGGTTAGCACGTTCCCGTGGGATAATTTCCGACATCCACGCGGGCGAAGCCGCGGGCAGAAGCTAGTTATTAATAAAAACAGCTGTTTCGATACAAGTTAGGTACTTTCATCAGAATAACATGTTACTATTACCTACAACACATAAGTACCTGGTGATTATTCTTTTAATGATGTTTAGATGATTAGCCAATAAATCAAGGCCAGAGTGTCCACTGTTCTGCAATTAAAGTAGTTGACTGACTGTAATTAGGTAAATAAACAGGTGCGACGTAATAGTATCGATCGACACACGTCGGTAGAACTGAACCCTTTTTAGAATCACTTCAGAATTGAATAGAGCGAAGGAAATTCTTACCTAATTTCTCTTAACTATTGTGGTAAACACTTGTATGACCATAGACATAGGAAATAATGTTTTTTACATTTCTATGTGTATAACCAATAAGTGTTCTAAAGGCGAACTTAATGTTGGTGGTACAAGTACGCTAATTAGTAGTGCCGTGCTTTAGTATCATTTATACATATACGAGATCTGCTATTGCGACAAAGATTGTGGGTTTAATATAAACTTCAATACTTACCTACTCGACCCAAATGTATGGGACGACTGATTATCGATGCGATTATCAGGCGATTAGCAATGACGATGTCAGTCGGTCCCGTACAGTTGTTCAGTGTGACCCACACACACCTGTAGACATAAGCTAGCTTCTACCCGCGACTTCGTCCGCGTGAACGTCTTGTGACATTCAACAATATTTTTTCAAATCGGACCGGTAGTTCCAGAGATTAGCGCGTTCAAACAAGCAAACAAAAACCGAACAAACACTTCAGCTTTATTAATATTACGAGTAAGCATACCTATTATTAGTATACGAGTAGATATAATAAAAATCTCCTTAAAGTCTTTAGATACAGAGTTAGAGACTCAAAAACCCATTCTTCCCCCGTCTGTACCGTTCCCCTGTCTACGTCAATAAATTGTTCCTTAAACTTAGTAAATGTCTTCCTCTTATCTGTAATAGCGGTACCGTCCGGACAACCGGACAGTCGGACACCCGGACACCCGGATTAGTGTCCGGGGGCCGCTCGATAGGTCCCGACCGCTGAAGATTGCTGATAGGGTTACGAGATTACAGTTGTAAGTTGAAGGAAGTTGTAGGGTCATAAGTACCTGCTGGTGTACAACATTGTGTTCGTCGATTGCAGGCTCAGGCAATCATTTATTTAGATTTCTTAATGACAGAGATTTCTTGGTCGGAAAATAAAACTAATATAAGTAACGTGAAGCTATGAATGATGTTAGAAACATTTATTTAACAAGTAGTGTGTTTCAAATTGGTACGCGGTTATTTTTTCTATAGAAATAGGTATGTCGCCTTTTAGTCCGAAAAACCTTGTATTAATAAGTAAGTAGGTACTTACCTACCACGGCACTATGTACCTTATGTAAAGAAAATGCAAACAGAAAACTACACCATTATATTATAACTAACGATTTTAGCTTTTTGTATTGGCCGATAGTAAGCGACGGGGACACGTTGATTTTCTTTTTCGCATACTTACCTCAACTCTAAGTACATACTTAGGTACCCAGTGCATTAGCTGATACGTAGCACACAGACTGACTACATCATCACCCCACTGGCTGTGCAGCAAAAACCGCTGCGCTGGTCGGCGCGAGCAATAAATCGCTCGACACCGCCGCGTGTCGACGCGATGCCGCGCGACTATTTATCGCGCGGTCATTATCGGCAAATGTCGCATGCATGTCGTTAATGTTGCGATCATCTGCGCTCGATTAAAAGGATTGTAAAGGTCAATATACTTTTTAAGCAACATTACATACATAGTTTTCAGACACAGTGGTGTACAGTCACGAGCACCAATATGTCAACACTTGGCAACTTTCAATTGCAATTTTTTAAGCAACATTACATACATAGTTTTCAGACACAGTGGTGTACAGTCACGAGCACCAATATGTCAACACTTGGCAACTTTCAATTGCAATTTTTTCGAGAAATAACGAATGCAACGTTGAAATACGACACATTACATAAACCTATGGGTTCGTAAATGCTATGTTTGTAACAACAAAAAATAAAGGAGTAAATCGCTTTTGAATAAAGTATACATACTTTTGTTCGTGACTGTACCAATAATTTTTCAAGTACTTAGACAGAAACCTATTTGAGGAAAATGGCAGTTAAGTCTGAATAGAAAATCACAAATGAAGATTGAGCTATGAACATTCTCAGGTATGTAACCGTGCTCAACACAACCTATCTAATTGTTTTACTCACGGTTGCTCACGATTTTTAATGTCACAAAAGTTCGCAAAACCTTCTAATGGAAGTAAATTAAGTACTATTAGCATAATCAGCTTGTAATGTTCCCACTGCTGGGATACAGGCCCCTTTCAGCGCGAGTGGGCCGTAATCCACGACGCGGGCTCAGTGCGGGTTGGTAAAAAAGGTCACATGTCTTCGAATTTTTGGTCGTTCTATAGGTTCATGCCGGTTTCCTCACGATGTTCCTTCACCGCTTTGAGAGCAGTAGAGATGAAATAATTTACACAATGTAAAGCGTCTGTCTGGGTTCGAACTTACGAGCTAATGTAGGTACAGTTTGTAAGTAGGTACAGTTTGTAAGTAGGTACAGTTTGTAAGTAGGTACAGTTTGTAAGTAGGTACAGTTTGTAAGTAGGTACAGTTTGTAAGTAGGTACAGTTTGTAAGTAGGTACAGTTTGTAAGTAGGTACAGTTTGTAAGTAGGTACAGTTTGTAAGTAGGTACAGTTTGTAAGTAGGTACAGTTTGTAAGTAGGTACAGTTTGTAAGTAGGTACAGTTTGTAAGTAGGTACAGTTTGTAAGTAGGTACAGTTTATAAGTAGGTACAGTTTGTAAGTAGGTACAGTTTGTAAGTAGGTACAGTTTGTAAGTAGGTACAGTTTATAAGTAGGTACAGTTTGTAAGTAGGTACAGTTTGTAAGTAGGTACAGTTTGTAAGTAGGTACAGTTTGTAAGTAGGTACAGTTTGTAAGTAGGTACAGTTTGTAAGTAGGTACAGTTTGTAAGTAGGTACAGTTTGTAAGTAGGTACAGTTTGTAAGTAGGTACAGTTTGTAAGTAGGTACAGTTTGTAAGTAGGTACAGTTTGTAAGTAGGTACAGTTTGTAAGTAGGTACAGTTTGTAAGTAGGTACAGTTTGTAAGTAGGTACAGTTTGTAAGTAGGTACAGTTTGTAAGTAGGTACAGTTTGTAAGTAGGTACAGTTTGTAAGTAGGTACAGTTTGTAAGCCGCGGCCCTCACCACTGGACCACCACTGCTGCCACTATTAAAGCTCTGTTTGAAGTTGAAAGCTGTCATTGAATGAGTTAACTGAATATACCTTCAGCATCATCCTGGCAGCTACTCGCAGCTCAACAGGAAGCCATGGCATATTATGGTATCTTTTAGATTAGTGTATTTGAATTTATCTTAGTCGTTATTAACTGTGCATTGCGACTGCTTCGTTTAATGTTTTCAGTCCTAAAGCGAGCAGTTAGCATAGTGTGAGCTATCGCGGCTATAAATTATGTAAAATTACCGATAGCCAGTGATTTATGTGTGCAAGTTAATTGTGAACTACCCAGTGATATACTGCAGTTAGTTCCTCTGCTGTGAGCGCTGCTTTAACTTTGAAATAAGGTTCAGACAGTCTGGGTCTAGACAGTCTGGGTCTAGATGACTGAGGAAACATAGACTTTAGATAAATTAATGATTAGGAAAATTTGAATAGTTTGGTATTCATTTACTCGTGGTTTTTTGCCTACTAGCAGAGCTAAACGACCTGACTAAACCATTTGAGGTTCTAAAAAACCTAAACGGAAGCTACTTATTTCAGTAAAATATCGCATCGTTGTTATTAATATAGAACACCTGTGTACCTATATATTAATATAGTACACCTGTGTACCTATATATTGTGATGTTAAGTAGCCTATAGCCTTCCTCAACAATTGAGCTATCAAATGCAAAATAAAAATTAAAATCCGACTGATAGTTCCGAAGATTACCCCCTACATAGTACATACATAGAAACAAACAAACTTTACCTCTTTATAATATATAATAAATAAATAATTATAGTAAAAGTATTGTAGTATATAGTTTTAGTATATTAGTATAGATTTCATATAGTGGTGTATCTAATATCCTAGGACGACCTACAATTATCTGCACACATACTACATACCTATAACCTACCCAAGAATGGCTTTCAATACCATAATCAAATAAAAAATTCCTAGCGGTCACCTATTCATCGAAGTCAAACTATGAATTAAAGCTAGTTGATTGAATAATGTAGGCATGAGTATGGTTCCCTCAGCCGACAGTCGCGTGCTCCACTCTCATATTCTAGCGAGTCACGGTGTTAAGTCGGTTGTGCCTTATACACGTCATCAGCTGTCCATCTAGCCATTGTCTAGATTTATTGGGGTCAGCTTGAAGTCTAACTGAATATGGCTGAATATTATTAGAATGTATTTTACTCGAAGATTACAAAAACTAGGTTAATCTGGATTTCAGACTTTTACTAATTTATCTGGTCTCTAATTACATATTTATTAGCTAGTTTCTGCCCGCGACATCATCCGCATGATTTTTCATAATTATACACTTGGTAATAGTGTACCTTCCCATTAGTGTAAGAATTTTCGGAATCGGATCAGTAGCTAGTTCCGAAGATTCCCCAGCATACCTACAAAAATGATAGCCGGGGATAAAAATGTGCCTAGGTAAAATATGTATTCTCTGCTGAAGCAAATAGGTCTTGAAATGTTTAGTAAGTCTCTTAATTGTAGATTATCGTAATACTACCTAGTACAATTCTAGACCTACACGAGCTAGCAATTTATCATTTCAAGGACTTTCATCTGTTACGAAATAGGTAGGTAGGTACATGAACAAATAAATAAATAGTAGGTAGACACTTTAAATCCTTCCCTACGGTGGCGCCATACTGCCGTATTTGACGTCACGTCACGGCTGAGCCTGCCTTCAATGGTATTTGCTTGTTCATGTGCTCGGCCCATTTAATTCCTGTCCAGGTTGATGTTGATTGAGCGGCCAGGCCTGTAACTCGTAACATAATGCCATCTATTGGTCGATTGAGGCAACTACGAAACCGTTCGAACTAGTTTCACTATTCGATACAAGATGGCAGTCGTTTCACTTTTTTTTTCTGAAATGAAATTTTAACATTATTTTGTGTTTTCCGATTTTCAAATCAATCAAAATATTCTAATTTTAAAATAGTTTCTACAATCATCTCAGTGTTTAATATCTAGGTAACACTAATTTTATTACCTATCTCCAATTAATCATTTAACACGACCTTCATTTTAATGAAAACAAGAAAATCAACAAAAATAAACTGGACAAGTGCGAGTAGGACTCGCGAGTCGCGTCTCTCATTCATATTGTTTGATAAGGTAAGTCTCTAGTTTTTCAAATTCAAAATATTTTATTTCACATAAACATAAATTGGCACTTATGGAACGGCAAGAAACTCTACGGTTAGGTACTCTTTTGAAATTCTCTATTAAAGATAAAATGAATTTTAAATGACTACAAGATATTGTACACCCTATGGGTATGATACAGCGATCGATGTATTATCATGGTAAGAACTGCTTTTCCACCTATAGCAAACAATGAATGAATCTGAATTTGAAAATAATTAACTATTACATTGTTTTCACACTGGTGTTAAAACTGTTAAAAGGTATGGGAGGACAGTGTAGGCCTGTCAACAAGTAGTTACCTACCTAGTACTATGTACAGTACGTAACAAAATGTAATTAAATGGGCAACAAATCGTAGCACAATTATATGGCAAGGCCTACAACGTTCTCACATTCACAAATGAAAAATAATCATTTATTTCATAAGCCTAGTATAATAAGGAGAGAAAAAGGGTTAACATTGCATTACTTAGATAACTTATATCCTTAGATTAATAGACTAAGAAGTTCCTTGAAGTGTATGTGAACCTACTGACACCGAAACTAGAACATGTCCTGTATCTCAGGTGTCACAAAAGAACCTTTATAAAAGAAAATAAAAAACCAAATGACTTAATTATTATTTTCATTACAACTGTAACAAATCTGAATGGATATCATGTCCTAGTTATATCTTAATAAATTACTTGTCTGTAATATACATTCATATTTAAAATGTAGGTATGCTTAATAATCACTGTGTACAATCCTATAACTACAAAAATGTCGCCACTCTGACCCCCAAGATACAGGTAAACGCCTAATTTGGGTCACCGTCCAAACTGTCTTGTTTATAATGTACAAATTGATTATCTAATAAATGAATTAGAAATGCCAGTGCCCAAAATATATGATTATAATAAAAACATTTTCTATTAGCGCAGACCTTGAACGCCCATGTTTGGCCACCATAAATAAACTAGACACACAAAGCACATAGATGTACACTCTACTAAATTGTTGACCTCATCGTGTAACCGGACACTGTCCAAACCACTCACCACCATACTTATGGGTTATAAACCATCGGCCGTTTAATTTCCGGGTCTATACCCCAAGTAACAATATGTTACCCCACGTAGAGATAGTACGCGAAGATTTGATGATTTTGGTAAACCTTAGGTATGTCGTAACTCATTTACAATATCGTCGCGCGTCGGGGAGACCATTCCAGGCTTAGCACCATCTGTGTTGAACAAAGACTACCAATTACGTTAAAGCTATAACAACCTATTCTTCGTGTCTGTCAGTGTGAAGGTGAGATTGTCAAGTTTATGGCACAATTTTCGTGTTTCGTCGGGATCTAGGCAAGTTTTCGTCAGGAAATGCAGTCTTCATCAAAACCAGATTAGGCACGTAGGCTTAGTTAGATAGGTATAGGTAGGTAATCTAATAAGCAAGTAGTTATGTATATATTATAATGAAATGATTACCCACTTACATACCTATCATTTCATTGATTTGAATTTACCCGCGCTCATTCACGCGCGAGTGATTATTAGAATGACAGATAATATGGATTATGCGAATGTAGGAATGAATGACTGACTGACATGAAGAGAGAGGAGAGTGTGTTCTCATATCATTTGGAGGTTATTAACTATTGTTAGATAACATACAACTTGACGGCACGGTTGGCGCAGTGGTTAAGCGATTGACTGCTGCGCTGCGTGTCGCGGGTTCGATTCCCGCACGGAACAAATATTTGTATGACCTACATGTATTTGTTCTGAGTCTGGGTGTTTTTCTATCTATAATATGTATGTATTTACAAAAAAAAAATGTATATAAGTAGTTTATCAGCCATCTTGTTACCATAACACAAGCATTAGGTTGCTTAGCTTGGGACTAGATGGCGCTGTGTGAAATGTCCAGGGATATTTATTTACACAGGTAAAGTAATATTTTGTACCTACTTACTTTATAAAACAACCTTTTGTAATATGTACTTACAATAAAAAACTTTATTAATAGAAACGAAATTGAGTTTATTTACGGAAGTCGGTTACTTTAAATAATATATCTTATATGTATAAAACTAACATACAGCCTGATCGCTATGTAATTATATTCAATGAACTAAAGCACAGTTATTGATTGATTGTTGCAAAATTATGTTTATACAACCAAATTTTAACGAAAAGGCTAGACAGAAAAAACTCGCGCCACTAAAAAGTAGCGCCGGGTTACTTATCCTGACATTGCAGTTCAATCGACGAAATATAAAATAGAATGGCAATGTCTGAGCCTGATTTGGAATCTGACCAAAAATGAATGAACGAACAATGAACGGAAATTGTATACGCATCTCTTTTACCCGACATGACGATACACGACGTATCTAATACTTTTTTTGAATTTTATAACATGACATTTCATTGTTATCGTATTGGTGGTATCCATGGATATTTAGTTTATTGATTGATGAAAACGTCAGATAGATAAGAAAAAATAAGTTTTAAGGTATTTTTATTATTTGTGTTTTTAAGAGTTCATAAATATATTGCCTGCTACAAAATTGTCACTTACTGTAATGTCGAACAATATTAAATACAAATCAGTTATCAGCAGCACTTTATAACGTTCATTTATTTAGAAATTACTTATAACCCAAATATTAGCCACATCGGTTCGCGGTGTGTTAAATGTTGAACTCTTTTTTTTTTTTTTTCTCGCTGAGAAATTCTTTATGCATCCCCGTCTCGCGGGGGACCGAGACGGGGTATGTGGGACTCCCTGTCGGAAGGACAGTATACCCACTAAAACTCAGCGGGTGTTCCTGCAAACGCCGTAATGGGAGGGCTATGGCAAATCCATTACTTCCACGGCCCTCCCGGCGCACGCCCGCCAAGATGGTATGGCGGGCCCCGCATGCCCCCCAGGTTGGGGGGCTACGGGAATGGCCGGGAACACCGGGCCATTCCCGTCCCACAAGGTGGAGGCCTGTGCAAAACAGGCAACGGAGCCCCCGCTCCCGTTGCCTGCTGGCCTCTACGCCCGCCTGAAAGGCGGGCCCCGCATGCCCCCCGCGTTGGGGGAGCTACGGCCGCAGAGGATAGGGAGAGCGGCAACGAAACACCGACACTCCTCTTCCCCTGCGGCCCCGCCGCGTCCGCCATCTAACGGTGGCGGCCCCGTCAAGGCCGCGGAAGGAAGGGAGAGCCCCTCCCGCCGCGGCCTCTATCCTCAGCCGCAATGTCTCCCTCACGGGGGACATCGCGGCCCGCCTCAGGTAGGTCGCGATGTCGCGGCACCGCAACCTACCTGTGGGCCGCTACTTCGGGCTAAACCGCACAGCCCGGACGAGCGGCCCCCGCTGGGGTTCCTCTTAGCTTCACCGTGGCCCAGCTCGCCACGGCTACTGAGCCCCCCCGCCTCGACAATGCGGGAACCCACCGGGGGGGTAAATGTTGAACCCTAGGTTTACCTGTAATTCTAAAAAATAATTCATCTTGCGCCAGCAATTAGATTTTCTAATTGCTGGCGCAAGATGAATTATTTTACTAACCCTGAAGGAGCTGATAATTATCTCCAAGCTATTTTGGATAACCCATGAATGTGCAAGTGGGCCTTAGATTTATCAAATCGCTAGTTTCATAATCGAATGATATGTAAAATTAACTAATGCGCGGCGGGCGTACCTTGTTCATTTGGTCAATGCCATTGACACTGAAAAAATTACCGATTTTAAATAATGAATGAATTCGTCCCACTTTCGTTTCGTATCGTGGCTGACAAAGAATTTTGTAGGTACATTGTGTTGTTTGGCTATTGTTCTCTCATTAAACTAAGACTTGAATGGCGACTGTGATCGGAAACAAAATGACCGATGTCATTTGCAGATCGAGAATGGAAGAAAGGAAAATATAGTGTGAATTATATTTCACATTGGGATGAGACCTTGCCTGTACGATTAATTATTCAAGTCTCTCTTCCATCTCTGGCTATGCTCTTGATAAATCCATTCCGTCTGTATATTTCTCCATAATTCTCAGGCGACCTAGTAATCAACTCCTTTTACAATATAATAAAGCGGAATCATCCCGCAGCGCTCGGCAGGAATTTCATTATTCGTTTTAAGTCTCTCTGGAGGCGAGTCAAATTAATGGGCGATTGCGTCATGGACACGGCCATTTTCTTTTATGAATACTGTAAGTGTACGCGATGTAGGCGATGTAGGCGATGTACGCGATGTAGGCGATGTACGCAGTATGAAGGTTTTAGTGTAGCGACAGTTTAATGGCGAACAAATTGATTCAATGGTAAAAGGTTTGGCTGACATTGAAGGATTCATTTAGAACACGGTGATAGTGTTTAAAAGCTTCATCTAAATTGAAAGGCATTTAGTGAACAAGACAGATGATGATGATGGTAAAAGAGTTTTTTTATTATTTCTTTATTAACAAGAACCAGGTTCTTAATAATTTATTACAATCTAGCCTAATAATCAATTTTAATCTAACTTAATTTATTACTTACGTGATAATCATTTTAAATCTTAGAATAGTGTATATTAGTGTATCATCATCTGCCTAGCCTTTTCCCAAGTATGTTGGGGTCGGCTTCCAGTCTAACCGGATGCAGCTGAATACCAGTATTATATATAGTAGTGTATATTAGTGTATATAATGTATTTAAGTTTTTGAAAATGTTCTCAAGTAAGTGAAATCTTTGTAATTTCTTATTGAGAAATAAATTTCTTTAACCATAATAGTGTTTATTTTATTGTACTTTACACAAGTCCGTTCCACTTTCTTAGAGTCTGATATGATGATATAAGCGATAAGAATAAAAATAATAATATGATAAAAAAATAATTAACGATTTAATCTAGTTCATTGTGTTGTAGATAAATGTAATGATACTGATACATTAGAGACATTGCAAAGTAATTATATTAACCTTTCGATAATAATGTTCAATCTATAAATTAATGTCTAATATTATTGGTTGCCTTCTATTAACACACATGTTACCTAGGCTAAGTCTTTTAGTAAAATAAATAATTACTTACTTACTTACTTCTGTTTATTTTGTGTCACTTCCTTGATCATTCGTTGTGGCACTTGTTCGAATTTCATGACACTGGAAACTAATGTAACAGTCAGTTGTATGCTTACGTAGTGAGTATACGAGTAGTATCTGCTAAATCTAAGCACTAAAAATAAACAAGAAACACACATTTTTTTGTAAAATAGTCGGTCTCTATGTGAATGCGGTACGTCACTGCGGCACGTCACTATCTCCGCGCACGCACGCGTGTTCTTCTCTGAATAAGTATATTGTGTCTTAACCTCTGGAGATAAAGATGATACTTCCATGCGGAGCTTAGTTTCAAAGAATACACGTCGAAGTTGTCACATGGTCACGTCGCTAACGCAAAATGTGCGAACAACAAATTATTATCCACCTTATGAAGTGAGCGATTAGGTTCGTTTTCAATTGGTTGGCGTATAAGGGTTGTAAACAAGTGGGACGCGCGGGGGTATCGACCGCGCCGCCGACAGAAGTGTCGGAGCGCGCGGCGATGGTTGACGCGCCGCACGCGGAAAAATGCCCGCGCGATGTGCTGGCGCCAAGTGTCCAAGTTTCAGAAGACCCTGTCCGTCACGCTGTTCTACCTGACATTGTACCTGCTGCTGTCGTACGCCCTGGCGCCGGACACCTCCGTGAGCTTCATCAGCGACGAGCTCCGGATCGGAAACAAATATGTGTTCATGTTCCTCGTGTCGCCGAAAACGCCGGTCTTCTCGGACGCTGACGGTGCCGCCGTGTTCACGAGCAGGCAGTGCGGGCGATGTTTCATAACGAACAACAAGGGGCTGCTGCCGATGAGGGAGTACGACGCCGTGCTGGTGTTCGGAGAGAGAAGCCTGCTGTCGCAAACAATGGCGGTCATGGATCCCGGGAAGCGGTACCTGATTGAAGCGCACAAGCGATGTGTGAGGAACAAGCTGAGAGGTTGCATGCGAGAGCCGCGAGTGACGTCGTTCAGCAGCCGCGAGACGCACGACCTGTGCGGCCTGTGCCGCAGGCTGGTGGAGGAGCGGCGCGATAATCTCATGTGATGGGTTGCCTTTTTAGGTTAAGAGAGGATGGTCTCCTCGCCACTCGTCGGGCGCTGCGAAGGTCTGCCAAACGTAACGCTAGGATAAGATTGGTGCTTTATAATCTCAGATATAGTTGGCCGCAAACCATTGTTGTTGTGTGTTGATGTTTAATATTTTTATCAAAGAGTTTTGTTGTTAGGTAAGTGTACTCAGAGTTTATTCGTGTATGATTTAGTGAATGTCAAATGTATGTAGATGTAATTTTAATGAAATTTTGCCCGCTTTAAGTGAATTTTCGCAATGTTATTGGTTGTAAGTTAACTGATTCCATAGACAAGGGGTATTTTAACGTTATTTATTCAGTGCCATATGGGAACAAATCTCACATAAAGTTTAAAGAATGTTTGTATTATGTAATATTTTAAAGAAAATATTTATGTTGTACTATCAGCTGTTTCTTTTAACTCAACGAATATCTTCGTGTCGTAATTTGGTTAGCTTTTTTTCTCAATAATATTGATCGCACCCAAGTCGTCCTGAACTCCTGACTCTCCAAAGGCGGCGCATAAACAATAATTTTATTTTCTTTTGTTCGGAATCTCGATGCTTGCCAAGAATCTGCGACCGCTCTATCTATACCGACAGTCAGTACATTGTTTATCGGAAATTCTAAAAACTGTTTTACCTAAATTAATTAGCATTTTAATATGTATTTTCCTCCAGTGGGATTTCTTAGTTTTAGTTACACGGAGTTTCCTGCTCGCAAACCACAACGAACGTTTCTTCCTCAGAGAACTTGTTTTTTGTTACGGCAACAAAATACCTATAAATATAATAATTACTTATACCTGGTTACTAATAATATATTTTTATTTAACCCATCGTTATAAATAAAGAAAATTAGAGCCGAGTAGGTGTAGGTAGGTACCTTGCATTGTTAACGTATAGTCTGGACTCTAGACAGATCAACAGAACTACGTTCACACGTGCTACTGCTACCTGATTGTGATAGCAATTGTCCATCTGATAAGAAAATAATGAAATCATAATCATTCCCACTTAGGATCGCCATTGAGAGAATTATTTAATTTAAATATGGAATATAATAGTACTATGTGTGTACCATTATTTTCTAATTAACACGTTTGTGGAGCAAACCTAACTAAAGAAAACGTGCTCCTCCTCACTGCAAACATACCGCCGTGATGCTGGACTAAGGCGCCGCCCCGTTTAAAACCCATAAACGATGCACTAAAGGATAGGTACGCAGGGCTTCATGAATTTCAGCTGCAAAAACCGAAACAAGGTTATTATGGCAATTACTCTCTCGCTTAAAATAACCCGTGTAAGTCCAGACTGGCGCTACAGTGTGCAACAGTACCTAGTTCTCATCGCCTCATGGCCGAGCGTCCTTCACGGCTAACTATTTATAATCTCATTTATTTTCCTCAGCTATTGCTCTGAATTTTTTTTCAATGCGCATGGCGTTTCTATTAAAAACGTAAGAATTGTAAGCGTGGGTAATTGAATGTTCATGCTACGAGGTTTCTGCAGCTGCTAAGTTCTTTACTTATGTATAAATAACCTTTCTATTTCGAAGGGTTATAAAATATATAGCCACTTCCCAGTCACGGTTTTATCAGAGTCTCCTCAAGATATCATGAATCATTTAATTATATTACTCAACATCACGCCTGTACGAGTCGTGCAGCCGGCTGCGGAGAGGCAGGCAGGGGACTCAGTTGTTAGTCCCCTGTATCTAGAGCTGGCGATGTGTGGTGAATCTATTGCCACTGGCTAGTGGTAAGTACTGAGAAATTCCTCATTAAATAATGTATTTCGAATAATTTAGTTTAATTATGATATTTGAGCTTGCGTTTACTTAAATATTTACAACCCCTATGTATATCGAGTCGGTCTCACGCGGCTGCTGTCGATCTCAGCCGACCGCTGTCGAAACCTGAACCTTACGTTGAAGTTAAAGTGTGGGAAAGATAAATTGTATGCAAGAAAACTTCTTACAATACAATACAAAGTCGCTGAAACAAAGTTCGACGAAATGTGACAAATGAAAATGAGTATAAGAATCATGTGAAACTAAACGAAACTGGGTTTTCCTTAAATTTATGAATACTTAGTTCGTTTATGTTAGTAAGGTCAGGTGGTTCTATTCTTGTATTTTTAAGAAAGTTCGCATTCTAATCTCAATTTGTTAAAATACCTCTAAGTAGTCATTTCTCTTCATGTTTGACAATGATTGTCGAATCTGCGACTAGATTTTGACTTTTTTAATCGGCCTTCAAGTATATTGGGCTTACATTACAAGATGTGGCGTTATAAATAGCGAACTAATAATACAGGAACTAAAATACTCGACCATTTGATAAACCCGTGTTTACCAAAATAACTATGGAAGTTACTTTTGTGTAAGGAAATGTGCATACTGGCGAATGGCGTGTGTGGATTTTTTCGACAGTCTGCTCGATTTTATAAAATAAAGTTTGGTTCATAGACAAGGAGCTGTGATGCTAGTTTTCAGCTAGTTTTATTTTAAAAATAGTTTCAAGTTTGCGCATTTCTATGTTTGTTCAGTTGTTCGATGTTGAGTGAGAATGTAATACAAATAATAAGTCTGAATGTGAGCTATTTTCCTGCGACCGTCACGCATGTGTTACATATAAATATAATATTACAACGTTTTCCTTGTTTTTCTTACTCGTGGTTACTATTGAGAGACTACCACGCGTCTAGGTCATAGTAATAGTCATTTATTCATAACTTGTAGGTATCTGAATTTACATTACACACAAAATTACAATCTCACAGTATACACACTAATATATAAATTACATTTGAATTTAATAAATTATATCAACAATTTAAAAATAATAAATTTATATTTCTTCAATATTACTTCGACATGTCAATTAACCAATATGGCCAACACTTTAAAATTTAAAATAATAACAATAAAATAATTATATAAGTAAAATTATATTAGCATAGATTGATAGAATTCATTAATAATAATAATATTAAAATCATAGTTAGATCAATAAATCAGAATTAACAAAAACCAATGAAATTTAACAACCCATGATTATCTCAATAAAATTACAATTCAATAAAATGACAGTTCTTCTACAGCATATAGACACTTATTCAATAGGATTTTTTTTAGTTTTATTTTGAAAGCGCTACTGTAGACAGCACTTTTTATGTCTAAAGGCAACCTGTTGAATAATGTTACAAACTGGTTTCGTGGACTATGTTTAATAAATTCTTAGGGTGTGATTAGTAAAATTTTTATTCTTCGAGTCCAGTCTACAGGTGCCTTCCCTTATCTGCCGTTGTCTCATCTTGTATGTATTTGGCTATATTACTTAAAAGTAACAGTACATAAAGACTTGGTACTGTAAGTATGCCTAAACTGTTAAATTGTGTTTGTACTGCAAAAGCTCTTCTACTATTATATTCATAGCTATTTCCCCAAAAATATATGCTATATCTAATTTTTGACTCCACTAGCCCAAAATATACCACTTTTAGCTGTTCTATGCTGATTTAATTTTTCAGGGCTCTCAGAGTGTAACATGCAGACGATATCGATGCATCAATTGCTTTTAATTCTGGTTTCCAGTTTAACAGTTAGTCAATATGTATAAACTTTACTTCGGCAACGAGCTCAATGTCGACTTCATTTATGGCTACATTTAAATTATCTTTGTTACCGGCTGTAGTTTTGAATAACATTATTTGAGGTACCTACACTACCTACACCATTTAATTAAAATAATGGACCAGTATCTCCATCCACTAATAGGTATGTTGGCACAGTGTGCGAGCCTGTCTCCGATGAGATGGCCCATCGGCAAACAGGACGAACGAATATGTAACTCCTTTTGGGGATGGATTTTCAAATATCATCCCGCGCGGGCTGGCAACCTCGTATTTCTAGTGGGTTTTCGTAAATTATTTAAGTAAATTTAAACCAAAGTACGTACTATTTTTTACAATGAAACACTAGATCGTTGGTATTTATAATTATTTTAAACATTTACTCTTATATAAAAATATAATCGCAATAAGTACCTACTGCAAATAGAAAATAATTATCAATTATGTAAATTTTTATGATTATACCAAAATAACTCAAAAAAAACCGGTCAAGTGAGAGTCGGACTCGCGCACCGAGGGTTCCGTTCTGTAGGTATGTAACTAAAAATGTACGGTTTTCGCAATTTTTCCTTTATCAGTGCTATAAGACGTTGCTTCGCACCAAATTTCAAGTTTCTGAGTTCACGGGAAGTACCTACCCTGTAGGTTTTGATTCCCTTCCCTACGGAACCGTAAAAATGGCATACAAACTTATAAATAGCAACGATCTAGTAAACAAATTGTAAACTTGGCTGTAAACAAATTGTACTTTGGTTTAAATAAAATAAAAAAACACGTAATACCATTTATAGAAACGCGACGTTGCCAGCCCGCGCAGGATGGATGCTCTTAATGCTCACCATTGTTATACATATATGTATGAGGAACTGTTGTGCAAAATTTCACTCTCCTAGTTTACGCTGTCAGCAAATATAAGATTTTTATTAAGTAGATAAATATGACAAGACACAACAGTGACTTCACTATCCAAGGTTGACGACGCAACAGCAATCGCCCTGACGCGAGCGCTGTAGGAAGGACAGCCGGCGACGGCCCTTGGAGTGGCCTGTTTGCACACCGATATGACTAAAAAAATATTTATGTTGTCGGCGTAAAACCTCAGTAGCTAAGTACTGTATCTGTTTGTATTTGTAGCAAATAACAGCCGGCTTATGTTTCAAACAAACACTAGTAATATCAACGTTTTGTAAGTACTCGATACAGTCATTGCGCTTTTTTTGTAGACTAACCAGCCGAGTCCATTCATTATTTAACACTTGGATTAATTTTAAACACAGAACCTAACATGTTACATTTAGCACAACAGCTGTCACTGTACTGACTGATTCCCACAAGAACAAGAAAACATTAAAACTGATCAAAACATGAAAGGACATTAATAATTTAAAACGGTACTTATACTTGTTGTAGGTCGTAGGAACTCAGGCAGGCACAGGCAGGCACTTTACTTTGTGTAATTTATTTCATCACCTGCTCAAAACGGAGAAGGAAAACATTGTGAGGAAATCGGCATGTCCTAGAACTAAAAATTCGACGACACGTGACATCCACCATCCCGCACTGATCCCGTGTGGTGAATCATAGCCGCTCCCCCTCATAGAGAGATCTGTCCCAACATTGGGAACGTTGTAAGTTAATTATGCTAATGTTAAAATAACGCTCACGTAGCCTGAAGCATGAAAAAGCTCGAGTAGAACCTACTTGCTAATCATAAAACAAGATCAACCCCCGTCAAGCCCTCGTGCTAATAAATCTCCGTGTCAAAGCTGTCGTAAGTGTTGGCACACTTGGCACCGTGCCTGCACCGTGCCTGTTCCGTGCCGGCTGCAGGCACTTTTTGTAAGACCACGTAATCGTCTGCAGTGCGCGCCTTATCTTAAACTGACCAACTTTCAGTTGATTAAAAACGAAGCTTTCATAAGTAATTAGGTAGGTACATAATTACACTCATCATCATCTGCCTAGCGTTTTCCCAACTATGTTGGGGTCGGCTTCCAGTCATAATTACACTAATTAGGTATATTATTAACTAGCGCTGGGTGTGTCCGTGCGTCGCTATGTCATGAAAATGCGGAAAGTGTAAAACTAGGGATTGTCATTTTGCAATACGATTTGGGAAAGGCTTTGTTCAGAACTGTTCAGTTCAAGTTCGATTTGTTAAGCTACGTTTTCCATAATTATGGAACTATCAAAATAAATCGATGAGGAAACCGAACCTATTTATGTTAATTGTAATAATAATCTGAAACATAACGAACTTTGATCACAGTTTGCTTAGTCTGTAATTACGACTGTGTGTTCTGTGTTAATGGTCGAAATCTATTTATAAACACATTAAAAACAATAACGATTCATACAAATACTAAACAAACATAACTATATACTTAACAGAACACATATGCTACCTTAGATAAACTAGAACTCTTCTGACACAACTTCAAATGTTCTGACCGTGATTAGTCCATTTTAAAACTTTTCCAGGGGGGTAATTGCGTAAGACACTACTAGTGATTACAAAAAACATCAGTAGTTTCATCATGGAACTGTTAGTGGTACCTAATAGTGGCAACGAAGCTTTATTTGGCTTTAATTGTGACAGTTCAATAACATTAATTGCGTTATATAAGTTGCTGAGCAGACTCATTTTTCGAACATAATGAAGAAATGGATTAATAATATCTTTCAAAAAAACCCTACAAAAAGAAAAAAATAACCTTGATATTATGACCCTACGTAACTACGTATGAAATTTTTTGATTAAATGTTGTCCCGTCGTCGGGGGAGCGCTCTAATTATTAGCCTAACGTTCTGTTAAGTTTAAAATAGTAGCGGTCCCCCGACGCGACGTGACAACATATTTTAATCATCATACGTACCTACTTACGTAGGGTCATAATTTCAAGGTTATTTTTTTCTTTTTATAGGGTTTCACGTTTATACCTTTTTTGTTCTATTTGTGTTTACATTCATACTATTTTTATTATTATTTTGTGTCGGGGTTTTTTTTTAATTTTTAATAAATTTTTTATTTCATGTTTTTGTAGGGACTCCTTATTATGTAATTTCTTTTATTTTCTTGCGTTTTAAAATTCAGGTAATTTGGTGTTTATTCAGGTTTTTTGTAATTCGACATTTTGTGGTGGTGGCCATCTTGGATTTGAAATTCATCATAGTGTATAGTATTCTACTAGTCAAGCTCTTTCATTTGATAGCCATATTGAGGGAGTTGTGAAGCCGACCTCAACATAGTTGGAAAAAGGCTAGGCAGATGATGATATGATGATGATTGAGGGAGTTGTGAAAAATAAATTTAATGTAATTCGCCATTTTGTGGTGGTGGCCACCTTGGATTTGAAATTTATCATAGTGTATAGTATTCTACTAGTCAAGCTCTTTCATTTGATACCCATATTGAGGGAGTTGTGAAAAAATATGTAATCCGCCATTTTGTGGCGGCGGTCGTCTTGGACCGATTTTCATCAAACATAGCTAAGAACATTCCCGACAAATTCACCTTTCAAACAAAAAAAAAACAAAATCAAAATCGGTTCATCCCTTCGGGAGCTACGATGCCACAGACAGCCATACACATACACACTCACCCCCACCCTCCCCCCACACACACTCACCCCCACCCTCCCCCCACACACACTCACCCCCTCCCTCCCCCCACACACACTCACACACACTCACGTCAAACTTAAAACTTATAACACCCCGTCGTTTTTTATTGAGATTGATCGTGTGACGCAATTAGGGTGCTGGTCGATCGTCTTAGTAGATCTTAGAAAGTGCATAATTAATTAACAAGTTGTCATCTGTGACTGTTTTAAGATACCATGGTACGAGTAGGTGCGGTCAAAGAACGAGAATGTTTACCATTTTTCAATCAAATTGCTTTCCCACATAGCGTTTTTTTTTTTTTGTTTTCGTGGGGAAACCTTCGAAAGGCACCCGACCTCCGGGGAGAGGGGTCGGGGAGTGTGGGATTTTTACCTCCTAGTTATCGCGCATACGCGTCCTAGGTCCGACAACGGTGGGACCTAGGACGCGTATGCGCGATAACTGGGGTCAACTACAGCGACACTGCATCAATTGTTTTGTTCGTTAGTGGCCGCATACCGAGATACGTAGCACACTTGGTATGTTAGCGCTCAATGTTTTAATTGGTCACTTTTTCACTTACACAAAAAAAGAAACAACTAAATCAAAGGAAGAAGCACATTAAACGGATTTTCATAACAATTATGATGCATAATGTTTGGATACCCAACAATTGTGAATTATGATAGTTTACATTAATATTAAGACAGTAAGAAATATAGATATTTATTACTGTATTATATTTCATACCTTTTTTCTTTCTTTGGAACTACATAGTCTACAACCACCCCATGCATTACATGCACGATGTGGTTGGTTCATTGAAGCACGCTCTACTTATTAAAGGTTGAAACACACCTAAGAACAAAGGCTTCAATCAGTGCGTCCTGCCTGAAGCTGACCTGGACACTCACGGTACGGCTGGTCTATCAACTCAAGGTCGCTGAGCGACCTCGAATAGACTATGGAACGGGCTGTGTTTAGAATCTTCTCTGAGGGATCCAATCCGAAACGAGGTGATCCGGCTGAGAACCAAAGCTGTCGACAGCTCACAGAATAAGCAAGCCGAACTGGCAATGGGCCAGCCCTTAATCGTAGAAGCGATGACCGTTGGGGTAGAAGTGTTCTTGATTGGAGTACCTCCTCAGGTAGAGCGACCTGGATGGCTGGGTAGCATCTGTATGAGAGTTACCGAGAATCGAGCTGAATGGCGGGCAATTGGAGAGGTCTATGACCAGTAGTGGAGCGCTGTAGGCTGATGATGACACACAATGATAGATGCGTAGACGTCAAAAGCTGAACTATAATATTCAGCAATTAGAGTAAGTACGTCACTACGACTGATATATAATAGCTACATCCACTACTCCATCATCCCACGGTCGAATGACGTGGCCAATCAATAGCTATATATGTACACGGTGCCTATACAGCCCACTACTATATAATAGCTATAGATGGTAATACTGAGTTATTTTAAAAATATTTAAGACTGATAACATATAAGCTGTATTTTTCACATTCCGAATGAAAAATAAACACTTTTCCCCAATATTTCGTCGGCGGCCGAAAATGTCTAACAATAATTTCGTGCTGAAATCGAATCACTTCAAAAGCACATGCACAGTGTGTACAACATACTAAACATGACATTAATCATAACATATAGGAGCAAAAATATTGACATACACATAAGGTATGCGTGAAATTATTTATTTTCACAAATGTCGTGAGCTAGTTTTCAGTTCCTTGACTCACAAGACTTATCGTACAACGCGTATGCTATCAGTGCCCTGTGAGTGTTCGATTGTATGGCACCGTTTGTGACACGTGCATATTCTTAAGAAAATACAGAAAAAATAAAGTTGCTACCGTTATTAGTTTGTTTGGTCCTATAAACCTTTATTTACGTAAGGATTGCTAAGTTTATTTACAGACACATTATTATAGTAGACAAAATATCTTGTGCGCATATCTCAAGAAACACAGCGTGGAGTTTTGAGACGGGGCAGTGAGGGCAGTCAGCTACTAACAGGAAAACGTTCTTAGGAGACCGTCCCTAACTTTTTGGGGAATTGCTTACTGCATTCACAAATTTTGGAAAGATGGTACCTATGTACAATCAGAAAGTCGTATTATTGGTCGCATCTGTCATCATTTTACTTTATTATTTGCTTTCTTCCTAGCATTATGAATATTTCATTTTTCACACAATTCAGGATGAATCAAATGTGTTACCCTATTTTCTTTCAGAATATTACTGACACCTAACTAAAAAAAAATTAAGCCATATAACGCACAACTGAAAAATATAACTGTAAACATATTTTACTATATTATTAATAGTATCTACAGTCAGGAAAATTAATAGTGTATCAAATTAACACTACGTCAATTTGCTATGTTATAGCCAATTCGTCCAACTATCAAAGAAAGATAATTGTAGTTTAAGTTGCCAATTTGCTAAACAATTAATTTTTCTGACTTTACAAGTTTCGTGACCTTCAATATAGCAATACTATTCATTTAGTTGACAGAGGCGTGAAGGTCAATTCCAGGTTAAGCATCCGCCTGTGTTTTCAGGCAGACACTAGACATACATAATATATATGTGCCCCTGAAATATAGCTGAATATTGAATACGGTGACGTCACGGAGTCGTTTGTTTGATGTTCGATGTTCGAGAGTTTTTGGCAACGAGCACATTATCTACGTGTAATTGTTTTGTCTAACAATCATTCACACAACTCTTGAGACTAAAAAAAACTGAGTTTCTTATTACTATTTGTTAATGTCTACGTTTAGTACTAGTATTTCTATGAAACCATCCAACTCGATATAATATTCTGGTAACAGGAGTGGGTCCAATCCATCGATGGTCACTCTCCTGCAACTGGAACTGTTGAGCTCCCGGGCTCTTGTTCGCCAGCCTAATCCCGTAGGCGGTCTACTCAGTTCTGAAAAAGTTACGTCTAATTTTCTGTACACTAAGTCAGCCCCTAAACCTGAGTATGTACATACTAGCTCCTGCCCGCGACTTCGTCCGCGTCGCATCTCAAACTCAAAGTATTTATTTCAATTAAACCAATTACAGGCACTTTTGAATTGTCAAGGGGTCGGTCAGTCAGAAAAATGAAGCTAGTTACCCATTCCAAAGCGTAGTAGGTACTGTAGAGGCTTGTCTGCCGAAGGCAACCTCATATGTTGCAGGCCGGATATAATTTAGCGCGAATGACATTCGAACGTTCAAGCTAGTGTCAAAGATGAGTTAGGATTTTGGGTTTAGAATAAGGAGTGATGATTTAGAGAGAAATATATATGTAAAGACGTTTTGAAAATATAATATAAAAGGAGTCATATAGTGTTTGATTCCTCCCGTTACCTCAGAGGGCTCGTCTAGTCCTCCACAGTACCTATGGAGAAGAACGGGCAAGAAACTCCATGGACACTCTTTTAAATCAAAATAATATGGTTACAAATTATTGATTACATCATTCATGTTAGAAATTATGCATGTGAGAACGACGCAGAAAGTTAAAAAAGCGTCGCATCGCCTCGCCCGTCTGCGTTATTACCTACTTCTATTTCGACTTTCTTTTTTTGTATATGCTCGGCCCCTAAGAGTTGATGTTAAATAGCCTATAGCCTTCCTAAAGAATTGGGCTATCAAATGTAAAAATAACTTTTCAAATCCGAATCGTAGTTCTTGAGATTAGCGCGTTTAACCAAACAAACTAACAACCAAACTCTTCAGTTTAGATAAATCGAGAGAGTCGTCAACCAAACAAACTAACAACCAAACTCTTCAGTTTAGGTAAATCGAGAGACAAACAAACTAACAACCAAACTCTTCAGTTTAGGTAAATCGAGAGACAAACAAACTAACAACCAAACTCTTCAGTTTAGGTAAATCGAGAGGGTCATCAACCCGCGGAAAGTCTTAACACCGCAATTCAGAAAAATGACGTATTACACAACGCCATCTGTGGGTGAATGGATAAAACGTGTGCACAAAGCATGTGCACGCTATGAATGAAAGTTGTATTCGGGAATGTTTTAGCGGTATTTTGCGTTTTTATTTTTTGCTTCCTTGATGTCCCTGTGATCATAAAATAATTTATTTTGATAAGGATTCATAATTAAAATTTATATTTTCACCCAAACGAAAGCATGTCAAAAAATACTTTTTTTAAAACATAAAAGCGATATTCAAAAATCTAAATCAAAAGTCATCATTTATTCAAATTAGCCTGAGAATCAACACTTTTCGAACGTCAAAATTACAAAAGACAGTCCCCCAAAAACGCCCGCCCTTCACCACTTCCTAGTGCTATCGCTGGGAAGAAGTGGCGCAACAAACTCCCCAGCAGCTATTAAAAGATAAAATATAAAAGAAAGAAATACCTATGGTGTCCCGGTCTTTTTTGGAGAACTATTTAAGGCGGACCAGATTGCCATACATTGTTTTTAGTTATATACAACTGTTTAGGCTGCGCATGCAAATAATTCTGTTTTACGAAGTATTTCTTTCCGACAAAATATTGAACAAAAGTTGTGATAGCTCAGCTAAAATACATGATGAAAACATAATTTATCACTCACACATAATTTAGCTTTCTACCAGTGAAATCTTTTTAGAATTGGATCATTATCTCCGGAGATTAGGTACCTCCTACATACAAACAAACAAACAAATACCTCTTTATAATATTAGTATAGATGTTCAGGGCTGATTTAGTTAACAGGAAATTGTAATTGTAAATTGTGATGTTGTATCAACACTATAAATTCACATTTACAATTTCCTCGAAATCGATCTCAATTAGATTGATATTTTTTCTTGTAAGCAGGTTTGTACAAATACATTTACACTTCAAATAGGGATATATTTTTGTTCATAGAAGAAACACCGAAAGAGGTCACAGGTCGTGCAGCTCAACTCGGAACTTAAGTAGCTCAACGGTTCCACGAACAATACCAAAGAAAGGACATGGTGGTAGACCGCATAAAGTACTCAAACATGTGTGTGTGTGTGTGTGCAACACATCAGGAAACCCAATTAAAAATCATAATATTATATAATGCATCCATATACACATACCATATACATATCACGGTACAATAATTAAAATAATAACAATGTACCTAAAAACATTAAAAATACATTGTCAAAGACGGCATCTGTGACTCAAGTGACAGCTATGTGACCAGAACCCAGCTATGCATAAATATGTAAGGTGTCACGCCCTTTATGCCTGGAGGCTTTTATTTAGGTAGTAAGTTTTTATTTCCATTTGAATTAATTATTTTTCAGCTTGAGTACGTATAGTTTTTATTATATTTGTTGGTATATTGGCGTGGCTAGCTGACATATTTTATGGCAAATAATTTAAGTTTCTTGTAATGTTAATTACTGAACATAGGTTCCTAGTATTGTATACATGCACTATATTCTAACTGAACAGACAGCTGTGCTGCTGGGAAGTTTGTTGCGCCACTTCTTCTTCCCAGCGATAGCACTAGGAAGTGGTGAAGGGCGGGCGTTTTTGGGGGACTGTCTTTTGTAATTTTGACGTTCGAAAAGTGCTGACTCTCAGCCTAATTTGAATAAATGACTTTTGATTTTGATTTTGGCACGGTTGACATCTGTCGGACATGCACCGTCCCGGTGAATCAATCCGACATAGGTATTGTTGCCGGTTGTTCTCGTGTTGCTAACGACGATTCCTTGCACAGACACAATCTAGTGGTTAGGATTATCCACCAGCAAGTTGCCTTGCAGTACAATCTTGTGGAGTCCGAAGTACCATACTACAGGTATGTGCCCGACCCAGTTCTCGAGAATGGTCACGCTCACGCCACATTGTACTGGGATAGATTAAAATGTATCATCACTGACAGGACTATTGTAGCAACAAGCCTGATATTGTGGTGACAGGACGACGAGAGCGCCGTGCAATGATTGTTGATATCGCTGTCCCTCATGACGGGAGTCTCGTGAAAGCTGAGAAACATAAAAAAATCAAGTATCTTGATCTTGCACACGAGGTTGGCGACATGCGGGACGTGGATTCTGAAATCATTGTACCGATAATCGTTACAGAAAATGGCCTAGTAGCGGCGAACGTCGACCAACACCTCAGGAGGCTCTCATTGCGCGGCTGGGTCAAGTGCTTGATTCAGAAAGCAGTACTCCTGGACACGGCACGCATAGTGAGGAGGTTCCTCTCTCTAGCACTGACCACCGGCAGCTTGGATCCTGTTCCTGACTCCTGAAAAAAAAAAAACGCTTTTAAAAAAATATTTAGTAATTTAGTTAATATAAAGTAAATAATTCTTCATGTCGGATAAGTAGACAACCGATCATTTTGTCACAATCACCACGCTTAGTAGACCAATTGATGATCGCTGAATGTTACCAGCATACAGTAGGACGCAGCTGCCTATCCTCTAGACATAGTGGCTCTATCACAGACTAAGTCTGTGGGCTCTATAATACAAGGCTCACGGACGGAGAGTGCTCTATTCTTTGCGATGCGCCAATTTCCGACACACCCTGTGTATCATGTTGTTAGTTAATTAGGTTAAGAGGACTTTATGCTTTGTTGTCTCTGGGGAACTGCGTCATAAACACGACGGAATACTAGTAGAACATTCGCGATGGACCTGCAATGACTTGCAATGACACTGAAGGACGAAGGGGCTTGCTAGTCGCTGTCGCACCGTCGCGCCGCCGCCGTCGCGGTAGTCAACAAAAGAGTGAGTATACATGGCC
This sequence comes from Apamea sordens, assembly GCA_945859715.1. NCBI lineage: Eukaryota > Metazoa > Arthropoda > Insecta > Lepidoptera > Noctuidae > Apamea > Apamea sordens. Next base: position 550,066 of record OX244002.1, read on the forward strand.
ACTTATGCAACGTTAGAAGCTAGGTACACAGTTCCAATTAATCGCTCCTATAAAGAAGAACCGACAAGAAACACGTGCATTATTCACATGTACAATAGGTACATTATACTTGTATACTATGTATATAAGCAGCCAAGAACCGTAAAGAAAGAGGAATGTCTCTTCGTAGATTATTAGCTATAGCTACTACATAAGTACATACCAACTAAAATCTATATATATAAAATTCAAAGTCCTGACTGACTGACTGACTGATTGACTGACTGACTGACTGACTGACTGACTGATAGATCAACGCACAGCCTAAACCGCTGGTCCTAGAGACATGAAATTTGGAGGGTGTGTTCTTCGTGAAGAGTAGGCATCCACTAAGAAAGGATTTTTCGAAATTCCACCCCTAAGAGGGTGAAAAGGGGTTAATTCGTTTGTATGAAAAATCTTATTCCTTGAGTTAATAAACTTGAAACTTGGCACGAATACTTATCTAAATAAATTATTAAGACTGTATTTTTTTTTTCTTCTAAACTACCCCCTAGTAAGGGATTGGGGGGTTTCAAAGTTTGTATGGAATAATTTTAGCGCGCAGTCCGATTTACTCGAAACTCAGTATTTATACCTAATATTGAAAGTAAAGAATAATGTGTATCAGGGTTTTTTGAAAATCTACCCCTGACGGGTTGAAATGGGGTAGTCAATTTTTCAGGGGAGGATTTTACTGCATGGCTTGATTAACTCGAAAAATAGTATATATAATCTTTGAGTCAAGTTATGAATACATCCGAAACGATTTTTTTTAAATTCCCCCCTTGTGGGGGTGAAAAGCGGGGATACAGTTTATATGAAAAATCTTCTTCATTAGGTTAATAAACTTGAAACTTTTCAAGAATACTCGCCTACGTGAGTAATAAATTTAATCCTTATAAGTTTTTCAAAACTACCCCTCAATGGGGGATATAAGGGTGTTGAAGTTGGCGTGGAATAATTTGAATGCGTGGTCCGATTAACTCGAAACTCAGTGTTTATACTTAAGACCAAAAATAAAGAGTAACATGTATCAGGGTTTTTTGAAAATCTACTCCTTAACGGGTTGAAAGGGGTAGTTAATTTTACAAGGGAGGATTATAATGCGTGGCTTGATTAATTCGAAAATTGGTATAAATAATCTTTGAATCAAGTTATGAATAATCCCAAACGATTATTCAAAATTCCACCCCTGTGGGGGTGAAAAACGGGGGATACAGTTTATATGAAAAATCTTATTCATTTAATTAATAAACTTGAAACTTGGTAAGAATACTTGCCTATTGCCTAAGTAAGTAATAAAGTTTATCATTATAAGTTTTTCAAAACTACCCCTCAAAGGGGGATATAGGGGTGTTGAAGTTTGTGTGGAATAATTTGAATGCGCGGTCCGATTAACTCGAAACTCAGTGTTTATACTTAAGACCAAAAATAAAGAGTAACATGTATCAGGGTTTTTCGAAAATCTACCCCTAACGGGTTGAAAAGGGGTAGTTAATTTTACAAGGGAGGATTATAATGCGTGGCTTGATTAATTCGAAAATTGGTATAAATAATCTTTGAATCAAGTTATGAATAATCCCAATTTTTTTTTCAAAATTCCACCCTGTGGGGGTGAAAAGCGTGGGATACAGTTTATATGAAAAATCTTATTCATTTAGTTAATAAACTTGAAATTTGCCTAAGTAAGTAATAAAAAGTTTATCATTATAAGTTTTTCATAACTACCCCTCAAAGGGGGATATAGGGGTGTTAAGTTTGTGTGGAAGAAATTGAATGCGCAGTCCAAGTAACTCGAAACTCAGTATTGATACTTTTGACAGAAAATAATTAATAATAAGTATGTAAAGTTGTTGAAAATTTACCACTGACGGGACAAAAAGGGGTAATTCAGTTTTTAAGGGGAGAATTTGAACTTGAAACTGTATGTTACATTTTCACGCCTAAACCACTGAACTTCTGATTTGGCCTAAAGATAGATGGCATCCTGGGGAAGCACATACATTTTATCCTGTTAGCACGTTCCCGTGGGATAATATCCGACATCCACGCGGGCGAAGCCGCGGGTAGAAGCTAGTTCATTATAAACTGATAAAAATGTAATGGCTTCTTCAGTTTGTTTTAAATTACTAGCTTTTTGATTGACATCCTACACATAACATAAAAAACAACCGGTAAAGCATCCATGACATGATTGGTAAGTATGAGAAGTAGGTCAGGTACTTCAGTTTATGGTCTTGTATGAAGTGAAACTTCTGCTCGCTAGTATATTCAGTGGCGCTTCAGAACAGATTGCAAGACCAGGCAAGTGATTTATAGACAGATGGTTCTGTTCCGGTGCGCATGTTACTTTGATGTAAACTGTTACAAATATTGCGATAGTGCGTATAGTAGGATTCATAGGAAGTAACACTGTAGTCACAACTTGCGAACGATACCTTAGTTTTATTGTAGCGAATGTAACGATACGCTCTGTATTTCTCTAATTCACAGATTAACAAGATTGGCTGCTTATTATGACGATTACATTTTTACTATAGCTTACAAAATTGCGATATCTAATTGTGTACAAAGAGCTAGAGAACCCTGAAGCATGGTAATTATGAAGCGATCCCCATTCGGTCCGGATTCTGTGGTTTCCATCATTGGCTGCCCTACCGAAGATAACTGATTCCATGCCCTCGGCCTCGCGAAGAACAGCCAGTAATATTCCTGTTACTAGATCAACATGTCATTGGAATATTAACAGGGCAATTAGAATGACCTTTACCAATTTCAAACACCGTCAATTAATTATTTATGTGCGTAGGCGGGCCATCAATAAATGAATGTTGATAAGATTGATTGACAAAAGAATATTGTTTGTAGAGTCGCATACAAATTCAACGCTGATTTTAACGGTTTTTTTTTTACATTCAGATTCAGATTAATTTATTTGCAAAAACATGTGTAGATAATATACATTTTATGATGTTTATTAAAGGTGTTACAGGATATTCTTTGGCACAACATGTTTGACCATGGCTGGTGTACAAATTAGGTCGGAAGACCATAAGATAAAAAATAAATAAAAATTTACAAAGTTAAATAATTTAAAAATAAATAACAATTACATTAATATTAGATTAAAAACAAAATAAAAGTAAAAAAAAAACAATTGATAATTAATATTCATGCTATTCAAAACAAACACAATACATTCAGTCAATATATCAGAGCGATTTGTCATTTAAAAATTCATTGACATTATAGTAGGCTTTTCCTGTCAGTATTTTTTTAAATGTTTTCTTAAACTGGTCTGAATTTAGTTTTTTTACACAGATAGGGATATTGTTATAAATTATCGGGGCTCTGCATACAACGCTTTTATACAGTAGTGCTGTCTTAGCTGGCTGAACACGAAGTTTACTATTATCCCGGCGATTTCGTATTACAAGGTCCGATATTCGAGGAAAAAAATGGAATATGAAACTGCTCTACAAATACAATCTTAAAATGTAAAATAGTGTAACACACTCTCATCTCTATAAGAACTCAATCAGAAAGAAATATTTACTGCGAATAAAAAAATACAACTTAACATTACATTAGAAAACACAGCTAGTGAAAACAAGGAACCGCCGCTTGCAACACACAGGAACCTTCCAACTAGAACATCCGAGCTACGCGCGCGCGTCGTCAGCTCACTGTCAGGGGCTGCCGACTGAGGCCACTGCAGACAGTTTCTCTACATCCCCGGTGTCGCAAGTGCAGGATGTGTGCGCCTGCGCATCGCTACTGCACTTCCACTCAGGGTTGGCCAACGAAGCTGGCTGTACGTTGTTTTGACAAGTGGCTTGAACATGAAGCTGAGTTTTTTGAGGTGGGCTCCGAGTTCTGTAACAGTGTTTTGTAGTGTTTGATAATTTGTGAGTTTGTGCCTGGTGGATTACGGCCCATGCCTTCTCACAGAGAGAAGGCCTGTGTCCCAGCAGGGAGAGCATTGTAGGCTGAAGATGTGTGGTGTTGGTATGAGTTGTGTTTTATTCCGTGGATGTCAGGAAAGGTCACGGTCAAGGCATCTTGGTTATCGCCAAGTGGCACGCGGGCGCGGTCAATATTCAATAAAACTGGCGCTCGTGAAAGCGTCATCTCGTTATCATTTCTGTGGTATTACAAAGTGCAGTGAAAATCCGGCCGTTAAAAAGATTACAGTCAGCCAGTTTAGTTACAGGGAAAAGTAAGCTTTCACAATGTACACATTCGGAGTAAACAGCTGCCTACCGCGCGTGAAAGGTTTCTTTGCACTACGAAATTGTTTAGTTTGTAAATGTAAAATCCTTGGCTTTGCATCTTTTCCATAATTATCCCACCCAAGCGAGGCGCCAGGGAATGTTGATATACAACATTCCCTGGCGCCTCGCTTGGGTCGGAGCCCGGCTGGAGGCAACAGGCTCGCCCCCTGTGCCATGCACTTCAACATAACTGGCGAAATATGGGTCTATTTCAGGTACACGTCTGCCCACCCCTTCCGGGACACAGGTGCTATGTTATGTGTGTGTTATATGTATATTGCAAGAACAATATGATACTTAAATAAAAAAATTGCAATGTTAACACATTATTAATGATGGCGCACGTACTCGTCTACGAGGTGATCTTTATTTTGCGGAGTTTAGATGAAATGTCATCTCATTTCATATTTATTACTGATATTCAACTTACCCACCCTTAACTTAGTCTGGTGATCAGAGGGGCAATTCTCGTAATTTTAATAACGTTCACAGTCTGATCTCAGTCTCAATCTGTCAAAAATCCCTCTAATTTCCCTACATTTTGACAAGTTTTTGACATTTGTTTGTCACCGAGATGAGACTGCGACTAGATTTTGAACGTTTTAAATTACGAGAATTGGCCTCCTGATGTTCAAGAGAAATACTTCCTCGTTCCACTTTTTAAAATGCTGGAAACTTAGCAATTAGATTTCTATTCGATTTGTAAAACAGTTGCCTAATACAAGTTTAATGATAAGCGGAACTGATGTAATTTAAAGCATTTCAAGTAACTTCGAATGTATTACCTGGAGTTTAACATTTGAGGTCAGTTCATACTAACACGCTTGATACATCCGATCTTGCGAAAAATACTTTAACAATGAATAATTCATCATTACCTAGGATGATAATTGATCATAGTTTAGACCAAGTGAAGCTACCTACAACACTTTTTTATGGTTATGACGATTTCCTCTACGACTGAGTGGTCGTCGAACAGACTGTCGAGTCAGTCTGTTAGCTCCTATTTTTATCTCACACATCTACACCACAGCATGCGTTTTCCTCATAGCTACTGAACGGTATTACCGATATTACATCGTTAAAGCCTTATCTACACCAATATTATAATGACGTAACATTTGTGACTTTGTATGCAGGGGTCATTATGTTCGGAACTGGTGATCCGATTCCGAATACTCTTTATGCAATGGGAAGCTACAGTATTACCGAGTGTCATAGGATACATTTAATGTTAAAAAAAAAAGATATTGTACATAAAAGTATTCCTGTGTTAACAAAGAGTAAAGGCCTCTTCACTACAAATCATCCTTAGACCCTTCCTATCCACAGTAAGGTATTGCCGTCTTACGTGCTACTGCTGGTAGCGTCTGCCGATGCTGACCTGTTCTCCAAGGCGACGAGGACTAAGGCGGATGAGAGGGATCTGAGGAACAGCGTATTTGACTTCATCATCATCGGAGGGGGCACGGCAGGGTGTGTGCTGGCGAACAGACTGTCTGCTGTCTCTGATTGGAAGGTAACCCTGGTTAATATATTTGATAGGTTCCCCTATTTTCTACCTAGCCTGATGATAACGGATGTCGAAGGCGATAGTCCACGCTTGAATTGAACTACAGTCAAACCAGAAACCAAATCTGATCGTCATCCGTCTGTAACGTTGTTACGTTCCGTTTTTTTTTAATAAGTAGGTACTAAAGTACATAAAGTAACTATTTAAATATTAGCTAAGGCTTCCTGTAAGCATATCACTTTTGTTGACATATAAAAAAACCAAATCGCCAACGATCAATATTCAACGCAATGCGCATGACCTCCGCGTCACTCAAATGTTTTGAAAAGTTTCTTGGTATTGCATAGAGTTGTTACTTAATCTATAATTGTCTATTCATGGCAATACAAAATTGGTGAGTTGGTGCTTTTATGGTTGTAACAACTCTATATTAGATCTCATCATCGCGCATTCGTATTTTCGGAAATAGATGATTTTCTTCTGAAGGTTACTTCGGAAGAAAAACATATTCGGGAATCATCAATGATCATTACTTACTCGAAACATAAATACTTCAGTTCACAGCAGGCTATGCTTAGCGGTAGACTAGGCTCGCCCTTGACCATTTAATTATCTGAAAATAAGTAGGGAATGACGCCGACGAAGAGAAGTTACCTTTTCACTCAAGACTTTCAACTTAATATAATATACTTAAAACAATCATAATATAAAATTCATTTATTTACTTCAGACATAAATCTAATCCATAGTTTTAAACTCATATATTTAAATTACTTATAAACTAATATATTTATAAAATCTTTTTATAAAATCCTAAACGGAGGAAAACCCAACATAAAATTGTGACTAGGTAATTAAATTAAACTTATTCATCAAAATATATTTTTTTAATTAACAAAAAATTATAAAAATGTCAGAATCATTTAAAAGAAAATTATACATATTTCGCCAATATTTTTCGGGACTGTCGACTGATAACGTTCCCATTGGCACGGTAGTGTTATCTCACATTACCATGCCAATGCGTGGTCGGCCAATCCGAAACAAACACGGTACTTGATAGCGGAGCGGAAATGCCATTTTAAAATAACGTTTGCTGAAGTCTTCATCGATCCGGAATCAGGTAGGGAACAATCGGTGCATTATAATATTCGCGATAAAAACACAGGTCCACAGTTATTAATACATATAATGTAATTATTATTGCACTATATAGTATTTAGGTACAAAGACTATAATAGTATGATGACACCACAACAATTTCCCTACTTATACAGAACCTTTTGTGGGTTTAAAATAATACCTACATCCGCATAAACTCAGGGTTTTTCCATATAAATAGGCAGAAACTATGCTACAATATGCTACGAACCTTCCTCCTCGTTTTAACGTCCACTTGAAATATAATAAAAAAATCATTTTAATTAAATATACCATTTAATCCTGTTTTTTAACATTTAAGCAATCTGTAGTACTCTGTAGTGCCATTAAACATTGTGTGATATTTTAAACACAACCTTTGGATTTAGAGGGAAAGGAGACGCAATACTGCAGGAAGTCTGTGGTGTACAATACTGCAGGTAGTCTGTGGTGTACCATTTACATATACAGGGTCAAATTAAATTAACCAGCCAACTAAAAAAAACTCTATTATGTATATATAATAAATACATACCCACACAAAACTTAGGCTTATCAGTATAAATAAATTATACAATAATAATCATAAAACAAGTGCAAAGCACATAATAAATTAATGACCTTTAAGGAGAGAGACAGACAGTGTCTGTAAAACTTACCAAAAAGAGAATCAATATTATGCTAAAGTTGACATTAAGAACCCCCTTTCCAGGTTCTATTACTAGAAGCAGGCGTCGACGAGAACATAGACTATGACATCCCAGGAGTTCCCACGAAAGAGTACCGCCCTATCCTCTGGAACTACAGAACTGAGCGGAACGGCTACTCCTGCCTCTCCAGACCTGGGGGCAGCTGCGAGGTGAAGACCGGCAAGGTGCTGGGCGGGTCCAGCGTGACCAATGACATGAAGTACACCAGGGGATCCAAGGTGGACTATGATGGGTGGCACAGCACGGGAGCTCTAGGTTCTCTGGACTGGAAGTTCGATGGTGTTATAGAACATTTTAAAAGCGTTGAGGATAACGGTGAGTTCCGATGGTGGCAGTTGCGAACTAGTCGTACTTAAGACATGGTGTGCTGCCTCTGTGCGACAGACATACTGTAACTTGTTTAGTACCAACAGGAACTTTATTCATATAAACTAGCTATTGCCCACGGATTCGCCCGCGCGGAATAACGTATTATGTTGTACCATCGTTTTGCTTCCACTGTGATACTAAATAGCTTACTAATTAACTATGTATTCATGACTGATTAGTCGTCGAGGTTTATCCTCTAGTATTGTATCGACCGATTGTTGTATATTGATTGGACTAACGTGTTTTTCCGTAATTTTATTTGATTAGGACTGCGGGACTTGTCAACATAAATCTGGATTAATAATTCGGAATTAGTTATTCCAATTAAATATATATTATATATATATATGTAGGTACATATTTATTTATTTGTCCTCCTACTGGAACGCCATACAGCAATTACACCAACGGAGCAAAATATTACTTCATGTGCTGCTTTCCATCCATCCTGTGTGCGGTGGACATCGAACGGGCGGCGACGGAATACGCACGCTCACACAGCGTCACCTCCATACCTCCATTAAAATTTCGCACATTCTTTGCACATTTTTCTTTATTTTTTTCTTATATATTCAAATTGGGCTAAGAATTAGCACTTTATGAACGTCCAAATTACATAAGACTAGAAAAGATCTGTCTCCCGAAACGCCCGCCCTTCATCAGAGTACTTTAGCTGGGAAGAAGTGGCTCAACAAACTCAGCAACTCACAGCACATCCGTCTGGAACTTGATTCTATACAAAAGTAGGCAAAGTTATTAATATTACAAAACAAAGATGCCTAAAATTCCTATGAATACCTATGGCATTAAGACCGCCTTTGTACCTTTTTGTGCAAAAAGTTTAAATAAAGATATTATAAAAATTAAATTAAATTATTTGCCACATGTCAGCTAGGCTAGGACACACAAATACAAGAAAAACATTGAAAACTAGGTATTATGTAGGTATGTAGAAATAGGTACATTATATTTTATTTCAAGTTTTGGCACTAGGATGTATCAGATGTCATGTTGTGGTTTACATTGCCATTTCGGTAATCACAGAACCATAATTCCTGTAATCTTACAATAGTTTTAATTTCAAGGTGACTACGACGTGCTCATGAACTCCCACTACCACTCCCGAGGGGGGGAGATGCACGTGCAGCGCTTCAAACACGCTGACAGGTACATGGAGATCTTCACCGCTGGCTTCACGGAAATGGGTCTTCGGACCCTAGACATAAACACCAACATACAGGAAGCAGTAGTCAACAACCAATTCGCGATATCCAACAATACAAGGCTGAGCACCAACAGCGCCTTCCTCAAACCAGTGAGACACAGAAAGAATCTTCAAGTGGTAACAGGAGCATACGTGACGAGAATAGTCATTGATAAACAAGAAAGAAATGTAGATGGCGTCATTTATGAAGTGGAGAAAGGTAAAGAACGACCGGCGTACGCTAAAAGAGAAATAATTTTAGCGGCAGGCGCTATCAATAATGTCAGGTTGTTACATCTGTCCGGTATTGGCCCCAAAGCTGATGTAAAGAAACATAATATTACACCGATAGTCGATCTCCCGGTAGGACATAACTATCAAGATCAAGTGACCATTGGTGGCCTTGCATTCGTGCTGAACGACGTCCCGTTCGTCACAGAAGCCGAAGTAATTAACGATTTTAAAACTTGGTTCCAAAACCGCAGCGGACCGCTAGCTTCTAGAGGCATCGCCCAAGTGTCAGCCTTCATACAACTTTACGAGAACTTCAATGCTCCCGATGTGGAGCTTGCTTTAGAAGGTAATTTTATTAGAAGCGATAAATTTATGCTGACTAACGTAAGTGTGCATGCGGCAGAGGAGACGAATCTGCCCTTGCCGTACTATAATTTAGTTAATATCAATCCTATATTACTGAGACCTAAAAGCAGAGGAAAGGTTATGCTTAATAAAAGGAACCCCAAATACGGTCGACCGATAGTCCAAGCGAACTTCCTCAAGGAATCCGAAGATTTAGATACTCTTGTCGATAGTATTGACATAGCGCTTCAATTACTTGACACGAAAGAATTCAAGAAAACTGATATAAAGTTTGCACCATTAGACCTGTTCCCTTGTGATAGACTAAGCAACAGAGATCAATGGAATTGTATCGCTAGACATTACACTAAAGCTATGAGTAATCCTGTAGGAACTTGTAGAATGGGGGAAAACAGTACCAATTCTGTTGTTGATTACCAATTGCGGGTGCATGGGATCGAAGGGCTAAGAATTATAGACGCTTCAGTAATGCCTACACATGCTAGAGGCGGAACATTTGCTCCCACAATGATGATTGCAGAGAAAGGAGCTAAGATGATCATAAAAGACTGGAAAGAAAATAATGGTCATTATTATAATAGGAGGTGACAAAAAGTACGTTTAGGTAAATAAAATATTGTATTAATACCAAGTCGTTTTTATTATATCACTGGCTTTTTCAGCTATCATTATAACAGGAGCCGCAGTGGAGCCGCGGGTTATTTTTGGCATGATCGACGCATCAACGACTCTCAAATTTTTAACTCCAAACACTTTTAAGTTCGTATCTACAACTGAATCAGGATCTTTAGACGTGCCCATCTTGCATGTCCCAGCGTAATTGTGCAAAGGAGTTGAGAAATGTTTGATGATACATAACCAAAAATATTCAGATACGCGCTCATGGTCTTTGCAGTCATTGTTCAGAATATTGCGGGGATCAAACACATACTCTGCACTTTTGAAAACGTCTGTATCAAATAGTTTTACGATTTCTTGGATTCCTTCCAGTAATTTCTTCTCATCAGATGGGTCTTTTAGAAAATTGGGGTAAACCAATGGTTTTCCAAACACAGGGTCTGTAGCATTTAAGATTACTTGACCACGGCTTCTAGGAGTCAACAACGATACACACATTTCAATCTTGTCGTAATACATGTTTGAGTCGTGACCTTTGAATCTTACCTCAATGTCAGGAGTCCCTAAAATATCAGAAATTGTGGTTTCTAGGAATGCTACAACTTGGAAGTTTGCTGATAAAGGTCCGATACCTTTAGAGTAATACGTTGTAATATCTTTTAGTTTCTCAGGGAACTTCGATGTTGTTGATGTTTTTGTCAGTTTTATAACAGGCAAACAAACTGACAAATGATCTTGAAAGTTTCCGCCTACTGGTAAATCATACATCACTTTAACATCTAAATATTCTAAATACTCCTTAGGTCCTATTCCAGATTGCATCAGTAACTTGGGACTGTTTATCGCTCCGGCACTTAATATAATTTCCTTCGTAGCTCTTACTGTGACTCTTGTACCATTTTTTATATATTCTACACCGAGAGCAGTTATTGTCTCTCTGTTATCGTTAAATAATATTTTAGTAACTAAAGCTTCTGACAGTATTTCTAGATTAGATCTTATCTTCCTAATAGGTTCAATGAAGGCTGTGAATGCACTAACTCTTTCACCGAAGTACGACATCGTCTGTATCCTCATGAACCCTAACTGATGTCTACCGTTTACGTCTGTGTAGTTGTATCCTATTTCATTTAACGCACTCAGTAGAACATCCACGTTATCGTCGACGTAAGGATACCGGCCGACATCGAGCGGACCCTGTGTTGAATGAAAAAACTTGTTTTTTGATATATCCTTGTCGTAGTTTCCTTCTGAATATTTGAAATAAGGTAGCACCTCACTGTAAGACCAACCCTCGTTCCCGTTGATGGCCCACTCGTCGTAGTCGGCTGGGCTTCCTCTCATGTATGCCATGTCGTTGATAGACGAGGTGCCTCCTAGGACTCGGCCTTGGACTACCTCGCAGCCTCTATCAGCTCGATTCTGACAGAACCTGTAACGTGATACAACTATATGATTGATAAAAACTACAGTTGCTTTATCAGGATCTGTCGACAGATTGATTTTTAGGAACTTGGTCTGAAAATCTTAGAAATAAGTAAAATAATATTAGTACCCACTACCAGAGTGAAACAAACACGATCTCTACTGTTAAATAAGTTTGACTTAACTAGTAGTATACTAGTATTTTAAAAGCCAATCTCTAGACAGATCCCGAACCTTAGACCGTGGACTGAATCTCACCCCTTTTTCGGCCTCATGGAGTACTGCCAGTCTATGTTAGAACCCTTGAACTCGCTCGTAAGTCCTGGAATCAGCGCCATCTTGGGTTCCTCAGGACCTGCTTCAATCATCAGCACCTACAATCATGATGAGTATTTTATAAACTGACTGTTTTATGGACAGATACTAATTTAGTATTTTATAAATAATTATGTAGACAGAAATCCACAAGTCTAGTACACATATTTGGCAAATTACATACTGATTAATCACAAGATTCATTTTAACTATGGTGCCTACAAGACAAATCATACTTACACATTTCACACATAGGACTGGAAAACATTGTTAAAAATACATGGAGGGACGGGACCAGTGTCTATTATATTAATTAAATATGAATTCCTTACCTTCCATTTCTTGTTCTCGGATAGTCTGCTAGCTAGCACACAGCCGGCCGTCCCTCCGCCCACCACGATGAAATCATATTCATTATCGAAGTCTACGCCGCCGTTCTTCTTGTCGTGCTCTTCGGGAAACCTATCGAAGTACGTATACTGTTTGTAGGGACCCTTTCCTTCCTCCTTTATCTGCGTCAATATGTTCCTTTTGTTCTTGCCGAAGTAGTCAGGCTCAGGTCCTATGTGGCCATACAGAGTGTGCACCAGGGATATCAGGAGGATAGCCGTCGGGGCACACTCGATGCGTCCGTCACATATCTTGCATAATTCATCAGTGGCGTTAGCACTCATTGCACACTCATATTCTGCTGGGTTGCCGACTATCAAATCGGAGGAAACCGGCGCATTATCTACTATGAAGGTCGCAGGTACTTCGATAGGAGGAATTTTGAACACTTGTGATTTGGCAGGTTGAAAATATTTTACAGCCCGTTGTGCGGCTCAATTCCATTAGTATATTCATATGTCTTTAGCGTGTGTACGTTGTCAACTTTGTATTCTTCAAATTCTCAATTGTAAGTTAACTTTGTACTATGAGTAGGTATCATTGCGGTAACTTATGTTATTTATTACTATTTCTTCATTAAAAACAATACTTATTGGTTGTTGATTATCAACAATAGGTTTATTATTGATTTTCACTTTATTAGCTCAATTGGAACTATTGACACAATGTGTGACAGTAGCGAGGTATGCACAATTCGTCAGTAAGTAAGGCGACTGCCCGCAGCCGCGGCTACATCGCGCTATGTCGCCGACTCTAAGAATTTGTTGTTTACATCCTTTGTTTTGCTTGTTTACCATTTAGCCATTGTTTTGAGTTCCAAGAGATATTTTTTACTTATAAAGATCTTTTCATGTCAGTCGACACTGATCACTTTGTGAGTGACAACAACGACATACAAAGAAACACGACATGTGGGAGACTATTAATGTGCTGAACTGGAAGAGTACAATCACATAACGTTCTGAAATCGCAATTACATATTTATAGTACGAGAGCCCACGACCAAAACCATGTCGCATCGTTTTACTGTCGAAACCGTGTAAAATCGTCAGCTTGTTTAGATGATTCTGAACCCGACGCGGTAGGCAGGACCGGTCAGTTACGCCGCAGTTTTTTGGGGGACCATGTTAAGTGAAAGAAAATAGGCAGACGGTTTTATAACAATATGTCTCATAATAAAAATATAAACATAGGTTTCTTTGGCCAAACAATTAGCATTGCCATTCAACGTGACAATGCTGCCCGTTTTCTGGGCACGTTTCCGGATGACGGCGATGCGGACAAGTACTTCGACGCCTAAATGTCCTCTTGTTTTTGTATTTAGTTGTATAGTTAGTTAGTCTTTCAATGTAGTGCCTAGTGTAAATAGTTAGTAATCTACATACAATTAATTTACACAAATCAAATCATTTATCACAGGTTTTGTCATTTTATTACGAAGAAGTTTGTTTTCAGACATTTTGCGATAGTGAGTAACGTTTCGATAGTCAGAAACATTATAGTCTTTGGTCAGAAATTATAAGAAAATCGTATTTAAGTAAGATTAAGAAATTAAAAAAAAAAACAGTTTACTCTGAAAAAGTTCGGTAATTAATTTTGATTTTGAAAACGGTCTAGTCAGAAGTGACGCGGAAAGTTTCTGAAATTAGAATTTGGATTCAGAATAACGAAATCTATCGATTTTATACGGTTTTGTTCGCAAAACGATTAGGGAAAAATTTTGTTCATGGGCTCTCGTACTATTACCCCGAAGAAGAAAATTAAAGTAATACTGTAGCTTCCAATTATAAGAAGAAATAGGTATCGATTACTTGCCGTTAGTTATTGAGTAAGCTAGGCTAATGGAGGAGCGTCGGCTCGCAGACAGACAGCTACTTTGAGGATTAATAGAGCGGCACATTGCTCAAGGGAGCACTCGGCTAGCCCTGAACAATGGCGATTAGTCCCCAATCTATTGTGCTGTATCCATGGGGGTAGGAAAACAATATCAAATAAGGTCACAGATGACGTTGACTAATCGAAAGGTCACAACATGTCTTATTATAAGTAGGTATAACTATGAGATATACAGAGGACATTTTATATTTTATGGAGTGAATTTATTTTTAGAACAGAAAAGGCTCTGTCGCTCCTTGGGTTACATAAAAGTTTAGTATGGGAACTTAGGCTAAAGTTTGAAGAGGACGGGCAGCTGCTCCCCTCTGAAGGTATATTTTCGTGCAAAGAGTAGCAACAGCAATTAACTATCTACCAGAATAGTAACAAAACCTTCTTACAAAACTTCATTAAAAAAATACATAAGATAAAAATTAACAAGTTTTCTTAATCTTTTGCAATATTCTTGACATTAACAAATAGTACAAAGCAGTGCATCTTGTGCAAGTATGCTAACTGTTGCATCTGTTTTGCATACTGCTAAACTGTTTAACGCAGTTCAGTGTATGGACACTGAACTGCGTTAAACAGTTTACTGTTGTTTATTATTTGTACATTCTGCTACTAACAAAATACAAATGTGTTGAGCAGGTGGAAACATAACATGAATTATTATTACGTCACTTCCGGCGTTGTCAAAGACGATGCATATCGAGATTTATGCATTAATGAATGTAAAAATAAGCTTTTTTTTTTCATGAATCCTATACCTACAATGTAAATTGAAATAGTGATCAAGCTTTGAATTACTTGTCTATCATCTAACATAAGCTCCGTTTTTCTTTCATTCTTTTCACCAATCAATAAAACTGAAGGTATCAATGTAGGTACAGACGCCAGCAGGTCAAGCTACCCGAAACTGTCAAATTTTCCCAATCAACCTTGAACCTTAACACTTTAGAGATAATGATGAAAGTCTATTACAGAAATTTGACAGATTGTAGTAGCTTGATGTGCTGGCGTCCGTACTTCTAACTCTGACACGGTAGTTGAAGTTCGTGCCTCTAATTACAGTCAATGTAAACATTAAACTTTACGACTCAATTAGATAATAAACACCATGTTGTTATGTTAAAATCGTACACACGCTGATTAAATGGATTTTCATCACATGCTAATGTTGGTTTTATTTTGTTTCAGGTAAATTTGCAGCGTAATTAAGTGTTGTGAAAGATTTGTAAGTGAATTCGAATAAAATGACAATAATATCAAACGTTAATGTTATAAGACAGTTAGAAGCATTTATTTGATTAGGACAAATTTATTGATATATCGTCCTAACACATCGAACTAAATGAATGGATGTTAAAACAAAAAAACCTGTTTACTAACATTAAAATGTCAGAGTGCCTGTTTGAAAAGTTATAGCAACAAATCTTCCAATCATATAACACAACATTATCAGGCGCTCAACATCACTCTAGAAAGTTTAATCATTTGTAAATAAATAACCGTTAGTGGTTATGGATGATCACAGTTATACAATATATTATAAATTCATGAACTGCTTCGATTTTACGACATTTCAGTTGCTCCATGTTCGCACGCAAAGTTGCACGAATGTGTCCCGAATGGTGAATAAATAATACTTTGAAATTCGTTACCTACCCTACCGATATTCACGTAGGTGAAGAAAGTTCTCAGCTGCCAGTAATAAAGCAAAATATAATAAGTAAAATTAAATGTTTTACGTGGAAATGCTAGGTATGCAGGGGTACGGGGCCCTACGTTTCAATAATGGATGAAAGCCTTCTAATAATATTGTCGTCGTTTACCTACCTCTATTATTAATATAAGTAATGGAAACTTGTGCCTACTGTTGGACACGTGTCTCTTAATCGATTAACTACTTAATCAGTTCGTCCTCGGCCGTGCGTCGATGTTTTGTGAAAATTGACGAATTTACAGTGGGCATTCTGGTTATCACTGTGTCAATAACTCAGTATGTGTCAAATTAAATGACTAAAATGCAGATAAGGAAATCAGTTTTACTGAATAGCCAGAAATCCTGCATTCAATATTTTAAAAGCACAACCACATCATAATAACACTTAAAATAACTTGGAGATTTTGTTAATGTTGTTGTATGCTCAATACACAAATTTAAATCGAATGTTATGAAAATTATTATTAACTAATAATGTTATTAGGAATGTAAGCTAGTCTAGATTTTATTATTTATTTGGTTTTAGTGTTATTTATTACTCAATTGCCAAGCAATCAAATCAAATTTCTATTTAGGATGATGTAATAATAATATTCCGTTTATTTAATTATAACTAATTGATATTTCTATAATTATGTATTATTAATGTGATGTAATTATTTATTACCTATCTAGTGGCACTCATTATCATATTTTCTTTTGTTGATATGCGGTTAATGTAGTGTTCTGCAATATTGTTAATATTTTGTATTATCTTTCCTCTGTTCCAACACATATTGTTTATTGTCCCTGAATAAATAAAATAATCTTAATAACTAAAGGACTAATGTAGATGACGAATTCAAGCGTACATACAGTGTTCACCAAAATTATTACCTACTTATGACAAACATAAAAGTAGCTAAAGTAGGCTACTATATAATTATGAAGTATACAGGTATCACAATGAAATTAAGTTTAATAGGTCAGAAAAAGAAAAAAAAATCTTGCCGAAATGGAACTTCAAAATGCCATACCACACGCATTTCCTGGGACGTACTTAGTTCAAAATAATTGTCTTTTTTGTAGACAACTTTTAAACGTTGTTTACAAATTTAAAATTACTCCAAAATGTATCCAGATACATTACACAATGTGACACTCGGAATCACTGAAAATATTAGGCATTATTAACTTTATGCTATGGGAAAAAAGGTTGTAATTCGTTTGCTTTGTTATAATCTGCGGAAGATTGAACAATTTCCAGTGACAGTGTTGAACCTATTATTTTCTTAATGTCAAGTTATTATTTTTGTATTATTTATGTCGGACTTTTATTGTTTTTTCTGAGCAGTAGTGTGGGAAACGAAACTATAAGTTTAGGAATCTGTTTAATATCCTAATGCTTCCATCACCGTGGGAAAATATTTACGATGTGATTTTTGTGACCATTGTCTTTCCCAATTATTTTTTACTTAATTGACTAAATTAAATAAGGAAAGTGATTGAACACTGGTTTGTCCATCCTGGTCAGTCACACCTACATATAGATCAACAAAATATAGGTAATAATCTACTCTCAGTGTTAATTTTAAATGCCTGTTATCATAAATTGTCTTGTTCACACCCACAACCATAAGTACATTATTTAAATAAATACCTCATTTCCATACATTAGTTATGACATACGACTCATAACGACGCTCATTTTAATAATTGAGAAATTAACAATAATCCCTGGTGGTTCGCTCATTGCATTTAACACGCTAACTCAAATTAAATGTACAATAACAATGGACTCTAATTATTATTGCTCACAAAATGGCCGGCTTCGTACTGTTATTGCGGAACCGAAGCGAGAAAGCAGCAAAAACGATAATAAATGAAAATATGGACGGAACCCGACCGCACTGCAATTACTTTTAATTCGATCCCGTTAAGGGTTAGTGCAGTTATTTGAAATAACGCCATCTGTGATCGGGAGTCAGAGTTTTGTTCGTTTTAGTTCTGCTATCGGCCGCAGGAGCGCTAGCATCGTAAAATTGGTTATTACCAAAGCTTAGTAAAATGCAAATTCTCTTCAAGGGTGAATCGGTTTTTAAAGTATCGGAATACTTTGCTCTCCCTGAATAAATGTTCGTTTAGCTTTGAATATTCAATAAGTATAATAGGTAGGGGAGACCTGTCCAAAACCGTATATCCGGGCAAAACCGTATAGCGTATGTATTTCTGTTAATAATTCAAATTTCCCGCGCCACTGCAGCTCAGCGGTGTCAACCAATCACAGCTATTTGTCAACAAACACTTGTCGCGACAGGCATACGCGTTTTTTAAATATTTTATTTTATTGTTTTTTAGTGGTTTTTATGTAATTTATGTGCAAAAAGAAGTGCCAATCGTCAAATTTACGTGTACAATAGGTAAGCAACTAATAGTCATGTTGAAAGTGTGTATATTTTTATGTAATTCAGTACATTTGTACCGGTGAAATCAATTACGAATGTAGTAGTGAGTAACGTATTTATACATACAATGGTATGGGTCAAAATCGTATGGGGTAAAATCGTATATGTACGATTTTGACCCGGATGTACTTAAGTGTATTAACCTTTTATTTTATACCTTTTATATTATACCAAAACTTAATCTAGATCACCAAAAGAAAACTAAAAAACAAACAACTACCAATGGCAACGATAACTGTCTGTACTGTCTTGAGAAATACGGCACTACTCGATTGAATGAAGGTTGGGTCCAATGTATAGAGTGCAAAGGGTGGGCTCATGAAGGCTGCACAGGTTACGATTCAGAAGAATTGGATGATTTTGTGTGCATGGGCTGCATAGCTGCACATTGATATACTGGGGTAAAATCGTATACAGTATACGATTTTGTCCATGCCCTGGGGCAAAACCGTAAAACGTAGAAGAATTATTTTTGCTACTTTTTTTCAATTTACGCTTTAATTATCTAAGTTAAAATATTGTGATTGCGTACCTTATGAGACTGGTTAAAAATAAATGTTGATTTAGTACAACTGTGTTTTAAAATTATTGATCAGCATCCACAAACCCTTAGCTATACGGCTTTGCCCCGGTCTCCCCTATCTATTACCATTCAGGAATGTAGGAAAACTGCATGAGCCTGAGTTTGCAGTTTGAATCTCATCCAATTTAGTAGAAATAATGCTTTTATTTTAAATATTGATTTAGGTACTTCTCAGATCAGGCACGGTCGCAGCCCGAGATTGGGGGGGGGGGGGGGAGTCATGGTCGTCACCAAGTACTAAGTTAGTAAGGCAAGTAAATCATGCAGACTGTCGACAGCTTGAATAATTTGGGGGGGGGGGGGTCATGACCCCCACGACCCCCCCTCGGACCGCGCCTGTGTTAGATACAGGAGAATACCTACTAGTGCCAGCAAACGGTCATAAGGCTGATTTAAATGTGGTAGACATTTAAATCAGCCTAATGACCGTTTGCTGGCACTCAGGCCTCTTCTATGTGAGATAATATTGTGTAGGTAAGTACTACCTACCATAATAAAGTATTTTTTTTCTTCAAAAATCAAAACTAAGCAAAGCGAGTTTGTCCAGTAGCGAACATGACTAATGACATAAAAAAGTGTCTATTTAAATAGCAGCTGTAGGTAATAATGTACGCCAGTGATGCGGATAATCAATTAATAATTGATTTTTCGGTTCACATTAAAATGTTGTTGATTCGATATTGCAACTCGTTCGACAAATCATTGACTGAGCCAAACATGGTCGACTTGCTTCAGGCGATAGATACTAATTGGCTAGAAGATAATAATTGGCTTGAATTTATGTAAATTCTTCAAATATAGGTACCGTAGGTACCTACTTACAACAAGTATGTAGGTGGTAGAGGAGCATAGGTTATGATAACTAACCAATTCTGATACTTACTATCATACAAGAAGATTAAATTAGAAGAGGATTTTTCAAACCAGAACAATGGCAGTAGGCTTAGGATTAAAGAGAATAAGTAATAATGATGGAACTTGAACAACACGCGACGACACGGCTGGTTCAGTGGTTACGCGTGTGACTGCTGCGCGTCGCGGGTTCGATTCCCGCACGGAATAAATATTTGTATGACCTACAAGTAGTTATTCCGGGTCTGGCTGTTTGTGTACGTGAGTTTAAATGTTTGTAAACGCAATCACGATACAGGAGAAATTCCTAGAGTGGGGCAACGTTTTTTTTTTTAAAAAAAAACACTGTTTCATAATATATGATGGGTTTACATGTGAACAAAATAATGATGGAAATTGAACAACACTATTACATAATATATGATGGGTTTACATGTACCTAAACAAAATCCAACTAAACTCTTAAGGCCTCTAACCTCTAAAATTCTCTGTCAGTAACAAACAAATACCATTCTGGGCACCACTCAATATGGCCCCCACGGATATCTATGGGCCTCCCATTATGCCCATAACCAACTAGCAACTTCACACCAAACAGATAAGCCAATAACAAACTAATCGCTAATTAGAAGCAGTATCCAGCTCACTAGAACAGTCCCAGTGAACCAAGTTAGGTTACAATTAGGTGAATATCCTAGCCCGCAGTGCGCACCCTATGTAGCACGTTATGTAGGCACTTGTGTATGTGCTAATTAAATAATCCTTAATTACCTGCCCATACCCCTACAAGGATAAGCGAGATGTTTCTAGGTATCGATTGCGTGGCGGCAGGGCTGCCTAACTCCTCTTATATTCATTTCGTTTATAGTTTTATCATGATCAGATTTCAGTTCCTGATGACGTATGTGAAGTCAGGGAACTTGATTGTTTATCAAATTGACACACGACGTCAATTTGCCGTGTTAAAGCCATTTCTTTCAACTACCTATCATAGAATAATATTTATTTATTTATCTACACACATAAATATTATAAATGTATAAATATATATAACCTAAACAGGAAAGAAGAAAGGAACTGAAAAAATACGTACAAAGGTGATGCTTATTTGTAAAGAAATCTCTTCCAGCATACCTGCGAGGAGAGTACATAAACAGAGATGTAGCCAACGTTATTTGTTATTTGGATAAATAAAAAATTGTACCTGCTAATTGATAGCTAAATAATTAATGTCAGCACCATGTATCTATCACATAGTTAATTTATATGTCATTTTAATTATTTTACCTATTGTGGTATAGTAATTTTATTTTAGGTGCATCAATTCACATATAATTATATAATTAATGTATGCGAAATATTGGAAAATATTTTAAAAGAGTGTAGTTTTTTACCCATTCTTCTCCATACGATACTACCTTTTGCAGGGGCGACTAGAATCAATTCTATTTTAATGTAATTTTTGACGTTCAAAAGTGCCTTATAGGTCCCTATTTGAAATAAATGATTTGAATTTGACTTTGAATTTCCCTGACTTTACAATAGTTGTCTTATCGCACAAAACGATCAATTCGAATTCGATCAAATTCGACAACCATAAGATGGTCTAAAAGATAGAAGAGAGATATTGTAGTAAGACTACCATGTACCAAACATCATACACTCATAGCTCTACTAATACCAATGTTGATTACTAAAACTCATTTTTTTAAAAGCTTTAAAGCCACTAGCAACCAGTAATTTAGTATAACTTGCGTATTGGAACATAGATACTGGTTTGTTATAATAACATGAGTTTTTCGACACTGCGATGTTCATTTTGTAGCGAACAGTTTCTTGACAGATTCAAATCTCCAAAAATATTAGTTTTATGAATTCCGCAAGCCCTCAACATTGCCAGCCCTGACCGGACGTGTGTAAGTCCATAGCATCTACTAATGTATTTAAACGGCGAGTGAAACTCCTGCGCAGCTATAGGTACTGCTACTGCTCAGGGTTAGGTTGCGATCCGATAGCGCGGCGCTTTGAGCACCGGCCGGGCTGTTAAGTTAGTAGCCCCGGCCTGCGAGCCAATTTAAATATTAATTCCAATAGTTGCCGATTTGAAAGAGAAAATAGAGTTGATCGAATGGCGTGGGGTGTAAGTTTTAAGAGTTAACTGGTTGAGGCAGCGATTCACTGAACTTCCACACACGTGGGACCTCCTTTTTTGTGAAGCTAGCCGAGCTCAGCTCTTGGAGTTGGAGCTCTAGAGCTGTGAGTGTAAAAAGGACTATATGGTCGGCAAATCGGAGGTTTGTCAGCCTCTTCTTGCCGACGTTACTTAGGTAAGATTTTTTATTTATTTATTTATACTTCATTAACACGGTACAACACCAATTACATTAATTACACACAATTCAAAGATAAATAGAAAAGGTTCCATCTCTTGGTCACTGCCGCGTGTGTGGAGCGGGGAGCGGGCAGTCCGTTACTATTTCTATCATAGCAAGTCGTAAAGGGGAAGAGATGGACGATGGTGTGTTTAATGACTAAAGTATGCTCTTTTAATAATTTTCGTTCTAAGTAGATCCTTTCTGGATCACAAAATCGTAATAAGTCGAAAGGCCCAAACTATTGAACGTTTCCGATCTAATAATCAAAGCTGTGGTGATAAAGATAGTCAAAGCCATAATTAGAATCGTGAGTTTCTTGCTTCCTCCTTGAAACAATACATACACCTACTTACCCACAAATAAATCTTGCGCACTCCACGTCAACGCTTTCGCACTGCGTCGACAAGTTTTTGTAATTTACCTTTAAGATCGGCGCGGGCAGCCGTGCATGCTGTCAGGTGAGTGCGGGTTCACTTCCCGTCGCGTACGCAGCGGCCTGTCATTCAAACTTACCTACGTCGACGCGTTGAAGTGATAGACGTGGAGTGATCGGTATGGTGGAGTTGGATAATCAAGGAGATGTGGCATTTTTGAGAGCAGACTCATTTTGGAAATTCGCTCACTTGAAGCGGTTCACAAAGCCCTTTCGATCGTTAAATAAATAAAAGATTCTGTCAAACAAATCTGTTACTAAAGGCATTCAAACCTGACAATGGCAACCAATAATTTGAAATCATTTTACTGAACTGAAAATTGTTCTAGCTAAAACTTCTTTTCTTTATTTAATGTCCCTGGATGTGCCGGCGAACGTAAGGATCGTTACCCGGGGAGGCTGTCGAAGCAGTGAGTGACTGTAATACTGTAGATATGTGTTAAGATTTATGGTTTAAGTAACGTTTATAAAGAGAGAATTGCCGTCTCTAATTACCCACAATCTAACACCTACCTCTTCGTTCGTATCGTAAACGAGGTACGTCTTTAGTAAATAGCGTACATTTTTATGCAGCTATGTGCCCCGCGCGCCTTCTTGCAAGCGCTCGCGCCGCGCGGTGACATGACGTGCAGTAGCGCGCACGCATGCACTTTCTACGCCACATTCTCACATAAGTTGTAATTGTAATTGCATAGTGGGTACGAGTAGAGATTGGAAAAATAACCAAGCAGCTGCGATATTCTGCAAAATGTATAAATCGATTCGAATCTACGGCACGGTTGGCGCAGTGGTTAAGCGATTGACTGCTGCGCTGCGTGTCGCGGGTTCGATTCCCGCACGGAACAAATATTTGTATGACCTACATGTATTTGTTCCGAGTCTGGGTGTTTTTCTATCTATAATATGTATGTATTTTCAAAAAAAAAATGTATATAAGTAGTTTATCAGCCATCTTGTTACCATAACACAAGCATTAGGTTGCTTAGCTTGTGACTAGATGGCGCTGTGTGAAATGTCCAGGGATATTATTATTATTATTGAATCTCAGTTCAATCGTTCACTCATCATTCGTGTTACGAACTGGTTGACGCGACTTTTCCGCAGACTACTTAAAACTGATTTTTTTATATTGTTTGCTTTTGAATACAGATACTCGTATATAGATTCAAAAGCACATAATATTCAACTAAAGCTGAATTAATAATCGACTAAGATTTTCGCATGAAGTAGGAACTTCGCTATTCTTCAAGCATATGTTCTAAGCTATTCTTCTATTGTTCAGTAATTTTCGAGGAAAACTCTTACCGCCATATAGGAAGATGTAAATTCCAGAGATGGGAATGTTAACAGAGTGGCACTCAGTGTGTTATTATGGGAACCTCGGCGACTCTTACTAAGCATTGTGTCGCACTAGGAATAAACACGTTCAAAACTATTGACATATTTCTAAGTAAAGATGGTAGATGATTATCATTTTATGTCTCTGATACAATGTACTGGGTGGGTGCCCACTGCCCACCCTCGTCTGGTATTTGTTTGTGGACTCGTAGTGCATCCAACCCATTACCGTTGCACCTGCTTTCTGAAACATAATTATACATATTAAGTTTATGTTAATAGTGTATTTTAACCTTTGTTTAAAAGTCAATAACTTCAGAAAGCAAACTTAATGTAGCTATTATTTCTTTTTCATAAGGTTATGTATATTGAAATTTTGTGTGAGAGAGTTTTAGTAGTCACATAGTGAATCGTGATATGTGAAGCGAATTGTTTGATCAGAATAAGACAAGAGAATCTCCACAAGGATTCGCCCACAAGATACGATATTAATAGTCCACTACGATCCCTTCGTTTTATTTGAAGCCCTTATATTTCGTCCAGCGTCACACGCGCGCTCCTAATTACTGATATTAAATGCGCATGTTACTTCTTGAACAAGCAGAGAAAGATTACAGATAGGTACTTACTTACGTACTAAGGAAAGATTTCAGATGTGCTGAATAGCATGGAGAAATTGTTACTAAACTTCCCTTAACTATTACTTAATCTTGTAGGTAGTGCGCAATTAAACTAGAGAATATGTAGAGCTTGATGTAGCATTGTCCTTGGTATGGCGTCAGGTAAAATAATAGAGAAGGATCGTGCAATCTATGTCGTATGTAATAAGATACATATTGGCCAATTGTCGTTATAGTGTTTGTAGAAATCCCATCGATCGTAGCACGATCAAGGTGTGAAATTGCTATGGCATTATCAAACACATCTCTTTCAGACAATGCATGTCACCTTTACGAACTTTCAAAATGTTAGTAATACGGTACCTTACGGTAATCGGACAAAATAATAAGATGCAAGTCAAAATTAACCTTAGGCAGTAAGGTACACAGTTTATCTCGTCTCCATATGATTTAAAATTGTAGCAGAGAAATCAGTAACAGTCAGTAAATTTATGATGGTGTTGAGAAACAGAATCCAAAAACTTGAACCTTCAACTTAACAACACTACACTTCCTACTAGATCTGAGAGATATTAGAAACTATTATAAGATTCCATCCGGTGCCGAAAATACCAGGCGCCTATAAATCAGGTGGAGGCGCGTAATGGCGCATAATGCCAGGGTACGGGGCCGGCTAATAATAGTACTGGTCACAGGTAAACTGGACCACGGGGCACATGTGAGATGTGGAGGTTTGGGAGATTTTTGGTTTTGTGAGGCTGTTGATGATATTGAAGGTGAATATCATCAACAGCCTCCTCCTGTATAAGTTGTAAAAACAAAGTTAAGTAGATTTGTACTCACAATCAGAATATCTAAGTATAGAGGGTGGCAGCGACATCGACGCACCACCCGTTACCATGGATTTAGCACATGACTGTGTACACCCCTACGTTGACATGTTTCGGTTATAAAATAAAATAGCTGTTTCATGGAAAAATGTTTTTGACCGCTGCTACGCGGTCAAACAAGTTCTGCGCTAGGTTTCTAGGGGTCTACTGTCAGAATCATGCGCTGAATTCATGGTTACAGCGTGTGCAAAACTAAGTATACTACACTTTTAAAATTTCAATTTTTTCTGAACTGTAGAAGTCAGACATTTAAAATAAAAACGTTTATCAGCTTTCTTTGAAACTAGTAAACTATACATTAGTAGCAAAAAAAAAAGATAAAACAGTAAAAATTGTAATTTTTAGCTTAGTGTCAAAAATCTAAGTAAGTATGTTTTACATGTTATTTCATTTTTAATAACTGGTATTGCCTCCTCGGGCTCTGACTACAGCTTCGAGCCAGTTTGGCATTCTGAACACGAGGTTTCGGAGCCGATGTTGGGGAATATTCCCCATTCTTCAATCAGGGCTTGCTTTAGTGCTCTGATGGTGGTAGGTGGTGGTCTGCGGCTTCTGACTAGCCTCCCTAGCATGAGCTAGGCCCAGGCGTGCTCAATTGGGTTGAGATCAGGACTTCTTGATGGCCAGGCCATCACGCTGATACCAACCTCCTGAATATACTCTTGCACGACTTGAGCCGTGTGTGGCCGGTCATTATCATGCATCAGCATCGATCCATCACCCATGTTTGCTAAATACGGCATACTCGTAGAGAATCTCTTGGGCATATCTTTCCCCAGACAGAGTGTCATTTTCTATGGCCAATAACTCTGTGCGACCTTCTGAAGATATGCCAGCCCATACATGTACACTGCCTCCACCGACCTGGACTCTTTCTGAGAAGCACTCTTAAAGGTATTGCTCACCAGGCCGCCTGTAGACACTTTGCCTTCCATCAGAAGTGTAAAGTGAGAATCGAGACTCATCTGTGAACAAAATTCTTGACCACTCTTCTTCATCCCACTGTGTGTGTTCACGGGCGTATTGCAGTCTCGCTACTCGATGCTCTCTCTCAAGTTTGGGGCCACTCGCTGGTCTCGGTCGGGGTTTCAGATTTGCTTCAGCAAGTCTTCTTCTCACTATACTGTCACTAATGTAGTCCCTTCGGGTTTGAAGAAGCTATTGCTGGACTTCAACTGCATGACGGCACGGTTGGCGCAGTGGTTAAGCGATTACCTGCTGCGCTGCGTGTCGCGGGTTCGATTCCCGCACGGAACAAATATTTGTATGACCTACATGTATTTGTTCCGAGTCTGGGTGTTTTTCTATCTATAATATGTATGCATTTACAAAAAAAAAAAAATGTATATAAGTAGTTTATCAGCCATCTTGTTACCATAACACAAGCATTAGGTTGCTTAGCTTGGGACTAGATGGCGCTGTGTGAAATGTCCAGGGATATTATATTATATTATATATTATATTAAGGTGGCGATTTTTCAACACAATGGAAACAATATAACGGTCTTCTCGGGCACTAGTACACCTAGGTCTGCCATTACAAGGTCTCCTCAGATGGTTTCCCGTCTCTTCATACCTTCGCTTCACCTTCTGGACCGTTCGTAACGTCACATCCACCATTCTTGCAGTACGACGCATACTGATGTCTAGTACCAGAAAAGTCATGATCCTAGCACATTGTTTAGGTGAAAGAAGGGTGAAAGAGGCACGAAAAATAAAATGTATGTGCTGTTGTCTAACTTAGCTTTTGTAATAATACTCATCGATCAAGAAAAAAATTGCAAACAATAACAGATACTAAAAAATGAATGGTAAAATTGTAATTCGAAAAGGATTATTTTTGTTTTTAAAGCTTTTTTCAGCTATTTCTTAAAACAAGGTTTTCGACTATGAAGGTTTTATATACAAAAATAAACTCTTTTTCGAGTCCTTTTTATATTGAAAGTATATCTTGTGAACTTAAAAAGTTATTTCAATTTTAAAAGTGTGATACTTAGTTTTGCAGGCCAGTGTACATAGAAAAGAAAAACAACACTTGTGAGAATTGAATAATATACAGATAGATAATTACATGACCATTGGATCTGTATTTTATTAGAGACATTGATTTTCAATAAAGAAGCCGCCTATCATTGCTACCGACGGCACTCAAGAATAGATATTATGAGTTTTCCTATTATTAAAACCAATTATGGAATACTCAAAACCTGAGCTAAATCTCTTCAAATCTGACCGCAACAAATCTATAATTTGAAAGCACCATACTTCACAATCCGGCCATGATAATACTTCAACGACAGGTGAACTATGAGCCCATGATGCAACCACGGTCCCTATAATAACGGTCAACTCACTATCGAGTTATGAATTAAAATGAAATTAATTTCCTTTAACAAAAAGGGTGGTTGCGTCAGCATCCTCAAACGTAAATCACGCGGGCGACAACCGTTGCGAATTGGTGATCGATGGTAGTCGCCAGCTGGTGGTGGTATTGTAAGATGATGGGGCGATGTAATTACGATAGCGGTGCGATATCGGCACGATGTTGTTATTGTGCTTTACGGATTTAGTGATCGAGAGGAGGACTATAGCTTGGTGTGGCAGAAAGGATTCAACGGTTTCGTATAAACAAAGACAGGTCCAGTCAAAGAGGTTTCTGTGTTCTTTACATTCTTTCTCTCATCATGGAATAATCTTCTTCTTAGTGTGCAGTTACAAATGTCTACCTAACATTATCCTTTTACGGTAATATTTTTGATAGTAAGTATTCATGGAAATAAGTTTAGTTGTTTAGTTTTTAACGGAGAAATGGATTCATTGTGTGAGGATTTTCCCAATTTTTATTGCAAAACAACAAAATATAATTATACGACAGTATATCTACATCGATGACATTGAATAAACCTGTGTGTTCGAGCACAGATAACCGCGGTGTGGCGGTAATGGATTCAGCCCATAATTAACTCACGGTAATGCGCTACTGCAACGGGAAACTGTTCCAGAGGGAACAGTTTTCAGAAAGGTAGAGACCTTTAATACGCGATCAGCTGATGGCGCGATGGATAACCAATCACTATAGCTCACACATGCTTTGATTATTCTAGCTGACATTAGACTGGTGCGATGATCTGCTGTGTTTTTAAACGGACACTGCCCAACGTTGCCTATCACTATTCAGTTCTGGGAATAAGTCGCTTCAAAGTTCCGACATACGAGTATATCAAGATTTCCCTCCGAATCTAGTAACTAATTCAAAATTACCTGCTAATATAGACCCCACAAAGAATTAATTCTTTGGAATCGTAACGAACGATGTTTAATTTGACCAGTAAACAGCTATAAAATCCCTTAGTATAACGAGACAAATCATAGCCTCGCTCCTACAACACAGCCCGCTGGTCCAATCATATAGAAACAAAACTAAATCAGCTTATAATTCCATAGGCTCGCATTAGACTACTACTTAGTATTCAATTCGATGCCCAACAGGCAAGTTAAACAGGCAAAAAGACTAAAGCGGGCAAAGTTGCGGGCAATCGACGCACACGCAAGCCTGATACGATCGGGTTCGTTCGGAGCGCTTCGGAGCCGATCGGCTAATTAGTGGCATGGCATGGCTGCCGCGGCCGCGGGCTATGCTACCTGGTCGATTCGCTTTACGCCTTCATTTGGTTCAAAACGATGGATTAGCATTGGCAGGAGTTTAACGCTATAAATAAGTAGTATTGCATAGAGTGGATGGTCAGTAGGGCTTTCTGCTGCGGCTAAATTATGGTTATTTCAATGGCTTTATGGCTGGATAGCATTAAAACTTAGTGGGATGATAAGATCGCTATCATCCCTACATCATCGATTTTCACGATCGACCGGTTAGGGAGATACTCCTTTGTGTTTGTGTTTCGTGTTTATTTTATTAATTTTTTGAGTTTTTATTTGTTTTTATGTCCATAGAAGCATTTTCTTTTCTTTTATAACTAGGTACTGTTTATCACATTCTTGAGTGATGACTGATGACCTTCAAACGCAGCCGTTACCCATTCCCTGGCAGACAACACGCACAGTACTCATGGTAATTATTTGGAAATAAAACGGCGATGTAATTGAGAGCACGTTTTTGTTTAACTCCTGCGCAATTTGTAGCACTGTGCCTAAGGCTGCGGTTTAATTTTATTCCTACGAAAACACGCGAGCTTTTATGTTATGTCGGTAATTTATTGTGGATCGTTGCAATGTTATGCGAGAAGAATTACCAGATCTAGGTATCAGCTGTCCCCTAGGGATCTGTGGACGTAAAAAGTCGCACAGCATTAGTAGTATTCTATTCATACATTTGCCAACACATTCATCATCAGTTTATTGTGGCGGGCTTTCAACTTTCATGCTAACCAAAATTCCTTGGTTATGAAACCCAATTCAACTGAAGAAGATCATTGTTTTATTCTTCACTACACCTTCAATAGGAAAAAGAAAAATATACTTACTCCAATTTCTTATTTGAAAATATAACTGTACATTAACAATTCCTTATGTTTCCTATTCCTATGAAGTACCGCCCAGCGCCTCGACCAGTCATAAAACTTTGTTTTAATAATACTCTACGTCCATGTGGGGCGATCGATGTGTTCGCAGTAACTACTAATAACTAAATAATACAGCTTCACTTCCACAATGGGGTCAGTTCCGACTGTCGTTACGTAGGTAGGTGCACTATGAATTATATTATATGATCCCCATCTGCGTAAGGTTTAGTACCGTTGATGTCATCAACAGCGGCTTTCCTTGATGTCATCAATTCACCATCATTATTCCAAACCATAAACCTTAGATGCTTAAGGTGGTTCAACTTCAGTTACATCTCATTATTTTTTTCCGACTACGTATGAAAACATATTGAATGAAAATGACAGTTCGAAAAGATGACATCCCCCTGCTTTGCCGAAAAGCATTTTGTTTGAAACTTGCCTAACATCTGCTTGATCACGCATGGTCTTCCATAAGCATAATATTGTCCGCAAGAAAGTAGCGAACACTTTAAAGAAATTACTGGTTTTAACATTATTAGCACTAGTAATAATTACAATAAACGGTCGTGCTGGTTACATAAATAGAACGCCACGTGTGGTCTCATTGTGATGCGCGTCGTGATAAGACCTACACGCTATCCAACACAATCATCATACAATTGTCAAGCACGTGCATTACATAACTTTTAGAACGCGTGCTAACTGCTATCAGATCACCCTCTCATTGAGAGGAGGCCTGTGTCCCAGCAGTGGGAAGATTACAGGCTCATTAGGCTTACCTACGCTAACAGATGGTGTCAATAGTTTTCGAGTTATGTCCAACACTACAAATTGACACATACGAGTGGCTAGAGCGTTGTAAGTACAACATGTCGCATAATTATGAATTAATATATTTACAACTTGAAACGAAGATCATGTACTAAACGCATAAAGATGAAATCGGCGGGAACTGAACATCAGTTCATTATTTCTGTTAATAGGCAAAACCAGGCTTCAAAGAAACATTATAATGATACCTATGTACTGATTGTTTAATGACTAAGGGTTAAAGTGATCATAAAATATGATATTACTTGTTTTTAATTTCAGATTCCATCTTTTGTTAATGAGCTCAGTCATTGCTCTTTTCACACCTCTCAACAGGTCGGGCGACCTCCTGACCCAGCGGTGTGAGCATAATGAACGGAACAGATGCGTATCGCGACTCTGTACTAATATGGTGGTGATTTATGATATTCAGTTGATCAACAGATTAGTCACGTTGGGAACTTTATTTAGAATTTATCGGAGATACTCATCGGGTTGTAGATGTGGCGGTTGTTCTGTTGGAGACGAGTCTTTTTATTTAGAACCAGTACGCCGCTGTTCTGTAATTTTATTGCAATGTTCTTTTAACAAGGAAAGAAAACTAGCCTTAGAAGAAGTAGCTAAACATAACTTAACCTCACGCCTGTATTTCCCGAAGGGTTGGGCAGAGCCCAGACCTTTACCCAGTACACCCACATGTCGCCAGTTATGTTTAAGTCCCATGTGATAGGAGGCGCCTGTCGCCATCAATCTGCTGCGACTGAGAAATTCCTAATGAAAAAACCCAATAACACTTTGCCCGAGCTGGGAATCAAACCCTGGACCTCATGCTCAGCCATAGCGCTTGCGACCACGAGAGTCGAGACCAACCTAGGTAATCAACAAAGTAGTTAATAAAAGTGATTTATCAGATCCAATAATTTGGTCAATATCTTTATAGGACTTTATGTAATAATGTGTAACGTGGCTGTTAATGGACCTACCACAGACAACAAAAATCCTGCTCTCATTCTACCAGTCAAAGACAAGCTCTAATAAGTAGAATTATCACAAAAACTGGCCGTCAATCATCGAGTGTTGACGTGAATAATATTATTATGTGCGATGAATGTTACGAGAATGATAATAGCCAGCGATTGACTTGTAGATGTGACGGTGTCAAATTATGCGCCGGAGTGACGAGAAAAACGCTGAGTGAGATCTACGAGTATTGGCTGGGACAGTGACGACTTGTGAAGTGTGTGGCGGGGAATAGTGAGGCTGCTACTATGTAGGAGGCTTCGATTGAATTAAAGTTTGACATTATGCCTGATGTGTCTTTACTGTTTGGTCCCACCATGTTTAATGGCTGCCCCGTGTTTCTCAATTAATGAATTACCTCTCAATATACATCTCTTTTGATAGAAATACCTCTTTATTTAAATTTCAGGTTTATAAGCTTCTTCTTTATCCCTATTATCTGAAAAATATTAAAAAACCATAGTGACATTAACGACACACTTGATTTACACTACACGATAAAAGCCTCGCACAGCGATACTCACAATCATTTTTAATCACCGATGAATTTATCAGCCTTATTAAACCCTCTTTCCGCGAACATTATCGCGGCCGCTCCTGTGTCTATCGCATTATCATCATCGTGATACATCGCCTCCCCACAATGGACAATATTAATCTCTTCGCCATGTACGCTAGAGCTTATAAATTAACACTGACACCTCAACACTGCCTAGAAATTTACACTAACTAGTTTTTATGCTATACCAGTTCAAAAACTATCTACGAGTACACCGTCCATTGCTGGTTTCATTAATCTTTGTGTATCATCATTACATTGTTCTCCAGTAATGGATGGTGGATGTGTGATTCAATTTTTTTTAGTCATTTTGTGTTGAACCGGATTTTGCGGTATGGAACTACATAATAGTTTGGTGCAGTTTTTAATTACGATTTGTATCGAGCTCGCGGTGGCTGGTGGTGGGATGAAATCTTGTGTTTGTAATGGGTTAAGGGTTTACTTTTAGAATTCCAGTTATGAGTTGTTTCTAGTAAGTCATTTATTGATATTTCTGTCTGGGGAATAGATTCTAGGAACGAGTGATAGTTTATAATTGGCAATTATGTCGTACTTGTTGCCGTTTGTTAATTGTTTTTTGTGTGCAGTCGTTTGTTGACATTATAAAATTATTATTTGTTAATAAAAAGACCTAAAAAGTTAAAAATAATTTAAACGTGATAAGAAATAAATAAAAGCGTGTTACATTTTGATGGAACATTAAACAACATTTAATATAAAACACCTTCATTATTTTTCGTGTACAATGAGGTTGTGTCGTTTAACTTATGGCCACCTTCCGGTTCCATAACCAGATCAGCTCCAAGTCATAATAATTTTGCATTGTCATCCGATTTACACATGTTTGCAAAATTTCAGCTCAATCGGTTGAAGATATCTGCTTCAAAATTGAGTTACAAGAGTCCACCCGAACATACATAGTTACATACATAGATACATACAGTAAAACTGCACCAATTCTGTTTATTCATCTCCCTGTTTCTAAAACACCTACTTACTCATATACTGATTTGTTTCAGGTATGTGTTCAGCCAAAATGTCATTATTTGTAAGTAATAGAAATAAGTCTAATCCACACCCCACACAATTTCATAGGAACTGCAATTTACAGAACAACCAAGAATCACAAAATTGCCTAGATTCCCAGATTGAATCGTTTTAAGTCGGCTACCACCTTATCTGGAGTCCGTTACACAAATAGGCTATCCAATAGCCCCGAGCTATACTTACTTATATCGGGCTAGAGCTACATATAGCCCTTCTACAGCCACGGCCTGGACGCAACACGATTACAATTTCTTGCCAACTATCAATTAATCCTAAGTAGTTTATACCTCAATAGTTTGGTAATATTGTCATTAACAAAGTGGAGGCCGGGCGCCTGGGCGGTACATGGAGTAGGATTTAATTAAAAACCTACGCAGTTGTTTTACATAGGTTATTTTGTAATGCCATGTTCTAGCATGTATAGCCGTGGGGTAAGAATACAAATGAGTTTGAACGACAGACTGTTTCACATTTTATGTTTTTCTTAATTAAAATGCTTTATTGCAAAATCTTGAATGTTAAATCTTGATTAATACAACGATGGAGAGAGAGACCACCTTGCTTTGAAACTCATTGCGGTTTATTGAAATCTTCTCCATTGTTACTTCTCTTTCTCTAATCTAAACTGCCTCCATTTAGTAGGAGTTTTCTTCAAAATTCGGTGAATACCTATGACCTTTCACATGATAGCCCGTGTGAGCTGGTGTGAGTGGCGTGCGCAGTCGCAGGGCGGCGACCCGTATCGTAATGTTAATAGATTCAAAACATCTCGCTGCTAGCTGTCATTACGTGTAACTTCGCCGGCTCCACACAAGTCAGCAGGGCTACCACTTGTTTATTTCTTGATCTACATGTAAAAATCTCACCGTGAAAACAGGTGAAGTGAGCTATCAGTCCACCTGAAGGCCAATTCTCGTAATTTAAAACGATCAACATCTAGTCGCAGTCTCATCTTAGTGACA
Organism: Apamea sordens; assembly: GCA_945859715.1. NCBI lineage: Eukaryota > Metazoa > Arthropoda > Insecta > Lepidoptera > Noctuidae > Apamea > Apamea sordens. Next base: position 584,702 of record OX244002.1, read on the forward strand.
AACAAATGTCAAAAACCCGTCAAAATGTAGGGAAATTAGACGTATTTTTGACAGATTGAGACTGAGATCAGACTGTGAATGTTCTTAAAATTACGAGAATTGCCCCTCTGATGCTGGGCATTGACAGTCTGATAGGTCACTTCACCTAAGTTTTCACGGTAAGATTTTTACAGATAGATTGACTGTTTTCATGACATCTGTGTATAGTCTGATTTACCTGTCAATGCGTAACGAAACTTGATTAGTACCTAAATATACTTATAAACAAATCGGAGGACCAATTTAGGTGTGCTTAGCGACATTTTACGAGTATCACTGTGTAATTATATTTATTTCTCATGCAGTTATTAAGTAGCTTGAAATCACACAATTTGTTCTTTGACAAAAATTTTAAAATAAAAATGAATGTGTAGTATAGTAATTTCATTAATTTATCCAATATAAGTTATCCGATCGATTCATTCTTTTTGTTGACTTTTCTTTGTAAGATTTCATAATTATTATTTAAATCATTTTGCCAATGTTGCCAGCCCTACCAGTACATTGTGAGTTGCTCTGATGCCTTCTCTAAAATTGCTTGTAATTTGAAAGATTTCGGGTGTAGTGTGTCGAGTGCTCACTATTTTGGTTAAATTATTGTATTGTACGCTGAACGCACTCAGATATTATGAATTTCATACAAACACGTATCATTACGTTGATAGAAAGAATTTTGTACCGTTTAGTGGTAATGTGCGACTCCATTTTGGCCGATTTAAGGTATCCGTGGTTGTTTAATATTGAATATGGAATAACTATTAACCATAATTTCCTTTGGGAGTACGTAGGTACATTCTTTTGACAAAACAAATCTAATAAATTGAAACTTCACTAAGGTTGAAACTATCTAACTGTCCCCAGCTATTTGCCTGAGTGACAGAACCTTGTCGTTTAATGTTTTTTTTTTAAGTATGGCATCTCGCAGCTCAACCTATGAGGTTGTCGTATGCTGAACCGGGCTTGCCTGAGGATGCCTCAATAAATTAAGGCCTCCAGGCAGGGGTTAACAAAGTTAATAAAAACTAAGCGACTACCACCTGTGAGTACGGACCTCGGGTTAGGGCGTCGCTGGGGGAGTGCAGCAAGGGTCAGGCTGGATCGGAGTTAGTCGTTTAATGACGCGCTCTTCTTTCTTATATCTATGCGTGCAGGTGACATTCAATCCTAAGGTGATATAGGAATTACGAGGTTGACCATACCCTACGGTTCTAAAGCTCTGATTCAACGAAGGACTTATTTCTGACCTAGCACACCAAGCAATCCCATCACTACAGCTAGAGCAGTATAGCTAAGTATTTCTATTGAATTAAATTATGTAACCAATGAAGACATACTGTACTAGTTTACTTTCCATCCCATAGTCTACCTCCACGCCCTTTCCAGTAGGAACTAATTGAAAGCCAAGTTTATCTCCTGCACACGAACATTGTTCGAGGTCAGATGTCCCTAACGAGTTGGTACTGTTGCGAGATCACGATCTGTAACAAGGCACATAACAACATGTCTGCTTGAGGATCTACTGCCTACGTGCTGCTAACTGACGGATATAGGTTGCTGGTAGATACTGGCAGGGCAGAGGTCAATTTGGGATTTAATAGCGGTTTTACTCATTATTTTGAATTAGTCAAAACTCTAAATCGTAAGTAGTGAGCTGAGAAGAGCAAGTGGCGCTACAAACTCTTCAGCAACCTTTAACATGTTTGTATTTGACATTACAACCAGATGCAGCTGAAAGTTGCAGAATAATCGTAAACACTTTACTTGCATCTTTCAAACAGGGAAGCCGTCTTAATTATTTTCCTTTATAATTTCTTCTAATTACGATTAAAATTAACAATCTCAAATAGCAAAAACGGTACTATCCATTAGTACTTAGTGTTTCTTTTCACAAAATAAAGCACTTACTATAATATTTCCGATCGCAATCGAACTTCGCCACAGCAATGAGAAATTATTGTTCTTTTAAAATCAACGCTGTTCTTTTGTTTTTAAATTGAAAGCAAATTACAAGCTTTGTATTGAAAACAGAACCAAATGAGTGGTATTATGATACCACCAATGATATACACAATTAGAATATTGTAACCACAAATGGTTCGAATATCTCCACGTACGAATGGGATTGGTTTTATGTAGGTGTATTATTAGCTTTATTGTGCTTTACAGGTTTAATCTACCCACTGTTGGATATAGGTTTCTCTTTGCTGATCCTAAAATGGACTGACTGGTTGCCAAGCAATGGGGTTCTGGGTTCGATCTCCCGGCCGCCTTCTGACTATCAAAGTTTCGTGATGATCACTAAATCATCTATACCTGTAGTATAGAATAGTAACGAAGTCAAAACTGTAAATTGCTACAAGGTTTGGGAGCGATTCTGATTTCGAAAATATAGTTTTCAGAATTTTTGTCCGGTTGTCTGTTGTTCTGTTTGTCTGGATGTATGTTCCGGATTGGCGCAAAAAACGGCTGAACGGAATAAAAAGAAAGTTTGGATGAAATATTGATAGTTTATATTACCGATGAAATATTGATAGTTTAAGTACCGGTACCTTCCCGTGGGATATTTTCCGACAACCACGCGAGTGAAACCACGGGAAAAATCTAGTTCGAACGACGAACAACACGACACAAGTCATGTCTAGAAATTCCCAAACACTGCTGAAATAACTCAGGACTAAGAAGACAAATAGATTCCTTTAAATCAAACAAGTATTGCGCAGTAAATTCCTAGCGGTAACAAAATGGCCTTTTGTGCCATATCGGGGACATAAACCGAGATAAAGTATCGGGAATATACTGAACGTGCTTGTTCAACATGCGGTCACTAATACTGGGGATAACTTCTACGTGGAACTGAGCTGTGCGCCGTCGGGATGTGTGAATTCAGATAGGGGAGAAGTAGGGAAAAGAATTGACAATGTTTAATTGAAAATATGGGATATTGTTGACATTGACAGGATTGTTGGTAAAGCATTTGTGATATTGTCACATAATTTGTATTGAAAAAGAGCAAGCTCGAGGTTTCGTTCCGATTGTGGCCACACGCCGAAACATTTTTGAAACATTCTACTTATAGCGACCTGCTGCGGGGTGATTGTAACATTCTACTTATAGCGACCTGCTGCGCGGTGATTGCGTGACACAACACCAGTAGCAATGGGTTTTATTTTGACAGTTCAACAACATTCATTGCGGCATTCACTTTGTTAACGACATACGAAACAATGGATTAGCAATATCCTTCAAAGTGATTCAGATTGTGATTGATAGTGTGTCACGCAAGTAGGAGCTGATGACATTAGTTGACGTACTTCTTCTTCTTCGTGTCGCGCACGACTCGCACGACTGTGTTTTAAACCTTGTTTAGTTAGACATTACTTTACCACCAAACAAGTGAAGTTAAGTACATATGCTAGTCCGCATGCAGCTATATAAGTATTGATGACTTTGATTCATGAATATACAAAGACTTAGGATTTCTTACAACAGTTACCCAATTTTATAAGTCTGGTAAAGGCAGCAGTCTGGTAGGTCTCAAGTACCCATTTATTGTATTGATACTATATAGGGTGCCGTTGAATTTTTTTGACGATTATTAAAAATAAATCTGCTGCTTTCTATCCTCACCTACGCGGCCAAACTGGGGGCCTAAAAAGGCCACTTTGGCAGAATCATACTTAAAATATGAATCATATTAAAAATCGTAAAATAGTCACAAACTGATAATTCATAATATGATCTGTGTGCGATTCATACCACGTAATTCATCTATTTGACAGTTTTGTATGGAGATTCGTAAAATGGTCCACAAATTACGAATTGCTTTATTAGCAGATTCATAAGATTTTAGTCAAAAGCAACATCTCACAAATCATATGGGAGGTTTTGTGAAGAAATATTGTTTAATGGCAGATTTAGGCCTTTATAAAAAAATGGCAATGTTTACACCAAATATGATTCTGATATGAAATGAATTGTAGGTGATTAAGCTATTATGTGTAACCATTTTACGAAAATTAGAGGAATTGCTAATGATCTGCAGGGAATTCAGGAAATGAATAGCTTTTAGAGGTATTGCTTAAAGTGGCCTTTTTAGGCATCCTGTACGCAGGAGTTCCAGGAGCATGCACTGCATCCATGGTAACAGGTTGTGCGTCGATATCCCTGCCACCCTGTATATAATTTCGTTCCTAAGCTACTGCAATTTATGATAACTCTGCGCATACTTGCTTTACTCGATTCTTCTTATAAAAATCCAGTAAGTACTTACATCAAACGACAGTTAGTTATAACTATTATGATGTGTGCCGCTTTAAGCCTATGTTCCACTTATCTAGTGCTGATAGGATTATCTTAATCAATGTTAATTATTAATATTGGACTAAAATTACTAATTACAGGTTTCCCATATTAAAAACCCGCTCGTATTAAGCCCGGTTCATTATAGTAACATTACTTACCATAAAGTACGTGAACATTTTATCTTTGATCGCTTTTTATATGAATTATAAAAGCGGCATTATGAATTGCATTATAGCATTCTAGCTCTCAATAGTCATAAAAATATGGTCAGTCAGTCGAAGTCAATCATATAACAGAAGAAACAGATGACGACACGGTTGGCGCAGTGGTTAAGCGATTGACTGCTGCGCTGCGTGTCGCGGGTTCGATTCCCGCACGAAACAAATATTTGTATGACCTGCAAGTAGTTGTTCCGGGTCTGGCTGTTTGTGTATGTGAGTTTGAATGTTTGTAAACGCACCCACGATACAGGAGAAAATCCAAGGGTGGGGCAAAGTTTAAAAAAAAGAAAACGATGAAGCTTTAAAAGAGAGCTTTAAAAAGGTTTTAAACGAACCAAGACCAGATATTTTTCCTTTCCTTAAAATTTCATTCATCGATACTAACGCACCTTGTGAGTCTTGTGACTCAACTTCATCAACAAACCGTTTCTCCCAACCCGAGCCCAAAATACCACTGACCCTAACCTTCACCATCTAATCACCACCTTAATCCTATAATCACAAAGTTCAAACTCCTTTGGCAGGAGTGTCGGCCTAATTGCATCCCTGCCTTAGGGCATAAAGAGTCGTACTTGTAATAGGCGTGGCCATGTTCGGGTGTTAACGTCTGTCTGTACTCTGTAGCAACAAGTGCCACAGATTCAAATTATTAATTGCTCTCCTTGTCTAAGAAATAAGGAAATAATGAGGCTATCAACCTTTAATGTATTGTATCGGCTATGTTTGCATTATTCACTAGAATTTTCTTTTACTCCACATTTATGGAAAGAGAAAAAAGAAGAAAAATTGTTTATTCCGCAGAAACAATACTCATATTTGACCAAATTTAATATATTATGTGACGAACAAATGGGATTCCGTAAGAATAGAAGCATCAATATGGCCATATATAATCTTGTCAATCAGGTAATTACTAACGTTGACAGAAAAAAGCCAATATGTGCCCTGTTCACTGACATGACAAAAGCGTTCGACTATGTAGATCATAAGACACTAATTGACAAACTAAACGCTTACGGTATAAGGGGAAATGCTTTGGAACTATTCAAATCTTATTTAAGTGACCGCAATCAATGTACTGAAATAACTAGAATTACTTTAAATACGAAACGGGAAATAAAATACCTATCAAACTGTAGGAAAGTTCACTATGGGGTACCTCAGGGCAGTGTGCTTGGGCCGCTATTATTTCTTATATATATCAATGACCTGCCGCGTCAACTAAAGCATCGAATGATCCTCTTCGCTGATGACAGTACAGCAATAATTAAATGTTCCAATAATATAACTTATGAAGAAGATGTAAATAACACCCTTAAAAAAATAATTGATTGGCTTGACATAAATAACTTGGTTATTAATATACAAAAAACCAAGTTATTGCATTTCTACCAAAGACTAGAACCCAATCATTTCAATCTTTCATATAACGGACAGAGTGTAGAAGAGGTAAAAGTAGCAAGATTTCTTGGCATTCTAGTTGACAGCCAACTAACGTGGAAAATGCAGGCAGACGACATATGTACGCGGCTAAGTAAATCTGCTTATGCTCTTTTCATCTTGGCAAAGAAAGTCAATTTACAAACACTACTTATAGCATACCATGGCATTGTTTCCTCAGTATTGAGATTTGGCATAATATTTTGGGGCAACTGTGCTGAAAGAGAAACTATATTTAGATCTCAAAAAAGATATGTACTATGTATAGTAGGCCTAAAAACTACTGATAGCTGTGAGCCTGTCTTCAAATCATTAAAAATCTTGACTTTCCCATGCCTATATATATTTGAAGTAGCAGTGTTTGTCAAATGTAACCTTAACTTGTTTCCCGCGATAGTAGATACTAGAAAACGAACCACTCAACTTAGATCCCAATACAAAACCATGTTGTGTACAGGTAAATACAAAACAGCACTAGCAAGGAGAAGTATTTTAGGCATGGGTCCGGTTATATACAATAAATTTTATTAGATATAACCGGACCCATGCCTAAAATACTTCTCCTTGCTAGTGCTGTTTTGTATTTACCTGTACACAACATGGTTTTGTATTGGGATCTAAGTTGAGTGGTTCGTTATCTGATAGCATAAAAAATTAAAATTTGCACAACTTTAAGAGAAAATTAAAGATTCTTCTAATAGAAAAATGCTATTATTCAATCACCGAATATTTGAATGACATGCTGTTATAAAATTTCTGACATTTCTTAAATAACAATTATTGATCTTCCATAGTGACATTTAATTTTAATTTATGACATCATTCAATTTCTTTAACATTCTATATAAGTAAGTGCTGACAATTTTCATTTTATATAATATTCTCACTACACTTTATTTATCAACTTAACTTATCGACATTGTTCAGTGAGATGATCTAATTTATTTTACTTTTTATTTGTGATTCATGTAATATTTATATTAATTTATTGTTTTAATTATATTGCATGTTACTGTTTTACTACTTTTGTACGCCCTAGAGGCAAAGCATAGCGCCCTCAACGTATTAACAAATAACAACTTATAATGTACCTATGTTTTACAATGAATAAATGATTATGATTAAGACGCACATAAAAAAACATAAAATACACACACTAATATAAAGTAGCCAATAGCCTAGAATTCAACAAATAAATGATGATTTTTTAAATGACATATTTATACATGTTGAATTTTGCTATATAGGTACTTATAAAACTTTATTAGTATACATATGCATTTTAATCTACATTTTTCCATTTGAACGCATAAAGTGTAATCTTTATAGAGCAACGTGTTTTGCTAATCTGAACCTGATCACTTTAATCTTATTACGCGCCATTCGATGGAATCCTAGACTCGTTCAGATCAGTATGAACGTGTGACAATTTGCACGATCGTGAAGTTCTGGAATTACCGATACTTGTTGATACCGTTGGTGAAGTCGAAGATAGAGGTCTGTATGATCACCATTATGGCATAGACATGAGTCTAGTTGTACGTGAAACTTTGTCTTCTTAGTATTTCTTAAACGAAAATGTATCTAGATTATCAAGTAACAGAAAATAATAATTACACACTATCTCAACTCTTATTCCATTCAAGTAAGCGACAAAAATCTTAGGTTTACTTACTTAAGAACAATACCAAACGTATTTCATGCAATCTCCTCTTACTTTCTCTTATCCAGCAAATTAAATCTGTCACCAAACACTTTCCAAGTCGTTGCAAAAACCGCTCATCTTGCTTTACAAGCTATTGTTGTGCAGACAATGTGCCATGTGCCATGTGCCATGTGCCATGTGCCATGCTCGCGTGACTATCGGTAACGGTGCCCGAGCCTGCAGGACCAGACGTACTTAGAAAGGCATATGGGGACTGGAGAGTACCTCCTGCGTTAACTCGAGATAAGAATTGGACATCTCGTACGCCTAAATGCTTCTGTACGCTTGTAAATCTAGAAAGTTGTCACACTCATCATCAATATCTTGAAATACGCGGTACTAGATAAATCATTATGATATAATATCCCAGTGTTCTTGTCCTTTCTGTAAACCATAAGAAAACAGATACTTTTAATTAGCTCGAGAAAGAACGAAATACTGAATAAAACTACATTAAAACATCTTGTGTTGTATTCTAAAATTCTTTTGGGCGTTTTAAAATTCCGTTGGTAAATTAGAAAGAGCAGAAGTTGATGGCAAAAATAAATTAACAACGCTAAGTACAACAGCTAAGAAATCAGAAATTTCAGAAAAAGAATTCTTCAATCAAAAGCTATATTTTAGATGACAAATTCCTTTAAAACGTAGCAAACAACCAAGCTAAGTCCCAGACCTCAAAGGTTCGTGCCCGTAGGAAGGTATGGCCATACCAACCAGAAAATTGTGGGCACACCGGCGCGGGCGGCGGTATCATTTGCTACCGCAATCAGCGTAATAACTACACTGGATGATTCGAACCGCCGCGCGCCGCGCTATCGCAGCAACTCGTGCGCGTGTCGCCTTCCTTTTCGTTTTATTTTTCTTAAGATTGGATTGAATTGATGTCGCTTTGTAGATAAATCGTGTCGTGTTTCTGTTATTTGATGTCGTCAAAGCGTTTTTGTGTTATGCGATTCATTGAGATACCTACTTATTTTGTGTAGACAGCCGGTGTTTATGCTGAAGTATGTATTATTTGAACTTGTATTTTGTATCGCATTTATTACTTCTAAAATTATCTTCTTATTTGTCTCTCTTCAAATTCAACTAGTAATGAGTAATGACGATCACTCTCCAAAAAAGCCCAGATCATATTCACGTTCCTCTTAAAAGCTTCTTGGACTTAACTTACGATTTAAGTTTTAGGCTAAGTCAGTTAAGTTTTACAGCTTTTCAAATTCTTCACACAGTTTTCTCGAAACGAAAATTCTATCAACGTACAACAATGGTAACTCAGTTCGTCGCACGCGCTTCCATTCCGTTACCAATTGTTGTTTCATGAATTTCAGACCTAATACATCCTCTGAAAGCTTCTTTTTGCTTATCATGAACTGAGCTCAACAAAACATCAATAATACCATAACTCGCAAATTATTTCCACGCTATATTGAAGACTTAGTTCCAGATATTAAGGCATATTTTCGTGTGGAGCGTGAAATTGATTGAAATAAACCGTTTGGCAGGTGGTTGTTGTGTATAACATTGTTGTTTTCAATAGATAGGCTTGATGTTGAAGACCTTTGCTATTTATGAAGTAACGTGCTCTCGGGGAAACTCATTTATTGCGTACAGCTGACTGTCATAAATAACGTTAACGCGGGCTTATAAATGGTTCCTGGTCTTTTTATTTATTTATTAGTTTGTAATCTGATCAAGAGTGTTGACATAATGTGAGATTTGCAGTAAATAAAAAAGAAATAGTTTAACTAAGCGTGCTAAAATTTAAAATAATTTTCTTGGCTTATCCGAGCTTGATCTAAAGAGAGTTTTCTCATCTTTTACTCTTAACGATAGCTGGTGGATGTTGCTTTGTTTGCAGCAGAGTTTCTATATAAAGCATGGGATCTCTCTTCAATTTGTTTCCACCGTCTTAAACGTTTAATCCCTTACTCTTTCCAAAAGAACTTGCCCTATTCGTAAGTCCAAATATGGCGACGAACCACTTGTAATCACTTGTGTACTTTCCTATCTACATATAGACAAGCTCACACGTCCAATTCAAAATTACCATAATAATGTAGTCGCATTCAAATGCAGCTTCATAAAGGCAAAGTCCGTAAATTGTGAGATAAACGGCGAGTTGTCTCATAAATAATATCTCGGAGCTTTCCAGCGTTTCTCTTCATTACGGGGCCTTATTAATTAGAAGTAGTGAGATTAGTCAGTTTATCCGATGACACACATCGGGACGGGTTTCAGAGGATGAGGAGTTTAGAGGTGGATTGGATAATATGTTCTGCTGCGCTCAAGGAGTGTCACGCAAGTCTCGAAATTATGGTGCAGTATGGCTTGGCAATGGCAAGATGGCTTGCCTACTGCAGATTTGCAGATTATCGTGTAGCTGAGATTGATTGTTTAGAGTTACTGTGGAGTTTATCTGATTTAGTCATGAACTGATTTTACTGCTGGTGTTCGTTAACTGATTAACTTTCAAGTTATTTCATAAATGTTTGTTCCTACTCCCCGAGGAAGAAGATGGTACCAGCAGGGTCTTCCTACAGCAATGTACTTACTTTGACACATTGTTCTTACCTAGCGACACAAAAGCATTCCGCAATTCAATCTAGTTAAATTTCTGCTTAGCTCATCAAAGGCAAAAGTACAAATATATCACTTCCTAGTCTAGAATACGGTCTAGATACGAGGGCACTAAACCAGTAGGTGGATACACTAACCTCGGAATGTCGGCAGCTTGTTACAATCACATGATTCGTGTTTCTGATGAACTTTATACACGTAGGTACTAGCGAAATTAACAAAGATTGATGGATGACTGAGAAACCTACCTGTATGCAATGTCTAATTCATTCCATATAACAGTCTTCAGTACCGCGAGGACGGTGTAGTACACAAATTAAATATAGTGTTTGTCGTCCACAGGCTTTTATGATATAGCTGCCTACATAAATTAAAATAAGCACTATCGTGTAGGGACTGAATTCCCAATCAGGATAACTATCAAACAGTCAAGAATTTTAATAACGCTCGTAATAATAACATGATATATTTTACTATGCAACCCGTTTCAATTAATGAAATAATACGAGTAAAAGAGATATTTGTTGCCGGTTCAAGGGATGGTTTCATGTATATTCGTCTCTGTCTCACTTGGGTAAATTTTCGCTTTCTATCTCTTTCTTGGAGGCATCGTGCGCAACGGTTGGCTGGCTCTAATGTCACTCAGTTGCGCACACGCAGCCGCGGGAAGCGTTCGCGTTTGAAATTCGAACGCTTTTCGCGCGAACTATTATTGGCCAGTGATATTTCGTTTTGCATTTTGAATTTTGGAACTTTTTGGATGAGGTGAAGTGTTGAAAAGGTGCGTTTTGTTGCGGATTTACGGTCGTATGTGTTTAGTCGCAATGTTTTGTGTTATGTAGAAAGTGAATCTCCGACAAAGGATTACAGTGTTATTGTTGGATACACGTGAGAAGTATTGGCTAATTAATGGCGTGCGGAAGGGAATGAGAATGGTTTATGACGTAAACTGGCAGTCGAGATATAGATATATACATACACGTTGCGGCAGTAATGATATGTGTTCTGTCAGGTGTGATATCACCTGTCGGTTCCGTTTCTAATGAAGGGTTAAAACTAAAGTTCGTTAAATCCAACGTTCTTGGATATATTGGAATTATTTCTGTTGAAGAAACATGGAATTTATACGTTTAAAACAGGACTCCCATAAAATGTCATGTAGTAAATGAAAATCCAGGTTTGGTTGAACTCTGAGTTCTTTCATTACTACAAAAGTTTGTAATAAGCCCGTTACTGCTATTCTAGGTATATTCGTACGCTCCTCTTCAATCTGATACCCGATATAACTAATTACCATAATGAGACATCTATTGATTATTATTCTTCATATGTAATTAATTAATGTAATTATATGTAATAAGCTGCTCCTGTATCGTTGCCCCCCGGTTGAACAATGTTGCAACCATCACCCTGCTCTACCCAGGCTATAAAAGTGGCTGTTTACGACCGATATCGTTCTGTTTTACGCAAATACTGCTTCTATTTTATGCTCTACAGCTATTTAGTCAGCTATTTCTATGGTAATTTGCATTGACGACAAGCCATTCTTGTGATAATATTTTTTTTTTATCACTAATGGTGGTTCTTCTTAAACTGTGCTCGAGTCCTTATGGTCTATATTATCATTTAATGGTTCAAGTGCACAGCCAAGACAGGTTGAAACTGCCCCCGTTTGGGGCACTTTCAGACACTGTTTGTGCTTTTTTGCTATAGCGCTTACTATGTAATCCAACATGAAATAATTTATTAATCTCATGTCGGCTCAAGATTACTCACTGTCCATCCTAAAGATTATATAATTAACCACGCTGCTTAGCTTAAAGTACAATTGTAGTTATCGTGGCTGAACCCAATATTATTTCCTACTCAATTTCTGTAGAGTCACTTTAAAATAGTTAACCAGGAAGGAATATTTAGTAGTTCTTATAGACCTAAATACACCCAAAGTCAATGCAAAGTCACTTTCGTATTCATCCATTTAAATGCAAGAGCTTATAATAGAGGCTTTAAAAGGAAAACAAAAAGGTTTGACAGCGTTATCTATAGTTAAACGGAATAATATCGAAGCAGATAACATCGCAGATGACGCTAGTTGTAATAAAAATGCGCCGCGCATTCTACTGGGGAGGCGGTAGGCAGCAGACGTGGGAATATTTGCAATACTGCGTACCTATGTAATGTTGGTTATATGAATTCCAAATAAGTCAAAGTCAAAACGTTTATTGCAAACTAGGATAAAAAGGATTAAAATTACTGCCAAAGATCGATGTTTTCGTAGGTAGTAGTCAAATTATATAGAGTCGAGGTACCGTAAGTTGAAATAAGTCTATAAGTTGTAGACTGGTAGTGGAAAATATATCGGCTTACAAAATATATACAGTTTACAATCCTTCCTATAGTAACCCCAGTGCATAACAATGCACTGGGGTATCTACTATAGGCTGTAGTTATTTCCTTATTGACTGTGAGTGAAGCAACACAAAGACTTTTCTTGTTTGACTTTTAAACATAACACGGTAATTGTCAATCTGTGCATACAATATATTCCAAAAGTAATCTCAATTACATATCAAGACTATTACTGAGTCTGCGTTACACCTTTATTTATCAAATCAATGCAAATGTTATCATGTTCGTGTCAAGATCTACTAAAAGCTCAGTAATTGAGGCACCACAACATAACAAGATTTCCCTCAGAATTTTAAGTAACAACTTCATCGGCTTTCTAGCATCAAGTAGAACCATAACGTTTACGGCCCCATGTATGGATTAAATTATCTGAAGCTTTTCATGAAGAAATAACAAGTTTTATAGGTCTATAAACATGTAGCTGAACATATGAAAATTGTTATTAAAGCTAAACACACCATAACTATAACATTTGGTTTTTATAGCTACTTAATGTCTAATGTTTATATTAAAACGGTTATTTAATTGCACATTTATGTTGCACATTGCACAGGCTTCGACATTTGTCGGTAAAGTTAGGTTCCTTTACAGTAACGTAAGCATAATCCGCCTTTGACGTTTGCATTGCTGCGACACTGGCCTCCAGACAAACTAACATGTTACTAGCACTGGAATTATTGGAAAATAAATTTATTTTCTTTCTTCTTTATTGGTAAAAATTACGTCTTAAATAAGCGAATCACAAGAGTAAAATATACCTAATTGAACACAATTTACAGAGAAGATGATGCGGATGACGGCTGATAGACATGTAGAGAGACATGCTGCGCCTAGGATCAATTAATGGCAGGAGGATTATGAAATAATCTTTTGAAAGAACTATTTAATCAAACAAGTCAGCATGTAAGCACGTACTCCAGTTTTTTTTTAATTCAACCACCGAAAGAAAATTCATGTCAACAAAAATATGATGCCACGTAAGGTTAACGAAGAGAACAAAGCAGTGAGCTATGAACACAAGTGGGTCAGCTGACATACAGACAGAGTACTGAACGACACCGAATTGGCCATTAAGGCACGTTCAGACGAGAGAAAACCACGTACCTATTGTGAGCAAACCATTGTTGAATTGGCTAAAGTAAAGTTAGCTCGTGTGAACCTTTGTTAAACATAAGAAATATTTAGGTTCAGACTATGATTCCGTTAAAGCTTTTCAATTTGTTTGACCAGCATATCACGCATTATCTTTATGAATCGCCTTTTCCAATTTGCTTCTAGTTGGCTTCTAGCCTAACTTGCTGCAGCTCAACTACTATATTTCAATTATTAACGTTAATCGAGTCATCATCATCATCACAGCCTGTCTTCATCTTCAAACTTTTTTGTTGTGCTAGTGTCTACAGTCAGGGATCAGTTTCATCCAAGATTGACTCGAGTTAACTCGAGTTAACCTGTTACCTGAAGGTTCATTTCCAGCTCATAATATGATTGTGCTGGGGATGCCAAAATCTTTCCAAAGATCGATTTTTTTATAGGTTTGTTAAAAACGAGGGGCTTTCGAACACATTTAATTGCTTCGCTCGTACTAGAAGTATATAAAACAAAATAATCAGATGTAGTGTCAAGTGTAAATACATACATGCATGAGAACTAAAATTATCATAAATATGACTGTTTTTATGTTAGTGTTATTTTTAGAGCTAGATCATTTCATTTTGTGCTAAGATATTCAAAATATTCTAGCTAAGTGTAAACATAATTTATCGTTTATTTAAATTCCCATGTAAGGTATGCATAGATGCCTAGTAAAGTTTATTATGTTACTGGTAGAAGATCCCTCTACTACTGTACCTACTAGTTTTGATTGGAATAAAAACTTTTTTGCAAAAAAGAACAACCGACTTCCAAAAACGACACTACAAAGTGAAAAATAACTTTAATGTCGGAAGACGGTGTCGTTGGGTTCGCATTTTCGTTGTTTGCCACCGACTTCCGAAATTAAAGTTATTTTTCACTTTGTAGTGTCGTTTTTGGAAGTCGGTTGTTCTTTTTTGCAAAAAAGTTTTTATTTTTCAGTTTTAAGTTGTAATTTTTACCAGTAATTTTTTTTAAAAACCAAACTACTGAACCGTTTTTGATGAAATTTCTATGGGACCATTTGGAAAGTATGCCCTTTCCAACAAATCGGTTGACAAGCGACGGAGTTATGCGCGAACAAACATAAAAAAAAAAATACAAACATCCGAATTGAGAACCTCCTCCTTTTTTAGAAGTCGGTTAAAAAAGACTAAGCTTGAATGATTAAATGAAAACAATGGCTAGTGCTGCTAGGCTATTGCGATTTTTGGATTTTTAATTTGTAATATTCCTTGCATACATTAGAAACTAAGTTGACCATTCACACACAACCTCTAACCAAAAATCCTGTTTCTAAATCATGTTTTGATTAAACTTCTGATTCAAAATAAAACAGATCAGATCACGGAACTCAACGGAATACTTCTCTAATAGAATCACGTATTGCTTCACTGCGGTGTTCGGTATGCAAGTAACGGAGAGGTGATTATAAATCATATCGACACGCTTCCACAAATTAAAATATGTTGTAAATAACACTCGATGAGAATGTGTCTGTCCGTCTGTTCGTGTTGTATCGACAACCGTTAGATTAAAATATTATAGAGATTTAAATGTATTTTTTACTGTTGGAAAGTTTTCCGGAAGCTGCGAGGTGGTTTTGACGGAAACATGGCAATTTATTCCGATTGAGGTTTTTGATAATTATTGCAACAGGTCAACTCCTCGGTATTATGAGTTGACTGCCTCGTTTGTGTAGTGATCCCAAACGGAACTGCTGAACGTAGGGTCTGCCGGGTTCGGTTCCCAGGTCGGGCAAAGTATTATTGGGTTGCCCAGGAACTTGAGCCCGGTCATCGGCAATATCCCTGACTTAAACCTAACTAGCAAAGTCCTGAATTAGCCCATAGATCTCTACATAACCCTTCCTGGAATGATGACTTACGAAACATTGCGTAAACTCTCAACTCTTCGAATTTCAACCTCTCATCAACTTTGGTTCTTTTCTTTTCTTCCTGATTTCTCTTCGAAACAATAACTGACTTGCTTAATGTTGGACTCCTTTCCATCATTAGTTATATTATCAGTACTAGCATTCTCTCTACCCTTACTGATACAATTCTATTTGCCAATATTGATTATAGTAGCTCCTAAACGCTTCACACGCAATCATTTACTGCGCATTTTATTAAGAGTTCTCTCTTTAGCAGTTAAAACATTTACAGTCTGCTATGAATGCTATGATGAGAGTTTTAATAATAACTTTATTATGGTTCCTCGTAAACCTGTAATTCCTTCCAGCCCTTTTAGATTTTTTTCATGTCTATTTCCTAGAAGGTACGAATATACGTTTATTCTTAAGTCGCAGACGGTATTCATTTAAACAAAACAGAGCATGTTTTGTTGGAAATTTTCCAAAATCTGATAGTTTTTTGTTTTGTTGAATTTGTTTTTGTCCTTTTTATTGATCATGTTTGGCGCAAATAAATGTATTTTCTTTCTAATAACAATTTACCGAAGTCATCGAAGGTAGCACTCAAAGATGTTGTTCTCAATATATTTATGAAAATCTTTTATATGCCCATAAAAATATAAAATTGTTTAAAAAATACAGTGATATCCATGATGTAAATACAACAAGCCTCAAGAAAATAGGTGGCTCGTTCAGATACCAATGTATACGCTTTTATAATAAACTTCCAAGCCCCGTTAAAGATCTAAGCCTTAATAAATTCAAAATCATTTATTAAACGTAACTTGTGTCAGAAAGCCTTTTTTATACCATTAAGGATTACATCGAGGACAAAAAGGCTTGGGATTGAGCTGCTTCCAATTTTTGCTTATTTAATGTTTTTTTTTTATATACCTATAATATACACTATGACATTAATGAATCTTATATATACAATGACATTTGCTTACTTTGTAAAGTATTCTATTATTTTAATTAATGTGAATGTGAAAAACTAACAGAACAGAGAGAAAAATAAAAAAATAATATGACCCATATAGTCTTTATGGGTCATATTATTTTTTTATTTTTCTCTCTGTTCTGTTAGTTTTCTCTCTGTTCTGTTAGTTTTCGTCATGGTCTGGCAGTTTGAGTATTTAATGTGGCCTAACCAAATGTCCTTTCTTTGGTATTGTTCGTCGAATCGTTGAGCTCCTTATGTTTTGACTTGAGCTGCACAATTTCTGACATATACGTGCACTGTCTGGACAGATCCTCTCAATCTGTGTGGTTCTTGACTCAAAAGGTCATCTCAGACATCGATCTACATGGTCTTCATATGATCTGACCAAGATAATGTCTGGACTTTAAAAGAGACTGTGTCCTCTGAGTTTGTTTCGGCCTTTCTTTTCAGACTAGTCAGATAGGAAACACCGACCTCATCTAGTATTAAAATATAATTGCTCGTACATTATATTTTAAGTGTTTGTACAAACCTACTTACAAAATTTATCGTTGAGTGCACATATGCTTTGATTTTGCTGTGAGGCTAGACTAAACCAAGAAAAAATAAATTAATTTTATTTGCAGTAAACACAATGAGGCAGTAAACTCCATTTTCATAAAAACCCAACAATGATCAGAAGTGTACAATTTTACAGAAAAACTACGGCCAATTTCTATTCAGTCTCCAGATAAACTTTTTACTAATATCCCATAAGCAATAACTTTACCTTATACAGCGTGTTCAATAAATCAGGGCCAATAAAATGGTGTAAAAACAGTCGGCGAGCGCGCGCTGTATAAGGCAATATATGGGGACAAGGGGGTATATGGTACATGACTCTATTGCGCAGTACGAACATGGCTGAGGAAGGACTAGTATCTTGTGGTCTACGGGACTGTCGGGTTTATATATTTCCTTTAAGAAATGGTAGAGTTTTTGTTCCGATATGGTTATGGTGAAGAAGATAGATTTGAGAGACCACTTGACTTGATTTAACTATAATGGTCTTAAAACTTTCATTCGCCTTACTCGTAAAAGGCAGCTTCCAAAACGAAATTTGTCAAACGAGTCACCAAGTATCACCAAGCTGTGATACTCGGAGACTCGTTTGGAAAATTTGACAAACATGCATCATTTTTCAAGACATGTTAGATGGCAAAAGAGGGGCCCGTGGCTAAATAATAACAGCCGCACAGGTCGATCGGTCAGGTTAAGCTACGCTTGCCGCGGTTGGTCTGTGGATGGGTGACCATCTTTACATACCGAGACCCTTCCGTGCCTCGGAAAGTACGTTAAGCCGTTGGTCCCGGCTATCATTCGTCGATCTTTGACAGTCGTTACGGGTAGTCAGAAGCCCGAAAGTCTGACAACCCAGTCTTACCAAGGGGTATCGTATTACCCAGTAACTGGGTTGTGGAGGTCAGATAGGCAGTCGCTCCATGTAAAATACTGGTATTCAGCTGCATCTGGTTAGACTGGAAGCCGACCCCAACATAGTTGGGAAAAGGCTAGGCAAATTATGATGATGTTAGATGGAAAAAGCGACGCAACAGGCACCAGTTTATAAAATCTGGTTTTGTAAAAAATCTTTTTACTTTTTTATGTATGTATTTATCTACCAAATCGGCAACAATAGAAATATCAAATTTAACCAAAGTATGGAAAAAGTCATAAACCAAAACGTTTTTTACATATTCCCCATCGCCACACCAGAAACCCTGCAAGACATCACGACCTCGAGTATCACAATCAGACAGCAACTCAATAAACATAGCAAACTTAACGAACCAATACATAACCGACCAACAATTAACAAACACATACCTGCCATCAATCCTGCTCCTACAACAATTAACCCTGACGAACCAGACAATCGTTGCTGCGACCAATCAGCAGTCATAATTAGCTCCAACCCTTGCTTCGACCAATCAGCAAACAATAATGAGCTCCTTAAATCTCTCCTCTGCTAACGAAGTTCTCCTCGCCTCAGTCAGAATGCCGTTAACAAATTACGACAGAAAGCCAGAAGTAATATATCTTTACAGGTGAGATAACAGATAGTTAACATAAATATAGAAGAAAATAACGTAGTGAAGGACTCGTTAATTTAACGCAAATGAAGACTAATTTAATTGTTGATTTACCGGTAGATAGCCAGGAAGATCTAGCGGCGTAAGTTATGGACGGGAACTTACCTATAATGTAGATTACAAATTACCTTGTATCTTTAAATTATACAGGGGTACTACAGGTCAGTCAAATCTCAGTTTAAAAATGTGAACTTTGGGGAATGTTGCAGATTTCTTCATTTCGGAATTTACAACCCAATCTGTATAATATGTCAAATGTTGCTTTTATCATATTTTTAAAACATTTATTCAACAATATCATAAACTACCAAGTTAGCTTTATTTTGTGCCCTAAAAGAAATTTTCATCAAAACAACGCCAGCCGTTCTTGGCGTATCTCCTTCATTTCTTCCATCTCTCGAGACAGCGCCGCCATTTTTTACAGCAATCACTATTAGTTTCTACGATGGCATGCGGTTGATTAACTGAAAGTATAGTCTCGTTTTATAATTTGTTTTGCGCCGCTAAGATGGCAGTATGATGTCGCCGTGATTAAACTGTGATGTCACGTACAGTTATGTTTAAACTAAATACGTTTGTTGTGGGAGAATGGGCTTGTTGAGGATGACAATGATGGAGCTTACGTATGATGTGGATGAATGGTAATTAATTAATGAATAAGGTACCTATCAAGAAATCTCTTTGTTTATTCAAGGAATGTCTTCGTTGTGAGAGATAATGCAATCATAAGCTACATGCTTAGATATTATGATTGTAACGTAAGAAGTGCACTAAACTTTAATAAACATGACAAAGTTAACAAACAACCGAATTGTATATTTGCGTTAGGTCATAGATGAAAAGATAAATCAGATTCTAGAAATGACTTTGAGGTTCTGTTTCGGAAATTGAATTATTACTTAGAAAATGATGAAGACAAAGTACTCATTGTTGTGGCGCCTGTGCAAGACAGGGTTGAGGCCGCACTAGCATCTGATGGATTACTAATTACTGTTATGGCCCAACGTTGTGTGGCTTTTAGCCATAAATAATTTACCTTGTAGTTGCCAAGCTGCTACTGGCTTCAAATACACATACTATGGAGGCACAGAAAGTAAACTAGTGAAGCCTGTATGGATCACAAATTCACAATCCTTGATGGCAATTTTTTATTTGTTGTGATTTAAGGAGAGGATAAGACGACTGTTGTATCTCTCATTCGGTGTATGAGTTTCAGAAGTCAAGACACTTATTCCAAACTACATCCAAGTACAAGTGAGCTACTCATCGAATAATAGCCAGGTTCCCATCTGGAGGAACTTACGCTGTCCTAAAACATTGTGAAATCTTCCATGTAAACCTTCTGAGGTAATTTTGATATAGTGGTAAGTTTACCGTGCCCTGACGAGCTGCGTCTGTCGGCACATGCCGTTATTACCAACTTTTTACCATTACCATTAGCTGTTGAATACAAAGTGCGTCTGTCAAGTTCTCCATGTTCCAACACAATAATACAGCCTTCATTCGGAACCGGGTGTCGGTCCACTATAATTTAAACAGGACCTAACCTGGGGCAATCATTACTTGGCTACTTATAGCACCCTTATCCCAAAGTCACAAGGTCAAATATTGTGTAGCAAGATTTGTAAGAACAGGCATTATCTGGCTCAATAACGATCCTTTATTGCGAAGTCTTAAAGTTGATAATGGCTTGACAAATTCGAGGTTTGAGTGGCCCAGCCTGTTGGCCGGGGGCCACCTAAGACTACTGCTTATTGTGGTACCCTTGTTTTTTTCTGTAATTGATTTTTAATGGCTTTTAGAGTTGTTAGGATGATTCTTGAAATTCGGTTCAAGATTATTTGATGGGCATTTTTGCTTGATTCCCTTTTATGATAGGAGACAGAATAACGTAATTATATTAATTAGGGGATAGAGGCAGATTAGTTTAGTTAAAATCTTGGCGTCATCGGGTACTTTTGATTCGGCTCCTAAGAAGGACGCTTTCAAACATTCCCTAAGAGTTTCTTCAACTATAAATATTACCACAATTCTCACAGTATTTTCTCGCTTCTCCCTAATGAGCAGCCATAACTTTCTAGGTCTAATTAAACAAAAATTCCGTGTTAATTTTACGATCAAATATTTTAAAGCGTGTACAAAACAAATGATCAAAATCAAAAGTCATTTATTCAAATTAGGCTGAGAATCTGCACTTTTCGAACGTCAAAATTACAAAAGACAGTCCCCCAAAAACGCCCGCCCTTCACCACTTCCTAGTGCTATCGCTGGGAAGAAGAAGTGGCGCAACAAACTCCCCAGCAGCACAGCTGTTTGTTCTGTGCCAGGAAAATGAAAGGTACCCATGACATGCAACAATATTGTGCCGTGTCCTGTGTCCAGGTATACCAATTGTAGTTAAAGGACAGTGCACTTGGCTTGAAATAATGACACAAATGGGTAACAAGTAAGTACGAGCCAGTCGAGCCTGAGCTGGTACATTCACATTAGTGCTTTTGGCAAAAAAAAAAGTTTATTTATCCCTACAGTATTTAAGTTAGTCTACGTTTCAGTCCAGGCCCAGGCTAAGTTAATTGATTGTAAGTTTATATTGATTGGTATTGCATCCTCCCAAAGAGAAAACAATATTGCTAGTGTCCATTTAAAAGTTTTGAATAAATACAAAGGGTTGGAGTCACATCTTACAATTTGTCGTCTTCTTCATCCATTAACAAATGCATTAACTTTATAGCTATCTCTGGGATAATGTTTACAAGCGAATCCTGTTTTCTGTGGTGTGTGTTCACTATAATTGTTTCTAGCCTTATAAGGTCTAGAAAAAAAGAATTAAAAATACTTTTAAACGTTTTGTCTTGAACAAATAAACACTCAATCTTCTCAAACTGGTAACTAGTTGTTTTTAATTACTTGCAAATTACTGAGAGTGGATGAGCCAGAGAAATCATTCGCAAGGATGTGATCGTAGTAGCTATCATTCTAAAAGGGGCACGAATTTACGTGTATACTTATTTCATTCACGAATTCGACATTTGCTAGGGATAAATAATAATCAAACTATGATTCCGTTTTAATAACCTCAAATCATAGCTTGATAGACAATAAACATATTATTTGGCAATCTGTTCTTTTTCATCAACATAAAAAGTTTATTGATTTTCTGACGTAAACATAAAACATCTGTAGAGATTATCATCATATAGTTGATAATCGTCGTTGAGGAGAATGGCCGGTCTGGTTGCTTATATAGTTGTTGATAATAATATCTCTAATTCAACGAGTGATAATGGATTTCACTTTATATCTTTTTGAATTTATCTCGCTGTGCAAGATAAGGTGAATACTGGATTTGGTGATTTGGAGAGTAGGTAGCTTTGTGTTTTTTCTATCGTTTACTTTATTGTTCTAAATTGCCATTATTACGTCAGTATGTCTGGGAACTTAATTTGGCTCTGCACCTACAAAAACTTTATCTCTCAATCGCTTTCGGTGGGAACTGGCTTAAGGCACTAAAAATTGTGGGTCATTTGCCATAAAAAAATACTTTTTACCAAATTAAGGGCTCCCAAAAATTCGCTCCGGTAGCGGTCAGAAACAAAATCTGATATTACCATAATCACCGACGCTCGACAACCAATTTCAACGACGAATGTTAAAACTCGCATCTATCTTTTTCCCTCCTACTGGTGTTCCCATGTGAGAGTGAGATAGATTTATTTCTTGTTGTTTTTCTTGTAGTTCGGCTCATTTGCATGCACACGCGACGCAAGCGCAGTGCTCCGTGTTCGGGGTTAATAAGACGATATATAAAAACGATAACGGTGGAACAGCCTGTTGGATTCTTATTGACATTTTGTTAATACGTTTGTTAATGTGTCACCACTATACGGTTGTATCTCCAAGCAGAAGTTCCCAAGCTGGTTTTCTTTGACAAAATGACTGCATAAATACTCTGGCGTATTATCTAGACAAACACAAGTTACGGCTTGTGAATGACAATTTTCCATTGCTCATTCTTGCACTCTTCTCAGACTCTTCTTCTTTAACTCTTTTCAAGGGTCTCCTCATAGGCTAGATTAGGCTGCGTATTCTGAAAAATTCTAAAGTATTAAGTTATAGGATGATCCAAACGTATTGCACTACCATGAACATTCTCCTCGACGGATCAAGGTAATTCTTGACCAACACAAGAAACGCCTTCTACTGTAGCACAATATCTGTTTTTATTCGAAACGATCGCATATCGCAATAAAGGAAACAAATTGTAACTTCTTGCTGCGCATGAGTTATGACAGGTTATCTCGAAGTTTCATCGTACCGTTTGTTTTTCCGATTCCACGGAAGTGACCGATCAACAAATAAATTATTGTATTGTATTAATGTTTGCTAAACAAATAACAGACGGCCTAGCTAGAGCTGCTCGAGATACAATGAGCTACAAATCATCTGAGCTCACAATAGAGCTGCGCCCTGCGCCGCATCGACTCGATTCTATCGATAATTGCGAGATACCCTCGAGTCCATAATTAGAGGTGCTCCGCTAACATCTGCTATCGATGATGTCAATAATTATACAACACTTATGTTTAGAAATTGTGTGTGGGACTTATCATCAGATTTTTTTATCTATTACTGACAACTTTCCATTGCAGTTTACTAAGGCTGGATTAGTTCAACAACTGCAATACATTTTGCAGGGTCTCATAACTGTCACTCTTCTGTTCATGTCAAGTTTATCTTTTAAATCTTTTTTATTACTCTGAAAGTCTAGCTAGAGACTCAGTGCACTCACTTTGAACAGGACTCGTGCATAAGATTAACGGATGATTCAGAAATCACACGCTAAAATTTTTTACGACCCATTAAACATTAATTCAAAGACAATAAAACCTGTTAAAGTCTCACCTTTTTGCTCACACCATAACAGTAAAACAAAAGTCACACCCACCTCTGAAATAGAAAGTGCAAGACAATCTGGAACACAATTGTCAGATAAACCACGAGAGTACAGCTGGGCACAATAGTACAGATAATGGCGAATTGAGTGGTTGGCATAGTAATGATGGTAAAGCTTGGAATGACGTAAAAGGTAGTGATCAAGTCATACATCAAAACCCAGTTGGAAGACCTGAGTGTACTGATAAATAAGGTTAAATTATAGTTAGGGAATAAGAATAGAGCTTCTGAACTTGGAGTTACTTGCTTACGTTATGAATAATATCTCGTTCATAGTTTTATGAAGGAAAAAGAGAGGACACACTGCGGCATCCTGTAGCTTCCTACTGATACTACGTGTGTCCCATCGTGTTCTATGTCACGTTTATCTATGTATTACGTTGTATTATCTATCATTATTGCGGTTGCTGCAGGGCACTGCACTCTAAAAAAAAACTATTTACATAAATTCTCGGTTGGGTTGAATATGAAAACTTGATAGCAACTTACGTTTCTAATACACTTATAAAAAGAAAATGTTCAAAGAAAACTTTTCCAATTATAAGATAAATCACGCAGAGCCAGCCGGTACAATGCGATCATAATCGCAGCAGATTCCGGAGCGGGTAGCCACGGTGCGGAGAGTAATGACGAAGGGCGCGGTGCGCGAGCATTGCAGATAATAAATAGCAGACGAATGACGGCACATAACCGATTGATCGAGATTCCGAAGTAGAAGTAACGGAATGAACACAGATTCATAACGAAGCTGATGAATTGTTGTTAGACTAAGATCTCGATCAAAGGTTGCTCAAATCAGACGCGAGTTGCTCCGCAAGAAATTGGAAATTACGTTTGTGGTTGAATGAACAAGTATTTGTGGCCTAGTTAAAGTATATTGAGTAGAGATAGATTAGACTCTGATAATAAAGAAAAGTAAGATATAAATAGGAAGCTGCTAGCGCTGGGCAATAATTACAAAATGCAATATCTTACATTATATTTATAATGTATCTCCTGTGGGTCCAGTGAGTCCCTGACCATAGTAGCCGTAGCCGTAAGGTACATCTGACCATTATAAAACACTCAGCTACTTGTCTGAGATTAATGACTTATCACTGAACATACCATATATGAATAATTGATATCCTAGATATTATTAATTTAGTCTCAACACGCAAGGCATATACACGCATTCACGCACGATTCTCGCTGAAGTCTAGTCTGATTTCGATGTTTACTCGAAATTACTGACTGCCAAAGATGAAACGACTAAACGAGGCTTCAGAAGCGAAAGTATTTAAATACTGGCTCATTACTAAACAGTTTTCCAACGAGGCAATGGTGGCGGCGGCTTTTAGTAACCGCAGTTGTTTATCTAAGCTAAGTTATTAGCTAAGCAAGAGTTTGTGTACAGGTTCATGTGCCGTAATCTTTGTCATACTCGTACCAAGTAATTCGCTAGCATTTACTGTAAGATAGGCTACGATATATTTACAATAAACATGCTTTCAATAACATAAAAGACAACAAACACAACACAACATATTCATAAGTTTACGAGGAGTGTCATATTCTTGTGTTTCAATTGTTTATTTCATGTTCTATTTCTTTTTGTCTTTGATTTCATTCATCCATCTACGTATGTTAAGTATTTCAAACACAGTAACTTTTCTTCGACTTTAATTGATTATTCGAATCGATTATTTCTTATTCAAATGGCAATTAAACGTAGAAAGCATAGCATAGTGCGTAAAGACAATTGAACGTATAAATCTCGTAGTAAACTGCAAAATGCCAGCAGTGCACAATAGCTCTGGGTGAGGTAACCGCACGGATTGAGTCGGTACCACCGCGGCGCATGCGGACGTAATGACAGGCCATGAATGATGGCTTGCCGAGGCAGCGACGGGTAGGCAGGGCTCAAGGTTTGACGACTGTTTTATTTTATGTAGTGCAGGGCAGCCTAGCAACTATAAATCAGAAAACCACCTTTGTCTATATTATTTTTTATATAGAAAATCGTATCATCGCATCCTACCTAATGTCTACGTAGTCTACGTCATAACATTCTCATTCATCCTTTCAATCATAATTATTTCTGTAGTAGCAAAATGTCGGCGACCGCGACAAGACATGTAAAGTCGTCCAATTCGGCGAACATTCTTATGTGCAAACAATGGTGGAAAGTGTGCTGGATGTACGGAGACCAAGAAAAGTACTACAGACAACTCTATGGCAAAAGAAAACTCAATAATCTAAACACAACGTTCTTAAACTTCAACGATACGGACACCAAAAGACCCGGCGCACAAATAACTGAACTCACAGATGATTTCTTTGAAGATAATTGCTCACAAATTGAACCAGCACCAGACGAAGTGGACGCTCCAAGAGAAATACCTTTAGCAACAGAACCCGAGGCTACCTACGGCTTCGATTACCAAACGACGTGGCAGAAAGACCAAAGAAGACAACCCATACAACAAAGTTACGATGAATACATGAACACAACAGATCTAGACAAAATATTAAATACAAATCTCAACGCAGATAGTATTAAGAGTATGTTAGAAAACGGTCTACCTCAAAGATCTAAAATTATTGATGCGAAAGAAGAAGTAGTAAGAAATGGGAATACGGTAGGGAAGAATTCTAGAACAGTTTGTAGGACGAAAAAGGGGGCTTTAGTTACTGAAGAAACTGAGATCTCGACTGATGGGAGGACTTTGGCGAATCTGAAGTTTCATAGGTCTACTGTGAAGACTGGCCCTAATAAAGTGAAGGAAGTGCTTCAGCCGCTGAAGGAGGACAAAGTGTTGGACGAGTGCTTGAGGAGGAAGTGCATCGGAGACCAGCTCACGACCACCACCACCACGCTGGTGACGGTCACGCAGACATCTATGACTTCGTGCAATGAGTGAGTATTTAGTTATAATTTCCATGAATTATTAGTAAATAGGCATCGAATTATATTATTATAGGTGTCTGCAGTATATTTCCGAAAGGGTTGAACATACTTTACACATGTTCTATTACCCTAACTGTATTTTCAAGTGGCATTAATCCTTTTTCACAATTGTTTGTGCGATCTGTGATCCTAGCCATGCAACATCGAGCGACCATTCATTATGATAAAAAGCATATCAAGTTCACATACAGTTAAATTAATCATATCAGGACATGTCGCAATATCTGAACCAAATTCTCTTTATTGTCAATTTATTATAGTATTGCTGCACTCTAATTTTACCACAGACACCCACATAAAAGAATTCAATTTTCCTCCCAACGTCTTTCGCCACAAAGCCCCGTACTGCACTGCAGGCGGCAGGCGGCGCGCGGCGCGAGCGCAGCCGCACGCAGTTCCGGTAATGACGTTATTGGAATCCGCCATGATTGCTGTCTCGTGGTTTTCGAACATGGCAGGGGCGATGTGACCGTATAGTTTCATGGAAATAATTATGGCAAGAGCAATGCACTTTAAAAATGTAAAAATAAAGTTATTCTTATATTTTTTACTTTCCATCTTGCTGATAACACATAAACTGATGTTTTTGCTTTACATACGTTTTACATTGTATGTTTTCCTAACATAGTATTCTCTACACTAATTACCATAAAAATATTGTCACAAAAACTCATCAAAAATTACATTACCTACCTCTACCACCACAAAGTAAAAGTCAATAAAAACGCCGCCTTCTTGAAATTGACAGCCCGCCATAAAATGAGTTACCACGTAAAAAAAGATAATTCCATTCAATAAAACAGTAGATTGATATCGTACGATTTATTGCGGCGCGGGAGCGATTTGAAACGAACAATGTAATCCGATGCCGCTTAATGCGTACAATTTAACTACCATGTTACAGTGTTGTCGTATAATTGACGTAAAAAGGCTTGAAATCCAATTTAAGGACCTCTTTATAGTCCACTTTTATAATAATTGTAAAACGCTTCTTGGGTCTTATATGGACTCTGATTATTAAAAATGAAGCTGTAAATCGTTTACATCTATCCTTTCAGGTTTAACATAATAATATTTAGTAACAAGATGAGAGCATCTTGATATACACTTCGTACGCCAACCATGAGAAACTAAAAAATAAAAGAAAATAAAAATTAACAGCTTCTAAAACTCTCTTAAAACTGCCACTTAATCTGGCAACCCGGCAGACTATGCATCGCCTTTGCTTGCGCGCCAAAAAATGTAAAAACAAAAATCAACATGGCGGAGAACGGGAGATGTTATCTCTTGGCTACCGTTTACAACGGTCCTCGTGTCCCTTGTAGTCATGTATGTACCGACGACGGGCAGTGATCGATGACTCCCTTTAGACAGTTTTTTATTCAATCTTGTCACCGGATTGTGTAGTTTATTTGTTAATTCACACTTAATTTGATAAAGTAATCGGCAATTTGTTAAAGAAGATAATATTCGCTAATTAATATTATGTGCTGGCAAAAAAGTTGGGTGCACTCCATGTTGTCTTATTTGATCCCTGTTGGTCTTAATAAATAAAGCAAAACTGGACAGCTTCGAAACAATATCTGGAATGAGGAAGCAAAACCAGTAAATACTGCTTACGTAGATAGAGGTGCTACTTACTGAAGAACAAAGTGTTGTTACTGCGTGCAATTTTCTCTAAACCATAGCGGAAAATAACTTCCTAATCAAGATAGTTCCTAAGAACTTAAAAACTAACTTGATACCTACACATTGAACTGTTTTAGTATCATTACTAAAATGAGCATCAGGCGATTCCGATTTAGTCCTGTCAAATTAGTCAGCGCCTGACTTTATTGACGTATTTTTAGTAGCCATGTTTTTAATCACGTCTAAACTATTTAAGGAGTATCTTAATTTGACAGGAAAAACTAATATTTATCTTCTGTCCTTTTCTTAATGAAATAGAAAGAATAAGATGCACTGAACTTGAATTTAGTTTAGTTTGTGGACAAGGGAGTCGGCGCCAATGTTGATAGTACAAAATATAATGCCCTCCAATAAAAGCACAGCCAAGCCGCCTTCCGTTATAATAAGGCTTCTCTTTACAACATCCTTCCATAGTGAATCACGACTGTGTTTAATCTCAGAGACTCATTAAATAACTAAAATTAGCTATTACGACATGTAAGAAATCAAGTTTCTAAATAGATCTGTAATGCTAGAAAATCATACAGTATATCGGATACTTAACCAACGTACTTCAGATTATACGTTAGGACTTAAGAAACGTTGCAATTTCTCATGAAGACACGGACGACGGAATGAACTGACAGATTTGAGTCAATGCTGTCAAAGTGACACTTCGATAGACAGACTACGGTAGGAGAAATCCCATAATATAGTGACAGGATGTCAATACTAGGCCGTCATCAATCTAAACAACAACCGTGCTAAGAGAACCGTTTCGTCTTTATCCAACTTTAGCGGTGTGCGTGATGACACGATATACGGTAATCACATAATTCTTTTATAACTGTTCCCAAATCTATTTCGTTGATTAGCCAATCTTACACAAACAATGGGAATTTGATGAAACGCCGTCGGTATCGAGGCTAATGTAATTAATATTCCTAATCCAAATCTGTTTTAGTTGTCAACTAAAACTTTTTTCGTATAGTGAGCCGAGATGGTCGGAGGCATCAATGTTATGCACGAATAATAAGAATAAGAACCAAACCTCAATTCTTTGGTTTATGTTCCATTGCAGAGTATAAACCGTAACTGTTGTGCGGTGCACACTTTGTGGTCGCACCGCGGATATTCCGGCGCCCGCGCCGCCGCGTTGTAATAAATAGAGACGCGCTGTTGTGCAGCGTGAAGGGCCTTACAAGATGTTTCAGCTCGATGGTCCACCCTGTGTATCGCTGCGACGTAGTTTATGAGTTAACATAAATTTAAATAAAGTTTCCTCGGAGCACCTTCACCTCGTCATTCTCCACCCAAGATTTGTATTCAAACCAAGTACTATTCACTCCTAAATCAATAAATACATCTACATGTACATTATGCATGGAATTTCCCAAGGTAACTGCCACGAACATTAAAAAGATAATAATTATACATAAATCATAGGTCTTTCTCTCCGCGAGGCAGCGGGGGTCCGAGTGACGCCGCGGTATTCGTAAGTGAGTTACGTCTCGTAGCTGGTGAATAGTAATGGGATTCGATGATGTACCTATGCTAGTGATGCTTCAGGCAGTTTCGGAGTTAGAAGCTAAGAATTCTTGATGTAGATCTTTTCATTAATGCAGTACTTTAAACCCAAGCTGGCAAACTGGGAGATGGCGAGTCAGATTGTCGGTTTGGGTAAAAGTAATTGGTAAATACGAATTCCCTTATTGTTTCTTTAAATCTTACTTAATTTCTCGTCTTTATCCGTCACTAGGAGGTGATCCGAACAATGATGTTCTTATTCTACCTTGCTATCTTCTCTTTAATTCTAGCACCATACATCTTCACAAGAAAATCTATAAGCTGTATATAACACCCACAACTCAATTAATATTCCATGATCTTAAATCCCATTAACATGAGCTTTATAGCCTGAATCCATGTCGATTACCGCTGTCACGATACTATAGTGAAGTTAAACTAAAGTAACTGTGCCACCAGCTTCCTTATCAATTATGAGGTAGTTCCGAAGCGAACGCGGTTTATCAATCAGCGGTAATCTGACTTAATTATCTAGTTAATGATTTAACTAAGCCGCGTATACCTCACTTATTATAACGGATGCTAAGAACTGATATGAGTCCCGTTCCAATTTTACGTCTATTAATCTGCGAGATGTATCGGCAGAGATGTCGAATTTGGATGTCATGGCGGGAGAGGCCGGAGGTTTAAAACAGCTTCGTGAAGAGGTTAATAGGAAGCTACTACGATAAGATATGCCACGCCACAGAATTTATGAGACAGCTAAGTTTTCTCTGATACGAAAAATAAATTAGTTGGGATGCCATCTCTGTATCTATTTACTAGCCATCTGTTTCTCTTTATTAGGCTTTCCATGATTTGATAAAAGTGTCTTTGGTGACATAGAGACGCATCTATTCCTTCTCCAGAAGGCCAATGACCCTCCAAATTCAGTACAGTCCGTGTCTGAATATCACAACAATATATCGTTCCGTGCTGCGCTGCAATAAATCCAAACAGCGCACGCGCATGATTTAGTGCGCGCAGCTCCAAGGAAATTGGAAATCTGCCACGCTAGCTATTAATTGATACGCGTAGATTTTATAATAACCATCGTGTTAACACGTGGGATTAATTGAATCTGAATGTAGATTGACGGTCGCTGATTGGTCGTTTACAACGTGCACGCGATTGTGATAGGTCGTTGACTGAAGCCATTTCGTGTGTGAATCCCTATCTGAACTATGATGGAAATTGCTTTGACGCGCTTTCTAGCTATCGTCAATCTTTTTGTGAAAATAACAGAATAAAATTAGATCACTATTATTCCTATCAAACTGTCGACTGGACTGACAACTTTATTCAATAATGGAAGGAAAGCTTGGGAAAGTAATGATTTCCTCTTTATCTGTGGAATCTTAGCTTTTAGTAGTCTTACTCGAAAGAATGCTAAACATTCCGCAGCTGTGTGAGATAGATCCTCAATCAATTAAAGCCGCCTCCGCGAGAAACTTGCGCTGCTTTGGTAGGATGTAGTGAAAGCTGATTTGAGAGTTTACAATGTGTTGGTTGAGGATGTTCAACGTACATAACATATTATGTTATGAAGGTGTAGAATGTAACCGCAGATCTAAAGATCTTTGGTGAAGTCTTAGAACGCTTGTACATTTCTTCTTAAACCCAAAATCATGATGATTTTCTTGATTTATCTTTTTTTAACGGGGTTACACAAATCTTCCCGATGATTTGTGGTAGACAATGGGCGGTTCAACGGTACGAGGTATCACCGTATCAGATACAGATCGGTCCTCAATCAGCCCGAATAATGCTTCGTGCGACATGTGAGTCAATCGAACTTTTGTCGCTTATAATTCCGTGACACAATCATGTACAAGTCACACTGACTATCCCGATTTCACAACTACACACCAACCCGTCTCAGCTCCCGATGTTTATTCACACATTTTTCTTATCTCGCATCCCTCTCACACTTATGTTGTTAAAAAGGGCCAAAGATGCAAAGTTTCTCGGTAGCTCGATATGTTTGCGGAGCTCTTGACGTGACGTTAGCTTTACTAATTATTTACCGACAGATGCTGACCGGCCAGGAATGGTAAGTGGCAGCTTTTTACCATATTATGATGTAACTATATTATGCCAGGATGGTCGCGTGGCCACTTTATTTCTGATCTGTTTAGATAAAGTGCAGGTGTGAGGAGAATTGAGACGTTTTTCATTTCAACGTCTTCTAAGTTGACATTTAAAAAAATATTTTGAAACAGTTAGGTCTGGGGTATAAACTTAAAAAAACATGGGTTCAACAGCATCATGAATTTACACAGTTCATTATCATAAAAAGGTTTCATAAATTCATAATTATATTATGGTACCTTTACTTTTTCTTTCACACCATACGTAAGTCTTATATGGTGTTACGGCGAAAATCTCCGTTCGAAAACCTATAGGTAGAAAAAAGAATGAACAACTTCTAGATACAGGATCATGTTTTCATTGAAGTACTTTCCATTAGAAATAAACACGAATAAGAAAGTTTAAAATGACTCCCTATCCCTGCAATCTGCTATTACTATTAATTAGTAGCATTGCATACCACTTGATGTCTACGTAGCCTATCTGCAACCGCATCTATTTCAGATTCCCAATCTATAAATAGTGCGATAATTAGGTACCGTGTAGGGCCAGGTACCCGCCGTGCTGACCGTGCTGACTGTGGTGACTGTGGTGAGGCTATGCTCATTATATCCCTGCTAATGAGTACATAGGCTTGCCTGTGGATGTAGCCACTTATTGTACGGCTATGTGGAGAAAGTTGGGCAGAGGTGGTCAACGTTTTGAATAAGCTAACGATACAAACCAATTTGGATTATGAAAAATTATATGGCATATGTTGGCTCTTCTACGAATCTCCATAAGTCATTACCTACATATGATGTTGTGATCTCTTGAAGTTTCTCGGTTCTCATTTATAAGGATATCATATCGTACAATAAAGGGCCGGCAGACTAACTACGTTTTTTTAGTCTGCCGGCCCTAGAGTTATAAACTGAGTTTACCAACAGCAGCAGTTACACCTTTCTCAATATGAAGAGTTGAACACGATTTCGAAATCGACTGTTGTTTCTAATAGCCGCTACACATCATAGTTACCTACTATAAAAAATTATACTACATATTCTTCATAAAAAAATAATATTATTCTTCAGCTTTTATAAACTGTGTTCTATTATCAGATTCTAATAGACGATTGTAACTAAAGCGTTCTCGGAATCTTCCTGTTCCACTCGAAGTTGGCTCGTTGGCTTACGGTTGGCTCGAGCCGGCTCAGGCTCGGCTCACAACTGCTCGATAATTAGTCGAAACGAGGTTTAGTTTATAACGCACCTGTGGGCTTGGATACGGGCAGACCGTTGTACCGGACCTGCTTCAATGCGCG
This sequence comes from Apamea sordens, assembly GCA_945859715.1. Lineage (NCBI taxonomy): Eukaryota > Metazoa > Arthropoda > Insecta > Lepidoptera > Noctuidae > Apamea > Apamea sordens. Next base: position 618,050 of record OX244002.1, read on the forward strand.
TGAGGCTTTTGTTTTACAATTTTGTTTTTAAGTTGGACTGTAAGATGGACCAATGGAACTGTTATGATTACTGATAATTGTCTGTATACCAAAATTTCTTATTACAAACATATTAGGTAGGTAGGTATCACTGATGACGTCAAAGTAGACCTACCAAATTAAAGTTTATCTACATAATTATCATTATCATATTTTTGCCGTTGTCCCATGCTACTAGGGGTCGGCGCAAAACGTTTTATTCCATTCTCCCCTGTGAGAAATGTATCAACCGACAAGACTACGGAACATGTGGAAACAACAATGTTTCAATCTCAAATCAATACAATGCTCCTACCTCCCACCTATCTGTTGAATACAGCACGCACGGTAACAGTATGCCTGCGTATGTTTCCACCCAAATTGGTTGGCGCGCTATCCCCAGGCAATAACCGGGTCCACTGTAACATGCGGGTCAGTTCGGAACACTGTTCTTGTTGTGTACATTTATGTGATAGCTGATAATAATAGACTGGCCACTAGGTAAGTGGAGGCAAGTTTTAAGAGACCAATCTGTGGTTATGTTTGGGAAGGGACGCTAGCGTTGTATGTCTATGTTGTTTTAAAAGTTTTATAAATATTGTCATTCTATAACATATTTGCACAGAAGTAGTTGTGGCACCACTTGTTACATCCAAGGAATATTGCAGCATTTACATCATATTGATTAATTCCGAATTTTACGAAAGTTACAATACACGTGCATCAGATGCAACTAGAGGTTCGCATTAGGAACGAGGAGGTTCTGAGAGCACTGTGTCGTCTGGACTTGAATAAAGCTAGTGGACCAGATGGTATACCAGCGATTGTTCTCAAGTCTTGTGCGCCCGAGTGGTCTCCTGTATTGACATGCTTGTATCGCCTCTCATTTGGGACTGGTATAGTGCCCAAGTCCTGGAAGTTTGCCTCCGTGCCCATAAAAGGCAGTCGTGCCGATCCTAGCAACTATCGGCCGATTTTAATAACCTCCATACTCTGCAAGATTATGGAGCATATGTTGAACTCGCGCCTCATGACATACCTGAAAGGTATGTCATGAGGAAACGATCTCCTCAGTGACAGTACGGGTTTCGCCGCAATCGGTCTACAGGGGACCTACTAGTGTATGCCACTCACTTGTGGGGCGAGGCCCTCGAGAGGAATGGTGAAGTGATTGCCGTCTCCTTAGACGTCTCGAAGGCCTTCGACAAGGGTATGGCACGCTAGCCTTATGAGCAAGCTTCCAGTGTACGGCATTTCCCCTGGTCTGACTGGCTGGGCAAAAGACTTTCTGAGTGAACGGTCTCTCCGAGTTATTGTGGACGGATGCTCATCGGAGCCCATGACGACTAATGCTCTCACTAATGTTCCTCAGGAGTCTGTTCTCTCTGCAAGTCTCTTCCTGCTGCATATCAACGATCTGCTTATGTTCGGAATCTATGGGTATGCAAATGACAGCACAATTGTTGAGAGATACCTGTCGAGTGCTCGGGCTTGTAAGGAAGTAATTCGGTCCGAAAGAGAGGCTATGGTAGAGCGTACGAATGTCGCACTTCAGGCAGCCACCAAGTGGGGTGAAGCCAACCTTGTGGGATTCAACGCCGCCAAAACACAAGCGTGTCTGTTCACCGCCAAAAGGAGCCCGTTCACCTTGGTTCCTGCTTTTCAGAATGTATCCTGGGAGTGCACTGACCGCCTTCAGCTTTTGGGAGTTGTATCCTCAAACCTAAACTTTGGGCGGTTCATTGAGTCCAAAGCCAAGATGGCTGCTAGGAAACTTGGCGTTCTTGCAAAGGTCCGGCAGTACTTCACACCGGGACAGCTTCTAATGTTATACAAAGCGCAGGTCCGATCGTGTGTGGAGTACTGCAGCCACATATGGGCTGGTGCTGCAAAATGCCATCTAGCAGCTTTGGACTCAGTGGAAACGCGTGCGAAGAAGCTAATTGGTGATCCAGATTTTGTTAAGACCAATCTACAAAGCCTGGAGTACAGGTGCAGGGTAGCCAACCTTTCAGTATTCTATAGGATGCATTCTGGAGAGTGTGCGCGGGAATTACATGACTTAATTCCGCCATCACCGTTCCATCATCGGACAACCCGTCGTACGGCGAGTGTCCACCCTTACGTTGTTGATACCGCTACGATCTGGACAAAGCGTTTCGCCTCGTCGTTTATACCGCGTACATCGAAGGACTGGAACAATTTGCCTGCAGCGGTCTTCCCGTCCGATTATAATTTAAGTGTCTACAAGGCTAGAGTGAATAGGCTCATAATAAATTAGTGCGCTTTTCCATCAACGATTGTATCACTGCTTTCCATCAGGCGGGATCGCAATCAAGCACTAGTTTATACAATTAAAAAAAAAAAAAAACAAAAAATTATTCTATCTGACCAACTTACTCGACGTCTACGTCGACAATTTAAAAATCACTCTTAGTAGTCTAATAAAAATAATTGCCTCGAGTTTGGCACATGATTTGCTATAAGCACAGAAGAGGAAATCAGCCATGGTTATTATGTATACCCACAAACGTTTATATTGATGTGTGTCCATCATCTATCAAGTCACCTGCCTGTTCATAAGAAAAGCTAGTTACACACATACCTACTAATTACCATCAAATGCACGTGCCTACTTACAAGTAGTAAATCAAAGAGAACTCGTTGCTACTAATTGACGTGTGCGCGTTGGGCCAGTCGTATTTGTGCTCGCAGCCTAATAAGCCATTGAATCAAACCTAGATTATGTTAGGGCTAGGCTAGATAGGCTGGGTTCCCATGAGAGGATGATTAGGAGCACCGTTGTAATAGCTTGGTGGAGAGATTCCATTTTACATGATTACTTGAAGAACTGTTTTATGTAACGATACGTAGGGAGAGAAGGATGGATTGTGTGAAAGATGATATGGAATGCTAGAGGGTGACTACTCGGTGATGGCTAACAGAGATGCATGGAAGAAGAAACGGGAAGTGCTGACGCCAAATAAATTGGGATAAGAGCCGGAAAATGATGATGAAGGGAGAAGTAGGCGACCACTCAATGTTTATACCTTTGTAAATTATTATTCGTAAGTGTGAAGTATTGCTTGCTAAAGCAGAGTTTATCAACTTCCGGGAGAAAATTAAGTGAGTTTCAATTTCCTGCTAATTTCTCACAACTTTACGGTTTTTATTTGTTTTATTTTTTATATTTGTCGGACATGGTATGTCTGTCTCTCGTTAACATCAGGCATATTTTAATTACTGTGGGCATACTATGGGTAGTATTGGTTATAGCACAATAGAAAAACGGTTTGCAGTTTAAACCAGATTACAATTCACAAACAAGTTAGTGACACTAGCGAATCACACATTGTAGGAACATAACTCAATGGTTTCTAAGCACATGTTGTTCGTACGATGTCCAATGTTTCGATGATCCCGAGAGCTCTGCTCACACCATTCTTGTAGCTGTCGCTCTCGTCCACCTCCACGAACTCAGGCTAGACTCTGTCCAGCGCCACGAGATGGCACTGGCGTTCCGAATAAACGAATAACTCCGACATATGTATATATTTTTTTTACTTGTATCTTAAAATGTGGTGTTGTGTGCCTTTTCGTCTGTGCTCAATAAATGTATTTTCTTTTCTAGTTTTACCACAACACAACTCTCTACCTAACACAAGCCCTGTGCCACACTCATAAAACTCAGGGTTCCGCTACATAAATGAATACTAACGAGAGTTCAAGTTTCGACAATACCGGAAAATCTTGCAATTGGTGTTAACACCATTACTCTGTGAATCATGATCGTAGTAAGATGGCGCCTTCCTCTAAGTAACACAGGTCGATAGTGTAATAGCTAATTACCTTGACTTTCCCTCTTTATAACGTCGCCGAGAATAGATCCAGTAGTCATCATCATTCTCCTGCGCATCCCAATTTATTTGGGGTCGGCACAAAATTCAGTCAAAAGTCACAAGCAGTCTTTTTCTTCCATACTTCTCTATATTAGTCGTCATCTCGGTAGTCACCCCATTCCACTAGACCCACTAGTAAGTGTGATCTTCTCTTCTAAGGACCGCACACCTATCTAAATACAACAACAACTCAAAAAGCTCCTACTTTCTTCATATCAAATCTAATCAGCCAGTACAGATGAGCTCGATTAATCTTCAACAAAGAGTTAAGATAATGCAGTTCTTTCAGCTGCTATCCGGTGATTAAGTGACGTCATTAATCACCCGTCACTCACTGGTGATTACGTTAAATCGGTTATTAAGATCACTATCTATGGACAAATTAAAAACGATGAAACTTATACTACTGATACTTGGGTCAGGCACGTGTGTCTGTGATGTAATAAAGATAATTATGAATAGCTTGGGATTTGAATTAATTATACCTAAAGTATCGATTGAGCCTATATTTGTTCCATGTTTAACATGGGCCACTCCAAGGTGAGTTATGATAACACAGGGGCGATTCCGATTTAAGAACGGTCGCAGTCTAAACTCAATATCAATCTGTCAGAAATACCTCTAATTTCCTCTTCATTATTGACAAGTTTATGACATTGATTGTCGCTAGAATGTAATTGCAGACTAGATTTGAACTTTTATAAATACTGGAATTGGCCTTCTAACTCTCCTATATCTGATTGAAATTCAGATAGGTAAATTCAACTTCAACATTTTCGCCAACAGTGTAAATATTTGCTGGGAAGTCGGCTTCTTCTACAGTCAGCGGCCCTTCTGCAAACGGGAGCAAATTGTAACGGAGATATTTGTCCTCATTAAAATCTGGAATGTTATCTTTGAAAGGAACGTCGAGTATTTAGTACAGAGGTATTTGAGAGCCATTTAATAAATTACTAAGCAATTTATTTCATTGACGTAGATTCAGTAAAGCTCAGATGGTGTGAAAAATATTATTCCTTCTGGAGATTTCAAAGGTTTTTAATTAGCTACAAATGGGGTAGACACCTTTTCGAAAACGAAAAGAAACACAACACACAACGAAACAACGAAAAATCAATGAAAAATAGCTCATTACGAATTACCAGTGCGTTAATAAAACTTGAGTACTAGAATGTGTGAAATTCCAGGACAAAGCAATAAGTTCTGTCATTTCTCACGACGAATATAAAATGTATTCCCATAACAATGACATTCGAGGTAAGTTGCAATTATTATTATTTACAAGATTCGGTCCTTTGAACACACCATGCGCAATAATAAAATGTAGGTACGTTACTTCTGTGATCACTCTTAGGTTCCCCAGAAGATTTGGTACAATCGATGTCTAGAATTTTAATTTCTAGAACCATCTTCATCTTCTTTTCGTGTCTTGGGCCCAGTATATAATCAACTATATTCTTTTACCATTCCTTCTGCATGACGTCTTCCTCGTGCTCTTCTTCTGCCTGTCGTTACAAATACTGAAGTTTGGCAGCTTATGCTTTTGTGCACAAATTCATCCAGCTTGCTTTATCATTAAAGCTTGATACTGACTTCTTGTCTGTTCGTGAAATGAACACCTGCGAGGTAATTGCGTAACACTAACAATAGGAACGGTCGGAACGGATATCATTTTGACGGATGGAAAACATTCATTACGTTATTTCGTTGAGAAGCAGAAAATTTCTCGAGCATATCAATCAATGGATTAGCAATATCTTTAAAAATGATTCATATTGTGATTGATAGTGTGTAACGATGGGGGTGCTATATGTCTCGATGGCGATATTGTTCAAGATCCATTTTCATAGAACTAGCATCCATAGCAACAAGCGGTAGTTCCGTGAGTTATTTTTAAGAAACACTTGAGATCAACTATCACAGATAGTAATTCTGTGGTTAGAACAGTGGCAGCCAACGATAATGTAACTCGTTCCACTCAAATTGTCAAGTAGGTTCACATTCCCCAAACAGGATCCTATGAACCAGAAGAGGAATTTACATTTTTAGTGTCCAAAAGAATTTTTAATAATTACGAGAATTTGTAACTGTCAGAAATATTGCTTGTAACAATTTATTAGCAACCAAACCAATTCGTCTAGTTATTGAGTTTCGATTATATGCATTTATTTTTCTAAATCAAACTGTTAATTTGAGAAATCCAGTTCAGTCGATCGAGCCCAATGCAATTAGACAATATAAATGAATATAATTAATAACAATCATTAACAGCTATCAACAAATTATAAGCATTTTCTCGTGTGTCGTCTCATAATCACACCAATTTGTAAGAAAAACGTTGTACCTACGTACAATTTATTTAAATGTCGATGCTCCGGAGAGAGTCGAAAGTGCTACTTTCTATTATATACTTAGATCGAGATACGTAACGCTTCATCTGCTGTACTGATCTTATGTACAAGATAAACCCATATACGGAGCTTATTAGCTGATTCGTATATGTTTTATGCACACTTTCCTGTTTTTCTGGATAAAAGAGTAGTCAGGTAGCGATTAAGTATGATTTGGCTAATAAGATAGTGAAAAACATACATTGTAAGCTAGATAGACTAAGATTGGACTACAATAAAATAAATCAATATATTTTTACATTAAGAACACGAATCATTTCTTTAACGCCTGCATAAACAGTTCATAGGGCCATCTTGACTGCAACTTAGGCTTTGTTTATCTAACTCCAAACTAACAAGGTACACTTTACCAGTCAAGAACATACACAGAATCAACGTTCAAAATTCTAAAATATTGTAAAATTAATATAACAATTATAATAATTTCAATATTTGGAAGAGATGCTTCCCCTTTTTTTTGTTTTTTTAGTGTTTCTGACATTTTATTCAATCAAGATTTAATTCTTAATACTTCAATAATAAATACCTCTTCCCGTTTGGTAGTCATTTTTTTTTCTCATCTCTTAAATAAATTGCAAACTATAGTTTTGTTTAATTTAAAAGCATTTTTTAAATTTTGTAAATGTAGGAACCATGGATCCGTTTTTCATGTTATTTTGATATTGACTTGAAAGAGCATGGCAGTTGAGAGTAATATTCTCAACTTCCATGCTCACTTAAATGTCTCACTGGTGGTGGCGCGTGTGTTGGATTATTCGGTTCCCTACAAAATGGTTGAGCTGGATGGTGCTGATCCACGCGTCATGTTCGTGAACGGACGCCGTCGGTTGAGACTGGTCATCTCTTAACTGGCAGGGCTTATTTTTAATTTTATATTTTAAATTGTTTCTTTTTTACATTGTTCTCATATAGAGAAGCAATAAGAATAATTTACCCAGGATTTTGTAATAATATCTCGATTTAAAAAGAGTGTCCGTTTCTTGCCCGTTCTTCTCCATAGCGATCTACGTTTTGGAATGGGCAACTAGCTTCAACTTTCTGACTAACTGACCGACTATTTAATTTTGACAATTCACAAGTGCCTGTAAATGGTTTAATTGAAATAAATGATTTGAGTTTGAGTTTGAATAATAACAAATTGCCATCCATCCCTCACATTAACTTCATATCCACTTGTACCAAAAAAAACCCCAAAACATAGGGAACCCGTTACCGCCGGCGCCTATATAGCTACATTTCCTCGAGCCCGTGACCCGCCTATTACCTTCATGTCCAAACTAGTTTGGTTGAGAGCCGGCCTCTTTTGTTTTACACACACTACATCATAGTATACTTGCTTCCGAGGAGTTTTTATCAGTTAATGGTACCTGTTCAGTTAGCACGCTTGTAGAGCTCCATTAGAGGGTTAACGTGATAAACTAAGTGAGTACCTATGTGAGGAAAAAATGCGAGAAGGGGTCTCGAGAAAGGTGATACTTGTCGATTTTTAGAAAGATAATTTTAAAGTTTTCTTTTTTCTGTTAAAGTCGTGAATATCTCTTGTACTTTCAGCGTAGATAGCTTTTGCTTTTCAAGCCTCTATAAGATCTTAAGAGTGTTAACGAGCTTTCTTAAGATTTTTAGAGAGATAATTTTAAAATCGTTAAAGAAAACGTTAAAGCGGTATATTGTTAAGTTTAGAATACACCAACCGTTTACTGATTATCTTGCTCTTGTGTCGAACCTCTTAATATACAGCAGGCTCTTTTATCTATCAAAAATATCAATAAAATGCCTTAAATTGCCTTAAAATCCATAAAATGATTTAACATCCCACTCAAAACACAGCGAGTGTCAAAGCGCCCGCGCGATAAAGCTATAAAAGTAAGTTATCAATAAAATCGGTGTCAATATAGAAACACGAAATATTCGACAAACGGTAAACACAGAACATCAGACTAATAAAGACATTTACATGATAACATACACGGAGAAGTTTTACCTATAAATAATGCTTGTTAGGTAAGTGCCAGCTGCCGATCACAATCGCGCTACGAATTCTTTATTCGATTCGGTTACTTATATTTCGCTGGGTTTTTCGTCAATTTTAATGAAAATCATTGAATCAACTTGTAGATTTATGATCTCGCTGCATGACAAATGCCCCTTATCATACAAAGATGGGTTGCAAGGCTAGAATGCTCTTCCCCCAATGTTTTTCCCTCCCATCAGTAAGGAGATTATTTTATACAAGAGTGAAATTGCTGTGTATGGGACAATGCCAGGTTTACACCACAATGTGCCTGGATAGACATCTCAACAGTCACGGTTACCGGGGCCCCTCTGTCTCGCGTGACGCAGGACGAGTTCATTGCAACATTTTAGACAAAAAATAATTTCCAAAATAACCTGTTTTATTTCTGTATCTACTTTCATCGACCTAGTATCCAAAGCTTACACCTCATTTTTTTTATCTTGGACGCTAGATTATAGACGACTATGTAAATGAGCGGTTATGTCGGTGAGCTAGTATTCCGACCTTGCAAGTAGTAGCCGTGACCAACAGCCTGCCCGACACGCCTGCCCGGTCACTCCTGCCCGATTCGCTTGCCCGAACCGTCGACCGTGCAACGATTTCAATCTACACTTTCCTGGTTTTATATTTTGGTTGATAATCTGTGACATATTATGGACAATAGTGTAGATAATCATGTCCGGCGAGTGTGAACTACTTAAAACTGATAAATGGCACTACACCTGGCACTCGTCATGGTGAATTTAAACGTGACAGTATTGCGTCAATTGGTACAGATTCAAGGTGAATCCCAATGTGAGGATATTGTGCAACAGTGGCATCAGCGTTTATCGAGCAGGGTTTTGTCAGCCATGACTGTTCATTGTGTGCGAAAACCGAAGAGAAATATGTCGAGTTGATGTTCAGGTGCGAGAGTAACAATATCATAAAATGATTGCTAGAGAGTGCGCATGTAACGTGATAAGAATTTTCCAAAATTTTATAAATGTGACAGCAGAAGCTGCTGTAAGTTATAGTAATAAGACAGTACAACTGTTAATCTTATAAGCAAAGCAAGTCTAAGATCCCTATCTGCGATCCCAAAATATCCGAAAAAAAAAGCAATCATGTGAGTAAACATAATTATTTTATCCGAAAGAAAACAGACGTATTTATATCCCAAATAAGGGAAAAACAATAGCCTCTTGTTTGCGGATCATTATAGCCCGAGCTGCTAACGATATCCTCCTGACTACTTGCGTAGGTCGGCACTGTTGACAGTACACGTGCGGCAGGTAACTCGGCACGTGCAGGGTTACAGGTCACTCTGGAGCAGGCACAGAATGACGCAGGCTCGACGATAGAATACGGAGATAGTGATGTTATTGCTTTACGAGGATTTCTTTTTACAAGCTGTCATGGTGCTGTCAGAACCAGTTTATTTTATTACTACAATAGCATGACTTAGAACTATACGTAGATAACTACATATACTTACATAACAAAAAAATGTTACCCCGTTAACGTCTATTTTAATTTACAAATAATTTATTCTACTTCTTCAGCTGCTAACGAGATTTTGGTGGCTTTCTTTGTTTAACGAGTTGTTGCCAGAGTCCTTTAGGTTTCAAACATTCACCAACTATCTTCATCAGTTTCAATCTATATTCGATGCTAATTGGCCTGTAGCAACTAACTTTATAAACAAAAGCGTACGAAACTTCCTACAAGATTTCCAATCGAGACTTCGAGAATCAGTCAACCATTTCTAATTCGCCGTATATACACGGAAGTTGGCTACATTTTGGTCAATAAATACTGTACATTACAACGACTGCCGAGCCCCATCCCGCCCTTCCTTCGTGTTTGATTGAAGTCCCACTCGACATCCGGGGTCAACCAGGCGTGAATGAATTTTGAGGTTGGGTTTGGAACGGACACTCTTGGATTTCGTTTCTTTGTTCTTTAGGATCAGCCAATTATAAGGAACTTATCCTACACCGTGCACTGCCGTCAAGCTGTTGTGTGTCTAATCACGTTGGTTCGCTTTCGATTTATGTGCAGTCACTAGAGTAATGTATTTAGCTTGTAGATTATTTTGTAAAAAAGCTCTAAGTACTGTGTTTTATGCTATTGAAATTTTACCGTTTAGTTCGATAACCAGGAAAAGCAGATGTGAAACCAAGGATATTTGAAGCATAGGAACCCTAATGATGTGTTCTTTGAGCGATCAACGCTCGGCTCCACCGCACAGCAATCTTCTTCTTGTTCCTGCCCTTGTCCAGTTGCTTGGGGTCGCAGTCGGCGCAACTCGTTTTTCTAGAACATAACAATCAAATAACGAAATATCATATAGACTCCACCATTTTATATAAAACTTAAGTTTAATTGTAATGACAAACATAATTATCTTTCTGAAACCACCCCCTGTGGCCCCCCGTGGCCCCCCTGTGGCCACAGACCCAAGCAATCACCACGTAATTAAATATATCAATTACATTAGTTCATTAATGCACTGTCAATCGTTATATTTAAATTAATAATGTATGTTAATAGCTACCATTAATACGGGTATATTTCGTGGTCCCGCGTGGTATATGATCATATCTTGTAGGAATGTTTATTGATGGACCTCAAAAGGTGGTGAGATATTATGTGGTCTTTATTAAATATGGTAATTTGATAGTGTAAATACATCACAGGTAGGTATGGTCTATGGCCATAGCCCAGTGATTAATATTGACAGAATGTTATTTTTTGTTGAATAATGATTATTATATTCATGGGACTTTGGTTTGTTGATTAATTATGTTGCTACTTGAAGTAGTTTTTTACTTGTCAAGCTAGTCATAATTGGCAAGAACAAATGCTTATATGTTTTCTCATTACAGCTTTCATAATAGGGTAGTTGCCTGGGTAAAAAAAATAATAATTATATTTAGTCCGTCAGTTAGATTATCGAAAAATAATGGACAAGTGTTATTTTTTCACGAAAGACGCCTGTGAATCCCCAGTAGTGGGAACATAGGCTGATTATGTTAACTGAACCTAATATTATTATTACAATATATTTTTTTATTAGAACTGTACATTTTTATTAGAACTGTACATTTTTTCATCTATTAATTGATTCTTATGTATTGTTTCAGGTGAGTAATCGTGATGCAACGCTGTCTTATTGTGAACGAGTTTCGTAAGTAATCTTCTAGCGTCTTTTATACGTTCGTGTCGTTTTTCTTACGTTTTCATTTCCTTGTAACATTACGCGTAACGTTCACATTGTGGAATGCAATGTGTTGTGGAACGTAACAATATAATGAGTATTGAATATTAATCTCATCAGTGATGATCACAGCACAGATTTCATTTTAATCTATATATATAAAATTCAAAGTCCTGACTGACTGACTGACTTACTGACTGACTGATAGATCAACGCACAGCCTAAACCGCTGGTCCTAGAGACATGAAATTTGGAGGGTGTATTCTTCGTGAAGAGTAGGCATCCACTAAGAAAGGATTTTTCGAAATTCCACCCCTAAGAGGGTGAAAAGGGGCGAATTTGTTTGTATGAAAAATCTTATTCCTTGAGTTAATAAACTTGAAACTTGGCACAAATACTTATTTAAATAAATTATGAAGATTGACAGTTTTCTTCTTCTTCTAAACTACCCCCTAATAAGGGCTTGGGGGTTTCAAAGTTTGTATGGAAGAATTTTAGCGCGCAGTCCGATTTACTCGAAACTCAGTATTTATACCTAATATTGAAAGTAAAGAATAAAATGTATCAGGGTTTTTTGAAAAACTACCCCTGACGGGCTGAAATCGGGTAGTCAATTTTTCAGGGGAGGATTTTACTGCATGGCTTGATTAACTCGAAAATTAGTATAAATAATCTTTGAGTCAAGTTATGAATACATCCCAAACGATTTTTTTTAAATTCAGTTTATATGAAAAATCTTCTTTATTAGGTTAATAAACTTGAAACTTTTCAAGAATACTCGCCTAAGTAAGTAATAAAGTTTATCATTATAAGTTTTTCAAAACTACCCCTCAAAGGGGTATATAGTGGTGTTAAGTTTGTGTGGAAGAAATTGAATGCGTGGTCTGAGTAACTCGAAACTTAGTATTGATACTTTTGACAGAAAATAATTAATAATAAATATGTAAAGTTGTCGAAAATTTACCACTGACGGGACAAAAAGGGGTAATTCAGTTTTTTTAAGGGGAGGATTTGAACTTGAAACTGTTTGTTACATTTTCACGCCTAAACCACTGAACTACTGATTTGGCATAGAGATAGATGGCATCCTGGGGAAGCACTTACAATTTTTATCCTGTTAGCACGTTCCCGTGGGATAATTTCCGACATCCACGCGGGCGAAGCCGCGGGCAGAAGCTAGTAATAATTAATTGTTCGTTAGTAATAATAATTACCAGTAAAACAAGCTATGTAAATAATGTCAACTGCAATCGATAATAATTTAAATAAACAAATTGAAAATATAACTTTCTGCATATTTTGACTCACGATAAATTATTGTTCATGCAAAACTTCAATTTAAATTAACATAATAATATTTAATTGAAAACTTTTAAACACGAGAAAATATAATTACAGCTGAATACTTATGAAAACATGAGTTAAAATCACATTCGCAACTTACAAGAAAATTAATGTGGAAACACGGGAAAGATAATAAATATTTAATGAACCCTTCCAAGTATGTATACGACTGGGGCGTGTATCTTAAGTACCAACTAAGAAAGTCTGCACGTAAAAAGATACAGTTTCAGTTATAATTTTATAGATAGACAAATACATAAAGAAACGATATTTTGTTTATACGTTCCAAGTCTTCTTACACATGTAAACCAGTACTTCCCATTCTACTGGTACATTCAAGTACTACCCGAAGTAACAAGTCTTATGAATTTAAATTAATATGCAGATGATAGCGGCATTAATATTGATTAGCAGAGAATTAGAAATTAAATAAGTTCATATGTCGGCCCTCGACGGACGTGATTGATGACGGGGCAGGGCGGGTTTCCATGACACACCGCGAACTATGACGCAACGTGCTTTGATTTGTGTTAGAGATCTTTGAAATGACTAGATACCTTGTACTTGATTCAAACACAGCTTTAAATAGATACTTAGAGCTCGGTTAATTCCGTTATTATATTGTAGGTTGTCCATTGTATGAAGCAGTACAGACGGCTACACATCAAGCTATACATAACCAGTATAAGCTGACTTCTGATTGTACGTAAAACCTGTACAATGCGAGGTCAGCTAACACTAGATATGTATAGCTTGATGTGTAGCCGTGTGTACAATCTTTTCTATTGTTATTTTGTTTACAAATGTTAGCAAAAAAACTATTTATTGTTGGAAATCTAAACATCATTTTATAGATAGTTTCTACCACAGCCGCTCAAAAAACTTATTAATAACTTATTGCTCGTTCACAGTTAATATTTTATGATATATGACGACTAGTTTAACGTGACGTTCATCAATGGAAACACACAGCACCAGTGAGTGTAGACAGGCATAGATAGATATTATAAACTTGAACATATTTTTTGTTACAACCGTCTGAAATCAATTTATTTTTGTAATTAGAGGAAATGAGAGATAATGAGTGTTCTCGAATCATCAATAATATTATCATGGGAGAATATAGGATCGCACTTATTAATTTTTTCTCGTACTAAGAAAAAATATGAAACAAATCGGAAACCTTGCCAATAACAGATTTTATTCGCTGACGTCATTGTGTCGAGTTCTTTCGAGCTTTGTTTTGAACAATAAAAAAATCTTATTGTTTTCACACTTTGATTGATAGTTGGGTAAAACAAAACGTGTGATGACTTCTTACTCAATCTCACATCAGTGGTGATGGTGACATTTGCACTACGAATACTGCCCTTACTGCTACGACATACATACACTGCCAATGTAAATTTTTACCACTGATGTGTGGTTTACTGGACATCAAAAAGTTATTATTTAAGCCCCTGTTTTACCTATGTGACAATCTTAAATATCGTTACTTAAGACACAAACCAACACTCGTTCCTATCGTGAGACCGATCGCAGGAAGTCTTTAAAAAAGGAAACAATTCAACAACACCGCATACTCCATCCGTCGTCCTTACGAGAAAGGGCGCAACGGATGCTGCGCGCACGCAACCAACTGTATGACCACGCGATCGCGCTTTCATCGCAATTGTGACATACCATCATTTAAATGACCACTGACGAGCCTTATATGTTTCATTTTATAAATGTTAACGAGATATAAAGTGGTGCATCTACTGAATATGTGAGGCTGCGCGCAGACCGGAATCTAGAATATCTGACACTATCGCTTTATGAAATCAATAATGGCGCATACACTCTCAGTAAAGCTATCATTTTATTTCAACAGACCAAACTATGATATCTACCGCATACATATATAAAACAGTGAAGTAATGTTCGTACTTAACCATGTGAAAATAATAAATGTTTTAATAGAAACCTCAGGTTTACCAGAAACTCTATAATCGGTCCCCGATTTGAGGCTGGTTACCGCCTACAGTACCTACACCCCTCTGCTTTTAAGATAACCCCAGATTGAATCTGCCTAATAGACATCTTAAACTACACTACTTCTCACCCCAACCTTATCTAAGAACTACCCAGCGATACAAAACTACGGAATGAAGTCATTTATTGAACACCCCATACGTCGCACAAAATGGCTGCTTTATAAAGACAAAACAGAAACACTCCTCAACTCCAAAACGATGGTAAGCGAGTAATCGCTTATTACCGCGGTGAGCACTTGGCCAGTCAGTAAGGCGCTTGCGCACCTCTCAATTATGGGATGCCAGCGCCTAGGGGTGGGCCTTAAAAGATAAGATGAGCTGGTGATATAACTGTGTTTTAAACTTGGCACTTTTTGATACAGCACTTGAAGGGTGTAAAATTTTCCTCAAAATAAACGCCTGACCTCCATTCGTTATTTTACTTTTTGTGGCGTTGGTTCCACAGTATACACAAATTGAGTGCACCAACACTTAGGCTTGGAACACATAGGAGTGTCCCGTTCAAATATTTGCCTCGCGTCGGAAACCTGACCCACAATACTTAGCAAAGAAAGGGACGCCCTATGACAGTGTGACTACGTCATTAGGATAACCTAGCCTCTGAGTGTATTGAATTTATTATATTATATCAAATCATTCGGGGTTATATTGACTTGATTGACATTTTGACTTTGGTCAAAATGTCAAACCGTTAGATTTTCCAGAAGTTTTGCTGATCAGTTGATTTCAAGGAAATAGTTTAACATTTTGGGGCTAAATAAAAAATTGCAAGATCGATATCATCTATCTTAATAACACTCTTCTATCACCCACCAAAGGGTTGCAAATAACCCCGGCCAGTGTCAGACAGTGATCATTACTTCGGCTACTGCGCCCGCGCACGAAAGCGCGTCACTAACGCGCACCTCTCAATTATAAGATGCCATCTCGCAGGGGTGGTGTCCATGTGGTGCTGTTTTGTCATAAGTATTATGAAGGTTGGTCACATAAGAAAGTTAGTATAAGTAATGTTTTTGCTATAAAAATAACTAGCCAAGTACAGAGGTACGTCGCTAGCTGGGAATTCTAACTTAATCCACAATTTATTAAAAAATAAAGTCAGTTATTATAATTTCCAGATGTAGGTAGCATTATGGGAACAGGTTACCTAGGTATCCTCCAAAGAATCTTGTCTCCTTTAACTACCCAATATTTAATATTTTACAGTCCTTTACAACCCTGATAATTTTATAATAATTCATATCTTGGACGGCTTTACTATTTCATTATGAAGGGAGATTAATTATTAATCACATATATTTCACTGGCAACCCTGTGCCGCGGGCTGCCGCCACGACATCTGAGCATTACGCCATTTTGTTTTTTACTTTTTAAAGCAGCGGCGTTTTGTACACAGCCTTATCTCGAAGGAGGCCTCTTATAAGTTTGTTATTTCTTTTAATAATATTTTTAATAGCCGATCTGATATCAGATGAAATAGGTATGAAGCTGTTAAGTAACTTTTTTCTTTTGAAGGATTGCACGCATGCACGCGGCTAAGACAGGAGATTATAAAACATAATTACATTTCATTTAGGCTGTGAATCATCGGTAAGAAATGCGATATCGATTGTTGGAGATCTAAGAGCAGAGACTGTTTATATAAAAAATCAATCACAAAGAAATCATTATCTTTTATATAAGCACAATCAGCCTAAAGGTAATGTTCCCACTGCTGGGTGTCACAACACAAAAGTCTCTCTCTGACACAAATCTCAACTGTTCGAGAAAGAGTGGGCTATAATCTGCTACGTAGGCCCCGGGTTGGTAGATGTCACAAATAGTATTATAGTTAGTAATTTGATAGTAGAACCTTATAATATAATTCAACAAAATAAACAATCATAACCGGTTAAACTTCAAACGTCACTTTCAAAGTTCCCATTTCCTAAATGGGTCTAATTACTTATACTTTGAAGCTGACAGACAAATCCTTTAATGGCTTGATACAGATAAAGGCGTTTTCAAATCTATTGTGACAGTAAAGCACGACGACATGTTGACCGCCATTAGTGTGACGTATGGCGCTGTCAAATTTGACAGATGTTTTTTTAATGCTCTTGTTTAGTGGCCAGATAAAGAATAAAGGATGTAGCTTTGATTTATATTTATTTTGAGCTAAATAACTATTGAATCGCTTGGTTTCGATTACCTAATTCAACGGTAAAATTAGCATGTTTATTTTATTTTTATTTATTTATATATAATCTGTATTAAGAATAACATACACAAAGTCTGCCAAACTGCATAACAGTTTGTCGGTAGTTTATATAAGCTTTTATAAACTAGCAATTTTAAGTTAGTATGTCTATAGGTTAGTTAATAAATGCATGGTGGATGGTATAGGATCAAACGTCAATATGAATCTTCCAAACATCTAGAACCTTTTCCAAGAATGTTATTTGCACAATAATAAATAGGAAACCCACATTTCTTTGGCAATTTAAGAGTAAGAGCCGCTAATTACACCTTACGTACCAACGTCACGACCAGAATAAATACTTGTTTATGGAAATCACTGTAAACTGCTCGACACGACCAATAAAAGTTTAATGTTGGCAATACCGGCCTACATAAAACCATTGAGTCCAGGCCGCCATTACAGATAAAATATACATTTATGCGGGAAATTGATATTGTACACGAGGTTTTAAGTGCAGGGATGTCAGGGGGTAAAAAAAACATTGAAAGCGGTAAAAAGACTTAGATTTGTTGATTACCCTAAGATCCTGAAACAGTTCTCAAATGAAGGCACATATTTATTTTTTGAAAACCATCTGCAAGAACCACTGAACAGTTTCAGTCATTCAAATCATCTCATGTTTAGCCTTTATATGAATTGAAAAACTGTTAAGTAAGGTAACTTTGTTTGTTATTAAGTTATCTTATCTTCCATATCAAACTCATCAAATAATATCTCTGAAATACTTAATTCTAATATTTCTCCAATAAGAGTTAGGTATTTTATTTTAAAACACATTAACACGCAACTCAAGCACCAGAAAACCCTGCCACACGCGAATGTCCACAATAAAACTCATCAAGTGACATCCCTACCACATACATGACATAAACCCTTCCAGATGCCCCGTAAGGCTTAATCCACACCATTACATTAGTCGCGCGGTCGACGACAGACGCGATCCGACGCGCGGCGCTTGTGTGCTCACCGCTTAATGCGATCAACGACGTTTAATAAAAATATTACGTTTCTAAGCTCTTAAGTTGATGACTCTGTAGGATATGCGGTATCTGCATAAATGGCAAGGTGCGTTATACTTAAGGGATTATAAAGAGGTCTGGTCATTTGGGGTACATATTAAAATCGCTACCAAGTCGATCAGCCGTGTCATTTGTCCTGACTTTACGACAATGGTTTTTTTTTTTTTGGAAATAAAATAAGTTAAATGGGGACTGAAAAAAGAAAGTAAATTTTCTTTCGAAAGTAAAATGTACGATTTTTTTGCAAATGTCCGGCTTTTTGTTTTTAAATTTCGCAATGGTCCCGCTAACCTTATAACAAGCTCCGCTGGCTGGCTAATGTTTTCACCGCGGCATGACACGCGCGCGGACTGGCGTGGAAAAACACTTTTCCCAGTCGAGGAGTGACATCAGAACCATCAGATCACACTTTCAGATAACAAAACAAATGAAATTATGTGTTACTTCTCTCGGTAGTAAACTCTGATTCAGTCAGAGGCCTTAGTACGAACGTGTGACGTAAACGCATAACGTAACTTACAACTATTCTATAGCATTTTGGTTTTGCGGTAAACACTCTCACTCTTTGCTGCCATGGCTTATTTTGATTTAATTTAATATTTGAATTGTTTTTTTTTATCTTTTCATTACGGACGCTTTTAACGTTCTGCATCGTTCTCACATGCATAATTTTGAACATGAATGATGTAACCAATACTTTGTAACAATATTATTATGATTTAAAAGAGTGTCCATGGAGTTTCTTGCC
Source organism: Apamea sordens (assembly GCA_945859715.1). Classification (NCBI taxonomy): domain Eukaryota; kingdom Metazoa; phylum Arthropoda; class Insecta; order Lepidoptera; family Noctuidae; genus Apamea; species Apamea sordens. The sequence continues at coordinate 636,983 of OX244002.1, forward strand.
CGTTCTTCTCCATAGGTACCTACTACGCTTTGGAATGGGCAACTAGCTTCATCTTTTTGACTGACAGACCTTGACAATTCAAAAGTGCCTGTAATTGGTTTATTTGAAATAAATAGTTTGAGTTTGACACGAATAAAGTCTCGAAATTAAGTAAATATTATGCGCGAAAGCAGTATTTTTTATTTTAAAATCGTTCGGAACTTACGCAGCTATTGGTTTCTCCTCGCGTCCGTGCCACTGATAAATATGTAAATAATAAACTACCTATTATGTAGATGTAGCGGTATCTACAACGCCACATGCGAACAACGCGTCATACTGACGTCACGCTAATCCTGCATCTCGCAAACAGAGTTTACCGCGAAATTAGCATAGATACAATTTCTCAACATCAATCGTTGGGCAGTTGCCCGCCAGACACAACACCCGTCTGGTCGGAGGATCCTCCCTTTTCTATGGAGGATGAGTGAACTTTAAACCCTGTTCCTCATACCCCTAAATAGGCGTATCAATTGAAAACCAATAAAAAATAAACAACGTCAACCCAGTGACAGGTGACGCATGTCCGACACCTGTTACACAACACCACGTGTCGGAAGTTTAATTAACAAATGTGTTCTGCCCCTTATCAGCCGGTGCAAGGTGCACAGCCGACAAGCGAAATGGGTCACAGCACTGACGGTTATAGGTTGTTTACACGAGTAGACATTGAATGCAGTAATAGAAGAAGGCTGTAATAAATAGTAATAAACAATAGCAACTATCTTCTCCTAAATAATAATCTTAAATTCATTCACTGACAGACCACGAACATCCTGAACTGCTCGGTCTAGAAATAGGAAATTTTGCTAAAGAAGATTTTTTGTGAAAATTCATCGCAAATTTATTCATAGGTTATATACGTGATGAAAGATTGTATGGAAGTTCGTCAGTTTTAGCATGAACAGCCTATAATGTTCGTAATGCTGGGACACAGGCCAGGCCTCTCGGTGACAGGGAAGTTCGTCACTTTTACCGATAAGAAACCCGGCTTGTCAACCAATAAAACTTCATTGCTGGATATTGGAAAGCTTTTCCGGAATTAAACAGCGGCCTGGATAATCTACTTATCCTAATTGTGGAACTTCGCTTTTATACAATAAATATAAATGCATTAATTGTCATCAGCTGAAGACCTCCCACCTGGACATGAGTTGCCTTAGGTAACCTGGAAGTCTTTAAGTAGACTCCGGACCAAGATTGGCCGAAGCAAGGAAAACCTGTTCAGGTGGAAATTCATAGACGACTCCGCCTTGGAGTGTAAATGTGGTGCTGTTCCACAGACGATCACGTGTCCTGTCAGCTGCACGTTACAGGAACTGATGGACGCTGGTGATGGCGCCAAACAAGTGGCCGAATTCTGGGCCGAGTCCATTTAGATAGCTATCGACACGCTAAGAAGAAGAAGAATGCGTAGTCAGCCGCCCGCACCTCGCACCGCACCCCGCACCGCACCCCGCACACGGCAAGGCAGTAATTTTTTAGAAAAAATTCTGTGGTTTAGAAATACTTAAATTCTCACCGATCTCACAGTCCTAGTCAGCCTCACCAACTATTATTTTTAATTATACCAATATTTTCTCTGCATGTTCCGGCGCGTAAACGAGACACGATGAAGTTTTATTGTTATGACGGCTATAACCGTACGCCCTTGAATCTATAATTCTAATTAAATCTATAATTTTTAAACCAGAACCAATCTTTGAAAACGGTAGCTGTCAAAGCGTTAAGAAGCTTAATCAGATCGATAACAATCTAACAGACACCAAAAAAACAAAATTAAAAAATAAAAGTCACACAAACGACATAATAATATCTCTACATCACATCGGACGGAATTAGGGCATCGTCACACGGTGCGACAGACAGCGATCACGATCGACAGATAATCGCAGCCGTGTAAGTAGCCTACGATTAACTCGGATAGTCGCAGCACAATGTGTAATCGGACGGAACGATGTTATCGATGAAACGATCCCGATGAGCTTTTTAATGACAACTCCGTTCGGAATGCGTGCAGCGGTAATGTGTTTATTTATGCGTGAAGTATTCAGATCAATATTTTAGATAATTGTAGATACTTATCATTAACTTCTTAGTTTTTGGTCGCCTTCCTTCATTTATTGAGATTAACTGTCAATTTATTCTTCTGACTATCTTCCGCCTGCGACTTGGCAGTGTGAAATTTGTTCTTCCCCCGACCCTGTCGCATCGCATCGCCTGACGCGCTATTACTCCTTAGCGTGATGTAATATAGCCTATAGCCTTCCTCAAGAATTGGGCTATTAAATTCAAAAATATTTTTTCAAACACGACTGCTAGTTCGAGAGATTAAGGCGTTCAAACAAAAAACTAATAAACTCCTTAGCTTTATTACTAGTGTAGTACATAGTATAGATTAAACTCAGTGTGCGTTCCACTGGAGATCCCAGATTCTTATGTCTACTTAGTAGCCACTAGCAAGAATTAAAAAATCGTCTTAAAAGGTTACACTTTGCAACATAACCAACGGGTTATATTTAATTAGCACCTTTAATTACCTACATAACCCATAAAAAACACGCTGGACATTTTCAGGTTACAGCAGGATTTAAACTAAAAGCTTTAACAAAATATGTTTATAGGCAAACGGGCCATTAGCGATAACCATTAAAATATGCGCGTATGCGATGTGTGTGTGTCCTATACTAGCTTGTGCCGGCGGCTTCGCCCGTCTGAACTTGGAAATAATCCCACGGAACGTGCTGCCGGGACAACACGTATGCTGTCCTTCCCCACGATGGTGGCATCCTAGCTCCTGGACAAATTCTTTCGAAATCCGTTCAGGGGTTTAGGCGTCAAAAGGTAACATACAGACAGAGTTACTTTCGAATTTATAATATCAATATGGATAGCCGTTGCCCACGGGCCTCGACCAACAGTGGACATTTATAGCCTGGATGTTTTACGAGCTAATTAGTAATTTTATAGCCAATTAATTAAAAGCTTAAGAAAATTAATTTTCTAAGTTTATGGCTTTGAGGAGTTTACGCCTTTCATACTGTTGACATTGCGTAGCCTCGCTTGTAGTACTTGATGGGTAAGCAAACCTGTAGCCTATAGTTACTTCTAATCGAAAGGCCAATCGGAACCGTGCACCTACCTTCTGACGCTTCATAAGTGCCCATGTAGGATTACGTGAAGTAAAGTATTTTGACTTTGATTGGCTTTATTCTTATTAGCGCTTTTAAGACGGGAAATAGACAGTATGATGTTTTGATATTATCATTGATCTACTCGTAGGCCCCAAGTAAGATGTACTGCACGTAGTAGAAAATAATATATCACACATTTTATTCTATGTGAAAATAATATTAAACTTGAAGTGCATAATTTATTAACTCCTCAAAACACCATGTTAAATCTCCGCCCACGTTGCGTAGGCGCGCTGCGCACGGTGCGACTATCTGTCGCACGGAATCGCGACACGACTGCGTCTGACTTGATGTATGCGCACGATCCTCCACCACTCTCCGGGGGTGGGAGACGCGAGATTACTTTGAGTTTATTATAATTACACTCTTCACTAGAATGGCTCATATTTATTGGCACTCTTTTCTATCGGTGATATTTGTGAGTTCATATGCCACAAGCGTCGTCACTTAACTATACAAATAGTCTATAATAGCCTAGCGACCCGACCCTGCTTCGCACGGCTTTTATGACTTGGCGAAACATCGTGATTTCTTTATTATGTTCTGTAAGTTTAATATTATCATACCTTCCTTATTAAACTCTCTAAATGCTGGTGAAAATCCCGCATCGAAAACCGTTACGCAGTTTACAAGAACAACGCGGTCAAATAGATGCGCCGGACGAGCGACTTGAATTTATTGAGATATAGATATCACAACGTAAACTTTATGACAGTTAGCCCAAACACCTCTATAATTTCCAAATCAATACACAAACACATCTATATTCCTGTAAATCGAAGAGAAACGTTCATTCAATTAAAGTAATTAGTCGCTGAAGGCCGCGGCTCGTCGCCATCAATCAGTCCGTAATGAAGTGGTGCGGGGAGCCTAATGACCGTTTTCACGCACCATTTATAAGACATTCAGTGGCTTTATGGGGTAGGAATGTTCAAATGAATACATCATTTTTTTCCATTGTGTTTCGAGGAGAGACAACAGGTGTAAGATTAAAGACTTTATAAAGGCTAATGAAAGAATTAAAAATACTAATTTAGGCAAATGCAGACGGGATTTCTCGTTGTAGATGATTGCCAATCAATAACGTCGAAACTTTAAATCAAATTCAAACACGACTAAACGTAGAAACAACGACAAGCCGGTATACGTATATTCCAATCATCTAATAGCCTAACTACACATACACGTACCCATTTACCGACCAATCACCTACCAGTCCCAACACAATCCTAATCAATAGGACTGCGACACGGTCGCATATGTCGCGCGACGATATCGCTCGGTCGTGTCGCACGCCCGTATCTTGCGACGAGTACATCAAAGTGAATGTTCCTTGTATCTCTGTAGCCTGTACTGTATTATTTGTCTAGCACGTAGGTTGTCAAAGTTTAAGGAGCAGATTAGGAAAATTGGTTGAAAATACTCCTTGGAAGCTTAATCACGACCGTTAGGTAATACTATGGCCCTTATCAATAGAGCCATCTTCATCTGCGTATTCAAACAACAAATCTTCATATGTATGGAGATTTCTTTTTTAATAAAAAACATGTAACGTGAATTTTACTTAGAGGAAGAGAAAGCTATCTGATTCGCTCGATTATTGCAATTGATATAATAATCCCTTCCAATAAACTTGTACGTATACGTTTCTAACATCTGCTAATTCGCAAAACTTTGAGCACCGGCTCCCATCTAAGCCTGTGCATGCACCAGACGATGGCGCGATAGCGGCGCGGCTAGTCGCAACTAATGTGACACTCGGCGCGTAATGAATGGCCCTCTTTAGATTGCCGATAGCGGGACCATCGACGACAAATGCTTACAATATGTGACGCTGTATAGAGTTAGTTTGTATTTACTTACAGGACATTTATCCCCCATCGGCGGGCTAGCCAGCCATGGGGATATATTGCAAGCGAGGAACGTTACTTGTAATGTTATTAATTAACTGTAGGTACCTACATTGTATAGAGCGTTTGTTGATCGTAAATCAATGTTTAGGCCAAAGAACCTGAAGCCTAATGGCAAGCACACAAGTCGCAATAGTTTTCATTTGCAACCGGTCAGTAGGTTATGGTTAGAAATTCGTGTTCCGGTGACTTGATGAGCTGCCGTTGTGTGAATAATGATTGTGACTGCGCAATACAATGACGAGTCTGCGGGTCCCTTGCACACTACTGTAGCAATAGAATGACGAGTCTGCGGGTCCCTTGCACACTACTGTAGCAATACAATGACGAGTCTGCGGGTCCCTTGCACACTACTGTAGCAATACAATGACGAGTCTGCGGGTCCCTTGCACACTACTGTAGCAATACAATGACGAGTCTGCGGGTCCCTTGCACACTACTGTAGCAATACAATGACGAGTCTGCGGGTCCCTTGCACACTACTGTAGCAATACAATGACGAGTCTGCGGGTCCCTTGCACACTACTGTAGCAATGGGTTTTATTTTGACCATTCAAAATTCATTGCGTTATTTGCTGAGCAGACAAATTTTTGGAACATATGAAGCAATAGATTATCAATATCCTTCAAATTCATTCAGAATGTGATTGAAAGTGCGTATATACAAGAAATAATATAAATAACTTATACAACTCTTCCGTGTTAGTAGAGTCAACACTAACAATTCACCGTCGTGTTATTGTGATAAGTAAAGATTTCCTCTTATGTTCCTCGGAGCTCCAACGACTGCCATTGCCTACCGGGAGGTAATTCTTAAATATTCAGTTCAAGGACCGCTATAAATAAGTCCCTGAACTGACTATTTAATTTAGAATTACGTCTAAGCCGTGCAGAAGATTTCGAACTACACCTGTTCTTCAGCTCGACAAACGTTATCTGTAATCATGTGAAGAAATCAGAGAAAGAATTTTGCGTGAGATGAGAAGCAGCTGATACGCACCAACATTTTGATTTTATTATTATTGTTTCCTTCCACAAAGTAACTGTATTGTGCAATCAACGTTTTTACTCAACATTTTATGATATTATAATATAATGTTTTTTGGTCTGGATATAAAAATTAACAACTTTACTGATGATTACGTGCAGTGCCATAACTTGATATCTTTGAGCAAAAACTTTTGGAGTATCCGATGTCATGCGAGGAAAAGGGACAAAAAATATAATGTCGTATGACAAAAAGGGATAAAAATAAATCAGCAGTGCATTAAGTGACTGCAGTTTTATTTTACATGTGGATAGTTCTTATGGGGATATGTTAAGGGTGAGTTTTCTTTGTTTTGTGTATAGTTAGTAATGATTATAAGGATGAGTGGTACAGAAGGCGATAAGCGGTTTTGTATAATAATTATGTTAATATTATCAACAAAATCCAATCACAGTGGTTCACCACACTTCGTAGTCGAACACAGTAATCTTCTTTGAAGCATCAGAACTTGTTTATTCCACTAATGAAGTTTCCAACCTAATCGAATGAAATCGAAGCCTAACATAATAAAACTTAATTAATAAAGACACGTTAATTAGAAAGAGACATGTTTATTGACAAGAGAAGTCGCGTGACGACGCCTGTCTGACATTAACCTTAATTCCGAAGTATTGATCGAGTACTCTGTCTCCGTCTGTGTTTACATGTGCCTCGATCTAATATTCGAAGAACGTGTAAAAAAGTGGGTCAAAGCCAAGACAAAGTTAATTTTTATTTGTAATTAGCTTGATTATGAACTTAGCTATATGACTCATCGTCACATACAGCAGTCCACTGCTGGACATAGGCCTCTCCAAGTGCACGCCATTCGGCTCGATTCTTGGCGTCCTACCTTACGCTTGGCGTTATGATGGGTTGTATTCTACTCATCGCAAACCAGAAGCTTCCAATTTAACAGCCTCTACTTCTTTTTTTATGGATGCAGAAGAGTCCCGCTACATAAATTGTGATTTCCATAAAACTGCCACTTTTTTGATGTAATGTTCCTATGCCTCTTGCCCATGGTCCGCTCTGCATATGGCGCTTTACTGTATGTAAATGATTTCATCACCACAGCTCTCAAAACTGTACAGACAGTTGTGCTGCTGGGGAGTTTGTTGCGCCACTTCTTCTTCCCAGCGATAGCACTAGGAAGTGGTGAAGGGCGGGCGTTTTTGGGGAACTGTGTTTTGTAATTTTGACGTTCGAAAAGCTGATTCTCAGCCTAATTTGAATAAATGACTTTTGACTTTGATTTTAAAAGAAAACATTGTGAGGAAACCGGTGTGTCCTAGAACCAAAAAATCGAAGATATGTGACCTCTATCAACCCGCACCGGGCCCGCGTGGTGGATTACGGCCCACTCCCTCTCAAAGAGAGAAGGCCTATGTCCTAGAACTGGGAACATAATTGGCTGATTATGTGTTCCTCCTATGCCTTGATGTTACTCGTTGATTTTTTCGGTATATTTCTTCCTACAAAAGCTTGTTGGTTTGCAAAAACGATTCCCGCTGTCCGCATTCATCCGAGCCTTGCCTCACGCGAGATCCATAAAGCGATACATTATTTTTTCTCGTCCCGCGGGCAGTATTAAGGCTTTCTTAAGAGCCTTATTAAGCGGTATCTCGTATGAAGAGGTATACAGTACATCTTCTTTATCGAAGACGGATATCGACGTAGCCGCAATAAATGTCGTTGAAACATATTTATAAAGTGGAGATAGGCATCCAGTTGACCACATTCTTGGCTGATAGCAAATATACTCTATATTTTCTATTCGATTGGAATGTAGTAGCAAAATAATTCTGAAATATTAAAAAAAATGCAGATGCAACTGTAACAGATTCTTTGTAAAACAGAGCAAAATATTTGACACCAATGTCTTGTTCATTTTCAATAATGTGGCCTTAAGTTTAAAAAAAAAAATTCTGAAAAAAACAACACCTGCACCTTCAAAATCAGTTTCATAAAGTTCACCATCACCTACAGACTCGTCACCACCACTTCTTAAACTTGTATGTACTTAGGCTCATAAACGTATCATAATTTTTCGCTTCGATTATACGTGATGGTCCGCCCAGTGAGTAGATACAGTATCGCTCAAAACTCCAGTGGCATGCTAAGGACTACATTGCTATGAACTGTGCGAGCACGATACAGCCAGTACGTGTGCGTGTATGAGTCATGTCTCAACATTCCACAGATACCACACACTAATGAACTGACGTCCCACTACGCGAAATAACATTATATTTCTGTTGCATTTAGAATACGCGTCACAGTGGTGCCGATTTCCTTTTTCACAAACTAACGTTGAAATTATGAGCTACAAAACTAAATTCGCGCGAAAACTTATATTTTTGTTAGAAACATTGTCCTATAAACTTTGTTATTTATATACTATCATTATTCCATATTACTAACTCCTATCTCTCCTATTAAAGACAACTAATCATAATTTTACAACGTTCATATTAATTCCCTGTGACCGTTATTGAGATTAATCGTACCTATACTGTTTTAAGGGAATTCGAACTGTAACTCGTAGGCAATAGAGTGATTGATAGAGTGGCCTGATTTTGTAACTATGGTAATTGGTTGGACCATTTAAGGGAATGTTAATATGTAGACCATGTTTAGCGGTGTGGTCCAATCTTGTACCACTTTGTAGGGCAAGAATACATGCATACTCATACTCAGCATATAATGTCCCCACTGCTGGGACACAGGCCTCTACTCTGTGAGAGGGAGTGGGCCGTAATCCACCACTTGCCCAGTGCTGGTTGGTAGATGTAGGACATGCCGGTTTCCTCATAATTTTATCCTTCAGCGTTTTGAGAGCCGTGGTGATGATATAATTTATAAGTAGAACACATGACTGAAGGATAAATATTTCTTGGGACCACTATGTACAGGCACAGGTACATATCTACATATGAAAGAAATAAGAAGAAAGAAAATACATTTATTTAGCACAGACTAAAAGGCACGCAGGAATTAGCATGAAAGTGAATATATACGTAAGTGAAATAATGTTATAAGGGTCTGCAGTGCGATTCTATAACCATCTCACCGTGAAAACTTAGGTGAAGTGAGCGTGGAGTGAGCTGTCATTCCAAATAATGCTAGGGATTGACACTACTGACAACTCACATGAAGCTCACTTCACTTGAGTTTTCACGGTGAGATTTTTACAGAATCGACCGGCTGGTCCAGATGAACACCAGCGTCAGGAGTGCGTGACGCTGGCGTTCAGCTGGACCTGACCTGTATAACATTATTACGCTTACGATACCTTCAGCTACATTTTTAGTTTTTCATTCCAATTTGATTCGATTTTTTATTGGAACTATAAATATCAGTTTTATATCAATGTGTTATCTTTCTCCATCCACAAAATACATGATTATCTACCGATTGCATCAAGCCTCTTTACCATAATTATAAAAATGCCTTCAATTAACTGCATCCCTGATACTGGTACCCACGGCACAATCATCTCGTTAATAACTTCATTTGGGTTCGTCTGCCTGTTATAAAGTGTACTATTTATGATACCATCGAACCGTTTAATGTATGACGCCGATATTGAAGAGAAGACTGTTGTTATTATGCGTGTGCGCCTGATCCCAGTGCCTAGTAAAGGGCGTGAGTGTTTTTAATCATTTTGAATTTTAGTACCTAGTTGAGCATCTCGCCTTTTGCTTTAGCGATAGAAATTGGCATAGTGTCAAGTTACAGCGCTAGTTAAAAAATGTAAACATGTTACAATCCAAGAGCTAAAAGAAGTATTCTAAATGCTGTGTCACTATTTGCATTTATTGTTTACACCTAAAGCAAGTGGTACAGGCTAGTTGTATAGAAAACTTGGTAAAAATTACAAAAACGTGAACGAAATAGTTAATAAAACATATTCGAAACATTTATGTTTTACACGCGACATGTTTTGATAGGTCTTTTAGAAGACTTATCGAAAACAAGTATTGCAGTTCGTATGGGTGGAAACGTGATAGCTTCCTGTCTAAATGACCCACGATCTATGATCATTTGTCTTATCTACGGTGGTCTACATATAAACTGGAGCACACATCTGTCCATCCTACACAGGGCGATAATATATGCAAGTGATTCACTCGGCTGTCCAAACACACTCCCTGCACATTCGTTATGTTCGTCTACGAGTATGTTCAACCAGTTCTTAATTTCCTTTGGCATGTCATTAAAATTACCATAGCTACAGTGACCAGTTTATCTTGGCACATAGTGCGGCGATGACTGCAGGATGGTCAACGATTTGTGATAAGATTCTGAACGTTTTTGAAATCAAATAGAGACCCATGGTCATCAGCCTCGTAACCTATAATTATCAGTTTATTTGGAGTCGGCGCAGCATGACTTTGAAATCAATAGTGCCTATTGTAGATACTGCCGAACATAGAGTTTAATCCCGCAAATATATAAATACTGTCGAACATAGATTTCCTCAGTAACTTTTACTTTTTGGAGACTAGATTTCTCTCCGGTTTTTGGCAAAAGGCTCGATGGGACTTAAAAATAATTGACGAAATGTGAGCTGCACGCCCCTGCCTGTCCCTTCGGAGACTACATGCATGATGTCGTGTTTTCATACTTTCCCGCGTATCAAGATATATTTGTAAAAGCAGTCTTTACGACTTGCCTTTCGCTCAGTCGGCCATTTTTACGACGGTTTATCTCGCGACAATAATGAACTACATTCTTTTCTAAATAATTAAAGGGAACTAGTTTAATAGACTCTCTCTAATTAAAATTATACAATTAAAGTGGAATAGTCAAACTAATGAAAGAAAGTTGTGTTCGTTTTTCGCGTTTTATTATTGGAATGTTATAACGTTATTGCGCCTTAATGAACCAAAATGTCTGACTTTAATGTTCATACAGTATACGCATTAAAAAAAAGTACACAATAAATATAACATACTTTTGGTCTAAATGCAGCATAACTCACGAATCAAAGCTTATTTATCATAGTTAGCGAAAGTGATTAGACATAACTACATATTACTCAAGTAAACAACCACGCCAGTTTCTCAATAATTTCCTAAAGTTAATAAGAAACGTGCATGGTAATTAACCTAATCACCGGCGCTAATCAAGAAGATTACAATCATCCGTTACAGACTTCCGGAGATTTACAAACAGCATCACACCACGTAGGTTGGTGAGGTGTTCGAACAACATCAGAAGCAATTCTCGTAATTTTAAGAACGTTCACAGTCTGATCTCAGTCTCAATCTGTCATAAATACCTCTAATTTCTCTACATTTTTGACAAGGTTTTGACATTAATTGTCGCTGAGATGAGATTGCGACTAGATTTTGAACGTTTTTAATTACGGAAATTGGCATTCTGCACAGACTTAATCCTACTGAGAAACAAAACACTACGAGATATTCTTCTTATATTATACTAGCTGCGCCTAGCGGTTTCACCCCCATACGTTTCGATCCCTTGGAAATATTGGTATAAAAAGTATCCTATGTGTTAATCCTGGTTAGAAACCCTCTGTGTGCCAAATTTCATCCAAATTCGTTCAGTAGATTTTGCGTGAAAAAGTAACAAACATCCATCCATCCAAACTTTCACGTTTATAATATTAATAGGATACTAGGATTATTTTGCTTTTCGAAAATGACAAAAACGTCAGCAGTTTTTTTTAGAAATGGCTTCTCGCTGGTCAACCGAAGGTTGTCTTGTTCGTGGCTGCTCAACCGGGTTTGAGCCTCCAGCAAGGGCTTAAAAAACTAAGCGACTATACGCTCAGGGCACCCCCTGTGGGGTACGGACCTCGGCTTAGAGCGTCGCTGGGCGAGGGCAGCAAGGGTCAGGCAGTACAATAACGTGCACAGGCTACATCCCACTGAGAAACAAAACACTACGAGATACTATTCGAACAAGAGTAACATACAAGGCCGCACAATTAGCCAAACTGATATTATCTCCGCCCGAGTATATCAAAACTATGACTAATGTTATCTGCCTCAATCTACATGTTACACCAACGGCGCACGTCGCGCTTCAGACTTGTGACAGTTGATGTGATCTGCCGTGTATGAATGTGGACGATTAGCTAGACAATGGATAAAGTTGGGCACTTGACACATGACAAGGAAGAACAGTAGGCTTAGTTAGGAAAGGGAAAGTAAAACGTTGCGCCAATGATGTTCCCGACAATGGCATGCACTCTAATTGCGTATCAAAAATCACAATCCGAATTATTTCGAGGGTCAAAGGTTGCCAATCCATTGTTTCATAAATGTGTTCTTGTTCTTAAACCGATATGTTCGAATTTGATGATGAATGTTGTTGAACTGTAAAACTGTAAAAATTAAAGCTACGGATAGTATGTTACGCATACCTCGCTGAGCTTTGCATATTCTCCTCTAACTGTTCTCACGTAGCTCGTGCCAACAAGCTTTTTGTAGTACCATAGTAATAATTTGTCAATCATGGCGATTTTGGCGATGTATGAGCTGATGAAAATTATCTTAACACTTCAAAGCGTTTTCATTCGTTTATCAATGTCGTTTAAACCGTAGTCCAAAGCTACTTCATATTTGTGTAACCATAGAGTCTATCCTGGAGTGATGTATCAAGTGGGCATACTGTATCTATCCTATGCTGTGTGCACACGCAACTTGAGACGGACAGGCAGACGGGGCGTGAAGCGTGAAAGTTAGCGTGTCGGGTTACAGGCTCCGGTGACGTCACGCTAAGAGGTTATGTGTCATTTTTGTGCAGACAAATACATGACTGTCCTAACTCAGAGCAATTAGGTATCTATAGAATAATTTAAACTACATACAAGAGATAGCTAATTATACGTGTATAGAAACTATTGGATGGTCATCGTGACACAACTTTTGCTTTTTTTTAACAGCCATTCTTGTACTCTACGTAACATAACTTATTACCAGTTCAGAGTAAGTTAATGTCATGTCTTTTCAAAGCACCTAAGATGAAACACACTAAACATGAATGAAATTACTAAAACACAACCATTCCGATTTGTCATGAAAATTGTCTTATAAAGCTTTCCTACCGGAATTACGTGGCATACAACACTGCTACAGAAAATTAAACTGTTGCATTGTAGGTAACGTTATCTAAACAGCGCATCAACTAGTGCGCGACGAGCAGACAGACAGACGGAGAGACAAGGCGTGAAGCGTGAAAGTTAACGTGTCATTTTACGTAGAGGTGCGCCCCGTGTGACGTGACGGCGACGTGACGGGCGGGAACGCGGGTCGGCTGTCACTCTTTTGTTACAGATAGGAAGGGATTAGGTTCCTATTGTTTGTACGTGAAGTTTATGTTACTTGCTTTTCATGCTTTCTTGACTGCTGTAGTACTCGTATTCATCTTTAACTCCTTTAAAGCAGGTTTCATTTATTTATTTAGTTAGTACCTCCAACAAAAGATATGTAGGGGAACCGAATGCTCCCCAGACATATTAGATAGGTATACAGAAAATAATGCTAGATAATTATACGCCTACGTTACGTTGCGCTCCAACCACAACCGATCTATTTTTTTGTAAAAATACATTTAAATGCAAAATGCGTCTGCGCAATATTTATATACCTAACATATTTTATGCTGTATTTATTGCAAATAAACACTTTGACTTTTAACTTTCGGATGTTGGATAAATCTATCGAATATTGTGACAATTGCAACAGCAGTATATTACTGGGCATAGTATCTTCGTCAACGTTAAGGAGCTATTATAAGATGGGAAAACAAAAAGAACCAATTAAACGAAGGTGCTTTTACAACTTACAACATAGAACCACTTCGTAAATTATCCAAGTAGGTACTTATTACTTAAAACATAACAAACACTAACACGGCATGAAATAGCAAAACCATAAAAACGTATACCTTTAACTGTGCGAAAACGTACGAAGTAATTAGATAGTTCCAATAATAATTGAACGTTTGCTAGAAATGTTAACGTTAAATTATTTTTCCTGATGCGTTTGCGCATGCCCCATGAGACACATAACATTCAGAAGCTTCAGAGCAAATGCAAACCTTTTTACATAAAGATCTGTCGGAGACAAGATCATCATCATCTACCTGGCCTATTTCGCAATTATGTTGGTGTCGGCTTCCTGTCTAACCGGATGCAGCAGCATACCAGTATTTTACATGGAGCTACTGCCTATCTGACCTATCAGAGACCAGATATACCTACAATAAGAAACTTCTGTAATTGGTATTACTCTTTCTAACACGAAACAATACTAATAAAACCATATTGTAACTGTCGCCAACAAACTCGGCTCATTTACCCAAAAATGCAACCGAATTATTGCGATATTTTACGAGTATATGGCCCATGACAGCCCCTGAACCTACCTGCTGATGATTCAGCTAACTAACTTATGTGGTCAAAATGGAGCTTCTGTGCCTCATTTGATGACTATTAAGCCCGCAGGCACGCTCCGAGACTATCGCGTCGCCATCTTAAAAAGTGACGTCACATAATTTATGGCGCCATCCATCAAAAAGTTCATTTTCGCGGTCACACCTGTTGTGTCCTCGCTTTTAACTGTAAAAATGTGGTCACGGAATGTGGTTCGTGCATATGAAAGCTATTCTTCTATAGAAGGGTCAATGGTTCGAATCTCTTTGATGATAAACCAAATCTTAGTTCTTCTCCATAGGAATCTACTACGCTTTGGAACGGGCTAGCTTCATCTTTGACAGTACAAAAGTGCCCGTAAATAGTTTATTTAAAATAAATGCGTTGAGTTGAACATCGCAATAGAAAGACTACGGAAACATCTTAAATTGTCTGTAAGTGTAAAGCAATCGTATAGTTACTAATTTTTTTTAAGTTTTACTAGGCAAGCTCACCGTGTCAGTAATAGGGTAACTATTAATAACTATTTAATATTACTGACAATGCGAGACATTTGTCAAAAAATTACATAATTTTCAACGTTTTCACGGTGGTGTTTAATTATGCCGAAAATGGGATCCTCAGATTGTCAAACTGTCGCCGGTCGGTAAAGGTGGTTGAAAAAACCAATGGGGCACGAAACAGGAAGACGGGTCGTGGGAACTTACAAAAAGAATATAATAATTAGAGACCCCTGATCAAGAAGGCGAAGGGGCCGGAGCACTGAACGATTCAGTCAAGGTTGGAAGGGTTTGTGGTGATGCACCCCTTACTCAATAATGCACTATGCGTGTTGCCCGGGCTTCATGTCAGTGCAACCTTTAAAATGTCTTCAAATATGGATGGCATAGGTACCAGAAATTAATTAAATCATTCATATTGGTGAAATGAAAAACGGAAATGGTTGGTTACAGAATGTAATCGTAAATGATAAATGATTTTATTTCGGTAAGTAGGTCTGTACAAACATGTTTACATGCCCATCATATTTTAAAACTAGATGAGGTCGGCGTTCCCTATCCGGCTTCTCTGAGAAGAAAGGCCGAAACCAACTCAGAGGTCACAGTCTCTTTTGAAGTCCAGACATAATCTCAGATCGGTCAGATTCTGTAAGACCCTGTAGATTGGTGTTTGAAATAATCTTTTGAGGAAAGAACCACACACACTTTAGTGGACCTGTCTAGTAAATCCTACCGGTTTAAAAAAAAACATTGTCACTAGTCAAAATAACTTGAACTATAAATTATACTCTAGTCTATTTAATTACGAAGTATGCTAGGGTATAGGTACATAATGTAAATAACGGTGCATTTAATTAAGTTTTAAATTATGCCTCGAGACAATCGAGAAATAAATATTCATAGGAGTTTCGTCTTGAAGCATCATAAAATCTTGGTTATTTATGGCGTGAGTGTATACGTAAACCTAAGTCGATAAGTTGTTACTACCTACAGCTTGCTATGAAAACTATCTGAATGGTAAATCTTTTTCATTCAGTCATTCTGAGTAAAGTTGCGTTAAACGTCGTCATTAATGCCATAGATGGCGCTGCCGACAGTTATCACAACAAAACAAACCTTAATTATTACTAATCTCCCATTTCCTTTTAACTGTACTACTGTTTTCTGCGAGTGTACGCGCAAACCACATTAAACAGGCGCCTTATACCAACTTTATTTCTATATCCTTAAAGGTGAATTTCCCATGACTATTTACACTTTGTTACTTCACATCTCCCACGTCAGAAATGTAGTGTACGTGGACTTTATGTCTTAGAAAATTTGAGTGATTTTCCAATGTGGCGGCGACTTCTTATGTAGTATAATAATGCGTCATTAGGAGTAGTTAATGTGTTTCCCAGCGCCTGTTAATACTTGCGTGTGTATGATGCAGTCACTTTCTACACTGATCGTGTCTGACTGTTATGTATTTTATGCCTAGATTTTTCTTAGATTTTCCTTTAGCAAAAGCATATTATCCGAGAAGTTTATCTTTGCTGGAAACCATAGTGCTTAATATATCCCATAACTTTCTTTTCTGAACACTAAAATAAATATTACACTGTATAAGTCAGTGGGTCAATCGGCGGTGCATCAAAGATTGGAAAATATAAACTGATTGGTTCGTTTACGAGTCAATCGTTAACCTGTTCCAAGAAACGAGAAATTACTATTCCGATACACGATGATTTATATTGAAATTATGTGAAAAAGGTCGGCCTTATTATTTTGAACCATAACTTTTTGTTACTAGGTTGTCGTGGACATCCAAACTGTTTTAGGACAAAGATATATTGACAATTGCACAACCCTCAAAACAACAAGTTAGTTGAAAAAACCGCAGAAAGAAAGTTTCCCAAAAAATCCCGACTGCTACGCTCGTAGCGCACGAGTGCTACGGCGTAGCGGACCGCGCGTAGCGTGAGGAGGAATCGGTTTCTCTCTTTTCTAAGTTATTATTAATTTTAATTGATTGACTATCATGTCGTACGAGTACCATAGACTGCTCTCATGTGTATTATTCGATCGCTCACTGCTTTATCAGCGAAGTCTACTCCTAAACTATTTTAATTTATATTAATGTGATTGTACATATATTATTTGACATTTAGTACTTATACTGGATTATTGTCACTTATAGTTATTTCATAATAAGGTGTTTACTTACAGTAAAGTTAATTGAATAGAAACAGAATTATGACAACATTCTCGCCCACTCATGAGTGAAAGTATCTAAGTATACTCTGAACAGCCTCCACTAATCAACTGAGCTCAACTGTTGCACAATGAAATGTAACCGATTCAACGTACACTTGTAATGTAATGTGATACACCATTTAAGTCAGCGCCGTATCCCAATATCAATATATGTTGACGGGAGCTCAACATAAATCGGAATTGTTATGTTAAGCACCATTTTATCAAGACCTCTGTCACCTCAAAAGTTATTCATAAGTAGGGCTCAGCCTGTAGTGGTTACAATGAATACGCTCGTATAGAATTGGCTTCGTTAGCCCTCTTCATTTCGGTGCCACACTCAAACCAATAAACGTCCAATTTACGGCGTCAAATATTTTATTCCTGATCTTATGTTATATATAATGCAGGTAATATTTTAGAATCTTTATTGTAGTAATTTGATTTTAATTAGTTGTAAAAGAAGTGCGTTAATTGCTGAATGCGAGTGTTTCTTCAAAAGATAATTGTGATTTATTTTATTTTAGTGTTTTAAGAAATGAAGCGCCGGAGAGTCGCCGTTAGTTACTGTCGGACTTTAATGACTACTTTAAGCGATTACCAAACAGTGTGCCTGCATTTGTGACCATGAGAGTCCATAAAGTGTCTCCACGACCTCCAAGACATAGCCCAGGCTCACTCCTTGCTGAATGGCTCATATATGTTTCTACCCGACTGCGCGACAGCAAACACAGGGTTATGTTTGTACGAGTATACCATATCTTTAACTATTCTCCAATTCATTTAATGACTTATCAACATGAAAAGTGACGGATTCAGTTCAGCAATGTTTCATGACATTATTATAAGCTAACATCACGCCTGTAATCCCCAAAGGGTGGCAGCGGCGTGCCTACAGTGCACCCACATTGCGCAAGATTTTATATAGCATTATATACCTAATGCTATTTGATAAGGCAGGTTTGCCTTATGTATTGCTTATACCATTCCTGCCTCTGAGGATATCACAGTTATCCAATTCCTGTCCCTAAACCCAGGAAAATTACCAAGATATAAGTAGGAACTATAATTACCGAGCAATGTAACGAATGCACTTAGATAGCTCGGCGTGGTGAGAAGTTAATTGTAGCGTCTCTGCCGCATAGCCCGCGTGGCTCGGCTGGCTCACTGGCATGTGTGGATACCTGGTACTGATCCAAGGTAAGACCGGCAGCGGGGAAGTAAGAACGATCCAAGGATGAGATAACTCACAGGGCACTTCCTTCTTCGTGTTCTATCTCGAAAAATTCAATTCAAAATTCAACACATTTTATTTCTTATAAACCTACATGGACACTTATGAAACTTCAAAAGCTAGGTGTACGGTTCCAGCTGGCCGTTTGGTATGGAGCCGGCAAGAAACTCCACGCATACTCTTATAAAAATAATTGACATTACAGTGTTAATGGGATGACAGTGTAGGCCGGTCAGCAAGTACCAGGTACTTAATAATAAATAATTGCCAGCAAATCGAAACATGTATCGTATCGGCATGAACATATTATAACTGATATAGTAACTATTATCCAGTCAGCAGGGACTACCCAGGATGCACCAGGCATTCCTTTTAGTATCGCGACTAGCCGAATATTCCACGTGACACTGTTTGACCTGTTATAAAGAAAGAAAGAAAGTTATGTTTATTTAAGTATGTACAAAAAAAATTGCATAACCTCAATTAGCTATTAAAAAACCCTTATATAATTATCTTTAATCGTTGTAATACCTTTGTCTTGTAAATAGTTAACATGTAATTATAATTAAACTTTCCCGCATGGCGCCACTCGTGTGAAAGTAATCCAAATCTTTGTGTTTGTCATTATGTTCTGCTTAAATATAAACACCTTTTCCGAAAGTGCGAACAATGGAACCATGGCGCTAAGAACAACGGTTTGATTACACAATCCGAAGGTACTTGTAGCGCCTTCGAGTATGAGTCGAATATTTTATTAGCTTTAAAAGTACTGGCGGGAGGTGGTCGCAGTCAAGTTCAGAATCAAATCCTTCATTAGACGCAATGGTTCAGACTTGTAAACGTCTTCCTTATTTTCAGCTTAGTTCAAGGCTGAATACTCTTTGTACTGAAGTTATTCATCGTCTCAGCAAACATAAAATCACTGATTTAATTATTCATTCTTACCTGAGTAATTACTTCGTTTCCAAATTCTACAGTAGCTAGATAGATAAAACATCACAAAAATTAACTGATATTACTACTGAGAATATTGGACCTGGGACTTGCAAGAGCCTATTCTTATTTAATTTTCTAAATATAACCTAACCTCAGTTCCTAAACTATTAAGCTTACCGCTACATCTCGGAACCTAGTCCGTGAACAGGAAATAACAGTTTAATAACAGTTCATAATTATTTAATTCGTCTCAATAGTGACCGCGACCGGTTCCTGCTATTACCTCCACAGTTTACACTAGATCACATAACACAGCACAAACCAGAAGGTGCAGGCGATCATAATTCCATG
Source organism: Apamea sordens (assembly GCA_945859715.1). Classification (NCBI taxonomy): domain Eukaryota; kingdom Metazoa; phylum Arthropoda; class Insecta; order Lepidoptera; family Noctuidae; genus Apamea; species Apamea sordens. The sequence goes on from OX244002.1 coordinate 656,819, forward strand.
TCACGCACTGAGTCCAAATACAAAAGAAATACCTGCCTCTCATCCGCGTAGTAAGCCAGCTTGACAACATTTTACCATTTTTGGGGAAAAATATTTTGTCTTTTTCATCACAAGCAATTTGATTTAATAAAAACACGTGCCACTTCCTAAAATAAGTGTCGGGATAATGTGAAACAAAACTATTTCAGAGTAGTATTAGTTTCCTTAGTTCTCCGTACCTTCGCGGCTTCTGGTTCAATCTGTATTCTGAGCTAGATACTAGTATCTTTGGAACTGTTATACGACGCGCGACACTGAATCACTCAGTGTCGCGCGTCGTGTATGTGCAATTAAAACACGCCTATATTAAAACACACAAATTCAATCTCGACAAATTAAAACAAGGTGTGTTTTAATTTGTCGAGATTATACCGACATCCTGTAAGTATGATGTGGTACCAGTGGGTGTGAGTTATATCACAAGACGATCGTAAGGAACAGTAGAGTGTCATTCTTAGTTCAATGCATACCTACGTCAAGACTCCAATGTCTGGTTCTATTCCAATGAACCAAAAGTACTACAAAACGAATCCGAAAGTCGGGCGCTGCTGGAAGCCGAGTTTGGACAGGTTCTTAAAAAGCTATATATGTTAAGACACCTGCAGTCTGTCCACAGATATTGCCAAATTTCTATAGCTACCCCACCCAACAGCGATGATTTATCTAACTTAGCGTCCACACCCTACATTCGCAATAGAATACACGGCTTTACATCATTTAATTACACACTGTATTACCTACAAGTAAAATCTGATCATGAATAGGCCTCTCCATCAATACCTTGACAGTGTTTTATTAGCTTGTTCAGCTTAGCTGCGAAGGTACGATTAAGAAATCTGTAATATTAATCTCAAGCTGCGGGCAATTAATCTTATTCTGATACTATCGAAATTGGCATTTAATTGAAGGAATATAGTAGCATTTAGTAGCTAGAGAAATCTCAAATAATTACATCTAATTGAAACTATTACGCTACATAAATAGAGCGATGTGAAAGGATAGTTAACAGGTACTTAGTTATTAATACAAAACACAGCTGAAGAAATCGAACAAAACGAAAATTAACTTCAACTACTGCTCTCTAACCATATTGTCCGTTATTATGTTTACCGAGACCAACAGACGAAGTTGTTTGCTCACTGACCCGTTGGGGTCGACTTTTAAGACTTAGTAACCTATCCCAGAACATACCATAGCAACATCTTAACATAGCCGAAACTCCAAAAAAGAATAAAAATTTTACACTCAAACTCGTAAATAAAAAAGCATGACAAAAATTCGCGTCGCGTGTTAAAATGCTTCATACAAAACAATTAATAGTCAATTACATGGACATTCCACGAAATTATGAACGATACAAAACAATGTAATTCCACATATTAAAAACTGTTAAAAAATATTGTTTTCTTCAAAAATGAAAGGGTTAATCAGGTGTAATCTACCAGATTGGGCACGATCAAGGTTGACCACAGAGTCTCAACATTTCCGGTCTGATGCACCAGGGTCATTGGCTCCCAATCTTTAATTAATCGGAAACCGAACATTGCCGATGATGGCCGAAGCCTGATGAGAAATGTTACGGATTACATGCATGAAGATTGAACTCTGTGCAACGGGTCGGAGGAAATTAACGCAGGGAGGTGAGAAAGACGAAAACTTTAACTTGAAATTAAAGTGAAGATAACAAACCTACCTAAGCAGACAGAGACACGATTTCTATATCGACTTCTGCTCTTAACCAGAAGCCCGGAGTGTTAGAACGAATCGTTTTTCCACAAACAAAAATCCTTGGAATCGTTTCCGAATGCCGTTTCCCTGGTGAATTCATCTAAGTACTACATTTACAGCACCTTGTGTTTATCCAGATCCCAATTTGCATCAAAATGGGCAATGAGATCATTTATTAACTAAGAAATAACGGTATAACTCCAAGTTCTTAATGAACCACACGCGGTGGAGCGCCGAGACCAACCGGTAAATTAATAAAATATTGATACGGAAGCGAAAAATAACCAATATTTTACCCACAATTAACTTTTTAGATAACTAGAATTCCGCCCCATACATCTTGTCTTACACAGCCAATGAGCATTTATTTATCAAAATACCGACCGGTCCGGTAACGTTATTAACAAAATAACGGTTATTAACGTCACACGCGATAACTGCTACGTTATTATAATTATGTGTTATTATGTGGAAAGTGATACTGGAATTTAGGGTTGGGAGACATGTTTAAATGTTTTAATAAACGCAATGATTTTTTACGAGTATGTTTTTTATGCTGCGGGTAATTGCGTAATACACTATCAGTAGCAAATGGCTTTCAATTCGACAGGCCAACAAGATTCATTGCGTTATTTACGTTGTTGAGCAGACAATTTTTTCGAACACATGAAGCAATGGTTGAACATATATTTGATAATGATTGACATATGGCCGATTCCTATAATTTACTAACCGTTATTAGTTAAAATTAAGACTGTTGTATCTTTACCAATAATGAAACAAAAACCTCATAGCTTTGCATAGTAGATCCTCCCATATGGAAGTAGCTGTCACAGGTAAAATTAGCTCAAGAATCTATATATGACCAGTTTGGCAACAATAAATTCTACCATTGGTAAGCAAAACGATTCGTTTTTGTTTATAGGAACCGAGCATAATGATTGACAGTGTGTTATAAAGTTGGGGTGCCCATCGCAGCCGGTTCCCTACGCCCGTTTTATCATTTTAATCGAGAACTCAGCCTATCGCAGTCCACTGCTGGACATAGGCCACTCTCATGCGCCACAACACCCTGTCCTCCGCATCCAGTGTGTCCCAAACACCTTTTTAAGGTGTCGTCTAGTGCTAGTGAAAACGGGTACCTATTATTCTCTGAATGTAAAGGTCCTTGCAGTGCGACACATGAAATACTGGCCGATAATAATCTAATCAGCGTGTTTCTAATTGGACTTGTCAGCTTAAAGGTGGTTCAAAACTTATCGAAGTCAATGTAGATAGTCAGCTAAGGACTTAGAAGTTATAACCCTATTCAATTATCAGTGTGACCGCGAAAGTTGTGACTCAGTGGTAGGAAATGTGGCTCTAATACCTGAACTTGAAACTGTGCTAATTCTATCTAACACTCACTATCGAAGGCTCAGCACCTACTTCTAACGTTACTATATTCCATTTGACTATTTCCTCTAAGCCTTATTTAATATTCCACTCAAACATTTTCTCTAAATCGTTTAAAGTATATAGTTACAAATGAACGTGGAGTTGTCGATTTTACAAGCAAACAAGAGGACTCCGATTCTTGTTCCGAGCTAATTCGCCCATCTTAATTTGTTTGGCCTGGATTTTTAATAGTCAAATGACTTTTATCTGAGCAATAATAGCAGTTTAAACAGCTTTTGTTTATAAAATATGTCAACTATTGAAAAATCAGCCATTAGTCACCTATAAAATAAAACTATTTAGGTACTTAAACACAAAGGAAATAATGAAGTTTTGCACACCGACAAAGAACTACCTTGTACAATCTATCACCACGCCATGTTTGATTAAAATAATACTCAAAACGACAACTACACACATCAAACCAAAATTAAATTCTATATTCGTATGAAAACCAGCACGTTTGGTGTCCTGCATGTAATATCATACATACATTTACATACAACTGTGACCGTTTGTATGCGCATCACTCGCGACCTACGTGGGAATGTACGTCCGTCTGTTCGTAGCTAACTACTAAACTTAGGCGACATTATTTTAGTCGCCTGTGGTTTTGACAGCAGAATTGGGACATTTGTCCGTTAGGTGTTTTACATGTTCAACGATTGTTCTACCCGGATCTGGAGTTCAGGTTAAATTCTCTAGAGATAAAAGCTGACCTCAGTTACTGAGCGGCAAGATGGCAGATTGCCAAAACTTGATCAAGCAACGACTATGACAGTCTTAGTTTGTAATGCAGAATACCTACTAGCTTAGTAGTTTCAACGCAGATATATTGCAAAAGATACTGTGTTATTTTTCCTGGTTACGTCTAACATTTTAATATCTCAAGTAGAAACAAAGGTACCTATTGTAATTCTACTTCAAATCCTAATTTCTTCCTGAGCTGCACCTGCAGTAGCACTAAACTGCAATCAAATCAATTCCACCTCTCTTCGAACAGTTTCCACCCCACACATCTCATACATAATTCAGCTCGTTCACTTGCTAGTGTAATACAGATGTCTCACTGATAACTATGAACAAATTCCGTGAAATTATGCGTTAAGCGCAAACTTAACGCGTCACACCGCGTTTACGTTAACGAAGAAGATTACCGTGAATGTTGATGTCGGTAGAGAGAATTGTAAATATGCATAGATGATATGCCTGTTATCCTTAAAGGGGTATGCACTACTAGTGTCATCATTAGTAGCATAGATCTGTCTCCGGTTCTTCTCTCGCGCCAAGTAAAATTTTAATAGAATTCTTTTACCATACTGAAGAGACTAAAGGTAGTCAAAAGGTCGGTAACAAGCCTGTTAGCTCAGCCCGTAAGTATTCTATATAATTATGGGCATTTTTGTCCCATGTGTCATAGAATAATTTGATTTGAGGGGCTTGTGGCTAAATAGTACCAGCCGCACGGTTCAATAGATCTGGTTAAGCTACGCTTTTTTTATTATTATTATTCTCAAAAATACATAACAATACAAAAATACAATCATTATTTGGTTGAGTGTGACGACAAGAAGCGCCTGTTACATACACATAATATAGTAAAAAACTAACCTTAAAAACGACCAACTATGCACTATTTCACTCGGGGAGCAGTCACACCGGCGCGGACAGATTGCGGACGAACCGCGAACACCGGAATCTGACAGATTCTAAGTACGTATCCTTCTGGAGATGTCCGCGTCCGGAGTCACGTCCTCCAGTATCCGCAACCTGCCCGCGCCGGCCCGATCAAACCCTTAGCGTGATTCACATATTACATAATAATAATACCATAATACTTACTAATTTTTGGTAAAGGTTGACTGTTAGAAAATGTCTGCGGCATTAGTCCGCCTACACAGTAGTAGGTACGTAGTATACTGTTCACGTGCATTATATAACCTACTGGCCCAAACACTGATCCGGTCGGCACACCGAGATCCACACCCGCCTCCTCACCTGTCACTCCAGCTATGGTCGTGCTTGCGGCGGTTGTTGAGTGGATGGGTGACCAGCTTTACATACCCTCCATGCCTCGGAAAACACGTTAAGACTAAAACTAATAAATAAAATAAAATAAAAAACTTAAAAAAAGACGTTGGTTCCGGCGGTCAGTCGTGGATCTTTGACAGTCGTTACCGAAAGTACGCACGGCTACACGTCAAGCTATACAAAACCAGTTTGTCTTAGCCTCACTTTTTATGATATTTTCTCACAATGAACGGTCAGCCAATACTGGTTTTGCATAGCTTGATGTGTAGCCGTGTGTACGACAACCAGTCTTCCCAAGCGGTATCGTATTGCCTAGTAACTGGGCTGTGGAGCTCAGATAGGCAGTCGCTCCATGTAAAATACTGGAACTCAGCTGAATCCGGTTAAACTGAAAGCCGACTCAAAAATAGTTGGGAAAAGGCAGATGATGTGTCATAGAATAATTTTATCCTATGCATGTGTGTAGGAAGTAATTATCTGCGATGAATAGGTCGAGTGGGGAATCTGTAGGTACTGGTAGTCCCGCTACTTAGACGAGAAACACGTTATCTTAGATAGCGACAAGAGGCGCCTGCCATCACAGGATAGACAAAGACATCAATGCACTTTGAAACAACCTTGATGTACGAGTAACTTACAAAACTATGCAAGACAATACAACAAAACAAAAGGAAATCTAACAAAGTATCATAAACGTTCCTCATTCACGGGAAATTAATCAAACAACCTGCTATCCCTCTCATTTGCATATGGTATGAAGCAAACAAAACATGTGAACCTGTCTAATAAATATGTGTCGAAAGTCCCAGCCGTCCAACCGTCCACCGCTCGGGGGTCGTAAATACCGAGCGACGCTCAGTATGTCCGCCCAATTTGTTTTATTTCACACACGACAGCACATAAATCGTACTCGTATGAACTTAGGTGATAAGGAACATTAGCAGGGGAAACATAAAGGTGATTTTCGTATGGAGGGTGCGTTAAATAGGCCGGTGACGTTTGACCTTCTACGTGTTAAGTGATGGGTGCGAATGTGAAAATGGAATTAATATGGGATCGTTTATGTTTGCTGCGTGTAGGGAAATGAAGGAATATGTTATGTTGTATGCTCTTTTGTAATAAGAGTGATGAGTGTTTGGCATATTTAAAGCATTCGTTCACTTAAAATTCACTTCTACTAAACTAAACTTGTTATGATCGTGAATGAGTCAAACAAAAATCAAAACAAAATAAATAACTGTTAGAACTGATAACCGAGCCTTTAAGCAGAAGCAACAAAAACTACCAACACAACTACCGGCAGCTACCTGTATTTGAAGACTTAAACCTAACCTTAACAAAAAGAAACATTCACATTCACGACACCTACTCAAACTTGTACAAAAACCGCCATTTTCTATACCCCGTCTATAAAATTATACGAGCTAATCAATCGAATAGATCTCGGTTCGCGCTCTTTTTATTAATATCACCGGCATCTACTGAGCAATTACTGGCAGGCGAGTGATGTATCGATACTCGATAGTATTCGATTCTCGATAGGATCGGTACTCGTAGGTCGTGAGATCGGTCGATAGCGGTCGGTAGGACCGCCGCGGCAGCCGCGGGGTTGACTCAAAGGGCTTGACGGATGACAGTGGCATTTTTGCTTAGTGGCAGGTCTTGAGATGACAAATGACAGCTGTGATTATGATAATTAGAGGGCCAATTCTCGTAATTTTAAGAACGTAATTAAAAACGTTCAAAATCTAGTCGCAATCTCATCTCAGCGACAATCAATGTCAAAAAGTTGTCAAAAATGCAGGGAAATTAGAGGTATTTTTTAATTAGAAGTTTTTGACTGTCGCTAAGATCAGATTGCGACTAGTTTTTGAACGTTTTTAATTACGGGAAGTGGCATTCTTGTGTTTGTTTGTGATTTTGATTGATTCAATTCCGAAGGAACAGAGGACATTCGACGAGATTAGTAACAGGAATCTTTTTGGTGCGTGGCCTTCATCGGAAGTAACGCCGCCATCTTGTTGTAACAATACTTACAATTATTGCTGAGATATTTACCAACAGCACGTCTGTCAATGTCGTTCAAGGTCCAAAAGATCCATCACCAACTTCATTATTGAAATGTAGTCTCGCTGTCGTCAAAGAGAAGCTGTTCTCAAGGCAGGTCCTCCCTCTAGCGGGCTCGGTAAAGTGCGTGCTAAGCGAGTGTCCACCCAATAAAGTTTATTTACAGCCGCCGCCTGCCTGCGCGCATATCTACCAGCAAATTTCTACAAGCGATAGGGTCGCCACACTACTTGTTGTTTAGAAGGTACCATTTTGTCACGAAGTGCTGGAGTACATAAAAAGTGCTTGCCAGCGACTTTGCACGATTAGAATAAATTAACACCTCTACAATGTTTATAGGAACTGCACTACTTGTCTCCGAGGTCGTTTGAAGGAAGTAAGAGTTTAACGTCTGTTTAGAATATAATCTAATCAATCATTAAATGTGATTAATTGAATTATTATGTGTTATTAAGTTAATTAATAACTACCTCATAAGAATTTTAAATCTAGATTATCTCAAACCTTTGTCAAATTTCTACATTTATATCTATTATACTCGTATGTATTTATGGCGTAGGTACATAATAAACAGTTTTCTATGTATCTACCTACTTATCTATCCCAAAAAAAAAAAAAAAAAAGCTTTAACACTAATCTCAGAAACTAGCTTCTATAATAATATGTAAATACTTGTCTCTACGCGGGATGTACTGGGCGGTACTGGTAATTAACTCCTCTATCTTCTCTCACTTTCCTATTTGTTGGTCATCTATTACTCTGCACAATCACACAATGATTGAAATCCACCATTAACACTTTACTTTTTAAAGCTGGCAACCCTGCTCGTTCACAACTGTTGCGCCCGTTGTAACTTTCCATTACAGTATTTTTACGTCAGCACAATGTCGCACTATTGCCGACATAAAGCCGCCATATAAACTGTTTCATTGCCGTCTCACGCACTAAACGCACTTGGTTTACGAGGTATCGTGACTTTGAAAACTCTATTACATTTCATTTTGAAGTCTTATCTTTCTTAACAGTATACAGTAACAGATACTGTTAAGAACCGCTCGTAGGAGGAGGTCACAGTTTTAACCTAACCTAACCTAACCATTTTTTTTTAAATTAACTTCCTCTAAGTGGTTTGGTTTTTGATAGCCTGCTAACAATAACCACTTTTTAGGGTTCCGTAGCCAAATGGCAACGGAACCCTTATGGATTCGTCATGTCTGTCTGTCGGTCTGTCTGTCTGTCTGTCCGTCCGTATGTCACAGCCGCTTTTTTCCGAAACTATAAGAGCTATACTGTTAAAACTTGGTAAGTAGATGTATTCTGTAAACCGCATTAAGATTTTCACACAAAAATAGAAAAAAAACAATAAATTTTGGGGGTCCCCATACTTAGAACTGAAACTCAAATTTTTTTTTTCATCAAACCCATACGTGTGGGGTATCTATGGATAGGTCTTCAAAAATGATATTGAGGTTTCTAATATCATTTTTTTCTAAACTGAATAGTTTGCGCGAGAGACACTTCCAAAGTGGTAAAATGTGTGTCCCCCCCCCTGTAACTTCTAAAATAAGAGAATAATAAAACTAAAAAAAATATATGATGTACATTACCACGTAAAATACACCCGGAAAAAGAAATTGACGGCTAGTGTATATCATATAGGCCCTAACGTTATCCAAGAGGTGGATCAATTAAGGGACTTGGGAGTTGTTTTCGACAACGCCTTGACATTTGTACCTCATGTTGAAAACATCGTCAAAAGGGCTTCTAGAACGCTGGGATTTGTCGTAAGGAATGTTGTTGGTTTTAAGCGCAATCGGACCAAAATCTTGTTGTACAACTGTATCGTTCGTAGTATATTAGAATATTGCAGTACAATTTGGAGACCTCATTACTCCACGCACATCCTTCGACTGGAACGAATACAAAAGAGATTCCTCTGGCATCTAGCTTATGCCAGTGGAAACGCAAAAAGGATACGGTCGTATGAAGCCCGACTATCTTATTTTAAGATGGTCTCACTGGAGAAACGTAGAACAAACATCGATTTCAGCTTCGTATACAAACTACTCCGATACAAAATAGATTGTCCCCTGTTACTATCCAAGTTCCAGTTTCGGGCTCCTGCTAGACTCCCTCGTGCTGCCATCACTCCTTTACACCCTCCACTCCGCAGAACAATACATGGTGCAAATTCTGTCGTTCCTCGTCTTTGCAAATTATTAAATAGCTGTAGCGATCTTGTTGACGTGCATTTTGACTCATATGCCAAGTTTCGTAGAACAACTAATAATAATGTTTAATCCCGTTTTTTCTTTTTTTGTTTCATTGTTTAGTCTCTATTTGCTTTGCTTTAATGAATTTTAATTTTACTGCTTATTTTAATTTTATATCCTATCACGTAATATCATGTTTAACTTGTTAATTTAAGTTAATAAGATATCAACTTTAATTTTAATTTTATAGTATAATGCTCGTGGCACACCCAATGTTTATGGGGCATGCGGTGCTAACCTGTAAGAAATTGTTACACTAACCCTAGATTATGGTTGATAGCACTTTAAATTATTACAGTGTAAACAATTGTTGGTTGGCCAATAAAGGAAAATAAAAATAAAATTACCATATAAACTTCCACCGAAAATTGGTTTGAACGAGATCTAGTGAGTAGTTTTTTTTTAATACGTAATAAATCGTAAAACGGAACCCTTCATGGGCGAGTCCGACTCGCACTTGGCCGGTTTTTTTCCTTATTTGTATTATATTAAATGATTATATTAAAATAAAATTGCATTTTTTAATTATGTAATTCCCAAAAAATCTTATTTTTGCCTTTATATTTTTTGCCATAATAAATCATTTGACCAAACGTTTATTGTCTAAAGATTGTTTGCTGTAATAAATCATTTGACTAAAGACCAAATGCCTAAATGACATTATCCTTGATAATATTCTGCCAAGTAAAAATTTGACCAAATGAAAATGGGCGTAAAATTATTCCAAACATTGCATTGGTATATAAAAAGGTTGCTAAAATTTGTTTGGGTAGTGAAATTTTGGCAAAATCTTTTCAGCAAAACGGCAGGATCCCTAGAACGGTAACAGGTGGCGTTCTCTAGTTTCTGCCTACCCCATGGGAAGAAGGCGTGTTTATGAATGTATTGAACTCCTTCGATAAACATATCTGGCGTTAGAGAAACAAATCTTTAATGGCCGTTTGTACATTTAATAAAACAACTATGTACTTAGCCTAATGAGGCGATACAGAACATTATTGTAATGGCGTAGAACAATAAATATAATGTCATAAAACAAGATATTTATCAGCAAGATTAATGTTTGGCTAATGTAATAGATCAATCAGGAGAACCTACCTACCTACCTACCTACCACCACCTACAATGATGCTGTGGTCACGAGAAAGGGCAGTTGTTACGTCGGTATTATATCGGTGGTGTTCATTAATTACTTGTATCATTTTTACTTGTGTTAATTAAGTACATATCTACTACTCACGTAGTTACGACTGTGTTATCTATACAATGGGTGAGACAGGGGGATGTAATATCCCCAAAACTGTTCACAAATGCGTTGGAAGACGTCTTCAAGACGCTGGACTGGACTGGACAGGGTATCAACGTGAACGGCGAGTGCATTTCACATCTTCAATTTGACGATGACATCGTCATAATGGCAGAGACGCTGGAACAGCTACACCAAATGCTGCACGGCCTCAATGGAGCCTCTCGGCGGGTTGGCCTCGGCATGAATTTGGGCAAGACGAAACTCATGTACAATTCGCACGTCTGCCGAGTCTAATCCACATCAAAAGGTCGCTTCTCAAAGTTGTGATTATGTCTACCTGGGGCAAATAATCCAGCTCGGTAGACACAACTTTGAGAAAGAAGCCGACAGAAGGATTCAGTTGGGTTGGGTAGCATTTGGAAAACTCCGTCAAGTATTCTCGTCGCCTATCCCACAGTGTTTGAAGACTAAGGTCTTCAACCAGTGCGCCCTCCCCGTCATGACATATGGCGCCGAAACGTGGACACTGACGGTCGGGCTGGTCCACAAATTCAAGGTCGCTCAGCGCGCTATGGAGCGAGCTATGCTCGGAGTCTCTTTGAAGGATAAAATCAGGAATGAAATTATCCGGAAAAGAACCGGAGTTACTGACATAGCACGCAGAGTAAGCTGACTGAAGTGGCAGTGGGCTGGCCATGTTTGTCGAAGGACTGATGGCCGGTGGAGCAGACGAGTCCTGGAATGGAGTCCGCGTATCGGCAAGCGTAGTGTGGGACGCCCCCCAGCTAGATGGACGGAAGACCTAAAGAAGGTCGCTGGGACGGACTGGATGCGGAAGGCGGAGGACAGGGTGTAGTGGCGCAGCTTGGGAGAGGTCTATGTCCAGCAGTGGAGGGCGATAGGCTGAGTTGATTGATTGATATCTATACAAAACGAATTCTACAGGAATTTATATTTTGGAAAGATGTCTATGAGAGAACAGAACACACAATACATTATTACCTTGACCACGCGCTGATTAAGACCAAAAAATCGGCTTCAGTGATAATATGTGAAAGTGGGCTGACAGACCATGATACAGTGATAATAAGTATCAGCAAACACACTACACAAAAAACGCCACTTAATAAACATAAAAAACAGCTGAAAATAAAATACCCTAACTTAATTAAAGAGATCGAAAATATAGACTGGAGTTTACTATATAGTTACAGTGACATTACCGAGGCCACGAAAGAACTCACAACCAAGCTAGTTGAATGTATAGAAAATCACTCGGAAACTGTTCTAATAAAAAATTCTAAACAAATAAGAAAGCCCTGGATGACCGAAAACCTACTTAAATGTATACGTAAACGAGATTCATTGCACTTAGAAGCAAGAAAAGAAGCAAACAAAAATGATCTTGTACTACAACAACACTACAAAAACTACAGGAACTACTGCAATAATACATTGCAAAACCTTAAAAATGCTTCTGACAAAGAACTTTTGGACCGTTCTAACGGTGACAGTAAAAAGGCATGGGCTGCTGTCAAAAACATATGTAACCTGAACAAAAAAGCAGCGGGCAATCTTGAGTTATTAAATGCTCATGACGACCAGGCTACCTCCCTTGATATCGCTAACAATTTTTTCGCTCACGTGGGCGAGCAACTTGCTGAAAACACTATGAAGCGACTTAAAAAAACTGAAACTGAATTAGTGAATATGGTAACCCAGTCTAATACCGACTCATCTCTTCGAGAGTCTTTCTTTATGTATCCCACAGACGAAAATGAGATCGGTTCAATTATATTAAACATGAAGAACGAGTCCGCTCCGGGTTGGGATAAAATAACCAACCGTGTTGTTAAATTAGGTGTAAAGAGTCTAGTGGCCCCAATATCGCACATATGCAATTTAAGTATCGCAACGGGGAAAGTACCAGCACAGATGAAAATAGCTAATGTGTGTCCAATTTACAAAGCAGGAGATTCTAGGGTGGCATCCAACTATCGACCTATCTCCCTCTTAACATCTGTGTCAAAAATACTCGAAAAGCTGGTGAACAAGAGACTGTTAAATTACCTGCAAGGAAAAAACTTACTCTCAACCAATCAGTTTGGTTTTCGCAATGACAGGTCGACGGAGGACGCAGTCAACAATTTGGTTGACTTCGTGACTACTAAATTAGACATTGGAGAGAAGTGTGGCGGCGTCTTCCTCGACCTGGCCAAAGCCTTTGATGCCGTTTCCAGGCCAATACTATTAAAAAAACTAGAATGTGCGGGTATCAGGGGCACTGCGCTGGACTGGTTCGCCTCATACCTCACTGACCGCAAACAAAGGGTTTGCTTAGGTGATTACCAGAGTTCTCTTGTGCACGTTGAATACGGGGTGCCTCAGGGCAGTGTCCTTGGTCCTACACTGTTTCTTTTATACATAAACGGTCTCTGTTCACTCCAGTTAAACAGGGCACAGATTTTTGCATATGCAGACGACACTGCTATCATTTTTCATGGTAGGTCGTGGGAGGAAACCTATAACGCTGCGGAAGCCGGAATGCAGACAGTATTTGACTGGTTGCAGCACAATCTACTAACATTGAACGTGGAAAAAACCAAAATCATTAACTTCAGTGTAACAAAAAAAACATTGGCTCCATCACTGTTCACAGTTAAACTACACACATGCGGCTATGTTCTGGGTAACACTTGCAACTGCACAGCATTTGAAGGGGTGGATAGTATCAAATATCTTGGTGTTACTATCGACCAGCATCTGAAATGGCAGAAACAAATCGAAACGCTCAGTGCTCGTGTCAGAAAGCTGCTTTATGTATTCAAGAGACTAAGATCACTGGCAGAAATTTCGACGCTTAAGATGATTTACCATGCTCTTTGTCAGTCAATCCTAGGATACTGTATCTTGACCTGGGGATCAGCAAGTAAAAGTCATCTTATTACTGCTGAGCGGGCACAAAGAGCAATTCTAAAGGTAATGTATAACAAGAAAACTCGCCACCCAACACACTTACTTTACCAAGAGTCTAGTGTTTTAACGGTGCGCAAACTATATATACTGGCTGTTATCCTTAAATTTCACAAAACTGCGCACCATACTATTCTTGATGACAAGCGTTCACAAAGAAGATGCAAATGGAAAAGACCAACCTGCAAGCTGAGTTTTGGCAAAAAAGCTTTTCCTTTCATGGGCCCTCACCTATATCCAAAAATAAATAAAGAAGTGAATATTTTAAACTCGACTAGACATGCTTGTAAGAAAATTGTAACTAACTGGCTTCTAGATTTGGATTATTTGAACACTGAAAGTATAATCACTATTGGCTGAATCAAAACACACACAAACACACCCCAACTCTCACTCTCTCACAACACTCTCATTACACTTACACTACACACTATACTTAACATAAACACCCCTTTCTTTTTTTCCATAACATGCACACAACTATTTCCGTAAGTCTAATTTAATTTACCTATTACCTTGTACTTAACTGTTGATCTGAAAAAAAAAAAAAAAAAAAAAAACTACAGCTAATACAAATTATGTGATGAAAGAGACTGGACCTCACGACACAGGGTATCCTAGTGTGGGGTCCAGTGTTACTCGAAACCAGAATGTAAACTTTTTTTTTTTTGAGATTAAATAAATTATTAAATTATTATTATTATTATTATTACATTACGCCTATTTCCCCGAAGGGTTGAGGCTGAGGGCCTACTCCGAAGTAGTATCGGCCGAATGTTCGGCCGTTTCCTGCTACGAAGTTACTATTTGGTTGCGTCGGTTCCGATCCTACACTCCTACACTCTTCCGAATATTGACTCTGGTCCCGACCCAACTGAGCCGATCCGAACTTTTTTCGCATTTTGCACTTCGGATTAGGCCCCCTGTAAACTTAACGTTGCCCTTACTAACTCTAGCTTATACCTACTCATTTTAGTGTGTCATGTAATTTGCAAATGTTGTGCATGTCTGATAATGACGTAAACATACGTCCACGTCCAGTGAAGTGCTAGGTACCATGTCCTTGTTTATGTTTACGGGTCATGTAAATAAATGAATTAACTCTTAATTTCTGTTTAATTAAAACTCTTATTTTCTCTCTTTCCAGGCCCGTGTGTCGGAACTGCGTGGTATCACCAACTGGGTCGTCCCCACCGCCACTGCACGAGCAGGCGTCGTCGCCACCGCCGCCGGCGCCGGCGTCACCCCCCACGTCACCGCGGCTACTCCCATCGCTCCCATCCCCGCAGCCGTCACACAGCGGCTCGTCAGCGCCCAGCCAATCAAACTCGCCACACCCTTACTCCTACCCGAACTTTAGAAGAAGCCAACCAATCCAGAGTCAGAACCAGAGTTACCCAGAATTCGGGTTGCTGCACAGTCATAGCGTGTCACAGCTTAACCAGCCTGGACAGAGTTACCAGTCGCCGCAGTCGCCGCAATCAGCCATGTCTCTGTCTCCTCACCCGGTGCCCCAGGGCAAGTTCCGAGGGTTGCTGGAGCATGCTGAGCGGCTGATGAAGCCGGGAGACCCTCACCGGCACTCGCAGAGTGATGATGACTCAGGGTGTGCATTAGAGGAGTATACATGGGTGCCGCCGGGATTGAGGCCGGAACAGGTAAATAATCGTGTTATTATACACTTTAATGTTGACTTATCTCATTAGCCAGCTACATAACGAGCTCGTCCCCTTCTGGGCTAAGCTTTTCTCCAATATCTTATCTACTGTGTCTTATTGCGAGCGGGTTAGAGACTACTGTTATGTGTGACTTGGGGGCCTTGGGGCGGTTGCTAGATGCAGAAACTACAAAATTATTTCTGCATGTCAGATCAGACACTTTACACAGAAGTAGTGTTCAACATTTTATCTAAACACTGAAGCTTCACTCTTCCACTTCAAATCAAAACCCACCACAAACGACGCACTACGCGTAGTATTTTGCATTCCCTTTTATATCGGAGCCCGCAACTCAGACGGACAACTCTCACCGCCAGAGGGACGGACAAAAGTGGCCAGCGCTGTAACCACACCACAATGGCCCCTTTGTCCCTGTGAGCTATTGTTTAGCGAGAGTTTGCTCGTTTTGGAGGCTTTTTGTGGCTTTTGTCAATGAAACTGTTTTTAGGGAAATGGCCAGTTCCAATGTTCCTATTTTAAAATGGTAGACCGCTGAGACTTAGCACTTTTTTCTCATTTTTATCTTTATCATTGCCATTAGAAATATTGCGATTTTAATATTAAACTATTAAAACGCACATCAATTATTCATAATGGCTTTAGCACAGGAAATGGGCCATACAGACTTTAATTTCTGTCATGTTATATAGTTTTATTTTAATAAATGAATCATTTGAAATGTTACGCTTCCCAAAATATTAAAGTAAAGAAATGACGAGTACATTGTAATTCACCGTCACTGTAGTGATGTCCTCCTGATGTTAATCTCCTCATGTCATTATCCGTCTGGCGGTGAGGTTATCTGTCATTATTTGAGTATCATTTCAGTGCATCAGCACTTATTATGTCGTTAAGCAGTTACGGTTATAATCCTTTAAAATGTTGCCATAAATCTTGAGACTTAATCAACGAAAATATGTATGAAGCTTTTTCTGGAGTGTGTCACATGTAACGTTTTTATTTTCATTTACGTATAAATAAATTAACGAAGAACGTGTATCTCTGAATATTATTGTGGTCTCATCAAACAAAATGTATGGGCATTGCACAAGCACAAAGCTATCAATGATTAATTAAATACTATAGACAAACCAACTCGTAATACCTATCCTGTGACTCACATACCGACACAAAAAAATATTCTCACACATTTTTACCGGTTATCTAAATTGCAGTAGATACCACAAGCAAATCCACGGAATACCTTAAAAATACTGCCTTGCACCCCGGAGGGGACCGCCCGGGGCCGCGCGGCCATGACACCGCACTTTAAATACAAGACATCTTCGGTATTTATAATTACAGTAAAAATAAAGCATTAGGTCGGAGGCAACGGAGCAAAAAATTAAAATGTCTCCTCGAGCCCCGCGCCGACCGCGCCGTCGGGACCCTTCGGTAATAAACCTTCTGCTTCGCGGTAGAAGGAAGAATTGAATGAATTTGAACTTAGGGAATGACTTTATTTGAGTTTATTGCAATTGTCATCAAGTGACTGTGGTATTTCAAGGGTTGGTTGTCCATATTTATGTACTCTGCAATTTCCTAGTGAAAGTATTGCTCTTGAGGCCCATTCCTTGTTCGGTATTATTACCAAGTTTCTTTCGGCTCTCGTGATTAGTACTAGTTTCTACGTGTAACTGCAACCTTTAAATAATAACAAATGTTGTATATTTTCGAAGACACACGTAATATAACGTACAGCCGATCGATTCTGTAAAATCTCACCGTGATTAAGTTAGGTGAAGTGAGCTTAGAGTGAGCTGTCAATAGTGTCAATCCCTAGTATTAGTAGGAATGACAGCTCACTCCACGCTCACTTCACCTAAGTTTTCACGGTGAGATGGTTACAGAATCGCACTGCAGAACAATATGTATGCACCTCACGTCCTGTGCTCATTACCGTTCCTCATCTCTCATTACCATCCTCTGACGTATATGTCTCGTTAAAGCAATATCGACCTGTTATGAGATCTGGCTGCAGTTGGTTTTACTTACAGCCAACTCTCAATACTGGCCCTACATTTAAACATGAGACTATCGGCTTTACAAGTTATTATGGTATTGAATTTTTACCATGTTCTAGGCTGGCAAATATGCATACACACACTTTGAATTTGTGAGCAATCTTTCAGCGCAGCGGGTCAAAATACTCATGTATATGAACTTATAGGACCAACCAGAAATAGTTAAAACAAAAGTATGCGTTTACTATATTTTTATTGGCAGTAACCTACTCGTATGTACATCTATTTCTCTTTGTGCAAGAAACAGCCCAGAACAGACCATCTTTACATACCAAGACCCCTCCGTGGTTCGGAAAGCATGTTAAGCCGTTGGTTCCGGCTGGCATTCGTGGATCTTTGACAGTCGTTACGGGCCGTCAGAAGCCCGAAAGTCTGATAACCAGTCTTACTAAGGGGCTTCGTATTACCCAGTAACTGGGCTGCGGGGGTTAGATAGGCTATCACTCAATGTAAAATACTGGTACTCAGCTGCATTCGGTTAGACTGGAAGCCGACCCCAACATAATTGGGAAAAGGGCAGATGATGAAACAGCCCAGAATATGTAATTTTTCTTCTGAAATGTAATGACGTTGTACAAGTTCACTACTGTACAGAGCTTAGTCTAGATGGCGTACTTGTGTTATTATTTCTAGACCTCAGGCTTACCTACACAAGTCCAATGTTTCCTCCCACACTAACGACATCTCTAAATCAATTACCGCGGCATCTCCGGTCATACTTATTCCCCGCACTAATCTCATAAGGCCACTATCAGTGTCCGACACCGTGTCCGAACTATATTTCTCCTCAGTAATACCTTAATGCGTCATATTAGTGCAAGAAATATTATTATGGCAATCTTTCCTTTGGGAAAAATAAATTAGAAGGAAGAAAATGAGAAAGTACAATCGTGATTAGAAAGACAACTAGGGAGACTATTACGTGCAACTAGAGATGCACGGTCTGTTTTTATTTTTGAATATGATTGTCAATTCACCATAGAAAACACATGCTATTTAGCGATTGCTCCAAAGTCTTGTTACCGATATTCTGACATAAAGGCTTAACTTTTCTATTCTAGGTTTCTGATCCAGGGTAAACCTGAAACCGACCGTCATAGGGCGTCAATATCCCTGTGGGTCGTTGAAAATAGGCGAAAACGTTTCTCGTTTTAACGGAACACAGGGACGCTGTAGCATTACCTAATCTAAACACCCCTAACATTCTTGTGATAAACGTCTAAAATAAAAAAGCACAACATCTCACTTCTTACACAATTTACCTCAATTTCCAGGTACACCTGTACTTCTCAGCGCTGCCAGAAGATAAGGTCCCCTACGTGAACAGTGTGGGCGAGAGGTACCGCCTGAAGCAGCTGCTGCAACAGCTGCCACCCCAGGACAACGAGGTAACTACCACAGCACCCCCCAAATTTAAGGTAACTGCCACATACTGAGAACTGCATGAGGGAGACGAGCATGTCGGGGACTTTCTTCTTTAATGTATTGGCTTGAAAGCAATCACTGGAAATGTTCTTCAAGAGCACGCCTTCTATTGATAATGTTCAAGTATGATGATGACGTTCAAATTATTAATACGAGGTCACAAGCCATACTTATCCTGCATCCTAGGATAGCTATTAAAAGACTCGCATCTACCACATTTTTGGCCGTCTGTTAAGATGTTAAGTCACGCAATAAAAAGCTTTAATTTAACTTCCGAAGGCCAATTCTCATAATTTAAAACGTTCAAAATCTAGTCGCAGTCTTATCTTACCGACAAAAAAAAACTTGTCAAAAATTTAGGGAAATTAAAGGTATTTTTGACAGATTGAGACTGAGATCAGACTGTGAACGTTCTTATAATTACGAGAATCGCCCCTCTGATTTCTGCCCATAAAGACTGTATCCCAGAGAAAATAATTATAACTATTGCTCAAAGAACGCATGATTTCAAATTTATTAATTCACAAGAACCTTATGGATAGTCTGAAAAAACTATGTATGTAAAATTTTCTAAAATCTGAAAACCTCAAATGAAATAAATCTATCCTGTATCAAGAACACAATAGACCTATTTCTATCACTAATTTACCTTACCTCTGTTCTGCCTGTCCTATGCAACGATGACGTCACGTTCCACCTTCTCATTCCAGGTCCGGTACTGCCACGCGCTGTCGGACGAGGAGCGCAAGGAGCTGCGGCTGTTCAGTGCGCAGAGGAAGAGGGAGGCGCTCGGCAGGGGGCAGGCCCGGCAGCTGCATGCTCCCGCGCCGTGTGACCGGGTATGTAACTAGAATTACTTCATTACTGAAAATAATATATTTTTACCGGACACCAAGTATCTTTAAGCCATTCTAGTGCAACCTGGACCTGGGCAAAATGCTCGTTTTATAAATAATCGTGTCGATCATTGAGGTCCTCCAGTGCGTCACAAATTAATATAAAACAGAATAGAATATTGCTTATTGTTGCTGCAGGAGGATAACAAAAAAAAAATTACAAAATTAAAAAAGTTTCTCTACAACAGACTCTAGGGTACACAATAAAAATAAAAAAATGTTTATTTCAGTACCAACTAGTTTACATTAGTTTATGATTGGAGTCTCCCAACAATAATAAGAAAAAAACATCTAATATGGAAAGGATAAATAGAAAACTAAGTTCATGAATTATATCATAATAGTTGAAGCATTAGAATACTCAGTGTAAACTTTGCCACATCGTGTCTGTTAATTAGAAGGTATACAAAGACTCGTAAGACAATGAATATGAATAGCAAATATTCATTTAACACCTCGTGCTACCCAAGATGCTGCTCATTCAATTACGTGAGTACGTGTTGATTAGCGGCCTGCTTACCTCCCTGGGCACGTCGCCTGCATTTATAACTTCATCCCACTTCGTCCCCCTTCATCCCCCAGGAACGGGGGAAAGCTCATCAGTGATGCAGTCCACGGGATGAAGCGGGGATACTTTTAGTTAATAGGAAGGTACTGGTTGATTGGTTTTGGTTAAGATATCATGTTAGGGATAATTTTGTTGGCTATGATATAGGCTAGGCAGGGTTCCTTTCTAAATTACAGCAGCATTATCCGATCTTTGTAGTTTCTGAGATGATTTTCTTTATTTCGTGATCTCGATAGAGACGTATAGCATTCGGGGGCCGAAGGTTTTGTGCAAGTATTCCAATACATAGCGATTTGACCACAACAAAAAGATGAAACTTATATTACCTTGCAAACCACCACCATATGCATGTTGACTGACTCACTGCCATCGAAGAAATACTTATCTGAATATAATCAGGCACACTTACCATCGACTCGAAAAGAAGAAGAAAATCAGAAATACCTTCTAATTTATAAAAAGCAGTGTGGTAAGCATTTGAGTGTATTCAATATTAAAAGACCAAAAATACAAACTTTCTCTCGTGCAAGCAAAATCGTAAAAATCCACACAAATTCCTTACTTAAACTACGTTTTTTCACTGTCTCTGGGAAACGTTCATTATCCCTCGTGCGATTAACAGCAGCGGTATCGTAAGCCGACAATTTATTCAAACAGACAGTATTAACACTGCGCTCTTTTATATTTATCCTGCAAAGCTGAGGGCGCGACTGTGGCGGCCTTGGGAAAATCGTTGAGCTTTTTATGCGAGATTTTGTTAATTTGGCGAAAAGTGTATTAGCCCTACAATTGCAGTCCGGGCCTTGCGTAAATAATCAGCATAATCAACCAATAATGTTTCCACTGCTGGGACACAGGTTCATCTCTGTGAGAGGAAGTGGGCTGTAATCCACCACGCGGACCCAGTGCGGACCCAGTGTGGGTTGGTAGAAGTCATAGGTCTTCGAATTTTTGGTCCTAGGATATGCCGGTTTCCCCACGATGTTTTCCTTCACCGTTTTAAGAACAGTGATGGTGAAATAATTTAGATACACAAAGTAAAGTGCCTGTCTTGGTTCGAACCTACAACCTACAACTCGTAAGTGGCGACCGGTGCGCCACTGGGCCACTACTGCTCCATTAATAAAAGCCTAATTAATAACAGTTCGTAATATACCATACCATATATATATATACCATATTTTAGCATAACCCGTTTTGGAGATGTTGGGCTGTATCTTGAGCAAAAACTACTGCTATAGATTTTATTGATATTTTCAAGAAAACCTACAGCAGTAGTTTTTTTCACAACCCTTATAAGTGTGCCATTACCGTAAGCCCATATTGACTCAGCTCGGCTAGGTTATCAACACTAGAACTAGTCGCAGATAATTGCTTCTGCATCATTTATTTCCTTTTGACTTGCACAGTTCAGTGTACTAACAAAAAGGAAATAGGTAGATTGATAGATTCCATATTATAATATTTATAAAATAATGCGAAAGGAACTGTCTGTCTATCTGCTGCCTATTCACACCTCGATATGGTTATTTGGCACTGGATGGCCTGGGTTAGGACATAGGGTTATTTTTATGTCGGTAGTAGGAGTAGGTACGTGCACATGATATAAATTCCGAGCGCTACGTGGCCGAAGCCGCGGTTAAAAGCTAGTACTAGGTATATACGAGAGTATCTCTAACCTCTGAGAATAATATGATCAACTCCACATAAGTTAACACCCTCCCCGCTGCTCCCTGCGACCCCTCACCGCAACGTTTTAATCCTGGTCCCCATAAATCATAGGTTCCCTAACTCCCTGTTGCAATTGATACCAACTCGCATTTTTTGCCCCGGCCGGCCGTGCTGCCCACCCCAAGTGGTGTAGTCAGTTGTTTTGCAATATATTGTGCTAACACAATATTTTTGTTAACTCACAACTGGTGCTTGACTGGGAAAGATGGCTGAAGGGTACTGAAATGGAAAAATTGGTTTTTAAATTGGAAAACCCGTTTTACTCAAGGCAGTTTGTGGGCCCTCCATTATGCAGATTGTATATAAATGACTCAAACTCAAACTCAAACTCTTTATTGCATTCATGTGTACATTTCGATCCCCTACCATAACCACCGATGACCGCTACCGCTGACCGTTTCGATGACCTACCTAAATCTGTTGATCAACCTGTGACTGTCTTTGCTGACGACAGCACAGCTATAGTAGAATGCAATGACATCAATAATTGTGAAAATGATATTAATGAATCTTTAACTAAAATAATAAACTGGCTTAATGATAATCATTTGAAAATTAACCTAAGCAAAACCAATATCATGCAATACCATCAGCGTCGTGAAAATAATAACATTAATATCACTTATAAAGACCATAAAATTCAGGAAGTTGAGAGTGCAAAATTTTTAGGAATGACTATTAATAATAAATTGACTAGGAACACTCATGCTGACATAATATGTAACTAAGCAAATTTGCGTATGCACTATTCCAACTTTCAAAAAAGGTTAATATTGAGACATTGCTAGTAGCATACCATGGACTTGTAGCTTCTGTTTTACGATACGGTATTATTTTCTGGGGGCAGTCGGTTAATAGGGAGGTCCTTTGTATTTAGGATGCAGAAACGCTGTGTGAGGTCTGTGTGGTCTAAAAACGACAGATAGCTGTATTCCGTATTTCAATAAACTAAAAATATTGACACTGCCATCTTATGTTGAATTATTTTTGGGAGACCATTGATGTAAATCAGAAATAGAGGTGGTGCCAACATGCCACCGGTGGTACGCCATGTTTTATGGCTCTTTGTTTTGAGTAATAATAGTAATATACAGTTTCTTTAATAATGATTTTAACTTTATTTAAATACCTAATTATTGAATGACTTCTTACCTTAAGTTATATTTGTATGCCACAAAGGCTTCGGCCTTTGTGGCATACGAAATGAAATGATTCAATATGAAATGATTGTAGAGCACAATTCGTTGAATTTAAAGCCCAAATAAAGAAAAACAAAAGGTTTGTGTTGGTAACGTTTCCCCGAAGGACTTCTAGATTAAATGACTTTTCTTTAATTACAAGACACCGTTACCATCTCAAAAATATGCAAAGTTATCTCCTAAAAATTTGTTAAGACTGGCTGCAGTATTAATTTAACCACCCCCTAAATAATTAAGAAATGCAATTAAACAGTGCAGTAACAATTACCGGTTCGCGATGTCCCAGGTTCGAACCCCCGACGTCTCCGCTCCTTAATCGGTGAACTTTTAAATTGCTTCAACTGACGAATGAATTTTTCCTTGTTTTAATTTTAAAACTCGTGAAAGTCCGTCCATTACTTTCAAGTTGTTAAAAAATAAACGTTTATTTTCGCTGCGTTACAATATTGTAATGTGTTCGGCTTTGACTTGTCTGCATTGTCTGTCTGATTTGGAATCAGTTTTTAATGATATTTCAGCAGATTTTTTGTGGCTTATAAGAAATTTTAGTTCTTAATACTTTAATGGCTGAACAAAACCAGCGTTAACGATTATTGTACTGAATGTGCCCAAGTATATAAAGTAGTTACTTACTTAAGTAGCAAACAAAATGGCCTTTTCCTCAAAGCTTTTACATTAAAATCACTCAACACACGAAAGCAGAAATGCAAACGTCTTAAGTTTTCCATTCCTAAGGTAATGCTCAATAAACCACGACGCGGCGCACTCGGGAGTCGAACCCTAGACTGAGACATGTCTAACTCGTTTAAATGTCATGCCAGGCACAGGAAGATAGTGATGTGAAAGAATCGATATTCCCATTTCTGAATTAGAAGAAAAGTTCAGGAAAACTTCAAAGAAAACTTAAATCTTTATAATGAAGCCATCACAGTTCCTTTTCGCAAGTATCTTCCAAATATTACCAAAAAAACTGGTTATTGGATATTCAACTCAAACTTTTCAAAATTAGAGAACATTTAATTACCTTTCTGCTGCACTACTACTGCTAAAGTTATATCTTAAAACTAACCTTTACTTTGTAAAAACATCGACAGAGTTCTAACCCCATCACTACTATGTCTAAATCTCCCAGCAGACGTCCAGAGGAGGGGTGGGCTGAGCAAATAAAATCAAAAGCCACCGCCACCCGGAGACGTCACGACCCCAGTGTCCTTAAGGAAACATTCCGGGGGACGTTTTTTATTTTATTTTTATTCGTTTTGATAATGAGGACTCTTAAGGAAGGATTCTTTTTAATTTTGCAAGTATTTTTTAAATGTCATTTGTCTTTGGGGGTCGAAGTTTGGTTTTAAAAGCTTCGCCTACGTGCAAAGAAATAATTTCCAAATTCGGTGGTTATTTTTAATTAATATAATTTTATACATAAAGTAAGTACCTACTTGTAATTTACTGACACCACTGTTACATAAATATTAAGAGACTGAACTTCCATTTTTATTGTCTCAGATGAGCCCCCAGATATGGCACATTATGCACTATACTGAAGATCTATTAAGTATTCATATTTGTATAAAATGGCCTACGATTGAATAGGGGGACCGACCGAACAATTTTCGATCACAAATTGCTAAACGAAAAACTCAATTAAACTTTCTCTAAACCAGCACCAAAACAGGCATTAAACAAACCTCAGCCACAAGCAAAGAGCACTTGAAAATATCATCCATTCGTTTGAAACTTTGACATCCTCGCTCAGGGCGCATTGGTGCATAAAATCAGTATAATTATGAAAACCAACGCAATATGGCGGCGTGCGCGACTCCGTGAAATCATCCCCCCTCACCCCGCGGTATTCAACCCCTCACCCCCGCACAATTAGCGGTTAATGTGCTGGAAACACTTTCCACAAACGAAAAGCAGTCTTTCATTTTCTTTGATAGTGCGTTTCCATTAGTAGACAGTACGAGAATCAAGTAAGATACACTTGAAGATGCTCTGAGTGACAAAGATTGCCGGAATATAGTTATTTAAATGGTCCAGAACTGAGAAATAATTCATTTTTTATCCTCTAATGTTGGCCACCCATTACCAAACTAATAGACCTCCAGACCGAATTTCGGCCATGACAGCAACTCTCAACGGAGACTAGCCCTCTACGCGGGAGATATTTTAGTGCTCAAAAGTGCAGATGCAGGTGCACTCACTCTTCCCTCACTGTCATAGTCCGATCGTACATTACTACATTACCGAACTACCTGGTGTATCATTAGGCCTTCCAAGAGACCTTTTTGTACTGTTTATTTAATTAAAAGAAACAAATTAAGTTAGGTTCTTTCACTGTGGTACGGTACTGTGATGGAAAATCCCGTCCCATTAATCAATGTAACCGCACTCCGTCTTGACTTAACTTTCGTTTGCTTCGTAACACTACAGTGATTTTACGACACCACGCAAGTGAAGCCACAGAACGAGACTTGTCTCACTGATTTTATTTCATTACTTGTTTTAGTTTGTTTAAAGTTAATGCCTGAACAGGGGTCTTTGCTAATTTCAGTAGAGGCCCTGAATTTTAATTGACCAAGGAAAGAAGAACCATCAACTCTGATTCCACCCAATGTCCTGCTTCTAGTCCTTAGGGCTGAAACCTGAACTAGAAAGAAAGAACTAATATTAGAAACTTTTATTTTCTTAACATTTAAATCCCCTGCAATAACCTAACCTAGTTATCAGAACGTATAATCCAACTGCGCTGCGTTATAATAATATGTTTCACATAATTTTAAACTCATCCGTTATCTTTGCTTTCGGTTCTGTAATACGTAACATACACGTGTTCTGCAAAGTTTGGCAAACTCGTAACTTTCCAGTTAGAAGGCACTCCCGCACAGTGCCCTCTGTTTGCTTCAGACGCTTCAGGTGATATGAAACAACACACCAGGCATTATGATACATTGCGATCTGCGGCATCTGGTTTTGGTAATAATGGGAAGTTGCTACACACCTTGAGACCTTTTTATAAGTAAAGTAGCTCGAGTTTCGGATAAGTGGTCTGGCAGATAATTCCTTAAAAATTCTATCCCGTTTTATAGTGATCTAGTAGCGCCTATCTCTCCAGTCATTCAGAAATACTTCTCATACATACTAAAAGTTCTTCCGTGCCTCGGAAAGCATGTTAAGCCGTGGTCCCGGCTGTCATTCGTGGATCTTTGACAGTCGTTACGGGTAGTCAGAAGCCCGAAAGTCTGACAACCAGTCTTACCAAGGGGTATCGTATTACCCAGTAACTGGGTTGTGGAGGTCAGATAGGTAGTCCCTCCATGTAAAATACTGGTATTCAGCTGCATCCGGTTAGACTGGAAGCCGACCCCAACATAGTTGGGAAAAGGCTAGGCAGATGATGATGACCTACTAAAAGTTCTTTGCCATACCGAAATCTTTATAAATCTCTTGGCAAACAACTAGGTACAATTTCAGCTAATTAGTTTTACACCGGCCCATATTCAAAATGAACAAGCCCAAAACTCCGCCAATTTAATCAACGACCAGAACATACACTTGCGACATAGATACTAGCACCAAATCCATAACAAGATGTCCGTCTAATACCTCACTAACAAATCAACACCCAATAAACTCATTAGCCCTTCCAAAACACACAGTTCAGCAATAAAGCACCGTAAAGCACCTCTACAAGTTTAGTATAGACACCAACCTGCCATTATAAATCTCGCCTCTCAACCGCTATCTCGCCGTACACCTCATACATTACGCGCTACAAAGACACACGCCTCGTGTGGTTGCTAAATAGCCCATTAAGTGACGACGTACAATGCAAAGTTATCGCAGCTGGAGATGTGAGGACTGGATTGGGGTTGGCGTAATTGCTTTAGGATTAGGTATTGTTAGGTTTAGGATGTTTCTGGGATATTAGAAGATCTAGATCGCTTTTCTGATTTTTTTCCTAGCTTTTCGATCAGGTTTTAAGTAAGCACATAGGATTAATAGTTTAGTTACGCGATACCGATATTTTACCGCGTTTTTAAAAAAAGTGCGGCGTTCTACAAAGTCGCTCAACCTTTTCCTCAATAAAATTCATTCAACCTATTCTACAAAACATCTCTAAACTTCTCCAATAATTTCCCGGCACACCTGCATCCATCGTTCGCAGTTACACTCATAAACACAATCTTTCCCTGCTTCTCAACTTTTCACAAGATAAATTACACAACTTCCAGCGCCCTCTGTTATGATACCAGTGATTTATCGGCGCAAGTAATGAGCACGTGTCGTCAACAGATGGCGCCACTGAGTTGTTTATTAGACTCCTGCCGATTTATTACAGAGGGGTTGGTAGAACAAGTAAATGCTTATTAAACAAACATTTTATCGTTACTTTGAGTGCAAATGTGTGTCGGATTGTATTTGAGGAGCATTTTCGGTAGTAATAGCAGCAGTAATGGCTGTTACTTCAATTCCAACGTTCAATCTGTTTAATCTGTAGGTAGTTTATAACAATAACTTTTAACACCCGGTTTTTAAAACGAAAATTATCGTCGCGTCAAAATTAACCGCAAGTCAAGTGATGTGATTGGCTGTTGATAATTAATTCAACCAATCACAGGAGGTTTCACGCGCACTTGACAATTTTGTTAGCTAATCTATGTGTTGATTTTCGTTCCAGAAACCAAACGTAAGGATTTTATTAACCCACGCAAAAATTAATACCTATCAACATTTGGCAACCGTTCCGTTTAGTACCGGAAAAGCAAAATCAATCTCTTCACCAATTTATAATAATTTCGTAAAAGGCTTCTAAAACATTAAATAGACAGCAATGTGTTTATTTCTGTACATGACTATCAACGGCATCGACATATTCCACCAAGTATCCCCATCGTGCTTGTTAATTTCGCCTAAATAAATACCTCGACTGCCGCAACAAACACTATCGAAACTTCAAATCACGTACTTTAAAGGAGAGCAATTCAAAGTTGTAATTCGATGCAAAAGATTGAGTATTATAAGCTTCAGTAAAATTATGTATGGAATAAATAGTAAATTTTATACAGTTTTTATTTCCTTGATAACAAATTACATATTTCATATACTTTTCTAAATATTTCACTTTCGATAGTGTTTTACGCGTATAATAGTCAGAATTTCATCGAAAGTGCCAAATTCGATTGTGTTCTTACACATGTGAGTATCGAATATGGTACTTTCGCTACTGTTCTAAGAAAATTATTACATACAGAAAAAAAAATGTGCACTTTCGATATCTTACTTGGCACTCACTTAGGTCTGTGTTCATCCGATTTAATAAATAAAAATGCATTTTTCATAAATAAAAAATAAAAAACATTCAAAACAAATTATTAAGTAACAAAAATCTTAAAATTGCATTATTTGAGACACGTTTGGTCTTATTCCAATTAAGTGCAATGAAGAAGTTCATTTCACTAAATTGGAATAAGACCAAACGTACCGATAATGACTATTTAAAACTAATCACAGCCCATTGGATCTATTAAAATCAATGAGATCAGTAAAAATAATATAAATGCTTAACTTATAACAGTTATAATGATAACATACTAGTTAGATAAAATAAAAAGTCCTTCTGGACCATGTTCTAGTCAAATGTCCGTCTGCGCGAACTTGTACGAGGCGGCCAAGCTGCGCAAGGAAGAGCCTAGCGCGCGCGAGGGTGCCAAGCTGGCCTTCTGCTTCATGGGGCTCATAACAACAAAATCTAAAGGAACTTTCGAACTGAGCACCTAAAATTTACAGAAAAAAAATCAGTCTTAGCTTAGCTACCTACAGATAAAGTGATAAGTCAATCATAATTTAAAAAAACTAGATGAGGTCGGCGTTTCCCAACTGACTACCCCAAGAAGAAAGGCCGAAGCAAACTCACAGGTCACAGACTGTTTTAAAGTCCAGACAAAATCTTGGTCAGATCATGTGAATACCATGTAGATCAATGTCTGAAATGGTCTTTTGAGGAAAGAACCACACAGATTGAAGTCTGATTTTTTTGATGATGATTAGATAGCTAAGGACTTCTGGCAAACTCTCATTTCCTGTGCCAAGGTTCTTACAAAAATTATGATACTGTTTTGGTATAAGCCCTGCTTCACACAAGTATCTGCAGTGTGATTCTGTAAACATTTCACCGTGAAAACTTAGGTGAAGTGAGCGTGGAGTGAACTAGTTCACTCCACGCTCACTTCACCTAAGTTTTGCTAGGGATTGACACTATTGGCAGCTCACTCTAAGCTCACTTCACCTAACTTTTCACGGTGAGATTTTTACAGAATCGATCGGCTGGTCTGTTATGGAAAAAAATAAACATTTTTAAACAAATTTGGAATTGTCAAAAGGCAAAGTTAGGTAGTATTTAATAGACCCTGTCCACTAGGTTAACTGTTTTTTGACAGCTGTCTTAGAATGTACATATTCCGACTTTACGTAAAAGTTAATTTTAAAATGCGTACCTAATAAATTAAATATATAAACTACCTTATCTTATTGAATTATCTTATTTATGGCTTCTTCCAGACATCATAATACCGTACGTGTATCAATCAATGGTAAGTATGTTGCTGCACTAACTAGTTCCATCTGTCAAAAAACAGTTTACCTAACGGACAGGGTGTTTAATTACGCCTAGACGGTCCTTCTGTGGTTTTCCTGTTTTTCTACTCTTTTATTTATTTATGTACTCCCATTGTTTTGTGTGCTCTGCTAGTTACCAGTAGGTACTGTTTAAAATTATTGTTCGGATATCATCTGTAAATTTGTCTGAACGTTTGAGCTTACAGGAACGCTGTTAGCTGCAATATTCTTTCCACTTTTAGAAACATACCTAACGTTTACCGGAATTAGTAACTTTCTTCGAACACTGCCCATTGCTCAATATGTCGCTTTCGTTTTCTACCAGGATCAGTTTTGTAAGTAGATTTAAGTTTACGTATCGAAGACACATTCGGAGAAAGAGGACTTTCATTTTCAGATTCAGTTATCAACGAATTCACACTCAAAATGTTGCCAAGTTCTTCAGACTGTCCTGTTTCAGTGCAAAAATCATTCTGAGAGGAAGGCGACGGGACAGGCCTACCTAGTATAACTGTGCTCCAGTCATTTGGTAGACAGTCATTGTCTTTTTCCTCCTCTGACATTTCGATTATTATGGTGGATTCACTTACTATGATAAGCGAGTCAGTATCTTTGTCACCATGGAGAAAATTATTTAGAACCCTCCATTCCACATAATTAATTTCGTTAGGTGGCACAGGTGGTTCTAAAATAAAAACTAATAAAAAAACATTATAAAAAGCAATAACATTTGTAAAATATAAATTAAAAAAACACTTTACTAATCGAATCTACCAACCAAATTCATCTATAAACGTAAAACAACATCGAATGTGGTAGATTCAATATATTAACTAAACCAAAAAACATCGAAAGTGACAGTTTCGATAGTTACAAAACTGTAAATATTATCAAAATTATACGAATATTATCGAAACTACCACTTTCGATAAAATATGCAGATGTATTTATCATCACAATGATCGAACATTATCGAAACTACCACTTTCAATAATGTTACTTGTTAACTTCGAATTACGACCACGTGTTCTAATAATGCAGTAAAAGCACTATATTTCAAGTAAAACAAAACAGTATTGTTGTAAAAAGCACATTAAAATAAGCAAGAGACAGTTTTATTATTTGAACTACCATTATTTAGAAAATTTACACAAGTTACTAGGATAATTGTTATCGTAGTTTGTTTAATTTTTTCCTATTTCAATGAGTTTTTCATGTTTGTTAATCAAATTAACTAGTTGTCTACCCCGACTGACCATTTTGACAATCTTAGGAATATAAAAAAAACAAAAACTAAACACGAAACCTAACTAAACAAACTTAACGCGACCTCACTCCGTCACATCGCGGCGAACACTGACGATTCTGGTAGGTTCGGGACGCTCGCGTAACACGCTCGCACGGAACATCATTGTAAGTACCACTTCCAAAGATGTTCGTCGCGCAACATGTCCTGTATCGATTTTGTTCAATTAAAAACTTCTTTAATAGTGACTTTTTAATTATAATTTTTGACGTATCCGATATAGTTTTAAACTCTCTTTTTAATTATGTAAAAAAGCAAAAATCGTTTTTTTGCAGTTTCGATAGTGTTTGTTGCGACAGTCGACCTATCTGTCGAATTTGCTAATGAAAGACCTTCGCCAGCAAGCCAGTCAGATAGGTAAGTATTTATGGCTTTGTAAACAATGATTTAAGTATCGTAGCTACACGAGAAAACATCTAAGTAGGTACTGAGAAATAAAATTCACTGGTAAATTGCTAACAAAACAGCATGCGAAAGTTTTATTTTCTGTCTAGTTTGGTAGATATATTTTATTACCTAGGCAGGTACTAAAATATTACATCTTATTTTCACTTTTACCATAAATAGGCACTTAGTCGTAATTGCTAACCGCATTCAATATTTTCTTCTAATGTTAACATGAAATGTTTGAATATTTTGTCATTCGTTGTTGTGAACCTGAAGAGATAGGTTGTTGCATTTTTTATATTTATCATGAGTCACAAAAGTATTATAAGAACAGAAATTATTCAGGTAAGTGTTAATCTAACCTTTTAATTTTAGCTAACTAAAATTTTGATCATTTCAAACTTCTGAACATAGCGCCATCTATTCACTTTGAATAGAAGCTTTGGAAAGTCCGAGATCTTACGTAGTTCATCTACTCGCCGCCAGGTGGTTCACTTCTAAAAGCACTAAAAAAGTAATTTCCACTAGATGACGCTGGCTTCAAAAATACAACAAAACTAAACTAGATGTCGCTCCAACCCACTTTCTCAAAACTTTGTAAACCAAAGAAAGTGCATCCATTATTATTTTACATTCATAATAAAACAGTCTTAAAACGTTTCCGCGAAGGTGTGAAAATGATTTTTGTTCTTCTTATTTTTTTTTTTATTCCGCGGCGTGGGAACGTTGGGCAGGTAGTGTGTATCACAGATTATAAAGCGTCGTAAAACCGATGGCGCAGCGTTATTGTTGTTTATTGTGTTTAGAAGTTTGTTGCATCACGTTCGTCTGCGGCCGAGCTTGTCCTACGTGGCATTTCGAATCGTCTCACCATTTTCCGATTAGATAACTTGAAGTTGTGCGAAGACAAAGGAGTCGCACAAATGTTTATTGTATCAACTTAGGAAACTAGAACTAGTGCATGCCTTTTATGTAGGCTTGCGTAATACGCGAGTTGGAGCTTTGTTTCTTTATGAAATAAAGTGCAATATCGATTAAATTGAATTTTTGTTACAATTATTAGAGAAATAGAATGTAAAACCAATTTATTGGTTGATAATCTACTTAATTATCACTTGACATTTAGCTTGTCTACCTACTTAGCCACGACTCGCCCGTGGGAAAATACAAAAGTTCAAGACTTTCAAACTATGTGTCTTACCCAGTAAGTTAACAACAAAGAATAGACACAAAAGTCTACACTCGCCGGCCTCGTTACCCAAAACTGTAGCACACAACTTTATGATTACCTAACCCTGTTAGAAAATCAACACACACTATCGTGTAGTAAAACATCGCTTTTATCTAAAAATATTCATTCAATTGAACATAAATCTCGTTTCGACACTATTCTTGACCTTATTCCGTTGTTATAAGGCGTAAAGGTTTTAGACAATAGGTTTTTATGGGGCAAAATAGTTGAATGGGCAGGTTGGATATTTGTGTCCTTCGTGGATGTTCGGATACTCAGTGCGGACAGGTCGTTACAGACATTTGGGGTAGGTTCACCATCAGCCATTTATCTGTTTGACCTGGTAATTAGCCTGAAATTAATCCAGATAAAGCAGTTGAATAGCTGGCAGTAGATATCTAATATAAGTCCTTAGATACAGCTTTATGTACCTACCTGATAGAGCATAATGAAAATATGAAAGCTCTCTGTTGTAAAAAGCGCAACTAGGTATGATGACCTACATTTTGATCTCCCACCGTACTTTGCTTACCTGTCAATTTGCATACACGCTCTCTGCTCCATAAAACAATTCAATACATTTGCAGATATTCATAGATACTTACAAAAGTTTAATAGTGTTTCCATGGTAGGTACTGGAAGGGTCAAAATTCTAGCAGCTGCATAACAGTAAACGCTAGGCACGAATCCGAAACATAAGTACAACAAGCTGTTGACATACAAGTCAATCATTCAATCAATGAACATGTCCCAAACATTGGCCCAACATATAATATGAATGACATTAAACAATAGTCCATTGAAAAGGCCAACATTTGCTCAAACGGCCAACGTTATGAATGAACTTAGCGCGGCTATATTTAGCTTCGTTCTCGGTGCATTCGAGGCTATAAAGTCAGGAATCCGCTGACCATTCATAGCATACGATACTCTGCTAACGTGGTGTTGAGCTAAATTGGTATTTAACTGTAGGTACTCGTTACTTACTACTTACTAGAAACTGGTAGAGGAAAATGTGTCTTAATGTACTGGGATAGGTGTGGCGCTATCATAAAAGTTTAAACGCATTCTTAGGTCGGGTTAGTTCAGTCTTGGTCAAACTCCACTTAGAAATAGTTACAAGTCGAAGATTTTATCCATTGAAGAAGTTTGACTTGAGACAATCCCTACCATAGGTAGGAACAATGGCTAGAATCCTAGAAACAACCACAGGTCACCCCCATGTATACCTTCATTGCTATGCTAATCTAATGTTGCATTCATATATAGATCCTTTTCTTAAACTGTTTCCTTCAAAACCACGGCCATTTATCTCCAAAGCTCCACTTTGTTCGTCTCGGCATTCGTCGGGTAGACAGCTTTTACATTACCTATCAGCTTTCACATCCAACCACTTCTGTGGGACATACATTAATAATGTGACAGTAATAAAATGCTTGTACCACAAAAAACAATGATTGTTAATAAAATTTCAATAAAAGCGAACACAACAGTTAACAAAAACCCTCTGACGGCGCTTGACGTTTTTTGTGAAAAAAAATCGTATTCAAATCGTGAGGGAGGCTTTTTGCCCTCTCTCAGCACCTGCCACCTAGCGGCTGACGGTCACAATACATAAGGAGGCTTTATGTAATAAATACCCTCTGGGGAAACGGTTTCTGGGGTACTAAATACATTAGTTGAAGTTTGAGATGCTAAAGTAAAATTGGAAGAACTCCTGAAATAAAGAGCAAGAAACAGTGCAGCAAAACTAAAAAATTACAATAAAATATTTTGCGTACAGAAAGTGACTCATTTACCTAAGATGGCTGTCTAACAACGGAATCAAAAGGGGTGAACAAAAGGTATGTCCAAGCTATGAGATAAATTGTATACCTAGTTAATTAAGTTCGATTTGCCCCGCAGCATTGATCGCACCAGTTTCTAAATAACGAAACCAATCTATAAAATACTTCAAAGAATTACAAAAAAACTGCGCAATCTTAGCCAAAAAGAGTCGTAATTGCGCACTAAAAATAACAATTTCTTCTAAATGTCTGCAGGGTTTTTACCAAAGCCATAAGAACTTTAAGATCAAAGCTCAGTAGCCGCTGGGATGAATTAGCCGTCGTTTTGTGTAAGTAGATCATCGGAGCAGGTTTTTGCGAATACCATCGATCGGAATCATGGCAGTTTTTATAGTGTTACGCGAATCAAAAAGGGTTAGTATGTAGCAATAAAACATAAGCAACATAAGTGACTTTGGTTACGCCTTGAGTGGAGGACAAGTTTTTTTAATGGATTTTAGCAAGATTCTTAGTGGTCCATATTAAACTATGGACTATCACATCTTTTCTCAGACTAGCACTTGTGAGTTTTGACTCAGAAATGTCCAGAAGTAACTGTTCACTCCTTCACTGTGAATCAGTCCGTTACGTAACCTTAATTTACCATTGGTGATCCCCAAGGATTGGTTCCAGAAGTGACGCCATTTCCTAAGCCACTGATACCTATTAAACTTTTCAGCAATAGAAAAGCTAACCCACTTACTCAAGACCTGTAAAGCTTACTCCACTTAGTTAACAAGCGTGTACAATGACTTGGTAACAAGCCAACATGATTAATGTCAAATCTAATAAAATGAATGTGCAATACAATACAACAATCGTAGCGATCGCAATCCGCGCAAGTGACGGACGGTCGCGACAGATGTGCTGCGCAAACGCGTGATAGCTAATAGGGCTGGTAAGTTCTCATTGAGATGAGCTTAATTGGTTCTGTTACAGAACTGGTTCTGTGTAAATATTGCGTCACATTTTCAGGGAGTGTAAAAAAATAAAATGCTGATAATTTTGGGACGGATGTGGCAGAACCGTACGTAACTTTGCGGTTTTTTTATATAATTTTGCAAATACAAACATATCCCGAATTGTGCAAAAACTATGTCTTATTATGCAGTTAGTTGCGTTTACGTGCCACACAGTTTTATCAGCACACTTGCACGGCGCACGCAGCCCTACAACTTCAAACGCCTCCCGTAACATCCTCTATTTAACCTCAAACTTATATTTTTTGCTGCACTTTTTCCGCTCCTAACATTATGCTTATGTAACATTTTTTTTCTATTACTTATCTGTGTTTGATGACTAAAAAAAATTTTTTCTTCTCCCGACATATGGCGCGCGGCGCGTGCGCTAGCACATTGCGTCCGTTTTTTTCGCATCCGATTCGAAATTCAAAATTCAAATATGGCGCATGTGTGCAGACGAATATTGTTGTGGGTTTTTGTTTATTTTTTTTTCGTATTATTTCTTGTCGATAGACTCCCGTCTGGTCTTTGGAAAAATTAAAAAGTAATAAACAAATAAAGTGGTATTATGCGCGTGCGCACCAGGTGGACAGGCGACCTGGATAGGGATAGGATCTTATAAGGGGGATATGTAATTGCTGTATTGCAATGATCTTAATTTTTTCTGACTGTTATGGTAACACCTGTTTTACACAAAATGTATCGATGTTTGTGATACAAGCTCTGAATGCAACTAGCACTAGTTTGACAACTATTTTATGATAATAATATGGTACTGGTTAGTCTTAGTATACCTATTCTAATATTATTACAATGCATATGCATTCGTTCACATTGATAAAAAAAAATGCTAGTGTTGCTCAAAATTATCGATAAGTATACCATCAGAGTGACACCCAAACCACCCAATATAAATAGGTACCGAAAACTAGCGAAATTGAATCTCCTACCACTCTCCAGTCATACCTCTTAGAATCATTAGTCTATCCTCTTGACGTCACCCCACATCCACAGGGTGTCCTCATCGAGTACACACACACACACACACTTTTTACCACAGCTTTTTCCATACCGCCTGTTGCTTTTTCAAGCCATTACGACGGCTGTTTAAGCATGCTTTATGGCGAGCACAGTCGGGGGTGACTATTATATTTTTAAAAGACTTTTTTAAACCATGTCTCGACATCTTTGGGGTGGTTTTTAAATTAATGCGTGCGTGGGATTAGCACTTCTTAATTTGCTTTCTTGTTTTTTTTTAATTATAACCCGTTAACGTGTTGAAAAGGGGTTTTTGTTTATTGGTTTTTATTTAGGTATTTACTCAGCGGTAGTTTTTGTGTCCGCCCTCTTCATGAATTCTCGGGTTTATGAAGTTTAATCTTAAATGATAACAAGTTTCTGGAAAAAAAATCTCTAGATCATAGAAATACTTTCCAATGTGAAAATTTCTTCGCACTAAAGACAGACAAGACACTCCAACACTACAGTGCATGTTCAATAAAGTTTACAACAATTTGATGTGAAAGTGTGTCCGTCTCCTTTATACAATAGTTATGTGCACTAGTTTATGGCGCAATAAATCTGCGAACTCCCAAATGTGATATAAATAGAACATAAACGGAAATATTCTGGTAATGAAGCGATGGGACATCAATAACAGTTATGTCCGACATTTTATTAGATCTTGTCCCGATTTCCGCGTTAGGAAAATAGTTCTACTATTTATGTTCTTGTGCTCATTGCACGCTATAGTAGTGTGGAAGATAATCTGCCGGCTTATGGTCTTCAACTTATACATGAATATAACCTTAGCGATACCTACCATTTTACCTTTCTTTATTACATTTAGTTTTTTTTATTTTTTTATTGATATCGTTCAAATGTGTAATTTGCTTCAGCCGTTCTATTTATAAAGAACAAAAATAAACCACGACTGAATATAGGTTGTAGGTAGGCTCCACAAAGAGGTTCTACCTCGGCCAACGAAGTGATGACCAGTGATAGGAATAGGTAGTGCCTATTTGCCTAAACTTCGAAGAACAGAGACAAGAAACGGAGACTTCCTTAGGACTAAATTTTTATAAGTCCTTATACAAACATTGTGATTCATAGTATTAATTAAGATCAGCAAGTCATGTACAAAATGATCTCCAAAAAAAAAAAACTTCAGAAATTTTTATGGTTGTAACGACTGTGAATGTTATTTATTATGTTATGTCTAGTCGCAAATTTTAGGTAAATATAGACGAATTACTTATTCCAAATAACATTTTTTTTATGTATTTAAAAGTGTTGTCCCGAATATGGGGACAGATGTCCCGGAAAAAATGTAGTCCTAAGGAAGTCTCC
This sequence comes from Apamea sordens, assembly GCA_945859715.1. NCBI lineage: Eukaryota > Metazoa > Arthropoda > Insecta > Lepidoptera > Noctuidae > Apamea > Apamea sordens. The sequence continues at coordinate 694,856 of OX244002.1, forward strand.
GTTTCTTGTCTCTGTTCTTCGAAGTTTAGGCAAATAGGCACTACCTATTCCTATCACTGGTGATGACTGCAGCAGACACGAGGACGCTACCTACTGCTCATTATCCTACAGACGTAGCTAATAAAATAATTAAACAAATAAATCACAGTCACAGTCCTTTACGTCAATCTGTATTGTCAGTATGGTGCGCAGACGCAGCGGGGCCCGCGCATGCGCCATACGCGTCGCCCACTGACGAACAACGACCTCGCACTTATGGGGATATGTCTGAACGTGTCATGCCGTCAGTACAGCTTTTTTTATCGTGTGTACATCATGGATAGCCACCGACTGAGGGTCATGTTGGACTTCTACCGACTGAAAACTCACGAACAGTCCTCAACACATACAGAGGTGCTACTCCATTAAAGGCATCGGTATCTTTTGCTATGCTTATCGCGCGTCGCCGGGGAAACGCCTGTTACCTTAACATCTTATTGATTCACGGCAGCACGAGATGTCATTACCTCTAAAACAGAAATCCTGTCCGTTATTGTGGCTTCAGATATTCCTCGTTTTAGAGGATTTCCATGTTTATCTGTGAACTCGGAGAAGAAAAATCCTTGTAAAAGTTCCCAAGCCAAATGTCCGTAAGTTGCAGAACTTGGTAAATTAGGTGAAGACTTGAAATAGGTGTATGGCAACATTAGGGAGGCATCTGTTCAGGTGAAGTAAGACAGGTAGCAGTCTAGCAGTCCAAGTTTTCCCAAATAGTGACCAGCAATTGAGCACGTTAGTGTTGTCGCGATCTCCAATAGGTATACCTACTTATAGAAAATTTTGCTTATAATTTGTCATTACTATCGGAAACTTGCAAAAATGAAGTCAAACCCGAGTTTTCCGATACAACAATGAGCGAGACAGTGACGTCATGACGACAGTATGAATGCGGGCGGCGGGTCACTGACCTTTATCTCGATATCTCATTGTTAGTGATGCTGTAACGTATATGTTTTGGCAAGCGCCGCGCTTGGTTACATCTCTATTCTGTTGCCCCTCTCTAGCCCTTGTAAATTATGTTGGTAGGCGGCCTAGTTAGTGAGGGGATGTTTCGATAGTTTACTATCGATGAAATAAGCTGTGTAGCTTAAATCTAGAAAAAAAAAATATTTTTCTATTATTGGTAAATATATTAATAACTAGTCAGTTTTCAAACAATATAATTCATTTTCTTGCTACTAGATCTCTCTAATTTCTTCAATCTTGCTGCGTCATTAACAATGCATTAAGTCCAACGCTAGATAAAAAGTTATAAATATCTAGTTATTGTATCGATACACATCCCACCCAACACTTTCACAGTACTACAGTAAAGCCTGCAGTGTCCTCGGCGTGCCAAGTGTGAGGGCCTGCTGGCCATCCATTTGGCAGAGGCACCACGGTCACACCCACTCCCCATGGAAAACTTAGCCTTCGCTAGATTTATGTTCACACAGCGTATTGTATTTATGTCTACACTATCAATTATTTTCACGGTTTTTTGGAAACTATGAAATAAGTTAGGAAATATTTTATGGCCAAAATTTTATTTATATATATAGCTTCACTTGATTTGCTTTGCGAAAGTTAAAATAGCTTCCACGAATGGCAGTCAACTTCACTTAAATTGCTGACTGGGCAATATTTAAGCACGGTGTGAGCTGTTCTCACTCCTTTCTGTAAATACGAGGCCAAAAACACCATCTCCTAATTTGATGTCACATTACCAGCAAACTTCCAAAGAAGAATATTGTTACTGATCGTTCACGGCATTCTCGATAGTAGGTACTTATATCGCCCTCCCCCCCTTTCTTGACCAAGGCCCACTTGGCAAAACTTTCTCCAAGTCATGGTCCTCATGTTACCCAATCATATCCTCGATGATAAGCGGTTGCTCCGCTCTATTTCCCCTCAATCAGTATGGTAATGAGAAGCAGGGCTTATTAATTCTCCAGGATACAACTCTCGAGACGGCCATCATAATCATACATTACAATGATAATGGAATGACGTCATATGGAGGGTATTGTTGGGGATCGCCCGAATATATCGTTGATCCAATCAGTGCTATGACATACTGTAGAGGAAACGAATGTAGAGATTATTGGAAAAATATGGCTTCTGCGTTGTATGTTCGTTATGTCTTTTAAAGTGTGTAATAGCCAATAGCATAACCAGCCAATAATGTCTCTATTGGTGGGACACAGGGCCCCTCTCTTCGAGAGGAAGTGGGCTGTAATCCACCACGCGGGCTTAGTGCGGGTGGTAGATGTCACGTGTCTTTGAATTTTTGTTTCTAGGACATGCCGGTTTCCTCACAACGTAGTCCTTCACCGTTTTGGAGCAGCGATGATTAAATTATTTACAGAAAAGTAGAGCGCCTGCCTGGGTCGTAAGTCAGGGCCGATACCTCTGGGCCACCACTGCTCTCCCTCCCAATAGTGTCTCATATCCAATAGTGTCTCATATCCAATAGTGTCTCATATCCAATAGTGTGTGTATAAATAAATGAAATGAAATGAAATGAAATGTGTCTTCAAAATGTGTCTTTTCATGTTTTTCTTTTATACACTGGCTCCTTGTAGATACATACCTACTTACATAGACTCACACCTTCTTCCCATGGGGGTAGGCAGAAACTAAAGAACGTCACCTGCTACGATGCTTACATACTCCATTGGCCTCGTTCACGTCCTATGTATCTTTCTTGCATCATTGCACAAAATGTTTGTGAAAATTGAGGTTTTTGTTGGATTTTTTGGTCGATAAAGAAGTGTCGATATTTATTTTGTTCCTTTTGGATAATTTTGTACAAGATCTGTATTTTCTTAAGAATTTGAGGTTCGGGATACCGACATTTAACTTCAATTCCAAAACGACGTCAAAGTCAGATTTAAACATGCCAAAGGACCCTCTGTATACCTACGGGTAGCTAACAATTAAAACCAATTAAATCATCGCAAGTATTCGTATCAGGGGCTTGAGCGCACTAAAATTAAATCGCACTTAATCTAAGTTTAGCGCACATCTAAATAAGGAATTCGCTTATATTTGCGCCATGTGGTAGCTCCGTATATTTAGCGATCGTCTAGACAACTCAGTCACAATAAATATGTAATGAATGCTTAGGCCATTAAACGGGAGACAGACGCATTTCCCGACTGGTGGAAAAAGTGTCTGACTGGCCAGACCAACCCTGAATACTTAGTCACATGCCGAAGTTGCCTCACTGCGATACCTCAAGATCGCGGCTTAGCTCGCTACCTCGATGTTACCTCCATATAAAACAAATGCATGCTAATAGTCAAGCACGCATGCCAGGCATCGAGGTGAACCCCCTAGCAGCCCGCGAAGTGTCGCAGTGAGGTATCCTTCGGCAAGTGTATGCGTGACTATTAGCATGCATTTATTTTACATAGAGGTGACATCGAGGTAGCGAGCTAAACCGCGACCGCGACCTATCGCAGTGAGGCATCTGCCGAAGAGTCCTTGACAGGGATGTACTTACTAATTAATACCTGCGCTTACACTTATATTTCAAACTAGCTTCTGCCCGCGGCTTCGCCCGCGTGGATGTCGGAAATTATCCCACGGGAACGTGCTAACAGGATAAAATGTATGTGCTTCCCCAGGATGCCATCTATCTCGCGGGCCCTTTGTGGCTAATTACAATAGAAAACCAATTGTGTCTCATTAGTGGTGATTAAGAGGGTACCTATATGATATCTTTACCTAAGTACTCATACCTAATTAAAAAAAATACAATAACAGAAAATAAAATACCTACCTACCTAAATAAACCTATTTCTGATGATAACTAATCTAAACTTAATAAATAAGCAAATTCCCTAAAAACTAATATCTATACAAATGACTAATCCTACCTAACAGTATTATAAAATAACCTACGGTCACTACGTACACTATCAAATATACTACCTATACTTTAAAATTAAAATCTATACCTACGACTTATAAAAATAAACCTAAATAACTCTAAAAACTAAAAGGAATAAAAAGGTCGCACAGATAATACTGCGGGTGACGTAACCTACCGACAAACTTATTATTTGCGGTTGGTACAGTAATCGGGTCTAGGGATCGAACCGCAAAATTAAGTTTGTTTTTTATTGTATATACTTTTCCGGGATAAAAAGTACCCAGTGTGGTGCCCAGGATATTAAAGAATAATTGTACCAAGTTTCATCGTAATCGAACCGGTAGTTTTTGCGTGATGCCTGAACAAACAGACAGACAGACAGACAGACCGACAGACAGACAAAAAAATTTTTAATCACATTTTTGGGTTCGGTCTCGGTCTAGTAACACCCCCTGCCATTTATTTTTTTGATATTTTCAATGTACAGAATTTTCACTTCTACAGATTTATTATAAGTAAGATAACATTAAGAATTGTGCCAGCCTTAATCCTGGGATGGTCAGGGTTAGCTGCGAGACTGCAAAGAAGGTTACCTTATGAAAACCGCATTCAGATAAATTATGAAATAACTCTTGTTGCGATAAACCTTTGAAGGTGATCTTAGCCTTTGATGATTGCTATTAAAGTTGACCATTTTACTGTGGCTTACACAGCCAAGATCATAAATGCACAGTTGCACGGGCACCTCGTTTATTCATTTATTCTGCATGGTTAACACGGAGACCATTCTGTTGGGAGGTTTCTGGCCCTTGACAAAAAAAAAATAGAATAAAAGTAACTATAAATAGTATAACTATAACACACTATAACTTTATAGCTAATTAGAATTGTCGTACTCAGTTAATATCTACGCTTCGCTAATGAGTGTTTCGACACTAGAGTTAATTGTTGCTGCGCTCGCGGTCTTTTTGTCCAGCAGAGGATGTAATGAACACTGCGCATGCGTCACACGCGTGACGTCCAGAATGCATTGAGCAGTGTCGCAGTATCTGTCGCTTTATCAAGCGTAGCTCAAAAATATGCAGCGAAGTAATCAGCTGATCAGGCGCCACACATTTTTACACAAATTAAATTATATTAAGCTTTAAAAAAAATACCTTAACACATAAAAACTTAATTACATTTATCGCAGAAATCATCAAACGGGCTCGAAATGGCAACGCACAGTGGTTACACCTCGGTACATTTGAAAGAAAAAATTATTCACTTGCAAATGGCGACATTTTCATTACCCTTTTATTTTACGAGCGAGGCTCCTCGATAACCATCAGTTCACACAATTAAAGTTAAAATGATTGCTATTTAAACACCAGACTTTCAATAACACGACGGGGAAATGTCGTCTTTCCATATCTTCATTATTATATCTTTGTCGTTGACTTTAATTATATTTTCTTGATTGAAAAGAAATGACAGTACCTTGCGTTTGATTTATTTCGCGTTTGATGGGTGGTAGGACGAAGTTGTGAGTGCCTTTTGAGCTTATGAATAGGGGAAATGGCACGCGATTTTGCAGGTAGAGCTTTTTGCGATACGGGACTATTGTAGTTAGGATTTAATAACAACCAATCACTTACAGGCAGGTGAATGGAGTAGGCTTAATTTAGCACACTTTATGATGTTTTTATTTATTCATTTATTACACTTACAAAGAAAATTGTATAAGAAAATCTCTAAAATCTTCAGAGGGGCCATTTTCGTTATTTTAAGAACGCTCAGTCTGATCTGTCTCGATCCGTCAAAAATGCCTCTATTTTTCCTGCATTTTTAAACAAGTTTTTGACGATGAGATGAGATTGCGACTAGATTTTGAACGTTTTAATTACGGGAATTGCCCTTCTGGTCTCAAATGGATTTCTTCCACGTATTTCCCGTAACTATCTGGCTAGTAAAGCCATTAGATGATCAAATGAAGACACAATGGAACTTACAAACAATGTCCTGAACCAGTCAATATTTACGAACCACTGTAAATTCAGCGAAACACAGGGATTCACGTGAACAACGCGCCATCAAAGTTAACTTGATCATTCACTATGGCGCGATCATATGGGCGATGTTACTCGTCTAAGATTTCGTGAAATTATTTCTATTTCAGTCTGTCTGTGACTGTTTTGATAGCATTTAACTGAACGTAGCTTTTAGCCGAGTTGCAAATAAACGCACACAAACGCACCGGCCCCCTACAGACTGACGGCGCATAGAGTTATGAAGTGAAAATATGTGGACAAAAGTATTTAAATATTTTAAAGATTTTTTGTTAATAATTTTATTCTTAGTTATAATTAGACAATAAGTACTGTAGCCGTTGTGTTTTGATAAAAATTTTCTTGTGATTTTTCAGTCATATAATACACTGTAAAAGCGATTAAAACGTCGGAAAAATACATTTCAAAATCATTGCTTATGTAAAATAATTTATTTTCCAACACGACGACTATCCACCACAAGCATTTAACGACCCATCAACACTCAATTACAAGAAAAAAATCGTTGTAAAATATTCGTGAGTGTTATGTCTACGGCTTCGCAGCGCTACTCGTGCGCAGATCAAAGCGGCCACGCGACGGGATGCGCAGACGACGTCTCGACGCATCCCGGCCCCGCCACCCGCGCTACACTCTCACCCCCTCTGTGGCCGTGGCGCCTGCAGAGGATATTTGCATGCACCGCGCAACTATTGAATAGCATTAACATTGTCAATGATTGACTTCGTAATGTGGGAGTATCGATGAGTAATTTATGGGTTAATATTGGATGCAAATTCATTTTTAATGAGTGTGTCTGTAATCTGTACTTATATTTGTGAACTTATTGAGGTACAAGCTTGCATATTTGAGTATGGAATCGAAGGAAAGGAGAATGTTAATGTAGGGTTATAAATACCTCGTTGTCTCCTTCTTATGTCCGGCGTAATTAAACTTGTCTGTGGCCTGACGGCCCGTATCCGTCTTCCGCTTTGACATTTTCTAATTTTCCATGTCTTCAATAAACTCAGAAGAACATAGTTCTATAATGAATAGACTTTGAACGACCTTTGCCAACGCATCTTTGCTTGGCGACAGGCTAAGAATACATCGGTATTTGACACTAATTATAGAAGCACTTGCATATTATAGTCATTTACATTTCCTTCATTCTCTTGGCGCATTAACTAAGTTTATGGAATAGATCGTGCGCGATTCTGAAGAACATGAAACCCAACAATTAGTTAGCTTTATTAGTGAAAAAGCGATAGTTAGGTACCTATTTTGAAAATGGTAGACAGTTTCATGGATTTGCTTAGCCTAGTAGTAGGAAAAAAAGCAGGATCATAGCAAATTAGACAGAATTTATGGCTTACTGCTGCGGCAAAAACGGAGAATAAGAAACAAAAACAGCCTCCTCAGTAATGTTTCACCATAACTTACTATAATCCTCCGCTTGGTATTCTAATATGTGACCAAACAAGATTGGAGCAAGTTTTTATGCTACATAATTTGATGTGTTTTCTCCAGTTTCCCTTCATTTTCCGTTCCTTGACCCCTAGGCAGAGTCAAGGTCAACTTTAATCAAAGGGGTTGGCATAGTGAGATGCTAGGTCTACGTAAGGGCACAGTACTTTAATTTTTCCGATATTCATAAGTATACTTTTTCCATGATAATTTCCACAAATTACATTTGAAAGGTATTTATAGCTTCAAATAGTGTGTAATAGAATTAACTCTATTGATACTTTACATATGATTTGATTCCTTCGATTCGCCCTTCACAAATCCCTGTTTATTTCAGTTACAAAAGAGTTCAAAGACCGTGCTGATAATTTTGGACGTCAAAGAATGACTAACATGTTCTTTTATGATATTATATTTGCATATCACTTGGAAAGAAAGGTTTTTTGATAGTTTTGTTACAATCTTAGGGTATAAGTCCTAGTCATCTCTATTAATAAGTAGAATATGTCTGTCTGTAACTAAGTTAACACCAGAAATGCACCTCTTCTTCTTCCTCTGTCCATTTCCACTCTTATCTGTTAATTTGTCTTATTTCATTGAAAGATCTTTTAAACAAGTATTATCTGGAAAAAACTCTTCCGATTGCTCCTGTCTGCCCACATAAATATCCGATTCTTCCTGAATGTATTGTCTAAAGAGTAATCAATCAATTTGACTGACTTGTCGAAAATCGACCAAATAAGTTGGCACTCGTACAAGAACATTATTATCATCCTCTATTCATATTTTCGTTACGCAATCTAAGTTTTTTTTTTATTTATTATTTTCAAAGAAGTATACAAGTTTTCCGTAAATTAGTTTTTCTTCACAGTTAGCTAAACCAATATTGGTCAGTTAGCGGTCATTGAACTCGACCTTGTAACATAGATTTTCCCGTAGTCCGCTACAACGAACTGTCCTCGGGGGATTTTATCATAAAATTTACGGTTGACAGGTGGATCGGTGATCGCGTTATGATATAATCGCTGTGGTCTATGATCTCAGACTGCTCCTTCACAATTTTCTACAATAATGATCTATGGGACATAATAAAAGTATTTGCACTTATTTTGGTTCGTCCCCTGGAAGCCGACCCCCACATAGTTGGAGAAAGGCTAGGCAAACTAATTAATTTTGGTAGGTCCGGGTAAACTACGGCGAAATCTTTTCAAATAAAATATGAGAAGCATAGTTTTAGGACACAAATTCAAGCTTAAAAGCAAAATCTTAAAATTAGAAAAATATCAAGCAAAAGCGGGGCAGGCACCTAGATCCAAAGTTGCTAATAAATTAGAATGTTAATCTTTTGTTCACAATAGTGCGAAATATTAGTTTGACACAAAGGCTGAGGTATGAGATGCTTCACCTACGCGACGTGAACTTGCAGACTGGATGCCGCAAGGCAGATGAGGTAGCGGGTAAAGAACAGAATAAATCAATAAAGTGAAATGTAAAAGAAGTTCTTAAATGTCCAATTGAAGAGAATTTGAAAGAAATAAGAAGAAAAAATATTGTAACAACTCAACTTTAGTAGGGAGTTACTATACTTTTTTCTTTAAAAAGATTTTTCTGTTTCCTTCCAATGGGACCAAATTTTGCAATAAGAAATTTGATGCAATCTTTTTAGACGGCTTAAAATATTGTAAAAACAATTTTTCAGAAAAGTCAAATAAAGACACAAGTTAAAGAAATTCATAATAAAATATTTTTTCCACAACTTACTTTACATTAGACCAACGGGTAAAAGTTATTTCGGAGCAGACGTACAAAACAAGGTTACGGTGCGTTTTTTTAAGGAAATTTTGTATAAACCAAAATAAACGTAGGCGTCCTAATCATTTAGCCGGTTATTTCTTATTCTAACACTGTGCAAAGCAAAGAAAAAAGCAAAGTCTAGTCATTGTCTATGGTCGCTGAAAATAACCTCCATTATTCGAAATTCGAACACAATTAGATTTATAGTCTATTCTTATTTTTTTTTAATATAAAACAACTTTCAAATTGTTCTTTTTATAAAATAATCGACTAACGACAAGTGATATTCCTTTTTTATCGGCTGCCAGACTGGTTTTTTTTCGTGTAATTTAGTTACGGACGGAAATCGGCGTGGAGTCGCGGTGACATACACAAAGCTTACACTATCGTTTATGGAATACAAATTATCAATAATTGTTGGTACAGTTACGTTCGCCTACACGCCATGTCGACTGGTCATATCAAATGTGTGCCATTGAATATCAAATCGCATTTAGATAATATAATTCATTGGTTTCGACGTCTCAGTTGGCAGAACCTTCTGTCTGCGCGTTATCTTTGTGGACTAGTAAGAAAATATAAGTAGGTACCTACTATCTCTTTTGGTGATATAATCTGTTGTAATATATGGGTTTTTGAGACTAGACAGACTAACGACGAAAGCCAAAATGTATTGAATTTTTGAAGCCTAACTTTGAACAAATTAACCAATCACATTAGATTACACTAATAAACTCACTATCACAAACTTATAGATACTTATTCTCTCCTGGATTATCAGCAAAAACAGTAGTTTTTGCTGATAATCCAATATGCAACTTAATCTAGAAAGCCATAACAAAACATTAAATGACGCCAAATTCCTTCAATCCAGTTATCCAAATACTTACCGTAAGTTTGAAAAGCCCATCCCTTCCAGTAACTAATTAACATTGACACTTAAAAGTAACACGAAGACAGCTGACACCTCAGGATACGCATGCTTTCACAGATAAACTAACAAATGGTACCTAATTGTTTTAACAAATTGCCAACATTAAATTAATATTTACAACCTTTTTTTATAAAAAAAAAAGTGTTTTTACGCTTTTTACGACGCAAACATGATACGAATCGAAACTTTTCCCTATAAAACTTGACCCACATCATTTACAAACATTATTATTATAACAAAGCGCATTGCTTCAACTAACAGGATCAGATAAACCGCTACACATTGTAATGTTGGGGAAAAAAACACAGCAGCTTCTAGACGACATCTCGAAAACTAGGCGCGACATCTGGCGGCCCGCGCGAAATATACACATGTCTTTTTGTCCAGATGACTTAGCATGCAACACACTGTGCATTTTAAATAAGCGCAAGGCTTATTTTGACGAAAATAAAGTCTAAATTAGATTGACAATTTTGGATTTAAAAATATGTTAATATAAATAAATATTGGGCTTTACTGGTGGGTAATAAAGTTGGTTTTGGTGCATCGGTAGTTTTATTATGAATTTTTTTCGGAAGTAGCATAATTCTTATGGTAAGGAGCGTGTCGGGTTTCACGGCAGATGCGCGCAAGTTTTAATTTCTGCGCACGCGTCTCTCTGCTGGTGACGACACAATTTTAACCTCCGTTTGGTTTTCCAGTTGTTGGGTTTTTTTTCTAAGAAACCCTTGACTTATACTAATAAGTTGTTGTCTGTCAAAATGTGTGCTCTGTCCTACTTGTTTGTTTACACATCTTGAAGTTTCCGCTGCAAGACAAAGTTTCAAGTACACATCCACTTGCTTTTTATAACTTTACATGTAGATGAAAATATATTTCTAAACTCATGTGTTACAATTACAAAATCTGGTTTTCTTTTTTTAAATGATGTTGAAATCATAAGCTGAGTCGACCTCGACGACCTTCAAAACTTGATCAACTTAATCATAATTATGTAATTAATAAAAAAGAGTCGGTACTGTTGAGTAATAATGAAATAGACCAATGGAAATGAAAAATTAATTTTGAAAGCAAAGAAATATCGTAAGCCTGGTAAGACAGGAGGTACCGTTACTGCTTCCGCGCAAATACACCAACCATGATGGCGCAAGGACCAATCACTTGAACCATTACCGTAAACATTTTGTGTACCTACTTTACTTGAGTACCTCAGGGCCACTCTTACAACAAGTCCAGCCGGACCAACTACCCCACAATCTGCCGCTATCCGGCACTTTCCCCGACACATGCAAATCGCATGAACTTGTCCGCACGTGCGCTATACCTGCGCGCGCGCCGATCTGCACAAAAACTCCCCTCAGCTGCGCGCGCAGCTGCCGCTAACTGCGCAGCCACCAGCTGGACCAGACATGTGACGCGTATTTATAGATCATAGATGTGGAGGCTTGAGATGAAGACTTGGATCAAGAAGTGGTTCTGGGATGCTAGACTATATTTGGACTATTTTGAGTAAATTTTAGAGCAAAGGTCATAGCTATGATGACAGTTACTTTATGTTTGACATGAGGCTTGAGCTAGAAATTAAACGTGTGTCGCATTTCCTAGGTGTGCAGGAGGCTTGAGATGAAGGACTGGATCAAGGAGTGGTTTTGGGATGATTATGTTGGAAGTGGACTTTTTTGTATATGGATGAAAGTTTTGTATCATTGTTTGAGATTGGGGCTGTGTATTTCATGAGAATTTAATGTGTGTCGAATTAATCGCTTTGACTTAACTTTTGCTGCAATGGTTTTAGGACACATAGATTTCAAAGATTCTGCACTCCAAGTGTTATAATTTTCAGGGACTCTAGGTATAAGATAATGAAGTAGCAGTGGGGTCTTTAAATTGATTATAAAAATACCGAAGTAAAGAACGGGCTTTGATGGACAATCAATGTTTTGAAAAGACTTAAAACCACTTAAAAAGCCTCATTTTAAATTCGCAACAATTTCTCAAGAGCGTGTTCGATTCCTTCCTCATTCGCGTGCTGACACGAACCCTAAGTATCTCTTCTTGTTACGTAAAGGTTATTTATTATAATGAATAATTCAGTATAAACACGGAAAAGTCGAATTGGCCCGATCTTCCCCGAGGAGGCTGCTTAACGACATGATTACCGCCAAACACGATATCTTCTGATTAGTTTGGAAATTCGCATCATTTTGCCCGTTTGGATGCTTAGAATTTGATAATCATCGTGATTTTGAATAATCATTTAGATTATTCGAATTTTCGTCACGATAGGTTCGAGGGTATTGGAATGTGAAAATTTTGTTTTTGTTTTAAAATGAGTATCAAAACAAACCTTGAGATGATGCCTAGGGTATAAGTATAGACTCTATACCCTAGGCATCATCTCAAGGTTCGTCTATAGAGATTATACTTAGTATTTTTCCTCCTGTGTTAGGTATACCTACGGGTTACCTATATCTTGGGTTTTTTAAAGAAGTAAAATATTGCGCAATATTTTACGTCTCTAGGTATAAGATAATGTTTAACTACCTGTTAACCCCCCCCCCCCCCCTACCTGTTTAATGTTGGTTCTTATTTATTTTAGACGGTTAGTTCTTTGCTATTAACCTTGAAAGTGCATCAGACGTGTTTAGTTTCATCGCTAATTATTAATTTAACAAGTTAAATGCAAAAAGATGATGTCTCGCGTGTTAGTAACCACCGCAGGTGAGCCGCCATTACTATACCGTGCAATTACACTCGGACGCGTATCCGAACGCACGCGCGCATTCTATTTTTGAAATTTGAACTTTTCGCTCCATAATCATAGCTTGATTTTTGTTTTATTTTTTTAACATTGTATTCGCGGCATCGATAACGATATGAGAAAAAAAATAACTCGTAAATTCGCTGGCTGTATAATTCTTCTTTTGTTCATCTCGATTAAAAACATGAAATGTCAAAGATGCAAAAAACAGAAAAACACGAATTGTACTGTTTATGTTATTTCAAGTTTTTTTCTGGTTTTTACCGAAGTTGTGAAACAACATACTTAAACTGTGCACTTTTATTTTGACGAATATTTTCTCCCGATATTTTTAAAGATCGAGTTTTTGTCTGAAAATTATAGAAGCACGTAGGTAGGTATGTACCGCAAGTACATACAAACGCTACACAAACCACCTAAGCCGTCAAAGTAGGTGGCGCACTGTAATTTGAAGAACGTGCAAATATTTAAACCACTTTTCATACATTCGCATTGCACTAAACATTTTTATTTTTACATTTACAAAAACGAAAGCCCAATCATTCTAAATACCTACGCTAAACGAAAATAATGGGAACCACAACGCCACTACTTACATCAAATTAAGCGGTGGTAGTTCTTATAATTTCCTAACCGCACTTAGGGGTCGCGATTTCTGAATGAAAAAATAATATTTAAGGAGTCAATGCCCCCGCAACGCCATCTGGCGTGCGCTCGCGCCGAATAAGGGTTGCCATGCACTGGACTGTAACACACTTGAACAGTGTTGAATTTTATATGATGCTCGATATTTGAACAGGTACTTAAACTACGTCACCTGTTGATATGCCAGCTGAAGTTTATACCGGCAAAAAAAAATTGAAATCTAGACCTAATGTAGGTAAGTACGATTACTGATGTAGTGACAGCCACTATGTGTGTACCGATCTACTTATTCTGAGAATGCCAAACCCAAAACAATTTAGAATAATCCTAGAAATATGTTGTAACTACATATTGACAGCTTACTGTACACCTCTGCCTAACCCTTCGGGGAGTTCAGACGCGATGTTATATGTGTATCGAAGTAATTGCTTAAATCCTCTGCAAAGGTGTCATAAGTCTGTAAGAAAATGTTTGCCACTAATACTACGATAGATAACCAACATTCAACAACCAAACATTCGCAGCTATCTGGTGCACGAGAACCATTACGTCTTGAAACCACTTTTTACAAAATACACCCCTTAATTGCTATACAAACTTAACTGTACGTTTCTTTCACATTTCTCAATTAACTTTGAACTTTAAGACCCAAAACATAAGCTCGATTTATAATTGAAAACTCGTAAAAATTAAGGGGTAAAAACACACGATGATTTATTTATTGCGAATACTAAAGTTGAAAGTAAATTGAATAATTTGGACAATATTAAAGCGTTTTTACAGGGAGATTATAATTGGTAATTACTAACATTAAACTAACGTTTAGCATTAATTAGTGATCCCTATCGCTTGATAGTTCGATACCCTTATATGGGGTGAATCGAAGTTCAAGTTCATAGGGATTCAATGTTTGTTTACTCAAGGAAGTAATCTTACCACCTTGTTGGGCTAGCAAGGCAGATTTTACACCACAATGCCTTGCGGATTTACATAAAAGCTTAAAGATTGGCTAAGTTAGTTCTATTTAGCAATCGAAGCATTAAATAATGCCGAACTTGTGCTTATGACGAGACCATAAACAATGTTCAGTATCTGTAGATAAATGCTCCCTTGCTTAGCTACAAGTACAACGGTTACGCCACAGAATGATCAGGTACGTAGGTACTTACCTATGCTGCGATAAAAGTAAAGCTATGGGAGTGTTAGTTGAAACTACGTTCACTTGAAACGTTCAAACAGAATCAACCTGGGAAATCACTTAAACTTTTGTAGTAAGCAACTTAGCACATAGATCACGTGAACAATATCATAGAGCCTTCGATATATTTTCCATTCCTGTTCAATCGTAGAACATTCAATGTCAAACGGCTGTATCATTGTGTTCTACTCTAATGATCGCAATAATTCTATGGAATTGTCTTTACCTCGACATTGCGTTGTTTACCTTCGATAAATATCTTTGGCTTTGACCTTATTACCTTCAGCACCTCTACCGACTACGTAGAATCTTCTATTGAAATTGCTCCTATGCCTACAATAAGTCGTTTGTAACTGAGTTACAAACGACTAACGTTTACAGACAGACTAATGGAATAAAAGTTTTCTATTCTATTCTAAAGCAAACTACCCGACAGTTTATTAACGTCCATAAACATTGTAACTGCAAATCGGATTCGTTCCCACATGGTTTCCCAATTTCCAATAGCTTTTCGTTCGGCAGTCTCGTATTAAAAATGCTGAATTTTCCGGTACGTACGGTACGATGTCCCCCTGTCGCCGGGCGGTAGGCAGTAGGCACGGCATGTCGCGTGAGTGACGCCGGCCATTTGTCAACCCGCTCGATTTAATCTCACGGCGGATTTGGCCGACGTATTGTTGGGGAATAGTGTATTGGCACGAATTTTCATACGCCAGTATGAAAAATGGAAATGGAAAATGTGTCTGTGACATGATTCTTCAGTGATTCTTCTTGTTTGTATATGTATTTTTTTCGATATAAGTATTCTCAATTTAGTAAACATTGTAGATTTTACGCTAACGTTCACGGAATAGTCACACTTTTGATGAAAAGCGTGACTATTTCGTGAATGTTCCATTTTATATTTTCCACAAACAAATAGCGTGTGACCATAAATACAAAACTTTCAATACATTTCTACAAACACTTTATGTTCAATTAAGTTTTTGCGAACTAACTGCCAGTAAGTGCTGCATTAGCATTGCATGCTATACCACAGTTAAATGAAGCACGTGTAAGTTATTAAGTATGTAGCAGGAATTACAATATTCACACAGATTTTTTACTTATTTATTGCTTAATTCCACACACAACATTATAAAATGGATAAACACCACCGTCACCATCGTTATGCTGACGGAAATAAGAACATAAAAACCCAACTACCACACGCCAATATTCACCAACCCCACTATAAAGATTGTAGCCATCAAAAAATCTGACTAGGTGAATCATAAATCCCTATGAGGTATACTCCCATAAGTTGTATAAACCATAGCCCCCTCGTCATATCCTCACGCGACCAGGAGTTCCATTAAACGGTGGAATTTGGAGATCACAATCTTGGCCCTGGTTTTAGTACGCGCTGTGAAAAACATTGCCGCCCCGAGTTAAGTGTGCGCCACAAATAAGTTGTTTCATTTTCAGGTTTTTATGGTAATTTTCTTAAAGACTGTTTATGTTCAAAATTTTAAGTGAAGTGTGTAATGGTGATGGGACTATCGTAAAAGCGTACTTTTCTCGCCAACAACGGAACATACTAACAGATGTATTGAACACCTTATCAAACAAATTATTTCTATGGACCCATCCAATGCATCGACTGGTTTTAGCATACAGATACCGACACTTTATTCACATTCCTGTGTCAATTATTAGCTATAAAACCTGGAACCGGTACCCAAACAGCTGCTTAGACACACTAACCCACATACCCTTACGGGAATAAGTAATAATCAACAAAGTGTCTTAACGAAGTCCTTGAAGTAACTGATCCTACTCATATAACAGCATCTTTGCGTTATCGATATTCCGATTGCGATATATTGATTGAATCCTTATTGCCACTTGTCTTTTTCCACCGTTATAAGTGAACGTTAAAACACAATTTTTTTATTCGTTTCAAGTGTAGGTAATATTACTGGAAGTTTACAACCTCTTCTACTATATCTTATGGGGAGCATAACAATTTGAATTTCAAGTACTTGAACGTGACATAATAGTTCCACATAAATATTCACCACCCACAGCGTCCAATAACAGCCATTATTCACTCGAATTAGCCTCTTACTGACCCCAGCCGTCCCACAGTGACCCACTCGACGCCCAAATACCACTCGAAGACTACCAAATCGGCAAACACTTACAAACACCGGAAAAACATCATAGACATTATTTGTGTTCGCTAGTTACGGAAGTTAAAGATGTGATGGTTTTTCTGCGATCTACGCCCCTCGCCACGTGGCAAAAGATGCTGAATATCTTCTACAAGCGGGCCTAGTATAGACCCTTGTGGCACACCTGCCTTTAAATACGAACTTATCGACACTTTGTTCACGCGACAATGATCTTTAGCCCTCTCTGATAAGTATAAGTTGAACTGCTTTTTAAAATGGTAAGTGACAAGCGTATATTTGGCAGGAAGAGGGTGTACATTGAATTATATTTAGTCGTAAGCTCCCTACGGTTATGATTGAACAAACGATACGTCCACAAGGTGTGCAAGACATGCTTCGCTTTGATAATATTTTCATTACGAACTTCTTATTTACGTACGATTAATATTAGGTACAAAACAGATTTTTCTTTATCGGTGAAAGTATACAATTTGGTGGGAGCTATTTGTTCTGAATTATGAGCCAAACCGTGTTATTTGGGGCAATATTTTTATTGATATTACAGTGTTTTTAGTTTTCGATGAGATCTTAACACGCGAAAACACGACTTAGGATTTATCGCTACCGTAAGTTTATGAATCAGTTTTGCACCTTCGTATTTTCGGAGGCCATTGTCCGTATGCTACCTTTTTTTTCTGCCATGGACTGTTATTCATATACCACCAGATATGCATTAAATGCCGACACGTGTACAACCTTTATTCATTTAACATTTTGTATCACTATTATTACCGTTACCTGCATCTGTATCAGACAACTTCGCTACATCTTCACTAACACATATTCCTCTACCAACAAGATTCAAATTCCTTTATCGTGTTAGTTTATCATCTTTAAATTTTATTTGTAATCGAGTTACACAGTTGCCGTTTCCCTTTCTGCCGATTTTTGCACCTTTCATCAATTTATATCGGAAACCAATTTTATTGATCCACCATCTGTTGCGAGGTGGGCGACCTTTTCAAAAGACCCTATACAATTTATATCTAATGTGTTTTTTTCTTTTCAGGTAAGTGTTTGCAAGTTTGAACAAAAAATGGTGGCATTTGGCGCAGCACGTAAGTAGTGCGGTATTGTGATGGATGAGCTGAATTTGTAGAATATTTGGTGAAAATCATTTAACGAACTTGATTCATCTTTTACGAATACTTAAGTTTCATACGTAAGATTGCTCATCATCTTCCCGAGACTCGTCTTGGGTAGTTTTACTTTATTTACTTTAACAGCTTAACTAAATGCAGACATACCTAGGTATAAGATATGTATTGGATTAGGCTTGTATTCAACGTTATACCTCTGTTTTCCAATGTCTCCTTTGCACACGCTGTCTACATCTCTGTATCTATTGTCCTATCTCAG
Source organism: Apamea sordens (assembly GCA_945859715.1). Lineage (NCBI taxonomy): Eukaryota > Metazoa > Arthropoda > Insecta > Lepidoptera > Noctuidae > Apamea > Apamea sordens. The sequence continues at coordinate 713,155 of OX244002.1, forward strand.
GTATGGAAGAGATTTCTTATGAAATAAGCATCACCTCTGTACCTATTTTTTCTGATCTGTTTTTCATTGTCTGTTTATATATGTGTGTACATAAATGGTAAAATAAAATAAATTAAATAAGAACGTCTTCTGAGGTTTATCGACTATTAGGGCAACTACTCAATTTACTTCATTATGGCAACACTTGGCTACCAACATCAAAATCTCTCTCCATCTTTCAACATCATTACCGCCAGACGTTATTTCAATCAAAGCAGAAATGTTGAATATAATCAATTACCGGCATCACGTCGGTGCCTGCCCGACCGCGGAGGAGACAGGTGTGAGGGTACTGTGGATGATCGTGGATGGTGCAATCACGGGGATGAACTCAACTGTGAAATGACAAGGGGTGGACGAAGGGCAAGGAACTGCAGTGATTGGACTAAAGTACATGCGATAACTGCTGATGGGTCTATAACTATAGAAATGTAACAAATCAATCCCCAAAACGCAATGTCCTTTTCATGCAGAGTTTGACTAAGATAGTGTACTAGTACTAGAGTTTTGTTAACAATATTGAACAATTACGCCAAATACCTGTTTACGAATTTGATTAGCAATCACATAACATACAAAATTGGGTCAATGTACTTTAATTTGTTGACATCCTTGATGATGTCTTGAATATTCAATAGAATATCACAAAATGATTAACTTCTGTCAATAAGGTACCCGTCCTCTCGTGTGTTCTTAATTGCTACGAAATAAATAATAACGACGCAATTTACATAGGTATAACCTATGTGAATTGCGTCTATTTTCTCTCTATGCCTAATTGCGTATTATTTATTTTAAAGCTGCCTTTTAAATGAAATCGGCTTAAAATATTGGAATCAATATGTTCATCCTTCCAACGCATAAAGCACGTAACTGTAACACAAGACGTACTAAATGGCACACGATCGGCCAGCTGGTGTGGTCACTCGATAAATGAAACAATAAAAACAAATGACATTTCCTGTCCGTTTGTCTATGATTGCGTGCCGCTAAAGGCGTTGAAAACCATGAAATTAACCTTCGTTTTCATGGAAATATAAATTAGACTTTTAGTGCGCATTGCTCACATTTTCAGACAACCATTTTGTCAGGCATTTGTATTTTCTATGAAATTTGACATCTGTTCCAGTTAATTTGAAAACTGACATAAATAGTTGTGTTCAGCTTGATTTAAGGGTGTAATCAATAGTAATGTATCCTGCAGTTCTTTCTTGAGTAATAGCTTTCAGTAATTTTATGACTTTCAATTGTCTGGATTCCATACCAGTCTAAGCTGCAGCCTACAGGTCATTAGAAGATATGAGAGTGATTGCTAAACTATACAAAAGGATGATGGGAATAAATATATAGAACCTGGTACTCGCTCCAACAGCTAGTGATGGTGCTGATATAACTAAGTCAACTACAGTAATAGCAGGTTGTATGTAGGTAAGCCAGCCGGCCTTATTAAATTTAACGTCTCTGAGAGTAGGAACGACTTATTTCAATATGCGTAAAAGAAAAAAGGAATATAAGTAGTGTCAATCTCTTTTAAACATTAGTCTTGTGAGAAGAAGTCAATATTAAAATGTTATTCTAGTTCGTACAAATTCTGAAGTCGTACTTTTGGTACCACACGACCAACATGTTCCAAGGCGCAGACTAAGGTCAAGCACACATAAACCAACCTATAATAATGTAATAATAAAAGCTCCGACGTTTATCTCAAACAAAATATATGAGTGGACATAATTTAGGGCGAATTTGGTGAAACGCGAAGGTCGACTAGTCTGGCAGTAATTACTTGTGGCCTAGGCTGTAGGCTAGGCACGCCATCGCGCCACGCCTAGCGAAAATTAGATGGAAACTAATTAGGAATAGTACACATTTGCGATTTTGTGCCGGAAGAAAATATTTTTGATTTGACTTTTTTATTTATTAAATTATTGTTTTTGTAGTCATCCAACTTCCTACTAATATTATAAACGTGAAAGTTTGTGTGGATGGATCGATGGATGTTTGTTACTCTTTCACGCAAAAACTACTGAACGGATTTGGATGAAATTTAGCACACAAATAGTTTATAACCAGGATTAACATATAGGATACTTTTTATCCCGATATTCTCTCGGAATCGAAACTTATGCGGTTGAAACCGCGGGGCGCAGCTAGTAAAAACCAATTTAACTAAATATGTTAAATGGTTTTTTACTTCATCACTCATTTCATCGCCACCGCTACTGTCAATACTGACTGTCACTTAAATCACACGATTGCTTTCTTTGACGCAACTAGTAAAGCCCAAAGGACTGGTCCTTTGGGCTTTACTAGTTGCGTCAAAGTCCTATGAATGATTTAAACATTGACCGTGTTCCCATTGTTGACCTAAGGTCCGAGGGGTTCGAGCCATCCCGTACGTGACACTTTGGTGAGAATGTCCCTCCTTGGCGCTAAACACGGCCGGTGTACACGCTTCCTCAAACACATCGCAAGAACCAAGAACAAACATCTCATTCAGTGAACACGAATGAATGAACGGACAATGATTGATCACCTCTTTGCTTACACTTGAAAAGTTCGATGTTGTGTTGTGTAAGAATATTGGTTGGGCCTGAAAGGAAACTTATATTGGGAAGAAGGCGTAATGTAGGGACATTATTAGAGAGGTTTATATTTGTAAAACCTAACTTATGTATCAAAAGCTACAATAAACAGCCGATCGATTCTGTAAAAATCTCACCGTGAAAAGTTAGGTGAAGTGAGCTGTCAATAGTGGCGATCCCTAGCATTAGTTGGAATGACAGCTCACTCCACGCTCACCTACCTATATTTTACGTTAAAGTCCTGCTACGTAATGAGCACAACAATTAGATATAACGCAACGATTTTTTTAACATTTACATTAAAGAAAGATTTCTAAAATGTAATATAAGATAATTTCATACTCATAATTACATAATCTCACATTTACAATTAAAATACACAGATATATAAGTAACCAATAAAATCGTCGTCGTGTCCAGACGCACGATATTAAATAAATAATCAACGTAAATAATCATTAAAGAGTCGCACGACTTGTCGTAAGTCTGTACAGTGCCTTAGACGTGTCACGCAGCTTATTTTTATGATCCTCACTCGTTTCGTGTTATATTAAAAGCCTAGTCTGTAATGGCGGTTCACCTTAATTTATTAAAATGTCTGGAAGAGAATATCTATTTTTTTAACATGAGGCTTTGTCTCGTCGTGTATTGTGCGACAATTCTGTGTATCCAAAACTATGATAAATTATCGATTCGCGGCGAAAGAGTCCCTTTGATATTAGCCCAAACGAATGCTACGCGACCACTGATCGCTAACGCAAATTACGTATGTTTTATTCATTCGCGGCGCGTCGATTACTCGTCCTATACTGATGAATGAAAGCAATATTGTGATCACCAATTCGTTAAATCAAGTGTAGATAGATAGTTACTGAAATCGACTTGTAAAATCCATCAGATCGTCATCCTTTATTAATGGTTAAACAATTGACTGCCACCGCGGTCACCGGTGTCCGCCAACAATAGATCTTCTGGTGTGTCTGTTGTCTGGCAGTCAACGTGTTGAGGGACAATCCACATGCAGCCCCAGTTATCATTCTGTGATCTGCCATCACACAGTAGTAATAGCTATTGCATCTTGCTTCAGCTGGATGCACCTGTGTCCGCGCACACACTGGTGCACTACAATGTCTCCCGCATGATGGCTAGTCCGGTGAGATTGGCCGCCACGCCCAACATTCGTTCTGGAGGACTATTACATACTTTAGCTCAATGCCAACCCACATTAGATAAAACTTATACCTAGTTGGTCAAACTCAAGCTCAAATTGAAAGCTAAAACCATTTAGACAGGCACTTTTAAATTGCCATAAGAGTCGGTCAGTCAAAACTATGAAGCTAGTTGCCCAGTCCGCTTCGTTAAAATATGTCTAGAATCTAGGCACAATCACTAGCTAATACTTCTCGGGCTGGCATCGCGTGAGGTCTAGATTTGCTGCCACACTATAAACCTGCCCGGTCAGCCGGGTGCTACAATAATTGCCTCCACTCCACGATCCACAATCTGTTGATGTAATCGAAGCAGTCGACTATTATTGCCTTTCAGCCTTCACTGAAGTGTGTGCTGAAAATTACCTTTCAAAAAGTTTCATATACATAAATTGGTGCCTAATTTTTGTAAGTAGTAGCCAGTTAGTAAAACTTCAATATAAAAGGTTCACTAAAGAGGAGGGGCTTAATGAAACTTTAGGTAAATGGATGAAAAGAGATTTTAAAAAATCCAGGACTCATCTACTTAGAATTTCTTGAATTCCATCTTGATTCTAATATATATAAGAAGGAAAACCTTTTTATCTTATAAAGATCTCTACGGATTTCCCTAAATCATCTGAATGATTTTAAAAGGGTTTCTGGTTGGTCACATTTTTCATTTATTTCCTTTTTGGTTCGGACAGCTTTCTGTTTATTTTTACAACAAAACATCTCAATTCCGAAAATTTTCGTTATTGAAAAGTGTTGTCCCCGCCGCCGCGCCGCTCGACCACAAGTTAGGGAGCACTCATCCAATATAAATATATCACGGGTCTTAAACTGCCAATATATAAGAATATTGTTAATTTATTATTATTGCCGATCATTTACGTCTTATTATCAAAACAAACACTCCAGATTCGGAGTTAGAATCGAAAATCTGACGACAAACTTAACTTTACAGTCGTCAAAACTAAAATCTCCGTCGAAAAGTTCAGAGCAGCAAGTTTTTGGGTGGCAAAATATAAGTTGGTTGGGTTGCTCTGAATGATTCACATACTAAATGGGTCAATTCATTATCTGTGTCCTGATCTGATAAAGGATCGTTATATATTTATTTCTTTTTTTATTTTGTATCGTGGACAGCACATTCCAAGCGCTCTTGATCGGATGTGTGAAGCGAGCACACTTTGATTTAGATACGGCAAACTTTTTACTCTCTATGGTAGGATAGGATTTCAGATAAAGGTATGTTTAAGTCAGTGTCGGTTATCATTTAACATGCACTGCAAACGAGATCATTGCCCAAGTCATAATGTTCCTCTGATATTTAACAGCCTTCCTTTTCCTTTACCTACATTAAAACTGGAGATGACAAAACATTGAAAAAAAATTGATTTAACAACTACGATAGCAAAACAACTTGTCTTTTCCAAATCAACTGGCCACCTACACGTAATCTCAAACACTGGACATCAACTAATAAATCTCATGCTAACTGCCTCATCCACATCTTCAGGGCTCCCCAGCGAGCCTGTTCCAGGAACACAATACATTGATTCTCGCTTAGCAGCGCACCGCACCGCGCCGCGCCGCACCGCATCGGACCGCACCGCGTCGCGCACTGTCTGCCGAAAACGATAAAAACACTCGTGAACCATCGCACCTATATGCTCAGGCGCCGACGGGACATCGACTAGAGATGCTGGATGTGGCTAAGGTGCTAAAGTGCGCTCTGAATTAGAAATAGAATAGGATTAAGTGCGTGCTCTCGTGAGCAACCGCTCGATAAGTTCTCGCGAAGATGGATATTTACTTAAGATACAATGACCCTTCCCATTCTTTTATTGTGATCGTCACCTGAGTATGGAAAACAAAAATAATATAGGTAGGTACGGGTAATCTTTTATTTACGAATATGTAACAGCTTTGAAAAGCAATTCTTAAAACAATAACTAAAACGACTCAAATGTCCAACTTTAATTCGTCGAACTGGAAACTAATCGTCGATTGGATGCTATAACCTGTTGACCTCTCCTGTTCTCTGCTCTTTAATGATGCGATTTAGATTCCTCTTGTAATACTATTAATACTACGATGGAAATAATACACCCAATTTTCGTCATGGCGAACTAGACCTACATCTTCGAAGATCTACCAAAAGGCCCATTCCACAGTTTTTACATCCGCGTTAGATTCTATAGGGCGCCAGGACCCTTATCTGTGACACGATTGGGTCGGTGGTCACCCAGATACCTCTCAGATATAACTGCCAGATATCGCTAAACGATCGCGATCGCCAGATATGGCGTTATCCTTAGGACTCCGGCCATATTAATGATTTCATTAGGATGCCAATTTATACACGCAATCTAAGTGCTGTCGGATTTTTTGGGGTCTAGTCTCCTGAAATACGATTTGGGTTATGGATTCTTGGTACATATAGCCTTTCTTAGATAGCCAAGGAAGGTTGGTGTAAAAGATACATTAAGGATTATTTTAATCAAGCAAATAGGAAGCAGAGTCCTTTCGTAGAACCGATGATGATTTCGACAACATAAGGAGTTAATGCCACACGCACCTGCCGATCGATTCTGTAAAAATCTCACCGTGAAAAGTTAGGTGAAGTGAGCTTAGACTGAGCTGTCAAAGGTGTCAATCCCTAGCATTAGTTGGAATGACAGCTCACTCCACGCTCACTTCACCTAAATTTTCACGGTGAGATGGTTACAGAATCGATCGGCAGGCACTGCTGTTCTGTTCTTTTTAAATGATAAATGATTTTATTTTGTAAAGTAGGTTTGTACAAACACTTTTACACGTCATTCATATTTTAAAACTAGATGAGGTCGGCGTTTCCTATCTGACTAGTCTGAGAAGAAAGGCCGAAACAAACTCAGAGATCACAGTCTCTTTTAAAGTCCAGACATAATCTTGGTCAGATCGCCGGCAGTCAGTATACCTAGATATAGGCTATATATCTCAAAGTCATTGGTAACATTCGCACAATGAAATCAATTTAAAATCATTTTTATTTTACTTTCGAAATCTTGGAATCTTGAATAGACTATTCTGTAACTCTACTGACCTTAGAGAATATCTTTATCCTTATAGTTTTTGTACCTATCACTTGATTCAATTAATCATTCAGCTACCATCCAGCCGAAACACAATATGACATAAATTATTAAAAGAGAAAGAAGTGAGGCTCGTCTAAACAATGTACTTACAATACACAATTACAATAGGTTCAATAATCGTCCATTGTTTGGACAGGATCAATCAAATCTATGGCGTATCTGTCTGCATTTCTATCGCCCCTCAATCAGAATTACAACTCATTACAATATTGAGCTGAGAATTTATAATTATAACGAATGTCAGAGCTTATTGCGAGATCCAAGAGCTTTCTACAAAAACTAAAATATTAAAACTTAAAATAACCCTACAAAAATGTGAAGACTATCCTGCATAAGTTGGAGGAGTAATGATAGAAATAGAATAGAAATAGATAAAGGCTATCCATGATCAATCAAACTAGATTTAACATAAGCAGCTCAAGGCAGACGCGGACTATGAAAGTAATACTTACCTATGATGTCATCATCTTCTAAAGAGTTCATCAGGATCTATTCTGGCCACGAACCTTCTCTCCCTCTCTCCCTCTTCGAGCTGCTACGTCACATAGCAGCCGTTCGGCATGCGCGGCGCACGCTCGAGGACGTGCCCTGACGTGACGGCTGCGCCCGCGCATGGGCATTTGCATCGGTTTCCGCCACCAACAAACACACCGACACACGCACGGATTATAACAATATAGGATATGGAGCTATTAAACTTATGGGAATGGGAGTTGGAACTGTCGTGAACTTTGCCCTATTACCGGGATGAGTCATTCTCATTGCCCAGGAAGTGTTGAGTCGATGGGTGTTTTCTACACCCAAGGGATGAAATTCGATTTTAGGGTTCCGTACCCAAAATGCACCAATGGAACCCTATTACTAAGGCTTCGCTGTCCGTTCGTCCGTCCGTCCGTCCATTCGTCTGTCTGTCACAGGGCTGTATCTTTTGAACCGTAATAGGTGGACTTGAAATTTTCTTAATAAACTTCACCTCCTATTAACTTCTTATCCAGCACCATTGACACGTGAATAATTAAGTTATCATACGTTGATCACATCCGATCTCCTCTGAATCATCCTCGCTAGATCCTGTGGGGAACAGGAAACCTTTCCCCTTTACTGCCGACTACTAGTAGTATTATATAGGATGTTGTAATGGTCGCACAAGGTAATATAGATGGTTCGTCGTTTCCGTATAGACGGAATAAGATTTAAAAAAACTTCAAGAGGCTTTGGCCGAGATTCACAAATGCTACTTAGCACGTACCTACTTTAAGCGTTATTCCTGTCACTCTGTCGCACAACTATCAAACCACGAGTGCAAGATAGAGACGGGACATGACTAACTCAAAGCACGCATGCTTACCTAATAACGTTTATAGATCTCGGCCTTAGCAGAGTAACGTTGTCTTAGACGGTTCTTAGCAACTAATTAGATACTGGTAGTCTGTCTTATCACAACATATAGGCGTTCTGTAGCAAATCTTCTTAGAGATCCTACCTAATGTACGTAATAATTTCACGTACTAGGCTTATAACTACCTACCGCTTGATAGACGAGCTGAAGATTGCAGTGCAGGTCAGGCACAAGTACGTTGCCAACTATCCTCTCTTCTAGTTACTATTCTTTCATTTATTCTAGTCCCTTTCAGGAATCGTTGAGGATGAACTACCTAGCTTATAATTAGCAGGCAATCACACGATAAGACTTGTGTACGTCAATGCTAGAGGTTTCGAAGAGATCCATACAAAGCAATTTAAACGATGACACACCACACGATTTCCTAACAATGAAGTCATTTTAATTCCACTATGTTATACTTCAACAATATTCAGTGATAGATCACATGCACAATGGCCCATCACACGGAAAATCGTGGACAAAAAGAAGTACTATTTTTGAAAATAAAAATATTTCAATACCATAAGGTGCTTACTACACAACAATCGTACAAAAAACCAGTTAAATGGCGCTCAACAAATAAAATGAAGATATTCTAAAGTAACCCTTTGCCCGACAGCGCGTCATAATCCGCTTTATCAAGATCATCTTTAAAATATCTCCAAAGCAGAATCAACTTTACTTCCTTAGTACAAAGTTGGTGTTAGTTTGTTAATAGCATTGATATAAAATAAACAATCATCGAAATGCGCTCACAAAGTGGCCTCAGCAATTTTCTTCACAAATAAATGAGATCAGAGGTGTTAGCTTATTTGTATTTTTAGTTATTTTGATATAATAAATATTTCTTGAATATATTTTAATTTATTTTAGAAAAGTGAAGCAATTCAATTTTATTTTTTATTTACATTGATAAGTTCACTTGTAATAATCTGAACACCCCAGTGCGTAACACTATTTTTTGTGAACTAAAAACCATAACGCTTTTCGCTATCAACCAAGCTTTTTATTGGCTTGTTTTACAACAAAAAAGCACTCCCGACATTGATAAAATGCAAGAGTGTATTTGTCAAATAATTGATAAGATTGCCACCACGTGCCGCCACCCCGCGTTCATTGTGATTAGATTAACAAATATTGGCTTCTCAATAATAAACTGTAGGTTTTTTTATGTTTGCTATGGGCAGGTGCTTGGGCTTCATATGTGATTTTTGTATCTTTATCTTATGATACTTCCTTGGATTGGCAGCCGGAATATCATTAGTCTTGGTCTTTTGTGGTGGTAAAAAATAGATACAATATACATATGTAAAAGATTCTCCCACTAACAAATTTTGAATGGCTGTCTCATAGACGCTGTACAAAACATCTAAAGATGCAAAAATCATTGACGCTACTTAAGAATCATGTTGCGCTCGCAACAACTCAACGACAGCTAATTAACACCAGCAATCGCTATCAAACATTAACCGCGGCGCAGTAAAAGAGAAACTGCACAATTTCTCAGAAATCAATTCAAACGTAAGATATTTTTTATGACAACTTCCTTCCCACGTCCATTCGCAACAATACTTACAATTTCACCTAAACAAACAGACAGACATGATCTTACGAAGCCGTGGCAAATATTTAACGGTATATGAATTAGTAGGCTCGCTGGGCTCCCAGACGCCCCGGTGGGCCGAGCGTGCACAACCCAGCACAAAAACCTATTGTATTTTTACCTTATTATTGAATTTACACCTCGGCTGTGGGACAACAGTGCTGATTCTAACTGCCGTGTCCGAAATCGCGAAAAAAACCTTTGAAGAGATAATCGAAAACTGTCACAAGGAGTTTTATTGTCACCATCCGGTGTTTAGGAAATACATCAGTGGTTAAAAATGGTTTGGGTTGCTAACTGTGGATTCGGAAACATGGTTTTCAGTTATTTCACATGTCTTATAATATCAAGGGAAACTAAAGTAGTTTTTAAAACTAAAACGTTGGTTTGTCTAAAGAAATAAAAGCTCTACATTGTCCATTTTTTTGCTCGGACAATTAATTTTATAACCAAACAATACAATGGTCATTTATTGTCATTTTGCAACATGTCTACTCTAACGTTTAGCTCCACAATGGGCGAATCGTTCGCAAGTATAATATCATTATAACGCTTCACCTCAAACCTGACATAATTACATATAATGTTGCTTTCCTCCATTGTGATGCATCGACGGAATTTTATGCCCATTTCACTATAATGGCTGTCCCTAAGCCCCGTACAAACAAGCATGATGGATGCGTTGCGGCACTCACAAAAGAACCATTGACAGCATTCACGTACCCTACGTCCAATTATAACGAAAAAGTAAAGATTTTGTCCACCCGCGCCGATATCGACCCACTGTGTCACACAAAAAATATTAACAGAGCGCGCTGGTTTGTTTGCTAATGAAATATATCTGAGAAATACAAATAATTATTTGATATAAGTACATATAAATACAAACATAATTGTATTCTTTGCAGAAGATTCTTGACTAAATAACTTAATAAATAATTCGACCATCACTGACAGTGAAACAACCCTTCCTTTTTAAGTGTTTTTATTGATAAATAAAGCACTGCTCTACCACTATATATCGACAATACTTTTTGAATTTGAAAGATCATTGCGGTTAAAACTTATAACGACAAAGGTTTAATAAAACTAAAACTTTACTAATATTGACCTCGATATTAGTCATTCCTCCCCCAAATAAGATAAGGACAGGAGGATGATGGCTAGGATTACCAGCCTGGTTTACTGGAGCAGCATATGGCTGGAGGTGACGTCATGGGGCCTACCCAGGTTCCTGGCGCAGGACCGCTGGTGCAGTTCGCAGCAGTAGGCGCGCGTAAACCTCTGGCCGCAGTGCCGGCACGCGAACAGAGCTGCGCGAGCGCTTTTTAAGTCGAGTGCGTGGCGACACACGCAACAATCCCTGAAAAAAAGACAAACTAAGTTAATTAAGCTTATGATACGAAAAATGCCATTACTAGAACACATCCGTCATAGTAACTGCTTTAAGAAAATCACTACACAGCCCATCGAAATACTGCGACAACTTAATCTCAATTTTTCTCTAAATTAGAGTATTTATCATAGTTACAAACGAAAAAAAAGCAAAATATAATTACCTAGTCCTTCCCGAAGTGTGTTGTTTAACGTGATTAGTGAGCTGCGACGGCTGCCCGAACGATGCGCCGCAAATGTTGCAGGTGTAGTGCGGCACACAGCGCCTGGTCGGCAGCAGCAGTGGCAATAGCGACAGATAAGACTGGTAGTTCAGGTTCGGCACGTACGATAATATCCGCTTCACCGTCTCCGTAGACACCCTCAGCAATGCCAACAAACCCAGAGGATCCGTGTTCACGGCTATAGTCATCGCCCTGTGATCCGACGGTGGCCTCTTTTCAAACAGAGGCTTCTTATCAAGCTTGTTTCTAGCTTTAGACAGAGAATCAGTTACTTCAGTTGATCTCTCTTTCGTTGGGATATCAAATGTTATTTGCAGTGAACAACTCCTGTCGTTACTCAGCTTCAGTATTTCTCCGATGTCGCTTTTAGCTTGATCACTCTTTTGAATTTCTTCTAATAAGATTTTTTCCATTTTAGAGATGCTCGAGTCTCCGTGTTTTCTTAGCTCATTAGGGACAATTTCAGAGATCGTTAAACTCCTGGAACTGTTACTATACTGTACCACGTAATCTTCATTTTTATAATTGTAAGGATCGCTGCTATGTCTGTTCAGCATAGTTCGACTGGCGGTAACAATTTTACAAGCTGATACTGCTGCACTTCTTTTGGTTAGAAGAGTGTTTCTCCTTGCTTGAATGTCTATCATGATTGAATTCATAGATTTCATTAAACAGTCTATCTTCTCTTCAATAGTGGCTAAAGATTTTATTTTTGTGTCTTCTTCAGATTGTCGGATTTTAGCTTTTAATTTTATAATGTTCTCAGTAATTTTTTTAAAGTTTTCTTTAAAACTTTCACTCTTTTGAAGATCAAGATCATTGCCCACATCATTTTTTAAAGGTTTCTGTATATTGCAAGTTTTTTCATCCATTTTGTTTTCCAAAGCTATTAGTTTAATGGGAATATTTGAATCCTTGTTATTTCGCAAAGATTTGTGTGTAGAGGGTACATTCACATCCTTATCAAGTTTGCTAGCTTCCTGTGTAAAAAGAACACCAGCATGCACATGGCATTTTAAAGATTTATGTTTTAGAGGTACTAATAAATATTGGCTTCGGTCCAAAGTTTCTTCTTGGGCACTAGTTTTTGCTTCCGTGCAATAAGGAAAATATATATTATTTGAATCGTTGACAATTTCAGCTTTAGAGACATTTAGCTCCTTATAGTCTTCTTCGTTAACTAGAGGTAAGTTTGCAGTCTGAATAGATGCAGGTGCACGTGATTTTCTTGTATGAGGAGGTACAGGAAAATACGATCTAGCAGTGCCTTGTATATTATCCATACCGTATGTTCGGTTATTATCAACCACTATGCCGTTGCCATGAAAGTACCTACCAGGTGGCCTAGTGGGCCAGTTGTATGCATAACCTTGCCGTTCTTTATTCAACCTGAGCATACTAGCTTGTGAACAAGTAGGATAGCCAAAGCGATCATTATTATCGAAAATAAACGATCCGACATCTGGTGGTATACTGCTGTCATAATTGTGTGGATATCTGCTGCGTGTAGTCGATGGCGAATAATCATTAGCTCCGTAAATGTCTTCCAGCAAATTCTGACACGGATTTGATTGGTTGCGCCAGTTGAGTCTCATGTTGTAGAAGTCATCGATCATCTCCGGGGTGTTGTGGTCGCCCGGCACGTACTGCGGCGATATCCTACTCGGCTCGTTACTATAATATCTGTGTTTATTCTTCAAATCGTTGATGTAATTGTTCCATGCTTCTCTTTGTTTTTCTCTTTCCCTCTCAATCACTAGTTTCCTCACTATTTTCTGTAACTTTGCGTTTCTTTGCATAGTTCTGTATACGTAATCCTGATTATACATATTCTGTAAGGGGCGGCAGTAAGTGTTTTTGTCACATTGTTCATTTGTATCTACTATAATATGGTCGCTCACCATCTCGTTAGTAGGGGACTCTTCGTGTCTGTTATTGTCTTCGTGTCTGTTATTGTCTTGGTGATAATCATCAAACTTCAGTTCATCATCATAACGTGGGGTTTTATACACGTCTCTTGAACAAAACGAGTATTGTGTGTTGAACGTGTTCGCAGACATGCTCACCATCGGCTTCGCACGAGCTCTTTGTTTACCTCCTCGGTAAGCATCAAACTGTTCCTTTAAGTACATATGTTCATTGTAGTTGTTGCTCTGTCCATAATTTTTCAACATTTCATTCACGAGCCCCTTGGAAGACATTTTATTGGTTTCTTGATTCGGCTTATTATCAAAAATATTGATAAATTCTTCATTGTTTCGTTGATTTGGCAGACTTTCCCTAACGTCACCAGCGTTGCCTCCGACTGTATCAAAGGCGTTTACGTTTTTAACAAATAGTTGACCTGCGTTGGTTTCGTAATAACGACTGTTGTGTGAATGTTCACAACATTTTCTTGATTTCTGGTCATCTTTCAAATCCATTATTCATGTCACAGAAAATTTATAATGGCCGAATTGTGGCTGACTATGGCATTTTTTTATTTTATTAGATTAAAGAAGAAAATAGATCTGTCAAGTTTTCTCGCGGCTTAAAAGTTTTTAGCAGCCAACCTCTTTGGATACCATAGAACATACAAAGTACAGTAAAGGACAAAAATATGTACAGGTAGGTACGTACACGACACAACCTAACATAACATCACGCCTGTTTTCTCCGAAGCGTTAAGTAGAGGTGCCCTATAAGTACACCCACATTGTGCATTACTTAGCTTTATTTTCGCTTGATCGATGTAATAATAGGCATGAGTTCGCAAATACAGGGCGGCAGGCAAATCGACGCTAAAATTATAACCATATATTCAGCACAAACATGATTATGAGATTTAGTTTTTTTTATGAAATAAATTCAGTTTCATAGAACAATGCAATACCTACGCGGTTAAACAGCTAATATTTTTTTAACAACCCACGAAATATTTCAATTCACGTCCACCTGATGACGAGTCTCTGCTTCAGATAATAAAACAAACACATACAAAACTGGCTAATAACGTGAGGAATCAACAATAAACTTAATGCAAATAAAGTGGTTTTAGTACAAGTTAATATCGCGGCGCATACAGAACACTGTAACGAGGCAGAGGTGTGTGGCCCTTTGGCCGACAACCCGTAATCACGACCACCCAAATTTTAGCGGAATATTCATTGTGTCGATGTATGAACGTATGATTTCATTTAGTGGAGTTTATTTCATAGTGTTGGAAATATTATTATGATAGTTTGATTGATTTATATGTGGAGCAATGTGATCTTCAGTAAAACTGATAATTCTCATCTGCCAAGCCTTTTCCTAACTATATTGGGGTCGGGTTCCAGTCTAACCGGATGCAGCCGAATACCAGTAACTTACATGGAAACTGAAAGTATTCACAAAATAATTGCACAAACATTTTTTTTTACACTTCGTAAATTCGCCATTCGCTAACCTAACCCGACAGAAGTCGTTTTAATGTTTTGTCTTGAGTTAGCACAAAAATTCCATAATAATAGAAAATAATTTCTTTCAGAAAACTAAGAGCGTTTTGAAAAACACTCAGTTGTTCCCGAATTTTCCATTTTTCCGGGCAACTGTTGTCAACGGCAAAAGTTGTCTTTCCCTTAAAACCTTATTATTCAGACAATTACTAAATTATTAAACCAAACCAGCCCAGCCGCTCTCTGCTGTGCTATCCAACGACCAGCATTTAATTTTTATTAATATAGATTTAGTTCTATATTTAGATATCTATAAACTTCATCTAAAAATGCTATAAAACAAATATTATCAGTACTTAAACCAACAAAAAGGCATCAAGAACGATCAAAAAGCCATAAAAAATCAATTACTAAGTATCCAAACACATCGAGGGGGACACGTAACAAAAACGAAGATTATCGAAAGCACTACAGGCATTATACAATCGATTTAGATAACACATCGCCACGAGACAATTTTTTACATTATCTTTTTTATTAATTTACGCCGCCGCAGTTTTAGGGTTACGTATTATTTTTCCAGGAGAATTTAGTGCTGAAACAAGAAGTTATGATTTGTAATGACTGCCATTGGATGTAACGGAATATGTTAAAATAACAGAATAGGCATAGGCATTCTTGTTAAGTATTGAGAATTCGTTATAACTAAAATGTTTTTTTTTTTAATTTTGCTGTCCACTCGAGAAAACTTATAATAAAATTCATTAGAAAAAAAACCAGGTTTAAATTAAATAATGTACAGAACACTCAATGCTCATTCAAGCTCGCTCTCGTCACCTTTTTATAAATTTCCAAAACTTATGTTTGCATTTTGATGAGTTTCTTTACGCGCGTGACACGCCCGCTCTGGTTCGCAGCTTGTCGCGATTATGTTAATCGTCCCATAGAATATTCATTGAAAAAAACACACCCTTATACTTTATCTTATATTGTTGCTTTTACTGTTCTATGTGACGTGTCCGAGCCTTCAGCCTGCCTGTCATCTGTCGGTGACTCGGGTTTTTTGCCCCGATTGTTATTGTGTAATGAATATTTAAATTGGGGCACGTTTCGTCTGGATACGACAGTGCTTAAGTATGTTATCCCTATTATGCATAAACCGTCAAACATTCCATTGATTATATTGTCTTTCAAGCAAATAAACATGCCTTTTATATTTTATCGTACGTTGGAAAAATCAGGAGTATAATAGACGGCCTTCATCCTATATAAAAAATGTCGTACCTATAGTACCTAGGACAAATTAAACAACTCCCCTAAACTAAATTCGAATAGTAGTAATTCAATTGCCCAATTTACTGCGTATACCGCTGAGTAAACAACTTAATAACATAAAGGGTCGTCCTTCAAAGGGGTCACCTTAGAGCAGCGGTCTTAATAGCCCACCCTGGGGTACTCCACTCCGGTAACGCTTAGGAAAAACTTCCTTAACTACAAGAATCCACTTATTTGTCTATTGTACATTGATCTTTCGCTTCCGTTGGAGGAAGACACATCTCGAACACAAACAGCGATGAAGTCGATGTAAAGTAGGTGTGTGACTTTATCCAAAGCTTTTGGTAGGAAATCGTTCAGTCTAGACGACAGTATTAAAAGCAAGGTGAAGGTCGCAGCCTGCTGCGCCGTCACTATGGGGATGAATACAAAGTTAGATGATTGTAAATTAACCTCGTATTGAAATGCGTAATTTCGTTTTCATTAGACTCAATTTGTCTTGTAGGAATCTTACAAAAATTGTGACCTAGAACTCGCGAAGATAAATGGTACTTGTTGATAAGGAATTTATGGATGTTCAATAGTAATTTGATGAGATTTTTCCTGTTTATTTGATTTTTAGGTTTTTATTTCGCTCCCACTACCCTCTTATAAGAATGAATAAACAAGAAACAGACTCAATGCAATACATAAGCCAAATACCTCATTACATTCTGAGAACATTAAACTTTATATAAAACTTGCCAAAACATTCAAACGAGTTGCATCCAAACATAAAAAATCAGCCATAAAAATGCCAAAACATGCAGGTTGACCAATTAAGCCATCAAGTGGGCAAGTGGGCACTGGTATCGCTCGACAAAGCCGAGCCAAATGGAGCTATCGCCGATAAGATAGCAGTAACGGGCCGCAGTTCCCACGGCGACAGACAATGTGTTTGGATAGATAAAGAATTACTTGAGGAAAATAAAGGAGTTGTGTTTACTTGTAGGTATCATACGGCCATATGTGTCGAAAGGTGTTTCTTTTTCAGTTTTAGTTCAACAATTGCAATTATTGAATCCACATAGAAAAAAGTTGTTGGTGAAATGCAGAGACGTTTGGATCTTATTTTAGTTCACCAGCTTCACTGGATGCTTTGCTTACAGTTAAAGCTCATCTGTAGATACTTCTTCTTCAAGGCTAATTTCTATGAAAACTTCATGGAAATTATTCTACCAGAAACACGACGCGCCTGTCTGCGCCTTCAAGCTATTAGATCCTGTTATCCATATCCATTATTTTTTACATTTGTTAACCATATTATATTTCATTTGTATACAAAGCTAGTTCATATCAATAATAACATCCTTCCATTTGTTAGTTCTCTCTATATCGATATATCTTCTAAATATTGACTTAGTTTCGAAACTTGTGGCGGAAAGTTCCATGCATTGATGGTGACGTGCCAACAATGGTGCGCCTCTGTGCGTCCACTTTGTACCGCCGACGAGCGTAATCTCCTAAACTTCACATTCCTCACATAAAATCGTGGTGCGAACAAAAAATCTTAGTGATTCCGATTTTACTGAGAAGGGATCTGTAGTTCTGTACGCTTTTTTATTGATAGCTTGGTTTGAAACTTTGTTACTGCTAAATGTTACAAATAAGAGGCTGGAGGAAGATGATACTTATAAGTCAAAGCTATATATCGACTAATCCCACAAACTGATCTTGCTCATTTTATCGATTACATATCTCCTACTCAGTGTCTAATTAAAATTTCAAGACCACAAATGTTGATAATTTAGCTCTGAATTATATACCCTGGATTTTATCCAAAAGTCATAATCTTTTCTCACTTCACTTGGCTTAAAAGCGTAACCTAAACAAGATTCAACCATCAACCAAAGAACCCTAATTCCAGCCAGCCGGTGCCAGAAACTCGGTCGCGACACAATAATGCTTACCTATGAATAATAAGATCAAATAAAATAAAATAAAAAAAAAAACACTTGGGACTGAAGCACAATCGTACACGCTTGTAGACAAACCATTATATAAATACAATGACATATTGTTGTCCTGCTCTGGCGCCGCGTTTTAAACGCACTCTTTTTATTTTCTGTCTCATTCATCTGAATTAGCTTTATAGTTTATAATGGTAAAGAGGCTGTTGATTGTGTTTATTTGGTCTAGATTAATTTCAAGTCTCGAGGTTGAGGAAGTTACCAATACCCTATGTATTACCGACAAAAATACTATACTTACTTACTACATACTTTACTTACTTAATTACTTTCTTTGATATTGTTTTTGTCAGAGCCCGTTTCTAGAGTTGGTCATTGATCAATGGCAACCATTTTTTTGTTTCAGAAATTACTGCTTTTTATACATAGTATCAAAAGTATGCGATTTTATTTGTCGCATATTGTTGTTCTAGTGTGGGCTTAAAAGTAATTATTTAATTTTACAATCCCTGCAGGCCTTCATCATGAGTTTCAAAACGTTATCAAACCAATTAATTCAAATTCTTACCTCTAAAATTCACATCGAAAAACAATTAAAATTCCTTTGAGAACTCAGCAAGGTCACATGCCTGACATACCCTTAGGAACAAGTCCTGATTCAAATGGAGCTCCTTCAGTATGGCTGCCGACAAAAACATTTATTTCAATATAATTTAAATGGGGTTCTGCGTTACCACGCCCACCGAGATTAGAATACCGCTGTTAAGAGGAGGCTCCCTAAATTTCATGTAAATTTGAATTAATTTTCTGGGACAGTCACACATGCAATCAAAATTGAACTTTAGTATATGATATAATGGATCTTTATCTTTGGGTGTATAAGACAGAAACGTAATTGTAACATTTTCGCCCGATACATTATTTATTCGAAAATCATGTGTTTTTTAGGGATTATTACATTTTATTTCAAGATGGCTCAGCCTTTATGTCTAAAATAAATGTTCACAGTAAGAAAATATACTTTACTATCGACCCATAAGACATTTTTTCTCTAGATCTATTATTACTTTAGTTATAAACGAAATAAGAATTGAGACTTACGACATTTAGTTTCGAGCTCCAACGCGATCAAGGAGTGCACGCGGTATTCAACTTTATTACTGATGTGTTAGCGGCCTAACCCGCCTAACGGCCAGCCGGTTCGTCAGTGCCGCGCTGTGCGCCATCGTGAGAGGGTGTATCGCTCGCGCGCGCGTTCAATACGTATTTTACTTGGGAGTTATTTTAATAAAATTCACATTAAAACGCTACCTATACAATGGGAAACAAAGATAATAAAAGATATGTTCAGATAAGTCGAAAGCTTGAAAAATATTGCAAGAATCATGAGAAGCAAAGCAGTATTTTTTTATTAGTATTTTTTTTTAAATACGTATATATTATTTTGACGAAACGTCTAAATCTAAAGTATAAAATTGTATGACACAGTCGATCGATATTCATACAATTTTATACTTTAGGCTATGGTAATACGGTCCAATTTTCAATGGAGCCAGTAAATTCCGCGAAGATTTTTCCGATGTCTGAACTTCGCCAAAAATGTAAACAAATATGAGTTTATGGAAAAATAACTTTAATTTCTACACAATAAAGTTTAGTTTACGCTACAACTTCACACATTTTTATAACTTTTTCAATAGTGCTAGTTACTCTGAAATGAACTTAATAACCATTAAAATAAAGTTGATATTCCTTTAACTTGAAATAACGTCAATTTGAAACAAATAAAATTTAAATATAGATATCTCTATGATGATCAGATAAATTTGATTTGATTGCAGCCGACCTATATCATAACTACTGCTAATAATTATTATTGCATGCAACTGCAACCTAGCGCGTGGGTTCAAGGCCAGATTGTTACAGTTGTGTTGAAGATTGTGAGAACATAGGAAGCTATGGAGGCGATTTGATTATATTAAGTACCTATATAACAATATTATAAGTAGTATAACAATTATGTTGTTTATGCTTATATATAAATTGTTGAAGAGGTTTTATCCGAATAATGACTAATAAGTATATACTCTCTTAGGAAAAAAAAATGAAGGCAAATTTCTCGAATTTGAATGTCATCCGGAACAGGGAAACTTATTGGAGATGCCTTCTCAGTTGCATAATTTAGTTTCTGTTCCTGCGAAATCATGATGCAAGTTTTTGCAGTTTTTGTCTGGCTTGTTAATTCTGATGGCGTCACAGATTTGCGATCTGATAAAAATTTTATTTTACCAAAAAGCTTTCTGTCTTTTATAGGGTAACGTGTGTCGGTCATGAGTTTCTGCATGCTATTACAAAATCGGCGCAAAATATGATTTCTACAGTTAATCTTTTCGACTGTAATGTTTGCGTAGGGCCGTGACTCAATAATTTTTGTGTAGGTACTGCTATCGCCATCTGCTATAAATCGTCCATAAATAATGTTGTGCATTTCAATCGATTTTTTTAAACCTTCTGCTATGATTGTTGCTTCCATGCCTGTAGATGGGACGTCGTAATTTTTGTAACATACGAGGGCGACACTGAAAGTTTTTAGAACCGAACTTATCTTAAAAATTATAGAGGTCACAGTTACTCATTTGCAACTGAGAAGACTAATTAAAAACTAATATTACCTTAAAAGACTAACATGTTTTATTTACAGACAACGAGTAAATCCTCTGTCTCACTGTATTATATGCTAGGTAAATATTGCAGAATAACCTTTTTACAGTCGCAATTATTTAATTTATAAATACTTTTTTTCCTATTTAATTTATTGTATAGAAATGGGCCTAAAATTGTATAAAATCTGTTTACAAATACATATTTAGACGATGCATTGGACATACATACAATTTACAGACAGAATTTTATTCATTTGTCATTTGTTTACGATTTGGCGCCAAATTGAAAATTGTCTGCGTCACGTCAGCATGAATTTAACGCGAGAAAATTTTCGTAGGTACAATGATTTTTTATGACTTTCGATGTCATTTAAGTCAACAAGAAAGTTATGATTGACTTCGATTGGCCTTTTACGATGAAATGCCATCTCGTGCCACTGTTTACAACTTGTTTAATGAGTTTAAACGTGGTCGCACTAATCTCACCGATGATCTGCGTGAGGGACGGCCTTTTACGGCGACGACTGAAGATAACATCAGTTTTGTGCGGCGTATGATAGAGACTGACAAAAGAGTGACTTATCAGCAGATTCGGACAAGCTTAGGCATCGGTATGAGTCAAATGCACAAAATCATCCATGAACATTTAGCGGTCAGGAAGCTTTGTGCCCGGTGGATACCTCATAATTTGACAGAGGCCCAAAAGTTCCGTCGTGTTGATTGGTGTCGTGAAATGGTTCAAAGATTTAACGGAGGCGACTCAAATGCTGTGTTCGACATACTTACGGGTGACGAAAGCTGGATTTATTGTTATGATCCTGAAACTAAGAGACAGTCTGCTGTCTGGATGTTTCCTTCCGAGGAGTTGCCAACTAAAGTGAAGAGAGGTCGAAGCGTGGGAAAAAAGATGGTGGCCTCGTTCTTCAGAAGGACAGGTCATTACCCAACAATTGTTTTAGAGGATCGAAAAACAGTTACTGCAGAGTGGTACACTAACAATTGTTTGCCACTTGTCTTGGAAAAAGTTCGGGAGAAACGACCTCGCAGTAGGATCCTCCTTCACCACGACAACGCCTCGTCGCACACCGTCAAGCAAACAATCGACTACTTGGCGACGTCAGACGTGGAATTACTGGGTCACCCGCCCTATAGCCCCGACCTCGCACCTTGCGATTTTTATTTATTTACGAAAATAAAAGAAAAACTTCGAGGAAAACGTTTTATGGACGCCGAGGAAGCAGTGGCTGCATTTCAAAATGCCGTCGAAGAGACCCCTACGGACGAGTGGGCAAATTGCTTTTCTCAGTGGTTCCATCGGATGCAGCGATGTATTGATGTAAATGGACACTATTTTGAAAATATATAATAACACTAATAAGTTTGCTAGTTTGTTCAGCATTTTATTTTCTAAGAATTTTCAGTATCACCCTCGTATATTTTATAGCATTTCCACTTTTTTGACAAATGCATCAATACTTTTTTTTTTTACTGCCATTTATAAGACTACCCGTACGTCTGCCTATTATAGCTGCGCATCCTGAATTGGCAGCATAATTCGTTTTTTATGCCGAGAAAAACGTCAAATTTTGGTGGTCAGAAACCAATTGAATCGAGCTTAATCCACAGTTAAAAAAGAGATTTATGATCAGCAACCACTTGCAACTTATCATAAAAAATCGTATATCAATAATACGTCTTCCAGTTGAAAAGAAATGAAGTTTCAGCCATAAATGTAAAAGTAAGTAGATAGCTGAACTATTCCGATAAGCTGTTTTTGACGTTGAGCATCTCGAGCTGGCAACGAATACTTCTGTATCAAATATGAGCCTTATTCTTACCTCGTTACTTGTATTATTGGAAATAGTATTAGTGGAAATGTTGTTTTTGTACCAGTTTAAAAAACATTTTGTTTTGTTTTGTTTAATAGATAGACGTGATGGATATTGATATCTAAACACGATAAAACAAAAAAAAAACGATTTCTCAACTCATACCTACTTCAAGTAACACCACCAGCGGTCATTGACTCCAAAAAAAAAAAACAATCATTAATTCAAATCTTTTTAATTTGTCGAGTTTAGACTGCGGAGTTTCTCTAGCTAATTTAATTTGACCATGTTTTGAGTAATGTAGTAGTTAGTATTAAATAAACTATTATATTTCATAAAATAAAATATATATAATAATATAAAAGTGTTTCTATTCCATCTATGTTCGCTATTCTAAAATCAAAATACGTAAAGTTAGAATTTTGCGTCGACGCGGCGACCTTCGGCTCGCTCGCGGGAATTGAAGCGCGGAGTGGTGGGGTGCATGGGGCGGAGCTTGCGTGGAAATTATTTTAGAGTGCCTGGTCTTAAGACCAAGCTCGAAGTAATCATATTATAATATCTTGGGAAAAAAGAGCTGATGCAAACAGATCTTGATGATGGCTGAAGAAACTATGAAAATATATCGAATCGTGGAATCACTTGATAGAAAAAAATATTGTCGAAAATCTACATAGTAAAAAAAAAATATTTAAGTATATATGTATAAACATCCGAATTGAGAACCTCCTCCTTTTTTTGAAGTCGGTTGAAAACAGGCCTCGTTGATACAGTGAAAATGATACGTTCACGTTACTATGGCAAGTCGATCTTCTTCTTTTCGTCTTGCTGGCAAAGGTCAAAATATAATATTATGTTAGACGAGTTGGATCCAGTAGGTACCTTTTCTCGCATTTTCGAAACTAACAGGACTAGTGTCTACCATAACCCTGGCCACTCATGTTCTTAAAGTTAGTCTAGTACTTGTAGTGTCCTCTATTTAATGAGTCAAGATATACCTTACTTACTATACTCATACCATATTGAGGGAACATTTTTACTCATATGCAGCAGGTTCAACCTTAAGCGGACTGCAAAAATTTCGAGAACGTTAATTGAGCGTCGGCGGTTAGCTCTCATGAAATTCCATTATTATTCTAATTATTTGTTTACGACCCTTTGGTCGTAAAGTAATATTTTTTTATGAATGTTTCCTATGCTTTATTGCAGTCTTTAAATACGAGTATAAGGATTTATTATTTTCATAAGAAATTCTCTTTTATTGACCTATGAGAAACCAGATGGAAATTCCAAGTCCGAAATTCCAGTCGTTACAAAAATTATTAATCCCGCACCATATTTTATTCTCAAATACCTATGCGGTCAAAAGGACCACGTACAATTTCCCCGGACAAAAAGAATCGAAATAAATCAACACTATCTTCCCCACAGATAACAAAAATAAACACCAAACCAATCAATTAGTCAGTCCGTAAAGCCAATTGGATTAGATTCCACAGCCACTAGAGAAAAAAATAACAAAAAAAGTTAGGAAAGGCGCTATAGCCTCCACTTTTAATTATCGTTTACCGACGCATTGTTTAGCGTGAAAAAAGATAAAGAAAGAAAAAAGTTAAAAGAATATAAAGTTGTCGAAGATAGAAGTGATCCATTTGGTGTCAGGACGTAAATCTATCCCTCGAGGTATCTGTTACACTGACTGCCGGAGATAAAGATAATTATTGACCATCTCTGTTCTATGATAATTTAAAATTATCTACTAATTGTGTTTTATTGATATCTTTATTACGAATAAACTTAGATTATACTTGATACAATAACAATGTGTTTTCTAAAAGTTTTGATGCTGTTGCTAAACATCGTATCGTAGCCGTGTCGTTATTATTGAAATAGCTTGTCTAATAAGTTGTGAAGAGAAATTCAAAGAAATGTATTGAAAACCATAAAGAAGCATAGCTTGACGAAGATAAATCCGAAACGAGATCGCTGTTTACCGTAATGAGGTAAACGAATATAAAGTGCCACAAAATATGGCGCCAGACGAATGGCAGCGTCAATCGTAACACTATCTTTTCGTTATCAGTAAATCGAAAATATGTACAACATTCTAAGTTACTGACGGGACATAGAGTAAGGTTCCTAAACGATCTATTCATTTCAATAACGTTAAAATGAGTTACATTGAAACTATCGATTTCAAGCAAAATGCCTTTATCGAGGTTTAATCCATTTCAGAATCTTTTCATCTGCTTGCTCAACACACTTTACCAACCTCCATCATCATAATTAGTCTTTTCTTCTTTTACTATTAAGACGGCGACTTTAGAGCCACAATCACCATCATGCCATCATGCCAGCCAGCATCTCGCATCGTCACCGTCCCGCGTCCTCTAAACCCGAGATTTCAACAGTTTTTTAGTGAGGCCATCGCGTAGTGGCGGCGATTTCACGGGCGAGCCGTTTCTCACACGCGCTGCAGACCGCCCGCGCGCCCGCGCATAGCGACCCGTTTTTTTACTACTACGATGGATTGTGATGTCTGTTTTACGATGATAGAACTCGCAGCTTTGATAAAGCTCTTAGGTTGATCGCCTTTCCGGTGATAGAGTTTGTTTTAGGTGGCGAGTGAATGGTGGCGATGAGTTGTTAATATTGCGACCTAAAACGTTCCATTTTCTATATGATCAATTGGTTTTTCCATTCTTTTATTAAGTGTTAGGCGGAGTTTTAACCATATAGTTCAATCACCACTCACCATCTGTCAAATAAAATATATGATCTAAAACTTGCCAAGCTGCCACGTCGAAAGCACATCAAAAACCTTCTGATTCGATTAAGAGACCCAAAAAAAATGTCAAGCCATAACAACACACTTTAGTGTGGTGTCCGTGGTATACTGTGATTAGTCGAGTTGAATGAAACGTTGAACTATCCGTTCTGTTACGTACTTACTTCCCCAACAACATTCACTCAAGTTTATGGTAAATTTACTCTTGAGACGCGAAATTAGGTCTTCTTTGACAGTATAGCACAACTGTGTTATCAAAACAAAAGGCATTATTCTGTAACTCCAAGTCAATGTACTGAGATTAAGATGTCTTCGCACATATAAATCAAAGCTGAATTCCTAATAATCAGTCTGAGGCGTCACAGAGCCTGGAAGACGCGGGTCTAAGGACCAACGATGAACGATGCCACAAACAAAGTGAGCAAACCTCTCGAGTCTCCCACACCGTCTGAAGTACAAACACAAACATACACTTAGCTCTACTGTGGCCGATGTTAAGAAAACACAATGAAGTGACGCGCTGTTTATATTCTTTTACTAAACTCTCCATGATAAAATATATTATAGATAGATATGGCACAAAACAAGAAAGAAATTTTATGACATTTTTTTTGGGCCCACCTTTTGTAACGTCTATTAATTGTATTATACTTAAAAAAAAACGTAACCAATAATTATCATTGAAAATGGTAATTTTTTTCAATAAAGTCTAACCGGAATCACGAAATCGAAATAAAAAGAAAATGTTTTGATAATGCACTCAATTGATTCAATTCGGTCATCAATGTCATAAATGCATTTAAAGGAGCGTTTCTTATTGTTTTTTTTTAAGGAAAAAAAGACAAGTTTTTCTTTTAATATATTTTATATTTTCAAACTGGAATAACTCAGAAAGTATATCACTTACGACATTTTTGTCAACAGTATTTGTTGTTTGTAGTAATTTTCTCTATCGATTGGCATATGTTTCAAACCTGTACATCAAAACTCGATTTTTTATGTACTTGCAACTTTAGGTATGCCACAGAGGTTCGAACGCAAAATAGCATGAAAATGCTTTGTTACATTATGTGATTTTTTATTTCTTGAACCGTTCAATACACCCTACCCTCCTACTATTTATCACTGAACAGTGCACTATTTTACTACATTATAATACTGATGAGGCCAACCTAGTTACTAATCGCCGAACAAAAAAAACTATCTCCTTTCCGCCCAGCTTTCTGGAAACAATATAATTTAAAAAAAACGGTCCCCATGAACTTTTGTGGTTTGTTAAAAATCTATATGAAATACTTAATCGTTTAACCCACAAATTCCTTGCCAAATGCTGTAAACCTTCTCCCTTACACCATATTTTCTGGTTTTTCGGTCCGCGCAACATTTAAATAACGTTAAGTCTGCACGAGGCTCAAAATTGCTCAATTTGACGGTAACTTGGTGTTCTACTGACCCCATGGCTTATGGCGTAAAAATACATTTAGTTACTTTATAATAGTTTATAATACCGCATAACATGGCCGAGGTGTCGAAACGGAACTTCAATCTTACCTAGTGCTTGGTGAGACTTTTAAAAGAGGTTTCTTGGAGAATAAAGTGTTTGCTTCTCGAGTGAATGAACTGGCAATACCTTCTACTTTACTGCATGAGACTTTAGTTTCATGAAATATCTCTTTGATTGCTTTTGTTTGTATTATTTTTGGTCTTACCAGATTTTGGAATTTGTCACATTTCTGCCTGCATTTTCCACAGTCAAAAGATCTTTAGATGAATTGAAACACCAAATGATTAAAGTTTAGAAGTCCAGTAAATTATTGTTAACCGTTTGTTCGCTACAAACACTGCCACCACTAACGTTATACTTCTGCTTACTCCACAACGGCTCCAACTGTCTCGTCCGTACACGAATATAAAAAACATGGCAGCACATTGTTTGTCAATTTGTTTGTCGAACAATACCGTCGCTTCGCTAGCGCTTTCCCGGAACGCGAGCTATACGAGTACGTGATCTCGGTTCGATCCGCCCGATATTACGCGACCACTACGCGTTTCCTTAAAAATCTTCACTACGCTACACCTTGACACGACATCCATTGCTACTAAAAGAAGAGACATGAAAGTAATGATCTATATCAAAACAGCAATGATTTTGAAGCAAGCGATGTTGTGACTTTCGTTTGTTACGCCGTCAAAGCGTTAAAAGTGTCTGGGGGCACACTGCAGGTATCTTCGGTTAAAAAAAGAAAATTAAAAAATAAGACAAGTGTAGGGCTTTCGCGTGACGCACTCCAGTGCTGTGGGAATTGTGGGAAACAAGGACTTGAGGACGGGAGTCGTGGGAGAGAAGACGTATGTAGACTTAGTATCATAAGCTACCGCCATGAAAGCTCAAGATAATAATGCGTCAACTGAACTTCGTAATTAGCTAGTTTAGTTATTCGTTCATTATAATAGCTACACGAAGAAGAAGAAGAAGAACAGCAAATGCAGCTTGGGGACGATTAAGTTAATATGTTTCGTATTATAACATTCCACTTTTTTATTTAATGTTTTATGAACCGTTGGCACATAAATGTTATTCTTTATTTCTTATCATATACCATTATCAACATGGTGCCTTAGGACAATAATCTCAAAAGCTACTTCAGCCAACATTCTGCACTGCAGCTGTAGCTTAAATACTAATAATAAAAAGCTTTCATTTAATACGTTTATAAGTCTTGCCATTTTGCCTCGTGCTTTAAATTACACGGTGAAGAAATTGAACTGTTAAACGCTGTCACAGTCTACAACTATCTTCAATATTGCTAATAGAATTACGACCATTAGTGATGCTCTATTAACAGATCCGCTTTGCTATAAGTAAACGTTAAACATTATATTTTATATCTTGTCGATGTTTGCAAAACGTACTGGTTTGTCACAATCTGTTGGCGTCTGACTGTCTTGGTCAATCGTTAGCAGTCTTGCACTACACTGTCCACTAGGTTATTAGTTTTTTGACAGTTGTCTTAGAACGTCACTATTCCAGATTACGTAAAAGTCAACTTTAAAATGTTTATGACTTTTTACAGGCATTATAATACCATACGTCTATATTTTGAAAAGAATCCAATTTATTTATATTGCGGGTTTTATATACAAAACCAGCAATATAAATAAATTGGATATTATTGGTTATTTTTTTATTATTGGTTATAAATATATATTGTATTTAATAAAAGACTCTAAATGTTACGTTGCTCCAATAACTAGTTCCATCCGTCAAAAAACTGCTAACAGTGGTCAGAGTGTAGGTGCATAATGATAGAAAGTGAGTGCTGTCAAAAAGTTCTCCAAACCTTAAAAAGATTTCGACACGAATCATTTGCCACTCAATCTTTGTACACCCGGAGAATTATAAAGGCATTATACAAACACGCCATTTCAACTAATATCTCCCAATCTATCTAAAAACAAAGTATCTGGAACCTGAACATCACTTTTTTCCTCACCAATTAACCTCCATGTAGGTGGTCCGTCAGTCCAACACCAATATTTGCGATATATTTTACAAATCGTCAGTACATCGCACCTTGTAATTAGCTTGCCGAAACTTAGGCCAAGTTTTTGCTAGAGTTTGGCCAACATTGGCTTTGCTATCCCAGAATTTTTTTAACTTCTCTATATTAAAGAAAATAAGGTAGGTTTTTGAATAGGAAGATGATTCCACGAGGGTTGAATTCGTTTCCATAATTAGTAATGATCCACGTCGGCGTCTTTTCAAGTCCAAATCGTTTCTGATGGTCCACGGGGCGGGTGCTATGGTCCTCTGTTTGATTTGGTCCTTGCCGCTTGTGTTTTTTAACAAATTAGCGCCGATTTGTTCCCGGCGGGGGTCTATTTCGCCCGTGATGACTTTTTTGATGATGATTGGCCGTTTTTCATATCATTTGTGTGGTCCTCCTTATTTGTTGGTTTTTGATTTCGGAGATTCCGTTCTAGAGAGGAAAGCGTTACAGTTATAAGTTGGATTATAAAAATGGCATTTAGTACCACTTGATGTTGTGTTAAGTCGAAAAATAGGATTTAACAACAAATACTCCCTCTTCCTCAAAAGCGAAGTCAAAAACAAACATCGACACTATAACGTACTTCCAAATCAATGAAATCCCAATCCGCATTGCGGTCTGATATGCACAGCGCACCCCAGCAGCACGTGCATCGACTGCGCCATGAGACAAACACCCGACAACTATAACACTCGCTTAGCATTCACAGCATCGGGATGACTAGCCAGGGAAGTCGCAATTTCCTCAGGCCGACATCTAAATCACTACCGGCCTCATCATCACCGGTTGGAAGCTCTAAGAATCGTTGGTGAACAATGGTCGTCCTGACTCTGACGTCACCTCCGTTTCCGCTCAGCTGACCGTCCGTCCGTCCGTCTGTCACGTAGCAGTGAAAGTCAAAGTATTACTCATGGTGCGCATGCGCTGATACATGCGTTAGATCGCTGTTCGGGCTCTATGAATGGGCGGCACCGTTCGGGCGGTGTTTAGACGATGCTGCTTATTATGCATTGTCGTTTGATAGTTACAACTTACAATTGATTTGATTGAGTGTGAGTAACTCATGTTAAACGATTTGGTTCTGAGACTGCAAGGACGGGATCTGCATTTTCGTTGTAGTTTAAAATTCTTTATCGAGTCCGAAGTTTCCACTATACGTCCTCAGGGACATCATCAGGGGCTCATGCGAAAAATTGACTCCTAAACCTTGAAACAAAAATGGAACAGTAAATAACTAACGAGAGCCCAACCATATGTTACCACGATTCAAAGAAACTTATTGATTGAATGGAAATATGTAGAACGAATCAATCACAGAGTGCAAGGTTATCGGAATTTCGCCACATTGCGGTGTTTGAAGCGGGCTCGACCGGCGCGGATGGCTAAAGGTCAACTAGGTAAAATTTACTTCATTGTACTACTGCATTGCACTTAAAGTCGAGGTTGTTTACTATTAGAAGGAAGAGTATTACATACATTTTTAGTTACCGACAATATCCTAAACAGATTTTATGAAACAAATTGGTGAAACCAAAATATAATTAAGGGTCGCAGCGACGTGCACCCTGTTACCATGGATTCAGTACATGATTCTGAACCCCCATAAGTTGAAAATTTTCGTCGGGTAGTGAAAAAAAATTTGATGTTCCATACTTTTGAACGACGTAGGTGTTGCACTTTTCTATGAAACGGCAGTTTTTTTTGCCGTCTAAAAATTTCTACACTACGGAGTGTAGGATCATGTTCTGAATTCATGGTTACAGTTTGTGCGTCGCTACCCTGTAACAGGTTATCCAGCAGAGTACACGATGATGTTTATTTTATTTTATTTGATAGGAATAACAAACAGCAGTATATTACATAGTAGGTACACAATATAAAAACTTATAATAAAAGTAACAAATACAAATGTTAACAGTGCTTTAGGAATCTTGCAAAACAATAACAGTCGAACTAGTAACAAATATGGTTCTACAGAGGAGCAGATTTATTAGCTACCGCTTTTCGGTCCGTGAATCTGAAAAAAATGACTATAGAATAGAATAGAATTATTTATTTCAGATAATTAAAATCCATATCTTGTTAGTATACAGGATGTTATTGACAGCCCTCCGCAAACTGATAGGGTGGCTTCAGTACATCACATTAAGATGACCGGTACATGTAATTCTTTCAGGAACATTAAGGGAATCCAAAAAACCAGATTTGTTTTATTACCTCACACGCAACGTATCGTTACCGTGGCAAAACGCACGTAGCGGACGGCAGCGCAGCGAGCTTGAGCGAGGCTGTTTTCAGCTGTTTTATTTACATAAATGGAGTGTTGCATACAGAGAACGTAATTTTACATTGAAATAAAGGAATATCAGCAGAAAAAACGCCATAATTTTTTTTTTTTCCTGGAAAATTTCTAGTGGGATATGATTCAGAATAAAGAGCTGAATCAATCCTGTGTTTTTGTGGAGGGCTGTCAATAACACCCTGTATATTAGCAATTAGTTACAATTATGTTAGTATTGTTAGTACTTATCTATAAGTAGACTACTATACAAAACCATGCCAACCAATTATGTCATTCTTGAATGTACAAATACGAATTTCAACTTAAAGTTCACTAAAAAAAATATTTCTAATGATTGGAAATTATGTACAAATTAATACATATTCATGCTGGTACAAAATCTAAAGACTTTCTCCAGCAAATTACCACAACATTCATATAGGTTTAGTAGACGAGAATTGAGTCGGATTGCGTGGGATCACAATATTACTCTTACATGGACTTATAGTTAAGTAAACTTCGCAAAACGCTGGTAAAGAGTGTACCCATAGACAGATATTGCAATGTCTACGTAAAGCAGCTAACTTCAGGGCTCTCCTAAAAAGGAGAAAATTGCCACCTCGCTGGGCTTAGCTGTGGTCCCAAGGGTAACAAGTCTGTGATACTTTGAAATATCGTATCGAAATCCCGTAATACTGTACCAGGAGCTTCAGTGTCTACCATTATCCGGTCTGGCACCGTTTCAAGCTCCTGTTTCCATATACGGTAGAAAGCATACATAGCTATAGTTAAAAGATGCTTCTATTGTTAGTAATGATGCTACTTTCCGCTTTCGCCTATTACTTGCACAGACTCAAATGTTGGAAATGTTCCTTCGCTGGAATTCTCAGCCTTTAGACATGTCTTGTACAAGGACGTAAGTCAAATTAAATGTCAAGCTTTGTTTTTTTTTTATTGACAATGGGCTCACTCTTGACCTCAATCCAGCCCAGAGGCAGGGATGAGATCTACGGTGGAACGAGCTTGCCCAGAAGAAGCCTATTCACTCTCGCCTTGAAGAGATTCGGGTTGTATGAACTCGGGAATGCAGATGCCTATGGACTTTTGGTCGACACTATACAAATATTTAACGTAGCGTTTATACATCTTAAAAACGCTCCATCCCCGGTAATTTATAGCTTTTTATCCAATACCAAAATCTACACTTCACTTTGTAATTATTGTATAAGATTTAGTGTTAACAATAATATAAAATTGTTATTTTCTCATTCAACAGTTTTTTTACTGTTTTTTTCTTAAATAAGAGCTCTCTTTTCTTCGTATCACATCCGAGGCACCTGCCGCTACCGCTTATAACTTGCTCGGTGATAGCGTGGCGGAACAGTGAGTCATGCGCGAGAGCGTCTGGCGGCGCAGACGCATCGCAGCGCGCATAGCACGCCAGTACTCAGTACTCTGTAGTAATCGTGCCTTGAATCCGCGCCGCGCAACACATTCCTGACGAAATGTAGCCATCACTGCTCAATGGACGCTATGGATAGCGCTGCGGAGTGTACATAGAAGCGTTGAACTTTGTGTCTACGCATTTTTATACTACCGGCGAAAGCGATAAACTGTGAAGCTTACTTTAGTAGAGACTTTTACAAAAGTTTTGGTGCGGGTATACAAGGACCACTAGATTAAACACAAGTTGGGTTGAAAGGACCAAGAATTACTTATCGACGTATTTTGAATACAGGCAATACAGCGTAGAATATCACATACCTTATTTCAAAGCAGAGACGCATCCCTAGCGGACTATGTACACTTCTCTCATATTATTGTTAGGCTCTCAATTCGCGAGAACCTTCTATATTCCTTTACAACAACCGCATCTACCAAACAGAGGTCCTATAAAGCCTTAAAAGGCCCTACTATCAGAGAAGCCGACAGCACCAACACAATGACATTATATGCTCATTCTGAGAACTTGTACCCGTACGTGCGTAGTCCCAGATCTCTGCTTACCTCACACGCGCGAATTTGTGCCCTTCACGACAATGCGCGTGGAATGCGGCAAAGGGTTCTTTGTTTACCAGAATTTATTGTACTAGGAATGAAGTTGTATATTGTGTGGACATTTATTTCAAACTTATAATAATGAATAATAATGGCTGCGATCTGTCTGAAGGCTTCAAGTGCACCTATTGAAATCAAGAAGATCGTTCTTGAAGATGAATTGGAATATCAATCGTCAATGTAATCATTGGTGCCAAAAGACACCACAGCGAGGCAACATGCTAATAAAGACACCACAGCGAGGCACACATGCTAACAAAGACACCACAGCGAGGCACACATGCTAACAAAGACACCACAGCGAGGCACACATGCTAACAAAGACACCACAGCGAGGCACACATGCTAACAAAGACACCACAGCGAGGCACACATGCTAACAAAGACACCACAGCGAGGCACACATGCTAACAAAGACACCACAGCGAGGCACACATGCTAACAAAGACACCACAGCGAGGCACACATGCTAACAAAGACACCACAGCGAGGCACACATGCTAACAAAGACACCACAGCGAGGCACACATGCTAACAAAGACACCACAGCGAGGCACACATGCTAACAAAGACATTACAGCTCTTTTATCTTCAAACGATTGCCAGAAATAGAACGATGATTTAAATTCGTTTAGCGCTAAACTTAACTTGATTTGTGGTGCAAGCCGGTAACAACTTCTCTTGAATACGAACAGCAACTCAGTACATTTCCATTCCCAAAGAGAGTAGCAAAATAAAATCAACAGCCATCACCTTTACCTCTAGCGCTCTTTACGCGTGAATCAGTGCGCCCGCGCAGCTAAAACGACCGCGATCATAAGGGATGCCGCGCCGATGACTTGACTACTATTGTTGCCAGCGCCGTTTTAGGATCGATCGCGATGTGCGTGCACTTCCTACACTAGACGTTCATTCATTATGATAGGTTGGATATAAAATAATGTCAGATGACGAAGTTGAAAAGTTTAGGTGTCAGCGTCAACAGTTTCTTAAAAGTTATTCTTGTTCAGGTGATCTAACAAAAAGAACTGTGTTTGACAAACCTCTCAAACTAGCTGTGTAAACGGTCAAAATGGTTTGACTACCACAAACCACGATCTTCGTGTTAGAATCAAACCGTTCGACCGTCTCGGGACAGCTGTAGATTTTAGTAGATATTAATTTAAATAGCAGGCACAAAATTAAGTTTTATCACAGTTACCTGACTCGTTCATTTCGAGACTGTGAAGAATACTGCGTTTTTGTACAAGTTTCACTCCATCATAAGTCTGCGCTCCGGATAGGGGTCACTTCAATGTCGCGCCACGGAGGCTAACACGTCGTACACAATATTCTGCTACAGTTGCATCACACAAGGATAGTTTATGACACTATTTGGGATCAATTTAGGAATATTTTGTTCCTTATACGTGTAGCCGTTGGTCTTTCCATACGGAGAACAATGGTCGTCCTTCTGGCCGAGGAGGCGAGGTGGCCACAAGGTCGCTACTTATGGACAATCATTATAAGTGGAATACATTAGCTAGTCGGAAGTTAGCCCGTTTTCTAATCTTCGCGAATTAGTATGCAGAGGCAATAGGTCGCGCGTGCCGATATTGTAACAGTAGATATTTTGTTAGTCATAGCTGCTTAAATAGATGCTCATAAGCGATTTCTGTAGGATATTTTTTCGGTAGCCCTATTAAAGGATATCATAGTTTATGATCTTTGTAGTCATAATCCTATTGTGTTGTGTGTGTCGATGACTACTAATATTGGAAGACTCATTGCCTCCAGTTTGCTTGCCAAGCAAGTATTGTAATATCCTCTAGGATCATTGATCCTGAAAATAATTTGAAGAGTTCAATACATTTCTAATTTCATTTTAGCAACATACTGCGAGGTGACGTAGGTACATGCAGGTTGCTCGTGAGTTCATCCAAAGGATCTCTCAGATATTTCAGTCCTTTCACATGCCTGTAATATATTGCTCTTTCAAATATTTTGTCATAACTAACCACTCCATTTCTTCCACAGTGTGAGGAGTCGATGTCAGCGGGCGACATGTGCGTCTCCGCGGCACGTGCCGGTCCCTCCGCGCGGTGGCATCCCGGCTGCTTCGTGTGCTCCTCATGCCAGGAACTGCTGGTGGACCTCGTGTACTTCTGGAAGGATGGCCGGCTTTACTGTGGCAGGCATCACGCAGAGACGCTCAAGCCCAGGTGTTCGGCCTGTGACGAGGTAAGGATCAGGTGGTTTTAATTGTTTTAGATGCGGTAACTGGATTATTGATTTTTTATCGTAGCATGAAAAAGACTGATAGACTGAAAGAAAAGGAAACTCCAAACATTACTATCAAATGAAAGAAAAGCCCTTTACATTGTTCATCAATTATCTTGTAATAATGAACCCTTTAATTCACTCATTTCACTTACATATCAGATCAATTACAACAAACTTAATATTCAAAACAAATTGCTTTATCTTATCTGTAATTTACCACAAAACGGCCATTACTTGATTCCCTCCAACCTGCAACATTATCATAAAATCGCGACGCGGCGCGTGCGCAGACCGCTGACGCAATTGTGCGTGCAGTTGGCAATATCCGGCCAACGGACCGGAAGTAGATAGCATCGGGGTGGGGGGATGCACATCCCCTGTATTATTCAGACATTTCACGGTGGACGCGTTCATACATTGCGGAATTTATGCTGATCGGCCATATGGTAGTGTCAAATTATGTGCTGGATGTTATGCAGAGGACGGTTGTAGCGTTGTATGTCATTCTATCACCTTTGTCAGACATTTTAGCTCCGCAATTTAAAAATAATGGAGCAGACAAGACATAATTCTACTTTTTCAATCATTTTATATGTATTTAGCAACTCTTGAATGTCAGGCAATGCTGTTCTCTAATGCCTTTAGTCACTGAGCAGCCTAATCGTCGCAGCTATCGCCTACATTAGTGCATTCGGTTACCCAAAATTAGATAACTACAATTCTCTACCTACACATAGAACAGCTTCAAATATCAACATAAATCAATTCAAACCACAGCGGAAACCTTTTCAAAGTCCCCTTTCCCGTTACAGTAATTTCCTTTAGCACATGCCAAACAAGGCCACAGTACGCCCCACAAGTTCGCAAACCACCGCAGGCAATCATATAATTCCGAGATTAAGATAACAAACAAAGTAACAGGCCACACTCACGTTTACCCCTCATTCCGGAACGACTTTGTATTCGTTCGACGTCCTAAAAACTGTGCGGCCACCACCTGAAGGGTTCTACGACCCCTACGGTCGAACGATTAATAAAATTATTAAGGTTGGTCTACTTTGACTTCTCCTAAAGTTCCTGATACAACCTAAAACTGTTCCTATTATGAAATTCAGGGGTATTGATAATGGTGGCTAGGGGTCATGACAGGCGCGCGATAACGAAAATATCAACTAGACGAACAGAAAGCAATGACGGAGCCACGGATCTATGGACGGAGCAGTGCAGAGAGCGTGTGGCGAGAATTGTCCATCGTAGTGACGCCACTCAGTGTTGACTGCTCTTGAGGGTCAGGATCAGTTACGTATGGTGTGCTCCAGAAGTATATGAACACTAAGCAAACCGTGTTCAGGTTAAATTCATACGCAAACACTTGCTAAAGGGAATTAATAACACATTTGGAAGTTTTCTACTTTACGCTTCACCACTTTTTGCAACAATTATTGAAAAATCATGGACGAAAATACATAATTGGTGCAACAACGGATAGTTAGATTTTATGGTCATGCTTAATGTTAAAATTAAAATTCACTTTGATGTAACTATAACGGAGCTTTTGATGCAACTCACCCTTAAATGATAAAATTAACGTCAATTGACAAATGAAAAACATCTTAAAGGTGATTGAATTTCGAGTTTAAGTATTTAAATGATCAAATCAAAGCACTCAATTTGTAGGTAGCACTGCAGATTGGCACCCACAGGGGGTTCTTTTCCATTTGTTTACATTTTTTTATCAGATTCTTTAGGAACGGACATTACTTTAATGCGCTAAAAGTGCAATACAAACCACCCTAATGAACTAATAAGTGGTGCTTGGCGAACCGCTATAGACCACAAACCGCTGCGGCACGCTGCCGGCACGTTACCGGCACGTTACCGGCCCGTTACCGGCCCGTCGTCTGCGCCGGAAACGTCCAGGCGGCCGGCCCTCTACACGATACCGCATCTAGGTCGAGGGGAAACATTAGGGGTAAACATTGGGGGAACATTAGGGGTACACGGGGGAAAGCTCATGATCTCGCGCCGATAACCATTACTTTGAGTCCGTAAGTAAACTGTGATTGGGGTCAAGTGGCTTTTACTTGTGAAATGTAAATATGGGGACACTTTATTGAGTAGGCTTTTTAAAATAGAAACCATTGTGTTACTTATAACAATATTGTCATAGCTTTGGTTATTGTAACCACGCTTGGCAAGGATTAGTCTTCGCTGTTTCGTGTTATTAGAAGTCAGAAGCTCACATTACAAAAGTATCTAGATATGATTTTCGTTGCCCATTCTTCTCAATACTGCCTTTTAGAAAGGGCACCTAAAATTCAAATTTATTTAATAAACTTACACATGGTATGGTTCACAAACATAAATTAACATACAAGAAAATCCAACCAACAGGAAACTTAGATCGATCTGACAGCGGGTCCCAAACTAGGCACAACCTGTTTCTTGGTGAGCCAAACACTACAATAAAGTTAACAATATAATGTGTTCTGCTAGCGCAAGATTGTTATTGATAACTTCACAATATAAATTAATAAAATTTACAAAAATGTGAGTAAAAAGAAGCTAATTTAGATAGAATAAACGAAAACAGTTGAGGTGAGTACATGTGGGGTGTAAGTGTGTGTAAGTACTTGTGTATTTTATCAGAGTAGTAAAATCAATTCTATTTTCATGTTTTTGACATTCAAAATTGTTTTTTAAATGCCTAATTGAAATGATTTGACTTTGACTCTACAACACGGGAGGAGACAAAGTCGACCAACTCAAACGTTATTCTTTCTTTATGTGCCTGAAACTTGAAACTAAACAAAATCACATTTCATGAGAAAAGCAAATCTATGCAAAAACTATAAATAGCAAAAGCAGATGAGGAAATGCTAAAAGTTGCATGTTTGATAATAACTTGTGCAAGGCCATGGGAAACTAGCTCGATGTCTTCATTAGTTTGTAGCCATCTGGTGCAATTAGTGCAAATTATACGGCTACAAGTAATTAATGTGTCTATACTATACCCAACCTGCGGCAGTAAAGATGGGTCGTGATGATAGATTTTAGAAAAAGAGTTAATTTAGATATAATCATTTTTATTGCTCTCGGATTAATAGAAAAATATACATAGGTATGATTTTACTTACATATCTTAAGAAGTTATTAGTTCCATCAAGGAATAGGAAACCTCATCCCTTTCCATTGCTGTTTAGGGGACGGACAGTAGCGTCCATCTTTCTGCATAAAACAACAATGTTCACTAAACGTTGCTTTCCCCGTAAGGGCAATTCAAATAATTTTAGTAATACTAGTGATTATATGATAACTTTATGTTCAATAATAGTGAGCATAGACAACCGCTAATTCTTATTAAGTAGAGTTGATAAACCACAATCAAATCACATCTGAATTAGTTATACCAATGCTAGAAAAACCCCAAGGGCTTTAAGCTTGAAAGCTGATTACGTGACATTTCATGAGTGAAGGAACTTGTCGTGATGGTGTGCAAGCTCGCTAATGAGCCTTAAATACCATAACACAGCTAATAAGCCCATAAACACCATTGATTAATGCCCTGCAATGTCGCCCCATGGAGAAAAGCATATAATTCCAGATCAAACACTGAGATAATATATACCTAATC
Source organism: Apamea sordens (assembly GCA_945859715.1). Lineage (NCBI taxonomy): Eukaryota > Metazoa > Arthropoda > Insecta > Lepidoptera > Noctuidae > Apamea > Apamea sordens. Next base: position 752,418 of record OX244002.1, read on the forward strand.
TAGAAATATTTAATGGCTATTAATATTTCTCATGTTAGCTTGGCTCGCTGATGGCTATAATTTACTTATTAAAAATGCCTGCGTGTTGCCTTATCTCAATCAGTTAAAAACTTTATTTATTTTACTGACTGAAAAATCGTGACGTTTTCGTGTTTTAAATCTGTTTATTTTTCATATGGTAACATGTTTAGGGTACAAAGCGTAGTTTTATCGCCCTCAATCATTAAAATGTTGAATTTATTTCTTTTATTTCTCTTGTAAGTTTCGTCACGAATTGTTGAGTAAACTGGTAAAATTAAATTCATACCTTTTGTAAAACATTATTTGTACTTAGTTAAAATTTCGATCCTGTTTTTCTAGTAATTTGCATAAATCACATTTCTAAATGGTCTAAGCTCGTGTTATCCAAAACCTTTTTTATCAGTAACAAGGTGTACTTCAATGTAAATATTTTATCCTCTTAATGTTTATAATTATTTTTCACGAAAATTCCCAGCATATTATGAATATTTACTGCCCATTAACTGGTTTGAATTACTACACAGATGTCGTTTATTTTGTGACTTTTATTTAGTTTTCAAAAATCATGTGTTTTCATCTAAGATAAGATATACAAAATTTGAGATCTCTACGATTACACACGATCGCACATCAGACAATGTGCAAATGATATCTACAGCCCAGTTATTACAATGTACGGCACCCTAATTCCGTAACTCTGAATCATTTTAAAGGATATTGCTAATCCATTGCTTGATAAGTTCGAAAAATATGTCTGCTTAACAACGTAAATAACGCAATGAATGTTGTTGAACTGTCAAAATGAAAAGCATTCCTGCTGTTAGTGTGTAATCTGGCAATTACCCCGCAGGTATCGTAATGGGGCAATGAACCCGCCCCGTTCATTTAAAAAGTAAGGACTCAATTTCACATCCATACTACATACTTAATATTATAAATTCGAAAGTATCTCTGTCTGTATGTTACCTATTCCTATAAAATTTCGCAAGGAGATAGATGGCATCCTGGGGAAGGACATAGGCTACTTTTTGTCCCAGAGAACGTTCCTTAGGGATAGTTTCCAACATCGCCGCGTACAGAAGCTAGTATTCAATATGCCTTTAAACAAAACACCACACAAATGCCATTTTAACGTGAACTTGAACGTGAACTTGCGATGTGTAACAGTCATTAGTCATTACTAATCATCCCAGCTAATTACACATGACCCCTTACTGCCTAATTGCCTACTTACAGTCCCCGTATAAAGCAGTGTATCGAATTAAATCAGGTAACATGCAGATCTCGATAGCACAGTGCGGTGCACTCAATAACGATGGGTTACTAGCCAGGCAAGCATGGTTCCATGGCATTCCATGGTGGTGGCAGTGGTTTATGTGTTGGGAACACGCGAGCCACTGCGACCATCGCTGATAGGACTGCATTACTGATTGAGTTGTCAGTGACGCTCGTGTGAACTTTGCTTTAGTAGTAGCAAGATTAGCTCACTGATTGTGATCATGATCACACATGAATGGTCATGCTTGTTTTGTAGTAGCATAGAATAGTATAAAATAGTCGTCGGTGTCACTAGCTTGATAAATAAAAAGGTAGCGTTTGTTATTTTAATTGAATCTTTCTACCCTTTCTTACATTTGTTTACTTACTTTGGCTTTTTCTTACTTTAGCTTATTTCCTTATGGATAAAAGATAAGACTTTGGTAAAATCAGCCCTTAGATTAAGATTAAGAAAGTTCGCTTTTAGTACGAGCATACGAGCCAACTAAATACCGCGTGACAGGGACATCGACGTGCAAACTGTAACCATGAATTCAGCACATGAGTTTAAACCCCATAGAGTAGAAATTTTTCGTCGGTTATCAAAAAAAAATCTTCTGTTTCATAGAAAAGTGTTTCAGTACCGACGAAAAATTTCGATTTTATAGTCTAAATCAAAAGAGCAAACATAAATATAAACACATAAAGAACATCTATTGCAAATGCCACCACAACCAATTTACAAAAAGTAGTTTTTCCATCCGTATAGTTACCGCAATTCTTCCATTTGTCAGCCTGAAAAATTTTCCTAACCCAGTTCTGTCTCCATAAAGCCACATTTCTCGTAGCAACAGTCTATCGTTACTAGTGCCTGCGCTCAAGTTTCAGTTATATCATGCCCCACTGCAGTAAGTAAGGCTGAAGGCCCTGGAACGTTGCGAGTTAATATATTAGGCTGCAATGTCAAGAGTACGGCAATGCAGATCAGCGGTATTTATGTCCGGTACACTCGCAAATGGTAACGATATAGTTTTGGCCCTGACTTTGGTTACATTTAACAATTTCATATTATGATAGAATAGAATAGGTACTCTTTATTACGTACACCTTACAAATTATACATAGAAAAGTAGACATTTTATATAGGGTGACACAATACTCGTAGGCGGTCTTCTTATCGCTAAAAGTGATCTTTCAAATGTAATCTTTTAGGTACTTAAATAATATTTAATACTACTTACCTTCACAGATGCCTTGCATTGTAATAAGTGATTTGATTACTCGACTCTTGAACAACGCTCCCATCTTTCTGGCAAGCTTTCAAATGTTCTCTGAATTTTTTTGATGAATTTAAGTCTCAAATATAGTAATACAAACATATAAATAACCTATAACTTTCCATATAGATTGTCATATTGAACCAATTTTGGTTAAGCTAAGTGCACAGCGAGGCGTTTTATACAACGTGGCGCTACAATGGCGACATTAATTTAACACACGGGTAGGGCTAGTGGCCAGTAATCATAAAAATTATAACAACATAAAAAAAATCGTAACTTGAAATCTTCCACCTGCGCCGCGCGCTGACATAGGGCTCTCTCTCTTTCCTGCAATTCTCTTTCTCTTTGCTCGTTAATTGTTTTAATTACATTGATGCGATGTTATGATCCGTGACCCCGGCAAATGATCCCTGCGCTACAGTTCTTTAAGTCAGGTTGGTCTAAGATGCTATTTTATAAAATTGTTAATAAATAAATAAATATAAATGTTTAACTAAATTAAAATATATTCATAAAACTACAACGCAAAACCGTATACGTGTGTTAAATTAATGTCGCCATTAAAGCGCCACGCTGTATAAACCAACTCCAAGACAATGAAGTTATGCTTTTACTTATTTGATGTAACTTTAAATTAATTTTATTGTACTATACAATTACTTTTGCAATCACAAAATTCGTCGTCCATCAGCTGAAAGAAAATATTTTGTCAAAAGTGGTTCCTTACTATTACATAACATCACATCACGCCAGTGTTCCCCGAAGGGTCAGGCAGAGGCGTACGTACAATGCAAATGCAGCCACATTTCGCCAGTTATCTTGGCTTACGAAGAAAAGTCAAACCCCTTGACATACCTACTGTATAATAATGTTCTGCGCATACTAAATAAACTTACATAGCCACGTGACTCCATGTTCTCTTCCATAATATTAACTCACAAATTACACAAGTTATCCAACAGATCCTTGCCACAAGTTGCGTAACTACTTACAAAGGCATGATCAACATACACTTAACTACATAACAAGTTGTCTAAGTAATATATTAGTCTAAGTAATATCGATGATTCACCGCCAGATGTCGATCAACCTTAGTCACAAATGTTATATTATTATATCGATAAACAATGCACAACACTAGTCATAACATGATAGTGGTTCCCATAACATCGTAGGACATGTGTGACGACCTAAACGATCCTAAACACGAAGAAACTTATAGTTTAAATAAATTTTCAGGATGCTTGTTTGGGAAGTTTTATGTAGTGCATTCAAACATTTTTAACCCCCGACGCAAAAACGACCAAAAATGAATGATTTCTTTGCTGCTTCAACGTTCAATATTTCACCAGGAAACATCTTTAAGAGCTACCTACTACTGGAGCCTTTTCATCTCTTACGATTTCGGGTAATATCAAACCAATAAGAAGACGTCATGATAGATAGGTTCATTCAACAGCATAGTTCGAATATACGCTCCAACATCTAACCATAAAAAAAATAAAAACCGTTTAGCAAAACATCATATCAGTTAATTTATTCCCAATTCAAGCTCACAAAACATACTACAGAGTGGAACCAACGCCCTGGAAGTAGCAAGTAGCACGAGCAACAATAAAACAGTTGCCAGTGATAACATTGTTGATAGCCCGGCTCCCAGGGTCTGTGCTGGGAGACACGTGACCTGCTCCCTGCCCATCCGCCAACATTGTGCCGCGGGGAGTGGCTACTGTCTGCTTCGGAATTAGGCTACGTGTTGCTACGGAGATGTAAAACGCTGAAAGAAGGAAATAATAATCATTCGATTTTGCAGAAAAAATATTTAAAAAATCCTTAATTTTATTGGTGTAGATATCTTTTAAGCAAATATTTGGACAATAAAATCAAATCATCAATCAATTATGCTATAGGAAGAAATGATTTTAAAGCGTTAAATAAAACAACTTAGAATAAAAGTTTTCAGCAAAATGGAATTAACTATTAACTACGTCATTAACAACTGAATTAATAACTTCACAAATAACTTATTAAGTATTTTGTAGTTCTATTTAGTAAAAAAAATGACGTCATAAATAACTGTAGACTTACAAAACGTGTGTATTGTGGAAGCTCAGTGCGATGTCGTTGATAACGATCAACGGTTAGACATCAGCACTGAATACATCATAACTATAATAAAAACACACGGATTCAACGAAATTTTAAAACTCTTTGATGAAAAACATCCTATCTGTATACCTACATTATTGGCAATTAAATGATTATGACAAACAGCACGAAGCAGCTTCGATCTACAAATTTATATAGGTTTGATCTTCAACAGTTACCTGTGTTATTGTTAAATAGAGCATATAGGTTATGTTTTAAATATTAATAGATTACAAATTAGATACTTACCTATATTAAAAGACAAATAACGACTAAACATTCCAAAAGGCTTTTTGATCCTAAACACGTGAGACTACCAAACAATGCATTCCTTCTTACATCACACACACAACAATAACCCAATTCATCCGCCATTGCACCAACTTGAAGAAACAGAATCACGGAACCGATCCGAACCTCGAACAATTGCAGTCCAGCATGGCGGCGCGCGGCGCGCATCCACGACACAGAATACCGTTTCTGAAATATTAATAATGAGTGAATAGTCCACTAATGATCATGAACAAAATATAACTCGCGGCCGTGGGAGCCGCTCCCATGCCATTGTCGCGAACCAACTTTCTTGGGGTCGGTAGCACCGGCTAGCACTATGAATAATAATGCCTAATTAAACCGTGTTTATCCAGATAATTAATTAAATTGAACCGGTTTACAAAAATATGGTGTAATTGAATATTTGTCTGTCTCGATGACATCTTAGTGCGTGTGTGGTGAGGATGTGGACAGGCTGTTGCGTTTGTAATGAATTACTGTGCACTGCATAATGCTGTGTAAACCGTCCGACATACATTTGTAACCTCTTTTGTAATTGTAAGGTCTCTTTACTACAAAATAGAACGAAGTTATTCATAATCATATGCTAAATGGCTTAGGGTTAGAAGGCTTTGATGACACTGTAGATGTTCTTAAGTATATTCGCCGAAGCCTAACATAGCCCACTTTCTAGTGCAAGCAAGATTTATTGCCGAGATATTCCTTAATTCTTAAAAACTTTATATTTGTACAAAATTGCACTTTTAACCATATTTATCTTTGTCCCCAGATAATCCTAGCAGACGAGTGCACGGAGGCGGAGGGTCGTGCGTGGCACATGAAGCACTTCGCGTGTGCGGAGTGCGCGCGCCAGCTCGGCGGGCAGCGGTACATCATGCGCGAGGCCCGCCCCTACTGCCTGCCCTGCTTCGACAACTGTTTCGCCGAGTACTGCGACGCCTGCGGGGAACCCATCGGCGTCGATCAGGGACAGATGTCCCACGAAGGACAGCACTGGCACGCCACAGAACGATGCTTCGCCTGCCATACCTGTAGAGCAAGCTTATTAGGCAGACCCTTCTTACCAAGAAAAGGAGCGATATACTGCTCAATAGCGTGTTCCAAAGGTGAGCCGCCCACGCCGTCAGATTCCTCAGGACCGGGACCCAGACCGCAACGAGTGCCAAAGCCGAAAAGAATGCCATCACCTAAGTCCCCACCTAGATCACCGCAAAGGGAACTTTCGCCTCATAATATAGACGCGGATTCAGAGCCCAGCGAGTCGCTAATACGTGAGTCTCCTCCTCCTCCTCACCCGCCACCACCGCCGCACGCTTGCCTCAGCCTCGACAGAGCGCTAGCAGACCTACGACTAGAACAGTCTATGACGGAGCATCAGGTACAGCCCTCACCGACGTCTGATGAACATAAAGGCGAGGCACCCGACGACTGGAAGCCTCCGCACCCTGTGGAAGCGCAGGCCGTCGTCACCCCAGGCCACTCGTCATCAATGCCTGAACTAACGTTAGTGGACGGCATGAAGTCGCCGCGGAAACCAAGAGGAGGACGAACGGTGAGGTTTTGTGGGGATGACAATGAAGCGTTTGAACCTGACGAGCCGCCGCGAAGAGAGAAAGTGAGAGACGAAGACGCCAGCAGCTACTGTAGCACGTGTTCCTCATCATCATCGTCAGCAGAGTCCTACACACTCCCCACGAGACGAGCGTACGGCGGTGTGCGCATCTCGTACGTGCCCAACGACGCCGTCGCCTGCGCCAAGAGAGAGCGACAGAGAAAGAATGCTCAACACGACAAGAACTGCATCATCTCGTGATCCTGGCTCTTCGTAGTGTCTCCCCCCTAGTGAACCGACCTCCGATGTAAAAGACTGACTTTTTGATAGATTGTTGTAGCCCCCACGCCATAGTATTGTTAGATAGATTACAAAAAGTCTTCCTTAGCTGCTTTGATATCTTGCCACGGCGGGCCTGCTGCGAAACGCGCGTAAGTCGCGGATAATAGAAACCAGGTGCACAGCGCGTGTGCGGTTGATCATGTTGTGACGTACACAATGTAATAATCGTTATCTATATAAAAGGCTTAAATTGTAAAGGGTTTGGACAAATTTATGTTCGTACGAGAGTAATTTGGGATTAATCGGTTTAAAATGTGACGGTTTCATTCATTTGTAACACCTTTACTGGTTTTATTTGTAATGGATCTTTTATGCCTTGCCATTCACCGCGCACGAAGCCAAATGATGGTTGTAAATGAAAAAATTTGCGCAAACTTTGTAGTTTTATAAAGGGGCCTAAAGTTAAGTTGATATAACGACGTCAGCTTTAAATTATTTCTGATTTAATTAATATATGCGTAGACATATCGAATGCTTTCTGTAGTTTATTCTTGTTCATGAAATGATTAATATAAGACATATCCCACTTTGCCACTTAGCTGCTAGCTCGCTGTAAGTGTACCCTAAGTTAGACATAAGAGATTATTGTAAAATACAAGTACAAATATACGTTATTTTGTATTACAGTTTTATACTTTTGGAATGTGTTCAAAGTGTAAATAAGAAGCAATGTAGGCGATATGAGAGTTGTAAGAATCTTGTGTTATGCCGATACTCTTGACAAAGTCAATGTAAGCTAATAAGTACCAGTGGCTGTAGTAATAACTGACATATTTTCAAACTCTTCTTTCTGGATGTGAGATTTAGATTCTAAGACAGCATTCCTAGTAATCACTAGTACATAGGTGTTTTGTAATAATTGTTAAATTCCTTTAATTGGCCTGGGTATGTCGTTCATATAAAAATGGAAACAGAGAAAAATATTATTACAGGCCACATTTTTCATGAATGGCTTCTATGAATGTCATGAATAATTTTACATACTCTTACTTTATCCATATATATACTCGGTCTATTTAACTATTGTACTATGATCTTATTTCAATGTTCTTTCCTAAAGACATAATACTCAGATTCAAAGAGAATGCTCATAAACTTGCATTTGTCCCAAAAATGTGTATTTAATATTAATAGAAGCCGATAGTTTTATACGAGAACCACAAATATTGTACAAATATATCGAAATGTAACAATAAATTAATAATGTACGTAATTTTGTAAGTTATTTGTACTAAGAGAGGATGAATAAAATGATTTGGAATAACTTGGTTTTTACTTGAGCAGCCGGAACAATTGCAATAGTTATCGACCACACGAGGTTCCACTAAGACAGGCTTTGGCAATCGGCCAGGAATAAGTAAGGAAAGTGAGGAAGTCTTAAACCGTTTTGTAGTACGATACAATTATTAAACCATCTCGCTCAGCAAGTAACTGGTCCATCCAATGATATAAATTATATTCTGGTTAGTTATAAATATGGCTACAATTCCTTTTACTTGTTTCCGGAGCCAACATGGAAGTTTGCAATATACAACCGAAACACATGTGACTAGACCGGGTTCCTCAACTAGCTAGGCTAGATTGGATGTAGATTTCTTCTCCATAGAGATTTACGTTTTGGAATGGGCAACTAGCTTCAACTTTGTGACTAACTGACCGACTATTTAATTTTGACAATTCAAAACTATCTGTAAATGTTTTAATTGAAATAAATGATTTGAGTTTGACTTTGACAAGTTCTGGACACTGCAGACTCCCTGTCTCCCCAAACACAGTGTACATCCTAGAGCGATCAGTGAAAGTGCGCACTAACAATATCGACACAGTGAGCGATGTGGGAAAACACCACAACACAACAATGTACGTGACGACGGGAAACGCATTGTCTCAGAAAAAGTTATCGCGCTGATCCGACGATAGAAATATTTCGACTTGGTGTCTGATTGAGTATCTGCCTTACTGTCTCATTCCTATGGAAATGTACAACTTCCATATCTGTGTGGATTAGAAACTATGACGAGAATAATGTATCTTGTGTATCATTGAAACCACTGCAAGCCAGCTAAGAATGTCGTATAAAGAAGGACCACTATACGCTACGAATAATATCTGTTTTACACTAACTAACAACTCTTCAATAAGCTTAATTACCTACGTCGTCGCCGACACAATGAATACTAATGCATCAACCTGCCCCTTTATTTGGGGTTGGAACAGAATAGAATGACTGCTTCCATACAGATTAGCTCCCAGCCCTCTTCTCATAACGAGGAATGAATGGGCATAAATAAAAAAAAAACGCCAAAACCAAAACAAAAACCAAAACCGGCGCCGCCGCCGTCTAAAATCGCCAAAACGCAGTAGGTTAGGTAGGTACGACCTCTAACATGCACTTTGCAACCATCACAGGTGGTGTATTTACTATCCTGTGAGAGCCAAGGCACCGGCAGGCTCCTTACCTACTGCGTTTTGGATTTCAGACATTATTTTATAGGTTTATTTATAAATGTTACTTAAAGTTAAGAAACGTTCAAACATAAATGTATGGTGAAACAGTCGCTAATCACTACTTAACTTTAAGCAACGTTTATGAATAAAGCGGTTACAGTCCGTGTTTTCTTACGACGCTTTTTTTATCGAGTCAGCGATTATTTAATTGCCCCAAAGCGAACACAAGACAGAAAAAGTCACATCGATACATTTCTTATCAAATATCCAAACATTGGTCCCACGGCCTGCGTTAATTCGTGCCGTCATTTCCTCAACTTTCTCAGCAATGAAAGAAAGAAATGTACTGATATCAGATTGAATGAGTTTCTATGGAGGTTATAGATTAACTGATAGTGACTTGTCATGTGTGTGATTTATATTATGAGCATGTTAAATAACTTGTGAATGAATGCAACGAATAGCTTCCATTGGAGGATGTTAGAAAGGAATATTTTAAGTTCTTTCACGCCATAAATAACTAGAACTAAAACAAGAGTAGTTAATTAATGGATTAGCGTCTTATTCGGCTAAAATGAAATCCGTCAGAATCATTCTACATTCTACTATGACAAGTGTCATACTTGTCATAATGAGATGAGCACAAGATTGGCAAGATTTACCAATGACATATCTAAGTCGTAAGTCGTGACAAGAAAGGAGTTCTGAAATAAATCTTTTGTTCGTCTATTGCTATAAAGGCCTTTTCCTACATTTTCCAGATAAATTAAGGACTAAAAAGTCTAGTCTATTTATAGAGGAATTCTCAAAGACGCGTGCAATCACAACCAAGGTAACTATTTCCTCCAAACTACTCGAAACAGATAAAGAATACTCGAGACAACTATAAAAAGTTTCCAACTAAACACAACGACGGCGACATAAACCTCAAACAGGAATCAAACTCCCTACAACTTCTCTAACTGCCAGTGTACAGCTCTTAGCCGAAACTTTGGTCGACAGTCGCCGACACGACGCGCTTGGCAGACAGACATGGCTGACAGTTTTTGCTACGATGTTTTCATGCGTAACTGTATACAGGGTGTTTGTATTCTATTCTGCGTTCTTACAGATTTCATACGGGAACGGAATGCGAACCACGAAGACTGGAGACTGGAGTGTTAACTAGCTACCTACAAGGTAGACTCAGATGACAAATATAACAAATGGTAAATAAGAATAATGGTGACACTAGCTTATAACTACAGGTAGGTTTCCATCAAACTCTAGCACTATTTATTTTTACGAGGGTCCCAACTTCGGGAATCAGAGTTTTTCACTTAAAGTAGGTAGCAAAAGCTTTCATCAAACCCAACTATCGCATTATTTTTTTACGACTCCCCAAATTTTGGAATCGGGCTTTTTCGGCATAAGTAATCCAGTTTTGATCATAGAATATTAAAAAACTGTAGGATAACAAGATGATAAATGATGAGTGAGACAAATTATGACTACATAAAAAATAAATTCACCAAACATTAAAATAGTAATGACTCATAAAACAAACATTCAGCCTACTACTATCAAACCACCCTGTATACCAGCCTATTACATCCAGACTTTTCACAACAAGTAGGCATAAACAACACAATGCTAGACCTAGCCGCGTCACGGTGCAAGCAGACAGATACCCTTGCCAAGGCTATGAAACTATTAAGACGGCTAGACAGACTAGGCATCATTCCAGTTCCTTATCACATTACACTGGAACATTTTGGTAGGAGTTTTAATGTAATTTTATGACTTCTCCGCATCTAGTTGTAAAATGAACAATTTTAAGACCGAATTTTAGTGGTTTAAATTACTGTACTGTAATAAGTATAGTTTGGAATATTGTTTGGGGGCGTTTAAATATTACAACATTATAATGACTAAGTTTATTCCAAGTGAACATGTTCACGTAATACATCTTTTTTTTTTTTCAATTAATCTCTAAAAGTTGTCATCTCAAAATTCACTTCCTTCTTGGCCAAGATTTTTCTTTTAAGTGATAATCTACAGGTGTATTTCCAGAAGCTCATTCTAGGTACGCTTGACTGTTCGAATGCAACCAGTTATTTTACTGCCAGCCTTCACTACATAAGGTCGACTTGTGCACACAATCTTTACAATACTGATAACGAAGGGTGATTTTCAAATAAGAAGCCGAGACTTTCTTGGCCCGTCCGGGTGCTGGTGCAGCATATTATTAAGAGATAGCGCCACTGTCCACAATTCTACTTAGACAGTGCGATTCTGTAACCATCTCACCGTGAAAACTTAGGTGAAGTGAGCATGGAGGGAGCTGTCGTTCCAAATAATGCTAGGGATTGACACTACTGACAACTCACATCAAGCTCACTTCACTTGAGTTTTCACGGTGAGATTTTTACAGAATCGACCGGAGGGTCTATACTTCCAATATAGGGAAGAAGATCGGTCAGATTACTTTCCTTGTAGGTTTGAAAATAGGTGACAAATTTGGAAGTCACTTTAATTTATCTAAGGGCTTATTTTACCATATCATCTGCACATCTAAAATCAGTTAAAAACATAATTTTCAAATCAAGCCCGTAGCGTTATCCCGTAGCACCAAATCTCGTAGTAGGTGCTACGAGGAACTAGGAAATTTCAACAACTTGACATCCTACTTCACGAGCTCTGTGTTTCATCCAACTTTCATTTCATAACTAAACTAGATTCTTCCCGCGACTTCGTGACATTTCAGCCCCCGACCCATCGCGTCGCATCCCATCGCCCGCCCGTGCTACGACTTAGTTTTCGCTTAATGTTTTTTATGACTTTTTTCATTTTGCTCGGCCCCTATGAGTCGTAGCGTGATGTTAAATACGTTCCTCAAGAATTGGGCTGTAATAATAATAATAATCATTTATTTGCAGACGTAGAATTCCATAGAATTAGATTAGTAAATATTGCTATCAAATGCAAAAATAATTTATCAAATCCGAGGCACTTCCGACATTTTTACCCACGTGGAATTAGCGAAATTACAGAATTACCCCCCCCCCCCCCCCCCCCCCAAACATTTATTATTAAAACACACTTGTAACACCAAATACCCCGAATTTAAAAACCATCAATACATTCCCAATAACCTGCCTCTATCAGCTACGCATTACACCCTAACCCTTGCACTGACAACCTTAAAATTGTGACCCCAAGCGAAAATATCAATTAAACAAACGTACTTAACCCTGCGCGCGCTCGTTACCCATAAGTTATGTGTCTCGGTCATTACGACCATTAGGGGTGTATCAACAGCTTGATTAATGAACTTCACAGCAGCAGGGAAGGGTTGACAAAGACTAAAAAGTTGGTCGTTTTTTCCTGGTATTAGTCATTTTGTTGTCAAGGGGCGGTTGGCAATAATGTGATGACAAATTGCTTTCTGTTATCCGGGAATTTCTTACCCTTTCGAAGTAATTTTGGTAAGTATGTTTGGGTCGACATGGTTCACGTTTTTATGGAGTAAAGGATTACTATGTTAGGCGATGAAAGCTTTGAGCTTTTATCGACTGAGAAACTAAGCGAACCTAACAAGATACATTGCACCCAAGAAATAGAACGAAAGAAAAACCTTTTTGAGTCTATAAGTAGTTGCAAACTGATTCAGGTATTTTATTTTATTATACTCTTTGCAGGAAACTTAAGAGTATAAGTACTTACAGTGTTTGTAAAGAATATCAAATTAAAAGCCATTTACAAGGTTCCGCTGATAAAACATAAACACTAAAAATCTAAAAATTACCGCTCGAAATATAATAATGGCTCCCGCTGACAGGCGTGACGCGACGGTGAACAGTTTCTATGAAGTTTTTCATAGAAATTGTCCTACAGCCTACTAGAGTCGCTTCGCACTGTCGCGTGGCTCCTGTCTGCGGGAGCCATAAATCAAGAAAAATAAAATACAACAGGAGCTAAGAATCCTAATCAATTAATCTTTAAGTGTTAAATTGTTAACGGTGTTTTTTACAATAATTAATAGGTAGTTGAAAAATATTTTTGTAATTCAACGTCTGGTGGACTTTATACTTAGATCACAAATGAAGCTACTTATGTAGATCACTTGCCCGCAGTCCGCAGCCTGCAGCGTGCCAGGTGACACCGCCGCTCACTATTCAATACGCGACACACATTAACAATTAAGATGGCATTCATTTGTTTTGAAGTCGCCTACTGTTCACAGGTAGTGGTTAATATTAATGAATAATTAAATAGTACGTGCGAAGATTAAAACAAGATGCCGAGAATAAAATCTTATTAAAACTTTTCCAATATTATCTCACTTAATCTGTTTACATATGAGAGTATTTATACTCTCGTATGAAAGTATTCGTACGGTGCTGGTACGCGGAAGCTCACGCAGGAGGTACAGGCTGAGAGTAGCAAAAAGAGCCATGAAGCGTTCCATGCTTGGCATCAACTGATAGATCGAGTTCCAAACGTTGAAATACCAAGACGTACGAAGGACTTTGATATCGAAACACGTATTATGGAACTCAAGTGGAGTTGTGATGAAAGGCTATGACGTGGCATCCAAGGACAGGAAGACGAGATGTCGGTCTTCTAGCGGCGAGATGGGAAACACCTGAATAATGCTGGCACAGGAGTGTGGGGATTACACAAAAAAGAAAACAGAGAAAAGAAAAGAGAAAAATTTCAGCTCATGGGGCTCAGAATCATGTAACTACTTACTGAATTCACGGTAACACGTCACACGTCGATGTCCCAGCCACCCTGTAGGTATCTTATTTACCTTACTATTTTATGGCAAAAGGAATACCTTTGCACCAAAACAGTATTCGTAGAGCACACAAACTATCACATCTACAAGTTTACTCTTTGTCCCTAACACGAGGGTAGTAATGACCCCTCAGTAATTATTCAGTCGCCTCGCTCAGTATTTATAACAATTATTCTGTTCAAGTCAGAAAGGTTAATTTTATTTATCTTGATAAGTGTCGTTTTGTTCAGGGAAAGTAATTTTTATAAGTCAGTTTAATTGGTTACGACATGAAAATTAAGGCTTTTTGTGTATGGTATCTAAATACCTATATTTAAACCCAAGAAAGTGGTTTTTTTTTGTATATGTTTCTAGTAGCAAACAATTATTCATGTATATGTATTTATTTCATCCGATAAAAAAAACCAGTTGTATCAACTCGACACAAAATAATGATATAAGTATTCCATGTAATGTTTATGACTGTTTTGTTAGGTAGGTACATACATCAACATCTATTCACAAAGCGCCGCAAGACTCCTGGAAGTCCCACAATAAATAAGCAATTAATTATGTCTGATTGCTTAAGTAATTTTATTGTTACTTAAATGATATTTTATTTCTGTAAATTGGTTTTACAAAAACACGTACACGTCAAAATGAAAAAATACTATTTTAAAACTAGATGAGGTATTTAAAGGGGAAGCGCTAGGGTAGCCGTGAAATTATATTTTTTTTTACGTTTTTCACAATTTGCAATTCATTTCAACTCAAGTTCATATGAATCAACATACTTACAACCTGACACTGACCTGCAAATTGCAAAAATCGTAAGAAAATTTGTATTTCACGGAATACCTTAGCGCGTCCCCTTAATGTGCTTAAACATCTTTCCTAATTTGAGGGACCAACTGACATTGAGCAGCTAGGCTAGGTACTACAGTTCACAACCAAACCATCAATAACGACAAGCTATAGGTCAGCACTATTATCTATTACGACAAGCTATAGGTCAGCACTACTGTCTATTACGACAAGCTATAGGTCAGCACTACTATCTGTTACGACAAGCTATAGGTCAGCACTACTATCTATTACGACAAGCTATAGGTCAGCACTACTATCTATTTCGTGCTGTAGGTATCTGAGCACTGAACTTCCCAACCTCCCCTCTAAATCAGTTTATCGTCTAATGACTGGCGGTGGAAATCAATAAACAGTTCAGGTGCGCCCGCGCCGCGTGACGACACCTGTGCTTCACGCTCGGCGCGCGGGGGACAGCCAGACTGGTCGGCAAATTGCAATGTAATGATGCTAGCCGTGGTTTAGGGGTCGGTGGAGGTAGTGGTAGAAAAACCAATGGAAATGTTTTGGAATTTGTAACCAGAAGAAACATTCAAGAACTATCGTGTGAATGATGAATAACGGAACATTCATACAATGACTGAGGAGCTTCGTCATCACTCTCCTGACCTTATCTCAATGTATTCGTGGTCGGCGCAACATGTATTTTTCTTCCATACTTCTCTATTAGTCGTCATCTCGGTACTCACCCCCTTTCTAGCCACATCATCTTTCATACAGTCCATGCATCGTTTCTTCCACTACTCTGAGATTAGACCATAAGTTACCCAAATGTTTCGGCCGTTTTAGTAAAGAATAGATAAGTATCTAGTAAATTATTCTAGACATTGCCAATTTGGAGCACTGCCCAGTGGGCGTTTTATAAGAGTAGCGTACTAGAAAGCGTTGGTAGAGTAAGCACATTTATTGGTGAACACATTTCTTTTACCGTCACAGAAAACTTTCAGAAGAAATCTCTGAAGTTTTTTCCTACAGTGTGCTCCTGTCATCATCAGCTTTGACAGCCACCGCTAAGTATAGCCCCCCTCCCTCATGTGCGTCCCGGTCTGTGCTACATCACACTGCTGTACGGAACCACGTTGTAAATAAATATTTGAATAACCAGTTGATCAGTTTACTATAATTAATTACGAGCGTGAAATTAATATTTGGCCGACATTTTAACAAACGTGAACTAATCGACTAGGTTCACATTAAGTTATTATAATAAATATTATTTGTGCTTAGTCTAGTTTGTTTTAATAAGTAGGTAAGTCCGTAGGCTTCGTTTGTAAAAGCAACAAGATAAGCTGAGAAATAGCTTTTAAAGAAATTGGTTTCGCCTATTCCTCTAGCTAGTCATGATAATGGCGGGGAAAAAAGACTTCACGTTTTTGTAACGACTTCTGTTCTCAATTTTTCCTCCTAACAACTTCACATTTGTTAACAAAAGCGTCAGAACCAAGCAACATATATACAACGAAACTCGCGATAATTACACAATTACCGCGCTACTGCCGAATGTGAACTGTATTACATAAAAAGTGTTCTACTTTTTCAAAAACTAGGCGGTTCTACTAAAACTGTTCAATATTAAACGGAGACACCAATACTGAACAGTTGAAAAAGTAGAACAATTTTAGTTTACTCAATACTCAATCATTTATTTGCATTTATTTTATTTATTGAGTTTCTGCTTTCAATTTCAATGACATTGACTTAAGTAACATTTCTATTATGCAAACTTATCAACAAAATCAACGCTTCGACCGTTAAAAGTCAATAGAAAACTATCATGCATCCCTCCCAAAATATGTAGCCTTTTATTTTCTAACCATCAAAACGCACTCTCAAAGCCTGCTCCACTTTTCATGAAACCCAAGCTCCAGACAACCACGGGACCCGGTCGATAGTCGTCATTGGCAATAAAGATGTAACGACACTCGCTATAAAGCAACTGCTTTACGACTGCGATACAGTTATATGATAAGCACACGCGTCACCAACTTTCGGCTATGGAGGTTTTATTTTATGACTGTTCACTTGGTCACGGCAGGGAATATGTTCATCCTATAATATCATGTACGACTATTGAAGATTTAAGGAATAATAGCCTGATTATTCATTGTTAAGTAGAAGAGACATCTGTCTCTTCAAAAGGACTGCTCAGAATGATAGGGTGCTAGAGAAACCGTAGATAATGAAACTTTATGCAAACATCAACGAATCCGTCTCTATTATAACCTGTGATCTACATTTTTTGAAGTGAAAACTTCTACAGGCGTACTTTGCGCTCTTTCTGAACAGTAAACGAAACTGAACCGTCACACTCGGGTCGGTGACGCTGAATCGGGTATACTCGACTCCAGCGGGTCAGTCGGCTGCAATCGTCATTAGCTGTCATCAATCTTATAAGTTTTTACTTCTATCATTTGGTCATGTGGGGTGCTGTGGCGCAACCTGGGAGAGGCCTATGTCTAGCAGTGGACTGCGTTAGGCTGAGTTGATGTGCTCATTAGCACACGCCCACGCCCACTTTTTTTCTCAGTTTTCTAATAAGTACGTTGTTCAGCTTCCATGATAAAGTGGGAGTTTGGACCTTAAACATAACCCTCATTTTTGGAACGAGCATAACAATACTTCCTACACTTTCCTCATCAATTCAACAACTCACTTCGAAATCAGCAAATGGCCGACATTAGCAATAAGCTCAATTAAAGTATGAGCTTACTTAACTTGATAATGAGCGTATAATCGTAAAGTAACACTCGCATCGAGCTAGTTTTGTTTACAATCGATACGAAGGCGTTACCCTTGCGACACCCGACACCCTGTGGTCACAACCATGTGTGTAACGGGTTTTAGGAACCATTTCCAAGTCCTACTTAGAGTATTAGTTAACGAAATGAACACTTATTGTAATAATTGTTAGAATTCATAAATTTTATTGTTTTACAAGTTTACAAATGAAACTCGTACAATATTTTTGATTCCCGCCTTACGTACTTACATCTGTCAAAACGAAATTCATCAAACTCAAATCATTTAATTCAACTAAACCAATTACAGGCACTTTTGAATTGTCAAAGGGTCGGTCAGAAAGATGAAGCTAGTTGCCCATTCCAAAGCGTAGTTACGTCATCATATTTATTTATTTGAGAAATACAGTTTTCTAAAACTCTATACTACCTAGCTAATCTTTGGTTTTTGTGAGCTGCTTTTGAAATAATACTTCTTCAAACTAGTTGCCATAGGAGCGCAATATTTCGAAAGTCTGACGCATATTTTCCAATGTATCGTCGTCTTGGAGAAAAGTCGTGCTGTCCTTGATTTGTGCAACTTACGTGCAAGAAGCGTAGTCTCTGCTGTACCCTATTGTAAGATTCCTTTTGATCACAATAACATTAATAATTGTGGAGTCAAATGACAGTGTGAACTTTTCTTACAACTGTCTATTTATTTATCTGTATAAGTTATCTATGCTATTGTGCATAGACCTGACGTCGCAAGGGAACTTCACGTGAGATTCCAAAACAAACTGCATCTTATGCAAGCATCGCGAATGCCTCCGTAGTGAATCATAATAGATAATAAAACAAAGTTCCTGCTGCGTGTGATTGTAAACAGTGTGGAGCCCTGACACAGTCCGCAAGGACGCGTGTTAGTGACTCAACTGAGTAAACATTCAATAAACTTGTAGAACCTTACTTCATCTAGTTTTTTAGCGGTGCTAGTCGCTTAAGGCGCGGACTGGCAAGTGACTTGTCTGGAATCTTGTGATATACTTCACATTCTCGACAGACCTACAGTAGGCCACTCATTACACTAGGTAGATGTTTTTTTAGCACAGGAGGTGATAAAGTAATCAGGAATACTAGATACTTGATTATGTGCAACACAAATTGCCTGTAAACCTTTGGCTTTATAATTTAATCATTTGTCGTTGAATTTTCTTTCAAGAAAATGTCATCACCTTTCTTTTTACCCCTTCAAAAATCCCACAAAAGGATTGGCTACTTTCTAGCTAATAAAATATGCTGCATTCATTAATCAATAAATGACCTTTGACATTTGAACGATTAAAACAAACGGGCCCACACATAGTCTGTGGTGCGTCAGTTCGCGGGAAA
The DNA here is from genome assembly GCA_945859715.1 of Apamea sordens. Classification (NCBI taxonomy): domain Eukaryota; kingdom Metazoa; phylum Arthropoda; class Insecta; order Lepidoptera; family Noctuidae; genus Apamea; species Apamea sordens. The sequence goes on from OX244002.1 coordinate 771,495, forward strand.
GGCCGCGGATTACCGCGAAAACTGCGACATTGAACGTTTGTGAATCATTTCATTCAGCGAAATGAACGAACCAAAGTTGGTATGCGGAATGCGTTTTTGATCAGTGCGTTAATAGTTTTTTTTTTTTACTTTTATGGAACGAAAGTGAACTCTGTGATTCACTGTCTGACTATTTTATATAAAAAAAACCGGTGTTCGTTTCTCAGACGTATGGTAGGTACCTAAACATGCAGCTGACAACGACTGGCCCCTCTGGCTTTTCTACATAGGTACATAACGGCCAATTTTGAATCATCCATATATCTAAGATTTCCTCTGAGCTGTACGAGCCACGTGGGAGTTTCGATGTGTCAAGCCTTACCAACATGCTTATTTTTGCTTCTTTTATCATTCTTCTATTATTGATCGAAGATTCTTCTACTTTATAAATTACTGCATTATTCAAGAGTTAACTCAAGAGACATTCGCTAGGTCATACATTTACCACATAAATAAATGACGCAATTCACGCAATATAATACACTAATACTGAAAAATGAATAGGTTACAACGACAGTATCTGCTTTATAAATGATGCCAAGTCCCGTTACTTTGTGTTACTAATACTAATCTGGAAACACAGAACAAACCACAAGTGACGGGTAAAGGATTACTTCGCTCTTGAAGTTTTCGTGCATTAATTATTACCCGATTTAAGTTATGCCACTGCTCCCTCTTACGATACGATTACGATATGAATAATATTATGATTTAAACCTATGTTGGTAAGTACCTCTATAATCATGTCAGCATTTATTAAGCAAGTCTTTCAGGTGTTTTACTGAAAGTTCAATTCAAGGAGCATCAGACAATGCTAGAGCAAAGGTTTCAGTGCTGTACAGGAGGAATTGTCTTTGAGAATCTGTACCTACGTAGTTTGGTTAAAGTAAGTATATTAAGCAACAAACTTCACAATATTACTATGAATGTACAGTTGCATGAAAAGTACATATTTCCACAGATACCTAATTACTCAAATGGCAAATATAATGACAGGTGCGACGGACGGCTCGCGGCGCGGCGCGACACGGCACGCGTCAAGCATCTGCAGACAGCCTAATTGTTGGGTACAACAGTGCTACGAGTGAACGCAATAAAGTAATGAACTGGTGAACTGTCCTTCTCTCTTTAGTCTTTGTCGATGGTACGACAAAAATAGAAGAATATGGGAATAAATATTTACAATGTAATTAGTTATGCAAATTAGTCTCGTTGTACGGCTATTAACGAAGGTAATGTGTGTGTATAGTTAAGGACTAAGGAGGTCCGTAGTCATTAGGAAGGTCTATTAAGTACCTACATAGTTCTGCGTACAAAGCGCGTGCTGAACTAAAGAACCTCGAAGAGAACGACGAAAAAGCACGATGAATAGTACCCCATGTTAACTGTAAACCTTAAAGTTTTCTTAGTTTACACATCACTGGATACTTTATCGAGCTCCAGACCTGAAAGTTGAGCTAAGGCTGGCCTGTGGGCATCTGGTAACACATACCCTTACCGAGCATACTGACAAGAAAGGGAGAAAATACATTTATTTAGCTCAGACTAAAAGGCACGCAATATAATATATGTGCCTACATCAGATGAAAACAAATAAATAACATTAAAAATAATTAAAAGTCCGATGTAATAAATTCGCAGGAAAGTATGTCTGACGGCTGCGCCAATAAGGCCCAGTTCAGCAAAAGTGTCAGACAACTGGTGCCGGACGCTGGTTTACAACTAGACCTGCACAGCTATACACAACCACTCGATACGCTTGCGTACCGTATCGAAAATCAATCAATATTATCATAGGAGTCCTCTAAATGCTGTTCACAAGTCCAAAACCCGAAAATGTTGTCAGTTTAAATGAAATAGACCACCGGTATTCTTCCGACAGCTGATTGCTGTCCGCAAGGCAAATCAGGTGTTCCAAATGTGTCATTTTCGATACGATAGCCTGTCGGATCGTTAGGAATAGCTATGCTGAAGGAAGTCTATGTCCTATGGATTGCGATTGTGTTTCGATGGTGACTAAGTAGTTCCTAGATCATCATGAGACGTCAGACGTAAAGCCACACAAAACCATTGCAAGTCCGCCATTCCCGCATGTTATTAAGTATTTCCTTCCACGTTACCTCTGATCGTGATGCATCTTAAACTGAGGTAACTACCTACTAGGTAGCTGTGGGTTTTTCATTTACGTAAAATATCTTAGTGTTGTGACTAATTAATTTTAAGAAGCGAATAATCTTTATTATGGCGAATAAGAACAACTACTACCAGAGGTTACTTACAATGCGATTTCAGCTAGCTATACTTTTAAGACAGTCCATCCATGTGATCCATGGTTTCTTTAGGTACATAGACCTGCAAAAAGTCGTGGAGTCATCTTAATTATTCTGAATCTATACAAGATCGCTACAAATTAGGGTTTTGCAATAATTTCATAACCATGTCCAGTAAGTCGTACATACAAGGTTATCTGCCTCAATACATACCCGTTACCTTTCTCTCCCCAACATATCACACCTTCCACCACTCGGACATCCCCACCAAACTAGGCGGAAAATGGAAAATTCCCAATGAGTCACACGTCTGATAAGGATGTCAGGCCACGGGCCAATCATGCAATCATGCGCAATCATCCAATAACAGGTACGTGCGCGTGCGACGCCGCCGCCGCCGCCGCCCGATGCGTGGCGCCAATTCACGCTAATTCGCTTTTTGTTCAGGATATAGCTCGTTTTGCAAGTCATAAGACGCGACAAGTACCTACTTAATATACTATAATCATGAAGTCTAAATGCCAATGTGGGCAGAAATGTATACATTGTAGGTATGTCCTATGGAGCAGGACCAGCATGTTTCCAAGCATTCTTATCTTGGATATAATCCTCTAATTTGTAATATCCTTGCTTACAAAGTGTAATTTTAATATAAGTTTTAAATTTTCTTTCATCTAATAGCAATATTTCACAAGGTATTTTGTTGTAACATTTAACACAGTACCCCATAAAAGATGTATGTACGATAATCTGAAAAAAGGTTGATCTAATTTATCTTTATTTCTAGTATTAAAATTATGTCTATCACTTATTTTATTAAAAAGATGTTGATTTTTCCTTAAGTACGGACGCCAGCAGGTCAACCTACCCGAAACTGTCAGATTGTCCCAATCAACCTTGAATCTAACTCTTTAGCAATAAAGTCGAAAATCTATTAAAGAAATCTGACAGATTGTAGTAGCTTGATGTGCTGGCATTTGAAAAAAATATTGTGTATGTATACATACAAAATATTGTTTTATAAATGAATTGGCACCGTTATAATATTAACCCTTTTAAATAGTTCCCTAACGTATCCCTACGTAGATTATAAATGGCTCTGGCAGCTCTCTTTTGCAAGATAAAAATTGATTCAATTTCAGCAGCCCGACCCCACAGTAAAATGACATATGACATAATACTGTGGAAATAACTAAAATAGACCAAACGCGTGGTTTCTTCATCTGTTAATTGTCTTATCTTTCTAACAGCATAGGTATGCCGTATGCGGCCGAGCTTAGCCGCCCCGCAATAGATGTTATATGAGGTCCCCGTTGTTATTTCTCGTCTAGCGTGATTCCTAGGAAAACTGTCTGATTAACACATTCTAGTTTTTGGCCATTCAATATGATGTCACATTCGCTACTTCTAACGTTAGGTAACTTAAATCTAAAAAACAGCGGAATAATCAGCATAAATTCTACTTTTAAAGTTTCAATTGCTAATCTTCAGTTTCTGATAAGCTCACGTCTGGGAAATACCCTCAAACTGATGGTTTAGTGACGTCTTGTTAGACACACTTCTAGAGACATTGATCGGTTACTAACGTCCATCGGCCTGATCAAATTGGCAGCCAAAACTTCGAGACAGGGTCGAGGTGTTGTACCACTAATTATAAGCATGGGCAATCGTACATGCCTTACCTGCATTTCATATTACACCCGTGACCGACACACAGTGACCCGCTTACATTCGACAAAAGCGGCATTTTTTTAAGAAGCCTCTCGACAATGGCTATCCAAATTACTCCAATGTAAACGGGCCACCCTGTATTGCAAATATCCCCCGTAATCGTAAATACGCACGTGTGCTATTACTTCAGCACGTCCAGTGGGAACCAAAGTTTGTTCTCCCAAGGCTTTAACCCTCGTGGTTCACGGCAGACATTATGTCTACAGGATGTCGAGACATGCTCCAAACATCTACCTTTTTAGCGCCTGCGACCTCGACCATTCTAAACCTCAACTAAATGCAGACAGCTGGAGGCCTTTCACATCATCAATATCAATGAAAAATGTCAACCCTTCCCAATCGCACAACGTTTGCGATTCGTAACATTTCTTTTCTGTTTCTTTTAAAAACAGATTCAAACCAAAAAATCAAGAAGAGAGCAGAGCCGCATTCGGAAAATGAGTGCAGATGTCAACTACGTAGTTTCCCATTTACCTCTGAGATGAGGGAACATCCGAACACATCTTACCATGACCTACATGTTTCGCTAGGATTATCTACTAGCACCAATAAAACTTATCGGCCATTACAAAACCCTATGACGTAAGCACGTCGTCGGTCACTTCCTCTAACGTGACGCAAATGGTTCTTACGTCAACTAATGAGTTTTTCACTTCACCACATTTACTTAACATGGAAATCTGCGAATTCCCACATTTGCTTGAACATTCGATTCAGTTTTCCGGTCTATTGGAACCGTCAGCTTTTATGTGTTTCCTTCGTAGGTGCTATCAGTCACGTCAGGTTAGGCTTTTCTTACTTCATCATCATCATTCTCCTGCCCAATTTATTCGAGGTCGGCGCAACATGTCTTGTTCTTCCACACATCTCTATTAGTCGTCATCTCGGTAGTCACCCTTTTCTAACCAAATCATCATCCACACAGTCCATTCATCGTTTCTTTGGTCTTCGTACTCTTTTCGTACTTTGTAATGTGGATTATTCGTTAAGTCTCATATTCATGACTCTAAAAAAATTTTGCGTTTATTTCAATGTTAGTATTGGAAAGTTTTTGTCTATCTACAGTGACATCATGACCACCAAACAACACACACAGGTAAAGATGTCTTCTATCAGACTAAAGTAGTCCGGCTGAGAAGTCGAATAAAGATTTCGGATCTGCAGTGCGATTCTGTAACCATCTCACCGTGAAAACTTAGGTGAAGTGAGCGTGGAGTGAGCTGTCATTCGAACTAATGCTAAGGATTGACACTATTGACAGCTCACTCTAAGCTCACTTCACCTAACTTTTCACGGTGAGATTTTTACAGAATCGATCGGCTGTACAGTTAGGTTAGCATGACATGCTATATCATAATCTATACATTGTATAGATCCGGATGTCACCAATCATGACTCCTAAGTATTAGAAAATGTATAGGAACCGGAACTGAACATTTCCTAGATTGCTTCAGGTCGAAGGATATGTTGACTTCGCACAGGTTACTGGTAAGGTAAACAAAAATAGAGCCTACTATTATACCTTTATATCTATTACGCCTTAAAAACAAAGTACATAATTATAAGTACACAATGATAACTCACAAGTTGGTCATTTTCCAATATATCTATATATATAAAATTCAAAGTCCTGACTGACTGACTGACTGACTGATAGATCAACGCACAGCCTAAGCCGCTGGTCCTAGAGACATGAAATTTGGAGGGTGGGTTCTTCGTGAGGAGTAGGCATCCACTAAGAAAGGATTTTTCGAAATTCCACCCCTAAGAGGGTGAAAAGGGGGGAATTCGTTTGTATGAAAAATCTTATTCCTTGAGTTAATAAACTTGAAACTTGGCACGAATACTTATCTAAATAAATTATGAAGATTGTCAGTTTTTTTTCTTCTAAACTACCCCCTAATAAGGGATTGGGGGGTTTCAAAGTTTGTATGGAAGAATTTTAGCGCGCAGTCCGATTTACTTGAAACTAAGTATTTATACATAGTATTGAAAGTAAAGAATAATGTGTATTAGGGTTTTTTGAAAATCTACCCCTGACGGGCTGAAATGGGGTAGTCAATTTTTCAGGGGAGGATTTTACTGCATGGCTTGTAGTATAAAGTTAATATTATAATCAAAATTAGTATAAATAATCTTTGAGTCAAGTTATTAATAATCCCAAACGAATTTTCAAAATTCCACCCCTGTGGGGGTGAAAAGCGGGGAAAACAGTTTATATGAAAAATCTTATTCATTTTGTTAATAAATTTGAAACTTGGCAAGAATACTTGCCTAAGTAAGTAATAAAGTTTATCATTATAAGTTTTTCACAACAACCCCTCAAAGGGGGATATAGGGGTGTTAAGTTTTTGTGGAAGAAATTTATTGCGCGGTCCGAGTAACTCGAAACTCAGTATTGATACTTTTGACAGAAAATAATTAATAACTAGCTTCTGCCCGCGGCTTCGCCCGCGTGGATGTCGGAAATTTACCCACGGGAACGTGCTAACAGGATAAAATGTATGTGCTTCCCCAGAATGCCATCTATGTCGCGGGCCTTTGTGGCTAATTACAATAGAAAACCAATTGTGTCTCATTAGTGATGATTAAGAGGGTACCTATATGATATCTTTACCTAAGTACCTAACTAATTTAAAAAAAAAACTCAATAACAGAAAATTAAATACCTACCTACCTAAATAAACCTATTTCTGATGATAACTAATCTAAACTCAATAAATAAGCAAACTCCCTAAAAACTAATATCTTTAGGAATGACTAAACCTACCTAACAGTATTATAAAATAACCTACGGTCACTACGTACACTATCAAATATACTACCTATACTTTAAAATTAAAATCTATACCTACGACTCATATAAAAATAAACCTAAATAACTCTAAAAACTAAAAGGAATAAAAATGAACTCCACTGCGGGTGACCCAACCTACGACAAACTTAGTATTTGCGGTTGGTACAGTACAGACAGTGGTAATCGGGTATAGGGATCGAACCGCAAAATTAAGTTTGTTTTTTATTGTATATACTTTTCCGGGATAAAAAGTACCCAGTGTGGTGCCCAGGATATTAAAGAATAATTATACCAAGTTTCATCGTAATCGAACCGGTAGTTTTTGCGTGATGCCTGAACAAACAGACAGACAGACAAAATTTTTTTTAATCACATTTTTGGGTTCGGTGTCGGTCAAGTAACACCCCCTGCCATTTATTTTTTGGATATTTTCAATGTACAGAATTTTCACTTCTACAGATTTATTATAAGTATAGATATGTAAGTAAAGTTGTCGAAAATTTACCACTGACGGGACAAAAAGGGGTAATTCAGTTTTTAAGGGGAGGATTTGAACTTGAAACTGTATGTTACATTTTCACGCCTAAATCACTGGACTTCAGATTTGGCATAGAGATAGATGGCATCCTGGGGAAGCACATACATTTTATCCTGTTAGCACGTTCCCGTGGGATAATTTTCGACATCCACGCGGGCGAAGCCGCGGGCAGAAGCTAGTACATCATAATATAAAAGAGTTGCGTCGTTCTGTTGCGCTGACGCATCACTAGTACGCACCTTATCTATGCCAAATTACATTTACCACAATTTCGCCATATATGGACAATAAGCTACGTAAAATTGTTAAATCGTAGGAACCCGTATAGTGTGACCATGTATGAACATGAACTTATGATAAAATCACGTTACTTTAGTCACCTGCCTGCCTTTTCCCAAAGAAGTTGGGGTTCGCCTTCCAGTCTACCCGGATGCAGCTGAATACCAGTGTTTTACATGGAGTGCCTGCCTATCTGACCTCCACAACCCAGTGACTGGGCAACACGATACCAATTGGTAAGACTGGTTGTCAGACTTTTGGGCTTCTGATTACCCGTAACGACTGTCAAAGATTTACGCATGACAGTTGGAACTAAATGCTCAACGTGCTTTCCGAAGTACGGAGGGGTCTCGATAGGTAATGGATGGTCACCCATCCACGAGCTGACCGCGGCAAGCTAAGCTTAACCTTCGACCGACCCATGCGGCTGATATTATTTAGCCACGAGCTCCTCTATCTCTCTTCTATAATCCCATGAATTTTCGCCTAGGCATTATGGGGTGCTTAATTGTTGCAGTGGGTCCCACTGTCACGTCCTGGAAGGAATACGTCAAATTACCAGTAAGCCTGTATAACGTAGCTTATACCTTCTATTCGTGCCCAGTAGGTAGGTACAAGGTAAAACGACACCATTTTATTGGCTATTCACTGCAAGTGCCCTACAAATTAAGTGGTGTAAGCCAGATAGCGATAAATTATTACAAACACACCATCATTCAGTATCCAATACTAATTGTGTGGTCGGCCATTATCCCGCTTCCTTGAACTTTCTTAAATCAAACTCAAACGTCTAGGGTGAGTGCGACCGAAGTTCTTCTTTCAACCTTCCTTCCACTGCCACAGGAAACTGGAACCACAGGAACTGCCCTTTTGTGAAAAACATTGATCATAATCTCTAATTAAATGAATGAATAAGGTTTGATTTTAACGATATTTTAATTCTCGAGCCGATAAGTCAGTAAAGTGACAGTTATTTTGCGGGATGAGTGACTCAATGACAGTTTCTTCTTTTGTTTTTCGACTGCGTTCACTATTCTGCCAGTCATGTAGTAGTGAAATTTGAAATGAAACCGGATGTTGGACTGCATTTTGCCAATTCAACACTTTTATAGGTAGCACAGTATATAAGTTATAAATTTACTTAGAATGTTACTCTAAATACTCTTACATTATTATTAAGGTAATGGAAAATTAAACAATAGTTAATACATAAGAATAATAAATGATGCAATGATTCACACTTTAATATGAAAAACCACAAACAATAAATACGTTTATCTAATAATTATTAATTTAAATCCCATGGACGCTGTTGCTTTACGTAAACATACCTACCTATTAATAGCACATAAACCATAGTATAGGGAAACTGCGGTCCATTCATAACAACTAAATGGAAAATAACAAACATTTCTGATTTTTTATTCAAGTCTATATACCTTATACAGGGTGGCAGGGACTTCGACTCACAACCTGCTACCGTGGGTTCAGCACATGATACTAGAACAACCAGCGTAGGTGCACATTTTTATCGGTTATCAAAAAAAAGCTGCTGTTTCATAGAAAACTGCAGTACCGACTCAAAAAGTATGGAACAGCGTTTTTTTTTTTTTAAATAACCGAATTTCTGAGTCCATGGTAACAGTTTGCACGTCGATGTCCCTGCCACCCTGTTTATCAATGGGGCGATAAATTTGTCCACAAATTTATCGCCAGTTATTTTAAAAAATGCTGCGTGTGAGCACTTTTGTAGGAAACAGCAGACTTTTTTTATAACCGACAAAAATTTCGACGCAGTGGGTTTCAGAATCATGTACTGCATGAATCCATGGTAACTACTTGAGCGTTGTCCCTGGCATTCTGTATAACATGTTTTTTCGTAACAATTATTATGCACCCCTACACCATTTCTTTAAACAAAGTTTCGATACTTAGCTATCCACAACATCTAAAAATGTAACACTTTCTATAATTCTAAGGCAGAAATCGATTATTTATCTAAGTATTTATATAAAATACTAATTTATGCCTTTATAAAAATAAACTACAAAGGGGTAAATATCTCAACAAATAAAAAGCAACAAAAATGGTGTTTATCCCGTTATCAGATGTTCTAAAGACAGGTAAATAAGGTAAATTATTACAACCTTATTCTAATTACATGCAGATGTTTAACTTGTTCTTCTAAGGCTAGGCAGAACACGTGCGTGTGAAGTAAGGGACCAAACTGGTATTTCGCAAAATAAGAATCGTAGGATTACGTAATAGACTTAAAACAATTGTAAAATAAATCTGGGTATTAGAAAACAAATATATTAACGACTACAGCCTTTAGTGCGGTCCCTCAGTCCTCACAGACCATCAACCAGGCGCGGATCCAGCCCTCAAAAAAGGTTGTGGTCACAGCCACCCGAAAATCGGCCAAGTGCGAGTCGCAGTGTGAACTCGCTCATGATGGATAAATAGTACATTCCTGCAAAGGAGATATTTACAAACTGTATGACGCCCTGAACAAGATTTTGTACAGTGCATTCCACGTCGGTAAAGCCGTGGGGCAAAAACTAAGTAGTAGGTAAATCAATTAACGTGTAAAATGTTAGTTTGTTAGCTCACGAACATTACTAAAGTAAATGTGTGTTTGTTTGCACATCACAATGGCACATTTAGAACTATAACTACTGAACCAATTTTAATAAAAATAAAAAAATTAAGTATGTACCTACCTACTTTGCTGCGTTCTGAATCACGCACGATTCATTGTATTTTTACTTTATTTTATTAAGGCATAATATTATAGGATACTACGTACGTACGTTATTATTATTATACTACGTATACAGCCGCCTATATAACACCAGCCTATCTATCTCAATAGACCGTGAAAGTGTGATGCCACAAGTTGACAAGTCTATTAGGGTTGTGGGGATGCCCATCGTGCCCACAACGGTGCTGCTTTGCATTTTGGTAATTGTAGCACAGGAAACGCATTCAGCCTATATCTATATCTATAGTTATAATAAATCTGTAGAAGTGAAAATTCTGTACATTGAAAATATCAAAAAAATAATTTACAGGGGGTGTTACTAGACCGACACCGAACCCAAAAATGTGATTAAAAAAATTTTTGTCTGTCTGTCTGTCTGTCGGTCTGTCTGTCTGTCTGTCTGTCTGTCTGTCTGTTTGTTCAGGCATCACGCAAAAACTACCGGTTCGATTACGATGAAACTTGGTATAATTATTCTTTAATATCCTGGGCACCACACTGGGTACTTTTTATCCCGGAAAAGTATATACAATAAAAAACAAACTTAATTTTGCGGTTCGATCCCTATACCCGATTACCACTGTCTGTACTGTACCAACCGCAAATACTAAGTTTGTCGTAGGTTGGGTCACCCGCAGTGGAGTTCATTTTTATTCCTTTTAGTTTTTAGAGTTATTTAGGTTTATTTTTATATGAGTCGTAGGTATAGATTTTAATTTTAAAGTATAGGTACTTAGTATATTTGATAGTGTACGTAGTGACCGTAGGTTATTTTATAATACTGTTAGGTAGGATTAGTCATTCGTATAGATATTAGTTTTTAAGGATTTTGCTTATTTATTGAGTTTAGATTAGTTATCATCAGAAACAGGTTTATTTAGGTAGGTAGGTATTTTATTTTCTGTTATTGAGTTTTTTTTTTTAAATTAGGTCCTTAACCACCACTAATGAGACACAATTGGTTTTCTACTGTAATTAGCCACAAAGGGCCCGCGAGATAGATGGCATTCTGGGGAAGCACATACATTTTATCCTGTTAGCACGTTCCCGTGGGATAATTTCCGACATCCACGCGGGCGAAGCCGCGGGCAGAAGCTAGTCCCGAATAGATGGCTAGGAAGGATCAATAACACTGTGTATTAAGATAAATACAACAATTAGTTTAAAAAGCAAACACGTGCGAAGCTATTCAGCGACCTTTTAAATAAGGATTACCGTAAGCAACAGGTAATTACTAAATGGGTGCAGCTAGAAGAATGAGAAAAAGCGGCAAAATTGTTTTGTTTAAAAGATGATCATATCTTATCTTATATTATTGTCTTCTGTTTTTGGACTTACGCACAGATGTTTGTTTTTGTTTTGTTACCCTTTTTTACGTAAATCGCCTGATTTTATTTTCCGGTATCTTCTTTGCAGCAACACAAATTTTTTATTGTCTTTTATCCGTAGTTAAACTCAACCAATTGTCAAAAATAGTAACTAATGGTAAAATTTTAGTTCTTTGATCAATTTTTTGTTTATCTAATGATATAATATCATTGCTAATGGTCAAATAATTAACTAGGTATTAGTTAAAAGAATAACCATTAGTGACCATTAGATAAACTACGAATTGTACAAAAAACAGATTTTGGTTACATTAACACCAGATAATTTTATCCGAGGAATAATTTTGAATTGTTGACAGTTCTTCCATACAAAAACTGGCAAACGTTAATTTTAATAAAAGAATTAAAATTATCTGTCGATTGAAAAATCAGCCCTTAATATACTTACTGTATAGTTCGATTTTAAAAGGTTGTAATGTCATACTCCGATACTAAAAAGCAAACACGTCATGGTCACATACAGACTAAAATGTCAGATTACTATCTGGGTTTAAAAAACGAACTTTAGATAGGTACTTACTCAGTGCATAAATCTTAAATTCAAGTGTTTCGTTCGGCCATTCATTCAGGAAAGCAGTACCTACTTACTGTGTTGGCACTAGAGTACTAAGTTACGTAAACATAAAACTATTTAGGTGCGACGTTCTCTAGATTAGCTGGTAATGTGAGACAATCCTTTTGTTTGTGTCGCGGGACCGGCTCAAGATAACGCGTGCCGACCGTGGGAAACTCATGACAGCTCGGAAAACTGACCAGGAATGTCGCCAGTTTGCTCATAATTTCCTACTTTCATAATTAATTTTCCATTTCGTAAACGAAGTAGTTAGATGACATGTCTTAAAGAAAATAGTGGAATTATTATCAAAGAGGCATCTCGCTTACTCGAAAATGAAGTAGCGCACTTATTCGGGGAAAACCGAAAACCTGGCTTTTGTAATTTTAACGCATTTTTACTTTGACTGGAGTCGAATGAAATAATTTTGATATTGTAAGTGTTAAATGCCCAACTCATAGGATTAATCACAAAACAACTGTGACCGTTCACAGAATAAATATTACCAAACAGACTGTTATGTTATCTTCTATTTTCAGCAGTATGGTAATCCGTTCATGACGAATCTAAGCCAATATTTACGATACCTCATCGTCAACTTTTTATTTTTGTGAATGAGTAATTATACGGATCAATCACTGAGCGAAAGCATCGTCTCTACTCATTCTCTAATCTTATTACGGCATGTTATAACTAATCTGCATGATTCACGGATCTATTGTATCAAATTATTCAAGAAATTAATAAGAAATCATGAATCGCTCAATATAAATACACAAGAACATCAGCTGTGAAAAACTGATGCAACCTTTGATACAACTTCGGAGAATAAAATTTTAAATGTAGAACTGGGTCATGTCGAATGTCATTTCACTCTTTCGGAAATTCCCGAATTCCTAATTTGAATTTTCGATTTACCCAGTGGGCCAGTGTATCACTCTGTGATTCGTACAATAAAAAAAACTAAACAATACACTATGCGTAGTGCCGGTCAGCATGCCATTGTATTTCAAATAAAATAACCACATTTTAGTACACTACCGTAAAAGGCAAGGCATTAACATGAATGAATTCTGTCTCGCAGATTATAGTAGGAGGATATTCAAAAGAGTACAAAGTAGTTTCTTGCAGACATTGATTGTCTTATTTATGAATGAACCTTTATAAAATTATGAATGGAGCTATGAAGGTGCATCGTGCGAACGAAATAGACTAACTTATTTTTTGTCTTTGTAAAAAAGGATATTTATTTTATGACAAAGGTATTGACACCTGTAGAGGTTTACAACCTAGTTGGGTAATGTGCATTGTTCATTACGGAATGAATCTGTGGAGATTTTTTCAATTGTGAAATAGTTTTTGCGAAAAAAATGTTGTCATTCCCGTGAGAAAACAGTTTGTTTGTAATCTTCTTTTTTTAATTTCAGAACGTTCATTCAACTCAGTGTTTGTAATTTTTTCTTCTATTTCAGCTAGCAAACAAAGACTAGTCGGAATTTAGAAAAATCGCAAATATTTTAAGTTTAATTAGCCGTAATTAATGCGTCATTAAAATACTATTCTCGAAAAAAGTAAAAAAATTAATTGGTCCTTGTTTACGAAAGTTCACGAGAGAGTTCACAAGTAGAAGTCTTAGGTAGGTAATTTATTTACGTAAGTAGATAATTAAGATAGCAAAAATATATTAGGCATTTCATTTACAAACCATTGATTAATGCCTACCATGAGCGCACTATTTGCGCAGTATTAGTCCAAGTACCTACGTGGCACATTGCGCTCGACTCGTGCCCACTTGACCCAAATCGCTAGGTACAACGCGCCAGGTCGCCTGTAGTCTAGACTAGGCACTAGGCACGCGCTAAATACAGGACACGAGGGATTAATATTAATTTCATTAGTTCAGTTCACGCGCCTTTTGCCCTGACTGGTGTTTAAACCGGTTGAATGCCGTATCTAATTACATAAAGAAAAAATTAAAAAGCCATATGTTAAATACGGTAAGAATCATCTTCATCTTCATCATCGTCACCTAGGCTTCCTAACCTTATCTATTGTTGCTTGGAGTCGACACAACACGTTTTTTTCTAAATCCAGTAAGAATATGGGACTTAAAACACCATCCGTTGAGGAAATAAACACGTAAGTTTTGTATTATTTTCCTACAAAAATATTGTGTGAATATAGGTACCTAAAGTAACTGCACTAGGTACCTAATGCCTATGCCACAAACCTACGTATATATACGTAGTAACGTACTTACTCGTATTAGGAGGACATTTAGAGTCATTACTTTTTTCATAACCTAAGTGTTGACGTGCGCCTTAGCATATAGACTGCTGAAACAATTCTAGGGAAATTACAACCAAAACCAAGCTATTTATTTGACTTGGTGCTCTTAGTACCTACTTAGTCAAGCAGTTGCTGGTGCTCATCAACTTCTTGAAACTCTCAGTCGGCCCAAAGTAGGTACCAATGAGGACAAATGTGTCACGGCAATCTCTTGAATACCATCTTTCAACAGATTGCAACATGATTACAAAAAGTTTTGACAGTTCATACAAGTGTCTATGACTACTGCACAGCCCTGTAAGGAAACTAGCGTGGGAGAGATCTTCTCAAAAGAATACTCCTTTTTCTAACAGTTGATCCTATTGCGACGTTAAAATTAGTCAAGATCGAAACGACATAAGCTTTCCTTGTTGGAGTTCAGAAAAGAAAATCCCTCAGTATCACTGTCATGGCGATATGAATCACTGAGTAAATATTATAATATTACAAAATGGTCTTACATTGACGACATTGACGAAAGACATTACATTGACGAAAGATGACGTGTTACTATTGTCACTGACCACTTTGGTCAGTGACAATAGTAACACGTCATCTTTAACTAAATGATAACACATTTCCTTCACTCTGTAAGCAGTTCTAGGAATATAGGAAGAAACTACTTGAAGACTAGTTAGAGTATCATAACACATTACTGAACATCCTTCTAATCCTTCCTGGTAAGGCTAGTCATCACGAGATTTGTGAATTACAACATAGTAGAAGAGGGATCACGAATAACGAATATTAGTTAGCCTATAGTTAGACTGTGGCGCTTTTCTTTAGGGCTATTCTAAATGAATAGGTATAGAAACAGACAATTACCTAGAGATCGCGAGTTCTCTTGAGCATCACCAAAGCGTCACCTAGCAAAAACCAATCCCTAAAAGTTACTTATAGGAGAAGCAGTCGCAGTCAAACCAGACGCAAACTCTACGTCTATCAACGGATCAATCCACACCAAAATTCGATCTGAATTCATGACATAATGGATCATCCAATAGTTGAGAAAATTCCTCCCGATCCTCAACAGAAGCTAGTTAATTCGCTAGTATCCGGACTGCACAAGTGCTGGACGTCCTAGCGCCAGGAGCGCGCCCACTCCTTCCGCCCCGCCGGCGCGCGGCGTGAAGTCATCCGTCCACTTGCGAAACTTGACGGCGGATACTCATCTCGTGTCAGTTTTGTTATTTATGCCTTGAACTACCTTGATAATGAAAATTCTTATGAAAAAAATAAAACTTAAGTAATTAAAGGGCTCGAAAAAAACAAAGGAGAAAAAGTATTTTTCTCTGATTCCTATTGCAGTAACTAGGCTAAAGGTATAGAAGACAATAATATCCCTGGACATTTCACACAGCGCCATCTAGTCCCAAGCTAAGCAACCTAATGCTTGTGTTATGGTAACAAGATGGCTGATAAACTACTTATATACATTTTTTTTTTGTAAATACATACATATTATAGATAGAAAAACACCCAGACTCGGAACAAATACATGTAGGTCATACAAATATTTGTTCCGTGCGGGAATCGAACCCGCGACACGCAGCGCAGCAGTCAATCGCTTAACCACTGCGCCAACCGAGCCGTCAAGACAAGCGTATAACAAAAAAAAAAATGACTGTTTCCAAACTAGATTCTTCAAAGCGAAAGAAAAGGGTGGTTTAGTTGTTGTTCAAATTAGTAGTAGTATTAGTATTTTTGGGGAGGAATAGTGAGAAAAATTGCAATTATTATCTTTTCCCGAAGGCCTTTCTGCCTCCCTTCCTTTATTGTCAAAGTCAGCATACCAAAACAGCGGAACCATAGTATCGATGGATGACAGCAAAGTGACAACATTATGCCAAGTTAGATACGGTAATATGACATCAAACGTCGGCTGACATTACACACTCTTTCACCGATGTCCCCATCAATCCACAGCTAAATATTTAATGTTACCACATGACAGCTTTAATTAATCTATCACGTTAGTGGACTGCCGCGCGCCGTCGGCGGCCATCACTCACCACGCGTCACTTTTGCGCGGGAAATGCCGCCATTACCAATTGCTTTAAGCAGGAAACGACTGATTTGCCTACTACTGCCACTTCTCACTGAATCACGATTACATTTTGGCACGAGAAAATTGGGGAAACGGTAATTGGACAATTTAAAATCGTAGGTAGCTAAAAGGACCATTTTTTAAATCCAATCTGACCAGACCAACCTAATGTCATGTTGATGATGTTACGTGAACTGTGATTGGTGCTATATGTATGGCGAGTTAGTTTTCACAATGTATTGTTGAATGCAGTGTTCCGCCGACAGATCGGACTGAAGGATCAGATGGCCTAGTTTTTATCCGTCATTATTACTTACGCAACAAAATAGGTACCTACCTACTAGACTGGAGGTTACTCCATACTTTACGAGTATATTACCTCGTTTATCTACATAGGTAGTTGCTTCTATGACAAAATTGTAGACAAATCATATCAAATTTTCTTCCACTGGAAAAAAAACAAGAATTTTTATTATCTCGAAACACTCCGCCAAAAGTTCTGGATCGAACAACTGCTTTAGTAAGACAAGACACATTTCTGTTTAAGGCAAATAGACGACATTAATAGGTGTTTTTACATTTTTATGTAGAAATTAATGAATGAAGTGGGGAAGAGTTGATTTTTGGGCCATAAAAGCGAAGTACACACGTCACGGACGTCATCCGAGCCCGATATTGCCAAGTGGGCTGGTGGTGACGTCACCATACCTTCTGGGGTCGAGCCCACGCTCCACGCTGCTCGTAGGTATATTAATAATTCCGAGTTAATACCGATACAACCATTCATGCGGTTGAGACATTCACAGATGTCGCGAATACGTACGGTACAGTCAGTAGTTGTAAACATTCTGGAGATGGTCCAGAAATATTAAAGCTAGTGAGAATTTGTCTGATTGTACTGTTTCGTAATATTCCTTCCCTGAATATTGCACTTCATGCGTAACACTTAGGATTAGCCCTGTTATGACTTCTAGATGCTTCTAGTTCATTCTGATTAAAGGTCTAATAATTTAAAAGCAGTAAGAAAAAAATCTTAAATCTTCTTTTGAATCTTATATCTCATTATTACTGAATGCACTCTGCCTTTTTTGCTGGTATGAAATAATATTTTGGTCCTTGGGCACAGGAACTAAATAATCGTTTAAAATTTTCTCTTTTATTCTTAGAACATTATAGAATCAAGTCTGATAGATGTCATCATCCAAAGAATTCAAAGATTTCAGAACACCAATTATAAATGTTTCGTTTTAGGTATTAAACCAAAAGTCCAGTGGGCGAGAATTAAAACAATAGAGAAGCAAATCAAGACAAGGTGTCCAAAACAGGAGGAGCATGTAGATGTGATATATATAGACTGTCTATGAGCTAAGCAACTAATTAAGAGCCGGCAGACTGCCTGACCCCAGACCTTATCAGTTTGTGCAACCGGAATGTGTGGACATGACTCGAGACTGAATGTCCCCGAAATTCTTTAATTAAGGAGGGACTAAGTGCCATTCGAGGCCTATATTATGAATTTACAAGTTGCGGATTATATTATGAGCTCTATAGATCCATATTGAATTTTTGGGTTAGTTATGTTTGTTTCTTATTATATTATGCTGTCATAGTTTCTAATGTTACCCTTTAGCATCCATTCACCCATATAACCATCTACATTAGATTAGGAAACCTTAATTTTCATCTGCCATTATTCCCATTTTAGCACTCAAATCACATAGTAATTTCGAAGAACTCCTATATTTTGGTCATGGCCGCCTCACATTCCAAACCATTGTCCATTCATTCGAGCATCGGCATGTCATTCATAGCACATGTCCCAAACATGTCCAAACCTGAACGAACAGTGTGAGCGAGACCACGATACTTGGCAGACAAATCATGTTTTTCACTAATGGGAAATCGAGAAAAAATTGCCGAGCTTTGGCGAAACTTAGGCCAGCGACCATCCATCTTGCTGAACCATCCACGTGTTTTGACTTTTGTCCATATTATAGACTATTTTAGTAAGTGTAGTCATTATGCTCTTTTTGGTAGTCACAAAAAATATTGCTGACAAAAATAGCGCAGTCTTCTGAAGTTGGCTCATTGTGTTAATGGGTAATTAATCTTGTCTGCCAATTTCATCGATGTTTTCATTCCTGTCCTCGTTTACTTTCTAAGTAGCCAAAAGCCGTCTCAAAATATATCTGAATATCCCAAACTTGCGCAAGTCCCTTGCACTGGCAACGGTAAAACCGGAAGGCATTAGTATCTAGATTAGGACAAACCCGTTGGCGGCAGTTAGCATAATAAAAACATTAGGAAAAATGGCTGCTCGTACAACACTATAATGACTGAGGTCTGCGAAACTAATCTAGGTTTTCGGTCAATTTGTGTTACTATGGTCATCATACTCTTGACCTTATCCCAATGTATTTGTGGTCGGCGCAACATGTCTTCTTATTCCATAATGCTCTAATAGTCTCTAATAGTCTCTCGTTAGTCTCCACCTTTCTCGCCGTATCGTCTTTCACACAGTCCATCTATCGTTTCTTTGGTTTTCTCCTACTCATATAGCCGGTCTTATAGCCATCCACATTCTTACTTTCCTCACTCCTCCGCATCACATTTGTGTTACTACTGTACAATTTGTATATAGTGGAAATTATACTTACTATTCGGTCTCGTGAAAGTCGAAATTAGGAATCTTGCCAAGAAATAGTATCCATTTTTTCTTCCATATCCTTTTAAAACCCAATAACATTAACATTTTCAATATAGTTGCTTCATAGCCCAGGACTCAGCTCACAGAAATCAGATGTTGAAGACGACTTACAATAAGTTTTGAAACGCCTTCGTTATCTAGCACTGAAAAATTTACAACTGGTAAAGTGACCCTAATCAAAAAGCAAGGAAGGTAATGGAGGAGAGGAAGGTAGTAATGCACACGATTCGCAACACTACTGTAAGGGACGAGACTAAAGAGCGTAAATAATCTTGAGATATCTGTAATATTTGGCCAATATGTTAGCACAGACCGACAGTTAGTTAATTCAAGAATATTTAAAAGTAGAAGTAGGTCCCTTCAGCAGACATTTTCTACAAAGTTTTTTAGCCCCTAATCTTTGCGTATAAAAAAACCAAGGGTGATGCACAATTTAATCCATCTCAAGTGCATGCAATCATTCCTCCAGACCTATCATCTTGAGATCGTCTAGTCCACCATGTTTACGTTACGCTAGACAATAGTGAATGATTGTAAACGTTGAAACAAACGCGAGTGTTCTTGCGCTTGCGCCGCCGGTCATGCATTGTGACGCATGGGTCAATCGGCATTGTTTTGGACTATGTCAAATATGCTCGCATTTGGAAGCCAGTATTCAGAGGTAATAATAATACATATTATAATCGAAGTGTTTTGGATAGCTAGGTCGATGTGGCGCTATTGTCTTGTGAAAAGTTCGTCGGAATTCGTCATTACGAAAAATGCCGTAAATGGCTTATTGTCTTCGGCTCATAATAGTTGTTAGCATTTCTTTATGCTTAGATATTCAAAATCAATTGTTTTCTTGCGATAGTATTTGAGTAATGGAACTCCATCGAAAGACTGTCTGACTTGTCCGTTAATTTTACCAACCATTTAAATACTACGCTTCGTAAAGACGAAAAGGCGCCATACCGTCGACGACGGTTCGTTAGATATAGGGACATAACAACAACAACTCACATGCCTTCTAAGTTCCTCGTTCCTCCATAATTACACTATCTTTAAATCTCTTCATTTTGCGAAA
This sequence comes from Apamea sordens, assembly GCA_945859715.1. Taxonomy (NCBI): domain Eukaryota; kingdom Metazoa; phylum Arthropoda; class Insecta; order Lepidoptera; family Noctuidae; genus Apamea; species Apamea sordens. The sequence continues at coordinate 792,002 of OX244002.1, forward strand.
CCCATCAGTATGAAATGATTGTCCATAGATCAGGGTATGAGCGGTGGTGAAAGCAACACGGCCGGCGAGCCATCCGGTCTTATAATTGACACCGTGATGGGTATCGGCAGAGATGCGGCGATACCGGCGGTCACGCGATGACGTGGCACTAGGTAAGACCCTGCAGCAGGTTTAAACTAAGTGCGATCTCACACTAGAACGACTAGTGAGGAGTAGCCGTATAATGTGATAAAAACATTCGATTTTTTTTTAAGATAGGGCACAAAGCTAGCAAATATTTAAAAACATTTCAAACACAAACTTAGGCTTTTCTAGTGGAAAAATTACCGATTATTATAGACCTTGAAATATTGTTAATTAAATAAATTAAATTCAAGGTCAATTCGATCTGTTCAAGATTTAATTTATTTAATTAATTATATTTCAAGGTCTATAATAATCGGTCATTTAGAAAATCATTAATGGAGTAATAACATTTTAATTATATCGACTAAAATGACTTTTTCTGTTGTATTTTGTTTGACATTTTAATTGTATTTTGACCTTTTAATAGTATTTGAATAGAATTTTAACATTGGAATGTAGGATGTCATTTATTCATGAAATAGTTATTCATTAGGGTTATATGCTAAATTTTAATGTCATTTTCATTTACAAATGAAAGAAACATTTTTAAATACTATGTTTACAAGCTAACACTAATATATACTCTAAACGATTTATACTGGAATTGTATTTTGACATTTTAATTGTATTCTGACATTTTAATCTTATTTTGACTATGTATTTATTACTTGCATTTTGACTGAATTGATTTTAATTGTATTGAACTGTTAATTTTTATCTGATAGTTGTGTTTAAAGTTCTTATTTTTTATTTTGCATGTCGAATCTTGGGCAGAATGAATGGCTCAACTTGAATTCTTCACGACCTTATTTGTATAAATGCATTCGAAAGAATGCATTTATACAAATAAGGAAATGCAAAGAGAAATAGTGCCGGAAGGGCCTGTTCTAAACAATCAAAATCACTTACAAACATCTTCGTTAACTCCTTCATCTCTGATAACTTACCCAAGTCATCAGATTTATAAGTAGGTATGGCGCTCAGAAAACATTCATTCACTACTCTTTACCTATCAAATTATTCATTGACCTAGGTAATCTGTGCATTATAAGCTTATTTCGCCGAGTGTTACTTCTTTGCCTTCCTGCATTGTGGTCCAGTGTAGCACCGCATGTTCAATTAAACAGATAACACTTGGATTATCTGGGAATTAAGCAAATATGTCGGATTAATATATTCCCGCGGCGTAATGATCGACTCCGTATTTTACACGATAATCTAGGAATCTGTTAATTAATATAAAGACTGAAGCATGACCCTTGACGGCTGAGATTGAATTAGGTACAGTTTTTAGTGTCCAGTTATTACGTGAATCATCTGCGTAACTTCTCCCCAACTATGATGGGATCTTCTAGTCTAACCAGATGCAGCTGATTGCCAGTAAGTACTTTACATGGAACTGGATAACACTATCGTGTCTCCCTTTGACGAGACTGGTTGTCAGACTTGTGGGGTTCTGACTGACCGCAACGACTGAGATCAAAGATCTACGAATGACAGTTATCTATATCTATACTTATAATAAATCTGTAGAAGTGAAAATTCTGTACATTGAAAATATCAAAAAAATAAATGGCAGGGGGTGTTACTAGCCCCCCCAGTGGGTTCCCGCATTGTCGAGGCGGGGGGGCTCAGTAGCCGTGGCTGGGCGGGCCACGGTGAAGCTAAGAGGGACCCAGGCGGGGGCCGCTCGTCCGGGCTGTGCGGTTTAGCCCGACGTAGCGGCCCACAGGTAGGTTGCGGTGCCTGCGACATCGCGACCTACCTAAGGCGGGCCGCGATGTCCCCCGTGAGGGAGACATTGCGGCTGAGGATAGAGGCCGCGGCGGGAGGGGCTCTCCCTTCCTTCCGCGGCCTTGACGGGGCCGCCACCGTTAGATGGCGGACGCGGCGGGGCCGCAGGGGAAGAGGAGTTTTCGGTGTTTCGTTGCCGCTCTCCCTATCCTCTGCGGCCGTAGCTCCCCCAACGCGGGGGGCTTGCGGGGCCCGCCTTTTAGGCGGGCGTGGAGGCCAGCAGGCAACGGGCGCGGGGGCTCCGTTGCCTGTTTTGCACAAGCCTCCACCTTGTGGGACGGGAATGGCCAGGTGTTCCCGGCCATTCCCGTAGCCCCCCAACCTGGGGGGCATGCGGGGCCCGCCATACCATCTTGGCGGGCGTGCGCCGGGAGGGCCGTGGAAGTATTGATTTCCCATAGCCCTCCCACTACGGCGTTTGCAGGAACACCGCTGAGTTTTAGTGGGTATACTGTCCTTCCGACAGGGAGTCCCACATACCCCGTCTCGGTCCCCCGCGAGACGGGGATGCATAAAGCATTTCTCAGCGAGAAAAAAAAAAAAAAAAAAAAAAAAAAAAGGGGGTGTTACTAGACCGACACCGAACCCAAAAATGTGATTAAAAATTTTTTTGTCTGTCTGTCTGTCTGTCGGTCTGTCTGTCTGTCTGTCTGTCTGTCTGTCTGTTTGTTCAGGCATCACGCAAAAACTACCGGTTCGATTACGATGAAACTTGGTATAATTATTCTTTAATATCCTGGGCACCACACTGGGTACTTTTTATCCCGGAAAAGTTTATACAATAAAAAACAAACTTAATTTTGCGGTTCGATCCCTAGACTCATTACTGTACCAACCGCAAATAATAAGTTTGTCGTAGGTTACGTCACCCGCAGTGGAGTTCATTTTTATTCCTTTTAGTTTTTAGAGTTATTTAGGTTTATTTTCATATAAATCGTAGGTATAGATTTTAATTTTAAAGTATAGGTAGTAGGTATATTTGATAGTGTACGTAGTGACCGTAGGTTATTTTATAATACTGTTAGGTAGGATTAGTCATTCGTATAGATATTAGTTTTTAGGGATTTTGCTTATTTATTGAGTTTAGATTAGTTATCATCAGAAATAGGTTTATTTAGGTAGGTATTTAATTTTCTATTAATGAGTTTTTTTTAAATTAGGTAGGTACTTAGGTAAAGATATCATATAGGTGCCCTCTTAATCACCACTAATGAGACACAATTGGTTTTCTATTGTTATTAGCCACAAAGGGCCCGCGAGATAGATGGCATTCTGGGGAAGCACATACATTTTATCCTGTTAGCACGTTCCCGTGGGATAATTTCCGACATCCACGCGGGCGAAGCCGCAGGCAGAAGCTAGTTACGTGAATATAATTATAAAATGTGTAATAGGTCATAATAGGTTCCGTGGCCAATGTGGAGATGGTCAGAACAAATGAATCTGATAGAAAAGATTTTTTCTTAAATTATGTAACAGAAAGGGACAGATGTTAAAAACTGCGGCCTCTTTAATAATCATTGCGTGTATTTAAGTTTCATTTACCTACACATCATTTAGTTAGGTTCATTAGGTAAACGCAGTTCTGTTTTCAGCAAAATATGCAATTACAATATTTAAGTAAGTAGTGTTAATTCCGCCAAACTTAACGTTAATTAGACGGAATTAACCTAACACTGCTTAAATATTGTAATATGTAGTGGATTCCGTAAAGTAACGCTTGATTCCATTATTTATTCGTTCTTTTTTTCAGGTATAACATCTTACAGTTGTTACCTACCAAATTGTGTTAACTGAACTAACGTACACTACCTACCTTCTCGTACCTACTCCGACTACAAGAATAATGAGCTTAACGTTTTACAAGGAGCACCTTTTTTCTGTGATAGAAGCGTCAATCAAGAACTTTAAACTATTGATATTACAATAGAATCTTAACAATCAATAGTACAATACAGCGACAGTATCCAGACGTATAAGTCAGTCCTCAAGGCACAAATTACGGCGGCCCGGGCGCCTTCCTTCCGCCACCGCAATGCTTCCCACGATCCTGCTTACCTAACTACGTGATATAGCGAGATACAGAAGGCATACAATGCATCAAGTACATACTAATTCCATGCAATGCATTGACATTGGTCGATACATCGTCTTCTAAGAAGCCTCACTCCAAAAAGTTTGGTAATCTGTGATCATTATAAGCAAGGATCAAGCTGAAAAGAGGTCGGTGTCTACATTAAAATGGTGGTAAGTGTTTGAGGTGCAAATTAACTGATACTCAGTTGATTTGGACATGGCGGGGTTTTCGCGTAGGTAACTCCTGAAAACGTAACATTGAAAGGATAATGTGTTAGAAGAAGCTTCGGCATGCAAAACATAACCCTCTAGCTAGAAACAACATTTCAAAATGTTGAATGAAGAATGATACGTTCTTGTTTCTCGCCTGTCTATCTGTCAAATACTCTGATTGAGTGGACGGCCTGGACCGGACCTTCTCACTTCTCAGACAAGTTGCGTTGTGACTGTGCATCACTGTGCACAACCGTTTTGTAAGCGATCAGAAGATAATACTGATGTGCTGTAGATTTAAAGAAATGAATGTAGTTAGGTACTGCACCCTAATAAAATTGCGTAACACACGATCAATCGGAATCTGAATCATTTTGAAGCAAATTGTTAATTCATTGCTTCATAAGTTCAAATCAAAAATGTTTTATTTCATTATTACACGTTATAAATTATACAGTTGGTGGATGCCTGTGCCAGGAGACGCCGCTCTTTTATATCTTATACAAATTAGTGCAACATGTTAATAAAGAAAAGTAAAGAAAAGATTATCATTAGTCTGTTGGTGTGTGTGTGTGTTATTAAATTATTTGATTTGATTTGATTTCACACACACACCGTGTGTGAAATCAAATCAAATCAAATAATTTATTTATTTGTAGGTATAAATAATTTATTTGTAGGTTACCTACATTAAAATACAGGTGAAGTAGATAGGAGTGAGCTATGTACATTCTGCCTGGAAATAGGCACGCAAAATATTGTAAAAAAAAAATGTTAGGAAGCTAAGTGTCGAAAAATAAAATTACAAATTAAAATGTCACAGTTAGAATTATTACAATTGTCCAAGTCCACGATTATATTACAATAAAATATATGTTCAAAACAATTATAATATATTATATTATTATAATTGTCTGCTCAACACGTAAATAACACAATGAATGTTGTTGAACTGTCAAAATGAAACCGATTCCGATTGATCGTGTGTTACGCAATAGGGTGCTGATCTTACGGTAAGGTGAGAGTTCAAGCTAATTACCAACTTTCTGGGATGACCTGTCATTTCAGTTTTATAGCACAAGGTAGACACCCTGTGCTATAACACTTGTTAGTGAAGAGATGCCTCTCCCTACATGTGGCTGTCATAATCAACAAAATATCACGTGTATGAGATCACACTTCGATAACCAACAAAGACCACCCTCCCTTAACTATCGATAGATACTCAATAAAACTACTTAACATCGATAATTCACGCTCCTAGCACAAAAGCCACTAGAATTATCAAAAAAAAAACTTATTGTAATGCCGACATTTTGAACTCTAACCTTAACAAAATTGGGGTTAGGTTATAATATTTTTTTTGCGTGACATTTTTTAAGCACAGATCGCTCGTTTTACAGCCAATCAAGATGTCGCAGTAAGGCCCTGGAGACAATGACGTGATAAGAGGCAGGTGACACGTGCATTGTGTTTTTCAGCCCACCCCCAGTGCGCAACTGGTTTTAGGAACTTGATTCGCGAAGTACACAGCTCGTTATTTTCGAAGATGCGACAGATTTTTGTGTAAAGTAAATTAAGACAAGATAACAAAATATATGAGATTATTATGCACGATTTTAAATCTTTGATTATGCACCGAAGTGCTGAAAATATAAAACATGAAATACCTAGGTGTTGAGACAAAAACATCTTGAGACACTGAAGACTTGGGTAAGCAGGACTCAAAAAGTGCAAAATGCGTTGCATTTATGTGCAAAGCTTTTGCACATAAATATATTTAAAAAAATATTCTGTGTTACCATCACGATTCAAAACTTATCGTTCGCTCTCTATAATAATCCGAAAATGAAAGTAATAAATATATTTCGTAAACTAAGTATTCATTTGGATTTGAATTGAAGTAATTTAACGGTTCCATCAACTGTTTATCTTCGCGCACGATTGTGAAAAGTTTAGCGAAGAGAGAGTTTTGGGACCTTCAGCCTACCTACACGGTGACCTGGCACCGTGGCACGACCGGCGACCAGGAGAGGGCTTTAATTTAGGACCAGAACAACTTTGTGGTTACTTGCATAGAGTACGACCGGCGACCAGGAGAGGGCTTTAATTTAGGACCAGAACAACTTTGTGGTTACTTGTTGCTCCATCGTTATTCGTATGTCACCGACCTATTAGGTAATACTTACTAGTCTAGCGTGAGATGAATCCTGTAGCGTGACGTCTCCAAAGGAACTCAAGGCGACAACTCGATGAAAAGGCGCATCTTTTTGGGTACAGCCGCTGATGCCAGTTTAGGTGTAATCACATTCAGGTTTGTTATTTCCAAGTTTAAGAATTCTTAGATTGTGATGGTAGTTCTATGAAACACGGAACTCTTACGGCCAGACAGACTATAATAATTCGGTTAGATTCATGCTCTATACTAACTCGATGCAACTGAACCAACACCACCATATTCCCTACCTACCTACACCCTAATTACCCGTCATTATAATTAACATTAACTTAATCTATGACGCGACGCGTGCGTTTTTTACGCAAGCCGCATCGCACGTGCCTCCATCTGGCGCAGGAAGAGCGCTCGAGTGGAAGCCGGGCTTCTAACGTGACGTAGTGACAGCAAAGGTGATATTATCTGTGGTCCTTCAAAGTGTTAAAAAAAAGATTAAAAAACGATATTTTTTAAAGTGGCTGGCTGTTGAGCATGATGTGTGAGGCGCACAGGTGATTAAAAAAAGTATTTTGTTTTTTTTTTGCAAACTCCTGCTCTGTGCAGAGTTTTTGAGTGACGATTTTGAATCGATGAAAGTTTCGATATTGAATTTCGGAAGACCTGATGGCCTGGCTGGTACGATTATGAGCAAAAAGATATGCTTGGCGCTTGCACGTGTGTCGAGTTGAGTCAGCTGGCCTTAGCCTATTATACATTATCCAGTTCAGGTTTCCAGTTACATGGTTACAAAAAAAAAACTACCGATTATCTTCTATTCTGATGATTTTCCGAAAAAATCGGGTTGATCGTTTTAGGGTTACGTACCCGTATCTCAAAAGGAAAAAACCGAACCTCTATATGATCACTTCATTATCCGTCTATCTGTCTCTCTGTCAATCTGTAGAGGCCCTTTTTATCAGGAACGCGCGGAGGTTTCAAGTTGAAATTAATATCAAATACAAGTTACGTAGGTCTACGGTTCCTTGGAGCTCTAAAAAAATTAAGCTTCTCAGTCGACGCAATAAAAAAATTCTGCCATTTAAGCGACATATTTTGATACACGCAAATAAATCAAAACCTACAGATAAGGTACTCCCTGTTGACCTAGAATCATGTTTAGCGATAAGCAAGGTCTCACAGCACAAGTGAAGGAACAAGTCCGAAAATCATAAAAAAAAACAAGAAATACTATTAAGTACACACATTTGCAGTGGGAAGATTGACCGAGACGTATATCGATGTATGGGGGATGATTTTTTGAACAACAAAGTTAAGTTTGTTCTTGGGATAAATTCATTCCAACTACGGTAGGTACCCTTCATTGTGCGTGGTCCGACACGCACTCGTCCGGTTTTTCTTACTTCAACGTCTTCCAAAACATTAATGTCTCATTTTATTCTGGAATCGCAAAGCTACGTCTGAAACATGATCCCAAGATTCACAGATAAGATCCACTTAACAACAGATGAACAGACTACCTACCTACGAGCCAGCGACGATCTTCTACACTCATCAAATAAGGTGTTAATTACGTACACACGCCATATCAACAGACACAAATCGCTATTAAAGGCCATTGGAATAAAGTTTATTGAATAAAATTAATGCTAGATCTAGGATCGTCTGACGTACTACTTACTAATACGACTTCAAATGGGAACATAAATCATTGTTTTACTACTTTGTTTTATATTAGAGATTGATTTTAATGGGTTTTTAATGCACTAGGTTTCTATATCGACTTATAGTTGCGCACAATTATAATAGCTTTATGCACGTCGCACCATTTCATTTTGGTTCATCGTGGCTTAATTGGTCACGTATTAAATGAATAACATACCTAATAAGAAATATATATGTCTCATAATATAGTACATTAATTGTACCAACAAAACAAATTCGTTAAAATCAATCTATTGATTCACCAAATCTTCCCAAACCAGTGTCAATTACTAAAATCCGAACACGACACAGCTGAAGTAGTTTACACGGACCAACAGCCATTTAAACTCGCAACCCAATCAATTAATACTAACAAGCGATCTTTGAACCAATCGAAAAGATTGGTGCAAAGATCAATTGGACAATGATAGAATCGAAACGACGATGTACCTAACGGCACGATGATATAGCCATGGAATTTGAAGCCCCTGGCTCCCAGGGGACTTCCGACAAAACCTTTGGCAACCCATGCTCGACTCAAGTAGTAGGTACTTGAGTCGAGCATATATTGCCAAAGGTTTCATCAATTGAAAAGTAAACCACAATAATTTCGGGAAAATTAATGAGGTTTTTCCCCTGCGTACACTTGGATGCTACTTATAATATACTTGTACGGTAAACTAGTTGTACGGTAACTTTGTAGTCATCGTATGAAGTCATAACTTGTGATAAGATAATTACCTATGGTGCATTAATTATGCAATGATGCTGGGAGTCACTAATGTGATATGATGACTACTACTTCAACACTCCCTTAATGCGTAGTTAGAGCTCTCCAGAGACGTGTCATAGTGTGGCACAGGAGAAGAACCTTGAATTCTACTGGAGATTCCAGATCTGTAGGTATGTGCTGGTGCTGAGGAGGAACCCCGTCTGCATTTGTTCATTATTAACCTATCAATCCACATCTCTCGGACTAAAATATTCACAAAGGTTTCCACATAATAAAAGAGGGACCTCCTAAGTACTTTGTAAGTTTCATGAATCTTGCTGGAATAACCAGGTTCCTTTTGCATATTCAATTTAATAACATGGGCTGATGATTAAATGTTATGGTTTGTAGTTTGTACGTCATATCGTATGGTCAGTTGTACCTTGTACCTAAGTAGGTATATTCCATTTTCCTTCAGCCGACTTTCAGTTACCATAACAGCTGATACCTGTTTTCCTGTTATTTTCATTCATAATACGAGTACTGGGTATGAATGAATTGCATGTGCGTATGTATGCATGTAGTTGGAACTAGGGCATAACCTAATGAAAACGTAGAACAAAGTTTCACTGAACCTTTTATGTAACGACCATAGATTTCGTGCTCCAGACCGAACTTCGCCCATGGCGCCCAATCTCAGCGGAGACCTGTCTTCGGCGCGGGAGATATTATAGTGCACACTGTGTGCGCAGACACAGGTGCACTATCTCTTCTCTTGCCTCACTCTCACTGTCCGATGGGACAACAATCTGACACGACCGGAGGGTGATCAGGCGCAGGATCAACAGCTTAACATGCTTTCCGAGGCACGGGAGTATCCCACCGCCAACTTCCAAACTCCGGACTGTTACTAAGAAATTCCCAATGGAAAGACCCGATTACACCTGCCTTATCTAAGGACCCCATCTGCAGTCGCACCTGTGACCACGAGACCAACGGGGCAATCAATCCTTACCCAGACCTGTTCTGTACCGCGCCACCGACCTATCAGTATACAATCTTTCAGAAGTCATTTTTAAGATAGCTAATTAATTAGGTGTTTGCAAAATTAATAAGACCTCGTGGAGGAGCTCGTGGTTAAATAATATCAGCCGCACGGGTCGATTAAGGTTAAGCTACGTTTTCCGCGGTCAGTTCGTGGATGGGTGACCATCCATAACAGATCGAGACTCCTCCGTGGTGTGGATATTTGACAGTCGTTATGGGTAGTCAGACTTTTGGACTGCTGGTATTTATCAGCTGCATTCAGTAAAACTGGAAGCCGTCCTCAACATAGGAAAAGGCAAGCAGATTGAAAATTAATAAGACCCCCGCAGAGCGCCTTAGAGGGTAAAAGGTAGCTATTGGAGGAAGGTAGTAAACTGAAGACCTCATGCTATGCTGCAGCCGTTCAGCGACGAATTCTCTACAAAAACAACTGTTAATCCTTGCTCACATGTAAGCTTAGGTACACGTTGCTAAGCCTCATTTAAGAGTATTTGAATATAACAACAGTCAAGATAGGTTACAGAGTCTACCACCTTTTCCCATAACAAACAACCAGCGTGACTGGATTTTTCCAGCATCAGTTGCACATATGCTACCTTTACTAATTATTTTATTCCCAGAGCACAGCGGCCAAAGGAATGTCATTGTTTCCTCCGAAATCACGACGACTCGTGCGACTGCGACGAACCGGCACACAGGCTCCATACATGTCGCAGGAAGATTTTCGCGAGGCAAGGTAATGACAAGTGGGCCGTAACACGTAGGCACGATAATTGGACGCAATGGCCACCGGCCGACGGCCATAAACGAACCGAGCGTGGGTCGAGCGACGCACCGTCTATAAGCTCGGCCAGCGCGCGGCCCGCTGGCGGCGTGCGCGGCGCGGCGGCTCAGCCTGCCTGGCCGCGCCAGGCGTAGATATGTTCGTCGATTGTCTCGCTTTGCCTTGACTTGATATTTTCATTCACAGTGTTTTGCTGACGTCCGCTGTCTAGCTTTGTCTAATTGTTGTTTTGTATCTACTTTCGTTTAATTTCGACGTTACCTACTATAACTAGTTACAGATAGAAATTGAACATAAATTACATACATTTCTACTAATCATCCCATTGTTGCTTCGCTGTTAAAATAATGACCGATTAGCGACTGGAGTTACTTTACATTTTGTCGTTGGTATAAGGCTCATTGCCAAAACTGCGTTGGGGGAAGTAAAAATCAGGCCAAAAAGCTATGCCCCGTTCAGTTTATGGCTAGCCAGTGTTCGACACTTTACCTACCTGATTTGTTGGGGGTTGCATCTATCAAACCATTTAGAATTCCTCGACTTAGTGTTATTTAGCATTATTGTTTATTATAGATACCTAGGCAGACTTAATTAGAACTGGGAAACTGGGATTGATGGGGCCTGACTGACGTCTTTACCTAGAGGAGGTAAAGAGGTCAAGTGATGATACCTTAGTCCACAATCCTAGACCAAGACATTTATTCGTCGGATATGGTAGGTTTCACTCCACTCCACCACTAGTTTTGAAGACTTCAAAGAACCAATGACACGGAAATATTATAGGTACGTGATTCTTCGTAAAATGATTACATTTCAGAACACAATCGTTCATGGAAATTCATGTGAAATCATTCATAATAATCGAAAATTGTGACTAAACCCGGCAGACATGCCTCACAGACGGCTTAAGGTGACACACTTTTAGCCAACTAGACATTCGTAATCCATCCACTTCCTGCACAAAAAATACGTAAGCTCTATACGCATTGAACACCAAAAACGGCATTTAATCTACTCGGGAGTGGCGTCTATTTCGGTCGTTGTCCATCCATCGGGAGCCTGTGATACACAGCTATTCCGGGCGGGGCAGGTTTTCGGGGAATGTCAACAAACGAACGGGCACTCATTCAATGAACTCGGTGCATGCGTCGCCGGTGGCGGACCGGTCCGCTCGGCTATTCAGAAAAATTATGCTCCCAGACACGCTCAATGGAGTGCCGTCGCATTGCGCCTTTACATTTACAAAGGTCTTTTATGGCGTACGGATCGGATCACGTAAGTTATTCTTTACGGATTTCGAGACGTGATGAAACAGAGCGCTCTCTGCGATTGTTACCGAGTGACAGACTTTCGTTTGCGTGCTACAATATACATAACTGAAATCGATGGACCATTATTCAATTTCACAGTATACAGATATCACTATTATTTCCGAACTAATTTGATTGCGGACAGGTGTTTATTGCACAAGTATACGAAAAGCGATTACTGGCGTGGGCGGCGTGTGACGTGCCAAACTGGCCTCACTACTCGATATAATTACCAGATCATTGCACAACTAATGAATACTTATCTAATCATCAATAATCGTACATGCTCGAGAGCTTTGTTCACAAGGATTGGCCCCAAACTATGCCGAATGTTATGAATGTTGCTATTTCACGTTATTGGAAACTAGTTCAAGATTATAATAATTAGCAAAAGGTGCGGCTGTTATTCTCAACATCTCAACACAGCAACATCTCGACAGCGTGTTATAAACAATGGCTCTATTAGAACCAGTAGATTGGGCAGAACATTATGAAATGAAAGATATCGTTAAGGATTTAGTTTCATATAATTTTCTTTAACAAATGATCAATAGAAAATTGTATAATTAACAAGTAGCGTCTTAACAGATACTTCGAAATTATTAGTGTTGTAGGTAATATTATACAAATACTTTGGAATGTTCATATAAACATCTCATATGAATCAATGTACATGGGACTCCACGTTTCACTCCACCGTTGTTACCATACCAGCTTATCAAATGCGGTACAATTTATTAGTTTTTGGAGCAGAGCTCGGCGACTGGACGAAACACAACATACGTCAAACACATGAAACTGCCATAGAAATGGTACGCGGGTCTAGGGTAAAACAAGCGGCCGCCGCCGCGCCCTGCCGCAGCTCTGTGATCTCACAGCCTATTAACAAATTTGCTATTTTTTTGTGTACCCCTCACAGTGCCACCGTCTCATTGACATAAATAATTAACAAGACAGAGAGCAACATACAGACTTTTAAAGAATTTCTGTACTTTTGATTACCATTACTAAATTAGATGTATTACATTTTTTTTTGTAATACATCAATGATCTAAAACATTGCAACTATGTTTACAAATAAGGAAACATACATTCTAGTGGCATGAATGATGAATAATAATTAATTATTGAATATAAACAATCAAAGATACAGCAGCAACACGATGGTAGTGTTGTGGACGGCTCGCACTGCTTAGGTACTGTATTTTATACACCATCCAATGTTATGTTTCAATTTTTACAAAATACTAGACATAATGGAGATTCATAATGAGATTACAATTGAATATACATTACGCGAGGCCATGCTTAGCAGGGTGAAATGAAAATACAACCGTTAACCGCTTAGTTAGGCGCCTTGGATGCACTGATCATCGAGATTAACTAAATAAAGCAGTCAATAAATAAACGATCATAAATATCTAATAAATACCTACACGGGCTATATTTACAAAAAAAAAGCCTTCCTCATCGACGGCACATACTCAGCCTTTAAACAAATATAATACAGCACTATCCCAGCGGGATAACAGGTATAAATTAAAAAATAAAGCTGCCGGCTTAAGACTCGTATTACAAAATAATACTGACACCAGTAAAATACTCTATCCGCGAGATGGAATGTGCGGGCACTCGGCCCGGAACGGCAATAGGAACCAACTGCGCTACTCGCTGCCTCGCACAAGCGTACAATAAATTCATCACAAATTCTATTTGTATAGAATGGAATATTAATAAATACAATTAACATTGATTCACAATTATCTAAGTATAGCGTCGTAGCGTGCGAGGGCGCCAGCGGAGCCCTACGCACGTCACTGGTACTCACCGCTACCTCAACAAACAATAACATGCGGCATGTGCAGCAGCACACACCTCTCTCCCACACCAAACAGACCAATTCCCGTATGTACTGTTTTGATTATCAAAAGAGTCAGACAGGGAATTGATCTTTTCAGTGTAGGATAGCAGCTCAGCCTTTTGTATCAGCAGATACAGTGCAAACAACAATATAACATATAACAGCTCTACTTGAAGCGAGTAGCATTAGGTACATGGTCGTTGTTCGATCTCACACATCCGATACACACTGAACGTGAACAGAATAATACAGATTACAATCCACAAAACGAACACCAGGAGGAGACTGAAATTTCAACGCTGTGAAATGGAACCCACCACGGAACGGATCCGAGAGGTATATACAAAATTACTTCCGAATAAATTATAAACTTCGTAAAATAATTATCACATAAATTTCTCCTTATATCTTCCGTTCTCTCCACATAACTTAACACATAATCTATCTATAATATGTACACGACATACAATATAAACAAGGGACTCATTGTCCGGCGATTGTCCACAAGAGAGGAGCTAGTGGGGCAGGTCGGGCGGCGCGGGCGGCGCCTTGCACAGCGCGACGCGGCCGCGCGGCGCCGCCACGGCCACCAGCTGCACCTGGCCGCGCTCCTCCGAGAACGGCGGCGTCTTGCCGCGCCGGTGCAGCCGCACCCACGCGCCGAAGCAGACTAGAATGGCGAGGAACACGGCGACGGTCGCACCGCCCGCGATCGACGCTGTCTCCATCATGAGCTGCCGACTCGTAAACACGTACGAGTCGTCCAGGTCCTTGAACTCGCAGCGCTGTCCCACGAACCCGCTCCGGCACTCGCAGTTGTAGATCGGGCTGTCCGATATCACCACGGTGAAGCACACGCCGCCGTTGAGGCAGTAGTACTCTGAGTAGTCGGGCTCGCACTTGAACAAGGGGAAGGTGACGTTGAGCCGCGGCTGCGGCTGCGGCTGCGGGTGCGGGCGCTGCGGGCGCGCGGGCCGGGCCGGCCGCTTGGAGATGGAGCTCGAGCAGGCGCCCGCCAGCGCCCAGGCGGCCGACACCACCGCCCACCAAACTACCAACGATTGCATTTTCCGCACGATCCGGAGGGTCGGCGCTCGCGGTACGTGCACGATTTTGACATTGGACGGTGACTTATGAGAAATCCGAGAGGCGATGACATGACCGCATTCGAATTTCGAACTGGAACCCTTCGCTCGCATCCGCGTCGGCGGTCCGCCCAGACATGTTTCCTGTGTTAACTTTTTTTTACGTCGACGATCACTCGCTCATGACGGAGGCGCGGTTTCTACGGGCGCCCGAGATATCGCATCGATCCCTCGACGGGCATGTCGAAAGTGAAACACTGAACACTGTTCGAAACTCTGATAGTCGTGGTTCACGATTATTCACGGAGCACATACACACAATGTCCCGTTCGAAAAGATATACACAAAATGGTGCTGAGAGAATCGCAAGCACACTACGCTCGGTGAGTTGTCTATGCGCGACTGACGGGACGGAGGGCGTCCACTGCATCCGCCATCTGCCGACGAGAATGAAATGCGGGGAACTCGACGGCGCGCGCCTGTGTGCGGCCGTGTGCGTGCACGGGGAAATTACACTCGTATGCGTCACCCGCCTACCTGTGTGAGTGAGTAAACCTTTTTTTTTCTTTGTATGGGATTATGAACAAGGTATTTCTTTTTCTCAGCGATTCCGATCCTCAAGGAGGAACCATTATTTGTGGATCCTTGAATAAGAACATTATTTTATCAAGTTTAAATATTTGTCAAGAATTTACTATTTAAATTCTTACGAAACTTTTAGTAACTTTTTGAATGTAGTTGTGTAGGTATTTACAAGTAACTTCTAAGTAAATAGAAGGTATATAAAACTATGATGGAACATATATCTATGTGTGATGCAAGCTAAGCAAGTCCACAGTAATTAACTATAACTAGGTAGGCCGTAGAGGACAGATTAAGTAAGATTGCATTAATTTGCAACTTCAGCTCATCGTTAAACATGACGTTAGGTTTTTTTTAAACTTCTGAATTTAACAAAGTGAGCTTAAAATTCTGTTCGCGTTATGATCTTTGTGACTCCTCTAAAGGGTAAAGTCATTCTTTTTATATATTTTTAAACACTGATTATCTGCTAATTCCATAATGTTTTTCCTATTGATTTCAGCTTATATCGTTAATATCACGTCGCCCCTGCGTAGTTAGAACAGAGATTTAAGTTGAAGTGAGACTGTATAAACGTACACAGAGGCCTCAACTTTGAGTAAAACTGTTACCTACTTGTTTATGTATGAAACAGGTTGGCGAGAACTTGCATCAAACTTTAGTTTTTCTTTACTAACAGAATTAAGCAAACATTAACGTTTACTCGAAACCTACGGGCTTCTTAGCTGGACAAACTTACATCGGGAATGTGTTAAGAATGCAGTATGGCAGTATGTATATTTTTACATTTTGTTCAAAACGGCTTCTTTTATTTTTGTCACTGTGACAGTGCTTATTGATAAAATTGTATGTAGTCGAAAAACTTAATACTGCTGTATTTATACTAATAGCGTATGTTCCATCTATGCCACTATCTTTATTTTATGAGTTTGAGAGAAGTCACCTGACTCGGGAGGAGTCTGATGACTTTCCATAAGTAGATATAGATAGGTACCTAATCTGTGAAAAATTATGATAAAATTGTCACAATTTCGATATTATACCTAGGAGCATAATAAATCTAACTTGAATCAAATGAGTTAACATTCTAACTAGATTTTTAAGTACATACCTAGGTAGTATGTACATACTCGGTAAAAAGTAAAGTTTTTCTTGGCTGCAAAGTATTAAAGAGTATGGACAATGTACTTTATTCAAAGACATGTCAATAACCCGCAGTCTGCAATCTTTAAATGTATTTCTGTAATATTAAACAAACGTTAACAAGGAGAACAAAACTTTGTCGAATTTTTTTCTCAAGTTCAAGAGTAAATTTTAAACACATTTGCTTTCTTTTGCCTTTAATTTCATTCTTCGTGAAAAAAACAATTATGCTTAATTTGTGCTCGTTGCAATCTATAATGGAACGCAACTAGAGTTGTACCTTACCATCTGTCATTTTGAATGAATGAAATGAACATAAAAGGTAAGGCTAAAAATACTTGGTTCCAGCTCTATTCGTCAGTTTTTTATAAGTTTGAGTTGTCAGATGTCAGCTAAGTCAAATAAAATTGAATTGTCATGTCAATGTCAAGTCGATTGAATATTCAGATTTTGCTATTTGTTGTTGTTGTTTAAAAAAATAAATTGTGAAAACTGATGTGTTTTATAACAGCGTAGTACAAAAAATCTGGGTCAGGATGTCGGAATCCTCCAAATCAAAGTCATCCTTAAATTTAAATCCGTCACCCACTTTACAATGCAAAGATCTTCACGAATATCTAAAAAGTCGTTCGGCCCAGTTTTTAGAGACTTTATATAATTATCCTACGATATGTTTAGCTGTTTACCGGTATGTCTAGACATGTTCCATAAAGGAGTACTCATAAATTGATATTTGAGGTTAGGAACTGTAAAAATTTACAGAATGCTCCTATAGCGTCGACAATTAACAATAACTAATTTATTCCAACAAAATTAAACCATAATTCACCAACTGAAACTTGTGTCTCCTACAAAAAAGAATATTGAAACGCTTTTTAATTAGCAAAATCCATTTTTCAGAGAATTGCCAGAGTTGGCTCGTCACTTTGTGATCAGATTGTTGTTCGTGGAGCAACCAGTGCCACAGGCGGTGGTCACGTCCTGGGTCTCACAGACTTTTGCCAAGTGGGTAGATATGACATTATTTTCAATTAAGATAGAACATTTTTCCAACAGAACCTAATGAATCAAATCAATTGTGACATTTGAACACTAAAAAATATCTATTATAACTTTAACACTACATTATTTCTATTGCAGAGAGCAAGCCAAAGCATGTGAAGCGCTATCTGAGCTGTCAGTATGGCAGGAGGCTCCTATCCCCGGGGGCATGCCTGGCTGGATGCTCGCACTATCCTTCAAGAAAAACCTCAAAGTTGCACTGCTTGGAGGGTATGAGTGTGATAATTTTATAAAACAATATTTTATTTATAAAAAGTCCTGCCATGTTGTCTCACTACCATCCTAGGGTGACTGATAGAGAATACCCAAGGAATTAATGCTGCCTTAGCACTTGTAAGTGCCATAAGGAATTATGATAACTAAATAAATAATAGCAGAAAACTAAATGTAAACAAAGACTACCCACTCTTTAAATCACATCTTTGTTAGGTACCTATTCAATTAGTATGTGTATATAAATTAATTCTGAATTGAATCAAAATCTACTTGGTATTTTGCTGGTCTACAGTTTCCTCTTTTGACCCTACCAAATTGTGAACAGGAACTACATTCTACAATATTATCCTTTTAGCGGCCGTCCTTGGAGCATGTCATCATCACTAGAACCCGATGGCAAGGCTCGAGACATGGAGTTCCTTGATGCTTATGCGCTGGAGAGATGGGAGTGTGTGCTTCACTACATGGTGGGCAGTGCACAGACCGAGGGCATCAGTGCTGATGCTGTCAGGATCCTGCTGCATGCTGGGTTGATGACCAGGTCTGATTAATGTTGAATTAATTTCATATTATTTATTCATTTATTTTACAGAAAGCTTACAGACTAATAACAAACTTAAATATGATGCATAAGTAGGGACATTTGCTAATTACAAGTTTCTACATGTACACATCTACTTAATTAAGAGTTATTTGCGTTGACCAATTACAGCGATTAGGTATGTCGAGAAATTAGATGTCAAGTCGTGCAATATTAATTAATTTGACGGCACGGTTGGTGCAATGGTTAAGCGATTGACTGCTGTGTTGCGTGTCGCTGGTTCGATTCCCGCACAGAACAAATATTTGTATGGCCTACAAGTAGTTGTTCCGGGTCTGGCTGTTTTTTCCTAGTTTAGGGCAACGTTAAAACAATAAATAAATTAAATAAAATTAATGCAAAATTAAAATAAATCGATTTCCAGGTGTGTTGGTAAACTATTGAACGCTCTTTGTTTCTTTGTAAAAAAAAAATTGCCCCACACTAGGATTTACTCCTGTATTGTGGGTGTGTACATTTAAACTCATATGTAACACAAACAGCCAGACCAGGAACAACTACCTGCAGGCAATACAAACATTTGTTCCGTGCGGGCATCGAACCCGCGACACGCAACGTAGCAGTCGATCGCTCAGTCACAGCGCCAAACGTGTCGTCAAAACACTACGCTGTAACACTACCTATGCAGAAAGCGTTGCGCACTTGCGCCTGTACTTTGTCGACGCGAATGGTACATGGAGTAGCGGCCATTTTCTCAGGTTATTTTAATTAGTGGGAATAAGTGTTTTGCTGAGTAGTTCGGGACATTTGCGATGTTCACTAAAAAGCAGATATCTATATATATAAAATTCAAAGTCCTGACTGACTGACTGACTGATAGATCAACGCACAGCCTAAACCGCTGGTCCTAGAGACATGAAATTTGGAGGGTGTGTTCTTCGTGAAGAGTAGGCATCCACTAAGAAAGGATTTTTCGAAATTCCACCCCTAAGAGGGTGAAAAGGGGTTAATTCGTTTGTATGAAAAATCTTATTCCTTGAGTTAATAAACTTGAAACTTGGCACGAATACTTATCTAAATAAATTATGAAGATTGTCAGTTTTTTTTTCTAAACTACCCCCTAATAAGGGATTGGGGTGTTTCAAAGTTTGTATGGAAGAATTTTAGCGCGCAGTCCGATTTACTCGAAACTCAGTATTTATACCTAATATTGAAAGTAAAGAATAATGTGTATCAGGGTTTTTTGAAAATCTACCCCTGATGGGGTAGTCAATTTTTCAGGGGAGGATTTGTCAAGTTATGAATACATCGCAAACGATTTTTTTAAATTCCACCCCTGTGGGGGTGAAAAGCGGGGATACAGTTTATATGAAAAATCTTCTTCATTAGGTTAATAAACTTGAAACTTTTCAAGAATACTCGCCTAAGTAAGTTTGTGTGGAATAATTTGAAAAAGAAAAATAAAAATCCCAACTCGAGATTGGAACCCAGACCTATGCGTTCAATAATCCAATACGTAAGACTACCAGCTATCGGTACTTAATGAAATTATTTCAATTTTAGCAATGGTATGAACCAACCGAGGTCATACGTAATTACGTAGCCTGTATGCAAAAGCGACGGAATGTTTTTTGTTTCGTTCGACGCCAGCCAGTGTGCGAATTATGGGGTGAGCGTTCTGTGTTGATACATCACTCTATGCACACAGACGTAGGTACGGCCTTTACCGCGCGTTTACAGCAATACAGTCCTTAAGATGGTACTGGATGAATGACCCCCTACTGTACATACTATAATTTAAAGTCGCTTTTCATGTGTCTGTGTGACCATGTTGTCTTTCTAAAGTACCCGACAAATTTTACTGAGAATTTCACCATCAATTGGAGAATTTTGGGTCTCCCTTGTTTCATCGAAAAGAAATTGCCAAATTATCACTTCCCAAAAAATTTTCCGCATAATTTCATTTGCCAAATTATTACTTAGCAAAAAATCTCTTCACAAATACTCGTAACGCAAACCTAATGTTTGGCAAGTGAACGTTTAAACAATGACTTGTTTACCAACTAGTACTTTTACCAATTTTTATGTAGTCAAATACTTCAGTTGGAATAACTCTTTATACGCAAAATAAAATTTTCCAAATATTTAGTATCGTCAGTTTTCAATTTAGCATTTCTATTCAGTCAATTGTTATAGTCTAACTAGTTAAGAAAGAAAGAAAGAAAGAAAAAGCATTTATTTGCGGCAAACATGACGCATAAAAAAAAAGGACAAAAAACAAGTTGGGGGTAAACATGCGTCACATTCACGCAAAATCTAGTCGTTTCTGGGAGTCGTTTCGTAGGAGGTCACAGTGTTAACCTAACCTAACCATTAAAAAAAAAAATTAACCTCGTCTAACTAGTTTGGTTCTTGATAGCCTGCTAACCAATAACCTCTCTTTTTCCTTATTTGTATTAAATAAATGATTATATTAAAATAAAATTGCATTTTTTAATTATATAATTCCCAAAAAATCTTTTTTAGCCATAACAAATCATTAGACCAAACGTTTATTGTCTAAAGATTGTTTGCTGTAATAAATCATTTGATTAAAGACCAAATGCCTTAATGACATTATCCTTGATAATATTCTGCCAAGTTAAAATTTGACCAAATGAAAATGTGCGTACTAAAATTATTCCAAACATTGCGTTGGTATAAAAAAAGGTTGCTAAAATTGGTTTGGGTAGTGAAATTTTGGCAAAATCTTTTCGGCAAAACGGCAGGATCCCGAGAATTTTATTCCAAAAGGTAATACATAGGTAGGCATAGTACATTAAAATTAAACTAAAGAATAAAGGAATCTCCATGTTTTGTCAAGACGTAAAAACATTGTAAACCAGAGGTTGCTAGTATAAAAGAAATTATAACTTGATATTGAAGATGTAATTTATTTTTCTATAGAGATGCAGAAGACGGTTCGGCAGTGATTACTCGCGCCGGGTTTCAGTTCCTACTCCTGAGTACAGCCAAACAAGTAAGCAACATTTCATTGTTAGCTGATCTTCCACTGTTATATTTTTGAATTGATTTACAAAGTGTGACTAGATCTTGGTAAATAAAACAGCATGTCAATATAGCATAGCTAAATCTGGATTTTGACTAATATCCTATTACACTAAAATGTATGTGCTTTGTATGCTTGCAGGTATGGCTCTTCCTACAACACTACTTACACACAGCTGAGAAGCGAAGTCTGAGCGCGGCAGAGTGCCTCGCCTTCCTCTACCAGCTGAGCTTTAGTACTCTCGGCAAGGTAAGCAGCCCACTTTCACCACAATAGTTAAACCTATTATCTTGAATACACGGTCAAATTAAATTAGTTAGCGGAACCTCGTTCCTCGTCGTAATGAGTATCAATACCTATACATCTTTCTTTTTGTTTGAATTTCTTGTTTTTAACAATTTAACTAAAATACCCATCACGTCTGTGGAGTTTTGCTAACTAATTTTATTTGACATGGTATAGTAGGTGAAATCTTAGTTTAGGCTTAGGTTTGTTCTTCTGTAATTTGATGTATTATTTGCAGGACTACAGCACAGAAGGTATGAGTAATAACATGTTGGTGTTTCTGCAACACTTGAGAGAGTTTGGACTTGTTTATCAGAGAAAGGTAAACAATATTAGTTTAGCTTTTATTTTTTATATCTGACGTCTGTTTTACGTGTTTTAAATTATGACATCTTCATCTTCAAGATGACTCGTGACTTCGTGACTTCAGTTTGTGGAAGCTTGACAAAATGACAATTATAAGCGCATAATTGTTCATTATTTATCTATGTCGCTTTTTTAAATATTCCATTCGGAACCCTAAAAAGACTAAAACGTTAAAAATAGGTAATTTAAACCTGATTAGAAATAAATAAAGGCGTGTTACATTGTGTTCTAAATGTTCTTTAATCTCTTCTCTCTTATCTTATCAGGTTTAAATTATTTTTAACTTTTTAGTCCTTTTTATGTTTTTATTAATAAACTAGCTTCTGCCCGCGGCTTCGCCCGCGTGGATGTCGGAAATTTACCCACGGGAACGTGCTAACTAATAACTAATTTTTAAAAAAAACTCAATAACAGAAAATTAAATACCTACCTACCTAAATAAACCTATTTCTGATGATAACTAATCTAAACTCAATAAATAAGCAAAATCCCTAAAAACTAATATCTATACGAATGACTAAACTACCTAATAGTATTATAAAATAACCTACGGTCACTACGTACACTATCAATAATATACTACCTATACTTTAAAATTAAAATCTATACCTACGACTCATATAAAAATAAACCTAAATAACTCTAAAAACTAAAAGGAATAAAAATGAACTCCACTGCGGGTGACCCAACCTACGACAAACTTAGTATTTGCGGTTGGTACAGTACAGACAGTGGTAATCGGGTATAGGAATCGAACCGCAAAATTAAGTTTGTTTTTTATTGTATATACTTTTCCGGGATAAAAAGTACCCAGTGTGGTGCCCAGGATATTAAAGAATAATTATACCAAGTTTCATCGTAATCGAACCGGTAGTTTTTGCGTGATGCCTGAACAAACAGACAGACAGACAGACAGACAAAAATTTTTTAAATCACATTTTTGGGTTCGGTGTCGGTCAAGTAACACCCCCTGCCATTTATTTTTTGGATATTTTCAATGTACAGAATTTTCACTTCTACAGATTTATTATAAGTACTAGCTTCTGCCCGCGGCTTCGCCCGCGTGGATGTCGGAAATTATCCCACGGGAACGTGCTAACAGGATAAAATGTATGTGCAAATGCATGTGTGTATGCCATCTATCTCGCGGGCCCTTTGTGGCTAATTACAGTAGAAAACCAATTGTGTCTCATTAGTGGTGATTAAGAGGGTACCTATATGATATCTTTACCTAAGTACCTACCTAATTTAAAAAAAAAACTCAATAACTACATTATTATTAAATACCTACCTAAATAAACCTATTTCTGATGATAACTAATCTAAACTCAATAAATAAGCAAAATCCCTAAAAACTAATATCTATACGAATGACTAAACCTACGTACACTATCAAATATACTACCTATACTTTAAAATTAAAATCTATACCTACGACTTATATAAAAATAAACCTAAATAACTCTAAAAACTAAAAGGAATAAAAATGAACTCCACTGCGGGTGACCCAACCTACGACAAAGTTAGTATTTGCGGTTGGTACAGTACAGACAGTGGTAATCGGGTATAGGGATCGAACCGCAAAATTAAGTTTGTTTTTTATTGTATATACTTTTCCGGGATAAAAAGTACCCAGTGTGGTGCCCAGGATATTAAAGAATAATTATACCAAGTTTCATCGTAATCGAACCGGTAGTTTTTGCGTGATGCCTGAACAAACAGACAGACATACAGACAGACAGACAGACAGACAAAAATTTTTTTAATCACATTTTTGGGTTCGGTGTCGGTCTGGTAACACCCCCTGCCATTTATTTTTTTGATATTTTGAATGTACAGAATTTTCACTTCTACAGATTTATTATAAGTATAGATAGATAATAAAAACTTGTTTTTAAAAAGTTTTCTTTTTTTTTCTTTTAATTTTTTTTTTTACTTAAGTATCAATTTATTCTAATGATACTTGAAAGTATATTTTTTATTTTTACACTTAGTTCCTTTTAATAACTTTGGCAGTTATTTCCTTGCAGTATTTAAAAAACGTTTGTCCTAGCTAGTCTGTTTCTTTTGTATTATTGTTGGTATATTTTCTAAATCATCATCTATGTTGGGGTCGGCTTCCAGTCTAACAGGATGCAGCTGAATACAGTCATATATGTACATTTTCTAAATTTACCTTACCAACACTTGTATATAGGATATTAGAACGTATTTTTTCTGAAGAATAAATAAACAAATCTTCATGTCCAGCGCAAAGCGGGTCGCTTCTTCCCGACGCGGCTGGCGCTGAACATCTCGTCCGTGCGCGCCGGCAGCGTGGCCGCGCCGCTCTGTGCACCCGCCGCGCAGCGCGGGTACATCATGGTGGAGACCAACTACAGAGTGTACGCCTACACGCAGACCAACCTGCAGGTGGCGCTGCTGGGACTGTTCACTGAGCTCATGTATAGGTAGGTACATCATGGTGGAGACCAACTACAGAGTGTACGCCTACACGCAGACCAACCTGCAGGTGGCGCTGCTGGGACTGTTCACTGAGCTCATGTATAGGTAGGTACATCATGGTGGAGACCAACTACAGAGTGTACGCCTACACGCAGACCAACCTGCAGGTGGCGCTGCTGGGACTGTTCACTGAGCTCATGTATAGGTAGGTACATCATGGTGGAGACCAACTCCAGAGTGTACGCCTACACGCAGACCAACCTGCAGGTGGCGCTGCTGGGACTGTTCACTGAGCTCATGTATAGGTAGGTACATCATGGTGGAGACCAACTACCGAGTGTACGCCTACACGCAGACCAACCTGAAGGTGGCGCTGCTGGAACTGTTCACTGAGCTCATGTATAGGTAGGTACATCATGGTGGAGACCAACTACAGAGTGTACGCCTACACGCAGACCAACCTGCAGGTGGCGCTGCTGGGACTGTTCACTGAGCTCATGTATAGATAGGTACATCATGGTGGAGACCAACTACAGAGTGTACGCCTACACGCAGACCAACCTGCAGGTGGCGCTGCTGGGACTGTTCACTGAGCTCATGTATAGGTAGGTACATCATGGTGGAGACCAACTACAGAGAGTGTACGCCTACACGCAGACCAACCTGCAGGTGGCGCTGCTGGGACTGTTCACTGAGCTCATGTATAGGTAGGTACAGTCAGCATCAATAGTCAATTAACACTGTTGCTTTTACAAATCATCTAAATTGATACAAAATGATGTGATACATTGGTTTTTTCTATTTCATGTAATAGCAAAGAGTTAATTATTCTTAAATATCTTATTAATATAAGCTTTTTAAGTATATTTTTCTCAATAATTAAGATTTAAACAACTAAAGTGTTAACCGACTTTTGATGCTGACCGTACATCATGGTGGAGACCAACTCCAGAGTGTACGCCTACACGCAGACCAACCTGCAGGTGGCACTACTGGGACTGTTCACTGAGCTCATGTATAGGTAGGTACATCATGGTGGAGACCAACTACAGAGTGTACGCCTACACGCAGACCAACCTGCAGGTGGCGCTGCTGGGACTGTTCACTGAGCTCATGTATAGATAGGTACATCATGGTGGAGACCAACTACAGAGTGTACGCCTACACGCAGACCAACCTGCAGGTGGCGCTGCTGGGTCTGTTCACTGAGCTCATGTATAGGTAGGTACATCATGGTGGAGACCAACTACAGAGTGTACGCCTACACGCAGACCAACCTGCAGGTGGCGCTGCTGGGACTGTTCACTGAGCTCATGTATAGGTAGGTACATCATGGTGGAGACCAACTACAGAGTGTACGCCTACACGCAGACCAACCTGCAGGTGGCGCTGCTGGGACTGTTCACTGAACTCATGTACAGGTAGGTACATCATGGTGGAGACCAACTACAGAGTGTACGCCTACACGCAGACCAACCTGCAGGTGGCGCTGCTGGGACTGTTCACTGAACTCATGTACAAGTAGGTACATCATGGTGGAGACCAACTACAGAGTGTACGCCTACACGCAGACCAACCAGCATGTGGCGCTGCTGGGACCGTTTAATAGACATGGGTAACTCGTGAGCGAGTGATAGAAATGAGCTAGCTCTTTTCGATTGACGTAGCTCTCGCTCACTCACTCGCTCGCTGGTTAGCTCACTAGCTCAGTTAGCTCACTCAGACTCACTAGCTCAGTACTTCAGCGAGACACCGAAGTAATCGTCCAAACGACTCATTCGGCTCACTTCGGAATACTTCGGTGCGCATCGGTCGTTAAGCTCTCTGGCACAATACGTCATTGTAAACTTGTCATACGACGTAAGTCACAGTAAATCTTATCTTTATTCTCATGGTCTTAAAGTAGAAAATACGTTGGCCACATTCTCAAAAGCAACCGCATTGTAATTTTTTTTGCATGTTGTTTACGTACAATCCTATTAGAAAGAAACAGTAAAATTTGCTTTATTCCAATTGGCTTAAAGTAGAAAATACTTTGGCACATTATTATCAAAGGAACCGCTTTTTTATATTGCGCGTTTTCGTAAAGTCATAACATAATAAAAAAAAACAAAACGGCGTCAGTCGAATGAGCTATAGAAGAGCTACTGCGCTAGTGAGTAACAGAGAGTCCAAACTTCCAAAGAGCTATTGAGCGAGCCGAGCCGTCTCCTTCGACGCGCGTGTGGCGAGAGTCAGATGAGCTAACAGTCGGCGTCGGATCACTGAGCTACAGAAGAGCTAATGAGCTAGAAGAGTGATATATGTAGCTCTTTAGAGTGAAAGAGCTAATCACTCTTTTTTTTGTCTGGGACTGTTCACTGAGCTCATGTACAGGTAGGTCCACTAATGATTCTGTAAAAAATACACATTAGTTACGGTCGCGAATCATAATATTGATCATAAAACCTAACAAACGGCAGAAAACGTAAAAACTTATTGAATTTTACGGGCTATCTTAGCGCACCCCTGGCAAATAGAGCTTTACAAATAGTTGGGCTTTGCAGCCCAACAGTCATGACAAGCTTTTTTTTAAACTGTGATTTTATTTCTGTATGTGGATGTTATATGAAGCAATCGTGCGCAGGTTCCCAAATTTGGTAGTGGGAGTGCTGACGCGTGAGTCAGTTCGACAGGCACTACGGGGAGGCATCACCGCGGAACAGATCATACACTACCTGGAACAACACTCGCATCCTCAGGTACTTATTACTTTTATTCTGAAAAATGGGAGTTAAACAACACCAATGTAGTATGACTGTGTTATGTTACAAGCCGTGAGCGCTATGGTATGTTCCACCGGCGAAAATGCCTTTCATCAGGTTAACCCCTTTAGGGAAATGCAGGCAAAAGAAGAAACAATCACAGGTTCATGTTTGGTTAATGAATTTGCGGTAACTCTGATAAAACGATATAGTTGTTGTCTTTTGGAATGACTCGCTTTATTTTTCAACACTTCCTTCACATTTTTATTAGTATTTTGGGTCAAATTCAGAATACTGCAGTTCACATCAAAATCTAAAGTTTTTTCAATAGCATTTCAATTTCAGATGTTAAAGTCGGAGACAGGCGGCATCAGGACGTCGTCCACGTTGCCTCCCACCGTGGTGGACCAGATCAAGCTGTGGGAGACCGAGAGGAACCGGTTCACTTATACTGAAGGAGTCGTGTACAACCAGTTCTTGTCACAGGTACGACTTATAGGCTGCCCATTTTAAACTTAAAACATTACTACATTGTATGTACAGTTAATATGAAATATCGAAAAAGAGAAAGAAACTGTCACGCAGGTATGAGTGACCAGAGAGTCCAGAGACGTTACTCTATGAAGCTACATTTTTTCTTCAACCGGATGTGCCATACTAATATCTAGTATTGCTAGCTAATAATAGCTAGTATTGTATTGTTTTATTATTATATGGCAACATAAGTATTTAAATTAAAAAAGCATTATTTAAAAAAAATAGCTGTTGCATAACACAGCCTTTGCAGTTCTGTTATTGGGTTTTATATGCAAAAGAATTGATTTCAAAGCGACGTCTCCGCCGGTCGTTGCCGTCAATTTCCCCGCTGTAGCGTGTGACGTGCCCCGCAGGCGGACTTCGTGGTGCTGCGCGACCACGCGCGGCTGCAGCGCGTGCTGACGTGGCAGAGCGAGCGCGCGCGCACCATGGTGGTGACGCGCCACGGCCACGACGACGTCAAGAAGTTCTGGAAGAGGTACTCCAAGAGCTCCTAGGGCTGGGGCACTGCACCCGTACTAATAACAGTGAGAAGGCACTACCAGTCTAAAAACTGATCAGATCGATCTGATCCAAATCTCATGAAAGCTAGCGCGCTTCGTGTGAATTCAGTATAATAATTACCTAATCAGTGTATTCAGATGAGATGAGAAGAATTCAAATAATTATCGTTATCACCCTCAAATGTACTACAACGAATGGAACTAATCATTATTCATACTTTGCATCATTTGAAATGTAGATTGGTTAACTCACCTTGTTTTTTATTATAAGCGCAAAGGAAGGTACTGGAATCTTCCAAGTACTGGCTCAGTGATAAATTAATATTGGTTTAAATTTTTTTACACCAGGAAATGTAATAGCAAATGTATCGTAATCTGCGCGCGGTTCAAAAAGATATTTTCGTTTTAAACGACGACGTAATCTTATTTATGTATGTATTATCAACGCTATGCGCTTTGTATTGTAAATAAACGTATTTTTATATGAAACTCTTGTTTTAATAACACGTCAAAGTTAGAAGACTAATGAAAAGCTTGTCCACATAATATAAAAGTTTATTCTATAAACAAACATTCACAGCGTAATACTTCTTCATCAATTAATACATTTATAACTATTTATAACAGTCATTTGTAAGTATAGACACCAAGTTAATATCGCTTAGGTTAAAACTAGTGTGTACTAGGTAAAAGATCTAAGGTGGAAATCATCGCGACGAAAAGAACATTTGAGTAAACACCATAACATAATTTTAAAATGTTTCACACCGTGTAGACATTAATTAATATCTTTAAAAAAACACACAGGTCTCTGCAGAAACAAAATTATCTGTCTGCTACATATTCACTTAATATATTCCAGTAAAAAACTTGTTCATATTGTCCAGAATGTACTTTATTTCCACTTATATTTAACACAGCAGTCCATTCATTTCATGCCCAATACCACTGACACTAAAGTCCAAAATGCAATAAGCACACTGGTTTATAGCTGTTGCTTTTTAACCCTTATACCAATGTCGATAAGGTTTAAAATACTATGAAATATGTATATCACAGGGACCCTTATTGACTGGGTGTCGACGGCATAAGGAAAGTGTTGGGATGTTGTCAGGTAGACGGTTGCGGGGGAGGCTTGACGGGCGCGAGTGCGGAATATAACTTGGTGACGGCTGACTGTACCACTCGCTCCAAGGACTCGTCTTCTGGGCATTTTACTTCCTGCAAATTGATGGTATTAGTTAATTTATGATAGTTAATTAAAAAAGTGATTGCGATACCCTATTTACAGAATGAACTATATTAAATTGCACCAAGAGGACACAGAATTTGTATGAAACTGCCTTATAAGTTAACCGAAACTTATCCAATGAAACTTATCAACTCGTTGTATCATCTTAAAATCACCCTTCTTTCTTCCACCGACGGACGTGAAGGGCGGGCGTTTTTGGGGGACTGTCTTTTGTAATTCTGACGTTCGAAAAGTGCTGATTCTCAGCCTAATTTCAATAAATGACTTTTGATTTTCCACCTGCTCAATAAGGACTATAATCCTGTGAAGTACTGACCATGCTGAACAGATCCATGACGGATCGTACGTCGTCACATCAAAAAATCACCCTTTTTTCTTCCATCTATATTGGACAACAAGGACTACAATCCTCTGAGTTACTGACCATATTGAGCAGATCGATGTCAGCCTTCTTATCGTCCACAGTGACGTATAACTTCTCTCCCTTGAACATCTTGGGCACCGCGTCTTCACCGAACATCTCTTGTAGCATTTCTATCACACATTCCTGGAAATAAAGTAACATCACGACTGTAGCCTCTGAAGGGTCAGGTAGAGGTGCATCTACAAAACAAAACTAAAAGAATCATTACTGCTTAATGTTTATTTAATTACCCATTTGAATATTTGTTATGAGTGTTATTTTTGTTATAATTAGTTTACTGCTCAGATTTGATAGCCGAACTTGTTAATAATCATGGTTATTAACTTAACATATTATGATTCTTGATAAAATGGATCGCGATCAAAGCGTGATCAATTTACATTAGGGTATAACGGTGACAGTATGTATAATGACGAATCATACAATCGGCCGATGACACATACATACACTGGTTTGTATATTTTTTATTGCTCAGTGTACACAGCGTTTGGAGTTGGGATTGCTTTCACAAAAGGGTAGGGACTGTAATTTTTCTGTGCTGTCGGCGTCTATTCCGAACAAGTTACCTATTTAATCTTCCACTGAATAAAAATCTTAAATTCATTCATTCACTGATAGATGACGCACAGCCTAAACCGCTGGGTCTAGAAGCATGAAATTTTGCACAAGAGTCCCTTAGATAATGGAGCACTAAGGAAGAATCTTTGGGAACTCATTCCCAAAAGGGGTCAACTATGTTTTAATGAGTCTGTGTGACGATGGGAAACGATAAGACTTGTGTTTAGACAAAGGGATTGCAATACTAGGCAGTTACCTTGAAGTGCATGCGGTCGAGCTTGGGCGCGAGCGGCAGGTGGCGCGGGGCCGCCAGCGCCGACGCGGACAGGATGCCGGCCAGCAGCGCGTCCGCGAACATGTCCGACACGGGCTGCGCCGCCCACTGCGGGCAGGTTGCTGAGGTTACGTTATGTTTAGAACCCCCCCCCCCGGTGGGTTAGTCAGTAGCCGTGGCTGGCTGGACCACGGTGAAGCTAAGAGGAACCCCAGCGGGGGCCGCTCGTCAGAGCTTTGCGGTTAGCCCGACGTAGCGGCCTGCGGGTGGGTTGCGGTGCCGCTTGCGCGACATCGTGACCTACCTGAGGCGGGCCGCGATGTCCCCCGTGAGGGAGACATTGCGGCTGAGGATAGAGGCCGCGGCGGGAGAGGCTTTCCCTACCTTCCGCAGCCTTGACGGGGCCGCCACCGTTGGATGGCGGACGCGGCGGGGCCGCAGGGGAAGAGGCGTGTCGGTGTTTCGTTGCCGCTCTCCCTATCCTCTGCGGCCGTAGCTCCCCCAACGCGGGGGGCATGCGAGGCCTGCCTGTAAGGCGGGTGTGAAGGCCAGCAGGCAACGGGTGCGGGGGCTCCGTTGCCTGTTTTGCACAGGCCTCCGTCCTTGTGGGACGGGAATGGCCAGGTGTTCCCGCCCATTCCCGTAGCCCCCCACCCTGGGGAGCATGCGGGGCCCGCCATAACATCTAGACGGGCGTGCGCCGGGGAGCTGTGTAAGTAAAGGCTGGGCCGATTTCCCATAGCCCTCCCATTACGGCGATTGTAGGAACACCGCTGAGTTTTAGTGGGTATACTGTCCTTCCGAAGTTCCGACAGGGAGTCCCACATACCCCGTCTCGTCCCCCGCGAAACGGGGATGCATAAAGCATTTCTCAGCGAAAAAAAAAAGGTTAGGTTTAGACAAAGGCGTTTATACTAACAGCGCGAAACACGAAGGTGGAGGCGCG
The DNA here is from genome assembly GCA_945859715.1 of Apamea sordens. Taxonomy (NCBI): domain Eukaryota; kingdom Metazoa; phylum Arthropoda; class Insecta; order Lepidoptera; family Noctuidae; genus Apamea; species Apamea sordens. The sequence goes on from OX244002.1 coordinate 823,814, forward strand.
GCAAGAAGCTAATTTTTAGGTAATTGACAATAACGCATAGCGGCAACAAATAAGGTTCAAAACAACCGTGCGTTTCGTGTTAGTTGAATCGAATGACCGAACAATAAAAGTTATTTTGAAAAATTAAAAAAATTAATGCTCGGTTCAGAGGAGTAATTTTTGAAGTTCCTTTAACAACAAAATTCAAATCGCTCAAAATTTTAAGAATTATGCAACGAAAAATAGTTTTTTCGACCTCTGTTTTCCAATTAAAATAAAATAGTATCATGATAAAACATGATACTATTTTATTTTTTATGCTGATTGATATCTTAGGCTACTTTTTTTCCAGAAAAGCACTATTTCTTACGTACCCACGCGGGACACAGTTACTGTTTATATTTATTGAAATTCATCCAACTTTTCTAGTTTACTTAATACTTTTGCGCAGTCATTCGCTGTAGTGGGCACTAGTGATCAGAGCTTGGAACCGGTACTAAAAATACAAGTTCTTTAGGTGTAGGTATTTGGTACCAGATGATTCCAGATACCGGTACTCCATCTAACAAATACCGGTATCAAATTCAGGTACACGATGTGTACCACAAATCTCATCTTAGTTAGAGAAACCTCGTACAGTTGGCAACCTGAAAGTTTTTTTTCTAATGCCTATTAACTACTTACTGTATCTGTTTTCTCACTCTAACTTAGTAGAGTAGTCCCTGTACTATCAATAGTACAGTAGCCCAAGCACGAATATTTGCGAAAAGTTATTCGTATCGAAATCGAGTAACATTTGTATGAGAATTGTACAGTACAATTGAGTATCGGGCGTAAAAGGAAACAAAACATGGCAGCACGAATGATTTTAGCGCGCTCTCGTAATCGAAACGACATGGTAAACGAAACTCGAAACATAAACAATTGTGAGATTTTTGATAGCACGAACATTGTTTTGACGTACGGTAATGTAAACTCTCGAAGGCTGGCTAACGAGTATGCTCGAAACATTATTCACTTGAAAATAGTCGGTGAGAAAGGTTTCGAAAAACGAAAAAATAAAGTTTTAATTTTTTGGCGGCAAATTTACTAGAAAATTATGGATATCAAAGATGAAGGTTTAGACAAATCTCCATTTCTGGAATAGACATAGCATTGCACTTTAAAATACTTCACACTAAAGTTTATGCCACTCAAAAATATTAAAACTGTTTACTCACGCTTCCATGAATTCAACCATCATTTCATATTGCGTCTGACTAGTTCTCATAATTATTTATTCACTTAAAATCACTTAATTATTTATAGAAAAGAAACAGAAATACTTTTGCTGTGGACGTGTAGTAAAACATAAACAAACTTAGCCTTGGCTTGGCGCCCTCGGATCATGTCAAGTGGGTGCGTTCGGTACCCGTAATTTTTTTTAAATAAAATCTCCGAAACTATGTTATATTGCTGAAGATAATGCCACTTTATAATGTCTAATAATTAACTTTGGATCTCTTCTTTATATAAAATTCAGTTTTTATTTAAATTTAATAATAATAAAACGTTTAATCAAAGGTGAAAAAAATATTAACAACTTGATTTAGTTTTCGAACGCACGATTCATTCAACAATCGTTCATTTTGCTCACTAAGGCGCGTCCCTATTTACATTAGCATGACGTCACCTTCGAATTCGAATCGAGTGTTCGATAGTGCTTCGAATGTGCTTCGTGCTGCCTACTATCGACAGACTCTGTTTTCGAATCGAAGCCTCGATACATTGTCGATTCGAAATCGTTTGATATTCGTGCTTGGCCTACAGGTACTACTCTGGTACCGGTATCACACCACGGACAATGGTACAGTTGTCCAAAACTACCGGTATTTCAAGCCCTTCTAGTGACGGATCAGACGTACCTCTAAGGTGATCATGTTGTTCTCGACGATGAGATCAACACAGGAGTAGACCTTCCACCTGGTCTCGCTCTGGAACTCGATAGCTCCCGCCAGCTGCATGACCACGTGGCGCAGTAGACCCACCGACCCGCTGTAGTGGATCGACTGGCGTTGCGTCACTTCTGATTGACTTAGTTCGGTGTATTCTGGAAGTATAACATTACTATTAGGCCCAAATCGCTCTGTGAAACAACCTGTAGAGGTATCAACAACGCCACATGCGAACAACGCGTCATACTGACGTCACGCAAATCTTGCATCTCGCAAGCAGAGTTTACCGCGCAATTAGCATAGATACAATTTCCCAACATCAATCGTTGGGCAATAGCCCGCCAGACACAACACCCGTCTGGTCGGAGGATCCTCCCTTTTCTATGGAGGATGAGTGAACTTTACACCCTGTTCCTCATGCCTCTAAAGACCTATATTCGTAACAGCTACATTAGACAGTCGTCAAACGATAAAAACACATCACTACACATTGGGAATCGTTAGGGTGACAGACAATAACCGGTGTATTTTTTGTTCGTAAAAAAAATTTATATCTGTAAAATTAAAAAAGACGTCTTAGAACGACGAAAAGTTTGTCATCCTATGCAAACCTTGAGAACATTTTGTTCTCAATCCCAAAGAAATACTGTCTCCTTAAGTTCTTAATCCTATCATAACACAATAGAGAAGGGTTGGACCTGTTAGCTTTCTAAACCTTGCTAAATACAAACTACAACTTACTGTTAAGATCTGACGGTGCCAGTATGTGGTAGTTGAAGTTCCTCTTCACTAGGATGCCCTGCAATGGTGTGCCTGGCTCTGGCGTCTCCATCGCCAATGATCCCATTACCTGAACAAATAAGTTTTTTGTATCAAGAACATTTACATTATTCACATTATTGATTGTCTTTTTTATTTCTCTGACATAAATCTGAACATTTTTTGTTTTATACTTAACTCTATTCTGCACAGCGTATATTGGTACCAAGAGGTGCCGAAACCTTGTTCCCTTGAGCGTGCTGGCAATAGAGTCCTCATATAGACACCAAATTAATACCTTTTCATAAATTACAATATGTCTGTTATGCTACAATGTCCTTCATACATTTGTTTTTTTTTTATTGTCAATGGACTCACTCTTGACCTCAATCCAGCCCAGAGGCAGGGATGAGATCTACGGTGGAACGAGCTTGCCCAGAAGAAGCCCACTCTCGCCTCATACATTTTTAGGATGGGATACACTTGAATGGTGCTATTATTTACCTTGGCTGTCTTGTCTCCTCTGAAGGTGAGGCACAGTTGCTGTGTGTTGCGGGGCGTGTGTATCTGCAGTCGGCCGCGATGTTCACGCTGCAGGGCGGCTTTTAGACGTGACATCTCGTTCTGTTCGCCGTGGACTAACACCTGTAATTGGCGACTGTGTAAGTCCGAGGTCATTGTTGTTGTTGCTATTGTACTTAAGATATATAGAGCAGCTGTTAGTGTCCTTTAATAAATAAATAAAAGGCAGGATACATACCACATGCGGCGGCTTGAGAATATTAATAAACTCGGAGGTCTGCTGGTAGTCCGTGTGTGCTGAGAACGAGATGTAGTCCACCGACATCTTAAGAGGCAGCTTCTGACCGGACATTGAAGTGATCTCCTCCGGCTCCGAGAGGATCGTCTTAGCAAGCGTGCCTTCCACGCAGTAACCTGAGGGGAGGTAGTCTGAGTTAGCAGATACAATGGAAAGAGTTTCTATTACAGTTCTACAACGATGTTTTGACACTTGGATGACATTGACATTTATTTGTAACACAAATAAATCGGGATAAGGGCAAAAGAATGATGATAGTTATCTAAGAAGTATTATTTATTTTTCTATACGATTACTAATTTATTTAAAAACAAAACTCCTGACTCACCAGCAATAATAACTCCGTTATTAGGGTCGGTGCACCACGACTCGAACAGTTCTCGGGACAGTCCCGACTGCATCATACCGGGGGAAGCCATGATCACACATGGACCTATGTCCTCGAAGTGATCTATACCCTGAAAGACATTTAAGAACATGAGGTACAGGTAATTTAGCAGGTACAGGTTTTACCGTAGCGCACACCCTTGTGCACTTCGGTAATCTTCTTGTTTCCGAATTGGTACGAACGTCGAACACAGTTTACTCCCCACAGAGGCAATGCATGTTCTGTTCCGCGCGTTGCTTTTGTATGAGGTTTTCTCTCTGTCGGGTTAAGTACGTACTCGGGACTCGGATCGACATTATTCAATCACGGTATTAACCTTTTGACCGCCACGTCAAAAAAGAAAAAGCGCCGCCAAGCTCCAAGCCAAAGCTCGGCGCCAAGCTCCGAATTCATCCTTTAATACCTACAAAATAGTAGTGAGGTCGAAATTATATCGATAAAGCTCATGGAAAACTGACAATATTTTTTAACATGGGTTTTAATTTCAATAAAGATTATTATACCATCCTTGTGTTGAGTTTTATTTGAACCCGATTTGTCCTTTATAACATAAATGTAATAATCTGTGTCACAGTTACAGCCTTTATTATTATTTAAATCCATAAATAGAATCAACAATCTATAAAACCAATTCAATACCATCACAGCACTATTGTCCATCATGAATTCATGACGTAATTTTTTGTCACTCTATGACGACAGTGGCGCAGCTGGCACGGATTTCTTGAAATTGCTCTCTTTTGCTCTAGTGGTGCGACATCGATACTTATTAATAATATCGAAATATTTTATTCTTATTGTTTTGTACTTTCAACAGTATCAAGTAACAAAATGTAAGTTTCTCTGAAAGAACAACCAATATTAATGCTTTTTCAACACACTTGCTCGTAAAGTGGCTCTTAATGAACCACTATTAGGTCCATAATGCAGTGTATTAGAAACGCGTGCTTTTTACTTTACATTACGACACTAGTGCTATAAATATATGGAAGGAAGTTAAGAAATTTGTAAGTGTAAGTAAAACAAAACTTGAGTATCGGTGGCTAGTGGATCAGATATTTATGAAGACGCTGGCATTTCTTTACTACTCGTATGAAGATCGTAGGGGGCGACTACCGAGATTACGACTAATAGAGAAGTATGGAAGAAAAAGACATGTTGCGCAAGTAAATTGAGATAAGGCCAGGAGAATGATGACGAACATCGTACAGCGACGTGAACCGATCCTAATTTTCGTCACACATTCGTGTGATGTTCTACCAATAATCCAGTGTCTCTAAAGTTAAGATTACCAATAAATTAAAAGAGGAACATAAACTGTAAGATTCAGGAGTTGATAGTTTTCTAACTAATACAAGAATAGTACTTATGCCAAAACTAGTCATCTCTGTCCCAATAAATGCAGAAAACCGGTCAAATGCGAGTCGACAATATATATATTTTTTTAATAGTTTAGTTCAAATAGGCTTTTTACTTGGTTTTTATTTGTTGATAGCGGCTGTAGTAGTGCGCAATCGATGAATATGTGTGTCTACCTATTAAGGTTAAAAAAATACAGCCAGACGTGACAGACGGACGGGCGGACTAACAGTGGAGCCTTAGTTATACAGTCCCGTTGGCACCCTTGGGCACGGAACCCTAACAAACGAAGAAAGCGATGTGTCATACTGTCACCAAAACATCTTCTAACGAGGAAACATGTTAATTAGAATGTCTGGTGTCCAAAAAAAATAGATTCGCATACAATGATTCAACACAATAAGCGTATCACAGATTATAGGCTTAAAATCTGTTCTGATTATGCCTATAATCTGATATTCCCTGTGTTACACAGTAACTATCTTTACTATCTTAAAGAACTTTAAATTTAGAAAAATGACACTTGACTACTATAAAATAGAGTTTTAATTCGCCTGGCATTTAAAAGTAGTGACTTTTTAAATCAGAAGCATCGAAATAGTGATTGATATTAGAGTACAAGGTCAATAGCATTTACTACGCGGCTTGGATACACGGCTCGCAATATTTAATGTTATTTTAAATGGCAAATATTCAGCATGCCTTTGTATGAGGAATATTTACGAGGAAACCTTTGGAGTTGAGAAAATGTTTACTTATTGTAACAATATGAAGTACGACGATGCATATATTATTATAATATTTCTAGTGTAATCTTAATTCGGTACGCTTGGTTACACTGTAATTATAATTCCCTACAAGAGATTCAGCAATAATGAAAATATTCTTAACTTAAGCATTAAAGAGATAACATTAATATATTACACTATCAGTGTAATGGAGCGATCTGTAGTGTTGTGGCGCCCGGCGCACGGAGCGGCCGGCATTTTCGGGTCGAATTAATTATTAAGTGGAATTATAGTGGAAAACAGTAAGTAAAGCTATTTTCATTATTCATTGAGTAATATTCTTTAAAAATACTATACTAGAAACAGTTATTTCCGTGCATAGAAAGCCAAAAGCCATCAGATGTAGAGGAACTTATTTCAGAAGTGGACAAAAAAAATGTTCAATTCAATTATCTTTTAACATGAATATGAGGTACATAATTGTTACAATATTAAAGACATGTTATACAGGAAAACAGATAACATTATTTTGCATTCACGAGCAATTTATCAACTGTAAATTAATGTGGATGACATTAATTTACGATGTCTAACATAGTCTGTTAGACAAAGAGGTTATGTCAATGATATTCTAGTAACAGATATGTTATACACTTACAAAACAACAGAAAAATGTGTTCCGCGCCGAGAGGCAACACACATACACACTTTTCATTCATTTTACATTTCACTACAAGTAAAAAGGATAGAAAAAGAATAGCTCGATAAAAACCAATAAGAAAAAAAGTGACAGCTAGATGTTGTCAATTGCGCGTGAATGTAAACAAACATTATTCGGGCCACCAATCACAGCACGTTGGCATCATAGACTAACAAATTAACTAGGCAGAAAGTACAAACCGCGTGTACAGAATTTGCAGTCGGGATTTGTGCCTATGCAACGAATAAACACTATTAAAAGGTAGGTAGGTGAAAAATAAAACACGTTTTAAGAAGAAAGAAATATATACACTCGAGAGCAATGAATCCGGGTCACTTGAAGAATCCTAAAAATCTCAGAAACTAAAAATACTAGGTTAATGCAATAAATTGTATTTAATAGACAATGTAATACTCCTTAAATGAAGGTATTAAAACTTCTTAGTTATTGTAAAGTTATATCATAAAAAAATCAAATTTGAAAAAGGGCCACTTTCGAAGATGGAACTACGAAATTACAGCATTTGGTTTTGCTTTTGTTTGTAATCTGTCATTTATGTGGGTACATAAACCATGTTGATAGTGCTCTATATTCATTATTCAAGCTGAAATTATGTCGCTTACGCCTGAAGAATGCACCAGAATACTTACAATGCTGGAAACCGGCCGGAGTCAGCGCGATACAGCCAGGACTGTCGGTGTGTCGCTGTCAACAGTACAAAGAGTTCTCCGACGTTACGAAGAAACTGGTTCTAACCTACGCAGACCAGGAACGGGCAGAACCAGGTGTACCACAGCACGAGAAGACCGATACTTGGTGAACACCATGCTTCGAAATCGCTTTCTCACAGGAACTGAACTCACAAATCAGTTTCGACGCCTCGGAGGAAGTAACCCAAGTGCATGGACAGTAAGACGTCGGCTTGCTGAATCTAACTTAAAATCCCTTAGACCTGCAAACGGCCCTAAACTGGAGCGTGGGCATCGTATTTCAAGACTAAGATATGCCCAGAGCCACGTAAATTGGAGTATTGAAGATTGGTCAAAAGTTATGTTCTCCGACGAATCAAAATTTATGCTCTACAAGCACGATGGAAGACACAGAGTGTATCGAAGACCAGGGGAAAGATTCAAGCAAGCATGCATCGAAGAAAAAGTAGCCTACGGTGGTGGGTCTGTACTTGTGTGGGCCGGAATTTCTTCTGAAAGTCGCACAGAGCTGGTGATCATAGAAAACGGCTCTTTAACTAGCGTAAGATATGTGGAAGAAATCCTCAATGATCACGTTGGTCCATTTATGGTCAATTTAGGTGAGGATGCTATATTTATGCATGACAATGCCCGACCTCATACAGGTAGGATTGTGAATGACTACCTTCAAGAGATGAACATTACTCGTATGGAGTGGCCAGCGCGCAGCCCGGATATCAACCCGATCGAGCATGCTTGGGACGAGCTAGGCAGATGCGTAAAACAACGAAACCCTCCCCCAATCACGCTTCGTGAGCTCAAAATTGCTCTCACAGAGGAATGGGAGAATATTCCCCAAAATCGTATAAGGAACTTGGTGTACAGCATGCCAAACCGCGTAAACGCAGTAATGGAAGCACGAGGAGGCAATACGAAGTATTAAAATTCAAGAAAATCGTAATAAAGTTCAAAAATTTCATGTTTCCTATTTTTGTTTTAAGGAGAGATCAGCAGTTTTTTTCTTTATGTAATTTTGTGTTAATAAAATGTATGGTGACTCATATTTTTTTTACTTTCATTTAAGGAGTATTACATTGTCTATTAAATACAATTTATTGCATTAACCTATCATTTTTAGTTTCCGAGATTTTTAACATTCTTTAAGTGACCCGGATTCATTGCTCTCGAGTGTATATTGTAAAAATAATCATACACCTTCGAAAAGATTTAATTTATTTGTTTTCTGTCTCTTAGAGAGCTTTTTTATTTCGTGAGCGGAATGGAGGCGAACTGTTGTATACTTATCAATTATAGTTTTTTTGTTTAATTTATAATTAAATATATCAAACAAAATTATAAAGAAAAGTTATTAAAAGGGAAACTAGAACTCTGCTGTAAAGATGACTTTACTGCCTAATATTCGCATCTGTACTTTTATTCTATGTCCGGAGTGCACGCATCCTTGTCGTTCTTACGACAAAAAATGGATTTTCCATCTCTTTCTTTTTTCTAACCTCCAAATGTCAGAATATTAGGAAAATAATTGAAATATATTAATAAATCGAAGTATATTGTGTACTTCTGTGTGGTATGAGATCCCTTGTGTTTTATTAACTTTGGTAACATAATTAGTACACTTTTTATATACACAAGATGGCATTTTGGATGATAATTACGTAGTAGCGCGCACCGTCTATCTCGTAGACGTGCGCGACACAGACTAAAGGCAATACGTCCCAATTAGGACGTTTTCTAGTCTTCACGATTTGCGCGCTCATAACATATCTGTTTACTAGAATATCATTGGGTTATGTTTATAGTTTTGGGTGTTGTCCTTGTCGAAGTTTGGCGCCAATTTTAAAAATATAGATCATTTACGTGTGACCCAGAAATCAACAGTTTGTTCATTAATTTTAAGAGACAGGCTTACGACCCGAGGCTTTTGGAAACTGATCACCACTGCGTATACACACATAAAAGACTTCCTGAAAGAAGCTTTAAACAACATTTACAAAGTCCCCTGAGCTTGTATGAAAATAGAGTGTGAATTATTTCAACTAGTATATCGAACCGCCCTTTTTAACCGGCTTCTGAAGTCGCTGGCGTTGCTTTTTTTTTTTTTGTTTTGCCAAATTGCCACCGACTTCCGAAACTAAAATGATTAAGTATTCAATTTGTATGTTATGTCAAAAAAGAGGGTGTGCTTATGACCACTCGATACAAGTGAAAACATACGACTAGAGCCGAGTACCGACTTGCGCGTGACTGTTCAGACAGACCGCCAAGTGCGCCTAAAGAAGTTTTCACTTCAAAATCTCGCCGAATGCATTACCTCCTCCTTTTCTTGAAGTCGGTTAAAAGGAGCGGATTGTTATGTTTTTTTTTTTGTAAAATTATTTTTGTTGTAGCAATGCTACCAGACTCGTTCAAGAACCGCCTCATCCAATGGCTAGAGGACCACAGAGAGTTCGTAGTGGCCGTGTTCTGCCTGCCGGCCAGCTTTCTGTTCACTGTGCTGCTGCGCGTGCGCGCCTACGTGCGCTGGCTGAGCAGCGACCCGCAGCGCCATGACAGCGCAGTCAGACTGATACAGAGTCAGGTGAAAGACACCATTCAATAATTATATCAGTCAAACTCGACATTTACACCACCAGCTTTGTTTTTTTTTTTTTTTTTTCACATTTTCACACAAACATTTTAGTATTCATGGTTTTTTTTGTGAAATGTGCACAGAAATTGAAAAACTGGCTTTGTTCCGCGCGCAAAAAGATCGTTGTACCGTTTTACATTAATTTACTGAAGAATAACAAGAATACGCTCTAAGACATAGAGCTCTGCGCAGTTAAAACAGTTTATTTTTTTGCAAAGCAACAAGATATCCTTTGAAATACGTAAAACAAAGGCCTGTATAAAATAAATATGAAGAATCCTTATCAACTCTGTCTATCTCACTTAACCCTTAACCTTTAACCCTTAACCCTATAATGCCCTTTGAATTTCAGGTACAACAATGGAACAAGCTACCCCCAAAAGACCGTCGCCTCCTCTGCACGTCCCGCCCCAACTGGCTGTCCCTATCCACCACGTTCTTCCAGAAGCACCTGCACCACCAGGTCGCCATCCCGCTGTATGATATCCTGGAGCTGGATGAGCAGGCCATGACCGTTAGGGTAGAACCCATGGTCACCATAGGGGACATCACGGAGTATCTGATACCGAAGGGCTATTCGTTAGCGGTGACTATTGAGCTGACTGATGCTACTTTGGGAGGTGAGTTTTAATTTAAAGCCTTTTAAGCGTACTTTTGAATCAATGTCTTCTCCGTAGGAGAAGAGACCTTGTTGCCCTGCAATGAGACTATAATCTGCTGGTATTATTTAATTTTAAGCGTATTTTTAAGTTACTCTTTTATTTTTAAGTAATTCTGAAAGGTGGCAATATGAATTTTTTTATTTGAAGCCTTCTGTGTATGTTGTCAAATTCTTTATCGCGAATTTTTTAATTTGTTAAGGCCATTTACAAAAATACAATATTCTACAGATTGTAAAGTCGTTTTAAGCCATGTGAATTTAAACTCTATTTTCTGCTTGTTTTTCTTATTTTATTACTGTTTTTGTTTTATTTTTTCTGTAATAAACTTTGGTAAGATAGCAAAAATTGTTGCCTGTGTAAAAACCACATGAATCTATGCAATATAGACCAGCCCCTGTAGCTAGGCAAATTGAATAACGCATGCGAAAAATGTTCAATCACCCTTATTTGTCTGACAAACCAAGTCTTAACGCTTATAATTTCTTGCAGGCCTCGCATTCGGCACAGGCATGTCAACTCACTCCCACAAAGCTGGTCTGTACCACGAGACCATCACGAGCTACGAAGTAGTCCTCGGCGACGGCTCCCTAGTAACAGCCACAGCCAACAACGAGCACTCAGACCTCTACAAAGCTCTACCCTGGTGTCACGGCAGCCTTGGCTTCCTCGTCGCCTTAACCCTCAGAGTCGTTAAAATAAAACCCTACATCAAAATCAAGTACATCCCCGTCAAAGGACAGAAGAAATACTGCAATATGATTCGGGAACTGTCGGGGACCAATGAAGCTGTTCCGAAGGAGTTCCCTGATTATATTGAAGGAACTATTTATAGCAAAGATGACGCCGTTATTATGGTGGGGGATTATGCTGATTATGATCCGAAAATACCTGTTAATAGTTGCTCGAAGTGGTATAAGCCTTGGTTTTATAAGCACGTGGAATCTTTTTTGCAAAAGGGAGAATCTGAGGAGCTGATCCCTCTAAGAGATTACTTGCTAAGACACAATAGAGCTATATTCTGGGTAGTCGAAGATATGTTATCGTTCGGAAACGACACGCTGTTCCGTTACTTCTTCGGGTGGCTCCTGCCCCCAAAGCCGGCCTTCCTAAAGTTCACCACAACTCCTGGAGTTAGAGCCTACACCTTCACGAAACAAGTCTTTCAAGACATCGTACTACCTATCAAAGAATTAGAAAGACAGATTGAAATAGCAAGTGTTCTATTCGAGAAATTCCCTCTACTGGTATACCCCTGCAAGATCATTGACCACGGTCCATCGTCCGGCCAGTTGAAAAGACCTGACGCGAAGTACCTAGTCCCGGGAACCAACTACGCAATGTACAACGACTTGGGGGTGTACGGAGTCCCAGGAAAGGTAAAGGAAAAGAAACCTTATAACCCTGTGACTGCTATGAGAAAAATGGAGGAGTTCACTAGGGAAGTTGGGGGCTATTCGTTCTTATACGCAGACATCTTTATGACTCGGGAGGAATTTGAAGTGATGTTTGATTTGTCTTTGTATGAACAAGTGAGGAAGAAGTACAGTGCTAATGGTGCCTTCCCACATCTGTATGATAAGGTTAAACCTGAAATTGATGTGTTTGAGATCGGCGAGAGCAATGCTATCGATTGATTTATGTGTCGCAATAAAATTGTATTTGAATTTAATATTGTTTACTTTTTCTATCAATACCGAAACGCAGTGCTATATTTCTTTGCAATTTTTAAATCGATTATTTAACTGTACGATTAGTGGAAACCTATAGTCGTTACAAATCAAGAGCACACATTATGTGACTTATGAACATTTACATAGGGTTTCAATTTCAACGCACGCTCGTGAAATACTTCAAGTCGAAGCCAAATCTTATCATGCAAGACACAATTAGCCCAAAAGAAAACCCATAAAAATAACTATTAAACCGCAACCCAGTGTTGTCTTTGATTAACAATATCCTGGCGTGCGGCGACAACGACTATACAGATCTCCCAGGAAAAGTATGCTCTTCGGAAATAATCGACTATCCTCGTAAATACGAACGCGCGACAATGAGGACTAATATAGAGTTATCCCCCATGCTCCAACCCCGCGGCGGCTGTGTCCGACTATTATTGATCGAAGGTCCGAGGCGATCTTATAATTGACTAGCTTCTGCCCGCGACTTGGTCCGCGTGAAATGTCTTGTTAGCCCGAGCCGATCGTATCTCATCTATTACTGCCCTACTACCGCCCACGCTATTACTTCCCTTTTTTCTTTTTGCTCGGCTCCTAAGGACTTCTACTTCTAGAATTTGGCTATCAAATGCAAAAAAATGTTAACCCAAAAATAGAGATTAGAGCGTTCAAACAAGCGAACAAACTCTTCAGCTTTATTATTTTTTAGTTTATTGGTTTTGCGAATATCTGTTTGGTTTTGTTTGCGTCGCGTTGCTTGATGTCCTGTAGTTCATTGAAGGAAGACCAACTAAATAGAGTGCTACCAGGATCTTTTGTCGTTTGAATGACTTTGACAGAAAAAAACATGATTAGTCCGATTGTGGACACGCGCCAAAAGATCCCTGTACAACTTTATCTACTTACCTTCAAGTTCGAGATGTGTCGGAACACGAAGGGGTTGTTGATGGCGATCTGCCGTCGGATGCGGTCGTTCATCGCGTTGACGTATGTCTGGTACACCGCCATGCATTTCTTGGCTAAAGACGACGCGTAGTAGATCGGGATGTCTTGTAGCTCTGGGTGCAGGGACCAGTATTCATCTGTTGGTAAGAATATATACTGCAGAACTTAATGGGACATGGCTATTGATATCTTGTTTCCCCTCTATCAAGTCTATCCAAAGGTCGCCCAGTTACGCACAGGCGATTTCTTCCCGAGGCGAATTTTTTCGCACATTAGATTTTCAACGCTCTGCTTAGCGCCGAGAGTTGAAAATCCAGTGCGCGATAAAATCCCGCCGCGATATTTTTACGTCCATACGAATAGCTGTAATACACCACGCGAGCCCAGTGCGGGTTGGTAGATGTCACATGTCTTCGATTTTTTGTTTCTAAATACCAGAAGAAACGTGGATAGATTGCCATCCCAGAAATAAAATCAATTTTCAAATTAGTAACCCTACTTGGGGGAGACGTATGCCCAGCACTGCACGTCTTGGCTGAAATGATGATGATGATAAATACCAAGAATGAGAAGTAGTTCCTGCGCTCTTCCCAGCGCGAACACCGGTATGAGACAGCGGCCACCTCGCTGTACGATCTCGCTCACGAGTCCAGTGAACCGGCTCTCTCGTTCCTCTCGCTTTTCGTGGATGTGGGTGCCGTATGTTGATTCCTGTAGAAATATTACAAGTAAGTATCATAGAATATGGTAGAGAATGCCCTTTATATTTCAAAGTGGAATTTGAGCAGGCAAGTAACACATGACATATGATCAAATACAAAATACATGCAGACAAAGTCATGCAACAACTAGTTGACTATAATATTAACTTATAATTGAGAAAACTTACCGTAATTAGAACATCAGGGTGTACAGTGGGTATCTCAGCTGCCATTAAATGTCTGTCCTCTTGCCTCGAAAAATCTCCTGTGTACAATACCTGTCAGAACAAAATTACAAATCCGCATTACATAAAATGCCTATAATGTTCCCACTGCTGGGACACAGGCCTCCTCTCTGTGAGAGGGAGTGGGGCTTAAATCACCACGCGGGCCCAGTGCGGGTTGGTAGATGTCACATATCTTCGAATTTTTTGGTTCTAGGACATGCCGGTTCCCTCACGATGTTTTCCTTCACCGTTTAGAAAGAGCAGTGGTGATGAAATAATTTACACAAAGTAAAACGCCTGTCTGGGTTCGAACCTGCGACCTACAACTTGTAAGTCGCGGCTGTTGCCACTAGGCCACCACTGCTCTTAAATGCGCATTACGTATGTTCATATTTACAATAATAATACGGCATTTGACGGCACGTTTGGCGCAGTGGTTAAGCGATTGACTGCTGCGCTGCGTGTCGCGGGTTCAATTCCCGCACGGAACAAATATTTGTATGGCCTACAAGTAGTTGTTCCGGGTCTGGCTGTTTGTGTATGTGAGTTTAAATGTTTGTAAACGCAACAACGATACAGGAGAAACCAGTCAGTGGCGCTGATTCCCTTCTTCACAAACTAAACTAAATTTAAGTTCTGTGCATCTTTTTCTTTCTATTTCATAAAGAAAAGGACAGAAGATAAAATATTAGTTTAGTCCTGTCAAATTAAGATACTCCATAGACAGATTAGACCTGATTAAAAACATGGCGACTAAAAATACGTCAATTTACGTCAGGCGCTGACTAATTTGACAGGACTAAACTAATATTGATTTTCTGTCCTTTTCTAAATTAAATAGAAATAAAAAGATGCATTGAACTTAAATTTAGTTTAGTTTGTGAACAAGGGAATCGGCGCCTTTGCCCTACCGTGGAACAATATTATAATAGGCTGGTTATTAGCCCAAGTTTGCACGGGCGCTCTTTTAACGCTCACTGGATTTTCACCGCTCTGCTTGGCGCAGAGGGTTGAAAGTTCAACAATGCGCTTTTGTAACGTGGCTCAATACCGAGAGCGCACACTGCGCAGAAAAGGCGCCCATGCGAAGGTGGGCTTATTATTACTTGCAAAAATCTACAGTAAATAGCACATACTTTAACTCCAGCGATCTCAATCATGAACATGGCCGCCCCCAGCACATGCCCAGCGTTGTATGCCCAGAACCTGACTCCTCGCACATCCTTCTCCTCATGGAAGTTGATAGTCTCGATGCGGTCCATGGACCCTTCCAGGTCCGACTCGGTGTACAGCATCTGTTCTGTTGAAATGTTGCTGCGGAGGAGAATTATTGTTAGGGCCTTGTTCTTCGTAACTATGTTAAATTAAAATTGTTGCATTGTTTGAGATCACACACATAAATTCACTCCTCCCGTGGAGGTAGGCAGCACCTACAGAGCGCCACCTGAGACGATCCTTACATACTCTTTTTGTTCGATATCTTACATAAAAAGCATTACATCTCACAATGTTATTCTGTGAACATAACATAACTTAACATCACGCCTGTATTCCTCGAATATAAAATACTAGCTGCGCACCGCGGTTTCACCCGCGGTTTCATAAGTTTTGATCCCGTGGGAATATCGGGATAAAAAGTATCCTATGTGTTAATCCTGGTTATAAACCATCTGTGTGCCAAATTTCATGCAAATTCGTTCAGTAATTTTTGCGTGAGTAACAAACATCCATCCATTCATCTAGCCCTCCATCCATCCATCCATCCATACAAACTTTCGCGGTTATAATATTAGTAGGATGCACCCACATTTCGCCACTTATGTTTAAATCCCATGTTATAGAGGGCGAGCCTATTGCCATCAAACCGCTAGATGGCGTTGTCTAGTGAACATCAATGTAAATAAGCTCCGTATATTTTTCTTAATTAAAAATAATTTTAAGTGTTAATGTATAATGAATTCTGCTTAAATTTATAAAGTATGATCCCAACAATATGAACAAGTGTAATCTAAGTGAAACAATGTGAAATAGTGAACTTTTTTGGGCATCATAACATTCATAACATTCTAATAAACAATTTTAATAAAGTGCATAAATAATTACAATTATAAACTTTTGTGTAGGCAAGATAAGTGAATAGTGAAAGACTATTAATAGAAGTCGTGGTACTTCGTATTCAACCGCAACAAAATAAATTGTGTTGGTGGAAAAAAAAAAGTGCAAAAATAACTATCGCATGAGTCATCATAACGACTTTTTAAAAATTTAAATTAATTTACGACGAATGTGGAACACTATTTCACTTACGAACATAACGACTCAATTGGTCTAGGGGCCCAGGAAGCATCCTCAGAACTGCGTACACGAGGTGCCGCGAGTTCAAACCTCGGAAACTGATTTACTTTTTATAAGATTTTATTTCAACTAAGACAAACTTAAGTTGATACAATATGAATTTCTTAGACAATATTACTTTCCGCCGTACCAGGACAAAGTCGGATTCGATTCTTAACGACGGTGAGGTAGATACTAGTCATACGTTAAATGAGACTGTCACGAGTGTACCGGAAATGTCTGGCTACGAAGACGATGAAGTTAATAAACTACGAGAACAAATTTTGACACTTAAACAAGATCTACAAAGCGCTCATTTAGAAATTGAAGCACTGTCTTTAGAAAACAGTAATCTCAAGACATTAAATGAAAATTTGAATAAAAATAATGACCTATATAAGAGAGTGACTAGCAGTCCAGTCAAGCTAAAGTCTTCCAGCAAAAAGAACAAGAACAATATATCCAAACAAACACAAACTGACAAGCCGAAACCAGAGGAAAATAATAGTGCTACGCCAATAAAACAAAGCACAGATAATTTGGACAAAAAATACTCGGAACGTAACAAAATATGCATCCTAAGTACAGACAACAAGAATAAATTGCTTCATATAGCAGAAAACACTTTCGAGACCTGTGAAATTTGTCACTACATTACACCTCGTGGAAGTATGCAACTTCTGTTAAAAGGCATCAGAGAAAAGCTGGATAATTTCACTTTGTTCGACTTCTGCATTATATTACTAGGTGAAGAAGACTTTAAAGTCACAAATAGATATTTTGATAACATTTTACAACTTCGACAAGTTTTGGAAGAAATCACAAACACAAACATAATCATCTGCACTCCGACGTACAAATTCTTTACTAATAATTACTTGTATAATTCAAGAGTGGAAACCTTCAACAATTTATTATTTTTAGATACAAATACTCACGAATATGCCTACTTTTTGGATAGTAACAAGAATGTACGATACGACGACACCATGTTTGACAGACGCACTGGCGTAATAAATAGCTCCGGACTGCAATGTATTTTTAAGGATATTTATAACACAATTATTTATGTACAATCTACCAACACTGACTATAAATATGAAATTGACAGAAATGAGGACATGTCTGCGAATCAACAACAAAAAACAGAGCAGTTTTTTCGTTTGTAAGCACCTAAACCAAAACCTTGCGGGTGTATTTAATAAGAGTAATGAACTAATCACACCTAAATTGCAAAATATCAACATATTTCACCAAAATTTGTGTGGTATTAGTAATAAGAAGAATGAATTGGATGTTTATATACAATCTCTTGAAATCAGGGTAGACTACATATGTATTAGTGAACATTTTTTAAATGACAAGTCCGTAAACTCTTTTTCCTTAGATAACTATAACCTGATTTCATACAACACTAGAAGTAAAAAGACTAGAGGCGGTAGTTTGATCCTTGGACATGTGGATAGAAAAGTAGAGAATATAGATGTAATTAACAAACTTTATAAGATGGACAGCTTTGAAATATGTTGTATTAAAGATATCGATACTGGTCTGTATATAAGTTGTTGTTATCGTAGTCCTTATGACAAGAATTTTGAACTATTCATGACACGCATGGAAAAATTGCTGGAACATTTATTTAATAGGAAATGCATTATATGCGGAGACTTTAACATAGATTTACTTGTAGATAGTAAGAAGCGCACTGAATTTGTCAGCTTATTATCATGTTACAATTTTAAGCATCTTGTTAGCACGCCAACTTTTATTCGAAACGACTCGTTTTCGTGTATCGACAATATCCTAACAAACCTGCCAGAGTATTATGTAAAAGAATGTGAAGTAGACCATAATGGTCTGGCTGATGGACATGGAGGTATTTTAGGTCATTTTTGGTCGGAAACAGTGACAAGCAATTCAAGTAACTACGACCAGCATATTGTTATAAATAAGAGAGTTTTCAGTTCTAATAACAACACATTTTTTAGGCAGGGAATATTGAGACATAACTGGAGTAATATGGGAATTAATAAATTTATAAAGAAATTCTCAGAGGTTTTTAAAAATAGTTACAAAAAAAGGAACGTAAAATTAACCTTATAAAGAGTACTAAATTAAAATGGGTCACCAAAGGTGTGAAAATCTCTAGTAAAATGAAACGCATTTTATGCGCTAGTAATGGTAATAATCTTGACACCAGTGTTCTAAATTACAAAAATAAATACATCAGAATATATAGAAGGGTTATCACGAAGGCTAAAAAAATAACGGTTAGTGAAAAAATAAAGAATTCAACAAACTCTAGCAAAGAAATCTGGCAAATTGTTAACAATTGCACAAACCGATCTAAAGTTATGCAAACGCAACATCTACTACTTAAAATTGGCGGCAAAATAGTTGATGATCCCGAAAAAGTAGCTGACACGCTAGCAAAACTTTTTGATAGCAAATGTCTTGCCAGTGACAGCAAAGATGAGGAAGCGACGCTATTACTTCAGCAGAGTACACAACGGGTCGAAAACGAACTTTGTTTTACTCTTACCACTCCGAATGAAATTTCTAATATTGTCAGAAGGATGGATAATAAACGTTCTTGTGGATATGATGAAATTCCTATATCTGTTATTAAAGATAATTTAAATATACTCGCAAAACCGCTTTCTTACTTTTTTAATAAGTGTATTAATGAAGGAATATTTCCAGAACAGCTAAAAATAGCCAAGATCATACCGATTCACAAAAAAGGCACAAGGACTGATCCTAGAAATTACAGGCCAATCTCTTTGCTGCCAACGCTTTCAAAGATATTCGAAAAAATTATCAAATCTCGGCTAGTACTTCATATTAACATAAACAAAGTCTTACATAGAAGACAATTTGGATATCAAAAAAATGTTGGCACCGGAGACGCTATATATACTCTTGTTAATGATGTAATCAATAAAATTAATAATAAAATGAGAGTAGCTGGCGTATTTTTAGATTTAAGTTCAGCATTTGACACTGTTGATCACGATCTACTTATAGCTAAACTAAATCACTACGGAGTGAGAGGCAAAGCCTCCCAACTTTTGTTATCCTATCTAGAAAATAGAAAAATGTTTGTAGAAATCAGTGAGATTCAAGATGGACATAGACAAAGTTATAAATCACCTTTTTTTAATATTTGTGCCGGTGTTCCGCAAGGATCGATATTAGGGCCCATATTATTCATTATATTTACTAATGACTTAATAAATTACATAAACAAAATTCTACCAGACATACAACTCGTTGTTTTTGCGGATGACACTAATGCCATTATTGGGGCAAATGACACAAAAGAACTTACGGAAAAAGTTAATGCAGCTTTAAGTTATCTCTATTCATGGTTTACCGTAAATAAGTTGAAAATTAATAGTACAAAGACCAAGATAATGTTTTTCAAAACAACTGCTCGTAATAAAGACACCATGGAAATAATACTAAATGAGAACAAAATTGAACTCGTGAGAGAAGCTAAATTCTTGGGAATACACATAGATGACTCATTAAACTGGAAAAAGGAACTAGCAGCCATTGATGCATCTATATCATCTGCGTGTTATGCGTTAAGAATCCTTCGAGACGAAATTGACATTAAACATTTAAAAATCGTATACTTCGCGCTAATTGAGTCCAAATTAAGATATAGCATACAATTATGGGGGAACAGTTACAATTATAACTGCCAAAGAGCTTTTGTCCTTCAAAAAAGAGCTATACGTACCATTGTCCGTATTTCACAAAGAGAGAGTTGTCGTCCACATTTCTTAGATTTAAACATCCTTACAGTACCCAGTCTCTATGTTCTTGTCCTTCTGACTAATCTTAAAAAGTACATACATGAATATGAGACAGATGAGGAAAGACTGGTTAGAGAGGCCACACGTAGGAAGGAATTGAGAAATAAGATTCATCCTCACTTCAACATTGTGAAGCACAGTTCACAATATCAAGCAGTGCAATTATTCAATAAGTTACCACTACACTTAAAAAGCTTGATCTATACATCTGCATTTAAGACAACGCTTCAAGCATTCCTACTAGATAAGTGTCTCTACTCTGTTGACGACATGTAATATTATGACCAAGCGTTTTCTCGTGTCAACACGAGTATATATTATAAGTTATGTTACTAGAGCTGACTGAAATTATTTTTTTTTTTTTTTTATGAATGATATGGACATTATTTTTAAATGACAAGTTTATTATGATTCCTATTACCTATTATTAATTTGAGTTGACATTGAACTATTTATTTTTATTGTAATTTTTAAATGTTTTCTATTTCTAATCTATAATCCTTAATGAGTTGACATTGAAAATTTTATTGTAGGTAATTTTTAGTTGAGTTATGTTGTTAATTTGTAAATGTGTTAGGTACTTGTTAAATGATTTCTATTTATAACCCTAAATCCTTAAATTCATAATGAGCTGACATTGAAAATGTTATTGCAGGTAATTTTAGTTGTTATGTTGTTTTTTTTTTTTTTATGTGTTTCTTGTAGGTATTATGAATGTTAATGTTTTTTTTTTTTATTATATTTATCTTAGGGAACGATTTCAAACACAATGTAAATTGTTTGTGAATAAATAAATGAAAAATGAAAATCAGCCGAGCCCAACATCAGACTCCGGGCTGCTACTCAGAAATTCCAGATGGAAAAACTCAATAACACTCTATCGAACCCAGGACCTCATGCTCAGCAGTAGTAGTTGCGACAACGAGAACAAAGAGGCAGCAGGGTGCGGGAGGTTGTTCAGGTTGTACTGTTTAACAACAACATTGAACATAGTCATACTTGTAAAGCATAATTATTTATTCTTTAAACAGAAATAAGTATGTGGCTGATTTCGAATCGTCCAAAGATTCGCTACAATATTTTGACAGTGAAACAGGCTACATAAATCTTTGAAATATGGAACCTATCTAATAATAATTAGTAAATCACATACCTGACTTTAATGTAATCTGACACGAGCCACCTGTAGATGGCTTTAGTGGCGTGAGTCATGAACACGCGGCCTTTGAATGAAGTCTTTGTGAGGAACCAGGGGAGCGCACCGCTGTGGTCCAGGTGGAAACTAGAGGAAACAGTCACAAAGATTTCAATCTAAAATAGCACTAGATAAAGATTGTGATGGCCACAGATCACAGTCAATGTAGCCAAAGTATATATAGCCAATCAGAATATTGTTTTCAATAAAGTTTCTGGTATACTTACTGTGATATTAGAAGGAGATCCACTTCATCAGCCTCTATGAGATCCACAAAGGGTAGGGCATCCATCCCGGACAACCCTGGGTGTATTCCACAGTCCAACTAAAAATAATAATAATTTTCATCAAGAAATATATATTTTTTTGTTGTTATTGGCGTGTTTTGTGTCTGCTGGGTATGGTAGGAAAAAGGGGAGTCCTTTTTCCTAGTATTTCTCTCTTTTTAAGTGATCTCTGGCCATAAAAATTAATTATTTAATTTTCGTTTGGTAACTGTTTTTGAATATTTTATTCATTCAATTTTCATTTATTTATTCATAAAACCGCAGCATCAACATTTCTCCAACTTAGAAGTTTTTATTAATGTAGAAGTTAATATCAAGCATCTGTCAAAAATCACAATCACACACTTAAAGAACAGTACAGCATACTTAAAGAAAAATAATATCATTTAATTTATATGTGAATATCATCCTCAATAAGCGTTTTACACTTTATGTAGGTAAACATTTCAAAACATCCTTTTTGTGGTGGTGATGGTGATTAATGGAACGGTCACTCAAAAATCAACTTAGAATATATTTCAATAAAGTAGATAACTGAGTAAGTGGCTATAGAATGTAAATTGAGATTATTAACACTGCTTAGTTCATTTCTTAACCCCATAGACTAATCTGACAGGTGTAATTTTTTTTTTTTTTCTTTCGTATCCTGCCAAACGCAACGATCTGTCCAGTTAGACATTTAGCTCCTCCTTTGTTCGAATATTTCTGTAATTTGACTTTGAAGCAGTGAGGAATTGTCCATCGACCACTCTCGCTTATTCTATTGGGAATCGGTTTATTAGAGTTGGAACACTGTTCCTCCTCAGTCTTGTGTATATTGTACTTCCAGATCCCACTAAATCACCAGCCAGGGAGTTGACATGTTTGTTTAATTTTTTCTGGTAGTTTTGACTAAGTGCAGCGATTTCTTGTTTCACAGTTTTGAGTTTCAGATCTTGCAGGATGTATTTATTATGTATGCATTTAGGGATGTTAAACATGGATCTAATGGCTTTGGTCTGAAACCTTTCCAGGATATCAATGTTACTGTTACTTGCTGTTCCCCAGAGTTCAATGCCATACGTCCAAACCGGTTTCAATATGGTTTTGTATATTGCCATTTTGCCTTCGTTGGTTAACTGAGACCTTTTACCAATCAGCCAGTACATGCTTCTCGCTTTGAGTCTAGGGTGTTTCGTTCCTTCCAGATATGCTTTTGCCAAGTTAGTCTTCTATCCAGGTGCATGCCGAGGTACTTCGCAGTGTCTTCGTGCGGAATTTGTTCTCCATTTAATGTGATTGGGGGACAGTTACCTTTTCTCAGAGTGAAGGTGACGTGTGCTGATTTGCTTTGGTTCGCTTTTATTCTCCATATCTTTAGCCACTGTTCGATATCACCAATGTGTTTCTGCAGGTTTGCTGATGCGACATCTGGCTTGGTGTGTACTGACATTATTGCAGTATCGTCTGCATACGTGGCGATTAAGGTATTGTCATCTGTAGGTATGTCAGCAGTGAAGATGAGGTACAGCACAGGCCCCAAAATGCTCCCCTGAGGTACACCAGACCTGATTTCGTGCAGGTCTGATGTGATATGATTAAATTTGACTTCGAAACATCGTTTGTCTAGGTAGCTTTCTAGTATAGAGAAGAACGAGTGAGGTAGGCATTTTTTCAGCTTATACAGGAGGCCCACATGCCAGACCCTGTTAAAGGCTTGACTAATGTCCAGGAAGACAGCGGAACAGTATTTTTTGTTTTGCAGGGTGTGGCTAATCGTGTCTGTCAACCTATGGACCTGCTCGATGGTGCCATGCTGCTGTCTAAAGCCGAATTGGTGTCCAGGAAGTATGGTTTCTAGATGAGGACGCATCCTGTTTAGGATGATTTTTTCGAGAAGTTTGCCAACCAAAGGGAGGAGGCTAATTGGTCTATAAGATGAGGTTTCTTATGATGGTTTTCCAGGTTTGAGAATCATGACAACCTGAGCAATTTTCCACTGGGATGGATAGTGGGCGAGTCTCAGGCCTGCGTTGAAGAGACTCACCAAGAACATTATGCCTTTTTTTGGAAGGTTGTTGACAGGTGTAATGTCAACCTAATTCTAAAAAAATGCAAACACAAAAGACTTAAATGTCTGATTAGTCTCTGGGATTAAAAAACGAACTATTGACTTGCCCCCCAGACCTAATGTTATCTGGTGTGCAACTGCTGCCATCTAGAAACCTCAACTTTAAATATTTTATTTACAAAAATGGTACGATGGAATGTCCGTAATGCTTAAGTGTTATGAAAACAAAATACACAAACCATAATTTTCTTCCCTTTGAACTCCAGCATAATGCAGGACCTGCCTACTTCCTGACCAGCACCCCTAGTGGAAAAGGAAAACTATGATGAACATAATCTGTACATTATGATAAAATAGTAACAAAGTCAAAACTGTACACACGGCTACACGTCAAGCTATACAAAACCAGTTTGTCTTGGCCTCACTTTGTATGATATTTTCTCACAATGAAAGGTCAGTCAATACTGGTTTTCATATCTTGATGTGTAGCCGTGTCTACATAGAATATTTTTGAAAAAAGTAATTCCTACGAAATGTGGGAACGAGTCTGATGCCGAAATTATAGTTTTTGGAATGTTTGACTGGGTGTATATCATGGGCAAAAGCTAGTTTTAAATAATGATGATGAGATTTTAGAGATGTCTCAGATATCCCACAGTTTTAGTAGTGCGTGGACAGTCACGGAATACCGAGAAAATACTATCTCAGATCAATAAAGCAAACTCCTATCAATGCTTTGTAGGCCTACCGCTAAATACAATAACGATAAACATGAAAACAAAATAATATTTACAAGGGCCTAATCGTCAGCTGGTCGCTCTCTTCCATCGGCACCGGATCGGTGCCTTTCCTCGGGTTAGTAGTCATGATTAATAGTTTAAAATGACAATGTTATGCTAAATAATCATGAAATCACTCTAATTTTAGGATAAAATACTATTTTATTGGAGCAAAACAATCACGATAACCGGTAAGTTACAGGTTATAAAAGTATTGCCATCTTTTGAAGATTTTTTATTACTATCTACATACTGCTTGTTGATAAAAATAAACAAAATGATTATAATCTTTAACACAAATGAAATAATCTTATTTGAACCTTAAATGAAATAATTAAGATTCTTATTTTATTTTGTATTATATTATTATAGTTAAATATTTGATCCAAGTTTCTAAACCTAAGACTGAGATTTTTCATACAAACCGCTAGGTTTAGAAACTTGTCAATGATGATAGGGGTAGGATTTCCAAAAAGCCGTTCTTAGTGAATGCCTACACCACTTAAGGGACCTACTGTCTATTTCTCGTTTAATATTATTGTACATCTTATTGATTTGGGGTGGGAGATAAGGGCTTCTAATTATAATCTAATATTGGGAAACAATATTAAATAAAATACTATTTCTATTCTACCACAGTTTTATCTAATGACCACCCTGAAATCAATATTTTTTTAACCGTTCCGTTTTTAGGTTTGTTTCTTTTCTCATCTTTTATTTAAAGGTAGATTCCGGTTAGATTTATTTAAAATTATATACCGATATGAACAATTTTCCCATCAATAAATATTTTTTTTTAAGTTTATAGTTGTATACCCCCTCTCACTTACATGCTTTGCTAATGTTTTATCTGCGTCGAACGAATTGCTTCATGACATTGATTGACACTTTGACAGTATTGACTTGTCATGTTGACAGATTCCAAAAACACATGCGAAATGTGGGTTTTTGGTTAGATGATAAAATAAATTAGTTTATGAATCAACAAAATGCCTAAACCAACGCTTTTCGACGAAGAATCAGACGAGGAGGTTGCGCTTAAAACTGAAAATGATTACGCCAAAAAGTATGACAAGTGGCGGGAAAAGGAAGAACTCCATAAACGTAAGCACTTTATTTTAGCTGAGGCACAAATAAACAGCTTAAAAATAAAATCTTCAAAACTTTTTAGTGATCAACTCATTTGAATTTCTATATTATGTTACAGTGGAACAGAAGTATGGCTCCAAGCCAAATGCTGATGGTTCAGTATCGACAGATAGTGAGGATGAGAGTGACGCACCTCCTGAGGTCACTGAGGAGATGGAGACACAATTCCTCAAGACATTGGCTTTGTTGAAGACAAAGGACCCCAGAATTTATGACCCTAAGTTCAAGTTTTTTGATGGTACTGAGAAAAAGGAACCAGGTAAACAAACAGTGGTTTTTAGGAATTCACTTTATTAGTAGTGCATAGTGAGTGATCTTGCCAACACCAACAACTGCTTGCAATATGCATTTGAGCTTTATTACAATATCATTATTTGGTTATGGAAACTTATTATTAATTTTTCAAAGAACTGGAAAGTTTTGAGGTCTTATCCACAAAATAGATTCAATGATAACAAAAACCTTCTTTATGTTGAGTAGGTGTAGTCAGAACCTACAGAATGCCATCTGCTACAATCCTTACATACTCCTTTTGCCTTGTTTACGTTCATACATTACCAATAAGGTCATTATACGTGGGTGTCCTCTTCTGGCGTTTACACTCCTATCTGCCTTGTAAATACCTTTTGTTAGTTGCCTTCCATTCATCCTCTCAACAAACTACGACCAGGGCCCGTATTCCCGTAATTTAAAACGTTCAAAATCTAGTCGCAGTGTCATCTCGGCGACAAACAAATGTCAAAAACGTGTCAAAATGTAGGGAAAATAGACGTATTTTTGACAGATTGAGATTGAGATCAGACTGTGAACGTTCTTAAAATTACGAGAATTACCCCTCTGACCAAACCATTTAAAGTCTATTGTAATGTATGTCAAATTGATGTTATTTCAAGTTAAACAAATATCAACTTTATTTTAATGGTAATTAAGTTGATTTCAAAGTGACTAGCACTATTGAAAAAGTTATAAAAATGTTTAAAGTTGTAGCGTAAACTGACCTTTATTGTATAAGAATTAAAGTTATATTTCCATAAACTCATATCTATTTACATTATTGGAAATAAATCGCGAATGCAGATTAAGCATACACTTTTCAATCACTATTGATACTACATCTTTTTTTAAACTGCACCATTGCCTTATCATATCATTCCTCAGCATATCATTCAAAACCTTATTCACCCTAAAATGTTTCCAGAGAAAGAGACCAAGACAAAGCAGCTGACTTTTGCGGACAGTGATGAGGAGGATGAAGATGATGGCAACATTTTCAGCATTGAGAAGAAAGCTGAGGTGGTGGAGCATACGAAGAAGGAGAGGAAAACATCTGAGACCAAGGTTTGAATAGACATAATATTAAAACATTGATTTTTTGTATGTTTGTTTGTTACGCTTTCACTCTAAAACGACTGAATGGATTTATATGAAACTTGGCACATGGTTAGACCATGACCTGGAGAAGGTCATAGGCTATTTTTCGGCGATCGCATATAAAGTCATGGGCAACAGCTAGTACAGTTAAAAATTTTAAAACTTGATTTTTCTTGATCCTTATAGTGAAATTTGTAGTTAGTAAATTACTCTAATTTAGCACCAAATCCAGTATATATCAGAGTAATGATTGAAAAGAAGTTTTGGAAATACTCTATGATCACATTTTGTATTTCCTTCAAAATATGCTGATGTTCCAGGAGGCCAAACTAAAAGAGTACCTGGTGGGCGAGGCAGAACACATAGATGATGAGGTGGAGAAGGACCTGGCGCCACTGAAGGCTCTGTGGTCAGACCCTAAGCTGAATGAGGGAGAGGCCTTCCTCAGAGACTATATTTTGAATAAGCCGTAAGTAACATCAAAACCATTTTTTCTTTAGTTTTTTGAGAACTGGTTTTGCATGTGTTTTCATATATGAAATTAGAAAATTTATTAACACACTAAACAAACTGTTATACTGTTACTTGTACATTAACTTTTTATACAAATTAATTAATCAATCAGTCATAGATGTTACCATAACGGGTTAGTTGTAAATACCTTATTTAACATACACAGCAATGCATCACCATGTCCCAAATTGGTTTGTTAATTCTATTTATTGCTTTATTATAGACACAAACAAAGTCAGAAACCAAGCAATAGACATGACAAAGGTATGATTACTGTAACTTTAGATGTTAATAAAGTTCTGGTTGTGACTTAGGTAAGTTCTTATTATATAAACACAAGTTCCTCTCAGTTGAGATTAATTTCAATGTTCCTTCCTTAGTTACCTTCAAGACGGCGACATTGGTGAAGCGGAAGACAAGATAAGGGATGATGAGGAATTGGAGGCTGATGAGGAACGGGTGGAGGAACAGGGCAAGTTCGAGAGGGCGTACAACTTCAGGTTTGAGGAGCCTGATCAGGAATATGTGAGTGTTTACTTTACAAGTTTAAGTAACTTGGGGACTTCATGAGCAGATAATAATTAATCATGTGTGTATTTAATTTTTATTAAGTTATGTGCCCGTTTCCACTAACACGAGGCCGCACCTAAATGAATGCCTGAAATGCTGTTGGATTTTCAACGCTAGGCTCAGCGCCGATCGTTAAATATTCTACAGCGTACTTTATTTAAGCATTCATCTAAGTGTCACCTAGTGTCAGTGAAAACGAGCATTAGCTACCTGCTGGATGGGGCTGCCTAATTCGGAAGTTACCGACTTGTCTCCTAACAACTAGTCAAAACTTCACCTATATGTCTCAAATCAGGTATTGGGATTTTTTCACCCACCACCAACCAAGAATCTCATTTAATACTGAATAAAATGTTTGTGTCAATCTGTGCTGTCGCAACGCAATAATTAGAACTACAACAGTCCCAAGTTCATCTTTTGGCATGCCGCCAAAATCGACGAACTTAAAATCAAAAGATTTATTCAAATTAGGCTAAGAATCAGCACTTTTCGAACGTTAAAATTACAAAAGACAGTTCT
The DNA here is from genome assembly GCA_945859715.1 of Apamea sordens. Taxonomy (NCBI): domain Eukaryota; kingdom Metazoa; phylum Arthropoda; class Insecta; order Lepidoptera; family Noctuidae; genus Apamea; species Apamea sordens. The sequence goes on from OX244002.1 coordinate 852,622, forward strand.
CCAAAACGCCTGCCCTTCACCATTATCTTGTCTTGTCGAAACAATTTCTGTGACAATTTCACAGATGTTTACCAACAACGCCAACGACAAGGTCACCGTCATTCAGGCGCCAAAAGATCCTTGTAGCTTAGAACTAACTTATCAAATTTCCCTTTTCAGCTAAAACGTTTTCCCCGTACAATGAACTATATCCGTCCCAAAGACGAGCGGCGCTCCAAGAAGCGCGTGGAGGTGCGCACGCGCAAGGAGGAGGAGAAGCACAGGAAGATGGAGGAGATCGCCAGGATGAAGGCGCTGAAGCTGAAGCAGATACAGGAGAAGATCGCCAAGATTAAGGAGGTCACTGGCAATGAGGAGCTGGCGTTCAAAGTATGTTGTGTCAATTAAACATAAAAAAAACATAATAATTATTATTTTTATGCCATAGTATTTCCATAGTTCTAGATAACCAGTTCACTTAGCCACCCAAACCCATAATTAAATATCTTGGTTCCATATCCTGCAACAGTCCTACACCAACCGGGGGTTGTCCTTGGGTGTACTTGCATAGTGTGAACAGGGATAATAGTCTGTTAGTGCTCCATTTCATTACAAACCTCCAACGGGCCTCTGCGAGTTGGCTTTGGCTCCTCGTAAGCCTTCCAAAGGTCCAGGACCCCGGGGTCCCAAGGAATGTCAAGAGACGGAAATTTAATAATTAATTATTTATTAAAAAGGATGGTCAAGAGTGAGCCCATTGTCAATAAAAAAAAAAAAAAAAGTTACTCCATTGGCCTGCGATCGTCGCGTTCATTTCGTTCGGCAAACCCGACCGCGTGCTCGCGCGCATATGCCTTCCGAGGTCCCACAGCTGACTGGCTCATGCGAACGTTGCATACACGCGCGAACGATCTTCTTGGTTTGGTCGTGAGGGAGAACATCTCACTTTCGCACTCCGCGGAATAATAATGAAATAGCTTAATTACTTTATTAATATAACTTAACTTAGATTAGACAGGTTTAAATGTTGAAAATATCTCTGAAGGTGTGCAATCAGCAACAGAATGCTACAATGCTGAATGAATGGAATGAATCTTTACATACTCAATTTGAATCATGTCTCTGCTGCTTTCAGGAATCTGACTTGGAGAGTGAGTTTGACCCTGAGGACCACGACAAGCGAATGAAGGAGATATTCGACGAACAGTACTACGGCAACGCTGACGAGCAGAAGCCAGTCTTCCCTGATCTGGACGACGAACTGGAGATCGGTAAGACATAGTCATAATTATGTTATTTATTTCATAACAAAATACATTGTGTTGAAAATATCATAGTGCTGCAGTGGCGTGCATTGCATAAAGGCGTATAAGCAGTGCCTACCTCGAAAAATCACCATAATCCTGTCAATTACATTTTATTGTGTAAGCCCCACAATTAGGAAACTCACTAAATTATCATACCTAACAAAAAACAAAATCTTCATACAAACGGCCTACTCGGCTCCCGTACTATTCGCACATTGTCATTGCTCTTTACTCGTTCAAATTAATACGACGAAATTAGGTTCCTGTCTACCTATTCTGAAAACCAATGTACTGTAGTGATGATAAATGAAATAATAATTTTAAAAGAACTTAAGTACGTTCATATTTAAAATTCATTACACATTTAAAATGGAACAATATCAATAATAAATAATTTTAAGTCAATAATTCAGTAACAGCAAAATTAAATAATCACCAACGTCAGACACCAAGCTTCTTGCTAAAAAACCCAAATATATATTATGTCACTAGCGACCCGCCCCTGCTTCGCACGGTTTTTACGACTTGACAAAACATCGAGATTTATTTATTATGTATGTTTAATATGAATGTTTTATACACATAAACCTTCCGGAATAAATTCTTTATTATAATGGTAAAAACCGCATCAAAGAAAAGAAAGAAAAATTTGAACTACAATAAACCGTTTACAATTCAACGCATTATTTTTCTATAGTTTACTGGTATTAATACTGGTATTCAGCTGCATCCGGTTAGACTGGAAGCCGACCCCAACATAGTTGGGAAAAGGCTAGGCAGATGAGATGATGATGATTTTTCTAAAGTTTTTATCCATAGCAAACCAATAAATTGAGAACTGGTATCAAACTTGCATGCATAGCCAAGTAACTGCGACCAACTCGGAGGTAGCGCTCGCCGGCCGCTGCCGCAGCCGATGTTCACAAGCTTACGGTGACTATACCTGTGCAGATGTTAGAAAAACTATTAAGTTACACAGCCGAATAAGTTATGGGTTGTTTTAATTTTAATTCTGACGGAGCATAAACAATGTGACAGAATTAGGATGTCGCGGGACATAAAATCTCGATATTGGCGCCGATTCCCTTGTTCACAAACTAAACTAAATTTAAGTTCAATGCATCTTTTTCTTTTTATTTAATTTAGAAAAGGACAGAAGATAAATATTAGTTTAGTCCTGTCAAACTAGTCAACGCCTGACGGAAATTGACGTATTTTTAGTAGCCATGTTGTTAATCACGTCTAATCTGTCTATGGAGTGTCTTAATTTGACAGGACTAAACTAATATTTTATCTACTGCCCTTTTCTAAATTAAATAGAAAGAAAAAGATGCACAGAACTTAAATTTAGTTTAGTTTGTGAACAAGGGAATCAGGGCCATTGTCCATAACACTCGTGGAAACTGATGGCAAAACTATTCATAACCAGTGAACATTTTTATTATTAAATTAATTTTTGTATGATTATTTACAGAGAACTGGGACAAGTACCAACCGGGGCAGGATGATGATGACGATGACGAGGGCGCGGAGCAGCTGGGCGATGCAGATGGGCCACATTGTGAAGATGAGGAATTCAATGTGAGTAAACATAAATACGTCCATTTTGTTCAATCTAAAAAAACAAATTTTAAATGTTGTGATCTTGCATAATCAGCCTGGTTCCACTGCTGGGACATAGGCCTTCTCTTTCTGTGAGAGGGAGTGGACCTTAATCCTCCACGCGGGCCCGGTGCGGGTTGATAGATGTCAGGTGTCTTCGAGTTTTTGGTTCTAGGACATGTCGGTTTCTTCACGATATTTTCCTTAACCGTTTTTCAGAGCCACTGCTTGTCAAAAACGGTTCTCAAAATTATGTTATCACCACTGTAAAACATTTAGTTAGAGTTAAATTGCTTATTAGTCTGTTAGGCTAGATTGTAATCCATTACTAGGAACTTTAGTTCTTATTAATAAAGAAAAAAAAAAAAAACAAATCACCACTGTGATAAAATAATTTACACAAAGTAAAGAGCCTGTTTGGGTTTATTCATTATTGTTGTGATCTTAATTAAATCATTATAGAATGTTACACGAATGTACAGTCAATCGCACATCAGTACTTGAACTATGAAAACTGAAACCATTGCGAATAATTAAGAATAAAATTAATTTAAAAAAAAAATCCTCCAGATGGACGCCGACTACGATCCAAAAAAGACTCGCGAGAATCTTCTAGAAGAATTAAAGAAGACTCTTGGCAAGAAGAGAAGAAACAGAAAGAAGAAATCCAAACTCGCCGAGTTACTTTCCTCAGAGAAACCGAAGTTCGTGCCCACCGTAGCTGACAAGACATATGATCAGTACATGGAGGAGTACTATAAGATGGACTGCGAAGATGTGATTGGTGGAGATCTGCCCACACGGTTCAAGTATCGGGAGGTCGTGCCGTGTGATTATGGACTTACTGTTGAAGAGGTAAGGTGTCTTTTGTTTTGAATACTATGTTTAGTTTTCTGGTGTTTGGTTTTCTTACATGGATGGTTGCTAACTCCTTTTGCTCTTATTTTGCGGCTTGAGAGCCATTTCACGTTTTCGCGCAAATATCTAAGACTAGTCGCCTAGTTTACCATCTTAGGTAAAACTCTGACATTGTTGAATACATGTTAAAAAAAGACTAGTCTTTCGTATTGATTGATATTGATAATTCATGTAACACATTTACAAAAACTTATTTGTTTCTATGTAGTGATAAATCTCCCACAACTAGTTAACTGAAAAATCATCGCAGAGTCAATTTCAGACTCCTATATCTATCATTAATATTTATAAATTTCACTGAAAAAAATACATAAATCATTAGGCGTATAATTTTATCGACACACAATGTACTAGAATATCGATAATTAATAACAATAATTAGTAAAAAAAAAAGTAGTCTTGGATCAATTTTTACGTTTTATATCGCTATTTTATCGCGATTTTTTGTTTTGAATAAAGCGTAATTACATTTGAAAAATCATGTAAAATGAACTATGTTCTTTTAGTAAACTAATTCCAAAATTTTATTAAAATCAATTAATTTAATCAGACATAATATAATTTTTAACATCACTCTAAATTACAATAAATTACGATGCATAAGCGGGCACCGATTAGTATTAGTACGGCACGAGCGCCCATCGACGACGGACCAGCAGTGCGATTCTGTAACCATCTCACCGTAAAAACTTAGGTGAAGTGAGCGTGGAGTGAGCTGTCATTCCAACTAATGCTAGGGATTGACACTATTGACAGCTCACTCTAAGCTCACTTCACCTAAGTTTTCACAGTGAGATTTTTACAGAATCGATCGGCTGTGCTATTTTTTCCCGCGTCCCGATTTTCGAGTGCATCTATGGTGAACGCATTGTCATACTACGTACAACTACAACATTTTGATCCTCTTTGTATTTTTTTTTAATGATAGTCATTAATACTTGAGAATAATATGTAATTGTTTCCCTGTTTGTTTTATTTCTATTATATATTTTACATAACATAAACACATCAACAGACTCTAGGGATATATTATATTTCATCAGATATCTAAAAAACTATGAAATTTTTTCCGATATAGTAAATGGAAGAATGATAGGTTATTTTAAGGTCTCTAATAGAAAAATAAAAAAAAAACATTTTGTGATTTTTTTTGTTTTAAATATAAATGTTAATTTTTTTAACTGCCGTAAAAAATCGTATGATAAGAAAATTTTTAAATTTTTTATAAAATCGAATTATTAACAATCTGTGTGGCCACCTCTGACATTAATTACACATCGGCATCGATTGTTCATACTTCAAATTAAATTGTCAATGTCTTCCTGCGGTATGAGGTCCCTGGATCTTTGCAAATGTTCGTAAAGTTGTTGTTCCGTTGTCAAATTTGGCGGGAAATCTCTCAAAGCTTTTCGTTGTAACATGTCCCAGGTATGCTCGATAGGATTCAAGATAAGAATTGGCCTGCATAGTCGCCCGACTATGCAGGCCAATCCAAAACTTGAACATCATGGTCTCGGAGAGCGGCTGCCATCAGCCGCGCCGTATGGGAAGGAGCATTATCTTGCATGAGTAGAAATTCCTGGCCCATTTGTATTCTGTGTGGGACAATAACAGGCTCTACTACCTCTTCGTGGTATTTTAGTGCAGTCATGCTGCCTTGGATACAAACAAGCTGGGTTCGTCCGCCAAGACGAATTCCTGCCCACACCATCATTGTCCCGCCTTGGTGTGAGTGGACTTCCTGAGGGTGCCGTAGACGGCTAACTCTCCCTGGAGTTCTCCAAACGCGTGTTCTTCGTGAATCCGGATAAAACTCAAACCGGGACTCATCGGTGAACAGTACCAAAGACCATTGTTCGTGGGCACGCCACAATAGCGGCGGTAAGACCCCTCTTTGAGGAGTGGCTAGAGAGACGTCACGGCGTTCTCACCTACCGCCTGACGCAGGTCCTCTCCGGACACGGATGTTTCGGGAGGTTCCTGCACATCATCAGGCGGGAGGAGACGCCCGGGTGTCACCACTGTCAGGATCGCCCAGAGGACACGGTGGAGCATACGGTGGAGGTCTGCCCTGCTTGGGCAGAGCACCGCCGTGTCCTCGTAGAGGCGATCGGCAGCGGCGGCGACCTCTCGCGTCCGGCCCTGGTTCAAGCCATGGTCCGGGGTGAGAGGGAGTGGGAGGCAGTCACCTCCTTCTGCGAAGCAGTCATGCTAGCGAAGGAGGTGGCGGGGTGGGCGAGGGAACGCGCCTTGCGCACCTCACGCCTCAGCCGCCGCGGGAGACGCTCCGGGCGTCGGGAGCCGCGTGACGACTCCCGGCCACCGTAGGCGCGGGCCTGCGGGCGGAGAGTAATGGGTAGCTCTCCGTCCGATCAGGACTAGGCCCGTGCCGGACGGCGTGTTCGTGTTCCACGCGCGCCTCAAAGAGATGTCAGCAAAAGAGACGGGGCCCCATAGGGCCGAAGCCTGCCAGGGTAGCGGGACCATCCGAAAGGGTTTACCGCTGCCCTGGAACATAAAGGGCTAAGGAAGGAACACGGGTGGGTTTTAGTCAGTGAGAGTCTGACACTCCCTTCTGCTCCACCCAGAGCGGGAGGGGTCATTTGATGATTTCCCATCCTCAAAAAAAAAAAAAAAAAAAGACCATTGTTCGTCACACCATGGTAAATGCTCCCGAGCCCACAAAAGCCGCCGACCGCGATTGCCACGTAGCAATGCTGGAACACGTAGCGGTCTTCGAGCATGAAGTTGCTTGCGAAAAAGCAAAAGATCGCAGCATTGTGTATGTGTGCGTACACATACACAATGCTGCGATCTTTTGCCTAAACTCGAGCGTTGAAATTTTGTGAAATGGCTCTTAAAATAATTATTTCACTCAAAAAGAATACTATTCACTGCTATGAGACTGAGATAAGACTGTGAATTGCCCCTCGCTTGCTTACCTACACCACACAATAATAAATACCTACCTTTAACGTTAAATATATCTAAAACATAGTTTTGTTTCTATCAATCTTTTGAAGATGAACGAGATAAGATGTTTTAAATATGTTTAGCGCTAAACGCATTTAATAATAAGTGATGCAAGCGTGCGTTAATGTGACTGACATATTATTCCAGCTTATCGAAAAATTCAATACAATATGTATGTACCAATGTGTGTTTCCCAGATCCTCCTCGCCGACGACAGAGAGCTGACGCAGTGGGTGCCGCTGAAGCAGCTCGTCCGGCACCGCCCCGCCGCCGCGGCGCTGGCCGACGCGCGCAACTACGCGCAGAAAGCGGCCGATCTGCGGCTCAAGAAGAAGATACTGCCCAGTCTGTTCCACGACTTGCCGGAGTGACTATCATTTACTTTATTTTTTCATATTTATAACTTACGGAGCCGGAATGTGGACACGCACGGTACGGCTGGTCCGTCTGGTAAATACGAGGTCGCTTATCGAGCTATGGAACGAGCTATGCTTGGAGTCTCTCTGAGGAATGAAATCTCGAATGAGGTGATTTAGTAGAGAACCAAAGTTATCGCCATAGCTCACATAAAAAGCAAGCTGAAGTGGCAATGGGCCGGCCATATTAGTCTGCTGTAGGCTGATGATGAATATTTTTCATACAAAAATAAACAGTCAACTTATTTTAATTCTTCATTAAGTAAGGAATATTCTAGTTGTAGGTATTCTGTTTCTGTGTTCAATTTTAGTAACTATACAATACAGTGGATAATTTTTGTAACTAGCATCTGTTGGTACACACGGCTACACATCAAGCTATGCAAAACCAGTATTAGCTGACCGTTCACTGTGAGAAAATATCATACAAAGTAAGGCCAAGACAAACTGGTTTTGTATAGCTTGACGTGTAGCCGTGTGTACAAATCTTTTAGGTGAAAATCTGTGCTAGTCAAAACTCATAATTTCTTTTTAACAGGTGAACAAAGTATAAGAACAGCCAACTGACTATTTGTTTATTATTTTCAGAGACCCAGATATAGTCGTACCTATAGACGAAACGAAAAAGAAAAAAAAGAAGAAGAAGAAAAAGAACAAAAAGAAAAGCACAGAAGATACCGCTACAGAGGCAACTGAACAAGATAAGGGAGTAGAACCTGTTGATCAAGATGCAGAAGTTCAAAACACCAGCGATGTTGTGGAAACCCCTAAAAAGAAAAAGAAAGATAAACATAAAACGAATTTAGACAAACAGGTAAACACCACACAAAATGAAGAAGTAACAAACACTGAAGGGAATGGAGAAGTCAAACAGAAGAAGAAGAAAAAACATAAATCAGACAGTTTTGTTGTTGAACCTGTCGAACATGCTGAACCTAGTCAACTCAGTACTGAAACTAATGGAGATAATTCAACAGAAACTCCTAAAAAGAAAAACAAACAAAAAATAAAGAACAATTCCATAGCAGAAAATAGTGTTGAAAATTCCGTAGCAAATAAGAATAATAAAAACTTGAAACGTAAAGCAGATACAAATATAGGAGAACAGCCAAACCAAAAGAAAAAGAAAGGCAATAAGAAAGATATCAAGAAGAATACCAAACAAAACGATAAGTTTAAAAACAAGAACAAAGTGACCCAACCAATGAACCCTATGCTCAATCTATCAGATGAACGATTGAAAGCGTACGGACTGAACCCTAAGAAGTACAAGAACTTCATGAAATTCAAGAAGTTTTAATCACTCTTTACATTTATGTAGATTTTTATATTAAATCGGAGATATTCCAGTGTAAATATATTTTATTTTAACAAGGTTTTACTTTTTATTTTCGTTCTAAAGTCACCAACACAACTCTCTCAGATCAATTAGTAATCCTACTGAATGACTATTTCATGAAATCTTGACATTTTAGGATTATGCTAACTTAACAAGTTGTATTACTGATTCTAATGATTATAATTCTGTAAATACATATTTGTTACGGCCGCGAATCATATTATCAACGTATTAGTATTTAGTTCTGACCAGCAAATTGCAAAAAACGCAGGAAAATTTGAATTTCGCGGGGGTACCTTGGAGCATCCACCTTAAAAAAAGCGCAAGCGTTGTCTCTGAAAATAATGTTACCAAGTACAATATTACAAAGACATTTTTCTTATAATAAAATATTAATTAATAAAAAGAAGAGAAGACATGTCATATATTTGAATAAACAAGTATTTAACAATGAAAAATAACTTAATTTCATATAAATTAAAATGATTATATCTTAGATCATTTTTTTGTTATTTTATTACCGTGGACATGGCCGTCCGCGCCGTAATATAGTTTGTTTATAGGTTTTTTTTAAATATTACTATTACAGGTACAGTGCTCCTACGTCAGACACATTATTTTAATCTTACGTAACTAACATAAATCTACGTGAGTCCATCTATTTTTTTTTTAATTTAATTAATATTATTTTTTTATTACTATCTATCTCCTTTATTTCATCTAAGTATGTACTTATAAATTAAATTTTTAAATATTCTTATAAACAAAAAGAAATAAAAAAAGTATAAAAAATAGGAGCCCACCGGAATCGGGAACAGGGTCCATGCTACCGGCGGTCAGGGCTCCAGAGATAGGAACCTCCTGATAATGCGAGCCCTGTCCTGTCAGTGATTATGGATCGATCCCAGTAACTACATACAATGTGATATTTCCATTTTCGAGAACTGGGTCGGGCACATACCAAATATAAAATAAATACCTGTAGTACGGCACCTCAGATTCCAAAAGGCTGTATTTTAGAGCAAGTTGCTAATGGATTATCCTGGCTACAAGGTTGTGTCTATGCAAGACAAGTACTCTTTGTTAGCTAGACGAGAACACCCGGAGATAATAAATTGATTCCCCCGGTCGGTGGCATGCCCGACAGATGTTCACAATAAATCTCCAGTACTTGTTCGTTATCATAACTTCGTCCATAATTGCACAGACAAAACTTCGGTTTCTCCAAAGAGGTCACCGAAACGCAGCCAGGCAACGGACGCTAGTAGATCTACATCGGGTCCATGCAGGGCCCGGTAAAAGTCTCGACCTCCACATTTTTGCGGGATATACAGCCTCATTACCGATGACAGTGGATGATGCATTCGATTTGCAGTCAACAGCGTACGACCCTCCTATCCAGGCCGTCGCCGTCCGGGCGTCTAGTTCGGTCTGAGTCCATTTGAGTATGCCGAAAGAGTACATACATTATAAAACCGGCATGACCCAAATGTTGAAGGCACGCACCTTGTTTCCACCTGATAGAAGACTATATAATGTAAGTACTTTTTCAGGCGGCCAAAGAAGCGCTCCTTCAACGATTGTTTTGAGTTGTTTTTGAGTTGAGTTGTCAGTAACATTGATGCATAATGCTTCCGACATACCCAAATACTTATAGGTTTCGGATGCGAAGAGGGCTCTAAAGTTTGTGGAATCCGAAAGTTGGGTTCCCACGGATTCCACAATCGCCCCTCGCTTTACATGCATGACCGCACATTTGTCCACACCAAATTCCATCCTGATGCTTCCTGCTTTTGAGATGGTGATACGCGGCTGGTGCTTGGGAGCAGTGCACTGAGGAAAGTGCCTATAGCTTCCCGCCGAAAGCCGAAGCGGTCTGCGACGTCTCCTCCACCCCTCCGATCATCGTCGCGTCAACACTTATGATGCGTGCTGAGACTGCCGTATGTTCTCCTGCCTCCCTGATCTTTTGAAGCAATGAGCTTGCCTGAACGAATGGAGTCTCCTCTCCCCACTCAAATAGTGCGATCGTCTTTCCTTTGGATCGCACTAGACGGTGATGGAATCGGTACTTCCACTTGAGGCAGTACAACATACTTGCTGGCTTTCATGCTCGTTTTGGTGGTGCTTCCGTTGATTAAGGCAGCAAGATCTGGCGATATGGGTATAAGGGCTCTAACTCGGCTTGAACCTATGCAGAAGCTTATGCCTAACTTTTCTTATCTTAGAGCATTAATTTAATCCTCTAAGAATTATATTATACAATTTAATTATCGCAACTTACTATTTACACTAGGTATGTACTAAATTAAACGCCGAAGTCTAACTAAATATACATAATAAACACAAAAAAATAAATAAAATAGATATTGGTGTTTGGAAATATTTGTTTGGGAATAAGAAACATTTTTTTTTAAATCCTCTTGAATAGGCTTTTGTCATATTTTGATGCTAAGTGGTAACACTATAATTATTACATTGATGACATAAAAAAAAATTGAGCTGTAGTCTATTCGCCCTTTTTGACAGCTCTCTTTTTCGGCGAGCCGTGTTTACGGAACAAGGTGATTATTAGAATTGTGTTATATTTGTGAATTTTGTGAAAATAAAGCTAAAATAGATCTTTTCTGTTATTAAATTGCATACAGTATAATTCTTATCGGCAAGTATTGTACGATTTTAGAGATGAAAGTGGATTTTGTGAACATAACCTAAACATGCCTATAAGTAGATCATTTCGATTTCTTCTTAAATCGTCATGAGTGGACACATAGGCTATATTAATGCCCCGAGCATTGATTCCCAAGTGCATTAAAATCTAAATAACCTCCTTCGTTTAGGTGTTTGGCACTTGCAACGGTTTGTGGCGACAAACTCTTCATAAATGTTTACAAAAAAATGCTTACCATACGGTGGCAGTGTGTCTCGGTGGCTCTCGAGTTTCGTTCTTTTTTGTTTCATACAAATGATCGATGTATTTTAAAATCTAGAAGTTCTTCACAGGCATGGTTTTTATTTGACACATGGTTTGAGTCCTCATCTTGTGGTATTTTCAATCCAGTGTCTTGGAGACTCAAACCGAAACTTGTTTCTGCCGCCGTTAGTGTTGTGCTCAAAGTGAGAAAAAAATTCAACGAAGAAAAGTCATCTAAAACTGCCATCTAAACATTCCAGCTCGCCAAGATGGTGAACAACAGAGTACCGTCGGTATTCTCCAAGACCTATGTCACGCCCCGCCGTCCCTTCGAGAAGGCTCGTCTGGACCAGGAGCTTAAAATCATCGGCGAGTATGGTCTGCGCAATAAGCGCGAGGTGTGGCGCGTCAAGTACACGCTCGCTCGCATCCGCAAGGCTGCCCGTGAGCTGCTGACCCTTGAGGAGAAGGACCCTAAGAGACTGTTTGAAGGTAAGGAGTAAAATAGTAAAAAACAGTAAAATTAGACAAGGCTCTGACTGTAGACTGTTCAAATTGTGAAGAACCTAACTAAAAAATATGTTAAATACCCAATGTATACCAGAATTAATGATCTACGCATCACACAAAAGAGGTTTTATTGTGTTAATGATAGCGGCCTACATGTGGGTAACCTATAAAAAAAATGGGTTTGAAGGTTATGTCAAGTCATTATCATGTCATTTGATGTGTTATTGACCTATTAGTGAAGCGAAATTAGTTTATAATGATGAAAAAATCTGGCAACCTCTTATCAGAAGAAAAATTGTTGATTTCTAATACTCTGACAATCTCAAATTGTAGCTTAAAGTGTCAAACTGTTTAGCAAAATACTTACAAAAGTCTGTCTTCATGTTTCCAGGTAACGCACTTCTGCGTCGTCTTGTCAGGATTGGAGTGTTGGATGAGAAACAGATGAAGCTCGATTACGTGCTTGGTCTCAAGATTGAGGACTTCTTGGAGCGCCGTCTGCAGACTCAGGTTTTCAAGGCTGGCCTTGCCAAGTCCATCCATCATGCCCGTATTCTCATCAGGCAGAGGCATATCCGGTAAGAACTCATTTGTTTTCATAAAACTTATAATAAGAAACTTTTCTAAAACTGTTGGAAAACAAACTTTTTACTTTAAATATTCTATTAACTTTAAATTTGTCTGTAATAAATTGAAACGCAACAGCATAATAACATGACCCTCAAACACAGGTGATCACGCACACTGCAGTGGCAGCTGGCTTTGAATCTTATTCTAAAGACCACTTGGCTCCCAACCCAGTTGGGGTCAATGTCTTGAAATGTTTATAAGCTCTGTTTGAGCTCACAGGTAAGGTATCAGTAGTGCCCTTTTACCCGTGTCTGTATACTTGCTAAGCCCTGTGCCTCCAGGCGCTATCTAGCATAATCAGCCTATAATGTTCCCACAGCAGGGTCACGGGCCTCCTGTCCTCAAGAGGGAGTGGGCTATAATATACCATACAGGCTCGGTGCGAGTTGGTAGGTGGGGCTATCTGTTGACTACCAATAGTATTTTGCAATGTGAAGTTTAAAAACCTTACTTCCTAAAATAGTGTGAAACCCAACAATTTATTTGAAAATAGTTAAATAGCAATATAAAGTTAAATACAATATAAATTAGAGCAGTACAACTCCTAAAAATTCTATACAATGGCAGTCACCATATCCATAACTAATTATCAAAAAAATTGTCCTCAGCGTCCGCAAGCAAGTGGTGAACATCCCGTCGTTCATCGTGCGCCTGGACAGCGGCAAACACATCGACTTCTCTCTGAAGTCTCCCTTCGGAGGCGGCCGCCCTGGTCGCGTCAAGAGGAAGAACCTGCGCAAGGGACAGGGCGGTGGCGCCGCGGCTGATGAGGAGGAGGATTAGACCAATAAATGACGTTTATTATCTATATTAGTGTTTTTTTTTAATCTAGCATGTAACTACATCGTTCTCATTTTTAGTTATAACTTTGATACCGAAAAGGAGATCATTAATTTTAGGCTAAACTATGAAAAAGCCAACATTATTTGTAACTCAACAACACTGCAAATTACCCTAGTTTGGTCCCATAGTGAAATTGTGTCCGTTTCAATGGCGCGGCCACGTTTTTTTTTTTAAAAAAACCATGCCAATATTTTGTAACAATTTGTAAAAGTTGATTCCCAAAACCATAAATTTGTCAAAGCTATGGTTAAAAAGTTATAAGGGTTTGAACGTGGCTGCGCCATTGAAACTGACAATTAGGAGCAGTCTCACAGTTCCTGAAATATAAACCTAGGATTTTTTGTTGTATTTTTACTAGTTTTGACAAATTCAAATCTGGGTTTTACAAAAAACTTCAGACGTCTGCGATACTTTTTCAGCGAGATATCGGCGATAACGTGTTTCACACCGTTTCGATGGCGCGGCCATGAGGTTTTAAGTCTTGCAGCTCCTAAAATATAAACCCAGGAATTTTTCCTATTGTTTTACAAATTCAATCTGTTATTTACCTAAATATTTCAGGTCTGCAATGCTTAGTTTTAAAGATCTCTCCGTGGCCGCGCGGTACGGGTCCGTTCATTGAAACGGACACATGATAGATATAACTTTTGATTTACTTAGGTTATGAATATAAAAATTACACACTTTCATGTACTTAGGATGTAGGTATCTACTGTTTCCACATTTGATTTTGCACGAGCTCTAACGATATTCATATGAATTCAGCGATAAAATGAATCATCAAATTGGCGTGTTTTAATCACAACTTGAATTTGGCACTTATAATTGTATTGAAAATTGAGTATATACCTGTACATAATGTAGTACTAAGTCTTCGGGTTTGAATTACCTACCTCTGAGTAGCGCTTCCAGTAGGTATCGTCACTTTGGACGTCAAAGTGGCGGGACCAGGGATGTCTTGACATAGGTACCTACTTCCTTCACCTTTAGAGGAATGTCTTGTTTAGGGTACAATTAGTAGGTACATATGTAGTACAAACATTTTAATGTGATACATTTTAAATTGAAGACTTGATCCCGCCATTTTAACGCTCACGACAAATCTTCCTCTGCTACCTAAATAACATACAGCAATCACGAGGTTTTCAGTGTACGACGACGCTACTCGTTTCATTTACAACAGTCAAACCATGCTCATCTGTAGGTCATAAAATATTTTTTTCTGTGTGGGGAAACGAATCTGCGTCTTGTAGCGCAGTCGACCATGCCATCACATTGAGGATTTAAGTACCTATTGGAATATTGATCATAACATAACTCACAGAATAACAATGTTAACAGACCGCCGCGCGAAGCGAGCGTACGACGCGAAGTCCCGCGGAAATGACCAGCCCCCGGAAACCAGACTCGACGTATCTTAAAACAAAGTTAGTCACATAACTAAAGTAGATATATATGTAGGTAATCCAGATTGCTACAAATAGTCAGATATGTCTGCTGGTACCTGTTAAATCTGGAATAAGCTTTATTTACGTCAGAGTTTCCACTTCCACGTCCCTTCACCTAATAGGAATGAGGGAAATTAAATACACTTGCGTGCAAAAAATGGACCCATCCCGTGCTCTTCGATTTGAAACACGATAAGTTTTATCAATGACCTATATACCATAAACTGTTAAGTAGAACAGGTGGGAACGAACGGTATATTGCAATACCTTCCTGATGTTATTTAGATAACGTTAGCTAGAGAATTATCAACATTGATCAATTTGTTTTTTGAGGAAATCACGAACTTTAAATCTACGGGTCAAATAAAGAACCTCCTTTATTTGAAGTCTGCTAGAAATTCTAGGTACCGTACCTAAATGAACAAACAACGAACAGAAAAAAAAAATTCAACTTCACTGACATAAAAAGCCGCACAGTTTTTCCGAGCAAAATGAGATTTGAGCAATAGGGCGGGCATCTGAAGAATCGAGTCGATCTTGTCAAGAATATAACTATATTCAAATGTTGTTTCAAATTGACGTTATTTCAAGCTAAACAAATATCAACTTTATTCTAATGGTTATTAAGTTGATTTCAGAGTGACACTATTGTAAAAGTTATAAAGATGTTTGAAGTTGTAGCGTAAACTGAACTTTATTGTGTAGGAATTAAAGTTATTTCTCCATAAACTCTATTTGTTTACATTTCTGGCGAATATGTCGCGATTCAAATTTAGGTAACCCTGGTTACTTTCATACAATCACAAATATTCATTAACATTTTTGAGATATCGTTTCTCAAATAAAAAGCACGGGGTGGGCCAATTTTTTTGCATGTAAGTGTAATAATAATTGTGCTTATGTATATGAAAAACATTTTTATCTATTAGTAGTGAAGAAGACCACGAAGGTCTAAAATAGCGAACCCGCGCTGATTAAGAAAGTGGTAAGTTAGCCGACGTTCGCACGGAGGAAAGATATCCCGGCGGGATTTTCAACTCTCGGTGTTGAGCCGAGCCTTGAGAATCCAACACAGCGCATCCCAGCGCGTCGAAAAACCACACTGTTGGATTTTCAACTCTCGGCGCTAAGCTGTGCATTGAAAATCCAGTGTGGAACGTTGGCTAAGTTTCTTTGTTTCTTCTCTGTATCTGAAGAGCCCTTCCAGTGGAACAATTTACGACTGATTTGCTAATTACCACCGATTCAAAATAAAACACTTGGAATTGTGACATTGTAAAATTTAGATTATTAACATTATTCAACAAGTAAATACAATGTAAACAGTAGCTATTATATTTATCTTAGTCTTACAATAATTTCGTATGTAATTCTGTGCGCCTTGTTTCAAATAAGCAATAAGTAATTACATATACCTAAAGCTACATAATAAATATTACTATTCACATTCAGGATGAAATTGTGCCCTAAATGAAAACATCTAAGTTAACGTGTTATAAAGAAAATCGAGAACATGTCATCATGGAAAGGGATGCACATTTCGTGGTGTCACTGAGTCTGGCAGGGCCACTATCAGGGATTAAAAAAAAAATTGTCGCTAATTAGTCGAAATTTGTCGCCAAATATCAGAATGTGGCGGTCACTGGTTCAAAACATATAAGGGTTTAGGTATAGGTGGCCGATCTGGAGAGTCTCCCCAGCAGGGCCACATTTATATCTAAAAAACTAGGGCACCTAGCGAAGATCTGTTTTCTCCCATATTTTGACGCTAATCAGTCGCAATTTGTCACCAAGTCACACCGTTGACCGACAAATTCTGATATTTGGCGACAAATTTTGACTAATTACTTAGTGACAAATTTTTTGTGTTATCAAAATTAAAATCCCTGATGGTGGCCCTGCCAGAGTCAGTGACACACATACGTGCGCTCAGGCAAGCGATTTGGCAACGTCGTCGCCGCGCGCCCTTTTTAGTAGGAACTGTCAAAATTTGGTAAATACCGCCAGTTCAACGCGTTGCCAACTTGCGCCATGTTATGAACTATGCGATGAATGGATTGCTAAACGGACGCGCATTAAAATTAATTTTAATTTTCTTGATCGTTATGACAATTTTGAAAAAAAAAAAACGAACGACTATAATAAAATTCGTGTCTAGGTATTTGAAGGCAATACCTTAGTTTGCACTAAGTATTAATGACGATAATTACACGATTTTTTTCAAGAATTTAGACTTTGGAAATAACAATAATTTATAATGATTATGCAGCAGTGTCTGCACCTCCTGTTTTCAATTTCATCCTGTATAGGTAGTTACAGGAATGATATACCTGGCTTACATACTGTGTGCCAGTTTATTACTGTGTAGGTACAATAAAATATTATGGGTGTAAGTATATTAAATGTATAGACAAAAATCTTACGACTAGCGAAAACTACGGACCTACTTACTTACTGCTAAATACATAATTATCAAGATATTAATACATTTTCTTTTTTTATACAAACATTGTGAGCTAGCGTAAGCTTCGTTAGAAACTTCGCTAGCGCTAGTAGGTACTGTCAAAGATAATATAATACTATTACTGTGTATGTAGGTACTGCGTTAGTAAATTCACAATAAGTAACATTACCTCACTCATTAGGCTTGCTTACACTAAGACCTTTGCACAGTACCTAGCATAGATCTATGGACAAAGATGGCAGTTGATCACTTTTTAAACTTGTTACCAAATTCATAAGATTGAAAACTTATCACCGTGAACATTGCCGACTGTTACAGCATTTGGTAGAGGAATACAACACTATACTTGGTTACTATCACCACTATCCTCTACCTTAGCGTTCTTCATCCCCTCCGTGACCTGATCAGTGCCGTCCCCCTTCTCATTGATCTGCGCCAGGCAGAGAGACAGGATGCGCTCCAGACCGCGGGCCGTCTCCTCTGAGGAATAGATATCCATGACCGGCACGTGAACGAAGAGCGTGCGTGTGTTGTCTATGCTCAGGGACGTGTAGTAAATGTACTCGCACAGGTACCTGAAATAGATGGTTTAAACGTAAGAATCTTGAGATAGGTCCTTTAATGTCAGAGCAGGTAGGGCGATTTGCATAGTCAAGCGGTGTTATAACTATAACGTCTCCACAGCTGTGGCACAAGCCTATCTGTGAGAGGGGGTCGGCCGTACGTAAGTAATTCACCACGCGGGTCCAGTCGTCTCCGAACTTTTAGTCCTAGGACATATTTTACACAAAATGCCTGCCTGGGTTCGATCCTACCTACCACCCACAACTCGTACGTCACGGCCGTTTCCACTGGGCCACCTAGGCCATTCGACATGTGGTTGACTGTATCCCCTACGCATAGAAATGTTCTTATATCTATGCTCCTACGTCACAGATTATTTACAAGAATAACAAGTCGGTAGTGACTGTTTTTGGGCTTCGTGCATAGTAACCTACATTTCCGATATAGGTAATGCGTAACGTAACAACGTAATTGCGGTGAAGGCTATTTCCTCCTCAAATAGGTATAAAAGTAATTATCCTTTTATAGTTATTTGAGGAGGAAATAAGCTTACTTACTAATTAATAACATAGTTAGCAGACAGGAAAGTTCATATTAAGTCATATTAAGAAGCAATTCATAATTTTGTAGTTCAGTAATTATCAATGACGAATGACCAACGATATGGGACAGTTGGTAGTTGGAACTGCTTTCACTGTTGAATTTTCACAAAATCTACAATATTTGTCATCCTGAATCTGAGCATAATAAAGAATATGGCTGGTCTAGTGGCACACGCGCAACTGTTGCATGTAACGTCCTGGATTCGAACCCCAGGTTGTGCAAAGTGTTATTTATTGAGTTGTTTAAATAGGAATTTCTTCTAGGTTATTATGTGGTTTATTTTTATATGATGACTAGCTGACCCCGAGCCATATACTTAAATTATTTCCAGCTGCCCGGCGCTACTTCGTTCGCGTGGTGTCCTACCCCCTACCCTACTCCTACCCTACTTCTACCCTACTCCTACCCTACTTCTACCCTACTCCTAACCTACTCCTACCATACTCCTACCCTACCCTACTCCTACACTACTCTTACCCTACTTCTACCCTACTCCTACCGTACTCCTCAAATTAATTTTAAGTATTATTGTATGGGAGTATAGAAAAGTGTAAGAACCATCCTCGTACTTCAAGGAATATTCTAAAAAAAGAATTAGCGAAATCGGTTCAGTTGTTCTCGAGATTTGTGCTTAGCAACACATTCAGCGATTAATTTTTATATGATAGAAAATAGATAGATTAAAGTTAAGCGACGTTCAAACGTCAAAAACGTATGGTTAAACAGTCGCTAATCACTACTTAACTTTAAGCAACGTTTATGAATAAAGGGGATATAACTCCTTTGAGTGAGACAAGTCATCGAAAATAAGAATCAATCAATAGTTTAGATAGCACCATTTGAGTTATTGTGCAATTTTATATATTGTCTCTCAGTTCTGAGAGATAATAAATAAGTAAATTAGGTATCTTATCTAATCAGTGTAATGTACCATTGTTTAGCACAAAGACAATGGATCGTAAGTTTATGTTTGTAACAACAAAATAATAACATTACATTTTATTACTATTTTAATTTTTAATAGGTACAGCAAGTAGCAAACAAGGCGTAGAGGTGATAGAAATAATATCTAACAAGTCTGACTGTATTTTGTCCTAGGCAATCTTGTGGACACTACCTACCCTAGTGGGGGAAAGAGAAAGAAAGGAAAACCCTTGAAAAGATGGCAGGATGACTTAGTGAGGACAGCTGCGAAGACATGGACTAGACTGGCAAGGAACAGGGAGAATTCATTTTTTCATTTCATTTTTTTTATAATGTTGACACACTAGAAATTTCTCCTGTATCGTGGGTGCGTTTACAAACATTTAAACTCACATACACAAACAAGCAGACCCGGTAAAACTACTTGTACGCCATACAAATACTTGTTCCGTGCGGGAATCGAACCCGCGACACGCTGCGCAGCAGTCAATCACTTAACCACTGCGCCAACCGTGCCGTCAATTGGAAGGGGTTGAATGAGGACTCTGCCAAAGGGCACACAGGGACTCAGAATTGATATTAAATGTTTTATATTACAACTATCACTCTGAAAAAAGGTTATAAATAATTGCAACAAAAAAATTGCATTCAAATGCAGCTCAAAATCGCATAATCGTGCTTGTATAGAAAACTACAATTTTATTATAGATGTTGTCAGATTTAAGAAGTAGAATTTTTTTCTATTTTCTTTATCTAAGATGTGGGTTGAGGTGGCGCAGGAAGAGAGTTCCTGCCCCAGCAGTCTTGACATTCATAGCGATCGCTTTACGACCGAATTCGGTCACAAAGTCCTGTCACTCCATACATTTCACCTGTCAATCTGGGACTTTGCAACCGAATTCGGTCATAAAGCGGTCGCTATCAATGTCGAGACTGCAGCCCCTGGCAGGATTTGGGGGAAGCCTTTGCCCAGCAGTGGGACATGATAGGATAACAAAACAAAAAAAGATGTTGGTTCAACACGCACTGGGCCTGTGTTGAATTACAGACCAGTTTCTCTCACAGAGTGGAGGCTTGTGGCAACATTGTAGCAGATTATGCTAAGAACATGGATCTCACCTGCCAGCATCCATAGACACTTCAGCCCTAAATCTCTCATCAGGTGGGTTGTCAACATTGAACTCTTTGCAAATTTGTTCTACATTCAGCTTGGTATGTATCCTGATGGCTCCCTCCGCCAAGCATGCACAGTTTGCGGGAAGTTTGTCCAAGTAGTCCTTCTTCTGGTAGCCCTTCCTGTGGGCCTGAGACTCAATCTGCAAGCACTGCCCCTTACTCGATACTCCTACATGGATCATCAGCTGGGGAATGTTAACAGTCAATATTTTTAACCCACTTCAAAAACCATTCACCATTACATTATTGTGTTTGCGGTTACTGTAGGTTACAGGAAAAATCTCTATAGTTATGTACACATTTTATACAAGAGTCTGCTGACGTATGGGTAACATAGCCATTGGCATGCCAATATTCAGGATGGGGAAACCCATTCATTGACCTGTGACAGTCATAGATTGGATTATTGCAGTACTCACAAATAATTAATTTGTGGTTTTCCATTTAAGTAGAGAAACTAATTAATTTATAACATTTGTGTTTAAATAACACATTTATGGGTTAAACCTAACTTTTGTTTCTTTTTAATGCCAGTTCAATGAAAGGTTTAATTAGTTAAAATTTTATGTCCGTAAGGATTGAGGAGCCACATCAGATTTTTTAAATCTGATCTCACCATTATTTAGCAACAATGTAGCTGATTTTGCAGTACGAATTCTAGAGAGCAGCAAAATATATCACTAGTAGTAGAACAGCTTTTATGGTGAGATCAGATTTTTTAAATCTGATCTCACCATTATTTAGCAGCAATGTAACTGATTAAAAAATCTGATGTGGCTCCTCAATCCTTACGGACATACAATTTTTGGGTAACGACATGTTCTTCCACGACATAGTTCATAATGCTGTAAAATAGCTACAATAATTAGTGGAAACCTCACCTTCGGCGTGTGTGTCTCCCACAGTGCTGGCACGAACTCGTCCACGTTTTCATACGTAACCGGCAGCTCTATTAGAACCAACTCTACATTGTGTTTCTTCTCAATTTCATCTTTGTTCATTATTTTCACTGCCTCCCAGCTAGCGTTCACCGGGTGGTTCAAATATGGACCGAAGCCCGTAACAAGGACAATCGGCTTGAACCAATAATCGAGCTCGTTGATCATAATGCTGTTTTATTTAGTTAGTTAAAAGTAAAAATATTTGTTGCTGTAGCAAGGAACTCGGTCTCCCGACTAAAGTACTCTGTGCTCGACTGGTTCCTATTTATTTGGTTGGTGATTTGACAATTTTGACACAGTTTGTCAGATGGTCAGATGTTTGACGAATGACAGCTGTTATCTGTTATCCAGTCAGCTGACTTTTACCGCGTAATGTTGGTATTTCTTGTTGATTGTTGGATACTAAGGTTTTGGGAAAAATATTTTAGTTTTTCACGAATTTATACAAATTCATCGTTCTAAGTGATGTAAGACTTTTCTTTGCTTAGGCTATTCGCATCAATATTGTAATATCACCGTAAAACGGAATTAATAAAGCAGCGTGTCATTGTCACTACTTAATTTTATTGTTAAGCCCGAGTGAAACTCGCCGCGGGGAAATTCAAATTCATGCGTTTCATGTTGGAACTTACTGAGTTGTTGTAGGTAGTCACTAACTTTTTTTTACATTGTTCTTTTGGTAGAGGGTAGATGTTAATATTTTTATTCAATTTGTTGTATATGATTGGTCCAAGGAAGGGAATGAAGCGTTTACTAATAAACTTTGTTTTATTAATATTAACTTTTAAATTATTCCTCCTTCCTAACTTTTAATTATGGCCGGTAAGCTAATACTTACTGGTAATTTTGCGGACGCCGAGGCTAATTTTAGAAGATAGTTTTTCACCTTTCATCGATGAAAAAATCAAAAATTTCGACGACATTTCGGTCAGACTCTCCAAAATTAATTTACATTCGGCATTCACCCTAATTAGATACTGTTGTTTTGGTCCAAATTTTATATATTTTCTACGTTCTTCCCCTTTATGGAAGCAACCACATCTGTTGGACAAAATTGACCACATTATCCGCAGCACAATAACAACCATTTTAAATGTGGCCTTGGACGACCGAGCGTGGCTTCAAGCCACACTACCCATCCGTTTTGGTGGCCTCGGCGTCCGCAAAATTACCAGTATTAGCTTACCGGCCATAATTAAAAGTTAGGAAGGTGGAATAATTTAAAAGTTAATATTAATAAAAATCAAAAAATCAAAATCAAGTCATTTATTCAAATTAGGCTGAGAATCAGCACTTTTCGAACGTCAAAATTACAAAAGACAGTCGCCCAAAAACGCCCGCCCTTCACCACTTCCTAGTGCTATCGCTGGGAAGAAGAAGTGGCCAACAAACTTCCCAGCAGCACAGCTGTCTGTTCAGTTAGAATATAGTTGCATGTATACAATACTAGGAACATATGTTCAGTAATTAACATTACAAGAAACTTAAATTTTTGCCATAAAATATGTCAGCTAGCCACGCCAATATACCAACAAATATAATAAAAACTATACGTACTCAAGCTGAAAAATAATTAATTAAAATGGAAATAAAAACTTACTACCTAAATAAAAGCCTCCAGGCATAAAGGGCGTGACAGCTTACATATTTATGCATAGCTGGGTTCTGGTCACATAGCTGTCACTTGAGTCACAGATGAAAAACTAGGACCATCGAATTAAATTAGCTTACTGACAGGTTATTGTTATTAGTATTAACTTATTTATTTAATAAGTTAATACTAATAACAATAACCTGTCAGTAAGCTAATTCTGGAGAAAGAACATGAACATTGTCTTGAGTTAATTAGGGCGACCAACTATTCTTATTGTGTAAGTAGTCGTTGATGGAATAGTAAGCCTTTGAACAAAGGTTAGATTTTACTTGAGCTTTAAACGCATTAAAAGGCAAGTCTAGCAAAGAAGAGGGTATCTTGTTATAAAAGGTTATACCAAGCCCAACAAATGAGTTATGAACCTTATGAAGCCGGTGAAAGGGGGCACGTAGTTTGTCCTTATTTCTAGTGTTAACACTGTGAATATCACTGTTTTTAGTGTACAAGTGCAAATTTTGCCTAATATACAAGATGTTGGCGAAGATGAATTGTGATGCAACCGTGAGAATACCAATATCTTTAAAAAAATCTCTTAGAGAAACTCTGGCACCTAGCTGGTAAATTGCTCGAACAGCTCGTTTTTGAAGGACAAATATATTTTGTATATCAGCGGCTTTGCCCCACAGCAGAATACCGTAGGACATAACACTGTGAAAATAACTAAAATAGACTAAACGAGCTGTATCAACGTCAGTGTATTGTCTTACTTTCCTGACGGCGTAGGCAGCCGAACTGAGCCTTCCTGCTAGACTTGATATATGAGGTCCCCACACATGATGAGGTCACACAGCTTGCTGCGTTCATTGAGGACGGAATGAAGGCAGCCTAGAGCGAAAGAGGCGCGCGAACGGACCGTCTTTATGTGCTCTGAGAAGGTGAGGTGTTGGTCGAGAATGACACCAAGGTACTTGGCTTGCTTCCCCCAAGGGATCGGCTTGCCGAACATGGTGATTGGTGGAGGGGGGGTGGGTTGACGTCTGAGTTTAGAGTAGAGCACCGCTTGACTCTTATCGGGGTTGACTTCGATTCGCCATTTCCTGAACCAAGCAGCCAACTTATTGACTGCGGTTTGGAGGCGAAGTCGAAGTTGGATATGGCTACGACCAGTGTAGTAGATGGCTGTGTCGTCTGCGAACAGAGCCAATTGGGACTTGGCGTCTTTAGGGATGTCGCTAGTAAACAGCGTAAATAAGAGAGGGGCGAGAACGGAGCCCTGAGGGACTCCTGCTCTGATGGGGTGAGGCGACGAGAGCGCTCCTTCGATTTTGTAGCGGAATGTGCGGTTCAACAGAAAGTCTCGTATGATGAGAACGAGCCGGTCTGGCACTCCGAGTTGGTACAGCTTGTATAATAAGCCGTTGTGCCAGACTTTGTCGAACGCTTTCGCTATGTCGAAGTAAATGACACCTGTCATCATACCGCGCATGAATCCATAATGGATATGTTCGGTGATGCGGTGGACTTGTTGGACACAGGAGTGCTGGGTTCGAAAACCAAATTGCTCATCGGGGAAGAGGCCCTTTGCTTCGGCAAAGCTCCTGAGACGCTTGTAAATAAGCTTCTCATAGATCTTGCCGAGGACTTTGAGCAGACTGATGGGACGGTAACTCGTCGGTTCAGACCTGGGCTTTCCGGGCTTATGGATGCCAATGACAGTGGCTTCTTTCCACGCTTGTGGGAAAATGTTGTTGCCCATGGCGCCATTGAAGATGGTGGCCAGTAGCAATATCAGGGGGGCGGGGAGGAGCTGGATCACTTTATTGGTGATCCCGTCTGAACATCATCAAGGGTTTCATACCCAGAAAGGCCGGGGGCCTTTCTGGGTATGAAACCCTTGATGATGTCCTGGACTTCGTCTGGAGTGACGGGAGGCAGAGGATCATCAGGGTCGTCGACGGGTGGGAGGGAGGCTCTACGTTCAACTTCAGCGTCGACCTCTAAGAGCTGAGCTTGGTCTACTGGTAGAGTGCTGGGTGAGCATTGACCTTCGAGGCTGACGGCCAGGCACTCGGCCTTTTCGTCGTCATCGAAAGCGAGTCTGGGCGGGCAAAAAGTCGCTTCTTTTATAGAGGAGGGCAGCCAATCATGGCCCTAGAAATTTGCACTCGGCACCATTTAATGGCCCTTTAGCCAATCAGCGCTCGCGGGGTTCTCACGAGCATTAATGCATGATTTGTATGGGGATTCTAATTAGCCCCTTTTTGGCGCTCAGACATGCCCGATTACAATGTTTTTATTTTTACATTATGTGTTTCGACTTATCCTAACTATGTACAAAGTTTCTAAGTGATACCTCTTAATTTGGGCCATAAAATTAACAAAAACTAAAAGGGCTCTCATTAAAGTAAAGTTTGGCCGTACTTAAGCTTATTTGCTCCATGTGCAAGTGGCGCCATCAGGCGGGGGTAATAAAAGACATGCAAAGTTATTAGATATTTCACCAAAATAACATATGTCTTATCTACATAACATTAATTATCACATAATACAGTTATTAAACATAGGTTTTCTTACACTATCTTATTCCTAGTTCTATGTTAATATGACGTAGTTAACAAAGACGCTTAAGTATACGTTATAATTTAAGATTTACACTTTTAACGCTAATAACTAAGTATATAATCGCTATGGGTTACAAGAGTCACTTTACGTTACACATAAGGCACTGTCCCTATTCGTTATCACTTTTTTTTTTTTAAATTTATTTATCAATTATAAAAAAGAATACAGGATTATTCACAAAAAATAGCAACCAAAAACCACTAAGGTTTAAACTTGTGCTATCACGAGTCTATCTCAATGTCAAACTATACAATGAAACATTTTATAACTAAGCGTCATTGTCTTATAAGTTTACATTATATACCTTATGGTGTCGTGCACAATGTGATATATTTATGTTCTGTAATTTGTATGGTGTACAGACGCCAACACATCAAGCTACTACAATCTGTCAAATTTCTTTAATAGATTTTCAACTTAATCGCTAAAGCATTAAGGTTCAAGGTTGATTGGGAAAATTTGACAGTTTCGGGTAGCTTGACCTGCTGGCGTCTGTACAATAAAGAGTATTCTATTCTGACTGCATGATTATGATCAATAATTAATTTCAATAAAATATGTACCTACCTAACCTTATTTCATATTTGCACGCCGAAATTATAGGCAGAATAAGAGAACAATTCTGTACATTTTATCAACTTTCTGTACCTTATTTATGCAAATAAATGATTTTTGATTTTTTTTATTTTGAGTGATAATACAATTTTAATAGTAAATTATTATGAGCCTGTCTCAGCCTGTCCTGTAGAATTTAAAATTTCCCTATAGTCATTATAAAGGCATTTAAGTAACTTAAGATCAAAACTACCGAAGATCTGTGGAGCATGTCTACTCAAGTTTGTCAATCCATTATTGAGACAATTGCACCCTATTTAGCTTTTTTATTTAATTTGTGTGTAACACTAAACCGGTTTTGCCGGTTTTCAGTAAGGTGTTTGAAAAAGTAATGTTAAATCAAATGCCCAATCATTTTAATCTAAGACCCATTTAAGAAACCAATTCTTATTACTGTACAAAACACATAGTAGATCTCAACTGGAATATCCACGTTTGGAACCCCTTCTACAATAAATACAGTGACCAACTGGACTCAGTACAACGTAAATATCTTAAGTTTCTTAACTATACATTATTAGGAGGTGGTCTTCATATCACACTCTTCTGGATACATTTTCCCTGCATTAAATTAGAGGAGACTGTATCATGATCAACGTTCCTATAGGTACTAGATTTGTCACAATAAATTTGATTGTAATAACCTAATAAACCAAAAATACAGTCGCTCCCAACGAATTCGTGATACTTACACTCATAGTCTATTGATGCCGAAGCGCTGCAGAACCAACGCAGGAGAACGAGATTCTTTACGTCGACTAATGATAAGTTATAACGATAATTTTGCTGATATTGACATATTTGCATTGTCACTCGCGCAGTTTAAAAATAGTATTTATAAGAAATCCTTTTAAATAGGTACTGCATAGTTTTAGTTGTGTTATACCTCTAGTAGCAGTAGTTCGGTTGTTAGGCCGGTTGCCGAACTAACTTTGTCACACGTTATCTCACCAAACCTATAAATAGTTAATCTATGATAGGCAATAATTGTTTGCTAAGTTTGTTTGGATTTTGCTCAAGCTATTCTTACAGTTGTATTAATTTGTGGATAACGATGCTGGTTGCGTGATTACTTAAGTGTTTATAAAATATCTGTACCAAATATCTGTATCTGTGTAAAATATCTGTGTTTAAAAGTCAAAATGGATGTACCGCAGGGCTCAATATTGGGGCCGTTCCTATTTTTAGTATTTATATTAGGTTGGGGAAATAGTATAGATTATTAACCAAGGGACTAAAGCAGTGTCTTCTGTCGCGGGTGACGATTTAAATCGCGAGCGTAACGAATGACTCGAGGTTTACTCCCGAGTGTAGCGAGGGATTTAAGTTCACCCAAGACTAAGACAGCTTTATCACCGAGGAAAATACTCTACTTTTCGTACCATTTGCGAAAAAATTAACACAATAATAATATGAGATAAGCATTTATTAAAAATAATGACAATTAAAAGTAAAAGTTAACATTCGAAACATTGGTCCAATTATTGATAGAGAGACTACATTTTTGTTTGTACATTTATTGTTGACTAGCTTCTGCCCGCGGCTTCGCCCGCGTGGATGTCGGAAATTATCCCACAGGAACGTGCTAACAGGATAAAATGTAGGTATGTGCTTCCCCAGAATGCCATCTATCTCGCGGGCCCTTTGTGGCTAATTACAATAGAAAACCAATTGTGTCTCATTTGTGGTGATTAAGAGGGTACGTATATGATATGTTTACCTAAGTACCTACCTAATTAAAAAAAAAACTCAATAACAGAAAATAAAATACCTACCCACCTAAATAAACCTATTTCTGATGATAACTAATCTAAACTCAATAAATAAGCAAAATCCCTAAAAACGAATATCTATACGAATGACTAATCCTACCCAGTATTATAAATATACTACCTATGCTTTAAAATTAAAATCTATACCTATGACTTACAAAAATAAACCTAAATAACTCTAAAAACTAAAAGAAATAAAAAGGTCGCACTGAAAAGCACGGTTTAGAATTGCAAGTAGCAGTTAAAATAAGAACAAACGCTCGCCACTCGACACGTCCGTTCAAATCTCATTTTATATTATATTAATAATCTATGGTTCAAATCAAAGTTCAAAAAATGTAATGCGCGCGCTCAGACAGAGACTCCGTCCCTAAATACGGTAGCGATCCGTGGCGGCCGCGCGCCACCGCCACGCGTGTGCTGCGAACGGTGCAAGCCAAATTCAACCTTCAGCACTACATTTAGAGCATAACTTAGGGGCACTGAACACGGCTAAAATACTATAATATTTTACTCGCCATACAAATTCATCTTAAGATACGAAAATATGAAATATTATTTATTATCTTCGTCGTGTGTGATAGTCCATTGAATTGTATGGCGAGCGATATTGTATCTTAAGATAAAATATTATAGTATCTTAGCCGTGTCCCCTTAGTGAACAACAATTAACTACGACAAACTTATTATTTGCAGTTGGTACAGTAATCGGGTCTAGGGATCGAACCGCAAAATTAAGTTTGTTTTTTATTGTATATACTTTTCCGGGATAAAAAGTACCCAGTGTGGTGCCCAGGATATTAATGAATAATTAGACCAAGTTTCATCGTAATCGAAGCGGTAGTTTTTGCGTGATGCCTGAACAAACAGACAGACAGACAAAAATTTTTTTAATCACATTTTTGGGTTCGGTGTCGGTCTAGTAACACCCCTGCCATTTATTTTATTGATATTTTCAATGTACAGAATTTTCACTTCTACAGATTTATTATAAGTATATATAGATGAGTTGATTTGAGTATTTCTCTGTTCTTGCGTCTGAGGAACTTGTCAAATTCCTAGACTAATAATTTTTTGTCTGAAAAGCAAAGGCATCAAGCTATAACTGCATAAAAAATGCGTATTCCTTTTTCAAAAAGATGTCTAATGCTTTATACAAACTCAATGGTGTAAAGTTGTAAACACAGATGTACTTAGTTCAGTATAAATTTCGGTAAGTATTCCAAATTTAAATCACATTCTCCCCCTAGAGGATGAATGAAATTCAGTACAATTTTCTTTCCCTGTTTTTAACAGATTAAAAATGACTATTGTTATGTTCGCTTTTTGTGGCATAGAATGTCACTTTTTTGAGCAAGTGGTATGAAAAATCTTATTTACAATAGTTTTCCATTACAAATTATGTTAAATAGGTACAACGTGCCCTGATATCTCTGCGGTGGCACAGTGGCCAGC
The DNA here is from genome assembly GCA_945859715.1 of Apamea sordens. NCBI lineage: Eukaryota > Metazoa > Arthropoda > Insecta > Lepidoptera > Noctuidae > Apamea > Apamea sordens. The sequence goes on from OX244002.1 coordinate 882,231, forward strand.
GTATTATTATTATACTCTTTGGTGGCCAGTGAGTGGTCATGTTGAGCGCACTGTTCGATATAAACAAATTCTTGCGAATATAAGCTGCGTTTAATCCCCCAACTGTCCGAGACAGACTTCCAAGATGCGTTCCAGTCCTAGAGCAATAAGCTCGTATGAAAACCCCTCATTAGGAACATGTACGAATAATGTTTTTGATCTGCCGCAGCAGGCGAGGGAAGTGTAGTAAGTGTATTCGCAGACATACCTGTAACAAAGACTTCACGTTAATAATGTAGGTATAGTATAGCTTCTGCACAAAACACTGGGCCCTTGGAATACGTTATAACTTTTAACTTTATGCTGATTCCAATTCACGTTTATTAAATACCTACAGGCAGAACTTTAAGCAGCCTTTACTGAATATTTTAAGTATTCAACAATGATTTTCTTTTCTAATAGGTGTAATAGGTAGGTACCTACTGGTGAATAACAGAGAGGGAACAATAAAACGTTACATTACACATAGATACCTACCTATTTATTCAAAGAAGGTATGCCAAAAGCATAAAACATTGTGCGTTAATTAATAAAAGTTAACAGGTAGGTAAAAGATTTTATGTTTATGGATTGGTACCTATTGTACTACCTACGTGAATGTCGTGTAGAACTTTTAGATACAACAGAGGAACATATTTGTATAGATTATAAAATTAAAAGTATTCATTAATATATGACAAACGAAACAACTCTAAAAACAGAAGTTTTTAGAAACTATAGGTACTCTCCATTATGATCTTATTTCTATTTATATTGGCTTAGTCTTATGTAGCGTAGGTGAGTGGGCAAAGTGTCAATGTTGTTCGTCTTTTTATTTTTTGTTATTAATCTAAAGTTTAAGAAGTATTTTGCCATAATTTTTAAGTTCTGGCCTTTAGTTTTGTTATTATTAAGTACTAGCTTCTGCCCGCGGCTTCGCCCGCGTGGATGTCGGAAATTATCCCACGGGAACGTGCTAACAGGATAAAATGTATGTGCTTCCCCAGAATGCCATCTATGTCGCGGGCCCTTTGTGGCTAATTACAATAGAAAACCAATTGTGTCTCATTAGTGGTGATTAAGAACCCTCTTAATCACCACTAAGTAGGTTAAGTCATTCGTATAGATATTAGTTTTTAGGGAGTTTGCTTATTTATTGAGTTTAGATTAGTTATCATCAGAAATAGGTTTATTTAGGTACCCACCTATATGATATCTTTACCTAAGTACCTAACTAATTTAAAAAAAAAACTCAATAACAGAAAATTAAATACCTACCTACCTAAATAAACCTATTTCTGATGATAACTAATCTAAACTCAATAAATAAGCAAACTCCCTAAAAACTAATATCTATACGAATGACTTAACCTACCTAACAGTATTATAAAATAACCTACGGTCACTACGTACACTATCAAATATACTACCTATACTTTAAAATTAAAATCTATACCTACGACTCATATAAAAATAAACCTAAATAACTCTAAAAACTATAAGGAATAAAAATGAACTCCACTGCGGGTGACCCAACCTACGACAAACTTAGTATTTGCGGTTGGTACAGTACAGACAGTGGTAATCGGGTATAGGGATCGAACCGCAAAATTAAGTTTGTTTTTTATTGTATATACTTTTCCGGGATAAAAAGTACCCAGTGTGGTGCCCAGGATATTAAAGAATAATTATACCAAGTTTCATCGTAATCGAACCGGTAGTTTTTGCGTGATGCCTGAACAAACAGACAGACAGACAGACAGACAGACAAAAATTTTTTTAATCACATTTTTGGGTTCGGTGTCGGTCAAGTAACACCCCCTGCCATTTATTTTTTGGATATTTTCAATGTACAGAATTTTCACTTCTACAGATTTATTATAAGTATAGATGTGTGATCCTGATCACATATATGGGTGATTTCTGAGATTGCTGGTAAACCTATAATTGATGACTTTGTAAGACCGACACTATTATGCTCTATAGTACTTAGATATATTATAATATAGTACTTAGATATATTATAATAATATATAATATTATATATTTTGGGATTTCTCATTAACAGTCACCTGACCATAGATATTTCTCTCTAATTTATAACCAAAGATGTCAGAAGAGGATAAACTGAATGATTTTCTGTGTATTTTCTACGAACTATCCTAAAATGTAATCATACGAGTATAACAAGCAGTCGTCGAACTTTTGACCTACTTGCTTTGTTTAAAGACCAAAATAGCCGTTTTACATATACAGGGTGTAAAAAGACCCATCACACAGCCGTCAACTACGCATTCTGTACACCAAACTAAGTAACATTGTGCAAAATACTGGGAAACGACTTTTATTTTTGGTGTGAAAAGGACAATGACAACATGAATTTATGGAATCCCGTACCATGCTGCATCAAAGTTAACCTTTGGTTTTTATTATAGACTAGCTTCTGCCCGCGGCTTCGCCCGCGTGGATTTCGGAAATTATCCCACGGGAACGTGCTAACAGGATAAAATGTATGTGCTTCCCCAGGATGCCATCTATCTCTATGCCAAATCAGAAGTTCAGTGGTTTAGGCGTGAAAATGTAACATACAGTTTCAAGTTCAAATCCTCCCCTTAAAAACTGAATTACCCCTTTTTGTCCCGTCAGTGGTAAATTTTCGACAACTTTACATACTTATTATTAACTAGCTTCTGCCCGCGGCTTCGCCCGCGTGGATGTCGGAAATTTACCCACGGGAACGTGCTAACAGGATAAAATGTATGTGCTTCCCCAGAATGCCATCTATGTCGCGGGCCCTTTGTGGCTAATTACAATAGAAAACCAATTGTGTCTCATTAGTGGTGATTAAGAGGGTACATAGATGATATCTTTACCTAAGTACCTAACTAATTTTTAAAAAAAACTCAATAACAGAAAATTAAATACCTACCTACTGAAATAAATCTATTTCTGATGATAACTAATCTAAACTCAATAAATAAGCAAAATCCCTAAAAACTAATATCTATACGAATGACTAAACCTACCTAACAGTATTATAAAATAACCTACGGTCACTACGTACACTATCAAATATACTACCTATACTTTAAAATTAAAATCTATACCTACGACTCATATAAAAATAAACCTAAATAACTCTAAAAACTAAAAGGAATAAAAATGAACTCCACTGCGGGTGACCCAACCTACGACAAACTTAGTATTTGCGGTTGGTACAGTACAGACAGTGGTAATCGGGTATAGGGATCGAACCGCAAAATTAAGTTTGTTTTTTATTGTATATACTTTTCCGGGATAAAAAGTACCCAGTGTGGTGCCCAGGATATTAAAGAATAATTATACCAAGTTTCATCGTAATCGAACCGGTAGTTTTTGCGTGATGCCTGAACAAACAGACAGACAGACAGACAGACAAAAATTTTTTTAATCACATTTTTGGGTTCGGTGTTGGTCAAGTAACACCCCCTGCCATTTATTTTTTGGATATTTTCAATGTACAGAATTTTCACTTCTACAGATTTATTATAAGTATAGATATAGATTATTTTCTGTCAAATGTATCAATACTGAGTTTCGAGTTACTCGGACCGCGCATTCAATTTCTTCCACACAAACTTAACACCCCTATATCCCCCTTTGAGGGTTAGTTTTGAAAAACTTATAACGATAAACTTTATTACTTACTTAGGCAAGTATTCTTGCCAAGTTTCAAGTTTATGAACTAAATGAATAAGATTTTTCATATAAACTGTATCCCCCGCTTTTCACCCCCGCAGGGGTGGAATTTTGGAAAATCGTTTGGCATTATTCATAACTTGATTCAAAGATTATTTATACCAATTTTCGAGTTAATCAAGCCACGCATTATAATCCTCCCCTGAAAAATAGACTACCCCATTTCAGCCCGTCAGGGGTAGATTTTCAAAAAACCCTGATACACATTATTCTTTACTTTCAATATTAGGTATAAATACTGAGTTTCGAGTAAGTCAGACTGCGCGCTAAAATTCTTCCATACAAACTTTGAAACCACCCAATCCCTTATTAGGGGGTAGTTTAGAAGAAAAAAAAACTGACAATCTTCATAATTTATTTTGGTAAGTATTCGTGCCAAGTTTCAAGTTTATTAACTCAAGGAATAAAATTTTTCATATAAACTTTATCCCCCGCTTTTCACCCCCACAGGGGTGGAATTTTGAAAAATCGTTGGGAATTATTCATAACTTGATTCAAAGATTATTTATACCAAGTTTTGAGTTAATCAAGCCACACATTATAATCCTCCCTTGTAAAATTAACTACCCCTTTTCAACCCGTTAGGGGTAGATTTTCGAAAAACCCTGATACATGTTACTCTTTATTTTTGGTCTTAAGTATAAACACTGAGTTTCGAGTAAATCGGACTGCGCGCTAAAATTCTTCCATACAAACTTTGAAACCCCCCAATCCCTTATTAGAGGGTAGTTTAGAAGAAAAAAAAACTGACAGTCTTCATAATTTATTTAGATAAGTACTCGTGCCAAATTTCAAGTTTATTAACTCAAGGAATAAGATTTTTCATACAAACGAATTCCCCCCTTTTCACCCTCTTAGGGGTGGAATTTCGAAAAATCCTTTCTTAGTGGATGCCTACTCTTCACGAAGAACACACCCTCCAAATTTCATGTCTCTAGGACCAGCGGTTTAGGCTGTGCGTTGATCTATCAGTCAGTCAATCAGTCAGTCAGCACTTTGAATTTTATATATGTATATAGACTGCACTTATCATATAACTCTAACTAAAGGTGATTTAAAAAAAATATCGATATAATCTAAACACTAGGTATTTTATTTTGTTTGACATGACTGTCATAAGCGAACGGCTATTATTGCTCTAAAAAAAATGATAATCGTTTAAGTAAAAATTTTATTTTACAAAAAAAAAACTATTTTAAAAGTTATATTCTATTATTTTTAACTTTTACATGTATTTTGAAAGATGTGATCATGACACTTTTAAAATTCAAGGTTCTATTAATCACGGCATTTGAAACGGAACGTCATGTAAAGGGAATAATACAATATCAACACTTTTTTACTTTAATTTAAATTCCCTGTTCAAAAATCAAATCCACGATGCGTAATGTCGTAAAAAATTATGAAATTGATTAATATAATATTTTGATCTTGATGCTTTTTGGTACGACTTTTGGTCATTCTCCTTTGCTATTTGCGGTCGTGCGCAATGTTACGCACGCAAAAATGTTGCTTATGGGTGCATGCAACATGTACACTTTGGGGACTGGGGGTATTTAAAGTTGTGTCTTAACATTGTTGTTGTTATAATATATATTTTCAGGATTATTTTTATTTTCTTACTGTCCATTTCTGTATACGTCCGTATCCTTATTTCTTTTAAAGTCGATATGATTCCGTGGACAATAGTGTGGGTTGTGCGTTTGTTTACTATTATACCTTAGCTAACTATTAATGTTGTAAAGCATAACTGTTTTTTGTCCCAAATAAATAAAATAAAAATAAAATAAATAACAATAAAAGCTTGTTTTGATAAAAAACCTCAGTAAAAGTTGGAATTTTGACTGATTGATTACTCATTCCGATGAGCGAGGGTCTTTTTATTCCCTTTATTATATCAGCGATATTATATACCAGCGATAGCACTAGGAGGTGGTGAAGGGCGGGCGGGCGTTTTTGGGGAACTGTCTTTTGTAATTTTGACGTTCGAAAAGTGCTGATTCTCAGCCTAATTTGAATAAATGACTTTTGATTTTGATGGATTTTGATCATGATTATGACAGATTTAACCTATAAGGAGTTCCTTATAGGGTAAATCTGTATCTATCCACTATATTCGTTCTCTATTCAGCCAAGTGAAGTAATGGAATCCTTCGACTGTTGTCACACAAGGGTATACTGTGTTCTCTCTTATCTCAGTCTCATTTCCTACGAAACCTACAGGGAGTTTTTTTGGCGATTTCTGATTTGTCTAGTAGGTACAAACTTGTTTGTCTCATATAATTGTTTGATCCTTAGAAGAAATAGGATCGATTGGCACACAAAACCCGTTTCCTTGCTAACTGTATTTTTTTTTTCAAAATCTGAGAATGCAGATCAAAATAAGACCGTTTTCTAGTATGTACAGACGCCAGCAGGTCAAGCTACCCGAAACTGTCTTTTCCCAATCTCTAAAGTTGAAAATCTATTATAGAAATTGATAGATTGCAGTAGCTTGATGTGCTGGCGTCTGTACTGCTTAGCTCCATAGAGGTACATCATTTAAAAAGTTTAAATCTGTAACTATCTGCAATATTCTAATCTTTTTGCTCGTATTTTTACAATTTGCGACAACGAACATAATGCAATATTGCTCATCCCCCATAACAAATATAGTGATAAAAACTCATTGAGGTAATTCAGAATGGGTTTAGGGTCACTCACTCTGGATTTAAATTGTTCACAGGCCACTCTGGATTTATAAAAATTGCTGTAGCTGTTCGAAGGTCAAAGCTCTTCTCTCTCAAAGAAATGTATTACTTACTGACACCATGAAGTAACCTCACGATTACCTAGGTCAGTTTGTTATCATAGATTATACACGCATACACCTCAGCGTGCGTGTTTTTCCCTGTTTATACGTTTTACACACCTGTAGGTACGTATAAACAGGAAAATTCGAGATTTATTCAAAACAGGAAAACAAATATTTATGACCTGCTTTTTATTTACAGCTAATTTGTTGTCGTGTCTTATTATTAGGTACCTACTAAGATTTAGTTCATGTTTTCATAGGTGAACTTCTTTTAGAAAAAAAAGAAAATGCCTTAGGCTCCTACCTACTAGTATAAATGCATTCCATTGATTTCCATATCGAAAACTTGACGGTTTGGTTCCCATCCCATTCCTGCGTGGACCATGGTCCCTATAGGCTAAATTAGCTTAAAGTCAGACATAGCTTCAAATATTCGCAGATTAAAGGGCGGGATGATAAAGTGATACGAGCATTTCGTATTCCTTCAAATGTTTCACACAAATACCTGTCCCACATTGTGGGTGTTATCTTGAAGCTATGTCTGGTGACGTAGTAAAGCTCGTTTGACTTACTTGCCAGCATTATACGACTTCTCAGCCGTGACCCCTTCAGCGGGGGGGTTGCTATTAAACTCTTGGCATAACATGTCCACGTCCAGGTCCGTAAAGATGGTGTCCGGTCCGTCGGACGAGTGTTTGAAGTCTACCGGACATGCATCCTGTACGTCTTGAATTTCGTAACTTTCTTTAGCAGCCTGAGTTTCTAGCAGGAAATGTTGAATACCAGCCTTAACTCCAACGTGGATGGTCAACTGAAAATAATACAGTTTAGAGTGATGAGTGTGCATCTCCGCCATAAACATATAACATGATCATTTTTGGGAAAGTGATCATTTTCACACTATTAAAAAAAATTAAGAGATTGGATACAGATCAATTTAGTAAATACATATTTTTTATTTCAGGGGTCATCTGGAAAATATGCTAATGATGCGAATGTTTCGAGTCACTCTGGGTTTACAATAAAAACAAAATATAATTATGTTGAAAGTTGGTACTCAGGTAGGTACTCACGTCTGGTTGAAGTTTGGCCCAAAGCTTGGGCAAGGATTTATCGACACTGTAAACCACGTCTATTTTTTCTTGAAAAAAATGTATATTGTATTTGCTCTCAATTTCGTCTCGGTTCATACAATTTACGCCTTCCCAACTTGGGTTTATCTCGACGTCCTGGAAAGGGCCAAATCCTGTTATTAACACTCTTTTGGTTCCCATTTTGCGAAGATCTGTTTATATTCGTCGGTGTTGTGTAGGTATGTGACCGCTCCTGACTGTGTTGTGTATGCGCCCGCTCCTGACTGTGTTGTGTATGCGCCCGCTCCTGACGGTGTCGGTGGCTCGTCTGCATCTGTATGAATAGCCCATCGTTTATAAACACTAGAAGACTGACGCAAAACATTGTTTTTATAATTGACTAGCTTCTGCCCGCGACTTCGTCCGCGTGGAGTTTTCGCCTGCCCGTGCTATTTATTACTTAGTTTTCGCTGAGCGTTCTTAATTCTTCTTTCGGACTTTTTTTCTTTCTGCTCGGCTCCGAAGAGTCGTAGCGTCATGTTAAATAGCCTTTATCAAGAATTGGGCTAACAATCAAATTAAAAAATATATAAAAATAAATAAATCTGAAGCAATGGTATAGCAATATCCTTCAAAATGATTCAGATTGAGATTGATAATGTGTTACGCCATTAGGGTGCAGATTGAGATTGATAATGTGTTACGCCATTAGGGTGCAGATTGAGATTGATAATGTGTTACGCCATTAGGGTGCAGATTGAGATTGATAATGTGTTACGCCATTAGGGTGCAGATTGAGATTGATAATGTGTTACGCCATTAGGGTGCAGATTGAGATTGATAATGTGTTACGCCATTAGGGTGCAGATTGAGATTGATAATGTGTTACGCCATTAGGGTGCAGATTGAGATTGATAATGTGTTACGCCATTAGGGTGCAGATTGAGATTGATAATGTGTTACGCCATTAGGGTGCAGATTGAGATTGATAATGTGTTACGCCATTAGGGTGCAGATTGAGATTGATAATGTGTTACGCCATTAGGGTGCAGATTGAGATTGATAATGTGTTACGCCATTAGGGTGCAGATTGAGATTGATAATGTGTTACGCCATTAGGGTGCAGATTGAGATTGATAATGTGTTACGCCAGTAGGGTGCAGATTGAGATTGATAATGTGTTACGCCATTAGGGTGCAGATTGAGATTGATAATGTGTTACGCCATTAGGGTGCAGATTGAGATTGATAATGTGTTACGCCATTAGGGTGCAGATTGAGATTGATAATGTGTTACGCCATTAGGGTGCAGATTGCCGTTGCTTAGTAATTATATACAATTGTTGAGGCAGCGCATGCAAATAATTCTGTTTTAAGAGGTATTTCCTTCCGACTTGCTAGACAAAAGTTGTGATAGCTAAGCTTATCTAAAATGCATAATGTAAACATATTTTATAGCCTATAGCACTCACACATAATGTAGCTTTCAACCGGTGAAAACATTTTTAAAATTGGATCATTAACTGCGGAGATTACCCCCTACATACATACACACAAACAAATTTTACCTCTTTATAATATTAGTAAAGATTAAAACTATCATGTAAGTACCTATTAATGAGTTTCCTTAAATAAATACTTAGGTAATATTCTAATGTATTTGTTGTTTTAACTAGGTACCTAGTTAGAAAAACCCAAAGGATTTCAACGAAAACAACAGCCATAAAAATCCCATGGACGTACATTTAATTTACCTAATTATTACCTATATTTAACACGTTCAATGCATAATGTTTTTATTATTTTATTTTCCCTCCTGGAGGGCTCACTCAAGTCGCATATAGAATGCCGGGAGCCCTCGCAAAGACGGCTCATTATAAATGTTGGTTTTTATTAGCGAATACGGCATCATAAACTATAAAACTAAAATTCGTTGTACATTTTAACAAGATTTATTAGTATACGCCTTTCTTTTTTTTTGGGTGGGAAATCATCGAATGACAATGAATGAATGCGTGTCAGACTTTTACTGACTAAAACCCACCCGTGTTCCTTCAGTTGCCTGTGCCAGGCAACGGAAGTCAGCGTAGCAAACTACGCTGACGCCGCTAGGGAGGTCGGCGCGCAGCACCCAGTCGTACCCGATATCCCACAGATGCGACCCCAGGACCGATCCCTGTGGGACACCGCACGACATCTCACGCCGGTTCCACTCTCCCCGGTGACCGGGGTAGATGATGGCCCTGTCCGTCAGATAGGCCTCGACAGTGCGACAGAGGTAGGTCGGCATCCGGTGATACCGGATTGCCTCCCAGATGCAACTCCAGGGCAGGGTATTGAAGGCATTGGGCAAGAGACACCGCCAAGACAACCCCACCCCGGGTCACAGCATCCCCCGTCGTGAGGGCTCGCACACGCATGATTGCGTCCACCGTAGAGCGTCCCCTGTGGAAACCAAACTGGCTTTCTGCCAGATCCGGCCCCACCCGCACCAATTAGTATAAGCCTTGGTTTTGATATCCAAGAAATTTTATTTTCAAAAAAATTTGGGGTTCAGGAAGCACCAATTCTAGGGGTGGAAAAACATTTTCACGGTTACAATATATTCACAATTTTTTTTCATTTTGAGTTTATAAAACATGGGTTTAACAATCAAGGCTTTTCAGGTTTCCGTATCAAAATGGTAAAAATAACACTTGTGGTGACTTCGTTTGTCAGTCCGTTCGTCTGTCACAGGTGCTTTTTTCAGGAACTACTAAAATATATAACGCAATATAATAAGGAGTGCCAGTGCAATATACAAGACAGAAAAGGGGAGGCTTCGTTATCGATCAATTTACGGTAATCACGTTTTTAAATGTAAAATCACGTTTTACTATTAAACTAGCTTTATTAAATCTTTTTAGTGTCAGTAACATCAAATTCTGCAAATGCTGCATCAAAGTGGCTTATCTTATTCAAATAATTGACATGAGTTTATACAGTCAACATTCTCTGGGATTTAATTTGGATTTAGTAATGAAATCCTTTCCGATCTTAGAAAAAGTATAAACATCTCTAGGAACAAAAGAATTACGAATGCTTTAAGAAATAAGATATATTATCGTTCTGATAAGCAGAAGTTGTATTTTTGAAGACTATTTTCAAATGTTTCCTGGTTTTAAAATCTAATCTAATTTTAATATCTGATGGTTAGGTACACTAACAATAACGGTAGGTAAGTACTTAATTTTGGTAATAGTCTCATCTCGGTAACAAATCCTGTTTATTTTTTCTACTCCAAAATGGCCATTGTTCTTTGCAAAGTGAAAATTCTGAAATAAATCTAGTGTGTGTAAAATTTACCGATGTATTATTTTTTTTACTAGCCGTTTGTAGAGGATTTTTGAGTATTTTTAAGAATTTAGTATTTTAATAAGCAATCGCAAAAAGTTAAAATATTGTTGTGAAAGTTTAAAAATATTTTTCCTACCAAGTCTGCGCAAGACCGGCTCGCTCTTTACTGGTTTTTTTAAATCATGAATAAGTAATAAATAATAATACTTACACCCAAGAATATACCACCGGTGACGTTACAAGGAACACCATTAAAAGTCGTCACTCAATTAAATATCTCGGTCATGTGGTCACGGATTCTCTCACGGATGACCAGGATATAGATAGGGAGCGCAGGGCATTGGCAGTCCGATGCAATACCTATGCTTGTCTGCATGTTTGCGCGGTGCACTGAGGAGGTAAAACTGACGCTCTTCAGAGCCTACTGCCAGTCGTTTTACCCGTGCAGCTTGTGGGTTAGGTATACGCAGAAGGCTTACAACGCTCTGTGCGTGCAGTATAATAATGCGCTGAGGATATTGTTGGGGCTGCCTCGGTTTTTGATGCCGACGATGCTGCGACGATTTCGGGGTAGCCCTAAAAGTATTTTAGCTACACTGGCGGACAAGGTTGACGGACCTTTTATTAGACTTTGGGCTGTGCATGATGTTCATGTAGCCAATTAGTGTATTTTTAAGTTATTGTTATTTAATAACATAGGATAAGTTCATACTAACTCTGTATGGAAGCACTGGTCTGAAATAAAAAGCTTGAGTTTGAATAATAGAACACTGAACGTAAATCAGCTGTTACTAAATAATTACGAGTAGGTAATAAGTAATAACATTAAAAAAATACATAATGTATGTTATGTGTATGCCATTCATACAAAAAATTAAAAAGATTGACAGAGATTGGACAAAAAGTATATTCGCTCGCTCTGATCCCAAGACAGGGACTTGGGATCAGAGCGAGCGATTATACTTTTTCAAAATTTTTGTACACTAGTACATGTAAATACCCCCAGGGATACCAAATATAGCAACAAGATATTCTGTTAACACTATTTTACTTCGTTTTACAGTGTTTTATAATACGGTTTCAAACCTAATGCCGATGACCCTCACCCACCTAGTTATGTCGGGAGCAGGTGCTCTGTATTGAGTCGAATCCGAAGACCGACTGACGAGCAAATTTTTTTTTTTTTTTTAGAATATGGCATCTCGTAGTTGACCTTGAGAGGTCGTGACTACTTAACCGGACTATCCTGTGGTTGCCTTAAGAATTCTTAAAGCCTCCAGCCAGGGCTATATCTAGATTAAAGCTAAGCGACTGCACGCTAAGGGCACCCCCTGTGGGGTACGAACCTCGGCTTAGGGCGTCGCTGCCTCGCTGGGAGAGGGCAGCAAGGGGACAGGCTGGATCGGATTAATGACGAGCAAAACAAGTGCACGCTCTTTTATAGGATGATCGACAACTCTGTCCAATGACGCACGTCAAGTGTTTACTTGATACATAACACTAAAATACGCTAAATCTAATAAGACTTGCATTATAAAGTAATCAAATAATACAAGAATAATTGTCATAAACAAACAATGGTGATTTCACAAAGTAAACCGTTTTAAAAACAAAGCAACACGTCATCCGTTGTTTTGAATAAAACCAACGGGTACAATTTATCGAAATAAGTTGCCAAAAATTAATTAGGAAATCAATTAAGAAAAGCTTCAAGTTTATAAATGAAAGGAAAAAAATAGTTTACATATAAACTTGTTTTAAAAAAAAATCGTTTGGTACGTTAAATATACCCAGTTTCGCAGTAAAATCTGGCTCGTTAAACTGTATTAACCCTTATCACCCCGCCAGGGGTGGATTTTTGAAAAACCCTAAAACACATGATCTTTTGTTTTAAGTTAATTCGACATAGTATATTTCCATAGAAACTTTGACACCCCTTAAACCATTCCTGTGGGGTAGTTTAAAAAAACTTATAAGTATAATAAACTTTATTATTTAGTACCCCTACAAAGGGTAGTTTATGAAAATGCATGATTAATTTAGATAGGCCAAGTTTCAAGTTTTTAGATCAATGAAATGAGATTTTTTATATTAACTATATCCCTGCTTTTCACCCCCGCAGGGGTGGAATTTTGAAAAATCGTTTCGGATGACTGTGTTGATAACTTGACTCAAAGATAATTTATACCAATTTTCGCGTTAGTCAAGTCACGGAGTAAAAATCCACTCCTTTAAAAATTACTACCCCTTTTCAGCCCGTCATGGGTAGATTTTCGAAAAACTTTGATACACATTATTCTTTACTTTCGATCCTAGGTATAAATACTGAGTTTCGAGTAAATTGGACCGCGCGCTAATATTCTTCCATACAAACTGCAAAACCCCCCAATCCCTTGTTAGGGGGTAGTGAAGAAAAACTAAAATCACAAACTTCATAATTTACTTAGATTAGTATTCATGCCAAGTTTTAGGTTTATTAACTCAAAGAATAAGATTTTTCATAAAAACAAAATCATTTCACCCTCTTAGGGGTGGAATTTCGAAAAACCCTTTCTTAGTGGATACTTACTCTTCACGAATAACACACCCTCCAAATTTTATGTCTCCAGGACCAGCGGTTTAGGCTATGCGTTGATGTATCAATTGTGGTCATCCATCCTAGTTGGAACCACGACCGGGGTTGCCTATTCTCTGTCTAGGAACTAAACCAATTACAGGCACTTTTGAATTGTCAAAGGGTCGGTCAGTCAGAAAGATGAAGCTAGTTATCGCTATCGAGCTTCTCACTCATTCCTCATTGTATTATATACTTCAATGATTAGGTATACATACCTACGTAAAGTTTCAGCCAATTACACTGATCGGCGGTTATTCTATAGCATTTTATATGTTACTAGCTTCTGCCCGCGGCTTCGCCCGCGTGGTTGTCGGAATTTATCCCACGGGAACGTGCTAACAGGATAAAATGTATGTGCTTCCCCAGGATGCCATCTATCTCTATGCCAAATCAGAAGTTCAGTCGTTTAGGCGTGAAAATGTAACATACAGTTTCAAGATTTGAACTTGAAACTGTATGTTACATTTTCACGCCTCCCCTTAAAAACTGAATTACCCCATTTTGTCCAGTCAGTGGTAAATTTTCGACAACTTTACATACTTATTATTAATTATTTTCTGTCAAAAGTATCAATACTGAGTTTCGAGTTACTTGGACCGCGCATTCAATTTCTTCCACACAAACTTAACACCCCTATATCCCCCTTTGAGGGGTATATTTTGAAAAATTTATAATGATAAACTTTATTACTTACTTAGGCAAGTATTCTTGCCAAGTTTCAAGTTATTAACTAAATGAATAAGATATTTCATATAAACTGTATCCCCCGCTTTTCACCCCACAGGGGTGGAATTTTGAAAAATCGTTTGGGAACATTCATAACTTGATTCAAAGATTATTTATACTAATTTTCGAGTTAATCAAGCCATGCAGTAAAATCCTCCCTTGTAAAATTACCTACCCCTTTTCAACCCGTTAGGGGTAGATTTTCGAAAAACCCTGATACATGTTACTCTTTATTTTTGGTCTTAAGTATAAACACTGAGTTTCGAGTTAATCGGACCGCGCATTCAAATTATTCCAAACAAACTTCAACACCCCTATATCCCCTTTGAGGGGTAGTTTTGAAAAAATTATAATGATAAACTTTATTACTTACTTAGGCGAGTATTCTTGAAAAGTTTCAAGTTTATTAACCTAATGAAGTAGATTTTTCATATAAACTGTATCCCCGCTTATCACCCCCACAGGGGTGTAATTTAAAAAAAATCGTTTGGTATGTATTCATAACTTGACTCAAAGATTATTTATACTAATTTTCGAGTTAATCAAGCCATGCAGTAAAATCCTCCCCTGAAAAATTGACTACCCCATTGCAGCCCGTCAGGGGTAGATTTTCAAAAAACCCTGATACACATTATTCTTTACTTTCAATATTAGGTATAAATACTGAGTTTCGAGTAAATCGGACTGCGCGCTAAAATTCTTCCATACAAACTTTGAAACCCCCCAATCCCTTATTAGGGGGTAGTTTAGAAGAAAAAAAACTGACAATCTTCATAATTTATTTAGATAAGTATTCGTGCTAAGTTTCAAGTTTCTTAACTCAACGAATAAGATTTTTCATACAACCGAATTCCCCCCTTTTCACCCTCTTAGGGGTGGAATTTCGAAAAATCCTTTCTTAGTGGATGCCTACTCTTCACGAAGAACACACCCTCCAAATTTCATGTCTCTAGGACCAGCGGTTTAGGCTGTGCGTTGATCTATCAGTCAGTCAGTCAGTCAGTCAGTCAGTCAGTCAGGACTTTGAATTTTATATATATAGATTCTTTAGATTGATATAACTTTTTTATTAATGAACCGATTGAAATGGAACAAACAAAATTTTAAGTGGAGCAAACCAAAACGCATTAGTGAAAACTGCATTCAAATCGGATAAGCCGTTTCTGAGCTTAGCGTGCACAAACAGACACAGACAAGCAGACATACAGACAAAAATTCAAATCATTGTTTTGGGTTCTATTTCGTTCATAGTTAAAGCCCAATAATAGTTTTTCTTATATAATTATCTTCCATGTACAGACAGCGACAGCGACCAGTCATGCCTAAGGGGATTGAATTGAAGATTTTTATGGACCCTGGCATAACTTTACTTTCTTCTTTTTTTTATCAAACGTTGCCCCATACTAGGAATTACTCCTGTATCGTGGGTGCGTTTACAAACATTTAAACTCACAGACACAAACATAACTACTGTCGCGCCATTTTGATTTATTTTTCAAAATTTCGGCCACGCATGAAGCCTATATAAATCGATAGCCCTTGCTTAGATCTTTTTGCATAGTTGTTTGATTATTTTAAACTTTCAGAGTGATTATTTCAAGTTAAAAAAATACGGATGTCAAGTGATCAACTTTGAACGTTAATATCTTGGAAACTTGACACTACGGGGTTTGGTCTTATTATGTTTTCTGCTTGCATTCATGTCAGCTATCGATTTATATAGGACTAGCTGAGAACAAAAGCAAAAAAAAAAAAGAGTACATAGAAACAATTTATCAGAAACTGAAAAGGGTTGTGTTTGCGTTGCAAAAATTAAGACAAAATGTTTCTGTAGAAGCTATCGGCTTACCATGGTTATGTGTCAGCAGGGCCCTAATTCACTAATTCCTTGCTCGAAGCAAGGAATCGTTAAGTGGTCTTAGAGAATTACCACGTCAAGTCCTTAGTTTATCACGACATCTGCTAATAACGTATACTCTATGACAATGGACTGTCGTGGTTTGAACTGTCAAAATACATGTTGTCCGTACGGTTGACATTTCGATTCCTTGGCGTTAACAAGACATGATTTGCACGTGGTAAGATTTTGCGGAGAATAATACCATAAGAGCTATGGATTAATAATGTGTGGCAACTCGATCGATATCGAAATAGGATTTTAAAATTCAACAAGGATGCATTCGGGTTATCAACAAGGCTTGGTTCCTAGATAGTTGTAAACCTATAATTCAATATGTAAAATTCTTCCAATTACTTGTATCAATAGTCGAACGGGTCGATCGATCATTAGGTCGACCCGTGCGCTTGTCACGATTTGTCCGTGGATTGGGTGACCATCTTTCTTTCATCATACCAAGACCCCTGCATCCCTCGTAAAGCACGTTAAGCCGTTGGTCCAAGGAGCTGAAGACTTTAGTTAGAGACCCTGAACATGCATTACAAACATAATTATGTACTTTTTTTTTATCTGTATGCGGGGGGCGTACCCCACCAGGCGGGCCCAGTGCGGGTGACTGGTGCGTGGACATTGGACATCAGTTTTCCCACGATGTTTTCCTTCACTGTTCTGAGAGCAGTCGTGATGAAATAATTTACTTGAAGTAAAGTGCCTGCCTGGGTTTGAACCAACGACAAATCGTAAGTTGCGACTCTTTCCACGAGGCCACCAGTGCTCTCTTATTATCGGTCAATTATTTTAGAAATTAATAAAAATATTTTAGATTAATAATATTTTAGAATATAATTTTAAATATATTTTGTAATTTAACTACATCAGCACCCAGGAGTACTATAAATGAGTAGTCATTTAATATTTTAATATCATCATCATCATCTGCCTAGCCTTTTCCCAACTATGTTGGGGTCAGCTTCCAGTCTAACTGGATGCAGCTGAATACCAGTATTTTACATGGACCGACTGCTCTGACCTCCACAACCTCATTTAATCTATATCTATCTATATACTTATAATAAATCTGTAGAAGTGAAAATTCTGTACATTGAAAATATCCAAAAAATAAATGGCAGGGGGTGTTACTTGACCGACACCGAACCCAAAAATGTGATTAAAAAAATTTTTGTCTGTCTGTCTGTTTGTTCAGGCATCACGCAAAAACTACCGGTTCGATTACGATGAAACTTGGTATAATTATTCTTTAATATCCTGGGCACCACACTGGGTACTTTTTATCCCGGAAAAGTATATACAATAAAAAACAAACTTAATTTTGCGGTTCGATCCCTAGACCCATTACTGTGTCAACCGCAAATAATAAGTTTGTCGTAGGTTACGTCACCCGCAGTGGAGTTCATTTTTATTCCTTTTAGTTTTTAGAGTTATTTAGGTTTATTTTTATAAGTCGTAGGTGACACCGAATTTTAATTTTAAAGTAAAGGTAGTATATTTGATAGTGTATGTAGTGACCGTAGGTTATTTTATAATACTGTTAGGTAGGATCGATAGTCATTCGTATAGATATTAGTTTTTAGGGATTTTGCTTATATTCTGAGTTTAGATTAGTTATCATCAGAAATAGGTTTATTTAGATAGGTAGGTATTTTATTTTCTGTTATTGTGTTTTTTTTTTTTAATTAGGTAGGTACTTAGGTAAAGATATCATATAGGTACCCTCTTAATCACCACTAATGAGACACAATTGGTTTTCTATTGTAATTAGCCACAAAGGGCCCGCGAGATAGTTGGCTTTCTGGGGAAGCACATACATTTTATCCTGTTAGCACGTTCCCGTGGGATAATTTCCGACATCCACGCGGGCGAAGCCGCGGGCAGAAGCTAGTATTTTAATAAATATTATTTTTTGCAAAAACTTGTAGTTAACGTTTACTTATAGCCTAGGTTTATAAACTTCTAAAGCAGATACCACTTGGTTCATGAATTACATATTATAAAGAACATAGTATACCTAATCATATTTGGCAACTAGCACAACTAGTACATAACTCACAGCTCGAATGTGGTACTAAATGGAATATAAACTAATGAAAGCTTATCTCACATAACTTTTCTTTCTCATTAGCCTCAGCCAACTGTTATGTGAAATGTTAAATGACTTTATTTTTGTAAGTAGGTTTGTACAAACACTTTTACACGTCAATCATATTTTAAAACTAGATGAGGTCGGCGTTTCCTATCTGACTAGTCTGAGAAGAAAGGCCGAAACAAACTCAGACGTCACAGTCTCTTTTAAAGTCCAGACATAATCTTGGTCAGATAATGTGAAGACCATGTAGATTAATGTCTGAGATGGTTTTTTTGAGGAAAGAACCAAACAGTTTGAGAGGACCTGTCCAGTCAGTGCACGCATTTGTCAGAAATCGTGCAGCTCAACACAACACTTAAGGAGCTCGACGATTCGACGAACAATACCAAAGAAAGGACATTTGGGTAGGCCACATTAATTACTCAAACTGCCAGACCATGACAAAAACTAACAGAACAGAGAGAAAAATAAAAAATAAAATGACCCACATAGTCTTCACATTCACAATAATTAAAATAATAGAATACTTTACAGAGTAAGCAAATATCATAGTATATATCAAATTCATTAATGTCAAAGCGTATATAAAAAAAAAAACAAAAAACAACAACAAAACAAAAATAAAAAAATAAAAACATTCAATATGTAAAAATTGGAAGCAGCTTAATCCCAAGCCTTTTTGTCCTCGATATAAGCCTTAACGGTATAAAAGGCTTTCTGGCACAACTTACGTTTAATGAATGTTCCAGTTCTTGTGCAACTTGTGTCGATGGTATAGGTGACTTCAGGAACATGCACAATAGGGTAGAGCTCGACCAACGTAGAGAGATGTGTAGTAAATGTATCCGCAGAGATACCTATCACAAAAATTCATGAAAATAATGTCTACATCAGGGTTAAAGTCGACCATCCTCTTCTGTGTGGGATGTGCGCGGAGAGGTTAGCTCATGTCTTTTATGAAGCAATGAATGTGAAAATTGCGATTGATTGTCATTTTATGTGTGTTTCGCAATACCAGCTGGACTTTCTTGTATGGCATGACCAGGTTCCGAGACTTAGTATCTTAACAAGGAACTCACATCCGAGCATCGTTTGATATTTCAGCTTGTACCTAGCTCGTCTCCTGGCGAGTAGTAACTATTGAACCTAACTATCATCTCGGATAGCTAGACCCAGGCTTGTAACGATGGAGTCCGGTCCGTGGCACGGACAGAGAGAGACAGAGTGGCCAAGCGCCATGCAGCATCACATTGAAAGCTCGAAATGTTGCGGAATACACCAACGTGGACGGTCAACTGAAAAGAGGGAAAGTAAACATGTTACTTTATTAAAAGCTTAATACAATAAAGGGCAATGTTATTAAAGAACAAATATTATTTCCCACTAAGTAATTGAACTAGCCAACTCGGATAGCTAGCGGGATAGGAAAGCTTAGTCTTATGGATAGAATCTCAGTCCTGTGTAGTCTTGTTAAAAAGATCGTGAATCCCGCGCGATTACCTAATATAGTAGGACCTTATAATAATAAGGAAAATTCTATAATCAAAATGATGTGACGTCCACTGGTAGGTGATTGTACAGGTTGAACGTGGGTAATACCTACAATATTAGGTCATGATTGTCACAAATTAACGCTTTTGGGTGTATCAGCGAACCACGTACCTACCACCTAAATACTAACTGACATGGCAACAACGGACCTTAAAAGGCTTAATTATTACACTACTCTGAATTTGGAATCCTGATTCAATGTTTTATACAAGTTAAGTGTTTTATGTAAGTCAGTCATTCATTTTTTTTTTAAAGATACTATATCAATTTTATTTACAAGATAACACTAAAAAAACAAAATAATATCCTAAATTAACTAAAACTATTTACAGACTAAAATATAGCGTCGAAAAATTCATCCACATCACCATTGATTCAATCGGTCATTTGAGAAACAACAGAAGTCAAAGGTATTTAATAAAATAATGTATACAGGTAAATACAAATAAGATATTTCATCGGAATATGAAGAAATTGAGACGATAATGACCCAGTGCGATTCTGTAACCATCTCACCGTAAAAACTTAGGTGAAGTGAGCGTGGAGTAAGCTGTCATTCCAACTAATGCTAGGGATTGACACTATTGACAGCACACTCGCTCGCTTCACCTAAGTTTTCACGGTGAGATTTTCACAGAATCGATCGGCAGATGTATGAACGTAAACGAGGCAAATGGAGTATGTGAGATCGCAGCAGGTGACGTTCTGTAGTATGTGAGATCGCAGCAGGTGACGTTCTGTAGTATGTGAGATCGCAGCAGGTGACGTTCTGTAGTATGTGAGATCGCAGCAGGTGACGTTCTGTAGTATGTGAGATCGCAGCAGGTGACGTTCTGTAGTATGTGAGATCGCAGCAGGTGACGTTCTGTAGTATGTGAGATCGCAGCAGGTGACGTTCTGTAGTATGTGAGATCGCAGCAGGTGACGTTCTGTAGTATGTGAGATCGCAGCAGGTGACGTTCTGTAGTATGTGAGATCGCAGCAGGTGACGTTCTGTAGTATGTGAGATCGCAGCAGGTGACGTTCTGTAGTATGTGAGATCGCAGCAGGTGACGTTCTGTAGTATGTGAGATCGCAGCAGGTGACGTTCTGTAGTATGTGAGATCGAAGCAGGTGACGTTCTGTAGTATGTGAGATCGCAGCAGGTGACGTTCTGTAGTATGTGAGATCGCAGCAGGTGACGTTCTGTAGTATGTGAGATCGCAGCAGGTGACGTTCTGTAGTATGTGAGATCGCAGCAGGTGACGTTCTGTAGTATGTGAGATCGCAGCAGGTGACGTTCTGTAGTATGTGAGATCGCAGCAGGTGACGTTCTGTAGTATGTGAGATCGCAGCAGGTGACGTTCTGTAGTATGTGAGATCGAAGCAGGTGACGTTCTGTAGTATGTGAGATCGCAGCAGGTGACGTTCTGTAGTTTCTAAGTTTGTAGTTTCTATCTTTCGAACCTTTCTTTATTTTTTAATTTTAGTGAGAGATATATTATATACTAGCTTCTGCCCGCGGCTTCGCCCGCGTGGATGTCGGAAATTATCCCACGGGAACATGCTACCAGGATAAAAACTATGTCCTTCCCCAGAATGCCATATATCTCTTTGCCAAATCAGAAGTTCAGTGGTTTAGGTGTGAAAATGTAACATACAGTTTCAAGTTCAAATCCTCCCCTTAAAACTAAATAATTTAAAAGGAACGATCTAATTAATTTAAAAATTAAAACGAATTTAGACATACAATTTTAGTATCTACTAATAATCGAGATCAAACTAAACTTACATTATACAACAACCAGACAACCCAACAAATAAACCTTTTAATCGACAAATACAACGGAACCAATTTTGAAAACAACCACCAGACAACCCAACAAATAAACCTTTTTTAATCTACTAATACAACGGAGCCAATTTTAAATTTACGATACGATCAATCCACAATTCCACGACAGTACCGAAGCGTTCGGCCGATACCCAACCAAATGCGTAACGAAACCATAGCGCGATCTATTTCGATCCCAACGCCATCTATCGAGCATAGTGACAACTCGGATTATTTATCTATACTCCGTTCGGGCATTTTCTTTGTACTAAAAGTTTTATTATAGTGATATTATATTTTTCATACCTTTTTACTATTTATTTACTTTTTTCCGATGAATTAAAACAATAACATGAACCGAACTCGTGTAACGATCGACACCATTGCGCGATCACCAACTCGACATTATAGTACTAATAGAATTATCTATACTCCGTTAGAGCATTTTCTTTGTACTAAAAGTTGTATTATATTATATTTTCATACCTTTTTACTATTTATTTACATTTTCCGATGAATTTTCAGTACTGAATTGATGCCGACTCTTGACCAATAGATGGCGCTGTATGTCCGGAATAAATTTTATTTTTTGTAATAAAAACTATCCTATGTCCATTCTCAAGTTCCAAACTATGTTTGTACCAAATTTCACACAAATCGGTTCAGTAGTTTAGGCGTGAAGCAAAGACAGACAGACAGAAAGACAGACAGACAGAGTTACTTTCGCATTTATAATATTAGTTTGGATAATATATTATTAAGGTTTTGTATATTGACAGAAATATGGCGACCATTGTTGAAGATGTCGGAAACAATCATGCCGACTGGGAGTTCTACTGGCGTGCGCCGCGTAAACCAATAGAGTTATATTTTATTAAAGTGCTGTGCTTACCTTTAATTTAGATGCATGCAATGCTATTGTATTTGTAAATGATATATACTTGGAATGTCTTTGTGTGTATTTAGTTGGTTTGCCTAAATAAATAAATATGAAAACCCCGGTAGACCCGGTAGTACGTTCCCGTAAGATATTTTTCAACACCCACGCGGGCAAAAGCAGGTGCCATACAATGTATGTTAGGTACTACGGTACGGCTCCACGGTACGTCATTACTTGGAAACGGATCGGTAGCAGTATGGTTGACGTTATTTTCCAAGTCTTATTTTGCGTGTTAAGGAAAGTGCACTGTGTATATAAGGATGGTGAGTTATGGCAACAATCAATTGGTATCGAAGTACCGAGGAAAGCGTTTGTATTTTTCTAATTCTCAACTAAATCCGATTTAACAAAATGGCTCCCAATTTTTTCAGAAAAAGAGTTTTAATGACAGGATTTACCCCATTCAAAGCTTATAAAACGAATCCAAGTTGGGAAGGATTGCACGCCATGGACCGTCCAGTAATTCAAAATAAATACGATATTTGTCTGACCGTACAAGAAATTCCTGTAAGCTACAAGAAAGTGGATGAGCTTGTCCCACAGCTGTGGAGGAATTTGCAACCTCATGTGAGTACAAACATAAAATTATACTCTAGTATAGGTAAGGTACTCATTATTTTGCTGTAGATTTTTCATAAGGTATAAATTTCAAGCAGTATAGAAACTTATAGTTTTACACGAGCTAACCAGAGACTCTCAGTTGGTAGTTGTACCAAGGGCTTGATTCAGAAAGCGGTAGCTCCTGCACAACGGCGCATATTATTAGGAGGTTCCCCTCTCTGAAGCCCTAATCTAAGGTTTATTAGATCCTGTTTTCGATACCGATGGGACATTTGAATTTGAATAGAAACAGTACGAAGTTACTAAAGGCAAATTAAGAATATCTACGGAGTATCTGTTCGTCACTTCTCCAGTCAGCCCGGATAAATAAATTCTTTTCGTCGCTGATCTTTCTTTGCGTAAATGCCTATTTAACATCGGCAAATTCGTTTTCAAATGATTGATATAGGTACGTAGGCAGTTATTTATGTTTCGATCGTGGCCCTTACTATATCATACTTAATTTTTTTCAGTTGACGATCCACGTTGGTTTATCACCAGCAGTTTCATGCTTTGTGTTAGAAACACAGGCTAATAAGCACAATTTCATTGTTGATAATGATGACAAGAGTTCTCCCAAGGACATTAAGCCCGTGTGTGATGGACCCAACACCTTAGTTACACAGCTGGACGTCGCGGCTATCTGCAGAAAGTTTAATTCTAATCCCGAGGACGAGCTACACGCGAAAATATCAAGTAATGCTGGCGGGTAGGTTAGCCGAGATGTGTTTCAATCTAATAACTAGAATATGGTAGTCACGTCACAGAAAGTATTTTTGAATTAGATCCTGCAGTTCCTCTCAGTCACCGGCCTAAAGAAATCTTGTGAACTGACAGATCGGCAATCTGACTGGCTAGAATCTGAGTGTAGATAGATAGTAGTTAGTGAGTTTCATGTATGCACTTTCTTGTCAGAACTATTTATTCATCATGACGTCGTGATAAAAGCCCAATGAGA
This sequence comes from Apamea sordens, assembly GCA_945859715.1. Taxonomy (NCBI): domain Eukaryota; kingdom Metazoa; phylum Arthropoda; class Insecta; order Lepidoptera; family Noctuidae; genus Apamea; species Apamea sordens. The sequence continues at coordinate 906,395 of OX244002.1, forward strand.
ATCTCGGCTGCAGGAAACGTTATTGCCTTCTGGATCTACGAGTATATGAATAGTGTTACAATATATTAGAGTTTTATTTATTTGGTTAGCCAACAATTGTTTACACAACAGTTTTTTGTTACAGGGATCTCTGCAATTACATTTATTACACATCTCTCTGCTATGGTCGAAGCCCTACCCTATTCGTCCATGTTCCTGTTGACACGTATACACCCGATCAACTTGCGAAAGGACTGGAACGTATCTTAGAGTTATGTCTCCAACAGTTATGTAATCAGGACGATTATTATTACATTTAAAATGTTGTGTGATTGCGTTTTGTTGCGCAAATCAAACTGTAAAAATGCTTAATTTAAAAAAAATCTGTAATAATTGTTAAAATAATTAGATTTTCTGTCTTGCCTTATAATACCTGTGATCTGAATTAGTACTTAGTTTAAATTCCTGTTAGCGTAAGTTTTGAACAATGAAGTATATTATTATTATTTTCGGTCCCTATCTAACTCTAATTCCGAACCATCATTATTTGCACCTGTAATAAAACAGGTACTTTAGTTTTAGTTTATTTTTAGGCACTATTATTGTATGATTCTTGGCTAAATGTAAATCTTTTGTAAACGTTTTTATTAAATAAAAAAATATAAAATGATTTTTTAGTAAGACATTATTCATTTCGTACCCAAAAATTAAAGTGCCGGTCAGAAAACAAAAATAGATAAGTACTATTTTCTTATGCATTAGGTACTATTGCAATGATAAATGATAAATTATGATTTTATTTTTGTAAGTAGGATTGTTGTACAAACACTTTTACACGTCAATCATATTTTTTTTAAAACTAGCTGAGGTCCGGCGTTTCCTATCTGACTAGTCTGAGAAGAAAGGCCGAAACAAACTCAGACGTCACAGTCTCTTTTAAAGTCCAGACATAATCTTGGTCAGATCATATGAAGACCTTGTAAGTCGATGTCTGAGATGGTCTTTTGAGGAAAGAACCACACAGATTGAGAGGACCTGTCCAGTCAGTGCACGCATTTGTCAGAATGTCAATGAAAGTATACGTGGTGGGGCTTGCGCGCTCCGAATTCTATGCTTCTGCCGGAAGAGTTTACTTTGCCGGAACGGGTCTAGGGTGAGGAGCCAGATCAAGAGGGGGCCCGCAGGGCAGCATGTGGCGATCTGTTGGGCAGTAGCGACCTGACGGACCCTGAAGAAGTCTTGTTCCTCACCTCTGGCTTGCCTTCATTGGCCGGTTGGAGTGAACACTGACGAGGAACAGAGCTCCCACCTCATTCTTGCCTTTATTGGCTGGCTTCAAAGTCAAAGTCAAAGTCAAATCATTTATTTCAATTAGGCACATAAAAGGCACTTTTGAACGTCAAAATTTAAATTAAAATAAAATTGATTCTAGTCGCCCCTTCCAAAAGGTAGTTTTCGTATGGAGAAGAATGGGCAAGAAACTCCACCGTTACTCTTTTAAAATGTTTTGCAATATTTTGCATACATTAATTATATAATTATATGTGAAGACGATGCACCTAAACATAAAATTACTATACCATAATAGGTAAAAGAATTAAAATGAATTAATGAAACCATGACATATAAATTGACTATGTGATAGGTACATGGTGCTCACATATTTACAAACATTCCAAAAGTAGACTATTTTCATAAATAAATAATAAGGAGTAATAATTCCGGGTGACTTAAGCAATTACAGAATGCAAATCAATGTCAAAGAGAATAAAAAAATAAAAAATTATACAATTACATTAGCAACCAGTTTGACTTTGTCTAGACTCTAGAGATTGTCCTATGGAGCAGGACCAGCATGTTTCCAAGCATTCTTATCTTGGATATAATCCTCTAATTTGTAATATCCTTGCTTACAAAGTGTAATTTTAATATAAGTTTTAAATTTTCTTTCATTTAATTGCAATATCTCACAAGGTATTTTGTTGTAACATTTAACACAGTACCCCATAAAAGATGTATGTACTTTTGATAATCTGAAAAAAGGTTGATCTAATTTATCTTTATTTCTAGTATTAAAATTATGTAGAGTTCTAAATTATGTAGCTTGAGTGGAGATTCGCAAGAGCAAACGTGCTCAGAGGAATGAAGGAAGTTTAAGTATTCCAGTCAGATGCTAGTCTTTACCGATCTTGACCGTACTTCCGGGATTGTCCTGATAGCCGTGGAATACCTCTCCATTCCTCATTAGCACTTCAGGACATGTTGCCCCCTTGTCGCTACGACACTATGTGCTAGCGACCGTTTTCGGGAGCCCATTATTGAGTGTGCAAGTCACCCCCTGCCATTATATCTGTGTAATTTATATACTTAGAACATTGATCAGGCAGAGGCTATAGTTTTTCCATAGTCATAACCAGTTCACTTTAGCCACCCAAACTTATAACCCAATATCTTTGTTTCCATATCCTGCAATAGTCCTACACCAACCGGGGGTGGTCCTTGGGCGCACTTGCATAGTGCAAACAGGGATAATCGTCGGTTGGTGCCTCATTTTATTGAAAATATCTAATAGGCCTCTGCGAGTTGGCTTCGGCCCCTCATACGCCTTCCAAAGGTATAAATGAATAAGGGCTGATTGTTCCTTTGCCAGATAACTTTAATTCGAGGAATAAAATTGATGTTTGACAGTTTTTGTATGAAATAGGTAACTGACAAAATTTCAAAATATTATTCGTCGAATAAAGTAATCAGATGACTGAAAAATCAGCCCTTATCAAAAGTCATTCAAATTAAAAGTCATTTATTCAAATTAGGCTGAGAATCAGCACGTTTCGAACGTCAAAATTACAAAAGACAGTCCTCCAAAAACGCCCGCCTTTCACCACTTCCTAGTGCTATCGCTGGGAAGAAGAAGTGGCGCAACAAACTCCCCAGCAGCACAGCTGTCTGTTCAGTTAGAAAATAGTTGCATGTACCTATACAATACTAGATATCTATGTTAAGTAATTAACATTATAAGACACAGACCATACAATTATTTGCCATAATTATGTCAGCTAATACAGCTGTACGCCAATATACCAACAATAGTAGTAGTATAAAAGTAGTATAAAAATATACGTAGGTACTGTTACGAGCTTCGGGTTCGTGACAATAAAAACTGTCTCTACCTCTCCAGTGTCTGAATAAATCGTTCCACCATTCCATCCGATTGTGGGTGGTAAGAAGTTGTTCTTGTTTTATGAGTACCCATAACTCGACAAGTTTCTTAGAATATTTGGGACTCAAAATTCCTTCCTTGATCACTGTGAATCTCTAAAGGAACTCCAAAACGACAGAAGACTTCATAAACTAATTTATCTGCAACTGTCGAAGCTTCTTGATTTGGAATGGCGAACACTTCCGGCCACTTAGTGAAGTAATCCATCACAACCATGAAATAATTGTTACCACTTTCACTTTCCGGAAACGGCCCCGTAACGTCAAGGGCTATCCTCTCCCATGGAAACCAGATGGCGCTAGTGGTAACTAATGTCACAATGTATCAGGCATTAATTGTGGCACGTAACAGTACTCAAGCTAAAAAATTATTAATTAAAATAAAAATGTAAATAAAAACTTACTACCTAAATAAAAGCCTCCAGGCATAAAGGGCGTGATAGCTTACATATTTATGCATTGCTGGGTTCTGTTCACATAGCTGTCACTTAAAGTAATAAATGATAAACTAGAACCATCGAAGTAAAATAAATAAATGAGTTAATACTAATAACAGTAACCCGTCAGTAAGCTAATTCTGGAGAAAGAACATTAACATTGTCTTGAGTTAATTAGGGCGACCAACTATTCTTATCGTGTAGTAGTCGTTGATGGAATAGTAAGCCTTTGAAAATTGGATTTTACTTGAGCTTTAAACGCATTAAAAGGCAAGTCTAGCAAAGAAGAGGGTATCTTGTTATAGAAGGTTATACCAAGCCCAACAAATGAGTTATGAACCTTATGAAGCCGGTGAAAGGGTGCACGTAGGTTGTCCTTATTTCTAGTGTTAATACTGTGAATATCACTGTTTTTAGTGTACAAGTGTAAATTTTGCCTGTAAATATAAGATGTTGGCGAAGATGAATTGTGATGCAACCGTGAGAATACCAATATCTTTAAAAAAAATCTCTTAGAGAAACTCTGGCACCTAGCTGGTAAATTGCTCGTAAAATATATTGTGCTATGGGTTTCCACCCTCAGGACATGTTGCCCTGTCCTGAGGTGCTTATGAGGATTGGAGCGGTATTCCACGGCTATCATCTTACTGGAATACTTCCTTCCTCCGAGCACGTTTGCTCTTGCGAATCTCCACTAAAGCCAGCCAATAAAGGCAAGAATGAGGTGGGAGCTCTGTCCCTCGTCATTGTTCACTCCAGCCGGCCAATAAAGACAATTAGCCAGAGGTGAGGAACAAGACTTCCCCCGGGGGATAGAGTCCGTGGGGTCGCTGCTGCCCAACAGCTCGCCACGTGCTGCCCTGCGTCTGCGTCTGCCCACTCTTGGTCTGGCTCCTCACCCTAGACCCGTTCCGGCAAAGTAAACTCTTCCGGCACAAGTCCAGAGTTCGGAGCGCGCAAGCCCCACCACGACGTCAACGTACGATACGGCGGCGGCGGTGGGGTTATTATTATTAAAAGTTGGTATTTTTTAGACGTCATGTTTAAAATACTTGTTATAAAAATAAGATTTTTGGCATTTTCAATCTCAAATAGCAGCCGGGGGGTTAATTGTATACTTTTGTTGGAATAGTAATGCATAAGAAAACAGTACCTAACTTATAGATCTATTTTTTTCCAGGCCCCGCACTTTAATTTTTGGGTACGAAATGAATAATATCTTACTAAAAAATATTTTTTTATTTAAAAAAAACGTTTAAAAAAGGTTTACATTTAGCCAAGAATCATACAATTATAGTGCCTAAAAATAAACTAAAACTAAAGTACCTGTTTTATTACAGGTGCAAATAATGATGGTTCGGAATTAGAGTTAGATAGGGACCGAAAATAATAATAATAATATACTTCATTGTTCAAAACTTACGCTAACAGGAATTTAAACTAAGTACTAATTCAGATCACAGGTATTATAAGGCAAAACAGAAAATCTAATTATTTTAACAATTATTACAATTTTTTTTAAAATCAAGCAATTTCAGTTTTATTTGCGCAACATAACTCAATCACACAACATTATAACTGTAATAATAATCGTCCTGATTACATAACTGTTGGAGACATAACTCTAAGATACGTTCCAGTCCTTGCGCAAGTTGATCGGGTGTATACGTGTCAACAGGAACATGGACGAATAGGGTAGGGCTTCGACCATAGCAGAGAGATGTGTAATAAATGTATTCGCAGACATACCTGTAACAAAAAACTCGAATATATTGTAACTCTATTCATGTACTCGTAGATCCAGAAGGCTAGTTAACGTTTCCTGCAGCCGAGATTCTCATTGGGCTTTTATCACGACGTCATGATGAATAAGTAGTTCTGGTCAAGAAAATGCATACATGAAACTCATTAACTACTATCTACACTCAGATTCTAGCCAGTCAGATTGCCGATCTGTCAGTTCACAAGGTACCTTTAGGCCGGTGAATGAGAGGAACTGCAGGATCTAATTCAAAAATACTTTCTGTGACGTGACTACCATATTCTAGTTATTAGATTGAAACACATCTCGGCTAACCTACCGGCCAGCATTACTTGATATTTTCGCGTGTAGCTCGTCCTCGGGTTTAGAATTAAACTTTCTGCAGATAGCCGCGACGTCCAGCTGTGTAACTAAGGTGTTGGGTCCATCACACACGGGCTTAATGTCCTTGGGAGAACTCTTGTCATCATTATCAACAATGAAATTGTGCTTATTAGCCTGTGTTTCTAACACAAAGCATGAAACTGCTGGTAATAAACCAACGTGGATCGTCAACTGAAAAAAAATAAGTATGATATAGTAAGAGCCACGATCGAAACATAAATAACTGCCTACGTACACACGGCTACACGTCAAGCTATACAAAACCAGTTTGTCTTGGCCTCACTTTGTATGATATTTTCTCACAATGAACGGTCAGCCAATACTGGTTTTGCATAGCTTGATGTGTAGGCGTGTGTACCTATATCAATCATTTGAAAACGAATTTGCAGATGTTAAATAGGCATTTACGCAAAGGAAGATCAGCGACGAAAAGAATTTATTAATCCGGGCTGACTGCCGGAGAAGTGACGAATAGATACTCCGTAGATATTCTTAATTTGCCTTTAGTAACTTCGTACTGTTTCTATTCAAATTCAAATGATATATGATTGACGTGTAAAAGTGTTTGTACAAACCTACTTACAAAAATAAAATCATTTATCATTAAATGTCCCATCGGTATCGAAAACAGGGTCTAATAAACATTACGTGAGAATATCGGGATAAAAAGTATCCTATGTACCTATATGTTAATCCAGGTTATAAACCAGGGATCCTGCCGTTTTGCCGAAAAGATTTTGCCAAAGTTTCACTACCCAAACAAATTTTAGCAACCTTTTTTTATACCAATGCAATGTTTGGAGTAATTTTAGTGCGCACATTTTCATTTGGTCAAATTTTTACTTGGCAGAATATTATCTGTGGGGTAATTCGACCGATGTCGACAGAGTTTTCAAGCTCCAGAAACGATGCATCCGGGTCATAAACAAGGCATGGTTTTTAGATAGCTGCAAACCTCTCTTCAAAAAGAGTAAAATTCTTACACTGCCCTGTATGTACTTAAGAGACATCTGCATCTTTACAAAGAAACACATGCATTACTTTAAGCAACATACCGAAGTTGTGCCAAGACAAAAAAGATCTAGGTTTCGCAACTTATTATATCATCCATCTAGTCATAAAGATATTAGTTAGATGATGATGATGTTATGTTAGATGTTAGTTATAATAAAAAACAAACTTAATTTTGCGGTTCGATCCCTAGACCCATTACTGTGTCAACCGCAAATAATAAGTTTGTCGTAGGTTACGTCACCCGCACAGTGGAGTTCATTTTTATTCCTTTTAGTTTTTAGAGTTACTTAGGTTTATTTTCATATAAGTCGTAGGTATAGATTTTAATTTTATAGTATAGGTAGCATATTTGATAGTGTACGTAGTGACCGTAGGTTATTTTATAATAAGTACTGTTAGGTAGGATTAGTCATTCGTATAGATATTAGTTTTTAGGGATTTTGCTTATTTATTGAGTTTAGATTAATTATCATCAGAAATAGGTTTATTTAGGTAGGTATTTAATTTTCTGTTATTGAGTTTTTTTTTTAATTAGGTAGGTACTTAGGTAAAGATATCATATAGGTACCCTCTTAATCACCACTAATGAGACACACTTGGTTTTCTATTGTTATTAGCCACAAAGGGCCTGCGCGATAGATGGCGTTCTGGGGAAGCACATACATTTTATCCTGTTAGCACGTTCCCGTGGGATAATTTCCGACATCCACGCGGGCGAAGCCGCGGGCAGAAGCTAGTATATAATAAAATCCCTAATGATATTAAAAATTGTAATGTAAAAGTATTTAAAAATAAATTGAAAATAATTCTGGTCAATAAATGTTATTATAGTATTCATGAATTCCTCAATGAAAATAATTTAATCTATACTTATAATAAATCTGTAGAAGTGAACATTCTGTACATTGAAAATATCCAAAAAATAAATGGCAGGGGGTGTTACTTGACCGACACCGAACCCAAAAATGTGATTAAAAAAATTTTTGTCTGTCTGTCTGTCTGTCTGTTTGTTCAGGCATCACGCAAAAACTACCGGTTCGATTACGATGAAACTTGGTATAATTATTCTTTAATATCCTGGGCACCACACTGGGTACTTTTTATCCCGGAAAAGTATATACAATAAAAAACAAACTTAATTTTGCGGTTCGATCCCTATACCCGATTACCACTGTCTGTACTGTACCAACCGCAAATACTAAGTTTGTCGTAGGTTGGGTCACCCGCGCAGTGGAGTTCATTTTTATTCCTTTTAGTTTTTAGAGTTATTTAGGTTTATTTTTATATAAGTCGTAGGTATACATTTTAATTTTAAAGTATAGGTAGTATAGTTGATAGTGTACGTAGTGACCGTAGGTTATTTTATAATACTGTTAGGTAGGTTTAGTCATTCGTATAGATATTAGTTTTTAGGGAGTTTGCTTATTTATTGAGTTTAGATTAGTTATCATCAGAAATAGGTTTATTTAGGTAGGTAGGTATTTAATTTTCTGTTATTGAGTTTTTTTTTTTTAAATTAGTTAGGTACTTAGGTAAAGATATCATATAGGTACCCTCTTAATCACCACTAATGAGACACAATTGGTTTTCTATTGTAATTAGCCACAAAGGGCCCGCGACATAGATGGCATTCTGGGGAAGCACATACATTTTATCCTGTTAGCACGTTCCCGTGGGTAAATTTCCGACATCCACGCGGGCGAAGCCGCGGGCAGAAGCTAGTATTTAATAATTGTTTTAATCTGTAATAATTATAATGCTTAGTTGTATTATTTTTTTAATGTTTAATTGCTTGAGATTTACTTTATTTTTATTTATCTAATACTAATTTGATTATGTTGATGTTTTGTGTGACTAATTTGATGTGTTTATGTTTAATTCTTAATAATTTATCTACCTAATTGAATAATTTTTGCGTGCCGTGTGCCACGGCAAAACATGCTGTAGGTAGGTACATAATATTTTATTGAACATCTTGTTACCTAGGTATGTACATGTTTTTATGCAAATAAATGATTGATTGATTGATTGAATATTAGTGTGATGAAAAATCTACAGCAAAATAATAAGTAGATACCTAAAGAAAGAAAGAAAGAAAATACATACCTACATTTATTTGGCACAGACTAAAAGACACAATACACCACATACATCAGATAGAAAATTAAAGTACGGACGCCAGCAGGTCAACCTACCCGAAACTGTCAGATTTTCCCAATCAACATTGAACCTAATGCTATAGTAATAAAGTCGAAAATCTATTAAAGAAATCTGACAGATTGTAGTAGCTTGATGTGCTGGCGTCTGTACCTATACTGAAGTATTTTATGTACCTATGTAAGTACTCACATGAGGTTGCCATTTCTTCCACAGTCGTGGGACAAGCTTATTCACTTTCTTGTAGCTTACAGGAATTTTTTTTCGAATCAGACAAATATCGTATTTATTTTGAATTACTGGACGGTCCATGGCGTGCAATCCTTCCCAACTTGGATTCGTTTTATAAGCTTTGAATGGGGTAAACCCTGTCATTAAAACTCTTTTGCGATTTGTGAAAAAACAGGGAGCCATTTTGTTAAATCGGATTTAGTTGAGAATTAGAAAAATACAGTCACTTTCCCGGTACCTACTTCGATACCAATTGATTGTTGCCAATACTCACCATCCTTATATACACAGTAGGGTAGTATCAAAATAATCGATTTTATTTAAATAATCGATTTTTCCTTATTTTATGATAGATTAAATTAAACGCCTGAAATATCGATAATCACTCTATCACAGCTCAGTTTTATTAATCTAATAATCAATAACTTATGCATTAATTTAAATTTCAACCAAAAGAGATTTTTTTTTTCATTTCTCCTTTCGCAGGAAAAAAATTGTTACGGTGAATGTAGTGTTGTGGTAGCCCGCCAAATTCAAATGTTCTTGGAAAAAGAATAGAACCCTTATAGGATCACTTCGTTGTCCATCCGTCCATCCATCTGTTTGTATGAATGATTTTTCTTTTCGTCTAACCCATGGTGGGGGTAATATTGCAGGTATGTGAAAAACATTTTTCAGCATTGCAGACCCGTTTGCGAAATATTAAGCTTTAAAGTGCTAATTATTGTTAGAGTCAAGTGTGTCTTCCCCCTGCCAGCTAAATGATTGTTAGAGTCAAGTGTGTCTCCTCCCTGCCAGCTAAATGATTGTTAGAGTCAGATGTGTCTCCCCCTGCCAGCTAAATGATTGTTAGAGTCAGATGTGTCTCCCCCTGCCAGCTAAATGATTGTTAGAGTCAAGTGTGTCTCCTCCCTGCCAGCTAAATGATTGTTAGAGTCAAGTGTGTCTCCTCCCTGCCAGCTAAATGATTGTTAGAGTCAGATGTGTCTACCCCTGCCAGCTAAATGATTGTTAGAGTCAGATGTGTCTCCCCCTGCCAGTTAAATGATTGTTAGAGTCAAGTGTGTCTCCCCATGCCAGCTAAATGATTGTTAGAGTCAGATGTGTCTCCCCCTGCCAGCTAAATGATTGTTAGAGTCAGATGTGTCTCCCCTTGCCAGCTAAATGATTATTAGAGTCAGATGTGTCTCCCCCTGCCAGCTAAATGATTGTTAGAGTCAGATGTGTCTCCTCCCTGCCAGCTAAATGATTGTTAGAGTCAGATGTGTCTCCCCCTGCCAGCTAAATGATTGTTTTGGATAAGTGAAGAAATTTACGGCAGTAGTATAAATGTTTACAACGAAGTTTAAAGGAAAACTATCCCAGTTAACACGTTCACTGTCCACAAAGTAGACACAATAGTTAAACAATCAACCTGAACCATATATGGTTCATGGCCCATGGGACAGGGAATGGGTTAAGTAATGGCTTTACAAGTTAATGACTAATAGTCCACAACACAAGTCACATTTGCAGTTGGAATGTATGGGATAACACGTTTTTCAATAACAAGGTTAAGTTTGTTATTATGATAAATTTATCCCAACTATGGAACTTTTCATTGTGTGCGGTCCACACACTTGGCCGTTTTTTTTTTCATATTTCAGAGTTAGTCCCACAGGTCCCTTAAACCTTGTTCACCTGTAATTTCGAACAAGAGAGTTTAGTCAAAATCAAAATCAAATTGTTAACATAGACCTATTTACCTCACTCATACTTATTATTGATTATGCAGTTACTCCAGTAATTGTACCTACCTCAATTCCGGGACCTAAATAATACGTATTTCCTATGACGTAACATTAATTAAATTTATTACGTATTACCAATTTAATTAGTGGTAACTCGTACTGAATCCTTTGTTCCTCAGTATTCATAGCAAACCTCATTTTGTGACGTAGCACGTAATTACCTTATTATGTTATTATTATGCGGTAGGTAGGTACGTCACAACATGAGGTTATATATTATTTGCCAAAATAATATTACAATGGCGCGGGTAGAATGGCTTTCTTATTTTTTTAGCTGTTTTTCCTTATATGTAGATATGGTAATAGTTTCCTCATTCGTCCATGATTTTTTATTTGTTTCTGAATTAACGTAGCCAGTTTTGGCTCCGATAGTCCGAAACACTGTTTCTAACCGGAAGGCATCATTAATAATATTATCTTTTTAATTATTTGGCGTAAGCACAGACGTAATGGGTGTTTTGGTAACAAAACAACGAAAATTATATTCCGACACAATCCTGGCGTCATTTATTTATTATTAAAAACCAACTCATATTTAAGTACCTACAGTTTACACCACATACAAGTTCTCAGTCAGCACTAGTAATTACACATACAATCATAAAATAGGTACCTGTTGGTTTATTTTAATAGTAATTATACAATATTTAAATAATAACAAAATAATATCCTAAATTAACTAAAACTATTTACAAACTAAAATATAGCGTCGAAAAATTCATCCACATCGCTGTCGACTGGTAATGTACCCAAGACACTGGCGGCATTGCCACGTTGTATGGCAATGCTTAGCCTCTGGCCAAGGTAAAAGCCAGCTCTTGGGTCATGGGAAGTGTCAACTAGTCTTTTCGAGATTTCATTAAAAAGACCATGCGCACTCGGACCCCACGGCCCGAGGGTTTCAACCCCAAACGGCTCGAAAATATAATTATTAATAAGGGTATTATATTTACGCCGCTTGAGGTTTTCTGCAGCCGCAGCAGCAGCACCAGCGCAGCACGCCGACCCTGGAAGATGGGATGGCGCAAGAGTATCGACACAAGTTGCATCCCACACTAAAGGCCTACCCACCTTCCATGGAAATAAAGACATGCCGTCTGGTCTCTTGCCATCGTCGCGTGCCAATCCATTGGGTTCTAATACAGCTGGTACGCCGACGGTGACAAGAGCTCGTCGAATGATGTCGTTAATGTTTGCGTGCCGCGCTAAGCGACCCGCACTTCGACTGCAAGACAGGCCGTGGTGTCCGAGGCTGTTGACAACTTCGCCACAGTGACAGCGATGGGGAGAACAACATGGTGCTCCTAGTCGTAAGGAAGCAGCGAGGCGGAAAGTATTGTCGTCGAGCAAAGTACCTATGTTCGACGACGGAAGTGCATGAAGCCACAGACCCGACTCCCATTTACCCACAGCCAGCAGGCGCGCACGCTCAGCAGTAGTAGCAGACGTGTTAAGTAAATTATCTTGAACTACTCTGCAGAGCGGCTCATCCCACCGTCTCTGGGAAAATGGATTAACGGGTAGATCTGAGTTCGGGCAAGCAAGTCTCCAGGCATCAATAGCCTCGGTGAAGCAGGGCACATCAAAATTAATCAGTGTGGAGGCTAGGATTTTCCTGATTAATTTCTCAGTGCCGTGGACCGAGGATATGAAAGCCGGTAAACTAATACTAGAAATTTTGCGGACGCCGAGGCCTCCCAAACGAATGGGAAGAGTAGCTTGTGCCCAAGCTCGGTCGTCCAAGGCCACATTTAAAATCGAAGTTAATGTATGCTTGATAATTTGGTCCATTTGGTCTAAAAGGTGAGTTTGATTCCATAAATGGGAAGCGCGAAGAAAATAAGTTAATTTAGGGCCGAAACAACAGTAGCGAATTAAGGTGATGGCCGAATGCATATTAATTTGGAACAATCTTTCCGAAACGTCGTTGAAATTTTGTATATTTTCCTCAATAAATTCTGAAAAGGAATTTTCAAAGATTGGAGACCCAAGGAGACGAAGAGAGCTTTTTCCAACAATTTTAATATTTGGAGCTATTGCGTTAAATTTGGGAAGTGTCATTTGTCTGTCAGTACTGTCCGCTAAATATAGTTCACATTTCGAAAGGTTGAGATCAAGGCCAATGGAATGAAGTTCATTTTTTAGGAAACTTAGGTCGTTTAAAACAGTTTCTACTTCGCCACCCAAGGTGCCATCGTCTAGATACCAAACATTAAATTTGGAATTTAGCTGTCGAATAATTGGGTGAATGGCTAAACTAAAAATCACTGGCCCGAGAGGGTCACCTTGTTGACAACCAACAGCAGAATCCAGAAGGTTGTCCTGATACAGTAATTTAGATGGGTGTCTGTAACATTGCCAAAGGAAACTATAAATTTTGGGTATTTCTTTTTTAGTTTCAGCCAGCAAGGTGTCCCTATTAACAGAATTGAAGGCATTCTTTATGTCAACCTTCAGGATAACTTCTCCTTTTCCAGAATTTAGATAGGTCGACAAGGCGTGTACGGCAGCCTCACAGCCCCCTTTGGAGCCGTAACCTAGCTGCAGGGGCTGAAATTTTTCCGAAACAACCTCACTATAAAATTTACAACAAATTTTGGCTGCCATACGACGGTAAGTAGTGCCCACGGCAATGGGACGAATACCGCCATCTTTCTTACGCAGGGCGCATAAATTGGCCCCGTACAGAACGTCGATGACGGCCTCGTTCACCTTGCCGGAGAGCATAAGGTTGATCAAAGCCGTAAGCTCCTTCAAGAGCAACTCACCAGCTGTCCCGGCGCCTGAACAGATAAGGTCCTTAAGGTGCTGAGGACTCAGACCGTCGAGGCCACCGGCGGAGCCGCTCCGGAAGGAACAAATAGCTGTGACCAACTCTCGACCTGTAATGGTGAGGGAGTGGTTAACCGGATCAGGGGGGTCGGGAAAAGAAAGGTCATCCGCTGCGGCAGGATGTTTGCTCTCCAGAGCTGCGAGTGTTTCTGGAGAACACGGTGCCACCACATCACTACTAAAAAGAATCCTGGCTGCTCCGCTAATGTCACCTTCCCCTAACTTAGATTCTACCAGATGGGATATACCTCTTGAAGATGTATATCTCTGTGTCGGTAATTTTGAATCCAAATTATGAGCCGGAATATTACAGTTCTCTTTAATTTGTGCAGTTAATGTCTTTTTGGCAGCCAAATTCTTTTGTACATGTAGGATTCTGTAAGGAAAGGTGAGCAGCTGTTCCCAAGCACTTTGCGAGTTCTCCCGGGCGGCAAGACGAATGCAACCTGCTAGGTGTTGTGCCACTAGAGGTCTAGCGCCGCGGGGAATTCGCTTCAAAACAGGAACTGAGTTTTTGAATTTTGAAAGGGTTTTCCAAAACGGGTCAAGAATGGATATAGCTGGTGTTGTAAGAGTAGATGTTAAGACAGGGTCTGAGGTGAGTGCATTCTGTGGTCTGTGTACCTTACCAATATGCACATTCAGACCCCGCTTACCTTTAAAAAACCGTGCCTGGGTACACTGCGGACATCTCTCCAGGATGCTCAGCGATGTTGAAGGTTGACAAGCACTAGTAACCACCACATCGCTGCTACCACTAAGCATTTATATAAATATTTATACTATTAAAATTAATCAAAAAACGGTCTCTAGGTTAATTATTTTAGTAAATTAATAAAAGTGTTATAAATATGTTAAATTAGTGTATTATAGTCAAACCTAAGTATTAAGTATTCTAAACAGTTATTATCAAGTGTTTTTTTGTCGCGAAAACTTCGTAAAACAGAGGATTCAAAACCGGCTGTCAACTCAACGTACCAACGGTGACGGATTTCAAACTTTCGTCGATCCCGGGGAGTATTTTGTTCTATTAAAGTGCTTTTAGTGCTTGTATTTACCTATCACTGAACATCACAAAGTACTGCTCAGGCCTCTGAGCTACGTCCATCACACACTGGCACGGTTTATGTCTCCTTTTGCTTGACAATTAGTGGAAGCAAAATCGACGACGAAAACATTCGCCCAGACAATAAACACTACATAATTTACTGCACAAAAATAGGCGCATTAGAGCTTATTCACACTATAAAACCTGTGTCTTAAACTTGTTATTGTCAATTAAGCTTCTTTGTGTTTTACAATAAAAGCAGTATCTATTCCTTGTAACTTCACTTCTATTTAACATCTCCATCTTGTCTCCATCTCATTCTAATAACTTCAACTAATTTTAAAATCCATTTGTTAACATTTCATTACTTATTTTTTAACTTACTTTAATTTTATTTTTATATTTCCCTTCTACCTCCTTCTAATCTAAATATTGGAACATCTTTTCTCACACTGTTATTTAGCTGCATAACTTCACACATTTCAGGTGACTGACATTTTAAAGAAAATGATGACCCGCAGTGCTACAATCAAAGATATGGAAACAAAACTAAGATCTACCTTGATGAAGCTAGAGGTTTCTGAAGCTACTTGCAAACAGCTGCTCTGTGAAAGGGAAGACAGCGAGGTGGAAATAAAGCTCATTAATGACAAGAACACTGAGCTTAAGAATCAGCTGACTGAACTACATGTACAGCATATGGACATACTTGACCAGCATCAGCACCTCCGTCAAATAGTGTCAAATTTCCAGGAATGTAGCGACACCCACGAACTGGCTTTGAGACGCATATCTGAACTAGAACAGGAATTAAGCAAGGCCCACAACACAATAACCGTTTTGGAAACTCTCAAAGCCCGTGAAGAGTCTGCGATCACCTGCAGTCTTTATGATGAGTTGGTTGGTAGCGGGTCCGGTCCCATATGTGTTGAGCCAGTTGTAACAATAGATTTAACTGATGATACTCTAGTTAAAAATAAATTGTTTACTAGTCACAATAAGTTAAAAAAGTATATTAAAATTAATAGATTAATTAGAAAAACCCAAAAATATTTAAAATGCCAAAAAGTTAACAAATTAAATACAAAACTTAGGCAAGAAAAAGTAAATTTAATACAAGAATTAAAAAACTGTAACAATGAATTAGAATTGTGTAATGCTATGTATGACACAGACACTCGGCACCTTCAGGATGAATTGTTTGTTAGGGAATACGCTCTAAAGGATATCTTTAGTAGATATGAGGCTTCTCAACAAGACCTGAGTAAGCGCATGCAGGAGGCTAATGAGTTGGCAGACCTGGTCAAGTATAATGCGGAGAGGTATGAGTCTTTGACAAATAACCTCTCTTTTAGCTGTACCTGCTCCGTGGGACCCCAGCTTATTACACCCACTCCCTCAGTGGCTCAGCCAGTAGGTAGCTGTATTAGTGATGATAGCAATAGTTTGAATAATTTGATTAACACTACTTATATTTTTTCTGATAAATTTGGTCAAGGTTTTGGTAGCTTACTAAATCAGTGTTCGCAACAATATGTAATTAATAATTGTTTACCCGGTGCCAGTATTAGCCAATTAATTAGTAATATCAAATTGACAAAAATAAACCCCAGTTCAACTGTTATATTATTATATGGGGATAGTTTAAATGTAAGGAAAAAGGACTTAATTGAATGTGTCCATTTGATGTTGCATCTTAATGAGACTAATAACTGTAAATTTATTTTTTGTGCCTTGCCTTATTCCTATCATTTAACTGATGAGCAAAATAAGCATATTTATAATTTAAATATGTTCATTTATAATAGGACTTGTCGTCACAGTGATGCTATTTTATATTTTGATTGTAATCAATTCATTACTGATTACAAACTGACAAATTATACTATGTATTTGCCACCTAGTTGTAGGAGACAAATTGCTAATCTTTTAGCATACAATATACTCAGTGACACTGGTACTTGTAGTGTACCATTGATTACTGTTAGTACTGATACTAACACTACTTTTGATACGCCTTGTAGTTTAAACTATTAGGTGAGACAACGGGTCAGCCGCATATGTTGAATGTTGTACATCAAAATATGCAGGGTCTGTCCGGCAAAGAGCTAGAATTAAGTTTATTTATGGAGTTCTATGATGTTCAGGTGTTATGTTTGACTGAACACTGGTTGAAGGAACATGAAGTAGTGTTTATTAATGATGAAAACTTTACCGTACAGAGTGCATTTGTAAGAAAAAGTGCTATTCGCGGTGGCTCTTTAGTTCTTGTTTCAAACAAGTTAAAATGTAAACAACGTTTAGATTTAGTTAATCTTTCAATCGAGCGCACTATAGAGTTGTCTTGTGTTGAACTTGAGCGATATGTTATAATTTGCGTTTATCGACCCCCCTCTGGGGATTTTGTTAGTTTCGAATCGGTAATGGAAGATTCTCTCAATAGGTTGAAATCAAGTAACAAAAGCATTATATTATGTGGAGACTTCAATATTAATATTTTAGATGTTACTCCATTAAGTATTAGACTTCTCAATCTTTTTAGGTCTTATAATTTAATTAACTTGTTTTTTGAACCTACTAGGATCACAGCATCTTCGTCAACTTGTCTTGATAATGTATTTAGTGATTGTGATGCCAAACATAAATTAGTGTTAACTGATTTAACGTCCGACCACTGTGGTTTATTAGCTAGCTTCCCCATGCCAGTACATAAAAAACCGCATAAACTTGAATGCAGGCCTTATACAGCCAGTCGTTGCAAAATGTTTAAAAATAATATAGCTCATAGAATTACACCATCTATAGTAGAATACGAGAATCCCAATGAAATTTATGGTGCCCTTTTTGATGTTGTGCAAAAAGAGTACCAATCCACTTTTAAGACCAAAACTATTAACGTTAATGGTTCCTCTGTTGGCTTTAATCAATGGGCTACTCCGGGAATTTATAAAAGTAGAGCGAGACTATACGAGTTATATGGTTTGAAAAAATACAGGTTTGATACTCCTTTCCTAGAGTATGTCAAAAATTATTCAAAATTATTCAAAAAGATTAGTGCTTTTGCTAAATCAAAATTTTTAGGCGATACAATTAAAAATTCTAATAATAAAGTAAAAACCACTTGGAAAATTATTAACAATGAAACGGGTAAATCTGTTAAACAAGAAAAACAACTT
This sequence comes from Apamea sordens, assembly GCA_945859715.1. Classification (NCBI taxonomy): domain Eukaryota; kingdom Metazoa; phylum Arthropoda; class Insecta; order Lepidoptera; family Noctuidae; genus Apamea; species Apamea sordens. Next base: position 924,424 of record OX244002.1, read on the forward strand.
GAGATTATGGTCGACAACAAATTAGTTAATAATGCAGCTGATGTAGCTGAGGCATTTAATGAGTTTTTTGCCAACATACCGATAACTACGACTCGCTCCTTAAATTCGTCCCCGTCTAAAGCTGAAGACCTTTTGCATAGTAGTGTACCTAAATGTAGTCCTTTATTTAGTTTCGAACATGTAACCCCGCGTGATGTAGTTAATATTTTTAATACACTTAAGTCTAAAAACACCGGTGATTATTGGGGCATCTCCATTAAACTTTTAAGTAATATAATAGACATCGTAGCCCCCTATCTAGCTGTTACTTTTAATAAATGTATTGATTTAGGAACTTTTCCTGACCTCATGAAGAGTAGCAAAGTCATACCATTATTTAAATCAGGTAATAAGAATGACGTTGGCAATTTCAGGCCTATTTCTATTTTACCTGCGTTTAGCAAAATATTTGAAAAGTTAATACTCAAGCAGTTGCTAAGACATTTTAATTTAAACAGCCTCCTCCATAATGAGCAATATGGCTTTACAAAGGGTCGTTCAACTACAGACGCGGGTGTTGCTCTGCTGAGACACATATTTGACGCATGGGAGAAATCACAGAATGCTATTGGAGTTTTCTGTGATCTCTCCAAAGCCTTTGATTGCGTGCACCATGACACGCTTTTGCGTAAGTTACGTCATTACGGTGTCCGAAACGTGGCTCTCAACGTAATAATTTCTTATTTACATAATAGGGTCCAATGTGTAGATGTTAATGGCGCGAAATCTTCCGGGCTACCAGTTCAGTTAGGTGTTCCGCAAGGCTCAATACTGGGTCCATTTTTGTTCTTAGTATATATCAATGATTTACCATTCCATTTGAAGGGCATCTGTGACGTTGTACTGTTTGCAGATGATACCTCTCTTATTTTTAAAGTAGACAGGAATAGACAAGATTTTGACGACGTAAACAGTGCACTCTCAATAGTTACAGATTGGTTTACGTCAAATAACCTAGTTCTCAATGCCAAGAAAACGAAATGTGTAAAGTTTGCCTTACCGAATGTCAGAAATCTAGGACCCAACATCGTCTTAAATAAAGAGGTGCTTGAAACAGTAGGCTCGGCAATTTTTCTAGGACTAACAGTAGATGCCAAACTTCAGTGGGGACCTCATATATCAAGTCTAGCAGGAAGGCTCAGTTCGGCTGCCTACGCCGTCAGGAAAGTAAGACAATACACTGACGTTGATACAGCTCGTTTAGTCTATTTTAGTTATTTTCACAGTGTTATGTCCTACGGTATTCTGCTGTGGGGCAAAGCCGCTGATATACAAAATATATTTGTCCTTCAAAAACGAGCTGTTCGAGCAATTTACCAGCTAGGTGCCAGAGTTTCTCTAAGAGATTTTTTTAAAGATATTGGTATTCTCACGGTTGCATCACAATTCATCTTCGCCAACATTTTATATATTAGGCAAAATTTGCACTTGTACACTAAAAACAGTGATATTCACAGTGTTAACACTAGAAATAAGGACAAACTACGTGCCCCCTTTCACCGGCTTCATAAGGTTCATAACTCATTTGTTGGGCTTGGTATAACCTTTTATAACAAGATACCCTCTTCTTTGCTAGACTTGCCTTTCAATGCGTTTAAAGCTCAAGTAAAATCTAACCTTTGCTCAAAGGCTTACTATTCCATCAACGACTACTTACACGATAAGAATAGTTGGTCGCCCTAATTAACTCAAGACAATGTTCATGTTCTTTCTCCAGAATCAGCTTACTGACAGGTTATTGTTATTAGTATTAACTTATTTATTTATTTTACTTCAATGGTCCTAGTTTTTCATCTGTGACTCAAGTGACAGCTATGTGACCAGAACCCAGCTATGCGTAAATATGTAAGCTGTCACGCCCTTTATGCCTGGAGGCTTTTATTTAGGTAGTAAGTAGTTATTTCCATTTTAATTAATTATTTTTCAGCTTAAGTACGTATAGTTTTTATTATATTTGTTGGTATATTGGCGTGGCTAGCTGACATATTTTATGGCAAATAATTTAAGTTTCTTGTAATGTTAATTACTGAACATATGTTCCTAGTATTGTATACATGCAACTATATTCTAACTGAACAGACAGCTGTGCTGCTGGGAAGTTTGTTCCGCCACTTCTTCTTCCCAGCGATAGCACTAGGAAGTGGTGAAGGGCGGGCGTTTTTGGGGGACTGTCTTTTGTAATTTTGACGTTCGAAAAGTGCTGACTCTCAGCCTAATTTGAATAAATGAATTTTGATTTTGATTTTTGATTTTGAATAAAACTATTAACTATAAAATACTTAATCACTAAAAATAACACTAAAAAGTCTGTGTGACACTGATGACATACACGGGAGATGTGACGGGAGCGACGCAGTCGCGCAGGCGGCCTAGGGCGCCGCGCCGCCGATGCATTTCATGCAGCAGGAAAACATTTTGATCACATTTTCAAGTTATTTATGCACTCCACCATGACAAGATTAATGCTTCATATTTTCTCCCATAATCTTATTCCCACACAAATTCATCATAATTTATTCATAGTTTCGCGTACACGCGCATTATTTACGTTAGGCTGCACTCCTTGCTTCTATTAATTATTACTACATAGTCATAATAATTGGAGGTTATATATTATTTTAAAAATATAAGTTCATTGAATTGTAATTGAATTATAATAAAGTCACAATGCGCGCCTGTTTGATTTAATATTCTTGAGTCATAAAATTAGGTTAAGTTACATTAAACTAGAGTAGGTACCTAAATCTGATGAAATTAAACGAAATTTCCAATATTCATAAATTAGAATTGGGATAAAATGAAAATAAAATTATGAATAACAAGATACAATTTAATTAATGTACTCCAAGGAGATTATAATTGGGAGTGGCATTGGACTCCAGGGGGCCCACTCCGAAGTGCAAAGTGCGAATGTTCGGATCGGACCGACACATGGCCGAACCGAATATTATTGAAAAATGCGAAAAAAGTTCGGATCGGCTCAGTTGGGTCGGGACCATAGTCAATATTCGAAAGAGTGTAGGAGTGTAGGATCGGAACCGTCCGAACCAAGTAGTAACTTCGTAGCAGGAAACGGCCGAACATTCGGCCGATACTACTTCGGAGGAATTGAAGTGGGTACCACAAATTAGGCGGATGAAATATTTCACTAGACTAAGTTTTCTCCTTACATCTACACTTTGGTACCCCACCCTATCTAGCGAATGGTGGTGGGTACATGTACAGATAATATCCATAAAGTTTTAATTGTAGGTAGCGGACAAAAGACTTCTGAAATTTCTCGATGAGCAGTGTATCCACACACTTTTTCATGTGGGTTCCAGATTGCACTGTTGGTACCGCAAACAGCGGATAAAGGAGTTGTACAGTATGGTTATGGCTTGACGATTAGTGAACATTTGGACCTGACGCAAGACAAAACCTAAGTTTTTCCGGGATTTGTTGCAAGTCTGTATTATGTGCTGGTTAAAGGTAAGCTTGTGGATCAAAGTGAGCACCCAGATCGCGTATGGTTACAACGCGTTATGGCTTGTATGGGTTTCAAGTAGGTCATGACCGTACTGTCTTTTACTAATCCTCAGTTTGAGGTTTATAGTGCTCCAAATATAAATGTTGTCGATGTCGAGTTGAAGTTAGGCCGTAATCACTAGAGTTAGCTACTGGAGAAGCAACTTTGAAATCAGCATACATTACGACTGAGGAGTATTTTACATATGTGGGTATATCGTTAACTACTATTATAAAAAGAAGGGGCCCGAGATTAATGTCCTGCCCTATGCCAAAAGTGATCGAGTAGCGCTCCAAATTGGCATTTTTATATGTTACAAATTTGTTACGGTCGTGCAAAATAGTTCGCGATAAGTTTTAGCGATGTCACAGAAAAACATGCCAGTTTACTTCGAAGCAGGGGCGTAGCTACCGCTGTATCAGCCGTATCGACGATACGGGGCCCCTGAGCTACAGGGACCCCAGACGTGACGTGTATAACCAAACATTTTAAAAATAATATCCAGAACCTAAAATTCTTGTTGATAAATGATATTTATTTCTGTAAATTGGTTCAAAATATGTTTAAAAGGGGGTGACTACCGAGATGACGACTAATAGAGAAGTGTGGAAGAAAACTGTAACAGCCTGGTCCTTGGTCTAGTGGTCGCAAGCGCTACTGCTGAGCATGAGCTCCTAGGTTCGATTCCTAGGTCGGGCAAAGTGTTATTGTGTCTCGGCTTCCAGTCTAACCGGATGCAGCTGGATGCCAGTATTTTAAATCCGGAGCAACTACCTATCTGACCAACCGCCAAAACTCAGTTACTGGGTAATACGATGTCCCTTGCTAATACTGGGTGTCAGACTTTCGGGCTTCTGACTACTCGTAACGACTGTCAAAGATCCACGAATGACAGCCGGGACCAACGGCTTAACGTGCTTTCCGAGGCAACGGAGGGGTCTCGGTATGTTAGGATCGTCACCCATCCATGATCCATCCTTCGATAAAAAGAGCCCCCAAAAAAATTTGATACAGGGCCCCTTTAGGATGAGCTACTACTTCGAAGTAGCTTGCCGTCAACCCGGTCAAAAGCCTTCTGGAAGTCAAAATAGGCTACATCGATCTGTTTTTTTGTCGTTAATATTTTTGGCTAAGAGTGTAGTAATGTTATGTAGATTAGACGTGGGTGAACGATTTGGAAGGAATCCGTGCTGCTCTTCCGCGACCCACCGTTTATTAAATATTTATTTGTAGAGTACCGATCCAAATTGCCGAATATGGATAAAACAGCAATTGGGCTGTAATTTTTACAGTAATTCGTAATACTTTGTATGACGTGTTGCGATAGTGCGCAACAAGTGCGTCATACAAATTATTAAGAATTTCATACGAATTTCATGGTTCCTATTTACATTTTACGATTCAATAGTCGGCAAATTTAATTGAAGTATCTACTTTCAAATAAGCACAGTTATGTTAATAAATATGATTTATTGTTTATAAAACTTACGTCGAGAATCAGGTCATGTTTAAGTAAATACATACATAAGTGCCTATGGATCTAAGAATATACTTATAACATGTAACAGTAACTTAATTATTACTATTTGACAACCTATTACTAAACTAACTAAACAACTGATGCAAGTGTAACGAAGAAGGTTGCTGATAAATAACTGACCAATAACCAACCAAATGGGGCAAATATAACAACCTTATTGAAAGCTATATGTTTGAGCTGTTTGGGGTTGAAACACTAGGGCCTTGGGGTCCGGGTGTCATCGAATTTTTCGGGACATCGCCAAGCGTTTGGTCTCTTCACGTGCCCAGAAGGTTGGCCTATTTTTAGCCCAAATAATCAGCATTTCCATCCAACGTGGTAATGCTGCTAGCCTTACTACCTATCTAACATGAATATTGCAACAAATCAAACGAACTGAATTATTAATACAAAACAAATACTTTTAAACTAGGTACGAGTAAACATGTTTTGAAAAATATAATTGATCAGTAAATTAATCTCTTAGATGTTCTTAAAAAATAATTTAATTGAACTTCCATGAAATTATTAATTAATTGTTAGCCAAACGCAATAATTTAGTATTCAAAGATGCAACAAATAACTCAAATGACATAACAACAAATAAGTTGATCAGTGAGACCTTAAAAATACTTCTTAATATTTACTTATCTATACTTATAATAAATCTGTAGAAGTGAAAATTCTGGACATTGAAAATATCAAAAAAATAAATGGCAGGGGGTGTTACTAGACCGACACCGAACCCAAAAATGTGATTAAAAAAATTTTTGTCTGTCTGTCTGTCTGTCGGTCTGTCTGTCTGTCTGTCTGTCTGTCTGTTTGTTCAGGCATCACGCAAAAACTACCGGTTAGATTACGATGAAACTTGGTATAATTATTCTTTAATATCCTGGGCACCACACTGGGTACTTTTTATCCCGGAAAAGTATATACAATAAAAAACAAACTTAATTTTGCGGTTCGATCCCTAGACCCGATTACTGTACCAACCGCAAATAATAAGTTTGTCGGTAGGTTACGTCACCCGCAGTATTATCTGTGCGACCTTTTTATTCCTTTTAGTTTTTAGAGTTATTTAGGTTTATTTTTATAAGTCGTAGGTATAGATTTTAATTTTAAAGTATAGGTAGTATATTTGATAGTGTACGTAGTGACCGTAGGTTATTTTATAATACTGTTAGGTAGGATTACTCATTTGTATAGATATTAGTTTTTAGGGATTTTGCTTATTTATTGAGTTTAGATTAGTTATCATCAGAAATAGGTTTATTTAGGTAGGTAGGTATTTTATTTTCTGTTATTGAGTTTTTTTTTTTTTAAATATGTAGGTACTTAGGTAAAGATATCATATAGGTACCCTCTTAATCACCACTAATGAGACACAATTGGTTTTCTATTGTAATTAGCCACAAAGGGCCCACGAGATAGATGGCATCCTGGGGAAGCACATACATTTTATCCTGTTAGCACGTTCCCGTGGGATAATTTCCGACATCCACGCGGGCGAAGCCGCGGGCAGAAGCTAGTACCTAATAAATTCAAACAACAAATTCAATAATCATTACCTATAACTGTAAGAATCATCATTACCTATCTGTTTGAGACATAACTCTAAGATGCGTTCCAGTCCTTGTGCAAGTTGTTCGGACGTATAGGTGTCCAGCGGAACATGGACGAAGAGGGTAGTGCCTCAAACTCAAACTCAAATCTTTATTGCATTCCATATGTGTATAGATGGCATGTGTGTATGGTGGCCTCGGCATAGGGATGTGTAATAAATGTATTCGCAGAGATACCTGTAACAAATAACTTCAATATAATTTCTAGATCAGTCAGTAGGCTTAAGGTTGTCCCACAACCTAGATTTGCCTCTTATCGAGACATGAATATAATTAGACGTCTGGACAAGTAACCAAGGTCTGCAGGGTCAGAGCCTTCAAAGCGGTTCTGGGAGAATAAATTCCATGAAGATATTTCTATGAAAACTTCATGTTCTACGAGCTAGAGTCGCGTCGCGGCGCTATCGCATAGCGACAGCCTTTGTGTCTGCTGGAGCTTTTACGTGCTCTATTGTGTAGGTAAATTATTAGTTAGGTCTAGTGTAGGGTTCTTGGCGAAGAAACTCGTCTAGGGAATAACTGCTACCATAACTACCTAGGACTGCCGCCATGCAGGCCCTTCAGACGGAACATGTTGTGTTCCGTGGGTAGGTATGGGTGTCAGGGCACATAACTTCACAAGAGACATTCAGCTTCGTCACTCGTACAGCCACGCATAGTTGCAGGTTTTAATAAAATTGACAATGAAAATCATACAGGCCAGCTTCACTTGATATTTCAGCTTGTAGGTCGGCCCCAGGCGGGTCACCGTTGAACTCATTGCAGATGGCTTTGACGTCCAGTCTAGTATCTATGCAGTCGGGTCCATCACACACGTTCTCATTGTTCACGGGACATTGCTCGTCAATATCAGGATTTAAATAACGGCTTTTGTTTGCTCTTGTTTCTAACACAAAATTTGAAACAGTTTCTGATACACCAACGTGGATGGTCAGCTGAAAAGAAAATTAGTCTTAATTCTGAAGAAAACAACTAAAATTATAGACGAAATGTAGCAATTATTCAGGTTTTTTAAAGTACTAACTAATGTTGTGATCATTACAGTACCTACATCATTGATCCTTTTAAAACACACTCGAATGTGATTTGCGTCACTTTTTATAAAGTGGTGGCTAAGAAAAATAGCGGCAGAATAATATGTAGAATAGTTCAATGGTAGGTACATACAAAAGTGAAAATATACTTTGCCTTAAATTATGAAAAAGCATCAACTAGGTACAGAAGACGCCAGCACATCAAGCTACTAAAATCTGTCAAATTTATTTAATAGATTTTCAACTTTATCGTTAAAGCGTTAAGGTTCCAGGTTGATTGGGAAAATTGGACAGTTTCGGGTAGCTTGACCTGCTGGCGTCTGTAGGTACTTCTACTTGTTCTACTCACATCAGGTCGACAAGTGTCCCACAGCTGTGGGACATTCCGATCCACATCGACGTATCGCACTGGAATTTCTTGCCGGGACAAATTAATATTGTATTTATGTTCAATGTCTTCTTTATCCATGGATTTCACTCCTTCCCAGCTTGGATTAGTTTCCAAGTCACTAAAAGAACCATATCCTGTCATTAAAACTCTTTTGTGGTCAGTCTCTCTCTCAGCCTCGACCGCACACATAAAACAGCCAAACATTTTGTAAGTTTAACGGATCTCGTGAATTTTAATTTTATACAAGCGCCCCGCTCTCTATGTTACTTTGATACTGAGTGAATGCTGTTTAGAATCCGCCATGCTTATAAAGATACAACCTGACGGTAAACGTAGTTCCCAAGATATAATTGATAAAACCCAAGGAAAGTCTTTAAGGAAACTCTGAGACGCTGAGAGGTTGATTAATTCAAATCAATTTAAATGTTTATTGCATAACACGCCATGTCTCTACAAGGTCGTTCTCGGGAACAACAATTTAATAAAATATGAGAAGTTGCACAAATCAACATAAATAAAGTAAATTAGGTTTTTTTAATTACAGTTAATAATATCAAATTAAATGTGAATCTTTACAAATTATACCTCTAGAAATCATTAGAAATAATTAATTCATTTAAAATAAATAATGTCACAAATTAAAAAAAAAAAAAACACATTATTCTCAAAAAGAAATATAATTTTAAGAAATGTCTAAAACTAAATAAATGTTGTAAGTCAACCCATTTCCCCGTTTTGATGCCATCATTAAAAAAATAATTCTGTCACTTTATCCACCAGTAGTTTTCTGCACCTTTTATCATATATTGTTCCATTTTTATGTTGTTTGGTTTTTATTATATACTAGCTTCTGCCCGCGGCTTCGCCCGCGTGGATGTCGGAAATTATCCCACGGGAACGTGCTAACAGGATAAAAAGTAAGTATGTGCTTCCCCAGGATGCCATCTATATCTATGCCAAATCAGAAGTTCAGTGGTTTAGGCGTGAAAATGTAACATACAGTTTCAAGTTCAAATCCTCCCCTTAAAAACCGAATTACCCGTTTTTGTCCCGTCAGTGGTAAATTTTCGACAACTTTATATATTTATTATTAATTATTTTCTGTCAAAAGTATCAATACTGAGTTTCGAGTTACTCAGACCGCGCATTCAATTTCTTCGACATAAACTTAACACCCCTATATCCCCCTTTGAGGGGTAGCTTTGAAAAACTTATAATGAATTTCAAGTTTATTAACTAAATGAATAACATTTTTCACATAAATTGTATCCCCGCTTTTCACCCCCAAAATTTGGGGGTGGAATTTTAAAAAATCGTTTGGGATGTATTCATAACTTGACTCAAAGATTATTTATACTAATTTTCGAGTTAATCAAGCCATGCAGTAAAATCCTCCCCTGAAAAATTTACTACCCCATTTCAGCCCGTCAGGGGTAGATTTTCAGAAAACCCCGATACACATTATTCTTTACTTTCAATATTAGGTATAAATACTGAGTTTCGATTCAACCGGACTGCGCGCTAAAATTCTTCCATACAAACTTTGAAACCCCCCAATCCCTTATTAGGGGGTAGTTTAGAAGAAAAAAAACAGACAATCTTAATAATTTATTTAGATAAGTATTCGTGCCAAGTTTCAAGTTTATTACTCAAGGAATAAGATTTTTCATACAAACGAATTCCCCCCTTTTCACCCTCTTAGGGGTGGAATTTCGAAAAATCCTTTCTTAGTGGATGCCTACTCTTCACGAAGAACCCACCCTCAAAATTTCATGTCTCTAGGACCAGCGGTTTAGGCTGTGCGTTGATCTATCAGTCAGTCAGTCAGTCAGGACTTTGAATTTTATATATATATAGATATAGATTTATTTTAATCGATGTTACGAGTACGTGAGGACTTTTGCAGTGTTATTTTAGCTTACATTGTGGTTATTCAATTATCATAACATGACGTTCAGACGGTTCCGACCAACAACGTAACTATTATGTATATATTACGTCACATTTATTACAGAACTAGCTTCTGCCCGCGGCTTCGCCCGCGTGGATGTCGGAAATTTACCCACGGGAACGTGCTAACAGGATAAAATGTATGTGCTTCCCCAGAATGCCATCTATGTCGCGGGCCCTTTGTGGCTAATTACAATAGAAAACCAATTATGTCTCATTATTGGTGATTAAGAGGGTACCTATATGATATCTTCACCTAAGTACCCAACTAATTAAAAAAAAAAAAACTCAATAACAGAAAATTAAATACCTACCTACCTAAATAAACCTATTTCTGATGATAACTAATCTAAACTCAATAGATAAGCAAAATCCCTAAAAACTAATATCTATACGAATGACTAAACCTACCTAACAGTATTATAAAATAACCTACGGTCACTACGTACACTATCAAATATACTACCTATACTTTAAAATTAAAATCTATACCTACGACTCATATAAAAATAAACCTAAATAACTCTAAAAACTAAAAGGAATAAAAATGAACTCCACTGCGGGTGACCCAACCTACGACAAACTTAGTATTTGCGGTTGGTACAGTACAGACAGTGGTAATCGGGTATAGGGATCGAACCGCAAAATTAAGTTTGTTTTTTATTGTATATACTTTTCCGGGATAAAAAGTACCCAGTGTGGTGCCCAGGATATTAAAGAATAATTATACCAAGTTTCATCGTAATCGAACCGGTAGTTTTTGCGTGATGCCTGAACAAACAGACAGACAAAAATTTTTTTAATCACATTTTTGGGTTCGGTGTCGGTCAAGTAACACCCCCTGCCATTTATTTTTTGGATATTTTCAATGTACAGAATTTTCACTTCTACAGATTTATTATAAGTATATAGATTACGTAAATGTAGTGGTACCCACTATCTGGCTGTGAGCACCATGCAGGCTACATAACACTGCTCTTAAAACTTGAGCATTACGGACTAGGTAAACTAGCTCTTAGCTTAATAAGATCATATTTAAATGATAGATTTCAGCAAGTCCAAATAAACGGTGTGAATTCATTGGGTTTAAAAGTCAAAATGGGTGTACCGCAGGGCTCAATATTGGGGCCGTTCCTATTTTTAGTATATATAAATGATTTACCTCATTTACTAAAAACCCGACCATAAATGGTGTTATTTGCTGATGACACATCACTGATTTTTAAAGTAGACCGACGTGCACAGGAGCTTGACGACTTAAATAATGCTATGCTTATGGTCCATAATTGGTTTACTGTAAATAATTTAGTATTAAATGAGAAAAAAACTAAATTCATTAGATTCGCTTTACCGAATGTTAGAAGTAGTGAATGTCATGTTGTATTGAATAGGGAGATACTTGAATTCGTCGAAAATACGGTTTTCTTGGGGATCACGCTTGACTCAAAGCTGCAGTGGAGTCTTCACTTAACATCACTTGCAGGGCGGCTAAGTTCAGCCGCTTACGCTGTCTGGAAAATCCGTCAATTAACAGACGTGGATACCGCAAGAATGGTCTATTTTAGTTACTTCCATAGCATCATGTCTTACGGTATTTTTCTGTGGGGACGGGCTGCAGATATTGATTCTATCTTCATTCTGCAAAAGAGGGCTGTCAGAGCCATCTACAATCTCAGCAGACGCGAATCTCTAAGGCAACTGTTTAAAAAAATTAACATCATGACGGTTCCTTGTCAATATATACAGCGTGGCGCTTTAATGGCGACATTAATTTAACACACGTATACGGTTTTGCGTTGTAGTTTTATGAATATATTTTAATTTAATTAAACATTAATATTTATTTAGTTACTAACAATTTTATAAAATAGCATCTTAGAGCAACCTGACTTAAAGAACTGTAGAGCAGAGGTCATTTGCCGGGGTCACGGATCATAACATCGCATCAATGTAATTAAAATAATTAACGAGCAAAGAGAAGGCGAATTGAAGGAAAGAGAGAGAGCCCTATGTCGGCGCGCGGCGCAGGTGGAAGTTTTCAAGTTACGATTTTTTTTATGTTGTTATAATTTTTATGATTACTGGCCACTAGCCCTACCCGTGTGTTAAATTAATGTTGCCATTGTAGCGCCACGTTGTATACGAAAACATTATGTATGTTCGAAAGACTGCCAGACTGCCAGACTGCCAGAACTGCTTTTGCTTATAAAAGTGTCTATGCAATGGCACCAAAATTGTATAACAAACTACCTTGTCATATTAGAAATTGTAAGAATAATAATGAATTCAAAAGCGAGCTCTTTAAGCTACTAAATAACAAGGTATATTATTCAGTCAAGGAGTATATGGATGACAAATTTTGAAGAATTTTTCATTTATTTTTAATAATTTATATATATCTGTGTTTTTCAAATCTATTGACATTGTGTATTTTTCATGACTTTTTCCTTATATCATTATGACAACTTTATAACTTGACATGCCTAACAATATTTTTTTTATTTTTTTATTTTACTACTTTTTTTTTTTTTTTTTTTTTTTTTTTTTTTTTTTCCAAGCAGTGCTTATGGCAATGCCCCTTGAACTGCATATTGAGAGGTTTAGTGAAGGATGAAAATGTTGCTTTCATAAGATAATTATATTAATTGATTATTGACATTTTTATTGAATTTATTATTGTATACGAAATTGACTAAACTGATTTAATTGTGACCTATTACCTATTTTTTTTTTTTTTTTTTATGTGCCGTCTTAATTTATTGACATATTATTAACTATTGCAAGGAATTGTGACATCTACCTACTTACATATTGAATTTATTTTTATTTTGTTAATTGACATTCGCTTTCCTAAGATATTTTGTATGCCTTTTGGCGGGACATAGCATGGATCAACATTTTTTGTATAACATCTGGCATAATTATACCCTATGTTCACAAAATGAATAAATGAATTTGAATTTGAATTTGAATTTGAAAAAATCTACATCTTTTTAGTACCTAAGATAAGTGACAGGCATAATTTTAACACTAGGAATAGGAACAAACTAGATCAACCGCGCTTCAGATTGTCTATAAAAAACTTCTTTTATGGGGTACTGTGTAAAATGTTATAATAAAATACCACTCGATATTCAAATGAGAAGAAATTTAAAACATGATGTAGACAAGCATATTATAAGTTAGACGAGTATATCGTAGATAAAAATGCTTGGCTAAATGTTGGTCCTGCTCCACAGGCACTTGGGCTCACTAGTTGATCACAATTCCAATATTTGGAAGAGATGCTTCCCCTATTTGTTAAAAGCTTGACTTGACTTGTTGAGCTTGGCTTGAGCTTGACTTGTTTTTCTTAGCGTTTCAGACATTACGAACTTGATGTTTATTTAAATTTTGTAAATGTAAGAACCATGATTCCGTTTTTTTTTATGTGGACTTGAAAGAGCATTGCAGTTGAGATTATGTCATGCTCACTTAAATGTCTCACTGGTGGTGGCGCGTGTGTTGGATCATTCGGTTCCCTACGAAATGGTTGAGCTGGGTGGTGCTGATCAACGCGTAATGTTCGTGAACGGCGCCGTCCGCGTCGTCGATTGAGACTGGTCATCTCTTAACTGCCAGGGCTTATCTTTAATTTTATATTTTACTAGCTTCTGCCCGCGACTTCGTACGCGGATCCAGTCCCTTTCTCGTTCCGATAGGAATTTTGGTAAGAGTTTGAACTGTGCGTTGATATGTCAGCCAATAAATCAGTCAAAACCGATGAAGGATTTCGATTAAGTTTGGTATAATAACTTAGATTGAGTGTTGTAGACTGGGTAGGTTATGACTTCATTAAAATATAAAGGTAGAATTATTTTCATTCTGAAATTATGAAGCGAAATTAATATCAATTAATTAACATTACTATTCTAAAAAAAATCTTTATAAACTATATTGTTGGTTTTTCCGTCGGGTGTCAGAATATAAAGCCCGGAAGCGTTGCTAACCCTTGAAAAAGCAACATAAAGTTAGCCATGAGAAAAACAGCCGGTTCTCAAATCAACACCAGCGGCTTTCAGTGTCTGTCCCTGTGACTTGTTTATTGTCATGGCAAAGCATGTAGTCACAGGAAACTGTGTGCGTTTAAATTGAAAGGGGAAATTGTTGGGGATGAGTGAGTGGTATGCGCGGTAAGAACACAGTCTCACGCGCACCACTCCTAGTGAGGATTACAGCTACAATAATATTGCGTTGTAAAGCCTCGACTATAAGTCGGGTCCCATTACACAGTTTCGGCGGTGTCAAATTTCGCATCAGCATTATTGGAACACCAACTTTGAGTCTTATTTTGGTGGCGTCGTCCTGATCGACTACGTTATCAAAAGAAGTGTAAACGACTTCATCTCCAATAAATTACCAACATTTTTTTTTTCATGTATTTATGCAGCTTGTTCGTTTTTTGGGGTCAATATGGCGCGTTCATATAACCACGAATTTTCCTGGTTTCTTATACTCTGAATGTCCCCAAATACTGATTGTATAAGTTCCTCTTCGGAGGCAACAACTACTCATCAGACCAAACAAATTTTGTTAAAATGTCATGTCTGCTTATGCCATAGTTTAGCTGTGCTCTCCGAGTTCCACATCAGATGTTTCAATCTTCGAATTTTATTCTCCCAGCAGAAAATACTCATCAGACTGAACAACTTTTGCAAAGATTTCATTCCTATATATGTTATGGTTTAGCTGTGCTCTTAGAGTTCCACATCAGATGTTCCGATCTTCGAGTTTTATTCTCGCAGCAGAAAGTGCTCATCAGACTGAATAACTTTTGCTAAGATGTCAAACCTATATATATTATAGTTAAGGTGTGCTCTAAGAGTTCCACATCAGGTGTTCCGGATCTTCAATTTTATTCTCTCAGCAGAAAATGCTCATCAGACACAACATTTTTTTCTAAGGCGCCATTTTTGTAACTCTTATAATTTAGCTGGTCTGTTGCGGTTCTGTATCAGGTGTTCCAGTTTCCAAAATCAATTATAGCCTATATGTTGCCCAGGTTTAGTATCTAGATAACAAAAAAAGTTTCATTCAAATCCGTCCAGTAGTTCCGGAGATTAGCGTGTATAAACAGACAAACAGACAAACAGATAAACAGACAGACTTTTTTTATTAGATTCGTGTTCTATTACTGTTTTTTAACCCCCCTCAATTATTATTTTTTAAATATATTCAATGTATACAGACACAACTTTTTTACATTCTTATTATAAGTATAGATATAGATAGATATTGTTTTTTTTTACATTGTTCTCACATAATAAGCAATAAGAATAATGTACCCAGGATTTTGTAATAATAACTTGATTTAAAAGAGTACACGTCCGTGGAGTTTCTTGCCCGTTCTTCTCCATCCCATTTAGCTTGAAGCTTAGAAGATTTCCCTTTGCTGCGGACTGGATTGTGCAACCACACTAGTGGACCTTCGTCGAACCCTTTATTGTTCATTTTGCGGGCATAACGGGTTTTCTGTCGGCGGGCTTGTTCCTCCTTGTCCCGCTGGAGCTGTTCTTCTAACTGACGAGCCTGTTCCTCCTGTCGGCGAGCCTGTTCCTCCTGTCGGCGGGACTGCTCCTGCAGCATCATCATCAGGGCAGCAAAGTCCGGTGCTGCTGATGCTGGGGCTCCTGCGGACGGGTCGGCCTCCGTGGTTGGTAGCTGGCCCTCCGACCTCTGCGGCATAGCTCCACTCTGATCCGTCTCCTGTTGTCGTTGACTCCGGGTAGAATACCCTCCGTGTCGTCTTTAGGTAAAGTCGGCATGATTTTAATCCTTGCTTCTGACACCAATTGTTACGAACTTCGGGTTCGTAACAATAAAAACTGCCGATATAAATTACCAAAAATTACACTTTAATTAAACAACACTAATAACAACTCAAACACATTAATTATAAAACACAATTCCACATAAGTCGCACTTGAAGATCGCTTTCGATGTATTCTCCTGTATCGCAGACCCAAGTCTGTATGGTCACTTTTTTTTTTGGCATCTCGTAGTTGACCTTGAGAGGTCGTGACTACTTAACCGGACTATCCTGTGGTTGCCTTAAGAATTCTTAAAGCCTCCAGCCAGGGCTACTTCTAAATTAATACTAAGCGACTGCACGCTAAGGGCACCCCCTGTGGGGTACGAACCTCGGCTTAGGGCGTCGCTGGGAGAGGGCAGCAAGGGGACAGGCTGGATCGAATTAATATTAATGCTTTGATGAGCGCGGCGTTTCCTAGGACTATCTCTGAGAAGAAAGGCCGAAACAAACTCAGAGGTCTCAGTCGGGGGATTTAAAGCTACAGGCTCAGCTACGGCGCGGGCTGGCACTTCAGCGGGCAAGGGTCGGGGGGGAGAATTTACTTGGGGGCGTCGCGAGGGACCTCGGCGGCGAGGTCGGAATGTCGGTAATTTGTTTTTGTATACTGTACTGGTTGCCCTATTGCTCTCCTGGAGGAGGGTTATGGGGTCATCGGGGTCGTCGAGAACATGCCTTGGACGGCGAATTTTACTGAGTTTGGAGGGGGTGTAGTTAGGCGGCCGCTACCACCAGAGGGTTGGGGTGATTGGCGGCTGTGGCAAAGAAACGCTTGGAGAGGCATTTCATGAACTGCTGGATAGTGGGGATCTTGAGATCTACATGGAGGATCTCATTGCGAACGAACCAAGGGGAGTTTGTGGCCTTGCGGAGGAATCGGTTCTGCAGGGTTTGCATCCTATGGATGTGACGGGGCTTTGCGTGAGCGAAGACTACGCAAGCGTAAGTCATTATGGGACGGATGTATGCTGTGTACAGGCGCTTTTTGCACTTGAGTGGCAGCTTGTTGCGTTCATTGAGGACGGAATGAAGGCAGCCTAGAGCGAAAGAGGCGCGCGAACGGACCGTCTTTATGTGCTCTGAGATGGTGAGGTGTTGGTCGAGAATAACACCAAGGTACTTGGCTTGTTTTTCCAAGGGATCGGCTTGCCGAACATGGTGATTGGTGGAGGGGGGGTGGGTTGACGTCTGAGTTTCGAGTAGAGCACCGCTTGACTCTTATCGGGGTTGAGTGTATGGTCGCGGCTAATCCCGGCCTTATATAGTGCCGTACATGACCTACTGGCATCTTTCTTTACCTATCGTGAGCATACTTGTAAGGTTAGAATTTAAATCCCGGCCTTATATAGTGCCGCAGATAGTTCCCTGCGGCACTATATAAGGCCGGGATTTAAATTTAGAATTAAAGGCTTTCAATTCTAACCTTACAAGTATGCCGATAGTTCTAGTATCGAAATTTCTCGAAGGATCTTTTAGTTCTGTTACTCGATACTAGATGGTGCTAGTGGTAAATTAGTTCTGCTACTTGATACTAGATGGCGCTAGTGGTAACTAATGTCAACAATATGAATCCATTGAATTCTTTCCAAAATATATAATCTGCATTCGCGACATATTCGCCAAAAATGTAAACAAATATTAGTTTATGGAAAAATAACTTTAATTCCTACACAATAAAGTTCGGTTTACGCTACAACTTCAAACATTTTTATATTTTTTTCAATAGTGCTAGTCACCCTGAAATCAACTTAATTTCCATTAACATAAAGTTGATATTTGCTTAACGTGAAATAACGTCAATTTGAAACATAAATAAAATTTGAATTTAGGATTGTTTAATTTATATATTTTATTGATATTTGAGTAGATGCAAAGTTTTTCTATACTGATTTAACTATTATATAAAATGATTATTTTCGATTTAATAATTTGAAGCGAATACAATACATTCGATCCCATCACTTAGTACGATAGAATGTTTTTTCAAACTCAAACTCAAACTCAAATCATTTATTTCAATTAAACCATTTACAGGCACTTTTGAATTGTCAAAATTAAATAGTCGGTCAGTTAGTCAGAAAGTTGAAGCTAGTTGCCCATTCCAAAGCGTAGATCTCTATGGAGAAGAACTGGACAACAAGAAACTCCATGGACACTCTTTTAAATCAAGACATTTTTATAAAATCCTGGTTACAATATTCTTATTGCTTCTATGTGAGAACAATGTAGAAAAACAAATGAAAATATAAAATTAAAAATTAAAAATAAGCCTTGGCAGTTAAGAGATGACCAGTCTCAACTGATGGCGCCCGTTCACGAACATGACGCGTGGATCAGCACCACCCAGCTCAACCATTTCGTAGGGAACCGAATGATCCAACACACGCGCCACCACCAGTGAGCCATTTAAGTGAGCAAGACGTATTCTCAACTGCCATGCTCTTTCAAGTCAACATCAAAATATCATAAAAAACGGATCCACGGTTCTTACATTTACAAAATTTTCAAAAATGCTTCTAAATTATACAAAACTATAGTTTGCAATATAATTATGATGAGAGAAAAAAAAAAATAACTACCAATCATGAAGAGGTATTTAATACTGAAGTATTAAAAGTTAATCCTGTTTAGATAAAATAAACACTAAAAAAAAAACAAAAAGGGGAAGCATCTCTTCCAAATATTGAAATTGTGATCAACTTGTAAGCCCAACTGCCTGTGGAGCAGGACCAGCATTAAGCCAAGCATTTTTATCTACTATATACTCGTCCAACTTATAATAATAATATGCTTGTCTACATAGTGTGCGTTTAATGCATGTTTTAAATTTCTTCTCATTTAGTTGAAGAATATCGAGTGGTATTTTATTATAACATTTTACACAGTACCCCATAAAAGAAGTTTTTACTTTAGACAATCTGAAGCGCGGTTGATCTAGTTTGTTCCTATTCCTAGTGTTAAAGTTATGCCTGTCACTTATCTTACTAAAAAGATGTAGATGTTTTCGAACGTACATAATGTTTTCGTATATATATTGACAAGGAACCGTCATGATGTTAATTTTTTTAAACAGTTGCCTTAGAGATTCGCGTCTGCTGAGATTGTAGATGGCTCTGACAGCTCTCTTTTGCAGAATGAAGATAGAATAAATATCTGCAGCCCGTCCCCACAGCAAAATACCGTAAGACATGATGCTATGGAAGTAACTAAAATAGACCAGTCTTGCGGTTTCCACGTCTGTTAATTGACGGATTTTCCAGACAGCGTAAGCGGCTGAACTTAGCCGCCCTGCAAGTGATGTTAGGTGAGGACCCCACTGCAGCTTTGAGTCAAGCGTGATACCCAAGAAAACTGTACTTTCGACGAATTCAAGTATCTCCCTATTCAATACAACGTGACATTCACTACTTCTAACATTCGGTAAAGCGAATCTAATGCATTTAGTTTTTTTCTCATTTAATACTAGATTATTTACAGTAAACCAATTATGGACCATAAGCATAGCATTATTTACGTCGTCAAGCTGCTGTGCACGTCTGTCTACTTTAAAAATCCGTGATGTGTCATCAGCAAATAACACCATTTGTGGTCGGGTTTTTAGTAAATGAGGTAAATCATTTATATATACTAAAAATAGGAACGGCCCCAATATTGAGCCCTGCGGCACACCCATTTTGACTTTTAAACCCAATGAATTCACACCGTTTATTTGAACTTGCTGAAATCTATCATTTAAATATGATTTTATTAAGCTAACAGCTAGTTTACCCAGTCCGTAATGCTGAAGTTTCAAGAGCAGTGTTTCGTAATTCACGCAGTCAAATGCCTTGGATAGATCGCAAAAGATGCCTATTGCATCTTGTGCCTCTTCCCATGCGTTAAAGATGTGCTTTAATAAGGTGACACCGGCGTCAGTTGTACAACGTCCTTTGGTGAAACCATACTGTTGATCGTGTAGGATGTTGTTACGATTAAAATGATTGAGCATTTGATTTAACATTACTTTTTCAAACACTTTGCTGAAAACCGGCAAAACCGATACGGGTCTATAATTATTTGTGTCTTTGCTGTCCCCAGATTTGAAAAGTGGAATAACTTCACTGAACTTCATTAAATCCGGGAATACCCCTTGATCAACACACAAATTAAATATTAAAGCTAAGTAGGGTGCAATTGTCTCAATAATGGATTGACAAACTTTAGTAGACATGCCCCACAGATCTTCGGTAATTTTGATCTTAAGTTGCCTGAATGCTTTTACAATATCTATAGGGTTAATATGTTTAAATTTAAATTCCACAGTACAGGCTGAGACATTCGCTCTCAATAATTCTATAGCTAGTGCGGGCGAGGAATTTAACGTTTCTGTAGTTTTAATTGGGATATTGTAACTTAATTGTAACCATTTTTACTATTTATCTTATGAAATTATGTGGCTTTCATTTATTTATATTATTTAACTCCAATTTAACATTACAATGTCAATGCTAAAAACCTAAAAGAAGCAGGGGTGAACAATACCTGGAACGTTATTCGTTTCACTATAATTCTACCGAATTTACAAATTACCGTTGGTGAAACTTCTTCATCTTCATCATCAGATGATAGTGACTAAATTAGATGATGAAGACGAAGAAATGTCACCAACATATTGTGTTGTAAGTTGTTATTTAAAATAAAATATTTTAAAAACATGATTATTATTTCCATTAATCTTAATTTTTAAATCATCATTGTGATCGGTTGTTTCATTCATTCATTTTGTTGTAAGTATGTAATGTGTGATGAAGACGTTATTCAAAGTCAAAGTCAAATCATTTATTTCAATTAGGCACATAAAAGGCACTTTTGAACGTCAAAATTTAAATTAAAATGAATTAATGATACCATGACATATAAATTGACTATGTGATAGGTACATGGTGCTCACATATTTACAAACATTCCAAAAATAGACTATTTTCATAAATAAATAATAAGGAGTAATAATTCCGGGTGACCTAAGCAATTACAGAATGCAAATCAATGTCAAAGAGAATAAAAAAATAAAAAATTATACAATTACATTAGCAACCAGTTTGACTTTGTCTAGACTCTAGAGATTGTCCTATGGAGCAGGACCAGCATGTTTCCAAGCATTCTTATCTTGGATATAATCCTCTAATTTGTAATATCCTTGCTTACAAGGTGTAATTTTAATATAAGTTTTAAATTTTCTTTCATTTAATTGCAATATTTCACAAGGTATTTTGTTGTAACATTTAACACAGTACCCCATAAAAGATGTATGTACTTTTGATAATCTGAAAAAAGGTTGATCTAATTTATCTTTATTTCTAGTATTAAAATTATGTCTATCACTTATTTTATTAAAAAGATGTCGATTTTTTCTTACATACATAATATTTTCATAAATGAATTGGCAAGGTACCGTCATAATATTAACCCTTTTAAATAGTTCCCTAAGAGATTCGCGGCGACGTAGATTGTAAATGGCTCTGACAGCTCTCTTTTGCAAAATAAAAATGGATTCAATGTCAGCAGCCCGACCCCACAGTAAAATGCCATATGACATAATACTGTGGAAGTAACTAAAATAGACCAAACGAGCGGTTTCTTCATCTGTTAGCTGTCTTATCTTTCTAACAGCATAAGCGGCCGAGCTTAGCCGCCCCGCAATAGATGTTATATGAGGTCCCCATTGTAATTTCTCGTCTAGCGTGATTCCCAGGAAAACTGTTTGATTAACAAATTCTAGTTTTTGGCCATTCAATATGATGTCACATTCGCTACTTCTAACATTAGGTAATTTAAATCTAATGCATTTGGTTTTTTTTTCATTAAGTACTAAATTATTTACCGTAAACCAATCTTGGACCTAAAGAATAGAGTTATTCACGTCGTCAAGATTTTGTGACCGTCGGTCTATTTTTGATTTTGAATTAATTGGGGTAAATCATTAATATAAACCAAAAAGAGGAATGGACCCAATATCGAACCTTGAGGAACGCCCATTGTCATTTCAGACCCCAATGAGTTTACGCCATTTACTTGGACTTTAACCTTTCTATCTTTCAGGTATGATCTTAACAAGTCAAGTGCTGTTTTCCTGATCCCATATTATAAATAAAGCATAATTTTAAAATATTATTTTTATTTTGTTTATATTATACGTCCATATTTGTTAAAACAATTTTAATTAAAGTGGATGCGCTGCAGTAGCCCGCGAAATCAGACGAATTCGGAGCAATTCTAATTTAAAGAGATGTTGATTTTAAAGGTTAAAATTGTATTATTATATTACCTACATATTTCTTTTTGTTGCGCATCATATTATTTTTATTAAGGTACAACCGTACACTGACCTGCAAATTGCAAAAAACACAAGAAAATTAGAATTTAAGCATCTCCCTTAAAATTGTTTTATCATAACTTTGAAATAAAATGTTTTGCATTCCTGCTTCTACGAGCCTCTTTTTTCTAATGCTATTATAAATGGAGTATAGCTATTTACCAGACTGGATTTCCTATCAGCATCAGTACTACATCACAATTGCACTGGAATTTAAGTTCTCGTAATGTATTGCTTTAATTAAGTTACGTTATTTATTAACAAGTAGGTACCTACCAATATATGTATACTCATGGGCATGGTGCCCAATACTTAGTGGCGTCTAAAATCCGCCATTTCGATTTTATAAAAACTAAAGCTAGCCTATAACCATCCCCATAGCCCATAATGTTGTCTCTACCGTTGAGGAGTCGGATGAAAAGCAGTAAATGAAATGGTGTCGGCGATCGAGAAAAAAAGTTCTGTTCGTCAACACTGTGAACGAACGAAACTTTTTTTCCCGATCGTCAACGGTGTTGACGACAAGGTCGGGAATATTCGAGTGAAAACGGACACTATTTCTTCACACAGACAAGAAAATTTTAAAACTAAATATTTTAATCATATAAGCCAAATCACATGCTGAATTCTAAAGAAGTGGAACTTTACAATAATCACTGATCACTTTGCTGTTTTACAGTAAGAGGTAGGTCTTGATTACCTCTGAATATTCTTCGAATGATGGACAACGAAGGGATTCACAAAAGCTCCACTAAGGTACTGCACTTGCGAGGTTCCGTCAGAAACAATTTATTAGGTTATAAAAACAGCTGATGTAGCCGTTGTAGCCATTAGCTATGCAGCACGCTGCCCTCTCAGCTTCGCTGTTATGGCAGGTCTTGTCGCACTTTTTCACACGGACTGCCTCAACGGTGACCATCACCATTGCGAAGGCAACCAGCAGAAGAATGAAGGTGGTCTTGATGGCAGCCATTGTAGTTGTTGTGTAGTAGAATACGAGAAACGTTCGCAAAGAGATGTGGATTTGCTGTGTGAAGCTTTAGACACTTTCTTCCATATTTATACTCTATTCAATCGCGAAATATGAAACCGGTTTGGGTTAGTTTTTGTACAAACAAGATAAGACAATCGATAAATTTCGAAAGAGGGAATTCCGGGCTCGGGTTATCATATTTTTCTGCAATATGGGTTTTTCATGTTGATTGTATTTTAATCTGTTTAGAGGTCAGGGTTCAGTTCTTTAACACTATCGGGTTTCGACATTAATTTATACAGGCATACAGGCATAATTTTAACACTAGGAATAGGAACAAACTAGACCAACCGCGCTTTAGATTGTCTAAAGTAAAAACTTCTTTTATGGGGTACTGTGTAAAATGTTATAATAAAATACCACTCGATATTCAAATGAGAAGAAATTTAAAACATGATGTAGACAAGCATATTATAAGTTAGACGAGTATATCGTAGATAAAAATGCTTGGCTAAATGCTGGTCCTGCTCCACAGGCACTTGGGCTCACTAGTTGATCACAATTCCAATATTTGGAAGAGATGCTTCCCCTATTTGTTAAAAGCTTTTATTTAACTTGACTTGTTTTTCTTAGCGTTTCTGACATTACGAACTTGATGTTTATTTTATTCAATCAAGATTTAATTCTTAATACTTCAACATTAAATACCTCTTCCTGATTGGTAGTATTTTTTTTTCTTATCTCTTAAATAAATTGCAAATTATAGTTTTGTATAATTTAGAAGCATTTTTTTTTAAATTTTGTAAATGTAAGAACCATGATTCCGTTTTTTTTTATGTGGACTTGAAAGAGCATTGCAGTTGAGATTATGTCATGCTCACTTAAATGTCTCACTGGTGGTGGCGCGTGTGTTGGATCATTCGGTTCCCTACGAAATGGTTGAGCTGGGTGGTGCTGATCAACGCGTAATGTTCGTGAACGGCGCCGTCCGCGTCGTCGATTGAGACTGGTCATCTCTTAACTGCCAGGGCTTATTTTTAATTTTATATTTTAAATTATTTTTTTTTACATTGTTCTTACATAATAAGCAATAAGAATAATGTACCCAGGATTTTGTAATAATAACTTGATTTAAAAGAGTACACGTCCGTGGAGTTTCTTGCCTGTTCTTCTCCATCCCATTTAGCTTGAAGCTTAAAAGATTTCCCTTTGCTGCGGACTGGATTGTGCAACCACACTCGTGGACCTTCGTCGAACCCTTTATTGTTCATTTTCCGGGCATAACGGGTTTTCTGTCGGCGGGCTTGTTCCTCCTTGTCCCTCTGGAGCTGTTCTTCTAACTAACGAGCCTGTTCCTCCTGTTGGCGAGCCTGTTCCTCCTGTCGGCGGGACTGCTGCTGCAGCATCATCATCAGGGCAGCAAAGTCCGGTGCTGCTGATGCTGGGGCTCCTGCGGACGGGTCGGCCTCCGTAGTTGGTAGCTGGCCCTCCGACCTCTGCGGCATAGCTCCACTCTGATCCGTCTCCTGTTGGCGTTGACTCCGGGTAGGATACCCTCCGTGTCGTCTTTAGGTAAAGTCGACATGATTTTAATCCTTGCTTCTGACACCAATTGTTACGAACTTCGGGTTCGTGACAGTAAAAACTGCCGATATAAATTACCAAAAATTACACTTTAATTAAACAACACTAATAACAACTCAAACACATTAATTATAAAACACAATTCCACTTAAGTCGCACTTGAAGATCGCTTTCGATGTATTCTCCTGTATCGCAGATCCAAGTCTGTATGGTCACTTTTTTTTTTAGATAATGGCATCTCGTAGTTGACCTTGAGAGGTCGTGACTACTTAACCGGACTATCCTGTGGTTGCCTTAAGAATTCTTAAAGCCTCCGGCCGAAACAAACTCAGAGGTCTCAGTCGGGGGATTTAAAGCTACAGGCTCAGCTACGGCGCGGGCTGGCACTTCAGCGGGCAAGGGTCGGGGGGGAGAATTTACTTGGGGGCGTCGCGAGGGACCTCGGTGGCGAGGTCGGAATGTCGGTAATTTGTTTTTGTATACTGTACTGGTTGCCCTATTGCTCTCCTGGAGGAGGGTTATGGGGTCATCGGGGTCGTCGAGAACATGCCTTGGACGGCGAATTTTACTGAGTTTGGAGGGGGTGTAGTTGGCGGCCGCTACCACCAGAGGGTTGGGGTGATTGGCGGCTGTGGCAAAGAAACGCTTGGAGAGGCGTTTCATGAACTGCTGGATAGTGGGGATCTTGAGATCTACATGGAGGATCTCATTGCGAACGAACCAAGGGGAGTTTGTGGCCTTGCGGAGGAATCGGTTCTGCAGGGTTTGCATCCTATGGATGTGACGGGGCTTTGCGTGAGCGAAGACTACGCAAGCGTAAGTCATTATGGGACGGATGTATGCTGTGTACAGGCGCTTTTTGCACTTGAGTGGCAGCTTGCTGCGTTCATTGAGGACGGAATGAAGGCAGCCTAGAGCGAAAGAGGCGCGCGAACGGACCGTCTTTATGTGCTCTGAGATGGTGAGGTGTTGGTCGAGAATAACACCAAGGTACTTGGCTTGCTTTTCCCAAGGGATCGGCTTGCCGAACATGGTGATTGGTGGAGGGGGGGTGGGTTGACGTCTGGGTTTCGAGTAGAGCACCGCTTGACTCTTATCGGGGTTGAGTGTATGGTCGCGGCTAATCTCGGCCTTATATAGTGCCGTACATGACCTACTGGCATCTTTCTTTACCTATCGTGAGCATACTTGTAAGGTTAGAATTTAAATCCCGGCCTTATATAGTGCCGCAGATAGTTCCCTGCGGCACTATATAAGGCCGGGATTTAAATTTAGAATTAAAGGCTTTCAATTCTAACCTTACAAGTATGCCGATAGTTCTAGTATCGAAATTTCTCGAAGGATCTTTTAGTTCTGTTACTCGATACTAGATGGTGCTAGTGGTAAATTAGTTCTGCTACTTGATACTAGATGGCGCTAGTGGTAACTAATGTCAACAATATGAATCCATTGAATTCTTTCCAAAATATATAATCTGCATTCGCGACATATTCGCCAAAAATGTAAACAAATATTAGTTTATGGAAAAATAACTTTAATTCCTACACAATAAAGTTCGGTTTACGCTACAACTTCAAACATTTTTATATTTTTTTCAATAGTGCTAGTCACCCTGAAATCAACTTAATTTCCATTAACATAAAGTTGATATTTGCTTAACGTGAAATAACGTCAATTTGAAACATAAATAAAATTTGAATTTAGGATTGTTTAATTTATATATTTTATTGATATTTGAGTAGATGCAAAGTTTTTCTATACTGATTTAACTATTATATAAAATGATTATTTTCGATTTAATAATTTGAAGCGAATACAATACATTCGATCCCATCACTTAGTACGATAGAATGTTTTTTCAAACTCAAACTCAAACTCAAATCATTTATTTCAATTAAACCATTTACAGGCACTTTTGAATTTTCAAAATTAAATAGTCGGTCAGTTAGTCAGAAAGTTGAAGCTAGCTGCCCATTCCAAAGCGTAGATCTCTATGGAGAAGAACGGGCAAGAAACTCCATGGACACTCTTTTAAATCAAGACATTTTTACAAAATCCTGGTTACATTATTCTTATTGCTTCTATATGTGAGAACAATGTAGAAAAACAAATGAAAATATAAAATTAAAAATAAGCCTTGGCAGTTAAGAGATGACCAGTCTCAACTGATGGCGCCCGTTCACGAACATGACGCGTGGATCAGCACCACCCAGCTCAACCATTTCGTAGGGAACCGAATGATCCAACACACGCGCCACCACCAGTGAGCCATTTAAGTGAGCATGACGTATTCTCAACTGTCATGCTCTTTCAAGTCAACATCAAAATATCATAAAAAACGGATCCATGGTTCTTACATTTACAAAATTTTCAAAAATGCTTCTAAATTATACAAAACTATAGTTTGCAATATAATTATGATGAGAGAAAAAAAAAATAACTACCAATCATGAAGAGGTATTTAATACTGAAGTATTAAAAGTTAATCCTGTTTAGATAAAATAAACACTAAAAAAAAACAAAAAGGGGAAGCATCTCTTCCAAATATTGAAATTGTGATCAACTTGTAAGCCCAACTGCCTGTGGAGCAGGACCAGCATTAAGCCAAGCATTTTTATCTACTATATACTCGTCCAACTTATAATAATAATATGCTTGTCTACATAGTGTGCGTTTAATGCATGTTTTAAATTTCTTCTCATTTAGTTGAAGAATATCGAGTGGTATTTTATTATAACATTTTACACAGTACCCCATAAAAGAAGTTTTTACTTTAGACAATCTGAAGCGCGGTTGATCTAGTTTGTTCCTATTCCTAGTGTTAAAGTTATGCCTGTCACTTATCTTACTAAAAAGATGTAGATGTTTTCGAACGTACATAATGTTTTCGTGTATATATTGACAAGGAACCGTCATGATGTTAATTTTTTTAAACAGTTGCCTTAGAGATTCGCGTCTGCTGAGATTGTAGATGGCTCTGACAGCCCTCTTTTGCAGAATGAAGATAGAATCAATATCTGCAGCCCGTCCCCACAGCAAAATACCGTAAGACATGATGCTATGGAAGTAACTAAAATAGACCAGTCTTGCGGTTTCCACGTCTGTTAATTGACGGATTTTCCAGACAGCGTAAGCGGCTGAACTTAGCCGCCCTGCAAGTGATGTTAGGTGAGGACCCCACTGCAGCTTTGAGTCAAGCGTGATACCCAAGAAAACTGTACTTTCGACGAATTCAAGTATCTCCCTATTCAATACAACGTGACATTCACTACTTCTAACATTCGGTAAAGCGAATCTAATGCATTTATTTTTTTTCTCATTTAATACTAAATTATTTACAGTAAACCAATTATGGACCATAAGCATAGCATTATTTACGTCGTCAAGCTGCTGTGCACGTCTGTCTACTTTAAAAATCAGTGATGTGTCATCAGCAAATAACACCATTTGTGGTCGGGTTTTTAGTAAATGAGGTAAATCATTTATATATACTAAAAATAGGAACGGCCCCAATATTGAGCCCTGCGGCACACCCATTTTGACTTTTAAACCCAATGAATTCACACCGTTTATTTGAACTTGCTGAAATCTATCATTTAAATATGATTTTATTAAGCTAACAGCTAGTTTACCCAGTCCGTAATGCTCAAGTTTCAAGAGCAGTGTTTCGTAATTCACGCAGTCAAATGCCTTGGATAGATCGCAAAAGATGCCTATTGCATCTTGTGCCTCTTCCCATGCGTTAAAGATGTGCTTTAATAAGGTGACACCGGCGTCAGTTGTACGGACGCCAGCAGGTCAACCTACCCTAAACTGTCAGATTTTCCCAATCAACATTGAACCTAATGCTTTAGCAATAAAGTCGAAAATCTATTAAAGAAATCTGACAGATTGTAGTAGCTTGATGTGCTGGCGTCTGTACAACGTCCTTTGGTGAAACCATACTGTTGATCGTGTAGGATGTTGTTACGATTAAAATGATTGAGCATTTGATTTAACATTACTTTTTCAAACACTTTGCTGAAAACCGGCAAAACCGATACGGGTCTATAATTATTTGTGTCTTTGCTGTCCCCAGATTTGAAAAGTGGAATAACTTTACTGAACTTCATTAAATCCGGGAATACCCCTTGATCTACACACAAATTAAATATTAAAGCTAAGTAGGGTGCAATTGTCTCAATAATGGATTGACAAACTTTAGTAGACATGCCCCACAGATCTTCGGTAATTTTGATCTTAAGTTGCCTGAATGCTTTTATAATATCTATAGGGTTAATATGTTTAAATTTAAATTCCACAGTACAGGCTGAGACATTCGCTCTCAATAATTCTATAGCTAGTGCCGGCGAGGAATTTAACGTTTCTGTAGTTTTAATTGGGATATTGGTAAAGAAAGTTGTAAATTCCTGAGCAACATCGATGTTATCGCTAATGAGACCGCGGGGAGTGTTAAGTGTGAAATCAGTATTACGTGTTTTGTTCCTGTTCGTTTCATTGTTAATAATCTTCCAAACTGTCTTTATTTTACTGTCTGCTGATTTAACCTTGTTACTAATGAAAGATGTTTTAGCTGCTTTGCATATATTTTAAAAGTTTTAGAATAAGTAGCAACATACTTATTAAAAGTATCCGTGTTAATATACGGCTTAAGGCCATATAGTTCAAATAATCTATCCCTACTTTTTCTGATTCCTTTAGTTGCCCAGTCACTGAATAAAAACTTAGGGCAAATGGTTTTAGAGTTCTTCTTAAAATAATGATTGAACTCTGTTTGTACCAATGAAAATAATTCTTTATACAAAATATTACCATTAGTCATACTTAGGCCCTGAACACTTAACTTGCTATTTAAAGTTATATTAAACTTATTCAAATTACTCGATGTTATTGGCCTAGTTTGAATCTGCACTTTTTGGATTGGTGTGTTGGACTTAAAATAAACGGTTTGACCGCTGTGATCAGAAGGGAGATAATTTACAATGCCCTTCTCTAGATATTCGCAGCAACAGAAAACATTATCAATACATGTAGCAGTAGCCGTAGTTATTCGTGTTGGTTCCAAAAACACATTTGACAGATTGAATGATTTAAAGAGGCTTAATAATCTATTGCTATTTGAATTGATTTCCAAAATATTAATATTAAAGTCACCACAAATAATTACTGATTTATTACCAGTTGCAAGTTTTGCCAAGACATCTTCCATTACTGACTCAAAAATAGAGTAGTTTTGATAGTTTGTTACCTATACTCCATTTACAATAGCATTAGAAAGCAGTTAAAAAAGGTTATTTTTAATGCACACTTTGTTACAAAAGTACAATAAACATTGTTACATTACGATAGACGCCGAATTTATTATGATCTATTTTTACAGCAGCT
This sequence comes from Apamea sordens, assembly GCA_945859715.1. Lineage (NCBI taxonomy): Eukaryota > Metazoa > Arthropoda > Insecta > Lepidoptera > Noctuidae > Apamea > Apamea sordens. The sequence continues at coordinate 954,629 of OX244002.1, forward strand.
GTCACACTTAATTGTAACCATTTTTACTATTTATCTTATGAAATTATATGGCTTTCATTTATTTATATTATTTAACTCCAATTTAACATTACAGTGTCAATGCTAAAAACCTAAAAGAAGCAGGGGTGAACAATACCTGGAACGTTATTCGTTTCACTATAATTCTACCGAATTTATAAATTACCGTTGGTGAAACTTCTTCATCTTCATCATCAGATGATAGTGACTAAATTAGATGATGAAGACGAAGAAATGTCACCAACGTATTGTGTTGTAAGTTGTTATTTAAAATAAAATATTTTAAAAACATGATTATTATTTCCATTAATCTTAATTTTTAAATCATCATTGTGATCGGTTGTTTCATTCATTCATTTTGTTGTAAGTATGTAATTTGTGATGAAGACGTTACTATAAATAAAGCATAATTTTAAAATATTATTTTTATTTTGTTTATATTATACGTCCATATTTGTTAAAACAATTTTAATTAAAGTGGATGCGCTGCAGTAGCCCGCGAAATCAGACGAATTCGGAGCAATTCTAATTTAAAGGGATGTTGATTTTAAAGGTTAAAATTGTATTATTATATTACCTACATATTTCTTATTGTTTTTATTAAGGTACAACCTTACACTGACCTGCAAATTGCAAAAAACACAAGAAAATTAGAATTTAAGCATCTCCCTTAAAATTGTTTTATCATAACTTTGAAATAAAATGTTTTGCATTCCTGCTTCTACGAGCCTCTTTTTTCTAATGCTATTATAAATGGAGTATAGCTATTTACCAGACTGGATTTCCTATCAGCATCAGTACTACATCACAATTGCACTGGAATTTAAGTTCTCGTAATGTATTGCTTTAATTAAGTTACGTTATTTATTAACAAGTAGGTACCTACCAATATATGTATACTCATGGGCATGGTGCCCAATACTTAGTGGCGTCTAAAATCCGCCATTTCGATTTTATAAAAACTAAAGCTAGCCTATAACCATCCCCATAGCCCATAATGTTGTCTCTACCGTTGAGGAGTCGGATGAAAAGCAGTAAATGAAATGGTGTCGGCGATCGAGAAAAAAAGTTCTGTTCGTCAACACTGTGAACGAACGAAACTTTTTTTCCCGATCGTCAACGGTGTTGACGACAAGGTCGGGAATATTCGAGTGAAAACGGACATTATTTCTTCACACAGACAAGAAAATTATGAAAATGAAAAAAACAAAAATTTTAAAACTAAATATTTTAATCATATATGCCAAATCACATGCTGAATTCTAAAGAAGTGGAACTTTACAATAATCACTGATCACTTTGCTGTTTTACAGTAAGAGGTAGGTCTTGATTACCTCTGAATATTCTTCGAATGATGGACATCGAAGGGATTCACAAAAGCTCCACTAAGGCACTGCACTTGCGAGGTTCCGTCAGAAACAATTTATTAGGTTATAAAAACAGCTGATGTAGCCGTTGTAGCCATTAGCTATGCAGCACGCTGCCCTCTCAGCTTCGCTGTTATGGCAGGTCTTGTCGCACTTTTTCACACGGACTGCCTCAACGGTGACCATCACCATAGCGAAGGCAACCAGCAGAAGAATGAAGGTGGTCTTGATGGCAGCCATTGTAGTTGTTGTGTAGTAGAATACGAGAAACGTTCGCAAAGAGATGTGGATTTGCTGTGTGAAGCTTTAGACACTTTCTTCCATATTTATACTCTATTCAATCGCGAAATATGAAACCGGTTTGGGTTAGTTTTTGTACAAACAAGATAAGACAATCGATAAATTTCGAAAGAGGGAATTCCGGGCTCGGGTTATCATATTTTTCTGCAATATGGGTTTTTCATGTTGATTGTATTTTAATCGGTTTAGAGGTCAGGGTTCAGTTCTTTAACACTATCGGGTTATCAATTGCATGTCAGCATGGACAATTTTGAGTTTACGTTCCCGTTGAGGGACCACATTTGAATTTTGAGCTTTTGAATGCGTCAGCTTTTAGTAAAGTTCTCAAACAATTGTAAATTCAGCCTATAATTTGTAAAAGTAGCCACTCAAAAGATACAATCGGTTAAAGGTGGTCCCTCAGTCGTGACTGACAGGCATCCATATCTCAAAATCTAGTAACAATTTATAACTGCTTTATATGAGTACTCTTAATAAAAGATTAGTAAAACTAAATTAATGAATATCAACCCTTCCTTTTCACAGAATAGAAAGAACTAGCATGCGGAAGGTGGTCCCTCAACTGATCACCATAAGGTTTACCTTGAGTGGAGACCACAATGGAATTTGAAATTTACTTGTGTCTAGCTTTAGTAAAAGTACTTGAACGATCGTGAATTCAACCTCTAGTTTGTAAAAGAAGCCATTCAAAAGTTACAATCGATTTAAGGTGGTCCCTCAATTGAAATCTTTATTATAAGAAGAATCAATTTACGTAGCATTCGGAAGTTAAATTGACGAATGCTACAGTCTATCCTTTAGTAATTTTTTTTTACTAACGATTACTTTACTTACTGACTAAAACCCACCCGTGTTCCTTCCTTAGCCCTTTATGTTCCAGGGCAGCGGAAACCCTTTCGGACGATCCCGCTACCCTGGCAGGAATACTACCCTGGCAGGGAGTCTTGTTCCTCACCTCTGGCTTGCCTTTATTGACCAGCTGGAGTGAACACTGACGAGGAACAGAGCTTCCACCTCATTCTTGCCTTTATTGGCTGACTTGAGTAGAGATTCGCAAGAGCAAACGTGCTCGGAGGAAGGAAGTATTTCAGTAAAATGCTGGTAGGGATCTTGACCATACTTCCGGGATTGTCCTGATAGCCGTAGAAACCTCTCCACTCCTCGTAAGCCCCTCACGATATGTTGCTCCCTTGTCGTTACGACACTATGTGCTGGCGACCGTTTTCGGGGGCCCATTCTTGAGTGTGCAAGTCATCCTCTGCCATTTCATCTGTGAATATTATAATTATCATTGGTCAGGCAGGGGACATAGACCTTCCATAGTTCAAGGTAACCGATCCACTATAGCCACCCAAACCCATAGCGCATTATACTTTGTTTCCATGTTCTGCAATAGTCCTGCACCAACCGGGGGTTGTTCTTGAGTGCACTTGCATGGTGCATACAGGGATAATCGACGGTTGGTGCCTCCTCATCATTATGAATTGTGTAAAGGGCCTCTGCGAGTTGGCTTTAGCCCCTAGTGCGCTTTCAAAGGTCCAGGACCTCAGGGTCCCGAGATATGTCAAAGACAACTAAAATAATAATAATATCTCGACTTAGCACACGAGGTTATTGACATGTGGAATGTAAGTGCCGAGTGTCGTATCAGCCAATGGCCTGTTGGTCGAAAGCCTCGATCAATATCTATCGAGGCTCTTGTTAGGCGGTTGGATCAGGGGCCTGATTCAAAAGGCAGTACTCCTCGACACGGCTCGCATTGTGAGGAGGTTCCTGTCTCTGGAGCCCTAACCAGCGCACCGGTAGCTTGGACCCTGCTCCCGACATCGGTGGATCCCTATTTTTAAATGTTTTTTGTTTATACTTCATTTTTTTAATATATTTAAAAATGTAATAAAATACGATAAGTAAATAAATAAACGACACAATAATAATTAAGTTTTATTGACATAAATAAAGGTGACTCCTGCCGATCGATTCTGTAAAAATCTCACCGTGAAAAGTTAGGTGAAGTGATCTTAGAGTGAGCTGTCAATAGTGTCAATCCCTAGCATTATTTAGAATGGCAGCTCACTCCACGCTCACTTCAACTAAGTTTTCCTGGTGAGCTGGTTACAGAATCGCACTGCTGTACCTGTGTTACAGGAGTCAGTTACTTCACCCGTCAATGGAAATTAACAATTTATGCTATAATATTATAATAACGTAAAAATTAAATAAATTTAGTGCATACTGTTGCAGGTAGATTTTTTTTTCTAAGAAAAATTACATGTCACTGAAGAAACAATACATTAATGGTAATAAATGTTTATTAATATGTGTTAATGTATTGCGTCAATGTGTGTTGTTTTATTATGTTGTCAGTGTTGTGCGATTAGGCAGTATATACAGGAACGTATTCACTAACTCACTAAAAACGAAAAATTTCCTCATCCGTCCATGATTTTTATTTGTTTCTGAATTAACGTAGCCAGTTTTGGCTCCGATAGTCCGAAACAATGTTTCTAACCGGAAGGCATCATTAATAATATTATCTTTTTAATTATTTGGCGTAAGCACAGACGTAATGGGTGTTTTGGTAACAAAACAACGAAAATTATATTCCGACACAATCCTGGCGTCATTTATTTATTATTAAAAACCAACTCATATTTAAGTACCTACAGTTTACACCACATACAAGTTCTCAGTCAGCACTAGTAATTACACATACAATCATAAAATTAGGTTAAGTAACATTAAACTAGAGTAGGTACCTAAATCTGATGAAATTAAACGAAATTTCCAATATTCATAAATTAGATAAAATTAGATAGAATTGGGATAAAATGAAAATAAAATTATGAATAACAAGATACAATTTAATTAATGTACTCCAAGGAGATTATATTGGGAGTAGCATTGGACTCCAGCTCCAGGGGGCCTACTCCGAAATACAAAGTGCGAATGTTCGGATCGGACCGACATATGGCCGAACCGAATATTATTGAAAAATGCGAAAAAAGTTCGGATCGGCTCAGTTGGGTCGGGACCATAGTTAATATTCGAAAGAGTGTAGGAGTGTAGGATCGTAACCGTCCGTACCAAGTAGTAACTTCGTCGCAGGAAACGGCCGAACATTCGGCCGAACATTCGGCCGATACTACTTCGGAGGAATTGAAGTGGGTACCACAAATTAATGAAATATTTCACTAGACTAAGTTTTCTCCTTACATCTACACTTTGGTACCCCACCCTATCTAGCGAATGGTGGTGGGTACATGTACAGATAATATCCATAAGTTTTAATTGTAGGTAGCGGACAAAAGACTTCTGAAATTTTTCGATGAGCAGTGTATCCACACACTTTTTCATGTGGGTTCCAGATAGCACTGCTGGTACCGCTAACTGCGGATAAAGGAGTTGTACAGTATGGTTATGGCTTGACGATTAGTGAACATTTTGGCCTGACGCAAGACAAAACCTAAGTTTTTCCGGGATTTGTTGCAAGTCTGTATTATGTGCTGGTTAAAGGTAAGTTTGTGGATCAAAGTGAGCTCCCAGATCGCGTATGGTTACAACGCGTTATGGCTTGTATGGGTTTCAAGTAGGTCATGACCGTACTGTCTTTTACTAATCCTCAGTTTGAGGTTTATAGTGCTCCAAATATAAATGTTGTCGATGTCGAGTTGAAGTTAGGCCGTAATCACTAGAGTTAGCTACTGGAGAAGCAACTTTGAAATCAGCATACATTACGACTGAGGAGTATTTTACATATGTGGGTATATCGTTAACTACTATTAGAAAAAGAAGGGGCCCGAGATTAATGCCCTGCCCTATGCCAGAAGTGATCGAGTAGCGCTCCAAATTGGCATTTTTATATGTTACTTTGTTACGGTCGTGCAAATTCGCGATAAGTTTTAGCGATGTCACAGACAAACATGCCAGTTTACTTCGAAGCAGGGGCGTAGCTACCGCTGTATCAGCCGTATCGACGATACGAGGCCCCTGAGCTACAGGGGCCCCAGACGTGACGTGTAAAACCAAACATTTTTAAAATAATATCCAGAACCTAAAATTCTTGTTCATAAATGATATTTATTTCTGTAAATTGGTTCAAAATATGTTTAAAAAGGGGGTGACTACCGAGATGACGACTAATAGAGAATTGTGGAAGAAAACTGTAACAGCTGGTCCTTGGTGTAGTGGTCGCAAGCGCTACTGCTGAGCATGAGGTCCTAGATTCGATTCCTAGGTCGGGCAAAGTGTTATTGTGTCTTGGCTTCCAGTCTAACCGGATGCAGCTGGATGCCAGTATTTTAAATCCGGAGCAACTGCCTATCTGACCGCCACAACTCAGTTACTGGGTAATACGATGTCCCTTGCTAATACTGGGTGTCAGACTTTCGGGCTTCTGACTACCCGTAACGACTGTCAAAGATCCACGAATGACAGCCAGGACCCACGGCTTAACGTGCTTTCCGAGGCACGGAGGGGTCTCGGTATGTTAGGATCGTCACCCATCCATGAACCTACCGCGCTAAGCATAGTAAATCTTCGATCGACCCGGGCTGTTAACTTAGCCACGGGCCCCCACATTTCAAGTCAGCATGCCATTTTATTTATTTATTAAAAACAATACCCTCTGAGCTTCGCCGCAGTTGGATAAAAAGGACCCCCAAAAAAATTTGATACAGGGCCCCTTTAGGATGAGCTACTACTTCGAAGTAGCTTGTTGTCAACCCGGTCAAAATGCTTCTGGAAGTCAAAATAGGCTACATTGATCTGTTTTTTTGTCGTTAATATTTTTGGCTAAGAGTGTAGTAATGTTATGTAGATTAGACGTGGGTGAACGATTTGGAAGGAATCCGTGCTGCTCTTCCGCGACCCACCGTTTATTAAATATTTATTTATAGAGTACCGATCCAAATTGCCGAATATGGATAAAACAGCAATTGGGCTGTAATTTTTACAGTAATCCGTAATACTTTGTATGACGTGTTGCGCTAGTGCGCAACAAGTGCGTCATACAAATTATTAAGAATTTCATACGAATTCCATGGTTCCTATTTACATTTTACGATTCAATAATCGGCAAATTTAATTGAAGTATCTACTTTCAAATAAGCACAGTTATGTTAATAAATATGATTTATTGTTTATAAAACTTACGTCGAGAATCAGGTCATGTTTAATTAAGTAAATACATACATAAGTGCCTATGGATCTAAGAATATATTTACTTATAACATGTAACAGTAACTTAATTATTACTATTTGACAACTTATTACTAAACTAACTAAACAACTGATGCAGGTGTAACGAAGAAGGTTGCTGATAAATAACTGACCAATAACCAACCAAATGGGGCAAATATAACAACCTTATTGGGAGATGTTTGAGCCGTTTGGGGTTGAAACACTAGGGCCTTGGGGTCCGAGTGTCATCGAATTTTTCGGGACATCGCCAAGCGTTTGGTCTCTTCACGTGCCCAGAAGGTTGGCCTATTTTTAGCCCAAATAATCAGCATTTCCATCCAACGTGGTAATGCTGCTAGCCTTACTACCTATCTAACATGAATATTGCAACAAATCAAACGAACTGAATTATTAATACAAAACAAATACTTTTTCATCCCACCATCTCGGAAAGAGTATTTTTAATCTTCAATATCTGAGTGGAAAAGCCGTTTTTATTCTCTAGAGGATAAAGTAAATTGAATTTAGAACATCGTGTGCACTAAGTTTCATCATCATCTGCCTAGCCTTTTCCCAACTATGTTGAGGTCGGCTTCCAGTCTAACCGGATGCAGCTGAATACCAGTATTTTACATGGAGCGACTGCCTATCTGACCTCCACAACCCAGCTACTGGGTAATACGATACCCCTTGGTAAGACTGGTTGTCAGACTTTCGGGCTTCTGACTACCCGTAACGACTGTCAAAGATCCACGAATGACAGCCGGGACCAACGGCTTAACGTGCTTTCCGAGGCACGGAGGGGTCTCGGTATGTAAAGATGGTCACCCATCCACAGACCAACCGCGGCAAGCGTAGCTTAACCTGACCGATCGACCTGTGCGGCTGTCATTATTTAGCCACGGGTCCCTCAATCTCAATCGTGTGCACTAAGTTTGTGAATTAAAAAAAACATTAAACCTATTTACTGCTACCTCTATGGTGCCGAATATATCATACAACTTTTTTTTGTTTTTTTTTTAAATTTGTTAAAAACTCAGACTCGGAACTTTCTTGGTTTTCTTTTTTCAATTTGCTTTGTACGCGGTTCTTTACGCGGCATTTTTTCACGTCATTGTTAAACCTTATATTAAAAACAAGAAACTTGAAAACAAGTGAAAAAACTAAAATGAGTGTTTCTAGCGACGAGGAAGTTTGCTTGACGCCAACAGAATTGACTGAAACTGTTAATAATGCGCAAATGAGCTTTCTCCCTCAACAATCACGCGAGAAGTATTTAAAACAGTACGATATGTTCAACACGTGGCGACTAGCAAAAGGAGCCAAAACATTCTCAGAAAACGTTTTGCTGGCATATTTTATAGAATTATCCGAGAACAAGAAAGCAAGCACTCTATGGAGTACGTATTCGATGCTAAAAGCAACAATAAAGATGAAAAAAGACAAACATATTGATACCTATCCTAAATTAGTGGCATTTTTAAAAAGAGCCTCATCTGGTCATCAACCAAAAAAATCGAAGGTTTTCACAGTATCTGATATTGAAAAGTTTCTTAACGAAGCACCCGATTCCGTATATTTGGCGGCAAAAGTAAGTCAGTTGCACATTCAGTATCTACTTAAGTATATTAATCTCAATTAAATAGTATACTTAGTAGATGTTGATAGGCATAATTATGCGTTCATATCAATTTTATTCATTTATCTACTACAATACTCCTTACGTTACAGGTTGTTCTTATTATTGGAATAAACGGAGCATGTCGAACTAATGAACTAACACAACTTAATGTCAAAAACATTGAGAAACATTCAGATGACTTACTATTACTTAATTTACCTAATACAAAGACAAAAAGAGACCGCAACTTCGTCATTCGCAAGGAATACGTAACGATTGTTGAGAAATATCAAGCCTTACGCTCGCCTAACACTCCAATCAATCGATTTTTTCTACAGTATCGCAATGGAAAGTGTGTTAGACAGCCTATGGGTACTAATAAAATTGGCAGTATCCCACGAGAAATAGCAACATTTCTTGAACTTCCAGAACCCCTGTTGTACACGGGTCATTGTTTCCGACGAACTTCAGCCGCACTTTTGGCTGATTCCGGAGCTGATCTCCTGTCCCTTAAGCGCCACGGAGGCTGGAAGTCCAATGCAGTTGTAGAGGGATACATAGAAGATTCCATCCAAAATAAGTCTAAAATATGTGAAGGCATCGTAGGAGCCATTACACTGAAAGAGCCTCAATCGGATCCTTGGACTGGCCCTTCTACATCAAAAATAAGCCGTTATGAAACACCTAACCATCTCCCTCTCTCTCCAACATTCACGCCAAGGGAATCCGATGAATCGGTACAACTATTAAGTATGACAGATAGTTTACCGAAAAACAGTACACAAGTGACTAACACCAATATTACAGTACCAAACAAAAATATTACACTCAATTTAAATAACTGTAGCAACGTTACTTTAAAATTTTCTTAATTATACCTTAGTATTATTTTGTTATAATTTAAAGATTATTCTGTAATACTTACCTGTCATAATGTAGTAATTAATACCTAAACTGAAATAAAAGTGTACCTATCTTGTGATTGTAAACGTTTTTTTTTTGCATTTAGTCATTTCCTCGCTGAGGTGGAATGAAAAGTTACGTGTTGCACTCGAGTGCAAAGATTTTTCACCTCGTGCTCTTTTGATTCCCTCGCTAACGCTCAGGATTCTAATTTTGATTTTAGAATCCTTCGCTTGCTCGGTCATCAAAATTGAACACGCGGTTAAAAAGCAACTTTGCACTCTTGTATAACAAATAACTATTAAACTACGAGTAAACATGTTTTGAAAAATATAATTAATCAGTAAATTAATCTCTTAGATGTTCTTAAAAAAATAATTTAATTGAACTTCCATGAAATTATTAATTACTAGCTTCTGTCCGCGGCTTCGCCCGCGTGGATGTCGGATAATTATCCCATGGGAACGTGCTAACAGGATAAAATGTATGTGCTTCCCCAGAATGCTATCTATCTCGCGGGCCCTTTGTGGCTAATTACAATAGAAAACCAATTGTGTCTCATTAGTGGTGATTAAGAGGGTACCTATATGATATCTTTACCTAAGTACCTACCTAATTTAAAAAAAATAACTCAATAACAGAAAATTAAATACCTACCTACCTAAATAAACCTATTTCTGATGATAACTAATCTAAACTCAATAAATAAGCAAAATCCCTAAAAACTAATATCACGAATGACTAATCCTACCTAACAGTATTATAAAATAACCTACGGTCACTACGTACACTATCAAATATACTACCTATACTTTACAATTAAAATCTATACCTACGACTTATATAAAAATAAACCTAAATAACTCTAAAAACTAAAAGAAATAAAAATTAACTCCATTGCGGGTGACTTAACCTACGACAAACTTTTTATTTGCGGTTGGTGCAGTAATCGGGTCTAGGGATCGAACCGCAAAATTAAGTTTGTTTTTTATTGTATATACTTTTCCGGGATAAAAAGTACCCAGTGTGGTGCCCAGGATATTAAAGAATAATTATACCAAGTTTCATCGTAATCGAACCGGTAGTTTTTGCGTGATGCCTGAACAAACAGACAGACAGACAGACAGACAGACCGACAGACAGACAGACAAAAATTTTTTTAATCACATTTTTGGGTTCGGTGTCGGTCTAGTAACACCCCCTGCCATTTATTTTTTTGATATTTTCAATGTACAGAATTTTCACTTCTACAGATTTATTATAAGTATAGATATAGATATAGATTTGTTAGCCAAACGCAATAATTTAGTATTTAAAGATGCAACAAATAACTCAAATGACATAACAACAAATAAGTTGATCAGTGAGACCTTAAAAATACTTCTTAATATTTACTTATACCTAATAAATTCAAACAACAAATTCAATAATCATTACCTATAACTGTAAGAATCATCATTACCTATTTGTTTGAGACATAACTCTAAGATGCGTTCCAGTCCTTGTGCAAGTTGTTCGGACGTATAGGTGTCCAGCGGAACATGGACGAAGAGGGTAGTGCCTCAAACTCAAACTCAAATCTTTATTGCATTCCATATGTGTATAGATGGCATGTGTGTATGGTGGCCTCGGCATAGGGATGTGTAATAAATGTATTCGCAGAGATACCTGTAACAAATAACTTCAATATAATTTCTAGATCAGTCAGCAGGCTTAAGGTTGTCCCACAACCAAGATTTGCCTCTTATCGAGACATGAATATAATTAGACGTCTGGACAAGTAACCAAGGTCTGCAGGGTCAGAGCCTTCAAAGCGGTTCTGGTAGAATAAATTCCATGAAGATATTTCTATGAAAACTTCATGTTCTACGAGCTAGAGTCGCGTCGCGGCGCTATCGCATAGCGACAGCCTTTGTGTCTGCTGGAGCTTTTACGTGCTCTATTGTGTAGGTAAATTATTAGTTAGGTCTAGTGTAGGGTTCTTGGCGAAGAAACTCGTCTAGGGAATAAGTGCTACCATAACTACCTAGGACTGCCGCCATGCAGGCCCTTCAAGACGGAACATGTTGTGTTCCGTGGGTAGGTATGGGTGTCAGGGCACATAACTTCACAAGAGACATTCAGCTTCGTCACTCGTATAGCCACGCATAGTTGGAAGTTTTAATAAAATTGTCAATGAAAAACATACAGGCCAGCTTCACTTGATATTTCAGCTTGTAGGTCGTCCCCAGGCGGGTCACCGTTGAACTCATTGCAGATGGCTTTGACGTCCAGTCTAGTATCTATGCAGTCGGGTCCATCACACACGTTCTCATTGTTCACGGGACATTGCTCGTCAATATCAGGATTTAAATAACGGCTTTTGTTTGCTCTTGTTTCTAACACAAAATTTGAAACAGTTTCTGATACACCAACGTGGATGGTCAGCTGAAAAGAAAATTAGTCTTAATTCTGAAAAAAACAACTAAAATTTTAGACGAAATGCTACAATTATTCAGGTTTTTTAAAGTACTAACTAATGTTGTGATCATTACAGTACCTACATCATTGATCCTTTTAAAACACACTCGAATGTGATTTGCGTCACTTTTTATAAAGTGGTGGCTAAGAAAAATAGCGGCAGAATAATATGTAGAATAGTTCAATGGTAGGTACATACAAAAGTGAAAATATACTTTGCCTTAAATTATGAAAAAGCATCAACTAGGTACAGAAGACGCCAGCACATCAAGCTACTAAAATCTGTCAAATTTCTTTAATAGATTTTCAACTTTATCGTTAAAGCATTAAGGTTCCAGGTTGATTGGGAAAATTTGACAGTTTCGGGTAGCTTGACCTGCTGGCGTCTGTACTTCTACTTGTTCTACTCACATCAGGTCGACAAGTTTCCCACAGCTGTGGGACAATCCGATCCACATCGACGTATCGCACTGGAATTTCTTGCCGGGACAAAATAATATTGTATTTATTTTCAATGTCTTCTTTATCCATGGATTTCACTCCTTCCCACCTTGGATTAGTTTCCAAGTCACTAAAAGGACCATATCCTGTCATTAAAACTCTTTTATGGTCAGTCTCTCTCTCAGCCTCGACAGCACACATAAAACAGCCAAACATTTTCTAAGTTTAACGGATCTCGTGAATTTTAATTTTATACAAGCGCCCCGCTCTCTATGTTACTTCGATACTGAGTGAATGCTGTTTAAAATCCACCATGTTTATACAACCTGACGGTAATTAAACGTACTTCCCTAGATAAAATTGATAAAACCCAAGGAAAGTCTTTAAGGAAACTCTGAGACGCTGAGAGGTTGATTAATTCAAATCAATTCAAATGTTTATTGCATAACACGTCATGTGTCTACAAGGTCGTTCTCGGGAACAACAATTTAATAAATTATGAGAAGTTGCACAAATCAACATAAATTAAGTCAAGTAATGTTTTTTTAATTACAATTAATAATATCAAATTAAATGTGAGTCTTTACAAATTATACCTCTAGAAATTATTAGAAATAATTAATTCATTTAAAATAAATAATGTCACAAATTAAAAAAAAACAAATATTACTCAAAAAAAATATAATTTTAAGAAATGTCTAAAACTGAATGGCTGCCATCGCTATTGCCAAAAACCCAATACATCACCAACGTACTAAGCATGTAGATGTGAGGTATCATTTTGTGCGTGGGGCAATTGTAAATAACTACAAATAATTTGATCAAAATGAAGAATCTAATGGCAATGAAACAGAAAGCTGTGATGAATGGGAATCCCTTGATGAAAGAGACGAAGAAGTACTACAACCAGAGCCGATACTTCCTAGTGAGAGAAGATATCCATTAAGAAAGAGCTTATGTCAAAATTTGAAATGAAAGGTATCGGCAAAGCAGAGTTGATGCTTGGTATTCAAATTAAACAAAATTTGAATAGTATCAATCTCAATCAAGAAAAATATATCGAGAAACTGCTTAAAGAAATTGGCATGGAAGATGCAAAAACAGTTTCAACCCCGGAAGTAACACTGGGCCCATAACTTTTATTGTTGTCATCGTGTGTATGTCCATCAAAGTTCGCTTGCTAATTCTTTTATCTTTTCTCACATTTATATTTGTTTAACACCAAATAAAGGTTATTTATTCTGCGCTGTGTTTAATTAACTTAAGACACAACAAAAACAGTCATCCCATTTCCCCGTTTTGATGCCATCATTAAAAAATTAATTCTGTGACAGTGTGACTTTATCCACCAGTAGTTTTCTGCACCTTTTATCATATTTTGTTCCATTTCTATGTTGTTTGGTTTTTATTATATATTTATTTTAATCGATGGTACATACGTGAGGACTTTTACTGTGTTATTATAGCTTAAGTACATTGTGCAGTGTGCTGGTTATTCAATTATCATAACATGACGTTCAGACGGTTCCGAACTACGTAAGTGTTATATATATTACGTCACATTAATTACAGAATTACGTAAATGTAGTGGTACTCACTATCTGGCTGTGAGCCAAGGGCGGATCCAGGGGGGGGGGGGGGGGGTCATGGGTGTCATGACCCCACCCTGGGCTGGGTCCGGGACCTAGGTGGACCACTAATTAAAACTGTTGAACATAATGTTTTTATATATTTTTTGTCACAATTTAGATTTTATCTAAGTACTTTCAATATTTAATTAATTTAATATAATACTTTGTTTGACGCTTTAGCTAAAGAAGTAGCTGAGCAGCTAGATGTAGAAATTAAATGTCCCAGAATAGTGTCAAGACCAATACGGGCCAATAACCAACCTGCTCAATCTGCTGAAGAGTATGTCCGCAGAGCCATATACATCCCTCTTCTGGATTCAACAATACGTGAGCTACAGGACCGTCACGGTTATGTGTCATCAACATTGCGATACGGACTTATGTTTTGGGGGAACTCGACTGATAGAGAAATGGCGTTCAAAGCACAAAAGAAATGCATAAAGGCAATATGTGGATGTGGCATTCAAAGCACAGACAGTTGTAGGTAACCCGCATTTCCGAACGCTTCAGCTACTTACACTTCCCTGTCTATACATTTACGAAGTACCAAGCTATGTTAAAGCAAATATGCACAAGCATAACCACCCAAAGTGTGTGTGATCAAGGGAATCGGCGCCAGTAGCAACTTTCAGCTCGGGGTATGAAAACCGTGTAAACTAGTGTAATCAGTGGTTGGTGGCAGCCACAGAGTACATTATACTATTGGTGGCAACTCTACCTGTAGCTTTCCCGCAAACAACATTCTACCAAATTATCAAAACTGCATTTAAGTATAATAATATCTGACTTCTAAATTTAAATAAAAACATCCTAGGCTACTTTGAATTTCGCGGGCTAAATCAAAGGAATCACCATTGATTGGTTGTTCACTTTTAATGATTATTTTTATATTAACGTAGGAAGTAAATGAAATCTGAATTAATATTCTCATTGATCTTAAATGAATTAAAATTATTTAATTCTCAATTCTAAAACATTCAGATTACACAAATAGGTATTTAAATAACACGCCAACTTACGCCATTGTGGGCGGGAGCAATTTTCAACGTTGGGCCATGCTGTGAATATGTGTGTCATTCGAAACGTAAAATAAGTTGCTTTATATTTTTTAAATTAATTGTTATTAATGTATTTAGTAGATAAGAATAAAATATTTAAAAGATTTTGAGCCTTTGAAAGAGGCTGTATGGTTCATGACCTTGGCATTTTTCTATTCATTCACATCACTATCAATTTTTACATTCATTCAATTCAATCATTTTGCTAATTTTCATTCATCAAATGTCGGATCGGACGACTTCTTTGGTATCATGGCGCGTTTTATCTTGTAAAATGTACGTTTTGTGTAATAGATATAAATGTAATTACTTAGTTAAATGTCTTGTAGTGTATTAGTTATAAAGTAACTACAAAAACTTATTAGCAGAGTCCAGATAAGTTACAAGGTGTTTACCTTGTTTTTAGGTTATGTTAGTGCTTGGTCCATATTTTACAAATAACACTTATTTAAAATGACGGACGGAGATTCCGGTGAGAGTGGCAGGGTGGTGGCGATCCCCTGCCCTTTCGTGAAGCGGAGAGTGGAGTGCGCTGGCGCGGCGTTCCTTAGATATTATAATGTAAAATGCCATGGTGGCGACGCATTGTTCCAAACGCTCAAGTCTAATGAAAAGGCCGAAGAAGTCATCTTCGACGATGATGTCGAGTACCTGCGGAGTTTGGATCCCAAAGATTGGAAGATGCAAGATCACTATGCCGTTCTAGGTATGAAGAACTTGCGTTACAAAGCCACTGATGACGACATAAAACGTGCTTACCGGCAGAAAGTGTTGAAGCACCATCCCGACAAGCGCAAGGCGCAGGGCGAGGAGATCCGCAGCGACGACGACTACTTCACGTGCATCACGAAGGCGTACGAGATCTTGGGCACGCCAGTCAAACGCAGGTCGTACGATTCGGTAGACCACACTATTGACGACACTGTACCATCACAAAACGATATCAAGAAGGATGGCTTCTACAAATCTTTTACTAAACATTTTGAGTCAAATGCACGATGGTCAGAGAAGAGAAATGTGCCTTTATTAGGTGATGAGAATAGTACCCGGGAACAGGTTGAAAGGTTTTATGCTTTTTGGTATGAGTTTGAGTCGTGGCGTGAGTTCTCTTATCTTGACGAGGAGGAGAAGGAGAGGGGCAATGACCGGGAGGAGCGGCGGTGGATCGAGAAACAGAACAAGGCTGCACGGGCCAAGCTGAAGAAGGAGGAGATGGCCAGGATACGGAGCTTGGTGGATCTGGCGTATGCCAGCGATCCTAGGATCCAACGGTTCAAGCAGGAGGACAAGGATAAGAAACTAGCTGCCAAACGAGCCAGACAGGTAAACAATAGGAGTGATTAACACTCGGTTGAGAGTGCATTGAGCACCACATCATCATCCTGGGTGGTGGTGAAGAAAGGACCTTTAACTAAAACTATAGGATAGATTTTTTAAATTCTCATTACCAACCTTAAAATAGTTACTGTCTCAGACTCTTAATATGCATAGGACAATAGGAGTTGGTGTGCCTATACCTCATATAGTATTAGACTTTTACTATCCGTCAATGATAATTGATATTTATTTCTGTAAATTTGTCAAAAAAAAAATACTTAAAATACTTAACACATCAAAACTTAACTTTGTTTTAAAATTAGATCAGTTCAGTGTTTCCTAAATAGAAAGAAGAAAGACCGAAACAAACTCGTAGCACTCAATGACCTAGAATCCTAGATACAATGAATAGTGCACAACTGTTTCCCCTTACTTATTGGGGTGATTTCTTATAATTGCAGTCAACTTTTGAAATATTTTAATGATAAATGATTTTATTTCTGTAAGTAGGTTTAGACAAACGCTTTTACACGTCAATCATATTTAAAAACTAGATGAGGTTGGCGTTTCCTATCTGACTTCTGCTGAGAACAAAAGGCCGACACAAACTTAGAGGTCACATTCAAACAAGCAAGCAAGCAAGCATACTTTGCAGCTCGGTCCAAAAAATTGTAGCGATGGGAAACTTATCCTGCATTTAGCATTGCTGTTGATTAAGTATATAATGTTTTAATTCTCCTGTATGGTTCCTAGCAGCTATGAATATTGTAAATTATTTGTTTATTTAAAAGGCAACATCTTCCTATTTGCTAGCTAGCGCTTTTATGAAGTTAGATTTACAGTTAATTAATTAACATCTTATTGTTGACAATTGTATAATGAATACCAGTAGAAATTGCAATTTTTTTTATATACGGTATCAACATTTTTTGTTACCTGACAATAGAGCCGATTCCCTTGTTCACAAACTATAAATTTGAGTTCAGTGCATCGTTTTCTTTCTATTTCATTAAGAAAAGGACAGAAGATAAATTTTAGTTTAGTCCTGTCAAATTAGTCAGTACGCCTGACGTAAAGTGACGTATTTTTAGTCACCATGTTTTTAATCACGTCTAAACTGTTTTAATAAATGGAGTATCTTAATTTTTCATCATGTCATCTTAGTTTGTGAACAAGGGAATCGGCGCCATTGATTGATTTTTAAAGGTCATTAAAAATCAATCAATAAAAATAAAAGTTATTGGATTTGATACACATACTCAATTCTACTATATCAATTCCAGGATGCAGTACAAGCAAAGAAAGCTGAAGAAGAACGTCTCATCAAAGAAGCTCAACTTGCCAAGCAGAAGGCCGACGAGGCGGAGCGCGCGCGCGTCGAGGTGGCGCGCGCCGAGCGCGAGCAGCAGAAGAAGAACCTGCGCAAGGAGAAGAAGGCGCTCCGAGACATCTGCAAAGCTAACAACTACTACTCCAACACTGAAGATGAAGCCGTCTCTCATATGGCTGCTGTAGAAAAAATCTGTGAAATGTTGAAAGTGGTAGAAATACAAGATTTAGTAAAACAACTAGAAAGGAAAGGCAGAGATGCTTTCATAAGAACTGTCAAAGAAACTGAAGACAAATTAGAAGCAGAGAGAAAAGCTATATTTGATAACAAGAGAGTAGAAGAGCAAAAGTTTAAGAAGGAATCTGCGCTCAAACAGCCCATTGAGTGGAGCGTTGAGATGACACAACTTCTCATTAAAGCTGTCAACTTATTCCCAGCAGGCACCAACCAGAGGTGGGAAGTAGTCGCTAACTTTTTAAATCAACATGGTACATTTACTGATGAAAGACGGTTCATAGCAAAAGATGTTTTGAACAAAGCTAAAGACTTGCAAAGCGCAGATTTCTCAAAGAGCAGTCTCAAGAAAGCTGCCAACGAAGAAGCATTTGACCAGTTTGAAAAGGAGAAGAAGAAAGGATATAACCACATTGATGAAAGTGGAATATCAAAGAGTGATAATCCTGTGAAAGTAGTTAACGGAACAGCTACACCGAAACCTGAAGAGGTGGCCAAACCAGACGACAAGGCTTGGACAAAAACTGAACAAGAACTGCTCGAACAGGCCATCAAGACGTTCCCGGTGAGCACCCCGGAGCGCTGGGACAAGATAGCCGACTGTATACCGAACCGCACGAAAAAAGACTGCATGAAACGATACAAGGAGTTAGTTGAATTAGTTAAAGCAAAGAAGCAAGCCGCCAACCTCGCGAAATAACATACAACACTATTAGTTCTGTATCAAATTGTTTACCATCTGCCACCAAGTTAATGACCAAAGTAGATAAATATGGGTATTGTAAATTATATTTACATTGGTAAAGTTACACTGTTGGCTCGTGAAAAAGACGTTTACTAAGAAAACTATAAAGAATATTGTAATTATTGCTTCATGAATTAGTAATTATGAAATAAATTACGGTTTTCATTTTAACGATATTATAATGCATGTTTTGATTACTAAAAGTACCCTAAAATTTGGTTTGATCAATCAATCAATTACCATTTCAATCATATATCTTTCTACCGCTACGAATTAAGAATCTGTGTTATAAAATACTCAAATTCATATCACTTCTATTATTTTACTTAGTCGTATGTACCTAGATGGTTTGTGATATTCAATTTAGAAGACAAAATCTATGTATTGGATATTTTAATATGAAGCTTGGCTTGGCAATTTTCTATGAATAATAGCGTGGCGGTTAAAAGGTAGCCCTTTAATATTTATTACTAAATAAATAAAATATAAGCTGACCGATTCATTGATCGAACTTCAAATGACAACAATCGCGAGCAACATAAAATGTAAACTAGCAAATATTCTGTATAGCAATGTTAATTACTGCCACTGGTTGAGGTTCGCGTGTCCGTCGCGGTCGCCTGCTCGCAAATGACACGGTCACTTAGTACTCTGCCTGCCCCACTATCAGCATGCCTGCTGTGCCACTGCGAGGAAGCTGGGAATGCACCTTCCTTCACACATTAAAACTGTTCATAGAAACGTTTGATAAATTGTACCTGCCTTTGCAAAGATTCAAGCAATTGAAGTCAGTTCTCGTTACGTTTAGAACGTTTGTAAGTTATAGGAGTCGATTATTATTTTAGTCACATCAGTTTACCAAACAAGTATGTTATATATTTTACAAGTTTTACGTGGGTAAAACACTACACGCCACTAAGCAGTAAGTATTTACTGCTTCGTGTGTGGCGTGTAATGTTTTATGTTGGACGACCGGCAATTGGCGATTGTTATCAACTATATGGACTATAATATTATAATCGTTCATCGAAATACTATGAGTATAGTAAGAACTGGTGCGATAAAATAATACTCTCGACAGTGGCTTAGTTTTCTAAGCAGTTTTATTTTCATACGATTCACAGAAATGTTTATGTAGTAGGCCCATAAAATTTAAATAAAGTGTAATCTTTACCCACAAGCATCCCTTTTCCATGCTTAGAGCACTTTTCCGCCATCAGTAATGTTTGTATGTATGGCAACATGTCCGTTCGAAGACACGACAAACGATCATCTTGTGTCATATTTTTATATTTATTTGTTTATTGTGATGATGAATATAGTCAATTTGAAATTTTTATATGATTTTTATTTAGTATCCTGTCGTGAGGAAAATTTTAAGTAGGTAGTGGGGGTTATAAGACTAGGGAAGGACCAAAAAATAGATGGGTGGACTGTGTGAAAGGTGTTATGGCTAGAAGCTCGTCAACCGAGACTACTACTAAAAAAGAAGTACCTATGGAAAATTAAGATACATGTTGCGCCGACCACAAATAAATTGGGGTAGAGGCAATAGAATGACGATGACGATGACCTCAATACGTGACCTGATTGCATCACTGTCTATCTCCATGGGATAGAAATTCAATAAAAAAAAACATGTTAAGTATCTTTCTACCGCTACGAAATTAAGATTTTGTGCTATTTATAAAACATTCAAATTCATAGCACTTCTATTTAAGAGCTTAATGAAACCTCTAGAACTTTTTGCTGCCCACGATGTTTTGAAGTAGTCGCGAATAAATAAATAAAAAGAATTCAGTAAGAATAAATAGTACACAAGTAATTCAGTGTTAACTAGCGTAGTGTAGTAAGAGTACCTAAACCTGTTATTCAGTCGGAGCTTGTCTTGACTTTAAGGCAAATCTTAGTGTCAGTGAGACAGACTTGATAGGACCTAAGAGCTTTAAAAGCCATCATGGTCTTGGGCATCATCGCCAGGGGTAAGCATGAGCCACAATTTACTTTTTCTTTTTTTTTTATTGTCAATGGGCTCACTCTTGACCTCAATCCAGCCCAGAGGCAGGGATGAGATCTACGGTGGAACGAGCTTGCCCAGAAGGTACGGTCAGCTACGAAACCGATATCGCCTTTCGTTTGGCGTCGGCATTGGTGTGAGGCACTAGTTTTGTTAACTTTTTTAAAAGCTGATTTTTCAATTGGCAGATAATTTTTATTTTTTGTGGAATAAAATTGTCGTCTGACAGATTTCGCATGGCAGAACTGTCGACAATTCAAAATGATTCCTCGGCTAAAATTATCCGTCGTTAGTAAAATCAGTCCTAAATCTAGAGACTAGAGACTTGATGTCGTTTTTGTAGGTACCTGTAACACTAGCGGACCCGGTAGACTGGAGCCGGCCCCAACGTAGTTGGGAAAAGGCTAGGCAGATGATGGACCCGGCAGTTGTCGTCTTGCTCGAATTGTGTTTTCAACCCATCCAGGAACCCATTGAAATATATCTACCCACAAAATTTCATCCAAATCGGTCCAGCCGTTTAGGAGTTGGTGACAAACACACGTACCTACAGAAGAATCTGACTTAACACAAAAAAAGACGATTTTTGGGAAATCGCAAAAGATCTTGCTATGAGGACTTTATCCTACTTGTTTGATGCATAAAAATAAAACTGATTTATATTAATCATGAATGCTTAAAAAACGGAAATAATTTCTGACCTATCTAATAATAGTATGTATATTAAGATTTATTCCGTGTTTTTTTATTTCTGACCACATCCACAAAACCGCAGGCTGAATGTGACGGCAGTGTCGCCGATGCTATAGAACTCTGTAGCCAACGAGGCAGAACATAGCATATTATTTTAATTCAGGACGCCGCGACCGTCTGCTTGCTTGAGTCTGCAAGCCTGCCTGTGCAACTGCAACTGGCCATAATTTAAAAGGTCGGTGATTGCAGTTGGTACTTACTAAACTGTGACTGACGTATTACATAAGATTAAATTAAATTAGCTTCCTTCTTCCGAATCCCATTTCTCTCCATGACACAATCCGCAGCTAACCGCCTTGTAACATCCACTTCTTGCTTTGACGAATACAAGAGCGACATCTATTTAGTTGCGGGTATAACATTATGCGCCTACTTAAATAACGAACTAAACGGTATTATTTACTACTGTGCACCATTCAGTCGTCAATAATATTAAGCAAGCTATAAATAGGTAGGTAGGAAAATAATCCCAGTAAGGATAAGGGCCCGGTAACGAGTCGTCGTTACAACTTACAAGAATTACTAGCTGTTGTGCATTTCCGAAGCGGAGCATTTAAGGCCGACTCAAGGTCACTGGCCGGCAGGTGCTCCTACAATGTACTTGTTGTTATGTATTTATTCCATACACGGTGTATTCTGTTATAGCGTCCGCCAAGGCCGATCGACACATTGTTCGCTATGAGAAATTAATATTACCTATTTTAAAGATTTTACCATCACTTTTAAATATCACATTGTTGTTTATGAACCTTGTGAACTGTTTAAAGTTTGTGGCACGTCCTTGCATGGAAGATTCTCATGCATCGACATAAATGCGGACTTGCTAAGATAAGCAAAAAGTTATTTTCTTGGTAGGTACCTATACCTAGTACCCTTCCTCTATTTTAATAGGCGATGACTAAGCTTGTGATTTCTCATTACCTACCATATAAAAAGTACACGTATTGTTGGCAGTAAGTTTTAGCCAAGTCAGAAAAATACTTTCTCCGGTCTCTAATGTGACATAACATTACTAATCAAATAAGAGTTTCATAGACTAATATATATAAAATGAGATAGACTGGCAACTGACACTTTGATTTTTTCTTAGCGAAGAGCGACATCTGAACGTGAAGCAGGGAACTAGATGAAATATATCTATACTATGTATTGTATAGATATGTGTAGATGCGTGTGTGTGTGTGTAAGGTTCTGTATGTGTGTTCTTATTAAGCTAGTTCACGAAATATCAAATGTACTGATTCGACCGATTTGCAATAAGAGATTAAATACTTTATTACAGAGAATAAAGTAGATAATTCCTCATCCAAATCAGTCAAATCAGTAAATTTGATATTTCGAGAACTAGATGAGTATCAAAATATACATGTTTAAATACTTACTAGAACCAAATAAACAGTCGGGTAATAATACAAAAATTAGATATTGAATTCATTTATTTTCTTAAACATCTAACGCTACTCCAGTTTGCCTTTCTCGTTTCTTACCCTTTCTTTTATTAAAATGCTTTCGAGCCTGTAGAATAATGCAGTCCATATCATCACAGTCTGCTTTAGTAAAATTATAAAAGCTCTTGCCACTGAGGACATTGCAGACTTCTCTGCACCAATTCATGATGAAGAACACAACACTTTTATTCAATAAATACTTATTTACTGTATTTTTATGTTTATTGCATGTTAAAAAATTAAAATCAATATGTAAAGATACTATTAAATTTATATATTGTACGATTTGCTTTTTATGTGCATCAGTTTTTAACACTTCTAAAGTGATGTGTTCCACTTGGGCAAAATAGTCAAACAATGCCCGGGATGGATAGCACAACCATTTTTTGCCACAATATTCTTTTTTTCCTATGAACTTGTGAAAATCTTCAACATTTTCACTTATGCAATTATTTTTACACAAGGTACATTTTTTAAAGACAAACTTTTTGGCTTTGGTGGCTATCCATCCACTGCAATATGCTATAGCAGCGCATTTTTCTACATGGACTCGAGAACGACTTAGTAACATTGCTTGTGTACTAATCATTTCAATATTTAAATGATAATCTTTTATGTGCCTAATCTCATTACCATCAGCATTTTCGTTGCTGCGTGATTCATTTTCTATAAATGATTTTAAGGATTGTAGACAAATACTGTCATCCTTTTCACAATTTCCCTGTAGGGAGTGTGCGGATGTCATATTATTTATCAATAATGTCTTGAATGCATTTTCAAACCCTGTAGAAGTGGGCATTATATTGCTACAGCCATGAGCTCTTATGGCTCCAAAAAAGTTTTCGAGAGGGTCTTGGTTCATGTTTCTTAGTAGTATGGAGTTTATTCCTTGCGATCTTAAATAATTTACAATAGATTTAAAACCTTCAATTGTTTTCACCCAGCTGGTAAGAGAAGGCACTGTTGTTTCTTTATCATCATTAATTACATATTTCATGGATTTTAAAATTGGTAAAGTAGAGTTCCAAAATTTTAAATGTGGTGAGTTTGGTGTTACTGCCGATCTGTATATTTTCCCCTCTTCTTTATGAAAATTTGCGTTGACCGAGTCGAAGAGGTCGTCTAACAGCATTATTAATTCTGCAGTGTCCACGCTTTCCTCTGGCAAGCTGCCACTTTCTGTAAATGAAATGTTAATGTTGTACTTCTATAATTTTACACTTCGATAACATGATTATAACTAAGTTAAACTCATACAAACCTGCCATAAACCCAAGTGCCACACCAACAGACTTGCTAAACACCTGAGTGCAATATTTAACCCTCATTCTCGGTATCATTGAGGGCACAACATGTAGAGCAGTCAGCTTGTGGACCAACTTTACACCCCTAAATGTTGGACTTCTATGGTAAAGATTTTCTATGTGCGACCATTTTGCCACGCGTAACTTGCCATCCTTGGTAAATTTTAAATTTTTATTCAGCAGATTGTTACGCACGCCCTTTATTAGATGAGGTGGATCATATATAGGCACAATTTTGCCACCAGCCACTTCAAAAAAGCCTCCTGTATATTCTTCATTTT
Source organism: Apamea sordens (assembly GCA_945859715.1). Lineage (NCBI taxonomy): Eukaryota > Metazoa > Arthropoda > Insecta > Lepidoptera > Noctuidae > Apamea > Apamea sordens. The sequence continues at coordinate 979,035 of OX244002.1, forward strand.
TTCGCAAATATTTTGCTTTAGTCTCCTCCACCAATTGGTTTATGGCAGCAAGGTTTGTAGAGCCTTGGTCACATATTGTAGCTACTACTTTTAGGCCTGTGCTCTGAACTTTTTCAATTATTCTTTTCAATTGAAATTTTAAATCTGCAGTCTTCGTTGTGCCTGAGCAAAAACTGTAGGCTATCGGCTGTTTATATTTTTTTACTATGCCTCTCACCATAAATACAAGCACGTGATCCGAAAATATCACTTCTCGTTTTGTGCCAGTATCAACAAAACCAGTGATTTTGTCGTGTGCTTTGTCGTAACTTAGTGCTGGCGCTATTGACATTTCATCAAATAAAATGGAGCAAAATTTGTGTGTGTTTGGCATTCCAGACACTTTCTTTTTCAAGTGTTGAAAAATAGTTTCATTAATGCCCGGCACTAAATCTACTTTTTGTAGTATGTTTTGCAGCGTCCTTCGGCTTGGCAAAACACAGAGCTGGCTTAGCAAGCGATAAGCTTTAGGAGATGGTTTATACAATGATAAAGCTAATATTTTCTCATCAAGAGTAAATCGCCTTCCTCTAGGCTTTTTATCACTTCCTTTTACTTGCATATAAAATAAAGATTTAGCTGCTGATGACATCTTTTTGCTCACAATTTCAAAAGCATTCGTTTTCCTTATTTTCTTTGCTAGCAGGTATCTTTGGCGAAAGGTCTGTTTGGCTGTAAGAACCCGACGAAGTGTTTGCTTTAACTTTTTCACCTCATGTTCTTCATGCTTCCTTTGCAGAAAGGATACTGAAAATATAATAATATAGTTTAAATTGTGCAGAACATGTTTAACCAACGGTCAAGGACCGCGGTCCGCCCATTGGCGACGAAACAATAGAAAATCAATTGTGTCTCATTAGCGGAGATTGACAGATTAAGGAAGGTGCATCAAAAAGTGAACCTCGGCTTTATCATGGTAGACAATGATCTTGAAATTAAAGGATTTGCATTTGCAGATAGACTAAGATAAGTGATCATAAAGAAATAGATAACATACCTGAACTAGAAGGCTTGAAGTATTCAATAGTTCTAGATTTCATGGGTTGTATTACATTACAATGCAATATACCTTCTTGGGACGTAGACGGTTCTGAAAAGAAAAGAGAATAAGTTAGTATTTAAACAATATTAAAAAAATATACATATATTTCTAGCGTATCCCCTTGGTTAGCATAATACTTGATAGTCGAAGTTCCCACCACTAATTTCTACTAGGACTTTTAATTTTTTACAGCCCAACCCAAAATGGAACCTATTTCAAACCATATTCATTTAGCCCAATTGGATACACAATAGATGGATAACATTTGCTAACATACCTGAACTGCAAGGTATGTATTCTATGTTTCTTGTTGAGTCCTGAATTATATTAGGATTCAATGATATTGCTTCTTGAGAAGTAGATGGTTGGCTGTCTGGATCCATTTGACTTGGTCCTGGAAAGTACAGAATAAAAGAAGTTAATATTTTCACTTAAAAACAAAATTGTGTATGAAATATTGAAAACCTTGTACTTGAATAGTTTAAGTTATCCGTAATTTGTGTCTGTGTATATGTTACCGGCAATCTGTATAATCCAATATTCTGTACAATACCTAGGCAATATATAGAATACCTAAAACGCTTAGGTAATGTATGAAATATTATTTGTTGTTTGTTTGTTTGCAAAAGATTAAGCACGTCTGCGTATGCTCTCTACAATCTGTCCAAGAAAGTTAACGTTGATACATTAATGGTTGCATATCACGGTTTAGTGGCCTCTGTTCTAAGGTTTGGTGTAGTATTCTGGGGTAATTGTTCCGAAAGGGAGTCTATATTTAAAGCGCAAAAACGGTGTATAAGATCCATTTTTAATCTCAAGGTTACAGATACAAGAGACAGAAGCATTCCTTTTTTCAAGAAACACAAAATACTAACTTTTCCTAGTATATACATTCTCGAAGTAGCTATATTCGTTAAAACTAACAAGCATCTATTTCCTGCATTGAATGATACAAGGATGCGAACTACTGCTATGAGATCAAAATATCAGAGTCTATTGTGTACTGGTAGATATAACACTGCTTTACTTAAAAAAAACATTATTGGTATGGCACCTACTATATTTAACAAATTGCCAAATTATATTAAGGATCAGCCCTTAATAAAATTCAAGAAACTCCTATCGTCGTTGCTGACAGAGAAATGTTATTACTCTGTTACCGATTTTTTAAATGATGAATTGTAATATTTCCTTCATTTTGTCTCATTTATGATGTAAATAATTTTAGACTTAGCTGATTCATGATCTCATTTTGAATTTAAGTATCTAGATTCTAAATTATCTGTAAGTTAACCACTATATTTTTGTATGCCAACAGGCAGAATGTACTGGGAATATCTATGAAACTAACACCATTATTGTAACACCTGCATTCTATACAAATAAATAAATAATTATTATTATTATTTATTTTATACTTTGCCTAGGCATTCTACACAGTACCGAATGCGCAGCTGGCAATGTGTGCAAAAGACGAAAGCGGGGAAGGGGAAGACGTGCGAGCAGGCAGTAAATTTCACGCGACAATAATATTTTTGAGTGTAATAATTCTTATTCTGCTGCAAAAAAAGTATTAGATAAGTAATACCTAGGTACCTTCTTTATAAAGATTATATTTAATGAGTGATTGTTAATTTTGAGCAAACATATTATAATTATTTGTCCGTCATTTTATAGATAAGTATTATAGAGGAAACTTACATCTGACCAATTTGAAAACAAAATATATGTGTCGAATTGAGAACCTCCCCCTTTATTTTCGTCGGTTAAAAATCACGTGCACACAATGAACACAACTGTTAGCAAGTACTACAATAGCGGCCGTGTGTTGCAAGCAAGATAGTCTTTACGGTGTATAGATGTTCGTTTCTCCCATGGTACTTACATAACATTAATAAATATAGACCAAATCTATTTACTTTACACATTGCCGGTGAACCAGCAGGTATTCTATACAATCCCTAGGAAATGTATACATTACCTAGGCAAAGCATGTAACGGACAATAATATTCATAATATTTCATACATTGCCTGGACGCCTCAGTTATTCTATACATTGCCTAGGTAGTGTACAGAGTACCTGAATTATACAGATTACCAGTAACATATACACTTAAAACTTCTAAACTACTTGATGCAATGCAATTTTCTCCTTCATTTAGAGATTTTCAAGAGGAAGGTTTCTGTGTATTGTACATTCATTTATAACCTGTGTGAATCCAATGTTGTTGTTAGTATTAAATAAAATTAATAAAAACATATTTACCTGATACATCTGCAGATGGTAAAAGCAAAGATGGAACAGCCAATTTACAAAGTCTGTTTTTCGGGTAAAGGAATTCTTTCTGAAAGTGCCGATGACAGATTCTTTGAGTTTTGCGGAAAGTGGTGCTGTCCAGACTCGCAATATCACCTCCAATAAACTTTACCCAATTTTTAAACCTTTCTGCATCTTTCTCAGGACATGGAAAATAATGTAGAGGTACACCTGAAAATAAAATAAAGTGACTATAATGGGACTGCCTGAAATGTGATTTTTAATCTAGCGACTATAAATTGTTTTACAATATAAAAATGTAATTTAATAAAAGTACAGGAATGAAGTGTTAAATTATCATAAAAGATGTTTTTTTTCTAAAGCACATAGGTCAGACTAGCAATGCAGTAAAAAAACCAGCCAAGTGGGTGTCGGACCACGCACAATGAAGGGTTCCGTAGTTGCAATGAATTTATCCCAAGAAAAAATCACGTTTGCTGTATGGGAGCCCCCTTATATATTTATTGTATTTTGTTTTTAGTATTTGTTGTCATAGCGGCAACAGAAATACATCATCTGTGAAAATTTCAACTGTTTAGATGTCACGGTTCATGAGATACAGCCTGGTGACAGACAGACAGACAGACGGACAGTGGTCTTAGTAATAGGGTCCCGTTTTTTCTTAGTAATAGGGTCCCGTTTTTACCCTTTAAGTTGTACGCAAAATACGCGCATTGACGTGGAGTTCCGGACACCAGCCCGTATTACCCTTTGGGTATGGAACCCTAAAAACGATATCAAGAACTCAAAAGCCTGGATAAAGGGGTGTAGGTAGATGTGGTACCCACATGTACAGTGCTTCTATTTTTTTAATGTCTCGGCAACTGCCGTGCCTGCGACTTTAGCAGCTTGATGATGATTGATTGATTAAGAATGTTCATAATATAAAAACACATTTCACTCACTATCTTCTGCTACTACTGGGCACCCAGGAACACAACAGACGTTTCGCGGCATTGTGTAAAATGTAAAATAACACTACACTGAGATATATGGTCCAAACTCCCTAGGGAGGGCCTATCTACATGTATGTCACAAACACTTTCACAAAGTACAGTCTATGCTGGAATTTCGGTATTTCTGGAATATACGGAGGAACTAAAGCTCAACTCAACGTAATAACACAAAAACACCAAAAAGTACAAGAAAAATTGCGCACGAGCATACAAACGTACCGGTGGAAAATTTCTTGTGACGTTAAGACTCAGTGTTGCTAACGATGAGTATCAGTAAACTACTCGTAAGATTCCATCACCGTAAAAATATCACTAATAATACAAAATTTTAATAAAATATACTTAAAACAATTTTGATTTGGTTATTAAATCATATTTTTTATGAAGCTAGAGTAATTAAAGAAAAATAGCAAAATTAACAATTGGTGCAAACTGCCATATTTTTTTAAGCAAAAAAAGTGGTAACACTGCAATAAAAAGTTACTTGCTTCAGGGATAGATGGCGCTTTTCGCAATAAAAAAAGAATGTTCTAAGTTACCAGGGCATGAAGAGTTTTTTCTCAGGAGTCAGGTGGTAGCCATTATTAATATTATGAAATAAACCGTTTGTCTCGGAGATGGTTTCGAGTGTCGTCTGATTTTAACTCCATACCTAGGTAGGTACTACTTATCTGGGGGAAGTCTGGCTAACGGAGCAGCAGCATTCACCTCTCACCTTCCCCTCAACGCGATTAGCAGTCATAAACTGCAAATCTTTTGGTGATAAGATAATGCACATAACGGTAGTATCTAATAGGTTTAGCACTAGAAAATTGGCTACTATTTTATCGCGTCTAGGATGAAAAGTGGTTGCAGATGGCCTGGGATGGGATGGACACCAAGGCAATAAATACTTTGCGTACAATTAACGAAAGTAACATAACGAAACATTTCAAATGTCCCAAATGCAAAAAATCCATGCCCTCCACACCGGAACACAGCAATTATGCTTGGTGATTGCGCTTGCAACAGTTGCAACACACAACACAAAGGAATAGGAAATACTTAAAAGTGTTTGAGAGGGTGTGTGTTTAAGAGCAACAGGTGAAATTAGGTACTGGGGGTCTACTCCGAAGTAGTATTGGTCGAATGTTCGGCCGTTTCCTGCTACTTTTTGTACAAGTCGGAACTTCGGAAGCCATAATCATTCCGCCATTTTTTATTCTTTTCAATAATCTCGACATAGTATAAATATGCTATGAACTCGATGTTTTAATGAAGCGTTCCATTTCCAATAGATCGATAAAATTAAGCGATATGTATGTATTTGTGTCATTGCATTTCAATATTCCTTTATGCAGCCAGTTTTGGACATGCGCGGAGTGTGCCAGGCGTGCACCAGAGTGACTCTCGGAATAGAAACGACATAAAATTGAAAACAATATTTTCTGAGGAAGTTCTATAGTGAATAAGAATTGTGGTATTATCGGATTACTAGCTTCATCGAATGTCTTGTGCCCCCCCGTCCCCCGTCGCATCGCATCGCCTGCCCGCGCTATTACTACGTTTTCGTTCAACGTTCTTTCTGACTTTTGTTTTTGTTCAGCTCTTAAGGGTTAAGTACAGATGCCAGCAGGTCAAGTTACCCGAAACTGTCATGTTTTCCAAATCAACCTTGAACCTTAATGCTTTAGCGATAAAGTTGAAAATCTATTAAAGAGATTTGACAGATTTTAGTAGCTTGATGTGCTGGCGTCTGTACTTTCTCAGGCTATCAATGCAAAAATATTTTTTCAATTCCGATCGGTAGTTCCAGAGATTACCAACAAACTCTTCGGCTTTATTATTAGTACCTATAGATGGAACGGGAAGGTGCAAATCTGGGATAAATACAATATTTTGCGAGTAGGAAATAGTTCTTTCGAGGAAACAAAAGGAATTTATTTCTTACCGGTTGCGACAGTGGATTTCAAGACTAAAACGCGAGCTAAGTGGCGCAGGAAGTTTGTGGTTACCTCTTGAAGGGTTTCATAAAAACTAAGATGTAGGCGAAACATTCATGCGTTCGACAGACAGGCACATAAAATTCGTTGGCAACGACCATCTCATCCGCCCACCGCCATTAGGGGCCGATTAGCTATGAAATAACACCACATATCCTGTTACGAAACAGAGGACGAGTTTATTCAGATAAAAAGTAATCATATAAACATACATTGACTGAAATCCAAACAAGTGCCGCTAAAATATAAAATGTATGCTAATTTATAATAATAGGTATCGATGTTTCTACATGACCTCTGATTTGGAAGATAAATTTTATGCAACCTGCCTACTGTTACCTATTTCTGATAACGATAATGAGTCCGAAAATTGACTTCAAATGGCCACTGGGCCAAATTGGATATCACAGGGCCAATTACCGTATTTTTAGGAATCTCGCCTCTTAATCGTAGCATCAATGTGTCATAAAAGCAATATCATAACTTGAGAACTATTTCAAATTCCTGGCTCTAATATAAATTTTGAAGAACGTTCGCATTGTAATCTCGGCCTCAATCTATCAAAAGTATTCATGTTTTTTATTTATTTTGGTTGGGATGTGACTGCGACTACATTTTAATTGGCCTTCTCATCTTATCAGTGGTAAAAATCCGCTGTGTAGTCAGTGTAGTTATAAATTAGCATATATTTTCGTCTCTTTAGACCCAGTTACATCTAGTATTAACTTAAGATACTGCTTTGCGTATCTGCAGCTGGAGGCATTTATTCGCTGTTAGTTTGAAACGTTCGTGAAAATTATTGAAGTGCAGGATTTCTAATCGTAGTCCGACGGTATTGTAGTATAGTTATATCGTATCTATATCTAATATCGTTGAGAGAAATCGCGTCGTTATCCACAATTGTGTAGTTTCAATGTCTAGGAAATGGCGCAAAGACTAGCAAGGAAGATGCTTTATTTAGCGTCAAGTGCGTCTGCTACTTTGCAGCCCTGAAGTTTATTTTGAATCATGATTATTCTATGAAAATGGCTGTGGATACCTATTAGATTACTATTTAACCTATTACCTATTTCGACAAACTAGATGTTAGTTATCGGGGTCGTATGTTAGGTAAGCTTATTAAGTTCGGTAACAATAGAAATAGTAATTGTGTCTCATTGACAGTTGAGCTCACATTAATCTTACAACCATTGTCCAGAAATTAGCGGGATTATGAATTAGCTTAAAATTAGGTTCTAGGTACTAACGGTTATTCCGTTAATCCACCCCAAAAAATCAACTCTAATGTGGAAACGCATTTCTGAGACTGCACCCTAGCCTATAAATTCCGTTTATCCAACTAAGACTAGAGAGGATTCTCGGACATGCGTTTCCGCGTATCCACCATAGGGTGGATTTGGGGTGGATAAACGGAATAACCCGGTAGGTACTACAACCCGGATAAGTTTCGTAGGGGTCGGAGACTGCCCAAACATGACGCTTTTCAGTAGCAACGAATAAATGCCGCCTCTAACTGCGACGATGTTCACTAGTCTATATGTTTACTCATTATAATTAACATTAAAAAGATTATAAATATTTGAGTTTGGTTCAGTTCCACTAAGGCACGATCAAGGCCATACATTGCGATTAAAGCTTACTCTTATTTAAGTACATAATTATTACATTTAAATTATTATTTTACTTATAAACGTTATTATTTTGTTAATATTAATTCTTCCTTACTATTGTGACAATATTTTTACAAAATAAATGAGATTCTTTAGAGGAAACAGTAAGTTTATTGAACAGTTGCCATTGTTTAGCTAGTTTTTAAAACATTGGTGTACTTACACTAGTAGGTAGGTAGGTATATTATGAAATATTCTTTGATATCTGAACCTAATAAAGCACCAGTATGAGTTATGATTAATTAACGTTTATAAGTATAGTCTTACCAATATCTTAAACATGTACGTAGTCAGCAATAGGCACGCATTGCTGAAAGCGATCATCTCGTTAACTTTCAATGGAAAATAATCAACATTGTAGGTACTTAAAGTATTATGTATCTTCAAATAATTAAGTAGGTATTAATATTTGTAACAATTTCAAAACTCCAATCAATTTTTATAAGATAATCGCTTTTAAATAACCTGCGGGTATCAGTAGGAATGGCTTTCATTTTGACAGTTCAATGACATTCATTGCGTTACTTACGTTGTTGAGCAGACACATTTTCGACCATATGAATCATTGGATTAGTAAAATATCCATCGAAATTGTTCTGATTGTGATTGTTAGTGACACGCAATTAGGGTGCTGTACCGTACTGCCCTACCGACATACTTTTAATGTGACTGTAGATACTTAAATATTTCACAGTATTTGCTAGCAATAAAAGATTCCAAAACACAAACTTGAATGGAATACTTATCAAGTAAATTAGATAATCTAGAAATAACTAAATAAGTAATACGGATGGATGAAATACCAATGCTATTATCGACCATTGTCCATTACCATTAAGCGAGTGTGTGAATGACCTGCATTGTAATGTGATGTCACTCGCAACGTGATTTGAATAGTCATCTTTACGCTAGAGAAAGTCACTGTGAAAGCAATTAAGTATTATATTTTCTAACGCACTTTTGCATATGCGAATAATCTCTTATCTTAGTAACAAAAATATTTATGAGAACAAATTAAAATACTTAATACGAATAATTTGTGAAATAAATTCTTCATGGAGCACCAAATGGGCACCAAAACTATTACCTATTGTAATAAATGGTCATGTCAGAATCAGTCTTAAAATTTTGCAGAGATTAAGTACAAAATTGAGGTCATTTTCGCCGAAATAACGGAAGTAAAAGATGCAGTATGTTCGCCACGATACTACTTTCGATAAACTTACATGATTTTTTTATACTTCTAATATTATTAATAACATTTTAATCAATAATGTCATGAATTTCTCTGTAAGTAGTTTTCCAATTTATCATGATGTCATGACATTTTGAGCACAATATAGGTACCTACATAGTTACCTACCTATAATTATCTACGTATTTTTTCGTCATTTAAAAAGTCTTCTTTTTCATGTATTTTATAAATTTATAATGTTATCAACATGTATTATAGAATATCATGTATGTACCTACATAATATATTTGTGTTGCTCATACAAAAAAATAATTAAATAAAATGGAATGTTTGTTTAAACATATTTAACTTATATCTAGACAAAGGCACACACTGACCTTAGCTTAAAATGGCTCATTGGTTTCTGCAGGTACTTTCTGCATGTGCTCTACAATATCATCCATATTTAAGAACTGTGATTCACCTTATTGGAATCTGGACACAAGTGATTCATGAGCCTGTACCAATTAGATCTGAATTTATAACAAAGCGGAATATTGATTTCAAGATTTACTGAATTGGAAAAAAGGATAAACATACATCAATAAACAGTTTTTAATGATGTATGATTCTAATAATAATATAAGTTTATTCAATAATTGTTTATATCTTATAGTATTATCCAGGTCCTTGTTTTCCAGATCATAAAAACTTACTAATAAAGTAATTGTATGTATGGATGTCGAAAATGTAACGTTTTTAGCATTGCTATGATAATCACTTGAATGTGTCTTTTAGATGTTAATAGTTTTGCACGATGGCTGCAGACCTTCACTTCAAATAACTTTATCTTGAGAGGCAGTAAAAGTATTACCAAAACACTTCAATACGTGCATAAGCAGGAGGAAGGCTACTTGAGATTATCACTAGTAATGACTAAAGTACTTAACAGATAGGTAATTACTTTTCCATTTTAATCGTTGAGCTTTACTTAAATATGAATGATATTAGAGAGGTTAGAATAAAAGAATAAATAATCACTAATTCTAAGATAAAATATCAAAAATTCTTCATAAAAAAGTTGCCAACAACATGGCCTTATATCTATAATGTAAAATATCCTTGGAAAAATATCTTGAAACTTGCTGTTTACATTCATCAACTCTAGAATACTTTATAAAACCTTTTTGAGCTGGATTTTACACAATAACCCCATACAATACGAACACATAGAAGCTAGCTACCGCTCAGATCACTTCACTCATTACCATCCCTGCAGTTTAGCTTAAAACAGATCAATTAAATCACTAATCTTTGAAAGGCCAACCAATTCTTTCTCACAAAAACACTGTCAAACTCTTTCACTGTATTTTGCATCCCTTTCTTTTCTTGTTAACATCAGCTTGCTTGCTCTTCTTCTTAGCCAGACCTTCAGCAGTTATATCAGATATTACAGACAGTCTCTTACTGGTGTCATGTCTATCCTGTCCCATGTGCGTAGGACTTACATCAGGCGGGTATGTACAACTGTACAAATTGTTGTTCTCACTGTAGCTCTGAGGCATGTTAGGCGGAGGGATGCTTTCAGGCACCAAGTGGTCTGTGGGGTAGTGTGATGCCGGCCTAATGCTCACTGGGTCTGGGAAACGAGGCTTCTTGCTAGTTGCTGGTGGAGGAGGAGGCTGTCGGTGTTGCATGGAACTGTGGTTGCTTGGTACCCTTTTATCATCATAGGATCTTGAGTGAGCATGAGATAGATTGCTGCCTGAAGTTCCAGCTTCAGATTGCTGAGCATAATACTGGTTTGAGATTTCCAAGGACTGCAAGGCACTAGCTTTGGATTGAATGGATTCTTTTTCAAAAGGTTCAACATAATGCAAATCGGAGTCAACAGATTTACACAGTCTGAGTCGGTTCTCACGGATCATATCTCGGGGATTGCTGTAAGCATCACATAATGTTGCCTGCGGAGTGGGAGGATCACTTTCTAGCTGCGATGGTTGTTGTTGAGCTGCCATTCTTTGCTGTTTCTTGAGTAGGGCCTTCTGCCTTGCCTTCTCCTTGGCTCTTTGTAGTTTCTTATATTCTCTCTCTTGCAACAATCTTGCCAGTTCACCATCTTGAGCTTCTACAGCACATCTCATATCAGCCAGCAGGGCATCCTGGTTGTTGTCCTCATGACTCAGTTCTCTAGCAAGTCTCGCATCTTTCTCTTCTTGTTCCAATCGTCTTCTCATATCTTCAAGTTCAGTAGGAGAGAGACCTAGCTCTTCAGGATTGAGATCTTCGTTTGGAACAGAAGCGACAGGCGGAAGCGCTGGGGGCGCGGCGCGAGAAGAACTAGGTTGTTGCAGCATGTCAGTGCCTCGCTGGCGACGTTGCCTGCGCAGGTTGATCTCGGCCATCTCTCTGGCGATCTCCGCGTCGATGTCAGCCTGTCGGCGGCGCGTGAGCTCGTGCAGGTGCACCTCGTGCTCGATATCGCGCTGCTCGTTCAGCGCTATGGGGAAATCCTCGCGGATCTGCTGGTTGCGATATCTATTTTCGCAGAGATGTGAGGATATCTCGCGGTCCTGGAGGCGGTGCGCCAGCGCTCCATCAGCGCGCACGAGCCACTGCTCGCGCAGGTCCGTCACGTGTCCGAACTTGGGCATTGTGTCGCTCGCTTGGAACCCGGCCATCGCTGGTGCGCGACGGTAGAAAGTCTCCTCCGGACTTTCCAAATAATGTCACCTAAATACAACACACGGAGTAAACACGGAGTTACGTTAGCGTAACGTAATACCAGTTTATTGTGTGTTAGCACGACACAAGTGGCATGGTGACGGCACCAGCTTTAGATCGACACCACCATTCATAACACAGCACAAACCTTTCACGTCGACTTTCTTCGCATTCCGTGAGAATCCGCGATGAACTTTTTACGTTTTCCCTGTGAACTCTGCGTGAACAATGGTCGGCAATGTTTGATAATCTACATAATGAATTGCGCCGAGCACTCCTCAGCACTCATTCATCCCTCCTCCACAACAAATAAATTTTATCTATTGAATAGAAAAAAATACAATGACAGCCACGCATGACATGACAGCACTGACAGGCCAAGTAGTTTAGTTAGTTAGCTAGTGAAGTGAATAAGAAAAATTTACTCTGTGGAATGGTCCACAGAGTAATTTCTTTTTTATTTCGCCCAATGGGCAGGCTGTAGTCTTTCGACCACACCGCCTCGTCTTCCGTGTATCCACATAGTGATTTGTGATTGTTTTTTTTATTTTATAAATCGCCCAATGGGCAGGCTTTCGACCATACCGCCGTCTTCCGTGTAGATTGGAGATTGTGAAAACCATACGACTTAAAAAAAAAAATCGATTAATTCTTTACTACAGACTCGTTTGATTAACACAGTAGCCAGCCGCATTTGAATTCTCTGTAAGAAGTTAGTGTTAGTGTATTCACCCTTGCTAGACCATACACAAAGACTACAATAGTATACTGTCTACCATACATTACTTTTAGATGAGAGATGAATGGAATAAAAGAAGGTAAGTATTAAAACACTACTGTATTGTCCCAAAGGTACGGACGCCAGCAGGTCAACCTACCCGAAACTGTCAGATTTTCCCAATCAACATTGAACCTAATGATTTAGCAATAAAGTCAAAAATCTATTAAAGAAATCTGACAGATTGTAGTAGCTTGATGTGCTGGCGTCTGTACTTAAAGGTAAAATGAGCTTAATGGACTGATGGTGTGGAAATGAAGTGAGTGACGCGGCCCTTATTGGCTGTAACGAGAACGCCTGGCTCAGGCTGACTTGAAAGCCCAACGCGAACTGGCGTAATTATTATGAGTTGAAATGAATTGCTGCATTGCATGGCTTGAACTGTTGAATTGCATGTAATGGAGGCCCCAGCCTCTGCCCTTGCCGGTGTCACGTGTTGCGTGGTCTGTAGACTCGTCAATGCAGCCCTTACCATCGCAAGAGATGCGGTTCGCCTGTTACGCAGCCGTCGTTCCATGAAGACTGCTTCAACCACCAACATAACTCCGATCACCACATCAAATGCTGTGTAGTGATGGATATCGTGATAAGAAACTTGAGGTGGCAAATTTTGACTTGCTTTGAGAATGCGGAGTTGTTTCTTAGTTTCGTCAGGCTCCTTGTTGCTCGAGAGGAGTGTATACTCGTCGTTTTGTATCAGTGGAGTTGGAATGCCTACGTCTATGATATGATTGATTAGTTCTATCTCAAGCAGCTTGAAAGATGGTTTTATGTCTAAAGTGCTAAAACCTTCAATGGGTAGTAAACCGTAAAACTTTCGGTTTTAATTATACATTCGTGTTCGACTGTCTACGCCTACTTTTACTAACTGCCCGGCGACACATTATCGTCGCTTAGAACTCTTATTTGACGCTGACTTCAGCAGAAAAAGGCTTAATTGTTAATTTTGCTAAGAGCTGTCCATTGATTCGAACAAGTCGTAATGCCTTTCATTTGCTGGAATCAGGTTCTACTTCACATAATTTTTAGGGTTCCGTTGCCAAATGGCAAAAAACGGAACCCTTATAGATTCGTCATGTCTGTCTGTCTGTCCCTCCGTATGTCACAGCCACTTTTTTCCGAAACTATAAGAGCTATTCTGTTGAAACTTGGTAAGTAGATGTATTCTGTGAACCGCATTAAGATTTTCACACGAAAATAGAAAAAAAAACAATAAATTTTGGGGGTTCCCCATACTTAGAACTGAAACTCAAAAAAAAATTTTCATCAAATCCATACGTGTGGGGTATCTATGGATAGGTCTTCAAAAATGATATTGAGGTTTCTAATATATTTTTTTTCTATACTGAACAATTTGCGCGACAGACCCTTCCAAAGTGGTAAAATGTGTCCGTCCCCCCCCCCCCCTGTAACTTCTAAAATAAGAGAATGATAAAACTAAAAAAAATATATGATGTACATTACCATGTAAACTTCCACCGAAAATTGGTTTAATCGAGATCTAGTAAATAGTTTTTTTTTTAATACGTCATAAATCGTAAACCGCAATTTACCTTTCATTCAATCAACTCATGATTTATCTTTTTATATAATATAATGGTACGGAACCCTTCGTGCGCGAGTCCGACTCGCACTTGGCCGGTTTTTTCACCATTCTTGAGATGATAAAAATCGGCTTCTGTAAATAAATGACATACCTAGTAGATAAGTATGGACATTCTGACGTAGACATGTCTGGACGTCGTATATCGGTAAATAGGGGTCCTTCTTCAAATTGATAGCAACGGAAACAATCGGAGTTAAAATAGCCATGCTTGAGTTACCTACAAGTTGAGGTATTGGAATAATTTACATGACTGAAAAGTGAAAATGCATCTCTCGACACCAGAGGCAATTTCAATTCGAAGATTAAATATCTATTCTTCAGTCATTCTTGCTTTGACTGTCAATAATTGATAAATGTTTCTAAAATTAATTTGTAAGTTATTGACCGGTAACGTAAGAATCTTTCGTTACCGGTCAATAACTTACAAATTGCGACTTACAAATATAATACTTACAACTTTATAAGATCCTTTGAAAGATGACTCGATATTATATTCAGAGTGTCCTTCAGTTGTTCTGGTGACAATAAGCGAAAATTGAGTCTTCCATGATAAACATCTGTTAGGGTACCTATCTAATAAACTTGTTTGGATTGATAAGGCATAGTTGCTTTTATTATGGATAAGGGCTCGCTTGCGGCGCCGCGTGCTGGAGTGCTGACTCAGCAACAGGTGGTTATAGTACTCGAGTTCTGAGAATTCTTGCTGCAATTGAACTTGTATGATGTTACAATGTGATGTTTCTTTAAACTTGTTGCAGAACTGATGCAAGTAGCTAAGGTATTTACTGCATGCTTCTGTACCTTGCTAAAATTAATTCATGTCATAGTACCTATGTGACTATCTTCCATTCATCTCTGATGAATTACATAAATTTGCAATTTTGTCAAAATAAAGACCTTGATTGTCTTTTAGTTGTGTAAAATTGTATGAACAGTGAGCTGTGGTCAAAATGCTCATGAAAGACAAAAGTAACATTACCAGCGATGAGAAGAGCCTGTAGTTTACTTTTTTGTTTTGATATGGCTTGCCATCTTTCACTTCCTTGGAACGCGACTCTTGTTTGTCGATTCTATTAATTACAGGAAGAATAGACAGCTTGAGACTAGGCCTCTTGATAAGCCTGTGCTGAACTCTTCAAAAGTGAGCTTTAATTCTCCAACTACCCTTCATAAATGATATTTTAAATAACCGCAGCCTCCCATAGCCCTCCTGCTGTAGGCCATGAGGGCGCATTAAAATGCTATTGGATCTCCATGCTAGTAATTTCCTTGATGAAATCTTGATCGAATGTTTCTTGTATTTGCTCAAATTCTTCTTGTAAAATTCTGTTGGCGCCGACAAAGTTTGTACAGTTGTCGCTGTATAAGTGTTTCGGCGAGCCCTTTCTTGCAGCCTTTTTTTGTTTTGTATTTGGGTTAAGTTTAATTTGTTGATTTTTTATTTGCGTAAATTGATGTTTTGAGTGACAGTAAATCTGACAAACTTCGATTTCTATTATTTATTTTAGTATATGTGCATGCACCTGCCCATTTTACTGATTAAACATTACTACAGTACCCCTCGGTGTTGTACACCTACTGGCTCTTGGCCAGTTTTATTGCTGATGAAAGGAATTAATGCCTGTTTGAGGATGGGGAAATTTTGCGAAAGGGACATTTTGCGAAAGGGACATTCTGAGAAAGGGACATTCTGCGAAAGGGACATTCTGCGAAAGGGACATTTTGCGAAAGGGACATTTTGCGAAAGGGATCCGACATCGGTCAGGTTAAGCTACGCTTGCCACGGTTGGTCTGTGGATGGGTGACCATCTTTACATACCGAGACCCCTCCGTGCCTCGGAAAGCACGTTAAGCCGTTGGTCCCGGCTGTCATTCGTGGATCTTTGACAGTCGTGCTACCAGTAGTCATTTTGAGAAGTGGTCATTTTGCGACAGAGCCTAACTGATGAATTAGTCATTAATATACGAGATAACTGTTTATCATTTTCTGTCCGTTTAGTATCTTCATCAGCAGACAGCACTACGTTCACTTCATACAGTGGTATCGTTTAACTTTAAAAAACCCACCGTGCCACCAGGGGTACGGTGGGTCTGCAGTGGTTTCTTCAACAGTTCATCAAGCTTGCTAGATGAACCTCAGGAGCATATACCTGCATAATGTGCGGTTGCACCGTACAGTTAGTTTCGGTGGGACTCACAACCATGTTCACATTAAGCCGCACGAACGAACAAAAACATGGTGAACACGAACATTGAAAACTTTGTTCGCACGTGCGTACCTACCTCTAACGAACATCACTGTGTTCGTTAGTGGTACGCACGTGCGAACAGTGTTCGGTGTTAGTGTTCACCATGTTTTTGTTTGTTCGTGCGTACACGGCTTTATAAACATTAGTACCTACAATAAAAAACCTTTTTGGCTTATCACTTTTTATTTCGTATAAGCTTTATAAAATACACAATGGATATTTACTATTTGCCATGGTTTAGCCAAGGAAGGGCAAATAGGGAGCCTGCCTCTATTTTTTATTTATAATTGTATTAAGTTTGCAAGAAAATTACACTAAAGCGTTAACAATATAACATTAATTCAGTAATTATAACACCTTTTTTTGTCAGTTGATATTTTACCTGTATTTATTCAGCAAGCGGTGAGTGAGACAGGCCCCTTAGTTTTTTCAGCGTCTTCGCCCTTCCTCAACTCTTGATTGGGTGCTTGGGTTTTACATCGGGACAGGATAGTTGTCCAACTCGTCGTGAAAGAGAAGTCCTTGGACACTTGAACTCTTTATCATCAAGAATAGAGCCGCAATCTAATGTTGACAAACACATTGTTTGTAAAAAAATGTTCTTGATTTAAAAATATTATGACTTTTGTACAAGTGCTAACTCGCCTATTCTTCTCGAGAACTCGCTAAGTCCTTTTCTATTAGCAGTAACGAAATACAGTTCTTCTGATATACGATATAGCCAGTTAGAAAGTCGTGGATATCTGAAAAGATACATATCAATTTTGAACTAATTATATATCATTAGTTTATTGGATAAACCTACTTACTTATTCCAGTTGTACTCACTTGTTGCTATCAACAGGCACCAGAATGTTGAGCGTACTAATAGTAGAAGCAAATACAATGTCACTTAGAGTTGACCAACTGCCACCAAACCAACTTCGCCCAGCTAACATGCCCTCTAGATCATTGTAGGCGGATTCAATTTCAACTATTTGTTGTGGCATTACAAAATTACAATTCTCGTATAGGATTGGATACTGAAACCAGAAATTTAAAAAGTTAAAAATTTATTCTATCTCGTCAAAGCGACATATCGTAAGCGTCGTATCGCAACATTTGTAAATAAATATCATAATATTGTTACTTATTTAAATTAAACGACGGATAGGACCACAAATATTGCATTGTAATCTGTCAAATCTCGGTATTGTAACAACAGAATCTCCTAGGACCTAGTAGAGGTGGTTGTGAAGTCGCAGTACCTAAATATGGAGGCCCATGTGAGAGTTCTAGAAGTTTTCGTACTGGTCCTTTCGATCGACACCAGCTATACAAAAAATTGACAGTCGAGCAGTAGTAAAAGCTTCTTGGCTACGAGAATACTGAAAAAACATGTACTAACAGCAGCTGCGCGGAAACGAGGATAAACTGTTGAATTGTTGTAATGCATGTGTTGGTCTACTATAGAGCGACCTCCAGGATCTTTCGGCAACAAACGGCCGGAGTCGCAGTACCGACCAGCCAAGTACGAACAAATTGCATGACTGCAAACAAAAAGAAAAAAAGACAGCAGACATTTTGAAATAGAACATGAGGCGAGTCACTGCGCAGTAACAAATTCACTGTCAACGGGGGGTGAGGGGTGAGGTACTGCGCAGCGAGTGAGAGGCGAGCGCACTTCAGAGTTGCCATAAAGTTTGAATCGAGCTACAGCTCGATTCAAACTTTAAACTTCAAACCTACTTATAGGTACACCTATAAGTAGGTACAGTAGGTATACTAATTTTATAGGTCGTTAGTCGTTACTGATAATAATTAGGTAGGTAGGTACTTTAAAAGTTAAAACTAATAAAAATGCAGGAGATACCTATCACATATCACAAGTTCACGGTCCTTAAAAACTGGCAAAGTTTGTAGCGGATTTAGCTGCAAAATAAAAAAAAAGTTCTTACACAAAGTCAACTTTAAATAATTATTATGTTAGATGGCATTTATAAGAAAAATGTATATAATTACATGTTGCCGGTAGATTATCGCAAACTGGAGATCAAAAAATCGCAAAAAAAGTACCTCTATTTGATCATCATCAGCTTCATCCAAAGCCCGACTTCACCCTCTGCTGGGCATAGGCCTCTATATTCTTGTGCCAATCTCCATCCCCTGTGCCAGTCTCATCGAGGACGTCATATTACATGGAAAAACAAACTGTAAAAAGCTTGTAAAAACCGATAGAGTTCCCTACGGTGATCATCTCCCTCGTTCTATGTTCTCCCTTGTCCATGTTGATGTCCACCTCCGTGATGCTGAGGTTCATGGAGTCCAGCGCCATCATCACCGCCCGGCAGGCGGGACTCCTGTCAGCTTTCCATAGCGTGCAGTGCCTGTGTTTTATTTGAAGGGTATAATTAAAGCGAAAATTGGCAAGAGGATAAGTCTTCATTAACAAGAGTTCATGAAGATCAATCTATGCCAATGTTCGCTTTGATGGCATTTATTCTCTATCATGACATGTGATAATAGATCGGTTGAAAAAAATTAAAGAGGAAAAACTTACTTTAATCCTGTTTCTGAAATTCTACTTGCTGAACTCCCCATGAAATGAGATTCCTACAGAAAACTTATGATTTTGAATAAATTGTATTGCATGAAAATGACCTAATTGTCTCTTTGCATTCTGTATTTGTTTGACGTCAATATGTTTTTCAAGGAACTGTCTAGCAAGTAAAACAAGAAAACAGCCAGTTCTTTTTTGTAAGTTAAATGAAGGTTCGTGTTCCGTATTCTTTGGTAGGTACCTACTGATATAATGCGTATGAGCAATGAGTAAATCGCCATTAACTGAATCACTAATGAGACCACGATTCACAGACTGCACTTTGACTTTGCTAAGTAAGCGTAGCAAGCAATTCATACAAATATGAACCTTATTAATAATTTCATATTCGCATAATTTAATGTGGGCAAGCATTTCATACGAATATGAGCATTAAAATCCTAATACAAACACAAATAAGTCCATATTCGTATGCGGCTTACTAGCAAACTAACCTACCTACTCATTATTGGTTGATTAAATGGCGTTTAAAATTGTCCTATTATTCTTATACGAAATAGAATACATCCAAGATGATGATTGATTGATGATGATGATTTTACGTAGGTAACATTTCAAGATTTGAACGTGAGACAATAACAAGCGGTCTCGACATGCATAATGGAAGAGGTAACAGGATCTTGAATGTGATCTGTATGCGTTATCGACCCGTATTAATTTACAAGTGTTATTTAGCCGTTTTTTACACGACTTGCTCCTGAGTCCCGCCCGACACAACTTCATTGTGTTTCTCGCTGAACGGGAGTTTGTGCCTTGGTGGTTAAATAACTCTGAAAAATGGCCTTGTTTCGTGGCAACTCTTCTTTTAAACATTTTCAAACTGTGTGTCGTTCTGAAAAGCGTATTATTAGGTAGGTCTGTTTTTATTTATCAAAAAATTTACGAATGGTATTTCCGGTATTTACCGTGTTCTGCATTCTCAAACTAAGCTTGTATTTGTGATATAGTCTCCGGGAATGGGCTATTGATATCTCAAACGACACACTCATGACCGTTTTTTTTTTTCATTAGAAAAATGCCGGTAACGAAGAAACCGGTCCTCTACGGAGATGAAGCATCACCACCGGTGAGGTTCGCTATGATGACGGCATCTCTATTGAACATCGATCTGGAGTTCCATAATATTGATCTATTCAAGGCGGAAAATCGAACCGAATTTTATAAAAAGGTACTTACTTACATTTTTACTACCTACATACTACATGCTACCTACATTTTTTTTTGTTCTTACTAGCTGCGCTGTCCCACTCCTGGCCCGAGGCCTCCCTCCACTCCTTCCATCTTACGCGAGCCCGACTCCTCCTTTCAGTTTGGTCGGATCCTATCCAGGGGGCCTACCCCGAAGTGCATAGTGCGAATGTTCGGATCGGACCGACACATGGCCGAACCGAATATTATTGAAAAATGCGAAAAAAGTTCTGATCGGCTCAGTTGGCTCGGGACCATAGTCAATATTCGAAAGAGTGTAGGAGTGTAGGATCGGAACCGACCGAATCAAATAGTACTTCGTAGCAGGAAACGGCCGAACATTCGGCCGATACTACTTCGGAGTAGACCCCCTGCTCGTCCCGCCAACTCCTACGTGGTCTGCCGCGACCCCGCCTCACTATCTCAGGGCACCGATTCTTTGCTATATGGACCCAAAGTTTGTCCTACATAATGAAATGCGGCAGACATGTCCTCTGCGTCATAATGAAGTTTTTAATTTGGTATTTGCAATACTGCCAAGCAAAAATTATGTGACTGTTCCTAAATTACCCTAGGCTGATAACATTTTCGTTTTTCCTAATTATGTGGAAGTGTCAGCAATAAGGGACGGTCCTTCCCCAATACCTACTGCCAAGGCCGAGGCGCAAGCAGAGTCCCATTAGTTCCTACATTTCTAAACAATGCACGCACTGACCAATAGCAATGCTGATCCTTCTTCTCTTCGTGTCAATGGCATTTTTAGATTACCTACTATGGTGCGGATGGCCAGGTTAATCACCCAGATCCTTATGCTTGGCAACACTTTGTCGACCACCGGATATACGATGTCGTTGTTAAAAGTAATTAATTATTTGGTAATTACAGATAAACCCTCTCCAGAAAGTCCCAGCGATGTCAGTAAACGAGGGCGTTATTTGCGATAGTCACGCAATTGCTTTGTATTTCTGCAGAAATAGCAAAAATCCAGAGCTGTACCCTGAAGAAATTATGCTTAGAACGAAGATTGACGAGTGGCTGTATTTTAATGCCAGTGTCCTCTTTCCATTCGATAGCGCTATATTTGTAAGAGAACGATATTATTGTGTTGAAAGTTTAAATAACATTGCTTAATTTACTTTAGCAAATAGAACTTAAAACTAATCTCTTAAATTATTAGGTGCTTGATTCTCTTGTTATATAGCAGGAAGGATCTATCAATTGCAATATCAGTGACTTCAGTGAGGCTCATTTTTAGTATTTTTTTACCACATAAATAGTTCCATTTAGAAATCTTTTTTTCGTTGTTTGATTAATCAAATTAATTAATTTTCAGACTGAATTTTTTGCTGGTAAATGGCCAGCCGACGAAGTAAGGGTTAAGAATTGGTATTCTTCATTGGACCATTTAGATTTGAAATTAAGTAAGCAAAAGTGGTTAACAGGTGATAAGGTCAGTAAGACCTTATCAGCATTTCTACTATTAAATAGTGTAAACTACCTGAACATACCGTTTGGCAAGACTTCGCTATTAATGATACTTGTAAATATTTGTATTGCAGATGCGACTATGCGATGTTTGTTGTGGAACTACAGTAAGCTCTCTTGAAATATTGGTCCCACTGCTGGAACAACATGGAAATGTGAAAGAATGGCTGGGAAAGTTAAATACACTTTCTTGTTTTGAAATAAATAAGCGCGGCTTGAAACGTTTAGAAGGTTTTGTTGAAATTGTAAAGCAGCAGCACCATTAAAGTACTTAATATTATTTTTTAAGTTGTGTAATTTCTTCTATTTTTATAAAAACACGACTGATGGCATTATGTAGTTTTCTTTTCTTGTAATTTACAATTTAATTGTCATCATCATCATCATCTGACTAGCCTTTTCCCAACTATGTTGGGGTCGGCTTCCAGTCTAACCGGATGCAGCTGAATACCAGTATCAGTATACTATTTTAGTCTTTGACCAGTATTTCACATGGAGCGACTGCCCATCTATATGCAATTTAATTGTATTGATTAAAATATTTGACTCGATTCGTCGTTAAGTTTCTTCCATAAACAAATAGATTTACTGTTGAACTGGAAGATTTTTTCCCAGCACTCGCACCGCATATGTCAAAGAGTCTTTAGTCTATGGCCGCTTATTGATTGGTCGACGAGGAGATGTAAAAAATGGCTGCCTTGCCTTCTCCTACTCAGGTAGAATTATTTGAGATTTAAATAGTTCTTATAGCTAAAACCATGTACATTTTCTGTTTAATGAAAAATGTATTAATGTATCTACAGTTTGGTGCAGTGCGACTTTAGTATCGAACGTGAAAACATTGAATTATTTGATGTCAAAGTTTAGTGTACCGTGAACGGATTACGCTGCTCAAAAATTATTAGAATTCAATAGTTTAGCCGCATATTTAAATCAAATAGTTCGTTTTAATTTACAGTGCAGAGTTTGTAATTGGTGTTTCATGTCATTTAATTACACATAACGTGTGAAAGGACCACGTAATCGTATCCGTTTCACTACGAACGTTGGAAATGTCGTGAAGAGTATTGAAATGTCACACCCTTAGCCGTTCAAAATAAGTTCGTAAAGTAATAGTTAAAGTGAGTTTTACGTTCTGAAAATGGGGTTTGAACGGTTGCAGGTGGCAGGGACCCACAGCGCTATATACGAAGCATATTATCACCAGGTGAGGATTCTTTATTTCTACTACTTGTTAATTTAAATAATTAACTCAATTACTATGTTTCGATACAATTATGGGTTGATTGCGAACATTCACACTTAGCTAGCATCATTTGCGTATTCTTTTCAATTAAAACTGCTCAGTAAAGTGAAGTTCTAGGCCAATGTCTAATGGGACAAATAAAAAGTAACTAATGAAAAGTAACTCTTATTCTGTACATAGTAAAGACCACAATTACATTACAGTTTAGTTTAATTGCAATCAATATTAGCCTGTTCTTATACCCTGGGTGATTGTAAATTGTTAAAAAGTTCTTGTTACTAGAATGAAAAAAATGCCTACTGGCGACTTTTTTTCTTGTAGTAAAAAACATGGCATGGCAAACCACAAGTTTAGAAATGTATGAATGTGAAGATGTGAGAATTATCATAATGCCTTGCCTGCCTCTGGTGAAATGATAACTGTGATAATCATTTTGATGGCCAGTTTAATTCCCTCACCATATCCTACATTCACTCAAGTCATCTCAAGTGTGTTCAGTGTGGATGTCTGTTTGCCTAATGATACTCTCTTACATATTTTTCATTGCTCCTAGACTTAATATTCACTCTGGAAGAGCCATGTTGGTAAAAATATATCTCTACATAGTAACATTACATCAGAATTTTGTTTGCTCTAAATGTACAATATAAGATTAATAATATCAATAAATAAAATCAGTTACATCTCATCTTTACTTTAATATTTGAGTTAACCCTGAAAGAGCCATGTTAGTAAAATACATCTTTACTTTGATAATTAAGTTTACACTGGAAGAGCCCTTTTCTTAAAATACATCTTTACACAGTAAAGCATGGCCAACAAAGAAGTCAAGGTATCCTCAAATCTAGATAATTTACTTAAAACAAAAGTTACTGAAACTGACAATAATGTATGTATTTGTAGTGGTCTTATCACCGGATAAACTTTCCATTATGGGCCGTCGAGTTGGAAGTTCATTTTTTTTTTATAGATAGCACCCATAAACAGAAAGCTATTTACAAATTTTTAAGTTGCGGAAACTCACGGTTTACGAGATATAATTTTTTAAAATTTTCCATATAAATTGAAAAATAACACTAAATTGTCATGCTAGATGTCAAATTTGACGTTTTACGTTCCGTTGACGGTGGAGGTGTGTTTCATTCAATATTATCATATAAATATAATTATATTTTCACATGGTAAATTAAAATTAAATTAAGAAAAACAAATTAAATTTGATACGTAATTAATGTGCACTAAAAACGCGCTGTATTATGCAATTACATTGACTTTTTTACATTAAAAATAACGAATATTTTTTTTACATTGGAACGGAACGTGAAGCGATGACATTTTGTTGTGTATTGACTGTCAGTGTCAGTCATCTCGTTCGTTTGTTGCTTTGGCGAGTTGCGTTCGTATGACTACCATGGCGTCTCCGAAGCCCCATGCTTCTGTGTCTGAAGAGTCTAGTGATGTGCAAGTGTTGGACTCAAATGAGCCGCTTGTTACGGTCTCCTCTTCTGTGCCTGTGCCTCCTAGTAGTACTCAATAGAGCCAGCCGCTTGTGCCTACTGCGCGAGTACAAGTGTTGGACTCAAATGATCCACTTGTGCTCCCGTGTGTGTCGTCGGCCCTCGTCGAACCGGTTGCTGGTCCCAGTGGAGTAGCAGCGGGTTCTAGTGGTAGCTTACCAGCTATCGCTAGTTCTTCGGAGGACGAGGATGAGGACATTGTTCCTGCGATGCTCAAGCCTACTGGGTCTACCAGGGACAGAAAAAATCCTTGCTCGGATTAGTTAAGGTAAGTTTTTAATTATTGTATATATGTTATTGCTAGCGTGAGATTTTCTCATTGAGTCTGTTAAAGTGGAAAAAATGTTTAAGTTTAAATATGAACTAGATAATTTGCAGACTAGTGGCCAAGCATACAGTAAAGTTATTTAACAGGTTCTTTACCCAGAAGTAGGAGCTCTGTGGAGCAGGGTGACACTTTGTCTAATCAACAATCTATCAGTACACTCATAAGTGATTAGGATAGTTAGTCCAAGAGCGAGCGAAGCGAGCTCGGAATTTTAGGGCACCCCGACTCGGATAGGTTAGGTTAGAAGGAGGTGGCGGGGTCGTTGTGAGCGAGCGAAGCGAGCGAACAGAGACCCCGCCACCTCCTTCGTGGTTATTTTTTTTTAAACCACCCGGAAATAGGAGCCCCGCGAAGCGGGGCTCCGTCGAGCTATCTTGGTAGGTAGGGTAGTGTTTAGGGCACCCCGACACGGATAAGGTTAGCCTTAATTACTAATTTAAATCATTTTTTTTATTTGTTTCAGATCTATGTGGAATTGGAGAAAGAACATGTTTATAAATATGATTAATATAAGAATAATTATATTCCTTGTGTTTTATTCTGTCCGAAAAATACCCTAACCTAACCTCAAAATTTTAACCAAGGATATCTCCGTAACCATGAGGTTCCGCGGGGTGGGGCTGGTACAGGGGGGTAGGCACCTCCCACCCTCGCCCTCCTCGCCCCATAAATCTTTGGAAATTAGAGTTCAAATTGATGGAAATTAGTGTTTTAACCTAACCTAACCTCAAAACTTTAACCATGGATATCTCCAAAACCATGGGGCTGCGCGGGGTGGGGATGGGACAGGGGGGTAGCCCTTCCCCCCCCCTCCCCCCCACCCCCTCCCCGACCCTTAAATCGACGGCCCATAAAGGAAAGTTTTACCTATTATAGGTAGATAATCTTATTCCACATCAACATTAGTATACTTGAATGAAATAATTCTGCTTAAAAAAGCTGCCTAATGAGAGATATTTTTCATGTAAATTTTTCAAGCATAAGCATAATCCACCTATGAGGTTCCCACTGTTGGGACACAGGCCTCATCTCTGTGAAATGGAGTAAATTTTTTAAGATCTGTGTTATTTACTGAATGTTAATAAGTGTATGTACATTTTGTCATTTTCTGTGCCTTATTTTCAGTTTACTTTTCATGCAGTAAAATAAACTTTGATCTATCTATCTTTGCTATCTTGTTACCATAACACAAGCATTAGGTTGCTTAGCTTGGGACTAGATGGCGCTGTGTGAAATGTCCAAGGATATTATTATTATTATTTTTAATTTTTTTTTATCTAACTGGACACACAATATGGATCACTAGCCTGTCATCTTATACTAGTAATAAAAGTCAGTTGAAACTTAAATGAGAAAGGTTTATGGGTCTACCAGTACATCAAGTACTTACTTGCAAAGTTCTGGCATCTTGCCATCTTGTTGTGCAACATTGTAAACCTTTCACACATCTTAGATTTATGCCAAATATGGTTGCAAGTTGCTGTAATGTAACTAGCATACCCATTCATGCTAATTAGACTAATCTAAGGAATGTCCATGTATTGAAGAGGTTCAGAAAATTTTTCCAGTGCCTGAAAGCAATATAATATTCTAGCAGAGATGCCAAGGGACTCTTAAAGAGAAAGGAAAAATTCAAGAAAGAAGAATTGTGAACATAAATACAGGGTGGCAGGGACATCGACACGCAAATTCAAATTCATGTAACCATAAATTCAGTACATGATTCTAGACCCCCAAGCATACAAACTATTAGTCGGTTATCAAAAAAATCTACTGTTTCATAGAAAAGTGCAACCGTACGCAAAATACGCGTAATACGCGCATTGTCGTGGAGTTGCGGACACCAGCCCGCTGTACGTATTACC
Organism: Apamea sordens; assembly: GCA_945859715.1. Classification (NCBI taxonomy): domain Eukaryota; kingdom Metazoa; phylum Arthropoda; class Insecta; order Lepidoptera; family Noctuidae; genus Apamea; species Apamea sordens. The sequence goes on from OX244002.1 coordinate 1,005,801, forward strand.
TATTACCTACGTCAAAATGTATGGAACACATTTTAATTTTTTATATAACTGACTAATAATTTCAATGCAGTTGACTTCAGAATCATGTACTGAATCCATGGTAACAGGTTTCGTGTCCATGCCCCTGTCACTGTATAATGAAAACAGTTAGATTTCATATAAATAAGTCATGAAGATATTGTGTCATAATTCAGTAATGATAGGTGTTTTAGCCAGATACAAAATGTCTCAAAAGCAGTAGAGCAAACAACTTCTATTTGACTTTTATTTTCTTTCTACTGATGAAATACTTTATAACTGGCAAATGAAACATTGCAGGTGGATCCCAATGGCGCTGGTACAATCCAAGCCCTGGATGCCGCTCGCTTCCTCAAGAAGTCCCGGCTCAGCGATGTGGTCCTTAGCAAGATATGGGACCTATCCGACCCCACCGGCAAAGGATACCTTGATAAAGTGAGTTGTAGTTTTTATTTACAGTTAATGGATTAAGGGCTAGTTTCACTGTCTGGTTTGGTACTGGTCTAACAGATAAATAAAGAAATATAAGAGAATATACAGTATGATATTTATATCTTCCCGATAAGTTATCTGGTAGGTACTTATGGTGGTAGGTGGTGAAACATTATTAGTTACAAATGAATTTCAACATAAGTTTCTGGAAGATACATTAACATAGTTGATTGGAAAATGGTGGAAAGGATAATGACATCATTCTTTACCTGGAATTAATTTGTGTTTATTAAGTAATTGGATTACTAGTAGGGACTGGGTTCATAGAGACAAAACTGTTATCCATTACAATATACATAATCAGCCTATAATGGTCCCATTGCTGGGAAACAGGCCTCCTCTCTATCAGAGGGAGTGGGCCATAATCCACCACACGGGCCCAGTGAAGGTTGGTGGAGGTCACATGACTTCGAATTTTTGGTTCTATGGCATGCCAGTTTCCTTACGATGATTTCTGTTACCAGAGAGCAGTGGTGATGAAATTAAATACACGAAGTAAAGTGTCTGCCTGGGTTCGAACTCACGACCTAAAACTCTTTAGTCGGGGCCGATACTAATGGGCCAGGACTGCTGCAATACGTAAAAATAAAAAAAGTCTGACTTAGCAAGGAATCTTTTTGAATGCCCAAATGGTTGAATGTGCCTGGAACCAAACTTTTTTGTAACAACTCACAAGTATTCCTACTATCTATACAAATATTTTTTTTCTATTCTATTCTAAACGACCCTCTCGTTTAGAATAGAATAGAAAATAAATATTTTACTAACAACAAATATCAACATAAAAGCAAGACGAAAAACCTTAAAGTCAGAAATTATTAAACCTACTGTTCTGCTCATCATCATAATTCTCATGCCCTTATCCCAATTTATTTGTGGTCGGCGCAACATGACTTTTTCTTTCATATTTCTCTATTAGTCGTTATCTCGGTAGTCACCCCCTTTCTAACATAATAATTATCATTCACACAGTCCATCCATCGTTTCTTTATTCTGCTCACCCCAAACAGAAAACAAAGAAAACATTCAAAAGTGAGTAGTCACAAAATTATAGTTTCTAAGAATATACAAAGGCATATAAATGTTTGTACAGAATGATATGAATGTAACAATTTGCTAACACAACGAGACGTGTCAATCATTCTGATAAGATGCTTGTCTTATCAGTAACATTTAACATGGTCTCTATTCTTATTTACAAGTGGAAATCTGTAAAATGATGTAAAAGTCAATGGCATTTTTCGGCACTATAGATTTTTGTGAAGGTCGCAGGATTTCGCTGGATGTGGCTATGTCCATCAGTGGACGTCTTTCAGCTGAAATGATGATGATAGATTTTTGGCATTTTATACATTGCTGTGACCTTGGGTTCCTAGGAGTTCCAGGGGCCGCAATGTGTGCATGTTGGTAAATTTAAGATGGTTAGAGTTATTCGCTTCCTGGTCACTCCTAATTATGTAGTTATTAGGTTTTTTTGAAAGCATACCACTCATTATTATGAATTGCAGTAGGTTTTTATCACGAACAATGCAAACCAAAAAAAGCCAATACCTACAATTAAGCTAATCTTGTAAAACCTTGCACTTATCCTCAAAGAGATCAGGGAAAATGCGGGGCAATTATATTTGTGTAGGTACCTAATAAGCTTTGGCTAGGTCAGGCTCAATCAGCGAAAAAAGCCCGTATAAAGCATGATGCTTATTCATGTTACACGGCTTACGGACCCTTCGTAGTCTTTTACGAGGACGAAATAGGCAGAAAGAGTTCTGAACCCCCAGTTTATTGTAACGATTGTTCTTGCCTGAATTATTTTACGTGGGTCGAGGACACGACAAGGATGTACGAATAAACAGGTTTATCTCATCATTCTCCTGCTCTTATCCAATTTATTTGTGGTCGGCATAACATGGTAATTTTCTTCCATACTTCTCTATTAGTCGTCATCTCGGTAGTCACCCCTTTTCTAGCCATATCACCTTTCACACAGTCCATCCATCGTTTCTTTATTCTTCCCCTACTCTTATAGCCAGCTTATATCCACATTCATACTCAAAACTTTCCTTACGACATTTTCGTTATTCCTCCGCATCCCACGCCCATACCATGACAACCGATTTCCACACAACTTTTCAGACATACACAGTACAGTCTGTAACAGGTTTAACTATCTACTGTTTATTTAGATGTGTTATTTCGCTTTTTCTCTGGCTCTCCGCACACCCCACAATGCAATCGATGCTAGAACATTTCAAAGTCTTGCGTGCAAGATACGATAAGTCAAACTGTCGTTTAGTTCCACTAACTTCTGGGGTGGAGACGACGGGGGTCTTTAAAGTTTGCAGTCGTTTCGATATTTAATCAGTTTTTTTTATTATTCGCTATGTTTATATAGGGATGCCATAGTAACACGTATTGTGTGATAATTTCAGCTGATTACCTTTTACGGTTAAAATGATACAGCCATGTGACAGACAGTCATAACGAAAGAAAGAAAGAAAAATGCGTTTATTGGCATTAAACCAAAAAAATACACCTTATAACTAGAAAAAACAGAAAACTATGATTGTAATGCCAACAGGCGTAGCGTAAACTTGGTAATTGGGTCACGTTGGCACCCTTTGGTTGGAACCCTGAATATAATGGTGCGGTGCGCCAAGAAATTAAGGCAAACAATGTCTCGTATTTCAGTAAAAATATTCTCCGTGATCTGGGTGCCGAAGCTTTCGCAGCGGCTTTCTGAGTGTGACTTGAGCTTTGGGTGTAAAAAGTTACTCCAAAATGTTAATGATCCCCTTTCTGTCCGCTCCCTAAACTGTTCACGTGTTCCAACCCCTTTCCACTTGTCCACTTTTCCAAAGGTTTGTAAGTTCATCAGAACAAATTCGTAACGGTTAGCAGTTTCTAATGCGGAGTTTTAAAGATAAATGTCGTCATCGTCGTACTAAATGGGTATTAAGTTTATAGGCAGTAAGACGACCTCAGTACTTGGCGCAGTCTGGGGTTACGCAAGTGTCTAGACTGGAGGCTAGCCTTTACAGAAGACATATTCACACGACTAAAATATGTTCAGATACTTTAACAGCTAAAATTATTCATTTTTATAAAGGCTTTAAGTGGTGCAGACACCGCGGAACCACATCCTACACGCGACATGAAAATTCTTTGACTGGCCATCGTATGAATTGAAAATTAAAATATCAAACACTGGAATCGATCCCAGCCGCACCCTAATTGCGAGACACACTATAAATCACAATCTGAATAATTGTGAAAGCTTTCAAAATTTTTGATCGAATAAATGTCTTTTCAACAACGTAAATAACGCAATGAATGTTGTTGAACTGTCAAAGTGAAGGCCATTCCTACTGTAATGTGTTACGCAATTACCCCGCTGGTCGGACAAAGTATATCAGGTTTCAGTAGTATTGATGCCCCGATTCATGGCGAATTACATGACATTTAAACATGACTGGCGAAAATACAGATACACCTCTCTATTTTCTGAAGGGGGTACCCCCCCTTCGGAGAATACGGGCGCCAAAACAACAAATATAAACAGGAGTATTTAAGACATTTATGGCCTTTTGTGGGCGTACAGTAAATTATGAACGGAATACGATCACGCAATCTGATAAGTAATACAAATTATTTCGTCTGGAGACTTGATCCGAGCGACCCAGTCTCAAGACTCGACCCACGGATCATTATTTATGTTCTCAGCTCAAAGAGCATGTAATTATTAAGATAGATTAGGATTACCTATGTTCTATTATCGTTTCGCTGTTTATGTCGTGTAGCGTTAGTTCATAAAGATAGAAACCTATTGCTGCTCATTTAATGAAATCCGTTGAGATAACACTGCAAATGTATAGATAATCTCTGTTTTAATTAAATTCTTAGGACTTCTTTTTCTGTAGTATAAACTAGCGACCCGCCCCTGCTTCGCACGGTTTTTACAACTTGAAAGAAAGAAAGAAAGAAAAAGTATTTATTGGGACTCGTACAGGATCATAAACTAAACTAAACACAGTTAAAAATAAAACAAATTGTATAAAAAGTAACAAAAGGAAAAAAAAAAAACAAAGTCCTATACGAGGCCAAAAGGCTCCTATCTCAGCATGATGCTTCGACATTTAAAAAATAAATGTCGTAGCGCTGGTATTCTGATAGGGCCCGCTTGATAAAACATCGAGATTTCTTTACTATATGTTAGTTTAATATGAATGTCTTATACACATAAACCTTCCGGAATAAAATCCCTAAGTGATGATGGTGAAATCCGCATCAAAATCCGTTGCGTAGTTCAGAAGAACGGCGCAGCCACACAGACAGACACGCAAAGCGACTGTAATTTATAATAATTATTGGAACGAAGTTCCTTATCGCGCGTTGCGAAAGGGGGCTAGACGGAAAAAATTAAGACCAAAAGTTGGAAAGACACTTTTTGCTATACCTAGTTGTAAGCCGTGCTGCGTGCGCGTGTTTCTCTGTCTGTCTCTCTCTCTTATAGAAAGCAAGCCAGTTATACTTCGTTCTATCCGGGTGTCCCTTGACACTTCTCAAGTTTTTGTGTGAGTATAGATGTAGATATCCGGTTTTATTTCCTTCGATATGGCGGAACTATGTTATCTTCTGTAGCACTGTAGGTAGGATGTATTTTCTTTCAAGCTAACACCCATGCACCCTGTTCAATGTTCACTGAAACGTGAAGATTTCTTTGTGAAGCTCGCTAGCCGCTAGGTAAGGCTACGGTCATAGTATTACGGAAATGGTGACTGACGATGTGACATGGTGGCCGTTTTGTCACAGAATAAGAGAGTGACATTGGTAATCCTATTGTGTACAAAGAATATGTGTATTGCGTGGTAAGAACAAGTTCGTTTTTGCTGAATTTTGCCAGCTCATCTTATAATTATCAAAAAAAAAAAAAATCTAGAGTTCTGTACTGTACTGTTCCACATTTTGACCGCGTAGCTATTGCACTTTTCTATGAATCAGCTGTTCCTTTTTTTAATAACCGGATTATGTGCTGAATCCATGGCATCAGGATGCGCGTCGATGTATGCCACCCTGTGTTATCAGGACATCAAAATTCTAGTAGGGAGTACCCACATTTTACAGTAACGGTCTTTCGAGACCCATTTTCTTTGAACATTTAAGTTCACGACCTCTTTCAGTTACCAAACTCTTTCGTATTCATTCTTTATCCCGACTTTAATTCCCCAAAGGCCGGTAAATACAGGCGTACATAAAATTGCACTCAACATGCCCCCGGGGCTCGGGGTAGGCAGCATGAAGGTAATTAGTGCCGGGCATTATATACAACAACGACATTAACTGGATATTTGTATTGTAGGGACACACACCTTATTCACGACAATATGTGAAGGCTTTTAACAACGTTGAAAACTGAAAAGAGGTAAATTGGGAGAATGGCAAAGGTGATTTTAAGAAGCTTTATTGTTCACCATAATATTTTATAAATGCAACAAATCAAGCCCTAGTTTATGTGAGAGTAATTTGCCCCACAAATATCAATCAGCGGGACATGTGGACGTCAAAATTGTGAACATTCCTCTTTGTCACACTGGTGGGACTGGGGGTCTACTTCCTAAGCTCGAATTCCGTAGTTTCGGCCGGGGTATATTCAACTCCTTATCACTTACTGACAGATAATATTGAAGAATTAATAAAAACTCGATTTGACAGTTGTCCCTATTGCCAATGAGTATATTCCCGTTCGAAAAATTGAATTTTACTCTTGTTTTGACTGATCAACTACTTTCAAACGGGCCCGTGTATCTTTGTTGACGGAGTTTGAGAAGAGCCCAGCTTGGCGGGGGACAACGTGGAATAATCCAAAAGTCTTGATTGCTATGATACGTCATTGCCCTCCTTATATTGAATCTTCTCATTTACAAGCACACAAAGAAGGAACAAACCTTCCGTTGAATCTTTTTTTTTTTGACATCTCGTAATCGTATCGCACGACGTCCAGGAATACAGGTGTGGCAGGGACATCGAATCGCAAACTGTAACCATGGCGCATGATTCTAGAAATTTTTCGTAGTTAATAAAAAAAAACTGGAGTTTCATAGATAAGTGCAACACATTTGCGGTCAAATGTATGGAACATCAAATGTTTTTTTTAATAACTGACGAAAAATTTCAACGTAGGGCGGTTCAGAATCATGTGTATCAGGTTGCGCATCGACGTCCCTGCCACCCTGTATTTAGTTCTTAAACCTTGCACAAATTAACTGCAGGCAATTCGATACCGATTTGAATAAAAATAGTAAAACTTTCAATTCTACTTTTCCGCAGGAAAACTTAAAAATATTCTAAACTAAGCTAAATCAGTCACGATATCGCGAAAGTCACCTCAGTAACCGAAGGTCACAGTAACCCAGCGCCTAATGGCGATGGAAAGGTCGCGGGTTCAAACTGTAATAAGAACATTAGTTATAACATAATCTCTTTGTTTCAAAACAAAATACAACTCGAGGGTCATCTAAGTGCTTTCGTAAAACATTTATAACTTCTTGGCATGGTCCGCGAAACGCTTTTATCCTTGATGTACCCTTATCTAAGGTTACCATCCGTCCTCCTTTGCGGAGACTGTCCTCTTATAAGGATGTGCCCTCAGGCGCGGCGCGTCGGGACTCTTTGTAACGAAATGTGGGACGAGTGTTTGGGGACACACCCGTATTATGTCCACTTTTTAGTTAAAAATTTCTTGTTACACTACTAAGGCATAAAAGAAAAGTGATGAACGTTGTGATTGTTATTTCAGCAGTCTGTTGTGTTGTTTACTCGTACTGTTTGAATTACGATTGAGTCGAACAGCGCAGATGTAGACTTTTATGAATTGCGATTTCTCCTGAGTTGGCCTTCAGATACTTATTGAATTTTTGAAATCTGTGAAGGGCAATGATTATGTTTTTAGATGTTAAATTGTGCTGTGACTTCGTGTTTGTTAATGGCGCATAGGAAATAAGCAATTGATGCTTTGTCCTATACATATAGTTTAAGTTTCAATATACATATGTATATATAGTATATGGATTCGTAAATAATAAGCTTATGCAAATATGTATGAACAGTAAACTATATCAATATGTCGACGGTTGAAAGGCTAATTGGTCTAAGCGACATTTTTTTGTAATAATGAGTTATATACAAATTCGGAATCAACAACTTAATGTAAGGATCGTAGTTGGTGACATTCTGTAGTTTCTGCCTACCCTCTCTTCGTCAGTTCATGTTATGTGTATGGGTGTGTGTAATAGGCTGGGTTGATAATGGCGAGAACTATCTGAAAAAAGGTTTCGCTCAAAAAATATAATATTCATTACTACCAGCCTGTTATTCTTCCATCTTACGAGTAACAAAAACAAGATAGGTATCAAAATTTTATCACAAAAAAGAAAATGAAAGCCTCAATGATGAAACATCAAACATTGACGAAGCACTGCGGAGGATGTATTTAATTACAATTGTGACGATAGTGCCTTATCTGTCCTCTCGTGTGTACGCCGCACGATGTGTGCCATGTATCGCCGCTCTTACACCTCCGCATTATACTGTGCCGTTTCTTTCATTTTAATTAATGTTACATAAGTTATGTGTGAATAAGATCGTTTGGTACAGGTGTGTGTATGTCGCGAAGTAATTAATTGTGACTTCTGTGATTGTTCAAGTGTGTTGTGTGCAGTTGTTAGGTATGCTTACGTGTCTGTGATCTGCCCCTTTGCACATAGTTGTCATATTATGGTGTTGGCAGCATCCTAAGTCTGACAACCTGCAGTCATACCAAGTGGTATCGTATTACCTAGTAACTGGGTTGTGGAGGTCAGATAGGTAGTCTCTGCCGAGTCAGATAGGTAGACTGGTAGCTCATCTCAACGTAGGGAAACGGCTAGGCAGATGATAATGGAGTTGACTGCATGTTGGCATAAATTACGATGAAAATCACCATGTCAGGCCAGAGGATTCTTTAGTTTTTACGTGTCGGGTTCTTGATTATGTGGCCAGCTGTTTACGCAGCGAAGTGTTTTGTAAAAAAATACAAGTTTCTGCAAAGTTAATTGACATCATTCTACTTTCCTTATCTAGCCTTTTAGCCTTTTTTTTTTTTTTTTTTCTCGCTGAGAAATGCTTTATGCATCCCCGTCTCGCGGGGGACCGAGACGGGGTATGTGGGACTCCCTGTCGGAAGGACAGTATACCCACTAAAACTCAGCGGTGTTCCTACAAACGCCGTAATGGGAGGGCTATGGGAAATCCATTACTTCCACGGCCCTCCCGGCGCACGCCCGCCAAGATGGTATGGCGGGCCCCGCATGCCCCCCAGGTTGGGGGGCAACGGGAATGGCCGGGAACACCTGGCCATTCCCGTCCCTCAAGGTGGAGGCCTGTGCAAAACAGGCAACGGAGCCCCCGCACCCGTTGCCTGCTGGCCTCCACGCCCGCCTGAAAGGCGGGCCCCGCATGCCCCCCGCGTTGGGGGAGCTACGGCCGCAGAGGATAGGGAGAGCGGCAACGAAACACCGACACTCCTCTTCCCCTGCGGCCCCGCCGCGTCCGCCATCTCACGGTGGCGGCCCCGTCAAGGCCGCGGAAGGAAGGGAGAACCCCTCCCGCCGCGGCCTCTGTCCTCAGCCGCAATGTCTCCCTCACGGGGGACATCGCGGCCCGCCTCAGGTAGGTTGCGATGTCGCGCAAGCGGCACCGCTACCTACCCGCCGGCCGCTACGTCGGGCTTAACCGCAAAGCCCTAACGAGCGGCCCCCGCTTGGGTCCCTCTTAGCTTCACCGTGGCTCCGCTAGCCACGGCTACTGAGCCCCCCCGCCTCGACAATGCGGGAACCCACTGGGGGGGTCCTTATCTAGCCTATATCAAGCCTTTCTAATTTTAGGTTGAACGACTGATGTGTGATATTATGGAGGAGGGTGTCTGATATAGATTTTCATTGACAACCGGTGTGCTGAACCGTATTCACAGCTGCGACCGCTACACATATGGATGATACCATAACAATAGGACGTTAAAACACACGTACATATACATATACTCACGCTTCCTTCCTATGGGGGTATGCAGAAACTAAAGCGCCACCTGCTACGCTACGATCCTTACATACTCACTCCTCTTGCTTCGTTTACGTTCATACAGCTGGTCATACACGCACGGCCGGTTGCGAGTACTAGGGACCTGACGTCAGCGGGGTAGTTACGTAACACACTAAAAGTAGGAATGCCTTTCATTTTGACAGTTCAAAAACATTCATTGCGTTATTTACGTTGTTGAGCAGACAAATTTTTCGAACAAAACTGGATTATCAATATCCTCCAAAATGATAGATTGTTATGCCATTTGGGTTCTGGTTTATGTTTTTAGAATAAGAATCAAGAATTACATGTATTTATTTGCAATGAATATAGGTACAATAAAACAGTTGTAGCAGTTTGTGAGGAATATATGCACCTCCAAGGTAGCCCGCGAAATTCAAATTTTCTTACGTTTTTTGCAATTTGCTGGTCAGTACTAAGTTGTACGTTGATTAAAACATGATTCGCGGCCGTAACAAATATGTATTTACAGAATTATAATCATTAAAGTTATCAACACAACTCTCTCAATCAAGTAATCCTACTGAATGACTAGGTATTTCATGAAATCTTGACATTATAGGATTATGCTAACTTAACAAGTTGTATTACTGATTCTAATGATTATAACATAACTCTGTAAATACTGAAACTCTGTAAATGTTACGACCGCAAATCATATTTTAATTAATGTAGCTACAACTTAGTACGGTACTGACCAGCAAATTACAAAAAACCTAAGAAAATTTGAATGTCGCGGGATACCTTGGAGCATCCACCTTAATGTAGCACGCAATTTTAATAATCTTCCTATAGACCCTGCCTCATTAGTCATATAAAAATGAGTCAGTTCCTGGTAATTCACAGCATAAACTACATAGTCGAATATTAATAAGAATATAGCGTAGTTTTATACAAGATTTTCCATGAATGCCGGAACTTCCTATTCAAGTTCAAGTTTTGTTATCGAGCAACGTATTACTAATAATAGTTAGTCCCTGCGTGATAGTGTGATAAGTTCTGGTGTGCACAGAACGTGGTAACCATAAATATCTGATTGCTAACCTATTCTATCATCACATCTTTGCAAATTGAAATTATCGAACGTAACCTTTTTGGAGGTACATAAAGGAATACGGTACCGTTCGGTATCATAAGGCCCTTTGTAAACACGTTTTTCTTGCCATGGAAAACGGTTTATTCGTCGTGTGTCGGCACGGGCATCAGTGTTGTATGGATTACTATGTATTATAATTAATTTAACTGACGAAATGTGGGTGTGATAAAGGTACACCTGAATAACCCTTCAAGGAAACAGGCATTATGTTATGTTAGCCCATGAAAGTGGAGTCTTGGTCACAGCTTACCTAACGTAACCTATAACTAAATTCCTTGTGTTTCGTGTGCAGTCGGGACTGTTCGTGGCACTGAAGCTTGTGGCGCTGGCGCAGGCTGGCAAGGACATCAACATGAGCAACATACACTCCGAGGCGCCGCCACCCAAAGTCGTGAGTTTTGAGATTTCTCTGTATACGAATGAATCTACCCTTTGCAGGGCAGAGGACGGTTTTTATTGAAAGAAGAAATAAAATTTATTTCGCGACATCATGAAAGACACAAATATTCACAGAAAAAAAATGGAATGCTCGGAAAAGTAAATCGTCAATTCATTTAGCATGTGTGATCAAAATCATCAAAAAGCGGTAGATCGAATTTCGCATATCGCTAATTGCATGTGATTCGTTTAGACACCGATTTCACCAAAACGGAAAGAGCGTATTGCTCTATGCTCAACCAGTAATAGTGAAAAATAAATTTTGTAAGTACAGTATAGTTCGTATCAATCTTTATGGCGGCTCTGTAGTGCGCTACTGGCTGCGCAGCAGTACCTCCCCCCTCCCCCCGCTGACTCTCTGAGGTCTTACATAACTGTTATTATTAATATTAATAGCCGCGTATTGTTTGTAAGTACGTGCTTTTTAACAAATGTTCTGTGTCCACACAGGGCGAGCTTCCCAAAGTCCCGCCAGTAAGCTCGGCACCTCCAGGCAGACCGGCCGCGCCCTCGCCCGCGCCGCTGCTGCCGCTGAGCGACTGGAGCATGAAGCCGGCCGAGCGCGACAAGTACAGCCAGCTGTTCGACTCGCTGCAGCCCAATAATGGACTTATCGGGGGCAACAAGGTGAGGAGAGGTTCACTACTACATAATAACGTCTACCACAAAACTCCCTCCGGCATCTCAGAGCTCGTAAAGCCGTCGGTTCTGCGACTGATCTCTCCCCGATCGTTTCGAATTGCTGCCCCATCGGACTATGAGAGTGAGAGAACAGAAAATAGCTGTTTTTGCGCACACAGTTGTGCTCAATAATTATTTAGTTAACAGTTTATATAGACACATAAACACACAAGAAGAAAGGAACAGATAAATACGTACAAAGATGATATTTATTTCAAGACTCATCCAGCATACCTGTGATTGGTGAATAGATAAAAAAAGATGTAGACACTGTGTAAGAGTAGACAAAATACCATCACCATCAATTAGTTAAACAACTATTACTGGCAACCTGTTTTAGTATCGTGAATCAGTTGGCTAACACGCCCGTTGTAAGTCGTCAAAATATACATAATATAGACAAAGCCATAAAATATTCACTGCTGTTCAGGCGACATATATGTCACTAAGTTCCTATTCCATGTTCCAGGTGAAAGGCATGCTGATGGAGTCGAAGCTGCCGATCGAGACGCTAGGCAAGATTTGGGACCTCGCCGATCAAGATAAGGATGGCATGCTGGACAGGCACGAGTTCATGGTGGTCAGTAATAATAATAAAATCGAGACGTCATAATCAGAGATCAAAGAGAAACTGTCGATAGATGAGTTATTAAAAAAGTGCGTAAATGACGTGAAGGCCAATGACCCAACATATCTGTCATCTAGTATTTTGTATTCTGGTTTCGGCAAATGTCCAAAATTTACGCGTGATGTTGTGACTTGGGCAGTTGGTTTCCGCTTCGGTCATTAGCAGTTGTGTTGATACTGATTTGATATAATATTTTTTAACAGCAGTAATAATTAATTTTAACGACGTTTGCAAGTTTTATGGTTCAGTGCGTGTGTTAATAGTTCCGTATGTGGTGTTGCAGGCCATGCACCTAGTGTACAAGGCCCTGGAGAAGCACGCGGTGCCCACGACGCTGCCCCCCGAGCTGCGCGGCCCGGGGGCCCGGCCGGCGCGGCCCGCGTCGCGCCCGCCCTCGCGGCCCCCGTCGCGCCCGCCCTCGCGCCCGCCGTCGCCGGGGGCCCGCGCGCCGCCCCCGCGGCCCCAGGCCCCGCCGCCGCAGCCGCAGAGCAACGCGTCGCTGTTGGAGGGGCTGCTGGACTTGTCTAGTGTGAGTGCCGAACTACTTTCTCTTGCATCAATAGAACTGTGACCATTGCTCTGGGATACTGCAATTCACCTGCATACTAGAAAGTCATTAACAGCCAAGCTAACTATCTTCGCAACGAAGACAACAGTCTGTCATTAGTCTGAGGGATACTCGTACTTGCAAATTATGTTAATTTTTAGAAAAATTCAGTTTCACCAAATGTTACTGATTAAAATGAGTAAATTAGGAAGCGGTAAAGAGAGGAGGAGAGGAGCATGGCATTGCCTTGGACACATGAAAACGGAAAAAAAGCTATTCATTACAAATAGTCGTATTTCATTTTACTTGTTCACACTTAGTAGTTTGACTAATCCTTCAACTCCTTGTCCACAGCCCCCCACTCAGACAGCTCCCCCTTTGCCCCCCATGAATGCCGCGAGCCTAAACTCCTCAGTGATGAGCAGCATCTCATCAGGCAGCTCCTGGGTGGTGACGGACGCGGAGAAGGCGGCCTTCGACGCGCAGTTCACAGCCGCAGACACGGATAGAGACGGATTCGTGTCGGGAATGGAGATCAAACATGTGTTCCTGGATTCTGGGTTGCCGCAGCAGACCTTAGCGCATATATGGTGAGAATTTGTTGCACATAAATTGCTTAGAGTGCTTACAAAAAGTGATAACAGATTGGGAATAAAAAAACATAAACCAGATAAGTTTATGTCATTCCCTTGTGATGCTGATTTTAGATGGTTGTTGTCACTTTCAATAATTCGCGTGCAGAGAAATTCATCATTAGGGACCGCTTCGCTTGGGCCCTTATAAGTTGGTAACATAACTGTTATGTGAGTTACGTTCGTGCAAAATAAGGTTAAAGAATTATATTTTTTCCTCTCATGCCTGTTACGTTTAGGTTTTGTTCGTCCGTGGTTGTCGTTACGCGGCTCAATCTCGCCCTACGTTCGTCCAGAACATGAGATGTGGTGTGTACAGAGTGTTCCCCCCAGGGCGCTGTGCGACACGGAAGGCATCGGCAAGCTGTCGTGCGGCCAGTTCGCGCTCGCCATGTGGCTCGTGCAGCGCGCGCTGCGGGGCCTCGCGCCGCCCGCGCAGCTCGAGCACGACATGATCCCGCCGCCGCAGCAGCCTGATACGGTAACACTCTTATCTAACTTACTTATATTATTATTTATGTACACACAGTAAAATACATATTGATATGACATAATCATAATATGAGTACAAAGGTACTGCTTATTTCTTAAGAAATTTCTTCCAGCAGACCTGCGAAATAATCTTAATCAAATCAAATCTCATTTATTCAAATTATGCTGAGAATCAGCACTTTTCGAACGTCAAAATTACAAAAGACAGTCTCCCAAAAACGCCCGCCCTTCACCACTTCCTAGTGCTATCGCTGGGAAGAAGAAGTGACGCAACAAACTCCCCAGCAGCACAGCTGTCTGTTCAGTTAAAATATAGTTGATTGTATAACATTACAAGACACAGAACATAAAATTAAATTATTTGCCATATTTCAGCTAGCCACGCCAATATAACAAAAAATATAATAAAAAATGTATGTATTCAAGCTAAAAAAAAAATTAATTAAAATGTAAATAAAAACTTATAAAAAAAAAAAAACTTAAACTTATTACTACCTAAACAAAAGCCTCCAGGCATAAAGGGCGTGACAGCTTACATATTAAGCATTGCTGGATTCTGTTCACATAGCTGTCACCTGAAGTCTCAAATGATAGACTAGGACCATCGAAGTAAAATAAGTTAATAACAATAACCTGCCAGTAAGCTAATTCTGGAGAAAGAACATAAACATTGTCTTGCGTTAAATTAGGGCGACAAACTATTCTTTTCAGTATGCCTTTGAACAAAGGTTGGATTTTACTTGAGCTTTAAACGTAAAAGGTTATACCAAGCCCAACAAATGAGTTATGAACCTTATGAAGCCGCTGAAAGGGGGCACGTAGTTTGTCCTTATTTCTAGTGTTAACTTTATGAATATCACTGTTCTTAGTGTACAAGTGTAAATTTTGCCTAATATATAAGATGTTGGCAAAGATGAATTGTGATGCAACCTATAAGGCACATCCCTGGGGAGACTGTAAAGGGGCCTCCCCTAAGCCTCGCTATGCACGGCAGCATGTGACCACTGTGCCACCGTCTTCCCTGGGGTCACTTGGTAGGCGGACAGAGTCCCCACTCTATGCGCCCGCGACCCCAAAGGTCCACCTGCCTTAATTGGTAAGCGGGTTTCGGCGTATTAGGCGCCAAGGCCTCCCCGGCGCCGAGCATCAAAAAACGACACCGTCGCGGCGCCTGCGTCGCCGATATGCAGTGCTAGTGTTTCCCGTTTGATTGAGTTCCCTAAAATCAAAGTTTCCCTTTCATCTTCCTGGAAGACAGTGCTTTATGTGACCTATGGACCTATATGTTTGGGATTATTGACTGGAGATTTCCTGTGGTGTGCTCTGCCGACAAGCCCCGACGTTTTACCAGGCCAGGACGCTCGGATTGTGGCTACGGGAAGGTTGAAGCGGGTGAGTCGCTGGACCCAGTAAATTCCCTACATAATTGTTTCCTTCTCCGAGCAGGATCAGCCCTCTCCCGATCCCGCTCGGCGGCCTCTTTCTTGACCATAACGGTCTCACAGAAGGAGGCTACTTCTGTCCAATTCTTTGTCTTTGCCAGCATAGCCCTCACTAGTGCCGGCAGAGACAGGTCTCGCCCGATCCTGGCAACCAGGGCCCGCCGCTCGGAGGCCCAAGCAGGGCACTCCTCGAGCGTGTGTTGTGCGGAATCCAAGCTGCCTCCACAGTGGTGGCAATTTGCCGTGGCCTCTCGCCCAATTCTGTTCAGGTACTCACCGAAGCAACCATGTCCGGTGAGTACCTGTGTGTGAGCTTCGAAGTGCGGCAGAACGGCTTCGACAGCGCGTTTGCGCGAATATTGCGGCTGCTGTAGCCGCTCGCGCCACCGCTCGAGAGCGTGTCGCCGTCCCCGCCGCCTCAGCCTTACGAATGCGCTCCCTGGCACACTATTCCCGCTTTGGCGGATATCGCGAATTTGGTCGTAGACGTTCGCGTCCATATCCGCCAGGATGTCCAGCGGCGGAAAGCGCGTCAGGAGAGTGGCCGCCTCAAAGGATATCGTTCGGTATCCTCGTGCGATACGAATGGCCATCTTTCACTGCAGTCTATTGACTTTAGTCCTGCTGCGTCTGCCACCTGACAGTCTACCTGACCAAATAGGCGCCCCGTAAAGGACCATCGATCGCACGACACCCGTGTAGAGGCGGCGAACTTCCTCCCGAGGTCTCCCGAGATTGGGCAGCAGTCTATGCAAAGCACCCACTGCCTTTTCGATCCGGGGAACCAGGCGCTCGAAGTGCTCTTCGAAGCCCCACCGACCGTCCAGGGTGAGGCCAAGATACTTTATGTATCGCCCCACCTAGACTTGCGCGTCTCCGACCTAGACCAACGAGCTGGGTGGCTCTCTGTTCCTTGTCAGTTTATGAAACCACAACGCCTCAGTTTTCTGAGGCGCTATCTCCTGACCCACCCCGCGGATTGCCGCCACGACTTTTGCCACCCCGAGCTCAGAAAGCTGGATGGTCTCCTCAAAGGTATCCCCGCCGGCCAACACCAGAGTATCGTCTGCGTAGCACACAATATTAACGCCGACAGGGAGATCGACCCGCAGGACCGCGTCATATGCTAGGTTCCACAAGAGAGGACCTAGAACCGACCCCTACGGAACCCCACACGTAATCTCCCTCCGCTGAACGCTACCGTCCCGGCCCACATAGCGAATGTACCGGTCGCGTAGGTATGCCCCGACAATGCCTTGCAGGTAGGAAGGCACTTCATGATGGAATCATAGTTTTAACCTACTGAAGACATTGTGACTAATTTCTCCTAACCTATAATAACATGGCTTCGTACCCTAATCTCCCGGTACTTCTGTTATTTGGCGGCAAGCACACAAAAAATGGGTATACCACACGTCTGCTACCTCTCACGCGCCTAACTTTAGTACAGCTAAGTTCCCCCATTCAGAGCAACAATTTATGTCAACTGTTACAAAACGTTGCTGATGCTTCTCGCATTGGACAGCCTATGTGAGAATATCCTTAATTTAGATAGAAGACAGCGAGCAATTTATTTAAAATTAAAACACCAATTTTATTCACACACAATATAATACTATAACTTTGACAAGGCCCCTCACAACGTGGAACGTTACAATTTTGTTTTGCCAATTCATTTTTTGTGTCAAAATTTACTATAAATGTTTCCCAACAACGCCCTTGTCAGTGTCATTCAGGCGCCAACAGATCACTGTACCAATCTATGAATCTATACTGATATTATAAATGCGAAAGTAACTGTCTGAATGTTACCTTTTCACACTTAAACCAGTGAACGGATTTCGATAAAATTTGGCAAGGAGATGGGTGGCATCTTGGGGAAGGAAATAGTAACATAGGCTACATTTGTCCCGGCACGTTCCCGTGGGAAAATTTCCGACATCCACGCGGGCTAACCCGCGGACAGAAGTTAGTGTCTAATAGGAAGAAGAAGAAGTGTCTAATACAAATGATACTGTACGTTCTGTCGTCGCTGTAGACTGCGAGCTGCACGCTCTACTAGCTGAAGTACTATAGCGACCAGGATCACGACTGCGGCGAGAGTGACGTGATGGTTCCACCGCGCATGCGCTCCCTGCCACACTAAGAGCTTCACTATGCCAGCTAAGTTGTCCCTCTGCCAGCAACTGTAATGAAACTGAAATTAAATACCTACTACAGCATTTTTAGTTTAGGACAGTTTTATAGGTTACGAAAAGGCGTTGGATTGAGATCCTTTGGCGGATTTGGAAGGCTGGAAATATTCTCTGAACTCGGGTGTGGATAACGAAATAGGCTATTTTGGGCAGGTACCAGTGTGAGTTTCTCAATTCATAAGCTCAAAACTTGAAAGAAAAAACTTGAGAGGTGTCAAGGGACACCCGGATGGAACGAAGTATAACTGGCTTGCTTTCTATAAGAGAGACAGAGAGAGAGAAACACGCGCACGCCGCACGGCTTACAACTATAGCAAAAAGTGTCGTTCCAACTTTTGGTCTTCATTTTTTCCGTCTAGCCCCTTTTCGCAACGCGCAATAAGGAACTTCGTTCCAAAAAAACGGAAACCGGCTGGTCCTAGAACCAAAAATTCGATGATAAGTGCCATTCACTAACCCGCACTGGCCCAGTAGTCTCGACATTCATAGCGATCGCTTTACGACCGAATTCGGTCGCAAATGTCGAGACTGCTGGGGCTGGGCCCGCGTGGTGAATTACGACCCATTCCCTCTCATTGAGACGAGGCCTGTGTCCCAGCATTGGGAACATTATAGGCTGATTATGCTTATGCTATCAATAAAGTGTATCTAAGACTACCTGTACAAGTTCTCGTCCGTGTAGAGTATGGCCGTGAACACGAGATGGTCCCTGCAGTTGAGGAACACGCGGCCGCCGCTGCCCTTGTCCACGTCGCGCGGCACGAGGTGCTTAGTGCCCACACGCCATTGTATCGGCACGTCGCGTAGTGTCGTTCTGATGAATAAATAGCATTACCTATATTAAGGATGTCTTAATTAAAATAGGCAAACAAGTGTGTATTTACACATCTGCCGATCTTCTTAGGGGAACACAGGCGTGATGATGTTGTGCGAGGTATAAAATATCTGTGTCAAAAAATAAATAACGTTTAATACGTTGTGGCTTATCTTCTTATGTATTTGTCGCATGAAGCGGAAATTGAATGTATTTAGAGTGAATTTAAATTGACATTTACGATGCTAGACGTACATATAAGTGTCATTTTTATAGAGGTCCGTAGGTGTGTCCGTGGGCATCACAGCGGGCCCTATAAGAATATCAGCCTTGAGCTATTTTTTTAAAAATATCTTTATGTTGGGATAGGGGTATCTTTTTTCTTGTTTTTAGTTTTATTTTTTTTAGTTTTAAATGCTCCTTTTTCACTGTTTGTGTTTCCTGTGCGTGTCCGAATTAAAATATTTTTCTTTCTTTCGTTTATAATGTGTCTTGTGGTAACATCTACGACCTTACCCTGGACATCGAATCACAATCCGTTGGCCAAAGTCTGCGAATACGGTGTCCTGAAAGGGGAGAGGCGGCTGTTCCGGTAGCGCCTGTGTGATCGGGTAAATAAGTGTTCCATTCTCGTCTGCGTTATTTTCTCCAAGTCTCTTTCTTCTTGTGTCGCATGGTACCTGAAAATGTGTATGAAGATAAGGAACGTAGGAGATCATTATTTATAATAACAATTCGATACGATTGTTAAACTTCTATACAGTATATTTTAGAGTTACTAAGAACTGGCAAGAGAACTCGCCTTTTACATAGCGTAATCAGCTTATAATGGTCCGACTGCTGGGTCATAGGGTTCGAGACGAAAATATAGTTACGTAAATTGTATTATAAAAAAACCCTTTTTCTGTGCGGACACTTTTGACGGACGTCACGGACGGCTAATGTCAAAAAAATTGCTGCTGCGGTGTTCATCGTCTGTTTCCCACAGGGTTTGTTCAACCAACAAAGCATACACCATAATACATGCTAAAGATTCCATATTTTTTTACATTTTATAGTGTAGCCTTAATTAAAGGCTGCCACGGCATGCACCAAACATAGAAGGAGAAAATGCAGTAACAAAACAGATTTTACTTATAAGCTTGATTGTTATATAAATTCATATACATGATACTTGAACATTCTAGAAGCTGCGCCCTTATTGGACGAGCGGGTTGTGGCGGGAGCGGTTTTGAAGTAGGTTCTTCGCGTTATAATGCTATATTTACGTACCTTGCACAAAGCGATCATGATTTCACTAGGTCTTTGTTGGATCACATCTAGGTCTTTCATTATTTGTGGCAAGTATTGTGATCGGCAGGGCAAGCCGTCGGGGAATGCTATAAAAGTTTTTAAAGTGTTTATAAAAAGAAAAGAAAGAAAGTAAAATATTTTATTTGAGACACGTACAGGACATACAAATAGCAAAAAAGGAGCATTTAAAACCAACAAAATTAAGGAACATGAAAAACACACAAAAAAAAAATCTTTTACGAGGCCAAAAAGGCTCCGCATAATGCTGCGATATTAAAAACAGCAGTCTGAATAACCTGTATTTGCCATGTAAATACCCTAATGTTTGACGTTTAGTCTGTAAACATTGACAGCTGAACAAAGCCATCTTACTTAAGTTTACATTAACATTAAGAAGGATTTTGGTGTTTATCTTGACGGATTCAAATGCAGCTACTACTAAAAGTTTCATCACTACATATTATAAAACAAAGTTCCCCGCCGCGTCTGTCTGTCTGTCTGTCTGAACGCGATAAACTCAAAAACTGCCGAACGAATTTTAATACAGTTTTCACCAATGGACGGAGAGATTCATGAGGAAGTTATAATTCTTTAACGGTGTGTGTATTACGGAATTAATACATTTTTTACCTTTATTAACACTTAGAGTACTTTTAATCCCGGTAGTGTGTTCCCGTGGGATATTATTCGACATTCACGCAAGCGAAGCCGCAGGCAAAGGCTAGTATTTCTATAAATATACAATTTGCATTATCTTAGTGTACAGTCAGCAACAAAAGTCAATTAACACTGTAACTTTTACAAATCGTCTAAATTGATACAAAATGATGCGATACATTGGTTTTATCTATTTCATGTTATAGCAAAGAGTTCATTATTCTTAAATATTCTATTACTATATGTTTTTTAAGAACATTTTGCTCAATAATTAAGATTTAAACAACTAAAGTGTTAACCGACTTTTGTTGCTGACCGTACCTATCTTAGATGCTGTTTTTCCTTAGTATTATTTAATTAAACAATAACTTGAATTTATTTGAATTAGGCATTAGCTTACTAAAACTTTAATTAAAAATTCTCTATTGTTCAAATGCCATCTTGCAGTTGGGAATTTTACGAACATTATCGTATTTACTACAAAATACAATAAATACAACGAGCGGAACTAATGAGCCGTTAAATCGATTTTCCCTTCTTTTTGACTTTAACAAGTAACAAACAACATTGAAGATTGCACAATGTAGTTGCCAAGCCGGTTCGCGGCTGTTGTGTTGTTCCAAGTACTTTATATATTTTTAAAGACGCGTACGGATAATGGTGAGAATATAAGCATTGTTTTTACTACAAAAACGTTGTTTTGTAATTTTACGAGCATAAAACGCGACATCCGGTATATCCCGAGCTATTGAAGTGCAGCTCGGGATGTAAGCCTTATCCATTCTTTTCACAAGTCTGGCTCCATAGTTTTACTAAAACCCGCTTGATACAACTACGTATAATATTTAAATGAATCCCTGATCTAGTTTTCCTTAGCGTCTGAACACAACAACTTTGTAATATGCAATGTGAAGAGTACCTAGTAGCTTAACATAGCATAATCAGCCAGCAGAGGAGGCCCTTGTCCCAGCAGTGGGGACATTATACCCCACTGCTGGGACACGGGCCTCCTCTCGATGAGAGAGAAGTAGGCCATAATCCACCACGCAGGCCCAGTGCGGGCTAGTAAATGTCACATGTCTTCGAAGTTTTAGCCGGTTTTCCTTCACCGTTTTGAGAGCAGTGGTGATGAAATAATTTACACAAAGTAAAGCGCTTATCTGGGTTCGAACCTACGACCTACAACTCGTAAGCCGCGGCCGTTACCACTGGGCCACCACTGCTTGCCTAGTAACTTACTTTGAAACAATTCGATGATCTTGTCATCCAATTCAAATAATTTGAAACGGCTTGCTGTATCAACAGAGTCCACTACGAAGCTTGCGATCTACGGGACAAATAGATATTTTCACTTTTAGGATATATTTTTTTTCAATGAATTAAAATAGAATAGCTTATGTAATATATAATTAAAATAAAATAAATAGCTCGGAAGTAGTTGATAACATAAATAATGTTACCATTACAATCCAAATCAAAATAGTTTTAGTGTTATCTTCATAGTGTAACTGGTTTCTGTTTCAAATAATTAGGAACTGTATATTGTACACACGTCATCCGGTATTGTGTTAGGTACCTTTCCTAACAAAACAATAATAAAGTTATAAATCACACTGCGATATTATCGAATTATCGTTAATTTTACAGTGCAAACGGTTAAATCGTGAATGTACACCGCTCGAATTGAATAAAAACCATGACATTTAGAAAAGCATGAATCTATTTGAAGGATATTGCTAATTCATTGCTTCATATGTTCGAACAATTTGGTAAACAAGAAATATTTATTTGTAATAATGTGAATAACGCAATGTTGTTGAATTGTCAAAATGAAAGCCATTCAGCAGTGCGATTCTGTAATCATCTCACCGTGAAAACTTAGGTGAAGTGAGCGTGGAGTGAGCTGTCATTCCAAATAATGCTAGGGATTGACACTACTGACAACTCACATCAAGCTCACTTCACTTGAGTTTTCACGGTGAGATTTTTACAGAATTGACCGTCTGCTGACAGTGTGTTACGCGATTACCCCACCGCTAGACTATCTGTCACCACGATACAGTGGGCATCGTGCCTAGGCTATAATATATTTTACTAACATAGTCGTAAGTTTTAATAACAATCTTGTTGAGTCTTTGTAACTTGATTAAAGAAAATTCTATTCTATTCTATAATCATTACACTTACTAGGTCTTGCTGCAGCTTGATATAGCATATTCCGTACCGATTCCGCCTGCCCACCTTGCCACACACACTGCACTCGCTCCACTCACCCCACCGAGTGAATAATATCACGCCCTGGTATATCTCTGTGGCGACGGCGTGGGGGCCTCGGGATTCAGGCGGTTTTACCTGATCAAACGTTAAATAAATCACTGTACTTATCTAATTGTAAAAATTGTGGACACAGTTACTTCTTTTAATTTTATTAAGTAGGTGTCTGGGGGTGTGTCACCCCGATTCGCTTATACCGGCACAATAAATAATAAACTAACAACAGTATAGGGCTCCTTGTCCACGACCTCTATGAAGACCAGGCCGCTTCCACCGTCTCCTAGTTTGCACCAGAAGACGCCCTCGTCACCAGGCATCACGTTGAAAATCGTCATGACGCCGTCGTGGAGCGACAGGCGGTCGTAATCTTGTATTGTCTCGAAGTTTTCCATTTTTGCGCGCTAGAAGATGAGTTTTATAGTTCTGTTTCACTATGTTCAGATAGGCATTAGGGGGTACTAAATTAAAAAAATAGATGAAAAAGAAATGATGGGTGGTGAAGTTTATCAGTAAATCGCTAGCTCGTTTCATCATCATTCAGCCGATAGACGTCCACTGCTAGACATAATAATAAGCCTTCTCCCTTCAATAATAATAGTACTTTTTTATTTGGCTATTAATCGTATATCGACGTATATATTATTCGTGTAAGGTCTCCAAAAGCGTGTCAGTCTTTAATCTTTTTCAAATCGATTTATTTATTATTAAATTTAATTTTTTAGCCTATGTTGTCCCACTTCAGGGCAAGACAGAGAGACAGAAGATGGCAAAGGAGAAAGAGGGCCTCCCTTTCTCCTTTCCCATCTCTTTCTGTCTTGAGCTAGTGTGGAGCAATCTTGTCTGTAGGCGTCAAGCTCGTCCCGCCTTCTTCTCCTGGATCTAGGCTGCTTCGATGTCGCCGGACGTTTTCTGGGACCCACATGGTGGTAGATTTGGCCCATGACTCGTTCGACATGCGGCAAACGTGCCCGGCCCAGTGCCACTGAAGCTTGGCTGCTTTTTGAATTGAGAAATCTGTTACCCATAAAAATTTGGGCATGCCACGTTTAAGCTGGATGATTCCCTCTGTCATACCTTTGCATACAGCCACGTATGCTGGTCCTCCTTGCCGGGCTCCCGGCACATTTTGCACGGTAGCCGCGTGGACGCTCCTTGGAACACCATTATGATGATATTGTTCTGTGATATATAAACAGAATTCACGTCGCCCAACTGTGACGCTGAACAGGCGTAGTAGTCGCGCCATGCTTGGGAGAGAGCTGACAGCTTGTGTTTGTTACCTCCTGAAGATAAGGGAATTTGTGTGTGAATTTATTTATTTGTTTTTACTTTGATGTTTTACGTGCAGTTTCATAAACAGTTTCTGGGCTTGTATTCCAAAAAAACTTAAAAACTTGATAGTTGTAAATTCTTGTAAGTAGGTACTATCTGCCGTTTGGTTGTCAATGTTAGGGCAACACGCAATTTTAGTTGTAAAACGTTTAGGGAAAAAATCTTTCGAAAATTCACTTACGTGGATACATAAGCTTCTCTAGCGCTAAATCCTTCTTAACGGAACCTCTTCGAACTCCGCCATACATTTGTCTACTTCTATTGTTAATCTCACTCACTCTCTTGTGAATGTTATGGTTAAATTCGGATCTTGTACAATTTATAAATATTAAAACTAGAATAACCAAATATTTCAAGTCTGTCATTTATGAAAACTGTCGTTCTTGACAGATATTTTTGTTTTAATTTTAAATTCGTTCTAGAATTGTAACTTCAACATACCTACTTATTTCAAACTGTGTTCTTATTCTTTTGAATCCACACACTTATTCTCTTGGACACATCGATCGTCAGATGTTTCCACTTTAGGTACGTATGCTAATCTGAGCCGACGGCGGCGAAGCCCAAAAGGATCAAATCTTCTAGTTATTTTAAAATCTTCTAGTTTTAAAACTTAGCATAGTTTTAGAACTATGCTCCTAATTGAAGAATTTTCAGGGTCAGCTACACAACGCACATGAATTATCTACTCACATTTCACTTTCTACCAGATATTGTATCAACAAACCATAAATCTTTGTGCAATGCAGTTAATTTTACTGTACCATTTGAATGTTTATCTTTCCAGAAGTCAGAACCAGCGCTGTCCTTAGGCCCGCAGCCGACGCCCGAGATGGAAGCGATAGCGCGCGAGGTGGACGCGCTGGCTCGTGAGCGCCTGGCTTTAGAAGCCGAGCTCGCGGCCAAACAGAGGGACCTCACTATTAAGACTGGCGAGGCGGACAGCTTGCAGGTATGAACATCGCGAGCTGATTCTGGGAACTGCTTTTGCGGGAGCAAAGGTGGTTCCCAGCAAGGGGTTGAAACGTCAAGAGATTGCCAAATACATCATCGTAGAAGCACTGGTGTGTTCTACTGAAGATCCTGGAGCAACAATTTCTTATGTGCTGAAAACTGTTCCTGGGTCGTAATTCTCTAATACAATGATCGAAACCGCGCGAAATCAACGCGAGATTCGCGGGATTATTTAATGAATTGACGTGGTGTCGACGTGGTTTCGGTAAGGAATCGTTAAGTGATCATAGTGAATTAGGGCCCTGAGTTCGTCTCAGATGAAAATGTAGTGCAGTGTCGAAAGAGTAATTGAATTACTGCGTTTTGTTTTCAGAGCGAGCTGGACACGTTAACGGCGACCCTAAAACAGTTAGAAAACCAAAAAGGTGAAGCACAAAAGAGGTTAAATGATCTCAAAACACAGGTAACTATTTCACTTGTTTAAATAAAACCTAACTTTTAATTTGTTTGTGTACTTATCTAATTAGATTTTATTCTTACCTTCTCCGCCTCGTTATAAAATGTTTATTCCGATAATATTAACACAATAACACGACTACTTGCAGGTAGAAAAGCTCCGCTCACAAGTATCAGCACAAGAGGCAGCGGCGGCCGAGACGGAGGCCGAGGTGGCCGCGCGCCGGGCCGCCGTGCAGACGCTGCGGGAGAAGGAGCGCGCGCTGCAGGCCGACGTCGCGGAGGCCGAGGCCGAGGCCGAGGGCATCACGGCGCAGCTGCGGCGCACGGTGCTCGCTGTCAGCCAGGTGAGAGATTATACTGTCACAGGTATCGCCGCGCACACGCTGCGGGAGAAGGAGCGCGCGCTGCAGGCCGACGTCGCGGAGGCCGAGGCCGAGGCCGAGGGCATCACGGCGCAGCTGCGGCGCACGGTGCTCGCTGTCAGCCAGGTGAGAGATTATACTGTCACAGGTATCGCCGCGCACACGCTGCGGGAGAAGGAGCGCGCGCTGCAGGCCGACGTCGCGGAGGCCGAGGCCGAGGCCGAGGGCATCACGGCGCAGCTGCGGCGCACGGTGCTCGCTGTCAGCCAGGTGAGAGATTATACTGTCACAGGTATCGCCGCGCACACGCTGCGGGAGAAGGAGCGCGCGCTGCAGGCCGACGTCGCGGAGGCCGAGGCCGAGGCCGAGGGCATCACGGCGCAGCTGCGGCGCACGGTGCTCGCTGTCAGCCAGGTGAGAGATTATACTGTCACAGGTATCGCCGCGCACACGCTGCGGGAGAAGGAGCGCGCGCTGCAGGCCGACGTCGCGGAGGCCGAGGCCGAGGCCGAGGGCATCACGGCGCAGCTGCGGCGCACGGTGCTCGCTGTCAGCCAGGTGAGAGATTATACTGTCACAGGTATCGCCGCGCACACGCTGCGGGAGAAGGAGCGCGCGCTGCAGGCCGACGTCGCGGAGGCCGAGGCCGAGGCCGAGGGCATCACGGCGCAGCTGCGGCGCACGGTGCTCGCTGTCAGCCAGGTGAGAGATTATACTGTCACAGGTATCGCCGCGCACACGCTGCGGGAGAAGGAGCGCGCGCTGCAGGCCGACGTCGCGGAGGCCGAGGCCGAGGCCGAGGGCATCACGGCGCAGCTGCGGCGCACGGTGCTCGCTGTCAGCCAGGTGAGAGATTATACTGTCACAGGTATCGCCGCGCACACGCTGCGGGAGAAGGAGCGCGCGCTGCAGGCCGACGTCGCGGAGGCCGAGGCCGAGGCCGAGGGCATCACGGCGCAGCTGCGGCGCACGGTGCTCGCTGTCAGCCAGGTGAGAGATTATACTGTCACAGGTATCGCCGCGCACACGCTGCGGGAGAAGGAGCGCGCGCTGCAGGCCGACGTCGCGGAGGCCGAGGCCGAGGCCGAGGGCATCACGGCGCAGCTGCGGCGCACGGTGCTCGCTGTCAGCCAGGTGAGAGATTATACTGTCACAGGTATCGCCGCGCACACGCTGCGGGAGAAGGAGCGCGCGCTGCAGGCCGACGTCGCGGAGGCCGAGGCCGAGGCCGAGGGCATCACGGCGCAGCTGCGGCGCACGGTGCTCGCTGTCAGCCAGGTGAGAGATTATACTGTCACAGGTATCGCCGCGCACACGCTGCGGGAGAAGGAGCGCGCGCTGCAGGCCGACGTCGCGGAGGCCGAGGCCGAGGCCGAGGGCATCACGGCGCAGCTGCGGCGCACGGTGCTCGCTGTCAGCCAGGTGAGAGATTATACTGTCACAGGTATCGCCGCGCACACGCTGCGGGAGAAGGAGCGCGCGCTGCAGGCCGACGTCGCGGAGGCCGAGGCCGAGGCCGAGGGCATCACGGCGCAGCTGCGGCGCACGGTGCTCGCTGTCAGCCAGGTGAGAGATTATACTGTCACAGGTATCGCCGCGCACACGCTGCGGGAGAAGGAGCGCGCGCTGCAGGCCGACGTCGCGGAGGCCGAGGCCGAGGCCGAGGGCATCACGGCGCAGCTGCGGCGCACGGTGCTCGCTGTCAGCCAGGTGAGAGATTATACTGTCACAGGTATCGCCGCGCACACGCTGCGGGAGAAGGAGCGCGCGCTGCAGGCCGACGTCGCGGAGGCCGAGGCCGAGGCCGAGGGCATCACGGCGCAGCTGCGGCGCACGGTGCTCGCTGTCAGCCAGGTGAGAGATTATACTGTCACAGGTATCGCCGCGCACACGCTGCGGGAGAAGGAGCGCGCGCTGCAGGCCGACGTCGCGGAGGCCGAGGCCGAGGCCGAGGGCATCACGGCGCAGCTGCGGCGCACGGTGCTCGCTGTCAGCCAGGTGAGAGATTATACTGTCACAGGTATCGCCGCGCACACGCTGCGGGAGAAGGAGCGCGCGCTGCAGGCCGACGTCGCGGAGGCCGAGGCCGAGGCCGAGGGCATCACGGCGCAGCTGCGGCGCACGGTGCTCGCTGTCAGCCAGGTGAGAGATTATACTGTCACAGGTATCGCCGCGCACACGCTGCGGGAGAAGGAGCGCGCGCTGCAGGCCGACGTCGCGGAGGCCGAGGCCGAGGCCGAGGGCATCACGGCGCAGCTGCGGCGCACGGTGCTCGCTGTCAGCCAGGTGAGAGATTATACTGTCACAGGTATCGCCGCGCACACGCTGCGGGAGAAGGAGCGCGCGCTGCAGGCCGACGTCGCGGAGGCCGAGGCCGAGGCCGAGGGCATCACGGCGCAGCTGCGGCGCACGGTGCTCGCTGTCAGCCAGGTGAGAGATTATACTGTCACAGGTATCGCCGCGCACACGCTGCGGGAGAAGGAGCGCGCGCTGCAGGCCGACGTCGCGGAGGCCGAGGCCGAGGCCGAGGGCATCACGGCGCAGCTGCGGCGCACGGTGCTCGCTGTCAGCCAGGTGAGAGATTATACTGTCACAGGTATCGCCGCGCACACGCTGCGGGAGAAGGAGCGCGCGCTGCAGGCCGACGTCGCGGAGGCCGAGGCCGAGGCCGAGGGCATCACGGCGCAGCTGCGGCGCACGGTGCTCGCTGTCAGCCAGGTGAGAGATTATACTGTCACAGGTATCGCCGCGCACACGCTGCGGGAGAAGGAGCGCGCGCTGCAGGCCGACGTCGCGGAGGCCGAGGCCGAGGCCGAGGGCATCACGGCGCAGCTGCGGCGCACGGTGCTCGCTGTCAGCCAGGTGAGAGATTATACTGTCACAGGTATCGCCGCGCACACGCTGCGGGAGAAGGAGCGCGCGCTGCAGGCCGACGTCGCGGAGGCCGAGGCCGAGGCCGAGGGCATCACGGCGCAGCTGCGGCGCACGGTGCTCGCTGTCAGCCAGGTGAGAGATTATACTGTTGTGACAATAATTGCCTGTAAATGACTTGAAGCTCGAGAGTGACCTGCACAGGGTTTGGTTTGATAAAATAATCGTCGTCTGTAATTACTATATACAGCAAGCTTGTCGATGATTACAACCGGCATTGCTTAGGGGCGTTAAGAGAGAGAATTCGGAGGTAATTGCATGTCTTCAAAGTACATCATAATCATTGTAAGGCCGTATGTAGCATTAGGCGGACATCCGAGACGGAAGGCCTGCGTGTCTGTTTGTTTCTGGAAAAATCAAAGAGCGCCGCTATGCGTACGCGACTATATTATACATCCGCGCCGGTAGCCCGTCGCAGACATGCGCCTATCGCAGCGGACGGCCTAGTTACGTATATGTTTTGAGGGAGTAATAAAAGTCTAATCATTTTACTCTTTGTTCCAGGCAAACATAAAGATCTCCCACTTAGAAGAACAGCACCGCCTCATCAGTTCTGCAGCCGAAGCCCTGGCCAGCGCAGGCAACGCCGGGCAACACTACCTAACTCTACAACCACAGTACGCCGCAGAACATCTGGAGCGCGTCGTGCGAGGAGCCACGCCTAACGACGCACTCGTACGTATACTATACAGGGTCAAAGTATATTAGGTAGTGAAACTTTGCAGACCTGGGCCCGTATTCCTGTAATTTAAAACATTCAAAATCTAGAAGCAGTCTCATCTCGGCGACAAACAAATGTCAAAAACTTCGAACCCACGTCCTACACAGCTAGTAATGAACTAGCAACGCCTCGCGGTTTCACCCGCATAAGTAATTGATCCCGTGGGAATATCGGGATAGTCAAAATGTAGGGAAATTAGACGTATTTTTGACAGATTGAGACTGAGATCAGACTGTGAACGTTCTTAAAATTACGAGAATTACCCCTCTGATAGATACAGATATGTAAACATGAAAAGACTGTATAAGGCCACAGTACACACGTTTTTCTTGTCTTGAAAAAAAAAACTCTTTGATCGCCGTGTGTAGGCACGGTCGTCAGTGTTGTATGGGTCACTATGGAAGCTGATGACACGACGCGCGGCGGCAGACTGCGCGGCGTCGCCGTACACCATAGAAGCGTGTCCTATACAAGGTCACGCGACTTTTCTACATCGCGGTTAACATGATACCGCAAAGAAACCGCGCCGTGTACATGCATCGCGCCGAGCCTGATGTGTTATCTGTACTAGCTACAGAGCCAGTACGGATAACACAACACTATCACTGTCTTACTGTACAGATCCTTCTATCTGCCATACAACCAGTAATATGAGCACGCGTTATGGCAAGTTTACGCACGTCCTATGCAACGCCTGACAGTGCGCGCTAAAAGTTATAACGCCACACAAATAGCGTTAGTTTAGTTTAGCGGTAGTTTAGGTAGTTAGCGTGTGTTTTTCTGTTTCCCAGGAAGACGAGCCATTCGCGAAAAGCAACGGCTTCGCTTCGGGCGCGGGCTTCGAGTCCGACCCGTTCGCCTCCCGCGCGTTCGCGCCCGCAGCGATGCCCGCACACGACCCCTTCGCGCCCGCACACGCCCCGCAACCCACACAGGTATGTGCGACGCGACAACATGTACACACAACGAGTAATCACGCCTGTAATACCCGAAGGGCAGGCAGAGGTGTACTTATAATAATAATTTATTTATTTTCAGAAAATTCAATTATAGTGCACCCACATTTTGCTAGTTATGTTTAAGTCACATGTAATAGGGGCGATGCTGTGGCCACCAACCGGCCGAAATACCAGACTTTACATAATACTACATTACTTTTCTAACTAACATTTTGACTTTTACCTTTATTACTTTGATTGACTGATGAAACAATGGATTAACGACTACCAAGAAGCTTATCAAGGTACTTATATTACAATAGTTGAGGCAGCATTTTCTAGGAAGACTTAACACGTGCAAGATGTAGACCGTTTTGACCAGCCACGCAAAATGAATCCGCATCACTTTCAATTTATTCACAAAGAATTTTCAATTCTCAATTCTTTATTGCGTACCATAATGTATATTCATAGTTAGTAGGAAATAATTAAATTAGTCACAATTATGGACCCTGTCGGGCACAGCATAGATCAAGTAG
Source organism: Apamea sordens (assembly GCA_945859715.1). NCBI lineage: Eukaryota > Metazoa > Arthropoda > Insecta > Lepidoptera > Noctuidae > Apamea > Apamea sordens. The sequence continues at coordinate 1,036,868 of OX244002.1, forward strand.
GAGAGAGGAGGAAGAACGCTTCACTCTTAAGTATGTGCGGATGTCGACACGACTGTCAGTTATGTAAATAACTTATGGGCCTTTCACCAATAATTCTGTGATATTGCATCATTGTCAAAATGACAGTGATCTTTAATGTCGTTACAATAAGGTTGCTGTAAGGCTGCAGCTACTAACAAGTCTGTTAATATCACAGTGATCTTTATTTTCATGACAATAAGGTTGTTGTTGGGTTGCTGGTGTCAGAGGTGAAAGGTCTGTAGAACGCATTACTTTAAAACCGCTCATAATGCGTTTGTGTTGCAGGACGGCTTTGGAACGGACCCGTTCGCATCGAACGCGGACCCGTTCGCCGGCGACGCGTTCTCCGCACACGACAACACGACCAAACAAAACGAAGACGTGAGTGCTATTCTATCATTGTCTATTCCCACTATAGTATTTACATGACAGTGTGTCCTTTTCAGAAAATTATTTTTATCTTTCAATATCACATAAAAAGGCTTTACGTTACGAATGAAGTAATGTCTTTCTTTCAGTTGTAAAATCTGTTAGGAATTATATAATTTTATGTATGTCTATACTATACACGTCTCTATGATATAAGTATGTGTTTGTTTTATTTATTTATATTTTATTTATATATATTCTTTTCTTCTTGTATCTTTATCGTAGAACGATAACGATTTTCTTATTTGATTATCTTTATCGCTTTAAGCAGATCCCTTTTATGAATTGTGAAATATGTTTACAATAAAGGATGGTTATTTTTGTGTGTTTTGTTGTAAATGAAATCCCCGTGTGTGTCATAAAGTCGGTGAGGCTTGCACTGACGATAAAAATTGTTGATCGTGGTAAAAGGTCGCTCCACACGGCTCGACCACACGACGTGACTTCTGTTGTTTGCAGGTAGTTGCGCACCGCGGCTACGCGTCATGTGACATAGTCTTATCCGTATTATCGTCTAATTTACGTTTTGTTGACTACAACAAGATGAGTTAACAGAGACTACTGCGAAAATACTAATACACCGTTCAATTTTGATCGTTTTAATCCTTATAAGGGGTCATTGTACTCATCATTAAATTTATGGATTAACTGATTTTTAGGGTTGGTCCCGTAGTAAAAGTTGTTCGTAATGATGAGTATAATGCTTCTTTTTAACCTTTTATATCGTAACGTAACGTAGATCTAGATCCATGCGAGACGAGACACAATGGCTTTTTAATTGTGTCTTAATTCAACGGGTTAACCATTCTGCTCGACTAGATTTTGACATATGACATATCAGCTGACTCGACGGGATGTTGCGAATTACGTCATGAAATTCAGGAAATTACATCAACTTTCAGCATTCAAATTTATTAAGAAAAATATGCTTCCGCGCTTATTTTATACAATATATTTGTGGCAAATATCTCTAATTATTTGTTGAGGTCGGTCAAACTTCGTTAGTCTACTACGAAAGTTGTATCAAATAGGTATTACTACACCTATCCAAAACGTAGGCACCTTAAACTCGCTGGAAATATATACATATACAACCTATTCTCTTGCTGAAAATATGCAAAAGGCAAAAATAAAGATTATCATTCTCTCCGCGTTCTTACTTTTACCATTTTTCTTACATAAACTACATATAAAACGCAATCAAATCTTGATAAAAATTACAAAAAATTGTGTTTCGACATGACACTTCTTAGTGCTGACCATCCACCCAATTTTCATATTTCGATTAAAAAATTGCATAAAGCCTAATTGATAGTCGGAATTTGAATAAAAAAGGTGTAGAAACTGTATAAAAACTCTTTGGTAAGTATATTTTTCATGAATTAATTAATTTTGAAAATAATCATTTTAATTACCGTACGTGTACATCACGTTCGGTAATTAAAATGATTGTGGTTAGGTGTGTAACTTTTTATGGTTCCATACGTCCAAATGAAAAAACGGAACCCTTGCAGGATCACTCGTGTCTGTGGGTCTTGTCTTTTCTTATTATCTTCGAATCTACTGGACCGATTAAATTGAAATTTGGTACACATATGAATTTCTGTGACCCAAAGACGGACGTGTAACGTAAATAAATAAATTTTGAATACGGGGTCACTCTTGGGGGTCAAATTAGAAAATTAAAAAAAAAAATCCTTGCTGTACCTCCGTGTGACATATCAAATGAAAGGGCTTGTTATGGGGGCTTTAAATATATTTGCTTAGTAACTAAAACAAAAAGTTATGTGACCGTCTGTCTATGTGCCGGTCGGTCTGCCTCTCTGTCCGTCTGTACAAACCTAAACTAACCGTAAAATCTAGATTTTGACCAATTTGCATCGGCCAGCCTTTCTTACAGGGGGTTAACGCGGGCGTTTTCGCGGACGCGCGTTGTGGGACGAAGTAAGCACTCCTTATGTCCCAAGCTGCCGTTCTTTAGCTTGGGATAAAATTTTAAGAACTGTAATTTTCTATCGAATTTAAATGATCTGAAAATACTTTCCTTTGTTGACAGAGGTTGTTTTACAAATTGAAGATTGCGATTAAATGTTTAACTTTTTCCACAGAATTTAAATTTTTTGTTGGAAGCTATTATAATTTATTTATTTTAGGATCTCCAACAAAAAATATAAGTACACTAAACATTACATATAATTAATGGACGACAAATTATTGAGTAGGTGTACTCCTTCAATTACAGGAGACCACAGCATTCACAATAAAGTAAACAACTAAGCTAACAAATTAAATACCTAATACATAATAAAATAAAAAAAAATTTTGACAATGGAACATAAAAACAACAAATTCTGTAAAATATTAGAAAAAAGAATAACAAGATACCTAAAATTAAAAAAAAAAACGTATTACAATACATTTTTAAGATATTTCTTATATTTAACGAGAGATTGGCTGATATCTAAATCTGTAGTTTTACCATCACGACCATCTTTCGTCATGGTTGTCATTTTCATGGTTTTCGGGGGATAGTGCTGATTGATACCGAATAAGATGAACATTCTGGATTTTAAGATGGCCGCTATCCTAAATAATATAAATAAAATATTGTAAATAGATTCTCATAGTCATCAGTTTCATGCCGATTGTAAAGTCGATACCCAAAATCCGTAAAAAAACGGAACCCATAATTTTGTCATGTCAGTCTGTGCGTGCGTTCGGATGTCAATGTCATTAGCCATTTTACTCGTAGACGTTAACGAGTGTTAACGCACACACGACGACGACGACGAGTGTACACTATATCGTATTCGTATTCTATGTACGCAAAATAGTGTGGTAAAATTACGATAAACATAATTAGGGGTAGCATTCCCCATGCATGTACCCCCACACGCTTATGTGCATAGATTTTTTTCAACCCTCGGGGGGGTTGAAAAAAGTCTATGCACATAAGCGTGTGGGGGTATTGCTGGATCTTATAATTAAAATTATAAAGATGTTTCTAATTGACTTGGCTTTTAAAGTGAATCGTTTTTGAGATAGGGGATATTTTCGTTTAAAACCGCAAAATTAACTTGGTTTTTTACAGTTTTTTCGAGAACTTTTATGAAATACAAACTTATTTTTGCAGTCGATCAAATTAATGATATGCGCTGTGCATGCGTAAATATTCATCCCAAGTACGGCACCTTTCACTGTGCATGGTCCGACATACACTTGGCTAGTTTTATTTTTTTTAATTTCGTTGGGAAACTACCACAAAAAATAAACAATTTCTATTACTCAAGTAAACTAATATACATAAAACTACCAAGCTCATACACCTAACAAAACATAATGAAATGTAAAGTGTTTGCGGAATACCCAATTTATAGAATTAATCTATCACCATTTCCCAAACTTTTGCTAAGCCTACCTACAAATGTATACTGGGCATTCTGTAGCAAACTATTAGAAAGTATCAAAAATTAATAATTGTACAATAAATAAAAATAATTTTGAATAGCGAGCGCATTCCGAATATAAATTCAAATATAGAAACAATTCGGCGCGAAATTGAATGAATGACTATGGTCATAGGTCCTCTGTTATTGACTCAGTTTCAATATATGTCCAAAAAACGATTAAAATTACATTAGGAAAGCATAAATCATTATTATAAATAATGCTTGTTGTATTTAATGCTTAAAATAATTTTATTTCAATTTCTGAGAATCGATTTCTGACATTCGTCATAATAATTACTCGGGTCAATCGAAATTTAAAAAAAAATCGTTTGGCATAATCGTTTTCGCACATCATTACAATAAAAAAAAACAACAATGGTCGGCGATTTTTAACACAAATTAGGTAGTGGTAATGAATAATACATATGTGTTATTGGACCTGTGGTTCAATATTACGTTAGGATTTCGGCATTTTCGTGTTTTTTATAATATTTGTAATAATATTTTACACATTTTACATCGTAGCTACATGTGTGTGTGTGACTTTTGTGAAAAGTAAAAATGTAAACACGCACGCACGATTGGCGCGAAACTTCGACTTTAGATATCATAAAACTACATTACCACTACTTATTTAACTTATACAATGGATGAATTCGTCAAATAATTAAATGATGTATTATTCATGGCCCCTGTGGCGGAGTTTGGATTTTCGAAATCCCCAATTTTTATGTTTTTTAGCCTCGACCACCACTGTTATCAAAATGGCGATTATCGCATTTACAGACTTGAATTTAATAAAGGTAAATTAATAAACTTGCGCGCTAAATATGGAAGATTGAATGGCGATAACATATGAGATTTTTATCCAACTCTCTTAATTAACGCACATTCATAAGATTTGATGGGTAGCATAGTCAATATTTACATTATCAACTAAGGATGTCGTAAGTCGTCATTTCAAGGTCCAATGCAGTGTTGCTAGTGCCCTGTCGTCAAAAGTTACCCAAGACTGTTCGAAAAGTAACGTTTTCACAAAAAAAGTAACGCTTTTTAAATTTTTTGTATTATAATACTATTTAAACAATTTGAATTGTATTTAGAACTTTTAACACACTTCAATCACTATTTCAGCATTTTTTAATGTCGGAACACCAATTAATGAAAGTGAAATGCCTATAGTACAGCCTACACACACCATAACATTATGGCAGGACAGGAATGTACAGACGCCAGCACATCAAGCTACTACAATCTGTCAGATTTCTTTAATAGATTTTCGACTTTATTGCTAAAGAGTTAGGTTCAAGGTTGATTGGGAAAATCTGACAGTTTCGGGTAGGTTGACCTGCTGGCGTCCGTACACAAACTTGCATTCATAAAACTCGCTCTTTTAGTTTGCTCATTCTAGCAGTGCGATATAGAGAGAGAGTTTCATTTCAGTTTAGGTTGCAATGCCGAATTACCAACATTACGCACGCACGCAGGACACGACAATTGCTTGCGTTCCGTTTCAAATAATTTTTTTTATTCAACTCTAAGCAATTAAAATTACCCTGAAAAGTAACGTAAAAGTAACGTTTTCAGCCGTGTAACGTAAATGTAACGTAAGAGGTTCAAAAAGTAACGCAAAACGTTACAAAAGTTACGTTCTGGCAACGCTGGTCCAATGGGACCCAGTTCTGAGCCGGCGGAGGTTCGTGTGTTCGGGTCCATTCGGGGGCGCTTCCGAACTATACGGTTAAAACGATCAAAATTTAACGGTGTATACTGAAGTAGTCATTTCGGGCCTGGAAGGTTTTTGATGATGACTTGACTATTTCATGGAGATTCTTGCCCCTTTTTCTCCATATGAAATTATTATTAGGCACTTAGAATCAATTATATTTTTCTTTAAATTTTGACTTGCCACGTGCCTTTTAATGGTATGGTCTACATGAAATTAATGATTTGCCTTTGTCTCTACTGTGTTATCGCTTGTAACGTTTTGCGGAGATGGACTAGACGGGCGATTCTCGTAATTTTAAGAACGTTCACAGTTTGATTTTAGTCTCAATCGAACGTTTTGATTACGAGAATTGCCCCTCTGGTAAGCTAGCACGGCAGTACAAGCTGGCCCCCCGGGCGCCCCGCAGGCGGACCCGTTCGCCGTGCTGCACGCGCCGGCGCGCCGCTCGCCCACGCCGGCGCTGCCGCCCAAGCGCCACAGCACGCCGCCGCCGCGCCCCGCGCCGCCGCGCCCGCTGCCGCCCGCCAAGGTAAGCTAGCACGGCAGTACAAGCTGCTCGCCCACGCCGGCGCTGCCGCCCAAGCGCCACAGCACGCCGCCGCCGCGCCCCGCGCCGCCGCGCCCGCTGCCGCCCGCCAAGGTAAGCTAGCACGGCAGTACAAGCTGCTCGCCCACGCCGGCGCTGCCGCCCAAGCGCCACAGCACGCCGCCGCCGCGCCCCGCGCCGCCGCGCCCGCTGCCGCCCGCCAAGGTAAGCTAGCACGGCAGTACAAGCTGCTCGCCCACGCCGGCGCTGCCGCCCAAGCGCCACAGCACGCCGCCGCCGCGCCCCGCGCCGCCGCGCCCGCTGCCGCCCGCCAAGGTAAGCTAGCACGGCAGTACAAGCTGCTCGCCCACGCCGGCGCTGCCGCCCAAGCGCCACAGCACGCCGCCGCCGCGCCCCGCGCCGCCGCGCCCGCTGCCGCCCGCCAAGGTAAGCTAGCACGGCAGTACAAGCTGCTCGCCCACGCCGGCGCTGCCGCCCAAGCGCCACAGCACGCCGCCGCCGCGCCCCGCGCCGCCGCGCCCGCTGCCGCCCGCCAAGGTAAGCTAGCACGGCAGTACAAGCTGCTCGCCCACGCCGGCGCTGCCGCCCAAGCGCCACAGCACGCCGCCGCCGCGCCCCGCGCCGCCGCGCCCGCTGCCGCCCGCCAAGGTAAGCTAGCACGGCAGTACAAGCTGCTCGCCCACGCCGGCGCTGCCGCCCAAGCGCCACAGCACGCCGCCGCCGCGCCCCGCGCCGCCGCGCCCGCTGCCGCCCGCCAAGGTAAGCTAGCACGGCAGTACAAGCTGCTCGCCCACGCCGGCGCTGCCGCCCAAGCGCCACAGCACGCCGCCGCCGCGCCCCGCGCCGCCGCGCCCGCTGCCGCCCGCCAAGGTAAGCTAGCACGGCAGTACAAGCTGCTCGCCCACGCCGGCGCTGCCGCCCAAGCGCCACAGCACGCCGCCGCCGCGCCCCGCGCCGCCGCGCCCGCTGCCGCCCGCCAAGGTAAGCTAGCACGGCAGTACAAGCTGCTCGCCCACGCCGGCGCTGCCGCCCAAGCGCCACAGCACGCCGCCGCCGCGCCCCGCGCCGCCGCGCCCGCTGCCGCCCGCCAAGGTAAGCTAGCACGGCAGTACAAGCTGCTCGCCCACGCCGGCGCTGCCGCCCAAGCGCCACAGCACGCCGCCGCCGCGCCCCGCGCCGCCGCGCCCGCTGCCGCCCGCCAAGGTAAGCTAGCACGGCAGTACAAGCTGCTCGCCCACGCCGGCGCTGCCGCCCAAGCGCCACAGCACGCCGCCGCCGCGCCCCGCGCCGCCGCGCCCGCTGCCGCCCGCCAAGGTAAGCTAGCACGGCAGTACAAGCTGCTCGCCCACGCCGGCGCTGCCGCCCAAGCGCCACAGCACGCCGCCGCCGCGCCCCGCGCCGCCGCGCCCGCTGCCGCCCGCCAAGGTAAGCTAGCACGGCAGTACAAGCTGCTCGCCCACGCCGGCGCTGCCGCCCAAGCGCCACAGCACGCCGCCGCCGCGCCCCGCGCCGCCGCGCCCGCTGCCGCCCGCCAAGGTAAGCTAGCACGGCAGTACAAGCTGCTCGCCCACGCCGGCGCTGCCGCCCAAGCGCCACAGCACGCCGCCGCCGCGCCCCGCGCCGCCGCGCCCGCTGCCGCCCGCCAAGGTAAGCTAGCACGGCAGTACAAGCTGCTCGCCCACGCCGGCGCTGCCGCCCAAGCGCCACAGCACGCCGCCGCCGCGCCCCGCGCCGCCGCGCCCGCTGCCGCCCGCCAAGGTAAGCTAGCACGGCAGTACAAGCTGCTCGCCCACGCCGGCGCTGCCGCCCAAGCGCCACAGCACGCCGCCGCCGCGCCCCGCGCCGCCGCGCCCGCTGCCGCCCGCCAAGGTAAGCTAGCACGGCAGTACAAGCTGCTCGCCCACGCCGGCGCTGCCGCCCAAGCGCCACAGCACGCCGCCGCCGCGCCCCGCGCCGCCGCGCCCGCTGCCGCCCGCCAAGGTAAGCTAGCACGGCAGTACAAGCTGCTCGCCCACGCCGGCGCTGCCGCCCAAGCGCCACAGCACGCCGCCGCCGCGCCCCGCGCCGCCGCGCCCGCTGCCGCCCGCCAAGGTAAGCTAGCACGGCAGTACAAGCTGCTCGCCCACGCCGGCGCTGCCGCCCAAGCGCCACAGCACGCCGCCGCCGCGCCCCGCGCCGCCGCGCCCGCTGCCGCCCGCCAAGGTAAGCTAGCACGGCAGTACAAGCTGCTCGCCCACGCCGGCGCTGCCGCCCAAGCGCCACAGCACGCCGCCGCCGCGCCCCGCGCCGCCGCGCCCGCTGCCGCCCGCCAAGGTAAGCTAGCACGGCAGTACAAGCTGCTCGCCCACGCCGGCGCTGCCGCCCAAGCGCCACAGCACGCCGCCGCCGCGCCCCGCGCCGCCGCGCCCGCTGCCGCCCGCCAAGGTAAGCTAGCACGGCAGTACAAGCTGCTCGCCCACGCCGGCGCTGCCGCCCAAGCGCCACAGCACGCCGCCGCCGCGCCCCGCGCCGCCGCGCCCGCTGCCGCCCGCCAAGGTAAGCTAGCACGGCAGTACAAGCTGCTCGCCCACGCCGGCGCTGCCGCCCAAGCGCCACAGCACGCCGCCGCCGCGCCCCGCGCCGCCGCGCCCGCTGCCGCCCGCCAAGGTAAGCTAGCACGGCAGTACAAGCTGCTCGCCCACGCCGGCGCTGCCGCCCAAGCGCCACAGCACGCCGCCGCCGCGCCCCGCGCCGCCGCGCCCGCTGCCGCCCGCCAAGGTAAGCTAGCACGGCAGTACAAGCTGCTCGCCCACGCCGGCGCTGCCGCCCAAGCGCCACAGCACGCCGCCGCCGCGCCCCGCGCCGCCGCGCCCGCTGCCGCCCGCCAAGGTAAGCTAGCACGGCAGTACAAGCTGCTCGCCCACGCCGGCGCTGCCGCCCAAGCGCCACAGCACGCCGCCGCCGCGCCCCGCGCCGCCGCGCCCGCTGCCGCCCGCCAAGGTAAGCTAGCACGGCAGTACAAGCTGCTCGCCCACGCCGGCGCTGCCGCCCAAGCGCCACAGCACGCCGCCGCCGCGCCCCGCGCCGCCGCGCCCGCTGCCGCCCGCCAAGGTAAGCTAGCACGGCAGTACAAGCTGCTCGCCCACGCCGGCGCTGCCGCCCAAGCGCCACAGCACGCCGCCGCCGCGCCCCGCGCCGCCGCGCCCGCTGCCGCCCGCCAAGGTAAGCTAGCACGGCAGTACAAGCTGCTCGCCCACGCCGGCGCTGCCGCCCAAGCGCCACAGCACGCCGCCGCCGCGCCCCGCGCCGCCGCGCCCGCTGCCGCCCGCCAAGGTAAGCTAGCACGGCAGTACAAGCTGCTCGCCCACGCCGGCGCTGCCGCCCAAGCGCCACAGCACGCCGCCGCCGCGCCCCGCGCCGCCGCGCCCGCTGCCGCCCGCCAAGGTAAGCTAGCACGGCAGTACAAGCTGCTCGCCCACGCCGGCGCTGCCGCCCAAGCGCCACAGCACGCCGCCGCCGCGCCCCGCGCCGCCGCGCCCGCTGCCGCCCGCCAAGGTAAGCTAGCACGGCAGTACAAGCTGCTCGCCCACGCCGGCGCTGCCGCCCAAGCGCCACAGCACGCCGCCGCCGCGCCCCGCGCCGCCGCGCCCGCTGCCGCCCGCCAAGGTAAGCTAGCACGGCAGTACAAGCTGCTCGCCCACGCCGGCGCTGCCGCCCAAGCGCCACAGCACGCCGCCGCCGCGCCCCGCGCCGCCGCGCCCGCTGCCGCCCGCCAAGGTAAGCTAGCACGGCAGTACAAGCTGCTCGCCCACGCCGGCGCTGCCGCCCAAGCGCCACAGCACGCCGCCGCCGCGCCCCGCGCCGCCGCGCCCGCTGCCGCCCGCCAAGGTAAGCTAGCACGGCAGTACAAGCTGCTCGCCCACGCCGGCGCTGCCGCCCAAGCGCCACAGCACGCCGCCGCCGCGCCCCGCGCCGCCGCGCCCGCTGCCGCCCGCCAAGGTAAGCTAGCACGGCAGTACAAGCTGCTCGCCCACGCCGGCGCTGCCGCCCAAGCGCCACAGCACGCCGCCGCCGCGCCCCGCGCCGCCGCGCCCGCTGCCGCCCGCCAAGGTAAGCTAGCACGGCAGTACAAGCTGCTCGCCCACGCCGGCGCTGCCGCCCAAGCGCCACAGCACGCCGCCGCCGCGCCCCGCGCCGCCGCGCCCGCTGCCGCCCGCCAAGGTAAGCTAGCACGGCAGTACAAGCTGCTCGCCCACGCCGGCGCTGCCGCCCAAGCGCCACAGCACGCCGCCGCCGCGCCCCGCGCCGCCGCGCCCGCTGCCGCCCGCCAAGGTACGCGCGGCACGGGGCACGCTGTCGCAGGACTGCGTGTGCCGTAGTGAGGGCGCAACCAGACCGCGCTCGCTCGACGATATTGGACATACTTTGTGACATGACATGTATGCGGTGACAATTTCAAGTTATTGTCGACGTCGACCGACCGTGGTCTGATTGAACCGCTATACGGAATCTTCAGTTCGCTTTGGAACGTACACATTCAATATGTTGTAAAATAAATAGAACTATTCCTTTACATTTTAAACAATCAAAATCAATATTTTTTTATAAAAATGATCTCTTAAATTAATTTTGCTGTTAATCCTTTTTAATTGTTTTTTCAATCTTGAATACTCTTTTCAAACTTAATTATTTGATAACTGTTATTAGTTCAAAAATATAAAATTGAATCAATGAATACCCAATGTCACAATAACTCATAAGATAGAAACAATAACGTTAGAACTGCACAAATTTCTAGACTTTATAATGTAGAATTCTATCGTTCTTCAATCTCGTCTCAAATACAAATATATCCTTCATTGATTCAATTTTATAACAATATTCAAATTTAGCTGAAATACATTTTTTTAAGTAATTACTTTTAGCCAGTTTTTACCCAAATTGCGATTTCAATATTTCTCCCTATTTTAAGCTAATGATTTATTTCCAGATTGAGTTGTTTTTATGATTATTTGATGTTTATTTCCCCCCGCCCCAGTAACTAGGCGCATGGACGAAGGATAGCGTCGTCGAAAGCTAAAAATTTTGTTTTATTTTATTTACGCTGCAGAGAAAGTAAAATGTACGTAAAGGAGGTTGTTTTGCACTCTCAACACTAGAGAATGGCATTTTATCGATGTTTCCTCTGCTTTTTTTTTTTTTTATAAAATGTCAGTCTCGTTGGCGCCGCTTTCTGGGATTATTTGCACAAACGTATTCTGTTTTATTTTGCAATGTGTGCTGTTTGTTTTTTTTTTATGAATTTAAACGTTGTTTAAAGTTAAAAGATGTTTCCTTGTACAACAGCAGAAGGTTTTATCTTCTGACTGTACCTACATTATTCTAAACCCCTGTTACTATATTTTAGTGTACTAACCTCTCTTATTGCACTCCAAACACATTTAAAAAATATTTCAATTTTGTATAGAAATACTGATAAGTTGAGCAAAGCCTGCTCTATTAATTATGGATTATCATAATTTTCAAAATGCCTAGAAAGTGGATGTAACTTCAGACTCGTGGTTTTATGTTTTACTTTCTCTGTTCGCGTGGAATGCCATTCTCGCCCGCTCCACGTTCGTTTGGTTGCCGCTACACGCCCCACGCTTCCCACCTTACTGTATCTCATCACTCATTACCGTTTTATAGTTATTGCAAATCAAGAGTGCACATTATGTACAAAGATCGAAAAAGGTAGACTACATTTACCTAAGCTTCACGGAAGTAAGTAACATAGAGTGGATAATAACTCCCTCTAAAATCCCGAAATTAATTTAAAAAGAAGAAACCTTAAAGAAGTAATAATGCTTCTTGTAAAAAATAATTTGTTACCAGGATCAATAAATAATTCGTGATTCTTTAACCCCGAAATGAAGAGGTCATGATTATTATTCCGGGATTTCAGAAGGCGGTATTATCCTCTCTATTAGTTACTTACTTTCTTCATGTTTAGGTAAATATTCTGTACTATTCCGATCTCTGGTTATGTCTATTGCATATGGTTTAAATTGCCGTGATTGACGCGCGCTCGTGAAATGCAACGACTATTCCATGTTTTTTATTGCATGTTTTATTTATTTAATGCTTGTATTTTATGTAGTGTGTATATTTTTGTATGTACTGCTTGAATTGGGATGGTTAGAATGATTAGGTGATGGGATTTCGTAACACAATAATAAGGATTATTATCCATGGTGGAAATTAACAGTGACAACGCTAAATACGCTAGCTAAAAATGCTAAATAGTTTTTTAAAGCTGTTGACAACGGTTAGTCGCGCCTCGTGCCTGCAAATTGCGAAATAGTATTAGAAAGAGCCCTTACGCAGTGTTTTATTGACACGCTGCGCTCTCGTTGTTTTAACGAAGCGTGCTATTTCTATAGATCAGACAAACGTAATTATGCTAGTGAAGTTTTGATTAAAGTAACCGTAACAAAATTAATTGTTTTTTATTATATCTCAAACATTAAGGGCAGATTTTTCCATCGACAGATAACTTTTATTTGAGGAATAAAATTGACGTTTCACAGATCTTGTGACAAAATTTCAAAATTATTCCTCGAATAAAGTTATCAGATGATTGAACAATCAGCCCTTATCTGTATAACAGAGTTAAAGGTAATCTGGTTACCCCAGTAAGTTATAAGATATACTCATCTTGGGGAATTGAAATTGTTTATTCTGTAAATAGGATATCGGAATCACTTTTACAAATCATATTAAAAAAATATATTAAAAAGTAAGCTACATGGAGTCGACATTTCCTATCTGACTACTCCTGAGAAATGGCGAAACAAACTCAGGGGTCTCAGGGGTCTGTTCTCTGGTCAGTCTCTTTCAAAGTCCAGACTTAATCTTGGATCATCAGATCATGTGAGGACCACCAGCGTAACCTCGAAATGACGCTGTCTTTTTTTTTTTTTAAGTAACTGCAAAATATTCTAACCTTTATAAAGACACGCAATTTACATTACTGCTGCAAGTAAAATATTTCATTGGCATAATACTGCTGATCATAATAGTTAACTTTCATTTCAAGTATATTAGTAGTATATTTGTGACGTAAGTAAATAAATTTAAAAAAAAGTAGGCCTTTCTGCTTATTGTAGTTTAGTACAGGTATAGTACGGTAGGTACTGGTAGCATGTTAGCCTCCTGGTTCGCTTGTAGTGTCGCCCTGTACACGATTACATCCACTCCTATTTTTTATTGGTTCATTTATATATTTTATTTGGTTCATTTCTTTTCTATAACCGATATAACTCTACCTGTATATACCTATATTGATAATATTATAATGAGTACATAACGCTACTGGAATATTTTGTAACATAATTGTGGAATTTAAAATGACGCGCCCTGCATTTTATTTTCACACACACGCAAATTATGTTTTTAAACGGTACACTTCAATTCGTTACCGTCATTGGTAGTTCGTTCACTGTTAGTGACAGAAACTGTCAGTAACAGTGACGTGACCATGGTTACTGTCTTCCGTTACCATGTAACTATCACTGATATAGCCTGAACAACCAATGACGGTGCTGTTTAGAGTGCATTGCGTAACATATACTTTGAGTGCGTGTGCAAATACAGTGGAGGGGTGCGCCATTTTAAATAAGATGATCTTTTTAGTATTACTGACAAAAATAATATAGATTACTTTACTGTGGGATTGGTTCGGTGGCGTTGTGTAGTCGCATCACTGCCATGTACATGTCCACGGCCACTAACAGTAACACAGCTCGTGCTTGTTCCCCACTTGCAGCGCTAAGCGGACGCGGCGGCGGCGGGACGTGCGTATGTCTGTCCCTCTCGCCCATGCACCCTCCCACTCACTCACGCTCTCTCGTCCAGACCGACCGCCCCGCCATGGACTTCGCCGACGACCCCTTCAAGGACTACCGCTACGAGGACCCCTTCAACATCGAGGACCCCTTCGCCGACGCGCCCGACGGACGCAAGCCCGACCCCTTCGGTAGACCGACTTCGGTCCCCGGCTTCGAATCCGACGACTTTTTCTCCGCGTCTAGTACTGTCAATGGAAGCTTTACTTTGCCTGAGAAGCGAAGCGGACGAGTTTCCGCGCCGCCCGTAGCTTATGACCCGTTCTCTAGTCGCTCAGACTTCAAACCGCCTCCCAAGCCTGCTCCGCCGAACAATTCGAATAACAACACCGGCAGCGACGCGTGGGCCGCCTGGCCTAACGACAACTGGGCCTCAGACGACGCCTGGGCTAAGCCCCCCGCACCGAAAGCCGACGCCTGGACGTCCGACGATACCGCCAAGCGAAACACCAACACCAACACGACCGACTGGAAGACCGACAACTGGGCCAACAAGTCGGACAACTGGGCCGCGGACTGGGCCGGCGCCGACTCCAACAAGAACCTCAACGAGACCTGGCCGACCACGAACACCTTGCCTTCGAAGAAGGAGAAGTCGCCGCGGCCCGTGAAGTACGCCAAGTCGCTGGTGCACACGATAGGCGGGATCGGGCGGACGAAGCAAAAGGACAAGAAGGCCAAGGCGCTGGAGGCCAAGAGCACGGAGCTGCTGCCCAGCGAGGAGCAGCAGTGGGCGTGGGCGGCGGCCGAGTCGCGGCGCGCGCAGGCCGCGGCCGAGGCGCGGCGCCGGCAGGAGGACGCCGAGCTGCAGCTGGCGCTGGCCATCTCGCGCCAGGAGAAGTGACCCTAGCTCCAAGGCAGGTTGGATTCTCCTGGGCGCGACTCCGTCGGGTCGCGAAGTCGTGAGCTCGCTATTTATTGCATTTGTAATTCGTCCATGATTGTTTTTCGATATTTTTATGCGAGACGGGCGAGTAAATTAGAGGAGTATTTATATATAAATAATTATACATTATTATGTTGTTACGCTAGCGGATGGCAGTGTTCTTACGAAATTATTACGTCACGTCTTCGACATGTGACGCATACTGGACACGCAGGTATATGGAGGTAATCTCAGTAGGAGATATACTACGGTATTCTAAATCACGTTTAGTTCCTAACTTTGTGGCGAGCTTACCGTTTGTCTCGTAAGTAGTACATGTCGGTGTGTACAGCAATCACAAAAGGCATAAAAAAGGCGGTTTACGTATACATTATAAGGGCCGATACACAAAGATACAACGTGGCAGCGCGAACACTAGGTATATCGCATCGCTTTGATATGTACCGGTCCATATGCCTTATAACTATGCTTTACCTAACAATACTACTTTACAGCGAGAAAAGCATCACAAACAAATTACGATCGCCATCTTGAATTTAGAGGAACTATAAAAGATTATGTATATACATTTGATATTTCGCTCGTTATATTTAGTGATCGTTCAGCATTCCATTCGAGGCACGGAGTTGATTAATATGTAAAATATATTAAAAAATGATATTGCATATCGAAAACGTTGTAAATGATTTATACACGGTTTCTGTATATAATGGTTTATGCGATAAAGAGTTGCGGTAACCACTTCGTTTTTGGAAATCTGACCAACGAGTAGGGAATAGTGATGGCAAGCATAACGCATCGGTTTTTCAGATGATATCGTGAATCGATATTGGTGATCCCTACGATCATTCGTGTGAGGTATGTGGCGGTATGATGCTGAAGCCATTGTGTACAGGAGACGGAGAAAATTGTTGGTTTGTTATACAGTCAGTATGCGGTAAAGGTTTAAAAGTATGGAATTTTACGAAGAAGGTTTTGTTTGATAGTGCGCAATATTTTAGACTTCTAAATGCTGTCTAAAATTTTTCAACACAATGTACCTTTATTGTTATGAAATAAATTACTTACCTGACTGCCAGGGGCATGTTTAGAATAATAATAATAACCATATTATGTCTGTGCAACATCTGGATACGCAATTTACTGATGGTGCATATTTTTTTTAAAAACACTAGGTATTGCACATTATTAAAACAAAAAAAAGTCAGACAAAACTTGCCAAACATACTTTTACCTATATAATTTAAAGTTAACTAGTCAACTGTAACAGCAAACTTAATTATTATTAAAACAATGTCAAAAACAAAATTCCGCGGTTTGCCCGAACAGAAATAACAAATAACCTTGTTTTTAACCACTGACTGTGCAAATCAACTGATATACAGGGTCAAATTGAAATAGCTAGCGAAACTGTGCAGACGTGATGAGTATCGATCGATATCTAAACACGATACAATGAAAATAAAGAAGATTTGGTGTTTTTTTTAAGGGTCAACGACCGCAGGTATTGTTTTTACTTGAAGTACGAGTTGAGAAAATATGTTTTATCGTGTTTAGCTATACCCATCACGTATTCAGAGTTTGGCTAGCTAATTTAATTTGACCCTGTAAAATACAAATTGCTTAACTAGTCAATTTAAATATTGCATGTTGGGGGCTCGATCAAAACATGGTGTCTGGGCCTGTATATTAACATAAACTACCGCTGTCACTTGTGAATCGGTTATTTTGGCCATTGACCGGGTAAAACGCAGAATGCGGAACGTAGAACGCAGACTGCGGAACACAGAACGCTCAAGTAAAATAGGAGAAAGACGCTGACATGATCATATCACGAAGTTTAGACTTAGCATGTAAAGAAAATGGCGTAGTTTTAAAGATGGGTGGTTAAGAAACGCATAATGCTTGTATTAGGACAGTTACTGAAATAACCGGTGCACTCAACGACAGCGGAAATCTTAACTATAATTAATTTAAATGTAAAAGTGTAATATATTGTTGTCTGCAATCGAGGCCTAATAGCTTCCTCACTATATTGTATAGTATGTTAGTTATTAATAATATCGCGTTACGGACTATTCTCCGACATTATGGATACTGTCCGGTAACACTGACGTGTAATGTACCGGTAATGTTCATAATGCTTTGGAGATTGTCAGTAAATGTACACTGGCGAGGAAATCTCCACTCTTCAAATAATAAAGTTCTTAATAAGAGTGGGTTATTTTCTCGCGGCTGTATCCTACATGAGATTTATTATGAGTATAGAATGTTCAAATGTATTCCCATGTGCTAGAAAGAGACCACGATATATCTGTCTCTTTCACGCACTTTGAAAGGTAACTAATAGTCCCATCGTATAATACACACGTGCCACCCGAAACTGGTTCTTATATTCGTAACAATAAGGTCTGCTATTTATTTCTCCTAAAGGCTTCTCTCATTTGAAATGTAATCCAAATAGAGCCGAAAAGCCAAAGAAAAAAACCTCAAAGTTTTTACGTTTACCTATAATTTGAATTTATTCGATAATAAACATCTATAAAGGGCTCCAGTATGATTTCATATTAATTTGAAGTTGCTTAAAAGTTAATTAAAATAAATGTTAAAAAAAACCTATCGTCGACCTCGTTTCGAAATTCGAAATTACATAATCGTATCTCAGAAATCGCGTCAAATAGCGACAATCTCCTGTAA
The DNA here is from genome assembly GCA_945859715.1 of Apamea sordens. Lineage (NCBI taxonomy): Eukaryota > Metazoa > Arthropoda > Insecta > Lepidoptera > Noctuidae > Apamea > Apamea sordens. The sequence goes on from OX244002.1 coordinate 1,054,491, forward strand.
AATGTTGTTACTGAGACATTTCTGCGTAAGACTGGTTTCATATTGGCGCCCAACGCCCGAAACGAATAGCACATAAAATCACGCCTCTAAACCCCGAAGAGTTAGCCAGAGGTGTACATGTAAATTAATAATGTATCTAAATCCCAATCTTGATCCGAAGAATTGCTTGTCTGTATTTGTCAGACGCCAATGTGAAAGCAGTGTAAATACCCTGCCGGTACTTGTATATTAATAATCGCGTTGTAATTTTATTCAACGTTAATTTAATTGTTTATTTTGTATAAATAGATTATTATTATTACCGTCGTATGTCTGTGGCATTGATTTTAAAACATATAAATTGTATCATTTAATTAAAATATTTTATAAAAACGTACCAATAGTTGTCTGCATGCTAATAAGTCTGACTGAATTTATTTTTAATCTAACAAGAAAATAATATGTAAGTTTCTTGTGAAAAAAGTGAGTTAAAAAATCAATGTCATATACATTACGGGTTTTGTATAGAAAGATGTGTGTATGCGTTTGTGTAAAAATTCCAATGTGTGATATGTATGGTCAAGTACAACCGGATTGTGCAGGTTCTGAGCATCTGTTAATATGTTATGTTAATAATTATTATTTTTAATTATGTTGGCAGTATACACTATGCATGCGGGTATGTACGGTCGCGGCTTCTTTACAAGTCTTCGTCACCTAAGCAGACCATATACATGTGCAAATTTTGACTTGCACAAGAATGTTTTCACGTGTGTGGGATGCATGTGCGCAAGTATCGGAGTCACAACGACGGCACGCATACTTGTGCAAGTTTATCGTAACATGTGCAGTCTGCATTACATCCTTTTTACTTACACGGTTTGTTCCGTGTAAACTATTGTATCTGCCATCGGTAATCTGATGCGTGAACCTGAATCGTGTAAGTGTAAAGATAGATTGGCTGTTGGTCGACGCCGGCAGAATATGTTTGTTTAAATATTGTAATATTATAATACGAATGTCGCAACATACTCAATACAGATCGTGAGTTTCTATTAACGCGTGAAAATCGAATAATTAATGTTAAAACTATGAATACTCAACAACAAATAATTATTAAAGATAAATGATCTTTATACGAAATTGTGTACAATTTAGTATGGTTGGTTTAAATACAATAATAAAGTTGTCTTACATTTTGTATTCAGCGCAAATTCTCTTCGGTAGTGCCTTTCTCTAACTCTACTTATCGTTGTAGCTTCCTTGCGAGTGCAAATGTAAATTGAACATTTCATTGTATTTAAATGTATGGAGTCATTTGTCAAATTATCATGTTCATATAAAATATATTTAAAAAATAAAAAAGTTCTTTAGCTTCAAAATTAACGCGCGGAGTTCATGGGGCGAGTTCGTGGGGTTGCAAACAAAAAATATTTCTACCAAAATGGTAGTTTTTAATTAGCTTGTATTACCAATGAATTAGCTGTGTAGTATCGCATCGTCTTCGCTTGAGTGCGCACGGCCGCGGGCGCCGCCTCCGGTACAATAACTATTATAATACATTCGCTTGCCGAGACATTTGTCAAAAAAAGGAAAAAAAGGCTATACCGCGTTCGAACACTTATGACTTCGTTTAAATGTCTCCGCAAGCAGACAATAGCCTGTAGGATAATAAATTAATGATGTATGTATTTGTAAACTATACGTGTAACTATTGAATACCGATGTGTTTATGGGTATTATCCTAAAGTTGTTATCTCTTTCTTAGGCGCTGTTGTTTGTGGCTCGGTGGATCGCGCGGACTACTCACTCTTGACTAGATCGTGTACTATGTAGATATATATATTTGTGAAACATACATAATATATTTATATATTTTAAAAGTAGATGTGAATATAGCTGCAGATGAATTTTGCAAATTACCATTGCGTTGTTGGATCTTAAAAGAAATATGTATACTTTGGTCGTAGTCAATTATTTGTTGTAATATATTTTTGTAAGTTCATGTTACTCGGTGTCCGCGTGGTTCGATCGACCCTTGTCTGTTATCAAGTATACATTATAATGTACCTTGTAATGTACCTTTCAGTGATAGCCGATAAAACTAATCTTTAAATCTCAACGTTGAAGTGTATATGTGTATTTAAAGCTAAAATAAAAATGAAATAAATTTGATAAAAATACAGGTTAATGTAAGCTTAAGTCGGTAGTGACGGTGCGCGGGATCAAGCCCTTTGATGACTAAGAAGTATCCACCGCAGACTGTCCATTGTTCAGCTCATATTATCCTGGTTTTGTATACATTTAGTTCGAAGAATCCATTCATTCAGACCTAAATGCCAGTTGATCATCATTATCGTATGACGGGACTGCTCATTGCTGTAACCGCCCAGTATTACTCGGACCGCGCGCCTTAGCTTGTTAGTTTAGACAAAATATAATCGTCACGATATAGGGAAGGTTACAGAGACCAGAATGTCTCGAGGCAGTTAGTCTGTTGACTCGAGTAGGACGGTAGCGTAGGTACGAGGAAGACATGTTGTTGGTAGGACCCTGAACACGTAGAACACCCCGAACGTTAAACTATCTCCCATCGTTGTTGTAAACTATTGTAATTATATTATATAACGCGTTTAAAGTTATATCTTTCGTAAACTCGGTGTACGCTGTCGTAATTATTGATTAGCATCTTAATCACAGCTTTTTGTATGTGCAACGAATATATAAGTATGTTTTCTATTGATATTTTTCTGTCTGTTTCTGTGAAACATGTATTTCTATGATTTCTGGGCTGCAGTGCGATGTTCGTGCTGCGTTTTAAGAGGACGAATAATTACTTGTGTAGACGACGCGGATGTGAGCGGTCATTGTGTAAAACTCTTGTTATCTGTTACAAATAATTTATACTATAATCTTTATGAACGTTATTTTTTGTTAAATGTTTCTATAAAGTGTTTGCGTCGCTCGTCTCGACGATCGTCAGTTAAATTCATATCTTTAAGAACAGAACAGTCGGACATTGATATTTATCTGTTAATTCTGAGTGTACTGTTCGTTATTATTGTGGTAGCAACTGAAGTATGTAATGCAAACAAATGCTAAACAAGTTATTATCATAGTACAATATCTCATATCACGTTTTCTTTATTCGGGGGATGTATAAAGGATTGTTCTGAAGGTACAATAACTATCTTATAATAATCAAATTCTTGTGATTTAGCGTCGTATTTATATTGTATCTAATATCGAGGCCTTTCACTCGCATGTCAAACTGATCACCGTAGCGTAGTGTGTAACTGATTGGTTTGACAAACACACGAGTGCAGGCCGATGGATTGGTTCGCATCTCGCAAATGACTGCGATTTATGCAATTAGAAGTCGAACGAAACGGCATGTTTAAAGTAAGGTATACTCATATAACGGGAACATACGTACCTACTAGCTGATGGGCCAGTTTCGATAGACCTCTAAGGAGGAACGTTTAGCTAATGTTGTTACTGGTTGAGCCACATATCGCCTGTAAGTCTAGATACTCGGTGCGTCTTCGCTTTAGTTGGCGCTATTGTAAAACGACTGCATTTTTTACTAAAACACATTTTCATTTTGTACTCAAACTGATTTAATACTGTTCAAAAATAAGCTAATAACATAAATATATAATTGTTTAATGCACTTTGTTCTAGTAAAATGCAAGAATAGCAAATTCTACTACATAGGTAACTTGTATTGATTATAATAAAATTAAATAAATGTTTATATATAATGTAAAAGTTGTGTACGTTTGTATTAATATAGCGTGTATGACCAAATAATTGATTCACTGTCAGTACTCCAAGGTTGCGAAACTGATTGTGAAGTAGACGGTAGATGCACTAATAACACGACCTAATGCTACTTTGTATCATTTCCTTGGCTGTGTTTTGTTGCGACATTTATGTTTCTACGGCCGCGCAATGGAAGTTTTTTAAATGTTTATACTGGTCACACTGGCCGCTTTTCAACACGTTAAACTCTTAGCGGAGTTCTTATTAAAAAAAAAGATGTTTTGTCTATAATATATAAATGGCGCGTAGATGTTGGAAAGAGGCCATTTGTTGATCTTAAATGATTATAATTGTATATTTGTTGTGTTCTGAGTTGTATGTGTGAGAGGCAGTTGGTCCGGTATCAGGTCGTGCATTCGTCATTACCCGCTGACATGTATTCACTGTATGAAACTATGATATTATATTAATATGAAAAAACAAACAATTCCTGAGATAATAAAAAAGGAAAATATTACAAAATCCAGTTTTATTTATTTCACAACCTTTAAACTGCAAGCTGTAATGAAATATACATTACCTATAGTTCGTTTTTTAATCCCAGAGAGAACTGACAGGTGTAATGTCAACCTTCTATACTAAAAAAACGCCAACACAAAACAAAAGATTTAAATGTCAGATTAGTCTGGGATTATAATACGAACTATCCATGTAATCAAGTACAATAGTATTAAATTGAATTTGAAGAGCAATTAATTAATTAATTACATTATCTATGAGATAATAACACAATTTATTAAAAAATAGCTTATAGTCTAGTCGAATCACATAAGTATTAATTGTACTATAAATTAAAATAAACTTAAAAAAATATTTTGGTAATAGATAGAACCAACAGCACGTTCGTCGTCCAGCATGGGCTAGATAGGAGCAATGATAATATTTTGCCACAGACACTAGACAGTCATAATAAAATATATTGTAGGTACTATTTAACTATTCCATTTTAATGTTCACTGTGAGTTAATTTCGTAAAAAAAACATTTATCAATTATTAATTTTCATTATTATTTATCTAACAAGCAACACTGGGCAGATACTAGATAGGTAATTGTAATTTATTTCAGAGTATTTATCCCCTTAAATTGACTAAAAATATTATCATTTACCTTGGATTATATTCCGAAACTTTTCAATGTCGTCAAGAAGTATAAAAATTACCTACCATTTTCATGCAAAATTCAAAAACATTAAAATAAAATGAATGTTTATAAAACATTTATATTGGTCCCTTCTGTCAGCTAGACAGAGCGTCTGTCTATGGTCAAATTGCCGTTGTGCGTTGTTTTATAGCTAATGGTTTTATAGAATTTCGTTTCACATACCTAAAAAAATTCTCATATTTTCATTTAATAGAATAATCAATACGCAGAATACTACTACTAATTGAAGATTTTTAAATAATTGATTTCATAAAGTTTAATGTTAGAATAATCACATCGTAGAATAACAAATGAAATATTCTTTATCCTTATATTGTTTATTTAATATAAAACTTATTACCTACCAAGAATAACATTTTATCAAATGACAGTTTCACAAGCATGCAGCATGCAAGCAAGCATGCAACATGCAGCAGGCATGGTTTCCGTCACTGCTTCGGCGGTCCCACGCGAGCTTATCGACGCAGATGGTATTCACGCTCACCACCGCAGTTCAGGCTTGAAGCCGGCCAGCTTCAGCCGCGGCGGTGAGCGTTAAAACCACCTGCTCCTCAGCTCGCGGGCCGCCTATGCCCCTCCGCGCTAACGCGGATACATAATATGGAATGGAAAAATACACTGAACAAACAATAATTCTACTGTTTGATAAGTTGGTTAAACAAAAAATGTGATTAAAAATTCATTGAATTGTTTCTGTGAAATAGGTATGTTTCATTCAAGTAAATAGTCTTTGAAACAATAATATTCGAAATAAAAATACAAGGACCAAATATTCTGTTTGCGAAACAAGGGGAGACAATGAATATCATTGAGGGGTGACCTTAAATTGCTCATGCAATTATTTGAGAATGCCCCACTTGACATAGTCATTCACGACTCCATTCAGCCTCTCCGCGTAGAGATCGCTGGTCTTCACCACGGCGAAGTTGGCCATGTCGAGATCGTCATTGACTTCGGGCGCGTTCTCGCTGTCAACGGTCACCACAGGTAACGAGAACACTGCTAGGGCGAGGCCAAACGGCAGTTTCTGGAAAAGAATAGAGAAAGATGGTAAGTTTGTGGTAGGTAAATACTGAGAGATGTTCTTTGGCTAGAGCCTAATAGCGCATTAAGTGCGGCCAACGCGTCTGCGCGTTTTTCAAATTTTGACCATGTGCTAGCGGCGCGCATTTGCGTCCATACAATTTACTTAACTGTCTTGGAGTGCGGCGCAATGCACATTGGACGCACCTGTGCGTGCATTGTGCGCACAGGTGTGTCCATTGTGTATCTCTATTGTTTCGAAAGCATCGAAGTAAGGGTCGATAAGGGTGTCTACACACCTATTGATACATACGATAGTCGGATGTTACATGAGAATGTTACGGGTGTCAGGGTGGAATAATATTCGTTCGTGGTGTACCTACCCACCACAACTCGCTTTCAGAGTCGTGTCTATACTTAGCTACCTAATAATAGCTATTATTGACATTTTATTGCGACAGAAAATAAAAAAATATTTGCAAGCGACAACATACTATCTTTAGTTTATGGCCATTCAATATCAGGCACAGTCATCGGACCATACTGCCTAGTTTTACGTGAATTGTAATGAATAAATAATTCAAAATAATGTATCCTATCTATGAGTATCTTTAATGTAATTAACGACGTTATTTAATATTTTGTAAAATAATAGATAGCGACGTCAAACGTCGAACCAACAATTCTGTGGTATGGATCGAATCTAATCTGTATAAGTACGAAAAAAATACCACAAGGCCTCTGTAGCCATGCCAAAAATATATAAAAAAACAGTCCGAAATGCTAGGAACACACCACCAACCCACTCTCTCACTCACCAACCACTTCTCACTCGACTCCATCCTTCTTTGTCGTAGTACAATGAAGACTAGTACCTATCTAGTTCAACCTATTATCAGCCTTACCTGTTGTCTTCACTTCATGTTTGTGTGTGTGATGTAAATAAGATATAAAGGGTGATGACGTTAAAATAAAAAAAACTTGAGGAAAAGTTCATAGTTTATTGGGGGAGCCCTGATGAGTTGTTTGGACAAGAACAATCACCAGGGCTCCCCATAATCAGCGCGCTCTTGGAGCCAGGCCAGCCAAATACTGCGAGTTGGTGGTTCTGGGGGTGGTGCTGCTGGTGCAGGCCGGAGTCCATTCCTGAAAAAAAAAAAAAAATTATATAAAAAAAGAAGAAAACTTCCGAATATGAACCTACATTGTAGGTAAGGATGGTGTGCTTTTTTAAAATGCACATACAAAACATGTTACATAATGAAAAGCTGGCGCACAGTCAACACATTACAGGATTTGTACATTATCCTGACTACCACAAAACTTCTTTTTGGAATGTTTGTAAATATGTGAGCACCATGTATCTATCACATAGTCAATTTATATGTCATGGTTTCATTAATTCATTTTAATTCTTTTACCTATTGTGGTATAGTAATTTTATTTTTAGGTGCATCATCATCGTCTTCACATATTTATATAATTAATGTATGCAAAATATTGTAAAACATTTTAAAAGAGTAACGGTGGAGTTTCTTGCCCATTCTTCTCCATACGAAAACTACCTTTTGGAAGGGGCGACTAGAATCAATTTTATTTTAATTTTGACGTTCAAAAGTGCCTTTTATGTGCCTCTTTGAATTACATAAATGATTTGACTTTGACTTTGAAACAGTGTTTATCAGTTGTTTAGGCTAAACACCTTTTAAACACGACATACTTTGACATAACACTGACATTAAACACTCGTTCAACAAGTGTTAAGTTTTTGTAGTAAGACCCAAAATGTTATTTATACATAACATACATTTTATAACAGATGTGTGGGAAATAAAAAGGGAATGTGCAGTTGAGCAAGTAAGTACTCACAGCATGTCCACGTACTCCTCTTCCGGCCTGTACACCAACAGCGGGTGTAAGCATAGCTCCAGCCGCCGCATGCGCTCCTGCACGTCGGCGACTGGAGCTAACAGGAACCGAATCTGTCGAAGTAAAACAAATAATGAAATTATATTTATTCACTTACGCGTAGCGTTTCGAGTGACTATAAAAATATGGCGTGTAAATATTATTATTCCGAACTATAACCTAAAACTACAAAAGTGGCACTAAACAATCGATGACGGTATATACCTCATCCACCCAGTCCCGCATCATCCCCGAGCTGTCCGCGTCGTCGGCCTGGTGCCCCAAACTCTCATAAGCAGGTCTGAAATAAAAAAAAAAACATTTAAAATAGGTACGTAATTAATACAATATTTCTTACATGAAATATTCATTCAGATGTTGATAGGTACTTACTCATTTATGTCTTCGGCACCACGCCCGCAGCAGACGACACGACGAATGGCCCGGCCCCAAGCGCTTATAGTATTCATGATAAAATTGTTGCCTTTGTTTTGCACTCGTGTTCACAACTAACAACACCAACGACACTGAGTGAAGTGAACCGAAATCACCGAAATGTCTGTCAAATTTAAATCGTAAATCGTAGCAAAACCTTTTGAACGAATGAATGACAAATCAAAATAATGTTACCATATAATAAATTTATTTAATAATAGCTGATGATAAAAGAATGATTCGATGGGAACGATGCATACTTATTATTTTGTGTTGATTTATTATTCAGACTGCATAAGATATCAAAAATATACCGATACTCTTTTGTCTTAAGGCTTAAACTTTCAACACAATAGATTTATGCGCTACTGTACTAGGTATTTCACTATTCTAATATACTGATGCCAGGTGTGCGCCGGTGCCGGAGCCATAAAAGAGATTTAAAACATAAAAGTCATGTCATTTCTTTTATGTTTATTCACCGCGCGCGCTTATTGGTCAAATTGAGAATGCGCGTGTTACACACTTCAGTTAGTAGCTGTTCACGAAATCACTCCCACAGATTGCAGGAAAAAGAGATGAAAGAAGTTATATATAAAAAAAACAGTCAATGTATGGGTCTGATATTATTGCTCTAGTAAATAATTTATAAATTCGTATACTTACCACTAAATGGCAACACTAAGAGTTCAATTTCATTCAATCATTCATTCGCTCTATACGTTTATTTACGTCATAAAATAAAGATAAAAAATATAACAGGTAACTCTTGATCCGTGAGGTTAGTAGGTTACAGTCTAGTAACTTGACAAAAAAATGTTACAAAAACAACTGTCGTGTGAAACCACCTTTACTTGTAGCGTAATTGTTTTATGACCGTCATAAAACTCAAAAATTTTCAAACGCGCAGAAGCGTATTGCCGCACTCGGACAAGTAGTAAAACGACGCACTAATGCGGCGAGCCGCACTGGGTAAAACTTTCTTCAACCGCGCATGCTCGTTCATAGCACCACACTTAGTGAGCTAATTGATAGCATTTGCGAAAAATTCGCGAATAATTCAGCAGTTAATGCGATAGGGTATTTGACTTCTGACAAAAACAAACATGAATTACCCTAATACTTATTTTATGAATGTGTTGTAGAAAAAACAACGATTATTGAAAAAAAATCGGTTGTCTGTAAAGTCGGTTTACTGACGATAGTTGAACGTGACAACGTCATAAGAAAATACTGATACACGCGGACGCATCGCTCACTCAAGTAGGACAGAGACAGATGTCGAACGCTGCCGAAAGCGGAGGCCGATTGTGCCTCTTTGTCGCTCGTTCGCTTGCACTTCAAGCCTTAAATGGAACGCCTCAGAGCGAGGTAACGCCGCATGAGTCATGTTTTTTCGTGCGTGCAGCCGGCTCCATCGAATTATAAGACGTTGTCACGTCAAAAAACGGTGGAAATATATTTCCTTGTCACTCAAAACGGACGTTGTAGGTACCTACTACTGTGTGGCGTTCCTGTATTGGGACGGCATCGGCAGTTCGTCTCTCCATCAGGATGAACGGTCACTAGGCGTATTTAACGTTGAATTTATGCCTAACAATTGCTTCCCTATTGCTTCTATTTGCTTCCTATTCTCAAACAATTGCTTCCATCGTATTCTAGAAGAAAAAAATCATTTTAAGAGTGACCGTTCATTCTGATGTCAGGACGGCCGGTCACACAGTCACAGACACAGTAGTGTCCTTGTTAAATAGAATTAGTGAAATTCACGGTGGCCATTAATTACTTCCCGTTTGCTTCTCTCAATGTTTTACAACGATAATACTGTAACTATCACGGAAATAAAGATATCGACAAAAGTGTCGTATAACAATATTTTTAGTGCCTGACAAAAAAATAAAGGCAAAACTCTTATTTAACATTGCAGTTACGCTTGATTAGGCGATAAATCTATGGTATTGTACCGGTGGCCTACAGCTAAGTATTATATGTTATTAAAAAGAAGTGCCTATCGTATTTAGTGACAAAAATTCATACAAATGTAATAAAAACCTTTATAGATAAGATGGCCATAGAAACTCGTTAATTAAACGACACAACCCCATCGAGTTTGAGCTCGCATGATTCGTCTCGACGAGTACTTTAGTGCTAGATAGTAAACAGGGTCTGTTGATGGAGCTGGAAGATGGCCATAGGAACTCAGTAATTAAACGACATAACCCCTTACCCCATCGAGTTTGGACTCGTTTGATTTCTTTTGACGAGTACTTTGGTAGCTTAGGTTGCTAGATGGGCCTAAAGATGAACATGGCGTAGCTTAAGTGCAGTAAACACATATAACGGAAAAACACTGCTACGCGCGACAAACTACGACGTAGTCAATCTCGCACCAAAAATACTAAAATTAAAATAAAAGTAAAAAAAAAACTTTTAAAAACGAGCTTTTATTACTTATTAATAAAAAGGATAAAATTGAAAATAATTTAAACTTGTTAGGAAATAAATAAAAGCGTGTTACATTGTGTTCTAAATGTTCTTGAAGCAGATATCTTCAACCGATTGAGCTGTTTGCATGCATGTGTAAATCGGATGACAATGCAAAATTATTATGACATGGAGCTAATCTGATGATGGAACCGGAAGGTGGCCATAGGAACTCGGTAGTTAAACGACACAACCCTATCGAGTTTGGACTCGTTTGATACGTCTGCAGCAAATAGAAGCAATAGGGAAGCAATTGTTAGGCATAAATTCAACGTTAAATACGCCTAGTGAAGTGACCGTTCATCCTGATGGAGACGGCAGTTCGTGGTAGTGCTAGGCCTCTGTCAACCGTAGATCAAATCGCTTAGAATAAATTTCGCAATGTTTTGAGATATTTAATAAAGTGACACCGGCGTCAGTCGTACAACGTCCTTTGGTGAAGCCATATTGCTGATCGTGTAAGATTTTATTGTTGTTAAAATGATTAAGCATTTGATTGAGCATTACCTTTTCGAATACTTTGCTGAATACCGGCAACACGGATCATCATCATCATCCTAGCCTTTTCCCAACTACGTTGGGATCGGCTTCCAGTCTAACCTGATGCAGCTGAATACCAGTATTTTACATGGAGCGACTGGATACTGGTCTATAATTATTGGTGTCTTTGCTGTCCCCAGATTTAAAAAGTGGAATAACCTTACTATATTTCATTAAATCTGGGAAGACTTGATCTACACACAAGTTAAACACTAAAGCTAAGTATGGCGATATAGTCTCGATTATGGATGTACAAACTTTGATAGACATTCCCCATAGATCTTCGGTCAATTTGATTTTGATTTGTCGAAAAGTTTTTATAACTATCATAGGGTTTATATGTTTAAATTGAAACTCAACCGGGCAGCCTGGAACGTTCGCTCTCAGTAACTCAAGTGATACGTCCGGTGAGGAATTTAAGGTTTCCGTCGTTTTTGATGGTATATTAGTAAATAAATTTACAAATTCTTGAGCTACTTCTAAATTCGAGCATATGGCACCACGTGAAGACTCCAATGTGTAATCAGTGTTTAGTTTTTTATTCCTACTAGTTTCGTTATTGATAATTTTCCAAACTGTTTTTATTTTGTTGTCTGCCGATTTGATTTTGTTGCTAATGTACAGGGCTTTGGCTATCTTGCAGGTATTTCTAAAAAAAATTGAATATGTAGAAACATACTTGTTGAAAGTTTCTGTATTTATGTAAGGCTTAAGGCCATACAGCTCGAACAGTCTTTCCCTACTTATCCTAATATTGCCCAGTCACTAAATATGAAATGAGGGCAAATATTTTTTGTTTTATTTTCAAAAGTTTTATTGAATTCAGTGTGCACTATTGAAAAGAAATCCTCATACAATTTATTTGCATCGCCCATATTATGATCCAGAACAGTTAACTTATTATTTAGGGTACTATTAAATCTATTTAATTTGCCAGTCGTTATTGGTCTAAATTGTATTTGCACTGCAGTACCTATGTAAATATCTAATGAATTGAGTAGATATTGAACTGTGTAATTAAGTAGGTGCATAAGTTTACATCTTGTTTGCTGTTTGCTTAGCCATATTAAAGATTGGTAGGCATATGAGGCTAGACACCATTGTATCTTCAATTCATCAAGTATGGTGCAGCATTTACATGTAGGTAAACATGAAATACTCACCTGCATAATGTGTAAATATAACCTATCCTTAATAATTATGGTAGCTATACCTACCATGAATTTGCATACGGATCAGTGGTCATATAATTATGATTAATTCAAACGGATGTCGGATGCTACTATCTTAATCAGCCACCAAGGTCGATCAAATCTAGTGAATGTAAAACTAACACTAAGTAGGTATATAGATAGAAAAAAATAAATCAGTCTTTTTTTTTAATGTTTTTGAGGTCCTAGGTTCGATCCCCGAGTCGGACAGTTTATTGATGTTTTCATTATGAATTTCTCAGTTTGGTATCTCAATTTAGGTGTACACACGGCTACACATCAAGCTATGCAAAACCAGTATTAGCTGACCGTTCATTGTGAGAAAATATCATACAAAGTGAGGCCAAGACAAACTGGTTTTGTATAGCTTGACGTCTAGCCGTGTGTACCTGCTCATAATTCCACCTACCCCTTCGAAGGAATACACGTGTATTGTTATGTGATGCTAAGTGTAGTGTAATTTACTCGTCACATCATTAGACAAGCCGTCTGTTGCCGGAAGCCATGTTTGTTCTGACGCGGCCTTGTGAGTTGGCTGCAAATCACGCATAATAACAGCACACAACCTGTTTAGGTACACATTATCATCAGTTGAATAATCTACGCGGAATTAAATATTATTTTATTTATAGCAATAACTATATATTATAGTCGACCTCGTAGTGGCTTTACCACTTTTGGCAACAAACAAGAACCGGTCTATAATGTTCCCACTGCTAGGACACAGGCCACCTCTCGGTGAGAGGGAGTGGGCCGTAATCCACCACGCGGGCCCAGTGCGGGTTCGTAGATGTCACATGTCTTAGAAGGTTCTAGGACACCGGTTTCCTCACAGTGTTTTTCTACACCGTTTTAAGAGCACTCCTACTAATATTATAAACGTGAAAGTTTGTATGGATGGATGTTTGTTACTCTTTCACGCAAAAACTACTGAACGGATTTAGATGAAATTTGGCACACACATGGGTTATAACCAGGATTAACATATAGGACTTTTTATCCCAATATTCCCACGGGATCGAAACTCATGCGGGTGAAACCACGGGGCGCAGCTAGTAATTAATAATTTACATAAAGTTATGCGCCTGTCTGGATTTGAACCTACGACCTGCAACAACGTAAGTCGCGGCCCTTATCATTGGGCCACTACTGCTCTCTTCGAACCTATAACTCGATCGTCGCACCCGTCACCACTGGGCCCCCACAGCTTTCTGCTTTTGGTAATTGAAATTTCACTAAGGTTGAAACTGTCTAACTGTCACACAGACAAATATACTATTCATTTGGTAACGTGCAATGTGACATTCAATCTTAAGCTGGTAAAGTATTTATGAGGTTTACTATACCTATAAGCAGCTGATAGTGTGGATAGGTACCTATACCGTTACTAGCATACAAATAATGCTCCAGATAAGATTACATGCAGATTTAAATGAAACAATATACCTACAATGCACGTGTTTGTTGATAGATAATTCTGTATTTACCGTAGATAATACATTGTTACCTTATTGTTTCAATGTGTGATCGGTGGGTAATAAAAATTAAACTTACGATTTAGATTATTATCGGACGAATTAGAATTTTGTAAGTGCTGCTGCTGTGCATGCAATGAGTCCTGGCCGAAGTAGTATCGGCCGAATGTTCGGCCGTTTCCTGCTACGAAGTTACTATTTGGTTCGGCCGGTTCCGATCTTACACTCTTTCGAATATTGACTATGGTCCCGATCCAACTGAGCCGATTCGAACTTTTTTCGCATTTTTCAATAATATTCGATTCGGCCATGTGTCGGTCCGATTCGCACTTTGCACCTCGGAGTAGGCCCCCAGGGTTCGATTCCTGGATTGGGCAAAGTGTTACCTAAGTTTTTCCATGGTAGGAATTACTGAGTAGCAGCCCGGAGTTTGAATTTATGCCCGGTTGATGGCAATAGGTTCGCACAGAGGGGGCGTTAATAACTAGCAACATGTGTGTGTGCTGTACTCGTATGTGTGTGTGCTGTACTCGTATGTGTGTGTGCTGTACTCGTATGTGTGTGTGCTATACTCGTATGTGTGTGTGCTATACTCGTATGTGTGTGTGTGCTATACTCGTATGTGCACCTCTGCCTAGCTCTTCGGGGAATACCATCGTGACGTCATGTGTGATTTAGTACTAATCTACATAGCTACGTCAACTTATTATATAACTACTCATTAAAAAGATTGTCTATCTATTATCTGTTAATTATTGTCAGATACGACAGCTATCAGCCGAATATCTGCTTTTGTACCTACGTGAATAAATAAAATTAGATATCTATCGAATAATTGGTTTCATAGTTGCTTATAATTACATCAGCTTGCAGAGCAGTGGTTGCCCAGTGTTAACGGCCGCAACTTATGAGTTGTAGCTTGTGGGTTTGAACCCCAACAGGCACTTTGGTCCACCTGCTCTTGAAACGGTGAAGGAAAACATCGTGAGGAAACCATGTTTAACTAAAAATTTGAAGACATGCGAGACATGTGACATCCGTCAACCCGCACTGGGCCCGATTGGTAGATTATGGCCTACTCCCTCTCACAGAGTGGAGGCCGGTGTCCCAGCAGTGGGAACATTAGAGGCAGGACTATGCTGTGCTACATCAGCTTCAAAATACATAATTGTATGCTGTAATCGAATTAAAAATCTGTATACCTATTTCAGAAGGTAGGTCGGTACTTGACATTTCTTATCTTCTATTATGTCACTGTAGGTGCACCAACACATCGCCAGTTAGTTTTAGTCCCACGTAATATGGGGAAAACTCACAAGTATCTCTTTACAAAACCAGACATAATCTTGGTCTGATCATGTGAAGACCATGCATATTGATGTCTGAAATGGTCTTTTGAGGAACGTACCACACAGATTTGAGTGGATCAATCCAATCAGTGCATTTGTCAGTAATCGTGTAGCTCAATTTAGAACTTGAGGAGACACAGACCCAAACTTGTCGCAACTTGAGAATTCAAACCAGTCAAAACGGGTACTCTCGTAGGTCTCAGCTCGGCAGTCGCGCGTGTAACCTAGACCCATGTTTTGACAAATGAAATAAGTTACGTAATACGTACCTAAAGCAGGCACAGGAAAAGCGGATTGGCGTGTTTTTGAAACAAGGAAATATCTTGAACTTCAGCAGTAAAAAAATACTCAATGTGGTTGGGGTTCTGAACAAAAAATATAAAAGAAATCTTAAACCGTCTAATAGGACAGGAGGATCAGGAGTGCCGAGCGGTATATACATCGTCAGGTTTTTAGAGTTCCCATGTTATTGGGATAAACAGAACGGTCTAAACAGTTACAGGAAACTGTAATAAAAATTACAGTACACAAAAAATACACTAGGTATACAAAAGACACAATAATGGGTAAATATTAAAAACAGTTAATCGAACAAACCCTTTAGGGTCACAGTTCGTATAGCGGCCAAGCCACCCAACACAAAGTGTATCTACTCGCTATTTAGCAAGCCAACACAACTATGTAAATATACAGCAGCGCTGTACCAGGTAAACCGACAGTTATGTCGGGAGCAGGTGCTCTGTATTGAGTCGAATCCGAAGACCGACTGACGAGCAAAAGGAGTGCACGCTCTTTTATAGGATGATCGAAAACTCTGTCAAATGACGCACGTCAAGTGTTTACTTGATACAAAACACTAAAATACGCTAAATCGAATAAGATTTACATTATAAAGTAATCAAATAATACAAGAATAATTGTCATAAATAAACAATGGGGATTTCACAAAGTAAACCGTTTTAAAAACAAAGCAACACGTCATCCGTTGTTTTGAATAAAACCAACGGGTACAATTTATCGAAATAAGTTGCCAAAAATCAATTAAGGCGTACACCGAGTACTCAATAAATTATGTTTCGATTTATAAGACAATAATTGATAGTAAAAATCACTGAAATTAATAATAAACACAAATCATAACAAATTCTGTTGACTACCCACAATTTTAATTTGACAACCATCTCCGACATATTTTTAAACATACTACCCAATTAGTTCACAAAAAAGATAAAAATCCGCCGAATTGCAGGGTACTTCTATCTTGCTACGTAGCGACCTACGCCGTAGCTCACCCCTACGCATGCGCTACGAAGCGTAGGCTTATCGTAGAACTCTTTTATGACACTTTCTTTGTTGATAAATTCAAGCCCATTCGTCGGGTTTTTGGTGGTTTGTGTAGGTGTAAGGTATATTTATTTGTAAAACAAAACCATGCACCTGTCATACATAATATGTATATTTGATACTATGCGTAATTTTTGAGTTGCTTACCTCCTTCATTTCAAAGTCAAAGTCTTCCCTGGAGAACGTCTCCTCAGGGTCGAGGTTCAGCCTCCTCATGGCGGCACTGAGCTCCGTGTAGTAGTGGTCGAGCAGCTTGTCGAAGTACTCGGCGCGGAACTTCTCGTCGGAGCCGGTGAAGATGAAGTAGATCAGGTCGGTGACTGGGCTTCCCCCCTGAAGGGTCTGCAGATCTACGATCTTAATGTCCACTTTGCCATCCTGGAACGAGGAAAGATATATGGTTAGATTTGCTCGTAACTTTCAGAGACGCAGCTTGGTTCCATGATTATTATTTATGTAATTTTGTATTAAGTAACCTTTTCTATAAACAGATTATGGAAGTGAGCAGGCCACATGTGCCACATGTCGCATCAGAATTGGGGGAAAGTGCCACTTTCGCCTGGTTCTGAACAACAGGACCCGGCGACGCGGTTGGCCCAGAAGGAGATGGCGTGACGAGTTATATAGACTCATACCTAAAGTATGAGGGCTCTAATTGTAAAAGAGCCAGAAAAATGGAAAGACGGAAGCGTTGAGTCCCACTGCAGGGCAAATGGCTCCCCTTTGCCTTGCAGTGGCAGGCACATAATAACATAATAATTATCAGATCGCACCGTGGGAATACTTACATTGCAACTGTAAAATTAATATGACTAGATAAAACCATATACCAACATATTATTATATGGTTGTACCATTTGTATGTCTATTTAATCTCCTTTTAACAGCCACATAAATAATTATTATGCCTTTAACATGTAGGTATTAATCTACTAATTATATACCTAAGTACTTATGTAATAAACAGGCAGGATAATATTTGATCGTTTATCTTCTGAACATACATGTCGCTATATAAGAAAGAAAGAAAAAGTTTATTTGGACACAGTTCGTGAAACACAAAATACAAAAACTAACCTACAAAACTACCAAACCTACTAAACTTTTTTCTTTCTTTTCTTTCTATATAACAATCGTTTATAGTCTTCGCAGTTTGTCAAAGATGAGCAAATATTATAAAGTTAACTGTTATGTTGTTATGAAAGAAAGTAGTTCTAATCAAATGAACGTAGTTATCGAATACTTATCATTGTTTGGGGACCTATAGGTAATTATTGTTTGTGAGCGATTAGATAAATTCTACGTGATGACTCCACGTGATGATTCCGAATTACGGAATTACCTATTTATTTATTTTTAGCTTTCGATTGTCACGATCGTTCATTCGTTATCAACGGCTTAAGTTGATACGTAGTTTGATGCATTCACAATTCAACTTTTCAACAAATCATTTTATTTTTGTCTAAGTTCGGGGGTACACAGCTGCAAAATCTCAAGCGTGCCGGTTGAGTTCAACAGGTTAAAAGACAAACTAAATAATCCATGCAGGGTTTATTTGCTTGCTATGCTTGTGGGTAAAATGCCGTTTAAGTATTATCTATAGAACCTATAGATTTTGTTTGAGCTGATCGCACTTAGTGATAAGATCGCCCTTTGGGTCACCCTTTCTAAAATTTCTATGTCTGTAATTTATATGGTGTACATAATAAAGAGTATTCGTATCTTATAAAAGAGTTTGCGAAATAATGACTTACGTCAAGATGCTTATGCATCAAGTTACTCGGTCTAAAGTCACCATGACTCAGCACTGGTCGCGGGGTCGACTTAATGGCAGCGGTAAATTGCTCCGGCGATTCGAAAGTGGTCTCGAAAAACCTCAACAATTTATCGCGGTTCTTCTCGTGAACAATCTTACCCGCATGAGTTATCAAATTTTCCATATACATCTTTATAGAATCATCATCTATGTTCCAATCAAACATAAAGTCCTCCATAACTTTTTTGAAGTTTTCCGGGTAATATTTTGCATGCGCGAAAGAAATGGCCTGCATCTTCGCCAACTCCGCCACTGCTTTACTAGCGTATGGCCAGTCTATCGACTTAAGTCTGTCATAAACGTTGTACCCGTTCATTTCTAGGTTCTCAAGTACTATCGTCTCCTCGAATAAATTGGGGTTGCATCCATAAAATTTGGAGAAAGACAACTTATGTTCATCCGGCACTTGATGATCGTTTTGAATCTTTTCGTAAATCTTGACCAATTGTGTGTAGCAGAATCGTTCTGTCTCGTAAACCCTCGGCGCTTGAGTCCTCATCTTCTCACCGATTGCTGCGACTTTAGCGAACAAGTGCAGAACATTAGATCCCTCCGAGATGGTCACGGTATACAATTTAGACGTATAGTTAGCTCCTCCGGTCGAAATTGGTTTAACATCCAAATCGTATTTGACGAAGTTTTGTTCTGTGGCAATTTTATGAAGGAGGTCCTTGAAATGTCCTGCGTCTGCCATGTTGAGTTTCAAAATGAAATTACTTTGAGAAGTAAACACTGAATTACTATGTAGTATATCTGAGTAACGTTTTTCTTATTCACGCGGTACACGTGGGCGCGCGTCGACACTTGGCAGGGTACTGAAGCGCGCTGCGCCGGCGCCGGCGCGGCGGCGCGGTGTCTACTATCAGTCTATGTTATCTGAATCATTCACCAACATCATCCAAAAATTTGCTGGAAGTAACGAACACATACTTCAACGAAATGTGAATGTCGAGGTAATCCAGCTACTAAAAACACGGACATAGTACGTACATTAGAGAGAATACTAACAATACGGTGGTATACATGCTACACAATACATGGACAAAGGGTTTTATACATTAGATATCAGACCCTAAAAAAGTACACAGACTTGTGTAAAAGTGCAATTGGATACTATTCTTAGTTATACAATAGGCTTGAACGTAAAATAACACATTTGAATTAAGATAATTATGCTTATTAGCATATGAGGGTATATTGTAATAAATGATTACCTTGAAACTAATACCGACAGGATTAAATAAATATATATTATGTGTGCTGTGCGAGCGCATCTTTGCGTTTTGGATAAATAAATATTGAAGTACCTACCTAGGTATTTGTTGAAATTTCAGATTTAACGTTTTACAAAAAAATAAATTGAAAACGAGTTTGTCCCATCAAGCATTACCTAGTTAGCGAGCGTGAATACTTACATTTTTTTCGACGCATAATGGTATCTAGTTACCACAGCGTGCAGCGGGCCAAACGGCCGTGATCCTAGAGTTGAGAAGGAAGGACGAAGGGAACAATGCTGTTATAATAAAGTGGTGCTCAAACTGTCTCTCGCACCGCTTGTCAGTGGATGTTATTCATAGCTCAAATTCAGCTTCTAGTCACAGTAAGGATGGTTATCCAGGTAGACATTATTTTATACACCTACAAGGTGTATAAAATAATGTCTACCTGGATTGGATATCTGTGGTCTACCTACTTTATGATTATCTTTAGCTCATTCACTGACAGACTACCCACAGACTAAAACGCTCTAGTAACATGAAATTATGCACAACAGCTCTTTATGTAAAGCACGTTAAGCCGATGGTCCCGTATGTGGTTCGTGGATCTTTGGCAGTCAGTAGCCCGAAAGTCTGACAACCAGTCTTACCGAGGGGTATCGTATTACCTAATAACTGGGTTGTGGAGATCAGATAGGCAGTCACTCCATGTAAAATACTGGTATTCAGCTGCATTCGGTTAGACTGGCAGCCGACCCCAACATAGTTGAGAAAAGGCTAGACAGATGATGATGAGCTCTTTACGTAACAGGAAGGATTTTGAAATTCACCCCCAATGGGGTTAAATAGGAAATGAAAGTTTATTATGGAAGTTTGAACACCTGGATCCTTCTGCCATACGGCCATACTGCCGGTTCCATGCAACTCTCATGCACGGAACCGGGAAGTATGGCAGAGGCCTATACCCAGCTGTGGGCGATTCCGGGCTGCGATGACGATGATGATGATGATGATGGATGTTTGTCATTTTTTCCGATGGGAAAACACATCGGGGTTCATTGGCAGTCATTGGCCTAGTAAGTAACTAAATAAAATACATTGGTAGGTGCACAGCTGTTTAATTATGCACAGCCAGGATTTAAAATTAATATTTTACAAATATGTAGGTAGTCTTCTGCAAGTTGTTTTTCTAGTGGGTATGCAATCAATTTCTGGTCATCCACCATAATTCATTGTTTTATAAAACTGGCTGGATAATAAAGTGGTAATTTATCTGCATACAACTAGTGGCTCCCTATGATAACCTCAAAAAATTCTTGCATTTATTGTTTACAGTAATGAACTCACTTCTATTGCAAGCATGAATATCATGTATCTTTGTACATGGATATTTTTTTTAATAATGTAGGTAGGTTCGTGTGTGGCTATAATAGGTAAGGTAGATATGTAGGTAGAGGGATTATTGTTTTGTATGATCTGTGGTTTGTACTACTTACGAATGACCATAATTTTTTAAAAATAAAGCATGACAACGTTTTTGTAGAAATTGTTTGATTCGTAAAAGTTTTGATATTTTTCTACCCAAATTAAATTCTATAAATAGTTGATATATAAATATTATTTTATAAGAAGATAGTAAGTATCAATAATCTTAATCTAAATTAATATTATAAAGAGAAAAGATTTGTTCATATAAATGTTTGTTTGTTACGCTTTCACGTTAAAACGTCTGAACGAATTTGGATGAAATTTGGCACAAGGGTAGGTAGACCATGACTTGGATTAGGACATAGGATACTATTTATCCCGATATTCCCACGGGATCGACACTTATGCGGGTGAAACTGCGGTGCACGTTATCGAACAAGTCGAATAACATGAATCCAAAAATCACAATACCTACAACATGCCAAAATCATTACTAAAAATCAATTTTCCGGTTGCATACGTTCATTCATAAAACGACCGGAGTATTAATAGAAAGACACATAAACTGTGACACACGGCACGCGGCGTTGTTATGTTTATGTAAACATTAATTTATTTTAGTTTTCCTGCTTGGTTTTGTGTCGTCGTGCATAATCGGACGGTCAGTACATACACACATAGTTGGCAACCTTTGTGGCCACGTGCTGTATGACCGTGACTTTATACACATGCGTTATCACTGATATCATTATAAAAGTAATATATGCGTACCTACTAGTGTGATAAATAATATCTACATCTCAATCTTGCAGTTTTGTTGAAAGTACGGATTGGTCCATGATTGAATAAAAGTTTGAGTGAGTTTAATTTTTATTGCACCGTATGGGTTAAGTATTCCTCAAGCTTATGGACGGTGGTGGCCAGTGGCAACGGCCGCGACTTACGAATTGTTAGTCGTAGGTTCGAACCCAGACAGGCGCTTTTTGTGTAAATTATTTCTTTACCACTGCTTTGAAAACGGCGAATGAAAACATTGTGAGGAAACCGGCATGTCCTACAACCAAAAATTCGAATACATGTGACATCCACCAACCCGCACTGGGCCCGCGTGATGGATTACGGCAAACTCCCTCTCACAGAGAGGAGGCCTGTGTCCCAGCAGTGGGAACATTATAGACTGATTATACAGACTTTAACATATTATGTAAAGATACAACTTACCTCCCGTACTCTATGCAGCAAGTTACTTCCTCTAAAGTCTGCATGGATGATGGCAGTGGTGCGAACGCTGGCGCACATCTTCACTAATAAATCTTTCGTATACTCGTCCCGTCTTAGAAACTTCTCTAATGCTTCTTTATTCTCGGGCTTGACGTTCAACAACGCAATTTCGACCGATTTCTCCATCATAACATCCATGGAACCTTCTTTCCAGTCCATTCTTATAATTTCCAAAGTCTTTTCAAATTCCTCTGGGTTTTTTTTATGAAACGCAAAGGATAATGCGTGCATCTTCGCCAAATCTCTGGTGGCGGCAGCAGCGTACTCCCAATTACATGAATGGAATCTGTCATAAGGTCCGTAACCCAGTGCCAGCAAGTCTTCCATCACTACCGTCTCCTGATATTTTGTGGGGTCGAAGCCGTAACACTTAGTGAAGAACAGTCGGTGCTCCTCGGGCACTCCATTTTCTTCTTCCAAGGATGCGTAAATTTTCGCCAGTTTCGTATAAGCGAATCGTTCAGTATCGAAAACCATAACGGGCACTTCACTGCGAAACTTTTCTCCTAGTGTTGCAACTTTTGCGAATAAATATAGATCATGTTTGTCTTGTTCTCTTATGATTACTGTGAACAGTCTCGACGTGTAGTTGGCTCCTCCGCTTGATACTTCATTTATAATTATTTCAGGGTTGTCATAATCTTGTTCCGTAGCGATTGTGTATAGTAATTGCCGCAGCGGTTTTTCTACGTGCGCCATGGTTCGCGTTTTGTTGCATACTAACGTACTACAACATTGTGATTATCTATTATGATAAACATAAGCCGCCTTGTTGTAAATAGTCGCGTTCAGATTCGCGGTCAATGTCACGTGACTACGATTTATTTTTATTAATTAATCTATATATATATACTACTTATAATAAATCTGTAGAAGTGAAAATTCTGTAGATTGAAAATATCAAAAAATAAGTGGCAATGTTACTAGACCGACACAGAACCCAAAAATGTGATTAAAAAAATTTTTGTCTGTCTGTTTGTTCAGGCATCACGCAAAAACTACCGGTTCGATTACGATGAAACTTGGTATAATTATTCTTTAATATCTCGGGCACCACACTGGGAACTTTTTATCCCGGAAAAGTATAAACATACAATAAAAAACAAATTTAATTTTGCGGTTCGATCCCTAGACAAACTTATTATTTGCGGTTGGTATAGTAATCGGTTACTATACCAACCGCAAATAATAAGTTTGTCGTAGGTTACGTCACTAAGGGGCGCTACACACGGCTAAGATACTATAATATTTTATCTTAAGATACAATATCGCTCGCCATACAATTCAATGGACTATCACACAAGACGAAGATAATAAATAATATTTCATTTTTAGTATCTTAAGATGAATTTGTATGGCGAGTAAAATATTATAGTATCTTACCCGTGTTCAGTGCCCCTAAGTTATGCTCTAAATGTAGTGCTGAAGGTTGAATTTGGCTTGCACCGTTCGCAGCACACGTGGCGGTGGCGCGCGGCCGCCACGGATCGATACCGTATAAGGGACGGAGTCTGAGCGCGGGCATTACATTTTTTGAACTTTGATTTGAACGGACGTGTCGAGTGGCGAGCGTTCGTTCTTATTTTAACTGCTACTTGCAATTCTAAACCGTGCTTTTCAGTGCGACCTTTTTATTCCTATTAGTTTTTAGGGTTATTTAGGTTTATTTTTTTAAGTCGTAGTTATAGATTTTAATTTTAAAGTATAGGTAGTACATTTGATAGTGTACGTAGTGACCGTAGGTTATTTTATAATACTGTTAGGTAGGATTAGTCATTCGTATAGATATTAGTTTTTAGGGATTTTGCTTATTTATTGAGTTTAGATTAGTTATCATCAGAAATAGGTTTATTTAGGTAGGTAGGTATTTAATTTTCTGTTAATGAGTTTATTTTTTTTTAATTAGGTAGGTACTTAGGTAAAGATATCATATAGGTACCCTCTTAATCACCACTAATGAGACACAATTGGTTTTCTATTGTAATTAGCCACAAAGGGCCTGCGAGATAGATGGCATTCTGGGGAGGCACATACATTTTATCCTGTTAGCACGTTCCCGTGGGATAATTTCCGACATCCACGCGGGCGAAGCCGCGGGCAGAAGCTAGTCTAAAATAAAGCACTAACACACATACACAAACAAAAAAACTAAAGTTGATTTTTAATATCGTAGAAGGGTTGGGACATTCTACAATACTATGGAGTTTATTTATAAACCAAGATTAAAGTTATGTGACGTTTATTTCTACGTCAAAAATGTATGAATAAAGGGAAAATTCATAAGGTATTTTTTTTACCGTCAAATGGTCTATTGTGACATGTCATGTCTGCTCCTTCGCTATATCTAACTTAAATATTAATGTATTATAGGCACAATATTAACGGAATAATTAATGCTCTAAAAACTATGGTGATAATCGCATCAAAATTTAGAAGATCTGAGTGTTCTTGTAAATTCCACGATGGATTTTGATGCGATTGGTCACACAGTAGACGTGAGAAGTGACTTTGTTTTATACTATGTATAGATATAGTCATAGAAGATTTGTATCGGTAATCCAACTATGTATTTGATACGAGATTCAAGGTCCAAGTCGCTAAGATTAATATCAATGTAGAATACATTGAGTAACCAATATTTTGTAACCATATTTTGATTCAAAAGAGTGGTTTCTTGCCCATTCTTCTACGCCACGCCAGCACATCAAGCTACTACAATCTGTCAAATTTCTTTAATAGATTTTCGACTTTATCGCTAATAAAGCATTAAGGTTCAAGGTTGATTGGGAAAATTTGACAGTTTCGGGTAGCTTGACCTGCTGGCGTCTGTACCTAGCTTCATCTTGCCTGTAATTGGTTTACTTGAAGTAAATACTTTGAGTTTGTTCCGATTGTTGTTTCTTTATTCTTTGCTAACAATAGTGGGGTATTTTCTTGTAAAGTAGTGGTTTTATCCTAATACCCGCACTATACATAAGTACTTACGATGTTTTTCCCGATGTCTTCATAAAAGCGATGTTTTTGACGGCGAGATGAACTGTCAACAATAATTCGGAAACAGAGAAATAACATTGTAAGATTGAGCGATAGATTAGATATAAGTCCTTATCTAAGTACGCACAGTAAGAACATTTCTATTATTATCAAAGATAATTTGATTATTAATATAAATAACGTACACGACGTAGGAGGTTCTGCAGTGCAATTCTGTAACCATCTCACCGTGAAAACTTAGGTGAATTGAGCGTGGAGTGAGCTGTCATTCCAAATAATGCTCGGGATTGACACTACTGACAACTCACATCAAGCTCACTTCACTTGAGTTTTCACGGTGAGATTTTTACAGAATCGACCGGCTGTTCGCATCTTTGACTTTATCATGATATTATACATAGATTTTATGATTCATAGTGTAAATTATGTAATAGAATAAGTACTTCATTTAAATTGTCGTTCTTCTATTGTCGATACTAGCTTCTGCCGGCGATTTCACCTTGTTGTGTCAAATCCGAGCGCGATCCAACAAAAAAAAAACAAACTCAGTTTTATTACCTATTAGTACTTATAGATTTAGATGTGGCCAAAAATGATCTTGATGAACCGACACGTTTCTCACTTTATTTAGAACGAGTGACCCGCCCTTGTTTCGCACGGGTGCAATCTACAGATGTGGCGACATGTTACAACATTGAGATTTCAGTGCTATTTATATATAATTATGTAAATATCCTAAGTTAAACGTGTATGTACCCGCATCAAAATCCATTGTGTCGTTTAGAAGAACTAATTGGTATAACACAGAGACACGAAAAACGACTTTGTTTTATACTATGCGTAGATAAGTAGATTGTATAGATGACCAATTCTGGGGCAATTGCAGCTCAAGGGTATAGGTACATATTCTGGGCGCAAAAACGTTGCATTAGAGTGATATGTGGTTTGGAGACCACGGACAGTTGTGAACCAAAGTTTAAGTCCCTAAAAGTGCTTATAATATTTCCGTCATTGTATATTCTGGAAATGGCCATGTTTGTAAAGACCAATAAAAACCTATTTCCCACGATGTCAGAAACTATAAAGCAACCTGTCCAGTATTCAATATAAAAATTGATTACAAATCGAGTCCTGTAACACAGCGTTAATGAGGAAAAGTGTTATTTGTGTGGGTCCTAACTCCTACCATATACAATAAATTGTCAGATTTAATGAAAAATATACAATTAAAAACTTTAAAAAGAAATTAGTGTCCTTCCTAAAAGAAACATGTTATTATTCGATTAATGATTTTTTATTGGACAAAACTTTTTAATCAGCAATGTGTAAGTATGATAAATATAATTAATATTATTTTGAACTTATGGACCTAATATGCATTTAATTTTCAATTTTATTCTAAAGATAAATTAATTAACTTGAATCTTTTCAATATTAATTATTATTAATCAATCAATCAATCAATTAATTATTATTATTATTCATGTATGTAAATAATGTACAATTGTAATAATTCCAACTGTGACATTTTAATTTGTAATTTTATTTTTATCTCAATAAATTCAATTTTTATAAATTTTGCGTGCCTATTTCCAGGCAGAATGTACATGGCTCACTCCTATCTACTCCACCTGTATTTTAATGTAACCTATATTCGTTGCAAATAAATTATTTGATTTGATTTGATTTTTGACTAATAACGTATGGGAAGTTTGCAATCCAAAGAAATAATATTGTACTAATATTATAAATGCGAAAGTTTAAATGGATGGATGGATGGATGTTTGTTACTCTTTCACGCAAAACCTACTGAACGGATTTGGATGTATTCCCATGGGATCGAAACTTATGCGGGTGAAACCGCGGGGCGGTAGCTCCTGCCCGGGACTTCGTCCGCGTGAAATTTCTTGTACCCCATGATATTTCCATAAACAAAACGGTCATCAACCTAAGTTCTTACTTCATGAAAAAAGATTGTCCCCATTATTGTCATAAAATGAAATAATAGGGGTTAAAGTATGAAATTGCCATTTTATTGTAATAGGTATTTCGAATTGACATAGAACCTTCATGGTTTGAGATTTTTGAGTGAAACTTTTTTCTCACATGGTACCTACGAAGTTCTTCTTTTAAAAAATGTGCAACATTCGATTATCGACTTTCAGTTGTTTTTTTATTCAGCTTAGACAAGAAAGATGGATGCTTCGAAAATTCGAGTTATTTTTTTATACGAGTTCCGAGGCGGTACTAACGCGGCAGAAACAGCTCGCAATATCAATGTTGCGTTTGGAGAGGCGATTTTGGTTTAAACGCTTTCGTGATGGAAACTTTGATTTGAAGAACGAACCACGTGGAGGACCGCCCACACAGGTGAAGAACATTGAATTGAAAGAGATGATGGAAGCCGATCCGAGCCAAACTATCCAGGAATTAGCGGCATGGTTTAACGTTATCTTAGCAAAAATATTGACTCATTTGCGTCAAATCAATAAATTAAAAAAATATGAAAAATGGGTGCCTCATGATTTGACTGATCTGCAGAAAAAAAAAACGCGTGTTGAAACTTGTGTTGCCTTGTAGAATCGATACAGAAATGAAGGAATATTGGATCGAACTGTGACATGTGATGAAAAGTGGATTCTTTACGATAACCGTAAGCGAAAAATGCAATGGCTGACCCCAGGTCAAACGCCGCAACAGTGTCCTAAAGCAAAGCTTACCAATTAAAAGGTAATGGTAACTGTTTGGTGGTCTCAGCATGGTGTTATTCACTATAGCTTTCTCCGATCTGGTCAAGCAATAACGGCAGATGTCTACTGTGCCGAACTCCGAACAATGATAGCAAAACTAGCAGTGAAACAGCCCCGACTCATGAATCGATCTTCACCATTATTGCTCCATGATAACGCGAGACCTCATACAGCTCGTGAAACCGTTTTAACTCTACAGGAACTGCAATTAAAAACCATTCGTCACCTCCGTATTCGCCAGACCTTGCTCCAACGGACTACCATTTTTTTCGTGATTTGGACAATTTTCTACGTGATAAAAAGTTTTCTTCGCAGGAGGCAGTACAAAATGCTTTCACACAGTTTGTCGAATCTAGATCACGAGAGTTCTATCGCAAAGGCATAAATGACCTTTCTATTAGATGGCAGCAATGTATAGATAATAATGGTAATTATTTTGATTAAATAAATATGTTAAATTAATAAAAAAAACGAAGTTCAATTTTTCAGTACAAGTCGTTAATTTCATACTTTAACCCCTAATATACTGTGCGTGCCTATTTGACTTTTCGTGAACGAAATCATCGATATAGACGTACTTAACTGATATGACACGGATACATCGATTATATCATGTTTACAGTTTGTTATTTCACAAATCTGCTGAGAAACAATGACTTTACAATAAATACACAAATTAAAACATCCCCTCAAAAAAAGCGTGTTATCTTTTAATGATTGTGTGATTTGACCAAGATTAATCAATATGTCTGGACTTTAAAGTGTTTGCAAACCTACTAACAGATACATAATCATTTGTAATCACTTTTATTTACTTAATCTTATCTTCTACGTTATTATATTATGAAGAAACGAACTGCTTACCTCAGTACACCTTGTAAGTCCCACCATGGCGAACACGGAAGAAACGCTGCAGAAATTATTAAACAAAATCGCTGCGGAACAAAACTATAAAAACCATGAAATAATTATCAATGAAATATTCAGCGGAGGAGCCAACTACACGTCGAAACTATTCACAGTGGTTATAAGAGAAGAAAATAAAGAAGATTTACATTTATTCGCTAAAGTCGCTGCAACCGGAGAAGCATTTCGCAACGAATTTCCAGTAGATCCTTTTAAAACAGAACAATTCGCTTACATAAAATTGGCGAAAATCTACGCATCCTTGGAGGAAGAAAACGGAGTGCCCGAGGAGCACAGACTATACTTCACCAAGTTTTACGGCTTTGACCCTAGTACGTACCAGGAGACATTGGTTCTTGAGAACTTGTTGGCGCATGGATATGGTCCTCACGACAGATTCCATTCCATAGATTGGGAGTACGCTTCTTCAGCAGTTACAGACTTGGCGAAGATGCACGCACTGTCCTTCGCATTTAGTAAACAATACCCAGAAGAATTTGAGAAGACTTCGGTGGCTTTAAAATTTGAATGGAAAGAATTTGAAAATATGACACTTATGGTGCAGAGAATGGTAAGCGTTGCGTTGAGCAATGTCAATCCCGAGTATAGAGAAGCATTGCAGAAGTTTATGGGAAATCAGATGAATCCAACGAATATGAACTCGCCCATTCGCAGTACTGTCATCCTACATGGAGACTTTAAAGGGAACAACTTGCTACACAGAGTACGAGAGGTAAATTTATTAAATTAAAACCAAAAAAAAAAACATACATAACATATCTGTGTGTGTGTCAGTCTGTTCCAAAAGTAAGGATGATATTTTGATTTGATTATTTGAATACTAAATTTAAATTTAAAATTTGAATATCGGGGATATTCAAATTTTAAATTACTTTATAGATTTGATGTTTGATTATAATTAAAGTTCTATTTGCAGTGTCACCTACAAATAGACTCATTTGATTTGTATATCGAAATTTTAATTTGAAATGTCTTTATGATGTTTTTCGTTTGACAATCGAGGTTAATTTTATAACTTATTTTCGTCGATGATTTAAATTGCAATTTAGGAATGCTATTCAAACAATAACTGCTTGGAAAAGTGGTGAGATTTATGATTTTGAAACCTATTAAGTATACAGATGAATTAATTTCAAATTCCCAATCCCTGTAGTCAGTGATTGCGTAAGAATTTAATCTGAATAGGGTTTGTTTACACTTTATTGAGATACTTTTGGAACAGACCATAGGGTGGTTTAGCCGGTTTACTGGTACCTTTGGTTTCCACCCAATTATTTTTTAAAGGAATACTATTAAAATGTTGTAGGTTTACAATAATTGAAAGAATAGTATTTCCATTTCATTCCAGAACGGCAAGGTGGATATCAAGATCGTAGACCTGCAGACCCTGCAGGTAGGCAGCCCGGTCGCCGACCTGATTTACTTCATCATCACCGGCTCCGACGAGAAGTTCCGCGCCGAGTACTTCGACAAGCTGCTCGACCACTACTACACGGAGCTCAGTGCCGCCATGAGGAGGCTGAACCTCGACCCTGAGGAGACATTCTCCAGGGAAGACTTCGAATATGAAATGAAGGAGGTAACGATCGCTTTATAATTATTTGTATCGAGTTTATCGCAAGCTTCCCGTAAACGATCGTGAAATTTTGCATTCAAACTTCACTTTTCATCAAACAGTGTTTAAAAACAAAAATATTATTTTTCCAGAAACTGCCATTCGGGCTCTCGCTTGCAGTGGTCTTGTTGCCTGTGATCACAGTTGACAGCCAGGACGTGCCCAAAGTCGACGAGACTCTCGACATCACCAACTTCTCCGTCGAGAAGGTCAGCGACCTCTACGTGGAGAGGCTGAATGGAGTCGTCAGCGATTATGTCAAGTGGGGCATTCTCAAATAATTGCATGAACAATTTGATTTGGGTCATTGTTAGCTTTTCGTTATGCTACTGAACATAATATGAACCAAATGTTTTAAACATTAATTCCATTTTTGTTGTATTTTGAAGATGATAATAATGTAGTTTTTGATGATATTGACAAATAATGCGGAATAAGTAAGTATTATAAAGCAAAGCAAACAGTTGTTAGCAAAACTAGGAACATGGCAGAAATGAGATTGGTTTTTTTTTATTGCAAAATGGGTAGCTCTTGACCTCGATCTCGCCTGTTGGAAAGCGATGGCGAGGTCTATGATACAACGAGCAAGCCCAGTGCCCAGTAGATGCCTGTTCACATCTTGCTTTACTCTTGGTTTTACTTTTACATCAAGCTATTTATGTAAACTATCATCATCATCATCTATTTTTGTAAACTATATTGGTAATTTTAAAAATAATACTATTTAGTCTCTTGGGTATGTACCCAAGCCCAAGAGACTAAATAGCTTTATTTTTGCAGCTGCGCTGTGAAAGGTAATGTTACCTTTCACAGCGCAGCGATGCGGAGGAATATTTCGTCGCCATAATTATTTTAGTTTTTTAATAGTTTTAGTTAGGTTAGGATATTATATTTTTATTTCAATAGTTTGTATATTAAATATCTACTTAATTCAATTAAATATTGGTTAAGTTTACTACATGATTTTATTGATTACAATAACTAGCATAGCACTTGCCCGTGACTTCGTCCGCGCGTATTTTATACCTATCCCTACGAAATTCAACTCTTCAACCTCCATCCCCTTTATAGGCTTGTTTTGGATATTTAACTAGAAATTGAAATAGTTAATTGTGTAATAATTGTATATAGACAAAGTGTGTAACAGGTCCAGTTGAAAACCAGCGTGAGGCACTAGTTGTCTGGCATTTTTGCTGAACAAGGTCTTTTTGGTGCAGCCGTGAGGCACACTATCCTGCTAATTTCTTACATCGGACTTGTGTATCTGTATGTATCTGGCGTATTTTGTGTTTTTTGGTCTGTGCTAAATAAATGTATTTTCATTCTTTCTTGAACATCATTTTAGTTCATTTTTGGACAATGGGTAATATTGTGTGGGCCCGGTACCCAAAAAAAGATTTGCCTATAGAATTATTTTATCGCCTTAGGAAGTAGTTTAATGAATCCTAAGAAAGCATGCCTGAATTCACTTGAAGAAATAAGATAAATGTGAGGAAGTAAGATTGATTTAATACAGAGAAATATTTAACTTATCCTCTAAACACTTATAACCTGCTAATGATGGACAGTTTGTGAAATTAATGAACGTCTAAAAAAATTACCGAACACTCTAAATAATGATTGCGCCTTTTATTTGTACCTGAAATCATTCCTATTTATGGTATAAATACAAGATCCAACTCATATTATACGGATATTTTATTTATAATACATAGACTTATGTTTATTTATTACTAGCTGTGCCCGCGACTTCGTTCGCGTGGATGTCGGGAAACCATAATGTGTGCCTGTAAATACACATCAAGATAATGCTAACGAGGAGACTGGTAGAAAGAATGCCTACCAGTCTCCTATTTCCTATTAACTAATGGGGGCAAACAGATTTGCTGCTCAAATAATTTCACAAGGCGTTATCATTACCTTGATGTGTTCAATATGATAGTGCCATATCAAATAAACTACTACAATAATCTCAAGTATCAGTGCTCGGTACTCATCTAAATAAAAGAGAAGGAAAATACTGTTCTACTTTCTCGTTTTTATATTGCTCCTGTGGTTCTTTATAAACGATAAGATATTATTTTACTACTTAAATTTAATTTGTTCATACCAAACAAATGTTGTAATTTTCAGTGGCGTAACAATAGGGAGGCAGGAGTGGCAAAATGCCACGGGCCCCAGCCGGAGGGGGCCCCCGGCCCGAGAGGCCATGAGCCCAGGAGGACCCTAACATACCTAAGTATAGAAATGCAAACTTTTTTCGACCACTAGATCAAGGAAGCGGTCAGGTATAAAGTTTTGTAGGGAAATTACGAAATCTACGCGGACGAAATCGCGGGCGAAGTGCCAGTAACAAAAATAAAACGTTGGTTGAGCTTCTTTACATTGTGGGAGGGCCCTACCAATCCCATGAATTTGCCACGGGCCCCAAAGGGTATAGTTACGCCACTGGTAATTTTTAACCACATTTATTCGGTATGAAAAAAATTAAGAAGTAAAATATACATACCTTAACGTTTAACGTTCACTCATTAAACAATACATTACTTACACAACATTACAGTTGCGCGTTGGCTACAGTCTTACACAGTGAAGTACTTACTTTGACACCTATCGCCAAACAACCATTATATCGAAGTTGTAAACATCAGACAAGTTCAACATATTGTTGGTACGAGTATCTCAACCGCGGAGCCGCAGATCATAGATCAGTCAAAAGCCAGTCGTGAATCAGTCGCCCACCATGTCGGACGCGGAGAATATACTACGCAAAGTTCTCGACAAAATCATAGATCAATTACAATACAAACATGCAAAAATATCGTTGAAGGAACTAACCAGTGGTGGTGCTAATTACACGTCAGCTCTATTTTCCATAAATATCACAGCACCAGACCAAGATGCCTTGAAACTCTTCGCGAAAGTGGCTAATATCAGTGGAATGTTTCGCAAAGTTATCAACATAGATTTCATGTTTAAAACTGAACAGTTTGTGTACTCTGAGCTCGTCAAAGTATACGAGAAGATTCAAGACAAGCACCAGCTCAGTCCGGAGCATCGCTTCGAGTTCCCCAAGTTCTTCGGAGGCGAGTCAGCTGAAGGTGAAGAGACAGTGATTATGGAGGACCTGACGGCGAAGGGCTTCGGCACTTTCAGTAGGTTCAAATCCATAGACTGGGAGCATGCCGCCTGCGCGGTAGAATACTTAGCCAGATTCCATGCTTTATCTTTTGCGTACCAAAAGGAAGATCCTGAAAACTTCGCCAAAGACGCCGAGCAAGTAAAAACAAAGAAAAGGGATGATTTGGATAACTCTAGTTTCACAGACACTTGGAAGAAAATGATTGCATCAGCTGTTAACGTCGCTAAGGAGGAGCACAAGGAGAGATTGGCGAAGCTATTAGAAGCTGATGATTACAGTCGGGATAAGGTCTACCAGTTCAAGACTCCATTGAGTACTACAGTGCTGTGTCACGGTGACTACAGAGTCAGCAA
The DNA here is from genome assembly GCA_945859715.1 of Apamea sordens. Lineage (NCBI taxonomy): Eukaryota > Metazoa > Arthropoda > Insecta > Lepidoptera > Noctuidae > Apamea > Apamea sordens. The sequence goes on from OX244002.1 coordinate 1,088,750, forward strand.
TTTGTTGTTCAGAGGACTGGTATGTTGTTTTTTATAACTACGTAGCGAATAAGAATAAAAACATTTACCATTGGTAAAAATTGGTAGTACAGTCGACTACATGTCTCGGTGGTTACAATTCGACCTTGAGTTCTAGTGTAGTACGCAGGTTCAATATAATAAGAGGTCAGTTTAAACTGGTTTTGTTACCTCTGACGTGCGGCCTAGTATATTTAGTATTTAGCTGTCAAGGTGAATTTACTATCGTTCTCGCAGTATGATAGTAAAACAGACGTTATTAGTGTGTTAGTTACACCATGGAGCGTCGAATTATTTCGCAACATTTGTTTAGATATCATCCGTGTTGTTTTAGGTACATTAATCAAGCAACCGACTGTGTAATGGCGGTTATGGTCCCCAAAAACCTTAAATCTGTGACATTGATGATGTATCTAAAACGAAAGTGACGCGGACGTGCTTTAAGGAATATATAGTTTTTCTTTATATTAGCATAGCATAAAAAGCTTATAATTTTCCCACTGCTGGGACACAGTCCTCCTCTCGGTGAGAGGGAGTGGGCCAACAATCACATATCTACGTCAGCATCATGCTCCAAGGTATCATACTTATTTATAAGCTACTACACTTATCTATATCTAAGGAAACTGAAGTGCTATCTTGTAATTACATGTTCATCATCTACTTGGGAATATCGTATATAGTATCTTTAATTATTTTCATGAACTTGCATTTTCCCTTTCATATTTTTGTTTTATTATTTGAGAGGTACGGTCACCAAATGAGATAAGTTATCAGGGTCGTCGGATATAGTTGAAGTTTAATAAGAAACGGATTGATGTTTTCGGATAAAATTTTATTTAATTAATAGAAATCAAACAGTTCATTCGAACACATCCATCGGTTTCTTACCAAACTTCAACTATATCGGACGACCCTGATTACTTATCTCCTTTGGTGACTATACATGCGTAGTAACTCCTAAGACTATTACAAACGGCTCCTGTGTATAAAGACTTCCTGCTTAAAACGTGTTTATTATACAATATTGTTCTCTCCAAAAAGCTATGTAAATGATTCTGCTATTTTGATTAATTATATATGCTTGTCTCGAATAGCTACGTATTATAAACAGACGTCATGATGTACGAATTGTACGATACATTATTTATCAGACTTTTGACAGTCATGGCCATGGCTCGTGGCTAAATGATAACAGCCGCGCAGGTGATCGATGGTTAAGCTGCGCTTGCCGCGGTCGGTTCATGGATGGGTGACCATCCATTACATATCAAGACACTTCCCTCCGTGTCTCAGAAAGCACGTTAAGCCGTTGGGCCCGACTGTCATTCTCGGATCTTTGACAGTCGTTACGGGTCGTCAGATGCCCGAAAGTCTGACGACCAGTATTACCAAGGGGTATCGTGTTACCCAGTAACTGGGTTGTGGAGGTCATAGACAGTCGCTCCATGTACGGATGCGTACGCATCTTCTTACGAAATCGTTGTTTTCTATGGACAAACGCTGAACAGAGCTGAATAAGTGTGGTTAGTCTCTGAGAGGCTAACTTATACTGGTTTGGTTACCTCTGACGTGTGACTTACTGGACTTGTTCCCGATATGACCGGAAAGAAGCCAACCTGATAATTCTCAGTGGGTCAATTACAAAAATCTTATCTTTGCCTTAATTCTGGTTGTTGACCTTTCTCATGATAATTACATCTACAGCCAAACTTGTATAACCACAAGCTCTAATGAATGTGGTAATCATTCTAAACTAACAGGCAATGTCTTTTGTCCTTTTCTGCTGTGACACGTTAGATAGAGATAATGATATTCCGGTCATTATTTCAGTATTTAGGACAATGTCTCTATTTGGTCACGTAGTTATTTTTAGCTCATTCAATTGTTTGTCGTTATTATTCGTCGCAATTTACTTTTGTTCGTTCTGTGTAGATAAGAGATTCATTATGTAATTTATTTTGGTACTTAAAGGCTCCCGCAGACAGGCGCCACGTGATTTTGTTAGAACAATTTCCATGTAGTTTTCATAAAAATTATTCTGCTAGAGTCGCGTCGCACCTGTCTGCCTGAGCCTTACGAGTTATATTCTCATCGTTGATATTGATGAAGTTTGATTATTTATGAGTTGTATTCTATCGGCTATACTGCAATATGTTTTTCGTTGGGAAAACCAAGAAGCAAATACCTATAAGTAATAAATTATCCAGTTCTCAACATTTTTTTCTACAACAACTATAATTATGTTTTGGACCTTGTCATCAACAAGCTGATAAATGGCAGCTTAAAGTCTAACCAAAGCCTAGGACCACAATACATCTGTAGATGCTAACAAAACAGAAGAAGCATTCTTATAAAGTCTCAGGCTCTGTTTGTGTTAGAATTTAAACTACAAAATAAATGGTCAACAATAATCCTACAATGGCCATGACAGCAGATTGTCGCGGTCTCAATAAACGTTGATAGCCAAGGCCGGGGACCCGGGGTCCATTGAGTTTCTACTCGCTGTGACACAAAGAAACTGGGACATGGCAAACTAACGGAAAACACTTTGTTGACCAAGCCTTTTTTTCCCCTTTTTGTAAGAAATCTCGGCGAGTTATAAGGTTGGAGTAATTTACGTAATCTACGTGTTTACGATACGCTCGAAAACGTTCGCGTAGTAGAAATTTCGAACGTCAGATTTTTTATCATAAATGTCAAATGTCTCCGGTTCATGAACATCTACATATTTATATCATCATCATCATCATCAGCCCACAGCAGTCCACTGCTGGTCATAGGCCTCTCCTATTGCACGCCAATTCAACTCGATTTTCGGCAACTTCATCCAGCTGCTACCAGCCATCCTGCGAAGACCATCGATCGCTCCACCTAGTCTGAGGGCGTCCCACCTTACGTTCACCGTTTCCGTACCATACCGTTTACGTTTTTTCTACATCTATATACATATTCTTTATTAAAGTCGCTATCCGTGTCAATCTGTGACCGCGTTGTTCTTTTTAAACAAAGTGATTTAAGATAGGTTGTCAAGATAATTTTAATGTCTTTGTTTCTAAACTACGCAACAATTTCAATGTAGTTTTCACCACCATTTAGAATTTTAGACGAACGGAAGGTTTGTGGAATAATAAATTTATATTAAACTTACAAAAGGTGATATTTATATTATAATTTTATTAAAGAGAAAAAAAAAATTTACACTGGGTAGAAATATTATTCTACATTAACTAACAAACTATTTAAAAAAATCATAACCTAACCTAACTCTTTTAACGAACTAAAATATGGCGTCGAAAAAATCCTCCGCATCGCTGTCTAAAACTGAAACTTACAGAAAATAAAAACAATAATGATGTATTGTCACGTTGTAAAACCATGCGAAGTACTTAGTTATAAATCAAGATGATGAATGTTTATTATTGTTGGCCTCCATTTTGGCAGTTTCATGCAAATTACTTTTGTATTATGGTCAAGGGTAAACTTTGATCACATCAGGTTTTTAAAGTTTACTGTAGCTCACAGAATAAGCAAGCGGTTATGGCAATGGGCCGGTCATATTAGCCGTAGAATCGCTGATAGCTCCGATGACTCGCACACACCCGCTACCAGCTGGGTGAGAGTTGCCGAGAATCGAGCTAAGTGTCGTGCAATTGGAGAGGCGTATGTCCGGCTAAGTGCTGTAGGCTGATGATGATAACTTGAGAGTTAAACCTTTAGAGTGGAACTTCCTGACAATGCGAGCCGTGTCCAGAAGTGCCGCTTTCTGAATCAAGCCTCGGGGAGAGCTTAAGCGGCCATGTCTTGATCGATCCAAACTGGTCCCACAAAGAAGCTACGCCCAAGCTGCCAGTGCGACCCTGAACGTCGCGATCACCTGCCAACGCACGGGTATACTCAGCAGGGAAGTATCGGACCAACTTTACGAGGATCGCCGATGCAAGGGGTTATGCCCTGCAGAGCTGCGTATTTTCAAAACAGGTACGGGTGCTGAAATCTTCTCGGAGGACCTCAACATACATATAGCCACACCATTGGGGGTCCACAACACAGTGTTCCAGGCCGAATGCATGGGCATTTCCCTGGCCGCCTCAGCCATTATGGCCTGGGAAGTAAAGGAACACTCCATCCGCATACTCTCAGACAGCATGGCTGTTTTGCAAGCGCTGAACAGCAATACAGATACTTCTGGGCTAATATACGAGTGCCACCTGCGCCTCAACCAGGTGGGTAGCCTCAATAACATAACCATTCAATGGATCAAAGGACACAGCGGTTCGCTAGGTAACGATGCAGCCGATGAACTTGCCAACCAGAAGGGGGTCGAGCATGGCACCAGTGGGACCTGCACCGTGAAAAGTTAGGTGAAGTGAGCTTAGAGTGAGCGGTCAATAGTGTCAATCCCTAGCATTAGTTGGAATGACAGCTAATGCTAGGGATTGACACTCCACGCTCACTTCACCTGAATTTTCACGGTGAGATAGTTTCAGAATCGCACTGCTGAGCCCATTGCGCCACTTCCCTTCGGATACATACGTACTCTGGTAAGAAAACGCACCAGAGACGAACACGACAAACTTTGGACGGAGCTAGGCGAATGTAGGCAGGCCAAGGAAGCACTTCCCACAATTAATGGCCGGCTCACGAAACAGGTTCTCCGTCTAAATAAACTAAAGCTGCGTACAGTTACTGCAGCTTTAACTGACCATGGGTCATTTAACAAACACCTCTATGTCATAATATGAGTAACAGACAGTCCGCTGTGCAGGGCCTGCATGGAGGATGACGAGACAGCGGCGCATGTGCTGCTAAACTGCCCGGTGGTCGCCACGTACAGGGCAAAGTACCTCGGTAACCCAGGTACCCTACGTGAGCCGGTCAGTAACATCAAGGCGTTGCTGGCCTTCCTTGAGGAGCTGGGGTGGATCGAATGATCGATTTTCCCACCCGTACGCAAAATACACGCATTGTCGTGGAGTTGCGGACACCAGCCCGCTGTACCTATTACCTATTAAACAGCTTAAACTGGAAATATATAGCTTGATTTGTCACCGTACGTACTCATAAAATAATAAAAGTATCCTATCGTAATGAACACTGATCATTCAATTAAAGTCGTTAAACTAGGCTTTTTTAATAACACTGTTCGTGTATTATCAAATTTTCAATTTTGATGTGGTTGTAGCATGCTATAACCACATCAAAACTTCAGAAATTGCAGTTACAGTTAAAATAAATAACCTTGAAGATAGAAACGTGCAACACAATTTTATTTTGTTATCATTATTTTTCATATTTACCAGCCCCGGATCTTCAATTTTTTTTAGGCGGGGCAAAAACTGAATAATGCCGCCCCCGCCCACTTACATTTATTTTTACCTATAACATCCATTTAATTTCAGCTATCAGATGTCCACTAATTGATTGAAATTTGGACATAGCCTACATAGGCCTTCCGGAAATAATGCATCCATCGCTGTTCTTTCTGTGTTAAGCCTATTTATTTACAGATTTAAAGACATAAACGTGTAGGATATATACAGGGTGACAGGGAAACTCGACGTGTTCCTCCAGGGCGTGATAGTGTGACCCATTTGCAACAATTAAGCACCCCATAAAGCCTAGGCGAAAATTCATGGAATCCGAGAAAAACCGATTTTAATGTTTTTTGGAAATTTTCCAGAATTCGTCACTAAATATCGCTTATCTCTAAATTCTCTGATTGAGTGGCTTTCAAAGCTATGCCATTGGCTACGTAATACTTTAATACACCTATTGACGTTACCAAATTTTCTAAAATATCAAACAGTTAAAAGTTAAAGTAAGAAGTTTATTAACTACTAGCTTCTGCCCGCGACTTCGTACGCGGATCCAGTCCCTTTCTCGTTCCGATAGGAATTTTGGCAAGAGTTTGAACTGTGCGTTACTTAATCGAAATCCTTCATCGGTTTTGTTTGGTATACCTTAGATTGAGTGTTGTAGACAATAGGTAGGTTATAACTTCATTAAAATAAAAAGGTAGAATTATTTTAATTCCGAAATTATGAAGCGAAATTAATATCAATTAGTTAACATAACTATTCTAAAAAAAATCTTTATAAACTATATTGTTGGTTTTTCCGTCGGGTGCCAGAATATAAAACCCGGAAGGCAAACCCTTGAGAAAGCAACATAAAGTTGGCCACGAGAAAAACAGCCGGTTCTCAAATCAACACCAGCAGCTTTCAGTGTCTGTCTTCAATCGCGAGACAATGCATGACGATCACGATCAGCCGTAAGTCGCGCATCACGGTCTTAACTGGTTTCTAGAGACCTATAAGTGGATGTGCGGATACGCTGGGAACTCAAGCATGATTCGCTTTCCGTGAATGTTTCCGACTCGCGAGACAATGCATGACGATCACGATCAGCCGTAAGTCGCGCATCACGGTCTTAACTGGTTTCTAGAGACCTATAAGTGGATGTGCGGATACGCTGGGAACTCAAGCATGATTCGCTTTCCGTGAATGTTTCCGACTCGCGAGACAATGCATGACGATCACGATCAGCCGTAAGTCGCGCATCACGGTCTTAACTGGTTTCTAGAGACCTATAAGTGGATGTGCGGATATGCTGGGAACTCAAGCGTGATTCGCTTTCCGTGAATGTTTCCGACTCGCGAGACAATGCATGACGATCACGATCAGCCGTAAGTCGCGCATCACGTTCTTCACTGGTTTCTAGAGACCTATAAGTGGATGTGCGGATACGCTGGGAACTCAAGCATGATTCGCTTTCCGTGAATGTTTCCGACTCGCGAGACAATGCATGACGATCACGATCAGCCGTAAGTCGCGCATCACGTTCTTCACTGGTCTCCAGAGATCTAAAAGTCAACGTGCGAATGCGCTGAGAACTCAAGCGTGATGCTTTTTCTGTGAACGTTTCTGATTCGAGAGACAATGCATGGCGATCACAATCAGCGGCCAGTCGCACTTCACGTTCATCACTGATCTCTAACGACCTAGAAGTCGACGTGAGAATACGCTGAGAACTCAAGCGTGATTCTCTTTCCGTTAACGTTTCCGACTCGCGAGACAATGCATGACGATCACGATCAGCGATCAGTCGCGCATCACGATCCTCACTGGTCTCTAGAGACCTAGATGTAGATGCGTAAATACGCTGAGAACGCAGGCGTGATTCTCTTTGTGTGAAAGTGTCAGAAACGCGAGACGATGCATGACGCTCACGATCAGCGCTAAGTCGTGCTTCACGATCCGAAGAAGTTTCCGCTGGGCGAGATACAGCCTGATGTTTTCGAACAGCATCAAGTCTTGCCTGGCGTTCTTCATTCGATTCTTGGGATCTAATGATCTTTAAATTTCGAACATTGCGAAAGATTTGACCTCTTTCGTGGCATGGTTATGGTTATTAATGTACTTTAATAACTTTGCAATTAAGATCTAAGTGACTGCTCCCCTGCATTACCGGGTAGGCTACCGTGTCACGAAGATAAATGGAAAAGGAAATTAAACACTCAAATAACATAAGCCCGAAGGCATATCTATTATATTATGATTTAGCCAGTGAAGCCAAGTTTTCAATGAATTTACCATGGTCATCGAAAAGAAGGCCCAAACTGTTACCGCCTTCACTGCGTGGAGGTACTCCTAGCTTATGTTAATATATTAGTATAAACTGATTTCCACATCAAATGTTCCTGATCCTTGATTTTTATTATCTCGGCGGAAAATACTCATCAGACCAAACAAATTTTGTTAAAATGTCATGTCTGTATATGCCATATTTTAGCTGTGCTCTCCGAGTTCCACATCAGATGTTTCAATCTTCGAATTTTATTCTCCCAGCAGAAAATATTCATCAGACTAAACAACTTTTGCAAAGATGTCATTCCTATATATGTTATGGTTTAGCTGTGCTCTTAGAGTTCCACATCAGGTGTTCCGATCTTCGAGTTTTATTCTCGCAGTAGAAAATACTCATCAGACTGAATAACTTTTGCTAAGATGTCAAATCTATATATATTATAGTTTAGCTGTGCTCTAAGAGTTCCACATCAGGTGTTCCGGATCTTCAATTTTATTCTCTAAACAGAAAATGCTCATCAGACACAACATTTTTTTCTAAGGCGTCATTTATGTAACTCTTATAGTTTAGCTGGTCTGTTGCGGTTCTGCATCAGGTGTTCCAGTTTCCAAAATCAATTATAGTCTATATGTTGCCCAGGCTTAATAGCTAGTTAACAAAAAAGTTTCATTCAAATCCGTCCAGTAGTTTCGGAGATTAGCGTGTACAAACAGACAAACAGACAAACAGATAAACAGACAAACAGACAGACTTTTTTTTTAGATTCGTGTTCTATTACTGTTTCTTAAACCCCCTCAATTATTCTTTTTTAAATATATTCAATGTACAGACACAACTTTTTTACATTCTTATTATAAGTATAGATATAAGTATAGATTTTCAAAAATCATCTACGTACACGAACTTTGACACCAGTTATCTCAAAATTTTACTAAAATAATAAGCGTAAAAATTACGGGGAAGACATCTTCATTTAATCAGCTATGCAATGAGGTACTAAAGTTTCATAAATGTCTAAAGGTGCCGATGAAACAGTCGATAATATTGGCAAAGGTCGAATTTGCAAATGGTTGAAATATGTATTTTAAAATGATGTGATAATCGAATTAAATAACTAGTTTATGTTATCTATTTTCCTCCTCACCACCCAGCAATCATTTCTACGTCATGAAGCTAGATCGTCGCAACCAGGTGGCAAGCTGAGACGCCACTTTCGAGTGGTTAGTATTACTCGTAGTTGATGAGCTAATCACTGATCACTTGTCGCTTGGTTCGCCTGTGATTAAGCTGCTGTGCACGTACAAACTCTTAATTCTATAATAAACATAAACTTTGAGACTTCTGTAAAAGAAATAACTGTTTACTAAAACGTGCACTGGCAGTACCAGACGAGTTAAGATGCTCTAAGTAACCAACAGCAACTAAATTCATAATTTCTTAAGGGGCCTGTGAAGCACATCATTTTATGTCATGCAAGTAGCTCGGGAAAGGTCAAGGTCCAGCTGTGAATTGCGATAGATTAACTTAATTGGTTGGGTTGGACCATTACTCTGTAAAAAGTTGACTTAGGCATAAAGTTGGCGGCAGCGGCCTCCTTACTCCTACTAATAACAACAATCATCAATCTGTCGTCAAAGATGAAGGCAATGCTTTTTCTTGATCTTTCTCTAAACGACCAAATATGATGTGAAGAGTCTACCACATTGCAGGTTAATGATATGATAAATAAAAGATTATTTTTCTAAAGCTTAAAAACCGAAGTATGCTTAAAATTTAAGAGTTTATACGTGCGCAGTAATTTAAAAATCAGGGTAAAAATGCGCGAACTTAGCGACAAGTGCTCGGTGATTAGCTCATCGACTGCGAGTAATACTTACCACTTGAAAGTGTGGTCTTAACTTGCGGAGCGGAGGTAAAGGGATAACATGATAAACCAGTTAATTCATTCGATTATCACATCATTTTAAAATATTTCAACAATTTGCAGGCAAAATCAGGGTAAAAATACGCGAACTTAACGACAAGTGATCAGTGATTAGCTCATCAACTACGAGTAATACTAACCACTCGAAAGTGGCGTCTCAGCTTGCCACCTGGTTGCGACGATCTAGCTTCATGACGTAGAAATGATTGCTGGGTGGTGAGGAGGTAAAGGGACAACATACACCAGTTATTTAATTCGATTATCACATCATTTTAAAATATTTCAACAATTTGCAGATTCGACCTTTGCCAATATTATCGACTGTTTCATCGGCATCTTTAAATATTTATGAAACTTTAGTACCTCATTGCATAGCTGATTAAATGAAGATATCTTCCCCGTAATGTGTACGCTTATTGATTAGTAAAATTTTGAGATAACTGGTGTCAAAGTTCGTGTACGTAGATGATTTTTGAAAATAGTTAATAAACTTCTTACTTTAACTTTTAAGTGTTTGATATTTTAGAAAATTTGGTAACGTCAATAGGTGTGTTAAAGTATTACGTAGCCAATGGAATAGCTTTAAAAGCCACTTAATTAGAGAATTTAGAGATAAAATTTTCCAGAATTCGTCACTAAATATCGCTATTTAGTGATGAATTCTGGAAAATTTTCAAAAAAACATGAAAATTGGTTTTTCTCTGATTCCATGAATTTTCGCCTAGGCTTTATGGGGTGCTTAATTGTTGCAAATGGGTCACACTATCACGCCCAGGAAGGAACACGTCGAGTTTCCCTGTCACCCTGTATTTATACACAGCATAGGATAGGATTGCACTAGCTTATGCCCGCGGCTTCGCCCGCGTGGATGTCGGAAATTATCCCACGGGAACATGCTACCAGGATAAAAAGTATGTCCTTCCCCAGGATGCCATATATCTCTTTACCAAATCAGAAGTTCAGTGGTTTAGGTGTGAAAATGTAACATACAGTTTCAAGTTCAAATCCTCCCCTTAAAAAACGAATTACCCCTTTTTGCCCCGTCAGGAGTCCATTTATTAATTATTTTCTGTCAAAAGTATTAATACGGAGTTTCGAGTTAATTCGACCGCGCATTCAATTACTTCCACACAAACTTCAACACCCCTATATCCCCCTTTGAGGGGTAGTTTTGAAAAATTTATAATAATAAACTTTATTACTTACTTAGGCGAGTATTCTTGCCAAGTTTCAAGATTATTAACTAAATTAATAAGGTTTTTCATATAAACTGTACCCCGCTTTTCATCCACACAGGGGTGGAGTTTAAAAAAATCATTTGGAATGTACTCAAAGATTATTTATACTAATTTTCGAGTTAATCAAGCCAAGCAGTAAAATACTCCCCTGTAAAATTGACTACCCCTTTTCAGCCCGTCAGGGATAATTTTCGAAAAACTAGGGGATTTTTCAAATATAGCTTCATCTCTTTCGCACGCACGGTAACCAGACGCGTGCTGCCGCGATCTGCGATTCCTGCGGGCGAGCGGGCGCGTATTTTGAACTATGCCTACGCGCCTCGCGAATAATAAATGTTCGTGCAGCACGTCTCACTCAGCGCTCTGGGTATCGGTCGGCTTGATATGGCCATGAAATTTCTGTACTTGTACTATTATTTATTCAAATTTAGTCAAAGTTAAGTAAATGATGAGTTGTCCATTCGTCTGTAAAGTGTGAATTTGGCCGCCCTCTGAACTTGCCGCCCGGGGCATAGGCCCCGGCTTGCCCCCCCCTAGATCCGGGCCTGATATTTACAGTTTATTTTAATTAGGCATTTTGAGCAGTGATTCTCGAAGTAATTAAAATAAATTAATTACTTATGTGTTGATAATCGAAAACTTTTAGTCATGAATAACCTACGATGAAACCATAGACAATGCCGAGCATAGCAATAAAATAAACCAAACTTTATTAATTTACATTAATTTATCGAAACTTTTTTAACCAAACTATCCATAGGTATGTTATTTTTCATTAATCATCGAGAACATTAAAACTACAAAAACCGTAATACAGGTATTGCCAGTTTCAAAATAAATGAATACGGGGCCAAGGTCTTAACATTAGAGGGCATGGCTTGCGAATTAAGAGCATATGACACAACCGGCGAACGCTAGATATATCACAAGCCCCATGTAGCAAGGGGACCACCCTATTGTCGTGAACCGGGCACAGATTTAGACTCAGTCCTGTTACTGAGAGTTTTCAAACGGAAAAGCCCAATAACTTTTGTCCCGACTCGGGAATCAAACTCAGGACTTTGCACTGGAGACCACTAGAAGTAGTCATAAAAATGACTACTTCTAGTGGTCTATGGTAGGTAGGCATGTAGAATTATCGGGACAGAGAGCCGGATTCAGGGTGGCTTTTGCGATCCTATGTAAAGCCTGGAATACTATGTACTAAGGTATGCTAATTTCGAATAGATGCTACGTAGTAGCACAAAATTACCATGTTTATATTAAAATACACAACAAAGAGCATGCTATAAATAAGCATGCTACTGTAGAGAGCTAAAAGAGCCCTCTGAGGTAACGGGAGGAATCAAACAACGGAACGAGATTTAAGATTATATTGTAAGAACGTCTTTACATAAAGAACATCAAACAAAATGGGCCTAACCGTGAACACCCGTATTGGGAAAAAAGGAATTCATAAATAATTGAGTAAAAATATTTACTGAACATTGGTCCCTATTCGGGAGTGTCAAAATAAATAATATTAAAAACGAATAAAAAAGATTTTTAATTGATTTGTATATTCTGTATGGTGACAGTTGCGGCGCGGCGTGCGGGGCGCATTGATTTAGGGTTGCCTAAAGAATAAAATCACAGAAAAAATAATATCGATATTTTTTATATTTCGATTCGAGAGCTTCGAAACATTAAAATGTTTTCCTGGAAGACCAAGCTTTGCTCTGGCTGTTGGAGGGTTCATCATCAGCATTACCATCATCATCTTAACCTTACATAAATAAAAATATATAGTTTACGTTGAACATTTTTTTTTTGAGTTTGTAAAATCATCCATTTATTTCTCCCGCTCTAGGATGGAGCGGGAGGGCGTGTCAGACTTTTACTGACTAAAACCACACATGTGTCATTCTGCATTCAGTTGCCCCTTGCGTTCTAGAGCCACGGGTTTCCTTTTCAGAAATCCCCCGCGGCCCTAGCGAACATCGGCCCTGCTGGGCTCCTACGGTTTTGCTGACATCTCTTTGAGGCGCGCGTGGTACACTACGCGCCGTCGACAACTTGGGCTCGGTCCGGACAGTTACTGGTCAGCCGGGCGGCGAGCTACCCATTGCTCGTTGTCGTTGTCCGCAAGCCATAGGCTTCTTCTGGGCAAGCTCGCTCCACCGTAGATCTCATCCCTGCCTCTGGGCTGGATTGAGGTCAAGAGTGAGCCCATTGTCAATAAATAAAAAAAAAAAAAAAACCCGCGCCGAGAAACAAAACAGCACAGTTCGATGGAATCGATTTCAAATCGAGTGTTCGATTGACAGTGCAGAGAACTGGCAACACTGACCCAGACCCGATTGGCGCTCGATTTTCAAATTGTCAATGTCATTGGCTTTGCGTTTGCCGCTCTTTTTCGTATCGTATTGTGAATATTATTTCGACTTTAGCTATTTTTGACGACTTGTGATGATTTTCTATCCGACGACCCGGCTCACTCTCGGACTCAGTACCCGCTTCAAACGTTAACCCTGACACTTCTCCGTATAATGAACCCGCTATACATAACTCTTTATTGCACATAAATAAAAAATACATTTTTATAAGGACGATGGTCAGTGGGTATCTTAGGGGCGGAGTTTACGAAGTTAAGCTTATCTCTAGCAGAGATCTCTCGCAGTCAAACTGTGGGTGTAAGATAGAGTACAAGCCCATTGTGGAATATAAAAAAATGTATGTAGGTATATGTCTGTTTCTTTTTTTTTGACATTGCCCCACACTAGGAATTTCTCCTGTATTGTGGGTGCGTTTACAAACATTTAAACTCACATACACAAACAGCCAGACCCGGAACAACTACTTGTAGTTCATATAAATATTTGTTCCGTGCGGGAATCAAACCCGCGACACGCAGCGCAGCAGTCAATCGCTTAACCACTGCGCCAACCGTGCCGACTTTTTTTTTCGATCTTTGGCACACTCTTTAGCTGAACTGGCTTGGTTAATTAGAACATAAATGAGGTGTAGTATTGAAGTTTTTTTTTTGTATTATTTAACCAACTTGATACAAAACTTCTTATATATATGTTTTCCTTGTACTGTAAACCACTCAATAAAATTAATAATAGTGCAATATTTTTATGTTCATGTTCAAGCCCAAACGCCATACAATGTGGTGGATGTCCTTTCTGTCTAAATTACAACTCCTTGTTCTAAACAAAAAATCCTAATTAAAATATTTGGCACTAACTTGAACGTTCGAATGTAACCCGCGCTAAATTATAGCCGGCCTGCACCAAATAAGGTTGCCTTTGGCAGACAAACCTCTACAATACTTACTAGGTAATAACCATGATTGTTTTAATAAGCAAGTGTATTTTTTATCAGGCTTAACTCTTTCCCCGACTGGGAGATCTGGTCGCGGTCGCGGGCGTAATCATAAATAAAACTCTAGCTTCTGCTCGCGACTTTGTCCACGTGCTTGTTTTAAAATAAAATATATAATATTAGTATAGATTAAAATGTAACAATTCAAGCATAATACCGTGCCATTCCGAACAATAGTGCTATTGTATCAGAACAACGTGATCTTGCAACTATTAGGCTTTATCAGGTACTTGTTAATTTCTACTTGTTTGAGTTTACTCTTGATAAACAAGCGGGGTATCTGATAGTAAGATAGGTAGGTATGATGTTCTTAATGCTCATTTTACAGCTGGTTAAATTTTATTATTGTTCATATTGTCCCCATTGTTCTTTCATCTACTGGTATAATCCCAAAATCTCTCACTTAAAGCCTTAACAACCTACAGTTGGCTACACACTTTACCTGCTCCGAATAGTAACCATTCTCGTCGACAGTCACCTTCTCTATCTCAATTACGCCTTATATACTTCGTTCCGACCAGTGTGTAAGATTTGTTAACCCCTCCTAAATCACTCACTTTAAATTGTTATTTTTTTAATACTTTACCAAGTTTAATACTTTCGTTCAATATTTTCCAGGATGGCCGCCTAGACCCAATCGTGGTGGATTACCAAACGCTCCACACCGGCTGCCCCGCCACCGACCTGCTGTACTTCGAGTTCCTGGGAACAGACCAGGAGTTCAGAAAAGAACACCACCAGCAACTAATCGACCACTACTTTAGCAGCCTGACTGTTGCGTTGGACAGGCTCGGGATGGATGTCAATGAGGTGTACCCCAGGGAGACCTTCGACAGGGAGCTCAAAGAGGTGCGGGGCTTGGTTCAGCATGATATACTCAAAATCAAAGCATTTATTTCAATTAAACCTTTTACAGGCACCTTGAATTGTCAAAAAGTCAGATTCCCAAAAGACATATTGATCAGGTATACACGAAGCACCTTTCGGAACCAGACGATCTGGGATGAAGTTGTTATATATGTGGCCTCTTAGCTTTGACTTATTAGTTACCTAGTTAATTTCTTTTTACATTATATCATCAATGGAGTATAGTGTTTCGACAAATAAATTAATTTTGTTTATGAACTCAGCTGTTCCATTGTTAACCCCTTGCTGTAAGATATTATGGTTAAATATGTCAGTGTCCATGGAGTTTCTTACCCGTTCTTCTCCATAGAGAATTACGCTATGGAACAGGCAACCAGATTTGGACCAGACTCTAACCGACTTCTTGACAATTCACAAGGTTTCATTGAATGCATCATGACTTTGACTTTAAATTCTACTACAGCTGAATCTTCAAGACTGCCTTTAAATATTCCTGTCTCAAATATTCCTTTATCTGTTTCAGATGATGGCCCCAGCCCTGTGCTTAGCGATGGTGATCCTGCCGCTCGTGCTGGTGGAGGCGGAGCAGGCTCCTCTTATGAGCGAGATTAAGGAGGTGGGACAGTTCGCCATCTCACCGACCCAGGCCTTTGCTGAGCGGTACAGCGGCCTCGTCAGCGACTGTGTTGAGTGGGGAGTTATATAGCACACACATACAACATAACTATTTAAAGCAATGGCTGGCTTCTCACCTAAACATGACAATAGAAGCCAGATAATGCAGACTGCCTCACTGATCTAGTGGTCGCTAGATGCAGCTGTCGTCGTGCGTACCATTACATAACACTTGAGGTCTTCGAGCCAAGAAATATATATAAATTCATGTTTTTAGTTAAACAATTTAGATATAGTTGAACTTTAAGATCAGTGACATTCCAAGGGGTCCAAAAATATTTTTGTTCAGTATTTCATGTGTTATGTTAATCATATTTAAAGGTTGATATGGGTAGCCTAATATAAGTAGATATAAGTAACGTAATGTGCACGTGGTGGTTACGATGAAATAATATAAGTGTTGTTCATAATATAATATTCATTTACATATTTATGTCCTGTGGGACATTTACCTCACTCTACTACAAAAGAAACGTAGTTGTAAGTATTTTAATATAAGTACATAAGTGCAATAAAAATGTTAAAATGAAGAAAACGTGTCTTATTTCTATACATGCGGTAAAATATATTTTTTATCTTTTATAAAATTTAAATGTATTGTCGACCTCGTCTATGTAACAGTTAGATAATGGCGCCGCACCCTTGTTCACAATTCACAAACTAAACTAAATTTAAGTTCAGTGCATCTTTTTCTTTGTTTCATTAAGAAAAGGACAGAAGATAAATATTAGTTTAGTCCTGTCAAATTAAAATACTCCATAGACATTTTAGACGTGATTAAAAACATGGCGACTAAAAATACGTCAATTTACGGTCAGGCGCTGACTAATTTGACAGGACATAACTAATATTTATCTTCTGTCCTTATCTTATTGAAATAGAAAGAAAAAGATGCACTGAACTTATTTAAGTTTGTGAACAGGGGAATCGGCGCCAATGGTTGACATACTTCACTATAGTGTAACTTACACTATAGTGAAGTATGTCAACCATTGGCGCCATTGTCCAATTAGTCAGCGCATGACGTAAATTGACGTATTTTTAGTCGCCATGTTTTTAATCACGTCTAAAATGTCTATGGAGTATTTTAATTTGACAGGACTAAACTAATATTTATCTTCTGTCCTTTTCTTAATGAAATAGAAAGAAAAAGATGCACTGAACTTAAATTTAGTTTACTATTTTATTTTGAGGGGATGTAGATGAACAACATAACATAACAAAACACCTGTATTCGCCGAAGGGTTAGGCAAATTTACGCCTATAGTACAGTCACGAGCAAAAATATGTATACGCTCGGCTTTATTCAAAAGCGATTTACTCCTTTATTTTTTTATGAAATTTCACGTTGTTACGAACATAGCATTTTCGAACCCATAGGTTTATGTAATGTGTCGTATTTCAACATTGCATTCGTTATTTCACGAAAAAATCGCAATTGAAAGTTGCCAATTGTTGACATATTGGTGCACGTGACTGTACACCCACATTTCGCACGTTATTGTAATCACCCACATTTCGCACGTTATTGTAATAGGGATTATCATCATCTGCCTATCCTTTTCCCAACTTTGTTGGGGTCGGCTTCCAGTCTAACCGGATGCAGCTGAGTACCTGTATTTTACATGGAGTGACTGCCTATCTGACCTCCACAACCCAGTAACTGGGTAATAGGATACCCCTTGGTAAAACTGGTTGTCAGACTTTCGGGCTCCTGTCTACCCGTAACGACTGTCAAAGACCCACGAATGACAGCCGGTAATAGGGATTATACTCGCACATTTTGTGAAAACGCGTCTGTGTTTCTTTTGCTACTAGTTTATGGACAGGCGCTTCAACAAGTAAGAAAATAATTATGTCATAATCTGAGCCTCTTATGTCATGATAATTATCATAAAACTACCTCCTGTGACGCTCGCCGACATAGGGCTCTCTCTCTTTCTTTTGCTCCAAGATGCTATTTTTTAAAAGTGTAAATTAAAATAACGTTTAATGAAATTAAGATCTACATACATATATCGGTCTAAACTAATAATAAAGATGAAGAGTTTGTTTGTCAGTTTGGACGCGCTAATCTCGGGAACTACCAGTCGGATTTGAAAAATTCTTTTTGCATTTGATAGCTGAAATCTTGAGGAAGACTAAGTATAGGCTATTTAACTTTACGCTATGACCCTTAGGAGCCGAGCAAAAGGGAAAAAGTCATGAAGAACGCCTAGCGTAAACGAATTCATAGCGCAGGCAGGTGATGCGATGCGATTGGATTGGTCGGGACACCAAAAAATATCACGCAGAGGAAGTAAAAAAGAACAATAAATTAAACTGCGTATATCTAATGACGTTCCCAGTCCGCATACGAAAATTCAATTAAGTAAATGTATCCAATATTTTAGTCACTATAGTTAGTCAAAGATTGGCAAAACCCATTATAGCCGGCCCATCACTAATATTTAGTTTGTTTGATAAAATCACTTTTTTAATTTCGAAGCTAGGATTTATTTGATAGTTCCAAAATACTCTTAGACATTAGTATTGCCACTGTTTTAATTTATTGCCGTATTGTTGTCTGTACATTGTATATCAGGTTGTCTGCTCGGGAGTGAAGTTGCCTCCTTCTGTAAGACCGTGAAGGCCCAAAAGGAGGCTGCCGAAAGGGGTCGTAAGAGAGCCGATCCCGCACCGAGAAGAAGGCATCGAGGAGGCACCCGCCTCGACGCCTAACACGCCGAAAACCCGGTTGCATCATCTAACGCAGGCGGGAAATTGGCGGGCGATTAGAGTGGGGACTCTGTCGGCCCACTGAGTGACCTCAGGGAAGGCGGCGCACAGTGGTCATGTGCTGCCTTGCACAGTCAGGTTTCGGGGAGACGCCTTTACAGCCTGCCCAGAGAAGTACCATAACAGGCGTTGCACAGAGCGGGCTCCGGGTTGGTCTTTTGAGAGGTAACAATGCCCCTTCCATGTGCAGATGGTGACCACCGGGGTGGTTTTAGTGAGGTAAAAATCCCACACTCCCTGGTTTTATCCTCTAAGACCAGGCGCCTTTTGAAAGTTTCCTCCCGAAAAAAAAAGACATGGTACCTACTTATAATGATACCACCACTGATTCAGACTTTTGCTAACATCATATTGTGAGGCAGTTATAAAATAATTTATTTGGATAACACAGGTTTAAAAGATGTTACAGAAAGGAGATAAACGAGGTAACCTTGAGTCTCAATGGATTGAATTAATTGATTATCGCCTCTATTCTGTTACCTCTTACGACCACAACGGCCAGAAGTCCATTCTTGGATTGGGGTCAGTCACGGGGGTCAGTATATTTTGGATCTCACACCCTATGTTAGGTAAAAACCGGAGTTACCGACGTAGCTTACAGAGCAAGTAAACTGAAGTGGCGAAGTGGCAGTGGGCTGGCCATGTCTGTCGAAGGACCGATGGCCGGTGGAGCAGACGAGTCCTGGACTGGAGACCGCGTATCGGCAAGCTAAATGTGGGACCCCCAGCTATATGCACCGACGACCTACACAAGGTGGCTGGGACAGACTGGATGCGGAAGGCGAAGGACGCGTGTTGTGGCGCAGCCTGGGAGAGGCCTATGTCCATTTGTCCAGCAGTGGACTGCGATAAGCTAAGTTGATTGATTGACCCTATGTTAGATGACTGATGTGCTTCCCATAGTAACAAATCTATTCTATACTTATAATAAATCTGTAGAAGTGAAAATTCTGTATGTACATTGAAAATATCAAAAAAATAAATGGCAGGGGGTGTTACTAGACCGACACCGAACCCAAAAATGTGATTAAAAAAATTTTTGTCTGTCTGTCTGTCTGTCGGTCTGTCTATCTGTCTGTCTGTCTGTCTATTTGTTCAGGCATCATGTAAAAACTACCAGTTCGATTACGATGAAACTTGGTATAATTATTCTTTAATATCCTGGGCACCACACTGGGTACTTTTTATGCCGGAAAAGTATATACAATAAAAAACAAACTTAATTTTGCGGTTCGATCCCTAGACCCGATTACTGTTCCAACCGCAAATAATAAGTTTGTCGTAGGTTACGTCACCCGCAATGCACAGCTATTAATAATAAGTATGTAAAGTGGTCGAAAATTTACCACTGACGGGACAAAAAGGGGTAATTCAGTTTTTAAGGGGAGGATTTGAACTTGAAACTGTATGTTACATTTTCACGCCTAAACCACTGAACTTCTGATTTGGCATAGAGATAGATGGCATCCTGGGGAAGCACATACATTTTATCCTGTTAGCACGTTCCCGTGGGATAATTTCCGACATCCACGCGGGCGAAGCCGCGGGCAGAAGCTAGTTGTAAATAAAATAAAGTCCTCCAGACCATATTTCGGCCACGGCGGCCGGCGGCCTATCTCACCGGAGACCAGCCTTCGGCGCGGGAGATATTATAGTACACAAGTGTGTGCGCAGACACAGATGCACTCTCTCTTCCCTCACTCTCATAGTCCGATGGGACGGCAATGCGACACGACCGGAGAGAGATCAGGCGCAGGACCAACGGCTACTAATTGTATGTGATGCTATCAGACAAACCACTGCAGATGCGGAACATACCTACTGCGCATGTCTTGAATTGCCATTATTAGCTGGATAATTATATAGCACGTATTAACACAAACTCAGTTCTCACTATGTCCCCTACTTAGAGGTACCTACAGTAGGCCGCACGTCAGTGGTAACCAAATCAGTACCTAAATATGGCTCAAATTAAATTATCTAGCAAAACTCTGCAGGTGTGATGGGGATCGGTATCTAAACACGACAGAATTTAAATTAAAAAGATTTGATGGATTTTTTTGGGGTTCAACGACCGCTGGTATTCAGCTGCATCCGGTTAGACTGGAAGCCGACCCCAACATAGTTGGGAAAAGGCTAGACAGATGATGAACGACCGCTGGTAGTATTGTTACTTGAAGTGTGAGTAGAGAAAATCTTGTTTTTTTTTTGTTTTATCGTGTCTACATATCGACACTCATCACGTCTGTGAAGTTTACATTAAAAAAAAACAACTGATATTTCAAGAGACTCTCCACAAGCTGCAGTCCATTGCGCCAACAACAAAAAAAAATTTAAAAAAAATCATTAAATTATATTTTCTTTTGTTTTATTTATCATGTTTAGATATGCGGAGTTTCGCTAGCTAATTTAATTTGACCCTGTAGAATAAAATACAATATAAAAATGTTATTTTCATACAGAGTCGATAGGGTAAGTACAAAGTGTACTTAGCATGTTAGTAGCTACAGTCAAAGAAAAATGTTTACAATTTAAATTCGGCGCGGAGCTGCTCTCTCTCGCTGAGAGGAGGCCTGTGTCCCAGCAGGCCTCCTCTCTGCCACGTAATATATGTGGCTGATTATGTGGAGCTCCATCTCCACAGCACTGGGGTATCCCACCGATCTGCAAATAACAGAAGGCCAATTTCCGTAATCAGAAACGTTCAAAATCTAGGCGCAAAGTCATTTCAGCGACAATCACCTGACTACCACAAAACAGTGTTTATCAGTTGTTTAGGCTAAACACCTTTTAAACTCGACATAATTATATGGACTTTGACATAACACTGACATTAAACACTCTTTCAACAAGTGTTTAAGTTTTTGTAGTAAGACAATGTCAAAAACTTTTAAAAAATTTAGGCAAATTTGAGGTATTTTTAACAGATTGAGACTGAGATCAGACTGTGAACTTTCTTAAAATTACGAGAATTGCCTCTCAGATAAGCGGGCCTCGCGTTCTATTGACACTCTGTACTATGCTAGACCAGCTAAAGGTCAAAGTGTTACCGTCGCGCGGTCGACTGTACTTTGAGGCAGCTAGACGCAGACATACTCTCTGTAAATAGACATCTAAGTACAACTGGATCTACAAACAAAGGAAGGCATCAAACCGCATTTTTTTCTTGTTTCCTTGTACTGTGTAGGTATAAAGTACCTACACATGTAGGTACTGTATTATTATATTCACAAGGTTTACTACTGTTGCAACGCGGATCCGCTTTGAAATATAAGAAAATGTAGATTGTTTTTATTTATAAGCATTTTTTAAAAAGCGTGTTGATTTGGAGTTTTCCTGATTAGCACTTTATTAATAAAGCTATGTATAGTCACGAGCATGAATATATATACCTATTATTATGGACAGTTTGGTAATAATATCCGATTTCATGCTTCATTTGCAAAACGTGACTGTATAATGTTTTGAGTCGTTTTCCTCTATATCGCACTCTGTCCCGCTCATATTGCAACAATTATGTAACATCCCACTGACAAGCATATCTATTTTTTTTTTTGCGTTTTACTGTTATTAGATATCGATATACAAAAAATCAAAACCAGACAAAATTAAAAATAAATACAAAATTTAGTGCATATGGCATTAAGTCCGCCTCTGTACATTTATGTGCTTGAAGTAATAAATAAATAAATATACCTTCACATTATGTGAAGTTTTGCCAGCTAATTTAATTTGATAATGGTTATTATTTCCATATGATTAAAAGGCAAAAGATATCTAAGACACCCAGTGGTCAATGGTGTCTTGTGGCCCTAGGCAAGGTTAATGGGTGGGTTTGCCCTAAAGTTGGATACTATAAGGCAGGTGCGCAGTACTCGCAACCGGCATGCATGTGTGAGCAGATTTGTATGAACGTAAATTATGTAAAAGGACTATGTAAGGATCGTAGCAGGTGGCGCTCTGTAGTTTCTGCCTACCCTCATGGGAGGAAGGCGTGAGTATATGTGTGTATTTATGTTCGATACTTTCGACTCCGCTCCTAAGTCGACACCGAATTACGTCTTAAAGAAAATGCACAAACAAACAAACAATATTACATTACAAGCCACGTCACGCGTCCTAGGTCGGATATGTAGATCAAACAAGGATATCTTGCGGCTCAAATAACCGCCTCACTGTTGTACCCTCACACTCGCGGTAGCTACTCGTCACAGATACATTATAATCATAAATAAATACATAAATACATCTTAGTTAATAAATATTTGTATTGTCTGTGGAAAAACGCCAAAAAGTTTTCATAACAAATAATATATGTTTTTATCAGGCTGTATGTTGAATTCCTATGCCATTTTTGGCAGTTTCAGAAAAAGTTATAAATAATTATGGCGGGTTGTGGTGATCATTTTCGAATTTAATTAATTCGTGAAGCTTTTAATTTATTATTTTATTGTAGTTACTTTATAGTTTCTAATTAGCTAGAGGCCAGCCTCAGAATATTAAACTTAATTTTATTAGGAGTGCGGGTAAAAGTTTTAGTTAAAATGTTTCGACTGTTCCTGGTGTTATTTGTTTTCTTTGGGAGATCTGCGGCTGTTATCTACAGTTTGAATGGTAAGCTAAAAGTATATGTAATTAATTCGTGTCACTAATAGTATTATTCCTTTATTTCATTTAAATACTTATAAATTACACTTTTAAATATTTTTATTAAAAAAAGATAAGAAAAACATTTAAAAATATAAAAAATAGTAGCCCACCAGTAACGGGAACAGGGGCAGGGGTCAGGGCTCCAGAGAGAGGAACCTCCCGACAATGCGAGCCGTGTCCAGAAGTACCGCTTTCTGAACCAAGCCCTTGATCCAGCTGCCCAACGCGAGCCTCTTCAGGTGTGGTCGAGGCTCTTGGCTAATAACCCATTGGCTGTCACGACTATCGGACAATGATTGCTGAGTCCACATGCCACATGTTGACTACCTCGCGAGCCATTATAGTATTATTTGATTTACTTCGTCAGATCTCAGAATATTATCTATACTTATAATAAATCTGTAGAAGTGAAAATTCTGTACATTGAAAATATTAAAAAAATAAATGGCAGGGGGTGTTACTAGACCGACACCGAACCCAAAAATGTGATTAAAAAAATGTTTGTCTGTCCGTCTGTCTGTCTGTCTGTCTGTTTGTTCAGGCATCACGCAAAAACTACCGGTTCGATTTCGATGAAACTTGATATAATTATTCTTTAATATCCTGGGACCACACTGGGTACTTTTTATCCCGGAAAAGTATATACAATAAAAAACAAACTTAATTTTGCGGTTCGATACCTAGACCCGATACTGTACCAACCGCAAATAATAAGTTTGTCGTAGGTTAAGTCACCCGCAATGGAGTTCATTTTTATTCCTTTTAGTTTTTAGAGTTATTTAGGTTTATTTTTATATAAGTCGTAGGTATAGATTTTAATTTTAAAGTATAGGTAGTATATTTGATAGTGTACGATGTGACCGTAGGTTATTTTATAATACTGTTAGGTAGGATTAGTCATTCGTATAGATATTAGTTTTTAGGGATTTTGCTTATTTATTGAGTTTAGATTAGTTATCATCAGAAATAGGTTTATTTAGGTAGGTAGGTATTTAATTTTCTGTTATTGAGTTTTTTTTTTAATTAGGTAGGTACTTAGGTAAAGATATCATATAAGTACCCTCTTAATCACCACTAATGAGACACAATTGGGTTTCTATTGCAATCAGCCACAAAGGGCCCGCGAGATAGATGGCATTCTGGGGAAGCACATACATTTTATTCTGTTAGCACGTTCCCGTGGGATAATTTCCGACATCCACGCGGGCGAAGCCGCGGGCAGAAGCTAGTGTAGAATAAGAATAAGAAATTTTATTTGCTCAAACATGTGTATATACCTACATACATAATTAAAATAATACATGCATGCAAGATCTTAAAATAAGAGAGTGGCTCACGACATGTCTGCCATTTCTCATGGCGTGCAAATATCTTAGTTAGGTACAATTATTATTATTAAATCAATCATTTTTAACTTTTACACTTAAATACATTATGTAAATATCAGACTTAGTTAAACAAATATCAATCATTTACATTATCCAATAAAAGATAAATATATTCATTACTAGCTTCTGCCCGCGGCTTCGCCCGCGTGGATGTCGGAAATTATCCCACGGGAACATGCTAACAGGATAAAATGTATGTGCTTCCCCAGAATGCCATCTATCTCGCGGGCCCTTTGTGGCTAATTACAGTAGAAAACCATTTGTGTCTCATTAGTGGTGATTAAGAGGGTACCTATATGATATCTTTACCTAAGTACCTACCTAATTAAAAAAAAACTCAATAACAGAAAATTAAATACCTACCTAAATAAACCTATTTCTGATGATAACTAATCTAAACTCAATAAATAAGCAAAATCCCTAAAAACTAATATCTATACGAATGACTAATCCTACCTAACAGTATTACAAAATAACCTACGGTCACTACGTACACTATCAAATATACTACCTATACTTTAAAATTAAAATCTATACCTACGACTCATATAAAAATAAACCTAAATAACTCTAAAAACTAAAAGGAATAAAAATGAACTCCACTGCGGGTGACCCAACCTACGACAAACTTAGTATTTGCGGTTGGTACAATACAGACAGTGGTAATCGGGTATAGGGATCGAACCGCAAAATTAAGTTTGTTTTTTATTGTATATACTTTTCCGGGATAAAAAGTACCCAGTGTGGTGCCCAGGATATTAAAGAATAATTATACCAAGTTTCATCGTAATCGAACCGGTAGTTTTTGCGTGATGCCTGAACAAACAGACAGACAGACAGACAGACAGACAGACCGACAGACAGACAGACAGACAAAAATTTTTTTAATCACATTTTTGGGTTCGGTGTCGGTCTAGTAACACCCCCTGTAAATAATTTTTTTGATATTTTCAATGTACAGAATTTTCACTTCTACAGATTTATTATAAGTATAGATTTATTTTCCTTGTCCAATAGAGTAGAGGTGTGTCAATAATTACAGGGAGGCAATTGTAACATAATATGTTTTTTCAGGACATCTATTAACGAGTAGCAGTAGCTCTTGGTGGCAATCGAAGCTTTATTTGATGTTGTTTTGCTGACCGAACTTACAGCTAAAACAGTTCACGCATTCGCTCTCAATACATGAAAGTTTGAAATATAGCAAGTTGAGTAAAGTTATTGTTCGGCACGGTTTTTATTTATAAAATTAAATTAAACAGTTTTACAATAGTTCAGTGGTGATTTTCGGATAAGTAAACAACCAATCTATACGTGCATCTAAAATACCTTTGTAAATTATTTCTAAGACTTATGTTAATATTCTGCTAATGTTAATAATATTATCAGCCTGTGACATCACATCATATTTCATCATATTTTATTCAGTATCGGAACGAGAGTAGGGAGGCGACTCCCTACTCTCGATCCAATACTGAATAAAATATTATTACTTAATTAAAATGCACAACACACGCTCCTTGCGATCAAATAAAGCACAAAAGTAATTAAGTTATAACGACTCACCTTTTGTCCGTAGATACCATAAATGGTTTTGTAATTAGATGTACAGTACCTACAGCAAAGCCAAACATTAGTCTATCAGGAACGGAAGATCATACTAACCATTATTAGCCATCTTTTGTAGGCCGATACCGATATCGGGTCCACTTGTCAGACGGTTTTATTAAATGTCCTTAACCGAAGCACGTTTTCCGTGTACAGTCGAGGCAATTTTTTGGAAATAGATCTTGTGTATTGAATGCTAGGCTAACGTTTCGATTTAACCTGTAGTGTGCAGTCACACGAGCGACACGCGCTGACGACAGGCATCGTCACGTTGTCGGCGGCAGTCGCCGACGCATCGTCGGCTGCCGCCGACACGCATTGACGGTTGCAGTTGCCTCGTCGTCGACGCGTGTCGCTTGTATGTATGCACACTAAGTAGGACATCACGACTGCGACCGCAAACAAATGACTTTGATGTAAGGATTAAACTTCTTCCAAGTTGATAGCCTAACCATCATTCTTTGCAAAATATTGTGGTTAAACTGATATTAAGTAGTGCTTCGGCATTCATCCACAGTAACCTCAGATCACAAGACTCACTTTCTGCACGTCGCACCTTGAAAGCGCAAATTTGTATTCACACAAAGTACCTCATATCATGTCGCATATACTTACCTAAAAAAGGATCTAAACGCCTTTTACGTCCAAAAAATAAAATTAATAGCCCAGGATATTTTTCGCGGAGACGAACATACGTGAGAAAATAGTCCGTAAATGGAATAACATTGAACTGGAGTTCAAGTTCAAAATAAAAACGGAGCGGACAGGAAAATGTATAATGCGTGAAGTAATTGTAAGATATTGCGACCTGAATGACGCAGCTGACGTCGCTCAGGGCCGTGAGTTAGATTCCCGTGTTAGGGCACTTTTATGGCCCAAGATGCAGAGGCAAGAATCGCCTATAAGTTTGTTACTCGTAAAAACAATATGAGTCATACTCTCCAAAGCACACAATGGCGAGACATGTGTCACGAATTAGTTCGATCGTCGAACTCATACATGTAACATACCTATGAACAGGAGATAAGTAACCAGGGTCGTCGGATATACTTGAAGTTTAGTAAGAAACGGATTGATGTTTTCGGATAAAATTTTATTTAATTAATAGAAATCAAACAGTTAATTTACCAAATTAAATTTAATTCGAAAATTACCAAATTAAATTTCATTCGAAAACATCCATCGGTTTCTTACCAAATTTCAACTATATCCGACGACCCTGCTTACCAGTGGCGTAACTACTTATACCCTTTGTGGCCTGTGGAAAATTCATGGGATTGGTAGGGCCCTCCCACAATGTAAAGAACAACCAATGTTATATTTTTTTTTACTGGCACTTCGCCCGCGATTTCGTCCACGTAGATTTCGTAATTTCCGTACAAAACTGAATACCTGACCGCTTCCTTGGTCTAGTGGTCGAAAAAAGTTTGCATTTCTATACTTAGGTATGTTAGGTTAGGATCCTCCTGGGCTCAAGGCCCCCTCGAGCCGGGGGCCCCCTCCGCCTGGGGGCCCGTGGCATTTTGCCACTCCTGCCACCCTATTGTTACGCCACTGCTGGTTACTTATCTCCTTTGCTGACTGTACAGACACCAGCAGGTCAAGCTACCCGAAACTGTCAAATTTTTCCAATCAACCTAAAAACTTAATACTATAGCGATAAAGTTGAAAATCTATTAAAGAAATTTGACAGATTGTAGTAGCTTGATGTGCTGGCCTCTGTCATAAAACACGCGTGCACCGTGAATATAATTATGGCACTTGTCTTTTCGGACTATGTCTACTGGTTTAACTGCAGTATCTTCTACGAATTATGGAGCTCTAGCCACGACCTCATGAAGTTGGACAAAGAGTCTTTTGCAAAGGCAAAGCTTTTTCCAAATATAATCACACAGCGCCATCTAGTCCCAAGCTAAGCAACCTAATGCTTGTGTTATGGTAACAAGATGGCTGATAAACTACTTATATACATTTTTTTTTTTTGTAAATACATACATATTATAGATAGAAAAACACCCAGACTCGGAACAAATACATGTAGGTCATACAAATATTTGTTCCGTGCGGGAATCGAACCCGCGACACGCAGCGCAGCAGTCAATCGCTTAACCACTGCGCCAACCGTGCCGTCAAAATATATACAAACCGCTTACTTATTGCGTTTTCGAGTTAAGAATCTAATTATTAGCGCATACGCTAATAATTAGATTTATTTAAACGTCAAAAATGTACGGTTAAGCATACCTAACCGTACATTTTTGACGTTTAAATGTTTTTTACCTTTAAGCAACGTTTGGTTATAAGGGGTAAATGTATTAAATTATCATTTATTTACACTTTTTTTTACTTTATAATACTTTTTAACCTTCATTCATTTTGATAAACAAATTACCACATTTGTCGTACAAATACTGAGTAATGTAATGTAACTTTGTGTTTTATGTCATGCCATTTCAACTGTTTATGTTCAATGCTATAAACCTTGTCGGTTATATTGCCATTTTATTGAATATTAACTGCGCATACTGTAGTAGCAATGTATATTATTTTATTATTATTTCAACTAACTTATTTATTTTTAATGTACCTAATGTTTTTAATGAGTAATGTTTTATGTATATTTCAATGTAATTTGTAGTGCTTAATAGGGGAATAACTTCCTGAAATAAATGATTATTTAATTTAAATGTCATAAACAAAATTTCATGTACTTATGCTTCATTCTTGGAGGTTAGGTGCAAACACAAGAACTAATCCTTGCCATGTAAAAATCGGCTCAAAGGACCATGGTGTCTTAAAGCTATGTTTGAGTGTAGAGCCTAGCGAGGCGTACACCTAGTCCATGATCGGATTAAGTGTTCGCGGGCCGTTGGTCAATAGGTTCTTTATTGGTGAAGGGGAAACGGAAGAAGTCTGAATTTTCTTCCCGTCCCATTTTCATCATTATTGTATCAAAATGAATAGACATACATAGATACTCTTTATTATGCACATCATAAAAATTACAGATATAATAAATTTAGAAATTTTACAAGGGGAAACGCAATGCTCGGTCTTTTCGCTAAGAGCGATCTTCACGTTCCGGACACGGCCTTGATATTGTATGGTACCGGTGGTATGTACATTTACACGGGCTGAATTAATTTCTGCCCCGAGCTCCACAGAAAACGCAATTTAAAGTTAATTACTTTAAATTGCGTTTTCTATAAGCTAAGCTATATTTACTGCAGAGTTATGGTAAAGTAATTGATCGGCTGTCTACATAATACAATTCGCTGCGGTGCAATTATAAGATTAATGATTTTCAATTATGGGTAGTACGTTCGATATTAATATACGGCAAACATTTACTAGTAATATACTGTAATTTAACATATTTTATGTTTGTTATTGGATTTATAGCAGACTAGCTTCTGCCCGCGTTCGCGTGTTTAAGGTCCCCCCCCCCCACCGCGACGCATCGCATCGCCTGCCCGCGCTGTTAATTCGTCCTAAGGACCATACCGTGATGTTAGCGTACCTCAAGAACTGGTCTATCAAATGCAAAAATATTTTTTCAAATCCGACTTGTAGTTACAGCCGTTCAAACAAAACAAACAACAAATCTTCAGCTTTAAATTGCTATAGTTATAGAATAGATAATATAGATTGATAGTATATTTTTAAAGACTGGTGTTATACGACTGAAAATAGGATTCTGCATATTTTCTATAGTACACATATATCACAGCCAACTGGTTAAATTAGCCGTTTAGTCAATCGCCTGGCCTTTGGAAGTAGTGCTCCCCTCGCTTCGCTTTTTAGGCTCGCACCGCTTCGCTCTTTCGGCTCGCACGCGGTTGATCACAGTTCTAACCTAAACCATTCCGGGCACTCCGACCAAATGTCGGACTGCCCTGGGTTAGTTACTGCGACCAATTCGGATCGCACGTAATTCGTTACAGTTCCAACCTAAACTATAACTTATTTATTAACATTCAGGCCGTTAGTTGAACGGCTGCTGTTTAAAAGGCTAGGCGGTTAACTAAGCGGCTAATTAAACCAGTTGGCTGCGACATATGTATCTGGTGTATTGAGTGTCTTGTAGTCTGTGCTAAATAAATGTGTTTTCTTTCTTTCTAAAACATCAAGGGAAGACGTAGTACGTTAGCCCCTGCCGGTCGATTCTGTAAAAATCTCACCGTGAAAACTCAAGTGAAGTGAGCTTGATGTGAGTTGTCAGTAGTGTCAATTCCCTAGCATTAGTTGGAATGACAGCTCACTCCACGCTCACTTCACCTAAGTTTTCACGGTGAGATGGTTACAGAATCGCACTGCAGTAAAGATCTTGCCTTATCTATCGTCCTTTCTTCTTGTTCTTCTGTTTCGGCTTATTTATCATCTTATCATGGACTCGAAGCTTACTTAGTAAAAGCAGTAGCAGTTAGTAGATTATTAAAAAGGAGTTTTGAGAAAGCTTGCATGAGTTTGGTAGGTCCAAATAACCATAGGCTCGAACATTCGCTTTGCATATCTAATAAATAATAGGTAATAATACAAGCGTATTATTGTCCACTGCAGAGCAAAGACTTCTTCTCATAATACTCTTTCATGTACTCTGGCCGCACTTAATGATCTCTTGGACTCTACTCAAACAAATGATCAGGGCCTCAAGTCTGCTATTACAATAGTGTCAGAATGGTCTATTATTGATTTCATAACTGTTGATTTTGACAAGTTTGGTAATCTACTAACATAATGGCGTCATTATGACTTTCCAGTGGTCAACCACTGACACTCCATTGAAAGAAATGGCATAGAATGGTAATCTCGTACATAATGATAAATGAATGACTGACTTACATAAAACACTTGACTTGTATAAAACACTAATAAATAATATGTAAAAATATATATAAATGAAATCTGGCATAACCTAAAGTAGTGGTCGTTTTTCGAAAATCATTTCTACTAACGGGTTTTATAATGGCAATACGACAATGTCATTATGACACAATTCTATTACGAGACCAATGATCGCCATTAAAAATTTAGCTGATTACGAACTTTAAGCAAAATGACAATGGGATGGGAATGGGATCGTGTTGGAATGAAGAATATATAAAAATAGCAGACTTGGGGCCCTGTTTGCCGGACGAATGGACGAAGATTTTGTCGGCATGTCAGAGGGATTTATGAAAGTGTTGTTAACTATTTACTTGATGATTTTATATTTATTTTTTCTTTTGTGTATGTGTTGGTATATGCAAACTGTCTTTAATTTCTGTAATTGGTTTTAAACCGTTTTAGTTAAAGAAAGAAAGAAATAAATAAATAGAGAAGACACGACCATTGATCGCCTCGCTTGCTCAAGACGGGTTGGTGATTTCAGACTAATATTAACTATCTCCAGGTGTCGTCACGATGTTTTCCTTCACCGATGTCAGTAATGTCCAAGATAAACTCAGAAAGTACATATAACTTGAAAAAGTCACATTTATTCTTGCCCGGATTTGAACCCACAACTTCGTGCAAGAGAAACGAGGCCTTAACCACTGGGCCATTACGACACATGATGTTTAATTGTTTATTATTTGTTCTCAGCGAGTGAATACAACAAAATGCCGGCTCTGTACGGGCTGGATGACTTCGACGTATGTATGGCGGAGCCAGGAGGCACCTACTGTATCGTGGACGTTAACTTATACGCGGGTACCAACGCTGACCTCATGCGGATGATACAGGTACCTACCTTCCTATTGATTAGCAGTAAGGGATGCTTCACACCTAGACAAGGGGTGCAGAACAGACGGCCGATGGGGCCCAAGGTGGTGACGGCGTACTGGAAGGCGCCGCTTGGGGGAAACCTATAATCCAGCAGTGGACGACAGTTTGGCTGAAATTATGTTGATGACGATGAAGGGAGGCTTAATTTACACTTGTTAGGGTCGGCAGTATTTATTCTTCCCATTAGGGGTAGGAAGAAACTTCAGAAGGCCACCTACAGGTCCTTGCGTACTCCTTTTGATTCGTTTACGTTCAACGTCACGTTTTCCACTAGTCCTTATATAACCTAATGATATCATTACCACCATTAGGTTACCCTACTACAAAGTGTTGGTATATTGCTAGATTAATGATCTTAATCATTAAGATGACAGGAAGTCGTAGTTAAGATAGGTAATTAAAATTTAAACAGGTGTCACTTTTTTACCATATTAAGCACGCAGTTTCTTTAATTGTTCTTTTGTTTGTCTATCATCATTATTCTTTTTGCAATCATCATCATTTTCCTGTCTGATGTCTGAATTATATGAAAGAGAAGGGAGTGAATGAGAGCGCGACGATTGCGCTCTCATTCACTTCCTTCTCTTTCATATAATTCCTCACACAATCCATCCATCTTTTCTTTGGCCTAACTTTCCCATTTTCTTTAACGTATATCTTTGTAAATAAAAATCGCCGCATGAATACGCAACAGGCACGTTCATAATGGAAAGCGCCCTCTGGCGATGCGACGCGGCGGTGCGTCCAGGTTCACCGAACAAAAAGTGATATACATATGAACGCGATGATCGCGTTTCCGCGCGACGCTCGTTTTCTGTAAGGACGAGACCATAATTACGTCACTTTTTATTTGCTTCAGCCGCAAAAGCAGTTTTTTCTTTCACCTTTTCTACTTAGTTAAATCATCATCATCAGTCTATGGCAGTCCACTACTGGACATAGGCCTCTTCAATTGCACGCCATTGAACTCGGTTCTCGGCAACTCTCATCCAGCTGCTCTCAGTCATCCTGCGATCTTCGTCGGGTGGCTGGTAAAGGCCAACCGTCCTTACGTTTGCCGATTCGCGGTCTCCAACAGCTATCGAACTGATAGCCGTTGGAGAATATAGCCGTACGGCTAATATAGCCGGCCCATTGTCACTTCAGCTTGTTTATTCTGTGAGCTATTTTATATGTAACTACGTACAGAATGCGTAGATGTCGGCTGATCGGTCTATTACAGCTTGTATTATAATTATCTCGTATTTATAGCGATTTGAACAAGATAAGTACTAAAAGTAATTTCTTCACGACATTAATTTAGATGACGCATGCTACGAGGGGAGGTCCAAAAGTTCGTGGAATGAAAGGGTTTTAAATAAAATTAAACAATAAATCTATTTTTCCTTTTCAATATAATCACCCTTAAGTTGAATACATTTATCAGATCTATGAATTAATTTTTCTAAACCATCGTAAAAATATTTTTTATCTTTTGCCTCAAAATGAGCCAAAATTGCCTCCTTTACCTCATTGTCATCGGAAAATTTCCTTCCCCTTAAGCCTTTTTTTAAATTGGGGAACAAATAAAAATCACATGGGGCCAGATCTGGACTGTAGGGTGGGTGGACTAGTGTTTCGAAGCCATGAGTGTGCAGAGCAGCCATTGCAACTCTGCTCTTGTGAACCGGCGCGTTGTCTTGCAAGAGCAACACACCCTTGGTCAATTTTCCTCGACGTTTTTCCTTGATGGCCTCCTTTAATTTTTCTAGTATCGTTGCGTAGTATTCTCCGGTTATGTTCCTTCCCTTTTCTTTGTAATCAATCAGTATTATCCCCTCACAATCCCAAAAAACAGTAGCCATCAACTTTCCAGCCGACTCCGACACTTTGAATTTCTTTGGCGGTGGTGTCCCCTTTTTATGCCATTGCATGGACTCTTGTTTGGACTCAGGCTCAAAGTGATGAACCCATGTTTCATCTCCGGTAACAATCCGCTTTAAAATCTGTGCAGGTTCGTCTCCACACAACTCCAAAAATTGTTTTGACGCATCAACACGCTGCTGTTTCTGAAGCGGCGTGAGCATTCTCGGTACCCATCTTGCACTGACTTTTGTCATACCCAGGTGGTCATGTAGGATTCGCAAAATGGTGGTATCTGATACTCCAACTAATGCAGATAACTGTTTTTTCTTCAAACGGGTGTCCTCCAGTACAATCTTTTCCACTTTTACGACAATGTCTGATGTGGTGGCCTCAACTGGCCTTCCTGAGCGGGGGTCGTCTTCAATCGACTCCCGACCATGTTTAAAAAGACCATGCCACTTGTAAATCATTGATTTACTAGGGCCCTGTTCCCCATAAACGGTTTCCATTTCATTCAAAATGGTCTGAGCGTTCTTTCCTTGCTTGGTAAGGAATTTTATCACAGCACGGTGTTCAATTTTCTCCATAGTTTCAGTTTTCTTCCGGATTGACTTGTTTAGCAGGCGAGTGTTCGTAAACGAATGACGCAATAGGGCTGAAACTCAATTTATATACTAATGATGAGTCCCCAATTAGTATGATACTAAGCGAACGTCCCTATCCCAACTCCATTCCCTCCATTCCACGAACTTTTGGACCTCCCCTCGTATGATTTACGACGTAGGGCCTTAACAGTTGCTTATATAATTGTTCCTTGTAACTAATTAGAGTCGTTTACGTGCCACACTATTTACACCATCATCATCGGGAATGGGAAAACCAACGTGGTTACCTTTATGCGAAGGTTGTTTGTAATTAAAACACGTGTGTTTACTGACAACAAGTCAGACCATATAGGTATGCGCATACAAATATACTGCCCAACTAAGCGCAAAAGCGGTATCTTAATGAAAGCGATAGCGCTAAGGCTTAGTTCATTAGATGCGTATTTTTTAGAGCTATCCGATGGCAAAAAAATCAACTTTACGATTTTTTTTGAGATACCTGCCGCTGTCTCTGAATACGGAAAGAATGAAATATTTTTTTTCTTTAAAAAAAATATTTAGGCTTTTTCCGTGATCTATTTTGGGTGACATGTTGATCGGTGTAGATGCTTGCTGCCATTTATTCGATAAAGTCAATCAGTGATTTATTTCATTGTCTTTATCAGCAATAGGGATAATATTTCTTTAGACCCGGAACATAGGGATATAGAGAACCAACTATTAACATGGACTGCATAGTTTCTTCGAATTCGATTTATGGTCAATTTTAAATTCCAAGATAATTAATATTTACGTAATTTAATAAAAATAAAAGCTAACAGTCTTAAAACAATAATAATAATATGTAAGTACAAGTATATAAAAAAGGGAGGGGAAAAAATCATAGAGCATCAAAAACTTTCTTCCGCATTGCTGTCTACAGGAAAAGTGCCTAAAAGGCTGGCAGTATGGCAAAGTTCGAATACTACAAATCGGTAGTGCTATAAACTTGAGTAGTAGCAGTTTTATAGTGCTTAATAATACGTTGTTACCTTATACAGCCAACAGATTAAAAGGCGAAGGGCTGGCAGTCTGTCGATACCAATACAATGTTCAAGGTCACAAGAATGCAATAAACATCGCATCGTATTACAATTGACTATTTACACTATGTGAAGAATTAAATATCTAACTAACTACGAAAGCAAAAGGACACTAAGGCCTGATTTACACCGTGCAGTTTAATTGTCTGTGGTATACCTACATTAATTGTAGCAATAATAAAAGTTACACCGTTTAGACAGTGTTCAAACGAAGTCTTTTGTTGCTTCAATTTTATTGTATGCTACATGCCATTAAAACTGCATGTAATTAATTTATTTGAAATAAATGCCGTTGAGGCTCAGAAAGTCAACTTCCCAAAATGTCTCCTGGTACCAAAATGTCAACTTCCCATAATGTCCCTTTCCCAAAATGTCCTTTTCCCAAAATGTCCCTTTCCCAAAATGTCTCTTTCCCAAAATGTCTTTTTCCCAAAATGTCCCTTTCCCAAAATGCCGCTTTCCCAAAATGTCCCCCATTCTTAGAATTAAGCGTTATAACCCAATTAAAAAATAAAAAACAATATAATAATCAAATTTTTTATTTTAATTACTTTGTGGTATCAACTCTTTCGTCAATTTTTTATTAGAAAAGGAATTTGAAATGAAATATAGTTATATATTATCAACATATTATAAAAAAACTAATATAGTTATATATTATCAACATATTATAAAAAACTAAAAAACTACTGACTATTGAAATCCTATTGAATTACTGTGGATTTCAATAGTCAGATACTGACTATTGAAATCCTATTGAATTACTGTGTACTTGAACGTATTAATTCTAATTAAAGTTATTTTTTACTGTTTTTTTATAATATGTTGATAATATATAACTATATTTCATTTCAAATTCCTTTTCTAATAAAAAATTGACGAAAGAGTTGATACCACAAAGTAATTAAAATAATTTTTTTTATTATTATATTGTTTTTTATTTTTTAGTTGGGTTATAACGCTTAATTCTAAGAATGGGGGACATTTTGGGAAAGCGGCATTTTGGGAAAGGGACATTTTGGGAAAAAGACATTTTGGGAAAGAGACATTTTGGGAAAGGGACATTTTGGGAAAGGGACATTTTGGGAAAGGGACTTTATGGGAAGTTGACATTTTGGTACCAGGAGACATTTTTGGGAAGTTGACATTCTGAGCCTCAACGATAAATGCTTTGAGGGGGATGATTTTGGTAAAGAATTTCCGAATATTGGGAAAGATTTTGCTAAAGTTATGTGTTGTGAGTAAGGATAAACAAAAAAAAAAATATCTATTCGGGCATATTCTAGCGTGTATGGGAGTCGTCAGCAGTTATAATATATGTTTCAACTATTACCATGACGTTTGCATATAACATATAGTGCCAGATCCATAACAAGATAAGATCTTTCAAAACATAAGATCAACATAATAACACCAGTCATGGCTGTCACAGTAATGACTTCTGATTATAATTCTCATGCTTATATCCTAGACTCTATTATAGTGTCAGAGGTCTGCTGACCTACATCGCAATGATGTATAATTGAGGAGCAAGAGATTGCTCCTTAATTATACATCATTGCAATATAGGTCAAATGAAACCATTTTTTTACATTGTAAAATAATAAAAAAGATTGCTTGTAAAAAGGCTTGAGAGTACTGATTTACGATTATTAGTGTTATTTCAGATATTACTACAATATAGATTAATCGACTTTCTCATTTTAATCCAATTACTATTTATTAACTTAAATAATGCGGGTTTCTGGCATTGTATACAACTTTGTAGAAAAAACAATAATATTAGCAAGTTTTGTTTTACATATTTGTACCTAATGCAGGCCACACACGTTTCGATATACTTGCACAAAATTGGACTTGCACAAGTATACATTAACGTGTGTGGGACGAATTAGCAGAAGTATCCGAGCCATTCGGTATCACGCAGACTATTGCCAGTCTAAACTTCCGCAAGTATATCGTAACGTGTATGGCTATTACTTAAGTAGTAAGAAACTCTCTCCAGTACAGTAAATTTCCTACACAATTTAAGATATTTCCCTCTTTTCATCCTAAATGTTTTATTTTATTTCAGGGATATTCAGACCACAAACTGAAGCACTTCAATCATACACAAATACACCGAGGAGTATGTGTAACCAGAACATGCAAAGAGTTCGCTAGAGTTTTCAACACAAACGAAACAGCACAAGGCCTAAGAGAGACTCTTGAGGGATGCCTGAATAATTCTCTTTATTCCCAATATGGACTTGAAGGGAGAGTAGCTAATATACGGTATTGTGACCAGGAAGGGGACAGGGTGACATTAGATAATAGTGATATAGTAATGGCTGTGGTTTATTTAGTTTTAATTTTGCTCAACATTGCCGGAAGCTTATATGATGTCCTTTTCTGTAAGAAGGAGGAAAAAACAGGTATGAAATGAAATTATGTTCCGATAATTTTAAAGTTCATGTGTTCATATTAAATATAGATTCCAAAGTATTTTTTTTTTTCAGGGAATCCGTATTTATTGTCTTTTTCAATACGCAGAAATTGGGACAGACTGGTAGCACCAAGTAATAGTGGGCAGGAGCCCCGATTAGAAAGACTGAAATTATTTTATGGATTAAGGTAACTAGTACCAGATAAGGTTCAGTATGATTGATTTAAGTCTTCTTCTAAAAAATAACGTTTTAAAGTATTGTGATGTATTGATTGAAATTCCACACTTCTTATATGAACTATGTATATTTTCAGGACTATGACGATGTTTTGTGTGATCTTTTCACACACAACCCTCATAATGTCGTATTCCTATGTGGATAACCCACTTTATATCGAAACGGTAAGTTCTACCTTGTTTCAATTTTTTATTTACATTTTAATTGATTTTAAGAGCCAGATAGCGTTACCAGAAATGGAACAAAATATGTATGAAATTGTCTACAGCAGGTTTAAGTTAACCCGGAGCTCATGAGATGGTAGAACAAACAAAAACATTGAGAACTACCCCGTTTTTTAAAAGCCATTATTCAACTTCCGCCTATAAACTTACAAGAAGTTTCTATAAATATAAAAAAATACAATGGTAATAAAGTCGTCGATGAAGTGATTAAAAGTATTTAAATTATAATTTATTGTTTAAAGATAGGTTGTTAACCTATAATTATGTATGCACAGTAGTGAACCTTGGACCTAACGAACTTCGTAGCATTATTATTATTGTTTTTCTTTTCTATTTCTGCGTAGCACTTGTATCTTAATGTAATTGTATCGTAATAATGTAATTAGTAGTTATCCTAGTTATGCAAATAGATGTTTTTCTGCTTTTTACTCGACAATTTAATTGATTAGCTAATTAAGTACTACTTTGACCAGTATAGGTATGCATGCATTCTAAAACATTCTAAGAGTTCGTGTTAATCTATATTTAATTTGTTTGTATTACACATTATTATAATAGGTCTTTATAAAAACATTTTGCGTCTTTTTTTATAATTTTGTTCTTAATTATTTCATCTCTATCTTTTTTTCATATTGGTTGTGAATTAATCAATTCCTATTATTCGTGTGTATGTTTCAGTCGTACGAAGATCCTATCAAACAGATTCTGTTCAACGGCAGCCTGGTCACGCACACTTTCTTCGTGATGTCCAGCTTCCTCCTCGCGTTTAACTTCCAGATTTACACTGAGAAGCACAAAGTCAGCTGGATGCACTTACCAAAAGGGATCCTTTTAAGATGGTTGAGGTAATTTTCCTCTTTTGTCTGGTACATTTCATTTTATTTCATAATAATAAGTTAGTTGTGTCAGCGACCGATTATGCTTTAGTTCTAGTTTTGAGGCAACGATTGTGAGTATGACTGACAATTGACCTTTGTCAGCATTCAGTGTATCACCATAACTTTTTTATAGCCGCAATTAACATGACAAAATCCTACTTTTGAGAAATACACCATCTTTTATGACACATAATGCCCCATCGTTTCACCTCGAGTAACTACTAACTAACTATAGCTACTTAATAAAAATAAAATATGACCGGACGATGATATTGTCTACGTACCTTTCAAAGTCAAATTATCGACCTGAGAGAAAAGACAGACCCACTCGGTGTATATGCATTACTGAAGTGAAGTAATGATTCATTCCAAAAAACTAGTACAGCTAAAACGTGTTATAACTCTTCCAGGCTAACCCCTACATACGCCTTCATCCTGTTCTCCATATCAACATGGATGCGGCATGCGTTCCGCGGTCCTCTGTGGCAGATGGTAGTCACCACCGAGGCGGACGCGTGCAGACAGTACTGGTGGGCACAGCTGCTGTATATCAATAACTACGTGTATGACGACGCCTGGTGCCAGCCGCAGACCTGGTGAGATCACTAACGTACTCAGAAAATACTCATCATCATCATCTGACCAGCCGTTTTCCAGCTACCTTTCCCTTCCGTTTTACTACTACACATTTGATCTCTTGACGAGCTAGATTAATTTTTTAGATTGATTGGGACTCAGGGCCAATTATCAACTTTATATAGCACAATCGCTAGATCGGTTTAAAGAACTTTATTTCTCATTAAGAACGTCACTTACATGAGAACAATAATATATGACCTCATTTAGGAATAATTTTGTTGATTTTTGGGGTTATATTGATTACCCAGTAACTGAGCTGTGGAGGTCAGATAGGCAGTCGCTCCATGTAAAATACTGGTGTTCAGTTGCATCCGGTTAGACTGGAAGCCGACCCCAACATAGTTGGGAAAAGGCTAGGCAAATGATGTATCGAGGGATGAAAAACTATGTATATATAACGCCAATAATTCTAACACCCCAGGTACCTAGCAGCCGACACACAACTCTTCTGCCTAGGTTTACTAGTATGCCTGTTGGCTCGCAAGTGTAAGACCCGCGCCATTCTACTGTCTATCCTGTTTGTGGCCTCTCTGGTCATCGTCGCAGGACACACGTACTTTCAAGACTTGGATCCAGTGGTTATACAGTCGCCCGAGTAAGTTATTAATGTTGTTTTTTTGTTTTTGAAGGGCGGGCGTTTTGGGGGACTTTCTTAGGTAATTTTGACATTCGAAAAGTGCTAATTCTCAGCCTAATTTGAATAAATGACTTTTAATTTGATTTGATGATTTTTGCCCATATAAAAAACCTTTAACTCACAACTCGACTACTGTAGCCTGCAATGTGTATCTTGCGACAGGGAATCATGTCACTAGATTCGCTAGTGTTTAATTGCCATCGACACGTTTAGTTATTTCGTCTAAAGTGCATTTGTCGTGAATCTTTTTTATTACAAGTCCTTGAAAATATAATATAATAACAACCCTTGACAAATGGACTCTGCTCAATTATCAGGAGGATGTTGTGCAAACCTTTTGACGTTACTATTTACCCAAGACAATATTTTTAATCAGCAATAAAATGTTAATTCGTTAAAAGTAACAATTTACCCACCTTAGGGTAACTTTCAACCATCATGGTTTTGCAGATCATACCGCAATCTATACGCAACGGACGATACCTTCCGTCTCCTGTATATCCGCGGCCACACCAACATGTCTACCTACATCCTCGGGCTGGCGGGAGGCTTCCTCGCCTACCACCTGCAGGATGGCAAGGACCTGAGCAAGTACAAGGTACATTGCTTCTGGTGGCCATACCACCTGTACATCTACGTCAAAAAGACTACCTACATCATGGCAATAAAAAAGATGGTTTCTGTTTTCAACGCTCAAATCTTTTTTTTACTGATTGTTTAATTTTGTATTGTTTATTATTTGGTAGGTATTTTTATCTTGATAACATTTACTACTTACGAAATTATCGTGACCGAGTTTCATTTTCTGAATAAGTATACACAACACTATACAACGTTAATTGTGTTTTTATGTAAGATTCAACTGAAACTATCTCAAAATGAAATGCCTAAAATGTTGTCATGAGAGTAACTTACGCCCCATCTCGCTCCCCAGAAGCACCGCTGGGTGATGTGGCTGGCCTTCCCGCTGGGCGTGGCGGTGATCCTGTCGGGCGGCCTGTTCTACGCCGACGCCGGCCGCGCGCCCGCGCCGCTGCGCCTGCTGTACGCGAGCCTCTACCGGCCGGTGTTCCAGCTGCTGGTCGTCACCATCATACTGGGGAGCGTCTTCAAGTTTGAAAGTAAGTGCGCGTCTTCTTTTTAAGGAAATCTCTCGCCAACTGATCTACACTTCACGTGACCTGAGGGCTGGTTAGTTCTTTGTCCAAAGAATTTGCATTGCTATTCAACGTGGCAATGCTGCCAATCTTCTGGGCACGTTTCCAGATGACAGCGATGCGGACAAGTACTTTGACGCCTAAGTGTCCTTTTGTTTTTATATTTATTTGTAAAGTCAGTTAGGTTTTAATTAAGTAAGTTGGTGCTGTTCTTTGTAGGGCACTATCTTTGCGGCTATTGGGTCAAGGAAGTTTTCAAGTCCTGGACCTTGGAGCCCTGTTCTCCCTTGTTGTGTTAAGTTGGTTTTTATAAAGTTTTGTCCGTGCAGTTAATGCTCTGTCATGATCATGTCCAAAATTTTAATTCCCATCGTTCGTTCCAGTCAAATGTCAGATAAAATTAGTTGAAGTACCTAAGTTATAGGTTTGCATACAATGATATTTAACTGTACATAAGTACCACTTATATATATATATATATAATATAACAATCTGTTAATTTACATAGCCAATGATCAAAATGTAAGAATTTATTAAGGAAGGTTTGGGACCTGAACTAATCTTCATCTTCCTTATTACAGCGATCTACCGCGGCATCATGGAATGGCGTGGCTGGACCTGGTCGGGTCGAGTGTCGTACAGTGCCTTCCTACTGCACACACTGTTCCAGAGAGGACTCATTGGGGCAAAGACGCAAACTATACACATGACCGATTATTACGTGGTATGTAGTATATGGTAAATAGAAGTATGGTGGCTCAAGATCATAGAGACATAGGTGTTGAAAAGGCGACTGATCAGGGTGCAGACAGAGCAACACACACTGAAAGATTTATTTTGTAACCCTTTCAACTCATGCCTTACAACTGATTTTTCAATCGTCTGATAACTTCATCCGAGATTTGTTTTAACAACTTTAAATTTTTCTAAACAATATCTAGTCAACATTTTCATAAGTCAACTTTGTTCAGCCCTGCATAATATCCATTTCTCTTCGTCAGTTTATAGTTCTATCGGCGACCATCTTCCTGACGTACCTGTGCGCGTGCATCCTGTTCGTGTGCGTGGAGGCGCCCGCCGCGCGCCTCGTGCGCGCCGCGCTCGGGGGGCGGGGGGGGCGGGGGGGGCAGGGGGAGGGGGAGGGGCCGGGGAGGGAGGGGGAAACTACTAAAGTGTAAATAACATAAAGAATTTTCACAAGTTTTCTTGTTTTATTGACAAATAAAACATAAGCCCTTACAGCGGGGATGCTGTAAGGGTTGCATGCGATTTTTTTTCTTAAGTTGTTTGCTATTTGCATGCAGGTTGCGTACAATCATGACACGATACGTGTGAGCACTGTGTACTATACTTACTAGGTATAAAGCTGCCATTTACTGGGTTCGTCTTTCATTGACTTGAATGTGCCTTGGCGGCTGAGAGTATGTCATGCTCACTCTAATGTCTCGCTGGTGGTGGCGCATGTGTTCGATCATTAAGTTCCCTCCAAAATGGTTGAGCTGAATGGTGCTGATCCATACGTCATGTTCGTGAACGGGCGCCGCCAGTAGGGACTGGTCATTTCTTAGCTGCCACGGCTTATTTTAATTTCGGAATTGTTTTTATCTTTTTTATAACGGATGCTTTTAACGTATACATGAGGTATGAACAACAGGGTGTAAAGTTCACTCATACTCCATAGAAAAGGGAGGATCCTCCGACTAGACGGGTGTCTGGCGGTCAACTGCCCAATGATTTATGTTGGGGCGTTTGTATATATATTATGCTAGTTGCGCGGTTAACTAAA
Organism: Apamea sordens; assembly: GCA_945859715.1. Lineage (NCBI taxonomy): Eukaryota > Metazoa > Arthropoda > Insecta > Lepidoptera > Noctuidae > Apamea > Apamea sordens. The sequence goes on from OX244002.1 coordinate 1,132,134, forward strand.
TCAAAAGTCATTTATTCAAATTAGGCTGAGAATCAGCACTTTTCGAACATCAAAATTACAAAAGACAGTCCCCCGCCACCCGTCCCAAGCCATTAAATAGTTTTCATATTAAAGTCACTAAACAATGTCTTGAAGCATGCCAATGAATGCTAGCATTCATTGGGATGTACCAAGACATTGTTTGTATTATCAACAAAGTGTTCCAGTAGGTACCTACTCTAGGCTGTATCGGCGACGGCAAGTATACAGTACAAAGATAAATTTCATTAGCTTTCTTACCCCCTTTAAGTAACAACTTGACCAAAGATCATCGCAAGAACTTTCGAATTTGATCAATCTCTGTGATTCTAGTTTTGTAGATACAGCGATAAGAACGCCACCACCGTCGGTTTTATTATTCAACATATTAATGGATCTATCTCGCCTATAGATAGCGTACCGCCTATCCATGATTTCTGAGTCAAAGATACCATTCAGTAAACATTATGACATCGTATGAACAGCATGCACTTTTTGGTAAATGTCACTCAGCTTTGTCCTAATACCCCTACATTCTGGTAGTAAATTTTTAACTGATCGAATTGAGATCCTTAACAATCTTATACCTTATCCTACACATTTCTTTTTATTTCCCATAGTAATTTGTCCAACGAGCCGGTATCCCTGATATATTTATAGTCTGTCATGTTTTCTAACAAAAATCTTACCGCCACGGACCCACACATACTTGTAGCCCAAACTCTTTGCTTTAATCCTGGTCGCAGCATGCAGCGCATTGTTTGCTGATGATAAATGTTCTACTATATAGACATTTTCCTTTTTCCCGGCAATTCCAAGAAGAGCGGCATTGAGCTACTCTTCAGAAGTTTTATTTTTATTAAAGTTGATAGAAGCCGCCAAAAAGTGGTCGCGAACCCGTGGACTGCTGAATTGAAAAACGATAGTCTTCGGACGGCTACTAGATGGGGTTTGTTTTGCAATTCTTGTAACATGATGATGTTATTCTCAGTTAAGTCGCCAGATATCACCTTACTAATATTCAAGACAGTTGACACAAGATTTTCATTGTTGTGCTCAGGCAGACATTGAATTCCCACATTAGTAGAACGTGCTTGTTGTTCTATCTGAGTTAGCCTCACACCTAGGTCTTGAACAGTAGTCTTGTGCTGCTCGTTTTCCTTTTTGAGATAATTAACGACTTTGGTGTTTAAAGAAAACTGATACATTTCCTCAAACTTTACGTTCATAAATTCCATTGATGTATTAAGCCCTTCTAGTTTGTCCGTAATCGCCTTCATCAGCGTGTTAATATAGTTCGCCAAAGTTTGATTGAAGTGCCGCATGAGTTCATCTATCTGTATTTACATAATACGAGAAACCTCGTCAGACGTAACAGGAGCTTCAACGTTGAGGATAGTTACTGAAGACTCTTTCTTTCTATGTGTTAAATTAGGATCACTCGCCTGACTGTTGCGCACTGGGGTATTATCTGCGTTTCGCTTCTTCGGCTTGCAGGTCGTCAGCCAATTTTGCAATTCGGTTAGTTGGAACTCAGAACCCAGCTGCGTGAGACAGGGATGGTGGTAGGATTTTTGGCACGATAAGCATTTAACCAAAGCACTTCTTTCGGCTATGTCTTCTGAGCAACAGTCACAATTCATAATGGTGCGACTTTGTTTTAAATTCACTCAATGTTCAATAATCCAGTGCGATTCTGTAACCATCTCACCGTGAAAACTTAGTCGAAGTGAGCGTGGAGTGAGCTGTCATTCCAAATAATGCTAGGGATTGACACTACTGACGACTCACATCAAGCTCACTTCACTTGAGTTTTCACGGTGAGAATTTAACAGAATCGACCGGCTGTGCACACTAATAAATCGCACGCTAATAAAGGCTCACGCCTGGCGACGAGCTGTCATGTCGCTGCGTAAGTCGGCGAGAAGAACGACGTAAGTGCCGTGGATACTCGTACCGATTCACTTACGCGTTGCGCTTATTAAGTTCTCACAGATAATTTAAGTTAATGGCGGTTGAAAAAAATCACTGGCTGGTTGTTTTTAGTCACTAATTAATTATTATGAGTATTTATCACAAAGTATATAACGTTTCACATGCATTAAACTTGATGCTATTAAACTTTTTATGAATCAGTACAAAGCACTCACTATTTTCCGGTTTTTTAATTATTTAGACAGAACAAATTAACGCAGGTCTCGCGCACTACAACGCCAATTGCACACGAGAATCAATACGAGGCGCCAATTAATACGAGAGCCATTCAACGAAAAATAGTCACAACATTATCACTGTAGCTTGTATCTACCTATGTAGATCCTATCTGTCAATTCCATAAGACCAGCATAATCAGCTTATAGTGTGCCCACTGCTGAGACACAGGCCTCCTCTCAGTGGGAGGCAGTGGGCCCCAATCCACCACGCGGGCCCAGTGCGGGTTCGGAGATGTCACATGCCTTCGAATATTTGGTTCTAGGACATGCCGGTTTCCTTTATTATCCTTTTTAACAATGCAATGCCATTTCATTGACAGATGAATTTTGTTAGTTTTTTAGATGTAACCCCTGACGCAAAAAAAAATTGCATCAAATATTCCTGGATGACTGACATAAGGAAGGTCTCATAGAAGTCCATAAGATATTATGGACGTAAGCGTAGCACTAAAATTCATTCGAATTATTGTCACTCACCATTTAGTTCGTATAACAAACATAACAACACTAGCAACTTCTCGATTATTTATTCTCCATGAACTCCTGGAGAGGAACAGAGCACTCAAACATCTGTTCTCCAGAGAACCATATCTTCTAATAGCAAGTAAACATCATTGTTGAAACACTCATTATTGTCCAAGACCACTACCCAATTTAAAAATTATAATTACATATGACGTTATAAAAACAAAATTTAAATAATTTGTATTGTAACTAACAGCAATATCAATCAATAAGATTATATAAAATTAACGGGTTGTATTGATGATTTTAATGATTATAATCTTGTAAATAAATACTTATAACGGTCGTGAATCATATTTCGTTCATCATACTACCTGATACTGACCTGCAAATTGCAAACAACGTAGGATAAACTTAAAACAGCCCTCTGTTTTTGTCGGGGGTTAAAAATTTAAATGTCGCGTCTACCCTGGCGCTTCCCCCATAAACGTGGCGGCTTTATCCTGATTAGTCTACTTAGGCGCTGCTCAGACAGAGCAATTTTGATCCTCGAGTTTCAGAACTGACAACCTCAAACTACCTGTTCATGACGTTTTTCTCACGCAGACGTTCGTAACTGCAACTAGCAACTGGCAACCGTCAACGAAAACCTTTTAAAAAGTTGACAGTTGCTCCGTATGCGTAGCGCCTAAAAACCTCGATTACAAACGATAATAAAGTACTAATTAAATTAATAAGAGGTCATTATTGTAGTCTAAAGAACTTGTATCTAAATATTACTCAAAAAAACTAAACAATGCTTGAGTGTGTGAATTTATTTACGTTTATTTTTTTAATTCTAGATAACTTTGGATAATTACAAGAAGGATGTAGTAATACTTCCTCTTAATGAAATCAATGATAATAATAAGTTCCTCTCTTTGGAGCCCTGACCGCCGCGCCGGTAGCTTGGACCCAGTTCCCGATACCGGTGGGCTAATCATTAGAATCAGTAATTTAACTTTTTAAGTTAGCATAATCCTAAAATATCAAGATTTCATGAAATTGTCATTCAGTAGGATTACTTGGAGTAAAAACGCAAGAAGAACATTTAAAAGAAAATGTTCGTTACAATAAATAAATTACAGAATTAATAATTAAAACTTAGATTATAATATGAAAATTGCATAACATTTATCTTATCTTCACTCATGTTTTGTTATAAAAGGTTCTCAGCATTTTATTTTCATGTTGCCAAGCCGGTTGGGTTCGTTCAGCTTCACCTAAATCTTCAACTGTCGTAGAGTAACTTAGTATTACATTGGATTTTATTAGATAATGTTGTGTGAAGCATAGTTCTATTGTGACAGCAAAATGTTTACAAAATTGTTATTATTTGTTTTGTTTCATAGTTCTTCAGCAGTTATATACGAGCTCAGTGGTATGTGTGGATAATAACGTAGATATTCTAAAGTCTAGTTAACCTTCAAAGCGCATATAGCTGAATTTTACGGTAATTCCGTACACACTACGTACGTACTACAGCTGCTGTAGGGTAAAGATGATGATGAGGGTTGATTTTTTGGGGTTGCTGCAGCCCACTGCTCAACATACGCCTCTCAAAAATTGAGCTCCTACCTTCGCTTCTTCGTCCTGCATCACTTTGATGAGGGTCCGTAACTTAACTTCGAGAGTCATAATTATGTTCGATGAATGGAAAGTCGACTGAACGATTGTTCGAATGGAATTTATTTCGATACAATCTTTTATCGCCAAACGCTGCTTCGACTGAACGATTCATCGAATATTTATTAATCGATGGACTGCTCTTTCGCATGAGTTTTAGTTATTATATAGTTTAATAATTGAAATAAAATTATTATAAAAAGATTTTTCGTCACATATTATTTCGTACATAATCGAGGAAATCAAATACTTTTAAGATATCATACGTTCTTCCCGTAGATTTAGAAACATGAAATTTGGTGAAAAGTAAGATAATAAAGCACAAATGAAGAGAAAAAAGTTTATTATAAACCCTTCAATATGATTCAGGGGTCCAGCATAGCTATTCACAACCATCCGACAGGCTATCGTATCGGAAAGGACACATTTCGATAACCTGATTTGCCTTGAGAAGAATAGCGGTCGTCTATTTGATTTAAACTGACAAAATCGGGTTTTGGACTTGTGAACAACGTTAAGAAGACTCCCACGATAACATTGATTGATGTTCGATACGGTACGGTAATGTATCGAGTGCTTGTGAATAGCTTTGGATGTAGCTGTTACAAACAAGAGGACATTGCTGCCCATCACGTACGCACCTATACTCCATTTATAATAGCGTTAGAAAAAAGAGGCTCGTAGAAGCAGGAATGCAAAACATTTTATTTCAAAGTTATGACAAAACAATTTTAAAATTAAAATTTTCTTGCGTGTTTTGCAATTTGCAGGTCAGTGTAAGGTTGTATCTTAATCAAAATAATATGATGCGCGACAATAAGAAATATGTAGGTTATAATACAATTTTAACCTTAAAAATCATTAATACGGGATGTATTGATGATTTTTAAGGTTTTAAGTTAGAATTACTCCAGATTCGTCTGATTTCGCGGGGTACTGCAGCGCATCCACCTTAATTAAAATTGTTTTAACAAATAGACGTATAATATAAACAAAATAAAAATAATATTTTAAAATTATGCTTTATATATATAGCGACTTCATCACTAATTACAAACTTACAACAAAATGAATGAATGAAACAACCGATCACAATGATGATTTAAAAATTAAGATTAATGGAAATAATAAATGATAAATGATTTTATTTTTGTAAGTAGGTTTCTACAAACACTTTTACACGTCAATCATATTTTAAAACTAGATGAGGTCGGCGTTTCCTATCTGACTAGTCTGAGAAGAAAGGCCGAAACAAACTCAGACGTCACAGTCTCTTTTAAAGTCCAGACATAATCTTGGTCAGATCATGTGAAGACCATGTAGATTTATGTCTGAGATGGTTTTTTTGAAGAAAGAACCAAACAGTTTGAGAGGACCTGTCCAGTCAGTGCACGCATTTGTCAGAAATCGTGCAGCTCAACTCAAAACTTAGGGAGCTCAACGATCCGACGAACAATACCAAAGAAAGGACATTTGGGTAGGCCACATTAATTACTCAAACTGCCAGACCACGACAAAAACTAAGAGAACAGAGAGAAAAATAATATAAATACAATGACCCACATAGTCTTCACATTCACAATAATTAAAATAATAGAATACTTTACAAAGTAAGCAAATGTCATAGTATATATCAAATTCATCAATGTCAAAGCGTATATAAAAAAAAAACATCAACAAAACAAAAATAAAAAATAAACACATTCAATATGTAAAAATTGGAAGCAGCTTAATCCCAAGCCTTTTTGTCCTCGATATAAGCCTTAACGGTATAAAATGCTTTCTGGCACAACTTACGTTTAATGAATGATTTGAATTTATTAAGGCTTAGATCTTGAACGGGGCTTGGAACTTTATTGTAAAAGCGTATACATTGGCATCTGAACGAGCCACCTATTTTCTTGAGCCTTGTTGTAGGTAGAACAAATTTGTGTTTGTTCCTAGTATTTATATCATGGATATCACTGTATTTTTTAAACAATTTTATATTTTTATGGGCATATAAAAGATTTTCATAAATATACTGAGAAGGCACAGTCATAACATTAATTTCTTTAAATTTTTCTCTGAGCGAGTGTCTCGGACTTAATTTATAAATTGATCGAACAGCTCGCTTTTGCAAAACAAAGATAGTCTGAATATCAGCGGCATTTACCCACAATAGAATACCGTACGACATTACACTATGAAAATAGCTAAAGTACACTAAACGGGCTGTCTCTATATCAGTTAAATTACGAATTTTTCTAACAGCGTATGCTGCGGAACTTAGCTTTTTTGACAATTTGTCTATATGTGGACCCCACTGAAGCTTAGCATCCAAAGTTATGCCTAAGAATACTGTGTGAATAATCATTTTTTTTTATATTTTATTTTAACTACACAATACGTTGGTGACATTTCTTCGTCTTCATCATCTAATTTAGTCACTATCATCTGATGATGAAGATCAAGAAGTTTCACCAACGTTAATTTATAAATTCGGTAGAATTATAGTGAAACGAATAACGTTCCAGGTATTTGTTCATCCCTGCTTCTTTTAGGTTCTTAGCATTGACACTGTAATTTTAAATTGGAGTTAAATAATATAAATAAATGAAAGCCACATAATTTCATAAGATAAATAGACAAAATGGTTACAAGTAAGTGTAACAGCTGCTGTAAAAATAGATCATAATAAATTCGGCGTCTATCGTAATGTAACAATGTTTATTGTACTTTTGTTACAAAGTGTGTATTAAAAATAATTTTTTTTAACTTCTTTCTAATGCTATTGTAAATGGACTATAGGTATATATGTACATAGTACCATAAAGATGACAAGTACATACAATTTCAAAAGTTTTACTAAGTTACGACTAAGTAAACTTTTACGACAGTCTCGGGAGCGGAAGGTGTCACCTACAATTGAAGTAGAATTTACTACATTGGGCGATCATTGTGCATGATGTAATTCATGCTTTGTGTCTCTAAGATCAATGAACGTAGTCAAACTGTCAAAGCAAAAGAAGTATGTAAGGATCGTAGCATGAGGCAACCCATATCAGCGGCGGCGACCTCTCGCGTCCGGCCCTGGTTCAAGCCATGGTCCGGGGTGAGAGGGAGTGGCAGGGAGTCACCTCCTTCTGCGAAGCAGTCATGCTAGCGAAGGAGGTGGCGGGGTGGGCGAGGGAACGCACCTTGCGCACCTCACGCCTCAGCCGCCGCGGGAGACGCTCCGGGCGTCGGGAGCCGCGTGACGACTCCCGGCCACCGTAGGCGCGGGCCTGTGGGCGGAGAGTAATGGGTAGCTCTCCGTCCGATCAGGACTAGGCCCGTGCCGGACGGCGTGTACGTGTTCCACGCGCGCCTCAAAGAGATGTCAGCAAAAGCGACGGGGCCCCATAGGGCCGAAGCCTGCCAGGGTAGCGGGAACATCCGAAAGGGTTTACCGCTGCCCTGGAATATAAAGGGCTAAGGAAGGAACACGGGTGGGTTTTAGTCAGTAAGAGTCTGACACTCCCTCCTGCTCCACCCAGAGCGGGAGAGGTCATTTGATGATTTCCCATCCTCAAAAAAAAAAAAGGCAACCCATATTGTTTCTGCTTACTTACCTATGTCTGCTTTACAACATTGTCTTCATTTAAAAAAATTCCAAATGTTTAAAAAGAAACTGACAGCCCTATTACTTGACAAGTGTTATTATTCAATTAATTATTTTTTATATGACACTACACTCTCATATTTCACATTATGTGTTTCCTTGTTATTGGAAGGCTTGGTATAAATCCAATTTTTTTTCTGGCAATTTTGATTTGACTGAAGGTTTTTTTAAAATTTTCAATGTTTGCAGGCCTTTGCTTAAGGTAGATTGTACAGGGATCACAAAGTTTTGTAAAACACCTTTATTTTATGTGCCTACTTTCTAAGTAAATAAGCGATTATAGATGCGGACTACGACCTTATGCCTCCCATGTTCCAATTGGACGACTATGAAGAATGTTTCGAAGATCCTGAGGGGCTGTACTGCGTTGCAGACTTAGCCATGGTCTCAGATAAGCCTAGCCCGCTCTTGACTATGATGCAGGTGAGTTTTGAGCATCATCCATAATCTTTGCCAACCCTAGGAGCTTCTGTGCTAGCATCATCATCATTACAGCCGAAAGACGTCCACTGCAGCTAATCTATTCTGCAAAAAAATCACCGTGAAAAGTTATGTGAAGTGAGGTTGAAGTGTTATTCCAGCTGATGCTAGGGATTGACACTATTGACAGCTCACTTGAAGCTCACTTCTCCTAAGTTTTCACGGTGAGATTTTTACAGAATAGACCGGCTGGTCACCTAAGCCTCTCCTAAGTATCCCCACATCAACCGGTTTCCTGCTTCTCGCATCCCATCCATGGGATTCCTGCTACTTCCACCATTATTTGTTATGATTTGCTGAAATATATCGTTTGTTAATGACTAAACCCATTTTAAGCGACCAGCTTAGTTAAGACCGTAATAATTTGTTGTGTGTGCTTTACACAATTAAAGTACACAGTTGCAATCGTCATTGTATAACCACTTAAAAGTTTTGATCTCAAACTCCAAGATTTGAAACATCCAAACTCCGAGGTTTGCATTGCTATAAACGATAACGACACAATAATGAACACACAACAAGTGTAGCAAATAGCTATATCTATAAAAATAAATAATATTGAAGTATCTGTTTATAAATTATAATAAATTCATATGAAAGTACGTATATACGGTACTTTAAACTCAATTTTTGCCTGTCTGTTTGTTCGCTAAAACCGCTGGAACGATTTTGATGAAATTTTTGGTATGAGGATACTTTGAACCCTGGGGAAAAACATAGGCCACTTTTTATTGACATCTAGTAAACAATATATTTGCACGCTCTAAACAACTTTCATACTATATTATAACTTTAGGTACAGTTATGACAAAGTAAGCTAAAGAAAATTACTTTCTGTCAGTGCCAACCTAGCTTAGTTAATAAACTTTACCATTTGCTATAATCTACAATTTAGCGTATATATTTTATGTACTTTTTCTTCAGGAGTATTCTGCACATTTCCCTACACACTACAATCATACGCTACTACGTCGTGGTTTATGCATCACTCAAACATGCAAAAAGTTCTACGAAGCTTCAGAAGGGGACCTAGGATCGGCCCTTGAGGCATGCGCCAACGAAACCTTTTATAACGATTACAAGCTAAAAGCAAGAGTGTCAAATGACTTTGCTTGTTCCAAACGCGAAAAGAACCAGCCAATAGATTATTTAGATATAGCTGTGGGTGTGATCTGCGTCGCAATATTGGTCACAAACATTGTCGCAAGCATTTGCGATTACACTTTTGAAAAAGAAAAAGATTTTGGAGGTTTGTTTTCTTGTATAATTCATATTTAGATAGATTTAGAGTTTATATTTAATCTTAAAAACGCAATTTTCGGCATCAGACTCGTTCCCACACCTCGTAGCAATTACTTTCTTTTTTCAAAAATATTCATTGTCCAGTTTGACTTCGTTACTATTTTATTATATGTAAAGAGTTCCCATTTTATCAGATCGGTAACGTTTACAATCCAACTTTGATTTGGAATAATACTCGGATGGATTTTGGCCATCCTCTGAAAACAAAATCAAAGTGGCTGTTGCCCAATGCCTTTCTTTCCTTTTATTTTTAAGTATCTCATTCCTCAAGTCATCATCATCAATCGTTTTCAGGTCTCAGGTACCTGTACTGTTTCTCAATATTTCGTAATTGGGAGAAATTGTTGGCGCCTCCAGCAGATGGTAGAGAACCTCGTCTGCTAGGATTGAGAGGACTTCATGGTATCAGGTAATGTATGCACCACTGTACTTAATCTACAGGGTACTAAATCCATATCCATGCTGGACATGGATTTAGCATATGATTCTGGACGCCCACGCCCTCTGTGTTGAAATTTTCTGCCGGTTATCAAAAAAAACTGGTCTTTCCTACAACCTACCTATGCGGTCAAAATGGAAAGAACAGCCAATTTTCTTTTTTTTTTTCTTCTAATTCTCTCTGTTTTGTGCGATCTCCGGCTAGATCGTCACATCTTGGTCGCGGTTTACCTCGACGGCGATATCCTCCCTCAGGCGTACAGTGACTGACGATCATATTTTAATAAATTGTATTTATTTGTTGCAGGACATTGACTACGGCTCTCGTCATTGTAGGACACTCACTTATAATCTGCGTCTATTTTGTTGAAAACCCTAAGTTTATAGAAAACGTAAGTTATACATACTTACCCAAATATCTAAAAGAAATATTATAAACTCATAAAGACCTTTTCACTGAGCAATATAATCGAAAAAAGGCTTTAAAATTAAATAAAATTTAAAGTTTTTAAAATAATTGAAAATAAGTTTTTAATTTCAGTTGCTCATTGCCGACCCCATGCACATAATAACTAATGGGACACTGATAATGCAGACATTCCTGTTAATCTCGTCCTTTCTACTAGTGTATAAGTGGCTGATACATTCTGAGAAACATGAACCTTCGTGGAAGATGCTGCCGAAGCTATTCATGATGAGGTGGCTGAGGTGAGGAAAATACATTAAGTCGGCGATATTGAAGCACCACACCATCTTTTAGGAAACGTACCTAAGTCAGTTTGAGACTGTTGCTGTGAACATGTATCAAAGACAAACAAACAGACATACTTGTTTTTTCTCATCTATGTCGGGGTCAGGTTTCACTCTAACCAGATACCGCTAAATACCAGTATTTTACATGGAGCGACTGCCTATGAGTGCCTGAGCAAGCGTAGCCTAACCTGAGCGATCGACACGTGCGGCTGTTATTACTTAACCACAAGCCCCTCTAATAAATGTTAAGAATAAATGGTTGTTGCAGATTGACTCCATCGTACGCCGTCCTCTTAGCCTTGACGACTACTTGGCTTGGGAGACTAACATCAGGACCTTACTGGAAGGTAAGTTTTTCACTTAACAACTATTCAAATCAGCGTCAGGTGATACAGCTTGTGTTGTCATCTGACAGTATGCTGAGCTGAGGCCCTTTTGGCATTATTATCTTTCTTTTCTTTTTCTGTGGTTTCTTTTTCTTTATTTTGTTTGGTTTTTTTTTTAGTTTAAAGATGTTTTTTTGTTTTGCTGTAATGCCAATAACCGAATTTTTCTTTATTTATTTTATAACTGTGTTTTCTACTACACCAGTATTTATGACAAATTATTATATTAGGTATCATAATATCAGCCGAAAGACGTCCACTGCTGGACATAGTAGTATATTTTTAAGTTATATTAATATTGTATTGTATGTGTTTGTATGGGACTTGTTGCCTGAAATAAATGGATAAATAAATAAATAAATAGGCCTCCCCTAAGAACCGTTACTTATTGTCATTTTGGGGGAATTTGCCATAATTACCACGCATTATTATTAAATATAATATTTTAAATACGGCATCTTGAATAGTCACTCCTCTATTTTATTAGATGTAGGTAAAAGAACGGAAACGGTGGAGAAAAACATCGTGAGGAAACCCGCATGTCCAGCAGGGTAATTCTCGTAATTTTAAGAACGTTCACAGTCTGATCTCAGTCTCAATCTGTCAAAAATACGTCTAATTTCCCTACATTTTGACAAGTTTTTGACATTTGTTTGTCGCCGAGATGAGACTGCGACTAGATTTTGAACGTTTAAAATTACGGGAATACGGGCCCTGGTCTAAAATTGGAAGACATGTGACATCTACAAACCCGCACTGGGCCCGCGTGGTGGGGCGCACTCCCACTGTGAGGCCTGTATCACAGCCGTGGGAACATATGGGCTGATCACGTTATGTAATGGATAGCTAGAAGATATCATAGTACAGACGCCAGCAGGTCAAGCTACCCGAAATTGTCAAATTTTCCCAATCAACCTTGAACCTTAATGCTTTAGCGATAAAGTTGAAAATTTATTAAAGATATTTGATAGATTGTAATAGCTTGATGTGCTGGCGTCTGTACGTTAAACAAGCTTTTGAAATCTTTAATAAGTAACTTCGATCATACACTGTAGACACGACAATAAACCACATGAAAATACTAGCAATACTAGTGCGTAGGTATTTTGAAACTTTCGTATAAATATAAAAAAAAAAACAATTTAGCTGACTATGGGTTTTGCCGATATTTGACCATATTTAAATTAAGAGTTTCAAACTGAGGGGCCCGTGGCTAAATAATAACAGCCGCACAGGTCGATTGGTCAGGTTAAGCTACGCTTGCCGCGGTTGGTCTGTGGATGGGTGACCATCTTTACATACCGAGACCCCTCCGTGTCTCGGAAAGCACGTTAAGCCGTTGGTCCCGGCTGTCAGTCGTGGATCTTTGACAGTCGTTACGGGTAGTCAGAAGCCCGAAAGTCTGACAACCAGTCTTACCAAGGGGTATCGTATTACCCAGTAACTGGGTTGTGGAGGTCAGATAGGCAGTCGCTCCATGTAAAATACTGGTATTCAGCTGCATCCGGTTAGACTGGAAGCCGACCCCAACATAGTTGGGAAAAGGCTAGGCAGATGATGATGAGTTTCAAACTGACTGAATATCAAACAAACTTCAAATTCCATTGCAACCTGCAGTGCGATTCTGTAACCATCTCACCGTGAAAACTTAGGTGAAGTGAGCGTGGAGTGAGCTGTCATTCCAAATTATGCTAGGGATTGACACTACTGACAACTCACATCAAGCTCACTTCACTTGAGTTTTCACGGTGAGATTTTTACAGAATTGACCGGCTGAACATTTCTCATTGATTGAATTTTCGTTTGCAGACTGGGAACGTCATTTGATATACGTAGTTTGATTTATTGTTGTACGTCGTCCCCGGATTGTATAGTTTTAACAAAACACTTTCATGTTCTACGCTTCTATAATTTTTAAGTCTAGGCTTTAATTTCTTTACAGAAAGCAGTTGGGAACGAGTTGAGTGATTGCCGCCGTAATTGGTGGAAGCATCTTCTCTACATCAACAATTACTCTGACAACTCTGAATGTATGGTACAGTCCTGGTCAGTATTTAAATACGATTTTAAGGGAGAAGCGCCGGGGTTGCGTATGATTTTTTTTTTTCGTGTAATGTTCATTCAATTGGGTTATACAGGCTGTTAAAAATTCTAAACAATTGCTATGTAATTAGTAGGTACTACATTAGCTTCATCTTATGATCATTTTCGGTTTTTTTTTTTTACTTTTTAAAGGTATTTTTTATTTTATTTTTTACGGGTTCCTTTATCGAGACTGAACACACCCTGAAGCTATGGCACGCAATTTCTTTAACACCCTGTATAAACGTAGAGGGTTGTATTGATAATTTTAATTACTATAATATGTAAATACCTACTTACTTGTTATGGTCGCGAATCATATTTTGACACTAGCCTGCATGTGGCGAAAAACGAAAAGAAATTGAATTTTTGTAATAGATTTGTGATAACTTCTTTTTGTCTCGTTTAACGTCACTCTGTGAGTTCAGTACGGACTCTTTCATTCCCTGTGATCGAACGTACTACGTGTCTGAAGTCTATTTACATAATCAGCCTATAATGTTCCCACTGCTGGACACAGGCCTCTCTGTGGCGACAGGGAGTGTGCCATAATACACCACCCAGTGCGGGTTGGTGGATGTTTTTCACATTTCTATGGTGGATGTCATATTTTTTCGGCGCTTCGGCAGTAAAAACTGAGCAGTAAACTAAATGAAAATGAGTTATAACAAATATTGAAATGCAACTAAAGTAAATAAATGTACAAAAAAAGTAAATACAACTCGTAAGTGGGGACCGAGCTCTATTTCAATAACAATAAATAATGAGCCTGTGCTTAAGGCCTCACGTCTCATGCACGAGGTTTGGAGTTAAAATCTGGACAAGTACCAATGCAACTTTTCAATTCATATGTACTTTGTAAGTTTATCTTGGACATCACGGACGTCGGTGAGCAAAACATCGTAAGGAAACGTGGACTTTGCATTAATATAATCCATAATTCACTGATCCGCCTTGTGGAAGCATAGTGATGCAGTGAATGCTGCCTTCTCTGTGTGAGAAGAGGCGTTTCCCTGCAGTGGGACAGTAATAGGCTGGTATTAGTTAAACGGTGCATGTACATGGATCATTTGGCTCCCTTCAAAATGGTTGAACAGCACCCTAACTGCGTAACACACTATCAGTAGCAACGGGTTTCATTTTGACAGTTCAACAACATTCATTGCGTTATTTACGTTGTTCAGCAGACGCTTTAAACGTCTGCATCGTTCTCACATGCATAATTTCAACATGTATGATGTAGCCAATATTTTGTAACCATATTACTTTGATTCAAAAGAGTGTCCGTGGAGTTTCTTGCCCGTTCTTCTCCATAGGTACCTATTACGCTTTGGAATGGGCAACTAGCTTCTTTCTGACTGACCGACCCTTTGACAATTCAAAAATGTCTGTAATTGGTTTATCTATACTTATAATAAATCTGTAGAAGTGAAAATTCTGTACATTGGAAATATCAAAAAAATAAATGGCAGGGGGTGTTACTAGACCGAGACCGAACCCAAAAATGTGATTAAAAAAATTTTTGTCTGTCTGTCGGTCTGTCTGTCTGTCTGTTTGTTCAGGCATCACGCAAAAACTACCGGTTCGATTACGATGAAACTTGGTATAATTATTCTTTAATATCCTGGGCACCACACTGGGTACTTTTTATCCCGGAAAAGTATATACAATAAAAAACAAACTTAATTTTGCGGTTCAATCCCTAGACCCGACTACTGTACCAACCGCAAATAATAAGTTTGTCGTAGGTTACGTCACCGGCAGTATTATCTGTGCGACCTTTTTATTCCTTTTAGTTTTTAGAGTTATTTAGGTTTATTTTTACATAAGTCGTAGTAGGTATAGATTTTAATTTTAAAGTATAGGTAGTGTATTTGATAGTGTACGTAGTGACCGTAGGTTATATTATAATACTGTTAGGTAGGATTAGTCATTTGTATAGATATTAGTTTTTAGGGATTTTGCTTATTTGTTGAGTTTAGATTATTTATCATCAGAAATAGGTTTATTTAGGTAGGTAGGTATTTTATTTTCTGTTATTGAGTTTTTTTTTTTTAAATTAGGTAGGTACTTAGGTAAAGATATCATATACATAGGTACCCTCTTAATCACCACTAATGAGACACAATTTGTAATTAGCCACAAAGGGCCCGCGAGATAGATGGCATCCTGGGGAAGCACATACATTTTTAGCACGTTCCCATGGGGTAATTTCCGACATCCACGCGGGCGAAGCCGCGGGCAGAAGCTAGTTTGAAATAAATACTTTGAGTTTGATTTTGAATGATAAAATAATAATTAAAGACGAGCTATATTATATTTAAGGCAAAAAATAAACAATTATAAAACTGCCTTAAGCTTAATATTAATAGTATTTATTTGAAGGAATCGATCGAAGAAAAATACCTATGGCTAATTCTGGACAGCGGATTGACATGGAAGTCGCATATAAACAAAATAAGATCTACGTTATCGTCATTATCTGGACGTCGACGGTGCTGTTCGATGTTTACCACGACAGGTTAGACTGAATATCTATCACTCCCTCCCCAGATCGCATCTAGATTATTTAATAGAAATATGGGGTAGCGCTGCCAAAACTAACCTAAACCGCATCCAAACAATACTAGCTAAACTAATAAAAATCGTATTTCATTATGAGTTTCTCACACCAACAGTTAAATGTTTTTCCGAAACTAAATTAATGAATATAAAACAAATTTATTACTACAATACATGCATCTTAATAAAAAAAATTAAAGATAAAAAACTACATTGAACTAATTTTTAAAACTAACACCGAAGAAGGGTTAAGACCTCTCCGTAGCGCAAATGAAATTTGTCTCGCGAGAACACGTACAAATTACGGAAAGAAAAGTATTACATACGTAGGGGCACAGATGTTCAACAAACTACCACGAGAAATAAAAACCTCTAAAAGTTTACTAATATTTAAAACCCAGTTAAAATCCTTTATTATTGACTAAAATTAAATCCGGCCCTGGTTTGTGTCTTTAATTTACCCACAAAATTTTCAATAAATTTTCATTTTTGTTTCGCATGAATCCTTTGCTGCTACCTTCAATGTCTTGTTATGTACTTACGTTATTCATCGTTGTCGTCTTTTAATATCTGTGCGTGTCCGTACGCTCATGTGTGTCATCATTATTATATACTTAGTTAATATATTTCTCATTGAGTGAAATTTGTAGTAAATTTCTTTTGAGTAAATAAAGATTATTTAACCACAAATATCTCGTCTTTTCTGCAGGTATCTAGCAGCAGACACCCAGCTCTACTACTTGGCCGCCGTTGTCTACGTCCTGTGCAGAACGACCGGCAGTAGGAAGGTCGTACTGAGCATTCTCTTCGTCCTAGGAGTGGCTGTTTCCACACTGCATACTTACTACCAAGACCTCGACGGTGTTCTAATAGTTTTTCCGGAGTAAGTTGGTCATATAATATATTATACAATAGATCATCATCATCATTTCAGCCGAAAGATGTCCACTGTTGGACATAGGCCTCCCCCAAGCACGTCCACTTCGACCGGTTCTGTGATTTCCGCATCCAGCGGGTTCCTGCGGCCTTCACAAGGTCGTCGGTCCACCTGTTGGGCCTTCCAACGCTACGTCTTCTGGTACGCGGTCGCCACTCCAGAACCTTTCGGCCCCATCGGCCGTCTGTTCTGCGAGCAATGTGCCCTGCCCACTGCCACTTAAGCAATTCTTCGGGCTATGTCGGTTACCTTGGTTCTCCTACGGATCTCTTCATTCCTGTAAGGTGACTAAGAACCAGTATTTGTTGAAGGTGTGTAGCTAGAAGTAAAATTAAAGTTAATTTATTTTTATAATTCCAGGTCTGCACTGAGTTTCTTTCAGAATTATCCCACGTTCGACAAGGTCTATAAGAGAGCGCACACCAACCTGGCTGGTTACGTCATCGGCATGGCGATGGGTTACTGGGTCTATGAGTGGCAGAAATCTGGAGGGGATCCGAAATCCTTCCGGGTAACTACACATAAATCAGCCTATAATGTTTCGAATGCTGGGATACAGGCCTCCTCTCTTCGGGAGGAAGTGGGCCAACATCCACCACGCGGGCTCAGTGCGGGTTGGTGGATGTCACATGTCTTCGAATTTGTGGTTCTAGGACATGCCGGTTTCCTCACGATGTTTTCCTTCACCGTTTTAAGAGCAGTGGTGATGAAATAATTTACACAAAGTAAAACGGCTGCCTAGTCTAGTCGCGACCGTTACCACAGGGCCAGCACAGCACACACTAATTTGTTTTTAAATAATTATGTTGCTGCACTATGGACACTGGACACTCAGCTCGGACACTCGATTTTTTTCGTTTAGCAATTGAACAGTAGCAGGCATTGTACACGCCTGTGAAGAATATCAGTAATGATTTATATACAGACAATTTAAGAGGACTACAAGAGCTAAGTGTCCTTGACACACGCACACATGTACACAATCGACGTGAACGCCATCTAACGACGACGCCTAACGATGCTGGTCTCGTTGAAGTCTACAAGGTGAAATAAAATTAGCTAGCAAAACTCCGTAGACGTGATGAGTGTCGATATCTAATATATTATGATGTCAAAGACAACAGGTAAAGATGTCAAAAAATAAAAGGCCCGTTTTGAAATTTGAGAAAGATCCTAGAATATAACTTGGAACGAAACTGAAAGAAACAATAAAATAATAATTAATTACATAAAGTGTTTTAAAAAAATACATATATTTTTTTGGCGCGTTAAATAATATGATGGAATATGTATATTGCGAGTATTCTTTTTGCGCTTACCTTTATAGTAGCATGCAATTTCTAATTATTACGAAACGTCTCATAAACAAAGATAAAACAAAGATTTAGAAGTAGAATTATTTATGAATTTTAATAGTATTGATATTCTTTGTATAACAGAACATTGGCTGAAAAGCCACCAGTTCTTGTTCAATTTTAATAATCACCAGGTTGGTAGTTCGTTCAGCAGAATAAATGCTATACATGGTGGCTCATTAATTTTAGTAAGTAACCAGCTCAAATTTAAAGATCGTAACGATATTGTGAGCCTATCTGTTGAGCGTACAGTTGAAATTGCCTGTATAGAATTGGAGCTTTTTGTTGTATTAAGTGTGTACAGACCCCCATCAGGATTGTATGACTGTTTTGAAAAGGTAATGGATGAAGTGTTAGACAGGATTTGTAACTCAAACAAGTCCGTTATCATTTGCGGTGATTTTAATGTCAATTTATTAGAAAACTCAGGTTCTTGTAGTAAAATTATAAGTCTGTTTCAGTCCTACAATCTTGTAAACCTATTTTTGGAGCCCACAAGAATAACCCCTACTAGTGCCACATGCCTAGATAATATTTATACAGATATTATACCAAGCCACAAAGAAATTATAAATTTACTAGATTCTGATCATTGCGGGCAAAGGATTACTATTCCAAATCAAAACAAAATAGTGGTTAAAAAAGATATCACTGTTAACCCCAAAACTGCATGTCGCTTGAAGGTTTTCAAATGTAAACTCACTGATAAATTACCAGTTTTGTCCATTCATGCGGATCCTAATCATCTATATGATAATTTTTTTTAAATATACTGTAAACAATTTAATTCAACCTTTATTCCCAAGACTATCTCGGTTAATAGTAACACATGTTTCAGTGATTGGGCTACCATTGGTATTCATAAAAGTAGAAAGCGGCTTTATGAACTATACAATGAAAGGACTTACGTAAACACTGATGAATTTAATTTGTATGTAAGAAATTATTCAAAATTATTTAAAAAAGTTTGTTATATGGCCAAGTCACGTTATTTGGGTTCAAAGATTAAAAACAGCAATAATGTAATTAAAACGACTTGGAATATTATTAAAAGTGAAACGGGAAGGTCTAGTAGTCGAAATACTGACTACAGCCTGTCGATTTATGACAACTTAATAAAATCAGACTCACAAGTCGCCGAGGCATTTGAAAATTTCTTTTCAGATATTCCCGTTTCAACTACTAAATCCCTAAACTCATCACCTTCTGTTGCTGAGTCTTTGCTTATGGAAAATGTTAATGGTTGCGATTCGGAATTTCATTTTGAACATGTTACCTGTAGAGATATAATTAAAACCTTTCACACTTTAAATGTAAAAAAGACTGCAGATCTGTGGGGCAATTCTGTAGAAGTTGCTAAGTCTATTATTGACATTGTAGCACCTACTCTAGCTCTTATCTTTAATAGTTGTATTGACAGTGGGGAGTTTCCTGACCTTATGAAAAATAGTAAAATAATACCTTTGTTTAAATCAGGTAGTACATCAGACCCTACAAATTATAGACCTATTTCTGTACTACCTACCTTTAGTAAAATTTTTGAGAAAGTAATTTTAGAACAAATGCAAAGATTTTTTAATAAACACAAATTATTACATAGCAAACAGTTCGGTTTTACAAGGGGTCGTTCAACTACTGATGCCGGTGTTGAACTTATAGGACAGGCATTCGATTGCGTTCTTCACGAAACTTTAATCAGGAAACTCCGCCACTACGGAATCCGGAACGCTGCTCTGGATCTTCTTACTTCATACTTGAGTAAGAGGATTCAGAGCGTTGATGTTAACGGAAAAAGATCTCCCGGATCTTTAGTAACAATTGGAGTCCCACAGGGCTCAATTCTTGGTCCTTTCTTGTTTCTTATTTATATTAATGACTTGCCGTACCTCATAAAGGATAATCATGATATAGTGTTGTTTGCAGATGACACTTCACTTTTGTTTAAACTTAAACGTCAGCAGCAGGTTACTGACGATGTAAATAGCGCGATCTCTAAAGTAAAAAAGTCCACTGGTTCAATGTTAATAATTTACTTCTAAACGAGAAAAAAACCAAATGCATTAAGTTTACGTTGCCTCACGTTAGACAAGTGAAAACTAATGTGTTGGTAAAGGGCGAAGAATTGAATCCTGAAGACAGCACAGTATTCTTAGGCATAACTTTGGATGCTAAGCTTCAGTGGGGTCCACATATAGACAAATTGTCAAAAAAGCTAAGTTCCGCAGCATACGCTGTTAGAAAAATTCGTAATTTAACTGATATAGAGACAGCCCGTTTAGTGTACTTTAGCTATTTACATAGTGTAATGTCGTACGGTATTCTATTGTGGGGAAATGCCGCTGATATTCAGACTATCTTTGTTTTGCAAAAGCGAGCTGTTCGATCAATTTATAAATTAAGTCCGAGACACTCGCTCAGAGACAAATTTAAAGAAATTAATGTTATGACTGTGCCTTCTCAGTATATTTATGAAAATCTTTTATATGCCCATAAAAATATAAAATTGTTTAAAAAATACAGTGATATCCATGATATAAATACTAGGAACAAACACAAATTTGTTCTACCTACAACAAGGCTCAAGAAAATAGGTGGCTCGTTCAGATGCCAATGTATACGCTTTTACAATAAAGTTCCAAACCCCGTTCAAGATCTAAGCCTTAATAAATTCAAATCATTCATTAAACGTAAGTTGTGCCAGAAAGCATTTTATACCGTTAAGGCTTATATCGAGGGCAAAAAGGCTTGGGATTAAGCTGCTTCCAATTTTTACATATTGAATGTGTTTATTTATTTTTGTTTTGTTGTTGTTTTTTTTTTTTATATATACACTTTGACATTGATGAATTTGATATATACTATGACATTTGCTTACTTTGTAAAGTATTCTATTATTTTAATTATTGTGAATGTGAAGACTATGTGGGTCATTGTATTTATATTATTTTTCTCTCTGTTCTCTTAGTTTTTGTCATGGTCTGGCAGTTTGAGTAATTAATGTGGCCTACCCAAATGTCCTTTCTTTGGTATTGTTCGTCGGATCGTTGAGCTCCTTAAGTTTTGAGTTGAGCTGCACGATTTCTGACAAATGCGTGCACTGACTGGACAGGTGCTCTCAAACTGTTTGGTTCTTTCTTCAAAAAAACCATCTCAGACATAAATCTACATGGTCTTCACATGATCTGACCAAGATTATGTCTGGACTTTAAAAGAGACTGTGACGTCTGAGTTTGTTTCGGCCTTTCTTCTCAGACTAGTCAGATAGGAAACGCCGACCTCATCTAGTTTTAAAATATGATTGACGTGTAAAAGTGTTTGTACAATCCTACGTTTACAAAAATAAAATCATTTATCATTAAACAGTTACGTTCTCAGTCTTTTTTTTTAAATACTAGTGTTGTAGCCAATTAATTATTGAATTACACCAGCTTCATTCGATTTTAATAGTAATTAAATATTATGTAGTGATCTTTACTGAAAAGAATGAGCTTGTCGCTCAAAGCCGTAAATAAAATTTTGAATTGGCGACATTGGTTTCTATAGAATGGTTTGTCTCTGACCAAGCGGCACGTGACTTAGCGTCCACGCGCACACTGCTCAGTCTTTCGTTCGCCATCTTGTGAAGTTGACTGTGCGCTCGTTTATGTTTGATATTTTTTTCTCGACTCGGCTTTGCTTTTGGACTATTTCTGTTTACTAACACGTTGAAGCTAAAGACACGCTAAAGCCCTCTATATTAGCAACAAGATCAAATCAGCCGATAATAAAATAAAGACGGTTTGGAAAATTATCAATGACGAAACTAACCGGAATAAAAGACATAATAATGATTTCACAATAGAGACTTCGCGTGGTCTCATAAGCACTAACAAAGAAGTTGCTCATGAATTTGTAAATTTCTTTACCAGTATCCCACATAAAACCACTGAAATCTTAAATTCCTCGCCCTTACGTTCTATTTATTTATTAAGAGCAAACGTCTCATCCTGCCAGATTGAATTTAAATTCATGCATATAAACCCCACAATAGTAATAAAAGCTTTCAAGCAAATCAAGATCAAACTAACCGAAGATCTATGGGGAATGTCTATCAAAGTTTGTACCTCCATTATTGAGACTATAGCGCCGTACTTAGCTTTAATATTTAACTTGTGTGTGGATCAAGGAGTCTTCCCGGATCTTATGAAATACAGCAAGGTGATACCACTTTTCAAATCGGGGGACAGTAAAGTTACTAATAATTATAGACCGGTATCCGTGTTACCGGTTTTCAGCAAGGTGTTTGAAAAGGTGATGCTGAACCAAATGCTCAATCATTTCAACACCAATAAAATATTGCACGACCAACAGTATGGTTTCACCAAGGGACGTTGTACTACTGATGCCGGTGTAACTTTATTAAAACACATTTTTACGGCGTGGGAAGAGTCCCAAGACGTCATAGGAATTTTTTGTGACCTCTCTAAGGCTTTTGATTGCGTCGACCATGAAACCTTGCTTTTAAAACTTGAGCATTACGGACTTGGAAAACTTGCGCTCAGTTTAGTAAAATCTTATTGAAATGATAGACAACAGCAAGTTCAAATAAATGGTGTCAATTCACTCGGTTTAAAAGTAAAAATGGGTGTACCACAAGGCTCGATATTAGGTCCTTTCCTCTTTTTAGTATATATTAATGATCTACCCCATTTGTTAAAAACTCAACCACAGATGGTGTTATTTGCTGATGATACTTCCTTGATTTTTAAAATTAATAGACGTGCATCAAATCTTGACGACGTAAATAACGCCCTACTGCAGATCCAAAATTGGTTCACTGCTAATAATTTAGTATTAAATGGGAAAAAAACGAAGTGCATAAGATTTTCTTTACCAAATGTCAAAAGTAGTCATTGTGAGATAGAATTGAATCAAGAGAAACTAGAATTCGTCGATGAAACGGTTTTCCTGGGGATCACGCTCGACTCAAGGCTTCAATGGGGTCCTCATTTAACATCCCTTGCAGGACGACTAAGTTCAGCAGCGTATGCTGTGAGAAAAATCCGCCAATTTACTGATGTTGATACCGCGAGACTAGTCTATTTTAGTTACTTTCATAGTATTATGTCGTACGGTATTTTACTATGGGGACGAGCTGCAGACATCGAGTCTATTTTTATTCTGCAGAAAAGAGCCATCAGAGCCATATATAGCCTCCGCAGGCGTGACTCTAAGATAATTGTTTAAAGATATTAACATCATGACGGTACCTTGTCAATATATCTATGAAAACATTATGTACGTAAGGAAAAATCTACATCTTTTTAGTAAAAGAGGTGAAAGACATAATTATACCACTAGAAATAGGGAGCAATTAGTTCAACCAGGTTTCAGGCTGGCTAAAGTAGACTCATCTTTCATGGGGTACTGTTTAAAATGTTACAATAAAATACCTCCCCACATAATAGAACAGAATGAAACGAAATTTAAATCTTGTATAAAACGCACACTATGCAGCCAGGCATATTATAAATTAGGGGATTACATCGCTGATAAAAATGCTTGGCTAAACGCTGGTCCTGCTCCATAAGGACGCATAAATAAATTGATTAGCATTTGAAAATACTGTTGGAGCTGCTGAAGATTTTAAAATACTTTTTTGCATTATATAAATTCAATCTCCTAGTATTGTATAATTGTATAGCACATGTGTGAGTACTATGAACATACTATAAAGCTACCATATACTGTGTACGTCTTTCACTGACTTGAATTTGCCCTGGCAGCAGAGAGTATGTCATGCTCACTCAAATGTCTCGCTGATGGTGGCGCGTGTGTTGGATCATTTGGTTCCCTTCAAAATGGTTGAGCTGAATGGTGCTGATCCACGCGTCATGTTCGTGAACGGGCGCCGTCAGTAGGGACTGGTCATCTCTTTGCTGCCATGGCTTATTTTAATGGCTTATTTTAATTTAACTTATTTTTATTTTTTTTAACTTTTCATTACGGACGCTTTTAACGTTCTGCATCGTTCTCACATGCATAATTTATAACATAAATGATGTAACCAATACTTTGTAACCATATATTGATATAAAAGAGTGTCCATGGAGTTTCTTGCCCGTTCTTCTCCATAGGTACCTACGCTTTGGAATGGGCAACTAGCTTCATTTTTCTGACTGACCGACCCCTTGACAATTCAAAAGTGCCTGTAATTGGTTTAATTGAAATAAATACTTTGAGTTTGAGTTTGAGTTGACCTTGGCTCTTCTATTTTGGACATTGATTTAAAGATAGTGATTTGGGCTCGATTTTGGTGTTTGATGTTATATCGTACGAACTGTTTCAATATGTCGAAAAGAGGACGTACAATCAACAACCTGTCACGAGAATTGGTTGTGAAGTTAACCGAATACTTCGAACGCGAATCATTTAATGGTGGACCTTTATTGCCCGTAACGCAAGCGCAAGATCGCGTCGCAGAAGCACTTGGAATTGGCAAAAAAACTATTCGAACTATATTGAAGGACAGTATGTATTAAGTACGCCTAAAAAGGGGAACAAAAGAAAGCCTGTAACAGGTATTTCAGTAAAATGCTATTGATGTAATCTGGGCTCAAGTCAAAGGATACGCAGCTCGCCACAATACAAAGCCGCCATTCTCCACTAAGAAAATGATGACATTGCTAAAAGAAGCTTGTGCCAAAATTAATAAAGAATTTCTGTAGTGCATCAGGGATGTTCACAGATGTACATGTAGATTGCTTTTACGCAACAATGCGTAAACGGTGCGCTTCCCTGGTGCGAAGGGTGTGGGGCGGCTCCAACTGCGAGTCGCCTAGACTGAGCCGTTATTTTTTGTATTGTTTTCCTTGTTTTTGTTTAGTGTATGTGCTTACTAACATAGTCGTAAGTTTTACTAACAATCTTGTTGAGTCTTTGTAGCTAGAATAAAGATAATTCTATTCTATTCTAATATATAATATCTGCGGAGTTTCGCTTGCTAATTTAATTTGGCCCATTATAACCCATCCGTTTCCCTGACTGCGTCAGGTAATAACTGCTAAAATTCCCATTTATTTCTAACATATTTTTCAGAAATACCGCTTCCTCTACTGGACCCTGTTCCCGCTGGGGTGTCTCTGCTGCTACAGCGGCACTATCTTCTACACCTACTCTCCGCAGCCGTCGTTCATCGTCAACCTGCTGTACGCTGCATTCATAAAGCCGGTGTTTGCCATCATCACCGGCACAGCTATGGTTGGAGTCATTATTCAGTTTGAAGGTACTAACGTTGTTTTTAAAAAAGGCCTCTCTAGTCTCTTTTCAACTCTCTCTGTCCAGAGCGGACAAGGACCAATCTTTATCAAAGGAGTCCAGCTCATCCCGCCATCTCCGTCTGGGCTTGCCGCGATGTTTATTTCTTTTATAATCCTTACCATTTTTTCACCCATACATCCGGCATGACAAAACGTAACGGTTTAATCGGAGTGGCGTTAGAAACTACTGTTTTATGCGTTCTAATCATTGACATTAGAAGCGGTAGCACTTGAACACAGCACGCGGTCCTTCTGAGGTCCATAGAAACAGTAACACTCAGTCATACGCATATGGATACAGCAATAATTTCTTTTTGTGAAAAAATTCGCATCAAAATGTATTTAGGTATATTTAATAAGTGTTTTAATCACTAAAGAAACCAAAATAAGACACGCGATTACTTTTCACTCATAAGTACAGCCAAAAATGTTAGTTTGTTGAATTTTTTTTTTTTGTTTCGCCAGTTTTGTAAGGACAGGTAGATAATAGAAAACAGCGTGTGAGCGTCGCGCGTTACGTACTATCAAAGTAGCATTCGGCTTTCCTTGTCTATCGGTAACTGTAAGTATGCATGTGAGCACAGATGTGTGAGGTTTGCTGCATGTAGTTGTGTACCGAGCCCAGGTTTAGTGATTGCGATGTTAGATCGTACCGTATCTACCGCTTCCTAATATCTATGGTTCTAATCATATTTTTGTTCTTTTCTTTAAACCTACTAAAAGAGCTTGAGTCAGACGATTATGATCATCTATTTGCCCACCAGGTCTCTACCGGACGATCCTAGAATGGCCCGTGTGGACGGTTCCAAGCCGGCTGTCGTTCAGTGCCTATCTGCTGCACACCGCCTGCGTAAGGAACTACATAGCATCGCAGACCAGCACCCACAGAGCCTCTGCAATGTTGCTTGTTGGTATAAATATGGACTTTATGTTATTTACTTATTTATTTGTTGGTCTATCTACAATGGTTACAATCTAATTTCCTTGTGTAGGGCAACGTTTTTTTCAAAAGAAAGAAAAGAAACTTCAACCTATGAACACGAGCCAAGAGCTCGATAAATAAATAAAATAAAGTACTCCACGTGCGGGAGATATTATAGCGGGAGAAATCCCGCTGTGCCCTAAGGGACAGTGACGTAAAAGTTACATATGTTACTGTTACAGCTCAATTCTTCGAAATTGTAACAGTATGTAACTTTTACGTCATTGTACCTTAGGGGACCAGACTGCTTCTCCATTCCTAGCTAGGAGAGCAAACGTGTGGGTGAGCACACGTTTATAGGTACGAAAGAGAAATATGGGGTCCTTCCATCTGCTGCAAGATAGTTTCGCTACACAAATACCGGTTTCTTGACAAAAAGAACAGGACTCTGCTCTAGTTTAAACAATCTAACCGACTGCACTATGTCGTCATCATTCTCCTCAATTTATTCGTGGTCGGCGCAACATGTCTTTCTCTTCCATCCTTCTCTATTAGTCGTCATCTTGGTAATCACTTCCTTCTAACGTTTCTTTGGTCTTCCCCTACTCGTATAGCCATCGACATTCATACTCAAAACTCTCCTCACGATATTTTCCTCATTCCTCCGTATCCCATGCCCTTACCATGACAAACGATTTCCACAGAAGTTTTCAGTTATGAGTTTCTTGTCGTCGTAGATAACGGCCCACTCCCTCTAACAGAGAGGGTCTGTGTCCTAACAGTGGGCACATTATAGATATCGACTGATTATGTTTATGATCCTATTACGTCATGCAAATAGAAAAGCTGAGGATCTAAAACATTACTATTTCTTCATTTCCGCAGGTGACAAGAGGCACCGCGCTGCTCGTCATCGCTTTCACAGCCGCCTTCTTCTTTTGGATACTGGTGGAAGGTCCTTTTGGAAACGTCATCCGAGAATATTTCACAAAGCCTGAAACAATCAGAGAAACCAAGGCGGTGGATAAAAGTTCTAAGAAAAATGAGTGATACTAAATAAGATTTAATGTCCAAAAAAGAACTATGTACAGACGCCAGCAGGTCAAGCTACCCGAAAGTGTCAAATTTTTCCAATCAACCTTGAACCTTAATGCTTTAGCGATAAAGTTGAAAATCTATTAAAGAAATTTGACAGATTGTAGTAGCTTGATGTGCTGGCGTCTGTACTACTTACTACTCGCAATCGGCGTGTGTGTATTAACAGAGGGGCAATTCTTGTAAATTTATGAACGTTCACAGTCAGATCTCAGTCTCAATCTGTCAAAAACACCCCTTTTCTAGGCAGAAACATTATGTTCACACAACTGTTTCTGAGTGAACATTGTATTCTGTACCATCTCAAAACTGTACCTACATTGTGGGCAAATAAATATTTCTGATTCTGATTCTGAGCATGAGTTTAAGTATGTATGAAAGTGATAGTTATTTTTTTTTAAATTACGTCAAGTGCAATCATACACGTAATTTTTGTATGTTTGATTAAATACCATATGAAGGGATTAATTAAGTAGAAAGTGAAGGAATAAATATATTTTTTTGCCAGAAGTTCTGTTATTTGATTCAAAGTAGACTAGAAAACTACCAAAGCATTTGTTACTTTGCCATATCTCTCTAGTACCTAACTCAAGAGAATGGGCAGAAGCGTCCCTCCCCGTATTCATTAGGGAAAACTTAAAAAAAACTACTTCACGTTAATTACATTTTCTTTATTAAAATCTTCGATCAATAGTACTAGATTAAGGATCAGGAACAAAAATCAGTCGCTCAAGTGGCCACGTTTGCACCCACGTAAACATCACATTTCTTAGAAAAAAGTTTAATAATATTAACAACTTCAGTTTATTATAAACCTTAATGCTTAAACATAAAGTTTGATTACCATTGCAAAATATATTTAAAATGTCGCTTGAAAATAAATTCATTCTATTTTTAAATTTTCAGTCATTTATTCTAAAATGAAACTTAAAGTCAAAGTAATAAGGTTAAAAGCATACTAATTTGAAATAAGACCACAAAAGTATTTGTGGTCTTATTTTCGGGCCGTTTTTGAAGCGCTTATCGGGAATCTAGTAGGTACTATTATTGATCGAAGATTAAATTACAAATAAACATTTTTAATATAAAAACATTTGAATTAACAACTTACATACCTAATTTTATATCCTAGCTACCAGACAAATATACAGCGTGGCAGGGACATCAACGTGCAACCCGTTACTATGGATTCAGTAGGCACAGATGCAGCACATCAAGCTACTACAATCTGTCAAATTTATTTAATAGATTTTCAACTTTATCGTTAAAGCATTAAGGTTCAAGGTTGATTGGCAAAATTTGACAGTTTCGGGTGGCTTGACCTGCTGGCGTCTGTACATGATTCTGAAACCCCCTGAGTTTTTCAGGAACAAAAAATTTTAACCCTACCTTGCCTCTACATCTTCGAACTCTAAATTTATACGTAGATACCCGGAATTCTACACAAAAAGAGAAGACATACAAACTAAATTATTTTAAGACATAAAAATAAATTAAACATACCTACATCCCGATTAAAAATGCATTCCTCAAGTACCTATGTCATGTCTATAAAAATATATAATAAGTTACCAGAAGAAATAAGAAATATAAATAAATCCAATATTTTTATTAATAAACTAGCTTCTGCCCGCGGCTTCGCCCGCGTGGATGTCGGAAATTATCCCACGGGAACGTGCTAACAGGATAAAATGTATGTGCTTCCCCAGGATGCCATCTATCTCGCGGGCCCTTTGTGGCTAATTACAATAGAAAACCAATTGTGTTTCATTAGTGGTGATTAAGAGGGTACCTATATGATATCCTTAAGTACATACCTAATTTAAAAAAAACTCAATCACAGAAAATAAAATACCTACCTACCTAAATAAACCTATTTCTGATGATAACTAATCTAAACAATAAATAAGCAAAATCTATACCTACGACTTATAAAAATAAACCTACATAACTGTAAAAACTAAAAGGAATAAAAAGGTCGCACTGAAAAGCACGGTTTAGAATTGCAAGTAGCAGTTAAAATAAGAACGAACGCTCGCCACTCGACACGTCCGTTCTAATCAAAGTTCAAAAAATGTCCTTATATACGGTAGCGATCCGTGGCGGCCGCGCGCCACGCGTGTGCTGCGAACAGTGCAAGCCAAATTCAACCTTCAGCACTACATTTAGAGCATAACCTTAGTGAACTCCACTGCGGGTGACGTAACCTACGACAAACTTATTATTTGCGGTTGGTACAGTAATCGGATCTAGGGATCGAACCGCAAAATTAAGTTTGTTTTTTATTGTATATACTTTTCCGGGATAAAAAGTACCCAGTGTGGTGCCCAGGATATTAAAGAATAATTATACCAAGTTTCATCGTAATCGAACCGGTAGTTTTTGCGTGATGCCTGAACAAACAGACAGACAGACAGACAGACAGACAGACAGACCGACAGACAGACAGACAGCCAAAAATTTTTTAATCACATTTTTGGGTTTGGTGTCGGTCTAGTAACACCCCCTGCCATTTATTTTTTTGATATTTTCAATGTACAGAATTTTCACTTCTACAGATTTATTATAAGTATAGAATAGATTAAAATTATTTTTATTATACAAAAGCTATGATAGTATAAACAAATACTTAAATGAAAGACTATTGCAATAAATAATACATTCTCAAATAATCATAATATACATGTGGATATTTATCAAGAAGATTATATAGTTAAACAAAACGTGACTTCTAATCTAAATAGGTACACAATAAGTAAATTATAACATGTTACCTACTGAATCTCTAATTGTGAAAACTGATCTCTTTTATTTGTAATCTTAAAATATGATCCCCTATTAAATAAGTGTTTGTGTTACCTATTATATTATATTACCTAAGTAAATATATCTAAATGTAAAAAGAGTATTAGAAAATTGCTACCTACTTACCCTCATAATACTCGTAGATTTATTTATGTTACTGTTATTAACTTTTTTATGTGAGCGTAATTTTTTAGTTTTCATGTAGAATTTTATTTTTGATTTTTGTTTCTATGATTTAGATTTTTAATAAATATTTATAACTATAATTTGCTGTGCCCCGACAGGACCTACAACGGCTCTTCGCTATTAGCCTTTTGTGAACATCTGTATACCTTGTGGAATGCAAATAAACGAATATGAGTTGAAAATCGTAGGTTAAAAAAAAATATTGTTGTTCCATACATTTTGATCACGTAGATATTGAACTTTCCTATGAAACAGGTGATCCTTTTTTAATAAACCACAAAAAAATTCTACGCTAGGGGAAAGAATCATGTGCTGAATTCATGGTTTTACAGTATTTTATACGTATCGTCGTAAAATCGTTAGTTTACCATAACCCTCCTAGGCAAAAAAATACAATCTACGTAATTAGTTTATACCTACTTATTTTATTACCTACACTGTACAAGTACAAGGATTTTTTGTACAAGTATGTGGCCAAATCGGAACTAACGCCGCCATATTGTTTCTTCAATACATTTCGATAAACCATTTTACAATTTATTGTTTACCATGAGGCCCCCCTGTCAATGTCATTCCTACGTCAAAAGACCTGAGCATTGCCTGCCGTTCGTTTTGATTCTGCGGTTCGGCAAGGCTGCCTTGACTACTGTAGAGCGAACCTTATTACTCAAAAGACTAGTTCTCGTCTTATGTATGCTAGGAAAAGTTTTACAGATATTATACCACTTACTGTAGATGATTATTAAATCTTTTAGATCGTCGTTTATCATCTTTGCCATAATAATAGGGGTTAAAGTATGAAATTGCCGTTTTATTGTAATAGGTACCTAGTTCGAATTGAGATAGAACCTTCATGGTTTGAGATTTTTGAATGAAACTTTATTCACATGGTACACCTATGAAGTTCTTCTTTTAAAAAGTATGCAACATTTCAGTTGTTTTTCTATTCAGCTTTGACAAGAAAGATGGATACTTCGAAAATTCGAGTTATTTTTGAATACGAGTTCCGACGCGGTACTAACGCGGCAGAAACAGTTTGCAATGTTATCGTTATAAATGTTGCGTTTGGAGACTGCTAATGAACGCACCGTGCGATTTTGGTTTAAACGCTTTCGTGATGGAAACTTTGATTTGAAGAACGGACCACGTGGAAGACTGCCCACACAGGTGAATAACAATGAATTGAAAGAGATGGTGGAAGCCGATCCGAGCCAAACTACCCAGGAATTAGCGGCATGGTTTAACGTTACCTTACCAACAATATTGACTCATTTGCATCAAATCAATAAAATAAAAAATTATGAGAAATGAGTGCCTCATGATTTGACTGATCTGCAGAAAGAAACGCGTGTTGAAACTTGTGTTACCTTGTTGAATCGATACAGAAATGAAGGAATATTGGATCGAATTGTGACATGTGATGAAAAGTGGATTCTTTACGATAACCGTAAGTGAAAATACAATGGATGAACCAGCAAAACTAGCAGTGAAACAGCCCCGACTCATGAATCGATCTTCACCATTATTGCTTCATGATAACGCGAGACCTCATACAGCACGAGAAACCGTTTTAACTCTACAGGAACTGCAATTAGAAACCATTCGTCAAACAATTCGACAAACTTAAATGAAAAGAAAATTGAAATAAATGATTAAATTAAAATAGTAACATGTGTAACATAATGCACATACTCACAGTTATCTTTATTCATTCCTCCAGGTCAGAACAAGCATCTTTCTTGTCTAAGCTGAATAAAAAAAAACAACTGAAAGTCGATAATCGAATGTTGCACATTTTTTTAAAGAAGAACTTCATTGGTACATACCATATGAAAAAAGTTTCACTCAAAAATCTCAAACCATGAAGGTTCTGTGTCAATTCGAAGTACCTATTACAATTAAAGGGCAATTTCATACTTTAACCCCTATCTTCTATATCTATATCTATCTATAATAATAATCTGGGATCCCTTCTTTTCGCATAATGTTCTTTGTCCTAATATACTTCGGCATAACGATTTTGGCACAATTTGTTTTGGCATAATAATACTTCAGCATAATTTTTTTAGGCATACATTTTATGTTGGCATAATCATCTTAAAGACTAATTTGTTTTGGCATAAATTTGATTCGCATAACGTTACTAGGCCTAATGATTATTAGCATAATAATATTTGGGCATACAATTAATAGAAATAACGGAAACAAATTTGAGTTATTTTTACGTAAATATTTTCACTCGATTCTGAATCACTTTTTCCAAGAGTCGGGGTGCCCCAAGGTCTAACACATCTCGATTTAGTAAAAAGGCAATGAGAACTTAGGATGCAAGAGCGAGCGAAGCGAGCTCGGGAATTGGGGCACCCCGACTCGGACAGGTTAGGTTCGAAGGGGATGACGGGGGCTCAAGTGAGCGAGCGGAGCGAGCGAACGAGCCCCCGTCATCCCCTTCGTGTTAGGTTCCTTTAAACCCTGCAGACAGAAATAGGGGCCCCGCGAAGCGGGGCTCCGTCGACTACGCCTTATTATTATTGTTATGCTTAATAAAGTTATGCTTTAGAATGTTATGCTTAATAAAGTTATGCTTTAGAATGTTATGCTTAATCATTATTATGGTTAGAGAAATTATGCGTAAAAAAATTATGCGTAAGCTGTTATGCGTAAATAATTTATGCGAAAATATAATTAGGACAAACAAAAGTATGCCAAGTTATATTAGGTCTTAAAATTTTATGCAAATGGATAGAGAACCAAAACAGAACGGGTCCGGTTTGTAATCGCCCACACTAGCGGGCTATCTGCCCGGGCGGCTATTGCTTGCAGAATAGTGTTGGGACTGCCACGCAGCCTGCGGAGTAGCGAGGCAAATTTCTTACGCCACAGTGCATCAAATCTGTCAGTGCGTGCATCTGCAAACATTGCCGAGGCACTACAGAAGCGCGGCAATCGCAACAATACCCTGAATGCGTTATTGTATTGGATACTTATAATAAATCTGTAGAAGTGAAAATTCTGTACATTGAAAATATCAAAAAAATAAATGGCGTTAAAATGTGTTACTAGAGCGACACCGAACCCAAAAATGTGATTAAAAAAAAAATTGTCTGTCTGTCTGCCGGTCTGTCTGTTTGTTCAGGCATCACGCAAAAACTACCGGTTCGATTACCATGAAACTTGGTATAATTATTCTTTAATATCCTGGGCACCACACTGGGTACTTTTTATGCCAGAAAAGTATCTTCTAAATATATAAAACTCAAAGGTGACTGACTGACATAGTGATCTATCAACGCACAGCCCAAACCACTGGAGGGATCGGGCTGAAATTTGGCATGCAGGTAGATGTTATGACGACGGCATCCGCTAAGAAAGGATTTTGATAAATTCTCCCCCAAGGGGATAAAATAGGGGATGAAAGTTTGTATGAAAAATCTTATTCCTTGAGTTAATAAACTTGAAACTTAGCACGAATACTTATAAAAAAAAAAAAAAAATCTAAATAAATTATGAAGATTGTCAGTTTTTTTTCTTCTAAACTACCCCCTAATAAGGGATTGGGGGTTTCAAAATTTGTATGGAAGAATTTTAGCGCGCAGTCCGGTTAACTCGAAACACAGTATTTATACCTAATATTGAAAGTAAAGAATAATGTGTATCAGGGTTTTTTGAAAATCTACCCCTGACGGGCTGAAATGGGGTAGTCAATTTTTCAGGGGAGGATTTTACTGCATGGCTTGATTAACTCGAAAATTAGTATAAATAATCTTTGAGTCAAGTTATGAATACATTCCAAACGATTTTTTTTTAATTCCACCCCTGTGGGGTTGAAAAGCGGGGATACAGTTTATATGAAAAATCTTATTCATTTAGTTAATAAACTTGAAATTTGCCTAAGTAAGTAATAAAGTTTATCATTATAAGTTTTTCAAAGCTACCCTTCAAAGGGGGATATAGGGGTGTTAAGTTTATGTCGAAGAAATTGAATGCGCGGTCTGAGTAACTCAAAACTCAGTATTGATACTTTTGACAGAAAATAATTAATAATAAATATGTAAAGTTGTCGAAAATTTACCACTGACGGGACAAAAACGGGTAATTCGGTTTTTAAGGGCAGGATTTGATCTTGCAACTGTATGTTACATTTTCACGCCTAAACCACTGAACTTCTGATTTGGCATAGATATAGATGGCATCCTGGGGAAGCACATACTTTTTATCCTGTTAGCACGTTCCCGTGGGATAATTTCCGACATCCACGCGGGCGAAGCCGCGGGCAGAAGCTAGTTACAAAATAAACGTGCATAACTAGCAACTGGCAACCGTCAACGAAAACCTTTTAAAAACTTGACAGTTGCTCCGTATGCGCCTAAAATGGCAACCTCGATTACAAACGATAATAAAGTACCTACTAATTAAATTAGTAAGTTGTCATTGTAGTCGAACCATTGTCATTGTACGAAGAACCTGTATTTAAATATTAGTAAAAAAAACTAAACAATGCTTGAGTGTGTGAATTTATTTTATTATTTACGTTTATTTTTTAATTCTAGATGACTTTGAATAATTACAAGAAGGATGATTTAATACTTCGTCTTAATGAAATTAAAGATACTAATAATAGTTCCTCTTTCTGGAGCCCTGACCGCCGGTAGCTTGAACCCTGTTCCCGATACCGGTGGACTACTATATTTTATATTTTCAAATGATTTTTTTTTCTTTTTAGGGTTCCGTAGCCAAATGGCAACGGAACCCTTATGGATTCGTCATGTCTGTCTGTCTGTCTGTCCGTCCGTATGTCACAGCCGCTTTTTTCCGAAACTATAAGAGCTATACTATTGAAACTTGGTAAGTAGATGTATTCTGTGAACCGCATTAAGATTTTCACACAAAAATAGAAAAAAAAACAATAAATTTTGGGGGTCCCCATACTTAGAACTGAAACTCAAAATTTTTTTTTCATCAAACCCATACGTGTGTGGTATCTATGGATAGGTCTTTAAAAATGATATTGAGGTTTCTAATATCATTTTTTTCTAAACTGAATAGTTTGCGCGAGAGACACTTCCAAAGTGGTAAAATGTGTGTCCCCCCCCCCCCCCCTGTAACTTCTAAAATAAGAGAATGATAAAACTAAAAAAAATATATGATGTACATTACCATATAAACTTCCACCGAAAATTGGTTTGAACGAGATCTAGTGAGTAGTTTTTTTTTAATACGTCATAAATCGTAACGTAACGGAACCCTTCATGGGCGAGTCCGACTCGCACTTGGCCGGTTTTTTTCATATAAATATTTAAAAATCTAATTTGAGGGGCCCGTGGCTAAATAATAACAGCCGCACAGGTCGATCGGTCAGGTTAAGCTATGCTTGACGCGGTTGGTCTGTGGATGGGTGACCATCTTTACATACCGAGACCCCTCCGTGCCTCGGAAAGCACGTTAAGCCGTTGGTCCCGGCTGTCATTCGTGGATCTTTGACAGTCGTTACGGGTAGTCAGAAGCCCGAAAGTCTGACAACCAGTCTTACCAAGGGGTATCGTATTACCCGGTACCTGGGTTGTGGAGGTCAGATAGGCAGTCGCTCCATGTAAAATACTGGTATTCAGCTGCATCCGGTTAGACTGGAAGCCGACCCCAACATAGTTCGGAAAAGGCTAGGCAGATGATGATTTAAAAATCTAATTTGTAAGTATTTAAGTGAAATAAAGCAGATAAGATATTTTAATACTAATACAAACAACAACAATAACAACAAAAAACAACAACACAACACAATCACACACGCACATACACACACCCTTGTTTATACAGACACACCCTCACTCTCTCTCTCTCTCACTTATTATACGGTTTCCTCACGATGTTTTCCTTCACCATTTTGAGAGCAGTTGTGTTGAAATTATTTACACAAAGTAAATAGCGTCTGCATGGATTCGAACCTATTCGTAGTCGGAGCCGTTACCACTGGGCCACCGCTGCTCTGTCGACATTATTATAATTTAGTAAAAACGCAAGAAGAACATTTAAAATAAAATGTTCGTTACAATAAATAAATTACAGAATTAATAATTAAAACTTAGATTATAATATGAAAATTGCATAACATTTATCTTATCTTCACTCATGTTTTGTTATAAAAGGTTCTCAGCATTTTATTTTCATGTTGCCAAGCCGGTTGGATTCGTTCAGCTTCACTTAGATCTTCAACTGCTTAGAGTAACTTAGTATTACATTGGATTTTATTAGATAATGTTGTGTGAAGCATAGTTCTATTGTGACAGCAAAATGTTTACAAAATTGTTATTATTTGTTTTGTTTCATAGTTCTTCAGCAGTTATATACGAGCTCAGTGGTATGTGTGGATAATAACGTAGATATTCAAAATCAAAATCAAAAGTCATTTATTCAAATTAGGCTGAGAGTCAGCACTTTTCGAACGTCAAAATTACAAAAGACAGTCCCCCAAAAACGCCCGCCCTTCACCACTTCCTAGTGCTATCGCTGGGAAGAAGAAGTGGCGGAACAAACTTCCCAGC
Organism: Apamea sordens; assembly: GCA_945859715.1. NCBI lineage: Eukaryota > Metazoa > Arthropoda > Insecta > Lepidoptera > Noctuidae > Apamea > Apamea sordens. The sequence continues at coordinate 1,169,278 of OX244002.1, forward strand.
AGCACAGCTGTCTGTTCAGTTAGAATATAGTGCATGTATACAATACTAGGAACCTATGTTCAGTCATTAACATTACAAGAAACTTAAATTATTTGCCATAAAATATGTCAGCTAGCCACGCCAATATACCAACAAATATAATAAAAACTATACGTACTCAAGCTGAAAAATAATTAATTCAAATGGAAATAAAAACTTACTACCTAAATAAAAGCCTCCAGGCATAAAGGGCGTGACAGCTTACATATTTATGCATAGCTGGGTTCTGTTCACATAGCTGTCACTTGAGTCACAGATGAAAAACTAGGACCATTGAAGTAAAATAAATAAATAAGTTAATACTAATAACAATAACCTGTCAGTAAGCTGATTCTGGAGAAAGAACATGAACATTGTCTTGAGTTCATTAGGGCGACCAACTATTCTTATCGTGTAAGTAGTCGTTGATGGAATAGTAAGCCTTTGAGCAAAGGTTAGATTTTACTTGAGCTTTAAACGCATTGAAAGGCAAGTCTAGCAAAGAAGAGGGTATCTTGTTATAAAAGGTTATACCAAGCCCAACAAATGAGTTATGAACCTTATGAAGCCGGTGAAAGGGGGCACGTAGTTTGTCCTTATTTCTAGTGTTAACACTGTGAATATCACTGTTTTTAGTGTACAAGTGCAAATTTTCCCTAATATATAAAATGTTGGCGAAGATGAATTGTGATGCAACCGTGAGAATACCAATATCTTTAAAAAAATCTCTTAGAGAAACTCTGGCACCTAGCTGGTAAATTGCTCGAACAGCTCGTTTTCGAAGGACAAATATATTTTGTACTAGCTTCTGCCCGCGGCTTCGCCCGCGTGGATGTCGGAAATTATCCCACGGGAACGTGCTAACAGGATAAAATGTAGGTGCTTCCCCAGAATGCCATCTATCTCGCGGGCCCTTTGTGGCTAATTACAATAGAAAACCAATTGTGTCTCATTAGTGGTGATTAAGAGGGTACCTATATGATAGAAAAAAAAAAGAAAAATAAACTCAATAACAGAAAATTAAATACCTACCTACCTAAATAAACCTATTTCTGATGATAAGTAATCTAAACTCAATAAATAAGCAAAATCCCTAAAAACTAATATCTATACGAATGACTAAACCTACCTAACAGTATTATAAAATAACCTACGGTCACTACGTACACTATCAAATATACTACCTATACTTTAAAATTAAAATCTATACCTACGACTTATATAAAAATAAACCTAAATAACTCTTAAAACTAAAAGGAATAAAAATGAACTCCACTGCGGGTGACCCAACCTACGACAAACTTAGTATTTGCGGTTGGTACAGTACAGACAGTGGTAATCGGGTATAGGGATCGAACCGCAAAATTAAGTTTGTTTTTTATTGTATATACTTTTCCGGGATAAAAAGTACCCAGTGTGGTGCCCAGGATATTAAAGAATAATTATACCAAGTTTCATCGTAATCGAACCGGTAGTTTTTGCGTGATGCCTGAACAAACAGACAGACAGACAAAAATTTTTTTAATCACATTTTTGGGTTCGGTGTCGGTCAAGTAACCCCCTGGCATTTATTTTTTGGATATTTTCAATGTACAGAATTTTCACTTCTACAGATTTATTATAAGCATAATAATATAAATATCAGCGGCTTTGCCCCACAGCAGAATACCGTAGGACATAACACTGTGAAAATATATATGAGGTCCCCACTGAAGTTTGGCATCTACTGTTAGTCCTAGAAAAATTGCCGAGCCTACTGTTTCAAGCACCTCTTTATTTAAGACGATGTTGGGTATTCTAAAGTCTAGTTAACCTTCAAAGCGCATATAGCTGAATTTCACGGTAATTCCGTGTATCCACCCCAAAAAATCAACCCTCATCATCATCTTTACCCTACAGCAGCACACTGCTCAACATACGCCTCTCAAAAATTGAGCTCCTACCTTCGCTTCTTCGTCCTGCATCACTTTGATGACGGATTATAAATCGATTTTAACAAGTTTTCAGAAACCAGCAAAAAGGGAAAGTACGCCAGCGCATCAAGCTACTACAATCTGTCAAATTTCTTTAATAGATTTTCAATTTTATCGCTAAAGCATTAAGGTTCAATGTTGATTGGGAAAATTTTACAGTTTCGGGTAGCTTGACCTGCTGGCGTCTGTACAAACTGGAATTCCTATACAAGCTGTTGTTTTGCATCCTCGTCAAATTTCAGGAGGCTGTTATGAAAGACATAAATAATCAAATAAAATTACGATCCCTGGTAAATAATGAATAGGTACATACTTGTTTTTTTAGTTATTTAAGTTTGACAGTATTTCAGAATACACCACTTTCAAAGAACAGAATCGCGTCATGGTATCGTATAAGCGCGCCGCGTTTTTATGTGTATGTAAAAGGCTGTTACAGTGCGGTCTCACATAGGCCGCGTTATAAAATGCGTGTCTCACACATGCCGATTTCCGAAAATTAGAAGAAAAAAACCTACTTATTTTATTACTGATTCGTGTCGAGAATCAGTAGCACAGTAGAATTTGACGAGGATGCAAAACGACACCTTGTATACGATACCTTTTGTTTTACAATATTTTTGTCCTCCTGCGGAACCCATCAGAACCAATGGCTCTGCATTCCCAGCTCCTTCTTCATCCAGGATTTAAATATTTGCTTCCAATAAAAATATCAGTGACACAACCATTTTCATCGTTTATAAAATCATAAAAATAGAGTTTCGAGACGATCGGCGCAGCAAACCTATTTAATTGTTAAATTCTTCATTGGTCTTCAGGAAGCTTTCATGTGAATTAAGTAGGAAACCCTGAACCCTGGCCTCAAGCAATTAACATAATTTAAAAATTTAACTCATTATTACTAGAACAATAGGTACGTCAGAGATTTATTAACCGGTACGTGGTCTTTTTATTCGTAAAACAATAATAATAATGGAGATATTAAAAATTAGACATTAAAGACATGAGAGCCCATCACACAGTCACTAATGTAGTCTCTTCGGGTCTGAAGAACAGAGGTAGGACTAGGGGTGTAGGGTTAGGGGTAGGAGTAGGACTTCTGTCCTCCTACCTCCTCGACTTCTGTCCTAGAATAAAAAATTCGAAGACATGTGACATCCACCAACCTGCATGGGGTCCGCGTGATGGGTTACGCCCACTCCCTCTCACAGAGAGGAGGCCTGTGTGCCAGCAGTGAGAACATTATGAAAAGTAAAATGAGGAATCTTGCCTCGTACAGTTGACTGAAGAGAAACCTCTAGTAAGTCTTAACAATGTTAATATTTCACCTTAATAATGTTGTAATGTTCAGCAACATTATATTTAGAACCAAAACCAGCGGGGTAATTGCGTAACACACGGACAGTAGCCAGTAGCAATGGGTTTCATTTTGACAGTTCAACACGATTCATTGCGTTATTTACGTTGTTGAGCAGAACATTTTTTGGAACATATGAAGCAATGGGCTTCAATATGATTCAGGGGTCCAGCATAGCTATTCAACCATCCGACAGGCTATCGTATCGAAAATGACACATTTCGATAACCTGATTTGCCTTGAGAAGAATAGCGGTCGTCTATTTGATTTAAACTGACAAAATCGGGTTTTGGACTTGTGAACAGCGTTAAGAAGACTCCCACGATAACATTGAGTGATGTTCGATACGGTACGGTAATGTATCGAGTGCTTGTGAATAGCTTTGGATGTAGCTGTTACAAACAAGAGGACATTGCTGCCCATCACGTACGCACCTAGATATATACATTGTACCATAAAGATGACCATAGAATTTCAAAAGTTTTACTAAGTTACGACTAAGTAAAGTTTTACGACAGTCTCGGGAGCGGAAGGTGTCACCTACAATTGAAGTAGAATTTACTACATGGGCGATCATTGTGCATGATGTAATTCATGCTTTGTGTCTCTAAGATCAATGAACGTAGTCAAACTGTCAAAGCAAAAGAAGTATGTAAGGATCACACACACATTGTTTCTGCCTACTTACCTATGTCTGCTTTACATTTACAACATTGTGTTCATTTAAAAAAATGTCCAAATGTTTAAAAAGACACTGACAGCCCTATTACTTGACAAGTGTTATTATTCAATTAATGACTTTTTATATGACACTACACTCTCATATTTGACAATGTGTGTTTCCTTGTTATTGGAAGGCTTGGTATAAATCCAATATTTTTTTTGACAATTTTGTTTTGACTTAAGGTTTTTTTAAATTTTCAATGTTACAAGACTTAAGGTAGATTGTACAGGGATCACAAAGTTTTGTAAAACACCTTTATTTTATGTGCCTATTTTCTAAATAAATAAACGATTATAGATGCGGACTACGACCTTATGCCTCCCATGTTCCAATTGGACGACTACGAAGAATGTTTCGAAGATCCTGAGGGGCTGTACTGCGTTGCAGACTTAGCCATGGTCTCAGATAAGCCTAGCCCGCTCTTGACTATGATGCAGGTGAGTTTTGAGCATCATCCATAATCTTTGCCAACAACAACTCCAAGATTTGAAACTTCCAAAGTCCGAGGTTTGCATTGCTATAAACGATAACGACACAATAATGAACACACAACAAGTGTAGCAAATAGCTATATCTATAAAAATAAATAATATTGAAGTATCTGTTTATAAATTATAATAAATTCATATGAAAGTACGTATATATACGTACGACTTTCAAATCGAAATTAAAAGAATTTCTTTTAAGCCATCAAAAAGATTTTGAAAATGTCCGATCAGATGTATCTGCCATATAAAATAATGTATTTTACCAATTTTATCGATTTTATAATTATTATATTTTCATTTTTTTTTTCAATTTTAAGTTCAATCAGTTTTAATTTTTACTAGTCAATTATAATTGTCCTTACTTTAATTGAGAACGAAAATCGCATGAAAATCCGTTTCTTAGTTAAGAAGAACAATGCAGTCACACGATTTTGTCTTACAGGTGGGTGGGTACTTTCGTACCCACCCACGCTAACACGACACGCTAACACACAACGTAAGCTGAGCTTTTCTATAATTTCTAGCATTTAAATGAATTCTCTTAATTTATTATTACGGACACACACTTCCCTGAAAATCAGCGTGAGGTGGTATACTTGTGTTGTCATCTGACATTATGCTGAGCTGAGGACCTTTTGGCATTATAATCTTTGTTTTTGTTTTTGTAGTTTTAAGGTGTCATTTTGTGTAATGCCAATAATTGCATTTTTCTTTCTTTCTTTCTTTATATACGGTACTTATAAACTCAATTTTTGCCTGTCTGTTTGTTCCGGCTAATCTCTAAAACCGCTGGAACGATTTTGATGACATTTTTGGTATGAGGATACTTTGAACCCTGGGGAAAAACATAGGCCACTTTTTATTGACATCTAGTAAACAATATATTTGCACGCTCTAAACAACTTTCATACTATATTATAACTTTAGGTACAGTTATGACAAAGTAAGCTAAAGAAAATGACTTTCTGTCAGTGCTAACCTAGCTTATTAACTTTGCCATTTGCTATAATCTACAATTTAGCTCTATATTTTATGTACGTTTTCTTCAGGAGTATTCTGCACATTTCCCTACACACTACAATCATACGCTACTACGTCGTGGTTTATGCATCACTCAAACATGCAAAAAGTTCTACGAAGCTTCAGAAGGGGACCTAGGATCGGCCCTTGAGGCATGCGCCAACGAAACCTTTTATAACGATTACAAGCTAAAAGCGAGAGTGTCAAATGACTTTGCTTGTTCCAAACGCGAAAAGAACCAACCAATAGATTATTTGGATATAGCTGTGGGTGTGATCTGCTTCGCAATATTGGTCACAAACATTGTCGCAAGCATTTGCGATTACACTTTTGAAAAAGGAAAAGATTTTGGAGGTTTGTTTTCTTGTATAATTCATATTTAGATAGATTTAGAGTTTATATTTAATCTTAAAAACGCAATTTTCGGCATCAGACTCGTTCCCACACCTCGTAGCAATTACTTTCTTTTTTCAAAAATATTCATTGTCCAGTTTGACTTCGTTACTATTTTATTACATGTAAAGAATTCCCATATTATCAGATCGGTAACGTTTACAATCCAACTTTGATTTGGAATAATACTCGGATGGATTTTGGCCATCCTCTGAAAACAAAATCAAAGTGGCTGTTGCCCAATGCCTTTCTTTCCTTTTATTTTTAAGTATCTCATTTTTCAAGTCATCATCATCATCAATCGTTTTCAGGTCTCAGGTACCTGTACTGTTTCTCAATATTTCGTAATTGGGAGAAATTGTTGGCGCCTCCAGCAGATGGTAGAGAAATTCGTCTGCAAGGATTGAGAGGACTTCATGGTATCAGGTAATGTATGCACCACTGTACTTAATCTACAGGGTACTAAATCCATATCCATGCTGGACATGGATTTAGCATATGATTCTGGAAGCCCATGCCCTCTGTGTTGAAATTTTCTGCCGGTTATAAAAAAAAAAACTGGTCTTTCCTACAAAATGCAATAGGTACCTATGCGGTCAAAATGGAAGGAACAGCAATTTTTTTCTAAATCTCTCTGTTTTGTGCGATCTCTGGCTAGATCGTCACATCTTCGTCACGGTTTACCTCGAGGGCGATGTCCACCCTCAGGCGTACAGTGACTGATGATCATATTTTAATAAATTGTATTTATTTGTTGCAGGACATTGACTATGGTTCTCGTCATTGTTGGACACTCACTTATAATCTGCGTCTATTTTGTTGAAAACCCTAAGTTTATAGAAAACGTAAGTTTTACTTACCCAAATATCTAGAAGAAATGTATAAACTCAAAAAGACCTTTTCACTGAGCAATATAATCACAAAAAGGGCTTTGTTTTTAAAATAATTGAAAATAAGTTTTTAATTTCAGTTGCTCATTGCCGACCCCATACACATATTAACTAATGGGACACTGATAATGCAGACATTCCTGTTAATCTCGTCCTTTCTACTAGTGTATAAGTGGCTGATTCATTCTGAGAAACATGAACCTTCGTGGAAGATGCTGCCGAAGCTATTCATGATGAGGTGGCTGAGGTGAGGAAAATACATTAAGTCGGCGATATTGAAGCACCACACCATCTTTTAGGAAACGTACCTAAGTCAGTTTGAGACTGTTGCTGTGAACATGTGTCAAAGACAAGCAAACAGACATACCTACTTGCTTTTTCTCATCTGACAAAGGAACAAAACGGGTTTCAAAAAAACAAGTCAACTACGCTTGCAGCGTTTTCCTTAGTCAAAAATATAACAGAACTATTAGATAAAAGGAAGCGTGCAGTATCAATATTCTTTGACATGTCAAGTGCGTTTGATTTTGTAGATCACAAAATTCTTTTGCAAAAATGTGACCTTTATGGCATTCGAGGAAATGCACTTCAGTGGCTTGAGAGTTATCTGAGTGACCGCACGCAGTGTGTAGAAATTACTCGTATGGATAGGAAAGAAATGGTTACCTCTTACAAGTCAAGGTTTGCTGTTAATGCGTTCGGAGTTCCACAAGGAAGTGTCCTGGGACCACTCCTTTTCCTTATTTATATTAATGATATTATTAAGATAACGAACCATAAATGTACATTGTTTGCTGATGACATATCCGTAGTTGTGCCTTACGACGGCTTGAATAATTTGGAAATTGTAAAAACCATTGACGGTATAACTGAATGGTTAGAACAGAACAACCTCAGTGTTAATATCAACAAAACAAAAATTCTACAGTTTAGAAATTATAATACTGTCACACGGGAGTTAAAAATATCATATAAAGGTTTCGAAGTTGATGAGGTATGTGATACAAAATTCCTGGGCATAATCCTCGATATGCACTGTAATTGGAAGGCTCAGGTAAAGAACGTCTGCACTAGAGTAAATCGATTTGTGTTTGCTCTAAAAAAGATTAGGAAGCTAGCTAGTGAGAAGACTGCTCTAATGGCATATCATGGCTACGTAGGTTCAGTACTTAGATACGGAATACTAGTCTGGGGTAACTCAACACATATTAATAAGGTCTTTATATCGCAGAAAAAATGTGTAAGAGCAGTATGTGGTGCTGGGCCGATCGATACATGTAAACCTCTTTTTAAGAAACTTAATGTACTAACTGTAACTTCCCTTTACATCTTTGAAATTGCTACTTTTGTTAAGAAACATGCAGATCTATTTATGAAAGCAAAGGAGAATAAAAGATTTTTATCGAGAGACCCCACTAAGTTACAAACACCGGCCACGTCCACCGCATTATATAAAAAAAACTGTGGATACACAACAATCCAAATTTTTAATAAAATACCAAAATCTATTCGTGAATTGCCCCTTATGCGTTTAAGACATATATTAAAGAAATGGCTTATTGAAAAATGTTTTTATGATATTAACGAATTCATGACATGTAAATAATAATACTTTTATTTTTTATCTGTTTTTTTTTTGGAGGTTATGGATCTATTTTTGTATTTAAGAAATGACTTATGGTTTTTATAACATTGCTAAATTAATTAATGACATGTGAATAATAATAATGACATTTTAAATTGTATCAATTGTAAATGAATCAATTCTGCATACCGATTATACGGTGAGACATGCTGAACTTCTACAATGTATAATGTAACGTAACACCCTGTAACCATGTTTCTGGCAAAATAAATTATTCTATTCTATTCTATTCTATTCTATTCTATGTCGGGGTCAGGTTTCAGTCTAACCAGATACCGCTAAATACCAGTATTTCACATGGAGCGACTGCCTGAGCAAGCGTAGCCTAACCTGTTACTACTTAACCACAAGCCCCTCTAATAAATGTTAAGAATAAATGGTTGTTGCAGATTGACTCCATCGTACGCCGTCGTCTTAGCCTTGACGACTACTTGGCTTGGGAGACTAACATCAGGACCTTACTGGAAGGTAAGTTTATCACTTAACAACTATTCAAATCAGCGTCAGGTGATACAACTTGTGTTGTCATCTGACAGTATGCTGAGCTGAGGCCCGTTTGGCATTATTATCTTTCTTTTCTGTTTTTTTTTTTTAGTTTTAAGATGGGTTTTTTTGCTGTAATGCCAATAACCGCATTTTTCGTTACTTATTTTATAACTGTGTTTTCTACTAAACCAGTGTTTATGACCAAATATAATATTAGGTATCATAATATCACCCGAAAGGCGTCCACTATTTACAAAATTATACAAAATTATACAAATAACTTTAATCTCGGAAGTCGGTGGCAAACAACGAAAATTCGAACCCAACGACACCGACTTCCGAAATTAAAGTTATTTTTCACTTTGTAGTGTCGTTTTTGGAAGTCGGTTGTTTTTTTTTTTGCAAAAAAAGTTTTCGTTTGCAGACTGGGAACGTCATTTGATATACGTAGTTTGATTTATTGTTGTACGTCGTCCCCGCATTGTACAGTTTTAACAAAACACTTTCATGTTCTACGCTTCTATAATTTTTAAGTCTAGGCTTTAATTTCTTTACAGAAAGCAGTTGGGAACGAGTTGAGTGATTGCCGCCGTAATTGGTGGAAGCATCTCCTCTACATCCAAAATTACTCTGACAACTCCGAATGTATGTCACAGGCCTGGTCAGTATTTAAATACGATTTTAAGGGACAGCGCGTGATTTTTTTTTTCGGGATAAAAAAGATTTTTCGAAAAAAAAATTTTCGTGTAATCATTCAATTGTGTGTATAACCCATTTGAGTGCCTAGCTTCAGGGTGAATTCAGTATCGATAAAGAAACCCGTAAAAAAAATACCTTAAAAAAAACACCGAAAATTATCATAAGACGATCCTAATGTTAACCTATTAATTAAATAGCAATCGTTTTTTTTTTAGCTTTTTATAAAGTTATTCTTCTTTTTTACGAGTTCCTTTATCGATACTGAACTCACCCTGAAGCTATGGCACGCAATTTCTTTAACAACCTGTATAAACGTAGAGGGTTTCATTGATAATTTTAATGACTATAATTATGTAAATACCTACCTACTTGTTATGGTCGCGAATCATATTTTGATCTACATACCTACAACCTGACACTAGCCTGCATGTTGAATAAATGGTTTCTGTGTACGAATCGTTTATTTCTGCCGCCTAGGAACGCAACGTTTCAGTTGAAGTCAGGGAAATGATTATTTTTGACTTTGAAAATTCAAAAGTGCCTGTAATTGGTTTTTTTGAAATAAATACTTTGAGTTTGAGTTTGAATGATAAAATAATTAAATATCTCGTCTTTTCTGCAGGTACCTAGCAGCAGACACCCAGCTCTACTACTTGGCCGCCGTTGTCTACGTCCTGTGCAGAACGACCGGCAGTAGGAAGGTCGTGCTGAGCATTCTCTTCGTCCTAGGAGTGGCTGTTTCCACACTGCATACTTACTACCAAGACCTCGACGGTGTTCTAATAGTTTTTCCTGAGTAAGTTGGTCATATAATATATAATTATACAATAGATCATCATCATCATTTCAGCCGAAAGACGTCCACTGCTGGACATAGCCCTCCCCCAAGCACCTCCACTTCGACCGGTTCTGTGCTTTCCGCATCCAACGGGTTCCTGCGGTCTTTACAAGGTCGTCGGTCCACCTGTTGGGCCTTCCAACGCTACGTCTTCTGGTACGCGGTCGCCACTCCAGAACCTTTCGGCCCCATCGGTCATCTGTTCTGCGAGCAATGTACCCTGCCCACTGCCACTTAAGTTTGGCAATTCTTCGGGCTATGTCGGTTACCTTGGTTCTCCTGCGGATCTCTTCATTCCTGTAAGGTGTGTAGCTAGAAGTAAAATTAAAGTTAATTTATTTTTATAATTCCAGGTCTGGACTGAGTTTGTTTCAGAATTATCCCACGTTCAACATCTATAAGAGAGCGCACACCAACCTGGCTGGTAACGTCATCGGCATGGCGATGGGTTACTGGGTCTATGAGTGGCAGAAATCTGGAGGTGATCCGAAATCCTTCCGGGTAACTACACATAAATCAGCCTATAATGTTTCGAATGCTGGATACAGGCCTCCTCTCTTCGGGAGGAAGTGGGCCAACATCCACCACGCGGGCTCAGTGCGGGTTGGTGGATGTCACATGTCTTCGAATTTGTGGTTCTAAGACATGCCAGTTTCCTCACGATGTTTTCCTTCACCGTTTTAAGAGCAGTGGTGATGAAATAATTTACACAAAGTAAAATGGCTGCCTAGTCTAGTCGCGACCGTTACCACAGGGCCAGCACAGCACACACTAATTTATTTTTAAATAATTATGTTGCTGCACAATGGACACTGGACACTCAGCTCGGACACTCGATTTTTTTCGTTAAGCAATTGAACAGTAGCAGGCATTGTACACGCCTGTGAAGAATGTCAGTAGTGATTTAAATATACAGACAATTTAAGGGCGGGTAGACCAAACGAAATAGGCATTTATCGCAACCAAAAGTTGCCCGCGATTCCCGCGAAGCGAGCCGTGCGCTTACGTCGCTGGCGTGAACTTATTTGAACCCAAACCCGAGGGAAGTGTCACATTATAGGTAAGTAGGCAGCAGGTCAACTTATTTTATTAATTATTTTAAAATTTTAAGCTACTTATGTCAAAGTTGTCTCGAAAAAAATAGGGATAGTTAAAAATAATAGATACAATTGTGAGAAATAAAAGATTTATGTGCCATAATTTTGTCACAAAAATTATAGGTTTATTATTGATTACATTTTTTTTACTTCTATGAAACACTTGAAAGTATACATGAGTAACTATACTAACAAACAAATGCCCGTCGTTTCGTGAGTTGTACGAAGATGTATAAGTGTGGGTGCCTTTTCGCTTGGAGCTACATAGTACCATTTTGCATTGCAGTAGTTAGACTAGATATTTACTTTGTATTTGTGTTTTTTCTTGACGCATACATTCCTTTGCATCGTGGTTTTGATGCACTGCAACAATAAAAAAATGTTCATGAAAAATATTGGTATCAAGTTATTCTACTGTTGTGATTCTACTATGTAACATGTAGGTATTGATAAAATAAAATGCGTAAAATATTGAACTTTATAGATATTGTTGGTAAACATTGACTACATAAATCTATTAGAATTAGAAAATACCTACTTTGAATGTACGTTGTATACTTACCGGCACCGATATTGTATGTTTCAAGGACGAAGTGGGCTAGCTTTGCCTATCGTATGCTGATAGATGTGATTTGATTTGATTGTGAATTGTGATGGGTAAATAAATAAAAATTATTATTATTATTATAGACTGATGATCTATTTCACTTCTGCACACATGTGCGCCTAAAGCGTCCTTGAGACTTCTATGTCCGTGCCGGTGATTATAAGTACTAGAAATCGGTAGGCTAAACCTATATCCGTAGAAAGGAACAGAGATCCCTACTTCCCTACTAATAAAAAGGAAAGTGTGTATGTTTGTATCTATGTATGTACTATGTTCTGTTTTCACGTCAAAACGGCTGAAATTGTGATGAATTTCGGTACAGAAATAAGTGGGAGGGACCATAGAGCCATTTATAGACTATATAGGGGAGGGGTGGGGGGCGAACGAAGCCGCAGGCAACAGCTAGTAGGTAAATAAAACCGAAAAATAACAATGCACACAGGTGCGGCCGGCAGCGCGGCGCTCTTCTTTTGTTGTATAATAGTAGGTACCTAAATACAGGTAAGAACCGCACTTTTATTGCCATTTCTTAGACATGATGGACAAGTTTCGAAAGTAAAGGTAAAGATAAGACCGTAGGGTGGATTGAAAAATCAAAAGACAATAAGTTGATAATATGTAAATAAATAAAATTGTAAACAAACTTACCTGGTTTCTCGTCTAACATTCCGCACTTTAGACTTGGTCACTTTCTTGTATTTATTTTTATTCGCCATACTTCTGTTCACTAATAAAAACAAATAAACAATAACTGACTACGTGATAGCCGCGCGCTAGAAAAAGGGACATAGGTCGTACCTCGACAAGCCCTAGCGGGTGACTGAAGTGACGGATGCGAACCGCTGTTTTATATAATAATTTATTAGTAAAAGAATTAAGCTATTTTGCAAAATGTAACCACATTATTTTTCTATATGTTATTGTCTTTTTTTTAGATATGGTTTTTAGTAGTAAAACTTTTATAAGCTTTGAGAAAAAAAAGAAATGCTTAAAAAAAATATCGAATTAGGCTGTTTTTCGGAATTTTTTTTGATCGAGTGATGTTTTCGATATCGTGTTTTGAACCACAAATTGTTCAAATATATAAAGTCAACTTCAACAAGTTTTTTTTTTGGCTTTAAAAAATCACGATTTCTTTGTTTATTGTTGAATCCAAGTGGTGTAAAATTGGGAATACCTGGCCTTAAGAGGACTACAAGAGCTAAGTGTCCTTGACGCACGCACACATGTACACAATCGACGTGAACGCCATCTAACAACGACGCCTAACGATGCTGGTCTCGTTGAAGTCTACAAGGTGAAATTAAATTAGCTAGCAAAACTCCGTAGACGTGATGAGTGTCGATATCTAATATATTATGATGTCAAAGACAACAGGTAAAGTTGTCAAAAAATAAAAGGCCCGTTTTGACATTTGAGAAAGACCCTAGAATGTAACTTGGAACGAAACTGTAAGAAACAATAAAATAATAATTAATTACATAGTATTTTAAAAAAATACATACATTTTATTGGCGCGTTAAATAATATGATGGAATATATTGCGAGTATTCTTTTTACGCTTACTTTATAACGTCTACGTCTCAAAAACAGTTACGTTCTCAGTCTTTTTAGGGTTCCGTAGCCAAATGGCAACGGAACCCTTATGGATTCGTCATGTCTGTCTGTCTGTCTGTCGGTCTGTCTGTCTGTCTGTCTGTCTGTCTGTCCGTCCGTATGTCACAGCCGCTTTTTTCCGAAACTATATGAGCTATACTGTTGAAACTTGGTAAGTAGATGTATTCTGTGAACCGCATTAAGATTTTCACACAAAAATAGAAAAAAAACAATAAATTTTGGGGGTCCCCATACTTAGAACTGAAACTCAAAATTTTTTTTTTCATCAAACCCATACATGTGGGGTATCTATGGATAGGTCTTCAAAAATGATATTGAGGTTTCTAATATAATTTTTTTCTAAACTGAATAGTTTGCGCGAGAGACACTTCCAAAGTGGTAAAATGTGTGTCCCCTCCCTGTAACTTCTAAAATAAGAGAATGATAAAACTAAAAAAAATATATGATGTACATTACCATATAAACTTCCACCGAAAATTGGTTTGAACGAGATCTAGTGAGTAGTTTTTTTTTAATACGTCATAAATCGTAACGTAACGGAACCCTTCATGGGCGAGTCCGACTCGCACTTGGCCGGTTTTTTTTAAAATACTAGTGTTGTAACCAATTAATTACTGAATTTAACCGGTTTCATTCGATTTTAATAGTAATTAAATATTGTGTAGGAATGTATACTGAAAAGAATGAGCTTGGCGCTCAAATCCGTAAATAAAGTTTTGAATTGGCAACACTAGTTTCTATAGAATGGCTTGTCTCTGGCCAAGCGGCACGTGACTCAGCGTCCACGCGCGCACTGCGCAGTCTTTCGTTCGCCATCTTGTGAAGTTGACTGTGAAGTGCGCTCGCTTATAGTAGTGGCTTAAAATATTACCTACAGCTATGTAGGTTACAATATGGTATTTGCTAGTAAGCCCCAAACTAGACAGTTAGTCTGTATCTTGGGGCTCAGAGTATGAATTCCAAAGTGGAGACTAGAGAGATGCTTTCAGGTATGTTATGGTGCGTGTGTATGTTTGTGTAGTGTGTGTGTGTGATGTGAGTGTGGTGTGTGTGTGTCTGGTGTGGGTGTGTTTTTTCCATTGTGCTTTGTTTGATGTGGTGAAGGTCTTTATATTAGTTGTTCCGAGTCATCATAACCAGTGTTATGCAAAATTTCCTTTACTATTTTTTTGAAATTGAATGAAGTAGAATTTTAATTTCGCAGAGATTGCAGACTTTAATGTAAGTATTAATGAGAGAGTAGGCCGGGGAGCGTCTTGCTAGCAATGAGGTGCTGTCAGGTGTTGGGATTCTGTAGTTTCTTTTGCTTATGAGAGATGTGTAGTCGGGTTTCCTTTTAGTATTTTTGTACGTTTTTGTGCAGGCAGAAAGAATGAAAAGCTGGCGGACTCTTACGACTCTCGTTTCGCGGTAGAGTAGATCAGTAGAGAACCGGTAGGGCTTCTTAAAATTTACTTTAAGAAGAGCCGTCTGTGCTCTTTCAGCTTCGATCAAGTAGGTCTTTCCAGCACTACCCCACACGCTGATGCAATATTGAATTATCGATTGGCATAGCGCTAGGTAAACTTGTTGTAATGTGTCTGTGGGCAGACTGTCTCGTAGTCTACGCATGGTGTGAATAAGTTTTCTTATTCTGCCAGAAAGGTTGGATATATGTTGTTTAAATATTAGGTGGTCGTCGATAAGAATACCGAGGTATTTGATGTATGAGGCACGTCCAAGAGGAGGACAGTCGCAAGTGGAAGTAGAAATGTTAGAAGAGCAGTGGTTTAGTTTGAGTTTGAGGTGTTCCGGTGGGTTTGGAGAAAACAATATATTTAGTTTTACTGCCATTTAGAGTGAGTAGGTTTCTGTCCAGGTTGTTCGCGATTAGTGTTAATCCCTGTTCTGCTGGAGAGTATACATGGTCCCACGATTTTCCGTGAAATATTACGGCAGTGTCATCTGCATAAGTTATAATTTCAGCTATATTTACGGAAATGTTTAGTATGTCGTTAATATAGACAATGAAAAGCGTGGGACCAAGTACGCTACCCTGTGGAACTCCGAAATCAATGGGGAGTTGATCACTATTGAATTGGTTCTGAAGTTAACCGAATACTTCGAACGCGAATCAGTTAATGGTGGACCTTTATTGCCCGTAACGCAAGTGTAAGATCGCGTCGCAGAAGCACTTGGAATCGGCAAAAAAAAACTATTCGAACTATATTGAAGGAAAAGTAGAAAATGTATTACGTATGCCTAAAAAGAGGAAGAAAAGCAAGTCTGTAACAGGTATTGACACATTTGACGCAGACGCTATTCGAAACCACGTGTATGCTATTACACAAGAAGCGAATACCCAACTGTGAGTAAATTGCTGATATCACTACGAGAGTGTGGCCTCTGTTTAGTGGCAGTTCCACGTCTTTAATAACAATTATGAAGCAAATTGGATTCAAATACAAGAAAACCGACAAGAGGAAAATTATGATGGAACGATATGATTTAATTTTGCACAGAGTATCATTGTTGAGGGCGATGAACAAAATGGCAAATTGGGACAACGTCATATTTATCGATGTGGCTTGGCTGAACTAGAATCATACCATGCCGCAGTCGTGGACGGACGATACCAAGGCATCTTGCCTAAAAGTGCCAATGGGAAAAGGTGAACGCCTAATAATCTGCCACGCCGGATCAGCCGGGGGAGGTTTTGTGAATGATGCCTTACGAGACTCGCATTCGAGTCCAAAAGTACAAAAGAATATCACGAAGAAATGGACGCAAATAAATACACAGAGTGGTTTACTAACTTGTTAACAAACGTCCCCGAACAGTGCATAATCATTATGCACAATGCATCTTACCATTCCGTTCAAATAGATAAAGCACCTACTCAAGCAAACAAAAAGGCTGATTTAGTGGAATGGCTACAAAGACAAGGCGTTGAAGCTGACATGAAATTGATGAAAGCTGAATTGCTGGAACTGGTAAAAGAAAATAAATCTGCGAAACTAAAATATATAATTGATGAATTGGCACTTCAGCATGGACACAAAGTGATAAGAACGCCGCCGTACCATTGTCTATTGCTATATGCTATTAAGTTGATCTGGGCTCAAATCAAAGGATACGCAGCTCGCCACTATACAAAGCCGCAATTCTCCACTAAGAAAATGATGACATTGCTGAAAGAAGCTCGTGCCAAAATGACTAAAGAAGACTGGGCGAAAGTGCTAGAAAAAACTCGAAAAATAATAAAGGAAGATTTTGACAGAGACGTCAATATTGATAATAGAATTGAAAATTAAATAATTATACTTACAGGTGACGATAGCTCAACTGACGATTTTGGCTCATCATCCGAAGAAAATTATTGAATGAAGATTCACTTTCGCTTTTAGGTACTTGATTTTAGACAAGTTTTTGACATTGATTGTCGCTGGAATGAGATTGCGACTAGATTTTGTACGTTTTTAATTACGGGAATTGGTCTTCAGTTTAAAATATCTGTATCAACTTTGTTTTACCATGTTTAGAAATATACCCATAATATATACATCCCATAATATATAGATTGTCAAGCGCTCTCCGCGTTCAATATAACAATGCGTTTAGGATACTGATGGAGCTGCTCCGTTTCTGTAGTGCGTCAGGGATGTTCACAGATGCACATGTAGATGGCTTTTACGCAGCAATGCGTAAAAGGTGCGCTTCCCTAGTGCGCAGGGTGGGGCGGCTCCAACAGTGCCATAAGCATGATTGCAAGTCGCCTAGACTGTGCCGTTATTTTTTGTCTTGTTATGTATTGCTTTCCTTGTTTTTGTTTAGTGTATGTGCTTACTAACATAGTCGTAAGTTTTACTAACAATCTTGTTGAGTCTTTGTAGCTAGAATAAAGATAATTCTATTCTATTCTATAATATCTGTGGAGTTTTGCTTGCTAATTTAATTTGGCCCAGTATAACCCATCCATTTCCCTGACTGTTCTTTTCCTAGGTCACAGTTCCGTTAACGTCAGGTAAGTATAACTGCTAAAATTCCCATTTCTTTCTAACATCTTTTTCAGAAATACCGCTTCCTCTACTGGACCCTGTTCCCGTTGGGGTGTCTCTGCTGCTACAGCGGCACTATCTTCTACACCTACTCTCCGCAGCCGTCGTTCATCGTCAACCTGCTGTACGCTGCATTCATAAAGCCAGTGTTTGCCATCATCATCGGCACAATTATTGTTGGAGTCATTATGCAGATTGAAGGTATTAACTTTGTTTTAAAAAAAGGCCTCTAGTCTCTTTCCACCTCTCTCTGTCCAGAGCGGCCAAGGACCAATCTTTATCAAAGGGGTCCAGCTCATCCCGCCATCTCCGTCTAGACCTGCCGCGATGTTTATTTCTTTTAAAATCTTTACCATCTGTTCATCCATACATCCGGCATGACAAAACGTAACGGTTTAATCGGAGTGGCGTTAGAAACTACTATTTTATGCGTTCTAATCATTGACATTAGAAGCGGTAGCACTTGAACACAAGCACGCGGTCCTTCTGAGGTCCATAGAAACAGTAACACTCAGTCATACGCATGTGGATACAGCTCAATAATTTCTTTTTGTGAAAAAATTCGCATCAAAATGAATTTATGTATATTTAATAAGTGTTTTAATCACTAAAGAAACTAAAATAAGACACGTGATTTCTTTTCACTCCTAAGTACCTACAGCCAAAAATGTTAGTTTGTTGAAAAAAATTTTTTTTTATTGTTTGTTTCGCCATTTTTGTAAGGAGAGGTAGATATACAAAACAGCGTGAGAGCATCGCGCGTTACGTACTATCAAAGTTCATAATCGTAAGCATTCGGCGGCTAACGCGATTGCGTTCACAACGACTGTGTCCGGACCTACCTCTGTCCTTGTCTATCGGTAACTGTAAGTGTGCAACTGTGAGCACAGATGTGTGAGGTTCGCTGCATGTATGTAGTTGTGTACCGAGCCCACGTTTAGTGATTGCGTGATTTAGTGATATTAGAGTGTACCGTATCTAACGCTTCCTAATATCAATGGTTCTAATCATATTTTTGTTCCTTTCTTTAAACCTACTAAAAGAGCTTGAGAGAGAGAGAGAGTCAGGCGATTATGATCATCTATTTGCCCACCAGGTCTCTACCGGACGGTCCTAGAATGGCCCGTGTGGACGGTTCCAAGCCGGCTGTCGTTCAGTGCCTATCTGCTACACATGGCCTACATAAGGAACTACGTAGCATCGCAGACCAGCACCCACAGAGTCTCTGCAATGGTGCTTGTTAGTATACATATGGACTTTATGTTATTTACTTACTTATTTATTTGTTGGTCTATCTACGATGGTTACAATCTTCAACCTATGAACACAAGCCAAGGGCTCGATAAATAAATAAAATAAAGTACTCCACGCGTGGGAGATATATCCCCAAAGGTACAATGTGCTGTGTTACATAGTGCTTCTAATGTTACTGGTACAACTCAATTCTTCGAAATTGTAACAGTAACATCAGACGCACTATGTAACTTTTACGTCATTTTACCTTAGGGGACCGGACTGCTTCTCCTTAACACAGGATTCCATAACCTAGCTAGGAGAGCAGTGCTCACCCACACTTTTATAGAAATAGTACTTATTCGTAAAACTGTATTTTCAACGTGTTCTTCAATTCTTGGTTTTGAGTATCTAAATAAATTATTATTTATTATAGTGCACAAGTGTGTGCGCAGACACAGGTACGCTCTCTCTTCCCTCACTCTCGTCCGATGGGACGGCAATCCGACACGACCGGAGAGAGATCAGGCGCTGGGCCAACGGCTTAACGTGCTTTCCAAGACACGGGGTCATGACACCGCCAACTTCCAAACTTCGGGCTGTTACTAAGAAATTCCCAAAACATTTTTGTCCCCGACCTGGAAATCGAACCCAGGACCCCACGCTCAACATCGCAACAGTTGCAACTACGAGACCAACGGGGTAGTCAGAGTTCAAGAGCTCAATATTATCATAGACACAGCATGCAAACAAAATTGTTTGTCTATAATATAAGAAGTATTAGTTGTAATATGCCCAGTTTTATGACATTATTGGAAAGATCGCAAATAAAATGAAACCTCGTCGTACTAACAGAATGTTGGCTTCCCCGCACTCATTCCATTCCCCAGCTACAGGACTACGAATACCTAAGTACATTTAATAATCTGACACAAAATGAAGGAGTGGTGGTCTATTACAAGCCATCATTACGATTAAAATCTGAGGAACCTATACTTATGGACGCCAACTGCCTCATGTTAGAAATTAACAAAATATCATTGTTCTCGCAATATACAGACAAGCTGGTTTTAGAAATATAATATACTTAAATTATTTTCTGATTACCTCACAAATCGCATGCACAGAGTAAAGGTTGGTGATATGTGCAGTGATGATCTTGACATCACGTATGGGGTACCACAGGGTAGTATACTTGGCCCCACATTATTTTTGACGTATAACAACGACCTTTGTAACCTTAAATGGCGTGGTGGCAAGATCATCACCTTTGCGGATGACACAGCTCTGTTTTTTCACGCGGACTCATGGGAAGAAGAAAGTCCAAAACTGGCTTCAATCTCCCGATTATGAAGCCACTGAGAGGCTCTTGGAAATCATCTCATAAAAAGCAGCTCGACATGTCCCAAGTAGATATTAACTCACACACTCACTACGCACCCACACCCATACACCCACACCCTCACTCACTCACCCACACCCACACTTACACACCCACCTCACACACCCTACTTTGCTGTCTAATTGATTAACTATTTGCTTTGTATTCCTTGTTTTACATTATTATTTTATTTTTTTCTTTCATCACATTATCATTATCATCTGTTAGTAGACGTGATACAAACGTCTTATGTGACTTGTCCGTGTAGTATGGAGGCCTGGAGACCTGTAACACAGGTATTCCTAGTACAGGCTCCAGTCTCCACAACATCAATGTATTTTTGAACAATTAGGTATGTATTGTACTAACGTTTCATTGTGTGGTGGAAAAAAATAAACGTT
The DNA here is from genome assembly GCA_945859715.1 of Apamea sordens. Taxonomy (NCBI): domain Eukaryota; kingdom Metazoa; phylum Arthropoda; class Insecta; order Lepidoptera; family Noctuidae; genus Apamea; species Apamea sordens. Next base: position 1,190,179 of record OX244002.1, read on the forward strand.
TTTATTATTATACTAGCTTCTGCCCGCGGCTTCGCCCGCGTGGATGTCGTTAATTTACCCACGGGAACGTGCTAACAGGATAAAATGTATGTGCTTCCCCAGAATGCCATCTATGTCGCGGGCCCTTTGTGGCTAATTACAATAGAAAACCAATTGTGTCTCATTAGTGGTGATTAAGAGGGTACCTATATGATATCTTTACCTAAGTACCTAACTAATAAAAAAATAAAACTCAATAACAGAAAATTAAATACCTACCTACCTAAATAAACCTATTTCTGATGATAACTAATCTAAACTCAATAAATAAGCAAAATCCCTAAAAACTAATATATATACGAATGACTAAACCTACCTAATAGTATTATAAAATAACCTACGGTCACTACGTACACTATCAAATATACTACCTATACTTTAAAATTAAAATCTATACCTACGACTCATATAAAAATAAACCTAAATAACTCTAAAAACTAAAAGGAATAAAAATGAACTCCACTGCGGGTGACCCAACCTACGACAAACTTAGTATTTGCGGTTGGTACAGTACAGACAGTGGTAATCGGGTATAGGGATCGAACCGCAAAATTAAGTTTGTTTTTTATTGTATATACTTTTCCGGGATAAAAAGTACCCAGTGTGGTGCCCAGGATATTAAAGAATAATTATACCAAGTTTCATCGTAATCGAACCGGTAGTTTTTGCGTGATGCCTGAATAAACAGACAGACAGACAGACAAAAAATTTTTTAATCACATTTTTGGGTTCGGTGTCGGTCAAGTAACACCCCCTGCCATTTATTTTTTGGATATTTTCAATGTACAGAATTTTCACTTCTACAGATTTATTATAAGTATAGATTTATAGGTACGAAAGAGAAATATGGGATTCTTCCATCTGCTGCCAGATAGTTTCGCTACACAAATACCGGTTTCTTGAAGGCTGGATGATTTTAAAACCAAAAAGAACAGGACTCTGCTGTAGTTTAAACAATCTAACCGACTGCACTATGTCATCATCATTCTCCTCAATTTATTCGTGGTCGGCGCAACATGTCTTTCTCTTCCAACCTTCTCTATTAGTCGTCATCTTGGTAATCACTTCCTTTCTAACGTTTCTTTGGGCTTCCCCTACTCGTAGGTATAGCCATCGACATTCATACCAGGGATGTTGTGGATGCAGATTTTTTCACATCCGCGGATGCGTATCCGGATTTTAAGAGGTTCACATCCGTGGATGCGGATGCGGATCTGTACAAATCGAGTCGAGAATATGTTTTACTACATATTTTACACTGAGATTTATCCCGCTCATTTTCAACAGGTTTGAAATAGGTCCAAATTTCACTTTGCGTAGGTGGTGACATAGTTCACTTGTCCAATAGGTTAACAATTTGAATTAAAAAAGGAGCACTCACTTTATATAACGTAATACGTAGTACTTACGTACGTAAACAATACAGTTACATTTGTATGCGATGACACTATTTAACAAAACTTGAGAGGTGTCAAGGGACACCCGGATGGAACGAAGTTCAAAGAGAGAGGGAGAGACAGACAGAGAAACACGCGCACGCCGCACGGCTTACAACTACCTATAGCAAAAAGTGTCGTTCCAACTTTAGGTCTTAATTTTTTCCGTCTAGTCCCCTTTCGCAACGCGCGATAAGGAACTTCGTTCCAAAATTAATAAACTTGTGATTGACTATTTACGACAAAACAACAAACGAATTACGAAGGCTGATGCCGGAGGATGCAAAGAAACAAGTTATTCTTAAAACTTAGTTTTAATGTATATACAAATTACAATTAGGGGCTCTAATATTAGGTGATAATCGGTCGATGATTGTACCAAGAATGCTTAATTCGGAACGGATGTGTCGCGCCGGTCCCACGAAATATGCTGCGTCGACGTCTAGTGTAAGGTAAGACGGTGTCGCGTCCTCATCTCACACCGTATCGGTGCCCCGTAGTCTCAGCTGTCCTTCTATTACACCGTAGCGTAACAAACGTGCGCGTCAGATCATGTCACAACACAAACAATAGCGAGGCGCGTCACCGTCACCGAATTTACCGATTCACCGAAGTCCAAAACAAAATTATTGCTTTCTTATTGGTCAATCAGCACGCGCGGTCGACACGCGCCTCTCGCCAGGCCCGTCCCTTTCTTTCTTGTCGCGACCTGCTACACATCCGCACCCACATCAGCTCCGCGTCGATTTATGCGGATGCGGATGCAGATGCGAATGTCTAAATCGATGCGGATGCGGATGTGAATATTCGCAACATCCCTGATTCATACTCAAAACTCTCCTCACGATATTTTCCTCATTCCTCCGTATCCCATGCCCTTACCATGACAAACGATTTCCACAGAAGTTTTCAGTTATGAGGCCTGTGTCCCAGCAGTGGGCACATTATAGATATCGACTGATTATGCTTATGATCCTCTTACGTCATGCAAATAGAAAAGCAGAGGATCTAAAACATTACTATTTCTTCATTTCCGCAGGTGACAAGAGGCACCGCGCTGCTCGTCATCGCTTTCACAGCCGCCTTCTTCTTTTGGATACTGGTGGAAGGTCCTTTTGGAAACGTCATCCGAGAATATTTCACAAAGCCTGAAACAATCAGAGAAACCGAGGCAGTGGATAAAGGTTCTAAGAAAAACGAATGATGCTAACTATGTACAGTCAACAGCAAAAGTAGATGATCAAAATCAGAAATTCAATACTAATGAACGGAGCTCGCGTCAGAACTGTGTGCCGTCGAAGTGATTGTAAATTATATCATATGTGAAGTGATTGTAAATTATATATATGTGATTGTAAATTATACCAAACATTTACTACTGGTACAGCTGCCATATAGCTGCGAACTCCATTCATTAGTATTGAATTTCTGATTTTGATCATCTACTTTTGCTGTTGACTGTACTACTACTCGCAATCGGCGTGTGTGTATTAACAGAGGGGCAATTCTTGTAAATTTATGAACGTTCACAGTCAGATCTCAGTCTCAATCTGTCAAAAACACCCCTAATTTCCCTACATTTTGACATTTGTTTGTCATCGACATGAGACTGCGACTAGATTTTGAACGTTTTGAATTACGAGAATTGACCTTCTGATGTATGAAAGTAAACGAAGCTAAAGGAGTAAAGATCGTAGGGTGGTAGGTGGGGGGTGGGGGGGAGGTAGGTGGCGTTATGTAGTTTCTAGGCAGAAACAAATTTACACAACTTGTTTCTGAGCATGAGTATAGGTATGTATGAAAGTGATAGTTATTTTTTTATGTTTAATTAAATACCTTATGAAGGGATTAAGTAGAAAGTTAAGTAATAAATATATTTTTTTGCCAGAAGTTCTGTTATTTGATTCAAAGTAGACTAGAAAACTACCAAAGCATTTGTTACTCTAACGTTTCTCTCTAGTAACTCAAGAGAATGGGCAGAAGCGTCCCCATATTCATTAGGGAAAACTTAAAAAAACTACTACACTTTAATTAAATTTTCTTTATTAAAATTCAAATAAACATTTTTAATATAAAAACATTTGAATTAACAACTTACATACCTAATTTTATATCCTAGCTACCAGACAAATATACAGCGTGGTAGGGACATCAAAGCGCAACCCCTATAAATTGTGTATAATCTATGGCGCAACCCGTTACTATGGATTCAGTAGGCACCACAGACGCATCAAGCCACTACAATCTGTCAAATTTATTTAACAGCATTTAAACTTATCATTAAAGCATTGAGGTTCAAGGTTATTTGGGAAAAATTTGACAGTTTCGGGTGGCTTGACCTGCTGGCGTACATGATTCTGAATCCCCCTGAGCTGAAAATAGTAGGTTAAAAAAAATATTGTTGTTCCATACATTTTGACCGCGTAGATATTGAACTTTTCTATGAAATAGGTGATCCTTTTTTAATAAACCACAAAAAAAATCTATGCTAGGGGAAAGAATCATGTGTGAATTCATGGTTTTACAGTTTGTGCGTCGATTTCCCTGCCACCTTATATAAACACGAGTATTATCAATCACACAGTTATTATCAAGGGTAACTATTCAAATACCACAGTTATCATCAGACAGTATTTTATACGTATCGTCGTAAAATCGTTAGTTACCATAACCCTCCCAGGTTAAAAAATACAATAGTAATTAGTTTATGCCTACTTATTTTATTACCTACAGCTGTACACACGGCTACACATCAAGCTATACATTTCCAGTTTTAGCTGACCTCGCATTGTATAGGTTTTTCGTACAATCAGAAATCAGTTTATACTGGTTATGTATAGCTTGATGTGTAGCCGTGCGTACAAGGATCTTTTGTACAGGTATGTGGCCAAATCGGAACTAACGCCATATTGTTTCTTCAATACATTTCGCAAAACCATTTTACAATTGCTTACCATCAGGCCCCCCTGTCAACGTCATTCCTGCGTCAAAAGATCTGAGCATTGCCTGCCGTTCGTACAAGTCGTCGTTTTGATTCTGCGGTTCGACAAGGCATTGACTGCTCTAGAGCGAACCTTATTTAAAAAGACTAGTTCTCGTCTTATGTATGCTAGGAAAAGTTTTACAGATATTATACCACTTCCTGTAGATGAATATTAAATCTTTTAGATCGTCATTTATCATCTTTACCATAATACTTCCGACTTTCCAAAAGTTGTCATCAAAAAACTTTTTGTTTTTTTCACCTTATTCAAGTCCATTTTCAAAATACGTCACTTTGAGGTGACTTGCGAGAAGGTCGTTGATGTAAGCTCTTGCTTCAATCTTCTGATTCCTATTTCCCTACATATTAGCACTATTTTTTTTAAGCAGTGTACTTTGATTACTTAGACAACACGGTTAGCGCAGTGGCTGAGCGATCGGACTGCTGCGCTGCGTGTCGCGGGTTCGATTCCCGCACAGAACAAATATTTGTAAGTCCTACATGTATTTGTTCTGAGTCTGGGTGTTTTTCTATCTTTAATATGTATGCATTTACAAAAAAAATATGTATATAAGTAGTTTATCAGCCATCTTGTTACCATAACACAAGCATTAGGTTGCTTAGCTTGGGACTAGATGGCGCTGTGTGAAATGTACAGGGATATTATTATTATTTGATTTTATTTCTCGACGACTCTTTCTTTTATCTCCAACTGTCTTAACATCAAGTCTAATAAAATTATCTTACATCAAAACTAATCACTCTTAACGGTAATATTTACAACAGCCATAACAGCTTCGTCTTCATCCATAGCCTCAAGCCTCATTCCTCCTCCTAACTTGTGAGTCCAGGTCGAGTTTTCCAGGAGACTCCTCTTGTATCGAGGGTCTTCTCTCGGGACCGTCGGAGTCAGTGACGGCCTTCCACAGCTGAATGAGAGGCAGTTCCACCAGGAGACAGAGTGGCATTGATGCGATGTAGCTCAGAACTGATGATGTTATTAGGAGGGATAGCTGGAACGAAAGAGTTAAAGGTAATTTACCGATGGGAGAATCCCAAAATAACTAGTCTTAGGAAAAGAGTGGTGAGAATCGTTATTTCATCTTTCACATCTTGTCGAGAGTGTCGGGCAATTTAACAATGAGCTACAGAGTTGTGAGATTCAAGTATAGATAATTACATATTACCCTAGGTGGTTCTCATAGCATTAAAGAGAAAGAGATTCCAAGATTTGACGACACGGTTAGCGCAGTGGCTGAGCGATCGGCTGCTGCCCTGCGTGTCGCGGGTTCGATTCCCGCACGGAACAAATATTTGCATTGCCTACAGGTAGTTGTTCCGGGTCTGGCTGTTTGTGTATGTGAGTTTAAATGTTTGTAAACGCACCCACGATATAGGAGTAATTCCTAGTGTGGTGCAATGTTTAAAAAAAAAACAAACAAACAAGAGAGTTTGAACGAGGCAGGTGACTGTACTGTATAGGTAAAGGTAAAAATAAACTTACCATCGACAGAACAGAGGCATGTCCCAGCTGGGTGTTACTAGCCAACGTGATTCGTAGTACGATAAAGTGTATGAGGAAAACGCAGTATGAGAGTCTGCCAAGAATGTGGAAGCCACGCCATTCCAGTGAGTCACGGATGAGAGCTGTAACGATAATATTAATTATTACTTGTTCAAATAAACGTAAATAAATAAATACTATTGGCAACATGATCGTTTGGACAAGGCATAATATTTAGTGACTTTATAAAAATACCTCCCACAAAAATATATCTATTGAGGCCCCGTTAAGGGGCTGATTATCCACCATATAAGACCAGACTTATAGAAAGATCAATAGAAAAGAGGACAGGAGGCAATCACATTCAAGGAGTTAAAATACCATCACCTAAAACAACACGACAGCTTAACATATGCTGGCCAATGACTGCTGCAACCCCATATTTAAACTCATGCACATATAAAATGCATGGGCACTTATGAAATGTCTAAGACTAGATGCACGGTTTCAATTGGTCGTTTCCTATGGAGAAGAGCCGGCAAGAAACTCCGCGGTTACTACCCTAGAACCATAAAACTTATACTGATACTCACACCAACACCTGGAGAAACAGCCCAGCATGAAGATACTGAAGAACACGGCGACCAGCGGCCTGTCGAGTGCGGAGTACAAGGCGGAGGCCCACAGCGGCAGCGGGGAGTCTTGGAGGAACACCGTGCCCGCCAGCAGTACCGCACTGCCCAGGAACAGAGAGGCGTGGAAGAGCACGTTGAACCACTTGGAAAGAGATAATTACGTTGAATGAGGGTTAAGAAATAACATTTAACTTTATATTAATTATGCCGTCGTCACGGTCAAACACACTGATAATGAATATTATTGCATCCTAATTACTGAGATTCTAAAGACTAAATATTCGTAAGACGAAAATTTAAGCGAACAAGCGTTAATTAATCGCGTTTGTTGGTAAATTTTCTGCTGATCTACATATTTAATTACTCAAAGACCGCTGAAAACGTCTCAAAAGAAAAAATCAAAATCTTACGACATTCAGTGTAAGGTATTTACAACCTTTTGGAAACTATTTTATATTTTGTATGCCTTTTGGCGGGGCATTGCTCGGATCTTATGTATTATAACACCTTCTGTATGTATCCTGTGTTTACGAAATAAATGAATTTGAAAACGTCATCCCAGAATGTTTCACAAAGCATGAACCCTTCGGAGAATTCAAGGAGCTAGATAAAGGTTCTAAAAAAAAGAAGATGCTAAAAAAGAAACAAGTAACCAAAGTAGCTGATAATGTTGCTAGTAAAAAACCTAGTTGATAAAAAGTATTGAAAAGAAACGATAGGATTTAATATTACGTGGTAAGTAGTAGAAAAACGACTAACAAAACTAGACAAGATGTGAGGTGAGAAGCTCTAGAAAGACGTAGGTACACGACCTTATTGGTGATGTTTTTCAGAAAGGTCAGGTGCGTAGTGCTCGCTACTGGCGTGCGTGTACTCGTATAGCCAGAAGGCCAATTCTCGTAATTTAAAACGTTCGAAAACGTCTCATTTCAGCGACAAAGAAATGTCAAAAGCTTGCCAAAAAATGTAGGGAAATTAGAGGTATTTTTGACAGATTGAAACTGAGATCAGACTGTGAACGTTCTTAAAATTAAGAGAATTGCCCCTCAAATGTATGAACGTAAGCTAAGCCAAACGAGTATGTAAGGATCGTAGCAGGTGCTGTCGCTGGTGCTGGTGCTGGTGGCTCCTGAGGTGCTGCCTACCCGCATGGGAAGAAAGCGTGACTTTATGTACCTATTTGTAATAGTAAATACTGATTGATCTCACCTTGCTGTCTTTAAGCTTGATCTCTCCCTTGATATTGTTGTGGTACAGAATGAAAGCGGTTGCGATGCCTCCGATGTACCCTGGCAAGTTCATCCAGAACGGAAGGTACACCAGCGACAGGATCTTGGAGCCGGCGAACATGTTGCGGAGAACCCTGAAGATTAGTAAGACAACATTATAATATCACACTACTGTGCTCGCCGTTAATATGTGGCACATATTGTGCAAGGGACAGTCGGAAGAAGCAGAAGCAGTTTTGCCGAAACGACGCTCTTCAAAGTAAAACTTTTTCTCAAACTCGACCTTCTTTACGTGTCCTTGTTACTCTTCCTCGTTATTTTCTTTTTTTTATATAGTTTGAGCATCTGCCTCCCAGGCGTGATCTACAGTTGCCTATATGGAAAGCTCTCCATCGATTGCGTACCCAGGTAGACCGGTGCAGACACAATTTGTCGAAGTGGAAGATTACTGATACGTCCAATACCTAGTGCGAGTGCGGTGCTTCTGATCAGAGCATGCCCCACTTGCTGGAGTGTCCCAAGTGGCCGTTTACCTGCACCTCGGATAACCTAAAGAATGCTTCTGAATCCGCAATCAACGATGCGCACTATTAAAGGAAAATTACTGTACTTGATGCAACTTTTTTGCAGTCAGAAAACCGCTGATTCTGAGAACTTAAAAAATGGATGATTGTCAAGAAATACAAATTATATCCAGTATCCTTCATGAATACTTACTCTGGAGTCTGAGCCGTGACGATAGGTGCAAGATCGTAGAAGTAGACCACGAGCCCAGCGGTCAATGACGACGCGACCACTAAAAGCATCAGCAACGGGATGGTGGCGCGTTTGTATCTCATGAGGACGAGGAGCAGGAACACTCCGATGATGTGGAGTTGCATATCAGCGGCTAAGTACCTGAAATATGGTAGAAAAAATTGTGTTTAGTATGAATATAATATTATCCACGCCGTCGATTACCAAGAATTATAAAACTCACCAAGTATGTCCCATACAGAACTTGCCGGTGGGCAGATGGTTGTGTACATAGAGTACATGGTACCACCACCTCTCTGAGCAGTCGTGGGCTTCACGCTCTACCAGCCACGACCACTGCGGGCCATTGCCCAGCAATGGGAACCATGCCACCGTGAACCACAGTGCAAATACAGCTAGTGGAGTAAGTCTGGAATTTCAAAATTGGTTGTACACGTTAGGTTAGTCAAAATAGTTCCATATCTTCAAAACATTGTACTTAGAGTAACAGTATTACTGCCACCAATCAGCATTAGTATATTCCGATTTTACGAGAGTATGGATGACAGAGAAATTACAGGCATTAACAGGTTCCGGCGTAGCAAACGAAACACAATAGAAGTTTTATTGTATTGTGCACCAGTGTTGTAGTGTGCACCATGACACGCTTTTGCGTAAGTTACGTCATTACGGTGTCCGAAACGTGGCTCTCAACGTAATAATTTCTTATTTACATAATAGGGTCCAATGTGTAGATGTTAATGGCGCGAAATCTTCCGGGCTACCAGTTCAGTTAGGTGTTCCACAAGGCTCAATACTGGGTCCATTTTTGTTCTTAGTATATATCAATGATTTACCATTCCATTTGAAGGGCATCTGTGACGTTGTACTGTTTGCAGATGATACCTCTCTTATTTTTAAAGTAGACAGGAATAGACAAGATTTTGACGACGTAAACAGTGCACTCTCAATAGTTAAAGATTGGTTTACGTCAAATAACCTAGTTCTCAATGCCAAGAAAACGAAATGTGTAAAGTTTGCCTTACCGAATGTCAGAAATCTAGGACCCAACATCGTCTTAAATAAAGAGGTGCTTGAAACAGTAGGCTCGGCAATTTTTCTAGGACTAACAGTAGATGCCAAACTTCAGTGGGGACCTCATATATCAAGTCTAGCAGGAAGGCTCAGTTCGGCTGCCTACGCCGTCAGGAAAATAAGACAATACACTGACGTTGATACAGCTCGTTTAGTCTATTTTAGTTATTTTCACAGTGTTATGTCCTACGGTATTCTGCTGTGGGGCAAAGCCGCTGATATACAAAATATATTTGTCCTTCAAAAACGAGCTGTTCGAGCAATTTACCAGCTAGGTGCCAGAGTTTCTCTAAGAGATTTTTTTAAAGATATTGGTATTCTCACGGTTGCATCACAATTCATCTTCGCCAACATTTTATATATTAGGCAAAATTTGCACTTGTATACTAAAAACAGTGATATTCACAGTGTTAACACTAGAAATAAGGACAAACTACGTGGCCCCTTTCACCGGCTTCATAAGGTTCATAACTCATTTGTTGGGCTTGGTATAACCTTTTATAACAAGATACCCTCTTCTTTGCTAGACTTGCCTTTCAATGCGTTTAAAGCTCAAGTAAAATCTAACCTTTGCTCAAAGGCTTACTATTCCATCAACGACTACTTACACGATAAGAATAGTTGGTCGCCCTAATTAACTCAAGACAATGTTCATGTTCTTTCTCCAGAATCAGCTTACTGACAGGTTATTGTTATTAGTATTAACTTATTTATTTATTTTACTTCGATGGTCCTAGTTTTTCATCTGTGACTCAAGTGACAGCTATGTGACCAGAACCCAGCTATGCATAAATATGTAAGCTGTCACGCCCTTTATGCCTGGAGGCTTTTATTTAGGTAGTAAGTTTTTATTTCCATTTGAATTAATTATTTTTCAGCTTGAGTACGTATAGTTTTTATTATATTTGTTGGTATATTGACGTGGCTAGCTGACATATTTTATGGCAAATAATTTAAGTTTCTTGTAATGTTAATTACTGAACATAGGTTCCTAGTATTGTATACATGCACTATATTCTAACTGAACAGACAGCTGTGCTGCTGGGAAGTTTGTTCCGCCACTTCTTCTTCCCAGCGATAGCACTAGGAAGTGGTGAAGGGCGAGCGTTTTTGGGGGACTGTCTTTTGTAATTTTGACGTTCGAAAAGTGCTGACTCTCAGCCTAATTTGAATAAATGACTTTTGATTTTGATTTTTATATATTTTTTTTTTTCAATTTTTATTTATTTTCACTTTAAGACACAAACATCAGTGTAGCCCTGGCTCTTGTACTAGGAGGTCTTGTATCACAAGAGCCAAGCCGACGACGACGACTATAGCCGAATAGTGCCCTTGAAAGTTCTAAACTTTGGTGTTGCAGATGTCTTTCATAGCGATGGCCACTTTATCGTTTGACGGCCAAGGGTTGTAAAGTCTTGCGTCTGCAATTTCACATCACATTTTGGCGGCGATAACCAGTCCCTAATGAGCCATTAACCTATTTGCCCACATACCTGATCCACCTATTGAGGATGGACATCAAACACTTGAAGAACGTTATGGGCTTGGTGGGGGAGGAGATGAGGGTGGCGTACGCGGTGAGGAAGCCCGACATCGCGAAGAAGGCCTGCAGCCACAGCGGGGAGTTCAGGACTGCTTGCCAGGTGAAGTGGTCGTACATCTAGAAGAAGAAAGAAGTTAATTTACTTGTGCATGTGTTAATTATCTTGGGCTCAATGTGCTTTATTGATAAGTTAATCATCATGCAGATACAATCAGGAAAGGCAAAAGTCAAACTTGAGCCTATTTAAGATTTTAAAATATGGCTTTCATGATTGTTTTTGCTCTACTTCAAGCTTAACAAGATCAATAATTAATAATTTTGGGAAATACCGAACTCAAAGCAATCACTTGAGTAAACCATAACGAATAAACATAACCGGCTTTCACGAGAGTTATAAATGAAGAACAAATAAAAATAATGACTTACCTTTTCAACAAACTGGGGATTGTCGATATACGAGTAGATGTAGATCAACATGACATGAGAGAAAATCACGCACTGCATTCCTAAGAACCTGGAAATTCACAAAACTATATGAACTGGTAATACCACATTATACCAAAATACCAACCATCACCAGCGATGGTTATCTCTTAAGTTTTAACAAATAATTCCGTTTTGAATCAGTTATGCCCTTTTCACATAACTATACTTTGCCCCAGCCAGCGCCTTTGTCAAAAAACAAATGCCAGCTCCATGCGGGCAGCAGAGGATCGGTCAATGTAGCGATGCTTGTGGGAGTCAAGCAGTGGGCCTCTATCCGTTGAGATGACGATGATGATGATGAAAGCCGATTGTGATCATAAACATTTACCTGATCCCTTCAATACACGCGACATCTTTCATGCGGTCGTCAGTCCTGGGCTTGGATCGGTCATACGTCAGAATGTCAAAGTTGCGCTTCAATGAAAATGCCAGCAAGTACCTGTTGCCTACAATAATAACAGGAAGGTGGTGATTAGCAATATAGTCTTTTTAACAGATTTCAACGAAGATGTATTCACCATTTCATATTCAATCAAAAACCAGTAGAACAGTTTATCTTTTAATATTGTACGTGAACCCTTTTATTTCATTGAAAAACGTTCTATAATATGTGTTCTTAGTTCGGAATGATGAGATAGCAGTCAATATTTCCTCAGCCTAGTAAGAGAAACACGAACATTTAATTAAAGATTCCATAAGGAGGATGCGTCAACTGCATTGACAAGCTAGTACTGTATTTTGGCATGAGCTGTTTTCGTAGAATTCATGTCGATAAGAGAGGACGAATCTCATCGGTTATCAGTAGATTGTTAACGACACAAAAATAACAAACAACAGTATGTTTACACTCAGCCTTAGCGCATCTGTCCCCGAGTACGTGCACGCCAGTGGCCAGACAGGCCAGCGCGACCAGCATCGTGCAGATCACCGCCAGCGACCGTGCCGGGCCCGAGTTGTCGGGTGGAGAGTCCACCGACATGCACCAGTCCACGGAGAGAACTTCAGCCTGGAATGAGATAGAAGCGAGGAATTACAGGGACAAAACTATTTGGAGTAATTTTAATTTTACAAGCTGTGTGCCCGATTGGATTTTTATTTTTATATACATACTTATGTTCCCTATATAACCCTTTCTCGGGATAAATTTTAAAAAATGCTTTCTTCCTTTCCCAGTGCTCACTTTCGTTATAGATATAAGGATTTTTTTTTTTTTTGGGTGGGAAATCAAAAAATTACATCTCCCGCTCTGGGCTGAGCGGAAGGGCGTGTCAGACTTTTACTGACTAAAACCCACCCGTGTTCCTTCAGTTGCCTGTGCCAGGTGCCACGGTATCTCTTTCGAACAACCCCTAGACCCAGCAGTTTAGGCTGTGCGTTGTCTGTCACTTAATTTAATACTTTTATTCATTGGATTTCATTCTATTGCCTCCTTTTTTTTTGGGGCGGGGGCGTAATGGAAACGTACAAAACATATAGCTAAGAAATTAATTCAGAGCGACGGCTTTTCGAGATCAAGACAACGATAACCAAAAGTCTCAGACTTTTGGTTATAACTGGTTCTTGCGCTGATTATGAAATATTGGCAAATTGGTGGTTGAATCTTGATCTCGAAAAGCCGTCGAATAAGAAGCAAGGTTTATTGGACCAAGTGTAGAGGGATTGCGTCTATCCATCACGAAAACAAACATTTTATTTGATTTTGTAATGGCTGTTGAAAGCTTAAAGTTAAACGACGTTGATGCTGATAGTGGTTTTAGCATTGTTGTGTAGCGAGTAATTAAATTTCTTCATTCATGTTTTTCTTTTTTTATTTCATAACTAGCTTCTGCCCGCGGCTTCGCCCGCGTGGATGTCGGAAATTATTCCACGGGAACGTGCCAACAGGATAAAATGTATGCAGTGCTTCCCCAGGATGCCATCTATCTCGCGGGCCCTTTGTGGCTAATTACAATAGAAAACCAATTGTGTCTCATTAGTGGTGATTAAGAGGGTACCTATATGATATCCTTACCTAAGTTCCTACTTAATAAAAAAAAAACTCAATAACAGAAAATAAAATACCTAACTACCTAAATAAACCTATTTCTGATGATAACTAATCTAAACTCAATATTCATACCTAACACTTAACAGTATTATAAAATAACCTACGGTCACTACGTACACTATCAAATATACTAGGTACCTATACTTTAAAATTAAAATCTATACCTACGACTTATAAAAATAAACCTAAATAACTATAAAAACTAAAAGGAATAAAAAGGTTTAGAATTGCAAGTAGCAGTTAAAATAAGAACGAACGCTCGCCACTCGACACGTCCGTTCAAATCAAAGTTCAAAAAATGTCCTTAAATACGGTAGCGATCCGTGGAGGCCGCGCGCCACGCGTGTTATGCGAACGGTGTAAGCCAAATTCAACCTTCAGCACTACATTTAGAGCATAACCTTAGTGAACTCCACTGCGGGTGACGTAACCTACGACAAACTTATTATTTGCGGTTGGCGCAGTAATCGGGTCTAGGGATCGAACCGCAAAATTAAGTTTGTTTTTATTGTATATACTTTTCCGGGATAAAAAGTACCCAGTGTGGTGCCCAGGATAATAATGAATAATTATACCAAGTTTCATCGTAATCGAACCGGTATAGTTTTTGCGTGATGCCTGAACAAACAGACAGACAGACAGACAAAAATTTTTTTAATCACATTTTTGGGTTCGGTGTCGGTCTAGTAACATCCCCCGCCATTTATTTTTTTGATATCTTCAATGTACAGAATTTTCACTTCTACAGATTTATTATAAGTATAGATTTATAATTTTAATAATAAATATTCATAATTTTATAGCTTTGTAATTAAGATTGACCTCAATTAATTAGCGTTCTGTATGTATCTACACTGTAACTCATTTTTATTATCCGTGGAAACGTAGCACATTGTACAGTAACCCTTCTTTAGCTTTTAATATTTTACTGTTGTATGTGTACAATTATTTAATTGCCAAATAAAAAATCTGGCCTAAGGTTTCCTTAGTTGGGATGAATTTATACCACGGACAAACTTGACTTTGTCGTTCAAAAAATGTTCTCCCTTACGTCGCGTACGTCACGGTCAATTCTCCAACTGCAAATGCAAAGTTTGTAATCGCAATAAAAATTTAATAAAACTACAAATTCTTCCGTTACCTTGCTTCTTGCCAAATTTCATAATTTTTGGTAACGGGACTTCAAGAAACGCAGACCTACGTCTTTGATATTAATTTCAACTTGATACCTCCTCGCGTTCCTAAGAAAAAGGGTTTTGACAGTCAGACAAACAGACGGTCGGATAACGAAGTGATCCTATCAGGGTTCCTTTTGTTCCTTTTGTGGTACAGTCCCTAAAAATGGCACAACGGAATCTCATTCGAATCGGGCTAGAATAAAACAAGAGGAGTAAAGTATCTTGTCCTCACCTCCAGTCCATACTGCGCCACACTGCTGGAGATGCATCCCTGTGCAGCCTCCTGCCAGCCCGCCGTCTGGTTCTGTCGACCACAGCGGGACACACACACTCCTCTGTGAATCAGGGTTCTGTTGTAGTGTTTCAATGACTGCTTGGAGTAGTCCTGAAAGGAAAAAAACATTACATTACACACTATTTGATATCAATAAGTATATGTAGAAAATATTCTTTGATAAGATTAGACAATTGAGCTCTTAGACTAATTGTTTGTTTTGGTTTTTAAAATAGGTTACTTAACGTTTTTTAATGTAGATGTAAATGTAACTGTCATACATGAGCAGTTCACCTCCTAGTAACGTTAAAGTTTTATTTATGAATGGTAATCTGTGAACAGCGCTGTGGCCTACGTTATTACTTGTGTTAATCTTTTTTCTGTTTGTAATATTGCATATTGTAGCTGCTTCTTTTTCATATTTATTCAAATAAAGTAAAATGGTTGACATAAGTATATCACCGGCAAAATGTTTTGGCAAATGTTTTTTCCGATATAAATTGACCATTGTCTCATCAGTCTAAATATGTAATTTATTATACCTATGTCATGTTCTAAAATCTAATGAAATACTGCGATCATCACACTGATTGCCAAAGCATACGGTGACTAAATATAATAATATTTTACTGGCAATATTTCCACGCAAGTTGCTAATTCGAAAAATCATTTTTTTTAATATCACAGAAAAAGTTACTCTGCAGCAAACCTTTCGCACCACTTAGTCTACTGACCCCACAGTTAAACAAACATAACTTATTAAATTATTCACAGACACATTCTACGCTAACTCTATATCAACAGAACTTGTTGTAACCTTGGGTTGCAAGTGTTACGACACTAGACCGGTGAACCCGAACAACTCAAGCTTAGGCTTACTTTCTCAAGAAGAAGGACATATTTACGAAATAAGATAACCTTTATTTATATAATAATAATTATGTCGTTGGTAATTGACTTAGAAGTAAAAGAACTGACAAAAATAACCTTCTTAGAGCTGCAGTAAGTAGAGTGCACGGAGTGATTTTATTTTAGTTATATAAACTAGCTCTGCCGGCGACTTTGTTCGAGTACATGTCGGAAATCAAAGTTTTATTTTTTTGCGCGGATCAATAATTATTTTTCTAGTACCTTAATTTATTCCTTATAACATCAGCTATCTGCCAGTGAAAATCCCGTGGAAATCAGTCCAGCCGCTTAGAAGATTAGCCAGAAGAAACGGTCAGACAGAAAGACAAGAATGTAATTGTTTTGTTTTTTTTGTTATAAGTACCTACTGTTATATACTTTCGTGTGTATTTAGGAAAAAACTGTTATTTTGACATTACAAACAGACAATTCAATTTTATTTATTTATATTTGTATATGTAGAGATAGGGAGGTATACAAACACGCAATCCGATACAGCAAACCAATCACGCATATCCATCATTATCATCATAATAGACATACAAAAGGTGTCTACTGCTATACCTTCATGGACCAATGACCTTTTGAAAGGTCACAATGCTTTTCTGAAGGATGGGTAATTGCAGTTTGTTGTTATTAGCAGACTAGAATTTGTTACTACCCCTAGCTTTTAAAACCCCTGCAGAAGCTGTTGTGCAAGCTTGGTAAAATGAAACTTAACACCTGAAGGCCAATTCTCGTAATTTAAAATGTTCAAAATCTAGTCGCAGTCTCATCTCGGCGACAAACAAATGTCAAAAACTTGTCAAAATGTAGGGAAATTAGACGTATTTTTGACAGATTGAGACTGAGATCAGACTGTGAACGTTCTGAAAATTACGAGAATTGCCCCTCTGTTTTTAGAGCAAAAATGCAGTCTTTTTTTTTTTTTTGAGGATGGGAAATCATCAAATGACTCCTCCCGCTCTGGGTGGAGCAGGAGGGAGTGTCAGACTCTTACTGACTAAAACCCACCCGTGTTCCTTCCTTAGCCCTTTATGTTCCAGGGCAGCGGTAAACCCTTTCGGATGTTCCCGCTACCCTGGCAGGCTTCGGCCCTATGGGGCCCCGTCGCTTTTGCTGACATCTCTTTGAGGCGCGCGTGGAACACGTACACGCCGTCCGGCACGGGCCTAGTCCTGATCGGACGGAGAGCTACCCATTACTCTCCGCCCGCAGGCCCGCGCCTACGGTGGCCGGGAGTCGTCACGCGGCTCCCGACGCCCGGAGCGTCTCCCGCGGCGGCTGAGGCGTGAGGTGCGAAATGCAGTCTGACGCAGTGAGTAATCGATGTTGGAGTAGTTGGGCAAAACAGTCAAGTTAAATTAATTGAAATCCATTTCTAATATTTTTATGATATACAGGGTTATTGGAAAAACACCAACAACCTCTTAAGAGGTCATTGTACTCATCATTATGAACAACTTTTACTATAGGCCCAAACCTGAAATCGTGAAAAAAAAATCAGCTGTTCCCTACATTTTGACGAGTTAACCGAACATAAATGTAGGGAACAGTAAATTTTTTTTTCGAGATTTCAGGTTTGGTCCCATAGTAAAAGTTGTTCATAATGACGAGTACAATGACCTCTTAAGAGGTTGTTTTTGTTTTTCCAATAACCCTGTATAAACTACATAACATAGCATGACGTGTGTATTTCCCTGGGAGCTGAACAGAGGTTTATAATAACACCCGCGTAGCACCGCGAGCCTATTGCTACAAGCCGGCCACAAGTCCTAACTCCGAACTGCTGCTAGGAACATTCCTAATGGCAAAACCTTGCCCTAATTGAGATTTAAACCTAAGACCTCACGCTCAGCAGTTCCGCATGTGAACACTGGACCAACGAGGCATAAACAAGCAACATTTTTGACAATATTCCTTTAACTTATTAAAGGAGTATTGTCAAAAATGTTGCTTGTTGGCGGGCGTCCCACACTACGCTTCCCGATACGTGGCAAGCGTAAGTGTGGGACGCCCGCCAGCTGGATGGACGGACGACCTAAAGAAGGTGGCTGGGACAGACTGGATGCGGAAGGCGGAGGACAAGGTGTTGTGGCGCAGCCTGGGAGAGGCCTATGTCCAGCAGTGGACTGAAAGACGCTAAGTTGATTATTAAAGGAATAGTATCAAAATCGTAGCGCGTACGCGTGGACGTTTTAACTACTGCCATACCTATTCATAGAACGTGGTGAACTTATTTAAATGGCAAAGAGCATTTGTTGTGATAGATCAGGTTTAATTGCTACACCATCCACTGAATGAAATAGCCAGTAAAACAGCCGGATCAGTGTGTACACAATCACGACCTTTACTACATATACATTTGTTGAAACGAGCTGCGAAACGTTTCGTCAATTAATTCTAACATAACTTCGTCACTTCGTCACGGTTGCATCGTGGGTGAGTTTGCAAAGATGCGTATATCTGTAAGAGCTATGAACTTTGCTCGTGCATCACTTTACAACAGTAACTTAAGGCTGATCAGCTAAAATAAAGCACCAGAACGATATTTGATGAATGAGAACACTTCGCAATCCAGTCCAACATCGAATAGGATCCAGAGCTAGATTTATTTTGTATAGGTCAGCCGCGAATTGGTCAAATATCTATACAGTGTTATGGGATTCCCACGCTGGATTGAAATACTAGATCAATATAAATACAATAGATATTTAAACCTCTTTGTTGAGTTAAAAATCTTTGAGTGCGGTTGATATAGGACCAATGCCCCGACAGGATGAGTAGAAGGTATTTTAAGGTCGCTGTGGAGGGACTTGTGGGTGATTTGTCTATGGACCTAGGCTTACAATAACATAGGAAATTAATAAAAATATCTATACTTATAATAAATCTGTAGAAGTGAAAATTCTGTACATTGAAAATATCAAAAAAATAATTTACAGGGGGTGTTACTAGACCGACACCGAACCCAAAAATGTGATTAAAAAATTTTTTGTCTGTCTGTCTGTCTGTCGGTCTGTCTGTCTGTCTGTTTGTTCAGGCATCACGCAAAAACTACCGGTTCGATTACGATGAAACTTGGTATAATTATTCTTTAATATCCTGGGCACCACACTGGGTACTTTTTATCCCGGAAAAGTATATACAATAAAAAACAAACTTAACTTTGCGGTTCGATCCCTATACCCGATTACCACTGTCTGTACTGTACCAACCGCAAATACTAAGTTTGTCGTAGGTTGGGTCACCCGCAGTGGAGTTCATTTTTATTCCTTTTAGTTTTTAGAGTTATTTAGGTTTATTTTTATATGAGTCGTAGGTATAGATTTTAATTTTAAAGTATAGGTAGTATGTTTGATAGTGTACGTAGTGACCGTAGGTTATTTTATAATACTGTTAGGTAGGTTTAGTCATTCGTATAGATATTAGTTTTTAGGGATTTTGCTTATTTATTGAGTTTAGATTAGTTATCATCAGAAATAGGTTTATTTAGGTAGGTAGGTATTTAATTTTCTGTAATTGAGTTTTTTTTTTTTAATTAGTTAGGTACTTAGGTAAAGATATCATATAAACCAATTGTGTCTCATTAGTGGTGATTAAGAGGGTACCTCTTAATCACCACTAATGAGACACAATTGGTTTTCTATTGTAATTAGCCACAAAGGGCCCGCGACATAGATGGCATTCTGGGGAAGCACATACATTTTATCCTGTTAGCACGTTCCCGTGGGTAAATTTCCGACATCCACGCGGGCGAAGCCGTGGGCAGAAGCTAGTAATAAATATTTATTCAAAAGTAAAAATTGGTAAATCTCAGTAATGTAGGTATTACAATCTATGATACTAGCATAAACCTGTATCACAGGCGGTATGAGCTCTTACAATTACATTTAGGACAACAGATTTCGTAACAATATTTAACACTAGCTTCTGCCCGCGGCTTCGCCCGCGTGGATGTCGGAAATTTACCCACGGGAACGTGCTAACAGGATAAAATGTATGTGCTTCCCCAGAATGCCATCTATGTCGCGGGCCCTTTGTGGCTAATTACAATAGAAAACCAATTGTGTCTCATTAGTGGTGATTAAGAGGGTACCTATATGATATCTTTACCTAAGTACCTAACTAATTAAAAAAAAAACTCAATAACAGAAAATTAAATACCTACCTACCTAAATAAACCTATTTCTGATGATAACTAATCTAAACTCAATAAATAAGCAAAATCCCTAAAAACTAATATCTATACGAATGACTAAACCTACCTAACAGTATTATAAAATAACCTACGGTCACTACGTATACTATCAAATATACTACCTATACTTTAAAATTAAAATCTGTACCTACGACTCATATAAAAATAAACCTAAATACTTAACTCTAAAAACTAAAAGGAATAAAAATGAACTCCACTGCGGGTGACCCAACCTACGACAAACTTAGTATTTGCGGTTGGTACAGTACAGACAGTGGTAATCGGGTATAGGGATCGAACCGCAAAATTAAGTTTGTTTTTTATTGTATATACTTTTCCGGGATAAAAAGTACCCAGTGTGGTGCCCAGGATATTAAAGAATAATTATACCAAGTTTCATCGTAATCGAACCGGTAGTTTTTGCGTGATGCCTGAACAAACAGACAGACAGACAGACAGACAGACAGACAGACAGACAGACAAAAATTTTTTTAATCACATTTTTGGGTTCGGTGTCGGTCAAGTAACACCCCCTGCCATTTATTTTTTGGATATTTTCAATGTACAGAATTTTCACTTCTACAGATTTATTATAAGTATAGATAAGTTAATAATAATTACATAGTTAATTTATTACATAAACAAAATAAAAATCCTTAGGTAAAGAACCTCTTTAAGGACATTATTATGATGAAATCTGAACTAGATCATGTCACGTCACATTTTTCTCGGAAAATTACATGGACACACGAGTTTGGTGACCGCATGTTATAACATCGGTTACTGGCACACAGAGGATGCGCCTACCCATACTTAATGGGTGTTTAACCACTGTTTGGAGCCAAGAACCTCAATAGGTTATATCACCAAACACTGTGCGAGTAAAGATGGGTTAGTGTTACATAAATTGTATAATTCTTGCAAGTCGCGCACGTCGGCGTGCAGGGAATACCTTATATAATTATATTGCAATGTATCTAGGAAGCATCGCTTGGCCATAAGCCCGCATTGACTACTGCAGTCAAGTCAATACATATGTAAAGATGTGTAGTGACTGATTTAAACTATGAGATGAGCGATGCATCTGGCATAATGCATTTTTTGTTCTATTTATAAGGGTTGGTAAATTCTGCTTCCGTAAACAATGGTTAATGGTAAGCAGAACAAGGCTTGTAACAGATATTATTATTTATACTGTATTTTTCTTATCAGTTACTTCTCTGCTTGATTCAGAGCTCAAAAAGGGATTTGACGTTTAACGGAACAAAAGACATCAACGCGCTCCCTGAGTCTTTACTTGTACATATATTTTTACCATTTTTGTCATTGGTCGTGTTGTTTATAGTTTTAATTGTTATTTGGCCGGACACGTCACGCGAATGCACCCGGAGAGATGGGTAAAGAACGTTACTCACTGGACGCCTGAAGGAGGACATCGCCGTCGAACCACGGCGAAGGTACTGTGACGATCTAACAAGGTTTGCAGAGCCAACAGATATCGCTCAAGACATGGTTTGGAAGGAAAAAGGGGAGCCCCACAAATGATACAATGTTTTGATTATGTGACGACCTTTAATACAATTTCGTAATGCATTAAAAGTGTACTTAAGTTTGTTTTAAGCCTACGATTTTAATTTATTGTTTTATCGTCTACTTAGAGCTCTAATTTAAATTACTTGTAGTCCTTGTATACGCAAAGTACTATTTGAATAAATAATTCTCAAGTTATGTGCTAGAAAATAAGTTCCTAATGCAAATATAATGTTTCTAACCCTCAGCTAGTTCGATAAATAAATATCATTATTTACATGCTAAACAATGATACACATAGTTATTTTGTTGAGGCCAAGGTGTTCAATAAAAAGGTTATTGTTTGCAATAATATAAAATAATTAATCTTAGCCGCTGGCAGTATTAGTATATGTCATTGTATGAAATAGGTATACATACAGGTAGATACTAAGTATAGGGCATAGTATGGGGCAATAGGCGTGTTTAAAAGCCGATTTTCCTTTATGTGGAAATCTTCGATTTTGCTGAATGCAAATGCACATCTTCTAAGACTTAATTGCATGTCAACTGTCCGTCCAATGCTGCGTAGGATGGGCATGGAGCGGTTTACTACGTTAGCTGCGCGGTTCATTTGTTTGCCAGCCACGCATTTGTGTGTAGCGTGGCCGGGGCTCGCAGTGGACGATCCCGCCTACATTTTCATACAAAGTTAAGCTTAGTACACGTGCGTAGCTTAGCCATGAGCTGCTATGGAGAGGCGCCTTGATTATGATTGTTTTTTTTTTTTGTACAATTTATACATTCCCACCTAGTGCAGGTGGAGATGAGAAATATTTTTAAGCCCCAAGATACAGACTAGTTTGGGCACTCACTGTCAATAATCACTAATATTAAGGTGGTTAGCAACAATAGTTTAAACTAGTCAGTAAGACAACAGAAGGTACCAATAACAATATTCTTAATCTCACCTCCAACAAGGTATCTTCTAGCTCTCAATTAGTTAAGTGTAAAAAAGGGGCTAAGCAGAATTCCTTGAAATTGTTTCATCAAAATATTCAAGGTATTTCTTCCAAATTATTAGAAATTGAATTGTTTTTAGAAAAAACAATGTTTGATATTATTTGTATAACTGAACACTGGTTGAAAGATTATGAAATGCTAATTAATTTTGAGAACTACAGTGTGGGCAGTTGCTTTAACCGAAAATCCATGCTGCGTGGAGGTTCATTAATTTTAATTAAAAATTCTATAAAATATAAGACTCGTAAAGACATAGTTAAACTATCGATGGAACATAGCATCGAACTGTCCTGTGTTGAGCTAGATAAGCATTTTATAGTGTGCGTATACAGACCTCCAAACTATCAAAACTACTCTATTTTTGAGTCAGTAATGGAAGATGTCTTGGCAAAACTTGCAACTGGTAATAAATCAGTAATTATTTGTGGTGACTTTAATATTAATATTTTGGAAATCAATTCAAATAGCAATAGATTATTAAGCCTCTTTAAATCATTCAATCTGTCAAATGTGTTTTTGGAACCAACACGAATAACTACGGCTACTGCTACATGTATTGATAATGTTTTCTGTTGCTGCGAATATCTAGAGAAGGGCATTGTAAATTATCTCCCTTCTGATCACAGCGGTCAAACCGTTTATTTTAAGTCTAACACACCAATCCAAAAAGTGCAGATTCAAACTAGACCAATAACATCGAGTAATTTGAATAAGTTTAATATAACTTTAAATAGCAAGTTAAGTGTTCAGGGCCTAAGTATGACTAATGGTAATATTTTGTATGAAGAATTATTTTCATTGGTACAAACAGAGTTCAATCATTATTTTAAGAAGAACTCTAAAACTATTTGCCCTAAGTTTTTATTCAGTGACTGGGCAACTAAAGGAATCAGAAAAAGTAGGGATAGATTATTTGAACTGTATGGCCTTAAGCCGTATATTAACACGGATACTTTTAATAAGTATGTTGCTACTTATTCTAAAACTTTTAAAAATATCTGCAAAGCAGCTAAAGCTTCATTCATTAGTAACAAGGTTAAATCAGCAGACAATAAAATAAAGACAGTTTGGAAGATTATTAACAATGAAACGAACAGGAACAAAACACGTAATACTGATTTCACACTTAACACTCCCCGCGGTCTCATTAGCGATAACATCGATGTTGCTCAGGAATTTACAACTTTCTTTACCAATATCCCAATCAAAACTACAGAAACGTTAAATTCCTCGCCCGCACTAGCTATAGAATTATTGAGAGCGAATGTCTCAGCCTGTACTGTGGAATTTAAATTTAAACATATTGACCCTATAGTTATTATAAAAGCATTCAGGCAACTTAAGATCAAAATTACCGAAGATCTGTGGGGCATGTCTACTAAAGTTTGTCAATCCATTATTGAGACAATTGCACCCTACTTAGCTTTAATATTTAATTTGTGTGTAGATCAAGGGGTATTCCTCCACTTTTCAAATCTGGGGACAGCAAAGACACAAATAATTATAGACCCGTATCGGTTTTGCCGGTTTTCAGCAAGGTGTTTGAAAAAGTAATGTTAAATCAAATGCTCAATCATTTTAATCGTAACAACATCCTACACGATCAACAGTATGGTTTCACCAAAGGACGTTGTACAACTGACGCCGGTGTCACCTTATTAAAACACATCTTTAACGCATGGGAAGAGGCACAAGATGCAATAGGCATCTTTTGTGATCTATCCAAGGCATTTGACTGCGTGAATTACGAAACACTGCTCTTGAAACTTGAGCATTACGGACTGGGTAAACTCGCTGTTAGCTTAATAAAATCATATTTAAATGATAGATTTCAGCAAGTTCAAATAAACGGTGTGAATTCATTGGGTTTAAAAGTCAAAATGGGTGTGCCGCAGGGCTCAATATTGGGGCCGTTCCTATTTTTAGTATATATAAATGATTTACCTCATTTACTAAAAACCCGACCACAAATGGTGTTATTTGCTGATGACACATCACTGATTTTTAAAGTAGATAGACGTGCACAGCAGCTTGACGACGTAAATAATGCTATGCTTATGGTCCATAATTGGTTTACTGTAAATAATTTAGTATTAAATGAGAAAAAAACTAAATGCATTAGATTCGCTTTACCGAATGTTAGAAGTAGTGAATGTCACGTTGTATTGAATAGGGAGATACTTGAATTCGTCGAAAGTACGGTTTTCTTGGGTATCACGCTTGACTCAAAGCTGCAGTGGGGTCCTCACCTAACATCACTTGCAGGGCGGCTAAGTTCAGCCGCTTACGCTGTCTGGAAAATCCGTCAATTAACAGACGTGGAAACCGCAAGACTGGTCTATTTTAGTTACTTCCATAGCATCATGTCTTACGGTATTTTGCTGTGGGGACGGGCTGCAGATATTGATTCTATCTTCATTCTGCAAAAGAGGGCTGTCAGAGCCATCTACAATCTCAGCAGACGCGAATCTCTAAGGCAACTGTTTAAAAAAATTAACATCATGACGGTTCCTTGTCAATATATATACGAAAACATTATGTACGTTCGAAAACATCTACATCTTTTTAGTAAGATAAGTGACAGGCATAACTTTAACACTAGGAATAGGAACAAACTAGATCAGCCGAGCTTCAGATTGTCTAAAGTAAAAACTTCTTTTATGGGGTACTGTGTAAAATGTTATAATAAAATACCACTCGATATTCTTCAACTAAATGAGAAGAAATTAAAAACATGCATTAAACGCACACTATGTAGACAAGCATATTATAAGTTGGACGAGTATATAGTAGATAAAAATGCTTGGCTTAATGCTGGTCCTGCTCCACAGGCAGTTGGGCTTACAAGTTGATCACAATTTCAATATTTGGAGGAGATGCTTCCCCTTTTTGTTTTTTTTTTTAGTGTTTATTTTATTTAATCAGGATTAATTTTTAATAGTTCAGTATTAAATACCTCTTCATGATTGGTAGAATTTTTTTTCTCTCATCTCTTAATTAAATTGCAAACTATAGTTTTGTATAATTTAGAAGCATTTTTGAAAATTCTGTAAATGTAAGAACCATGGATCCGTTTTTTATGATATTTTGATGTTGACTTGAAAGAGCATGGCAGTTGAGAATATGTCATGCTCACTTAAATGTCTCACTGGTGGTGGCGCGTGTGTTGGATCATTCGGTTCCCTACGAAATGGTTGAGCTGGGTGGTGCTGATCCACGCGTCATGTTCGTGAACGGGCGCCATCTGTTGAGACTGGTCATCTCTTAACTGCCAGGGCTTATTTTTAATTTTATATTTTTAATTTTATATTTTAATTTGTTTACTTACATTGTTCTCACATATAGAAGCAATAAGAATAATGTAACCAGGATTTTGTAAAAATGTCTTGATTTAAAAGAGTGTCCGTGGAGTTTCTTGCCCGTTCTTCTCCATAGAGATCTACGCTTTGGAATGGGCAACTAGCTTCAACTTTCTGACTAACTGACCGACTATTTAATTTTGACAATTCAAAAGTGCCTGTAAATGGTTTAATTGAAATAAATGATTTGAGTTTGAATATTAATAGTATAAAATAGCAGCAGTAGGTAATAAATGTTATTTTGATATTTCAAGTTCCTGTGTAGATAATTGTATTACTTAGAAAAAGATATATTTCTTTTTTCTTTCTATTTCTCTCTCCCCACTAGCCGCACGATGGGGAAATAAAGATCCGGGATCTTCGGTGGAGAGCTTAGTTATGCTACCAAACCAACAATGTGTAAACGGATGGTGAAGAGATATTAGATAGTACGGGTATAAATAAATCTAATATATTAACACTAAAACAGAAGTTCATTGAATTCCCACGTTCGAAACCTACCAACGACTCTATTTTACCTACCTACGTACAAGTAGACAACTATTTAGGATTTTGTAATCCTATTTCGCAGAACTTAGATCTCTTCACAAATATAATTATACCTACATATGTGGTTATGTATCTACATATTACATTCTACAGACGGGAGTCAAGAACGCTTAAAGGCTGAAGTCATTAGTATAGAATAATCAGCTTACAATATTCCCACTGTTGGGGCACAGGCCCTTTCTTTCTGTGAGATAGAGTGAGCCGTAATCCACCACGTGGGCCCAGTGCGGGTTGGTAGATGACATACGTCTTCGAATTTTTGTTTCTATCACATGTCGGTTTCCTCACGATTTTTCGTTCACCGTTTTGAGAGCAGTGGTGATGAAATAAATTACACAAACTAAAGCGTATGCCTGGGTTCGAACCCACGACCTACAACTCGTAAGTCAGAGCCGTTAAGTTCAAGTTCAAGTTGTTTATTTCATAACAAAAATACATTTGTGTCGAAATATTTGCACAGTAGGTACACAAAAAGAAGTAACATAAACAATTAAAATTAATAAGTAACCTCGTTCCTCACCCATTCGAAGTTAGAACGTCTATCCAAATTAAAACCAATTAACTTTACAAACATGAATAGTCATAATGATACAGATTATAGTCCCTAGCAAAATGATACAAAAATACATTCAATGTCGAAATTTTAAGTAAGAATATAAAAATAAAAAAAATAAAATAAAAAATTATTACAAGTCAAAGAAGAATGGATCAAGATGTTTAAGTATTCTATTTAATATTTTTGTCATTACAAAATTCGTCAATGCTATAATAGGCTTTCTTAATCAACAAAGCCCTGAGTTTATTTTTAAACATGTTCACATTCTGAATATTCTTAAATTCTGCTGGTAATTTGTTAAACAGATTGACAGATTGCACGCGTGACGAGTGTTTGACAACATTAAGCTTTGCCTGCAGAAAAGTAGGAAGATCTTTTCTGCGAGTATCTAGTCTGTTTTTTACCACTACCACTGGGCCACCATCGCTCTCGGTGATAAGTATATAGTTACAATATTATTGTATGACTGTCGTCTCGAGCTTGTGTCCTTAACGATTATTGTTTTAACATTTATTCTATTTATAATACTCATTATTGTGTGTCAACATAAGCGTTAATTTTAGAATGGCATCATATTCTAACTCGCCTTGAAACATAAAACACAGGACCTATTTATTTGAGGATAGTTGGTTTTTTTGCAAGTCTAGCACAAGGTGAAGTTAGACTAATCAATAGTCTAAACACAAGTTTCGACACATCGAGTTACTGACCTTAGAGATAAAGTGGAAAATGTATCAAGTGACTGTAATTTCACCGGCACTGGAGCTATTCAAACGGCGACACTGCTTCATGGAAGAGGTATTGTAGTAGCTTAGGTACTGTAGAGGTCCCGATTAAGCGACAATCCATGTCAAAAACCTGTCCAAAAATACCTCTAACTTCCCTATATTTTTGACAAGTTTTTGACATTGATTGAACCAAAAATTCGAAGACATGTGACATCTACCCGCACTGGTAAATTTTGAACGTTTTTGGAACGAAGTTCCTTATCGCGCGTTGCGATAGGAGGCTAGACGGAAAAATTAAGACCAAAAGTTGGAACGACACTTTTTGCTATACAGGCTGTTAGTGTAAACACCGTTGTCACTAAAACCATAGGTAGTTGACTTAATCATAAAAATGTTTATCTGAATTTAAAAATAAATAAACGTTATTTTCTTTCAAAAATGTAAGAAAGTTTCTGTCCGACACCGTCCGTAAATTCATGCGCTTGCCGGCTTGCGGGCACTTGCGGCACGCCCTGCATAGATAAGGGAAGTACTGACGACGCGCTGTTTCCCGCGCTCCGTCTACTTTGCCCTTGCGTGCACTTGTACTCGTATATGAAATCATTTTGAGGAAAAATTGAGACTTTACTTAAAATAAAAATGATATTTTTTTTCATTGAATTTACGTTCTATAAGTGAAACCAAACCACTGGTTTCAAGGATAACGGTGTTTACACTAACAGCCTGTATTGTAAGCCGTGCGGCGTGCGCGTGTTTCTCTGTCTGTCTCTCTCTCTCTCTCTCTTATAGAAAGCAAGCCAGTTTTTAATTACGGGAATTGGCCTTCAGACTGTGAACGTTCTTAAAATTACGAGAATTGGGAGAAAAATTGCAGGGCTTTCTCATACTATCTCCTCGAATGTTTGAAAAGTTAACAGAAATATTTTGGAGATCAACACTATTTCATATTATGCAAAGGAAAATATTCGATAGTCAGCTCAGACAGCTGACAGTCCTTGTCTTGATAAAAATAAGTGAGAAAAAGAATTCCGGCAGACGCGGACGGAGTCATAAATCTTTATTTATTTCAAAACATTTTCTCCTGTAAAATTTAAAAAAATGGCTATAGCTTTGCTTACCGACAACCTTTCATAACATGCTTTTATTTGTTTCTTTTAATTCTAAAATTCATATTTGACCGTCCGTCCTTTCCGCTTTTAGATATTTATTCATTGAATCCGTGGACAATAGTGTGGGTTATACGTTTATTAAATAAATCTAATTAGCTCCGATATACAAATTGTAACGTGTAACTGTTTTTTGTCCCTAAATAAATAAAATAAAATCATATGGCAGGCACTAGTCAATAAAATGCACAATCTTAAACAGAGAAAGGTGTGGGAGGTAGGTGATTATGGAGGGAACTTTGCTAAATGTATAATAATAATTAGTTCAAGTTATTCCCGTGGAACTACTTTCGTTGGACGGACTCTACTTAGCTTTACTTGTAGGATTAATTATCCCATCTAAACTAACATACGTGTTTCATTAATACGACGATCCCGAGGAGACTTCTCTAGTCTCCTACAGCAGCTATAGCTACTATATCCTTCCCAGGATTTAATCTTTAACAATGAATTTACTATTAATATTCAACTAATACCATTTATTTTTATTTCCAAGTTGCATTTAATTACGGAACATCATTGAGTATCAGAAGGTCCTATAATAATGACACTTTAATAATAATAAAAAATCGTAGGCTCTTCTATTAAATAATGCTTTGTCGTATTAAGATAATTTGCGAACGTACGGTCTACGCCGTAGTCTGTCATTTCCATGTAGTTGATGTAATGATGAAGCTTCGTAGATCCTATGTAAAAAGTAGCATTTTATTTACCTTTGTTGTATTTTTCGAGAGTGGATCTATCGCACCATGACGTCGATTAAGTCAATGGTTGTGGGCTGTGTTTTAAAGTGCTTTTTGTTCTTGTGCCAATACACGCATAATACTTTATTTTATTTTTTTACGTCGACTTCAAACGCTTGCTTAAAGATTCACTCGTTTGGTGCCACTCAGTCGCTACACTTCTCACAATTATCGCAAGGCAGTATCAACCTTACACGTGGTTTAACACAAACTTTATTTTTCCGAAAAGAGTGTACCGAAACGACTATCGCGTTGCACAGGTGCGTTCTACCGGTAATCTCATAACCACACCGCAGGTACTATAACTATCATAAATAAATCATATTCTTTGTTCCTACACACAGGATATCCTTGAGGACTTCTACTGGTGCATACCTGTAACAGCGTCATAGAGGGCGAGGGCTCCCGGGAGTAGAGCGCCGCGTCCACGATACAGTACACGTCACCAGGACGCCGGCACTGGCTCCAGTCGTCCAGCCCGTACAGGGGCGGGAGGGTCGCGAACACCGTGTCTGAAATGGAACAGAAGATAGTGAGAAGCAGAGGCGGACTTTCCATCAGAACTTTCAACCTACGCCTGCGGCTGGCAATATCTCAACCCAGTACATTATGGAGCGATGACATCTAATTAAATAAATAGTAATGTAAGCAAACATAAAACTTCTAAACGAATAAATGTTAGGTAAATCGAACGCAACATTGTTTTTTCTTTACATTTTCACAATGCAAAGAGCAGAAAGAGGCGGGACAGTTGAACGACCTAGGGTGGCCGGGACTGCTAGTCCACCTCTGGTAAGGAGAGTTCTGAACACATCGAGGAAATGCCTAGAAAATAATGAGCTGATGCAAAGGCTTTAACTGTGTTTATTTATCAGTCACAGCTACTGGCACTGTTTCGGTGTTCATAAAGGTCAACTCCTGACATAATATTCTTCTTGTTCTTTTCTTGTATTGAGGTGATCCGGCAGAGAAAGTTGTCGACATAGCTCACGGAATAAGCAACAATCTTCGTAGGGTGGCTTGTAGCAGCTGGATGAGAGTTGCCGAAAATCGAGTTGTATGGCTTATGTCCAGCAGTGGACTGCTATAGACTGATTATGATGATACGCGAATCATCATCTGCCTTTTCCCAACTAGGTTGGGGTCGGCTTCCAGTCTAACCAGATGCAGCTGAGTACCAGTATTTTACATGGAGCGACTACCTATCTGACCTCCACAACCCCGTTACTGGGTAATACGAAACCCCTTGGTAAGACTGGTTTTCATACTTTCGGGCTTCTGACGACCCGTAACGACTGTCAAAGATCCACGAATGACAGCCGGGGCCAACGGCTTAACGTGATTTCCGAGGCACGGAGGGAACTTGGTATGTAAAGATGGTCACGCATCCACGGACCAACCGCGACAAGCGTAGCTTAACCTGATCGATCGACCGCGTAGATGTTGATACGCGAATAAGCTAATGAGTTTTTGAACTCCGTAGCCAGCCAGCGTCAATTGTCGAGGCTTACCACGCCAGGTATCACCGGACGTAGGAACTATTGTAGTATTGTTACAGTTGAAAACTTTGGAAGCCTTTTGAATGCAAATACAACCTAGTGCATTCCTATAAGAGGTGTGGCTCAGTAAGTAGGTACTCCTACGTGTATTTCTCTAAGTGATCAGATAGTTATGATGATGTTGTTAATTGTAATCGTAAGTAAGTACTATCATATATTCAACTCACGTGCGTGGAGATCCTCACTGGGAACAATTAGCTACTTGCAGGTTGTGGCTGATATTTTTAATTGCTGTGTCCTTGGCCTCTAAAATGGACTACTTGATGGTCAGAGCTCATAGCTATGTTGGTAAGTAGTTATTTAATTAATAAGACGACAAGCAGATATTGTAATAACTTTTAATATTCTTTTTAGAAAAAAAAAGATTGTTTTCATGACTTTGTTTGATTTAATGTTCTTTTTTATTGTTTGTACTTCCTGTGCATGTCACAAATAAAATATTTTTCTTTCTTTCCTTCTTTCTTATTACTAATCCTTTACTATCTTTTGTAGGTAAAAATAGGTTTGCAAATTGATACCTAAATCGACAGGAATCCCTTTAACGAAAAGGTGGTCACCCGTTTCCAACTCCTATGGGTTAAATGGGATAAAAGGATTACGACTATTTTTCTAATACCTAAATCAAACTTGCAGTCGGCAATGTAGGGTGAATATGAATATCTCTGACCGAATTTCTCTGTCATGGGACTTTAACCTAAGACCTTAGGCTAGACAATCACAACCGCCACCACCAAACTATTGTAATAATTATGCGGTTAAAATTGCGGTTTCTTTAGAATACAATATGATTGCATGCTAACGTAGAAGTTTAAACCCTAGAACACCTTTTTTTTTATTGACAATGGGCTCACTCTTGACCTCAATCCAGCCCAGAGGCAGGGATGAGATCTACGGGGTGTTAGGGTTTAAACTTCTACGTTAGCAATTTTACAAAAATTCTAATTTTATTTCTGGTAAATGCTTCTGCTTGTTTTCTTTTTTTTAAATAATTTTTAAAATATTAAATGCATATTCTTAATTTTATATTTAATTTTAAAGTTATCAATATTTTTACTATTTCCTCATGAAACTATAAATATATATTTTTTTCTTTTTGTTTTAATTTAACTATAAACATCCACTTAACTTACCATTGATATCAATAACACTGCCGAGCGCAGAACAAAAGCACGCAACGAACAACAGGCGCCACATATCGATCAACACACCGTGCGCGGGCGCAGACTCGAGCCAACTCGCGAACACTTGAGTAACGTGCGCGCGCCGGCCCTTCTCTGCGTTACGACAGATCATCTCGGTTACATTGTGCCACAGTGTGCGGAGATGCAGAAAAGCCAGCTAAAAGAGTATGCTCTGTAGTAGAACAAACTGGAACTGTTTCTTTGCATCCCCATACAGCTAAAGGGAAGCGACTTTTCCTCGTGATGTGGGAAAATATAAACCAGGAAAGGAAACATAAAAGTTGTGGAAACTATAGAGTTGTTTAATTTATTATGGGTTCGTCACTCCCTCCGTTAGAAAGACTGGAGGTGTGTACATGTACCCAGGAAAAAATCAGGTTGCCTAGAATATGCCTGTCCAGACAGGATTAGAATCCAAGGAACTGATGGCATTAATCCTTCAGGATAACTTCGGAGAGCGATGATGTTGCTCGTCTAAACATTTGTGGTTGGCGGAAGAATATGGCTATGGAGTGTAAGGGTGGCCAGGTGCCATGAATGAGTATCGAGTCGACCTTTTGTCTTTCTCTGCTATGTGACATCGCCGAGGATTTTCAATCTGGTCAAGTGTGAGTTGCTAAACAGTACGAGATGTCTTAACGTGACTGGTTATAGAATGCGCAATAACATGTCATTGATTTTGGAATATTTTGGGATATTGCATTGTATTTAAACATAAACCCACCTAGATAATCATTGCGAAGGAATGAGACATTAAAGTTGCTTGCAGCATAGCTAGCGACTAGTTCGTTACACCATTGAGGTATCTAAATGCATAGTTGTTTCTTACCTTTCTTTAAAAATAATGGCGAATGGGATAGCTTCAACTTTTTGCGACTGGAATCATTTAAAACGGAGATCCAACCGCCCACCCAGTGAAATGTAAAGCTGGAGCACCATCCTCATTATTGGAATGATTGAATATCAAAAATAGCATGGGGGGCATAGCATAATCAGCCAATAATGTTCCCACTGCTGGGACACAGGCCTCCTCTCTGTGAGAGGGAGTGGACCGTCCACCACACGAGCCCAGTGCGGGTTGGTATTTTTTTTTGTTTTTTTTTAAATAAACATTGCCCCACACTAGCATTTTCTCCTGTATCGTGGGTGCGTTTACAAACATTTAAACTCACATACACAAACAGCCAGAGCGGGTTGGTAAATGTCACATTTTTTTGGTTCTAGGACATGCCGGTTTCCTAACGATGTTTTCATTCACCCTTTTTGAGAGCAGTGGTGATGAAATTATTTACACGAAGTAAAGTGCCTGTCTGGGTTCGAAGCTACGACCTAGAACTCGTAAGTCGCGGCAGTTACCACTGGGCCACCACTGCTGGTAAAAATAGGTCACCAGCCCAGTAAGTTGAGAAAATAGGCACCAGCTTCTGTCTGGATCTGCTTATAACAAAAGGTGCAATCACCAATCCATTTACCAAAAGTAGTAATTATAATAAGTACACTTTTATCGTATTCTGCGACCTGCGACGTCGTCCGCATGAAGTTTCTAGTTCTCCCGTCCCAACATGTCGCATCGCCCGCCCGCGCTATCATTATTTCTGTTTTTGGAACGAAGTTCCTTATCGCGCGTTGCGAAAGGGGGCTAGACGGAAAAAATTAAGACCAAAAGTTGGAACGACACTTTTTGCTATAGTTGTGTTGTACCTAAGCCGTGTGGCGTGCGCGTGTTTCTCTGTCTGTTCTCTCTCTCTCTCTTTGAACTTCGTTCCATCCGGGTGTCCCTTGACACCTCTCAAGTTTATTTTTTTTTCTTTTTGCTCGGCTCCTAAGGGTCGTACCGTGATATTAATATAACTTCAAGAATTGTGTCATAAAATGCAAGAATTTTTCAAATCCGACTGTTCCAGAGATTAACACGTTCAAACAAACAAACTCTTCAGCTTTATTATTTGTCAAATATCCGACTGGTAGTTCCAAAAATTAGCACGTTCAAAAAATATAAACACAAACTCTTCAGTTTTGTTGTCAGTATAGATATAGGTTAGTGTAGATTGGAAGGCCCGTGATGAATTGTTAGACACATCAATGAGTTTAAAACTGCTTAAAAACAAGTGTTGGGATTTTGTTAATTTAATAGCTCCGAACTTGACCCACTTTATAACCACAAATAACCCATATTTATAAAGGTATTTTACCATCCAACTAATAGCAGGTACATCCCTGCCCTCCTCCATACAATAACCAGTTTGATGGTCTTACCTCTCGTGTAAGGTGAACGTCCATTTCCTTAGGTCAAGGTCTTGTCGCTTGCAACACCGCGCCTACTAAACTATGCAACCTACCTACTGCTTTTTGTAATCAATAGCAAGAAACAGCATGATAGCATAATATTACGCTTGTTTCCTCCTTGGGGTAAGCAGATGCGTAGACTAAACTGACATTTCTGGTACGCAAAGTGCCTGTCTGGGTTTGACCTTTTTTTTCAGGATGGGAAATCATCAAATGACTCCTCCCGCTCTGGGTGGAGCAGAAGGGAGTGTCAGACTCTTACTGACTAAAACCTACCCGTGTTCCTTCCTTAGCCCTTTATGTTCCAGGGCAGCGGTAACCCCCTTTCGGATGTTCCCGCTACCCTGGCAGGCTTCGGCCCTATCGGGCCCCGTCAATCTTGCTGACACCTCTTTGAGGCGCGCGTGGAACACGTACACGCCGTCCGGCACGGGGGTTTATTCCCGTTGTCCCCGTACGCCGTGTCCCCGTCACGGGGACAGCGGGACGTGAATAAATTTATTTCCCGTTGTCCCCATAACCTACATTTGGCCAACGGGGACAACGGGAAGTAAACTTTTCACGAGTCGTTGTCCCCTTAAATCTGCATTCTGTTGTAAGCTTAGTTTGTAGCATGGGAAACATACACTTTGTTGGGTAAAACACATAATACTACAGAAAAAAGAAAACTTTTTAACAAAAAAATTAAACCGCCGAAAAAACTAAAAAACAAAAAATAATAAACCCAATATTGAACAAGTATGTCGTTATTCATATGCTATCTATATGTATGCTTCGTAAAGTGGTAAATCAAAGTGCACTTTTATCTGCTTACCACGCTCACGTTGGTTCGACGGGTTAGGGGTCATTCGGCCCACTATGGAACTGGGACCGCGGACCAGTTACCCCTTTTAAAAATTGATAATGGTTAACTGGGCCCACATCTGTTTTATTATGGTCATTGTTGCGACCTTTTTATATATTTGATGTTTTTTTACTCTTTAAACATGTTGTCAAAATAAAAGTCAGTTGTGTCAGTGATTCGTAATTTTATTGAATTAGGTATAAAAACTACAGTCCACATTTTGCCTACACTCATCTTAAACTTTACAAAAAGTATTTTTGTTGATAGGTACTCATTTTTGTAAGAGTACCTACTTCGGGAAAAATGATGCGTTAGTGTGACACTTGAGTTTGAGTTTGAGTTTGAATAGGTACAGACGCCAGCACATCAAGCTACTACAATCTGCCAGATTTCTTTAATAGATTTTCGACTTTATTGCTAAACCATTAGGTTCAATGTTGATTGGGAAAATCTGACAGTTTCGGGTAGGTTGACCTGCTGACGTCCGTACGTAACACATAATGCGTATACTCATCAAAAAAAGTACAAAGTAGTTTTTGTTGATGAGTAGGTATACGCATTATTGACACAACTGACTTTTATTTTGACAACATGTTTAAAGAGTAAAAAGCCATAAAATATATAAAAAAAGGTCGCAACAATGAGCTTAATAAAACAGATGTGGGCCCAGCGAATTTTAATCAGCTCAATTATACCACAAGACTTTAATTTTTTTTAATTTAAACTACCTACCTAAACATTGTTTGCGATTCAAATCTTACGTGTCACACTAACGCATCATTTTTCCCGAAGTAGGTACTCTTACAAAAATGAGTACCTATCGACAAAAATACTTTTTATAAAGTTTAAGATGAGTGTAGGCAAAATGTGGACTATAGTTTTTATACCTAATTCAATAAAATTACGAATCACTGACACAACTGACTTTTATTTTGACAACATGTTTAAAGAGTAAAAAAACATCAAATATATAAAAAGGTCGCAACAATGACCATAATAAAACAGATGTGGGCCCAGTTAACCATTATCAATTTTTAAAAGGGGTAACTGGTCCGCGGTCCCAGTTCCATAGTGGGCCGAATGACCCCTAACCCGGTTCGACACTAAGATTATGGTGTAATGTTTTGGGGGAATGCCACTGAGAGAGAAACAGTCTTCAAAGCCCAAAAGAGATATAACCGGGCAATGTGTGCATTAAAACCTACAGAGACTTGTAAACCAATTATAAATTTAAAAATATTGACATTCCCATCTCTGTATATCTATGAACTAGCATTAGACATTAGAAATAATATAAATAAATATGAAACTTTAAAAAGTACTAGGCATGCCAGTACACTTCGAGCAATACGCCATAGAATGGTTATGTTTGACAAAAGTGCATTTTGGGCCCTAGAATATATAATAAATTACCTAATAATATAAAGGAAGCAACTAATTTTATATCATTTAAGAATAGATTAAAGCTTTTTTTGATCAATAAAGCATATTATAAAGTTAATGATTATTTAAATGATAAATGTAATTTTTTTTTTAACATAATGATTAATGATAATAAAATTATAATAATTGGTAAATATCAATGTATGGTATAGATAATTTTTATGTCATCTATGTATTGAAATCTTGGATTAATTTAATTAATATTTCTCACAACCGTGTGATGTGTCACTGTGAACATAAACGAGTCCAAAGTATTGTGTAAGGATCGTAACAGGTGTCGTTTTCTGTAGTTTTCTGCCTAACCAGGCCTAACCCCATGGGAAGAAGGCTTGTGTTTATGTATGTGTATATTTTATTTTATTATATTCGATATTTGCACACCTATTAAGGTAGGATATGGCTTAAAGAACTTGTAATTATGTAACACCTAATGTAACCACGCATATTCAAGCAAATAAATGATTTGAATTTTAACAATCAATAAACAAAGATCACTAAATTGCCTTAAATTTAAACTGCGCCGACTGAAAATTATTTAGGTATACTTACATTAGTTTATTTTTTTTCTTTTCAGTTTTTTCGGCGGTTTAATTTTTTTGTTAAAAAGTTTTTATTTTATAATTTTTTGTGGCTATAATCTACTCATTGTTTTCTAAAGGGCAGGCATATGTATGTGGCACTGAGTAGAGTAATAATACACAACTCAGCATTCAAATCTGTGAGTGAACAATAATTCACCCCTATTTTCCCACCCTTAGCGTTGGAATTTTTTTTCGAAATTTATATGGGACCAACTTTGGGGCCCTTCCTTCAACCTTTCCAATAGAAAAAGAATTGTTAAAATCGGACTACTCTGTAAAAAGTTATGCGTAGTCATATATAAAAAAAAATATATAAATATGCGTCGAATTGGGAACCTCCTCCTTTTTTTTTTCGTCGGTTAAAAAAACGGGGACTGTGGGCAATAATTTTTACTTATTTTATTCAACTATATTAACGGGGACAACGGGAAGTATTTTTTAATATTTAATTGAAGTACCGCTGTCCCCGTAGGACGGGGACAGTGTACGGGGACAACGGGAAGTATTTTTAAATATTTAATTGAAGTACCGCTGTCCCCGTAGGACGGGGACACGGCGTACGGGGACAACGGGAATAAACCGGGCACGGGCCAGCCGATCGATTCTGTAAAAATCTCACCGTGAAAAGTTGGGTGAAGTGAGCTTAGAGTGAGCTGTGAATAGTATAAATCCCTAGCATTAGTTGGAATGACAGCTCACTCCACGCTCACTTCACCTAAGTTTTCACGGGGAGATGGTTACAGAATCACACTGCTGGTCCTGATCGGACGGAGAGTTACCCATTACTCTCCGCCCGCAGGCCCGCGCCTACGGTGGCCGGGAGTCGTCACGCGGCTCCCGACGCCCGGAGCGTCTGGGTTTGACCTCACGACCTAAAACACGTAAGTCAGGGCCGATACACTCCTCCGGTAATGGTTTAAGCCTTTATAATATGATGCCAACTTAGAAACAACAAAGTTACTGAGAAATTCCTAATGGTTAAACCAAATACAACTTGCCCAACCTGGGGATCGAACCCATGCTCTAGTCGCGCTTGCAAACATAACATCAAAAACGCTGAATCTCGTTTTGGATGTATGTGTGAAGTTTTTGAAGACGTCGTTGTCGTCGAGTGGTAATAAAACACAACATAGGGAACCCTAATTTAGGGATATAAATGTGACAACAAAAAATAAAAGGCACAAATCAAAATAATGACTTTTTAATGAATTTTTTTTCAATTTCAAATATGTATTAATATTTACATGAATAATCTTATCGTAAACATAAAATAAAAATATCGTTGATTACGTTAGACAACACCGCGTATTGTTCATTGTTTGACAACCCTATTTTTGTTAGCGACACATCAAAACTGGAAAAATATCACTTCACCTAAAAATATTTTATAGAAGTTAGCGGAAGTGGCAGCCTTTGCCTTTTCACTAAAAATAATATTATTTAGAAGCTATCTAAATCCTTTATTAATAAACTATCTACTTAGTAATGTACATTTGCGATAAGCCCTCAGTACCTCAAATCTGCCAGTCTGACCATCACAACTTTTAGGGTTGATTTTTCAATCATCTGATAACTTTATTCGAAGAATAATTTTGAAATGTTGACAGTTATTTCATACAAAAACTGTCAAACGTCAATTTTATTCCTCGAATAAAAGTTATCTGACGATGGAAAAACCAGTCCTTAGAAAACTAAAAGACAGGTATTATGACGTAATGCCATTATGATTCCAGTGCGAGAGAGAGACGAAGCTATACATGACCTATAGCACCATCTCTTTTTCAGACTGGAATCATGGTATAGGTTGAATAGGTCAGACTGCTTCTGAAAAAACCTTAACTGATTATGTAAGCGGTTTTCATATTAATCTATGGAAGCTATTTCTTCTGTCAAAATCATGGTGATTTCTTTCCAGTTTTGTGTCTCTTACCATTATGCGCTTGCACATAGCGCGAGAATAATTGTTGCATAGATCTTTGTAGTACAAGAGATAGCAACGTTAAGTGGCGCGTCATCTTTAAATGTATGTAGATGAGTCTAGGAGCTAGGTTAGTAAATCAATTTATTATCCACCTTAGTACTTTTTGATTACGTTATCTTATTTTCTATTTAAATGCTAGATTTTTACATACTTTTCTTACTTTATTTATTAGCAAAAGTTACGAGGCTGGCCCTATAAGCTATTTTTTTCCTGAGATAGCATGACAGGAGACTTTTCATTGAAAGATGACGCGCGTTTAAACTTTGCCGTCTCCTTAACTATATAAAATATCACGATGTTCCGTCAACATGTTACAATCAAAAACGTTAATAATATGGAATTATACAAATTTTATTTTCGATAAACGTCTTTATAATTTTAGGCAAATAATAAAATAGTTCAAAAAAGAAATAAATACAATATTTTCACTGATGTACTTTCGCTTTAATAGTGTGAAAACGTAGATTACAAAATTAATTTGTTTTGTATTTGATATAGATAGAAAATGCTCAAGGCATTCACTATTAGATTAAAGGGTACGATGGCCAATTCAACTAAAAGAGACTACCAAAGTTACGTCTGATTGGCCAAAGTAGTGTTTGAATAAATACCTTTTTATAAAACCCAAAATTATAAAGACATACAAATAATATATTGGTAAAACTATCTAAATTAAGTAAACGATCATAGACGAAAACGCAACTTGACTAAAACTAAATAAATACAGGGTGTAAACAATTGCTCCATCAATAAATATTTAATCATCTTTAATCATTTAATAGTTTAAAAATTTCAACTGTCCATTTCATGGATGCTGTTCGGTTATCTAATTATTTTATATTTATACATATTTCAAATAGCAATTTTTTACACCTTATACTAATATTATGTACAAGTGCTATATATGAAAATATCTTTTTATATATCCAAGCGAAAAGCAATTTATCTAACGTATAGGACGCAAAATGAATAATTATTTAATCACTAAACAAGTCCGGACAAGATGGCCTACTTTACCCAATCTCTAATAATTGAAACTCATCATAAAACTTTACATTTCTTCCCATCTTGCCCGAGTATATCACGTTATTTAGAATTTAAAATCGTAAATAATGTGTGGAATAAATTATCAACATTGCACATAGGCTTTGTCACTCACTTATCAAAGGCTACCTTGGTTGCCGTAGTTCGACATTGACAGCTGTCAGATTTGACAGGCGGAAAACGAAACACCATGTACATTATAATTTTATAGTATACAATTTATCAACTTCACCTTTTTAATAATAACTTCCACATAAAGTAAAATAGGTCCATTACCACAGGACTAACTGGAACTAAAGAATTTTTATTGCAATATCGTCCGAAAACTGTATTTTTGTTACAATTAGCCCTGTAGTCAACAAGCCCCTTAAAATGGCGCACTTTAGGTATTTTAATAGTAAAAACTTTATATCAACATTACATTATTATGGCTTAGTCGTAAAGGTGGATTAGACTCATGGTACAATAATATTGCTGCGATACTCTTCTTATGATAGTCACGTAATTGGCTCGAGGCTACGTCATACACATTGACGAACCAATGAGCTTTCGACAAGGCTTTGAAGCTTTGTTGTTATTGGCTAAATTATATGAGATGAAGTCTTGTGCCAACGCGCGAAAAGACATACTTATTTCAGTCAGCCAAGGATAGACAAGTTTGGATTGTACATACAGGTGCTTCACCCTGTAGTTATTACAATAAAGATTATTTTCATTCGGCTTCATTGATTACTTACGCCATATTGGATTTGATGTGACATGTAACGTCACATGTCACGCTCATAATTCGAAGAGTAGAAAAAGGCTTTTTTAAAGACATTCATCAAATCTTGGTGTTATATTTATTTTTGTTTAGAAATCCGAACTACCAGCATTGCTACTATTCACTCACGCACTTATTTATACACGGTGCATTCCTATTGGCTAGAAAATGTTCAAGAGTGAATTGCGACTACCAGCAAACGATTTAACGCTTTAGATGTTGAAGTGTTATCGCCCACATGCATCAGAAGGACAATTCCCGTATTTAGTCTAAATCTGTCAAAAATACCTTTGGTTTCCGTAAATTTTTGACAAGTGCGACTAGATTTTGAACGTTTTTGAATACTGGAATTGGCCTTAAGGTCTCAACATCAAATAAGACGTTATAGGTACACACAACGACATATCAAGCTATACATATCCAGTTCTACCTGACCTCGCATTGAGAAGTCAGCTTATACTGGAAATGTATATCTTGATGTGCCCTCGTGTGTACAAAGTGAGGACAATCACGTCGAAATTATTGCCGTTGTGAAGAATAAAAAATATGAATGCAGTTTAGACACCAATTAAATATAGATAGGCACTCATTTAGAATACTAATCACACGTACCAATTACTTACACTCATTTATAATTTTATAAGATCATTTGCTCGCTCCTATTTTATCGTTCCGGGGAATAAAGACATATGTTGATATATCACGACGATATATAGACGTATACACCGTTAAATTTTGATCGTTTTAATCCTTAAAAGGGGTCATTGTACTCATCATTATGAACAACTTTTTGAACTGATTTTAATTAAGACCTTCTTGTTCATTCTATTAAGCGGTAAGAAATTTTTCAACATACGATCTTATTCCTCGGATGCGATATTGACGTTAAATTAACATTTTACTAAGAGTAAATACCGAAACTTAGCTTTGGAGAATTTTGGTAAATCAAGACTATAACGGACATTTCAGAAATTTATTATTTTCATTATTTCTTCAATTTATGTAATTATTGACGATATTTACATTAATTCAATTTATGTATGTTCATGTTGGAAGATTTCACTTTTATCTCAAATCTCAATATAAGGTATATAGGTGTATCCGTAAAAAATGTTTTATATTTTAAAGAAATTTAGTTTATTTATACATAATGCCCAGTTATAAAATAATTATCGTGATTTATTTGCAATGTCCTCCTTCACAATCACCAAAGAAGAAGTGTAGAAGAAATAAAAAACCATAATTGTATAATTTCGTTTGCAGAGTTCTGCGGAGTCTGTTATAAAAAGTATCGCGTGGTGGTATGTAACTGTTCCATGTTTGAGCAGCAGTTTGAATAATCCGGTAGATGGCGCTAGCGAGTGAGATCAATGCAAAAGGATGAACACAGCTACAAGGATATTTTGGCGCCTGAACGACATTGACAAGGGCGCGGTTGGTAAACATTTTTTTTAATTGTATTGACAAAACAAGATGACGATGTTGGTTCCAATTTTGCCCACGCGCCAAAAGAACCTAGTAGCGCCATAAGTGACGTTACATTTATATTCGACATGAAAAATGAATGGGAACTCTCACCCTAATTGCGTATATCAAACTCAATCTGAATCATTTTGAAGGATATTGCTATATCCATTGCTTCATATGTTCGAAATATTTGTCTGCTCAACAACGTGGATAACGCAATGAATGTTGTTGGACTGTCAAAATTAAAGCCATTGCTATTAATAGTGTGTTCAGCAATTACCCCGCATGCTCCTAAATTCTGACATTTTGTAAGTGCCTGATAATTGTTTACGAGATTAAACATTTGACAGTATTGGTTGTATGTATGGCCGAAGTTTGCACAGGCCTCTAGCTAGACTATATAATAAAGCCTTGTATTAACCAACAAAGTAAAATAGACAACTGATCATTTACAAACATTTAGGGTAAATAAATGTAAGGTACGCGGTACCTGAAGACGATTTAAAAAAAAAGGAAGGAAATGTGAAAAAAAATATGTGGATGTAGTAAGATAGGTACAGTCACGAGTATTAGTATGTATACACTTGGCTTTATTTCATTTTTGTGTTCGTTATTTCACGCAAAAATCGCTATTGAAAGTTTCCAAGTATTGACTTATTGGTGCTCGTGACTGTACAACTCTGCCTGACGCTTGTTTGTAAGATCAATTTTGCGAGACAATATTTGTACAGACGTCAGTAGGTCAAGCTACCCGAAACTGTCCAATTTTTCCAATCAACCTTGAACCTTAATGCTTTAGCGATAAAGTTGAAAATCTATTAAAGAAATTTGACAGATTGTAGTACCTTGATGTGCTGGCGTCTGTACATTCTATTCTCGCCGATTTTTTACGGTCATTTGCGTTTTCCCTCAACAAGTCTTTCCGCACAGTTGTCTAGTTTCCTTCGCCTTTTAAATATTAAAATGCAGCCTATCTCCTCAGTCCATCAGGGTACCTCTAAGCCTGTGGCTTAGGTAGTGCAGCAGCGTGGCGGCCGAGAGGGCGAAGTCTCAGTCGACGCCGGCGAAGCCCTGCGAGCCCTCGATAGCCTTGATGAGTTTCTCGCGGAGTTGCTGGTAGCTCTCGTAGGGAGGGAGGTCGATGCGGTTGAAACTGGGGGGATAAAATTTATTGATTTAGATGGTTGAAGGGGCTTGTGGCTTCATAATAACAGCCGCACGGGTCGATCGATCAGGTAAAGCTACGCTTACCGCGGTCGGTCCGTAGATGGGTGACCATCTTTACACACTGAGACCCCTCCGTGTTTCGGAAGGCATGTTAAGCCGTTGGTCCTGGCTGTCTGTCGTGGATCTTTGGCAGTCTTTACGGGACGTTAGAAGCCCGAAAATCTGACAACCAGTCTCACCAAGGGGTATCGTAGTCGCTTCATGTAAAATACTGGTACTCAGCTGTATCCGGTGAGACTGGAAGCTGACCCAAACATTGTTGGGAAAAAGCTGGGCAGATTGATTGATGGTTCAAGTTTAAGGGGCTGATTGAACTGCCTTGTTGGGTTGCTGATGCGGTAGTTAAACATGGGGTGCAGGGTTTAGGTTTTATCTCCGGATCGGGTAGTTTTATTAGGTTTAGGAACGAATGGTTAATGGCAATAGGCATCTCCCTTAT
This sequence comes from Apamea sordens, assembly GCA_945859715.1. Classification (NCBI taxonomy): domain Eukaryota; kingdom Metazoa; phylum Arthropoda; class Insecta; order Lepidoptera; family Noctuidae; genus Apamea; species Apamea sordens. The sequence continues at coordinate 1,234,921 of OX244002.1, forward strand.
AAAACGAGAAAATGTGCGTGTTTTTTTTTTAATCATGGTAAAAATCTTATATAAGCCAAAACCGCAAGATGACGTGACGCCATCCGCTTTTCTGGGCAAAGGAATCTTGATAAAAGTCTTGGAAACTTTTGGCCAAAACCGAAATATGATAATAAAATAAAACTAGTAGTTACCACGTGTGTGCTCGCGGGTAATTATCAGGCGACCCCCACTTCTCGATAGTGAACAGTTGCGGCCCGTTGCTGCCGTACAGCTCCTTGAAGCCGTTCATGGGCACGCGCGACGTGCCCGTCACGAACTGCAGCAGGCGGGAACGCATCTCGTTGGAGAACGATAGCACTACCTGCGGGAGGGAGACGGGCAGGTTAGATACTGATGTTAGGAACATAGTATTTTTGAACCCACAGGTTTTGCAATGTGTCGTATTTCATTCTTGTTTTCGTTATTTCACGCAAAAATAGCTATTGAAAGTTTCCAAGTGTTGACATATTAGTGCTCTTGACTGTACTAGGAGATAGCGTTTTCATACTACAGCAGTCTTTAAATCAATTGAATAGTTCAATCATCATGGCCCACTGGCACATGGCTGTACTCACCCTCCAGAACCACTGCACCACGATATGGTTGGCATGGTAGTCTCCCTTATACAGCGTGTTAGCTCTCCAGTCCCTGACATCAATGTGCTGGATGCCGCACAGCAGCAGCTCCAGTTCATTCTCATCGAAGATCTTCAGAAGGGGCAGAGGAACTAAGCCTCCGAGGCCTTCGAGGAACGCGAACATCTGCTCTTGGACTCGACTGACGAATCGCCATTGGATTACTAGTCTGAGGAGTGGAAATAAACACAAATTAGTTCTTGTTATAAAATAGAAAATATTTTTTTTTTTTAGAAATCTTGTACACAGATAAACCGACAATCACGTATTATTCAGAAATTTAAACTGGCGGAGCGATGCGTTATAGGTTTAATTCCAATTGCTAACAATGAAACAGTAATGTTTCATTGTCAGCGATTGTAGCTTGTGTAGAAAACAAGATTACCGACAATACTATACAATAGATATGTTACGTGATGGCCGGGTCATAGTTGTAAATATTGCAGCCGTAAAACTGGGGCTCTAAAAAAAAAGCCCATTACATAAATAGAACCACTCGAGATCCACTGATCAGAACTAATGGTAGGGGAGCCCAGAGGGCAGTATGTGCGGCAGGATGAGAGAACGTCGGAAATATATTTGATAAGTTTCAGATGGGAGCCCGTGGTTAGGAGTCCACTTTCAGATTTCAAGAATATTTAGAAGATAAGTCGTTAATAATAAAATAAAATAAAGATTGTCTTTATTCTACCGCATGCAACAATTAAATAATTCATTATTACTACAATTTCAATCTTTATTAATTAACTATTATAGATTCATAATTATTACTAGGCTAGTAATAATTATAATCCTCGTTATTTTTTTAATTTAAATAGAGTATTTGTACGCCATGTTATGGCAGGATATGCTGGAACCAATATTGTAACGTTCATTGTACCATATTCTGACAAATAAACATTTTTGATTTGATTTGATTTTTAAAAAAAGGGCCGGTATCTCTCATCGTGCCGCACCTACTCAGCTATCAACTAGTTTGCACTACCATACCAAGTGTTTGTAGTTGATAGATTTCGATAGCAAGGCTTTATTAGGTATATATTTTGTTACGTTATGTAAAACAGAGGGGCTATTCTCGTAATTTTAAGAACGTTCACAGTCTGATCTCAGTTTCAATCTGTCAAAAAAACCTCAAATTTCCCTACATTTTGACAAGTTTTTGACATTTGTTTGTCGCTGAGATGAGACTGCGACTAGATTTTGAACGTTTTCAATTACGAGAATTGGCCTTCAGGTCACCGCTAGTCATAAATAAATACGCTACTTACTTGATGTACTCGTCCTTGTTTTCGTTATCTACGGAGATATTGGCGCCTCCCGGTTTGAGTTCCCGTTGTATCGTCTTACCGAACTGCTCCTCGTCCACTGAGAATGTTAGGTACAGCTCTGAGGGGTCGTTTTCCTGTAATCATAGGTTTGTATCTTTTAGTTACAAGAATTAACTTACTTGTAATGAGTCTATGTTCCCACTGCTGGGACACGGGCCTCCTCTCTGTGAGAGGGAGTGGGCCGTAATCTACCACGCAGGCCCAGTGCAACCCGCACTGGGGCCTGCGTGGTAGATTACACATGTCTACGAATTTTGATTCTTGGACATGGCGGTTTCCTCACGATGTAATCCTTCACCGTTTTGAGAGCACTGCTGATTAAATTATTTACACAAAGTGAAGCGCCTACCTGGGTTCAAATTGTGTATAAAAAAATAACTAATATGCTGTCCCGAAATCTCAACATAATCATACCTTGATCCACATGAGTGAGTTGTAGTATTCTAGGTCTACTGACTCCATGTCGAGCAATTCTATCGTCTTGCCCAACATCATCTTGTAGAATGGACGGATGAAGAACGCTGGAAACAGACGAAAATATATTTTTAAAAAGATTTGTATGGTGTTTTGTAATCTCCCTACATCGCTCGATTATGTATTACCAGTTCACCATTTTTGATTATGTATTACGAGTGGCTTAATGAAATTCACGTAATTAATTTTTATTTTTTGCTAAACTTTTAAAAAAAAAAATATGCTAAATTGGTGCCTGCTCTTGACCGCGATCACGCCTGATGGAAAGCGATGGATGAGGTGATGATGATTTGTTTCAGTCTAAACAGTAATACTAAAATTATACTAATTATACTGGGTCGATATATTAGATCCGTTCGTAGGAATCCTTTATGATTTATAAACTAGTTGTCCAAAAAGTTTTCAGTCTATATCCTAGCCGCTTTGTAGTGTTTTTACTTCGTCATACGTCAGGCTTTTTATGTGAGTCTTGTTTTACTAAACTAAAGCAATATTAATGTAATAAACAAGCGACAGACGCGACGAGGTCGGAGGCAACTGCAACCGTCAACACGAGTCGACGGCAGCCGTCGATAACCGTCGACGCGCGCCATCGTTGCGTCGGCGACTGCCGTCGACAGCGTGTCGCTCGTGAATTTTATTACGGTGCTCAAATACACGAGCTGTATGTTGTCGACGGCTGTAGCTGCCTCTGTCGACGACGCGTGTCGCTCGTGTGTATTCACACTAATCAAAATAAGTCTGTGAATGAAGTGGCTCTTATGAGCTACTTTTTTTTTCTTTTTTTTTATTGACAATGGGCTCACTCTTGACCTCAATCCAGCCCAGAGGCAGGGATGGTAACTCACCATCTAACAGTTTCCCGTGGTACACAGCCATGCCAGCGACCCTGCCGATGAACTTGAAGTAGCTCAGATGCTCCTCATTGCACACGCCGCTGTTAGGGTTGATCTGAAGCGTGTAGTTGTCCATGGCAGAGTATTCGAACAGCCCGTAGTAAGGGTTGAACATCTCCTTTGAGAGAAGGAAGAACCATTCGCGGGCGAGGCCGCCGTAGTCTGTAAGAGAGCATGGAGACATAAATGACTAATGATGATGATGAAACCGCGATCTATGACCTCAGATTCATCTTCTTCGTGTCGCTGCACGAGTGTCACTTCCACGGCGTTGTCGGTGGCAGCGTAGGGGTCACGTTGACTGCATGTTTTGGGACAGAGGGCACGATAGGAGGAGACATCAGATTAACACGTTGCGGGACGCACTGCATTAGCAGTAGATTTGTCGGTGTTGAAAATGACAGTACGGGCACCGCCGGAACTGAGGTACGGGCATTACAGAGAAATTTTGTATAGAGGAACACGGAAACCCATTTTTACTGTCATACCACATCAATACGGCTATGAAAGTACTGTCATCGTATATTATTCTTTAGTATTGCTCTAGGGCGGTACGGATAAAGCAGTGGTCGGAACTTGTATGGACAATTTTACTGTCATATCGCATAATTTGAAAAAGTCAGTACGTAGTATAATAAATTTGCCTTCAATAACTAAAAGACAGAAATAAGCCTATACACCAGATGCAAGAATGCACAGCTCTTTTAAATCAGTTCATATTGAGACCCCTCCGTTACATAAAAAGTTTCCACCTGTTATTCATAGACTTTTGACAGTCGTTACGGTTTATCAGAAGCCCCAAAAGTCTGACAACCAGTCTTTACCAAGGGAGAAGAAGCGACGGTTTGATCTCTAGAACCCAGTTACTGGGTAACGTGATACACCCAGTAACTGGGTTCTGGAGATCAAACAGTCGCTTCATGTAAAATACAGGTTTTCAGCTTATTAGGCAGATGATAAGGCTAAGATATTAGATAGCTTACCTAGGCCCACTTCCGACTCGAACTCGACCCACAGCTTGGTCTTGAGCAGGTCCAGTCGACTGACTGAGCTGATGATGCGGTAGGAATCTTCCAGAATTGAGTTACGTCGCACTTTGATCTCGAACTTGTTTGGCACGTTGCTCTGAAACGAACAAACGGATATTAGGTTGCATTAGCTAGGTTTATTGAGAAATCACCTGAAAACAATCTCAAGTTAAGATCACTATTCTAATATAATTTCGTAGAAACTTCGCATATTTCACTTGTGTTGTATTTTCTTTTTTGGGTTTAAAAGGGCCTTTTTATTTATTTAAAACTAGCTGCGCCCCACGGTTTCACCAGCATATGTTTCGATCCCGTGGGAATATCGGGATAAACATGCTCCTATATGTTAATCCTGGTTATAAACCATCAATTATAATATTTTAAATAAGTATTTATAATATTATTATAATATTACTAGCTGCGCCCCGCGGTTTCACCCGCATATGTTTCGAACCTGTGGGAATATCGGGATAAAAAGTATCCTATGTGTTACTCCTGGTTATAAACCATCTGTGTGCCAAATTTCATACAAATCCGTTCAGTAGTTTTTGCGTGTGTTGCATTGGTGGAATAACAGCTCACTTTACCTAGTTTTGACGTGGATATTTTTACAGAATAGACCGGTTGTTATTCTATCTACTTTTACATATTTTTATTTAAAGTTGCCACTTACAAATCGTACAATCTCCAAAGCTTACTTCAGCCAAAAGTCTGGAACTATTTCTACGTAAGTAGGTAGGTCTTATCCCAAAGCCCCCTTTTGGGGTCTCATAAAATTGTATGTAGGGTTTAGTATTACTAGTAAAAATGTAACATACCGGTTTGCGCAGCTGACTCTTGAGATACTCGTACTTGCGCTTGTAGTCGCGCGAGTACGGGACGGCGGGGCCTGCGATCTGAGGGTTGGACAGTCGTGGGTCTTCCCACTGGGTTGTACGTGTGTCTGAAATAAAACACCGCTTTTAGTCAAAATATGGAACCAACAATTTACAAAAAAATGGATTTAAAAAAACAAGAGGGCGGTAATTCCCGTATTTTTAACATTCATATTCTATTCTCAGTCTATCTTTCAAGAACGGAACGACTAGATTTTAATCTTTTTAACGGGATGTTTTTATCAATGTCAAAAACTTGTCGAAAATTAGTCAACTTTTTGACATTGATAAAAACTTCCCGTTAAAAAGAATAAAATCTAGTCGCAATCTCATCTCAATGTCGTTCCCGTTAAAAACATTAGTTTTTAACAGGAATTGTCCTTCTGGTCGTAGCACAGAAAGACGTGGAAGGACAAGAGACTTAAAACTCGATAGCTCACTCAACCTAGAAACATATGTCATGGCTTACTATGTTTCTCAAACTCGTCAAGTCTTGAAAAATGTGATAGGTTTCTCACACTCGTCTTGACCGTCAAGACGAGTGTGAGAAACCTATCACATTTTTTTCGAGAGTAGTGTGGTCGAGTGGTAACAGCCCCGACTTACGAATTGTAGGTCGCGGGTTAGAACCCAGCCAGGCGCTTACTTTGTGTAGTATTATTTCATCACCGCTGCTCTCAAAAAGGCGAAGAAACACATCGTGAGGAAACCCGGCATGTCCTAGAACCAAAAATTCGAAGACATGTGACATCTCCCAACCCGCGCTGTGCCCCACTGTGCTACTGTGCGTGGTGAATTATGGCCCACTCCCTCTCACCGAGAGGAGGCCTGTGTCCCAGCAGTGGGAACATTATGGAGTGATTATGAGTAACATAAAAGGGTAAAACTATCACATCTTCTTCTGTTGCGTATCATTTCAGCCTATTTTATTGTAAACACAGACTTAGCCTTTGGCTGGAGTCATTCTAGATCTAGAACAATCACTGTGTCCTCATACTCACTATGATCAATAAAGAAGATCCGTCCGTCAGTGTGCACCCTCTCCTCCCACCCCTCAGGCAAGGCGCCGAGCTCGTCCGCCTCAGCCGGCGCTGGCGCAGCTGACGTCGGCAGGCTGGATGCACAGCCTAAAGAGAGAGTTGGCTTTTTGTTAGCAAAGTTGTAAGGTATATGGCATAATAATAGACACAGACCTCATCCATCGCTTTCCATCAGGCGTGATCGAGGTCAAGAGCAGGCCCGTTTAGCAATAAAAATATTAAGAAATAATAGTTAATTTATTACTCAGACATAGTCCATTCCTTTAAATTAATACAGATAAAATTCACGTGTTAAAAAAATTGGTCCCAAAAATAAAGGAAAAAAAACTAGATTTTTTTTTTTTAAAGTTTCCCAGTTAAACATCCTTTAGAGAATTATGTGTGAACTAGCTGCGCCCCGCGTTTTCACCCTCATAAGTTTCGATCCCGTGGGGATATCAGGATAAAAAGTATCCTATATGTTAATCCTGGTTATAAACCATCTATGTGCCAAGTTTCATTCAAATCCGTTCAGTAGTTTTGGCGTGAAAGAGTAACAAACAACCATCCATCCATCCATACAAATTTTCACATTATTTTATAATATTAGTAGGAATATTGAAATTTGGACAGGCCAACGTTTGTCAGGTCCGCTAGTAAAGAATAATAATCAGATATTTATAAGGATATAATGACAAATAATATAAACTTACCGGTTCTGGGGTCTATCCATGTGGTGGTCTTCGCGTTGTGGTCGATGAAGAATATCCTGCCGTTTGGCGCTCTCTGCATACTCCAGCCGGGCGGAAGGCCTGAAACAAACAAAAACAGAAGCAATTAGTATCACTGTTTATATGAATGTGGCATTTAATAAATAGTTTTTAATGTATTTATTATTTAATGGATATCGTAAAAGCCCATTATTTTTAAAAGAGTAACCGTGGAGTTTCTTGCCGGCTCTTCTCCATAGGAAACGCCATATTGGAACCGTGCATCTAGCTTCTGACGTTTCATAAGTGCTTAATCTAGGTATGATCTAGGTTTATGTGAAACGAAATATTTTGAATTTGGCAGACAACATGTATGTCATTTCTAAAATTAAAATCACCAAAATCGTCTTCTATGTCGGTAGTAGTGTTTTAGCTTTCAATCATCATTTATATTTCGCAATAAAAGTGTCCCAATCCTTATAATACGTTAAAACCTCTACGTTTCGGAATCTTTACAATACAGAGTAGCAGGGACATCGACGCACAGCTTGTTATCACGGATTCAGTACATGATTCTAGCTATCCTAGCGTTGAAATATTTCATCGGTATTTTTGGAACGAAGTTCCTTATCGCGCGTTGTGAAAGGGGGCTAGACGGAAAAAATTCTTACGAAAAGTTGTCACGACACTTTTTGCTATAAGTAGTTGTAAGCCGTGCGGCGTGTGCGTGTTTCTCTGTCTGTCTCTCTCTCTCTCTTTGAACTTCGTTCCATCCGGGTGTCCCTTGACACCTCTCAAGTTTTTTTTTTTATTTGCTCTGCATACATTTTGACCGTGTAAGTATTCACTTTTCTATAAAAAAAAACTTGAGAGGTGTCAAGGGACACCCGGATGGAAAGAAGTTCACAGACAGAGCAGATGATTTATTATGTAGCTCTGCGACGACGTAGCTGCGTAGCGGATAATCTACGCATCGGCTACGGCGTAGCACTCGTAGCAATTGTGTCGTGACAACTTTTCGTAAGAATTTTTTCCGTCTAGCCCACTTTCACAACGCGCGATAAGGAACTTCGTTCCAAAAAAAAAAAAAAAACTTGAGAGGTGTCAAGGGACACCCGGATGGAACGAAGTTCAAAGAGAGAGAGAGAGACAGACAGAGAAACACGCGCACGCCGCACGGCTTACAACTATAGCAAAAAGTGTCGTTCCAACTTTTGATCTTAATTTTTTCCGTCTGCCTCCTTTCGCAACGCGCGATAAGGAACTTCGTTCCAAAACTTTATTGTTCAGAAAAAAACATTACAATATTTGAATAACACTAGCCTCCACACTAGGAGTCCCTGTGTCGTGGAGACTAGTCTCCTTCGTCTTACAAAATTATCATGGTAGGGGCATCGGTCGGTATGATTTCTGAGGCGACAATAATCGGGTGTTTTTCCAAACAAATAGATATGAAACGCGCTTTGAAACAGCTAGTTTTATTTTTTGATAACCGACGAAAAATTTCGATGCTAGGGAGTTGAACCATGTGTTGAGTTCATGGTTTCAGTTTGCGATGTCCCTGCCACCCTGTATACCTAAAGGGTTTTGTGAATAGCGGTCGACGAAATATACCTAAATAATAATAAGCAAGTATATTTACCGTCACTACTCGGCAGGTTCTGACTCTGCGTGCTACTGGCGCTGCTACTCCTGGTGCTCTCCGTGGAGCCGTCCGTCTCGTCCTACAAACACATCACATTGCAACAACTACATTGAATTGTACACCTTGTGTACGTGGTATACGGTCGTCTTTGCTTCGAGCGGGGTGTGTGTACTGTACAAACATTTTCGTTTTGGTCTATTAACTCATTAAAGGGGAAATTGAATTAAACATTTGACAGTACACTTTTATATACAAATGTGTGCAATATATGCATTTTTATATATGCACTATGCTAAACAATCTTATATCATTGTTTGGTACAATTTTTGACAACACGGTTAGCGCAGTGGCTGAGCGATCGGACTGCTGCGCTGCGTGTCGCGGGTTCGATTCCCGCACAGAACAAATATTTGTAAGTCCTACATGTATTTGTTCTGAGTCTGGGTGTTTTTCTATCTATAATATGTATGTATTTACAAAAAAAAAAAAAAATGTATATAAGTAGTTTATCAGCCATCTTGTTAACATAATACAAGCATTAGGTTGCTTAGCTTGGGACTAGATGGCGCTGTGTGAAATGTCCAGGGATATTATTATTAATTTAAATAAACTCGTAATTAGCAAAATTTTGTCATCTGAACCAGAAAATAACGGGCGTGTCGTTTTAACATGACATAAAACAGGCTGGCTTTGCAGCCAATCTGACATTAGAACTGCTAATGTGAACTGCATTCGTATTTACAATGATACAGATGAAAGAAAACCTCTTTGTTAATAAAGAAGAAAAAAAAACATTTTTTTTTTTTTTATCCAAGATCAAGAAGTTCTCTTCCACTTGCCACATAATACCGTACCATTATCCGTTTTTTTTTTAATCTCCTTATCACCTAGAATTCAAAACCATAGACATTTTAAACTTAAACATATCAAGCCTTACCAAACCACTATAATAATAATTTCAAAACCGCCAAAAAATCTACATCGAAGCAAAAATACACAAACTCAAACTACAGAATAAATACTAATTAATATTAAAAACTACAAGTTAATAAAGCGAAACAGCACAAGCAAACATGTATGTAGATACGATGTCAAACATGTATGTAGATACGATGTCAAATAGATAGAATGTCAAATTAGAAACGAGATGTCAAAAGCGTTGTCAAATTAGCTTAGTTGTTGTTAATTGGTGTTATTGTGAACGCGTTTATCTTTTTTATATTTTTGCTGTGAACTGCAAATTATGAGTTCTCGTAACACTTTCGGATAGAAAAGTTTAAAATAATTTTACTGTTTTAAGGTCTTATATTTTACTGTTCACAGCAGAAGGCCAATTCTCTTAATTTAAAACGTTCAAAATCTAGTCGCAGTCTCATCTCAGCGACAAACAAATGTCAAAAACTTGTCAAAATGTAGGGAAATTTGAGGTTTTTTTTGACAGATTGAGACTGAGATCAGACTGTGAATGTTCTTAAAATTACGAGAATTGCCCCTCAGATTACAAGTTTGTAGCACAAGCAATAAATCTTTCCATTTTATAATTTAGCAAACGAGATAGGTTAAGGTGCTTTCCAAAGCTCTCTCTCTCTCTCCCTCTCTCGCTCTTCAGCAGAAAATAGAAAAGCGTGCGCTAGACTGTAAAAGAATGTTGGCCAATCAAATTGCGCATCATAATATCAAGCGTCTTGAAGATTTGAATTTCAAAGCACGGCAGTGCGAAAGCCAAGTTGCAAAACTAACAAAGACTTGTGCTACAAACAGCCTAAGTACCTAAGTATTAAGTACCATTGTCGCTTGTCGGTGAGTCAAAGGCGCGACGCGTGGTCTCGAGTGTTAGTGACGTAAGCAAACATCACAGTAGCATGTTGTGCCTCACACTTACTCATAGACAATTTCCCAAAGCACTCCGCCACAGGCCTAGTGCGGGTTGCGACGCAATTATATACCGTACTATGTTCTGACAAGGCCTATATTTGAATGCAAAAGGTTTTAACATTATGGATGAGAAACGTAGTACCCAAAAACGAACAAGTCCAAAAACATACACAGACATTTACCTCGCACTTTCAAAATATATATATTTTTTAATTACAACCCAAAATATTCGACGCGTCTAAATAGATGACAAATCAATTAATAAACGTAGTTACAGTACGCAGCCATAATATGGTATATCCGGGTTAAGAAAAAGACTGTCACAGAGATATGAGTGACAGAGGCGAGTTTTTTTCTAAAACTTGATATGCCATTTTGACGGCCATTTACCATGTATTTTTAAATATGAGAAAAAATAAATTCGCATCTAAATAGATGACATCAAATACCTTTGAACGTGTACAATTTCCACCTACACTGCTTTTGCGTACCAAACAAGCCTATCCCGGCTACATCGCATCGCGGCCCGCACGCGGCCTCCGGTGTCTTACCTCAGAGTCCTCCATCGAGCTCGTGGTGGTCCTCCGTCGCCGGGCCCCCGGTGACGTCACGGGCGAGGCCCCCGTGGGCGTACTGAAGTGATTCTCATCGAATGTTAGAGCATCTTCTACAACTACTTCTGTTTGAGGTAGCGCTGTTTGAGGTTCAGTCTCGTTTTCTGTTACTTCTGTCGCATTTTCTGTGACTATTTCTGACGAATTTTGCGTTTCTGTCGCATTTTCAGTGACTATTTCAGTCGTACTTTGCGTTTCTGTCGCATTTTCAGTGACTACTGTCTCATTTTGCGTCTCTGATTCATTTTGCGTGTCTGTCTCATTTGGCGTTTCTGTCTCATTTGGCGTTTCTGTCTCATTTCGCGTTTCTGTCTCATTTCGCGTTTCTGTCTCATTGATTCCTGCCTCATTAGGCGTCTCTGTTTCATTAACCTCTGTAACATTCTCCGTCGCTCCTCGACTGTCACTCTCTCGGTCATCAGTAGCGGTGACTACATCGTCTACTTCGTCAGTACTGTTCACATTAACTTCACTTGTGTTTGTAATCTCATTTTGTTCTGCATGCTCAGTAGCTTCGCTCGCTGTGTTTTGACTAGCACTGGCGTCACTTTGCGCGTCGGTAACGTGTTCGTTAGCGCACACAACGTCATCCTCCTCCTGTATCGTATTGTTTCTTAAATTATTATCACAGTCGGTTTCATCACTTATACTATTAGTTGGCGCGTTCGTCACCGCGGTGTCGGGAACGGCAACGGGTTCCGGCGATCTGATCGGGGTTGAAAACGGCGTGGGGTCGGTCGAGTTAGTGTCCACACTTCTATTGCTTATATCCTCCTGTTAGACATTTATATTGGATAATACTTGACGCATAAACTTATTCGTGCAGTTCGACAAATCTTTTTTTACTGTACAAAATATGACGTTATAATTGCTTTCTCAACTGCACGTTTAAGTTTGTGTTTCATATTCATTATTTCCCAGATAAACATGGGCTTGTAAGCGTGAAGCATCAAAGTGCTGTAGAATTGTCTATGAAAGTGAGGACAACACAGTGGATGTCTATGGAACACCCGTACCGATGAGAACAGACTATAATTAGTGTTTGTATGTATGGAATGGTTATCTGAAATTTCCTGAAAGATCTCACATAAAAAACACATTTTTTGTTTCTATAATTTACCGAAACATTTTATTATTTTGCGAATTAACAATTTAACACTCAGAATAGCGAACAATAATAATTGGAAAAAACCTTTCAGAAAAATGTCCTAATGTGAAACCATGTACTCATTTTTATACATTTTTTAAAATACAGTGTAAAACCTTAACAATTTTTTTTACAGAATATATCTTTATTACAAATAATTGTCATGTACATAAGGTCAGCGCCAGACATCTGAAGGCAAGCAAACCACAAAATATGAAGCAAGATATTTGCGAAATGCGCAAAGCCTCAAACCTATGTTAAGAAATGGCTGACACCGCAAATATTTGCGCATAATCAATGTCTGACACTGTCCTTACAATAACTTAACATATGTATTTGGCAACCCTTGCAGTAAAAAAATGGCACATTTTTTTAATGCTTTATTGAGAGGTCAATGACTCGCTTACACCCGTCTTACTAACACTGACACCTAACAATAATTGCCTAAATATAATTGCACTGTTGAATTTTTAACTCTCTGCGCTGATCCGAGAGTTGAAAATCCAACAGTGTAGTTTCATTTAAGCATTACGTTTGTGTCCCCTAGTGTTAGTGAAAACGGGCGTTAGTTTAACTGCGGCAAGAGTTAACATGCATCTTAACCAATCATGCAACATATTTGTAAATAACAATAATAGAATTATAATATTTAAAGCGAAACGTGTGTTTAGTTTTATTTAAGGGGGATGCGCTAGATGGCCCGCGAAATTCAAATTTTCTTACGTTTTTTTGCAATTTGCAGGTCAGTGTCAAGTTGTTTGTTGAACAAAATATGATTCGCGAGCGTGACAATTATTTTCAGAATTGGAATCATTAAAATCATCAATACAACCCTCTAAGTTCATATAATCTTATTGATTGATATTTCATTGACCTGGAAATTGCAAGAAATGTAAGAAAGTTTGAATTTCGCGGGATACCCTGGCGTCTCCCTCTAAGTATAATACTGTATAAAGTTGAAGCTAACGAAAACATGCTTTATTGGAGACCCAATAGAGATGAAGTTTAAAAAGTTTTAGCTGCTGAGTGCAAATAAAAGTAAATAAAAAATGAGTACACGGCTATAGAATATTTACTGGAAGTCTGAATACGGAGATGAGTGTTGTCTGCTAAGGGCGAATTCCACCAAACTTTTATACCTACCTAGAAAAAGTCTTATCCTGAGAATAAATTTTGAATTTTTGACAGTTTTTCCAACTTTCACTGTCAGACGTCAATTTTATTCCACGGATATATATATATATAAAAGACATCTGACTTTGGTGAAATAAGCCCTAAGTAACTTTAAATTCAATTTGTTTTTTGAATATTATGTGATTTGCCAGGTCATAGTAAAACCTCCTTACAAAAAAAAACGTAGAATAAAGTTACATGTAAAAGACTGACCATAAATTAGGTCCTTTTACAAAGTAATACATTTACAAACTTAGTGGTACCAAGTTCTTAACAGATTGGCTTGATTGGCTTAATAGTTTAAAAAGTAAACCGTACTGTGTTGTGATAAGATCTATACTTGAATGCAGTCTTTTTTTCGAGTTCATATTCTGCGTTTTTAGTAACAGCTATTTTCTTTGGTAATTCAGACCCCCAGAATAGAAAAGTATAATGTATCGATGTCTTGTTAGTACATAATGTCTATCGCTGAAGCCCATGCTGCGTAACAAAATATTCACTAACAGAATTTTTAACTAGGTAACATAAATCCTCAGAATTAAACAAATAATCTTTTATCTCAATGAATACGTCTATAGTACGCATGCGTAATAGTGTGTTGCCGATACCGCTGCTAATTGTACGCTTAAAGGGCGTAAAAGACATTAAGGGCTAACCACACTTATTCGCTCGATTTTGAATAGAATATGTACGCATCCGTAAAGTTGAACGGATGCGTACGCATTCCATACAAAATCGTTGTTTTCTATGGACAAAAGCTGAACAGAGCTGAATGAGTGTGTTTAGTTCCTTAACGGCTTTAAGTCCGAAATGGGCATAGATATGTCATAAGTAGTGTTCTGCTATGAAAATGTCAAAATTAATTAAATAGGAGCGATATCAGTGATTTAAATTGATTTTGAACCTGTTACTTTTAGATTAAGAGAGATGTCCCCGCATATTGCCGTCATGGACCGATTGGCCTTCTATATGAAATTATATAAATGTTTAGTTCCCCTTGGGGAACAGAACAATATAGTCATCATCATCATCTGCCCAGCCTTTTGTCAACTATGTTGAGATCGGCTTCCAGTCTAAACGAATGCAGCTGAATACCAGTATTTTACATGGAGCGACTGCCTATCTGACCTCCACAACCCAGTTACTGGGTAATACGATACCCCTTGGTAAGACTGGTTGTTATGCTTTCGGGCTTCAGACGACCCGTAACGACTGTCATAGATCCACAAATTACTGCCGGGACCAGCGGTTTAACATGCTTTCCGAGGCACGGAAGGGTCTTGGTATGAAAAGATGGTCACATATCCACGGACCTACCGCGGCAAGCGTAGCTTAACCTGATCGATCGACCCGTGCGGCTGTCATTACTTAGTCACAAACCCCTCCGGAAACAGAACACTATATTATATAATTATATATCCATATTCTTTTTTTTTTTAATACATAAATATATTTTTCATGCATAAGCTTTACCCACTATGAACCTTTTTCCTCTCTCATATCATTTGTTTTTTTTTTCCTATATTAATATTCAATTAATTCCATCAGGTAAATTAATGTTTTAATTAAATAAAAATGCTACTCTCAGAAAATTATTGAAGCAGCGCATTCCGGCTAGTTGTCCACCACATTCACCTTTTTCGACCTCGATGCAAATTTTTATTTAGATGTAAACACCCCAGAACGAATATTCCGATATCGTTTTCAGATTAACGCCCGCTTGCACCAGAAATCACTGAACACATTTAGCGTAACACATAGTTCTGTGTAGCAGTCACCTTCTAACGATTGACAGAAATAGAACGATGTCTTAAATTAGTGTTGTTTATGTGGTTTTTGGTGCAAGCAAGCCTTAAAACTAACTCAGTTCATTCCGGCAATAATACGGCATACATCCAACCTTCAATTCTACCCCAAAACGTCCCTTATGGTAATTGCATAAAGAAGTCGGTTCGGGCCGGGCTCCCGGTACAGATCGCTGCAGGTGGAGCTTCGGAAAGAAACTCTTAAACCTGCACTCCACTGCTCAAGAAGTTGATAGAAGTTAAATGATTACAAGAGTCTAGAAGGGCAATTCGGTTTGCTTCGTGCAATCTCGGCTCGCCTCGGGCGACTACCGATCGCTGTCGGTTTTTGCGCCCGAGACAAAAGACTCGAAGCGTCCCGTAGTTAGCATGAGTGTATATTCTCGTACCTCGTACTTCGGTCAATTTCGACCAGCACTTCGTCGAAGCAACTTCGCGAGTAGTATAGTGCAGGTTTAACATGTTTTAGGTGTTTCTTCATATGTGAATACCATTAGTTAACACGAGACCATTTCACCCGCACCGATCCGTACCGGCTTATCATAACCGGGAACCCGCTTCTTTATCCCACCCATTCACACTAAACATTCTCTCCTCAAATGTCCGTAACAAAATGATCCCAGGAGTGACCTGGACAATGTGTCCTACCTGGTGATGATTCTGCGCGGCTCCCGGGCTGGAGGCGAGCTCGTCGTCAACGGAGATATGGAAGCGGCGCTGGAACTCTGTCGCCGCTGTCTCCATGCGCTCGGCTTGAGACTCTGTGCTCATGTTGCGCCTGAAGTAGAAAAAAACATGATTAACATACCGTAATGTGCGCCTTTTTTGTGCAGAAAATCAATTTTTGTTTTTCTTTCTATGATTAAGCTTTATTTTTAGTCGCATCACCTATATTATTATCAACAAGCAACAAGGAATATATTATTATACATGATGGAAGGGACATCGACGCGCAAACTGTAACAATGGATTCAGCACATGGTTCAAACCCCATAGCGTCAAATTTTTCGTCGGTTATAAAATAATCTAAATAATATTGCGTTATCCTAATAATCGATTCAAATGGGCCTACCATTTGAATTGATTGAATTGAACGCAATAATATTTACGATTTTTTTAAGCTCTCATATTTAGAACCAGACCATTTAGCATTTCCATGTAATTGGAACGAAGTTCCTTATCGCGCGTTGCGAAAGGGGGCTAGACGGAAAAAATTAAGACCAAAAGTTGGAACGACACTTTTTGCTATAGTTGTAAGCCGTGCGGCGTGCGCGTGTTTCTCTGTCTGTCTCTCTCTCTCTCTCTCTCTTATAGAAAGCAAGCCAGTTATACTTCGTTCCATCCGGGTGTCCCTTAACACCTCTAAAGTTTTTTTATTCATTCATTTATTTCTCCCATTTTGAGGTATTTTGTGGAGAGGATGACCAAGTGAGAATCTTGTACCTTACTCGGCCACCTTCCGTGCAAAAGGCTTCAAGCTTGAATACCTAATAATAATATTTTTTACCTACTAACACTAGCTATAAGATATTACTAACATTATGGATCCTTGTTGTGTTTAAATAAATAAATAATAATAATTTCAGGCGATCCAGGCTCATAGATGTTCGAACTCAATTTCGACCTAGCTGCTATAGTATGAATTAAATAATACCCTAAAAGCTTTCACATGGCTTAAGATTCATCACTGTTTAGAGCATGCTCCAGGTTCCATACAAAGCCCATGGTCATTTCGATTGAAGCACTATCGTTATGAAAACAACGTACATGAAGGTAGGCCGCTCCCATTGCGTAGACCTCTCAATATGGTTGACGTAGTAGGTCCTGCCGTTAGCATCCTGTCGCTCCTCCCAGCCCGGAGGCAGAGGATCCCCACCGATAGCCTGAAACAAACAGATAGACTATTATTTACTTATCAAGGCACGCGTGCATAAGCATGCATTCGTACATGTATTGTTCATGAATTTGGTCATGGTCTTGATGATATATCGGATAGAGTGGAACTCGTCAAAAAATTATAGTTTTTATGGTCAGGACATTGTATATAATCAGATTTTGATGACTGAACCAGACCTATTCACCGGGATTCACAATCGGATTCCTATATCACTATAATTTTCTGTCGCTCAAAAACATCCTATAATAGAGCACTAGTCTTCAGCGCAAAAAAATGGATAAACCAGTAAAAAAACAGGTACAGGCGCCAGCACAAAAAGCTACTACAATCTGTCAAATTTCTTTAATAGATTTTCAACTATATCGCTAAAGCATTAAGGTTCAAGGTTGATTGGGAAAATTTGAGTTTCAAGTAGCTTGATGTGCTGGCGTCTGTCTGTACATTAAAATGTTGGTTGACAGGTCTAGTTCAGTCCTCGAGTTACATCGGCATGCGAAATCATTAATGAAAAATATTTCAAAAAGGGTTTCAAAAGCAAGCAAAAGAAAACAAAGAACAGAGGGGTAATTCTCGTAATTTTAAGTACGTCACAGTCTGATCTCAGTCTCAATCTGTCAAAAATACGTCTCATTTCCCTACATTTTGACAAGTTTTTGACATTTGTTTGTCGCCGATATGAGACTGCGACTAGATTTTGAATGTTTTAAATTACGAGAATTGGCCTTCAGGTATGGAAGCAAGCATTCTGAGCGCCAATGGCTCGCCTAGCGGACAGGTCGTGACTACCTTACACCCATTCAACTACAGAACCAATTCTCAGAACCACATTCCCAAAATCAAACACATAAGGTCTATTCAAATTTACATTTCAATCAGTAAACAAATCAGTAAAAACAATGAAATTTTGGACAAGTTACACGCTTAATATATTTTGGTGAGGATTATTTCCGCCCTTGTGCGTTACTGACAATGTTATTATGGCACTATTATGAAGTTACAGAGTGGTGACGCTTCTACGAGTATGGTAGTGCCGTCTTCGTTTAGCAGTTATTTTAAAAAGTTTATAACTTGGCAATTTTTAAAGCTTTTCCTTTTAGACTTTTTGTAGAATTGTTTGCACTATTTGCAAACAAATATTTATTCGAGTTTAAAATTAAAAAAAAATATCATCATCCCTATTAAATTCCATTAACACAGTCAAAATATAAATATAGGTAAGTACACGTATTTACATTTTTTTTTATTTGATTAACTGTACTTCAATCACATTACCAATTTGTTTAAGATTCCACTGAAATATGAGTAACGTCTCAAAAACAACGGCACTATTTTGGTGTGTACCACATTGCTGACAGTCGCTCGTCGGCGGTGGGACAAGTGCTTAAACTTGTCCCACCGCCGACGAGAATATGACTAGCTATCGACTATTTCTTCTTTCAAGAAACGTACAATTTGTAGGTCCCTACACTGATCTCTATTATACAAGTTCGCTGGACTAAATAAACTATACGAAATGACAGTTGTTTTTTGTCCCGAATCAAAGCGCCGCGCTCGAGCGTCTCAGGAACTAAAATTGACACATTGCCGCAAATGGCCATTGTGTTGGTTTGGTACATCTCTGATGATTTAGGTCTAAATAGTGGAATAAGACATGTTTGTGTATTTTGGGTATACTATGAGATATTTAGAACATTTTTATCGTGAGAGTATGCGCAATTTGTAAAACTCGTTATCAAAAATATTAGTTCCACGGACGCTCACGTAGCTATCAGCGCCAAAATGGCGAAAATCAAATGTCTTCGTTTTATCATCGATAGTACTTGTTAATTATAGGTCAGTGGTCCCGTGTCAGTAAAAGAGACACAGATAGTGCCATCCACGAAGATGCGTTCCTCTTCCTCCTAATCGCTTAGAGTACAAGTGTGCAACATTCCGCTAGTGTTTCAGTTTTGTCGATACACACTAGTTACTTATTAGTAGGTATTTAGTGCGTATCGAAAAAACTAAAATACTAGCGGAATTAACGAGCGAAAATCACTAGCGATTAGGCAGAAGAGTGGGGCGCGTCTTCGTGGAGGGCACTATCTGTACTTTTATTAATAGTTGATCGCTGACTGCTCACACTGCCAGGAGTACTATCACTATTGTGCGTTTCTTGACCGAGGAAGTTCTCGAAGCGGCTCGAGATTAGGGTTACCATACGTCCGGGCATGTCCAGCCTTGTCATTTGTTCGGACTTTTTTACAAGCGAGGGTTTTTTTAGAAAAAAAACAATGAGTGAAAAGAGTAAAATTAAAAAGCGAAATTTCCGTTTTTTTGCAAATGTCCGGTGTGTGTGGTGTTTTTGTCAACACTTTTCAAAGGAGATTAAAGATTTTTATATGGAGCCTGACATACTTACTGTCGCGCCACTTTGATTTTTTTTAATATCTCGGAAACCTGACACTTTACGGGGTTTGATCTTATTATGTTTTACGTTTGCATTGATGTCAGCTATCGATTAATATAGGTTTAATGCGTGGCCACCATTAGAAAAAAAAAAAAAAAACAAAATCAGCGGACAGGGTAGGGATGCCACGGATCTTCAAAGCTCTTTCGAAATGGTAACCCTACTCGAGATCGAGACTCGTGATATCACACGCCGTGGGAAGCGAGCTTAAAAGCTTGTAAATATAAAAAGATACACATACACTATCTACGCGCGTGGCCTCGACCAGCTGCCAGTCATCGCCGGTGAACGATGGAACCGAGCAGGACACGACCTACCACGAAGGAACCACTCAACAACTGTACACTGCTACAAGGATATTTTGGCGCCTGAATGACTTTGACAGAGGGCGTGGTTGGTAAACCTTTGTGAAATTGTATTGACAAAACAAGATGGCGACGTTAGTTCCGATTTTGGCCACGCGCCAAAATAAACTTGTAGCGTTGTACTCGAAAGCCATACGAAGCAAGGACGGAGGGAGTGATAAAGCATAATGTGTTGTATTACAATCTTTATATATGTAATATTTGTATTCCAAGGCGAAACATGTAAGATCATTACTATATTATATAAGACCTTAATGTACCATGCTTTAAAGCAAATAAATTTTCTATTGTATAATCTAAAAACAAATGGATATTACTAGGCGCTCAGACGTCGGATGAAAATCTGGCGTGGCGGTATTTTCTATCTACGTAAATAAGGTACAGGTGACATCTAAGTAAATAAGGTAATATCCTCACCGGTTGCACGACTCCCTGCTGCGGCGAAGGCTCGACCAGCTCCCAATCATTCTCGGGCGCCGGCTCCTCAGTCCCGGGCTCTCCAACCCGCCCCACTAACGCGTGGTACACTTCTATGTAGCCGCGCACACGGGAGCGAGCACTGTGGCACATGGATATAAAGATCAATTGGAGATAATCATATACGGGTTTGGAATGAAGATGATTTGGAAGCGAAAGAATTGAATAGCTAAGGAGTTTCACTATGCAAGGTGCAGCTACGCGTAAAGTGCAGCGCGGCGTTGTCATTTTACTATTGTATTTTCGAGCGCGGTCTGATTTTTGCATCCAAAAAGTCCTTTCATCACAACGATCTTTATTCTCATTACTACAAGATTGCTGTCAGAGCTGTGCTAGAACTGTATAAATGGCATGTGACATCAACCAACACGCACAGGCGTGAGATCTATATCAATCTACCAAACCTTTTTCCAACCCTATCCAGTCGCGGCAAGCGTAGCTTACCCTTCGATGAACCCGTGCGGCTGTTATTATTTAGCCATGAGGTGATTCCTAGCAGACGGAAAAGTAAAGGCTGATTTATGTATCCTGAGATAACCAGGGCGTCTACTCCGAAGTAGTATCGGTCGAATGTTCGGCCGTTTCCTGCTACGAAGTTACTATTTGGTTCGGTCAGTTCCGATCCTACACTCCTACACTCTTTCAAATATTGACTATGGTCCCGACCCAACTTGGCCGAACCGAACTTTTTTCGCATTTTTCAATAATATTCGGTTCGGCCATCTGTCGGTCCGATCCGAACTTTCGCACTTTGCACTTCGGAGTAGGCCCCCAGGAAACAACAAAAGCATACCGACTGCCACGCTGCACTGCACCGGAACCGGACTTACGGCTCGGATACACCTAATCCGTCATCGGCCGAACTATCCTCGTACGTCGTCGGCCGAACTCGGGCGTTCAAATCAAACAGTGTAAAAGAAAGTAAGTGCGTACATTAGTTCAACCGACATCGTACGATGACGTCCGATAACTATGTGTACACACTCACTTTCTTTTTCATTATGTTTTGTTTAAACGCCCGAGTTCGGCCGACGACGTACGAGCACAGTTCGGCCGATTACGGATAAGATGTACGCGTCGCGGTAGCATGAAACTCTTAGTATCCGGCTGTAAATGCATGTGGTTGAACATAGAAATAAACCCTAATACAAACGTGGTTCAGTAGCAATATTGACAGATATGCCAACTCATTCAATATAAGCGATACATCGTGTATAAGTTTTACTCACTGAAGTAATAAGGGACCTAAATTTGACCAGTCATAATAAAAAACATTTAATAAGTACAATTATATTGCTTACATTTGAATAATTTTAATTAAACAGAAAATAGTTCTTTCGTCTCCTGCCTTTACCAACATGGCAGCAGAACTTTAAAACATTAAGCTACAAATATCGATTAAATACTGAAATAACACAACACTTCAAGCACACAATAGTTACACAATTAGGGGTTAGCAGGGTAGGTCACAAGCTCTAAACAAATCATACTGGGATTACTTACATAACATTTAAATTATTATTATTTTTGAAGGTTAGATAAGCAAATTATTTATTAGTTTCTTAGCCAATTAAAGCACCCAGTCAATAGAATTTACCCAGTAAATATTTACTTACGACCTGCCCGGGACTCGCATGATTCCAATTCTATTATACGCCTAAATCTTTCTGAAGAAATTCTCAAAATTATAGTGAAAATTGCATTAAAATCCATCAAGTAGTTTAGAAATACTAAGCTTGTCCACAAACAAAATGACTTTAGAAAGAGTATTCGTATGTGAGTCAAAGACATTATCACGTACCTCACCGAGTTCCCAACTCTACCTATACGTTTTATCGGCGTCGTAAGAGCCTCTTGTACAACATTGAATATGTGGCACGTCTAGCAGACGTATTGTGCTGCCAAAAATTGAGTTCAAGGGACATAATCTTAAGGTCGATTTAGACCAAACGAGCGAATGCTTTTGTGTAAACAGAGACGGTACCTTCCTTCGTTGGTCTTTCCCAACAAAAAATTCAAGGATATTAGTGGGTTTAGATTAAACGAACAGATAGAACCAGAACAAGAGCTAGAGCATTTTTTTGTTTGCTAAGACGACGCTTCTTTTGTTTTTTTACTACGCACTGAATTTTTAACTTTCAGCGTCGAGCCGAGCTTTGCACGACGTACGAATGTGGGCTTATTAAGAAGAACAAACATTTTATTAGCGATACACACTCACACACGAACTTCTGTTAGTAACGCACAAATAAATGATAAGTGGAAAATAATATACCTTTACAGTTAGGTCGGGTAGCTAACGTTAATAAGGATGATTCATACCGCTACGAGGAATGCATTTAATATCTTATCTTTTTGTTCTAAATACTTCTGAACTGCAATCGTTTTATGTAACTGAATTTAAAGACAAATCGTTTTTGAGTAAAAAGATTTGCAGAATTATTTTAGTCAATTGATTCAAAATGTATATTTTGAAGTCACAAATTATCAATCCATACCAATTATAGCTGCTAGTTTTTCAATGGTTTTCACTTTTGTGAGAGTATCTAGTAGTATTTTAAAACATAAATGGGAGATAAAATGATGTCACTATAATATTGAGATATTGACACTATTTTAATTCTCACACAATTTTCTAAGACATTTCCTAAAATAATTTTGTTTCAAAACCAAATGCCAATTTCATAAATAACGTTTATTGAAAATGTCTCTACTCATCAATCACATCAAAACATCAACCTCAAGGATTTAAACACCCTGGAAAATCGAATAAGTGCTCATTCACACGAGCGACACGCAACAGCAGAAGCAACTGCAACCATCGACACGTGTAGCCAATGCTACACGTGTCGATGGTTGCAGTTGCAGTACGGTGACCAAATACATGAGCGGCATGTTGTCGATGGCTGCAGTTGATTTGCTCTTAGTGACACTAAATTCATTCTCAAAAAATTTATATTTTTCAAACACCAATTTATTTTTAAATCGTTATATTTTAATCAGGTCAAAACCTCTACACCTCTACACCCAGTACAAATCATCCTTCAACTAAAAAAAAAAATAAAAATTTAAATACGAAGCCCACAGCATGCTTAGAGCAGTACTTACACAGACCTGCGGGGACGCAACGGGTACTTAACGACGTTGGGGCGCGCGCTCGCGGCCGTCTCTGTGGGGACCGAGGACAGCGGCACCTCCACCATGCCCAGGAAGTCGTCGCGGGTGAGGCGGTTCTCATCGAAGACCTGGATTAGGAGCTTGTGTTCTGTGGGTTTTACCTGGGGGCAAGGAAGACTTGTTATGGCTCATACACTTTGAAAGCTTACGAGCAAAATTGCAGAACGCGGAAAAATAATATCGCCCGAAGTTACAGGCGTCTCCTACTCCGCATCACACTTACGGACATGAGTTTAGTTCGGTTTTCAAACTAAGAATGAATGACACCACGATAAGACCGTTGTCCCTACGCCCGATGTGTTTTTGCCCGTACGAAAAAAATTTGACTGGTTTATTATACCAGACACAAAACTTTGAAATGGTCAAGAAAGTGAAGAAATAATGTAGTAACTACTACTACATTATTTCTTCACTTTCTTGACCATTCTACAATAAAGGACACATTTTAAAATAAAAAAGTTGATTTACTACCGAGTCTTGAAATGTCAAAAGGCTTTCATTTTGACAGTTCAACAACATTCATTGCGTTATGTACGTTGTTGAGCAGCCCAATTTTTGATCATATGAAGCAATGGATTAGCAATATCCTTCAAAATGATTCAGATTCTGATTGATAGTGTTTTACGCAATTGTCGTCACTTTGACGTTACTCGTGCGCAACGTAACTTATGTCACTAAAGATTTGTACCAATCATCATCATGATCTAGCAGTCCACTGCTGGACATAGGCCTCTCCTATTGCACGCCATTCAACTCGATTTTCGGCAACTCTCGTACAGCTGCTACCAGTACTCACCCTAAATACAAACTCCTGATTCCATGTTGGGTTCAGTGTCTGAAAAACAAAAAATCATGCACCAAATTAAAACATAAATACTGATTTAGGAAAATGGCCTTGCATATAAAAATCCTGTTTTGATATCGACCTCGTGGCCTTAGTGATTACTAGTGATTACTCATTCATTATTACAAATATACATAATTATGTAGGCACAAATGAGAGACGAGAGTAGCAGGGAATTCCTGCAGTTGAATAATAATAAATAGAATGTTTTTTATATTTAAATTCTTTACTCACTAACATAGTTTATAAGCTCCTGTTGTTATTAACTATAATGGATCATTTTATCTGACAAATAAATAAGTAATCATAATAGAAAGAGATAGCAAGTTTGGTAGACATACCTTTTTCTTGGTTTTGGTGAGAAACGTCTCAATGGTGACGTCACCATCGACCTTTTGCAACTCCACCCGCACATAAGGATCGCTGGAATGAAAAAATAGTGTTGTTATTTAGTTTGATCAATAAACATAAAACCCTCATAAAACGCTGTGATTAAGGCTTTCTAGGTGCGACGAAACCTCAATTCGGGAAGGCTGAAGTATACGAGATTCCTATAGATTTAAAACTTATGGTAATTCGCAATCTTAGTCTCCATCCAGACGGCACGTGACTAAGTTATAACAGCCGCGCGGGTCGATCGATCAGGTTAAGTTACGCTTGCAGCGGTCGGCCCGTGGATGGGTGACCATCTTTACATACCGAGACCTCTCCGTGCCTCGGAAAGCACGTCAAGCCGATAGTCCCGACTATCATTAGTGGATCATTGATAGTCGATACGGGTCGTCAGTCGGTACGGTACAGCACAGGTCCTCACCAAGGGGTATCGTGTTAGGGCACGCCACAATTGCGGCGATAAGTTCTTTGAGGAGTGGCTAGAGAGGCACCACGGCGCCCTCACCTTCCGCCTGACGCAGATCCTCACCGGACACGGTTGTTTCGGGAGGTTCCTGTTCAGGATAAGGCGGGAGGAAACTGTGTAGATCGCCCTGGACGGGAGTCAACCGCCGATTCCCGGCCACCGTAGTCGCGAGCTTGCGAGCGGCGAGCAATGGGCAGCTCGCCGCCCGGTAAGGACCAGGCCCGGGTCGACCGGCGCGTTGTGTTCCACGCGGGCCTCAAAGAGATGTCAGCACGAATTAACGGGGTCCGCTAGGGCCGATGCCTGCCAGTGCCGCGGGTTGTTTGAAAGAGATACCATGGTCCCTGGCACAGGCAACTGAAGGAACACGGGTGGGTTTTAATCCGTAAAAGTCATTTGATGATTTCCCAAACAAAAAAAAGGGTATCGTGTAACTTAGCTAGAAACTGGTTTGTGGAGGTCAGATAGGCAGTCGCTCCATGTAAAATACTGGTAATCAGCTGCATCCGGTTAGACTGGAGCCGATCCCAAAACTAGTTGGGAAAAGTCTAGGCAGATGATGATCTCAGTACAGTCGTGTTGTTAATTATAATTTCAACATTAATGATGTAACTAATATTTTTGTAACAATATATTTCAAAAGAGTGTCCATGGAGTTTCTTGCCGGTTCTCCTCCATACCAACTACGCTTTGGAAAGGGCACCTAGCGTCATATTTTTCTGCCTAACTCCTTGACAATTTATAAGTGCCTATTTATAAATAGTTTAATTGAAATAAATACTTTGATTTTGAGTCTGCTACTATTTTACACAAATGTAAATAGAACTGTGTGTGTGGTACCCAGGTACCCTACGTGAGACGGTCAGTAACATCAAGGCGTTGCTGGCCTTCCTTGAGGAGCTGGGGTGGATCGAACGATCGATTTTCCCACCCGTACGCAAAATACGCGCATTGTCGTGGAGTTGCGGACACCAGCCCGCTGTACCTAACTGTGTGTTTGTACCATGACATCGACAATCTAATAGTTAGTCGTCCTAATTTAGTCGCGGAAATAAAGCCGTGCATGTCTCGAATTAATTTCGTCCTAACTGCTTGGAGTGTAATCCACCACGCGGGGGCCCAGTGCGGGTTGGTAGATGTCCACATTTCTTCGAATGTTTAGTTCTAGGTCATGCCGGTTTCCTCGCAATGTTATAACAAACTAATAGAAGGTTTAATTATTCAAGGTTAAATAAAATGTGGTAGCAGCAAAGTGCCCTAAAACGCATAATATCAATTCAGCAGTTTTTGTTTAAAGATTATATTGTTCTTTTTCATCGTAGCGTAACGTTTCCTCGGCGTTCGTTTCTATTACAAAAGTTGTTCGTGCGTAATTTTTATCAAGTGCACAGCCTATTCTGCAGAGCATGGAAACGTTAGCGTATTGTCCTTGAAGAACCTTTATTGTAAGATGTCTCGTAATGTTACAGGGGACTTGAACATAACTTGCATAATGTGGATCTATTATACATCCATGCCCCATGGGATATAATATTGTATGCCTATAATTTACAATATTATATCCCAGCCTCCCCCAGGCATGATGTTGTGTCAGGGTTTGTCTCGAAATGATATTTGAATTTTATATTTTCATTACGGACGCTTTTAACGTTCTGCATCGTTCTCACGCGCATAATTTTGAACATGAATGATGTAACCAATACTTTGTAACAATATTATTATGATTTAAAAGAGTGTCCATGGAGTTTATTGCCCGTTCTTCTCCATAGGTACCTACGCTTTGGAATGGGCAACTAGCTTCATCTTTTTGACTAATAATTGGTTTATTTGAAATAAATAGTTTGAGTTTGAATGGAATGTCTTTCGACAATGTGAAGGCAGGTGGTAGGTTTTACAAAGACATGATCATTGTGAAAATGTGGAACCTTTCGGACACAGCAAAGTAGGAGAGGGGAGGAAGAGGGCTTTTAACTGTCAGTCATCAATTTTATTCCACGGATAAAAGATATCTGACTGGTAAAAACAGCCCATGTCTATTATTATTTAATTCAATATTTTATAAAACATTTAATTTAAATTTTATCATTTATATGTTTATTCATTGATATTATAAAAGCATTTAGATAATCAGCCTGTATTGTATAAATTATTTTAATTTATTTATTTATTCATTTTTATTATTTTCCGGTAGGTAATACTTGAGTATTTTTTGATTAGTAGTAAAGTTAAAACATAATTTTCAGAGTTAAGTTAATTTAAGTCGGAGAAGCCTCTGAATCTCAAATTAGTCTTCGAAGTAAGTCGGCAGCAAAGACAAACTCATGACGTCACCTCATAGATGATCCACCATTCATCATTGGTCAAGAGCTTTAGATAACATAGTGTGCCTGTGCTGCGTGGAACACACAAAAATTGTAGCACCAATAAAAATTATCTGCATATTATAGCATTCTTATTCCGTGAAGAAGTAACTCTAAAATAATAATAATAGTTCTCCAGACCGTATTTCAATCATGGCGGCCAATCTCAACGGAGACCAGCCTTTTAGTCAAGGGACACCCGGATGGAACGAAGTTCAGAGAGAGAGAGAGACAGACAGAGAAACACGCGTACGCCGCACGGCTTACAACTATAGCAAAAAGTGTCGTTCCAACTTTTGGTCTTAATTTTTTCCGTCTAGCCCCCTTTCGCAACGCGCGATAAGGAATTTCGTTCCAAAACTAATAACTTGCTAGTTTATTCAGTTTTTGATTTTCTAATAACTTTCAGCGTTACCCTCATCCAATGAAAATCCCCAGCATATCAGTCGATTGCATTCACGAGTGGCCTTATCTACGCCAACAAGTATCTGTCAATGATGACAGAACTCATGTATTTCGGTGTCGCTGAATGTACAGACGCCAGCACATCAAGCTACTACAATCTGTCAGATTTCTTTAATGGATTTTCGACTTTATTGCTAAAGAGTTAGGTTCAAGGTTGATTGGGAAAATCTGACAGTTTCGGGTAGGTTGACCTGCTGGCGTCCGTACATATTGCTCAGCCAACAGTCAAAGAACCCTACAAAGCTGGGGCTACACTAGTTTTGAAAATGGAGAACCATTCTGGTTTAACTTAATGATTTCAGTAAAGATGGAAATGCGACTAAGGTCACACACAGTCGAATTCTAGGCAACAAACCAGTAACACTATGACTGTGCGAGGTGTGAATTTCCACCCACAGCTGAAGGGTTGTTTTCAGTGAAATTATGGGCTGGTCTCCGTGTGGGAACTTTTTGCGAATATCTACTTCTAGTATAACGAGTAGTGGACCGATTATATGAACATATTTATTGTCTGATCACAATCAGCAAGCTGCGATGGCTAACATTTTTATTTGGGGGTAGTCAAACGTTTCGTAGCTCATGCACTTGCACGTTCTATGTGCACCAACCACAAAAATCAAGCTTATGCGATATATTAGGACCAGCTCTAGGTAAGGCCTTCACCCCACAGGTATCTTGATTTATATGAAAGCCTTTGAGCAACAAAGTACTAAACAAAACCCCATTGCTTTTTTTTTCCTACGTTCATCATCATCATAATTTCAGCCGATATACGTCCACTGCCGGACATAGTTGCCACATCGACCGGCCCTGTGGTTCTCGCAACTTTCCTACGTTATTTATTGATTTAACCATTTTTGTACACATACATATATAAACAGACAAGAAGAAAAGAACAGAAGAATAGGTACAAATGCCAGCAACCACACGAAACTGTCAAATTTTCCCAATCAACCTTAAACCTTAATGCTTTAGCGATAAAAGTTGAAACCCTATTAAAGAAATTTGACAGACTGTAGTAGCTTGGTGTGCTGGGGTCTGTACAAACAAGGTGCTTATTTCTAAAGAAATCTCTTCCAGGATACCTGCCAGAAGAGATAAAGAGCCTGTCTGCTGTGTTATTCTAATAATTTCAACAACAAGTCTACCACATTGACCAATCTACAGTGAGTAGGTACCACCTACTTATAATGCCTAGGTATTATGCCTATAATATGCGTGACGTCACTAATTCGGCGGAGTTGACCGGCTGTCAGTCGAGGCGGCGCCACCTCATTAGTACCAGTCTGCCTCGCTGACCGATAAGTATCAACTATTTGAATGATTACCTACACTTTTGCTAGTTATCTAGGCGAAACATGTTGTGTTTCGTCACAATTAGCGGAACACACTATCAGTAGCAATGGGTTTTATTATGACAGTTCAACAACATTCGTTGCGTTATTTACGTTGTTGAGCAGACGCCGTTTTTCACATTTTTGAACATATGGAGCAATGGATTAGCAATATCCTTCAAAATGATTCAGATTAAGATTGATAGTGTGTTACGCAATAAGGGTGCTGGTTCACTAACGTCTGTGACAACAGATACATGGTTAGACAGATTAGTTATGGTTAGACATGAGCATAATCAGCCTATAACGTTCATAATCAGCCTATAACGGTCATAATCAGCCTATAACGATCATAATCGGCCTATAACGTTCATAATCAGCCTATAACGATCATAATCAGCCTATAACGATCATAATCAGCCTAAAACGTTCATAATCAGCCTATAACGTTCATAATCAGCCTATAACGTGCAAAATCAGCCTATAACGATCATAATCAGCCTATAACGATCATAATCAGCCTATAACGTTAAAGGAGGCCTGTGGCCCAGCAGTGGGCTGGGCCACAGGCCTCCTTTCTGTGAGAGGGAGTGGACCATAATCCACCACGCAGGCCCAGTGCGGGGATGTCACATGTCTTCGAATGTTTGGTTCTAAAACATTTCAACACGATGTTTTCCTTCACCGTTTTGAGAGCAGTGATGATGAAATTAAATACACAAAGTGTTTGCCTGGTTCGAATTCGAACTCACGACCTACAGCTCGTAAGTCGCGGCCGATACCACTGGACCACCACTTGCTCTCCATGGTTAGATATGGTCAGACTTTCCAGATACTCTGTCTTTTTGGATTAAGAGCTAAACAACTAAAGTGCCCTTATGCCTTTTGCCTTGTGCCTTTTGGATGCCACATATGTTTGATCGGGATTTATTTATTAGCCTTTATAAATGACGAGCCCTATTTTCCTATAGCTTTTTAGGAGCTGATATCCATGAACAGAAATCATGTGGTTTTGCCTAAATTTGGCGACAGAAATATCGATATGCCAACAATCAAATATTTTTGAAACCACATTATTTATACTCCTAAATACTTTTCCTGTTCCTAAAACATTAAAATCACGACTAATAATAACCTACCAACTACTGACGGAGTTAATATTAATAAAATGATGAGTCACCGTATCGCCGGCGTCCATCAATTTGGTGACAATTGACGATCAAGGCAACAGGCGGGTACATTCGTGCTAAATGCAACGCGCGCCCAATCTCGGCGTCACAGGACATTGATATGGCCCTGATTGTGTTCATAATGTGGAGATTTATCTCCCATCAAAAACAGGGAATGTTCTATTTACTATAACAGCACACCTGTATTCCCCAGAGTACAGCAGAGGTGTATTAGTACGGTCAGTGCTCTCCATTATCTGATCCATCTTACAAAGAAGAATAGGGGAAGATGAGCTGCATAACCGGACCCGGGTTATGCAGGTCACTGACTGTACACCAATATTTCGTTATGTTGTTATCTAGCGACTTCGTTTGCGTGTATTTTGTATTTCATATTTTTTTAATAAAAATAGCGGGATGATCAAGTTAAGCTACGCTTGCCGCGGTTTCCGTGGATGGGTGACCATTTTCACAAACCAAGACCCCTCCGTGGTTCGGAAAGCACGTTAAGCCGTTGGTCCCGGCTGTCATTCGTGGATCTTTGACAGTCGTTACGGGTCGTCAGTAGCCCGAAAGTCTGACAACCAGTCTTACCAAGGAGTATCGTATTACCCAGTCACTGGGTTGTGGAGGTTAGATAGGCAGTCGCTCCATGTAAAATACTGGTATTCAGCTGCATCCGGTTAAGCTGGAAGCCGACCCCAACATAGTTGGGAAAAGGCTTGGCAGATGATGAGCCAGGATGAAAAGTACCTAGCCAGTCCTTTTCTAGGTCCCAGGCTACCTATCTGCCAAATTTCATAACGATCGGTGCAGTGGTTTTGGCGTGAAAAGGTAACAGACAGACAGTTAGTTTTATAATATTATAAAGTATGGATAAGATGGGAGGCTAGCCTATAATTCCCAATGAAATTCTACTAAAAAATAAGCAATAATAAATTGTCTAACCCAATAGCTAATCAAGCAATCCAAAGTTTAGAATTAAAAGCACTTATTGTAGCACCCCTGCAGAGCCTTTAGTTTTATTATTTTTAAAATGTCTTTGACACATCTTGGGGCCCTCGGGCCCCGGACCTTTGGAAGGCGTACAAGGGGCCAAAGCCAACTTGCAGAGGCCCCTTAGACAATTTCAAATGATGAGGAGGCACCAACTAACGGACGATTATCTCTGTATGCACTATGCAAGTGCACCCAAGGACAACCCCCGGTTGGTGTTGGACTATTGCAAGACATGGAAACAAAACATGTTGGGCTATAATGGTTTGGGTGGTTATAATGGATTGGTTACCTTGAACTATGTCCCCTGCCTGACCAATGTTATAAATATAATATACACGGATAAAATGGCAGTATTATTATGTCTTATCAGCTATTTCTAAGATTCCTGGTTAACCTATAATTGGCGACTGTGTAAGTCCGAGGCTATTGTTTATACTTAAATATTATACACAGAAGCTGTTGGTGTAAATAAATAAAACAAAAATAACACCAATCATAAGAACGTCGATCGTGCAAAAGGCCTGAACGAATTAAATGATAAGCAATAGGAACTCCTTAGTTATTCTATGATTAGTCATCATATAAAATCGTAAATGCCTTTACAATGACTAATAAGCTTAAGATCCTCTTCCGTTTCGTAAGGAGCTGATTATTTACTTAATTAGGCACAAACCTCTGATTACAGGAGGCCCTATCAGAACACCAGTGCTGCGGTATTTATATTTTTTAAATATCGCAGCATTATGCTGAGCATGAGACTTTTTGGCCTCGCACAGGTCCATTTTTATTTTTTGTATTTATTGTTGATTCTGTAAGTTTAAATGCTCCTTTTTTTACTGTTTGTATTTCCTGTGCGTGTCCCACATACATTATTTTTCTTTCTTTCTTTGATTACATGTAATATCTTGAAACCAGGTTTCTGATTTTCCGAGATCATATCTACATCGGTCTAATTTTCACGCATAACTGTGAAACGATGGCGTCTTACACTTGATTCGGCACGATTCAGCACATCCGGGCAGCAAAGTATATTTTCTATAGAAAAATATACAGGGTGGAGGGTCATTGACGCACAACCATGAATTCAGTACTTGATTTCGAGCTGCGTTGAAATTTGCCGCCGGGATTTTTTTTTTTTAATAGCTTTTCCATAAATTTTGACCGCGTAGGTAGCACTTTTCTATTCACTTCTATTCAGCTGACTGTATCTTTGATAACCGACGTAGGCCCCCCTGCGTTGTTCGTCGGTTCAGAATCATGTACTGAATCCACGGTAACAGGTTGCACTTTCATGCCATCCTGTATTTTGGATTTTGCCGCCCGGCTGTGCCGAATCATGCCGACCCGAACTAATGTGTAGCACCCCTACGAAGAGGCAAACCAAAGAAACCGCCCGCCACCGCTCTGGCGCCGCCGCAGTTGCTGAAAGAGCCCTATGGCTACTAGTTAAGCAATTCGCAATTTTTTCTGCTTTTTTTTTTCTATTCTATTTATTTGGCTGGCAAATTTTTACATCTATATATTCTGTATTTATATAGTGTACATAATAAAGAGTATTCTTTTCTATTATAAGCATAAGTTAACTGAGATGACGGACGAAGAGGTGTGTATGGAAGAAAAAGACGTAATTAATGCGCAGACCCTGGATAAGGGCGGGAGAATGAACTGCGAAATTTAAATGCATCAATCGGAATCTGAATCATTTTGAAGCAAATTGCTAATACATTGCTTCATAAGTTCGAAAAAAAAATCTGCTCAACACGTAAATAACGCAATGAATGTTGTTGAACTGTCAAATTGAATCCGATTCCGATTGATCGTGTGTTACGCAATTAGGGCGCGGGAGAAATGGTACAAATGTTCCCAACCATGGGGCTAATTGTACCAGTGATGTGATAAACTTTATAATATTATGTATATTTTTTTACATTTGCAACTAGATTATACCGAATACTATCACCATCTGCCTAGCCTTTTCCCAACTATGGTGGGCTTGGCTTTCAGTCTAGCCATGAAGCGACTACCTATCTGACCTCCACAAGACCACAACCCAGTTACTGGGTAACACGATACCCCGGTAAAACTAGTTTCGGTATGGATTATAGCGAAACTGGTTTTAGAAAAATGTAAACATAATACGAGAGATAATTTATTTATGCAGTGTCATAATCTGACTGGTTATTGATATAGGCACGTTTCTGATACCATGATCACGGATTCACGATGTCTGCTTTTATCACATATTCAATGACGATAGACACAACAGGGCCAGATCTTTTACATTACATATAATCACATCTAGACTCCTTGAGAGGTAGGCAGAGAAGTATTAGCCCAGGGCCGCATCTGCGAGTTTTTCCCGCGGCGACTTTTTTTCGCACACTGGATTTTCAACGCTCTGCTTAGCGCCGAAAGTTGAAAATACAACAGTGTATTTTTTTGCCGCACTGGGATGCGCTCTGTTGGATTCTCAATGCTCGGCTCAACACCGAGAGTTGATAATCCAGTGAACTATAAATCCCGCCGCGATATTTTTACGACCTTGCGAACGTGGGCTTAGTACTACCCACATTTCCTAAGATATGTTATCAGTACCATGTAATAGGGGGCATCCAGGCACGAGCATAGAGTCACGACTAAGAACTTCCTCATGGAAAAAACAAATAACACTGCCCGTCCTGGGGTGCGAACCCTGGACCCCACGCTCGGCAGTAGCACTTAAAAACTAGCCCAACAAAGTAATGTCATTATGTCAATTTGAAAACGATCAGTCAGTTCGAATAAACATATTCTTTTTTCTTTCTTTCAAAACAAAAAAATGGTAAATGAGAACTCACCTAGCACCAAATATATCCTTTTTAGCCAATGAGTAAGCCCCTACAATCCTCAGGCGAAGTAGGAAGCTGTTCTCATCAGTCTGAAAATGAAAACAATTAACATTTAATAAATTAATTCGGTATTTCATTCGATGAGTGCACTGTTTGAATGATTAATATATTAGTAGGTACTCAATAAACATGAGAAATC
The DNA here is from genome assembly GCA_945859715.1 of Apamea sordens. Classification (NCBI taxonomy): domain Eukaryota; kingdom Metazoa; phylum Arthropoda; class Insecta; order Lepidoptera; family Noctuidae; genus Apamea; species Apamea sordens. Next base: position 1,269,588 of record OX244002.1, read on the forward strand.
AATTTTATGTTCTCCATTTCACAAAGGAGGCCTGTGTCCCAACAGTGGGAACATTATAGGCTGATTAATCACAATATGAATAATATTGAAGGATATTTCTAATCCATTGCTTCACATATACGAAAAAAAAATTGCTCAACAACGTAAATAACGCAATGAATGCTGTTGAACTTTCAAAATGAAAACCATTACTACTGTTAGTGCATTCGCAATAACCCCGCTTGTCCTCAATAATACGGAATAGGTACGGCTAGAGTAACTAAATAATTATGTATGTTTATCATTGTCCTAATCTTTGATTTGCAGATTTTTTATGTCTCTGGATATTCAAGGAACTTATTAAGACTACCACTGAAAGTCCAATTTTCATAATATATTGTTATCAGCCACTTAAATTACACTAACGTTCACCCGCGGCTTCGCCAGCGCAGAGGTCTAAAAATAATCCCATGGGAACATACAACCGGGATAAAAAGTATCCTATATCTTAACCCAGCACCCTAATTGCGTAACACACGATCAATCGGAATCGGTTACGTTTTGACAGTTCAACAACATTCATTGCGTTATTTACGTGTTGAGCAGACAAATTTTTCGAACTTATGAAGCAATGGATTAGCAATTTGCTTCAAAATGATTCCGATTGATTGTGTGTTACGCAATTAGGGTGCTGGGTATGGTCTACCTTTGTGTCAAATTTCATCGAAATCCGTTCAATCGTTAAGGTATGAAAAAGTTACAGACGGAGTTACTTTTGCATTTATAATATTGTACAAACAAGGTAGCAGGGACATCGACGCGCAACCTGTCACCATGGATCAATTACATGATTCTGAACCTGCGTTGAAATTTTTCGTCGGTTATTCTGGCCCACTCCCTGTCTCAGAGAGGAGGCCTGTGTCCCAGCAGTGGAAACGTTATAGGCTGCTTATGCTTATTATCTTTATCTCCCTCAGATACTCTAACTTCTTTCCATCACATGATCTGACTAAGATCATTTCTGGACTTTAAAAGAGACTGTGACCTCTGAGTTTGTTTCGGCCTTTCTTCTCAGAGTAGTCCGATAAGAAACGCCGACCTCATCTAGTTTTTAAAAATATGATTGACGTGTAAAAGTGTTTGTACAGACGCCAGCAGGTCAAGCTACCCGAAACTGTGAAATTTTCCCAATCAACCATGAACCTTAATGCTTTAACGATAAAGTTGAAAATCTATTAAAGAAATTTGACAGATTTTAGTTGCTTGATGTGCTGGCGTCTGTACAAACCTACTTACACAAATAAAATCATTTATCTTTCTAGACACTTACAAACTTTGGTCAAAGTATGGTCTGGGAATCTTGCTAGTAACTAGGGTGACCTATAATAACAAACAGCCTTGTGTAATTGTGTAACACTTATATGTATACAGTCTGCCAGTATTTAATTCCCGTAAGTGTAAGTATTATGTGATGAGTCAGGGCGAGGCAAAAAGCAAGTTGCTAATTTAATTAGTTAAGAACTTTTATTTATGTCTATTAGTTGTAGAGCAATAAATTTAATGAGTGGTTTAGGTCAGGCTGTAAGAATAGTGTAATACGAGTAGGTACTCCATCCATATACTTATTACGAGATGGCAGAGACATCGACGCGCAAACTGTTAGCATGAATTCAACACTTGATTCTAAACTAATGTGGAAATTTTTCGTTGGTTATCAAAAAAAATAATCAGTAAAAAACTGGTTATTTTTTTTTTCATAGAAAAGTGCAATACCTACGCTGTCAAAATATACGGAACAGCAATCTTTTTTTCAATAATGACTCCATAATTTCAATGCCCCCAGCATGGAAATTTTGGAGTCATTATTGAAAAAAAAAATTCAGAATCATATACTGAATCCATGTTGTTGTACTGAGTCCCTGCCACCTAGGGTTACCAATACCAACCCTACTATATTTTAATATCAATACAAAATGGCTATACATTATGTAATAATTATTAGTTATGAAAAATAAACCCATTAATAAAGGCTCAAAGTTGCAAAAATGATCCATATAAAAAATAAAATAATTTTGAAACAATGGCTTCGAAAATACTGTATTTGATAAAAAGTCACTAAATTAATTTAAAAATTAAATACAAAGTATTTAAACGACAAGGAAGTTACTTCAGTATCATTATTTATAATTAGTAATGTGGAAATACAACTTGCAGTCGCACTAATTAATAATTTTATTTATCCTTGTTTTATTTTAATATTATTTATATCTAAATACATCCTCATTAAAAACTGGTTAATCAAAGAACACCTAGCCTTGACCTTAACGTTTGTACGATTATACATATGTAATACTAGCTTCTGCCTGGGACTTCGTCCGAATGAAACTTCTTGATTAAACATAAAATACTATCCTATAACTGTGCCCCGTTACATGTTACTTGGTATTTGCTTAGCATTCTTTCTGACTTTTCTTTTTTCTTGGCTCCTCGGTCGTAGAGTGATGTTAAATAGCCTACCTGCCTATAGCCTGTTAGATACCTTCTTCAAGAATTAGGCTATCAAATGAAAAAAATATTTTTTCAAATCCGACAGGGAGTTCCAGAGATTGCATTCAAACTAACAAACAAACTCTTTAATAATGAAGAATAAACTACATTGCTAAATCCGAATCATTGATAGATCAAATTATATGATGAAAAATTATATGATATGATGCAAAATATGCACTCTCACGTAGTGTCTGCAGGGCTATGGACGCACAATCTGTTACCATTAATTCAGTACATGATTCTAAACTTCCCCGCAATAAAATTTTTAGTAGGATATTAAAAAAATTGCTGTGCCATACATTTTGACAGCGTAGGTATTGCACTTTACTATGAAACAGAAAGGTTTGCAGGTTTTTTTTATGATAACTGATAAAAAATCCCTAAGCTAGGGGTTCCAGAATTATGTGCAGTCAGTTTACATGCCAATGACCCTGAAACCTACAATAATACTTAATCAGAATGGGCCTTTTATAGATATATTTCATTCCCTCTTTACTATAACTCTCTTTAGTATAACTACTAGCTCATTATCATGTCAGCATTCCAATGATCAAACAAATGCATTTTCTCAATTTATTAGTCAGCCAAACTTGGTAATTGAGTATTGCCCAATCATCAGGTTTGGCTGACCGATTGTTGAATAAATTGACATTACAAGGCATGTATGACCAGATGTATGAACGTAAATGAGGCAAGAGGACCGTAAGGATCGTAGCAGGTGGCATTCTGTAGTTTCTGTCTACCCCCATGGGAAGAAGCTCTGAGTTTATGTATGTGTGCAATACGTATATGCTTATGTATATGTGAACAGTCTGTGAAAAATTGTTTTGTTGACTTTTCAACTCATATGACATGTATTTCTGAGTTTATCTTGAACATTACAGACATTGGTGAAGGCAAACATTGTGAGGAAACCTGGACTTGTAGTTAATATAAGTCCGAAATTGCCAACCCGTCTTGAGCAAGCATGATCAATGTTGTTTGTGCCTTCTCTGTTTGAGAACGAGACTTTGCCCTGGTTGCAGTGGGTGCAGTGGGATGGTTATAGGCTGATATTATATTTATACAGTTTCAAACTCTTGTTTGTCCACAATATGTCATGTGTCATGTCAATTGAGTCATGTTTTCAACTAGAATCCAATAAGAATTGTGAGTTACAATTTAGCAAGTAGCCAAAGCATTGTCATATACCAAGAGATCATTGACCTGTCTAAATGATTCCAATTATCTTTTTGAACATCTTTTGCACATACATTAAAAACTTAGACACTGTATGACAATTTGATATTCAAGTTTGCAGTATGATAAGAAAGTTGAAAAAGTAATATACAAAAGGTAGTGATAGGTTTTGATGTTTTGTCAAATTAACAGGAAAAAGATGTACCTAGGTGACAAGTTTATGTGTGTGAATATACATTACATGGTAATGGAAAGGTTTTGTACTCATGTTCTATGCACTAACATGACTAATTCTCTAACAAAGTTACACAACATTTACATCCTGAAAAACACCATCTCACAAAAGCCATGTAGTATCAATATCACTAATATGAGCTGCGTTTTGCACGTAACACTAAGTTGAAGGGCAAACTTCTTTGTGGACCTAGCTTGCACCACCAACACAATCTTTACTGACCACTCTATGACCAAACTTCATAACACAATAATGTCATACAAAAACGCAAATGAATAAATTAAATCACCTCGTTCCGCAAAATAAAACGCATTAAAATGTTAATCGTTCACAAGGACATGTATGTATTATCGATAAATAATAAGAACTCACAAGAAATATAAGTTTCAACCAATAAAGAAATTACAGTTTTAGCAACTTACACGAGTGTCCGACTGCCAAGCCATCACCCATGTGAAAATATACTAATAATTAAATAAAATTAGACACGATTCACATTCCTATAGCGACGTATCGGTTGAAAACAACTGTTTGTAAAATAATAGTGACACGTTCCTCTAATTATTGTTCGCTAATATATTACAGAGTCTTCTACAGTTTATCAACATCAGTAACACTTGTTATGGCGACAATATAAAAATCTAAACACCAAAACTGCAACAATTATCTAGAAATACGTGATACACAAATAAAAAAACTAAAATATCACGGGGATAATAATTATTTTCTGTGACAGGCTGTGCATGACAGTTAGTCGCGCATTCCAGTCTACACATTATTTTAAAGCATTGCGAATATGTGTCATCTTTTTCACACGCACCGAATTATTGGTAAGGCATCTAGTACTAATGCTTATAAATCCAAATCGGTAGCACAGTAGGGCCTGTAATTTCCAAGTGATTCATTTGCGCATTACGCTTCATTTTAAGCAGCAGATCAAAATTCGCGTTAAGTTTATGATATGTTTTTATCGTTTTGTTTATTTGTAAAATAAATAACTTTTTGAAAAATAATCAGTATGTGATTTCTAATTAAATTCAAGCGTTAATACCCATCTAATCACTATAGTTCCTTTGTTCAAGAGTGGCGTAAAAATGTACTATAGCTATTGGTGCACACATATTCCTATCAAGGGCAAGTGTTATTATAACAGTGATTATGTCTCATAAATGATGTCAGGAGTTTAGCAATATTACAGTTACATGCTCTGTGGCCATCTTCGGGCTTACTTATAACCTTCGTTTTAATGTTGTCAAAGATGAATCTTTTGTATTCCTTCATCCAATACAAACAGCAAGACTATACCTGATACTGTAATGAATATCTTGGTTCATGTCTTGATAAGCCATATTGCATGCGCCGCAATGAACAAGACGAAGATCTGTTCCTTTGAGGATGTTCTTCCCCGCTGTGAAATTCCAAGGGTCTTGAATTTTGCATAGTATTTTGAATTGACATGACGGAAACCGAAGGATGTTGTATCATTTTGCACTTATAACAATAATACACTGCACCATCACTTCCTAGCGTTTATTTCTTTACATTATCACAATAAAACGTTTAGTATTTACGAGGTACGCTCACATAAAGCTGTAGAGGTGGCGCTGTTGTGAGCCATATGACACTGTAATCTTATCAGGACAAGAAACTGGTATGATAAAAAAGTGTGCGTTTACAATTAGCGTTTCGATGATAACTATATTCGGCCAAGTCATGTGAAACGTAGCCTATTAGTGAAGTTTTTTCATTTATTTGTTTGATAACGGTATCGGTCATTTATTCTAAATGAACGGTTTTGTTCTCAGCTCCGGCAGAGCGGCTATTGTTACAGTAATGACGAACTGTTTACAACATGTGTTTGTTACTTATTTGCTTTGAAAATGTATGCTACCAATATGTGCTAAATAGCTGAGAGTAGGTCAAAAGAGACATGCTACGTATGTAGTTGAAAACTTGAGATTGTTGTTTTTGTATGCATGTTAAATCTATCCACATGTCATTGTATTTCGGTGCTACATTAATAGGCAGATTATTTATGACATTAGTATGTATGGTCAACGGTAGCACCAAAGAACTGCCTTCTTACTTCACTTAAGTTTGGCAGTAGGCTTTACTCGTAAAACGGATGACTGATATGACTAAAAGTTCAGAAAGGGCAACCACGTACCGGAAGATGCAAAGTGGGCCCTCGACTTCGATCAATAATAGTACTGTACTAGATTCCCGATAAGCGCTTCAAAAACGGCCCGAAAAATAAGACCACAGATACCTTTGTGGTCTTATTTCAAATTAGTATGTTTTTAACCTTATTACTTAGACTTTAAGTTTCATTTTAGAATAAATGACTGAAAATTTAAACATGGAATGATTTTATTAGGTATTGATCCAAGGCCCTCGACAAGGTGACCCGACGACCTGTTGGGCCTGAGAATCTGCTGGATGCTGGAAGTACAGGGCTCTCCTCTCAAGCTTCAAACTATGTATTTACCTATAATTTGGTACTTTGGTATATTCTTTTTAAAAGTGAATAATACAGGTAGGTACTCAAGTACATGCGTACTTCTGTTTAATCAATCAATCAATGTCCTAGTTACAGCGCTGTTTTAATTTTATTGAGTAATAAATTATTATAGCCTATACGTGATTTCTTTATTAATTATGTGGCCATACATAGGACCTGCTGTGCAGTATAGGCCACACGTCGATGCTAACACTTTAACCGTGAGCTCTTTGGTTCTGTTACCATTGACGGGCAGCTGCAGCCTACCGTACCTACCTACTACATAAGTGTACTTGAAGCACTGCTCGGTCTACCCATTGAAGGGTCAAAATCATGTTAGTAGTACGATAGTACATATTAAATACCATGGTAGTAATAGTAACGCACTAGAAAGATTCTGTGGTTTGTAAAAACCGTGGTATCTGGATGCGAGAAGCACAGGACCGATATGGCGACGCTTGAGGGAGTCCTATGTCCAGCAGTGAACGTCTTTCAGCTGAAATTATGAACACAATAGAACTAAGAAAATCCATCCACCATCTTTACAGCTACAGAATAAGTTGCTATGGACTGATAACGAACAGTGGTTGACCGGCGGACTGATTGAAACTGACAGTGGTTGGACGCGGCTGTGTTTTGAGAACTTTAATATTTTGTGTTTGATTCCGGGAATCCCAGATCACACAATGACAGTGCATCATTTCGCAAACCATGCTCCACCTCAACTCCTGCTCCAAAACATGTAGTCAATGAAACCTCTGCGCTGCCACCGGCGACGCCGTGGAAGTGGAAGAAGTTTTGGGCCAACACGATCTAAAATACAGTCGTGCCCGCGACACGAAGAAGAAGTCAGATATGAGACTTTTTTAGAATGTTCGAAGAAAATATTATAGAAAACGTAAAAAAACAAAACAATCACGAATATTTTAAAGAATCCAATTTTTTTATACTGAATTCGGCTGCAGAAATAATTCGGTTGTTGAAATCAGTAGGTATCGCAATCTACTCCACAATGGCAAGATAAAACCATCAAAGTATTTAGATCAGTCTTACTTAAGCAAACTGTGAAAAAAACTAGGCTATGAGCAATATGCGGGTCATTATGTGGATATTATCAATCTTATCAATGTCAACCTTCTTTCTCCATAAAGTAGCCCAAAGACGACCAAAACTGAATAAGGGAATAAGGCTTCCTTCTAAAATACATCTTAACGTGACTTCGTCATCCTTGAGACCCACTGCAAAGTTTCCACGCTTGCTATAGACACATGGCATTCCTACCTACCTATTTTCAGACAGTAATAGAAATAAGTAGATATGAAGGTGTACCTAAGCATACATAGAACCAATAGAATTGTTTTCTTGTAGACCAGACAGAAAAAAATAATTCCTTTTCAAATATTTACGACACTTGTGTAGACATGATACATTATTCTTTGTTGATGAATATTTATTTCCTTCAAGATAAGATAACGATCAAAACAAATCTGAAGGCTACTAAAGGGTGCACGTTTGATAGTCAACTATTATAGCTACCTAATATCAATGTGCATTTGTTTGTTTATCGGTAGTTGCTCAAATAACATAATAAATTTTAATGATAATGCACCAGACAGACTTGTTGTTTCGTAAATAAGCAAGTTATTTATTTATTCACACCAATAAGCACAACGTCTTACAGTATTCCAAGACGATGTTATATACACCTATTAAACTATCTATAAAATATAGTTTTTAAACATAAAATTTAAAAATAAAAATAAAACTAAATTAATAAAAATTACAATATTATTTTCAAATTTGATATGCCTCCTTCAATGCACCTTTGTGCTCCTGGCAAGCTATCGAACACATCTTCCGACGGCATAATATTTATAATACGTGCGGCCCTTGACAAAGGGGCAAACTTGAGTAAATTCGTCCTAGCCCATGGCATGGCACATCTATATAGTTATACTATACTACACATCTAACAAAGCGGGGCAGCGCGCTCCCGAATGCCCGTCCGGTACACGCAGCCGCAGCGCCTCCAGCACATCTGGATGGTGCACCAGCCCACGCAGCACCCTCGCCACGTACTTTACTAACGCGACGTCCCTCCTAACCGCCAGCCTAGTGTACCCGACCGGCGACCATGCCCAACACAAACAGACTCGGATACATCAACGAGTTTATTGGGTAAAACCCATACTGCTTTAAATTTATATACCTCGTGAATTTATTTTATATTTTTTTAACCATCATCATCATCTGCCTAGCCTTTTCCCAACTATGTTGGGGTCGGCTTCCAGTCTAACCGGATTCAGCTGAATACCAGTATTTTACATGGAGCGACTGCTTATCTACCCTCCACAACCCAGTTACTGTATCTGTATTTTTTCAACCATTAAACTATAATTGTCTTCATGCGAATTCCTTAAAGTGGCACTTGTCTCGAGAGTTGTGTTGTATGCCTGACTTTAGTGCCCATTACATGTCTAAAATCGAATTGAATTATGAAAAAACATGTGAACTCTATAAGTTCTGTTAGGCCAATCTTATTGAAATTGTAGTCATTTGTAGTAGTACTATGGTATGTATGTACGGACGCCAGCAGGTCAACCTACCCGAAACTGTCAGATTTTCCCAATCAACATTGAACCTAATGCTTTAGCAATAAAGTCGAAAAACTATTAAAGAAATCTGACAGGTTGTAGTAGCTTGATGTGCTGGCGTCTGTACATACATACCATACTACTACAAATGTACATTCATGCCTCAGTATTATGTTTAACCATGGAAAGGTTCACAGAGCATGTAACCTGCCGAACGATTCTGTAAAAATCTCACCGTGAAAAGTTAGGTGCAGTGAGCTTAGAGTGAGCTGTCAATAGTGTCAATCCCTGGCATTAGTTGGAATGACAGCTCACTCCACGCTCACTTCCATTGACATAGAAAAGTATGGACTGGAAATACCTACGAAAAAAGGGTGCATACCTACAACTCATATTGTCGCATAAAATGGCTGCCATTGCTAGGGTTGTGTCAATCAAGGAACAACTGTTATCTCGTTGTTACTATAACGAGTAACGATACTTTATACGAGTTTTACTAGTTATCACGTTTGGATCACGATGGATTTTGGTGCTGTGAAGTGTGAACCACAGGCCGGACCTAGCTAGGTCACTCGGACCGATTAAGACGCAAGATTATTTATGTTAACATCGCAGAATATACGGATATCGTTTCAGCGGAGGAACTAGTTTCGGAAACTATTACGGTAAGTCGGCAACGGTACAACACTATTCCATTATGACATCTGTTTGTAAACAAACGAATGAAATAACACATATAATAAAAAGGCCTGTTATATGGAAATTACCTCAAATATCAATACTTTAGCCATAAATTCATGATCGCGTTACAATTGTATCATCGATTGCGTATTATTGTATGTATTAATGCATAAAAACCGGCTACTAACCTGTGCAAAGACAATTGAGGTTGATTTTCATTCTTGCTTGCACCACACTTCACAATACAACACACAGGCATGTTGAACTTCTGTTTTCCAACATTTACATGCAGTTTTAAAAGACAAAATCCTCGTAATTTTCTCGCAAATCTCAATAATACAAAAAACAAACAACCATTTGACAGCCAAACTACCATGAAACTCGTAGCTTAAGATGGCTGCTACGGCCATTGACATAGAAAAGTATGGACTGGAAATACCTACAAAAAAAGGGTGCATACCTACAACTCATATTGTCGCATAAAATGGCTGCCATTGCTAGGGTTGTGTCAATCAAGGAACAACTGTTATCTCGTTGTTACTATAACGAGTAACGATACTATATACGAGTTTTACTAGTTATCACGTTTGGATCACGATGGATTTTGGTGCTGTGAAGTGTGAACCACAGGCCGGACCTAGCTAGGTCACTCGGACCGAATAAGACGCAAGATTATTTATGTTAACATCGCAGAATATACTGATATCGTTTCAGCGGAGGAACTAGTTTCGGAAACTATTACGGTAAGTCGGCAACGGTACAACACTATTCCATTATGACATCTGTTTGTAAACAAACGAATGAATTAACAAATATAATAAAAAGGCCTGTTATATGGAAATTAACCCAAATATCAATACTTTAGCCATAAATTCATGATCGCGTTACAATTGTATCATCGATTGTGTATTATTGTATGTATTAATGCATGAAAACCGGCTACTAACCTGTGCAACTACAATTGAGGTTGATTTTCATTCTTTCTTGCACCACACTTCACAATACAACACACAGGCATGTTGAACTTCTGTTTTCCAACATTTACATGCAGTTTTAAAAGGTAAAATCCTCGTAATTTTCTCGCAAATCTCAATAATACAAAAAACAAACAGCCATTTGACAGCAAAACTACCACGAAACTCGTAACTCAAGATGGCTGCTACGGCACTTACCTACAACTGTCACTACGTCAAGACAAAATGTTGCCATAATTAGCAACAACTTAAAATATAGTTGTCTCTTTTATCAAATGAGATTATCTCACTAGAAAGAATGAGACATAACGATATTTCAAATTCTGAATCATATTTCACTCATATTTGTATAAGCAAATGTATGTATAGAATAACGCGGCATCTCCATGTTATTTCCTATCTCAATGGCTACGGCACTTACCTACAACTGTCACTACGTCAAGACAAAATGTTGCCATAATTAGCAACAACTTAAAATATAGTTGTCTCTTTTATCAAATAAGATTATCTCACTAGAAAGAATGAGACATAACGATATTTCAAATTCTGAATCATTTTTCACTCATATTTGTATAAGCAAATGTATGTATAGAATAACGCGGCATCTCCATGTTTTTCCTATCTCAATGCTCACTTCACATAGGTACGTTTTCATGGTTAGATGGTTACAGAATCGATCGGCTGCGGTGCGATTCTGTAACCATATCACCGAAAACTTGTCGTAAGTGAAGTGAGCGTGGAGTGAGCTGTCATTCCAACTAATGCTAGGGATTGACTGCACTACTGACAAACTCACATCCAGCTCACTTCACTTGAGTTTTCACGGTGAGATTTTTACAGAATCGACCGGCTGAAAGGTTGTCGAGTCTGTAGGTGGGAATTAGGATAAGATTATCGGCCATAAACCTATTAGACGTGTTTTATTTCACACTGGTTAAAGTTAGGCAAAGTCTAGTAGGACCATTGCCCATTCGGCCGCTACGAGCATCGTTTACCTTATTAATTGTTTGCATAGTTATAGATTGATGAACCAGTGAAGGAATGATGATATCTTTTTATTTTTTTTTCCCATTAAAAAATAATGTTTTGCCAATTTCCTGGCAAACCTTAAATCTTAATGTCAAATTTTGACGTATGTTTGACGTTTATATGTTTTGAAAATAAATCATTTTTCAGTTATAAACATCAATAAAATAGCTGTTATTTATAAATATTTAGCCAAAATGTCGCAGCATTTAGTCAATGAAAATAGTAAATACATATTAGAGTAAGTTAACATTCATGTCATAACCTAACCTCTTTATTTTTAGGGGCAAGTGACACATATTTTTAATTGTTTGTTATTATTTGCAGCCTATTTTCAGAGCAGACAGTAGACCAACAAACACTAGATTCTATATGCACCCAAGTACAGAAGAAGTTTCCTAAATCCGACCATTTTAACTGTAAGTTTAGCTGGCTTTTATAAACTTTTTTATTTGTATCACCATAAGGTACAATTTCATGAATCCAATAAGTTTTTCTTCTGAAGTGAAGGATTATTTCTGGCAATGAGAATTCTGCTTATTCATCCAATAAGAATTTTACTAGACATAAGATTGTTTTACTGTATGGTTAGAACCAAACAATATTCTAAACAACTAAATAAAGAATTAATAATATAAGAATGACCTTAATAAAACTTTTTATTTCCAGTATGTCTACTGCTATCCTCACTAATAACAGGCGGGGACCTCTCCCTTCCTGGCCAGCGCGTGGTGGCCATAGCAATCCTGTTTGATGTGTACAAGATGGACAATCCATTTGCCTCCTTATTCCTCCACCTGCTAGAAGGCAAGGCTGGTCTGCTGCCACTGTCGCCACAAGAGAGGCTGCTGATTGGCCAGCTGCATGGGTTCCTGCCAGTAAATATTAAAGATGTAAGTATTTTAAACAATATTTTTAAGAAAATAATTGAATATGTAGTGTTTTGGAGCCCTTGACTTTTCTAAAGTGGTGATCATCAGTCTAAATTAGAATGAATATGTTTTAATTAAAGTTTCCAAAGCTCTGTAAATCTTGTATTTCTAGTTTACAGGAGTCAGGATAGTTCACATTTTACACAGACTGAAACTGGCATGAATAAAGTTAGGCTTTCCAATATTTAAACTCAAGTACCAATTTACACAGGCCACTATTTGTGACTAAATACAAAACTGATTTATTAGAAATATTATACAATTTTTTATCCTTAATAATTAATTACAAACCTAGCACACCCAATACAAACACTTTGTTCATGTGTTATTTATTACATATGTGTGTCATTGAAATATTGCAGATAATGAAGAAATCTGCCAAACAAGTGATGCTGACCGAGGTATCACCAAAAGACCTGGAGTTTGACTACTCCGCACTGCAGACAATAGTAGCTGAGAGAGTCGCAGACATGAGCTCCATGGCGCGGGCTGCTGCACCCGCACTCATACCTCTTAGTGATGGGTTTGTAAATAAATTATGCTTTTTATTCTTACCATATCTACAATTTTTGGATGCCAATTATACCTGACAAATATTATTTTGTAACAACCCTCCTGTATACCTATAATCAATCTGCCTAGCCTTTTCCCAACTATGTTGGGGTCGGCTTCCAGTCTAACCGGATGCAACTCAACACCAGTATTTTACACGGAGCGACTACCTATCTGACTTCCATAATCCAGTTACTGGGTAATACGATGTATTACCCAGTAACTGGATTATGGAGGTACCCCTTGGTAAGGCTGGTTGTCAAACTTTCGGGCTTCTGACTACCTGTAACGACTGTCAAAGATCCACGAATGACAGCCGGGTCCAACGGCTTAACGTGCTTTCCGAGGCACGGAGGAATCTCGGTATGTAAAGATGGTCACCCATCCACAGATCAGCTGCGGCAAGCGTAGCTTAACCTGATCAATCGACCTGTGCGGCTGTTATTATGTAACCACGGGCCCCTACCTACATCCTATATAAATAAACAAAAATTGTAATCTAGTCTAGGACCAGTTAACATACATAACTACATAATCTGAATAATTTCACTACAAAATTTCCAGTAGCCCACCGAACCGCATGGCGATGAAGGAGCTGCTAGAATCTCTGATCTCGAACGACTACATGCCTCTACATCGCACGCTGAAGGCTTCAGGACCTATACCACTGCCTACCTTCCTCATGGATACCACTGAATTAACTGCTGATAAGGTATTTATGCACATCTTTTTTATGGAAGGAATTTCTTTGACAGCTCTATAGACTAAAATAGAAAACCTTAGTCATCATCATCCTGCCTCATATTACTTGTTACTTCGGGTCGGCGCAACACGTTTTCTTCTTCCATTCTCCCCTGTCAACCGATTCACACACAATCCATCCATCTTTTCTTTGACCTTCTTCTCCCTCTCTATCCATCACTGTTTATATTCATCACTCTTTTAGTCTCTTTAAAACTCAAGGTTTGCCAACGTGCAATGAAGCGCAGTATTCTAGATGTCAATTTATTTGTGGTCATACTTCTCTATTACTCGTCATCACATATGACTTATTACATTTATGATTCTATAACAAATTACCTTCAGGCTTCAGCTACTTCGTCGTCCATCCACGTCGATGCGCATCGCTCGCCCGCGCTTTTACTTCAATTTTTCTGAGCGTTCTTTCTGGCTTTTTTTTTCTTTTTGCTGGGCTTCTAAGGGTTGTAACGTGATGTTAAACAGCCTATAATTTTCCTCAAGAATTTCCTAACAAATGTAATAGGGAATTTTTCAAATCTGACGATAGTTCCAGAAGTTCGCGCGCTCAGACAGACAGAGATAGAGGAGATAGAGGGATAGGGGATTTGGTTTTATAATGTAGTGATGCCTCTAAACATCAACAACATCCTTTCCAGGCAGTATGGAAGTGCCTGGTGAACCGCGGCGCGTACAACCCGCTGTACGACACGGACTACGAGGGGCTCATAGGACTGCGACCCGAGAAGCTCGACAGGCGACCGCACACGCAGCCACATAAACCTACTAAGGTGAGATTCGCCACCCATGAGATTGAAAAATATTATGTCGTTTATTTATCTACTTACTTAATTAACTAATTACATTTTTAAACATTTCTTAAAATATAAAAAAATTAAGTATAAAAACATTTAAAAATATAAAAAATAGTGATCCACCGTTGTCGGGAGCAGGGTCCAAGGTAGCGGTGGTTAGGGCTCCAGAAACAGGAACCTCCTCACAATGCGAGCCGTATCGAGGAGTACTGCCTTTTGAATCAGGCCCTTGCCAACCGCCTAACGAGAGTCTCGATAGATGTTGATCGAGGCTTTCGGCCACCAGGCCATTGGCTGATACGACAATCGGCACAATGACAGCCGACCTCGACCTTTTTTTTGACCCAGACCCGAATTATAAGCCCAAGAACAGCCAGGCCTTCAAGCCCCATCAGATTCGACAATACAGGACATTATCCTAGCACAAAAGAAGACATGGGGCAACGCAAGTTTTGCCAAAAAAAAACAACTGTAGGTTGTATAAAATGCAATATGAGACTTTGTTTTGTTACGGGACAAAATCATCGCAATTATTTTTTACATTTCCATAATAAATAATTTGCTTAGTTGATATACATAGTGTTTTTATTTTACCTGTTTAAATGACACTAATTTGACAATGTACCACAGTGAACATTACAAATTACTTGTTGTTCTCAACGTATTTCGCAGTGTTCACTGTGATGAACATTGATTTCCTGAATGAAAACCTCTAAATAAAATATTCTTTGTCTATTCTTCCTAAGTAGTATTTAACCCCTAAGACTTTGGGAATACCTACATCTTATTTCATAAAATAAAACAACTCGGATCTCTGCCAAATTAAGGGTTAAAATCAAATCAATCTCATGTGTTACGTAAAACTATATTCAAATCAGAATTCTCCTTCACCAGCAAGAAGAAAAAAAAGAGAAATCTGAAGAAAAGAAACCTGAAGAGAAACCACAAGACCCAGCGAACGCAGTAGCCGAAGCGAAGGAGCTAAGCGCTTTAGCGCTGAAGGGAGCGCTGAGCGTCCAGCACCAGCAGCGCCTGTTAGCGCTGCTGGATCAGGAACCACATGTCGTGTATGAGATAGGAGTCACACCTAACCAGGTAAAGTATCTTCAAATCCTTATTTCCAATCACTGGTTATTTACACAAAAAAAAAATACGTCTTATCACAAAATGAGTTCTAAAGTTGGATCAAGCTTAAACCTTCGTGCTAGTTATTGAATTTTGAACTTTATTCCAACTGGTGTAAACTTCTTAATACGAAATTGACAACTTTACGTTAGTCGGAATAAAGTTCAAAATATAATAACTGGTTCGAAGGTTTGGACTTGGATTAAAGTTAAAACTCGTTTTGTAATAAGGCTGATTGACCCTACTGTAAATTAAGTTAATTACATCATGGCTAGTACTATTGAAAAAGTCATAAAAGTTAAAGTTGTAGTGCAAAACATGTTTGGAAACTAAATTGTGAACACACTCTATTATATTATATTAATTGGCACATAATTTCATATAAACATTTTCCACAGTTACCAGAGTTAGTTGAAAACAACCCGATGGTCGCCATTTCGGTGCTACTGAAGCTGATACACTCACAACACATCACTGAATACTTCAGTGTGCTAGTCAATATGGAGATGTCGCTGCATTCTATGGAGGTTGTTAACAGGTAACATAAACATAATAATATAACGCCTCTAAGCCCGATAGGGTAGGCAGAATAATGGTAGATTGCCCAAATTTTGCAAGTTATGTTTAAGATCAGTAGAAGGCGATCCAATTCCTATTAACTGAGCAATCTAGGCTCCAGCTACTGTGAACTGACTCATGAAGTTAAAACGTATGACGGTATGACACTTAGTCCAACCTGGGGACCGAACTCAGAACCCCAACCATTCTCCATTTTAATTCTTTTACCTATTGTGGTATAGTAATTTTATTTTTAGGTGCATCGTCTTCTCTTAATATATAGGTATAATATAAATATATATAATTAATGTATGCAAAATATTGTAAAACATTTTAAAAGAGTAACGGTGGAGTTTCTTGCCCATTCTTCTCCATACGAAAACTACCTTTTGTAAGGGGCGACTAGAATCAATTTTATTTTAATACTAGCTTCTGCCCGCGGCTTCGCCCGCGTGGATGTCGGAAATTTACCCACGGGAACGTGCTAACAGGATAAAATGTATGTGCTTCCCCAGAATGCCATCTATCCCGCGGGCCCTTTGTGGCTAATTACAATAGAAAACCAGTTGTGTCTCATTATTGGTGATTAAGAGGGTACCTATATGATATCTTCACCTAAGTACCTAACTAATTTAATAAAAAAACTCAATAACAGAAAATTAAATACCTACCTACCTAAATAAACCTATTTCTGATGATAACTAATCTAAACTCAATAAATAAGAAATATCCCTAAAAACTAATATCTATACGAATGACTAATCCTACCTAACAGTATTATAAAATAACCTACGGTCACTACATACACTATCAAATATACTACCTATACTTAAAAATTAAAATGTATACTTACGACTCATATAAAAATAAACCTAAATAACTCTAAAAACTAAAAGGAATAAAAATGAACTCCACTGCGGGTGACCCAACCTACGACAAACTTAGTATTTGCGGTTGGTACAGTACAGACAGTGGTAATCGGGTATAGAGATCGAACCGCAAAATTAAGTTTGTTTTTTATTGTATATACTTTTCCGGGATAAAAAGTACCCAGTATGGTGCCCAGGATATTAAAGAATAATTATACCAAGTTTCATCGTAATCGAACTGGTAGTTTTTGCGTGATGCCTGAACAAACAGACAGACAGACAGACAAAAAATTTTTTAATCACATTTTTGGGTTCGGTGTCGGTCAAGTAACACCCCCTGCCATTTATTTTTTGGATATTTTCAATGTACAGAATTTTCACTTCTACAGATTTATTATAAGTATAGATTATTTTTGACGTTCAAAAGTGCCTTTTATGTGCCTGTGTATTTGAAATAAATTATTTGACTTTGACTTTGACAACTCCAGCAGTCGCGCTTGCGAAATTAATTCTTTTTCATGACCTGGAACTGCGTTATGTCATTTATATTCTATGCCCTTGAGCTGAGATGAACTAAAATTTTCATTGCTTTACATTCTGTTTCTACAGACTAACAATATCATTACAACTGCCAGTTGAATTTGTCCACCTAAATGAATTGGAATAATATCTTCTATGCCATAGAGATAAAGTTCAATTTTGATTGCTTTATATTTTCTTTCCACAGACTAACAACATCAGTAGACCTGCCAGTAGAGTTCGTCCACCTGTACATAAGTAACTGCATATCGACGTGCGAGACGATAAGGGACAGGTACATGCAGAACCGGCTGGTTCGGTTGGTTTGTGTGTTTCTACAGTCGCTCATTAGGAACAAGATTATTAATGTTAAGGTAAGCATATGTCATTAATATTATTTTTTTGTTTAGCCTATACTGTCCCACAAATGGACAAAGGTTGGTGATGGTGAAGTCCTTGCACGAACTCTTTTCTGGCCACCAATTAAATAATTAGCAGGAAAAAAACGCCAGATTTTTTATTTTCTGTTTTGTACATATTTATAGAATCCGGGACTGTCATGCAACATTTTAAAGTGTAGAACTACCAGGCAATATTTTAGAGTATCTGGAACTACCAGGCAATATTTTAAAGTGCCTGTAACATCATTATCAATTCAGCCAGAAGACGTCCACTGCTGGATACTGACCTCATGCAAGCACCGCCACTTCGACCGGTTCTGCGCTTCCAGCATTCAGCTAATTCCTGTGACCTTCACAAGGTCATCAGTCCACCTTGCACCACCTCCACCTTCCACCTCGCACGGCAGCCACGAAAGACGTCAGAAGGCCTCCCTTCTGACGTCTTTCGTGGCTGCCGTGCCTGGCATACTATCAGGCAATAGTTAGAATTTCTGGGACTACTAGGGAATATTTGAGAGTATCTGGGACTACCGGGCAATATTTTCGAAAGTCTAGTATACTACCAGCCTAATTTGAGTGTCTAGCATATTACCTGGTAATATTTTAGTGTCTGGAACTACTTTACAAAAAATTATCAAAAGTAAACGCTAATCACCTACCTATAATTTCAGGAACTATTCATCGAAGTACAAGCCTTTTGCGTGGAGTTCTCCCGCATCAGAGAAGCGGCTGCCCTGTTCAGGCTGCTCAAACAGCTGGACTCGGGCGACGGACTAGCGCACAAGGACGCGAAGGAGAACTAGCAGTGGGCCTACTGGACTTGTTGGCACGTGGACAGAGGTGTTTCGTGATAATAGTGAAACATAGAAAACTCTAAAGTCAGTTTTTAGAGTTTCGCATTAAAAGTATCGAGTTTTTGGGAATGTAGACAGGTGACATTGTTTGGTTTTAGAGAGACTGGGAAAGGTGTCCTTTGGGAAAAATAGGAAGAAATAAGATTAATTTATTGGTTGCAAGTATGACCTTACTATATCAAAGTTTATAAGTGCTTTCGCATCAGTGTAAAACAAAAATCTTCCGTCTCTTTCTTGTATAATCTGTCCGTAAGGGATAGCAATATTTATAGTGTAGCAGGAACTACACGAATCACGATTAATCTTGTTTACATTCTGAGAAATGAGGATATAAAATAGTGTATAATGGATTTTTTTCATGTTGCAAATTGATTGGCAGTTAACTTGTAAATTTTTAGTTAAAATACATAAAGATTGTCAGAATTGAACCTTGAGGCGAGACCTGTTCGAAATAAGTTCGCGTACAAAATTAACTTCCAAAATAGCGCTCGCGATTTTTTGTAGGATCTCAAAAATGCTTTATTTTTCTTCAGATTTAATTCTAAAACTGGTATAGAATAGCAACAGTACATTTAAAAATAAAGATTACTACGAACCTCCTCCATTTTTTGTAGTCGGTAAAAAATTAAATAACTTTATCTGTATTTTCTTGAATATTTATTATAGTATTTGTAGGAAATACTGTTGCGGTCTTACATTTGTCAGACCTTATGTAATTTATTTGACAGAGTATAATATAGTAAAATTCGTTAAGACATACCTATATTTGTAGCCGGTCCCGAATGATGTTTATCAAGGTATGATGTACCCGAACATCTGAGGGGCAATTCTCGTAATTAAAAACATTCAAAACGTCAAAAACTTGTCAAAGATCTTCATCTTTGACAAGTTTTTGACATGTTTAACAAAAAAAGAAATTAGAGGTATTTTTGACAGATTGAGACAGATCAGAAGGTGAACTTTCTTAAAATTACGAGAATTGCCTCTCTGTTAATATGTAAGTACAAAAAAGTTTCTGTATTAAAAACGTTTTTAGTAGCATGTGGATGCGGATTTGGTCACTGCTCACACCCTGAGATTAACCCGCATGCATGAAATTTACGAGATACATATGCGTATACTCAACTATCTACTTTAGCGGTATGTATTCTAAGTGAATTTTTGAGTGAATATTTGTAATACAAATATGTCCAACAATGTTTTGTTGCAATTAAATTCTAACTTTGTCCCGTATGGCATTGTTCCAAAACTCGATAATTATCTCAGATTCAGACTTCTGAATTCAAATATAGGTAAATCCCTCATCATATCATCATTTCAGCCGAAAGACGTCCACTGCAGGACATAGGCCTCCCCCAAGCACCTCCACTTCGACCGGCACCCTAATTGCGTAACACGCGATCAATCTTAATCGGTTTCATTTTGACAGTTCAACAACATTCATTGCGTTATTTACGTGTTGATTAGACAAATTTTTCGTCCTTATGAAGCAATGGATTAGCAATTTGCTTCAAAATTATTCTGATTCCGATTGATTGTATGTTACGCAATTAGGGTGCGGTTCTGTGCTTCTCGCATCGTCGTCGTCGAAAGGGTTCCTGCGCACGTCACGCGCAATCACGCATCGTAATAAAACAACATAAAGAGTAGTGGCCCAGTGGTAACGGCCGCGACTCATGATCAGGGCTTCGAACCCAAGCAGGCACTTTACTTTGTGTAAAGTATTGTAAAACCACTGCTCTCAAAACGGTGAAGGAAAACATCGTGAGGAAAGCGGGTATGTCCTAGAACCAAAAATTCGAGGCATGTGACGTCTACAAACCTGCACTGGGCCCGCGTGGTGGATTATGGCCCTGTCCCTCTCAACGAGAGGAGGCCTGTGGCCCAGCAGTGGGAACATTATAGGCTGGTTATGATGATGATGAATAAAACATAAGAAAAGGCGCATTGCGGGTGCCACACGCATGCGTGTAAGGAATTCTGCTTGACACTAAAAACTCCCTAAAACTCAAACTCTTTATTACATTCATGTGTACATTTCGATGTTACAATATAAGTAAGTTCCAACATGTAACCCGGTTAGAATAATATTATGTACTTACATTTTAAAAGTCGGGCACACATCAGTAGTAAAATTATAAATGTTAGTTTAAACTATGTTCCAGTCTCGTCATAAGCTAATGTCTTCCTATAGTGATCTTTTCGACGCTTAGCATTTTTACATTTTCAAATACAACATCCACCCGAAACCTGTTACCATGGATTCAGTCCTATGACGCTGATTGTTTTCGCCGGTTATAAAAAAAAACTTGAGTGGTGTCAAGGGACACCCGGATGGAACGAAGTATAACTGGCTTGCTTTCTATAAGAGAGAGAGACAGACAGAGAAACACGCGCACGCCGCACGGCTTACAACTATAGCAAAAAGTGTCGTTACAACTTTTGGTCTTAATTTTTTCCGTCTACCCCCCCTTTTGCAACGCGCGATAAGGAACTTCGTTCCAAAAAAACGACGAATAATTTCTAAGCTAGGGGGTCTTTCTTTTGGGTGGGAAATCATTAAATAACTTCTCCCGCTCTGGGCGGAGCGGGAGGGCATGCCTGACTCTTACTGACTAAAACCCACCCTTGTTCCTTCAGTTGCCTGTGCCAGGGGCCAAAGTAGGTCTTTCGAACAACCCACAACCCTGGCAGACAACCCGCGACCCTGGCAGAAGCTAGGGGCGGTCTAGAATCATGTGCTGAATTCATGGTTACAGTTTGCGCGTCGATATGCCTGCCACCCTGTATAAGCAGAGCATCTAATATTTCAAACTTAATAAAATAAAGTTTCTTGCCGGAACTTCTCAATATTAAAACAAATTATAACTTTAACCCGTAAGTGTACTAGCTATAAATTATCACATAATAAATTTTTATAGTAGATATATTTTTCCACGATTGAGGAAGCTCCTTCTATGAGTAATGCACAAAGTAATTGATTCACCTGTTAAATTATAATATTTACTAATAACTATAATAGTTACTATGTAGTATGTGATACCTACTAGTTTTTGTAAGTACATTATAACTGGAATCATCATGATATTATATTCTGTTATGTTGTGCATGTAAACTTAAATAAATAAATGTGAAATACTCCCTTAGACAATGTAGGTACGTAATAAGTATAGTCGTCCTCGAAATTGCTTTGCCACCCTATGTTCTAATGCCACTTATAGGTGCGTCCACGCTATATAACCAAACATGTTTTAAACCAACTAATTAACTAAACTAATATTCTAAAGAGAAAAGTATTGATTTTTTGTTACGCTAAAACGGCTGAACAGATTTGGCACATGCCCATGTGCCAAATTTCATCCAAATCAGTTTCTCAGACCATGGCCTGGGATATGGGATACTTTTTATTACAACATTCCCACAGGGTCGAGACTTATGCGGGTAAAACCGCGGGGCGCAGCTAGTGTAATATATTTCTATTGTGTGTAACATAAAATAATCTTTACGCACCCTTATAAAGGTCTATTTTTGTTCTAAGATCAATGTGACAAGTAGATTCAACCTTAGTGGTGATTCAGTTTCAATACTGGGAGTTTTTGTTTAAAGTGGTTTAGCAATTATAAGGTTCACTATACATTCCTATCACGCTATGGTACCTATTCTTTGGGACTATCTATCTATACAAATATCTAGTAAAATTTGTAACGAAGATTTTTTGTTTATTTGTATGTATTTATGTTGCGGATTGACGCAGAAACGGCTGAACATTTATTTAACTTTGAAAAATGGCACACACTTTTAATCCCGGTGGTACCTTCCCGTGAGATATTCCGACATCAATGCGGGCGAAGCCGCGGGCAAAAACTAGTCTATACATAATAATTCAAGTACCTACGCTTTGACATGAGGAACTAGTTGTTGTGGCGGAACTGGAGAAAGATGTGTATACCCAAGTTGCTGAAGGCCGAGTTTACACCCGCTCCTAAGGCACAGTCCCACCGCTGGCGATTAACGAGAAGCTAGTAACTAAAAACCAGTTTGCGGGCAAGGAGTGCGCGACGGCGGCGGCGGTGCGTGTACACACGGCTACACATCAAGCTATGCAAAACCAGTATTGGCTGACCGTTAATTGTGAGAAAATATCATACAAAGTGAGGCCAAGACAAACTGGTTTTGTATAGCTTGACGTGTAGTCGTGTGTACCAAGTGTGAGCCTCACGGCGAGATTTCTGCCTGCCATGTGAGTGTCGCTGAGAGAGTACCCCCTTTGATAGCTCTGGTCGCTGCGATAAACGAATAGATACTCGCCGGCGCGGTGTGAACAGTCGGCAATTAACTATGTATCTCTTTTACTTACACGGAACCTACAATCTTCTGTTCGTTTGTTGAGCGAGAAAGTCGTTGATATCTAGTCGCATCCTCGTCGGCGGGGTCTCTATGGTGAGCATAGACTAGGTATAACCGTTGCAATCCACAATCACGCGTCATGCGACTTTATTTACACTAACGTGAGGTTTAATTCAGAATGATTGGCGCGCTCGTGAAATGAAACAACCTACCTAAGCCTATGTTTATCATTTATATATATTACCTATATTAATCTATGATGTTTATCTCATAACTCAGAGACACAGACCTCCTCTCGATGAGAGTGATATGGATATGCTTTTAAAGGTCCTTAAATCATCTATAAAGTAGTTAATTCTATTTTCATGTTTCATACTGGATTTGCCCAGTGGGTTATTTGCCTAATATTGTCAATGATGTAGAAAATATATAATAGTAACTGCCGGTCGATTCTGTAAAAATCTCACCGTGAAAACTCAAGTGAAGTGAGCTTGATGTGAGTTGACAGTAGTGTCAATCCCTAGCATTATTTGAAATGACAGCTCACTCCACGCTCACTTCACCTAAGTTTTCACGGTGAGATGGTTACAGAATCGCACTGCTGTTTCAAGTTACGACTGATTAACTATATTACTATTAACTTTTATAAGATAATTTAGATTGTTGCTTGGGTTTTCACATTTTGTACGTAACGAAGAATTGAATAGCTTGGCGAATGTAGGAACGAGTGTTACCTAATATTTGATTGTAAACATTACCTAATTTAAAAAGTTATTCAAGTGTGAACACAAACTTGTTCCGATTACTATGTAAATAGAATGGCGTGCGAGTGTGGAATAATGATTATTGGGAACACAAAGATAATTGAAGATTGAAGAGAATTTGGGGCTTATTCATAGATGTTGCTTAAAATTAAATTATATTTTAACGTCAAAAATGTATGGTTAAACAGTTGCTAATCATCAATTAACTTTAAGCAACGTTTATAAATAAACCCCTAAGTAACTATTGTTTTTATGCTTTAGTTTATTATTCTCTAATCTTAAGAAATATAATGGCCATGAAGCCATTTTTTTACAAGTTATTTCTGTAAATGTCTTCTGTACACATCTTTATAGTTATTGTTCAATATCTCTTATCTAAACTGTTAAAGTGTGTTGTGTAAGTTGGCAATAAAACATTCAAAATATTACATTCAGAGTTTATTACTATGAATAACTACAACAACCCAATATTAATTCTAACTAAAACTGGCCGTAGCCAATGAACGCATAAATGCTTATGAACATACATTTTAGGCTAAATAGAAATGATTACTACGGTCACAGCATTCATGCGTACTAACTTAGTCTACTTAGCACCTTCCAGAAATTTCCGTATGTCATCATCAGCAGCCAAGTCCAATGGTGTACAGTCATCCTCATCTTTAAGCAGAGATGCTCCAGCTTTTAACAATATCTTAGTTGACTCAATGTGGCCACAGGATGCAGCATAATGTAACGCAGTTTGACCACTTTCATCTGCGACATCTACTGGGCATCCTCCATCCAAAGCTGCTTGTAAAGCTTTTGTAGCATTTCGGTCAGCAGCCCAGTGTAACGCAGTGAGACCATCGTCATCCCTCTCATGACGAAGTTCTGGGAGCTTGGCAAGGAGTTCAGTGACACGGTCGGCACAGTTTTCTCGAGCCGCGTCCAATATAGACAGTTCATTGTGTATTAGCTCAGGTTCAGGTGACTTGCGCATAGAAGACACTGCCACCCAGGCTTCTTTTATTCCTGTCTCGTCATATTCAGAGAGTTCTGTTAACTCTGGGGCATATCTCTGCACTAAGGCAATGTACTTTTGTTTAGCCTCTTCATTTGGCATGTTGCCGAGAGACCTCCAGGCTTCCCATTTTCGACGGCCTCTACCATCCAGCCACCCTGGCTTAGGGGCCTCACACTTGCCTTCAAGTCCTTGTTTGTAGAGACCATACAGTTCCAACAGTTGGTTGTTGGTTAGTGAGCTTGTTAGTTTCCTCACATGATCGGCTGCCTTATTAAAAGAAATGTCTAAAGGAGACAGGTCATCATCGGAGAAGTCTGAATCAGGGTATTCTGGAAGGGCTTCAGCCATTGTAAATGCTAACTATTTTGAATTGTGTGTCTGTTTAACTATTTTGAACTTGAACAGTTAAGTTCAGTCCTTCTAAAGTGTGTACTTGCTTGTTAGTAGCATCTGCAGCAGAGGCGGCACTTGCAAACTCTATAAAACCGTATCCTTTGCTAAGACCAGTAGAGCGGTCAAACACTACTCTAGCACTCTGTATTGGTCCAAACTGAGCGAAGTATTCTTTGAGTTGTCGATGACCTACAGTCCAGGGCAGGTTGCCTATGTACAGGCGAGCTGCTCTTGCTGTGCTGGCCATAACCTTAAACTGCGACAATTTCAAGTAAATGCAAAGATCGGTCTCCAACCAATGCTCGGTAGTCAACTCCCGAACTCTCACTCAGTGAATCCAAGTCCAGCAGAGCTCCCCTCAGTCCCCACTTCTTCAGCAAAGCCTCAATGGACCAGTCCGTGCTGCGTTCCTGGTAAGAACATAAAAATCGCGCGTCAGTGCCGTCTAGCAGGTAAGCGACAGTCGATAACACTTCCTCGAACTGAGAGGGTTCGTAAAAACAATCTGAAGCTAGTAACAGATCTACTGGTCTAAGTGCGTGAACTTCTGATAGGAATAGGCCCCAGGCGAGTCCTAGGATCTTTACGTCGCGGTTGGGAACGAGGCCGTTCGCCTCACAACACGCAGACAAGTGTCTCAGGGACCTGGGCAGGGCGACGCTGTCAGTGAGCGTAACACGGGCGCCACACTTTGCAGCTAAGATTCCCGGCAAGCCGGTTCCGCAACCGAGTTCTAGGACTCGAAGACCACGTAAATGCCGCCTTTGTGTCCACAAATACCAGGATAATAGGGGCGCCGACGGCCACGTGTAGAACGAGTAGCCAGCCGTCAGAAGCTCCGGTATAACTATTTCCAAATATTCACCTCGAGTGTCGCCGTTGGTTGATGATTTGCCACGAAACACGAACTTTTTCAGTTGACCACTCACAGACCTGCCATCGGTCATTGCATAAGCATTCCTTGCGATAAATAAAGAAATTATATTTTTTGATGCTGTGTGTCGTCGTGAAACCAGATCAGCCGTCAAATATAATGTTGCCAGTCAAATCAAAAAACTGTTTGTAAATGAAATAATTTAATTCAATATTTTAATTGCTATTTAATCATTGTCATGCGTGACTACAAGATTTGTTATTCATAGGATGCAGTAATGAATAATTATTATGAATTTCAGTAATAAGAATTCATGGTACAGTAAAATAAACCCAAACAACGATTTTATCATGGTTAGTTGAATTTACTGATCTTGTAACACTTTAACGTTACATTCATTCATTTATCAGCAGACATCATTCAATTTACCGGGCTTATCAGCCCGTTCAATCGGTCTACAACACACGAGTACATTAATTTGTTCAATGTTCATTCATTAAGTAGTGAGTACTTATTGTGCGTGCGTGTTGCGGAGAGATAATTTATTTTTTATTAAAAAATCTATATAAAACACAAAAATGTCCGCAGCAGCTAAAGGTATGCATCTTTTCTATTTTAATAGCCTACTGTTATGTTAATAACGTGTTAATTCGTTGGAATAACAACAAGATTACCGTGGGGTCAAACTCCAAAGTTTTTACAAACAACTTTGTCTCAAGTCCCAATCAAATAATAATATTTTTTAACTATATTGATATCAGTTATTTACTTCAATAATGTTAATATTTATGAATGCAAACATTTAATCTAATTAGAAACAATTTTTGTAAATATATGGGGTGATTGACCTGCTGGAACGGTGATGTCGGTTAAAGTCCGATGTCGTTGTGTTGTACCTACCGGTACCCGGTACCTATTAAATACTTTTAATTAATTTGAGGCGATACGACGCATATTGACTAATTCGCGTTATGACCAATGATAGTTATCGTCATAAATACGCGAAATGACCAATCGGCATAAAAGAAAGATACTGTAAATGCATAATAAACTGGTTCAGGGTAGACTGGATTTCCGGAATTGGGGTCATTAGGAACCAAATTAAATCAGCGGGTCAAGTTAAATCAAGTGGTCATTCAAAGTTACTGGGGTCCAAGTTTATGTTACCGAGGACTTCCTGCAACCTGGAAGGATGCTTCTAAGCATATGACCAAATGGCAAATTATGGCGGGATTAATTATTTTTTTCTTCTCCCCATGGGGGTAGGCAGAAACTATTGAACGCCACCTGCTACGATCCTTACATTCTCCTTTTGCCTCGTTTACGTTCATACATCTGCTCATACACGCACGCCGGTTGCGAGTACTACCATGTACTACGCACCTGATCTTTCTGAAGAACGTCACCAATAAGGTCACCATAATATTATGTCCTCATAAGGCGTCCCCCCCGGGCGTTGCCACTCACATCTGCCTTGTAAATTTATACTTTTTGTTATTCGCGTTTCATTCATCCTCTCAACATGAACAAACCATCAAAGCATACTCTTTTAAATTTTTGTCACTACATCTTCTTGTAAATCGCACCGTTGCATTCCTCAGCTTATCATTCAACGGTCACATTACAAATGCATCACAAGGAACTTTTCCACAGCATTTATTCTACTTTCATGCTTCTTTTAGTTCTTTTACCACACCCAACATTCACTTGCATACTTATGCCGTAAGCGCAGGCACCAGGACACCATTGTGAACAGCCATTCGACCTTTTTTGCACATCAACTGCACCCTACCCACATTATTAATTAGAATCTGAATAATGTTGAAGGATATAATCCATTGCTTTGACCTTTGACCATGTTATTCTTTCGCGTTGCGATAGCGAAAAACTCTTATCAATACAATAAGTTTTTTTGAAAACAGTCACAAAATGCAAGTCACGTGAAAAGCGCGGTGATAGAGATATTCATAGGTAATTACAGGTAGATAATAATATAGATATATACTAAAAGACTAGTAACAGCAGTGCGATTCTGTAACCATCTCACCGTGAAAACTTAGGTGAAGTGAGCGTGGAGTGAGCTGTCATTCCAAATAATGCTAGGGATTGACACTACTGACAACTCACATCAAGCTCACTTCACTTGAGTTTTCACGGTGAGATTTTTACAGAATCGACCGGCAGTAGTAACTCTCATAGTAGAGTGATGAAACATGCTTAAATATGCTTAGGTGGGTACTCACTACATAAATCTAACATATAGCCCGTCTACCTTCAAAGTAAGAGTGAACAAGCATCTTCTGGGCTCGCTTGTTTCATCATAGACCTCATCCATCGCTTTCCATCAGACGTGATCGAGAACAAGAGCAGGCGCATTCAGTAATAAAATAATAAAAAACCTAAAGGAACAATGTTTTCGATTTCAAATACCAAATAAGGCCCACCACCTAAAACTTGTTTAAATTAAAGCCATTCGATTGGTTGAAACTCGTTTTAAGTTATGTTTCAGTCTTGCGTAAGGTTCTACGGACCTAAATGTTAAGGTTTATGTTTTACCCTAAGCTAAATAATATTTACCACTAGTGCCACAGGTATTTCGCCAACCTCACGAGTCACAACAGCCAGCGTAGGTCACTATAACTACAGCCGTAGGACGTGGTAGAAACAGATGTGACCCTGCATGAGGCAGACATGACCTGAAGTCTTGTATACCATGACAGGCAGCTTCTCCAGCGGTCCAAGTCTGCGGTATAGTTGCGTAACACACAAAATGACAATTGATAGCAATGGATTACATTCAGACAGCTCAGTCATCTTCATTGCGTTATTTATGTTGTTCAGGTGACGAATTTGTCCTTCAAAACCCTCGTATTGTGATTGAAAGTGTGTTTCGCAATCAGGGTGCGGGTCGTAACTCGTATGCCATATTAACAAAGTCAATAGAAATCGTTATCGTATGGCATGATAAAAAACACTAACATAATAAGCCCTTTGTGGCTTTACTCTAATGAATGTTTGTGGTCTAGTCGTAGTTAGGATCTATTTGATAACCATAGGCACAGACGCCAGCACATCGAGCTACCCGAAACTGTCAAATTCTCCTAATAAACATTGAACCTAATGCTTTAGCGATAAAGTTGAAAATCTATTAAAGAAATTTGACAGATTGTAGTAGCTTGATGTGTTGGCGTCTGTACGATTGAACTGTTATGTCATATCAGGTTGAAAGTCCAATAGTCTGCTCTATGCCAAGTTTAAAACTGTTTACATTCAAGGGCAAAGTCGCTGCGTTAATTTTAGATAACGATATTTAGAAATTTATTATTGTACGAATTGTATCTACCGACTTTAAGGATTACTTATCTCCAAAAAGTATCTATGTTTATAATATCAATACGTTGATATCATGATCGACTTTTGAATATTGCCCCCTGCATAATCCGATAAAAGGGACATTCTTGTAGGTTATTGATGCAAACTCCACGACGCCGACGATGGGATTGCTCTCTAGGCGCAAGCTATGACGAAAATAACTTCGTTGTTCCGTGTATGGGTGACCATCTTTACATACCAAGACCCCTCCGTGCCTCGGAATGCACGTTAAGCCGTTGGTCCCGGGTGGTCATCTTTGACAGTCGTTACGAGTTGTCAGAAGCCCGTAAGTCTGTCAACCAAGTCTTACCAAGGGGTATCGTATTACCCAATAAGTGGGTTTTGGAGTTCAGATAGGCAGTCGTTCCATGTAAAATACTGGTCTTCAGCTGCATCCGATAAGACTGGGAGCTGACCCCAACATAGTTGGGAAAACGCTAGGCAGATGATGATAATAATTATGTATTGGGATGGGATTATCCAATACACAAGTTAAACAAACTATCATAATGCTAGGGCAAATATGAAGACTACGCTGAGTGGTCGAAGAAAAATGCACCAGCTAAGAACATATAATAGAGTTTTTGTCAGACTAATTACTTGGCCTGACTGCAGAAAGATACACGGCAAAAAAAAAACACTAAACTTGAATCTATCTTTGAAAGGAAAAGAGTATTATAAATTTTCCTTCCGCTCAAGCTTCCTTGTGTTTCCTATCAAAGTCCCTCCTTCCAGGTGGTCTAGACACTCTAGAGTCTAGACTAATCCGTTTGATATGAGGTGTACTACAGGTACACAGACACAAAAACTAAAACACAAAGCACTGGGAACTGCTGCAGTTCCCAATCAATTAATTGCTCAAGCGTAGATGCCTTACTTAGGCACTTCCAAAATTCTACGTTCTAAGCAAGTATACTATGATCTATCCTTGACCCAGGTATCTTCATCGTGGGTGCCAAGCGCACGGCGTTCGGTACCTTCGGCGGCGCCTTCCGCAACACGTCGGCCACTGAACTGCAGACCATAGCCGCCGTAGCGGCTCTCAAGGAGGCAGGAGTTGCCCCTGAGAAGGTCGACAGTGTGGTCGTTGGGCAGGTCATGACGGTGAGTAACAGACAGTTCTGAACTAGTATTATATCTTCGGAACGGGGCTAGAGCGCCATCCATGTCCAAGAGCTGAAAAAAAAACTACATATATGAATACCATTTGCGTATTCACTTGTTTAATTTGGTAAGATTGTGTTCGATGCGGTGCTTACAGCACCAGTAAGCACCATTGGGTAACCACTGCTGCCGCATAGCAGACACCTTTTGGAATACCGTTACAGTTACAACGTTGCATATTTACGTAAACCATACAACAGCGTTTAAAATAATTTTCTTTAAATTAAATAAAATATCAATTATTTCAGGCAATTGTTAAACCCATACCATACAGACACATACTCTTAAATACCATAGGCATTTACATCATAATAGTAACACAGATAGAATATTAAAATACACAAATACAACAGCTAAACTCTTGCAAGATGGACGACACGGTACACAGCCACAGCTTTTACAATTTCATTCCTACTCATGCTCACGGCGAACATGTCAGTTGCACTACACCGCCAGGGCAAGTTCATCATAGCCCGGTAAGCATTATTATATTGTACACGAATAGTGTTATACGCACTCCTCGTGTACCGGTACCAAAGTTGGCTGGTGTATAACGACTGACAGTAGGCCCTGAACAGCATCACCCTAACTTGAATTGAGCGGTGATAAAAACGTCTAGCTAGCTCATTGTTTCTACAACCGATACTGCGTCTCTGTCGTTCCAAATCAACATCATCAGATAAGTTTTCTGTTACAATATGCACGAGATATTTAAATTTTGTAACTATTTTTAATTAGTTCCACCAAAAATAATAGGGCGTCATCAGGCGTCATCAGGGCCTTTCTTATATTTAAAAATCATAACTCTCACAGATGGCTAATAATTTTCTGAGGCCGCTGACCGACGGACTGAGCAACACGATGTCGACATCCGACTCAGTGCTGCTCAGCTCTCGATCAACTGGTTTACATATAGGTTAAACGATACCGGTGACGTTAGACCACGCTGTCTCACTCCACTAATTAGCCTGTAAGTCTCCGACAGAGCATTATTCCACTTAACTTGATTAACTTGGTTAGCATACCAGAATTCTAAAATGTTTACTAAATATTTTCGGTGGTACTTCTGTTTTTCTTAATTTTTCCCATAATATACTATAATTAATGGAATCAAATGCTCGGCTTAGGTCTAAAAAGCATGAATATACTGTTGTAGTATTCGGAAACTGTATTTTTTAAAGCAAAAATAGACAGATCGGTGGATGAGCCTCGTCGGAAACCAAACTGAGCGTTGTTTAGCGGTATGTTCTTTTCATTCAAATGTTTTATAATACGCGAACTGCACTTCAAGTGAGCCTTTCCTTGAACTGCACTTCAGGTGAGCCAAAAATCATTACGAATCCCCTGTGTTAACTCTCATCGTTTTGTTTCATGCAGGCATCTCAAACGGACGGTATCTACCTGCCCCGTCATGTTATGCTGAAGGCTGGCATCCCCCAAGACAAGCCTGCCCTCGGAGTGAACAGGCTCTGTGGATCAGGATTCCAGTCAGTCGTCAACTGCGCACAGGTAAGGAAGACTTCAAAGAAATAAGTCAATTGACTTACTAGCTGTGTCATCGACACTTCTAGCAGTTTGATTTCATCTTTCACCATCCTCATTTGGCCACTGCCAAAGCGAAATTGGTCATGTGTTCTGCAGAATTATTTCCATATATGCCCAAATCTGTAAACACATAATAGATCCAACCAATATTGAAGAGAGAACAGAATTAACAGTAAAAATTCTATGGTGATAACTTTGTATTCGGATTTTGGAGACTTGCCACAGCGTAGTAAATGCATACAATATTATAGTAGGCCAGATTGAAACAACCGATGCCGATGCCAACAGTTAAGTTTTTTGAATTCAATCCATTGAACGACCTTCACCACTGTGGCTTTAAATAGGCAATAGACAATGATCTCATTCAATTTTGAGTTAGCACCTAAGTACACATTGTGGAGTGCAGTAAATGATTGAGTATTGAGTTGACGACAAGAATATATCGAATAATTTCATAAATGAACTGTTTTTTTTTCTATTAATTAAATAGAATTTCATTCGAAAACATCCATCAGTTTCTTACTAAAGTTCAACTTTTTCCGACAACCCTGGTTACTTATCTCCTTTGGTGACCGTACATGACAATTATGTGCTTATGCTGTGCGAAATGTTCAGGTAGAAACCTTTTGGTGCGAAGACAATTTAGTTTTTGGTTTTTTGTTATGCTTAATGTTTCTCAGCAATTTTAACTAAACCCTTGTAACAAGAGTTAAAACCCGTTTCTACATATAAATAATCTACTTTATCTCTTAGGACATCTTAACCGGCGCTGCCAAGATCTCCCTCGCTGGTGGCGTAGAGAACATGTCCCAAGCGCCCTTCGCAGTCAGAAACGTTAGGTTCGGCACAGCTCTAGGCCAGAACTATGCCTTCGAAGACACCCTGTGGGCTGGTCTCACCGACTCCTACTGCGGCCTGCCCATGGGCATGACTGCTGAGAAACTTGGGGCAAAGTTCGGTATCACCAGAGATGAGGCTGATAACTTCGCGCTTAGGTCACAGCAGAGGTGGAAAACCGGTAAGTACAAAAAAAAACCCTGATTAACGTTAAAAAAAAGAAAGTCAATATTTGTAGAAGTTATTTAGATCTATTTAGACAGTTTACGCTGGTTTTAAAAAAGGGGATCCTTACGACCCGAAGAAATAATTTATCACACATCATTTTTTGAACACTCATTTAAATTGTTTAATCTCAAGTTTGCTGTGGTATTAATAGAATAAGACATAGACAGTTGCCTCGTAAATAATCTTACTGGAAATTAATTGATTTCTGAAAAAAAAAAATCTTGAGTAACTTAATTCTCAACCAGCACAAGACGCGGGTGCCTACAAGGCTGAGATCGCCCCCGTGACCTTGACCGTCAAGAGGAAAGAGGTCAAGGTCGAGATGGACGAGCATCCTCGTCCTCAGACCACCATCGAGGGTCTGAAGAAGCTTCCCCCCGTGTTTAAGAAGGAGGGGCTCGTCACCGCTGGTACTGCTTCTGTAAGTAACAGTTTTATGTTATAGACTGGTATTTTTTTTTTGCATTGATTAACGTTCTAAGATCGATAAGACTTAGCACGATGAAGAATAATAATAATTAAGCAACATTAAAAAAAATACAATTATTTTTATAAATGGTTCTATCCCATTAAGTTGTTCGTTCATATTCACAAGTAATATGACTTGTAAAAGTTTTTCAGTTCATTTTGTTTAAATCTTAAAATTGAGAAGCTCGCGTTTGACTCCATCACACCTGATAATGATCCGCGGGGTAATTGCGTAACATACTGTCAGTAGCAATTTCAGAGTTCAACAACATTCATTGCGGTATTTACGTTGTTGAGCAGACACATTTTTAAACATATGAAGCAATGGATTAGCAATATCCTTCAAAATGATTCAGATTGTAATTGATAGTATGTTACGCAATTAGGGTGCCGGTCGACGACATCATTAATGCCCGCTGAACTTAATTGGCTGCCTAATCATTTTACCACGATCTGAGTATTAGTTACGATCTGAGTATTAGTTACGATCTGAGTATTAGTTACGATCCGAGTATTAGTTACGATCTGAGTATTAGTTACGATCTAAGTATTAGTTACGATCTGGGTATTAGTTACGATCTGAGTATTAGTTACGATCAGAGTATTAGTTACGATCTGAGTATTAGTAAATAATTTTTCTCCGACTGAATCCGATTGAATCCGACTGGAAGTTTCGGAGATTAGCGCGTTCAAACGAACTCTTCAACTTTATTATTAGTATAGATCAAGTGATTTCAAGGACAATTTTGTTCACAATAACGTATTTATTTGGATAAGTATAATATTAATATCATGTTGATAAAACACCTTCGCAAATAATGCATTAATTTCGATCTTTGATTAATTAATTTCGATCAAATTTGATTAAGTACCATAAAAAAGTTGAGTCAATCTTAAAAGATAGACATATGCTGTCGCGGACTTTTTTTTTTGAACTTTTAAAGAGGAACAATTCCATCATACATGATTTTTGCGTAACTTAAACCGTTTACGCAGCGTACCGTACGCAACGGAAGCTTTCAAAAAGCAATATTTTTTGCCCGTTTTTGCAACATTTTCCATTGATGCTCCGCTCCTATTGATCGCAGCGTGATGTTATATAGCCTAAAGCCTTCCTCGATAAATGGACTATCCAACACAAAAATATTTTTTTAATTCGAACCAGTAGTTTCTAAGATTAGCGGGTTCAACCAAACAAACTAACAAACAAACTTCAGTTTTATAATATTAGTTTAGATAGAATATAGATTAGAATAGTATAATTTCGACACTATAATAGATGATTAAAAAAATTGTCGGCCAGCAATTTTGGCTGACGGACCAATAGATGAAAATTAAAATTTGCAACTTCAACTAACCTCCTTTCTTCAGGGTATTAGCGACGGCGCTGGCGCCATCGTTCTGGCTAGCGAGGAAGCCGCCAAGGGTCTGAAGCCCCTTGCCAGGCTGGTGGGCTGGTCGTACGTGGGCGTAGACCCCAGCATCATGGGTGTTGGCCCCGTGCCGGCTATCGAGAACCTGTTGAAGGTCACCAAGATGACCCTCAATGATATCGACCTGATTGAGGTAAGTTAACCAGATTTTTCTTTTGTGAATGTTGTATATTTTTATTAGCTCGCGTCTTTTGCAAAGTACAATTTTTTAAGTGTTCTGGTTGAACGATTTTTTCACATAACTCGTTTTGAAACATCTGTTTACTCGTATGCTTACAATAGTCCCGAATAAAGGGAATTAGCAAATTGTAAAGCTTAGAACAATGCCTCTCTCAATATACTAGAACAGGCCCTAAAGGCACATAACTCGAGGCCCAATGTTACTCTT
Source organism: Apamea sordens (assembly GCA_945859715.1). Classification (NCBI taxonomy): domain Eukaryota; kingdom Metazoa; phylum Arthropoda; class Insecta; order Lepidoptera; family Noctuidae; genus Apamea; species Apamea sordens. The sequence goes on from OX244002.1 coordinate 1,305,488, forward strand.
ATATTTGCCCTCTCACCTGCGCACTTGATGACCTCATGACTCATGACTTCATGAGTGCAGTTCGCAATTTTGGGTCAAACATGATTCCTTATATAAACTCTCTGACATTGATACGCTAAGAAATAAGAATAGAATGGTAATCTAAAAACCGCTCCCCAGAAACACAGTTACGTGACAATATAAATTTTTACCATTCCCACCAGATCAACGAGGCGTTCTGCGCACAGACCCTCTCCTGCGCTAAAGCCCTGAAGCTTGACCTGGAGAAACTGAACGTGAACGGAGGCGCCACCGCTCTTGGACATCCCCTGGGAGCATCCGGATCCCGCATCACCGCGCACTTGGTGCATGAGCTCAAGTAAGCACCCTGCATTTTGTTACACGATAGTTTTGATATTTATTGTCTGGGCTTGCGAAGAGACTTTGAGCTCTGAATTTGTTACGCCATTCCTTCTCAGGGATAGTTAGATAGGAAATGTCGACAACATCGAGCTTATTTTTAAGAGTCATTCCGATATCCTATTTACTGAACAAACAATTATATACACTCGTGAAATGAAAGATGTATAGCAGGCATTGTGTGTTGGATATGATATTGTGACACTTTCACGAACTGTGCAATTTGCATTCACAATGTTGGCAGTACGCAGGCAGCACAAGTGCGGGACGGTGCCTGTAAACATTTTAAAAAGGTCCTTCCTTTTTTCACTCTGTAACTGTATTTATTTCTTGTTGAAAATACATAAACTAATGATTGCACTTTATACCAATCGTAATAAAGGAGAAAATCAATTGAAGATATTTCACTCAATTTTATTGTTTAAACTAGCTGCGCCCCGCGGTTTCACCCGCATACGTTTCGATTCCGTGAGAATATCGGGATAAAAAGTATCCTATGTATATGTTAATCCTGGTTATAAACCATCTGTGCGCCAAATTTCATCCAAATGCGTTCAGTAGTTTTTGCGTGAAAGGGTAACAACCTCCATCGACCTATCCATACATACAAACTTTCACGTTTATAATATTAGTAGGATTAGATTGAGGCTGCATAGTTAACCATAGTGTTGCTAGCCTAGCCAATAAATGGTTGCTAATGTCACGGGTAAAAAAAAAAACTTTATTTGACATGATAATCAAACCTCTTCTTTCCCCAGACGTCGTGGCCTGAAGCGTGGTATTGGATCCGCGTGCATCGGAGGAGGCCAGGGCATCGCACTGATGATTGAGGCCGTCTAAACACCACTGTAACTTAAGTGAACGACTGAACGAGTGAATGAATGAGACGTGAACGAAGAGGAATGATTATAAAGAGCATATAAATAAAACCAGTAATTTTCAAATTGAAAAAAAACTTTTCTATAACGTGATATTTATTGTACCAATTGAAATTAAAATTGTACTCGATCATGTAAATAAATTATTCTTTTACTATGTATTTGCATATTTATAATGTACTTTTTAAAAAGCCCTGTGCATGTTTCTCGTCTATATTATATAACATCGTATCTTACTGCCGAGAATGTAAATAAATGTGATTATCATGTCTATAATTATGAGACACTGTTACTGTATGCTAAGTCAATAATATTTTGATAGCGTTTATTTTAAGAAGTATTAACTTTTGGAGGTTATTTAATTATATGTTATAAAAAATATTCTGTTCTTTTATTTAATTGTACCTTCTTTTCCATAAATTCAAACCAATACCCAATACCAATTCTTTGTCGTATCAAATGTGTGATATGACAAATTGACGATATATCAATCTGCTCAACAGTCACTTTCGCTGACTGTACATTTTAAGCTTACTGTGTGTTCTCCAGTAATGATTAATACATAGTAATTTAGGCTGAGGCAACGTTGAATAGAGTAGTCAAATCTAACAATGCCAGAGTGATCAGGCATCTTCTGGGCGCGCTCGTTTCATCATAGACCTCATCCATCGTTTTCCATCAGGCGTGATCGCGATCGAGAGCAGGCCCGTTCAGCAATTAAAAAAAAATAGTTTCTTTTTTTAGTAAAACACCTTGCAATCCTACTAATATTGATAACGCGAAAGTTTGTATAGAGGGATGGATGGATGTTTGTTACTCTTTCACGCAAAAACTACTGAACGGATTTGGATGAAATTTGGCACACACATAGTTTATAACCAGGATTAACACATACAATACTTCTCATCCCGATATTTCCACGGGATTGAAACTTATGCGGGTGAAACCGCGGGGCGCAGCTAGTATATAAATAAAAGGATAATAAACGTATTATTGAAATCTTTAGAACGGCCTTTCCTTTGGTGACTCCTTTAACCCTAACAGGTTATTATTATAAATTGAGTTTCTTAGTAGTAGGTTGTCCAAAAAGAAAAGAAAGGGAAGACTATGTGGAGCAACGGATGTAGTCGGACTGTAGATGGTGATGATGATGAGGTAGGTACTCCCGTACACCGTAGTCCTCAGCAGTAATGGCTTGGGAACACTCAGATTTCCCTGATCCGGCTCCGAAGGACCGTACGCGCGGTTTTGTGTGAATCGTCGCTCAGAATATGCATTTGTTTTATATTTTGTGCTGAATTTTTATAAATAAACTAGCTTCTGTCCGCGACTTCGTCCGCGTGAATTCCCCCGACCCACCCCGGGTCCTAGCGTAATGTTTACCCTACAGCCTTCCTCAGAAGGTAGTTCCAGAGATTACTGCGTTCAAACAAACAAACAATTTCTTCAGCTTTATTATTAGTACCTATAGATATAGACGTAGACAAAATCGAAGGAATACCAACAAAAGCAAAATAACTGCGTGTCATATCAATGATAAAGCGAATACCTATCGTAAATACTAGGCTTATATAAATTTGATAGGCATGACATGACAGTACCAGTACACCTATGTCTTCATATCTAGTTACCTACCAACCTGAGGTAGGCTACTTACAGACGCCAGCACATCATACCCGAAACTGTCAAATTTTCCCAATCAACCTTGAACACTTTAGCGTTAAAGTTGAAAATCTAAGAAATTTGACAGATTGTAGTAGCTTGATGTGCTGGCGTCGCGACGTAGCTGAAGAACTGGGAATTGACCACAAAACAGTTTTGGCGCATTTGAAAAAAACTGGGTAGGTACACAAAAAAGCTCGATATTTGGGTACCTCACGAGCTCACTGAAAGAAACCTAATGAACCGTGTACTCATTTGTGATTCTTTATTACGACGTAATGAAACCGTCGGTACTATCTTTAAAATTATTAGGTAGGTACCTTACCGCCTTAGTTTGGTCCTAATATACATATTTTAATAAAGATAAATTATTAATTAGTATTTCAAAGCACATAAAAGCGGCGTATTACCTACATATAGTAAATAATGCCAATAAAAGTAATCTACAGATTAGATTAGAATTAGAACACTAGAACGGTACATAGGGACTTAAAACATTTTTATGATTTATCTATAAGGTTGCCAATCGAGTTTCTTGTGTAGACCAAGTCATAAATCCGCAGATCTTGATGCAACGCTCCAAAATCTAGATTCCTAAAACGAACTCATCATCATCATCAACCTATAGCAGTCCACTGCTGGACATAGGCCTGTCCTATTGCATGCCATTCAACTCGATTTTCGGCAACTCTCATCCAGCTGCTACCTGCACACCAGCCTGAGGGCGTCCTTACGTTTGCAGATTCGCGGTCTCCACTCAAGAATACGTCTACCCCAACGGTCATCGATTCTACGGCTAATATGGCCGGCCGGCGGCCCATTGCCAATTCAGCTCGCTAAAACGACCTAAATCGCTTTAAATTAGCTCCATTAATTTCGTTCTGTTCGTATTAATTGTCCTTCATCCTTATTGTTATTCTGTATCGTTATAAATTAAGGAAATGCTGAGGTAGGCAGTAATACAAATAGTTTTGTCAAAAATTACCTTCATTTGATTTACCCTACGTAACCCTTGAAACCTAACGCCAGGCTAGTTATCTTCTGTGACGTAACCACGTAAGAGGTGTTTCTTATGTCCATCTAGGCTCTCGTGACCACGTGCGATTAATTAATGCGGTTTTTTTTTATCGCGTAGGTACTGGATTTCCATCGCTCTACTTAGCGCCATGAGTTGAAAATCCAACAGTGTGTTTTTTTTAACGCGCTGGGATGCACTCTTGGACTCCAAAGAGAAGAGAGAGTACTGGTCTGGAACTGCCAGTCGGATTTTAAAAATACTTTTCGCATTCGATAGCCCAATCCTTCAGGAAGGTTAACATCACGATACGAACCTTAAGATCCGAACAAAAAGAAAAAAAGGTCAGAGAGGAAATAGGAGGCGACGCGGTGGTTTGGGGGCCGAAATTTCACGCGGACGAAGTCGCGAGCAAAGCTAGTCTGGAATATGAACCTTCTAAGATAGCTGTCAAAAAACGGTTAACCTAATGGAGAAGTGCCCCTTATACCCATAAGGGGCACTTTTGGTGCAGTAATTAAACGATTGGGAGCTGCGCTATGTATTTATTTATTTATTAGGGTTCCGTAGCCAAATGGCAAAAAACGGAACCCTTATAGATTCGTCATGTCTGTCTGTCTGTTGTCCGTCCGTGTCACAGCCACTTTTTTCCGAAACTATAAGAGCTATACTGTTGAAACTTGGTAAGTAGATGTATTCTGTGAACCGCATTAAGATTTTCACACAAAAATAGAAAAACCCGGCCAAGTGCGAGTCGGACTCGCCCATGAAGGGTTCCGTTACGTTACGATTTATGACGTATTAAAAAAAAACTACTCGCTAGATCTCGTTCAAACCAATCTTCGGTGGAAGTTTATATGGTAATGTACATCATATATTTTTTTTAGTTTTATCATTCTCTTATTTTAGAAGTTACAGGGGGGGGGGGGGGGAACACATTTTACCACTTTGGAAGTGTCTCTCGCGCAAACTATTCAGTTTAGAAAAAAATGATATTAGAAACCTCAATATCATTTTTGAAGACCTATCCATAGATACCCCACACGTATGGGTTTGATGAAAAAAAAATTTTTGAGTTTCAGTTCTAAGTATGGGGACCCCCAAAATTTATTGTTTTTTTTCTATTTTTGTGTGAAAATCTTAATGCGGTTCACAGAATACATCTACTTACCAAGTTTCAACAGTATAGCTCTTATAGTTTCGGAAAAAAGCGGCTGTGACATACGGACGGACAGACAGACAGACATGACGAATCCATAAGGGTTCCGTTGCCATTTGGCTACGGAACCCTAAAAAAACAATAAATTTTGGGGGTTTCCCATACTTAGAATTGAAACTCAAATTTTTTTTTCATCAAACCCATACTAGTGGGGTATCTATGGATAGGTCTTCAAAAATGATATTGAGGTTTCTAATATCATTTTTTTCTAAACTGAATAGTTTGCGCGAGAGACACTTCCAAAGTGGTAAAATGTAACTTCTAAAATAAGAGAATGATAAAACTAAAAAAAATATATGATGTACATTACCATGATGTAAACTTCCACCGAAAATTGGTTTGAACGAGATCTAGTAAGTAGTTTTTTTTTAATACGTCATAAATCGTAAACCGCAATTTACCTTTCATTCAATCAACTCATGATTGATTTTTGTAGATATTGGTACGGAACCCTTCGTGCGCGAGTCCGACCCGCACTTGGCCGGTTTTTTTTTATTTATTACTTATTTTTAAATTACTACTTATTTTTTTACACATATTTTTTTACGTTGCCCCGCACTAGGAATTATTCCTGTATCGTGGATTCGTGGGTGCGTTTACAAACATTTAAACTCACATACACAAACAGCCTGACCCGGAACAACTACCTGTAGTAGGCAATACAAGTACCTATTTGTTCCGTCGAGTTAGCAAGCAAGCAAGAGCAAGCGAGTGAGCAAGTTATATTCCTCATCCTTGACGGCCCGGGCGTCCGGTTAAAGAATTTAAGGTTGTTTTCAGGTTTCAAAACGGAACTTTTTTTTCCAGGAAAAATTATACCTACCTACTCATATAAAAATGAGGTAGATAATATGGTAAGTACGACGTATGACGTATGTTGTTATCAAATAAAATCTATTTTTTGCTAAGCTAGACTATAAAATACCTAAGGTCGGGTGAAAACGTAGAGCGAAGTACTTGTTCTTTATAACATTAATTATAATAAATGAATGAAAAAAAAAACAAGTAGGTACTTCGGGAGTCACCGACTTATCGTCATATTTTTATGAAGGTCATAAGGATTTAATCATGACTGACTAAATGAGCTTCATTTGTCTTATTTTACTTCATGGTTCATGGGCACAAACATTGTAGTAGGTATTCAGAGGACACGAAACTCTACCCTGTGGCACTCCAACCCAAAGTTTTCAATACTATCATAAATTGCTGTGCTATATGGACTGGACTCAACAATGGCAGTCGTAGCGAAAACAGGTAAAAAGTTTTTAACTACTTACACGTATTTGTATGAGGTTTTTTTTTAGACACCTCTCTTGTGAAGTTGTGAAAGGCCTTCGAAGTATCCGAGAGCGATCCTACTTTATTAGCCACTTTTCTTGCTGCCAAGCAGCATTGCTGCCTTCCTCACTATGAAAACACATCCTTTTGGTGTTGAAGTTGACCAGCGGTAGTAACCACTATCTACCAGATGGTCCCTTAGTCTGTTTAAGCGGTGGAGTCCAGAAAGACAAAAACCCCTAAAAACAACAACTGACTGTTGATACACAGACGGTAAAATAAGCACTAAATACTTAATGCTTCTTCCAAGGGTGTACATAGTGGCCGGTAAACGTACTCCTTTCGGGAGGTATGGAGGACTGCCCCAAGATGTTCTCCCCGAAGATATTCGCTACAGCAGCTAAAGCAGCCCTAAATGCTGGTGATGTGGCTGCTGATCTTGTAGACACGTTCAATATTGGTCTGTTAAATAAACATAAAACTTGCTGATCAATCATATCTATTTAATCATATTCGGAAAAACTGAAAAGTAAAACTATTCACATTTTAAGACATAATACGTACCTATTCAAAGTCGACTTCCAGACTTTACCTAGCATTAAGGCCCGGTATTATGCCGTTGCCCTTGCTCAAATGGGCGTTACCGCTGAAAATGCCCCGCGCGCCCCTCATCGTACTTACGCGCGAAGCGGACACGAAGTTTCTATTTTGTTGGGCTAGCTGCCATAGTGTCAGACGCGCGACGCTCACATATAGGTAGCTAACAGCATTTATTGCAGAGCAGTGGTGTATATTTATATTTTTTTACAAACAAAGAACTCGTAATATTAATAAAATAGAAAATATTATCAATGTAACCGGGCGGCAGAATTTAGACAGTTATTATTAAATTAGCTTTTCCCTACAATTTCGCTCACAAATAAAAGTGAATAAGTTAGTACCTACTTACTTTTTTTTTAACGCAGAATAGATCGACTGGAAATTCTGAGCAATATACATATCTGCCGGCCGAAGATCAAATGCCATATTGGGTTCATGGAGCCCATGAACCACAATGCGCCCTATATCGATACCTCGGGGCTCAAAGGATGAACACGACTTTTCACGAAATCCAATAAATCGATACAGAAAGAAAAACTGAATAAGATGGTGTAAATAACTCTAATTGGCCAAAATGTGCTATATAAACGCCCTTTGAGCCCCGATGTATGGAATTATGGTTTGTGGGACCCGTGTATAACCCGTGACCCCCAATTTAATTTATTATCCAGAAGTTTATCTAGAAGCCACAAGCGGTCGTGGGCTCGAAACTTTTTAGTTCAATAAGGCCGGCAACATACGGACGGAATTCCGTTTCAAAATATCGATTCGGCATTTTCGAAGGCAACGAATTCATACAAAATCAAGGAACTACCTCACACGTACTTACAATAGTTCTCCATTCGAAATTTTCTGCCTTCGAAATTATTTTGTATGGATTTGCTGCCTTCGAAAATCCGAATCGATATTTCTGAACGGAATTCCGATTTGGCCAGCCGAGTAAAGACTATACAGGATCCAATTTTTAGTTTGTAATTAAAGAAAAAGAGAAAGAGAGCGAGAGTGAGAGAGAAAGTGAAAAAAATTGTGAAAGTGAGAAAGAAAAAAAATCAAAATGAAAGTCATTTATTCAAATTAGTCTGAGAATCAGCACTTTTCGAATGCCAAAATTACAAAAGACAGTCCCCCAAAAACGCCCGCCCTTCACCACTTGCTAGTGCTATCGCTGGGAAGAAGAAGTGGCGCAACAAACTCTGCTGGGGAGATTGTTGCGCCACTTCTTCACGCACAGCTGTCTGTTCAGTTAAAAAATACTTATACAATAATAGGTATGTTAAATAAATTAACATTACAAGACACAGAACATTAAATTAAATTATTTGCCACATGTCAGTTAGCCACGCCAATATACCATCAAAGATACTAAAAACTATACTAAGATTGATGTAGGGATTAATTTTGTTCAGGTAAGCGAACATTGGCGCCGATTCCCGATTCGAATTTAGTCATCAACCTGACAAACGTGCAGATACGATTTCAATTGACTTTAAACCGCAGTCTAAAGGCCCGGCTTGATATTTCTTGGAGTGATTTAAAAAAATTACTGATGTTTACTTTACGTCCACCAATCGATAATTTTTCAGTTTCCCTAAAACAAAGTAAAATATAAAATTCAGTTGAAGTACTGACGGCTTAGAAATATATATAATATTCAAACAGGCAGGTTTTGATTGATGATGATGATTGATTTGAAACAAAATCCACAATGTTGAAAACTACCTTTCAGCTTCATAGGTCGTTTGATCTAGTTCTTCGTGTAAATTTACATCGAAATCAAAAGTCATTTATTCAAATTAGGCTGAGAATCAGCACTTTTCGAACGTCAAAATTACAAAAGACAGTCCCCCAAAAACGCCCGCCCTTCACCACTTCCTACTCCTAGTACTATCGCTGGGAAGAAGAAGTGGCGCAACAAACCCCCAGCAGCACAGCTGTCTGTTCAGTTAGAAAATACTTGAAACTTGATTGTATACAATACTGGGTGTTAAGTAATTAACATTATAAGGCACAGAACATAAAATTAAATTATTTGCCATATGTCAGCTAGCCATGCCAATATACCAACAAATATAATAAAAACTATACATAGGTACTCATAAAATAATTAATTAAAATTAAAATGTAAATAAAAACTTACTACCTAAATAAAAGCCTCCAGGTATAAAGGGCGTGACTGCTTACATATTTACGCATTGCTGGGTTCTGGTCACATAGCTGTCACTTGAAGTCACAGATGATAAACTAGGACCAACGAAGTAAAATAAATAAATAAGTTAATACTAATAACAATAACCTGTCAGTAAGCCAATTCTGGAGAAAGAACATGAACATTGTCTTGAGTTAATTAGAGCGACCAACTATTCTTATCGTGTAAGTAGTCGTTGATGGAATAGTAAGCCTTTGAACAAAGGTTGAATTTTACTTGATGAACACTTTACTTTGATAATGACATCGAATTCAATAAATGATGATGGCTTTTCAGTAGGAGGACTGCAAAAAAACAACAATTATTTTTGAAAATAATACAATGTATTCTATGATAGGTATGTTTATATCTATTACCTTGTCATTTGTTGTCGGATACTAAGTTCAGATTTTATTCAATAGATTGATCACTAAATATTTCATTAAACCCTATAATGTCTTAATGAAGATGTTGTAGTGATAGATCACTAAATCCCACAGGACTAGAACAATAATACGAAATTCGAAAAATTCCGTTTTCTTCTTGAAATGCCTTTTGATTTGCTTGAATATTGTGAACAATAGATGATGATGGCTTTTCAATAGTAGAACTGGAAAAATACAATATTGATTTAATATACACTAGCTTATGCCCGCGAATTCATCCACGTGAACGTATAAAAGGTATACGTAGGTAAGTCAAAAACAAAAATTCAATTCCGAACCGATATTTCGAAACGGAATTCCGACTGTATGTGGCCGGCCTAATATTATTACCCCGTATTTAACAGTCTGGTAGTTATGAGTAATAAAACAATAATACAGAGTGAAATTAATTTAGCTAGCGAAACTATATAATATTTCAACACGATAAAACAGATTTTATCAACTTACACTTCAAGTAACAACAATAACAGCGGTCATTGACCCCAAACCAAACATTTTTTTTTGTTTTGTCGTGTTTAGTAGATATCGATACCCATCATGTCTTGAGACAAAATAAAAAAATAATGATTTTTGGGGTCATTGACCCCACTGACCTGAGACCGCTGTTATTGTTGTTACTTGAAGTGTAAGTTGATAAAATATGTTTTTATCGTGTTGAGATATCGACACCCGTCTGTAAAGTATACAAAAAAAAAAACGGATATTTTAATTGACTACACTACCGACGGTGGATGACCCCAAAAAAGTCCTAGCCCAACTAGAAACAACACCTAAAGTTGTTATTCCCCGTGGGAATCGAACCCGCGATCGAGAAGATATCCCTTTCACCACTAAACCAAGGAAGCATTCTATTGTAATGAGTAGGTAGGTACTTACTCATCATCCAATCGAGAAGCAGTATCATCCAGTTCTTGTGTAGCAATTTGCTTATTCGCCAATCTAAAATAATAAAATCATTGAAATACAATTGGAAGCACAGCTGACCCTACTGTAGGTACTTACTCTGTGGCCTTCGGTGAGTCTCAAGTCACTCAGGTGATATGATTCGGAAAATCAATTTCAACTTAGTAACAATGCCTATAATATAGTGTACTCTATATCTATAGGCATTATTAATTACTAAGTTAGAAGTATTAAATTAACGAGAAATATATTTATTTTTATCATTCTTTATTTAGCAGTGGCGTAACTATACCGTTCTAGGCCCGTGGCAAATTCATCGGATGGGCCCCCTCCCCCCAATATAAAGAAGCTGAACCAACAATAATAATATTTTTTAAATTTTATAATACCTACTTATTTATACACTTTTACTCGTAAGAGTACAATATTAAATCACTACGTTAAGTAGGTCTGTACATACAAACTTTATATTTTTTTATCTCTAACTAATATTTTATCTTCTGTCCTTTTCTTAATGAAATAGAAAGAAAAAGAATATTTAGGTAGGTACATATAATAAAGTTTCTTACAGTCTTCGTGCTATATTCTGCACACTCTGGAGTAAACGCTTTCGACGAGCAGCTTTCCATCTCTTCCCACTATTATATTTATTTCCCATTTTTATTTTCACGGTACAAAACGTAAAAATTCCACTGCGGAGCAAAGCGACACAGGTCCGTTCTCAACAACGTTCCAAGGAACACTGGCGCGGTGCAGGCAGCAAGGAAATGAGCAAGCGTATGTCGTAAAAACGTTTATAAAATCGTATAAAATTAAATATTAACTATTTATTAAAAACTACTCGATCACTGGATGCAGTTTGGCATTAGAAATTTTATGGTATATTTTTTATTATAATTATTGTTGTTATTAAAGAGATAAACTGCTTTTAAAAACAAAGAAGAGGTTTGTTTGAAGATTTTTTTGATGCATTAATGTATGTTTATTTATGATTTGGGCTCGATCACTGTATTAAAATAAGACTTGAAAATATCATACTTTTTTTTTAGGTCCTAATTATTTACGGTTTAAGAGATACACTGCTTTAAAAAACAACTTTTTGACCGTTTTCGAGAAATCTGCGCCTTAATACTTATTTTTGGATGCTAATATTAGTTTTAAGTTTTCTTTACTAACACTTCTGTTAGGATTATCTGTTGTTTGAAATAAAGGTTTTAAGGGTTCCGTATCTCAAAAAGAAAATGCGGAATCCTAATAGGATCACTTCGTTGTCCGTCTGTCTGTCCGTCCGGGCCATTTTTCTCAGGAACGCATGGAGGTATCAAGTTGAAATTTATATCAAATAGGTAGGTTTACGATCCCTTGGAGCTCTAAAAAAATCAAGCTTCTAAGTCAACGCAACAAAAAACAAGCACGTGTGTTGGATCATTCGGTTCCCTACAAAACTGTGTTACAGAGTCTAAATGACGATTGTGTGCTAATTATAGATTAAGTAAAAGTAAACAATAAACCCCGTTTGTATCTGCGGTCGAACATCAGCTGTTCGTGAGAGACCGGTAACGGTGGGAAACCAAATATTGTGTTTAACTTTGTAAAACTTGCAGGAAAACCATAGTCTTGAGTATTTATGCAGTTATTTTACATTTAGATATACTATTACCACTTCATTACACTTAAAAATTAAATAAAACTAATATTAAAATACGGAACAAAATTTTGACATCCATACAACACATCACACTCTACAACTAACCAGAGAAATAGGTAACCAGAGGAAAGTCGTGCATCATTAATTCGGATGTTAAGGCTCTAGATATGAAGGCCGATAAAAAAGGAGATTAAGAGCTGGAATAATGTTTTTCCCGCGTTTTATATATAATTTAAATTTTTTTAAAATGGTACTTAGGTACTGTCATGGTCACATGATTTCTTCACACTTAATAACATTTATAAAAACTGTATAAACTTTATAAATTCATGCATGAGCATTGTAGTCTTTGTTATAATGTTTCTTACAACTGACAGATGTGGAAGGAGAGTCTTGTTGTAATTTGAGACTACTGTCTACTAACATTAGTCTCAAATTGTTACTGTATCTGTAGATTTCGATATTCCCATCATTATTTGTATCAAGTAGGTGAGTAGTTTTCACGTCTAAATACATATTAGTGAGATTGAAACCAACAGCGGGAACTAAACGTTACCCTATGGCACTCCAATGAACATAAAACTAATTTATAAAGTTATTTATAAAGTTTAACTTTATAAGCTATTTGTATGGTAAGTAAGTAGCTATACCTAAATTGCTATTTTATTTTATAATACTATGTGTAAATTACAGTAGATACTTACAACTGCATACATTAATAATATTTTAGGTAAAGAATCAACAAAGGGGCCGTCTCGTCTCCTTGAGCGTCGTTTTTAGATTTTATTGTACTTTGCTTTTTACAACATTTGCTGGACGCAACAATGGCAGTTGCTGTGAAAAAAGGTAAGAACCTATCATTATCTTGATTATTTTGTTGTGGTAGTCACCAGACATCTTGTGCAACGATTTACACTGTCCGGAGCTGAGGCAATATTCTTTATATTTATATTTTATAAGCATTGCAGTCATCTATGGGTGAAATTGCTGGTATTACGAAAATAGAGAACTCGAAGAAGCCCATCATCGGTCTGTTAAAGTTTGTATGTGTATCAACACTATCAACACTAATTTATGTTTAGTCTTCTGTTATTTTCAGGAGTCTACGTTGTGGCTGGTAAACGAACTCCTTTCGGCAAGTATGGAGGGCTACTTCGAGATGTCTTGCCTGAGGATCTGTTCGCTACAGCAGCTAAAGCTGCCCTAAAGGCAGGTGATGTGGCTGCAGAACTTGTAGAGACCGTCAATATCGGCCAGGTTAGTAACATTAATTATTTTGGATCGATAGGCAGTAAAAGTGGTCATTCTGAAATCGCCATGTCAGAAGATGGGTATCCAAAGAGGACTTGAGAAATTTTATATTCCCGTAGATACTACGAAACTTCTTTGACCATTGAAGCCATTATTCTATTAATTCAATATGTAACCTCTTCTCAGATAAGTTCTATATCGCCAACCGGACTGTCTCCTCGACACGCGTCTTTGAAAGCTGGCATCCCCGCAGATCGACCAGTTCTCAGCTTGAACAGATTGTCTGGGTCGGCGTTCAACGCTATCATTTGCAGTGCACAGGTACATCCCAGGATGAGATCCTGATCTGAAGAGAACAGGCCTGATTCATAGGCTTTTTGAAAACTTGATTTCTAGCTGGCACGGACTGGATCAAAAACCACATTTCTTTTGTAGGAAATTCTTCTAGGAGCATCTCAAATCTCCCTAGCTGGTGGCATGGAGGTCTTAGGTTCAGCCCCTTTTCTCGTTCGTGACGTGCGTTTTGGGACTGAGTTGGGGAAGGCTACAGAAATGGAAGATTACCTCCGCCAGGCTTACTTTGATCCTTACTGCAATATGTATTTGTTGCAAACAAGTGATATCGTTGCTGCCAAGTATGGTATTACCAGGATAGAGGCCGATGAGTACGCTCTGAAATCACAGCAGAACTGGAAACATGGTAAGATGCGACTGCTGCTTCTTGAATTGGTTTGACTTAGATTTTGAGTAAAACGTCGTTTTATTTGCAATACCAGAACTGCTGCTCTTCGAACTACCTATACATATAAACAGATCAAAGAGTATCAATACCATATACAGGGTGGCAGGGACATCGATGCGCAAACTGTAACCATGGATTCAGCACATGAGTTTAGACCCCATAGCATGGTTACAGTTTGCGCGTCGATGTCCCTGCCACCCTGTATATATAAAGAAAAAGTATCAAAAGTTTACCAAAGCAATTGTTTGACTACCTTTGACAGTAACTAGTATAATTATGGAGTGTGAACTAAAATATATGACCATTAATAACTTCCAGCTGATGCAAACGGATTCTTCAATGAGGAGTTGATCCCATTTCCAGTGAAGCTGAAGAACCGCGATGTGCTGATGACGAGAGACGAACACCCACAACCTAACATTACATTAGAGAAACTCAGCAGGTTGCCAGCAGTGTTCCATGGTGGAATCACCACTCCAGGCAATGTTACTGTGAGTTGGGAATTATTCAAAACTTAAGTATTGAGCAGTGTCGGTAATTCGGTATAATAATTATGTATTTGACCGAACAATACTGAAAATCATCAATATTTAGCTGAAAGATATTAGGAACGTTTCCTGTCTATCTTGCAGGGTATCAACGACGGTGCTGCAGCAATTATTCTTGCCAACGATCAAGCATTGAAGGACCATAACCTGAAGCCATTATCACGGCTTGTAGGCTGGTCATGCCTAGGAGTGGACCCAATTTTGATGGGAATTGCGGCAGTCCCTGCTGTGGAGACACTACTCAAGGCAACCGGACTGACAATTGCTGACATGGACTTAGTTGAGGTAAATATACGGACCGACGCAGCAGACCAGAATTAGAATATCAATTCTGGATTTTCGTAGAGATCAGACATGTTTCGGTGATCAGACATGATCAAATTTCGTTAGGCATCCCTAAAAAAATGGCCTGTGGGCGGCGGACTAGGGGCGTCTGTCGTCCGACCAGACAGGCCCGATTTGGCGCCGCAGTGATCCACGCGCGCCACACGAGAGTGGGTGCGACCATTGTGGGAATGACCGCAGGTAGGACCCGCTGTGCGGTGTGGGTGTGGTGGCGCGGTGCGGGATTCGCATAAGCGAATGCTTATGCGAATCCCGCACCGCCGGTCATAGGCAGAAGTGGAACATCACGGTGGTTTTAGCCGGTAAGAGTCCGGCATATCCCTCTGTCACCCCCATGATGGAGGAAGTCCATGAGGATTTATACCGCACAAAAAAAAAAGCATCCCTAAAAATAGCCAAACTCCAAATGCACTTAACATGCAATTGTAACACACATAATAATTACAGATTCATGAAACTTATGCAGCAACTACGCTGGTCTGTGCCAGAGAGCTCGCAGTGAAGGAAGATAAACTTAATGTCAACGGTGGAGCCATCTCCATCGGACACCCGTCTGGCGCGTCTGGGGCCAGAATCATTTCACACCTCACGTATGAGCTCAGGTAGGATAATGAAAAAAAAAGATTCCATAAAGTAGTGCCTTCAGCATACGTTGTTTTGTGTAGCAATTACAAGTTTAAATTTTGATTTGTGGAAACATTATATTTCATTTAAATTTGAAATTGTAGTTCAGTTTGAAAGACCCGGTTTGTGCAATCACTACGAACAGGAAGATGAAAGAGGATTTACTTATTGAGGAGCCGTTGTTCTCGTTTCAGGCGACGTGGCCTTAGACGCGGCATAGCATCAGCCAGTATCGCCGGTGGGCAAGGCGTAGCTTTGATTATCGAAACTGTTTAATCCGCGAGGCATTAAGAAACTAAAACAGCCGGCAACCCTTAAAAAAACCTTGAGGCAAGCTTCGTAAGCGAGAGGTTCGTTAGGGAGAGGACCTTCACAAATATTGCAGCAGATCAAAAGGAAAGAAAATGGAAGCTAAATACATTTTTATCGCCTTTTTCTTTAATAAAAATAAAAAAATCCCGTGTGTCATTTTTGTTGGCTCCATCAATGTGCCATTCTCGGAGTTTCCATGAAGGATACATTTCGAAATGAAAGCTATACGGAAAAGAACTAGAGTCATCGACATAGTTTTCAAAGTTCGCAAGGAGCAATAGGCCAGTGACGTCTGACAAAAGTAAGATGCAGAGCATAGCACCAGCTAAAACGCGTCTGACTGGAAACAGAGGTCGGAGTACCGGGTGTTATGGCGCAACTTGGGAAATGCAGCTCAACCTTTACTACTCTACAATCTCATCTATACTAATAATAAATCAGTAGAAGTGAAAATTCTGTACATTGAAAATATAAATGGCAGGGGGTGTTACTAGACCGACACCGAACCCAAAAATGTGATTAAAATTTTTTTTGTCTGTCTGTCGGTCTGTCTGTCTGTCTGTTTGTTCAGGCATCACGCAAAAACTACCGGTTCGATTACGATGAAACTTGGTGTAATTATTCTTTAGTATCCTGGGCACCACACTGGGTACTTTTTATCCCGGAAGAGTTTATACAATTTAAAAAAATCTTAATTTTGCGGTTCGATCGCTAGACCCGATTACTGCACCAACCGCAAATATTAAGTTTGTCGTATGTTACACCACCCGCAGTGGAGTTCATTTTTATTCCTTTTAGTTTTTAGAGTTATTTAGCTTTATTTTTATAAGTCGTAGGTATAGATTTTAATTTTAAAGTAGGTATAGGTAGTATATTTGATAGTGTACGTAGTGACCGTAGATTATTTTATAATACTGTTAGGTAGGATTAGTCATTCGTATAGATATTAGTTATTAGGGATTTTGCTTATTTATTGAGTTTAGATTAGTTAATATCATCAGAAATAGGTTTATTTAGGTAGGTAGGTATTTTCTGTTATAGAGTTTATTTATTTTTTAATTAGGTAGGTACTTAGGTAAAGATATCATATAGGTACCCTCTTAATCACCACTAATGAGACACAATTGGTTTTCTATTGTAATTAGCCACAAAGGGCCCGCGAGATAGATGGCATTCTGGGGAAGCACATACATTTTATCCTGTTAGCACGTTCCCGTGGGATAATTTCCGACATCCACGCGGGCTAAGCCGCGGGCAGAAGCTAGTAATCTATAAATGTCGCAAGAGTACCAAAGTAAATATTAACTACTTAGCATGTGTAATTAACTAGTTAATACGGCCTTAGCAGTTTCACAAGAGGCGCCCGCACCGAATTTGCATAATATTCTCCGATTGCACGCCACTGACATCTCTCCCAGGGACCGGTGTGTGTACCAGCTGTCGGAATGTTATAAGCTGATTATGCTTATGAACGATATTACATTAAAAACAATATACATTATAATTAAAACAATAAAACACAATTATATAGGTAATATATGGACCAGAACCACACGTCAGCCTAGTCAAATAACCCGCCCCTAACTGTTCCCGGCGCAAAGGTGCCCAAAACGCTTGCTGCATTGCCACGTTGGATGGCAATGGCTAACCTTTGCACCAAGAACGAGCCGGAGCGGGAGTCCCCCGTTTTGTCACAGAGCTTGTGCCCTATCTCGCCAATGCCATGTCCATGCAAACTTGCAAAACATTTTAAAAGAGTAACGGTGGAGTTTCTTGCCCATTCTTCTCCATACGAAAACTACCTTTTGGAAGGGGCGACTAGAATCAATTTTATTTTAATTTAAATTTTGACGTTCAAAAGTGCCTTTTATGTGCCTAATTGAAATAAATGATTTGACTTTGACTTTGACATGTACCATGTCTTGTGCCATTAAAAACTAAATTTTAGATACCTAGGTAAATGATTTTTTTTATGTAAGTGGGTTTGTACAATTTGTTTAAAAACTAGCCCGCGACTTCGTCCGCGTAAAGCAACTTTCTTATTTTTTTTTTCCGTAAGAACCTTCTACAAAGTATTAGAAAACTTTAAAAAATGGATGAAATCGGTAAAGTCGTTCTCAAGTTATGGCGTGACCAAGGGAAATAGGGATTCATTTTTATATATATAGACTAGATGAGCTCGTCGTTTTCTATCTGGCTACTCTGAGAAGAAAGGCCGAAACAAACTCAGAGGGCAGTCTCTTTTAAAGTCCAGATATAATCTTGGTCAGATCATGTGAAGACCATGTAGATTGATGACTGAAATGGTCTTTCGAAGAAAGAACCACACAGATTGAGTGGACCTGTCCAGTCAGTGCACGCATTTGTCAGTAACCGTGCAGCTCAACTCAAAACATAAGGAGCTCAACGATTCGACGAACAATACCACAGAAAGGACTTTTGGGTAGACCGTATAAATTACTCAAACTGCCATCCCACGAATAAAACTAACTGAAAAATATAAATGATGACCCACATAGTGGTTAGATTCACAATAATTAAAATAATATCACTTCCTAGATATCTAATTAAAAACAAATGACAGTCCATAATAAGCATTGATTAAGTCCTCTAGTTTCTACGCATGCATATTAGGTCCAGCCGCGCAAGGATTAGCATAGCGAGTTAACAAATAAGTAGTACTAGGTGGACACAGATCAGATAAGATAAACTAGGTACACAAATATTTAGTCGTTCCAACTTCAGATCTCGAGGATCATCGCCGTTTCGGTTCAAGTCGGTTGCAGTTGCATAAACATCGTTTCATAAATTATCGGACATGGCTGTTGCATTGAAAACGGGTGAGTATTTGTTGACGAGGATGGACAGACGTTTCAAAAGCTTATTTTTAAACAAATGAAGATTTTGTTTAACAACTAGTTTACCATGTGTATGGTATTTATAAGAATTGGAATATAGCACCCACTCTCTCAACCGCTCAAGTAGCAGGAGGAATAAAGCTGTTCCAAGACTTCGAAATAACCACTGACTATAATATCAGAGTTTTTTGCATTAGTTAAATTATGAATGATTATTTCTCTAGGCATTTACGTTATAGCGGCAAAACGGACGCCATTTGCTAAAATGGGCAGAACTTTTAAAGATGTGCACCCTTCGGAGCTGTTTGCGGCCGCGGCGAGGGAGGCGTTCAGAGCGAGTCATCTGCCGCCTGATCTAGTGGATACTGTTAATGTGGGACAAGTGTATACGGTAACAACTGTTATTTGTTTATTAACACTAATTATCAAAACGTGCCTAAATGGAGCCTGTCGGCGGGTTGGCCTCGGCATGAATTTGGACAAGACGAAAGTCATGAACAATTCGCATGTCTTGCCGAGTCCAATCCACATCGAAGGGTCGCTTCTCGAAGTTGTGAAGGATTGGGTCTACCTAGGGCAAATAATCCAGCTCGGTAGACACAACCTTGAGAAAGAAGCCGACAGAAGGATTCAGTTGGGTTGGGCAGCATTTGGAAAACTCAGTCAGGTCTCCATACCGAATTCCATGGCCACCAATCTCAGCGCAGATCAGCCTTCGGCGCGGGAGATATTATAAGTTCACAAGTGTGTGATCAGACACAGGTGCACTCTCTCTTGCCTCACTCTCATTGTCCGAAGGGACGGCAATCCGACACGATTAGAGAGAGATCAGGCGCAGGACCAACAGCTTGACGAGGGGCATGTACAAAAAATAAACGGGTTGCACTCCGGGAGTGCCGGCAGAAGTGAAAACTTGAATATTAACGTTGTGCATTTTTGATATTTTGGAATGCGGTCTACTCTCTCTCCGTCTTACGAATTTTCGATCAGGTCACGTGTCCTGAGTCCTGACGAGAGTTTAACATTTTTTACTCATCACAAAAAAGTGCACAACGCCGCTAAAGAAGTTTTCACTTCAAAAAAGAAACACAACAAATATATATTTACGTATTAATCTTCTTTAGGATATGATTACAGATTAGCGGATCATCAGACGGTTTTCTGACTCCTCGACATTCAGCTCTGAAAGCAGGAGTTCCTTATGACAAACCCGCTCTTGGTGTCAACCGACTATGTGGTTCCGGCCTTCAAGCCATAGTTAATAGTGCACAAGTAAGTTATTTAGTTAGTTTAGTTATTTCCCTATTCCCAAAGTAACTATTCATGACCAGACTACAAAGATGCACTCAAGTAGTTCCGGTTGCTTAAGGAGGCTGTCACAGTGAACGAGGTTTAATTATGCTTGATTTTATATTTTTCTCCCCAGGATATTCTTCTGGGATCAGCCCAAATCTCCCTAGCAGGTGGAACAGAGAACATGTCAGCAATTCCGTTCTTAGTCAGGAACTTACGCTTCGGTACCCAGCTGGGCCAAGCCAGGGACTTTGAGGACTTCCTGAAGGCTGGTTCAGTGGACTCTTATTGTAACTTCTCTATGGCACAGACTGCTGAAAATCTCGCCGAGATGTATGATCTGAAGAGGGAGCAAGTGGATAAGTTCGCTTTAAAGTCGCAGATGAAGTGGAAAGTTGGTATGATATGGTTATCTTTACGCATGTTGTATTTCTGATTGTCAGTGTTTGTGTACTGGGCTATGGCACTATGACCACTCAATGATTCCTTATTTCGACACTACGTCAATTCCTTTGCTAATCACACCCACCTCGCATTCATTTCGCGCGGCTTCTTTCATTGTGTCATAGAGAATACGAGGCCCCTGTACTTGGAAATTGTAAAGCATGCTCCTAAGATCGGAGACTCAACCACACTGTGTTGCATAATAAGTTCCAGCTAATATAGTATATGTATATGAAACTGGTTGACCTTTTGTCCTTATTAGAAGGACTTGACTTGCGTATAAAATGTGAATTCCTATGTTTCCAGGTTTTGAAAACGGCGCTTTTGAAGAAGAGATGGCCCCGGTGACAGTGGAGGTGGATGGAAAACCAGTGGTAGTGGACAAAGACGATCATCCTCGTGCTAATACCACGATGGAGTCCCTCAGCGAACTGCCGGTGTTGTTTAGAAAAGGAGGAGTCGGGACTGTTGGCAATTCAACTGTAAGTTGAGAATTGGCGTTCTCCATGGTCATTCAGAACGTATTTTGTTGTTTTAAGGATGGATTCGTCATGTCTGTCCGTCCGTATGTCACAGCCACTTTTTTCCGAAAGTATAAGAACTATACTGTTGAAACTTGGTAAGTAGATGTATTCTGTGAACCGCATTAAGATTTTCACACAAAAATAGAAAAAAAACAAACAATAAATTTTGGGGGTTCCCCATACTTAAAACTGAAACTCAACTTTTTTTTTTTATCAACCCCATACGTGTGGAGTATCTATGGATAGGTCTTCAAAAATAATATTGAGGTTTCTAATATAATTTTTTACTAAACTGAATAGTTTGCGCGAGAGACCCTACCAAAGTGGTAAAATGTGTCCGCCCCCCCCTGTAACTTCTAAAATAAAAGAATGATAAATCTAAAAAAAATATATGATGTACATTGCCATGTAATCTTCCACCGAAAATTGGTTTGAACGAGATCTAGTAGGTAGTTTTTTTAATACGTCATAAATCGTAAAACGGAACCCTTCATGGGCGAGTCCGACTCGCACTTGGCCGCTTTTTTTTTTAACTGCCAAGTAGCGCACTACATAGCAGTTTTGAACTGAGGATAAATTTTAAGCCGATTTTTTTTTTATCGATAATTTTACGAAAAATTGCGATTAGGAGTCAAATAATCCATTCCCAGAATCTACTATTGGTCCTTTTCTAATGCCACCTTCTCTTTTTAAGGGTGTAAACGACGGTGCAGGCGTCCTGATCCTTGCAAGCGAGGAGGCAGTTAAACAACACAATCTGACTCCTCTGGTACGTCTGTCGGGTTGGTCTCATGCTGGTGTGGAGCCGAGGGTCATGGGTTTGGGACCTGTGCCAGCTATTAGACAGTTGCTGGACGCTACTGGGTTCACGCTTGATGATATGGACATGATTGAGGTTAGTCTTCAGTCATCATCATTTCACATAGTCAGCATTCTTGGAGTTAGATTAACGGACCGTGTTAGCAACACAGTGCTGAGCTCCACAACACAAATCGCCGACGTCACTAAGAAACCAGCCAAGCTTAAGTAGGACTGGGCCGGAGGCCGGACACGTTTGCCGCATGTCAAACGAGTCATGGGCCAAATCTATCACCATGTGAGTCCCAGAAAACGGCTGACGACATCGAGGCAGACCCAGGAGAAGATGGCGGCACGAGCTTGATGCCTCCAGACAGGATTGGTGCACACTAGCTCAAGACAGAGAGGAGTGGAAAGAAGAAAGGGAGGCCTTTGCCTTGCAGTGGGGCAAAATAGGTTAAAAACAAACAAAATTACAACCAACTTTGTCATATAAACACCGCGGTAATTGCGGTAACACACCATGCTAAACATAGCATTGTGTATTTACTAATGCAACAAGTATTAACCTAACCCATCTAGACTATTGATTAGTAGTCCCCTAGTCTATGTGGCTTGTAAAAGCAAGTCGTGGTTGTGAAAAGTAGGCTTCCACTCAGCATGATGCTATGCTAAAGGGGACCCACAGCACGGATTTTCTGTGGTCACCTAAAAATACGTACAGAACTACAAACGTAAAGGACGTACCTACATAATTTGGCTGTTAAACTATGTTCTAGATAAATGAGCAGTTCGCGGCGCAGGCTTTGGCTAGCGTGATAGAGATGGACATCGATCAGGATAAGCTGAACATCAACGGTGGTGCCATCGCAATTGGGCACCCGGCTGCTGCCTCTGGGGCTAGGATCGCTGCCCATCTTACACATGAACTTAGGTATTGTTGGTTGTTTTTTCATCGTCTCTAAACATTTCCCCTAGTGAAAGGGAAATGCGAAGGGAAATCGCCAACCCGTCTTGAGTAAGCATGGTGATATGCTCGTTACTTTTCTGAATGAGAAAATGCCTTTGCCCTGTAGTGGGACAATAATAAGCTGGTATTATTATCACCCGGTCTTTGGGTGATGAGTATCTAGCAATATACAAGGTGGAGACGACAATACGACTATAAATTAAACTGCGTATATCTCATGCCGTTCCCAGTCTGCATACGAAAATTTAATCAAATATATCCAATAGTTT
Organism: Apamea sordens; assembly: GCA_945859715.1. NCBI lineage: Eukaryota > Metazoa > Arthropoda > Insecta > Lepidoptera > Noctuidae > Apamea > Apamea sordens. The sequence continues at coordinate 1,328,699 of OX244002.1, forward strand.
AGTCACTATAGCTAATCAAAGATTGGCAAAACCCATCGTTGGGCCATCACTACTATTTAGTTTGTTTGAACAAAGCACTTTTTTTAATTTCGATGCTAGGATTCATTTGATAGTTCCAAAATACTCGTATGCATTAGTTGTCTTAATATTTTCATTTACTGTCATATTGTTGTCTCCACATTGTATTTATATCTGGGAAGCGTTTGTTTCCTTAACTTTTTTGAGAAAGTGGCCGAACAGCACCCTTATTGCGTGACACACTTACAAACAATGTGAATAATTCTAAAGGAGGCAAATCCATTGCTGCATATGTTCGAAAAAGTCCGCTCAACAATGTACATAAATAGCGCAATGAATGTTGTTGAATTGTCAAAATGAAAGCCATTGCTACTTTTGTGTTAGATTGTTACGCAATTACCCCGCTGGCTCATCGTATCCTGATTCTACTTATTCTGGCAGCATACAAGAATGAAGAAAGGATTTCTGTATTTTTCAGACGTCGAGGTTTGAAGCGAGGTATCGGTGCAACGTGTCTTGGAGGCGGCCAGGGCATCGCAGTGTTACTGGAGACCGTCTGATTGATATGTAAAATAAATAAACGTATAAAATTCAGGCAAATGGCATAAACGGAACCCTTATAATTTTTTTGTTTGATGTTTTCTTTCATGTTCCTTATTAAGATGAAGACAAATACATAGCGCAAGTCATCATCTGCCTAGCCTTTTCCCAACTATGTTGGGGTCGGCTTCCAGTTTAACCGGATGCAGCTGAATACCAGTATTTTACATGGAGCGACTGCCTATCTGACCTCCACAACCCAGTTACTGGGTAATACGGTAAGACTAGTTGTCAGACTCCGGCTTCTGACTACCCGTAACGACTGTCAAAGATCCACGAATGACAGCCGGGACCAACGGCTTAACGTGCTTTCCGAGGCACGAAGGGGTCTCGGTATGTAAAGATGGTCACCCATCCACAGACCAACCACGGTAAGCGTACCTTAACCTGACAGATCGACCTGTGCGGCTGTTATTATTTAGCCACGGGCCCCTCTTAGCGCAAGTATTTGTCTTTAATTTTGGCAGCATACATTTTTCTAGCCGAAAAGCCTGTGATTCTTAAACTGGCCAGCTAAGTCTAGTTCTGATTGCCCCATCTACGCTAGACCTAGGGTAGTCTAACCGGTGTGTATTGCATGACCGTCGGGCGGGGTAATCGTGTTTTTTAACAGACTTCCAAAAAAGGAGGAGATTCTCAATTCGGTTTTTTTTATGTTTGTTACCTCAGAACTCCGTTAATTATAAGCCGATTTGCAAAATTCTATTTTTAATGGATGGAGGGGTCTGTGGCTAAATAATAACAGCCGCACAGGTCGATCGGTCAGGTTAAGCTACGCTTGCCGTGGTTGGTCTGTGGATGGGTGACCGTCTTTACATACCGAGACCCCTCTGTGCCTCTTGGTCCCGGCTGTCATTCGTGGATCTTTGACAGTCGTTACGGGTAGTCAGAAGCCCGAAAGTCTGACAACCAGTCTTACCAAGGGGTGTCGTATTACCCAGTAACTGGGTTGTGGTGGTCAGATAGGCAGTCGCTCCATGTAAAATACTGGTATTCAGCTGCATCCGGTTAGACTGGAAGCCGACCCCAACATAGTTGGGAAAAGGTTAGGCAGATGATGAAGGTATGCCTTAGGGATGGTCCCATATAAATTTTTATTAACTTTGCTTGGGTAGTTTTTGAGTTAGCTTACGATACGTTATACGATTTTTTTCCACTTAGTTTATATTGATGATGTTTTATAACTTCCTGTACCTAACTGTTATATGAATTTGTGTGGGCTAGGTACACACGGCTACACGTCAAGCTATACAAAACCAGTTTGTCTTGGCCTCACTTTGTATGATATTTTCTCACAATGAACGATCAGCCCACAGAACATATATACCCTAACGGGATCAGCCAATACTGGTTTTGCATAGCTTGATGTGTAGCCGTGTGTACATACAACTAAAAGGTGAAAAATAAAAACTTTATAACAAAAAAAAAAGCAACAGACTGCAAGACTTTTTTACCGATTTCAAGTATTTATTTTTACTATCCGTACTCATTAAACATTATTTAATTTTGCTTTCTGTGTATACTTACATACACTAACTGCACTTAGGTACATGCATAAACAGCTTTTTCAACGTTTCGACCTTACATAAACAGCTCATACATAAGTATTACATACCGACAAACAACTCATGCTTTTCGTACCGGAGTACCGGACTTTAGACTTGAAAGATTAGTATGATAACAACATTTACTGGGGCCGCACGATTCGCTGATGTAGGTATCCATCTACTTCAAAAATACGTGACAAATAACAACGTAGGTAATCCTTCAATATAGTGAGAGATACGATAGCGAATGTGAAAATATCACAAGTTCACAACCGGTGTGGTTTTGTGCTGTGTTGACGTGCGTGTGAGTGGATCAAACAAAGATGGCCGTCGTTATCAATAAAGGTTAGTCTCACTTAAATTTTATGTCCTAGTGGAGTTGCTACAGGGACTTGTCCTATGTAGCTGTTTATGTGTTTTATTGATACACGACGAACGTTGACGTGCAGTCATGTCTTGATGGTAAGTTATTTTGTTGCCAATGAGGTATACCTACTTACTTAGGCCGTGTCTGTTGAGTTAAAAACCGGCAAAATGATAGTGATGTTTTTTAATTAAAAATATATACTTAAGTATCTAGATTAAGCTATGATTGTGTTTAGCCGGTTGAATGCCGTAATTACAGAAACAATTAAAACGCGTTTGTGTCTCGCGTGGATCCACGTTCGAAGGGTTGACTTAGGTACCTATTAAAATAAGATAAAAAAAATAAGTAAGTAAGCCTTGCAAAATGGTGTAGAAAATCATTCAACAATAGAGTAGGTACACAAACATCTAAAAATCACACCATTGCGCATTGTTTACAAATTAGCCAGGCAAGATTTGTAATGAAGCGATTATTACCCTTATCTCTTACATCACAAGGTTCAAACGCCATTGTACGGACTTTCACACAGGGTCAATGTCCACATATAAATAATGAGTGGCAAGGTTATATCAAACATTCTGGTTGAATGAGTAGCTATGTTTTTAGTTTTAATGAAACACACATGATTCCCTCAATACAGTTTATCCAAGATAGAAGTGTCACATTCTAAGATAGGTAATATTTTAAAGGAAACTAAAAATCACCAGCGAAAATACAAGAACATCTTGAGCTGAAATGAATCCTGAACCAGAGAATGATGAATGAATGATGAACCAGAGAATAAGAACCACTTTTATCCACTCACCCCACATCTTCCACATCCAGGTATCTTCATAGTAGCAGGCAAACGCACGCCGTTCGGCAGGCTTGGAGGTGCTTTGAAGGATGTGTACCCTTCAGACCTGCTGGCTGCTGCAGCTAAAGATGCTTTGAAAGCCGGCAGTGTCGCCCCAGCGGTTATCGACACTGTCAATATTGGACAGGTTTTTGGGGTCAGTATTTTATGGTTCAAAGCTAGGCAGATAAGACATAATCAAATCTAGGTAAACAACAGTCTATTGGTCGACCAGCATTTCAAGAAACCCTTGTTGTCTGATTGAATGAAAAGACTGGTAGGTGCAGATGTGTGGATCCTGCAGGTAATTGCGTAACACACTAATTACAGTAGCAATGATTTTCATTTTGACAGTTCAACAACGTTCATTGCGTTATTTACACTGTTGAGCAAACAAATTTTTCGAACATATGAAGCAATGGTTTAGTAATATCCTTCAAAATTATTCAGGTTGTGGTTGATAGAGTGTTACGCAATTAGGGTGCTGGTAGGTGCAAAACACATTTTTTTATAAGAGGGAACGTCTTCTGAAGAGATTCCAATATCTGGAACCTCTTATTGACTCATTGTGTGGATCCTGTTCTCAAGTATCAGTCAATTGAAGCAGCAGTCATACTCATGCTAAGTAATGTAACCTTCAATTTATTTCATGATTTTAATGTGAATTATTACATCCTCAGATCAGTGGTTCATCAGATGGAGGTTTATCTCCACGACACGCAGCACTCAAAGCTGGCATTCCGGAAGATAAGCCAGCTCTTGGAATTAGCCGACTCTGTGGGTCTGGTTTCCAAGCTATAGTTAACAGTGCTCAGGTAAGAATTCCCTTTCTATAAAGAAGCTCTACTTAGGTTCGATTCTCGATTTTCTAGTTGCAAAAAAGACAGAATAAACTTTAACCTGACTACCACAAAACAGTGTTTATCAGTTGTTTAGGCTAAACACCTTTTAAACACGACATAATTATATGGACTTTGACATAACACTGACATTAAACACTCGTTCAACAATTTTTGTAGCAAGACCCTAGATTTTTAGCTATCGATTTCCCCATTTAATTACTTTTAGCTGTTTAATTACCTAGCGGATTTCTCCAGGCTTGAGACTTGTTCAAGTCAAAGACGAAAACAATTAGTAAAACATTTTTGTTCCTCAGGATATCATCACAGGAGTTGCCCAAACCTCCTTAGCAGGTGGCACAGAGAACATGTCAACGGTACCTTTCGTCGTGAGGAACACCCGTTTCGGAACCGGTTTAGGAGTAAAGATTCCTTTCGAAGATGTCCTGACTGCGGGATCTTTAGATACATCCTGTAACTTCACCATGCCGGAGACAGCTGAGAATCTTGCTGAGAAGTATGGCTTGCACAGGATGGAGGTGGACCAGTACGCTCTGCAGTCACAGCAGAGATGGAAAGCCGGTAAATAACAACTATATGTACCAATAACTCATCGGCTTAAAATCTTTCCATTCCTGCTCTAGTTTATGAAAGGTGGTTATCATTAGTACTTCCCTGTCTGACATGAAAGTCCTTGAAAATTAGACACATTTTTGTCAAGCCAGTACTTCAGCCCATTAAATGCTATGTTGCTTTACTTTTAGCGCAAGACCAAGGCGTGTTCAAAGCGGAGATGACCCCAGTGACGGTGAAGGTCAAGCGGCAGGAGAAGATGGTGGAGGTAGACGAGCACCCTCGCCCCGAGACCACCACCGAAATGCTCAGCAAACTTCCCGTGCTGTTCAGAAAGGGAGGCGTTGTTACTGCTGGCAACTCTTCTGTAAGTTTAAGAGCTAATTACGAAATTAGAAGCTTCTCTACATACTAATAAACTAAGATTCCAGACATACAACCCATATCCATTGACAAAATAGATTATGTCATATGTGGAGGCACAGTCAGGATTAAGTTGAAACCTTTGTAAACCATTTATTTGAATCAGAAAACTGCTCGACAATGCTATTGATTGAATCAGAATATAGACGACGCTTAATTGGCTGAATCTTAGCAATTGGCCAACAACAAACATATTTTTCTTCAACTTCTTTTATTATGAACAGGGAGTAAACGACGGTGCTGGAGCGCTGGTCCTAGCAAGCGAGGAGTCTGTCAAACAGAATGGCTTTAAGCCCCTAGTGAGACTACTTGCCTGGTCCGTAGTGGGCGTGGATCCTTCCATTATGGGCATCGGACCTGTGCCTGCCATACAGAACCTGCTCACTGCCACGGGGCTGAAGCTAGATGATATCGATTTGGTTGAGGTACGTACATCTTCTGCGTAGAAAAACTCATTTCTTTCATCTAGAAAATGTGCTATAGAAGTCTTCGAAGTGACTTTTCCAGGTCAAACTCTGAATAGTCCCTCCATAATTATAGTCATGAAGTCAGAAGTCAAAGCAATTAAATTATTTTGTTTATATATATTATTTTGTTTCACATAAACCTACAGGTACAATTGGTCGCTTCTATCAGAATCAGTGCCAAAACTTGTACCTCAGCAGATAATGACGTTTCTAAAACACAGCGCCTTCGAGGGTTGCTTTCCTTTGCCTGGTAACCATGATAGAAATATATCACAATCATAGTTGGATCTGACTTCATGCTTAGCGTTCTGTAATTCGTATTCGTACATAATAGAGAGTATTCTATTCTATTCTTTACACAATGTCACTTGAGATAGCACCCATTATTAAATGTCATGTTTCAACCAATCCTTGTAACCAACAGATCAACGAGGCGTTCGCAGCTCAGACTTTGGCATGCGCTAAGGAGCTGGGTCTGGACCAGAGCAAACTGAACGTCAACGGTGGAGCTATCGCCATGGGACACCCAGTCGGTGCTTCAGGAGCTAGAATTACCGTACATCTTGCTCATGAGCTCAGGTAAGCTGGCATTCCAATCGCAACTGGATATTTAATTCTATCGCCACTACCAATCCATCACAAGCAATTTATTTCTGCTATTATCTGTAGACGTCGGAAAAGATAACTTACTGAGTTTGGGCAGCAGTTTCCTCCTAGTTATTGTGATGTCCCATCTCCCGCCATATGTTGACGGGGTACGAGAAAGTAAGGATAAAGAACAGACGCCAGCACATCAAGCTACTAGAATCTGTAAATTTTCTGTAATAGATTTTCAACTTTATCGCTAAACCATTAAGGTTCAAGGTTGATTGGGAAAATTTGACAGTATCGGGTAGCTTGACCTGCTGGCGTCTGTACTAAAGAACGTGTTCGTGTCTCGAACTTTCAGCCTAACCTCATGGAAAAAGGCGTGAATTTATGTATGTTCATTGAAGCGGAGGCCTTTCTTCCTTCACCAGGTTGTTGAACAAAAGCCTGTTACAGTAGACACTGCGTAACTCATATTAAAATGTTGTTCTTTTATTTTACAGACGTCGCGGTTTGAAGAGGGGCATCGGTTCAGCATGTATAGGCGGTGGACAGGGAATCGCCCTCCTGCTTGAGACTGTTTAGCTTATTATGAAGAACACAATATATTTATAATTTCCATCACATTGTATGCATTTTATCGATCTCCGAACAAAATTGTAAATAAAGAAATACTTCAATAAAATATACGTTATTATTTTTGTTTAATCTTGGCGTTTTATTTATATTTCTATGCAAAACAACAATGACTTGGCAGTTTGTCAATGTCACTTATATCCAAAACTAATTGACACTTCAGTGGAATGAGGACCCCAGCTTAGAACAAAAAAGCAGTGCAGTTCAACTTCTGCCCTGCTATAAGAGTTAGTGGTAAGCCCCCTGTTCGATTCCCGGATAAGTAATTCAGTAAATTGTAACATGTGCCGAATGTGCGAACTGCAGTGCGATTCTGTAACCATCTCACCGTGAAAACTTAGGTGAATTGAGCGTGGAGTGAGCTGTCATTCCAAATAATGCTAGGGATTGACACTACTGACAACTCATATCAAGCTCACTTCACTGAAGTTTTCACGGTGAGATTTTTACAGAATCGACCGGCAGGTTTTATCCAACTTTTTGAGTAAAAAAAATCATTTTCTCAGGCTTGGTAGATTGTATAATAATGCTGCTAAGAACTTTCAAATTTCAGTAAAGATAAGATCCTTATCGCCACAATGTCATATCATTATTTTGTTAAAAATATTATAACATGCCTATCTTGACATTTAAAATGGATGTTGATCCTCGCTGTACAGACGCCAGCAGGTCAAGCTACCCGGAACTGTCAAATTTTTCCAATCAACCTTGAACCTTAATGCTTTAGCGATAAAGTTGAAAATCTATTACTTAAAGAAATTTGACAGTTTGTAGTAGCTTGATGTGCTGGCGTCTGTACATAATATCTTTATATCAACATTATTTATGTACAGACGCCAGCACATCAAGCTACTACAATCTGTCAGATTTCTTTAATAGATTTTCGACTTTATTGCTAAAGAGTTAGGTTCAAGGTTGATTGGGAAAATCTGACAGTTTCGGGTAGGTTGACCTGCTGGCGTCCGTACTTGCGTTGATAACACACCTATCAACAGTTTAGTGTACGAATACGAGTTTCGTTCAAAACACGTTTCATTTAATTCGAATAATTTGTTTCTTGTGAACTCAGTTCAAGATGGCGACTGGAACAAAAGGTTAGTCTTTCCATAAATATGTAATCGATCTTTGTTTGGAATATCGATATTTTTATCGATAGATAAGGTGAGGAGCTTTAGAAGAGAAGTTGCACTGCGATTGTGAACTGTAACAGTTTGGATTTAAAGTCAAGATTACATTTAATTGTTTTATATTTTATCAGTTATTTGTTTAGTAATGCAGAGGTGTTTATTGAATTTTCGATTGTTGTAACAATGTAGGTATTTTTGTTACATTTGGGTTCAAAGTCGAGAATTCAGTAGGTATTATTAAGTAATTTAAGTACTTACCTGATAAAAGATTATTTTATAGTTTTGAGATTGCCAAATGAATTACGTACATAGAGACTATAAAGTTGAGATAATTATTTAATACTAGCTTCTGCCCGCGGCTTCGCCCGCGTGGATGTCGGAAATTTACCCACGGGAACGTGCTAACAGGATAAAATGTACCTATGTGCTTCCCCAGAATGCCATCTATGTCGCGGGCTCTTTGTGGCTAATTACAATAGAAAATCAATTGTGTCTCATTAGTGGTGATTAAGAGGGTACCTGATATGATATCTTTACCTAAATACCTAACTAATTAAAAAAAAAAAACTCAATAACAGAAAATTAAATACCTACCTACCTAAATAAACCTATTTCTGATGATAACTAATCTAAACTCAATAAATAAGCAAAATCCCTAAAAACTAATATCTATACGAATGACTAAACCTACCTAACAGTATTATAAAATAACCTACGGTCACTACGTACACTATCAAATATACTACCTATACTTAAAAACTAAAATCTATACCTACGACTCATATAAAAATAAACCTAAATAACTCTAAAAACTAAAAGGAATAAAAATGAACTCCACTGCGGGTGACCCAACCTACGACAAACTTAGTATTTGCGGTTGGTACAGTACAGACAGTGGTAATCGGGTATAGGGATCGAACCGCAAAATTAAGTTAGTTTTTTATTGTATATACTTTTCCGGGATAAAAAGTACCCAGTGTGGTGCCCAGGATATTAAAGAATAATTATACCAAGTTTCATCGTAATCGAACCGGTAGTTTTTGCGTGATGCCTGAACAAACAGACAGACAGACGAAAATTTTTTTAATCACATTTTTGGTTTCGGTGTCGGTCAAGTAACACCCCCTGCCATTTATTTTTTGGATATTTTCAATGTACAGAATTTTCACTTCTACAGATTTATTATAAAGTATAGATATAGATTATATACTTTTATTTATGTTGTTGTTGTTTTGTTTTTGTTGTTTGAAAAAGTGCATAAAAAATTTCAGCGATTTTCATTATTGGCGCGAAAAGGACGCCATTTTGTAGTTATGGCGGACCCCTGCGAGAGTTGCCAGCATCACATGTATTTGCAGCCGCAGCAAAGGAAGCAATAAGTTCAGCAAAAGTAGACCCTTCGCTTATTGACAATACCATCGTCGGAAATGTTAATTTTGTACGTACCTACTAATTTATAAATAAATAAATAAAAATAAAATAATCTTTAATTCGGATAAGTAGCATCCATATGGGTTAGTAAACAAAAAGATAACTTATATCTATGTTAGTAAACTTATTATCTCTTTGGAAACAAGGCTGTTGTTCGAAATACATCTTCGAACAACATCACCCAATAACAGAGACTCGCACCTCCATGTTATGGTCTTCAGGATGGAGTTGGAGCCCCCCCGCACTCTGCAGAGTAAAGAGGCAGATTTCTGTCTGACGATGGCGTGGAAGCCATCGACGTGTGCTTGTGCAAACATACCTGATGCACTGCAGAAACGGGCCAGCCCCATCAACATCCTGAACCCGTTATTTTATTGGACCCGTAGGGCGCTGATACCCCGCTGAGTATTGTTGGTCCACAGACTGCACGTGTAAAACATTTGGCAATAAGCTTTAAAAAGCGTTATTTTGATTTATAGCTTATCATCATGCCAGTATTCCTTCAAGGGAAAGGAAAAAAAACTACACCCGATATCCGATTCCACTTGCTGCTGCTGCACGAAGAGGCAACTGCTTAAGCAGGAGGCTGTGTAAACAGTCTAATAGCTTATTTCTTTAATAGCATAACAGTATGACTTCGTCCATAAATCATAGGATTATTTTTTTATTGTCTTTGATTCGATTTTGTTTGGAGTCTACGAAAAATACAATATCTTACGCATTTTAACAACATGACAACACTACAACAACATTATTTTCAGTTGAGCCAATGTGACGGCGGTAAAACGCCGCGGTACTGCGGCATTTACTCAGGAGTTCCTATCAGCAGCCCAGCACTGGGCATCAGTAAGGCTTGCGGGACTGGACTGCAGGTTATCATCAACAGTGCCATGGTGAGAAAATATTGAATTACTAGAATTGATACATGAGACTAAACATCGAGTAAATTTCATTCTGGACCTACTTATAGTGTAGGACAAGCTGAAGTTTCCTTAGGATATGGGCTTATGCAAACGTAGAATGTTATTAGATGAGCTGGGACCTGCAGATGCGTTACCAACCTTGAGAAAAAAGCTGAAAAGTCGCACTCGCATGCGGTTGTAATTTCACCTCTACCAATAACCTTCGAACCGGAATACCGCCACGCTGCTTGGCATTAGATTTGATGGTAGTAGGTACTTCTTACTACTGCCTAAACTTTTCAAAAACCTCAACTTATAATACTGAAAACTCACTGAATATGGCACTTTTCAGGACATCATAACAGGAAATTCAAAGATCACTCTAGCAGGGGGCACAGATCTAATGTCCTCACTACCCATGCTTGTAAGGAACGTTCGATTCGGAACAGCATTAGGTGCATCTTACCGGTTAGAAGACCACATACAGAAGCAGATTCCTGACAGTTACACTGGACTGACGATGCAGAAAATGGTAGAGGAGTTGGCAAAGAAGTACGGAGTGACGAGAGAGCAAGTTGATGAGTTCGCTGTGCAAAGCCATTTGAAGTGGAAAGCCGGTAATTATAAATAACCTATCAGCTCCAATACTGAAAGAACAGTAACACCACACCAGCTGGATTAGCACCGGCCCGAAGTACGTCGGTACTTCAGGCCGGTTCGGACCTTAAAAGGCGGCCGGAGCAGCCTGGATTTGAAATTCGGAGAACTGGGTTGGGTGCTGTAGCGTAATCAGCGGACTGCGACAGGTTGAGTTGATGAAGCGGGATTGGTGACAAACTTTAGAATTTCTGTTCCAGCTGAAGAATCAGAAGCATTTGAACAAGAGTTGGTCAGCATAACAGCGACTATCAAGAAGAAGCACATAGTTGTGGTGAACGATGAACTTCCGCAGCCGTCAATAAACACTGAAAATCTAAACCAATTGCCAGTTCTAATAGATAATGGAGAAGTTTTGACTTCTGGTAATACCTCAGTAAGTTTACTTTATTTTAATGAATATTAAAGCACTAATGAATCTTAGCTGCGCTACCATCAAACACCTGCTTACTTGTTACGAAACATGTCTACATGCCATCATAATGCTCACTACCTACTCCAGTTCTAACTAAGTACTAACTTCAGTTCTTTGTATCCTCTTGCTATTTAACTTCTCTGAACTAAGATAGATAGATTTTCTTCATCAAATTCTACATCGTTCCAGGTGCCAGCAGATGGAGCAGCAGCTCTTCTAATAGCTCATGAAGAAGCAGTAAGGAGTCACGACCTTCGACCACTAGCCAGAATAGTAGGGTGGACATGTGTGGGAGTACATCCCAAAGATGCGGGTATAGGAGGAGTTCTTGCTGTTAAGAAACTGCTAGGGGAACAGAAGTTGAGGGTAGATGATGTGGACCTGTTTGAGGTACAGAAAACTTACTATTTTGACAATGCTGATGGATTAATGTAATTGGAATGTGTTTTATGACGATAGCTGTACTCGAGAATTGAAATATTTATATTTTTAAGTAAATTAGGATTAAAATTATTTAAAAAAAAATGGTAATAATGACAGTCCCGCCTGAATGACTGTGAGAACAAAAAAACTCAATTCCAGATTAGTTTTATGCTACTTAACAGAATAAATTCTAGGCGAATGAAAGCAAACGGCAGACCCAGCAGGATATTTACTGTCTTTTATAAAGGAAATATTGCATTACAGATAAACGAAAACTTCGCATCCCAAGCCCTTATCGCAGCCAAAGAGCTGAGGATAGACCTAAGTCAAATAAACGTAAGCGGCGGGGCTTTAGCTGTAGGGGACCCTATCTCAGCAACCGGGGCGAGAATGGCCACACATCTTGTACATGAACTCCGGTAAGTTTTGGGTAATTATTGTTTTACGATGTTGCAATTACAATTGCTTTTCTACTTTTTGCTTTACCACACATTGAAGCTTAAGGCCCCTTGTGTCCACACGTTTTTCTTGTTGTGAAAAACGACGGTTTATTGCCGCACGGTCGTCAGTGTTCTAAGGATCACTATGGAAGCTTGTTGACAGACACGTTTTTTCTACGGCGCGGTTTATACGCCGTACCGTAATGAAACCGTGCCGTGTAAAAAGGGCGTAATAAAGTTGAAATTATCTAACTGTCACATAGATTTGTCGTTTTATGACGTGCAAGTGACATTCAACCTTAGGGTGGCAAACAATTACGAGGTTGATTAAACAAAATACATTTAAAAAACTGAACACTTCATAAATGCTATATCTGTCCTTGTCATTCTAATATCGATGGAGTGAGAGAGTAACTGAGTAAATCTTGTTTTAGTTGACAAAGGCTTACTGTTCCATCAACGACTACTTACACGATAAGAATAGTTGGTCGCCCTAATTAACTCAAGACAATGTTCATGTTCTTTCTCCAGAATTATCTTACTGACAGGTCGTTGTTATTAATATTAACTTATTTATTTATTTTACTTCGATGGTCCTAGTTATTCATCTGTGACTTCAAGTGACAGCTATGTGACGAACCCAGCAATGCGTAAATATGTAAGCTGTCACGCCCTTTATGCCTGGAGGCTTTTATTTAGGTAGTAAGTTTTTATTTACATTTTAATTAATTATTTTTCAGCTTGAGTACGTATAGTTTTTATTATATTTGTTGGTATATTGGCGTGGCTAGCTGTCATATTGCAAGTAATTTAATTTTATGTTATGTGCCTTAAAATGTTAATTACTTAACGCCTAGTATTGTATACAATCAAGTATCAAGTATTTTCTAACTGAACAGACAGCTGTGCTGCTGGGGAGTTTGTTGCGCCACTTCTTCCCAGCGATAGCACTAGGAAGTGGTGAAGGGCGGGCCTTTTTGGGGGACTGTCTTTTGTAATTTTGACGTTCGAAAAGTGCGGATTCTGAGCCTAATTTGAATAAATGACTTTTTATTGATTTGACAGATGTTTATGAATACTTTATTTTTTTTTATGTTTCCTGTTTTTATTTTAGTCGGCGTAATTTAAAACGAGGAATTGCCGCTTCGAGCTGCGGTGGCGGTCAAGGCGTAGCAGTTTTACTGGAGAAACAATAAAATTAAAAAATTGTACCTGTCCTTATTATTTTTAAACCAATGAAGTGATGGTAATAATAACTTTAATATGTTTACGAAAAAGACGGTTTATTTATGCTAGGTTTTGAAATTATTTCTGGATTTATTTACGTCAAAACGATCATAATTTTGGTTAACGAAAAAAAAAAAAGTTTTTGCGACTGAAATACGTATTAATAGAGCTAAAATATAAATAAAATCACTATATATTTTTAAATACATAATATAATTACAGTAAAAGCAGTCACATAATAAACAAATTGTATTGACTGAACTGCTCAACTGGGGCAGTGCTCATTTGCATCATCATTGTATTTATACATACACATTAGCTAATTTTACATAAAAACTTATTACATTACAGCAACTCTATGATACTTTTCTAATATTATATTATACATATAGATAGATATAAGAATTTTGTATACTTAAAGATATTTATACCTAATCTAATCTACACTTTAAACAAGCATTTATTATAGTAATAAAAAAATGGGAATAATACACATCCCATGGAATATTAACCCATTGGAGGACACTGAACGAGACACAAAAGTAGTTTTATTGTTATTATGTTGATGGCCGTTTAGTGTCCCCCCGCAAAGAGTTAATTTAAATACTCTAAATATTAATAACTTATGATATTTCAGATTCAGATTATGTCAGTGTTTCACCTTTCGTTACCTGAAAAGAAATAAAAATTGTAAAAATAACTGAAATGTTGTTTTTTTTTTTACATTTATGTTTGTAGTTAGTGTGTGTGAGAAAAACTAGAGGTGTCTGATGATTTCGGCTTGCGTGAAAGAAAAGCTAATTTTTAATTTGTGCATTTTGTCTCTTTCGTTGTCTTATTGGATATGACTAATTTACACTATAAGAATGTGAATAAATAAAAACTATGCCTAGTTACTGTGATAAAAATTCTTTTAAAAACTTTAAATACACCGATAGGTAAGTCTTATTCATACTTAGTGCCAATTTCACCAATTAACCTTTAAGTACCGACGTGTGGTCTGACAGACACTTGGGTATTCGATTTTGTCTAGTTACCTGTGTTAGCGAAGACGTACCTCCCCGCGCTTTTCTCTACCCCTCGAGCAGTCGCCAGGCAGCGTTTGAGGAGAGTGGTTATGTCGGCGCGTGCGATTCCGGTGAGTTTTGGCTTTTATAAGATCGCGAGTGGTCTATCAGACCACTCGTCTGTACTTGTGTAATTTTTTTTAATGAGACTTGTTTGAGGTTATATCGTTTTTTTTCTTATATTTTCAGTCAGATACGAAAATGGATCAGCCAAGTACATCAGGAGTAAAACGGGCAAGCACAAGTAAAAATGGGGCTGTTCCTAGTACTAAGAAAAAAATCCTTACAAGACCTCAAGGCCAAGGAAAAAAAGGCTCAAGGAAGAAAATGAAGCAGAAGGAAATCAAACTAGAAAACTCTGTCACATCTGTCCTTCAAAACTAAAGCGCAAGACTGCTTATAAATGTGACACTTGCATGAAACATGTGTGCTTACAATGCAGCGCGCCTGTATGCAAAATTTGATTGTTTCGAATATTTTGTGCATTGCGATTTCCAAGAAATCACTTAATTTTTTGTTACTTTTAAATTTTTATTATTTGCTTAGTTATTAAACTTTAAGAAAAAAATATTGTGAAGAAAAAAAAATTGTTCAGTTTATAAATGTTAATTACTAAGTAAAAAGTTGATTTTTCATACCAAAAAAGTTGAGACTGACAGATAAATGTTTATAATTAGTAATAAATGTGAAAACTTTTATATTTTGTTTTACTCGTATGATAACTAGATATGTCAAAAATATATATTAAAATTTATTTTTTTAAATTATCCAGAAACATAAAATTTTTGGTCAGTTAAGCTACGGTGGTCTGCCAGACGTCACGTCGGTACTTATGGAACTAAAATCTCACGTCGGTACTTGAAGGTTAAACTGATCACGATCAGCACATCTAAACTGCATTCAAGGGATGTCATCATAATAATGATAATACTGCCTAATTCCTGCAAATTCCTTACATCACAGTTTTTAATTTTTATTTGTTTTTTGTCTTATAATCTGATTTATATTATATTGTGTGCCTTTTAGTTTGTGCTAAAGAAATGTATTTTCTTTCTTTCTTTCTCTTGAGCATGGTTTAGATGTGCTGATCGCATTCAGTTTCATTTGTGAAATCTGCCCTTTGAGATCATAATTATAAATAACAAAAAAAAAAGTTTAAAAACTACATAATAATTATAAAATTCCACTAGAATAGCTTACAATTTTACTAATTCTATAGCTCTACTGGTTTTGGTCCGTCCACTAGTTTCAGCTCCTGGGTTTGAATTCCAGGTTGGCATTTCTGTTAAAAATTTTGTTTTGTTCAATTTTTTTGTTAAGAGTACTGTAATTATTTTATTTACAAATTGTGTCCAATGGGAAAAGTACTGAAAGGTTAATAAATAGTTGCAGAAGCTGAAGAACAAACGGGACTGGGGCTACCAAATTTTTATAATCCAAAAGAATTTAGACATCAACATCCTAATTCAAAGGTTTTGTCCTAGTAATACAAGAAATGGATGATCATTCATGAATTCAGGACATACAGTTGAAAGGTAAAGTAATTTAATGGGTAGGTACTCACACAAGCCTCCAGGTAGTCTATCTTCCTTTCCAATGAAGTTAGTTTTTCATTCAGTGTGGCAAGGCGGGATCGGCAGGACATGTCTGAAATGAATAAATAATAGACATGTTACTTTTACAGTTATATTTATGATCAATTATGTAAAAATCGTACTGTGAAAACTTAGGTGAAGTGAGCTGTCATTCTTCCGGCAGTGCGATTCTGCAACCATATCACCGTGAAAACTTAGGCGAAGTGAGTGTGGAGTGAGGTGTCAGTGTCATTCCACCTGATGCTAGGGATTGACACTATTGACAGCTCAATTCACCTAAGATTTCACAGTGAGATTTTTACAGAATAGATTGGCAGTGACACTGATGACTGCATACAGTTTCTTTACAGTCTAGGTAGCCCTCGTCAGCATGTGCAAGGTAATTACTTCCAAGCAAAAAGTCCTTCAGATACTTGAAGGAAGAGAAAACAGTATTTATGTGTGGCAATTAGAAAATAGAAACCCACTTGTTTCAATGATTATAAAAATATGGAACTAAAATTAAAGTTTTAGGTATCCGATTAAATGAATCATTACATTATCAAGCAACACAGTTTCATTGTTGTGACGCTAAACTATCTGAATGAAGATCCTTCCAAGACCTTATCAAATACGTTAACAGAGCATACTACTTTATAAAATAAATGGGTTTTAGATAACGTACCGAATGAATTGAGGAAATCTGTGATCTTCTTTATGCTGCCTGTTATTACTTCTATGTATTCCCTGTTCGCCCAATCTTGCTGAATTTGTTTCTGTATGGTCTCTCTTGGGGGCGTCGACATATTTGCAAATACTGTTGTGTATTTCAAGTAATGTTTTTGTTATTTTCAATAAAATTACAACTCGCCAAGCCCCTAGTAGGTAGCAAAATATGCGTTGCTTAGCTTTCAACTCAATGTTCAGATTCCAGATCCTCAATGTAATCAGAATTTATAGCATGAAAACCAAGAATTTGCACTGTGTGATATTAAATTATGCCAAAAATTGTAGTAAATCCTGAATTAGAACGTGCTATTTGACATTTGACGAATGACAGTAAAAAGTTGCCAGAAAGAAGAAGATAAGAAGGACTATAGTAGAGGCCGTGTTTGATTCTGCTTCCTAAAATCCAATCCAAGGCTGAGTCACCGAAAAGGAGAATAAGACAAAGGAAAGGCTTTATAGATCGTTATTTCTTAGTTGATTTATTCTCAAACAGGATTGCCAGCAAAAATAAAAAACAAGGCAGTATCAGATTGACAGCCAAACAAAATAATGTCATTCTTCTCTTCTGCCAAAGTGTCAACGCCAATGCAAAACGCCAGCTGTTTTAGTGCCGGCGATTTATTTCTTAGAAATACTTAAAGAATTTAAAACAAAAATATCTCAAAAATGGACGAGATCGAATACAAATTAAAAACTAACAACAGCGTTTTGATAGTCAACGCTATCGATAAGCTTATATCCACTATCAAATCAAAATACAAACCGCTAGAACGTCAAAGATTTGTAAATGAGAATGAGGAGCTGAAGTTTCTGAGAGAGAAGTGTTCTTCCAAGGATGCCAGGGTGAGCCTGACGGCATGTCAGGGTCTCCTGGCGCTGGTGGAGCTCGGGGTTCTGGAAATTGCTCATACGATGTCCACTGTAGTAACGTTATTGCCAAGTACACAGTGAGTATTGTTTTAGTGTTTTTTTTTTTTTTAAATTACAGGATAATTGTTCATCCCGCTGATGCCCCATTCTATTATAAGATTTTCAGCAAGTAACCACTTCAAGCAATAAGACCTCTCATTGTAACTTCCAAAGATTATAATTGTAATTTTTATGGTGTAAAGTTAAAGCTATTCTATCTTCTTTGTACACAATAGCAGAAACGAAAAAAAAAGATTTTCTTATAATTTTATTGATCACACATTATGTTTGTTTGTTTTTATTTTGCACTATAATAATAAACTAATGATAATAATGATGTGAATGTGCCTTGTGGTCTGTGCTAAATAAATGTATTTATTTTCTTTTTCCTTGTTCAGCAACTACTCAGCAATAATATCCACAATGGCTGGTCTCCTGATCCTGGACCTCAAAGCACGTTTGGTACCAGGCCATCAGTACAAGTGCCAGTTCACTCTCAAGAGTCCGCAACATCCGTTTATAACAGTACTGGAGAAGAACAAGGGAGCGGAAGATGATGTGCTGGCACAGATGCATGCACTTTGCACACATCCTGATTACATGTAAGTTGGTTACCAAATGGACTAAATAAGCTATGAATATATTAGTACCTAAGCTATCTGTTGATGGTGCTGTTAAAATTCTCACATGACTACATTTTTGAATATTTTTTTAATATAGGTATTTGCACCAAATATTTAAAAAATATCTGTGTTCCCTAATCCCTTCCACATTTAACCGGTCTGCCTTTAAAGCAACAGTGAACAAGGATCTTCTGGGCATGCTCGTTCCATCATAGACCTCATCCATCGCTTTCCATCAGGTGTGCTGGAGGTCAAGAGCAGGACAATTCAGCATTCAAAAAAAAATGTTCCTCATCAAATCTTAAAAACATAGATCAGTTACTTATGTAAACTTATTTTGTGTTACTTCATCAATCTGTTTCAGTGTATCATCAAACAGCTTGGAGCTGCTGAGGCCAGTGTTCCTCTGGCTAACATGTCATCCTCAGAGAGACGGCAGCATCAGACCCTGGCAACTGTTGCTTAGTCTACCTCCCACAACGGCCCAGTCATCTCTACTCCTGGCCTGCCTTAGTTGCCAACAGGTATTATGATAATTTAGGAATAAAACTAAAATTAATGTTTAGAATGTTCTATGCCCATTTTTTATGTGACACGACCATTGTATTAGGACACTGAAGAATCTCCATCTTTTGCGGTCAGTTTCAAACGAGATTTTTTTTTAAATTCCACCCCCCTCTCCAATGCCTCTGCCTCTTACTCTGCAATGCAAATTCAAATCATAATGTCTATCAACAGATCTGCAACCCAGCTTTAATAGAACGCTCGTATGCCGCATATAGTGCTGTGACTGAGGCAGCCGTGTACCAGGCGCAGCGCGACCACGTGATGGCACTACTGCCCATGCTCGCCAGACTATCCAGCCAACTCCTCAAGCTGCAGTAAGCACAGTAAATTATGAATATGAAGTGATTTTTTGCTCCATTGGTGTAATTGCCGTATGACGTTCCAGTGTGAGGATAAATAAATAAATAAATAATAATAATGAATAAGTAATCGCCATCAGGCGTAGGCTCGCGAAAGATGGAAGGAGTGGAGGGCCTTTGGCCAGGAATGGGACAGTGATGGCTAGTACAAAATAAATCACCTTCACATCCACGATATTTTCGCAACCATCTCCAGGTTATGGGTTACGCATAAAGCGCTGTGTTATACGTATACACCGTTAAATTTTGATTGTTTAAATCCTTAAAAGGGGTCATTGTACTCATCATTATGAACAACTTTTACTACGAGACCAACCCTGAAATTGTGAAAGAAAAATCTGTTGATCCATACATTATGTTGAGTTATACGAAGATAAATCTATGGATTAACTGATTTTTTTTCACAATATCAGGATTGGTCCCGTAGTAAAAGTTGTTCATAATGATGAGTACAATGATCCCTTTTAAGGATTAAAACGATCAAAATTTAATGTATATCTAAAATAAAAAAATACGAAAGAGAGGTTTTACTGCTGCACTACCAAAAGTTCTGATGAAATATAGAGTATAGAGATGTTATTTGATAATACCCAGAGAAAAACATGGGTGTACGAGTACATTAAGATAAGATTTATCTGTCCAAAACCACACACATGGCATGCAAGCAGAGTTGCGATAGCATTTTAATATTATTATTGCAGTGTTGCTTAGCAACCGTTAACAACAGCCTTGTGAGAGCCTTTTCTTAATGAATTTGGTCATCAGTCAGTATAATATACTTATTTGAAATCCTCCAGACGCGATCCCCGATCCTGCTACAGCCTCATAGAGCGTTGCTTCGCGCTCGACGCGCCGGAGTTACGAACAGTCGCTGGTATCACATTGATGTTGTTAGCTGAAAACTTAGCTGATACCTCGGCTTTGTATCTGCATGAGCTGTTTAATTTGTGTGAGTTTATTTTTGATACTTATGGCGAAAAGTCTTTCTCATAAAATGATAAAATGCCAAATGCTCACATAGAACTTGGAAATCTTCTGCCAAAATGGATCACGATAAGTATTCTTGCCGACCAAATGATAAATAATTTTATTTCTGTAAGTTAGTTTCTACAAACACTTTTACATGTGACTCATATTTTCAAAACTAGATGAGGGCAGCGTTTCCTATCTGACTACTTAACTCTGAGAAGAAAGGCCGAAACAAGCACAGGGTCTCTTTTAAAGTCAAAAGATAGTCTTGGTCAGAGTGCTAGGTTTTCTTCTATATTTACTAAACTATTTAGTTTCTCATAAATAATTATACTAGGACTAAACAAGTAAAATGGCGAAACAGAAGCAAACTAGAGTTTTGATAATATCTAAGACCATAAATCACTTTCATCAACTAACACATTTCTTCACAGGTCTCAACATAATCAGCAAATACGAGTACTCTTCAATATCCCTCAACGTCTTCGTGGCCCTGTCGCTTCAATGGCTGAACCTGCCCTCTTACCTCACTGCATCAGCTCTAAAGGTGGCATCAAAGATCCTGGACACTTACCAGGACAATTATAAAGACGACACGCGCCTCCACACACCGAACCTCAAAGCTAACAAAACATTCCAAGCTTTACTGTACACGGACAGTCATTTATCTATCATATTCAAGCTAAACCAAAACTGGGAACGAATGAGAGATAACCCGGATAAATTGAAAAGCTGGTTAGATTCTATTGCTATAGTAAATGAAGATGTCAAACTAGAGTTGTTACCTTTTCTCCTTGGCATGATTTTGGAGAAACGTAAGGAGGCGTGGTATGAGGAGATAGTGGTGAAAGTGTTGAAGATTGTGGTTGGTGTGGTGGGGTATAAGAAGGAGGTGTCGGTGCAGATTCTGCCGCTGTTGGTGTATACGATTGCTAGTGATAAGCGCCCAGGGGTCAGGTTGGAGTGTTTGAGGGCGTTGCCGTTGATGGCGAAGACTAAGGTAAGTTGGCAATTACTGGTCAAGTTACAAGTTTAATCCTGCAACTTCGGTGGTTCTTTCCCTTTCTGTGAAGTAAATAGCTCTTAGAGCCAATCCTTGTGTAATTAGCATTAAGTCGTCAAGGCGTTGGACTTTGTAGTGAAGACGACAGATTTATTAAATCGAAATAATGTCAATGTACAAAATCCCTTTTAAAATTGTTTAGTAATTTGTAAACAAAATATTTTTTAGGAATTATTTGTGTCTTTAATATCTGTGTATTTTTAGGAAAATGTGCCAACGATAGTATCTGTGCTCAACAAAATAAAGGCCAACAAAGGGGTGCCGACCTCGTTCCTCATCATGTTATACACAAGTTTGGCAGAAACTCAGGTATTCAACTTATTGATTGATTTGATTCTATTTAGTAATGAACCAAGTATTATCCCCTGCGGAATGCCAATG
This sequence comes from Apamea sordens, assembly GCA_945859715.1. Taxonomy (NCBI): domain Eukaryota; kingdom Metazoa; phylum Arthropoda; class Insecta; order Lepidoptera; family Noctuidae; genus Apamea; species Apamea sordens. The sequence goes on from OX244002.1 coordinate 1,350,455, forward strand.
TGTTTTGCAATTCAACAATTAATTTCAAATAGAAAAGTCTCTGAAAAAAAAGATGACACGGAGACGATCTCTACTAAAGTTTTCGAATGTCGTAGTCGTGCAATTAGTTAGTTTATATTAACAATATTGTATGATCTACCTTATCAAAACCCTTGGTTAAATCCCAAAAACATTTTTTTATCTTTCGTGAAACATTTCGTTAACCCAAATTATAAATGTTAATAAAATAATAGGTGCGGTGTTTCCCGTATTTGCAAGAAATGCTAGTGGACCCTGGCATAGGCAAGCAAGATGATTTGAAGTGGGAGCTGGATATCGCTAAGGCCGTAGCAGTTAGAAGGATCTGTGAGATACGGTAAGTACTGGAGGCTGCCTATCTATTTTTTCTTCGGCTCTATGTATAAAATTAGGATAGTATGAATTATATTTCGATGTGATGATTATTTATTTTTAATGGCCGTTATTAGTAATTAGTGTTTTTTGCAGGGAATTTTCTTTAACAGCGAAATAATTTTTAATTCCTGACATTTATTCCATAAAAAAACTGTTGACCTTCAATATTACACTTGGGGAGCTGACGGTGGAAAAATCAAAAATATTATACTTGGTGCAGCTATCAAAGCTGTCATATTCTTATTGTTGTATAACTTGCAAATTTTTTCCCAATACAGCCCCACAAGCCACGGCCTAGAGTTAGTCTCAGTAATATCGTCAATTCTGAACCGCTGCGGCGACCGCTCCGGCGGCGTGGCCACGTGTGTGTGCGTGGCGTCGCTCGCGTTGCTGTGGCGTGGCGCCGCGCTCGCGCCGCATACCACGTGGACCGCGTTACAGCCGAAATTGGCGAGGGATAATAGGCATAGTGTGCAGATCAGGTAAGAATCTGGATATTTAAGTGGCTATAGTCAATAATAACACTTCAAGGTTTAATTGCAGGACATGGAGTTCTCCTGAAAAGCGTTTCCCGAAGCCAAAATTAATTTTAAATACTTGCGAACAAATAACTAGACAATAATTAAAGTCTTTTACACGCTGTCTACGTCTCTCATTTGTCATCAATGTGCAGTACCTTTTTGCTCTTCTTTCTTCATGTATTTTTCTCATTAAGTGTTTTGTGTGTACAGACGCCAGAAAGTCAAGCTACCCGAAACTGTAATTTTTTCCCAATCAACCTAGAACCTTAATGCTATAACGATAAAGTTGAAAATCTATTAAAGAAATTTGACAGATTGTAGTAACTTGATGTGCTGGCGTCTGTACATAAATAAAAATACGCCCTGTATGAAAGATTAAGTTATTGAAAAGATTCTTTATTTTGACAAGAGGTGACACCTTTGCAAGCCAAATTAAAGTTTTACAAGTAGACTGTAATTTCCTGTAGTAAGTTTCATTTCGCTGTCCCTGTTTTACTATTTAGCAAAGAACAACAATTTGTTAGGTTGCTTCGATCACCAGTTTTCCACACAAGAATCTCTACATGTTCTAGTCCCCATTTCTAATACTTTCCAGCATCTGCAAGCTCCTTAGCGAGGTCCCATCCCTCCGAGTCCAAAGCCCAGAATACGACAAGCTGGTATCAGACGCAGTAGGCAAGCTGTGGAGCCTGATCGCGGATAGCAACCAGTCCGACGTGGTAGAGGCGGCGTGCGACGCGCTTGCTACCTACAAGATTGACGACTACAAGCTCAGCGATGTGCCCGAGGTAAATATGATCTAAAGTTTGTTTCAAAAGAATCTGATAAAAGTGTAAACAAACTGTGCAGCTTAAATTTTTACGCAATCACTCACTAAAGGGAATTAGAAACATATCATCTGTATTAAGAAGGTTTCAACTTCAACTTTATGTCACTTTATCCAACAAGTGTGGTTTGAATAACATTACCAAATTGTAATTGAAAAATCAAACACGTACTTCTGTTATAAAATTAACCTCAAAGTCGAATGAAAAAAAAAACGTTGTGGGAAGAATATAGGTACTCAATTTGTTTTGGTTTATGGTCCATTAGTTTACATTTTCATTCGATATTTATGGAACAGACTATAGAATTACTAGTGCGGTAACAGTAAACAATATTAATTTCAGAATGAAAACAAAAGGTTACGAAATACTACTATATTTCGACGTATTGTTGTTGTTGTCTGCATCTTTTTTGCTTCATAATTCAGCGCCTCATTTTCTTTCGTCTTTTACAGATATACAGGAAGACAGTGAAACTGCCAGCATCATTCTGTAAAACCCCAGCAGACGCGGCTAGAAAACCTGAGGAAGTCCTCGATTATGTACCTTGTAAGTTAGTCCAGAAAGTCATTACAATGCTGCTGTCGCAAAATTACTACAAATTCGACAGAGAAACATCGGAATGTTCTTTTTTCAGGCGAAATCTGGCCAGAAGTATTCAAATTCACGAACCAAAGCGCCTTACTGGGTGTGCAGCGCCTCTGTTCGAAGCTGATCGAGAAGGAGGTGCGAGCGTACCGCAGCGGAGTGTACCAACACGAGCTGCGCCAGGAGCCCAGCAGTCTGGCACATCTACACGTCACCAGTGTCGCCAGGGGTCTCGTCGAGTGCTTCAGGAGACAGGTATGTACAACATCAAAGACAGGAAGCAAAAAAAAGTTTTTAAACCACGTACACACTAGCACAACACTTAGATAAGTGAGGTTTGTCAGACAACCGAAGCCTCTCGACCTGTCTGATAACGAAAAACTAGAGCAAAAGTTTACACCAGTTGGAACGAAGTTCCTTATCGCGCGTTGCGAAAGGGGGCTAGACGGAAAAAATTAAGACTAAAAGTTGGAACGACACTTTTTGCTATAGTTGTAAGCCGTGGGGCGTGCGCGTGTTTCTCTGTCTGTCTCTCTCTCTCTCTCTTATAGAAAGCAAGCCAGTTATACTTCGTTCCATCCGGGTGTCCCTTGACACCTCTTAAGTTTTTTTTTTTTTTGTTAATACTTTTACTATGGCATCAATCCTGAAATCGTGAAACAACAACAGCACCTGCTCCATACACTATATTCGCAAGACTCGACAGAAAGTACCGCTGATATTTTTTTCGCGATTTTTGGGTTGGTCCCATAGTAATAGTTGTTCATAATGTTGAGTGATCATAACCCCCATGATTTTTAGTTATTTCAATTACACTTGCTATATTTCAATTACATTTGACCTTGTACTCTTTTTCAGGCCACAACCCCCTCCTACGACTTCCCCGACATGGTCCTACTGTCTATCCTGCAGACCCTCACAGCAGAGTACCCTAAGCCTCTCCCCCCATTTGACTTGTGCTTCATCCCGGAGGTGTTCCACCGAGGGTCGGAGTGGAGGCGTGGGTGTGTGATCCTGGCTGCGAGGCAGGCGCAGGTGTCGCAGTCAGCTAGAAGGATCCTGGAAAACTATTTGCAGGGAGTCAGTGCGGGGACTGCTGAGGTGAGGACCCTTAGCGACAAAACGGGTGTAAAAAACCTTACAGCAGTCACTTGTAGGTATTCCCCGTCATTGTGATTATGTTCCTGCTGTACAAAAGTGCCTTTTAATGAAATAAATGCTTCAACTTTATGAAAAATATTATCATATTCTATCTTCCAGGAATCAGACACCCTCCTAATCTTCGAGATCCTGCCCATCCTCTGCCGCGGGATGCCCCCAAATTCTCTCCGTCCCCCTCTCGAGCGCTGCCTCGCCGACTCCTTCGCAGACATTAGCCACGTCAAGCTGAGGGTCAGGGGAGATGAGAAGGAGTATCTGTTCATCCAGCAGATGGACAGGATCCGGCAGTGTTTGGAGTGTGACAAGATACATGATGCTAACAGGACGTTGTTGTCTCAGATTGTGGAAAATTATTTCTCGATTATTGGCGATGATAATGTGGTAAGTTTTTTTATTACTAGCTTCTGGCCGCGACTTTGTCTGCGTCTAATTTCTTGTTACCCGACCGCACCGCATCACCTGCCCGCGTTATCACTTCGTGTTCGCTTAGCGTTCTTAATGACATTTTTCTTTTTGCTCGGCACCTAAGGGTCATAGCGTGGTGTTAAATAGCCTTCCTCAAGAGTTGGGCTATCAAATGCAAGAAGAATTTTTCATATCCGACTAGCAGTTCCAGAGATGACCCTTACATACAAAGACAAACAAACAAACGACCTCTTCATAATATTAGTTATTTATTGGAACGAAGTTCCTTATCGCGCGTTGCGAAAGGGGGCTAGACGGAAAAAATTAAGACCAAAAGTTGGAACGACACTTTTTGCTATAGGTAGTTGTAAGTCGTGCGGCGTGCGCGTGTTTCTCTGTCTCTCTCTCTCTCTCTCTCTTTGAACTTCGTTCCATCCGGGTGTCCCTTGACACCTCTCAAGTTTTTATTCTTTCGGTCCTCCATCAAAGGATACACTATGACTTTTATACTTTTGCATTCATCGGATATCTATCACAACATTCAGAGGCTCGAAGATGAAATTGAAGTACGCCCTTAGCACGGGAGAACGCCTTTACAAGTAACTGTACTACTATTATTCTTCATCAGCATAATATCTTAATGTCCTCTCCCCAGGCGTGGCCCAGCTACGTGCAGACCTGTCGCTGCCTGTCCAGCAAGTACCTGGAGCGCATGACGTCACCGTCGGGCTGGTGGGAGCTGTCGGGCCCGCTGCTGCGCGGGGCGGCGGCCGTGCGTTGTGCGGTGGCCGCGCTGGCCGACAGTGGCACGGCTCTCAACTGGCTGAATGAGATCATTGATGCGCAGGCGACGCAGTTGACGTAAGTATAGCATAGAAATATTATAATACCAGCCTATTATTGTACCACTGCAGGGCAAAGAAAAGAAAGAAAGAAAGCATTTATTTGCGGCAAACATGACGCATAAAAAAAAGGACAAAAACACACAAAAAAAAAAAAGCAAAACAAAAAAAAAGAAAAAAGCAAAGCTATCTTCTCATGCAAAAGGCACGAGCATCGATCACCACGCTGGCTTGTGATTAAAAAAAATAATTTTTAACTTAATTTTATTTAATTACTAGCTACGCCCCACGGTTTCACCCGCATAATTTTCGATCCCGTGGGAATATCGGGATAAAAAGTATCCTATATGTTAATCCTGGTTATAAACCACCTGTGTGCCAAATTTCATCCAAATCCGTTCTGTAGTTTTTGCGTGAAAGAGTAACAAACATCCATCCAGCCATACAAACTTTCACGATCAATTTTTTTTTTCCTAATAGGCACATTAAAGGCACTTTTGAATGTCAAAAGTAGTAGATTTGTTGTTGTAGCTGTAGTGTGTGTGTGGGGGGGTGTGTGTGTGTCACTGTGAAAATTTCAAGTGTCTGCGGTTCAATACGGAAACAGTCCTGTGACAGACAGACGGAAGAACAGCGCCTTAGTAAATAGGGTCCCGTTGGCACCCTTTGAGTACGGAGCACGGACCCTTTGGGTACGGACATTTCTATGTATTGCCTGAGATTTGGCACCACTTGATATTTAATCCCAGCTGCCATTATGGAGTTTATTGGACCATAATTAACTTTTCTGAAAACAACCAAAGGTTTTTTTTTCTCCTGTCATCATCTGCCTAGCCTTTTCCCAACTATGTTGGGGTCGGCTTCCAGTCTAACCGGATGCAGCTGAATACCAGTATATTACATGGAGCGACTATCTGACCTCCACAACCCCGTTACTAGGTAATACGAAACCCCTTGGTAAGATTGGTTGTCAGACTATCGGGCTATTATCGACCTGTAACGACTGTCAAAGATCCACGAATGACAGCCGGGACCAACGGCTTAACGTGCTTTCTGAGGCACGGAGGGGTCTTGGTTTGTGAAAATGGTCACCCATCCACGGACCAACCGCGGCAAGCGTAGCTTAACCTGATCGATCGACCCGTGCGGCTGTTATTACTTAGCCCTGTACAATTCGTAAATTCATAATTTTTTTCAGTGAGCAAGAATACTCCCTACGTTGTATGCTACCAGCTCTGAAGGCGGCCAAACCTGATGCCGAGTCCACCAGAAACTGGTTCTTACAACTTATGGGCCGCACACAAGTCGCTTTTAACGAGTAAGTTAAAAATAAGTTAATGAAAACTTCCTTTTTTTTTCCTTTAAGTATATAGAATCATAATTTTAAAATTTGGCGACACGGTTGGCGCAGTTGCTGAGCGATCGACTGATGCGCTGCGTGTCGCGGGTTCGATTCCCGCACGGAACAAATATTTGTATTGCCTACAGGTAGTTGTTCCGGGTCTGACTGTTTGTGTATGTGAGTTTAAATGTTTGTAAACGCACCCACGATACAGGAGCAATTCCAAGTGTGGGGCAAAGCTTTTTAAAAAAAAAATTGGTGATGCTTCATTCACATTACAATCTAGCCTAATTAGCTGTAGGGACTACAGCTAACAATAGTGCTGGCGAGGCAAAATGCAATGTCCCCCGCGCGTATAGTTTGGCGTGCCGTGGCAATAACGTGTGTTCGGTCAGCTAATGTGAGACGTCAGTACTTGATTTTGGGTAACAGTTAAATAGAATTTATTTACGGACTCTGGAATTTCATTTACTCTCCTTTCTACGACTAGAGCATGCAATACCGTTATATCGTTACCGCAATTTCGCGAATTTCGCACTGATTTTTAGTACCGCAAAAGCGAGATTAGAAATGCGAATTTCGCGGTATTAAAAAGGAACCATGATAGGGAAATCCCCGCTACGAATCGTCACATGTTGGTCGGGCGGACGGGATACATCCTTTGTAGCTTGTGAGCTACCAAGGATGTATCCCGTCCGCCCGACCCATTGCCCGTTGCCCGTGCCACACAGACACAATTAATCTCCCAGGCACAAAGTCATATCCCAGACACAAAGCCACCGCCCAGACACAAAGTCATCTCCCAGATACAGTCACCACCCAGACACAAAGTCTTCTCCCTGACACAAAGTCACCACCCAGATACAAGTCATCTCCGAGACACAAAGTCGCCACACAGACACACACAAAGTCATCATTCAGGCACAAAGTCATCTCCCCGACACAAAGTCACCACAAAGACACAAAGTAACCTCCCAGACAAAGTCGCCGCCCAGACACAAAGTCATCAACTAGGCACAAAGTCGTCTCCTAGGCACAAAGTCGTCTCCTAGGCACAAAGTCGTCTCCTAGGCACAACGTCATCTCCTGGACACAAAGTCATCTCCCAGACACAAAGTCACCACCCAGACACAGTCATCTCCCAGATGCAAGTCATCTCCCAGACACAAAGTCATCTCCCAGACACTGTCATCAACCAGACACAAAGTAATCTCCAAGGCACAAAGTCATTTCCCAGACACAAAGCCACCACCTAGACACAAAGTCACCGTCCAGACACTAAGTCACCAACCAGACACAAAGTCAACTCCCAGACGCAAAGTCACCAACCAGACATAAAATGATCTCCCGAAGACAAAGTCGTCACCCAAAAGCAAAGTCACCATCCAGACACAAAGTCACTACACAGACACAAAGTCACCAACCAGACACAAAGTCATTTCCCAGACATAAAGTAACCACCCAGAAACAAAGTCAACACCCAGACACAGTCATCAACCAGACACAAAGTAATTTCCCAGGCACAAAATCATCTCCTAGGCACAAAGTCATCTCCTGGACACAAAGTCACCACCCAGACACAAAGTCATCTCCCAGATGCAAGTCATCTCCCAGACACTGACATCAACCAGACACAAAGTAATCTCCAAGGTACAAAGTCATCACCTAGACACAAAGTCATCTCCCAGACACAAAGTCACCAACCAGACAAAGTCACCATACAGACACAAAGTCACCACACAGACACAAAGTCACCAACCAGAAACGGTCATTAACCAGATACAGTCCCACACAGACAAAGTAATCTACCAGGCACAAAGTCATTTCCCAGACACTAAGTCACCACCCAGACACAAAGTCATTTCCCAGACTCAAAGTCACCATCCAGACACAAAGTCACCAACCAGACGCAAAGTCACCACACAGACACAAAGTAATCTCCCAGACACTGTCATCAACCAGACACAAAAAAATCTCCTAGGCACAAAGTCATCTCCAGGACACAAAGTCACCACCCAGACACAAAGTCATCTCCCAGATGCAAGTCATCTCCCAGACACAAAGTCATCTCCCAGACACTGTCATCAACCAGACACAAAGTAATCTCCAAGGCACAAAGTCATTTCCCAGACACAAAGTCACCACCTAGACACAAAGTCACCGTCTAGACACTAAGTCACCAACCAGACACAAAGTCAACTCCCAGACGCAAAGTCACCAACCAGACAAAATGATCTCCCGAAGACAAAGTCATCACCCAAAAGCAAAGTCACCATCCAGACACAAAGTCACCACACAGACACAACGTCACCAACCAGACACAAAGTCATTTCCCAGACATAAAGTAACCACCCAGACACAATGTCATCACCCAGACACAGTCATCAACCAGAGACAAAGTAATTTCCCAGGCACAAAATCATCTCCTAGGCACAAAGTCATCTACTGGACACAAAGTCACCACCCAGACACAAAGTAATCTCCCAGACACTGTCATCAACCAGACACAAAGTAATCTCCTAGGCACAAAGTCATCTCCAGGACACAAAGTCACCACCCAGACACAAAGTCATCTCCCAGATGCAAGTCATCTCCCAGACACAAAGTCATCTCCCAGACACTGTCATCAACCAGACACAAAGTAATCTCCAAGGCACAAAGTCATTTCCCAGACACAAAGTCACCACCTAGACACAAAGTCACCGTCTAGACACTAAGTCACCAACCAGACACAAAGTCAACTCCCAGACGCAAAGTCACCAACCAGACAAAATGATCTCCCGAAGACAAAGTCATCACCCAAAAGCAAAGTCACCATCCAGACACAAAGTCACCACACAGACACAACGTCACCAACCAGACACAAAGTCATTTCCCAGACATAAAGTAACCACCCAGACACAATGTCATCACCCAGACACAGTCATCAACCAGAGACAAAGTAATTTCCCAGGCACAAAATCATCTCCTAGGCACAAAGTCATCTACTGGACACAAAGTCACCACCCAGACACAAAGGCATCTCCCAGATGCAAGTCATCTCCCAGACACAAAGTCATCTCCCAGACACTGTCATCAACCAGACACAAAGTAATCTCCAAGGCACAAAGTCATCACCTAGACACAAAGTCATCTCCCAGACACAAAGTCACCAACCAGACAAAGTCACCACCCAGACAAAGTCACCATACAGACACAAAGTCACCACACAGACATAAAGTCACCAACCAGAAACGGTCATCAACCAGATACAGTCCCACACAGACAAAGTAATCTACCAGGCACAAAGTCATTTCCCAGACACTAAGTCACCACCCAGACCCAAAGTCATTTCCCAGACTCAAAGTCACCATCCAGACACAAGGTCACCAACCAGACGCAAAGTCACCACACAGACACAAAGTAATCTCCCAGACACTGTCATCAACCAGACACAAAGTAATCTCCAAGGCACAAAGTCATCACCTAGACACAGTCATCTCCCAGACACAAAGTCACCAACCAGACAAAGTCACCACCCAGACAAAGTCACCATACAGACACAAAGTCACCACACAGACACAAAGTCACCAACCAGAAACGGTCATTAACCAGATACAGTCCCACACAGACAAAGTAATCTACCAGGCACAAAGTCATTTCCCAGACACTAAGTCACCACCCAGACACAAAGTCATTTCCCAGACTCAAAGTCACCATCCAGACACAAAGTCACCAACCAGACGCAAAGTCACCACACAGACACAAAGTAATCTCCCAGACACTGTCATCAACCAGACACAAAGTAATCTCCTAGGCACAAAGTCATCTCCAGGACACAAAGTCACCACCCAGACACAAAGTCATCTCCCAGATGCAAGTCATCTCCCAGACACAAAGTCATCTCCCAGACACTGTCATCAACCAGACACAAAGTAATCTCCAAGGCACAAAGTCATTTCCCAGACACAAAGTCACCACCTAGACACAAAGTCACCGTCTAGACACTAAGTCACCAACCAGACACAAAGTCAACTCCCAGACGCAAAGTCACCAACCAGACAAAATGATCTCCCGAAGACAAAGTCATCACCCAAAAGCAAAGTCACCATCCAGACACAAAGTCACCACACAGACACAACGTCACCAACCAGACACAAAGTCATTTCCCAGACATAAAGTAACCACCCAGACACAATGTCATCACCCAGACACAGTCATCAACCAGAGACAAAGTAATTTCCCAGGCACAAAATCATCTCCTAGGCACAAAGTCATCTACTGGACACAAAGTCACCACCCAGACACAAAGGCATCTCCCAGATGCAAGTCATCTCCCAGACACAAAGTCATCTCCCAGACACTGTCATCAACCAGACACAAAGTAATCTCCAAGGCACAAAGTCATCACCTAGACACAAAGTCATCTCCCAGACACAAAGTCACCAACCAGACAAAGTCACCACCCAGACAAAGTCACCATACAGACACAAAGTCACCACACAGACATAAAGTCACCAACCAGAAACGGTCATCAACCAGATACAGTCCCACACAGACAAAGTAATCTACCAGGCACAAAGTCATTTCCCAGACACTAAGTCACCACCCAGACCCAAAGTCATTTCCCAGACTCAAAGTCACCATCCAGACACAAGGTCACCAACCAGACGCAAAGTCACCACACAGACACAAAGTAATCTCCCAGACACTGTCATCAACCAGACACAAAGTAATCTCCAAGGCACAAAGTCATCACCTAGACACAGTCATCTCCCAGACACAAAGTCACCAACCAGACAAAGTCACCACCCAGACAAAGTCACCATACAGACACAAAGTCACCACACAGACACAAAGTCACCAACCAGAAACGGTCATCAACCAGATACAGTCCCACACAGACAAAGTAATCTACCAGGCACAAAGTCATTTCCCAGACACTAAGTCACCACCCAGACACAAAGTCATTTCCCAGACTCAAAGTCACCAACCAGACGCTAAGTCACCACACAGACACAAAGTAATCTCCCAGATACAGTCACCACACAGACAAAGTAATCTCCCAGGCACAGTCATTTCCCAGACACAAAGTCACCACACAGACACAAAGTCACCAACCAGACACTAAGTCACCAACCAGACTTCCAGACGCAAAGTCACCAACCAGACATAAAATGATCTCCCGAAGACAAAGTCATCACCCAAAAGCAAAGTCATCTCACAGACACAAAGTCACCAACCAGACGCAAAGTCATTTCTCAGACACAAAGTCACCATCCAGACACAAAGTCACCAACCAGACGCAATTCACCATCCAGACACAAAGTCATCTCCCAGATACAGTCACCACACAGACAAAGTAATCTCCCAGGCCCAGTCATTTCCCAGACACAAGTCTTCACACAGACACCAAGTCATCAACCAGACACAAAGTCAGCTCCCAGATACAGTCACCACACAGACAAAGTCACCACACAGACAAAGTAATCTACCAGGCACAAAGTCATTTCCCAGGCACTAAGTCACCACCCAGACAAGTCATTTCCCAGACACAAAGTCACCATCCAGACACAAAGTCACCAACCAGACGCAAAGTCACCATCCAGACACAAAGTCACCACACAGGCAAAAAGTCATCTCCTAGGCACAAAGTCATCTCCTGGACACAAAGTCACCACCCAGATGCAAGTTATCTCCCAGATACAAAGTCATCTCCCAGACAGTGTCATCAACCAGACACAGTAATCTCCAAGGCACAAAGTCATTTCCCAGACACAATGTCACCAACCAGACAAAGTCACCATCCAGACACAAAGTCACCATACAGACACAAAGTCAGCTCCCAGATACAGTCACCACACAGACAAAGTAATCTACCAGGCACAAAGTCATTTCCCAGACACTAAGTCACCACCCAGACACACAGTCATTTCCCAGACACAAAGTCACCATCCAGACACAAAGTCACCACTCAGACACAAAGTCATGTCCCAGATACAGTCACCACACAGACAAAGTAATCTCCAAGGCACAGTCATTTCCCAGGCACTAAGTCACCACCCAGACACAAAGTAATCTCCAAGGCACAAAGTCATTTCCCAGACACAAAGTCACCAACTAGACACAAAGTCATCTCCCAGACACAAAGTCACCAACCAGACACAAAGTCACCATCCAGACACAAAGTCAACATACAGACACAGTCAGCTCGCAGATACAGTCACCACACCGACAAAGTAATCTACCAGGCACTAAGTCATTTCTCAGACACTAAGTCACCACCCAGACACAGTCATTTCCTAGACACAAAGTCACCATCCAGACACAAAGTCACCAACCAGACGCAAAGTCATTTCTCAGACACAAAGTCACCATCCAGACACAAAGTCACCAACCAGACGCAATTTACCATCCAGACACAAAGTCACCACACAGACACAAAGTCATCTCCCAGATACGGTCACCACACAGACAAAGTAATCTCCCAGGCACAGTCACTTCCCAGACACAAAGTCACCACACAGACACAAAGTCACCAACCAGACTTCCAGACGCAAAGTCACCAACCAGACATAAAATGATCTCCCGAAGACAAAGTCATCACCCAAAAGCAAAGTCATCTCACAGACACAAAGTCATCAACCAAAGTATTCTCCCACGCATAAATTCATTTCCCAGACGCAAAGTCACCACCCAGACACAGTCATTTCCTAGACACAAAGTCACCATCCAGACACAAAGTCACCAACCAGACGCAAAGTCATTTCTCAGACACAAAGTCACCAACCAGACGCAATTCACCATCCAGACGCAGTCACCATCCAGACACAAAGTCACCATACAGACACAGTCAGCTCGCAGATACAGTCACCACACCGACAGTAATCTCCCAGGCCCAGTCATTTCCCAGGCACTAAGTCACCACCCAGACACAAAGTCATTTCCCAGATTCAAAGTCACCAACCAGACACAAAGTAATCTCCAAGGCACAAAGTCATTTCCCAGACACAAAGTCACCACCTAGACACAAAGTAATCTCCAAGGCACAAAGTCATTTCCCAGACACAAAGTCACCACCTAGACACAAAGTCACCATCCAGACACAAAGTCACCACTCAGACACAAAGTCATGTCCCAGATACAGTCACCACACAGACAAAGTAATATTCATGGCACAGTCATTTCCCAGGCACTAAGTCACCACCCAGACACAAAGTCATTTCCCAGACTCAAAGTCACCACCTAGACACAAAGTAATCTCCAAGGCACAAAGTCATTTCCCAGACACAAAGTCACCACCTAGACACAGTCATCTCCCAGACACAAAGTCACCAACCAGACACAAAGTCACCATCCAGACACAAAGTCACCATCCAGACACAAAGTCACCACTCAGACACAAAGTCATGTCCCAGATACAGTCACCACACAGACACAGTAATCTCCAAAGCACAGTCATTTCCCAGGCACTAAGTCACCACCCAGACACAAAGTCATTTCCCAGACTCAAAGTCACCACACAGACACAAAGTCATCTCCCAGATACAGTCACCACACAGACAAAATAATCTCCCAGGCCCAGTCATTTCCCAGACACAAAGTCTCCACAGACACTAAGTCACCAACCAGACACAAAGTCAGCTCCCAGACACAGTCACCACACCGACAAAGTAATCTACCAGGCACAAAGTCATTTCCCAGACACTAAGTCACCACCCCGACACAGTCATTTCCTAGACACAAAGTCACCATCCAGACACAAAGTCACCAACCAGACGCAAAGTCATTTCTCAGACACAAAGTCACCAACCAGACGCAATTCACCATCCAGACACAAAGTCACCACACAGACACAAAGTCATCTCCCAGATACAGTCACCACACAGACAAAGTAATCTCCCAGGCCCAGTCATTTCGCAGGCACTAAGTCACCACCCAGACACCAAGTAATCTCCAAGGCACAAAGTCATTTCCCAGACACAAAGTCACCACCTAGACACAAAGTAATCTCCAAGGCACAAAGTCATTTGCCAGACACAAAGTCGCCAACTAGACACAAAGTCATCTCCCAGACACAAAGTCACCAACCAGACACAAAGTCACCATCCAGACACAAAGTCACCATACAGACACAGTCAGCTCGCAGATACAGTCACCACACCGACAAAGTAATCTACCAGGCACAAAGTCATTTCCCAGACACTAAGTCACCACGCAGACACAGTCATTTCCTAGACACAAAGTCACCATCCAGACACAAAGTCACCAACCAGACGCAAAGTCATTTCTCAGACACAAAGTCACCATCCAGACACAAAGTCACCACACAGACACAAAGTCATCTCCCAGATACAGTCACCACACAGACAAAGTAATCTCCCAGGCCCAGTCATTTCCCAGACACAAAGTCACCATCCAGACACAAAGTCACCATACAGACACAAAGTCAGCTCCCAGATACAGTCACCACACAGACAAAGTAATCTACCAGACACAAAGTCATTTCCCAGACACTAAGTCACCACCCAGACACACAGTCATTTCCCAGACACAAAGTCACCATCCAGACACAAAGTCACCACTCAGACACAAAGTCATGTCCCAGATACAGTCACCACACAGACACAGTAATCTCCAAGGCACAGTCATTTCCCAGGCACTAAGTCACCACCCAGACACAAAGTCATTTCCCAGACTCAAAGTCACCACACAGACACAAAGTTATCTCCCAGATACAGTCACCACAAAGATAAAGTAATCATAAAGTAGTAAGTAGGCATAAAGACACACAGTCATTTCCCAGACACAAAGTCACCATCCAGACACAAAGTCACCACTCAGACACAAAGTCATGTCCCAGATACAGTCACCACACAGACACAGTAATCTCCAAGGCACAGTCATTTCCCAGGCACTAAGTCACCACCCAGACACAAAGTCATTTCCCAGACTCAAAGTCACCACCTAGACACAAAGTAATGTCCAAGGCACAAAGTCATTTCCCAGACACAAAGTCTCCACACAGACACTAAGTCACCAACCAGACACAAAGTCAGCTCCCAGATACAGTCACCACACAGACAAAGTCACCACAAAGACAAAGTAATCTCCAAGGCATTAAGTCATTTTCCAGACACAAAGTCACCACCTAGACACTAAGTCATCTCCCAGACACAAAGTCACCAACCAGACACAAAGTCACCATCCAGACACAAAGTCACCATCCAGACACAAAGTCACCATACAGACACAAAGTCAGCTCCCAGATACAGTCACCACACAGACAAAGTAATGTAAAGGCCCAGTCATCTCCCAGACACAAAGTCACCAACCAGACACAAAGTCACCATCCAGACACAAAGTCACCATCCAGACACAAAGTCACCATACAGATACAAAGTCAGCTCCCAGATACAGTCACCACACAGACAAAGTAATCTACCAGGCACAAAGTCATTTCCCAGACACAAAGTCATGTCCCAGATACAGTCACCACACAGACAAAGTAATCTCCTAGGCACAGTCATTTCCCAGGCACTAAGTCACCACCCAGACACAAAGTCATTTCCCAGACTCAAAGTCACCACCTAGACACAAAGTAATCTCCAAGGCACAAAGTCATTTCCCAGACACAAAGTCACCACCTAGACACAAAGTCATCTCCCAGACACAAAGTCACCAACCAGACACAAAGTCACCATCCAGACAAAGTCACCATCCAGACACAAAGTCACCACTCAGACACAAAGTCATGTCCCAGATACAGTCACCACACAGACAAAGTAATCTCCTAGGCACAGTCATTTCCCAGGCACTAAGTCACCACCCAGACACAAAGTCATTTCCCAGACTCAAAGTCACCACCTAGACACAAAGTAATGTCCAAGGCACAAAGTCATTTCCCAGACACAAAGTCACCACCTAGACACAAAGTCATCTCCCAGACACAAAGTCACCAACCAGACACAAAGTCACCATCCAGACACAAAGTCACCATCCAGACACAAAGTCACCACTCAGACACAAAGTCATGTCCCAGATACAGTCACCACACAGACACAGTAATCTCCAAGGCACAGTCATTTCCCAGGCACTAAGTCACCACCCAGACACATAGTCATTTCCCAGACTCAAAGTCACCACACAGACACAAAGTCATCTCCCAGATACAGTCACCACACAGACAAAGTAATCTCTCAGGCCCAGTCATTTCCCAGACACAAAGTCATGTCCCAGATACAGTCACCACACAGACAAAGTAATCTCCTAGGCACAGTCATTTCCCAGGCACTAAGTCACCACCCAGACACAAAGTCATTTCCCAGACTCAAAGTCACCACCTAGACACAAAGTAATCTCCAAGGCACAAAGTCATTTCCCAGACACAAAGTCACCACCTAGACACAAAGTCATCTCCCAGACACAAAGTCACCAACCAGACACAAATTCACCATCCAGACACAAAGTCACCATCCAGACACAAAGTCACCACTCAGACACAAAGTCATGTCCCAGATACAGTCACCACACAGACACAGTAATCTCCAAGGCACAGTCATTTCCCAGGCACTAAGTCACCACCCAGACACATAGTCATTTCCCAGACTCAAAGTCACCACACAGACACTGGCCCGTATTAATAAACATCCCTCAACACCGTACTCAAGTGCGTTATCATTTGATTCGCCATTATGACGTCATCAGCATCTCAAGATTGTTGCTAATTAATAGACACATAAGTACACTATCTCAGTAACCAAGATCAGCTCCTCACCTATCTGTACTTGAGGACTTGACCTCGTGAACGATGACGTCACATTGAGCGAAGTTTTGAATGAGACTTGTCGAATTTCGTTATTGCTATGTCAAAAGATGTGAAACTTTTGATTGAAATACTTTTATTTCATTAAATCTTTAATGAATAGCGCTAATACACGTTTTATAGTTGGTTGTTACCCAAGAAAGCGTTAAAGTGTTAAAAAGGTTGTGTATTTATTTCCCAATACGATATAATTGTTTACTTAACTCAGTAAGCATAGATAACAACATAACGCAATGTAGCGTCAGTGTCAAAAAAAGAGACGCCAAACATAAACATCTGTTTGTTTACCAGCTCGTCTTCTCGCATTTATAAATATGCTTAAAATGGAAAATAGGAAGCATATTTTTACTCCAACCGAGAAAAAGTATTTTTTAGAAATTAAAAATAAATATAAGACTGTAGTATATTATGTCACCACAAACAAGCTGAAACATAAATTAATTAAGTACGTAAGGTACATTATCATGTGAAATAATGGATTTTCGTTCGTAATAAGTAGGTAGTTAATTACATTACAATATTACATACTAACCTGAAATGATGCTGTTGCATAAAACCTTAAAGTTAAAAGGACGGCTATTTCCGGGGAAATTGGAAGACCTCTGTTATTATATTTTACGAATGAGTTTTTGATTAATGTTACTATATACAACACTGATTCTTGAACAAATCTGAATCGTTTTTTAAATTTTTCAGTAGGTAATTGAAAAGGATTTGAAGCATCCCTTATATAAACTTTTGGTAAAGGAAATCGCAAAGGCCACAAAATATCGTCATAAGTAATCTATTTCATCGTAATAATTAATTTCACTCAAAATATTTTCAAACTCCTTGTTTCGCGCCACGCTAATCGCACCTCAAGTCACGGACTATCTGCACTCACGATATAGCATCTCAAGAACCCGCGCCCGATGTATACATAAGGGTCGAGTTTCGTTTATTAATCAGTCCATCACTCAGTTGATGACGTAAACCTAATCCGCAACTTGAGAACATAAACAATCGCGTTTATTAATACGTTCAGGATCTCAACATTCATATCAAGTGCGGTCTCTTGGGCTGAGTAACGTTTATTAATACGGGCCAAAGTCATCTCCCAGATACAGTCACCACACAGACAAAGTAATCTCCCAGGCCCAGTCATTTCCCAGACACAAAGTCTCCACACAGACACTAAAGTCAGCTCCCAGATACAGTCACCACACAGACAAAGTCACCACAAAGACAAAGTAATCTCCAAGGCATAAAGTCATTTCCCAGACACAAAGTCACCACCTAGACACAAAGTCATCTCCCAGACACAAAGTCACCAATCAGACACAAAGTCACCATCCAGACACAAAGTCACCATACAGACACAGTCAGCTCCCAGATACAGTCACCACACAGACAAAGTAATCTACCAGGCACAGTCATTTCCCAGACACTAAGTCACCACCCAGACACACAGTCATTTCCCAGACTCAAAGTCACCATTCAGACACAAAGTCATGTCTCAGATACAGTCACCACACAGACACAGTAATCTCCAAGGCACAGTCATTTCCCAGGCACTAAGTCACCACCCAGACACAAAGTCATTTCCCAGACTCAAAGTCACTACACAGACACAAAGTCATCTCCCAGATACAGTCACCACAAAGATAAAGTAATCTCCAAGGCATAAAGTCATTTCCCAGACACAAAGTCACCACCTAGACACTAAGTCATCTCCCAGACACAAAGTCACCATCCAGACACAAAGTCACCATCCAGACACAAAGTCACCATACAGACACAAAGTCATTTCCCAGATACTAAGTCACCACCCAGACACACAGTCATTTCCCAGATACAGTCACCACACAGACAAAGTAATCTCCCAGGCCCAGTCATTTCCCAGACACAAAGTCTCCACACAGACACTAAGTCACCAACCAGACACAAAGTCAGCTCCCAGATACAGTCACCACACAGACAAAGTAATCTCCAAGGTATAAAGTCATTTTCCAGACACAAAGTCACCACCTAGACACTAAGTCATCTCCCAGACACAAAGTCACCAACCAGACACAAAGTCACCATCCAGACACAAAGTCACCATCCAGACACAAAGTCACCATACAGACACAAAGTCAGCTCCCAGATACAGTCACCACACAGACAAAGTAATCTACCAGGCACAAAGTCATTTCCCAGACACAAAGTCATGTCCCAGATACAGTCACCACACAGACAAAGTAATCTCCTAGGCACAGTCATTTCCCAGGCACTAAGTCACCACCCAGACACAAAGTCATTTCCCAGACACAAAGTCACCATCCAGACGCAAAGTCACCACACGGGCGCAAAGTCATCTCCCAGACACAAAGTCACCGCCCAGACAAGTGGTGACTTAGTTTCTGGTTGGTGACTTTGTGTCTGTGTGGTGACTTTGTGTCTGGGAAATGACTTTGTGTCTGAGAGATTACTGTCTGTGTGGTGACTGTATCTGGGAGATGACTTTGTGTTTGGAAATGATTTTGTGTCTGGTTGGTGACTTTGTGTCTGTATGGTGGCTTTGTGTCTGGATGGTGACTTTGTGTCTGGTTGGTGACTTTGTGTCTGGGAGATGACTTTGTGTCTATGTGGTGACTTTGTGTCTGTGAAATGACTTTCTGCCTTTGAGATTACTATGTGTCTGGTTGATGACAGTGTCTGGGAGATGACTTTGTGTCTGGGAGATGACTTGCATCTGGTTGGTGACTTTGTGTCCAGGAGATGACTTGCATCTGGGAGATGACTTTGTGTCTGGTTGGTGACTTTGTGGTGTGAGTGTAGAAGCTGAGAGAGCATTTTCGGCTGCTGCCATTTTTTTACGTTAATATTTTCGAATAAAAAATAAAGATTAGCGTTGTGTGTGATTAATTATAACTTATGGTAGTTTTATTTTAACCCCCATTTAACGAGTTACTAATTTCGCAATTTCGCAAATTTTGAGGTATTACATGCCCGATACCGCAATATCGCGGTATTTAATATCTACTGCGGTATTACATGCTCTATCTACGACCACATAGACCAATCTCAACATTGGTATCTTACTTTTCCACAACCACGTATAATCTCGTAATCCTGGTTATAAACTAACGGTGTGCCAAATTTCGTCCAAATCCGTTCAGTAGTTTTGGCGTGAAAGAGTAACAAACATCCATCCATACAAACTTTCGCGTTTATAATATTAGTAGGATTTCTCTGGTTCACTTCGGTTTTCCCCACAAAAGAAGTTACTCTTTGCGATACCATTAAATTGGTGTTATCACACCTTCCATTATGGCGATGACAAATACATTGTTATTGATTCGACAGTTTTTCAAATATACTTTTCGTTTCATTCTCAGAACGGAAGACAAATCAGCCAAACTCTACCTCTGTGACGTATTCATGCTATGCGTCATAGTGTTCAGTGGACTCTGGTGTTTAGAGCCTGAAGCTGACCAGCTAGCTAGCAGTCGTAATGGCAGGCATGCGCTACTGCCTGCTGCAGCCGCTGAACTAGTCGGCAGGGAGAGTTGGAGCAACTGTACTCTGCAGGTAGGTTATTTTGGTATACTATAGCTCTGCCTCACTACAGCAATATTCATAGTCGGGCTAACTGTAAATACACAATGTCTGGGTTGTATGAGATGTTAAGGGTACATAGTACATACGACCCACTAAGGCGCCAAAGCAGACGATCGACAAATTGTCCACGACGATAAATAAAAGTCGCCTAGACCGAATTTCGGCCATGACAAAATATCTCATCGGGGATTAGCCTTAACGGGGGTATCACACAGCTATCTGTCAAACTCCGGGCTGTTACTACGAAATTCACAACGGAAAAAAATCCAATAACACTGCCAGACCCGGGAGTTGAACCCAGGACCCAACCCGCAGCAGTCGCGCTTGCGACCACGACACCAACGGGGCAGTTCGCGACGATAGAACGTATGAAAATCTATGCAATAAAAAAAAATAAAAATAAAATAAGAACTTTTTAATTCTGACTTTTTGAAATCCATAGAATGTTAGTATAATAAACTTGTGAAAAAACTTATGAAAAAACTAATAACGCAATAACGCACACGAAGGACAAATAGACTGCTAGGATTTCCATACGTTCTATCGTCGCAGACAAACTGTCCATCGTCTGCTTGGCGCCTAAGGCTCACATGCGTTTTGATTCTTCATTCTGTGTGGAATCTGGAGGAAAAAGCTATTAATTTGTGAGCCTAAATATGTCTTATATTCCCTTGTACAGGTGCTAGAGTGGCTGTGCCACACGCGCGCGGCCGCGGGCGACGCCAGTACGGCCGCCTGCTGCCAGCGCGCACTGCTGGCCGCGCGGCACGCGCAGCAGTTCGCCACGCATAACATATGGACCAGACTGTGAGTTACTTAGTTTCTACTTAACCTATTGATAGCTTGGTTTTATATCTATTGCTTCCCCCAGCGCCCAGCTCATATACGTGTTATGCAATGAAATTAAAAACGAACATAGGTTCTCCCTCGTATAAATTCGACTCAGTGCCGATTTTACTAAAGTCAATATCTTTTATCCGGGTTCCCTCTATCTGTCAGAATCTTGATGCTCTTCTTTAAACGAATATTTTGAGGCATAAAAATTATTTAATATAATTATTGTTTGGCCGAATGTTTATATGTCGGAATTCACAATGGCATACTTTTAAAATAGCAGAATTTTATTTGGCAAATTATTTTTGGCAAAGTTAAAATTTTGCATAATTTCGTTTAGCATAACGTTCACTTGGCATACTAATTTAACATGGCAGAATTTCGTTTGGAATAATTTTATTAGGCATATCGCCATTTCTATAAAATAGCATTTTTAACCTTAAATTAAAATATTGTCGTGAAAAGTCAATAATATGTTGTGCTACAAAAGTTAGTGACAGAAACGAATCGCTGCAAAACCGACTCCACGTAGTCTTGTCTGCCCTACCCCTAGAGTGTAATTTAAGCCCGCGTAGGCGCGGAGAGGCGAGGCGGCCCGCGAGCTGAGGAGCAGGTGGTTGTGAATGAATGAATGAATTTTCTGTAATGTGATAGATGAGTCTTTCAATTATTAAGGATATGAAATGTATGCCAAAAGATGATCCTAACTCTAAACTTTCTGAGATATGATAGTTCTGCCTTTTAATGACTATCGATATGAAATTTATGCCAAAAGACGATTCTGACTGTGAACTTTCTGCGATATGATGGTTCTACTTTTTAATTACTTAATTTTATGACTTACAAAATTAGGAGTTTTGAATGTATGATTAATGAGTCTTTGCCAAACGATTTTCTGCGAAATGAAGTTTATGCCATGCGCTGTTATGCAAAATAATATTAGGTATTACTAAATAAGTTCTGCTATAAAGGGTAGACCCCTTTTATCCGTGGAAGAAAATTGACGTCTGACAGCTCTAGTATGGAAAAACTGTTAAAAATTCAATATTTATTGGCGGCACGGACACGATAACATTATTTTGTCGTATTAATCTAACTGCGCCGGTCAATAAGTTCACGATATAATATTACAGCAGTTTTCTCCAGAAGGGGTAGGCTTAGTGTAGAGAGGGCAAGTTTGACAGTTATATCGGTTACATAATACTTGGGGTTGGTATTGAGAATTTTGCTAATGAAAACACGATTTACACTAATTGACCAGCCGATCGATTCTGTAAAAATCTCACCTTGAAAAGTTAGGTGAAGGGAGCTGCCAATAGTGTCAATCCCTAGCATTCGGTGAAATGACAGTTCACTCCACGCTCACTTCACCTAAGTTTTCACGGTGAGATGGTTACAGAATCGCACTGCAGCATAGCTATCCACACTATTCGACAGGCTTCCAAATCAAAAAGACACATTTTAGGTACCGTACTTTGATTTGCCTAGTCCCCGATAGCAAATAGCTATCGGAAGAATAGCGGTCGGCGCTTTGGTTTAAAACTGTAAAAATTTGCAAGTTCAGATTTGTAAATAGCGTTTAGAGGAGTCCTTCGATAACATTGATTAACGTTCGATCCGGCACGGAAGCATATCGAATGTTTGTGAATAGCTAGGCTGGGGATAGAACATAGTACCACAATTAACCAGCAAGGCAGTAGCATCTATTCAAGTTGCTGTTGAAACGTTGGTTTTTTGGCAAAACATAAATATGTTTTCCATTAAATGATTAATTAGCAGTTTTTGTTTCGCTTGTTTCAGGGAGAGCCACTTCGGTCGAGATATTATCATTGACGAATAATTACTTTAACATACTTACAGTAAATAGGTCTGCATACAATAGACTGAATTATATTTATTAACATTTTGTATTGACGAAATATAATATAATTATAATCTAGTCAAGTATGTTGTATTTAAATTGCAAAAACGTTAATTTTATATATTTTTTCTATAATTCTGTTTAGTGTTAAGATTCGGGTAAAATAAAATGCTTTAAGCTTACTTATTGACTCTTTTTTTAATTGTATTGATTATATACAGATAGACCTTTGGTGTGCCTATGGCACGCCCACATTTATTTTTATTAGATTACATAATATGCTGGGTGGCAGGGACATCGACGCGCAAACTCTAACCATGGATTCAGCACATGATTCTAGATCCCTTGGCGTAGAAATTTTTCGTTTAGAATCTTGTGTTGAATCCAAGGTAGCAAGTTGCGCGCCGATATCCCAGCCGCCTTGTATTTGTTTAGACTAGACTAACTTTGAATACAATTTGGCAGATATAGTTAGTAATAGATATAGTAAGTAATAGATATACAGATTTTCAGGGTGTCAAGAATACGGAATGGTATTTTTACAACTTCTTAAGTAAGATTCCAAAAAAAGACAGACATTTTACAGTGCGATAAAAAAAAAAGAAAAAAAAAGGCGATAAAGGAAATTGAGTTCCCTATTTTATAATTAAAGTTCTTAATAGCATATTATATACAGACAGGGCCATGTGTAACAATATATCGACCCCTATCCAACTATCCAACGTCCATTACAAGCAGTCTTAAATATAATAATTGCAAATACCCTTCTTCACCCGTGCTAGACCAGCGCCCTAATTACGTACACACTCAATCTCAATCGGAATCATTTTGAAGGTTATTGCTAATCCATTGCTTCATACGTTCGAAAAACCTTGTAGATCACTGTTATTAATATTTTATCGTCTTTATGAAAACAGTCCAGCATTCGATATCTTAATCAGTGACACTCTAAGTCGACGTCCACACGGACGTAAAAATATCGCGGCGGGATTTTATAGCGCACTGGATTTTCAACTCTCGGTGTTGAGCAGAGCGTTGAGAGTGCAACAGAGCGCATTCCAGCGCGTCAAGAAAATACACTGTTGGATTTTCGACTCTCGGCGCTAAGCATTGCGTGCGCAGTGGGCTAAAAAGATATATAAGGTCCCATTAAAATAGGTGGACAAACTTTTAGAAATCATTCAGACCACCAAAATAAGGACAATGGTAAAAAAAATATATAAGAAAAACGCATTAGATATGTCGGAGTCATTCGTTTGACTATTCGGAATGCTAGCGCCATCTCGTGGCGCTAGACAGAGTCTAGCCTGAGTTCGTGGTGGGAGCGACCGCTACAAAGGACGGTGTAAGCAGAGCTCCGGGAATCATTGAAACATTGGACATCGTACGAACAACATGTGCTCAGAAACTGTCGCGTTCCGTATCGTTAAATGTGTACCTACAGTGTGTGATTCGCTAGTGTGACTGATTTGTTCGTGAATTATAATCTGATTTGAAATGTAAACCGTTTTTCTAATGTGCAATAACCAACATTACCCATAGTACGCCCACAGTAATTAAATTATGCCTGATGCTAACGAGAGACAGACATACCATCTCCGACAGATACTTACAATTAAAATAATCAGCTAACAAAAATACACTTATAAATGTTGGTTACCTAATGCATAAACACATCCATCCATTGTCTTTAAAATTGTGATGCGAGCATGCGCGCAGCGGTGCGTGAGTGCAGGTCCTACCCATAATGGATGGATGTGTTTATTCTAGAGTGCCAGGTATTTATTATTTTAGGTCAAAATAAAATCATTGTAATCAGTTTTTTTTTGCTTGGATATTGTTGGTTAGACGTACTGAGCGCTGTGATAAAATTTGTCCATCTATTTTAATTGGACCCTGTATATAGTTATGTTACTGTCATCACCACTGCCTTTGCTATTGTTCACTTTTTTACCATGCCCATTATTTTCAAATGTCTGAAAGATTCTGGGCCACATCACATAGCCCACATAATCTCTACTACTGTCTATCACTAGTAATCATTCTAACAGTCCTCCAATTTGGCTATAAAGTTTATTTTTAAAGTTCAACAAATTTTAGTGAATTCCATAATTCTAGCAAAAGTGTCCGCCTTTACTATCTCTTTGACATAGTGCCATAAATAACCATTCACTATCAATATTTTTGCACCACCTTCCTTCAACATCTTCAATGCAACGGTCACTCCTACAGAGTCCGCAGTGTCAAACAGCATTCAACATTTAAAAAGTCTTTATTATTCTACTATTAATTCTTTCTTCTCTTAAACTTCTACAAAAATGTCATCACCACTCACTTTCTAGTATCATCATCACTTCCCCAATTGTTCTCCAACTTCCACCATCAATATTTTCATAATTATGCAACTGTCACTCCTACGATCGTGGATGTCAAACAGTGTCCAACATCTCTTTAATATTATTCTACACAACACTAAACTTCTACAATAGTGTGTTCACTTCCTACCATCCGAAATTGTCCCTCATCACAATAATCTTCATATACCTAATTGTTCAATTTTCACCATCAACATCTTCATTCTTCTTCATGTGCAACGCTCACCCTACAGAGTCTGCGCAGGGTGTCGCTGCAGCCGCGCTCACACGGCCGTCTCGTCGGCCGGCGCCTTCACGAGCGGCTCCGTAGGGCTCTTTACAGGGATCCGGATAATTTCGTCTTCTAGCTTCGAGTCTATTGGCATGTTCTGTAAATGATAGAAACAGTGATAAGTTTCATAGCAAGAAATATAGCGCTACAAGGTTCTTTTGATACTGTCAGAGATACCTGGAATAAGCTTTAAATGCCTTGATGGTTTTAAAAAATATTGTGAAAAATTCTTAACAAATTTTTGAGATACAAATTCTTAACAAATTTTTGAGATACAAATTCTTAACAAATTTTTGCGATACAAATTCTTAACAAATTTTTGGCGCGTGGCCAAATTCTGAACTAACGCCGCCATTTTGTTTTTATATACATCTCACAAAACAATTGCACAAATGTTTACCAACAGCGCCCCCCTGTCGACGTCATTCAGGCGTCAAAAGATCCTTGTAGCAGTGAAGATAAGTTGAAAAATCCCGCGAAAGTGCAATCGGTCCCGTTCACTTGGTTCTATTCCGTCCAAATCGTCTTGTTTTCCAAAATAATAAGTGGAATGCGGGGTATTACGAAATATTAATGTCATCATGATTCCAGTCCGAAAAGGGGATGGTGCTATCGGTCATGTATAGCTATGTCTCTCTCTTTTACACTGGAATCATGATGACATTAAACCGTCATAATATGGAACCCGCACCCTAATTGTGTAACACACAATCGGAATCTGAATCATTTTGAAGCAAATTGCTAATCCATTGCTTCATAAGTTGGAAAAATTTGTCTGCTCAACACGTAAATAACGCACTGATTTTTATTTTAAAGAGTCAAAGGGCAAAGTTGTATGGTGAGTGGGCTTTAAATAGTAATAAGGTTGATTAGTGACTTTTGACTAAAAATTCATATATCTTTCTGTGCTGTTATCCATTTATAATTATTTATTTATGTACACAAAATAATAAAAGTATAAGTTACAAACAGATAGACCACAAAGGTACTAAATATTTCTTCTAAACATAATAAAAACTAAACTAAAACTACTATTACTACACATAAAATAAACTCAGTACATACTATAAATAGAAAATAAGTACAAATAAACATAAAAATATGATATAAGTATAGTACTAAAATACATAAATGTATACTTAAATAAATACATACTATTATCTGTTAAAGTAGAACATTTTTAAAGCAAAATTTGCAAATCACACTCCTCATTTTGCAGCAATTTTCCTGTAAAGGAAAATTCTTGAAAATGTTAGTTTCTAACTAAAAGTGTCAGAATCGTTTGCCTGGGAAGTGCGCAACACCATCTCCGAACTACGACAAAGCTAAACAAACCTCAAGCGCCGTATAATGCTTATGCAACGCCGCAGGCAACTTATTGTTTCTCGGCAACGCTGCAAGTGCGGCGGGACGCAGCCGGGCGGCATCGAGCAACCGCGCGCGACGGACGGGTGACCCGCGCCCCGATACCACCACGCAAGTACCCACACTCTTCAAAAGACGAGCTCTGAAGTCATATAACAAGATCTGTCAAGTTGTGCGATAGTTGCGCCGCTGTTGAGCGACTGTAGCGCTACTGTTGAGTGACTGTTGCGCTGCAATCGTGCAACGGCGGTGCTGCATTCGGGTACCTGCAGCTGAAATAAAATTGGAACTATTAAGAGCCTGCATTTACAGACGCCATATTATTAAATGATGCATTATGTATGAGCCACATCTACCTCAACAGCTGCACATGTTTTGATAATAATGCTAATAATTATACAAAGGCAGATTTCCTGTAAGAAAGAAGTATTGATAGCTACAAAAATAAACCATCAAATCAATGCATTAAAAAAAACCAAACAATAAAAAAAAATTAAGCACTCACGCATCTAACAATTTCAACAGCAGTCGACTGTATGCCGTGTATTCATCTTCGCCAAACTCGCCAGGGTGGTGTCTGGCGAACTCGTAGGTATCACAGAACTGATGCACCAGCTTCTGACCCCGCCCGTCAAGGGGGGCTGCGAGGGAAGATAGCAGGAAAGCTCGTAAGGATTCCCGGGGGTGACGGCGAAGCCCTGGGTCTTGACGGGCTATCTCTTCCTCTGGAAAAGTGGGGATGATGTTAGCATAAACAATTTAGCCTATAATATTCCCACTGCTGGGCCTCCTCTCTGTAAGTGGGACTGGCTATAACCCACCACATGGGCCCAGTGCGGGTTAATGGATGTCACATGTCTTTGATTTTTTTGGTTCTAGGGCAGGCCGGTTTCCTCACGATGTTATCCTTCCCTTCATTGTTTTGAGAGCAGCAAATTACACAAAATGAAGTGCCTTCGGTCCCACGACCTACGTCACGTAATCGGAGTCGTTACCACTGGGCCACGATTGCTTTTAATGTTAAATGTGGGGATAATGTTGAATGTGCATCTTGATCAATTTACACTATACTATAACTTAGAATATATGGGCAATGGGAAACATTGATTCTAAATAATAGAAATTGGGCATAACATTCAGAATGTTGATGTATGCAACAGACTAATCTAACATAATCAGCCTATAAACTCTCAAACTCAAACTATTTATTTCGAATAAACCAATTACAGGCACTTCTGAATTGTCAAGGTTGGTCAGTCAAAAAGATGAAGCTAGTTGCCCATTCCAAAGCGTAGTAGGTACCTATGGAGAAGAACAGGCAAGAAACTTCATGGACATTCCTTTAAATCATAATAATATTGTTACAAAGTATTGGTTACATCATTCATGTTCAAAATTATGCATGTGAGAACGATGCAGAACTTTAAAAACGTTCCCGCCGCTGGGACACAGGCCTTCTCTCTGGGAGAGTGCGGGCCATAATCAGGGCCAAAGGGCCAAGTGCGGGTTGGGGATGTCACATCTTTCTACATCGTTCTCACATGGTTAATTTCAACATGAATGATGTAATCTAATATTTTGTAACAATTTTATGATTTAAAAGAGTGTCCGTGGAGTTTCTTGCCCGTTCTTCAGCAAAGGTACCTACGCTTTGGAATGGGCAATTAGCTTCATCTTTCTGACTGACCAACCCTTTGACAATTCAAAAGTGCCTGTATAAATTGGTTTAGTTGAATTAAATTATTTGAGTTCATGTTATGTTTATGTTGCTAGCTATGAAAAGGATTCCTTAGATGAGATAAACCAAGAAATCATACCAAGAGTCTTCACATCATCGACAGCTCGGAACCGGTAGTGGTATGGCTGCTGTGGCTCCAGGATGTAGTGCGATGGCTCCGTGCTTAGCAGCCGAGGTTCGTGCATGATACGCGGCACCGCTTCGATGCGGCGCTCTAGCTCCTTCTTGAGACACTGGAACAAAATGACAAGTAATACCAAACTCAATAGCAAAAAGGTCCTTGCAATGAGAGAGGTTTTCGTGTCGACGGTACTTTTATAAAATTTGGCTTCTTTATATTGTTTGGGCCCAGTACATGGTCATGTTGATTGCAGCATCCGTGGCATTCTTTAGTTCATCACTCTTGGTCAGTAAACTATGAGCTACTGATGTGAGTGAGTGAGAGTGAGACAGCAGCTGTATTACAATCTGAAGAATCTCTCTGGCAAGACATGGCTCGTGGGGTCGAACATAACAACATCAAAGATAGTTTACATTCGAAAACATTATAATCTATGATAGACAGTCTGGATGCCGTCATTGGTTTGTCGGAGACGTATCCCACCTAGAGGCCTAAAGATTACATAGTGACAATTCACTTACTTTTTTCGCATCAGTTCCAATGGGGACGTGCGGACCTCGCCTAGAGCGAAGGGCGAACCTTGTAATCTGTCTCTTGGCAAAGATGAACAGAATCACGAAAGTTAACACCCCGCCACTTATTATGAATATTATGTTCAATATACTTTGGAATTCGCCCATTGTGGATATTTACTATATAATCAACAGATTGACTTCATGGAAACGTAATCAATCGTCTAGCTAGGTGTGTAATGTTTAGCATGAAATGAAACAGGACATACTAAATTGCAGGCGAAAGATAGAGAAGAGAGAGACTACACGCTAAGAATATCGTTTTGAGCTTGGCATGAAACAAAAATGTTTTGATTCTTTGACAAGTTTGACAGCTCCATCTAAATGACATTATCAGGTCCGTTCATTACTAATACTTTAACTGACAGACGGGATAGATGAGGACGAATACCAGTTCCTGAACGAGACTTTTCAATAAAACCTTCACACGTGGGTTCTAAGGGTACTGGGCAGACTATAGCATTACATTAGGGTTCTGTATGAATGTACCGCTTGGGTAATCGTGTGAAATGTTTCGTTATAGGTTTTCTTACACAGTGCCAAATAACGATCACAACTGATTAAACTACAAATTACCTACTTGTTTACGTTAATTTGGTCGTAAAATAGTAAAAGTTTCCGATGACTGGGTATCAACTTAAAACAAAAATAAAAGAATGCGGTGCATACAACATAACATAAAGCCCGCAGGTACTTGCTTTAAACCCGATCAGGTATCTGCCGTCATACCTAGAAACGCTTATTATTTATTCATCGTTTATCATACGCTGTCGCGTACACAAAACGAACATAAATTCCTTCATCATGATTCTTTCTATTGAGGAGTTGGGCGCGGCACGAATGTCTTTGGCGGGAGACGCGGTTCGCATACTAATATCAAAATGGCGGCGACGTGCGATGACCAATAGACGTTGTTCAATTATGGAAAACGAATGTCGATTGTCAATCGACTGCCCACTGTGGCTACAATGGGTTTCTTTACAAATTTGGTGTCGTTATATTCCTTGCGATGCAATTTCGATTCAGCACACATGGTTGCATTACTTTAATAGGCGCGCTCATAGAAATATTGTCTTCCTTCCATCGTTAATATGTAATGGAAATATCGTGATTGTCTGCTTGATAGCTAAAATTAACCTGAATAAGGCGGGCCCTTCGTTAATATTATTCTGAATGTGTATCAGAGCCGGTAGAAGCTATAAATCCGGCAATAAATACATACTCAGAAAACTCGTAACTAAGAATGTTTTGCGAGCTAGATAACTTATGTAAGACCAGTGTCTACGCCGTGATCGTGTTCCGTGTCCAACACTTTCAATAGCTTTTCAAATTAGATAGGTATATTTTTTAAGTCATAAATGTACCCTAATACCATCACGTATTGGCCCAGCAAGAGCAGTGGCGGCCCAGTGGTTACAGCTTTGACTAAAAACTTTTTAATCGTTTGGTTTGAACCCTGCAAGCCGGCAGCAATGTACATTACTTCGCTTTGTGCTATATAAGTAATCACCAGTGCTCGCAAAATGGTGTTAAAGGAAGATATGGGGTGGAGAACGGTAGACGTCCACCAATCCGTACTGGGCCCGCGTGATGCATTTGGTAGGTAGGTACAGCCCACAGCCCACTCCCTCTAACAGAAAAAGGCTGATTACGAAGTGCTTAAAAGTCTCCAAAGGATCCTGAACTCCTCATTCTAAGTCTCAACAATATAATTATAGACTACAAGTCGAGCAAAATACATGTTTCAAACTTAAACTTTCTTAGCCAACCCGTCTCCAGTCAGTCGTGACCTTTCATTTAGCAGGAGAGTTCTGTCCCATTGACGACTCCCTGCTAAAAGCTCTAACCTTGTAACGAGGTTATCGTTACGAAATAGCAAAGTGATACAATAAATAATTGTTTGTTTAAACGTCACATGTTCCATTCAATTTCCTTCCATTCCATTGTTTTACAATTTTTTATATCTTTTGATACGGGAAGTTAACTTCGGCAGAAAAATATAACATGACATAAAATCACATTTGTAATCCCCGAAGGATTAGGCGGGGTGAACCTACAGTACACCAACATTTCACAAATGTAATAGGGGTGAGTGGGCGAGCCTAATGCTAACAATCAGACACAAATCCAGACTAAAACACCGGGTAAAAATGAAGGCTGAAAGAAAAAAGGGCTGATACTTAAAAAAAAAAACATCCAAATTGAGAACCTCCTCCTTTTTGAAGTCGGTTAATAAAAATCTGAACTTCACAGAATAATATCGTGGTGTGTGGTCCTTGGGTACGGATATGAGTAATGTTCTTTTCACACAGGTAGCTAGTAACAGCAGCATACTTACCATGAAGAATATTAATAGGTACTTACGTACGTACGTCTATAAATTGTGAAATGTGGGTACCTACCTATTTTAGGTACACCCCTGCCTATCTCTTCCGGGATGACAGGTGTGATTTTATGTTGTTGTTGTATGTAGGTACCTACTTGAGTTACATAATCAGCCTATAATCCCGTTGCTGGGACACAGGCCTCCACACAGGAGTGAGCTAATAATCCTGTGTGCCACTCCTCTTCGCGAACACACTATCAATCATAATCTGAATCATTTTGAAGGTTAATGCTAAGTTGCGAAGTATTCATTTAATCATATGTTCGAAAAATTTGTTCAACAACATTAATCAATCAAGCATCAAAGTCATTTATTCAAATTAGGCTGAGAATCAGCACTTTAAGAACGTCAAAATTACAAAAGACGGTGCCCCAAAAACGCCCGCCCTTCACCACTTCCTAGTGCTATCGCTGGGAAGAAGAAGTGGTGCAACAAACTCCCCAGCAGCACAACTGTCTGTTCAGTTAAAAAATACTTGATTGTATACAATACTAGGTACCTAAATATGTTAAGTAATTAACCTTACAAGACACAGAACATAAAATTAAATTATTTGCCATATTATGCCAGCTAGTCACGCCAATATACCAACAAATATAATAAAAACTATACGTACATACTCAAGCTTAAAAACAATTAATTAAAATGTAAATAAAAACTTACTACCTAAATAAAAGCCTCCGGGCATAAAGGGCGTGATAGCTTACATATTTATGCATTGTTGGGTTCTGTTCATATAGGTAGCTGTCACTTGAAGTCATACCTAAATGATAAACTAGGACCATCGAAGTAAAATAAATAAATAAGTTAATACTAATAACAACAATAGGCAAGAATAATATGATCAATCGTCGCGTCGAGGTCACTAGTTAACCACATTGCAATCAACTCATTAAAAAACATTAAAAGGAGTATGTCAATATTACATTAAAATAAAATAAAATTACAACTGAATTGACTTAAACAGTCAGATAAAAATAAAGAATCATATGAACTCACATAACCTGGAGAAAGAACATATTTTAAACATGTCTTGAATTTTGTAATTAATATTGTTGAACTGTCAAAATGAAAGCTATTGCTACTGTCATAGTGTGTTACGCAATTACCCCGCTGGAGTACGTCCACATTTGTTGAAGACGACCCGCACCGTGAGATTATTGAACGAACCTTCCAAATCCTTTATGGCTGTAAATTTCATAGTTTTCATGTTTCAGCAATTGAAATACATTGCCATCAAATTAGGGAAGGTAGCAAAAACCAGTGGCCAAAGCGATTTATTCATTTTATTCACAACTAGATGACCTGACAAATGAGCCACCTTCGTAGAGCCTCAGTTTTTTTTCCTTGTGGATTTTTGCAATGGTCTAATAGTTATTCTGCTATTCGGGGTGGAGACAAATCTAACAAAAATCAAAGATCATAAACATCGGTCCAGCCGTTCTTGAGTTATCTAGTTACCGACTTTATACATGAAATGTACGAGTCAATAAACAAAATAAACTACCTAACACTTTCTTAATTTAGAGAAGCAAGAGTGTACTGAATGGAAATGCTTCGGGTGTGTTTTCGTAACGCGTTGACCAACCAACGGTAGCTGGTCGTCAAGGTGTTCACGTGGGGTGGGTTTTGTTGAAAACACACGAAGCGTTAGTGGTAAATAAAACCGCTGAATCTCTTTAAAACATCTCATTCTTCTGACCAGCAGTGCAATTCTGTAACCATCTCACCGTGAAAACTTAGGTGAAGTGAGCGTGGAGTGAGCTGTCATTCCAAATAATGCTAGGGATTGACACTATTGACAACTCACATCAAGATCACTTCACTTGAGTTTTCACGGTGAGATTTTTACAGAATCGACCGGCAGTAGTATAATTGTATAACATATAACAGTAGCGATGGCTTTCATTTTGACAGTTCAACAACATTCATAGAGTTATTCGCGTTTGTAGTGGCTAGTAATAAAAATGTTAGATAGCAATTCTTTGCAAATTGTCGATGAAAAAAGAAGAGTGAAAGAACACTATCTGTCCACTTCATCATAGTTGTGTATGTATTTATTTTTTTGAGTAGGTATGATATAATTATTATCTTTCTAGTAATATTTTAGTATTTATGTATGTTTATTTGTATGTAAGTATGTTAGTATATTCTCGTATTTTTTTTTTAGTTTCTTAAGTGAATTTATTTTTTGATTCTATGTATTATTTTTTGTCTCCTTTGCACTATCACATGCTGTTACATCTGTATCTATTGTCCTATCTCAGGTATGCTGGAAGAGATTTCTTATGAAATAAGCATCACCTCTGTACCTATTTTCTGTTCTGTTTTTCAATGTCTGTTTATATATTAAATGTGTGTATGTACATAAATGGTAAATAAATAAATAGTTTGTCGTTGTTCTAAAATCAAAATTTGAAGTATGTCAGTTTTTCCCTCTAAAATAAAAGGTTCGGTTCACTTAGCAAGTTATCAGAAAGGAAGTTTTATTAAAACGTCGATACCCAATACACGCTCCATTAAATTGGCGACCCCGTGAAACCGAACACGAATCCTGAAACCGAAGCCCGAGTTCCCGAAACATCGAACTCCGGCAAGATCTCACTAGAAACAAATTTTTGATCATATGAAGAAAAGAAGCAATGGATTATCAATATCCTTCAAAACAGGATTGTGATTGATAGCGTGTTACGCATTAGGATACGGCGCGAAGAACATGACATACCTACCTAATCAACAGGCTTTCAGGCTTCGTCAAGCTGACTAATGCTGTCGAAGCAAACGTGGGGATACCAGCCGATCGATTCTGTAAAAATCTCGCCGTGAAAAGTTAGGTGAAGTGAGCTTAGAGTGAGTTGTCAATAGTGTCAATCCCTAGCATTAGTTGGAATGACAGCTCACTCCAAGCTCACTTCACCTAAGTTTTCACCGTGATATTGTTACAGAATCGCACCGCAGAAGCAAGAACAACCCACTAATTTATTAGTTAGACTAGCTTCTGCCCGCGGCTTCGCCCGCGTGGATGTCGGAAATTTACCCACGGGAACGTGCTAACAGGATAAAATGTATGTGCTTCCCCAGAATGCCATCTATGTCGCGGGCCCTTTGTGGCTAATTACAATAGAAAACCAATTGTGTCTCATTAGTGGTGATTAAGAGGGTACCTATATGATATCTTTACCTAAGTACCAAACTAATTTAAAAAAAAACTCAATAACAGAAAATTAAATACCTACCTAAATAAACCTATTTCTGATGATAACTAATCTAAACTCAATAAATAAGCAAAATCCCTAAAAACTAATATCTATACAAATGACTAATCCTACCTAACAGTATTATAAAATAACCTACGGTCACTACGTACACTATCAAATATACTACCTATACTTTAAAATTAAAATCTATACCTACGACTTATATAAAAATAAACCTAAATAACTCTAAAAACTAAAAGGAATAAAAATGAACTCCACTGCGGGTGACCCAACCTACGACAAACTTAGTATTTGCGGTTGGTACAGTACAGACAGTGGTAATCGGGTATAGGGATCGAACCGCAAAATTAAGTTTGTTTTTTATTGTATATACTTTTCCGGGATAAAAAGTACCCAGTGTGGTGCCCAGGATAATTATACCATGTTTCATCGTAATCGAACCGGTAGTTTTTGCGTGATGCCTGAATAAACAGACAGACAGACAAAAATTTTTTTAATCACATTTTTGGGTTCGGTGTGGGTCTAGTAACACTTATTTTTTGGATATTTTCAATGTACAGAATTTCACTTCTACAGATTTATTATAAGTATAGATGATCATTGTTTCCTGCTCCTCGGTCTTTATCATCGATTATTGCGGCTTCATAAAATACAGCTGCAAAGTCAACCGGCCGATACAAAATAGTCGCTCCTATATCCACAATCAACACCAATGCGCATGAGCATTCAAATCGCGTCTCTCAGCCACCACAATGGCGACGGCACGCGAAAATATGCGCACGCGACGAAGTTAGGGCATGATAATTTATTTTAACAGTGGCGAAATATTGTTTCGTTAAAATGCTCCAAGAGTTATATAAGTAGATATTTTAGGATGTATTGATAAAGCATGAATTGAAGAAGGTATCTTTTTGAGCTTAGAAAATGAATTTAGAAATGGGTAGGCAGATAATGGGTAGGAAACAGCAACCTTAGAAAACTTTAGATACATTTTCAACGTTTTAAAGTATTTAGTTTTAGTTATATATATTTGTAAATCAGATCATTCAGACCCCAATTACGTTGCTCATTGTTTGATAGAGGGGCTGTAGACCGTGACGTTCTGGGTTCAATTCCCAGGACCGAAGTTTGGTTTTCCTGTTAGCGAATTCTTAGAAGCTTTTGGTGGCTCGAATTAAATGTATTTGTCCTGGGTAACGAACGACAGTAAATGATATGTGTACAGACGCCAGCACACCAAGCTACTACAATCTGTCAAATTTCTTTAGATTTTCAACTTATCGCTTAAGCCTTAAGGTTCAAGGTTGATTGGGAAAATTTGACAGTTTCGGGTAGCTTGACCTGTCGGTCTATACATACGGTAGTTTCCACATTATTTTTAATGACAGAGTGTCCTTAAAGGCACCTACAGTTCCGGCAAACGGATAGCCGTTGGTGTCTTTCTATTTGAAAAGCATCATCCTCAAGCTATCTGATTATGTAACGGTTATGGCTCTTGTTAAGAGGATGAGCAACAACTCCAAAAGGCATGTGCCTTTTGGAGTTGCTCATCCTCTTAACAAGAGCGTATACCGCGCAGTATTTAGTTACCTACGTATGTACGTAGGTAACTAAATACTGCGATGACCACAATGGCAAATTATTCGTTACGACCTTTATTGTTGTGTCATATTTGGGGCTGCTACGCACTGAGCTGTTTACGGGCTGAAAATGATCATCAAGAAGTAGGTACCTAAGCCTACATGCCTTGGTTCAGTGAAAGCGAGCACCACCATCCCACTAATCCCACGATCGAGGAAACACATTCAAACATCAATTACAGCTTGAACAAACCAAAATTACTGCATAACCTCTCGTAATTAAACAAAGCCGTGACCCCAGACTACACTGCGTACACCCCACGTCAAGATGAAAGCGGTCACAGCCACAACCCGTAGGCGGATGATGAATGGGCCAATGATGTAACCTATCATGACTCACTAATCGTATAATTAGGCCCTCTAAACGATTCTAATGAGTGTGGAGTCCATTCATGCGATGCAACTAAACTAAACGTTTGGCGCGCTGTTTGTTTGAAAACTGTTTTAACCTGCGGCGTAGCGACAGATTAATGAGGCTGGTAATATGGGCTCTGTCGCAAAATTACCACTTCTCAAAATGACTACTGGTAGTAAAATGTCCCTTTCGCAAAATGTCCCTTTC
Source organism: Apamea sordens (assembly GCA_945859715.1). Taxonomy (NCBI): domain Eukaryota; kingdom Metazoa; phylum Arthropoda; class Insecta; order Lepidoptera; family Noctuidae; genus Apamea; species Apamea sordens. The sequence continues at coordinate 1,387,860 of OX244002.1, forward strand.
GCAGAATGTCCCTTTCGCAGAATGTCCCTTTCTCAGAATGTCCCTTTCGCAAAATGTCCCTTTCTCAGAATGTCCCTTTCGCAAAATGTCCCCTTCCTCAAACAGGCATTATTTCCTTTCATCAGTAAAAAAACTGGCCAAGAGCCGGTAGATGTACAACACAGAGGGGTATTGTAGTAATGTTTAATCAGTAAAATGGGTAGTTGCATGCACTTAAACTAAAATAAATAATAGAAATCGAAGTTTGTCAGATTTACTGTCACTCAAAACATCAATTTACACAAATAAATAATCAACAACTTAAACTAAACCCAAAACGTAAAAAATTAAATGACTTGATTAAGTAAGACAAAAAACTGTCGTTTAACTGTCGTCGTACTGTCTGTACTGTCGCTAGTACCTACAATTATATTAATAAAGTCAAAGTTCAGCATTCCAGCCTCCTGAAAACATCACCAATTCCCCACGCTCGGTAGACGTATTCAGTACTATTGGTAATAACACTTTGATGTTTTGAATGGAAGACAGGTAGATACTGCTTACTTATGCGTAATCCCTTGTGCTACAATACTTAAAAATATGAGAAATAATCTGTTAGTGAAGTTACCGGCACTAGGTGCGTATCATGAACTGATGTAGGTAATCGCTTGTTGCGATTCCTGAGTGGGAAGTGTAGAGGTGGCTGTTTTTTTTTGGCCAAAACTACAAGGTACCGTCAGGAAGGTAGATTAGGTACCTATTAGCTACTTCGGAAAATTACTCGACGACTCCCAAAAATAGACCAAGAATCATTGATCATTATTCAAGAACAGTGCTCCAAACTTAATTAATGGAACGAAACAAAGTTCCTATGATTCGAATCATTCACAATTCATTGTAAAACATTAGATAAATCTTCCACGTCAGTCTGTGTTTAGTTTACCAAAGGATCTATTGAACAAAAAACCTTCCAACTCATGTAGGGCCTACATATTTTTTTAATTCGACAGTTAAACCATTATTTCAATATGTATTCATGTCACACGCATCCCCTCCCATATAACAATGGGTAGGTAGCCGTACCATTTCGTCGCAGGAAACGACGTACGCGCAAGTTTTTCAAAATGGCTGCTGGTACCTTCGAACACCGCCCAGGTAAGGCGTTATAAGTGCGTCTGGATGCTAAGGAGACAGCATACCATAAATAAAAAAGGATATCCTGGCTGGTTTCCGTTTGATAGTTTATATTTCTTAACGCGTATCCTGCGCGTGATTCACATTTAAGTTTTGTTGTTCTTCCTTCCGTGTGAAAGGTGACAAAACGATGTCGCTTGTTAAGTGTTTTTGTCCACTTTTTTACACAAGCAGGTAAATTTCAAGAAGACGTAGGTATGCCAAGCAACAATGACCTGTCACCACTTGGCAGAGGACTTTGCTTGGACCAGCAGTAGGTAGGCAGACTGCCAGACCCAAAACATGCAAGTGGGGTTTTGTTGGTTCCAAAGATAACAGATTTGGGAACTTAAAATTAGGAAACTGAAACATTTTTTTTTCTTCTTTCGCAACCGAAAATATTGTTAGGTTCTCACTTACTACCAATAGACAATTTAATCCAACTTACGATGAAAGCGCCTACGGCCTACGCTACGGAAGAAAACTTCTTTGAATTGTTACATCAAAGGAGGTTTTGACATTTATTATCTCGTTATTCTAACCAGCCAGTGATTTAGATCGTATTGTGTTTAAAAAACTACTCTTTAGTATTATTTGTCTGGTTGGGTTTCGTTTATAGATAGCAGCTCGGAATGTATAGTTTTGCCTGTTTGAGGTTGATGGCAGTAGGGTCGCCGCCTATTGCATAATAAGGGACTTCTCTGCAAGCTGTACCGATTAGACTTACCGCTTCAGCTGCTCAACGCGGAGAGTGTTCACAAGACCTAGGCTGACAAAGGAGTTCTGAGTCTCACAGTATGTAGGTATGCACAGCATGACGTATGAACTCGGATTTTGAAATAATGAATTGAGAACGCTTATTGATAAACCTACTGTTATCCTAAAACGACGTAAACCCTACTGTTATCGTGAAATTTTATCAGCCTTTGTTAAATAAAAAAAAACAGGTCTTCCTGTACACTTTGTATATAAAACCCCGAAGCTACCGAATAAATAACAAAAAACCGGCCAAGGGCGAGTCGAACTCGCGCACGAAGGGTTCCGTACCATTCTTTTCTTTTCATTCTTTCATTCTTCATCTATAAAAATCACGTCTGTTGTATGCCGTAAATATATATAGTACTTATTTTATTTTGTTTTTAGTATATGTTGTTATAGCGGCAACAGAAATACATAATTTGTGAAAATTTCAACTGTCTAGCTAGCCATCTCGGTTCTTGAGATACGGCCTGGTGACAGACAGACGGACGGACAGACAGCGAAGTCTTAGTAATGGGGTCCCGTTTTTACCCTTTGGGTACGGAACCCTAAAAAATATCGTTGTTTGCTGACTCTATCCACCTGCAGGGTTAGAGATAAAATTGTGTTTGCATAAAACGAGATCCTAAGCTTATCTGTACGATGCCGCTGTGAGTCATAATAACCAGTGTCATTGTAAAAGTAAGTAGGTAATATGTTTTGGGGCATTTTTTTGTAATTGGATAAACAGTACTTAATCCATTTATTAATTACGCAGCATTATCAGGACTACGAACTCTCCAAAAGCTGTTTTGATGAGCGTGTCAGACTTAGAATATTCCAATTAATCACAAGAAAACGGATGGTGATCAGTGTGATCACAGTCTTGTAACTGGTTAAACAATATTTTACGTGGAATTTGATGAATAGATACAGGTGTGTTATCCCGTATACAATATGAGTGGGTGTGATGTTTGGACTTCCTCATATACCTGCAAGGTATTCATTCATATTAATGAATTAATGTAAACTCAACATGGTGCATTTTGTAAATCATCCTTGTTTTCCGTAATACAGATAAAAATGCAGGTACCTACAATATTACGCTATGACTTGTCATACTTTGACCCGATTTAACACCGGATGCTGTGTAGGCGACGCGCTTGGTTAAAAAAAATATTTCAAATTCATGCTCACACGTGGCGAACATCAGGAACGTTACAGCCCTTTGAATATACGAACTTTTTCCTCAGGCATGTTCGTATAACGACAAGTACCTACACAAAGTGTCTAATTAGTATTCATCTGGGCGCGTGTAGTCCTCATCGCGGTGGGGACGGGTTATTAGCCGGCGCCGCCTCCGCGCCCAGGCATATTGTTCCGAGTTCTGCCCACCGAGCGCCGCGCTCGCCCGGCAACGTTAATTCACTCTGTCAATATTTGAACTGCAATGCTGTACAGTCGACTTGGAGGCCAGAGGAAGCCCGAGCCGGTGGCTGGGAAGGCAAGAAGTCGGCATAGCTGTTTGATGTTGGTATACGGCTGTGTCACTTCGAGCCAGCTCAATCCGCCGGCGTTCTGCGATTTCTGCGAATGAAGATTGAAGAATTGCGGACGCTCCCGTAACGAAGAGAAGAAAATTCGGATCGCTCCCGTAACGTTTTCGCCGGGAGAGGGCGCGTCTCTGACAGCTGTCATTGCGTGCTTTCTTCACGGGCGGGACGTGGGACGAAAATCTTTATTTATATCACATACGACGATGTTCCCGTAGAGTGCGACCGGCTGTGTACTTGAGTGACGAAACGATACGAAAACACGACGACAGAATGGCGAACGAGGAGGTGTTGGGTCCGCGGAAGACGATGTTCGTACTTGTGATTGTTGTTGGATGTTTCGCTGTGTTGTGGCCTAGGATCCTGTCGCCGCTGGTCATGGGCCCCAGTCGGGAGCAGCTGAAGCCGAACAAGTTCGACCGGGAGGCAGGTAATGTCGGTATTTTTAACACAAGCTCAATGTCAATATCGCTGGACACCGTGACGAAAGCGAGCGTTTTAGCTCAATAGATGATGATTGTAATCTAATTATACGCCGGTTACGGCTATTAAATTATCACTGTAACACGTTTGGTTACAGCTGATGTCATATTTCGGATTATATAAAATTTTTAAACACATTTTATGCGGTTGAAATCGTGCGATAAAATGGGTGTATTTGCAGTTCGCGAGAACGAGGTATTGGTATGCAAATACGTTGGGGTCCAGCTGTTGACTCTGCGCATTTAATATTTACCAAAGATCTGATTGGAATGTGGTATGGCATGTAGGTACACAAGAATAGTTACATAAAAGATTGCATACATAATAAATTATTTAGAGGCATTTATTTTCCATTACAATGGATATAAATAGTTAATGGTTTGAGTAACAAAATAGTCATTCTCAGTACAGGTTTATTGCCTAAACGCACAAGTCATATGTGTTTATTTAGTTTGCTAAAGAATGCTGGTAATATAATTATTGTTTCTTCTTTTAGTGGTAACACTATTTTAAACTTCCTTACGATAAGGAGTTAAAGCTACTAAGTAAGAGATAATACTCTATGTCTTGAAAAGAACTAAACAAAAGATAATTTTCATCTTTCCTCATACCTAGTTATTTATTTCTACAGGCAAAAAAGTTCTTGTGTAAATAGGTATTCTTTCTAAGAGTAGTATATACAGCCCTGAACACATAAATAGATAAACAAAATCCAAAGAAAATAACAAAACATTTAATATTTTAAACATTCAGATAAAATATTACCTTATTTGCAATTTTCATGATGGAAGTTCAGAAAAAATATGTGACAACCGTTTTTAATAGTAAACCTATTTATTAAAATACCAGGAATTGATTAGTACCTAACAGTAAATAATTGTTTTAACTTTAAACAATACAACAGGATAACAATACCGTAATTAGTGTAATTGCATAAAAATATTAAGTTTGATAACAACACTACTAAAGAATTTAATTTAAAATGAAGGGCTATTTGTTAAAATATTGTAGCAATAATTATTTTGTTACCATGCAGACAAATTAATTATTACATACAAATATAAATTCGATGCAGTATTTTTTTCTTAACACTCTATCTGTAAATTATGAGGTAGGCAGAAACTACAGAACGCCACCTGCTTCGATCGTTACATCAATAAATTATTTGATGCAATAATGAGTAATTGCAGGACTTTATTTAGTTCATTGTAAAAAACTGTGCAAGAGTATGACTGATTGATTTATACATATTAGTTGTGTCATAGTATTTCTACAAAATCCATTAATTAGTATTAGTAGTTAAATATCCTTATGCATTTGAACTTTGACACCGAACTGCATACATCCAAATTAGCCTAATGAATTTGTAACTCCATATCTCTTTTTTTTAAAACATACATTTGTGTGTATGTTCAGTAATAATTCCACATGTATGCAGACAAATACTTCCTATTATGATCTTTAAATATATGTTGTATTTCTAGGTATTTTTGAATATTTCTAATATAACAACATTCTTATAAGAATGTTGCCAACAATATGTTCCCACTAATAATACCCAACAGGATGCTGCGAGGTCCTATTCGAAACCGACATGGCTGTCCTGGAACTGATCAACGAAGTCTGCAGCTCAGCAGTCCAAGCTGACGGCAAGCTCAACCCTTACGCTGCAGCTCAATGTCGAAAAGCAGTCAATGAGACTTGCGGGGTTGACTTAGCAGCATTCTTGAAACGTAATGAGAATGTTGGGAAGACTTCTAAGATGTTGGCGGAGACAATAAAGAGTAGCAACAGCTCCTGCCTCAAAGAACACTTTGGTGTGCCCGTCTGGAGTATTGGAGTCCACTTTTCACAGAATTCCTGGACACAGCAAGACAGTTAGTGGAATATTCTAGATTTTTCCAGAGTGTTCCATATTTGCTTGGCCCTTAGTTTGTACAGAATGATAAATGAATGGCGCCACACGCCAAAATGCTGCGTCGGTTTGACAAAATATATGGTTTAACTGTAATAAGGTGTTGAATCATAAGTTTTGTTTCTTGATGACGACATTTAAAGAGATTTTGGCATTAGAAAATTGAATATCTTGGCTACATAATTGCCATAGCCATTTCATGCTGATATTGTCTATCAATTGATAGTTCATAGGAATTCTGTGTGAACTGATGCCAAGCAAATAATGTTAAAATGCGTTCTAACAGATACTAACAAGCATGGAACTGTTTTGTGAATGAATACTAAAAAATTTGTATTAAAGTTTAGGAAGGAGTAAAAACAACCCGTATTAGTATTTTTCAAGAACAATCTGATATTTCTAGTATCTATATGATAGTTTCTTTTAAGATTAAGTATAGTTATTTGTATGTATATTATTATATCTTCTAAAACATGTTTCTAGGTCCATGAACACTTAGGTGAAGTGAGCTTCAAGTGAACTAACAACAATAGTGTCAATCTCTAGCATTAGGTGGAATGACAGCTCCCTTCAAGTTCACTTCAGCTACGTTTTCACAATGAGATTTGCAGAATAGACCGGCAGGTGTCGTGGGGGGGCTTTGTTTGTGTGCAATTATAAGGATGCATTTACACCAAAGTCCACCGGTCTCTTCAACAACTCACATGGACGTATATTTTCGAATAAATTCGCCCCTTTGCTTTCATTTTTCATTGGTCCATTTTTACAAAATATAGTTATCTTAATAATATTGGTAACCAATCCACTATAGCCACCTAAACCATAGCCCAATATGCTTTGTTTTCATGTTCTGCAATAGTCCTTCACCAACGGGGGGTTTGTTCTTGTGAACACGGGTTCCATAGTGCGTGCGGGGATAATCGTCGGTTGGTGCTTCATTCCATTTGTCTATCGTACGTCTTCCAAAGGTTCGGGATTCATGGTCCCAAAATTTGTAAAAATTATTAAATATGCTTACTGTAACTGGATTAACTAACATAGTTTTTTGAACAGCGGTCCTCAAACTAGACAGTGCCTGTATCCTGGGGGCACAAGTCGCGATACTATTTTAAATCCTAATTAGAGACAGCTAAACATCTAACTTCGTCTAGTATTTCGTCTATTTATTCGGTGGAATAAGCCTACGCATTCGTAGTTTCGTGATCGTGTCTGATTCATCAAGCAACTAACTAGGAAACTTAACTTCGTGTTCATAAACGCGCGTGTACTCATGAACCGCCTATGCAGTTGAGTTTCTTTAACCTTAACCTAAAGAAGTGTACTGCTCGCGTTGGTAGAAATATTAGGAGTACACTCATAATCCTACGCCCACATTACACTACATACCTACGTTGTACTGTGCTACGCGCTAGGGACGTCAGTGTAGGACGATTTCTAGCCTTGGAGTTATCAGCGGTGGACAAATAGCAACCGGTCCTAATGTATGCTCGTTTGCACCCCTTCAAATATGTGCCAGAGTATCGGCGACTCGAAGTCGTTTCACACGAGCGTGCGTTAAAATGCAAGTAAATTAGCAGTAGCATTATTAGTACGTATTATGCATACTCTTCGGGGTCTGATATCGATGTAACATGAATAAAGACTAATGGTTCCAGGAGAGTAGTTTTTTCGTCTACTTCCGAACGCCACGGCTCATGTCCTCCAAGTGTTCTCCCAAATCTTACTGCACTCGCTCCGCAACTGCTACATCGCTACTGCACTCCAGCTAACTGCTTTGCAAAACTATCTGGTTGATCATTAGGACCCACTTTGCTAGCTGTTTTCCGTATTCAAGGACCAATTTCTATAACCAGACTATCTTAACTTAAATACCAATTAATACACACACACATACCAATAAATACATACATACATTTGAGTAAACACACTACGATCAAAGATCGGAAACCTATCGGGGTTACCAGTCACATGTGCATTACGTTGGAACAGTTTACGTAGCAGAACTAAATATAGCCCCTGTTGATACCAGAACGTTGTTTTGCATCCTCATATACCGGATTATGCAAGCCTAGTGTAAACATACGTGATAGCTGTGATAGCCGGAGGTGTAGGAAAAGAATAGATACTTCGTACAGAAGTCAAAATCATCAAAGTTGCAGTTTTACAGTTTAACCCTGCATTTTAAAGACGAAATATACTTTCAGAAACTCGTGTCAGGTGCAAACGAACGAACGAGTTAAAAATCGTGCTATTACAGGCCCAGGGCATATAATACACCTACATACATAGTTTTACTTCAACGTGAAGTAATAATTGGTTTTTACACTTTTGGTTAGGAAGGCTGAGATGAGCTAACTTAAATCTTTGTCATAGATGATCTATTGCTAGCAGAAGGCGGCAACTAGTACTACAGTTCCAATTCTATCCGTCTGCCCATACTGTCTGTCTGTCTGCCTGTATAGGTAATGCTTTAAATACAACAAAACAAATTATGAATTTGAATAGTCTCTAATTAAAATTCCACACAGATCTTTCACCAAGACCATCAAATTCTCGAGATGTCTTCTGAAATCCTGACCTAGAGCATTAAAATTGTCAGTGTAAACTTGAAAATAATTGTTTAACATTAAAATTATCAAGATTTGCCACCATTGCTAATGTTTAACGACGGTACGCAGAATTCAGCACCACATGGTGGGTTTTATGGTTGTTTAAAGAAACGTTTTTCTTCCCACGATGCTTCTGCCGTCGGTACAATTCTGAGTAATTACAATTGGCGTTTATTTCAGCCATTCATGCTTCTCACTATGGAGTTTACATTATTTTGTTGCTTCATACATTTCCTTGAGGAAGCTGTTGAAATAGCCGTTATGTTTGAATTGCAGGAAACCTGATTATATTTGGGTTATCATGATGGGGCCGCGTGTCAAGGTTAATTTGATAGTGTTACGGCAACATGGTCTTATTAGCTGCAACTGTCTATAGTTTCTGTCGTGTAACGAACGAAGGACCATCAAACTACTTAGTCTAGTTCTTTTAAGCACTTTAACGCCAACACATCTTCCAAACCAATGTGCTATTTAAACATAGGTTGCTTTAGATGTGTTGTATAATAAACCATATTTCATCTACATTGAAGATAACTTGTACTAGATTCTACATTTTCAACTAAGCTCATCGCTTTGTATGCTAAAATTTAATACAAAGCAGCGCCATAACACCTATTCCTCGCTTAGTTCAGTAGCAGCTGAATACAATTCATATTTTACGTAAAATTTTCTACTAACCTCGAAAATGGGACATCAACACGTAGATTTATCGACTCCGCATGAAGATTTCAACAATCATTTCGCTCACAAATGTAAATACAAGACGTTAGCTTTCACAATGTGGTATGGAGCGGCATTTCAAGTAATACTCGTTTAGTGGCCTTTACGACAAGAACAAAAGTTTTAACGTCACATTGTCACATTACTAAGGTCATATGAGTAACGGTCGTGGCTTCGTGTTAGAATAGTAAATTAGAACCATTCCGAGTTGACGCCTCGGTATTGGTGTTTGGAGACATCATTTGTACCTGTTGGCCTCAAAGTTGCTCTTTCTTTTTGATGAAATATTGGTCCTTTTGTCTTTTCGCCTCTTGAACTAAATGAGTAATCATTTGCATTTCTCCAACATAAGCGTTGATCTTTAAAGCATGTTATCTTGAACTATCAGAAAGAGTTCAAATTGCTTTCTTTTGTATAATTTAAACCTGAACAAAATTTGATCGATAATACGCTGTTCATATTGTTCACTAAAGTCGTATCACGTATTCAGCTTTAAATTCGGTGCAATGCTCCCATTCCGGCCAGTTTTGGACAGAGCCAAAAATTACACTGTTGGCTTAGTTAACAATGAAACTACCGGAAATAGCATATTAGGAAGAGTTTGTTGAAATCATTTTGGTGTGCTCTATTTTATTCATATTTAGTTTGGCATACTGTGTAGTGTTGGGTATAGGGTTCAGAGTAATTACGTAGACGGCGTTCTAGCAAAAAAAAAGGAAACTTTTTTCATAAGGATGTATTAGAAGGACATAAGGAGCTTTGATATAGTTGCAGATCTCCAAAGATGTGCGTTGTATAGATGAGTCATGCTTTATGTATGATTTTTACAGTTTACCATTTTGGGTATTTAGGCAGCCATTTCGTTTGTCATTTATTTTGTGAAGATGTAGGTAATTATGATTACGTGACGTGAACACTTTTCTGCCAAAATATCAATGTTAAAACATTTAATTCGAAAGGTTTCATGTGTGTCATCAATCAGATTTGCAGAGAAGTTAGAACGATATACTTTGGCAGATTAAATCCGGTAACTAAACATCAATTAGGCGTCTACCTTCACGCACGGTAGTTGATCTCTGAAACCTGTCATTGCGCATGACTACAATTCCACCATGACATGTAAAGACCGGGCAATCCATAATACGAGTATTGTAACGTACATTCGATTTCAAAAGTCCTGTTTGTTTCTTTATGCGAGTTTATTAAAAGTAAGTTTTCTTAGGCCTAATTTCGCCAATGAATCAAGAGCTGTCATCATTGTTGTGGAATATTGACACTGACCGCTCTTGAACGCGGATTAGATGTGCTGATCGCGTTCAGATTTGTTGTTGAAATTCATCCTTAGTCGGGTTTGACAGGTAGATAATAAAGCTGCTACCACACGCCTTAGTCTTGTAATTTATACCTAGGACTAGGACAATAAGGGCTTTTTTAAATAGTCAGATTTCTTATATCTGAAGCATAAATATGACAGTTAGTTTTGTCTATAGTAGTAGTTAGTCATTGTCTATACAAAAGCTATCCAAACGCAATATTTATTCCTCAAATATTTTTTTTTTTCAGTAAACTCATTTAAGGTTCACAAAAACAAATTTTCAACAAAAAAAATGAACATTACAGAAATAAGTGTATCGTTGGTGCCTGTACTAATGAATGAAAATCATTGTATCCAGAAATTAGCTGACTATTGAAAAACCAGGCCTAAGATGAATTGATTGCTGGATTGATTTATTTATTTGTAGTGAATATGAGAAGCATTTTTTTTACAGCCAAGATGATGTTAGTTCCTTCACAGTTTCAACCATATGCCTATCACGCCATGTGCACGATCGCATGTTTGTTCAAGTTACATAATATGGCGCTAACATGACGATCTGGTTAGCGCCGCGGAACCTTGGAGTCCCATATGTTTTTTTTTAAGCAAATTAGGTAATGTGCCTATTGACAATCCAGGTCATATTGATACATGTGCGTTTGTAAACTCATGTGAGTTTTGTCATAGAATTATTTTTGGGTTATAAATTTATTAAAAAACCGTTTGTATTTTTTATGGATGGAGAAGCAATGAAGGTTGAGTTCATCGATTAAAATCATTTTGCATTGTTTTACATTCATTTGAAACCGAAATCGAAATAAAAGATATTTCGATACTGCTTTGTTAAACATAACAACCACAAGTTTTAATTATTTTCCCTATGACTTCCTTTCCTTAATATACATACTCCAACAGTAACTGACCAAAATGGAAAATAGTTTGATGAAGTTTGAAAGGACCAGTTTTTCCTCTAACATACCTAATATCTAAATGCCTACAACCTGTAGTTTTGTCTTAGAGGGTATCGAGAAACAAAGTGTTTAATAGTGGGTAGTCCCGCCAACGTTGCACTTTAGTTGGTCTTTGGTTTGAACCAAAGGACCAAATCCTATAAAAAATTGCCCTTTGATTCAAAGAAAAGACAACTCTATTGGGTACCAGTAATGGTAGGTTTCACCATAATTTGTGAACCAAATTGAAACTGAAAATCGAAACTAAAGAATAATTTCATACTCATAAAAATAGAAACACCCATTAAAACCACTGACCTAATGCTGTCAATCACGCGTCAACATAGTGACTCACGCGCACCCTATGTGATGAATTAGGAAGTTGCTGGTTACTACAAATGGGCAATAATTAATCTTGCGTTTTGTGCGTGTCTGTAGACAGAATACGACAGAGTGGGCTTGTTTGTTGAGGTTAAACAAATGAGTGAAACAAATCTGTTGCTCGAAGGACAAGTTCTGATATAGATTAATTACTAAAGTTTTATTTAAGTAGCAAACAATTTTGCTCTATTTAACATCACCGTACGGCTCTTGGGAGCTGAGTAAAAAGTCAAAAAAATCAGAAAGAACTAGTAATTCAAGGTAATTCTAAGAAGCCAGTAATTCATAAAGGCTAAAAATTCTGTGTCATAGGTTCTATTACTATGGATCTATTTTGTACGAGTCAATTTTAGAGTCATCTGTCATTAATCTATCGAGTGGTTAGCTGTGATTCACTGCATGGTCTGTGGTTTATGTGAATGACGTTAATAAATATAACAGTTTTAATTGATCTGCTGTATTAACTTGTTAAGAGTTCTGCACATGCTACACGTGCTGCTGGTGGTGACAACATGATTGTTTTTAAGCTTGATTCATGTAAACTTAACCAGCACCCCAATTGAGTAACATACTATCAACCACAATATGAATCATTTTGAAGGATATTACTAATCATCATATGTTCGAAAAATTTGTCTACTCGACAACGTAAATAACGCAATGAATGTTGTTGAACTGTCAAAATGAAAGCCATTGCTGTTAATAGTGTGTTACGCAATTACCCCGCTGTTTAAATTGTTAATGCTTCTTAGAAGGCGTTTCGTTACCATAGACAAAACGTTAGGCAAACAGACAGACATTATGTGAAGAATTCTTTGTTTTGTGTGTTTTAATGTATTAGAAGACCAATAACTCTCAATTACACATGGTCAAATTAAATTATTGATACCCATCATGTCTGTGGAGTTTCGCTAGCTAATTTAATTTAACCCTGTATAATTATTAACTTTAGTTTACTTACCTTTACGTGAGTTTCGTGTGATAATATTTAATAGTTACTAAATAAACATGTCGCCTTTTAAATGTCTTCATTTATTTCACCCGGCCATAAACACCTCTGAATTTAACAGACTAATTAGGAAGAAACTTAAAATAAACCTACTTGCTGATTCTATCTCTCATTGAAACACCCATTCATTGAGTTAAGTATCACAATGACATGACGTTTTCTCGCATAAGTAGAGAAATTTAAATCAAGTGTCACAGTCGTGAGCGGCGTTTAGCACTTAAAATATCCACCAGGCGTTAATATTGAGTACCCTACCTACGCATTCAAAGTGAAGGTAGGACTACTTATCTAAATTCAGTTCCGGACACTAAACTACGTTTGAAACGTTGGTCACAAATCTCTATGGCCTAACAAGGTCCTGACTACAAGGCTTAGTAAAATGGAATTTTGTGGATGCCAAAACTTCCATACAATGACAAAAAGATGGTGATACTTGATTGCTGGAAAATTTCAGGGTGAAAGGACCAATTTTCACCTGCCTGACAAGAACCGTTGCATATTAATAAGCAGATGGTGCACTAAGCTTGCGTGCACCCATCTTGTGTAATCAACTGTTGACCAATCCGACGACCATTACCGGTCAGTATTAGCCAATCAGACGTGACTACGGCACATCACGGTTGCCGCAACATGTCTGCTTTGTGTGTCTAACAGAATAATACTGAATGCGTTGGATATTCAATAAACTAAATGAATAGTATTGCTATCTTGTACTTGCTAACAGTAAAACCCCAGAAAATGTAGCCCATAAACAATCAAAATTTTAATATGACAATACGTGACTCTTAGATACTTCAGACCATTCAATTTGGTTGTAAGTAAAAGATAGCAATATCTCTAATATTCCTGTTGTAAACTAACCTGCATAGCTGTTGACAACCATCCGACAGGCTATAGTATCGAAAATGACACGGTTCTCTTGCCTGATTTACGTTGCCCCTGACAGCAAACAGCTGTCGAATGACTAGCGGTCGTCTTTTTGATTTAAACTGACCAAACTCTCGGGTTTTGGACTTGTGTGGACGTTTTGAGGACTCCTACGATATTATTGATTGATGTTCGGTACGGAATCCTATGTGGTTGTGAAAAGCTATGCTGCACTCAAAACGTAGCACAGTATTAATCTGGTCCTTATTCCCCAGCTATCAAACAAGAGCGTCCTTTGGCCCGCGGCGCAGGACCACATCCCGCCCTCCGCGAGAGAGGACGGGCGATACCTCCTGTAGGTGCTCCTACTCCTACGAAGAACACCGTGGCGATGCCCCCCCACGTCAGGGTACGAACCTCCCCGCTATCCGGGTACTATGAAATGGACATCAAGGTCAGTTGAGGGGGGAGAATGCTTGTGAGGCTTTGCAAGGTAGGTCGGGGGTTCCTGGTGGTTTGTTGCTGGACCAAAGGTCTTTGAAGACAGTAGTCAATCCTGTCATCAATTTGTGGGTGTAGTTCATGAAAGAAATTTTGAAAGTTTCTATTTTCTTTATTTACTAGTCAAGCCCTCTTTTTTAGACCAAATATTTTTTAACGTAGTCGAAACTTAAACTAAATGCATTTATTTCAATTAAACCATTTACCTTTTGAACTGTCAATGGTCAGTCAGTCAGAAATATGAAGCTAGTTGCGCATTCTAAAGCGTAGTAGGTACCTATGGAGAAGAACTGGCAAGAAATTCCATGGACACTTTTTTAAATTATATTGTTACAAAAATATTAGTTACATCATCCATCAATGTTGAATTTATAGGAGAACCAACCTACTAAACCGTAGTGGTACTAAAGAGTCTAGAAAAACTCTGCTTGCTATTACGATTAGGAATTAGAAAGACGTTTACCTATAAGAAAATCATGAACGAATCTTAAATAGAGAGAAATACAAAACGATACTTTGGAAAAGCAACATAGACATTATGAAATCACCGGGAACTGTCGTATCACTTACTAATACTATAGAGCAAGCTTCGCCTGTGGTCAGCACATCTAATACTGGTGAGTATGCCTAGACTAGCGCCATAACAATATGCTAGCTTTATGATGAGCTTCATAGCACAGTTAATTAGCTTTAAGATTGTATCTGTTAGATAATGTTCGGAGGCTGAAGATCCTTATAAAGAAGAACATACGGGCGTTGGTGGCGTTATTGTTACATTTATCATTTACATAGGATAGGATGTCGAAAAAAAAATGGAAGCAGAGAATTCAAACTCTGATTATTTTTCGTCAAAGATTTCGATGTATTAGGGTGAAGCTTAGAGGACGAAGTCTATCTGTGGACATTATTGGCTTATGTGGTGATTAAAGAAAAGAAAGAAAGAAAGAAAATACGTTTATTAGCGGTTAACAGGACGCAGAGAAAGAACAAACAAAAAAACAACAAGATCACTCGTCATCGTTATTAACAATTTTTGAAAATGCAACCCTGGGAAAGTATAATACAGGCACTCAAAAATATCTATAAAACCCTCCTTAGTAACACCAAAGGGCTGCTTTAATTCCATTTCATGTTTCACAACGAAGGTGCAAACAAACGCCATGGAACGAATATAAAAGTAAACAAGATTAATCGTTTGTTGTCCTAGTTTATTTATTAATTTGTGTTCACCTTCACTCGTAGGTTTCTTTGATGTGTGGTACCACTTACGAGTTTCAAAGTGGCACTATGTCGGTACAGGCAATTGAAATTTTACGTTTTTCGTATGTATTTGAGCTATTTGCTCATGCTGCCTGGAAAAAAAATCAGCTAGTCTGTGACGATGTTTTCCTTCACCGTTTTGAGAGCACACATACAAAATCAGCCTATAATGTGTCCACTGCTGGGATACAGGCCTCCTCTCTGTGAGAGGGAGTGGGCTGTAATCTACCACGCGGGCCCATTGTGGGTTGGTAGATGTCATATGTCTTCGAATTTTTGTTTCTAGGACATGCCGGTTTCCTCACGATGTTTTCCTTCACCGTATTGAGAGCTGTGGTGATTAAATAATTTACACAAAGTAAAGTGGGTTGACCCTACCCTACTTGGGTTTGACCCTACGTCCTACAACACGTAAGTCGCGGCCGGTACCACTGGGCCACCGCTGGTCTAAATCCGCCAATCGTTTCATTACGGATAGAAAGACCGCAAGTAAACTTACAAGAATGATGTCATCGGCATTATTTTCGGTGCTCATGGCTTCTGGCGGCACACATGTTGGTAACACCTTCACCTATCGAACACACTTTAATATTCTTAGTCTAATTAAAATGATGATGGATGTATTGTATCAGCCTGAGGCCAAAATAGCTTCTTGCGTGAGAAATTGTTGGATGGTAAAAAGCATGTTTATGCCCACTATAGACCAGCCTTTGCCATCTTAGGCCAACTCCCAAAGGATTAAAAGACGATTAATCTGAACGGACTGTGAAATATGGACTATGTCTCTTGTATCTTAAAGAGGAAACAATGTCATCGCACAGTTAAACAATTACTTGGCACATTGTCAAACTGTTTTTAAACGTGCGAGAGTTAAAAGCACGCCTATTAATATTGTAAGTAGAACATTAATTATTATTGATCAAAGATCAAACTTTTGGCTCCTGTAAGGGGTCCTTTAGATCATAACTCCCAAGAGTCAAAGGACCAGAAGATTTATCATAGGAATGAAGATGAAAAGAGGTCTTATAGTAAGGTTAATTATCCGGAAGATACTGGCGCCAAAGAGTAACTTGCAATTGAAAAGAAAACATCTTCAAAAGCCACGACCATTGCCAACTATCATCGCTATGTGTCCCGGAATGTCAATGCGAGTCAGTCAAGGTCGGTTGCGGCCGTCAGCTCTTGAACATATCACAGGGACAGGTACACTGAACGTTTGTCATTTGTCTAATCTAGTTAGTTCCCTGATGTTATAGAAGTGAAGATGCGAAAGCATGCTCTTTAGACAATGAAGGGAATTAATAATAATAATAATATCCCTGGACATTTCACACAGCGCCATCTAGTCCCAAGCTAAGCAACCTAATGCTTGTGTTATGGTAACAAGATGGCTGATAAACTACTTATATACATTTTTTTTTTGTAAATACATACATATTATAGATAGAAAAACACCCAGACTCGGAACAAATACATGTAGGTCATGCAAATATTTGTTCCGTGCGGGAATCGAACCCGCGACACGCAGCGCAGCAGTCACTCGCTTAACCACTGCGCCAACCGTGCCGTCAATTATGACTTCACCACGGACTACCACCCTAGCTAACTTATTGTCTTCTCGTAAAGACCGCCGTTGCACCCTGAATATTAATGGTTATGTAAATGAGGTTTGTTAAATTTTGGTGTATAATAAAATATATTATATCTACATATATACCTTGACTGCAGTTTACATTCAAGCACATAAATGTACAGCCGGTCGATTCTGTAAAAATCTCACCGTGAAAACTCAAGTGAAGTGAGCTTGATGTGAGTTGTCAGTAGTGTCAATCCCTAGCATTATTTGGAACTAGCTTCTGCCCGCGGCTTCGCCCGCGTGGATGTCGGAAATTTACCCACGGGAACGTGCTAACAGGATAAAATGTATGTGCTTCCCCAGAATGCCATCTATGTCGCGGGCCCTTTGTGGCTAATTACAATAGAAAACCAATTGTGTCTCATTAGTGGTGATTAAGAAGGTACCTATATGATATCTTTACCTAAGTACCTAACTAATTTAAAAAAAAAACTCAATAACAGAAAATTAAATACCTACCTACCTAAATAAACCTATTTCTGATGATAACTCAATAAAAAATCCCTAAAAACCAAATCTATACGAATGACTAATCCTACCTAACAGTATTATAAAATAACCTACGGTCACTACGTACACTATCAAATATACTACAATTAAAATCTATACCTACGACTTATATAAAAATAAACCTAAATAACTCTAAAAACTAAAAGGAATAAAAATGAACTCCACTGCGGGTGACCCAACCTACGACAAACTTAGTATTTGCGGTTGGTACAGTACAGACAGTGGTAATCGGGTATAGGGATCGAACCGCAAAATTAAGTTTGTTTTTTATTGTATATACTTTTCCGGGATAAAAAGTACCCAGTGTGGTGCCCAGGATATTAAAGAATAATTATACCAAGTTTCATCGTAATCGAACCGGTAGTTTTTGCGTGATGCCTGAACAAACAGACAGACAGACAGACAGACAAAAATTTTTTTAATCACATTTTTGGGTTCGGTGTCGGTCAAGTAACACCCCCTGCCATTTATTTTTTGGATATTTTCAATGTACAGAATTTTCACTTCTACAGATTTATTATAAGTATAGATGATAGCTCACGCCACGCTCACTTCACCTAAGTTTTCACGGTGAGATGGTTACAGAATCGCACTGCTGATCTTTGGGTGATGCAGAGACAAACTGGTAGGTGGTGGTTTACATTCGCATATACTAAATTAAAAATTTTACGTAGTTCACCATCTGACTCTTTAGCATTTTGAGCTGCTTAAGACCTGATCAATACGGTCACTATTTGCTCATCAAAACACTCGAGAAATCCTAAAACATACAGTGATTAGTTCATTGAAAGGTTTGACATACAAAACTAAGTAAACTATGATGATGACGCAAACAGATAAAGTTTGTCTTGCAAATATTTGCCATAAAATTATGAAAGACGATGCCGCCTGAGAAATTAAAGTAATTGAATTTGGATTGGATCGAAGCTTCCAATATCCATGCAATAATTATAATGGACGAGTTGCACACGGCTCGGGAACTTACGCTGTGGCAATTTATCGAAGTGGCCTACTTTTAAAAGTGACATATTTTTCAGTAATGGCTGGTTTTATGAATAAATAACTCAATGTAACAAGGGACAATGTAAACAGCTTTTACAATAATGGAACAGGTTATGAGATGTATGGTAATAATTCTAAAATCGAACAGGGGCCGTATTCTCTATGACACAATGAAAGAAGCCGCGCGAAATGAACGCGAGGTTGGCGGTATTAGCGCGTGGTTTCGAAATAAGGAATCATTGAGTGGTCATAGTGAATTAGGGCCCAGCGTGATTAACATGAGCTGTTCGAATGAGGAAACTATTTGAAGATTCCACTTCAAAGCGAATTTGGAGCAAGTCAGTAAAACAACAATTATCACTAAACCGCCAAGGAATACAATTACCCTTGAAACTGGGCTAGTTTATTTACTGGTTAGCAACAACGCTGTCAAAGAGGCCAACGGTTACAGTTACAAAGTTCTGTACAAAATTTCTTTGAAAAAACCAGCATTTGCATGATAGAGACGAAAATTCAAGATTTTTTGTTTGTAAAATAAAAGACTGAATATGGACGAGTAGACGTTCGTAGATGAGTTAATTATGATAAACAATTGGCGTCAATGGCTGATGTGGAACAAAATGTGGGCTGTTGTGGATCAGTTCGGATTCTGCGTGTAATTTACATTTTTTGTAAAGGTTTTTCTAATTTTGTTGTGCTTTGGATGAAAGGAATATGGAGATTATGTACCTAGTGGGTTTGGATGAAGACAGATCTATGAGTTATGTTCTGTAAGTGTGTAGTGAAGTTGAAGGTAATGAATGAAATACTTTGTTTAGTTGTATCAGTGTCTTTCTAGACTCTTGCTTCAATTGTAGATGAGTGTTTATCTGATTCACTAAAACGTGTCAAGATATTGTCATATTTTCTGCTTTATTTGTCGTTTTGGCCCTTCTGTCCGTAATTAATGAAATACTTGCTTTGTACGAAATCCACTGGTAGAATTTACAAGCAATTAAGAACTGCCTCTGTCAACTTCATTGATAGATCATTAAATTATCTACCTGCAGTGTTTAGCCAATGACACTTCACTTCTAGTTAAAACTGGCTGTACACAAGCTCGTTCTCAAAACTAGGTAGATAAACAAATGTGTGGCTGGCATTGGTCGGGGCGACCCACAAACGCGGCCTAGACACTGTGCGCAGAAATAGCCCGCAGTGACACTCCCGCGCATAAACGCGCATCTCCGTCCGCGGGCGTCGCCACGGTAATGCTGTGATTTATGGACTTTCTTTTAGCTACTGTCACATGTTAAATGTTAAAATGTCTAGGATTTTGTAGGTAGAGTAATAGCCGCAATAACCGCATCGGTTATTTAGAACTTGGAACACCGTAGTATTTAAGTTTCCTTTGTGTTTCTCCCAATTAGTCTAATGTTCTCAATATGATAATTTATTTCTGTCAAATACTCTATCTTTGTATTGCACTAAACATTTCCTTAAAGCAAAGTCAATTCTCTGGATATACATATTATTGGAACGAAGTTCCTTATCGCGCGTTGCGAAAGGGGGCTAGACGGAAAAAATTAAGACCAAAAGTTGGAACGACACTTTTTGCTATCGTCGGGCGTGCGCGTGTTTCTCTGTCTCTCTCTCTCTCTTATAGAAAGCAAGCCAGTTATACTTCGTTCCATCCGGGTGTCCCTTGATACCTCTCAAGTTTTTATTATTATTTATTTGTAGCCTATGTGGCCTTACTGCAGGACAAAGGCCTCCCTTTAATCTTTCCAGTCCTCTCTATCTTGAGCTAGTGTGCACCAATCCTGTCTGCTGGCGTCAAGCTCGGCCCGCCATCTTCTGGGTCTGCCTCGATTTTGCCGGACGTTTTCTGACCTTAATAATTGTAGGTATATGTATAATGTATATCCATAATTATGTTCGATCCTTTAATACGGTTTAATTTAGACTTCAATTTTATTCTACGAAGATGATGACAGACCTCGTAATACATACTAGAAGGCCTTAATATTAAGGTAGCTAGCCCATAGTGATACGGCAGGGGACATCAAATAATTTGTCAATATTGGGCTCGGCTCGTAAGACAATAATCTCGTTTAGAGGCCGCCTACACTTATACGTGTACCAACATTGACCATAGATTAATAGACAGACGCGTCTATGCTTTTGAATACAAAGACCTGAATTTTACAGAAAAGCCGGGTCTTTAACAAGGCTCAAAGTATCAAGAACATGAGACAAAAAAAATACAAAGTTTTATTGGTAAAAAGAAAAGGTGATGAACTGATGACTGATGACACGCAGTAATTTTACATAACAACAGTTTAGTTTGTACATCACAATGTTGTGGTTTGACCGTTGACCCCCAAACTAAGCAGGGCTTGTATCTTGGGAGTTGGACGGACAAAGGTATTAGCCCGAGGAAGTACCAATACTTACCTATTTCTGACGTTTTCGAAAGGTGTGTCAGGCACATAGGGGCTCGTGGCTCAATATAACGTGAAAACAGCAGCACGGGTCGACAACGTTTACCGCAATCAGTTCGTGGATGGGTGACTAAGACCATCCATTATATATCCCCTCCGGAAGTCCGGACCCCTTCGAAAGCACGTTTAGCCGATGCCGATGGTCGCGGCTGTCATCGTTTGGGTTAGACTGGAAGTCGACCCCAACATATCCGGCGGTATAAAATCAACCTGTCTAGCTTTTTCCCTACTATACAGAAGGGATAAGATTAAATAGGTTGATTTTGGGTGTCAGGCATATAAGATATTATAGCTGTCTCTGGGATGGCAAAACACTTTCGGTGTCTTAGGTATTGCAGATGCCCATAGGCAATGGTAAGAACTGACCATCATCAATATTGATCTTTGTCACTGAGCCGTCAGCTTATTTGCTGATGAACAAAACATAAAAATAAACTCAGTGGTCTAAGGCCCGTATTACAAAACCACACTCAAGACTCAAGCATTACTTCAAACTAGTTTTAAGCCATTAATTGGTTGACTTGTTTTAAGTAATGCTTGAGTCTTGAGTAAGGTTTAGAGGTATGAGGAACAGGGTGTAAAGCTCACTCATACTCTATAGAAAAGGGAGGATCCTCCGACCAGACGGGTGTTGTGTCTGGCGGGCAATTGCCCAACGATTGATGTTGGGAAATTGTATCTGTGCTAATTGCGCGGTAAACTGCTTGCGAGATGCAGGATTTGCGTTATGTCAGTATGACGCGTTGTTAGCATGTGGCGTTGTAGATACCGCTACAAAGGTTTTGCCACCGGCCACTGGCCACCACAGCTACTAGAGTAGTGGTGGCCCAGTGGTAACTTCTCTCTGGTCTCTGTGTTAATAATTTCATCACCGCTGCTCTCAAAACTAAAGGAAAACATCGTGAGGAAACCGGCATGTCCTAGAATCAAGAATTCGAAGACATATGCCATCTTCAAACCCGCACTGGGCCCGCGTTGTGGCTTACGGCCCACGCCCTCTCATAGAGAGGAGGCCTGTGT
Source organism: Apamea sordens (assembly GCA_945859715.1). NCBI lineage: Eukaryota > Metazoa > Arthropoda > Insecta > Lepidoptera > Noctuidae > Apamea > Apamea sordens. Next base: position 1,409,964 of record OX244002.1, read on the forward strand.
CCCAGCAGTGGGAAGCATATTCTGATTATGACTATGCTGTAATACGGACTTAAAGTAGATAAGCAAGTATTTGTTACCAAGTTTCGATTCCTCTCACGTTATCGGTGATAGGAAGATGTACGGTGGCGTTAACTCAGACCCGGACATGTATGAATGCAATTTAATTTATGACCACATTCAAACAATGAAGGTTCGTGCTGAAGCATATAAATGAAATGTTCTAAACCCACTTTATTGCCATAGGTAGACGGCGCCATATTCTATTACGATAGCTTTCACTCAGGTGATTGAAATATGAATTGAACTTCCCTAAAGGGATTGGCAGAAGCGCTCAAATGAATATTGACAGTTCTGAATGTAATATGTGAAGAACAAGTTAGTATATTGACACAAAATGGGCGCGATTCCAAATTCTAACGTCAAGATTAGGTACGACTGTTATTTAACCTGACTTAGAAATGCTATCCAAGAGTGGTTATAATATAGTGAAAACTGTTTCTCACAAAATAAACATGTAGGTCTTTTAAATGAACGTAAAAAAACTTTCAAGTTATTTTCGTAGCGCCATTACGTCTAAAATATTCAAATCCCAAATTATACGGTGTGATAAAAAAACTGGTATAGACATATTTCGTTCATTTTCGATGAGACCTGCAGTATTTTAATTAGAGGTAGTGTCCTCATTACTTTGTGAAAATATACGTTAGGTACGTTTGTCAGTAAATTAGCTGAACAGCTGACGATCACAGGCGTGTCAGACAATCTCGCCGTCTCCGAGGTCGCCTACATGCGTCCCAAACATTTGAGCATAGAGTAAGTAAATTGACCAGACGGGTAATTCTTATTATTTTAAGAACGTTCAGTCTGATCTCAGTCTCAATCTGTCAAAAATACCTGTAGTTTCCCTACATTTTTGACAAATTTTTAACATTGATTGTCGCTGAGATGAGATTGGGACTAGATTTTGGACGTTTTTAGTTACGGGAATTGGCCTTCAGATGGGTTGGGTCTCTCGTGAATAGTCATAGGACAATGGGAAGACCAAAGAAACCGTGGGTGGATGGTGTGAAAGATATGGCAAAAAGGGGTGGGGGGGGGGGGGGGGGGGGTAACCAAAAACTGTACAGAAGACCAATTCTCGTAAAAGTAGACGTTGATCCAAGATCCAATCCCGTAGTAAAAGTTGTTCATAATGATGAGTACAATGACTGATGAATGATTAAAACAATCAAAATTTAACGGTGTATAGGCTATCTATAGGATACTTAGGATCAAAGCAAACGTCTCCCATCGTCTTGATCTATGAACCAAAAAGATGTTGTCTCGAAGAGGTCGCCTGCGCATGTAGGACGTTTTCCCTTTCTAAGTGCATCTATGTATATTATATCGTAATGTGTGCTTTAAATCATGTTCATCATCAACCAGAGAGTGGGAATGGCATTGAACCCACGTCACATTAAATTACTGCTTAATTTGAATTCAATCTGTTTAGTTTCGTGAGAATCTGTATAAAATAATTATGATCTATCGAATTGATTAGCATCCGTTGGAACTACCCACATAACAGTCTATCGGCTGTCAATCTTCTTTTTCGTAGGAAATGTGCTAACACTTAGAAGCCACGACCATCTTTTAGACATATTCTATTTCGTTTTTTCGTATGACTGAAACATAAATTGCTTAATGCATTAATCAAGAAATAATAGAAAAAAAATTAGAAGACCGGAGATAAACATGTCGGGAGTTAATTGAAAATAAAAAAAGGAGAACAAGTTGTCCAAAATCACGCTACCAGTGTTTTGAGTGGGAATTGGAACAAATGGTATTCGAATTCCCACTCAAAACTCGGGTAGCATAATTTGAAATAGCTCCCGTTACTTAAAAATAAACCATGATTCATCTTAATGTCAGGTTTACGAAAATGATGTATTTATCAACACGTATTTTTTATCGCTCACCGCCATAACAAGCGACATGGATCTATAAAATGATGAACATCATTTTACCACCGGAATGTAATCATAAAACCTATTTTTATAGCGTAATGAAAATATCCTCCAAAATTACGGAAGTCTAAGCAGTATTAGCAACACGGGATATTTTGAAGATAGTTTTAAGACTTTAGGGCGGGTGCAGAGTTGCGGAAAAACAGTCGTAGCGGCTTGATTTATAGGGTAAGCTGTAGCACGATTAAATGCATTATTTGTAAAGTTATTTAAATATTGCTCAAGCACAAACGAACGCTTCGTTTGTGCCTAAGCAATATTGAAATTAACCAAGCAATATTTAAAGCTAGCCTAAGCTCTAATGTAGGTAATATTTTTGAGGAATTATTACCCTCATTCTGGGGAAGTCTTGTGACTACCGAGATTACCACTAATAGAGAAGTATGAAAGAAAAAGACATGTTGCGCTGACCACACATAATTGGGAGAAGGGCAGGGGAATGATGGTGATGATGATTCTGGGGAGGTCAGGCGACAATAAAAGGGAAGAACTGGACCTGAAAATGTTGGCAAAAGAATTCAGAAGACTAACTCCCGAAATTAAAAACTTTCAAAATCTAGTCGCAATCGCATCGACAATCATCAGTCAGCGACATTCAATGTTAAAAGCTTCTCAAGTAAAAAGTATCTCAAGACTCAATCTGTTAAAAATACCTGTAGTTTCCCTACATTTTTGACAGATTGAGACTTTTTTTTAATTACGATAATTGCCCCCCCTTTGATATTTGGTCCTTTGGTCCGCAAAGTAAACACACCTCGATCAAGAGTAAACAACCAATCCGCATTCCTTGCCACAACACATTAGCCAATACGCCGGTCACGGAAAAATCGCAAACACACAGATTGTCTAAAAGCCAGTAAATACAGGAAACCATTACGGCGTGTCGTAAACGAGAGCGGACAGTACACATTTGATTCGATCCGCAGTTCGTCAGTATCGTCTCCAGACGTTCGAACGATAATCGTGTCATTTATTTATAATTGGAGCTGTTTTCGATTATAGTTTCCTGTTTTTTGTTAATCTACGAGTTTATTTGAAGTTTTAAGTGGAAAAGTGATTTGATATTGTGAAAAATGCAGGATTTGCCGCCCAAGCAGGTACTTATTACTAGTTTATTTTTTTTCAGAATTCTATCAAATCGGTGGTTAATATCTCTGGAAGTAGTTCCGATTCTGGTAATGAATCTATTAATTATTCAGTATTCAGGAGTAGATTTGTGTCTATTTTCACGTATGTTAGTTGTCAGGCAGGATTTTCAGAGTCCCTGAAGTGTCAGTTCAGATTTGGGTCATAAGTGTTCGGTAGTCATGCTCCAGTAAACTTCTAGGAATTATGTCGATATGTATCGGCGTGGAAACCGGGATCACTGATGCGAACATTAGAATTGTTTAGGTATATGAAATACCAGAATTATTAGTAAAGCCACTGAATCATACACAATAAAATGATAATGGTCTTTTAAAGTCGTATGTTTTTTTTATAATTATTTAAGTAGGTATACAGGGCGGCAGGGATGCACAAACTGTAACCATGAATTTACCACATGATTCTAGACGGAAATCACTAATCAGCGGTTTCATAGAAAAATGCAACACCTATAATATGAGGTCAAAATGTATGGAACAGCATGTTTTTTTTTTTATAACCGACGAAAAATTCAACGCAGGGGTGTTTAGAATCATTTTCTTGATGATTGACGTGTAAAAGTGTTTGTACAAACCTACTTACAAAAATAAAGTCATGGTAACAGGTTGCGCGTCGATGTCTCTGCCACCCTCTAAGAAATACCAGAATGATCAAACACGACCGAAGGGTCTATTAATTTATTCCAAACGTCATTCAGTAACAAAAAGACGATGATATGGAAGGTTGGAAACTATGAACTACCCCCAAAATCTACCAAAAAAATGATATTGTAGTCATTCAAAATATTAATTTTACAGATAGATACTTACAAGTCCGGCTGTCGAGAGAATGCGTTTCTGACACCTCAGAAACGCATTCTCTTGACAGCCGGACTTGTCGCTTGTTTGAATTGTCGCACTGACACACCTGTCAGTGCGACAATTCACACAAGAGACAATTTACTAGCCAATAAATATCAAATTCGCAAAACACGTGATCGTTTTTATGAAACTGACTGGTGTCAAGAACGCATTCTCTCGTCGGTCGCACTGTATACTTTATTATACACTGAAAAAAATAACACGAGGAAAAAAAAAAACATTAGAAAGAATATTTAATTTTCTAGAATATACGTATTTCATATTTTTAGGACATCTATTTCCGTGGATGCTATCAACCATACAATAACAAGAATATTTTTGCATCACGATACATTGACGTGCATATGGTGACAGTGAAAATTTATCAATTAGTTTGTTAATGGGGTTTTTGAGCTGCCATTGTTGCCAAATAGTCTTTGGTCAAAACTTGTTGCTGTCATTTTTAACCTAATGCTTTAGTAAAATCATACTAACGGTGTTAAATTCAGTAAAAACAAGATTTTTCTATTAATTGCTGTATTTTTTGCTCCTTATAACCACAATGCCGTTGAACGCAACTTAATAATAGCAGATGTGTAACGTATTTATAAAAATCTTTTGTCATCATATTTCGAAAATGGTTTGGAACCAAGGACTGATGAATTAAGAATATTTCCCTGTTAAAAAGGTGTCAGTGTTTCAGATACTGAATGTATGAGCTCCTTTTGTTTGCAATGTTACCATTACACCCTAAAAGGCTAAAACCGAAATGATTTCAGAGCCCCAAGGGATGCCAAAATACTTATGCATTCGAATCCTTCGAAAATAACCATCCAGATTTTTTTACCACTTTAACACAGTTCAGCTGATAAAAGAAAAAACTATGAAGACAGTTTTCTAAAGGACCAGTTTTCACTTAGCTTATCACTACTTGTCAATCAAATCGGCCTATCGCAGACTAGTGCTGGATGTAGGCATCCGCTATAGGGAGTTGCGGCGCAGTTTGGGAGATAATAAAGAATTTTAGAGGACAGGACAGCGGTTTACCGCCAATATATGAAAAAGATCTTACAAAAAAAAAAAATAAGTAAACCATTTTTCTCCCATTCTAGCCCCCGCCGATCCCCGGCATGCGCCCCCCGCTCGGCTCCCCCGGCGGTCCCGTGCCGACCCCCAAGTCTTCCATGGGCTTCGTGATGCCGATCTACACCATTTGCATCATCGTCTTCTTCGTCTACACCCTTAGCAAGGTATGTAAAAGTTACATTAAATTATGTAGAAATCATCTTCACAAGATTACAAGGACTAAAGTTTGCCCAACCAAGCAGCCATACTGCTACTACAGAGTTTTGATAGAAGAAATGGAAAAAAGAATATTTTTGCAAAATGACACTTGCGAAGATTTGGTTAGGTACTAAAATGTCCGCGCCAAAAATGTGCAACGAGTGGTTAATTAATTTGGACCACGAAACCTTACATTCAGATACATATAGATTATTTACCATTAGTCTAAAGCAGTTCACTGCTGATCGTAGACCTCAACTAAAGCTCAACTCTGTTGGTGAAGCGATGAATTTTATAATAATAATAATTTTATTTCAAGTAACAAGACTCATAGTGTTAGTAACAATATACTTACAACCTATGTTAGTAATACACTTACCTACAAAACTAAACCAAAAACAGAAAAACAGATTGTGACATCACTGCTGCACGGTGACAGGCCCAGCCGAAACCCTGCAGCAGTGCTTCACAAACGCACAGTCAAGCCTGCTCGCTATCATATTTATAAGGTGAGCCCCCTCACCAATTTTAAGTCAAAATATCCATAATTATTTTCCTTCAGATTCTATTCAAGCGTACCGGATCTTCGCCGTACGAGCCCATCACTCCAGACCCTCAGTTCAGGAGACGAGTGTTCAGGGATGACTCTAGAACATCACCTGATAAACTGGGTAAGTTTCCTTTTCCAATATTCACTCACCATATCCAAGCCAAGACATTTTTTTACTATAACCGTCAAAAAAGTTCTATAACTAAGTATTTGCTGCTTCTACGCCTTTCGAAGGCTACATTATTTTATCTAATCGGCAAATGTTCAAAGGTTGATGAAATTCATTTACTCGATATCGGTGACTTTGGAAGAAAATCATTACCTATTTAGATTTTGAGAGCTATGTAATTGAGAATCAATGAATCACACCTTGGTTGCAAAAGTTACAATTGTTTGTATATTGTTCTGCATGATAAAGTTTCAAGAAGTTCAGTTCACGCCTACTAATCTTTGATGAAGTCTTCAGAAATTGTAAAGGTACTCTCTATGGTAAAGTTAAGATATAAGGTAGTATTATAAAACATTTCTAACCCAAAACTCTTGCGCATGCAGGACCAAAAGAGCGGGACACAAGTAAGTAATATGTTGATTTACGTACATTTCTGTATAAACAGGAAAATAGTGATACGGGTGGTTGTTAATTAGAATTGAAATAATAACGCAATGTTGACCGAATTGATAATAACGAAAGCTGGATTCGAAAACAAAAAAAAAAAAAAAAATCGTACAAAAAAAATCGAGCAGATTATTTCCAATTGGCTGTACATTATATTTTGGCCTTGGAAAGCATGTTAAGCACTTGGTCCCGGCTGTCATTCGTGGATCTTTGACAGTCGTCAGAAGCCCGAAATCTGACAACCAGTCTTACCAAACGGTTTTGTGATGACGGGATGTGGAGGTCAGATAGGCAGTCGCTCCATGTAAAATACTGGTACTACTCAGCTGCATCCGGTTAGACTGGAAGCCGACCCGACATAGTTGGGAAAAGGCTAGGCAGATGATGAACTTGTGGATAAGTATATAGGTATAGTTTATGTATAAAACATCTTACACAAAATTACACGCAAACATAGATGCAACGAATTGGCACAGAGCACTCTAGAAAACAGCAAGATCATTCCAAAATTTCGCTCATAGTTCTATCAAATGAAATAAATCCAGTACTTCAAAATGTTCTTCGTATTTCAGTAAAAGAAATCACTTACGATGATCGTTATGTAGTGTACAATATGTAACAGAGATGCTAATGGATTGGCATAACTGCGGGTAGTTACGTAGATAGAGGTTAAAGTACAAACGGCTACATACCAAGCTATATTAGCTACATTTCCAGTATAAACTGATCTCGCATTGGTTCGGGTTGCCGTACAATAAGAGGTCAGCTTCTACTAGAAGATTATAGCATGATATGTCGCCGTGTGTACATTATATACACAGTAACTATAAATTATTTTCGTATTACATTTGAGTTGATTGTCAATTAGGGCGTGGTTTAACACCTAGTTTAGACGTCACGTATTATTAACATGATGTGTTTTATGTTGTAAAAGGTTAAGGTTCTGATTTTGTCGTAAAAATGTAGATACCTATGAGTTTGTGGTAAAAAATATGATTATTTATGAGTCAGACTGTTCACAGTTATCTGAACAACTAGTAAAATTCAACTTTATCTCAATTGGATAAAGTTCTTATCAGAGTGAAATGTAATTGTCCGTTTCTCGCTTCGTTCCTATATTTATGACCCTGACTGTCCAGATTTTTGATCTAGTTACACAAGTAAGTATAATATGGTATAAAAAATATAGTTAGTCGAACGGACCAAATTTTTCCATAAGGTAGGACATTCACGATCGACGTAAAATCGTTAGTAAAAGTCATTGCAATGTTACTCTTTATCGGTAAGGTAAGGTATTATTCTCATTTATACCTTATAACAATGAGATAAGATTTACATTGCAATGGCTTATTAATGGTTTTAAGTCATTAAAATTTGATCGTGAATGTGCTGCTTAACGACCAAAAAATTCGTACAAATTCACAAATGACCCAATATTGTGGCTCAATGCTCAGGGGACGTGGAGTTGGAAGCGCTGAGGGCTCGCCTGGCGGAGACAGAGCGCGCCATGCAAAGGATCGTCAGCCAACTGGCGCAGCGCGACGCGGTATATATCGGGCTGGGCTGGTGGACTGGCCTGGGGGTCTGTGGCTTGAAGTTTCATTGTTTTGTGTCGATTTGACTCAAAGTCCGACCAGAATGTAGCCACCCGGCAGCTCTATCATTAGCTTCAGGTGGTTGTGCATTATGAGCAGGAAAGGAGGTGCCGCATATCCTGTGAAGGGGCTCCACACCACACTGGCACTGTGTTTGCCAATAGTTCAATAATCAATGAACCAATAATCTGGCCAAAATGTTCATATAGATTCAAAAATACTGGCAACCTGTTAAGTCCATGTGATAAAATGGAGAAAAGGACCTTTAAAATTGGATTACTTCTCAACAAGTTGAAGCTCATTTTCACAGTAGGTAATCGAAAATACATTTGCATTTGAAATTAGTTCTGTTCATGAATTTTACAGAAGATTCTGTAAAGTGTTTAAAAATCAAGGAGATTGATTTGTACTCTTGTTTAATCTACGAGTAATTTTCTAAACAACAGATGCGCTTTCCTCCAAAAATAATAACATCGTCTACATACACAAATAGACTGAAACAAGCTGCCCCATCGGCCAGTTCATCATATCTGCCAGATTTCTTCGTTTATATAAACCGTATTATTTAGATGTGTACCTAGCAGCTTGCGGCATGGTGACGGTTGCGCCCTATTCTAGTTGTCCGGGTTATAATCTTAACTTGCAACTACGACTGCGATGCATCCAAACGATTGTGGAGTCTAATGTGTATACATATAGTCTTAATTCCTATATGTTTAGTTTATAGAGTGGATTTTTGAAGGTAGAATAATGGTTTCGAGTTTGTTTTGTCCTCTTAACAATGTTAAACGTCTAAGGGTCCCCATAACATAGTATTGTGTGGAGTATTTATGTTAAATGTCTATTTTTAGATATAATTAAAGATTCCATTTGTTATTTGTGTCACCTTAACTTTGTGTTGTTAAAGATACATTGTGATTGTGAATTCAATAATGTAACTGTGTTATTGTGACGATTTATTTTACATAGAATGGCTGTACTTAGATAAGCTTTTCAACAAGTTATCGAAGAAGATGGAAATATTTAGAGCTGAAGAAGCTTTTTTGATTTATTTGCAAAATAAGAATCATTTATTTGTTCAAAAATATGTACCAATTAAAATAATATGGTGATACACTTTATTCTATTTCTTTATTCAGAATACAGCAGAACAGAACATTATATAAAATATCTGTATTTCAAATATTACCTAGTTCAATTTAATTTCCAAACTATAGTATCAAAAACAAATTGAACAATATAATCAGAGAATCTATGGAGATGAAAAAAATTAAAGATTATCAAAAATTCACTTTATAAATACAGCCAAGTTAAACTCCCGAGATAGCGTTAAGTATGACTTGGCCCACGTCCAACGTTGGAGAGCATGCCCAATCGTCTGATGCATCCCGTTTATTTTCGTCAGCGTCCTTCGTTGTTTGTTTTTATCTCTATTTTTACTCTGGTTTCGTTTTTAATTTGGTTTTCTACTAAAATTATTTGAGATTCATTCATGAGTTATTAGAAACGATGATTTTGTATTCAATGAAAATATGCCAGTTTATAAATAAACCAGTTTTAATACAGCAGTCGCTTTTATATATATATATTGTACGGTTTGGAATTACGACTTCCTCAAAACTACTCTTTTCGTAGTTAGGGATAATATATTCCAAACTTTTATAAAGTAAAAAACAATAACAGGCAATATTGATCCAAATTTCATTTTATACAAACATAATTGCTCAAAGGCCAAAAATAAAACAGCGAACGGTCTTGAAACATTTCAACGTTTCATGAAGTTTACATAATGAAATATTAATGAGTACGTCGACGATATACTCAAGAAGTCTAGCCATACGACAAGTCCTTTCACTGAACTAATGTTAATATTATATGGCACAGTTGTTACCGCCATATCAGGGCTGGTAGCCGAGGTGCAGCAGCAGATGGAGGCGAGCTACACGCAGAATCAGCAACGACAGGTCAATGCATGTAGCTACCCTACCCGACAATGTCACTAACTACAATGGTTCAGCTGTAAAAGCCTGTGAAATGTATGGGGTTGACATAAGCTCTAAGACCCGTGTCCACCGCAAATTAATCAGAAAACTTTCTGTCAACCGTTTGAAGATGACAGAGACAGAATGATGTTTTAAATACGTTAAACGCATTTAGTGTCTTTTTTCGTGAAAGTGGGCCTAAAATTTGCTCTTGAAAGTTTAAAAATAATTTGGTATTGAAATCCGTCTGAAAATAAGCACTTTTGGGGCATAAAGCCTACAAATCGCTCACTCTTCACCATTTCTTGTATTTGAGTCGGGAAGTAGAAGTGGCGCAACATACTCGCATTAACACGTTTTTTTTTCTGATTCTGTCAATCCCATACATTTCGTTGACTTTTATCTGGGTGATACTATTGTAGTAAGTGACAATGTCTTGGCTCTCTGGCCCTAGTTTCCGAGAAGATTAGACAAGGGAATGCAATAGATTGTCTTGTCTGATCTGGCTATTTTTATTTCTAACCTCGCTCCTAATCCAAAATCCTGTCTTGCTATGATTTTCTGTCGTTTTTTTTTGTTGTTTTATTTTTTTGTTTATTTCTGTTTTAACATCGTGTTTAAAATCATCATTATTCTGAAAAAAAAAACATTAAAATAAATCTCATATTAAGGTAATGCTGTGGCGATTTTTGGTAATGTTAAAAGTAGCGGTAATAGTATAAAAAATGTAACAGCTAAAAACGTTTTAAAAGACTTTATTTTTGTTCACAATACAAACCAAATGACGTTTTAAGATATAAATCGTCTGAATTCGTTTAGATGTACGTAACACAAATGGCACTCATAAAGCTTCTGATGTAGGGCATTGCGTCTTCATTACAACGATATTTCATGCCAATAACTTTGACTTATTATCGCTTTTCTGCTGCAGTTGAAGATAAGCTTTGTTTTACATCTTCTTGAATAAGAATTTGCTTACATTTTTATGTGAGCCAGTCTTGTCATAGACTCGTAATAAAATATGTAGTGTCGCTGATGGCTGTTTCCATATTTCAGCAACTACTTCTATTTATCGCTACATAATATTAAGGATATACCTATATTTGTAAATGTTTTTTTTTTTAACAAAATATTTAAAAAATGTAGGTAGGTATTTAATAAGTGAGAAAATAAATAAACGAGATCATAAGGATATACCAAAATAATGTATATAAGGGAAGCAAAGGAAAGATACATATTTCATTAAAACTCTTGGTACAGACGCCAGCAGGTCAAGCTACCCGAAACTGTCAAATTTTCTCAATCAACCTTGAACCATAATGCTTTAGCGATAAAGTTGAAAATCTATTAAAGAAAGTTGACAGATTGTAGTAGCTTGATGTGCTGGCGTCTGTACAATCAAAATACCCAAAGTTAATCTGAGTCTAAAATCTAAGTTTTATTTATAACAGTCTTTGTTAGACTGAGATCACAAGTTACGAGTTTGGCAGGTATTGCCAGGCCGTGCCAAATATATATATATGGTATTGCCATATATAATCTTGGCGCATTTACTTAGTTAAATATAAATTGGGATATTGCTCCTTTCTATGTGAATGGGAAAGATGAAAACAGAGAGAAAAAATTGATTATAATACATATGTATATAGAAGAATTAACAGAATTACCTAGCTCTTCATGCATCTTAAATGATTTGCCTAAAATATGTTGCTTTCATTTGGAACTATGTACATATAAAAATCTGTAGCATAGGTTTCTTTATCAAATAATCGAAGAGACATTCGTGTTATTGGTGTAGACTGTTCCAGTTCGAAGAAAAAATTTTTAATAAAACAAATAAATTACCCAAAAGCACTTTATTATACAGTGACAGGGACATCGAAAGAAAGAAAAGAAAGAAAAATGCATTTATTTGCGGCAAACATGACGCATAAAAAAAGGACATAAACACACAAAAAAAAGCAAGTTGGGGGAAAACATCGATGCACAACCTGTTACTATGGATTCAGTACATGATTCTGGATCCCTTTGCATTGAATTTTTCTGTTCCATACATTTTGACCACGTAGGCTTTTGTACAACCCGTCCGAATTAACTGTGCACCTGGCGCTGAGACGTCACTCTGCAACTCACAAACAAAGTTGCTATCGCTACTGAACGCTAAAGGCGAACGCGGGGCGCCGCGCGGGGTAGCGGGAGAGGTGTCGCATTCCAGCGAGGTGCACAGTTAATTCGTACGGGTTGTAGGAAACAGCAGATTTTCTTTTAAATAGCGACAAAAAGTTTCAGCGGTGTCCAGAATCATGTACTGATGCCATGGTAACAGCTTGTGCGTCAATGGGCCACCCTGTATTTTCAAAATATATTTAGGGACAGCACTTTTACTTTGCACAAATGCTTACTCGTCGCTTTATATCTAAATAAAGAACATTTCTATAAATATTTTTGATCCTCGCATCTTCAAAATCCATGTTTAAAATTCCTCTATTCATTATATTCAGTTGCATTCCTAATTTCCCAAAGAGGCCATAGACAACATAAGCATGTTTTTTTAATCTTTAGTTATCCATGTCGTTGTCGCCTTTGTCTGTCTGCCTGCACCTCGCCGTTGACTAACAAATAATAATAATCCATTCATAATTATTAAATAACAATAAGTACTATTAAACCGTTTTGTGGTAGGAAGACTATAAAATAGCAATGAAGAGATATCAGAGTAAATTATGCACAATATAGGGGTTTTTTTTGTTGTTTTTTTTTAATGCTTTTTAGATATTGTAAAGTATACCGCTAAAATTGAATGACTGGTGACTTTTTTGAAAACTGCGGTTTGTGCCAGTATTTTATTACTAAAGCCTGTGGCTCTAAGGGCCTGTGCACACCACGTTTTTTAAATGCGCCGTTGACGCGCGTTTGTAGCGATACAGACGCGATACGCACGCAAGCCAGACGACAACAAACTGCTCTGTAGGATAAAAGCGCGCCGTCGACGGCGCGTTTAAAAAACGTGGTGTGCACAGGCCCTTAAGGAGGATGTAACTTATGCCCATCATAGAGAGATAATCAAGCCTCAAAAAACCTCTCACAGAGTAGCAGGGACAATGACTTGCGCAACCTGTTACCATGGATCCAGTACACAATTCTGGAATGTGCGTAACTAGCGTAGACATTTTAAGTCGGATATAAAAAAAAATCTGCTGTTTAATACATTTTGACCGCGTAGGTCTTGTCATTGCGCATATGTAGGAGATGATTAAAAAAAAATACGTACCATATCAACACAGTGGTCCAAGTCCAAGATCATTGTACTGATTCCATGGTAAGTTGTGCGTCAATTTCCCCTTCATCCTATATTTTGAATGTCTGTTGAATTCTTTATATGGAATTTCTTTGTAGAGTGAATAGGCTCATAATAAATTAGTGCGCTTTACCATTAACGATAGCATCACTGCTTTCCATCAGGCGGGATCGCAGTCAAGCACTATATAGTTTATATATATTCGTTGTGACTTTAAAGGTTACATATTAAATTTTTCAAAATGTCCGCCACAAATCTGATTTCAGCGGTATAAATATTGAAGGTGTTGATGTGATTTTTATTTCGGCTGTGCCTACGATATTTTGTAAATATGGCGTTTTTTTGTAGACTTATTATTTTTAATTATTTTTCTGGTAGTTTCTATTTCCTTTCGTAAATTAGGAGTTTTCTTTGTTAAGTGTGTTGTAGTTTTGTTTCCTTTTTCTGCATTGCGCTAGATGTAAAAGCGTTGATTATTTAATTGAAGCTTTAAACTACTTCCAGCTTCTGAAATACTGAAAAATAAGCAATCAACGCTTAGAAATAGAACGCATGAAATTCCTGTAGAAAATGAGAACCTTGTGTTTTGATACTAACAAGCGTGGAAGGACAAACAATCTGATTGGGTATTTAACATTTTCAGGATGTGCAGGATAACCACCCTCGCCCATACACGAACGGGACAATCATACACAACAGTGGCCCGGTGCATATAGTCGCTACTGAGTACCGAGAGCCATCCAAAGAGAGCCTGGAGACTGTGATGGAGAAGGAACCATCTCCAGCTCCTGAAAAACCTGAAGCAGTACCTGAAAAGATCCCAGAAGAAAAAGAACCCTCACCAGAACCTCAGCAACCCGCAGAAACCAAAGAACCCACTCCTGAAATAGAAAAGCCTGAAGAACCTCATCAATCAGAACCTGCTAAAGAATCTTCACCAGTTGAAGAGCCTGTTGTAGAAGAAAAAGAATCCACACCCGAGATAAACAATCAATTTAAAGAACCCACTCCAGAACCAAAAGAAACTACACCAGAAAAAGAAGTTCCAAAAGCAGAAACACAAGACGAGGAAGAAGAATTAGAAGAGGAAGAAGTCGAAGAAGAGATAGAAATCGAAGAGAGTCCAGAGAGAGAACTCAGTAAAGAAAGAGAAGTAGAAACTACTGATGAATTGATAAAACTGGCATCTGATGTAAAAATAGAAAGCAACGGAGATTTAAGGCATACAGAGGAATTCTTGAAAGAGGAAACGAAGTCTTCTGAGGCTCAGAAGCAAGAGAAGCAGTCGACACCTGAACTTCTGGAAGAGGCTATCAAAGATGATGATGACCAGGAGAATTCCAGTGTTAAGGTGAGTTCTATTTTCAAATACTTTTATTTCAAGTGCAGGACCCGTTGTACTGGCAATGCTTGGGGGTGGCTTACGTCCAGCAGTGGACGGCTTTCGGCTGAAATTATGATAACGACGTTAATATTTTTTTTTACAAAGATAATTTCGGGGCCTGACAGTGTAAGAGGTTTCTGGCAAGAGTGATACAAAGAGTCTCTTGAAGACCAAGCAGTCCATCCGTAGATCTTTTAACATTAATTCATTGGTGGGGCTGCTAGTGAATGTAATGTAAAATAACAGTCAAAATAGCCAGGAACCTTGATCCTAGTTTTGAGTGTGTGAAGCATTTTATTTTGCACATGTCTTGCAAATTTAGCAGCAATGATTTAACACGCAAGGCTCACCACATTGTAGTTCACATTTGTAATGTGTTCTCACTCACACACACCGTTTATAACTTTGAGATGCGTAGAATGCGTATTATTTTAAAATTAATGCTTGTTACATTCCTTTTTAATCATAACAATATTCTAAAGATAGGTACTAGTTTTCAAAGTCTTTGTTCAAGAAGATTATACCTACCAGTTATTTAAAGAGAATGTCCCTGACATGAGGTATACCAGTTGAAGATCCTCTAAATAACACACACACATATTTGCAATGCACAGCCTAAATCGTTGGGTCACCATCTCGAAATTTTGCACAAGAGTCCCATAAACAATGAAAATAAGCATTAAGCCAAGACTTTTGCAAATTTACCCCCTAAAGGGGATGAAAGTTGTATGCAAGTTTGTAATTTTTGCCAATGTTGAAATATTTCGCAATCTACGTATCTCCCCCACACATAACACACATTAGAGCACCATTAACACGTGCGTCCTCACGTAGGTGGTCGGCATGGAGCTGACGGCGCACGCGGCCGACGGCGGCGCGTGGGTGGCGCCCGCGCCGCCTGCGCACGCGCCGCCGCAGCGAGCGGTGAGCGCGCATGTTACCGTGCATATCGTGCAGACCATTTATGACAGCGAGTAGAGGTGGAGATTCTTTGTGTGAACTTAGGTTTTACGGGTGGAATCTTAAATGCAACTTAATTGTATATGCTGTCTGTCACTTTAAGCCTTAAAGTCGTAAGGTATATTGAGGTGACAGGTAGACTTTCAAAACGTCCTAAAGTTAAAAATTATTTTAGTAGTCGGGGGTTAATACGTAATACGGGCTGGTGTCCACAACTCCACGTTGAAGCCCGTTTATCTGCGTACGTATTTTTAGTCGAGGGTTATAATTATAATTATGTTTTTATGTGCCTCTATGGGATTGTTTCGGAGTCCAAAACTAGCCGGACAGTAGCGGAACAATCATGTTAGTGAATCGTAAATTACTGAACTGTCAAAAACTACAAATTATTATTATTACTTTAAAGAAACTTCACCTTTATCGCTGTTCTATGTAACAATAATTATTTTAATATTTTTTCCCTAGTAATCATTTATTTATTTTCCTTTCTAAATTATTTATTGTCTTTAGTTACAATTTTAACCTTTCTATAAATTAATTTAAATGTTATTTTTTATTGTTCGTCTTGTAGTTAGTGTATGGTAGAGATAGTTTTGAAGCTTCACATTCCAATGCTATGCTTAGTATTATTATTTAGCTCAATTTGTTTGCTCAATCGAGGGACATCAGTTATTTTTGGAACTTATGAAACACAAAAATAGTGCATGTTTTTAACAATGATAAAAATTGTTTTTATTTAGTGTTTTTGCTAAAGTACAGACGCCAGCAGGTCAAGCTACCCGAAACTGACAAACTTTCCCAATCAACCTTGAACCTTAATGCTTCAGCGTTAAAGTTAAAAATCTATTAAAGAAATTTGACAGATTGTAGTAGCTTGATGTGCTGGAGTCTGTGCCTACTGATGTCTCCACAATAATAATAATAACTATCTTAGAATAAAACTGCTTGCATTTTTTATTTTGTTTTACACATTTTATAAATAAATTTATTACTATTAATTTGAGCAGTTTTATTTTAACGTCTCCTTGACTAACACCTTACACATTATGGTCTTAATAATTCACACATACACATGAACTCTGGCGGATACATCCAGTAGCATGAAAATACATTTTTTCTCTCATTAATAAACGAGTATATTGCTATCTCACTTTATTGCCATAATATCCGCAAAGATGCGTGTTTTACCTTTTGACAGCCTGAGTTGGATTAATACGACAAATGGTTTATACGACTGAGAACCTATGTTCGTTTTTGTTTTTTATTTCATTGCACAACCCTCAATCATTCAACTCAGCCTATCGCAGTCTACTGGACTTAGGCCTCTCCTATGTTAAGCCACAACACCCTGTCCTCCGTCTTCCGCATTTAGTCTGTCCCAGCCACCTTTTTGAGGTCGTCGGTCCATCTAACGGGGACTGCCCCACACTATGCTTGCACAATACGCGGTCTCCAATACAGACTCGTCTGCTCCCTGCCATCGGTCCTTCGATAACGCGGTCAGCCCACTGCCACTTCAGCTTGCTTATCTGCAAGCTATGTCGATAACTTCGGTACTTTTCCGGATAACTTCAGCACGACCCTAGTTAAAGAAAAGAAAGAATAAAGTTTATTTGGACACAGTTCAGTTGTAGGTAATTATAATCAAGCGTTGAATGGGTTAACTAAAAACTGACCCGAGTCGTGATCCACGTCTTTAGTCAATTATTCGGTCTGTGGACAAGCACACTTGTTGGCTCGAACTCAGCTCGGGCCAGAAATTATGGGGGATATCATAAATCAAACTTAACACTATGTAAGTGTGCCAACAACAAACCACTCGTATGAAATCGACCTTCTGTGCCTCTTAATTCATGTTGTAATTTAAATAATAAATTATTTTTTGTAAACAACTGTCGTATTATGCTTTTTATAATTTATCAATTTTATTTAGTCACTCGCTACCGAAATAGTCATTGTTGCTACCAAGCACTAAGCTTATTATAAATTGGTAAAACTATACAGGGTACAAGCACATGATTCGAGACCCCGTTTAGAGTAGACATTTCTCGTCGGTTATAAAACGAAATCAGCTGTTTCAATGAAAGTGCAGAAAAGTGCGCGGTCGCGCGGTCAAAATGTATGGAACAGCAAATTTTTATTTCAGAATCTTATTTTGATAAACAGACCCCTGAGACAGTGGAATTCAAATAAAGTATTTGGGCCTTGACTGGAACCTTGAATATTTAATAGATTTTGAGGATGCATATTTTATTTACCTTAATATTTTCTTTTATTTGAGTTGTAATAGCAGTGAGAGATGGGGAAAACTATTGGATATGCGAGACAATTGCCATTTTCAAATGCGACAAAAACCGAATGACCCTTCCTATATCTTCTTCATCATCATCATTTCAGCCACTGCTGGAAAAAGGCCTCTCCTTCTGCCATAAATCCCAGTTCCGTGGGTCGCTCGTCCATTCTATATCTTGCTGTCAAATAATCACAAAATCAGAGGGACGATTCTCGTAATTTTAAGAACGTTCACAGTCTGATCTCCTTACATTTTTGACATTGATTGCGACTAGATTTTGAACGTTTTTAATTACGGGAATTGGCCTTCAGGTCAAAACATACACACTACACTCACTTCACAAAGAGCTTTTACGAACAACTCTTGCAAATATTTTCAGCATGAAGCTGAGCAGGTGCAGTCCATATACCTGGAGACAGAGATCCCGCAGCAGTCGCGCGTCCTGGTCGCAGACTTCGCAGAGAACAGGGCCGACAGGCCTGCGCCCACCAAACACTCGCCGGTAAGGGGAAATTACTTTCTCGACATAAATAACGGGTGTAAAAAGACGCTTTACGAAGCAGAGGGTCCTTTGTACTCCCGATCAGTGATCTATTTTTGTACTTATCTGCGAAATTCTGGTTATGGAGATATTGAAGGTCAAAGTTCCAACTATTTTATATTTTTGCACGAAAACAACTTTTAAATGTTAACCCCACAACTCCTGTACCGTTGCATGCACTTACAAGCACAAAGTTTTGTGTGCGTTACATTGCGCGCTAAAAGCGATTTTTCACACCAAAAATCTTCTTTTTATACACCGTCTTTTTACACCCTGTATTTAATCAACTATCGCAGTTTACTGCTATAGATAGACCTCTCTCAAGTTGCGCCACAACACCTGGTTCTCTAACTTCCATCCAATCAGTTCAGCCTTTATGGGGTCGTCCGTCTACCATCGCTGGTGGCGATTCTGCGTTTACCGAATTGTGGTCACCTTTCTAAGAATAGTCGGCTATGACGGCCATAGCTAGGCTTTAATTCAACACTGGGTTGTTTTAAGAAATTTTCCAAAGTGATGATATTTAAATAGGTGCGCCAGAGCACCCGGGGCAGACGACGATCGAAGATCATCAGGTCTATTCTGTAGAAATCTCACCGTGAAAACCTTGGTGAAGTGAGATGTCTTTATAATTGTTAGGCAGTGACACTAGTAACAGCTCACTTTAAACTCATTTCACCTAAGTTTTCACGGTGAGATTTTTACATTATAGCACTACAGTTGTTATGAATTTCCGGGAAGAGATGACATGATTTGAGCCGAATACCGCACTACTGTTTTCATTTGTCCATTCAATACGAATGTATTTGTCTCTAAAAGTTAATTTATACTTACTTTAAGATATTGTACTTTATTCACAGATGGTGGTGAGTGGAAAGATGACGCTGTCTCTGATACAAGATGCGCCACGGGATACTCCTGAACGGGACCCAGGTATTGTAATTTATTTTAAAAAAAAAACAGTTCTCTATGTATGATCAAAATATATTTGCGCTAAAAATAAGCGTGGCAATGTCATAATGTAAAGACAGCTTGTTCTTTTTTTACCTTTTTATAAAAAAATATGACATTAACATATCTGAACTATGGTTTCAGAATCAACGTTGGACGACTTCACAACGGCTAGTGCTATCACACAGAACGCTGAGGTAATATATGTATTACTAGCTGTGCCCGCGACTTCGTCCGCGTGGAATAGTGACTTTTCGGGCAGCATATTTTGAATTACATATAACGTCGTTTGGGTAGCAAAAAATTTACTTTACAGTAATGCTTCTCTGTATACGATATTTGACGTATGGCCATCGGGGATGAAAGCATACAGGCTCCTAGGATTGCTAACCCGTGACAGAACCACATACAACTGACCGTGCGAGAAACAGCTGATACTTAGATCTGCTTTATTAATTGTCATCGCAAAACATAGGCTGACTGGAAACTGGACTCGTTTAAAACTAAATGGAAAATTGTTTGGAATGAGAGGAATCTGAGGAATGAAAACACTTTCACCTTTTCCACACCCTGTTAAAATCTCTGCTTCTATCAGATTTCGTTGTAAATTGGTCACTTTTAACCTGGTACCATTGCAAAGTTTTGGGGGGCTTAAATTTCTAAGAATCATTAGGAGTTCGCAGAAGTCTCAGACTCACGCGATAGCGCGTGAGCTTCGCGATCGACAGATAAACGTGCCTTTCGTTGTTCCCCGTTTTCCCTATTTCGAGTTGTCATCATTCGAGAACGATTTGAACTCAGTCGAGATTCTCGCTGAGTCGAAGTTTCTGCAGCACGAAACCTAGCCTGATGTTCCCGAGTTGCAGAAAGCCTTGCCTCACGACCTTCTTCAGATTCCTGTGATCGAACTAATCTCATCCTTTTAGCATTTTTGCTACATTGGGAGAGGTTGGATCTTCTTCGAGGCATTCTTACAATAAAATAGTACTTACTACTTAACACACAGTTATTTAGTAAACACGTACTATCGTAAGCAATTATTTTAAAGAAAATTAAGAAAAAGAACTTAACCTACAAACCCTAAAATATAAATAAATGAAATATGCAGTCAGTTTTTTTTTTCCTTGAGAGGCCATGACTACTTAACCGGACTATCCTGTGGTTGCCTAAGGAATTCTTAAAGCCTCCAGCCAGGGCTATATCTAGAATAAACTAAGCGACTTAGACTAAGCGACTGCACGCTAAAGGCACCCCCTGTGGGGTACTAACCTTGGCTTAGGGCGTCGCTGGGAGAGGGCAGCAAGGGGACAGGCTGGATCGAATTAGTAGTATTAATGCTTTGATGAGCGCGGCGTTTCCTAGGACTATCTCTGAGAGGAAAGGCCGAAACAAACTCAGAGGTCTCAGTCGGGGAATTTAAAGCTACAGGCTCAGCTACGACGCGGGCTGGCACTTCAGCGGGCAAGGGTCAGGGGGGAGAATTTACTTGGGGGCGTCGCGAGGGACCTCGGCGGTGAGGTCGAAATGTCGGTAATTTGTGTTTGTATACTGTACTGGTTGCCCTATCGCTCTCCTGGAGGAGGGTTATGGGGTCATCGGGGTCGTCGAGAACATGCCTTGGACGGCGAATTTTACTGAGTTTGGAGGGGGTGTAGTTGGCGGCCGCGACCACCAGAGGGTTGGGGTGATTAGCGGCTGTGGCAAAGAAACGCTTGGAGAGGCGTTTCATGAACTGCTGGATAGTGGGGATCTTGAGATCAACATGGAGGATCTCATTGCTAACGAACCAAGGGGAATTTGTGGCCTTGCGGAAAAATCGGTTCTGCAGGGTTTGCATCCTATGGATGTGACGGGGCTTTGCGTGAGCGAAGACTACGCAAGCGTAAGTCATTATGGGACGGATGCATGCTGTGTACAGGCGCTTTTTGCACTTGAGTGACAGCTTGCTGCGTTCATTGAGGACGGAATGAAGGCAGCCTAGAGCGAAAGAGGCGCGCGAACGGACCGTCTTTATGTGCTCTTAGAAGGTGAGGAGAAGGAGAAGAATAAAACAAAGGTATTTGGCTCGCTTTTCCCAAGGGATCGGCCTGCCGAACATGGTGATTGGTGGAGGGGGGGTGGGTTGTCGTCTGGGTCTCGAATAGAGCACCGCTTGACTCTTATCGGTGTTGACTTCGATTCGCCATTTCCTGAACCAAGCAGCCAACTTATTGACTGCGGTTTGGAGACGAAGTTGTAGTTGGATATGGCTGCGACCAGTGTAATAGATGGCTGTGTCGTCTGCGCACAGAGCCAATTGGGACTTAGCATCTTTAGGGATGTCGCTAGTGAACAGCGTAAATAAGAGAGGGGCGAGTACGGAGCCCTGAGGGACTCCTGCTCTGATGGGGGGCAGCGGCGCTGCTCTCAGCGCGCTTTATATAGCCATAGACGCACAGGCGCGAGGCCTGTACGTACTCTGATAGAATACCTTAACAAATGTTCGCCGTGATTCTTTAAATTGACATAACTTTTTTATTTATGAACCGATTGACATGAAATAAACACTAACTGTTAAGTGAAGCTTACTACAATATATTAGTGAAAACCGCATATAAATCAAATAGGCCGTTTCTGATATTAGCGTGCACAAACAAACAGACAAACAGACAAAAAAAAAAATAATTACAATTTCGGGTTCGGTATCGATATAACAACAACCCCTGCTACTTTTTTTTAATATATTTCCATTGTACAGACACCACTTTTCTACAATTTTATTATATGTATAGATTTTTGTAAAATAATTCCGTATAATAAAGGGCCTCCCCTGAAATACTTTAACAGCTCTTGTCATGACATAAGCTGCTATTGGAGAGGCCTATGTCCAGCAGTAGTCTGCTGTAACCTGATGATGATGAGCTATTGTGGTACGCCCATATAGACATGAAAGCTATAAAGAAATTATGGCGCCCGACTGAGGCTGACAGGGGGCACAGTTGGTGAACATTTCTGCAATTGATGTTTGAAAAAACAAGATGGCAGTGTTAGTTCCGATTTTGGCCACATGCCAATAGATCCTTGTACAGCTACATATACAGAGTGGCAGGGACATCGACGCGCTAACTGTAACCATGAATTCAGCACATGATTCTAGACTAGCGTAGAAACTTCTCGTCGGCTATAAAAAAAGCCAGCCGTTTCTTATAAAAATTATATACCTCCGCGGTCAAAATGAAAACTAATGGAATACTGTTTTTTATTTATAACCTACGAAAAATTTTAACGCAGGGTTCAGAATTATGAACTGGATCCATGGTAAAAGGTTGCGCGTCGATGTCCCTGACACTCTGTATAGTGGCCGGCAAACAATTTAAACAATCATGGCGGTGAGTACGTAGGTCCTCCTCTTCACTTGTATGGAAGCACCTCGCAGTTATTTGCCGCCTAAAGTACGATGAAAATATACCTGATGGCCAATTCTCGTAATTAAAAACGTTCAAAATATAGTCGCAATCTCATCTCAGCGACAATTAATGTCAAAAACTTTTTGACATTAATTGTGTTGTTTTGACACAAATTAGAGGTATTTTTGAGAGATTGAGACTTAGATCAGACTGTGAACGTTCTTAAAATTACGAGAATTGCCCCTCAGGTCAATCCTTTGCAAAGGCTGTAAAACCGTGTTATTATTTTACAGAAAGAAGACGAATCAGACGAGGAAATTGAAGAAGAAATTGAAGTAGAAGAGATAGAAGAAGAAGTTGAAGAAGTAGAGGAAGAAGAAGGAGACGAGCCTGAACAGAAGGCACAGAAGGGAAAGAAGACAGAGTGAAGTACTGATAGATATTAATATACTCATACTTGTGCGGTTATGTTTTGTAACTTTGTGATAAGAGAGTTTGTAAGGATATGATGGCTGGAATTCAATTTTGAACCTTATTGACTTAAGGTTAGTTATGGGAATAGCCACTTTTTTCCAATCTTTGGGAGGCAAAAGCTTCATGAGAGATTCATCATGTAAAAGTGATCAAGGACACTTTTAAGTTTCAAGCTAATTCGCAAGGCTGTTTTTACTAAACCAACAAATATTTGATACTGAATTTAAGAAAGTAATAAATAAGTAATAATACAAAAAAACTCCAAAGAGGCAACTCTAATGAGGTTCCTACAAGTATTAGACTTTTACTTTAGTCTTATACTGATTTCGACTGCTAAAAACAACAATCAAAATCAAAAGACATTTATTCAAATTAGGCTGAGAATCAGCACTTTACGAACGTCAAAATTACCCAAGACAGTCCCCCTTCACCACTTCCAAGTGCTTTCGCTGGGGAGTAGAATTAGCGCAACAAACTCCCCAGCAGCACAGCTGTCTGTTCAGTAAACTAAGGTGTTATCCATTATTTTCTTCATCCAATCTAGTCTGCTCAGATCATCTCGGGGTAAAAGTATGACAAAGTCATAAAACATAACTTTAACATGAAAAAAATAACTATTTTGTTTATGAAATGCAATGAATTGTGTGTTTATTTTGTCTATGCTTCTCTCCTAGTCTATTCGTTGTTGGAGGTGTACATTTTATTATATTCTACATGGTTTTATGCTTTCGACGTTTTTATAATACTATTGTTAATAAGTGGAATAGTTTCAGAGTGTGGTTAGATGTGACTGAAGAGAAAAATAAATTGGGGAGAAGTTTGCCACACTTTTATCTACCACCCTTGCAAGTCAAGATTTTAAGTGGCGACTACTAGACACAATGACGTCAACAAAAAGAGACGATAATTTTATCTCAAAATCACGCTATGGAATCTACCGGGCTAGTTACTCTTATCCTGCATCAACCCACTGCTGCGCAAAGGCCACTCCCCATTACTTCCAGCCATCGGGCTCGTGCAGATGTAAAATGAAGATCTAGCACTATAAAATCCCTTACATTTTAAGTTCTCAGCCGTATCTAAACACGCTCGCAATGTTACAATTGGTTATTAATTAATAATACGAATTTAATATATTGAGTGTTCGATAATTTGTGCCAAATGTTACTTCAGGCTTTTTAGACTATTATTCAGTCATTTATTCGACGTATTTATACTTCCTATATTTTCATTAAGTACTTCCAAGTCTGTGAATTAGCCAAATTTTAATTGAAACCATTAATAAGGTAGTTATTATATAACTCGTGTATTAAATGTCTTCTTAACATAACAAGTAACACAGTCACAAAAAAACTGCATTTTGGCGAGGCAAAAATGTAGCCAATTTTGATAAGTTCCTTTTTCATTTGTAAAAGTATATTTTTCAATTTTTTTAAAAATCATGACATTATATTTTAAGTTTTAATATTTCTTATTCAAAATTAATTGATGTCATACTGGCTCAATGATTATTTAGTGTGATAAAATAAAATTTTAAATTAAAGCTCAATATACTGTGCAGTTTTTTTGCCAGTAAGTATACTAGTAGGGATGCCCCAAACGTAACTTCAATGTCTCCTAAGTATTGGGTATTTAGTATAATAGAATAAAGTAATAAATATGTAATAATGAAAATTTTGCACCAGTGTGAACCTATAATAGTAATAATTATGCATTTAAGGGATATTGTGACAGTTTCCTTTTATTTTTCTACGAAATTTTGTTTTTTTTTAACTTGAAATGGGTAGAAGGAGTAAGGGTAGAAGGATTTATGTTATAGTTTGCAAGTTACATTAATATTATTTTGACCGTTTTGAGCTGTCCTGAGCCAATACTTCAAACTTCAAAGGATCTCTTCTTTTCCATAAAAAAAAAGAAAAAAATGACAATACGCACCTAGGGGTAAAGAAATCTTGACATACACACATTGTTAAAACGTTACTGTTAAACTGTCCAACAGTGTAACTACTCATTTCAGTATTAAATAATAATATAATCAACCAATATTACGTAATAATTTAACAATTACTGTAGCATTTTTGTTATGTTATGCTTAAATCTGTTTTTTAGTTGTAAGCAAGGATGTAGCCAGAAGGGGACACCAAATAATATCTCCGACATTTGATTAAGATGTAAGTCACTTATTGAAAGGACTATATTGCGAAATGTGGGTGAGAGAGGTACAGCTCTGCCTGTCCCTTCGGGGAATACACGGGTGATGTTATGTTTGAAGTACAGACGCCAGCAGATCAAGCTACCCGAAACTGTCAGATTTTCCCAATCAACATTGAACCTAATACTTTAGCAATAAAGTCGAAAATCTATTAAAGAAATCTGACAGATTGTAGTAGCTTGATGTGCTGGCGTCTGTACAATATAAATATGAGAAATATGGATTGAAATGTGGAAAAAAACCTCTTTTGGTTACGGCCCTGGTTGTAAGAAAATAAAAATAACTCGAAATATTTTGTGTTTTATTTTTTAAGATCCTCATTTGACTATCAAAACATATCAAATATGTTTATTAATTTGTGAACACAATTAAACCTGCATTCAACAAATATTTGCTCTTGATCAAACCATCTGTATTTCAAGCTGTTCATCACTTAACCTATTGACCAATTGGTTTTATATTAATCTCCACCCATTTGCAATTTTTGCCCAGCTCAAAAATCAACATTTAGAGGTATGAGGAACAGGGTGTAAAGTTCACTCAACCTCCATAGAAAAGGGAGGATCCTCCGACCAGACGGGTGTTGTGTCTGGCGGGCTATTGCCCAAGGATTGATGTTGGGAAATCGTATCTATGCTAATTGCGCGGTAAACTCTGTTTGCAAGATGCAGGATTTGCGTGACGTCAGTATGACGCGTTGTTCGCATGTGGCGTTGTAGATACCGCTACAAACAATAAATATCTACAACAAATAGGGTGTAATGAAATAAAAAAACGAACATAGGTTCTTAGTCGTATAAATACGACTCAGGCGCCACAGGCACAAAACCATTTCTCATATTAATCC
This sequence comes from Apamea sordens, assembly GCA_945859715.1. Classification (NCBI taxonomy): domain Eukaryota; kingdom Metazoa; phylum Arthropoda; class Insecta; order Lepidoptera; family Noctuidae; genus Apamea; species Apamea sordens. Next base: position 1,436,328 of record OX244002.1, read on the forward strand.
GACTGCCAGATGTGTAACTTTATCTGAGGAATAATTTTGAATTTTTCAGTGTTCCATTCAAAACCTGTCAGATGTCACTTTTATTCCACAAATAAAAAATATCTGTCGATTGAAAAATCAGCCCTTAGGAAAATTAAATGGATGGAACAAAAAGAATGTGTATAATCACCTGATTTATTGTTGCACTTAAAATAATTAAATAACATTGATCTTATTTACATTCTACTATCCTGCTCTGGACTTCTTCATGTTAAATGTTGAGAACTGAAAGCAAAAAAAAATTTAGTTGTTTTACTATACACATAAAAATCCCTTCGTTTGCTCGGCCAAGTCAAGTCAAAACATTTTTATCCATTATAACATTTTTAGAGCACTTGAAATGAAAATAAGGATTTTTAAGAAAAAATATTGTATAAAAGGTAGCTAGTCTCCAAGATCATGAGGGAGGATAGGAGCAGAAATACAAACATAAAGCATACTAACATAAAACCATTAAAAAGTTATAGATGGATATTAGAACTTTGTGCAGCAGTAAAACAGAAAAAGAAGTGCTAATAAAAGGTTTTAATATCTACCACTTCGATGTAGAGTGTGAGTACTAGATTAAGGATCAGGAACAAAAATCAGTCGCTCAAGTGGCCACGTTTGCACACACGTAAACATCTACATTTCTTAGAAAAAAGTTTAATAATATTAACAACTTCAGATTATTATAAACCTTAATGCTTAAACATAAAGTTGAATTACCATTGCAAAACAAATTTAAAATGTCGCTTGAAAATAAAATCATTCTATTTTAATTTAAAAATAGAATGATTTTATTTTCATGCGACATTCAGTAATTTATTCTAAAATGAAACTTAAAATCTGAGTATTAAGGTTAAAAACATACTAATTTGAAATAACACCACAAAAGTATTTGTGGTCTTATTTTTCGGGCCGTTTTTGAAGCGCTTATTCGGGAATCTAGTACTATTATTGATCGAAGATCTACCATGTTATTTCAGCATAACTATGTGTAGAAAAGCATTTCAGATATAATACCAATTTGGCAATTTTGACTACATAGCTTAATTTTTCAAGTACCATTAATTCGATTTAGTAATAAGTATATCAAGTACCTTTACTTAGTCCAATTCTTGAGTTCATCATGATCTTTAGCCATAGTCCAGTCATATCTGACCGATCTGATTGACTGTGTTGCTGCCGTCATTTCTGGGAAGAAAGGCCAGCCCTCATCAACAGAGGTCTTCTTAACAATAGCTGCGAGGCCCAAGACTACGGCGGCAGGCACGGCCGCGACGGGAGCTTTTTGCCAAGCGGCCAAAATGCTGCCGGCGACAGCACCACCCACGAAATAGTTCAGCTTATCGTTCTTTCCTCTTATGTTCTGCATTGCGTTGGTAGTAACAACGAATCCTGCAGCCATCCCAACCATTGGGCCTATGAACCATGCAAACCTGCCTGCTGTGTTCGCAAAACCCTGAGGATGGGAATACATCAAGACATCCAGGGATGCCGCAGCCAGACCAGCCATCGCAGCATATTTAGAGGCTGCAAATGTCTTCATGAAGATGTCTTGCCCCTCGGGCGTGTCGTAATATTTGTATTTAATTAGGTGGCTCATTGTTTTAACTTAAAATGCTATAGGCAAAGTAGTTACACAACACACAGTGCGTGAAATGTCAAAACCACAAAGTTAAAAGTTCTTTTACGAAAATCGCTATCGATACTCTCGGGTCTGAATATCAAAATAAAGGACAGTACGAATAATTTATTTTGTATTTTATTTTTTAAATTCTTTATAAAAAAAGAGCGTAAAATCTGCTAAGACTATGACAAATTCATAATTATTAAAAAAAAAATCCTTTTCTCGTTCTTTTGAATTTTATTGCAACTAACTTCATGGACAAAATAAACATTTCTGAACGCGATTTAAAAACTGAAATAATATTATTCCAGTATTGTTATTGTATTGGTAAGCTTATAATTAAGTAAGGTTGTTGGTGTGTTTTTCAAATAATATCTTATTTCATATAATGAAATAAAAAAACTAGGAAGTAATGAGGAAGTAGGATTTTGAACGCATCCAATGCGATAATCCTTGCATATCCGACAATCCGTCATTAGTGTCAAAAGTATCAAAAATGGCGGCGGACGGTGACGAAGTGATTAGTGATCAAGAAAAAGTTAGAATCGTTTCGGATTTCATATTACATTCGCCACCTGGAGAATTTAATGAAGTGTTTAACGATGTAAGGGTTCTACTAAATAATGACACCCTTCTAAAAGAAGGCGCGAGCGGAGCGTTCGCGCAATACAATAAGGATCAACTAACGCCCGTGCGCCTCGAAGGCTCGGAGCTCCACACGCTCATCACCGATCATAACGAGCTCGGCGGTGGGAGATTCTTCGACCCCCGCTCTAAACGTTCCTTCAAGTTCGACCACTTACGTAAAGAAGCGTCGGAGTATGAGCCCTACGAGCCCGACCGAGTGGCGGAGCCCTGGCGAGCGGCACTTGACGAGGAGTTGACGGCGTACGTGGCCGCGCACTTCAAGCACGGCGCTAGCTTAGTAGTAGGACGCACACTCGACACGGGAGCTGTACAACTCGTAGCCTGCATCGAGGACCACCAGTTCCAGCCGAAGAACTACTGGAACGGGCGATGGCGCTCCGTTTGGTCGCTGACGGTGGGTGCGGGCGCGGCGGAGCTCCGCGGAATGCTGCGTGTGCAAGTGCATTATTACGAGGATGGTAACGTGCAGTTGGTGAGTTCGAAGGAGGTGCGAGCGCCCGTGACCGCGACCGGCGAGGCGGCCACCGCCAAAGAGTTTGTTCGGCTGGTGTGCGACGCGGAGAACGCGTACCAGACCGCCATCTCCGACAACTACAAGACCATGAGTGATACCACGTTCAAGGCGTTGCGGCGACAGCTGCCGGTGATGCGCACCAAGGTGGACTGGGCGCGGCTCGTCTCTTACACGATCGGTAAGGAGCTCAAGAGCCAATGATGTCCCGCCGCTGCGCTCTGAGCCGCAGCGGCCGCTCCACGCCTGTACATATTCGCGTAAGAGTAAATCTTGTTCAAATGTTTACGGGCGCCGGGGTGACGTCGCGGCGGGCCCCGGCGCGTATTTATCTATGAATATATAGAGAAATCGCTATCTTAACTGTTAAATTTTATTGCATTTTGTTACACTCAGTACGGAATGATTATTGAATAGCGAAGTGTCTGAATGCGGCTTATTTTTGGACAGTACACTCTCATAAGTCACGAGAGGTTGATTCAACGAGTTTGTGTCCATTTATGTTGGTAGCAAGAGATTATACGGAATAACGTTGTACTTAGGTGTGGGCAAAGTTTACACCCTACTAGATCTGTAGAACTTGACTGGACGTCAGACTTGATCCATTAATTTATTTGCTCGTCGGGGATGATTGGTTGTTGTGTAAGCAATATGATGACTGTTCATTCATTGAATTAGCTTTTTATGATTATTTGAAAGACGCATGTCAATTACAATAAGATTTAAATAATAAATTACCATAATACCTAGTTATGGATGTTAAAACTTTACTCATGCATGTATTTTGAAACTTTATAATCCATCCACTTCCGCATTTGTTCTATAAACAGTATTATTTCTTTGATATTGCTTGCATAACAGAGTATTATATGACAAAATTGTTCAGGAAAGGTACATAGAAGGTCTCCAATGGTGCATTTAATTGTAGTTAATTTAACAAATTGTCCACGTAGCTTTAAAGCAGCGTCTATGAGTGTAGAGCACAAGATATTCAATATTTTTCAATTTACAATAAATAAAATTGGAGTGTTGCTCAAACGGTAACTAATGCAGTGAAGAAAAAGAAAATTAGAAAATTATTGTCCATATTATGGCTTTGAGAGTGCGAATGATGCGTAACTTTTTTTTTATATAATGTGTAATAATTGTAACGCCAATAAGGATTATTTTGTAATTATTATAATTATTATTTTAATAAAGAACGTACATTAAAAATCCAAGATAATGTATGATTGGATTCATTTCAATAAAAATATATATTAAAATGTTGCTAACATCTGTTTTCTTTTTATTTACGTCGCCATCTTGAAATAAGTAAACTACCGTTAGGTAAACAGGTAAAAATGTAGTATATTTGGTGATATCTGTATATCAAAGATATGTGAGTGATAAAGTCGTGAGTCACTCTTTTATTGGGATCGCCGGTGACGGTGTGACGGCCCGCCAATATTGCATGCATTCACTAATTTTACACACGCTTGCTTCCATACGTTCTCTGGTGACCCTGTTTTGATTTAGCGGGTGTCGTAACGATACGATGAAGTGGCACGACATAATGAACGTGTGCGACTATTACCATAACATAACAATTAGTCATTCTTTCGGGCCTTCCCATGTTGTAACTCGTAAATTAAATCGGTTCATATTCATTTGTATTCGAATTCTATGCATTTACTTGCTATACTTTAGTAGTAGATGCTTAAAGTTATCCTTGTAACTGCAGTTTACAATAACTAAAACCGCAAAACCACATAACGTTACAACTTTTATTGTTATGCAGGATTATCATTATTATCGTCTGAGGTACTTCTGTTTAAAATCATTGATCTGGTTCGGTCCAAAAATGACCATTCCTTCAATAGGAAGTTATGAACAGGACAAAATCAGCCAATGTTGGTTTACAGCAGGCAACATTTCCGCTCAGTGCCTTTATAAAGCGTAATATTCGGTTACAACAATTCCTCTTCAGTTTTCAACATAGATGGGTAAGTACCTACTGGTTTTCAATTTGCCTGTTTGTTCCTTGAAACTCGTATTTATAGTGCTACTCGAGCTCTCGACTGCCGGAAGCAACGAGATAATTTGGTATATAGGCCGCGTTTTATCTGTGAACACAGTAACTGTTTATTTGTATGTTCTTTAGTCATTTGAACTTGTGTCGCGTGGGGTTTCGTTTCGGACTTGGGAGACAGTAGCATTTTCAAGTATTTTGGGTAGTTGGAACTATGTACTATGTTCTTTCCTTGATAAACTACAATGAGGTGCCTTTACTTAGTCCTTTTAGACGATTAGGTACCTTGAAAAGGAGAGTTACGATATCAGGGCCAGGTTTCGTGCACTTTGCATATTTCACAGTAATTTGTTCTAGTCTTCCCAGTCTACGCGATAGTTTTATTCAGCAGTGTTTTGGCACTGCCTACACATAATATTATTAATGTGTTCCTATTTTAACAACTACGTAACCACGCCAAGTGGTTAAGACGTTAACGTGAGTAAATAACAAGGTTCTCATGTCGTTTATTGCGGTCAACGGTACCTACAGCGATCGTACGTAGCGTATTTAAATCGTAACGAATTGCGCCGAACGCACACGAATCGTACACACAGTCGCAAATCAGTTGAAACATTTTGTTATTGACAGCGCCTTTATGTCATAGCAGTAAGGGCGGTTTTTGTAGTTAAAGTGATATGCTGTACCATTGATATGCTGTTGACTGTGCCTACATTGACTAGGCACAGCCTACTCTACTGGCATCTGAGTAGAAGATACGAGGGGAGGTCCAAAAGTTCGTGGAATGAAAGGGTTTTAAATAAAATTAAACAATAAATCTATTTTTCCTTTTCAATATAATCACCCTTAAGCTGAATACATTTATCAGATCTATGAATTAATTTTTCTAAACCATCATAAAAATATTTTTTATCTTTTGCCTCAAAATGAGCCAAAATTGCCTCCTTTACCTCATTGTCATCGGAAAATTTCCTTCCCCTTAAGCCTTTTTTTAAATTGGGGAACTAATAAAAATCACATGGGGCCAGATCTGGACTGTAGGGTGGGTGGACTAGTGTTTCGAAGCCATGCGTGTGCAGAGCAGCCATTGCAACTCTGCTCTTGTGAACCGGCGCGTTGTCTTGCAAGAGCAACACACCCTTGGTCAATTTTCCTCGACGTTTTTCCTTGATGGCCTCCTTTAATTTTTCTAGTATCGTTGCGTAGTATTCTCCGGTTATGTTCCTTCCCTTTTCTTTGTAATCAATCAGTATTATCCCCTCACAATCCCAAAAAACAGTAGCCATCAACTTTCCAGCCGACTCCGACACTTTGAATTTCTATGGCGGTGGTGTCCCCTTTTTATGCCATTGCATGGACTCTTGTTTGGACTCAGGCTCAAAGTGATGAACCCATGTTTCATCTCCGGTAACAATCCGCTTTAAAATCTGTGCAGGTTCGTCTCCACACAACTCCAAAAATTGTTTTGACGCATCAACACGCTGCTGTTTCTGAAGCGGCGTGAGCATTCTCGGTACCCATCTTGCACTGACTTTTGTCATACCCAGGTGGTCATGTAGGATTCGCAAAATGGTGGTATCTGATACTCCAACTAATGCAGATAACTGTTTTTTCTTCAAACGGGTGTCCTCCAGTACATTTTTTTCCACTTTTTCGACGATGTCTGATGTGGTGGCCTCAACTGGCCTTCCTGAGCGGGGGTCGTCTTCAATCGACTCCCGACCATGTTTAAAAAGACCATGCCACTTGTAAATCATTGATTTACTAGGGCACTGTTCCCCATAAACGGTTTCCATTTCATTCAAAATGGTCTGAGCGTTCTTTCCTTGCTTGGTAAGGAATTTTATCACAGCACGGTGTTCAATTTTCTCCATAGTTTCAGTTTTCTTCCGGATTGACTTTTTTAGCAGGCGAGTGTTCGTAAACGAATGACGCAATAGGGCTGAAACTCGATTTATAAACTAATGATGAGTCCCTAATTAGTATGACACTAAGCGAACGTCCCTATCCCAACTCCATCCCCTCCATTCCACGAACTTTTGGACCTCCCCTCGTAATAGAGTAGTCGAGTGTTAGGTTCGTCAATAAGAGTCATTTAGAGCCTGAAGAATTGTGTAGGTATAAATGCGTCGTTCATCTTCAACAATTTCCATTCCCACAATGATCGGTTCTGAACCGCTCGCATCCTGTGGTACTGATGGGCAGTCTGTCCATCTGGTACTGATGGGCAGTCCTATGCTCCCCATTCCAGTCAATAAACCACAGCTTTTCTGTCTCAAACGTTGCGCACCTGCCTGTCTGGGAATGTGGAGTCAAACTGGAGGCTTCCCCATTTCCTAGATACTGGTGTTTTGATTTTAGTGATACATGCGGTAGGTGTGTCCGTATAAGTATAAAAAACTATCACTTTTGGTATGAGGAACAAAATATGCAGGTCAGATCCCTCGTATGCACAAAAACGAAAACATTTCACACGCCATTGCGTAAACTGGGTTGCACTCCTAATTAATTTTGGCTGCCTTTTTCCGGCAAAAACGCGATGAGTTGTAGACACAGCTAAAAGTAATATTATATTGTGTCTAACTAAAATTCTTGCTAGGAAAGCGTAGATCAAATATCCGAGGACATCAACCTCATTGTTTGTCTAGCTTTTAGTCTGCTCCACTATACTAATATTATGTGACCTTTATTATGATGATGCGTATAAATATAAACTGCTAAAACTAATGTTGGGCATATTGCCATAATTATACCATATCTGATAGACTGGTGATCGCATCCATGTTATTAGAAACTACCGACCGCAACATACTTCGGAAAAGGCTAGAGAAATGATGACCTAGTGCAAGTATGATAGCCTGTTCATTTTTCTCTTATTATTTTTGGCAATAGGTACTACTTATGAAATTGATCGATAAGATGAACGAGTAGATATATATATTATTTCAGTTTCGTTTCTTAAAACTAACACCAACTAGTAGGTACTATGCAGACCGTTTTGCCCATCCCATCTCTCTTAATAGGAATGTGGAGTGGTCGGTGGAGTCTCTCGCTTCAATTCCCAGGCCAGTGTTATGTTGTTACCTATATTGATACAAATTGCAGACAGGAAGTGGGGGACTTCGACAAATACATTTCCCCTGAGTTCGTCTCGTAGTGCATTTATTAAAAGTGATTGATATCCTACTCCTCAGAGCCGTTTTAATAAAACTAATGCACGATCTAGTAATATAATTTAGGAGTCTTTCAACCAAGGAGTATTTAAAAAAAAAAAACAAATCGTTAGGTACTTCTGACACCGTTTCAAATGCCAAGAGAGAGCACTTAATTCATTACCATTTCGATAACTATTATTTAGTAAAGTTATCTAAACACTGTCTTGTGTTCTAAAAATGGTCTCCAAGTCAGTGGACTCCTTGTCATTGAGAAATAAAAAAAAAACCCATAAAAACACCAACCGACTCAGCGCTCAAACTGAATCACTTCAAAATATTCCGGTTTCATGAAACAACATTCTGTATCGAAGCTTCCGAAGCGCACTCCGGCTGTCGATCCAGCCTAATTTAGTTAAGAGCCGCTTCGAATCGTTGCAGAGGTCTTAATCTAGTTTAAAACTCGTCAAGAGCTCGCTCCTAAGATATTGCTACTTCAAACTTACTTCGAATCAATTGAAGTTATGTTCAACAGAATTGAAGATAATCATAATTAGTAAGGTTTTCAATGAGTTTTAAAAGTCAAGCAGTTTGATAAGATTGTACAAGTACACTTTTACTTGTCTTGTTGTAGTCTGCTAATTAATTAAAATAAATGTAATGTTTGGACCTATGTCCTGCGGTAAGGGATCGAGTTTCTTCACAGATATAATTAAATTATATTGTGAAAATCGGTTTGTTAGATTAGCTACGAACCTTGCTACGAAGGCGAGTCACACGGGCTCAATTTATCATTGTAGGAGGTAGAAGTGTGAATCAAAATAAATAAAATTACAAGGTGTAGGTATTTTCTTATCAGATTGATTGACTCAATTGACTGATAATTATATCTGTAATCTGTATTATCAAATAGAGTCGAGATTGATATATTTACAAAAGTTCTCGCCAATTGCTCATAGATCATAATTTTGCTAAAATCGAACTTTAGTTTTTATAGTTATCTAAGCATAGGTATAGCACGGGGTTCCCATCCTATTCATATTTAGGTTTACCTACTCCGTCTTTCTAGGTAGGTATCTGTCGATCCGTTAGTGTAGACTTACTTATCCAGGTCATCTGCTCCAATGAATGGTATTATCCATTTTGCAAATGCCTGACACAGTGCAGCTGCAGGTGTGAAAGCCATTTGCATAATTTGTCGGATGTCCAGACTACAGATAGCACTAACTGTGATGCAGAATGTATGTTAGCGGTATTCTGTTGTTTACATATTATTATCGACTGTTCGCGGACATAAGGAGATAATTTATCTTCGTATGTACAGACGCCAGCACATCAAGCTACTACAATCTGTCAAATTTCTTTAATTTTCAACTTTATCGCTAAAGCGTTAAGGTTCAAGGTTGATTGGAAAAAATTGACAGTTTCGGGTAGCTTGACCTGTCTGTACCTACCTACTGATAAAATATTTGTTGGTTTTGAGGAACGAAATAGGTACCTAGTTAGGATATGATAACAATATTTTTACATTGGTAGGTACGGCTGGTCAAGAACGTGGTTAAGTAGTCTTATCAGTTTTCAAACATCTTAAAAGAAACATCAACATTATCTTATCAGTCGGGGCTCTGGCTTCAAGCACTCCCGTCACCCAACTTAGGCACTATGCTGGGTGACACCACCTTCCGGCACGCTACCTGTCTGCATTTGGGCGCTCCTTGTGGGGCTCCGCATCGCTGTCAGTGCGGTGAAGCTGTCGACTGCCTCGGACACCATGGCCTAATATCCTGCAGTAGGAGCGCAGGTCGAATAGCACGGCACGCCAGCATTAATGACATCATCCGTCGTGCTCTTGTCACCGCCGGGGTGCCAGCTGTTTCAGAATCCAACGGCCTGGCACGCGACGATGGGAAGAGACCATAATGCCCTGGAAGTTAGGCAGACCTTTGGTGTGGGATACAACATGTGTCGACACCCTTGCGCCATCTCATCTTCCTAGGACGGTGGGCTGTGCTGGAGTGGCTGCTGCTGGTGCAGAAAACCTCAAACGGCGAAAATATTCTAACCTGATTGGGAGTTATTTATGTTCGAGCCGTTTGGGGTTGAAACACCAGGGCCATAATGGGGCCCGAGTGGTGCCCACATGATTTTTCGAGATATCGCCGAGCGGTTATTCGACTCTTCACATGACCAGAGGTCTGGCCTGTTTCTTGGCCAAAGAATTAGCATCGCCATACAACGTGGCAATGCTGCCAGCCTTTTAGGCACTGTTCCTGTTGACAGCGATGCGGACGAATTGTTTGATGCTCTATGATTATTTTGCTTATTTTTTCACATGCACCTACATATTATCATTATTTTAAAAGTTAGCGTAAATAGTGGCGACTAAATGTTAATATACCCTATTTAAAAAAAAAAAAAACAGTTTGAACGCATGTAGGTAAATCTTTATTGTTTTCTGTCATGCAAACGAAGTTCAATCTTTGATTGCTAGACCCCATTTTGGTCTGGGAAGTAGCCTACGATACGATGTCTTCTTTCATGGTTTCTTTTGGGAGTAAGCAGGAAGTGTACATAACGATTCGTGACCTGATCACCAGTGTAGGTGTCCTCCAGATTTTTTCCATTAGGAATTTCTTAGTAACAGCCCGGAGTTTCGAAGTTGGCGGTGTGATAGGCGGCCTCGGAAAGCACGCTAAGCCGCTGGTCCTGCGCTTGATCCCGGCCCCGGTCTCGGTTCCATCGGAGTAGAAGAGTGAGGGAAGAGAGAGAGCACCTGCCTGCACTATAATATCTCCCGCACCGAAGGCTAGACTCGGTTGAGATTGGCCATCAAAGCCGAAATAGGTACGTCTCCTACGTTTCCTTGATTTATTCATGCATGCATTTGATGCATTTCCTTAATTTCCGGAAGGCCTGAGGTCGAGAATTCAGTTACACACATGTTGTCTCAACGGAACTATATTCCGTTGATGGTTACCTTAACAGAATAAAAATGCAATTACATTTTTATCAATGGATGCTCTACCAGTCTAGCTGATAGGTTGGGTTGGTATACAGGGTGACAGACAAGGGAAACATGGTTAAAGAGCATTTTTTTTTAAATGGTCACTCGTTTCATCTTTCAGAAAAGTATCAGTTAAATGTTGGAGTAGAGTAGTTTTTGTCTTGAAAGAGAGAAGGAGGTACCATACGTTAACATGTCCCACCTTAGGTTAACCTTTTTCTAAACAGTCATATGCCACGACTGTAGCTAGTAGATGGACCTAATCTAACACAAACCGCTCGATATTTTTCCAGCTTTTCATTTGTTTTGCAAATTAAATGAAGATACTCATTGTTGACGCTTCTGGCATTATACGACACTTGAGTAAAATACTTATGCTCTTATGAAGCACATACTTAGATAAAGTGATCTCATCTCGATTGGAGAGGCTGTTCTCTCGATTATGGTTAGTCGCACGTTAAGGGTAGGGGGTTGTAAAGGTCGTAGGTGACGTCACTATGACGTCAGAATCACGCAGGCATGGATGTATGGAAATAAATGCAGACTGCGTGCCTGTGCGATGAGTAGTGGTCATTATGGTAATTAATGGATTGCGTTGGGCAAATATTGTAATTTTTAAAATAACATGACGCCTGTATTTTCAGAAGGGATAAGCAGAGTTGGTAGCATTCACAAAGATTATTTATTACCAGATACGATATAGAGATACTCATGATACCTTATAGGGTAGGGAACGAGCAATTAATCGGGCACAAATTCAGGCTCTGGCTTGTTCTGACAAATAAATCTAACAACAAAAGTAGATATTTCCGAGTTAACGGAACAAACTTTTTTGCTAATCGTACATCTCTGCAACCCCTTTCAGAACTTTTCTAATTCTTCCAAGTTACAAAATACACAAGATTATTTAGGAATAGGTTATTTTTTAAAAACAGTCGAGAGGTGTCGTGGGAGACACCCGGTTGGAACGGAGTTCCTTTCGGTTTTGCACACTTGGTGAATGAGAGCTAGACCAAAATCGAATTAGCTAAGTACCTACCTATGCAGCGTATAACTTCGTTCTAATAATTAATATTGAAATGACAACAGCTATCCGTTACCATGCCGTCACAATAACAAGCAGATTTCCTTCCTCAAGGAAAATAATACGACAATCACATTCATTTAGTTTATTCACAGCCTAAAATAATATGACAGACAACCAACTACCTACATATTTACTTAAATGAGAAATAAATAATTACATGTATTTATTACCTACCTATTTTATTCTAATTAATCTAGCCGTTTTGTTTATTTAACTAATTGTTTTAATGGTTCCGTAGGGAACTTTGCATATACTTATTTAAAACTTAGGTTTCTATTTCTAACACACGTACCTATTGAGCCAAGCTCATTGCCTGGCTAGACCTACTTTTATATTAGCTAATATTTATATTTATAGCACCAAAACGAAAACGCCAGGAACTATACATATTGTAGAACAATGCGTAGATATATAAAGTTCAATTCTTTGTTAAAGTAATTAAAATCAAATAGCAATAAAAATAATATTGTCGAGCCCTTGCTGGCAAGAGTGGCAAGTCATATTTAGCGAACGTTCGAAATATTTTGCATACAATGCAATCTTTACTTATATATACCTACCTACTTACTAAATGATAGCTACTTACATTATAATCTACCATTTTGATTAAATGTTACTAACCCTTCGTGATAACACATCATTCTTGTGCATTTTTAACTGTTTTTTAATATTTAATCATACTGTTATTCCTAAATATTATTGTCATTTACTGCAGTCTTACAGGGAAAAATATACATAAAATTTATATAAAAAATAAACAAACAAGGAAACAAAGTTTGCTATTGTTTTTCCATACCTACCTATGGAAATAATATAACTATAAATCTATAATAATAAAATCATCAGCCTCGAATCTGTGGGGCATTGTAAATTGGTCTTTGTGATGGTACTTAAATATTTTTTTACCAGGGTAAATAATACCCTTGGCAAACAACCATTATTTTCTAATGTTAGTTTGGAAAACTATGCGCCTACTAGTGAAATATAGCAATATTATGCGCCAAATACACATATTTTCTTTCTTTTTATTACTTTTGTCGCTACTCAACAAAATAGGCACAGATATCAGTCCAACTACAGATACAGAAGAAAACTACACTATTCCAAATAAATGCAGAATACTAACTTCACACATATTATTATGCAAATGCATCGAAAGCCTTAAAAGTAACTTAAAAATAAATTATAACTAACGTCGTGGCCAAAATAACCTCCTATTCGTTTCAAAATAAAAATACGGCCCATTAGGTGTATAAACACTTTTCAATCTTCCTAAGTCCGTCGCTGCAGCATAAGTTTTTGGCGGTAAAATCGTAGCATATGGGTATGCTGCGTATGCGTCCTGCAGTCCTCGATATTCTTGAGGCGGTGGTGCAGGGAAGCTAATGGGTGCAGGCATTCCAACAAATATTCCTGGTCTTTCGTCCCCATCTGATAAGTCTACCTCTGCGGGTAAACTTTTCATTCTAAACTGACCGTTTGGTTTTGGCGGTCGAACGAAATTTGGCCGTCGGGGGAGGACTTCGTCGGGTCTGAGCTTGTATTCCAATCTCCTTACATCCGATCTCGCTGCCGGTGGGACGTAGCCCGGGGGTGGGGGGAGGACTTCGTCGGATCTGAGCTTGTATTCCAATCTCCTTACATCCGGTCTCGCTGCCGGTGGGACGTAGCCCGGGGGTGGGGGGAGGACTTCGTCGGATCTGAGCTTGTGTTCCAATCTCCTTTCATCCGGGCTCGCTGCCGGTGGGACGTAGCCCGGGGGTGGGGGGAGGACTTCGTCGGATCTGAGCTTGTGTTCCAATCTCCTTACATCCGGGCTCGCTGCCGGTGGGACGTAGCCCGGGGGTGGGGGGAGGACTTCGTCGGATCTGAGCTTGTATTCCAATCTCCTTTCATCCGGGCTCGCTGCCGGCGGGACGTAACCCAGGGGTGGAAGGACCGATTCCGGCACTGGTCCTTCGATCCCTGCAGGTACTTCTAAATCTTTTTCACTATCTATGACGTGAAAATCAGCTAAAGTTGGATTATCCACGCCTTTGTCATTTTCAGTTTCTAAGTCGGTGTTGAAATTCTCAGATAGTTCAGGTCCCGAAGTAACGTATTCCTTGAAAATATTCTTTGTAGATCTTTTTATAAAATTTTCTTTACTTTTTGGCTCTTCATTGTACTTGTCAACAGTGTTGTCTGAATTTTGGTTATTATTGTTAAAATTTATTATTTTATCATCCTCGTCATGTGTGTATATAAGTTTGTAACCTGTTTTATGTCCGTCTAATTTTGATTGGGTGGCATTTAATTGTTGCTTCGCTATTTTATTTAAAGAGTCAATTTCTTTAACTATATTATTTAGTGTATCATATTTGGACTCATCTTTATTATTTTGAAGAGATTCTATTTTAGGTTCGTTATTTTTGTACTTACTATCAATATTATGTGAATTCTGTTGATCTATTTCTGTATCCGCAATAGACATAGCATTTCCGGTGGCAACATTGTAAAAGTAATTATGATCTTTGTTGACTGTGGCCTCATTAACCTTAGCATTCCCGGTTATTACATCACGAACATTATTGTTATCACGAACTGAACTCACATTTAGCCTTAATTTCAACATTACATCAATGTTATCATTAGTATTGTTTTTAACAGAATCCTCATTGGCCTTAACATTAGAATCTTCAGCATTGTTTAAAATACCATAGTTTACTGTAATTCTGCTCATGATCGAGCTGGTATTTCCTCCTACAATACTGGTAAAATTACTTTGTACTTGTGTGTCTTTTGTTTTGTTATTTCCGGTCATATCATTTTTGAAGTCGCTATTATCTTTATCCGTATCCTCAATCATCCCAATGGTACCTTTATCTCTACTGTTATTGTTTCTATTGTGAGCTGCGACATTATTAGTTACTGAATCATCTACATCAATGTCATCATTACTTTCACCTTTTTCGTGGCCACCATTTAAGTGCATATTTTCAGCTACAACGCTTTTGAGGTCATGATCTGTTATTACACTTTCATTTGTTCGAGCTTTTTCAACAGAAGAATTGGGTTTTGGATCTGCGCCCTTGTTCCTAACATTGGTTTTATCTATACCCTTACTAATACTTGTTGCTGCAGGTTTGTTTGCCCTGGAATATCCAGCTACAAGTTTGTCGAAATGCCTTTGATGTTTTTCTGACTCAAGTGCTATATATTGTTCAGGTACAACATAGTCAGAGGTGGTATGTTGGACCACTTCACGAAAGTATTTAGAATGCTTAGGTTCTTCTAATCTTCCAATTTCTTGCTGTCTTTTAGAAGCGACTTTGTAGTTGTCGTTTTCAGTCAATATGCTGTCAAACATGAGTGGGTCGTCAAGGGGTATGCCTTCGGGGATGTCATCGAATGAGAAGTCGTGAGTGATGATAATTTCGTCGCTGTCAGTGGACCTCGCTTTGGTGTACAAGTTGTCGGATAGTCGGTATTCGTTAGTTTCGTGGACAATACGAGGTGGACATTCTTCAGGGATGGTGTACACCTGGAAAAAGATGAGATGATTTTGAGATTATTAGCCGAACTCAACTTTTAAAAAAACCGGCCAAGTGCGAGTCGGACTCGCCCATGAAGGGTTCCGTTACGTTACGATTTATGACGTATTAAAAAAAAACTACTCACTAGATCTCGTTCAAACCAATTTTCGGTGGAAGTTTATATGGTAATGTACATCATATATTTTTTTTAGTTTTATCATTCTCTTATTTTAGAAGTTACAGAGGGGGGGGACACACACATTTTACCACTTTGGAAGTGTCTCTCGCGCAAACTATTCAGTTTAGAAAAAAATGATATTAAAAACCTCAATATCATTTTTGAAGACCTATCCATAGATACCCCACACGTATGGGTTTGATGAAAAAAAAAAATTTTGAGTTTCAGTTTTAAGTATGGGGACCCCCAAAATTTATTGTTTTTTTTTCTATTTTTGTGTGAAAATCTTAATGCGGTTCACAGAATACATCTACTTACCAAGTTTCAACAGTATAGCTCTTATAGTTTCGGAAAAAAGCGACTGTGACATACGGACGGACAGACAGACAGACAGACATGTCGAATCCATAAGGGTTCCGTTGCCATTTGGCTACGGAACCCTAAAAACGAGCTGTGCGAGTCAGACTCGCATACTAAAAGTACCGTTCTAATGGGTAAAATGGAAATTTTACTCCCATTTCTTCCGCCATATTTACACGTATTCTGTGAAAATTTCAGCTGGCTACATATTAAGAAGACAGACCTGTGACAGACAGGTAGACAGACGACACACGTAGTAATAGGGTTCCGTTGGCACTCTTAAAAATACCGGGCTGATGATCATACCTGCGTATCATTGATGTTAGGTGCGTAGTAGTCCTGAACCTTGGCGTATGCTGGCCGTGTCTTGACCCTGGGTCCTGTGGCGTGGATGTTGTAGCACTGATGTCCAACATGGCCGCTGGTGTCGCTACCGTCGCGGCTGCCTAAGTAGAACGTTGCTCGGGTGTTCGGGGGAGTTAGCTCTATGCGGCGTAGCACTGGATAATCATAAGAAAAGAGTTCATTTGGATGGCAAAATGAAAAATACTTTTAGATAAATCGATGACATCACAGAGTATTGTTTTAAAGGAATATTTCTTTATCATTGCGTTAGGGTACATTTTAATTTTTAATAACAGCTGCACAGGTCGAACGATCAGGTTAAGCTAAGCTTGCCGCGTTAGTCACCTATCCACAGACCAACGTCTGTGGATAGGTGACCAAATTTGCATACCGAGAGACCCTCCGTCCTTCTGAAAGCACGTTAAGCCGTTGGTCCCCGCTTTCATTCGTGGATCTTTGACAGTCGTTGCGGGTAGTCAGAAGCTCAAAAGTCTGACAACCAGTCTTACCAAGGGGTATCGTATTACCCAGTAACTGGGTTGTGGAGGTTACATAGGCAGTCGCTCCATGTAAAATACTGGTATTCAGCTGCATCCGGTGAGACTGGAAGTCGACCCCAACATAGTTGGGAAAAGGCTAGGCAGATGACATTTTAATTTTTAGACTACCTACCAGATAGCAAAAATATGTCTTTTTTTTAATTCAGCATTTTTACTTACATGTGGTACTTTTGTACAGCTGTGAGTAGAGCAGCTGTGCGTCTGCTCCGAACCCTCCTGGTAGTGTCACCTCCAGTAGTGCCATCTCCGGGAAACTGCCGGTCCACATCACGCACGCCTAAGAGATTAAATACGAGAAATTATAAAAAGGCCAGCCCGCTGGTACTGATATCAAAGTCTTCAAGTGTGAGTTGCCTTTGAACAACCACTTCCTTCTTAT
Organism: Apamea sordens; assembly: GCA_945859715.1. Classification (NCBI taxonomy): domain Eukaryota; kingdom Metazoa; phylum Arthropoda; class Insecta; order Lepidoptera; family Noctuidae; genus Apamea; species Apamea sordens. The sequence goes on from OX244002.1 coordinate 1,453,729, forward strand.
TGAAAAAACCTTATGGGCGAGTCCTTTCAGAGTTATTTGACCGATCTGACATCAGCAACCCAATAGCAACCTTATTGCAACGATAATAAAGATCACAGAAGTGATTTGACAGACTTGTCAATGGCAGCAACCCAATAGCAACCTTATTGCAACGACAATAAAGATCACAGAAGTGATTTGACAGACTTGTCAATGGCAGTAACCCAATAGCAACCTTATTGCAACGACAATAAAGATCACAGAAGTGATTTGACAGACTTGTCAATGGCAGCAACCCAATAGCAACCTTATTGCAACGACAATAAAGATCACAGAAGTGATTTGACAGACTTGTCAATGGCAGCAACCCAATAGCAACCTTATTGCAACGACAATAAAGATCACAGAAGTGATTTGACAGACTTGTCAATGGCAGCAACCCAATAGCAACCTTATTGCAACGACAATAAAGATCACAGAAGTGATTTGACAGACTTGTCAATGGCAGCAACCCAACAGCAACCTTATTGCAACGACAATAAACATCATATTGTGCTATTGACAGTGAGTGATGCGAAATCAGAGGTCAATAACTGTGAATAGACTGTACTGTATCTAGCGAGGACCTTCCATCAAAAAGACATTCTGCCTGTTTGTCAACCTCTAATAAAAAAAATAAAAAAAGTTTCTTTATCAACTTCAGTTGTACACAAAACACTTATTTATACACTATGCAGCGTTACAACAACGGAAAAGTGATTTCGATGAACTCTGGCACCCAAAGTAAGATTTAACTTGTGTTTAGGGTGCCAGCGTCCTCGCTGGTCCTCGCCTATAATTTGAAACATAGTATCAGTAGTTGTAGGACGAGCACAGTATATTAATGTAATGATAACTACTTACTATGTAGTAAATGCATAGATGTGGCCTATTAAAGTACCTATGTTTATGTATTATTATATATAAAGAAAAATATCCTTATTAGGTAAAGTTAGACTGGTCAAACCAAGGGCAATGTTTTTGGTTATTGAGGTCGTGATTAATAATAATATCGTTAGTGTTTGTAAATTTTGATATAAAGGGACAAGAAGCGTATCCAGAATAGCATGCAGAGCATAATCTGCCTTTAATGTCCCCACTGCTGAGACACAGGCCTCCTCTCTGTGTGGTGGGCCATAATCCACCACGCGGACCCAGTGCGGGTTGGTAGATGTCACATGTCTTCGAATTTATGGCTCTGGGACATGCCGGTTTCTTCACGATGTTTTCCTTCACCGGTTTGAGAGCAGACTCAGAATTGATGAAGGGCTAATTACAAAAGACAATTAGAACAACTCTAAAAAGATTTGCATCAGTTCTAGGAAGACTGGAAAATTACCGGGAATTTGGATATTAAGCGTAGGAACGCATAAAATCCAATTTCCCGGTTTTCATAAGGGTGAACTGAACTAACCTCAATAACAGCAGCGCAGAAGCAGTTAGTTGCATTATTATCACAGTCGAATGGACCGTCAGTGTGGACTGACACTTGGACTGACAGCTGTTTGTCCTGAGGAGTGGTGTCAGTTGACAGGATGTTGTACGCACGAGTAGCTTGCACTAAGGCGCAGCCGGTTCCTGGAAACAGAAAGAATTTTAATTAATATAGTCACGTAGAAGGACAAAGGGGGCGACTACCGAAATAGAAAGAAATAACATTGGCACATGAATAAATAAATACTATACAAATTGGACTTAAAAAAAACCATTTTTTTATGGTTTCTGAGGCTGGGTCTATATCCAATTCGTATGTTGATACGTAATGCCCCTGATATTTTAAATAGTTTTAGTTAATACTAAAACTATTTAAAAATCGTGTTAATACACAGAAGCGCACACACACGCCATTGTCTCGGCCGGCATCGAGAGCTCCTGAGCTTACACATTCACAGCGTGTTTGTACATTTAGTAACCACGAGTACAGCGCGCGACGTTTCGCGACGTACAGACGCCAGAAGGTCAAGCTACCCGAAACTGTCAAATTTTCCCAATCAACCTTGAACCTTAATGCTTTAGCGATAAAGTTGAAAATCTATTAAAGAAATTTGATAGATTGTAGTAGATAGGTAACTAGCGAGTAACGCTCCCAACTGCCACGACTGTTTACTAGGAGTAAGTATTTATTTTTTAAACTAAATGGAAGAATTTTACAAACCACAGCCACAGTGCCACAGTGCTATGTGTTTACCTTTAACAGACACGCTAAGTTGTTCGTCCGGCTTCATCTTCATGACATCAGGTATCTTGACTCCTGGCTGCAAGGTGACGCGCTGGTCCAATCTGCTGCTGCGGGCAGTCACGGTCAGGTTCGACTCGAGGGCTTGCGACGACCAGGCCGTTAGGGCTTCTAAGGCTACTAGAGTGTCCTGTAACAAATGAAAGATTTTAATAGTTTGGTCTATAGGTGGTGTAGGTCTAGGGTGTGTGGGGCTTGTAGCTAAGTTATAACAGCCACACGTGTCGATCGATCAGGTTAAGCTACGCTTGCCGCGGTTGGTCCGTGGATGGGTGACCGTTTTTACATACCAGCCCCTCCGTGTCTCAGAAAGCTCGTTAAGCCGTTGGTCCCGGCTGTCATTCAGTCGTTACGGGTCGTCAGAAAACCGAAGGTCTGACAACCAGTCTTACCAAGGGGTATCGTGTTACCCAGTTACTGGGTTGTGGAGATCAGATAGGCAGTCGCTCCATGCAAAATACTGAAGACTGGGCTTTGTGAAATAACTGCTGCTGAAGGAAGATATTGTTGTCTGCGGCTTCGTTTGTATGTAAATTCTGACTCCTGTTAGACCTAGGCATTACGTTGGTGAGTTTTGATAATCATCCTTAGTGCGTCTCTACACACTACTACTAGGAAGAAATCTTCGTACGTAGGTACGGTAGAATTAAAAACATTAATTTTGGAACTATCAAGACGTTAGGAATGGAAGTCTACTCCTTTACTTTTTTCATATTGTGTGTTAGACTAATTTCATAATCAATCAAATCAATTAACAGCAGTCCACTGCTGGCCATAGGATGCTCTTATCCGGCTACTATCAGCCACCCTGCTAGCATCGGCGCTCTACCTAGCCTGAGGATCCCTTCCTTATGTTTGCCGATTCTCCGTCTTCACTCAAGAAAACGTCTACCTCGCAGGTTATCGGTTCTATAGCTTGCTTAATCTAAGATATACCTGTGTAGATATAAATCCTCCACTAGCAGTCCTGTGCGCGTTGAGCCAGCGCGCGGCGGCCGGCGCGTGCGCGCGCGCGGCGGCGGGCAGCGCGCGCGCGGGGCGCAGGGCGAGCAGCGCGTACGAGGTCGCCTCGATGGAAGTGGACAGGCTGCCTGGAATACAGACAAAAATAACCCACACTTCAGAACATTTAAACAAGATTTTTCTGCCAAAATATGCCAAGTTTCATAATCTAAAGATGATCTAAAGTCATTGTTTGACAAGGTATTTATTTATAGTTATTTTTGTGGGGTTATTCTTAGTTTGCAAGTTTAACCTACTAACAATAATTATAGTTTTTAAGTCGTTGTTCATTCTATATGGATTGTGTGTATAAATTTTATGTGTGATCCGCAATAAAGGTCATTCGTATTATCTGCACGGTCTTCCTAGAGACTGAAAAAAACTACAGGCCGAAATCTGTATGATTAAAAAAATCATCTGATAGTTATGATTTCTGCACACGCATGCACTAAAAGAAAAATAGTGCTACAAGGATATTTTGGCACCTCAAATGAGATTGATAAGGATGGAGGGCGTTGTTGGTAAATATTTTGTGAAATTGTCACAGAAATTGTATTGACAAAACAAGATGGCGACGATTTTGCCCACGCGCCACAATAACCTTGTAGTGTTGTAGGTGGTTGAAAGTGTCGTTGAAAAATTGGAGAATATTTGTATAAGGACGCTCTACTTACTAGCCTCCCACCACACGTACTCCCCGCTCCTCCTGGCCGCTGTCAGCAAGTCCAGCACCTGTCTAACTCCCTCATTCTCCTCCAACCCTCCCACACTTCTCCTCAAACTAGCCTCATTGGTACTCCTTAGTTCCTCTTCATAATACTGCACCTTCATATAAGCATATGCCAGTAGAGCTTGGGCGTAGATCCTGGTCGGTGTCTTGGACTTCAAAGGGGGGAAGGCACGGAGACAAGACAGGGTGTTACGAATGACGCGGTGAGAGAGGGGGGAGGAACTTTCTATGAGGGATGTTATGACGTAAGCGGTGAGGGCGACGCTTGCGATTTCTCCTTCGTCGTTGAGTCCACCCTGGAGAAAATATTTGCGTATCAATATACATCCAGTGACATTTTGCACCAATTTTTTTTGAGCTTATGCACTTATTTTTGCGATTATTGATTTATTGATCTGATCAAATTCCCGAAGCTCCGGAATCTGGAGTTCTTTTTGGTTATTCCAAATTAAAATTAAAAATCCACCCTAAGGATAAGCGGAAACGCATGTCCGCTTAGGCCTAGTTGAATAAACGGAATTTATAGGCTTAGAGTGGATTCTCGGACATGCGTTTCCGCGTATCCACCTTAGGATTTTTTTGGGGTGGATGAACGGAAGAACCAGAACGGGTTCTTCCGTTAAAATATTTTAGATGATGATTTGATCATCAGGGTAATTCTAGGGGCCACAAGACGCCTGTTGTAGAATAAGGGTTTCTTTTAAACTGACTACAGTCGCTACTCGTACTGAAATTATTTTATTATAGAAGATAATAAAAAGGTAGTATAAATTAAAGTAGTACAGACCCTAAGTTCTCTATGAAACACTTGACCCTCGTTCCTGAAGCATCCGTTTTCCATCTGTTGGTTGAGCAGCCACCGCTCAGCGCGGATGATGGCGGGCGGGACTTGCAGGTTTGGCCACAGGAGCTGAGAAATGGGAGATTTTCAGTGAGTTAATATAATAATTATTTTATATCCAAAAAACTAAACTTTGTTCGTGTGCAGACTCCAATACCATGTTAATTCAATCTCACTTTCTGACAATGGATACGTAAAGTTAGGCTTATGGTGAGTATAGACTAAAGCATGTACTTGTAACAGAACATCGAGCATACGCCGTTTTTAAATTTTATCGAGTCGTAGGTACTTCGAACATGAAACTAGCTGTTTTGTTACAACCAGAAGCAACAAGCTTATTGGTGTAACATTTTATCGAGCAAAGGCACGAGCAGTACTTGTAGGTCCGACATTTCAACAATGAAAGATAGGTTAGTAGAAAGAAATGTTACAGGCAAATGCTCACTCGCAGTGAACTCTCGCGTTCGTCGAACGCAGCGTCGAGCATTCACAGAAACGTTACATTACATGGAAATGCTTTTGAAAACTGAGTTTTTGCCTGTATTGTACCATTTGTAAGGACATTACATGGAAATGGACGAGAAAATGCTCTTTGCACCTTTATGTGAACATTACATAGCATAACAATGAAAAAACTAGTTTTCTGGCCATCAATCTTTATCAGTAGTGGTGGAGTTTCTTGACCATTCTTCTCCATACGAAAACTACCTTTTGGAAGGGGCGACTAGAATCAATTTTATTTTAATTTTATTTTTGAAGTTCATAAGTGCCTTCTAAGTGCCTATTTGAAATAAATGATTTGACTTTGAGTGACACATAAATTTTAAGAAAACATTCTGACTTCTTAGTGGAATTATAATGTCAAGCAGTGGACTACCTTGAGTCCTTGACGTAGGAGTTTTGACGTAAGGACTTACTTTATGAGCCCTCCTCAGATGTCTAACAACGAATGCTGTGAGCCATGTGGAGGAGGTGGCGTCAGACGGACCGAACGCGCTGAACCCGCCCGATGGGTGCACGTACTGCAGCTGACGGGTGAACCCTGAAAGTTATGGTTTGTTTTAAAGGTCTGAGGGAAAAGGGATCGTCTGATTTATTGTGTGTGCACGTGACCCTTCAATGAACGTGAGTTTTCAAGTTTGGATGTTTACTCATAATTATAGCGTGATACAACCAAAACCAACTTGCTGGTTTAAAACGTGATAGGCAAGAGATAGATAACATACTCTTATGCTCATTTTCACTAAAACTACGAGACGCAGTTTCTGAGTTTCTTGCCGGCTCTTCTCCATAGGAAACGACCAATTGGAACCATGCACCTAGCTTCTGACATTTCATAAGTGCTCATGTAGGTTTATGTGAAATATTTTGAATTTAGGACATCTTAATGTTTGCCTCCAAACCTGGATGATCAGCCTATAATGTTCCCACTGCTGGGACACAGGCCTTCTCTCTGTGAGACGGAGTGGGCTATAATCCACCACGCGGGCTTAGTGCAGGTTTATAGATGTCACATGTCTTCGAATTTTTTTAGGTCGTGCCGGTTTCCTCACGATGTTTTCCTTCATCGTTTTGAGAGCAGTAGAGTTTAAATAAATTACACAAAGTAATGTGCCTGCCTGGGATCGAACACACGACTTACGTAAGTCGGGGAAGTTGCCACTGGGCCACCACCGCCTACCAACTTGAAAACGGCCACTAGTGTACCACGGCCAGTGTGAACTCAGACGAATGTGCCTCAACAGTCTTTCTGTTGGTGCTCATGTCGTAATAGGAAAAAATGACCAGTCAGCAATGTTAGCAGGATTAACTTCCCAGGGCAGACGTGGAGCGCTTTCCTTTAGGTCCGCCATGTCTAGTATTGAACTGTTATAGAGGTATGAGAAACTTTACACCATGTAAAGTTCACTCAACCTCTATAGAAAAGGGGGGATCCTCCGACTAGACGGGTGTTGTGTCTGGCGGGCTATTGCCCAACGATTGATGTTGGGACGTATATATTTTAGTTGCGAGGTAAACTTTGCTTGCGCGATGCAGGATTGTGTGACGTCAGTATTATGCGTAATTCGCATAATTATGGCGGTGTAGATGTGTAATACACTGTAATAGGTTGAACACATACCTCTAGCCACATGTTCCTTAGCAGTGAAAGCGGCGATGGAGTTCGGTTCCAGTTGATTCAGAGCTAGTAAATTAGTGGCCAGCTGTGCCATGTTCTGCTCACCACAGCCCCGAGGTATGGTGAGTAAGGAGTCGGCATCCTGTAGGGAATATTAACTTTAGTTACTGCTACTGTTAGCCATTATCACCCCACCGCTGGGCAACGACCTGAGGGGTAATTCTTGTAATTTTAAGAACGTTCAAAGTCTGATCTCAGTCTCAACCTGTCAAAAATAGCTCTAATTTCCTTACATTTTTGGCAAGTTTTTGACATTGATTGTCGCTGAGATGAGATTGCGACTAGATTTTTAATGTTTTTAATTACGGGAATTGGCCTTCTGGGCAAAGGAGTGTGTAAACTTTAGTTATTTACTTATTTTAAAAAAAATTGTAAACTCAACGGGCCCGCTGCCCAGTGTAGTTTGTAATTATGAGTTATGCATATATTTTTTGTTTTTGTTTTATCGTCATTAGAAATCGATACCCATCACGGCTGCATCGTGTAGCATCGTTTAGCCCCTCGATCGTCCGAGTTTCACAACTGCCTTGAACGTCCGATTGGATTTTTTTCAACTTAAAGCAAATTATCTAGTAAACTACTGCAGCTACCAAAACAAACAATACGTGTGTATATCAGAAATTTTACAAGATCAATATATATGTGATAACTAAACTCTCTCTAAAGTCTGAAATGACAACTTACAGCAAGTAAAGGTCCAGTGACATCCCCAACTGCCCAGACAGTCAGCGTCTCAGTGCCGGGCACAGCCTGCACTGGATCCCAGTTCCATAGTACTTCAGACTTGCTGTACTCTGTGCTACCTGCAAAAGCAACAAGAAAACTTTAACTGCTGCTTATTTTAAATTACGGATGATTTTAATGAATGAATGGATTTGGTAAGGTTTTCATACATTTGCCATAATTCGTTATAGGCTTCCTGTGAAGACTGTGCTTATGAAAATACTAGCTTATACCTGCGACTTCGTCCGCGTGAAAAATCCTGCTCCCCAAACCTACCCCGTCGCATCGCATCGTCTGCCCGCGCTCTTACTTCGTGTTTTCCTAGCGTTCTTTCTGACTATATTTCTTCTTGCTCGACTCATCAGGGTTCTAGCATGATGTTACATAGCCTATAGCCTTTTTCAGGAATTAGGCTATTAAATGTAAAACGTTTTTTTTAAATCGTACTAGATTTTTAGTAGTTCCAGAGATTAGCACGTTCAAACGAACAAACAAACAACTTTATAATAAGTATAAATTAACTTACTATTTCCACAAAGAAGGATGGATTTCTGCTCTCGGATGGGCACTCCTTCAGGGTCAATCGCAAAACGGATTATCACTTCGTCACTAGAAAGAGAAATATATTAGCATAATATTAGCCTATAATGTTCCCACTCCTGGGACACCGGCCTCTCTGGAGAGGAAGTGGGCCGTAATCCACCACGCGGGCACAGTGCGGGTTGGTGGATGTCACGTCTCCCAATTGTTGATTTTTTACCTTTACCGTTTTTGAGAGCAGTGGTGATGCCATGGCAACCCAATATGGCGCCCAGTCTAAACTGAGTTAGCCCAGCATTGGAATTTTAATGATAATAGAAATTGTATTTACCTGACTCCAGTCTTCCCGCTGGTGACATTCCCGCAGTTCCCATCACTGACAGCCTTGGCCCGGATGCTAATCCTGGCGGGCCCGGGCACGCGCGCGCGCAGCTCCACGCGCCGCGCGAGGGAGGCGCGCGCGAGTACGCAGCCTGACTCCACCAGGTCTTTGGGGCCTTCCACGTGATGGTCTGTTAGGATTTGGATTTGGACCTGGGAAAATGAGATTAAATTAGTTAAAATGCTTGGTAAATAGAAATCTTGACTTAACATAAAGTGGAAAAATGAGCTTGCTTCTTCTTTGTAGCACTCTATTGTCAGAGCGATCATGGTCCTCATGTAGGGTTCTCCACATGATTTCTCGTTACCTACTCCAATTTCGAGTATTTTTTGTGTAACCATACAAGGGATCGCGCCCTGCGGATTTAATTTGGTCAGTCCATCTCATGGGTGAGCGTCCGCGTGGTCTAGTGCCCTCCATTCTACCTTGCGCGACAAGACGCTCTATAGTCTCCCTCATGCCTTGAGATATGTCAACTAGCTTTGGATATACCAAAATGACCACACTATGTGGCTGACTTACAAAACCCAGTTTAATAATAAAAAGTATATCCCAGTGTATATTTAACGCAGTCTATATTTTGTATATATACGCAGTTTCACCCACACGTATCAGGGTGAAATCGTTAAAAGGTTACGACCCACCCGCTCATTACATTATTACGAAGTTCTGACGCAACTTTCATTAAGTCAAGTACTTTATACTGTTTCAAAGGCACGTTATGTTCCATTTATACTTACACTCGATCTGCTTAGCCTTTTCCCAACTATGTTGGGGTCAGCTTCTAGTCTAACCGGATGCAGTTTCATACCATTATTTTACATGTAGCCTATCTGGCCACCACAAGCCAGTAACTGGATAATACGATAAGTACCACTTGGTAAGACTGGTGTTCAGACTTTCGGGGTTCTGACGACCCGTAACGACTGTCAAAGATCTACAATTAATGACAGCTAGGACCAATGGTTCTACGTGCTTTCTTAGGTATGGAGGGGTTTCGATATGTAATGGTTGGTCACCCATCCACGGACCGACCTCGGCAAGGGTAGATTAATCTTCGACCGACCCATGCGGCTGTTATTATTTAGCCACGAGCTCCTTCACGAGGTCCATTTATACTTACACTAAGAGGCTCATACAGGTAGTTGAAGATCCTGTAACGTATGATGGTGGAATCTCCTCTTCGCAGGCGTTTGGGACTGTCGGCATGTATGAAGAATTCGCGGAACACCTGGATATAGAAAAAGGTTTTTATTAATAGTGTTGGATAAGGAAATAGATCTTGTAGAGAATAGAGAAAATAACCTAGAAACGCTTACAAGCATAGAAATATAAAAAAAGAATTAAAAAAAAAACTTGTAAGTATACAACACTATTGCTATTTTCGCTAAATGACCGCCTAAGTTAAAAGGGCCCAGTTGGATTTTCAATTTTCGGCCGTTGAAAATACAACAGGGCGCTTTTATTTAGGCATTCATGTAGGTGTCGCCTAGTGTTCGTGAAAACTGGCATTAGTATACTTGTACCTTGTTATGGAAAACAAAAGAGTAACGTGAACAATACATGAGCCGCTATAGAATTTCTATTGTGTTCCCATGTAATTAACAACAAAGGAATATTAATTTACAAAGTGGGTAGGCGCGTAGTTGTTTGTTAATCAATTTCAAGGTATTAAGTAGGTTCATTATTAGAGACTGATAATTTTTGAAATTGAAAACTATTGAAAAAATAGCCACAAATAGAACAAAAAGGGTATAAACGCAAACCCTATAAAAAGAAAAAAATAAACTTGAAATTATGACCCTACGTAAGTACGTATTGGTATTAGATGGCCACCAACACATTTTGTGGTGGTGGCCATCTTGGATATTAAATTTATCATAGTGTATAGTATTCTACTAGTCCGGACTACCTACTAGGACCGATTTTCATCAAACATAGCTAAGAACACTCCCACCAATTCACCTTTCAAACAAAAAAAAAAGCAAAATCAAAATCAGTTCATCCGTTCGGGAGCTACGATGCCGCAGACAGACATACACACAAAAAGAGACACGTCAAACTTATAACACGATTAACACCCCGTCCTTTTTGCGTCGGGGGTTAAAAATGTACTTTGTGGTACTGACTTGTAAAACAGCAGGTGCAGATACGGCGACTCCGTTCCGCGATACACAGATGGCGCTCGCTTCGAACCGTGTGATGGAGTCCGGCGCATGCGCGACAGCCACTCCCGTGCCGTTTGCGCCGATACTTAGCAGACGCCATAGCCAAGCCTGGGGATCAAACAGGAACATTAAAACGTGGAAGTGAAAGTAGCCTGCGGAATTAATTTTTTTTCTCATGTTTTCTGCGATTTGTAGGTCAGTGTCAGGTTGAATTATATCATCAATACAACTTCTTTATGTCATGATTTCACGGTTTGATTTTTACATAATAGACAGATAGGATGAAAAGGTTTACGGCAAGTAGATCAGCTATACATATTGAGACTGGCTCACCTCAGAGAAGTCACTTCTAGGGACAGTAGTCTCATCAGCTACCATTAATGCGGGTGGACGAGAGATACAGTTACCACTGCTTGCATGCATGTCCCCTCCTAACAACCTGACTCCTGCAGCAGCCATCCAAGACGCTGTCAGCTCGATACTGGTAGATGGAATGTCTGGGCTGTCAGAATCTGAAAAGATAATAAAATTATGAATTTTAATTTTGATCCATGATTCTTGAATTGAATATATTACACTAATGATAATGCAATGAAAATTACCTACTTTAAATAAAATTGTTTAAACGGAGTACAACAAAGGACATCATTCATTTCGTACTTAAAAATCTAAGTCAGAAAAAAAGGCTGTTTTCTTATGGGAAATAACATCTTGATCATTTTTTAAGTTACAACTTATGTCTACAATTTTATTAACCCCACGGCTGCTATTACCTATTTTATAAAGGCTTAAATAAACCTTGTTTAGAATGGATTCTCCACTTACTTAGAAAGCAGACTCCAGCCATATCATACTCTGTCAAGTTCCTGTGACTATCAATCAGTCTCCTCAGACTGCCCATGAGCTGTTCCTTGGCTGTTTGCGGTGGTTGAGTCCACTTGGCTGCAGTGTCCAGCACTGTGAGCCCACAAAGAGCTGGTCCAGGAGTGGAGATCTGAAGGGATACTGTGGATCCTGGCTGAGCTTGACGGGTTAGCCATGTTGCTTCCACCTATAGGGGAGAAAGAAGATTCTGAGTGTCGTCGTAAAACAAGTTATCCTATATTTTCTCGGTGAAAAGTGGTGATTAAGGCTCGTCTTTTAACCTTTGGAGGCATGAGGAACAAGGTGGCACTCAACCTCCATAGAAAAGGGAGGATCCTCCGACCAGACGGGTGTTGTGTCTGGCGGGCTATTGCCCAACGATTGATGTTGGGAAATTGTATCTATGTTAACTGCGCGGTAAACTCTGCTTGCGAGATGCAGGATTTGCGTGACGTCAGTATGACGCGTTGTTCGCATGTGGCGTTGTAGATACCGCTACAAACCCATTGAAGGATACTGCCGACAATAGATATAAAAGAAGATTTATTGTTATTACGTCTAGGCGCGTTTAGTGTCCCGCAAAGTGTTAAGGAACCTCTCCAAGGCGTTTTTAACCTTGTTTGAGAGTTGAAGAATCGTTTAGGTGCTATCTAAACGATTCTTCAACTTTCAAACAAGGTTATTTTATAAGCCCTAAGACTTAAAACTTAGAATATAGCATGGTTAGAGCTAGTGTGGTGAGAAGTAATTGACTCAGTAATATGGCATGTATGTAATGTGGCATGCCACACAAAAGTTCGCCGGGATAGCATAATGAGCCTATAATGTGGTAGATGGCGGACACAGGCCTCCTCTTAGTGAGAGGAGCGGGCCGTAATCTACCACGCGGGCCCAGTGCTAGTTGGTAGATGTCACATGTCTTCGAATTTTTGGTTCTAGGACATGTCGGTTTTCTCACGATGTTTTCCTTCACCGTTTTTAGAGCAGTGGTGATGCCATAATTTACACGTAAAGCGCCTGGCTGGGTTCGAACCCACGACCTACAACTCGTGAGTCGCGGCTGTTACCACTGGACCACCTTTGCTCACCAGGGTAAAATTGGTACTTAAGTACGATACAATAAAATAAAAAAACTAACCTTGTTCGCAAAACACTCTTCCATATCAAAATGCTTGCTAGCACTGACGAGCTCTCCTTCATGATAGAAGTACGCGATCAGGTGACTATCTGGACACATCTGATGGGACACCTTGATGGGCAGCATGACCTTCAACTGATGTCTGTCCAACAACGCATCAGATACATCAGTACTAAAATTGAAGGAGGAAGTGTCCCTCTGAGCCATCAGTACGTCATGACTTCCTGTACTCTCAATGACCTCAGGTTTCGGGAATTCTCTGAAAGAAAACCCTCTGATACTCCGATTGGTAGTTTTAAGATTTTGGGATACTTTGTTTTTGGAGTTCCGTTGAGTCATTATGACGTCTCTAGGTACGTTGTTGACGTCACATTTGCTGTTCCGTGGTGCTGTGTGGGCACGGAGGCCGGAGTTGGACGTGAGGCATTGGGTTGTGGCTGCCCAGCGGATCATGACGCCTCCTCGAGTTATGACCTGCGTGAAAAGAAGTATCTTATTAATCTGGGCGTTGGCTGTGCTCTACATATTTTTGTGTCTGACCTACTACGGTAAAAAAAAACAAAAATGTTGATAAGACATGAATAGTTTCCAATTCTACAGAAAGAGATAAATGATTACTTATGTAGGTATTACGTCACTAAAACCCAGAAAGAGTATAATACTGATGATTTGGAAGTACTACTACAGCCACTACAGGTAATAATAATGCTGTCGAGGCGAAATGCAATGTCCCCCGCGCACATAGTTTGGCGGTCAGTCGTTTGGCCCGAAGAGACATCAGAACTTCCATCCTTATCAGCAGCATCCTTATCAGAAAAATTCTTAACAAAACCATACATACACACTTATCCTTCAACATAAAAACATCCAAATACAGCCAACGAAACCCCAATCAAATACAGACGCACCCCCCGCGGACGCAATATGGCAGGAAAAACATAAAATACGAAGGTGTACAAATTTATAATAATCTACCGGCAGATATTAGGAGCACATCTTCTTTTAACGTATTCAAATCTAAACTCAAGCAGTACGTCACTGACAACACAAAACTGTTAAGTTAGCGACTTAAATTATGCTAGTCGTACACACAAAATGCGACACCACACCTACCTACATAAAAACATAAAACTACTAGCTACTGGACTACCATTACCTTAGTTATGTATTTATTCGCTAAGTGAACAATGTATGTTCTTTTAGAATAAATAAAGAATCTTTAAACCCAAACCCAACTTGATTTTGGGTAACAGTTAAATAGACTTTATTTACGGACTCTGGAATTTCATTTACTCTCCTTTCTACGACCATCTATAGAAATCCCAACAGTTACTATAACCAAATGCATTGATATTTTTAAAATAATGGCGAAGAGACTGCCTTAACTTGTTTACATTGCCTAAGCCAGGACTAAGCTAGAATCAGCTGTAGAGATTTGGATACCTCATGAGGACGCAGTTACTAATTACTTCTCATTCGTCATTCGTGGTCATTCGTGAATTCTCTTCAAATGCATCGTCATTTTTAAGTACTTACCACAAAATGAACAGTATAAGGTTTGCTAGTAATGTTGGTGTTGAGGTACAGCGGTACGAAGGTCCTGGTTTGTCCGGGGTCTGGCTTCAGAGGGCCCAGCGCTGCGAACACGGTGGAGGGGCGGCGGACTGGCAGGGAGAGTGGCGCGGCTGATGTTGTCGTGTCGTTTGATAGGTGGGCCTGAGAAGATATAAGGTGGTTTTTGGTTTCAGAAAACTAGCATGTTCGATGTTTGGTATTTTGATTACCTCAATATTCAAAATACCAAACATCGAACATGCTAGTTTGTACAAAGAACTTTATTAATTTGAGGACCTTTATTAATGGAAGAAAAATAAATGAAGATGTTCTCACAGAAAAAAGGTGGCACGGAATTGTATGTATCTAAATGTTTATCCTTTATCCATCGAGTGAATAATGCCGCGACCCCTAAGTTTGTTTCGCCATTTGTTCTCAGGGGTACCTATTCAGTAGAGCATGCAATACCGCAGTAGATATTAAATACCGCGATATTGCGGTATCGGACATGTAATACCGCATTTGCGAAATTGCGAAATTAGTAACTCGTTAAATGGGGGTTAAAATAAAACTACCATAAGTTATAATTAATCACACACAACGCTAATCTTTATTTTTTATTTGAAAATGTTAACGTAAAAAAATGTATCCAGCAGCCGAAAATGCTCTCTCAGCTTCTACACTCGTTGGCGGAATGCTAAGCAGATGCAGCAGCAGATATGTATAGATCGCAAAAAATGTTTCCACACTATATTAGAACTTTTGAAGTCTTTGAATTCAATACCATTAATAGAAGTATACCGCAATATTGCGGTATCGGACATGTAATACCGCATTTGCGAAATTGCGAAATTAGTAACTCGTTAAATGGGGGTTAAAATAAAACTACCATAAGTTATAATTAATCACACACAACGCTAATCTTTATTTTTTATTTGAAAATGTTAACGTAAAAAAATGTATCCAGCAGCCGAAAATGCTCTCTCAGCTTCTACACTCGTTGGCGGAATGCTAAGCAGATGCAGCAGCAGATATGTATAGATCGCAAAAAATGTTTCCACACTATATTAGAACTTTTGAAGTCTTTGAATTCAATACCATTAATAGAAGTATACATTTTTACAAAAAAAAACGTTGATACACGGGTACGAGTATAAATACGTTAATATATTAGTCAAAATAATTATTCACGTAATAAACAAATAAAATAGGACAGATTAGTCATTCACTTGTCCGACTTGCGAGTAGTTGCGAGTGTGAGACTGAGTAAGACTACAAACATACGTTATTTCGCTGTACTGTAGGGAATTCGGGAATTCCCCGAAACACTGTGAGCTACCAAGGATGTATCCCGTCCGCCCGACCAACATGTGACGATTCGTAGCGGGAATTTCCCTATCATGGTTCGTTTTTAATACCGCGAAATTCGCATTTCTAATCCCGCTTTTGCGGTACTGAAAAAACAGTGCGAAATTCGCGAAATTGCGGTAACGATATAACGGTATTGCATGCCCTAGTATTCAGATAGGAAATTTTGACTTCATCCAGCTCATTAAATTTTTTTCAATATCACGTGTAAAAGTCATTTCGATAAGTATGCTATTTACAGAATAAACAATTTATTTTAATTTCAATGGTGAAGTATTTAATTATTTCAGCACAAATGACGTTAATTTTGTAAGTAAAGAGGAATTTCACAAAACAGTATTTTGTATTTTAAAGTTTTCTTATTTCGTGAATTAGGTTTAGAACCTAAATCTAGACTCACCTCAAACCTATAAAACGGCGCTGCATCTTCGCCCGCTGCGAACAACAGTATAGCTATACCGCTGGTGTCAGTAGCTCCCTCAGCGCACATGCTCTCGCGAGGCGGGGGGGTGGTCTGCGCGAGCGCAGCCACGGTGGTGGACGGGTAGCGACACACGCGCACCAGCTCGTTTGAAGCTGGTTTATCGTCCCAACGGGTGGCTTTTACCTGGAGATGAATGTGTGGCGTTAATTCTTTTGCATTAAGAAAATACTTTTGCATATGGAAAGCTTTCAGGACGAACGAATATTTTAAAGTGGTCTGTACCACTTTATATTAATATTCATGAACTCGTTTAGCGACAAAAAGAAAATGTTTTGTTCAGGATTATATCGTAATTGGTTTTGCATAAATTCGACACTAAGATAAAAAAGTTGCATAAAAATCACAATTGTTTAAGGAAAATTCTTTAAAATCATTTTTTTAAGGAAACTTTACTTGTTCTCTTATATTACTACATAAAGTTAGTAATTTTTTGCAAGATTTAATAGCTTTGAATGCACTTCTGCGTACCTACCTAGTACCTACTGTAAACATTTTCACAAGTAATTGCTTGGGGGAGATTGAAATGTTTGTCTCAAGTTCCCTCGAGTACTTCGGGAGAAGCAATCGAGTTTGGACTTTTCGATTGTTTTGATTTCGGATGAAAATTCATTTTTTTGTAATCCAGTGATGGGTTAGAGCCTGTATTCATCAACATTCAAAACACCGGTTAGGTATTTAACAGTTGGTTTATGTCAAATTTCCTAAGGTTTTAAACATAGGTCTGAAGATCAATTCCCGTAATTAAAAACGTTAAAAATCTAGTCACAATCTCAGCTCATCATCATCATCATCATTTCAGCCGACAGACGTCCACTGCAGGACATAGGCCTCCCCCAAGCACCTCCACTTCGACCGGTTCTGTGCTTCTCGCATCCAACGGGTTCTTGCGGCCGTCACAAGGGCGTCGGTCCTCCTGGTGGGAGGCCTTCCAACGCTACGTCTTCCGGTACGCGGTCTCAGCTCAAGCAGCGACAATAAATGTCAAAAACTTGTCAAAAATTTAGAGAAATTAGAGGTATTTTTGGCAGATTGAGAGTGAGATCAGACTGTGTACGTTCTTAAAATTACAAGAATTGCCCCTCTGATTAAATATCTAAACAGTTGACTTAAATCTTGGTAAATAGGTATATTGTTGAGAAAAGGTTCGTCAATGTCTGGGGCGATGAACCACTGCTTGCAGTTTTTTTTTTAAACAACTGAAAAATGAACTGTTTTCCCAGGCTAAAAAATAACAGCCACAATTAAAATGGCTACTAAAACTGTGTGCGTCATATGGGGTCTTCCTTTTGTTGTTTTAAGTTAAAAGTAAGATACTCATTAACATTTTTATCTTTTAATTTAAGGCGTGGTAGGAAGCAAATTTTTAGTTAATTGACAATAGCTCATCGCGGCAACAAATAAGGTCCAAAATAGCGATGCGTTTGATGTTAGTTTAATCGAATGACCAAAACGAAAGTAATTCTGCAGTTTTAATTTAATTTAAAAAATAGGTAAATACACCGCTCAGTGGAATATTTTTTAGGTATTTCCTTATGTGATATTATAATTACATATAATGTGATAGTTTACGCTGAAAAATAACGACAAAAAATATTTTTTGAGCACTGTTTTACGATCTTTTTATCATGACACTAATTAATTTTTATGAAATATTTTTGAATAAGTCTTTTCTTAAAACATTTGACAATACACTAATTTTTTTTTCTGGCTTTTAATGTGTACCAATATGTGTGTAACTGTGCGACTGTGTCCCTTTGGTCAGCGCCTTAATTTTCGGTGCAATTACCTGCAATGACATGTTTGACCTAAGATTTTATTATATCTTATTGTGTTTTTAGTCGGACGTGAGAACCGACCTTCAGTTTGTAGGGTAATCCCGGAGAGATGACCGCTCGATACTTGGTGAGGAATTCGAGGGATATTGGCTTGTCGACCACTTGTGATACCACCGTCGTGTTCTGCCAGATCCTGGTGCCTTCCTCCTGAGAACAGAAAATAAGATAAGAATATTCATTATTATTCACTCTATAGAAAAAAACAGATATAAATGTAGAAATTTTACATAACAACAAATAAAATAAATAATTAAAATAGTATAAAAATAATCATTTAATTTAATATTTAAATTTTTTATTTTAAGTATAACAACAAAGATGTATTCTAGAAAGTGAAGGAAATTAAACAATATTCAGCTGAAGTGTGATACAGAGGAAGATTATTGAAGTATTTTATAATTTGCCGCTAAACAAAGAAACACTTGCTAGATTTTAGGATGGTTTCTCCAACTGTGATTCACAACAATCACAACCTCGTAAACAAGTTTATTTATTTATCTAAACTAATACATATTATAAAGAGAAAAGATTTGATTATTTGTATGTTTGTTTGTTGCTTTCACGCAAAAAATTATAGTAACACCTTCCAGCACTCTTCTATAAAATTTGTTATCAAAATCATTAACTATCCATATTCATAGGTTATAAAGGACTGCAATAGGCTGTCTATAACGACGACCTAATATTCATACAATTCTCACCTGGAAGGAAAAGTCAGCCACCACCACATCCGGAGGATCGGCGCCATTGAGGCCGATCCTCTTGCCGGCGGCGGCGTGGCGGTGGCAGGCGCGGGGCGCGCGCAGGCGCACGGCGGTGCGGATGCCGCCGCTGCTGCCGCCGCCCGCGCCGCGCAGGCGGATCACCAGCATGCCTTCCACCGCTTCCGACCACGGGTATCTGGGGACATAAGATCACGATGCAATGCTTTTGGAGAGTATTTTTTTTTGATAGATGGAACTTACTTTAAACATCACCACAAATTCACATAAGTACACACGGCTACACGTCAAGCTATACAAAACCAGTTTGTCTTGGCCTCACTTTGTATGATATTTTCTCACAGTGAAAAATCGGCTATAAAAAAAAAAAATATCAGCTTTTTCGTAGAAAAGTGCAATACCTACGCGGTCAAAATGTATGGAAAAACAATATTTTTTTTATAACAGACGAAAAATTTCTACGCTAGATTGCTACGTCTCGAAGCATGCACTGAATTCATGGTTACAGTATGTGCACTGGTTATTTTTTTTCCTGTATGTATGACGGGGTAGGCTGTGTTGTACTGCTGTTTTTTTGTATCCTATCTGTCTGAGCTTCTTGCCACAAAGCTACCAAAGCCTGGCACCTTATAATCGCTAAGGAAAAGTTTAGATGATTCTTTTACCTGACACAAACATGCCAGACCAGTCGGTCGCTGGTCCGCAGCACGCGGGGCGCGTGGCGCACGCTCAGCTGGAACGGAGGCAGCTCGTAGTTGCCCACCCAGAACACCGAGGAACCCTGGAAGGAAATAATACATTCAAAATATATTTTTTGATAACTTGTAGTTGCTTGCTGGGAAAAATAGAAGAAATCATTTAGAAAAGATTTCAGTAACAGTTTACACTATGTCTGATGCATGAAGTAAAATATGGCCAACCCAAGAAAACTAAACTCTTTATAAATTCACGATTGTGTTTCTTGCATAACAAAGTCATTTTATGTCTAAAAACTACTGTGTACTTTATGCTCTATAAATAAGCTTTTTTTTCTTACATAAAGGTTCAGAAATACGTATATACATATATACCTATCTAATGGTACATACTTGATTCTTTACTTGTTTTATTAATCTTCCCCTTTTCTATCTCGTAAAGTAAGTTTGAATTATGTGCTTGGGAATTAGGTAAGTTTAAGATCTGCGACTATTCTACTGTGGTTCATCTAATAAAATACCTGTGACCCATCAGTCAGCTTCGCTCTGAAGGTCCACTTTCCAGTCGGTGCCAGTTCGTCCAGCTGGTACTGCAGATGAGCGAGCCCCAGACGCGTGCGCACGCGCTGCCATTGTGTCACCCGTGATCCCTCCCACGCACCCCGTGGACCTTCCAGCCAGACTTCTTCGATCTGAAAGAACAGAATACACATAATAAAAAAATTAAACCGCCGCAAAAACTGTAAAGCAAAAATTAATAAACCTTTTTTGTTCTTAAACTAATGTTAGTTTACTAAGTAATTTTGAGTCGGCGCCAAACAATCAATAAACAAAGATCACTAAATTACCTTAAATTTAAACGGCGCCGACTCAAAATCAATTATATTATTATAATTTTTTGTGGCTATTTGTTTGCCAAAGGGCAGGTATATGTGGCACTGAGTAGAGTAATAGTAAGTAAACAAATATGTATTTACAGAATTATAATCATTAAAGTCATCAACACAACTCTCTAAGATCAAGTAATCCTACTGAATGAATGACTATTTCATGAATTCTTGACATTTTAGGATTATGCTAACTTATTAATTTGTATTACTGATTCTAATGATTATAATTCTTTAAATACACATTTGTTACGGCCGCGAATCGTATTTTAATCAACGTACAACTTAGTACTGACCAGCAAATTGCAAAAAACGTAAGAAAATTTGAATTTCGCGGGCTACCTTGGAGCAAATAATAAAATCAAAGCATTCAATTTGTAAGTGGCATGCCAGACTGGCAGTGCAAGTAGCATCACATTAGGACAGTAATAGATAGACATTAATATAATAATTAGCTGGTATTACATGAGACAAAATATCGGTCACCCGTTTTCTTTTGAAAGGATGATAATTATGGCAAAATGGAATGAGGAATAGTAATTATGGTCATTTGATTCGAAATTACACGTCCTTTGAACCACTGCTACTATTTTCAGAGTAGATATGCCTTTTCGGTTCTAATCATTATAATTGGAAGCGCACACTAGTAATTATTTGTCCACTTGCATGTAAGTAATTGTGTAGCCTCTGTTGGAGATCCATTAAATAAATAAATTAAAAGAGTACTCGAGACGATAGATTCAAAACAAATACAAACAATAAACCTCTCAATAAATAAATAGAAACCTTGACCGCAACAACGGGCTGTTAAACCATCACGAAGGAACAAACCACTTATGATCAATAAAACTGAGATTAAGATGAATCATCTTTACCGTTACAGCCTTAACCCAATGACCCTGATCCGAGATCCGAGCTTTAAGGCTCGTTTACACGAGGAGAGATTCTCGCCTGTCGAGAGGCGAGAATGTCAATGCGAGTCTCGTACGAGTACAGTCGCCCGTACGTCTCGGTGGTGTCTTTGAACTTGAGTAGGCTTGGCGTGGTACGGAGTATCTTAATAGACTAGTTTTGTTGTCATTAACGTGCAGTCTACTGTAATTGATAGTGTAGTTTGATGTGTGTTAGTGTAGTTTGATTTATTTCACTCGGTATCGTATACCGGGTAAAATAAATCAAACTACGGTTTATCACGTATGTTCAATGATTATTCCTATAAAATATACCTACTACGTATTTTACATCTTAATTCTTTTGCTTGTCAGCCCAATCTGAGGCCTAATCTCTTCTCATCTTAAATTATGTTAATGTTTGTCTCGTATTTCATGCCAATAACTTTTAACTGATTCGCCGAGGTTGCATGTAAGCATCAAATAGGCCAATCTCTACAGTACCTAGACACGAATCGCTAGGCGATTAGCGCACTCATAATAATGATACACTCGAGCGAGAAATAAAAGCTCGTCTACTACATATTATGTCATATATTTACTCTTGACGGGCGATTTCCCCCGATCTGTTACTAAAAAATCCAAATCAATTCGCTTCTTTATTTACAACTTGCCTACCTGCGACTTCGTCTGAGTGAAATGTCTTGTTCCTCCGACCCACCTCGTCGCATCGCATCACATCGCATCACCTGCCCGCGCTATAATGTCGTTTTAGCTTAACGTTCTTTCTGACTTTTTTCTTTTTGCTCGGCTCCTAAGTATCATGGAGTGACGTTTAGTAGCATTCCTGAAGAATTTGGCTATCAAAAGAATTTTTCAAATCCGATTGGTAGTTATTATATAGTATTTACGGGCATACAAACTTATAAACAAACAAACAAACTGTGGCATCCACATAACCTCATTAAATACCGTCCATCTTTCGTCTTGCTGTTTTCATGTCCACCGACGCCTACCTAGCCGCCTGCTACACAACATACACGCATCCATCACCATAAAACAAAATATACCTCTTTATAATAGGTATTAGTATGTAGTAACTATTTAGTAATCTGTGGTATAGATTTTAGGTACATGGACGATTCTATTTTCGAAGGAGAGGCGATTCTGTTTACCTACACGTTAACTTTTTTGCAGCTTTTTTGCACGTTTAAAAAAAATATATTTTATAGGTACTTTCACAGTCTCACCCAGATAGACTGCCTATCTTGGTAACCCCAGCAACTGGGTTGTGGAGGTCAGATAGGCAATCGCTCCATTTAAAATACCTACTGGTATTCCGATGCATCGGGTTAGACTGGAAGCCGAGAATATGACTTACACAAGTTACATAATATTCATCATCATAATTTCAGCCGGAAGACGTCCACTGCTGGACTCCTAGGCAAAACATAATAAAAAATAATAATAATAATGATCATATTTTCAATGCAAAAGACTGGCGAATGAGATGGAGTTCAAATCCTTTTTAGAATGTTTCTATATGGACCATCCGGCAGAGAACCAAAGTTGTCCACATAGCCCACAGAATAAGTAAGCTGAAGTGGCACCTCCATGGCAACTTTTTACCTCCAACTGCATTTCAAAACCCTTTTTTCCTTTTTACGTAGTAAGTCGACAATGCCCGGATGTATTACTATAAGCACCTGTTAAATCGACAATAAGATTAAATTCCTGTATACTAAAATGCATCTATTCATGCTATTTGCTGCACCTGTGGGCTGTGGGTGTCGGTCCTATTATGAAGTTTATTGCAGTTAACAAGCCCAAACGTAATGCATTGTAGTGAAGGCGAATCGATTTGTTATGTAAATCTGTGTGTACCTACTACAAATTGGGCAGGCATTGTTATTTCAAACCTTTTTTTTTGCTGTTACCTAAAGTTGTTATGTGTTTGTTTAGCTCCAAAACACGCTTAGTTAAGGTTGTTGATAGTTACCAAAAACAACTCTTGATGTGAAATGTTTGTGTTACCCATGCATATGTCGCAGCCAACTGGTTAAATTAGCCGTTTAGTCAACCGCCTGGCCTTTGGAAGTAGTGATCCCCTCGCTTCGCTATGTCCGTTCGCACGCGGTTGATCACAGTTCTAACCTAACACATTTGGTCGGAGTGCCCTGGCTTAGTTACTGCGACCAATTCGGCACGCACGTTATTGGTTGCAGTTTCAGCCTAAACAATAATTTATTGAATATCATTGAGACCGTTGGTTGAACGGCCGCCGTTTACTTAAAAGGCTAGGCTAGGCGGATAAAACCACTAATTAAACCAGTTGGCTGCGACACATATACAGGATAGAGACGACAATACGAAAATAATTTAAACTTCATATATCTAATGACATTACTGCAAAGTTCCGTGTCTTGGAAAGCACGTTAAGCCGTTGGTAGCGGCTATCATTCGTAGATCTTTGACAGTCATACGGGTCGTCAGAAGTCCGTAAGTCTGACAACCAGTCTTATCAAGGGGGATTGTATTACCCGGTAACTGGGTTGTGGAGGTCGGATAGGCAGTCGCTTCATATAAAATAATGGTACACAGCTGCATCCGGTTGGACTGGAAGCCGACCCCGACGTAGTTGGAAAAGGCTAGGCAGATTATGATATTTAATGACGTTTCCAGTCTGCATACAAACATTTAGTCAAATACCGGGTGGCAAGGACATCGACACGCAACCTGTAACCATGAATTCAGCACATGATTTTAGACCCCATAGCATATAATTTTTTTGCATATTATAAAAAAAAAAAATGTCTGCTGTTTTATAGGAAAATGGAAACCTACGCGGTCAAAATGTATAGAACAGCTAGCTTTTTTTTAAATAACCGATGAAATCTATGGTCGTGAGGGTGTTTAGAATCCTGTGCTGAATCCAAGGTTCAGATTGCGCATCGATGTCCCTGCCACCTTGTATATTCATTACTTTAGTCACTATAGCTAGTAAAGATTGGCAAAACCCATACCTGGTTCATCACTACTATTTAGTTACTTTGAAAAAAAAAAAACACTTTTTAATTTCGATGTTAAGACAGTTATTGACATTTTTCATTTTTTTCATTTATTGTGGTCTCCTTAAGCCTGTTTCAAATAAAAGGTGGTATTATACAATTAATTTTATATAATTATATTTACGAAGAGTGTTGGTAAATACAATAGTTATCGAATCAGCAATCTGACTTCAAACCTTGGCGTTCCTAAGATTGTTCATTTGTAATTGTCTTTCCGTATGCTCATGCTCAGCCGTAGGTTTGCTAATTGCAATGATAACACCAATTATTATTTATTATTTGGAATCCATACAAGTCTTCTTTATCCCTACGACAATCTTAAACAGTTATCAGGACATGTAATCAAGAGTTACACACTCAAATTCCACTAATGTACACTTTAAAGTGAGAGAGATAATCCTTGCGTTTTGTGGAACGAAGTTCCTTACCGCACATTATACTCTGCACATTCTTCGAATGAGAATGAGAGGTAGACCGAAAAACGGTAACATTTTGACAGACAGGACTCTTTTGTTACGTAACAAAAGTGTCGCGATGGTCAAAATGTAAATGCAATTGCGTGACACGCTGACAATAGCAATAGATTTCATTTTGACAGTTTAACAAAATTCACTGCGGTATTTACGTTGTTGGGCAGACCCATTTTTCGAACCTAATATCCTTAAAAATTATTCACATTGTGATTGATAGTGTTACGCAATTATTTGATGTCTTTTTATTTGTAACTAGCTTCTGCCCGCGGCTTCGCCCGCGTGGATGTCGGAAATTTACCCACGGGAACGTGCTAACAGGATAAAATGTATGTGCTTCCCCAGAATGCCATCTATGTCGCGGGACCTTTGTGGCTAATTACAATAGAAAACCAATTGTGTCTCATTAGTGGTGATTAAGAGGGTACCTATATGATATCTTTACCTAAGTACCTAACTAATTAAAAAAAAAAAACTCAATAACAGAAAATTAAATACCTACCTACCTAAATAAACCTATTTCTGATGATAACTAATCTAAACTCAATAAATAAGCAAAATCCCTAAAAACTAATATCTATACGAATGACTAAACCTACCTAACAGTATTATAAAATAACCTACGGTAACTACGTACACTATCAAATATACTACCTATACTTTAAAATTAAAATCTATACCTACGACTCATATAAAAATAAACCTAAATAACTCTAAAAACTAAAAGGAATAAAAATGAACTCCACTGCGGGTGACCCAACCTACGACAAACTTAGTATTTGCGGTTGGTGCAGTACAGACAGTGGTAATCGGGTATAGGGATCGAACCGCAAAATTAAGTTTGTTTTTTATTGTATATACTTTTCCGGGATAAAAAGTACCCAGTGTGGTGCCCAGGATATTAAAGAATAATTATACCAAGTTTCATCGTAATCGAACCGGTAGTTTTTGCGTGATGCCTGAACAAACAGACAGACAGACAGACAGACAGACAGACAGACCGACAGACAGACAGACAGACAAAAAAATTTTTAATCACATTTTTGGGTTCGGTGTCGGTCTAGTAACAACCCCTGCCATTTATTTTTTTGAAATTTTCAATGTACAGAATTTTCACTTCTACAGATTTATTATAAGTATAGATGTGCGTTTTATTTGTGCAGCATAAACAATTTTTCTTTCTTTCTTTCTTTTCTTTCTTTCTTTTCTTTCTATTTTTCTTTCTTTTCTTTTTTTCTAGGGTGCAGGTGTCCCACGACACCTGTGTACTGTTAACCTTATTACTTTTTTCTATCCCACTGCTGAACAAGGGCCTCCCTCCCCTCCTTACTGGACTCCTGGCATTACTGGCATTACCAGATTCCTATATGAAGCGCATCTGTACCTATCGGTAACTGCGTCCATCAGTATCTGTGTTATCGTGTCGACCGGTCTCATCTCGACAGGTAACTGTAAAAGGTTCGTTATACGTTCATCGATCAACACATTGTGTAGACTCACGTTCTGTTAATTTTTTTTATCGAAAATTGTACAGTTTTATTTAGTTTATTGGGTGAATGATTTCGGCTTGTCATTGTTTGAGAGTAGGTTGAAAGCTGATGATTATGGAGGAGGGAAATGGTATTTAGGATGATGATTTTGCGGACGCAAGTAGGTATGTATTTATATGCAAATTTATATTTATTCAGTTCTGATTCCAGTGATTAAATCACTGACCAATGTAAACACTGTTCAGTCCAGCATCTAATATGAATATCTTGCTGCGGTTGGTCCGTGGATGGGTGACCATCAGACCGCTCCGTGCCTCGGAAAGCACGTTAATCCGTTGGTCCCACTGTCATTCGTGGACCTTTGACAGTCTTTACGTGTCGTCAGAAGCCCGAAAGTCTGATAACCAGTCTTACCAAAGAGTATAGTATTACCCAGTGCAACCCACAAACTGGGTTGTGGAGCTCAGTCATACCCAGTTACGGGTCGTCAGAAGTCCGAAAGTTTGACAACCAGTCTTATCAAGGGGGATTGTATTACCCGGTAACTGGGTTGTGGAGTTCAGATGGGCAGTCGCTCTATGTAAAATACTGGTATTCAGCTGCATCCGGTTAGCCTGGAAGCCGACCCCAACATAGTTGGCAAAAGTTAGGCAGATGATGATCTCATACGAGTATCTAGCGTTCGATTGGAATAGAGATGCCGCTGATTATAGGCCTTCAGATTCAATGTTCATTGGAATCAAACGATTGAAATACTAGGTTCTGTGTAAATTTACCTTAAGAGATGCATAACAAAAGGTTTTGTTGCTTTTCTCATCAATGCGAAGCAGGTGGATTTTTAGGTCTCAAATTGTCGTGGACGCATCTGAGCAGCTGATTCAGGAAGAATTAGACAACAGACAAGACTTGACAACAGTGTTGTTTAAGAGTAGACTACGTAAATATTTGATAGATAAAACGTACTACAGTGCGATTGAGTTTTTATCACAGAAAAGAATTGCTCTGGATAGGTGGATCTGGCCTACTGAACATCGGGGCTATACCAGAAATTGTAAACAAAAATAGCACAGTACACGTATCTCCGGTCAGTCCATTCATTTCCATGTGTCATGAATAATTAGTACATACTCCTATAGTGAGCAAACGATTCATTCATTTAGAAGAACATGCATAAGCATTGTTTACGGTTTAGAATGCATCGACCTGTCTTCAATCTTTAGTCACTAGCATAGTGTTTATAATGAGCTGTTTATTATGAATTCTTCTACAGGTAATATCAGAAGGCATTGACCTTATCGGTAGGAGTCACGGTCGTCTTGATCTGCTGTAAAATCTAGATGTAGTATTAGGTAGGCGCCACTCCGCAGCAGCCCACGGCTAAGCATACATAATTATATTTGAGTTTCTGAAAATGAAGGCAGGATCGTCTACTGCGACCATACTGCGACTCGGCTACGCTACGCAGGAAACAAATGAACCGTGGTAAACTTCTCTATGCACATTCTACGTAAATCAGTGTTAATAATTTTAGATAATTTACATTCCATGGCCACCTAATCAGTTATCTACTTTAGAGAAATGTATTCTAAGTTGAAAATATATTCTAAGATTTTGAGTGACCATTTGTAACAAAAGGTCCTAGGTTTTTGGTTGCAATGGAATTTGAACTCAGCTTAGTATGACATTCAGTTTATTGTTCCATAACTGTCTTTTGTAATTTTGGCGTTTGAAAAGTGCTGATTGTCAGCCTAATTTGAATAAATGACTTTTGATTTTAACTGGAAAACTATCTCAAATTCCTGGCTCTAATATAACTGTGGACGACCGACTTTATACGCTGTAGCCTTTATAATTTAAAATCCGAAGTTGAACGAAATAGACCGGTATGATCATTTTGATCCAATAAACTCTACTAACAATATCTATCCTTTTGAAATATTTCGTGGTCGTTAATTATCGCTTGCTTAAAAGTTATTGCTAAAGCTAATTGTGAAATACAACGTCTAATTTGAATACGGCACTCATAAATTCTACAACTCATGTCGGACAATTAGCATAGAAATTGTCTAAGCTAGTATCTAGATTAAAATCATTTCTGAATCGATATCAAACGAATCCATTCCAATATTACAAATGCGAAAGGAAATCTGGCTATAGTGTATAAGCTACAGAACAGACAGATACCCTTTCATCTTGGATCACAGACGAAATCTCAGGCAACAGCAAGTATTGTTTTACAAAAGTATATGGATCAATCAGCCTACCGAGCCTTTTCCCAACTATGTTGGAGTCAGCTTCCAGGCTAACCGGATGCAGCTGAATATCAATATTTTACGTTCAAAATCTAATCGCAGTCTCATCTCGGCACAAACAAATGTCAAAAACTTGTCAAAACGTAGGGAAATTACAGGTATTTTTGACAGATTGAGACTGAGATCAGACTGCATATGAACGTTCTGAAAATTACGAGAATTACCCCTCTAATCTCCACAACCCAGTTACTGGGTAACACTATACCTACCCCTTGGTAAGATTGGTTGTCAGACTTTTGGGCTTCTGACTAACGACTGTCAAAGATCTACGAATGACAGCCGGGAACAACGGTTTTACGTCCCTTCCGGGGTACGGAGGGGTATCGATGTGTAATGGATGGTCACCTATCCACGAACCGACAGCGGCAACCGCAACTTAATCTTCCCGACCCGAGTGGCTGTTATATTTTAGCCACGAGCCCCACAGATATAAAGGTAAAACGACCAATTAAAGTATAAATTAAAACTTGCCGCCAACTTTGAAAAGAAAGTAAATTGCAATAAGCACTTACATTTAAATCCACTATCAACAAAAAAGCGAAATTGCTAAAAGTATAAATATAGTTTTAATTATTATGGGCACAAGAGAAATCCTCTGCGTACAGGGAGCGCAAACGAGTTTCAAGTATAAACTGTGTCAGTGAGACTCTTATGGTGTTTTTATTTCGAAGTGGGAAGGCGGGTTTCATACGGATATTTTGGCGATCATCAATGTTCCCTGACCAAAATAACTTCGTCTTATAGGTATTGTAATGGCTAGTAAATAAGCAGGCAGCCAACCTGCAACCCAATTGTATAACACACTATAAATCTCAATCTGAATCATTTTGAAGGATATTGATAATATCCATTGCTTCACATGTTCGAAAAAAAATTCTGCTAAGCAACGTAAATGATGCAATGAATGTTGTTGAACTGTCAAAATGGAAGCTATTCCCACCAGAGTGTTACGCAATTACGCCGCAGATGGTAAATGGTCACCACCGCCTATGGGCTGCATTACCAGTGACATCGCAGATTCGTTCCCATCCCAGAGACGTAAGTGTTTTTTTTATGTTAATGGCTTCGATCAATAATAGTACTAGATTCCCGATAAGCGCTTCAAAAACGGCCCGAAAAATAAGACCACAATACTTTTGTGGTCTTATTTCAAATGTTTTGCTACCAGTAGTCATTTTGAGAAGTGGTCATTTTGCGACAGAGCCTTTTTAACCTTATTACTTAGACTTTAAGCCTTATTACTTAGACTTTTTCATTTTAGAATAAATGACTGAAAATTAAAAAATAGAATGATTTTATTTTCAAGCGACATTTTAAATACATTTTTTTTGCAATGGTAATTAAACTTTATGTTTAAGCATTAAGGTTTATAATAAACTGAACTTGTTAATATTATTAAACCTTTTTCTAAGAAATGTAGATGTTTACGTGTGTGCAAACGTGGCCACATGAGCGACTGATTTTTGTTCCTGATCCTTAATCTAGTACTATTATTGATCGAAGGTTAATGGCCAGTAAATAAGCAGCCCGCTGATTAGTATAGTTTCCGCCGCCTTTGGACTGTAATACCAGAGATATGGCAGAAGCGACGCCATCCCAGAGACAGGTGAAATGATAGAATCATTAATATTATTATTAAAAGCCTGTGATATCCCTCTGCAGGGCAAAGTCCTCCCTTTTGTCTTTCCACTTTTGCCTATGTCAGACAGAAGTTAGATGGTAAATCAAGATTGTCGTTGCGTTGCCTTAAAGGCTAGTTTTAATTATTCTGGTAATTCTAAATGCACATAAACCCATAAAACGGGTACACAGCAATGCTGCATGGAGGCCGAAATAAATGATCTCTTCACGAAAGGATGAAGGCTGGATGATTATTGAAGAATGATGTGTTTGGAATCAAATCTTCGCTTTAGAAGAAATTTCTCTTGAGGGAAAAATTAATGACAAAAAAAATTTCTTCAACTGTATTTCGTATGAAGACCAAATATACGGTAAATGAGAATAACAATATACTAAAATGAAAGAATGATGGATTAAAAAGACAATGTGCGCTGATCCCGAAGAAATAAATCCGGTAGTGAGCAACTTTACTTTTAAGAGGGCGCCAGGCTAAGCCCGCGCAATTAAAATTTTCATACGTTTTTTGCAATCTACAGGTCAGTGTCAGGTTTTATGTTGAACGAAATATGATTGACGATCGTAACAAGTATGTGTTTACAGAATTATAATCATTAAAACCCTCTAAGTTCATATACCTAATCCTATTGAGTGACTATTTCTGAGAAATAGCTCTGGCGCTAGCCCTTTATAGGCATAAAAGTCATTAGCTATAAATTAATGCAAATGCGGTTATACAAAGGGTAGTAAAAAAATATAAGGTACATTCACGATTTTTTCTTTCAAAGAAGTTATTATTAAAAAAGAAATGTTGTAAATCTGCTCCAAATCTGTATTCGTATATAAACAAGCTCGCGAACTGTGTCAGTGGCACGACAAACTTATTATGATTTACGTATTTGCTGAGCGCGGCACTTTTTTGCTGAGTCAATGTTTATTTTATTTAATACGACGTTGTTCCGTATTTATGTGAGTTTTTTTTTGTCGAAAGCCGAATGCGGAAACTGTATTTTTATTTTAGCGCTTTTTTGCCGAAGTTGTGAAAATAGCTGTGTTCCAGTTTCATCAAATATAATTGACTATTTTACATTTTTATATTTTTTTCTGACTCCCGAAATAGAAGCAATGCTATATAATAAGCAATATTATCATCATCTGCCTGCCTTTTCCCAACTATGTTGGGGTTGGCTTCCAGTCTAACTGGATGCAGCTGAGTACCAGTATTTTACATGGAGCGACTGCCTATCTGACCTCCACAACCCAGTTACTTGGTAACACGATACCCTTTGGTAAGATGGTTGTCAGACTTTCGGGCTTCTGACGACCAGTAACGACTGTCAAAGATCCACAAATGGCAGCCGGCACCCGGCTTACCGCGCTTTCTGAGGAGGGATCTTGGTATGTAAAGGTGGTCACCCATCCACAGGCCAACCTCGACAAGCGTATCTTAACCTGATCGATCGACCCGTGCGGCTGTTATTATTTAGCCAGAAGCCCCTCTATATAAGAGGGGCTTCTGGCTGGGCGTCGTCAATAGAGTATTAAATGAATACGAAATTGGTAAAAAAACTAATGATAAGAATCTTTAATCTGTTTGTATCTGTCAGGGTTTCTTGTAAATCTTCATTTTAATAAGCAGCTCAGGATCTAGGCAGCGGGAATAAACTGCTACTGTTTATGTATTCACAACCCGTTTCTGTGTAAGAGATACTACGAGATACAACTATGCTAGGGATGGCAACCCTTTAAAAATAAAAACACGAAGAAAGCGCCGACAATAGTTAATGAAAAAGAAAACAAAACAATAATTATACACTATCCGGACCGCATTTTAGCCAGGGCGGCCAAACTCAACGGAGACTAGCCTTTGTCGCGGGAGATATATGTAATACTAGCTGTGCCCCGCGGTTTCACCCGCATAAGTTTCGATCCCGTGGTAATATCGGGATAAAAAGTATCCTATGTGATATTCTGATTTATAAGCTATATTACTGTAAGGTTTCATCAAAATCCATTCAGTAGTTTTTGCGTGACAGAGTAACAAACATCCATCCATTCATCCATAGATCCATCCATCCATACAAACTTTCACGTTTATAATATTAGTGGGATGGGATAGTGCACAAGTGTGTACGCAGACACAGATGCACTCACTCACCCCTCACTCTCATAGTCCGATGGGACGGCATTAATAATGTATGATAATGGAGAACGACACATACAACAGCAAGGGATGGCCAAAATTGGCGCAAAATGTTGACAGCACCCATACCCGACACTGAGTGCAGCAACAAAGCAGCGAAAAATTATGGTGATACTGGTAGACCTTCCTCAGACAAGCTTGTCACAGGAGAAGAGGAAGAACTTAATGTTGCCGACGATGTTCGAAATGAGGTTCCTTGGTATTTCGTGACGATCGTTCTCCATAGGAACTAATATATAGCATGAGTGACCTAAACCCGCACTTAAGTATCGCTTTTCTGTGACTTAATTAGTACATTTTTACACAGAAAAGGGTGACTTAAGGCGAGTGTAGGTCACACGGGCTATAAAATAGTATACGATACGTTTGACTTAGGGAAGGTTCATATCTGACGTAAAATACGTCGAGCGTATCATCGGTCGCGTCTATTCGGTCGAATGTGTCGGTCCATATCAAACGGAAAATGCGTCGAGCGTATCATCCGTCCTGCCATCGTTCTGTATCAAACATTTTCAAAAAACTTGGAATGGCTTGTACAAAAACGATCTCTGCTAATGTTACGCCTAGACTGAATGCATCAATCAAAATACAAGCAACGCGTGGCGCGAGCGACATTGCCGCTCTTAGATTACGTCGACCGACAATGCGTTGACGGAAACGGAATAGACGTTGTACTAGTAACTATTTAGTAATCTGTGGTTGTACGCTCGACGCACTAACGTATCATCGGTTGAGTGTGAACGGTCAAGTATTTTTCTATACATTTGTCTGTTCAGGCGTTACGCGACCGATAATACGCGACGCATGTTCCGTCAGATATGAACCTATTAATGCACGGCGTTTAGCGCCCTCGCTACGCACACGTCACACGTAGTCACATGTATCCTATTGTACTATTGAAACTGTGAAACTAGCATTTGAACTTTCATAACATTGAGAAGTTCCATTTGCAATAAATGGAAATTGAATTTAGCAAAACTGTATGGTAGGTTCATTTTATCGACGCTGAAACGAAGTAGATATGTAACACAGAAACTAAACGGCTTCGCCAACCCCATCGTATTAAATTACGGGCAGCCCTGACCTTAAAGATATCTTCTATAGGTACAGACATAGTATACATAGTACGAGAAAAGTTTTATATCCTTACGTTATCAACAGTTACAAGTGGTAAGACTGCTTCGAAAGCAGCTGTTACTTTTACATAGCGTCTTGAATGACATTTAATAAATAAAGTGAAAACACTGTGAGATAAAGGTAATTTTAAAGCTCAAAAATATAATTTCCTATTTTCTATACTAATATTATGAAGATGTATTTGTTTGATGGTTTGTAATTATGTGCTCACGGCTATATGTCAAGCTATACAAAACCAGTTTGTCTTGGCCTCACTTTATATGATATTTTCTCACAATGAACGGTCAGCCAATACTGGGGGCCTACTCCGAAGTGCAAAGTGCGAATGTTCGGATCGGACCGACACATGGCCGAACCGAATATTATTGAAAAATGCGAAAAAAGTTCGGATCGGCTCAGTTAAGTCGGGACCATAGTCAATATTCGAAAAAGTGTAGGAGTGTAGGATCGGAACCGACCGAACCAAATAGTAACTTCGTAGCAGGAAATGGCTGAACATTCGGCCGATACTACTTCGGAGTAGGTAGACCCCCTGGTTTTGCATAGCTTGATGTGTAGCCGTGTGTACATACATTATATAGGGGGAAATCTCCGGGATAGAATAGTTCTTCTTTCATTTGATAGTCCAATTCTTGAGGAAGGTTATTTAACATCACGCTACCATCCTTAGGAGCCGAGCAAAAGGAAACAAAGTAAGAAAGAACGCTAATTGAAAAAGAATTAGTAGAACGAACGGTGGGCTGCGATGGGTCTAGTTTTTAACCGACTTCTAAAAAAGGAGGCGGTTCTCAATTCGTATGTTTGTATTTTTATTTTTTTTATGTTTGTTCGCGCATAACTCCGTGGCTTTGAAAAATTCTTTTTTTGTTCAAAAGGGTCCCAAGGGGCTTCCCAAATGGTCCCATTGAAATTTCGTTAAATGAACTCTTCAATAAATGCCAGCAAATCAACGGCTATTGCTGCTATCGCTTATTTATGTATTGTTTACGCAATCACACAACATAACGTCACGCTTGTACCCTCTAAAGGGGTACGCAGATGTGTTCAGTATACCACGGTACACCCTCATTTCTGTTAAAGTTGTTATTGGGGTACCTCTAATCTTGTAAGTAAATACGAATTTGTAGGCAGGTACAACTAAAAAGTGAAAAATAAAAACTTTTTTACAAAAAAAAAAAACTTTAATTTCGGAAATCGTTGTCGCTGGTTCCGCATTTTCGTTTTTTGACACCGACTTCCGAAATTAAAGTTATTTTTCTCTTTGAAGTGTTTTTTCTTGGAAGTCGGTTGTTTCTTTTTTTTTTTTTGTAAAAAAGTTTTTATTATTACCTACTTATTTACCAACAGTATTCTCGTGTGTCCTCAGATCGGTGAGATTCTCCGATGTTGCGGAGGTGGATGCAGCTCTTCTTCTTCTTCTGCCTAGCCTTTTCCCAACTATGTTGGGGTCGGCTTCCAGTCTAACCGGATGCAGCTGAATACCAGTATTTTACATGGAGCGACTGCCTATCTGACCTCCACAACCTAGTTACTGGGTGATACGATACCCCTTGGTAAGACTGGTTGTCAGACTTTCGGGCTTCTGACTACCCGTAACGACTGTCAAAGATCCACGAATGACAGCCGGGACCAACGGCTTAACGTGCTTTCCGAGGCACGAAGGGGTCTCGGTATGTAAAGATGGTCACCCATCCACAGACCAACCGCGGCAAGCGTAGCTTAACCTGACCGATCGACCTGTGCGGCTGTTATTATTTTGCTAGCCACGGGCCCCTCAGGATGCAGCTCCACGCTGAATTTAAATTGTACATCTGTGTCTTTAAAACCTACTAAGACTAGATGCTAAGTAAAATTGTTACTGACCCTATGGACTCCTGTCTGAATTAAAAGTTTTTCTTCTATTATATTTGGAAAAGATAACATTGTTTCTTGTGTTATGTAAAGTTTTGTTAGAAATAGTTTCTAAAATCTGTACCTAAATAGGGTTGTCTCAAACACATTGCGTATGATCACAGGAAAGGCGAGCTTCAAAAGGTCTTGTCATATGTTACGATCACGATTTCTATCAAATTAAAGAAGAAACCTCACGAATGTCCGGCACCGGCAGTTCCAAAAACCTACATCCAAAACATTATGTCACTCCAAAAGTCAAATAGGAAGTAAAACACGACGAGGATGTGACATTGTTGTCAATCTCTAAAAGTGAACCGTTGAAAATTATTCAACAATGCAATAAACTATGGTATAATGGAGATGTAAGGTCGCGTGGACCTTGCTGAAGGTCGGCTCTGAACGAGATCATGGTAATAAGGTCAGATTCGCTACATATTTATGATGTTGGATACGCAATGAGATTTTATGTTGGTTACAAGAAGAATGGCTGAGGGTGGAAAAAAAATGGAATCTTAATGGACTCATAGTGTGTGAAACGGGTGTACGGTCGAGCTTACATCCGTTTTGAGGGCACAGCTAAATACAGGGTCAAGTTAAATTAGCTAGCGAAACTGCAGACGTAATGGTACGTGATGGTGATCGATAAAATAAAAACAAAAAAAGATTTGGGTTTTTTTTTTCACATGTATCGTTTGTTGAGAAAATATGTTATTTTTTATGTTTAGAAATAAATACCCAACACGTCAGTGAAGTTTACGCAATAAAAAACTGACTTAATAAACTGATATTTCAAACGACTAAAGTAACTGTAGTCGATGACCCCCACAAACAACATTATCAAATAATTTGTTTTATCACGTTTAGCTTACGATTCCCATCATGTACGCGAAGTTTCGCTACCTAATTTACCTTAACCCTATATTATAGTCCCCGTCGTAATTCAATGATTATGTTACTGATGTCATTGTGTTCTGTGCAGCGGCTTCCTGACAACCAAACGTGTTAAAATATCGGGTGCTAGTCATGTGACCACTTGCCTCATACGTTAAGGCTCCATGCTTGGATCTCAGCAGAAAATATCGTACATCACCGGAACGGCATAGTTTTTTAAAAACTGGTTCAGTTCATCTTTCTTTTTCTTAATAATTTGACCATTAAACTCACCCATCCATGCGAGGGTGCCAAGTCCTGCCTGAGCGCCAGCACGCGCAGACGCAGCAGTTCTCCGGGGCGGTAGCGCGAACGCTCCGTGGACAGCACGACCACGCGCCCACTGGAGATGCGGAGCGGCAGCCGACGCTCCCAAACACACTGGGCTTCAGGATACCTGGGTGGTAAGTAGGTGTATTAATATTGTAATCAGTTTATCGGTTTTAGCACGCATTCTTGTGATAACATATTATATAGGATCCCGTCATTCCCTTAAAGAGTGAAGATTGATGTAATT
The DNA here is from genome assembly GCA_945859715.1 of Apamea sordens. NCBI lineage: Eukaryota > Metazoa > Arthropoda > Insecta > Lepidoptera > Noctuidae > Apamea > Apamea sordens. The sequence continues at coordinate 1,490,622 of OX244002.1, forward strand.
CTAATTGTTTTGTTTGTTTTTTAATAAAACGTTGCCCCACACTAGCAATTTTTCCTGTATCGTGGGTGCGTTTACAAACAAACATTTAAACTCACATACACAACAGCCTCGTGCCTCACATACAGAATTCTTGCGAGGAAACTCCTCGCCATTTTTCACCATCACCATCATTCTCCTGGCCATTCCAATTTATCTGTGGTCGGCGCAACATGTCTTTTTCTTCCATACTTCTTCTCTATTAGTCGTCATCACGGTAGTCACCCCCTTTATAACCAGAGATGGCGCCTGATATCATCATTAACACAGTCCATCCATCGTTTCCTTGGTCTTCCCCTACTCTTATAGCCACCGAACTTCATACTCAAAAGTTTCCTCACGACATTTTCCTCATTCATGTCATATCAAAATAATATTCATTATGAGGTGGTGGGTGACCAAGTAATAAAAGCGTTGTGTCGTGTCGTGGCTTTGATTTGTCCAGGACAGGATGAGTTGATTGGCTGATAAAGATTTCAGCTGGCTTTAAGATAGTTTTAGAGCTAAAAAAGTCTGTTGTATGTATTCTTACCTGATGTTGACGATCAAGTCAGCTTTTGTATTTGGTAGCGAAGGGACATTGATATCCAAACATCCTCCGTCACCTGAGAAAAAGTGACAGTTATAGTACCAGTAGTACTTCAAAAAGGCCACACAAAGCTCATTTGAATATCTCCTATTTGTCAAACAATTAATATTTTTATAATCGATTCAGTTTTTCTTGTTCAAATTACGTTTATTCTTAGATAAAGTTTCGTCTATTCTTCCAATTAGTTTGTAGTTAAAATTTGAAACGTTAAACGTTACCTGAAAGCAGTGACGAAGCCGTGACGGTCTGCCTGTCCTCAGTCAACAAGGTCAGCACCAAGCGAGCTTGTCCGACAGTGTAGAACCTCGACACGCATGCCCGGTTCATGCCGCCCGCAGTCAGCACCCCTGGAGCCAGGAAGAGGTGGTTCTTGTCTGTGCATGGGTTTCTGTAAGAAAATTGGAAGCTGTTTAGCAACTGTGAAAAGCAACTTAATATGAAATAGAGGACATAGCTGATACACTAAATCAGATGCAGATAGTCCTACGCAGTCAATAATAACCCAGAAGTCAACAACGGTATACCTACGTGTTTCTACGATATAGGTAATCATAGAAATGGACAAGCATAGCTTTTTTTTTATTGGACCTTACAATAAGCTCCGATGTGGTGAACAATAAGGACATTTGATGTTATGCATGATATCTATACTTATAATAAATCTGTAAAAGTGAAAATTCTGTACATTGAAAATATCCAAAAAATAAATGGCAGGGGGTGTTACTTGACCGACACCGAAACCAAAAATGTGATTAAAAAAATTTTTGTCTGTCTGTCTGTTTGTTCAGGCATCACGCAAAAACTACCGGTTCGATTACGATGAAACTTGGTATAATTATTCTTTAATATCCTGGGCACCACACTGTGTACTTTTTATCCCGGAAAAGTATATACAATAAAAAACAAACTTAATTTTGCGGTTCGATCCCTATACCCGATTACCACTGTCTGCACCGCTGTCTACCAACCGCAAATACTAAGTTTGTCGTAGGTTGGGTCACCCGCAGTGGAGTTCATTTTTATTCCTTTTAGTTTTTAGAGTTATTTAGGTTTATTTTTATATAAGTCGTAGGTATACATTTTAATTTTAAAGTATAGGTAGTATATTTGATAGTGTACGTAGTGACCGTAGGTTATTTTATAATACTGTTAGGTAGGTTTAGTCATTCGTATAGATATTAGTTTTTAGGGAGTTTGCTTATTTATTGAGTTTAGATTAGTTATCATCAGAAATAGGTTTATTTAGGTAGGTAGGTATTTAATTTTCTGTTATTGAGTTTTTTTTTAAATTAGTTAGGTACTTAGGTAAAGATATCATATAGGTACCCTCTTAATCACCACTAATGAGACACAATTTGTTTTCTATTGTAATTAGCCACAAAGGGCCCGCGACATAGATGGCATTCTGGGGAAGCACATACATTTTATCCTGTTAGCACGTTCCCGTGGGTAAATTTCCGACATCCACGCGGGCGAAGCCGCGGGCAGAAGCTAGTATACAATATAGTAGGTACTAGCTTCTGCCCGCGGCTTCGCCTGCGTGGATGTCGGAAATAATCCCACAGGAGCGTGTTACCGAGGCAAAAGGTAGCCTATGTCCTTCCCCAGTATTCCATTGTAAGCTTGATTAAAATTATGTATTGATTTCTATTAAATATTGTGCATTTTTGAAATACATTCATGAAAAATAAGTTGTGAATTCTATCAAAACTTGTTGATATGGAAGTTTGAATTAAGTAAAATATTAATAATTGTTCATTGCACTATAAATTATTTTGATTTTTACTTGTATTTTTAGAATAATCTTATATTTTATTGGTAATATTATTTTTACTGTTATTTTAAATTCGTAGCTCAATTTTGACTTCCGACGTAATGGCGGCAAAATGTCGTTAGTAGTCAGTTGAGTGGGGACTGCTGTAAATCTTGCTTATGACCCTTCGGGGATGCCACGGCAGTCATCTTTTAGCTACGAATCGAGTTGGTCTATGTGATTACTGTGTAATATCATTAAAGTTATTTTGAAAAAGAACAGTTTTTGTATTTTATATAAAATTCTATCAAGTCAGAAGCAGGGATAACACCAAGGATTCTGGTGCTTGCTACCACCCTGGTGTGATCATACGCCTACAATAAGGTTATTGGAAGATGCCTAGTGACCGGTCCGAGAATAGACGTGAGTCTATTAGAAGTTACCACAGCGCCATGCCGGGAGGTTCCACGAGACGCAGCCGATCCCGGACACGTGGTCGAGTCTCGAGACAAAGTCATCGCTCGTCGGCAGCACCCCGCAGCGATATTCATCGCTCCAAGCGGCGCAGCTCCAGAAGGTCATCTCGGCCTGTGGAGTCGCAGGCAAGAAGTCGAAGCAGGTCAGTCGTAATAACGCCATTACCGCATCACAAACCACGTGCGCCACCAACGGACCCGCATGAACATGTACCGATAAATAGAATTATAGATCGTAGTCGTAGTAAGCAGAGGCGTCGGAGATTGCAGACCCCTCGCAGTGAAAACGATAATAGATCACGTAGTCCAGTCAGTTCTGTTACAAATGTAACCACTACATCTGCGCCGCCGCAGCCTGCATCTACCGATGCTGTTAATAATGAATTACTAAAAATAATCAAAGAATCGTTGCAAACCATTTCAGCTGTAAATCCAGAGCGTAAAGAAAGATTTACTAACAGTAATGTAGTTCCAGAATTTGATCCTAAATTGAAAAACCAAACAATTGTTACTTGGCTGAATAAAGTTAAAGAATGTTCTGAGATCTACGGCTGGGATTCTAAACAGACTGCTCATTATGCTCTCCCAAAGCTAGTAGGTACTGCCAAAAAGTGGTACGAAGGACAGCCATCAATTTTGCTCACATGGGACGAATGGGTCGAAAAACTTAAATCTGCTTTTCCGTCGTACGAAAATTATGGCCATTTGCTTACGGAAATGTTAGCTAAAAGGGCAAAGTTTGGAGATGATTTAGAAGAGTACTATTATGAAAAATTAATAGCTTTGAATAGGTGTGGTATAGAAGGTAGGAATGCGATTGACTGCATTGTTTACGGAATAGACGATAGATCAGTTCGGTACGGAGCAGAAGCAGTAGGTTTTGAGGATGCTGATAAATTGCTGGGCTATTTGAGGGGTGTCAAGCATGAGCGATTAGATAGGTTCAATAAGAAACCAGTACGTTCTGTAACCGATACGCGTAAACCTGAAAAAAATGAATCAGTTAGAGTTTTGAAGTGTTTTAACTGCCATGAAACTGGTCACACGGTATCAGAATGTAAAAAACCTATTGTTAAGTGTCAAAAATGTAAACGCATTGGTCATGATGATCCTAATTGTAGTAGGAGCGTTTGGACAAAAGCTGAAGTTAAGACATTATGACTAGATCATACTAGTAACTTAGAAGCGGACGGCAAATTTATCAAGTGTGTAAATGTTAATAATGTAGAGTTGACAGGGTATGTAGATTTTGGCAGTCAGTGTACGTTAGTCAAGGAATCCGTTATAAAAGTAATTGTACCGCGTGAGAAGTGGCAGACGAATAATTTACCGTCTCTTAAAGGCTTTGGTAATACATACGTGAATGCATTAGGTAAGACTAGAATTTCATTAATAGTTGATAACGCTAAAATTGCTGTTGAGGCAATTGTTGTACCTGATAGTTATGTAAACTATGACCTACTTATTGGTCAGACGGCTACGGAACAACCTCACATATGGGTGTTTAAATCCGATAAAAATTTAGTGATTAGTGACAAACGAGTGCAAGATGATACACGACTGGTTTTGAAATCTCACAAAACAGTTAAAGCTGATGGTTGTATTTCTGTAAAAGTATTTACTGATTTCAAACTAAATGGGATTATTTTCGTTGAAAATGGTCATCGCTTAAACTATTGTGTAGAAATTGGCCCTTATAATATAAAAAACGGTAGTGGTTATTTAACTATTTTAAATTATGATAATAAAATAATTCAATTTAAAGAAGGGCAAGTCTTGGCACGTGCTTTTCGAATCGATAATAATATTAAAAACATTAATAGAATACACGAAGTTCAAAATCAAGGCGGTAAACCTCCATTAACATTAGATGATCTCAATATTGATGAAAATTTAGACGTAAATCAGAAACTTAAATTATTCAATACTTTGAACCAGTATCGCGATTGTTTTGCCAAAGACTTGTCTGAATTAGGGCAAACAATGGTTGCAGAAATGAATATTCAGCTAGTAGATACGGAGCCAGTCGTTTATCGACCATACAAGTTGAGTCATTCAGAACGAGAGGAAGTTAGAATTATGGTTGACGAACTCTTAAAATACGACATCATAAGAGAGTCTCAGTCTCCATACGCGAGTCCAGTTCTGTTAGTGAAAAAGAAAACTGGAGATAAACGACTTTGTGTGGACTATCGTGCTCTGAACAAGAAAACTATTAAGCAACATTATCCGCTGCCTCGTATTGAGGACCAGATTGATCGTTTGGCTGGTAATAAGTATTTTTGTGCGTTAGACCTGGCATCTGGGTATTACCAAATTCCACTAACTGAAGAGAGCAGAATTAAAAGCTCGTTTGTAACGCCCGATGGGCAGTTTGAATTTAATAGAATGCCCTTCGGTCTAGCCAACGCACCAGCCGTTTTCCAGCGAACTATCAATCTGGTCTTGGGCAATTTACGCTATAATATTGCATTAGCTTATATGGATGACATTTTGGTGCCGAGTAGATCATTTGAAGAAGGCATCGAAAGATTAGAAATCGTACTTCAAAGGTTTAGGAAGGCAGGCTTAACACTAAAACCGCAAAAATGTTATTTCTTTCAAAATCATGTTGAATACTTAGGTTTTGAAATTTCCCAAGAAGGTGTAAGACCGGGCTTTAAGAAAATTGATTCTGTTAAAAACTTTCCTAAACCAAAAGATGGACATAATGTTCGACAATTTATCGGTCTAGCCAGTTTCTTCCGTCGTTTTATTAGGGGTTTCGGAGAGATAGCTCGTCCCCTTACGAAATTACTAAAGAAAAATTCAGTTTGGCTTTGGTCACAAGCTCAAGAAGAAGCATTTGATAAACTGAAGAATGCACTCATTTCTAGACCCGTACTAGCATTGTATAATCCTAGTCTTGAAACGCAAATACACACAGATGCCAGCAAACACGGTATAGGTAGTGTTTTACTTCAAAAACAAATCGATGGAGTATTCAAACCGGTAGCTTACTACAGCAGACAGACCTCGCCTGAGGAGTCCCATTTCTCGTCGTATGAGTTAGAGACCCTTGCCGTTATTGCTGCTCTAGTGAAGTTCAGAACATACGTGCTTGGGTTAAACTTCACCATTGTAACAGACTGTAACTCTCTTAGGGCAACGTTTTTAAAACGAGACATGTTACCCCGAGTTGCACGATGGTGGAGTTTGATTCAGGAGTATGACTGTAACGTGGTATATAAATCCGGCAAAGGCATGATTCACGTTGATGCATTGAGTAGAAATCCAACTAGGGAAAATGCAGGGATAATTCAAGCTATTGACACTCTTGACATTATGACAATAACTGATGATTGGTTGACGACGGTACAACTAGCGGACTCCGAAATACAACGCATCAAAAAAATTCTTTCTGACAAAGACTTTGATGACATGGTAGAAATACGTAAGAATTTTGTCCTGAAGCGCGATAGAGTTTATAAAGTAACTGAAGATGGATTAAGGTGGGTGGTGCCAAAGGGTTGTCGGTGGCAAATCCTCCAGAAAAACCATGATGAAATAGGTCACTTTGCATTCGATAAGACTTTAGACAAAATAAAAGAACATTACTGGTTTCCTCGCATGCGAAGGTTTATTAAAAAATATGTAAATTCTTGTTTAGAATGTGCTCATAACAAATTGCCGGCCGGCAAAAAGCAGGGTTACTTGCACCCTATACCCAAAGTAAATACACCCTTTCACACCATTCATATTGATCATGTTGGTCCATTCGTGAAGTCAAAAAGGAAGAATTGTTACATTTTAGTGATTGTAGAGTCGTTCACAAAATTTATTGTGTTAAAGGCGGTTAAAAATACCAAGTCCACTTCCACTATTGCAGTTCTTAGGGATTATTTTGGTACGTTCGGTTTACCAAAACGGCTAATCAGTGATAGAGGCACGTCGTTTACAAGTTCGAAGTTTAAAACTTTTATTGCCGAAATAGGAGTACATCATATAAAAAATGCAGTGGCTTCACCTAGAGCAAACGGTCAGGTGGAGCGGTATAATAGAACGATTTTGGATTCATTAGCTTCTCAAAATCATGGTAAAGATGAAAGACTTTGGGATGATAGACTATTACAGGTACAGTGGGGCCTAAACAACACCTTAAACAAAGGTACGGGTAAAACTCCTTCTGAGGTTTTGTTTGGGTTAAGGCTTACTGGGATCAGTGAAGGTAGCCTAGTTTCGGAAATTTGTGATGATATAGTTAAAAACTCACGTGACGAAAATGAATTAAGCAAATGTGATAAATTACGTAAGATTAGGGATGAAGTAGACGATCACACAAAAAAGTCGCAAGTTAAACAGAAGAATCGGTACGATAAAAAAAGAAAACAAGCGTTAAAATTTAAAATTGGAGACTTGGTGAGAGTTGAAAGAGCAGCACATACTGTAGGGAAAAGTAGAAAATTGTTAGCTAAATGCTCAGGGCCATACAGAGTGACTAAAGTTTTGGATCACGATAGGTATGAGGTTGAAGATACTCCTATTACTAAAAAGAGAGGGGCGTCAAAGTATAAGGGTATATTTTCTATCGACAAAATACATCCTTGGCTTTGTTTTAATAATAAAGGTAGTGAGTCATCTTCTGGCGAGAGTACAGATGATTAAAATAATTTAGAATAAGAGTAAGAGAAACCTATGTTGGAGTGTCTGGATATTTAGTTTATGTATAGTAATGATTAAATTTCATAATGATGAAGTTGATTATCACCTAGGATTAGTTAGTTACTTTTATAATAATTAATAACTGGCGGGTAACTGGCGGGTGGATTTAATAATTAATTAAATCCACCCGCCAGTTGAGTGTTAACATTTTAAAAGTTATAAAAATAAACAAAACTGTTTTAAATGTTTTGTTTATTTTTATAACTTTTAAAATGTTAACACTCAACTGGCGGGTGGATTTAATTAATTGCTCTTTTTATATTAACATTTATAATTATTATTTAGTTTATTTACGTTTATTATTATTTTTCATATATTTATATAGTGTCGATGTCAGACAGCAATGATGACAGCGACACTGAAAGCTTTTTGTCGGTCTGTAGTAATGACAGCTTTGTTACTGTTCCGTCCCTTGCTGACACCCTTGAATTTCAGTTTTCCGATGTACCTAAGAATTTCAATGTAGTCCATATAAATGCCCAGAGTATTCCGGCACATTATTCTGACATGCTAGTGAACCTAGACTGTAAGAACATCCATGCTATCCTTGTCTCAGAATCTTGGCTAAAGCCATGTCTCCCTTCTACTTCCTATTCCTTGCCGGGTTTTCAACTAATAAGAAATGATCGCACGAGTGGCGGTGGCGGCGGTGTTGCCATATACCTTCGTCCACATATTCCTTTTTCAATTGTCGATATGTCTGCACAACCTCCGCCGCAAAACGCGGGCGAGCATCTCTTTTTGGAAGTAACCCTGAATCACGTGAAAGTTCTTCTGGGAGTTTATTATTGCCCTTCGTCACGTATAAATTTCATGTCTTCCTTTGAAAATATCCTAGAAAACCTAACACCCTCTTACAGTCATACAGTCATTATGGGGGACTTCAATACTTGCTTATTGAAAAACGATTCCCGCTCTTCTTCTTTTCGATCAATAGTCCAGTCGTCGAATTTATCAATTCTCCCCTTGAGTGCCACACACCATTTTCCAAACTGTAATCCTTCACTTCTGGATCTACTCATTGTGTCGTCTTCTCAACATGTCAGCAAGCATGGTCAATGCCCAGCTGACATGTTCTCTTACCATGACCTTTTATTCCTATCCTATAAAATTCGCCCACCTAAGGCAAAACCTAAGATTCTCCTGCAGCGCAATTTTGGTGGTATGAATACAGATGATCTCCGAAGAGATGCTAGCAACATTGACTGGGCTCCTTTAGTCAATGTTGAGTCGATGGATGACAAAGTCAATTTGCTGACAGATAACCTTGTGCAGCTGTACGATATTCACGCTCCCATTCGTGCAGTGAAAATCAAACATCTTCCGGCACCATGGCTTACAGACGATATTAGGGCTATCATGCACAGAAAGGCTGTAACCAAAACCAGATATAAGTGTCGGCCTTCACCGTCGAACCGGGAGATCCTTGTTGATGCACGCAATCGCTGCAATAAGATGTGTAGAGATGCCCAACGCCGCCATATCCACACCTCAGTTGAAAACGGAGATCCAGCAAAAGTCTGGAAATTTCTTAAATCCATGGGAGTTGGAAAATCACGCCAAGAATCGATTCCTAAAGACTTAGATATTGATCTACTGAATCAACACTTCTCATCTTCGTCCCACTGTAATGGGACCATGAAGGCAGCAACTGTTAACTATCTTTCAAACCTTCCAACCCCGGACCATCCCCCATTTATTTTTAGTCAATTCTCTGATTGTGATGTTAAGAAGAGCATAGTTTCAATTACGTCTAACGCAGTTGGTAGTGATTGTGTAAGTCGGAAAATGGTACTCCCTGTCCTCGACGAGATCCTTCCTATCCTATGCTATATCCTGAACTACTCTATATCCTATGGTGCCTTTCCATCGATGTGGAAAGAGGCCAAAGTCATTCCTTTACCTAAAAAATCCAATCCTACTTCCTTTTCAGAATACCGGCCCATCTCCATCTTGCCTTTCCTCTCCAAAGTCCTAGAACGCCTTGTCCACAATCAGCTTAGTACTTTTCTTTGTAAGAATAGTCTGCTGAATCCTTTCCAATCCGGTTTTCGTCCTGGTCACAGTACCACTACAGCCCTAGTTAACGTCACTGATGATATACGGTTAGGTATGGAGGAAGGAAATCTCACAGTTCTTTGCTTACTAGATTTCAGTAATGCATTCAATACTGTCGATTTCGATATCCTGCTTGGTATGCTTCGCTCGCTTAACATATCTCCAACGGCGATTGACTGGTTTCGTAGTTACCTGTATGGCCGCCGGCAACGTATATGCATAGAAGAGTCTTGCTCTTCGTGGTGTTATACTTCTGCCGGTGTACCTCAGGGTGGCGTTTTATCTCCTTTACTTTTCGCAATATTTATAAACTCCATTACCAAAAAACTTCTTTCATCCTACCACCTTTATGCAGACGATTTGCAAATTTATAAACAAGCTGGACACTCGAATTTGGCTGATGCTGTCCACGTTATCAACAAGGATTTGGTTTCAATCTGTGAGTGGAGTGAGGCGCATGGGTTGCAGGTTAACCCATCGAAGACTCAGCTCATTGTTGTTGGCAGCTCAAGGATGATCCCTAAGATAAACTGGTCGCAGCTTCCCCAGGTTCAATTTAACGGAACTGCTATTCCTTTCAGCGAAAAGGTTAAGAACCTTGGGGTTTGGATCGACACACATCTTTCTTGGGGTCCTCAGCTACAGGAGGTTAGTCGTAAAGTGTTTGCGTCTGGTAAGTCACTGAGACGGTTGCGGAACTTTCTTCCAACTGCCACTAAAACTGCGCTTGCACAATCTCTTTTACTTCCCATCCTTGACTATGCTGATGTCAGTTATCCAGATCTTACAGAGGCACAACTAGATAAACTTGAGCGACTTCAAAACTTTTGCATAAGATTTATATTTGGCCTGCGCAAATATGATCACATTTCTGAATTTCGTACAAAGCTCAAGTGGCTTCCTATACGTCTTCGCCGGAATTCTCATATCTTATTTCAGCTCTACAGTATTTTGTTTAATCCTAAAACCCCCTCTTATCTTAAAGAACGTTTCAAGTTCCTTCATGACACACATAATAGATATCTGAGGTCATCGGAAAACCTGAGACTAGAGATGCCGATGCATTCCACCAGTTTCTTTGACAAATCTTTTAGTGTTCAAGCAGTACGGTTATGGAATGACTTGCCCGTGTCGGTAAGGCGTGCTCAATCTTTGTCCGCTTTCAAAATCATGATAAAAAAGCACTTCCTCTCTCCTTAAACTCCATCATTATTATATTATTATTATTTTCTTTGCTCTTGTTTCATGTTTATTATATGTATATATTTATTTAGGTAAGTAAAATTTAAAAATAAATACTTTATGTATTATATTAATAGTATAATTTAAATGGTACACCACAGACTACCTACTATATTTGTCTCTCCTTAATTTTTAATCCATCCAAAGGTTGTCTTTAAAAGATCGCTCTTAGCGATAAGACCGCCCATTGTGTCACCCTTTATAAAATGTTTTATATTTATGTCCTGTAATTTGTATGGTGTACAATAAAGAGTATTCTATTTATTTTATTTGTTAAATGTAATGAAACAATTTATGTGATTTATACAATGATTGGGTAACAGTTAAAAAAAAAAATAGTGATTTCTTTACTTGGCATATTCTTTTAGGAGTAATTATTAAATGTATACCTACTTTTATTATTTAATTGTAAATTGAGAATTACTATTATGAGCTTGAGTGTTAAGTACTTTGAAGTGTAATCTGCACAACTTTATACCTAAGCCGCTATGAGCGAATGGCTACTAGTGAAGTGCAATGTGCACATAACTACTCGAAGCCGCTATGAGCGAATGGCTACTAGTGAAGTGCAATGTGCACATAACTACTCGAAGTCGCTATGAGCGAAAAGCTACTTTGAAGTGCAATGTGCACAAAACTATGGAAGCCGCTATGAGCGAAAGGCTACTTTAAAGTACAAAGTGCACGATAACTAAAATAACATTGTCATTCTATAATAAAATACTATGAAGTATTGAATGTTTGAGTAATTTCTATTATGTAACAGGTATATTTGTTGCTTTTGCTTAACATTCGCGGGGACACGAAACTAATCAGGATGGACGAATTGTAAGCTTGATTAAAATTATGTATTGATTTCTATTAAATATTGTGCATTTTTGAAATACATTCATGAAAAATAAGTTGTGAATTCTATCAAAACTTGTTGATATGGAAGTTTGAATTAAGTAAAATATTAATAATTGTTCATTGCACTATAAATTATTTTGATTTTTACTTGTATTTTTAGAATAATCTTATATTTTATTGGTAATATTATTTTTACTGTTATTTTAAATTCGTAGCTCAATTTTGACTTCCGACGTAATGGCGGCAAAATGTCGTTAGTAGTCAGTTGAGTGGGGACTGCTGTAAATCTTGCTTATGACCCTTCGGGGATGCCACGGCAGTCATCTTTTAGCTACGAATCGAGTTGGTCTATGTGATTACTGTGTAATATCATTAAAGTTATTTTGAAAAAGAACAGTTTTTGTATTTTATATAAAATTCTATCACCATCTATCTCCTTGCCAGATTTTATCGAAATCCGTTCAGTGGTTTAGGCGTGACAGAGTTAGTTTTTAATTTATAATAGGACATTTTGATGTTATGATATATTTATGTTAACAAGGAGTACACCATAGTTTAATTGAAACCAATTTATCGTTCCTATGTTCGGTTCTTATAACTTGATTATTTAAATAGATTGCTGAACAAAACAATAAACCATAACAAAACAATCCGCCATATCACGGAACACAATAGCTTTTTTTTCTACAACTTCTGACAAAAAGCCATACGCTCCAAAATTCCCATCAGATACGTCTCATCGAAGCCCAGTACACCCACGCGAATACCATAACTTTTTTACTCTTCTTACATTTGATGTCTGCCTCACGTCTCAACGACACGGAGGGTACAATTACTCCATAGAACAAAAAATGATGAGATCAATTGAATGGCCGTTTCCTCGTAATGGCGGACATAAAAATCAAGGTCCAATTGACCTTGGATATCAACGATATAAATATGCTCTGTGATGATTTAATGAAGACTTGTAATTATATGTAAATGATTTTCATTTTTCTTTGTTAGGTGTGCTTCACACTGACTGCAAAGGTATAATCGATCTGTGTGGTTCTTTCCTCAAAATACCATTTCAGACCCCGCTGTATATGGTCTTCACATGATCTGATCAAGAATACGTCTGGACTTTGAAAGATACTGTAACCGCCGAGTTTGTTTCGGAATTTATCCTTAGTTCGTTTTTAAAATATGCTGACGTGTAACAGTGTTTGTACAAACCTACTTACAAAAATAAAATCATTTACCATTTATCACATGTTCAAGTCTTCAGAATTTTTTGAATTGCTTCAAAAAATTCTGAAAATTAAAAATGCAACTGGAGTGTTGCACGAGCTGAATGAAAGCCGAATATATTATTATTATATTCGGCTTTCATTCGGCTCATTCAACACTCCAGTTGCATTGATAAGTTGCAGTTGATTTTTACCGAACATGTAGTTGTAGATATATCTACGTAATATTTTGTCGCCCGTCTGGGCCGACCCGAACAAGAAGCACGTCTTATTTGCTTGATTTTGTAATGATAGAAAAATGGAGCTGTGGCGGTAATATAATTAGCATATTTTTTTTCTTTATGGGTAATTTGCATAATAATTACGAGTATATTTCTAAGTATTGATTAGTCAATACTTAGAAATATAATTATTAGCTCCACAAGATACGCGCCCGCGCCCGCGCTCGCGGTACGTAGCGGATAAGCCCCAAAAGATATTATTATGATATATGTACTGCAGGATTAGCAATAAACACATTGAGCCACATTTGATTTTCTGTTAAAACGAGAGTTTCCGTGCGACTAGCGGAAGTTAGACGACATTTAGTTTTGCTCCACTTTAAACAAGAAATTCACCACATTTACAAGCGGATTCTGCTTTACGTAGGTAAGCAACTATTAACGTAAGTATACATTAACGTTGATCCTAATGATATAATCAACTCAATTAACAGCTAAATTATTTATTACTTTTATTAGTAAATCTCAGGTTTTATTGCCACATTTGAGCGCGGATACACCTACGTGGGAATTTCCTAGTAGTCATCACCTTCCTAGCCACATCATCTTTCGCACAGTCCATCCATCGTTTCTTTGCTCTAGCCATCCTCATTCATACTCAAAACTTTCCTCACGACATTTTCCTCGTTTTTCTTCATCACCATGACAACCGATTTCCACACAACTTTTTTTTAGACTCCTTTATTTTTACTCTATCCATTCGTTTACAATAAATTCAACTCTTCACGACCCAAATAAAAGAAAACTGTCTATAATCTTCATACCATGGTTCATGAATATGCCTCATCATCTGCCTAGTTTTTTCCCAACTATGTTGGGGTCGGCTTTCAGTTTAACCTGATGCAGCTGAATACCAGTATTTTACATGGAGCGACTGCCTATCTGACCTCCACAACTCAGTTACTGAGTAATACGATACCCTTTGGAAAAACTGTTTGTCACGCTTCCGAAAGTGTCAGAAGCCCGAGCTTCTGACTACCTGTCACGACTGTCAAAGATCTACGAATGACAGCCGGGACCAACCGCTTAACGTACTTTCCGAGGCACGCAGGGGTCTCGGTATCACACACGGTCACCTATCTACAGACCAACCGCGATCGATCGACCTTCAATATTGGTTCAGTGGCTTAGCTGTGGAACCATAACAAACAGGCAGGAAGACTCTTTCGTATTTATAAAATGGAATGTATGGATTGCCCAAGTACATCAACTAACGAACTTATTCTGCTAACCCCAGAACATGAAGCTACTGTAATCGGGTTTCAAATGACCGCCGTATGAATGCACTCGTTAACTTGTTCTAAGAAGTACATACATGCATCTGGCTGTTATTAAAACAGGATGCCAGTGATAGGGCTGGGCTACAGAGTGCGCGCACGTTGGTTTACAGAGTGAGCGTACGTTGGCTTACAGAGTTCGCGTACGTTTGAGTCCTGCAGTCGAAAATAGTAGTGTGTTGATTGAACTGTACGGAATTTCGATTTGAACTTGGTGATTATTTTTGGCTTAGTTAGAAAAATCGTTTTTGATAAAGTTCGTCGTAGAAGAGCACCGTACTCATCTTCGAGTCGATGGTATTTTTTAGATAATTTAGGTCTAAACGGATAATTTCAAAATGGAAGACAAAATTCTGTCAAAAGATTACCATGCTATGCTAGATTATAATTAGCTAGCTTTCTTTCGCCCTCGTGGTATGCTAATAAAAAGTAGCCTATGTTCTTCCCTAGGGTTCAAAGTATCCCCAAAATATTGTTATAAATACCGTATATACTGTCATATGCGTCTAAATGCATATACGGTAAAATAAACTGTTATTTTGACTTTACAAACAGACATTTCAATTGTATTTATTTGTATGTACATTATGTCCTTATAGATATCTCTATTCTCTAGTTCTCGTGTTGTGTCCCTTTTAATGGAAAACGAACGTGCGGATAAGTAATTAGATTAATTCTAAACTGATGAATCAAAACAATAAATCTTAATGTTATGTTTATTACGCATGCAAAGCATTCCTTGTGAGGAAAGTGGCAATAATGTACCTTATGAGTCAGTCCTTTGTTTGGCAAATAAAGGACCATCGAATGGTCCTTCAATATGAAATATAAATTGAGAGAAACAATAATGAAAGCATTAAAACACAGCGCAAAGAAAAATAACAAAAAATAATAAGAAAAGAGGGAGAGAGAGAAACAATGATAATATCGCCATTCCGATCTTGATTATATTCAATCGCACCGCGTATTAATATCAATAAACATAGCGTTTAAATATTGACGGGTACATATATATAACGATATTTACTGACCGTCTACAGAATATTATCATGATTGTCGTCAGGATTTATATGGTGAATTCGGAATTGCCAAACTCTTTTTTTTTAATATGTTACTCAAGAAGACTACTATTTTATTTTATTTTTAGCCGTTAACGTCCCACTCCTGGATTTTGTCCAGGAGGGGGACTCCTCCCTACTCTCTTTGCACATCTCTCTGTCCAGAGCTGTCTAGGACCAATCATTATTAAAGGAGTCCAGAGCTCATTCCGCAACAAGACACTACAACAAGACTACTAGGGTGCTATTTAATACGAGTATAACTAAAAATGCGACATATTTGGCAAAAAAACATAAAAAATCTCGGGTCGTCCCCTGTCGCCTGTCATTAAATGAATATTAAATAGGTCCCTGGTGGAAAAGAGTTACAAGTTCCTCAGGAAATGAGTCTGAAAAATCTTATGTGCCTTTTGTTGCGCCGACAGAACCACTACACCAATCCTGCAGGATCTTCTCTAGACAAACACGTTTGCAAGGTGTTCGACAACTACGTATTTGACGGTAATCTGGCAAAACGTTCCTCGTTATGAGATCCTTCCTTGGCAAAACCGAATCGAAGAGAAAGACCATTGCCCAGTTGAGGGCAGTGGAAACATAATAACTCTTATAACGAGGAACGTTACTTTTGGGAATAAAACCGAAGAAGACGCGGTCCTTGACAGATGAATATGACGATGAGGACTGGGGTTGACCGAAATGAAGGAAGTTACACGACTTATTAGTTTTCTAAAACTGTATAGAGGGTGAAAAATTCGAAGACATGTGACCTCTACCAACCCGCACTGGCCCGCGTGTTAGATTAGAGTCCACTCCTTCTCGAAGAGAGGAGGCGTATCTCCCAGCAGTGGAAACATTACAGGCTGATTATGAAGGAACGATCGTCTAGCGAAATCGGAAAAGGAACATTTCTTTTGGGAATAAAAGCGTGAAAGACGCTATTGGCACCAACCCTACAGACGAACATGATGAGGACCGGTGTTGACCGATTAATTAAAGTCACACGACTTATTGCTTGTTGGAAGCTTGGTTGGTTGGGATTGCTTGTTGGTTGGCCTAATCAATTGATTTAGTCGTAGGACAATCTTTCATGGAATATAAGGAGAATTGTTGATTCCATAAAAGGTTATAGCTGGGTTAGAATAAACTTACTCATTGGAGAGTTAAACTTAAAGCCACCAGCATGGGCTTAGGTGTCCTCTCGAACGTATTTGGTATCCGTGATGTCCACTTCAGCGAAAAGATTATGACCGAAAGTGAGAATATAATATTTTACTTCAATTGTCTAGTTTATCGTTTGTGACTTCGAGTATCTATTTTATACTTTGCATACTATTGTATGGAAATATGATATTTGATAATCCGTGCCTCGGAAAGCACGTTCAGCCGTTGGTCCCGGCTGTCATTCGTGGATCTTTGACAGTCGTTACGGGTAGTCAGAAGCCCGAAAGTCTGACAACTAGTCTTACCAAGGGGTATCGAATTACCCAGTAACTGGGTTGTGGAGGTCAGATAGGCAGTCGCTCCATGTAAAATACTGGGGGCCTACTCCGAAGTGCAAAGTGCGAATGTTCGGATCGGACCGACACATGGCCGAACCGAATAATATTGAAAAATGCGAATACAGTTCGGATCGGCTCAGTTGGGTCGGGACCATAGTCAATATTCGAAAGAGTGTAGGAGTGTAGGATCGGTACCGTCCGAACCAAATAGTAACTTCGTAGCAGGAAACGGCCGAACATTAGGCCGATACTAGTTCGGAGTAGGCCCCCAGGTATTCAGCTGCATCCGATTAGACTGGAAGCCGACCCCAACATAGTTGGGAAAAGGCTAGGCAGATGATGCCTACTATTGTATGGAATCAAGTTCTTCTAACTGAACACACAGCTGTGCTGTTGGGTGAGTTTGTTGCGCCACTTCTTTCCAGCTAAAGGACTAAGTGGTACAGGCGGGCGTTTTGGGGAACTGTCTTATGTAATGTTGACGTTCAAAAAGTGCTGATTCGCAGCCTCGTTTGAATAAATGAGTTTTGATTGAGAAATAGAAGCAAAACTTACCCTATAATATTTTCAACTTCTGTAGTCTCGTTAGCATTCTGGGAACTCGCTACCCTGAATGCTAATAGCAGGCAAAACCACAACATCTTCATAGTAAAGATTTATCGAAATCACAATCACTTTAGTTCTAGATCAGCAGAAAGATTTCAATCCCATTTTAGAGTTTGTAGGAAGTATTTGCGTTGAAGAAAGTTTGTTTATAATTTTATGACTTCCTGTGTTCTGATTACTGTATTTTATTTATTTCGGAAGTCAGTTTTAACAAATTGGTTAATTACGATTTTTTGTAGCTTAACTTTTTTACAGTGTCTTAATTTTGTATGGTCTTCCTTTCTTCTCGTTTACTTCAATTTTTAATTTACTTAAATGCTTAGTTCGATTTCGTTAATTAGTTTCAACTCATCAAATAATGCTATCAGCAAGTTACAATATCACTTAGCAACAATCTGTTTGCGGATCGCCGCTTCACTTTATTTTTACTCTAGTTAAGCTATTTTTATTTTATTGATAAACAACAGTTATTCGTTTATCTTAACCGGCGCCATTTTGAATCGACTTGCAGAACGTCCGTCAGAGCGCGCGCGCGCAGCAGACTAGTTGTTGTACGCATGCGCGAAAGGTCGTCGCGCATCGCGAAAAAGTCAGAAGCGCACAACATTTTTGCGCTTTCAATTTATGAGTAAAAAGTGTAAATAGCACCATCTTTTCTAGGGCGATATATTTCAGTATAATTATGTTTCCTCTATTTATGTACTAATAACATAAAGCATGGGGGGTAATTGCGTACACATTATCACTACCAATGGGTTCCATTTTGACAGTTCAATAACATTCATTGCGTTATTTGCGTTTTTGAGCAGACAATTTTTTCGAACATATACAGCAATGGATTAGCAATATCCTTCAAAATGATTCAGATTATGATCAATAGTGTGTTACGCAATTAGGGTGCAGATCTCTATTTACTAAAACAGTCAAGATAGTAAATGGAAAAGTCAGTAGGTACTCATAATTAATTCTATTTTTTTATTGAGCCTATATTGGCGCTCTTCATCTTCTTTTTCAGCCTTGCGCCACCTAATGCTGAGTGTGGGCATCCTGTAGTGCACGCCACTCTTCTCTGTCTCTAGCTTTCCTAAGTCAGAGTCGTCCAGCAATCTTGACCAGGTCGTCGGTCCACCTCATCGGTTGTACAATGGCCCATTGCTGACCAAAGGCCTCCCCCAAATCCTTCTAGGCACCCTTTTCCATAGCCACCTCGATCCAACCCTTGCGGTATTGAAATAAAGTTGTGGAAAAGCATTTTTCAATAAACGTTGCGTACCCCTGGCTAGGTTAATAGGTCGATCGTCGACCGCTTGCTATACAATTAATTGTTCGACTTCAATTGTTTTGCCACTACAGACGCGTCAGGAATTTGTAGCGTTTATATTTAAGACTGACTTTTGCCCCCGGATTCGCCCGCGTGGCGGTCGGAAATAATCCCACGGGAACATACTACCGGGATAAAAAGTATCCTATGTGTTAATCCAGGTTATAAACTATCTGTGTGGTCAGTTTCATCCAAATCCGTTCAGCCGTTTTTGCATGATTTAATAACAAACATCCAGACTTTCACAGAGACATCGACGCGCAACCTGTTACCATGGATTCAGTACATGTCTGATTCTGAAACCTCATATGTACAGACGCCAGCAGGTCAAGCTACCCGAAACTGTCAAATTTTCCCAATCAATCTTGAACCTTAATGTTTTAGCGATAAAGTTGAAAATCTATTAAAGAAATTTGACAGATTGTAGTAGCTTGATGTGCTGGCGTCTGTACGTTGAAATTTTTCGTTGGTTGTTAAAAACAATATATCTATCAAGATACTATCTGTCAAATTTCTTTAAGGTGAATGCTCCAAGTTAGCCCGCGAAATTCAAAATTTCTTAGATTTTTTGCAATTTGCTGGTCAGTACTAAGTTGTACGTTGATTAAAATATGATTCGCGGCCGTAAAAAATATGTACACAATATTATAATCATTAAAGTTATCAACACAACTCTCTAAGATCAAGTAATCCTACTGAATGAATATTTCATGAAATCTTGACATTTTAGGATTATGCTAACTTAACAAGTTGTATTACTGATTCTAATGATTGATGGGATGGCGCGAGGGTGTCGCGCCATCCCATCTTCCTAGCACGGTGGGCTGTGCTGGGGCGGCTACTACAGGAGCAGAAAACCTCAAACGGCGCAAATATAACAACTTTATTGGGAGCTATATGTTTGAGCCGTTTGGGGTTGAAACCTTGGGGTCCCAGTGCTCATCGAATTTTTCGGGACATCGCCAAGCGTTTGGTCGACTCTTCACGTGACCAGAAGGCTGGCCTATTTTTAGCCCAATAGCCCAAAGAATCAGCATTTCAGCAGCAGCAGCCATCCAACGTGGTAATGCTGCCAGCCTTTTGGGCACTTATCCCATTGACAGTGATGCGGATGAATTTTTTGATGCCCAATGAGCCCTGCCTTTTTCTATATTTTTTCGTATTATATAATTGTATATAGTATATATTAGTGTTCGTTTGTTAAAAAATAGAAGATAGTGAGTCAATAAAATAATTGTCACAGTTAGGTTTTCTAAAAATAAATGTTCTGTTACAAATGGTGGAACTTATAATTCGGCAAAACATATCTCATATCAATCATTTATGAACTTGTCCGACTTTTAAACGAATTCAAACGAAGATTTGGTCTTTTGATCACATACATTTTTGATGTATTTACAGTAGGTACTTTAAGTTATTTTACCTCTGATTTTGCATCACTGTGATCTTTTTTCTCATTTTAATAAGGTTGCTGCCACTGACAGGTCTGTCAAACTCATTGTGATCTTTATTGTCGTTACGATAAGCTTGCAGTTGGGTAGCTGCCACTGACAGGTCTGTCAAACTCACTGTGATCTTTACTGTCGTCACAATAAGCTTGCAGTTGGGTAGCTGCCACTGACAGGTCTGTCAAACTCACTGTGATCTTTACTGTCGTCACAATAAGCTTGCAGTTGGGTAGCTGCCACTGACAGGTCTGTCAAACTCACTGTGATTTTTATTGTCGTCACAATAAGGTTGCTGATATGTTATGTCGTACCTATATTACAAACGTTTTAAAAATGGAATAAAACAGTGAAAGTTGGGGGCACATGTCTACATGACGTTAAAATGACATAACCTGCCTACCTAAAAGGATCATGGCGGGTCTTCCCGCAGTGTCATAATAGATTATTTGCAATAAACATGCAAATTGGATCGTTGTTCGTGATGTGAATTGTAATGTAAGTAATTTGATTTCACTTATAATAGACCTAATATTAGTCGCACTTTCAATCCCTATGGGTTGATTAGTTTCATAGATACAATGCTCTTTATTAAGAAGGCTGTACCTACACCATAAAAAATAGGTCCCTTTATAGACGGCTGTCATTACAGATCGTTGCTACTCGTAAATCCCTATAGTTGGCCAATAAAATGTAGTGACTCTTTCAGAGTCTACCGAATGTCAGGTATTGCTTACCAGCATGTCTCTAACAGGACTACGCCAGACTCTTGGGTATGATCCAGATCCATATCTGCCGAGCCTTTCCCAACTATGTTAGGGTCGGCAGCCAGTCTAACCGGATGCAGTTGAATACCAATATTTTACATGAAGCGACACAACCCAGTTACTGGGTAACACGATACGCCTTGGTAAAACTGTTTGTCAAAGTTTTCGGCTTCAGACGATCCGTAACGAGCTGAGTAGGTACTTACCAGAATTTTACATAAAAGGGGCGGAAAAGTAATCGGTAATACCTACTATTGTCTTGATGAAAGTAATCAAGTAGCGTAAGGGCGTATCTATTCTATGAAAAATATCTTCAGTACCTACTTAGCAGCTGGGCAGGTACATTAGGCCACATGTCAGTTGTAACAAAAACCAGTAACTACTAGCTGGCCTCTTATTCTATTGAAACTCCGTACTACGCTAGGCCAGCTTAAGAAAAAAATGTCACCACTGATGCAAGGCCTTACTGTACGTACACATCAGGAACATTGAGTCCCAGAGATGACATTTTATTATAAAACAGACAGCTTACCTTCATAATATAGGAATACACAGCCGCAGTGTTTCAGTCGTTTTAACAGAGCCATCCACCCTTGACTGCTGTTAACTAGAATCGCTACTTGACTCTGAACTCACTAGGTTAGGTAGGTTTACGCCGCGTGCGACTTAGTTCCCACATATTATCATAGATGGCGCTAAATTATATTCTGGCTTTGACAGAAGAATTCTTGTAAATTTTATCCTGTTTTTTAATTCCTCTCAATTTTTGGATGTCAAAATAGCAGATATTTTATTATTTTATTTATTTATTATGTGATTAAAAGCGGATTCTTATTATTCTATTATTTTTTTAATATTTTGGTCCTTTGATACGAAATTTTAATCTTTCAGATACTTACCTAAATACCTAAGTAAACTGTAGGTAATCCATTTATGGTGTACGTACTTCATCTGCCTAGCCTTTTCCCAACTATGTTGGGGTCGGCTTCCAGTCTAACCGAATGCAGCTGAAAACCAGTATTTTATATGGAACGACTGCCTATCTGACATCCACAACCCAGTTATTGGTTAATACGATACCCCTTGGTAAGACTGATTGTCAGACTTTCGGGCTTCTGACGACCCGTAACGACTGTCAAAGATCCACGAATGACCGCCGGGACCAACAGCTTAACGTGCTTTCCGAGCCACGGAGGACTCTTCGTATGTAAAGATGGTCACCCATCAACGGACCAACCGCGGCTGTTATTACTTAGCCACAAGCCCCTCCTAGTGTAGGCACTTATTAGATAATATTCCATTCTATTCCATGCAGGGTGCAACTAACTCTCAATCCCAGATTAGCATCACAATAACTGAAACTCCCATTTAAAACTCGATTAAAAAGTTGCCAACGATATCATGGGTACAACAGCCCATTATATTTTGAATGTATTTCGAACATTATTGGGTTTCAGTATGGCGGACGCGAGTTTGCAGTTAAAAGGAATTAACTCTCGCGGCAGATCGTTTTATTTTCTTTATTACAGTCTATTATTTTGTACGTTTGTTTTGGGTTAGTTTTGTAAATAATTTGGCGAGTTTACTGTGAGTTTGTACTGAAAAAGTAAGTCTCCTCTAAGTTCCGATACTGCGATAAGTTTAGTAGGTAGCTCTTTGTGAAAGAGTTCTTCACGGCAACTAACACTCCACTCACAATCAATCTGCTTAGGCTGTTCCCAACTATGTTGGTCAGCTACCAGTTTAACTGGCTGCAGCTGAATTTTACATACATGGAGCGATTGCCTATCTGATCTCGATATGTACAGGGTAATACTACGATACCCCTTGGTAAAACTGTTTGTCTAAGTTTTCGGCTTCTGACGATCCGTAACGACTGTCAAAGATCTACGAATGACAGCCGGGATCAACGGCTTAACGTGCCGACTGCGGATTTAGAAGAAGGACTAAGAAAAGCTTGGTAATTGGGTCAGTATTCTTTCAATTAATTACTTAAACTTTATTTACTACAACATCAGTAAAGAATTGTTGTCCATTTTTGTTTCAGTTACACAGAAATTCCAACTGCAGCCACTCCCAAACATAGGTATCATGTGTATAAACAAATGAAATGCAAATTAATTAAATAAAAGAGCGAGCGTACTCGTAAAAACAGCTAGTGTTGTAAAATAAAGCCAAGTGAAAAGTGGACAATAATAATTAATTTTTATTTCGGCGCCGTCGACTGGGTGGCCAGCATTCAACGCTTTGGAGTGTTGCCAGGTGGGGAATTCCGACTGAATTTTTAATTGTGGCAACATTTTAGCGATTGAGTTCGCGCGTGTTTGCGATGCTTAATTTATTTTCGTTGAATTCTTTTTTCTTTTGTTATTTTTTTTCATTGTGCAGGTTGATCGTTTGATGTTGGTAACGGAATTCTTTTTAAATGAGACACCGATTTTAAGTGGGTTGGAAGGTACTTTTATGTTAATTGCACGATTCTTTTCTTTCATTGTATAAGCACAGTTAAACTGACTGACCGACCGACTGACTTTACCGATTTACGATTCTTGAATCGTAATTACGTTTGCAGCAGAAATCACAGTGAAAGATAAAAAAGCAGCCAAGTGAGAGTCAGACTCTCAGTGGAAGTGGCCCGGAGCACCACTGTACAATATTAACACTACATATTTATTACTTGTATTTGCCCACGGGTTCGCCAGCGGATGTCGGGAACTATTCCACGGGAACGTACATACAACCGGGATTAAAAGGACCTTATGTGTTAATCCAGTTTATAAACTATCTGTGTCCCCATCCTAATGTTAGAAGTACACCCATTTTTGCTTCAATCCGGATCATACATCCAAACTGACAAACGGACAAAAATTCTAAAAACTATATTTTCGGGATCAGAGTCGTTCCCGAATCTCGTAGCAATTACAAAAATATTCAATAAAAAAAAAGGTACTGTACTATTTAAAAAATAAAACTCTTCGTTACTATTTTATAATCAGAGTCGTAATCAAAGTCCCAAGTAGTCTCAATCTGTCAAAAAATACTTTTGTTTTTGACATTTGTTTGTCGCCGAGATGAGACTGCGACTAGATTTTGAACGTTTTAAATTACGAGAACGGCCTTCAGCTGTTCCATATATCTATTTTCGCATAACTCGACAAAATGTAGGGCACAGATGCTTTTTTTATGATTTCAGGTTTGGTCCCATAGCGGCCATAGATAAAGCCCAGTGACAGACGGACTACGGAGTTAGTGACAGGGTCCCCTTGGCACCCTTTGGGTACGGGACCCTAAAAAAGAACCCGACTGCATAAAACCAAATTCAAATATGGGAAGTATATAAACGAATAACCAAACACAACTCTTTGGTTATCGGCATGTTACCTCAACAGGTAACATGCCGTAACAAGCCTATGTATAATATGTTATGATGGGGAGCCATTTGCAGTAAAATTATGTACCGTCGACTTCAAAATATTAGACAATCAGTAGGTTGATAGGCTGTTAGCCCAGACTTCTGGATGTACTAGCCGACTGAAAATAAGAAAACTGGGTGGAAGAAAGGACCAAGGTGACTTGGTTGAAGGAACTAGAAATTTCACGCAGACAAAGTCCCGGGCAGAAGTTAGTTAATGAAATATAATTACTCCAGGATGCTCTTTTAATATGTAACATTCTCCCCTATCAACAGACCCGACCTCATTTACAATCGGACATGCATGGCCGCTGCGCCGTCGTAATGCAGTTACCTGCTCTACCTACCTCCTTTAATTGTACGTCGTTAATTCTGAGCTGCACTACGTCCGTTTGTTTAATTTAATTAACCGATCCCTACTCTGTTTCGGGTTTGCGTGTATTTCAACTGTTTGTTGCGAAAATTTCGTGTTTACACTGCTGCTTTTTGTGGGAGTAAGGAATTGGATTGAGTAATTGTTTCGGGGTATATGTTTACCTGATGGTGGGATCAGTCTGGACGTTGTAATCTATCAGGCCAGTAGCAATGCGGGCAGGTTACACTTTACCATGGTGTGGGACTGTGTAGTCACACACCATGGTATAGTGTCACCTGCGCCTTATAAATCCAGTCCTCCAGTCCGAATTTCGGCCATGGCGACACAGGTGCACTGTCTTTTCCCTCACTCTCACCCTAGGACAAAGAAATTCTCAATCGAAAAACCCATTAACACTTTGCCTGACGGGGGTCAAAACGGGGGTCCAGACGGGGGTCCTAGGCCGCACGCTCAGCAGTCGCGTTTGAGATTATGAGACAGTTAAACTCGCGCCTATACAGCATGCGACCTGAGGGGCAATTCTCGTAATTTTAAGAACGTTCACAGTCTGATCTCAGTTTCAATCTGTCAAAAATACCTCTAATTTCCCTACATTTTTACAAGTTTTTGACATTTGTTTGTCGCCGAGATGACGCTGAGAATAGATTTTGAACGTTTTAAATTACGAGAATTGGCCTTCTGTTGTCGCATGCTGTATAGGCGCGAGAGACATTGACCGTGATCACGAAAAAATAATCAGCTGTCCCATAGACTATAATGTTCACACTGCTGGGGCACAGGTCGCCTCGGTGAGAAGCAGCCGTAATCCACCACGCGGGCCCAGTACCGGTTGGTAGATGTAACACGTCTTCGAATTTTTGGTTCCAAGACATACGGATTTCCTCACGATGTTTTCCTCCAACGTTTTGTGATATGGTGATGAAATTATTTACAGAAACATAAAGCGCCTGTCCGCGGGCTAATTGCGTATTACACTATCAGTAGCAATGGAGATTTACGTTGTTGAGCAGACACATATATTCTTCGATGGATTAGCAATATCCTACAAAATGATTCAGATTGAGATTTATAGTGTGTTACGCAATTGGGGTGCGGGTTCGAACCTACGAAACCTCGTACGACTCGTAAATCGCAGCCGTTACCACTGCGCCAGCACTGCTCAACAGACCAATAACACTAGAAAAGATAATCTCCAGTTCAGAAACCGAGCTGTAGCTGCTACCTATACTCCTCCTTACATGCAGCTTAGCTTTCTTTCTCAATAACCCACCATTTTCTCAGTAAAAGTCCCAATAGCCCATAATCTATAACAGCTTGAGGTCAGCTATTCGATTTGCCACAGCTCGACGGCTCGTATAGCCGAGCGAGCATTTACAATCGCTTGCAATATGCACCTTGCGCACGGAAACGAAAATGCGAAACAATTTCCTATACCGAGTCCGTTTGAGCGTCAAATGGCGGATTTTCCATAAATTCGTGGGACGGACTTGGGTTCTGTGCGATTATTGGGAGTTTTCTATCTGCAAATATGTACCTACGTAATTGCTTGTATGATAGAGCAAAGTTAGAAAATAGTCCTATGCTTTCTATTTTGTTAGTTGAGTACCTAGTACTTGTTGACAGGCCTATACTGACCTGAACCCTAATTGCGTAACACCCTTTCTATCATAATTTTGAAGGATATTTCTAATCCATTGCTTCATATGTTCGAAAAGTTTGTCTGCGCAACAACGTATACAACGCAATGAATGTTGTTGAACTGTCAAAATGAAACCCATTGCTACTGATAGCGTATTACGCAATTACTAATGACTAACCTACTCAATCTATAAAAATCAATTTGGATGAAATTTTGTGTGTATATTTCAACGGATTCCTGGATGGTTTCTGGGTAGGAGTATTGTAGGAGTAGGGTAGGAGTAGGTTAGGAGTAGGGTAGAAGTAGGTTAGGAGTAGGGTAGGAGTAGGGTAGGACTGGAGTAGGTTAGGAGTAGTGTAGGATTAGGGTAGGAGTAGTGTAGGAGTAGGGTAGGGGGTAGGACACCAACGAACGAAGTAGCGCCGGGCAGCTAGAAAAAATTTATATGGCAAAACAACGTTTGCCTGGTCAGCATGAATATTTTGAAAACATTGAAATTATTTTTAAAAGAGTAACCGTGGATTTTCTTATCAGCTCTTCTCCATGGGAAACAACCAATTGGAACCGTGAACTGGGCTTCTGACGTATCATAAGTGCCCATGTAGGTTTATGTGAAATTAAATATTTTTAATTGAATTTGTCTTGTAGCATCGAGTTATATGTCTTATATCGTGACGAGAGACCCGGCACTACTTCGCACGTTTTTGACTTGATAAATCATTAATTTTTTATTTGTAAGTTCAATAAATTAATTGTATGTAGGCTCATAAACCTTCCGTAACAAATCCTTAAAGTGATGGTGAAAACCTTAGCAAAATCCGTTCTGTAGCTTAGAAGAACGCGGTTACACAGACAGACACGAAAAGAGACTTTAATTTATAATACATATGTAAGAGTATAGATATATGTACTACATGGTAAACGTAATATGCCGAAAATAGGATGTAAAATTCCGCGCCCAAATCCGCCCCCTTTAGGTACCTGTCCCACCGCCGGCGATTAACGAGAAGCGAATAGAGCCAGCGCTGGGGCTCTGTCTCGTATAGGGTCTTAGCATTATGCTGAGCGATGGCCGTTTTGCGTGAATGTGACGCATCATGCATGTTCACCACCAACTTGTTTTTTTTTTGTGTGTTTATGTCCTTTTTTTATGCGTCATGTTTGCCGCAAATAAATGCATTTTCCTAGCAACTAAAAACTAGTTGGCGAGCGATTACTCGCTGTTATGTATGTACCAAGCGCGAGTCTCACGGCGAGTGTTGTACCCGCCAAGCTAGCATCGCTAGAGCGAGTACTCTCTCTGATAGCTCTTGTCGCTGCGACAAATGAGTACTCGCCGGCTCGTGGCGGTGTGAACAGTCAGCGATCAACTATTCATTTACAATGTGAAGATGCCATGTGATGTGCTGACTCTGGATTTTGGCAATCTTTGACTAGCTATAGTGACTAAACTATTGGATATTATTTGATTGAAAGGACATCATTCATTTCGTAACCAAAAATAAAAATGGCCGGCCAGAAAAAAGTGCTGTTTTCGTATGGGAAATGACCTCTTGAGCATGAAATATGATTTTTGGCATTTTCAATCTCAAATAGCAGCCGGGGGTTAATTGTAGACTTTCCCATAATGCCGGCTCTACACGTTGGCCAACATTGTGGCGAATGTTGTGGTAAACCACGCCCAACGTGTGGACGCGGCGGCCATAACTCTGCCACAACCCTTTGATCTTTTGTTAAAAACCGACACCACACGTGTCTCGCGCCAACTTGTGGGCCATCACAATAAGCACAAACACCCGCTCTGCATGATGGCCATAAGGTATTAGCCACAACATTCGCCACAATGTTGGCCAACGTGTTGAGAAAATAGTACTTTTTTGTTCGACGGCCATTTTTATTTTTGGATACGAAATGAATGTTGTACTTTAATTTTTGGGTATTGTTCGACACTTGAATGATGTCCTTTTATATGCAGACTGGAAACGTCATTGTATAGTTCAATTTATGGTCGTATCCACCTTGTACACACGGCTACACATCAAGCTATGCAATCCAGTATTAGCTGACCGTTCATTGTGAGAAAATATCATACAAAGTGAGGCCAAGACAAACTGGTTTTGTATAGCTTGACGTGTAGCCGTGTGTACCTACGTATCTGTTTTACTTACACGGGACCTTTTGTACGTTTCTTGAGCAAGAAAATTATTGATAGCTAGTCGCTTTCTCGTCGGGGCAGTGGAGCACGTGCTTTAGTTCGAGAGTCGTGACTGCGACGTAGTGTAGTGAATCGGGAAAGCCGCGTGTTTCGCCCGCGGCGTACTATGCGGATGATCGGCGACGCAAACCCACTGGGGCCGTTTAGACTGAAGCGTGTGTTTACGTCTCTTTGTCATGGTAAGCAGAACCTTCCAGAGCAATGGTGGGACCTATAATTTTATTAAAGTGGCAGAGGAAGGAGAGTTTAGGTTAGGTGAACATTGAATGAAAACGATGTTTGCCAAGTACCTACCTAGTGTATGTAAAGCCATGAATATGACAGGGCATCAGAGGGGCAATTCTCATAATTTTATGAACGTTCACAGTCTGATCTCAGTCTCAATCTGTCAAAAATACATCTAATTTCCCTACATATTTGACAAGTTTTTTAAATTGATTGTCGTTGAGATGAGATAGCGACTAGATTTTGAATGATTTTGATTACGGGAATTGTCCTTCAGGTTAGCTATGTTGAACACCATTGAGCGACATGCTTAGTAGAAGACTTGAACTAGACTAGACAAAGATTTTGATTAAATAGAATGACTAGCTGCGCCCCGCGGTTTCACCCCAAAAGTTTCAATCCCGCGGGAATATCGGGATAAAAAGTAACCTTTAAGTTAATCCTGGTTATAAACCATCTGTGTGCCAAAATGTTCATCCAAATCCGTGTTCAGTAGTTTTTGCGTGAAAGAGTAACAAACATCCATCCATATTAAGGCTTTCACGTTTATAATATTAGTAGGATAGTAGAATTTAAGTGTGCCTAATTTAACACCAGGAATGCCTTTCATTTTGACAGTTCAACAACATTCATTGCCTTATTTACGTTGTTGAGCAGACGACTTTTTCTAACGTATGAAGCAATGGATTAGCAATATCTGTCAAAATGATTCAGATTGTGATTAATAGTGTGTTACGCAATTATGTTGCTGGTTTAGGCGGGGCACATTGCTAGCAGAACAGATGACCGATTGGCCGCAAATGTCCTGGGGTTGCGATCGTGAAGGTCGCATAAATCCGCTGGATGTGGGAAGCACAGAACCGGTCGAAGTCGCGGTGCTTGGGGGAGGCCTATGTCCAGCAGTGGACGTCTTTCGGCTGAAATGATGATGAAAAGTCGCCGTGTACCATATAAGAGGGTCACTGAACTGGCAATGGTAAACCGTTATTTAACACGTTATATAATATTAATACGTTATTTATAAGCCGAAAAGGTGAGGTGTCATTTCTGAAAAACTGACTTTCAATTTAATTTGTACTTGTGTTGTTATAATGCTTTCATATAAATGTTGAGCTCATTTTAACGGCACAGTTTTCATTGCCAACAACATCCTCATTCTGAGAGTTCTCACCTTTTTTATTGAATTGTAAATAATAATAATATAATAATAATTTATCTTTAAAGATAAATTATTATTTTGTGATGTATTGCTAGTTCTGTTTAGCGGGTTCCCTCTTTGTTTTGATAGCGAGTAAAGATTGTGGTTCCGAAAATGTATAAGTAAAATGAGATTGTATCAAACTTTCTTAAATTCTTCTTCTTCTTCTTAATTCTTAATTCTTCTTTCTTAAATGTATTTTCTTTCTTCTTTCTTTCTTAATTTTGCTGGGATCGATTAAAGGTATAATCGTTATATTTGCCCTTTTATAATAAATCGCGCGAAACGGTGTCCATACTGCGAAAATTGTCCTGGTGAAAATGCTTCTCCTCTGGCCAAGTTAAAAGCCAGCCCTTGGGTCATGGGCACTGTCAACCAGTCGTTTCAAAATTTCTTTAAAAAGACCATGCGCACTCGAACCTCACGGCTCGAGGGTTTCAAACCCAAACGGCTCGAAAATATAATTAACAATAAGGTATATTTACGCCGCTTGAGGTTTTCCGCAGCCGCAGCAGCAGCACCAGCGCAGCACGCCGACCCTAGAAGATGGGATGGCGCAATAGACAACAATAAAGAAAAAAGAAAGAAAGAAAAATATTTTAGTCTGCACAAACAGAACGCACAGGAACAAATAAAAAAAAAACGTAAGACACACTTAGTTAAAAGACTCGTAGTCAAGCATAAAAAAAATAATGTTGATACTTTTGCCTATTGGTTGATGTCAAGGCCAGGATGACAATGATCATAAATATATGTTAGTTAGGTACAAAAAAACTTAAAAGCTTTGTAATTGTGTTATTATAACTAGGTACCAAGCTCATATACAATTCTACTAATATTATAAATGTGAAAGTTTGTATGGATGGTTGGATGGATGGATGGATGTTTGTTACTATTTCACGCAAAAACTACTGAACAGATTTGGATGAAACTTGGTACACAGATAGTTTATAACCAGGATTAACATATATGATACTTTTTATCCCAATATTCCTATGGGATCGAAACTTATGCGGGTGAAACCGCGGGGCGCGGCTAGTATTCACATTTCACCGAATGTAATGAAAGACTCCTGCATGAACTGATTTATTTTGATTAAATCTTTGGATTAGAAAGGAACAGAAAAAAGAAAGGAACCCAAGACCTTATGCTCAGCAGTAGCGCTTGCGACTACAATACCAACTAGGCAGGCAGTTCATGTGACAAACGATGCGATGCGATGGCGATTCATGTCTAAAAAAACCCCAAATTAACTTTTTGCATAGTTTTTTTTTTTTTTTTGAGGATGGGAAATCATCAAATGACCCCTCCCGCTCTGGGTGGAGTAGAAGGGAGTGTCAGACTCTTACTGACTAAAACCCACCCGTGCTTCGCAGAAAGAGGTGACTGCCTCCCACTGCCTCTCGCCCCGGACCATGGCTTGAACCAGGGCCGGATGCGAGAGGTCGCCGCTGCTGCCGATTGCCTCTACGAGGACACGGCGGTGCTCTGCCCAAGCGGTGCAGACCTCCACCTCTCCTCTGGGCGATCCTGACAGTGGTGACACCCGGGCGTCTCCTCCCGCCTGATGATGTGCAGGAACCTCACGAAACATCCGTGTCCGGAGAGGACCTGCATGCGTCAGGCGGTAGGTGAGAACGCCGTGACGCCTCTCTAGCCACTCCTCAAAGAGGGGTCTTACCGCCGCTATCGTGGCGTGCCCTGCGCTGGGTTGCGATAGTCGCTCCTTCCATGCCACCATGAGATCGCGCCGGAGGTTCGTCCGCTCCGCTGCGGTTTGCCGCGGATGCGGAGTTTCCGGAGAGAGTGTATGGTTGTACTGTATGGTTGTCTGACAATCCCTTATATCGTTTTACCTTTACCTAAACGTGTAGGTGTACAAAGAGATTATTCCCCGTTTCATTCAACAAATAACACACAAAATTAACATTATACAAAACAACAAAATCCCCGCAACATGATTAAAAACGCCTACAAACATACGGTTTTTACAATGTTATTTATTCGTACAAATATGTAAAAAGACAAACAACAAAATTAAATTCTCATTTATGGGTTACACGAGGCTAGGATTGTTTCCTGCAAGTGAAAGCAGTGGTGGCACAGTGGTAACGGCTGCGACTTACGACATGTAGGTCGTAGGTTCGACCCAAGACAGGCGCTTTACTTTGTGTAAATTATTTCATCACCACTACTCTCAAAATTGTGAAGGAAAACATCGCGAGGAAACCGGCATGTCCTAGAAGCAAATAGGCTCGCTCCCTATTATCTGCATGGTATTATATACAAGTAAAAGAGTGTCCATGGAGTTTCTTGCCCATTCTTCTCCATAGGTACCTACTACGCTTTGGAATGGGCAACTAGCTTCATCTTTTTGACTGACCGACCTTCACAATTCAAAAGTGCCTGTAATTGGTTGAGTTGAAATAAATAGTTTGAGTTTGAGTTTGATGGGACTTAAACATGATACTTAGGCGAAATGTGGGTTTATTATAGGTACACTTCTGCCCAACCCTTTTTTGGAAACAACGCGTGATGTTATGTTATGGATGTAGCCTAAAGGCTATACATAACATAACACTACGCGTGAGGGGGGATCCTCCCTTTTCAATGGGGGATGAGGAACTTCCACCCTGTTCCTCATACCTCTATAAACCAATTAACCAATCCAAAACCAAAGATTAGTGATTTCGACTTTCAATTTTCCGCTACCGATCTCGCGATAATAGCTTTGAAACAGAAGTTCCACGAGTCCAGAATGCAAACCATGATCAAATCTAGAGCTAACCTCTGTTGCACGTATTTCGACAATATCTGTACCGTATAGACGGGCTCGGTACCGTATAGACGGGCTCGGTACGTTTACTGTGCGTATTACGGGAATTTTCCGCGCGGCCGCCCGACGCGCCTGCATCGCGTCGATAGGGCTGCACCGTAATGTGTTTTCATATAATTATTTATAGCTACGTGAGCTTTGTCGTGGGGTTTTACATATATTAATATTTAATTATACATGTCGGTAACGTGGTTTAGATTTTATGGGCTTAAAAAAACCGGGTTGCACTCCGGGAGTGCCGGCAGAAGTGAAAACTTGAATATTAACGTTGTGCATTATTGATATTTTGGAATGCGGTCTACTCTCCCTCCGTCTTACGAACTTTCGATCAGGTCACGTGTCCTAACGCGAGCTCCGTCTTACGAATTTTCGATCAGCCGGTCGATTCTATAAAAATCTCACCGTGAAAAGTCAAGTGAAGTGAGCTTGATGTGAGTTGTCAGTAGTGTCAATCCCAAGCATTATTTGGAATGACAGCTCACTCCACGCTCACTTCACTTAAGTTTTCACGGTGAGATGGTTAAAGAATCGCACTGTAGGTCACGTGTCCTGACGCGAGTTTAACATTTTTTACCCATCAAAAGTGCACAACGCCGTTGAAGAAGTTTTCACTTCAAAAATGTAATTAAGTGATTGGTTATCGGTTCTTTTCCTACCACGAACGTGATTCTTTAACCCGTCGTATCGAATATTCGAACGTAGATCCACCCGAGACACAATTGCTTTTTAATTGTTTTTGTAAATACGGCATTCAACCGGTTAAGGGATAGTTGGTTTTTGACTTAAGAAAAGAAAGAAAGACAATATATTTATTTGGAAGAGATTCTACTACAGATTACAAAGTTGAAAAGTATTTACAAATAGCGTAGTAACAGATCTAAAAGAATCGTTCTCGAAATTGATCTCGAAGCAGCAAGCAAATCCAATCTGCTTGCGCTAGAACGAGCTCAGCGATCAGCTTCCTAAAAATAGCCTACAAAAAACCCTGGCGATATTCTACTGATGCCCTTTACTCGGAATGTAGCCTCCTCCGTGTGAGGCAGCTGTTTATTGTTGCGACACTGCTACGCTTCCATAGGCATGCTAAAGAACTGGCACGCCATTCATCCAGAACGTTATAAAGTGTGATCGGCCAAGAGTAAATTGTTCTTTTGCACGTAGATCTTTTGCATTTCTTGGGTGATATCTATACTCTAAATTTTATTCCCATAATAGAAACATACTCACCCTAACGTACACCAACTGTAAAAATGCAATATTTAAATGGCTGCACCCCAAAAATTATGATCAAACGGAAGACCTTTTGCACATACAGACTTAATATCTGCGCCCTTTCACCACATACACCCCACACTTAACATACACACCACAGTAATACACACACTCACACCTGTCAAAGCACCCAAACCTCTTGTCATCATAATAATTTTAGTTAGTTATTTTTTTTTTTTTTTAAATAATATTATTTTTATACACTGTACAGTCACGAGCAAAAGTATGTATACACTCGGTTTTATTCAAAAGTGATTTATCCCTTTATTTTTTAATGAAATTTTATGTTGTTACGAAAATAGCATTTTCGAACCCATAGGTTTATGTAATGTGTCGTATCGTATTTCAACGTTGCATTAGTTATTTCACGAAAAAATCGCAATTGAAAGTTACCAAGTGTTGACATATTGGTGCTCGTGACTGTACTCAGGCTCTTAATTTGTATTTTTACATAACTTCAAATGTGTGCCTTACTTGGGAAGAGACTGGACCCCACGACACAGGGAATCCTAGTGTGGGATCCATGGAATTTGTAAAAACCTAGCACCTAAGGCTCATTGTAATTTACTACTAGTTTTGGTTTTTTTATATGTACCGTGCTTCTTTTCTTTTCTGAATAAAGTTTATTATTTATAAAATCCAGAATGTTTACTCAAAGTAAATAAATCAAACGTAAACATATTTAGAGGTGTGCTTAAAGAAGTATTTACTTATTCAAGATTATTGTCAGCCCTAGTCCTATTTCGCTCCTAAAAATGTAATTGAAGTTTCGTCCCGAAATATATTTACCTGCCTTCGAATACTTGAAGTGTCATGTTTACACGTGTATAGGCTTAAAAAAAAAAAACATTCAAGGTTACGCTTGAGCTGCGTAGCGTTGTACGGGTTTTCAAAAGATTATGAGGCCAGCTTGTGCTGGTTTTGTTTCCACTGACGTGAGCTTACCGTACCTATTAAATTGGGGATAAAATTTTTGCTTACGTTTTAATTTCTGGCTAAAAAGGCGTTGTGAGAGCCCCGAGATTTAGGGGCCAACTGAACAAAGACTGGATAGTAATAGGCTTTTTTTTTGGAAAAAGACCCCCCCAATTGTGTAACACATTTTCTTTTACAACCCGAAGGATTTCGAAAGAAATTCCGAATCCATTATCCATAATCCATTTCCAAAGATGATTTTTTTTAAGGTATGAAGCATACCTGTATAATTCATGTGCTCGACAACTTAAATAACGCAATGAATGTTGGAATGGCATTGTAATGCTTACTACAATGGAATGTGAAAGGCATTGGAACTGTGTGTTACGCAATTACCCCGCTGACCGAATCAAACGGGGGGTTGAATTTTCTCGCAGAAAAAGTCACTGGCAACATCTACATATTTAAGTGTTTGCCCTGAATTAAGTATTAAGTGCATCTGTGTGGTACTTAAAAGACCATTTCAGATATCAATCCACATGGTCTTCAGATGATCTGACCAAGATTATGTCTGGACTTCAAAAGAGACTGTGTCCTCTGAGTTTTGAGTTTTGTGTCTTTCTTCTTATAGTAGTCAGATAGGAAACGCCGACCTCATCTGGCTTATTTATTTTTTAACCGACTTCTAAAAAAGGAGGAGGTTCTCAATTTGTTTGTTTTTTTTTTATGTTTATTCGCGCATAACTCCGTCGCTCATCAAAAACGGTTTAGTAGTTTGGTTTTTAAACCAAAATTACTGGTAAAAATATTACAACTTAAAAGTGGAAAATAATAACTTTTTTACAATAAAAACAACTGACTTCCAAAAACGACACTACAAAGTGAAAAATAACTTTAATTTCGGAAGTCGGTGGCAAACAACGAAAATGCGAACCCAACGACACCGACTTCCGAAATTGAAGTTATTATAATTCGACGAGTAAGAGATATACATTAGGTACATATTCTGTAAATAAATATAAGAGATCCTATTTACAGAATATGTAATATGTATGTCTTTTTCAACTTCTTTTACCCTATATTTACAAGCATTATGTACCAATACTGTGGTCTTACACCAGTTTGGCGCCACGCAACCCACCTATTGATTAATTGGCTCGCTTCCCATCTTCCTAATTAATGACTACGGCTCGCCCATTAAAAATATTACTCTTTGCTTCTGCCAGCCATCGAGGGTCGTGGGGCCAAACGCAGCGGGAACACTTTTAAAGTAGGTATATCAGTTACACTTGCACTAGGAAAATCGCTCTTACTGTTACGACATAAAGGTGCTGTTAATGTCAAATTGGTACCTTTGATGTGTGGTTGGATTGTGCATAGTTGTGGTAGTAATTAGGAATGTGCTAGGGGATCGGTTTTTGTTTTTGATGATTGGAAATCATTATGTTTGTGTATCGAAAGCGCATAAAAGGAGAAAAGATGGAAAAAAGATATACAATATTCACACAAAAAACAGGAAAAACTTAAAATAGTATTGTGTGCCTTACGGCGGCGCCAAATAGGCCCAGCGGGGTAATTGCGTAACAAAATAACAGTAATAATGGCTTTCATTTTGACAGTTCAACAACATTCATTGCGTTGTTTACGTTGTTGAGCAGACACATTTTTCGAACATATAAAGCAATGAATTAGCAATATTCTTTAAAATTATTCAGGTTGAGAAATATAGTGTGTTACACAATTAGGGTGCAGTTCAGCATAAATGCCAGACAACTATTGAGAAATATAGTGTGTTACACAATTAGGGTGCAGTTCAGCATAAATGCCAGACAACTATTGAGAAATATAGTGTGTTACTCAATTAGGGTGCAGTTCAGCATAAATGCCAGACAACTATTGAGAAATATAGTGTGTTAGACAATTAGGGTGCAGTTCAGCATAAATGCCAGACAACTATTGAGAAATATAGTGTGTTAAACAATTAGGGTGCAGTTCAGCATAAATGCCAGACAACTATTGAGAAATATAGTGTGTTAAACAATTAGGGTGCAGTTCAGCATAAATGCCAGACAACTATTGAGAAATATAGTGTGTTACACAATTAGGGTGCAGTTCAGCATAAATGCCAGACAACTAGTGCCTGACGTTGGTTTTCAACTGGACACTATGTTACGAGGTTAGAAGGTGAGGTAATCTTTTGAGGTGCTGGGTTACTGGGTGTTGTAGGTCAGAATCCAGGCAGGAAAAGAGGAAAGTACTTATGTCCTTTTAGTCGGTTTTGGAGGAAAAGTGTTTGGAGAGTTGTAGTTTCCTAGGTACAGTCGAATAATACGTTTTGTGTGTAAACGGATTGTTTTTCCTGCTTTTAAATGAGGAAGTTTGCTATCGGATCGGTATCGTTTGTCGATTCCAACATTCGGAATAATTTTTCGTTTTTATCTCTAAAATATAATGAATTCATGAATTTCTCGTTCCGGGATGTCGTAGCAACAAAAATTTCCCATTGAATTTTATCAAACAATACACGAACCGATAATCCTTT
This sequence comes from Apamea sordens, assembly GCA_945859715.1. Taxonomy (NCBI): domain Eukaryota; kingdom Metazoa; phylum Arthropoda; class Insecta; order Lepidoptera; family Noctuidae; genus Apamea; species Apamea sordens. The sequence continues at coordinate 1,528,439 of OX244002.1, forward strand.
GCACACCATATTTCTTTCTAAACCCTAAAACAAACAAAATAAATTCAGCCTAATGCCAAAAAAATACGGAAAGCCACTAACAAAAGGCCAAATATTATTTTTTGAATGTGGCAACACGGCTGTTATTCATCGTTCGGACGGATATATTGGCATATTTCGCGCAGCTCAAAGCTGGCAACACCGGGTGATTTGTGGGCGTTGCTGGACTACTACAAATTATGAATCTTCGCCGCTGGAATGTCTATTGAATATTTGGAATGGCCGCCAGTGTATTTTAGGTTGTCTAGAGTTATGCTCGGGGGAGATCGTTTTTCATTCGGGACTGCTTGATTAGGATTTAGTGGTCTTCCGCAATGAGTAGTACATAAACGGAATTGATATTACTTCCATAGCAGATGTGGTCACCGACATAATAAATACTTAGATTATTCTTTATTATGTAAACTATAACAATTACATATGTAAATGTAGACATTTTACAAGGGGTGACACAATGGGCGGCCTTATCGCTAATAGCGATCTGTTAAAAGACAACAGAAAACAAAAAAACTGTTGAAAAAAAATATTGATGAAATTGGTTGTTAGTTTTTGCAAGCACGGCCGCCCAAAAGAGCAATAGGGATAATCAGGAAAACTGTTCTGTTCAATAACTAATAATTATATAATTCATTATTATTGGGGTGTCTCCAGCGCGGCTCATGCTAGGGAGAGAAATCAGAAACAGGTTCAGTTTATTACGTCCACCTTGACTGATACTGTTCAGGAAATAGTAGATAAAAGAGATCAAGGAAAATGGGAACTTAAATGGGAAATAGGTCAAAAGGTAATGGTCACAGACTACAGAAAAGGCAGAAGGCCATCGGTTTTGGGAATCCCTCTTGAAGAGTCTATACCAGGAGTTACTTATATACTGGATGTAGAAGGTACAAGATGGAAACGTCATGTTAACCAAATTGTAACATGCTCAGAATCTGTAGACACTTGATAAGTTAATTTAGTTTTAAGTATAAAAAGTAAAACTTACAACAACAACATTTTACAACAACACAACACAACACACACAACAACATTCAACATGTTGTTAAAAATAAGTGCGGAAGAGTGTGAGATCAGCAAGATCATCTTACTCACTCACCCCCTCTTGCTCTCTCTCTTTCTTAACATCACATTCTCAGGGATTATTGCTCTGTATTAAATAAATACAAATTAATTGATTAAGTGTTTATTTTGAGATACAACATTTGGGAACTTTACTGACAGAACGATGGTTACATGGTGGTTGATGTCGCAAGCGGCACTGCTGAGCATGAGGTCCTGGGTTCGATTTCGACCGGGTCGGGCAAAGTGTTATTAGGTTTTTTCCATCAGGAATTTCTAAGTAGCAGCCCGGAGTCTGTATTTGTGTCTGGTTGATGGCAATACCCTCTCCCCTTATTACATAGGCCTTAAACATAACTGACGTAATGTGGGTGTACCATAGCTACAACTCTGCCTATCCTTCGGCTCTTCAAGGTATACAGGCGTGATGTTATGTCACAATGGTTAACAGGCCGACGGTATTTTTTTTAACTCCTGCAGTTCGGGTTCCTTTTTACTTAGAGACCTTTGATTATTTGTCACAAGTTTCAGTCTATACAATTAATAGGTTTTTATTAACTACTAGCTTTGACTGCGGCTTCGCCCGCTTGGAGTTCGGAACGTGCTACCGGAACAAAAAGAAGCATGCGACCTCTTCCACGACGCCATCTATCATCTCGCTAAATTTTATCGATAAAGGTAACATACAGACAGAGTTACTTTCGAATTTATAATAACTATTAAATATCGATTAAAGATTTTAACTACCTATGATAAAAATATTTACCCACATAAAACAAAGTAAATAAACACAATTTTTGGTGCGAAAGGCTTTCATTTCCTCGACAGATACTAAATGCAAAGATATTCGGCACGTCGCGTCGCGTCGTCGTATCAAGTGTCTACAATTATTTTTAATTGCTATCGGAAATAGTATCCTTATTGATTTTAGCGTGTTTTTATTTTAAGCGCCGCCGGTAGGTCGATTATTAGGTCATTATACAAAGTTGATACGACAGAGGGGCTTTCCTTTAAAATGCCTGTTCTAGGTACCATTTTCAAGCTCTGTACCAAAAATCAATTAAATAGGAGCAGTAGTTTAGTCGCAAATATTTTTTTAAGTTTTTGCACTGTTTGAAACGATGTACATATCTTTCCTAACAGCTGATTATATCTAAGCATAGGTCATGCACCTTACAACGATAAAGACGTTGCCACTTCGTTACCTAGGTATCTAAGGTTAGTCAAATTTATTTACAAAGGGTGGGTGCGTTTTATTCTGATTTGTAAGCCGTATAGTTTGTTTGAAAAAAATATTTTCTCATTTTTGGCGCCTTTTATTTTTATGCCGTATCGAATTAATACTAAACACGTATAGTATACGTAGTGTAATTTAATGCCCCTCTGTCATATCAACACTGTATAGGGATGACGGTACGGTTGTAACAGTTTTCAGTATGTTGATCGCCCATAGTGTTGACATTGTGGCTTTACACAAAGATTAAAGCTACATAACATAATCAGACTTTCACGTTCCCACTGCTGGGACACTGGCCTCTTCAGTGTGAGAGGGAGTGGGTCGTAAACCACCCAGCGGGCCCAGTGCGGATTGGTAGATGGCACGTGTCTTCGAATTACTGGTTCAAGCAAAAAACCTTCAAAAGTCAAACATCAACATAATTCTTTTACTTATAAAACCCGGGCACTTGCAAGGCAGGTTTATGTGTATACATTTCTTTACAAGTTCAAACGAATTTGGGTTCGTTTTACAATTTGGCGGAGTTTCTTGCCCATTCTTCTCCATACGAAAACCTACCATTTGGAAGGGGGCCACTAGAATCAATTCTATTTATCTGTAATTTTTGACGTTCAAAAGTGCCTTTTATGTGCCTATTTGAAATAAATGCTTTGACTTTGAATTGTTTTAAGTGTTATTTTGCCAATTCCCAGAGTGTGCCTCAATTCACATGCACATGTTTTTTCAATATTACTTCACAAATCCGTTGCATAAATCTTTATCAACAGCGCCTCTAAAGAGTATTCTATTCCTCTATTTCAGCATTCAAGCACCGAAATATTCTTGTGGCAGCATAACCTATACTTCCAGGATTTTTCTATAAAGAAAACGTCTTACCCACGCCCATTCTGTAAAATAAGTATAAAAACTTCTTTATAAGACTCTAAAATTTCACACTAAAGAATGACTGGCGCGGTCACTTGACCGCAAAACGCCCACCCGACGCCAGCCGACGCCACCCGACGCCAGCCGTCGCGAGCCGACTTACAGTTTTTAAGTAAGTAAGTACAAGTGGAATATAAGATTTTCGTAAGAGGAAACAAGATTTTCTGGCACCCTGAACTAAAGACTTAGGTCTAGTTTTTAATTTTATTTGATCTGAGTTATACGTGTGCTGAATGGGTGTTATTTACCTGCAATAAATAAATTATTATTATTATTATTATTTAAACTTTGCATAAAATAAAATAAAGTGATTTTTAATTCTTTTTTAATTGGATTTAAGTCTTGTAATGGTGGTGGGTTTCGGAATGATACTTACAAAAATCAATTTTGCCGCTTTTATACAAACTGTAAAAAGTAGCGAGATCGATAGCACTATCACTAAACACACACTATTACACACACTTTTGAGTGAATTGAGTTTTGAGTTTGACACACACCCCCCCACACACACACTATCTTTACATTACTTTATTATATTTTCTAGTTTGTGATATATCAAAAATTTTAGTGTATTCGAAGACATATGACATTTACCAACCCGCACTGGGTCTGCGTAGTAGATTACAGCCCACTTTATTTCGAAGAAAGGAGGCCTGTGTTCCAGCAGTGGACACCTTATAGGCTGATTATGATTATGCTTACAATAAATTGTTGTATAATTATGTATGTTGTCTATTCGGGTTCGATTCCCGCACGGAACAAATATTTGTATGACCTACATGTATTTGTTCCGAGTCTGGGTGTTTTTCTATCTATAATATGTATGTATTTACAAAAAAAAAAAAATGTATATAAGTAGTTTATCAGCCATCTTGTTACCATAACACAAGCATTAGGTTGCTTAGCTTGGGACTAGATGGCGCTGTGTGAAATGTCCAAGGATATTATTATTATTATTATTATATGTTTTACTAAGTATTGCACTGTCGACTTGCTAGTACAGGCGAGTAGAGCCACTTGACCGTAGAGCTCGCTAGTGGCTGCCACTCGCAGAACTAACTTTTAAAAAAAAAGATTTTAAGTATCTAACGCGTCTCATTGATATTACTTTATAGGTACTTAGCGATGTATAGGTAGTTGACAAAAGAGGTCCTGATGACCGATTTCTTAGCTGCTCCTAAAAAGAGGTTCGATTTTATAATAGCTATGAAGGGGTTGTGCCATAAAGGCCACCTTTTATACAACTACTTGAGACTTTTGTGGAAGAGTTGATACATAGGAGAAGAGGTACATACTTCTTATCTTCTCTAATTCTGTCATGCATTTGCGTCGTCTATTTTCAAACTAAACTAAACAAAAATGTACTAACATGGCATTTAAATATTTCAGAAATAAGCATCATCCAGTTAAAAATTAGAATTTCAAAACTACCCTCCGCCAACACGTCGAGCTTACAAATCGTTTGCAACTCCACAGCTCTCCAAAAGTTAGAGAACAACAAACAAAATTTAGAATTACCCTCGCATTGTCCCATCTCATTTTAGACCCGGTATTAAAACGTACTTTATCATCTCTTACTGGGTTTTAATTCGTGACGTCACTTGTACGTGCGTGGGTCATGTTGTCGTGTCGTCGGGTGTGTGTTGCGATGTAAAGGGTGGAGGCGACGGTTGTGTGGTAGTTGCGTGGTTGTTGTTGGTTGTTGATTTTTTTGTACATCAGAGTGGAATCCACTGGATGCAAAAAGCATAGAACCGGTTGAAGTGGCGGTGCTTGGGGGAGGTGTAATTATGTCCAGCAGTGGACGTCTTTCGGCTAAAATGATGATGATGCTGATTAGATTCAGAGTCGCAGTCTAGTGATGTTGTTGAATTTACTAAAGACAACTGAGGTGCAAATTCCCGTATTTCTACATTACATTCGCATTCTAATCTCAGTCTGAAACTGTCACGAAAATCAGAGGTATTTTACCTCTGATTTTCGTACAGTTTTGACAAGTTTCTAACATTGATGGTCGCTGAGATGAGATTGTCTTCAGATAATTGAGCATAGCAGTGGCAAAGTTGGTGTCAAATTGAATCAAGGTGAATTTGTGTGGTCAATCGAGAGGTTCTTGCAAACTCTAAAATACTACAATAATCAATCTTCTAAGATAACAACGAATCAACACCCTTAGGCCCTTTGTACACGGCATGGTTTCTTTATATATAAAACACGTTATAAAACACTTTATGTATAAACCACGCCGTAGGAAAAACGTGTCTGTCAACTAGCTTCCATACAACACTGATGACCGTGCCTACACACGGCGAATAAGCTGAAGTTTTTCACAACAAGAAAAACGTGTGTGTACAAAGGGCCTTAAGCTTTAGACGTAGAGAGTTGCTTGTTCAATTGTCACAGAATGCTCAAACTTGAAACAGCAGTCAGCACACATTTTTCCGGGGTGTTAGTTAGTCAAGATTGCTGGACGACTCTGACTTAGGAAGGCTAGAGACAGAGAAGAGTGGGGTGCATTGCAGGATGCCTACAATAACCTAACTACCTAATATTGGGTGGCGAAAGGCTGAAAAGAGATCTCTCTCTTTTCTTGAGAAGAGTAACTCTCTTCGTTAAAAAAGATAAGCAGATTAAGTATCTTGACCAGTCTCGCGAGGTTATCGTCATGTGGGATGTGGATACAGCAGTCATTGTGCCGATAGTCGTGACTGCCATGACATAATAGCCAAGAGCCTCGACCAACACCGGACGAAGCTTTCGTTAGGCAGCTGGATCAAACGCTTGATCCAGAAAGCGCTACTTCTGGACAAGGTGCATATTATTAGGAGGTTCCTTTCTCAGGAGCCCTGGCCGCCGGTGACTTGGACACTGTTCCCGATATCGGGAGGCCACTATAATTTTAACTACTATTATTAAATTTATTCACCACATTCACGATAGTGTATGCCTAACTTAAGGTAGATCATACAGGCAGACGCCAGCACATCAAGCTACTACAATCTGTCAAATTTCTTTAATAGAGTTTCAATTTTATCGCTGAAGCATTAGGTTCAAGGTTGATTGGAAAGATTTGACAGTTTCGGGTAGCATGATGTGCTGGCGTCTGTATGTGTACAATGATAATTTTATTGTAACGACTTACTTTAATTTTTACTCTACTTTACATTAAGGACACCCCCGACATCTATTAACTTTGTCAACACTGGTAACTGTATCGTTGCAAAAGCATAATCGGCCTATAATGTTCTCACTGCTGGAACACAGGCCTCCTCTCTGTGAGAAGGAGCCATAATCCACTACGCGGGCCCAGTGCGGGTTGGTGGATGTCACATGTCTTCGAATTTTTAGTTCTAGGACTTGCCAGTTTTCTCACGATGTTTTCCCTCACCGTTTTGAGAGCAGTGGTGATGAAATAATTTACACAAAGTAAAGCGCCTGTCCGGACCGGTCGAAATGGCGTTGCTTGGAAGAGGGCTATGTCCAGCAGTGGGCTTCTTTCGGCTGAAATGATAATAGCGATGAAAGCTCGTCTCTGGATTTGAACCTACAAGCTAAGTGCAGCTTGAAAGTCGCGGACGTTATCTCTGGGCGTTACAACTACTCTCACAGCAGGCTTAGTGAGCAAACGTGTTTATCTTCTTTACTTTCATAATTGTCCATTATTTCCCTTTTTCAAATATCTTATCCTTATTACAATTTTTTTTTAATTTTTATTTTATAGAACATTGCCCCACTCTAGGAATTTCTCCTGTATCGTAGGTGCGTTTACAAACATTTAAACTCACATACACAAACAGTCAGACCCGGAACAACTACTTGTAGGTCATACAAATATTTGTTCTGTGCGGGAATCGAACCCGCGACCACTGCGCCAACCGTTTCGTCAAAATAAATGTGAAGCGTCCAATAAATAACTTACCTTAGGGATTATAAATATTAATTACGTAATAAATAAAAATAATAACAAGTAAATTAAACAATAAGGAATAATTTAAAAAATAAATAGTTTTTACAATGTTAATAAATAAAAAAATGTATATAATTTATAAAACAATAATTATAATTCTTAAATTCAATTCTGTATTTATAAGGGCTGATTTTTCTAACGCCAGATAATTGTATCCAAAGAATAATTTTGAATTTTTGACAATCTTCCATACAAAATCTGTCAGACGTAAATTTTTATTCGTCGTCTATTTTTATGAATAAAAATAGACGATTGAAAAATCAGCCTTAAAACAGTATTACTTATTAACTAATAATAAAATTTATCACATTAATAATTTATTACACCCAGTGTTCTTCCTCCTCTCTTCTACTTGATCTATGCTGTGTCCGACAACCCTCATAATAATGAAAAATAAAGAATAATGTAAATCGTGCAATATATTATATAAAAATATAACTTAAAACCAAATATATAAGGTGCTATAAAAATATCTGCCACGGCTTTAATGGGAGGTAGTATTGTGTTTATAGATTACAATAGTGAAGAACTTTCGTACCCCGGAACAGTTAATTCACGACCGAGTGGCCGCCGCGCACGGCGGCATTGTTTGATAAGAATGGCAACAGTGTATGAATGAACGTCGCCGGCGTTTTTAATTGAATTCAGTGCGGTGCGGTAACAGCTTACAAGTCTACGGGATGGTTTTATACTAATAAATCAATTCAAATTTATACGTACATTTTTTTTGTATGAAAAAAAATATGACGAATAATCAATAATTTATCTTTACTATTGTAATCTATAAACACAATACTATCTCCCACTGCAGCCGTGGCAGATATTTTTATAGCACCTTATATAAATAAGTTTAAGTAAATAAAATATAAATACCATAAAAGCAAGTGATACTACATATTTTAATGATACTATTTTAATGTAGATAATATTTATTTATTTTTTTCTTAACAAAAAGCGCGTTCATCCTCTCTCCTATAGAAAACTAACTTTGCTGTGCCCGACAGGGTCCATAATTGATTCGATGTTTTGACATAACAACTATCATAATTATGTACACATTATGGAATGCAATAAAGTATTGAGTATTAATTGTGACTAATATTATTATTTCCCTACATTATTGTATGCAATAAAGAATTGAGAATCCTGCCGCCGGCTACAACTGGTTGCCATAAACTGTCACGTAGTAAAGGCTCAGTGTGAATTCGTGGCACAATAATTAGCCCGTGGTCGCGCCACAATTACGTGCTGAGCGGGCGATTGTCGCGCGCGCAATGAGTTATGTACAGCTGTAATGTTCACAGCTTTTAATGAGTTGGGATACTGCTTCTTTTGTTAGGGTTATAGTCACGGCTTTAGGCTGTGTTGTGTGGTGACGAGTTTGGCAAGGCTGGTAAGGGATGGATGGGAATGGCCGACGATGGGGCACAGGGCGATTAGAAAGGGTTATGGCTAGGGAATGCAAACTTGAATGATTTCTTGAGATTCAATCTTCTGGGTAGGCAATCTTTCAGATTTTGACTGTTTTTGTCGAGATTATGACAATTTAACACATCGCTCTTAGCACACTATACTTCTTGAGAAGCAATTTTCAAAATAACAATAAATGGTATTATAGTGGGCATGATGCGGGTGGGCAAGCTGTGTGCTAATTTGTTGTACACACGGCTACACATCAAGCTATTCAAAACCAGTATTAGCTGACCGTTCATTGGGAGAAAATATCATACAAAGTGAGGCCAAGACAAACTGGTTTTGTATAGCTTGACGTTTAGCCGTGTGTACATGTTTATCAGTTAAATATGTACGTTGATTGGAGATTAAACGAATGCTGTTTTATGTACAAAATACCACACCACTTTCGTAAGTACTTGAAATTTTAATTAAGTTTAACCCACAGATATAGATCTGTGGTTTAACCAATTCGATATAAGAAAAAAATTAATTAAAAAAAAGTAGGCGAAATCTCAATTTAAAAAAACTCTACCTTGATCTCGCCAGACTTAGCAGCACGCTTTAGCATTTTCCCAACCATGTTGGGGTCGGCTTCCAGTCTTACCCGCAGAATAGCTACCAGTATTCCAGTATTTTACACGTAGAAGAATTTTCTAGTTCTACGTTTATCTGCATCTCCTCATTTTCCATGATTTCCATCAAACTTTATCGCCATTGAGCGGATAAAATAGGACGAAAACCGAGATATGATCGAGTAATCAATGCAACACACTCGACACTCGACGCTTCGCTTCACCGTAGACACATGTAAAGCGTAGGCTGCACGTGTAAAACCGAACAGATAACACGGACGTAGTTTTTTAATGACGTGTCCCATGTTTCTATAAATAAATCCGTATTTTTTTTCCGAATTGATACAAAATGCGGAGGGAATTGATTTCTTTTTTGTTTCGTTTTTTTGTTGTAATTTCGTCGGATGGTCGTCGATTTTTATTTTGATGACGATTTGAGTGTTTAATAGAACGTTTTCTTAAAAAGAACTTTTGTTTTGACCAAAGATTTGTATACACTTTATAAAACATCCAAAGTGCGTAAGTGCGCGTCCAGCTGCTCACCTAGCACGACCGTTGTCGTGTAGCGACAAGGTAAAGCTAAGCTTATAGGTTAATGATAAAAAGACAGGGAGGTAGAAGACAATTAAAGATATATATTTATAAGAAAAGGATGGAGATGGACTGAAGAGTGGTGTGTAGTATGTGGAGGTGGGGTGTATAAGTGATGATGCGTGATAGATGGGTTGAGGAGGTTGAGGTGAAGATACAGGTGGGTTGAGGAGGTAGTCGCGAGGCAGGTGCTGGCGACAGGGGCAGGTACAGCTGCCGATCCAGGATCAGGAGCAGGAACAGGTGAAGACAGGTGCTAGGGCGTGGCAACACGGTGGACACCCGTAGGAGGGTCCACGCAGCAGGCCAGGACGCAGCACAGCAGCAGGAGAGAGAGGCACGGCGGAGACGCTGTCAGCCCGCCAGGTGAGGACAGGAGGGCCCACGCAGCAGGCCAGGACGCAGCACAGCAGCAGGAGAGAGAGGCACGGCGGAGATGCTGTCAGCCCGTCAGGTGAGGACAGGAGGGCCCACGCAGCAGGCCAGGACGCAGCACGGCAGCAGGAGAGAGGCACGGTGAAGACGCTGTCAGCCCGCCAGGTGAGGCGGCCCTCAGGTGAGGCAGCCTTCAGGTGAGGCGCGGCCCAATAGATGTAGTAGCCCTCTTCATGGAGGACGGAGGGCGGAGGCGTAGGCAGGGTCCGTCAGGTACCGCAGCAGAGAGGTACGCTGGGTATTCCCGGGATAGGTGGCCCTGGAGTATCAGGCTCCTTGTAGTGTTCGCTTTAGAGGCGAAGCCAGAACTGATCCTTGTATTGCTTGGATCAATAAGGTAAACTCGTAGAATAACATTATGTAGAAAATATGAATTTGAGATAGGAACGTAGCCAGTAATTCTTTTACGTGAGTTTGCATATCAAATCCACTAAAAAGATACAGGCCGGTAAGAATTTGAAAGGTACGTTGCCATGACGACGTATTAAACGTCGTTGTCAAAGCTGTCATAATAAAATATATTATAATAAAATACAATAAAATCTATAGTTATTTTGTATTAGAAGTATAGTGTTTATAGGAAAAATGATATCCATCAATGTGGGCGAAACTACCAACCCTTGGATGACACGAAATCGTCGTAGACTCATGTTAAAGTTGGAAGCTGTGTCTGTGTACTGATTGTGGATAGAACGTGTCGTGAGGAATAATCAGATCAGCGCCTAACGGTCACAGAATGCTTGTTCTGACCTTGAGGAATGATTGAAGGTAACTGTGAGTATGTACATTATGTTACACCGTAAGGTAACGTAGACGTAAGGTAGACGTAACGTAGACATAATGTAGACGTAACGTAGACGTAACGCAGGCGTAACGTAGACGTAACGTAGGCGTAACGTAGTCGTAACGTAGACGTAAGATAGACGTAACGTACACATAATGTAGACGTAACGTAGGCGTAACGTAGACGTAGCGTAGACGCAACGTAGACGAAACGTAGACGTAAGTACAACGCGCCACGCGACGGGGTTATTGGTTTTTTTCATTACCAAGAGGAATGACGATCTATTAAGAGACGAAGTTATCTCGTGTCTGCAATTTAGCTGGTATGTAAGTACTATATCGAAACTCGACAACAATAAGTTTCGTACGGTATTAGTATGTACTTTCCCGGTAGCCTCAATTTCTCAGGGAGCTCTACAAAGTACCAAGTAGGTACTTCCTATACTTAATTATTCACTTATGAATTTATGGACCACGACAGTAGAACTATGAGAGAATACATACATGCTAGCGCGCGAAGTGTAGTTTGCATTGTCACGGCAATGTAGCCCTAGCAACACATTAGCTCCGACCTAAGTATGTAGGTTTCATCTTCATCACCATTTCAGCAGAAAGACGTCCACTGTTGGACAAAGGCCTTCCCCAAGCACCTCCACTTCGACTGGTATCGTGCTTCCCGCATTCAGCAGATTCCTACGGCCTTGAATGAATGATTTTAGATAAAACCCCGTATTCATGGCAAACATTTGTTTATAAAAACAAAGTTTAATCAACATTTTGCTGAGTTGCCGGCAACACTGCGTGTTGCAGAGTTGATCACGGCATGTTGACAAGTTCTCACTCGACGAGCGACAACATCTTGTGGACATGTGTGGACGTGTTTGCAACCAGTTTATAAACATGGCAGTAGTGTGCAATACATTAGATAAATGGAACACAACAGCACTACATCCGCGGGCAATATTTTGATGCAAACTGGCTTGTGTACAAGACGTCATATTGATATAAACTTTATTTCCAGCAACTTTGTGGTTGCTCATCAACAATTTTGATCAACTGTTGCTCAACAAAAGTTTACCATGAATACGGGGCTTTAGTGTAGGTATGTACTCGTAGTTGTAGGTAGTACCTTTACCTATATACATATAGAACGGTATAGAGGTACGGTCAGCAACAAAAGTCGGTTAACACTTCAGTTGTTGCAAAATATTCTTAAAAAACATGTAGTAATACAATATTTAAGAATAATTAACTCTTTGCTATTAAATGAAATAGTGAAAACCAATGTATCGCATCATTTTGTATCAATTTAGATGATTTGTAAAAGTAACAGAGTTAATTTACTTTTGTTGCCGACTGTACCTGTTGACCATTGATTAGTCAACACAATGCGATCTAAATCCCGTGCATGACCACAAGCTTGTGGATGAATAGCTCTATTACATTATCAAGTCGAACACTAGTGTTGTACTTACTTCCCGGGAAATCGTATCGGTATCCAGAATACTATCCGGAGTTTTTCTTGGAACTGTGTCAATTTAATGTCGAATTCAAAGAGAATACGTTTCTCCAACTACGTTGGGGTCAGCTTTCAGTCTAACCGGATGCAGCTGAATACCAGTATTTTACATGAAAAGATTGCCTATCTAGCCTCCTTAATCAAGTTACTGAGAAACACTATACCCCTTGTAAGATTGGTTGTAAGACTTCGACTTTTTGCCTAACCGTAACGTATTTCAAAGATCTACAAATGACAGCCGGGATCAACGGCTTAACGTCTGAGGCACGGTGGGGTCTCGTTATGTAATGGATGGTCATCCATCCACGGACCAACCTCGATCGACCAGAGTGGCAGTTATTATTTAGCCACGAGCCCCTCATTTCTCACTGCAACTATTCTCATACACCTCTGCTACACATAATTCGCACATACAGTCCGTTCACAGTAATCTTTACCTCTGATTTGCATCACTGTTCAAATCATCCTGATCTTTATTCTCATTCGAATAAGGTTGCTGTTGGGTTGCTCCCGCTGACAAGTCTGTCAAAATCATTGTGATCTTTATTCTCGTTACTATAAGGTTGCTGTTAGGTTACTGTGGTCAGAGGTAAAATTACTTTGAACGGACTGTAATTAGGTTTGGTGTGAGGCGCTAAGTGCGGACTGTCGCAGACTATTAAATATAACTACAGTACTTGTGATGTTAACGAAATAGAAGCAAGTGGTAGCCACAAATGATACTGTTAGGTATTACGAAATAAAGAAAGAAAAATATTGTATCTGGGATACGCACAGGAAATACAAACAGTAAAAAACTAATAAAATAATGAAAACAAAAAAAAAGTTTTATGTCAGCATAATGCTGCGATATTTAAAAAATAAATACCGAAGCGCTGGTGTTTTGATAGGGCCCCATGTGATGCCGAAGAAGGGTTCCTTTGCTTTTTCGTGGTGGTACGAGCTGTGCTTTTCATCTAGGTATGTGCATATTTGTATGTGTGTTTAATTTTCACTAAAACACTCCTAGAAATTGGTATTGTACTATTATTTTTCAAATGTTCACAGTTTTATCCTCATGTCAAAATCTGACCCAGCTAGGACGTTAACTATATCGATATGTAGTTTCAAGATATATAACGAAATTAGCAGCTCTATACACTAAAAACATGCGCTAAATGTGGAAGTGATTCAGAAATAAATGTTTATTTATTTATTTTATTTTATACTACATGTCATGTAAAACTGCAATTTGCAAAAACCTTTCGTCATAATTTCATTCGATATCATGCATATCATTCAATATTTTTAATTTTTCGTTGCCATTTCATACAAAATGCGTTATTTGATTTCCACTATTTTATATCAAAAGAGAGTCCGCGTGAGATTTCAATAATACATTTATTATTTTTTGTGAAAGGAAATAACATAAAACGTTCGTTGAAATTCTATCAATTCACTATCAATCTCAATCTGGGATATTGCTAATCCATTGCTTCATGTGTTCGAAAAATTTGTCTGCTCAACGACGTAAATAACGCAATGAATGTAGTTGAACTGTCAAAAAAACAGCCAGCCATAGATTATGATGCAATTGCTTACAAATTTCAAGACAAGCATTAAACTCAAATCCTTAGGTTGATAACGGGAGGGCTGTGTATGACTTAATCCCGAAACTCAATTCCAAACACGTCTCACGAAATTAATACATATATATCACCTGATTGATGACGTCATTCACACCTAAAAACGGAACAATTTCCCTAACACGTGCCCCGTAGATAAACATTACTATTCCCCAATGGGTCTAATTGTTGAAACCGAGCCACCCGCGGCGCGTATATTTACGACACTGATTACAAATGTCACTCGCTGCAAATTCGGCATGCGTTTAATTTGGGCAGGCTTTTAGATCCAAACACAGATTTCTGTTAGCAGGCTTTTAGGTGGAGGTTGGAAGTATTACTTGAATGACGAGTTAAATGTCGAGAGGTTAAATTACAGAACTCAACTCAACTTAAAAACTCAAACTATTTATTTCAACTAAACCAATTACAGGCACTTTTGAATTGTCAAGGGTCAGTCAGTCAATAAGATGAAGCTAGTTGGGACAGCTGATTGGTCTTTAGAATAATGGAATTGACTGGCTATTGAAGGTCAAATTACGTTACACTTCAACTTTTCAAGCAGTTTGGGATTGAAACCCTCGGGCCGTGGGGTCCGAGGCTCATGGTTTGTTCAACGAAATCTCCTGTAAATGGCTGGTTGATACTTCCCGTGACCCAAGGGCTGGCTTTTACCTTTGCCAGAGGCTAAGCATTGCCATACAAAGTGGCAATGCCACCAGTCTCTTGGGTACATTACCAGTTTACAGCGATGCGGAGGAATTTTTCGATGCCATATTTTAGTTTGTTAATAGTTTTAGTTAGATTAGTTTATTATATTTTTATTTTATTCGTTTTTAGTTAGTGTAAAAAGTTTATCGAGTGTATATATTTTTATCCTTTATAAATAATAAATTCTCGTTACACTTCTCTGTAATATTCTGATGTTTAATCTCAATCTGATCGAGAACCAGGTGAATTGCGAATCTGGTGAACTGTTCATGAGCTAAAAAAAAAAAAACCTTTTTGTCTTTGCTATATAAGAAACTTTTGTTCAAAGTTCTATATTCCTAGACCCAGTGGTTTAGGCTGTACGTTGTCTGTGAGTGAATGGATGAATTTAAGTTGTGAGACATAAACACATTTTTATCATATTTTATATTAACCCGCAAATTCCCCGCTTTCAATCCCATTGTTCGATGACACCACTAATCTGTCAAACCTCAGACGACTGACGAGTCCAATTTTGTGGAACTAAGCTTCTGTCGTGAGCTGATTCAAGCAGATAAATAAGTCGGCGGTGTAAGTCCTCTGTTGTAACTGCGATCGGGTTAAATTGATTGATGTAAGCTTTGCTTGCTAAAAAAATTTCTCGTCCAGAACAGCTTGTATAGGTACGTGGCTCAGAAGTGAGATGGGTTTATAATTCTTCAGTAAGGATTTGTCAACTTTTTTGAAGAACAGAACCACCGCACCTCTGCTCCGCGCCTCGGGCATTGTACCCTCTTGGATGACGGAGTTATTGTTCCTCTGTCGTTATTCCGTCGTCCTCAGGTGCCTTGTTGTTCTTCAGCTGCTCTAAGGCCACCCTAATCTCACACTGGTCGATATCCGGAATGTCCTCCGTGTAGTGGTGCGTTAGTTCAGCTCGATGGTCATCTGACTATGTCCCGCTGGTTTTACCGCCCGCGTTGAGTATAGGTGCCCGTAAAAATCCTTAACTTCTCTCCGTGTATCTTGGACTTCGAAGTCACGATTCTGCCATAACACTTTCGACCCTCGGTTCTGCTCAATCGCGACCTTAATGTCGCGGGTGTTGGAGCACTGAAGATTGCGTCGCGTCAGCTTCCTAATTTTTTGGATTAATGCCCTCTTATCTGACGAAGACGGCTGCATAGATGGCCACTCTCGTCTTTCTCTCATAAGTCCGAGAGTCTCCGAGAAAAGTTTGGACACCTTACTTTTCGCTGTGACGGGAAAGGTCTGCGGGACACGTCACGTAGTGCTTTGACCATCTCGTCAGCTTTCTCGTCGATAGTGCCTGTAGTTACCAATAGGTCGAATCGATTTTGAAGTTCCAATTTGAACTTTGCGGATCCTAGAGCGGCTTGGAGCTGCGTAGGTCTGTTTATATGTGTGTACATAAATGGTTAAATAAATAAATAACTCTTTGCCCGACCCGGGAATCAAATCTAGAATCCCATGCTCAGCACAATTAAAGTGGTCTTCAAATCTCTAGATATCTTTTTCCGACACAAAGACAGTACAAAGATACGTCAAAGTAATTCACCTACACAATAAAACGTATGTCACTTGGTACACCACAGAGTTATAATTTCATTGGAGTGTGAACATCTATTCATTAGTCCGTATCGATTTCATAAGCATATATATTCTACATCTTTTTCCGCTTCCATTTTATCCTCAAACTACGAAAACTGTCGACCAACTTCCCCAAACTTTCATTCGAATCCTGAAACCCGGATCCCGGTGTCTATTAGCGTCACTAGTGTCTGCAATCAGTGATGAGTCTAATTGGTAAAACCGAGGTCGCCGCAGAGCGTTGATTTAGACGCTGATTATCAGCGCCACACGCCTGAAATTCGGACGGCCTGCGTTAGTTTCGAATTCGCAAGATCAAATACGGAGCCACCTTTCGGAGTCGGAATTAGAAGGATTTTATGTGCATTTGGCGTTTGTAGGTGAAACTGGGGTTTAGGTTTGTTTGCAGTTTACCTTGTGGTGTTACTGTTTAGAGGTACCCTGTCCTTTTAGGTGCACTTCGGTGAGTAGGTCATAGAGTGGCAACGCGAGGTTATGCAGCGTGAGAGGGTGGGTATTTTGATGAACTCCCGTTAGTCTACACAGTTTTTAGTTTAGATTAGTTTTATGTGAAGCAGTTTAGAACAAAAGCTATAGTTTCCTAAAACAGCGGTGGCCGTCTGCAATTTGCCGGCGAATGACGTCACTGAAATGTTAATTATGAAAGTAAGTTGGTGTGTTTTCCGTTAGAGTGTTTTTTGACAATTTACCCAAACCCCGCCGCCATCTGACACTGCGGCCGTTATTTGATGTCCACCGCTTTTCTAAGAAACTGTAGCTTTAGCTTATCCACCTTATTTTCTCGAAGTCGATCAACAGAGTTACAAAAACAGATGATCTATTTCTTTACAATTTAAAATGATTCTATCCACTTTCATTTAAATTCTCAAATCCCATAAAAATAACGAGTTCTCGGGATAACAGATAACTTTCATTTATCGAGTTTTTAAAACGATTATCGACTCGCTAAGTGAGACATTATTATTAAAAATGTCGTCGCGAAGGATATCAATGGTACATTAGTTGAATTAAAATGGATTTCCGATTCGTTTTCAGGTATAACGATTCGAGGGTCTTTTATTTAATTTATGATTGTCTCAATTGTATGGAGGCGCGTTGCCTGAAAGGTTCGGATTATACCTTTTTTGCAACCTTTTTTGTTTTAGAATGTAAATTGAAATCAGGTCGGCCGGAGCGAAGACAATCTCCACAGATGGGGTTCACGGACGGCTTAGATCTCAAGTGCGTATGTGGTACCTCCCCACAGACAATAGCCCACCTTCCATCTTGCACCGCATGCTGTCACCTACACTTGACTAGCTTATGGTTTCGTCAGTGAGCGGAGTTCACACGGCTGAACATTGCGTCATTAATGTTTAAACTTTTTGCTATCGATACGCTAAGAAAAATTGAAATCAATTTCAAAAGATGGAACATACATTATGTTCCAATTTCAAATCGCTGACAAATGTAAAAACAAATGCGACACATGTCATGTTCCGTTAGCAATAAGTAATTTTCATTGACCGCAATTATTATTATTAAGAATTTGAGATCATTTTCAAGTTTGGAACAACAAATTGAATGTTATACTTATCAACGTTCAAATTCCATTGCAATCAAAAACTTATTTTTACTTATTTTTTACTCATTTTTGTTACAAATGGTTTAAAAAACATTAAGATTAAAAACGGCACAATTGATATTGAAAATTCAGTACGGTGGAAAGAGTTAACAAGTGCAATAAAAGAACATTCCAAAATTGTTATGTACATGTGGCAAAAAAACAAAAAATTAAGTACAGACGCCAGCACGTCAAGCTACTACAATCTGTCAAATTTCTTTAATAGATTTTCAACTTTATCGCTAAAGTATTAAGGTTCAAGGTTGATTGGGCAAATTTGACAGTTTCGGGTAGCTTGACCTGCTGGCGTCTGTACATAGTAAGCAACAAAAAGTAGATTATGACTTACGATTTCATGTTGACTGCCTCGTTGGTCGAGTGATCGCAAGCGCCACTGCTGAGCACTGCTGGTCTTGGGTTCGAGTCCCAGGTCGGGCCGTTATCGGGTTTTTCTATCTGGAATTTCTCAGTAGCAGCCTGGAGTCTGAATAGAGCCCGGATGATGGTACGACTCTTGCAATATTACATGGATCATAAGCATATGTGACGAAATGGAGGTACATCTCTGCTCACCCTTTCGGGGAACCTAGGCGTAGTGCTATGAATATTTTTATAAACATAAAATACTCATAGAAATGTTTGAAGATTAATTAAAATGATTTAAAATAATGCAGTTTGGTAAATACATTGTTAGCAGTAGTATTATAAAATACAGCACTGCTTATTTAATATTATACGCAATTCCATTAAATGTTATTATTCTAGGAATATAATAAATTAAATTGAACCCTCTTCTGTGAAAGTTAAAAGAATTAGTGGTCAGTGAAATGTTTACATAAACAGAATACAGATGTAAAATAACAACGACCTGAATTTAAATATTAATAACGTATTATTAATAGTGTAAATTAATTTCACTGACAGTCAGTTAAAATTTAAATTAATTGAATGTCGTGTGGTATTAAATTTATTTGACGGCACGGTTGGCGCTGCGTGTCGCGGGTTTGATTCCCGCACGGAACAAATATTTGTATGACCTACACGTATTTGTTCCGAGTCTGGGTGTTTTTCTATCTATAATATGTATGTATTTACAAAAAAAAAAAAGTATATAAGTAGTTTAGCCATCTGGTTACCACAACACAAGCATTAGGTTGCTTAGCTTGGGACTAGATGGCGCTATGTGAAATGTCCAGGGATATTATTATTATTATTAAATTCGTCTTTGTTCATATGAAGTTTATATAAATAAATGATTTCGCTCTGTGGTGGTTTTTGACAGATTTATTGACAGCATCCATACACACACACACACACACACACATGTTTGTCGAAGGATCGATGGCCGGTGGAGCAGACGAGTCCTGGAGTGGAGGCCGCGTATCGGCAGGCGTAGTGTGGTAGGTACGTCCTCCAGCTAGATGGACGGACGACCTAAAGAAGGTTGCTGGGACGGACTGGACGCGGAAGGCGGAGGACAGGGTGTTGTGGCGCAGTCTGGGAGAGGCCAATGTCCAGCAGTGGACTGCGATAGGCTGAGTTGATTGATTGATCCATACATATAGGTATACATATGTCGCATCAATCTGGGTGGCCAAGATGCGATACATCGGGTCTTTTCACGATCCGACATAGTTTAGATAATTGTAAAGTACTTGAAAAAAAACTAGCTTTTAATAAAACTTAGTTTCTTTTTCAAGTACAGTCGCTAGGTACGTAAAATCCACAAGCGATTTTTTCGTGAAATTTGCAAAGGTAACACTAATATCCATTCTACTGTGTTTACATAAATAATAAAATAAATAAAATACGCTATATTGTTGTGACGCATTTATGCTCGTGAATGTACAGTCAACGGCAAAAGTAGATGATCAAAATCAGAAATTCAATACTAATGAACGGAGTTCGCAGCTATATGGCAGCTGTACTAGTAGTAAATGTTTGGTATAATTTACAATCACATACTTTTGAATCACTTCGACGCCACATAGTTCTGACGCGAACTCCGTTTATTAGTATTGAATTTCTGATTTTGATCATCTACTTTTGCTGTTGACTGTACGTGTGTAGGTAGTTTAGCTTGCTTTCTAGCAGTCAAAATGACATACCACCCATACAACCACAGTTACCTCTTCAAATCAGCTTCAGATCTACCGAAATGGGGGGATTTACAGGTTGATTTTCACCGTGTGACTGGTTGACTGCCGAATTGCCACCCCATTTACACAGGTCGATAAAAATGGCAGGTTAATTTTGCATCAAAATGTGGAGCTTCATGCGGCGGGCGATCGCCTGCGACCATAGATATCGTGCCTGTGACGGAGCATTTTCACGGTCGCTTTTAGTCACCTGCGGAATGCGACCTATGTCGCCGCTCGACAAAAGTCGAAACCTATACTTTGGAATTTGCGATTTTAGGACATTAAATTTTCGCCATGCGGCGCCAAAATCGTGCGGCTAATATAGCCTTGTAAAGCCCGCAAGAGCTCAATAAAACCGTGTTTTTTTTCACAAATTCGTTTGAAATCCGGGTGTGAAACGGACTCTCATCTTACAATAAATTGGCACCATCGTCCCTTTGAAGAACTAATTCGGTATTGATACAACTTGCAGTTCGTTAAGTCGATGTTGGAACTGGGGTATACTTTTTTTTAATCTGTTGAAGAATTTTACTGTTCTAAACAGAAATATACTGGCAACAGATGCAGATCAGCCTATAATGTTACCACTGCTGGGACACAGGCCTCCTCCGGGTGAGAAGGAGTGGGCTGTCATCCACCACGCGGGCCCAGTGCGAGTTGGTACAGTCGCCAGCACATCAAGCTACTACTATCTGTCAAATTTCTTTAATAGATTTTCAACTTTATCGCTATAGCTTTAAGGTTCAAGATTGATTGGGAAAATTTGACAGATTCGGGTAGGTTGACCTGCTGGCGTCTGTACATGTTACGTGATGTCTTCAAATTTTTGGTTCTAGGACGTGATGGTTTCGGAGCGTCTGTCTAGGTTCGAACCTACGCCCTACAAGTCGTAAGTCGCGGCCGTTACCTCTGGGCCAAGATTCAATTATAAGTTTTGTTAATTTTATAGGTAACGGCAAATTATAGGGGGTTCGATTACTGCATTGGGACAAATACAATTCGTATTTGAATGGCTTAGAAACTGGACTGTCTGGTTAGTTTTTTAGTCGCGACGGCACAAACAAAAGGGTCCTGGGTTTGTTTTCCGAGTCAGGAAAAGTGTTATTGGATTATTTTTTAATAGGACATTCTCGGTGGCAGCCCGGAGTACGTATTATTTTGTGTACAATTAACGACAATAGGGTCGCCTCTCGTTATTATTAAGTTACTAGCGAATCGTGAGTGTACTGCCTACTCCTTCCAGGAATGCACGCGTGATGATATGTGTATTCAATAACACATAAAACTTTATTTGAATTAAGTTATTAAACAACAAACTGAATGTCATACTTAACAAAGTTCAAATTCCATTGCAACCAAAAACTTATTAGGAACTTTTTGTCACAAATGGTCACTCAAAATTCAACTTAGAATACATTTCAATAAAGTAGATAACTGATTAAGTGGCGATGGCATGTAAATTATCTGAGATTATGAATGCTGCTATACATTACTAATAATTTATGTAGGTACCGCCCCCCCCTACCGCCTCAACCTGTACAGGTAGGTAGAGCTAGGTCTCACGAATATCGATGAGCTATAAACCTATCTTCCGTTTTAAGGTCTCTCCCTAGAGCTAGTACCGAGGTACCTACTTATCTTTTACGCTCTCGTATTTTACGAGCTAAGTAGAGTAGTAGGGAATGGAAGCTGATACCACGTGTCGAGAGGTACCTACTGGGGAAATTCCGTAAAAGAGCTCGGCAATAAATAAAAACGAGATGAAAATGTGTCGTGATGGCTCGGAGGGGGTCCGTACTTGATGGTGAGGTTGCAGGTTCTAGACAAGTCTCTAACTTTAACGTACATAGCTTTTCCAATTTTTTGTGTGAACCACTCACACAAACAAATATACCTTATGAAAAAGATTACCCTGTAATAGCCGATACCTATAATTTACAGACCGTTATTGGTTAATGATTAAATTATTAATTAGTTCTTGCATCTTTACCAATAATGAAGCAAAGACCTCATAGCTTTGCATAGTAGACTGCATGTAGCAGATTACATGCACAACATGTAGTTATCACAGATAAAATTAGCTTACGAATCTATTTAGATGCCCAGCAACCCAGTTTGGCAGTAAAACATGCTATCATTGGTAGGCAAAACGATTCATTTTTGTTTATAGGGACCGAACCCAAGGTGACTTAGACTTTGACATTGTATACTGTAAACAAAAGAAAATAATTTCAATAAATAATTAATTTGTATAAAATACAAGTGCATTATACCCTCACCATTAGGCTAACCATTTTTTGACAGCTGTCTTAGAACGTACATATTCCAGATTACGTAAAAGGTAATTTTATATAAAATAAAAAATATAAACTGCCTTAATTATCTTATTGAATTATCTTATTTATGACTTCTTACAGACATTATAATACCGTGCGTGTATCAATCAATGTATTATGTGTTGCTGCAATCACTAGTTCCATCTGTCAAAAAACGGTTTACCTAATGGACAGGGTATAGGTAATCCTAGTTTCCTCACAGTCACAATATTCATTATAAAAACCTAGATATTCTAAAGTTGTAAAGTTAAAAGCGCGTAAAACATACAATTAAAAATACTGTAGTACTTTCTGGTTGCAGGTTTCACAACAAACTCTCTACTTAGCGTTGAAAGCTCCGAGCTATCCTTTGTTACACTTAATTAAAATCACCATATTAAGGTATTCAAACTATTTCGAGAGCGGACGCCATTTTTTTGCCGTTTAATTTCCATTTCAGTGACAATTAAACTTTTGTCATTTAAGTTTGCAACGTTCCCCCACTCGTGGAAATTAACTCCTTTGCATTAGTAATCATTGTAAAACGTTTCCGAAGAAAATGTTCTCTTTTTTTCTGATTCAGTGCTGGATTTTCTGGACTTTTTATTGGTATTTCGAGTTTGCCATTAAGTGATGAAATAACCTCTTGTTGAGGAAGAGTTTTATGGATCTAGTTGGCAGTTTTAAAACCTGTTTAATGGAAGTATGACTTTTCAATGTCAGCTGAAGAGCGAGTGTTTTGGAGGACTGTCTTTTGTAATTTTATTTATTTAATTTTTTCGCACATAAAAAGGTACAAAGGCGGAATTTTGACGTTCGAAAAGTGCTGATTCTCAAACTAATTTTAATAAGTTTGATTTTGATTTTTGATTACGGGTGAATTCCACCAAACGTTTATACTTAACTAGAACAAGTGTTATCCTGAGAATTTTTTTTTGAATTTTTGACAGTTTTTCTATAAAATTTTATTCCACAGATAAAAGATATATGACTTTGGTCAAATCAGCCCTTAGTAGCGTAAGTCCTCATCATGTAAAAAACTCCTGAAGCCTAATTATTCTCGTGAATTTAAACTATCAAAATCTAGTCACAATCTCGTCTCAGTGACAATGTATTATATGTCAAAGACTTGTCCAAAATGTATGTAAATTAGACGTATTTTGAATAGATTGAAACTGAGATTAGAATGCAAATGCCCACGCTTGCTTGGTCGATGGCCGATGGCCGTTTTGCGTGAATGTGACGCATGTTTACCCCCAACTTGTTTTTTTTTACCCCAACAATTATAGGAATCGACATGCTGATAATAATGAATTAATCATTTATTTTCCATATAATAAAATCCGATTTGTTAGTATTTACATACACAACTGAAATACTAGAGTCAGTATATACATCACAAACTTCAAACGACGTCAACAACGTATGTACCTACAGTATTAAACATCACCGGTTTAGCCCAAAATCAAAATAATATCTAAAATATCATAGTAATACAGGGTGACAGGGAAACTCGACGTATTCCTTGAAGTGGGTTATACTAGAGGTCATTAGCAACAAATTAATTCCAGGGAACTAGGGGTCAATACTGGATAGTTAAAAATAAAAATTTTGCTATTATAGACCTTTTATTTCTGAAATTATGTAAGTTTTGCAAGTATTTATTTTTTAATGATCACTCATTTTTCAACTTTCAGAAACGTGTCAATGAAAAGTTTGGAGTGGAGTAGTTTTTTCTCATAATTAATTGTTTTTGGTAACAGGTCAGCTAATTTCTAAAAACTCGAAGAACCGACACAGCTCGTTAACCATCCAGTTTGGACCCCTAGTTAACTGGACTAAACTAAAACTTGTTGCTAATGACCTCTAGTATAACGCCTTTCAAGGAACACGTCGAGTTTCCCTGTCACCCTGTATACAACGTGTTTTTTTTATATCCCATAACTCTAGGGAGTCATTTTATTCATCATTATGAACAACTTTTACTATGGGACCAAACCCGAAATCGCGAAAAAAAGTCCGGTGTTCCCTACATTTTGACGAGTTATACGAACATAAATGTAGGGAACAGCCTCCTCCATAGTAGATGTCAAAACACTTCTTACGGCTTACTACGGAATAGTTGAATCGCACTTGCGCTACGGTATCATTTTCTGGGGGAACTCAACTGATCGAGATATAGCGTTTAAGGCTCAGAAAAGATGTCTCCGATCATTATTAAAACTTAAATCGACAGACAGTTGCGCGCCTTATTTTAAGTTACATAAAATCTTGACACTTCCCTGTATCTATATTTTCGAAGTAGCTATGTTTGTCAAGCAAAATCCATCTCGTTTTGAGCGCCTGGCTGTTGTATTCCCAAGGAATAGGCGTGACAACAGCAAATTATGTCAAGTATCATGTCGAACCACTTTAATGCGTAAGAGCGTTTCTTGCATGGCGCCCACTATTTACAATAAATTACCGAGTAGTTGGAAAGCTTTAAATACAGCAAAATTTAAGAGTAGATTGCGGAAATTTTTGGTAGATAAAACGTACTACAGTGTAACTGAGTTCCTATCGGAGAAAAATATTTTTTAATTAGTGACATCTTGATTTTTGAAATTTTATGTATGCCATTTTTGATTTTTGTAATTTTATGTATGACATTTTTGATTTTTGAAATATTATGTATGACATTTTATGTATGACATTTTTGATTTTTGACATTTTTCATCATTGACATTTTGATTTCTGACATTTTGATTTTTGAATTGTAATAATAATGAAAAATATATTTTTAATTAAGTTGATGATTTAAGAATTTTATAATAGTAATTTATAAATTGATCTGAATAAGTGTAAAAATAGTGATATAAATAATTTCAAATGTTTGCATGCCGATTGGTAAAATGTGGCTGAGCTAAATGTAATCTTAAGAACTATTATGTATTACCCATATGTGCAAAATAAAATTCTATTCTATTCTATTCTAACAGCTTATTTTTTTTTCGCGCTGATTAAAAATTTAAACGCGTTACCTTCACAAAAGCCAATGCAGCGGTTTCCTCCCAATATTTTAATCCGATAAAACTAATTTGCGCGCGGTTATTAACGGGCATGGCAAACACAGCTTATCATAACTAGTTTATAAATAATTCGACAAACAATCAATATAATCCGCGCCCAATTTACTTACAGTATTCGGTTAATTATAGATGTGGTGGCCAAAGGTTTTGGGGGAAAATAAGGACACTAGTGAACTTATTCTCTAGTCATTAATTCGTCAAGTTGTGGTCGTCCAGGGGCCTATTTAGTAAACCGAAAGGTGACAGGTGACAGATGCGTAATCAGTTTATAACGTTCCCACTGTTGGGAAACAGGCCTCCTCTCTGTGAAAGGGAGTGGACCGTAATTTACCACTCGGGCCCAGTGAGGGTTGGTAGATGTCACATGTCTTGATTGGATTTCCTTAAAATTTTGAGAATAATGTGACAAAAAAATATTTATTAAGATCTGTTTTACTATTGTTTTATCGTGATACTATTTTATTTTTATGAAATATTTTTAAATAAGTCTTTTATTTGAACATTTGACAATACACCCAATTTGTATCTGGCTTGTAATATGTACCAATACGTCAAACTGTGCGACAAAAATCTGAGCGTTTTACGGTGTCTACGGTGTGTTGGGCAGTGCCTTATAAGGAACTATTCACAATGTTTGTAGCTAATTCTTTCGATAACTCTGGGACAATCCGTACCACATCAGAATGTACGGCCTCCCTAACATAACCAATAGTTAATATCGTAATTCGATTAATTGAAGCATAAACTGAATAATGAAGTAACTGTTTGCTGTTCGACAATGTGTGTGATGTGGAAGGTAGTTGTTTGTCTTTACGGAAATATTGGAAGGCTCTGGGGATCAAGGGACTTCATTATAACTTGTAATATCGTTAATTTCTTGTTCTTTCGTATCGGTAAGGACTTAATAGCTCAGCTAAATCGTCTACATTGACACAAAATTATTGGAGACCATACATGGGTTTTCATGGATTTAAAAATATATTGTAAAAGAAGGGAAAAGGTAAAGTTCCAAGGAAAACGAAGGAAAGACGAGAGAAAAGGAGGAAGGAAGGAGAAAGATCTACGAATGACAGCTATTTTTTTCCGGGGTGGAAAATCCTGACGGATGTCCAGCCCTAGGGCGGGTGGCGGGGTCTGTCAGACTCTAACTGACTAAGAACACCCCGGCGTTCCTTCTCACACCTAGGCCGGGGAACGCGGGAACGTACGAATGACAGCCTGGACCAACGGCCTAACGTGCTTTCCGAAGCACGGAGGGGTAAACTGTAATTGGATGGTCAACCATCCGCGAACGAACCGCCAGTAAGTGTAGCTTAAAATGACCCGTGCGGCTGTTATCACCATGAGTGTTAAATACCAACCTGTTATAACTTCTCCACTGCACTTTTAAGTATTAATGCTTTGATTAGTTAATCGAACTATCTCCTTACAACATTGCCCAAGTAAAAGGCACGCTGTCCTAGAATCCACGTTATCTAACTATTCAGAATACGGACAGAGGTACATATAACATCGTACACTTACCGTCCAAAATGGCGGTCGCCTGACAAGTGAAATATTACAGCCATGGGCCGACGTGGATGTTTACAGATAAATGTAATATGAATGAACGTTTTAGCGTATACTAAAAATGGGATAAGTCTTGTTTACCGACTGGCTGTCAGGGTGTACCTTTAGGTCACCGCCCGATCAGGACCAGGCCCGTGCCGGACGGCGTGTACGTGTTCCACGCGCGCCTCAAAGAGATGTCAGCATAAGTGACGGGGCCGATAGGGCCGAAGCCTGCCGGGGTAGCGGGAACATCCGAAAGGGTTACCGCTGCCCTGGAACATAAAGGGCTAAGGAAGGAACACGGGTGGGTTTTAGTCAGTAAGAGTCTGACACTCCCCTTCCGCTCCACCCAGAGCTGGAGGGGTCATTTATGACTTTCCATAATCAAAAAAAAAAAAAAAGGGTGTACCTTTCAGTATGTTTGATAGCCTATATTTTTTTGTCTCCATCATCATTATCCACAATCCGACTCCACCTACTGTTGAGGCAGCTACAGGCATAGGCATCTCTTTTCTTGTGCTAATCCCCACGCTCTGTGCCAGCCTCGTTCAGGTTTTTCCCGCGATGGCAACAATGTCGTCTGCCTCTATTTTACGTACCTATGAATATTTATATTAATGTTTTCCTATGTCAGTGGTACATGGTCAAACAATAATTAACTGGATGGTTTCTTAAAAAAATCTGTTTACATTTTTTTATATAGGGTGGCTAGGATATCGAGACGCAAACTGGAACCATGAATCCAGCACATGATTCTGAACTCCCTAGCGTAGAAATATTTCCTCGGTTATAAAAATTAAACCAACTGTTTCATTGAAAAGTGAACCTACCAAAATGTATGGAACAGCTTATTTTTTTTAATAACTAACGAAAAATTTCAACACGGGGTTTTTTCAGAATCATGTACTAATTCTATGGTAACAGGTTGCGCGCCGATGTCCCTGCCACCTCGTCTTCGAGCCACAAGTAAAATAGTCGTGACCTATAATACCCCCACTGCTAGGACACAGAGGTTACCTCTCTGTAAGAGGGAGTGGGTCATAACCCACCACGCGGACCCAGTGCGGGTTGGTGGATACCACATGTTTTCGATGCCACATGTTCACGGTTTCTTCCCGATGTTTTCCTTCGGTGTTTAGAGACAGTAGTGGAGCCGTGGAGATGAAATTAAATACACTAAGTAAAGTGTCTGCCTGGGTTGGTACTCACTGAGTTACTACTACTCAAGCGCCACATGGCCCACTCTGCTACAATCTAACCACACATAAACTAGTGTCAAAACGAACTTATTTTTAAAACAAAGTAACCGTTTATTTTTACGAAATATGAAGCTCGGACGGGACAGGTGATATATTATAGCGACTAGCCAACGTGAATGTATTACATAAATGTAACTTTGTATATATAAACGTTCACTTGAATAGGATACCTGTCTGTCTTCTTTGGATTGAATTTATAAATGTTGTGAAGGAAAAACGTGTTTGTTGGTATTATTTGTGGGTGACAAATGAAGGATTTGGAAAGGGTTTGACAGAGTTTGGATAAAGGTTTCTTTCTTCTCAATTGATTGAAGTTGGAATTACGGGATACATCATCTTGGATTTTGGATCTTGGATTGCGGTTTGAACATGTCAAAATAAAATTGATGAGCTCGTATGTTTGTATGTTAGAAAAAAATCATGTTACTTGCCAAAGGCGTAGTGCCAGCTACGCCGTAGCGCTCCGCGTAGCGGATGGCGCTACGCGGATTCCATGTTATGTGAACTATGATATTTAGTAAAACACAGGATGACAGGATGAAATTGAATAGGTGCGCCAAATTAAAATAAAATTAAATATTATTAGTATTAAAATGTTATTATTATTTATTTTAATTTTTTTTTATTTATTCATCGTGTTATAAACTAAATTTAGAGCGTGTCATTAAGGAAAGGGATGCGCATAGTGCGCGTAGGCGAACGATTTGGCAACGTCGCCGCGCGCCCTTTTTTTCGCGGGAACGGTCAAAATTTGCTAAATAACACTAGTACAACGCGTTGCCACCTCGCTTTAAGTTGTGAACTCTGCAATGAATGGATTGCTTATGCTTATCGGGCGCGCTCTAAAATTGATACTTTAATTTTCTAAATTGTTTTGACAATATTTAAAAAAAAAAATATTATTCATGTCTACTTGAAGGCAATAACTTAGTTTGCACTATCTAAGATAATTACACGATTTTTTTCAAGAATTTAGATTTACGAAATGACAATTTATAATCAGTATGTAACAGTTACCTATTTTATATACAGCACCTCCTATTTCGATTTGGCGCAAGTTTTCAATTTCATCCTGTATTGTAATTTTTTATTATATTATTTTACTAAATTTCTAAATTACATACAAAAAAGAATCTAATAAAAACTTTACACTTTTATTTGTTTTATCTGTTGTATGTATCTGGTGTATTGTGTCTTTCAGTATGTGATAAATAAATGTATTTGCTTTCTTTTTTTCTTTGAGGGATATGAATTGTGATAACCACAATTCATATCCCTCAAAAACGATAGCTCATAATAAAAGCGACGTTGGCAGACTTCTGTATAGAGTGACTCATTAAGCCGGCGACACACGAGCGTCAACAAACACGCTTGTCAAACGGTGATTATTCTTGCCTAGAGATAGCTCACCTATCGTGAGCTGAAAGAGCCCTTTGATAGCTCAGCTTTTCATGCTACGTGAATAGTGTCTGAACTGGATGCGGATTGGAGGAATGTGGATAAGAACTTCCGGTCGTGTGAAGGTGTTGGATGTTACATGTTTATTTGTAAGCCATGTCTTCCATGTTGGAGTATACGAAAATTTTAAGGGCTTATTTATCAACGCCAGATAATTTTATTCGAGGAATACTTTTGAATTTTTGACAGTTCTTTCATACAGAATCTGTCAGACATCAATTTTATTCCACGAATAACAATTATCTGTAAATTTTATTTAAAATACGCTGTTTGCCATAAATGGGATTATTATTATACATGCTATATTGTAGTCTGAAACTCGTGTTGTTGAACCTTAATGACGCAAAGCATTAAAGGCTCATTTCAAGTTTTCTAGTGGCATATAAATCAAATAGTGTACTAGTAGGTAATTCCATATAGTTGTTATTGTATACAATTTCATATTAATATAGATCCTACTTTCAATCAGCACTTGTTCGTATATTTGATTACCTTTTTTAACATTATTTAACATGGAGACAAATAAAAATATGACATAACCAGAAATTAACTTAATTAATTCTAATGCAAATAATCGATTTGTGCTCTTTATAGAACCCCACAAACAGACAGAAATATTAATAGTTTGTTCGTGTTATTGTGTCGATGTTTTTACATTTTTGAAAAACATCATTCTCTTCCACATTTCTCCATTCTAAGTCCCGCAGTGACCTCGCGACCTGTCCTGGTTAAATTATGAAGTGTATTTTTAACTGAATGCACATGAATATGTTGTTAAATAGTTACGTTGCTATTACAGAGTTGTTTTCACTGAAAGCTTTCACGTAATGTGCGCTGTTTTATATTTATATTCCGTTTAAGTACCTAGTACATATTTAGGGAGAATTTTCGGCACATATTTGCAGACATGTTCTACTATAAAGTTAAGCTTTTCTTGTCGCTACACGACAACAGTAACTGTTCTCGTGTAGCGACAAGAAAAGCTTAACTTTAAAGCCAAAGGTAATTAAATTAAAAAGAAAGGGAAGTAGAAATCAATTAAAGATTTATTTACAAGGTACAATAAATTCATAGTTAAATTGTGTTATAAGTATAGTGTTTTTAGGAACAAATGTTAGCAATCAATGTGGCCAAAATTCCCAACCCTTGGATGTCACTAAATCGTCGTAGTCTTATGTTAAAGTTGGGGCTGTGTCTGTGTACTGATTGTGGATAAAACGTGGCCTGGTGTCGTGAGGAATAATCAGATCAGCGTGTAACGGTAACACAACGGTACATGCTAAACAATAAAAAAACGGGTTGCACTCCGGGAGTGCCGGCAGAAGTGAAAACATGAATATTAACGTTGTGCATTTTTGATATTTTGGAATGCGGTCTACTCTCCCTCCGTCTTACGAATTTTAGATCAGGTCACGTGTCCTGACGCGAGCTCCGTCTTACGAATTTTCGATCAGGTCACGTGTCCTGACGCGAGCTCCGTCTTACGAATTTTCGATCACGTAACGTGTCCTGACGCGAGTTTAACATTTTTTACCCATCACAAAAAAGTGCAAAGAAGTTTTCACTTAAAAAAATACCAACTACCTGTACAGACGCCAGCACATCAAGTTACTCGAAACTGTCAAATTTTTCCAATCAACTTTGAACTTAATGCTTTAGCGATAAACTTGAAAATCTATTAAGGAAATTTGACAGATTGTAGTAGCTTGATGTGCTGTACAATAGCACACAGACTGAATGTTTGCATGTTCAAAAATTGTTTTTTTTTTACGAATTGTAGTTTTAAAGGCAACGTTACTTACTGTCGCAACTGGAAGAATGATAACCAGCACCCTAATTGCGTAACACACGATCAATCGGAATCGGTTTCATTTTGACAGTTCAACAACATATATTGCGTTATTTACGTGTTGGGCAGACAAATTTTTCGAACTTATGAAGCAATAGATTAGCAATTTGCTTCAAAATGATTCTGATTACGTTTGATTGTGTGTTACGCAATTAGAGTGCTGCAGTTTACATACTTACATACTACTTTAAGCTACCAATGCCGCAGTGGAGTTACAATTATTAATTGTAACTCCTCCTCCTCTCCATAATATTATAACAATGATAAAGTTAGAGCTACGTTGGACACGCGTTACTTACCCCTCCCTGTGTCAACCATCCCTCCTGCTTCACTAGATCTGAGTGGTGCGCGGCATAAGATTCGGGAGTTCACATAATTACTCCTGTATCAATCTGCCCAGCCTTTTCCCAACTACGTTGGGGTCGGCTTCCAGTCTAACCGGATGCAGCTGAATACCAGTATTTTACATGACCTGCACAACCCAGTTGCTGGGTAATACGATATTTATTTATTTATTTACTAGCTTTCGCCTGCGACTTCGTTCGCGTGAAGCAACTTTCTTATTTTTTTTTCCGTAAGAACCTTGTACAGAGTATTAGAAAACTACAAAAAAAAATCAGCCAAATCGGTCAAGCCGTTTTCATGTTATGTCGTGACAACGGAAAACGGGTTTCATTTATATATATATAGATATATACTTTATTGTACACCACAAAAGTACATAGCATAAAAAAAACATGGCGCACTACAAAATATACAAAGGGCGGCCTTATCGCATTACTGCGATCTCTTCCAGGCAACCTTAGAATGGACAGTGATTTTACTTTTTTTTTTTTGTGACGATACCCCTTGTTAAGACTGGTTATCAGACTTTCGGGTTTCTGACGACCCGCAACGACTGTCAAAGATCTATGAATGACAACATTAAGCATAACCTGTATGTGGGGAATAATTGAGTAAAAAGCTTTATATTTTATATTATGTATCCGAACAGGGCCCCAATTCTGTATACCCCGCGAAATCTTACCACGTGCAAACAACGTCAATATCGTGTCTTGTTAACGCCAAGGAATCGAAATATCACTAAACCTAAGGTATCAGGTTTGCCCCACCATTCCCACGTGAGAGATACGGATTCAGCATTCAATATTATTATTTAAAAACTAGCTTTTGCCCGCGACTTCGTTCGCGTGGAATAGCGACTTCACCAATAGATGACACCGACTCTTGACCAATAGATGGCGCTGTATGTCCGGAATAAATTTTATTTTATTTTTTGTAATAAAAACTATCCTATGTCCATTCTCAAGTTCCAAACTATGTCTGTACCAAATTTCACACAAATCGGTTCAGTAGTTTAGGCGTGAAGCAAAGACAGACAGACAGACAGACAGAGTTACTTTCGCATTTATAATATTAGTTTGGATATAATACTAAAGAAATGCCAAGACAAACTCATAGGTCATGGTCTCTTATTTAAACTCCAAACATTATACTATTAACATATTATGTAAGTATAACAATGCAGAGCTATGTCTGTAAGGGCCTTATGAAGAAAGAGTCATTGCAGCTTTGAGTTGAACTGTCCCGGCAGACGGCATCGTGTAGCTCAACCCTGTTTTAAGGAGCTCAACGACCCGTCACACGACGCTACCAGATCGGCAGGACATTTGCGTAAGCCACATAAACAGTACTTAAAACCACCAGACAGGAAGTTATGTATACCATCTAACCTACATGCTACTAACATTCACACTCAGTGCTCACTTTAAATGTCACAGGCTACGGTTACACTGTCGCGATAACGCAAACTAAACTTCACACTTCTGAGGCCAATTCTCGTAATTTAAAACGTTCAAAATCTAGTCGCAGTCTCATCTCAGCAACAAACAAATGTCAAAAACTTGTCAAAATGTAGGGAAATTAGAAGTATTTTTTAACAGATTGAGACTGAGATCAGACTGTGAACGGTCTTAAAATCACGAGAATTTCCCCTCTGTTGTACAACAAGACGTCGTGCGGCGTGCGAGAGACAGCGCGCGAAGTGCAGCTCGCTTTATCGCGACAATGTGGCCGTAGCATTACAAAATATCTATTGCTCGTACATTGCTAACTTATCAAAGTCGATTTAAATTCTAAAGCACTTGGTTTATAACAAGTGTCCAGTTGCTGAAAAGTTCTATAAAGGTCAACTATACAGTCTGCTTTAGACGAAATTCTAAGAAACTTCTGTTCAATATTCAGTTACTTTTCGCTAAAATTCTGCACGAGTCTCGATGGAAAGTAACTCCATCTCCTACATGTCCGAGAAATTCCTACCCGCTATCATCTTCTAACGTACACACCCAACATTAAATTGAATTTCTATTAATCGGGCAAGTTCTGGGTACCGCTAAATCATCCTAGTTGAGCCGGGTGTAACTGGGCATAACCGATTGTAACCGTCGTAATAGGCCACCGTAACCGGGTATCGGTTTTAGGGGATACCCGGCCGGTCAAAGGGACGGTAATCATTTTAAAATTATATCACTTTACGGTCCGTTTACCTGTTTTTTTTTAGAAATTAGTAGCCGTAGTGTACGTAGAATATGGAGGCAATTTATTATTGTTATATTAAGGTTGTGAAAAGAAAAATTGCTAGCATTACTGTATGAGAGCCGAGCACTTAATTTTAAGCCATGTTGAGTTTCTTTGGCAAGCAGCAGGGGACAATGTTGTTTTTGTATTCAAACTCAAACTCAATTTATTTCAAATAAACCAAAAACAGGCTCTTTTGAATTGTCAAGGGGTCGGTCATTCAGAAAGATGAAGCTAGTTGCCCATTCCATAGCGTAGGAGGAACCTATGGAGAAGAACTCCACGGAGACTCTTAAATCAAAATAATATGTTTACAAGGTATTGGTTACATCATTCATGTTAAGAATTATGCATGTAAGAATGATGCGAAAGTTAAAAGCGCCCGTAATGAAAAAAAAAACAATTCAAATATTAAAATAAGCCATGGCAGTAAAGAGATGACCAGTCCCTACTGACGGCGCCCATTATTCTTAGTTTCAGAAACATGCATTTTAATTCTACAAATGCTTATCATAAATTCTATTTATTTATATTTGTTAATCGCATGTGTTAACGGCTATTTTATGTTATAAAACAAAGGAATTATACAATTCCATTAAAAAATAAGGCAGTATTTCAAATAATTAAGTGAACAAGTGAACGCAGTCAAAAGAGAAAATTAAAAACGTTAAGACCCCGCCATTTCGACGACTTGCTCGTTCAGTCTCTAGAAATAAAAGTTATAGAAAGAAAATACATTTATTGCAGTTAAAAGTAACTTCGTCCTATTTGATTCATCAATTAAAAACGTTATTTTTGATAATCATTTTGCTGCGTCGTTCGAGCTTGAGAAGAGCGCAAATATCATGGTCCTTTGAGTCTGAAACGCAGTCTGAAATAGAGTAAAACTAGATAGATCTAGATGCTAGTTAGATTTGAAAGAAGGTTTGGAGTATATAGAGGTATGAGGAACAGGGTGAAGTTCACTCATCCTCCGTAGAAAAGGGAGGATCCTCCGACAAGACAGGTGTTGTGTCTGGCGGGCAACTGACCGATGAATCTTGTCGGGCTGTTGTATACCTAATTGTGCGGTAAACTCTGCTTGCGCGATGCAGGATGTTGCGTGACATCAGTATGACGCGTAATTCGCATGTGGCGTTGTAGATACCGCTACAGTGCATGTTGTGTACAGATGTCACATTATACAAATTAATTATTGAGGATTTTGTGATGTTTCTGTGTATATTTTGTTTTGTTCCTTAATTAATAACCAGAAAAAAATATGTAAACAAACGAAAGTACATAGGAATATTAAATTGCAATTTGTTACCTCCAACATACAAATTGCTTTTCAGTCAATTTTATCAATTAGAAAAACGATTAGCGTATTTCCTGCTTCCATCACAATTATAGGTTGTTACACAAAATTGAGCAATTTTCACAACCATTTCCTCTATTTTTTCAAGTAAATTTTTTTCCGGAAATGTCAAAAGTTTTCTAATAACTGTGGGCTATAAAGGAGATTAACTTTGAAAAAGTTTCTTTAATTCTATTTATAATCGCGTAAAGGAAGAAATTTAAATTTATTGTTGTTAAATAAAACGGTAAGAAGTTGCTTGGACGTCCTATACAAGATAGGACAAACTTGAATTTCAGGTTTCAGGGTGTTTCTCTGATTTAGGAAACAAAGATCTTGGAAAGACTTTATTCATGTTAATAACTGTATAGAAAATTCACTTTAGTAAAAATAAATTCATTACACATTAGATAAATTATTCTTTTGCCATCAATCGGGAAGAAATCCAGACACCAGGCTGCTATAAAAAAAAAATTTAAAGCCCTGACTCCTGAGCTAGGTTGTACCTGTGTTACAGGAGTCAGTGTCTTAAAAATCTAAATCATTCGACATAACACAAATGGTGCCTGAAGATGGACGGCGCTACTAAGGCCGGTCCAGAAAGATATGGCGAGATAACCTGGACGCATACCGCGAGGGCTGGTTCTAGGTGGCGCGGAAAAAGACTTCCTGGAAGTATTTTGCCCAGTCAGCAACAAAAAAAAAAAAATTACAATAAAAAAATAATATCTACCCAGTGCCATAAGAATAGTATAATCCTACTGATATTATAAACGTAAATGTTTGTATGGATGGATGGATGGATGGATGGATGCTTGTTACTCTTTCACGCAAAAACTACTGAACGAATTTGGATGAAATTTGGCACAAAGATGGTTCATAACCAGGATTAACATATAGGATACTTTTTATCCCGATATTCCTACGGGATCGAAACTTAATGCTGGTGAAACCGCGGGGCGCGCTAGTATCTAATAAAATATACATTATTGCATGTAAATTATGAAAACTATAAACTAAAAAAAGAAACGTATTTAGAACGAGTGTTTTTCTTTTAAAACCAAAATAAGGTCTACTTTGAATAAAATCAACTACGTATTTTCACTTTTAAGATAATTATTGTGACACTTGCAATTACGGCAACTTAAAGGGTCGAATTCAATGTTTCGTTCATCGTGAATATATTTTGATCAGGCATCATTATCAGGGCAATCGGAGCTGTGAATAAATCGGCAGCCATTGTGTGGTAATTTCGGCCATCATTTATCCAGCCAGGCCTTTGTGATGGTTAAGTTGACAGTAAAAAGTTACAGGTGTATATCATATATATAGGGCCGAAAACTTCTAGAGTGGCGAGCGGGTTCCGGAAGACGTAGCGTTGGAAGGCCTCGCACAAGGTGGACGGATATCTAGGTGAAACCCGCAGGAATCAGCTGTATGCAAGAAGCACAGAACTGGTCGAAGTAGCGGTGCTTGGGGGAAGCTTATGTCCAGCAGTGGACGTCTTTCAGCAATGTCACATTATTATAAATTAAAGTCGCTCCTTCGTGTTGCTCTGTGTGACCGCGATGTTCTTCTAAACTATGTTACGGATTATGATGCGGTAAACACCAGCATTTAAAGAATTTATATAGGAAAGTTTAAATGTATAATAATGTATAATAATATTATTATAATAAAGAAATCTTAATGTTTTGTTAAATTTCAAAACCGTGTGAAGCAGGGGCTGGTCGTTAGTTATAAAATAGTACTTTTACCATCAATTCGAAAAGAATTAGGATGTTGCCAATGCTTGGACATAGGCCTCACCTCTGTGAGAGACGTTGGCCTAGTGCATCGCAAATACCAAGACCCAGTTTTCAAAATGGTTACCGGACCTTGATACCCTATGTGTAAACCACATTCAACAGGGACACAACCCTTTCACCCCTTTTTTTTTTCTTTTTTAAAACGAAAAAAAAAACAAAAAAATGATAACAGGACCTTGATACCCTATGTGTAAACCACATTCAACAGGGACACAACCCTCTCACCCCTTTCTTTTTTTCTTTTTTAAAACGAAAAAAAAAACAAAAAAATGATAACAGGACCTTGATACCCTATGTGTAAACCACATTCAACAGGGACACAACCCTCTCACCCCTTTCTTTTTTTCTTTTTTAAAACGAAAAAAAAAACAAAAAAATGATAACAGGACCTTGATACCCTATGTGTAAACCACATTCAACAGGGACACAACCCTCTCACCCCTTTCTTTTTTTCTTTTTTAAAACGAAAAAAAAAACAAAAAAATGATAACAGGACCTTGATACCCTATGTGTAAACCACATTCAACAGGGACACAACCCTCTCACCCCTTTCTTTTTTTCTTTTTTAAAACGAAAAAAAAAACAAAAAAATGATAACAGGACCTTGATACCCTATGTGTAAACCACATTCAACAGGGACACAACCCTCTCACCCCTTTCTTTTTTTCTTTTTTAAAACGAAAAAAAAAACAAAAAAATGATAACAGGACCTTGATACCCTATGTGTAAACCACATTCAACAGGGACACAACCCTCTCACCCCTTTCTTTTTTTCTTTTTTAAAACGAAAAAAAAAACAAAAAAATGATAACAGGACCTTGATACCCTATGTGTAAACCACATTCAACAGGGACACAACCCTCTCACCCCTTTCTTTTTTTCTTTTTTAAAACGAAAAAAAAAACAAAAAAATGATAACAGGACCTTGATACCCTATGTGTAAACCACATTCAACAGGGACACAACCCTCTCACCCCTTTCTTTTTTTCTTTTTTAAAACGAAAAAAAAAACAAAAAAATGATAACAGGACCTTGATACCCTATGTGTAAACCACATTCAACAGGGACACAACCCTCTCACCCCTTTCTTTTTTTCTTTTTTAAAACGAAAAAAAAAACAAAAAAATGATAACAGGACCTTGATACCCTATGTGTAAACCACATTCAACAGGGACACAACCCTCTCACCCCTTACTTTTTTTCTTTTTTAAAACGAAAAAAAAAAACAAAAAAATGATAACAGGACCTTGATACCCTATGTGTAAACCACATTCAACAGGGACACAACCCTCTCACCCCTTTCTTTTTTTCTTTTTTAAAACGAAAAAAAAAACAAAAAAATGATAACAGGACCTTGATACCCTATGTGTAAACCACATTCAACAGGGACACAACCCTCTCACCCCTTTCTTTTTTTCTTTTTTAAAACGAAAAAAAAAACAAAAAAATGATAACAGGACCTTGATACCCTATGTGTAAACCACATTCAACAGGGACACAACCCTCTCACCCCTTTCTTTTTTTCTTTTTTAAAACGAAAAAAAAAACAAAAAAATGATAACAGGACCTTGATACCCTATGTGTAAACCACATTCAACAGGGACACAACCCTCTCACCCCTTTCTTTTTTTCTTTTTTAAAACGAAAAAAAAAACAAAAAAATGATAACAGGACCTTGATACCCTATGTGTAAACCACATTCAACAGGGACACAACCCTCTCACCCCTTTCTTTTTTTCTTTTTTAAAACGAAAAAAAAAACAAAAAAATGATAACAGGACCTTGATACCCTATGTGTAAACCACATTCAACAGGGACACAACCCTCTCACCCCTTACTTTTTTTCTTTTTTAAAACGAAAAAAAAAAACAAAAAAATGATAACAGGACCTTGATACCCTATGTGTAAACCACATTCAACAGGGACACAACCCTCTCACCCCTTACTTTTTTTCTTTTTTAAAACGAAAAAAAGAAAAACAAAAAAATGATAACAGGACCTTGATACCCTATGTGTAAACCACATTCAACAGGGACACAACCCTTTCACCCCTTACTTTTTTTCTTTTTTAAAACGAAAAAAAGAAAAACAAAAAAATGATAACAGGACCTTGATACCCTATGTGTAAACCACATTCAACAGGGACACAACCCTCTCACCCCATTTTTTCTTTTTTTTTTCTTTAGTTCTAGTATTCATTTGTTTTCCTGTAGAAAATTATAGGTACCCAAAACGGCAGTACTTTAAAAAAAGCTACGTATTTTTTTTAGTTAAAAAACCCACTTTCAGTAAAGCAATGTAAACATATACATACAAAAACGCAGTTTCCGTAAAGCGGTAGTTAATTAAAAACTAAACTACAGTTACTGTAGTGTTATGAGCCCCACGACTGCTGCCAATTTGCATGGCAATCGTTGACAATGCACTTTTTTGGGTTCCGCAGGTACGATTTAAAAAAAAAAAAATTTTATCCTTTATTAAAAAGAACCAGGTTCTTAATAATTAATTACAATCTAGCCTATAAGACTAAT
The DNA here is from genome assembly GCA_945859715.1 of Apamea sordens. Classification (NCBI taxonomy): domain Eukaryota; kingdom Metazoa; phylum Arthropoda; class Insecta; order Lepidoptera; family Noctuidae; genus Apamea; species Apamea sordens. The sequence goes on from OX244002.1 coordinate 1,568,442, forward strand.
AAGCAATTTTAATCTAACTTAATTTATTACGTGATAATTATTTTAAAACTTAGAATAGTGTTTATTGTACTTTACACAAGTCCGTTCCACTTTCTTAGAGTCTGATATGATGATATAAGCACTTTGTTCATGTGTTATTATGTGTGTCATTGGCACTATTATTTCTACACTTTTTACACTGCACTAACTCAAAAGGTTTTGTCCGTTTTAGTCTTCGCACTATATTTGTTTGGTCTAACAGCTGAATTGCCTCGATGTTCACATGTCGGTGGAGTCGGTGTTCATGGGCCTCAGCAAATTTTTGGATTATGTCGGTGACGGGTTCCATTTTTAAGTCACGATGGAGATCGTCATTTCTTATATACCAGGGCGCATTAACAATACTCCTGAGTACCTTGTTTTGGAATGTTTGTATGATTTTGATGTTGGTGCAGGTACGAATGTAACAGCAAAGAACTGTGAATACAAAAATTGTGATAGCATTGTTTGAAGTGAGTTGTTTTTAATTGGCCTATTTTCTTTTAGGTATTTGATATTTATTCAAGAATGAATGCAAACATACAGCAAGACAATAAAAAAGTCCTTGTAATTGAATAAAGTATAACCAGCCCACTGCTGGGAAAATACTGGTATTCAGCTGTATCCGGTTAGACTGGAAGCCGACCCCAACATAGTTGGGAAAGGGCTAGGCAGATTGATAAACAGGAACAGGATGAAATAGGCCTCCTTTCTTCGAGAGGGAGTGGGCTGTAATCTACCACGCGGGCCCACATGTCTTTGAATTTTTGGTTCTAGTACATATGCCGGTTTCCTGATGACATTTTTCTTCGCTGTTTTGAGAGCAGTGGTGATGAAATTATTTCCACAAAGTAAATCGTCTGTCTGGGTTCGAACCCAGGACCACTCGTAAGTCGGCCGTGTAATGCGCGTTGTAATTAAATAGTTTTAAAAGCCTTGAGACTAACGAGCTTTAACTATTATACGCTTCATCGAGTGTTGGCGATTTCAGACTATAAATTTCAAGTTTCTTTACTTTGTATCCCTTAATCCAAAGTTAATGAAAATCGAATTTATCTCTATCGTATACCTAAGTTGAAAGAAAAACAATGAAAATGTCAAACTCAGCGGCGTAAGCTTTTTGCGTTTAAATTCACAAACTATTAAAATAAAAATATGCATAACTAGCTGCGTCCCGCGGTTTCACCCGCATAAGTTTCGATCCCGTGGGAATATCGGTATAAAAAGTATTAATATTATGTGTTAATCCTGTTTATAAAGTATCTGTGTACCAAATTTCATCCAAATCCGTTTAGTAGTTTTTGCGTGAAAGAGTAACAAACATCCACCCGTACAGACTATCGCGTTTATAATATTAGTAGGATATCCTAGCCTAACTGAAACTATTAACAAACTAAAATATGGCGTCAAAAATTCCTCCGCATCGCTGTCGACTGGTGATGCACCCAAGACACTGGCGGCATTGCCACGTTGTATGGCAATGCTTAGCCTCTGGCCAAGGTAAAAGCCAGCCCTTGGCTGACTGGAAGTATCAGCCAGCTATTTGGGGATTTCCCCGGAGAGGCCCGAGGGCCTCTCCGGGGCCAAATAGCTGGCAAATTCCCAAATAGCTGGCAAATTATATTTTCGAGCCGTTTGGGGTTAAGACCCTCGGGTCTTAACCCCAAACGGCTCGAAAATATAATTACCGATAAGGTTATTATACATTTTTTTTTCATTTTTTTTTGCTTGAGTTTTCCCTCAGCGCCGACACAGCACGCTGAGCAGAGTCAGAAAGATGTGTTGTAATAGTTTTAGAACGAAATATATACATTAGTATGAATAAATATGAATTAAAGAAGTTGAATTCGTAGATCGTACAACTTAGTGAAGGGTTAAACCTCCTGGCCAATATGGCAATCGACAACATACAATACAATATATACCTAACCAAAACAATATCGCCATGGTTTGTACCTACAGAACTTTTCTAAAAGCCACATGTTCGCGCCTGTCCAGTTAATTTCCCTCTCGGTCGCCGGCAAATGGCCGCCGTGCCGATTGCAGCGCGCCAAATAGGCGTATTATATTAATTTAAATGTTAACTAGAATTGCTCGCACAGAGCGCGGCGTTTATATTCGCTATTTACTTATATATATAAACATTTAGGATAAAGGATTTGCATTATATATTTGTTTTTTGTAACTATTTTGGTAGGAGTTATAATATCCGCCTGTGTTTATGTCTACGTGCGCATTCCTGTTTGGCTGTCGGAAAATGGAAGGAGTTGACTGGTAGAAATTGTCACCTAACGAAAAGCGTTATGCCTCACTTCATGCATTCTCTTTCTATTAAATACGAGCGTGTGTGTGTGATTGCGAGTATCGCGAATGGAACTTCGTTTGTTAGCCTAAGTCGTGTCCCACTGCTAATAAAAGACCCCGTTTTCCTTGCAAACCTCTCTATTTTGTGCGATCTCTGGCAGTGTTGGCCCCGAAAGATGATTATATCTTAAACAATATGGAAAACTAACAAAAAAAAAAAAAAAAACAATATTTTTTTCGGTTATTAAAAATACTAGCTGCGCCCCGCGGTTTCCCCCGCATAAGTTTTGATCACATAGGAATATCGGGATAAAACTATCCTATATGTTAATCCTGATTATAAACCATCTGTGTGCCAAATTTCATCTAAATCCGTTCAGTAGTTTTTGCGTGAAAGAGTAACAAACATCCATCCATCCATACAAAATTTCACATTTATAATATTATATAGTAGGTTTAGGATTACAAGAACAGTTGATGAGAAGTTTGTTGGAAAAATGCCTAGTGTGAAAGTGCCTCGTGTGAACGTTTATAACACTAACGTTTTTGAAAGTTATAACTAAAATACCGCTTTGTGTGTACATACATACAAGATTATGGTAAAAAACATCGTGGGTTGATGAAAACTGCCGATAAAAATGAGAACTTAAAATATATACTTATATGCTTTCACTGCTGGCCAAGCGCATCACGGTGCTCATAGCTACAGATATACTGTAAACATTAGCATATCGGTGACGCGAACCCGTAAGATATTCTCTTACCAAAAATCGTTCAACAAAATTTATCACTTTCGATTGTCAGAAGAATGTAAAAGTGAATAAATTCGATCCCGAGGGAGAAAAACATAAATAAAAGTAGGGTTTTTTTTAAATAAACTCTTATACTCTTAACAGACTCTTCATAAATAAATAAGGTGTGATGTTATAACAAGCTTATAAAGTCACTCCAGGTGGAAAATCGAACGGGAATCAATGACGGTATAATTTTTATTAGCCATTTTTTGGGGAAAAGTACCTAATACTTTCTTGTTGAAGTTGCTCTTTACATAACATAACATCACGCCTGTAGATATTCTCCGTAGGGTCAGGCAGACGTGTGTCTATAGTAATCCACATTTCGCTAGTTATGTTTAGGTCCGTAGGTATAGGGGTGATTCTATTGCCATCAAATGGACACAAAACCAGACTCCGGGCGGTTATTTAAAAATTTCAGATGAAAAAAAAAAACCAAAAACCCTTTGCCCGACCCGGGAATCGAACCCAGGATGTTCTCATGCCCAGTAGTGGCGCTTGCGACCACTAGACCTACGAGCAAGTCCCCAGTGGCTATCTAGGGGCACGGGAGTGCCCCCGCCAAGACGAGCCAAGCGAAGCGCAAGGGCACCTACCTACCTTTTCTCGAAACACTTCGTCGTATTTTTGAACCTTCTTAACTTGGGTTTGGATTATACCAAATAAACAAAATTTTCAGGATATGATGTCAGTGGTTGATTTATTAAACCTATAAAGTTTCAATTGCATAGCTCTTATGCTTTAGATTTTATTGATATCTAAAATACCCCGATTTCGTCACTGATTAACTGACTCACTGATGATCATTCATATTCTTAAGGTTCTTCCTGAAGTCCTAGAAAGCTGAAATTTGGTATGTAAGCTAGTAATAGTACACAAACAACAAAAACATCTTAAAACTTGAAACTTTTACCCCCCCAACCCCTTAAACTAGGGGGTGAAAGTTTATATGAGACTTCCGTAAATTTTGATGCTAGAGGTCTGAAAATTTATATAGGGGGTCCACATATTTTGACTAAGGTGTAGAGTTTGCGAAGTTAGGTCTTGTAGAGTTAGGGCGTGTAGAGTTAGAAGCTTGACTCTACATGAGATCTGATTACTTTTTGACAGTGCGAGCTATATGGTCTCGTCTTGGCAACATTTAACATGAAATGTTTTTGTGGGATTAACTTGTCCCATTTAATAGAAAGAAAGAAATAAAGGAAACACTTTTATTTGCGGCAAACATGACGCATAAAAAAGAACGTAAAACAGACAAAAAAAAAATAACAAGTTGGAGGTAAACATGCGTCACATTCACGCAAAACGCAACTAAGCATAATGCTAAGACCCTATACGAGACAGACCCAGCGCTGGTTTTCATTACGCCAGTGCGAATACGGGCGAGCCTTTTGCCATCCAAAGTACAAATCCGGACTCCGGGTGGCTACTAACAATTTTTCCATGGAGAAACCCGGAACGCTTTTCCCGACCTGGTAATCGAACCAAGGACCCAGGAACTAACTTACCTAATATTAAGCTAATACGTAATACCAGAAAATGTGCAACTACCAAACCGCACAGCAAGCGTAATTATTAAATTATCACTAACTATTACTTCTTATATGGTAACTGGGTTGTGGAGGTCAGATAGGCAGTCGCTCCATGTAAAATACTGGTATTCAGCTGCATCCGGTTAGACTGGAAGCCGACCCCAACATAGTTGGAAAAAGGCTAAGCAGATGATGAGATGATGATTCATTATTATTTGACATGTACTGACCATATTATAAACTTCACTATCAACATGAATTTATGTCCTGCACTGGGCCCAACCGGAAGGTCAAACCCTTATGTAAATCAGCGCAATATATGAGCGATGTAAACCGCCTTGATTTAGTGTCGTTGAAACTTACGGATTCAATTACTTAGGAAATACATAAATCATGCGGTCTTGATGCCGCTCTGGTAATATTGTTGTCGGTGGCGAGGGCTCGCGTTAAGGACGGGAGTTTTTATCCTATGTTATTATAAGTATTATGTCTTATATCTTATTTTTGACCTACCCGATTGTGACGTGTTGACCGACGGATTCAACCAAATTATATTATTATGCTCGAGATTTTGTGAAAGACATTGTATATGAATAATTGCATGTCCTAATAATTTGTTACCAACGAAATGTATTATTTTTTCTTTTCTTTTTTTTTTGTAACATTAACGCTGTACCTAGGTAGGTACAACGTTAATGTAATGATCTAGACGAAATCGTAATTTATATTACATAGAAATTAATTAATTACTGTTACTGGTGTATAACCGTTGTAATTAATAATAATAAATAAATAAATTGTCAGGATGTTCCTCTCTCTGGAGCCCTGACCACCGGTAGCTTGGACCCTGTTCTCGATAACGGGGGGCTACTATTTTTAAATGTTTTTATATTCTAATATTTACATATAAATTAAAAATTTAATTTATATGTTTACATTGAAATAAAAGAGATACTAAATAAATAATGTCGTGGTAGGCAACAAAATATGAGACCAATATCTACATACGTAATTGAATGAGGTTTTATAAGTAACGAAACGCTGATAGGTATTCTAGTTTGTGAGGCTTGTCTTTCTTATACAGGGTTATTTTAAATTGGCTAGCTAGACTCCGCAGACGCGAGGTTAATCGATATCCAGGCCTCGGAAAGATCCCGGCTGTCAGTCGTAGATCTTTGACAGTCCCTACGGGTAGTCAAAACCCCAAAAAGTTGAACAACCAGTCTTACCAAAGGGTATCGTATTACCAGATACTGGGTTGTAGAGGTCGTATAGGCGGTCGAAAGTGAAAAATACTGGTATTCAGCAGGATCCAAGCAAGCCGACTCCAGCATAGTTGGGAAAAGGCTAGGCAAATAGATATAGTTTGGACAAAAAATACTCGATTAAGCAATTCAGTTCCGACCTTTAGTGAGCCTTTCTCATCGTAATGATTTGGTTAACGGACAACCAATCTACGAGAAGCCGACCGCAAAATACTCGCAGTAGGGAAGGCTCGCACTGGCAAATGGTTTTTTTTTTAAAGAAATACGTAACTAAGCTCATCGTGACTCTCTTCTAAGCGTGTCGATAGCAATCTAAATGGACTCGGCCCAGACTTCGGCTAATTGTTTGGCGCCATCACCAGCGTCCTGTAACGTGCAGGTGACAGGACACGCAGGACACGATATTAAGTGTCCCATCGTTTGTGGAACAACACACTTACACTCCTACCGCTTGCCTCTTGCCACTTGTGTTTACTGCTCCCGGCGTAAGCATACTATCCAGCCCACCAAGTGCTCAAACGAGAACATGATTAAAAAATCATCACCGTTGATGTTGGTAACTGCACCATTACCACAGTTTACAAAATCATGACTGATCGTATAACTTTATGATGCCTTCAGTAAGGTGTTGTCACAAGTCATTCCGTGAAAGCCTATCAACGATAATGTTTCCCTGCGGACTAATATGCGAATCGCGCATTAATCAACAAGCTTCCTCGTTATTAAATACTCAACAGTTTTATAATGGACTGATGATTTATAGGGTACCTGAGGGGAATGCGAACAGCATTGTTGCTGCTTCGAATATAAAATGAATGCAAGGAATAATTATGTATGAATAATATTGAATAATTACGTTGACCAATAACGTTACTACATGAAAGGAAATACTGACGTCCTAAACGTAGTTACTTAATTTTATACTGTCTCTGCCTCGTTGGTCTCGTGGTTGCACGACTGTTGAGTGTGGAGTCCTAGATTCAAGTCCCAGGTCAGACAGTGTTATTGGGTTTTTCATAAGGAATTTCTTAGTAACAGTCCCGAGTTTGGAAGTTGGCGGTTTAATACCCCCGTGCCTCGGAAAGCACGTCCAGCTGTTGGTCCTGCGCCTGATCTCTCGCCGGTCGTATTGGATTGCCGTCCCATCGGACTGTGAGAGTAAAGGAACAGAGGTGCATCTGTGTTTGCGCATACACTTGTGCACTATAATATTGCCTGCAAACCTGGCTGCGTGGCAACGGAGATTCCGTTGAAATTGGCCACCGTGATTGAAATCGGTCGGGAGGTTATTATTATTACTATCTATCTTCTACCTATATACTAATAATAAACCTGAAGAGTTTGTTTGTTTGAACGCGTTAATCTTTGGAACTATCAGACGGATTTGAAAATATTTTTGCAATAGCCAGACTAATTCTTGAGAAAGGCTATACCTATGCTACGTAATATCACTCTAGGACACTTAGACGTAAAAGGAAAAAAGTCATAAGAACGCTAAGCGAAGACGAAGTAAAGCCTGCCAGTAATGCTGGCCGTCTAGAAATGTAAATTAAAGAGAGTTTGTTACAATGACATTAACGGGAGCACCCTCAGTTAATACCTACTTCAGGACTGTCTTAGCAGTAGGTCAAACGAGTTTCGCTGGAAACACGCGGGTAGATATTGTGTTCTCACCCACTTTTGAATATAATAGAATACTCTTTATTATGTACAACCATATAAATTACAGACATAAATATATAAATTTTAGAAAGGGTGAAACAATGGGCGGTCTTATCGCTAAGAGCGATCGTTTAAAGATAAACTTTGGATGGAATAAAACGGGGAAGGAGAGACAAATACTGTAGGTAGTGTGTGGTGTAGGTACCATTAATACAATGAATACATACATAATACATGCTTGAACAGTAAAAGATTTGTCGTAGGAACTGGTGGAATGCATCGGCCATCTTTAGTTTCAGGTTTTCCGATGACCTCAGATATCTATTATGTGTGTCATGAAGGAATTTGTAACGTTCTTAAAGATAAGAGGGGGTTGTAGGATTAAACAAAATACTGTAGAGCTGAAACAAGATATGAGAACTCACCACTTTACCACTTAGGTTATAAAAGGAAGCTTTTTGCTTGGACAAAAATCACGCTAGTTTGGTAAGCACGTTAAGCCGTTGGTTCCGCCTGTCATTCGTAGATCTTTGACAGTGGTTACGTCGTTAAACGCCTAAAACATTTGAAAACCAGTCTTACTAAAGTGTATCGTCTTACCCAGTAACTGCGCTGTGCAGATCAGATGAGCAGTCGCTCCATGTAAAATACTGGTATTCAGCTGCATCTGGTTAGACTGGAACCAGGACCAACGTCTTTTGCGTGCTTTCCGAGGCAAGGGGGTATAACACTTTAATAACCAATAACACTTTGACCGACCTCGGAATTGAACCCAGGACCCCATGCATAACAGTGATGTGTGAGTACACACTAAGCAAAGGCGGACCAAGGGATAAACAGCTACGTTTTCACCCTGAATACATTTCTGTATGTTGTAACTTTAACTAGCATTATCTCTAGGAAATGTTGCTGGCATATTGGACGGCCTAGCCATATGAATTTTATGTCAAAAACATAGTCCTCATACATATCACTTACTTTGCATATATTATGTAAATCAGTTGTATTTCCTAGTTATGTTTCCGGGTAGTTTTGCTACCAGAAACCCTGTCTTCAACATTTTCCGTCATATTACTTAGAGACGGAAAATGTTGAAGACGTTGTATGTAAGTACAATGAACGACGTTAATTCTCTGAAGATATCGCGCGTATAGTTGTTAGATAAGAAGTATAAATAATGGTTTCTATTACAATATGTTGTAAACATACCTAGTAGTTGAGCTCTAGAGTCAAGTTTTTTAACTGAATAGACTGCTGTGTTGCTGGGGAGTTTGTTGCGCCACTTCTTATTCCCAACTAAAGTACTAGGAATTGGTGAAGGGCAGGCGTTTTGAGGGACTGCCTTACGTAATTTTGACGTTCCAAAAGTGCTGGTTCTCAGCCTAATTTGAATAAATGACATTTGATTATCTATGTTGTGAAGTATCTCGTCCGTAAAAATACTTCTACCACACCTATGTATGCCACCAGTTTTAGTAGTAGTTTTACTATGTTCTAATTGGGAGGGTAAGTACATACTTACCCTTAAATGTGTCAGTGTTGTTACAAGCACATAAGATATTTCGAGACATTTAATAATTTATTACGCCTTTACTTTTTGTAAATTATTTCAACACCACTGCTCTCAAAACGGTGAAGGAAAACATCGTGACGAAACCGGCATGTCCTAGAACCAAGAATTCAAAGACATACTAGACTAGTGGATTACGGCCCACTCCGTTTCACAGAGAGGAGGCCTGTGTCCCAGCATTGGGAACATAGGCTGATTATGCAAGACATTTCAGATTTGTATCCAAAACTTACATGGTTTAATGGGTACAGTATTACATTAATATGATAATGTTCTAGTTACTTGGATTCAGATCCCCCATGTAAACCAGCAGGGCGGCTCATAATATCCGCCCATATATCTCCACTATCACCGGCTTTATCTATGTAACAGAGATGTGGGAGGCAGATATCACAACGTAGGTACATGTGCTGTTGTGACTGCTATGGTAACCATGGCACTGGGCGGACACCATGCTAATTAAATCATGGTAACAATATGCCAATATTAGGCCTAGACTTTGATAAAGCATTTTTTTAAATTTTTTGAAGTGAAAACTTCTTTAGCGGCGTTGTGCACTTTTGTTGTGATGGGTAAAAAATTTTAAACTCGCGTCAGGACACGTGACCTGATCGAAAATTCGTAAGACGGAGGGAGAGACCGCATTCCAAAATATCGAAAATGCACAACGTTAATATTCAAGTTTTCACTTCTGCCGGCACTCCCGGAGTGCAACCCGTAGATTTTTTTTATTAGCCATTAATGTACAGCCTCCTGAAGGTGACAGCTGACAGGCTTGATGAGAGCCCCATAATGGGACATGTAATCAAAACAACAGTCTGTCGTAGTTTACAAGTACTAACATAGATCATCAGCCATAATTGTTACTATAATCCTAGCATATCCTACTAATAAAGACGCGAATGTTTGTATGGATGGATGCATGGATGGATGTTTGTTACTCTTTTACGCCAAAACTACTGAACGGATTTGGATGAATGTTTTTTATCCTGATATTCCCACAGGATCGAAACGTATGCGTATGAAACCGCGGGGCGCAGCTAGTAAGTACTAAGTGTATATAGGTTATAAGATACGAGTATATCGTTACTAACATCTTTTAAGTATTTTTGTTTATGTCAGTGTGGACCTTTTGTTGTCTGTCAAATAAATAAATTATTAATGTCCCACAGCCCACTGCTGGGCAAAGGCCTCCCTACTCTCCTTCCAACTTTCTCTGTCCAGAGCTGCCAAGGAACAATCTTTATGAAAGGAGTCCAGCTTATTCCGCCATCTTCGGACGGATAGAGTTGGAAAACTCGAGGATTAATCCAGACTGCCTCGTTATTTTAGTGGTCGCAAGCGTTACTGCTGAGCTTGAGGTCCTGGGCTCGATTCCCGGGTCGGGTAGTGTTATTAGGTTTTTCCACCTGTAATTTTTCTTTCCACCTGACACATTTTTCCACTGGAACTTTTTTTCCACCTGGAACTTTTTTTCCGACTGGAACTTTTTTTCCACCTAGAACTTTCAGTAGCAGCTCGGAGTCTGGATTTGTGCCCGATTGCTGGCAATAGGCTCATCCCCTAATATTATTCTCTTGAACCTCCGTACTACGGAAGGCCAGCTCAAGGTCAAAGTGTCAAACCACCGACGATATACGGTCGACGGTACCTGCATAAAAAGGTCTCTTCACTTCTAAAGTTATTTTTCCACAAAACATAATAAAAATATTCCGGTCTTTTGACCCGCAAGAATCACAGTCACTTCGTATGCAGGTTGCGTGTGTCGGAGCCATCGAGAGTGTAGTGCCACTACAGTGCAGGCTAGCGTTAAAAATAACAGCCGCCGCGCCTACCGATACATGGACTTATAACCTGTATTAACATCAAGTAGTCGAGGCGTGCTGCCGATAAAATACGGGTTTAATACGATACACGTGTCACTCTTAGGTGCCATATTTATCCTGTTTTGTTTACAGACTTACAGCTAAACAAAACAGGATCTTGAAGAACCTTGTAGCATTATAATATAGTGATACAAAGTCTCTTGGGGCCTGAAAGCGTTGTTGGTAAACATTTCAGAAATCGTATTAAAAAAACAAGATGGCAAACGTTAGAAATTGTTTTGAAAAAACAAGATGGCAGCGTTAATTCCGTTATTGGGCACGCGCCAAAAGATCCTTATACATACGAGTACATGCGCTTATAATTTAGGGGCTTTATTTATAAAAGTTGCTCAAAGTTAAGTAATGATTAGCGACTATGTAACCATATGTACACCATGTGTCGCCGGGCTGCGCAGGCTGCGCGGGCGCGGCGGGCGGCGCGGGCCTCCTGTCGTCCTTGTCCTTCCCGCGCCACAATAAAGCTATGTAGATTGTTCCGGATACTGACCAGAGCGCCATGTGTCGCCGGGCTGCGCAGGCTGCGCGGGCGCGGCGGGCGGCGCGGGCCTCCTGTCGTCCTTGTCCTTCCCGCGCCACAATAAAGCTATGTAGATTGTTCCGGATACTGACCAGAGCGCCATGTGTCGCCGGGCTGCGCGGGCGCGGCGGGCGGCGCGGGCCTCCTGTCGTCCTTGTCCTTCCCGCGCTACAATAAAACTATGTAGATTGTTCCGGATACTGACCAGAGCGCCATGTGTCGCCGGGCGCGGCGGGCGGCGCGGGCCTCCTGTCGTCCTTGTCCTTCCCGCGCTACAATAAAACTATGTAGATTGTTCCGGATACTGACCAGAGCGCCATGTGTCGCCGGGCGCGGCGGGCGGCGCGGGCCTCCTGTCGTCCTTGTCCTTCCCGCGCCACAATAAAGCTATGTAGATTGTTCCGGATACTGACCAGAGCGCCATGTGTCGCCGGGCTGCGCAAGCTGCGCGGGCGCGGTGGGCGGCGCGGGCCTCCTGTCGTCCTTGTCCTTCCCGCGCTACAACAAAGCTATGTAGAATGTTCCGGATACTGACCAGAGCGCCATGTGTCGCCGGGCGCGGCGGGCGGCGCGGGCCTCCTGTCGTCCTTGTCCTTCCCGCGCCACAATAAAGCCATGTAGATTGTTCCGGATACTGACCAGAGCGCCATGTGTCGCCGGGCTGCGCGGGCGCGGCGGGCGGCGCGGGCCTCCTGTCGTCCTTGTCCTTCCCGCGCTACAATAAAACTATGTAGATTGTTCCGGATACTGACCAGAGCGCCATGTGTCGCCGGGCTGCGCAGGCCTCCTGTCGTCCTTGTCCTTCCCGCGCCACAATAAAGCTATGTAGATTGTTCCGGATACTGACCAGAGCGCCATGTGTCGCCGGGCGCGGTGGGCGGCGCGGGCCTCCTGTCGTCCTTGTCCTTCCCGCGCCACAATAAAGCTATGTAGATTGTTCCGGATACTGACCAGAGCGCCATGTGTCGCCGGGCTGCGCAGGCTGCGCGGGCGTGGCGGGCGGCGCGGGCCTCCTGTCGTCCTTGTCCTTCCCGCGCCACAATAAAGCCATGTAGATTGTTCCGGATAATGACGAGAGCGCCATGTGTCGCCGGGCTGCGCAGGCCTCCTGTCGTCCTTGTCCTTCCCGCGCCACAATAAAGCTATGTAGATTGTTCCGGATACTGACCAGAGCGCCATGTGTCGCCGGGCGCGGTGGGCGGCGCAGGCCTCCTGTCGTCCTTGTCCTTCCCGCGCCACAATAAAGCTATGTAGATTGTTCCGGATACTGACCAGAGCGCCATGTGTCGTCGGGCTGCGCGGGCGCGGCGGGCGGCGCGGGCCTCCTGTCGTCCTTGTTTTTCCCGCGCCACAATAAAGCTATGTAGATTGTTCCGGATACTGACCAGAGCGCCATGTGTCGCCGGGCGCGGCGGGCGGCGCGGGCCTCCTGTCGTCCTTGTCCTTCCCGCGCCACAATAAAGCTATGTAGATTGTTCCGGATACTGACCAGAGCGCCATGTGTCGCCGGGCTGCGCAGGCCTCCTGTCGTCCTTGTCCTTCCCGCGCCACAATAAAGCTATGTGGATTGTTCCGGATACTGACCAGAGCGCCATGTGTCGCCGGGCTACGCAGGCCTCCTGTCGTCCTTGTCCTTCCCGCGCCACAATAAAGCTATGTAGATTGTTCCGGATACTGACCAGAGCGCCATGTGTCGCCGGGCTGCGCAGGCCTCCTGTCGTCCTTGTCGTTCCCGCGCCACAATAAAGCTATGTAGATTGTTCCGGATACTGACCAGAGCGCCATGTGTCGCCGGGCTGCGCAGGCTGCGCGGGCGCGGCGGGCGGCGCGGGCCTCCTGTCGTCCTTGTCCTTCCCGCGCCACAATAAAGCTATGTAGATTGTTACGGATACTGACCAGAGCGCCATGTGTCGCCGGGTTACGCAGGCCTCCTGTCGTCCTTGTCCTTCCCGCGCCACAATAAAGCTATGTGGATTGTTCCGGATACTGACCAGAGCGCCATGTGTCGCCGGGCTGCGCAGGCCTCCTGTCGTCCTTGTCCTTCCCGCGCCACAATAAAGCTATGTGGATTGTTCCGGATACTGACCAGAGCGCCATGTGTCGCCGGGCTACGCAGGCCTCCTGTCGTCCTTGTCCTTCCCGCGCCACAATAAAGCTATGTAGATTGTTCCGGATACTGACCAGAGCGCCATGTGTCACCGGGCTGCGTAGGCCTCCTGTCGTCCTTGTCCTTCCCGCGCCACAATAAAGCTATGTAGATTGTTCCGGATACTGACCAGAGCGCCATGTGTCGCCGGGCGCGGCGGGCGGCGCGGGCCTCCTGTCGTCCTTGTCCTTCCCGCGCCACAATAAAGCTATGTAGATTGTTCCGGATACTGACCAGAGCGCCATGTGTCGCCGGGCGCGGCGGGCGGCGCGGGCCTCCTGTCGTCCTTGTCCTTCCCGCGCCACAATAAAGCTATGTAGATTGTTCCGGATACTGACCAGAGCGCCATGTGTCGCCGGGCTGCGCGGGCGCGGCGGGCGGCGCGGGCCTCCTGTCGTCCTTGTCCTTCCCGCGCCACAATAAAGCTATGTAGATTGTTCCGGATACTGACCAGAGCGCCATGTGTCGCCGGGCTGCGCAGGCCTCCTGTCGTCCTTGTCCTTCCCGCGCCACAATAAAGCTATGTAGATTGTTCCGGATACTGACCAGAGCGCCATGTGTCGCCGGGCTGCGCAGGCTGCGCGGGCGCGGCGGGCGGCGCGGGCCTCCTGTCGTCCTTGTCCTTGCCGCGCCACAATAAAGCTATGTGGATTGTTCCGGATACTGACCAGAGCGCCATGTGTCGCCGGGCTACGCAGGCCTCCTGTCGTCCTTGTCCTTCCCGCGCCACAATAAATCTATGTGGATTGTTCCGGATACTGACCAGAGCGCCATGTGTCGCCGGGCTGCGCAGGCTTCCTGTCGTCCTTGTCCTTCCCGCGCCACAATAAAGCTATGTGGATTGTTCCGGATACTGACCAGAGCACCATGTGTCGCCGGGCTGCGCAGGCTGCGCGGGCGCGGCGGGCGGCGCGGGCCTCCTGTCGTCCTTGTCCTTCCCGCGCCACAATAAAGCTATGTAGATTGTTCCGGATACTGACCAGAGCGCCATGTGTCGCCGGGCTGCGCAGGCCTCCTGTCGTCCTTGTCCTTCCCGCGCCACAATAAAGCTATGTAGATTGTTCCGGATACTGACCAGAGCGCCATGTGTCGCCGGGCTGCGCAGGCTGCGCGGGCGCGGCGGGCGGCGCGGGCCTCCTGTCGTCCTTGTCCTTCCCGCGCTACAATAAAGCTATGTAGATTGTTCCGGATACTGACCAGAGCGCCATGTGTCGCCGGGCGGCGCGGGCCTCCTGTCGTCCTTGTCCTTCCCGCGCCACAATAAAGCTATGTAGATTGTTCCGGATACTGACCAGAGCGCCATGTGTCGTCGGGCTGCGCGGGCGCGGCGGGCGGCGCGGGCCTCCTGTCGTCCTTGTTTTTCCCGCGCCACAATAAAGCTATGTAGATTGTTCCGGATACTGACCAGAGCGCCATGTGTCGCCGGGCGCGGCGGGCGGCGCGGGCCTCCTGTCGTCCTTGTCCTTCCCGCGCCACAATAAAGCTATGTAGATTGTTCCGGATACTGACCAGAGCGCCATGTGTCGCCGGGCTGCGCAGGCCTCCTGTCGTCCTTGTCCTTCCCGCGCCACAATAAAGCTATGTGGATTGTTCCGGATACTGACCAGAGCGCCATGTGTCGCCGGGCTACGCAGGCCTCCTGTCGTCCTTGTCCTTCCCGCGCCACAATAAAGCTATGTAGATTGTTCCGGATACTGACCAGAGCGCCATGTGTCGCCGGGCTGCGCAGGCCTCCTGTCGTCCTTGTCCTTCCCGCGCCACAATAAAGCTATGTAGATTGTTCCGGATACTGACCAGAGCGCCATGTGTCGCCGGGCTGCGCAGGCTGCGCGGGTGCGGCGGGCGGCGCGGGCCTCCTGTCGTCCTTGTCCTTCCCGCGCCACAATAAAGCTATGTAGATTGTTCCGGATACTGACCAGAGCGCCATGTGTCGCCGGGTTACGCAGGCCTCCTGTCGTCCTTGTCCTTCCCGCGCCACAATAAAGCTATGTGGATTGTTCCGGATACTGACCAGAGCGCCATGTGTCGCCGGGCTGCGCAGGCCTCCTGTCGTCCTTGTCCTTCCCGCGCCACAATAAAGCTATGTGGATTGTTCCGGATACTGACCAGAGCGCCATGTGTCGCCGGGCTACGCAGGCCTCCTGTCGTCCTTGTCCTTCCCGCGCCACAATAAAGCTATGTAGATTGTTCCGGATACTGACCAGAGCGCCATGTGTCACCGGGCTGCGTAGGCCTCCTGTCGTCCTTGTCCTTCCCGCGCCACAATAAAGCTATGTAGATTGTTCCGGATACTGACCAGAGCGCCATGTGTCGCCGGGCGCGGCGGGCGGCGCGGGCCTCCTGTCGTCCTTGTCCTTCCCGCGCCACAATAAAGCTATGTAGATTGTTCCGGATACTGACCAGAGCGCCATGTGTCGCCGGGCGCGGCGGGCGGCGCGGGCCTCCTGTCGTCCTTGTCCTTCCCGCGCCACAATAAAGCTATGTAGATTGTTCCGGATACTGACCAGAGCGCCATGTGTCGCCGGGCTGCGCGGGCGCGGCGGGCGGCGCGGGCCTCCTGTCGTCCTTGTCCTTCCCGCGCCACAATAAAGCTATGTAGATTGTTCCGGATACTGACCAGAGCGCCATGTGTCGCCGGGCTGCGCAGGCCTCCTGTCGTCCTTGTCCTTCCCGCGCCACAATAAAGCTATGTAGATTGTTCCGGATACTGACCAGAGCGCCATGTGTCGCCGGGCTGCGCAGGCTGCGCGGGCGCGGCGGGCGGCGCGGGCCTCCTGTCGTCCTTGTCCTTGCCGCGCCACAATAAAGCTATGTGGATTGTTCCGGATACTGACCAGAGCGCCATGTGTCGCCGGGCTACGCAGGCCTCCTGTCGTCCTTGTCCTTCCCGCGCCACAATAAATCTATGTGGATTGTTCCGGATACTGACCAGAGCGCCATGTGTCGCCGGGCTGCGCAGGCTTCCTGTCGTCCTTGTCCTTCCCGCGCCACAATAAAGCTATGTGGATTGTTCCGGATACTGACCAGAGCACCATGTGTCGCCGGGCTGCGCAGGCTGCGCGGGCGCGGCGGGCGGCGCGGGCCTCCTGTCGTCCTTGTCCTTCCCGCGCCACAATAAAGCTATGTAGATTGTTCCGGATACTGACCAGAGCGCCATGTGTCGCCGGGCTGCGCAGGCCTCCTGTCGTCCTTGTCCTTCCCGCGCCACAATAAAGCTATGTAGATTGTTCCGGATACTGACCAGAGCGCCATGTGTCGCCGGGCTGCGCAGGCTGCGCGGGCGCGGCGGGCGGCGCGGGCCTCCTGTCGTCCTTGTCCTTCCCGCGCTACAATAAAGCTATGTAGATTGTTCCGGATACTGACCAGAGCGCCATGTGTCGCCGGGCGGCGCGGGCCTCCTGTCGTACTTGTCCTTCCCGCGCCACAATAAAGCTATGTAGATTGTTCCGGATACTGACCAGAGCGCCATGTGTCGCCGGGCTGCGCAGGCTGCGCGGGCGCGGCGGGCGGCGCGGGCCTCCTGTCGTCCTTGTCCTTCCCGCGCTACAATAAAGCTATGTAGAATGTTCCGGATACTGACCAGAGCGCCATGTGTCGCCGGGCGCGGCGGGCGGCGCGGGCCTCCTGTCGTCCTTGTCCTTCCCGCGCCACAATAAAGCTATGTAGATTGTTCCGGATACTGACCAGAGCGCCATGTGTCGCCGGGCTGCGCAGGCCTCCTGTCATCCTTGTCCTTCCCGCGCCACAATAAAGCTATGTAGATTGTTCCGGATACTGACCAGAGCGCCATGTGTCGCCGGGCTGCGCAGGCCTCCTGTCGTCCTTGTCCTTCCCGCGCCACAATAAAGCTATGTAGATTGTTCCGGATACTGACCAGAGCGCCATGTGTCGCCGGGCTGCGCAGGCTGCGCGGGCGTGGCGGGCGGCGCGGGCCTCCTGTCGTCCTTGTCCTTCCCGCGCCACAATAAAGCCATGTAGATTGTTCCGGATACTGACCAGAGCGCCATGTGTCGCCGGGCTGCGCAGGCCTCCTGTCGTCCTTGTCCTTCCCGCGCCACAATAAAGCTATGTAGATTGTTCCGGATACTGACCAGAGCGCCATGTGTCACCGGGCGCGGCGGGCGGCGCGGGCCTCCTGTCGTCCTTGTCCTTCCCGCGCCACAATAAAGCTATGTAGATTGTTCCGGATACTGACCAGAGCGCCATGTGTCGCCGGGCTGCGCGGGCGCGGCGGGCGGCGCGGGCCTCCTGTCGTCCTTGTCCTTCCCGCGCCACAATAAAGCTATGTAGATTGTTCCGGATACTGACCAGAGCGCCATGTGTCGCCGGGCTGCGCAGGCTGCGCGGGCGTGGCGGGCGGCGCGGGCCTCCTGTCGTCCTTGTCCTTCCCGCGCCACAATAAAGCTATGTAGATTGTTCCGGATACTGACCAGAGCGCCATGTGTCGCCGGGCGCGGCGGGCGGCGCGGGCCTCCTGTCGTCCTTGTCCTTCCCGCGCCACAATAAAGCTATGTAGATTGTTCCGGATACTGACCAGAGAGCCATGTGTCGCCGGGCTGCGCAGGCCTCCTGTCGTCCTTGTCCTTCCCGCGCCACAATAAAGCTATGTAGATTGTTCCGGATACTGACCAGAGCGCCATGTGTCGCCGGGCTGCGCAGGCCTCCTGTCGTCCTTGTCCTTCCCGCACCACAATAAAGCTATGTGGATTGTTCCGGATACTGACCAGAGCGCCATGTGTCGCCGGGCTGCGCAGGCTGCGCGGGCGCGGCGGGCGGCGCGGGCCTCCTGTCGTCCTTGTCCTTCCCGCGCCACAATAAAGCTATGTAGATTGTTCCGGATACTGACCAGAGCGCCATGTGTCGCCGGGCTGCGCAGGCTGCGCGGGCGCGGCGGGCGGCGCGGGCCTCCTGTCGTCCTTGTCCTTCCTGCGCCACAATAAAGCTATGTAGATTGTTCCGGATACTGACCAGAGCGCCATGTGTCGCCGGGCTGCGCAGGCCTCCTGTCGTCCTTGTCCTTCCCGCGCCACAATTAAGCTATGTAGATTGTTCCGGATACTGACCAGAGCGCCATGTGTCGCCGGGCTGCGCAGGCTGCGCGGGCGCGGCGGGCGGCGCGGGCCTCCTGTCGTCCTTGTCCTTCCCGCGCCACAATAAAGCTATGTAGATTGTTCCGGATACTGACCAGAGCGCCATTTGTCGCCGGGCGGCGCGGGCCTCCTGTCGTCCTTGTCCTTCCCGCGCCACAATAAAGCTATGTAGATTGTTCCGGATACTGACCAGAGCGCCATGTGTCGCCGGGCTGCGCAGGCTGCGCGGGCGCGGCGGGCGGCGCGGGCCTCCTGTCGTCCTTGTCCTTCCCGCGCTACAATAAAGCTATGTAGAATGTTCCGGATACTGACCAGAGCGCCATGTGTCGCCGGGCGCGGCGGGCGGCGCGGGCCTCCTGTCGTCCTTGTCCTTCCCGCGCCACAATAAAGCTATGTAGATTGTTCCGGATACTGACCAGAGCGCCATGTGTCGCCGGGCTGCGCAGGCCTCCTGTCGTCCTTGTCCTTCCCGCGCCACAATAAAGCTATGTAGATTGTTCCGGATACTGACCAGAGCGCCATGTGTCGCCGGGCTGCGCAGGCCTCCTGTCGTCCTTGTCCTTCCCGCGCCACAATAAAGCTATGTAGATTGTTCCGGATACTGACCAGAGCGCCATGTGTCGCCGGGCTGCGCAGGCTGCGCGGGCGTGGCGGGCGGCGCGGGCCTCCTGTCGTCCTTGTCCTTCCCGCGCCACAATAAAGCCATGTAGATTGTTCCGGATACTGACCAGAGCGCCATGTGTCGCCGGGCTGCGCAGGCAGCGCGGGCGCGGCGGGCGGCGCGGGCGCGGCGGGCGGCGCGGGCCTCCTGTCGTCCTTGTCCTTCCCGCGCCACAATAAAGCTATGTAGATTGTTCCGGATACTGACCAGAGCGCCATGTGTCGCCGGGCGCGGCGGGCGGCGCGGGCCTCCTGTCGTCCTTGTCCTTCCCGCGCCACAATAAAGCTATGTAGATTGTTCCGGATACTGACCAGAGCGCCATGTGTCGCCGGGCTGCGCGGGCGCGGCGGGCGGCGCGGGCCTCCTGTCGTCCTTGTCCTTCCCGCGCCACAATAAAGCTATGTAGATTGTTCCGGATACTGACCAGAGCGCCATGTGTCGCCGGGCGCGGCGGGCGGCGCGGGCCTCCTGTCGTCCTTGTCCTTCCCGCGCCACAATAAAGCTATGTAGATTGTTCCGGATACTGACCAGAGCGCCATGTGTCGCCGGGCTGCGCAGGCTGCGCGGGCGTGGCGGGCGGCGCGGGCCTCCTGTCGTCCTTGTCCTTCCCGCGCCACAATAAAGCTATGTAGATTGTTCCGGATACTGACCAGAGCGCCATGTGTCGCCGGGCGCGGCGGGCGGCGCGGGCCTCCTGTCTTCCTTGTCCTTCTCGCGCCACAATAAAGCTATGTAGATTGTTCCGGATACTGACCAGAGAGCCATGTGTCGCCGGGCTGCGCAGGCCTCCTGTCGTCCTTGTCCTTCCCGCGCCACAATAAAGCTATGTAGATTGTTCCGGATACTGACCAGAGCGCCATGTGTCGCCGGGCTGCGCAGGCCTCCTGTCGTCCTTGTCCTTCCCGCGCCACAATAAAGCTATGTAGATTGTTCCGGATACTGACCAGAGTGCCATGTGTCGCCGGGCTGCGCAGGCTGCGCGGGCGCAGCGGGTGGCGCGGGCCTCCTGTCGTCCTAGTCCTTGCCGCGCCACAATAAAGCTATGTGGATTGTTCCGGAGACTGACCAGAGCGCCATGTGTAGCCGGGCTACGCAGGCCTCCTGTCGTCCTTGTCCTTCCCGCGCCACAATAAAGCTATGTAGATTGTTCCGGATACTGACCAGAGCGCCATGTGTCGCCGGGCTGCGCAGGCCTCCTGTCGTCCTTGTCCTTCCCGCACCACAATAAAGCTATGTGGATTGTTCCGGATACTGACCAGAGCGCCATGTGTCGCCGGGCTGCGCAGGCTGCGCGGGCGCGGCGGGCGGCGCGGGCCTCCTGTCGTCCTTGTCCTTCCCGCGCCACAATAAAGCTATGTAGATTGTTCCGGATACTGACCAGAGCGCCATGTGTCGCCGGGCTGCGCAGGCCTCCTGTCGTCCTTGTCCTTCCCGCGCCACAATTAAGCTATGTAGATTGTTCCGGATACTGACCAGAGCGCCATGTGTCGCCGGGCTGCGCAGGCTGCGCGGGCGCGGTGGGCGGCGCGGGCCTCCTGTCGTCCTTGTCCTTCCCGCGCTACAATAAAGCTATGTAGAATGTTCCGGATACTGACCAGAGCGCCATGTGTCGCCGGGCGCGGCGGGCGGCGCGGGCCTCCTGTCGTCCTTGTCCTTCCCGCGCCACAATAAAGCTATGTAGATTGTTCCGGATACTGACCAGAGCGCCATGTGTCGCCGCGCTGCGCAGGCCTCCTGTCGTACTTGTCCTTCCCGCGCCACAATAAAGCTATGTAGATTGTTCCGGATACTGACCAGAGCGCCATGTGTCGCCGGGCTGCGCAGGCCTCCTGTCGTCCTTGTCCTTCCCGCGCCACAATAAAGCTATGTAGATTGTTCCGGATACTGACCAGAGCGCCATGTGTCGCCGGGCTGCGCAGGCTGCGCGGGCGTGGCGGGCGGCGCGGGCCTCCTGTCGTCCTTGTCCTTCCCGCGCCACAATAAAGCCATGTAGATTGTTCCGGATACTGACCAGAGCGCCATGTGTCGCCGGGCTGCGCAGGCTGCGCGGGCGCGGCGGGCGGCGCGGGCCTCCTGTCGTCCTTGTCCTTCCCGCGCCACAATAAAGCTATGTAGATTGTTCCGGATACTGACCAGAGCGCCATGTGTCGCCGGGCGCGGCGGGCGGCGCGGGCCTCCTGTCGTCCTTGTCCTTCCCGCGCCACAATAAAGCTATGTAGATTGTTCCGGATACTGACCAGAGCGCCATGTGTCGCCGGGCTGCGCGGGCGCGGCGGGCGGCGCGGGCCTCCTGTCGTCCTTGTCCTTCCCGCGCCACAATAAAGCTATGTAGATTGTTCCGGATACTGACCAGAGCGCCATGTGTCGCCGGGCGCGGCGGGCGGCGCGGGCCTCCTGTCGTCCTTGTCCTTCCCGCGCTACAATAAAGCTATGTAGATTGTTCCGGATACTGACCAGAGCGCCATGTGTCGCCGGGCGCGGCGGGCGGCGCGGGCCTCCTGTCGTCCTTGTCCTTCCCGCGCCACAATAAAGCTATGTAGATTGTTCCGGATACTGACCAGAGCGCCATGTGTCGCCGGGCTGCGCGGGCGCGGCGGGCGGCGCGGGCCTCCTGTCGTCCTTGTCCTTCCCGCGCCACAATAAAGCTATGTAGATTGTTCCGGATACTGACCAGAGCGCCATGTGTCGCCGGGCGCGGCGGGCGGCGCGGGCCTCCTGTCGTCCTTGTCCTTCCCGCGCTACAATAAAGCTATGTAGATTGTTCCGGATACTGACCAGAGCGCCATGTGTCGCCGGGCGCGGCGGGCGGCGCGGGCCTCCTGTCGTCCTTGTCCTTCCCGCGCCACAATAAAGCTATGTAGATTGTTCCGGATACTGACCAGAGCGCCATGTGTCGCCGGGCTGCGCGGGCGCGGCGGGCGGCGCGGGCCTCCTGTCGTCCTTGTCCTTCCCGCGCCACAATAAAGCTATGTAGATTGTTCCGGATACTGACCAGAGCGCCATGTGTCGCCGGGCTGCGCAGGCCTCCTGTCGTCCTTGTCCTTCCCGCGCCACAATAAAGCTATGTAGATTATTCCGGATACTGACCAGAGCGCCATGTGTCGCCGGGCTGCGCAGGCCTCCTGTCGTCCTTGTCCTTCCCGCGCCACAATAAAGCTATGTAGATTGTTCCGGATACTGACCAGAGCGCCATGTGTCGCCGGGCTGCGCAGGCCTCCTGTCGTCCTTGTCCTTCCCGCGCCACAATAAAGCTATGTAGATTGTTCCGGATACTGACCAGAGTGCCATGTGTCGCCGGGCTGCGCAGGCTGCGCGGGCGCAGCGGGTGGCGCGGGCCTCCTGTCGTCCTAGTCCTTGCCGCGCCACAATAAAGCTATGTAGATTGTTCCGGATACTGACCAGAGCGCCATGTGTCGCCGGGCTGCGCGGGCGCGGCGGGCGGCGCGGGCCTCCTGTCGTCCTTGTCCTTCCCGCGCCACAATAAAGCTATGTAGATTGTTCCGGATACTGACCAGAGCGCCATGTGTCGCCGGGCGCGGCGGGCGGCGCGGGCCTCCTGTCGTCCTTGTCCTTCCCGCGCTACAATAAAGCTATGTAGATTGTTCCGGATACTGACCAGAGCGCCATGTGTCGCCGGGCGCGGCGGGCGGCGCGGGCCTCCTGTCGTCCTTGTCCTTCCCGCGCCACAATAAAGCTATGTATATTGTTCCGGATACTGACCAGAGCGCCATGTGTCGCCGGGCTGCGCGGGCGCGGCGGGCGGCGCGGGCCTCCTGTCGTCCTTGTCCTTCCCGCGCCACAATAAAGCTATGTAGATTGTTCCGGATACTGACCAGAGCGCCATGTGTCGCCGGGCTGCGCAGGCCTCCTGTCGTCCTTGTCCTTCCCGCGCCACAATAAAGCTATGTAGATTATTCCGGATACTGACCAGAGCGCCATGTGTCGCCGGGCTGCGCAGGCCTCCTGTCGTCCTTGTCCTTCCCGCGCCACAATAAAGCTATGTAGATTGTTCCGGATACTGACCAGAGCGCCATGTGTCGCCGGGCTGCGCAGGCCTCCTGTCGTCCTTGTCCTTCCCGCGCCACAATAAAGCTATGTAGATTGTTCCGGATACTGACCAGAGTCCCATGTGTCGCCGGGCTGCGCAGGCTGCGCGGGCGCAGCGGGTGGCGCGGGCCTCCTGTCGTCCTAGTCCTTGCCGCGCCACAATAAAGCTATGTGGATTGTTCCGGATACTGACCAGAGCGCCATGTGTAGCCGGGCTACGCAGGCCTCCTGTCGTCCTTGTCCTTCCCGCGCCACAATAAAGCTATGTAGATTGTTCCGGATACTGACCAGAGCGCCATGTGTCGCCGGGCTGCGCAGGCCTCCTGTCGTCCTTGTCCTTCCCGCACCACAATAAAGCTATGTGGATTGTTCCGGATACTGACCAGAGCGCCATGTGTCGCCGGGCTGCGCAGGCTGCGCGGGCGCGGCGGGCGTCTCGGGCCTCCTGTCGTCCTTGTCCTTCCCGCGCCACAATAAAGCTATGTAGATTGTTCCGGATACTGACCAGAGCGCCATGTGTCGCCGGGCTGCGCAGGCCTCCTGTCGTCCTTGTCCTTCCCGCGCCACAATTAAGCTATGTAGATTGTTCCGGATACTGACCAGAGCGCCATGTGTCGCCGGGCTGCGCAGGCTGCGCGGGCGCGGCGGGCGGCGCGGGCCTCCTGTCGTCCTTGTCCTTCCCGCGCCACAATAAAGCTATGTAGATTGTTCCGGATACTGACCAGAGCGCCATTTGTCGCCGGGCGGCGCGGGCCTCCTGTCGTCCTTGTCCTTCCCGCGCCACAATAAAGCTATGTAGATTGTTCCGGATACTGACCAGAGCGCCATGTGTCGCCGGGCTGCGCAGGCTGCGCGGGCGCGGCGGGCGGCGCGGGCCTCCTGTCGTCCTTGTCCTTCCCGCGCTACAATAAAGCTATGTAGAATGTTCCGGATACTGACCAGAGCGCCATGTGTCGCCGGGCGCGGCGGGCGGCGCGGGACTCCTGTCGTCCTTGTCCTTCCCGCGCCACAATAAAGCTATGTAGATTGTTCCGGATACTGACCAGAGCGCCATGTGTCGCCGCGCTGCGCAGGCCTCCTGTCGTACTTGTCCTTCCCGCGCCACAATAAAGCTATGTAGATTGTTCCGGATACTGACCAGAGCGCCATGTGTCGCCGGGCTGCGCAGGCCTCCTGTCGTCCTTGTCCTTCCCGCGCCACAATAAAGCTATGTAGATTGTTCCGGATACTGACCAGAGCGCCATGTGTCGCCGGGCTGCGCAGGCTGCGCGGGCGTGGCGGGCGGCGCGGGCCTCCTGTCGTCCTTGTCCTTCCCGCGCCACAATAAAGCCATGTAGATTGTTCCGGATACTGACCAGAGCGCCATGTGTCGCCGGGCTGCGCAGGCTGCGCGGGCGCGGCAGGCGGCGCGGGCCTCCTGTCGTCCTTGTCCTTCCCGCGCCACAATAAAGCTATGTAGATTGTTCCGGATACTGACCAGAGCGCCATGTGTCGCCGGGCGCGGCGGGCGGCGCGGGCCTCCTGTCGTCCTTGTCCTTCCCGCGCCACAATAAAGCTATGTAGATTGTTCCGGATACTGACCAGAGCGCCATGTGTCGCCGGGCTGCGCGGGCGCGGCGGGCGGCGCGGGCCTCCTGTCGTCCTTGTCCTTCCCGCGCCACAATAAAGCTATGTAGATTGTTCCGGATACTGACCAGAGCGCCATGTGTCGCCGGGCGCGGCGGGCGGCGCGGGCCTCCTGTCGTCCTTGTCCTTCCCGCGCTACAATAAAGCTATGTAGATTGTTCCGGATACTGACCAGAGCGCCATGTGTCGCCGGGCGCGGCGGGCGGCGCGGGCCTCCTGTCGTCCTTGTCCTTCCCGCGCCACAATAAAGCTATGTAGATTGTTCCGGATACTGACCAGAGCGCCATGTGTCGCCGGGCTGCGCGGGCGCGGCGGGCGGCGCGGGCCTCCTGTCGTCCTTGTCCTTCCCGCGCCACAATAAAGCTATGTAGATTGTTCCGGATACTGACCAGAGCGCCATGTGTCGCCGGGCTGCGCAGGCCTCCTGTCGTCCTTGTCCTTCCCGCGCCACAATAAAGCTATGTAGATTATTCCGGATACTGACCAGAGCGCCATGTGTCGCCGGGCGCGGCGGGCGGCGCGGGCCTCCTGTCGTCCTTGTCCTTCCCGCGCCACAATAAAGCTATGTAGATTGTTCCGGATACTGACCAGAGCGCCATGTGTCGCCGGGCTGCGCAGGCCTCCTGTCGTCCTTGTCCTTCCCGCGCCACAATAAAGCTATGTAGATTGTTCCGGATACTGACCAGAGCGCCATGTGTCGCCGGGCTGCGCAGGCTGCGCGGGCGTGGCGGGCGGCGCGGGCCTCCTGTCGTCCTTGTCCTTCCCGCGCCACAATAAAGCCATGTAGATTGTTCCGGATACTGACCAGAGCGCCATGTGTCGCCGGGCTGCGCAGGCTGCGCGGGCGCGGCAGGCGGCGCGGGCCTCCTGTCGTCCTTGTCCTTCCCGCGCCACAATAAAGCTATGTAGATTGTTCCGGATACTGACCAGAGCGCCATGTGTCGCCGGGCGCGGCGGGCGGCGCGGGCCTCCTGTCGTCCTTGTCCTTCCCGCGCCACAATAAAGCTATGTAGATTGTTCCGGATACTGACCAGAGCGCCATGTGTCGCCGGGCTGCGCGGGCGCGGCGGGCGGCGCGGGCCTCCTGTCGTCCTTGTCCTTCCCGCGCCACAATAAAGCTATGTAGATTGTTCCGGATACTGACCAGAGCGCCATGTGTCGCCGGGCGCGGCGGGCGGCGCGGGCCTCCTGTCGTCCTTGTCCTTCCCGCGCTACAATAAAGCTATGTAGATTGTTCCGGATACTGACCAGAGCGCCATGTGTCGCCGGGCGCGGCGGGCGGCGCGGGCCTCCTGTCGTCCTTGTCCTTCCCGCGCCACAATAAAGCTATGTAGATTGTTCCGGATACTGACCAGAGCGCCATGTGTCGCCGGGCTGCGCGGGCGCGGCGGGCGGCGCGGGCCTCCTGTCGTCCTTGTCCTTCCCGCGCCACAATAAAGCTATGTAGATTGTTCCGGATACTGACCAGAGCGCCATGTGTCGCCGGGCTGCGCAGGCCTCCTGTCGTCCTTGTCCTTCCCGCGCCACAATAAAGCTATGTAGATTATTCCGGATACTGACCAGAGCGCCATGTGTCGCCGGGCGCGGCGGGCGGCGCGGGCCTCCTGTCGTCCTTGTCCTTCCCGCGCCACAATAAAGCTATGTAGATTGTTCCGGATACTGACCAGAGCGCCATGTGTCGCCGGGCTGCGCAGGCCTCCTGTCGTCCTTGTCCTTCCCGCGCCACAATAAAGCTATGTAGATTGTTCCGGATACTGACCAGAGCGCCATGTGTCGCCGGGCTGCGCAGGCCTCCTGTCGTCCTTGTCCTTCCCGCGCCACAATAAAGCTATGTAGATTATTCCGGATACTGACCAGAGCGCCATGTGTCGCCGGGCTGCGCAGGCCTCCTGTCGTCCTTGTCCTTCCCGCGCCACAATAAAGCTATGTAGATTGTTCCGGATACTGACCAGAGCGCCATGTGTCGCCGGGCGGCGCGGGCCTCCTGTCGTCCTTGTCCTTCCCGCGCCACAATAAAGCTATGTAGATTGTTCCGGATACTGACCAGAGCGCCATGTGTCGTCGGGCTGCGCGGGCGCGGCGGGCGGCGCGGGCCTCCTGTCGTCCTTGTTTTTCCCGCGCCACAATAAAGCTATGTAGATTGTTCCGGATACTGACCAGAGCGCCATGTGTCGCCGGGCGCGGCGGGCGGCGCGGGCCTCCTGTCGTCCTTGTCCTTCCCGCGCCACAATAAAGCTATGTAGATTGTTCCGGATACTGACCAGAGCGCCATGTGTCGCCGGGCTGCGCAGGCCTCCTGTCGTCCTTGTCCTTCCCGCGCCACAATAAAGCTATGTGGATTGTTCCGGATACTGACCAGAGCGCCATGTGTCGCCGGGCTACGCAGGCCTCCTGTCGTCCTTGTCCTTCCCGCGCCACAATAAAGCTATGTAGATTGTTCCGGATACTGACCAGAGCGCCATGTGTCGCCGGGCTGCGCAGGCCTCCTGTCGTCCTTGTCCTTCCCGCGCCACAATAAAGCTATGTAGATTGTTCCGGATACTGACCAGAGCGCCATGTGTCGCCGGGCTGCGCAGGCTGCGCGGGTGCGGCGGGCGGCGCGGGCCTCCTGTCGTCCTTGTCCTTCCCGCGCCACAATAAAGCTATGTAGATTGTTCCGGATACTGACCAGAGCGCCATGTGTCGCCGGGTTACGCAGGCCTCCTGTCGTCCTTGTCCTTCCCGCGCCACAATAAAGCTATGTGGATTGTTCCGGATACTGACCAGAGCGCCATGTGTCGCCGGGCTGCGCAGGCCTCCTGTCGTCCTTGTCCTTCCCGCGCCACAATAAAGCTATGTGGATTGTTCCGGATACTGACCAGAGCGCCATGTGTCGCCGGGCTACGCAGGCCTCCTGTCGTCCTTGTCCTTCCCGCGCCACAATAAAGCTATGTAGATTGTTCCGGATACTGACCAGAGCGCCATGTGTCACCGGGCTGCGTAGGCCTCCTGTCGTCCTTGTCCTTCCCGCGCCACAATAAAGCTATGTAGATTGTTCCGGATACTGACCAGAGCGCCATGTGTCGCCGGGCGCGGCGGGCGGCGCGGGCCTCCTGTCGTCCTTGTCCTTCCCGCGCCACAATAAAGCTATGTAGATTGTTCCGGATACTGACCAGAGCGCCATGTGTCGCCGGGCGCGGCGGGCGGCGCGGGCCTCCTGTCGTCCTTGTCCTTCCCGCGCCACAATAAAGCTATGTAGATTGTTCCGGATACTGACCAGAGCGCCATGTGTCGCCGGGCTGCGCGGGCGCGGCGGGCGGCGCGGGCCTCCTGTCGTCCTTGTCCTTCCCGCGCCACAATAAAGCTATGTAGATTGTTCCGGATACTGACCAGAGCGCCATGTGTCGCCGGGCTGCGCAGGCCTCCTGTCGTCCTTGTCCTTCCCGCGCCACAATAAAGCTATGTAGATTGTTCCGGATACTGACCAGAGCGCCATGTGTCGCCGGGCTGCGCAGGCTGCGCGGGCGCGGCGGGCGGCGCGGGCCTCCTGTCGTCCTTGTCCTTGCCGCGCCACAATAAAGCTATGTGGATTGTTCCGGATACTGACCAGAGCGCCATGTGTCGCCGGGCTACGCAGGCCTCCTGTCGTCCTTGTCCTTCCCGCGCCACAATAAATCTATGTGGATTGTTCCGGATACTGACCAGAGCGCCATGTGTCGCCGGGCTGCGCAGGCTTCCTGTCGTCCTTGTCCTTCCCGCGCCACAATAAAGCTATGTGGATTGTTCCGGATACTGACCAGAGCACCATGTGTCGCCGGGCTGCGCAGGCTGCGCGGGCGCGGCGGGCGGCGCGGGCCTCCTGTCGTCCTTGTCCTTCCCGCGCCACAATAAAGCTATGTAGATTGTTCCGGATACTGACCAGAGCGCCATGTGTCGCCGGGCTGCGCAGGCCTCCTGTCGTCCTTGTCCTTCCCGCGCCACAATAAAGCTATGTAGATTGTTCCGGATACTGACCAGAGCGCCATGTGTCGCCGGGCTGCGCAGGCTGCGCGGGCGCGGCGGGCGGCGCGGGCCTCCTGTCGTCCTTGTCCTTCCCGCGCTACAATAAAGCTATGTAGATTGTTCCGGATACTGACCAGAGCGCCATGTGTCGCCGGGCGGCGCGGGCCTCCTGTCGTACTTGTCCTTCCCGCGCCACAATAAAGCTATGTAGATTGTTCCGGATACTGACCAGAGCGCCATGTGTCGCCGGGCTGCGCAGGCTGCGCGGGCGCGGCGGGCGGCGCGGGCCTCCTGTCGTCCTTGTCCTTCCCGCGCTACAATAAAGCTATGTAGAATGTTCCGGATACTGACCAGAGCGCCATGTGTCGCCGGGCGCGGCGGGCGGCGCGGGCCTCCTGTCGTCCTTGTCCTTCCCGCGCCACAATAAAGCTATGTAGATTGTTCCGGATACTGACCAGAGCGCCATGTGTCGCCGGGCTGCGCAGGCCTCCTGTCATCCTTGTCCTTCCCGCGCCACAATAAAGCTATGTAGATTGTTCCGGATACTGACCAGAGCGCCATGTGTCGCCGGGCTGCGCAGGCCTCCTGTCGTCCTTGTCCTTCCCGCGCCACAATAAAGCTATGTAGATTGTTCCGGATACTGACCAGAGCGCCATGTGTCGCCGGGCTGCGCAGGCTGCGCGGGCGTGGCGGGCGGCGCGGGCCTCCTGTCGTCCTTGTCCTTCCCGCGCCACAATAAAGCCATGTAGATTGTTCCGGATACTGACCAGAGCGCCATGTGTCGCCGGGCTGCGCAGGCCTCCTGTCGTCCTTGTCCTTCCCGCGCCACAATAAAGCTATGTAGATTGTTCCGGATACTGACCAGAGCGCCATGTGTCACCGGGCGCGGCGGGCGGCGCGGGCCTCCTGTCGTCCTTGTCCTTCCCGCGCCACAATAAAGCTATGTAGATTGTTCCGGATACTGACCAGAGCGCCATGTGTCGCCGGGCTGCGCGGGCGCGGCGGGCGGCGCGGGCCTCCTGTCGTCCTTGTCCTTCCCGCGCCACAATAAAGCTATGTAGATTGTTCCGGATACTGACCAGAGCGCCATGTGTCGCCGGGCTGCGCAGGCTGCGCGGGCGTGGCGGGCGGCGCGGGCCTCCTGTCGTCCTTGTCCTTCCCGCGCCACAATAAAGCTATGTAGATTGTTCCGGATACTGACCAGAGCGCCATGTGTCGCCGGGCGCGGCGGGCGGCGCGGGCCTCCTGTCGTCCTTGTCCTTCCCGCGCCACAATAAAGCTATGTAGATTGTTCCGGATACTGACCAGAGAGCCATGTGTCGCCGGGCTGCGCAGGCCTCCTGTCGTCCTTGTCCTTCCCGCGCCACAATAAAGCTATGTAGATTGTTCCGGATACTGACCAGAGCGCCATGTGTCGCCGGGCTGCGCAGGCCTCCTGTCGTCCTTGTCCTTCCCGCACCACAATAAAGCTATGTGGATTGTTCCGGATACTGACCAGAGCGCCATGTGTCGCCGGGCTGCGCAGGCTGCGCGGGCGCGGCGGGCGGCGCGGGCCTCCTGTCGTCCTTGTCCTTCCCGCGCCACAATAAAGCTATGTAGATTGTTCCGGATACTGACCAGAGCGCCATGTGTCGCCGGGCTGCGCAGGCTGCGCGGGCGCGGCGGGCGGCGCGGGCCTCCTGTCGTCCTTGTCCTTCCTGCGCCACAATAAAGCTATGTAGATTGTTCCGGATACTGACCAGAGCGCCATGTGTCGCCGGGCTGCGCAGGCCTCCTGTCGTCCTTGTCCTTCCCGCGCCACAATTAAGCTATGTAGATTGTTCCGGATACTGACCAGAGCGCCATGTGTCGCCGGGCTGCGCAGGCTGCGCGGGCGCGGCGGGCGGCGCGGGCCTCCTGTCGTCCTTGTCCTTCCCGCGCCACAATAAAGCTATGTAGATTGTTCCGGATACTGACCAGAGCGCCATTTGTCGCCGGGCGGCGCGGGCCTCCTGTCGTCCTTGTCCTTCCCGCGCCACAATAAAGCTATGTAGATTGTTCCGGATACTGACCAGAGCGCCATGTGTCGCCGGGCTGCGCAGGCTGCGCGGGCGCGGCGGGCGGCGCGGGCCTCCTGTCGTCCTTGTCCTTCCCGCGCTACAATAAAGCTATGTAGAATGTTCCGGATACTGACCAGAGCGCCATGTGTCGCCGGGCGCGGCGGGCGGCGCGGGCCTCCTGTCGTCCTTGTCCTTCCCGCGCCACAATAAAGCTATGTAGATTGTTCCGGATACTGACCAGAGCGCCATGTGTCGCCGGGCTGCGCAGGCCTCCTGTCGTCCTTGTCCTTCCCGCGCCACAATAAAGCTATGTAGATTGTTCCGGATACTGACCAGAGCGCCATGTGTCGCCGGGCTGCGCAGGCCTCCTGTCGTCCTTGTCCTTCCCGCGCCACAATAAAGCTATGTAGATTGTTCCGGATACTGACCAGAGCGCCATGTGTCGCCGGGCTGCGCAGGCTGCGCGGGCGTGGCGGGCGGCGCGGGCCTCCTGTCGTCCTTGTCCTTCCCGCGCCACAATAAAGCCATGTAGATTGTTCCGGATACTGACCAGAGCGCCATGTGTCGCCGGGCTGCGCAGGCAGCGCGGGCGCGGCGGGCGGCGCGGGCGCGGCGGGCGGCGCGGGCCTCCTGTCGTCCTTGTCCTTCCCGCGCCACAATAAAGCTATGTAGATTGTTCCGGATACTGACCAGAGCGCCATGTGTCGCCGGGCGCGGCGGGCGGCGCGGGCCTCCTGTCGTCCTTGTCCTTCCCGCGCCACAATAAAGCTATGTAGATTGTTCCGGATACTGACCAGAGCGCCATGTGTCGCCGGGCTGCGCGGGCGCGGCGGGCGGCGCGGGCCTCCTGTCGTCCTTGTCCTTCCCGCGCCACAATAAAGCTATGTAGATTGTTCCGGATACTGACCAGAGCGCCATGTGTCGCCGGGCGCGGCGGGCGGCGCGGGCCTCCTGTCGTCCTTGTCCTTCCCGCGCCACAATAAAGCTATGTAGATTGTTCCGGATACTGACCAGAGCGCCATGTGTCGCCGGGCTGCGCAGGCTGCGCGGGCGTGGCGGGCGGCGCGGGCCTCCTGTCGTCCTTGTCCTTCCCGCGCCACAATAAAGCTATGTAGATTGTTCCGGATACTGACCAGAGCGCCATGTGTCGCCGGGCGCGGCGGGCGGCGCGGGCCTCCTGTCTTCCTTGTCCTTCTCGCGCCACAATAAAGCTATGTAGATTGTTCCGGATACTGACCAGAGAGCCATGTGTCGCCGGGCTGCGCAGGCCTCCTGTCGTCCTTGTCCTTCCCGCGCCACAATAAAGCTATGTAGATTGTTCCGGATACTGACCAGAGCGCCATGTGTCGCCGGGCTGCGCAGGCCTCCTGTCGTCCTTGTCCTTCCCGCGCCACAATAAAGCTATGTAGATTGTTCCGGATACTGACCAGAGTGCCATGTGTCGCCGGGCTGCGCAGGCTGCGCGGGCGCAGCGGGTGGCGCGGGCCTCCTGTCGTCCTAGTCCTTGCCGCGCCACAATAAAGCTATGTGGATTGTTCCGGAGACTGACCAGAGCGCCATGTGTAGCCGGGCTACGCAGGCCTCCTGTCGTCCTTGTCCTTCCCGCGCCACAATAAAGCTATGTAGATTGTTCCGGATACTGACCAGAGCGCCATGTGTCGCCGGGCTGCGCAGGCCTCCTGTCGTCCTTGTCCTTCCCGCACCACAATAAAGCTATGTGGATTGTTCCGGATACTGACCAGAGCGCCATGTGTCGCCGGGCTGCGCAGGCTGCGCGGGCGCGGCGGGCGGCGCGGGCCTCCTGTCGTCCTTGTCCTTCCCGCGCCACAATAAAGCTATGTAGATTGTTCCGGATACTGACCAGAGCGCCATGTGTCGCCGGGCTGCGCAGGCCTCCTGTCGTCCTTGTCCTTCCCGCGCCACAATTAAGCTATGTAGATTGTTCCGGATACTGACCAGAGCGCCATGTGTCGCCGGGCTGCGCAGGCTGCGCGGGCGCGGTGGGCGGCGCGGGCCTCCTGTCGTCCTTGTCCTTCCCGCGCTACAATAAAGCTATGTAGAATGTTCCGGATACTGACCAGAGCGCCATGTGTCGCCGGGCGCGGCGGGCGGCGCGGGCCTCCTGTCGTCCTTGTCCTTCCCGCGCCACAATAAAGCTATGTAGATTGTTCCGGATACTGACCAGAGCGCCATGTGTCGCCGCGCTGCGCAGGCCTCCTGTCGTACTTGTCCTTCCCGCGCCACAATAAAGCTATGTAGATTGTTCCGGATACTGACCAGAGCGCCATGTGTCGCCGGGCTGCGCAGGCCTCCTGTCGTCCTTGTCCTTCCCGCGCCACAATAAAGCTATGTAGATTGTTCCGGATACTGACCAGAGCGCCATGTGTCGCCGGGCTGCGCAGGCTGCGCGGGCGTGGCGGGCGGCGCGGGCCTCCTGTCGTCCTTGTCCTTCCCGCGCCACAATAAAGCCATGTAGATTGTTCCGGATACTGACCAGAGCGCCATGTGTCGCCGGGCTGCGCAGGCTGCGCGGGCGCGGCGGGCGGCGCGGGCCTCCTGTCGTCCTTGTCCTTCCCGCGCCACAATAAAGCTATGTAGATTGTTCCGGATACTGACCAGAGCGCCATGTGTCGCCGGGCGCGGCGGGCGGCGCGGGCCTCCTGTCGTCCTTGTCCTTCCCGCGCCACAATAAAGCTATGTAGATTGTTCCGGATACTGACCAGAGCGCCATGTGTCGCCGGGCTGCGCGGGCGCGGCGGGCGGCGCGGGCCTCCTGTCGTCCTTGTCCTTCCCGCGCCACAATAAAGCTATGTAGATTGTTCCGGATACTGACCAGAGCGCCATGTGTCGCCGGGCGCGGCGGGCGGCGCGGGCCTCCTGTCGTCCTTGTCCTTCCCGCGCTACAATAAAGCTATGTAGATTGTTCCGGATACTGACCAGAGCGCCATGTGTCGCCGGGCGCGGCGGGCGGCGCGGGCCTCCTGTCGTCCTTGTCCTTCCCGCGCCACAATAAAGCTATGTAGATTGTTCCGGATACTGACCAGAGCGCCATGTGTCGCCGGGCTGCGCGG
This sequence comes from Apamea sordens, assembly GCA_945859715.1. Lineage (NCBI taxonomy): Eukaryota > Metazoa > Arthropoda > Insecta > Lepidoptera > Noctuidae > Apamea > Apamea sordens. Next base: position 1,602,651 of record OX244002.1, read on the forward strand.
GCGCGGCGGGCGGCGCGGGCCTCCTGTCGTCCTTGTCCTTCCCGCGCCACAATAAAGCTATGTAGATTGTTCCGGATACTGACCAGAGCGCCATGTGTCGCCGGGCGCGGCGGGCGGCGCGGGCCTCCTGTCGTCCTTGTCCTTCCCGCGCTACAATAAAGCTATGTAGATTGTTCCGGATACTGACCAGAGCGCCATGTGTCGCCGGGCGCGGCGGGCGGCGCGGGCCTCCTGTCGTCCTTGTCCTTCCCGCGCCACAATAAAGCTATGTAGATTGTTCCGGATACTGACCAGAGCGCCATGTGTCGCCGGGCTGCGCGGGCGCGGCGGGCGGCGCGGGCCTCCTGTCGTCCTTGTCCTTCCCGCGCCACAATAAAGCTATGTAGATTGTTCCGGATACTGACCAGAGCGCCATGTGTCGCCGGGCTGCGCAGGCCTCCTGTCGTCCTTGTCCTTCCCGCGCCACAATAAAGCTATGTAGATTATTCCGGATACTGACCAGAGCGCCATGTGTCGCCGGGCTGCGCAGGCCTCCTGTCGTCCTTGTCCTTCCCGCGCCACAATAAAGCTATGTAGATTGTTCCGGATACTGACCAGAGCGCCATGTGTCGCCGGGCTGCGCAGGCCTCCTGTCGTCCTTGTCCTTCCCGCGCCACAATAAAGCTATGTAGATTGTTCCGGATACTGACCAGAGTGCCATGTGTCGCCGGGCTGCGCAGGCTGCGCGGGCGCAGCGGGTGGCGCGGGCCTCCTGTCGTCCTAGTCCTTGCCGCGCCACAATAAAGCTATGTAGATTGTTCCGGATACTGACCAGAGCGCCATGTGTCGCCGGGCTGCGCGGGCGCGGCGGGCGGCGCGGGCCTCCTGTCGTCCTTGTCCTTCCCGCGCCACAATAAAGCTATGTAGATTGTTCCGGATACTGACCAGAGCGCCATGTGTCGCCGGGCGCGGCGGGCGGCGCGGGCCTCCTGTCGTCCTTGTCCTTCCCGCGCTACAATAAAGCTATGTAGATTGTTCCGGATACTGACCAGAGCGCCATGTGTCGCCGGGCGCGGCGGGCGGCGCGGGCCTCCTGTCGTCCTTGTCCTTCCCGCGCCACAATAAAGCTATGTAGATTGTTCCGGATACTGACCAGAGCGCCATGTGTCGCCGGGCTGCGCGGGCGCGGCGGGCGGCGCGGGCCTCCTGTCGTCCTTGTCCTTCCCGCGCCACAATAAAGCTATGTAGATTGTTCCGGATACTGACCAGAGCGCCATGTGTCGCCGGGCTGCGCAGGCCTCCTGTCGTCCTTGTCCTTCCCGCGCCACAATAAAGCTATGTAGATTATTCCGGATACTGACCAGAGCGCCATGTGTCGCCGGGCTGCGCAGGCCTCCTGTCGTCCTTGTCCTTCCCGCGCCACAATAAAGCTATGTAGATTGTTCCGGATACTGACCAGAGCGCCATGTGTCGCCGGGCTGCGCAGGCCTCCTGTCGTCCTTGTCCTTCCCGCGCCACAATAAAGCTATGTAGATTGTTCCGGATACTGACCAGAGTCCCATGTGTCGCCGGGCTGCGCAGGCTGCGCGGGCGCAGCGGGTGGCGCGGGCCTCCTGTCGTCCTAGTCCTTGCCGCGCCACAATAAAGCTATGTGGATTGTTCCGGATACTGACCAGAGCGCCATGTGTAGCCGGGCTACGCAGGCCTCCTGTCGTCCTTGTCCTTCCCGCGCCACAATAAAGCTATGTAGATTGTTCCGGATACTGACCAGAGCGCCATGTGTCGCCGGGCTGCGCAGGCCTCCTGTCGTCCTTGTCCTTCCCGCACCACAATAAAGCTATGTGGATTGTTCCGGATACTGACCAGAGCGCCATGTGTCGCCGGGCTGCGCAGGCTGCGCGGGCGCGGCGGGCGTCTCGGGCCTCCTGTCGTCCTTGTCCTTCCCGCGCCACAATAAAGCTATGTAGATTGTTCCGGATACTGACCAGAGCGCCATGTGTCGCCGGGCTGCGCAGGCCTCCTGTCGTCCTTGTCCTTCCCGCGCCACAATTAAGCTATGTAGATTGTTCCGGATACTGACCAGAGCGCCATGTGTCGCCGGGCTGCGCAGGCTGCGCGGGCGCGGCGGGCGGCGCGGGCCTCCTGTCGTCCTTGTCCTTCCCGCGCCACAATAAAGCTATGTAGATTGTTCCGGATACTGACCAGAGCGCCATTTGTCGCCGGGCGGCGCGGGCCTCCTGTCGTCCTTGTCCTTCCCGCGCCACAATAAAGCTATGTAGATTGTTCCGGATACTGACCAGAGCGCCATGTGTCGCCGGGCTGCGCAGGCTGCGCGGGCGCGGCGGGCGGCGCGGGCCTCCTGTCGTCCTTGTCCTTCCCGCGCTACAATAAAGCTATGTAGAATGTTCCGGATACTGACCAGAGCGCCATGTGTCGCCGGGCGCGGCGGGCGGCGCGGGACTCCTGTCGTCCTTGTCCTTCCCGCGCCACAATAAAGCTATGTAGATTGTTCCGGATACTGACCAGAGCGCCATGTGTCGCCGCGCTGCGCAGGCCTCCTGTCGTACTTGTCCTTCCCGCGCCACAATAAAGCTATGTAGATTGTTCCGGATACTGACCAGAGCGCCATGTGTCGCCGGGCTGCGCAGGCCTCCTGTCGTCCTTGTCCTTCCCGCGCCACAATAAAGCTATGTAGATTGTTCCGGATACTGACCAGAGCGCCATGTGTCGCCGGGCTGCGCAGGCTGCGCGGGCGTGGCGGGCGGCGCGGGCCTCCTGTCGTCCTTGTCCTTCCCGCGCCACAATAAAGCCATGTAGATTGTTCCGGATACTGACCAGAGCGCCATGTGTCGCCGGGCTGCGCAGGCTGCGCGGGCGCGGCAGGCGGCGCGGGCCTCCTGTCGTCCTTGTCCTTCCCGCGCCACAATAAAGCTATGTAGATTGTTCCGGATACTGACCAGAGCGCCATGTGTCGCCGGGCGCGGCGGGCGGCGCGGGCCTCCTGTCGTCCTTGTCCTTCCCGCGCCACAATAAAGCTATGTAGATTGTTCCGGATACTGACCAGAGCGCCATGTGTCGCCGGGCTGCGCGGGCGCGGCGGGCGGCGCGGGCCTCCTGTCGTCCTTGTCCTTCCCGCGCCACAATAAAGCTATGTAGATTGTTCCGGATACTGACCAGAGCGCCATGTGTCGCCGGGCGCGGCGGGCGGCGCGGGCCTCCTGTCGTCCTTGTCCTTCCCGCGCTACAATAAAGCTATGTAGATTGTTCCGGATACTGACCAGAGCGCCATGTGTCGCCGGGCGCGGCGGGCGGCGCGGGCCTCCTGTCGTCCTTGTCCTTCCCGCGCCACAATAAAGCTATGTAGATTGTTCCGGATACTGACCAGAGCGCCATGTGTCGCCGGGCTGCGCGGGCGCGGCGGGCGGCGCGGGCCTCCTGTCGTCCTTGTCCTTCCCGCGCCACAATAAAGCTATGTAGATTGTTCCGGATACTGACCAGAGCGCCATGTGTCGCCGGGCTGCGCAGGCCTCCTGTCGTCCTTGTCCTTCCCGCGCCACAATAAAGCTATGTAGATTATTCCGGATACTGACCAGAGCGCCATGTGTCGCCGGGCGCGGCGGGCGGCGCGGGCCTCCTGTCGTCCTTGTCCTTCCCGCGCCACAATAAAGCTATGTAGATTGTTCCGGATACTGACCAGAGCGCCATGTGTCGCCGGGCTGCGCAGGCCTCCTGTCGTCCTTGTCCTTCCCGCGCCACAATAAAGCTATGTAGATTGTTCCGGATACTGACCAGAGCGCCATGTGTCGCCGGGCTGCGCAGGCTGCGCGGGCGTGGCGGGCGGCGCGGGCCTCCTGTCGTCCTTGTCCTTCCCGCGCCACAATAAAGCCATGTAGATTGTTCCGGATACTGACCAGAGCGCCATGTGTCGCCGGGCTGCGCAGGCTGCGCGGGCGCGGCAGGCGGCGCGGGCCTCCTGTCGTCCTTGTCCTTCCCGCGCCACAATAAAGCTATGTAGATTGTTCCGGATACTGACCAGAGCGCCATGTGTCGCCGGGCGCGGCGGGCGGCGCGGGCCTCCTGTCGTCCTTGTCCTTCCCGCGCCACAATAAAGCTATGTAGATTGTTCCGGATACTGACCAGAGCGCCATGTGTCGCCGGGCTGCGCGGGCGCGGCGGGCGGCGCGGGCCTCCTGTCGTCCTTGTCCTTCCCGCGCCACAATAAAGCTATGTAGATTGTTCCGGATACTGACCAGAGCGCCATGTGTCGCCGGGCGCGGCGGGCGGCGCGGGCCTCCTGTCGTCCTTGTCCTTCCCGCGCTACAATAAAGCTATGTAGATTGTTCCGGATACTGACCAGAGCGCCATGTGTCGCCGGGCGCGGCGGGCGGCGCGGGCCTCCTGTCGTCCTTGTCCTTCCCGCGCCACAATAAAGCTATGTAGATTGTTCCGGATACTGACCAGAGCGCCATGTGTCGCCGGGCTGCGCGGGCGCGGCGGGCGGCGCGGGCCTCCTGTCGTCCTTGTCCTTCCCGCGCCACAATAAAGCTATGTAGATTGTTCCGGATACTGACCAGAGCGCCATGTGTCGCCGGGCTGCGCAGGCCTCCTGTCGTCCTTGTCCTTCCCGCGCCACAATAAAGCTATGTAGATTATTCCGGATACTGACCAGAGCGCCATGTGTCGCCGGGCGCGGCGGGCGGCGCGGGCCTCCTGTCGTCCTTGTCCTTCCCGCGCCACAATAAAGCTATGTAGATTGTTCCGGATACTGACCAGAGCGCCATGTGTCGCCGGGCTGCGCAGGCCTCCTGTCGTCCTTGTCCTTCCCGCGCCACAATAAAGCTATGTAGATTGTTCCGGATACTGACCAGAGCGCCATGTGTCGCCGGGCTGCGCAGGCCTCCTGTCGTCCTTGTCCTTCCCGCGCCACAATAAAGCTATGTAGATTATTCCGGATACTGACCAGAGCGCCATGTGTCGCCGGGCTGCGCAGGCCTCCTGTCGTCCTTGTCCTTCCCGCGCCACAATAAAGCTATGTAGATTGTTCCGGATACTGACCAGAGCGCCATGTGTCGCCGGGCGCGGTGGGCGGCGCGGGCCTCCTGTTGTCCTTGTCCTTCCCGCGCCACAATAAAGCTATGTGGATTGTTCCGGATACTGACCAGAGCGCCATGTGTCGCCGGGCTGCGCAGGCTGCGCAGGCGCGGCGGGCGGCGCGGGCCTCTTGTCGTCCTTGTCCTTCCCGCGCCACAATAAAGCTATGTAGATTGTTCCGGATACTGACCAGAGCGCCATGTGTCGCCGGGCTGCGCAGGCCTCCTGTCGTCCTTGTCCTTCCCGCGCCACAATAAAGCTATGTAGATTGTTCCGGATACTGACCAGAGCGCCATGTGTCGCCGGGCTGCGCGGGCGCGGCGGGCGGCGCGGGCCTCCTGTCGTCCTTGTCCTTCCCGTGCCACAATAAAGCTATGTAGATTGTTCCGGATACTGACCAGAGCGCCATGTGTCGCCGGGCGCGGTGGGCGGCGCGGGCCTCCTGTCGTCCTTGTCCTTCCCGCGCCACAATAAAGCTATGTAGATTGTTCCGGATACTGACCAGAGCGCCATGTGTCGCCGGGCTGCGCAGGCCTCCTGTCGTCCTTGTCCTTCCCGCGCCACAATAAAGCTATGTAGATTGTTCCGGATACTGACCAGAGCGCCATGTGTCGCCGGGCTGCGCAGGCCTCCTGTCGTCCTTGTCCTTCCCGCGCCACAATAAAGCTATGTAGATTGTTCCGGATACTGACCAGAGCGCCATGTGTCGCCGGGCTGCGCAGGCTGCGCGGGCGCGGCGGGCGGCGCGGGCCTCCTGTCGTCCTTGTCCTTCCCGTGCCACAATAAAGCTATGTAGATTGTTCCGGATACTGACCAGAGCGCCATGTGTCGCCGGGCTGCGCAGGCTGCGCGGGCGTGGCGGGCGGCGCGGGCCTCCTGTCGTCCTTGTCCTTCCCGTGCCACAATAAAGCTATGTAGATTGTTCCGGATACTGACCAGAGCGCCATGTGTCGCCGGGCTGCGCAGGCTGCGCGGGCGCGGCGGGCGGCGCGGGCCTCCTGTCGTCCTTGTCCTTCCCGTGCCACAATAAAGCTATGTAGATTGTTCCGGATACTGACCAGAGCGCCATGTGTCGCCGGGCTGCGCAGGCTGCGCGGGCGCGGCGGGCGGCGCGGGCCTCCTGTCGTCCTTGTCCTTCCCGCGCCACAATAAAGCTATGTAGATTGTTCCGGATACTGACCAGAGCGCCATGTGTCGCCGGGCTGCGCAGGCTGCGCGGGCGCGGCGGGCGGCGCGGGCCTCCTGTCGTCCTTGTCCTTCCCGCGCCACAATAAAGCTATGTAGATTGTTCCGGATACTGACCAGAGCGCCATGTGTCGCCGGGCTGCGCAGGCCTCCTGTCGTCCTTGTCCTTCCCGCGCCACAATAAAGCTATGTAGATTGTTCCGGATACTGACCAGAGCGCCATGTGTCGCCGGGCTGCGCAGGCTGCGCGGGCGCGGCGGGCGGCGCGGGCCTCCTGTCGTCCTTGTCCTTCCCGTGCCACAATAAAGCTATGTAGATTGTTCCGGATACTGACCAGAGCGCCATGTGTCGCCGGGCTGCGCAGGCTGCGCGGGCGTGGCGGGCGGCGCGGGCCTCCTGTCGTCCTTGTCCTTCCCGTGCCACAATAAAGCTATGTAGATTGTTCCGGATACTGACCAGAGCGCCATGTGTCGCCGGGCTGCGCAGGCTGCGCGGGCGCGGCGGGCGGCGCGGGCCTCCTGTCGTCCTTGTCCTTCCCGTGCCACAATAAAGCTATGTAGATTGTTCCGGATACTGACCAGAGCGCCATGTGTCGCCGGGCTGCGCAGGCTGCGCGGGCGCGGCGGGCGGCGCGGGCCTCCTGTCGTCCTTGTCCTTCCCGCGCCACAATAAAGCTATGTAGATTGTTCCGGATACTGACCAGAGCGCCATGTGTCGCCGGGCTGCGCAGGCCTCCTGTCGTCCTTGTCCTTCCCGCGCCACAATAAAGCTATGTAGATTGTTCCGGATACTGACCAGAGCGCCATGTGTCGCCGGGCTGCGCAGGCTGCGCGGGCGCGGCGGGCGGCGCGGGCCTCCTGTCGTCCTTGTCCTTCCCGTGCCACAATAAAGCTATGTAGATTGTTCCGGATACTGACCAGAGCGCCATGTGTCGCCGGGCTGCGCAGGCTGCGCGGGCGTGGCGGGCGGCGCGGGCCTCCTGTCGTCCTTGTCCTTCCCGTGCCACAATAAAGCTATGTAGATTGTTCCGGATACTGACCAGAGCGCCATGTGTCGCCGGGCTGCGCAGGCTGCGCGGGCGCGGCGGGCGGCGCGGGCCTCCTGTCGTCCTTGTCCTTCCCGTGCCACAATAAAGCTATGTAGATTGTTCCGGATACTGACCAGAGCGCCATGTGTCGCCGGGCTGCGCAGGCTGCGCGGGCGCGGCGGGCGGCGCGGGCCTCCTGTCGTCCTTGTCCTTCCCGCGCCACAATAAAGCTATGTAGATTGTTCCGGATACTGACCAGAGCGCCATGTGTCGCCGGGCTGCGCAGGCTGCGCGGGCGCGGCGGGCGGCGCGGGCCTCCTGTCGTCCTTGTCCTTCCCGCGCCACAATAAAGCTATGTAGATTGTTCCGGATACTGACCAGAGCGCCATGTGTCGCCGGGCTGCGCAGGCCTCCTGTCGTCCTTGTCCTTCCCGCGCCACAATAAAGCTATGTAGATTGTTCCGGATACTGACCAGAGCGCCATGTGTCGCCGGGCTGCGCAGGCTGCGCGGGCGCGGCGGGCGGCGCGGGCCTCCTGTCGTCCTTGTCCTTCCCGTGCCACAATAAAGCTATGTAGATTGTTCCGGATACTGACCAGAGCGCCATGTGTCGCCGGGCTGCGCAGGCTGCGCGGGCGTGGCGGGCGGCGCAGGCCTCCTGTCGTCCTTGTCCTTCCCGTGCCACAATAAAGCTATGTAGATTGTTCCGGATACTGACCAGAGCGCCATGTGTCGCCGGGCTGCGCAGGCTGCGCGGGCGCGGCGGGCGGCGCGGGCCTCCTGTCGTCCTTGTCCTTCCCGTGCCACAATAAAGCTATGTAGATTTTTCCGGATACTGACCAGAGCGCCATGTGTCGCCGGGCGCGGCGGGCGGCGCGGGCCTCCTGTCGTCCTTGTCCTTCCCGCGCCACAATAAAGCTATGTAGATTGTTCCGGATACTGACCAGAGCGCCATGTGTCGCCGGGCTGCGCAGGCTGCGCGGGCGCGGCGGGCGGCGCGGGCCTCCTGTCGTCCTTGTCCTTCCCGTGCCACAATAAAGCTATGTAGATTGTTCCGGATACTGACCAGAGCGCCATGTGTCGCCGGGCTGCGCAGGCTGCGCGGGCGCGGCGGGCGGCGCGGGCCTCCTGTCGTCCTTGTCCTTCCCGCGCCACAATAAAGCTATGTAGATTGTTCCGGATACTGACCAGAGCGCCATGTGTCGCCGGGCTGCGCAGGCCTCCTGTCGTCCTTGTCCTTCCCGCGCCACAATAAAGCTATGTAGATTGTTCCGGATACTGACCAGAGCGCCATGTGTCGCCGGGCTGCGCAGGCTGCGCGGGCGCGGCGGGCGGCGCGGGCCTCCTGTCGTCCTTGTCCTTCCCGTGCCACAATAAAGCTATGTAGATTGTTCCGGATACTGACCAGAGCGCCATGTGTCGCCGGGCTGCGCAGGCTGCGCGGGCGTGGCGGGCGGCGCGGGCCTCCTGTCGTCCTTGTCCTTCCCGTGCCACAATAAAGCTATGTAGATTGTTCCGGATACTGACCAGAGCGCCATGTGTCGCCGGGCTGCGCAGGCTGCGCGGGCGCGGCGGGCGGCGCGGGCCTCCTGTCGTCCTTGTCCTTCCCGTGCCACAATAAAGCTATGTAGATTGTTCCGGATACTGACCAGAGCGCCATGTGTCGCCGGGCTGCGCAGGCTGCGCGGGCGCGGCGGGCGGCGCGGGCCTCCTGTCGTCCTTGTCCTTCCCGCGCCACAATAAAGCTATGTAGATTGTTCCGGATACTGACCAGAGCGCCATGTGTCGCCGGGCTGCGCAGGCCTCCTGTCGTCCTTGTCCTTCCCGCGCCACAATAAAGCTATGTAGATTGTTCCGGATACTGACCAGAGCGCCATGTGTCGCCGGGCTGCGCAGGCTGCGCGGGCGCGGCGGGCGGCGCGGGCCTCCTGTCGTCCTTGTCCTTCCCGTGCCACAATAAAGCTATGTAGATTGTTCCGGATACTGACCAGAGCGAAATGTGTCGCCGGGCTGCGCAGGCTGCGCGGGCGTGGCGGGCGGCGCGGGCCTCCTGTCGTCCTTGTCCTTCCCGTGCCACAATAAAGCTATGTAGATTGTTCCTACTCATGGAGGCGGTGCGCTCAAAGACGTCCAGGCTCAACAAGGACGAGGTGGCTACAATCGGCGCATACACTGAAAGAATCGCGGCGGTAGTCACGCACCTCACGCTGCGCCTGGCGGCCGCAGAGAGTAGAGCCCGCACTGCGCTAGTGGCGGCGGCAGCGGCGCCACAGCCACAACCACAGCAACCACCACCAGCGGTGTCATACGCCTCGGCGCTGCGCTTACCTCGGCACACAGAGCCGGTGCTCATCAGAAACACGCCGGGCCCGTCACTGGCGTTCTACCCGGCGGACGAGAATGGCGCCATTAAAACGGCCGAGGAAACGAAGGCGGAACTAAAGAAGGCCGTGGACCCAACGAAGCTTTGGGTCCAAGTCTCAAAGGTGCGCAAGGTGGGGAATGCGGGCGTGGTAGTCCAGACCACGTCGGACGCGGCGGCGACAAGACTCCGGGCGGCGATACCAGCAACGCTCAGGGTGGCGGAGCCGAAGATGCGGCGGCCACTGGTGTGTCTGAACAGGCTGGATGGGGACCCGCCCTTTGACGAAATCCTGGAGGCGCTCCACGAGCAGAATTACAGGGAAGACCCAGGATGGCCGCTTGAGCGCATTAAAAAGGAAGCAACCGGCGCCTTTAAAAAGAACAGATCGCGGGGCGCGGCCAAGGCCACGGCGGCCGTGTTCGCGTGCTCGGCGGCGTTACGAACGTCGCTGCTGGAGAAAGGGCGGGTGTACGTGGGATGGCAGGCTGTCGAGGTGACGGATTACGTAGACGTCACCTGCTGCAACAAGTGTCAGCAATATGGTCACCCTGAGCGCTTCTGCAGGTCGGCGGAGGCCACGTGCCAGCGCTGCGGCGCGGAAGGCCACCGCGGGGAAGAGTGCACGTCTAGCACGACCAACTGTGCCACGTGCAAGCGCCTTGGGAAGAAGGGGGCGGCTGGGCACAAAACCGCCTCCAGGGACTGCCCGGCGAGACTGCACGCGGAACAGAGGAGTGTGGCCATGACCAACTATGCCTAGATCTGTAACCACTATTGGGCAGCTCAATCTCGCCGGGTCAGCGCTTGCGACGAGGGAGCTCCCTGCGGTGTGCCGTCAACACAATGTGGACGTCGTGCTCCTCCAGGAGCAGTACGCACAGGCCGACACCAACGACATCTTGCAGCATGGGCCATCAGCAAAGGCGGGGCTATACATCCATCGGAGAGGCACGGCCTGTGCAGTCCTTCAACACCTCTCCACTGACCACTGCCTTGTGGTCCACCTGGAGGAGTGCGACCTGCACGTGGTCTCGGCATACTTCCAGTATGGGGAAGCCATAGATCGCCACCTGCACCACCTGGAGGGTATTATGGATGCGCTACGGGGAAAGCGTGTACTTATATGCGCCGACGCCAATACCCACTCGCCGATGTGGCATAGCGCGCCGCGCCACTACACTGGCCGAGGACACACCGCGGAGTACCGGCGGGTGGGCCTAGAGGCATTCATCGCCACACACGGACTCACCGTTAATAACGTGGAGGGCCAGCCGTTCACTTTTAGTGGCCCAAACGGTGAGTCCAATATTGACATCACGCTGAGCTCCAGGAGCGTCGCGCTGAGCGATTGGAGAGTGCTGGATGGAGCCAGCTGCAGCGATCACCGGCTCATTACCTTCCAGGTGGACGCGGTTAGAAGATGCCATAGCGCTGTGCCGGACAAAGAGCCGGTGCGCTTCCGGGATCAAGGGGTGGACTGGCCGCGCTTCAAGCAGGCTATCCACGCGCGAATGGGGGGGCTTGACTTCAGCAAGCCAGCGTCCTTTGTTTGCAGGGACTTTACGAGAGTGATTGTGGATACGGCATGCAAGACTCTAGGTGTGAAAGGGCCACCAAAGGACGCGGGGTATGAATGGTGGAATCCGAAGCTTGAGAAGCTCCGGAAATCCAACTGCAAGGCGAGGTGTAAGTGGCAGGGATCGAGAGCGGGCGGGGGCTTGAGAGAGGAGCGACTGAAAGCGGAATTCCATGAGGTGCGAGCGAGATACCGAAAGGCGATGGAGGAGGCGGAGCTTGAGCATTTTAGGAAAATCGCTGAGTCAGGCAACGCTGACCCGTGGGGATTGGCATACCGTGCCGCTAGCGGCAGGCTGAAGCCACCCTCACGGGTAATAAATGGCACAAAGCTGATGGAGGGCTTTGACAGCACTGTGGGCGACGCGGCGACCGGTCTCCTGCGCGCGTTGTGCCCGGACGATGATCCGTCCCGGGACACGCCATACCACAGGGTGATTCGCGTCGCTGCCTCGCTCACCCCATCAGGCCAAGCTGCGCCTCCTCTGTCACGTGACAGTCTGGGAGGCATTATCGGGAGCTTGCCCAACACGGCACCGGGATTGGACGGAATCAGCGCGCGAATAGTGAAGAATGTCTGGAGCGTCGTACCCGCGGAAGTCACCGCGGTGTACGCCAAGTGTGTGTCGGATGGTGTGTTTCCGGACGTATGGAAGGAGGGCCGGCTGCTTGTCCTGCCGAAGGGTAACGGCAAGCCGCCTACGGACCCTAAGGCCTACAGGCCGATCACGCTGCTACCTGTGCTCGGCAAAATTTTAGAACGCGTAATGCTGCAATGTGCTCCCACGATCGGCAACCAGATCTCTGCCTCCCAGCACGGATTCTCTCCGGGTAAGTCAACCGTCACGGCGCTCAATGATATCTTGCGCGCCGCGAGGGAGGGCTCGGGCAAGTATGTGCAGGCCATATTCCTGGACATCTCGGGTGCCTTCGACAACGCCTGGTGGCCGATGATCCTGACCAAAGTCAAGCGGGGAGGGTGTCCGCCCAACATCTTCAAGATGCTGGCGGACTACTTTGTCCGCCGACGAGTTGGACTCTTCATCGGGGACCGGGTGGAGTGGAAGGTGTCCACCATGGGCTGCCCTCAGGGGTCTGTCCTGGGTCCAGCCTTATGGAACCTGCTGATGGATGACTTGCTTCGACTGCCGCTGCCGGACGGCGTTCGCATGGTCGCATACGCGGACGACGTGACCATCCTGATCGAGTCCCAATCTCGCTCGGGGATTGAGGCAGCGGCCAAGACAACACTGGACTTGGTCGCCAGTTGGGGTGCCAGGAATAGGCTGGGATTCTCCCCTGCGAAGTCATCTATGATGACGATCAGGGGAAAATTCCAGCGGGCCCCCACTGTTAGGCTGGCCGGGGATTCGGTCAGGAGTGTCACCTCGGCGACGGTGTTGGGCGTGGTGCTCGATGCAGGTCAGTCCTTTGCGCAGCATGCGGCATCGATAGGGGAGCGCGCGGCCAAATGCTTCGGGAAGATGTCAAGAGTGTCGGCATCGTCCTGGGGCATTCGATATCCCGGACTGCGCGTCCTCTACAGGGGCACTTTCGTCGCCACGGTGACGTATGCTGCTGCTTGTTGGTACAAAAGGGCGACACTCCACGTTGTTCGCAGCGCGCTGCTCAGGTGCCAGAGAACGAGCCTGATCCTGCTGACGAAGGCGTACAGGTCTACCAGTACGGCTGCGCTAGCGGTATTGGCTGGCGTTCTCCCGGCGGACTTGGAGGTGATCCGTGCGGGGCGGTTCGATGAGGAGCGCCAGAGCGCGGTCGAGGCACAGGTCGAGCTGGGCTTGCGGAGACAGCTGCTGGCCCGGCGCAGGCGTGAGATCTACGATGATGCGATGGATGCATGGCAAGAAAGATGGAAGAATGAGGAGAAAGGACGGGAGCTGTTCCGTTTCTTCCCGGACGTGGCGACTCGCATAAAATCGCACTGGGTCGTGCCAGACCACCAGGTCTCCCAGATTCTCACGGGACACGGGTGCTTCAGGAAAAGGCTGCATGATATGACGTTATGTGAGGATAGTGTGTGCTATTGCGGTATGGATGAGGAAGACCTGCACCACGCGCTGTGGGTCTGCCCCTTGTATGAGGAGGCCAGGTGCAAGATGATGGATGGGATTAGTCGCTTGGAGGTCGGCCCGATCTATTACGGCGATCTCGTAAGTTCACCGGCGAACTTTGACCGGCTGGTGGAGTACGCGCACACGTGGCATGCCGCCCGGAGCGCAATGGAGCGTGAGGAGGAACATAGCCTGGAGACGGAGACGTGATTGCCGCCGACGACGGAGTAAAATACTATGTCTACGTGCTCGTTGCCTACCCAGAAGGGGAGAATGGCATCAGGGACACACACATGGTTAACTTGTAGGGATCAAGAAGCGCCTGCGGACAAATAAAATAAGATGGCCAAGGGAGCTATGTCCGCAGCCGCCCCACGTTTCGGCCCGTATAACGAACGTTGGAAGGGCCATGGGAAGGTTTGGAGGGAGTGTGTTCCGGATACTGACCAGAGCGCCATGTGTCGCCGGGCTGCGCAGGCTGCGCGGGCGCGGCGGGCGGCGCGGGCCTCCTGTCGTCCTTGTCCTTCCCGTGCCACAATAAAGCTATGTAGATTGTTCCGGATACTGACCAGAGCGCCATGTGTCGCCGGGCTGCGCAGGCTGCGCGGGCGCGGCGGGCGGCGCGGGCCTCCTGTCGTCCTTGTCCTTCCCGCGCCACAATAAAGCTATGTAGATTGTTCCGGATACTGACCAGAGCGCCATGTGTCGCCGGGCTGCGCAGGCTGCGCGGGCGCGGCGGGCGGCGCGGGCCTCCTGTCGTCCTTGTCCTTCCCGCGCCACAATAAAGCTATGTAGATTGTTCCGGATACTGACCAGAGCGCCATGTGTCGCCGGGCTGCGCAGGCCTCCTGTCGTCCTTGTCCTTCCCGCGCCACAATAAAGCTATGTAGATTGTTCCGGATACTGACCAGAGCGCCATGTGTCGCCGGGCTGCGCAGGCTGCGCGGGCGCGGCGGGCGGCGCGGGCCTCCTGTCGTCCTTGTCCTTCCCGTGCCACAATAAAGCTATGTAGATTGTTCCGGATACTGACCAGAGCGCCATGTGTCGCCGGGCTGCGCAGGCTGCGCGGGCGTGGCGGGCGGCGCGGGCCTCCTGTCGTCCTTGTCCTTCCCGTGCCACAATAAAGCTATGTAGATTGTTCCGGATACTGACCAGAGCGCCATGTGTCGCCGGGCTGCGCAGGCTGCGCGGGCGCGGCGGGCGGCGCGGGCCTCCTGTCGTCCTTGTCCTTCCCGTGCCACAATAAAGCTATGTAGATTGTTCCGGATACTGACCAGAGCGCCATGTGTCGCCGGGCGCGGCGGGCGGCGCGGGCCTCCTGTCGTCCTTGTCCTTCCCGCGCCACAATAAAGCTATGTAGATTGTTCCGGATACTGACCAGAGCGCCATGTGTCGCCGGGCTGCGCAGGCTGCGCGGGCGCGGCGGGCGGCGCGGGCCTCGTGTCGTCCTTGTCATTCGTCCATGTTCATCCAAAACTTCGTGTTGCTTGGCGAGCTACTATAGAACTTTTTAATACATACGACTATCTTTATTTCCTTTTGTTGAATACTTCTTTTTGTTGTGTCTGTCTGCTGAGCGTGGGGTCCTGAGTTCGATTCCCGGGTCAGGCAAAGTGTTATAAGGTTGGGAATCTCTTAGTAACAGCCCGGAGTTTGGATACTCCCGTGCGTCGGAAACCACGTTAAGCCGTTGGCCCTGCGCCTGATCTCTCTCCGGTCGTGTCGGATTCCCATCCCATCGGACAATGAGAGTGAGGAAAGAAAGAGTGCATCTGTGTCTGCGCACTGCGCACACACTGATGCACTCTTTCTTTCCTCTCTCCTGCGTTAAAGGCTGGTCTCCGCTGAGATTGGTCGCCATGACCAAAATTGCGTCTAGAGGACTTTATTTATTTATAGTTGTATCTTCACGGACTAGGCAAAGTCCGTGAGATCCAGCATAATAACATATTCAGGATGATGTTGGGGCTGCCTCGCTTCTGTAGTGCATTGGGGATGTTAGCGCTGTATCGCACGGATGGCTTTCATGCAGTCATCCGCAAGAAAACTATCCCTGATCTGCAGAATGCGTGGCAGCTGCAACGGAATTCTGAAGACTGTAGCAGATAGGATCTCTTCTCCGATATGAAGGTCCTTTATTAAGCGAGTAATTTAAATGTATTTTAATTTAATTTTTTATTTTTATTTAATTTAATTTTGTAATGTTTGATTTTTAATTTAATTTGTTTAATTTTTAATCTCTTTTATTTTTAATTTTTAATCTTTCATTTGTAATTTAATTTAATCTTATATTTATTTATTTTTATTTTAAGTCGGACTGTATGGAATTATTATGGATCAATTAGTTATCTGAAATAAATGAATTTTATTTTTTTATTTATTTATAGTGACATTGTACCAGTAATAACGATAATGGAAAGTCAGAAATGCATTGTATTGACATAAGCTACCGAAAAACTTATGAAAATCCTTCTGATAGAAATACGAAATGCTTTGAAAGTGGTTGCCACTTGTCTTGGCACTTAACCCTTAACATTTGGGTAGGATACTCTGTAATACCCTTGTTCTCACTCGTCAAGATCCCAGAAGTATGCACGTTATTTTTCTGGAATAAAAAGCACCCTATGTCCAATTTCAAGTGATTACCTTCTACAAACATACAAAAATTATATTAAAATTTGAAGGAATAATTGTATAACTATTTGTTCAGTAAATGAAAAGCATCACAGGTGTTTAGTCAGCACCTACATACCTTAAGTAAAACAAGTGAAAATCTCTCGGTCCCCGAGATGAACTTCGCAATTAAATAACAAAGTTGTGAACTAAATGTTCAGGAGTAATGATAGGGATAATCTGTTTAGACCCGACAACAAATACTGAAAAGGTTCCTTTCGTCCCATTTTTTCGGTAAATTGTTTTCCCTTTTCGAATTTAGCTGAATCTAGTTACACTTATTTTCTAGGATAGGAGACAATATTGAGAGAGCTTCCTTTTTTTCTTTCTTCACTGTATATTTTTACGTAATAGGCTGGCAAATAGGCAGACGGTCTTCCTAATGTAATGTGATTTTGCAACCCATCGGTGAGTAATTGCATCACCGCAGGGTTTTATGCTGCATCCCAACGAATGAATCTTGTGCCTTCCCACTGTAATAGTAATTTCCTTTTCATATTGAGGACTACCTTCTAAAAAAATATTATAAGTAAAGTAGCAATTGAAAATATGTGAAAATAATTAGTGAAAATAAAATGCGAAACGGTTTTTATAAACGCCGAGCTCATCTAGTTTTTAAAATATGATTGACGTGTTAAAGTGTTTGTGCAAACCTACTTTTAGTAATAAAATCATTTATAATAGATATATTTAATTAGTTATTATGTGGTTTCGGCATATAAAAACATGGTGGAAAGCGTCGATCCGATAAGCGTATATGGTAAGATGGCTGCAATCTACCACGTGGGCCCAGTGCGGGTTGGTAGTTGTCACACTGTTATGTCTTCGAATTTTTGGTTCTAGGACATTCCGGTTTCCACTCGATGTGTTGAGCAGCAGGATGTAAAGTTTACTCATCCTCCATAGAAAAGGGAGGATCCTCCGACCAGACGGGTGTTGTGTCTGGCGGGCAACTGCCCAACGACTGACTGACTGCAATAATATGCTAATTGCGGTAAAATCTGCTTGCGAGATGCAGGATTTGCGTGACGTCAGTATGACACGTATTTTGAGAGCAGTGGTGATGAAATATTTTGCAAAAAGAAAAGCGCCTGTCTGGGTTCGAACCTACGGCCTACAACTCGTAAGCTGCGGTCGTTACCACTGGGCTACCACTGCTCCTCACAATTCGCCCTGTCACTCATAAAAGAATCTACCCACGTTACCGATCGGCGGCGTCGGTCGGTTCGTGGCTGACGTGGGTTCTAATCCTAAGTTTGCTTACCACATAGGTACTAAGGGATGGTCTCATGGCGTTTGTAGGCTGATGCCGCTGAGTGTAGTGACTGTGGTTGTAGAATCTAAGGTTATGGGGGTAACTGCTCTGTATTTACATGCGGAATCTTTGCCTACAGACCCATGGTTTTAGTTTTAATTTTCTAACTTAGATTGAATCTTAATGTTTAGTCAAGCAAGAAGTCGTGCAAAATCCACGAGAGCCTACTGCCGACAAATTGCTTTGCAGTTTGGCAGGTGTTATATGAATATAAAACTGTAACATTATGGATTAAATAAATATAAAAGAAAAAAAAATATAGGTATTCTAAAATCCTTTAAAATTAGAATGTGTGTTTGACTGCCAGTCCTTTTTCTAATTAGCACCAGTCTGCATGATATAAGGTTTCCATTGACAGCCAGCCTTCAGTGAGACACTTTAGTGCTTATACATACGAGCGACACGCGTCAACGGCAGAGGCAAATGCTGCCGCCGACACGGGTTGACGGTAACCACCGAATTGTGTATTTGAGTACGGAGCTCAAATACACCAGCGGCATGTTGTTGACGGCTGCCGCCGACGCGTCAACGGCTGCCGCCGACGCGTCAACAGCTGCCGCTGACACGCGTTGACGACTGCCGTTCACACATGTCGATGGCTGTAATTGCCTCTGCCTTTGACGCCAGTCACTCGTGTGTATGCACACTTATATAAACACCTGACTACCTTCACTTTGAATTGCGAGTTCAATGGCTGCACGTAACAAATATTCGTATTATTTCATATTAATAATTTCATATTAATAATATGAGACACGCATGAATGTCTAATCATGTGAGACATATTGTATCTCTAAAGAACAGGCCCTCTATTCTCTGCCTGCCTTCGAGAATCTAATACATTTTATTGACTTTTATGAGAGTTCGTCTGAGAAAATAGTGTTGTTTGGACCCACTGGGATGTAACGCCAAAACTCAATGCCTAAGTGAAAACAAAAAGAACTTTTTCATTTAAGTAAACATGTAATAAGTGCGAATCGGACTCGAAGGTAGGGTTCCATACCACCGTACAATATTTAACAATACATATTAAAAAAAAAAACACTTAAAAACACAACTTCTGCCATACTTCAAATTCCTTCCGTACATCCCGGTTCCGTACGTCCCTCATCCAGGTGTTCCTCGCGACTTTGGCGATATCGTCAACCCAACGCGCTTTTGGACGGCCGTAGTTTCTATGGCCGAACCTTGGCCACCATTCGGTCACAACTTTACTCCATCAGCCATCTCTTCGTCTAACTAGATGTCCTGCCCAACTCTACTTGAGGCCCTGGCCCCGACGTCGCGTCGTAGACCTTCGACCGACAACGGATTTCGGTGTTACGCACTCCGTCTGGTAGGGTTATTTATGCACAGCTCGCTTTGTGCTACTCGTATGCGATAGATAGTCTCCTTAGTGAGCGTCCATGTTTCGAAATGGCGAGTTTTTAGGCACTGAGGGATCTTTTTGGGCTGAAAAATATGTTCCAGCCTATCAAATTCCGCCCACCCAAGATATATTCTCCTGAAAATCTCTTTGATGGAATGCCTTCACACACTCTGTCAAAATTTCAAGTGTCTACCTGTCATCATCTGGCTAGCCTTTTCCCAACTATGTTGGAGTCGGCTTCCAGTCTAACCGGATGCAGCTGAGTACCAGTATTTTACATGGAGCGACTGCCTATCTGACCTGAACTCCACAACCCGGGAACTCCCGGGCGGGACTGGGTAATACGAAACCCCTTGGTAAGACTGGTTGTCAGACTTTCGGGCTTCTGACAACCCGTGACTCGTTCAAGTGTCTACCTATAACGGTTCAAAATATACAACCCTGTTACAGACGGGCGGACAGCAGAGCCTTAGTGCCCGTTGGCATCCTTTGGGTACCTACGGAATCCTAAAAAGAGTGAATAAACTATATTCACGAGTTTAATATTCTCGTCTTCAAAAATAAAGCTAGCATTATCGCAAGTATTCTTAAAAAGATTGATCCTCTCCAAAATCGTAAAAGAAAAACTAAGACAAATCCATCTAAACTCCATTTAGATAGCCTATCAATTTCTGTGCCATTTAAATTGCCATAAACTGAGATCGGTGCTTTAAAACGAAACATTTTAAGTTCGTAGGCTGAAGGTCGCGCGTTAAGATGCTTTTACACTGGAAGAAGCGACCATGCTGAGCGATAGCCGTTTTGTGTGGATGTGACGCATGTTTCCTCCAACCACTTTTTACTTATTTTCTTTTTGTGTTTTATGTTGTTTTTGCGTCATGTTTACCGCAAATAAACGTATTTTATTTCTTTCTTTCCATGGTCGTTGTCTTGTTGGTCGTAATTATAGAACCCCGGTTGGGGTTTGCTTAGTATTGAAATATTTATTCAAGTGTGGATAGTTGAAATAATAAGATTACAGATAATGCCATTTCAAGGCTTGATGAGACTAAGATTTAAATTAGTGCTATTATACAAAATTAATAGTGTATAATATTATAAATGTATTTTTTTAAATAATTGCAGTTCAATATAGAATCAGTAGATGAAAACGATGCCTTGATCAGAGTTTTTAGGCTTGCTTGAGCACTGTTTCTAGCAAAGATTGACAACAGAAAATTACACATTTTTGCTTAGTTAACATTTCAGCGACCATGGTCGCGAATACAAGTGGCAACGGTCCTTAAGTTCGAAGTAAAAGAGATAATGTCTATGAAAAAGCCCGGCACCACCCCTCAGACGGTCGTAATTGATTGCGACCTACGATTTAATTTCGACCAAGCCAGTGATTATCGTCGAGTGAAATGTTACAACGGTTTAAATTACAAGCTTTAAGATGATATAATTTAAAGGTTATTTGAAAGCGACGTTAAGCGTTTCGGGATGTTCCCCGTAGTGGTGTAATTAAATTTGATTTCTGGGAAATTTTTGGGAAGCTACTTATTGAAGTGATTTTATAGGCTACTGCAGGATTTTATATAGTGATTTTTTTTTGTTTTTCTCTGGCCTTTGGCCTAAATCTGTATTAATCTTGAAGCTCTAAATTGCTCTAGGTATTTACATTTAGGTTTTTTTAAATTTTTGTAGAATGAAATCTTTAGATAGCGCCCAGCCATTATTTTTCACCTGAAAATACAGAATCAACATGTTTAATGATTTTTTGTGGAAATTATGAAGTCCATTTGTAGAACGGATTTTATGTGAACTTCATTAATGACTGTGAACAATAATAGTGGCAGTACTGTTTGATGAGTGACGATTGCATGTCATATAAAAATCCGTTAATATTGACTGCTAAATGTGAGGAAACAGAAATCTATTGTACGGGCAATAAGAATATACCGCTGGAACTATTTTATCGAATGGATCGGCTACATTTTGATAATTTGTAAGCTGTCACAGGCGCCATCACGCCAACCTCTGCCTCTGGTTTAGTGATGGTTAGTTTTAATTGAGAGCAGTAGTGGCGCAGTGGTAACGGCCGCGACTTACGAGTTGTAGGTCGTAGGTTCGAACCCCGACAGGCGCTTTACTTTGTGTAAATTATTTCATCACCACTGCTCTAAAAACGGTGAAGGAAAACATCGTGAGGAAACCGGCATGTCCTAGAACTAAAAATTGACGACACGTGACATATACCAACCCGCACTGAGCCCACGTGGTGGATTACGGCTCACTCCTTCTCACCGAGAGGAGACCTGTGTCCCAGCAGTGGGAACATTATAGGCTGATTATGTATGTTTTGTTTATAGGTTTGTTTTAATTAATTAAACATCACAAAGCTATCCAATCCCAAATAAACCGCAAAACTAATCACTCATCGACGAAACGAAGATAAAATGCAAATGTCCTTACATTACATCGGCTTAAGACTCGGGCATAACAATATAAATCTTGCGATGGGAGGGCCCACGAAATTCACGGCTAATGAGATTGTTCCTGCGAATGTTGTATCCGATCGTGTGGTGGCTATGAAGGAGAAAGATTCGGGATAAGTCCTGGGGGCCTACTCTGAAGTTCAAAGTGCGAATGTTCGGATCGGACCGACACATGGCCGAACCGAATATTATTGAAAAATGCGAAAAAAGTTCGGATCGGCTCAGTTGGGTCGGGACCATAGTCAATATTAGAAAGAGTGTAGGAGTATAGGATCGGAACCGACCGAAACAAATAGTAACTTCGTAGCAGGAAACGGCCGAACATTCGGACGATACTACTTCGGAGTAGACCCCCTGGATTCAATGTAATGTAATTTTTTTTACAAAGGCCAAGAACGAGGCTCGAAGGACCAATTGACTGTAGGCAATATAGTATAACATGTGTTAGGTAAAACTACGAATTTAGACATCTGCCTCTGCCTAAATATAAACAACGAAATTAAAATTAATGATGTTGTATCCAGACCTAGCCTCAAAGTTATAAATTATACGTGCTTCGAAATAATAAACTATTTTCTAATAATGTATTTTGTATGGCGACTAAAGTTTATAATAAACTACCAGACTGTTTTAAAACTTTTATGTTTAGGATATTTAAATGTTAACTAGCTGCTGCCCGCGACGTCGTCTGCGTGAAGGCTCTACAGCACCAAAAATACCTAAGATGCCAGTGTCGCTATAGCATTATAAGTAAACAACTTTTAAAATTGCATTAAAATATAAGTTTTTTTGCGAAGCAAGTGAAGCGAAGCAAGTGAAGAGAGTTATATGGGAATCCTGCTGAGTTCAGTCATAAGATGTGACTGAAGGAAATAGAGAAAATAATGCAGGAATACATTTCAGGACACAAAAGAATAAAAATACGTACAAAGGTATCATACCTTACAACACTTCCCTATAAACTACGTTGGTAGTTATGCTGCCAGGAGCCAAAATGTAAAGAGAGTCAGGACTGGTGACGCGAGAGCAAGAGACGTACAGTTGCCCGTGTGAGAAGCAACTCGTCCTGAGGTCGACACCCGCTGCCCTCAGTGTCTGCCCCTGCGACTTATTGATGGTCTTCGCGAAGCAAACATTCACGGGGAACTGTACGCGCTTGAACTGGAACGGGTAGTTATGAGGTATGAAAGGAATGTGTGGTATAAATACTGCCTCGCCGACGCCACAACCCGTAAGAATTTCCGCCTCAATGGTGTGTCTGTGGAGTTAGATGACTTTAAGGCGGGTCCCGTTACACAACTTCGGAGGAGATAGGTACAGAAGAAGCATAATCGGGACACCGACCTTCAGCTTGATGGTATGCGCTGGAAGTCCACTTGATGACAGGGAGTTCAGAAGTTCCACGGGATAATGTGTGGCGTCATCTTGCTCGACAACAGTGTTTATCGAGGTGTAGACCACTTCATTCCCCTCAATTTCCGAGAGAATGCATTTGTTAATTGCTGCAGCCTGATTATTTTTGGGCGTCAAAATGGCGCTCACACACCCAAAAATTCTGCTGGTGCAGTATACGACTGATGTCCCCGTACACACAGCGAATGAGTTCTTCTAAGCTGGATACCACTCTACCGAGAGACTCTGGAAGCACCACCTGTCCACCTCTCTCTTCTGGTAGAGTGCCTTCGCCAAGACTTAGAAGGACATCGGAGAATTCTTGAGCACATGCATTGCCGCCGAGCTGAGCTCTCATATTAATGGTCAAGCGCAGCGTACGAACTCGTGACCAAAACGAAGATCGTTTCAACGAAGCATTCACCTCGTCAGCCCTCGATCCCCGCGTCACCACGGGAAGCGTTTGCCAGAAATCGCCACTGAACAGAACTATGACACCACCCATCAAATGTTCGTTCCTGCGGATGTCCTGCAGGGTTCTGTCCACGGCCTCAACTGCCTTCCTATTGGCCATCGTACACTCATCCCATACGATCAGAGAGCAGTCCTTGAGCACGTGCCCCTTATTGCTGTTACGTGACACACCAAAAACAGGCGTTTCGGCGCTCTCTAAATCGATGGGAATTTTAAACATGGCATGTGCTCTCTTGCCGCCCGGAAGTAGTGTGGCAGCGATTCCCGACGACGCTACAGCAATAGCAATTTTGCCTTGCCTTCTGACCTCTGCAAGTATGCCAGTGGTAACAAATGTATTTCCTGTTCCACCAGGAGCATCCAAGAAAAACATTTTACCCTGGTTTTGCCCAACGCTTTCAAGGACGGTGTCATAAATGTGTTTTTGCTCTGAAGAGAACAAAGCGACATAGTCATTTCGTATGGTGGTCATTTCGCCCGGATCGTAATTTGTCTCAGCGTTATACTCCCGATTTCCACGGTCTTTATACGGTGATGATGTGGGAGCTGATAACCCATATTCGATCAGTGGATTGCCGCCGATAGAAATGACCACATCTTGAAGTGAACTGAGACAGGTGTTCAGCACGCGTTCATCAGTTACTTCGACTTCGTCTCCAGTAACACGCCTCAAAGCTCGTAGAAAATCTTCAGACAGATGATGGCGATACTTCTCCCACAAAGCTACCAGGTCGCGACTCCACAAAACACCAAGATGACGGCAAACAGATGACGCATGCAGCTGGGACTGTCACTGACGCTCGCCTCCGCGAGGGTGTCATCCCAATTTTGGTCACCGTCGAGAAGGTGACGTGCTACGCAGGCTGCGCGGTAAGTGGGATACTCCACGCCATCAAATCTCCTCAGAAAGGCGAAAGACGTTGGGCCTCGGACAGTGTGAAGTAACAACCGCAGAAAATTGCATTCGCCATTATTCGGATGCACGGTATAAACCCTACCCGATGCGGTGTCCTTGAGAATTCCCGGAAAGCCTTCCACAGCACCTCCTCGTCGACGTCGGTTAAATACACCCCTTTGCTTGTCGTACGTGTAATATGAAGGCACCTCGTCATACGTAAGGGATCTCGCAAACTGGTCGACTTCACAGAGCGTGTTTTTTTTAAATTGTCTTCCTCAACTCTGCTCAAGATTTTGAGGGTTTTGTTGGAACTTGAATTTGTCGAAACGAACTATACCTACGATACAAATTTTATGAAGAAAATGCACATTGCCATCTATGAATTTTAAGAATAACTAACTACTAACCTCGCCAACATGATCAAATTTAAATTATTAATTTCCAAAAAGTGTTAACATGTAACTTGATTTGATTTTTATGAAATCTCATAGATGGCGCTGCTTCAAAATTTTCATTATACTACTAACATTAATTAAAATATGTTTCTCTGCCCAAGTTACTTAAATGGCGTAGTTTTTATAGTGTAAAGCTAGATAATAGCATGGCTTACTCAAAAACAACATTTAAATATGCGTCGTTAGATTACACGCTGTCACAGAATACGTAGGTAAGAAAAATAAAGATTCACAGCTCCTCCCCCGTAGGTGATAGCGTGATAATATGTTTCCAGAGTTAAATTATGGTTTACTAAATAAATAACATGCCATTTTGTGCATTCAATTATTTTGTGCATTAAATTACGAACAAAAACCTTTTAAAATCAATATTGCTTACCTCCTATAACATACGGCGTGATAATATGTAGCCTAAAGCCTTCCTTGGTTTACAAAGAACATTTTTGCTGAATTTCAATTCAATCTATCCAGTAGTTTTGGCGTGAAGCCGTACCATACACACAGACAAACAGACAAACAGACAAAAATTCTAAAAAGTCACTTTTTGTCATCAGTTACGTTTTTCTAACAAAAGCCACTTATTTTTTCTCGAAAATTCTCAATGTACAGTTTTTCTTTCGTTACTGTTTTATTATATGTATAGATTATTCAATTATCTCTCAAGTAAATGCTGTTACTCGACTATAAGATTTTATGGATAAAAAAAGTTGACTTAAATATTCCCTTTTTGTTATCTTTTTGATTTAATTGAATCTTTTTGACATTTAAAAAACTAATATTAGATTAATTTGCAATTTGAATTCTATCCTAATTAATTTAATTCAATGTCATACCTAACAAACTTAACAAAATCCTGACAAAAAATTGTACGCTGAAAACGTCAGAATACTATGAACTTTAAAAGCTATGTAACATCTCTGTAACGATATTCTGACAAAGTAATGAACTAATAGGCTGTTAACTATTTTTCTTTCTTTCTTTCTTTCTTTATCTCTTCTTCAACGCCTCTGTTAATGATGTAATTAACTCCTGTACGAACTATAAAGGCAATTGGCAGAACTTTTTATACCTATAGGTGCTAACTTCAACACACAAGTGGTTGATCAAGCTATCTACACTAATTGCATGAGAGTTTAGCATTATTGCCTTGGCAAAAAAGTTTTTTTTCACCTTTATAAAGCAACAACTTTAATTCGACCATTGAAACATTCTCGTGTTGCCGCAAATTGCTCTTCACTAAGTATCTCGTGTCGTGTCCTATATATATGACACGACACGAGATACTTGTCAATGTCATTTACTTAATCAAATAGTGTTCTAAGAGGCTATTGTCTCTTCTTCAACGCCTCTGTTATTACTGTAATTAAGTCCTGTACGAGCTATAAAGGTAATTGGCACAATAACTATCTATGCCACTTCAATACACAAGTAGTACATCAAGCAATATACACTAATTGCCTGAGAGGCGCGCATTATTGCCTGGGCAATGATAAATGATTTATTTTATCAATGCCCTGTAAGTTGGTTTGTACAAACACTTTTACACTTCTATCATATTTTTTTTAAACTAAATGAGTTCGGCGGCAATTACCTACGGTACTATTTCTAGATATGATAAATCTTAGGGAAGATACGTTTGTAGCGGTATCTACATAACAAAGCCACATGCGAACTACGCGTCATACTGTAGTCACGCAAAAATGTTTACCGCGCAATTAGCATATGTATACAACGGCCCGACATGATTCATCGGGCAGTTGCTCGCCAGATACAACACCCGTCTGGTCGGAGGATTTTCCATTTACTATGGAGGATGAGTAACTTTACACCTTGTTCCGCATACCTATATAAGTTTACCACCCATAAACCATTTCAGACACCAATCTACATTGTCTTCAGTGTACAAGATTATGGTCTGGACTTTAAAAGAGACTCGTGACCTCGTGAGTTATTTTCGGCCTTTCTTCTTAGTAGTCAGGAAACGCCGACCTCATCTAGTTCTAAAAAATATGATTGACGTGTAAAAGTGTTTGTAGAAACCAACTCTCAGGACTCCGTATCAAAGTAGCGACAAACAAATACGCGACAAATTTTATGTTAAATTATTTCAATAATATTATTATAAAAATAATAATTAATAATAATTAATTATTTATATTAATTTATTATTGTTATTATTTTTATTTTATTATTTTTTTATTTGTTTTTTTTTTAATATTCTTATTCTTATTCTTTATCATTAGGGGGAGAACATTATGATGATGATTTAAAAGAGTAACGGTGGAGTTTCTTGTCCATTCTTCTCCATACGAAAACTACCTTTTGGAAGGGGCGACTAGAATCAATTTTATTTTAATTTTATTTTTGACGTTCAAAAGTGCCTTTTATGTGCCTATCTATACTTATAATATACTTATAATAAATCTGTAGAAGTGAAAATTCTGTACATTGAAAATATCAAAAAAATAAATGGCAGGGGGTGTTACTAGACCGACACCGAACCCAAAAATGTGAATAAAAAAATTTTTGTCTGTCTGTCTGTCTGTCGGTCTGTCTGTCTGTCTGTCTGTCTGTTTGTTCAGGCATCACGCAAAAACTACCGGTTCGATTACGATGAAACTTGGTATAATTATTCTTTAATATCCTGGGCACCACACTGGGTACTTTTTATCCCGGAAAAGTATATACAATAAAAAACAAACTTAATTTTGCGGTTCGATCCCTAGACCCGATTACTGCACCAACCGCAAATAATAAGTTTGTCGTAGGTTAAGTCAATGGAGTGAAGTTTGCAATGGAGTTCATTTTTATTCCTTTTAGTTTTTAGAGTTATTTAGGTTTATTTTTATATAAGTCGTAGGTATAGATTTTAATTTTAAAGTATAGGTAGTATATTTGATAGTGTACGTAGTGACCGTAGGTTTTTTATAATACTGTTAGGTAGGATTAGTCATTCGTATAGATATTAGTTTTTAGGGATTTTGCTTATTTATTGTTTTATGTATAGTTTAGATTAGTTATCATCAGAAATAGGTTTATTTAGGTAGGTAGGTATTTAATTTTCTGTTATTGAGTTTTTTTTTTTAATTAGTTAGGTACTTAGGTAAAGATATCATATAGGTACCCTCTTAATCACCACTAATGAGACACACTTGGTTTTTTATTGTAATTAGCCACAAAGGGCCCGCGAGATAGATGGCATTCTGGGGAAGCACATGCATTTTATCCTGTTAGCACGTTCCCGTGGGATAATTTCCGACATCCACGCGGGCGAAGCCGCGGGCAGAAGCTAGTTTGAAATAAATGATTTGACTTTGATGTCATCTTTTCTATCTTCTTCTCGGTCGTGACGACAGTGAATAAAATGTTGCTGTCCCAAATCTTCCCTGTAAAAGAGTATCAATTAACGAAGGTACCACGGACCAGAGGTCATGACCAGGGTACTGCTACCTAGAAAAGAAAAGAAGAAGAAAGATTTGGCTACAATCCATGAAACATGCTCGGTAGACCAAGTATATTTATGCCGCCAAGTAGCGTTACTGTTTTTCCCCATTGACAGGTGTGGTTGCCGACGCCGTTACAGGTGCACAAGAAATGCTAGCTTTGTTTCTGAGATGGCGATGCCCGTATTGCAGATAGCAAATGATGTTGAAGGTTGTCATCAGATGAGTAACCTGCGTGTGTCACATCATCATCAGCCTACAGCAAGCCACTGCTGAACATAGACCTCTCCAATTGAACGCCGTTTAGCTCGATTTTCGGCAAGTCTCATCCAGCTGCAACCAGCTATCCTGCGAAGATCGTTGCTCCACCTAGCCTGAGGGCGTCCTACCTTAGATTTGACGATTCGCTTTCTCCACACGTCTACCCCAACGGTCATCGGTTCTACGGCTAATATGGCCAGCCCATTGGCACTTCAGTTTGCTTATTCTGTGAGCCATGTAGACAATTTTGGTTCTCCGCTGGTGTGCCACCTATAAAGTCAACACTCTCACTCAACTTTTGGGACTCTAAATTAGCCTCTAAAACCTGTTTATTATTCAGGCTCTCTATCCAAATTACACTAAACAAAATTAGGTATAAGGACTCGTAATGAGACCTTTTTAATAAAATAAACAGCGACGACCCATTATTTGCAATTGTAGCGCCTACCTACGAAAATATTTGTATACCCTCGAAAAATGGGTCGGCTGGCGCAAATTATTTATAATGTAAATAGAGATTTGTACAAAAAAGTATGGTCCCTAAAATCTGGGTTACTTTATACAACGCAGAAAAAATATAGGTCACCTAACAGAGAGTAGTTAAACACGATCCACTTTTAGGGATTTGGAGCTTAGGCCACATGCTCAATAACAGCAGAAGGCTTATTTCACGTAGATTATTGTACTTCTTCTGCAGTAACCCAGGTGTCACTCTGTTGAGCATCGATTTTCAAGTAGAATTGGCAAGTCTGATGATGTCACTGCGACTGAGAAGTCTCTGCAGTATAAAACTTCAAGTGCTGGATCATCGGCAATCTTGTGCCATCCACTACTGAGTATATAAGTGCTAGTGCCATATGGGTAGAAATGAAGAGATCCGTAGGAGAACCAAGGCAACCGACATATCCCGAAGAATTACCAATCTTAAGTGGCAGTGGGCAGGGCACATTGCTCGCAGAACAGATGGCCGATGGGGCAGAAAGGTTCTGGAGTGGCGACCGTGTACCGGAAGACGTAGCGTTGGAAGGCCTATCACAAGATGGATCGACGTCCTTGTGAAGTCCGCAGGAACCCGTTGGATGCGAGAAGCACAGAACCAGTTGAAGTGGTGGTGCTTGGAGGAGGCCTATGTCCAGCAGTGGACGTCTTTCGGCTGAAATGACGATGATGATATGTGTAGATATCTGTCTTGAAAACGGGTGTACATAATATGCTAATACACATGCTCAATTTGAGTCTGGAAAAACTTACAGACATGGTTGCAGTGGGATCCCTTCTTTTCGCATAATGTTCTTTGTCCTAATATACTTCGGCATAACGATTTTGGCACAATTTGTTTTGGCATAATAATACTTCAGCATAATTTTTTTAGGCATACATTTTATGTTGGCATAATCATCTTAAAGACTAATTTGTTTTGGCATAAATTTGATTCGCATAACGTTACTAGGCCTAATGATTATTAGCATAATAATATTTGGGCATACAATTAATAGAAATAACGGAAACAAGAGTTATTTCTACGTATTTATTTTCACTCGATTCTGAATCACTTTTTCCAAGAGTCGGGGTGCCCCAAGGTCTAACACATCTCGATTTAGTAAAAAGGCAATGAGAACTTAGGATGCAAGAGCGAGCGAAGCGTGCTCGGGAATTGGGGCACCCCGACTCGGACAGGTTAGGTTCGAAGGGGATGACGGGGGCTCAAGTGAGCGAGCGGAGCGAGCGAACGAGCCCCCGTCATCCTCTTCGTGTTAGGTTCCTTTAAACCCTGCAGACAGAAATAGGGGCCCCGCGAAGCGGGGCTCCGTCGACTACGCCTTATTATTATTGTTATGCTTAATAAAGTTATGCTTTAGAATGTTATGCTTAATAAAGTTATGCTTTAGAATGTTATGCTTAATCATTATTATGGTTAGAGAAATTATGCGTAAAAAAATTATGCGTAAGCTGTTATGCGTAAATAATTTATGCGAAAATATAATTAGGACAAACAAAAGTGTGCCAAGTTATATTAGGTCTTAAGATTTTATGCAAATGGATAGGGAACCGGTTGCAGTGTGTATTCGCAGTCGAGATTTGACATTAGAGGACTTTGGTGCTTTGGTGGAAGGCTGCCTAAGATATCCACCTCTGTTTTATTCTACTTCCATATCGTATCAGCAGAACTGTGTAGAGTAGGCCTTTTTACTATTATTATTTATTATTAGTATTAAACTTACACTATCTTTACAGGATGACCCCAATACAATAGTGGTTTGCAAATACACACCAAATAAAATGAAAAATCAAAACTTTAAAAATACAAAACTAACATAATATATAACTAGCAAAATTCAACAAAACTCTTGCGAATTCATTCAAATTGCACGAAAATATGTCAATTCTCTCATGGACTTCATTTAATACACATATTGTGCGGATGAGGGGTGTTTTCCTTCTGACCATCTATTTAGTGTTGCATCCATGTTTAGGTCTAGTTTTTATATAACACTGGAAGACCCTTATTAGTTGTGTTGTTGAAGTTCGGAACCTCTTAGTCTGTTGTTAAAATACCTTAATGGATAAAGTTTTTTCTTTCAAATTCGGGAATTTTGCTTGTAATCTTGGCGTGTTAAGATTTGGAGTGCTTAAAAAGTTTTCAGCTCTGTTTTTGGCTGACGTGTTTATTCATGTGTGCATTCAAAGGCCTCCTCTATCTATAAGAGGGAATAGACTATAATCCACCACACGGGCATGGTATGTCACATATATTCAAGTTTTTAGGTTCTAGGACATGCCGATTTCCTCTCGATGTTTTCCTTCACCGTTTTGAGAGCAGTAGTGATGAAATAATTAACACAAAGTAAAGCATCTGCTTGGGTTCGAACGTAATACCTACCACTCGTAAGTCGCAGCTTTTACCACTGGGCCACCACTGCTACAGCACAGTATGAGAAAACAAAAAAATTGCTAATTTAATAAGAAAATTAGAAAGTAATTAACCTTTGATCAAAGTCATAGTCCAATTACTCGTTGCAATATTATAATAATTAATCATTATTATTTACCAAGTTACATAAACAAATGATGTTAGTCTTAACTTAAATTTAAGATACAACTTAATAACGTAAGTAGCTGGTGCTAACAAATTTAAATAATAAAGAGAGCTATAAAAACTTAATCTACTAAAAGCCTTCATTCCAAAATGGATAATGGGACTTTTAAGAAGTTTTTAAAGATATTATTAAAGTTGTCGACATCAAAAAATATTAAAAAAGTATAGGTACTTATTCATTAGCAGTGGTGGCCTTGTGGTAACGGCTACGACTTACGAGTTGTAGGTCGTAGGTTCGAACCCAGACAGGCGCTGTGTAAATTATTTCATCATGACTGCTCTCAAAACGGTGAAGGAAAATATCGCGAGGAAAAACCAAAATATCGAAGATATGTGACACTTACCAACCCGCACTGGGCCCGCGTAGTGGATTACGGCCCACTCCCTCTTACCAAAAGGAAGCCTGTGTCTCAGTAGTGAGAACATTTTAGGCTGATGATGTATATTCGATGGACATTACTCGCAACAAAGCCCTACCCACCTACCCCATCCAGCTTAAGAAAGAAGAATAACAAGAAGTTCTACTCCATTTGGGGGTTTCGCTTTCCTCAAGGCGGTATACACACTGGAGAGATCCGCTTGATGAAATACCGCAGGGTATAAACTAAGAAAATCAGCTTTGGCCGCCAAGTCTGACAGTTCTCCTAAAGGTATAGTAATTATATACCGAAGATGCCTCACTGCGATAACTCGCGATCGCAGTTTAGCTCGCTACCTCGATACTTTCTCCATGTAATACAAATGCATGCTAATAGACACGCACGCAAACGTGCGTCAGTGCTTAAGGCTGTCAGCTAAATGCAATGACGCATTTAGCTGACAGCCTTAGGCACTGGCATTCTGCCAGTGGCGAGAGACACATCGTGTCGTATCTTCTTCTCCCTCTGTGCCACTCGTGAAGAGTCTACAGCTATTATAAGCCTCTTGTAGTAGGTATCCGATTGAAGCCGATTGATTGATTGGTGGAGCCGATTTGAAATAATTAATGCTTGCTGAAATATTTTGTGCTCAAGTGTATTATTTTGTAAGTCACTATAATGAGCCTATTATGTTCACACAGGTGTCCTTTGGATGAGAAAGAATGGATCGTAATCCATCACGCGGGCCCAGTGCGGGTTGGTAGATGTCACATGCCTTCGAATTTTTGGTTCTTGGACATTGGCCGGTTTCCCCCACAATGTTTTCCTTCACCGTTTTGAGAGCAGTGGTGATGAATTAATTTACACAGATTTAAGAGCAGTGATGGCCGCGACTTTCGAGTTCTAGTTTCGAACCCAAACAGGTGACTTTGTAAGTTAATAATGTAGAATTAGTCTGAAAAATCAAAGCCTTTTCTGCAAAATACCATGGTTTCCCTACATTCCTGTCAGCCCCGCCCCTTCTAACCAATTGGAAATATATTCTCTTAATGTCGCGAGAGATCTACAAAACGATAGACTTAATGGCCGCCGGGGGATCTCACTGTGCCCATAGCAAGCCCATGGGAATAATATCCTCAACTGAAATTGTGTTTTCGGGCTCCGAAAGTTTTATTTTGAAAGGCTCTGGATATGAAGGTCTTTGTGTGGCGTGAGTAGTGGCTTCTAAGGATGGTGCGTCGCGTCGTTTCTTTAAGGTTTTTAAACAAGTTTTGTGTGTCAAGGACGTGTTTGTTTTTGTTAGTGATACATACATAAACTCACGCTTCTTTCCCATCATGGGGGTAGGCAGAAACTACAGAGCGCCACCTGCTACGATTCTTACATACTCCTCTTGCTTCGTTCACGTTCGTACATCTGAGCAATTGATTGGCAATTCTCGTAATTTTAAGAACGTTCATACTCAGATCTTAATCTCAGTCTGAAAATACCTATAATTTCAAAAAAAAATTGAGAAGTTTGACATTGATTGTCGCTGGGATGAGATTGCGACTAAATGTTGAACGTTTTTAATTAGGGGAATTAGTCTTCTACGTATAGTCATATACGGAGAATGGCGGGGCACGGCGGTGGCGAGTACTTCCTACGCCTGAATTTATGATTTCCAATAACAATGGAGAACTTACTTCCTCGCCGGTCTAGTGATTGTATCCACGACTGCTGTTGTTCTGGGTTCGATCCTTGAGTCGGACATGGTGTTATTGGGATTCGTTATTAAGAATTTCTCAGTAGCAGTCCGGAGTGTCAATTTCCGTTAGTAGTAATAGGCTTGCCCTCTATTTCATGAGATTTGCACATTACTGTGAAACCAGTGGTGGTGCAGTGGAAACTTACGAGTTGTAGGTCGTAGGTTTGAACCCTCAAGCTTGCGGGCGGCGAGCAATGGGCAGCTCACCGCCCGGTAAGGACCAGGCCCGGTCGATGGCGCGTTGTGTTCCACGTGCTCCTCAGAGAGGTGTCAGCACGAACTGACGGGGTCCGCCAGGGCCGATGCCGCCAGGGCCGCGGGTTGTTCGTGGCCCCTTGCACAGGCAACTGAAGGAACACGGGTGGGTTTAAGTCAGGAAAAGTCTGACACGCCCTTCCGCTCAGCCCAGAGCGGGAGGTCATTTGATGATTTCCCACCCAAAAAAAAGGTTTGAACCCTGGTAAGCGATTTACTTTGTGAAAATGATTTCATCACCACTGCTCTCAAAACGGTGAAGAAAAACATCGTGAGGAAACCGAAATGTCCTAGAAGCAATAAATTCGAAAACATGTGGTATCTACCAACCCGCGCTGGGCGCGTGGTGGGTTACACCCACGCACTCTCACAGAGAGGAGGCCTGTGTCCCAGCAGTGGGAACATTATAGACTGATTATGCTTAACATAACTGGCAAAATGTTGGTGTACTTTACACCTCAACTACTCCGAAGAATACAGGCGTTATGTTATGTTGAGCACCTCATGAAACTCTTTATGCAGGAATGCAATATTGTCACACCTATTTCTACCAACGAGCAGCATTGCTTTACTCCAGTAAAACAGCAAGCACATGAGTCTCCCTATAAATTTACGACACCGAAAATTGAATATGTAAAAGCCAGAACACCATATATCAGGTGGCGGCGAATCTAGCCATACATCATACGGTGCAGGTAATCAGAGGATCTTAGGGCCGTGCATGGTATTGAATAACGACATAAATTAGCCCCTAACAGCTTGTAGTGTTTATGTATATGAGGCGAGGCTTGTATAAATAGGAGCTAATTAGTATGTGATGTGGTAACGCTGTTGGAAAGATAATTTATATTAGCCCGTTCACGTGTCACTGCAAGGCTTGTGGTTAAATATCTTTACATTCTAGAAAGTATTTTGTATGTTCGCAAAAACTTAGGACACGTAGTAAAAATTAATTTTTTTATGTTTTTATTTATTTATTTTTCAGCCATTTCTGTCCCACTGTAGGGCAAAGGCCTCCCTTCCCTCCTTCCATTATCCCTATCCAGTGCTGTTAAACGCCAATCCTTTTGAAAAGAGTCGAGCTCGTCCCGCCATCTCATTCTGGGCCTGCCGCGTTGTCGTTTGCTGCTGTTTGGGACCCATTGTGTGGTTACTTTAGCCCATAGCTCCTCCGGCATGCGACAGATGTGACCAGCCCAGTTCCATTTTAGCTTGGCAGCTGTGTGACCTACATCGGCAATTTGAGTTTTAGAACGCAGTATCGAGTTCCTTATACGATAACCGTGGAGTTTCTTGCCGGCTCTTCTCCATAGCACCACATAGCTTCTGACGTTTTATAAGTGCTCATATTGGTTTATGTGAAATAACCAACATGAGCACTTATAAAACGTCGTATGTGAAATAAAATATTTTGATTTTTATTTTGAATAGGAGCCGCACGGGTCGAAAGTTAAGCTGCGCATGCCGCGTTCCATTATATATCGAGACCCCCCGTGCTTCAAAAAAAAACGCGTTTAACCGTTGGTCCCAGCTGAACGCAGATCATCAGGCTTGCTCACTGCGTGTTGGTGATGTCGGACCATTAGTCGAGGTTTCTTGCATTTGACTAGGTTTTTAGGTACAAATCAAATCAATGAGAGGTTTCTAGGTTCAAATCAAATCAATCAACTTAGTCTATCGCAGTCCAATGTTGGAAAAAGGCCTCTCCCAAACTGCGTCACAACACCCTGTTCTTCGTCTTCGTAAAATACTGGTATTCATCTGCATCCGTTTGAACTGGATGCCGAGCCTTACATATATATTTTTTTTATTTTTTATTAAAAAAACGTTGCCCCGCACTAGGAATTACTCCTGTATCGTGGGTGCGTTTACAAACATTTAAACTCACATACACAAACAGCCAGACCCGGAACAACTACCTGTAGGTAATACAAATATTTGTTCCTTGCGGGAATCGAACCCGCGACACGCAGCGCAGCAGTCGATCGTGAGTCGACTCGATCGTGATCGTGAGTTTGACGTACAAAAGTGCCTTTTATGTGCAGGCCTATTTGAAATAAATGATTTGACTTTGACTTTGATCGCTCAGCCACTGCGCCAACTGTGTCGTCAATTTAGTCAGTCACTTGAGAACATGCTAGACAGATCATGAAGTGAAGGTTGGCTCACGATGTTTTCTTTCATAGTAATTCTCCAGAGGTGTCTTACTAATAGGTAAGGAACCCTTAGAAAGGTTTAAGAAATTAAATCTAAAGCTAGACGATTGGCACTTAATTTTATAAAGGTTTTCTCTTCCCCTTTTAAAACTAAAAGCATTCCAATGTGCATTCAAATAACTTTAGAACAATTTTCCCGGAAAATGTGTTTTCATTGTTATAATTATTCAAATGTAATTATGTTGGGGCAAAGCTTGGGCTCTTCTTAATTAATATATTACGAAGGTCGGTCTCATCTCTTTCATGTCATACGCAGTCGAGAAAGAATGGTATTGTATTATGAGTTGGGATGCCCGTGCGTAATTACGTGTTTGTTTTTTCGTTTTTCTTCATTAGAGGTAAATTATTATACTGTGGTTTATATTAAGGACGGTGTCTAGGCATCGGCGTTCGTATGTTGAGGACTTTACTTGATGATCATCATCATCATTTCACGTCCACTGCTGGACATAAGCCTCCACCGCTTCGACCGGTTCTGTGCTTCTCGCATCCAACGGGTTCCTGCGGCCTTCACAAGGTCGTCGGTCCACCTTGTGGGAGGCCTTCCAACGCTACGTCTTCCGGTACGCGGTCGCCACTCCAGAACCTTTCGGCCCCATCGGCCATCTGTTAAGCAATGTGCCCTGCCCACTGCCACTTAAGTGTCGTAATTTTTCAAACTTGATGATCAAGTTCGATATTTCTCATCCATTATCATTCAGTCTAAATTTATATACTAATAATAAATCTGAAGAGTTTGTTCGTTTGAACGCGCTAATCTTTGGAACTACCAGTCGGATTTGTATAATTCTTTTTACATTTGGTAGCCCAATTCTCGAGGAAGGCTATAAGCTATTTATCATTACGCCACGGCCCTTGGGAGACGATCAAAAAGAAAACTTGAGAGGTGTCAAGGGACACCCGGATGGAAAGAAGTTCAAGGAGAGAGAGAGACAGACAGAGAAACACGCGCACGCCGCACGGCTTACAACTATAGCAAAAAGTGTCGTTCCAACTTTTGGCCTTAATTTTTTCCGTCTAGCCTCCTTTCGCAACGCGCGATAAGGAACTTCGTTCCAAAAAGTTAGAACAACGCTAAGCGACATTTTTATATTGACATACTGAGAAGACGCCATTTCATCGCCTATAGCAATATAAAAATGCGACTGCGTTTTGTAGAAATTACCATTCACTATCGTAATTGCCCCAGTAAACCCTACTATCTACATTCAAAACTAAACAAGGATAACCAAACTCGTCCCCACACATTCGAAGAGCAATCGCCACGTCTTGACACAACAACTTCAGTATAACTACCAACCTCACAAGTACATAACAGCCGTACTAACGATTCCACTCCGCGTTATGGCTTTACACAATTTTCTACGATATGATTTTGTAGCAATAAATAGTATTTTACGCTTGTTTTCATTATTTTTACGGTCTGAGGCTTGTAATAAAGTTATGCTTCGGTGGAGACTTGTACGTTAACGGTGTCTGGGTTTAGATTATAGAAATAAGGGTAGATCTGTTAAGGGACGCGTCTTTTGTTGGCTTGATATGCTCTAACTGGACATAAAGTCCTCCAGACCACATTTCGGCCTTGGCAGGCCGCCATCTCAGCGGCAGCCTTCGGCGAGGGAGATCAGTATGCGCGCAGACACAGCCTGTGCACTCTCTCTCCCCTCACTCTCATAGTCCGATGGGACGGCAATCCGACACGACCGGAGAGAGACCAGGTGCAGGACCAACGGCTTTACGAGCTTTCCGAGACACGGACCCGTCCGTGTCTCGGTCTTGAATAGTTCTGATATGTAAAGGTCACCCATCCATGGACCAACCGCGGCAAGCGCAGCGTCAACATATTATGAGTAGGAAGTGGTAAAAGTCGAACGGTTTTGTTTTGGCCTGGCGAGTGAGTGAGGTCCATAATTATAAGGTATCTTTAATTGGAGGGGTTAATGTTGAATGTTCCATTGGCAACGACTAAAGTAAACAAGATGTATCTACTGCTGCTTTGTTTTGTTGTTCGAGATCACTAAAAATAAAAAGAACATGAACTGATTTGGTTAAAAACCACCAATCCATCTTTCAACCGGTGATAATGGCAAACCTAGCGCCACTCTTCTTAGCAGTACCTAACTAGTTTACACTATTTAAGTAGGTCAATATGCAGTAGCTGGTCATTTATAGGAGCATGTATTTAATATCGATCTTCAAATGATTTTGGAGTTCTAAAAATACTAAACAAGATAAGATAAACAAGTCTAATAGACAAGTAACTGCAACTAACTTGGTTGTAGCGCTCGCCGGCCGCTGCTGTATCACGACTCGCTTCGCTCGCTCGGCTCGTGCGCGGCTAGAGTTCTAACCTAACCAAACCCATTTGGTCAGGATGCCCTAGCTTAGTCACTGCAACCAACCGGTGAAAAAGGACCAGAAAAGTAAAAAAGAGGCTCATATATTTATAAAAGTTTGCATCAATCCATCAGTAGAAAAAATAGTGACACACATAACACATGAACAAAGTGTAACTTGCATAATTATATCAGACTCTAGGAAAGTTGAACGGACAAGCAACACTATTGTAAGTTTCAAAATAAGAAAATAAAAAAATAAGTTCGTATAAAATTGTTAATTAGTCTTATAGGCTAGATTGTAATTAATTATTATTTAAGAACCTGGTTCTTTTTAATAAAGGATAAAAAGATTATAAAAGTCCGGTAAGTCAGGCTTTACTTTGTGTAAATTATATCAGCACCACTGCTCTCAAAAACGGTGAAGGAAAACATCGCGAGGAAACCGGTATGTCTAGAAACAAAAATTCGAAGACATGTGACATCTATCAACCCGCACTGGGCCCGCGTGGTGGATTAAGGCCCACTCCCTCTCAAAGAGAGGAGGCCTGTGTCTCAGTAGGAAAATTATATTAGGCTGAGTATGTATGTATATATAGGCTGTCCTGAAGACCAAGTCCACCAGTCTTCTTCACTCGATGTCACTGGTAAGACCAACCGTTTATTTTGACGACATCATTTTTTTATGGGCGCTAAAAGATTTCTTTCTGGATGTTGCCGCGTTTTATGAAGATTGTGACGGTTAAGGCGACACTTGATGTTGCTTGCTTATTCGAATGCTGACGATTTCGGGATTAAGTTGTCAGGAAAGTTAAGGGTTGGTGTTCTATTTCGTAGTTCACGGTTACGAAGAGTTAATGAAATCTACAGTGGTTTTTGAAGTACGCTACTGAGTGAGTTTCGAGTGTGTTAATTGTGTATAATCTATAAAATACAGTCTCTTTTCGTATCTGTCTGTGTGACTGCGTTGTTCTTCTAAACTATGCAACCGATTTTGATGAGGTTTTCACTATTATTTAGAGAATTTATTGCGAAAGATTTATGTGTATAATACAATAATGTTAAACTTACTACTACTGTATAATAAATCGATCGAAGTGTTGTCAAGTCTTAAAAATCTGAAATAAGGACGGGTCGCCGGTAGTCAATAATTTAATGTGAAATCTTGAAACTTTCTCGTAAAAGAATCTGTAAAAAAAATATGGAATCCGCCATTTTGTGGCGGCGGCCATCTTGGACCGATTTTCATCAAACATAGCTAAGAACACTCCCGACAAATTCACCTTTCAAACAAAAAAAAAAAAACAAATTCAAAATCGGTTCATCCGTTCGGGAGCTACGATGCCACAGACAGACATAAACACACACATACACCCCCCCACACACACACAGAGAGAGACACGTCAAACTTATAACACCCCATGGTTTTTGCGTCGGGGGTTAAAAATCATACATTTATTATTTCTCAAAAATGTCAATACTATTTTAAGTATTTTGAAAAAACATTCGCTAATCTTACAATGCTCTTTGCATAATCAATACGTTCATCATCATATAGCTAGCTTTTCCCAACTATATTGGGGTAGGCTTCCAGTCTAACCGGATGCAGCCATACCAGTATTTTACATGAAGCATTTTTATTTTACTGCCTATCGGACCTCAAACTCAAACTCAAATCATTTATTTCAAATAAACCATTTGCAGGCACTTTTGAATTGTCAAAATTAAATAGTCGGTCAGTTAGTCAGAAAGTTGAAGCTAGTTGCCCATTCCAAAACGTAGATCTCTATGGAGAAGAACGGGCAAGAAACTTCACGGACACCCTTTTAAATCAAGTTATTATTACAAAATCCAGGGCACATTATTAAAAAAAAAAACAATTTAAAATATAAGATTAAAAATAAACTCCTGCCAGGGTTTATTTTTAATCTAGAGATGACCAGTCTCAACCGACGGCGCCCGTTCACGAACATGACGCGTGGATCAGCACCACCCAGCTCAACCATTTCGTAGGGAACCGAATGATTCAACACACGCGACACCACCAGTGAGACATTTAAGTGAGCATGACAACCCAGTTACTGGGTAATACAAATCAAGACGTCCATTTGAAGTAAAAATGCTTAAAAAAGCCACAAGCGATAAAACCCATCCACAAACGGCTATACGTTCACTTCCATAGACACAAACTTACAACGTGCTTACTGGTGACTTTAAAAATTGGCCACAGTCCACAAATAAAAGCAGTATATCCATTATCCACAGTCATAGCTCACTGGGCCAACGGTTTGAGGATATACTGCCCATTTCCTGGACTTGTTTTTCACTACCTGTGCTTAAGATAACAGGGAAGGGAAGTAAGTTAACTTATATTTTAGCTTTAAGAACTTATCTATACAATGCATGATTATAGACTTTCATATCAGTGCACAGTGGGTTGAATTGTAATTAGGAAAAAAGTATACTTCTAATTTTACTTCAGATGACTGCTTTGTAAGGCTGTATCAATGTACAATAGTGTGGAATGTGGAAAGAGAGTAGGGAAGCCTTTGCTCAGTAGTGGGACATTAATGTCTAATAAAAAAATGATTAAAAATGTCCTTTTGTTTTTAGCAAATATTGTAAATACTGGTATTCAGCTGTGCCAAGGGGTATCGTATTACCCAGTAACTGGGTTGTGGAGGTCAGATAGGCAGTCGCTCCATGTAAAATACTGGTATTCAGCTGTATCCGGTTAGACTGGAAGCCGACCCCAACATAGTTGGGAACGGCTAGGCAGATGATGAAAATAGTGATGTTCCTAATTGAAAAGTGGTCACCGATAAGCAGCATCATCATCATTGGCAGCCTAGCCCACTGCTGAGTATGCCTCCTCCCTGTTGTACCATGCTTCCCTGGTCTGTGCGAGTCTCATCAAGGTCTTCCCCTCTATGTTCAGTAACTCGTCCACCCACCGATAAGCATACACTCTTTAAATTCTAACCGTTTTGTGCAACGTTTAATGTAGGCACTTATAAGTTTTGCTCGAATGGATATTGTTGTTAATGGAAATCTCAAAATAAAGAAATAACACCTGTACCCTATCTCTAGAATCATTTATTGCTAATCCATTGCTTCATATGTTCAAAAAATGTATCTGCTCAGCAACGTAAATAACGCAATGAATGAGTCAACATGAAAACCATTCCTACTGTTACTCTGTTACAAAATTACCCCTCAGATTTTCCTCCCAAAACATAATTAATTTATATTTCGACTCCAAAAAAACCCTATTTACAGAAACAGGCACTTCAACACACCTTGGCCCGTCCCATTTCCTGAAACGTTGAGGTCAGAGGCAAAAAACTTTAGACAAAGCAAATATAGGGTACAGGGGGAACCGGTACAAACTTCCAAATCAGTTTAGGAGTTAACGCGTAAAAAACAAACTTGTAAATCCGGTGGGGCACGCGGGAGTCACGGGGAATTGTGTTTGGGCACGAACATTCTGTGCCGAGTCCGAACCGTTACTGATGTTTATATTTAAGCACTTTTACTTCGATCAATAATAGTACTAGATTCCCGATAAGCACTTCAAAAACGGCCCGAAAAATAAGACCACAAATACTTTTGTGGTCTTATTTCAAATTAGAATGTTTTTAACCTTAAGACTTAGACTTTAAGTTTCATTTTAGAATAAATGACTGAAACTTAAAAATAGAATGATTTTATTTTCAAGCGACATTTTAAATATATTTTGCAA
This sequence comes from Apamea sordens, assembly GCA_945859715.1. Lineage (NCBI taxonomy): Eukaryota > Metazoa > Arthropoda > Insecta > Lepidoptera > Noctuidae > Apamea > Apamea sordens. Next base: position 1,644,453 of record OX244002.1, read on the forward strand.
TGGTAATTAAACTTCAGTTTATTATAAACCTTAATGCCTAAAGCAATAAGGTTTATAATAAACTGAAGTTGTTAATATTATTAAACTTTTTTCTAAGAAATGTAGATGTTTACGTGTGTGCAAACGTGGCCACTTGAGCGACTGATTTTTGTTCCTGATCCTTAATCTAGTACTATTATTGATCGCAGCACTTTTATTTAAATACCTACTTAACAGTTTTGTGCAACAAGCGGCCTTTCATATCAAAGGACGCTTGCTGAAAAACAAATTGAATGTGACACACGTGGTTCCCAAGCAAATGTTTTAGTTTCAGACTATATTTCAGACCTTTTGCATCTCTCAATGAATCATCATGTACTTATATTTTGTTACGTTAGAAATGGACAATTGAAACACCTATGAACACTGCCCGACCTGGTAATCGAATCCGAATCGGGTCCTGGGTTCGATTCCGAAGTCCAATGTAACAGGGGGCGAACCTATTGCAATCAACCGGGCACAAATCCTGACTTTGCTTGACCCGGACATCGAACCTAGCACTCCACGCGCAGCAGTCGAGCAGGCGACCAGGAGACCAACGGGGCACTTAAATAAACCAAGAGCAGAGTATGAAAACATTCAATTTCCTTCATTTCTTCCAAACATTACCAGCCCCCAGGGGTTCGCAGTAACAGCCCCGCATTTCTCCAACGATCAACACGATGCAGTTTGCGTTTCCGACACATAAACAAGTGTTAGTAAATTTATTCATGACCCAATCTCGCTGGAATCCGGACGTCCGACTATTCTGACTCCGGTACTGCGATTGTGACCAATCACGCCTGTTGTTAGGTGGGTAGAATACAGTTATTGTTTTTGATCTATAGGCCAGAAGCCAAAACTATGAAGCTACTAGCGGGGTAATTGCGTAATGAACATAAAATGATAATTGATCGCAATGGTTTTCATTTTTACAGTCCACCCACGTTCACTGCCTTATTTATGTTGTTGGATTTTTCAAACCTATGGATCAATGGATTAGATGGATTGGTGGATTGATGGATTTTGGAACTCTCGGATTATGATTGAAAGTGTGGTACGTAATTACATAAACTTCAAATCTGCGTTAAGAAAAAGTATTTGTTGACAAAATTGGGTCAGGAATTACTATTGATAATCATTAATTACTATTGATAATCATTAATTACTATTGATAATCATTAATTACTATTGATAATCATTAATTACTATTGATATTCATTAATTTCGTGCACCTCTATAACCTCTTAAAATCAACTCTTCCAAAAGACAGTGGAGTAATTAGTCTACCTATCCCTTCTTCCTCTTTTGTCAGCACGAGATAATAATATATGACAAAGCACATTCAGTGCTATCAAGATTAGCTGGTCGTCCAGATTGCCTTAAGCTGACAGCCCTCAACATCCAACAATCCATTTCGCCATCCATCGCATCCATTGTGGTTTTAAAAGTACCCAAAATGTGTTCAATTTTATGCATACATACATATTGGCGAGCGGCGTCCTGTAGTTTCTGCCTTCCCCATGGGAAAAAGGCGTTTATATATAAATGTTATGTATATATTTAATATATGAATATGTTTATTAGACCAAAAGAATAAACAAGTTACACAATTTGTCTTAGCTACTTAAAGTTATATCAGTTACAATTATTGTGTCTAATTTTAGCATCTGCTACCGAACTAGGTTTATAGCCTGTGTTTCAGCACGCAGCGCCTCAAGCCCTCGGACTGGCTATGCAAGTATGAGCTGAGTAAGAAAAGGAAATTGTTTATTAAAATATGAACATAATTATAATAAAAAGAATGAAAGGTTGATACTTCAATACTTTTATGGCATTCCACATGTAGGTATTCTTAGGTGGTAAATTTACAATTAGATCATATGGATCCTGTCGGGCACAGCAAAATAAGTGAGATGTCCTCTGGGTGTGTAAAGTGAAGAAGATGTATTGTGTGAGAGGGTGTGTAGAGAATTAAATAATTTTAGCTAGCAGATTCTTTAGGTCAAGCCGACAAACTGGGTAGTGGGATCGTCCGAAAGGGTTACCGCTGCCCTGGGACATAAAGGGCTAAGGAAGGAACACGGGTGGGTTTTAGTCAGTAAGAGTCTGACACTCCCTTCTGCTCCACCCAGAGCGGGAGGGGTCATTTGATGACTTCCCATCCTCAAAAAAAAAAAACCGACAAACTGCTGTATCACTATTTCAGGATGGTCAGCATATTCTCCCTTTATACCGTCATCAAACTGACGTTATTAAAGTGAGTTTTACACTAATTACAGGCGCGCTGGATTTTCATCTTCCAGAAAAACAAATGCAATAATTCAACCTAGTGATCCATTATTCCCCTCCACGCAAGAAGGAAGCCATCATTAAAAAGGCCAAGTACTAAACTTTATCCTGGCGCTAAACTTAAGCGCAATTTAAGTGCGAGAAGACTCCGTATACTCAGAGATGGTAAACATTTTGAAGACAATGTGGATGGGCACAATACTACTAGACATACTGTGGTCTATTTTTGAAACTTTTTTGAAAGCTGTCCCAGTGAGCCTTAGACACAGTGAAAATGAATAGTAATTTATTAAAATTAAGCTGAGAATCAGCACTTTTCGAACGTCAAAATTACATGAGACTGTCCCCCAAAATGCTCGCCCTTCACACACACCCTTGACATGCTCTCAGCAATAACGATGAAAGAAAAGTCATAAATGTATCGGATTGACATAAGCTACTGACAAGCTTATGTAGGTTTGGAAGGAATATGAATTGCTTTGAAAAGAATTGCTACTGGTCTAGGCTAAGACTCTGATCTGAATAAACTCCTATAACTTCTTTTCCGTTTTGCTGATCAATAAATTAAACAAGAAAGTGTGTTGCTGTCATACGTCAAAGAACTGTATTCTGTCTTTAAAATTCGACACCATTATCGTAACTTAAAAAAAAAGTAAACATGCCACGCCACCTTTTTGAGAATGAGATCAGCTCTGAACGTTCTTAAAATTACGAGAATTGCCCCTCAGGTAACAAATACCTACTTTCAGCACTAAAAAACTTACTTTCTATTCAGGTCAGGTCGGCACCGATTTATTCCAAAATATATTCAGTTTTGCTCCGACATTTCGCTCCTACACAATAAAGGTTCACCAACCCTGTTATAGGCATTTCGGTAGAGTAAGTACTTAGGGGCACTTGGCTGGGAGGCACTAATCCCCAAGTTCGGCGACTGCATGCTAACTTACCGATGTTTGTTCCGTTCCCCCGCGTAATGATGTTTTGATTCCAGCTAGTTTTAGGCCGCTTGTGCCGAATATAGGCCAAGAGGTGTAGTGGAGTGTTGTGGTTTACTTGTGTTATTTTTAGGGGTGAAGTAAACATGATATGGAATGTGTGGGCGGAATGTATGATTTGCAGTTTTCTTTTTCTCGAAGTTGAAAGAAGGTATTGAAATATGGCCTTCAAAAAACTCGACCTTGCTTCTTGTTTCACTATAATTATGCAGAACACCCACGTGTTTAATGCTCCCATGGAGTCTTTAAATCTTTTCAGGATTCTAATAATTCTTCCCTAAGCATGATCAGCATATAAATGTTCTCACAGCTGGGACACAGGCCTCCTCTCTATGGGGCCGTAATATTGCCGTAATTCACCACGCGGACCCAGTGCGAGTTGGTAGATGTCACAATGTCTTAAAATTTTTGGTTTCTTCACGATGTCGGTTGTTTTTTTTTTGCAAAAAAGTTTTTATTTTTCACTTTTAAGTTGTAATTTTTTGACCAGTAATTTTGGTTTAAAAACCAAACTACTGAACCGTTTCTGATGAAATTTATTTTTTTCAATTTTCAGATTTTTTCAAATCGGTTGGCAAGCGACGGAGTTATGCCCGAACAAACATAAAAAAACAAACATCCGAATTGAGAACCTCCTCCTCTTTTAGAAGTCAGTTAAAAATGAACAATTATTATAGAATAGCTTGCTCATAAACAAATCAAGAAAACCCTCAATAACTGTAACAAACATAGCAAATACATAGACCACCCCATCAAATACCGTAGAATTAATTAAACCAGTAACACACAGGTGTACGCTTAACAGTTTAACTCCGTATGTACGAAGTTTCTACAAACGTTCGTCGCCTCGGGCCCCGTACATAATTAAACGAACGATCTTAGCCCACCTACGGTGAGCATCGAGGTGTGTTCCGTATTGGAACTATGAATAAACCGGCACATTAGTTTAGAGGATTTTGGGATTATTGGAGTGAAAACTACAGTAAAGTGGGCTATTCTGTAGTAAAGTTGCAAGAAGAATGCATTTTGCACAAAACGCAGTCTACCTTTTTTTCTTTCAAAGTTCTCAGTTGTGAACTTTATCTATCAAAGAGTTCCGATCATGGTTGACAGTTGGTAAGTATCGAGTTTCGAAATACGTAAAGGAAGGTCTTGAAGTAATTTTCATGGGCAAAGTCACCATGAAAGATGATCACTAAAGACACGCCTGATCCATCCTGTATAATCTGACTCAGTATCAAACTTAAAATAGCCTTTTTTTCTCTGAACCTTTATACAAAAACAAGTTCTTATAAACGAATAACATTTAATCCTATTGTGATTTCTGGTTGCTATATTAGCAAATTATCAGCTCTTTTATTTCCCCCCACTTATTCCTGCCGGTCGATTCTGTAAAAATCTCACCGTGAAAACTCAAGTGAAGTGAACTTGATGTGAGTTGTGAGTAGTGTTAATCCCTAGCATTATTTGGAATGACAGCTCACTCCACGCTCACTTCACCTAAGTTTTCACGGTGAGATGGTTACAGAATCGCACTGCAGCAGTGCGATTCTGTAACCATCTTCGCCTACCTTTTGACAGCTCATCCCCCAACCTTTTCATCTAAAAGACGTAGAGGAAGACTGATGAAAAGGTGGGAGTATCAGCCTGACTGACTAGCTAATATTATCACCACAACTTGGACCAATTCCACAGTACTCGCCAAAACGACAGTTCAGCAGATTTTGACGGTTAACGACACCTAATATACAATCGCCTCCACAGACGTGTAACTAACACGTTCAGCTGTTAACAACTTCAATTGGTAAATTCCACACGACGGCCCCTAATCTACTTCACAACACAGGCCTTATACACACGACGCGGATAATCGCGAAATGCATGCCACGTATAGCGATTTAACGCACGATCGCGTGCGAATCGCATCACTGGCATTTACAGGCAACTAGAGGCTTATTGTATAGGCTCCCGGCACACGGGCGACTGATCACGTCGGTTATGCGTAGCGAATTTTAGGCGGGATTTAATATTCGAATAAAGTTTGGTCGGAGTCTTTATGTGGTCGGGTTTAGCGAGTTTCAGAGTTCGATTTGTTAAATGGATGTAGGTACAGTTTGTGATTTAGTTTTCGTGTAATTGAGCGGGGTGCATGCAATATGATAGGGATTGTTAGAACCCGTAAAATCACTGCTATGCCGTTGGAATTTAAATATAGCATAATGTTATTGTTTGATATGAACGTGGAAACTCTATTATATAAGGCTAGATAGGCTTAAATATTTGGTTAATAAAGATTGGGACATTTTTTTCTGAAACTTGATCAAATTCTAAAAACTTACTGGACAAGCCTTGTATTTTCAAAAACTAACAACAGTAGTTTGAATCATTGTGACATTTAATTAGAACCTGCTTTTAGGTATAATATTATTATTCATATTCACCTCACATATGGTCTAGTAGAAAACCAGCGTCAGGCATTAGTTGTCTGACACTTTTGCTGAACTGGACCTTTTTGGCGCAGCCGCAAGGCACATTATGTTATATATATTATATATCTTATAGCGGCCTTTTCACTTTATTTTTTTATTTTTATCTGATGTATCTGTAAAGTCCGTGCTATTTTCTTTCTTTCTAATTAAAGCAAAACCAATCAGTTTGTCTTTTTAAAAAACTTTCTCCAGAGTACAGAACCCGTTTTAGAGGGTGTTACAAAAGTTTCATGGTGAATTGAACGCAGTCAATGTTTACAGCAACTGTATAGGCTGTCGACACACGGACGATTGGTCGCGTCGGTTTTTCGGAGTGAATTTTAGATACAGTTTTTGCTTGTCGCGTTTGAGTGGTAAACTTTTTTGTTTAGGTTTTATTTTATAGGTTTTGCATAAATGGTTTGTGAATAAATGTTAAAAAAATACTATTAAAACTGGCCATAATAATGTTCTGATAGGGGCTTGTTAAGCTACGCTTGTCGCGGTTGGTCCGTGGATGGGTGAGCATCTTTACATATCAAGACCCCTCCGTGCCTCGGAAGAAACGTTAAGGTGTTGGTCCCGGTTGTCATTCGTGGATCTTTGATATTCGTTACGGGTCGTCAGAAGCCCGAAAATCTGACAACCAGTCTTACCAAGGGGTATCGTATTACCCAGTAACTGGGTTGTGGAGGTCAGATAGGGAGTCGCTCCGTGTAAAATACTGGTATTCAGGTGCATCCGGTTAGAATGGAAGCCGACCCCAACATAGTTGGGAAAAGGCTAGGCAGATGATGAATAATGTTTTGTTAGTCAGCTTGGGTTTCCTAGAAGAGTGGTGGTGGTCACCATATAACGGCCACAAAGACGGCTGTCATGAAAACAACCTTCAATTAAAAAAAAAAAACTTTCAAAGTGAAAAATAACTTTATTTTCGGAAGTCGATGTCTTTGGTTTCTGTTGAAGGTTGTTTTCATGACAGCCGTCGCTGTGGGTTTTTTTCAAACACAACTATTCTTATGTTCTACTTGAACTCGGCTTAAACATTGTTAAATTGTACATTATCAAATTGTATAATAATAATAATATAATAATAATATCCCTGGACATTTCACACAGCGCCATCTAGTCCCAAGCTAAGCAACCTAATGCTTGTGTTATGGTAACAAGATGGCTGATAAACTTACTTATATACATTTTTTTTTTGTAAATACATACATATAATAGATAGAAAAACACCCAGACTCGGAACAAATACATGTAGGTCATACAAATATTTGTTCCGTGCGGGAATCGAACCCGCGACACGCAGCGCAGCAGTCAATCGCTTAACCACTGCGCCAACCGTGCCGTCATTGTAATTTTATTTCTTTAAATACAAATATTCGCAAAACCATTAGGGCAGATTCGACCAAACTATTATACTTAGCACGTTTGACTGAGGTATGAGGCCGTTCCTGCAAATACATTTTGAATTTGTGAAAGTTTTCCATATCTAAAAAAAACTATCAGACATCCATTTTATTCTACGGATGAAGCATTGGTATAATCAATCAACCCTTAAGGTTTCAGAGTTCATTGAATAGAAATAAATCCTTCAACACATGAAGGATAAACAGTTTATTTTATTGCGGACAACCAACCAGTATAAAACCCTTTCGAACCATTAAAATCTCCTACCCACATCTAAACTGGGAATAGTTCCAGTTAATACCGCCCATACTGTTTAAATCCAAATACCCATAAACCGAAATACGATGCAATCCTTCTATCTCTGCCGTCTCTCGAAACGATATACGGTTTTATTAGTTCGATACAAGATATTACCACATTTCATCAAAGTCGACATTTGGATCGGGGAAAGGAAAGTAAACTTTAAGTGTATGGGGGAATGTTGGTTTTCAAACGTGGCTAATAATAACAATAACGCATGACTGTAAAGGCTTCAAGACGTGGTAGAATTATGGGTAGGTTGATGTTAGAGTGTGTTATGGGGTATGTCCACTTGTTAGGACGTCCCTCATAAATTGGAAAGGTCAATGAACCAATTTATTTTGGCTAGGGTTGTCTGGTCTGAGGCGCCCGTGGCTAAATAATAACAGCCGATCGATCAGGTTAAGCTACGCTTGCCGCGGTTGGTCTGTGGATGGGTGACCATCTTTACATACCGAGACCCCTCCGTGCCTCGGAAAACACGATAAGCCGTAAATGGTCCCGGCTGTCATTCGTGGATCATTGACAGTCGTTATGGGTAGTCAGGCGCCCGAAAGTCTGACAACCAGTCTTACCAACGGGTATCGTATTACCCAGGAACTGGGTTGTGGAGGTCAGATAAGGAGTCGCTCCGTGTAAAATACTAGTATTCAGGTGCATCCGGTTAGACTGGAAGCCGACCCCAACATAGTTGGGAAAAGGCTCGGCAGATGAGGGTTGTCTGTTGTCTTTAGACTGAGGGGTAATTCTCGTAATTTTAAGAACGTTCACAGTCTGATCTCAGTCTCAATCTGTCAAAAATACGTCTTAATTTCCCTACATTTTGACGAGTTTTTGACATTTGTTTGTCGCCGAGATGAGACTGCGACTAGATTTTGAACGTTTTAAATTACGGGAATACGGGCACATGTCTCTAAAATCATCAGTTATTGATCTACAACATTTTATGACACCTTCCAAAAAATTTACTGTAAGTAGTATTCATAGTCTCGCATCAAACACAATGGTATTGTAGAGATTATGATCTGCATGGTTTGTGGCATGCAACCTTTTTGGTAATTATAAGACAATGGCATAACATTATGAGTAGGGTTACGTATATTTGGAGTGGTGAATGCTTATGCGAATCCCGCACCCGCGGCCCCAGGCAGAGGTGAAACCCCGTGGTGGTTTTATACCTAAATTTGTATGACGTCGACAGGAGTTTCTAGCTGAAATACATTAAGTAGCTTCTCATGGTAACGAGCATATATCCATCTCAATTCCCAAACGTTTGGGAATTTGTTTAACAAAGACAACATTCTATCCAGACCTAAATCTTTCCACTAAGACTCCACGAAACGAATGCCAAATAGCTCTTCATCATAAATATTAACTTCATAAAGCAAACTTTGGTTTTCCAGCAGCAGTGGCTAACAACCCGACGCCGACGCGTTCCGCCGCTAGTAAATTTCCATCGCAGTTGTCTGAATATTAAACGCTCGGTCCGCCTGATTAAGTTCTGGGCTGTTGCTAAACAAATACATTTGTACTGGTTTACTTTGCATTACGAACCGGAGTTACCGACATAGCACGCAGAGTAAGCAAACTGAAGTGGCAGTGGACTGGCCAAGTTTGTCGAAGGACCGATGGACGCTGGAGCAGACGAGTTCTATGGTGGAGACCGCATATCGGCAAGCGTAGTGTGGCACGCCCCCCAGCTAGATGGACGGACGACCTAAAGAAGGTTGCTGGGACGGACTGGATGCGGAAGGCGGAGGACAGACTGTTGTGGCGCAGCCTGGAAGAGGCCTATGTCCAGTAGTGGACTGCGATAGGCTGAGTTGATTGACTTGTGGAGGAAACGAATAGAGGACGAGAATATATACTTCAGTCGAAGAAAACACTTTTGTATAAAAATGTCCTTGACACTTTTTAAAAAACCGGAAGAAAGAAAGAAAAATAGGTTTTTGTGTCACAGGTACATTAGGCGGAATAGAATAAACACCAATGTACAGTCACGAGTAAAAGTATGTATACATTCGGCTTTATTCAAAAGCAATTTACTCCTTTATTTTTTAATGAAATTTTATGTTGTTACGAACATAGCATTTTCGAACCCATAGGTTTATGTAATGTGTCGTATTTCAAAGTTGCATTCGTTATTTCATGAAAAAATCGAAATTGAAAGTTGCCAAGTTTTGACATATTGGTGTTCGTGACTGTACAGACGCCAGCACATCAAGTTACTATAATCTGTCAATTTTCTTTAATAGATTTTCAACTTTATCGCTAAAGCATTAAGGTTCAAGGTTGATTGGGAAAATTTGACAGTTTCGGGTAGCTTGACCTGCTGGCGTCTGTACAAAAAAAAAACTCTTTTTTGGTGTGAAAATCTACAGTGATACTTTTGAGAAAGCCTTCTGGTTGGGTTCTCCTTCCAAATATGATGATAATCCTCAACACGTAAATAATCCTCTTGAAGAACTGATTCGAGGATCTCGTGCAGAATACTAGCACGTATTAAGCGGCCAATCTGCCTGATTAAGTTCTGGGCTGCACCTGATCAAACACATTTGTACTGCTTTACTTTGTATTCAGATGGAGGAAATACAGCCGATCGATTCTGTAAAAAACTCACCGTGAAAAGTTAGGTAAAGTGAGCTTAGTTAGAGTGAGCTGTGAATAGTGTCAATCCCTAGCATTAGTTGGAATGACAGCTCACTCCACGCTCAGTTCACCTACGTTTTCACGGTGATATGGTTACAGAATCGCACTGCAGGTCTATGTAGAGGACGAGAATCTTCGATCAATAATATATTGATCGAAGACGAGAATAGACACAACATTCGGAAAGAAACCATTTTTCGTGTGAAAATCCTTATGGATTGTTTTGGCAAAGCTATTGTGTCATTCGTAAATGATAAATGTTTGACAGTCGTTACAGGTAGTCAGAAGCTCAATAGTTTAACAACCAGTCATACCAAGGGGTACAGTTTTACCCAGTAACTGGGTTATAGAGGTCAGATAGGCAGTCGCTCCGTGTAATTCAGTGGCATCCGGTAGACTAAAAGCTGATCTCAACATTGTTGGTTATGCTTCCGAATAAGATTTGTATTTATGTAGCATGTATCATTACAGGGTAACCCGCTGCGATAGAGCAGTAACTAAAAAGAAAGAAAGAAAGAAAGAAAATAAGTATATTTGACCCGGGTTAAGTAAGGCACACAATATTCACAAAAAAACAACAAAAACAAAAACTCTTATCCTAACATGTTATTATACCAAATTAAATTTTATAACTTATTACAAACAATTTTTTTTTTTAATGTTGCCCACACTAGGAATTACTCCTGGATTGTGGGTGCGTTTACAAACATTTAAACTCACATACGCAAACAGCCCTGGAACAACTACCTGTAGGCAATACAAATATTTGTTCCGTGCGGGAATCGAACCCGCGACACGCAGCGCAGCTGTCGATTGCTCAGCCACTGCGCCAACCGTGTCGTCGTGCGTCATTCTTTGTGAACTCACTCAGAGAACAACAGAATAGGTCCGTGTCACGTGTTTGCGCGTGGCTCCGCCAGCAGCCGTAGCTTTCGTCGTCGCCACAGGTACCTGTCCAGAACACACAAACCTATGTGCCCTTAAATGTCCGCATTATTAACCTTCCCTCTAACTTCGAATATGTACGGGATGATACCTAATCCTCTGTACGTGAATAACCCACTTAGGTTTGATTTTATCAAAGTCAGATATCTTTTATCCGTGGAATAAAATTGACGTCTGACAGTTCCAGTGTGGAAAAACTGCCAAAAATTCAAAATTTATTCTCTAGATAAGACTTATTATAGTTATAAAAGTTTGGTGAAATGCGCTCTTAAGGCTTATTTTTCCAACGCCAGATAATTTTATAGGAAAATAATTTTTAATTTTTGACAGTTCTACCATTCAAAAATTGTCAGACGTCAATGTTATTCCACGAATAAAAATTATCTGTCGAGGGAAAAATCAGCCATAGTACAGACGCCAGCACATCAAGCTACTACAATCTGTCAAATTTCTTTAATAGATTTTCAACTTTATCACTAAAGCATTAAGGTTCAAGGTTGATTGGAAAAATTGACAGTTTCGGGTAGCTTGGCCTGCTGGCGTCTGTACCTTAGACTCTGAGGCAGAACACTAGCTCGTGCTAAAAGAAACGAAGTCGTTTCTCAGAATGTTCTTGAATGTTTCTAGCGAAACTACTTTCTATTTATACTGTTTCATACATTTTCCCATTACATTAACATTTTTCTTCTAAAAATATTGCAAATGGCAGCCAATTTAAAGGTAAAAACGCAATTCCAAGACTGTTCCTGAAATTCGGACTTATAAATGAAACCGTATTGAACAATATTTTCTTATTTTAAACACATAACTTGTACGTTTGAAAACATGCCAAGATTTCGATTCAGGTCAATATTTTGACAATGCTTTCCTTTTGCCAAAGAAGTTCAATCGGATTTTAAGACAAGTCACGACAAACTCGACGAGGTACCATTCAAGGAGTTTCCAATGGCATAGTTACTTTTTCAGTCAATCGGTTGGCAAATCGACCGATGACCTACTTCATGGAAAGTGGTTGTGTGTATCGAGAAAGATACTTATCTATTTATATAGCATCACATCTTTTTCCTGAAACAGATGGAGCACATAAGATGTATTGAATACCAGTTAGGACACGTTATACCCTTTCCATTAGGTAAACCGTTTTTTGACAGATGGAACTAGTGATTGCAGCAACACACAATACATTGATTGATACACCAAGCCATAAATAAGATAATTCAATAAGATAAGGCAGTTTATATATTTATTTTATTACGCATTCTAAAGTTAACTTTTACGTAATGCTACTATATTATATTTATTTATATTAATATTATTATAAACGTGAAAGTTTGTATGGATGGATGGGTGGATATTTGTTACTCTTTCACGCAAAAACTACTGAACCGATTTAGATGAAAGGACCATGCGTCATTTTGGGCCCACTTTTTCAACATTGTTCAACAGTGATGAATTATGTGTCATATGAAACCTCTTGGTGTGTACTTTATTTCATTCTATGGCAGTTAAGTTCAAATCCAGCGCGAAAATGTTTTTTTTGCGGTTTTTTTAATCTGTTTTATTTTGATATTAAATTATAATAAGCTGTCAGTAAGTAGCAGACGACACTTTAGATCGAGGATGTATTATACCTATGACTTAATTGACCATGACCAAGTAGGCAAAGACGCCATTATACAATACTACTGTACATGTTTCACGGGTAGACGCACTATCGGAAGTTGTGCCCATGTCATATTCATAATATGGTACTTGGGACTAGGTAGACATGGTGATGGCTTCCATTGACCAGCAATACATTTAGACGATTATTTTTTTCGCATTTTCGTTTAACGTACTAAAACACCAATTTCGCGCTGGATTTGAACTTAGCTGCCATAGAATGAAATAAAGTACACGCCAAGAGCTTTCATATGACATAGGTTTCATCACTGTTGAACAATGTTGAAAAAGTGGGCCCAGTGTTCATACAAAAGTGCCCATGGTCCTTTGGCACACAGATGGTTTATAACCAGGATGAACATATTGGTTACTTTTATCCCGATATTCCCACGGAATCGAAACTTATTCGGGTCAAACCGCGGTGCGCAGCTAGTCTGGAATAGTAGGTTCTAAGACAGCTGTCAAAAAATGGTTAACCTAAGGGACAAGTTAGGCCAATAGGGACCAATAGGGTGAGCTTAGCATAATCAGCCTACAATGTTCCCACTGTCCCCTTGTGGACACAGGGCTCCTCTCAGGGAGTGGGCCGTATACACCACGCACAGTGCGGATTGCTGGATATCACAATAATATCTTCGACTTTTTTACTTGAGGACATGCCGGTTTCCTCACGATGTTTTCCTTTTGTAGCGAGTCAGTATACAACTCAAACTCAAATCATTTAATTCAACTAAACCAATTACAGGTACTTTTGAATTGTCAAAGGGTCGGTCAGTCAAAAAGATGAAGCTAGTTGCCCATTCCAAAGCGTAGGTACCTATGGAGAAGAACGGGCAAGAAACTCCATGGACACTCTTTTAAATCATAAAATTGTTACAAAATATTTGATTACATCATTCGTGTTGAAATTAACCATGTGAGAACGATGTAGAAATACGTGCACGTTAAAAGCGTCCGTTATAAAAAAACATAAACAATTCAGAAATTAAAACAATACATGCATTCTTTATTCCATTCTGCAACTACTACTAAACAGGTACGATTCGTATCGGTCATGTGTACGTTATTACTTACTTGTACTTATTTATATAGTGTACATAATAAAGAGTATTCTATTCTATAAGACGTGGTACAGTAACACCACAAATTAATATAAAGCGGTACAGTCAACGTGATTAAGAAGCGCCGTGTAATGTTGAGCGAGCACATTTGTATCTTACTGTACACTAAGAATTGAACTAAAAACTGTTGTAGCTACTTCGATGTTTCTCATAGATTGTTAGTTATATTAGAGAGATAAAGAAAGAAAGAAAAATTGTTTATTCTGCACAAACAAAACGCAGATTACAAAAAAACATTAAATAAACACATACAAAGTAGTCAAAAGCCTCGTACTCATATAAAAAGTTGTCAATTTTAATAATAATAATAATATCCCTGGACATTTCACACAGCGCCATCTAGTCCCAAGCTAAGCAACCTAATGCTTGTGTTATGGTAACAAGATGGCTGATAAACTACTTATATACATATTTTTTTTGTAAATACTACATACTACATATTATAGATAGAAAAACACCCAGACTCGGAACAAATACATGTAGGTCATACAAATATTTGTTCCGTGCGGGAATCGAACCCACGACACGCCAACCGTGCTGTCTGCGCCAACCGTGCTGTCCATTGCTTGTTTTTAGGGTCGCGGACCAAAGACAACACACATTAATTAAGCATTTATTAACCTTCTTGTAGGCACTTTATGATGCCGCGCGGGTCGATCGATCAGATTAAACTACGCTTACCGTGAGTCCGTGGATGGGTGACCACCTTTACGTATCAAGACCCCTCCGTGCCTCGGAAAGCACGTTAAGTCGTTGGTCCCGGCTGTCAATTGTGGATCTTTAGCAGTGGTTTCGAGTCGTCAGAAGTCCGAAAGTCTGCCAACCAGTCTTACCAAGGGTTATCGTATTACCCAGTAAAAAACTGGGTTGCGAAGGTCAGATACGCAGTCGATTCATGTAAAATACTGGTATTCAGCTGCATCCGGTTAGACTGGAAGCCGACCCCAACCATTCTTCCATTGTTTGTTTTTCTTCATTTCAGCGAATGAAAGTTTAAAATGAATAATCCTGTATTCTTTTGTATGAATGATAAATAAATAATAAAAAAAAGAATGTTTCATTTTAATTACTTTTTAAACAAAAGGTGAATATATTCTGTGTAAAATTGAACCTTTTCCTATGAAATCTATACCCCCGATGCCCGGATCAGGTTTCTTTTCAGCACGGAAAATTAAAAACTTTTCAAGCGGACACAGCTTGCATTTAATGAAATATTAAAACAACAACCCTCTGTGTAAAGGATTTTTATCGGAGCTCATGTTACTTCAGAGTTAAAAAAAAGAGGATTATAAACAGCAAAATCTCGGTGAAATATTTTGAAACTGATTCCAATGTTTGCAAGAATTTATACTTGTGTGTAAGAAAACATTCGCTTTTATGAAACGAGGCTGTTTTTTTATTAACCTGTACGAAAAATATTACAGTAAATGATAAATATCGGAGTCATTCGTTTGACTATTCGGAACGTCAGCGCCATCTCGTGGCGCTGGACAGTCTAGCCTGAGTTTGTGGAGGTGGACGGGAGCGACCGCTAAAAGAACGGTGTGAGCAGAGCTCTCAGGATCATCGAAACATTGGAAATCGTACGAACAACATGTGTTTAGAAACTGTCAGCGTTCCGTATCGTTGAGTTGTGTGAGTGTGTGTGATTCGCTAGTGTGACTATCTTGTTTATAAATTATAATCTGATTTGAACTGTAAACCGTTTTTCTATTGTGCAATAACCAACACTACCACAGTAAATAAAACGCCCACAGTAAATAAAATATGCTAACGAATGACAGACATACCATCTCCGACAAATATTAGGATAGGATAAGTAGTAGGAAGTAGGATAGTAGGAAGTTTGATAGTAGAATAGTAGGAAGTAGAATAGTAGAATGGTAGAATAGTAGGAAGTAGAATAGTAGAATGGTAGAATAGTAGGAAGTTGAATAGTGGGAAGTAGTATAGTAGGATAGTAGAATGATAGAATAGTAGGAAGTTGGATAGTAGAATAGTAATATAGTAGAAAAGTAAAATATTAGGAAGTAAGATAGTAGAATAGTAAAAAGGTAGAAAGTAGGATAGTAGGAAGTAGCAAAGTAAAATAGTAGGAAGTAGTATAGTAGAATGGTAGGATAGTAGGATACTAGAATAGTAGGAAGTAGAATAGTAGAATCGTAGTAGGAAATTGAATAGTAGGAAATAGAATAGTAGGAAGTTGAATAGTAGGATAGTAGAATAGAAGGGTAGTAGAATAGTAGGAAGTAGTATAGTAGAATGGTAGGATAGTAGAAAAGTAAAATAGTAGAATGGTAGAATAGTAAAATGGTAGGATAGTAGAAAAGTAAAATAGTAGGAAGTAGAATAGTAGAATGGAAGGATAGTAGAATGGTAGAATAGTAGGATAGTAGAATGGTAGAATAGTAGAATAGTAGGAAGTAGACTAGTAGGATAGTAGAGAAGTAAAATAGTAGGAAGTAGAATAGTAGAATGGTAGAAAAGTAGAATGGTAGAATAGTAGAATGGTAGAATAGTAGGATAGTAAAATGGTAGAATAGTAGAATGGTAGAATAGTAGAATGGTAAAATAGTAGGAAATAGAATAGTAAAATGGTAGAATAGTAGAATGGTAGAATAGTAGAATGGTAGAATAGTAGGAAGTAGTATAGTAGAATGGTAGAATAGTAGGAAGTAGAATAGTAAAATGGTAGGATAGTAGAATGGTAGGATAGTAGAATAGTAGAAAAAAAGAATGGTAGAATAGTAGGAAGTAGTATAGTAGAATGGTAGGATAGTAGGATAGTAGGATAGTAGAATGGTAGGAAGTAGAATGGTAGAATAGTAGGAAGTAGAATAGTAGAATGGTAGAATAGTAGGAAGTTGAATAGTAGGATAGTAGAATGGTAGAATAGTAGGATAGTAGAATAGTAGGAAGTTGGATAGTAGAATAGTAGGAAGTTGAAAAGTGGAATAGTAGGATAGTAGAATGGTAGGATAGTAGAATGGTAGGAAGTAGTATAGTAGAAAGTTGGATAGTAGGAAGTTGGATAGTAGAATAGTAGAGTAGTAGGATAGAAGAATAGTAGGAAGTTGGATAGTAGAATTGTAGGAAGTAGTATAGAAGAATTGTAGAATGGTAGGATAGTAGAATAGTAGGAAGTAGTATAGTGGAATTGTAGAATGGTTGGATAGTAGAATAGTAGGAAGTTGAATAGTAGAATGGTAGGATAGTAGAATAGTAGGAAGTTGGATAGTAGAATGGTAGGATAGTAGAATAGTAGAATGGTAGAATAGTAGAATGGTAGAATAGTAGGAAGTAGTATAGTAGAATAGTAGGAAGTAGAATAGTAGGAAGTTGGATAGTCGAATAGTAGGAAGTTGGATAGTAGGAAGTAGTATAGTAGAAAGTAGGATAGAAGGAAGTAGGATAGTAGGAAGTTGGATAGTAGGAAGTAGAATAGTAGGATTTCCGAATACAAATAAAATATCTATTGGGTGATGTTGTGAATTAGCTTAACTTTTGAAAGCATAGCATGATTATTTAAACGACATACAAAGCGAGTTGAGGTCAGATCGTATTCATGATTCTTTATTTGTGGATATAAGTATTTTATATGTTTTAAACTAGGGCTTAAAACATTCGGTCGACTGTAATTTAAACATAGTCCTGTTAGTCAATTCCCATAATTAAAAAATGTTCAAAATCTAGTCGCTCAATGTCAAAAACTTCTCAAAAATAAGGAAATTAGAGGTATTTTTAACAGATTGAGACTGAGATCAGACTGTGAACGTTCTTAAAATTACGAGAATTGCCTCTTTGATGCACCTTTCCACAGTAATCGTATACTGTAATTAAATGATCAAATATGATATGAAATGTAACGAGATTTCAACGTATATTTTGATGGTTTCACAAAAACAATATGTATATACGAATAACTTATGATGAATGATGATTTTATGGCGTATAATTTATTTTATTAATTCTAGGCAGCTGTAAAAGACTGGTTATTTTTGTAATTTTGAACGTCTTGACTGACTCGTTGGTTTCACTCGCAAAGTGTACTGCTGAGCGTGAGGTCCTGGGTTCGATTCCCAGGTCGGGCAAAGTAGTATTAGATTTTTCCATTGGGAATTAAGAAGGCCCAACGGGGTATTAATCGTGGTATTCAAGCCATTACATAATGTTGATAAGGTCTTGTAGACCGATATAAACGGCACGGTTGGCGCAGTGGTTAAGCGATTGACTGCTGCGCTGCGTGTCGCGGGTTCGATTCCCGCACGGAACAAATATTTGTATGACCTACATGTATTTGTTCCGAGTCTGGGTGTTTTTCTATCTATAATATGTATGTATTTACAAAAAAAAAAAAAATGTGTATAAGTAGTTTATCAGCCATCTTGTTACCATAACACAAGCATTAGGTTGCTTAGCTTGGGACTAGATGGCGCTGTGTGAAATGTCCAGGGATATTATTATTATTATAAACGTGTACCATTTACCATTAAACACGAAACGGGTTCTGTTGAAAAGAAACCAAATAACAAAGCATTTTAACCTGTGTTACACGTTGTACGATTCACGCCTGACAAAGTGCATTTTGTCAGATATGAATCTGTGAATTTAAAGCTGAACGATGGCTATGATTTTCTCTCGAACGCAAGCAATATTTATAGGAGATACCTCATGTCGTGGTCAAAAGATGAGCCCAGCAGCAAAGATACATCTGACTGCTGAGTGTGTACCGAACTTTTGTAAGTGTCGTTACTGATGGAGACAATATTTATTTATTTGTCAACCAACCAAG
Source organism: Apamea sordens (assembly GCA_945859715.1). Taxonomy (NCBI): domain Eukaryota; kingdom Metazoa; phylum Arthropoda; class Insecta; order Lepidoptera; family Noctuidae; genus Apamea; species Apamea sordens. Next base: position 1,663,108 of record OX244002.1, read on the forward strand.
CGATTAGTACTCTTCACGTGACTATAAGGTTGGCCTAGTTTTAGCCCAAAGAATCAGCATTGCCATCCAACGTGGTAATGCTGCCAGTCTTTTGGGTACTTATCCTATATAACAGTGATGCGGATGAATTTATTTGCGCCCAATGAGCTCCTGCCTTTTTCTTAAATTTTTTGTTATATACTTGTATAATTATACCACCTCAGGAGGCTGTCATTGCACGGCTAGGTCAAGGGCTTGATTCAGAAGGACACGGCACGCACAGTGAGAAGGTTCCCCTCTCTAGAGCCCTGACCACAGGCAGCTTGGACCCTGTTCCAGATGTCGATAAGCTTCTATGTTTTTATATTTTTATAAACATGTCGGAGACGGTATGTCTGTCTCTCGTTAGCATCACGCATATTTTAATAACTGTGGGCGTACTATGGGTAGTGTTGGTTATACACAATAGAAACACGGTTTACAGTTCAAATCAGATTATAATTTACGAACCAGTTAGTCACACTAGTGAATCACGCACTCACACAACTCAACGATACGGAACGCTGACAGTTTCTATGCACATGTTGTTCGTACGATGTCTAATGTTTCGATGATCCCGAGAGCTCTGCTCACACCGTTCTTTGTAGCGGTCGCTCCCACCACGAACTCAGGCTAGACTCTGTCCAGCGCCACGAGATGGCGCTGACGTTCCGAATAGTTAACCGAATGACTCCGACAAACATATTTAAATATGTAAACTGTATTTAATAAAGAGGATAAAAAATATTACCAAAAAGATTATATTGTTTTAACATTGGCCCCAAACTAGGCAAGCCTGTTGTGTGTGTTCTTTGTTCTTAAATTTCCCAACTACGCTGGGGTCGGCTTCCAGTCTAACCGGATGCAGCTGAATACCAGTATTATACGTGGAACGGTCGCCTATTTGACCTCTAAAACCTAGTTGCTGAACAATACGATACTCCTTGGAAAGACTGGTGGTCAGACTTCTGGGCCTCTGGTGACCCGTAACAATCGTCAAAGATGTATGACAGCCGGGACCACCAGCTTAACGAGCTTTCCGAGGCACGAAGGGGTCTTGCTTTGTAAAAGCGGTTTGCGGTTGTTATTGCTTAGAAGAATCAAATATTAATTTGGAGCTCGCTAAATAAACATGAGTTTAACCCACACAGTAAAAACTGCTGCAGCTACATATACAGTTTCGAGTCTGTAACTTAGTGCACATGTTTATAATATATTTCCAAGTTAACGTATACACAGTTAGCGCCGGAGTTTGGAGCAGCTCTAATCTCCAGTTTAATTTAACTAGTTCTTGTTAAACTGGTTCAGCGCATAATCGTGAGCTTGAGATTCGGATCGCGGGTAGTGACACAGTGGGCTTATCGAGGTTCTGCAGTTGCTGGTCTAGTTTTTCAAGGGAGCTGAGTGTCTTGATTTATATTTATTTTTTATTTACTTAATTATCTAGGCTAGATGGACGGACGGCCTTAAGGTGACTGGGACAGACTGGATGCGGAAGGCGGAGGACAGGGTGTTGTGGCGCAGCCTGGGAGAGGCCTATGTCCAGCAGTGGACTGTAATAGGCTGAGTTGAATTATCTAGAACCTGAAATAACCAAATAATTCACGACTTTTTAACGTATTTTTTATGTTCTTTGCCCTTTTTATGATTATTATTATATATATTTATTTATAAGTACATTTATTTATTTTTTATTTATTCACACCAATAAGTATAACATCTTACAGTATTCCAAGACGATGTTATACACACTTAATAAACTATTTATAAACTATACAAACATAAAATTCAATAATAAAAATAAAATAATAAAAATTACGACTACTAACATAAATTTCAGCAGGCTATCTAAGTATGGCAAAGCTAAGCCTCTGGCCAAGGTAAAAGCCAGCCCTTGGGTCATGGGAAGTGTCAACCAGTCTTTTCAAAATTTCCTTAAAAAGACCATGCGCTCTCGGACCCCACGGCCCGAGGGTTTCAACCCCGAACGGCTCGAAAATATAATTATTTATAAGGTTTTCCGCAGGCGCAGCAGCAGCACCAGCGCAGTGCGCTGACCCTGGAAGATGGGATGGCGCAAGAGTATCGACACAAGTTGCATCCCACACTAAACCTACCTACCCACCTTCCATGGAAATAAAGACATGCCGTCCGGTCTCTTGCCATCGTCGCGTGCCAAACCATTGTGTTCTAATACAGGTGGAACGCCGACGGTGACAAGAGCTCGTCGAATGATGTCGTTAATGTTTCCGTGCCGCGCTAAGCGACCCGCACTTCGGCTGCAAGACAGGCCGTGGTGTCCGAGGCTGTTGACAACTTCGCCACAGTGACAGCAATGAGGAGAACAACACGGTGCTCTTAGTCGCAAGGAAGCAGCGAGGTGGAAAGTTTTCGACGATGGTAGTGCATGAAGCACACACACCTAACTCCCATTTACCCACAGCCAGCAGGCGCGCACGCTCCGCAGTAGTAACAGACGTGTTAAGTAAATTATCCTGAACTACTCTGCAGAGCGGCTTATCCCACCGTCTCTGGCAAAATGGATTATCGGGTAGATCTGAGTTCGAGCAAGCGAGTCTCCAGGCATCCATTGCCTCGGTGAAGCACGGCACATCAAAATGAATCAGTGTGGAGGCTAGGATTTTCCTGATTAATTTCTCAGTGCCGTGGACCGAGGATATGAAAGCCGGTAAACTAATACTAGAAATTATGCGGACGTTGAGGCCTCCCATACGAATGGGAAGAGTAGCTTGTGCCCAAGCTCGGTCGTTCATGGCCACATTTAAAATCGAAGGTAATGTATGCCTGATAATGTGGTCCATTTTGTCTAAAAAGAAAATAAGTTAATTTAGGGCCGAAACAGCAGTAACGAATTATGGTGATGGCCGAATGCATATTAATTTGGAACAATCTTTCCGAAACGTCGTTGAAATTTTGTATTTTTTCCTCAACAAATTCGGAAAAGGAATTTTCAAAGATAAATATTACTTTAGTCCTGTCAAATTAAGATACTCCATAGACGTGATTAAAAACATTGCTACTAAAAATACGTCAATTTACGTCAGGCGCTGACTGATTTGACAGGACTAAACTAATATTTATTTTCTGTCCTTTTCTTAATGAAATAGGAAGAAAAAGATGCACTGAACTTATATTTAGTTTAGTTTGTGAACGAGGGAATCGGCGCCAATATCATAAATTAAAATATATTAGTGATGTTCTTCAGAAAGGTCAAGTGCGTAGTACTCGCAACCCGTGTGCGTCATGAACGTAAACGAGACAAAAGGTATAATATGTAAGGATCGTAGCATGTGGCGAGTTTATGTATATTTATGAGTTTATGTGTATGCTTAGGCCAAAACCAAGGAGCTCTTAAAGACACCCTACAATTTATTATAAGACCCTTTGTAATTGACTATACATAAATAAAATTTCATTGAAATCTGTGATCGTGTGTTGAATGTATGCTAGTAGCATCGCTACGCCGTAGCCCGCTGTGCTACGAGAGCGCGCCTACTACGCCCGTCGCCGTAGTCAGCTGTGCTACGAAAGATTTTTAATTAAATGATAAATAAATGATAAATTTAATAAATTGATAAGCATCTCAAATCGTAGTCGTAAAGATAAGAGATAATAACAGCTCAAGGTCACTTTTAATATTGGCAGCTGCCAGATACACTAATTTCTCAACTTATTTATTTCACAGGGCATTATTTTATATAGGTTTCTGCCCATGTCTGCGCATAATAAAAGCTTGATATCATCATAATACCTACAACTAAAACTTAAAATCTTCTCTCAAACCAATCCTCAAGAACTACTAGTCTCAAGTGTACAACTAACTTTATCTTATCGCTATCCGTTCGCAAGGTGTGCGGGCAAATTGAATTTCAACTTCTATAATCTTGCAGGACTTATTAAATGTGCTGGATTTAGGGTGTATTCTGAAACTATGTAGGTATATTGGGCCTCATTTGAGACTATTATGGGACCGTTTTGGGTCCCATTATCGCGGTTTAAAACGTTCGGTTAACGGGCCATTGGACGCTTTGTTATGACCATAAGTTCGGAATGGCGAAGTGTAAAAGTTTGGTCGTATGTGCTGTGTTTTATTTTATTGTTGTTTTGGCTGACTATTGGGCGCGTGGGCGACATTTTTAAAAGGAATATTGGAGTTTTTTATCGGGTATAAGTTTAGGGTTTTTGTTTGAATTAATGTTTTTTTTTTATTGTGTAATCTAATTAAGGTTGCAAGAAATATAATAATAATAATATCCCTGGACATTTCACACAGCTCCATCTAGTCCCAAGCTAAGCAACCTAATGCTTGTGTTATGGTAACAAGATGGCTGATAAACTACTTATATACATTTTTTTTTGTTGTAAATACATACATATTATAGATAGAAAAACACCCAGACTCGGAACAAATACATGTAGGTATAAAGCTTTTAATTTTATTATCATAAATGAAACATGGATATTTTTGAGGGTGGTGCTGGCTGTCTTCAAAGGTTAATAACGTATTAACGTTATTAACTTAAACCATAACATTTATTGGCTCCTACGCACGTATCCTACCAGCACGGGATCTTTTAAAGTCATTACGGGTAGTCAGAAGCCCGAAAGTCTGACAACCAGTCTTATCAAGGGGTATCGTATTTTCCAGTAACTAGGTTGTGGAAGTCAGTTAGGCAGTCGCTCCATGTAAAATACTGGTATTCACCTGCATCCGATTAGACTGGAAGCCGACCCCAACATAGTTTGGAAAAAAAGGCTAGGCAGATGGTGAGGATTTTTAGGCTCCTCTGGCAATAGTACAGATGTGAAGAATATCAACTGGTACAGACGCCAGCACATTAAGCTACTATAATCTCTCAAATTTATTTACTAGATTTTCAACTTTATCTGTATTCAGATTCAGTTTCATCATTTATTGCATTCATGTAGTTTACAAGTTGTTAAAAGTATAATTTATATAGGTTTCATACATGAACCCTGCTAGGGCACAGCAATATAAATAGTTTTATGTGCTACAGTGTCACAATAATTAACAAAACCACTGTGCTTAAACAAAAATATTAATTCATGTACATCAGATGTACTGTAAAGCATTAGGTTCAAAGTTGATTGGAAAAATTTTACAGTTTCGGGTAGCTTGATGTGGCAGCTGGCGTCTGTACATTGCTTTGTCGTTTTCTACCGTTAGACCTTTTTAACTTAACGGCTGTTCTTCTTATTTACCTTGATAACTGGAAAGTCAAAATCTTAGCATTTATTTCAAACGGGCACATAAAAAGGGAATTTTTAACGTCAAAATTTACAATAAAATAGAATTCTAGTCGCCCCTTCCAATAGGTAGTTTCGTATGGAGAACAATGGGCAAGAAACTCCATCGTTACTCTTTTGAATTTTTTTACAATATTTTTTACTTATATGTGAAGACCTGGAATAAAATTATTGTACCACATTAGGGAAAATAATTAAAACAACAAAATGATAGACAAATTAATCATCTGATAGATACATGTTGCTCATCATTCCGTTACCTAAATACTATCATCGAACTACCCCGCTGTGAATGTCCCGTGTCGTGCAAGCGCGACTGCTGATCGTGAGGTCCTGGGTTCGATTTCGAGGTCGGTCAAAAGTGTTGTTTGGTTTTCCATTAGGAATTTCATAGTAACAGTCCGGAGTTTGGAAGTTGGCGGTTTAATACCCCCGTGCTTCGGAAAGCACGTAAAGCCGTTGGTCTTGCGCCTGATCTCTCGCCGGTCGTGTCGGACTGGACTATGAGAGTAAAGCAATAGAGAGTGCACCTATATTATTTACGCACACACTTGTGCACTATAATATCTCCTGCGTACCTGACTAATCTCCGTTGAGATTGTCCACCGTGACTGAATTCGGTCGGAAGGCTATTATTATTATTACTAAATATAATCGAAAAAAACAAAAGAAGCCTTCATTTACCAATACTCTGTGACTAAACCAATACATAGCCGTAATAACATAGGTATAAAACAAGCTTCGTCAAAACATCGTTAAGGTGGGTTTACGTGGTTTACGTGATTTACGTTGGAGCCAGTCATCGCGCGTGCAGCTGCCATTATTTTTACCATGCAAATCGTTCCGTACGCAAGTCATCAGTGTACGCTCAAACGCAAAACTGTTTTAATATTGAAAATTTAAAAAATATTTTTACCATCCTTTATTGTATCGCACTTTCAAAGTGTATTTTATTTTATTTTGTGCTGTCCCAATTCTGGGCAAAGAAATTCCTCCATCTTTCGCGAGCCCGAGCGTCCTCCTCTCAGTTTGGAAAAAACCGAAATTCTTTTTATTTTAAAACACTTTCACCTCTAAAATATAGAGAGCACTCGTTGGTATCATTTCTCTTTCAAATACCCTCTGAATAGTGATCTTAGGAAAATAAATATATGTCACATTGAGATACATAATTTGAGGGGCCCGTGGAAAAGGCTAGGCAGATGAATATTGAGAGAGATAATTTGAACTATAAGACGTGGTCGGTAATAGCCGCGTGAATGTTTCTATTTTAATGTGCAAACGAAAGAAACGCGTCAGTTTACGTTTGTGTGTAAGGACTATTCAAGTTTATGTTTCCAATCAATGTTATTTCAAGTTAAACAAATATCAACTTTATTTTAAGTGATAATTAAGTTGATTTCAGAGTGACTAGCACTATTAAAGAAGTTATAAAAATGTTCGAAGTGGTAGCGTAAACTGGACTTTATTGTATAGGAATTAAAGCTATTTTTCCGAATACCCATATTTGTTTACATCTTTGGCAAATAAATCGGGAACGGTGATTATGTATGCCATTTTTTTCGTATTTTGGTTTTTGTAGTAACTTTTTTTTTTTAATTGTGTTTTTCATGGATCATGTTGTCTGCGATGAAGATTTTTATTTATTTTTCTAATTTAATTTTGCCAAGATTTTTAATACGAATATTTATCTGGCAAAACTGTTACCGACTAGTAAGTAGTGAAGCGCCTTTGAAGTAAATCCTCAACACACTCTACAGACATGTTTGTGGCCTATCAATTTCGTCGTAACGGTAACCTAATTTCACTCGAGTACCTATTATTTAAACTTCAGCAGGAAACATTTACTTGAATTATCAAAGTACTCGACAAACATCGCATTCCGGTTGTTCAATTAACTCAAAGATATGAAATTAGTACGCGTGAAAATATGCATGCGTGCTCAAACGAACGCGTGTGGAAACTTAAGCGTGTCGCACGCATCGCATGTGTTACACGCAATTGTATTGTAAAGCGGGGTATACCCCGCATGCTATGTTTGCGCACCAATTGTACTCCGCGCATCTGCTTTGTCATAAATGTCTTAAAAAAAATAATGTGTTTTGTTAAAGTTGGTCGCAGTAACTACCCCGACCCCCCGGGTTATAAGTTAAAACTGCGACCAACCACGCAATACATTTTAGTTGGTCGGAATTACAACGCTAGTGGTATGGTTGTTTGAAAGAGTTACCGTGGCCCCTGGCACAGGCAACGGAAGGAACACGGGTGGGTTTTAGTCAGTAGAAGTTAAAATTTAAGATAGGAAAGTAAAAACTTTTTTGCGAAAAAAAAAAACAACCGACTTCCAAAACAGACACTACTAAGTGAAAATTTACCTTAATTTCGGAAGTCGGTGTCGTTGGGTTTGCATTTTCGTTGTTTCCCATCGACTTTCGAAATTAAAGTTATTTTTCACTTTGTAGTGTCTGTTTTGGAAGTCGGTAAAAAAAGTTTTTATTTTTCACTTTTAAGTTGTAATTTTTACCAGTAATTTTGGTGTAAAAACCAAACTTCTGAACCGTTTTTGATGAAATGTCTATGGGATCCATCTGAAAGTATATCCTTACAAATTTTGCAAATCGGCTTATAAATAACGGAGTTCTGAGGTAACAAACAAAAAAATAAAATAAAAAAGCAGTCGAAATGAGAACCTTCTCCTTTTTTGAAGTCGGTTAAAAATGGGGATTATTTCAAGATTGGCATTTTTATGCAAACGCAAAGAAGGTGCACGAAACATAGAGGGGCACGCACAGAATGGATACCCACCTTTAACTTCGGTTTGTGGACGAAATTATGCAAGTAATTGGAAAGTTTTGTGGTTTGAGCGAATAAAGTCAATGACAATCCAATTTCTGTGAACGTGCGGTTCTTGGTATTTTCTTTTGATATGTGACTGACACAATGTGACAAAGACAAAAGGACGTATAGGGTGGCAGGGACATCCACGCGCAAACTAACCTTGGATTCAGCACATAATTCTAGGTACAGCAGCTAAAAACTTCTACCCTCGGTGGGTAGAATTTTTTTTTTGTTTCATAGAAAAGTGCAGTACCTACTACTTTTTTTATAACCGACGAAAAATTTCGACGCGGTGGTGTTTAGTATCCATGGTAACCGGTTGCGCGTCGATGTCCCTTCCACCCTGTATACGTTGCCTTTGGTATGCGCCTAATATAATTTAGATAGGTATAGTTCACAGTTTCAATTGACTGAGTGTGTTAACCGTTCACTACATTCTGTGAAATTGGAAACTAGGTTTATGCTGGTATTTTTTATCACTGTAACCAAACTGAAATTTATCACTTTGTATAAGAATTTTTTATTGTATTTCAAATGATTTTACTTGCAGAGGGACTATAATAGGCAGGTGTTATATTAATGGTATTGTTAATTAAAATTATTATGTCTTTTAAATGTGTAATTAAATGTGACTTTCAAGCCCATGTGACAGTGGAAAATAGGTTATTATAAAAACATATATGACTTGATTAGATTTAGAAACAGTCTTACCAAGGCGTATCGTATTACCCAGTAACTGGGTTGTGGAGGTCAGATAGGCAGTCGCTCCATGTAAAATACTGGTATTCAGCTGCATCCGGTTAGACTGGAAGCCGACCCCAACATAGTTGGGAAAAGGCTAGGCAGATGATGATGACTTGATTATATTTAAAAGAGGATGAAGAAAGAAAAAAAAGAAGAAAAGAAGAAGAAAGGAAGAGGAGGAGGAGGAGAGAAGTAAGAGGAGAAAAGAATCGCTCTATGAAAATATATAACGAAATATTTTTTCTTTTCCCACTTTTATGCGTGAGTGTACTGCGGCGGAAGCTCTTATCTTGCTCACGTTTTTTAAACGTTTTTTGGTTAAATAAGTTGTCGAGTGTTTCGCGTGTCATAAAAATGGAACGTCATTATTTGGTGTATTTTAGAACAAATTGCAAAAATGTGGGGAAAATATTACCTTATTTAGTTATCGTCCTTGAACTTTTAGCTTCTGACTGCCTGTAACGCTTCTCATAAAATCAAAATCAAAAGTCATTTATGCAAATTAGGTTAAGGATCTGCTGGTCTATTCTGTAAAAAACACAGCGTGAAAACTTAGGTGAAGTGAGCTGTCATTCCTCCTCATAAAAGGGATGTACACTATTGACCGGTCACTTTAGGCTCACTTCACCTCGTTGTCACGATGAAATCGTCTCAACGTCTAAATTACATAAGTCAGTCCCTCAAAACGCCCGCCCTTCACCACTTCCTAGTGCTTTGCTGGGAAGAAGAAGCGGTAACTAACTCTCCAGCAGATGTCATACTTATGTCTGATCACCGGTAGATACAAATGCTTACCCATCTATGGACAGGCCGATGCAAGCGCAGCTGAACCGTGTAAGTCCAACTACTTCGTAGCGTATTGATGGCAAAAAGTTCAAATATGTTTGGTCCATCGAGGTACGACGGTGATGGTGGTGTGACGATCTAACGAGATTTGCAAGGCCAACATGGCCAGAGGTCGCTCAAGACAAGGAGGTTTGGAAAGAAAAAGGGAAGGCCTTTGCCCATCAGTGGACACAAAATGGCTAAAGAAAAAAAAATGTTTGGTCCAAAAATTTGTTTCATGATCTCCGCTTACTGACATAATCCTAATCATTTATTCATTTGCGAATATGGGTACACAAGAATAGGTCTCATACAAAAAATATTTTTTGTATGAGACATCCTGACTGTCCTGTGTATTTTTAAATTTGCTGTGTAAATTTAAAAATACACAGGAATCCACGAAGCTAGAATTTAACAATAAAAGACATTATTTAAAATATCGTATGGTATGGAGTAACATTATATAAGTTTATCCTGTAAATATTCAGTGACAGAGTAATATACTTTTTTTAGTAACAGTGTTTTTATATTGTTTTTAAATATATTTATATCACCTATCTCCAGAAGTGAAATTGGTAAATGACACAGTCATACGGTCATCAAAGTCCATGAAATAATGCGAGTAAGCTTTGTATCTAACCCTAACGACACTTATTGATAACTTTTATATTAGGTTATTCTATACACGTGGAGGTGCTTGGGGGAGGCCTATGTCCAACAGTGGACGTCTTTCGGATGAAATGATGATAATGATGATTCATATTTATTTATTTAATCATTCATCAACACATTTGTGTCGAACAGTGGTTTTAAAAATAACAATGTAACACAAAATTAAGTACCTACCTAATCATAGTAAAGCCAGAAATGAGAGAAAAAAAATTACATTCCACATTGGTCACAACATTATTAAATTTAGTCTTAATATTAATTATAATAATTTAACTTAATATTAGTTCAAAATTTAATATAAATTCAATTCAAGAAATGTACCTATGTCAATAAAATTCATTCTATACCAAGGGTTCCCAATCTTTTAACATAACGCGCGCCCCTCCTTACTTTCTTTTAAAATCACTTTGCTCCCCAAGCTAGTTGAAAATTTTAGCACACTCTCGGATAGGTTAGATTTTTTTTAACAGTATCGAAGTGTTATAAAGCTTTTGGGTTGTGGAATCTAGCCTCAATCTTTTGTGATTCCAAGCACATAATTGAATAAGTATGCAGTCAATTTTTTGAGCTGCCGCGACCCGCTTTTGTTACTCTACGCCCCCCAAGTGGTGCCCGCCCCAGTGGTTTGGGAGCCCATGTTCTATACTATGTATCAGGAAATTTGAAACATTATCTATATATATTTGTTTTCATCAAACATAATATATGTATGTAGATACGTTTACGTACGCATGTCTGTACCAGGAGCCTCATTAGAGAGTTTACATTGAGTCATCCTAACTTACTCTTTGATACATTAACTAGACATACACATAGGTACACACATGTATTTAAACATAGCTACATAAGTGTACACTCGCACGAGCGGCACGGGTGCGTCTCATAACGTATAAACTCATTTGGTCTAATTTCATTTTATTATCGTTCATAAGATATAATCAACGTGAGATATACCAACTTTTGATATAATTTCTTTACATATAACTTTTATTTATTCTAAAACTTAATTAGTATAACGTTGTTTGATATAACGTTTATGTAATCGAAAATCATTTGGTCTAACGTTTAATATGTATATTGTTTATTTAATCGAAAATCATTAGGTCGTCGAATTACGTTTAATATATATAAATAAATAATATCCCTGGACATTTCACACAGCGCCATCTAGTCCCAAGCTAAGCAACCTAATGCTTGTGTTATGGTAACAAGATGGCTGATAAACTACTTATATACATTTTTTTTTGTAAATACATACATATTATAGATAGAAAAACACCCAGACTCGGAACAAATACATGTAGGTCATACAAATATTCGTTCCGTGCGGGAATCGAACCCGCGACACGCAGCGCAGCAGTCAATCGCTTAACCACTACGCCAACCGTGCCGTCAAAAAGCCTTCGTGGTTATTTTTTTTTAAACCACCCTGAAATAGGAGCCCCGCTAAGCGGGGCTCCGTCGACCTATCTTAGCACAGGCAGGCCTCCGTCACTCCATGTACTTGCGCGCTATAATTACCTACCACCCGGCCGAGCGGTCTCGGGCCGTCTGCGGACCAAATTCATTGCGGTTTTCGCAAGCGAAGTGCACACACGTTGTTCAATTTTAATCGTTTCTTTCGTTCGTACGCGTACCTACGATGCCGTCTGGTGCCTTATGTGCTGTAGATGGGTGCAAATCAAGTAAAAGAAGGGATAAACACCTAACATTTTTCCATTTACCTGTCAATGACGAAAAAATTATATAAAATAAAATACATGTAACTTTTAAAGATTTTTTTTTATTTTACCTACACACTGACCTCTATAATTATGTTTTATCTAGATGTTATTCGATGATTGCACAGTCAGCACCAATTTATAAAAAAAAAAATATAAACGATACAATTTTAAACTACCACCAGTCAGAACATATTCACAGTTCTCAATAACATAGACACAAAAAGTTATGTTAATTTAATTTTATCGTAGAGGCAGCCCTGCGATTGCTGTGGGATCGTGCGGTGCGAAGCAATCACAACTGTACGCTTGAGTTTTTAGGCACATTTTAGCATGCAGCGGTTGCTGACGCGACGGAGTAGGCTATTATAGCAGTAGGTATTGGAAATTTTCTACTGAGTGAAGTATCTGTTACGTAGTAACTATTTAGTAATCTGTGGCACAGGTGGTAATCAGTTACTAGTTATGTTTAATATCTACTTAGGTTACTATTACCTATAACTACGATAGAACTTACAAAGAATAAATAGTAGACCAAATAAGTTTTATATCTTTTGAGTGGTATGTCAAACGATTTCATATTTAATGTATGTTATGTCAAACGATGTTATATTTAATGTGTGTTATGCTTTTAAAAATTAGTTATTTTAAAATTATATCAATCGTTCATTATATTAACTAATCGCTATATTAAATAAAATTATAGTTTCCGTTGTTATATGTTGCTAATATTAGAGATTTTGTTGTTATATCATCTATTACTTACCCGAGCGGCACGCGTCAACAGCAAAAGCAACTGCAGCTTTCCTTTGCCGTTGACGCGTACCGCTTGTGTCTAAGAACCTAAATACCTGAGTCATATCTAACGGTATATTTATACAGACTGACTGCCTCGTTGGTCTAGTGGTAGCACACGCTACTGCTGCACACGGTCCTGGCCTCCTGGGTTCGATTCCGAGGTTGGACAAAGTTTTTTCTATCAAGAATTTCTTAGTAGCAGCCCAGAGTTTGGATTTGTGCCTGGTTGATTGAAATTTGTTCGTCTTCTAATACATGTGACTTATACATAACTGGCGAAATGTATGGGTGTACAGACGCCAGCACATCAAGCTACCCGAAACTGTAAAATTTTCCCAATCAACTTTGAACCTTATACTTAATCTATGAAAGAAATTTGACAGATTGTAGTAGCTTGATGTGCTGGCGTCTGTACATCTGTGCCTTGTCCTTCGGGGATTACCTACAGGCGTAATTATACAGACGCAGGCTCGCTCATTATACCCGATTGATTTATGAGAATGTGAAGAACAAATGAAAGTCAAAAAAGACTTAATAGATTTTGGATAAAACTGTTATATTCGTTAAACTTACTTGCTTACTTTGTAGGACTTATTGTCTAAAAATCCTTCAATATTTTTTGAGGTTACAGTGAAGGTGGGCTAGCCAGTAGTGGGTGCCTTTAGAAAGGTTGACATAAGAATACACAAATGTACATGTACATATGTCATTGCATAAGAAGAGCAACGGCTCTTCTTATGGATGACATAACCTAACATAATATAAACACATCATCATCATTTCAGCTGAAAGACGTCCACTGCTAGACATAGGCCTCCCCCAAGTACCGCCACTTCGACCGGTTCTGCGCTTCCCGCATCCAGCGGATTCCTGCGGCCTTCAAAATCAAAATCAAAAGTCATTTATTCAAATTAGGCTGAGAATCAGCACTTTTCGAACGTCAAAATTACAAAAGACAGTTCCCTAAAAACGCCCGCCCTTCACAAGGTCATCGGTCCACCTTGTGGGAGGTCTTTGAACCTTGGTTGATATGTGCTTTGTTACAATACAATAACAGTAAAATAAAACGCATAATTATGTATTGTATATGTAATATACCTAACCACAGCTTAACTTAATTTTGTGGTGTCAATACGAACGTTGGCGCGAGATACAGACAAATCTAATTCTGAGGATCGGAACACATGTGCCTTCCGCAAGTACACTACAGGCGGAGAATATGTCTCTTACATTTTTAAACATGATTTTGATTTCGAGTGACAGTGCTATAATACAAGACCTTATTTTAGAAGGCAAAGAACATTCTAGGGCTTATAAAAAACAAACAAAATTCTCAAGTTTCTTCTGAAAATCCTCTCTTGACAAGTTGTTGCCGACCACTCAGGCTCAAAGCTAAAAAAATGCTTAGTTAATATTATTTTTAAGGTTTTGCTATGAACTCCTTGCTGTCACCACTATTTATGGTTGCGCGGTGACAGTTGTTCCACACTTTATCACATTGACAAGACTGTCAGTGGCATAACAGCCGGTCGATTCTGTAAAAATCTCATCGTGAAAACTCCAGTGAAGTGAGCTTGATGTGAGTTGTCAGTAGTGTCAATCCCTAGCATTATTTGGAATTACAGCTCACTTTACGCTCACATCACCTAAGTTTTCACGGTGAGATGGTTACAGAATCGCACTGCAGAGGTCTCTTTCGGTGCATTTGTTAGTGACAGGAGAAAAAACATCTATGTTTAATACAGGGTAGAAAAAACTAATGGGCCCTGAAGGGAAACCACTTTAAATCCTTAAGATAGATTAGGAAACATTCCTTTATTTAAAAAAAGAAACAAAACTGCATTCACACATTTCTCAACAAACTTACCTAAACCGGGAATCGAACCACCTAAAATTAAAAATTTTGACGGACAACTTACAAACTTACATGCGAACAGAAAGCTTGTAAAAAATAAACACTCACTATTTTATTTTTGTATATTGTCTCATGTAAATAATAGTTATTTGGAGTATCCCCATTCAAGCCAATCTGCCGAGCCTTTTGCCAACTATGTTAGGTTCAGCTTCCAGTCTAACGAGATGCAGCTGAATTTTACTGTATTCTACAACCCAGTTACCGGGTAATACTTCCTTGGTAAGACTGGTTGCCAGACGTTCGGGCTTCTGATTACCCGTAACGTTTGTAAAAGATCCACGAATGCCAGCCGGAACAACGGCTTAACGTGCTTTCTGAGGCACGGAGGGGTTTTGGTACGTAACGATGGTCACCCATCCACGGACCAACCGCGGCAAGCGTAGCTTAATCTGATCGATCGACCCGTGCGGCGGTAATACATACACCATAATCAAAAAAAAAAAATCTGTTGATCCATAGATTTATGTTCGCATAACTCGACATAATGTATGGAATAACTGATTTTTTTTTCACGATTTCAGGGTTGGTCCCGTAGTCAAAGTTGTTCATAATGATGAGTTTAATGACCCCTTTTAAGGATTAAAACGATCAAAATTTAACGGTGTATGATATTTGAAAAGCAATTAGATTTTCTTTCAGTGAAATAAAAAATAGGAGATATCAGCTATCGGTCTAGACTGGCCATTTACTATTGGCTGGCTACTACTGGCTATTTACAATTTATCCATAGGAATGAAAGCAGTACTTCATCTTTATGACCACTTTTAACCACTGCTTTCCTGTATAAAAAAATCATCACCTAAAAATAATCCTTCAAGCAGGAATCTGCTTCCCTCACTGCATCATTCAACGTATCCAACTAGACGAATATTTATTTGGGGGTTCCCCCTTCCCCCATAGCTCTAAGCTCGAATCTATCTGCAGCCCCGATACACCTATGACATGATAAGCGAGGTCTCCAGCTATCCATCATGAATAAAACGATCTACCAAAATGTTTGCGATCCCTGAAATACGTCACATGGATTGTAAGCAGATGATTTTGAAATGTATACAGAAGGAAATAAGGTTCAAATTTAAATGGTGTGGGGCAGTGGTAATAGCAATTTATTTTTTGCTGATATTGAGTTTGTTAATTAGTTTCTGATGGTAGGTAGAACTTTTTATTTGAAAGAAAACTTGTGTTGACTGAGTGGAATACCTCCAATATATGGTACGGGTTTTGTGCTTGTTAAGGGTTTTATACCCAAAGGGTGTCAACGGGACCCTATTACTCAGCCTCCGTTGTCCGTCCGTCCGCCCATCAGTCACAGGACTGTATCTTTTGAACCGTAATAAGTTTTCCTTCACCGCTTA
Organism: Apamea sordens; assembly: GCA_945859715.1. Taxonomy (NCBI): domain Eukaryota; kingdom Metazoa; phylum Arthropoda; class Insecta; order Lepidoptera; family Noctuidae; genus Apamea; species Apamea sordens. The sequence goes on from OX244002.1 coordinate 1,679,283, forward strand.
GAGAGCAGTGGTGATTAAAATACAAAGTAAAGCGCCTGTCTGAGTTCGAACCTACGACCTACAACTTGTAAGTTACGGTTACCACTGAGCCACCACTGCCCTCGCTGTAAGCATTCGTTTAATTCTGATGAAAATCAGTAGTATAGAAGTCAAAAACATAGACGATTATGTATAAAAACTTTTTTGCAAAAAAAAAAATCAACCGACTTCCAAAAACGACACTACAAAGTGAAAAATAACTTTAATTTCGGAAGTCGGTGTCGTTGGGTTCACATTTTCGTTGTTTGCCACCGAATTCCGAAATCAAAGTTATTTTTCACTTTGTAGTGTCGTTTTTGGAAGGCCGTTGATTTTTTTTTTGCAAAAAAGTTTTTATTTTTCACTTTTAAGTTGTAATTTTTACCAGTAATTTTGGTTTAAAAACCAAACTACTGAACCGTTTTTGATGAAATTTCTATGGGGCCATTTGGAAAGTATACCCTTTCCAACAAAAAAAGATTTTTTCAAATCGGTTGGCAAGCGACGGAGTTATGCGCGACAAACATAAAAAAAAAATTTACAAACATCCGACTTGAGAACCTCCTCCTTTTTTAGAAGTCGGTTAAAAAGTAAAGTTAGGAAAAAAAAGAACACTTTCTCGGCGTCAACTTAAAAATAAGTCAGGTCAAGTCAAGTATAAACTTATTTGCCAACCTTTCAGCTTTCTAAGTGCTTCAGCATAAAATGTTTTAAGGTAGAAGACACTGGAAGCCTCGAAACTTGAGTCAATAACCGGTTTTCCGGTCAAATAAGGGTGAATAACCGGTACAAGGGTGCCGGGGATAAGTTTTAATGAGCCGGTAAAGACTTTGGATCTACGTGCATCCGGTTTTACACAGATTGTGCCGAGGCTTCCGGGTTAGCTCGTCTTTGATGAGTCGTTAACTTGTTTAGGTGTTTTTACCTACTATGTGCATGATATACTTTTATGTAGGAGCTATGGAACAGAGTATTCTGGGTTACGTCTAGCGCGGATTAAAAATAAATAATATTAATTTTATTGCTAATATTTTACATAATATTATATCTATTTTATTATTTATTTATTACTGTAATTGCCCGTGACATCACAGCGGGTCCTATCAGAATACCAGCACTGCGACATTTATTTTTTAAATGTCGAAGCATCATGCTGAGATAGGAGCCTTTTGGCCTCGTATAGGACTTTCCGTTTCATTTTTTTCCTTTTGTTACTTTTCTATACAATTTGTTTTATTTTTATTTTTAACTGTGTTTAGTTTAGTTTATGATCCTGTATGAGTCGCAATAAATACTATTTCTTTCTTTCTGTAATAACAGACCGGGTTAGAAATACAACCATCCGTTCCATAACAAAAATAACTGATGTCACTTGGAAAGCTGCCACGCTAAAATGGAATTAGGCTGGACATATTTGCCGCATGTCAGACGACCAATGGACCAAACTTACGAACTAATGGGTCCCTCTTAATGGCAAGCGACATCGTGGCAGGCCCAGATGGAGATGGCGGGATGAGCTGGACTCCTTCAACAAGAACTGGGCCTTAACAGCTTTAAACAGAGAGGAGTGTAAAGAGAGTAGGAGGCCTTTGCCTCCTAGTGGAACATCACAGGCTTTTAATATTAATAAATAAATATCATACTAACGAAGGGTAATAGGCCTAGATCAGTAGTAGAAACATACGTTTAATACTTTTGGTACAGACCATAATTTATATGAAAAAGCTTGAGAGGTGTCAAGGGAACCCGGATGGAACGAAGTTCCTTTCGATTAATTAGTGAAGGAATTGTAATATATATATTTTTTTTAATTGTCGTTCCAACTTTTGGTCTTACTTTTTTCCGTCTACCCCCCTTTCGCAACGCGCGTTTAGGAACTTTGTTCCTATTATTATTATTTTTTTTAAATATATTTATTCATTAAAAAAAATAATTTCGTGTTGCCATCAACATGAAGCTACAAATTACGAACACAAATATTTTGACAATCGCTTCCGTATCACATCAAGGCTAAGTTTAACATAAACATGAAATACATGTGGGATTTGGCAGCACCATTTTTCTCCATGTATTGGATCCAGCTTAACAAAAGCTGGCTCGCGAAATACACTTAACCCTGACACTAATTTTAGTGATATTTTCTTTCGATTAGTAAAGTTGGTAGCAAAAGTCGATTTACACAACAGTTTTTAAAATATTAATTATTGAGCAAAATAATTTTAATAGTTATTGCTGTAAATAGAAATAGTAATTAAGTAAATAGCAACTAATACGTAATTATTTAATAAAAATAACACAATTATATCCTAACTTAACTAAAACTACACAAACTAAATTATAGCGTCGAAAAATTCATCCGCATCGCGCTCGACTGGTAATGTACCCAAAAGACTGGCGGCATTACCTCGTTGTCTGGCAATGCTTGGCCTCTAGCAAAATAATTATAAATAATCTGTCAACATCTTAATAATTAATATTAATAATTTAAAAACTTAAATCAGGTTAATATGTTGAATTATTAATAATAATTAATAATAGTAATTTAAAAACTTAAATCAATTTAAGATGTAGACCACTTTCACCAAAAAATGTTGTTTTGTAAAATATTGTACTCTTGAAGTTTACGCAAATGTCATCACCATGTTCACACTTAAGTGACCGACCTGTGCGACTGTTATTATTTAGCCTCAAGAATGATGTCTGTGTGTAAAAGCCATAAAAAGAATCACCATTCACGATCAAAGCTTAAAGGCAGGCCCATCAAAACATAGCACCATAGGCGCCCCTTAGCACAAACTTTACTAATATTAGTAAAACTAGCAAAGTGTTGCACTACACAACGATTGCTAGCATTTATACGTTCATTAAAACTTTGCCCCGACCCGGGAGTAACAGTTGCGAATACGCGCGTGCTGAGAAAATAACGAGCGCAGGGAATTAGGTCGCTATTGATAACTATTTTGTGATTTTCGAAACCGTATGCGGAATGCGTGGTTTTGTTTTTCATATAATCTGCGTGTATCCTACTACTGGGCTTAGGAGGGAATTGAATACCGGTAAAATGGAGTAAATAGGGATGCAGGGGTGAATCGGGACGAAACTTTAAAATGGATTTGTACTTTAAAATAATATAGTTGGTTGCTAACAAGGACAAAACAAAATTAGAGTCAACACATTAGAGTCTTTTCTGGCAACAAACTATATTATTTCAACGTTAAAATCCATTTAAAAGTTTCGTCCCGATTCACCCCTGCATCCCTATTCACCCCGTTTTACGGTAGCCATTTTTTTAAACTTTCTATACGGACGTTTTTAATGTTGTAAAAACGTTGCCCCACACTAGGAATTTCTCCTGTATCGTGGGTGCGTGTACAATTATTTAAACTTACATACACAAACAGCCAGACCCGGAACAACTACTTGTAGGTCATACAAATATTTGTTCCGTGCGGGAATCGAACCGACGACACGCAGCGCAGGTGTCAATCGCTTAAACACTGCGCTAACCGTGTCGCCGTTTCTGCATCGTTCTCGCAAGTAAAATTCCAACATGAATGATATAACCATACTTGTTTTGATCTTAAACGAGTCTCCATGAAGTTTCTTGTCCGTTCTTTTCTATGGGTATCTACTACGCTATTGAATGGGCAACTAACTTGATCTTTCTGACTGAATTTGACAATTCAAAAGTGGCTCCTTTTGGTTTATTTGAAATAAATGCGTAATAATTTAATTTGAGTCATGTTTTTGTGCTAGTAAAAACACGGCACGGACTACTGGATTTTTATTCGACTTAAAAAATGGAGGACTCTTTTTTTCTTTAGCTGCCTGAAACCTGAGCTTAAGTGAACCATATCCATAAAACTTATGTAAGCAAAAGGTTTGCTTCCTAATAGGGTAGCTTCCTGGGTAAAAAATAATTATTATATTTAGTCCGTCAGTCAGAATATCGAAAAGTAAAGGACATGTATTTTTTCTTATGTCAATCAAACAAAAAATTACAAAGATAACGCGCGTCAAAATTTGGGAGTGGGGGGTCGTGACGTCACGCCATGCTAACCTAACCTAACCGGCACCTCTACCTCCCATTTCGAAGAAAACAGGCTACGTTATTTTCAAAGTCTTCTTTACAACTTTAACCATAATATATGATTTTATTTGTGTAAGTAGGTTTCTACAAACACTTTTATATTGCATATTTTGAAAACTAAATATGGACGGCGTTTTCTATCTGACTACTCTGAGAAGAAAGGCCGAAACAAACTCAGACGACCAATTTGAATTCTGTAATAAAACAAATTAATGCCAATATCAAAGAAAAACCAGAGGGGTAATTCTCGTAATTTTAAGAACATTCACAGCCTGATCTCAGTCTCAATCTGTCAAAAAATACTTCAAATTTCCCTACATTTTGACAAGTTTTTGACATTTGTTTGTCGCCGAGATGAGACTGCGACTAGATTTTGAACGAATAAATTATTAAATTACGAGAATTAGCCTTGTGGTATTCAGCTGTATCCGGTTAGACTGGAAGCCGACCCCAACATAGTTGGGAAAAGGCTAGGCAGATGATGCAGATGATGATCAAAGAAAAACCTGACCTTATTGGTAGCGTTCTTCAGAAAGGTCAAGGGCTGCAGTCTCGACATTCATAGCGATCGGTTCACGACCGTATTCGGTCGCAAAGTCCCGGAATGACAGGTGTAATGTATGGAGTGACAGGACTTTGCGATCGGATTCGGTCGTAAAGCGATCGCTATGAATGTCGAGACTGCAGCCCCAGGTGCGTAGTACTCGCAACCGGGTATGACGAGCAGATGTATGAACGTGAACGAAGCAAAAGGTCTAAGAATCTAAGAATTATAGTAGGTGCGTTCAGTAGTGTCTGCCTGCCCCCTTGGGAAGAAAGAGTGACAGTGAGAGTGAACATTTAGTTTCCTAGATATTCATGCCAATATCGTCGAGCCTTCTCCTTGTCCTTGAATCCCCAAGTCCCTGCCAAGTACCAATAAAAACCCGATCAGTCTCGAAAACCAAACTCCAACATAAACAAACTCCGAGTATCGTATTCAAGGAGGCCAAAAAGCCTTCATAAATAAACAAAAGCCAAAATACGTTGCCGACTTTTGGTCGGAAGTCCCCAAACTTGGGGGCTAAAATAACCGATGTCCATAATTAGCTCACAAACTCCTTCGGTACGTACTAGGTATCAGTTAAAGTTGTGTATACTTTGGGTTGCCACTGTTAAAGCTTGTTCGGGGGAGATTTTCCCAGTTTGTATGAATTTGAACAGGATAATAGTACAAATATTTGGGCGTCGTCGCCCTGCACTTTTTGTTTGATGAGTAAATTGTGAATAGTTTGTGCAGAGCGAATCAGCGTCAGGTGGTACACTTGTGTTGTCATCTGACATTATGCTGAGCTGAGGCCCTTTTGGCATTATAATCTTTGTTTTTGTTTTTGTAGTTTTAAGGTGTCATTTTTTGTAATGCCAATAAATGCATTTTTCTTTCTTTCTTTCTTTCTTTCAGAGTTTTGCAAAATTTGTTCGTGGTTTTACCTGAGAACCTTACCTCCGGTTACCTTCCAATAGGTTTGGATAAAATAAAATAAAGTTAATGTGTCTGTTTTCAAATTATGTTGAATGTCTTAATTGGCTGTAGTTATTATTGTTACGTAATCATAACTGTAAGACTTAGAAAATCAGTCATTGTGAGCCATTAAATATACTAGCTGCGCCTCGCGGTTTCACCCGCATAACTTTCGATCCCGTAGGAATATCGGGATAAAAAGTATGCTTTATGTTAATTCAGGTTATAAACCATCTGTGTGCCAAATTTCATCCAAATCCGTTCAGCAGTTTTTGAGTGAAAGACTAACAAACATCCATCCATCCATCCATACAAACTTTCACGTTTATAATATTAATAGGAAGTAGGATTGGATCTTAAAAAATATAAAGTATGTGCTGTTGTTCACTTTATTGTTATCTGAAGGAGTTTTTTTTAATATATTATACACCGTAAAATTTTGATGGTTTTAATCCACAAAAGGGGTCATTGTACAACAACTTTTACTACGGGACCAATCCTGAAAACGTGATAAAAAATTCTGTTGATCCATACATTATATCGAGTTATGCGAACATAAATCTATGGATCAACTGATTTTTTTTACCCTAAATAGTAGACACCTTAGCCTCACTGTAGACAAAATAGTTCAATTGTAATAAAGAAACATACTAGCTAGGAACTACTTAGGTATTATTTAATTTCCTTTTACCCTCGAATATATCAAAATGCCCTCATATATTTTTTTCCCATTAACCCGTTGAATGCCGTAATTACAGACACAATAAAAAAGCCATTGTGTCTCGCGTGGATCTACGTTCCGGTATACGAAGGGTAAGGCCTTCCTACTCTCTTTCCACATCTCACGGTCCAGAGCTGCCAAGCACCCCCTTCTCTCTCACGAGACATAACAATAAAAATGCGCCTCAAGTAACTGGTATCGGTTCCAGCAGAGCCGACGCCAAGACTGACATTAGGCAGACTCTCTCTGGAATCAACAGGCTTCATAAAAATTAGAAGATAAAAAATCTGGGTGAACAGGACAAAGTTAGGGAAAATTTATTTAGCTAGCAACCCAGCACTGCCACCGCGTGAAGTTTTAATGAAGGTGCGACATCGGACAGGCTCCGTGATCTGTTTTTGATGTCAATCAAAGGAAAATAAATGATATTAGGCGAGATTAAACCATTCTCGTTACGATGTTCATCAGAAACTTTGATTGTTTGTGTAGTCTCCCGAATATTCTTCGAAGGCTTCCATAGGAATCAGAAATAAGGGACTGGGAGGTAAGATGGTCTTGTGAAATTGTTCGAGACAGGAAAAATTGAGTCTACTACAGAAATGCAAATAAAAAGCTTTCTACTAGCTTTAGCCATTTCTTTTCAGCTTTTTTATTTGAAATTTCTTTGATTTGCTTTCTACTTATTTTTAGCATTATTGGCAAAAAAGAAAAGGTAATGATCGACAGAAGCTTACTTTTAACACAATTAGGTTTGTACAGCACAATGTTTTGGTTTCGCCGCTGACCCCTAAACTAAGCAGGGCTTGTATTTTGGGGGTCGGAGTGCGATTGTGTAGAAAGATAATTAAGTATAGTAATTATGTCGATTTGCAAGGTTAGTTTAGAAAAGTGTCTGTGTTTGTGTGTGTGCGTCTGTGAAGCTGAAGTAAACTGACACTTAAGATTGTCGACAAATATTAGAGAAAACAGAAAACTATTATATAAATGTATTAATTTAATCATCATTCACAATTTCAGCGGATTCACACACTGCTAGATATAGGCACCACATAGGCGGCTTTTTTCGGAGAACAACAGTCGTTGACCTCCCTAAAAACATCAATTCTTTTTATGTTTTAGATAATTATGATGTAAGAGATGTTTAGATAGTGATACCCATCGCGTCAACGGAGTTTAGCTAGGCAGTTAAGAGTAACCCTGTATTTTTACGATCGAGAAGGATCGGAAAAAACGAAACATGGCTTAGAAAAACCAAGTTTCGATTTATTTGATATCAAGAAACAACAGGAAATGTCACAGTACTATACTTCCATGTTTATCAAAACATGTGCTAATATCAGTCAGGTCAACGATCAGATTGACCTGTCCTGACTGTTAACTACCACATTACCCTCGATATTTTCAATCAGTTCTGAAAGTAGTAGTATTCTTGTCCAATTTATGCCCAAAAGTTTGTTTGCTTGAATCTGTTTTATTGAACTGCTTTTGCCTGCGACTTCGTACGCGTGAAGTTTCTTATTCTCCCGTATCGCCAGCCCACGCTATGTTCTGACTTTTTTCTTTTTGCTCGCCCCCTAAGTGTCGCAGCGTGATGATTAATAGCCCATAAGCTCGTCAAGACGACAACAACGTCGTTTCCTCAAGAATTAGGCTATCAAATGCAAAAATAATTTTTCAATCCGACTGGTGGTTACAGAGATTAGCGCGTTCAAACAAACAAACTCTTCAGCTTTATTATTAGTACAGCAGTGCGATTCTGTAACCATCTCACCGTGAAAACTTAGGTGAAGTGAGCGTGAAATGAGCTGTCTTTCCAAATAATGCTAGATGGATTTACACTACTGACAACTCACATCAAGCTCACTTCACTTGAGTTTTCACGGTGAGATTTTTACAGAATCAACCGGCAGATATAGATATATTCTTTATGTGTGTTTTTTCCTATACAAGTGGAACGCGAACCGGTAGTGTTAGCCTCATAGAAATGTAAAAATTCCTATATATTATCTTTGGTTAGCCTAGACTTGAATGTATTGGGATAATTGTGTCTCCCGTATTTGGTTCACCCAGGAAGTCCTTCCTATAAAAATAACGTACTTTCGAAGTAATGTTTCAGGTCGATCGGTCAGGTTAAGCTACGCTTGCCGCGGTTGGTCTGTGGATGGGTGACCATCTTTACATACCGAGACCCCTCCGTGCTTCGGAAAGCACGTTAAGCCGTTGGTCCCGGCTGTCATTCGTGGATCTTTGACAGTCGTCACGGGTAGTCAGAAGCCCGAAAGTCTGACAACTAGTCTTACCAAGGGGTATCATATTACCCAGTAACTGGGTTGTGGAGGTCAGATAGGCAGTCGCTTCATGTAAAATACTGGTATTCAGCTGCATCCAGTTAGACTGGAAGCCGACCCCAACATAGTTTGGAAAAGGTTAGGCAGATGATGAAGTAATGTTTCTGGCATAAAAGGTTACTTACTTTCGTGAGATAGAGACATCCTACACGCCAGCCTCTTTTCCATAGGTGGAAGGTATCGAATGTAGGATATCATAATAGTCCTCCAAACCGTATCTATTTCGGCTATAGCGGCCAATCACAACAGAGACTAACCGTCAGCCCGGGAGACATTATAGTTCACAAATGTGAGCTTTAGTCCGAAGGGACGGTACAGTCACGAGCAAAAGTATGTATACACTCGGCTTTATTCAAAAGCGATTTACTCCCTTATTTTTTAATGAAAATGTATGTTGTTACGAACATAGCATTTTCGAACCCATAGGTTTACGTAATGTGTCGTATTTCAACGTTGCATTCGTTATTTCACGAAAAAATTGCAATTGAAAGTTGCCAAGTGTTGACATATTGATGCTCGTGACAGTGCGCAACCCGACATGGCCGGAGAGAGATCAGGCGCAGACGGCTTAGCGCGTTTTCAGAGGCACGGGGCATCACACCACTTACTTCCAAACTCCGCGCTGTTACTGAGAATAATAATAATAATATCCCTGGACATTTCACACAGCGCCATCTAGTCCCAAGCTAAGCAACCTAATGCTTGTGTTATGGTAACAAGATGGCTGATAAACTACTTATTTACATTTTTTTTTTTGTAAATACATACATATTATAGATAGAAAGACACCCAGACTCAGAACAAATACATGTAGGTCATACAAATATTTGTTCTGTGCGGGAATCGAACCCGCGACACGCAGCGCAGCAGTCCGATCGCTCAGCCACTGCGCTAACCGTGTTGTCTACTTTGCCCAACCTGGGAATTGTACCCAGGACCCAACGCTCAGCAGAAGCGCTTACGACCACGCGACCAACGGGGCATTAGAATGTCATACTGTTACCAAGAAGAATAGTATTTTTAGGAACGGAACCCTTATAAGATCACTTCGTTGTGCGTCTGTCTGCCCGTCAGTCAAGATCCTTTTTCTCAGGAACGCGTCGAGTTATCAATTTGAAATTAATATCAAATACTCAGAGCTGCGATCCCTTGAAGCAGTGAAAAAATCAAACTTGACCGATTTTGTTTAGGAAATAAAGCGTATAACCAACATTGAATTTTTACGCCCCAATTTTAAAAACAAACTTTCTATTGTTTCATTTTCACCATCGCCACAAAAGGAAAACTTTGAAAGCCCAGAACCCCTGTTTTTCCCACATTTCGCTCCATAATTAATAACATGGCATAACCTCAGAGACCAAAAAACATCCCTGATTTCAATAGACGCTCATTTGGCTCCAATTTATCAAATTAGCACAATCGCCATGCAAATTGCGAATGGAATAAAAAACCGAATGACAAAAGCTAGTTAATTATTTCTCGTCCATAGTTTGCCACGACTGCGGAACGACAAATGAAGACAAATCGGCGATGGCAGTCGGTTCGATCCCCGTTGGGATAGAGCGTACTAGGGAAACTCGCTTCGTTAAAGAAAATAGAAAAGCTTGTCTTACAATGTTTTAGCGTTAATACACTCTTTGTCATACAAACTGTTATACAACTGTTATCAATTTATTTGAACATTATATAAAAGAAAAATTACTATTTTCACATTTTTACAAGCTAACACTAATAATACATATGTATATATATTATGTATATATACATATGTATAATAATAATAAATATTTAATTCAGACCAGAAGGTCAATTCTCGTAATTTAAAACGTTCAAAATATAGTCGCAGTCTCATCTCAGCGACACAAATGCCAAAATCTTGTCAAAATGTAGGGAAATTTCAGATTTTTTTGACAGATTAAAAGACTGAGATCTGAGGGGCAATTCTGAGAACAGACTGTGAACGTTCTTAAAATCACGAGAATTGCCCCTCAGGTCCATAATTTGTTAGTAACAATGTACTTAAAAAAATTAATGTTAGTATTGACAACAAAATTAAATTACGACATGAAGCCGAACCCACCTTTGCAGCCTGGGGGACTCCCACCTTTTCCTAACGATAGCGGCAAAGCCATCCACCCGCGCCTCAGCAAACATCCCCGACGCATAACAACACCATGGCAGCCCCAACAGTACCCTGAGTGCATTATTATATCGGACACGCAGGTCGCTGTATGCCCGCTGCGAATAACTGACCCACAGGCTGCAGGTGTAAAAAGATTGGCAATATACTTTGAAAAGCGTAATTTTAACTGAATTTGTACACCGTGCAAAACTGCGGACCACCATGTTAGAACGGACTGCCAGCGACCTGCGTTCCCTTTTTATGTCCACATTATCAGATAAGACATCGGTGACCCAAATATTAAAATTTAGACACACTACACAGAGGAGTGCCACACAGTGATACATTGGGAAATGCTGGGTAAGAAAAACCACGGGTCTTAAAGAGCATTAGTTCACTCTTCCCAACATTATATTTGAGCCCATGAGCCACCGCATATGACTCACATATCGACACTAACCTCCTCATAGCATTATACACACTCTTTGTGCAAAAACATCAAAGGATTTCATTGTAATAATATAATATATTTTATATTTTTGAATAAAAATACACTTAGGTATTCTTATTGTTCACAATGTTTTTGATACTTTATTCAAATACGTGAAACAATTTTTAAATTGTAGAAACTACACAAAGCCATCTGCACACATACATCCTACCTACTTATTAAAAAAAAATACATCAAAAATTTGTTAGTATAAATTTTGGAGGTGCAGATTTTCGTCATCAAAGTCACATAAAAGGCATTTTTGAACGTCGAAAATTACAGTAAAATAGAACTGATTCTAGTCGCCCCTTCCAAATGGTATAGAATAGAATAGAATATATTTTTTGCTTTAAAACAAGTTCAAACACATTAAGGTTTTATAAATAAAGTTATAATCTTACATGTTTCGCCAATTTAAACATGTTAAATGTAACAAATTTAACAAATTAATTTGTTAAAATTATAACATTTCTAAACACATTATAAGGGTTATTAGAGTTTTGTATCTATTTGAACACTTAAGAGTAATAGATATATAAAGTAATATAATTAAATCTCAATATCATAATTATCTTATATTATATTTATCTGCTACTTTTTTATCAAAAAATTCTTTTACACTATAAAAACAATTACCAGGTAGTTTTCGTATGGAGAAGAGTGGGCAAGAATCTCCACCATGGGCATTCATTTTATGTATAATGATATGTGAAGACGATGCACCTAAAATAAAATAAAATTACTGTACAATAGGTTAAATAATCAAAAATTAAACCATGACCTATAAATATCATGCCGTAAGGCAATTTATTCTTTTGTTCAAGAGTCTGGAGATTGATCAAACAATGGACGCCAGATGGACTTATGTAACATCAAACTTCAATCATTCAAATTCAACTTTGAATTATTAATCAGGAAATTGGAATTAGGTGGCACCTCATCCGAATACCGTATTAAATTAATCCATGACCCTCAGTTGTCCTTCATGACCTTAGGGAATAGGGACGACAAGCGGTTGATTCTAAGCTCCATTGATCTTTACAACGTTCCCATTATTGCTACTTGAAGTGAAAAGACGGGGAGCGATATTGAAAAGATTATTTTCGTAAAATGTGGCTTAAGTAAAGTTATATACACACAAAGTTACATATACATATAAATTAGCTTTATTCAATACAACATGTTGGAAAATTTTATTTACCTGCTAGCTGCCCCCCACGGTTTTACCCGCATAGGTCTCGATCCCGTGGGAATTCGGTATAAAAAGTATCCTATGTCTTTACTTTGGTTATGGTCTATCCATGTGCCAAATTTCATCTAAATTCGTTCAGCCGTTTTTGCGTGAAGGCGTAATAAACAAACATACAAATAATCAAACCTTTTTAGGGCTCCGTAGTTCACGTCTCGGAACCCTTATAGTTGCGGCATGTCCGTCCGTCCGTCCGTTCGTCCGTGATTCCGTTCGTCCGCTCGTCCGTCCGTCCGTCCGTCCAACAACGGCTTACCTTCCAAACGGTTAGTGCTAGAAAAATGAAACTGCATGGATATGTGTATTAACCACGTCGAAAAAGTCTACTCGTAAAATAAATCACGAAAAATTTTCTTTTTTGGGGTACCTCCCCTACACGTAAAGTGGGGATGATTTTTTTTTCTCGCGTCTACCCCAAAGTGTGGAGTATCATTAGGTAGGTCTTTTAAAAACATTGAAAGGTCGCTAAGACAATTTTTTGATTTAGGTATCCGTTTGCGAGATATTCAACTTTAAAGCGCATTTTTTTGTAAAAATGCCCCCTCCCCCTCCCTCTAAAAGCTAAACGGCTGGCTCGAAAAATCTGAAAAAAAAACATAATGGTAGTCTATGTGATGAACTTTGAAGAAAAACTATAACGGCTTAGATAACTTTGTTAGTTCAGGAGTTATAGAGGGCTAACTTGTAAAATGTGCTTACTTGGAAAATTTCGTACAAAAATAACGAATTAATAAGTAAACAACATGTAAAAAATTAAATCATAACAATTATCTATTGGTACGGAACCTATTGTGCGCGAGTCCAACTCGCACTTGACCGGGTTTTCTTTATAATATTAGTATAGATGTTAGCGTGCTGCCGCGACGTGTACGTGGAGGTATACTACCTCCACGTACACGTCGCCACGTTAGGAATTATAAAAGCGCCCATTAGGTAGCTTCATTTTCACTAGCGTAGTAGCGCAAAAAACATAACACGATCTACTGAACGACCTATATCTCGTAGAGATCAGAGGGTAATTCCTGTATTTTTAAGAACGTTTGCATTTGAATTTCAGTCTCAATCTGTCAAAAATACATTTTTGACATTGATTGTCGCTGAGATGACATGCGACTTGAATTTGTTTTATAACCGACGAAAAAACAAAGGTTCTCAAGTCGACACCTATATTTTAAGTATGACAATTGGTATTCAGATAGGCAAGCGCTTCATGTAAAAGTATTCAGCTGCAACTGAACGAAATTCATCCACTTCTTCGTCGTGACGCTGGCACCACTGTATTCTAGATCTTGATGGCCAAAACCTCGTCAATTCCAAATTATTCCACTATCAAATATTTTCTTGTTATTGCATAAACAAGCGACAAATAGTAATATCAGCCGCAACAATACCGTTCGATTGGAAAGTCCGAAGTTAAAGTTCTCCATGTTTTTATTTCAACACTTTTTTTATTTGGCTTCCATTGTCCGCGCTTTATTTGTTGTGAGTCCGATATCGGTTTTGATTCAGAATGGATTTATTTTTCATACAATGCGATCTTTTCTTTCATGTCACCATGTATTATGGTTTCCATGGATACCGGTTAAAGAATATTGTTATTTTTGGATGATCCCGAATCCTGCTAGAGTTGCTATTTCGGGTGGATTTTTTTTTCTTTTTGAAGTGTGTTTTTTTCCGCGAAAATATCTGAGTTAAAAGTTGTTTTGCTAATGGATACTTATAGGTACTTATTTTTAACAATAAATACATATTTTTCTAGTAGAAATAAAATTAATCGCAAAGTGAGTTTTAGATCAATAGCCCCATGCAGATTTGCAGAAATTCTAAGGACTGCTTAATTAGCTTTAAGCCAATTGCAGAAGACAAGATTCATCTAAAAGGAGAAGTTATAGCTAGATGGTACGTTTGTTCATGTAAATTCCTGGAAATTCTGGGAGTTTTGACAAGCTAGTCAACTGGGTTTTTGAAAATTAACCCAGAACTTAACTAGGGTAAACTACGATGATGGTTCAAATCCTTGTCGTTATATTAAATTAAAGAGCTTTTACGAGTGACGATACGACATCTCATGCACCCTGTGCAGCCACACACTAACTTTATAAAGTAATTTCAGCAAACTAGGTGATTTTGCACCATATTATGGTCCACTCTAACTATAATACAGATTATAAAATAAAGTTGCTTTTCGTGTCTATCTGTTGGACGGCCTTGGTTTTTCTAAACTACGGACTTTGGTGCAGTTTTCATCATCCAATGATTTATTTAGAGAACTTATTCCGGAAGGTTTATGTGTTTGGATTAGCCTTACCGAGCCTTATCAAAATACCGGCGCTGCGGTATTATTTTTTTAAATATCGCAGCATTATGCTGAGATTGGAACTTTTTTTTTTGGTTGTTTTTAATCTAACTTCGTTAGTTTTAAATGCTTCTTTTTTATTATTTGTATGTCTTGTATGTGTCCCAAATAAAATATTTTTCTTTTAGTATTAAACTTCCATATGAGCTCGACTGTCACTGTCACCAGCGCTGGGGCTCTGTCTCGTATAGGGTCTTAGCATTACGCCGAGCGATGGCCGTTTTGCGTGGATGTGACGCATGTTTTTCCCCAATTTGTTCTTTTTATGCGTCATGTTTGCCGCGAATAAACGTATTTTCTTTCTTCTTTCTTGTCTTTCTAATGAGACACAATTACTTTTTCTATTTTTACCTAACTTAGTGAGCTTGCCTAACAGACGAGGGAATATAATGAAAAAATATCGATGTTTTGCTAGGTAGTAAAAAGCGTGGGAAGTAGGGACAGGTCACTAAATAAATAAGTTTAGAGTTGAATTCCTATCCCATACCTATAATATTCCTATTCCTAGCTAGAAGAGCAGTGCTCACCCACACGTTTGTAGAAATAGTACTTATTTTGTAAAACTGTATTCTTAACGTGTATTAAAATTCTTTGTTCTGAGTAAATATATTAATAAAATTTGACGACGATTACCTCATTTTCCCAATACATAGTTATGCAAATCCTAACCTCTCCATGGTTAACCCTCCACTACCACAAACTACCCGCTTAACCTGTAAAAGCAACGCACGATATATCCCGGTTCCTCCCTGAAAGCTAGCTACACTACTTGAATCGGAAAGTAGGACGGCTTTCGATGGAAATTTCAACAATGCCGACAGTTCTTAAGGATTGTCGGGGACAGCATAATGGTCTTGTAGTCCGTTAGCAGATTGGAAAGTCGGACTTTTTTGTGCGGAATTAGCTTACCGGAGTAGTTGGGGCAAATCGAGTGAGGCAACGAGGTGTGAAAATCTTTTGGCTCTGTCGAAATTTTTGTAAGGTTTACTTTTTTTGTTGGTAGTCTGAGAATTTGGTGGAAAACATTATGACAGCTATTCATCTGGTTGTTATATTAAAATATCAATGAAAGATAAGGTACATTATCCTGCGATCGAATCCGATTTCTAGTCTTAGCCTTTAGTTTTACTATTATTATTATACTAGCTTCTGCCCGCGGCTTCGCCCGCGTGGATGTCGGAAATTATCCCACGGAAACGTGCTAACAGGATAAAAAGTATGTGCTTCCCCAGGATGCCATCTATATTCCAAATCAAAAGTTCAGTGGTTTAGGCGTGAAAATGTAACATACAGTTTCAAGTTCAAATCCTCCCCTTAAAAACCGAATTACCCGTTTTTGTCCCGTCACTGGTAAATTTTCGACAACTTTACATTTTTATTATTAACTAGCTTCTGCCCGCGGCTTCGTCCGCGTGGATGTCGGAAATTATCCCACGGGAACGTGCTAACAGGATGAAAAGTATGTGCTTCCCCAGGATGACAACTATATCAATGCCAAATCAGAAGTTCAGTGGTTTAGGCGTGAAAATGTAACATACAGTTTTCAAGTTCAAATCCTCCCCTTAAAAACCGAATTACCCGTTTTTGTCCCGTCAGTGGTAAATTTTCGACAACTTCACATATTTATTATTAATTATTTTCTGTCAAAAGTATCAATACTGAGTTTCGAGTTACTCAGACCGCGCATTAAATTTCTTTGACATAAACTTAACACCCCTATATCCCCCTTTGAGGGGTAGCTTTGAAAAACTTATAATGATAAACTTTATTACTTACTTAGGCAAATTTCAAGTTTATTAACTAAATGAATAAGATTTTTCATATAAACTGTATCCCCGCTTTTCACCCCCACAGGGGTGGAATATAAAACAAATCGTTTGGGATGTATTCATAACTTGACTAAAGATTATTTATACTAATTTTCGAGTTAATCAAGCCATACAGTAAAATCCTCCCCTGAAAAATTGACTACCCCATTTCTGCCCGTCAGGGGTAGATTTTCAAAAAACCCTGATACACATTATTCTTTACTTTCAATATTAGGTATACCAATACATCATCATCATCACCTCTGTACCAATTTTTTCTGTTCTGTTTTTCAATGTCTGTTTAAATATGTGTGTACATAAATGGTTAAATAAATAAATATAAATACTGAGTTTCGAGTCAACCGGACTGCGCGCTAAAATTCTTCCATACAAACTTTGAAACCCCCCAATCCCTTATTAGGGGGTAGTGTAGAAGAAAAAAAAACTGACAATCTTCATAATTTATTTAGATAAGTATTCGTGCTAAGTTTCAAGTTTATTAACTCAAGGAATAAGATTTTTCATACAAACTTTCATACCCTATTTTATCCCCTTGGGGGTAGAATTTATCAAAATCCTTTCTTAGCGAATGCCTACGTCATAACATCTACCTGCATGCCAAATTTCAGCCTGATCCCTCAAATGGTTTGGGCTGTGCGTTGATAGATCACTATGTCAGTCAGTCACCTTTGAGTTTTATATATTTAGAAGATACTTTTCCGGCATAAAAAGTACCCAGTGTGGTGCCCAGGATATTAAAGAATAATTATACCAAGTTTCATCGTAATCGAACCGGTAGTTTTTGCGTGATGCCTGAAAAAAACAGACAGACAGACAGACAGACCGACAGACAGACAAAAATTTTTTAATCACATTTTTGGGTTCGTTGTCGGTCTAGTAACACCCCCTGCCATTTATTTTTTTGATATTTTCAATGTACAGAATTTTCACTTCTACAGATTTATTATAAGTAAGTATATATAGATATAACATACTGCCTAAAGGTTGGAAGGAGCTAAATAGTAATGCATTCAGCATTACTATTAAAAATTTTATGCGTAAATTAAAAATTTTTCTTTCGCAGAAAGCCTACTATAGTGTCTCCGAATTTCTAGCCGAAAAAGATTTTTGATTTTAATAATTTTTCTGTCATTAAAATTTATAAGTCCTGTAATTTTGATATAAATCTTGTAATTTTGACATTAATCATATAATTCTGACATCAATCTTGTAAACTTTTACGTATCTTTTAATTTTGACATAAGTATATATATTTTGTAACTTTGACATTATTCTTGTATTTGTTTGACATCAATCTTGTAAATTTGACATAAATCTTTTAATTTTGACATATTATATTTTGTAACTTTGACATTATTCTCGTACTTGTTTGCATCAGGCTCGCATTATAGTTTTTGAGCTATTTTTGGTGTCTAAAGTTTCAAAATTGTAAATTGTGTAAATGCTTATTCTAGGTATTTTTTTTTGTTTTTTTTTGTCTATAAATATATTATTAATTATTTTCAATGTTATAGAAATATTTGTACGCCGATACTTACGGCTAAACATGACTGGACTCAAACGACGTAATATCTTGCATGCTTTTGTATGTACAAAATGTTTAAACAAATAAAGAAATCTTATCTTATCTTATCTTATCTATAGAAGATATAGATGTTATCACCTATTTCTAAGATTGCTGGTTGACCTGTAATTGGCTACTGTGTAAGTCCGAGGCTATTGCTGCTTATAGTACTTCAAATATTACACAGAAGCAGTTGGTGTACCTTAATAAATAAATAAACTTTCATATTATTGACCCCAAACAAAATTGTATTGGTTTATTTTTCTAAATGCAATTTTCTCTACAGCAGTTTTGCTATATTTCCTATCTTTCATTCCTACTACATATGTAACTATCTAGCCGCCTTCCAACTCGTTTTATCGGCATCTTGTGTGAAGTAGGTTACGTCCCGTTCAAAGCGAAGGGCTCGTCTCTCTATATTTATGTGGAGTGCTAATTTTAAACCCATCGCGCTGGCATGAGTGCCTTCCATGTTACGTGTACACGTATGATGTGGGCGATAATATTGTAGGCAGCAAAAATAAATAAAAATACCCACAACATAATTTTTACCGGGTGACTGGATTTTTTTATTGGTTAGGTATACATAATCAGCCTATAATGTTCCCACTGCTGGGACGATAGTGGGATAATAATCTACCACGAGGCCGGGTCCATTGTGGGTGGGTAGATGTCACTTGTCTTCGAATTTTTGGTTCTAGGACATACCGGTTTCCTCACGATGTTTTCCTTCATCGTTTTGGGAGAAGTGGTGATGACTTAATCCGGCTGTCTGGGTTCCAACTCATAGCCTTCAACTCGTAACTCTTAAGTGTTACCACTGGGCTACTATACTGCTCTCAAACTTGTATTAGTTAGGTATCCTACAAGAAATTATGTAGTCGGTGTAATAAGATCTGGCAAAAAGGCTTTGAATATCTTATTTATTGCGCACCAGTGACCGAAAATGGTTGAAATATGTTATTCATCGAAAACTGGGTATAATCAAAATAATTTGACTTCATTATAAATGATTTATTTGTTTAATTACAAATAAATAAACTGTAACTGCCAACAAGCGATTGGATATCAACAAAAAGATTTTCAGAAAATCAATACTATGCTTCAAGACAGTTTTGAAACGGACCTCTTGTGGTGATAATTCTTAAGCCCCGTCCTTGCATTTATACCAAACAAATCATCTTATCTAGATTCTAGATCCTACTTTATTACACAACGATCTCATACCCAATATTCCTTTCAACACAAAAAAGGACAACCTAGACATCATTCACTCCCTCCCTACTCAATATTTTTTGTCCCAATGTTCGGACATAAGACATCCAATAATAACATCTTTCGTCCTAAAACGTCCTTAACTTAGGGCGATCCGTCCCGAGCCATGACAAAAACTAAACAAAGCCTAGAAGAGAGTTATGACGTATGGTACATTATGTATAGCTTGGGACATCTGGACGCTAAAAGGAAATTCCCACACGCATTTACCAAGAGAGGTCCCTAAACATATTGTGGGCTTGTGGTGTGGTGGAGAGAGGTAGCGGTGAGCGGTGAACTTTGTTTCTCGCAAATACGAGAAGTTTTGAGTAACTTTTCTGGATCAGGATCAGGTATATCAATCGTTTTGGGAGGGTTTTAAAAGGTACTGTATATAATCAAGTTCTTCTAACTTAACAGATAGATGTAGTGCTCGGGAGTTTGAAGGAAGTGGTGAAAGGGGGCGTTTTAAGGGAACTGTTTTATGTAATGTTCATGTACTGATTATCAGCCTTATTTGAATAAATAACTTTTGTTTTTGTGTTTTCTACTTTGACAGGTTTCAGGTTGCTTCTATTTTTTTGTGTAGGTACAAACTATGTGATACTAGCCCATGACAACGAGATTGTTTGTGGAGTTAGAGCGGTTCTACACTACATCCGATCCGAATCCGAGAAATGATGGTCCTATTTGTATGAGGGGTTGCACACTACATCCGAAATCAGTCCGTCCGAATTTAGAACATTCCCAATTCGGATTGAACTCGGGTCTTGAATTCGGATTCGGACCGGATGTAGTGCAGAACCGCTCTTACCGCTTAGAATAAAATGGACAAAATAAAATAAAGTTGCATGCACCGCGGCCAATAAAACTAAATAATGACAAGCCGTGTGTCCGATGAGATTTCCCATCGACATGGAAATTTTCCATGAAAAACTTCCATACAAACTCTCATTCCCTTTATAACCTTTAGTGGATGACTATTCATAAATCCTTCTCACCGTTCAATCACTCGATGCTCACCGTTCAATCACTCGATAAATAAGGAACTCTTGTGCAAAATACTTAGGCTGTACATTGTGTCATTGAATTTAAGATTTCTTTTCTTAAGGAGCGTTAGGGTGTGTAACGTTTGAAATAATAACAAAAGTTATAATGATCAAATGACGTAGTTTCATTTAATATAATTTTTTAATATAACGTTGAAATGACATAATTAATTATTGGTATAATTTCATTTTACCTAATTTTTTATGGTTTAATGAACTTTTTCTATAATGCACATGTGAATTAACATTCAATTTTTTTTTTATTTTTTTTTATTTTATTATTAATTAAAATTAGTATAATATTCAGTTACTATAATATTCAAAATGCAAAGGTAACGTTTAATATAATTTACATTATAATTATATACCTGCGTCAGATACCATCCACTGTTATCGAATCATATGGGTCAGGTTAGGTTAGAACAGTGACCATTAACGCCAAGCCCCTCCCGCCAAGCCAGATCCCCGCTATTGTTGGTGCATCATTTGGGTTAGATGAAGTTATAACAGTATGATGTTTCCTGATATATACTGATATTCAATACAGAATGTTGGCTGAAAATTAAAAAAAATACTTATATGAAAATTAGGTCAACTGAACGTTATATAAAATAGCATTATACAAATTGAAAATTACATGAAATGAAAGTTATACTGAATGTTATGAGGCAAAAGAAGGTTATAATTATGAAATATAATATTCGATCACATGAAATTAGGTTATTGGTTTTTATAGCATAATTATGAAAATTATATCATGTGAACGTTATACTATCTGTTATTATACCATATTTATATTACACACCCGGAGCGTTACAAGATAAGTGCGCTGAGTTTTTTAATTTAACAGGTATAAAAAGATACTTTGCGAAGCCGAGAGTCACATGTACTCCCCATCATTGTAATATTTTTTTTTGTACTGGACCATACCAGCGAACCTTCTGGTTACGGAGATATTGAAGGTCAACATTTCACCACGGTCACGGAGTCATGATGTAATAGTGTAAGTGTATGATCTATTTGTAATCTCATATTTTAAGTGAACTGTTTGTGTTCTAGAGAATAAATATCTTTAAACCGAATATTTCAACTTTTACCTACTGGTGTTTTTTTACGAAAACAAGTTGGTTTTTAAGGTTATAACACAACTTTAAATATCTTCATGGCCCCTGTACCCTTAAGCGCAATGTCTTGTGAATGTTACATTGCGCACTATAACAAACTGCAATTACCACACAAAAAAATATAAGTCGTTTCCCAGCAATAATTTCTGTGCAAGGTTTAGTTTGATGTACAGAATGCGTACTTGACGGCTATTTGATGGGTATTTTTACTCCCTGTATATACTTTATTGTACACCAGAAAATACATAACATTTTTTGTCATCTGTCAGGCAGGATGACACCTCAAAGTTATCCGTGTTTTTCAATTTTAATCTATTTACTTTGAAAGATCATTGAGTTTCAAAAATTCGCAATGAATGTGCACAATATGGAAGGAGTGATGGGGCTATGGAGAAATGCTGCACTTGCACGCTGCGTGAGCGTGCCCGAACCATCGCCACTCGTTCGATGTCCACCGCGCACAGGATAGATTGAAAGCAGCACATAAAAAGTTTTTTTGCTCCATTGGTGTAATTGCCGTATGGCGTTCCAGTGTGAGGATAAATAAATAACAAAAATAAAAATACATTTAGTACTAATACAAAACATATAATGAGCGGCCTTATCGCTTTCTGCGATTTCTTCCAGGCAACTTTGGAATGGACAGTGATTGCGTGAACATAAAAATGAGGTTGCCATTGGTGAGTTTTTACCTACTTAAAGTTCTGCGAAAAATGCTACTTTATACGGTAACAAGGTACTTACCCACTATCGCTAAATCTTTGTTACTATAGCCCCACCCTATTCTCGAGGACGACAACTTGAATCTTTACCCCTATTCTACATAGAAAATCGACTTTTAAACCTTTTGTTGTACATAAATATCTTAGACGAAGATATGTAGCTAGCATTTGAAGTACTGGCTTTGTCGAAAAGGGAGTCTGTTTGGATGTTATGGCTACTGTAATATGTTATTTGTTTTATCTTGATATAGGAAGAAATCACACGGTAATATGGATTCATTTTAGTCAGAATGATACAAGAACTAGCAGCGCCTCGCAGTTTCACCCGCATAAGTTTCGATCCCGTGGGAATATCAGGATAAAAAGTATCTTGTGTTAATTCTGATGTATAAGCTATATTATTGTAACGTTTCATCAAAATCCATTGAATCATTTTTGCGTGAAAGAGTAACAAACATCCATCCATCCATCCATCCATATAAACTTTCACGCTTATAATATTAGTAGAAGTAAGATATGAAGTAGGATAGTAGTATGAATGGGTAAGTGCTAGCTTTTAGAGGCAATTCTATTACCTATTATTCGAATCATAAAAATATAGATCGTAAATTATAGATTGATTTTTGATGTCTGTATACAGGTTGGCAGGGACATCGACACGCAAACTGTAACCATGGATTCAGCACATTAGTTTGGACCCCACAGCGTCGAAAATGGTCGTCGGTTATCAAAAAAAAAAAAATCTTCTGTTACCTACGCTGTCAAAACGTATGGAACAGCAATATATTTTTTTTAATAACCGACGAAAAATTTCGACGCTATGGGGTCTAAACTCATGTGCTGAATCCATGGTTACAGTTTGCGCGTCGATGTCCCTACCACCCTGTATTATGTAGCTCAAAAATTATACAGGCCCGCGACTTCATCCGCTTGAAATTTGTGGTTCCCCCATTGCATCGCATCGCATCACCTGCCCGCGCTATTACCTACCTTGTTATCGCTTTGCGTTTTGTCTGTTTTTTTTTACTTTTTGCTCGAATCATAAGGATCCTAGCACGATGTTAAATATAGCCTTCAACAAGAATGAGGCCATCAAATGTAAATGATTTTTTCAAATTCAACTGGTAGTTCTAGAAATCTAGAGATTAGCGCATTCAAACAAACTCTTCAGCTTTATTATTAGTATAGATAAAGAAAGAAAAAGTATTTATTGCGACTCGTAAAGGATCATTGACTAAACTAAACACAGTTAAAAATAAAACAAATAGATAGATTAGCTTGTATCGTCGTAGGCAACTATTCCACAGCAAGGTAATGACCACTTCTTATACACAAAAGCAACATGAATTTGATCACGTTGGCTCACTATATTATGCCGATTTCAGGCCATTAAGTTCAAGAATGGAACCCATCTTTCCCTTCTCCACAATTCAGAGTGTTCTACCACATATGAAAATGTCTAGTAACTAAATATATATGGGTATATAAACCGTCACGCGCTGCTCGCTTACAAGGGGAATAAATCTCTAAACGCGAGATGTGAACGAACTGTCTATGTACCTACATTATGTATCTGTACCACATTTTCTATTTTCATATACATTCAAACGATGTGTGCGGAAATGTATGAAGGAATAATAATAATAAAATTGTTTATTTTCTCCACAATAATACTCTTAGAAGGAATATCTGTGTTGAGACAGTTTTATACAAACTACCAACATATACACATAAAATATAATGGGATTACCTACAGGATAAGATTTTTTAATTTAATAATAATATCCCTGGACATTTCACACAGCGCCATCTAGTCCCAAGCTAAGCAACCTAATGCTTGTGTTATGGTAACAAGATGGCTGATAAACTACTTATCTACATTTTTTTTTTGTAAATACATACATATTATAGATAGAAAAACACCCAGACTCAGAACAAATACATGTAGGACTTACAAATATTTGTTCTGTGCGGAAATCGAACCCGCGACACGCAGCGCAGCAGTCCGATTGCTCAGCCACTGCGCTAACCGTGTTGTCAACGTTGACATTTCTATTTTTTATGTAGCTCAATTTAAAATGTATTCTATATATTTAATGTTGCTATTAGTACCTAATAATTATATTAATTTGCACACCTCAGTAGGTTATAATACAATGTACCTTTTATACCTGTAACACTTTTTTAACATGTAATGCAAATAAATTATTTATATGGTTAGACTTATTTATTATTTATATGGTTAGATTTATTTATTATATGGTTAGACACACTAGCAGCTAATTAGCCGAAGCGTGTGTATCGTATACATATATATTTGATTTGATATGTCAACATCACATCACCAAAGGTAGACTGTAATTACGAATGCAAATATTATAATACACTATACAATCATTATAAATTCAACATTAATGACGTAACTATTATTTGGTGATGACAATATATTTTTAAATTCAATAAATTAGTGTGTGGAGTTTCTTGCCTGTTCTTCTCCATAGAAACCTACAACTACAACGCTTCGGAATGGGCAACTAGCTTCATTTTTCTGACTGGCCGACTCTTTGATAATTCAATAGTACCTGTAAATGGTTTCATTGAATTAAATGCTTTTAGTTTGACAAACGTGTTAGTACTCATATAACACATTACACCAATAATTGTAGTATAGGGTGAGCCTATTTTTACAAACCTAATGAGAATAACGTGAAGAATTAATAAAATATTGCCCAATTAGGGGAAATTTTTTTTACATCGCTGCTAACAGGAAAAGTCTCCAAAAGGCTAAGGGTATTTCCACATTGAATGGCAATGTTGATTCTTTGTCCTAAAAATAGGCCATGCTGTTCACGTGAAACTCTGTTCTGCAGTGCGATTCTGTAACCATCTCACCGTGAAAACTTAGGTGAAGTGAGCGTGGAGTGAGCTGTTATTCCAACTAATGTTAGGGATTGACACTATTGACAGCTCACTCTAAACTCACTTCACCTAACTTTTCACGGTGAGATTTTTACAGAATCGATCTGCTGTTCTCGAGTCGACCAACCGCTTGGCGATATCCCGAAAAACAAGGTGAGCACTTGAACCCAATGGGTCTAGTGTTTTAACCCTAAACAGCTCAAATATAAAGTAACTAAACCAGCCATCCAGTTCTTAGCGGCCAGCATTATCCACTAAGATTTTTGCCAACTAAATTACCTTCAACTTCCAGTCTTATCTTATTAAGCTGAGTATCACAACTCAAGAATGAGCACCTCACCTCGTCTTAACATCAAACAACAGCGTTATAAAGTGGTTACGTCACAAACTCGTGACGTCACAAATCTAGACTCCATGTTATTATTATGTTCAAGTCACACCTTCGCGTCGGGAATACTAATGCAATTGTACGTTGTAGAATTAAATTACTGTTTGTTACTGAAGGAAATTTGAAGATACCTTGTTGTGACAGCTCTCGTGGTGTGAAGAATTAATGTGTTGGCTGCTGAGAATTTGAAGCAAGTTATTATTGTTATGATTATGTTTTTGATAAACTGCAAGGTGTAAAGACTGTGAAACTGAGGACTGACGGAGTCAATTAAAATGAAGGAAAAACCTACTGCTTAGCATAACCAGGGTTCTTCACAAGGAGTGGTCCTTAGTCCAAAGGACCTTGTACAGCCCATCTTGCATCTTCTTTTTAACGAGTCGATGAAATCAGTATTTGTACTACTGAAACATTTGTCGTGTCAACAAAATGTTGAGATTGCATGTTTACTTATAATAAAATTGTAAAAACTAATAAAAACTAAAATTGATTTTACTGATTATAACTAGTAAAAGACAAAATAAGAAAAATTATATAACATAAAGTAAAAAGGCTTATAGAAAAACATTAGCGGTGTTACGCGACGTCATTATGATCTATAGAGTTGATTTATATATTGTCTTAGCAATTTTCTTTGCATTCTTGATCGCCTGCTTCGTGGTTGCTTGGTTTTTTAAATCGCAAGCATGTTGCACAATGCGACGGTTCAGCATGTTTAGTGCACTCATTCATCTGATGACCCTGTTCCCCACAATGTCCACACGTACCTATAGGTAGCCTCCGGACAAGTCTTTGCAGCATATCCATACTGTTGACATTTAAAGCATCTGGTCACAAGTGTGAAGTCCCTCACTGGGCAGGAAAAAACATATACATATAGTGGATAAACTTCTTCTTATACTTTAATTAACTAACAAACTATTTCAATAAAAATATAATAACCTAACCTATATAACTAAAACTATTAACAAACTAAAATATGGCGTCGAAAATTTCCTCCGCATTGCTATCGACTGGTAATTTACCCAAGAGACTGATGGCATTAAATTGCCACGTTGTATGGCAATGCTTATCCTCTGGCCAAGGTATGTAAAAGCCAGCCCTTGGGTCACGGGAAGTGTCAACTAGCCGTTTGGAGATTTCGTATTATATTTAGATCACCAACCGACACTGGGCACGCGTGGTGGATTACGGCCCACTCCCTCTCAAAAAAAGAGGAAGCCTGTGTCCCAGCAGTGGGAACGTTATTTGCTGATTATGTACATATAGGTATTTCCTTGTTTTCTGTTAAAAAGTAATTGGTGTAAGGGACATTACAGTCGATGGATGCTAATTATATTATTGGTAAGTTCGGGAACGCAGACCATTCCCTGTTGCATGTGTTCATAAGTGGCGGTAACCACTTTCCAATACGTGGGCGGCTGGCCTACTTACCAGCGTAAGGGGTCAGATGTACGACCCGTTCTGACGTCATTGTTGTTATTGCCCAAATCTGATTACGTTCATTTTTTCTGTCATTATATATCTTTGCGCGGACTACCCGATACTTTACATATACTCGTATATTATTATAATAACATACTAGAAGCGCCCCGCGGTTTCACCCGCATAAGTTTCGATCCCGTAGGAATATCGGGATCAAAAGTATCCTATGTGTTAATCCTGGTTATAAACTATCTGTGTGCCAAATTTCATTAAAAACCATTCATTAGTTTTTGCGTGAAACAGAAACAAACAACCATCCATCCATCCATCTATACAAACTTTCGCATTTATAATAATACTAGCAGCGCCCCGCGGTTTCACCCGAATAAGTTTCGATCTCGTAGGAATATCGGGATAAAAGTATCCTATGTGTTAATCCTGGTTATAAACTATCTGTGTGCCAAATTTCATCCAAATCCATTCATTAGTTTTTGCGTGAAACAGTAACAAACATCTATCCATCCATTCATACAAATTTTCACGTTTATAATATTGGTAGGATTAATAGGATAGTAGGATTATAATAAAGCGTACATTTTGTAACTGAAACATTAAATATTATGTGGGTCCATACTAAGACTTGCACATACCTAGTAGTTAAGCGATGTACATTATAAGGTAACTAGCTTCTGCCCGCGGCTTCGCCCGCGTGGATGTCGGAAATTATCCCACGGGAACGTGCTAACAGGATAAAATGTATGTGTTTCCCCAGGATGCCATCTATCTCTATGCCAAATCAGAAGTTCAGTGGTTCAGACGTGAAAATGTAACATACAGTTTCAAGTTCAAATCCTCCCCTTACAAACTGAATTACCCCTTTTTGTCCCGTCAGTGGTAAATTTTCGACAACTTTACATACTTATTATTAACAACTTCTGCCCGCGGCTTCGCCCGTGTGAATGTCGGAAATTAACCCACGGGAACGTGCTAACAGGATAAAATGTATGTGTTTCCCCAGAATGCCACCTATGTCGCGGGCCCTTTGTGGCTAATTACAATAGAAAACCAATTGTGTCTCATTAGTGGTGATTAAGAGGGTACCTATATGATATCTTTACCTAAGTACCAAACTAATTTAAAAAAAAACTCAATAACAGAAAATTAAATACCTACCTACCTAAATAAACCTATTTCTGATGATAACTAATCTAAACTCAATAAATAAGCAAAATCCCTAAAAACTAATATCTATACGAATGACTAAACCTACCTAACAGTATTATAAAATAACCTACGGTCACTACGTACACTATCAAATATACTACCTATACTTTAAAATTAAAATCTATACCTACGACTCATATAAAAATAAACCTAAATAACTCTAAAAACTAAAAGGAATAAAAATGAACTCCACTGCGGGTGACCCAGCCTACGACAAACTTAGTATTTGCGGTTGGTACAGTACAGACAGTGGTAATCGGGTATAGGGATCGAACCGCAAAATTAAGTTTGTTTTTTATTGTATATACTTTTCCGGGATAAAAAGTACCCAGTGTGGTGCCCAGGATATTAAAGAATAATTATACCAAGTTTCATCGTAATCGAACCGGTAGTTTTTGCGTGATGCCTGAACAAACAGACAGACAGACAGACAAAAATTTTTTTAATCACATTTTTGGGTTCGGTGTCGGTCAAGTAACACCCCCTGCCATTTATTTTTTGGATATTTTCAATGTACAGAATTTTCACTTCTAAAAATTTATTATAAGTATAGATATGGATTATTATAAGTATAGATTATTTTCTGTCAAAAGTATCAATAAAGTTTCGAGTTACTTGGACCGCGCATTCAATTTCTTCCACAGAAACTTAACACCCCTATATCCCCCTTTGAGGGGTAGTTTTGAAAAACTTATAATGATAAACTTAATTACATAATTAGGCAAGTATTCTTGCCAAGTTTCAAGTTTATTAACTAAATGAATAAGATTTTTCATATAAACTGTATCCCCCGTTTTTCACCCCCACAGGGGTGGAATTATGAAAAATCGTTTGGGATTGTTCATAACTTGATTCGAATATTATTTATACCAATTTTCGAGTTAATCAAGCCACGCATTATAATCCTCCCTTGTAAAATTAACTACCCCTTTTCAACCCGTTAGGGGTAGATTTTCGAAAAACCCTGATACATGTTATTCTTTACTTTCAATATTAGTTATAAATACTGAGTTTCGAGTAAACCGGACTGCGCGCTAAAATTCTTCCATAGAAACTTTGAAACCCCCCAATCCCTTATTAGGGGGTAGTTTAGAAGAAAAAAAAAACTGATCTTCATAATTTACTTAGATAAGTATTCGTGCCAAGTTTCAAGTTTATTAACTCAAGGAATAAGATTTTTCATACAAACGATTCCCCCCTTTTCACCATTTTAGGGGTAGAATTTCGAAAAATCCTTGCTTAGTAGATGCCTACTCTTCACGAAGAACACACCCTCCAAATTTCATGTCTCTAGGACCAGCGGTTTAGGCTGTGCGTTGGTCTATCAGTCAGTCAGTCAGGACTTTGAATTTTATATATATAGATAGATTCATGTCATGCAAATTATGACAATACAAACATGTTTTAACGTTTGTAGAGGCGAAACATAGCCTATGTAACAAAATAAATCGCGATTTGTGTACAAATAGAAAAAGATCATTTATAAACACCATTGTAACAACCTTTATAGTAAGGAATAAAGACCTTGACAAATTAAAAAAAAAACAGTAATCTCAGAATTTGTGACTTTGATCAAAACTTGTTCATAGGACTTGCTCGAACGCTATTTTTTTCCAACATTACTTGAATATTCTTCGACCCGACATGAAAGCTTGTATGTACTATTTTATGTAGATATGTTTAATCCACTGGCTGTCTAGCCAGACGCGACTCAATAACTTGTCAGCTTGAGTATCTTCTACAATATTTGACAAGTAATACTCATTCATAAAAAAGTGAAAATGAAACTGACATCTATCTCTATGCATATCGAAAAATACTTATCCTTTTTGCATTCGATAGCCCAATTCTTGAGGAAGGGTATATTTAGCATCACGGTACGACCATTAGGAGCCGAGGAAAAAGAGGAAAAGTCAAAAGAACGCAATTCGAAAACGAAGTAGTACCGTGCAGCAGTGCGATTCTGTAACCATCTCACTGTGTAAACTTAGGTGAAGTGAGCGTGGAGTATGCTGTCGTTCCAAATAATGCTAGGGATTGACACTACTGACAACTCACATCAAGCTCACTTCACGTGAGTTTTCACGGTGAGATTTTTACAGAATCGACTGTCAGAAGTTAGTTATTATAATCTTCTCGTGCGATAGTTAAGTTAGGTAGTTTACCTATACAGCGTGTTTTTTTTTTTTTTGATATCCCATAACTCTAGGGTTATATTCTATAAGTAAAAATAATACAAAAAGTCCTAGAATATGTTAGTAGTACTTGTGTATAGTTTCGAAGATATAAGATATAGTGTGTAGGTATCTCTGTTTCATTGATAAATACGAGTAATTCAATGCAATCATTCATATTCAAAGCTAAGAAAATGCGACGCTGTCATATTTCACGTAAGTGGGTTTTACATTAATAATCGTGACTTTTGTCTGATTTTGTATGAAGAATGAACTCTCTGTACTTATTTTTTCTGTTCTGTTTTTCATTGTCTGTTTATATATGTGTGTACATAAATGGTAAAATAAATAAATAAAAAAATGACAATTGAAAAATAATTCACATGCCAGTTGATTCTTTGATATGGTCTCATTCATAACCTAGAGTTATGGGATATAAAAAAAAACACCTTGTGTACTAAAATAAAATAAGCCTTTATTGCTGTTAAATTTTAACTTATTTGACTAAACATTACTTAAAGAATAAAATAAAAATTATAACAATAGAGGTAAGAAAACTACATATAAATTAACTAAACTAAAATATGTTCTCAGCATTCGGCTTGTCTCTCCTCTTAACAGCTTGTCTTTTGACAAAGGCCTCCTCTAAGGATTTCCATTTCTTACTGTCCTTTGCTGTACGTAACCTTGTGTACTAATATAGCCCAATTCTGAAGGAAGGCTATAGAAGGATAGGCTATTTAGCATCACGCTAGGACCGTCAGGAGCCAATCAAAATGAAAAAAAAAGTCCGAAAGAAAAGCAAAAACGAAGTGAAACTGCGGGCAGGTAATGCGATGCGATGCGATGTGGGTCGGGGGTACAAGATATTTCAAGCGAACGAAGTCGCGAGTAGAAGCTAGTTTATAATATAAATAAATACCCTATTATTAATCGGCGCGTGCCACTATGAGTAATCGCCGTTGCCTGCGTGAGCGATGACGTAGCAAGATGGCGGACATCAATTTGACGTTTAATCGCTTGTGGCGGGAACGCATTGGTCACTTGTCGCTGCGGGAGTGCCACCTGAGCACGGCTTCATTTGCCTAGTGTCTTGAGACTGCAGCCTGTATTAATAAAACAATTTCAATATGGGCCGTATTCTCGAACGATACTTGGTTATGAATTCTGTATTTACTCTCTGGCAATCGCTTTCTTTTTGACAATTCCACCTTAAACATTGCGTTGTTTAGCTTTTGAAAAGATAAACTGTTATAGCACATGAAGAACACAACACACTTGTTATCAACATAGCCTCGATTTTGAGTGTGTTATGCAGTTAATTTGATATTAATATGAAATCTATCAGTGGGATAATTCGATGACACACTTGCCTTTCACAATTCAACAACATTCATTGCGTTATTGAGCAGACAAATTTTTCAAACATATAAACCAAAAGATTAAGAATTTCCTTCAAAATCCTTCGTACTGTGATTAAAAGTGTGTTTCACGATTGGGGTCCAGTTTTAATTGGGTTTCAAATGTGAAAATAACTTTGGAGCACGTCCTGAGAGGAAAATGGTAAATAGAGCTTAACATACTGCTGCTTACTTCTTCCAAATTAAATATAAGTACAATCAAGACCGCATTCCCTTCAAATCATTCCACCGATCCCTGGAAACATCTCCATACATCCTGATTTCCCGACTCCTACGGACCTTAGTTCCCGGGTTGCCGAGTAAGCAGGCAGTGCCGAAGGAGGTCAGTAAGACCGGGTAATCGGCCATGTAATGGTCGGAAACGATCCTTTCCAAATAGTTATACTTATGTCTTCAATCGTAGGTTTTAATGTTTTGCAGTTATGAGAATGTCTGCGTGGTTTTCCTTGATGGTGTAGGGATATTTGTTGATGAATATTAGTACACTTGGAGGACAAAACTGTCAGTATGTTTGGAGTACAGTGAAACCAGCGTATGAATGATTATACAAATTACAATCTCCAAAAATAGTTTTTGTATTAAATAGTAATTATTTTTTTCCCTAGCCTACGCCGTCCTAGGACATGTCTGCCGCGTGCCGGACCAAAAGCAGGCCCAAATTACACAGAACTGGTGCCCTGAGACAGGGAGGCAGGGTCGCGACAGACCGCGTAGAGATGGCGGGAAGGCCTGCCGGTCGATTCTGTAAAAATCTCACCGTGAAAACTCAAGTGAAGTGAGCTTGTTGTGAGTTGTCAGTAGTGTCAATCCCTAGCATTAGTTGGAATGACAGCTCACTCCACGCTCACTTCACCTAAGTTTTCACGGTGAGATGGTTACAAAATCGCACTGCTGGATAGGTTCCGTCAAACATGGAAGGACGACGCGCGGGCTCGCGAAAGAGGGAAGGAGTGGAGGGAGACCCTTGCGCAGGAGTGGATAGTAAATTAATAAGTTATTTTTCTATATCGCCTTCTCTAAAGATAAGCTAGCACCAATTCAAGGAATTTCGGCAAGGGATCTTGCTGACTGGCTTTTAATATTTTTGGAACGAAGTTCCTTATCGCGCGTTGCGAAAGAGGGTTAGACGGAAAAAATTAAGACCAAAAGTTGGAACGACACTTTTTGCTATAGTTGTAAGCCGTGCGGCGTGCGCGTATTTCTCTGTCTGTCTCTCTCTCTCTCTTTGAACTTCGCCATCAGAAATGAAATCATCCGGAAAAGAACCGGAGTTACCGACAGCTTGCCGAGCAAGCAAGCTGAAGTGGCAGTGGGCTGGCCATGTTTGTCCAAGGACCAATGGCAGGTGAGGCAGACGAGTCTTGGAGTAGAGACCGCGTATCGGCAAGCGTAGCGTGGGACCAGCCATTTTCTTAAGCTGGGGGAGCTAGATGGACCGATGACCTTGGTGGTGGTGGAGAGACTGGATGCAAAGGGCGGAGGACAGGTGTTGTGGCGCAGTCTGGTAGAGGCCTATGACCAGTAGTGGACTATGATAGGCTGAGTCGATTGACTACACCCCATAAGGTTTTCTCATACAGTTTGAGAAGAATAGGAAAATAACGGCTCATTATAATTAATTGACATCTTTCTTCTCAATATCTACGATCAACCTGATGAATCTCACTAATATTACGACTACAGAAACAGCTGTTTGTGACGTAGTTTCCTGAAGACGGGAGCAAAATATGACTTAATATAAAAACGGTGTATTACATGACAAGCACGTAGTCACTATGAATTATTATTTGTTTATTATGAACTGGGCTCGATACCGTCTTAATAATGGATGGTGGATGTCGTAAAAGTATACAGGACAGTGCTGTGATATACAGATCAGAAGGATGGGTAGCTAGGTTCGTGGGTTACGTAAAATCACGTTTTACTTAGAGCTCCAAAATCATAAAGAAACATTTTATTAGTTCATTTTTGCAAAACTGTATCTAAAAGCCGTTTGAATGTGTATTGATTAATATTGAAATAGGTTTTCTTCCATATTATTAAAACTATTTAATGTCAATTCAGAATTTAGAATCATTGTTTATGGCAAACTATCGCTCCATGTAAAATACTGGTATTCAGCTGCATCCGGTTAGACTGGAAGCCGACCTCAACATAGTTGGGAAAAGGCTAGGCAGATGCAGATGATCTTTATGGCAAACATGATGTGAAACTCCAAGATTTTTGTTCCTTCACATAAGTTTCTCAATTTCAGAACGTGTTCGTCAGTCGACGGCTCCGTGCGTCCACAGAGGAACAGGGACATTTTATTACACAGGTCGTGACATGTTGCGCTGATGCCAGCCTGTCCACGAACGCGTTACGGCCGGCTATGACCCGTTTCGGGGCATTTTGGGGCATTTCAGGGCATTACGGGGCGTTTTCGGGCCATTCGTCCGCCGAATATTGTTTTTGGCACAATCCTGGTGCTCTCATTGTTTTTATGGCCATTCGCTAGTTTCAGAGGGTCAGATAAAAAATTTGAAAGTACTTTTCTTTAACTGTTTGAATTCAGAGTTCGGTTTTCGGGGATAATGGTCATTTTATCTCCAATCAAAATAGTGCAGTTTTAGAGGGTTAAGAAGCTCAGGTTTTTTGCCACACTTGGTGGAGTGTTTTGTTGTGAACGAAATACAACGACATTTTTTTTGCGAATAACGCAGTGAAATAATTTTTGGAGTCTAAACCAAAAAGGCTGATTTACAGCCAGGGAAATTAATTGTCTATCCAATTGACAAACAACGCCAATTTTCCCTGAACCAGAATTAGAATTTATTTATTAACAAGCTGCGCCCCACGGGTTCACCCGCATAAGTTGAGATCCCGTGGGATTATCGGAATAAAAAGTATTCCATATGTTACTCCAGGTTATAAACCATTTGTGTGCCAAATTTCAACTAAATCTGTTCAGTAGTTTTTGCGTGAAAGAGTAACTAACATCCGTCTATCCATCCATTCATCCTCACAAACTTTCGCGTTTATAATATTAGTAGGATGTTATAGCCCTTTCATACAACAGTCAAATAATGATAGTTGTAATTTGAATTTTCAGATAATTTAAGTTGGCTTTGCTGCAACAATTAATTTCTACTAGTGACTATAGCTACTGTTAGTTGCAGTACGGAATACCCCTTTACCGTCCACTAATGCATACACTATTGTCACAGTTGTTAATGAAAGTCTTTGAATGACTTCTGAAGGCCAATTCTCGTTATAAATAACGTTCAAAATTTAGTTGCAATCTTAACTCGGCGACAATCTATGTCAAAAACTCGTCAGAAACGTAAGGAATTTAGAGGTATTTTTGACAGATTGAGATCACATTGTGAACGTTCAAAAAATTACGAGAATTGCCCCTCTGAACTCTTTAATATTAGACGCCTGTCGACTTTACGAGCCAAAATAGTGCTTATGGCTACCAAAAATTCTTCTACAAAAACCGCGAACACAATCGTGCATATTCCTAACCCCAAAACTACAGTAGATTGATGTAAACAGCGTGTGGGGTCACAAGAAGGGCCCTCGCGTCGCCCGAGTGCGGCTCTCTTGACTCCAGCCAGCTTTTAGCGACGCTCGAGGACCAACTGCCAACCTGAATTTTACAATGCGTTTTTCTGTATAAATAGCTTGGGGTTAGGTGGGAAGAAGAGGTAAAGTGACTAAATGAAGGTTGTATGAGGTTAAGTAAAGGTGATCATGAAGATGGAGTAACGGCATTTATTAAATACACAAGGAACGGGAAAATGTCAATAGTACAATAGGATGGTGGTTTTTTTTATGATTTTTAGTTGATTTTAACATAATTTATGTTTCGAAATAAGAGCTTAAAATTCGTCATTTAAATTTTATATATGCCAATTATTGAAATAAAGGATTACTCTTATTATTGTTTAGGTCTTTGACATTTCTCCGGACCCACTGGTCACGGACTTTTAGAAGGCGTAGAATGAGCCGAAGCAAACTCGCAGAGGTCCGTCAGATGCTTTTAATGAAATGAGGTATCAATAATTATTATTACTTTACCTCTCAATCATGTCACCACCCTCTGAGTTCTTGAAAGATGTGATTGCCACTTAACCACAGTGTAGTGTATGTAGATATCAATATATCGCACTACAAACCGATAATAATATTGTGACGTTGCCTCGGGCGCGCACGTCGCTCGGTTATAAATACCGGTCCGAATAGTGGGGCGGGCGGTCGTGGTCGGACTGTCGGCCTGTGCGGTGGTGCGTTGGCGAGTCAACTATTGATATAAATAAATGAGAATATTTTACATTGGCGACGAGGACAAAACCGTGAGTTTTTTTTAAATTTTTATTAAAAAATAAAATAGAGCGTATAAATAATGTAATAATGACGATTATTCATGTTTATAAGAAGAAGAATAACAACATTTATTTTTGAAGGTAGATTGAAATAATGTTATTTTTCTTAATGTATTGTTTTGTAACTATTTAAATGCTATCTTGCTTGTTAAGGAGAAAACATGCTGATTTAATTATTTAAAATAAACGTAACATCAGGCCTGTGTTCCCCGAAGGGGTAGGCAGAGATGTGTGATGCAAACATGTTTTAGCTATATTCAAATTTTATTTATGTGCCGAATTGACGTTATTTAAGGTTAAATATCATCTTTATTTTAATGAAAATTAAGTTGATTTCAGAGTGACTAGCACTTTTGAAAAAATATAAAAATGTTTAAAGTTGTAGCGTAAACTGAACTTTATAGTGTAGGAATTTAAGTTATTTTTCCAAAACCTCATATTAGTTTACATCTGTGGTGAATATGTCGCGAATGCAGATTAGTTACGTTGGGCATGCCTGTTGCCATTAACAGGGCGCCGATTCGGACTCCGGTTTATTATTGGGAGGTTCTTGATGGGGAAGCTGGGTGACGCTGCCCGATCTGGGAGTCGAACCCGGGGCTTAGTTATTTGAATGTGCTACATGTTTAGTTCTAAAATAATAAATCAAAGAGTACATAAATGTAATAGCAGTAGAATATACCTACTGGTCATTAAATTGACAAGTCATCAGAGGATGACAGTAATAGCAGTAGAATATACCTACTGGTCATTAAATTGACAAGTCATCAAGGAATGACAGTAATTGCAGTAGAATATACCTACTGGTCATTAAATTGACAAGTCATCAGAGGATGACAGTAATAGCAGTAGAATATACCTACTGGTCATTAAATTGACAGTTAACAAAGAAAAATGGGTCAGCAGTAGTGGTACTGTTTATGTACATACTGGTCATTAAATTGACAAATATTTTAACTTTGCAAGTTAGTGCAAATCCTTAATTTATTGGTTCCAGGTAATTAATTAATAACATGAGTTCTCAACTCACGTTAGAGAAATTTGATTGTGAGGGGGAACCTTCATCAGTAGGAACAAGATGGGAACGCTGGAAGCGGGCACTCTTGATCTATCTGGAAGCTGCTGGCATCGAGAGTAGTGAGAAGAAACGTGCTTCGCTACTACATTTTGGCGGACTAGAATTGCAGGAAATATTTTATAATATACCAGATGCAAATGTATCACCAGCAGATGGAGTGGATGTCTTCAGAGTAGCTGTCACCAAGCTCGACGCATACTTTCTACCTAAACAAAGTAAGATCTATGAACGACACCTTTTCCGATTGATCAAACAAGAGGCAAATGAAAAGTTTGAAAAATTCCTAGTACGGCTTAGACAACAAGCAGACAAATGTCAGTTTAAAGACAAAGACGATCAAATAATCGATCAAATTACAGAAAAGTGTTCCTCTAAAGAGCTTAGAAAGAGGATTCTACAAACAGGAGACGCAATAACACTAACAAATATAATTGTTGAAGCAAATACTCTTGAAGCTGTAAGTCGACAAATAGAAGAATTCGGAGGAAGCAGCACAACAACTGAAAACATAAACAGAGTAAAGAACATGAAAACAGAGATTAAGGAACAGAATAATAATAAGAAGTGGAAAGGAAAATCGGGATGTGGAAGATGTGGGAGCTCAGGACACGCGTCTCATGACAGCAGATGCCCAGCAAAAGAAAAAGATTGCCACAAATGTGGACTAAAGGGACATTTTAGACAATTCTGTAGGACAATGACACGGGACAGAACGTATAAAAGGAAATATGAGGGAAACAACAACAAACAAAGCGAAAATAAAAAAATGAAAAGAGATAGCAAAAGGAACGATACAAACAAGATAGATCAAACAGAGCCCGAAGACATACAGTACGTGTTCAAAATCGATGATGACAGTGTATTAGATTGCCATATTGGCGGAATGAAGGTTAAAATGTTAGTAGACTCTGGGTGTAAATGCAACTTGATCACAAACAAAACCTGGGACAATATAAAACAAAATAAGGTACATATTCGTAACCAAACATCCAGTTGCAATAAAACTTTTTATGGTTATGGAAGTAAGAAACCCCTTAACCTAATAGGATCATTTGACGCAAAAATTAAAATCGCAGATAAATCAGGCAATGCAACTTTTTACGTCATCGCTGATGGAACTAGAGATCTGCTTGGGAAAGAAACTGCCATGGCTATGGGTGTACTTAGGATCGGATTAGAAATCGATCAAATGGAAATTAAGACAGAGTTTCCGAAATTCAAGGATGTTTTAGTGGAGGTACCAATCGATGAGAAAGTTCAACCAGTTTCTCAACCATTAAGAAGGATCCCCATACCACTGGAAGAAAAAGTTGATAAAAAAATAAAAGAACTGTTGGAGAAAGACATTATTGAAGAAGTTCAAGGATCCTCGAGATGGGTATCGCCAATAGTGCCGGTTTTGAAAAATACCGGAGATGTTCGCATTTGTGTAGATATGAGGCGGGCCAATAAAGCAATTTTACGTGAAAATCACCCATTGCCCACTATGGACAAGCTACTACCGAAAATTAAAAGTGCGAAGTATTTTTCAAAACTGGACATAAAAGATGCTTTCCATCAGATTGAGTTACATCCCGAGTCTCGACACATTACAACCTTTATTACAAGTAAAGGCCTGTTCAGATACAAAAGATTAATGTTTGGAATATCTTGTGCCCCGGAAATTTTTCAAAAAACCTTAGAACGGATGTTATTGGGATGTAATGGGACTATTAATTTTATAGATGATATTTTGGTATATGGAAAAGATTTGGAAGAACACGATCAAAGATTAGAAACAGTAATGAAAACTCTAGAAGAAAATAATGTAGTACTGAAAAAGGACAAGTGCATATTCAGGGAAGAAAAAGTTCATTTTTTAGGACACGAATTATCACACGAAGGGGTAAAGCCATTAGATAAGTACGTGACAACCATTCAAGAATTTCGTCCACCTATGAATATAGGTGAGCTTCAGAGCTTCTTGGGATTAATAAATTATGTTGGCAAATGGATTCCAAATTTGGCAACAACTACCGAACCATTAAAAGAACTGCTTAGGAAGAAACAAAGCAAAACCACAGAATTAAAAAGTCTTTGGGGCAGTAAACAAGAATTTGCATTTAACGAATTAAAATTGGCTTTGTCTAATATTCCTACTCTAGGATACTATGACGTCAAAGATCGGACTATAGTAATAGCAGACGCCAGTCCGGTTGGACTAGGAGGAGTATTAGTTCAAATTAATGATCATGGACCTCGCATTATAGCGTATGGTCACCGGACACTAACAGACTGTGAAAGGCGATATTGCCAGACAGAAAAAGAAGCCTTAGCTTTAGTCTGGGCTGTAGAACATTTTTATGTTTTTCTGTTTGGAAAAGAGTTTGAATTAGTAACCGACCATAAACCACTTGAGGTTATATTCGGTCCTAAATCAAAACCATGCGCAAGGATAGAAAGATGGATACTACGCCTTCAAGCATATACATTTAAAGTAATATACAAGCCTGGCAAAGAAAATATAGCAGATAGTTTATCAAGATTGTGTAAACTAAATAGAACATCACAGGACAAGTCGGAAAACTATATACATCAAGTTGTTGAAGGAAGCAGGCCAATAGCAGTATCACTGGAAGAAATTATGGAGGCATCAAAGCAAGACAAGGAAATATTAAAAGTAAGGGAAGGCCTGTATAACAACAAATGGGACGAAGAAGTAAAAAATTACAAAATCTTCCAAAACGAATTATGTTTTTACGACGGAGTTTTATTGAGAGGCACTAGAATTGTGATTCCAAAAAAATTGCGCAGTCAGGTTCTGACAGCGGCTCACGAAGGACACCCAGGAATAGTCCTAATGAAGGCGAGACTAAGAACCAAAGTATGGTGGCCTAGATATGACAAAGAAACTGAGAACTTGGTCAAATGCTGCAAAGGCTGTACGTTAGTTTCAGCTCCAAATCCTCCAAACCCATTGAAGCGACGAGCATTACCATGTGAACCTTGGGTAGATACATGTATTGATTTGATGGGCCCTTTACCAAGCAGCGATTACATATTGGTAATCGTCGATTACTTCAGTCGGTACAAGGAGGTGAAGATTTGTCGGAAAATTACCAGTGCAGACATAATAAAATCTCTAAAAGAGATTTTTAGCAGACTTGGTAACCCGATGACGATAACAGCTGATAATGGTAGACAGTTCTGCAGCGAGGAGTTCAAAAAATTCTGTACCGAAAGGAATATAGTATTGTATAATACGGTACCATACTGGCCTCAGCAGAACGGAGAAGTCGAACGTCAGAACCGAGACATTCTAAAGCGACTAAAAATTAGTCAAATTGAACATAAAAACTGGCAAGAAGCTTTATTAGAGTATTTGGCTATGTATAATAGTACACCGCATAGTGTTACAGGTAAAACTCCTGCAGAATTATTCTTTAAACGGCAATACCGTGACAATATACCTATGGCAGGAGACATTACACATACACATAAACCGGAAGATTCAGATGTTAGAGACAGAGACCAAGAAAAGAAAGAAACTGGGAAAGAATATACAGATAAGAAAAGAAGAGCTCATGAATGTCAATTAGTGCCTGGGGATAAAGTATACGTTAAGAATATGGTCAAAGATAAATTAAGCCCAAATTATGACCCTACTTCCCATACAGTAGAAAAAAGTAAAGGTGGAGACATAAGTGTTCGAAACGATATAACTGGGAAAGTATCACGAAGAAATGTAGTTCATTTGAAGAAAGTTGAAGGCAAATGGGAAATTATAACAGACCAAAATAAAGAAATTAACATAGGAGAAGATATAAATGAATCTGAAAATGGAATAGAAGAAGAAGAGGAAGGATAAAAGGAAATACTAAATTAAACCATAAAATGATTTTTAATTATTATTGTGCTATGATTTTGTTATGCCAGAGATGTCAATTAATTATTAATAAAAATAATAATATGGTAAATGTCTTATTAATAATTCAGGTTACATATAACTAGTTAAAACAAGGAAGGGAATGTAGTGTATGTAGATATCAATATATCGCACTACAAACCGATAATAATATTGTGACGTTGCCTCGGGCGCGCACGTCGCTCGGTTATAAATACCGGTCCGAATAGTGGGGCGGGCAGTCGTGGTCGGACTGTCGGCCTGTGCGGTGGTGCGTTGGCGAGTCAACTATTGATATAAATAAATGAGAATATTTTACACACAGTAATATTACTTACGAGTTGCAGGTCGTAGGTTCGAACCCAGACGGCGCTTTACTTTGTGTAAATTATCTCATCACCACTGCTCTTAAAATGGTGAAGGAAATCATCGTGAGGAAACCTGCATGTCCTAGAACCAAAAATTCGAAGACATGTGACATCCATCAACCCGTACTGGCCCCGCGTAGTAGATTACGGCCCACTCCCTCTCACCAAAAGAAGGCCTGTGTCCCAGCAGTGGGAACGTTATTGGTTGATTATGCTCAGTAATATTTAATTTGAAGATCAAAACTGTAAAACGCGAAAGATAAAGGTGTAATTTTTGTCTATGTTTTATTTGTGTGGTAAATTCAGTCAAATTAAACAATCAGCGTGCATTTAGACCAGCACCCTAATTGCGTAATACTATACAATCAATCGGAATCAGAATCATTTTGAAGCAAATTGCTAATCCATTGCTTCATAAGTTCGAAAAAGGAGAATGCCCATTTTGTTAGGAGTTTTGGGCCCCTAAAAAACTTCGCATGTCACAGTGGTTTTAACTTGATTTCATAGACCTAAAATCACCTTTTCATATCCTGAAATCGATTTTCAATTTTTCACCCTTGTTCAAGAGAAATCTTATTTTTTCGGATGCTGAAATTGAGGTTATAAAACAAGTTTTGTTTTGTTTTATACATATTTGAAATTAAAATAATATTGTTTAAATATTAATATTGATATCTGAATTTAGAAAACGGTACATAACTTCTTCTCTTGCTAGATATTATGTAGGTTAAGTACTTGCGCTTACAAATATCCCTTACCGTGCTGTGCCGGCAGTCAGCGTTAAGTAGGTTGTGCCCTCACCACTAGTAGGCAGTGTTGTTAAAAATAAATACTTACCTACGACTAAAGCTTTAGGTTAGAGGAGCTCATGGCTAAGTTACAACAACCACACGGATCCATCTCAAGTTAAGCTAAGCTGCTCTACGGCTGCTTACTTTAAAAAAAAACAACAATAAATAGTAAATAAAGACATTTATTCTTCAAGAAATATATGGTCTAGAAATTGCGCTGGGGCGCTTATATCATTAAAACGACCCCAGCTTAAGTACCACAATACGGTCATAGTATGAGCGCAGCACCCCACTGTACGATTTCCCACTAAGCAACTACAATAATAAGCAATGATACTCTCTAAAGAATTTGCCCTATGTTGCTCTCTACTTATCAATAAATATGTGTAATAAATCCTGCTACTCACATGTCTCGATTTTATTCTGGCCCTAACTAAATAATTGTTTTGACCTAATATTAAGGGCAAATCTTCTTCTATTAGTTCATTGCTTATTTCTACACTGTAGATACCATTTGCCCGCACATGCTCCCCATAATAGGATCTTGCCTGTTTTAATTGGTAAGATCCTAAAGCAAATCTTCTTAATTCAATTAATGATAATCTTGGAAAGTTATTTAGATGGGGAGCACTGCTGTTTATGCTTTGGAAAATCGTACGTCTTCTATTTAAATGTTCCCTTTGAATAAATTCCGATAAATAATTTACTGTATTTAATCTCGACAGAGCAATATTAAGGTACTCCACAGCATCAGGTCTATCATCAATTGTAGGATGGAACTTATTCAAAAGGGAACAAGCTATTTTGAAATCAGTCATAAGGTGACTTGACGCTCTATTAAAATATTCCTGGCGAAATAGTTTAAAATCTCTTTTGATTCTCCCATTTACAACTTATACCACCCACCGGCACATTGTTACACATCTAGATTTATTAGCCTGGTGGGTGGTTAATTGATGTTCGTTTTCCGATAATGACTCAGGCATGTGAGTTTTATAATTATATCGTTCTAACTCAGGAATCACATCTCTAAATCCTCTGTCCAAAATGAATACATCACCGGGTCTAAAAAATGAGCGCATGGGGCCATTTTCAGTAGTAAACAAGGCACTCATAATCGATGAGTCATTTTTTGTGGCTTCATATGGCCCCACGCACTCTAAAATATATCCATCGCAGCAAACAAATAAAAACGGTTTGAAAAGATTGGCATACTTATGCAGACTATACGTTTGTTTTTGATACAAATAATTGCTGCTGCTTTGCACATAAACATATGTGCCATCACATATTACAATGGCAGGTTTAACATTTGAAGCCATGTTGGCATCCCCAAAAAAACCCTCCGGTATGATTCTATTCCGTGATGCTACATTTTGGATAGATGTGTGATTTATTCCTAAATGTCGAGAAACAAACTGTTCATTTAAACAATTTCTCACAATATTCATTTTTCTTTCCAAAGTGGATCTTGGCATTTTAAAAAGAGTTGACAGTTTTTGATTACTGTCACCTGTTCTGAGTTTTACTAAGAATATGCTGAGAGCAACAGAAGGAATTGGAAAGTGATCATATAACAGGGTAGGGTTACAACTTAGAAACTCATTAAATTGCTCTGTAGTAAGTCCCAACCAATAATGGCATAAACAAGAATCCATGGAGTTTATGTCATTGAAGTCTAACTGTCTTTCAGTAGCTTTTT
Organism: Apamea sordens; assembly: GCA_945859715.1. Lineage (NCBI taxonomy): Eukaryota > Metazoa > Arthropoda > Insecta > Lepidoptera > Noctuidae > Apamea > Apamea sordens. The sequence goes on from OX244002.1 coordinate 1,723,460, forward strand.
CAAGTTTTGTGAAAATATCATCTACTTGAAATCCAGTAAAATCTGAATATGGAGCTTCTAATTCATCCCAACGATTGCTATGTAAATGATATCTGCAGATTCTTGCAGTGAAGGGAATATATACTTTATGATATAACAACAAAACTTCTTTTATAGTGCCTGGTACTAACAAACGTTCAGTGTTCGCACAACCAAGGAACAGGCAATGTCGGGAACTTGCCGAAACCCGTTTGTACTTTAGTGAATTAATTTTTGAATGTGTTCGAGGTAATGGTTGTTCCTGAGGTGGTGGAACCGGCAGTGGTAGTGGAGGTGGTACAGGAATCACAGCATCTGCGATGTCATTGTCCATGTTATCAATCACTGGCGCAGACTCCACTGTGGGTCTGTTAACGCCACCGACGGCTTGGCTCTGTATTCCTCTGGATGCAGCCTCCCAACAAGCACGACAAACTCTATCCAAATTCACGACCTAAAAATAAGAAAATATTTTATATTTACTATTTATTTTTGTTCAATTAGTTCAATCATATGTAGTTATAATGCCACGGTTAAAACCCTTACGTGATGAGCTGGTATCCATCTTAGTAGAACGTTCCTTTGAGGACAGTCTTGACTAACCCTATGAGTTCTGCGACTTGCAATTGACATGCCACATGCAAAACATATGTTGAGGTGTCCAAGAGCAGGGGACACAAGGGATAGTGTTGTAGTTGATGATGTCTGGTTTTGTAATAATACAAAACATTCAACACACAGTATGTCATCAGAGGATATCTGAAAAAATAACAAAAATAAATCAGTGATTTCCTAAATAGATAATAAGTACATTTATTCATGTGCGCATTGCAATGGTCTAGATTTTCTCACACATCACCTTACACTGTTTAATTTCTGTTATAGTGGAAATACTTAAGAGAGATTTACAGTTGATGACTCCTTGATTGACTAAACACAGGCATCCTAAATGTTCGTATAAGTCTTGTAAATGACATATTATAAACTTACCGGTGTAGGTGTTACCCAGGATCTCAGAAGGTTATGCATTGGTTCATCTAATTCTTCGATTTGACGTCTACGAAGATTAGGCGCCAAACGTAGAGAGCAATTGACACATCGGCGAGAGAGAGGGCGGTTTACCCGACCTCTACCAGGTGTAGACATTGTTGAGGAGTAAAACAAGAGTCCAAGGCTCACTTAAAAACTAAAACAGAGTCAATTTCCTCACTTATCACTAAAACAAGAGTCCAAAGCTCACTTAAACTAAATAGAGTCAATGTGCTCACTTGTTACTAAAACAGGAGTCCAATATCTCAAAACAAATCACTGGAGGAACGTAAACGCTCAACTCGACAGCTTCAAATTGTAACGAACAGAAGTAAATACGAAGGAATAAATTCAACTCGACGCAAAACGAACGGCACGAAACAATGCGATTGATGCATTGATTTGACCGTTAGATCTGTCTAATCTTAGTGTGACCACGTTAAATAATTTGATAATCGATTTACTAAATCGATTATCGTTATAAATAATAATAGTAACATAATTAAAAAGGTTATAAACGCTGGTACTAACCTGAGTAGTTACTAACCACATAATAAATAAAATAAAATAAAAATCTTATATTTCAGACAGAATCCATTGATTGGTTAGTAACTTAGTATACAAAATAAAACTTAGAACTAGTGTTAGTACTTATAGCTACCCGGAAAAATTGTTTTATCTAATTAGGTACCTGCTACCCGGAATAATTGTTTTATCTAATTAGGTACCTACGCCCCACTGGCATGTAGGCATATCCAATGTCCCAGTATGGGGCTATCCCACCTGTCCGCTATGGTTTTCAGGATGCTGTTGGGGCTGGCGCGTACTCGGTGCATGATGGAGGCGCATCGCCTGCGCATTATGCGTGAAAACCATCAATTGCCGCCTCCGCGAACATGCTGGAAGCACTACAGTAGCGCGGCAACCCCATCAACACCCTGAACGCATTATTCTATTGGATAATGTCTGTGGTACTAACTTTTGTTTTTTAAAGAAACTAATCAGATACGAATGTACCGGAATATTTCAGACGGTAGGAAATACCATGAAACATAATTATGATAATATTTTTTTTAGTTTATTTACTTACTTCTTTTATTTTCTTTATTTGAGCCCGCCCATCGTCTACTTCACGCCTAATCAGTTACATGAGAGTGTTAGCTAGATTACAACGGGAGAAAAGCTATATTGTAGCCTATCTCCGGCCATTTTAGTCGGCAGATTAGTAAAATATCGATATTTTCAATCAATTACTATAATTCAATTGACATAGTCTGTCGTCTGGCAACATTCAGGTTAAGTTTTAATGGCGGAACTAAAATCAATAAAATAAATATTAATTATGTTTTCCAATGCTAGGGTAAAAGAAATGTTGATAAAAAAAACTTAGACATGTAAAAATACGGTTTAATTTTTGAGAAGTAAATAGTCTTGACATGGCACCAAAACTAAGGGCCCATTAGTTGTCATTCTCCTTTGTCTGCTCAACACGTAAATAACACAATGAATGTTGTTGAACTGTCAAAATGAAACCGATTCCGATTGATCTTGTGTTACGCAATTAGGGCGCAGGAACAAACATTCGTCAAAATTAAACGCAATTCAAGTGATTTATTTATTTATTATTTTAATTAAAACGGTTTAAAACCAATTACAATACCTAATTAAAGATACATTTTTATATACACGAACACAAGATAAAATAAAAGATAAAAAGTACACAAAAGATACAATATAAAATCATCTAGTAAAACAACACTTTCATAAATCCCTCTCACAGTACTTCTGACATGCCGACAAAATCTTCGTCCATTCGTCCGCAAACAGATCGTTTGTTGGATTGACGATAATTCATTAAACAAATCACAGCAAAGTTCGCGCGCTTGACAGTTTGTTTGCAAATTGTTCGGTCGGTCATCGTTCCAGAAACTGGTTGTTTGTGAGACATCAATAATTCAGGTCTTAGACCCAAACCCTATTCTCCTTTTTAAATATAGTGCCTAAGCCTAACCCAATAACATAAAATATGTTCTAAATCGCAGTCACGTCTAGTAGTAATGATATTCATCGCTCTGGGCCCGGCTGACCCAATTCCTCGGTCAACTCCCACTTCCACGGATATTTTCTTGTCAGACTACATCCAAACTAATATTATAAATGCGAAAGTAACTCTGTCTGTCTGTCTGTCTGTCTTTGCTTCACGCCTAAACTACTGAACCGATTTGTGTGAAATTCGGTACAGACATAGTTTGGAACTTGAGAATGGACATAGGATAGTTTTTATTACAAAAAATAAAAAATTAAATTTATTCCGGACATACAGCGCCATCTATTGGTCAAGAGTCGGTGTCATCTATTGGTGAAGTCACTATTCCACGCGAACGAAGTCGCGGGCAAAAGCTAGTTTTGTTATAAAGTTGTAAGTGTTCGATATTAATTTTATCCAAAAGCCTTCTGTATACACCTCGTGGTGCGCATGGCTTTTGGCTAAGAGGGCGCTTGTGGCCTAAGCAATAAGGTGGCTCGTGGCTAAGCCATAACAGCCGCACGGGTCAATCGATTAGGTTAAGCTACGCTTGCCGCGGTTAGTCCGTGGATGGGTGACAACTTTTTTATTACCAATACCCTTCCGTGCCTCGGAAAGCACATTAAGCTATAAGCAGGTCCCGGCTGTCATTCGTGGATTTTTGACAGTCATTACGGGTCGCCAGAAGCCCGAAAGTCTGACTACCAGTCTTACCAAGGGGGTATTATCTAGTTACTATTACCCAGTAGCTGGGCTGTGGAGCCCAGGTAGGCAGTTTCTCCATGTAAACTATTCAGCTGTATCCAGTAAGATTGGAAGCCCACCCCAGCATATTTGGGAAAAGATTATGTGTGAAGTATAAAACTAAAATATTAAATATACCTACACATATCACGCAATAAAATAATAAATACCTAAGTATACTTAAATAAATACAAAAATATATAAACATATATATATGTATACAAATACTCACTCACTCTCACTTAATGAGAAATATTTTAACTAAGTATATAATAATGATGACACTCATGAGCGTACGGACACGCACAAATATTAAAAGAAGACAACAATAATTAACGTACTTAGCAGACATTGAAGGTAGCAGCAAAAGAAGGTAAAGCAAAAGTTTTTCATGCGAAAAAAAAAGTCAAAATTTTGAGGGTAAATTAAAGACATAAACCAGGGCCGGAAAAGATTTTAACTGAGTTTTAAATATTTGTAAACTTTTAGAGGTAAATAATGCTACAAAAACCTTAATTATAGGACTACCCCAAACGATATCATTGACATCATTTATTACACACACTTACACAATCATATTAATCATTTAAGGCCTTTTAATATAAAAACAAAGTAACAAAAACGTAAAGATTGAAATCCTATAATTGAATTACTTACAAGAAATTCTGTAAACCTACTACAAGATAAGTTTAAGAGCCAACTTTCATCGACGAAGCCTCCCAACAGAGCGAACATATGAGAAGTCTGCAAACTTTCTGGGTTAAAGTCGAGCCCTTCACAACATACTGACAGACATATTTCACTAATAATATATGCACATAACTTTCCAAATGTAAGATAATTTAATTTATCGAGTAAGTTTTGATTTGAGTATTCATAGGGGTGGTTTATGAGATTGCGCATAGTTCAGGAGTTGTCATTCATTGATTTAAGTTAGTGTTTCAATTTTAAATTTAATTAGCCTATAATGTTCCCACTGCTGGGACACAGGCCTCCTCTTGGTGAGAGGAAGTGGGCCGTAATCCACCACGCGGGCCCGGTGCGGGTTGGTAGATGTCACATGACGTCTTCGAATTTTTGGTTCTAGGTCATCAGGCTGGTTTCCTTGCGATGTTTTCCTTCACCGTTTTGAGAGCATTGGTGATGAAATAATTCACACATAATGCCTGGCTGAATTAAATTTTACGAATTTCTATATTTATGTCTGTACCTAATTAAGTAAGTCGTGGCTGTTACCAGTGAGCCACAGTGGTGGCTCACTGGTAACAGCCACGACTTACTTAATTTTAAATCAATTTTAAGATCATTATTTACTTTAAGAGTAGTGACTTTTAAAGTAAATAATGATCTTAATTTTCATTCATACATAAGAGATGTGAATAGGATTCATGGCAGTCTAACCGGATGCAGCTGAGTACCAGTATTTTCATGGAGTTACTGCCTGTCTGACCTCCACAACCCAGTAACTAGATAATACCCCCTTGGTAAGACTAGTTGTCAGACTTTCGGGCTTCTGACGACCCGTAATGACTGTCAAAGATCCACGAATGACAGCCGGGATCAATGGCTTATCGTTCTTTCCGAGGCATGGAGGGGTCTTGGTATGTGTAATGGTCACCGACCAATAGACCAACTGCGACAAGCATAACCTAACCTGATCGATCGACTTGTGCGGCTGTTACTACATAGCCACAAGCCCCTCTATTGGACACGATGTACCGGTCTTAAAATAAAGCTATATCATCAAAAAAAATTTTTTGGGATGCTTCAAAGTTATATTCTAAATGAATTAAGTCACCCTATAATAGAAGTCAATCGTCGCGCGGACACGCGATCATCGATCATTTGTCACTTATTAGTTTGGAAAACCGGAAGTCGCCCTCTGACGTTGCGACAACGCGTTCGATTTCGACGAGCAAAATGAACGCAAATGTCACGTTTTCGTGCGACGATCGTTTATATCAGGACACGGCCTTAGTTTTTTTTAAGGGACTTCAATCCGCAACTACTGGTGACGTTAAGTCTACGTCACCCGGTTAGACTAGAAGCCGACCCCAACATAGTTGGGAAAAGGTTAGGCAGATAAATCGTGTCTAATTACGTTATATTAAAAAAATACTACTTTTTTTACAAATTACATCCCAAATGTATGAGTTCTAATCTCATTCACTTTAACATAGGTTTATGTATTAAAACATACGGTTTCCTCTCTAGGTAATGCGTCCGTATCGTTGCAACCACACCGCACCGCTGTATTAGCAGCTCTCACACTGATGAGCAAAAACCTGCGTTTTAATAATATCGAGTGGTCTTAGTTGATTGCTACTGATAGTAAACTCGTATTTCCTGGTTTATTTTATGTTAAATTAACAGAATCATCAAGGTTTTCTTAAACATTATTGTTTTTCTGGCATGCAGTGTCTGGTTATGAGAGCAATCATGGTAGCCCAGTGGCCCTGAATTACCAGTTGTAGGTCGTGGGTTCAAACCCTGCCAGGCGCTTTACTTTGTGTAATTTATTTCATATCCTTAATCCACCACGCGAGCCCAGTGCAGCACCCTAATTGCGTAACACACGATCAATCGGAATCAGAATCATTTTGAAGCAAATTGCTAATCCATTGCTTCATAAGTTCCAAAAATTTGTCTGCTCAACACGTAAATAATGCAATGAATGTTGTTGGACTGTCAAAATGAAACGGATTCCGATTGATCGTGTGTTAAGCAATTAGGGTGCGGGTTGGTAGAGGAGGTCATAATGTCTTCGCATTTTTGGTTCTAGGACATGTCGGTTTTCTCACGATGTTTTTCTTCACCGTTTTTAGAGCCGTGCTGATAAAATAATTTACACAAATTAAAGCACCTGGTTGGGTTCAAACCTACGATCTACAACTCGTAAGTGGTGGCCGTTACCACTAGGCCACCAGCAGTGCAATTCTGTAACCATCTCAGCGTGAAAACTTACGTGAAGTGAGCGTGGAGTGAGCTGTCATTACAACTAATGCTAGGGATTGACACTATTGACAGCTCACTCTAAGCTCACTGCACCTAACTTTTCACGGTGAGATTTTTATAGAATCGATCGGCAGTGCACACTGAAGAATGAAGCAAAATTATTATACAGTTGCTCTATTTCACAGGCTGCGTTTCAATTTTCATTGAAATCTATCAATTGTGTAGATAATAGTTCAAATACTAATCTGAATTTATTTGTGGGCAGTTAACCATTACGAGCCATTGAACTATCAATTGAATACTAATTAATTGGATACAAATCCAGGAATTTTGTGAGCACTAACTAGTTGGTCAATCAATGGCCAAAAACCGCACTTTGAGTCCTTTGATTTAATTGTAATGACATTATAATTTATCAAAACTATTATAGAAGTAATAAAAAAACAAAAGCGAACAAAGAGCGAATCAGGAGCCATCCAAACATGCTAGCAGTTAACCTGATGAACACCCAAACAGTCGCAAGAAGACTACAGATCCATCATCATCATCTTCCTAGCCTTGTCCCAACTATGTTGGGGTCGGCGTCCAGTCTAACCAGATGCAGCTGAATACCAGTATTTTACATGGAGCGACTGCCTATCTGACCGCCACAACCCAGTTACTGGGTAATACTATACCCCTTGGTAAGACTGGTTGTCAGATTTTCGGGCTTCTGACTACCCGTAACGACTGTCAAAGATTCACGAATGACAGCCGGGACCAACGGCTTAACGTGCTTTCCGAGGCACGGAATGTAAAGATGGTCACCCATCCACAGGCCAACCGCGGCAAGCGTAGCTTAACCTGATCGATCGACCTGTGCGGATGTTATTATTTAGCCACGGGCCCTCAAGAAGACTAATTATCCGATCGTCGAGACCGATCCATTATCATCATTTCAGACGAAAGACGTTCCTGCTAGACATAGGCCTCCCCCAAGCACCACCACTTAAACCGGTTCCGTGCTTCCTGCATCCAACGGGTTCCTTCCGCCTTCACCACGTCGTTGTTCCACCGTTTTAGAAAGATTCCTCAAGACCTTATTTAAGAGGCCTTCTCTCGTCCTTAACAGCCAGAATGCGGGACAGTGACAACAGTATTCTGAGGACAGTGGCGGATAGCATCTACTCTCCTATTCTGAGACGTTTTGTGGGGATGATGAACGAGTGAAGTACTTTCCCTTCGCTTGTGCGTCGTCCACATGAAGCGATCTCGAATAAACAAGTATTAAATAATATGGCACTAACATTAATTATAAGCAATTTACTAACACAGTGGATCTTACGTTGTCCGAAATAAATAATTTATTATTATTATTATTATTTTATCAATAAACGGAGAAGTCACTGAACAGCTTCCAGACAAACCCGTTAAAAATACCAAACATATTCCTGAACTAGCTTTTGCCAGTGGCATTGCCTGCGTGGAGTTCGGAAATCATCCTACGGGGACGTACAGTTTGTCATCACAATTATCTGACCCACCCTAAAAACAAACGAATTTGGACCCTCTGAATGTAACATTAAGGTTTATTTAATTTATATGAGCTTAACAGACAAGTGCTCGAGCACTCTAAGGACAAATACAGTAAAAATACAGACACGCAAATTTGATCTTTAACACGTAAGGTTAAGGTAAACCCACCCAACATTGTCGGAGCCACCGGCATTATATATCATTTTGTTAAGCTATTTTAATCATTATCTCGTTGACATTAAAGTTGAAAAGCTTTTAAGTCACACTACATAATTACAACCCAATCATTAATTTCGCGTATTTCCAACAAGTTCTTGTGGCTTAGCGGTTTGATGCTGGATTGGCAAAGAACAACATGTGGGTTCGAAAATACAGTCCACCTATATTATCAGTTTCTTTTTTAATTTGTTTTCATTTCTACAATATTGCTTGCATTATTAAAGAACGACCAATATGATTTACGCCTAATAACTTATCTTGTAGACAGGTGGGTAAATTGAAAAACTTTAAGTTCACAGAATTTATATTTACCAAGAATGTTTGGAAACGAAGTAAAAAATATATTTGCTTCGTGAGGTAGATAATAAATTCATCTAAGTGACAAAAGTTACACTACGCCTAATAGCAGTGACTGCGCTCACACATTTGTAAATCGTTTCACATAACTCGATAAGTATATTTAAGCAATTTGGTGTTACCAAACATAAAATCATATTTTTACATGAGTAGAATGTTGGAATTAGAGAGATTGGTCATCGACTTAATATAGCAGTAAGTGTTTTTTTATACCTATTTTATTTTATTGATTGTGATTAACGAACGCGTAGTTGGCTATTTTACCATTACATTCACTCCTTACAAGTTACATACACGGTTCCAAAAATGTTTTTTTTTTGTTTTAGAGAAATACGGTCAGTCTATGCCTAAGACGTTATGGAGACAATGGAAATATTCAGCGGATTCGTCCAGGAGCAAAAGCCATCAAGTATAGTCCCGAATTCGAACGCCACCGTTGTTTCAAGTCAAGTTGAAAATCCATTTTTTGCCCATTCGTGTAACCGCAATAAACCACAATATTTCAGTGGAAACAGTGAGAAGGCATTTACACGCTGCTGGGATAAGGAATTATAAACCGGCACAGAAAATTGCATTGACACCTGCTCATCGCGAAGAAAGGGTCCGTTTCGCCCAGGAATATTTAAATTTTATTTTTTTTATTTTCTATTTTTAAACACACCATGTAAGTAAATGCTCAATGGATTGATTGTTAAACCATTAAAATGTTGCAGATTATGCGGTGATGTTATTGTTATAAATAGATTGTTTCTATTTAAATAACATGTTTATTCACTACATATAGGCAGCTATAAATCTGTAAAGCATTTCACACATGAATTAATTTTCTCGATAGCAAACTTTTAAGCATAAGCATGCCTTGTTTAATGTTAATAAATGGTTAGATTTGATTATGGCATATTAATATAAAATGTAGGTATATTAATTTGGAAATATAAATGAGCATTTACTTATTTTATCTTACCTAAGTGTTTTAATGAAATAATAAACATTTTAAACTTGCAACTTTTTAATTTTATTTCTATACAAACTGCCCGTTTAAAAAAACAAGATCCTACGTCGTCCATTAAAGAAATGTAAAAAAAAAAGTGTAATAAAAAAAACAGCTGAGCAAAAAGCTACATTTAGGTTAAACTCGGTTTCGAACGTAGACAACGATGAACACCGCACTACCTTAGTGACCACAAGACCAACTCAACTCTTATAAGTAGCATTGAAATTTGATCTTAGTTGTTATGCTAGACGCAATATTCTAAAGAATTTGAACCATATAGTATACTTTCATAAAGTTTATTCTTGCACAGCACAAGCAGCCAACCTTTTCCTCGTGCAAATAGATTATTTTGTATTTTAAATAATCACTCCATTGAGACATGATAATAAAAAAATCTACCTACAAAATAGAAAATAAAAAATGGTAAAGAGACGTTGTTTTTGTATTTTAGTAAGACAAGGTCAAATATGTTTGAGCGTAGTCACTGCATACCCTTAGTAGCATTTGAATACCAGTTTTATAATAAATAATATTTATTTTTCAACTACCCACTTATTACAAGTTATGCGAAAATATTACCATTTTACAAAGTTTATATTTGAAGATTATCCGTCTATAGTTCTTTATAATAATACAAGAAATAGTTTTGGAATAAATTCTAAATTGAAAGCAAAACAATATCATCGTCGCAGGATTTGATCTCGCACCTTAATTTTCTCAGTCTTATACACAGACCACGAGACCAGAATTACTTGAACGCAATCATTAAAATAAGCTATTACACTAATTATATTATAACAAGTAGTTATAACATATAACCTAATGCTAACGTTATAAAGATGAAATTTGCGTGTCTGTATTGATTGTAAGTCCTCGTGCACTTGTCTGTTAAGCTCATATAAATTGAATAAACCTTAATGTTACAGCCAGAGGGTCCAAATTCGTTTGTTTTTAGGGTGGGTCAGATAATGTTGACGAGGAACTGTACTACCGCGATAAAAAAGTATCCTGTGTTAATCCTGGTTATAAACTATCTGTATGCCAAATTTCATCCAAATCCGTTCAGCAGTTTTTGCGTGAAAGAGTAACATACATCCATCCATCCTCACAAACTTTCGCGTTTATAATATTAGTAGGATATCTGCAAGAATGAATAGTATTTTTGTTTCTCCAATGATTTTTATTGAAGCCTATGCAATAAAAATCATTTGAGAAAAAACAATATATTAAAGTAAACTTTAATTACCCAAAAACAGAAAGTTAGTCTTATTTTAGCAAAATGTTATTATTATTATTTTATTGGCATTTCTTGGGCCCCTGGGGTCCCGGACCTTAGGAACAGTACGAGCCGAAGCCAACTAGCAGAGGCCCGTCATTACTTTTTTAAAAAATTTAAAATAATAACTGAGATTATTAATTTCCTGTTACGTTACAAGTATAAAATACTGGGAATTTTGATATAAGGATGCTTTAAGAAATTCTTGTAATTAGTTTCGTTTCAATACTTGAATAATTAAGTTATTAATTATCCCTAGACAAGCTTCTGCCCGTGACTCCGTGACGACTGGGGAATGATCAGGCGCAGGACCAACGGCTTTATGTGCTTTCCGAGGCACGGGGGTATTAAACCGCCAACTTCCAAACTCCGGATTACGAAATTCCTTATTGAAAACCCATTAAAGCTTTGTTCGACCCGGCAATCAAACCAAGAATCCCACGCTTAACAGTCGCGCTGGCAACCACGAGACCAACGATGCAGTCAACTTGTGTATATTTTACGTCTCTTTACAGGCTAATTGAAAAGAATAACTGTATTACCAAATTCACGACACTCCTTTCAAAACTTATTTTCTCAAGCGCCATCTTGAATTGTTTAACGTTCCTCAATAACGCAAACACAGCTTCTTCCACCATTATAAACTGAGAAACAGATTAATAAGCCTCCAGCAATCTTAAGTGGCCATAACGCTGCTAAGTGTTCGCGCACACTTGCGACACTGCGACGGTTTCCGTCCGGACGCAGTTTGTGGGCGAGCCTTACGACCATTCGCTTGAGGGCTGCCATAACTTAAATTATTGACGACGAGCACAAACTTCAAAAAACTGGTTTAAACTGGGTTCTTTCCAGTAAAAATAAACACGTTGTTTTGGTTTTTTTTCCTTTTTTATATTTATAGTCTTTTGCGATTTATTTCGGTTTGTCAAAAATCGACTTACGACTCAAAAATCGACTACTCATCCTGAGAATTCGTATCGGGATTTTGTTTTCCGAACATTCGTTGCGCGAGCTTTTGTTACGTAACGAACATTAAAGCACAAATAGAACAGTCTGGTGAGTACCTTTTAAAAAACCCCGTTGAATGGCCCCCAGACAAACCTAACTAGCACAAATCCTAGGAAATCTGGACGGATGGCAGCCCTAGCTCGTATGTATGTACCTACATCCATGTACCTACATAAATGGGGATAGAAATAATGGAGGGTACTTGTGAAAACAGTGATAAATAGAAGTTTATGTGGAAGTTTATAGAGTAATAGAAGAATGATTTTAAATGTTTAAGAGGTAGTAAATGAAATAACAATTGGTAAAGATGTAGCTCCTCTTGTGGGTTTCGCAAAAAAAGTTTTACATAGATGCAGCTTAAAGCTGTTTATTGTAGCAGTTACCGATTTCCATGTAGAAAAGTTCCGAGTGGGCTGAAATACTATTTCAAACTGATAAAAAACTACTATTGCAGGCACGAATATGGATTTAAACGGCTTATTGGTTTATTCGCACGAATTGACTCGCCCGAAACGGTTGAATCAGCACTTTTAAATATATTTTTTTTCTGTATGTGATTCTCACAAAGTTATTTTAGTATGCGAGTCGCCTATAGAAAAAGTAATATTATTCAAAAGTCTCGATTCGCCCGTTTCGGGTGAGTAAATTCGTGCGGATCGATTAATAAGCCCATTAAACTTATTTTACTTTATGTACTTCAAAAGTTTTACAGATAAAAGCAACACTTACCACTGAAAAACGAATATTTTTAAGCAATTATTTCAACTGAATTTTGCCTTCCCATTTCGAACTCTCAATCACGTAAATTGACCACAACCCCGCTTAACAATTAAACCGTTCTCACCCATTTATAACCAGTTTTAACCGGTTATAAGTAGTTTCAACTGCATTTAATCTCCATGTAACCTAATTTGCTATGTAAAGTGAAACTTGGAACTCTAAGAGATCGCTGTAGTTTTTTGTAAAGTTTGCACAGACTGATAGGCGCCGCTTTGTCTAACTAGACAAGGATGGGTTCGCCTGTTATTGTAATTTTTTTTCTAGATTGAAGGTATTGAAAGAAAACTAAGTAGTTAGCTTCACTGTCAACCTTACTAACCTGATTATGCTTTACCACAGCATAAACTACATGGAAAACCCCAAAACACTGCCCGACCTGGTATTCGAACCCAGGACCCCATGCGCAGAAGTCACGCTTGCGTCCACGCGACCAACAGCCGGTCGATTCTGTAAAAATCTCACCGTGAAAACTCAAGTGAAGTGAGCTTGATGTGAGTTGTCAGTAGTGTCAATCCCTAGCATTATTTGGAATGACAGCTCACTCCACGCTCACTTCACCTAAGTTTTCACGGTGAGATGGTTACAGAATCACACTGCAGGGCAGTCAAACGTCCCGGGTATACCTTCAGCACAATCCGCCTATTGAAAGCACCCGTATTGCCATCAGAAATGTAAATGCAGAAATCACCGTAAAACTCCACACAAAATAGTCCGCCTCGTTTGCAAAGCCAACTTTTACTGCGTCTAAAAGATATCTAGCTTTCAGTCTAGGTAGAAAACCGCAGGCGAAACCGTAGGTTAGTTCTACATACACAAGTAAACGATCGTACCCGAAGCCAATTTGGTTAGTATCCTCGATTCTCGTTAAAAGTTTTAACCAGTGCCGTGGCACGACATATTGTTGCTACCGGGAGCTACTCGCGTTTGGTTTTGTTTTCTTTTTTAATATAAAGACAAGTTAAGGTTGGTTTGTACCTATTTAAAAGTTTTTTTAGAGTTTTAATGAATTGTAAAAACTTTTTTTTATGATTATGTATGTACGAGTATGTCGGTTTGTGGATTCTGACTCCATTGACTTACTTTTTTTAAATTTATTTAGACTCCCATTCAGTCCGTTGTGCGTAGATCTTCATATAATAGACGACATTATTTTCTTCAAAGCTGTAAGTACAGTCAACAGCAAAAGTAGATGATCAAAATCAGAAATTCAATACTAATGAACGGAGTTCGCGTCAGAACTGTGAGGCGTCGAAGTGATTCAAAAGTATGTGATTGTAAATTATACCAAACATTTACTACTAGTACAGCTGCCATATAGCTGCGAACTCCGTTCATTAGTATTGAATTTCTGATTTTGATCATCTACTTATGCTGTTGACTGTACTATTAGGAAAGCCTAAGTTTCTCAAAATGAGAAGGCCTTTTTTCTTACAAGACGGAGCATATCTAGGATTTTTGCTAAACTGGGCCTTTTTGGCGCAGCCGTGAGGTACCTACACTTTCCTGCAAATTTTTTACATCGGACTTTACACTTTTTATTTTATCTTTTTATCTGATGTATGTATCTAGTGTATTTTGTGCCTTTTAGTCTTTGCCAAGTAAATGTTATATTTTTTCTTTCTTTCTTTCAATATACCTATTCATAATCACGCTTGCTCACGCTCGCTACAGGCAGGTGATTTGTAACAATTTATAAGGCCAACTATGCTCACGATGTTTTCATTCGTTATTGTTAGTAATTGATGTCTAAAATGAATCAAGAAAGTACCGTTGTAGTATAAACGTGAATTTTACATAGGTACATGTTATGGCTGTAGTACAATTAAAACTCGCAATAAAATTATAATTTATAATTTATTTCAGGTAACTAATATTAATAATACGAGTAAAAATACATGCGAGACAGACATTAATAAAAAAAACGTATGGGGTTGAGGGACCCCCGGCAAAACCAAGTTCAAAATGGAAATCCAAGATGGCTGCTGTGAATTTTCGCAAGCACCATCTTAGATTTTTATTTTGACCTCACTATCGGCTTTAGCACCCTCGAAAACCATAAAAACAATCTTTCTCTCTCTGTCTCTTTCTATAATGTGTAAACAACGTTGCATAACGCTAATTTGTTACGTGACGATTTCTCCAAGTACTCCTACCGCAAGCTCCGTTAAAGAACTTCGTTCCAAAAAATGGTATGTTTGAACCTGCAACCTCAAGATGCAGAACTTTCAAAACTTTCACTACAGTAGGTAGTCCATATAATCAATCAAAACTCAGCTAAGTGGGGACAGCTAAACCAACAGGAAGTAACTAATAAATGCCATAAATTTCAAACATGCTCGCTTCCGAATAAATTGGATGTCCAACAATCAGCGCTGATGATAAATTTTAAATGAGCTAATTAACTGGCCGTTGTGTAGTAATTTGTTGTGTCTATGGCTTAAATCATCATTTTAACTGACACTGCAAAATTGGTGTCATGTTAATACGAAAAACGTGGCATAAATGTCATCACATTGTATTTTCAGGGTATAATAAGACCCACAAAGCCGTCATCGACATATTCTGTACAGACGCCAGCACATCAAGCTACTACAATCTGTCAAATTTCTTTAATAGATTTTCAACTTTATCGCTAAAGCATTAAGGTTCAAGATTGATTGGGAAGATTTGACAGTTTCGGGTAGCTTGACCTGCTGGCGTCTGTACATCAAACGAAGTAACTTTGTGCAAAAATAATTTCTGGGAAACGCCTATTATTTTTTATGTGAAAATTCGCTGTTTAGGGTAGTGCGCAACGTCACTCGCGCAAAACATTGTGCTTATAGGTGCATGCAAAGGAGATCGCGGGAGGATTTAAAGTATTTAAAATTGGTTTTTATAAAAAAAACATCAAGAAAAGCTGGAAATTTGACCTTCAATATCTCCGTAACCTGAAGACACCTAAGGGTCAATTCTGGTAATTTTAAGAACGTTCACAGTCTGATCTCAGTCTCAATCTGTCAAAAATACGTCAAATTTCCCTATAGTTTGACAAGTTTTTGACATTTGTTTGTCGCCGAGATGAGACTGCGACTAGATTTTGAACGTTTTAAATTACGAGAATTGGCCTTCAGAATTATGTAACACAATTATAAACAGTAATAATTTTAGTAAATCTACTTAATAAAAATATTAAATTTACTGACAGACAACGCAAAGTCTGAACTGATGGATCTAGAAGCATGCAATTGTGCACAAGGATTTTTGAAAATTCCTCTCCTAACTGGATTAAATAAGAGATAAAAGTTGGCACAGAAGTTCGTAATTTTTGGCGATAGAAAATACCATCGGCCACACGGGTGTATAATATATATATCTTTTTTTTCAGAATAAAATCGGCGATAGATAAAGAAAAGAAAGAAAATACCTTTATTTGCGGTATAAATGCATGACGCAGAGAACGAACACAAATAAAATTAAAAGAAAAAGAATAACTTAGTTGTGGGAATGCGATGCAATGCATGTCATGGACGTATGTATACCTATTGTGAGTTGTGTCCGTTTCTCAAAAATATTCCTTGATAAAAAGTCTATTCTGATTGAATTTCACTGGTACACCTAGAAATCAAAACTATGATAAAATATTTACCCAAAGAAACGTTTTTGCATAGGTATTCCTCGCCTCGAAACCACGGCAAACACACACAAAAATAAAAAAGAAGCCTATGGCAACTCTTTCAGTGCCGCCACCCTAAAATAAACAAAAGAGGAGGGAGTTGACACAATTGCGGATAAAGAATTGTTTTGTGCGAGTATTTTCTAAAAGATATTAAATGGATGGTCTGGCGCTAACAAAAAAGGGGCGTTTTCTTTTGTTTTCTCCTAATTTTCTAAAGGTTTGCCATTAATGCGTATTTTGTTCTTGTGGCAACACGCTTTTTTGGGTAGCTTAAGGAAATGAATGCAGTATTTATTTGTGATTTTTTTGCCGTGTGGAGCTAGGCAACGATGTGAATATATCTTGGTCTTGTGATTATTTTGGAATGAAAATAATTGATTTAAATTCAATATTGATAAAACTCTGTAGGTAGGAACCTAATTATTTACACATTTCTTATCATTAGTTTTTATTAAGATTAAACAAAAACATTTATGTCTTATTTTTTTTTAATAATTTAAATTTTTACTCTCAGAAACCGTCCGGTGACATCAAGGCAGACCCAGGAGAAGATGGCGAAATAAACTTGACACCTACAGACAGGATTGTTTCACACTAGCTCAAGACAGAGAGGAGTGGAAAGAACAAAGGGAGGCTTTGCCTTCACCGCTGCTCTCAGAACGGTGAAGGAAAACATCGTGAGGAAACCTGTGTGTCCTAGAACCAAAAATTCGTAGACATGTGGCATCTACCAACCTGCACTGGGCCCGTGTGGTAGATTACAGCCTACTCCCTCTCTAAGAGAGGAGGCCTGAGTCTCAGCAGTGGGCAGCAGCAATCAGCATTACAGGCTGATTACGATGAAATAAAAACGTTTAGTCCTACAACAACTAGTGAGACGAATGCGTCTCTCACTTACAAGAGACCGCAACAGATGCTCAAAAGTTCAACCATAGCTGACTTTTCACCTCCGCAATCAACATTCAATACTCTTGACTACAGAACACAACCACTATTTAAATACAGGTAGTAAATCAAGCAAGTATTCACAGACCTAAGCTGGAACGAGCTCGCATAGTTATGGGCGCAAAGTTTTTGGATTCCGCACGCATCTGGCGTGGAATTTCCGCCATTATCGAGAATACTTGGTGGATGTGCGAAGGGGTGAAGGTGGTATTCGATTGATATTCCCTCTGCCTTCAGAAATGTCTGAGTGTGTAGTACTCGCAAGCTGCGTTTGGGGAGGGGTAATTCTCGTAATTTTAAGAACGTTCACAGTCTGTATAAAAAATACCTCTAAAATCCCTACATTTTTTACCAGTTTTGAAATTGAGTGTCACTGAGATGAGATTGTGACTACATTTGAACGTTTTTAATTACGGGAATTGGCCTTCAGATGTATGTAAATAAATGAAGCAAAAGGGGTATAGTATGTAAGTATCGTAGCAATTGGCGTTCTATAGTTTTTGCCTGCCCCCACGGGAAAAAAGTGTGTGTGTGTGTAGAGAGAATAATATGTGGCAAATTCTTTATTCTTCGCTTGTTCGCAGGTATGTCGTTAAAAACAAATAAAGATAGACAGACAAAAAATTTAAAATTGTTAGGTATTTTTTGTTTTAAACAGCCTTTTCATAAATGCATATGAAAGTATATAATTATGGTACTCGTATATACTTTTATATGCATTTAGTAAAATGCTGTTATTTTGATAGTACAAACAGACACTTCAATATTATTTCTTTGTATGTAAGTATAGAATATTATGTGATTATTATTTATTTTTGATTTTGTAAAATAATTCATTCATAAATTCATGCATACTTTGAAATCCTTGGATTGATGGTTTATTAACCTAGTTATTTTGTTTGTGTTTCATAATGAAATAATTTAATAATCAAGAACGGGGCGTTCTGTAAAATCGTTATCAAGGTAACTTGTCTTCTACAGTGACAGGCGGTTGAATATAATTGACATTGACAGCCATTTTGACCTGTCACTTAAAGTGACATTGCAAAGCGTAATCAAGTAATTATATAACCGATTCTGAAACGGTGGTTTAGCTTTAGGTTCGTTTAGATTTTAGTTACATTTTATCCGACTTCAAAAATAGAAGGAATTCTAATTTATTTATTTGTACAAATAGGTGTAATTAAGAACCGGTTGTTTCAAACGGTTGGTTAACGTAACATACGTACATACTTACGTCAAATAATAACGATAACGTACTCCTTGTTATTTGACGTATGGAAGGCAGAATTATAAATCTCCTTGATCCGGAAAAATCTAGAGATTCCTCACTGGGCGGCTTTGCGTGTTTCGTTTTTCATTGGGTAGAGGAGGTCTTATATTTTTATTAACTTTGTTTGAATAGTTTATGAGTAAGCCTCAATAATATGTTTTTGATCCACGTCATATATGTTGATCTTCTTAGCAGTTTGGGACTTATATTTTCCATCTATGTTGATGATGTTATATTATTCACATAGCAAGTAGTGGTATACGAATTTGAATGTGGTATCTAACACAACTAAAAAATTTAAAAAAACTTTTGATTACACTCCGGGAGTGCCGGCAGAAGTGAAAACTTGAATATTAACGCTGTGCATTTTTGATATTTTGGAATGCTGTCTATCCTCCCCCCGTCTTACAAATTTTCAATCAGGTCACGTGTCCTGACGCGAGCTCCGTCTTACGAATTTCCGATCAGGTCACGTGTCCTGACGCGAGTTTAGCATTTTTTACCCATCACAACAAAAGTGCACAACGCCGCTAAAGAAGTTTTCACTTCAAAAATATAAAGGTTTTTGTTGTATTTTGTCAGAAACCGTCACGGGCATAGACGACTCCGCCCTGGAGTGCAAATGTGGTGCGGTTCCACAAACGACGGGACAATTAATATCGTGTCCCGGGCGTCCTGTCAGCTGCACGTTACAGGAACTGATGGACGCTGGTGATGGCGCCAAACAAGTAGCCAAATTCTGGGCCGAGTCCATTTAGATTGCTATCGACACGCTAAGAAGACGGGCTAGTGGCGCACTAACACTGTTCTCATTAAGCCATGTCTCCTGCGCGTGTTTTTTCGCAACATTACACAAAAACGTCAGCACAAAGAGCTGTGCCATACACATTTGTGTATGCAAACATGATGTATTTGTTTTCCACCTTCATGGAAAACATTCCGTGCCATGTACGACAACACGGTTAGCGCAGTGGCTGAGCGATCGGACTGCTACTAAAAAATGTATATAAGTAGTTTATCAGCCATCTTGTTACCATAACACAAGCATTAGGTTGCTTAGCTTGGGACTAGATGGCGCTGTGTGAAATGTCCAGGGATATTATTATTATTATTCCCCGTGCGGGTGAAGAGGGGAAGGGTTTGTTTCATTTTCAACCGCCACGCGCACCGCGCACATCTAGCATTTAGCATTTTTAACCGACTTCTAAAAAAGGAGGAGGATTTTTTTTTTTATGTTTGTTCGCGCATAACTCTTGCGCTTGCCAACCGATTTGAAAAATTCTTTTTTTGTTGGAAAGGGTATACTTCCCAAATGGTCCCATAGAAATTTCATCAAAAACGGTTCAGTAGTTTGGTTTTTAAACCAAAATTACTGGTAAAAATTACAACTTAAAAGTGAAAAATAAAAACTTTTTTGCAAAAAAAATCAACCGACTTCCAAAAACGACACTACAAAGTGAAAAATAACTTTAATTTCGGAAGTCGGTGGCAAACAACGAAAGTGTGAACCCAACGACACCGACTTCCGAAATTAAAGTTATTTTTCACTTTGTAGTGTCGTTTTTGGAAGTCGGTTGATTTTTTTTGCAAAAAAGTTTTGAAAGCTTAATTCCAACTGATACAGGTTTTGAGGTTATATTGTCGTGTGAATAGTTGACCCTAATTTAAAAACATTTTATTACGCAGGATACGGCTTGTGTATATGTGTGAAACAAATGCTTATGTGTAAGGTTTTTTGGGTAATGTTTGGAAAAAAACACGCGCAGGAGACACGGTATTACTTGTACCATAGTTGCCAATACCTCATCCACGCCATCCTACATCGGTCTACAGACCCGGCAGCATCCCAGCGATTCCCGCGGTCGCGCCAATTAATCAGCTCCGAGATATTGATTAATTATCGTTGGTCAGTGCGCGACCAGCCTAACGCGCGGCCAGTGTGCGCCCGGACTAATGTGCTGGATTACGGATGCTAATGATCTGGTAATAATGGATGTATTGATTGGGTGTGTTTGCGAATGTGAGGTGGTGACGTGGAAGCCATGTTTGTTCCTTATTGGTGACAAGTGAATTACGACTTTTATTCAATTGTTATTTGGTCAAAGCATACTTTGGCCCTTTGTAGACTCACATTTTTCTTAGTGTGAAAAACTAGGGTTCATTTGCTATGTGTAGGCACGGTTGTCAGTGTTGTATGGATCACTATGGAAGTTTGTTGACGGACACGTTTTTTCTACGATTAATATGCCGTACCGTAAAAAATCGTGCCATGTAGTCTCCAAAGGAAATAAGTTACCAGGGGGTCTACTCCAAAGTAGTATCGGCCGAATGTTCAGCCGTTTCCTGCTACGAAGTTATTTGGTTCGGTCGGTTCCGATCCTACACTCCTACACTCTTTCGAATATTGACTATGGTCCCGACACAACTGAGCCGATCCGAACTTTTTTCGCATTTTTCGATAATATTCGGTTTGGCCATGTGTCGGTCCGATCCGAACATTTGCACTTTGCACTTCGGAGTAGGCCCCCAGGGTCGTCGGATATAGTTGAAATTTATTTTAATTAATAGAAAACAAGATGTTTATTTATCTAATTAAATTTAATTCGAAAACATCCATCGGTTTCTTACTAAACTTCAACCATATCCGACGAGCCTGGTTACTTATCTCCTTTGGTGACCGTACACACAAGTTTTTTAGAATGCGTAAAGACCCATTCCTAAAATCCAATCCTTCCTTTATCATCATCATTTCAGCCGAAAGACGTCCACTGCTGGACATAGGCCTCCCCCAAGCACCTCCACTTCGACCGGTTCTGTGCTTCTCGCATCCAACGGGTTCTTGCAGCCTTCACAAGGTCGTCGGTCCACCTTGTGGGAGGGCTTCCAACGCTACGTCTTCTGGTATTCGGTCGCCACTCCAGAACCTTTCGGTCCCATCGACCATCTGTTTTGCGAGCAATAATAATAATATCCCTGGACATTTCACACAGCGCCATCTAGTCCCAAGCTAAGCAACCTAATGCTTGTGTTATGGTAACAAGATGGCTGATAAACTACATATTATATACATTTTTTTTTGTAAATACATACATATTATAGATAGAAAAATACCCAGACTCAGAACAAATACATGTAGGACTTACAAATATTTGTTCTGTGCGGGAATCGAACCCGCGACACGCAGCGCAGCAGTCCGATCGCTCAGCCACTGCGCTAACCGTGTTGTCTAAATGCAATGTGCCCTTCCTTAGTTACCAGTAATGTAGACTCAGGGTAAGGACGCGTTCACCTTCAAGTAGTAATCCATCACTAGACTGTTGGTTAAGTTACTCAAGTAGATAACATAAAAGTCTAGACTAGAAAACTTCTTAAATATAATTGGGGTATCTATGATAGATTGCCAAATAACAAACAAAAAAAAAGTACGCATAATTTGTTTCTGGGAAAGTTGTTTAATATGAAAAGTACAATCATGTGTGTAGGTATCGCTTACTGATTACCAGTCATCTATATCTATACTAATAATAAATCTGAAGAGTTTGTTTGTTTGTATGTTGGTTTGAACGCGCTAATCTCTAAAAATACCAGTTAGATTTGAAAAAATCCTTTTGCCTTTGATAGCCCAGTTCTTGAGGAAGGCTATAGGATATTTAACATCACGCCCAGACTTTTAGAAGCCGAGCAAAAAGGAACACGAAAACGAACTAAAAGCACAGGCAGAAGCTAGTCTATATAATATCATTAAATAAATAAGCATGAAATTTACCCATTACAGAACAACAATTGCCTGTCATAAATAAAACGGATGACCCCTCCTTCATACTCTTACATAACAGGTTTTAAACCCACCCATTTCCAATCCACCCATGATTTGAAAAAAATCGGTTAATTAAAGCTGAGATTTCACGAACGAGAAATTAAACATCGTACCACAATATCATGATACAACATTGTATCAACAATTTCACGAGAAAATAGGAAGCTAATTATGGTGGAACTACCCGGAATACGTAGCGATTCTAATATATAATTATGAAATTCAGAACAATGTCAATTTAGCTTTTAATTGAGCAGAGGTTACTGTGGTCATACGCAGTTTGGAACTTGTAGTTCTCACTTCGTTAGTAGCTAAATTAATGATCATAATAATTTTGAGCGTGTTCCCAATGTCGATGTTATTGGCATAATTGTTAATTAAGTGTGAATTTGAATTTACATATGGTATTAATGACGCAATGTTTGTGAACATCTTTGCTATGGTTTGATTTTCGTATGTAGCAAATGACATAATTAGCAATACGCTGTGTGCAGTTGAAGGAGTGACAGAGCAATCAACAAATGAAAATCAAAAGTCATTTATTCAAACTAGGCTTAGAGTCAGCACTTTTCGAAGTCCCCCAAAATCGCACGCCCTTCACCACTTCCTAGTGCTTTAGTAAAAAGGAAAAAGTGGCACAACGAACTCCCAAGCAACACATGATGAGGGAAAAAAAATCTGCTGTTTTATAGAAAAGTGCATTCAAAATGTATGGAACAGCTATCTTTTTTTTGATAACTGGCCAAAAATTTCAACGCAGTGGCTTAGAATCATGTACTGAATCCATGCAACAGATAACAGGTTACGCGTCGATGTCCCTGCCACCCTGTATATCCAATGAGGTTTTTGTAACTGTAAACTCACGAAGAGGGGCCCGTGGCTAAATAATAACAGCCGCACAGGTCGATCGGTCAGGTTAAGCTATGCTTGCCGCGGTTGGTCTGTGGATGGGTGACCATCTTTACATACCGTGACCCCTCCGTGCCTCGGAAAGCACGTGAAGTCGTTGGTCCCGGCTGTCATTCGTGGATCTTTGACAGTCGTTACGGGTAGTCAGAAGTCCGAAAGTCTGACAACCAATCTTACCAAGGGGTATCGTATTACCCAGTAACTGGGTTGTGGAGGTCAGATAGGCAGTCGCTCCATGTAAAATACTGGTATTCAGCTGCATCCGGTTAGACTGGAAGCCGACCCGAACATAGTTGGGAAAAGGCTAGGCAGAAGAAATACCCTCACGAAAAAATAATAATAATCAGGGAGTATGTTTCACAGACATCAAAATCATCACAAAAGTACACAAATACTTTTGCTAAAAGCGATACTAATAAGAAGAAACAAGCTTGTAGACTAGACGACGAAACAAGAAGTTGACAGTATTGTGATCTAAATATAGCAATAGTAGTGCTGTCGGAATGTACTACGGATCGCACAAGACGATACTGTAGTATATATACTGTCTGTCTGTCTGTCCGGGACTAAGAATAAATTGACAACGACATACGGATGTTTCGGACGACTAACATCTTCTTGGAGTAGATTGCAAACTAAATTATGCAGAACTCAGATAAAGATAATTTTAATGTCTGCAGCCACAGTTATTGGAACGAAGTTCCTTATCGCGCATTGCGAAAGGAGGCTAGACGGAAAAAATTAGGACCAAAAGTTGGAACGACACTTTTTGCTATAGTTGTAAGCACTGCGGCGTGCGCGTGTTTCTCTGTCTGTCTCTCTCTCTCTCTTTGAACTTCGTTCCATCCGGGTGTCCCTTGACAGCTCTCAAGTTTTTTCTTTACCAGTGGGTATGCAAAACGTAATAAGTTCTGCATAACCAGTAGAAAGCATCCATTAGTTCTTCTAGCAAGAGTCATAGTCAGCCTGTTCCCACTGCTGGGACACAGGCATCCTCTCTGTGAGAGGAAGTCGGCTGTTATCCACCACGTGGGCTCAGTGCGGGTTGGCAGATACAGTAACTAGAGTACAGCCGGTTTATTCTATAAAAAAAAAAATCGTGATAACTTAGGGGACGTGAGTTTGAAGTGATTATTGAATAGCGTTGATCCCTAGTGTATCAGGCGGAAATGGAATGACAGCTCACTTCACCTAAGTTTTCACGGTAAGATTTTTACAGAATTGACCGGCTGATACAGACGCCAGCACATTAAGCTACTACAATCTGTCAAATTTCTTTAGTAGATTCTCAACTTTATGGCTAAAATATTAAGGTTCAAGGTTGATTGGGAAAATTTTCCAGTTTCGGGTAGCTGCTCGTGTCTGTACCTACCTACTTCTTGATGGCCTAGTAAAGTGACAATCGCTTTCAAAGCGTTTTGTATTTCTACAATTTTAAACAGGATTGACATAAGCTTTAAGCTTTAAGCATAAGCAAAGCTTATATGTATTATAAATGTCATTCTTATACATTTTTGACTTTATCATCATGATCATCGCTGATACAATGTGACTTTTTCTATGTCGACGACAAAGAAAAAGTCACATTGTATCAGAGGGTGCAGAGAAATCAAATTGTTTTCTCATCTTGAACAACACCCATTCTATATATGAGTATCAGTTCTCAAATACAATGTAAATTAACAGCCTTTTCTTACTCGTTGTTAAAGCAACTTACTTTAATTTATTTTTAAAGCAGGTGAAAACCTCAAGCAAGTTCGTTTATTTATTTAACCATTTATGTCCGCACATTACATAAACAGACAAGAAGAAAAGAACAGAAAAAAATAGGTACAGTCAACCGCAGAAGTAGATGATCAAAATCGTAAATTCAATACTAATGAACGGAGTTCGCAGCTATATGGCAGCTGTACCAGTAGTAAATGTTTGGTATAATTTACAATCACATACTTTTGAATCACTTCGACGGCACACAGTTCTGACACGAACTCCGTTCATTAGTATTAAATTTCTGATTTTGGTCATCTACTTTTGCTGTTGACTGTACAAGGTGATGCTTTTTCTAAAGAAATCTCTTCCAGCAACCTGCGATAGGAAACTAAATGAAGAGATATAGATAGCGCGGTGTGAAAGAATAAAAGAGAAAATAAAATACAGACAATCAAAAACATCTCACTTAACGTATAATATGAGAATATAATTATTAATGTACATAGATATTTCTAAAACAAATATCACTCGAATATAAATAATTATAATGTGATTAAAATACATAATAAATAAATACTTTAGTGTTTTTTTACTTTTCGGTTAAAAACTGCAACAGTTTGACTGTCCCTAATGTCAGGCGGTTGGTTGGTAATGAAATATTTTGCTTATTTTTGTCAAACAATAATGTTCTGCAAGCTAAGTAGTGTTCCAGGAATGCACATTGGATCACACACGAAGACAAAACGCGGCATCTGTCTGTCTGTCAACCGGGCTCTGTCACACACTGTTATATTTTATGACAAACACTGACAAACCCTTTAAAAAATAAAGTGAAAAAATGTCGTAACAAAAACGAAGTTTCATGTTATTTTTACAAGCAACGTTTCATCATTTCTGTACGAAGGAGTAAAATATTTTGTATTTTGTTCGACGAAACAGTGAATTTGTATAAAAATATTGGTAACAAAGTAAAAAAAAAACTGTCATCGTTTTAAAACAACATCGTTATTTTCTTACTGCAGAATAAAACCCTTTTTTTGATATAAAAGGAAGAACGTGCATTGAACACTTATTTAGTTTGATAGTTTGTCACAACTATTTCCTTCATTTTAAGACGTGGTGTCTGTTCCGTCACGAGCTTCCTCTATGCTCGATAGATGGCGTTGTACCATTTGACTTTTTCTCTGAATCGCGATGTTAAGATTCTCCGCGAATATCACAATTATAAAAACAACATAACAACATAATCAGCCTATATTGTTCCCACTGCTGGGACACAGGCCTCCTCTCTTCGAGAGGGAGTGGGCTATAATCTACCACGTGGGCCCAGTGCGGGTTGGTAGATGTCACATGTCTTACCGCCTTGTCTTAGATGTAACCGGCATGTCCTAGAACCACAATTATAAGGATTAGTACAATTTTTTAAATTCGTTTGGATTTTTTTCGTTTCACAAAATCCTCGGGCAGTTATGGAGTGCTGAACAGGGCCCTAAAAGGATGCCAATGAAAAGTCAGATTCCGCCATACTCGGTTTTAAAAGGAAGCAGATCCGTTGACAGAGGTGGTATAGCTGTGGCATGGCAGAAAGCATTGCCACAACGAGTTGTGGTCGTATAGTATGATAGCCACGACACGAATTTCACTATGTGGTCTTTTTGCGAATCGCCCACTCGCACATTGCGTCGTGACCATTTTCATAAGAGCCATAACACGAATCTCGCGATGTGGATGTTTTACAGTGACCACAAATCGTTACGAGCTGTTTTTTCGCTCAATAAGCGATTTCGGTCTATGAGCGTAACATATAATTGTATCTATATACCCAATATATTTTCAGAAAATACTCCTTAAGACCTTTTATTAGACATCAAACACAACAAATTGGTAAAAATACCTCGGACCTTCGATTTTTTACCTGATGATACCTTTATCAAAATACGACGAGTAGTTTAGGAGTCATGAGAGAACAAATAAAATACATACTTATGTAAGTATGTATTTTAAACGAGTGTTATGATTTTAACAGGCTATGTATGTACATACATAGCCTGTTGAAATCATAACACTCGTTTGGTTTTGTCGTAGACGAGCAAAAAAATGAACAAATACTCGAGCCTGAAATAAACGAATTCTATTTGAATCATTAGTGTGTAGGCGCGTAGTAAAAGCGTAGGCGTCCCAAAATCCGCCAATTTTCCACGAATACCCCATTCATCAAAAAACCCTCACAAAAACACAACCAAAACATTGAAAAAATATTGACTCAACAGTCGTCCGCGTCGTCCACAAAACATAACACGTTCGACAAACAGACAAACAGTATGTCACAGCGAAATTAACTTAAGCTCGTGGCGCCGCCTCTCATTTTATTTGTTTTAAAATATCAGCTGGCGTGTATCATGTCCAATTAGGTGCAGGCCGTCTGTTGCGGCTTAAACAAACCTTTAGATGTATAAAACAAATACTGGCTGAATCTATTTTTGACTGGGCAGCTTTTGAAGAGGTGCAAGCTGTGCTGTCATGGTCGTCGCGTGTTTTC
Source organism: Apamea sordens (assembly GCA_945859715.1). Taxonomy (NCBI): domain Eukaryota; kingdom Metazoa; phylum Arthropoda; class Insecta; order Lepidoptera; family Noctuidae; genus Apamea; species Apamea sordens. The sequence continues at coordinate 1,751,232 of OX244002.1, forward strand.
GGACGTAATTGCCATATCTGTTTCAGCGGATATATTTAAACTAAGAAATGTGAAGACCAAAAGAAAGTGTTTCTATTGTTACGAATTTTACAGACTGTTTACCCCTTTATTCATACAGGTTGCTTTACATGGGTTTATTTTTAAACGATGATTAAAGTTAAGTGACGTTCAAACGTCAAAAATGTATGGTTAAACAGTCCCAAATCAAATCACTACTTAATTTTAAGCAACGTTTGTGAATAAGCCCCTGTATATTTATGAGATGGATATGGTTATTAGCTGGGATATAAATATTGACCAGAAGGCCAATTCTCGTAATTTAGATTTTGAACGTTTTAACGTTCAAAATCTAGTCGCAGTCTCATCTCGGCGACAAACAAATGTCAGCAACATGTCAAAATGTAGGGAAATTAGAAGTTTGACAAATTGAGACTGAGATCAGACTGTGAACGTTCTTAAAATTACCAAAATTGCACCTCTGATTTCAACTATCTGCTATCGGTGGGTTTTTATTATTTATCCTCCTTATCCCAGGCCATAACGTCACGAAATTTCAATAGTATAGCGTTGCTGTGTGTTAGAAGTTATGATGGTATCAAACATTAAACAATTTCGTTCAAACTTCTTAGACTAATGTGTGCCCTATTTATCTATTACTAGCTTTTGCCCCAACTTCGTCCGCTTGTAATGGCTTGCTCCCCGACCCACTCCATCGCATCGCATCGCCTACCTGCACTATTACTTTGTTTTTGATTAGAGTTCTTTTTTTTTTCTTTTTGTTCTTGTTGCTCGGCTCCTAAGAGTGCCCGCGTGATGCTTATTATATATAGCCTTCTTCAAGCAATGGGCTATCAAATGCAAAAATATATTTTTTAGTCCGTCTGGAAGTTCCAGAGATTAGCGCATTCAAACGAACAAACTCATCAGCTTTATTATTAGTACAAATACTTATACATAGATAAGAAGCACCGATATTTCATTTTATATCGCAGTTACAAGCTGCGAACTATTTAAAAACACTTTTACACCCTAATCCTAGTCTCTTAACACATTTTCCTTAACATAAACTACCCTTCTCCATATCTATTTTGATGCCCTCAACCCTCGGTCACTTACGACCATGGTCGCCTAAACGACTTCCGTTGACAACATCCTGCATCAACAACAAGAATATCGGGGCACGGAAATTTTGTAATGGCGGGCTCAAACGGAGCCAGTGATCGAGCCAGTAAGTTGGGAGCATAGAGCATTGTTTGTAGGAGAACGCGTGGAATGCAATAAAGGGTAGTGGATGAACTGCGGAACGGTCATTGTCTGTGTTTTACGTTTTTATATTAAGTGAGCGGTTGTGTGTGTTTTGTGCTATTTCTGGTATGTCCTGAGTGATACTGTCTTAGTGGAGCTTTGTTCCATGTCACGCGGAAAATTTGCTGGAAGTATTCCTTATTTGTTTTCACAACGAGCCGTATTTGATTTAGATTGCTGATATAATGAATGTTGAATCATTTATTTTCGAACATGATAATATTTACATAATATATTATAAGCTTACAGACTTAAAATAATAATATGTAAATGGTTATAAAACCAAACAAGGGTAAAGAATCATAGGGCATCAAAAAATTCGCCTGTATCGCTGTCAGCAGGAAAAGTGCCCAAAAGGCTGGCAGCATTGCCACGTTGTATGGAGATGCTGATTCTTTGGCCAAAAAATAGGCCAACCCTCTGGTCACTTGCAACAGTCGACCAACCGCTTGGCGATGTCTTGAAAAGCCAAGTGGGCACTTGGACCCTATGACCCTAGTGTTTTAACCCCAAACGGCTCGCTTGAATTTAGTCTTGTAATCTCCGGATTGGTAGAATAAAAACTTCGGCAAATTCCTTCATTTTATGCCTTCAAATTCTTTGTTCATTAAATTAAGAAAAACAATAACTGACTGCCTCGCAGCAGCGTTTTAGCGCAGTGACTAAATGGTTTTGCTTTACGGCTAGTAAATATTTAAATGGTCTGGAATAATACCAAATTGTTTGGGTTCCAGCTTTTGCGCTTGTTATATTTTTATGTCTGTTCTGTAATGGCCTCCGTAAGTAGCAAGTACTTAATATTCGGCACACCCTGGACTTCATTCTTCGTGACGTTTGCGCCTTCATCTGCATCATCGTCATCAGCACCTACTTCTGGACATAGATCTATGTCTTCTCTTTGCTTGTGCCAATCCCTACGTTCCAGATGATCCCACGATGGCAACAATGTTAACCCTAATGACTGGCTAATATTTTCCACGGTATTACCTATAGGCGACGCCTGAGGTTGGCCTATATCCAGCAGTGGACGTCTTTCAGCTTCTTGATTATGATTATATTTCCATACGAGAGAAGAAAACATTGGAACCGATTCCTTTGTTCACAAACTAAACTAAATTTAAGTTCAGTGCATCTTTTTCTTTGTATTTTATTAAGAAAAGGACAGAAGATAAATATTAGTTTAGTCCTGTCAAATTAGTCAGCGCCTGACGTAAATTGACGTATTTTTAGTAGCCATGTTTTAATCACGTCTAAACTGTCTATGGAGTATCTTAATTTGACAGGACTTAACTAATATTTTATCTTCTGTTGTTTTCTTAATTAAATAGAAAGAAAAAGATGCACTGAACTTAAATTTAGTTTATTTTATGAACAAGGGAATCGGGGCCAATGTAATGTACTCGTATGTGAAATGTTTTTTTTTTTTGTAAATAGGATATCGGAATCAAATTTACACGTCATACTTATTATTTTAAAAAAATAAGCTAGATGATGTCGCCGTTTCCTATCTGACTGCTCTGGGATGAAAGGCCGAAACAAACTCAAAGCTCAGTCTGTTTTAAAGTCCAGACCCTTGTATAGACCTAAATCCGAAGTACGGCAATAAGGCACCCATCCGTCAAGTCGTGTAACCCCGTATCAACCCGACGTTAATCACGCATATACATACTTTGGAACAAGTTTGGTAAGTTCTCCCGGCTCTTTGACACCGGATGCCCGTACTAAACTAATTATACCAACTACGAGTGCCGCAAGACAGCGGTCCATGTAACTTTGTTATGTATGACACGATGTTTTCGCTTATCATGTTAGTGCTTTAAGGGTAGTAGTCAGACTGGTTGAGTTTGTGAGCGAGTGATTTTTTTTATGAATATAACAGGTTTCGGTTCATGAAGAGATTCGCGGTTTTTCTGAGGGTCTTTGTTCTATGTTAGAGGGTTTGGTTTGCGGACTTAGTCCCTTATATGGGCCATTATGCATGGGCCATGGCGGCCGTCGGTGGTAATTCTAACCAGCCCACCTCGCCCCAGAAGTTGATTACATCGTCTGGTCTGTTAAGAACATCTGTGTAAGATCTTGATGCCTGAAGGGTTTCTGTCCTAATCTGGGGGTCGCTTGTGCATTTAAAGAGCACATGCTCAACGGTTTTCTCAGCCTCCATGCAAGCCCTGCATACAGGACTGTCCGTTATGCCTATTGTGTGGAAGTGTTTTTTAGTGAGCAGTGTCCCGTGATGGTTCCCTTCACCAGGCACAAGCTGTTTCTGTCCAGTTGTAATAAACTTTTGTTTAGCCTGCCATCTAAGGACATAGTATAGCATAGCTGGGGGTATAGCATAGTGGGTATAGCTTTCTAGGACTACGTGCAGCCCGGTGTCGAGGTCCACCAACTCTCCGCTTGTGTATGGGTAAAACTCTTGCCACCTGCGTAGCTGGTTGAAGGGGTGGGCACGATAGGTTCGGGTCCACATACTGACGCGCTGGGTACTCTTCTGGCCAGTTCGTCAGCTGCGTCGTTACCTCCTGACACAAGACACAATCTTGCTTTCAAAACGTTTTGTATATCTACAACGACTGTCAACTGGATTGACGTAAGCTTATGCCAATTAATACAATTTTTGACAGCGCTGATAGGAATGTCACATTGTGTAGGCCCCCTGTTGAAAGTGGTTGGAGACGCCTATGGGCACCTGCAATTTCGAGGGGTTTTCCAATAAGCTATATAGAGTGGCGATTAGGTTATCAAATTAAGGGGTGATTTTTCAATCATCTGATAACTTTATTCGAGGAATAATTTTGAAATTTTGACAGTTATTTCATACAAAAGCTGTCAAAAGTCAATTTTATTCCTCGAATAAATGTTATCTGGCGATGGAAAAATCAGCCCCATACACTATAGCGGTTATTACAAGTTGTTATCAGTCTGTTAAAATAATAAAATAAAGAATTTTACTAAAAAAAGAAAACTGAATTTTTATACAAAACAAATAGCTTAAAAATTGTCACGAAATAAACCACCCTTGTTTATAAGGCACTAGACACACGCGGGGCGATGGTATCAACAATTCAACGCAAACTTTATGGTATTGTTAGCAAATAATCACAAATTAAAATGTTGTTATATTCAAACAAAAAAAAATGTCCCAAGGCTAGAATGTTAATTTTTATTGTATGTATAAAATATGCGATGTAAATACCAATAAAATACCTAATCGCCACACTGTATTTTATTTTACTTTTGAAACAAAAATATTTGCTTTTTATCTTGATGAAGGATGAAGGAAAAAATCGTTCTGCGCTTTTGCTTGACAGCAGATTTCTCGAAAGAATTCGCTCTATTATTGAGTTCCGTTACAAAAAAAAAAAAAATTGCACGGAAACAATTGGCACTTGGAACTTATTTTGAAAATAAAAATATAGGTAAACAAAATAAGCAACAAATTATTTATTTCATCACAAAACCAGCCTAGTATAATGGCGCGACAAAAAAAACAAAACCTCGCCAAGCGGTTGGACGACTCTTTACGGGATAACGCGTAACACAGGCCAGCCCGTGTGCGTTACTTTGGGTTTACTGTGAAGTCTCTCTCCATACTATAATAAAGTATGGAGAGGGACTTAACAGTAAACCTTTTTTTATTCACATGAGCCCACTTGCACTAATTAAACTTTGTCACTTTCTTACTTGGCACTTTACATTAGTTTACAAAACCGTTACTCCATAATCTATACAAATAACTATAATTGAACTGTCTGCTTTTAAGGTCAAAATAACAGCCTTTTACTAAATGCAAAGAAATAATATACGAAAATATTAATGAAATACAAAAAAAAACAGTTTTTATTTTTTTGGTCTGTCTCTTTGTACCGGCTAATCTCCGAAAAGGCTCTATCGATTTTGATGACATTTGATAAGAGGATACTTTGAGCCGTAGGGAAGGACACAGACTACTACTTTTTATCGACATACAATGCAGGTGAAGCCGTGGACCGAAGCGAGTAACAAATAAAATACTCCTATTACTAAGTACACGTTACTATATGCTGGTTTCCCATTTTAATAACAGTAGCACCATCTTCCACTTTTGTCTGACTCATATCTATTCCATTATCATCTTCTGTCTTCTTAGATTCCTTGACAGCCTCTTTCTTTTCTTCAACAGCATATTGTGTTTCAGGCTTTACGAAGATGGCTCCAACGAGGTTTGCAAAAGGGCTTTCGACCAGCATCCAGAAGAAAAATGCTGCTATGAATGTGTCCATAACTATTTTGAAGCCTTTCAGGATCTGAGAAATATAGAAAATGTTTCAGAGTATTGAATATTTTTACACTATTATAAATGAGAGTATGTCTGACAGAATCTTTCAAAGGGATTGATATCAAACGACCATCAATGTCATTTCAATTGATCTTATTAATTATCACTATAAATACAAATATAAATTATATTTTAAAATCTTTCAATATAAAAAAAAACATTTTAAGAAAAACTACACAAACCTCAAAACTATATTTACAGGATGCCCTAATGCGATCTAAGTACGCATTAAAATATGCTGTTTAAATTATCGAAGCGTTTTCGAAGTATTTTCATAAATGCATGAGCGAATATGTAGCTCGAGGTCTGCTGTTCGAGAAGAGACGTTCTAATTTATAATGTGTCACAATATTCATCATAACACAATTGTATATAAGTAGTTTATCAGCCATCTTGTTACCATAACACAAGCATTAGGTTGCTTAGCTTGGGACTAGATGGCGCTGTGTAAAATGTTCAGGGATATTATTATTATTATTAATGAAGCTTATGACATTTTTAGGTTTGTTCCCAAGTAATAACAGCCACACGGATCGATCAATCAGGTTAAGTTACGCTTGCCACGGTTGGTCCGTGGATGCGTGACCATCTTTACATACCGAGACCCCTCGTGACTCGAAAACGACGTTAAGTTAGGCTATCATTCGTGGATCTGAAACAGTCGTTACGACGGAAGCCGTCGGGCTGCCGTCGTAACGACTGTTCTGAGTCTGACTGCCAGTTTTACCAAGGGTTACCGTAACTGGGTTGTGGAGGTCAGATAGGCAGTCGCTCCATGTAAAATACTGATATTCAGCTGCACCCGGTTTGGCTGAAAACCGACCCCAACAAGTGGGAAAAGGATAGGCAGATGATGAATATGAGCACATCTTTAGTCAAACAGTTCTAAATAACATACGAGTATTACTTACACCTCCGATAAGAGAGATTTTTTGAAGGGCAATAATCGACGACACTTCGTTCCTGACGAATGCAATATGCAATAGGTACGCACTGTACGACAGCCGGCTTATGTACGTGAAGGGTTGCCACTCCAGGATGTTCCGGTATATACCTGTAAGTGGGGAAAGTGGAATGGTCAAAGAGCATTTTTAGAAATCGCAACAAATTACTACTTTGTCACACATGATATCAGGAGGCCAATCCCCGTAATTAAACACATTACATTTTTTATCGCAATCTTATCTCAGCTAGTTTCAATGTCGAGTACTTGGCAAAAATCTACGTTTTTGCCATGTTTTTGACAAGTTTCAAAAACTTAATGTCAAATCAATCTCAAAAACACCTAATGTTTTCAGGCCAATTCTAACTAATAGAGTACCTACCTAATATTGATGATAATAAGTTTGTAAATATTTTTTTGCTACGATCGCGAATCATAATTATACAGGGTGTTATTGACAGCCCTCCGCAAACTGATAGGGTGGCTTCAGTACGTCATATTAAGATGACCGGTACATGTAATTCTTTCAGGAACATTAAGGGAATCCAAAAAACCAGATTTGTTTTATTACCTCACACGCAACGTATCGTTACCGTGGCAAAATGCACGTAGCGGACGGCAGCGCAGCGAGCTTGAGCGAGGCTGTTTTCAGCTGTTTTATTTACATAAATGGAGTGTTGCATACAGAGAACGTAATTTTACATTGAAATAAAGGAATATCAGCAGAAAAAACGGCATAATTTTTTTTTTTCCTGAGCAAATTTCCAGTGGGATATGATTCAGAATAAGGAGCTGAATCAATCCTGTGTTTTTGTGGAGGGCTGTCAATAACACCCTGTATTGATCAACATAAAACCTGACACTTGAACTACATATATTCTAATTTTTACCAATTTTATTTCATACTAGCTTCTGCCCGCGGCTTCGCCCGCGTGGATGTCGGAAATTATCCCACGGCACGTGCTAACAGGATAAAATGTATGTGCTTCCCCAGAATGCCATCTATCTCGCGGGCCCTTTGTGGCTAATTACAATAGAAAACCAATTATGTCTCATTAGTGGTGATTAAGACGGTACCTATATGATATCTTTACCTAAGTAGGTACCCACCTAATTAAAAAAAAAAACTCAATAACAGAAAATTAAATACCTACCTACCTAAATAAACCTATTTCTGATGATAACTAATCTAAACTCAATAAATAAGCAAAATCCCTAAAAACTGATATCTATACGAATGACTAATCCTACCTAACAGTATTATAAAATAACCTACGGTCACTACGTACACTATCAAATATACTACCTACACTTTAAAATTAAAATCTATACCTACGACTTATAAAAATAAACCTAAATAACTCTAAAAACTAAAAGGAATAAAAATGAACTCTATTGCGGGTGACTTAACCTACGACAAACTTATTATTTGCGGTTGGTACAGTAATCGGGTCTAGGGATCGAACCGCAAAATTAAGTTTGTTTTTTATTGTATATACTTTGCCGGGATAAAAAGTACCCAGTGTGGTGCCCAGGATATTAAAGAATAATTATACCAAGTTTCATCGTAATCGAACCGGTAGTTTTTGCGTGATGCCTGAACAAACAGACAGACAGACAGACAGACCGACAGACAGACAGACAAAAAAATTTTTAATCACATTTTTGGGTTCGGTGTCGGTCTAGTAACACCCCCTGCCATTTATTTTTTTGATATTTTCAATGTACAGAATTTGCACTTCTACAGATTTATTATAAGTATAGAAGATCATTTCATCAAAATTTGACCTATTTTATTATGTGATTTAACTTACATAATTTTATGATTGTATGATATGTGTAATTATTAATATTGACTAATAACTTGTATGTGTGGTGCAAACTGTTAATATAAGTTGGTTATTAATAAATAAATAAAATTGAAAAAATCGTAAAAATATGAATTTCCCGGGCTACCTAGAGCATCCTAGCGCATAAGTAATGCTAAAGTGGAGTTTGACAAATTCTGAATTCAGAAGTCGGCTGTAAGACTGAGATTAGAATGCAAACGTTGTTAAAACTACGGGAATTACCACTGTAAAAATAATTCCTTCAGAAGACAAAATAAAATAAATTATGTAAGTACCTTCAAATTGAATAATTACTCCAGCCAATATGATAGCTATAACTATGGCGAAGATAGGCTTCATGAAAGTAGCAAAGAGCAAGTGAACGTAGACGGGTTGTGGTGGACCATCAGTAAAGAAGATGCAGCCGGAAAAGTTAATAAGCGCACCCACGAAGAACATACTCCAGTATAGGTACCGGTATTTCTGAAAAAGGCAATAAAATATACACGTGGAGGCTATTCGAAATTGAACTCTATGATAATATTTATAACGTTGAGAAAAAAAATGTTTTAGTGGTATAAAATATAAATCCATTGCTGGACATGGCCTCCTCTAAGCGTCACCACATCGACCGTTCCTGCAATGCGATTCTGTAATCATCTCACCGTGAAAACTTAGGTGAAGTGAGCGTGGAGTGAGCTGTTATTCCAAATAATGCTAGGGATTGACACTACTGACAACTCACATCAAGCTCACTTCACTTGAGTTTTCACGGTGAGATTTTACAGAATCGACCAGCTGTGCTACTCGCATGCAGGATTTAAAATTTCAATTTGACAGAATCTGCCTAAATATACAACGGGCCGCTACAATGGCGACATTAATTTAACACACGGGTAGGGCTGTAGTAGCCAGTAATCATAAAAAAATATATCAATATAAAATAGTTCGCAATTTGCGAACGCAATTTTTTCAAAAGCCGCGCTCTCTCTCTCTTCAATTCATCTACTCTTTGCACGTTATTCGTTTTAATTTCATTGATGCGATTTTATGTTCCGCGACCTCGGCAAATGACCCCTGCGCTACAGTTCTACTAGTTACTAGTTTAGAAAATTGAAAATAAATAATAACTTTTAATGAAATTATAATATGCTCATAACGCGAAAAAGCGAAATCGTATACGTGGGTTAAATTAATGTCGCCAATAAAGCGCCACGCTATAGGTATATTAAAGTTTAGGTCGGTCGTTGCATATACAGGGTGGCAGTTACATCGGCGCGCAAACGCGCAAACCGTAGATAATTTCGACGCTATAGGGTCTAAACTTATGTGCTGAATCCATGGTTACAGTTTCCGCGTCGTTGTGCCTGCCACCCTGTATGAGATAGACAAGTTTTTAAAATGAGCGCGAAAGCCTTTCAAAATATTATAAAGTTTATAGGTCAAAATTAAAACTTTAAACTCCTAGCTATTTAGACTATTGTATTTTTAAGGATGGCGCGAAGAAAGGAAACGTGTTGCGCCGATTCCAAGTAACATGGGACAAGGAAAGTAAGATCTCTAATAGTAATCTGTATTGGAACAAAAACACATTTTAGAATTTGATTGTGTATGAAAATAGCTACATTAGTTAGCAACTGTGTCGCTGCTATTGAGTGTTTATAAAGCTACCATTTACTGGGTATTTCTTGCATTGACTTGAATGTGCCTTGATGGCTGACAGTATGTCATACTCATTCTTATGTCCTTGCTGATGGTGCCGCATGTGTTGGATCATTAAGCTCAAAATTATTGAGCTATGATTGATTTATTTGAAATAAATGCTTTGAGTTGAAGTATTAACGTCTACCTTGAAGAGGAAGACGACAGCATTTCAGATAAAAGTGAAAGTATAGGAGAAAAAACCAAAAATAAAGATGAGTGATAATTATGATGATGATGATATTTAGGAAAGGTTACCCAGAATTGCTTAGGATTGCCCCCAGCCTTCTGCCAGTCGTAGACAATGTAGGCTGTTGCCATGCCAATGATATAGCCCGACAGGTTGGTATGCCCATTTAAATAGACCGTGTTGAACGTTTTATCATCCTTGAATAAGTCAATTGCTGAGCTGAAAGTAGGAGATAGATCATTAGAAAAATTATACTCGGCCACATAAATTAGACAGAATGAAAATGATTCCACATTTTCACTTATGACTAGCTGACCCCACAGACGTTGTCTTCTCCAAATTGCAATAGGTCATACAAAAATCCTACACAAAAAAAGACGTTCAGTTACTCCCGAATTTGAAATTTTTCCAGAAAACTTTTCCGAATTTCTTTTCCATCAAAATGTATTAATATTTTTTTTTAATCTGTTAGTCCTGGGGGCCTACTCCGAAGTGCAAAGTGCGAATGTTCGGATCGGACCGACTCATGGCCGAACCGAATATTATTGAAAAATGCGAAAAAAGTTCGGATCGGCTCAGTTGGGTCGGGACCACAGTCAATATTCGAAAGAGTGTAGGAGTGTAGGATCGCAACCGACCGAACCAAATAGTAACTTCATAGCAGGAAACGGTCGAACATTCAGCCGACACTTCTTCGGAGTAGACCCCCTGGCCACACGCTAATCTCGCGCGGCATGCAGGACGTTGCTTGAATGATTAGGAAGTCACGCGACTATTGACGTCAGTCAGTCTACCTACATACAAGTTAGTGTGCATACACACGAGTGACACGCGTCAACGACAGAGGCAATTGCAGCCGTCGACGAGTATCGACGACTGCCGTCAACTCGGGTCGGCGGCAGCCGTCGACATCGTACCGCTCGTGTATTTGAATGCGGTGCTCGTACAGTATGAGCACTAATTTGACACAATCAGCGTGAGCGAATTTCACCTTGCATGATTTTTTTTTTCTAATTTTTTAACACTAGCATTACATTTATACTTAAAAAAATAATAAGTAAGAAAATAGTAATTGCAAACTTACTCCACAGAAGGAAGCAAAATACCATTCAAGTTCTGATAATAAGTATGCAGTACAGGGACAATGATCCCTATCACGAAGAGGATGCTTAGTAACACTTTTCTAGTGAAAGCAGTCCTGCATATAAGGAAGATAATGACTCCCATGAAGTAGAGCTGGGTATCTGCTGCTAAATACCTGATGATGAAACAACGGCTGATCATTTTAAAATAATGTAAAAGAAAAAGAAAGAATTATACGTTTATTTGCGGTAAACGTGGCTCAGAGAAAGAACACAAAAAAGAACAAGTTGAAGGAAAATATGAATATTTTCCCCAACTTGTGTAATTAATCAATTATATTAATAATAATGTAATAGATTTATATATTTACCAAGTATGCAGCATACATTCGGAACCGTGAATGTAATTGTTGATGTAAAGGATATTCCTCCACCAGTACTTGCGGCAGTCTGTTACTTCCCTATAAACCGCTTTCTGTAGATAAATATATTATTAGTTAAGATTTATATATAGTTCTTGATAATATGGAACAAACGCTACTTTCTTGTAATGTGGGGCCAATTTATTGATTCCTAACAGGAGCAAGGAGGAATGAAGAAAATGTCTTTAGAAAAGTTTTGGGTATGTAATAGACTGTGTGGAAGATGATATATGGTTAGAAAGGGGATGACTAGTGTGACTACCAAGATGACGACAAAGTATGGAAGAAAAATACATGTTGCGCTGAAATAGTTTTTTTATAACAGCTTAGACTATCATTACCTACAGGGTTTACACTAATGCGACAGTTAAGCACTTAAACTAATAACCTTTACTAACAACAGTAATAACCAAAGATTACAATAACCAAATTAGAAAAATTAAAACTAATAACATTATTAAATTATAACACCGTTAAAAACACAAAACATAGTTTAACATAATTACTTACATCACATAGTACAAACATAAACACAAACATACTTTACTTACGTTAAGAATGTTCTGAACAAGAAATTGGCAATATCTGATGCTGTGTAAAGATAATATCAGGCACTTCACTCGAGTGAATGGTTCATTCGTGTGAATGTTTATTTTTGTTTCAATCTACCATAAGATGACACCGACAAAATAACGTAGGAAAGAACGTTCGTCTGCTGAGTTAGTTTTAATTTTCATTAGGTAGCCTAGTGAAAAATGCCGAGTGCCAAAATTCCCGGATCGGTTCAATAATGAATTCGTTTTTGACTTTTGATATTTTGTTTTCGAACGTTTTTATTCGAGTGAAAGATGCCGATGGAAATAATAAAAATGAAGCGTTTGATAACTACTTAAGAAAAGCTTACGATGTTGATGGTAAGCATAATCAGCCTATAACGTTCCCACTGTTGGGCACACAGGCCTCCTCTCTGTGAGACTGATGATACTAATGCTAAAACAAGTAAGAGTAGAGTTACTAGAAAAACTTGCCTGCCAATAAGGTCCTGATGATATTCTCCCAAACCAAGTTGCAGAAAAGGCTATAACGAGGCCGTACGACGGAGTCAATCTGCATCAGACAAAGCAAAAGTCTATAAAAATAATCCAAACGCTAAATTGGATTTAGCTATACGGGCGAGTTTAATTCCCACTCGTAACATTTTTTTAGCCCACTCTGATTGATGCAGTCAAGGATGTACCGTCGGATGAACTTGGTATTTGGTTTGTAAACATTTATTTATTTAATAAAATTTTATACACAGGTGTAAAACTATACTGTAAAAGTACGCCAGCACACCTACTACAATCTGTCAAATTTCTTCAATATATTTCCAACTTTATCGCTAGAGAAGAACGAGAGAGAACGGTTCAAGGTTGATTTCAATTCTTTATTAGTGGTTGTAATGGCAGTCATGTCACTTGGTTTTAATAGGTTTTTATATTTTCTCTGTCCTTTTGATGGATTCTTCCATATTTTGTAAATGTGAGTACCTTGTAGGCCTTGTAGACTTTAGATCTCCTGACCATTTTTTATTTTATCAAGTACCTGGTACTTGTGGACAGGCTTTCGCTGTCCTCCCATACCTACTGTAATTTGAAAACATTGTAAAAGCCAATTATTTTTAAAAGAGTAACCGTGGAGTTTCTTGCCGGCTCTTCTCCATAGGAAACGACAAATTGGAACTGTGCACCTAGCTTCTGACTTTTGATAAGTGCCCATGTTGGTTTATGTGAAATAAAATATTTTGATTTTGATTGGGAAAATTTTTCAGTTTTGGGTAGCTTGACGTGCTGGCGCGTGTAAAAAGGTAGACTTAATAATGCCCGAGACATTTTCGACCAGTCGACCTTAGACCTTAAACATTGTAAGTCAAAACCAATCATTTTAATTCAATGAAATGATATTATTAATTTGTTCTGAAAATCTCAGAATGAAGAAAAATGGATATCAAAATCACTTTAACAGGCCACGTTCAAATAAAAAGTTATTGTGCGTAAGGTTTTTTAAGCTGACTGCACTAAAGAGAGTAATATTATAAAAGCATTGATAACTCAGCACTACACACTCCCAGCACAGCATTATTTAAAAGTAGTTGCAAGCTAGCGTCTGTATATCAATATTCGACTGTATTAATATCTTCTTACCTCAACCATCTTAATAAGATTTGCTTCGGAAGCATCTTCCACGTAGGTTCATGTTTCTCTGAATCTATAAGCCAGATATACACTAGTAGGAAGGACGAAATGACAAAGAATGTATACATTATCACTGGCCCGCTCAGAAATATGGATATGACTTTAATCTGTACCAACTGAAATTAAAACAGTAATATTCAATTATTCATCATCTTTTGCTGTTCACGAACGTATTTTATAATATTTCTTGAAAATAACTATTTTTAACTGGTAAATAAAATTAAACTTACTTCTTCTAACCATTTTGGATTTACAGTGAATATGATGCTGGTGAAACATGCGTGGCCTGTCAAGACGAGGTATAAGTTAAGCGATCTGAAGCAAAAAAATATTGTTAAAAACATGAAAAAAAAATGGCGTTCTGTAGTTTCTGTCACGGGAAGAAGGCGTGTGTTTATAAGTATCGGTAGTTTACCTGATACCGTGAATTCCTCTTAATGCTTTCAAACGAGAATCTTTCCCTTCACCTGGCGATGCTAGAAGCTTCTTCCAATTCCGAAATATAGAGAAGCAATACAGAAATCTGAGACCTGAAAATTGTTTATTTCATAAATACAGACATGACATGTACGTGCTTATAACAAATTAAATTCAAAAGGAATTAATTACTAACTGTCTGAACTTTGAGAAAGAAGTGGGGTTTAAAATAAAACTAAAAGAAGAAGATTGTAAAAAGGGAAGTATTCTGATATCGTGTAATAATAAAAGAAAATAATAGTCATCCAGACCGTATTTCGGCTATGCCAGCCAATTTCAACGAAGACCACAGAATACACACCAGCAGACAGCACACTTGTGGACTATAATATCCCCCGTGCACAAATGTGTGCGCAGGCACAGGTACACTCTCATAGTTAGACAGTCCCGTTGGTCTCGTGGTCGCAAGCGCGACTGCTGAGTATGGGGTCCTTGGTTTGATTCCGAGGACGGGCATAGTGTTATTGGGTTTTTCCATTAGTAATTTCTTAGCCCGGAGTTTTTAAGTTGGCGGTGTACTCCCGTGCCTCGGAAAGCACGTTAAGCCGTTGGTCCTGCGCCTGATCCCTCTCCCGTCATGTCGGATTACGTCGTCCCATCGGATATCGTGTAATAACAGAGTGGTATAAAGTAGACAACAGTGATGTGCAGCAGAATTGTTACAATATACAGCCCGTTTCAAACTTTATGGCAGTTCTGTAGTGCGCTACTCGCTGCGCAGTACCTCATCCTTCACCCCCGCTGGCAGATGTATTTGTTACTGCGCAGTGACTTGCCTCATGTTCCAGGCCGCTATAAAGTTTGAATCAGGCTGTACCATAAGACGAATATTTAGAAGAACACTTTTACGGGCTGTAATTATTAAAATAACCTTAAATAATATGAAAGCCTACCTCCACGATCTTTTCCCTTTTCTAAATAGCGATCACAAAGGCTTGCGATAAGGTTTATAATCAATATTACCATGCAGACCACTCCTACAGTCAGATCCAGATTATCTATAGGAAAGTCTCTATCGCGTTTGGAACAATCAACATCTTTCAACACTCTCGTTTTCAATTTGTACTTTTTATAAATGCTTTCGTTGGTGCACGCCTCAAGGGACGATATTAGGTCCAGATCCGATCCAGAATCTTCGTAGAAATTACTGCATGTTTTTTTCATGCAAAAACCGTAGCGTAGCACTGTGTGGTTGTACTTTGTAATGCCCTTTGAAAATTCCTGTGAATAAGACAAATAATTATAAGATAAAAACGTAAAAAGGTAGAAAGTATCTTGAAATGAAATGTAACTAAAGGAAAATATAGAAATGCTAATTATAAATGAATTAAGATTTCAGATAGCGCCATCTGAGCCGTGGGTAGAAAATCCAACAGCACGCTTTTATTTAGGCATTCAGTTAGATGTCACCTAGTATTAGAAAAAACGGGCATTTTTAAACTAAAATCGACCATCTTCTTTTAAATGACCTATAACACTGTAGGTGATTGCGAAGGACCTAGTGCTTTCATCAATGAATCTGAAGCCTGAATCTTATATCCTGGGAACCACCACAGTTGGGCTCAAAATAAGGATGGCACAAGTACCAAAACTTACTTGTATCATAGACAAGAGCTCGCTTGGCTCATCTGAGACCAGAGCAAATTCTGCAACGCAGTACATCGAATTAGGCTCATCGAAGCATTCTTCGTAGTTGTCCAGGTGGAACAATGGAGGCATACGAGCATAGTCCGAGTCTGCAAATATTATTATAACAACAGTAGATGAATATCAATATGTGGGGCAACGTTTTTTAAAAAAAGAAAAAAGAATATCTTTTTTAAATTATTTGCTAAAGGATAAGGATGCATAAGGATGAGAGGTATTGACTAAGCCCTGTCTATTACAATAATTGTGAATAATAACGGCGGATCTCTTTAGATAAATATGTATATAACATATGTATAGTAATGGAAGGTGGCGACAAATAATAATATTTTACTTCAGATAAAAAGGGCTGCTACAATAGCGTCATTAATTTAACACACGGGTAAGGCTAGTGGCCAGTAATAATAAAAAATATCACAAAAAAAAATTGTTATTTGAAAACTACCGCCTGCGCCGCTCGCTGACATATGGCCCTCGCTCTGTCCTTCAATTTGCCTACTCTTTGCACATTATTCGATTTAATTTCATAAGTGCATGTTATGACCCGTGACCCCGGAAAAAGACCTCCTCTACAGTTCTTAAGTACAGGTTGCCCCAAGATGCTGTTTAAGAAAATTGTAAATAAATTAATATTAAATATCGTTTAATTAAATTAAGTTATTTTCATATTTTGTAGACGGATAAAGAATATAATAAACTTCTTAAGACAGTCTGGCTTAATATAATAATTTTGTTGTTAATTAGCTGTAATTCTTCTATAATGAAATATAAATACAACAATTAGGTGTCCGTGTATTATAATTTATCTTTTTTAAGATCTCCTGATGATCATTAATTTATTATTCTTATTCACACAATAACATTAGACTTAAGAAGATATCAAAAGTTATGAAATAATATTTTATTTCAAGGTTATCAAGGTTAACGCCTAGATGGTTAAAGATAAAGGAAACAAATAAAATCTACGTCTTCTTTATTCTAATGACTATTATTTGGAAACCCATATTTTTTTATTAATAATCATAATATTATTGTAATCTGTCAAATTTCTTTAATAGATTTTCAACTTTATCGCTAAAACATTAAGGTTCAAGGTTGATTGGGAAAATTTGACAGTTTCGGGTAGCTTGACCTGCTGGTGTCTGTACATGAATAGATTGGCCTCTCAACCCTCGAACGTGTATCTTGGGGGTCGGAGTTGTGACATTTTCGGAGTGACAAAGAAATAAAGAAAAAGCATTTATTGCGACTCGCACAGGAAGATCACAACCTAAACTGAACACAGTCATAAATAAAAATCAAATTTATATAAAAGTAAGTTACGGGTAGGTAGTCAGAAGCCCAAAAGTCTGACAACCAGTCTTACCAAGGGGTATCGTATTACCCAGTAACTGGGTATTGAAGGTCAGATAGGCTGTCGCTCCACTTACACATTACTGGTATTCAGCTGCATGCGGTTAGACTGGAAGCCGACCCCAACCTAGCTGGGTAAAGGCCAGGTAGATGATGATGAGACTGAGATCGGACTGTGAACGTTCTTGAAATTACGAGAATTGCCCCTTAGATATTTGACAGCTGGGCCTAGTATATTAATAAAACCAACGACCGGTAATAGGCGAAAATTAAGTAATCCCAAAGTTTTTTTTAAGCTATTTTATAACTCTCAAAAAAAAATTAAATATTTTATTTCACATAATTTATTTTACATGGGCACATTGGCATGGGTGCTACATGGGCTCTTATGAAACTTCAAAACCTAGGTGCACGGTTCCAATTAATCGTTTCCTATGGAGAGGAGCCGGTGAGAAACTTGATTACTCTTTTAAAAACAGTTGGATTTTACAAAGTTTTCAAATTACGGTGTTAGTATGGGAGGACAGTGTAGGCCTGTCAACAAGTACCAGCAGGGTAATTCCCGTAATTTTAAGAACGTTCACAGTCTGATCTCAGTCTCAATCTGTCAAAAATACGACTAATTTCCCTACATTTTGACAAGTTTTTGATATTTGTTTGTCGCCGAGATGAGACTGCGACTAGATTTTGAACGTTTTAAATTACGGGAATACGGGCCCAGGTACTTAACTAAATAAACATTAAGAAATGTTTAACGAAACTCAAACGTATTTCAAGCTATATAGCTAATTGCACATACCATTGAGGCTATTTATCACGACAGCTGAACTTTGAAACAAAACAAATAATAGTAGTTTAGTAAACATTTTGTTGTTACACTGAGCTACACGACACACGACATTTTCAATTAAAATCTGATTTAATACTAAAATAATGACAACTTATCATAAGTGATACTTTTATTTTTATGCATAATTAAAACCGGTGCTTAATTGCCCCTGAATAAAACTAAGTTCTAGGAAGTCTAAGTAATTTTTTTAAATAAATTTTAAAGTTTGTTTTTTTAGGTATGGGGATGTTTTAACAATAGAACCGGAAATAAAGCATTGCTTCGAAGGATTATAAAATTTAAATAACAATGTTATCTTTGTGTTATTAAATTAGTGTTTTAGGCACTGTGTGAATGTATATTCACACAGTGCCTAAAACACTCAGAGTACTCTCGTTGATAGCTCTTGAGCTATCAAAGAGAGTACTCGCTCAGCTACGCTCGCTTTGCAGGTAGAACACTCGCTTAGAATCTCAAGCTTGTTACATATGCATCATCATCATTTCAGCCGAAAGACGTCCTCTGTTGGACACAGGCCTCCCCCAAGCACGTCCACTTCGACCGGTTCTGTGCTTCTTGCATCCAACGGTTCTTGCGGCCTCCACACGGTCGTCGGTCCACCTTATGGGAGGCCTTGCAACGCTACGTCTTCCGGTACGCGGTCGCCATTTTAGAAACCTTTCGGCCCCATCGGCCTTCTGTCATCGGGCATCTACATACGCTTACCACTAAGTAATCGCTCGCCAGCATCGCGTACTCGCTGCTCATTGCTCGCCAACTCCCATTTTAGTAGCTAGTTCTACTCGCTTCTCGTTATACGCCAGCGGTGGGGTATGTCCCTTACAGTGTTTAATTAATCTGGACAGAAAAATGGTGTAATAAACTCCACAGCAACACGTCACTGTTTGTCTACCTACTGATCTGTCTGTTTCTAAAGTTTTTTCCTACAGGATATATCGTTTCGGCATTTTTTTGTCCAGTTAGGCTCTTTGTACACGGCACGGTTTCTTTACGTACTGCGTAAAAACCGCGTAGAAAAAACGAGTCAACAAGATTCCATAGTGATCCATACAATACTGAAAACCGTGCCTACAAACGGCGAATAAACCGTAGTTTACTTATTGCATTCCATATTGTACAAAGGGCATGAAAAACGTGTGCGTACACAAGGCCTTACCATTTCTAAAAGTAAATTGGTAGAAATAGCCTCATCAAAATAATTCTTAATTAACTTAGAACAACTTGTTGATAATAAATAATATAATTAGCACTTTAGCAGTGACGATGCGCTTTGAACTTGCTGTAACACAATAGAGATTTTTTTTTCATATTCACATGACAGAGTAGGTATTAATAAAACTTTACATATATTAGATTTTTTGGCCATTCCATAAATAGAACCTTGTCGTATAGCGTCAAGAAAATCCTAACCCTAACCTAACCTAAATTTAAAACTAACCTAGAAAATAAAAAGGGGGTAGGTTAAAATCAATTTAGGATATATTTACAAGGCATATAAAGATGGAGATGGACTGGCGGTGGTGTTTCATTCTTTAGAATGTGCAGGTAGAGTAAGGGTGAAGATGCGTGATAGATGGAGTCGGGGTAAAGGAAGTGGAGGTGAAGACAGATCAGTAGAATCAGTAGGTGAAGAGTGGAGGCAGAAGAGAGGCAGGTGGAATCAACGGGTACGCGGAGGGTTGCCGTGGGCTCACGCAGCAGGACCGGCGGCAGACAGGCTATGCTGGCCGGTCGACAGGCACGGCGGGACCTCTGAAGACACGCTGTTAGACCGCCAAGTGTGGCGGCCCTCAGACGAAGCGTGCTGATAGACTGACGAGTGTTGCGGCCTTTGGACGAGGCGCGCTGATGGCCCGACCGGTATGGGAAACCTTCAGATGAGGCGCGCTGATGGCCTGACCGGTATGGGAAACCTTCAGATGAGGCACGCTGATGACCTGACCGGTATGGGAAACCTTTAGATGAGGCGCGCTGATGGCCTGACCGGTATGGGAAGCCTTCATATGAGGCGCGCTGATGGCCTGACCGGTATGGGAAACCTTCAGATGAGGTGCCTGATGGCCTGACCGGTATGGGAAACCTTCAGATGAGGCGCGCTGATGGCTTGACCGGTATGGGAAACCTTCAGATGAGGTGCCTGATGGCCTAACCGGTATGGGAAACCTTCAGATGAGGCGCGCTGATGGCCTGACCGGTATGGGAAACCTTCATATGAGGCGCGCTGATGGCCTGACCAGTATGGGAAACCTTCAGATGAGGTGCCTGATGGCCTGACCGGTATGGGAAACCTTCAGATGAGGCGCGCTGATGGCCTGACCGGTATGGGAAACCTTCAGATGAGGTGCCTGATGGCCTGACCGGTATGGAAAACCTTCAAATGAGGCGCGCTGATGGCCTGACCGGTATGGGAACCCTTCAAATGAGGCGCGCTGTATTTTGTTCCCAAGGCAGGTGGCCCTGAAGAATTAGGCCTATTATAAGTTTCCACTTTAGTGGTGAAACGTGAACTGACCCTACCTCTGCGTGAATTTATAATTTAAACTCGTAGAATAATATCATATCGAAAATATGAATTTGAGAATATGTTAGTGGCCATGTGTAATTTTGGGAAAGTATGAACTTATGATCAGCTAAAAAATAACAGGCCATCATTAATTTGAAAGAAAAGTTGTCATGGCAACGTAGTCAACAGTGTTTTCAAAACTGTCATGATATAATATTTATGTTGATAAAATACACTGAAACCGAAAGTTATATTGTGTCTTATTGTTGGGAAAAGGCAGATGATGAGACATACGCTGGTTTAGTGAGAAAGAGTGGGCCGTAATCCACCACGCCACGGCCTAGTAAGGGTTGGTATATGTTCGTATTCGAATTTTTGGTTCAAAATGGTGTAGCAAAACATCGTGTTTCCTTCACCGTTTTTGAGAGCAGTGATAATTAAATCATTTACACAAGTAAAGCGCCTGTCTGGGTTCGAACCTACGACCTACAACTCGTAATTCGTAACCGTTACCATTGGTACCACCAGTGTTTCTCATTCATATTGTTAAAACGCTTGTGAGTTGTGTCAAATAATACCAAGCGTTATAAATCTGTTTTCTTTTCAAAAGAAATATCTTGATTTGTAATAGGTAACGTTAGGTGTTTTATGCACTGTTACAATAAAGTTCTGATGCTGGTAACATTTATATAGATTTAAAATTATTATTAATGGATAAAGAAAAAGATTATTCCATAATTAATTCAGCTGGCAACATTTAAAACATTTTGTATTTCATTTATGCCAGTTTTATTGTAAATAGAAAAATAAAAGATTATTCCATAGGTAATTAATTTGGCTGCTAACATTTTCGTTCGTTGCTTATTGTAAAAAAAAGATTTAAAAAAAAACACATGATGGCATGTCGTTTTTTTTATAGACGAAGTTAGTTCGCGCCACTTTTTCAAAAAGTTATAAATGGTTAAATTATCTCTGTTGTTTTTGAGTTTTAAAAGTATTGTGAATTGTATTGCAGTGTAATAAACTATTTATCTGTAATACGTGGACTTATTTTAATAAGTGATCTAACAAATCAGAAGCGGGATCACTGCGCGCCGTTCTCGGTCAGATAATACAAAGATTCAGGTTTGAATTTTTTTTTTTCCGCGGTTACTGAATAAACTCAATGGAACGTGATAGACTATTACGATCAAGAACGCGACGTACGTCGCGTTCCCATAGTAGTTCAGTGTCTCCTGTGCGATCACGAAAGAAATCCCGAGGTCGCCACCACAGAAGTACTAGCCGGACACGTGTTGTAAAACGGCAAACACGTTCTGGGTCACGCAAGTCTCGTTCTCGCAATCGACGCAAGGATCGACAGCATCGTGGTGCATCACATAAACGTACTTCGCGATTGCAATGTTCTCGAAGTTCGTCACGCAGTTCGGATAATTCCATCCGAAGTCGCTCTCGAGGAGAGGAGGTTAGTTGCAGACGTAAAAGATTACACCGCTCGCGAGAAATTACTGTTGTGTCTCAGTGTGCTGATACTGGTGCACGTTTGACTGGTGAATCGCGTTGTGTGAAGGATCATTCGACGAAGTATGCTCGCAGCCAAAGACATGTACATGTACAACAATTTTACACGCCGCCGCTGACTAAAGCCGCTGAAGTATGCACACCGAAGAACAACAATTCTCAAAATATTAGTGTTGACTTTTTAGAGACTCTTAATAAAACTTTACAAGCTATAGCAACCGTAAATCCTCAGACTAAAAATAGTACTTGAAAAATTACGACAAGCAAATTTGACCCTAAAACCTCAAAAATGCCATTTCTTCCAAGAGCGTGTAGACTATTTAGGTTTTGAAGTATCAAGTAAAGGGATCCGACCAGGTTCTCGTAAAATTGAGTCTGTTTCCAATTTTCCTCACCCTCGTGACGCTCATAACGTAAGGCAATTTATAGGATTAGTCAGTTTTTTCAGACGTTTTGTTAAGGGTTTTGCTGAAATTGCCCGCCCTTTGACAAAATTATTAAAAAAAGACGTCACGTGGATTTGGGGTGAGGAACAAGAGAATGCATTCGTTAAACTTAAAAACGCTCTAACTTCACGGCCTGTCCTATCATTGTATGACCCAAAGTTAGAGACACAAATTCATACGGATGCAAGTAAACATGGGGTGGGTGCAATACTATTGCAGAAACAGGTTGATGGTCTCTTAAAACCTATTGCATTTTATAGCAGACAAACATCTCCTGAAGAATCTCATTTCTCATCTTATGAACTAGAAGCACTCGCAGTGATATGCGCTTTAGTCCGATTCAGGCCATACGTTCTTGGATTACACTTTACCATTGTCACCGACTGTAATTCTTTGCGTGCAACTTTTCTTAAAAGGGATATGGTACCAAGAGTGGCTAGATGGTGGAGTTTAATCCAGGAATTTGATTGCGATGTCGTGTATAGGTCTGGTCAGGTTATGCTGCATGTTGATGCGCTTAGTAGAAACCCAACGCCATCGCAAGAAGTAGGTTTAGTCAAAGAAATTGAAACTTATGACATTCTCAATATTAGCGATGACTGGCTTGCAACTGTACAATTAGGTGATTCAGAAATAAAACGAATTAAGGATATCCTTTCAAATAAGGACTATAATGACATTGTAGAGATTCGCAAAAATTTTGTATTAAAGAAGGATCGTATTTATCGTATTACGGAAAACGGGTTGAGGTGGGTTGTACCTAAAGGGTGTAGATGGCAGATTCTACAAAAGAATCATGACGAAATAGGGCACTTTGGTTTTGAGAAGACGCTCGAGCGAATTAAAGATCACTATTGGTTCCCGCGTATGCGTAGATTCACAAAAAAATACGTGACCGCATGCTTAGAGTGTGCACATAATAAAATCCCATCGGGAAAGAAACAAGGCTATCTACATCCTATTCCAAAAATTTCAAAACCTTTTCATACAGTCCACATCGACCACGTCGGGCCGTTTGTTACAAGTAAAAGGAAGAATTCGTATATCCTTGTGATTATAAACGCGTATTCAAAGTTTATTGTTTTAAAGGCGGTCAAAAATACAAAGTCAAATACATCTATCGCGGTTTTAAGGGATTATTTCGGTACGTTCGGTGTACCAACACGATTAATTAGCGATCGGGGTACATCATTTACAAGTATTAAATTTAAAGCTTTTATGAGCGAAGTTGGTACAAAACACATTTTAAACGCTGTTGCTTCTCCACGGGCTAATGGCCAAGTGGAGAGGTACAACAGAACAATTTTAGATTCTCTTGCCGCTCAAAATCACGGTAAAGATGAACGTTTATGGGATGACCGTTTGCTTCAAGTTCAATGGGGCTTGAATAACACCGTAAATAAAGGCACGGGAAAGTCTCCATCAGAAATATTGTTTGGTCTTAAACTCACTAGTACCAATGAAGGTTATATCATACCCGAGATAGAAATAGACGTGGAAGACGATACAAATAAAAATAATGATCAGGATAGTATTACTAAAATAAGAGAAGAAGTAGAACAGTATGTTGATGAATCTCAAATAAAACAAAAGGAGTATTTCGATAAGAAAAGGAAGAAAGCGCAAAATTTTAAAATAGGGGATCTTGTTAGGGTAGCAAGAGAGACTCATAGTGTAGGTAAAAGTAAGAAACTGTTACCGAAATTATCAGGTCCGTATCGAATTACAAAAGTGTTTGATAATGATAGGTATGAGGTTATTGACACTCCGTTAACTAGGAAAAGTTCGAACCTTTACAAAGGGGTATATGCAGTAGATAAAATTTATCCGTGGTTGTGTTTTGGAACGGATCAGACTGATGAATCATCAGAAAATGAAATGAGCGAAAATAAACACTTAAATGAAATGGAGGCAGATGGTAGTAAGACTGATACATTATAATATAATGTAAATTAATAACAAGCCAGCACAAAGTGTGCGAGATGTAAGATTTATTGTACATTTTTATGTTATAATGTATGTATTGGGTAGTTTTGTATACGTAATTAATTTTGCATAATGAATAGTATGCACAAGGTGTGCGATGCAATGCGCAAGGTGCGCAACGCATAATGAATATGATGCACAAGGTGTGCGATGCAATGCGCAAGGTGCGCAACGCATAATGAATATGATGCACAAGGTGTGCGATGCAATGCGCAAGGTGCGCAACGCATAATGAATATGATGCACAAGGTGTGCGATGCAATGCGCAAGGTACGCAACGCATAATGAATATGATGCACAAGGTGTGCGATGCAATGCGCAAGGTGCGCAATGCATAATGAATATGATGCACAAGGTGTGCGATGCAGAATGCACAAGGTGTGCGGTGCGGAGTGCGCAAGGTGCGCGATGCGGTGCGCGCACGGTGCGCGATGTGGAGCGCACGATGAGTGCGATGCGGAGCGCACTATGAGTGTGATGCGGAGTGCGCAAGGTGCGCGATGCGGAGCGCACTATGAGTGCGATGCGGAACGCACAATAAGTGCGATGCGGAGTGCGCAAGGCGCGCGATGCGGAGCGCACGATGAGTGCGATGCGGAGTGCGCAAGGTGCGCGATGCGGAGCGCACTATGAGTGCGATGCGGAGCGCACAATTAGTGCGATGCGGAGCGCACAATTAGTGCGATGCGGATGGCGCAAGGTGCGCGATGCGGAGCGCACGATGAGTGCGGTGCGGAACGCACTATGAGTGCGATGCGGAGTGCGCAAGGTGCGCGATGCAGAACGCACAGGGAGTGCGTTGTTTGTGATGTGATGTGTTGTGCGTGCAAGACGTTTGCATTGTATAAAGCAAACGGTGTTCAATGTGTTTAAAAAAAAAAAAAAAAATTGAATTGTGTGAAGCACAAAGTGTATGGTGTGTTAAGCAAAAGACTACCTACTGAATAAGCCTACCTACCTGTTGCACAGGATGTGTTTTGATAGATAATTTGCTATAATAAACAATTATTAATGTTATTTTTACTTCTTTTGTCTTTGTGTTAATGTTGTTTATTATACACGAGGACGTGTATGGTTATCAGGATGGACGAGATGTTAAAACGCTTGTGAGTTGTGTCAAATAATACCAAGCGTTATAAATCTGTTTACTTTTCAAAAGAAATATCTTGATTTGTAATAGGTAACGTTAGGTGTTTTATGCACTGTTACAATAAAGTTCTGATGCTGGTAACATTTATATAGATTTAAAATTATTATTAATGGATAAAGAAAAAGATTATTCCATAATTAATTCAGCTGGCAACATTTAAAACATTTTGTATTTCATTTATGCCAGTTTTATTGTAAATAGAAAAATAAAAGATTATTCC
This sequence comes from Apamea sordens, assembly GCA_945859715.1. Taxonomy (NCBI): domain Eukaryota; kingdom Metazoa; phylum Arthropoda; class Insecta; order Lepidoptera; family Noctuidae; genus Apamea; species Apamea sordens. The sequence goes on from OX244002.1 coordinate 1,777,409, forward strand.
ATAGGTAATTAATTTGGCTGCTAACATTTTCGTTCGTTGCTTATTGTAAAAAAAAGATTTAAAAAAAAAACACATGATGGCATGTCGTTTTTTTTATAGACGAAGTTAGTTCGCGCCACTTTTTCAAAAAGTTATAAATGGTTAAATTATCTCTGTGTTGTTTTTGAGTTTTAAAAGTATTGTGAATTGTATTGCAGTGTAATAAACTATTTATCTGTAATACGTGGACTTATTTTAATAAGTGATCTAACAATATCAATTCTAGTTAAATTTAATTAACTAGAACAATAATTAATATGATAGGTAATTTTCATTGTGCGCAGACTTCATAACAATAGAATTATGCTAATGGAATGAAATTACGCGATTAAAACCGGCGTTACCGACACATCGGGTATCGACAAGCGCAGCGTGGAATGCTCCCCAGCTAGATGGACTTAAAACCTTGCAAAGGTGGCGGATACAGACTGGTTGCGGAAGATGGAGAACCTGGTGTTGTAACGCAGCTTGGGTGAGGCTTATATGCAGCAGTGAACTGCGATAGGTTCAGTTGATTAATTGGAGGCATCCATACATTATTTCAACACAAACATTATGTGTCTATAAGCGGGCCCTATCAGAATACCAGCGCTTCGATATTTATTTTGCGCAGCATCATACTGAGATAGAAGCCCTTTGACCTCGTACAGGACTTTTTGTTTCGTTTTTATTTTTGTTACGTTTTTTTTTATATTTTTTTTATTTTTGACTGTTTTTAGTTTAGTTTATAATCATCCTATACGAGTCGCAATAAATACTTTTTCTATCTTTATAAACAAACTAGCTTTCGCCCGCGACTTCGTTCGCGTGAAGCAACTTTCTTTTTTTTTTTTTTCCGTAAGAACCTTGTACAGAGTATTAGAAAACTACAAAAAAAAAATCAGCCAAATCGGTCAAGCCATTTTCATGTTATGTCGTGACAACGGAAAACGGGTTTCATTTTTATATATATAGATATCATATCAGATCCGAATCACATGACCTAATAACTTAGAATTAGAATAGAAAACCTTGTAGGTATGCCTACAAAAGGACTTCGTTTGTTAATGCAGCTCTGTCTGTCTGTCACCTTTCACATCCAAACTCATTGACACACAGATAAACTTTGACCTGTGTTAAGGCACAGGATATTTTGTTACCTATCTCGGTAGTACGTCCCCGTGGGAAAATATCCGAAGTTACCGTGGCTGAACCCGCGCGTAAAAGCTAGCTGAATATACTTAATTGCTCAGTGAACTCGCCTTTTTAAAAAGGTATCGGTCCTCAGCCCTTTCTAAAGGACACAGTTTAGTGAGCTGTTAAAAATATATCTAAACAGCTCAATTTAACGACTAGATAGTTTAATAGGTTCTGGACGGAGTTATCAAACCGTAAACTTGTTATACGTAATGACGCCGTTTTAACTACAGAAAGCAATTAAGACACTATTTTATTTAGTTATTTTTAGACACTGACATTAATTAATTCGCAGGTAGGTACCTACAACGATAAATTAAATCTACGAAATTCATAGTTGAAAACTTTAATTTTAATTTTCAGACGATAAATTGTTGAAAGCAATTATTTACTCGTAAAGTCTATAAAAACAAATATGCGTTGAAACTTCATTTTAATTTGGCCATCGAATTTCGTTTCACAGATTTTAAACCCAAAGGATTGCTGAAATAGCATAAGCTTATCATAATCAGCCGACAACGTTCCCACTGTGACGATGCTTGTGGGAGGCCTTTGCCCAGCAGTGGACTTCTTTCAGCTGAAATGATGATGACTAAGATGTTAGGTTACCTGGAAAAAAATACGACTTTTCAAGTAGGAACTTGCTTTTTAAATCGTTTGATGAAAAGACAGCTGAACTTAGCGGTTCCTGTGCCTAGCACAATCAGGCCTCCTCTCGATGAGAGGGAGTGGGCCGTAATCCACCACGCGGACCCAGTGCAGGTTGGTGGATGTCACATGTCTTCGAATTTTAGTTTCTATGACATGTCAGTTTCCTTACGATGTTTTCCTTCACCGGTTTGAAAGTAGTGGTGATGTTGTTAAATACGCAAAAAGTGCCAGTCTGGGTTCGAACTCACAACTTAGAATTCGTAAGCCGCCGATACCACTGAACCTCCACCATGGTTTACTGAAATATCTGAGTGTATTTCGATCGAAAAATATGTCAATAAAATGTGGTATGCGCTTAAGATTCCCAAGGGAATGTAGATTGTTACTTTATATATAGCTTGCATTTGTCTGTCTGTCCGCTTTATTGGTGAGTAGTTAAGATTTACGAGCTTTGGGAAAACATGGGGTATTTTTGGATCTTCCGTGTCTGTTGTTACAAAATTGTGTTTCTTGGTATTTATAGCGCTACTTTTGTAAGCCAAATTCAACACATCGCACTTACGTTTCAATATGCGACTCCTTATCATACCCTGTCCATTAGGTAAACAGTTTTTTGACAGATGGAACTGGTGATTGCAGCGACACAATACATTGGATTGATACACGTACGGTATAAAGTCTGTAAGAAGCCTTAAATAAGTTTTTTTTTATTTATTCATTTAGGCAAACCAACTAAATACATTCCAAGACACAAAGACATTCCAAGTACATATCATTTACAAATACAATAGCATTGCATGCATCTAAATTAAAGGTAAGCACAGCACTTTAATAAAATCTCGCTATACAATAACAATTAACAAAAAATGGTTAACCTAATGGACAATAAGAAGAGACAAATGGTTACTAAGTTTAATCATTTTTTATTTATTTATACAGAGTTTACAATAGTTTTGAACAAAACCATTCACGTTCGTTTCACGGTTTGTCTGTGGGTACGGATCATATTAACTGCTAAAGTAAAGTTTAATAGAAATAAAGTAAAGAAATATATATATTTTTTTTTGCATAAAACGTGGTACTTAAATAAAGTGGTATTAAATATACATTATAGAGCATACATATTTTGCTTATATCATAGCATGCAAATAATACAGGTTATATTACAAAATGTTTTCCGTAAAGAAATTCTTTTTATTTCTTATTTTTTTTCGTTGAAATAGTACGGATACTTTTATTTTTTCTTTTAAAAAAAAACTTTGCCCCGTACTAGGAATTTCTCCTGTAACGTGGGTGCATTTCCAAACATTTAAACTCGCATACACATACAGCCAAACCCGGAACAACTACTTGCAGGTCATACAAATATTTGTTCCGTGCGGGAATCGAACCCGCGACACGCAGCGCAGCTGTTAATCACTTAACCACTGCGCCAACCGGGCCGACAAACAGACTTACAGACTTATTTCAGACTTACATAGGTAAGTACTACTTAATTTAATTAATTTTCTTAATTGTACTACATTATTACCTTAATAGGAACTTAGCTCATAATTTGCTCAGGTAGAATTGCTTAAGTAGGTAATTTGGCAATTTTTTGAGACATCTCATAAGGAAATCATCGTTAGAAACCAGAAGGCCGATTCTCGTAGGTAATTAAAAACATTTAAAATTTAGTCGCAGTCTCATCTCTTCGACAAAAAAAATGTCAAAAACTTGTCAAAAATGTGGGAAAATTAGAGGTATTGTTGACAGATTGAGACTGAGATCAGAGAGGCAATTTTCGTAACATTAAGAACGTTCACAGTCTGATCTCAGTCTCAATCTGTCAAAAATACCTTTAATTTCCCTACATTTTGACAAGCTTTTGACATTTGTTTGTCACCGAGATGAGACTGCGACTAGATTTTGAACGTTTTGAATTACGAGAATTGGCCTTCTGACTATAAACGTTCTTAAAATTACGAGAATTTCCCCTCTGGTATATAATGAATAACTAGCATAACATCACGTCTTTTTTCATCTTCTTCATAATTTTCTTAGGCAGAGGTGTAGTAGGTACAGACGCCAGCACATCAAGCTACTACAATCTGTCAAATTTCTTTAATAGATTTTCAACTTTATCTCTAAAGCTACAAGGTTGATTGGGAAAATTTGACAGTTTCGGGTAGCTTGACCTGCTGGCGTCTGTACTATAAAGGGCTAGAAGAGCCCTCTGATATAACGGGAGGAATCAAACAACTATATGACTCCTATCATATTGTAAAAACGTCTTTACATATTTCTGACTAAATTACAACTGACTGTTCTAAACAAAAATCCTAATTAAAATATTTGACTAACTTGAACGTTCGAATGTAACCCGCGCTAAATTATAGCCGGCCTGCACCAAATAAGGTTGCCTTTGGCAGACAAACCTCTACGCTATAGCACACCCACATTTCGCCATAATAGGGGAGGAGCCTATATCAACTGGGTAGAAATCCAGTCCAGGCTGCTACTGAGAAATTCCAGATAGAAAAAGCAAATAACACTTAATTTTATAATTAATGTATCGTTATCATTTTGTCCTGAGGCTAGGAAGCTCATTAGTGAGATAGGACACAAGCTCCGTGACAAAACGGGTGACTCCCGCTCCGGCTCGTTCTTGGTGCAAAGGTTAGCCATTGCCAACCAACATGGCAATGCAGCAAGCGTTTTGGGCACTTTTGCGCCGGGAACAGTTAGGGGCGGGTTATTTGAATAGGCTGACGTGTTGTTCTTGTTACTCAATGAATATATTATTTTATTACTTAATTAATATAAGTCTGAATTAAATCAAAAGTAATTTATTCAAACTAGGTTGAGTGAGAATCAGCACTTTTCGAACGTCAAAATTATAAAAGAGAGTCCCCCAAAACGCCCGCCCTTCACCACTTCTTAGTGGTTTCGCTGGGGAGAAGAAGGGGCGCAACAAACTCCCCATCTGAAATCGGCAATCCGCGTTAAGCAAGCATGGTAATCAATTCTCATGGCTTCTCTGCATAACAAGAGGCCTTTACTGCGCCATCGACAACGTGCCGATCGTGTATTTGAGTACGGTGCTCAAATACACGAGCGACATGTTTTCGACGGCAATCGGCGACACGCGTTGACGGTTGTAGTTGCCTCTGTCGTTGACGCGTGTCGCTCGTGTGTATTAGCACTTATCCTGAATTGGGATTCATTATAGGTATTATTATTTTTATATTGAAGAAATTGACCTCATTTCCATGCAGCATGTTACATGCCATTGGCGTGCAAATAAGGTCAGTTACTTGCAAACAAGGGGTTTGCTAATGCATTATAATTATCTGATACCTTAATGTGCACTTTTATAGTTTCTAAAGTGACGATATTATCATAGGCGTTTCCTACGTACACGTTCATAAAATGTTTTTATTATTTATTTATTTACGTGAATCTTACAGAGGGGCAATTCTCGTAATTTTAAGAACGTTCACAGTCTGATCTCAGTCTCAATCTGTCAAAAAATACTTCTAATTTCCCTACATTTTGACAAGTTTTTGACATTTGTTTGTCGCCGAGATGAGACTGCGACTAGATTTTGAACGTTTTAAATTACGAGAATTGGCCTACAGATCTGCGACCCAATGCGATAGAGTGGCCTTACATGCTAAGTCTTTAATCTACATCCTATAAAATTACATACTATATCCTAAATCTTAACCTTCATCTTAATAACATGATAATATATTATACAAAATGCAGCTTTTGCGAATTCACTGAAGTAGCACCACAATGAAATACCCTTCGTGAACCTCGTTCACCACACGCATGGCTCTAGTGAGAGGAGTTCTCGCCAGTAGGTTGGTTCTGGCTGCAGGCACAGCAAGCAGGGGCGGGCGTCGCCGCCTCCACACGTACCGGTCAGGCACGCAAAGTTCCAGGTGCCGCAGCACTCCCGGGTAATGTGCCCCGCCACGCAGTAGCTTCACTACATACGCTGCCGCACCTTTAACGCGGTGTACCCTACCATACCCAGTACAAATATAATATAATATAATAATATAATATCCCTGGACATTTCACACAGCGCCATCTAGTCCCAAGCTAAGCAACCTAATGCTTGTGTTATGGTAACAAGATGGCTGATAAACTACTTATATACATTTTTTTTTTTGTAAATACATACATATTATATATAGATAGAAAAACACCCAGACTCGGAACAAATATATGTAGGTCATATAAATATTTGTTCCGTGCGGGAATCGAACCCGCGACACGCAGCGCAGCAGTCAATCGCTTAACCACTGCGCCAACCGTGCCGTCAAATAAAGTAGTGTAGGGTACATTAATGTGTAAGATGGATATACCCCATACAGCTAGCAGTGAAATAGAAAGAAAGAAAGAAAGAAAGAAAAATATTTTATTCTGCACAAACAGAACGCACAGTGGCTAGTGAACTTATTTTTGACACGATCCAACATGACACTAAATACGTGCACGTTTTAAATGTTTTATTTACGAACAGGAGAACATTCACCGTCTATACATTTTCGGGCTAAATGTAAAAGAGTACGCCTTATGTGTTCATGTGTTTTAACTGGCAGTTTACTTCACGCTGACAGAACTGAATAAATTATTAGATAGTACGAGTACATCTGCAGACGAGCCGCAAAACAAATGAATCTCTAGATTTGGACGGCAATATTGCACGAAAGGTTTTCTCTTTTATTCATTTCGTGTATAAGACTATCTTTGGAGACAAAATATATCTTTCGCTTACAAATCACCACTCGGTTCCTATAGAAAAAAACGTGTCGTTTTGTTTACCCATGGTAATATTTTTTATTGGCAACCTGAAGGCCAATTCTCGTAAATAAAAACATTCAAAATCTAGTCGCAGTCTCATCTCGGCGACAAACAAATGTCAAAAACTTGTCAAAATGTAGGGAAATTATAGGTATTTTTGACAGATTGAGACTGAGATCAGACTGTGGACGTTCTTAAAATAATTTTACCTGTGATAACTACTTTCATATGGGAGTCTACTATGCAAAGCTATGAGGTACCAATAATGAAGCCATCATTATTGGTAAAGATACAAAAGTCTTAATTTGAACCATTTTTTTTGTTGTTTAGCTTAAGCTGTCCCACAGCTGGGCAAAGGCCAAGTCCTTCCAGGAACTCCTTTTCCGCGCCACCTCGAACTAACCCTCGCGATGCGCGTCCAGGTCATCTCACCACCGCTTTCTGGGCCGACCTCGGCAGTGCCGTCCATCTTCAGGCACCCATTGTGTGGAAACTTTTGCACAGCGGTCATCCTGCATGCGGCTGATGTTTTCACGTCAGCGCCGGCTGCCGCTGAAAACCAGCGCTGGGGCTCTGTCTCGTATAGGGTCTTAGCATTATGCTGAGCGATGGCCGTTTTGCGTGAATGTGACGCATGTTTACCCCCAACTTGTTTTTTTTTTTTGTGTGTGTATGTCCTTTTTTATGCGTCATGTTTGCCGCAAATAAATGCACTTTTCTTTCTTTTCTTTCTTAACTGTTATTTTTAAATGATTAACCAATAATGGTTCGTAAATTATAGTAGTCGGCCATCATTCAGTTCCTTCATACCTTGGATATCTCCATTCTCATCCAAGTGATCTGCTTACCCAAAATTAACTTCTTAAGTATGACATCGAGTGTCCCACTGAATACAAAATGGCTACCCTTTGTTTTGCACGTGAACGGAATAATGTCGTGGTTGTGCTTGGAAATATTCTTGATCAATAACTTAGATGTCACTTTATGGGCCATTCGTGAGGACATGGACTCGTTTGTACGTTTATGGAGTTTCCTTGTCATATTATTTGTATTTACCCTATCTAAAGCGTCCTTCCGTGTTTTCATGGAGCAACAATCTTGATTTCCGCAATCAGATAAATGCGCATAACCGATATTCTGTCAAATTGGGCACTTGAACTGTATTTCTTTATTTATTGAGGACTTCCAACAAAAAAAAATATTTCCGTGAACTGTTTTTGTTAAGACACGATTTATAGCGATTATAATGTTTTAGTCTAGTGGAGGGGCCCGTGGCTAAATAATAACAGCCGCACAGGTCGATCGGTCAGGTTAAGCTACGCTTGCCGCGGTTGGTCTGTGGATGGGTGACCATCTTTACATACCGAGACCCCTCCGTGCCTCGGAAAGCACGTTAAGCCGTTGGTCCCGGCTGTCATTCGTGGATCTTTGACAGTCGTTACGGGTAGTCAGAAGCCCGAAAGTCTGACAACCAGTCTTACCAAGGGGTATCGTATTACCCAGTAACTGGGTTGTGGAGGTCAGATAGGCAGTCGCTCCATGTAAAATACTGGTATTCAGCTGTATTCGGTTAGACTGGAAGCCGACCCCAACATAGTTGGGAAAAGGCTAGGCAGATGATGATGTTTTAGTCTAGTGCACTCTTTCAATTATAGGAGGCTACAGCATGTTGTTTTTGGACTGAATTAACTTGAAACTAAACAGTGATGAAACATGCAGGCAAAGTGACCTCTGCGCTACCACCGAGGACACCGTGGGAGTGGAGAAGTTTTGGGCCAACAAGATCTAAAATACAGTCAAGCCAGCGATACGAAGAAGAAGAGGAAGACTTGAAACTAAAGGGCAAACTCTATTTTACTATTCTTGGTACCCATGGTTCTCACACATGTCTTTGAAAATTCAGCAGAGGTCCACGCTCAAGGTTTGCCAGAGAGCTATGGAACGGAATATTCTGGGTTTTAAACTTGTGGACCGAGTTGAGAAAACACCAATCCGTTCCATCACTAAAATATCTTAAGGCCAATTCTCGTAATTGAAAACGTTCAAAATCTAATCGCAGTCTCATCTCGGCAACAAACAAATGTCAAAAACTTAATCAACATGTAGGGAAATTAGAAGTATTTTTTGACAGATTGAGACTGAGATCAGACTGTGAAATTACGAAAATTGCCCCTCTGATGTCACTCGGAAAACAGCCACGCCAAATGGAATTGTGCTGGACACATCAGCGACATGTCTGATGATCAATGGGCCAAACTTTCGATTACGACCCAGTTGGTCTCGCTTAATGGCAAACGAGAACGCGGCAGGCCCAGACGGAGATGGCGGGATGAGCTGGACTCCTTAATTGAGATTGTTCCTTCGCAGCTCTGGACGGAGAGAGGTGGAAGGAGAGTAGGGAGGCTTTTGCCCAGCAGTGGGAAATTAATGGCTAATAAAAAAAGTACCTGCATGAGAGGTAAACCAAGCTCCTAGTACATGGTCCTTTTATTGAATAAATGTTCGTCATATATACTGTTTCTCCTGATCCTATATTTAGATAGAGTAAATGACATTATAAAATATTTGATACCTTATTTGAATAATATAGTCAATGTTGAAATGTTTGAATCCCACCGCTCCCGCCCATTCAATAAAAGGGCATCATTCATTTCGTACCCAAAAATAAAAGTATAAAATAAAGCGAAATATAATAATACGAAAGTCTACAAGTAACCCCCCGGCTGCTATTTCAGATTGAAAATGCCAAAAATCATATTTTTATAACAATTGTAGTTAAAACACGACTTTCGCTGTAATAGTAAAAACTGCTCAAGATGGTATTTCCCACAAGAACTTTTCAGTACTACTTTATTCTGGCCGGCACTTACATTTTTTGGTATAAAATGTTCGACACTTGAATGATATCCTTTAATTTCATTGTCGAACTTATAAAACGAAGGAAAAGTATTGTCAGCGTGGGTTTGACGCTTTAAACTTGATTGATATATCTTAAAGGTATATCAATCAGCTATTCAGACACACGGGTTTTTGAAAGTCATTCTATCAATCCTTCAACGCCTACTATTGATGGAACCGTGGAGACGATTTCGAAGATAGAGTTTTTAGAGATAACATTTCAATCAACTCGTTTCTTGGACGAATTTGTGATTGTTTAAGTTTATAGAACATTTAAACCTGATTGGATGTTCAAATCCAATTCAGATTAGACCTGTATTTTTCTTTTAACGGGGGTTTAGACCAGAGGGGCAATTCTTGTAATTTTAAGAACGTTCACAGTCTGCCCTCAGTCTCAATTCGTCAAACATATCTATAATTTCTCTACATTTTTGACAAGTTTTTGACCTTAGTTTTATTGGGGGCCCGTTTAAAAATGGTTTTGTTAATCACGGCGCGGCCAGGCAAGCGCCCCTTCCCGCTCGCATGCGTCTCCCGCGCCTGTTAGCAGCCCTGGATTTATTAAGCATATTAAAATACAAATATTATAGAGATATGCGCGACGCGTGGCGCATTCCGCCGCAGAAGGCCGAACAGTCATCTTTTCTAGGCATTACAAAAAATTATATATTATAATATCCATTTCCTCTCACAAGCATTGTCATTTTCTAACCTCCAACTGAACTTGAAAGTAGTTTGATAACGTAATTGTTTCATTATACTCAAAGTTTCAGCTGAAATACATGGCTGAAATGTTAGATGATCTTAATTGTTAAGTAAACAATTTGTGAAGCAATTTAAATTTAACTAAAAGCAATTATGTGCGTACAGACTAGGTACAGGGATTTCACGTTATGTTAGAAAATACTATCACAATACAACATCACGACCATGTTCCCTAAAGCGGTAGGCAGAAGCTTATAGTTCTATAAGCTTCTGCCTACCGCAGAATAAACAAATGAGGATGTTCATCCTCATTTGTTTATTCAAACGTAAAGCACAAGTAAGAAAAATACTCCACAAAGGTGGACTTAATAACTGAGGCATTTTCTACCAGTCGAGCAGTCAGTAATAATAATTCCATAGGAAATCAAAGACTTAAGAGAAGGAGAAAGAAAATAAGAGTTTTACTGTGAAGTAAATCTTACCATAACTTAAATGACTACTTAAATGACAATTTGACATTTTAATGATGAAGACTTGCTACTGATAACATAATAATATTATTCTATTGACACTATGTTTAACTGACATTTTAATTGGAATATGTTTTTAATAAATAATGTTCATTAATTTTGATCCTATTTATAACGTGTAGGTAATCATAGGCCTAAATATAAAAATGTGTACTTAACTGTCTAGGTACTTCGAAATTTGCACGCCATTATATGGCAGAATATGTTGTGATAAGATATAACTTTAAGACCACATTTTTAATGTATTACCATATTCTGACAAATAAATGATTATGATTTGGGAACCCCAAAATTTTTTTTTGTGTGGAAATCTTAATGCGGTTCACAGAATACATCTACGTACCAAGTTTCAACAGTATAGTTTTTTATAGTTTCGGAAAAAAGTGGCTGTGACATACGGACGGACAGACAGACAGACAGACATGACGAATCCATAAGGGTTCCATACCATTTGGCTACGGAACCCTAAAATTCCTTTAAAAGTCCGATGGGACCGAGTTAGGGCGATAGCCCTTGAACATTCTCACAAACATTTATATACCAAAACAGCATAGCATAATCCCAATCAAAATATTAGAGCCCTATTAATAAATTAACAAGAATCAACACGCCATCAGCGACGTAGGTAGTTTCAGTTTGACTTACACAGCTTGACTCAGCACTGCTTATGTGAGTTTCAGGAGCAAATAATGAGCGTTTGAATATTAAACTAAGTGTCAATGTTGCCTGAAAGTTTTTGTTTAAAATGCAAGTGTGTACTTATGTATTTTGTTAAGGCGGCTATTTATTTATTTATAAACTGGCTGTTGTCCGCGACTTCATCTGTGATCCAGGATGAAAAATAACCTGTGTCGTTAGCGAAGTTATGATCTACCTATGTGCCAAATTTCATCCAAATCCGTTCAGCCGTTTTAGCGTGAAGCGTAACAAACAAACTTACTTTCGCATTTATAATATTAAGTATAGTTAGGATTATCATTACAAAGTTACGATGAGGATTAGGATTATTGTTTTTTTTTTTGCCTATACTGTCCCACTGCTGGGCAAAGGCTTCCCCCAAATCTATCCAGGAACTCTTTTCCGGCGCCACGTCGAAACAGCTCTCGCGGTACTCAAACTCAAACTCAAATCATTTATTTCAAATAAACCATTTACTTTTGAATTGTCAAAATTAAATAGTCGGTCAGTTAGTCAGAAAGTTGAAGCTAGTTGCTCATTCCAAAACGTAGATCTCTAAGGAGAAGAACGGGCAAGAAACTTCACGGACACTTACGCGTCCAGAACGTCTCGCCATCTCTTTCTGGACCGGCCTCGGTTTATTGTACGCCAGAAAAATACATTACAAAGAAAATAAATTAAACACTATAAAACATACCATGGGCAGCTTTACCGCTTTCTGCGATCTCTTCCAGGTAACTGTGGAATGGAAAGTGATCACGCACAAACTATTTATAACCGAACCAGCCTGTATTTATCCTACTGCGGTGCTAAGACCTCTTTTCAAGCAGAGAAAGAATGTGTAATCAGGCGTTCTAACTGAATCATGTATCTTAATTGCGTAACACATTTGGAGGTATGAGGAACAGGGTATAAAGTTCACTCATCCTCCATTGAAAAGGGAGGATCCTCCGACCAGACGTGTGTTGTGTCTGGCGGGCAACTGCCCAACGATTGATGTTGGAAAGATTGTATATATGCTAATTGCGCGGTAAACTCTGCTTGCGAGATGCAGGATTTGCGTGACGTCAGTATGACGCGTTGTTCGCATGTGGCGTTGTAGATACCACTACACACACTATCAATCACAATCTGAAGCATTTTGAAGGATATTGCTAAACCATTGCTTCATATGTTCGAAAAACGTGTCTGCTCAACAATGTAAATAATGCAATGGATGTTGTTGAACTGTCAAAATAAAAGCCATGCGGCTGTTAAGTGTGTTACGCAATTACCCCCTGATTTATACGGTGTGGTTTTATTGGTGAATGTCACATATCTTCGAATTTTTAGTTCTAGGACATGCCGGTTTCCTCAAGATGTTTTCCTTCACCGTCTTAGAGCAGTGGTGATGAAATAATTTACACAAAGTAAAGTGCCTGCTTAGGTTCGAACCTACGACCTATAACTAGTAAGTCGCTGCCGTTAACACTGAACCATCACTGCTTCTGTATGTACGTAAAGAAATAAATTAAATATGAAATCTGCAAAATTAATAGAAGCTGAAATAAGTTCTTGTTATTAAATCAAAGTGTTTTGGGGCTTGCCTAAAACATTGCTTGAACATCTGGCTATCCTGGGAATTTAAATCTCCACAGTAATAATATTTCCAAGAATTACAATCAGCGAGCGTCCAGACTCAGAAATAGAAATAACGAGAAATATGAAAAAAATCCGGCCAAGTGCGTGTCGGACCACGCACTATGAAGGGTCCTTACCTCTATAGTTGGGATGAATTTATTCCAAGAATAAATTGAACTTTGTAATTTATAAAAATGTCACGGCCAACTCTCCAACTGCAAATGTATGTCTCTAAACGCAAAAAAAAAATGTAATAAAACTACTTTTCAATTTTCGGAAATTTTCTTTTACTTGTGCTGTGAGAAATTACTTTTTTTATTATTTATTTTTTTCTCATCAAAATCATCAAATGACTCCTCCCGCTCTGGGTGGAGCGGAAGAGAGTGTCAGACTCTTACTGACTAAAACCCACCCGTGTTCCTTCCTTAACCCTTTATGTTCCAGGGCAGCGGTAAGCCTTTCGGATAATCCCGCTACCCTGGCAGGCTTCGGCCCTATGGGGCCCCGTCAGAATTCATGTTTGTCATGATTTTAGGTCCAGTATCAAAACATGTTGCATAAATGGCCGTATTTTTAGATCTTTACGGGACTGTAGACCTACGCATTTGATTTTAATTTGAACTTGATACCTTCACGCGTTCCTGAGAAAAAAGGGCTTGACAGACGACGGACGGACAACCAAATGATCCTTTTTATCCTTTTGAGGTACGGAACCCTAGAAGTACAAACTCAATTTTTTTTCTATAATTGCTTATACAAAATCAAATATTTAAAAGCAATTAAAATGATGGAAAAAAAACATACAAGATTAATTACTGTGCTTGAAAATGCTTGCAAACAAATGGGCTTGTCATTAATTCTGCAAATAAATGGCACAGTATAAACCAAACTCCAGAAGTTCAATTTCATAATCTATACTAATCAATTTACTAATAATAAAGCTGAAGAGTTGTTTGTTTGTTTGTTTGAACGCGGTTATTTAGCACGTCTCTACCGGTCGGATTTGAAAAACTCTTTTGAAACATGGCCGGGTCCCTAGTTTAATATAATTTGTGTGACATATTTTGTTTATTATTTTCTAGAATCATCCTTGAAAATACTAATAAACATGTCTAACCAGCCTGTAACATCCGTCTTAAAGAGAAAATGTTGTTCAAATACAGAAAAGTATTGATAATTGATCACCACGCTTAATTGGGAGACCATTGGCTGATTCTAATGTGTGGCTAATGTATTATTTTAAAATATTTTTATTTTTCTATCCTGGTTTCGTTGTAATTTAGTTTTTACTCTGCGATGATATCACTGATACGTGACATATACTATATTCATCATCATCATTGTAATAATTTTTTGTACTGGACCTGTAAAGCTTTTGGTTTCGGACATATTGAAGGTCAAAATTCCAATTTTTACTGGCGTTTTTTTACGAAAACAAGGTTCACCTTTAAATACCCCCACGACCCCCTGTACCGTTGCATGCACCCAGAAGCACAATGTTTTGGGTGTATTTTTTGCGCAGTACTGCAGACAGCAAATTTTCACACCAAAAATAAAAATCGTTTCCCAGTAAATATTTTTATTTTTGAGCAATGTTACTTAGTTTGTGTACTTTAGTTGACGGCTATGTGATGGGTCTTTTTACACAATGTATAACATCCGATTGACTTAAGTACGTCAATTAACGTCTGCTTAAAATATAATTAATTGAAACATCGTACGAAGTTGTCCTTCTTATCTATTTACTGAGTATAAAAGTTATATCGATTTCTCATTGTTATCAACATTTTTAGATTGACTAGACAAACACCATCAATCTCATTGATTACATGTCAAATTGTGATAAATAGTTGAAGGATTATTTACCTTTAAAGAAAATTAATGTTTAATTTATATAAATGTGAGCGAGATTTTAGAGTTAAAATAAAATAAATTAATTGGCTGTAGTTCCGATTTATTTTAATCTTTTCGCACTCAAAAAGGTAGGTACGAAGGCGGACTTAATGCTTTTGGCATTCTCTACCAGTCAACCAAGGGTGTTGGAGAGAGTAGATGGCAGGTGCTTTGGTTGAGCCGAACAATGATAAAAAAAAAACTATTAACACATTCATTGTTTTCGGTGTTTTGTAATGATTGTTTTGTTGTTATCAATTAATGTTAATTGGCATCAAAAAGGGGCAAAGCAACGCCTTTAGAAAAAACTAGCTTTTGTATAAGGGAAAGTTCTTGTTCGCCTACTAACCCCTTCGCAAAGCATCATCTACCCACGCCATCACTTCGGTTTTGCTTAGCGTTCTTTCTGATTTTTTGCCTTTTTGCGTGGCTCCTAAGGGTCATAGCGTGATATTAAATAGCGTATAGCCCTCCTTAAGAATTGGGCTATAGAATGAAAAAATATTTTTTCAAATCCAACTGGTAGTTCCAGAGATTACCCCCTAAATACCAACTTACAAAAAAAAAACAAATAAATTATACCTCTTTCTAATATTATTTCTTAAAAATAAAGAATAAGAGAGATTAACCATGAGAGACAGAGAGATATTGACATGATATTTGCTTACTTTGTAAAGTATTCTATTATTTTAATTATTGTGAATGTGAAGACTATGTGGGTCATTTTATTTAGGTACATTATTTTTCTCTCTGTTCTCTTAGTTTTTGTCATGGTCTGGCAGTTTGAGTAATTAATGTGGCCTACCCAAATGTCCTTTCTTTGGTATTGTTCGTCGAATCGTTGAGCTCCTTAAGTTTTGAGTTGAGCTGCATGATTTCTGACATATGCGTGCACTGACTGGACGGGTCCTCTAAATCTGTGTGGTTCTTTCCTCAAAAGACCATCTCAGACATCGATCTACATAATAATAATAATAATAATAATATTCCTGGATCTACATGGTCTTCATATTATGATCTGACCAAGATTATGTCTGGACTTTAAAACAGACTGTGATGTCTGAGTTTGTTTTGGCCTTTCTTCTCAGACTAGTCAGATAGGAAACGCCGACCTCATCTAGTTTTAAAATATGATTGACGTGTAAAAGTGTTTGTACAAACCTACTTACAAAATAAAATAATTCATCATTTATATATCTTTCTCCTCTCTCATGTAACGAAACGTACTTACCTAAACGTGACGCGTCTTTGAAATTTCACTCTCAATTCTCGTCCAATTATTATCGAATCTAAGAAGTTTCATTTCCACAAACATAGGTAAACGTTTCTATCTATGCAGGTATGTATGTGATAATCACACAATACAACTAAATAATCCCTACGACATCAAAACTGATAGTTAGCGCTGACCTCTACGTGTGACAATTCCCGCCAATTATTTCGCACGCCGCCATATTGGACGCTGTTATCGGCGATTATTATCTTTTACGATTACTGCTATCCCGGACGAAGCCCGAATCAATTTTAATATGGGTTATATTTGCGACCCAAATCGACTATTTAAATGCATTCGAGTTAAAAAACTCCGTACGGTATTGTTTGCATGTGATGTGTTTAAAAAACGCAGCCATTTTACTTGATTGAATTTTTTTACATTATTCTGTTATTGTTTAAAATGGGAATTGGTTGTGTTTTTGTGGTTTTTTGCTGTTACTTTAATAAAACGATATTTTATGAATTTTTTGCAATATCAGCATTCACGTTTTTATCAAAGAGGACCGCTATTTCAGTTTTCCTGATTCAATATTAATTTTTCTTTCAATGAAACACTTATTTGAGTTCAGGTATTCCTTTACCTTACAGTATGTACCTCTTAAAATATTCATTCGTTTTTTGCTTTTATTTCGAAACACAAGTTATTGGAACGAAGTTCCTTATCGCGCGTTGCGAAAGGGGCTAGACGGAAAAAATTAAGACCAAAAGTTGGAAGGACACTTTTTGCTATAGCGGCATGCGCGTGTTTCTCTGTCTGTCTATCTCTCTCTCTCTCTTATAGAAAGCAAGCCAGTTATACTTTCGTTCCATCCGGGTGTCCCTTGATACCTCTCAAGTTTTTTATAATTATGGGTAAACCTATACGAAATGCAGCTCAAGAAGAATAGCCATTATGTACTGCTGCACTGAACTGTAATATATATAACAAGATATCTTTGTTCTTCTTCTTTTTTTTTAAGAATAAAGTGGTCAAAAACACGATTTTTGTATCTGTGTGACTTTGGCAAATAAAAGTAAAAAATTTCATCGGAAAATTTGAATTTGAACAAAATAATTTGTTTTGTTTATTTCATTGTGTTTGCGATGGTAGCAATGAAAATAATAAGCTCCAATAATTGAAGTAAACACGAAAAGGTAAACTGACCAAATGAATGTATCGGCAGTAGTCGATGATAATAGCTAGGTATGTATTTTCATGTCCTTTATGGTTGTTAACATAAATAAACTCTTTTAGAAATGTATGTAGGTACTTGTGTCTATTTAATACTCTACTCTACTTCCTATTGTTTTTGAACCGGGGTTTCAGTATCAGTTATTCTTTTTATTCATTAAAATTAAAGAGACGTTTATAAATAAGACTGTTAATATTTGAGAACAATAAAATGCTGTCATTCGTGGATCTTTGACAGTCGTTGCGGGTCGTCAGAAGTCCGAAAGTCTGACAACCAATCTTACCAAGGGGTATCGTATTACTCAGTAACTGGGTTGTGGTGGTCAGATAGGCAGTCGCATCATGTAAAATACTGGTATTCAGCTGCATCCGATTAGACTGGAAGCCGACCTCAACGTTAGGAAAAGGCTAGGCAGATGGATTGATTTGAGTACAACAAAAGTCAAAGTTAAATAATTGATTTCAAATAGGCACTTATAAGGCACTTTTGAACGTCAAAAATTACAATAAAACAGAATTGATTAATTCTAAAAGGTCGTTTTCGTATGGAGAAGAATGGGCAAGAAACTCCACCGTTACTCTTTTAAAATGTTTTCCAATATTTTGCATAATAATTATATGTGGACGATGCACCTGAAATAAAATTACTATAATTATCACAATAGGTAAAAGGTCAAGGAACAAACCTTTTTGTAGTCAAAGTTTAAGATTTTTCTACATATTAACTTTCACACGATTTGAATTTTCATACGTACGGCGGCGGTTCAATGTGTAATAAAAATATTTACCCACAACTTGCACCCACATTTTATCCGCGAACCCATACATCGGTTTAATATTTTATTTCCACGCCATATAAAATCATTACCAGAAGCCATCCATCATTGGCTGGCAGCATGCATCGGCGCGTGCTTCAAACTGGCTCCCATGCGACCAATAAAATATAACTTATGTGTATGAAAATAACGGGTAGCCGGTTAACCGGGTTATATGTTGGAGTTCTTCTGCAACCATAAGGGATTGATCGTCAAACAGACAGCTGTGCTGCATGCTGGAATTTGTTGCGCCACTTCTTCTTCCCAGCCAAAGCACTAGAAAGTGGTAAAGGGCGGGTTTTTATAATGTTTTTTTTGTAATTTTGACGTTCGAATAGTGCCGATTCCTAATTTCAAATGCCGTTCGAATGACTGATTCGAATGACGAATTCGAATGACGTTTGATTTTGAAAATCAGCCTTGCAAATATCCTTTGCTGAAGTTAAAGAAAAGAAAGAAAACTGGTTTGTGGTTCGTTCTGTTTAGAGGTTTTTTTTCTAATTTTGATCGTTCCTGTTTTGCGGGTTTAATATCTCGCAGCCGGTCTAACTAAGAGTATCGTGATACCCAATGACTAGGTTTTCGAGGTCAGTTAGTCGCTCCATCTAAAATATTGGTATTTAGCTGCATCTGCGACCCCAACGTACATAGTTCGTAAAACGATAGGCATATATGCTCTATCAAATATGGGAACATTCTTGCGAAATGGTGCCTTAGAATATTTATATTTATTATATTATATTTATATATTTATTATATTTTAAAGAAAGCTTACAGACTAACAAACCAAGAATGCAAGAGTCTTCTTTCATACTGCTGTCACCAACTGTGTCCACAAACAAGACCACATCTTTTTTTTTGTGGCTCCAAGGAGTATATAAAGAAATACTAGTCCTATTTTAGTCTCTTTCTCTTGTCTAACGATAATTTACAATGAGTATTGCTATTTCAGGATTACTTCAAATCAGTCTCGATGAATCATCAAGTCTTGTTTGCAATTCTCAATAACTTATTTATTTTTGAAAGTGAAGACTAATAAAGACAGCTGTACTCATCCACAACGTCGTTTCCAATGAAGCAATATCTTATTCCCGAACCATATAAAGTCATTACCAGCTGCGATCCGTCATTGCCACGCACCGACTCCTGCGCACGTCGCCCTGTCACAGTAAACTACCCTAATTTATTGGAGCTACTCGTCATTCTTTTGTTTATTTTTCTTTTCTTGGCGTTTGAATTGGAACTAATTTTTAATGGCTGTAGAAATACAAAGGGAATGGGTGGGAAAGGGGAAGTGCGGGGGGGGGGGGGAGATGTATTTAGATGTGGCATGTTAATGCATTAGGAGTGTAATTAGAGAGGTAGGAATTTCGGTTTGTTTTTGATTGTACAGACACCAGCAGGCTACGCTGAACTGTCAAATTTTCCCAATCAACCTTGATCCTTATTACTTTTGCGATAAAGTTGAATATCTATTAAATAAATTTGACAGATTGTAGTAGCTTGATGTGCTGGCGTCTGTACTTTTATGAGGAGGTATATTTTTAGAACACACCTTATAACAATTTCTGAACAGTTGTTGGTTTTGTATCATGGGTGCTTTCATAAAAACAAATCTCGTATGTACGCATTTACGCACCTGCCTTAGCAATGGTGATAGCCAATTATAGTTACCGGCACGTAAGTTGGCAAGAGATTTTGTAGTGGGGGAAGTTCGCGCATGTAAAAATGTATGAAATTGTGCGTGCGCGAACTTCCCCCACTACAAAATCTCTTGCCAACTTACGGTAACTATACTTATTGCAAGTGTTCGTACAGACTTCTTACAGTCCGGCTGTCGAGAAAACCACGTTCTTGACACCCTTCAGTTTCATACCAACGAACACGTGTTTTGCGAATTTGCCCTTTATTAGTGACTAGAATGGTCGCACTGTCAGCAGTCAGAAACTCATTCTCTCAACGGCCCGACGGTAACCAGAAAACAACTATTTATAGGACATACAAACGTTTGTATCGTGATTTTTTTTTTCCGATAGAAGTTAATAAAAGAGATTTTTTTAATGGTACCTACTATTTAACTCAATCAATTGATGCTATAGTCTCTCGAAATTGTTCAGGTGGGAGGGGCGCTAGTTGATTCTCATTATACAAGTAAGTATAAAGAGTGTTCTAATTAAGGTGAAAGTATCCGACGTGTATAAGTCCCCTTGCGACATGTCTGACGGTCGCCGTGACAAACGACGGCTGTGAGGAAATTGCTAAAGTTTCCAGTTTGCTCGTCAACACGCCAGGCGGTTCATAGTGCGATGTGACAACATGCGGCGAGAAAGGTGTTTTATACGATTATATTGTAGTTTACGAGGTTTTTAGGGTTACGTGAGCTAAGATGAAAACCCTTATGGGGCAGGAAATGTCCGTTATTCTATTTATTCACACATATTAGTTAGTAATTCATTGACATATTTTTAATTGAGCAGTGATGGGCCAGTAGCAACGGCCGCTACTTACGAGGATTGCTTCGTAGAATAGAACCCAGACAGGCGCTTTAGTTTGTGTAAATTATTTCATCACCACTGCTCTCAAAATGGTGAAGGAAAACTTGGTGGTAAATAAGTCTGTGTTAGTAGAAGGTTTGTTCCCCGTTTTGAAAGAAAAGAAAAGAAAGAAAGAAATTGTGTTTATTTGCGGCAAACATGACGCATAAAAAAAGGACATAAACACAAAAAAAAAAACAAGTTGGGGGTTTTCCCAATAACATATTATATTATGTAACATAAAAATGACAAAAACCACAGACAAAAGCACTCCACCTAATAACAACAGTTCAACGACAATCACAAATCATAACCCTACCATGCAATTGTAATTCCGGACCTACCCTCTCCCGAATCAACGTAAGACAGCACTTACAAATAATGAAGGTAACGTGAATGTTGGAATGAAACAAGTTCAAACGTGTTCGCTGTTTGAAATGGAGATTTCACGTCAATTATGTGGCAATTTAATTTTCATTTCGGAGACGGCGTCAACTGTCGCTAAGATGAAATAGTGGGCAAAGAGTGGAGCGCAGACTAGACGTGGAAAAGAAGTTAGAAAATGTGGAAAATTATAATAATATACAGTATGGCCATTAGGTTATCACATTATTCTTATTACTCACAATGTAAGAATCTGCATAGTCTTTTCCCAACTTTTTTGGGGTCGGCTTGAATCCCAGTATTTTACATGGAGAAAGAAAGAAAGAAAAAGTATTTATTGCGACTCGCACAGGAAGATCATAAAACTACACTAAACTAAACACAATCAAAAATAAAAAATCCAAATTATATAAAAAAAGCGCGACTGCCTATCTGACCTCCACAACCCAGTTACTGGGTAATACGGTACCCCTTGGTAAGACTGGTTTTCAGACTTTCGGGTTTCTGACTACCCGTTATAACGACAGTCAAAGATTCACGTAAAACAGCTGGGACCAAAGGCTTAACGTGCTTTCCGAGGAGCCTCGGTATGAAAAGAAGGTCATCCATCCACGGACCGCGGCAAGCGTAGCTTAACCTGATCAATCGACCCGTGCGGTTGTTATTACTTAACCACGGGCCCCAATAAGAACTAATTAACCAAAATACAAAATATGAAAATATAAAGCCACGCATGTTACTAACAGGTTTTGATATTCTGAGATTGTAGTTGCCTTAATTATATCTCATCATTATACGAGTACTAACCACTCGTAAAAGTGTTATAAAACGACGAGTATGTTATGTCTAGTCGTTTAGGTCAATTTTCTTTGAATTTTGATGGACTTACACCATCCTATACGGTCACTTTCAGACCCCTTTTTTGCTAGAACCAAGTTACCACGGATAGCAAGTCAGTAATATAGACGAAAAAGTAACTTTTTGTACCTAGTCTGAAGTGGGACCGGATCATAAAGTATGAACTACTTGCCTTCAAAATGATTTGAGGGAATACATTATCTAGTTTATACACAGTTAGTTTCTATTGAATTGAATGTGCAGTTCTGTCGTATCGAGGTTAATTTTTTTATTTAGGTAACCAACAGCGATAGATAAAAATATTTTACAAAATTTGCGTGTTACAGTTTTTATGGCCAATTATAGGTTTTCCCGTGTAACTGGGATATATGTATAAAACATGCGAACGGACTAATGCCAGATCATTCCAATTAAAAGATAATTTAGATCACAATTTTGAAAAAGTTAAAATAAGATTAGATTGGTTGCTTGTCATTTGTCGCCATCTATAGTTTTCACTATTGGTTTTCTTTGTGTTGAAAAGATGAAAAATTTATTTTTCTTCTCGTTTAATTGTTACGACAATATCATCTGCCTAGACTTTTCCCAACTATGTTGGGGTCGGCTTCCAGTCTAACCGGATGCAGCTGAATACCAGTATTTTACATGGAGCGACTGCCTATCTGACCTCCACAACCCAGTTACTTGGTAATACGATACCCCTTGGTAAGACTGGTTGTGAGACTTTCGGGCTTCAGACTACTGTCAAAGATCCATGAATGACAGCCGGGACCAACGGCTTAACGTGCTTTCCGAGGCACGGAGGGGTCTCGGTAAGTAAAGATGGTCACCCATCCACAGACCAACCGCGGCAAGCGTAGCTTAACCTGACCGATCGACCTGTGCGGCTGTTATTATTTAGCCACGGGCCCCTCCTAATTGTTACGACATATAATATAATATATACCTAGGTATATAAATATACATATATTTCAATACTAATAATAAAACTGAAGGGTTTATTTTTTGTTTGAACGCGCTAATCTCTGGAACTAGCAGTCGAATTAAAAAAAAAAAATTGGATTTGAGAATTCCAATCTGAATTTGTCTGGGAATCGAACTCGCGACCCAGTGATTACCGAGAACAGGTAGTTCTCGGTAATCACTGGGTCGCGAGTTCGATGACGCTGACGCGATGACGCTCCGATGACAAAATTGACACTAAGCTAGTTGTCTATACCCCGTGTCTATACCACTTAGTATAAATGATTAATATTATTTATTACTTATTATAGATTTAGCTATGTATCCCTAGCATGTTTCCCGTTTTGATAAGCTAATTTTAATACAACGACATAATATATACAAATACTACATTACCCATGTATTATAATGCAATCACAACAATAAAAACAAATTAATGAAGGTTGACTTCATTTTATTTCTAACTTCTTATACTTTTGTTGAACTACCCCGAAGTGTATTAGTTTTTGGATTCCTATACATTTTCATTTCGATTGACGTGCCAGTGTGTGATAAGTGATAACGTACAAAATGAGTAATAATCGTTCTTATCGACCATTGAGTTCCCATAAAGGGAAAAGTGTTTTAATTATTGATGGATTTATCATGCAGCAAAACAAAAAAGTGGACAACGTACAATATTGATCTTTTTTTGAAAAAAAAAAATAGGAAAAAAAAAATTTGCTGCTTTCAGTAATTTTTTTTTTAAAGTACTGCAAGCAGTAATTTAAAATCACACTACAACCCTGAAGAGCGAGCAAAAAGAAAACAGCCAGAAAAAACGCTAAGCGAAAAACGTAGTTATATCGGGGCGGGAATATATTTTATGTAAAAACAAATTCTCGTGGACGAAGTCGCGGGCAGACGCAAGTGTGATATAATCATGTTGATTAGAGCTTCGCCATGACAAAATCAAAACCAAAAGTCATTTTTTCAAATTAAGCTGAGAATCAGCACTTTTCGAACGTCAAAATTACAAAAGACAGTCCCCCAAAAACGGGCGCCCTTCACCCGACATAAATTGATAGTTCGGTAATTCGATGGTCAATTGTTTACTTATCTATACTATTTATCTGCTTAAGGGCTGATTTTTCAATCAACAGATAATTTTTATTCGTGGAATAAAAGTGACGTTTTTGTATGGAAGAACTGTCAAAACTTCAAAGTTATTCCTTTGATAAAATTATCTGGCATTGGAAAAATCAGACCTAAATATTAAAAAAAGAAATGTTTAACTTTTATTATTGGCTTATCACGCAAACCATTATTAACTACCCGCAGTAAAGTATTTTGCTGGTAAATATCTAAAAACTTCCAATCCTTTCTACCATAACCAAAAAATTAGTACAAGCACATAATTTCACAAAATTTTCTCACCTACCACCAAAGATACGATTGTAATATCATCGTCGCATCTGCGTCTTTACGACTTCATCTCATCAACATAAACTTGCCGTACAATCGCTGTATATGTATGAGACACATTTGTCTCACAGACAAAGTGTATTCACGGCCTAAGGTATGCCGTAGCTTAAGAGTCTGCTAACAGGCAACTTTGAACTGTAATGTTACATGTTAGGGTTGAGTTTGAAAGGGACAGAGAATAGAATCGTCATGTTAATAAAATCCGAACTTGTAGTAGACAAAGAATTAATTAAGGAATGAGATTTAGAGTGTAACGTGGGAGATTTTTAGTTGGTTTTAACCTATTTTTAAATTTAGGGCGGTTGCTATACACACTTATATTATTAGGTACTTTTGTCGAGGGGACGTCCTCTGACTAACACTACATGTAGCATGACCACTTCTATCTCACATGGCATTTTTTTAAGCGACTTCAAAGTAAGGAGGATGTCCTCAATTCGAACCCTTTTTTACTGCTGCCCTTTGCTCATCGCCCGCAAGCCCGCGCCTAGGGTTAGGGCTGTTGACTCCCGTCCAGGGCGTCTCCTGCGACGGCTAGGGGCGTGAGGGCGCAGAGATTGCTCTCCCTCACGCGCTCTGCCTCTTCCTTCGCGAGCATTACTGCTTCGCAGAAGGAGGTAACGGCCTCCCATTCACTCTCGCTCCGTACCATGGCCTGGACCAGGGCCGGAAGCGAGAGATCGCCGCCGCCAATCGCCGCCACGAGGACAGGGCGACTCAATTCGACCCCTATGTTTGTATCTTCATTTTTCACATTGCGTAGGAGAAAATCTGCTGCATTCTCTGTTACTTCCGTTTCTTTGGAGGTCATGCTGCGTGTACTGGTAATGTCCATCAAAAAATAAATCCGCTGACAAGAACCAGCGGGGTAGTTGCTTAGCACACTATCAGTAGCAATGAGTTTCATTTTGACAGTTCAACAACATTCATTGCGTTATTTGCGTTGTTGAGCAGACAAATTTTTCGAACATATGAAGCAATGGATTAGTAATATCCTTCAAAATGATTCAGATTGAGTTTGATTGAGCGTTACGCAATTAGTTTTGAAGGGCAAATCCTGTATTTTTAAGAACGTTTGCATTCTAAGTTAGGTGACACTTTTCCACTTCAGCTGTGTTGCCACATTATGATTTAAAATAAATAATAATCAGGTACTCCTAATGCATTACTTGATTATTGTTTATGATAACTCAAAGCTATGTAGTTCTGCCAGGGTAGCGGGAACATCCGAAAGGGTTTACCGCTGCCCTGGAACATAAAGAGCTAAGGAAGGAACACGGGTGGGTTTTAGTCAGTAAGAGTCTGACACTCCCTTCTGCTCCACCCAGAGGGGGAGGAGTCATTTGATGATTTCCCATCCTCAAAAAAAAAAAAAGCTATGTAGTTGAATAACTACGTTATAGCAGTTCAAATATTTGGAGTAGGTTCTAGTATTTTAAATCTTAATGGTGTGTGTCACAGCTAAAGAGGAATATTGTCAACTAACTTTTGGAGACCACTGTAAGTCTCAATCTGTCAAAAATACCTCTAATTTACCTACATTTATGACAAGTTTTTGACATTGATTGACGTCCAGATGAGACTGCGACTAGATTTTAAACTTTTTTAATTACGGGAATTGGCCTTTAGATGTATATTTATACCAAGTGTGAAGCGGGCGTTCTGAGGCTGCCTTATGTCATTTTGACGTTGAGTGCTGATTTTCAGCCTAATTTAAAAAGATCTTTTAGGCCCCTCGCCCACGGCGACTTTTTGTAGCGATGCTGTCGCGCGTTTCATAAACGCGCGACCTCATAGCTAAAAACGTGCAAAAGTCGCATTTGCAACGCGCTACAGAAGCGACACTACAGCATCGTGACTGTATCGATGCAAACGCGCAACCGCTTTCGTTGCCCACGCTTCGGCTGCTTACTTAAAAGCAGCACCAAAGACAACGTGACTAATGTAGCCTCAACGAAGTTCATCTTGCAACTGTGGCATTTTTGTGTCGTTACTGAATCGCGTTTGCATCGTGACAGAAGCGCGACAATATCGCGTTTGCATCGTGACAGAAGCGCGACAATATCGCGTTTGCATCGCGACTGAGAATTGTGGTGTGGGCGAGGGCAAACAGCTAGCGGCCGCATCGTGACTGTATCGATGCGAACGCCCGACAGCATCGCTACTGCATCGCTACAAAAAGTCGCCGTGGGCGAGGGGCCTTAATATAATGTTGTTAAATGTTATTTGATGCTGATATGATTTTCATCAGATTTTTTTGTTTAAGATCAAATCTCTTGGTTTCTATAGTTACTGCCTACCTTCCTGCCACAACTGGGTTTCGATCTATAGAGACATAACTTTTCTTTTGTAAGCCTATTTTGTCCCACTGCTGGGCCAACGCCTCCCCCAAATCCTTCCAGGAACTGTTTTCCCACGCTACCTCGAACCAGCCCTCGGGGTACGCGTCCAGATAATCTCGCCATTTTTTTCTGGGCCGGCGCCGTCCATCTTCAGTTATGCTTAACTATAGACAATATAATGAACTACATAATAATAGAACAGTTAACTGATCGCGGCGAGCGCAACTTACCTCGATCGATTGATAGATTTTCCCTTCTGAATATATTTTCAGCCAGCTGTTGTAAATAAGCCATTTTATTGTTACCGAAACAAAATTCTCCCGTGGTTTCAATAAAATAACTTAATACATCAATGTCACAGCAACTTGGTCTGGTTTGATTGATTGTGGGGGACTGTTTGCCCCAAAGCCCCCGAATATGTTGTTGCAAGTTTTAATAAACAACTGTTTGCCAAAAAACTTGGGGAACTTGTTTCTTTTTTTATTTCGTTATATTAGTTAAGCCTGTGTATTGGAATATTTTGGGGGCAATATCTTCTGATATTGTAATCATGTTTCAGGCTTATTTACTTTTAGCCAACAGCAGTGGTGGCCAAGTGATAACTGCCGCGACTTACGAGTCGTAGGTCGTGGGTTCGTACCCAGGCAGGCCCTTTACTTTGTGTTAATTATTTCATCACCACTGCTCTTAAAACGGTGAAGGAAAGAACGAAGACGCCTCCAGGCTAGGTGGAGTGACGATCTTCGCAGGGTGGCTGGTAGCAGCTGGATAAGAGTTGCCGAGAGCCGAGTTGAATGGCGTGCAATTAGAAATAACTATGCCCAGCAGAGGACTACTGTTGGCTGATGATGATGAGACAATCCTGTTCTCCTTGGCATGGCGATGACAAGTTGTGCTAGCCCAGAACATATTGCTTTATTAGTAGCGTCCATAGATTCAGGAGATTTGGTCAAATATCTCCGACAGCTCCACAAATGGAATAAAAGGTTAAAATATAAAACTCTGAATCAAAAATCTCGGTAATGACCTTACCAGCATATTTTCGGTGTTATTACTCTTCCCCACAACATAACCTAAGTGCCCTGTATGGCCCGTTTACATACTTAGCCCAACTTTATTGCCGTAACGCATACTTTGCGTACGCTCACAAAGTTTTTTGACGTCGTACCAACTTTAGGAAATAATGGAAATTTATTTTTGCCAACTGAACGAAATTGTACTGCTGCGGGAAGTTTTGAATATTATTAGGTTTTATTACAGACTGATGTTGTGGGAGTAAAGAGCGTGCGTAGGCGTTTGAAGTGAATTACAATTCCAATGTTTTTAGATTTGGTCTTGTACTTGGCAGTTTGTATCGTATTATTTTGAGGTTGGTTTCAAAGCGATAATAACTACCTTCTCCTAAGTAACCGACGTTTGTTTATACCGATTATGAAAGCTCATGGCTATTCATCAATTTCCTACTGATCCAAGCAAAGCTAACCTAAGTTTCTAAACGATTTTTAGACGGTTCATCCGCGACTTTTGTAATTTTTTCATCATCAGCCTACAGCAGTCCACTACAGGATATAGGTATGCCTCTCCAATTGCACGCATTTCAGTTCAATTCTCGGCATCTTTCATCCAGCTCCACCGTAAATGCACTGCACACAGGTGCCTCATCAGGTGGCCTTCTTCAAACCAATTACAGGCACTTTTGAATTGTCAAAGGGTCGGTCAGTCAGAAAGATGAAGCTAGTTGCCCATTCCAAAGCGTAGGTACGACTACCTATGGAGAAGAACGGGCAAGAAACTCCATGGACACTCTTTTAAATCATAAAATTTCTTTATAACCTGTGGTGTGTTGTTCCATGCACATTGTTGAATATTGTTGCTAAACTTGTTTACTTCAAAATCGAGATGATCTTTGCTTTTTAATGAAGTTTTTAGGTCAATAATATTTTGCAGGTCTATGCTAAAACTTTCCCAATCTGTAAACATAATATTGACTAATATCAGGTGGTTTTCTCTTAGTAATATTTTGTGTCTCAATTGTAATAATATCGGAGAGTGATCGGAGTTCATGTTGTACCCCTCTTTCACATTCAGATAATTTGTTGATATATTTTTGACAATGAAAAAGTCGATAAGGTCTGGTAGTTTCTGGGGGTCAGTCGGCCTGTATGTAGGTTATTCAGTGCTTATGACCTCACACTGCATGTTTTTCACTGCACTTAGAAGCTGTCTTCCCTTAGTTGAGGTTAATCTCGATCCCCAATGAGTGTTCTTAGCGTTAAAGTCACCGCCTAATATAAATCTCTGTCCAAGGAGTCTGAAGAAGTGTACATATTGTTCTTTGTTTATCGTTTCTTGGAGGACAGTATACGGCCGCTACTGTAACATTAAATTTATTGGGTTTCACTGATATCGCCACAGCGAGACACACAGCGACACACACACTGAGATAGCGTGTCTGGCTGCTCGTATTTACACTGTTCATAATGGCAGATATTTGCTCTAATAATAACCGCGCTACCTCCTCGGGCTGTGTTGTTAGGGTGCAGCGAGTGATATACCTTATAGCCTTTAAACTTTACAAACGACTGTTTAGTGAAGTGCGTTTCAGAGATTAAACACTCATCAATGTTTTCTGTGTCTAGGACTACTTGCAACTCATGTTGGTGTTGCAGCAGTCCCTTGGAATTCTACGCCATTCCCATTATTTTTAGTGTGTTAATCATGATTGATTTTTATAGTACTTGATTATTATTTTTCTAGTCTCTTTTCAAACTGATGACAGGCAGTTCAAGATCTGGTTGAGCTTATCCTCAAGACTTGATGGTTGAGTGCTTGGTTTTACCGCTTGTGCACTTTTAGATGTGTGTGCAGCTGTCTGTGCCAACTGTGCACTTTGTTTTGTTGTCTGTTTGTCGGTAGTTTGTTTAACGACAGGGTTGATAGGTGAGTTAGTTTTTGAGGTTTTGTTCTTCATCATTTGCATCTCCTCGGCAACCAAACACCCTCTGTAGTTGGCTGGGTGAGGTATGCCACAGTGGACACATTTAGATTTATCTTCTGCAGGTTTTTTGCAATCAGCTGTGAGGTGTTTACCTGTACATTTAACACACCTCGGTTCTTTTGAGCAATACTTTTGGGTTTGACCATAAGCCTGGCATCTCTTACACTGCGGTATTATTTTTGAAGTTTTAAGCGGGGTTATTTCAACTTTACACCCTAGGATATGTTTAATGCCGTATATTTTACTGACAACTTCGCCATTCTTAAATTATAGTATGAACATATTCAGCGGTTCTTTTGTTCTCCAGCTTAGCTTGTTAATTGCATTTTCTCATTTAAATATGTAAATAAAAGAAGCTACGTCTGCCAAAAACTGCTTTGTAGTTTAGTAGAGGTAATATTTTTCGGTTTAACGGTATTTCCGTGAATAAACACTTCTTATTTTTTTTTTATCTGGAATCCTTGCGTCGTTAGGTCATCTTTAATTCTGTTTCCTACATTTTGACGAGTTATGCGAACATAAATGTAGGGAATAGCTGATTTTTTTTCGCGATTTCATGTTTGTTACCGTAGTAAAGTTAAGAGGTTATCCATTAATTACCGGACACCCTGTATATATATTATTCAAGTATACAATAAAAAATTAAAGAAAAAGCGAGGATCTCATTGGGCATTAAAAATTCGTCCGCATCGCTGTCAATGGAATAAGTGCACAAAAGGCTGGCAGCATTACCACAATGCAATTCTGATTCTTTGGGCTAAAAAAAGGCCAGCCTTCTGGTCACTTTAGAATTTAAATATCATGACCAATTGACCATCTACTGTTCAAGGGGTCCAAGATAAGTAACTGGTAACCTAAACAGCCGTCAAGCGATCCCGTCCCTTTTAACTTAATTATCTCTTTATCTTTATGTTAATTAATAACGGGTAAAGTGTTAATTGGACCTTGTTGGACCATGGCCAGTTAATTCTTAGCGTCTTAGCTTATGTTTAAATTGGTTTTTGGTTTATACTTGTATACGATTTTTGGTGCGTTCTTTGCTTCTGTAGTGTCAGAATCAAAACCGAACAGCATTGTGTTGAAGGGAGATGTGGTGGCGTAGTGGTATCGCCCCGACTTACGAGATGTAGCTCGTGACCATGAACCCAGAGAGGCGTTTTATTTCATCACCATTGCTCTTAAAACGGTGAAGTAAGCATCTTGAGGAAACTTGCGTGTCCTAGAACCAAAAATTCGAAGATATGTGACATCTACCAACCTGTACTGGGCCCGGGTGGTAACTATGGTCCACTCCTCATAGAGAGAAAGTCTGTATACCAGCAGTGGGAATATCATAATATGCTGATTATGCGTATTGTTGTGGCGTATTTATTACGCAGTATAATTTTATTATGCTTATTTAAAGTTTTTGTTTTTTTAGTTATTTTAATGCTATTATTCTGATGATGTTTACATTTTGTTTGAAAGGTCGTTAAGTGACCTTTTAGCCCTTCATTTAGCCCTTTAGCCATTACCCGTTGCTCTCCTAAAAAAATATAACTACCGAAGCAATGTTTTAGTCAGTCCACTCCTTGCCCATTCTTCGTCAAAAACTTTGTATGAACAGGACAAAAACGACAAAAAATACCCAGTTTAAAATAGAGCCATTTTATACTCTCCAGTACATAATACCCAGGTATTTTGACGTCACAGCTTGCTTCATCTGAAAACAAAAGAGTGCGAGGACATCGTCGCCTGCAAGCGAATCGACGGGCTCGAACGAATACGTGTAAGTGCACTAGTCTTATTTCCAATACATTCGTTTTCTACGACTCAAATGGTGTGAGCTTTTCCAGATTTTCAGAATGTGAGATTTTGGAGTGTACCTAAAAAATTTGATGCTATCGCGAACAAAACTCAGCTGCTCCGTATATTTATGTTCATAAAACTTGTAACATGGAAACAGTTGTTTTTGGAACGAAGTTCCATAACGCGGCTTGCGATAGGAGTAAACTGGTAGAAATCGTCACGTAGGTAACGAAAAAGCGTTAGCCATTCGACTTGCGAGAGAGATTAATAGTTGCCATGATATTCGGGGGTGCTGAAGCCAAACGTGAGGTCAAAATGAAAATCCTAAATGGCGGGTGCGAAAATTTAAAACGTTTTCTTGGTTTTTGATGGTGCTGAAGGTGATAGCGAGGTCAAAATGAAAATCCAAGATGGTGACAACTTTATGAGAGCATCCAAACACATATACTAGATGGCTCTGTATTAAAAACACATATTTAATTAATACTTTCGCTCTCTCTCTGTCATTTTCTACTATATAAAAGTGTGTGCGTAACGAACTGCATTCCTAGCGGGAGTCCCCTAACCGTAATTTATTTTTTCAATTTTCAATGTTGGTCCTACATTAAAAGTTGATCACTTTCATGACTACTTCACTGCCTTAAAGTATGACCCTCGTCTTGTAAAGGGTCTTCCAATAAGGACTTCCGAACTTTGACAGTTGATAGCGGCCGTACTGTTGAAGCTACATCTGTCAAATTGGCTGTGATTTATTCAGTCTGTTTTGCCAAATCACCATGGACGGATATAGCGTTCAACAACACGTGCAAATGAAAGAAAGAAAGAAAGAAAAAGCATTTATTTAGCACAGACCAAAAGACACACAATACACCAGCCGGTCGATTCTGTAAAAATCTCACCGTGAAAACTCAAGTGAAGTGAGCTTGATGTGAGTTGTCAGTAGTGTCAATCCCTAGCATTATTTGGAATGACAGCTCACTCCACGCTCACTTCACCTAAATTTTCACGGTGAGATGGTTACTGAATCGCACTGCTGATACATTACATCAGATAACACAAATAAAAGAACAAATAGAAAACAGTTTATAGACCGATGTAAGAAATTAGCAGGAAAGTGTGCCTCACGGCTGCACCAAAAAGGCCCAGTTCAGCAAAAATGCCAGACAATAGAAAAAATTAAATGATAAAATTGTTTTATCAAAATGCGTGGTCTGTTCGGGCAACGTTCCGCGCGCTTCGCCCATTTTACGGTTGCCATAATCGTCCTACCGTGAGAACTATTCGCAGTGTGGTGAATAAATTTGAGTCCACTGCTGACGATACTACTCCACATGAGATCCCAGAGCGTTCAATGCATCCTGAAAAAGTCACTGTTCGGTATGGATTTTGAGCTGGCAGCATCATCGGTCCATATTTCTTTGAGAACGACGTTGGCCAGGCCAACGGTGAGCTATAGGTCGATGGTTACCAATTTTTTTTGCCCTGAATTGGATGATATGGACACCAACGACATGTGGTTTCAACAGGACGGCGCCACGTGCCACACAACCCATGCCATATTACACCTTCCGCACGAGTGATTTGAGAGCATGGTAATCTCACGTGGAGGTGATGTGAACTAGCCACCGAGATCATGCGATTTGATACCGTTAGCCTTTTTTTTTGTTCGGTTTTCTTAAGTCGCAGGTCGCGAATAAACCACAATCCACAGCGACCTTCAAAGCCAACATAATGGGTTATATAATGCTATCGGTAAAATTCAGCTTGATTTAAGCGCTAGAGTTATGGAAAATTGGGCATTTCGGATGCGCGCCACCCAGAGAAGCCGCGGCGGACATTTGAACGATATCATATTCCATACATAACGGCATCGATAAGCCATTCAAACTGACTGGACAGATCCTCTCAATCTGTGTGGTTCTTTCCTCAAAAGACCATCTCAGACATCGACCTACATGGTCTTCATATGATCTGGCCAAGATTGTGTCTGGACTTTAAAAGAGACTGTGACCTCTGAGTTTGTTTCGGCCTTTCTTCTCAGAGTAGTCAGATAGGAAACGCCGACCTCTTCTAGTTTTAAAATATGATTGACGTGTAAAAGTGTTTGTACAAACCTACTTATAGTCATAGTCAAATCATTTATTTCAAATAAGCACTTAAAAGGCACTTTTGAACGACCGCTTTATGGCAGAAGGCATGAGTTTATATATAATGTGTATGTGTGAATAGTACGGCCGAAACCTCAAATAAACATACAACAATTTTCACTAAATGCCTGGAATCAAAATGCAATTAATTAAATGTTTACTACATCAAAAGCTACACTACTGGGTTAAATTACATCATATGAAACGATAAATATCGAACATTGTTTGGAAAGTTATAAACAAGTGGAATTATTCAACTAAATCGCAAACCCGATTCTGACTATTAAATACTAGTTTCTGCTCGCGACTTCGTTCGCGTGGAAGTCGTAAGACGCACAATAATACTAAAATAACCATTTTTATAAAACTCCGTCAGCCCCGACCCAACGCGTTACATCGCATCGCATCGCCTGCGCTATTACTTAATTTTCGCTTAGCGTTATTTCTGACTTTTTCTTTTTGCTTGTCTGATGTCAAACAACCTTTCTCAAAAATTAAACTATCAAATGCAAAAAGAATTTTTCAAATCAGACTGATAGGTAGTTCCAGAGATTGGAGTTCAAACAAACAAACTCTACAGTTTTTAATATATTAAAAAGTATAGATTTAGCAAAATAACTACTACATTTTTGTATAGAATCATGTTGTGTTGGATGATGACGTTGTCTGTCACTTTATAATTATGCGTAGGACGCTTAATAGCTGTGACGTCAAACACCTTAAATGTCTATAAAAACTAGACTTACTTTAACGACGTCGAGACTAGTACGAAATCTATTTGTTTTATTTTGATATTCATTGCAAAGTTATTTGCCTAGCCTTTTTCGAATTATGTTGGGGTCGGCTTCCAGTCTTACCGGATACAGCTGAATGCCACTATTTTACATGGAATGACTGACTACCAGACCACCAGAACCTAGTTGCTTGTTATCACGATAGCCCTTGGACTGGTTGTCAAAGTTTTGGACATCTGAGTAACCGTAACGACTGTCAAAGATCTACGAATCACAGCAAGGACCGACGGCTTAACGTGCTTTCCTAGGCACTGAGACGCGGTCGCTTCATGGATGGTCACCCATCCACGAAGCGACCGCGGCAAACGTAGCTTAAACTACAATCGATACGTGCTGCTGTTATGTAGCGCCGAGTATGGTGTTGAGCAGTGGCCCAGTGGTAACGGCCGCGATTTACGAAATGTATCATCATAGGTCATAGGTTTGAACCCAGGCAGGCCCTTACTTTGTGTAAATTATTTCATCACCACTGCTCTCAAAACGGTGAAGGAAGCCATCGTGAGGAAACCGGCATGTCTTAGAACTAAATCCAACCAAAAATTCTATGACATGTGACATCTACCAACCCGAACTGGGCAGAGAGAAGAGGCCAGTGACCCAACAGTGGGAAAATTATAGGCTGATTTTGTATGGTTTTAAAATAAGTACAATGAAAAAGCGGTAGGCATACTTGCCCCGTCACTTGTTACGTCGAAGCGAGTGAGCAAGACGTTCACCGAAAATTACAATTTACATAATAATGATTGAACTACTCCACAATTTGCCTCAACGTGTTCCAATAACGGCTTTAAACTGATCCTTGAATAATACATCAATAATCAACACTTTGAGTGCTGGTTTATTACTGAGTAATGGAGACTGATATTCACGTTAATTTGTTACACTTGTCGTCTGTGCGGATTTGTTGGTGACATTTACAATTAAATCGTACGTCACCGCCTCCGGGGGTTGTGTCCTTGACTGAGGGATAGATTGCTGTTTTCTTCCGTGGTTGTTTTAGAGACCGAAAGACGGATTTTTTTTTGTGTAAGGCAGCGTTGAAGGAGCTATAGTAATGTTAACTTTCACTGTCCACAAAGTAAACACAATAGTTAAATAATCAACCTGAATCATGGAACAGGGAATGGGTTAAAGCTTTTTGGCTTAGATGCAGACATTTCTGACAGCGCACATAGATGTGTGCCTCAAACGTGTAGGTAGTCTGTTCTAAAGGGAATTGACAGTGTGAAACATGATGAGTGACACAATAAGTGGTTTTTGTTTCTTTGTCTTCAAAAATTGTATTTACATATCTAATCAAATTTTACCGTGAATTTTGTGCTTTATTACAGTTTAGTTAGTGTCAATACGAGAGAGTAATATAGCATGATCAGCCTATAATGTTCCTACTGCTGGGACACAGGCGAGAGGGAGTGGTCCTTAATCCACCACGCTGGCCCAGTGCGGGTTGGTAGATGTCACACGTCTTCGAATTTGTAGGACTAGGATATGCCAGCTTCCGCACGATGTTTTTCGTCACCGTTTTGAATGCAGAGAGATAAATATAATTACAATTATTACTATCACGTTCTCTGTTGGATAGATTACTCATGTGACAACGCGCCCAGATTACGTCAATCTAGCTGCGGCATTAGTGTGTAAACCTCATTATACATTAATAGACATTGATTGTGATAATTACGAGTACGTACAAATAGACACGACCATGTCTACGTGCCAGTCACTGAGTTATGTGGATTTAAAGGTTTGAACAGAACTATCTTCCAACTTTGATATTAGTCCTTAACTGTCCTTAAGTAATCTGAAAGCCAATTCTCGTAATTTAAAAGGTTCAAAATCTAGTCGAAGTCTCATCTCGGCGACAAACAAATGTCAAAGACTTGTCAAAAATTTAGGGAAATTAGAGGTATTTTTGACAGATTGAGACTTACCAGTGACCTTCAAAAGTTAATTGACATTATTCCTCTTCAGCTGTGACAGATTGAGACTGAGATCAGACTGTGAACGTTCTTAAAATTACGAGAATTGCCCCTCTGGTGGAATGGTTATCACTATCAGTAACAAGGAAAGACTTTACTACGAATAAAAAAGCTGAAGAATTTGTTTGTCTGTTTGAACGCGCTAATGTTTGGAACTGCCTGTAGGATTTGTATTCTTATATATATGTGATATTCGGATTGTATAGGATAGCCCGATTCTCGAGCAAGGTTATTTAACATCGCGCTGAGACCCTTTGGAGCAGAGCAAAGAGAAAAAAGTGCGAGTCGGACTCGCCTATGAAGGGTTCCGTTAAGTTGATTGAATGAAAGGTAAATTGCGGTTTACGATTTATGACGTATTAAAAAAAAACTACTTACTAGATCTCGTTCAAACAAATTTTTTGGTGGAAGTTTACATGGTAATGTACATCATATATTTTTTTACTTTTATCTTTCTCTTATTTTAGAAGTTACAGGAGGGGGGGAGTGGGTGGGGCACACATTTTACCACTTTGTAAGTGTCTCTCGTGTAAACTATTCAGTTTAGAAACTTCAATATAATTTTTGAAGACCTATCCATGAGATACCCCACACTTATGTATGGGTTTGATGAAAAAAAAAACGAGTTTCAGTTCTAAGTATGGGGAACCCCCAAAATTTTCAACAGTATAGTTCTTATAGTTTCGGAAAAAAGTGGCTGTGACATACGGACAGACAGACAGACAGACATGACGAATCCATAAGAGTTCCGTTTTTTGCCATTTGGCTACGGAACCATAAAAAGGGGAAAGAACGGTAAGCGAAAAATTCCCCTGATCCTCCATGTCGCATCGCATCGCTGACTCATGCTATTACTTGCATGAAGTCACGGGCAGAAGGTAGGGAAAATATAATGAACAGTTCCATGATGATACTCATAACATATTTTGGAGTAATTACAAATTAAGGAAAAAGGAAGCTCTGTAAGTTGCGTAATTTCCCCAGCGTCATTCACTACGATTTTTCCACGAAAAAGGTCTATTGACTGAGTTTCACGAATTGGTCGATCTTGTACTTTTAACATTACAGAAACAGCTTTTTAAAGACGGCAAAAGAATACGCCACAGTCAATTCAATTATGTCAAAAAAGTTGTTGATTTATGATAAATGACTTTATTTTTGTAAGTACTCGTAGGTTTGTACAAAGACTTTTACACATCAATCATATTTTAAAATCTAGGTGAGGTCGGTGGTTGTTGGCAAAACCTAGTTTTTAATTTCTCCAGAAAAAAAAGTTGGATTATAATTTAAGTACCTTACATTGTGCCATTTTTGTGGATATGTTACGTTATAACTAAACAGAAAGCCGTGCTGCTGGGAAGTTTGTTGCGCGATCTCTTCTTACCAGCTAAAGTACTAGGAAGTGGTGAAGAGCAGGCGACTAAGCAATTGAATTTATATAATGCAAAGATAGTTTTTTTCCAATGTTCAGCAGCTCCAACAATGTTTCCGAATGCTAATTAGTTTATGCACCTCTGTGGAGCAGGACCAGCATTGAGCCAAGCATTTTTGTCAGCGATGTAATCCCCTAACTTTTAATATGCTTGGCTACATAGTGTGCGTTTAATACAAGATTTAAATTTCGTTTCATACAGTTGGAGTATGTGGGGAGGAATTTTATTGTAACATTTTAAACAGTACCCCATGAAAGATGAACAGAGAGTGCACTTGTGTTTGTGCACACACTTGTGTATTATAATATTTTCTACCTGGCTAATCTCCGTTGAGGTTGGCCACCATTACCGAAATCGGTCGGGGGGCTGTTAACCATACCCCAATAAATATACCAAGAAATCAAAGAACAGCTCCTTAATCTCTGCATCAACCACTAATCACACTGACCTACATTCGATCAAACTTATCGACGAACCCCCGTAAGACATAACCGTTACTGAGCTGAACCAAATCTGATCCCTCATGGGTCCTTAAAATAAACGGCGACCATGACTTGGAGTTATCAAATTGGGGTTTAGCCACAGAACGTAGAAATTACGGAGGTGTTACTAAATAATATTCATATTCATTTTATTACCGGATAAGGGCAGGAGAATTATGATTCATTTTATTGCATTCCATATTGTAAAAAGGATGTTACAAAGGGCTTAAAGCTAGGTACAAAAATATGGACCCTGTCCTTACAGGGTCCATATTTTTGTACCTAGCTTTAAGCCAGCAAAAGGATAAAATTACAAATCATCATCAATTTGTGGTAGGTAATTAATGGGTGTTCTTTACCTAAAATAAAATGAATTTATTTATTAAAAAAATTAAATAGCTATAACAATAATAATCATCGTCTTACATCATCTTGGAATACTGTAAGATAATAATAATAATATCCCTGGACATTTCACACAGCGCCATCTAGTCCCAAGCTAAGCAACCTAATGCTTGTGTTATGGTAACAAGATGGCTGAAGATGTTGTACTTATTGGTGTGAATAAATAAATAAATCATTTCCATTCATAAATACACATGACGGAGAGACGGGGTAACTATGTACGTGTCTCTCGTTATCATCAGTCATATTTTTATTACTGTGGGCGTACTACGGGTAGTGTTTTTCTATCTATAATATGTATGTATTTACAAAAAAAAAAAATGTATACAAAGTAGTTTATCAGCCATCTTGTTACCATAACACAAGCATTAGGTTGCTTAGCTTGGGACTAGATGGCGCTGTGTGAAATGTCCAGGGATATTTATTTATTTATTTATTACGCAATAGAAAAACTGTTTGCAGTTCAAATCAGAAGGCCAACTCTCGTAATTTAAAACGTCCAAAATCTGGTCGCAGTCTCATGATCTCCTATGATCAAGAATCCTATGATCAAGAGCCGCACCACGCTGCTCTCACCAGATGGCGCTGGCGTACCGGATACGTCTTCATTGTGACATACATTAGTATTTAATAATCCCAGTTACTGGGTTTTTCCATCAGTAATTTCTGATGCTCTTGACTTGACAATAATGTTTATGCCCAATTTGATCCTATAAGAGCGACATGACCACACCTTCCTTCTACGATTCCAGTATTAAGCATAATTGTAGTAATTTTGCCAAGGAAGTCGGTTCTAGCCTGAACACTTGCATGATAAGAGTGTGTTAATGTAGGGTGGGTTGTGTAGTAGTCCCCTACTACTCGTAGGAACTTCTAGGAACATTCCTACGCCTACATATTAGGCGTGTTCGTATATACAGGGTTATTTACGGTTATTTGGGCAGCGGAGATGTAGTTAGGACAGTTGTCTCTTGTTTTGGTGTCTAGTAATGTTAATTACGTGTGCTCGCTTACTATTATGTAGAATGGAGGCATTTTGACGCATTGTAGGTTTTGGACACACAAAAACACAAATTCAAGGTCGCTCAACGCGCTATGGAATGAGCTAAGCTCGGGGTCTCTTTGAAGTATAAAATCAGGAATGAAATTATCTGAAAAAGAACCGGAGTTACCGACATAGCTTGCAGAGTAAGCAAACTGAAGTGGCAGTGGGCTGGCCATGTTTGTCGAAGGACCGATGGCTGGTGGAGCAGACGAGTCCTGGAGTGGAGACTACGTATCGGCAAGCGTAGTGTGGGACGCCCCCCAGCTAGATCGACGGACGACCTAAAGAAGGTGGCTGGGACACACTGGATGCGGAAGGCGGAGGACAGGGTGTTGTGGCGCAGCCTGGGAGAGGCCTATGTCCAGCAGTGGACTGCAATAGACTGAGGTTATTGAGGTTTTGGGAATGCTTTACTAGTCTTTTGATCAGAAGGCACTTTTAGAAGTAACTCATTTTCGATTGAGAGTATGAATGAAAGGCGAATAACAAAAGGTATCATGGCTATGGTGCAAGGCTGATGTGAGTGATGACGCGGTGAGGGGACGCCTTAAGAGGGCATATAGTGAGCTTATTGGTGACGTTCTTCAGAAAGATCAGGTGCGTAGTACTCGCAACCGGCGCGTGTATGAGCAGAAGGCCAATTCTCGTAATTTAAAACGTTCAAAATCTAGTCGCAGTCTCATCTCGGCGACAAAGAAATGTCAAAAACTTGTCAAAATGTAGGGAAATTAGAAGTATTTTTTGACAGATTGAGACTGAGATCAGACTGTGAACGGTCTTAAAATTACGAGAATTGCCACTCTGATGTATGAACGTAAACGAGGCAAAAGGAGTATGTAAGGATCGTAGCAAGTGTTTCTGTCTACTCCCATGGGAGGAAGGCAACAGTATATGTATGTAATTTTCGATTCTGTCATTGTGAATTTGTTTCTATTATAAGGTTCTTTTAATTTGTGTCACTCAATATACAATTACGGTCATAAACTCATACCTTTTTCCCATGGGGATAAGGTGACACAACAGACCGCTACTTCTCCATACATATAAGTTATTTTAAGATGGTGGTGCAATGCAATTTAAAAATACTTAACAAAAGAACTGAAAAAAAAATTAAAACAACTTTAAAAATAACTGGGTAGTCACTGAACTGATAAATTCACTAGCTAAATATTTTTTACCACTGCATTAGCAATTTGCTCAGAACTTCAAACAATAAAACGTCTTTAAATATTCCATTCAAAATTTTATCATCTACCCATTTCAGTAATAATAAATGAAAAGCTCATAAAGACTTCAATTTCTAGAACGCTCAAACGAAAAGCTTAAAATTGGCTATACCGCGAAGCAGAACATTTGCGTATTATTACTTTTTAGGTCGAAATGTAAACACAATCGCTTATGATAGGATTCGAACGGAATTGAATCCTGTGTTATGGCAGTACGTTTACACACGCGAACGTTTTACACCGAAGTGTAAAGTGTTATGGATAAAATATAGATGGATGAGCATTGGTGGTCCAATGGTAATGGCCTCGACTAACGCGTTGTAGGTTGTGGCTTCGAATCCAGACAAGCTCTTTACTTTGTGTAAATAACTTCATCGACACTGCTCGCAAAACAGTGAAGGAAAACATCGTGAAGAAACCGGCATGTACTAGAAGCTTTATGTAACATATTTCATCACTACTGCTCTCAAAACGGTGAAGGAAAACATCGTGAAGAAACCGGCATGTACTAGAAGCTTTATGTAATATATTTCATCACTACTGCTCTCAAAACGGTGAAGGAAAACATCGTAAGGAAACCGGCATGTCCTCAAACCAAAAATTCGAAGTCATATGACATTTACCAGCCCACACTGGCCTCGCGTGGTGGACGGCCCACTCTCTCGAAGAGAGGAGGCTTGTGTCCCAGCAGTGGGAACATTATAGGCTGATTACTTGGGGGTAAATTCTTCCAAATCTTGTAACCAGAATTTCTGCTGATCACTGGCACTTAGCGAAAATCCTTGTAGGTAGAATTGCTCCAGGTTTGAAGTGATAGAAAGAAAGAAAGAAAGAAAATGCATTTATTTGATAGCATTCCAAAAACAAGCGTTGGGAATGCCAAGAATATACAAAGAGGTTAAGAAATCCACTACTTGAGTTAGGGCTGATTGTTCCAACGCAAGATAATTTAATTCGAGGAATAATTTTGAAATTTTGACAGTCATTTCATACAAAAACGTAGTATTTATGTATGTTTATTTGTATGTATGTTAGTATATTCAGTGAATTGTTTTTTTTTTTGTTTCTATGTATTATTTTTTGTCTCCTTTGCTCTATCACACGCTGTCTACATCTCTGTATCTATTGTCCTATCTCAGGTATGCTGGAAGAGATTTCTTATGAAATAAGCATCACCTCTGTACCTATTTTTTCTGTTCTGTTTTTCAATGTCTGTTTATATATGTGTACATAAATGGTAAAATAAATAAATAAAAACTGTCAAACGACAATTTTATTCCTCGAATAAAAGTTATCTGGCGATGGAAAAATTTGCCCTAAGAGGTGAAAATAAGTTATGAGACACAGAAACAAAAAAGATTTATCAAACCAACGGATCAGCTAGACGTGGTCCTTTTAAGTTGATAAATTGTAAACCTTGTGTTTCAGTCTCGCATCGAATCCCAGCAATGCGACTGCTCAAACCTTTTCCATTACAGTTCGGTGTAAACAAGGACCACCATAAAGCGAAAACTTCTCCATTCACAGAGTTTGAGCGACTAAATTGCTGATACCTAAAAGTGTTTTAAAATTGCTTCCACGACGGTTAGAATCACGAATTGAAGTAAGTTTCTATTTAGCTGTTTGAGTTTTAGCTAGGAAATATTAGTTTCTGAACTCGGTTCAGAACTACGCGATGTTTTGTTGTTTTTATTTCATGTATCTCTGTAGGTTTCAGATTTACGCTGCACGGAAATAAGTGGTGTGTGGAGGTCGTATATAAAGCGGATATAGTAGATGTAGCGAGCGTCGATGTGGTGTTTTGACGTTTGAATTTCTCTGTGCGATGTATGGTTCAGATGAGGCTACCCTTTTTTAGTGTTCCGTGCCAGAATTGGCAAAAAGGAAAATTTATGACATCACTGCTGCGTCTGTCAGTGTTATACAGTTGATTTTCCTTTGAAGTAATTACAGGGATTTGGGGTTTTGTGCACAGACGAATGGAAAACATGTTAAAATTGTAAAGTACTTAAAAGTTGAAGTAAAGTTCTTGAAAACGAATGTGAAGTAAAGTTTCAAATAAAATTGCAAATACATTGAGGCATTCTTTTCGTAATAATCAGGCATTCCTGATTATTACCAAAATAATGCCTCAATGAATGCTTTTATACAGCAATAGTTATATAGTAAAAGCCTAATAATTAACTAAAAGCCTAATAATTAAGTAAAAGCCTAATAATTAAGTAAAAGCCTAGTAATTAAGTAAAAGCCTAATAATTAAGTAAAAGCCTAATAATTAAGGAAAAGCCTAATAATTAAGTAAAAGCCTAATAATTAAGGAAAAGCCTATTAATTAAGTAAAAGCCTATAACGTTCCCACTACTAGGGCACAGGCCTCCTTTCTGTAAGAGAGAATGGGCCGTAATCTACCACGCGGGCCCAGTTCGGGCTGATAGATGTCACATGTCTTTGAATTTTTGTTCCTAAGACATGCCGGTTTCCTCATGGTTGAGGGAACTCAACTGGTGATGAAATAAATTACACGAAATAAAGCGCCTGGGTCCGAAACCCCGACTTACACAACTCGTAAGTCGACTTACGTTACCACTGAGCCACATCTGCTCTCATAGTAAAAGCCTCGAACGGCACCCACCCAAAAATAAGCACAGTGCGACTTTCAACTAGCCGAATGATTGCTTTTGTGTGTATAAAGGAAGTCTAAAAACTTTACGAAAAAAAGTCAAACCCAAAAATCTTTTAGGTATAATTGTTAACAAGTACCAAATAGATACTCGACGGTTATGACGTAGTAGTTGCTTAATTATTCCTAAATTACTTTCAAATCTTCTCAATAATATCTAAATAATATTCTTTGTATTTATTTTCCCATAAGTAGTTATTTATTTGATTTTTATAACAATAATTAAGTATTCATAACATAATGAGTATGAACTGACAGTTGATTTGAATATGGCGGTTAAGTGTATAAAACGGGAGGCAAATCATTTCTAACATTATTATAATGTGAACTAGTGATAAGGACGTTGCTCTGCTTAACTAAAGACTTGAGTGTGAATTATAGTTCGTGTTTAATTGTGTAAACCCTGCTACTGAACAATAGTATACAACTGCCACATTTTTGTCCAGAAAATTAAGTTAAAGCAGAAATATTTCAGCAGCTGCCTCATGACTCCGGATGGAGGTTTCACTTAGTTTTTTTTCACTGAAAACAATGTTAAAATGTCCGTGAAAAATTTCTGAAATTCGGACTAACTTGTTTGCCACGTGGAGTGAAAAACGAACTAGGATTGCGTTAACAGTTAACTTTGTTATGTAAAAATTGTTGTTTAAAATGTTTTTTGCTTTGGTCGTTGTGTCTAAACATCGAAACATGTGCAATTAAAAGAGAGATTTATTT
Source organism: Apamea sordens (assembly GCA_945859715.1). Lineage (NCBI taxonomy): Eukaryota > Metazoa > Arthropoda > Insecta > Lepidoptera > Noctuidae > Apamea > Apamea sordens. The sequence continues at coordinate 1,821,896 of OX244002.1, forward strand.
ATTTATTTAGGTAACCAACAGCGAAACATAAAAATATTTTACAAATATGCGTGTTACAGTTAATATGGCCAATAATAGGTTTCCCTGTATAACTGGGATATATGTATATAAGAGATGAATATAAGTGTTGATGGAGGAAGAGGGAGAGGAAGACCAAGAAAATTATGAATGGATTGGGTGAGGTATAGGATAGAGAAAGGAGTGAATGATGGAGTGACGGCTGACAGGGGAAAAAAAAACGTGATGTGTGGAAGATAATGATAATGATATCTTAAGTTCTCAATTTTTATACAATTTGAAATACCATCATGTTAGAAACATAATAATATTAATCATAATAAAAAGAACGTGTCAGATCGGAGGACCTCCGTCAAGAACGAAGTTCGTTATGCGATACTCGCACGCATATATGTATACTCATATTATTATAAGATACAGAGAGAGAAAGTGTGAATTTAATATGCGTTTTGTTTTTTTTTTTTTCTAACAATATAAACTAGTGCTTGACTGCGATCCCGCTTGATGGAAAGCAGTGATGCAATCGTTGATGGTAAAGCGCACGAATTTGTATACTAAATAAAAAATATATATATATAGTGAAAACTTCTTTAGCGGCGTTGTGCACTTTTTTGTGATGGGTAAAAAATGTTAAACTCGCGTCAGGACACGTGACCTGATCGAAAATTCGTAAGACGGTGGGAGGGGGTAGACCGCATTCCAAAATATCAAAAATGCACAACGTTAAAATTCAAGTTATCACTTCTGCCGGCACTCCCGTTTTTATTTTTTTTTTCTATTTACTAATTTATTTTTTTAAAAATCGTAGTTAGCCTGTAGTGTTACCTATAGCCTATATACATAGTTCGGAAAAGGATAGGCAGATGATGATGAATCAGCCTATAATGTTCGCATTATTGGGACACAGGACTCCTCTCCTTGAGAGGGAATGGGCTACAATCTAACACGCGGGCATAGTGCTTTATCACCCTCGAAAACCATGAAAACTATATTTCGCATAAATCGCATGGAAGGTACATAACGCTTTTGCGTTACTAGACGATTTCTACCAGTTTATTTCTACCGCAAACCGCGTTATAGAACTTCGTTCCAAAAATACTTCAATGCCAGGCCTATTGTGTGCTGTTAATTATGTATTTTTTGACAAATTCAAATAGTGTAAATATGCGTAAAAGCTTATAAATATATATATATATAGATCAAGTGACACAATTATTATAAATATACACCTACAAATTCTTCATATCTATACTAGTAGCGTTACTAATAGTAGTAATCAACGAGCAACTAATTGCTAATATATTGCACCGTCCCGTCCGTCCACACGTCAAATTAGCCTGTATGCGCGGCCATATTGATTTTATGGTAATTTCATTTTAACACTGTGGAAACTCATCACTTTGTCGAATAGCCTATCGATAATGAACGGTCTTTATTTATGAAGGTTTAACATTCAATCAATATTTCTCGTGTGAAGTAAGGGGCGTTTTTTTATAATCATGACTGAAAAAAAGTTTATGTCAGGAAAAATTTGTGGTATCATCAAGTTTGGCAAATGGATTCTTGATAACATTATCGTAAATCGTCGCCATGCTTATCAGCCCTTGACGGTTTTTCTATAAACATGGGCTTTAAAATGACATTAAACGAAATATAAAATTGTAGTCACTTTACATACACCTACATAATCTGACGATTTTTTCCCATGGGGTAGGAGTAAACTACGGAACGCCACTTGCCACTATCCTTAATATTCCTTTCGTTTCGGTTACGTTCATAAATCATAAAAAAAAAATATATTATATCTTCTTTTCAATTTAGCTTCTAATACATTAATTGTTGTCTTCTTTTTAAATGGATTCTGCAAGCATTCTCCAACAGTCGTTTCTCCTTTGGACTGATCACCGACAGGAAGTTTCGTTTTAGAGAGATTCGTCGATAGAACGTTTTACCTATGGATGTTTCGCCGACAGGACGTTTCGTTTTTGAGAGATTCGTCGATAGAACGTTTCACCTATGGATGTTTCGCCGACAGGACGTTTCGTTTTTGAGAGATTCGTCGATAGAACGTTTCACCTATGAATGTTTCGCCGACAGGACGTTTCGTTTTTGACAGATTCGTCGATAGAACGTTTCACCTATGGATGTTTCATCGACAGGTCGTTTTGTCTACGAATGTTTCGACATGCCTTTTTCACTATTTAACTACAAAGCCACCAAAAAGCTACTAGCTAGCTACAAAGCTACAAAGACATGTTCTATGGATAATCGTCATAATCTCACAAATGCCCAATAAATTCTTTCCATTATCTTTTCTTACGGAAATTAACGAAGCTTATAATAATCGTAGCTCAATGGCTAGAAGGGTCAATGCCCTCTGATCATGAACTCATGGCCCCTGAAACGATAAGTAGGTAGTAAGGGTGACTTAGCTGAGATTATATAACGTTGAGATCTCCGGACGATAATATGGGAGTATTATCGAATATCCACTGGTCATAAAAGAATAAGATCATAATTTAAGGGCCTTTGAAATTGGGTGCGCAGATGAGTTTTTCTTGACAGTTTATCGCAAGGATTTGAATAAAATTATGGAAGTGGTAGGAAGGTGGGAGTAAATAATAAATGATTTTTATGTATATATGGATAGTATGCCAAACACGTAGCTAAATTTTGGGCCGAGTCCATTTTGATTGCCATCGAAATGCCAAGAAGAAGAATGTGTTTGTGTGGTTCTCTAATTGTGTTTCCTAACTTTTTTATCCATAATCTAGTGCCATATTTTTTTTCTCCTAATAATCATTTGTCCGAATGATAACTCACCCGAACTTAATGTCACATAGTATCATGATTTTCGGATAAAAAAGTTTAGGAGAAGAAAGGGAGTACCGTTTGTGTAGCTATAGGCCAACCGCTTAACTGAGACGTTGTCTGAGGTAGCAGCGCGGTGCGTGAGGGGTGTGGTGACATGATGCGAGAGTTCAGTGATTCGTCAACTTGTGACCACTATCACCCCTCCCGCACCGCGCAGCTACCTCAGGCAACGTCTTAGTTAAGCGGGCGGCCTATACAGGGTGGTAGGGATATCGACGCGCAAACTGTAACCATGGATTCAGCACATGAGTTCACACCCCATAGCGTCGAAATATTTCGCCGGTTATCAAAAAAAAAAAATCTTGTTTCATAGAAAAGTGGACAAAATGTATGGAACAGCAATATTTTTTTTTTAATAACCAACGATATGTGCTGAATCCATGGTTCCAGTTTGCGCGTCGATGTCCCAGCTCGGTGTTTCCTATTCGATTATTCTGAGCGAAAAAAATTCAAAGGTCTCTTTTAAAGCCTAAACATGCAGAGTAGTCATGAGACATTTATATTTTACTGTTATTTATTTATTTTATTGTATTCATGTATTGTTTTGGTATTGTCTAGTCAGTTGAACCCGCGACTTTGAATCGTGATCTGCTCATGAATAAAAAGGCTAAAGTAAATTTGTAGGAAGGACACCCACTTCTGTTTTGATCCCGTGTCCAAATTTTTATTGTGTTAACAGATATATTTTATGTCTCATAATATTCGTTAAACCGTTTGTAACAAGTTTCAAATCTAGTAGGTTACTTAATTCTTGACTTTTTTGTTTTAGTTTCATTGGATGCAAATAAAGGTATAGACGATTGAACTTGAAAGACTCAAACAAAATAACTGTTGAAATTCCGACTAAGAGCAGGTTGTTTCCATGTCCACTTGACGCACGCGTAAGTAAACATCAAAAATGGCGGTAACTATCGTCAAACCGAAAGAAAGCGTTGTTTTAAATTACAATTACAAAATTATTGCCTTGACTTACGTCAAATCAATAACGAGTACGTATAATCCTTATTATTTAATGTATGTATGTTACGTTAACCGATGATAGTTATAGCCATTTTTGACGTATACTTGCGCATCAAGTATAACGTGAAACAACTCTGCCCTAACTCTCTAGAGCCCATAATCCTTTTCATAAAAATCTATTATAGTTAATCGATTTTTATAAAAAGGATTATTTGACAAAATAATACTGAAACTTAAAATATATTAACCCTTCGTATCGGGGAACGTGGATCCACGTGAGACACGTTGTATTTTTTTCTGTAATTATGGCATTAACTGGTAGTGGAACTCACAACACAAAATAGGACCTAACAAATCAACTGCCTCACAAACTCCCTTGTCCTAAAATCAAAGGAACCTCATTTAATTACTATTAAACATAGTTTAAACCTCGGTAAACAGGGGCTGTTCATCAAAGGCGATCTAAGAATTAACTACGAACAACAGAACATGTTGGGACTCGTCTGTCGTAATATTTCACGGCGACACGACCGGACGTGGCGGCTTAGGGGTGGGAAAGATGTTTGGGTATTTTGAGGGTAGTTTATTAATGTCCTAGGGGTTTATTTTAGACTTGCTTTTGTTCATAGTTTCAGCCACATGCTAAAGGAACTTTGTACAGATAAAAAGTTTCAGTATGAACGTGTTTAAGCGCTATGCTAAATGATAATATCGTTTTAGTATTTCACCAGTTAAGAAGTAACAACACACTTTTGGATTTATACATTTTGTGCAGTGGCTGAGGGTAAAGATCAAAGAGCGTCCATTCCGAAAGGCCTACGTCCAGGTGTGGACTTGTTCACACTGAAGATCATGATTGGTCATGTATGGTCAAAATTGTAGGTAAAAGTTTATTATTAGAATTAAATGCAGAGTTCACTATCACACAAATAACTACATTCACAGCGCTTACAACTTTCTACATTAGAAAATTAATGTTACATAAGTACTTATGTATTAATAAATCATAATTACAATTTTGTCTACAAACATATTATATTGATAAATGGCGGTTTATTCTGGATATACTACGTGACACTCGATTTTAGTTATTAATTGGCACACGTTCAAATGAAATCAATTCAATTGAAACAGTACAATCAATTTGTTACTATTTTTAGCATCCGGATCATGCACTATGATTAATAATAAAATACTATTGTTATGTTAAATTAAATATTATTAGTTGGACACTAATAATATTTAATTTTAAACAGCAGAATCACAATTAATTAATTTAGGCAGTAGTTAAGTAGTGTTATTATTTATAATATTATTCGTGAAAGCAAATTGTGCAAAATAGGCCTCTCGTAATTAGTCGATTTATTTCCGATGACATTTTGGTTCTGGGTCAACGTTTCATGTTGTCGTAATTATTATTTTAGTAGTTATCAGGCAGTAGCTTCAGATGTCTAAACAGTTTTTACAGTTATTATATTTTTGGGGGACCTGACCGCCATATAAAGATTGTCTTGTCCAAAAGTCCAAATACAACCCATACAACAACGCATCTCATTTATGTGGGCAAAGGAAATGTAAAATGATTATGGTATACTGGTTTATTACAAAAATACATCTCAGTTCAAATTCACATCTTCACTCCGTCATTCAAAAGCTACTGTCATTCTACTATATGAAAAGAAATAACGGTCAGTACATCATAAGAAGCGTTTATTGATTGGAAGGATAGCTACAAAGTTAAGTAGGTAACTATAGTCAAAATAGGCCAATTTAGTGTTACTTCTTTAAATCGATAGTTAATATAATTGTAACAATTTTTTTTATCAAATTATCTCAACCGATTTAAAAAATACAATCAAATCACAATGGAATATTTAACCAATAATTAAATGCCTAGAAATAATGTTTTACCAACATTATTTTATAATTAATACCGATTACACTTATACCAAAATGGAGGATCACGGAGAGGTGTTGCTCCGACGACTCAGCGTGGTAAGCAAGAGCGCACGCCTCTCAGTAGTCTTCAAAAATTGGCCATATTCGCGCACCCCTCCTAACCTCTGATGACGTTAAGATTCACGTTTGACACAATTGCCAGCGGCAAAAATAAGTGCGACAACACTACCTTTTTAAATACACGTCATCCCAAGCATACGTCATCTGTCTCACTTACACTTTTTCACACCAGTCATGAGGCATTCCATTCGTACATTTATGGCAGTGATAACTTCCATTCATTCATTCCCCTCCATCCACAAACACCTGATTATCCTGGACCATACACACACAATACATAATACTGCGGCCAACACGATCAGCATTCACTAAACCACGTTTATCTGGCGATAATACGGACATTACGTGAAACAGCCTAGAGTTATGACTGTGACCAGTGTTGCTAGGTGCGAATAAATTTAATGAACTTATTTATTTATTTTCTTTCTTCCTTTAAGTTGTCTTTAAAAGATCGCTTTGAACAGTAAGACCACCGTCTGATGCTGAATGTCACCCATTGTAAAATTTCTACATTTATATCTGTACTATTTTTGGTGTACACAATAAAGAGAGATATATTCTGTTCTTTTGTTTGTTACTACTATATTATTATTTATACTAATTATACAAGATAATTGTAAAGTCAGCGAAATCAACTGTTAGGCAAATTGACTACAGATCGAGATAAATTGGCCGTATATTCAAATCATAATTGTTATTATTTAACCGTTGTATGGAACGGCTACAGTTCGTTCATCAAACCCAGATATTAAATTGACAGGTGTAATGTAAAATTTCTACACAAAAAAACGCAAACACAAAGACTTCAATGCCTGATTAATATCTGGGATTAAAAAAACGAACTTTATAACACGGAAAATTGACTTTAAGTGTCAATTTATTTATTGATTTATTTATTTACTGAACAATTCATTTTCCTTACAGTACTTGCCTTGTCAACGCATTTTTTTGAATCGAAGTTCCTTAACGCGACTTGCGGCAGGAGTTGACTGGTAGAAATCATCACGTAAGGAAATAATGTTATGCTCCCTCCATGTGACTTTCTCTCTCTCTCTGTCTCTTTGCCTTTTTGAAGTCGTGTAAGCAACTACGTTCCATTCGGGGGTCTCCCAACCGCACACTTTTGTTCAAAATCAAAAAATCAAAACCAAAAGTAATTTTTATTTAAAATCGGGTCAGAATCAGCTCTTGGACCTGGAATAACTTTCCCTTGTTAGCGCAATTATAATCGAATCCCAATTATTTTTTATAACTTTAAGCAAACAATTTTGCAGAGAGAATTTACGTATAAAAAAATAATCGCGTTTAGTTTTTAATAGTTTATCTATTTAATTAAATTTTTGACTAGTAATTATAATTATAAAGTATCTAAATAATTCTACTTTAAACTTGTGTTTGCGTCCAGTATTTCCAATTAACCTAAATTCAGATTTAGCAAGCATATCTAATTTTAATGACTATACAAGTCTGAAACTGATACTGAAAATCTGATTGGCCCATTGTTTCTTTGTTTAGCATAATCAGCCTATAATGTTCCCACTGCTGGGACATAGGCCTCCTCTCTGTGCGAGGGAGTGGGCCATAATCCACCACGCGGGCCCAGTGCAGGTTGATAGATGTCGCATGTCTTCGAATTTTTGGTTCTAGGACATGCCGGTTTCCGCACGATGTTTTCCTTCACCGTTTTAAGAGCAGTGGTGATGAAATAATTTACACAAAGTAAAGCGGCTGTCTGGGTTCGAACCTACGACCTACAACTCGTATACTGGAGGCCTACTCCGAAGTGCAAAGTGCGAATGTTCGGATCGGACCGACACATGGCCGAACCGAATATTATTAAAAAATGCGAAAAAAGTTCGGATTGGCTCAGTTGGGTTAGGACCATAGTTAATATTCGAAAGAGTGTAGGAGTGTAGGATCGGAACCGACCGAACCAAATAGTAACTTCGTAGCAAGAAACGGCCGAACATTCGGCCGATACTACTTCGGAGTAGAACCCCTGGGCCATCAATTGTTACTTACTCGAGCCGAAATGGCTAAACGGTTTTGATGAAACTTGGCTCGCAACAATTATTCAAATACTTTGGAATCCCAGTAAAAAGTGATCTACCTAAACAGGTAAATACAAAGCCCGGGTCTCCCTTGTTTCATCGAAAAGAAATTGCCAAATTATGACTTCCCAAAAAAAATTCCGCATAATTTCATTTGCCAAATTATTACTTAGCAAAAAATCTATTCACAAATGATCGTAACGCAAACCTAATGTTTGGCAAATCAACGTTTAAACAATGACTTGTTTACCAACTAGTACTTTTACCAATTTTTATGTAGTCAAATATTTCAGTTGGAATCTCCAATCAGTCAGTTTTCAATTTACCATTTCTATTCAGTCAATTGTTATAGTCTAACTAGTTCAGTCTCGGGTAGCCTGTTTCTTCCATATTTTTTTTTCTATATAATCTAGTCCTAGTTCCTGACAGGTGTAGGTGGTCAAAGTTTTAACCTAACCCAACCTTAGCATTTTTTTTAAATAATTAACCTCGTCTAACTAATTCAGTTCTCGACAGCCTGCTAAAAATAATCTCTTTTGTTCCATATATTTTTTCTATACAATCTAGTCGTTTCTGCCACTCGCCGGCCGCTACCGCGGCACCGCTCACTTCGCTCGCTCGGCTCGTGCGTAAGGGGTCACAGTTTTAACCTAACCTAACCATTTCTTTTTAATTAACCTCGTCTAACTAGTTTGATTCTTGACAGCCTGCTAACAATAATCTCTTTTTTTCTGTATTTGTATTAAATAAATGATTATATTAAAATAAAATTGCATTTTTAAATTATATAATTCCCAAAAAAACATATTTTTGACTTATGGTTTTTGCCATAAATCAAATCATCAGACCAAACGTTTATTGTCTAAAGATTGTTTGCTGTAATAAATGATTTGATTAAAGACCAAATGCCTAAAATGATATTATCCTTGATAATATTCTGCCAAGTAATAATTTGACCAAATGAAAATGTGCGTACTAAAATTATTCCAAACATTGCATTGGTATAAAAAAAGGTTGCTAAAATTTGTTTGGGTAACATTTTGGGCAAAACCAAAAATTGGGCAAATCTTTTCGGAAAAACGGCAGGATCCCACAGAGCCCATTTCAAACAGACCTGCAGTGTTTTCAAAAACTCCATTTATTCTCTCAATAATATTCGTACCGCGCTAGCAACACCGGGTAATATCAGCCGACCGCACTGTTCGGCTGAGTTACGACCAGCAATTTGACCGGCCTAAACGCTGCATACATATCTGTAACAGACTGTACTTACCAAGTGACTGATGTTTACCAGTTAAAATAACTGCAGGTTTCATTGGTGAAGTTTTCAGGTTTCGGGAATGGTTAAAAAAAAAAAGAAAGATATATCAGATGTTTCTAGCTTACACACAAGTTTTAATTTTTCCATAAAGAATATATCTATTCTATAATTTTTCTGGATTCAGCACAAAATTTTATCAATATTGGTTAGCTAGCTTAGGCGTTGTCAACACTAATGATAGAAAGATTAAATAATATTTTGCATTTTTGTAGCAGCAACGCTGAGGCCTACGCGCACACTCGTAGCGCTACGACGTAGCTTGGAATGGGCTACGCCGTAGCTAGAAAACGATGGAAAAGAAATAAAATGGCATAAGTCATCTTTGTGTTGTAACTTCTAGATTTCGTGTACAGTAGTAGTTTTTAAAACAAACCAACAAGATTTGGTAATACAAAAGTCACTTTCGAATAGGTTTGAACCCACTACCTGGCGTTTAAGTATCCATTAAGCAAGTCAAGTAGAAGAAAAAACCTTTCAACTAGTTAATGTGCGCGTAACCGTTTTCAAAGCTTACTACAAAGCCTTCGTCAGCACACTATTACCGCGTATTAATGTTTCTCATTGCGGTGAGCAAATAGTTACAAATGAATGCCTGCATGGGTGGAAATACCTACGCAAATACCTACCCCATCACGTGTGGGTAAAGTAGGAATTTGAACAGCAAAATTAACACTTAAAGTGGTCATTAATATAGACTAAAATCATTTGAAGAGTTTCAGAAATCATGACGAATCATTAGAATGGTGATTGATGGTGAATCGTCAGAAATTCCCGTTTCAATTGATTTGTAGATTTTGGGGTAAATTCGTGGTATATTTGGCGTTTGGCTGAAACTGTTTGATAAATAGTCGTTTGATAATTAATTTCGACTGAAATTGTGATGAAATTGGTTATGTTTCAAGTTTCGTAGCGCGTGTCTATTGGAACGACGATTTTCACAGGGAGGCTGATCATGGGCAGATAAAACTGATCGAAGATAAAATTCAATGGCGGCACGGTTGGCGCAGTGGTTTAGTGATTGACTGCTGCGCTGGGTATCGCGGGTTCGATTCCCGCATGGAACAAATATTTGTATGACCTACAAGTTGTTCCGGGTCTGGCTGTTTGTGTACGTGAGTTTAAATGTTTGTAAACGCATCCACGATACAGGAGATAACTAATTTCCAGTAGTGGACTGGTATTTAACTCAGCCTATCCCACTGCTGGACACAGGTCTCTCAAAGGCTGAGCCAACAACACTCTGTCCTCCGCCTTCCGCATCAGCTTGCTTACTCTGCAAGCTATTTATCTAACGACGGTTTTTGGCCGCATAATTTCATTCGGACTGCTATACTCGATATAATTATACTGACGATTTTTACGATTGCGACTATGGATCTGAAAGTTCATTCTTCTGCCACTTTTGTATGTAGTAGGATTCATCAAAATTGAGAACCTCTTCCTATTTTGAAGTCGGTAAAAAACCAAAGAGAGTGCCAGAGCCATGAGGAAATAGGATCTAAATCATCAATCATCTAGTTTTAAAACATAATTTAAAATTATTAAATGTTTTGTACGCAATTTATAGAAATAAATATTCTTTTATCATCATTATTTTGTTACAAGGCTTAAATACAAATATATAATATAAACTATTGAAATATAACCTGCATGAAGTTGCCAATTCACAGTCCTCTAATCCATCCAAAAAATCTTGCATAAAAGCACCTTTCACAGGGAAATATTTTTTCCAAATGTGTTCCTACGAAGTTAGGGAATTTGCTAAACCGCTTAGTTGCGCTTTAGTGCTAAAGTTACGTGTGGAAGTAGTTTGTGGCAACGCTTTTAACCTGTTTATGTGCCATATCGCCGGAAGAGAATAAGTTTTAGTTGTATTTCTCTTCACTTAGTTATCATTTCAGTTCTATCTAGACCAGGGGTTCCCAACCTTTTCTTGGTCAGGGACCACTTTTATATTATTCTTGTTAGCAGGGACCACTATGTAGGTATAATAAAAATAAACTGTAATAATCCAACTGAAACTTTCATTAAAAACTTAATAGGAATTACATACGGCGGCGGCCCGACGTATCGCCCCCTCCACCCGCGCTCTTCTCACTCACTGCACGGCGACCAACGGCACCGCCCGCTAAATTTAAAATCGTTCGCGGACCACATTTTGGCTTCCGCGGACCACTGGTGGTCCACGGACCACTGGTTGGGAACCACTGATCTAGACGTTTAGGAATGTAATCCAATATCTTTCCTCGAAATAACGATCAGCTTATAATGTTCCAACTGCTGGGACACAAGCCTGCACTCTTCGAAAGGGAGTCAGCTGTAATCTACCACGCGAGCCCAGTTCGGGTTGGTAGATGTCACATATCTTCAAAATTTTGTTCTAGGAGATGCCGGTTTCGTCACGATCCTTCACCGTTTTGATAGCAGTGAATGCTGACTGTCGAATGCTTCACAGCACTACAATGTCCTCGGTTGGTGAAGTGGTCGCCAGTGTGACTGACATAGTGTCCTGTATCTGATTCCTAAGACGTTCAGTATTAGTTGGTTTTTAATGAGGGTTTTCACACTAGCAACCTGCAGTCAGCTTATCCCCTGAGAGTTAAACTCACAAACATACAGACTTTCAAAAATAAGTATACCTACCTAAAAAAACATTTTATTAGAATAATTCTTTAATTATTCTCTCAGAGTCGATCTGCCTAGCCTTTTCCCAACATGTTGCGGTTGGCTTCCAGTCTGACCGGATGCAGCTGAATACCTGTATTTAACATGGAGTGACTGCCTTTATGAGCTTCACAATTCAGTTACTGGGTAATACGATACCCCTTGGTAAGACTGGTTGTCAGACTTTCGGGCTTCTGACGACCCGTAACGACTGTCAAAGATCTACGAATGATAGCCAGGTCCAACGGCTTAACGTGCTTTCTGAGGCACGGAGGGTCTTAGTATGTAAAGATGGTCACCCATCCACTGACCAACTGCAGCAATCGTAGCTTAACCTGATCGATCGACCCGTGCGGTTTTTATTACTTAGCCACAAGCCCTTTAGAAACAGAGTATTGAGCCAAAGTAACATGAAATGGAGACCAGTGAAAGTTGTAGCTAAAACCTGTGTATTACAGATCACCAGGCATATCAGTCCTCAGTCAGATAATTAGTTTAATTCTATGACGTATTACTGTAGTTAATTAATACTATAGCGGGATAATGTTGACCACCTAAGACAATGTAACACATCACACTATTGCTAATAGTCAATCTAGTGTAGCGAGCTGGATATGATCGACGGAGATGTTAGCACAATAGCAAGGTAATCATATAGACAGTTATGGGACACACGACTCTGTAGTGTGATTAGCAAAGCTATGCTGGGTTTGGGTCTTGCCGACAACATTTTTTATTTTTAAATAATAATATCCCTGGACAATTCACACAGCGCCATCTAGTCCCAAGCTAAGCAACCTAATGCTTGTGTTATGGTAACAAGATGGCTGATAAACTACTTATATATATTTTTTTTTTGTAAATACATACATATTATAGATAGAAAAACACCCAGACTCGGAACAAATACATGTAGGACTTACAAATATTTGTTCTGTGCGGGAATCGAACCCGCGACACGCAGCGCAGCAGTCCGATCGCTCAGCCACTGCGCTAAACGTGTTGTCATATCATATCAAATATCTTAAAGGTTTGCGTTTGACCACTATCTCATATGTCGGAGTCATTCATTTGACTGTTCAGAACTAGACAGAGTCTGGCTTGATTTCGTGGGGGTGGAGGGAAGCTCTTGTAGCAAGAGCAGTGTGGAGCAGAGCTCTCTTGGACGTCGGACATCGTACGGACAACATGTGCTCAGAAACTACAGTGTGTCATTCGCTAGTGTGACTACCTTGTTCGTAAATTATACTTACTGATTTGAACTGCAAACGGTTTTTCTATTCCGCAATAACCAACACTACCCATAGTACGCCCATAGTAAATAAAAAATGCCTGATGATAACGAGACACACATACCTTCTCAGCACATACATGTAAAGTACCTTGATTTAATTTTGTATAAACATGCTGATAATTTCATTCAAAAAAAGATTAGCAACTAAACACAAAAATTAGAAACTAAATTAGAAATGAGTTACTAAACTTTTTTTTTGTTACCTAACCGTAGCGCTCGTGAGTAACATAGCAAATGTTACAGAAACGTGTTTACGTTACACGATCACGTCCTTGAGTAATTTGACTGCGTACTGCAAACGGTAGTTACCTACTTACTTACTATGTTCAAGTGAAGTAGGTATGTATATTATTTACAAAGTACAGACGATTGAAGTGATAAGTCACTTCACACACACTCGCACTTGTAAAACGTGCTATGTCGAAAAGTCAAGTTTTGTGCCAATTGTCGCAGTTGAGTGCCCCGGGAGCAATAACATAAGGTAGTCCTTGCTGACTAAGGCAGTTTGCAAGGACTGCCTATATTGGAACGAAGTTCCTTATCGCGCGTTGCGAAAGGGGGCTAGACGGAAAAAATTAAGACCAAAAGTTGGAACGACACTTTTTGCTATAGCTTTGTAAGCCGTGCGGCGTGCGCGTGTTTCTCTGTCTGTCTCTCTCTCTCTTATAGAAAGCAAGCCAATTATACTTCGTTCCATCCGGCTGTCCCTTGACACCTCTCAAGTTTTTTTTATCAAGGTATGAGCTATGGGAGCACCCGTGGCCCAGTAGTAACGGCCGCGACTTGCGAGTTGTAGGTCGTAGGTTCGAACCCAGACAGGCGCTTTACTTTGTGTAAATTATTTCATCAGCACTACTCTAAAAATATCGAAGGAAAATATCGTGAGGACACCGGCATGACATAGAACCAAAAATTCGAAGATATGTGACATCCACTAACCCGCACTGGGATACCCACTCTTTGGTCGTTAGGGGTAGTCAGAAGCACAAAAGTCTGACAATTGGTCGTGGAGGTTAGGTAGGCAGTCACTTCATGTTAAATACTCATATCATATTCAGCTGCAACTGGTTAGACTGGAAGCCGACCCCAAGATAGTTTTTTTTTTTTTTTTTTTTAAACGTTGCCCCACACTAGGAGTTACTCCAGTCTCGTGGGTGCGTTTACAAACATTTAAACTCACATACACAAACAGCCAGACCCGGAACAACTACCTGTAGGCAGTACAAATATTTGTTCCGTGCGGGAATCGAACCCGCGAGTTGGGAAAAGGCAACGATATTTACATCGTGTGTTATACTATATTTCGCCTTTCAACTAAACTGTATTCCTGTCGGCCCGTATCAAAATAATGTAGGTTATCAAGCTATTTTCGTAACGGAAGCCACTGAAGTTCGGGACAAAGTTTTAATTACTGTACAATCTCGTTAACCTAAACCCCTAAAAACACAAGCTGGTACGGATAAACGGGGTGCCCTGATTAAGCTTTAAAAGAAAAATAAAACATTTACCGAACTGAATTATGCTGCGGGGTATTACGTAACACACTATTGGTAGAAATCGTTTTCATTTTGACAGTTCAACAATATTCATCGCGTTATTTTTCGAAATTATGAAGCAATGGATTAAATACCTCATCATCTGTCTAGCCTTTTCCCAACTATATTGGGGTCGGCTTCCTGTTTAACCGGATGCAGCTGAATACCAGTATTTTACATGGAGCGACTGCCTATCTGACCTCCACAACCCGCTTACTGGGTAATACGATACCCCTTGGTAAGACTGGTTGTCAGACTTTCGGGCTTCTGACTGCCCGTAACGACTGTCAAAGATCCACAAATGATAGCCGGGACCAACGGCTTAACGTGCTTTTCGAGGTCTCGGTATGTAAAGATGGTAAACCATCCACATACCAACCGCGGCAAGCGTAGCTTAACCTGACTGATCGACCTGTGCGGCTGTTATTATTTAGCCATGGGGGGCCCATGGCTAAATACCTATATACATATATATAATATAATATCAAATCAATATCCTTTAAAATGATTCAGATTTTGGTTGATAGTGTATACAGAATTAAGGTATTAGTAAATAATAATACCTAATAATATAATTACCTATTCTTAATTAGTTTTATGGGTTCAATAAAATGCTGGTAATTTCCACCACACATGAATAACAAATTTATATTGTCCATATCATCGCTAAAGCCTGATTTACACGGTGCGATATAATTGCCTCTGGCGTTTCATTATGTACTCGTATGTAATTCAAAGCAACAACAAAAGTTGTATCGTCTGTACCGTGTTTAGATGATATAGAAAGAAAGAAAACAAACTGTTTTGCAAAAAAAAAAAAACGACTTCCACAAAAGACATTACAAAGTGAAAAATAACTTTAATTTCGGAAGTCGGTGTCATTGGGTTCGCGTTTTCGTTGTTTGCAATCGACTTCAGAAATTAAAGTTAGTTTTCACTTTGTAGTCTTTTTTTGAATACGTTTGTTTTTTTTTTTTTTGAAAAAAGTTTTTATTTTTCACTTTTAAGTTGTAATTTATACGTAATTTTGGTTTAAAAACCGAACTACTGAACCTTTTTGATGAAATTTCTATGGGACCAATCTGAAAGTATAGGAATCCTTACAATTAAAAAAATTTTGCTGTTCTTTTTTTTTTTTGGGGTCTGCAAGGTAACAAACATAAAAATAAATACAGTCGAATTGAGAACCTCCTTCTTTTTTGAAGTCGGTTAAAAATTACAATATTTTATTTGGGACACGAACAGGAAAGAAATAGTAAAAAAGGAAGAAATAAAAAGGATCGTGTAACGCAAGCCATTAATTAAAAAAAAACAAAAAAAAAAAACAAGAAAAAGGCCTGTGCGAGGCCAAAAAGGCTCCTATCTCAGCATAATATTGCGATAATTAGAAAATAAATCCCGCCGTGCTGGTATTCTGGTATATAAATTACTAGCTGCACCCCGCGGTTTCACCCGCATAAGTTAAGGGATAAAACGTACCTATCCTATGTGTTAATCCTGGTTATAAACTATCTGTGCGCCAAATTTCATCCTAATCCGTTCAGTAGTTTTTGCGTGAAAGAGTAACAAACATTCATTTATCCAAACAAACTTTCGCGTTTATAATATTAGTAGGAAATAGGATTTGTTGCTTCAATTGTATGGTATGACACAGGCAAGATACTTGCATCATGTAAATGGAGCTTTTTTTCAACCTGAGGGGCAATTCTCGTAATTTTAAGAACGTTTACAGTCTGATCTCAGTCTCAAACTGTCAAAAATACTTCTAAATTCCCAACATATTGACAAATTTTAGACATTTGTTTGTCGCTGAGATGAGACTGCGACTAGATTTTGAACGTTTTAAATTACGAGAATTGACCTTCTGTGCTGTTCCACAGTTGGGCAAGGGTTCCCCCATAGCCTTCCACGATCCATGGGTGGCTTTTTCTAGTCAAATGGACTAACTTCCAGCACGCTCGTTCCATCATAGATCCTCATCCATCGCTCTTCATCAGGCGTGATCAAGGTTAAGAGCAGGCCCATTTAACAATAAAAAAAATCTTTCTAAGCCACGAATTCTAAGTGATCCAATTAATCAAGAACAACGCCACCTTTTTACCTTAAATGTTGCCATTATGTTAAAATATTATTGTTAAAAGATGAACGATTATCCTTCGACCAACCCAAACTGGGCTCGCGTTTTAGATTATAGCTCTCTCCCTCTAACAGAGAGCAGGCCTGTGTACCAGCTGTGGAAACATTACAGGCTGGTTTATGCTATAATATGTATTTAAATCTAAAAATAAATACACTGCCATCGAACAATACCGTCGAACGATAATCACTCACCAAAAAAAAAAAATATATAATCTCTGTAATATAATCATTCCAATAAATGAGTATTGTTTTCTTATAAATTCCCCAGGTTCACAGCAGTGACGTCACCGACACCCGACACCCGCCGTCTCGGCGCACTCCTCGTACAATTTTATGTGTCGATCGATTTTTGATTTAATCTCCATAATGGTAGGTTCTCATAGAAACGTACAGACGCCAGCACATCAAGCTATCCGAAACTGTTAAATTGTCCCAATCAACCTTGAACCTTAATGTTGTAGCGATACAGTTGAAAATCTATTAAAGAAATTTGACAGATTGTAGTAGCTAGATGTGCTGGAATCTGTACTTTGTAGGACAGTCCCGATTTTCTGTGAAATTCTGGAATGTTTCTTTCTTTCTTTTGCTATTCTAAGGAATTTTACCGTAGTTTTTATTTGAGCTTTGTCGAATTAGAAATCGGCAAAACGGAGAGAAAACTTTTATTCTTACATTTATATTGATAGGCAACGCACCAAACGTATTTTATATTCGAAAGAAATAGTAAACTCCATTCTATTCAATTCTATTCCTCTAGCTACTGTAAGTATGGTTTCGTAGGTACTGTATTTTTATCTCACGAAAAGACACGTGCTTTGCTTGTGGTAGCCAAGTGTAGAAACACGCTGTGAATTAGTGTGTGAAAACGAGTAGCGTTCACACAACCCCCCCCCCCCATTACACACACACAGCGTCACACATTTCTAACTTCGGTATTGTCTCGGACGGTACTGAGAGCTCCTGCGCTCACACACACATTCACAGCATGTTTATACATGTGGTTACCACAAGTAGTGTGCGCGTCGCTTCGTGAGGTAAAATACTGTAGTTACATCGACAAGTGCCCAGCTTGAACTTTTAATGTATAAACAGTCAACGACAAAATCTAATCGTTTGGATATTTAAGTTTTTGTTACAATCTGCTTGTTATCTTAATTATTATTATTTTTAGCATATGCTGTCCCACTGCAGGCAAAGGCCACCCTTTCTCCTTTCCACTCCTCTTTGTCTTCACTCTAGTGATCCTGTCTGCAGGCGTCAAGCAATAGCAACATTTTGCTGGAAGAAAAATTAACAAAAAAAAACTTGAGAGGTGTCAAGGGACACCCGGATGGAACGAAGTATAACTGGCTTGCTTTCTATAAGAGAGAGAGAGAGACAGACAGAGAAACACGCGCACGCCGCACGGCTTACAACTATAGCAAAAAGTGTCGTTCCAACTTTTGGTCTTAATTTTTTTCCGTCTAGCCCCCTTTCGCAACGCGCGATAAGGAACTTCGTTCCAATAATAATTGCTGTTGCTACCAACCTACTAATAGTAGAAGTTAAGTAAAATTGGTACAAACCCTATGGGCTCCTGTCTGAAATAAAAGTTTTCTATTCTTTAAAACGGCAAAAAAAACATAATTCTTTAGCTTACGTAGTATTAGTTAACTAAACTGACAATTAAACAATAGTACCCACCATTACCTCGAAAGTGCGTTCAGTCATATTTACAATAATTTCTTAAACAGGAAAACACCACAATGAAGGTCTCCTTTATCTCAATCCCAGGAACAAATATTAAGTATTCAGTGCGCGTCAGTCGTAACCAGCTTATCTCATAAAAAGTGGCTCACAAGGAAGCCCCGCCATGTTTGGTGATGAAGAGATTCCTAAATGATTTCTAAAGGATCGCTGGCTAGCCTTGTTTGATAGAGGTGCTCATAAAATGGTTTATGATAGCATATTTCTGTAGCGCTACAGAAATATCGGTCGACTAGAATATGTTTGGAGGATTTTTTGTGGTTTAAATGTAAAAATAAGTGTGATATCAAACATCATGTAGGAATTTTATTCGTGGTAAAACTCTGGTATAAACTTAATTTTTCCTAAAACGAGAGAGAGAGAGAAAAATGGTCCTCCGCAAGTTGGAATGAATACCTTTAAGAAAAAGAGAGGCCTTTTCACAAATACTAAATAAATAGTCAAAAACATAGACAAAAACAAGACTAGACTTCCATTTGGACGATGACGGCACGGTTGGCGCAGTGGTTAAGCGATTGACTGCTGCGCTGCGTGTCGCGGGTTCGATTCCCGCACGGAACAAATATTTGTATGACCTACATGTATTTGTTCCGAGTCTGGGTGTTTTTCTATCTATAATATGTATATTTACAAAAAAAAAAAAATGTATCTGTAATGTAATGTATATGTTTATCAGCCATCTTGTTACCATAACACAAGCATTAGGTTGCTTAGCTTGGGACTAAATGGCGCTGTGTGAAATGTCCAGGGATATTATTATTATTATTTGGGCAGTCGGATAAAAAAGAAAGGAGAATTTGGCTTTGGAAAATTACATTACACCACTGCTGATTTTGCATCACTGTCTAAATCACAGTGATCTTTATTCTCATTCGAATAAGGTTGTTGTTGGGTTGCCGCCATTGACATGTCTGTCAAAAATATTGGGATCTTCATCGTCGTTACACTAAGGTTGCTGTTAGATTGTTGGTATCAGAGGAAAAATAACTGTGAACGGATTATAGGGGAGTGTTTAGAGTATAATTATGCTCTATGATGCACTACGGTATGTATTTGCTTTGCAGTAGGAAGCAGAGACCCATGTAGACCTTCTATATTTTGGGTTGTTATTGCAATACTCGTTTTCGTGGTACTTACTAGTGTTATAAGGTACATATTAGACGAGTAACTAATATTTTAGAAAATAAAGGATTTTATAATGCACTTTCTAAGTTTATCTTGGACATTACTGACATCGTTAAAGTAACACATCGTGAGGAAACTTGGACTTATATTTAATACTAGCTTCTGCCCGCGGCTTCGCCCGCGTGGATGTCGGAAATTATCCCACGGGAACGTGCTAACAGGATAAAATGTATATGCTTCCCCAGAATGCCATCTATCTCGCGGGCCCTTTGTGGCTACAATAGAAAACCAATTGTGTCTCATTAGTGGTGATTAAGAGGGTACCTATGATATCTTTACCTAAGTACCTACCTAATTAAAAAAAAAAAAACTCAATAACAGAAAATTAAATACCTACCTAAATAAACCTATTTCTGATGATAACTAATCTAAACTCAATAAATAAGCAAAATCCCTAAAAACTAATATCTAAGTATACCAATGACTAATCCTACCTAACAGTATTATAAAATAACCTACGGTCACTACGTACACTATCAAATATGCTACCTATACTTTAAAATTAAAATCTATACCTACGACTTATATGAAAATAAACCTAAATAACTCTAAAAACTAAAAGGAATAAAAATGAACTCCACTGCGGGTGACGTAACCTACGACAAACTTATTATTTGCGGTTGACACAGTAATGGGTCTAGGGATCGAACCGCAAAATTAAGTTTGTTTTTTATTGTATATACTTTTCCGGGATAAAAAGTACCCAGTGTGGTGCCCAGGATATTAAAGAATAATTATACCAAGTTTCATCGTAATCGAACCGGTAGTTTTTGCGTGATGCCTGAACAAACAGACAGACAAAAATTTTTTTAATCACATTTTTGTGTTCGGTGTCGGTCTAGTAACACCCCCTTTTTTTTTTTTTTTTTTGGGTGGGAAATCATCATATGACCCCTCCCGCTCTGGGCGGAGCGGAAGGGAGTGTCAGACTTTTACTGACTAAAACCCACCCGTGTTCCTTCAGTTGCCTGTGCCAAGGGCCACGGTACCTCTTTCGAATATCCCGCAGCCCTGGCGGTAGTAACACCCCCTGCCATTTATTTTTTTGATATTTTCAATGTACAGAATTTTCACTTCTACAGATTTATTATAAGTATATAGATAAGTCTGAAATCGCCAACCCGTCTTGAGCAAGCCTGGTGATCAATCCTCGTGCCTTGTTTGTATGACAAGGGGTTTTTGCCGTGGGTCAATAATAGGCGAGTATAATTATTATTTATTATAATAAAGGACAACGGACCTGCAAAAGTATTACAACGTCGTCTCAATCACCTACACACGTATGTCAGTCATTATTAAATGGCCGCTCTCGAGAATGCGCGCCATTTTTTCACAAACACGCCCTCGGGAGCCACAGACCACGAGTAATGGTATGATGTGTCGCAATTCCCGTGAATATTTACAGGTTCAACTGCTTTACAAACAGAGGGTTTTAGTAACAAAGGTGAAGGTGGAATAAAAGGGATTACAAGTATAAATCAGTCTGTGACTCTTAGATACGGCAGGGTCAAGGCAACTGACATGAAATTACTGCGCTTTAAATACTTACTTTTGGGATTCTGACGACTCTGTTGAGGACTGACGGTTATAGAATACAGGGGGTCTACTCCGAAGTAGTATCGGCCGAATGTTCGGCCGTTTCCTGCTACGAAGTTACTATTTGGTTCGGTCGGTTCCGATCCTACACTCCTACACTCTTTCGAATATAGACTATGGTCCCGTCCCAACTGAGCGGATCCGAACTATGTTCGCATTTTTCAATAATATTCGGTTCGGCCATGTGTCGGTCCGATCCGAACATTCGCACTTTGCACTTCGGAGTAGGCCCCCAGGTTTCGCATGAGATTTGCGCGTGATTGACCGCGGGGAATGCACGGCGTGTACACTCGAGCAACGCACGTCTACGGCAGAGGCAATTGCGTCCGCCGACATCCACCGTGACTCGTGTATTCGAGCACCGTACTCAATTATAAAAGCGGAACGTTATCGATGACTGTTAATTCCGATCCAGCCTGTCCCTTACTTCCCTTTCCCAGCGACGCCCTTAGCCGAGGTCCGTACCCCACAGGTGCCTTTAGCGTGTAGTCGCTTAGTTTTCTAAGCCCTGGCTGGAGGCCTTAATTCATTGAGGCATCCACAGGCAAGCCTGTATGGTTAAGCAAACGACAACCTCATAGGTTAAAGTGAGAGATGCCAAATAGAAAAACAAAATGAAAGAATAAAGAAAATACGTTTATTTGCGGTAAACATGACGCAAAAAAGAACATAATAACAAAATAAAGAAAAAAACAATAAGTAATGGTTGATATGCGTCACATCCACGCAAAACGGCTATCGCTTAGCATTATGCTGCGACCCTATGCAAGACCGTCTTCAATGTCCGTCGTCAAAATGTCTTTGGCTGCAGTTGCTTCGCGTGCCGCTCGTGTGTATGAGCACTCACCTGCTTCTGTTCTTCACCCCGCAAATCACTCGTGGCATGCGCTAAAAAACTTGTTTAATATTACGTTTTCGCCACAATCGCTATCGCAAGACGCGTGTTGCTAGAGCGTGTAGCTCATGGCCACGGATCCATAACAAGTCTATTTGAATAAGGTGCGTTCACACCAAACTTACCTCAGTAAGCCTTGAACGTGGCATGAATTTACATAATCATTACGTAACCTACAATCTAATGTAACAGACCTTCCTAACAGATAGCCACTTGGAAACTATCCCTGGGAATATCTTAATCACCATGTAAGCTGTGCATCGCTTTGATATAATCCCGTAATCTGCTGTAACGGCGCCCGAGGGAGGCGGCGGGCAGCTCACTAAGAGAGGTGCACACGATTTATTGTATGGCGATGGCGCCCAATAGTTATTACATTCGGCGGACGCGTAAATTGTCACCGCAATTAAGACTTAAGAATTAAGGTTTAATAAACAAAAGGAATTTAAAAATAAAATTTAATTAAAAGCGAACTGAAATAAATAAATAAATATCCCTGGACATTTCACACAGCGCCATCTAGTCCCAAGCTAAGCAACCTAATGCTTGTGTTATGGTAACAAGATGGCTGATAAACTACTTATATACATTTTTTTTTGTAAATACATACATATTTTAGATAGGAAAACACCCAGACTCAGAACAAATACATGTAGGTCATACAAATATTTGTTCCGTGCGGGAATCGAACCTGCGACACGCAGCGCAGCAGTCAATCGCTTAACCACTGCGCCAACCGTGCCGTCAAATGTACCTAAATGAAAATTTACACCATGACGACGTGTAGTGCCACGTTGAATTTTCCGTGGTGTCATAATAATGGAAACATTTTTGGGGGAAAAAATCAACGATAACTCATTTTGTACAGACATCAATTTAGACAGATTAGTCCAGCACATCAAGCTACTACAATCTGTCAGATTTCTTTAATAGATTTTCGACTTTATTGCTAAAGAGTTAGGTTCAAGGTTGATTGGGAAAATCTGACAGTTTCGGGTAGGTTGACCTGCTGGCGTCCATACAAATTATAGTTTATGGAATGTGTGACAACAAACTACTTACCTCACACTTTTGTTACCTCATAATTTTGATCATGGAGATAAGAGGTCGTAGGTGGCTAGATGTACGGATGACCTAAAGAAGGTCGCTGGGGTACACTGGATGCGGAAGGCGAACGACAAGGTGTTGTGGCGCAGTCTGGGAGAGGCCTATATCCAGCAGTGGACTGCAATGCACACGAGCTCTTACCTCAATCAATCAACTCAGCCTGAGTTGATTGATTGAGATAAAAGGTCGTGTGCTGCTGAAAAACAAATGTTTGTGGGACTTAAATCGATCATTACATCTAGCAACCACTAACCACGATAGCTTTGTCATTCAGTTAACACAAATAGAAAAGACGTTTCAGAATACCATATAACAAAACCTAAAAACTTGTCAAGGAAAAGCAAAATACGCCAGCAATTTAATCTGTGGTGTTCCCCTGAGATTTAAACCTCAATATTATTAACACGGCACGCTATTCGTTACCCGGGCGCCGCGTCGTGCCCCAAAAGTGCATTATTTTGTCCCACACTAAATACGAACACTACTTTGTGCTGAAATTGAATTTCAGGGGTGGCACTGAAAGCGCAATTTTGGAAATGAAAGAGTAGTTTTTGAAATACAGCAGAATTTGGTAGATGGGCACAAACCAGAATTGCAACTGTAAAGTCGTTGTTTATTAAATTGACTACCTACTTAAATTGTTCGTATTTTCGAAATCACAACTGTCATTTTTGGACTGTTGTATGAAATGGGGGGGGGGGGGGGGGTTGTACTTACTGGGGATGTCTCATTTATAATCCATGTAACTGTTTTGGGACAAATAAAGAATTTTCATTTTCATCCATTTAAATTTTCAATTGTAAAAAAATTATCTCCGAGTTCTCTAGATCTTTGCAGTATCGAGGAAGAAGTCACTGTATAATTATGATGTCAAAAAAGGAACCATCTTCCCTTTTTACTCTTTTCCTACAGCAGCAACCCTAGCAACAAAACGGTACAATTTTAGCGTAATTGTTTAGAAACATAAACGTTATAAAGTGCACTGCCATAAACGTGCTGCGTTTCAAACACTCCACGATTCACTCTGAACATGTTTTAGATTTATTTTTATAGACATGAATTAAAATGATAGTGAGAAGTGTTAAAAGGGTTTTGAGTATGAACGTGGATGGGTATAAGAGTGAACGTTGAATAGATTCTGAAGTAGCCCACCAGACACAACGATTGAAAAGGGTGTTCGGAGGATTCCACCCTTTTCTATCGAGGATGAGTGAAATTTACACCATGTTCGTCATGCCTCTATACGGTTAAGAAAAGCTCCCAATAAATGTATTTCTATCTGTGATATCTGAGGGGCAATTCTCATAATTTTAAGAACGTTCACAGTCTGATCTCAGTCGCAATCTGCCAAAAATAACTCAAATTTCCCTACAGTTTGACATGTTTTTGACATTTGTTTGTTGCCGAGATGACACTGTGACTAGACTTTGAACGTTTTATATTACGAGAATTGGCCTTCTGATTATTATTCGTCCATAATCCATCAATAGAGATGTATAGAAAAGAAGACTAGGTAGGTACCTACTGCAGTGCCCACAAATGGTTCATTCATTCATGATCTGCCTAGCCTTTTCCAAACTATGTTGCGGTTGGCTTCCAGTCTAACCGAATGCAGCTGAGTACCAGTATTTTAAATTGAGCGACTGCCTATCTGACCTCCACAACCCAGTTACTGGGTAATACGAACCCCCTTGGTAAGAGTGGTTGTCAGACTTTCGGGCTTTTGACGACCTTTAACAACTGTCAAAGATCCACGAATGATAGCCGGTACCATGCTTAACGTGTTATCCAAGGCACGGAGGCGTCTTGGTATGTGAAGATGGTCACACATCCACGGACCAACCGCGGCAAGCGTAGCTTAACCTGATCGATCGACCCATGTGGCTGTTATTACTTAGCCACGAGCCCCTGATAGTTCATTCATTATCATTGCTATTTTACACATAAACCCCTTTTATTTTGTTACCACTTAAAGATACGAAATGAATGGGCAAATATCGTATAGTAATTAGAAATCAATAATTCTTCTTTGATACCACATCATAGGATTGATGGACGCTAGTGATAGCGCCAAACACGTAGCCGAATTCTAGGCCGAGTCCATTTAGACCCGTAAAGAAGAATATAACAAATATATCCCTGGACATTTCACACTGCGCCATCTAGTCCCAAGCTAAGCAACCTAATGCTTGTGTTATGGTAACAAGATGGCTGATAAACTACTTATATTAAAAAAAACGCTTAAAAATAAAGAATGCTTTTTCTTTCTTACTTTCATATACATTTTTTTTTTTTGTAAATACATACATATTATAGATAGAAAAACACCCAGACTCGGAACAAATACATGTAGGTCATACAAATATTTGTTCCGTGCGGGAATCGAACCCGCGACACGCAGCGCAGCAGTCAATCGCTTAACCACTGCGCCAACCGTGCCGTCAAAATTAAAATATCGTATAAAAAGTATTTATTTTCAAATTGCAAAAAAATAATAATAGAGAACCTAATACATTAGCTTCAATTCTTAACTTTCTTCAGAATTCACATTTTTATTGAAAAACTCGACGTTGGCATTTCTTGGCATGATCACAAGAGTTCCACGAATTATAATTTCAGAATAAGTTTTTTTTTAAATATTTTTCTTTCATTTCTTTTTATATTAATTTTAAAGTTTTCGTTTTTAAATCGCAATGTACGAGATTTGAGTTTAGAATTTTTATCCAAAGATTTTTATAATAAAATACCAGCCTTTTATTGACCCACTTCAGGGCAAAGACCTCTGCTTATATAGAGGAGACATGAGCATTAATTACCACCCTTGGTCGAGACGGGTTGGCGATATCAGCAGGCCAATCCTTGTAATTTAAAACGATCAAAATCTAGTCGCAGTCTCATCTCGGCGACAAACAAATGTCAAAAACTAGTCAAAATGTAGGGAAATTGGAAGTATTTTTTGACAGATTGAGACAGATTAGAAGGCCAATTCTCGTAATTTAAAACGATCAAAATCTAGTCGCAGTCTCATCTCGGCGACAAACAAATATCAAAAACTTGTCAAAATGTAGGGATATTTGAGGTATTTTTGATAGATTGAGACAAATCAGACTGTGAACGTTCTTAAAATTACGAGAATTGCCCCTCAGACTGTGAACGTTCATAAAATTACAAGAATTGCCCTCAGAGTTATACCTATTAACTATATGCCCATGTTAGTTATTGTAAGTCTAATCTGTTAAGTTGTAAGTTTATTATAACTATAAACTATTGTATTAGGGAAGCGTGTGATGATAATTGTATGTGTTTTTTAAAATAAAATAAAAAAATAGCGAATGTTTCCTCACGATGTTTTCCTTTACAAAAGTCATTAATGTCCAATGTAAACTCAAAAAGTACCATATGAATAACATGATCAGCCTATATTGTTCCCACTGCTGGGACACAGGCCTCCTCTCAGTGAGAGGGAGTGGGCCGTAATCCTGCACCACGCGGGCTCAGTACGGGTTGGTAGATCTCACATGTCTTCGAATTTTTCTCACGATGATTTCCTTCACCGTTTTGAGAGCAGAAGTGATGAAATAATTTACACAAAGTAAAACACCTGTCTGGGTTCGAACCTACGACCTACGTTCGTAAGTACATCGCGGCCGTTACCAGTAGGCCACCACTGCTCTCTATGAATAGAAAAAATCCCATCGGTCCTTGCTCAGGAAAAGTTTTTTACTGGTCATGTATGTAAAACAACAGAGCCATTTTGACCATTAAAAGTCCTCACCATTATCATCATTTGCCTAGGCAAAGGCTAGCCTTTTCCTAACTATGTTGGGGTCAGCTTCCAGTCTAACTAGATGCAACTGAGTATCAGTATTTTACATGGAGCGACTGCCTATCTGACCTCCAAAACCCAGTTACTAGGTAATATGAAAGTCCTTGGTAAAACTGGTTGTCAGACTTTCGGGCTACTGACGACCCCTAAAGACTGTCAAAGATCCACGAATGACAGCAAGGACCAACTGCTTAACGTGCTATCCGACCAATGGAGGGGTCTTGGTATGTAAAGATGGTCACCCATCCACGGATCGACCGCG
Source organism: Apamea sordens (assembly GCA_945859715.1). Taxonomy (NCBI): domain Eukaryota; kingdom Metazoa; phylum Arthropoda; class Insecta; order Lepidoptera; family Noctuidae; genus Apamea; species Apamea sordens. Next base: position 1,849,388 of record OX244002.1, read on the forward strand.
GCAAGCGTAGCTTAACCTGATCGATCGACCCGTCCGGCTGTTATTACTTAGCCACAAGTCAAAACTCCTCACAATCATCACAATAAAACCTCTAATCACTCTACAAACATAAACAAACAATTTCAACCCCAAAAAACAGAACAAACACAATATTTCAACATGGAACACGAAATTAATGAGTCTGAATACAGAAGCAGAATGTTTAGTCAAACTCACAAGCGGTGAGCACAGTTCGCGTCGAAATTCATTTGAAAAACAACAATAAAATATGTTGTTACTAAACAAACCAACATTATAAAGGTAACTGACTGTAAATTATTAAAGCAGCTTATGTTTAGGTTGCGTTACGTGGCAGGTGTGACGTCACAATGGATGAGGAATGCATGGTAAAAGATTTCGTGTGAGTGTTTTAAATGATTGACAATGATTTCTGATACTGCATGACCTATTCTCATAAAGCTAATATCGAAAAAAGAGAGAATTAGATACTTAGAACGCGATCTATAAACGTAACTTAGCTCATGCCTTGACTTAGGCAGGTTCCAGTCTCTATTTTGTGCTTATAGTTTGACAATGACAGGAATTACGATTCGCTACCTACTTTAGCTAGGTGTTATTCCGTAAGTAACGTTTACAAATCTAAGTTTTAGCTTTTTAAACCAGAGGGGCAATTTTCGTAACTTTTAAGAACGTTCACAGTCTGATTTCAGTCTCAATCTGTCAAAAGTAACCCTAATTTCCCTACATTTTTGTAAATTTTTTGACATTTGTTTGTCGCCGAAATTAGACTGCGACTAGATTTTGAACGTTTTGAATTACGAGAATTGGCCTTCTGATTGTCAAAGACTTACAAAAAACTGGTATTCTTTTTTACCACGTAACGTAAGCTTGGAAAGTTTTCAACACCAGCGTCACGCAGCGACGTACGAAAACATAGACGAAACTGTGTTCGTTACAGCTTTATAATGTACACATCACAATGTTGTGGAAGTTATGCCTGGAACTTACAGCCATAGATCTTAGGATCAAGACATTATTATAATTTGTCTAGCAAGAGAAAATGAATATGGGATACGACTTTAGGTAACATTATAAGAACTCGTCTAGAAAATTAATGAAATAGGTAAATAATAAAAAATTTAAAAAAGAATTTTTGTCTTACAGTGAATTGAAAGAAAGAAGAGAAAGAAAGAAAATAAGTATATTTGACCCAGGTTAAGTAAGGCACAATTGAATGTATTTTTGTTTCTTTGTTTTGTTGGATTTTCCGATTGCCGCAAATGGAAATCCTTAGAGGAGGCCTTTGTCGAAAGACAAGCTGTTAAGAGGAGAGACAAGCCGAATGCCGAGAACATATTTTAGTTAAGTTAATTTATATGTAGTTTTCTTACTTCTATTGTTATAATTTTTATTTTATTCTTTAAGTAATGTTTAGTCAAATAAGTTAAAATCTAACAGCAATAAAGGCTTTTTTATTTTATTTTATTTTTTAAGTAAGGCACACAATATTTACACAAAACAAGAAAAAAAAGCTTAAAATAGTATGGTATGCCTCACGGCTGCGCCAAATAGGCCCAGTTCAGTTCAGTTCAATTGCTGTGTTTCAGTTTGATTTAAAGAGCATAAATGTCAGTGACATGGCAGCTTCATCATCAGGTGCAGTTGCTCCCACTGGGCTTTGACCAAACTGAGTCAAAAAATCAAAATTAAACGTAGACGTAGTCTCAGTCATCCTCGTAAAGGGGGCGCGGAAGTATTTTTTTAAGGCTTCAAGGCTTGAGAAATCCCCCGCCCCCTTCCTCAGCGAGAAACATTTCCCCCTCCTCGAGCCCACCTAGAGCCGCACCTTATCCTTATATTTTTTCAGAATATTGGGGTCATTTTTAGGGTTCCGTAGCCAAATGGCAACGGAACCCTTATGGATTCGTCATGTCTGTCTGTCTGTCTGTCTGTCCGTCCGTATGTCACAGCCGCTTTTTTCCGAAACTATAAGAGCTATACTGTTGAAACTTGGTAAGTAGATGTGAACCGCATTAAGATTTTCACTCAAAAATAGAAAAAAAACAATAAATTTTGGGGTGCCGCAAATAAACATAATATTTTCTTTCTTCTTTTTCTTCCTTTCTTTAGTTAAAAACAGAAGCAAAGTTTCATTTACAAAATATCAAGTCAATTTAGCGTACCTATCTCCTTTCATTTCACGATCTCTGTCTTGCCTCAATGTGTCGTATGTCTCACAATTTGGATAAGTAACACGGAGGCTGTTACATCGTTTTAAACTTATGCGTACTTGTATTTGAGGCTTTGTACTCTGGAAATAATTAGTGTGAGATTTTGTTGTAGGATTACTTTTCTCATCATGTTTTCGGGGTAGAGTTATTTCTAGCTGAAGTTGGTATTATGTTTTCTACTATGTATATGTGCTTTACCTCATTCGGTAGTATGTATGTTATCGGGCTTGTGGCTAAATGATAATAGTTGTACGGCTTGATTGAAGGTTAAGCTACGCTTGCCGCGGTCAGTTCACGGATGGGTGACCATCTATTACCTATCGATACTGCTCCGTGCCTCGGAAAACACTGTTAAGCTGTTGCTCCCGACTGTCATTCGCAGATTTTTGACAGTCGTTACGGGTACTCAGAAACCAAACCGTCTGACAAGTCTTACTAAGGAGTATCGTGTTACTCAGTAACTGGGCTATGGAGGTCAGATAGGCAGTCGCTCCGTGTAAAATACTGGCATTTAGCGGTGTCCGGTTAGACTAAGAGCCAACCCCAAAATAGTTGGGAACAGGCAGTTTGATTATTCGCAATTATGCATGTATAAGTAGTAGATACCGCAGTGAGGTTATTCATGTGGGGTTTATTTCAGACCAAGTTTTAAAACATGAAGCTACTAATGGATTCCAAACTTTATTCCATCTACATTAAAGATACAAAACTGATAACTAAGTTCCGGGTTAAGTTGTCAGTTTTGTTTAAAGATTTTTAATTTTATATTAATCATAGTTATACTGGTTCGTTTGTTTAAACTGTGTCGAAAGAAAAACCTTAACCTTTATAATTCTCGCGTTATAGTTATATCAATATTTACCGCTTCTTGTCTCATTAAAGGATTTTCAGTAAAAAATCTCAGTAGCTAGTATTATGAAACCTTATCTGTGATAGTCAGTCTAAGGATGCATTCAAGAATGTAGCAACCAAAACAATGTATGATTACTATTAATGGTAACCTTTAGTTGACTGGTAGAGAATGCCTAAAGCATTAAGTCCGCCTTTGTGCCTTTTTTTGCGAAAAGTTTAAATAAATAATAATAAATAAATAAATGTTAGTGAACCGTAAAGTGTGTTAGTAAATAGGTACTAGGCGCACGCGTAAAGAGTTAGGTACAGATACGAACACAATTACCATTTACGCAAGATTCAAAAGCGATTTTCTCTCGCGAAGTACTATGAGGATCTGATGAGTTCTTCTAAGAAATCAAACAACATTATTCAACCCTAATAAAATATTTGACAGCTCGTTCTAAGCTTGCTTGACTGTTTAAATGAAACCAGAGCTAAATTATTGCCAGCCTGCACTACATAAGGCTGACTTTAGCGGACAACCATTACAGTAGGTACTATAGAGGGCTAGACGAGCCCTCCGAGGTACCGGGAGAAATCAAACACTGTGATTCCTTTAGAATATTATATTTTAGAATGTTTCTACGTCTTTCTGTCTCATTGTCACTTCTTATTCTAGCACCATCTATCTTTGACACTCGCTTGAACGTTCGAATGACATCCACGCTAAATTACATCCGGCCTGCAACATATGAGGTTGCCTTCGGCAGACAAGCCTCTACAATACCTATTGATAGAGATTTTATGGTTTTACAAACATGATATTCTTGAAACTATCATCATGATCATTTCAGCCGAAAGACGTCCACTGCTGGACATAGGCCGCCCCCAAGCACCACCACTTCGACCGGTTCTGTGCTTCATCCGCATCCAGTGAATTCCGGCGGCCTTTACAAGATCATCGTTCCATCTTGTGGAAGAAACCTTGACACCATATTATTATTTTCTCAAAATTGCTATTTTTATTTCACGAGAAAAACGCTTTCATATGTTGCCTCAGAGAAAGGGAGTGGGCCGTAATCCACCACGCGGCGGACCCAATGCGGGTTGGTTGACAGCGTAGTGTAATGTGTAATGTTATTATAAGATTATACTCTTAATTAAAGTTAGGAACACAAAAATTTGTATAACCTTGCCCTAGATAGAAATGTACATGTACAAAAATCATTGAAGAGTCCAGACGCTACTCCTGAAGTACTACTATAGTACTTCAGTACTCCTGTAGTACTACTATAGTACTTCAGTACTCCTGTAGTACTTCAGGAGTAGCGTCTGGACTCTTCAAAGATTTACATCTACCGTGACGCAATATTCGTTACAATTTAGAATTCACCACTAAACTAATACAGGCTGTTTTATTTTTAATTAAACTGGGTAGGTAGACAAAATGAAAAGGTCATGAATTTGCCCTGACTAAGTTTTGCCACGACTTCGTCGTTGTGGATTTTGAAGTTAAACTTTTGTTGGTTCAAAGTAATGTAGGAGAGTGTTGATACAGTCGACCACGCGTCTGTGGAAACACTTTGACCTTGAGCTGGTGAAATGAAATAGTATTATTTATTATTCAGGACATCTAGCCAGACCATGAGATGGCCGATGGAGTAAAGCTGTGATCGAATGGTGGCCAAGGTTAAGCCAAAGAAACCAAGGCCGTCCAAAAGCGCGTTGCGATGACGATATCGTCAGTCACAGGAAATACCTGGATGAGAGACGCACAGAACATGGAAGTATTGCAGAAGAAGGGGGGTGGGGGGGCGGGGCTTATACCCAGGAGTGCGTAATCCCGGCCTGAAATGATGATGATGAAGATTTATTATGTAGATAGGATATTGGAATTACGTTTACACGTCAAATTAGAAAAAAAAAAACTAGTCGAGGGTTTCCTATCTGACTATTCTGAGAAGAAAGGCCGAAACAGACTCAGATTTACAATCTCATTTAAAGTCCAGACATAATATTGGTCAGATCATGTGAAGACCATGCAGATTGATGTCCGAAATGTCCTTTGGGAAAAGTACCACACAGATTTGAGTGGACCAGTCCAGTTAGTGCAAGCATTTGTCAGTTAACTCAGAACTTGACAAGCTCATGCCTAGCGTATTACGAAGTTTCTTTAGAATAAAAGGCCGGTTACCTGTACTGATTTTGTTTCCACTACGTGCAGTATACTATACTGTTCATCTACTAATCGTTTTTTTTTTTTTTAATCAGTACTTGGTGTTCGTCCTTTGTTTTAAAGTGGGTGTATGTCTTCATCTTCGTGTCGCTGGCATGGCAGTTATGTAATGTAAATAATAATATAATATCCCTGGAAATTTCACACAGCGCCATCTAGTCCCAAGCTAAGCAACCTAATGCTTGTGTTATGGTAACAAGATGGCTGATAAACGACTTATATACATTTTTTTTGTTGTAAATACATACATATTATAGATAGAAAAACACCCAGACTCAGAACAAATACATGTAGGACTTACAAATATTTGTTCTGTGCAGGAATCGAACCCGCGACACGCAGCGCAGCAGTCCGATCGCTCAGCCACTGCGCTAACCGTGTTGTCATGTCATGTCAATATTGGTCCAATACTTCACCACTTCCACGAAGTTATCAGTGGCAGCGCGCCGAGGTCACTTTGGCTGCGTGGTTTTGGGCAGAAAGGGCAGGACAGGAGGTGGAGCCACAGCCTGCAGCCGTTTTTGGAAGTGTAGGTAAAACAATATTCGAACTACTTTCAACACAGGGGTCTCGATTTTATATGAAACATTTTTTAGTTCACTTTTACAGGTATAAAAAATATTTTATACTAGCTGCGCCCCGCGGTTTTACCCGCATAAGTTTCGATCCCGTGGGAATATCGAGATAAAAAGTATCCTATATGTTAATCCTGGTTATAAACTATCTGTGTGCCAAATTTCATCCAAATCCGTTTTGTAGTTTTGGCGTGATAGAGTAACAAACATCCATCAATCCATCCATCCATCCATACAAACTTTCGCGTTTATAATATTAGTATGTAGGATTTTCGCAATTTTATACTCTTATTTTAAAACAGAGAAATAAAAATCAATACAAATATAACCCTTGAATTAATTGAACTAAACGTAATCTTAATGTAATTTTCTGAAATAAATCGCAATTTATTTTACATTCGTTGAAGGATACCTCCCGGGGGAGGATCACCCGATAAAATATTTAAATTTCAGATAGATTGCTTTTTCATTAAAAACATTATGGCTATCCAAATGTTTCAAATGATATTTTTTTGTAAGAAAATGGGTATTTAATATGTTGGGGCTTGTGGCTAAATAATAACAGCTGCACGGGTCGATCGATCAGGTTAAGCTACGCTTGCCGCGGTTGCTCCGGGAATGGGTAACCATCTTTACATACCAAGACCGCTCCGTGCCTTGGAAAGCACGTTAAGCCTATGTTCCCGGCTGTCATTCGTGGATGTTTGACAGTCGGTACGGGTCAACACAAGACCGAATCAAAATCAAAAGTCATTTATTCAAATTAGGCTGAGAATCAGCGCTTTTCGAACGTCAAAATTACAAAAGACATTCCCCCAAAAACGTTCGCCCTTCACCACGTCAATGTCTGACAACCAGTCTTACGAAGGGTATCGTATTACCCAGTAACTGGGTTGTGGAGGTCAGATAGGCTCCATGTAAAATACTGGTACTCAGCTGCATACGGTTATAGGGCTAAGCAGATGAGATATTTTTAATTCGAATTTTGTTATGACATCTTTTAATAAAAAATAATAAGTATGTGATGAATAATAATGCAACATTTTAATGTCCTCTTAAAAGTATTACGATCCCAGTTAATATTTTCGGTAAAAACGAGTTGTCGTGAGACACCCGGCCGGACCGAAGATCCTTTCGCTTTTACCGAAAAATGTAACATTTTGACTGTCACGTTAACATTTTTGTTACGTTAACATAATTTAGATAAAAAGTAAAACTTTTTTCGGCCTAGCTCATAGTCACCAAGTGTACAGAATATAAGTACAGACGAAAGGGAACTTCGTTCCAGAAAATAGTCACCGATCCACAGACTGTTTCACAGCTTCACCCTTGTATATTGATCAATAACAGTAATCACACAAATAATTAGCTAATTAATTAATTAATTTGAAACTGTTTTGGTTCTGATTACATAAATTTGTTATTTCTAGGAATAGAAATTTTCCTAAGATTTACAATTACACCTAACACAACCAAATGTTATTGACATTAATTTGTTTTCTGAAATATAACTTCTATCAAACGTTGGTATTCTGACACCTAACCTAACTCTTCCATTAGTGTAACTAGACACTACCAGTCCTACAAACTTAAACATAAACCCGCGAGAAACGCAATCGAACCTTACCGCAAAGCAATACAGCCTAAAGTTGCCCAAAAATTGACTTCGTAACTGTAAGAAGAACTTGGTTTATTATCAACGTTTATGTCTTCCCAATTTCGCAGCAAAGTGCATTGTAACTTAATAAAATTAAGGTTGAAATTTCTGTGTATCGTTACTCTGACCACACGAGAACCTTGTCTTATCCCTCTGCCGCGGTAGAATATCTTTGAAGCTGACAAAGTGTTTTGAAATTCAATCTAGGACTGTTATTTGTAACTAAATAATACATAACAAAATCACGCTTTCTTCCCATGGGGGTAGGCAGAAATTATACAACATGGCGCTACAATGGCGACATTAATTTAACACACGGGTAGGGCTAGTGGCTAGTAATCATAAAAATTATATCAACATAAAAAAAACCGTAACTTGAAAACTTCCACTTGCGCCGCGCGCCGACATAGGGCTCTCTCTCTTTCCTTCAATTCGCCTTCTCTTTGCTCGTTAATTGTTTTAATTACATTGATGCGATGTTATGTTCCGTGACCCCGGCAAATGACCCCTGCGCTACAGTTCTTTAAGTCAGGTTGCTCTAAGATGCTATTTTATAAAATTGTTAATAAATAAATAAATATTAATGTTTACATAAATTAAAATATATTCATAAAACTACAACGCAAAACCGTATACGTGTGTTAAATTAATGTCACCATTAAAGCGCCACGCTGTATACGCCACGTGCTACGATCCTTACAAACTTCTTTTGTTTCGTTTATATACATTCATAGATCCGTCATACACGCACGCTGGTGAAAGTACGAAGCACCTGACCTTACTGAAGAACATCACCAATAAGGTCAATATAATTATGTCCTCCTCCTGGAGCGTCCTAGGGCGTCCCCTCCCGGCGTTGCCACTCACATCTGCCTTGTAAATACTTTTTATTAGTCGCCTTTCATTCATCCTCTTAAAATAACAAAACAATTGTCTTTTCGTCACTAAGTACATCTACATACATACAAACCATACTCAGCATATAATGTTCCCACTGCTGGGACACAGGCCTCCTCTCTGTGAGAGGGAGTGGGCCGAAATCCACCACGCGGGCCCAGTGCGGGTTGGTAAATGTCACATGTCTTCGAATTTTTGGTTCTAGGACATGCCGGTTTCCTCACGATGTTTTCCTTCGCCGTTTTGGGAGCAATGGTGATGATATAATTTACACAAAGTAAATCGCCTGACCGGGTTCAAACCTACGACCTACAACTTGTAAGTCGCGGCCATTACCACTGGGCCACCAGTGCCCACTACAAGTATGTACAGACGCCAGCACTTCAAGCTACAATTTTCAACTTTATCGCCGAATTATTAAGTTTCAAGGCTGATTGGGAAAATTTGACAGTTTCGGGTAGCTTGACCTGCTGGCGTCTGTACATCTACTTTAAAACCATGTTTACGAATTTTCTTTGTGACAGCCCTAGATTCGTTATTGTAAACTCGTTTCATTCCTTATAAACAACCATGTCTTGTGTTTCTACCATGGAAACTTAAGTAGGGATGACCTTCAAATGTAAATATTTTTTCCGTTATGCTTTGGGCCTGTTATTCAAAAACAGATTTGTGAAAATTCAATTTTTATATCTTTGGTGGACACTGTGGTAGCCTTCCAGAAAATTCCTAAGGTTAATATTTTTCTTTGAAAGATTTGACTTCGGGTGTCACGAACTCACAACCGAGCGACGTAAAAATAAGCATAATCAGCCTATAATGTTCCCACTGCTGGGACACAGGCCTCGTCTCGGTAGGAAGGAGTGGGCCATAATCTACCACGCTGGCTCAGTGCGAATTGGTAGGTTCTGGGACAAGCCGGGTTCCTCACGATGTTTTTTTTCACTGTTTTGAGAGCTAAGTGGTGATGATTTCATCAACTTAAAAAAAAAAAATACACAGAGTAAAACGCCTATCTGGGTTCGAACCTACGACCTACAACTCGTAAGTCGCGGCTGTTACCATTAGGCCACCACTGCTCTAACATAAATAACGTAAAAATCGAAAATACTTACAACAATTTTTGAAAAATCTTTGCCGACAAGTATTAGTATTCGCAATTTTAAAATCGTTTGAATTTACGATACGTAAACTCCGTGCGTTCCTGATCTGTGGGGGTGGGGGTCTACCACCCCCACAGATTCACTTATTTAAGTAGCTTTTTCTCCTATTGCTTTTCGAGGACCATGCAGGTGGTGTTCTGCAGTTTCTTTCTACTAATATTATATATACGAAAAACGCGTTAGTTTATAATATCTTACCTATAATCACCGCCCAGGGCTTGTGGCTTAGTAATAACAGCTGCAAGGGTCGATTGACCAAGTTAATCTATGTTTGCCACGGTTGTTCTGTGGATGGGTGACAATCTTTGTCCGCAGTGCCTTAGAAAGCACGTTAAGCCGTCGACTTTGACTTTGTAATTCCTTGTTCTTTGACAGTCGTTACAGGTCGTCAGAAGTCCGAAAGCCTGACAATCAGTCTTACTAACGGGTATCATATTACCCAGTAACTGGGTTGTGGTCAGATAGGCAGTCGCTCCATATAAATACTAGTATCCAGCCGCATCCGCTTAGACTGGTATAGCCGACCCCACCATAGTTAGGAAAGGCTAGGCATACTAATTTATGTAATCACCGCCCACGTACTTAGATAAGTACCTAATTCCATGTTGGCTCCAATCCGTACACAACAATAACAAACAAAGAAGAACTAGACCAGAACTGTTTGCTCACAATAACTTGACAAAACTCCAAGAGCTACGTTTGAATAGAAAACTTTGCGCTCGAATCAAAAGACTAATAAATCTAGTCAGTGCAAGTTACCGAGAAAGAGCTCATTGAATCCTGTTCAAGTTGCTACATAAGTATAATGGAGCCGAATCACTACATCTATTATAAATAACGTTTTCTCTATAACACAATGCCGTGGTTTGAACTGACAAAAAACATGTTGTCCGTACGGTTGACATTTAGATTCCGTTAACAGAGAGACAATTCTCATTATTTTAAGACCGTTCACAGTCTGATCTGTCTCAATCTGTCAAAAAATACTTCTAATTTCCCTACATTTTGACAAATTTTTGACATTTGCTTTTCGCCGAGATGAGACTGCGACTAGATTTTGAACGTTTTAAATTAACAACGATATTGACGTGGTTTTTTTATATATTTTTTATTGACATTGGTCTCACTCTTGACCTCAATCCAGCCCAGAGGCAGGGATGAGATCTACGGTGGAACGAGCTTGCTCAGAAGAAGCCTATTCACTCTCGCCTTGAAGAGATTCGGGTTGTATGAACTTGGGAATGCAGACGCAGGCAGACGATTCCACTCCTTAGCTGTGCGCATCAGAAAAGATGACGAGAAGCGCTTAGTGCGTATATAATTGGTATATTAACCAAATAGGGGTGGTATCCCGCAGTGCGTCTGGACTCTCGATGGTAGAAAGGTGAAGGCGGGATGAGCTCATGTAGCTCTTGAGCACACTCCCCGAAGTACAGTCTGTAGAAGATACAGTTCGCACGTGGTAAGATTTCGCGGGGAATAATACAGAATTGGGGCCCAGTTGGTGATCTTCCTATACGAGTACGAATAAGTACTTTATCTTCTCTCTTTCTAATTATCGTTTATAACAATCATACTAGCTCTTCAGCATTGCGCAAAATAGAGCACAAAAAGGCATATCAGAATAAAAGCTAGTGGTGTATATAAAGGCTAATAAACCAGTGGGTGCACAAGTTACTCTGTGGCTCAGTCTGCGTCTCATTGAAATAAACTGCATTGAATTATACGGCTCTGAAGACCCTACCATAGGAAAACTACGTGCATGCACCTAGTTTTATAATTTTTATCTCATTAGTTGACAAATACACTAATCGCTTATCATGCTTTCCAAGGTGCGGTATTTATTAGTGTATTTGTATACCGCACCTTGGAAAGCATGATAAGCGGTTGGACCATCTTTGACAGTCATAACGAATAGTCAGAAGTCGAACATTCAGAAAACCAGTCCAGCAACCGCCAGAACCGACTGCGTTACCACTCATTACGTATCGAGACCCCTCCGACATAAAGCCTGTCGGCTGTCATTCGTAGATTTTCGACAGTCGTTACGGGTAGTAAAAAGCCAAAAGTTGGACAACATCATCATCATCATCTTCTTGCCCTTATCCCATGTTACTTGGGGTCGGCGCAACACGTTGGACAACAAGAGGTTCTTTTGTTACCCGGATTGGCAGTCGTTCCATGTATAATACTGGTATTCAACTGCATGCGGTTTGACTGAAAGTAAACCCCAACATAGTTGGGAAGAGCCTAGGCAAGTTGATTGAGTTGACAAATACCACTGAAGATCCACTTGATCGGAAGTTGCTGATGAGCACCTGCAATACCAAGAGTATTTCCGACTTTTTGCCTATCTTGAAGACCAAAATTAAGAGTGCCAATCATTTTCATCACTTTGAGACTCGTTTTTCACCACTATCTCACCTGATGGTTAGTGAAGATGCAATGGATGATGGCGGACGCTTGCCTCAAAGTTACCTATTGGCTCAAGACTTATAAAATCAAAGTTCATACATGGTTATCGGGTTGGAAAACTTGCGAAAAACCATCTCCGGCAGAGAATTCGACTCCTTACCTTAATGAAGAATGAGTACTGGCTGAATCTGATGTTATACATGATTTTATTACTGTAGGTAGGTTTCTACAAACACTTTTACACGTCAATCATATTTTAAAAACTAGATGAGGTCGGCGTTTCCTATCTGACTAGTCTGAGAAGAAAGGCCGAAACAAACTCAGAGGTCACAGTCTCTTTTTAAGTCCAGACATATTCATTGTCAGATATCACCACAAGCTTGAGTGGACCTGCTGCAGTTTATTTCGGACGAGGCAGCAAACCTGTCACCGTGTACCTGTCATGCTTGTGAGTTTTATCACCCCTAAAAAAATTAGGCTTTTTATTTTATTATCTGACATCGCCGCGGTGTGACTTCGAGACGAATTCAAGAAGTACCACAAAGAAGTAGGAAGTAGCTATTTGTCAGGTCGCGGTTACATGGCGAAATGTTTCGCATTGAGTCAGCCCTGCTCGAGGTGACGTAAATTTAATTTCCTTCATCTCTGCAAGTTAAAAGGCGGAGCAAATAGTATAGAATAGTATAAGGTATATAAATAATCGTTTCAGAGGCAACAAATTAATGTAGTCTCAGCAATTTCTCCGCAATCCAATTTGAGGGTATTTTTAGTCTGTGTTATGGAGATTTCGTTTTGTATGAAATGACTATCTTTGAGGAAAGGTGGTCTGGGTAGATTCATTACAATATGTTGAAGGAAAAGTAGCTTTGTGGTATCAAAATTGAGACTTGAGAAGGAATATTACATGTTTCATTACATTTTTTTTTTGGGGTTTTTTAGTTGTAGTTTATTTTTAGGCACTATTTAATTGTATGGGAAATTAGCCACTCCTGTAATTTACACCTTTTGTAAACGTTTTTATTAAATAAATTACTATTATTATGTCGTTTATTTATTTGCTTATCATTTTATTGCATTTTTAAATATTATTTTAATATGTAAAAATAAAGCAAAAAAAAAAAAATAGTTATCCCCGATGTCGGGAGCAGGGTCCAAGCTACCGGTGGTTAGGGCTCCAGAGACAGGAACCTCCTCACAATGCGAGCCGTATCGAGGAGTACTTACAGCCTTTTGAATCAGGCCCTTAATCTAACCGCCTAACGAGAGCCTCGACAGATGTTGATCGAGGCTTTCGGCCATCAGGCCATTGGCTGATACGACAATCGGCACAATGATAGCCGAGCTCACATTCCACATGTCAACAACCTCGTGTGCTAAGTCGAGATATTTAATTTGTTTCTCTTTCTCAGCTTTCACGAGGTTCCCGTCATGTGGAATGGTAACATCGACAATCATTGTGCGGCGCGCTAATCGATTACTATTTATTTTATTAAACTGCTTTCAAAGAAACCCTGAAATAATAAAATTACTTTGTCAAAATAATGCCAATAAAATTCGTATCTTTGAAACGTGTTCATTTTATTACGAATACAGCTTTTAACAGCTATGTAAAATAATATTGCCCAGTTAAACACATATCATAGCATAATTATGTGGTGCCTACCTGTAAAATGTGACACTATAGAAGTGTTCATAATCTCAGATTAATTTACATGCCATCGTCACTGAATCAGTTATTTCTATTTGTGGGGGTTTTTCTATCTATAATATGTATGTAATTACAAAAAAAATAAAATGTATATAAGTAGTTTATCAGCCATCTTGTTACCATAACACAAGCATTAGGTTGCTTAGCTTGGGACTAGATGGCGCTGTGTGAAATGTCCAGGGATATTATTATTATTTCCTTTTTTTTAGCCTACCCCACCCCCACCCCCCACCCCTAGGCAAAAGCCTCCCCTTGTTTCTTCCAAAACTCCCTCCCTGTCTTGTGCGATTTCTGGCCATGTGCTGGCCCTGCAAATGTTACCACATTGTCGCACCCACTTCGCTGTGGTCTACCTTGACTGCGATGTCCTCCCTCAGGCGTGACGATGAGAGTGACGATTTTTGCCAATCGCTCCTGGTGCATTCGTGAAACGAGTCCGGCCCACACCCACTTCAGGCTGGCTGTTTTTTCCCGTTGGCAAATCTTGAGTTTGGACTTCTGTTGTTCAGTAAGTGACCACTTTTCTGTTATCTACTTTAGTGAAATTTATTTGAAGTTGATTTTTGAGTAACCATTAGCAATTAGTAACAAAAAGATCCTAATAAGTTGGTTGCAATGGAATTTGAACTTGGTTAAGTAGGGCATTCAGTTTGTTGTTCCATAACTTGAAAATTATCTCAAATTTTAGTTCAAATAATATAGGCAAGGTATTTTTGTAATAAATTATAACAGTTTACAATTCTTGGTGAAATATAACTAATATCAAAAATAGTCGATTATGACTAATGTACAACCAAAGAACAATTCTAAAAAGTGTCCAATAGGGTTGCACAATCACGTTGCGGCAATTCACCAGATGACAAGTAGGTACCTACATACATATGTTTGTCGCGGGTCGGTTCTCCCATAGTTGACTCTAACGTCCGTTAACTAAAGTCTTTACTAATAAAAATAAAAAAATAAATTCTGGATCAGATCGAATTTGATTGCAAGTCTTGTCAAATAAAAGTAAGTAATTAAACTTTGCTTGAATGCTCCACAGCTTGAAAATTTTATTGGTTTAATGTATGTTAACTCAAATATTTTTAACTTTCATTACAACCATGGCAATAACCTTGCCCGTTACATAGGACTTAACACTTTGACTGTCCACAAAGTAGACACAATAGTTCAATATAATCAACCTGAACCATATGTGGTTCATGACTCATGAGACAGGGAATGTGTTAAACATGTGAGGAATATCTGTGGTTAGCCTAACCCTTCGGGAAAGATGACGTAATGTTATGTTTATGTTACAATCATTACATAGCCAAAATTTCTTTTCGTGACGGCTGGTTAACGGCAAGGTGCAACTGTCCCCTTTCCCAAACGACTACGTTTACAAGAACATGCATCGCAGTACATCAGACGTTGAAAGTCAGTCGTTCTGGCGCACAATAGCGAGTGCTTCGTGAAGTCGATCGGATTTGCGATCAAAAGAAGTGGAAGTATTGCTGTCTCGAGATCTAAACGCTTTCTGAGATTTTCAAAGGAGGATTGGATTTCGATTTTTGACCTGTACCTACACTGATTTGCTGATACAGTTTGCAGCTTTTGTCTAGAGGCCACAACCAAAAATGCTGAGCTTGGGGACCCAGATTTGATTCCCAGCACTCTAATTGCGTAGTGTAAGACGCGCCCCAGCTAGATGGACGGACGACCTGAAGAAGGTGGCTGGGGTAGACTGGATGTGGAAGGCAGAGGACAGGGTGTTATGGCGCAGCCTGGGAGCGGCCTATGTCCAGCAGTGGACTGCGATAGGCTGATCTGATTGATTGACTCTAATTGCGTAACACTTTCCATTAAAAAGGAATTTGAAGGAAATTTTTGTTTGATTTTTTTTCCGCTCGGCAACGTAAGTAACGTTGTTAATATTGTAGAATTGTCAACATTAATGGCATTGCTTTTATTTTTGTTTTTTTCTATTCGGGATTTCTCAGTAACATCATCATCTATAGTATACATCTATGCTGCTCCCTTCGATTACTATAGGCGTAATACGTATATATTACGCTAATATAATACTACGCTAATTTACTTACAGGAGACCATATCATCATCATCATCATCTGCCTAGCCTTTTCCCAACTATGTTGGGGTCGGCTTCCAGTCTAACCGGATGCAGCTGAATACCAGTATTTTACATGGAGCGACTGCCTATCTGACCTCCACAACCCAGTTACTGGGTAATACGATACCCCTTGGTAAGACTGGTTGTCAGACTTTCAGGCTTCTGACTACCCGTAACGACTGTCAAGGATCCCCGAATGACAGCCGGGACCAACGGCTTAACGTGCTTTCCGAGGCACGGAGGGGTCTCGGTATGTAAAGATGGTCACCCATCCACAGACCAACCGCGGCAAGCGTAGCTTATATCTAGATATTATATCCACGTGCTTCCCGAAGCACAGGAGTATCACACTGCCAACATCCAAACTCCGGGCTGATGAAGAAGTTCCTAATGGAAAAATCCAGTTACACTTTGCCCACCTGGGAATCGATCCCCGGACCACGCTCAGCAGTCGCGCTTGCGACCACGAGACCAACGGGAAGTCGTTAAGCAGATATCCCCATCGGACTATGAGAGAGAGAAAAGAGGGAGAGCACCTGCGTCTGCGCACACACTTGTGGACTATAATATTATTTCCTGTGCCGAAGGTGCATGCATAGTCTCCGTCGAAATTTGCCACCATGGCTGAAATACGGCCTGTAGGACTATAGGTAGTATTTTTTTCTTCTTATCTCTTAAATAAATTGCAAACTATAGTTTTGTATAATTTAGAAGCATTTTTTTTATTTTGTAAATATAAGAACCATGGCTCCGTTTTTTTTTTACGATATTTTGATGTTGACTTGAAAGAGCATGGCAGTTGAGAATAAATGACAATTATTTCACATATAGAAGCAATAAGAATAATGTACCCAGGATTTTGTAATAATAACTTGATTTAAAAGAGTGTTCGTGGAGTTTCTTGCCCGTTCTTCTCCATAGATCGTCGTTTGATCTACGTTTTGGAATGGGCAACTAGCTCCACTTTCTGACTAACTGACCGACTATTTAATTTTGACAATTCAAAAGTGCCTGTAAATGGTTTATTTGAAATAAATTATTTGAGTTTGAGTTTGAATTATTATGTTCTAAATTAAAACGAATATTCTGAACCCGCCTTCCATTCCGACTCCCGTATGCCATCACAACCGAGCTACTGGACAATATGGATGTCCTAAGTTTAAACCGGTTGTCAAAACTTTCCGGTTTCTGAATACCCGGGATTAGGGCTAGATAGGTATTGTTATGACAACTGGAACCGCCGGTTTAGTGTGCGCTCTGGCACTTTTGAGACATCGAAATGATTTAACGTACCTGAAACGCAAAACATATTGACAATGCAGCAAGCGTTTTGGGCACCTTTGCGCCGGGAACAGTTAGGGGCGGGCTATTTGACTAGGCTGACGTGTGGTTCTTGTCCCTATCTATATATATAAAATTCAAAGTCCTGACTGACTGACTGACTGATTGACTGACTGACTGACTGATAGATCAACACACAGCCTAAACCGCTGGTCCTAGAGACATGAAATTTGGAGGGTGTGTTCATCGTGAAGAGTAGGCATCCACTAAGAAAGGATTTTTCGAAATTCCACCCCTAAGAGGGTGAAAAGGGGGGAATGCGTTTGTATGAAAAATCTTAATCCTTGAGTTAATAAACTTGAAACTTGGCACGAATACTTACCAAAATAAATTATGAAGATTGTCAGTTTTTTTTTTCTTCTAAACTACCCCCTAATAAGGGATTGGGGGTTTCAAAGTTTGTATGGAAGAATTTTAGCGCGCAGTCCGATTTACTCGAAACTCAGTATTTATACCTAATATTGAAACTAAAGAATAATGTGTATCAGGGTTTTTTGAAAATCTACCCCTGACGGGCTGGAATGGGGTAGTCAATTTTTCAGGGGAGGATTTTACTGCATGGCTTGATTAACTCGAAAATTAGTATAAATAATCTTTGAGTCAAGTTATGAGTACATCCCAAACAATTTTTTTTAAATTCCACCCCTGTGGGGGTGAAAAGCGGGGATACAGTTTTTATGAAAAATCATCTTCTTTAGGTTAATAAAGCAAAGTAAGCAAAGCTAAGCAATAAATAAAGTTTATCGTTATAAGTTTATCGAAACTGCCCCTCAAAGGGGGATATAGGGGTGTTGAAGTTTGTGTGGAATAATTTGAATGCGCGGTCCGATTAACTTGAAACTCAGTGTTTATACTTAAGACCAAAAATAAAGAGTAACATGTATCAGGGTTTTTCTAAAATCTACCACTAACGGGTTGAAAAGGGGTAGTTAATTTTATAAGGAAGGATTATAATATAATGCGTGGCTTGATTAACTTGAAAATTGGTATAAATAATCTTTGAATCAAGTTACGAATAATCACAAACGATTTTTCAAAATTACACCCCTGTGGGAGTGAAAAGCGGGGAATCCAGTTTATATGAAAAATCTTATTCTTGCCGAAGTAAGTAATATAGTTTATCATTATAAATTTTTCAAAACTACCCCTCAAAGGGGGATATAGGGCTGTTAAGTTTTTGTGGAAGAAATTTAATGCGCGGTCCGAGTAACTCGAAACTCAGTGTTGATACTTTTGATAGAAAATAATTAATAATAAGTATGTAAAGTTGTCGAAAATTTACCACTGACGGGACAAAAAGGGGTAATTCAGTTTTTAAGGGGAGGATTTGAACTTGAAACTGTATGTTACATTTTCACGCCTAAACCACTGAACTTCTGATTTGGCAAAGAGATAGATGGCATCCTGGGGATGCACATACATTTTATCCTGTTAGCATGTTCCCGTGGGATAATTTCCGACATCCACGCGGGCGAAGCCGCGGGCAGAAGCTAGTATTATATAATTGTATTTTATTGTTTTAATTATTATTATTCTATGATGCACCTTAGATTAAAAACATATTTAGGTAAAACTGAATGTTTTATTGTTGTTAAAGTGCACTTTTTAAATTTATCTTTGAGTCCTAGACCTGCTGGCGATTTTAAACTAGCAGAGTTTAAAATCGCCAGCAGGTTTGGCAAGCAAGAAAATCCGGTATAAAGAATTTTATTCTCATAAAGATCACAAGAAGAGCAGCGATGGCCCAGTGGAAACTGCCACGACTTACGAGTTGTGGGTCGTAGGTTCGAACCCAGGCAGGCACTTTGCTTTGTGAAAATTATTTCATCACCACTGCTCTCAAAAACGGTTAAGAAAACATCGTGTGGAAAGTGTTGTGATTCCTGACCCGACCACAATATGGAACGGAGATTTTACTATGGCACAAAATGGTTATTTTAATTGTGTTTTATTGTGCCACTTATTCCAGGAATTTGTGTCTTGTACTTTTTGAGTAATAAGAGTATGATTGTGGTCGGGCTGGGAATCACGGTTCCTGACCCGACCACAACCAGATCTAATAAAATATCAATAGTGGGAAGTTACTGATTATGCCAAAAATATGTGTCAAATTGTGCCTATGGCACACACAACGCATTAAGTCAAGTAGTCACACTATGTATAATTTATCCTGCAATTAAACATTTGAATTCTGTTAGTTGTGACAATCTGAACTGTTGTCGTTACAAAACTGGCCATATAGTGTTACGGAGTAAGAAATAAAAATGGAGTTTATTTTGTCAGCTTTCTTATTATTATATTTATTGATTTTTTACATAAAACAGAATAAATACATCAAAATATACAAAGGGCAATGGCAATAATTCTAACAAGGAGTTATATTTGTTCCGGTCGCGGATCATATTTTAATCATCATACAACCTGATACTGGCCTGCTAATTGCAAAAAACGTAAGAAAGTTTGAATATCACAGGCTACCTCAGCGTACGCCATTAATTCTCGCAGCTGAGAGGTAACCGACTTAGACGAGGCTATTCAGGGTGGCCTCCATCGACGCGCAACCTGTAACCATTAATTCAGCATCTGATCTGATCAAAAAAAAAATGCTGTTTCATAGGAATATCTACGCGGTCAAAATGTTTGGAACAGCAATTTTTTTTAAAATAATTGACGAAAACTTAATAACTCTACGCTACGTGGATAGCTTAGATTCATCTGTTTTCGGTTCTAGAAGTTTTCCAAATCGTTCAGAGGCCCGTGGCTAAATAATAAAAGTCGCACAGGTCGATCGATCAGCACCCTAATTGCGTAACACACGAACAATCGGAGTCGGTTTCATTTTGACAGTTCAACAACATTCATTGCGTTATTTACGTGTTGAGCGTTATGGGGCAATGGATTAGCAATTTGCTTCAAAATTATTCTGATTCCGATTGATCGTGTGTTACGCAATTAGGGTGCGGGTTAAGCTACGCTTGCCGCACTGGCTGGGTTGTGTAGGTCAGATAGGCAGTCGCTTCATGTAAAATACTGGTATTCAGCTGCTGCAAAGAGCCGTTGGTCCCGGCTGTCATTCGTGGATCTTTGACAGTCGTTACGGGTAGTCAGAAGCCCGAAAGTCTGACAACCAGTCTTACCAAGGGGTATCGTATTACGCATTAACTGGATTGTGGAGGTCAGATAGGCATTCGCTCCATGTAACATACTGGTATTCAGCTGCATCCGGTTAGACTGGAAGCTGACCCCAAAATAGTTGGGAAAAGGCTAGGGAGATGATGAAGTGTTCCAAATCGTATTACCATGACCTGGAGAAGGACATTGGCTACTTTTCATCCTAGATCGCAGACGAAGAAGCGGGAAACAGCTAGTTCAGTATTTTCCTGAAATCTGTATTGAAAAGTGGTTCCACACTAAACCTCTCAAACGTTAAGCGAGTCCTATAAAAATGCATGAACAACGCTTTATCATAAATAAATATAAAAATGTCAACGTTTAGCATAATACGGCCGTACTCTAAAGAATGCTGACACGCGTTCAGTTTGCATGCACCGAGTACTATTCTCTGCAGTCCTTGATATATTGAGAAAACTATTTTGTGTGGGAGTAAGGCAAATTATTTCTGGTAGGAACCATTATTTGCTACTTTTTAGGCTTTTGCGCAACCACGTGTGGCGTTTTGGAACGAAGTTCCTTATCGCGCGTTGCGTTGCGAAAGGGGGCTAGACGGAAAAAATTAAGACCAAAAGTTGGAACGACACTTTTTGCTACAGTTGTAAGTCGTTTCTCTGTCTCTCTCTCTCTTTCTTTTATAGAAAGCAAGCCAGTTTTTTTTGTCTGTTTTTTATTTGTTAATAATAAAAAAAATATTATTATAACTTAAAAAAATATATTAAAATTCCTTCACTAATTAATCGAAAGGAACTTTGTTCCATCCGGGTGTCCCTTGACACCTCTCAAGTTTTTTTATTAACTCAAACTTTTGAATTTTGGTTAAAGGAAAAGAAAGGTCACTATGGGTAATTCAGGCGTTATTTTATGTCATCATCATCACTGCCTAGCCATTTTCAAACCATGTTGGGGTGGGCTTCTAGTCTAACCGGATGCAACTGAACCAGTATTTTACATGGAGCGAATGCCTATCTGACCTCCACAACCTAGTTACTGCGTAATACGATACCCCTTGGTAAGACTGTTTGTCAGACTTTCGGATTTCTGACAACCCGTAACGACTGTCAAAGATTCACGAATGACAGCCGGGACCAACGGCTTAATGTGCTTTCCGAGGCACGGAGGGTATGTGAAGATGGTCACCCATCCACGGACCTAGCGCGGCAAGCGTAGCTTAACCTGATCGATCGACCCTCGACGGCTGTTATTACTTAGCCACAAGCCTAAGCTGATACTAATAAGGCTTAACAATACCTTATACTTTCGAGACATGTAATTTTTTTTTTTTTTAAAGGTTTCCCCACACTAGGATTTTTTTCTGTATCGTGGGTGCGTTTACAAACATTAAAACTCACATACACAAATAGCCAGACCCGGAACAACTACTTGTAGGTCTTACAAGTATTTATTCCGTGCGGAAATCGAACCCACGACACGCAGCGCAGTCAATCGCTTAACCACTGCGCTAACCGTGCCGTGCCGTCAAAAACAAAATAGTTATTCACATAAAATTGAGCCTACCCACCAGTCTAACTGAAATCTCAACGGTCTAAAAGGGATTGAAGGTCAAAGGAGAAAAAAACGTGAAGCGTGAAAACGTCTTTAATTAAAGATTCTTTCAAAGATTTCCCTTTTTTGGGGGGAAATTTAAATAGTCCCTTTTTCTGGGAACCCTTAAGGAAATCGGGTGTAAAGAGACTGGCACATTTTGGACGTCACACAGCTTATTTTGTATATACGTACAATTTGTATGCTTTCGTAAAGTTTTGATATTTAAGCAAAGAGGGAGGTGAAGTACATGTGGATGGGTGACCATCTTTACATACCGAGACCCCTCCGTGCCTCGGAAAGCACGTTAAGCTGTTGGTCCCGGCTGTCATTCGTGGATCTTTGACAGTCGTTACGAGTAGTCAGAAGCCCGAAAGTCTGACAACCAGTCTTACCAAGAGGTATCGTATTACCCAGTAACTGGGTTGTGGAGGTCAGATAGGCAGTCACTCCATGTAAAATACTGGTATTCAGCTGCATCCGGTTAGACTGGAAGCCGACCCCAACATAGTTGGGAAAAGGCTAGGCAGATGATGATGATGATGAGGGAGGTTAAGTACAGAAAGAACGAAAGAAATGTTGATATTTTGCAGTTAACTTGACAGTAGCTTAATCAGCCTGTAACGTGTCCCACGGCTGGGATACATTCCTCCTGTCAGTGAGAGGCGAATGGGCCGTAATCTACCACACGGACCCAGTGCGGATTGGAAGATGTCACATGTTTTCGAATTATTACTGCTCCAAAGACAAGCCGCACCCTAATTGCGTAACACACAATCAATCGGAATCAGAATCATTTTGAAGCAAATGGCTAATCCATTGCTTCATAAGTTCGAAAAATTTGTCTGCTCAACACGTAAATAACGCAATGAATGTTGTTGAACTGTCAAAATGCAACCGATTCCGATTGGTCGTGTGTTACGTAAGGGTGCAGGTTTCCTTACGACGTTTACCTTAACCATTTTGAAGAGAAGAGGCCTTGTGTCCTAGCAGTAGGGACATTATAGGCTGACTATACTTTTGCTTGTTCAACTCCATACACAATTGTCAAAACAGAATCAGAAACTGTTTAGCCTAAATAACTTATATAATAAATTTCTTTATTTAACCCTTCGTATCGAACGTAGATCCACGCGAGACACAATGGCTTTTTAATTGTGTCTGTAATTACGGCATTCTACAGGTTAAGTAATAAGGACTCATTGTGTTGGTAAACTTAAGAACTATGTTAGTTTATTGTATTTAAAATTATTTCATCCCATAGGAGATGATAGCGAGCATTTTAAGGATATTGTTGAAGCTGGCCCGTACTCTGCGCAACAGGGATGCAAAATCTTATTCGCATCGTTGCGTTAAAGCAATTTATATGTGCGTCCGCGAACATTCCCGATGCGCTACAAAAATGGGCAGACCCACCAACACACTGAAACAATAATAAAAGCAATGTTGTAAGGTTTATTTATTTATTTATTTATATATACTTTATTGTACACCACTAAAATACAAAGCTTAAAAAAAAAATACATGAAACTACATAATATACAATGGGCGGCCTTATCGCATTTTCATCGCGGGTTTGTGTCTTCAAAAACCTTAAGAATCAAATCACCTTACTTTAAAGATTTTGTCACACTAAAATTAAATGTAAGACCTAGGGTACCCCACTCTGACAAAAAGACAAATAGGTCCCTCGAGACCTAACTATCATATGGCCATCTTACCAATCTCGACAAGTTCTCCTAATATCGTCACCCCAGGAGTATTCCCGTACTTTGACATGGGTCCAACCACTTACAGCTGTCCAGATAAACGCGAAGCCTTCGATAAGGTCTGTGAGGAAACCGTTATTAGGTTCGTGTCATTTTTCCTTTCATCGGATTGATGTGGAGGAATTTTTGAAAGTGGGACGGGTTTTGTTTATTTGATTGAACGTTTGTTTGTTATGCTGATGGGATGTCTAGTTATATTTAGAATCTGTTTTCGATATTAATTTTATTTATT
This sequence comes from Apamea sordens, assembly GCA_945859715.1. Lineage (NCBI taxonomy): Eukaryota > Metazoa > Arthropoda > Insecta > Lepidoptera > Noctuidae > Apamea > Apamea sordens. The sequence goes on from OX244002.1 coordinate 1,873,272, forward strand.
TATTATTAGTTATTATCATTGTCAACAACGCCTGAGGGGAAATTCTTGTAATTTTAAGAATGTTCACATTCTGCAGTGCGATTCTGTAACCATCTCACCGTGAAAACTTAGGTGAAGAGCGTGGAGTGAGCTGTCATTCCTACTAATGCTAGGGATTGACACTATTGACAGCTCACTCTAGTCTCACTTCACCTAACTATTCACGGTGAGATTTTTACAGAATCTGTCAAAAATACCTCTAATTTCCCTCTATTTTTGACAAGTTTTTGACATTGATTGTCGCTGAGATACGGAAATTGGCCTTCAGATTTGCAATAAACTATAGTTGAATGTCAAAATACTTGTATAGCGCTACAAGGTTCTTTTGGTGCGTGACGAAATTCGAAACTAACGCCGCCATCTTGTTTATTCAAAACATTTCACAAAACAGTGGCACAAATGTTGACCAACAGCGCCACCCTGTCAACGTCATTCGAGCGCCAGAAGACACTTGTATAGCTGCAATTTCGCTGGGGCTTAAGAAATCAGCAATTTTGCTGGGGCTTAGGAAATCAGTAGTAGGTCACCATTTTTAAAGCGGAACACAGTAATGCTGCTTAGCGGCAGAAAGAGGAAAAGTATATTTTCCGGACAAGTAATTGCACTTAGGGGCTCAACTTTCATCTTATATTACGTATGGAAATAAACAACAGACGATAAAATTATGCATTTTACATCTTAAACAGTCCTGGCCTGCTAAAATCTAAAAATCACCCCCCTTTCAAGTTTAAAGTAACTTACAAATTTAAAAATTGAAGTAAAGGCATGTGAGTTGCCAGTCGCTTAGTGGATAGTGTGACAAATCCGCAATGTGTTTTAAAATTTAACATGCTGTATACCGCCGAGCTGTTCCAGCGTTCTGTGTTTACTGCAAGTAAATCTATTAGATACACAGTTTGAAAATATTCTCTCTGCTTTATATGAAGCTGTGTTATTGTAACCGCGGGTAGCGGGTAGTGTAATGATTTTTACTGAGTGCCTGACTTTTTAGATAAGACTTAACAGGACGTGCCAGATACTCCATAGATGAATATGGCTTTTTCAGAGTCAGCAACACTGCAACAGACAGTTATTAGGGAGTAAAGTCAGAGTCAAATCATTTATTTTTAAAAGGCACATCACTTTTGAACGTCAAAAATTACATTAAAATAGAATTGATTCTAGTCACCCCTTCCAAAAGGTAGTTTTCGTATGGAGAAGAATGGGCAAGAAACTCCACCGTTACTCTTTTAAAATGTTTTCCAATATTTTGCATACATTAATTATATAATTATATGTGAAGACGATGTACTTAAAATTAAATTACTATACCACGAGAGGTAAAAGAATTAAAATGGATGAATGAAACCATGACTTATTTAAAATTAACTATGTGATCGATATTGTGCTGTTGATCATGGTGCTCACATATTTACAAACCTTCTAAAAGTAGACGATTTTCATAAAGTATGCTACCTACATATGTAATGTAATTGCAAATTGCCGACACTGTTAGCGCAGTGGCTGAGCGATCGACTGCTGCGCTGCGAGTCGCGGGTTCGATTCCCGCACGGAACAAATATTTGTATTGCCTACGATACAGGAGTAATTCATAGTGTGGGGAAACGTTTAAAAAAAAAACTTGAGAGGTGTCAAGGGACACCCGGATGGAACGAAGTTCACAGACAGACAGAGAAACATGCGACGCCACACAGCTTACAATAGCTTACTATAGCAAAAAGTGTCGTGACAACTTTTCGTAAGAATTTTTTCCGTCTAGTCCCCTTTCACAACGCGCGATAAGGAACTTCGTTCCAAAACTTCGTTCCAAAACTTCGTTCCAATAAAAATCTTCTATAAATCAATTTACGTTGTTGAGCAGATAATTTATTATGTAGCTCTGCGACGACGTAGCTGCGTAGCGGATAATCTACGCATCGGCTACGGCGTAGCACTCGTAGCGATTGTGTCGTGACCACTTTTCGTAAGAATTTTTTCCGTCTAGCCCCCTTTCACAACGCGCGATAAGGAACTTCGTTCCAAAAAGAAAGTAGGCGATATGATTATGACCAACGGCTTTACGTGCTTTCCGCACGGGGAGCCGTTGGTCCTGCGGCTGATCTCTCTCCGGTCCTGTCGGATTGCCGTCCCATCGGACTGTGAGAATGACGGAAAAGGAGTGCCCCTGTGTCTGCGCACACGCTTGTGCACTACAATATCACGTCGAAGGCTGGTCTCCGCTGAGATTGGTCGCCATGGACGAAACTCTGTCTCGAAGACTACCATTATTAATGTGTGTGTTTTATGTTTGTTTTATAATGTGCGTCTTATTTTTCTATGGATGTTTGCAAACAGGCACAACTGAGGGGCCCGTGGCTAAATAATAACAGTCGCACAGGTCGATCGGTCAGGTTAAGCAACGCTTGCCGCGGTTGGTCTGTGGATGGGTGATCATCTCGACATACCGAGACCCCTCCGTGCCTCGGAAAGCACGTTAATCCGTTGGTCCCGGCTGCCATTCGTGGATCTTTGACAGTCGTTACGGGTAGTCAGAAGCCCGAAAGTCTGACAACCAGTCTTACCAAGGGGTATCGTATTACCCAGTAACTGGGTTGTGGAGGTCAGATAGGCAGTCGCTCCATGTAAAATACTGGTATTCAGCTGCATCCGGTTAGACTGGAAGCCGACTCCAACATAGTTGGGAAAAGGCTAGGGAGATGATGATGATTTTATGTTTGTTTTATAATGTGCGTCTTATTTTTCTATGGATGTTTGCAAACCGGCAGCTGAAGTGACATCTGCGCTGCCACAGATAACGCCGTGGATGTGGCTTTTGGGTCAACAAGATTTGAATAACTGTCGAAGGAGAATAAAAAAAAAATTATTGCAAGTACGGACCTGAAAATCTTTAATTACATTGATTAGCAAATTAGTTATTTTTTACTTACTAAAATTAGCCACAAACAAAACATTTATTTTATGGAAATTGTAAAATGTTGCGGTGTTGTAGGTACAGAAAACGATGGAACCCAAAGTTTTTAAACCTTATGAAACCCTTAGCTTTTCTAAACTAGTTACAAAATGTAAAAAAAAAAAATATGAATGTACTTAATGTATTTTTAAGTATAGTATTTTCATTATTGTATGTTTGTGTACGTTTTATGAATGAATGAATAAGTTAATTGTTTATTGGTTTCAATTATTTTATATTCTCTTCTACTCTTACACACGATGTCTACATCTCTTTTTATGTCCTTTCGCAGGTCCTCTCGCCAACATGCAGACCAACCCTGACAGGTTTTCGTTGTGTGGCTACAACTAAATGTGATTTAGGTTAGGTATGTGTTTTAGAAAAAATAAAAAAATAAATAAAATATATATCTTTAGACATAAGCACCACCTTTGTACATATTAGTGTGTCTTATATTTTTATCTGTGTCCTTTCTGCTTGTATTTTTATCTGTGTACCCGAACTTTTAAATAAATAAATAATACCACGACCAAAACTGACACTAATTTACACGGAGAGACACCACAAAACGGCCAGCCAAGGAAGGTGGGGCAAAGCACAATAAAATCAAATTAAAAACGTCACACAAAGGGTAAATTTAAAAATTTCCATAACTTCTCCACGCGTTTCTCGACTGTGACACGCCGAGGCATAAGCACAAGGCGAGGCGAGGCATAAGATACTGCATTTTTGCAAAATTGCAACCACAAGCCGTTGAATTTTACTTGTAAGAGGATTTACGTGTTGAGATTCGGTTAATATGCTCGTAAAATTTGTGTTTAGCGGATGTAACAATGTTGGGGATGTGGGAGAATTTATGACAACACTGTGTTGTGTTGCAGGAAAGAAGTAAGTTAGTGCATTTAAGTGCCTTGACCGATAAAGTATCAAATGGTCAGTGTAGTTTTATGGCCTACTAGCTGTTGCCCACGACTTTGTGTGTGATCCAGGATGAAAAGTAGCCTTCCCCAGATCATGGTCTACCCATGTGCCAAATTTCATCCAAATTCGTTCAGCCGTTTTAGCGTGAAAGCGTAACAAACAAACTTATTTTCGCATTTATAATATTAGTATATCTTATTAATTATTATTCAAACAGCGCAATAATTGAAATGCGCAGTGAAAGAGAATCTATATTTATTATATTACTTATAATATACTTACGTATACTAATACTATTATTATAAAGAGGTAAAATTTGTTTGTTCGTATGTTTGTATGTAAGGGGTAATCTTTGAAACTATCAGTCGGGTATTGAAAAAAATCTTTTTGCATTTGATAGCCTAATTCTTGAGGAAGGCTATAGGCTATTTAACATCACGCTACGATCGTTAGGAGCCGAGAATAAAAAAAACTTGAGAACCGGTGTCAAGGGACACCCGGATGGAAAGAAGTATAACTGGCTTGCTTTCTATAAGAGAGAGAGAAAGACAGACAGAGAAACACGCGCACGCCGCACGGCTTACAACTACAGCAAAAAGTGTCGTTCCAACTTTTGGTCTTAATAGGAACGCCGTTCCAAAAATAGCATCAAAGTCAAATCATTTATTTCAAATAGGCACATAAAAGGCACTTTTGCACGTCAAAAATTACATTAAAATAAAATTGATTCTAGTCACCCCTTCCAAAAGGTAGTGTTCGTATGGAGAAGAATGGGCAAGAAACTCAACGAAACATCCTTTCTACCCAGAAGATTCATAATAAAGACAGATAAGAATATAGCTAAAGTGTGTTAGAAACTTAACTAGTTCGTTCAAAAAGATACACGTCGATAAGTTTGTACCTTTCTATTGATAAATTGCTCTCTTGCGAACGAAGTCGACGGCGCCGCTGCCGCCGGAGCGGTTAGGAAATTGAATTATCTGTCTAAATATTTTTCTATTGGAATTTATAAAGTTATATCCAATATTTCAAATTTCTGTAATACTGTTTGGATAAGGTAAGCATAGTCAGTGTTGTAACATTGGGTTTCGAGTCCCAGAAAATCAGGCAGATTATGTTTCTTTGAATTCCAGCTCATGACTTTTTGGCATCCTCTGCATTTCAATCTAACCTAAAAACCTGTCTATCAAATTAAAATTAAAGTTGTAGGTCTCGAGTTCGAACCCAGGCAGGCGCCTTACTTTGTGTAAATTATTTCACTATCACTGCTCTTAAAATGGTCAAGGAAAACATCGTGAGTATCCGGCCATGTCCCTAGAACCTAACGTTCACAGTCAGCAGGCCAATTCTCGTAATTTAAAACGTTCAAAATCTAGTCGCAGTCTCATCTCAGCGACAAACAAATGTCAAAAACTTGTCAAAATGTAAGGAAATCAGAAATATTTTTTGACAGATTGAGACTGAGATCAGACTGTGAACGGTCTTATAATTCCGATTTTTGCCCCTTAGGTACCTAGTAATAATAACTGGCCAAGCCAGACCTAACCAACTTGAGTTAAAGTTAGCCGATGTTAACTTGGACGTGATGGAGTTAATATTGAAGTTAATAACATTTTCTCAGTTCTAAGTTAAACCTTTGCGGTAAAAGATAGAATAGAATATTCTTTATTATGTATAGTATACCATATAAGCTACAGACGTCAGACATAAATATAGAAATTTAATATAGAAGTATTTATGTATGTGTATGTTAGTATATTCTCGTAATATTTGTTTAGTTTTTAAGTGTATTGTTTTTTGATTCTATGTATTATGTTTTGTCTCCTTTGCTCTAAGCTATCACACGCTGTCTACATCTTTGTATCTATTGTCCTATCTCAGGTATGCTGGAAGAGATTTCTTATGAAATAAGCATCACCTCTGTACCTGTTTTTTCTGTTCTGTTTTTCAATGTCTGTTTATATATGTGTGTACATAAATGGTAAAATAAAATAAATAAATAAATAAAAGGGTATTACCCAGTAACTGGGTTATGGAGGTCAGATAGGCAGTCGCGCCATTGAGAATACTGGTAGGTATTCAGCTACATCCGGTTAAACTGAAAATAGTTGGGAAAAGGCTAGGCAGAATGATTTTAGTCTCAATGTAATAATTAACTTAATAATTGACGACGCGGTTGGCGCAGTGGCTGAGAGATCGACTGCTGCGCTGCGTGTCGCGGGTTCGATTCACGCACGGAACAAATATTTGTATTGCCTACAGGTTATTTTATTTTAATTTTATTTTATACGCACGATACATGAGTAATTCGTAGTGCACGACAACGTTTAAAAAAAAAAAAAACTTAATAATCATTCTTTATCAAACTAAATAGCAACGCAACAGAAAATATCTCCATTTTAAATCAGTTTCAATAACTCTTTACCATAAACGATAAGAGGTAATACATGCGACCATAAACAAACTGAAGATTTTTAATAAACTCGCCGCTAAAGTTGATACACAAGTAACTATGTACTACCATCGGATCTGAGGATCGTGTTCTGCTTACCTAAACGATACCGGCCAGCCTATTGACCAAACTTTCGCTTAATACCGTGACCATTGCTAGGTAAGTACTGGTTTATAGTAGCAGTTGCTAACAAAATCGTCAATGTTGGTTGAGTTGTGGATGGTGGAGGGTTTGTACCGACTAAAATGTACTGAATAGTGTACTTATTGCGGGCGAGCGCGAAAAGTGTCGAGTGCTACCGATCGTGATACGAATGTTAATAAGATTAGGTACCAATCGTCCACTTTCTGGTTATAGACCTTTACCTGTCTGGGTCGTTAGTCTGTTTTATAGCCTTTTGAGATTAGGAGTGAAATACCGGGCTTGGGTTGACAAAATGGGTCTGTGATAGCCGGAATAACCTAGTCCGGTATGTTAGGTAGATGTGATTCTTGTAAAAGAATGGAACTACTCTTTTCGCTTATTAATCGGTCGGTTATCGGTAAGTACGCACGGCTACACATCAAGCTATACATAACCAGTATAAGCTGACTTCTGATTCTACGAAAAACTATAGGTTTTAAACAATGCGCGGTCAGCTAAAACTGGAAATGCTTATCTTGATGTGTAGCCGTGTGTACATAGGTTGAAGGCTTACCTAATGGGTCACTATGTGTGTATTTATCTATGTATTAGTATTTATTCTTGTATGTTATAGTCATTTCCGAGCTATTTATCTCGTATGTTGCACCTACCATGTTTTGTCTCTGCATCACCTTCAGATCGACTGGTAGAAAATGCCTCAGGCATTATGTCCGCCTTTGTACAATATTGTATGTATATAGTATAAAAATCTATATTCCATACGATTTATAGCATCTTAATAATAATTTCTCTCAACCTCGTGAAAGCCGAGAAAGATAAACAAATCAAGGAACATGACTTGGCTCACGAGGTTGTCGACATGTGGTGTGTGGACTCAGCGATCATTGTGCCAATAGTCGTGACAGCCAATGGGTTAATAGCCAAGAGCCTCGACCAACACCTGAGGAGGCTCTCGTTGGGCAGCTGGATCAAGGGCTTGATTCAAAAAGCGGTATTTCTGGACACGGCTCGCATTGCCAGGAGGTTCCTCTCTCTGGAGCCCTGACCGCCTCGTCGCGTCGGTAGCTTGGACCTTGTCCCCGATACCGGAGGGCAACTATTTTTTTTAAAAGTAAAAAATAAAATAACTATTTTTCATAAGAAAACAGCGTTCAATAACCTGAATATTTGCGAAACAAATATTGCTTTTAAAATAAAGATATGAGTCGCGATATGGTTCGCATATTGGTTTAAGTACTACTGAAAATATGTTTTTGTAATATAAATATTCATATTTAGCTAGCTGAACACACAATAAATAAAACATTTTAAATAGAATGAAAAGTAATAAAGTGCACTTGTACATACATACATACTCATTTTATTTACTTATTTTTCTAAAGGTTCTTTACGTGCATATAGTGCAGATTTCATTAGGTACGACATGTAGGTACCATCACCGTCTGTCAGCGATGTTCAAGATAAACTTAGATGGTTCAAATTAATTTGAAAAAGTCATATTAAGTAGTACTTGCCTGGTTTCAAACCCGCAACCTCGTGCTATTGCAGGAAGCACAAAACCGGTTGAAGTGGAGATAGTTGGGGGAAGCCTATGTCCAACAGTGGACATCTTTCGGCTGAAATGGTACTTTGGAGGCATGAGGAACAGGGTGTAAAGTTCACTCATCCTCCATAGAAAAGGGAGGATCCTCCGACCAGACGGGTGTTGTGTCTGGCGGGCAATTGCCCAACGATTGATGTTGGGAAATTGTATCTATGCTAATTGCGCGGTAAACTCTGCTTGCGAGATGCAGGATTTGCGTGACGTCAGTATGACGCGTTGTTCGCATGTGGCGTTGTAGATACCGCTACAGTACCTAATGATGTTGAACCTCATGCTATTATAAATTATTTTATCACCTCTATTCTCAAAACGGTGAAGGCAAACATCGTGAGGAAATCGGCATGTCTTCAACCGAAAATTTGAAGACATGTGATGTACACCAACCCGCACTGGCCTCGCGTGGTGGATTACGGCCCATTCCCTCTTACTGAGAGGAGACGTTTGTTCCAGCTGTGGGATCATTATAGGCTGCTTGTGTTATTTTATATTAACCTCATGCTTGAGAAGTGGGTGCCATCGCGGCACTTAGTGCCGGTTGTTTCAAACGGTTGGTTAACGTAACATACGTAAGTAAAATAATAAAGAAAGAAAGAAAGAAAGAAAAAGTATTTATTGCGACTCGTACAGGATCATAAACATAACGAATTCGTAATCGTAATTAATTCACTTAAGTCAAGGTCATTATTTTGCTATTATAATTTGAAACAACGCTTTTTTTGGTTTGACGATAGTTAGCGCCGTTTATGACTTATACGCGTGCGTCAAGTGGACGTGAAACAACCCGTCGTTACAATGTGTATGTAATCGTAACAGCAAAATCAAGTTTATAATATTAATACTTAGTTTTACAACCAGCTTTAAACCTATAATTAAATAACTGAAGCACTTCTTGTAAGAAACTCAGCAAAATAAGGCACTGAGTGCTTTAACGATGACGTCACAAGACCTTATTACACCAGTTCACTCTCCTCTCGTGTTTTATTTAATTCTAAATGAGCACGTCTTTTTGTGCTAAGTAATTTTATAAAGGTATGTTGAAACGCGGCAGTAAGGGCAGTTACCTTAACCGTTGTAGCTACAGGAAAACTTTCTTAGGAAACTATATAATGTAATGAAATTAAATGTTTTTCACAAAAACTTTTTTTTTGTGCCAACCGATCCAGTTTTTTAATGATCAAAAAAATCTACGAGATCTCTTCTTAAATAACAATTTTAAAAAAAAACTGTGTGTTTGTTCCGGTTAATCTCCGAAACTGCTGGACAGATTTTAGCTAGGAAATTATGCTACTTTTATTTTACAAAAGTAATTAGGGTTCCGCAAAAAAATATTAAAACCCATGTTTAGGTACGATAACCAAGCGAGCAAAGCTATTTTTGCTGACAGAAGTAAGATTTGAATTCTTCAGAGTGGGAAGTTCTTCTAATTGTGTTTGTAATCTGAACACTAATAATGGACCATGCACTATGCTATTGTCACGCGTCCACACAACGCTACGTTCAGTGACCTCGCACAATACACAAACCCCCCCCCACCCTCGCGCATTTTGCCGTGCACTCACAAGAACGCGTGGTATAGTTTAAATACCAAGTACGGTTAGTTCACTGTTTTCGTACCGCCACAAATGTCACGAGTCGATCCGTCGGATGTCGGTGTCATTCACGACTTGTAACAACCGTACATATTGCCGTCTTTGTCACACGTGACCACCGTGTCCCCCCCACCCAACCATCATCCCGCTATCGAGCGAGTCTAGCGTCAGTGTGCTGAGTGTACCGGCTGCGATTGCACGTGTCTACGTTGCCGCATTGCTCCACCGTTTTATAAACATGCCGTGGACACAAGAAACTGTTATCAAATTAATAAAAGCATACCGTAAACAAGAAATATTGTGGGACCCGAAAGATCCAAACTATTTCAATAAAATACTCAAAGGTCATGCGTGGAAAGAAATAGCGCAAGAGCTTGATATGCCTCTCGTTGCGGTGAAATCTAAAGTTGAAATTCTTTCTGGACAAATACGCCGTGAAAAAGGGAGGTTGATAAGAATGTCTAAACAAGGTAAGAACTTATTGTATTTTAGTGGCTCCGCGTAGTCAATGAAATATTTTCTATCAATCATCATCACTATCATATTTGGGGTCGGCGCAACATGTCTTATTCTTCCATACCGCCTATTAGTCGCCATCTCGGCAGTCACCCCCCTTCTAACCATTAACACAGTCCATCCATCGTTTCTTTGGTGTTCCTCAAAAAGTAGAAGTATTTTCTAATGAAATAAAATAATATAATTTTTAAACATTAAGTGCAAAGTTGTACGAACATGGAGCCAGACAACAGAGTGATAAGGCACGTGCGTTTCTATTTGTACCTAATGACTAAGGTTTAATTTTCAGTCTCAGCTGTTCATCAGATTTTTTTGAAAGTGTCGATTTATTGAAGATTTGTTTGTCAAATAAATAAAAAAAAAAGACAGTAATTATGGCTGTATTCCATAATTACTGTCTTTTTTTTTTGTTTATTTATTTAATTATTCTATAACCGAGTGTCGTTATTTAATTTATTGCTGTACCTATTAATTCATACTTTTTTACCAAATGTAATGCCTAAGCACCTTAACTAATCCGTTTATTTCCTTAATTAGCAGGTGTCCATGTTTTGTCATCTTGGTACGCATACGAGCATCTGAAATTTCTTCTTAACAAAAAAACCCGCAAGCGGGTTAGCAACGTAAGTTATTAAACTAAAATACATATACATACGATTTTTAAAATGCAGTAAGATAGTCTGTACTTAACACCAATATAAGTTTTTTTTCTTCTTTCTAATAATAGTATTAGAAAAAAACATATTTCGTCACCAATTTTTTACAATTATGATTACTTTTTTATACTAATGGACCTTTCTATGATGTTACCCTCACAATTAGGCCAAACAAAAATAGCTAAATACCTAATTAACATTAAAGGTAAGCATTTAACTACTTGTTTGTTCATTTTACTCTTATTCTGTGCAACTATTCTTTTTAATTCATTCTAAAATAACTGTTATACTTTTAGGAGGACACAAATGATAACTCTGAGACACAAGACTTGCAAGTTCCACAAACAAACAATCTGTTGAAAGAATCAACGTCGAAACGCCCGACAGAGAAGGATCTGACAAAGAAAAATAAACATGCCGAAAATCGACTGACGAAGTCTGACATGAACACAGACAGCCGAATGACGAAATCAGCGTACAGTGTACTTTCATCACCATCCAATGCTCTAACAGATGTCTTAATAAAATCTACGATAGATTCATCAGCAGACCAAATATATGCCAATTATATTGCCACAAAATTCCGCATGTATTCTCAGCGAACAAAAAATGCATTGCAATATAAAATCAGCAATCTTCTCTATCAAGCTGACACTGGTCGGTTTGATGATGACCAGGCTTATGCCACTCCTCAACAAGAGACTAGAGCCAGCCGAACTGCATCTCGACACCCAAGAGCAAATGAAACTGATTCACCATCATCATCGTCAGGAAATAAGAGAGCACGAAGAACTTCCTCAGAGGATCAGACACCTATCACATTAAAAATTGAGGATAGTAGTGACTCGGAAGATCCATTGAATGATGATTACAAGGTTTTAGTTACGATTCCTGCCTAAAATACAGATAATGATTAATTTTAATGAGCAAAGTGATTTCAAAGTATTTTCATCTATTACTTAATATAATAATATTATTATAAAGAGTGATATTTTTGAGTTTGTATGTATCTTCGGAACTACTGATACGATTCCGAAAATTCTTTCGCTTATGGAAAGCTACATAATGCTTGAGTGCCATAGGCTACACAGCGTGGCAGCGACATCGACACGCAAACTGTAAACATGGATTCAGTACACGATTCTCAACCCTCTGCATTGACGATAGATACATAGATCGAATACTCTTATCGTAATTACTGTATTTATAATGATTTTCATGATTCACCCTTGTTTGGTCGAACAATGTTTCGTCGAAAATCACTTCGGCGAATTTTAGTTGCAATAAAGTCATTTCGTAGAATTATTCATTTGACCGAATAATTCATTGGTAAATTTTTATTTAGCATAATTATTTATTTGAACTAATTTCATTTCACCGAATTTTCACATGCACTAAATTTATTTAAACTAATGTTTCACTACACACTAATGTTTTAAGCATAACATTCTAAAGCATAACTTTATTAAGCATAACAACAATAATAAGGCGTAGTCGACGGAGCCGCGCTTCGCGGGGCCCCTATTTCTGTCTGCAGGGTTTAAAGGAACCTAACACGAAGGGGATGACGGGGGCTCGTTCGCTCGCTCCGCTTGCTCACTTGAGCCCCCGCCATCCCCTTCGAACCTAACCTGTCCGAGTCAGGGTGCCCCAATTCCCGAGCTCGCTTCGCTCGCTCTTGCATCCTAAGTTCTCATTGCCTTTTTACTAAATCGAGATGCTGCATTACAGTACACCAATTGAATATTCGATAAAATACATGTTATACCACCTGAACATTACATCAAATGAACATTATACCTTTTGATCAAGTGCGCAAATGTTGTTATCGCAAATAAATATTCGATGAAATGAAAATTATGTTAATCGATATATTATACAAATTGATTATTTTCTTAAACGTTGTTCGAATTAGTAACATTCGATCAAAAGTTGTTATACCAAACAAGGGTGAACCGATTTTCATAGTGATGTTTTGATGTGATTTACATGGCGATGTTTACCTCCAAATATATCCGAAACGTGACCCTTTAGGGGGTACCCTAAAGTGTCACGTTTACGTGGACATGTATGCATAACAAAAAATGCCAATGAATATGGTAATATTCATTGATATTTTTTGTTTGCATACATGTCTTACCCATATATACTACTTTCATCGTGGGCGAAAACTTTGAAAAAAAACTTGAGAGGTGTCAAGGGACACCCGGATGGAACGAAGTTCAAAGAGATAGAGAGAGAGAGACAGACAGAGAAACACGCGCACGCCGCACGGCTTACAACTATAGCAAAAAGTGTCGTTCCAAGTTTTGGTCTTAATTTTTTCCGTCTAGCCTCCTTTCGCAACACGCAATAAGAAACTTCGTTCCAAAAATAAAAATGCGGCGGATGGATTGCCAGTTTCCATAGAAAAATATTCGAACACCTTTAGCAAGGCATATTTCGACTGCGTAGGTATGAAACAACACTTTTCTATGAAATATACGATTTTTTTTTTTATAACCGGTGAACTATTTCTTCGCTAAGGTTTTAGAATCATGTGCTGAATTCATGGTTACAGTTTGCACGTCGCTGTCTTTGCTGTATAAAAAAATGGAAAAATGGAATCCTCGCAGACGAAGTCGCGAGCGAAGTGCTAGTTTATAATAAAAGTGTCAATAAATTTGTAATATGCAATATTTATGTATGTTTTAATTGTTTTATTTTAACACCAACGCTTTATATATCCCTGTCATCGCTACTATCTTCGAGGTGATAAATGATCACCGTTACAATAAAATGTAACAAACAATGTCACAACCGTCTTCATAAAATATTACGTACACATACAGTTACGCTATCACAAAGTATTGTCGAAATGTAGCAAATAGGTACAAAAAAAACACCGAACAAAAAACATATTAAATTATTTTAGGTTGGCAGGGACACTTCTTACCCTTTTGGGGAATACCGGTGGCTTTTCCCATGTATTTTATGTATAATATAGAATGATGTTGTCTTGGATGACGACGTCGGTCACTTTATAAACGTAGGAAGCTTTATAGCTGTGACGTCAAACACCTTAAATGTCTATAAAAACTAGACTTACTTTAACGACGTCAAGACTAGTACGAAATCTATTTGTTTTATTTTGATATTCATTGCCCAGCTTTTCCTAGCCTTTTTCCAACATTAGGGTCGGCTTCCAGTCTAACTGTATGCAGCTAAATACCAGTAATTTCACATAGAGCTACTGCCTATCTGACCTCCAGAAACCAGTTACTAGGTAGCACGATGGGCCTTGTCACATCAATCATAATTTTAAATCAAATAGATCGCAACGCCAAAATGGTAGACCCTTGAAATACGTTTCCAAATTCAATTTAATAGCAGAACTCAATGAAACGGCAAACAACTTAAAACACCAACCTTTACTTCGTAGTTTCAATTATTAATAATCCTATTAGACACAAACTAAATAGTTACGCGGTTGTGGACCACTATTAATAGTATCAATTAATAGTTATTGACGTCTAGCCACTCAACTTAATTTAAATATTTTATGCTCAAAGATGGAGAAACTCCGTTTTCCAAGTCCCAATATAATAAGATGTTAAGGCATTAAATAATAATAATAAAGCCTTCTTATTATTATCTATGCCTATCGTAGTCTCCGGTTACGGAGTGTGCAATAAAACAACTGATTGCATTGACTTAAACAGGGAGGCTGGGACCTCGACGCGCAAACTGTAACCATGGATTCAGCACATGAGTTTAGATCCCATAACGTCGAAATTTTTCGTCGGTTATTAAAAAAAAATATTGCTGTTCCATACATTTTGACCGCGTAGGTATTGCACTTTTCTATGAAATAGAAGATTTTTTTTTTTTGATAACCGACGTCAAATTTCAACGCTATGGCTATAACTCATGTGCTGAATCCATGGTTACAATTTGCGCGTCGATGTCCCTGTCACTCTGTATACTATTTGACTGATTGTAACAAAAGTAAAAGAATATATTTAGCTGGTTCTACAAATTCTGTTATAATGACTCCTTATTCATACCTAAAGTATTCATAATATTTTGCGATTTGGACAACTGAGTTTCTCCATCTTTGGGAAGGGTGCTTGCATAAAGAAGCGGGTTAGGTAAAAGCAATTCGGGACTGATCGGTGCGGGATGCGCACAAAGAAACAGGGAAACATCTTACCGTTAATTCCGAAGATCAACCTGCAGAGATTTGGGTAAGTCCGTCAACGAAGACACAACCCCCTTCCGAAAGTAGTTGGTTCGTCAAAATAAGTGCCAAATTTAATTTTTTGGACTGGCACACGCTTATTTGCCCGTCAGTAAGGAAAATTGTGAAATCTTATTTTTACTCATTATTTACTCACTTACATAACTGGACTGCCGGTCGATTCTGTAACAATGTCACCGTGAAAACTCAAGTGAAGTGAGCTTGATGTGAGTTGTCAGTAGTGTCAATCCCTAGTATTATTTGGAATGACAGCACACTCCACGCTCACTTCACCTAAGTTTTCACGGTGAGATGATTACAGAATCGCACTGCTGAACTTATTTTAAGTCCGTTAGTGATACGGAGTAGGAAACGCCCCTAACTTCGGCCGAAATTAAGGACTTCATGCTTAGAGAGTAGACCCACTATGCGAGTTGGGTCTGAAAACTCGATTCTTAACGCAAGCACCTTAAGACTGTTTTCTTTTGAGGTCGCAGGACCGATCCTTGTAGCAATACTAAAACGGCCTAGAGAGAATAATAATCGATGTTATATAAACAGTTACTCTATGATAGTGTAAATTGAGTTGAGTTTAGAATCACTAATACTCGTTGTCTAGGTCTAGTGGTCGCAAGCACTACTGCTGAGCATGGGGTCTTGGGTCCGATTCCCAGGTTGGGCAAAGTTTTATTGGGTTTCTCTATCTGGAATTTCTTAGTAGTAGCCTGGAGTCTGGATTTGTTCCCGGTAGATGGAAAGGCAATAACGATATGCCCGACTTGGGAATCAAACTCAAGACCATCAGGTAGTCCGGGCGAGTCAATAAAATATCTAATCAAAATATCAAACACATCTGCGGTTTGCAATTTTATATTATTTATCACTAACCCTTAAGTGCAGAGATTTTTTACTTCTGTCACAAGTTGCGTTTTGAACATAAAGTCATCTTTTATTTCTGTACTTGCAATATAGGTAAATAATCAACTCAGCCTGTTGCAGTCTGCTCTACACAGGCCTCTCCCAGGCTGCGCCGCAACACCCTGTCCTATACTATCTTAGTCCTCCTGTACACACGGCTACACGTCAAGCTATACAAAACCAGTTTGTCTTGGCCTCACTTTGTATGATATTTTCTCACAATGAACGGTCAGCCAATACTGGTTTTGCATAGCTTGATGTGTAGCCGTGTGTACAATAAATACCTACATACTATTAATTTTATTTCAACTCTCATGTACTATATGTAAAAGGCAAATAAAATAAAATGAATATAATATGATATGCCTGAATATAATATGCCTGTAATTGCTTGCTATGCTTTTTACATTATAAATGCATGAACTTTACAGTGATTTTAAAAGCTCTCAGCGATTTGGATTTGCTTTAATAAAAACCTGATACCTTCTGATTTGATCCGATACTAGCTTTTATTTTTTTGCAGAAAAAGCGCCGTCAAAATTCCTTTAGTGCGCTTGTAACTCGTAAACCATTAAGGGGGATGCTGTAAGGTAGGTGATTTTAATTCTGTAAATCCATAGTTTTTATGGTTGCTAATCATATTTTGATCAACATACAAGCTAATATTATGAGGGGCCCGTGGCTAAATAATAATAGCCGCACGGGTCGATTGATCGTGGCTGGTTCGTGGATGGGTGACCATCTTTACATACCGAGACACCTCCGTGCCACGAAAAGCTCGTTAAGCCGTTGGTCCCGGCTGTCGTTCGTGGATCTTTGACAGTCGTTACGGGTCGTCAGAAGCCCGAAAGTCTGACAACCAGTCTTACCAAGGGGTATCGTATTACCCGGTAACTAGATTCTGGAGGTCAGGTAGGCAGTCGCTCCATGTAAAATACTGGTATTCAGCTGCATCCGGTTAGACTGGAAGCCGACCCCAACAAAGCTGGGAAAAGGCTAAGGCAGATGATGATGATTCAACTTAATATTGACCTGCAAATTGTAAAAAGGTAAGAAAATTTTAATGTTACACCTTTATATCCGATTACCATGGTTTTATTTTCTCTTTTATTAGCCTGGCTGCTTGCCTATTTAGTCGTAGGTACACACGCCAGCACATCAAGCTACTACAATCTGTCAAATTTATTTAATACATTTTCAATTTTATCGCTAAAGCATTAAGATTCAAGGTTGATTGGGATAATTTGACAGTTTCGGGTAGCTTGACCTGCTGGCGTCTGTACCTATGTTATGGTTAATAGAAATGGAACATTATTGCAGTGACATAAGGTCCACACAATGATTGACACAATGTTCCTGTGTGTTTATAGCGAAATTATTTTTCATCTGTGGTCCACTTTTGTTTTACTCTCACGCACTATAAAATTCAATTTAAATGTTCAAAAATTGCCTTTAGTTCGGCTCGAACGTGATATTTATTTTAATTTGAAAAATCCGATGACATATTAATCGTGGCTTTGTCATCAAAACGTCATTCTTCATTCCGAAACTAGTTTTTTGGAGATATTTTTCGGCCTATTTGTGTCAGTCAAACAGAATGAAGGATGACGGTGTAGACATACTCTCACGCCTTCTTCCCTTAGGGGTAGGCAGAAACTGCGGAAGGCCAAATGCTACAATCGTTACATACTCTCCTTGCCTCGTTTACGTTCATACATCTAGACACACACGCACGCCAGTTGCGAGTACTACCTGCGCACCTGATCTTACTGAAGAACAGGGCTGTCCAGACTAGATAGGATCTAGGGCCAATAAAAATGACTAAATACATTAGGGGGCCGCAAAATATTTTTAAAAACAAAATACAGGTATATTATGATTAGTTTTATTGCTTTTTCATTAATTTATCTTTTACAATTCTGTCAACATCAACATCAATATTGGTAGTAGCTAGACGCAGTGCATGCTTAAGTGATGTGTCTGTTAATGAAGACCTATAATTCGATTTTATAAACTTCATTGTTGAATATGCACTTTCACAAAGATTTGGCGGGCCACATTACGCACCATTGTTATGGTAGAATGTGACGGGATTAGAATTATCTTACCACCACTATGTAACCACATTTCTTGTGAATAAAATGAATGATTATTATTATTAATTCAAGCCGCGGGCCGCATGTGGCCCGCGGGCCTTGGTTTGGACAGCTCTGCTGAAGAACATCACAAATAAGGTCACTATATGGCAGGGACACTGACGCGCGAACTGAAACCATGGATTCAGCACATGATTCTAGATGCCCTAGGGTAGAAACTTTTCGTCGGTTATCAAAAAAAAGTTGAGAGGTGTCAAGGGACACCCGGATGGAACGAAGTATAACTGGCTTGCTTTCTATAAGAGAGAGAGAAAGAGAGAGAGACAGAGAAACACGTGCACGCCGCACGGCTTACAACTATAGCAAAAAGTATCGTTCCAACTTTTGGTCTTAATTTTTTCCGTCTAGCCTCCTTACGCAACGCGCGATAAGGAACTTCGTTCCAAAAAATCTGCTGTTTCATAGAGTAGTGCAATACAGTACGCAATCAAAATGTATGAATAAGCATTTTTTTTTAAATAATCAAAACAGATGCATTTAGAATTATGTACTGAATCCCTGGTACAGGTTGCGCGTTGATGACCCTACCACCCTGTTATATGTCCTTCTAGGGTGTCTCTCCAGGCGAAACCACTTACACCTGCCTTGTAAAAAAAAATATGAATGAGGGATGATGATGGTGGATAATTGACTTTCAAGCTACTTATACAGAAGGTGGAGGATTGTGCATTGTGGCGCAGTCTGGGAGAGGCCTATGTCCAGCAGTGGACTGCGATATGCTGAGATGATTGATTGAAGCTACTTATTCCCCTGCCAGGGTAGCGGGATCATCCGAAAGGGTTACCGCTGCCCTGGAACATAAAGGGCTAAGGAAGGAACACGGGTGGGTTTTAGTCAGTAAGAGTCTGACACTCCCTCCTGCTCCACCCAGAGCGGGAGGAGTCATTTGATGAATTCCCATCCTCAAAAAAAAAAAAAAGCTACTTATTCATATTTAAATCTCATTTCTTAAGGAAACCGGCATGTCTTAGAACCAAAAATTCATATACTCGCGAGGATGGCAATTCCGACTACCATTCTTTGCAGCTAATCACAAGATTCATCTCCCTGTATTGAATATCAATAGCACACGGTGTCGGATACACTCAGAATACTACTAAGCTCTGAGAAATCGAGTCATCTTTCAAAGAGCTTCGATCGCGTTCTGTTGACAATACCTGAATGCAAAGCATTGTTCGAGTTGCTTGAAGCTCAGTGCTAACTAGTTGTATTGTTTAAGTATTGGAATTGTTATTAAAGAATCGTTTAGATATCTATTTGTGCAAGAATTATGTATTTGTCCTATTTTCTATATGCACATCACTTTGAAGGGACACTGGCTTCTAAGATACAGGTACATAAACCTAGTTTAGAAGTCAGGGTTTTCACTATGGAACACTAACCTAAGTTATTTTTAGACCAACATAATGTAAATGCACTTACTGAGAAATAAAGATTATAATTAAAAAAATAATTAATGTTTAAACCCATGGGACTTTAACTGGCGAGATGTGGGTGTACTGTAGCTGTACAGGTACACCACTGCATAAGTGCTCGTACACACAACTGACACGCGTCAACGGCAGAGGTAACTGCTGCCATCGACGACTACATAATGAGAGACACGTTGTCGACGCCCGCCGTCGACAGAGCGTGCCGCTCGTGCATTTTTGAATTGAAAACTTCTTTAGCGGCGTTGTGCACTTTTGTTGTGATGGGTAAAAAATGTTACACTCGCGCCAGGCGTGGATCTAAAATTCGTAAGACGGAGCTCGCGTCAGAACACGTGACCAGATCGAAAATTCGTAAGATGGAGGGAGAGTAGACCGCATTCCAAAATATCAAAAATGCACAACGTTAATATTCAAGTTTTCACTTCTGCCGGCACTCCCGGAGTGCAACCCGTAGATTTTTTTTAATCGCATCTCGCAGTTTAGCCTAGGAGGTTGTCGTCTGCTTAACCGGACTTGCCTGTGGATGCCGCAATAAATTAAGGCCTCCAGCCAGAACTTAATAAAAAATTAAAAACTAGGCGACTACACGCTAAGTGTGGGGTACGGACCTCGGCTTAGGACGTCCTAAGCCGAGGTCCGTACCGTGGGGTACGGAACTCGGCTTAGGGCGTAAGTGTGGACTTAGCACGCTGGGAGAGGGCAGCAAGGGACAGGCTAGATCAGTATTAGTGCCGCTCGTGTATTTGAGTATGGTGCATAATACACGTTGTCGCATGCATGTTGTCGACGGCAGCAGTCGCCTCTGCCGTTGGACGTGTGTCGCTCGTGTCTTACACTTGCAAAAGTGGCTATATGCATGATTAACCGGTTTTATGATTGAAATTACTAGTATAATAAAGTTTCTTTATACTAGTATAAAGAAACTTTATTTTCAATAAAGACAAAATGTCACTCACTTGAGAACAATACTAAAACATACATATAAATAACACAAAGTTCGCCGTCATCAGTTAAAAACTAGACTACACCCATTCAATGCCTTCATTTCTCCAGAAGTGCTCGATCCGCCATTATATATTGACTAAGTTGAGTTTTGAATGCATTGAAAGAGTGCAGATTTCTTATACTAGCGGGTCTTCTATTAAAAGCTGACTACTTAGTTTTTAGATTTAATTCATATTTATAGGTAATACCTAGGTATTGTGCTTGTTGCAAAATATCAACCCAAAATCCTGTAGTTGTCAAAATCGTTCGATTTTTTTTCTTAGGGCCTCTAGCTTTGGTCTTTATTTTCTAACAAAGCTGACTACTTAGTTTTTAGATTTAATTCATATTTATAGGTACGAGTAATACCTAGGTATTGTGCTTGTCGTAAAATATCAACCCAAAATCCTGTAGTTGTCAAAATCGTTCGATTTTTTTTCTTAGGGCCTCTAGCTTTGGTCTTTATTTTCTAACAATAATGGACAGTTCTAGCGAAAGGTTTTAGTTTAGTTTTAGCTCTGTCGCAGAAAACTGTCCGTGAATTATTTAAAAGTGACGTTTTTTATCTCTTTCACTTTCATTATTCACACTCAAACTCATACATGTATGTTAGGGGCCCGTGGATAAACAATAACAGCCGCACAGGTTGATAGATCAGGTTAAGCTACGCTTGTCGTGGTTGGTCTGTGGATGGGTGACCATCTTTACATACTGAGACCCCTCCGAAAAGCACGTTAAGCCGTTGGTCCCGGCTGTCATTTATGGATCTTTGACAGTCGTTACGGATAGTCAGAAGCCCGAAACTCTGAGAAACAGTCTTACCAAGGGGTATCGTACCTAATAACTGGGTTGTGGAGGTCAGATAGGCAGTCACTCCATGTAAAATACTGCTATTCAGCTGCATCTGGTTAGACTGGAATTCGACCCCAACATAGTTGGGAGAAGGCTAGGCAGATGATGACCCACACATTTATAATTATGTCCCGATGCGCCAAACAAAAAAACGTCAACCGGACACCGCAAGATTCGCAAAATGGCCGACAAAATTAAATTCACGGGAGCCATATTTCATAAAGCCCACTCTTATAATACAGGCTTAAGGCCTTCAATAGCAGTTAACATACTAAACTAGTATAACGAAGTGGTGAGATTATGTTTTATTCTCATAACAATGGGGGAAATTGCGTTATAAATCACCCGGCTTCTCCCTGTGGAAAATATTATAATTAAAATACGTCGACGTCCGAAACTACTGGAGCGAACTTGGCTCTCTTCCTGATGCTGTTGATGTATTGTCTGTTTTATTAATAAGGAACAATGGATATACTTACTGTGATGTTATTAACTTTTTATTTATAAGCGAGAGTGGTGTTTTTTTTGCCTTGAGGGTGGACGGGATGTTCTTGTGGGTAAAGGTGTCCGATTAAGAGGGAGTTGATGTCAGTTTGTTTTTTTGCAAAATATTTTGCGTCGTACAAATAAAATAACTTACCTTCTTAACACTACATACTTGTAACATCATGCCAGTATTCTTCGAAGTGGTAGGCAGGAAAAAAGGCCCAAAAAAAAAAGTTGATGTACCAAAACTGATACACCAACTTTGACCTTCTATGTTAAGATTCCAAGTCCAACTTTTAAGACAAAATTAACTTAACAAAAAGTTAGCCAGTGCGTTCGTTCCTTTATCCTCTGTGGTATGTGGAGAATCTGTTGTCCTGCGTGAAACAAATAAAGGTTGAAGGCGCAGCAAGTGGCTACCGTAAAGGTATCACCGAAAACGTCGGATAACTAAGTGACTAAAGATAATAAAGTGATACTGGCTGGTGAAAGTCTAGTGACTTTCACCAGCCAGTATCACTACGTAACCATCGCGGTGATGCTCTGCTATAGTTAGCAGAGCATCAGCGCGATGGTTACGTAGTGGCTGTCTTCATGACAGATGATGTCAAGGGAGTCGCTGTTGCACCACGTTCACGAAGAAACTGCTATAATCCGGCACAATCCAGAAAGCCTCAATCTGTCAAAATACCTCTAATTTACCTACATTTTTGTCACGTTTGTGACATTTGTTTGTCGCCGAGATGAGACTGCGACTAGATTTTAAACGTTTTAAATTACGAGGATCGGCCTTCAGACTGCAAACGCTCTTAAAATTACGAGAATTGCCCCTCTGATGATATCAAAGCTGCTGAACCACATATACGATAACCCATTTTGGTAAAGGTTATTCTGCACCTTTAAAATTATTCAAGATCATAACAAAATCATTCTTCAAAATCACTTTACTTACAAACACTAATAGGACGCAACAAATGAGCCATCAACACTAGGTCTGACGTCGGTACATCAAACGTGGAGAAACTGAATAGTAATCGAGTTATGATACACTTGATATATAGCTAGCACGGTCTGGATTAGTTAGTAGACAAGCTCATTTTGAACTAAATCGTACAACTAAATTAGTATTCGTGTAGTTGTTAATAATCCTTCTATCCAATCCTACTAAATATATAAACGTGAAAGTTTGTATGGATGGATGTTTGTTACTCTTTCACGCAAATACTACTTACTAAACGGATTCGGATGAAGGCACACAGATGGTTTATAACCAGGATTATCGTATTACCCAGTAACTGGGCTGTGTAGGTCAGATAGGTGCGAGTCCGACTCGCACTTGGCCGGTTTTTTGTTTTGTATTTTCTGGTGTACAATAAACCTAAAAGCCTAAAAGGCGCACGAAGGGTTCCGTACCATTATCTATAAAAATCACGTCTGTTGTATGGGGTCCCTTAAATATTTATTTTATTTTGTTGTTATAGCGGCAGCAGAAATACATAATTTGTGAAAAAATCAAACGTCTAGCTGTCGCGGTTCTGGAGATACAGCCTGGTGTTCGGTTGTTAGCAGTTGGCTCGCGTCTATGGGCGAAATGTGGGTGTACCTCCTGTATTCTCCAAAGGGTTAGGCAGACGTATACCTTTGTCCAACCCTTCGGAGAATACAGGCTTAATATAATATGCTATGATTATTTTATAAGAACGAAGTTCCTTATCGCATGATGTTATTAACATTTTCCACAGTGAAAAAATGTTATACTTTTGTCCGTCCAGCTCTCATTCGCCAAGTCTGCAAAAGCGAACGAAACTTCGTTCCAACCGGGTCCCGCGATACCTCTAGACTTTTTTCATGACTAAGTAAATTGTTACGCATCTTATAGTAGACAACACCAAACAAAGATAAAACAGTTTTAATATAACTTCTAACACAAAAAATGAACTTGCCTCAACATGTCATCGCTTCCCTAACTTCATAAAAAAGTTAAGAAAAATACACAACAAAATATTACCATACAGAGTTGTAGATTAGAAACTTTGACAATATATCATGTGGGAGGTACCTATATGAAAATGAAAGTAACCGCGGCTTCTTAACCCCAGAGTGGGCGCGCTATGATTATTTTGCCGCCCTCGGCAAAAAAATTGCAATGTTTTGTAAAATATTTTTTAAGCTTAGGCTTATTAGCAGCTGCCTCCATTTTTGTCGATGACACATGCCGAAAGGTTGAACTCGATCAGTGCAGGAAGGGCTGCAGGAGGATAAGGCTTTCACCATCATTTGTCGCGTGGCAGCATTTTGCTCAGCGTGCGCCTTCTCACGTAAGTACAAATTCTGTAATCTTTATGTTCGTTTGTATTGGATTTTGTGTAGTGTGATAGTACATGTAGAACCTAAACATGTATTTTTGATATCTAGCTTTTAAATTATAGAGATTTTAAAATGTATGAAGATAGAAAGTCTAATATAGCTACTCTATTACCGAATAGAATAGGTATTTTGGCATCATCATAAATTGATGTAAGGTGTAATTTCAATATTATTATTGTAAATATTTTTCATTTTAGGTTTTGCGCTTTGTCTTTTCGCTTTGTAGTACAGTATGTCTCAACAAGGAAAATTACACCAAAAAAGGATGCTCAAAATTACTGCGCATCGAGCATTGCATGTACTTTTGTGAATAATGTTATGCTAAAAACATGTCCTGCACATGTAGGCTATTTTTCTTATATTTTTTCATTTTTATTGATAAAACAAGTTCATAAAAAAGTTACTTTTTCCAAAAAATATTATAAGCGTGTGACAATTGAGCTCTTAAGTATAAAAAAAATTATTAAAGTTTTCTAATATTTTTTTTATACGCATGAGCTCTATAAGTTTTTCTATTGTTACTAACATAATAAGCTTGCCTAACAGACGAGGGGATATGGTGTTTTCTTATAAATTATTTGCCTTTTAGTTAAACCCTGAAAAAGAAAATAATTTAATTGCAGTATTCTTACTTAAAATTATGTAACAATGAATACAAGCGGCAAAATGCTCCCAACGCGTTCACTGACGTTATACGGAATAACGCGCCCACTGTAGGGTTAACAGGAGGCGGACGTCGAACCTAGTGAAGTTAGGTTGTGCCAGTTTGATTGGATTTTTTCGTGCAATATTGCTATTCTGGCAAAATAACAATTATTTACTTTGTTTATGTGGTCTAGTAGATGCAAGATCAACTGTTGAATTTAGCCTGCTGTTCTGAGTTCCAAACTGATATTCGATTTTTCTACTAAGAATTTGGTAACTAAAATGATTTTAGACTTGCCCTAAAAATATCTATAACATCCTTATACCTTGTTTATGTGTTCTAGTAGACACAAGATCAACTGTTGAAGTTAGCTTGCGGTTCTGAGTTTCAAAGTGATATTGGATTTTTTCATTAGAAACCTACCTAAAAGTGATTTTTTCACTACAAATATTTGTAACATCCTTTATTTTTACTATATTTTGTGCAAATAATGATACTTACTAATTTACCTACTGTGTAGCAATCCAGGGTCTAGATAGTGAATAGGCGCAGATAGACGTGTACCTCTAATCTATGCCTTTTCGAAGTATAGGCAAGTTGATAGCATGTTATATTATTGATATGAAAACTTCTAGCGCTTTGAGCGATTTTTGCTAAGAGAAATATTATGGGTTTTCGTCACAGTCATTCTTGATAGTATATCTGTAGCTGTGAGTATGATGTTTTTCACTTGGCCAGTATTAAAAGTATGCAATATATACTATAATAAATAATTTTAATTTACAAAGTATGACATTTTTAATAGCTAAGTACTACTAATTCGAAAATTCCAATGTTTTTTTTTTATTTGTTCTATCAAAGATGTTTGCAGTAAACCCGTTATAAAGTAACACAAAGTGAGTATGAACCTCTTCTAAGTAAGCAGCAAAGACTTTAGTGTCGTGTTTGGCACCCGATGTTACATTGTGTCGCCCGCCATGTTGGGCTGATGTCCAAATGATAACAACTTCACCTATCGCCAATATGCAGAGAACATCGGTTCCATTTTATTATGACCAAGGAAGCTGTTCTAGATTTATAAGCCCCGATATACGATGAAGCCCCGATGTAATTAGCTGCTAGGAAGTTTGTTGCGCCACTTCTTCTTTCCTACGAAAGCACTAGGAAGTGGTGAAGGGCGGGCGTTTAGGGGGACTGTCTTGTGTAATTTTGACGTTCGAAAAGTGCTGATACTCAGCTTAATTTGAATAAATTACTTTTGTTCTTCTTTTTTCTTTCCATCACCAGTTCTCTTAAAACGGTGGAGGAAAACATCGTGAGGAAACCGGCATGTCATAGAACCAAAAATTCGAAGACATGTGACATTCACCAACCCGCACTTGGCCCGCGTGTTGGATTAGGTACGGCCCACACACAAAGCGCTCGCCCGATAAGCAATCTATCCATCGCAGAATTCAGAGAGGAGGCCTGTGTCCCAGCAGTGGGAACTTTATAGGCTGAATATGTTTATACTACTTTTGTTTTTTTTTTTTTTTATGAACAGCTCTTTACGTTAAGTCTTTAAGACCTGGGGGTCTACTCCGAAGTAGTATCGGCCGAATGTTCGGCCGTTTCCTGCTACGAAGTTACTATTTGGTTCGGTCAGTTCCGATCCTACACTCCTACACTCTTTCGAATATGGACTATGGTCCCGGCCCAACTGAGCCGATCCGAACTTTTTTCGCATTTTTCAATAATATTCGGTTCGGCCACGTGTCGGTCCGATCCGAACATTCGCACTTTGCACTTCGGAGTAGGCCTCCAGGTTGTTATATCATGAAGTCACCGCTCCAAAGCAGCCTAATGCTAAGCTACGCATGCGTAGCTTGGCTTTGTATGAACATTTTAGCGGGACAGTTCACTGCGAACCATGACCACGCTACACACGGATTCGTGGCTTGCAAACAAATGAACCACGCAGATAACGAGACAAACCTCTGTGTGCCCATCCTACATTGCCGTTGCCTTGAGAATAACTGGGTAGGTAGCAATTGAAAATTTGCCGTATTTGTCAGTTATTTATTTGTCGTTTTGGGTTCATCATTGTTAATTGTGTAACATTTCAACGTACAGTACTTACCTGCTCTGCGATTGCGTTATTAGCCGTATGTTGTATATAATATTGTTTGTGTACTTTTACCGTGGCCCGTGGCCAAACAATAACAGCCGCACAGGTCGATCGATCAGGTTAAGCTAAGCTTGCCGCGGTTGGTTTGTGGATGGGTGGCCATCTTAACATACCGAGACCCTTCCGTGCCGCGTAAAGCACCGGCCCGTCCCGGCTGTCATTCGCAGATCTTTGACATTCGTTACGGGTAGTCAGAAGGCCGAAAGTCAGATAACCAGTCTTACCAAGGGGTATCGTATTACCCAGTAACCGGGGTGTGGGGGTCAGGTAGGCAGTCGCTCCATGTAAAATACTGGTATTCAGCTGCATCTGGTTAGACTGGAAGCTGACCCCAACATAGTTGAGAAAAGGCTAGGCAGATATTGATGTCGTAAATTCATACAAGCCTAGTACTTTTTGTTAAAATACTGTTCAGAAAGTCGGGTCATATTTTAATTATGATTTGAAAGTCACGTAGCGCCATCTAGCGTCAAAGCAATTGTGACCGGTGAAAGTTATTGTTCTTTTACTCGGAAGCAGTATTTTTTTCTGGATCAATCGTCCTTTTTTGTACCCTTAACAACGTACATATATGCAAAATTCAACGTACTTACATATTATGTGAAAAGGAAGTAAACAAACAAGCAAACTTACTTTCGCATTTATTATATTAAGTTAGGATAATAAAAACACTTTGGAATCACATTATTTAGATTTCCTATCATTATTTCATTTTTATCTGTAATAAATCGCCATCAAATTAAATCCTCATAATAAGCATTCAATGGATCTTCTATTTCTGAGTCACTATTATTTTCAATTTTTAATGTGACAGGTGTCTGATCCTCTGAGGAAGTTCTTCGTGTTCTCTTATTTTCTGGCGATGATGACGGTGAATCAGATTCACTCGCTCTTTGTTGTCGAGATACAGTTCGGCTGGCTTTAGTCTCTTGTTGAGGAGTGGCATAAGCCTGGTCATCATCAAAAACACCAGTGTCAGCCTGAAAGAGAAGATTACTTATTTTATGATGCAGTACATTTTTTGTTTGCTGCGAATACATGCGAAATTTACTGGCAATAAAATTGGCATATATTTGGTCTGTATCTATAACTGACAAATCTGTCTCAGATTTGGCTAAGACATCCTTTACAGTATTGGATGTAGCTGCTAGTTTACTGCATCCAGATTTCATCGTTCGGTAGTCAGTGTCCACTAAATTCATGTGTTGGTTTTTAGTGTCCACCGATTTCTTCATTCGGTTGACAACGTACACAGATTTCTTCAATAATGTATTTTCAGTGTCCACACTTTCCTTCTTAGATGTAAGCACCTTCTCTGTCGGTCGTTTTAAATTCGATCCATTCGACAGGTTGTTTATTTGTGGAACTTGTAGGCTTGCGCTTGTCTCAGAATTATTTTTGTCATTTGTGTCCTCCTAAAAACAAACATACATACATAAATTATAGTATATATTATTAGATATCTATATAATGTAATTTGTTATAATTAAAGATAGTGGCATAGAATTAAGGAGTAACTTATTACAAAACAAAAACTAACTTTAGTTCTAGACTACACCTTTGGGCTAGTATTTGTATTTTGAACTTTATTTCGATTTAGGCAAAGTTTTTAATACAAAAATGACAAGTTAGCACCGAACTAAGCTGTCATTGTATTAAGAATTGCATTTCTTTAACAGGTAGGTTCTTAATTCATTAACTGGCTCGATTGTTTGTAATTACGTAACACAATATTAGTAGGAATGGCTTTCATTTGACAGTTCAACAACATTCATTGCGTTATTTACGTTTTAGAGCGGACAAATTTTTCGAACATATGATCTAATGGATTCGCAATATCCTTCAAAATGATTCAAATTGTGATGGACAGTATGTTACGCCATTAGGGTGCTGATATATAGCAATTAATAAAACATTTTAAATAAACCGAATAGCGGTAGGTAGGTATAATCGATTTGAGGAATCGTTAGAATCGATATGTATGTTGAGTTGTCAACAATCGGCGAGCGCGGGAATTTTTAATCTGTAAAGCGCCGGTACTGCGCGAAGCTGTGCTAGCTGTGTTTTGCGGTGTAACATTGGTTGTACGGTCAGCATCAAAAGTCGGTTAACACTTTAGTTGTTTAAATCTTAATTATTGAGAAAAATATTCTTAAAAAGCTTATATTAATAAGATATTTAAGAATAATTAACTCTTTGCTATTACATGAAATAGAGAAAACCAATGTATCACATCATTTTGTATCAATTTAGATGATTTGTAAAAGTAACAGTGTTAATTGACTTTTGATGCTGACTGTACAAGTAAATAGTTGTAAAACATAGTAATCTGAGTGTTACTACAAACATGAAAATGAATAAAGTAACAATACAGTTACGTTGAACTGATTGATCAATGGAAAATGTGATGAAATATTGTTTTCCTTTTAAGTCAATCGAGCTTAGATTGAAACTGTGCTTAGCAAAGTCTTTTGAGGAAAGGGAAAGCCGATCTTAACACTAAAATAAACATAATTACACAAACGAAAACTTCATCAGACTAGGGTACTTTAGGAACAGGCACATGTGTGGTGTTTTGTATGTATTTGTTTTATAACTTACGCTGAAAATCGGTCTGCGGTATTTCCGTTTGGTAAGAAGAAATCTCAAATGCTCAAATCCGTACCAAGATGACGTAAACTGGAGTCCTGCAACCAAAATAAATAAAAAGATCAACTAACAAGAACACAAAAGTTACCAATGTGTTAAAAAAAACCAGCGATACCTATACAACCAATTTTTTTTTTTTTAATTTTGCCGCCTCCTTCTTGAATAAAGTATGAATTAAAAAGGAATTCAAGCACCTGTATTATGTGACAGTAGTTTTTATGTAAAAGAAACTCTATCGACGGTAGAATCGACCTGTCTATATAAAGTATTTTTCTCAATGTCACATTTTCTGAATACAATAAGATCATATGTTACCTCGCTTAGTCATTTTTATCATTTTTGCCCTTTCACGACGTAATTGTGCCAAAAAACTTTCAACTTTTGTCTTCACCGCCCGTTCTGGCACATCCATCTCTTGCGCAATTTCTTTCCATGCCTGAGCCTTCAATATTTTATTGAAATAGTTTGGATAACTTGGGTTCCACAAAATTTCTCGTTTACGGTATTCTTTTATTAATTTTATAACAGTATCTTGCGTCCACATGTTTGTAAAATGGCGAAGCAATGCGACAACGTACACACGTGCAATCACAACCGCTTAAGTCAGCACACTGTCGCGAACGAGACTGGCATGTTAGCGGGTTGAAGGCGGGGCAGGGGGGGCGCGGCACTCACGCGGGACAAAGACATATGCACGGGTGTTACTAGCCGAACAAGGACAGAAATCGTACATCCGACGGATCAACTCGTAACATGCGACCGAACAAAAACAGCGCCCAGACTTATTATTACACGATGCGCTGTGAAATTGTGAGTGTACGTCATCCGCTCGGGACTTTGTTCGAGGTCACTGAACGGAGCGCTGTGTCAGTTACGCGTAACAAGGACAGAGATTTGTTCTGTCTTTGTTACGCGTAGAAGACACGGTGGTATCAGACAAATATACGAACATAATTCTATTGCGCCACACATTATGATAACTATCTATTCTTGCAATATTTATCAATGGGAACGCGCTAGGTAACCCGCGGAATTCAAATTTTATTAGATACGTTTTTTGCAATTTGCAGGTCAGTGTCCCTTTAAATCCTATTGTGTTGTGTGAACCGCATAATACCTAATTGTTATGTAGTATCTATTTCAAAAAGTGTCTATTAATTTCGTGTAACCTACAAACTTAAAGCAAAAATTTGGAAATTGCAAAATAAGAAACGCTACAATATTGTTTCCTTTATATTGCAACAGTGAGGATTCTACTGTAATAGATATTTTGATATTTAGAAGCACACTCTTAATATAAATAACGTGGCTTGATACTTGAGTGTAAAAATAACGTTTGAATATAGTGTAAATAATTAGAAAAATCATCATTTGCCCTTTCCTAACTACGTTGGCCTGTTGGGGTCGACTTTCTGTCCAACCGGATGCAGCTGAATACCAGTATTTTACATGGAGGGACTGCCTATCTGACTTTCACAACCCAGTTAATGGGTAATACGATACCCCTTGGTAAGACTAGCGGTCAGACATTCGGGCTTCTGGAGATCCGTAACGACAAAGATCCACGAATGGCAGTCGGGACCAACGGCTTAACTTGATTTCCGAGGTACGGAGGTGGTCTTGGTATCTAAAGATGGTCACCCATCCACGGACCAACTGCTGTAAGTGTAGCGTAACCTGATCGATCGACGCGTGCGGCTGTAAGCCGCACCAAAACATGGTCTCAAAATGCATAGATTTGAAAGTATACAAAATGTGAAGTGCATAATTCATCAGTTACCTATATATATTATTTCCTTTTAGTGCTTACACCAGTATTTAACCAACTAAAAATACAGTCTAGTTTCGTCTAAATATTGTAAACTCAGTGTACATTAGCATACTTATGCCGTGGTTGTGTATTTAGCAGTACACCTGCCTGTGACGCGAGTAGGATCACGCTCCATTCGTGTTGACCTAGCGGATTGTCACTTTAAAATAATATTACTATGGGTTCTCATTTTGATTAGTAATTTATTGTACAACATATAAAACAAAAAGAACTAACATAATTATTATTATTTGAAACTAGCGTACAGTGGCACAAGGCGATCTCTTACAGAAAACCTTTGGATGGACTGAAAGCAAGGAGATACGTTTTAGGCTATCAGTGTGTAAAAGTCTCATAGCAAAATCATTATCAGCTTATAATATTACCACTGCACTGCTGGGAACTCCTCTCTGTAAGAGACACTGGACAATAATCTACCACACGGGCCCAGTGCGGGTTGGTGGATGTCACATGTCTTCGAATTTTTGGTTCTAGGACATGCCGGTTTCCTCACGATGTTTTTTTCACCGTTTTGAGAGCAGTGCTGATTAAATTAAATACACAAAGTAAAGTGCCTGTCTGGATTCTTGTAAGTCGGAGGCTGGCTCACCAATGCTGTTTTAAACGAATTACTTTGAGTTCTCTTTTGCTGTACCCGCTCAGTCATTTAAAACTCACGTCATTATCACTTCACCTTATATCCATTCCAATAGTACCCTAAGGTAGAAATTCAGCCCAAAAGCCAACAGCGCCAGATGTGTCTAACTTGGGACAAACGTTTATTTTGGCACTCACACTTTTTGCTTACAGCCTGTTTTGTTTGTGTTACTCATTAGGGGCGCAAATAAGCGGTGTTAGGAAATTATTCAAGTTACCAGCAAGTCGCGGTAAGTGTGCCTTGAGACTTATGTATGTAGTTATGTGTGATTAAAGCTAAGACTGGCTGTAATACAATATACATTCTGTAAACCCACACATATCATTTCGATCTTTAAATAAAAATGTTATGAAACCTGTTTTTTTTTACATTCTTTATCTCGTTTCATTGGCTTTATTTTAACTCCATTTTACCCTCGCTAAGGCGCAGGCCACACAGAAGACACGTGAGATATGGATGGGATGCAGACGCGGCATCTATTTCGCGTATCTTTATACAATGGCACAATACATACAGAAAGTACAAGACGCAGGCTTGCGCGTGTCCGTCTGCGTCGTATCGTTAAGATATACTAATGTGATGACGCTGACATAGCCCGAAGAATTGCCAAACTTAAGCATCAGTGGGCAGGGCACATTGCTCGCAGAACATATAGATGGTCGATGGGGCCGAAAGGTTCTGGAGTGGCGACGGCGTACCGGAAGATGTAGCGTTACAAGGCGTCCCACAAGGTGGACTGACGACCTTGTAAAAGTCGTAGGAACCCGTTGGATGCGAGAAGCACAGAACTGGTCGAAGCGAAGGTGCTTGGGGGAGGCCTATGTCCAGCAGTGGACGTCTTTGATCGCTGAACTCAAAATAAAATTATCGTAGCTCACAACCGCATACCACCGCTGCTGCCCCCAAAATGAAGTGTCAAAGACAGTACAGTTTGGTGCGTTTTCGACCCTGTTTGCACGTCTTCTCTTCTATATCATTTGAAAAGTCGCATCCGCATCTCGTCCGTGCCGCGTCTGCGTCCTGTCCACGTCTGACGTCTCTGCTGTGCGGCCCGCGCCTTAGTGAGAGTAAAATGGAGTTAGATCGAACTGATGTGAGTGTTTTGAGAATGTCTATTCTACTAGAGCAGGGGGGTGACCACCACCTCTTACAGCATTATTATTTTAATCTTACTTCAGTGTGTGAAAGAGATGGAGCTATACGTGACGTATAGCACCATCAGGTGGTCAGGTGGTCTTAGCTGTAGTCCCAAAAGCCTATGAATTTGACGGCACGGTTGGAGCAGTGGTTAAGCGATTGACTGCTGCGCTGCGTGCCGCGGGTTCGATTCCCGCACGGAACAAATATTTGTATGACCAAAACAAACAGTTGTTCCGGGTCTGGCTGTTTGTGTATGTGAGTTTAAATGTTTGTAAAAGCACCCACGATATAGGAGAAATTCCTAGTGCGGGCCAAAGTTTAAAAAAAAAATACGAGATAATTTTTACTTCATTCGTAGTTTATTTTAGTAACTAAAGTACTTCGATCTAAATATTAATTAAGGATTGTTAAATAATATTAAGACAGACACGCGATGACTTTTTTTTTTTTTTTTTAACTTTGCAGCACTCGCGACCGGTGTTTTTACCTACGGTCGGTACCTACTGATGGATAGAATCTAGGAACTTTAGTTAAAGGGGCTTTTAGTTAAAGGGTCTCTATTTAAAAATGGTAAAAAATAAAGTCGCTCTTCGTCTGTCTTTGAGACAACGTTGTTTTTTAAACTACGCAACGGATTTTGACATCAAATTTAAATAAATAATAATAAATAGTAATAGTAACTAATAATGATGAAAACAACATGGTTTTTTTATTTATATTTTGTTTTTTTAGTGTTATCTTGTAAATACAATTCTTAAGCCCCCATTTATACTTAGATAATTATTTCCAGAAGGAATTTATGTGTACATACTAAAAAGGATATTATTATAAGCTCTTGTAATGATGTTAGGCCTACTTAAACAGTCCCTAAATAAATACAAGTATCTCGTATTTTGAGCAAGTATCCAAAAAAACAAGACTTTATTTTTTTCATCGTTATTTCGTTAGTAATTCGTCAGCCATATTGGTATACTAATTAATCTGTCAAAACAATGTTCTCTTCAAAATTTGTCTTTCACTTAAGTGATACAAAGTACACCGCTACACAATGTCGCAGTGTGTAGTGAAATAGGACATTTTGAGAAGGTACTTATTTGATTTTAGCATACTCAGCCTATAATGTTCCCACTGCTGGGACTCAGGCCTGCTCTATTTGAGAGGGAGAGGGCCATAATCCACCACGCGGTTCCAAAGCGGGTTATTATTACTTTTTACTTCGGTAAGTATTTCATTTTACTTTGGGGAAATTATCGTGACATCCGTAGGAGACCCAAGGTCACCGACATAGCCCGAAGAATTGCTATTCTGAAGTAGCAGTGGGCTGGGCACATTGTGGCGACGGCGTACCGGAAGACGCAGCGTTGGAAGGCCTCCTACAAAGTGGACCCTGTGAAGGCCGCAGGAATCCGCGGGATGCGAGAAGCACAAAACCAGTCGAAAAGGCCGTCCAGCCGAAAGACCTCCACTGCTGGACATAGGGGTCTGGGGGATACCTACATCCAGCAGCTGGGGGACCCCCACGTCACTAACCAACAACTACAACCAAACGACAACGTTTATTCCGATCAAGTTAACCATTCTTAAAACTCATGTCTACCTCACAGAATCCGAATTCTTTATTTAGTTTTCTATGATCTACCTTTCTGACTTAACGAAATGTGTGAACAAAGCGAACAAGATAAATATTATTTCTGTCTCATTATTTCCAATCGAGTAAAAACTTACAAAAAGTCGAAGTACTGCGTGGGATTCGAACACACTGCACGCCCTTAACCGCTAGGTCATCTTGACCTTTATAACGTTGAAATTATGAACTACAATCACTTGTTGACGACAATGTGTTTATTTTCTTGAAAATCGAAGGACGTAAGTCAAATTAAACGTCAAGCTATTGCTTTTTGAGATTGCCTATGGACTTTTGGTCAACACTGTACCTACTTATTAATTTTATTTGAAAGTGTTATTTTACAATTTTTTAATTAAAATAAACAGATTTTTGTAAATATTTCTTTTTTTATTATTTATAAAAAAAACCCCGTCGGTTTTTGGATTGGAAATGGTTACAAGTCTTTTCATGAGACGTCATACAATATTTTGCATGGTCCTTTAAAAAGTTTCAAGAATAAACACCAACGCCTGATCAGTTCCTACTTGATCTATTTCCCTCGCCACTGATACTGTAACAAGGCACTGACAGATCAAGTCGTCGAGTTAGTTCTGTTAGTAGCGCTGGCGCAGCATGACGGCTCGCTCCCTCGGGGATGTGTTGCTTCAACAGCTTCACATAATAGCCGGGATGCATGCGAGCAAGTTACCGGGAAGTTCTTGGCTGCGGGTTAGAATGAATGGCAGTTAAAAGATCGGTGTTGTTGTTGAGATTGTATTTCTTTGGATAGTAATGAATGCTATTAGAGTCCTGAAATATTTTTTTTTAGTTTCAAGGTTCAAGTTTGACTAGGAATTACTATCTCACCTTAATTATGGTAAACAACTATGTAGCTTCTGTCTGCATTATGGTACGTTGATAAAAGCCGCTATACTTCAGTATTCAAAGTATCCTCGTACCAAATTTCATCAAAATCAGTCCAGCTGTTTCGGAAATTAGCCGGAACATATTGTCTGTAAATACAAAAACAGCTGGACTGATTTACAGACAGATTTACAGACTGATTGACAGACAGATTTACAGACTGATTGACAGACAGATTTACAGACTGATTGACGGACAGATTTACAGACTGATTGACAGACAGATTTACAGACTGATTGACAGACAGATTTACAGACTGATTGACACACAGATTTACAGACTGATTGACGGACAGATTTACAGACTGATTTACAGACAGATTTACAGACTGATTGACAGACAGATTTACAGACTGATTGACAGACAGATTTACAGACTGATTTACAGACTGATTGACAGACAGATTTACAGACTGATTGACAGACAGATTTACAGACTGATTGACAGAAAGATTTACAGACTGATTGACGGACAGATTTACAGACTGATTTACAGACAGATTTACAGACTGATTTACAGACAGATTTACAGACTGATTGACAAACAGATTTACAGACTGATTGACAGACAGATTTACAGACTGATTTACAGACAGATTTACAGACTGATTGACGAACAGATTTACAGACTGATTGACAGACAGATTTACAGACTGATTGACGGATAGATTTACAGACAGATTTACAGACTGATTGACAGACAGATTTACAGACTGATTTACAGACAGATTTACAGACAAATTGACAGACAGATTTACAGACTGATTTACAGACAGATTTACAGATTGATTGACAGACTGATTGACAGACAGATTTACTGACTGATTGACAGACAGATTTACAGACTGATTTACAGACAGATTTACAGACTGATTGACAGACAGATTTACAGACAGATTTACAGACTGATTTACAGACAGATTTACAGACTGATTGACAGACTGATTGACAGACAGATTTACAGACTGCTTTACAGACAGATTTACAGACTGATTTACAGACAGATTTACAGACTGATTGACAGACTGATTGACAGACAGATTTACAGACTGATTGACAGACAGATTTACAGACTGATTGACAGACAGATTTACAGACTGATTGACAGACAGATTTACAGACTGATTTACAGACTGATTGACAGACAGATTTTTGGAACGAAGTTCCTTATCGCGCGTTGCGAAAGGGGGCTAGACGGAAAAAATTAAGACCAAAAGTTGGAACAACACTTTTTGCTTTAGGTAGTTGTAAGCCGTGCGGCGTGCGCGTGTTTCTCTGTCTGTCTCTCTCTCTCTCTTTGAACTTCGTTCCATCCGGGTGTCCCTTGACACCTCTCAAGTTTTTTTTAATTGTTTTTTTTTTAATACGTTCCATAGAAAAGTGCAAAACATGTGCGGTCAAAAGATATGGACAGCTTACTTTATTTAATGACCGACGAAAATTTGCAACACAAGGTATTCAGGATCATGTACTGAATGCAGGTTGCACGTTAATGTTCCTGCCACCCTGTTTACTCCTAAACACTTCGTCAAGGACGTTCCAAACCTCCAGCACATAAAGCAGTTCCAACACTTGATATATTACAGCCTGTCACAACACGACACGATGGGAACGATTCCTTAAACAACGGATCTTACAGATGACATCCTAATCCTCTGTTTGTAGACCTTCCAAATTACTAAGGAAACGGTACACGACGTTTTAAGCTACCTTTACATTTGTTGACATCAG
Organism: Apamea sordens; assembly: GCA_945859715.1. Classification (NCBI taxonomy): domain Eukaryota; kingdom Metazoa; phylum Arthropoda; class Insecta; order Lepidoptera; family Noctuidae; genus Apamea; species Apamea sordens. The sequence goes on from OX244002.1 coordinate 1,910,887, forward strand.
TAACAATAGTAATACATAAACTAAACAGGAGACAATAGCTTGCCGTTTAGGGTTACCATAGAGTAAATATGTATAGAAGTGGATCTCGTGGTTCATTCAAAATTGCGAATTTTTTTGTGGCTTTTGTGGAACATTCAACACAGTCAGCGGGGTAATTGCGTAACAATAGCAATGGCTTTCATTTTGACAGTTCAAGAACATTCATTGCGTTATTTAACTTGCTAAGCAGACAAATGTTTTGAACATATGAAGCAATGCATTAGCAATAGCCCTCAAAATGATTCAGATTGATATATTATAGCCGATCTACTATGTATAAAAATCCATGAAAACTTAGATGAAGTGAGCATAAAGTGATCAATAGTGGCAGTAAGCATTGGGTGGAATGACAGTTCACTTCAAGCTCACCTAAGTGTTCACGGTGAGTGATTTACCTATACAGAATAGACAGACTGGAATAGGATTATATTTTATTATGGATAGGTATTCTCGCCTACGCGCGTATGTGCGGTCAACCCTACGTGCTTCGTGCTCGATTTTCGCAAAATTGACAACTTCGGTTTGGTATGGCCGAGCGCAAGTCATTTCAGCGGCATCGGCACATGCCTACAGAAAAGTATCTTCATCATCATCATAACTATCTAACGAAGCGAATCGCGCTTGTGGCAACACGCTGTGAATGTATTCGTGAAGGCTTTGTTTGCTACTGATCTCGTACATTGTTGCTATTGTTTTACTTGTTCTACATCTGCATCCTTCGTCATTAGCCGACGATTATTTTTATGTTAAAATTTAAATCTCATATAAGTGAACTGTATCTTGTTCTTATTAGAAATAAAGATTCTTTAAACCTAAGACGAGTGGCGTCAGCACATTACACACAAACGGGCACACACACACTTCCGACTTCGCCAATAAGACAATGGCGAAGTCGGAAGTGTACCGTACCGACGGTACCGAGAGTTCCTGCATTTACACACACATTCACGGCGTGTTTGTACAACGACATCTAAAGCGGAGATAAAATACTATTACTTACATAAGTTTCGCTTCTATTTCGTTCCCAATCTATGCCATTGCTTGCTCTGAACATTTCCCAGGAGATTACAATGCCTACTGATGGTTGGAGTACATCAATTAACATTTAATTAATTCAGGATTAAGCTGTTGATTTCTGAACAGGTATATCTAGTGTTTGCTTAGGAATGTGATGGTGTATTTGATCTTGTTCTGACAAATGTTCCGACGTATTAGTCTGATCGTGTTTCTAGTCCTAGCTAAATATGAAAATTTTGGTTATTTGAAACGAATTTTATCACTTTTTTTTGGCAATGCAATGCTACTATATTTATTCCTTTAGTTAATACAACTTAATGATCCGTGAACGGGCGACCATCTTTAAATACTAAGACTTCTCCGTGCTTCGGAAAGCTACGTTAAGCCGTTGGTCCCGGCTCTCATTCGTGGAACAGTCGTTACGGGTCGTCAGAAGCCCGAAAGTCTGACAACCAATCTTACCAAGGGGCATTATCGTATTAACCAAAAATTGGGTTGTGGAGGTCAGATAAGCAGTCGCTCCATGTAAAATACTGGTGTTCAGCTGCATCTAGTTAGACTGGAAGCCGACCCCAAATTTATCATTTATCATCAAAGGTATATATAAATTCTCTAAATGTTGGTGGAATCCGCATCAAAATTCGTTGCGTACTTTAGAAGAAATTCACGGTCACACAAGCAGACACTAAAAGCTTTAATATATAGTTTTAACAATAACGATTCCAAATTATGTTCAGTCAGTTAAGCCTGTTAACCCCCTGGTTAAATATAATGCTCTTGTCCTGCGTATGCTTTCATGAAAAGAGTGTAATTAAGGTTTCCGAGCTCCAAGATACATACTAACTGTCTGATTTGGGGCTCACTGGAAAATAATATAATACAGTAACTTAGCTGTAGGCTAACATTTAAAATAATGATATCGTCGGATGTGACACCTTGTAAATACGAACATGTTTTTCTAGGTGAGACAAAAAACCATTTTGATAATTATGTATATAATTGCGTGATGGACAATTTTGCATCAAAATGTAAAATTGACCAATAATTGCAGTTACGAGATATCACATCTAGAGCGACGATATGTACAGTCACGAGCACCAATATGTCAACACTTGGCGACTTTCAATTGCGATTTATTCGTGAAATAACGAATGCAACGTTGAAATACGACACATTACATACTCGTAAACCTATGGGTTCGAAAATGCTATGTTCGTAACAACATAAAATTTCATTAAAAAATTAAGGATTAAATCGCTTTGGCATAAAGCCGAGTGTATACATACTTTAGGTCGTGACTGTACATGTCAAAAAATAAGCAAAATAATCATAAAAAAATTCGTCCGCATCGCTGTCAACAGGAACAGTGGCCAAAAGGCTGGCAGCATTGCCACGTTGTATGGCGATGCTAAATCTTTAGCCAAGAAATAGGCCAGCCCAATGGTCACGTGAAGAGTCGACTAACCGCTGTAGGTAATATTTTAAGCTACCCATGTCGTCTCAACTTGCTGTTAAACTGTATTAACTGGACAAAAACTATATTCTATTTTCTTCAAACCTCTTGGTCGTCAGCCCGTATTTAAACCCTTCTGCTTAACCACAACATACATAGTCCCCAAAATATACTGAATAACAGAAGTAATTTAAACTTCCAAATTAGAATTACGTGTCGCATTGAAAATCTGATTCCGGGTTCCACAACAAACTCCTAGTACACCAGTTCAAAATATAATTACCTACAGTTCAATTTAGCCGACTGCAAACGGACCGGGAAGTCAAACGAACTTGCAGTCAACTTAATCAAAGTTGACTAATTAACGTATTCAATTTGGTTTGAAGTTGCGTGTGGTTGGTATTCAGTACATACGAGGTGTTGATTACCTTTAAAGTGATTTGCTGCTGCGGGCTTTGGTACGGTTTACCACAAGCAGCTGACTTGCTGCGTAGTAACAAATAAATTCACGTGTCAGCGGGGGTGAGGGGTGAGGTACTGCGCAGCGAGTAGCGCACTTCAGAGCCGCTATTATGTTTGCATCGGGCTGCATGAGTCGTGCCCATAATATAGCAGGCCATATGGTGTGTTCGCAAATTCAAAGTCAAATCATTTATTTCAAATAGGCACATAAAAGGCACTTTTGGACCTCAAAATTTATCTAGTCGCCCCTTCCAAAAGGTAGTTTCGTATGGAGAAGAATGGGCAAGAAACTCCAACGTTACTCTTTTAAAATATTTTACAATATTATGTTGTATACATTAATTATATAATTAAATTATCAACCAGTTTGATTCCGTCTCGTCCGAATAATTCATACTTATCACAAGAACTGGGGGCCTACTCCGAAGTGCAAAGTGCGAATGTTCGGATCGGACCGACACATGGCCGAACCGAATATTATTGAAAAATGCGAAAAATGTTCGGGTCGGCTCAGTTGGGTCGGGACCATAGTCAATATTCGAAAGAGTGTAGGAGTATAGGATCGGAACCGACCGAACCAAATACTAAATTCGTAGCAGGAAACGGCTGAACATTCGGCCGATACTACTTCGGAGTAGACCCCCAAAATTGGTAAGAATGACGTTTTATTTGCTACGCGTAATTGGTCTACGTATTTTTTATCAATAAAAAATCTAGACGTTTTACAGAAACCCCTATGTATAGAACTGAACTACAACACAGACGTTCGCTTTGATGTTATGTGTCAAAGACAGGCTTAGTTTGGTTATTGTAGACTAAAAGAATGTCTATCTAGATATTTTATGTAGTACTAGCTTCTGCCGCGACTTCGTTCGCGTGAAATTTCTTGTTTTCCCGATCCACATCGCATCGCATCGCCTGCCCGCTTTCACTTCGTTTTTGGTTAGCGTCTTTCTGACTTCTTTTCCTTTTCCCGGCTCCTAAGGATCGTAGCGTGATGTTAAATATAGCCTTGGGATGGGGCTATCAAATGCAAAAAGATTTTTCAAATCCTACTGTTAGTTCTAGAGATTACCTCCTACATACAAACTTACAAATAAACACCTCTATATGATATTGGTATAGTTTGATGTGTCATGAATTACTCATTCAAAAGGGTTATATGAACTTAGAAGGTTGTATTGATGATTTTAACTATGGTAATTCTGTAAATACATACCTACCTACTTGTTACGGTCGCGAATCATGTTTTGTTCAACACTAAGAAATTGTAGCATTCAAACAAACAAACTCTTCAGTTTTATTATTAATATAGATTTACTTGTTAAAAAATATCTAAATATTGGGATGCTGTAGAAAATAGGTTGAAAACCTGTCAATTTTGTGACAACTTTATAAGATAGAGTTAAGTTCTGCTTGTGGAAATATTGAATTTATCTTATAAGTAAATTAAATAAATATTGTTTAAGCAAGAAATGTTCTCAGTGTAGAGATAACGTTTTCCTAATCATCACTAATGTATAGCAAACACAAGCATAGATAAATAATATTGCTTATGCAAGCAAGATACTATTACTACTAGATACTACTTTACATACCTATGCTTGTGTTGTAGAAATTCAAATACTTAATACAGGGTGGCAAATCAAATCAAATAATTTATTCATTTGCAAACATGGGTAATTAGTATACATATATGTAGATGTTTTATTTTTCATAATAGTGCTCAATGTTCTACCGTCACATGGGCATGCAAATCATATTATAATTTTAAGTAACAATTAAGAAACTATGATGATAATACAAAATACAATTTAATGTCAAATCGTCTGACCTACAGTAAAAATTTCATATTAATTCAGAAATGTGAAATCGTTTAAATTACAATAAATGTCAAATCGTTTGAAATACACAAAAAAAATATATTAAAACAAAAAAAAGGCAAACTCATCATCTGCCTAGCCTTTTCCCAACTATGTTGGGGTCGGCTTCCAGGCTAACCAGATGCAGCTGAATCATGCAGGTCATGTAAACAGTATTTACATGGAGCGACTGCCTATATCTGACCTCCACAACCCAGTTACTGGGTAATATGATACCCCTTGGTAAGACCGGTTGTCAGACTTTCGGGCTTCTGACTACCCTTAACGACTGTCAAAGATCCACGAATGACAGCCAGGGCCAACGGCTTAACGTGCTTTCCGAAGCCCGAAGGGGTCTCGGTATGTAAAGATGGTCACCCATTACAGACCAACCGCGGCAAGCGTAGCTGTGCGGCTGTTATTATTTAGCCACGGGCCCAAACCAAACACACACACCCAGGGTGGCAAACTGTAGCCATGAAATCAGAACGTGATTCTAGACGTAATTCTAGCGAGGACATTTTGCGTCGGTTATCAAAAAAAAAAAAAACTCAGCCGTTCCATAGAGAAGTGCCAAAGAAGTAGCTGTTAATTGTTTTTTAAAGAACCGATGAAAAAAATTAATGGAGAGTTCAGAATCACGTGTTGAATCCATGGTTAGAACAGGTTGCGCGTCGATGTTCCTGCCTGTATTTTTGTTAATCAAAAATATATAATTGTATTTTAGTACCTATGCTATATAAACCTTTCTTACTTATTTAGCCTACTAGCTTTTGCCCGCGACTTCGTTCGCGTGGAATAGTGACTTCCGGCAGATTTTTGGTTTTACCCAAATAGTTCTTACTATTTATTTACATTTTTCCGATGAATTTTCAGTACTGAATTGATGCCGACTCTTGACCAATAGATGGCGCTGTATGTCCGGAATAAATTTTATTTTTTATTTTTTGTAATAAAAACTATCCTATGTCCATTCTCAAGTTCCAAACTATGTCTGTACCAAATTTCACACAAATCGGTTCAGTAGTTTAGGCGTGAAGCAAAGACAGACAGACAGAGTTACTTTCGCATTTATAATATTAGTTTGGATAACGTTTCCACTGCTGGGACACAGGCCTCCTCTCTGTGAGAGAGATTGGGCCGTAATCTACCACGTGGGCCCAGTGCGGGTTGGCACCAAAAATTCGAAATTTTGCTACCACATGCCGGTTTCCTCACGATGTTCTCCTTCACCGTTTTGAGAGCAGTGGTGATGATATTATTTACACAAAGTAAAGCGCCGCTTAACGCCGGACGACGTGTTCTAATTTTTGGTAGGGAAAAGAACCAGTGTTGCCGACATACCTTGCAGAGTAAGCAAACTGAAGGGGCAGTGGGCTGGCCATGTTTGTCGAAGGACCGATGGCCGGTGGAGCAGACGAGGCCTGGAGTGGAGACCGCGTAACGTCCAGCGTAATTTGGGACGCCCCTCAGCTAGATGGATCGACGACCGAAAGAAGGTGGCTTTGACAAACTGGATGCGGAAGGCGGAGGACAGGGTGTTGTGGCACAGCCTGCCTACGTCCAGCAGTGGACTGCAATAGGCTGAGTTGATTGTTTGAAAGCGCCTTACTGGCTTCGAACCTACGACCTAGAACTCGTAAGTCGCGGCCGTGAGTGGCCACCACTGCTCCTAATAAACCTTTCTTATATCTTTATAATCTAGAATATATATACATCTAGTAGCTTCTGTACTGTATGGTATTGTTCATGGTGATTTTGATTGCATTGATCTCACGAGCAAACTATGTTATGTAGTCCCACGCAGCAGGTACCCTATTTTCTGTCAGTACCTGTCGAACTAATTCTGGGGGTCTACTCCGAGACGAATGTTCGGCCGTTTCCTGCTACGAAGTTACTATGGTTCGGTCGGTTCCGATCCTACACTCCTACACTCTTTCGAATATTGATTATGGTCCCGATCCAACTGAGCCGATCCGAACTTTTTTCACATTTTTCAATAATATTCGGTTCGGCCATGTGTCAGTCCGATCCGAACATTCGCACTTTGCACTTCGGAGTAGGCCCCCTGGTTTGCGCTGTCCTATCCGTCGAATGGTTGAATCTTATAATTGTAATTTTGTTAATATTGATATTTTTGTATGCTCAAAATCCAAATTTAAATCGAATGTTATGAAAATGATTATTAACCAATAATGTTACTAGGAATGTAAGCCAATCTAGATTTTATTACCTATTTATCATAAGTGTTAATTATTTCTCAGTTGCCAAGCAATCAAATTAATTGGAATCTCTATTTTGCATGATGTATTAATACTTCGTTTATTTAATGATTACTAATTGATATTTCTATAATTATTTATTATTAAAGTTATGTAATTACTTATTACTATCTAGTAGCACTAAATTATCATATTTTCTTTTGTTAATATGCGTTTAATGGAAATGCGGCTGCAATATTGTTAATGTTATGTATTATCTTTCCTCCTCCGTCCTCCAACACATATTGTAGCTGTTTATTGTCCCTGAATAAATAAAATAAAATAACCCGAAAAGGCTTTGTTTCTGACAAATACCTACAGAAAATAATTTACAACCGCACCACCAAAAGTTCCACCACACAATAACTTTGACACACAAGGAAATAACAGTCTTATACATAATCTCCATGAAAAGAAACACAAAAGAAACGGCTATCACCATAAAGACGTTAGCGGGCCGTTAGCAAAGTTTTTACAGCTCTCCGACTATAATATACACTTATATATGTAGGTACGGAGCTAGTCAACACGTATATTTACAAGGCTTATCTGTTGTTCTGTGTGATTCGTATGCGTGGAACATACAAAACGTTAATGTTTGTGTGGGGGTAGCTGGCAAGCGGGTATTTTAATAGGTAGATATTGGGGGCTTACAACTAACTCTTATAGCAGGGCAGAAGTTAATAATAATAATAATATCCCTGGACATTTCACACAGCGCCATCTAGTCCCAAGCTAAGCAACCTAATGCTTGTGTTATGGTAACAAGATGGCTGATAAACTACTTATATACATTTTTTTTTTGTAAATACATACATATTATAGATAGAAAAACACCCAGACTCGGAACAAATACATGTAGGTCATACAAATATTTGTTCCGTGCGGGAATCGAACCCGCGACACGCAGCGCAGCAGTCAATCGCTTAACCACTGCGCCAACCGTGCCGTCTTTAGTCTATAGTTGAACTGCACTGCTTTTTAGGGTTCCGTAGTCCACTAGGAACCCTTATAGTTTCGCCATGTCTGTCTGTCCGTCCGTCTGTCCGTCCTCGCTTAATCTCTGTGACCGTTAGCACTAGAAAGCTGAAATTTGGTACCAATATGTATATCAATCACGCCGACAAAGTGGTAAAATAAAAATTGGAAAAAAAATGTTTTATTAGGGTAGCCCCCCTATATGTAAAGTGTTTTTTTTTTATTTCAACCCTAACGTGTGATATATTGTTGGAAAGGTATTTAAAAATGAATAGGGGTTTACTAAAATCATTTTTTGATAATGTCAATAATTTCGGAAATAATCGCTCCAAAAGTAAAAAACAATGTGTCCCGTCCCCCCCCCTCTAACTTTTGAACCATAAGTTTATAAAATATGAAAAAAATCTGAAAGTAGAACTTTATAAGGACTTTCTAGGAAAATCATTTTGAACTTGATGGAAACAACAGTTTTTGTACAAAAAAGACAAAAAGTTGTACAAAATAATTTCTGGACTAAGTTTGTAGTATAATCGTATATGCAAGCATTTTTTTTAACTTCGTTTACATATTTTATTATCCTGAACGTATCTTTTTTCAAACAAAAAAAGAATTATTAAAATCGGTTCTCGCAATCCAAAATTACCACTGAAAACTTCTGGCACGGAAATAGTGTGAGTATACCAATTGTAATGAAGAAATATCAATGTTTTGGCAAGTCGTCAAGCTGTGCGAAGCAGGGGTGAGTCGCTAGTAATAGAATAATATCCTCATATCATCATCATCTGCCTAGCCTAATCCCAAATATGTTGGGATCCGCCTCCATTCTAAACAGATGCAGCTTAATACCACTATTTTGCATGGTTGAACTGTTACACAAAACTCTTTGACATCACATCTTGATCTTTTCTTTTTGAACGTTCTCCACAGAACTAGCAGTAATCAGCCATAACTCCAATTCCTGGAATTCGAAAAAAAATATTCTCACATTACAATAATTTAGTATCCAGCAACATACAAAGATTTACAAGTGCTTATTTAAATCATTGACTTCATTAATACCTGAAAAATTACAAACAAAGATACTCAAGCACATACATACATACACGAACCCTGAAAACGCAACACTCCTTTTTTGGAGCAGTCGTGTAAAAAGATAAAATTCAACGGAACCATCGGCAGAATTCGTCAATCGAGTTCGAAATCACCCTCCCTACTTCCGTAATCTTTCGTGGCCCGACGCGTTCAGCTCACCTTACCCCAGGCTAAGGATAATCGCTGATTTATGGCTAATATCATCCATGATTTACCAGTATTTCTACCGCTATTTTTTTTCTTCGCACCTTTAACGCATGTATTGAATTTTATTACGTCTCTTTGTGTTAGTTTAACTTGGCTATAACTGTCTAAAGTTTCTTTGAGATTTTATGCTGATGCTATAAGGGAATCTCTGCCAAGTGGCCGTGGAGTTTTTAAATTATCTTTCTTCTTGTTTTAAGTAAGTAGCTGCTTGGATACGGGAGTTATAGGGTTGAATTTTCTGCGTAGGACGTTTTGATCTGTAACGTTTTCATGATAAAGTATTTATATCTCACGATACGACGCGCCCTTTCCTTGTGGCAACTAAGTGTATAAACACGCTCACGCTTCCGACTTCTCCGTCGCGTCGTCTTTATTAATATTGTAGTACCTAGATTTGCTCCGTACCACATTTGTAATGGCAGCTCGATCACGGTGCGGTGGTGACGGAAGTAACTGGTGCTTATAGCACAGGAGTCTTGCACATGTCTAGTATCTTGCCACTAAGTTACAGTCTAATTTAAGGTACAAAATAGTATGTAAATAGGTTTAAGTCTTGAACGAATAAATATTGTTTATTGTTTATATTGTCTCGGACACACATTCACAGCGTGTTTGTACACTTGGTGACCACAAGTAAAGCGCGCGTCGCTTTGTGAGCAAAAAATATTCGAATATGAATGACTAGCTGCACTCCGCGGTTTCACCCGCATAGGTTTCGATCCCGTGGGAATATCGGGATAAAAAGTATCATATAAATTAATCCTGGTTATAAACCATCTGTGTGCCAAATTTCATCGAAATCCGTTCAGTAGTTTTTGCGTGAAAGAGTAACAAACATCCATAAATCCATCCATCCATACAAACTTTCACGTTTATAATATTAGTAGGATAACGAAATAAATGATAATGAAAAATGAGTTCGAACATAGCTTTTATTAAAATGTTCAATTGTATGGTTTATTTATTTATTCAATAAGGGCCGCTAGCACCACAAATGATTAAAATATTTATTATACAAATATTTAGAAGAATGAAAGAAAGAAAATACGTTTATTTGAGGCAACATATGACGCATAAATTGAACAGAATAAAAACAAACCCATTCCATTTAAAAAATCTTTCTGTTGCTCTCAATCGTGTGAAGATGATAGAGACAGAATGATGTTTTAAATACGTTTAGCAGTAACGAGTTTATTTATTTATAAACGATGATTAAAGTTAAGTGACGTTTAAACGTCAAAAATGTAGGGTTAAACAGTCGCTAATCACTTCTCCACTTTAAGCAACGTTTATGAATAAATGGGTAAATGTATTGGAAAAATACATACGTACACAGAATAAAGCTTTCGGTAAACCCAAGCTCTGTTACGAATTGTAATACAATTTTATTAATAGCTGTATGTAAAAATTCAAGCTTGCAGCTTTGTAATCAAATGCTTCTCAAACAAAATCCCATTTCGAAATGAATAATAACATTTCCATGAAAACGTTTTGTTTGATTTTTATTATAAAATCTTTTGATATCAAATGAAAACAATATTCGTTTTCAAAGGAACTAACCTTTGAAAACGAATATTGTTTTCATTTGATATCAAAAGATTTTTAATATGAGAAACAGAAAAAAAAAACAAATTTTATCTATCAATATACAATGAAAACTAATATGAAATCTGAAGAGTTGGTTTGTTTGAACGCGCTAATCTCTGAAACTGCCAGTCGGATTTAAAAAAAAAAAAGCTTGGAAAGCACATAAAGCTGTTGGTCTTGCGCCTGATATCTTCCCGGTCGTGTCGGATTGCCGTCCCATCGGACTGAGAGTAAAGGAACAAAGAGTGCACCTGTGTTTGCGCACACACTTGTGCACTATAATATCTCCTGCAAACCTGGCAAATCTTCGTGGAGATTGGCCACCGTGACCGAAATCGGTCAGGGGAATTATTATTAAAGTTCTTTTTTAAACCCAGATACTAATTTGACAGAGGTAATGTCAAACTTAACACTAAAGACTTAAATGTCAGATTAGTATCTGGGATTAACAAACGAACTTTAGGCCCCTCGCCCACGGCGACTTTTTGTAGCGATGCTGTCACGCGTTCGCATCGATACAGTCGCAATGCGGTCGCTAGCTGTTTACCCTCGCCCACACCACGATTCTCAGTCGTGATGCAAACGCGATACTGTCGCGCTTCTGTCGCGCTTCTGTCGCGATGCGAGTTGCACTGATGCTCGGTTCTCTCACCGATGTCGTCTGACACGATCGGCGTTTGCATCGGTTCTGTAGCGCGTTGGCATCGCTTCTGTAGCGCGTTGGCATCGCTTCTGTAGCGCGTTAGTAGCGATGCTGTCGCACGTTAATGAAACGCGCGACAGCATCGCTAAAGTCGCCGTGGTCGAGGGGCCTTAGTAGTAACAAATGCGGCTTGGTAGATGTCACATGTCGTATGTGTTAGCTTTAAAAAAAGTATTTCTTAGATACCTTTACAAGCACTTGTACGGGTTTTATCCTCTCTTGTATCCCTCTAAATTCCTGTTGGGTTGCTTAAGTTTCAATTCTCTAGAAGTAAGACGGTCGCGCGATCAGATGACTGTTATATTTAAAAAAAAATCTTAGGGGAATTATTGATGTTCCTGATCCCCATAATGAAATCTGCAATCTTTTTATCCCAGACAATTATTGTCGTGGCAGAAAATACCGCTTGCTGGCTGTTTCAACTTGCCGTACTGTGGCACACAGTCACCTCCTCCTCATTCCTCGGACATTAGCCTCTATTAACGCTCTCCTGGACTCAAACACAGATCTTGATATGTTTGCCAATGAATGGAAGATGATATTGTCAGAATGTTTGAATTTTTGTGAGAAGAATGCATGACTGTGTTAAATAAATCATATTATTATGTTTAATTAGTGTTATTGGCTTTGTCCGTTCTATTTAAAATCAATGTCTTAAAACTTTTGATTCTAGGACATGACGGTATCCTTGCGATGTATTCCTTCACCATTTTGAGAGCAGTGGTGATGATATTAAATACATAAAGTACCAGGTACCCAGGTGTAGGTACCTGGGTTCGATCTCACGACCTACAACTCGTAAGTAGGGGTCGGGGGTACCTTTCGAGGAAAGAAAGCGTGATGTTATGCTATTACAATAATTATTTATTTATTTAATTTGACAACATTGTTCCAATGGTTAGGCAACAATAACTTATTAAGTAAGGGTTATTAATATCAATTTGCCCCCCCATAACACAAGATTTTCCTAGCATGAGGGACATTAATATTTATTTATTTATTTATCACAAACACAACTATCATTACAGGCAATAATCCTAATGCGGTAGCGTGGTCTTCTGGACATTCTACACCGTATTTTTATTCATTCGTGGTATTTTATTCTTTTATCTATAATATGTATGTATTTACAAAAAAAAATGTATATAAGTAGTTTATCAGCCATCTTGTTACCATAACACAAGCATTAGGTTGCTTAGCTTGGGACTAGATGGCGCTGTGTGAAATGTCCAGGGATATTTTTTTTTTTTTATTTATTCTAAATTACAATTAAAGCTACTAGTTATATATTAGCATAACATAATACAAACAATGTTACCTTTGTGAATTCATTCAGAGAGCAATTGAATAAATCTATTCTATCAGCAGTGTCATTCAGTGTATGCAAGGCTCGCTTGACCATATCTGCTTGACCTCTGTTTTTATTTTAAGCACCGTGTCTGTGTCTACATTGTACCGCTATGATGACAAATAAAATTTTATTATTAGATATTATTTTATTAATTAAATCAAATCAAAATAAAACAATTTCTATTCATGCTGCCGCACGAGCAACTGGACAGCGTGTCTAAGTATTGATGTATCGTGTTTTTCAGCTAAGGTTTTCAGTATGCTGTTGGTGCTAGCCCTCATTCTACTTATTAATGATGCGGTCTTTTTCCTCCGAATGGCAAAGAAGTCGTCGATTCGCGCTACAGCAGACATGCCAGACGCGCTGCAGAATCGGGGCAACCTCAACAGCACCCTGAAACCATTGCTATATTGCACCCGCAGGGCATCTAGTGCCCCCCGCGTGCAGTTGACCCGCAAACTACCCGTGTAGAACACTTGACAGTACGCTTTAAGTAGACTTGTTTTCACCTCGTTACTACAACGAGCGAATCTGTGAGCCAACATTTTGCATCTGGCTGCTAGTGCCCTGCATTCCCGTTCAATGTCTACCTGAACCCTGAGGTCCTCGGTGACAAAGTGACCCAAGTATTTAAATTGGGTGACCCTGTTAAGTGGTCATCCATTGAGGGATATTGAGGGCTCGTAATTTAAAAGTTTTCCGGGAGCAACAAAGATCAGGTAATCATTCTTCATCTCATTATACAATAGGCCGTGGCTTGCCGCATACCTTGCACAGACGCTCATCATCTTCCTGATCGAGCCAGCCGTTGGACTCAGCAGCACCATGTCGTCAGCGTAACTTAAATTGTTGACGCTAGCGCCATCTATTTTGCACCCAACTTTGAATATGTTGCCATACATCCGAAGGCCAATTCTCGTTATTTAAAACGTTCAAAATCTAGTCGCAGTCTCATCTCGGCGACAAACAAATGTCAAAAACTTGTCAAAATGTAGGGAAATTAGAAGTATTTTTTGACAGATTGAGACTGAGATCAGACTGTGAATGGTCTTAAAATTACGAGAATTGCCCCTCTGATCTAGAGTACGCCTATGTTCTACATTATGACACATACTATCCCCACACTTCTCAAACAACTCAGGATAGTGGATGTTCCTCAACTCTTTGTTACATAGATCCCGATACCTATCTATTTCCACCTTATCGCGCTCCCGCCATAAAACTTAGTTCTGTGCTTTAGTTTCCTGTGCCACTTTTGACACTAATTATATTCTATCCTGTATTTTTTGCGTTTTCGTATAAGCTGCGTCATCTAATTACTTTTCATCGAAGACTCAAAGTTTCTAGGTACCTTCAGGATCCAAGTTCAATTTTCTAAACTTTAATTATCTCGGTACTAATGAGATTTAGTTTAGCAAGTTAGCAACAGCTGTGTAATTTGTAATAGGTGGGCGTTCATAATTAAATTACTTGTTATCTATAGAAACTAGATCAAAAGTTTTAGGGGTCCATAATGAAATAGGGAGAGGGACAAGATGGAAACTGGAAAACGTGTAACATGCCATAATCAGCCTGTAACATGCCATAATCAGCCTGTAACATGCCATAATCAGCCTGTAACATGCCATAATCAGCCTGTAACATGCCATAATCAGCCTGTAACATGCCATAATCAGCCTGTAACATGTCATAATCAGTCTGTAACATGCCATAATCAGTCTGTAACATGCCATAATCAGCCTGTAACATGCCATAATCAGCCTGTAACATGCCATTATTAGCCTGTAACTTCCCACTGCTGGGACACAAGCCTCGGTTCTTACCGAGAGGAGGGGGGAGAGGGCCGTAATCTACCACGCGGGCCCAGTGCGGGTTGGTAGATGTCACATGTCTTCGAATTTTTGGCTCTAGGACATGCCGGTTTCCTCATGATGTTTTCTTTCACCTTTTTGAGAGCAGTGGTGATGAAATTAAATTCACAAAGTAAAATACCTACCTCGGTTCGAACTCACGACCTACAACTTGTAAGTCGAAGCCGATACCATTGCGAAAAAAAAATGAAACTAAAGCAGCTATTATTACTTAAATAACCTCGAATATGAATTACATGAATCCCAGACTCCAAAACCAAGGTCATTCACTTCCACCACTCAAATTAACCACCCCAGGGAAAACAGGCATAAAGCTTTTTCAAATCTTTTGACTTGAGAAGTCCAATCCAATTTTGTTTAAGACCTTAATTCGTAATGTGATCGGGTGGGAGATTAGTTTTGTTGCTAAGTTAAATTGAAACTACTTAGGTATATACACCGTTAAATTTTGATTGTTTTAATCCTTAAAAGGAGTCATTGTACTCATCAATATGAACAAATTTTACTACGGGACCAACCCTTTTTTTTGGTTGGGAAATCATCAAATGACCCCTCCCGCTCTGGGCGGAGCGGAAGGGAGTGTCAGACTTTTACTGACTAAAACCTTGCCTGTGCCAAGGGCTACGGTATCTCTTTCGAATAACCCGCAGCCCTGGTGGCACGGGACCAACCTTGAAATCGTGAAAAAGAAATCAGTTGATCCATACATAATGTCGAGTTATGCGAACATAAATCTATGGATCAACTGATTTTTTTTCACGATTTCAGCGTTGGTCCCGTAGTAAAAGTTGTTCATAATGATGAGTACAATAACCCCTTTTAAGGATTAAAACGATCAAAATTTAACGGTGTTTAGAAGTATCAAATTGGTCTAGGCTGAAATAAGTTGTTAATCTAGTACAACTAAGGCTGTAGATTATAATTATGATAGTGACGTCAGTACATAAAATGGTAATAATAGATAGTCATAGAATAAAGTAGTGAATAGTATAGGGGCTTGTGGTTAAGTAATAACATGCCGCGGTTAATCCGTGGATTGGTGACCATCTTTACATACCAAGACCTGTCTGTGCCTCCGAAAGCACGTGAAGCCGTTGGTCCCGGCTGTCATCGTAGATCTTTGACAGTCTTTCGGAAGCCCGAAAGTCTGACAACCAGTCTTAATTACCAAGGGGTTTCGTATTGCCCAGTAAAGGGTTGTGGAGGTCCGATAAACAGTCGCTCCATGTAAAGTACTGGTACTCAGCTGCATTTGATTAGACTGGAAGCCGACCCCAACATGGTAGGGAAAAGGCTATGCTGGTGACGAGTGGCGTCAGTTAGTGGTAATTCGTTCATAGGCCGCGAATCATAATTATTTATATCAACCTCCAACCTGATGCTGACTTGCAAATTGCAAAAAAAAAACGGGTTGCAGACGCGAGTTCAACATTTTTTACCCATCACAAAAAACTCTCCCTCCGTCTTACGAATTTTCGATCAGTTCACGTGGCCTGACGCGAGCTCAGTCTTACAAGTTTTCGATCAGGTCACGGTGTCCTGTCGCAAGCTTAATAGTTTTTACCCATCACAAAAAGTGCACAACGCCGTTAAAGAAGTTTTCACTTCAAAACGTAAAAAAATTGAATTTTTCGGGTTAACGTTTTCGCCTTAAACCAATTTCTTATAAATCCAAAAGTTCACTCTGAATGGTTTCACAGAAATTCTTTCGATCATCACATAAATTGGCCTCACTTAAAACTCTGCCTACCCTCAAATCGTGAGCGACATCCATAATTCATAAGGAGTAATACTTTCTGATGCGTCGCGCGTCATATATGCTCAACTAAGATCTGAGAAGAAAGGGGGATACGGCTTTTATTATTATTATACCTACGAGGCAACAACAGAAGGTTCGTCATGGTTAGACACGTAGAAATGTTAAAACCATTAATCATTATCATCCATTCACCATCTGCCTAGCCTTTCCTCAACTATCTTGGGGTCGGCGTCCAGTCTAACCGGATTCAGCTGAATACCAGTGTTTTACAAGGAGCGACTGCCTATCTGACCTCCACACCACAACCCAGTTACTGGGTAATACGATACCCCTTGGTAAGACTGGTTGTCAGACTTTCGGGTTTCTGACTACCCGTAACGACTGTCAAAGATCCAAGAATGACAGCCGGGACCAACGGCTTAACGTGCTTTCCGAGGCACGAAAAAAGAAAGAAAAGAAAGAAAGAAAAATGCATTTATTTGCGGCAAACATGACGCATAAAAAAAGGACATAAACACACAAAAAAAAAAAAAAACAAGTTGGGGGTAAACATGCGTCACATTCACGCAAAACGGCCAACGCTCAGCATAATGCTAAGACCCTATACGAGACAGAGCCCCAGCGCTGGTCAAAAAAAAAGGTCTCGGTATGTAAAGATGGTGACCCACCCACAGACCAATAGCGGTAAGCGTAGCTTAACCTAATCAATCGACCTATGCGGCTGTATTGTTTAGCTAAGGACAGGGCACGGGTATTAATCATTATCATCATCAATTCAGCCGAATAATATTCATTGCTAGATATAGGCCGAAAAGTTTATGAATTTCATTCAATGTTTGTCTGATAAAACAAGA
The DNA here is from genome assembly GCA_945859715.1 of Apamea sordens. Lineage (NCBI taxonomy): Eukaryota > Metazoa > Arthropoda > Insecta > Lepidoptera > Noctuidae > Apamea > Apamea sordens. Next base: position 1,928,383 of record OX244002.1, read on the forward strand.
ATGAAACCAATGGCGGTATGAGCTGGATCCACTGACCTACATATATTATACAAGTACGCTGGACATTATTAATACTGTCGATGACAAAACGAAGACATTTGATTTTCTTCATTTTGGCGCTGACAACAACGTGAGCGTCCTTGGAACTAATATTTTTGATAGTGTTACAAAAATGCGTATTTTGCTGTCTTATTAAAAATATTCTAAATATCTCGTAGTAAACACAAAATACACAAAAAAGTAGATTCCACGATTTAGACCTAAATCGTCAGAGAAGTAGATACCAAAACAACAATAGTCCGCTCAACGAATAACTGAAAAGGAGGTGTAGAGTGCGTGAGCTGAACCTAAGCAATTTCTACAGAAAGTTGTTCCGGGTGCTTAGGGAGTAAACATACTAAAAGTCCCTTCGTCTATGGGGTGAGCCGGAGTGGGGGGATAAAAGTTCCCACTGTTGAGTTTTTCGCTAATATCTTTAAAATGGTGCATTGTAGAGAAAAATTATTTACCATGCAATAAATACACTTTTTTCGAATCCCTACTCATTTTCGAACTACACGTTCCGGAAAGTGAACATTTTCGAAAAAACGACTTTTATCAAACACTATCTGTTGCCTGCTACTTCATTCGCGTTATTTCGGGATAAAAAGTAGCCTATATGGTAATCCAATCTATCTATCTACTAAATTTCATCCAAATCCGTTCAGCCGTTGAGATGAATAGTTAAATTTGACCCAACACTGCTGTTTCAGCGAATGTGTATAAGCAAACGATCAGAGGACGATTTGATAGAATTCTTAGTACGAGTTAGCCCCATTTCCCTTGACACTGTTTAATAAAAGTGGGATGAGGGAGACCACCAGCTCTGTCCTGTACAGCATGTTCGAGCCTACTATTAAGGCTGTTGAACTGTCTCAAATGAACGTAGTAGTGGACGGTGGATTCCTACTGCACAGAGTAATTTGGAAAAAAGATGCCTGTGACGCCACGATTTGTGATGGATATATCACCTACATCAACCGCCACTATCGTGGAATGAGTTGTACTGTGGTATTTGATGGGTATACAAACTCAGTTAACTGTACGAAGTCACAAGAACAGAGGCGACGATACAAACTGAGGAGGTCGGCTGATATCAATTTGTCTTGGAACACATCAATACCAGTGAAATAAGAATTTTTTTTGTCTAATCCTACCAACAAAAGTCAGCTCATTTCCTTACTATAGACAAAGCTTCAGAAAAATGGGATACAATCTTTCCAGGCCACCGATGGTGCTTACGTGTACGTCCTTACCGTGAAGACTGCTGTTGGCGGTTGATGTAGGTGATATATCTATTACTGATGGATATATCACATACATCAACCGCCACTTTCCTGGAACATGATTGTATGTACAATTTGGACATACACAAGCGACACACTTTGTCTTCACATAAAACCTTCGTTCTGCGCTCTGTAATGACCATCGTCTCGAGATGAAATTCTTTTTGCTTCGCCTCCTGACCTGACCTCGAACAACACCGAGGTCACATTTACCTTTGGTAAAGAAAATTCTTGGTAATAAAAGTTTCGATCTAGATTATAATATTGTAAGGCTTCAGGTTATCTCTTGGCGTTGACATCAGACAGTTCTATGTTAGTTTATTGTAAAAGAAAGATAAATATAGTTGATTGGTATAACAACCATATTGGGAGCTATATGTACGGTCACCAATTGAGATAAGTAACCAGGATCTTCGGATATAGTTGAACTTTAATAAAAACCCGATGAATCTTTTCTAATGAAATAATATTAAATTAATAGAAAACCAACAATTCATTTATCAAATTAAATTTCATTCGACAACATCCATCAGTTTCTTACTAAACTTAAACTATATCCGACGGCCCTGGTTACTTATCTCCTTTGGTGACTGTACGTTTGAGCCGTTTAGGGTTGAAACACTAGGGCCTTGGGATCCGTGTCCTCAACGAGTATTTCGGGACATCGCCAAGCGGTTGGTCGATACTTCACGTGACCAGAGCGCTAGTCTATTTTTAACCCAAAAAATCGGCATTGCCATCCAACGTGGTAATGCTTTAAGCATAAACAGGTTTGTACAAACCAAGCAACGGGCAGCTCGCCGTCCGCAAGCCCGCGCTTACGGTGGCCGGGAGTCGGTTGCTGACTTCCGACGTCCAGGGCGCCTCCTGCGGCGACTACTCGGTCCGTACCATGGCCTGGACCGGGGCCGGACGTGAGAAATCGCCGCCACGAGGACGCGGTGGTGCTCCGCCCAAGCCGGCCAGACCTCCAACGTATGCTCCACCGTGTCCTCCGGGTGATCTACACAGTGGTGACCCCCTGGCGTTTCGTCCCGCCTTATCCTGAACAGGAACCTCCTGAAACAACCGTGTCCGGTGAGGACCTGCGTTAGGCGGAAGGTGAAGGCGCCGTGGCGCCTCTCCAGCCACTCCTCAAAGAGGGGACTTATCACCGCAATTTTTTTTTTCTATACATTGCCCACATTAGGAATTTTTCCTGTATCGTGAGTGCGTTTACAAACATTTAAACTCACATACACAAACAGCCAGACACGGAACAACTAGGTACTTGTAGGCCATACAAATATTTGTTCCGTGCGGGAATCGAACAGCCGCCACGAGGCGCAGCAGTTAATCGCTTAACCACTGCGCCAACCGTGTCGTCAATTGTGGCGTGCCCAGTGAACACAGGCCTTAATACTCGCGAATCTACTATTATTCCTGACTGGGAAAAATCTAAGAAAAAGTCCCGGTCGTCGACAATGTGAACGATTGAAACTTTTTTCCCAGATCGTCAACAGGGTTGACGACAAGGTGTTACTAATCGGGAATGTTCGCTGACCGGTACGTAGGTATATCCGTCACTAAGGCTGCATGATACTCGCACGTCATTAAACATCACGGTCTATTTTTGTATAAGGACCAATTTAGGGCTGTTGGGTAGTTTGAACCTTATTGAAGTTACAATTTACTGGGAGTTTAGTCAAAAGTCATTAAGTAACGCCGACTACGTCTTGCTTATTCTTACACCACTAGAAGGGGAGACCACAATTAGACGTGATAAAATAGAGCAGGTCCAAACCAACAAAAAGAAAATGGAAATGATTACAATGCATAGCCAGCCTATAATGTTCCCATTGCTGGGACACAGGCCTCCTCTCTAAAGAGTGTGCCGAAATCCACCACACAGGCCCACACACATATTTTCGAATTTATGGTTCCAGGACGTGCCAGTTTCCTCACGATGTTTTCCTTCACCGTTTTGAGAGCAGTGGTGATGAAAAAATTCACACACAGTAATGTGCCTGTCTGGCTTCGAACCTACGAACGTCAACTCGTTAGTCTCGGCCGTTTCCAGTGGGCCATCACACATCTCAACCTAATAAACACTCTCTCTCACAATGATTACAACAAACATAAAATATTAAATTAAAAATTTAAAAAACACAAACCGACACAAAATATTAATTAAAATAGTATGAATGTAAAAAGCCTAAAACAATAAAAAAACAAACTATTGAAAAAATAGCCACAAATAGAACAAAAAAGGTATAAACGTGAAACCCTATAAAAAGAAAAAAATAACCTTGAAATTATGACCCATACTACATAGAAGTAGTGAAATTTTTGTGATTAAATGTTGTCCCGTCGCAAGCCCAAGCAACAATCCCTTTCATTTGATATCCATATTGAAGGAGTTGTGAAAAAAAAAGTAATTCGCCATTTTGTGGTGGCGGCCATCTTGGATTTGAAATTTGTCATAGTGTAGGTATAGCATTCTACTAGTCAAGCCTTTTCATTTGATACCCATATTGCGGGAGTTTTATTTTATTTTTATTCAAGTGGAACAACAAACAGCTACAATATAAAATATAGAAGAAAAACACAAAACATAAATAGACAATATTGCAGCCCACAACGCTGTTCACAGATTAACAATAGGATACAATACAGTGAAAACAGAGTTGTGAAAAAAAATGTAATTATCCATTTTGTGGTCGCGGCCATCTTGGATTTGAAATTTATCATAGTGTATAGCATTCTACTGGTCAAGCCCTTTCATTTAATATCCATATTGAGGGAGTGGTGAAAAAATATGTAATCCTCCATTTTGTGGCGGCATCTTTCAGCAAACATAGCTAAGAACACTCTCGACAAATTCACCTTTAAAACAAAAAAAAACAAAATCAAAATCGGTTCATCCGTTCGGGAGCTACGATGCCACACACACACAGACACCCCCACATACCCCGACACGTCAAACTTTTAACACCCCGTCGTTTTTGCGTCGGGGGTTAAAAATAATAATAAACTACAGACGAGAGAAAAATGTCGGATAAAGTACAAACAAAGCGAATCTGTGCTGTCAACATGACGCGTACGAGTGACATTATCTAATTCGCCTGACGTGGTCTAACGTCGCCTGACGTCGCCTGACGTGTGCTCAACATACATTATGACGGTTATTATTTATGAAACATGGGCACAAATTATACTTCACAATAATGTAGGTACAGACACCAGCACATCAACCTACTACAATCTGTCAAATTTCTTTAATGGATTTTCAACTTTATCGCTGAAGCATTAAGGTTCAAGGTTGATTGGGAAAATTTTACAGTTTCGGGTAGTTTGACCTGCTGGCGTCTGTACATACCTACGGAATTTGATTGCCGTTTTCGTGATTTTTCTGTTTTTTTTTTTAATGTAGGTAGTAGTATATGGAGATTTTGGGACAGCATGACTTTCGAGCATTTTGATTTATGTTTGACTGACTAGTTTGGAACTCAATCAGAGCCGTCATGACTGGGTCACGTGGTGAGGTCACGAATCGAATTACGATAAAACGCACAGAAAACTCAATAATGATGAGCAGTGGTGGCCAAGTGATAACGGCCGTGACTTACGAGTTGTAGGTCGTAGGTTCAAACCCAGACTGACGCTTTACTTTGTGTAAATTATTTCATCACCATTGCTCTCAAATCGGTGAAGGAAAAAATCGTGAGGAAACCGGCATGTCCTAGAACCAAAAATCCACACATCACAATCTACCACCCCACTGGGCCCGCATGCTGGATTACGGCCCGCTCCCTTTGTTAGAGAGGAGGCCTGTGTCCCAACAGTGGGAACATTATAGGCTGATTATAAACACTCAAAAATGTATCGATTAGGTAGTTGGGGACTGACGAGCCAGAGGGCTCCTCAGCCCCCAACCGTAGCACTCTTCGAATCTTAACACTAACAGTATCATAGCTGCCACAAAATCATGTTTTTCAGTTGTTTAGTTAAAACCATAGTGGTTTAACCTCATCACGATGATTATGTATTGAGTTTGATGTAAGAATTACATTAGCCACGCGTCATGTTTGCCGCAAATAAATGTATTTTATTTCTTTCTTTCCTTTTTAAACCAGTGTCAAGTTTTTGTGATAATACCCTTAATCTTATGCCAATGTGTTGCTAAATAAAAACCAAAAGTCATTCAAATTAGTCAGAGAATCAACAATTTTCGAACGTCAAAATTACATAGACAGTTCTCCAAAATACCCGTCCTTCACCACTTTCTAGTGCTTTCGCTGAAAAGAAGGAACAAACTCCTCAGCAGCAAATCTGTCTGTTCAGTCAGAACAACTTGATTTTATACAATAGTAGGTATGAAAAGTAATTAGCATTGTCGTGTAGCGACAAGAAAAGCTTAATCTTTCAAAGGTAAAATTAAATTAAATAAAGGGAGGTAGAAAACAATTAAAGATATATTTATAAGCACTTAAAAGATGGAGATGGAATGGCAGTGGTGTGTAATAATGTGGAGGTGGGGTGTATGGGTGACGATGCGCGATAGGTGGGTTGAGGAGGCTGAGGTGGAGATACAGCTGGAGCTGAGGAGGTAGACCGACGCGAGGCAGATGCTGGCGACAGGTGCAGGTACAGGTGCAGGTCCAGGTGCATGTACAGGTGCAGGTACAGGTGAAGGTGCAGGTGCAGGTGATGGCAGGTGCTGGTGCGTGTGCGGTACGGAGGACACCCGTAGGAGGGCCCACGCAGCAGGACAGGACAGCACGGCAGCAGGAGAGAGCAAGCACGGCGGGGACGCTGAAAGCCCGCCAGGTGAGCCGGCCCTTGGATGAGGCGCGGCCCAATAGTTACAGGAGGCCTCCACGGAGGACGGAGGACGGAGGCGTAGGCAGGGTCCGTCAGGTACGCTGAGTGTTCCCGGGATAGGTGGCCCTGGAGTATCAAGCTTTTTGTAGTATTCGGTTTAGAGGCGGAACCCGAACTGATCCTTGCATTGCGTGGATCTATTAAGTGGATCTATAAAGGAGGAATTAATGAAGATATATGAGTATGTACATTATGGTACAACATTACGAGATACAGAACATTAAATTAAATTGTTTGCCATTATTTCAGTAGTATAAACAGCTATACTTACTAAAGCAAAATATATTTACAAAAAATTCAAAATTTAATACCTTAATAAAAGCCTCCAGGCATAAAGGGCGTGTCATATTTCACTTACATAATATTTACCTATATATGCAATGCTGCGCTATGTTCACATGGCTGTCACTCGAAGTCACAAATGATTAACTAGGACTATCGAAGTAAGATAAATAAACGAGGTATTCCACTCAAAGTACTAAGCACTTAGACGAACCGCACCTTAGCACTTACACTAACAGCACTGAAACAAAATTTTGTAACGTGCGGTTAGTGGAAGTGCTCAGGTGCGTTCGGGCAAGTGCTGTTGAAATCAGTGCTCTAAGTGGAATACCTCAAATAAACAGTTAATTACTAAAAACAATAACATAACCATGGTCAGCAAGACGAACATTCACTACCACGAACAACTCACACAATATTTAAGCAAACTAAATTTACCTTACTTTATCATTCGTCAAACGACCGCGAGCAAAACCACAACAAAACCAAGGTGCACATTACCCGATGATGTCCCGCTATCTACCGGCCAGACTATGTGTCCTCGCTTTATTTCCTGTGGGAACCCGGTCTCGATACTAGCATTACTATTGATTTTCGATTGATAATAGTTTTGATGAAGTTTCCAGATGTTCCGTTCAGTGAACAAGTTTAGTGTGTGCTATTTATTTTGCGACGAGTAGGATGTTCGATATTCAATAATGTATTATTCAGAAGATTTAGAAATTGTGGTTTACGTTTATGGATGTATTAATATACTTCTTTCAAAGAGTAAAATTCAAACGCCAAGCATTTATTTCAATTAAACCAATTACTTTTGAATTGTCAAGGGGTTAGCCAGTCTGAAAGATGAAGCAAAAGTTGGATGGAGAAGAACGGGCAAGAAGTTCCACGGACACTCTTTTAAATCAAAAATTTGATTACACTCATGTTAGAATAAGAAATGTGAGAACGATGAAGACAGACGTGCACACTAAAAGCGCCCGCAATAAAAACATAAATAAAAACAATTAAAATATTAAAATAAGCCGTGACAGCTAAGAAATGACCAGCCACTTCTGACGGCATCCGTTCACAAACATAACGTATGTGTGGCAAACAAACAGGCTAGGTACAGACGCCAGCACATCAAGCTACTACAAGCTGTCAAATTTCTTTAATAGATTTTCAACTTTATCTTTAAAGCATTAAGGTTCAAGATTGATTGGGAAAATTTGACAGTTTCGGGTAGCTTAACCTGCTGGCGTCTGTACCTACCTAACCTGATACACATGACCTGCGGGGTAATTACGTAATACACTAATAGTAACAATGGCTTTCATTTTGACAGTTCAACAACATTCATTGCGTTATTTACGTTGTTGAGCAGACAAATTTTTCGAACATACGAAGCAATGGATTCGCAATATCCTTCAAAATGATTTGGATTATGGTGAAAGAGTGTTGCGCAATTAAGGTGCCATATCAAAGGCATCGCAGGTTCGTTGCTAACCTAAACTTAAAGGTGAAAATGTTTCGGTAGTTACAGCGACATCCAAACCTTTTCACCAGAACAAAGCAACGCTGCTTGGTAGCAAAAATAGCTACAGGCAGCCTTTCCAGACGAGGTTCTTCACAAATAACTCTACTAAAATACGTATAAGTTGATACTATTTACGGATTATTTTTTAACAAGGAAAGCTTGTTGCGAAAAAGCTCGTCCAAGAAAGAAACTATTCTTACATTTCTATCACTTAGCAGCAAGAGAATTATAAAAATATACCTACCAGCCTCTGGCTGAGAGTTGCTGTTCCATTTTAAAGTTTTTGGATTCAGTCTGCTTAACCTTTTCCTAACTACATTGGGGTGGGCTTCCAGTCTAACCAGATGCAGCTGAATACCAGTATTTTACATAGAGTGACTGCCTATTTGACCGCCACAACCCAGTTCCTGGATAATACGATACCCCTTGGTATGTCTTACCAACTTCAAGGGGTATCGTACTGCCAGGGTAGCGGGATCGTCCGAAAGGGTTACCGCTGCCCTGGAACATAAAGGGCTAAGGAAGGAACACGGGTGGGTTTTAGTCAGTAAGAGTCTGACACTCCCTTCTGCTCCACCCAGAGCGGGAGATGATCCTCAAAAAAAAAAAAAAAAAGGGGTATCGTATTATCGGCTGTCAGATTTTTGGGCTTCTGACGACCCGTAACCAAGCGTATGGATTACAGACAGTTAAAAACTTTCAACGTTGTTTCATGGTTGAATAAATCTACTTCCTTCAATGTTTCTTGTTATAATTGGTTGACCAAGATAACAACAACTAAGTAAGACAGAAAACATGATAATAGATGAAATTTGCTGAACTAGGAGTTAGTAAATCATCTACAACTGGCCACAAACATTACTAAAACCACCAAAATATTTTATTTCTTTTAATAAATCTATTCTTTACACGAGGGCCATGCGGTCCTAGTGTCCACTTGGTTCTTCGGGACTTCTTTCAGTGATTGGTCGACTATTTACTAGACCAGAAGTGCGATTCTGTAACCACCTCACCGTGAAAACTTAGGTGAAGTGAGCTGTCATTCCAACTAATGCTAGGGATTGACACTATTGACAGCTCACTCTAAGGTCACTTCACCTAACTTTACACGGTGAGATTTTTACAGAATCGATCGGAAGAAGTCTAGCCTATTTTTTGGCCAAAGAATTGGCCAGCCTTTTGAACACTTTTTCTTTTGACAGCTACGCGGACGAATTTTTTGATGCTTAATGACACTTTTTTAGCAAGAAAGCGTCGCGGCTCACCCCGTAGAAGATGATGGGCTGAGCTGGAGAAAACAAACGACCAGTGGTCCACTTTAGCTCTGGATGGAAAGAGCTGGAAGTCCGAGGGCCTTTGCCCAGCCGTGGGATAGTGCAGGCTAACAGTAACAGTTACGATTGTTTTCCCTCCTTTTTTATGTACAGGCCAGCAGGTCAAGCTACCCGAAACTGTCAAATTTTCCCAATCAACCTTGAACCTTAATACTTCAGCGATAAAGTTGAAAATCTATTAAAGAAATTTGTCAGATAGTAGCTTGATGTGCTGGCGTCTGTATACATGTAAGTACATATTATTATTTTAAGACTTAGCTTATACATAGTATGATAATATTATTTACCTCTGTGCTTGAAGAAATAACGAGATATACTTTAAAATGATACCAAGACAACTAAAATATTCAATAAAAAGACTACACCGAATGAATTTAAATCTAGAAAGTAGAAACTCATAAATCCAACGAGAACCTGAAATAAGATTTCAAAAACTGGGTCATAAAACAGATTTCCATTTCAAGAGCTTACAATTTTAATTTCCTTAACATCCAAAAAGAAAGTCCTCCGACCCGTGGTAGGGTTGTGCTAGATATAATCCGGCGGACTGCTAGGAAATAACTGTGGCTAGGGTTGGTGGGCTGATGAAAAATGGATGGAGGTCATTATTGGCTTTAGTACAAAGTGAGACCGTTTTTTAGGAAGAATTGCTGTCGGCATTTTGTGCGTAGAAAATTATTCTTCTTTGCAACTATTTTCTCCCTTGATGTTTCACATTTCTCATTCATTTCTTCGTTCAACTTACAAAGCAAATTCTATACTTAATAGTAAGTAATATTACAAAAAGGTAAAATTTGATTGTTTGCAAGTTTCTATGTAGGGGGTAATCTCTGGAACTACCTACTAAGAAAAAATGTTTGCATTTGATAGTCTTTTCTTAAGGAAGGCTGTAGGCTATTTAACATTACGCTATTACCTTCAGGATGCGAGCAAAGAGTGCGTGTCAGACTTTTACTGACTAAAACCCATCCGTGTTCCTTCAGTTGCCTGTACCAGGGGCCACGGTATCTCTTTCGAACAACCCGCGGCCCTGGCAGGCATAGGCTCAGCGGACCCCGTCAATTCGTGCTGATATCACGTGGAACACAACGCGCCGTCGACCGGGCCTGGTCCTTACCGGGCGGCAAGCTGCCTATTGCTCGCCACCCGTAAGCCCGCGCCTACGGTAACCGGGAGTCGGGTGCTGACTCCCGACATCCAGGGTGTCTCCTGCGGTGACTAGGGGCGTACCCTTACATACCGAACGAAACAAGTATCTACCTTCACTGCTTAGCTTACTGGCGACAGTGGCAACTTGAGTTGAGTCGTGCAAGGTTGTTATAATGATTTGGCAAATAAAGTTTCTTTTTATGCGTTGTGTTTAGAATTCTCAAACAAAATGTTGCCTATAGTTAGAACGTTGTCAGCAGAATATTATAGATCCAATAATGGAATACAAACTTACTCATTAAATTGTAATTATCGTTTGATCGTTTACAGGAACTTTAGTTCTTGACATAATTCCTCGTTGGCATTATAAAATACAGATTTTTGAGAGAAATAAAATATAGCTAAGTACTTACATAGAACTCTCTTTCTGTTTTATCCACGGATCAGAATAGAACGACGCAAAAACATATTTTAATAAAAGTGCATGATGCAGCGTCAGCGGGCGCCCTATCTTTTAAAGCAGGGTGTGCATAATATCTTTGCTAATAAACGAAACGTTAGTAGTAAAAATTTAAAACCTAGAGGAGGCACGTATTATAAAAGAAATTAAAGTCGCTTTTCGTGGGACAAGAACAAAGCAGTCACGCTTTGTTCTTCTAAACTTCTCAACAGATTTTGATACCGTTTTCATCGTCATTTAGACAATTTATTCCGGAAGGTTTAATGTGTAAAATTATTGGGCGTGTGACGCCCCCCAGCTAGATGATCCGACGACCTTAAGAAGGTGACTGAAGGTGGAGGACAGGGTGTTGTGGCGCAGCCTAGGAGATGCCGATGTCCAGCAATGGACTGTGATAGGCTGAGTTGATTGATTGACATTCATATTAAAATTACGTGTAATAAATAAAACTTCGATACTTTGTCAAGTCGTAAAAACAGTGCGAAGAAACTATTGTTCATTTGAAGGAGTTTAAATGATGATTGACATAGAAAAACACCATTTACTATGCGGGCTGAAACTACTAAGCATAAAATATTCTACCCCCACTAATGATACAACCAGTATAAAATAATTAAAATTAGTAGAATCGTCAATTCTTAGAAAATTTGCCAATAAACCAATTTTCAAAAGGCAATCTCATCGTAGCGACAATGAATTTTCTGACATGAATGAATGAACGATCTTAAAAATACGGGAATAGCCTTTAAGTATCGTGTGGTACCTATCCCAACGAAAGTAAAGGAACTAATAAATTATTATTAGATATTTCTTTATTTTTAACGAATTCTGTAACTGCAATTATTCCGTTATGACACAGAGTAAAAAAATATTCACTTGCAATAATATTTGATCCCTTTAGAGATTTTTTCAATATAAAAATTGAAATTACATTTGTTATTTATTTATTTATTAAACTTTATGCACAAGCAAAAAATACTGTTCAAATGCGGATATACCGTTTTATAAAATACCTATACGGTAGACAATATTTATATTCACAAAGACTCTATGTGTCTGTGGCAATTATTTTATTTTTGTTTTATGCTGTCCTAATAATTGAAATTGAGAATTGACATGATTACAACCGAGTCCTGCCATTCTTCTTTCATTCAAATCCGATCAGCCTTTTTTGGGTGATTGAGTAACAAACATACAAACTTTCACCATATACAATTTTAGTAGGATACCAATGTATCCCTTCACGTCTTACAAACTACAGTAAATCTGACGTACTTCTTACATTCACATTCAGAAGCACCTCTTCAACAATACAGAGATAGTATTCAGGGATGCATCTTCAATTGTGTTCCACCAAGCGAAGGAATTCAACATCAGTCGTCTTTCTTTTCCACTTTGTAAGGCATTAGAAGTAAGTGGAGACTGGAACTTCTTATACATCGTTAAAAAAAATCTGTTGATCCATACGTTATGTCGAGTTCGAGTTATGCGAACATAAATCTATGGGTCAACTGATTTTTTTTCACGATTTCTGGGTTGGTCCCGTAGTAAAAGTTGTTCATAATGATAAGTACAATGACCCCTTTTAGGGATTAAAACGGTCAAAATTTGACGGTGTATAGAACTCAAACTTAGTGTGCACACACACGAGCGACATGCTTCGACGACAGAGAAAAATTCCGCCGACGACATCATGCCGCCATATTTGAATGTCATGTAAAGTACACATTTTGACCAAGATGGAAGGTTTGTAGAGTTAGGCCTTGTGGAGATAGGGGCTTGGCTCTACATTAGATCTGATAAATTTTTATCAGTGAAAGCGTTGTGTAAGCCTTGGCAAACTACTTTACATGAAATGTTTTTCGTGGGATCCATTTTTTTAATAGTAAGGAGCTCTATTTATTTTTATTTTAGCGGTGATATTGTACTGATATTACACAGACATGTTAAATCAAATATTTTACGAAAAAATCGCAATTGAAAGTGGCCAAGTGTTGACATATCGGTGCTCGTGACTGTACAGGCGCCAGCACATCAGGCTACCCGAAACTGTACATTTTTTCCAATCAACCTTGAAGCTAATGCTTTAGCGATAAAGTTGAAAATCTATTAAAGAAAGGATGATGCAAGTGATTGGGCTCCAAAAAAAAAGTAACAGAGCTCAGACTAATTTGATAAATTAAACTGTTTGTTTTCTATTACTTAAATTAAATTTTATTCGAAAACATCCAGCGGTTTCTTACAAAACTTCAACTATATTCGACGACCTGGTTACTTATCTCCTTTGGTGACTATACAAGCTAATCTAGCTTTCATAACAAATAGAAGTAGGTACGAGTATCCGTAAGAAATAAGAAACATGTATATTTGATTTTGCCGCACGGTTGTGCCGAATCATGCCTTCCAGAAAAAGAATGTAGTTCCACTAACCCTCCGGGCCATCACGACCAAAACATTATTTGTATGATTATAACATTAATTATTCCAGAACATTACACTTATTGAGGGTTATATTATGTTCGAGCCGTTTGGGGTTGAAACGGCCATGAGGTCAGAGTGCCCGCTTGGTTTTTCGAGACATCTCCAAGCGGTTTGACGAGTCTTCATGTGACATGTGGCTGGTCTATATTTTGGCCAAAGAATCAGCACTGCCATACAACGTGGCAATGCTGCCAGCATTTTTAGGCACTTTTCTTGTTGATAGCGATGCTTCGATGATGATGCGATCTTGAGATACAAGAATTCGAAGAAGAATATTTTAATGTAAAGGTAATAGTTAGACCGTTTGATCATAAATGCTACTAATACGACCTTGATGAACCATGTTTTAAATTATTGTAACACTCAAGTACTTGTACACAGTGTACATCTTATTGGACATCAGTTGGTGCATTATTGGATGCTTTTAACGTTCTGCATCGTTCTCACATGTATAATTTTTAACATGAATGATGTAATCAATACTTTGTAACCATATTATTGTGATTTAAAATAGTGCCCATGTTGTTTTTTTCCCGTTCTTCTCCATAGGTACCTACTACGCTTTGGAATGGGCAACTAGCTTCATCTTTTTGAATGACCGACCCTTGACAATTCAAAAGTGCCTGTAATTGATTTAGTTGAAATAAATAGTTTGAGTTTGAGTTGGTCTTGTGGTCGATAGCGCGACCACAAGACCACTGTGGGGTCCTAGGTTCGATACCTTGTTCGGGCAAAGTGCTATTGGGGTTTTTTCCATTAAGAATTTCTTAGTAGCAGCCTGGAGTATAGAAGTGACACGCGGCGAAGTGACACCCCCGTGACTTGGTAAGCACTCTCCGTTCGTGTCGGACTGCGTGCCATCCCATCGGACTTTGAGAGTGAGGAAAGAGAGGGCACCTGTGTCTGCGCACACACTTGTGCACTATAATAGCCTTCGGGAGATATCGAAGGCTTGTCTTCGTTGAACTTGGCCGCCATGCCCGAAATACTGTCTAAAGGACTTTGGAAGTATGAGGAACAGGGTGTAAAGTTCACTCATCCTCCATAGAAAAGGGAGGATACTCCGACCAGACGGGTGTTGTGTCTGGCGGGCAATTGCCCAACAATTGATGTTGGGAAATTGTATTTATGCTAATTGCGCGGTAAACTCTGCTTGCGAGATGCAGGATTTGCGTGACGTCATTATGACGCGTTGTTCGCATGTGGCGTTGTAGATACCGCTACAGGACTATTTATTATTATCGCACCTTACAAAAGATTCATAAACCATACAGCTGATGTACCTGATAAAACCTAAACCATTTCGCATAAAAATGCACGATTTCTTAACCGATCCCAGCCACGGCGCGAAGAGTTTTTTGCATAAAAAGGAAAATGAATGAGCTCAACTGGCTCTAGAAACGCCTTAGGAGCTATTGTAGGTAGCAAGATTTAATGCCTACGTAGGTAAGATGAAATATAGTTTTATAAGTAGTTGGGAAAAGAATAACAATAAATATTGCTGGGATTAAGAACTTATTACGTACTTATTTAGATATTTTATTGTATGTATTATTTGACGGCACGGTTGGCGCAGTGGTTAAGCGATTGACTGCTGCGCTGCGTGTCGCGGGTTCGATTCCCGCACGGAACAAATATTTGTATGACCTACATGTATTTGTTCCGAGTCTGGGTGTTTTTCTATCTATAATATGTATGTATTTACAAAAAAAAATGTATATAAGTAGTTTATCAACCATCTTGTTACCATAACATAAGCATTAGGTTGCTTAGCTTGGGACTAGATGGCGCTGTGTGAAATGTCCAGGGATATTATTATTATTATTATATTATATATATTATTATTATTTATTACGCTTCTACCTGCGGCTTTGTCCACGTGGATGTTGGAAATTATCCCACGGGAACGTACTACCGGGATAAACAGACGTCCACAGCTGGACATAGGCCTCCCCCAAGGACCGCCACTTGGACCGGTTCTGTGCTTCCCGCATCCCGTGGATTGCTGCAACAATTCCATTGCATCATTGCATTGACGAAATCTATTACTCTAACTTAGGCACAAGTATATTATTAAGAGTTGGAGGGATAAACTGTCAGTATCATGCATACCCACACATCTGGGGTAAAATTTTATTTATTTTATTTTATTGTCTTTGGGTGGCTTACAGCTATCAAATACAGAAGTAGTAGTGAGGTAATATTGACGACAAGCTATTTACAAGCCTCCACCTCCAGCCTCCATTTTATTTATTACGCTTCTACCTGCGGCTTTGTCCACGTGGATGTTGAAAATTATCTCACGGGAACGTACTACCGGGATAAACAGACGTCCACAGCTGGACATAGGCCTCCCCCAAGGACCTTAAGGAAACTAATTAGTAATATTTAATTAAGTATTGGAGACCAGTGGTAATGGTCCCGACTTTCGAGTTGTGCGTCGTGGATTCGAATCCAGGCGCTTTACTTTAGAAAGAAAGAAGAAAGAAAATGCATTTACTACATTTTTTGTTTTACTTTGTGTAATTTATTTCATCAGCACTGCTCCCAAAACCGATGAAGGAAACAAGGCATGTCCTCGAACGAAAAATTCGAAGAAATGTGACATCTACCAAACCGCACTGGGCCCGCGTGGTAGATTACAACCACGGATATCTAAGGAGCTGAAGCTGAGCTTTGTGTTTCAGCAGCGGGAACATTAAAGGATTATATTTCCCGCTGCTGAAACGCAGTTTTTCATCCCAAAATAAAATAAATAAATAAATATTGCGTATACACACATACATACCCAGCGTAAAAATTAAAATAAAAGAATATTAGGGCACTCAATTAGTAACATCTAAGTAAGTTTATCATCACCGTCATGTACACTACTTCGAAATTGTATAATCCTACTTCGAGTAGTCGTACGTTCAAACAATAGCAATCAAATGTTCTAACACCACGCTACATAAGTTTCGGCATCCTACAGTACATCACTTAATTGTTATAAACAAATTTACTCAGTAAATCATTAACTAAACGCTGCATTCAGATTGCTTATACTGCAACTTGCGACTTCATTATTGTAAAACTTTGGGTGTCGCTGCCACGCAACCATATTCTAAAACACTGGAAAATCATCCCTATTTAAATATAACTAAAGTTCAATAAGACTGCATCTGTTTATCTTTGTAGAGCACGCTTCAAGAAATTTACAACACCCTGTTCTATCGCAGATTTCGTCATTCAATTATAAATCCTATGCAGTCGTAATAAGGTCAAGATTCTAAATAGCAAACAACGTTTGCATGTAAGTCTGACAATGCACGTATTTAGACGAAGTGATAAGGGAAGTAAAAGTCACAAGAATTTACTTTTATTAAATTGTCTTTTTATATTTTCCAATTTCCATACTTTGCTTGGTATTAAGGAAAAACAGGTTACATTAGATCCTTATCGGGTTAAATTTATGAATATACAATTCTGTAAATGTTTGTTTTTGTCTCTGGTATGTGAATGTATATAGGGTGTAAAGGAGATCGACGTACAAAATGTTACCATGAATTCAGCACGTGAAATGCAAACAGCAAAGATCCGCAGTGTCTAAAAAAGTACAATTTATACCTACATGGATGAAATCTATGGAACAGCTGATGGTTTTGTATAGGTGAAGTTGAAAAATATTAGCTTTGCAAAAATAGCTCACCTACCCATTCTCCAAGGGTACAAATCCCGACTACAAGCTACTATTAAGAAATTTCTTTTTCTCAACAACGTAAATAACGCAACGAATGTTGTGGAACTGTCAAAATGAAAACCATTGCTACTGATAGTGTGTTACATAATTACCCTGCAGGTGAGATAAATCCGACTGCAACTGCTGGCTAAAGGTATCATTCTCCAATTGTCACAGAACTTGAACCTCGGCCAGTCTCATCCATGTAGCTTGAGGGCATGGAACTTACTTACTGTCGCTTCAGCTATCTTTGGGGTTTGCCAAAGACTTTGACTAACTGCTAAATTGTGGGGTCTCCTTTGTTCGGTTTTTTCATGGGGAATAGGCTATTTTCCTTAAAAAAAAAACGAATTAGTCCGTCATTTAGATTATCAAAAAATATTGAACCCGTAAAAAATACAGGTTCAATATTTTGTCAATTATATAAAAAATGATGAAGATATCGTCCTTGAATGTTCCGCGTGACGTCACTTGCTTGCGACACTTTTGCAAGCAAGTGACGTCACGACCCCCCACTCCCAAATTTTGACGCGCTTTATCTTTGTCATTTTTTGTTTGATTGACAAAAGAAAAAATACGTGTCCATTATTTTTCGATAATCTAACTGACGGACTAAATATTATTTTTTTTTTTTTACCCAGGCAACTACCCTACTTTTAAACAACAGCCCGGAGTTTGGACGTTGGTGGTGTGATACCCCCGTGCCTCTAAAAACTCGTGAAGCCGTTGGTCCTGCGCCTGATCTCTCTCCGGTCGTGTCGGATTGCCGTCCCATCGGACTTTGAGAGTGAGGGAAGAGAGAGTGCACCTGTGTCTGCGCACACACGGTCTTGTGTACTACAATGACTCCCGCGCCTAAGGCTGGTCCCCACTGAGATAGGTGGCTATGGTCGAAATTCGATTTAGAGGACTATTAAATCAAAAGAAAAAAAGTAATGCCGCAAAAGATCATCTGCTTCCATATTTGATTTTTTAGATTACTAGAGAATGGGTTATTGAAAGCCTAATGAGCCATTTTTATCTATCCAAAAGGTAAATAAACGCCAATAATTAAATCAAGCTTTGACTTTAATTTTCAGGGGACTAAAGTACCCCTCGCAACCAACGAACCATCATTATTAACAGGAGAACACAACATAACATCCTCATCCTAAAATGATGAAAATCAAAACGCGGTACACACGACTAATTAATAAATTAGAGGGGATCAAACGAATCGCTAAAATGCAAGTGAGCGGAAAAAGGTTAATTTGAAACAAACGCGTTAGGCCGGCGACACACGAACGACTTGTCGGGATTTCTCGCGATTTCATACGTCATTTCCTTAGGATTTGCAAGTCGGATGCATGCTTTTATCCTTGCTATGGTGGTTAAATTGAGCGGGCCTAATGCGTGATGTGAAGGGATTTCGGTATATTGTGGGCCATTTATAATTTGGCTTTAACTTTTTGAACATAACATTGTTTGATGGCTGTCAGAGTTGTTTTTTTTAATGTATTTAGGAGCTTCCGGGTCTGTAGGAATGTAAGCCTCGTACGCGTGTAATATATTACACGCAGAAGTATATTATTTATTTATTTAAATAATATATTTTTTTATCGGAATATAGAGTAAAATAATTAAGCGGAAGTGTTCGTGTGCTTGGACGCGCTGATCTCTGAAACTATCAGTCGGGTATTGAAAAAAAACCTTTTGCATTTGTTAGCCTAATTCATGAGGAAGGCTTATAGGCTACTTAATATCACGCTATAACCCTTAGAAGCCGAACAAAGAGAAAAAAAAGTCAGAAAAAATCGCGTTGTTTTATTCTTCACTAAAGCCTGGCCGCGACATTGTCCGCGTGAAATTTCGGCCCCGACCCACCCTATCACATGGCATCACCACGCCTGTCCGCGCTATTACACAGTTTTCACTTAGTGTTCTTTCTGGCTTTTTTTCCTTTTACTGCTCCTAAGGGTCAGGAGTCCGGCTCCTAGCGCCATGTTAAATAGCCTATAGCCTTCCTGAAGAATAGGCTAGTTTCCTGGGTAAAAAAAAATTTATTATCTAGTCCGTCAGTAACATTACCGAAAAATAATGGACACGTATTTTTTTCTTTTGTCAATTAAACCAAAAATGACAAAGATAAAGCGCGTCAAAATTTGGGAGTGGGGCTCGTGACGTCACGCCATGCTAAAAAGTGTAGACAGGCGTGACGTCATGCGGAACTTTAACGGGCGATATCTTCATCATTTTTTATGTAATTGACAAAAGAAAAAATACGGGTTCAATGTTTTTTGATAATCTAACTGACGGACTAATTAGATTTTTTTAGGAAACTTGCCTATTGAGCTATCAAATGCAATAATTTACCAACAAAAAAAATCAACGGATCCATGCGTACGTACTGAATCCATGGTAACAGGTAGTGCGTCGATGTCCCTGCTAACTAACTTGTTTAATCAAATAACTTGACGTGACGCGAAAATTTTAGGGATTTGTATTAGAATATTCTCAGTAGCAGCCCGGAGTCGAATAATAGCAATATGTGCAACTAACTTCAACTTTCTGACTAACTGACCGACTATTTAATTTTGACAATTCAAAAGTTCCTGTAAATGGTTTATTTGAAATACATGATTTGAGTTTGAGTTCACCCCCTTATATTCAGAAATTATAATAGATCCGACGAAAATGTGGGTACACCCTACCACTTCAAGGAATACATCTTTATGACTGATGTTTAGGGCATAGACAAGTAATGAGGTTACGCCTGGCGCGGATTAAGAATGAATTATTTATTTTATTTGATAATATTTTACATAATTATAAATATATATAAATAATAAAATAGATTATTTATTTATTACTATCTGGGCCCTATCAGAATACCAGCGCTGCGACATTTATTTTTTTAAATGTCGCAGCATCATGCTGAGGAGCCTTTTGGCCTCGTATAGGACTTCCTGTTTCATTTTTTTTTTGTTACTTTTTTTTATAAAATTAGTTTTTTATTATTTTTGATTATGTTTAGTTTAGTTTTATGATCATCCTGTACGAGTCGCAATAAATACTTTTTCTTTCTTTCTTTATGAAAAACTCAAACTAAAGGAATTTATTTCAAACTAGCTGTGCCCTGCGGTTTCACCTGCATAAGTGTCCATCCCGTAGGAATATCGGGATAAAAAGTATCTTATCTATTATTCTAATGTATAAGCTATATTACTATAAAGTTTCATAAAAATCCGTTCAGTAGATTTGCGTTAAAGAGTAATAAACATCCATCCATCCATCCTCACAAACTTTCGCGTTTATAATATTAGTAGGATGAACTTAATATCCTTAATCTAGTTTCCAGTATTTTGGTCAAAAAGAAAGATCAAAGTAGTACCTACTATGTTATAAGTTTTCCTTCTATTTCGCTAAAACTGGATGGGTCCCTTCATTTCAAAAGAGGTGGAATGTCACAAGAACATTGGTAGTTCTTCCAATTTCTGAGAAACAGGCTTGATTGAAAGATTTTCACGAAAAAAATATTAATAATATACTGGAATGGGATTCAATTGAGATTATTCATACAGGATGAAGAAACATCAAGAACTTAGCAGCGACCAACAAAGAAATAATTTCCAAATTAATAACACACTCACTTGATTCTTAAAGCTTTTGCTAATACCTCGTCTACCACCCACGTAGTATTGTGTCTACTTTTATTTTATCATATGTGTATTGAAGAAGAAGTATTAAGGCTCCCGCAGACAAGCGACACGCGACACTAGTAATTTACTCTATGAAACCTTCGTGGAATTTGTTCTATACCAGAATCGCGTCGCATCGTCGCGTCGCGACTTTCTGCGGGAGCCTTTTTAAGAAGGTATCTGTTTTTCACATTATCAAAAAATTTGGTCACCATGTGGATCGTCCGGACTTCCCCCACTGCTGAGCAATAAGTCTCTCTTTTGATGCAAACAGGTACACTCAGGTACAGGTATGTTTTCTTTCTCAGTTTTTGAGAGCAGTGGCGATGAAATAATATACACAAAGTACTTAAAGTGCAGGTTTGAACCCACGACCTACAGCTCGTAAGTCATGGTGGCCCATTACCACAAGGTCACCACTGCTCCTACGTAATAATGTATTAGAATCCTTCCAAAGCAATTTACAAAATCATACAGGCTGTTAGTGTAAACACCGTTATCCTTGAAACCAGTGGTTTGGTTTCACTAATAGAACGTAAATTCAATGAAAAAAAATATCTTTTTTTTTTTTTTAAGTAAAGTCTCAATTTTTCTTCAAAATTATTTCACCCTATACAAGTGCACGCAAGGGCAAAGTAGACGGAGCGCGGGAAACAGCGCGTCGTCAGTACTTCCCTTATCTATGCAGGGCGTGCCGCAAGTGCCCGCAAGCCGGCAAGCGCATGAATTTACGGACGGTGTCGGACAGAAACTTTCTTACATTTTTGAAAGAAAATAACGTTTATTTATTTTTAAATTCAGATAAACATTTTTATAATTAAGTCAACTACCTATGGTTTTAGTGACAACGGTGTTTACACTAACAGCCTGTATATTTTATGATGATCATTATAGAATAGAATAGAATAGAATAGAATAGAATAGAATAGAATAGAATAGAATAGAATAGATTTATTTATTTGCAATGAATGTAGGTACATATTATTAGGTGTTACAGAGTTTTGTGGTTCCTTGTACATTCTACCTTAATTGGCATGCAAATTTTAATTTTAAAAGAATTTAATAAAACTTATCATCTAAGAATTCTTGTACTGAATAATAACACTTGTGTAAAAGTAATTCTGTAACATGCTTTTTAAATTTTGTTAGTGGTTGATCCTTGACATTATTTGGTAACTTATTATAGACAAGCGGTGCCATACAAATAACACTTTTTCTTAAAAGAGCAGTCTTAAAAAGACCTGTGCTTAAAAGATTTTTATATTGGGATCTAATACTTATTGTTCTTTTTCGAGTTTCTTTCAAGGTGGTAAACAAGTGTGAGTTCGTTTTAACAAATATACATAATTCCAATATATAAAGACATGGGAAGGTTAAGAGTTTATGAGACTGAAATATAGGTAGACAACTGTCAGTTACTTTTAGGGCGAACATAGCTCTGATACAGCGTTTTTGAGCTTTAAAAATACTTACTTTCTCGCTACAATTGCCCCAGAAAATTACACCAAACCTCAAAAGTGAAATAACTAATCCGTGGTAGGCAACCAACACGCTAGACAGGTCCACTTTTTTGGACAAATTGTGCAGCATGAAAGCCGATGTACTCAATCTCTTACAAATACTCTCTGCTTGAGGCTTCCAAGTGAGTTGGCTATCAATTAATATACCCAAAAATTTTGCAATAACCACTGTGCCTACAGCTTGACCATTGTGGTTTATATTCATGTCATTAGGGGAGATTCTTTGAAAAAAATGCATAACTTTGGTCTTTTGAAGATTTATTAATAAATTATTATGATTTAGCCAATTTATTAGAGAACCGAGTGTGTTATTAATATCTTGTTCATAATTTTGTTTATTGGTACATTTTATTAAAGACGTACTGTCATCGGCGAATAATACCATTGGATTTGGTGTTTGGCGGGGGAGGTCGTTTATATACAGTAGAAACAACAAAGGGCCTAGGACGCTGCCCTGAGGGACGCCATATTTGATTACTCTGTATGAAGATCTGTATTTTAATTCATTTTTTGTTTTTGGACATATCCTAGATACCTCGGTACATTGTCTGCGGCCATATAAATAAGATTTTATCAAATTCAGGGCATTTCCTCGAATTCCGTATGCTTGAAGTTTTCTAAGAAGGATATCGTGATTAACATAATCAAACGCTATGAACTGTGCTTACCCCAACCGATTATGATATTCATTATTACTGTCATTCAAAAACCAATTTAAACCTAAATAAATATTACAAATCTCATCGAGGCATATAGCTCTCATCTCCTAACAAAGGCAGAATTACTATCAGACTGAAATCTAGGTATAATAATTTTTCCAGATGTTTCGTAATTCAAACTACTTCGTAATGCTGAAATTTCGCAAAGTCTCTTAAATATCTAGAAATCCCTCTGTTTTAATGGTATTTTTAATAGGCACGTTCCTTGGAAGTTTATTGCTATATAATTATACTTGCCGAAGTCGGTTAGCGACTATTGTTTTATGTTTTTACACTGGTTTTGGTTACACATTGTATTGAAGGATTTTGAGCAGCCTATGAATCATTGAGCAAGAGTGTCCGTGGAGTTTCTTGTCCGTTTTTCTTTATACGTACCTACTACGCTTTGGAATGGGCAACTGGCTTCATATTTCTGACTGATCGACCCCTTGACAATTCAAAAGTGGAATTGTCAAGGGGTATTGTAAAAATGTATCCATTAAGCTGTCGGTTAAAATCGGTTAGGTACAATTGGTCGTTAAATTGGTTCTATGGTTGTGGTAAAGATGAAGCCCCATACCTAAAACTTTGCTATTAATTCTTCTTAGCAGTATCACATAAACGTTTATCTAAAAGATTAATCATGTTGAGCGGAATTTTGGCAGTCATTTGTCATATCCGGGATTATTGTAACTTTTTACGGCGCATAAAAGTATCTTCAAGATATTCTAATTATGAATTTGAATGGCAAGAGTAGGGACCGACTTAGGAAACGATAGGACGACTGTGAGAAAAATGAAAATCATGGCTAGCTAGTTACTGTAATTTCGGAAGTCAGTGTCAAAAAACGAAAATGCGGAACCAATGACACTGACTTCCGAAATTAAAATAATATTTCACTAGGTAGTTTTTTTTTTTTTGAAAGTCGGTTGTTTTTTTTTGACGTAGCAGCTAGTAGTATACGAATTGGTGTTGGGTAGGTAGGTACCAAAAAGTGAAAAATAAAAAAACAGTCTTCCTAAATTAAAGTTATTCTACACTTAGTAGATTTTTTTTTTTGGATAATTTATTTTTATCCTTAACACATTCTCAGTGAGTGGTGTATGAGTCATTGGTGAAATAATCATAAATCTTAATTTATCTCAACATATTACAGACACTGTTAATACAGAGTGGCATCCCACATCGACGCGCAAACTGTAACTGTAAAAAAAAATATTGCTGTTCCATACATTTTGACCGCGTAGGTATTGAACTTAACAGAAGATTTTTTTTTTAATAACTGACGAAATATTTCGACGCTATGGGGTCTAAACTCATGTGCTGAATCTATTGTTACAGTTTGCGCGTCGATGTCCCATGCCACCCTGTATAATGCACTATTTAAGGTTGTGCATTATACAGAGAAAGGTGTCTGATATAGGAGGGTCCTGAGTCACAGATCACCCGACTATCTTAGTTAGGACAAGTTAATTTACAAAACGGTTAGAGTCAAGATATGACAGTGTGCACCTTCATATATGCCCACCCCTTTGGCGCTGTGTCCCCCGTATGTTAGGCAAGCTTATTAGCTTCGGTAACAATAGAAAAAGCAATTGTCTCTCATTAGTGACAATTGAGCCAGTGGCTAAGTAATAACAGCCGTACAGGTCGATTGATCAGGTTAATCTACGCTTGCCGCGGTTGGTCTGTGGATGGGTGACCATCTTTACATGCCATTGGTCCCGGCTGTCATTTGTGGATCTTTGACAGTCGTTACGGATAGTCAGAAGCCCGAAAGTCTGACCAACCAGTCTTACCAAGGGGTATCGTATTATACGCAGTAACTGGGTTGTGGAGGTCAGATAGACAGTCGAACCATGTAAAATACTGGTATTCAGCTGCATCCGGTTAGACTGGAAGCTGACCCCAACATATTTGGGAAAAGGCAGACAGTTTATGATGATGAGTGACAGTTGAGCTCATATTATGTCATTTACAGTGGCGATATGCAATTGAACCCACTTTATATTTAGTACAAAATCTCATGAATTATGTAATGGATTATACTCGTATAATGCCTAAAGTATATAAACAAATGGACGCGTATTAGTATTTAAATTAATGAAAGGTATATAATAATTAAAAATAGATTAACTTATAAAATGGTGCGTTTCGCTTCATAATTAATTTTATGGCGGTCCATTAATGTAGTTAAATACTTTATATTTAACTATGATTAAATGTTAAGCAGGGTCTCTCAATTATTATTATGTTTTGGATAATTCTTTTACATACCTACTTATTTAACGTTATATACAATGGTACAGACGCCAGCACATCAAGCTACTATAATCTGTTATTTTTTTAAAATATATTTTCAACTTTTTCGCTAAAGCATTAGGTTTAAGGTTGATTGGGAAAATTTGACAGTTTCGGATAGTTTGATGTGCTGGCATCTGTACATACGAGAGCATTGGTGGCTCAATGGTGACGGCCCCAACTTACGAGTTGTAAGGTCCTGAGTTCGAACCCAGGCGCGTTACTTTGTGTAATTTATTCAATGTTCCCACTGCTGGGGCACAGACCGCTCGGTGAAAGGAAGTGGGCCGTAATCCACCATGCGGACCCAATGCGGGTTGGCAGATGTCACATCGAATGTTTGGTTCTAGGACACGCCGGTTTCCTCACGATGTTTTCTTTCACCGTTTTGAGAGCAGTGGTGATGAAATAATTAACACAAAGCAAAGCGCCTGTCTGGGTCCGATATGAGTAAAGTCTTAAAAACACAATAACAAAAATTAATAAAATGATGAGAAAATGAATGAATGAATGATGATGGATGTGTTTCATTAATATTATGTACAGAACAAGTAATTTCAATTAAACAATCGTTCTAATTAACATTACGATTACTCAGCGCGTTCATCCTAGGCCCACTGTTCAGCCATTTAATAAAAACAGACG
Source organism: Apamea sordens (assembly GCA_945859715.1). Taxonomy (NCBI): domain Eukaryota; kingdom Metazoa; phylum Arthropoda; class Insecta; order Lepidoptera; family Noctuidae; genus Apamea; species Apamea sordens. Next base: position 1,954,355 of record OX244002.1, read on the forward strand.
ATAACCATCATTATTGTTATTAAATTAATAATGAGATTTAATTATTTATTCTCGATATATTAAATACCAAAAAAGGTATACGAGTATTTAGGAAAAAAATATTAAGGTCTGTATGTGACGAACTGACAAACAAATCTAAATTAAATTGCATTGAATAGAAGCTATATAGACAATCACCACAATCCACTATAACATACTCACACACCCCTTCGCAACTCCTCATGCACACTCCTACACACTCACCCAAACTCAAACTCAAACTCAAATCATTTCTTACAATTAAACCATTTTTGAATTGTCAAAATTAAATAGTCGGTCAGTTAGTCAGAAAGTTGAAGCTAGTTGCTCATTCCAAAGCGTAGATCTCTATGGAGAAGAACGGGCAAGAAACTCCACGGACACTCTTTTAAATCAAGATATTTTTACAAAACTACCCACACTATACACTTAGCATTGCTTAGATGGTTCTAGCAGTTCACTTCATTCTGTACCTATGTTTGTTTCTGTTGCAGGTATTGTATAGCTATTAAATTGGAAATGCGTAATTGGCTGTAAGACTAGTTTATATATTTTAAGATAAAAATTCAAAGAACTGTGGTTTTTGTGAATATTAAATAAATAACACAAACACGTCCTACGGGAAAATCTATATCCAGCAATGGCCGTCAGCTGATACTCATGAATAAAACAATCTGCATACGAAACTCAACATAGAAAATGACGAACACTTGTCAACGAACGCGAAAGAAGAGTCCATATTTCATTTTTATTTTTAACTGTATACCGCGTTTGTATTTCCTTTGGGAGTAAACACAAATAACTAATCAAGCGCGAAAACTTTGACATTCACATCCGCTGGAAACTTCAAAGTTCACACGACAGATGGCGCTAGCAGTTGAGACGGATTAATAAAAGGGTTTTAAACCAAATCCGTTCACTATAATAAGCTATGAAATTTTATTTGCTAATACACTCCGTTCTTAAGCCATATATACCCAGTCAAGCGTCAATAATGTATTTTATTATTGAAAGAAAACTCGTGTTTCGTTCCCCGGGAGTTCGGGTAAGCGATCCTAGCGCCAATACGCGATTCCGCCGCAGTCTGTGTCCGCCCGCCCAAGGGACGCACGCCGCCCGCCCAAAGCGCGCCCAAAAAATACCGAACATCGATTTTTAGTGCTTGTGTTGTGTGTGTGAGTGTCTGTGTGTGTGTGAAAAATATTGGATGACAATCATGTAAGTTATGAGTGTTTTTTTTTTATATTTCATTTTTTTCTAGATTTTTCTGACGTGCCGGTTTTTTACGTGAATATTTTCATTGAGTGGCATTTAAAATGATTTAAATGTGCAGTTTTAAAACAAGTGGAAACAGGCAGTGTTATAAAATTAAAATCAAAATAACAAACGCATCAATTTGTGTTGACAAATCAAGTTCGCGTCAAAATTTTATTCGAAAAATTTGTAATTATTTCGAACTATACATTCGAATAACGAATTTGTTGGTACAGCTGTATTCATTTTGAACGAGGATGGTTACAAAATATTATTCGAGCGATAAAATCGAGTGTGAAAACGATCATGTATGTGCCTCATCTGTTGAAATTCACGATCGTTATAACTTTTAATCGGCAATTTCTCACGGTTTTATTGCCGTAATCAAACCGTATTCGGTGTATAATTGAAAGGAGTTTAACTATTAAGAACTGTTTGGGTAACCGTTTATACAATTAAAGTAATTAATTCCAACACACACGTTTATAGAAACGGTTGTGTTTTAAACTGTTCTACGTACGCAATGTATTTAAACGTTTGTTCGAAATCTAATACTTAAAGATAATTTCGATGTACATTTTTAAAGAAAGCGTTTTTATTAAAGTGATTTGAATTAATAGTTGAAAGATTCAATTATTTTAATAAATATTACGATAATTAACATAAGCGCTTTCTAATTGATTGGTATTAAAACATAGGAGTATAATTATGTCAAAATTAATATCTGTTATTTTCGGTTCGACTAGTTCTGTGGAAACTATGTGAATATATATTTAAATATTTCAATAATAATAAAGCATATTACGTACTATTTAATTAAATGTAATGAACTTGCGGTTGTCTATAATTCAGGCCTTGTTTTGATATCTATCAAGGAATATATAGTTTGATTTTCTTCATCCATTTATTATTACGGTTTAAGACATTTCTCAAAAAGAATACAATTCACTTATCATGAGAAATACAACTTAACGCTAGGTACTCGTAAATAAAGTAGTAAGCAGTGGATGCGCAAATATTTTTCTTACAATGCTGTGGGTAACAAGAAAAAGTTAGTGTATCATTACATATCGTTTCTTGAAATTATTAACTAACTTCTGTCTACGTTATCTTCCGCGTAAAATTTCTTGTTTTAACATAAAATATATTCTATGACTCTCGGCCATATTGTAACTTCCCACGAGTAAAAGAATTTTCGGAACTGGATCAGTAATTCCTATGATTACCCGCTACATACAAATACCTCCTTATAATATCAGTACACATTTCATATTTTATTATTTTTTCGATTTTTGCCGGTGTCTGATTCAGTTTTTTTTTTATATTATTTATTTATTGCTGAATGACTTCGATCATGCCTGATGGAAAGCGATGGATGAGCTCTCTGATGGAACGAGCGTGGGTATAAAAATGAATGTACTTAATGTTCTTTTTAAATTATATTATTTATCATCACTGTAATATTTTCAACATGGATTGGGATGGATTGAAAGCAGCACATAAAGTGACTTTTTGCTCCATTGGTGTAATTGCCGTATGGCGTTCCAGTGTGAGGATAAATAAATAAATAAATAAACATAATGTAACGAAATAAATAACTTATGGTCAAATGCGGAAGGGAACACAGGCGCTGGCAGAGATGCCATAAAAACTCTACTACATACATATATTAACAGTTATTTCATCAATTAACTAAACAGTTCTGGTTAACACAAAACCCATGTTTGCAAAAATAGCTCACAAAATGTTCTTAATACAATATTTATTGGCCCTAAGGCAGTCGTGTATGCCAGGGGTATACGTAAATATTTAACGACGGATTTGATACCGATGTTGGTCTTATCTCATTGATCTTTAGGATTTACGATTACAGCTTATAGCAGACCCTTTACCAACGGCTAAGAAATTATTTTCGATACTATGACCGATGTATATAACCAAATGGTTGGTATCACTACGCACCCATGACACGATATCTATACCATGATATCTCGCTCCTACATAGGTATTAATAATAAATAATAATAAATATCCCTGGACATTTCACACAGCGCCATCTAGTCCCAAGCTAAGCAACCTAATGCTTGTGTTATGGTAACAAGATGGCTGATAAACTACTTATATCTTATATACATTTTTTTTGTAAATACATACATATTATAGATAGAAAAACACCCAGACTCGGAACAAATACATGTAGGTCATACAAATATTTGTTCCGTGCGGGAATCGGACCCGCGACACACGTATTGTGTATTGATTTTATTTCTTAATTTGTTATTTTTATCTTGTCTTATGCTGCACCGGTTGACGTCATCACTTCTACGCCGGCTGTCGCTGAAAAACAGCGCTGGGGTTCTGACTCGCATATGATCGTAGCATTATGCTAAGCGATGGCCGTTCTTTTGTTCTTCTTTTGCGTCATGTTTACGTATGTTCTTTCTTTTCTTTACTTTCTCTTTAAAGTAATAAGGCATTAGCAGACCTCCCTAATCTAACTTAATCGTCCGCGAGACATGTGTGATGGGTTCATTAGATGACTATGAATTGATAAACGCTCCCTAAGTTATTCATACATACATCGCAAGTCTAAGTTACGCGTAAGACAGACCATTATGTCTGCTTAGTTTGGTTTAATTTTTTATTTGGGGTAATTAGGTTTTTTATGTAGTAAGACTGCCTACTGGATTGCTTATACTTATAATGTAGGCTGGCAATACCTTTTGTCGATGGATGCTAGCTTTATGGTAGTGTTGTAGTTCGTCAGATCGAACCCAACAGGCACTTTACTCTGTGTGAATTATTTCATCACCACAGCTCTCAAAACGGTGAAGGAAAACATCGTAAGGAAACTGGCATATCCTAGAACCAAAAATTCGTAGACATTATGACATCTACCAACCCGCACTGGGCCCGCGTGGTAGATTATAGCCCACTCCCTCTCGTAGAGAGGAGGCCTGTATCCCAACAGTGGGAACAATAAAGGATGATTATACTTATGCTATGCTATCTGTAGAGGGAAAGTTACTATGTCCATTTGCTTTTAATTTAACCGGGTACACATAACCGCGAACCGGAATAAAGCTATGTTGCTGAGCGGCAGAAATGGAAACGGCTGCGGTGTAACTTTGTCGACTAGGTCCTTTTATGAAGAGCACTACTAGGTATTGGTGAATGTATTTATTTAAGGTCACTCTGCAGTGTTTTAGCAGAGTTTCACGACATACAGTTGCACACTTTGTTTTTTTTTTTTTTTTTATTGACAATGTGCTCACTCTTGACCTCAACCCAGCCCAGAGGCAGGGATGAGATCTACGGTAGAACGAGCTTGCCCAGAAGAAGCCTATCATTTTCATATCAAGGTGTATTTATGATTTGAGTATGAATGTCGATGGCTATAAGAGTAGGTGAAGACCAGAAACGGCGGATGGAGTTTGTGAATGATGATATGGTTAGAAAGGGAGTGACTACCGAGATGACGACTAATAGTGAAGAATGGAAGAAAAAGACATGTTGCGCCGACCCCAAATAAATTGAGATAAGGACAGAAGAATGAATGGATACATCTGATTTACTGTGAACAGTGTGTTTCCTAATCGTTAAATCGAGAATGATTAAATATTTAATCCGATCGTTAAAATTACGATTCATTCAAATCATTCTGAATGAATGAACGAATTAACTCGGAATTTTGAGTATTTTGTAGGACTCATTACTTAGCGGTAGTAGATCTCAGAAACAGAGGAGTTTCTGGCCCGTTCTTCTCCTTAGAGATCTACGTTTTGGATTGGGCAACTAGCTTCAATTTTCTTACTAACTGACCGACTTTTTGACACTTCAAAAGTAAATGGTTTAATTGAAATATACGCCTTGAGTTTGAGCTTGAGAGCCCTATGATTAGATTAAACGATTTTGCTACGCTACACTTACTTAAATTAACGTCGACGGCTCATTTGCTCCGTCTAATGGTATGTCTCACTAAACCATACAATTCAAAGCTAAACTAATGAATTCGAGTCCTCAAAGATTACTCGGATTTGCTCGCACTGGCGTCGAATTACTGTAGTCTCATTATTAATGATGCTAGAGACACCTACAATCTCGCTTTTTTTCTCCATAATACGTATAACTGTTTTCGTCGACGTTTAGCAGATTGATGGTTCTTTTTATGGGGTTCTCAATGGGATTAGAATCATTGGAAGCGTATCTGAATTTGTGAGTCACTGGCTGTATAATTTTACTTTCGATATGGTTCATTTTTTATGTTATTGTAGTCGGAAAATGGTTTTGATTCTAAAAACACGCTGAGTTTTGGAACGAATAATGATTTTGGAAATAAGTTACGTAAGTTATACCGTAGGTATTATTCACCGCGTGGGTTATTTTTAGTTTACATTCTAATAATATTTTCCGGAATACCTGACGAAGGTTTTAGGATTAAATTGAGTAGTCTAGTCGCGTCAGACTAAGTTTAAGGCGTCTTACGTTAAATTAGATTGTCGGAGTTATGTAGCTATATAAATTATTCAAGGAGAGGTGGAAACTATTATGATGGGTTAATAGAAATTCTGTTTGAAGTATTGATCGTTTAGTATTAAGACCTATTGAATTGTTTAGTTACCTAAATGTTTAGTAGAAGTAGAATCAAGTAAACTTTTATAAGGCTGTATGTGAATTGACAGGTGGCTTGTTTTGCGCCTAAGGCCTAGCGAGTCACCTTGCGAGTACGTAGCCTTAAAAAAAAATATTCTTTCACACCTAATTTTTAATCACGATGAAGTGTTAAGCGTTCGTGAAACTCATTAGTGCTTGTAAACAAGTAAATTATACATAGATATTATCGACCACGTACTTAGAGCCCTATTACACTACACAATATTTAGGGCCCAATATTTAGGTGTTGTGTTTTTTTTTAATAGGGACCCTTCCTCCCTTTCTCTTATTAAATAATCCCAATTTAGGGAAAGGTCCCTGAACATTGCGAAGTATAATAAAGCTTTTAATTGACTTATCATCCTAAATGACTGTCACATACATGTCATTATAACACATCAAGGTTTGTTCAAATATGTTATGTGACAGATTTCAACCTTAGTGAAGTCTCAATGATTGTCAAAGTGATAAAGCGTTTATGAGGCCGACTATACTTACCATACGATTCTAATGATATGTGCATTTAGAATGTCCGTTGTGTTTTAAGAACATGAAATATCTTATGGATTTAGTCGTCAGTTTACTTGTGATACTACATAAATATATTATTGTGTTCTATCTCCGATTGTGATAAATGAATGAGATTTGCGTGATGGCTTATTGGTTAAAACCTTGCCTCATTCATGCACGAGGTTACGGGTACAAATCCAGGCTACCAACCAATGTGACTTTTTAACCGACTTCAAAAAAGGAGGAGGTTCTCAATTCGACGGAATGTTTTTTTTTTTTTTTCAATATTCATATGTACTTTCCGAGTTTTAAACACGTTAAACAGACGGTCCCGCTCTGTCATTCTTGGATCCTTGACAATCGTTACAGGTCTTCAGAATCCCGGAAGTCTGAACCTTCTTGAGGAAACCTGACTCACAGTTAATATAAGTCTGAAATCGCCAATTTTTTTTCACCGTTTTGAAAGCAGAGGTTGTGAAATTATTTACACCAAGTAAAGCGCCTGCCTGGGTTTGAACCCACGACTAATGACTCATACGTCGGGGGGACCACTGCCCCACGAGAGAGCAGTAGGCTTGTAATAATATTATTATCTCTAATCGATTACCCCAGAGATACTTGCCAAAACCTACCCTTTCTACAGGCAATAAAATATGTATCTAGGCTACATTAGGCCTGTTTCTAGATAATAACTTAGACCCAACTGAACTGAAGGATAATTGGGACGGGGACTGGGCAAGCCTTTCAAATCTGGGAGTGTTTAGGGTCGGTTAGGTGTAAGCTGAATAAGTGGCACTTAGAGTTGGTACTCTAAGTGCCACTTATAAACCACATAAAAATTGTTTCTTTCTTAAACGTTTAAGAAAGAAAAGTTTTTTTATGTGGGACACACACAGAAAATCGTCATCATCAATTCAGCCGAAAGACGTCCACTGCTGGACATAGGCCTCCCCCAAGCACCTCCACTTCGACCGGTTCTGTGCTTCTCGCATCCAACGGGTTCCTGCGGCCTTCACAAGGTCGTCAGTCCACCTTTAGGGAGGCTTTCCAACGCTACGCTACACAGAAAATACAAAAAGTAAAAAGGTGCATTTGAAACTAACAAAGTTACACTAAAAACAACCAGAAAACGAAAAAAAAACACCAAAACATGACCTGATGATGTTGAATTAATTGATTCGATTGATTCCTGATTTGTGTTTTAGTGTTAATAAAAGTGAATGAATTTCTACTTTTTTTTGGAACGATTTCATTTACTTTGATGCTTGTTTTCGCTGTCTAAATATTATAACAGTCGAATATGGATTGGTTTTGTTACAATACACTTCTCGTAATTTGATTTATTTTAAATTTTGCTAACTTTTGCAGCTGTTGGTAATATATTTATATATTGAAATAATGATGGAAAACGTAATGTGGTGGTGTGGTATGGTTATGGTTATGGTAGGTATGTGGTAGGTAGGTGGTATTTCTTTGGAATGCGCTCCCAACCAACCCATCACAACCAGTCGGTTATCTTTTAAAATGAAGGCACGTGAACATAATCCGTTTGAAGTTGACCGTAACATCTCAGCACTGATTTGCTGGATTCGTTTTCTCCTCTACAGATATTTTTTCTCGTACTCCTACGTATTTGATTATAATTTCAGCTTGATATGTCCTCACGTTCCTGAGAAAAAGGGTTTAAATCGACTTACAGACAGACAGACAAACGAAGTGATCCTTTAAGGTCGTCCGGGAAGGACTAGACCTGGGTTGACGGCGCGTTGTGATGTGTTGTCAAACTCAAACTCAAATCATTTATTTCAATTAAACCATTTACAGGCACTTTTGAATTGTCAAAATTAAATAGTCGGTCAGTTAGTCAGAAAGTTGAAGCTAGTTGCCCATTCCAAAGCGTAGATCTCTATAGAGAAGAACGGGCAAGAAACTCCACGGACACTCTTTTAAATCAAGATATTTTTACAAAATCCTGGGTACATTATTCTTATTGCTTCTATATGTGAGAACAATGTAAAGAAACAAATTAAAATATAAAATTAAAAATAAGCCCCGGCAGTTAAGAGATGACCAGTCTCAACTGATGGCGCCCGTTCACGAACATCAGCACCACCCAGCTCAACCATTTCGTAGGGAACCGAATGATCCAACACACGCGCCACCACCAGTGAGACATTTAAGTGAGCATGACATATTCTCAACTGCCATGCTCTTTCAAGTCAACATCAAAATATCATAAATGTCAGCACTGATGGTATCCGATGCCTGCCAGGGTCGCGGGTTGTTTGAAAGAGTTACCGTGGCCCCTGGAACAGACAACTGAAGGAACACGGGAGGGTTTTAGTCAGTAAAAGTTTAAGCCCTGCCTTGGGATGTTATTTGGTGACAAAAAAAGAGTTCCGTTTTTTTATTTTTGGGCTACGGTACCCTAAAAAAATGTTCAAAGCTTTTCAATACCAGAAAATCTGACAACCTTAATTTTAAATAGGGAGAGTGTACCAACTCATCCCCTAATGTAAATGAGGAATGAATAAATATTCAAAATCTCATCAGAATCAATGTACCGGTACGATTTATCACGGAATCCCTTCAGTAAGGAAACTTTCTGAATTTCTTTTGTATAGAACATTAATTTTCCTTATGATAATTAATTATGCCCAAATTAGTTTGCAGAAGCCATTTTTCTTTTCGTAGTTTATTTTTCGGATTTCGTCTGGGGATTAGATTATAATAAAGTACTTGGTGAAAAAGTTTAGGATATATTTTTAATGTTGTAATTAGGAGTTTAATCTTTTTTTCTAGAATACAATCTAAAGTTAGTTTTTCGTTGTTCTTGCCGTCAATAAGTACGGTTTAGTCGTCGTGTGTAGGCAAGGACAGTGTTGTATGGATCACTATGGAAGCTAGACAGACACGTTTTTTTTAACACTGTATCGTAAATAAACCGTGCCGTACACAAAATGGCCTTATGGTTTTAGAAAGTATTATAACTAGCTTTACCTCAGGCAATCGGTAGGTCCTGCATAGTAATTGGATGTTGGTTTTCTAAAAAATAGGATCTTATTTTACAACCGTATATCACAAATAGTGGTAACTATAGGTACTTTTTTATTGAATTTCACCGTTATATTAAACCTTAATACAAACATTACCTATACGTACTTAAATCTTGATACGTGGTCAATTAATAATTGACTATTTCTTATTATTTTTCGATTGCGACATTCCTCTTATTATTGACTAGCTTCGCCCCGCGGTTTCACCAGCATTAGTCTCAATCCCATAAGAATGTCGTGATAAAAAGTATGTTCGTTCCTAATCCAGGTCCTAAATTTCATCCAAATCCGTTCAGCCGTTTTACCTTGAAAGCGTAACAAACAACCATACAAAAAATCTAATCTTTTCTCTTTATAATATTATGTAGTATAGATAGATATCTTATCCAAAACGTGGTGTTTGTGTTTTAAATGGTACCCTAAAGTTGTTACGTCATATTTCAACGAAACAATGATTTGAAAATTATTGAATTTCCAATTGGTACTTAGATGCTGTTTTGAAATATAATTCCCTCAAAACATCACAGTTTATTTCTGTAACCCTATCTTGAATATCATGTTTAACAGTAAACACATTGTTGCTGAATTGCCAACGATACGTTTTCAATAGAAATATTAACTGTAAGCGTTTTTGGAAATAAACAAGTAGCATAAACATTTTTACCAGCCTTTTATATGCCCACTGCTGATGCTGGGACGCAGATGTCCTCTCTGTGAGACAGAGTGGGTCGTAATCCACCGCGTGGGACCAGAGAGTTTGGTGGATGTCACATTTATTCGAAGTTTTGTTTCTAGGACATGCTGGTTTCCTTAGGATGTTTTCCTTAGACAGAATACTCTTTATTATGGACACCATAAAAATTGCAGAAATAAATGAAGAAATTATTCATAGGGTGATGGTCCTTCAAAGTTTTGAGAGCAGGAGTGATGAAATAATTAACATCAAGTCAAATGCCTGCCTGAGCTGAATTAGGCCTGTCAGTCTGAGGTTGTAAGTTAGACTTACAACCTAGAAACTCGTAAGTCGCTGCCTTTCCACTTGGTCACTGCTCAAACAAGTAGGAAGGTTTACTGGAAATTGGCGCCGATTCCCTTGTTCACAAACTAAACTAAATTTAAATTCAGTGCATCTTTTTCTTTCTATTTCATTTAGAAAAGGATAGAAGATAAATATTAGTTTAGTCCTGTCAAATTAGTCAGTGCCTGACGTTAATTGACTTATTTTCAGTAGCCATGTTTTTAATCACGTCTAAACTGTCTATGGAGTATCTTAATTTGACAGGACTAAACTAAAATTTATCTTCTGTCCTGTACTTAATGACATAGAAAGAAAAATATGTACTGACCTTAAATTTAGTTTAGTTTGTGAACAAAGTAATCGGCGCCAGTGTCAGCCAATTAGTAACTAAACAAATACATGGGCACTATTAAAAATATATCTATCTATAGAGAGAAATACCTCAACTAGAACATTACGTAAATTCAAACATTCGTGCAAAAGACAGGAATCTAAAACCTTTTTAGGCAGAATTTGGCCTAAATCCGTCAATTTAGGCATGCACGGCCTATCTAGTGCTAACGAATTAGCAGTAATGCGACAGTATTTGGCAAGTAGCTCGAATAAAAGAGGGGTTCAAGCCAAGATAACAACTATTCATGCAATTCGAGCTATTAGCATAGAGCAGGGGTAGAATACGGAATTGAGCTGGGAAATGTGGGGCTGTTTGATATGGGACGTAGGATAAGTCCGGATGGAAATTTTTGGTATTTGGTCTTTTGATCCACCATTCTCGATTTAAAATGGGTAGTCAGAAGCCCGAAAGTCTGACAACCAGTCTTACCAAGGGGTATCGTATTACCCAGGAACTGGGTTGTGGAGGTCAGATAGGCAGTCGCTCCATGTAAAATACTGGTATTCAGCTGCATCCGGTTAGACTGGAAGCCGACCCCAACATGTTGGGAAAAGGCTAGGCAGATGATGATTCTCGATTTAAAATGAAGTTAAATGAAATTGTTTATTCTGTAAATAGGATGTCGGTATCACTTTAACACGCCATATTATTAAAAAAATTAACTAGAAAGAGTCGACATTTAGATAAGAAATTTAGATCGGCATTCACAATTAAGTACAATAAAATGGTAAATTCTCACAAAAACTTTTTTGATGGCAATCGATCCTGTTTCTTCTAAGGGACAAAAATCTCTATAAAACCAACCAAAAAGGAATGAAAACTAAAAAAGTAAGAAATCCCAAAAAAGAACCAATACACTTCGTACGAAATGAGACTCCGAACTGACTTCTTTACGATGAATAGACTGACCACTACACACTCCAAGGAGCATCGGTTCTACGGCTAATATGGCCAAACTAGAGCTTGCTTATTCCACATAAACATTCCTACATTAATACCAAGATTGTATTTAGCCAAAGCTGTACCTTTCATTCATCCAGGGGGCCTACTCCGAAGTGCAAAGTGCGAATGTTTGGATCTGACTGACACAAATGGTCGAACCGAATATTATTGAAAAAAGTTCGGATCGGCTCAGTTGAGTCGGGACCATAGTCAATATTCGAAAGAGTGTAGGAGTGTAGGATCGGAACCGACCGAACCAAATAGTAACTTCGTAGCAGGAAACGACCGAACGTTCGGTCGATACTACTTCGGAGTAGACCCCCTGTTCATAATGATTTAGGTCGCCCACCAATGTTAATTAAACCTTGAACACCAAACTTTTGTTCAGTAATTAGGTCGTTTCCAACACTTGCGTGTTTTTTTAGCCGCCAGGCCGTGACGGATGCCGTTTCCAGGAAAAATCGGAAATTAGATCTTTTGATACTCTCAATAATCTCATCTCAGTTAGGCTACAATCTAGTTACTTATGATTAAGTTTATCGCAGGAGGAATATTGCTAATCTTGCTTGGAAGGTGGTGTGGGTTCGGTAATAAGAAATAAATTAATACTTAATACTTAAGTAGACACAGATTTATAAAAATAAAACATATTTTAAACTTCTCAAACTTCTACTGTACTAATAGCGCATAAAACTACGGTAACATACGCAGAGACAATTTTCTCTCTGATAGGATAATCCTCCTTTTTGCAGTCGGTTAAAAATAACTAGTAGTAAGGCATAATAATAATCATTATCATTTATTTGTCAGAATATGGTACATTATTAAGGCCTTAAGATTATTATCGACTAATCTTAAGGCCTTAATAATGTACCATGAGGGCATCGGGTCTCATCACATGCTGCCACGCGTGGCGTGCAAATATAAGGTACATTAATTTATTACAGAATTGAGATTATTAGGTTAGTATTAAAATTGTCGATTGCATAATTACAATTTGAGGCAATCTCCGCCGCCGCTGGAGACGCCCTGGACGTCGGGAGTCAACAGCTGACTCCCGGCCACCATAGGCGCGGGCTTGAGAGTGGCGAGCAATGGGCAGCTCGCCGCCCGCTAAAGACTAGGCTCGGGACGACGGCGCGTTGTGTTCCACGCGTGCCTCAAAGAGATGTCAGTACGAACTGACGGGGTCCGCTAGGGCCGATGCCTGGCAGGGCCGCGGGTTGTTCGAAATAGATACCGTGGCATCTGGCACAGGCAACTGAAGGAACACGGGTGGGTTTAAGTCAGTAAAAGTCTGACACGCGCTTCCGCTCAGCCCAGAGCGGGAGAAGTCATAATTATGATGATTTCCCACCCCAAAAAAAAGGTATGTCGGCTAAAAATCATTCCTATTTATTTTATTTTATTTTTAGCCGTTATAATATGCCACTGGTGGGAAAAAGCCTCACTCTGTCTGACAAAGCTGCCAAGGACCAATCTTTATCAAAGATAAACGATTTTATTTACCTAAACACACAATTACACGCAATTTATTTAAGATGTCAGAGTATCATTAAATGTCAAAGTAACTAAAAGTAAGTGTAAATACTTAAATAAAATCATGAATTATTGATGAAAGTATAAAAATATCTCCTTCCTTATGGTCCCTTTTTACAGTATCCACAATGAAAATAGGTACATCTATTTTCTTCTTATACAAAACAAAATGAGCTTTTCGTGTAACGAGGCAAAAATTTAGAGGCATCAGCTCCCTCTCAGCAGCTGGTTCGCTTCAAATTATCCATTTCATTATAGGCTTTATGTTCAAGATTACTTCGCGGTGTAAGCACAAATGGATATTTGAGTATCAATTACTGGAAGTACCAACCAGGCTGTGTGGCATTGGCAATCGATTTTCTCGTGGAAAATACTGATGTTTACTTAGACTGTTGAATGTTTAGTCAGCAAAATAGTTCGTCAGGGGAAGTAGCATAATCAACCTACAATGTTCCCACTGCCAGTGCTGAGGGTGTGGGCCATAATCCACAACGTGAGCCCAGTGCGGGTTGGCAGATGTCACAATCATGTCTAAAACACTTTAGGAATATATCTATAGTATTCTCGATTTAAAAATTGTTTGGATTTACGTGCTGCCTCTGAATTCACTGCTCACGATTTCCTCTACGTGGTTTTCGGAAGTTTCCAAAAAACATTTTAAAACCTTTACGGATTTTAACACCTAAAATCCTTTGTCAATGCTCAAACAATCTCTGAACGAATAAGTTCATCAACATCGAGCCGTTTCCATTAAAACAGTAAAATTATATTGTTTTTTAATCAACTGCAACAAAAAGGAGTAGGTATTATAAACGCGAAAGTTTGTGAGGATGGATGGATGGATGTTTGTTACTCTTTAACGTAAAAACTACAAAACGGATTGTGATGAAACTTTACAGTAATATAGCTTATACATCAGAATAATACATAGGATACTTTTTATCTCGATATTCCCACGGAATCGACACCGACACTTATGCGGGTGAAACCGCGAGGCGCTGCTGGTGCTTCTATATTTTTCCAGGCGGTCTAGACTCGTGGCAATCACTTTCAAACGTTTTATATTAATTCTGCAACATTTTTTTAACAGGATTGACATAAACTTTTCATTGTTATCGCTGATAGAATGTCACTTTGTCTAAGTCCCCAGCCGATCGATTCTGTAAAAATCTCACCGTGAAAAGTTAGGTGAAGTGAGCTGTTAATAGTGTCAATCCCTAGCATTAGTTGGAATGACAGCTCACTCCACGCTCACTTCACCTAAGTTTTCACGGTGAGACGATTACAGAATCGCACTGCTGCCGGTCGATTCTGTAAAAATCTCACCGCGAAAACTCAAGTGAAGTGAGCTTGATGTGAGTTGTCAGTAATGTCAATCCCTAGCGTTATTTGGAATGACAGTTCACTCCACGCTCACTTCGCCTAAGTTTTCACGGTGAGATGGTTACAGAATCGCACTGCTGGTTAGGTTTCGAATTGACGACGAAATCTGCGTTCCGACTAGGTCTCCTTCTGTCGTTTCGAGTTAGATCGGCGCAAAACAAATATTTGCATTGTTCCGAATCTGGTGTTTGTCAAACAAACGAAATAGGAAAAACGTAGTGAGGAGCAACGCTTTTCCAAAATGGAAATACAAATGGTCATGTGCGAGTCATACTCGAAAACATTTTTGACAGACAAAAGACCGATTCTATAAAGGTTTCGTTTGATTCGTTTTCTGGAAAGACACTCGACAGTATTTCTTTACACAAATAGATGATTGGCAAAAAAAAAAATTTCGTGTCTCCAAAACAAAGCTGACAATAATATCGGGTTCTGTATCTAATTTGTTCGTGTTTTATTCGCGTGACTGTCTGTCTGCTGACGGTTGATGGATTGCAGTAGTTACTTCCATAATTATTTTCTTTTTTGTTTCGGTACCGAAGTAACTTTGTTCATTAATTTATTTTTGTTTACATTATTTTCCCTTTTTTTTTGCCTCATTGCTATATACTTGTAGCTAGCAAGTACCTTACTGACGATACAAGCACCCAGGTTCTTTTTTTAGAAAATTATGATTGTGTTTTGTTTTATTACTATTATCCTTTGTTTCAATGTAAACATAAATTATATTTTTTAAATATTAGAATATAAAAAGTATAAAAACATTTAAAAATACAAAAAATTGTAGTCTACCGGTATCGTAAGCAGGGTCCAAGCTACCGGCGGTCAGGGCTCCAGAGAGAGGAACCTCCTGACAATGCGAGCCGTGTCCAGGAGTACCGCTTTCTGAATCAAGCCCTTGATCCAGCTGCCCAACGAGAGCCTCCTCAAGTGTTGGTCGAGGCTTTTAGCTATTAAGCCATTGGCTCACGACTGTCACGACTATCGGCACAATGAACGCTGAGTCCACATGCCACATGTCGACAACCTCGCGAGCCAAGTCAAGATACTTGATTTGTTTATCTTTTTCGGCTTTCACGAGGTTCTCATCATGCGGGACGGTTATAACTATTATTTTTAGGCTCACCAAATATGTCACATTGTATTTTTACTTTTTGATGAATAAACTTTCTCGTGGCCCTGGGGCCCCGTACCTTTGAAAAGCGTACGAGGGGCCGAAGCCACCCCACAGAGGCCCGTTAGACGCTTACAATGAAGTTATCAAGCAAAGATTTTATACAGAGAATACCTAGAAAGAATTACATCTGATTATGTCGTGATTACCCTTAGGTATAAAGGAAATGTAACATTTAGTACCAGTCGGCCTTTTTAAATTTTTTGTATGCGTAAATCTTGAAATCTCTAGAATTTCTGAGCTGAGTATGTTAGTAAATATTAAAGTACTAGGTGCGCCCCGTGGTTTCACCTGCATAAGTTTGTTTGTTTTATCCCGATATTCCCACGGAATCGATCCATGGAAATATCGGGATAAAAAGTATCCTATATGTTAATCCTGGTTATAAATCATCACTGTGCCAAATTTCATCCAAATCCGTGTAGTAGGTTTTGCGTGAAAGAGTAACAAACCATACAAACTTTCACGTTTATAATATTAGTAGGATTCTGGGTATTTTTGGGGGTGCCTCTGCCTAATCCTTTGAGGTTACAGGCGTGATGTTTGTATGGTTGTTATTTTACAGTAATCAGCTCACAGCTTTGTTAAATCCTTAGGGCCGGTTGTTTCAAACGGTTGGTTAACGTAACATACGTACCTACGTCAAATAATAACGATTACGTACTAGTTATTATTTTGACGTACGACAAGACCATAATTTTATAATTGTAGTTTGACGATAGTTAGCGCCATTTTTGACGTATATACGTACGCATCAAAACATGAAACAACCCGCCCTCACACATCCTATGTTAAACAGTTACATAACAGGACATTTACCCCAAAAACGTCATAAATATAAATAAAGAACATGTTTAGTGCAGGCACACGGCCGGTGTAATACGGAAAGGTAAGAAACCTATCTATCTAGTTTTATTGCTAAAAGTAACACTGTAAATTTTGTTTACCAAGCTTATTTATACGTAAATAAAAAATAGGTCAAGCGTGAGCCGGGAGCTTTGTGCGTTCCGTAGCCTATTTATTTTATGAGTAATTTGGGCGATGGAAGATAGAGTGGAAGAGGCGTTCGGAGGATTGGATACAATTTTGATTTTGTTGGGTTATACACTGTGATATTTTAGACAATACCGAGTGGTTCCTTGAAAAAATTAAACTGTTTAGATCATTTTTTTCAAAATGTTATACATAATATAGATGATTAGGGGCCTGTGGCTAAACAATAACAGCTGCATAGGTCGATCGATCAGGTTAAGCTACGCTTGCTGCGGTTGGTCTGTGGATAGGTGACCATCTTTACATACTGAGACCCCTCCGTGCCTCGGAAGGCACGTTAACCCGTTGGTCCCGGCTGTCATTCGTGAATCTTTGACAGTCGTTACGGCTAGTCAGGAGCCCGAAAATCTGACAACCAGTCTTACCAAGGGGTATCGTGTTTCCCAGTAACTGGGTTGTGGAGGTCGGAGGATAGGCAGTCGCTTCATGTAATATACTGGTATTCAGCTGCATCCGGCTAGACTGGAAGCCGACCCCAACATAGTTGGGAAAAGGCTAGGTAGATGATAATATATAGGTACATAAGATAGATAGATATATAGAATACTTTATATTATGTACACCATAAAATTTCAGTTAAAAATTAAGAAAACATCATAGTTTCCGTTTCTTTTTTGTTTTTCATCATTTTTATTTATCATTTTGATTTTGATTTATATTACCTTGTTTTGAGATGCATGCAAACATGTTGTGTTGTGTCTAAAATATGAAATTTTCTGAATTATGTGAAGACTAAAAGTTGTTTATTTATTTTAAGATGGGCCATAATTACGACAGTGCTCTTGTCATAAACGAAAGCTTACCATGTGCCGGTAAAGCCAGTAGGAAGAAAGAAAACAAGTTTATTTGGCCCAGATAAGGTAAGGCACACATTATTTACACAAACCCAAAAAAAAAGTCAACAAAAATCTTAAAATAGTATTGTATGCCTCACGGCTGCGCCAAATATACCCAGTTCAGCATAAATATCAGACAATAGTCTCTTTAAAAACTCTCTTCAATAAAAGCAGTTCACTATAATATTATTGGCCGATTCTGTAAACACGTGCCGGCTCATTCACCCACGAATTGAATACAGCAATATAAATTGCATAGACATATTGATCTACGAATAATCCGCAAAGCCACAAACTGATCACCTGCTAGGTTACACGACTGTATCCTGAATTGACATACAGTATTTGACATAAGTACAATCAACAAGATAGGAAAGTAACCAGCACGGAAAAACGTAGGTAATATCCACTACATGAGCAAAATTTAAAGCAGGTACTTTTAAAATATAAATTAAAACACCAAAGATTTGGCTGATATCTGCAAAGCACACGCAGAACATGCAAAAACTACTTTATTAACTATTAGCTTAATCATGAACATTATGTATCATGTACATTATCAATAAGTATGTCCATTTTTATTATTACTCTTAATATTTGCACGCCATATCAAATGGCAAACATGTAGTTCTAATTTATTATTGTCATCCTACATACATGAATAATAATTTGTGTATGTACACACATGTTTATGCAAATAAATAAATATTATTATTATTATTATGAAAAATCGGGGAAAAACCCGCTTTTTTGAAGACGGTTAAACATCGCTTCACTAGAATATTCGAAAAGCGTTCCAAGAAGAATTTTGTTTTCTTTCTTTGGTAATTATAAAATCGGCTGGCCATCAAGATTAGTTCCATGGTAGGTAGTGTTCTTTCACTCTTCTTTTGAAAACTGCAATAGTTGGCAGTCCCTAATGTCAGGCGGTAGTGAATTCCTACGATTGTAATTACTACGATTTAGATTTTTAACGCTAATTATCAAACAATAATTTTTGCTGTGCCCTGACAGGGTCTACAACGGCTCTTAGCTCTTTCTTTACATCTTGTATTACCTAGTGGTACGCAAGTAATTGAATATGAACATAATTTTATTATATCGAGAAGTAATTGGATAATTGGTCCACCCAGGTAAGAATAGTCTTAACTACCAGCCTTGTCCCTACTTTTGTTGTCAGTACATGACACATCAATCCGACGTTGAGTCAAACACAGCGACAGATTGACGGCCGTTTTCCCGATAAGGCAGCGGATCCCTAAACGGATTTAACCACCCCGGATCCCGTAAAAAAGTTAGGGATGCTGTAAATTCCGTGACAAAATTTGAAGCTCAATTGAATGTAAGATATTTCATGACTCTTTGATGTTGTATGTATTTTTTTGCTTGAGCCTGAGATATGTTTTTATGTCGGAAGTTCATAAATGTAGATAAGGAATGTTTCTTTTATCTTGGTAGGTTTTCTACTACCTCTACCTTGTTTCCGAAGTAAAAAAATGTCATCAAAGAAAATTCACAGTCAAGAACGGTAAAAACAAATAGTTAAGGAAATTTGTTTCAATTCAAAGAAGTTAAGGAAAGGTGTTTCAATTTAAAGAAGTTAAGGAAAGGTGTTTCAATTCAAAGAAGGTGTTCTATTTTCCAATACCAGTTGAAAGCACACTAGAAGAACTATTTACTTAAGTTTTTATTCTCGCCTTGTATCACGGAAGGGCAAATGTGTAGTACACCCACATTTCACCAGTTATGTACACATCCAGCTACTACAATCTGTCAAATTTCTTTAATAGATTTACAACTTTATTGCCAAAGCACTAAGGTTCAAGGTTGATTGGGAAAATTTGAAAGTTTCGGGTAGCTTGACCTGCTGGCGTCTGTACGTTTAAGTCTTAAGTAATAGAGGGCGAGAGTCAATAATACTTTACCCGAACAGGGAATCTAACCCAGAAGCTCATGCCCAGTAGTATCGCTTAAGACCACTAGACCAACGAGGCAGAGAAGAAGACATCATTATAATTTAAACATTTTAATTTAAACATTTTCATCAGTGTAGCCCCGGAAATTATACAACAATTTTCTTCAAAAATCAAGATGGCTTGGTCTTATTTACGTAAATAATTGAATTTCTTATTTCTAAACTAAAGCTTTTAAGGCCAAATTAAAATTCCTTACGAATAATCCGGATGATTACGAGGCTTATTAGTCGACTCGCCCGAAGCTGGCGAATCGTTACTTTTAAATAATATTATTTTTGATATAGGTGACTCGCACAAAAAGTACACGTTTTATAATATTAACTTTTATCACTTCTGTGCGTTAATATCCTTTTTTTCTTTAAATAAAAAAAACAAATTAAAGTAATTTATTCAAATTAGGCTGAGAATTAGCACTTTTCGAATATCAAAATTACAAAACATGCCCTTCATCACTTCCTAGTGTTTTCGCTGGGAAGAAAAAGAAGTGGCGCAACAAACTCCCCAGCCTGTACTTTATTGCATGACATTCAAAATGTGCCAATTCGAGCGAGTCACCTATAGAAAAAATAATATTATTTAAAAGAGACGATTCGCCCGATTCGGGCAAGTAAATTCGTGCGAATCGACAAAAAGCCGATATCGAGATACGGAATCTAGTTTACTTCATTTTAGTAGGCTGTCTTCTCTTCAAGTTTTCCTGATTGAATTCTGAGAAGGATAAGGGGGATATGTCGTCATGGTTTTGTGGGATAGTCCTATATCGAAATTTGTGTGACAGGAGATTTATTTGTTGACAGTCTGGAATTGCTGCTTTATAAATAAACATATTTCCAGCAACATATTAACAGGTTGCCTGGAAGAGATCGCAGTAATGCGATAAGGCCGCCCATTGTATATTTTGTAGTGTTTAATATATTTTTTATGCTATGTATTTTTGTGATGTACAATAAAGTATATATAAATAAATAATATTGATAAACAGGAAAATGACACTAAGCAAATACCTACGTAAATATAGATTGACAGCGGAAAATTATTTTGGAAATTATTATGAATGTGCCATATCGATATTTTCATTTGGTAAGAATTATTTTTCTCAAACGCAAGAGCGAGCTATGCTCGGAGTCTCTTTGAAGGATAGAATCAGTAATGAAATTATCCGGAAAAGAGCCGGAGTTACCGACATAGCTTGCAGAGTAAGCAAACTGAAGTGTCAGTGGGCTGGTCATGTTCATCGAAGGATCGATGGCCGGTGGAGCAGCCGAGTTCTGGAGTGGAGACCGCGTATCAGCAAGCGTAGTGCCGAACGCTCCCCAGCTAGATGGACGGGCGACCTAAAGAAGGTGGCTGGGGTAGACTGGATGCGGAAGGCGGAGGACAGGGTGTTGTGGCGCAGCCTGGGAGAGGCCTATGTCCAGCAGTGGACTGCGATAGGCTGAGTTGATTCATTGAAAACGCATCATCACACATTATTTGCTAAAAATAATATAGTAGACTACATAATTATATTGTTACAAGAAAATTATGTATAAGAAGGTGAGTAATCACCACCCACATCACCCACAAATTTTGATTTTGGGTGGGGTCCTGGGTTCGTTTCCCTGGTCGGGCAAAGTGTTATTGGTTGTTTCCATTAGGAATTTCCTAGTAACCGGAGTTTGGAAAATGGCGGCGTGCCCCGTGCTTCGGAAAGCGCGTTAATCCTGATCTCCGATCATGTCGGATTGCCGTCCCGCCGAACTATTAGTGACGGAAGAGAGAGTGCTCGTGTGTCTACGCACACACTTGTGCACTATGATATCACTCGCACCGAAGGCTAGTCTCCGTTGAGATTTGGCCGCCATGGCCAAATACGTTCTGCAGTGCGATTCTGTAACCATATCACCGTGAAAACGTAGGTGAAGTGAGCGTGGAGTGAGCTGTTATTCCAACTAATGATAGGGATTGACACTATTCACAGCTCACTCTAAGCTCACTTCACCTAACTTTTCACGGTGAGTTTTTTACAAAAGCGATCGGCTGGAGGACTAAATTTATATATACTTAATAATCTATTCAGAATAGTCACCTCATAGTGACATATGAAATAGTGTGCTCTGTTTGTTGACGGGTAAAAAAATAATAATATATCTTCTATAAGATTCGGATTACTTAGTTGTATTTTTTTAAACAATTTTTATATAGTGTTGTTTTTTATTGTTGATGAATCAAAACTTCTTTTATCACCCCAAACGGACACCTTTTTTAAACATTCAAATAATATGTTTAAAACTTTTAAAATATCTCTTGCTGAACCTACAAAATGTGAACCGCCCAATTCTTTTTTAAAAGCCTCCCAATGATAAAATTATAGCAGAAAGGACTCTCAAAAAGAAATTACCTGTTTCAATCAAGTTAGCACCATAAGAAAATATTGTATTATTCATTTCTGTTTTGTAATAGAAACAGGAAAACTGTGGGCGTAGCGAAGATTTTCATAATAATTTTCCTTTTGGTTATATTCTAACCTGCTACATATTTATTTCTTTTTGTTATTTCCGTAATTGAAGGAATTAAGTAAGTTATTAAGGAAGTAATCAGGACAAAGCTTGATAAAGTCAGATCATAATTGGGTTCATAATATTAAATTATAACTGTGATATATATATTTTTTTGTATTATGTATTTATTCAAGTATACTTATTTATTATTTTTTTTGCGTTATATGTGTAGGTATATTTAACATTTTAAACTTCACACATTCATATTGTCTACATTTCTTTTTTTTTTACTTCTCCTTTCGCAGGTCTGCTGGAAGAAATTTCTTAAGAAATAAGCAGTACCTTTTTACTCATATTATAATTATGTCATATCAATAAAATATGTATTTTACTGTGTGTACATAAATAATAAAATAAATTTATGATTTAGACTCCATTACATTTAGTCTCAGGTTCACCAACCCTCACTGGGCCCGCGTGGATTACGGGCCACTCTCTCTGAGAGGAGGCCTGTGTCCCAGTTGTGGGAACATTATACATAGGCTGATTATTATCGCTGTCAGCTCCAATTTGAGCAGGTGTTCGAAGGGCAAACGTACAGACGCCAGCAGGTCAAGCTACCCGAAACTGTCACATTTTCCCAATCAACCTTCAACTTTAATGCTTTAGCGATAAAGTTGAAAATCTATTAAAGAAATTTGACAGATTGTAGTAGCTTGATGTGCTGGCGTCTGTACATAAAACAACGTTTAAATTGAAGACTCATCTCGCTGACAATCAATGTCAAAAATTTGTCTAAAATGTTGGTAAACTAAAAGTTTATTTGACTTACCAACTGCTGACCGCGAGTAATATCTTTTGATTTTTGATAAGTTATTAACCTAAGTAACTCCTTATAACATCAGCTACTTGGCAATGAAAGTCGGATTCAAAATCGGATCAGCCGTTTCGGAGATTAGCCGGAACAAACATTTGGAAAATTGTGTCTTTGTTATCAGTGCCGTATATACTTTCGTATGCATTTAGTAAAAAGCTGATAAACATACACTTCAATTTTATTTATTTGTATACTAGAATAGATTGAGAGTGAGATTAAAATGTGAATGTTCTGTGAATATTCTAAAACAGACTGGAATTGCCTGTCTGATTGATTGCGAGTGCGCAACGTAGGTATGTAGATATGAAGTATAAAGGACGGAACGTAAATATTTCGGATAGTTACCATTGCACCGGACACAAGTCATGAAACAATTAGGCACCGTTCCCACTGGGTCGCAACGACAAAAAGTAAAATATAAAACAAATGAAAACGTGCAGTAATATTATCTTGGACGACAATAAAGTTTATCCTGTCGTGGTATTATGTGAACAGTTCCATTTCATATACAGCCATTAAAAAAAACGACTTTTTGTCGCCATAATGGCGTACGTAGTGGAAACAGAAACATGTGATAAAGATCGCTCTTAGGGACCGAAGACCGTCCATTGTGTCACTCTGTGTAAATTTTCTACATATTATCTGTAATTTATATGGTCTACATCTACATAATAAAGAGTATTCATTTTATTCTAAATGTGTGCAAAGTAGAATAGATAGATAAACCATTTATCTGGCGCACACAAAAGACAGCACAACACACAAAAGTACATGAATATAATATAAAAACATGGTACGAATAGAATACTCTTTATTATCATAACATAATCAGCCTTTAATGTTCCCTCTGCTGGGACACAGGCCTCCTCTCTGTGAGAGGGAGTGGGCCGTAATCCACCACGCGGGCCCAGTGCGGGTTGGTAGATGTCACATGTCTTCGAATTTTTGGTTCTAGGATATAGGATAGGCTCACAATACCATTTTAGGTATTTTTTTTCTGTTTCCTGTTCTTGTGTGTATATTGTGTGCCTTACTTAACCTGGTTCACATAAATTTATTTTCTTTCTTTATTACTTTCATATTGTTTCATAAATAAATGTTCATGCGGTATTGAAATCAAAATCAAAAGTCATTTATTCAAATTAGGCTGAGAATCAGCACTTTTCGAACGTCAAAATTACAAAAGGCAGTCCCCCAAAACGCTCGCCCTTCACCACTTCCTAGTGCTTTCGCTGGGAAGAAGAAGTGGCGCAAGAAACTGCTCAGCAGCACAGCTGTCTGTTCAGTTAGAAAATACTTGATTGTATATAATACTATAAGGTAGGTACTATAGGTATGCAAAGTAATAAAACATTACAAGGCTCAGAACATTAAATTAAATTATTTGCCATATGTCATGCCATCATATTAAACTGCACAAGCTGGGTTCACACGGCAACTTCCCGCTGATATGGTTAAAATCGATTACTGTAAAAAACATGTAGTGTAATACCGTAAAATACCGGAATTCCTACTAAAGCGCCATCTTCACGATCGTGAGAATTGCAGCGATACTCTTGCCGTGCCATAAAATTCAACAGAAACTATGAAACAGTCGCCATAGGACGATAATTTGAAGGCACGAAGTCACTATCTTCGCGATTCTGGCGCCAGTGGAGACGGCGCATTACTGCAAAAAATGCAGTGTAAAGTCATGTGAATGTCGTCCAATTCGAATGCTCTTGTGTGTTATTCGACATGCATTGCCAAATTATTAGAATTACACTGACAGTTTGTCCCTCGCCAATTTTCACTAAATTAACCTGTTTTCGCGGTGGACTGCCAATGTATTAGGCACGACTAATTCAATACTGTGTTTGTTTTGTGTTACCTATATACGAGAGTATTTTAGTTTGCATCTTTTTGGTTTAAATTTCTTTCAATTTTACGCCGAATTTGACTGATTTTGATCAATTTTGTTCATTGTTTGTGAGAAATGGAAAAATAATTTAAACAATATTATTTGTGATTTGAAAATTCAAGTTCATTGCCTTGCATGTAGCTGAAAAGGGATTTTCAAATAAGGTATTCATGGAAAATCACTAATATTCGCAACAAGTTTCCCGAGAAATTACGCGAGCCTGACGTCTGATCATCGTTTTACAAGAACGAACTTTTGATTTTGAACATTAAAATATATGTGTGCATTTCATTGTTGCGGTATACCTACATTTCTTTCACACGAAAGTATACAGTATAGTAATACTCTAGTTAAAAATCATTTCCCTTTTTGGCAATTTTCCGACATGACACAACTGCAAGGACAAATCACAAAATGGCGAAAAACTCTGCCAGCAAGAACACTTCAATGGCATTATCACCTCAGAAAGTTCACCAACGTAATTGAAAATGGCTTCCACAAAAGGTGAAAGAGAACCAGGAAGGAAACGCGATAGAATTTCAACGCAAAGATGTAAAAGCCACAGAAATTATCGCGATCAAATAAAGCGTGTGTCATACATAGGTAGCGGCGACGCGAATTGGGAACCGCGCCAACTATTTACCGTTTCAAACAGAATTTTGTTTCAATGAAAACAGGAAAATTGGCTCGATAGAAAAGTTACCGTTTTTCGATATTATTTTAACACTTCCGCTGATCTTGGATCGTCGGTTTTCTATTTAGTATATTTTTTTTTTCAAGCAAACTTATATACTTCACACATTTCTGATATTTTGACTACTCTAACCGTTTCTGACTATTTCGGTTGCCTGCGAGTGCGACTTCACGTGTATACAGGGAATCGAACCCAGGCAAAGTGTTTTTGCGTTCTTCTATTAGGAATTTCTTAGTAACAGCTCGGAGTTTGGAAGTTGGCGGTCGAGCGGTCCCCTCCCGAAGTCCGGGAATCGGGACTTCGGGAGGGGACCGCTCGACCGCCAATTGTGTTGCGCTGTTACCTACCTCGCCATCGACGCCTCAGTATCGCGAGCTGACATCATCCGAGCGAAGTCTTTAGTTAACTCTGGCGGGTTGTATTAACTTTACCCCTGTTTGTCCCCTCCGGGGATGGTGTTTCGGAAAAAAATCTTCAGCACCCAACGGTACCTACATAATTTCTTTTAAAATGTTCTAGATATTCCTATGTTCAGCGGTTGGAGTTTGTGCGTCTGGCAGGCACGGAATGGTTTTACTCGTATGGATTTTTCTCGAATAGCGTGCTTGAATTTGACGAGTAATAAAATCCAGTTATTCGAAACGCATGCTCGGAATCGTATGATCAAAAGCGACTCGTTGCTATGTACCTTTCATTGTGGATTTTTGCTTCGGGTAGATTTTGTGGCGGTATGAGTGGTAGATATGGTTCAAATAAAATGAAAATAGAAAGCTTGCGCTGACGGAAAACCTTCCATTTCCAACATTTTTAACGTATGTGTTAGTTAATAGGTATTTAGAACTTCTTAGAAATAAAATAATCATCATTCACCTGCCTACCCTTTTCCCAACTATGTTGGCATCGGTTTCCAGTCTAACTGGATGCAGCTGAATACTTACCAGTATTTTACATGGAGCGACTCCCTAACAACCCAGTTACTGGGTAATACGATACTTTCGGGCTACTGACGACCCGTAACGACTGTCAAATATCCATTAATGTCAGCCGGGACCAACGTTTCCGTGGCACGGACGGTCTTGTTTTATAAATATGGTCACCCATCCACAGGCCAACCGCGACAAGCGTAGCTTCAGGTTAAGCTACGCTTCGATCGACCTGTGCTGTTGTTATTATTTAGCCACGGACCCTTCTTATGCTTATGTGACATAAATAATGTAGGTATGTGTTATCAAAACTACACGTGCGTAAAGCAATTCAATCTGATAACGACGGGAAGAGGG
Source organism: Apamea sordens (assembly GCA_945859715.1). Taxonomy (NCBI): domain Eukaryota; kingdom Metazoa; phylum Arthropoda; class Insecta; order Lepidoptera; family Noctuidae; genus Apamea; species Apamea sordens. The sequence goes on from OX244002.1 coordinate 1,981,392, forward strand.
CAAAAAAATCTATAATTAGATTCGATTGTTCGAAAAACGGGTGTGAAACTGAATAAAATCCTCGTAAATACAATCAGCTTAACGTATATAGGTTAGTAGTAGCTCGTGAGTGTAAGGCCCCCCGTTCATGGTTGGTACGGAGTGAGAGTGCATGGGAAGCCATCTCCTTCTGCGAAGCAGTAATGCTCGCAAAGGAGGAGGGAAGCGCGTGAGAGAGAGGCAATCTCTGCGCCCTCACGTCCCTAGTCACCGCAGGAGACGGCCTGGGCGTCGGGAGTTAACAGCCGACTCCCGGCCACCGTAGGCGCGGGCTTGTGGACGGCGAGCAATGGGCAGCTCGCCGCCCGGTAAGGACCAGGCCCGGGTCGACGGCGCGTTGTGTTCCACGCGCGCCTCAAAGAGATGTCAGCACGAACTGACGGGGCATTCTGTGGTCGCCTGTAAGTGTACACCTACTGAATATCGAATGTTATCCATTAATTATGTGTCATGTATTGTGTAAATAAATAATAAATAAATTCTTTATTTCGCAAAAAAGTGAACAATAACACTAGTGACTATGATACGCTAAGAACTGTATTACCAGAAATACGTTGTCTGTATACGTTTTGTTGGAAATCCATACAAATCTATGTTTATTTCTATCATATGCCTACATCGTTAAATTTTGATCGTTTTAACCCTTAAAAGGGGTCATTGTACTCATCATTATGAACAACTTTTATTACGGGACCAACCCTGAAATCATGAAAAAAAAAATCAGATCCATACATTATGTCGAGTTATGCGAACATAAATCTATGGATAAACAGATTTTTTTTTTGACGATTTGAAAGATTTGTTTGATCGCGCTAGTCTCTGGAACTAACAGTGGGATTTGAAGAATATTCAGAATCAGAATCATTTATTTGCAAAGAATTTAAGTAACAAAACATAGTTTAGATAGTGTAAAAAAGAAAAACAATTGGATCCAGTACATCTACCATATAGGCATGCAACATTATAGTAATCATTTGTATTGCAAATGTAACTTTATCAATAATGTCAGGTTATTAATGTCATATTCTTGAAAATCAAATTCATAAGAAAAATAATAGTATTATTAGTCGTTGTCGTCGTCGTCGTTGTGTTGTTAGTAGTTGTTGTTTTATAGTCTTTGATTCTATCTATAGGTAATATGTATGTATTTACAAAAAAAAAAATGTATATAAGTAGTTTATCAACCATCTTGTTACCATAACACAAGCATTAGGTTGCTTAGCTTGGGACTAGATGGCGCTGTGTGAAATGTCCAGGGATATTATTATAGTCCAATTCTTAAGGCAAGCAGACTATAGGCTAACTAACATTACGCTGGGACCCTTAGGAGCCGAGCAAAACGAAAAAAAGTCAGAAAGAACGCTATGCGAAGACGGAGTAATAGCGCGGGCGGGCGATGCGATGCGACGGAGTGGGGCGGAGGAATAAGAAATTCAAAAGAAAGAAAGAAAGAAAAAGTACTTATTGCGACTCGTACAGGAAGGTCATAAAACTAAACTAAACCCAAGAAGCCAGTAAATAAATTAAACAATAGTGTTCAGACATCGCCTTAACACACAAACATCGCCTTAACAACCGGTGCTGCCATCTACCCCACAGCGATTGGTCGCCTACGCGTTCCATCGACCAATCACCACCGAGCTACGCACAACGTCTTTCTTAAAATCACTTCCTTTTTTCTATTCACTATTGCATCGCAAGCGCTATACCATTATAAGACAATTTCATGTAATATTCACAATATATCCAAGTTAAATAGCAATTCCTGGTGTCGCCTATTATTTCGAGCATCCTTCAGTCTCCCAACACACGCAAAGAGCTGAAAACGAAACATTGGACCTTCGAGCCGAACGTTGGACTTTGGAGTGCTGTATATCCTGGAAACGCGCATATCAGGTACGGCCAGCCATCCTGCCCAGCCCTATTCATCTCCATTTCAATTGTGTGATACCGTGCTGTTTACTCAATTTCAGTGAAATTCTGGTGTGAAATTGTGCGCTGCCAACGAAAATCGCATCGTAACCGTCACATTCAAACGTGAGTACTCCTTTCTTTCTGCTTTCCACCAAAATGAGTCAGCCTAGTATGTCAGAGATCTCAGTACCTAATAAGCCTCGCGATAAATCTCCTTTCAAATACAATCCAAACGACGATTGTCCACTTATTAGGGATCTTGTGAAAAAACGTGGCATAGTAAAAGGTAGATTGTCAAAATTCTCAAATTACTTGTCTAGTATTGCTGATGGAACTTTGTCTAGTCAAACACGCGTAGATCTTAAATTACGGATTCAGGGAGCCGCTAAATTATTTGATGAATTCAGTGACATTCAAAGGCAAATCGAGGAATCAGTCTCTGATATAGACGAGCAATTAACGCAAAGAGAATTGATGGAAAATAGATACTACTCTTTATTATCTCAAGCTGAATGTCTTTTAAATCCGAGTGAGGTTACTGATAGTTCTAGTAAATGTAATAATCACCACAGACCGGCCGTTAAACTACCCACTATTTCTATGCCCACTTTTGACGGTTCATACGAGCATTGGTTAGAATTTAGGGATACTTTTCTATCATTAGTGCACAATTCTAATGATCTAAGCAATATAGAAAAGTTTCACTACCTAAAATCCTCGTTGAAGGGAAGTGCGGAGCTGGTTATTAATGCCGTAGAATTTTCTAGTACCAATTACCCGGTTGCATGGGATTTACTTCTCAATCGGTACAATAATAGCGAATTGTTAGTGCATAATCACGTCATGTCTTTGTTCACTATGCAGAACTTAAGCAAAGAATCGCCAGATCTAATTCGACAGTTAATAGATACCGTGTTAAAGAATTTACGTGCATTAAAAATGCTTGACGAACCAACTGACGCATGGGACACATTAATTATCTATTTAATTCTGTTTAGATTTAATCCAGTTACCGAACTACAATGGGAACAATACAAACGCGCACAAGGATTATCAAGAAATGGCGATTCTAAATCTAAGCGAAAGCTTAAACTGGATGATATGATGAATTTTCTTAAAGACCGAGCTGACGTGCTGGAAACATTGCAGGTGACACATAGTAAACGAAATATTGATAATAAAAAACAAAACACTAAAATTAATCAGCCTAAAATTCACTGCAATGTGTCCAGCAATGAGCCACAGGGTCAACAATCACAAAAATCCACTAAAAACAAGAGGTTATGTCCATTGTGCAAGACAAATCATCCACTTTACGCGTGTCAAAGTTTTCTTGATTTTAATTTAGATTCCAAACTTAATTTTGTTCACGAAAAGAAACTTTGCATCAACTGTTTACGTTCAGATCACACGTTAGATAATTGTAGGTTCGGGCCGTGTCGATTATGCCACAAAAAACACAATTCGTTACTGCATTCCGATAATCATCCGAATCAATCTGTAGCACTTCATGTGTCACACGCTAATGAGACGCCGACTGCGGTGGCCACGGCTGCAGGAGCACAGCCTCCGCCCCGCACCGCAACCGCCGCACCGGCATCGTCCTCCGCTGTGGTAAATTCCACAGCGATCTATGCGAACAAAGCGCACATAAACACGTCCAGTCAATCAGCTGTTATGGAACCGGTTTTATTATCGACTGCGTTAGTGGAGATAGTTGATAATCGTAAGAATTATCACTTAGCACGCGCGCTTTTGGACAGCGGAAGTGAACGCTGTTTCATTACTCAAACATTATGCAATTTAATTCAAGCGCCAGTAATACAGTCCACTCAAGAAATTCGTGGTGTAGGGAACTCGATCACAAAATCCACGCAAGTATGTGACATCGAGTTGAAATCGCGCATCCATCCATACACTACGCGCTTACAATGTTTTGTTCTGCCTAATATTACGTCGGCGTTGCCTGCTTTGTCGCAATCACAACAAAGCGGACAACTCAAAATCCCCGAACATATTGTTTTGGCAGACCCGCATTTTAATGAGTCTCAAAATGTAGATATCCTAATCGGTGCGGATAAATTTTGGGATCTAATCAATTCTAATAAAATAAAATTACCTAGTGGGCCTTTCTTATTAGACACAAAATTGGGATGGGTTGTTTCCGGCCCAATTTGTTCTCTTACGCGTTATGATAGGTACATTCAGTGTAATTTCTCTCAGTCTATCGATTCCCAGCTACGCAAATTCTGGGAGTTGGAGGACATGTCTGCGTATCGGGATACGCGCACAGATGAGGAGCGTTCTTGTGAACAACATTTCGTCAATAATACTACGCGCAATAGTGACGGAAGGTTCAAAGTTCGCATTCCTTTCAAATCATCACCCGATACCTTAGGCGAAACTTACTCACAGGCACAACGTAGGTTTTTTGCCCTCGAAAAACGTTTATTACGCAACCCTGATTATAAAAAACTTTATGCCGATTTCATTCACGAGTACATTCGATTGGGTCACATGAGTCGTGTTGATCGCGTCGGGACGCCTAACTATTTCCTGCCGCATCATGGAGTATTTCGTGAGCACAGCACCACGACCAAGCTGCGTGTGGTGTTTGATGCCAGTGCCGCAGCTAGCAATGACATCTCGCTCAATGAAATACAAATGGTAGGCCCACCGATACAAGGCGATTTGTTGTCTATTTTATTACGATTTAGGCAACATAAATACACGGCTTGTGCAGACATCGAGAAAATGTATCGGCAATGTCTCATTCACGAAGATCAGCGTGATCTTCAGCTGATATTGTGGCGTGATGACCCGTCGCAACCACTGGACATTTACCGGCTGAACACGGTCACTTACGGTACCGCGTCCGCGCCGTTTCTAAGTTGTAGGTGTCTTAAACAGCTGGCAGCTGATTGCACGGATCGTGACGTCACGAGAATCATTAATGAAGACTTTTACGTTGACGATATGATCACGGGTTGTGATAATAAACAACAACTTTTAGATGTTTGCAAAAATGTTGCAGACGTTTTAAAGTCAGGTTGTTTTCCCCTACGCAAGTGGATGTTTAATTTCAACATTAAAAACAATGAATCTGACTTAGTTAAAGAATTATCATTAGGCGATAATGTCCATTCGAAAACTTTAGGGTTGGGTTGGCATAATATGAACGATAATTTTTATTTTAACACGCAATTTAACAGTAACTCAAATCAATTAATTACCAAGCGTTATATTATGTCAACAATTTCACAGATTTTTGATCCGCTAGGATTATTGAGCCCTATGATAATAATAGCTAAAATTCTATTACAAAAATTATGGCTGGTGAAGATTAACTGGGACGATGAAGTTCCCAGTGACGTCAAACGTACTTGGGAAGATTTTGTTAGTTCTCTGCTTATTCTCAACGACATAAGTGTACCGCGACACGTCATAGGCAGCAACCCTGCTTCTATTGAGCTACACATATTTACAGACGCATCGGAATCCGCATATGGGGCATGTATTTATGTCCGCACTGTAAATCATGACTCATCGGTGTCTGTCAGGTTGTGTTGTGCGAAGAGCAAGGTCGCACCACTAAATCCTGTGAGCATCCCTAGGTTAGAATTATGCGGGGCTTTGCTAGGTGCTAGGCTATTTAATAAAGTACGCAAATCACTACGCTGTCAATTTAATCACACAGTTTTCTGGTGTGACTCCACCATTGTGTTGGGTTGGCTACGCATGGCTCCCAATTTATTAAAAACTTTCGTGCAAAATCGAGCGGCTGAAATTCACGAAATCGCAAAGGAACTTCCGTGGTGTCACGTCAGCGGGAAAGAAAACCCAGCTGACTTGGTGTCTCGCGGAGTCAGGTTGGAATATCTTCAATCTTCCACGCTGTGGTGGGAGGGCCCAGATTTTTTACGACAGCTCGACTTTGATAGTAGTCAAGTTACCTTAGGTAGGTATGTAGCACAGTCTGATTTACCGGAAGTGAAGCCAGACAAAACTCACGCATTTTTATCAACTCTGGATACTTCACTGTTTCCATTTAAAAGATTCTCTCAATTTAATCGTATGCAACGGGCTTGTGCATATGTATTACGTTTTATTTTCAATATTCGCAATAGGAATGACATTCGTCGCGGCCCTCTCACTGTTGATGAGTTGAGAAATGCGCGCATGACTTTAGTGAAGTTGTCCCAACGCGAATCACTTCCTGAAGAATGTAAATTATTAGGTAGTAACAAATTTCTTAAAAATAAGCACAATTTAAGTAAATTAAATATTTTCGCAGATAGTGATGGCATTTTACGAGTCGGTGGGCGAATAAAATTGTCATCGGATTTTAATTTTGATAAGAAACATCCTTTACTAATTTGTTCCAACCACTGGTTTTCAGTGCTATTGTTTCGGCACGAGCACAAGCGACTGCAGCACGCTGCGCCGCAGGCGTTGCTGTACAACATACGCGAGTCCCACTGGCCGGTGAGGGGTAGGAACTTGGCCAAGCGCACTGTCCATGAGTGCGTTACGTGTACACGGTTGAGAGGTACATCTTTATCTCCTATTATGGGCAACTTACCCGAAGAAAGAATCACTCCAAGCTTTCCATTCTTACGTACTGGTGTAGACTACGCCGGGCCAGTGCTCGTCCTGAATCGTAAGGGTAGGGGTTCTAAATTAATAAAAGGTTATCTTTGCCTATTTGTTTGTTTAGTTACACGCGCAATACATTTAGAGCATGTCAGTGACCTTTCTTCTGATGCTTATCTACTTGCGTTAAAGAGATTTATTTCCCGACGTGGTAAACCTGATGAAATAATTTCGGATAACGGTAGAAACTTTGTAGGTATAGCAAACGAATTTTCTAAATTTTTATCCACATGCTCTGACGATTTAATCGAATACGCAACTAGTCAGGACATTAAATTTTCTTTTATCCCGCCTTATGCGCCTCATTTTGGTGGATTGTGGGAGGCGGGAGTAAAGTCGTGCAAGCACCACTTGTTACGAGTCGTTGGTAACGCACATCTAACATTCGAGGAATATAGCACTGTGTTAACGCAAATTGAAGCTGTCCTCAACTCCCGCCCCATTAGTCCTTTATCCGCAGATCCTAATGACTTCCTTCCTTTGTGTCCATCTCACTTCCTGGTTGGTCGTCTCCTAACAGCGCCTGCAACGCCACAGCTGACTGACGTCCCTGCTCACCGGTTGACACGCTATCAGAGGCTCGAGCAACTCAGACAGCATTTCTGGATACGATGGTCCAAAGAGTACATATCAGAAATGCAAACCAGGACAAAATGGAGACAACATGGGCGTGATTTACAGCCAAACACACTGGTCGTCATCAAAGAGGACAACACGCCGCCACTAAAATGGAGCTTGGGGCGAATCATATCAACAGTACCAGGAAAGGATGGAATTTCTCGAATTGCTGACGTCCAAACAAAGTCAGGAGTCATCAGACGCGCATTCCCTCGAATCTGTCCCCTGTTCAATGATGGAGATGACGAGAAGGTGTTGGACGTCGGTACCTACTTCCAAGGCCGGGGGCATGTTCAGACATCGCCTTAACACACAAACATCGCCTTAACAACCGGTGCTGCCATCTACCCCACAGCGATTGGTCGCCTACGCGTTCCATCGACCAATCACCACCGAGCTACGCACAACGTCTTTCTTAAAATCACTTCCTTTTTTCTATTCACTATTGCATCGCAAGCGCTATACCATTATAAGACAATTTCATGTAATATTCACAATATATCCAAGTTAAATAGCAATTCCTGGTGTCGCCTATTATTTCGAGCATCCTTCAGTCTCCCAACACACGCAAAGAGCTGAAAACGAAACAAATAGTAACTGGAGTAGTATTTCTTATTCCAGTTACTCTCCTAAATACAAACGTACCATCATCCTTTCAAAAAACAATATCCCACCTCTAACATCGCGTTATCCACAAAGGTTATTGCATACGGAAATAATACTACTAAGGATGCGTATAAACATTATTATACCAGTACATAACATACTAGGGTTAATGTGAGGAAGAATTTAATATCTTTTGGTACGTGCTAGAGCAGTGTACGTTTACTTCAAACATTCTGGGGATTTGAACGCACCTGGTACTTTCAGGGCTGTAACTATGACAATTTGTTGTTAATGTTGTGCGTGTTATGAGTAAGGTCCAGATAAATTATACGCGAAACGGTTTTATACTGAAATTGTTAATATATTTGTCGGAGTCATTCGTTTGACTATTCGGAACGCTAGTGCCATCTCGTGGCGCTAGACAGAGTCTAGCCTGAGTTCGTGTAGGTGGATGGAGAGCTACAGCTACAAGAATGGTGTGAGCAGAGCTCTCGAGATCATCGAAACATTGGACATCGTACGAACAACATGTGTTTAGACTGTCGCGTTCCGTATCGTTAAATGTGTACCTACAATGTGTGATCCGCTAGTGTGACTAACTTGTTTGTGAATTGTAATCTGATTTGAACTGCAAACCGTTTTTCTATGGTGCTATAACCAACACTACCCATAGTACGCCCATAGTAATTAAAATATGCCTGATGTTAACGAGAGACAGACCTACCTGCTCCGACATATTTAATAAAGGTTAAACATAACTCTGATTGCTTAGTATGTGTGGACGTAGCAGGGTGATGGTATGTGAGCGACTGGCGAGCACGGCGCTCGAGTTCCTTTACTATATCAAAAATGCGATTCAGCAATCGCGTCGCTAAGGTCGCTACAGTAATACTAGGGTAACAGTGGTACATTTTATTAGCTCATGTACTGAAAAGACAATGTTGTGATGAATTCAGTACATTTCGAATAGCATGTGTTTAATTGAACCTATATAGAGGTATGAGGAACAGGGTGTAAAGTTCACTCATACTCCATAGAAAAGGGAGGATCCTCCGACAAAACGGGTGTTATGTCTGGCGGGCAACTGCCCAATGAATCATGTCGGGCTGTTGTACATATTATTATGCTAATTGCGCGGTAAACTCTGCTTGCGCGATGGAGGATTTGCGTGACGTCAGTATGACGCGTAGATTGCATGTGGCGTTGTAGAAATCGCTACACTCAAATATTTCCAACTTTGCTATACTAAAAATATTATTGAACACTTTAATATAATGATTGCGTTCTTTTTGAGAACATCATAATACATAATATTATTATTATTATTGATTTAAAATGGTGCACAATAACATTGAATAGGTACCAAAAATAGCATATTTTGTATTGTAATTTGTACAAGAACGAGTAATTTATTTAAAAAAAAAACACTCGAACAATAACAGATCTGTATTATGTAACCAAACAATACAATGATGACCACATTGTAATGTACAAAGCGCTCCAAATACAATTATTTTGTACTTTTCAGTTTTCTATTCAATCATAAAACAATTGTCTACTTCAATTCATGGACATGTATACACAATTACTGTATATAAATAACTTTGAAGTCACAACCTCCCATTGTACAAAGTTAATGTATTTTTAACAAAGCACATCAATCAATCTGCGTAGTCTTTTCTCAACTATGTTGGGGTTGGCTTCCAGTCTCATCGGATGCAGCTGAATACCAATATGTTACATGAAGCGACTGCCTATCTGACCCTATACAAACCTGTTACTGGATTAAACGATACCCCTTGGTAAGACTGGTTGTCAGACTTTCGGGCTTCTGGATCCTCGAATGGCAGCCGGGACCAACGGCTTAAGATGCCAAAGGATATACTATATGCAACATAATTAACGAAATACCTCATGTTACAGTATTGTGTTAAAATACTAAAAATACATAATACAATGACCAAAACTTATTTTTTTTTAAAGCTAACTATTATTATTAAGAAAACCTTGTTGACTCTAGCATTACTTTATGCATTAAAAATTGAGTCTTGAAATAAGATTTAATGTTCTTTGGCTCAACCCGCTGTCATGAATGGCAAAAAATATAATTTTTGAAAAAAAATAGAATACCTAATTGTATATTAAAAGTTACTGAAATCAATCCAGTAGGCAGTTATGAACAAAATACTTACAGGACTTGCGTTTATTATGTTACTCCTTGAATGAATCAACAACTAGAATGAAGGCGTAATGACATCACTTATAATACCCTAATGGTTTCAGTATCGTAAAAGGGCTAATCACCATAATATTGTCGATAAATAATTACTCAATAAGCCGTAATTTGGTTTTAGTGATACTATAATATTATCATAGTTTGGTTTGATTAGGTAAGTGTGATTGCCTGATAATTCTTGCATCATTGTTACTAAGTATTATTTTCTGTATCAAGTGTGTTGAACCCATTCAATGGGATTGTCAATAATGATAAATCACTTTTGTCATAATATGTCGAGATTAGCTCTATTCATTCATAGCGTAACACAAGCCTATATCCTCAGAATCCGACCAGACGGGTGTGGTGTCTAGCGGGCAATTGCCTCATGATTGATGTTGGGAAGTTTGTATATATGCTAATTTCGCGGTAAACTCTGCTTGCGAGATGCAGGATTTGCGTGACATCAGTATGACGCGTTGTTCGCATGTGGCGTTGTAGATACCGCTACACTAGTTAAATCCCATGTAACAGGGTATAAGCCCATTGCCAGAACCGAGCACAAATTCAGACTCTAGGTTGCTGCTGAGAAATTCCAGATGGACCCTGATATGTATCCAGCCTTCTTGTTCACAATACTAACTCCTTTCAATCGACAAGTGTCCTTGAGAGACTTGTAGATTCATCATCAGACCCCATAAGGGTTAAGTCTCTTTGCCCGACCCGGGAATTGAACCACCTCATGCTCAGCAGTAGCGCATGCGACCAAAATCAAAAATCAAAAGTCATTTATTAAAATTAGGCTGAGGATCTGCACTTTTCGAACGTCAAAATTACAAAAGACAGTCCCCCAAAAACGCCCGCCCTTCACCACTTCCTAGTGCAACCACTGGACCAACGAGGCATTTACTAGAACAACCAGGCTCTATTCGTATTACGTTTTTCCCGTTTTTCTTATTAGTAGCTTATAGTGCTCTCTAAATTAATTAATCTAGACAACACCGACTGATAACATCTCGAGAGAAACCATTAAAAATGGTCTAAAATCGCTAACACTTAAATATCAATGCTCCACTATTGTCCTATCTTTGGAAAAGAACTTGACTGCCTCGTCAAGTCGTCGCAAGCGCTACTGTTGAGTATGAGGTGCTGGGTTCGATTCCCTGGTCGGGAAAAGTGTTATTGTGTTCTTCCAGGAATTTTCATCGGTTAATGACAAGAGGCTCACCTCCTATTACACGAGACTTAAGCATAACTGGTGAAATATGGGAGTACTACAAGGTACAGTCACGAGCACCAATATGTCAACACTTGGCAACTTTCAATTGGGATTTTTTCGTGAAATAACGAACGCAACGTTGAAATACGACACATTACTTAAACCTATGGGTTCGAAAATGGTATGTTCGTAACAACATAAAATTTCATTAAAAAATAAAGAAGTAAATCGCTTTTGAATAACAATAATAGTAATATCCCTGGACATTTCACACAGCGCCATCTAGTCCCAAGCTAAGCGCCCTAATGCTTGTGTTATAGTAACAAGATGGCTGATAAACTACTTATATACATTTTTTTTTTTTGTAAATACATACATATTATAGATAGCAACACCCAGACTCGGAACAAATACATGTAGGTCATACAAATATTTGTTCCGTGCGGGAATCGAACCCGCGACACGCAGCGCAGCAGTCAATCGCTTAACCACTGCGCCAACCGTGCCGTCAGAGAATAAAGCCGAGTGTATACATATTTTTGCTCGTGACTGTACACCCCTGCTTAAACCTTCGGGAAATGCAGGTGTGATGTTGTGTTATGGAAGAAAAGAAAAGTGATCACCGTTCGAGCCAAAAATGATTCATGATCTTAGTAAAAATATATGGAAGGACACTATTTTCTTGATTATAGTAATCTTTCTCTTATATTTTATAGCATCCCTAACTGCTTTGTCTTCTACATTATTGACTGGTGCCGCCAAAATTGCGCCCCAAGAACACCCATTTAGCTAGCAAAAAATAATAGGGTAGACACACAACGGTATCATGTGTCGATAAATTCATGAAATAATACTCTAACCAGCAGAAAACACTCAATGGAAGCGAAAAAACGGAGTTTCTTCGAACAATAACTAAAGTACCTATCTTATTTTCCGAGAAAATGAACATTGTCGTAATATTTTTGCAACGTATGAATCGGGAAATGATGCTAACCCGATTGGGGAGATGTGGTGAGGTAACACTTATGTTCTAAAGAAACGTTAAGTATTTTACTAAAGAGTCCGGATACTTTGTTGTGCAGTTCAGAAGGCCAATTCTCGTAATTTAAAACGTTCAAAATCTAGTCGCAGTCTCATCTCGGCGACAGACAAATGTCAAAAACCTGTCAAAATGTAGGGAAATTAGAGGTATTTTTGACAGATTGAGACTGAGATCAGACTGTGAACGTTCTTAAAATTACGAGAATTGCTCCTCTGGACACTGCATTCGCTCGATGTAAAATACTAGTACTTATTCAGCTGCGCGGCGGTTAGATTGGAAGCCGAAACTGATATACTTGCGAAATTGCTAGGCTGATGATGATTAAAGAACCTGCAGCAGACTATTTACCAGGTCTAGTCTGTCTAGCATAATGAGCCCATAACGTTCCCACTGTTGGGATACTGGCCTTCTCTCTAGGAGAGCAGTGGTGGCCCAGTAGTAACAAATAAAAATAAACAATTTATTTCAGGTTCTCCCATATCAAACTCAAACTATTTATTTCAAATAAACCAATTACAGGCACTTTTGAATTGTCAAGGTCGGTCAGCCAAAACGATGAAGCTAGTTGCCCATTCCAAAGCGTAGTAGGTACCTATGGTGAAGAACGGGCAAGAAACTCCATGGACACTCTTTTAAATCATAATAATATTGTTACAAAGTATTGGTTACATCATTCATGTTCAAAATTATGCATGTGAGAACGATGCAGAACGTTAAAAGCATCCGTAATGAAAATACTAAAAAAAACCATTAAAATATTAAATTAAATCAAAATAAGCCATGGCAGCAAAGAGTTGACCAGTCCCTACTGACGGCGCCCGTTCACGAACATGACGCATAGATTTTATTAAAATCAAATCACAAGTTACGAAACACGAGAACGAGATACATAAAAAATCACAATATAAAAGTAACGGCTCCGACTTACGAGATTACTAACTTAGGATGTGTGAAAAGTATGTAACTCCGCCTACATCTGGAAAATATTATGGAAAAAGTTTGATTACGAAAAAGTTGTAATATCAAGTGCCTGTTTTGATATCACAAAAACACACAGTTTTTCTCAGTCAAAACACAACAAAGTCATCAGTCTCTCACACGACCAAGTAAAGCCTACAAAACCTTGAACATCCCTAACGACATCTCTTGGCAAAGACACAAAAGTACTCCTAACGTAAACTCAAGCCATATGGATGACTGGATGTGCTTCCCAAATCACGACATTACATTACATAAACATCGTGCCACGTAAATCAAGGCAAAAATACCATAAACCTACCATTTTGAATTGTAAATGTGGAATAAAACGAATATTTGTCAACTCACGAAGCCATGTCATGAAGAAATGCGCGGTTTTTGGATGAAATTGTTTATTTTTTCTGTTTATCGGTGCCAAAGACAGAGGTGGAAGGAGGCTAGATGTGACTAGGATCATAGTTTAACTAGCTTAGGAGTGTGTATCTGATGAACATCAATTAGTTTTCTTGGTACGGTTTGCACAACTCAGAAAGAGTAAATAATAAACTTAATTAAACCTAACAAGCTTTTCTTGTACTGAAAACTTTTGTTTTTTGGTTTGCCGTTTTGGATCTCTTGTGTCTTCAAAATGGCTAAAAAACAGTTGAAGACATAGATTATTACACCATAGCTCCTCTATATAATAATTAGTAACGGAAGCTGGCCATGGAAAAGTTAACATTACATAACTCCAAGCTAGCAGTTATGTTCACTGAGTTTCTGGCTAAATCCAAAAACTCCCCAGCCTCTGGAAATTGGCACAGTAACACAAAACTACGAACAAAATATTAATGTTAAAAAACCGCCTCTTCAGGCGTCGTGATATTTTTTATTTCGTCACAAAAAGCTGTGTTACGTCATCTGCACCCGTCACAGATAGAAATCTCTTGTAGCCTGGGGGCTAGGAAACTGGAGACTTGTGAATTACTGACTGTTATTGGTTATAACGAATTCTCTTTTCACCGACTTCAAAAAGAGGAGGAGATGCATTCGGCGAGTTTTTTTTTGCATCCTTGTCATGTCTCGTAGTCCCGCCCGCGGCTTACGAGTTGTAAGGTCGTCGGTTCGATCCCAGATACGTGCCTTACTTTGTTTAAATTATTTCATCACCTCTGCTCTCAAAACGATGAACATCTTGAGGAAACATGTTCTAGAAACCAAAAAATCGAAGACATGTGGCACCTACCAACCCGCGCTGGTCCCGCGTGGTAGATTATAGCCCACTCTCTCTCACAGAGAAGAGGCCTGTGTCCCAGCAGTGGGAACATAATAGGCTGACTGCATGCATGTCACGTTAATCAGTCACGTCGTAAGACGTCCACAGCCTGACATAAACCCCCAAAAATCGCCACCGTGATTGGTCTTGAAGTCCCAAACTTAGTTTAACCAGGTACTTCTATCTTTTAGAACAGTATCCTCGTCAAATTATCTTTAAGAATTATTCAAAGGAAATAAAGGCGTTTGTTTTGATTTAAACTTTAATTCACTTTGGAATCATTGCCATACTTTCTTGGAATGAATCTGCAAGTTGAAATTTTCCCCCTCTGACCCAATTTCTTAAAGGTGCACTTTTTTACCACTTTGGTAGGAATATGGCTTTCACAGAAGCGATGATTTGTTCGTTTTATTCCATTCACTGGCAAGCCTTTTTCCCGTTCGCGAACCACGATCACAATGAATTTCCCTAATTGTATAGTCGTAGACCAAATACAGAATAGCAAAGCGACAGGTACAAAACTCCGACAAAACCAATTGATTTCAACGGAAAACGTGAACAATTCTATCACGAAACAAACTCCAACTCCACTTATCATTCGTTGAAAACAAACTTACAAAATTGATGAAGAGAGAACGATATAATCGCTTTATCTAAAATCGCCATTTGTGAAGCTCCAACTATAAGTACTGTGAAAAATCTGCCCGTCGCGCGGCTGGTACGAACGTCCGCCTCCGTACTAAGAAACTCTTGCAACTACCATTCCATCGCTACGTGCCGCATCCGTTGCAGGTTCTCAAGCGATTACCGCTCGTTCATTCCTGCTGACTACGAAATGGATGTTGTTTGGACGGAGTTTCCAGTTTGCTGAAATTACGTGGATCGTTTGACATTGAGGAAGGGGTTCCACTTTTAAGATTCAATCTTGTAAAGACTGAAATCCGTTCAAGTTTTAGTCAGATCGTTGTTTTGTTGGACAGTTTTCTTTACAATGAAAGAACGGATCTTCGAAGATTAATTTCGTCGTTCGAACAAGTTCATTATACGGCAGAATTAAGGTTATTTTTAAATTACTGGGCAAATTATAGCCCAGCTCTTGTAAACTAGTTAATAACAAGTTTGACAACATGCAATTAAACAAAAAGAAAAACGTAAAAAGAAAATTACGAGGGTAGTATTTGCGTTGGCGTGCTTTTAACTAAGTTGAACCACTTTAAGTATGGATGTATGAACCATTTAGTGAACAGCCAATCGAGTTGGCAGCAGTACACTTTGCCAATAAATTGCTTTGAAGGGCTCTCAGTTCGTTAACCAAGCGATTTGATCCGCCAATTACGACATTTCAAAGAATGATGATTTTTTTAGGCTATAAGATTTTGTGTTAGATCTTTCAAATCTGAGAAATACAGTTTTCAAATTATCCTTTTTGATTTTGGGACATAGAAAATCCATTTGGAAACGTTGTAGGTAGCTACTGTTATGATTATAGTGTGGAATATTGTGTGGGGGCGATATTATGATATTTGCTGCGTTTATGAACGCGCCTATCAATGGTTTTCGAAACAAAAACCTAATACAAAAATGTAAAAGTTCATTCTTAATTCTCATTCTTAATTCAACCAGAGTTATTTTATTGCCAGCCTGCATTACATCGTCGACTTTTGCTGACAACCTTTACAGTACTCTATAAGTCCATAGTTGTTACCAAATGTACTTTTGAAACGCTTGATCTACGACTAAGGGCCGGTTGTTTCAAACAGTTGGTTAACGTAACATACGTACGTTAAATAATTACTAGTCAGATATATTTGACGTAAATCAAGGTCATAATTAAGTAATTGTAACATGAAGCAACGCTTTTTTTGGTTTGACGATAGTTAGCGCCATTTTTGACGTAGGTGTACGTGTACGTGAAATGGACGTGAAATAACCCGCCCGTTTGTAAAAGCATTTGAGTTATTTCTGTTGTCTTTATTTTTCTCGCACATCGTCCATGTCACGTCATATATAAACATACACGTACGTCTTTTAGTTTTTCCTTATTGTAACAGAAAATGACAATCACTCTTGCCAAACGTCAGTTAGATTTTGCCAACGTATAAATAAAGGCTGTGACATTTTCCTTTATATTCTGGTGTGTTCAAAAACAATTCTGAAAGGACTTTTTGTACACAAAAGAAATTGGAAAACTGTTACTGATATTTGTACGCAAAACTTTGTCCTTTATCGAAACGAAGCCTTTATACAAATATGATCAAAATTTTGTCCAGAATCCCAAATTCGTTGACCGAAATATTCGCAAAACGAAATAAATAATGACAATTTGCTTTTGACACTTTATGTAGGTGCTAGGCAACTCTGAAAATGGAATGAACATAATCTCAGTTGCCATCTACCTGCGAGTTTATTTGAAAACAAATGGAAAACAACACAAATGTAGGTATGTCTAAAAAGAGCAATATGAAAAGCGACAAAAACTGTTTTGGTAACGCCTTTAGTTGTTTTACAAATATATTTCTCTTGGCAGTTATTTTAGGACATTTTTTATTCGTGAACACACAAAATGGTTTTTTGTATTTAGAGGCAAGAATGTAACAATACTAATATTATTCGGTGCGTGCCAACCTCAGTTTAGGGCTGGCACGGAAAAAATCCGCGGTTCTGAGTGTAAGACGCAAAATTCGATCAAAAAGAGCCGACAACTTCTGTTATAGAATCTATTCTAATCAAATAAGAAAAGTCAGACATTACGTTGCCAGAGACCTTTACAATTGAACTAATTGACCCTTATAATTATGATGACGCCCATGAAGATAGGTCACGAAAAAGATACTCAGCAAATTGATACAAAAAAGAAAAAAAGTTATCGAGTCAATATTACACAAAGACTTTTCCGAGTAATTACTGACGACGTCGGACGAACTCCCTTTCTAACAAATTACACGAAAAATTCAAATTGTTTCCTTGAAATTGCAAACAGGAAGCGTTGCCAACCCTATGGTACATTTTTCGAACTTTTCTAAAATACCAGGCGACGGGCACAGCGTTCCTTTTTGTAACATAATGAAATCAGTGAAATTTCTCTTTTTTCTGTTTTCCGAAACGAGTTTTTAGGTAATATATTTAATACAATCATATATCAAAGGTCTCATATGTTTCTGTATTGAGATTTAGGGTGGTCGTAATTGCTTTTTGCGGCTTAAATTGTAGGGGTGCCAAAAGAATAATTGGAGTTGGAAGGTTCATTTACAAACATTTGAGTATAGTGAACTGACTCAGGGCAATAAATTGTGTAACTGTATGTTACTTTGTGTTTGGGAAAACGAATTATGTAAGCATTTGGTTTAATAAATTGGTTACTTTTGCTTGCATGTGAGTGTCACAATGACATTTTTTTAAATGAGACAAAGCCTGTTATGGCATACTCATCTGTCTAAAAGTTGAAAGTTACACTAACTAGGGACTAATAACCTAACCTAACCTTTATTTTTTAATATCTTTAAAAAATACCTTTTACGTCTGAATAGTTTGTAGGGATTTTTGTAAAATTAAAATGTTACAATTCAGAATATACAAGGTGTCGTTTTGCATCCTCGTCAAATTCAAGGAGGTAACTGTGCTAGTGATTCTCGACACGAATCAATATTAAAACAAGTAGGATTTTTTTTTCTTTTCTAATTTACGGAAATCGGCATGTGTGGGACACACATTTTAAAACGCGGGCTGTGTGAGATAGCACTGTAACTACCCTTTTACACACACATAAAAACGCGGCCGCTTATGCGATAACATAACGCGATTCTGTTCTTTGAAAGTGGTGTATTCTGAAATACTGTCAAATTTAAATAACTAAAAAACAAGTATGTATTCATTACTTTGACAACACGGTTAGCGCAGTGGCTGAGCGATCGGACTGCTGCGCTGCGTGTCGCGGGTTCGATTCCCGCACAGAACAAATATTTGTAAGTCCTACATGTATTTGTTCTGAGTCTGGGGGTTTTTCTATCTATAATATGTATGTATTTACAAAAAAAAAAAAAAAATGTATATAAGTAGTTTATCAGTCATCTTGTTACCATAACACAAGCATTAGGTTGCTTAGCTTGGGACTAGATGGCGCTGTGTGAAATGTCCAGGGATATTATTATTATTACTGACAGGTGTCAAGAACATTATTCTCTCGTCAGCCGCACTGTAGCTGTTCATGTCAGCCGCGAACCAATGACAGAAACCGATGACCGTTGGGGTAGACGTGTTCTTGAGTGGTGACTGCGAAACGGCAAACGTAGAGTAGGCCCTCAGGCTTGTTGGGGCGACAAACTTCTGGCTGGTAGCAGCTGTATAGGAGTTGCCGAGAATTGTGTTAAATAGCGTGCACGTATAGATATCTAGCAGTGGACAGATAGGTTGGCGGTGGTTTGATAATTATGATTTTCAACCGACGAAAAAAAAGGAGGAGGTTCTCAATTCGACGTGTATTTTTTTTTTTTTTTTTTATGTATGACTCATGACTTTTTACAGAGTGGTCCGGTTGTGATAATTCTTTTTGTATTGGAAAGGGTATACCCCAAAGTTGGTCCCAAATAAATTTGAAAAAAAAAAATCCAACTCTAAGGGTGGGAAAATAGGGGTGATTTATTGTTCACTCACAGATTTTAATGCTGAGAAGGGTATTATTACTCTATTCAGTGCCACATATGCCTCCTGCCCTTTGGCAAACAATTAGTAGATTAGGTATAGCCACAAAAAACTATAAAATAAAAACTTTTTAACAAAAAATTGAACCGCCGAAAAAACTGAAAAGCAAAAAATAATAAACCTCTTTTATTTAACCTTAATAATATAAATCTTATTCTCATGTTCAGATCTACATAGCAACCACCAACACGTAAATTTTTCTCAATTCGAATATAACCTTAATTTATAGTAGACAGGTACAGACGCCAGCACATCAAGCTACTACAATCTGTCAAATTTCTTTAGTAGATTATCAACTTTATCACTAAAGCATAAGGTTCAAAGTTGATTAGGAAACTTTGTCAGTTTCGGGTAGCTTGATGTGCTGGCGTCTGTGCATTATTTACTGGAATTTTAGATAATACTTATGTTTAAGTTTTTGAGTGAGATACCTGAGATACTGGTTTATTTCTAATTCAAGTGGAATCGAATTATTTTAGTATAAGGCCATATTTTGTAAATATTTATGTAAATCTCAAATCATTTATTGCAATCCATATAGTACAATCACAGGTGGTAATTTAAAAAAATAATAGAAACAATTATGGACCCTGTCGGGCACAGCAAATTTTTAAATAAGAGAGGAAGAACGCTTTATTAATTTTCTTATTTAGTTAGAATTATTTTATATATCCTATTAATTATTTTATACCTATGTATTATCTAAATTTCCATTCATTCACTTATTCTATTAATATTTTATATGCTGATGTATCTATTCATTTATTATATTTAAAATTGCTTATTTCTTTACTCGCTTAATTTTTATAGTTATTAAGTATTGTGTTATAAATTTATTTTTGTTATTTTACTTTTTTACTTTAAAATAATTATAGCTGTTATTCATAATTTATCCATTAGAATTATTTTATATCCTTATCTATGTATTTATATTTCCATTCATTTACTTATTCTATTAATATTTTATATGCAGGTCTATCTATTCATTTATTATTTATTTATATTTAATATCTACAATTTTAATTTCAAATTTACAACAATACACATACAGCTTCACTTTGTTTCCAATTCATTTTTTTTCACAATACAAAGGTACAGATTCTTTTCAGCGATTTTGAAAAAAATTGTATCTTCGTTATAAACTCTACCGATTCATGGAATCACTATTTATATACCTATAATAGTTTGTTTCAATTTTCAAAACTTTAACAAAATTAAGAATTCCGTGGAAGTAAGTCGGTTTCTTTGAACGCAAGTAACTGATGAAAGTTGTTTTGAATGGAAATAATAAGTTACCGAGCAAAAGTTTAATGCCTTTGCAAAATGTTTTTATCTATTCTTCGTCGTACTGTGATTTAGTTTCTAGTAAAGGGATTGCTAGAAAACTCTCAAAACGGTGAAGGAAAACATTGTGAGGAAACCGGCATGTCCTAAAAACAAAAATTCGAAGACCAACCCGCACTGGGCCCGCGTGGTGGATTATGGCCCAATCCTTCTCAATGAGAGGAGGCCTGTGTCCCAGCAGTGGGAACATTATAGGCTGATTATGAAAGGGATTAGGCCTATTTTTGTTTCAGAGAAAATACATTGCATTGGAGGAGGATGGACAGCATTTATACTTGTACTTATTGATTATGGAGGGGCCCGTAGCTAAATAATAACAGCCGCACAGGTCGATTGACCAGGGGGTCTACTCCGAAGTGCAAAGTGCGAATGTTCGGATCGGAACGACACATGGCCGAACCGAATATTATTGAAAAATGCGAAAAAAGTTCGGATCGGCTCAGTTGGGTCGGGACCATAGTCAATATTCGAAAGAGTGTAGGAGTGTAGAATCAGAACCGACCGAACCTAATAGTAACTTCGTAGCAGGAAACGGCCGAACAATCGGCCGATACTACTTCGGAGTAGAACCCCAGGTTAAGCTACGCTTGCCGCGGCTGTTCTATGGACGGGTGACCATATTTACATACTGAGACTTAACGTGCTTTCCAAGTCAGCCCGAAAGTCTAATAACCAGTCTTACCAAGGGGTATCTATTGCACAGTAACTGGGTTGTGTAGGTCAGATAGGTAATTGTTCCATGTTAAATACCGGTATTCAGCAGCATCTGGCAAGACTGGAAGCCGACCTGAACATAGTTGGGAAAAGGCTAGGAATGATGACTTATTGATCACGTAAAATCCTGCATCGCGCAAGCAGAATTTATTGCGCAACTAGCATAAATATAAAATCAAAATCAAAAGTCATTTATTCAAATTAGGCTGAGAGTCAGCACTTTTCGAACGTCAAAATTACAAAAGACAGTCCCCCAAAAACGCCCGCCCTTCACCACTTCCTAGTGCTATCGCCGGGAAGACGAAGTGGCGCAACAAACTTCCCAGCAGCACAGCTGTCTGTTCAGTTAGAATATAGTGCATGTATACAATACTAGGAACCTATGTTCAGTAATTAACATTACAAGAAACTTAAATTATTTGCCATAAAATATGTCAGCTAGCCACGCCAATATACCAACAAATATAATAAAAACTATACGTACTCAAGCTGAAAAATAATAAATTCAAATGGAATGGAATATACTACGTCCCAATATCAATCATCGGGCAGTTGCCCACCAGACCCGAATTCAGACCCTTGTTAAGAAAGATGGCGTTTATGGGGTGATAGTTATTATCATGCTGGCAAACCACTACGATGGCCATGGCCCAGCAGCGTTATGTAACATGAAATCAATTGTCATATTGGCTCAACGCCGAGATGCGACCGATTTTGAAAGTAATTTATTATTACTACGCTTATTGCTTATTCGCCCTTAATACCTCACAACATACAATGGGCAATGTCTTTATTTTCAACAAAGGTCATATTATGGCCAAAGGGTTGACGGAAAGATTTTCAATCAAGGATTATTTTTATGAAAAATATTGAGAATGGAAAAACCTTTTTACGGACGTACTCATAACTTATCATGTTTTATTTAAGCGATACTCTGACCTTTTAGTCTATTGTGTGTAAAAGAAAAAAAATATTAAGTATATTTATTTTGTTGTGGAGAAGGTAGACAATTTTTTTGTGTAATGTTAACGTCGATAACATCAACAAGATAGAGTTAGATAACAGGCCTACGCTGTCCTCCCATACCTACTGTAATTTGAAAACATAGTAAAGGCCTATTATTTTTAAAAGAGTAATCGTGGAGTTTCTTGCCGGCTCTTCTCCATGGAAAACGAGCAATTGGAACCGTGCACCTAGCTTCTGACGTTTCATAAGTGCCCATGTAGGTTTATGTGAAATAAAATATTTGATTTTATAAGAATATACTAGCTGCGCCCCGCGGTTTCACCCGCATAAGTTTCGATCCCGTAGGAATATCGGGATAAAAAGTATCCTATATGTTAATCCTAGTTATAAACCATCTGCATGTTTCATTCAAATCCGTTTAGTAGTTTTTTCGTGAAAGAGTAACAAACATCCATCCATCCATCCATACAAACTTTCACGTTTATAATATTAGTAGGATTACTAGGATTTTGTACTGTTGCATTGTACCTTAAACCCTTACTTATGCCTAATACTAGCTTTTTTAAATTTCTGGTTCCTCCGACCCACCCCGCCGCATCGCATCGCATCGCCTGCTCTATTACTTAATTTTTGCTTAGCGTTCTTTCTGACTTTTTTCTTTTTGCTCTGCTCTTAAGGGCTATAGCGTGCTGTTGTATACATATAATATAGCCTTCCTCAAGAATTGGGCTTTCAAATGCAATTTTTGGAACGAAGTTCCTTATCGCGCGTTGCGCGGGGGCTAGACGGATAAAATTAAGACCAAAAGTTGGAACGACACTTTTTGCTATAGTTGTAAGCCGTGCGGGTGGCGTGCGCGTGTTTCTCTGTCTGTCTCTCTCTCTCTCTCTCTTATAGAAAGCAAGCCAGTTAGTTATACTTCGTTCCACCCGGGTGTCCCTTGACACCTCTCAAGTTTTTTTTTTCTAATTTTACTGTTAATTCCAAAGATTTGCGCGTCCGAACCAACAAACTCTTCAGTTTTATTATATATAAAAGTAAAAGTATAGATAAAAATTCTTATTTAGACATTTTCCGAACCGTTATTAAGGGAGTGACCACACCCACCAACTCGGAATCGGCTTGAGCCGATGACGTATCACCACACTTGTCGCATTAAGTTCGAAGCGGTGTCGAGTCGCGTCGACGGCACGGAAACTAGGTGAATGACGTCTTTTTCGGTTTTATTGGCATGGAAACAAAGCTATTTCTGCCCGGCTCAGCCTGATTCGGCGTCGATAAGTAAAGAAAAGAAAGAAGGATAAAAAAATACTTTTATTTGCGGTAAACACGACGAGAATAAATAAATAATAATAAATAAATATCCCTGGACATTTCACACAGCGCCATCTAGTCCCAAGCTAAGCAACCTAATGCTTGTGTTATGGTAACAAGATGGCTGATAAACTACTTATATACATTTTTTTTTGTAAATACATACATATTATAGATAGAAAAACACCGAGAAGGAACACAAACACAAAAAGAACAAGTTGGGAGAAAATATGAGTCACATCCCCGTAACACGGCCATCGCTCAGCATGATGCTATACCCTATTTTATTATATTCCATGCGGGAAACTTACACCTAATATAAACAGTGTTCTTAAACAATATGCATTTGAAGGCCATTTACAAGTTTCCACTAATAAACAACAGACAGAGCCCAGCGCTGGTTTTCAGCAACAGCCGGCGTTGACGTGATGACGTCAACCGTTGCCGTAGACGTGAGACGACGTGACGACGTGAGACGTGACGTGACGTGCATAAAATAAATACACAATACCTAATTCTAAATGTTAATATAAACATAATATTTATAAAAGGTCACGATAAGTGTGGTCACTCTCTAAGTATCTAATAATAATAATTTATTTGCAACAAGTTTTATGAATAAATAAAATCGAAAAACCTCCCCCTCCATCAAACAACAAAGAGCTTTTAAAAGGTCAACTCAAAAACACTATTATTTTACCGTTTTGAAACGTTAGAACTGGGAACTCCCGAATCATCAATCATGCGTTGTCGGTACCAAATAGATTCCAATCTCAAAAAATCTCGCTTTACTATCGATATCGAAGACGAGATATCCGCATCTCACCAATATCAAAGCCAGTCAACCCGGGCATCTTTTGAAGGGCCATTTCCCCTGGCCCCAGGACCTTATTGGGCCTGAATAAAAAAGGACGGAAGGGAATACGTTCCCTTTGCCATGGAATTTAATATAACATGGGTTTTATACCGGCCTACTTATTTAAAGGCTGGGATTTCTTAGTTATTAAGTAAGTAGAAAATTTTATTTACTATGTTGTGTAGTTTTCGTCGTGAGGTTGTGGGTAGTTACTCATTTTTATATTTTTCCTCGAGTAAACTATGCGTAATATTAAACTGTCAGTCAAAAAGGGTCATTTTATGAATCCAAATGTACTGAATATCTTTGCAAGGAATTCTAATTAAGTAGATGTATGTAGCTGTAATATATAGTTAATGATTTCATTAGGAATCGAGGAATAATGTTGGATGTGTGCTGTCCAGCAGTCTTGTTGTAATTGAGTTAAAGTAAACAGTCCAATGCACCGTATTAAATATTAGTATTTTGTAAATATTTCAAGTGCGTACCTGTTATAGATATCGAGCAAAAAGGGCAAAAAAATCGCGTTTGTTGTATGGGAGCTCCCCTTAAATATTTATTTTATTTTGTTTTTAGCAT
Organism: Apamea sordens; assembly: GCA_945859715.1. Lineage (NCBI taxonomy): Eukaryota > Metazoa > Arthropoda > Insecta > Lepidoptera > Noctuidae > Apamea > Apamea sordens. The sequence continues at coordinate 2,006,402 of OX244002.1, forward strand.
TTTTGTTGTTATAGCGGCAACAGAAATACATAATTTGTGAAAATTTTAATTGTCTAGCTATCGCGGTTGAGATACAGCCTGGTGACAGACAGACGGACAGACAGACGGACGGACAGACAGCGAAGTCCTTGATTATTTTTTCAATTTGGACAACAAGGAACAAAAGGCTATTAACGATTATTTTTATTTATTTTATTGGCATAATTTGTTTTCCAGATTCTACTAGGAACCAACTTTAAGCAACCAATATTATTTTTAATCATTTACAAACGTACCTATATTCATTTGTCCGAAGCGTCTGATAATCTCCCAAATCCACGCCAGTATTTCCACAGTTTACTTGTCCAATTAAAAAAATATATGAAAATAAAATATTCCCGATTCAATCGTCAACATTTTCACAATTCAATGCTGCCAACGTAAAAAAAATACATTGATCACTCCCCTGTCACTCCAATTTACATACAGGGGAACTGTTATCCATTACAGTATCTCGTATTTCTGTATTCTATTTATTTTGTCGGTGCTTTACATAAAATTTAACCTTCCTCAATGAAAAATGTTTCTTTTTTTAGTGATGACAACTCTATTCTCTCGATTTTACGCTGTTGAGTGAAAACGCGAGGGTTTTTGTTTTCGAAATCATTATTAGTAGCCTTATACAAGGTGTGGTACAGACGCCAGCAGGTCAAGTTACCCGAAACTGTCAAATTTTCCCAATCAAACTTGAACCTTTAATGCCTTAGCGATAAAGTTGAAAATCTATTAAAGAAATTTGACAGATTGTAGTAGCTTACTGGCGTCCTTACAACAATAAATTTAACTTCTTATATCTAATGGGGAAGATCAAAGAAAGGAACGGTGGAGGGACTGTGTCAATCACGGATATCTATGGTGTTGTAGGAAATTTACTGGGTCCAGCGACTCACCCGCTTCAACCTTCCCGCAGCCACAATCCGAGGGTCCTGGCCTGGTAAAACGTCGGGACTTGTCGGCAGAGCACACCACAGGAATTCTCCAGTCAATAATCCCAAACATATAGGTCCATAGGTCACATAAAGCACTATCTTCCAGGAAGATGAAAGGGAAACTTTGATTTTAGGGAACTCAATCAAACGGGAAACACTAGCACTGCATATCGGCGACCTAGGCGTCCGCGACGGTGTCCGTTTTTTGACTAACTGGTGGTGGTGCGAGCTTCGCACCAAAAACCATTCCTCAAGGAAAGTATGCGTTCCAGTCGACGCAGTTCATCGTCGACTCAGTATACAAATAAAATGAAAAAGAACTACGTTTATGAACCAAATTGTGTCTTCAACCAAATCTTATCCTAACACGAATAAAGAAACATTGAACAAAATATAAACAAAAAAAAACTGTTTCGAGACGAAACAGGTGTCAATGATGATATGGTTAAAAAGGGGATGACTACCGACAGAAGTATGGGAGAAATAGACATGTAGCGCCGACCCCAAGTAAACTGGGATAAAGGCAGGAGAATTATGACGATAATTATGTAGTGACGTTCCCAGTCTGCATACGAAAATTTAATTAAATATCCTACTAATATTATAAACGTGAAGTTTTGTATGGATGGATGGATGTTTGTTTGTTACTCTTTCACCCAAAAACTACTGAACGCATTTGGATCAAATTTGGCACACAAATGGTTTATAACTAACCAGGATTAACATATAGGATACTTTTTATTCCGATATTCTCACGGGATCGAAACTTATGCGGGTGAAACCGCGGGGCGCAGCTAGAATCCAATAGTTTAGTCACTATAACTAAACTGCTGATCGGCAAAACCCATACCGGCCCATCACTAAAGTTGTCAAAAAAAAGTCCGTTTTGACATTGACAGTTCCAGTACCTAGTTAATAAAGATCAAATTCGCAAAACACGTATTCGTTTGTATGAAACTGACCGGTGTCAAGAACGCGTTCTCAAAATGTCAAAACGAGCCTTTTATTTTTTGGCAACTTTACTATTTAATTTTTTGGAAAAAACACTTTTCAATAGCGATTTAGTTAGTAGTTCCTAAATACTCCTATGGGTTATATTCGTATTGCCAGTATTTTCGTTTTTTGTCGTATTGTTTGTCTCCAAATTGTATAACAATTTATAGTCTACTAACTTCAATTTCGAACCGGTTGGAAGTGAGAAGCACAGAAGCGGTCGAAGTGCAGGTGCTTGGGGGAGGCCTATGTCCAGCAGTGGACGTCTTTCGGTTGAAATGATGATGATGACGATGAACTTCAATTTACTTTTCAGGATAATTACTATTATCTTCTCTTTAAATCATCGGTACCTACAAAGGTTTACCACACCCTTTATTTAGGTTTTAATCTTCGATCAATAATAGTACTAGATTCCCGATAAGTGCTTCAAAAACGGCCCGAAAAATAAGACCACAAATACTTTTGTGGTCTTATTTCAAATTAGTATGTTTTTAACCTTATTACTTAGACTTTAAGTTTCATTTTAGAATAAATGACTGAAAATTAAAAAATAGAATGATTTTATTTTCAAGCGACATTTTAAATATATTTTGCAATGGTAATTAAACTTTATGTTTAAGCATTAAGGTTTATAATAAACTGAAGTTGTTAATATTATTAAACTTTTTTCTAAGAAATGTAGATGTTTACGTGTGTGCAAACGTGGCCACTTGAGCGACTGATTTTTGCTCCTGATCTTTAATCTAGTATGTACTATTATTGATCGAAGGTTTTAATTTTCAAATAATGTGGGTAGGTAAAGTTTTCCTTCAACGTAAGTCACCATTCATAGGTAGGAACATAATTATTATATTATGACATTGAATAAGACACGTTAAAGATTTTTTATCAAACCACTGCCAATGAGGGGCTTGTGGCTAAATATTAACAGATGCACGAGTCCATTGAATAGTAGAATCTAAATGTCGACTAAAATCGACATTTGTCAGATTCTACTTTTGACATCATAGTCTACTATTGACCTCTGAGTTTGTTTCGGTCGTTCTTCTCAGACTCTCGGGTAGCTTGAAGTGCTGGCGTCTGTACGCCAGCACGTCAAACTACCCGATTTTTTTTTGAAATTTTTTATTGAAGTGATAGGCAGAAGTGTATATAGTATACCCACATTTTACCAGTTGTTTAAGTTCTTTCTATGGTCTATAGGAGCGAGGTCCATTGTCATAATCGGGCACAATAAAAACTTTACTCAGTTACATATTTAATCATTCGGCACTATTCACTAATGCCACAACTTTCAAAAACTACGTTTACAAAAGTTGTGCCGTTCACCGCAGATTTTGGGTATGACATTTTACTGGCCGCCGCCATAGCACGCTCGCTTTTTCTCACCCCGCGCACATTGGTCGGAGTTTTAGTTAACCAAACAATTTAAATTTTAAAATCTGATTCGATATTTCATTTTGCAACATAAATGTGTTGAATTAACAGTATTGTGACTGTCAAACCATATTTATTTTTATTTATTTATTGAGGATCTCCAACAAAGGATACACATATACAATAGAAAATTACAATAATAAAAAAGGTTCTTTTACGTGTGCAACTTCAATTACAGAAGACCACAGCATGCACATATAACTAGGTGTAAACACGATAAAAATAGAGAAATTAATTTATGAATACAAATTATAAAATTAGAAGGAAAAAAATAAAATTAACATAATTATCAAGATTAAGCATTAATATTACAAATGGTGTGGGCAGGATAAAAATAAACATTGAATAAATTTGAGGAAAATAATAATTATTAAAGATTAACATGTCAAGATTGAGCATTAATATTACAATTGTTTAGTTTTATAATAATATCACATATAGTTAAATTATTTTTAGTTAGTACATGAGATAATGCAAAATTTTGTACCTGTTTTCTAACTAGAAGGCGGCGGAGTCGAGTTAGATCTCGCTATGGTTTCGTTACCGATGAAAAATTTTATGTTCGTTGTTGAGACCGTATTGAAGTAAAGCTATATTATTATCCTGTTTATATCACTTTATATGAATTTTATTGTGAAGTGTAGACCTTGGGTGGGTTAGTGAATTTACAGTGACAAAAACACTTAACAAAATGCATTTTTTTACGCTCGAATTGAGTGAAAAACCAAAAATAAAGAAATTTTTTTAAAACTATTTATTACCATAATCAGCCTATAATGTTCCCACTGTTGGGACACAGGCCTCCTCTCGGTGAGAGGGTGTGGGTCGTAATCCACCACGCGGGCCCAGTGCGGGTTGGTGAATGTCACGTCTTTGGATTTTTGGTTCTAGAAAATACCGGTTTCCTCACGATGTTTTCCTTCACTGTTTTGAGAGCAATGGTGATAAAACAATTTACACAAAGTAAAGCGGCTGTCAGTCGTCACCACTAGGCCACGACTGTTCTCAAGGTCAAGATTAATTCGGCTATAATAATAAAATACCCAATACATCACAGTAATTGAGTTTCCATAAAAAGTTAGCACGAAAATCCCTTGATACCTCTCCCATCCCATAAAATCGCTAGAAGGTAATATATGGGTTACTATCAAGCAAAAAGACTACGACATTACGACTCATTCACCTGGACTTTTATTGCTTTGTACACGTGCAACGTCTACGAGAATTTATCAAGCTAAGAGTAAATTAAAACCATTCCACTCTTCGAAGTACACGTGGTCATTAAGTTCTTAATGTAGATACATTGTTCATTTTGTAGGAAATTGGTTTACGGGTCGTTGTTCTCTTTTCTGTGCTTGAATTTATATGGTAACAAGAACCAGGAAGTAGACTCTCCTTAAAATAAATGCAGTGTCTTTAATCATTCGGTAGGGGGTAGCTGAGGAACAGGAAATAATCATCATTTGCATAGGAGTAATCAAAGGCCTTTGAATCTGAAGAAAGTAAAATGATTACTGTATTAAATTTCCCATCAGTAAAATCGTAATAACACCACAGGAACTCTCTACAACGCTTTGAACTCCTCACCGCCATGAATGTATTACACGCCTTTAGATTCCCCATTAATAATCACAACAAACAAATTTTGTGTTACGACTTCATTTTCATGCCTTTTATCATTCCCAGTGCGCGTGTCTCATTCCCTTGTGTATTTATCAGCGTACAAAATCCGCTCGCTCCTTACACTTTTTTTATTATAAAAGTGTACATACGTAAGTATGTGCATATTGTATAATAATATTTGCTTAACATTTTATTTTGCGATTTTATACACAAACTCTTGCTGGTAAATTGTTTATTTTTGTGATGGCGCTGTTGAAATGATTGCAGAGAAATGGGTGTGTTTATTTAGATTGAATTACTTGTATGTTACGAAAAGATTATAGGATTCTTGGTTCATTTAAATTGACTTTATGTAAGTCCTTCGTATCCGCTGTTGGACATTCATCATAATCAGCCTGTAATGTCTCCACTGCTGGGACACAGGCATCCTCTCTGTGAGGGGAAGTGGGCCGTTATCTACCACGCGGGCCCAGTGCGGGTTGGTGGAAGCCACATGTCTTCGAATTTTAGGTTCCAGGACATGCCAGTTTCCTCACGATGTTCTGCTGACCGTTATTCCAATACAATTGTCTATTAGAGGATAATTCCATAATGGATTTTAGAGTTTGGTGTAATTATACTGCAGTCTGGAAAATGTTTAATCCACTTAATGTTAAGGTAATAATAATGTTCATACGCTTCAAAACTCAAAAGCGATTTTATTAAAAGCGTGTTTCAATACGTTTATTGTTTATACGTTTGTTTTAGGTAGTTCAAACGTTTTCGTGTTCGTGACATTTTACTCCTAAATAAAACATAAAATGTATTTTATTGATAAAGTTACTATCTACCCTTAAAACACTCACTATCTCCACTTAACCCGTGCTCAAATTTCAACTTTTTATTTTATTTATTCATTCTTGCACCCCGGAAAAATCCAATCCGACAGACATGTATTAGTGGAGCATGTGGCGTGCCACAGAGGCTACCCAGATACCCAGATAATTGTTCTTTCACGCACTTTACCGCAATTCCGGCTCAGACCTCTTGTGGGGAGGCTGTGAGGGGGAGGGAGTATAGCAAACGCAATGGGACACGAACGGGCGAAATGCTGAGGTTATATGTACCTATATGCTTTATGTGTATGTGACGTGTATAATTGCAAATGTTCTGAGGAGTTATTCTCGTAAGTTTAAAAACGTTCACAGTCTGATCTCAGTCGTAACCTGTCAAAAATACCTCTAATTTCCCTAATTTTTTGACAAGTTTTTGACATTGATGGTCGCTGAGATGTGATTTCGACTAGATTCTCACTGCTCATCCATGTAGCATATTGATATAGATATGAATAGTCTTAAAACCAACTAATTGTGAAGTGTAAAAGGAGTATTTTCCTATTGTTCGAATTTACGTTGTTTGTGTCGCGCGTTAGTGCTAGAACCTCTGGTAAGTAGTATTAAGTACTGAAAAGTAAAACAAATGTAATGTACTTAAAAGGAGTTTCCTTTTCATGAACTTAGTTTTTATTTCAAATGGGTTTTGTAATAAAAACAAAGTTAACGTATTTTAACCAGACTCAATTTTAATAAGAAATTTAATTTAGTTTAGCTTTTACGAGTTAGATCCAGATAAATTATTTAGAGCTGATGCCGAATACCCGTTACCTGAGTTGTGACTGGATGACCCAAAACAATAGTACATTTAATCCAATGATATAATTATAATAAAACTTGCTGACCCAGGGAACTTCGTACCGCCTCAGAATTAATAAGAACGAACAAATCAAAAATCATAAATATCAGTCCAACCTTTCTTGAGTTATAAATAGTGTAACTAACCCGACTTTGTTTTATTTATATACAGGGTTATCTTTCAAAGACCAGCCAACTTTAAGGATGTGGTACAGACCATCAAACTGAACAACTTTCTCCATGGGATAAATAGCGTAATCGCGAAAATTTTATCAACTGTCCCATAGAAAACTTCAATACCTACTCGACCTAAATGTATGGGACGGCTGAATTTTTATTCGCGATTACGATGTAGGTCCCACGGAGAAAGTTGTTCAGTTTGATGGTCTGTACCACATCCTTAAATTTGGCTGGTCTTTGAAAAATAACCCTGTATATAGACAATTAGAAATAGATGTAAGTAAACATTTAAATTTGGTCAATAGTTGAATGGGCCATCAAAATCCTTTGGCAACTAATAACAGCCTGCTAACAAGCCGCTTGTAACAGAAATTCGTCATAATAAACACAACAATAGATAAAACAAAGCACACGACACAATACCTACTAGAGTACTTCTAAAATCAACGCGAATACACGTCATTTTACGACAGTTTACACTCGAAGACGCTTATACGCGTCTGCTGTATATTTGACGTGTATATCAGAGAGACGTCTTTTGTTCTAGCGCCTTCCGCAAGCTCCATTGTTCGAGATCGACCGCCATGTTGAAAAATGAAGCATGTATCTTTACTGTATTTTATATAATATAATCTATACGTGTATAGATGAAAGTCGATGGCGACTATTAAGTTACTGTTTCGTTTTTAGGGTTCCGTACCTCGAAAGGAAAAAACTGAACCCTTATAGGAGCACTTTGTTGTCCGTCTGTCCGTCTGTCCTTCTGTCTGTCAAGACCCTTTTTCTCAGGAACGCGTAGAGGTATCAAGCTGGAATTTATATGCAATACTCAGGTCTACTGACCCTTGGAGCTGTGAAAAAATCAAACTTACCTATAAGCCAATGCATTCAATGCCGCAAATTTTCGACACTCGCAAGGGAATCCCGTGAACTCAGAATCTTGAAATTTGGTACGAAGCAACGTCTTATAGCACAGATGAAGGAAAAATTGCGTAATTTTTTTGTTACATACCTACAAATTTGTACGGAACCCTCGGTGCGCGAGTCCGACTCGCACTTGACCGGTTTTTTTTAACCACGACGGGTAGGTACCCGTTGTGGTAAAATATCATTATCTGCCTAGCTTTTTCTCAACTATGTTAGGGTCGGCTTCCTGTATTTTCGGGTGCAGTTGAATACCAGTATTTTACATGGAGCGACTGCCTATCTGACCTTCACAACCCAGTTACTGCACTTATGAAACGACAGAAGCTAGGTGCACGGTTCCAATAGGTCGTTTCCTATGGAGAAGAGCCGGCAAGAAACTCCACGGTTACTCTTTTAAAAATAATTGTCTTTTACAATGTTTTCAAATTACAGTAGGTATAGTAATTTACAATAATAAATATAACTTTATAATTATTGAACCTGAAACGCCGACCTCATCTAGTTTTAAAATATGATTGACGTGTAAAAGTGTTTGTATAAACCTACTTACAAAATAAAATCATTTATCATTTTTTTTTTTTTTCATAATTATGACAGATTCTACATAGGACAGATTCTAAATTGAGTTTGTCGCGGTCGGTTCGTGGATGGTGTTGACCATTCATTACATATAGAGTCCACTCCGTACCTCGGAAAACACGTTAAGCCGTTGATGGCGGCTGCTAGTCGTGGATCTTTGACAGTCGTTCCGGGTCGTCAGCAGCCCAAGAGTCTGACAACCAGTTCCACCAAGGGGTATCGTGTTATCCAGTAACTGGATTGTGGATGTCAGATAGACAGTACTGGTATTTAGCTGCATCCAGTTAGCCTGGAAGCCGACCCCAATATAGTATCTCTCTCGGATATTATGTCTGCTATTCAATCTCCTTCACAATCCCAAAACACCATCCTATCTGCGGGAGCGTTTTTCCTACGCCCGTCCTTCAGATGCACCTTGTAGGTCGCATCTTAAAAACCTTCTTAAGTCCCCTCCCCATTCCACCGACTTCTACTCCTACTCCTTCACAGTGCACGCGGTGCGATTGTGGAACTCACTACCGCCTGACATTAGGGACTGCCAAACTGTTGCAGTTTTTAAGAGAAGAGTGAAAGAACACTATCTGTCCACTTCATCATAGTTGTGTATGTATTTATTTTATTTTAGAAGTATTTATGTATGTTTATTTGTATGTATGTTAGTATATTCTCGTAATTATTGTTTAGTTTTTAAGTGAATTGTTTATTTTTGATTCTATGTATTATTATTTGTCTCCTTTGCTCTTTCACACGCTGTCTACATCTCTGTATCTATTGTCCTATCTCGGGTATGCTGGAAGAGATTTCTTATGAAATAAGCATCACCTCTGTACCTATTTTTCTGTTCTGTTTTTCAATGTCTGTTTATATATGTGTGTACATAAATGGTAAAATAAATAAATAAATAGTTTGGAAAAGGTAGATAGAACGATTGCCAATATTTAAGCTACATGGCTTAGAAAACGTTTCCATTAAAACCTAACAAGTTTACCAGACGCTTTCATAAGTTATGCCATTGATTATTCAGTTATAATATTCATTATTAAAGGAAATTACGCCTATCCCTGGGCTGGCAGACGTGCTCAATCAAACGTTGCCGTACTCAAATGACAGTTTGATGTGAAAACTTGAATTGGAATCGGAGAGAATCTTGCTTTACAATACCATTAGGAAATTTCAAAATTATTATAATTGAAGTGTGAAAATTGATACATAATTTGGCTTGAATTCAAATATCAAATATCACGAAGTACATATGGTACGCATATGTATTTCGCGATATTTGATGCATGGGAATATTATTTTGAAATGAAGTATGACTGTGTGAAGGATTTACACAATCATATAATTTCATTGATGCAGAAGCCAGGTTTAATAATTATAAAGTTATATTTATTATTGTAAATTACTATACCTACTGTAATTTGAAAACATTGTAAAAGCCAATTATTTTTAAAAGAGTAACCGTGGAGTTTCTTGCCGGCTCTTCTCCATAGGAAACGACCTATTGGAACCGTGCACCTAGCTTCTGTCGTTTCATAAGTGCAGTAACTGGGTTGTGGAGGTCAGATAGGCAGTCGCTCCATGTAAAATACTAGTATTCAACTGCACCCTGAAATACAGGAAGCCGACCCTAACATAGTTGAGGAAAAGCTAGGCAGATGATGATATTTTACCACAACGGGTACCTACCCGTCGTGGTTAAAAAAACCGGTCAAGTGCGAGTCAGACTCGCGCACCGAGGGTTCCGTACAAATTTGTAGGTAGGTAAAAAATTTACGCAATTTTTTCGCATTTTTTCCTTCATCTGTGCTATAAGACGTTGCTTCGTAACAGATTTCAAGATTCTGAGTTCACGGGATCCCCTTGCGAGTGTCGAAAATTTGCAGCATTGAATGAATGGCTTATAAGTTTCATTTTTTCACAGCTCCAAGGGTCAGTAGACCTGAGTATTTGATATAAATTCCAGCTTGATACCTCCACGCGTTCCTGAGAAAAAGGATCTTGACAGACAGAAGGACGGACGGACAACAAAGTGATCCTATAAGGGTTCAGTTTTTTCCTTTCGAGGTACGGAACCCTAAAAACGAAACAGTAACTTAATACTCGCCATCGACTTTCATCTAATACACATACACACGTATAGATTATATTATATAAAATACAGTAAAGATACATGCTTCATTTTTCAACATGGCGGTCGATCTCGAACAATGGAGCTTGCGGAAGGCGCTAGAACAAAAGACGTCTCTCTGATATACACGTCAAATACACAGCAGACGCGTATAAGCGTCTTCGAGTGTAAACTGTCGTAAAATGACGTGTATTCGCGTTGATTTTAGAAGTACTCTAGTAGGCATTGTGTCGTATGCTTTGTTTCATCTATTGTCGTGTTTATTATGACGAATTTCTGTTACAAGCGGCTTGTTAGCTGTTATTAGTTGCCAAAGGATTTTGAAGGCCCATTCAACTATTGACCAAATTTAAATGTTTACTTACATCTATTTCTAATGGTCTATATACAGGGTTATTTTTCAAAGACCAGCCAAATTTAAGGATGTGGTACAGACTATCAAACTGAACAACTTTCTCCGTGGGACCTACATCGTAATCGCGAATAAAAATTCAGCCGTCCCGTACATTTAGGTCGAGTAGGTATTGAAGTTTTCTATGGGACAGTTGATAAAATTTTCGCGATTACGCTATTTATCCCATGGAGAAAGTTGTTCAGTTTGATGGTCTGTACCACATCCTTAAATTTGGCTGGTCTTTGAAAAATAACCCTGTATATAAATAAAACAAAGTCGGGTTAGTTACACTATTTATAACTCAAGAAAGGTTGGACTGATATTTATGATTTTTGATTTGTTCGTTCTTAATAATTCTGAGGCGGTACGAAGTTCCCTGGGTCAGCAAGTTTTATTATAATTATATCATTGGATTAAATGTACTATTGTTTTGGGTCATCCAGTCACAACTCAGGTAACGGGTATTCGGCATCAGTTTTATATAATTTAACTTGACCTAACTCGTAAAAGCTAAACTAAATTAAATTTCTTATTAAAATTGAGTCTAGTTAAAATACGTTAACTTTTTACTTTTTTTTATTACAAAATCCATTTGAAATAAAAACTAAGTTCATGAAAAGGAAACTCCTTTTAAGTACATTACATTTGTTTTACTTTTCAGTACTTAATACTACTTACCAGATGTTATAGCACGAACGCGCGACACAAACATAAATTCGAACAATAGGAAAATACTCCTTTACACTTCACAATTAGTTGGTTTTAAGACTATTCATATCTATGGATAATATGCTACATGGATGAGCAGTGAGAATCTAGTCGAAATCACATCTCGGCGACCATCAATGTCAAAAACTTGTCAAAAAATTAGGGAAATTAGAGGTATTTTTGACAGGTTACGACTGAGATCAGACTGTGAACGTTTTTAAACTTACGAGAATAACTCCTCAGAACATTTGAAATTATACACGTCACATACACATAAAGCGGTAGGTACATATAACCTCAGCATTTCGCCCGTTCGTGTCCCATTGCGTTTGCTATACTCCCTCCCTCTCACAGCCTCCCCACAAGAGGTCTGAGCCGGAATTGCGGTAAAGTGCGTGAAAGAACAATTATCTGGGTATCTGGGTAGCCTCTGTGGCACCCCACATGCTCCACTAATACATGTCTGTCGGATTGGATTTTTCTGGGGTGCAAGAATGAATAAATAAAATAAAAAGTTGAAAATTGAGCCCGGGTTAAGTGGAGATAGTGAGTGTTTTAAGGGTAGATAGTAACTTTATCAATAAAATACATTTTATGTTTTATTTATGAGTAAAGTGTCACGAACACGAAAACGTTTGAACTAAAACAAACGTATACTTAAACAATAAACGTATTGAAACACGCTTTTAATAAAATCGCTTTTGAGTTTTGAAGCGTATGAACATTATTATTACCTTAACATTATGTGGATTAAACATTTTCCAGACTGCAGTATAATTAGGTACACCATACTCTAAAATCCATTATGGAATTATCCTCTAATAGACATTTGTATTGGAATAACGGTCAGCAGAACATCGTGAGGAAACCGGCATGTCCTGGAAACTAAAATTCGAAGACATGTGGCTTCCACCAACCCGCACTGGGCCCGCGTGGTTGATTACGGCCCACTTCCCCTCACAGAGAGGAGGCCTGTGTCCCAGCAGTGGGAACATTATAGACCTATGATGATGAATGTTCAACAGTGGACACGAAGGACTTACATAAAGTAAATTTAAATGAACCAAGAATCATATAATCTTTTCGTAACATACAAGTAATTCAATCTAAATAAACACACCCATTTCTCTGCAATCATTTCAACAGCGCCATCACAAAAATAAACAATTTACCAGCAAGAGTTTGTGTATAAAATCGCAAAATAAAATGTTAAGCAAATATTATTATACAATATGCACATACTTACGTATGTACACTTTTATAATAAAAAAAGTGTAAGGAGCGAGCGGATTTTGTACGCTGATAAATACACAAGGGAATGAGACACGCGCACTGGGAATGATAAAAGGCATGAAAATGAAGTCGTAACACAAAATTTGTTTGTTGTGATTATTAATGGGGAATCTAAAGGCGTGTAATACATTCATGGCGGTGAGGAGTTCAAAGCGTTGTAGAGAGTTCCTGTGGTGTTATTACGATTTTACTGATGGGAAATTTAATACAGTAATCATTTTACTTTCTTCAGATTCAAAGGCCTTTGATTACTCCTATGCAAATGATGATTATTTCCTGTTCCTCAGCTACCCCCTACCGAATGATTAAAGACACTGCATTTATTTTAAGGAGAGTCTACTTCCTGGTTCTTGTTACCATATAAATTCAAGCACAGAAAAGAGAACAACGACCCGTAAACCAATTTCCTACAAAATGAACAATGTATCTACATTAAGAACTTAATGACCACGTATACTTCGAAGAGTGGAATGGTTTTAATTTACTCTTAGCTTGATAAATTCTCGTAGACGTTGCACGTGTACAAAGCAATAAAAGTCCACGTGAATGAGTCGTAATGTCGTAGTCTTTTTGCTTGATAGTAACCCATATATTACCTTCTAGCGATTTTATGGGATGGGAGAGGTATCAAGGGATTTTCGTGCTAACTTTTTATAGAAACTCAATTACTGTGATGTATTGGGTATTTTATTATTATAGCCGAATTAATCTTGACCTTGAGAACAGTCGTGGCCTAGTGGTGACGACTGACAGCCGCTTTACTTTGTGTAAATTGTTTTATCACCACTGTTCTCAAAACATCGTGAGGAAACCGGTATTTTCTAGAACCAAAAATCCAAAGACGTGACATTCACCAACCCGCACTGGGCCCGCGTGGTGGATTACGACCCACTCCCTCTCACCGAGAGGAGGCCTGTGTCCCAACAGTGGGAACATTATAGGCTGATTATGGTAATAAATAGTTTTAAAAAAATATCTTTATTTTTGGTTTTTCACTCAATTCGAGCGTAAAAAATGCATTTTGTTAAGTGTTTTTGTCACTGTAAATTCACTAACCCACCCAAGGTCTACACTTCACAATAAAATTTATATAAAGTGATATAAACAGGATAATAATATAGCTTTACTTCATTACGGTCTCAACAACAAACATAAAATTTTTCATCGGTAACGAAACCATAGCGAGATCTAACTCGACTCCGCCGCCTTCTAGTTAGAAAACAGGTACAAAATTTTGCATTATCTCATGTATGTACTAACTAAAAATGATTTAACTATATGTGATATTATTATAAAACTAAACAATTGTAATATTAATGCTCAATCTTGACATGTTAATCTTTAATAATTATTATTTTCCTCAAATTTATTCAATGTTTATTTTTATCCTGCCTACACCATTTGTAATATTAATACTTAATCTTGATAATTATGTTAATTTTATTTTTTTCCTTCTAATTTTATAATTTGTATTCATAAATTAATTTCTCTATTTTTATCGTGTTTACACCTAGTTATATGTGCATGCTGTGGTCTTCTGTAATTGAAGGAGCACACGTAAAAGAACCTTTTTTATTACTGTAATTTTCTATTGTATATGTGTATCCTTTGTTGGAGATCCTCAAAAATAAATAAAAATAAATATGGTTTGACAGTCACAATACTGTTAATTCAACACATTTATGTTGGAAAATAAAATATCGAATCAGATTTTAAAATTTAAATTGTTTGGTTAACTAAAACTCCGACCAATGTGCGCGGGGTGAGAAAAAGCGAGCGTGCTATGGCGGCGGCCAGTAAAATGTCATACCCAAAATCTGCGGTGAACGGCACAACTTTTGTAAACTAAGAGTTTTTGAAAGTTGTGGCATTAGTGAATAGTGCCGAATGATTAAATATGTAACTAAGTAAAGTTTTTATTGTGCCCGATTATGACAATGAAACCATAGAAAGAACTTAAACAACTGGTAAAATGTGGGTATACTATATACACTTCTGCCTATCCCTTCAATAAAAATTTTCAGAAAATTTTCGGGTATATTGACGTGCTGGCGTACAGACGCCAGCACTTCAAGTTACCCGAAAACCATACCTTAAGCATAATTATACTGATAAATGATAATGATAAATGATTTTATTTTGTAAATTATAGGTTTGTACAAACATTTTTACACGTCAATCATATTGTAAAACTAGATGAGGTCGGCGTTTCCTATCTGACTAGTCTGAGAAGAAAGGCCGAAACAAACTCAGAGGTCACAGTCTCTTTTAAAGTCCAGACATAATCTTGGTCGGATCATATGAAGACCATGTAGGTCGATGTCTGAGATGGTCTTTTGAGGAAAGAACCACACAGATTGAGAGGGCCTGTCCAGTCAGTGCCGCATTTGTCAGAAATCGTGCAGCTCAACTCAAAACTTAAGGAGCTCAACGAGTCGACGAACAATACCAAAGAAAGGACATTAATGGGCAGGCCACATTAATTACTCAAACTGCCAGACCATGACAAAAACTAAGAGAACAGAGAGAAAAATAATATAAATAAAATGACCCACATAGTCTTCACATTCACAATAATTAAAATAATACAATACTTTACAAAGTAAGCAAATGTCATAGTATATATAAAATCCATTAATGTCAAAGTTTATATAAAAAAAACAACAAAACAGAGAAAAAAATATTTAATATGTAAAAAAATTGGAAGCCGCTCAATCCTAAGTCTTTTTGTCCTCGATATAATCCTTAACGGTATAAAAGGCTTTCTGGCACAACTACTATAACCTAACGCCTGCATTCCCCGAAGGTGTATAGGCAGATGTGTGTGTGCATGCAAACTCAGTTTCAACGAACTAGTCTTTTCAGAAACGTTGCCTTCTCAGTAATAACTTTACATGATAAAGCATTAGTGGGCCATGTAAAAGACCCGACTACAACACAATTCCTAGGAATTAGTGAGTTCGTTTTTACAACGCGATTTCGGGAACAATGCGCCCAGTATTTCATATTAACGGTCCCAACAGCGGGGCAATGAAAATGAATGCCCCACAGAACCACGAATGCATACGATCATTATTGCTCACATAAAAACGAGATATTGCCCGTGATATATTGCGGTAACCTTCTACAGGAAGTATTGCTGTTTTAAGTTACAGTTATGCGAAGGACCAGAGGATACCAGTGGGAGAGCATTGGTGGCCCAGTGGTAACTGCCGCGACTTACGAGTTGTAGGTCGTAGGTTCGAACCCAGACAGGCGCTTTACTTTGTGTAAATTATTTCATCACCACGGCTCTCAAAACGGTGCAGGAAAACATCGTGAGGAAACCAGCATGACGTGAGTCGAGTCTTGAGGTGTGAGTTCGAACCCACGCTACTTTACTTTGCGTATTTCACTTCATCACCACTGCTCTCGAAACGGCGAAGAAAAACATCGTGAGGAAACCGGCATGTCATAGAAACAAAAATTCGACGACATGTGACATCTACTAACCCGCACTGGGCCCGCGTGGTGGATTACAGCCCACTCCCTCTCGAAGAGAGGAGGCCTGTGTCCCAGCAGTGGGAACAATATAGTTTGATTATGATATGCGAAGGACAAGTCTTTATTGAATTTTAACTACTTGCATTCGCTTGAAGCCTAATTCTGCAGGACGAAAACAACTGACTGTCATTTTCTGTAATTTCGTTCACGTGGACTTTGTAGTCACTAGATACCATATAAGTGGTTTGGATAGCCAGCACCCTATGCACCTACAGTTAAGGAAATTATTTGTTAAGCAAATTGACATCTTTTGTCATTTTGCCGTATAGGAATGACAGTAAAATTATGATTAATGAATATACCTACGGTAAATTGGAGTTGGTAGGTAGTCAATGTGCTTAAAAATTGATTTCCTGACTTTACTAGAACTTTAATCTACCTATGTTATCACCTGTCAAGCCTTTTCCCAACTATTTATTTATTTATTTTATTATTTATGTACACACAGTAAAATACATAGGGGTATGACATAATTATAATTTGAGTACAAAGGTTCTATGTTGGGATCGGTTTCCAGACTAACCGGATGTAGCGGAATACGAGTATTTTACATAGAGAAACTGCGTATGCAACCTCCACAGTCCAGTCACTGGGCAATACGATACCCCTTGGTAAAACTGGGAAACGGGGAGATTTAATCTACCTGTGTGTAAAACTATATAAAATCAGTTCAACTGTATTTTAGTAATTGAGTTACAAACATCAAAACGATTTACATAATCCCGTTGTCGTTTCGAACACTCAAAGAGAAACAAAAAATAGTCTTTTCAGAAAAAAAGAATAAAATATTATGCTAAAAACGAGAAAACACCGCTTTTTCGGATAATAACCGTTATTTCTCATATCTGAATCCTAACATAAAATAATTCTGAAGAGCACTTACGATTTTCAATCCGTCGTAATGCGGAACGGGGAATTTTTGACGAAAAAGCCCTGTACAAGTACAGCATACATATTTTATTGTAAGAGAGTATTTTGCATCGCTACCACCCGAAGTAAGTGAATTTGTAAATTATAAATTTACGTACGGAGAGAAGGAATATTACTATATGTAAAGAAAGGTCCATTTTTTTTTCTTGGAAACTGTTTTTGGTTCTGTGGTTCTTCGAAAAGCTTTTTCGTAAGGATTTTGTATAAGTTTCAAAAGGGATTTCAAAGATTTGTCAGTTGTATCATGGAACCCGTATTGGCAACCAATATTTTTTTCATTTTGTGATCGCAACGATTACACCAGTATCTAATAGTTATTTTGCATTTACCATAATCAGCCTGTAATATGCTGTAGAGGGGCCCGTGGCTAAATAATAACAGCCGCACAGGTCGATCGGTCAGGTTAAGCTACGCTTGCCGCGGTTGGTCTGTGGATGGGTGACCATCTTTACATACCGAGACCCTTCCGTGCCTCGGAAAGCACGTTAAGCCGTTGGTCCCGGCTGTCATTCGTGGATCTTTGACAGTCGTTACGGGTAGTCAGAAGCCCGAAAGTCTGACAACCAGTCTTATCAAGGGGTATCGTATTACCCAGTAACTGGGTTGTGGAGGTCAGATAGGCAGTCGCTCCATGTAAAATACTGGTATTCAGCTGCATCCGGTTAGACTGGAAGCCAACCCCAACATAGTTGGGAAAAGGCTAGGCAGATGATGAGCCTGTAATATGCTGTCCCACTGCTGGGACACAGGCCTCCTCTCTGTGAGGAGTGGGTCGTAATCCAAGACGCGAGCCCAGTGCGGGTTGGTAGACAACACATGTCTTTAAGTTTTTGGTTCTAGGACATGCCGGTTTCCTCACAATGTTTACCTTCATCGTTTTGGGAGCAGTGGTGATGAAGTAAAATACGCAAAGTGCCTGCCTGGGTTCGAACTCACGATCTCACGATTCGTAAGTCGTATACCACTGGGCAACCACAAGCTTTAATCACAAATGAGTAGCTAGAATTTCACAGCTTACAGTATTTCAGCGGTGGTCCATACACTTCGCGACTTACTAACATGACAAAACTAAAGAAAACAGATTTTTTCAACTCATATTTCAAGTAAGAACACAACCAGCGGTTGTTGAACCCCAGAAATGCCATCAAATCTTTTTTGTTTTTATTTTATCGTGTAATATCAATTCCCATCACGTCTACAAAGTTTCGCTAGCTAATTTAATTTGACCCCGTATTGAAAGGGACAGAGAGAAAGTCGCATGTAGGGGACATAATGCTTGTTCTTTACGTGATGATTTCTACCATTCAACTCTTACCGCATGGAACTTTGTTCCATAAAATTCCTTAAAAACTCGTTTTTTTTTTTCTCGATATATGCCAATTTGCCATGTTTACTTAGGAATTAAATTATGGTAAAGTAATATGGGACGTGGTTACCATGGGAACCCGATTGAGGTAACCCGAAATGTTGACTTTGGGAATTTTCCTAATTAAATATCAATTTGCCATTTGTATTGGTGGACACGTTTGTAAAACCAGTTTTTTTTTGCGACAGATTTATGCTAGCGATATGATGTTGTATATTTTCAGTAAACGAGTACTGGGAATAATTTGATTGGTGAATGTTGTTATTTTTATTCAAGTGATTGATGTAATTTTTTTAGAGATTTATTTTTAGAATAAATATTTATATGCTTTTGATTAGGTACTAGTGTCTAAAATAAGAGTCTAATAAACGTTTTGTTTTATTTATAACTAGTTACATCACGTATATTTGACCGACTTCAAAAAAGGGGAGGTTCTTAATTCGACTGTTTTTTTTGTATGTCTGTTACTTGATATCTCCGGCAACTGCAGGTACATCGATTAAAAAAAAAATGGATAATATGTCTCAAGGCTATGGTCCCATAATTTTTTTATTAACTTTGCTTGGGTAGCTTTTGAATTAGCTTTAACAAAACGTATTATTTTCACTTAGTTTATATTAATGATGTTATAATAACATCCTGTTACTGATATTTACATAGCAAGTAGTGTTTTACGAATTTGCGTGGCGTAGGCACACACGACGACATATGAAGCTATACATTTCCAGTTTTAACTAATCTCGCACGAGACTGGAATTTTTATAACATCATCAACGTACACAATGAGGATTAAATACGTGTTATTTGAAGACCACGGAATGATATGGGACAAATTGGCGACCTTCCCCTACCAAATGAAAATAGAATCAAGTAATTCGCCGTATCAGAGAAATTCTTTTTCGATTTTTTCGTGATTTCCAATCACGGAAAAATCGGAAAAAAAATCTCGCCGAATCTAATCTTTTGAAGTCGGTTAAAAACATGGGTTCACGAAAATATTCTCACGAAAAAAATTTTTTTTCTCCTTTGGACGTTATAAAAATTGGCAGGCCAGTAAGATCATACGACTGTGTCCCAGCAGCCAAAGTTACCAACCACGGTACTTTGGTTGGTAACTTTTTGAACCTCGTCTTTCCTGATAGAATATATGTCACATATATCAAGCCTATAATGTTCACACTGCTGGAACACAGTCATATGATCTGACCAAGATTGTGTCTGGACTTTAAAAGAGACTGTGACCTCTGAGTTTGTTTCGGCCTTTCTTCTCAGACTAGTCAGATAGGAAACGCCGACCTCATCTAGTTTTAAAATATGATTGATAATTATGTAAAAGTGTTTGTACAAACCTACTTACAAAAATAAAATCATTTATCATTTATCACAGGCCTCCTCCACGCAAGCCCATTGCGGGTTGGTAAATGTCACATGTTTTCGAATTTTTGGCTCTAGAGCATGCCGGTTTCCTCACGATGTTTTCTTTTACCGTTTTGAGAGCAGTGGTGATGAAATAATTTACACAAAGTAAAGTGCCTGTCAGGGTTCAAACCTACGACCTAATGTCGTAAGTCGCGCCCGTTTCTACTAGGCCACCACTGCTCTTTCCTAATGCTGTATCCAAATAAACGTTATTTTAACCGACAAAAAAATGGAGGAGGTTCTCAAGTCGATGCGTATATTTTTTTTTATGTATGACCACGCATAACTTTTTATAGACTAGTCCGATTTTGATAATTCTTTTTTTACCCCAATGTTGGTTTCACTAAAATTTGGAAAAATTTCAACCCTAAGGGTGGGAAAATAGGGGTGATTCAAAATTACTTAGGTATACTTACATTACTTTAAGAACTTAGTTATTAAGGTTAAATAAAAAAGGTTTATTATTTTTTGCTTTTCAATTTTTTCGGCGGTTGAATTTTTTTGTTAAAAAGTTTTTATTTCTTTCTTGAATGATATTTAAACTATACTGTTATTTTAAACATAAGGCTTCAGCGGCCTTCCAAACCTTAAAACTTTCTCCCGTCGAACCTTTTTTTAAATCAGACTGATAAACGAATTCAATATAGGTATATACAGGTCGGTTGATTGAAAAGGAGCCATGAAGATTAGATTAGGCTGTCAGGGACAGAAGGTACGGTTATGGGTGACCGTAACTAAGCGTGGGTGCTTCCTTCTATAGAATCGTATCAATCAGTAAATACCCGTTCATGTTGAAACTGGTTTCAGTAAAGGTTTTTGTGTTCCTTTCTATAGAGATTTTACTCTGTAGTTCCAAGTAAATCATTAATAATAGCAGCCTATATTATTGCCCCCCTGTGGAGGGGCTCGTGGCTAAGTAATAACTGCCGCACAGGTCAATCGATCAGGTTAAGCTATGCGTGCCGTGGTTGGTCCGTGGATGGGTGACCACTGACCATCTTTACATACCAAGCTCCGTGTCTCGGAAAACACGTTAAGCCGTTGGTTCTGGCAAACATTCGTGGATCTTTGACAGTCGTTACGGGTCGTCAGAAGCCGGAAAAGTCTAACCACCAGTCTTACCATGGGATATCGTATTACCCAGTAACTGGGTTGTGGAGGTCAGATAGGCAGTCGCTCCATGTGAAATACTGGTATTCAGCTGCATCTGGTTAGACAGGAAGTTGACCCTAACATAGTTGGGAAGCGGCTAGGCAGATGATGAATATTGTCCCACTGCATAGAAGGCTCGTGCTAAGCATTGATCACCACGCATGCTCAAGACGGGCTCGATAATTCCAGGGGGTCTACTCCGAAGTAGTATTGGCCGAATGTTCGGCCCTTTCCTGCTACGAAGTCACTATTTGGTTAGGTCGGTTCCGATCCTATACTCCTACACTCTTTTGAATACTGACTATGGTCCCGACCCAACTGAGCCGAACCAACTTTTTTCGCATTGTTCAATAATATTCGGTTCGGCCATGTGTCGATCCGATCCGAACATTCGCACTTTGCACTTCGGAGTAGGCCCTCTGGTTTCCTCACGATGTTTTCCTTCGCCGATTCGTGTCCAGTGGCTGGCAATAGGCTCGTCATAGTGTCAAAATACAGATGTATAGAAACACCTCTCTCTAACCCCTTCACAGGTGTGAAAATGTTACATAATACAACCTGAATCTCTTCAAGGCGAGAGTGAATAGGCTTCTTCTGGGCAAGCTCGTTCCACCGTAGATCTCATCCCTGTCTCTGGGCTGGATTGAGGTCTAGAGTGAGCCCATTGTCAACAAAAAAAAAAAATACATAAAAACTTCTTAGTTAAATAGCCCGAAGTTGGTGTTTTAAAGCCAGTTACGATAAAAAATGGTCATTACTTCTGTAGAAACACCTATCTCCATCCACAAAAAGTGAACCGATTTTCACATGAATAAACATAAAAGACTGTACCTACCAAATGGCTTTTTAAAACCACTTTTAACATAAAAACATGAATGAAAACCATTTATCTTTTTCTTTTATTACGAAATCAGCGAAAAGGCTTAAACTGATATAACTCTAAAAAATCAATGCTCATATCTTTTTATAGCTACCTATATTCTTTGAAGCCGTAAAAAGTATTCGTTACGCCTTCATACGAACTTTACTTTGCAAAGTATTTCCAAAGTTATATGAAATAACTTTTGATGTTAAAATAATTCTGAGACCAATTTTTTGTTGTAATGAATAGGACACAAAAATATATAGTATAGACATCTAATCATTACGTTGAAAATAAAACTTTTGTCAAAGCAATTTTGTCCAAACGCCATTTCAGAATGACTTTAGGCGGGAAAGGATATGAAATGTCAATCAGTAGAGTTATATGAAATTAGAGAGTTGTATTGATGATTTTAAACATTATAATTCCCTAAATACATACTTGTTACAGCCGCGAATCATAAAATACAATTTCAATAAATATAGAATCTGATACTGACCTGCAAATTGCATAACACTTAAGTTAATTTAAATTTCAAGGGCTACCAAGATGCTTCCGCATTAAGAAAAAATATCCGTAAACGATAGGATACGCCTTAAAATTATTCCTAAATAACCTAAAGCTTACCTTTAGTGACAGTGGCTTGGATCTTTAGTTAACAAATCTGCAAAGATTTCCCAGTTACTTCGCGGACTAGTAAGATAAAACGTGTATTTACACCCGCCTTCATAAATGAACTGAGTCAAAACATTTCAACCGTAAAAAAAACTTGCCCACTTACCTAAAGACGCAAGATCCAAAGGTTAGCATTTTTTCTGAACACTGTAGGAAAACTTACGAATGTACTGAAATATTTTGAAATTAAGCAGCCATTATCTAATACTTCATTCATAATACATATCTTGGCAAACTGTAGCATCTTCTTTACTAATCCTTACAACAAGAAGAACTTCATCTGCTTGATCTTTTTCTCAATTACATAATAATCCCACTGTTGGGACACAGGCCTCCTCTCAGTGAGAGGGAGTGGGCCGTAATCCACCACGCGGGCCCAGTGCGGGTTGGCAGATGTCACATGTCTTCGAATTTTTGGTTCTAGGACATGCCGGTTTCCTCACTATGTTTTCCTTCACCGTTTTGAGAGCAGTGGTGATGAAATAATTCACAAAAAAGTAAAGCGCCTGTCTGGGTTCGAACCTACGACCTACAACTCGTAAGTCGTGGTCGTTTCTCAATTATTATAATACAATCAACTTAAATATAAGATGTGGTCAATTTCCAGCCAAACCGTATTGCTTATCAGCCGGTCGATTCTGTAAAAATCTCACCGTGAAAACTCAAGTGAAGTGAGCTTGATGTGAGTTGTCAGTAGTGTTAGTCACTAGCATTATTTGGAATGACAGCTCACTCCACGCTCACTTCACCTAAGTTTTCACGGTGAGATGGTTACAGAATCGTACTGCTGACCTCCACAACCAAGTAAGTGCATTTACTAGATGACAGCCGTCGACGTGTCTACGACAGCAGTTGACTCTGCCGTAGGCAACGTGCCGCTCGTATATATGATCACTTAGCGGATAATACATTATTAATACATTAAGCGATTGACTGCTGCGCTGCGTGTCGCGGGTTCGATTCCCGCACGGAACAAATATTGTATGACCTACATGTATTTGTTCCGAGTCTGGGTGTTTTTCTATCTATAATATGTATGTATTTACAAAAAAAAAATATATAAGTAGTTTATCAGCCATCTTGTTACCATAACACAAGCATTAGGTTGCTTAGCTTGGGACTAGATGGCGCTGTGTGAAATGTCCAGGGATATTATTATTATTATCCCTTGGTACAGTTGGTTATCAGACCCGTAACAATAAGAAGATCCTGAGGGGCAAATTTCGTTATTTTAAGAACGTTCACAGTCTGATCTCATTCTCAATCTGTTAAAACACCTCTAACTTTCCTTACATTTTGACAAGTTTTTGACATTTGTTTGTCGCCGAGATGGCACCGCAACTAGATTTTGAACGTTTTAAATTACGGGAATACGGGCCCTGATCTCAGTCTCAATCTGTTAAAAATACCTCTAACTTTCTTTTCATTTTGACAAGTTTTTGACATTTGTTTGTCGCCGAGATAACACCGCAACTAGATTTTGAACATTTTCAATTACGAGAATTGGCCTTCTGATCTAAAACAACAACAACAAGCCACTGACACTTACTAATCAATACGACACCAACCTAATTTAAAACAACGGCGACAACAGCACCCTATAAATACAGTATGTTCAAAGTTTATTTGGCTCGTTTACCCCCAAGTGATATCGGGGCAAAACACTGAACTACCGACGTAGACAATTCTCCATAAGATTTATTGCTCCCCTTTCAACTGGAAATTCGGTGAATATTGGCTTATTTCATTTTATTTGAGAACGTGTGGATAAGATTTTTTTTGACAAAAAAAGTAAATTGGATGGTCATTGTCCAGTGGGTTTGGTTCGTTACGGTTGATAAAAAAGGCCGTTGATCGATTTGATCAAAAGTCTATTTGCCTTAACTGGATATAGGTTTTAGAATGATAGGTTTGAGCCTTCATCGTTCTGACTGATCGACTCTGTGACAATTCAAAAACCTGTAAATGGTTTATCTGAAATAAATGCTTTGATTTCGATTTGTCAGTTTATCAATATTTTATTATCATGGTTCTTGGATACCATACCTAATACGTATATAATATCCCTGGACATAATATCCCTGGACATTTCACACAGCGCCATCTAGTCCCAAGCTAAGCAACCTAATGCTTGTGTTATGGTAACAAGATGGCTGATAAACTACTTATATACTTTTTTTTTTTTGTAAATACATACATAATAAAGATAGAAAAACTCCCAGACTCGGAACAAATACATGTAGGTCATACAAATATTTTTTCCGTGCGGGAATCGAACCCGCGACACGCAGCGCAGCAGTCAATCGCTTAACCACTGCGCCAACCGTGCCGTCATAATCAGCCTGCAATGTTCCCACTGTTGGGACACAGGTTTCCTCTCTTCGAGAGTGAGCAGGTTTTGTTCCACCACACGGGCCCAGTGCGGGTTGGTCACATGTCTTAAAATTTTTGGTTCGAGAACATGTTTCACACTCACGATGTTTTCCTTCACCGTTTTGAGAGCAGTAGTCATCCAATAAATACAAAGAAAAGTAGCTGTCTGGGTTCCAACCTACCACCTACGACCTATGGTTTTTAGGTAGTAAGAAATTGTAAGTAAATATTGATGTTTATACCGTTTCTTCGTTATGTAAATTTTTTTCGTTAATTTTAAAACTCTTGATGTTTATACCGTTTCTTCGTTATGTTAATTTTTTTCGTTAATTTTAAAACTCAAGTTCAATCATACTCCCAGCACAAAATTTTACCTCCGAATACACCAAAAACCAGGAAAAACTGTCACCAGAGAACATCCACAGGGTTTAACAACACAATTTGGCAATTACACTCGACGTCAAGACGACCCATTGATCGGGAATCACTTTTTCTCCAAATTGTTCTTCCGACAGATCGGTTCCTGCTAAAGTGGGTTCTAATAGACTGTTCGATACCTCTCTTCTAATTCCAGGCCTTTCTTCGTTAACGAGGTTGGCAGGATTCAAGGTCTGACAAAGGTTCGAAGGGATTTTTGGTCTAGAGGTCTATTTTATGATTTGTGCTCGATTGATGGTAACAGGCTAAGAAAGAAAAGAAAGAAAGAAAAATATTTTATTCTGCACAAACAAAATGCACAGTTACAAATACGTCACGAGTATAAGTATGTCTATACAGTGTGTAACTGAATTAATGCATATTATGAAAGTAGTTTGTCCAGAATCTTTTACTGAATTGATTTCTGTTGCTTTTTAATACAGGTAATTTTTTATATACCTAAAAAATAATTTAAACTACGTAAATTACAGTCATACTTCCGCCGTACAGTCAAAACAAACCGAAATGGACGTGTGCGACTGTGTGCGTGCTTAGATTTGTAATGTGAACAAAATTTTCTCCTACAGTCAGTATAACTGATTTCATAAATAAACAATGTTTTATACATAACAGTATAAATTAAATGTGTTTATTATGATTAAGTATAACATAATATTCTGATTGGGGTGTTTTGTGGTATGCTTTAATTCCGGGACATGCTGTATACACGGCTTTATTCAAAAGCGATTTACTCCTTTATTTTAACTGAAATTTTATGTTGCTACTGACATAGCATATTCGAACCCATAGGTTTATGTAATGTGTCATATTTCAACGTTGCATTCGTTATTGGAAAGTTGAGTTGAGGTGGGGGGGGGAGGTGGTTGGAAAGGTTGTGGGGTTGGGTTGGTTGTTGGTTGGGTTGAGTTGGTTGAGTTGAGTTGTTTGTTGGTGTTGTTGTTTTTGTTGTTTGTTGTTGTTAAATGATAATGATAAATGATTTTATTTTGTAAGTAGGTTTGTACAAACACTTTTACACGTCAATCATATTTTAAAACTAGATGAGGTCGGTTAATTGCGTAGTACAAGCATTTAAAATCCTTTTTTCTTCATAAATTGGTTTTTATCAGTAGCATTATAATCCAATTTAACAGATTTCATCTTTTAAGAGTTTTTGTCAATGAATGACATTTAACGAACAGATCATTAAAATTTCGTTGATTTATGATATTCTGTATAATACTTTCTTCAAGTGTCAGTGTTATTTCACTTTTCGCTGATGTGAAAGTATTTTTAATGACTTGACAATTAGATTTATCTGAGACCTATTTAACAAAACCGACAGGCGGCAGGCGACAATCCGCCAACTTGACAATTTTACGACGGCACGGTTGGCTTAGTGGTTAAACGATTGACTGTTGCGCTGCGTGTCACGGGTTCGATTCCCGCACGGAAGAAATATTTGTATGACCTACAAGTAGTTGTTCCGGGTCTGGCTGTTTGTGTATGTGAGTTTTAATGTTTGCAAACGCACCCACGATACAGGAAAAATTCCTAGTGTGGGGCAAGGATTCTATAAAAAAAGAAAATGGTATTAGCTGTTGTGAAAATGGTATCCATTAATTTTGTCATTTTTGTTCATTTTCAGTCTTATGAATAGGCCCATGGGGATTGCGTAACACACTTACAGTAGGAATGGCTTTCATGTTAACAGTTCAACAACATTCATTGCGCTATTTACGTTATTGAGCAGACAAATTTTTCGAACATATAAAGCAATCGATTAAAAATATCTATAAAAATTATGCAGATTAAGATTGATACGCGCTTAGCGTGTCAAGATAAACTGTGCTACAAAAACCAAAAATCCTATCTCAGATCCTCGCACGCCTACACTTCGAGCCAGAAAAAATGGCCGACTCCAAAATCCAATTCCGAGTGTTCCATTTTTCAGTGCCCAGCATCGCTGTCAAGCTAGCTCGTATCTAGACATCGGTGCTCTTCTTTCATCGAAAACAAGTTGCCATTTGTCTTTGCCATCGTTTTTATCTCGCAGTCGCTCATCGAAACACCATAAACGGACTGATACCAACTTTTTACGTCGCTCCAATTTAGAAAGGACAAAAAATGGGGCGATGATAGCGTTTGAGAAAGGGTTCTGTTTGAAGTTTTTTGTGCAGATATGTTTGATGTGTTAATGTTTTTTTAGGTTATCTGTACCAGTTGTTCCAGGGTTGTGCAGTCTTCTTGAATTCAGAGTTTTTCAGGATACAACAGTTATAATAAAAAAATCAACCGACTTCCAAAAGCCACACTACAAAGTGAAAAATAACTTTAATTTCGGAAGTCGGTGGCAAACAACAAAAATGTGAACCGAACGACACCGAATACCGAAATTAAAGTTATTTTTCACTTTGTAGTGTGGTTTTTGGAAGTCGCAATAAGTTTTCAACCTATAGGTACACATCTCTATACGAATAAATAAAATTTAAGTGTGTTTGTGATGGCAAAATAACAGCTTTTTACTAAATGCATATAAAGTATGGTACTTCTAGCAAAAACACTATTTTTAATATTATTGTCTGTCTGTCTGTTTGTTTGTTCCGGCTAATCTCCGAAACGGCTGAACCGATAAATTGGTTTTGCGACATGTAGGTACACGAACGAAGCCGCAGGTACAGCTGTGTAATATATTTTTTTAGGCAACCTGTACTCTTGTGATGTTTTCCATCACCACAAGTAAGAGGTTCCTTCAGTTAATTAAAATAAACCTTATTTCTGACATTTAATAAGACACTATTAATGTCCTGACCCATGTCATTTCTAAAAACAATACACTTCACGACAAAAAAAGCAACCTACAGAAATTTTCCGCCACGGTACCCTAACGAACCCTGACTGGGGGTGGTTCCGATCAATTTTATAAGGCCCTCCCAGATTTTTATTGTCTTCGCTCGCTGTTCGTTAGTTCCCGTTTATTGGCAATAGGCAAGTTATTGATTGGAAAGGGATAATTTAAGAACACTAAAAGGGGGGAATATATAAGGAAAAAATCTTCTGTTTTCTGCGCAATATCGCAGTGTTTCAGATTTTGTGGAACTTTTTAGTGTTTTTATTATGGTGTCGTATTTTGTAGGTTGTATTATTTTGTTGCTTCTAATCATAGAGTGCAATTACCTGTAATGAAAAGCATACCTATTTAGACACTTTCCTTTGAGTAAATCCCTTATTAATTTATTGAAACTTTATGCACAAGTAAAAAAAGTACTGTACAAAATGTGGGCTTAATGTCTGATGCATTTTCTGAGCGTTCACTTTAAAAGTTAACCGACTGGTGGGTGTTTTATTGAGTTAACTATCATCATCATCAGTCTATAGCAGTCCACTGCTGGACATCGGCCCCTTCTATTGCTCGATTTTTGGCAACTCTCATCCAGCTGCTGCTCCACCTAGCTTGAAGTTCCAACCTTACGTTTACCGATTCGCGGCCTCCACCCAAGAACACGTCATCGGTTCTACGGTTAAAATGGCCAATATGGGATCCACCAAACGGTGGGCCACGGGTGTGGTGGATTACGGTCCACTCCCTCTCACTGAGAGGAGACTGTGTTCCAGCAGTGGGTACGGTAGAAACTGATTATGCGACAGTTTCATTATATCATAGAACAGTAATAACATAGGTAGGTAATAGTCGGTGTCGTTGGGTTCACACTTTCGTTGTTTGCCACCGACTTCCGAAATTAAAGTTATTTTTCACTTTGTAGTGTCGTTTTTGGAAGTCGGTTGATTTTTTTTGCAAAAAAGTTTTTATTTTTCACTTTTAAGTTGTAATTTTTACCAGTAATTTTGGTTTAAAAACCAAACTACTGAACCGTTTTTGATGAAATTTCTATGGGACCATTTGGAAAGTATACCCTTTCCAACAAAAAAAGAATTTTTCAAATCGGTTGGCAAGCGAAAGAGTTATGCGCGAACAAACATAAAAAAACAAAAAAAAAAAAATACAACTCCTCCTTTTTTAGAAGTCGGTTAAAAACATTCCGTATATAATCTACATTTCTCAGATATATGTACATTAAATTGAAGATATATTTCCTCCAATGTACATTACTATATTCTCAGTAGTAAATCAGTACTTAACTACAGTCCTCGTATATCTTGAGCCCAATGAGTCATGTCGGACGGCGCCGATCGATGTTCGGATTTTACGATTCTTAGATGTCACGACATTTTGCTGTCTGTGACATACCTATAAATGCTATAAAATATTATGTAACTTCTTAGTTACGAATTAGACTTTGAATGTCTGATCACAGTAGCACGAAAAACAAATTGAAGAAGACCACAAAAATTATCTCATAGTACTTTTACCTCACGAAGCGACGCGCGCTTTACTTTTGGTAACCAATTTTACAAAAATGCTGTGAAAATATGCGTGAAAAGGAGTAGTGTCAGCATATAACACACACACACTTCAGACTTCACCGGTGTTTCGGACGGTACCGATAGCCATTGCGCTTACAGACACATTCATAGCGTGTTTGTACAGTTGGTAATCACAACTAAAGTATGCGTCGCTTAGTGAGATAAAAATACTGTACAGTCACGAACAAAAGTATGTATACACTCGGCTTTATTCAAAAGCGATTTACTCCTTTATTTTTGAATGAAATTTTATGTTGTTACGAACATAGAATTTTCGAACCCATAGGTTTATGTAATGTGTCATATGTCAACGTTGCATTCGTTATTTCACGAAAAAATCACAATTGAAAGTTGCCAAGTGTTGACATATTGGTGCTCGTGACTGTACCTACAACAATCAATCAGCACCGCAGACAAAAAATATACTTACCTTTATTATTTTTACTCATTGCATAATTTAAAACTGATGCCCTAACAACTTTCCATTAACACCGTCCGCCATTACGTAACACGGTTAATAAAATGGCCGCTCATCAAAAGGCTCCCACATATGGAACCAAATTAAAATACATATTACTGAAACATGCTTTTCATCACAATATAAAGTGGATCGGTTGGTATGGAGCTTTTAACCTTTCGTGTTTTATATCTGGTTAGTTTATTACCGCTTTTATATATATGGGTAGGCAGAACTACTAACAGAACGCCCGCTGCTACAATCTTATCAATACTCCTGTTGCTTCGTAAACATTCATATATCTGGATATACACACATGCGAGTTGCGAGTACTACGCACCTATCGCGCGCGCTATCTGGAGAGCATCCCAATTAGGTCAATATTATTATGTCCTCTACGGCGTTTTCACTCACATCTGCAAAAACCTTATGTTAGCCGCTTTCGTATCCCTAAAATATAAATTTTCTACATTAAGTTTGTGTTACTTCTAGGACGATAAATATCTAAAACGTCTAACTGTCATCATTATAGTCTATTTTCCTTAACAGTCAAGTAAAGAAAAAAAAAGTTATGTCAATATTTACGTATCATTCAATTGCTGTATCTCGCGGAACATAATAACACATTTTCCTGGCATATTTTTCTCTTTAATGCTTATACATTTATCTTTATGCTATCTATGCTAGATATCTATCTGTATAAGGATAAGGTTGTATATCTGGTCACACATGCACGCCGGTGGCGAGTAGGTACTACGCACCTGACCTTCTGGAGAACTTAACTAATTAGGTCACGATATTATGTCCTTCTAAGGCATCCCCTCTCGGCATTTCCACTTACATCTGCCTTGTGTCAGCCGCTTTCATATCACTGAAATATAAGATTTCCATATTTATTTTACTTCTGAGAGGATAAATATCTAAAATTGTACACGTCTTTCTATCTTCATTATAGTCCGTTTTCTCAGCTGCCAAGACGTAAAGGAAAAATATTTTATGTCAATATTTACGTATCGTTAAATTGCTGTATTTCGGGGAACATAATATTTTTCGACATAATTTCCTGTCGCTCGTCGTAGAGCGGTTAAGGCTTGATATTTTTATATAATGTACTTAAGTAGGTACCTAAAAGATTGCTTATTACTAGAGCACGCGTTTTATAAAAGAGATGTGGTGATCCACGACTGGCAATATGATGCTGTATACAGTGTGGCAGGGACATCTGACTGGACAGGTCCTCTCAATCTGTGTGGTTCTTTCCTCAAAAGACCATCTCAGACATCGACCTACATGGTCTTCATATGATATGACCAAGATTATGTCTGGACTTTAAAAGAGACTGTGACGTCTGAGTTTGTTTCGGCCTTTCTTCTCAGACTAGTTAGATAGGAAACGCAGACCTCATCTAGTTTAAAAAAAAAAATATGATTGACTTGTAAAAGTGTTTCTACAAACCTACTTACAAAAATAAAATCATTTATCATCGACGCGCAAACTGTTACCATGGATCTAGGCTCCAGCGTTGAAATATTTCGTCAGTTACAAAAAAAAAAAAAAAAATTGCTGTTCCATATATTTTGACCACGTAGGTACTGCATATTGCAACTTTTGTATATACGAGTAACAGCATATATTTTTTTCATAACCGACGAAAAATTTCCTCACTAGGGAGTCTCGAATCATGTGCTGGTTTCAGTTTGCGCGACGATGTTCCTGCTACCATGTTGGTACGCTATTTACAAAATAGAATACCTATCCGATAATACATAGGTACAGTCACGAACAAAAGTATGTATACACTCGACTTTATACAAAAGCGATTTACTCCTTTATTTTTTAAAGGAAATTTTATGTTGTTACAAACTTAGCATTTTCGAACCCATAGGTTTATGTAATGTGTCGTATTTCAACGTTGCAATCGTTAATTCATGAAAAAATCGCAATTGAAAGTTGCCAAATGTTGATATATTGGTGCTCGTGACTGTACTGATCTTCTAAGCCAGCAATAAGTGCCTACACTATTAAAGAAGCTAAAGATAAAATGAAAGCATCTAAACCCGGTGCCCTAATTCTACTTCATTGATATAGTACATCATATAGGTACAAAAGCTAAGATACCTACTAATAAAATTGGCATCCTATTCTGATCTAGCTATCCTAAGAATGTATGGCATTTGGGCTGAATCAGGCTACCGTCATACTTTGTAACATTTCTATCCTACTAATATTAAAAACGTGAAAGTTTGTATGGATGGATGGATGTTTGTTACTCTTTCACGCAAAAACTACTGAACGGATTTGGATGAAATTTGGCGCACAGGTGGTTTATGACCAGGACTAACACATAGGATACTTTTTATCACGATATTTCCATGGGATCGAAACTTATGCGGGTAAAACCGGGGCGCAGCTAGTAAACAATACTGCGTAACATAGGTATATCATGGTAGGTACTAATAACTACGCTTATTGTGGACATTGTCTCTATATTATCTCAACTTCTACTCTTGATCAATAGCTGTTGTGAAAATGATACCACAATTTTGTCAATATCATTTTCAATTAATTTTGACAATTTAGATTCCTCCAAACGGATGTCTGCGTGACATGTGTCACGTGTTTTTCTGCGCGTAAGATAACGGTGTCTCGTCCATTAAAATGTCGGAAATGTAGACGCAGCATTAGTTCATGATGCCGCCGTAAAGTCAGTATATACGAGCAATGTAGAACCTTCGTATACGGAGTAATACTCCTACATATGCAAATTCCTAGTACATAATAATTCCGTAATGGAAAATTCCACGCGGAATCAGCGTGGACTATATATTTTTATATTACGCTTCGGGTACAGACTTCTTTTGCGAGATAATGGGGATTTGAGTGATGTTTTATGAAAGATACATTAATATTTATGTCGTGTAGGTCCCGAGGCTTATAGATATATTGGCATAGATGTCTAATTACATTAAACAGTACTCTTTTATGTAGGTATATGGCGAAAGAAAGTAAAGTAAAAAAAAAATAGACTTAAACCAGCACTGGCCTTATTTATTCATCTGACATTTGTATTACAGACTAGTTGTGCCCGCGTCTTCGTTTGTGTGCATATTGGATTTAATTTTTTTTGAGCAGATCTCTAAATCGTTTTCTAAAATAAAAGTACTTCTTATAAAATCCTCCTTTTAGCCTAAGTTACTTCTTATTACAACAGCTATCTGCCAGTGAAAGTCCAACCATTTCGGAGATTAACCGGAACAAACAGACAGACAAAAAATTTAAAAAATATTTTTTGCTATAAGTATGCCATAATTATGTATACTTTCATATGCATTTAATAAAAAATTGTTATTTTGTCATTGCAAACAGACACTTCAATATTTTACAAGTAGGTATTTATTTGTATAAGTTGTTTGTATATCTTTAGTTAGTCATAAAACTCGGAACCGAGTTAAATGTCAGTAAAGATATATCATTTATTTGACTTCAGAATTTTAGAGATATAATTATCAGTTTAATGCAACATTTAATGCAGACAGACCCAGCTGGCTGCTTATAGTCCGTATAAACTTTGTGGAAATGATAGCAGCAAAGATCTTAAATGGTTTCCAAAAATTTAACAAATTGACTTGTAAATTTTCAAATTCAGGTGAAAACTGACGATGATCCTTGAGTTTCTCATTGAAGTATTTTCGTTTAATTCTAGAGTATATCTATAGCACACACTTCATCGAATTGGACGTTTCCGCGCTTACACATGTAGCGGTATCTACAACGCCACATGCGAACAACGCGTCATACTGACGTCACGCAAATCCTGCATCTCGCAAGCAGAGTTTGCCACGCAATTAGCATTTAAACAAACTTCCCGACATCAACCGTTGGGCAGTTGCCCGCCAGACACAACACCCGTCTGGTCGGAGGATTCTCCCTTTTCTATTGAGGATGAGTAAACTTTACACCCTGTTCCTCATACCTCTATACACACTTTAAGTCCAAAAATATGGTTATCGGATCTTTAAAATAGCCATCTAATACCTATTATTCTAAAAATATGTACGAGTACTTCTTATGAGCTGCGCCCCGCGGTTTCACCCGCATATGTTTCGATCCCGTGGGAATATCGGGATAAAAAGTATCTTATATGTAAATCCAGGGCGTCAGCTATGTCCATACTAAATTTTATCGAAATTGGTCCAGCCGTTTGAGCTTGGAGAGGACGTAACAAACATACAAACACACACACACTCACTCACAAGCTTTCGCCTATATAATATTAGTGTGATTAACGCACGCACTCAATTATTTGTAAACCATTATTTCGCGGACATTGATGTGGGACACTTAACTAGTTCTTATTCATTCTGTCACACGTAATTGTCTTATGTCCCAATAAAGTAAAATAAAATACTTACTGATTAAATCAACTTAAAATCGTCATGACGACGGTATAAAACCGATTACAGAGTTACATTGAAAAAAAAAAATACAATAAGCCAGTATCACACTGTGACAACACGAACAAAATAATCCGTATTTAAATTCGCGCCAACATCGGAAGCGTTTGAGTCCGCCATTTTGTGTTCAACGGAACCTCATAATGGCCGACCTTTGTTTCGTCCTGCTTTGTACGATCACGATTGTATGAATAATGCAGAATGAGTAAATTATTATAATAGTTTTCTCTTTTGTAATAATTATCTGAAAAAATACAAAATATACAATGGGCGGCCTTATCGCATTACTGCGATCTCTTAATAGTTAATAGTTGGTATTTCAGTTTTACAGCAAAATGGTGTTATTAGATAATCCTATACCTACTCGTACGTGCTAATTACCCAAAACATCAAATGCATGAAAGTCAAGCCGTCGACCATACTCAATGAGAAATTTCATAATTAGTCAAGATTAGCTCTCAACAACACACCCGGATCCTCTAACATCATGTCAGGTTTCGTCGAGTGCATTGACGTTACGTGGTTAGATAATCGAAGCATCCGCAGTACCTAGCTTATGTGGTAGCTCTTTGTGAAACTGGTTGTTAGGAAGTAATTCCACGACATAATATTTGGGTCGAGTTTGCAGAGAGTTTAGTTGAGATCTTTGGAATTGTCCTTGATATTTAAGGTGTCAATTGGTTGGGGCTACTTACATAAAACTGTTTGTTTCCTTTAATTAAAAAACTAGTTTTAATACTCTTTGAAATTTAAATTGTAATGGACTGAACAACCTTATACAGCTGGGCAAAGGTTATGGTAATAATAAGCTGAGCATCACTCCATATTTTGAACTGCTGCTGAGAATATCCCACAGATCATTTTTCTCGAGACTTTTTTTTGGCCTTTGGGAATCCCCTTAGATGTCCTCCGCCCTAGGGCAGGTGGGGTCTGTCAGACTCTTACTAGACTAAACGTGCGTGGTGTTATTAAACTACTTTTGCCCGGGGTGCTGGAGCATTTGAGCAGTTCGTCACACTTCCCCGGCCAGGTATTGGCCCGCATGTCTCCCATGCGAGCACTGTCACACTCGTACGGCTGCAGTCACTCTTCAGAGCTGCGCTTAGACCAAGGTGCGCCGCCGTTTCGGCTCTGTTTCTGTTCAGACGACAGACTCCATCACAGACGTCATCCGCAAACCACGATTTTGCCTGACCCTGGCATTGAACCAAAAGCCTCATTCTCAGCGCTTCCAACCACCAAACCAACGTCAAAGTCAATAAATAAAACCAAAGAAATAAAAACCTAAAATTACCACTAGAACCTCGCAATCCCCTATTTAATGGATAGTGTAACAACCAACCTTTTGTTACTAGTTAGCTTTATGTTCCCATGTTAATGGATACAGACATAAACGCAGGCTCTTTGTGTAAGCATGGGTTTATATCCCTTAGAACTGTTTATTAGACCGATATCGTTGAAGAAGTTGGTGCTTTAGAGGGTGAGAACATAGCTGTAATGCCTCGCTGGTGTAGTGGTCGCAAGCGTCACTGCTGAGCATAAGGTCCGGGGTTTGATTCCCAGCTCGGGTAAAGTCTTATTGGATGTTATCTTTAGTATTTTTTTTTAAATTACTGAGTAGCAGCCCGTATTCTGGATTTATGCCTAGTTACTGGTAATAGGGTCGTCCCCTATGATAAATGATTTTATTTTTGTAAGTAGGTTTGTAAAAACCCTTTTACACGTCAATCATATTTTAATACTAGATGAGGTCGGCGTTTCCTATCTGACATATGACTAAACATACCTGCCCCGTTGGTCTTGTCGCAAGCGCGACAGCTGTGCATGGGGTCTTGGGTTCAATTCCCAGGTCGGGCAAAGTGTTATTCTTTGTTTTTTTTTTATAACGTTGCCCCACACTAGGAATTTTTCCTGTATCGTGGTTGCGTTTACAAACATTTAAACTCACATACACAAACAGCCAGACCCGGAACAACTACTTGTAGGCCATACGAATATTTGTTCCGTGCGGGAATCGAACTCATGACACGCAGCGCAGCAGTCAATCGCTTAACCACTGCGCCAACCGTGCCGTCTTACTATTAGGAGTTTCTCAGTAATGGCCCGGAGTTTGGAAGTTGGTGGTGTGATGCCCCCGTGCCTCGGAAAGCACGTAAAGCCGTTGGTCCTGCACCTGGGCCCTATTTATCGAAACTATTAATTTACTAGTAATACTAGCTGACCCGGCAAACGTTGTTTTGCCATATAAATTATTTCTAGCTGCCCGGCGCTACTTCGTTCGCATGGTGTCCTACCCCCTACCCTACTCCTACCCTACTCCGACACTACTCCTTCCCTACTCCTACCCTACTCCTACACTACTCCTACCCTACTCCTACCCTACTCCTACCCTAGTCCTACCCTACTCCTACACTACTCCTACCCTACTCCTACCCTACTCCTACCCTACTTCTACCCTACTCCAACCCTACTCCTACCCTACTCCTACACTACTCCTTCCCTACTCCTACACTACTCCTACCCTACTTCTACCCTAATTCTAACCTACTCCTAACCTACTCCTACCCTACTCCTACCCTACTCCTACCCTACTTCTACCCTACTCCAACCCTACTCCTACCCTACTCCTACACTACTCCTTCCCTACTCCTACACTACTCCTACCCTACTTCTACCCTAATTCTAACCTACTCCTAACCTACTCCTACCCTACTCCTACCCTACTCCTAACCTACTCCTACCCTACTCCTACCCTACTCCTAACCTACTCCTACACTACTCCTACCCTACTCCTACCTGCTATAAACCTCACGGAGCCCGAGACCTTTCCAACGAATGCAAAACCGTGGAAATCGGTTCGTGCGTTCTGGAGTTATAGCGTCAGGAAGGAAAACCCGACTTATTTTTATATAGTAGATTAGTTACTACTGTAAAAATTACTAGTCCTAATATTTCCTGTTTCTCAAAAACAAGTACTGGACTAATAACTAATAGTAGCATACTAATAAAAAATATTAGGCTGGCTTGGCTGAATACACAATATTATCCATGCCTCTTTACTTATTAAAAAAAAATACGGAAAAGTTCCCGCCACTTTTGGATTCATTTGATTTTGTCGTTTGCACATTGGCAACTGCGTGGTACTGTGCACTCGTACCCATCCAGTGTAGAGCAACTAAAATGATTAGTTTTGGTGACAAGGCTTAATTTTTACTATTGCAAACTAAGCCTGATAACAGCCATCAGGTTTTTTTTTCTGGACTACTGCGAATTATTATTGTATCTATCACTATCGTAAATGTCCAAGTCAGACCGCATTTTATAAAATTTGTTGGTAAATTTAAGTCTAATAATTTTGAATAATATTTTTTACAAACCTTCTGAGACTTAGCTTTATCAGTGTAATTTACAAGAGTATTTAATAACATATATTTTTATGAAACCGAATTGAATTTACTCAGGTAATTTTAGCTAATATTTATTAGTTGGCAACTAGTAACTAATATTGTATTACCGTAGCTTCGAAAAACGCACACTAGCAAACTTGTAAAAAATATTCGTTCATGGATTCATTATTAGTCTAATAAGTTTCGAGAAATAGGGCCCTGCCGGTCGATTCTATAAATATCTCACCGTGAAAACTCAAGTGAAGTGAGCTTGATGTGAGTTGTCAGTAGTGTCAATCCCTAGCATTATTTGGAATGACAGCTCACTCCACGCTCACTTCACCTAAGTTTTCATCTAGAGATGGTTACAGAATCGCACTGCTGATCTCCCCCGTCGTGTCGGATTGCCGTCCTATCAGACTATGAGAGTAAAGGAACAGAGAATACACCTGTGTTTGCTCATACACTTGTGCACTGTAATATCTCCTGTGAATCTGACTAATCTCTGTTGAGATTTCAGGGTGATTATTATTATTATTAAACACTAGCTGTTGCCCGCGACTTCGTCTGCGATTCAGGATGAAAAGTAGCCATGTCCTTCTCCAGTCCAGTGTGTCAAATTTCATCTAAATCCGTTCAGCTGTTTTAGCGTAAAAGCGTAATTCTTGAATTTTCTGCGCAACTTTTTTTTCCCTTAAGAACCTTTTACAAAGTATTAGAAAACTTGTAAAAAAAAGATGGATGAAATCGGTAAAGTCGTTCTCAAGTTATGGCGTGACCAGGGGAAATAGGGATTCATTTTTATATATATAGATAACTCCACTCCTCCTTTTTTAGAAGTCGGTTAAAAATGAACATTCCTTTGAATTCAACTTGCACGACTATGGGACGATGATAATTGAAATTAAATCTGGTTAAGTTTAAATTATTCATAGAAACCAAACAAAGGCAAACTCTAAATGAGAAATATTTAATTATAATAATACAATAGTAAAGAACATCTGAATTGATGTCCCACCGCGTTTTGGACAGACAAAATAATGGCAATAAGCGCTTATAGTCATTTGTTTTATCCTGAACAGTGGGTTTGGGCCCTTTGTATATGGCACGGTTTCTACTACTACTACTTACAGAAATTAAATCATGTATCATTTAAAGCGAAAAGCGGAGGGGCCAGTGGCTAAATAATAATAGCCGCACAGGTCGATCGGTCAGGTTAAGCTACGCTTGCCGTGGTTGGTCTGTGGATGGGTGACCGTCTTTACATACCGAGACCCCTCCGTGCCTCGGAAAGCACGTTAAGCCGTTGGTCCCGGCTGTCATTCGTGAATCTTTGACAGTCGTTACGGGTAGTCAGAAGCCCGAAAGTCTGACAACCAGTCTTACCAAGGGGTATCGTATTACCTAGTAACTGGGTTGTGGAGGTCAGATAGGCAGTCGCTTCATGTAAAATACTGGTATTCAGCTGCATCCGGTTAGACTGGAAGCCGACCCCAACATAGTTGGGAAAAGGCTAGGCAGATGATGATCATTTAAAGCGAAAATCCTCCTTCGTAAATAAAAATAGGGAAATTGTCATACAGTCATCATCTCATCATCAGCCTGCAGCAGTCCACTGCTAGACATAGGCCTCTCCAATAGCACGCTATTCAGCTCGATTCTCGGAAACTCTCATCCAGCTGTTACCAGCCACCCTGCAAAGATCATCCCATAAATTGTCAGAACTAAATAGCAACTTGACTTTACACCCAGAAACTAATTTTCCATCAAGCAAAACTGATTATTTTCCTTAAAGCGCTGCCCAAAGATATACACCGTATAACGCTCAGTTTTTGTCGCACAGTTAGGCGTACATATTACAAGCCAAGAAAAATGGAGTGTATTATTAAATGTTCAAAGAACATACTTATTCAAAAATATTTCATAAAATTAAAATATACTCTGATAAAAAAAAAAAGTATTATAATAAAAAAAAATCGCAAAACAGAGCTCAAAAAAATATTTTTCGTCGCATAGTTCTAAAAATTTTGAGCGTAAA
Organism: Apamea sordens; assembly: GCA_945859715.1. Classification (NCBI taxonomy): domain Eukaryota; kingdom Metazoa; phylum Arthropoda; class Insecta; order Lepidoptera; family Noctuidae; genus Apamea; species Apamea sordens. The sequence continues at coordinate 2,046,805 of OX244002.1, forward strand.
CTATTATAATTATTTATTTAATGATAATAAAGGGAACTCAATTAACTAAAGAAATACCTAAGGATTAATACACTGAGTCGTGTATTTATTTTTAAATTTAATTACAGCTGCAAAATTACTTTCATTGTAGTGGTCAATCGTTTCAACTAACATCAAACGCATCGCTATTTTGAACCTTATTTGTTGCCGCGATGCCCTATTGTCGATTATCCAAAAATTTGCTCACTACCACGCCTTAAACAGACGTCTCCAGCAAAAGTCCTGAACGAAAATCCGGGAAAGCCCAATGCATCTGTTACACTCTGCTCTTAAATACCGTCCCGCGTTTCCAAAGTTCTAACTACTGGTACAAGTTTCAGACATTAAGTTGTGCTTGCTTTAACCCCAAAATCTCGCTAACAAGAACTTCCTCCTTTATCGTAAGAAGAAAACTTTATTCGATTTCATTTCCCCTTTGTTTTCTCTAGGGAGCTGAAAGCGATAGCATTTTGTTTTGTGGGGAGGATGATGGCTATGCTAAGTGCTCGGCTCCTATTTCTAAGAACGGGTCGTTTACCTTACTAATCGCGTCTTTGGGAAATGTGATTACTCTCTTACATCTTTGGGCCTAGCTGGAATGAAGAAAACGTAGGTAACGTTAATTCGAACGATTTTAGAATTGAAAATACTTTTTGTATATACAGGGTTATTTGTAAAACACCAGCAACCTCTTAAGAGGTCATTGTACTCATCATTATGAACAACTTTTACTATGGGACCAAAACTGAAATCGCGAAAAAAAAATCAGCTGTTCCCTACATTAATATGTTCGCATAACTCGTCAAAATGTAGGGAGCAGCTTATTTTTTTTCGCGCTTTTAGGTTTGGTCCCATAGTAAAAGTTGTTCATAATGATGAGTACAATGACCTCTTAAGAGGTTGTTGGTGTTTTACAAATAACCCTGTATACGCATAATTTTTTTGAAAAAGACTGTCGAAATAAAAATCGGCTTTATAGAGCTGATTTTTTTTTAACCTGTGGTGTCATACGGACGGTTACGTTTAGTCTGTTCCACTTTTTCCAACGATTAATTGTTTTAATTATTGTTTCCTGTCGACAAACTGTCACGAAGTTTGGCAGGTTTATAAAATATTTTTTTTTAATAACATTATTAAATTGAAATGAAAAGTCATCAACGAAAATTGAGGCTATAAAACCTCAACGATTGATTCTTTAAACCACTTTTGAAGTGGCACTACAAATTGGCACAGTTACGTTTCCTGATCCATGTGTTTACATTTCCAACAGATACTTTTGGAACAGACCATACCTTTGTGGCAGCATCTACATCGCCACATGCGAACTACGCATCACACTGACGTCAAGTAAAATCTTACATCGCGCAAGCAGAGTTTACCGCGCGACTAGCGTACACACAACGTCCCGATATCAAACGTCGGCAAGCCCCGTTAAGCAGACGACAAACTCATAAGATGAACTGCGAGAGGCCATACATAAAAAATAAAATAAAAAATCAAACGTCGTCGGGCAGTCTGTAGCCCACCAGACACAACACCCGTCTGGTCGGAGGATCATCCCTTTTCTATGGAGGATGAGTGAACTTTACACCCTGTTCCTGTTACCTCTACACCTACATACACCGCAAGAAAACCAAACACATATCAAGTCCAAACACAAAACCCTATTTAAGCCTTTCAAAGTGATCCCAGGAAAATACAAGATGAAAGCCTATATAACAAGAGACATAATGACAGTATACATATTCATAACTCTTCAAACATTCAGGTCTAGTACCCTTGTCAGGCGCCACAAAGGTTTTGACGAGAAATATCAAATTCACGGATGGAGTAGAATAATTTCACCCTAAATAGCCTGCTTTGACGTTGGTCTAGAAATGAAGGAAATGTATGAAAGTTGATGTAATCGAAATATTTGCGACCGTTACCGGAATAAGAGCTTGTCGATTTTTTTTATAATTCCTGCCGTGTACAGTCACTAACACCAATATGTCAACACCTGGTAACTTTCAATTGTGATTTTTTCGTGAAATAACGTATGCAACGTTTAAATACGACACATTGCATAAACCTATGGGTTCGAAAATGCTATGTTCGTAACAACATAAGATTTCATAAAAAAAATAAAGGAGTAAATCACTTTTGAATAAAGCCGAGTGTATACATACTTTTGCTCGTGACTGTACGGCGTTCTAACCGAAAGCGGTCAAGGCGTGAGGACGCAATCGACGCACTCGGTAACAAATATAATGACTTTACAGAATTATTATCATTAAAATCATCAATACTTACCTCAAAGTTCATAATAATAATCCCATTGGTTAATATTTCATGAAATAGTCATCACGAATCATACTTTGACTACATAAAACCTGACACTGACCTGTAAATTGCAAAACATGTAAGGACATTTGCATTGCGCGGGCTACCTTAGCGCATCGCCCCTTAATATGAATATGACATAGTCGCGCGTTCAATCAAGTCCCTACGTACGGCATTTTCAGGTAAACGATTGCATATTCGTGCGGCGATCGCTTTTAGTAAAAAAAAAAACAACCGACTTCCAAAAAAGGCACTACAGAGTGAAAAATAATTATTTCGGAAGTCGGTGTCGTTGCCTTCGCATTTTCGTTGTTTGCCACCGACTTCCGAAATTAAAGTTATTTTTGACTTTGTAGTTTCTTTTTTGGAAGTTGGTTGTTTTTTTTTTTTGGCGAAAAAGTTTTTATATTTCACTTTTAAGTTGTAATTTTTACCAGTAATTTAAAAACCAAACTACTGATCCGTTTTTAATGAAATTTCTATGGGACCAATCTGAAAGTATATCCTTACAAATAGAAAAAAAATTTTGCAAATCGGCTTAAAAATAACGGAGTTCTGAGGTAACAAACACAAAAAAAAATACAGTCGAATTCAGAACCTTTTTTGAAATCGGTTAAAAAGCGAGAGTCGTGCGAACACGCGATCGCTGCGTTCATTTTTTTCGGTGAATTCGAACGCGAGGTCCCGTCGAGATAGGGCGCCTACAGGTTTTCCAAAAAAAAAAAAAATACATTTAATACTACAAAACATACAATGGGCGGCCTTATCGCTTTCTGCGATCGCTTTCAGGCAACCTTAAAATTGACAGTGATTGCGTGGACATAAAAATGGGGTTGTCACTGATGAAAAATAATAAGACATTATGGCCATTGCAATACAGTCTTTTCATAGTTATACCTCTGATTTTGCATCACTATCGCAGTCGAATCAAAATCGCAGTGAACTTTATTCTAGTTATAATAAGGTTGCTATTGGGTTACTGCAGAGGTAAAATGACTGATACAGAACTGTAATCTTCGTCTCCGTGTCGCTACACGACTGTATTTTAAATCTTGTTTTTCCAAAATTTAGCAACTTCCACGGCGTTGTCGGTGACAGCGCATCTTCCCACTTGTGTCCAGAGACGGTTCAGAGACTTCGCGGATCACGGAACTGAACTGTATTGTCAAATCATGCGTTATGTCATCAAGTAGGTACCGCACATTAACACTAATGGCTTCGATCTAGAAATTCCTCATAATATTGTGGTTTCGTTCAAGCATATTCTATCTATCTCACATACCTACATAAACAGAACGTAAAAACATTTGCATAATGAACATTTATTTATTCAGGCAGAAATTAAATTCATTCATAGGTTAAACTGATTGTCAACTTGACACGATGTCAGTTTTATCAGCGTTCAACACGTTATTTGTGGTGGGACTATGAGTTTTAAATACGAGAATATTTCCTAGGCGACGTAGATTTTGTGTATAGGATTAATCAAAAAAAAAAAAATCAAAAATCTTATTTGCATAAATAAGGTACTGAAGGTTGACAAAATGTACAGAATTGTTCTCTTATTCTGCCTTTAATTACGGCGTGCAAATATGTACATATTTTATTATAATTAATTATTGATAATAATATGTATTTAATAATTATTATTAATATTTAATAATAACTTGTAAATATAGATGTGTCGAAATATTTTGCTTAGCTAATGATGAGCGTAATTAATTTTGAGTGTCTACCAAGAGGCTAAATGATACCAGCCGCACGGATCGATTGAAAGTTAAGCTACGCTTGCCGCGGTCGGTTCATGGATGGGTGACCATCCTTTGTATATCGAGACACCTCCGTGGCTCGAAAAGCACATTAAAACCGTTGATCCTGTCAGTCATTCGTGGATCTTTCCAAATGTCTGACAACCAGTCCTAAAAGTTATAAGTGTTTGTACACACGGCTACACATCAAGCTATACAAAACCAGTTTGTCTTGGCCTCACTTTGTATGATATTTTCTCACAATAAACGGTCAGCCAATACTGGTTTTGCATAGCTTGATGTGTAGCCGTGTGTACAAACTTACTTACAGCAATAAAATCATCTATCATAACACAGATAAAAATGAAGTAAAGTTATATTTCTGAGTGAGAACAATCACTGGTTCGGAAAATGTAAGGAATCAATCAACCGAAAACGCTTTTCTATACGATAATGTTTTGCTGGCTTCGCAGATATGAATACTGACTAGATTCGTGCCGGAAAGCAAATTACATTGATTGACGAGTTCTTGTTAGTAGAGTGATTGCATACAATTGTTGAAAGGTAGTGTAGCAACTTATATGGCGGTTGTTAACCATTCCGAATGTGTATCTATCACATAGTATCTATTAACAAGAGTGTTTTTTATTAACATACATAGGGTACCAATTATAAAGCTAACACTTAAATAACAAAATGATATCTTAAATTAACTAAAACTATTTTCAAACTAATATATAGCATCGAAAAATTCATCCGCATCACAGCTGTCGACTGGTAATGTACCTAAGACACTGGCGGCATTGCCACGTTGTATGGCAATGCTTAGCCTTTGGCCAAGGTAAAGCCAGCCCTTGGGTGATGGGATGTCAACCAGTCGTTTCGAAATTTCCTTAAAAAAAAGACCATGCCAAGACCATGGGTTTTAACCCCAAACGGCACGAAAATATAATTATCAATAAGGTTTATTATATTTACGCCGCTTGAGGATTTCCGCAGCCGCAGCAGCAGCACCAGCGCAGCACGCCGACCCTGGAAGTTGGGATGGCGCAAGAGTAACGTCACAGAGTTAATTTATATGTCATGGTTTCATTAATCCATTTTAATTCTTTTACCTATTGTGGTATAGTAATTTTATTTTAGGTACATCGTCTTCACATATAATTTATACATAATTATAATTAATGTATGCAAAATATTGGAAAACATTTTAAAAGAGTAACGGTTGCCCATTCTACTCCACACGAAAACTACCTTTTAGAAGGGGCGACTAGAATCAATTCTATTTTAATGTATTTTTTGACGTTCAATAGTGCCTTTTATGTGCCTATTTGAAATAAATAACTTTGATTTTGACCGAATTTCTTGATTCTTACCGATAGGATTTCGCATCGGTAAAAATGTCGAGCTTTCATACAACCTTTCATTCCCTGCTTGACTAAATAGAGGAAAGGGTTTCCTTTATAAGGGTATACATTCTTTCCTTAGTGCTCACTTTTCTTATAAAAGGAAATCTTGTGAATTTGATGCTTCTAGACCCAATGGTATAGGCAGTGCATTGTCTGTCAGTGATGGATTAAGTAGCAAGATTTTTTTTTGGTTCATAATAATAATATCCCTGGACATTTTACACAGCGCCATCTAGTCCCAAGCTAAGCAACCTAATGCTTGTGTTATTGTAACAAGATGGCTGATAAACTACTTAAATACATTTATGTTTTTTTTTTAAATACATACATATTATAGATAGAAAAACACCCAGACTCGGAACAAATACATGTAGGTCATACAAATATTTGTTCCGTGCGGCAATCGAACCCGCGACACGCAGCGCAGCAGTCAATCGCTTAACCATTGCGCCAACTAGCGTTACCAGGCGTCCGGATAAAGCCGGACATAGGTAGGCTTTTTGATTGCGTGTCCGGCCAAAATAAACGGTGTCTGGCTTGTCCGGCTTTTGTTAGGCTTTTTACATTTCGCAAACGAGCGAGCGCCGATGACTGATTATGACAATAATCAAATAGCTTGATTTTACATACAGTTTTTTTGTCGTACCTATTACTACTGAGACATAAAATCCTCAATAATGTAGGGTGTCCGGCCTTTCTACCCAAATGTCCGGCCAAACTGGCTGGTCTGTCCGGCTAATAAGTTTGGCGACCTGGCAACCCTAGCGCCAACCGTGCCGTCAAATAATTTATTTCATATTTGTGATTATAGAACATTTCTCCTGCAGCAACATGATTCTGTAATAAACAATACACCATCAATCGTTGCGTGATCAAGGAAAGATACGTTCAATAGTACTTTATAAACTTCACTTATCTAAATGGGATTCTATTGACCGAAAACCAATCGTTTTACTTATTTGGTTACAAAACGATTCGTAACATACGATAATGCATAAATGCTCCATTGAAATCGTGAACGTTTCGATACATCGAAAGCGTAAAATACGGATTACCATCATTATTCTTCCGCATTCGATTTCACACGCAGCTGCCTACCAAAACATGTACATTTGCGGACCTCTGCGAAATCTTTTCAATCGGACCCGACCGGGTTACGTCAAAAAGCATAACCCAAAGCATAAATCCTGTGAAGGGATAGGAAATAAGAGTCGAAATATATTTTGTTTTGAAAAATCGCTAACAATAAAGGTATCTGTATGTCCAATGAGGACGGACCAACGACAAATAGCTGAGGGATCCCAACCGTTTGTCATTTGGAAAAAAAACGTCGCGGGCTTATGCGAAGAGGGAAGGATGGCCAGATATAAAACATACACGGGACGGTCTCGACTATAATTTATTTCCATCGTATTTTTATTTCGTTGCTGATTTTTCTGGGAAAGGGTTTTTAGGTTAAATTTGTTTTTATGATATAGTATGTTGGTTTTTCATAGACCATAGCTGTAAGAAAAAAGTAATAGTATTTAGTAAGTATCTTTTTTAAAAACGTTGCCGCTCACTAGGAATTACTCTTGTATTGTGGGTGCGTTTACAAACATTTAAACTCTCATATGCAAACAGCCAGACCCGGTACAACTACCTGTAGGCAATAAAAATATTTGTTCCGTGTGGGAATCGAACCCGCGACACGCAGCGCAGCAGTCGATCGCTCAGCCACTGCGCCAACCGTGTCGTCGTTTATTATTTATTATACTTCGAATGTATTATTTTCTGTAGGTGTTCCGACTAATAATTTTCCTGCTCTTATGCCAATTTAATTGGGGTCGCGCAACATACTTCCATACTTCTCTATTAGTCTTCATCTCGATAGTCACCCCCCTTCTTTGGTCTTCCCCTACTCTGGTGAGTGTTCCGACTCATATATATAATTAGTTTATGTAAAAGTTGAGTGGGTTATGGCAAAGTTGATTTTTTTCCGGTCTTCTTTCATCTTTAGCGTAGGCGTAACATATGTATATAGTACTCATTCGTGAAATTATTAAATTACGAGACGATTCTCGTAATTTAAAACGTTCAAAATCTAATTCTTCGTTTATTACGTTCATAGATCAGAAGGCCTATGCCTTCTGATCCATGAACGTAAACGAAGAAAAAAGAGTTTGTGAGGATCGTAACATGTGACGTTCTCAAAATTAAATAGTCGGTCAGTTAGTCAGAAAGTTGAAGCTAGTGGCCCATTCCAAAACGTAGATCTCTATGGAGAAGAACGCGCAAGAAACTTCAAGGATACTCTTTTCAATCAAGATATTATTACAAAATCCTGGATACATTATTCTTATTGCTTGTATATGTGGGAACAATGTAAAAAAGAAACAATTTAAAATATAAAATTAAAAATAAACCCTGGCAGTAAAGAGATGACCAGTCTCAACCGACGGCGCATATATGGATGTGTGTTCTACACAGAGCATTCACGAAGACATGTCAGTAATGTGATACTACAGGTTAGTAATATATTAAATTGACACAGTAACCACGTCCGTAATGACTGGTTGCAACGCCATCTCGTCTTAATTGGCGATGGACGCAAGGTACGACGTGCTTTAGTATTTATTAAAGTTTCTACAGGATATTTAGTTAGAGTTAACTATGTTTGTGTAGAAGAATTTAATTATTACTTTAGTTAGTAGCTAGCTATATTTTTATTATTGTAAAACAGTTGGGAGCTCCTACGTGCTGTGCATTTGATTCTGCGGGATCCAAAATGTGTTATATTATTTCCCAAGACATTAAAATATCTCTTGGTCTCTATAAATATATTTTTTTCAAAGATCTTTTGAAGGACTTTTACCAACACTTCTAAAGGTTTATTACGAAAGCGCTGTCCCTCTCTTTGTGCAAAAATAATTTGGTTTGCTAAGGATAGGCAAGCATTCGCTGGTTTGTCTAAATGGCCTTCAGGTGCAAAAAAAGAAGAAATAATTATGAAAAAAAAACGTTTGCGATTGTAGGACCCCCGGCAGAAACGAAGTATGAAACTTACATATAATAGAAAGAGACAGATAGAGAGAGGGAGAAAGTTTGAATTTAATACATGTTTTTTATATAGTCATCTAGTATAACTTTATAGAAGCTCACATAAGGTTGTCACCATCTTGGATTTTTATTTTGAAATTTCCTCCCTATAGGCTTTAGCACCCTCGAAACCATGAAAAGGACACCCTTGACGGAAAATTTTTAAAGTTTTCGCAGCCGCCATCTTGGATTTTCATTTCGACATCACGATCGGCTTTAGCGCCCTCGAAAACCATGAAAACGGTCTCTCTTTCTCTCTGTGTGTGTCCGAACGCTACCAGAATACTTCTTCTGCAAGTCGCGTTAAAGAACTTCGTTCCAAAAACTGGTCACAATAATTTAAACAGGTCACAGGACAGGTAAACAGGTGGTCACCCTAAAATAATAGTATGGGTTTGATACATCTGGTAGGGATTATATAAGAGCATTAATTGTTACGAAAAAGGTTTCTAGAAATTAATAGTTTGTGGACTAGACGACAGCGATCCCTTTAGGTTTTCTAAATATTCATGTTTTCTCCTGAATATTAATTGATTAATTTCGACCCATCCGAAGAACATAGTTACTTGTAAAAATGTATCAATTTTTTTTGTTTATCGTATTTAATTTAGAATAACAAGAGCTATCTAATGGTGTATTTATTTTCTTTTTATGAAGCCTATTTTCGAAGTTATAATGTGCCAAGAACGTAATACGCAGTAGTATTTCGAAGAATAGCAATTCATTAATAGATAGATCGATGTACACGGGCCCCACCCCGCGCTACCGCTGCCCGCGCGCTGGTTACTTCGTCATTCGCGGTCGTGTCGGCGGGAGGTGTGTATGTGTTTGCTTGTGCATGGGTGACGGTTAAATTACGTGTTGTTTATTTGTTTTTCTAATTGCATTTACATATTCCTTTGATATTTGAGTTTATTATTCAATATGAAACGTTCGAAGAAAATATTATCTTTAATTTTGCCCGATGAAAGTATAGATAATACAAGTTCTAGTCAACAGCTACAACGAAACTTTATCCAAAAAGATAATGGTAAGTGTTTATTTTTATTAATTATGTAATGAAATTATGATTGTTTACTGTTTGTTAATAAAAATATCCGTAAAGAAGGTTAAACCGCAAAATTTTGTGTCCTCCGAACAAAATAGATACATATGCACGTGAAACAGTTTACTTTGAAAACTATACAATGTTTTAAAATGTTGTTTTAATATGAAAAGTAATAGTTGTTGTCATGGTAAAAGTAATTACATTTAATTTTATATAAATTAGTATTTTTATAAATTTTTGTATTTCAAGTGAACATGTAACGTCATACTTCGGAAATATCATCATTATTATTATACAATGAGTGCAGATGTAACTGTGTTCTTCGGAGATTCATTAGTAAAATAATGTACTATCCGCATATGTTACGTTGTTCGATGGAAGTCAAATCAAATGTATCTTTGTTCGAATAAAATCTTTTTATGTATTTAAATATTTACATTTTTTTTATACTAGAATTGTTTAAGAGCATTATTATGGATTATTTACAAAATTACTATTTATTTATGTAAAATAAAATATGATTTTTCTACTATTGATCTGCGCTAGATCTGTTCACATTAGGAATCATAAACTATCTAAGTAGTAGGTAATAACAGTGCCCGGTGGACAGGTTGCATAAATTATTATGATACAGGAGACTTATTAGTCAATTTGTTTTAGATGATCGGGAGCTTTCATCACCTTTACCGGACGGGGTCGAAGAAACTTACGTCCTTTTACGCGACGTTTTCAGTGATACGGACGAAGTTGTCGTTAATAACACAATCGAAGAAGATCAATTATTATTGAACATAGAAGATGAAAATTCTGTAAATGACACTGTTAACTCATTAAATACAGTCCCCGAAAATGTAAGCCCAAAACCTGAAGGCCAATTCTCGTAATTTAAAACGTTCAAAATCTAGTCGCAGTCTCATCTTGGCGACAATCAAATGTCAAAAACATGTCAAAATGTAGGGAAATTTTATGTATTTTTTGACAGATTGAGACTGAGATTAGACTATGAACGTTCCTAAAATTACGAGAATTGCCCCTCAGGTCCGATGATAATATATGATAATATTTCCAGTGCCACTTTGATAGATCCATCTCCATTTAATATCGAAACCACAACAAGTTTTGAAAATTCCCCGATGCCAGTAAATCATAATAGTATATTGGTAGACTGTTTGAATATCCCTTCACCAATGCCATCTCCTCTAAACCATCACTCCAAGGCTAAATGTCAAGATGTATTTTGTACGGAACATGAATGTTGGTTAGATTCAGCTGATAACCCTTCAACTACGAATACAAAATCTAGAAAACGTACCCGGAACGTGGAAAACTGGTATGATGTTAAACGGAAATGTCGCACTAATATGGGTAAATCATATATATCGAAAAGAGGAAAATTAGTAGATGAGAAGTTAATTAGGCCAGCATGTCAATGTCGTTATAAATGCAGTGACAAAATAACACCTGATCAACGCCTAGAGATTTTCAGGAAATTTTGGTCATTGGCTGATAAACAGAAACAGTGGGCTTACGTAATACAGTTTACACTAAAAATTTAAAAAAAAACGCTGTATTAATAGTGACGAGCCAAATAATCGTAAGTTTACTTATAAATATTTTCTTCCTGTTATAACGTCCGAACCTGTTTGCGCTAAAATAGATGTCTGTAAGACAATGTTTTTAAATACTCTTGGCATAAGTGGCAGAGTATTACAAACTGCTTGGTCAAAGTATGATGGTACTGCAGTCGTGGAAGAGGATCAACGAGGTCGTCACAAGAGTCACAAAATAGTACTTGTCGATGAAATGATTCGTAGTGTTTGTGACCACGTCAAGTCTTTCCAACCTGTGGAATCCCATTATCTCAGGGAGAAAAGTAATAAATTATATCTGGACGGTAGTTTAAGTATAGCCCGCATGTTTACTTTATACAAGGAGTGGTTCAACGACGAACAGTACTCAATCAAAGCACGGACAGAAAGGCAATACCGTGATATTGTCAATAACTACTATAGCTTGGCATTTTTTGTTCCTAAAAAAGATCAATGTGACCAATGTCACATATTAAAAAATTTGAAAAATCCTTCTGAAGTGGAACAAGATACTTTTGCTAAACATCAGGATAGAAAAAAGATTGCAAGAGCTATGAAAACGGCAGATAAAGAGAGGGCCAAAAATTCTAATGGTGAGATAGTCTGTGCGGTGTTCGATTTTGAAAAGGTTTATTACAAAAGAAAATTAAGCTGCTTAAATTTTACAATTTTTGATATGGGTAATAAACATGGAACGTGTTTTATGTGGGACGAAACGATAGCTAAGCGTGGAGCAAACGATGTAAGCAGTTGACATCGTTTGCTCCACGCTTAGCTATCGTTTATCGTATCGTCGCCGTCCGTGCTTTGATTGAGTACTGTTCGTCGTTGAACCACTCCTTGTATATAGTAAACATGCGGGCTATACTTAAACTACCGTCCAGATATAATTTATTACTTTTCTCCCTGAGATAATGGGATTCCACAGGTTGGAAAGACTTGACGTGGTCACAAACACTACGAATCATTTCATGGACAAGTACTATTTTGTGACTCTTGTGACGACCTCGTTGATCCTCTTCCACGACTGCAGTAGCATCATACTTTGACCAAGCAGTTTGTAATACTCTGCCACTTATGCCAAGATAATTAAATGTGATATAAAAGTACAAAGTTTTATGTAACTTTATTAATTAGATTTTACTTCCTTGCCAACTACTTTTATAATTAAGTATAGGTACCTAAATAGGTAAAATTATGCCTATCAGTCAATTATTACCTACACTGAAATAGTTTTAAAATAGTCTATGTTACAATAATTTTTATATTTTTCATAATAAAACTCATTAAGTCGATATTATTCCTCGTTTTAATTTTGCAAATGTTACATCTTGAATGTCACACATTACTGGAACTCCAAAGAAAAGTGAACTATATACAAATATATCATAAATTCTACACCCAATTCCCTAAAACACTGTTTTATGTTAACTTAGTTACATTGACCTCACGTGGAACAAAGTAACATGTGATTATAATACCCCTTATTTTAGAAAATAATAGCATAAATACAATAATTTTCTATTAAAATGTTGTCTAAACAAGTAATTAAAGTATATGTGAATTTTCATCACTTTATTTCAATAATTAAAAAAGTTATTAGCATTTAAGTATGGGGTGAACTTTGAATGGCTCTCCTGAAAACCTAGTAAATTTCAAATGTAACATTGTTCTTCGGATGGGTCGATTTATAATTACCCTTACAACCTAACCTAACCAACCTAAATTAACCTAATAAGGAACTTCTATAACATACTACCTATCCTAAATTATATAAATATACATATTTATGGGGTTTGGCAATATTGGACGATACTATTTTAAATTCTTGAAAGAAAACATACTTATTGAGATTTTTATTAATGGATATTTTTGTATCTTAGACAAGACTCAACCAAGGTTCATAAAAAAAGATTCTTGGTTTTTGAAATTTTGCCTAGTTCTGATATCCCGGTTCAGAGGGGCAATTCTCGTAATTTTAAGAACGTTCTCAGTCCGATCTCAGTCTCAATCTGTCAAAAATACGTCTAATTTCCCTACATTTTTGACAAGTTCTTGACATTGATTGTCGCCGAGATGAGACTGCGACTAGATTTTGAACGTTTTAAATTACGAGAATTGGCCTTCTGGTATCGACCTCTCTTGAGAGAGTATGCAAAAATTGCTGCTTTGCTTGAAATATTTCGCTTTTATTTCATACTAGCTTTTGCCCGCGACTTCGTTCGCGTGGAATAGTGACTTCCGGCAGATTTTTGGTTTTACCCAAATAGTTCTTACTATTTATTTACATTTTTCCGATGAATTTTCAGTACTGAATTGATGCCGACTCTTGACCGAATATATAATAGATGGCGCTGTATGTCCGGAATAAATTTTATTTTTTATTTTATTTTTTGTAATAAAAAAATTGGTTGCCTGTAAAGTCGGTATACGGGCGAAAGTTTTACGTGACAACGACTTTGAAGGGACGCGTGCCTTTCACTTTTTATGTCTGTCTCTCTCGCTCTTAGGCGGGCTAACCATGCCCGAGTGGAAGGAACGCGTGCCTCTCACTCGCTCTCATTGTGAGCGCATAACGTGAGCGGAGCGTAACGCAGTTTCTTGAAGTGTCACCCGGCAAACCAATTTATAAGACGTTGTCACGTCAAAACTATTCTATGTCCATTCTCAAGTTCCAAACTATGTCTGTACCAAATTTCACACAAATCGGTTCAGTAGTTTAGGCGTGAAGCAAAGACAGACAGACAGACAGAGTTACTTTCGCATCTAAAATATTAGTTTGGATGAAGAAGATAGCAAAAATTTATTATTTAGTTTACTCCGAGTTACATTTTACTTGCCAAGGCCCCTTCGTGCCTTGGAAAGCACATTAAGCCGTTGGTCCCTTTGGTTGGAACTTTGACAGTTGCTACGGGTCGTCAGAAGCGCGAAAGTCTGACAACCAGTCTTATCAAGGGGTATCGTTTTACCGATTGTCTGAGTTGTGGAGGTCAGATAGGCAGTTGCTTCATATAAAATACTGATATTGAGCTCCAGTTAGACTGGAAACCGACCCCAACATGGTTGGGAAAAGATTAGGCAGATAATGATGACTCTGAGTTATATTTGCGAGGATTTTGTTTGGCAAGGCATAAAATATTGGTAGGGAAATATTTTACTTTGGTCTACACACAACTTGGCTAACTCCACATATTAAAATAAACCCTCTCACCACTGAACTGGCTAAAGACTAACACGAGCATAGTTAATTTAGTTACGAAAACAGTGCGTTGTTCGTTTTACATAATTTGTGAAATGAACACAATAACGTTATTTAGTTTAGTTTAATTTAGGTACATCATTAACAACGAATACTAGGTCGTTGTGATTATATTTTGGTTTAATTTGTGGAATTATTTTCATTATTTAATTGCCGGCACGGTTGGCGCAGTGGTTAAGCGATTGACTGCTGCGCTGCGTGTCGTGGGTTCGATTCCCACACGGAACAATATTTGTATGGCCTGCAAGTGGTCTGGCTGTTTGTGTATGTGAGTTTAAATGTTTGTTAACGCACCCACGATACAGGAGAAATTCCTAGTGTGAGGCAACGTTTTCTTTAAAAAAAAAAAAACAATGATTTGGCTTCGACAAGGTATGTATTTAAAGGGCATTGAAGATGTTTTATGGAACCTGGCATGCCTACTGTCGCGCCATTTTATTTTCTTTTCAAAATGGCGGCCACGCATGAAACCGATATAAATCGATAGCTGACATCAATGCACATACAACAGAAAACATATTAAGATCAAACCCCGTCACGTGGACCTCTAGGTATGGCACGGTTCGTCAAAGCCTTTAAAATGATTTATCTTATTAGACCTTTTTTAATGATATTTTTACAAACCGCTCTATTCATTTATGCTTCATGCTCGAAATAACGTTTCTCTTTTTAACCAACTTAAAAAGGAATAAGTAGTTTTTTTTTTTTTTTTTTTAATTTATTTATCATTTATAAAAAAGAATACAGGATTATTCACAAAAAAATAGCAACCAAAAACCACTAAGGTTTAAACTTGTGCTATCACGAGTCTATCTCAATGTCAGACTATACAATGAAACATTTTATAAGTTTGCGTCATTGTCCATACAATTAATAACATCATTAGGTCTTTAAATACTCGCAGTTACAATCATTCCTACATAATACTTAAGTAATATTGCTTAAGTTTGCATTTGATATTTTTATGTGTAATACATTTATTTATTTGTGAGGGTAGACTATTAATAATCTCGGTATAATATAACCGGTAGTTCGCTCGCCATACGTATTGTTGGCGCGCTGTGTACGAAGCCTATTCTCAGAAACTGCCCGAGTGCATATTCGATTTTGTTTCTTAAAGATTTATTGAAAAATTGTTCTTTTAATAACAAAAAATTTAATTGCATATGAACTGGTAAGAGAGGCCATTTATATTGTCATAAAATTGATTTCTAATTTTAGGAGATACTATGTCGTGTAGCGACAAGGAAAGCTAAGCTATAGGTTAAGGTTAGAATGAAATTAAAGAAAGGGAGGTAGAAAACAATTAAAGGTATATTTACAAGAAAAGGATGGAGATGGACTGAAGAGTGGTGTGTAGTATGTGGAGGCGGGGTGTATAAGTGATGATGCGTGATAGATGGGTTGAGGAGGTTGAGGTGAAGATACAGGTGGGTTAAGGAGGTAGTCGCGAGGCAGGTGCTGGCGACAGGGGCAGGTACAGCTGCCGATCCAGTATCAGGAGCAGGAACAGGTGAGGACAGATGCTAGGGCGTGGCAACACGGTGGACACCCGTAGGAGGGCCCACGCAGCAGGCCAGGACGCAGCACAGCAGCAGGAGAGAGAGGCACGGCGGAGACTCTGTCAGCCCGTCAGGTGAGGACAGGAGGGCCCACGCAGCAGGCCAGGACGCAGCACAGCAGCAGGGGAGAGAGGCACGGCGGAGACGCTATCAGCCCGCCAGATGAGGACAGGAGGGCCCACGCAGCAGTCCAGGACGCAGCACGGCAGCAGGAGAGAGGCACGGCGAAGAGGATGTCAGCCCGCCAGGTGAGGCGGCCCTCGGGTGAGGCAGCCCTCAGGTGAGGCGCGGCCCAATAGATGAAGTAGCCCTCTGCACGGAGGACGGAGGGCGGAGGCGTAGGCAGGGTCCGTCAGGTACCGCAGCAGAGAGGTACGCTGGGTATTCCCGGGATAGGTGGCCCTGGAGTATCAGGCTCCTTGTAGTGTTCGCTTTAGAGGCGAAGCCAGAACTGATCCTTGTATTGCGTGGATCAATAAAGAAAACTCGTAGAATAATATTATGTAGAAAATATGAATTTGAGATAGGAACGTAGCCAGTAATTCTTTTACGTGAGTTTGCATATCTAATCCACTAAAAAGATACAGGCCGGTAAGAATTTGAAAGGTACGTTGCTATGGCGACGTATTAAACGTCGTTGTCAAAGCTGTCATAATAAAACGTATTATAATAAAATACAATAAAATCTATAGTTATTTTGTATTAGAAGTATAGTGTTTATAGGAAAAATGATATCCATCAATGTGGGCAAAACTACCAACCCTTGGATGACACTAAATCGTCGTAGACTCATGTTAAAGTTGGAAGCTGTGTCTGTGTACCGATTGTGGATAGAACGAGTCGTGAGAAATAATCAGATCAGCGCCTAACGGTCACAGAATGCTTGTTCTGACCTTGAGGAATGATTGAAGGTAACTGTGAGTATGTACATTATGTTACAACTATTGTTTTTAAAATTCGAAGTTGTAGTTTAAAAATACTATCAAGGTAGGTTTTATAGGTGCGACCATAACTACTAAGGCCATACTGGATGTAAGATTCAGCCATTGCGTAATAAAGCATCATATCATCACTTTGAAGGGCAGGCGTTTTTTTAATATGGTTATAATAGCAAGAAATTGCCGAAGTTACGGTAGTCCACTTGAAAATTATACAAAAATGAGCATTTTTGTGTGTATTTGAGTCCAAAGTCAGTTTAAATTGGCAGGTCCATTACAAAAACATTACAATGTCGCATAATATTAATGTCGTACTTTAAATTTTACCACAACCCACATAAACCCCTTTCAATAAAAACAAATTCAACACATTATCGACATCATAATCCGACATACACATACCATAAAAATTCCCATCGTATCGTATTATAAAAAATCCCATACACTTTATTTTCAACCACATAACACACATCCCTTCACATAAACATTTTGTTAAACAAGACAACAAAATAGAATTTGAATGTATTATTCTATGAAACGGCACGTTTTGTTTCGTCACAGTTTTTGAAATGTTTTAAATTAAAAGCACTTTTAAATCGCTCAGTGAGTGTGTGTTTTTTAAATGGCTTGCTTTTAAGGGTTAACAAAATTATTTTATTTATAATACAACGTAGCCAGTACAAGTATCCTACTCTATGCTATCCTACTTAATATTATAAGCGCGAAAGTTTATATGGATGGATGGATGGATAGATGGATGTTTGTTGCTCTTTCACGTAAAAACTACGGAACGGATTTGGATGAAATTTGGTACAGAGATAGTTTATAACCAAGATTAACACATAGGATACTTTCTATCCTGATATTCCCACGGGATCGAAACTTACGCGGGTGAAACCGTGGGTCGCAGCTAGTACTAAATATTGCAAATGGAAAGTTTGTGTTTTGATGTTTGTATGTTTACTCAATCACGCAGAAACGGCTGAACGGATTTGGATATGGCACACAGATAGTTTATATTGCTGGATGACCTTGAAGATTTGACCTCTGTCGTAGCATTTGTTATTTTGGCGCCCTCTACCGACAAACGACCATACTATGGGGTATGTATCAGAACTTGTACGATTATCTGCCAACGTAAACCG
This sequence comes from Apamea sordens, assembly GCA_945859715.1. Lineage (NCBI taxonomy): Eukaryota > Metazoa > Arthropoda > Insecta > Lepidoptera > Noctuidae > Apamea > Apamea sordens. Next base: position 2,064,921 of record OX244002.1, read on the forward strand.
GAATATTATTATTTGAAGGAGTTAGACTATTTGTAATTTATACAACACAGAGCTTAATATCTTGATAAAGAGCAGGCCCATTTGTGACATCATAACGTCACGACTCTATATCTGGAAGGGTTTGGCAGACCTAATAGTTCACACGCATTTCACCAGATATATTTACGAGTAAGTACCATATAATAAGGCCAAAAACTAGCCCACTAGCCTATTGCTATCAACCTGGCACACTTCCAGGTTCCAGGCTACTATTGAGAAATTCCAGTTGGAAAACACAAGAACTTGTCCGACCCGGGAATCAAACCCAGTACCTCATGCTCAGCAGTATTGCTTGCGACCTCCAGACCGAGGCAGGCCCATTCAATAATACAAAAAAAAAATCGCAATGTTTGAAACAAACTCTCTTCGGTAAAACTTTAGTTTTCAAACAAAGTTTAGTTATGGACACAGGTCTCGAAATGCAAAGAAAAGTCAACCATCTTTGGTTTGACCGTGGAAAACTTTACCTAAAGTTGCCAATCCATCCAATAACCCTTTAGCCACGACCCAATAAGGCGGCTAAGTAATCAAATGGAGCAAGAATCAAGTAATCAATTACTTTAACTTAATTTCAAGTTGTTCTGAAAGTTTGACGTTAAAATTTGAAATTACTTCTAGGAGAAGGTACTTAATTGAAATTATCTTAATTATATCTTAATTTACTTGGATTTTAAATAGTGTTAGCTAAAATTCTATGAAAATTTACTGTTCCTTGATAAAGTTGTTTGTGTTTAGAATTTTACTTAGGCATCTTTTGGCAATTCTTGAAAAATTAGGAAATTTCTTATTGTGAACCTGTTCAAGAAATATTTTTTGGTAAAACAAACCGTGACAATCAACTCATTATATCGTAGGGCTCTGCTGGATGTAGACCTCTCCCAGGCTGCGCCACAACTCCCTGTCCTCCGCCTTCCGCATCCAGTTTGTCCCAGCCACCACCACTACACTATGACACTACGCTTGCCAACACGCAGCTTCTACTTCAGGACTTGTCTGCACCACCGGCTTTCGGTCCTTCGACAAACATGGCCACCCCACTGCCACTTTAGCTTGCTTACTCAGCCAGCTATGTCGGTGACTCAAGTTCTTTTCCAGATAACTTCGTTTCTGATTTTATCCTTCAAAAAAACTCCGAGCATAGCTCCATAGCGCGCTGAGCAACCTTGAAAAAAACTGTGTGCGTAGCCTAGTTGTAGCAAAATGATGAAATAATCATGAAGAGAATAGTGAGGGGGTTGACTGACCAAGGTGTGCTGAAGGTTCTTTAAATGATAAAAAAATAAATTAAATAGCTTTATATTTCTCGTTTTTCTTACAGTTTTAATCAATAATTTAACATTTTCAATTGTTTTTACTTGAAAACCACTGAGGTGCAGGCTTCCTCCAGAGTATTGGTATACTCTGGAGGAAGCCTTCACCTCAGTGGTTCGCTGGATTACGCTGGAGCGACGCAGCCAAAGACAGAGAAAGCTGGTGCTTTCTCTTTCTTTGGCTGCGTCGCTCCAGCGTAATCCGGCTATACGCACGATTCGTTCTCCCAGCGAGTGTGTCCTCGCTCTCTTTTTTCTTTAGACTGATTATAATACTTTCCAACACACATTTTAGGGGCCCGTGGCTAAATAATAACAGCCGCACAGGTCGATCGGTCAGGTTAAGCTATGCTTGCCGCGGTTGGTCTGTGAATGGGTGACCATCTTTACATACCGAGACCCTCCGTGCCTCGGAAAGCACGTTAAGCCGTTGGTCCCGGCTGTCATTCGTGGATCTTTGACAGTCGTTATGGGTAGTCAGAAGCCCGAAAGTCTGACAACCAGTCTTACCAAGGGGTATCGTATTACCCAGTAACTGGGTTGTGGAGGTCAGATAGGCAGTCGCTCCATGTAAAATACTGGTATTCAGATGCATCCGGTTAGACTGGAAGCCGACCCCAACATAGTTGGGAAAAAGCTAGGCAGATGATGACACATTTCTACAACCTACAGCCTCACGATCCCGGGAAAAACACAAGATAATAAACTGAGCTACTTCATAAGTAAAGTCAGGGAGTCATTTATAATTTATCAATTGTCATTCTTTCACTGTTTGAAATGGCTATAACGATGGGGCTCACAGGTACCCACTTCCTAATTATTAATCACGGAAGAAGTGGATCAAGTGGCTTGGATTATGAAGTATTCTTAATTTGTTCTTTACAAAGTTACTAGCTCCGCCCCGCGGTTTCACCTACATAAGTTTCGATCCCGTGGCTATATCGGGATAAAAATATCCTATGTGACAATCCTGGTTATAAACTATATGTGAGCCAAATTTCATCCAAATCTGTTTAGTAGTTTTGGCGCGAAAGCGTGACAAACATCCATCCATCCATCCATACAAACTTTCGCGTTTATAATATTAGTAAGATATCAATGTTAATATTAGGTGAAAGAAAAGGTTAAAGCTATAATTCAATTGGGCTTTACCCGTAGCGACTATCAAAGATCTACAAATGACAGCTGGGACCAACGTCTTAACGTGCTCTCGCTTTCGTCTCGCTTTATAATTGATGGTCACTCATCACGAAACGACCGTGGCAAACGGCATATTTATTTATTTATATATACTTCATTGTACACCAGAAAATACATAACAAAAGGTACTATTATCACTACAAAACATACAATGGCCGGCCTTATCGCTTTGTGCGATCTCTTCCAGGCAACCTTGGAATGGACAGTGATTCGTGAATGTAAAAAATGGGGTTGTAATTGTGCTTAACCTTCGAAAGACCCGTGCGGCTGTTGTTATTTAGCCACGAGCCCCTCAACAATTCAACAGCGTGTCTATAGTAAAAATTTGACAGTGACAGTGCAGTAGCAGTAAGGACACTTTGACGGATACAGTTGACAATTTGCTTAACAATTAATTTCCCTGGCTGTACAGACGCCAGCACATCAAGCTCTACAATCTGTCAAATTTCATTAATAGATTTTCAATTTTATCGCGAAAGCATTAAGGTTCAAGGTTGATTGGGAAAATTTGACAGTTTCGGGTAGGTTGACCTGCTGGCGTCTGTACATTGCACACAGCAATAATAAAGATTTTAAACTGAAGTTCAGAGAAAGAGGATATTTAATGACAACCAAACTTAATTAAGACACACAATATCATCATCTGCCTAGCCTTTTCCCAACTATGTTGGGGTCGGCTTCCAGTCTAACCGGATGCAACAGAATACCAGTATTTTACATGGAGCGACTGCCTATCTGACCTCCACAACCCAGTTACTGGGTAATACGATACCCCTTGGTAAGACTGGTTACTCTTGGTAATTAAGACACACATAATCTGCCTATAATGTTCCCACTGTTGGGACACAGGCTTGCCCTCTGTGAGAGGGTGAGGGGGGGGAGGTTCAATTACAACACAATTACTTATTTTTAACATTTCCTACACACAATTTCATTCACTTGCAAGTCTATTGCAAGTAATAATAAGTAATTACACAACTTTGTAATTATAATTTCGCTAAGCATTCATATTCGAGCTTGGTTTTCCAAACAGTTTCGTGTTTTAATTAGTTCAATCATTCTCGGTATTGTAATCTAATTGAAATGTCATTTAATTCATCAAACTCAAACTCAAATCATTTATTTCAATTAAACCATTTACAGGCACTTTTGAATTGTCAAAATTAAATAGTCGGTCAGTTAGTCAGAAAGTTGAAGCTAGTTGCCCATTCCAAAGCGTAGATCTCTATGGAGAAGAGCGGGCAAGAAACTCCACGGACACTCTTTTAAATCAAGACATTTTTACAAAATCCTGGTCATCATCATCTAATTTTATATTTTAACAATTTGGATCTGCTGTCCCATTTACACGTTTTATTGCAATACGCAGTTCAGCAACGTGTGTAGCACGCAGTAGGTGAGCGCACAGTATAGCTACGCATGAGGTGCGCGGTTAGTGAGCTGCCCTGTCCTCAGCCTGCACGTAGAACCCCTAGATTTGGGGTACCAGTATCTTGAGGACCAGGGAATCACTCCGGCTAGCTAAGCAAGCGGATAGCAGCAGCTAGTGTTCTTAGGAAATTAGTGTTGTGTCATGATTTTAGAGCTCTGACTTGCTACTTACTAATTGAGAAATATTTAGCATCAGTCGACTATTTCCCGTTGAGACCCTCACAACGCTACACAACTATAAAAAAAAGTGTAAACCTCTAATTAACGAATTTTCTCAACCCAAAAACCCAAAACCTTTATATAATGTTCCCAATAGTATATGACTCAGTCGCGACAGGTTTCAACACGTTTTTACCTCTTTATAACACATTTTAGACCAACCTAACCTCAATAATAACAAACCTCAGTTTAACGAATTACTTGATATCTATTCTATACTTATAATAAATCTGTAGAAGTGAAAATTCTGTACATTGAAATTATCAAAAAAATAAATGGCAGGAGATGTTACTAGACCGACACCGAACCCGAAAATGTGATTAAAAAATTTTTTGTCTGTCGGTCTGTCTGTCTGTCTGTCTGTCTGTTTGTTCAGGCATCACGCAAAAACTACCGGTTCGATTACGATGAAACTTGGTATAATTATTCTTTAATATCCTGGGCGCCACACTGGGTACTTTTTATCCCGGAAAAGTATATACAATAAAAAACAAACTTAATTTTGTGGTTCGATCCCTGGACCCGATTACTGCACCAACCGCAAATAATAAGTTTGTCGTAGGTTAAGTCACCCGCAATGGAGTTCATTTTTATGCCTTTTAGTTTTTAGAGTTATTTAGGTTTATTTTTATATAAGTCGTAGGTATAGATTTTAATTTTAAAGTATAGGTAGTATATTTGATAGTGTACGTAGTGACCGTAGGTTATTTTATAATACTGTTAGGTAGGATTAGTCATTCGTATAGATATTAGTTTTTAGGGATTTTGTTTATTTATTGAGTTTAGATTAGTTATCATCAGAAATAGGTTTATTTAGGTAGGTAGGTATTTTATTTTCTGTTATTGAGTTTTTTTTTTTAATTAGTTAGGTACTTAGGTAAAGATATCATATAGGTACCCTCTTAATCACCACTAATGAGACACAATTGGTTTTCTATTGTAATTAGCCACAAAGGGCCCGCGAGATAGATGGCATTCTGGGGAAGCACATAGGTACATTTTATCCTGTTAGCACGTTCCCGTGGGATAGTTTCCGACATCCACGCGGGCGAAGCCGCGGGCAGAAGCTAGTAACGAATATTTACTTTTTCCCTTCCGATTTGTTATATCGAGGTTGCACTGTAGGTATATACATCCTGTTTGGTTAAGCCTCATCATAATAAAATATTAAATTCTACCAACCATTTTTATTTTCTGTTCCACCTGGTTGGCAAATTTCCGATTTGCTTATGGAAGCGAAATAAACTTTATAAGGAAAAGTAAGCACGTTATCGGATAACGAGTTTCTTGTTCGAAGGCTTGCGTCTGGCTACAGCTTCTCAAGCCCATGGGAAAGCCGTTTTTTTGTTATTATTAAATGATGTTCCCACGGTTTGGGGGGATGCACCTGTACCTACCTTGTCTATGTAACTTATTATACCTACATATAACGATAAATTCTATTCTTTGTCTGACTTTTTCTGTAATTTTTTTTTGGCGTTTTTAGTTGTGAACACGGCTCATTTCGTATTCTATTTAATTTTTTAACCTTTATGTGATTCAAGCAACGATCTCTTGTACGTACTTTTACTTTTTCTGCTAGTGCTATGCACTTCTGTAAGTGACGAATTCATAATTTCTATAACTGTATGTGATTTTTGTTTGTGTATGTCTAAGGGACAGATTTTTGATCCGTAGTTGAACTCAACCAATTGTTAAAAATAGTAACTAGGTAATAGCTCTCATAAAGCCATTATATAAAAAAGGATCACGACACGACATTAATAACTACAGACCAATTGCACTGTTGCCAACTTTCTCGAAGATATTCGAAAAGGTGGTCTACGCAAGAATCACAAAGTTTTTAAATATAAATAATATTTTAAATGTTAACCAATTTGGATTCCAAAAGAATAAAACTACAGCATTGGCAATATATAAATTATTCAATACCATTTGGGAAAAAATCAATGATAAAAAACAATGTGCTGCTCTTTTCATTGATATGTCAAAAGCATTTGACTGTGTAAAGTATGACATTTTGCTTGATAAATTAGAAGGTATAGGAATGAGAGGTATAGCACTTAAATTAATTGAGAATTATTTAAATAATAGAATGCAGAGCACTGTTATTGAAGAATATAATGAACGTACAAAAATGGTGGAGGCAGTGCAATCTAAATTAGAATCTGTAGTACTAGGCGTACCGCAAGGCAGCATATTGGGACCTCTCTTGTTCTTATTGTATATTAACGAGCTTCCAAATATAATTAACCATCTTTGCGTAATGTATGCTGATGACGCAACTATATTTATTTCAAATGAATATTCCAATGACCTTATTTACGAAAGTGAAATTAATAGAACACTAATAACTGTAACAGATTGGTTGCAGTCAATAAATTTAAAAGTCAATGTCTCAAAAACCAAATTGATTCAATTTAGAAATTATAAAAGTAAACCGACTAAATTGAAAGTAATCATGTCTGATACAGCGATTGAAGAAGTAAAAGACACAAATTTCTTAGGAGTGGCGATAGATCAACATTTAAACTGGAAGGCACATATTGAAAAGATTAATAAAAAAATATCCAGTGCTTGCTACGCATTGTCAGTTCTGGCAGAAACTACAAATCCAAGTGTTACTAGGAATGCTTATTTTGGAAATGTGTACCCACTGTTAACTTATGGTGTCATATATTGGGGGAACTCGACAAACGTACAATCCACATTCATTCTCCAGAAGAAATGTCTTAAGACAATATATAACATGTATAGTACCGAATCATTAAGAGACGTCTTCAGAACGGAGGGTTTCCTGACACTGACTGGTATTTATATACTCGAATTATGTTTATTTGTTAAAAACAATATGCAATTTTTCAATTTCAAATCAAATTCTAAAAGAATCATTCGGACACAATATAAATTTGACATCAATTTACCAATTATCAACAATATGATGTATTATAAAAGTACCTATGTTACTGCTATTCGGGTGTACAATAAGTTACCGCCAGCAATTAAGCAATTAAATGGAAATATGTTTAAAAATAAATTGAAAAAAATGTTAATTGATAATGTATTTTATAATATGAATGAGTTTTTTGATAAAAAATAATATTTGTATGTACCTAATGTCTCAAAATACTATTGCATGTCCGACTTGGGTAGACTGTTGGAACTAAAATGTAATGTTTATCAAATAAGAACTTAATGTACACAGTTATGCAATAAATATATCTTTATCTTTATCTTTATCTTTATCTTTATCTTTATCTTTATCTTTATCTTTATCTTTATCTAATGGTTAAATTTTTGCAAAATGTGTTTTTTTTTATCAATTTTTAGTTTATCTAATACTATAATATCATTGCTAATGGTCAAATAATTAACTATTAGTAAAAAAAAAATAACCATTAGATAAACTAGAAATTGATCAAAAAATACATTTTGCAAAAAATTTACCATTAGTTACAATTTTTAACAATTGGTTGAGTTTAACTACGGATCAAAAAACTAGCCCTTAGTGATTAAGTCGTAGAACTGCCTTATTAATAAATAAATAAACACGGAATCGACCTGGGACTTATGACAAAACTGGAGAAATCTAGCTATGGTAGGTTTAGTTAACTGAGGTTTAATGCTTGCACGTCGTAAAACGACGAGGTATATTCGTCTGTGTGACAGTTACATATTTTCAACCTTAATGATGTTCAATTTACAAGGAAATGTTGTCAAAAGTGGCAAATTTCGCAATTGACGACCTCGTGGTCGACTATACATTACACGTCCATCTACATTTTCGGGAATACTGGTATGTAAAAAAGCACAGGTAGGTAAAAAGGCATTTGAAGTCTTTCATTTTATTATACTAGTGCCCCGTCCCGGCTTCGCACGGGTGGTTAAGTTTTAGTAAGGTTCCCTAATCTTTTCTAGCAATGAATATAGCCTATGTCATTCAGGGTGAATGTAGCTTTCCAATAGTGAAAGTATTTTTGAAATCGGCGCAGTAGTTTTTGAGTCTATTCATTACAAATATACACACAAAAATACAAATCTTTCCTCTTTATAATATTGGTATAGAAAGGTCACAAAGAACAAACACACAAACATGTTACAAAACAAAGTCGTTACTCAGGTCTGTCTTTGTAACCGTTTAGATCTTCTTAACTACATAAATAATTTTGACGTAGTTTTATGCACTAATTGCAAAAGGTTCGTGTAAACTTAGATAAAGCACAGAATCTCGATGTTTCAACATGTTAATATATGGCGTTAATATATAGATAGCTAACCCACAGCTTCGCCCTCAATGTGGGAAATTATTCCACAGAAACGTAGGTATTACCAACTTAAAAATATCCCAGATCATCGTCTATCCTTGTGCCAAATTTCATCAAAATCAAAAGTCATTTTATTCAAATTAGGATAAGAATCAGCACTTTTCGAACGTCTAAATTACAAAAGACAGTCCCCCAAAACGCCCGCTCTTTACCACTTCTCAGTGCTTTCTCTGGGAAGAAAGAGTGGCGTAACAAACTCCCCAGCAGCACAGCTATCTGTTCAATTAGAAAATACTTGATTGTATAAAATACTAGGTAGGTAAAGTAGTTAAGCAAAACAAAAAAGTCACAAAGAGCGGTAACCGGAAACGAAATAATAGCGCGGTTAGGCGATGCGATGCGACGAGGTGGGTCAGAGGAACAAGAAATTACACTCAGACGAAGTCGCGGGCAGAGTAAGTATGAATATCATACGCTATTCCAATCCATTATATTCTGTAGGTACCTGCAACAAACCTGTATAAACTGTCACATGCAAATGTCTTGCACTCGACAATGCACCTGTTTTGCTCCGGAGAGTATGTGCTTTATCATGTTAAGCGGCGCTCTAATTGTAGGGTTTCTGTTTATACCGCGATGTGGGTGGGCAGAGTAGGAGGCTTTTGATTTTAATTATGTGGAATATGACTGTGATGATGAAGTATATAACTAGTATCATCATTATCTAACTGAACAGACAGCTGTGCTGCTGGGGAGTTTGTTGTGCCACTTCTTCCCAGTGAAAGCATTAGGAAGTGGTAATGGGTGTTTTGAGGGACTGTCTTTTGTAATATTGACGTTCGAAAAGTGCTGATTCTCAGACTAATTTGAATAAATGACTTTTGATTTTGATTTCTTTGATCATTCTCCTGTCCTCATCCCAACTTATTTGTGGTCGGCGCAACATATCTTATTCTTCCACACTTCTCTATTAGTCGTCATCTCGGTAGTCATCCCCAAGTATATAAAGAGTAATTTTTTTTTAAGCGTCACCATTTCTTCTTAATCAGGTAGAAAATGTTGATTCCATCTATCTTTTTTTTTTATACGTTGACCCATACTAGGAATTTCTCCTGTATCGTGGGTGCGTTTACAAACATTTAAACTCACATACACAAACAGCCAGACCCGGAACAACTACTTGTAGATCATACAAATATTTGTTCCGTGCGGGAATAGAACCCGCGACATGCAGCGCAGCAGTCAATCGCTTAACCACTGCGCCAACCATGCCGCCTACCGTGCCGTCATCTTATTTGTTTTTTTTTTTAAATATGACGTCTAAAAGTGATTCCGATATCTTATTTACAGCATAAACAATTTAATTTCATTAAAACATCGTCACTAAAGTTCGTTTTTTAAACCCAGATACTAATTTTACAGATGTAATTAATGTCAAATTTATATACTAAAAAAACGGAAACACAATATACTCAAATGTCAGATTAGTATCTGGGATTAAAACACGAACTTTAGTACTCGTTCAACACACCCTCTGTACCAATAATTCTGCTTACCCCCCGTTCATACCCAAAACTTATAACATAAACAAAGCCCTTATACATTAGGATGTTCCGCTTTAACAAACGATTCGTTTCCACATCAAAGCAGTATGGTAATATGAGCGGGTAGCGAAGCAACGCAGCGGTATTGAGGAAAAATTATGATAATTTACAAAAAAGATGGCCGCTCATTATTTTCTTTTATATACGGTAAAACATCCTCAAAGCAGGTTGTTTTAACTTTATGATGTTGTATTTATTGGTGAACAATTTGTTTTGACAGAGAATGGATGGGATAATGTGGAAGGCTGACGGAAAACGTTCTGTTGTTGCCCTGAAGCGTTCAGAAATTTAAATCATTTACCTATCTCTAACAAATATGGAGCTGGTTTTGTTCCTCTCTGTATTTCCCCCTTAAATTCTAAGAAATTGGTAATGATCTTATAAGAATAAAGAAAACATGTATTTTTATTTTTTTTATTTTATTTGTTAGGGACAAAAAACAGTTACATGCCAAGCTTAACTAAAAATTCTTAAATTAGCATAATACTTAGAATACAATTATACATAATCTATTCTGTTTGTGTTACTACACATGTAACCCACTCCATTATCCACGAATTCACAAAAAAAAAGTTAAAAGAAAACAGACACACAGTGTTCATCTTAAAAGACTGTTATGAAGAGAAATAAAAAATAATTAAAATAAAAATAAAAAATTAAATAGAAAGATTACACTTAGGAAATTAGTAACTCTATTGCTCTCGCCTTGAAACAATGTTTGGAAAGAGCAAAGATGTCAAGCTCCATAAAGTGAGCGTTATACGCATCAACGAGGCGACGAAGAGGCACGCGCACGCCAGCGTTAGTCCTGCACGAGTTTGTGTGGAATAGTCGAGGCGCACGCACCCCACGAAGCATGACAGATCTAGGTACTATATAATGTAGACTATTGGATAAAGGAATGCAGTCGAAACTATTGTTACAAATACCATGCAGCATCATTACACCCAGAAGTAATCGTCTCGATTCCAAGCTAAGGACATTATAACGAATCAGCAATTGTTCATAGGAGACTTTAGGGCGATAACATCTATAATTCATAGTACGTAGATATTTTTTCTGAACAATTTCTAGCCTATCTTTGTACTTATCATATAGAGGATCCCAAATTTGGACGGCATATTCTAATTGGGGCCTAATCAGGCTTTTATATAACATTAAGAATGTAGAGGGTCGCACAAAGTCAATTGAAGATCTCATCACTACTCCGTACATCTGAAAGGCCTTTTTAACTATATAGTCAATATGAGTATCAAAATGCAGACGAGAATCAAGGATAACACCTAAATCTCGGACAGATTGAACTTCATTAAGACTCATATTATTTATTGAATAATTAAATTTGAACTGATTTATATTTTTGGTAAATGAAATTGTGTAACATTTAGGAAGACTAAGAAAGAGTTTATTTTTGAGGCAGTATTCATAAAGTCTGTCAAGGTCCTGTTGTAAATAATAGCAGTCACGAATATTTTTACAGGTTTTATAAATTTTCATATCGTCCGCGTACATCAAGAAATGTGAGTTGACAAAACAATATTTAATGTCATTAATGAACAATACAAAAAGAAAAGGTCCTAATACTGATCCTTGAGGAACCCCGGATTTAACAACTATAGAGTCAGATTCATGCCCATTAATGACAATCTTCTGAGTCCTATTGAAAATATAAGAAACAAACCATCTGAGTAAATTACCGCGTATACCATTAAAGGCAATTTTTTCCATAAGCAGGGTGTGATCCACTTTGTCAAAGGCCTTCTGAAAATCTGTGTAAACGGTATCAACCTGTAGCCGGCGGTCCATATTTTCAAAGAGATAGTTCACAAAAGTCATGAGGTTAGTGGTGGTAGAGCGACGCTTGACGAAACCATGTTGTTCGGGTATGATAAGATGACGGATATGAGGATATAGCGTACCGTGAACAAGTCGTTCAAAAACCTTCGACAAAGTGGAGAGAATAGAAATGGGCCGGTAATTCTCGACATTATTTTTATCGCCACACTTGTACACAGGGGTGATAGAGGCTCGTTTCCAAACAGTAGGAAAGACCCCTTCCTTCAAACATTTATTAAAAATTATATGTAATGCGGAGGACAATTGATCAGATGTTCTTATGAAGAAGGAAGGTGGTATGCCATCGGGTCCAGCTCCTTTAGAAGAATCCAGCGACTTCAATGCTGTACGCACTGATTCCTTTGGCAAATAAATGTCCGAGATACATGGCGAATTATCTTCATAGCAATCAGACGGTTGCCATTGGCCTGGGTCGAAGGTAGAGGGTTCATATACCGAGTATTTACATGATTCGCATGATTATGTAATTACATGATTCGCAATTTATACGCAGTCATAGGATTTCAAAAAATTTGGTACGTAATAATAAATATGTCAGGTGGTTCCTCTCTCTGGAGCTTGACCGCCGGTAGCTTGGACCCTGTTCCCGATACCGGTGTGCTATGGTTTTTTATATTCCTAAATGTTTTTGGAACGAACTTCCTTATCGCGCGTTGCGAAAGGGGGCTAGACGGAAAAAATTAAGACCAAAAGTTGGAACGACACTTTTTGCTATAGTTGTAAGCCGTGCGGCGTACGCGTGTTTCTCTGTCTGTCTCTCTCTCTCTCTCTCTTATAGAAAGCAAGCCAGTTATACTTCGTTCCATCCGGGTGTCCCTTGACACCTCTCAAGTTTTTGAAATCTTTTTGTTTATAAAAATATTTAAAATTGTAATTTATGTCATATAATGTTCCCACTGCTGGGACATGGGCCTACTCTCTTCAAGAAGGAGTGGGTTTTAATCTACCATTCTTCAGTGCGGGTACGTCATGTCTTCGAATTATGATTCTAGGACATGCCAATTTTCCTCACGATGTTTTCCTTCGCCGTTTTGAGAGCAGTGGTGATTCAATTATTTACTCAAAGTAAAGCGCCTGCTGGGTACGAACCCACGACCAACAACTCTTAAGTCAGGGCTTTTAACACTGAGCTACCACTGCTCTCACAAATTAACTCTCTCTATTTTCTCTATTTGTATCTATATGAATAAGTCTTTTCTTCGAATATTTTTTCTGGGTTGTAATATAATAATAATAATATCCCTGGAAATTTCACACAGCGCCATCTAGTCCCAAGCTAAGCAAGCTAATGCGTGTGTTATGGTAGATAAACTACTTATATACATTTTTTTTGTAAATATATACATATTATAGATAGAAAAACACCCAGACTCGGAACAAATACATGTAGGTCATACAAATATTTGTTCCGTGCGGGAATCGAATATGTACTAATACTCCTAACTGTGCGACAAAAACTGATCCTTTTACGGTGTCCTACGTTTGGACAGCGCCTTAAGCAATCACTTAAGACGATAACACAAAGAAAACACATCTATAACCCATAAATACATACAAAATCCATAAAACCACACTATCCAATGCACTTACGTACTATCTGAGCAGCTCATAAGAGTAAAGATACACATCAGTTTATCTTCCTCGGTCGTTAAGACCATCTCGGGAGTCATAAAGTCATAAAGACCAGCGAAGGGGAAAGGGATAATGGCCTCATAAGTAATGGACATACAGTATATCAGTGTTGCACCGAAATATAGCTGAGGCATTGCTATTATGGGGCGCCAAAATGCTAGTCTGAAATAGAATTTGTAATAGGATTTTGCTGATTTGCTCTTGTCGTTTTAAATGCCTATTTAAAGTCAGGGGAATTAGTAGATTATCTAATTGACTACCTACTTAAATTGTCGGTATATTTGAATCACAACGGTCATTCTATGACAGTTGTATAACTACGTAAGTTTTGTTGATGATGTGTGTCAACTTGATATACCATTATTCTGTCTGGCTTCAGAGTTGATATTTTCATGATTTTCAGTGGGTAGTAGGTATGTTATTATCAAAGTGCCTGTAAAGACTTAGATCTTGTCTGAAAGGAAATATTTATGATACCTTTCCAACGCTTGATTATTCTGGTTTTTGAGATATTGTGTTTTAGTTTTATTCCTTTGTAATGTCTAAGAAAATAATTACGACACTGCTTACATTTTCTTTACAATATACAAGCTGTTGTTTTGCATCCTCGAAGACAACTTGAACTTGGAACTTGGTATTCAAGTTGTCTTTTTTACGTGTACGTTTTTCTGTTACAACCACACAGTTTTTTTTCTTTCTTTCTTACTTTTATTGAGCATAGTTTTTTTTTTCTATCATCTATAATTTTTTAATTCCTGTAGGTAGCAGTGGTGGTGGTCGTGAGCAGTTGGACTGCTTACCACTCCTGTAGTAACATAGCGGTAGTCAAACAAAATGCATTCACCTAAGTTTATATTTCAAAAAACTTAAACTTACTTGAATGAAAATCAAACGACAATTAAAATCATCTTACTTAATATACTCTCATGTTGCTTCTCCCCATCATCCACCTAGCTTTTTCCTAGCTAAGTTGGGATCGGTTCCTAGTCTAACTGGATGCAGCTGAATACCAGTATTTTACATGGAGTAACTGCCTATCTGACTTCTAGAACTCCATTGGTAATACGATAACCCTTGGTAAGACTGGTTGTCAGACTTGGTCTACTGACTACCTGTAATGACTGTCAAAGATCTACGAATGACAGCCGGGACCAACGGCTTCACAAAGCATGTGCATAATCAGCCCATAACGTTCCCACTGTTGGGACACAGGCCTCCTCTCTGTGAGAGGAAGAGGGTCTTGACCCACCACGTGGCCCAAGTGCGGGTTGGTAAATGGCTCATGTCTACGAATTTTTGATCCTAAGGCGTGCTGGTTTCCTCACAATGTTTTCCTTCACCGTTTTTGAGTTCACGGCTTTTTAACAACTCAGTAAGAGTCTAACACTAGGAGCGCCCCGCGATTTCACCCGCAAAAGTTTCGATCCCGTGGGAATATCGGGATAAAAAGTATATATCCTATATGTTAATCCTGGTTATAACCCACCTGTGTGCCAATTTTCATCTAAATCCGTTCAGTAGTTTCTGCGTCAAAGAATAACAAACATCCATCCATCCATCTATACAAACTTTCACGTTTATAATATTATTATTATAGTAGGATAGGATCCATTTAGGATTAGGAGATTTTGATTATGTTATTTAATAATGAAAATCACTTGATCCTAAATTACATATTTATACTAAAGTAACTACCGGAACCACATATACATAATTGTGATGTCAAATAAGCTTGAGGAGGCTTACCATATCAATTTTGTAACCAGCTTAAGTCCGTAATACAATTTTGAATTGGAGATTATGCTTAATCTGATGTGAAATCGGATTAGTTATTTATTTAAGTAATCACTGTAATTTATTGAAATAACGTGCGGTGATTTACTGGTGAATTATGGAATGGTTATAGTGGGGATTGATCTGTTCATGTGGAAGTAATATTTAGCTTGTTAATTATTTGTGATAATGAGTGAAAGGTACAATGGACTAAATACATATACTATACGAAATGGCAGTTGTTTTTTGTACCGATTCAAAGCGCCTATCTCGAGTGTCTCAGGAACTAAAATTAATACACTGTTGCAAATGACCGTCGTGATGTTTTGTTACCTCTCTGATGATTTAGGCCTAAATCATGGAATAAGGATTACGACTTTTTTGTGTATTTTATATTTACTACGAGATCTTAAGAACATTTTTATCACGAGAGTATGCGTATAAAAATATTAGTTCCACAGACGCTCACGTTGCTAACAGCGACAAAATGGCGAAAATCAAATGTCTCCGTTTTGTCATCGATAGTATGAAGTCCAGCGTACTTGTATAATATAGACCAATATTATACAAGAACGCTGTCAGTGGTGAAAGGCGACTTACCAAAAGGTAGGCAATTTACAAAGTAGATGAGTGGAAACGTTGGGGATCCCCTAGAAGGAGAAGAAAAAAAATCCTGTAGGTATGTCCTACAGGATTTTTTTTTAACCCTTGGACAAACTGTAAGCATGAATACATCACAAGATTCTAAACCCCCTTCGTTAAAATAAATCCTATATAGTGACCTTACTGGTGATGTTCTTCAGGAGGTCAGGTGCGTAAGGAAAGTATGTAAGGATCGTAGCAGGTGGCGTTCTGTAGTCTGTCTACCCCCAAGAGAGGAAGGCGTGAATACATGTATAATTGCATGGTTCTCATATGTCCTGACCAACATTATGTCTGGACTTTGAACAGACAGCTGTGCTGCTGGGGAGTTTGTTGCGCCACTTCTTCCCAGCGAAAGCACTAGAAAGTGGTGAGGGGCGGGCGTTTTGGGGGACTGTCTAATTGTAATTTTGACTTTCGAAAAGTGCTGATTCTGAGCCTTATTTCAAATAAATGAGTTATGATTTTGATTTTAACGGTGAACTCTGAGTTTGATTCGGTTTTTCTTCTCAGTGTAGTCGGATAGGAAACATGGAACTCATATTTTTCAATATAATTTATTTTTGACGTATATTTGTTTTATTTATTTTTTTAATTAATTGACAGAAATTAATAAAATTTCGCAACATAATATATTATCATAAGGTAGATTTAACTACGTAGACGATACCTCCTTACAACAAAAACTGACTCTCTTTTGTTTTTAACAGGTACTTGCTGGCTGATGAACCGTCATGATTTTGGTAAGTTATTTATCAATCAATCTGTCTATTGTCTAGATTAAAATTTGATCATTCGTTATTCAGAGCGCAATGATTAATAATAATAATAGTTTATTTCCAAAAATTTAGTACTACTTTACAATGGCAATATGACAACAATTTCAGTTAAGGTAAAGAGATTAGCGTCTGTAGCCAAACTAGGCATAGCCTGTATTTCGGCTATCAGCACCATTCCCCTCGAGTATTATAATACAAGAATAGGTGCCAAGCAATAGCGGCATATATAATTAAATCAGTACTACAGAAATACAGAATAATATTTGATAAGTAAGTAATATAGATAATTGAATTTGCAAATAGGTAAGTACATAATTTTAATCCAAAATTAATTACATTGTACATTATATACGTATATTATTTGGACGAGTAAAGACCGAAAGTCTTTCGTAAATTTAAACTTTGACATAAAGTCTATTCAAATGTATGTTTCAAATTGGTGTTATTTCAAGTTAAAGAAATATTAACTTCATTTTAATGTTAACTAAGTTGATTTCAGAGTGACTAGCACTATTGAAAAAGCAATAAAAATGTTTGCAGTTGTAGCGTAAACTGAACTTGATTGTGTAGTTAATTAAAGTTATTTTTCCACAAATTCATATTTGTTTACATTTTTGGCAAATAAATCGCGAATGCAGATTAGGTAGATTGATAAATGATAATGATAAATGAATGATAAATTGAATTATAAGTAATTATTAAGTCTGACAACCAGTCTTACCAAGGGGTATCGTATTACCTAGTAATTGGATTGTGGAGTTCAGATAGGCAGTCGCTCCATGTAAAATACTGGTATTCAGCTGCATCCGGTTAGACTGGAAGCCGACCCCAACATAGTTGGGATGATTACTTGAATTATAATTTGGTTATTTAGTTTAGGTATTGTACTAAGAAACGATTAGGATTTATTTACCCAGTCTAATTTAGTTGCCTCTGGCATACCATACGTTGAAGTTGCAGGAACTATAAAATTTGCACTGACTTAACAGTGTTTAGTTTCTTTTGTTTACGCAACAATTTTCTAGTATCGAAAATTGTTGCGTAAACAAAAGAAAGTACATGCATGCAATACATTGGATTATACAACGTTTTTATTGTATTGTGTCGTTTTTGTTGTATATTGGATTATACAATAAAAACTTTTTATACCTAATCCAATGCATTGCATGCATGTATTTTCTTTTGTTTTGATATTTTTTGTTTGTTTTCTATAGTGAATTTTGTTTGTCTTTATTTTATATACTGATATTTGTATGCCATCAATGACAAAACATAGCGCAACATTTATAATTATTATAAATTATAAAACCTTGACCTTTAAGATATGTTCTTTCTGATTCTAATTCTGTATGCCACGAATTCTGTAGGCACGAAGCTTGCATCGTGCAAATAGGGGCATTTTGGTATACTTACCATATTCAAAATCTAGAAGTAAGTATATACAAGGTGGAGACGTTAATACAACAATTAATTAAACTGCGTGTATTTAATAACGTTCCCAGTCTGCATACGAAAATTCAATGAAATAGTTTGGTCACTATAGATAGTCAAAGATTGGTAATGTAGCGGTATCTACAACGCCACATGCGAACCACGCGTCATACTGACGTCACGCAAATCCTGCATCTCGCAAGCAGAGTTTACCGCGCAATTAGCATAGATACAATTTCCCAACATCAATCGTTGGGCAATTGCCCGCCAGACACAACACCCGTCTGGTCGGAGGATCCTCCCTTTCTATAGAGGATGAGTGAACTTTACACCCTGTTCCTCATACCTCTAAAGTAAAACCCATAGTCAGCACCCTAATCGCGTAACACGAAGATTTTTTTGATCGTTTCAAAATACTCTGATGTCTTAGTATTGCAAGTGTTTTCATTTATTGTCATATCGTTGTCTCCACATTATATAATGCTTCATTTGCCTTGAGCATTGCGATTTTTATTATTATACTATACAATTTCTACGAAGAACTGCTGAATAATTCCTGCTCCAATAAAGAAATCAGGTTCAACAACATGTATGATGTTATCATTGCCACTTAAATAATATGCCGTGATAAAAATCCAATTCGTCTATTTCGCTGAACAAAGACGTGAGCCATTTTATTCGAAATAATATTGTTGGTGGGAAATCTGTTCACGTAAACAAGGGTGCAACTGGTGATGTATCACCCCATGTCATTCCGATAGCGGGATAGACAGAGATTGATCTCCAAGGCTTCTGCCTATCCATTTTATATCAACGCAAGTATTTATTTATTGAAACTTTTGGCAAGAGCGGACTTAATGCCTTAGGCATTCTCCACCAGTCAACCAAGGGTGATGAAGAGATTAGATCGCAGGTGCTTTGATTGAGAGGAACAATGATACAAAATAACTTTTAAAACATATTATAATGAATTATAAATAAATAGGTACACAAGTACATAAATAGGTTATAAACTTATAACACATTCATACATATTTAGTATAATATATACTTATTATTTATATACATATACAGGGTTATTGGCAAAACATTAGCAAACCAAAACTTTATTACTAACACCTTAAACAAAAAATTTTGTTGTATGACTTTTATTAATTCATCACATTTAAATTAACCTGGGCCCGTATTCCCGTAATTTAAAACATTCAAAATCTAGTCGCAGTCTCATCTCGGCGACAAACAAATGTCAAAAACTTGTCAAAATATAGGGAAATTAGACGTATTTTTGACAGATTGAGACTGAGATCAGACTGTGAACGTTCTTAAAATTACGAGAATTACCCTGCAGACTTTCGTACAAAAATAAAAATATTTCAATTCAACGAATTGAAATATTCGATTTTCTGTTACGAACTCGACGCAAAGCAAAAGAAAGGCGTAGTTAGGTAAACTAACTGCCGTGTCTAGTACAAAATTCAGCGGAGGGGAGCGGGGGTTGGATAGAACAACGATACCTTAAAGTTTGTTTTTGGTAAATGTATTATGTTTTGTAAAAAGTCATAGAACAAAAGTTGTTGTTTATGACGTTAGTAATTCAGTCCTGCAAGGTTGTTAGTGTTTTACCAGTAACCCTGTATACAAGGTGTCGTTTTGCATCCTCGTCAAATTCAATGAGGTAACAAATGTAACAATGCTACTGATTCTCGACACGAATCAATAATAAAATAAGTAGGTATTTTTTTTCTATTTTTCGGAAATCGGCATGTGTAGGACACACATTTTAAAACGCGGCCTGTGTGAGACCCCTGTATAAAAACGCGGCCGCTTATACAATACCATAACGCGATTCTGTTCTTTGAAAGTTGTGTATTCTGAAATACTGTCAAACTGAATTAACTACAAAATAATTTTATTTGATTATTTATGTCTTTCATAACAGCCTCCTGAAATTTGACGAGGATGAAAAACAACTACTTGTATATATTTAATATATACAAATTCAAGAGACAAATGTCAAGATAACTCTACGCTATTTGTTTTGAAAAAAAAAACTGTGCAAAAGTTTTGTCTCCGTTTTCTTACAATGTCACTTATCAACTTCTTCATCTACTAACATGTATGCTACAGCGCTTAAATATAAGCTCTACTTAAACAGCCATAAAGGCGTTTATCCCTTAACGACTGCTTTTAATATTTTGTAATCTAGAGTGTTTTTATAGACTGGTAAGAAAGAATACCCTACCATTTGAGGGAAATCGCGAACATTTGTTGGTACAAAACTTTTTCTTTTTCAATTTTTATGTTAAGATCTATTTAGGTGGTCGTAATTCACGTAAACCGCCTGGAGATTGTTTTTTATCTACCTTTTGTTCTTGGAGATTAGAAGACTGGGTTTTATTTACTCGTTTTACAGATGTTTGTGCGTTACTTGGTAACGTCTTTTATTTGTGTTCATTTTGGCTAAGTGAAAGAGAAAATTATGGTCTACATAAAATGATAAAAAAAAATTAAAAAAAAAATTTATTCAAGTAAACGTAAAGTAAAAATATGATTTACGTTAATTACAATCGAGGAAAGTTAAATTCTAACTGTAATGTAGACCTGCCTGATCTAGGTTTATGAAAAACCTGTGTTTCAGGCCATCAATTTACATCAAACATTTAAAAAGAAGACAACAATAAATGTATTAGAAGCTAAATTGAAAAGAAGGTATACTGGCTAGATTATTTTAAAACTAGATTAAGTAAGATATACAGTAATGTTTAGATAAATTAACGAATAATATTAAAGTACATAAAGTAGAGACTATTAATAATTAGGTAAAGGAAGAGACTTATAATTAGGGTAGGTAGATAGATTTTATTTTAAAATTTCTAGTAGTTTTTCCGTGTCCGCATAATTGAGTTTTGCCAAATATTACTGTACTAGTAAATTACACCTATTATAACTTAAACTATAGGTACATCTTTAGCACTCTGTTAAACTGGTTATACAAATAGATAATTGATCGCAGTGGGTTTCATTTTCATAGTTCACCCACGTTTATTGCGTTATTTACGTTGATGAGCACAGGAAATATTCAAACCTATGAAGCAATGGATTCGCTATATGCTTCAAATTCATTTTTCAAATCTAGCAGAATAAACGATTTCAATTATTTTCAGCCTTTAACGATCTACCGACCTATCTGGCTGAATTAATCTTAAAAAAAAACCTTACCTCTGCAGTTACTTTTCTATAACTCCATACATTCTTATAGGTATGTTGGAAGTATTGACGAATTCATTCCAGTCCCCGCTCATATTAATATTAAGGGCTCTCCGCTTCGGATTTTTCTGTCCAGTTCTAATATTACATCGCCGAAATCGCTAAATTCATTCATCATTAAAATTCCTCAAACAACAGATATTCGAGCTAGGCGTGTCCGTACATAACCATGATTTTAATTAAATCCGGGTCTTCTAAAACATTCCTTTTCTTTATTGTTTTTTAAACTAGGCACTCATTGGAAATCTCATCGGGCGACAAAAATAGAGTATGCAAACAAATAAATTTTAATCAAAGCCCAAATTGCTTCGTTGTTCAGTCCCCCATTGTTTTTCTTTCTCCTCGATCAATCTCGTTCAGTCTTTAACACAATTTCGAAGTGAATTTTAATATCTCACTCACTGTGATTCTTAATTAAATGTTCAACGTTTATTTTAATTTGCTGAAACAAGTTTGTTTGGATTACGAGTATTAAGTTAAGAGGGTTTTTGGTGATGAGTTTATTACGTAAAAATGGTTAAGAGTACTCTCAATCAGGCGATAAGACGACCATTTTGAAAGTACAAGATCATAATTGCACTTATTTTTCAGTTTCTCAATGAGACCTTTTCCATCATTAGCCTTTCTCATCATGAACAGTCAAATTAGTGCCTCTTAGGCGGATCAGGAAACACACACTACAATGCACCAAGCGACGGGGCGCGGGAAATGGAGCCAAATTGCGCGGAAGCGTGTTTTCATTGAAGTTGTATCTAAAAAATCACGCGCGGGGGTCGTGTTATCAGGGCTCCGTCGCATGGCACGTTGTAATGTGTGATCCGCCTTAATTAAGTCAGCTCAAGATCGTTTTATGTAGGTGTAGCGGCATTTACATCGCCACATGTGAACTACGCATCATACTGATGTCACGCCAAATCCTGCATCACGCAAGCAGAGTTTACCGCGCAATTAGCATATATACAACGTCCTGACATCAGTCGTCTGGCAGTTGCCCACCAGACACAACACTCATCTGGTCGGAGGATCCTCTCTTTTCTATGGAGGTTGAGTGCACTTCACACCCTGTTCCTCATACCTCTATATAGGCATTTGCTCTAAAAAAACCTCTCTTTTCAAAGCCTTCTTGTATCTTTAAGTCCAAAGAATAATTTTAGAAAAATAATATCAGAAAAATGTCGCAAAACACGGTCGTTAAAACTGCCACGTCAATAAAAATTTAATCGAATCCTGGAAACTGAAATCGTATTTCTTTAGCGTTTCTAGGTTAGCCCAGCCACTACTTCCACACCAATGCGCAAGCTGTTTTCTTTCAAGCGGTATCAATAAAAGTATCGATACCGCCGGGGATACATCTCGCTTTGTGAAAGAAAACAACCTATAAATAAAACAAGCGATTGAATAGAACCTGATATAGTATATCAGTACTAGCTGAAACCCGCAACTTCGTGTGCTAGTAATTTGTGTTTCATCAGTTTTTGGGAAGAAACCTGTTTTTTTAATTGTTATAGAAACAAGTGCAAACTATTAATAACTGATCGGATTTGGATGAAAGACACACAGGTGGTTTATAACCAGGATTAACATATGGGATACTCTTTATCCCGATATTTTCACGAGATCGAAACTTATGCGGGTGAAACCGCGGGATGCAGCTAGGAAATTATAAAAAGATAAATTTAAGTTTTTCTCTCCTGCGAAAAGTCATCAAAGTTTATGTCGTTCTCCGGGTCCCGTCCCGGATCGTTTTAGAAAGAAAGAAGATTTTTTTTTTGGGATACGCACAGGAAAATCAAACAATCCAAAAAGGAACATTTAAAACTAATTAACATTATTTTTACGAATAGCCAAAAAACAAGAAAAACGGCCAAGTGCCAGTCGGATTCGCACTCGAAGGGTTCCGCACCACAAGGCACAAAGCCAGCAGCAAGGCCTGTGATTTTTTTTTCTGACTAGCTATTACGATTCATGAGATACAGCTCGCTGACAGATAGATGGACGGACAGCGGAGGCTTAGTAATAGGGTCCCGATGGCACCCTTTGGATGCGAAACCGTAAAAACGACTTGTATGAGGTCAAAACGGCTCCTATCACATCACTTTACGAAATTTAAAAAATAAATATCTACCGCGGCAGGTATTCTGATTTTAGTGTTTTATGCGTGAAATAGTGGTAGAGCAGTGGTGGCCCAGTGGTCACGGTCGCGACTTACGAGTTGTAGGTCGTAGGTTCGAACTCAGTCAGGCGCTTTGCTTTGTTTCAATTATATCATCACCACTGCTCTCAAAACGGTGAAGGAAAACATCGTGAGGAAACTGGCATGTCCTAGAACCAAAAATTCGAAGACATGTGTTATCTACCAATCCGCACTGAACCCGCGTGGTGGATTAAGGCACACTCCGTCTCACAAAGAGGAGGCCTGTGTCCCAGCAGTGGGCAACATAGGCTGAGTATATAAGCGTGAAAAGGTAACAAACAGACAGTTACTTTCGTATTTATAATATAATACAATAAGTGTAGATTATAAGAACAAAAGCGCTGGGCGATGTTGGTTACACAGTTCGCGGTATTCCAATAATCGAACAAAAAGCGAAAATCAAACCTTTGTTGTTCAGCGGCTAAGTAATTTTAAGATGGTCTGATAATTGTGCCAAGGTTTCACACAAGAATCGTTCTCATAATATCAAACTTTTCGCTTGTTAAGGAAAAAGCGATCAAGTACGCCTTAAGTTCTTTAGTAAAACGATATTTGATGTTTTCGTATCATTGTAAATCTAAATGACGAGTGTCGATTTTGTGGCAGATCTTTGGCCTTTGTATTATGATTTCGCTTACGTTTTGATCTTTTTTACGATAAATCAGGTTTGATCTGTGTATTTGATGGCGGAGTATTAAATTTGGAAGGGCTGATTTCGCCATTTTGTGTGTTTAGAAGTTATGGAACAAGTGATAAAATCCATCGTTTACGATTTTTGGATTACGAAATAGGTATTCTAATTCTTTTAACTGCAGGGCTATTGAAATAATATATTTTTTCAATTACAACACAGGGTGTATTGTGGAACCATTTTAGCTGTAGCCATGATGGTATCATCAAATAGGTATTTTTAATAAAAGACATACCAAAAGCGGAACTCTAATAAAAAATAAGTTATAGCAAAAATATTCAGCAATAAAGTTCACTCCAGTATTCCAAATTGAATTAAATTATAAATTCCTCTCCCCCTCCCTCTTACAGAGAGGATGCCTGTGTCCCAGCAGTGGGAGCATTGTAGGCTGATTATTATTAAGATGATATATTCCTCTACATATAGCTTAACATAATATATAGGTACACTCGATACACTTCTAATACTAAGTAAACTTACAACTATATAGTTTGTATTTAAACTGATAAAACAAATGTAAAATGCTAACTCATTAAATCAAAGAATGAAAATACATTATTTTGAAATTTTAAACAAAGAATTTTCACACCAAAATTAAAAGTCATTTTCCAGCAATTATTTTAGCACAAAGTTACTCAGTTTGATATCCAGAATGTGCAGTTGACAGCTTTGTAAAGTTCCAACAAAAAAACCGGCCAAGTGATGTCAGGCCACGCATAGAATAGGGTTCCGTAGTCACCCATAATAGCACTTTACAAGTTAGGCCTCTTTAACTTCTGGACTAACAAAGTTATCTAAGCCGTTATAGTTTTCCTTCAAATTTCATCTTTTTTCAGGTTTTTAAAGCCACCTACTGTAGTATTTATATTGCGTAATTTCATTAGAAGTAAGTAATACAAAGGCCGTCAACGAGACAAAAGCAGGACATTCGCGGCAATAGAGCGGAAATTTTGCATTGTTCTCCGTACAACACGTTGGACAGTGGTAGGATTCTGCAAAAACATAGAGGGAGAATTAAATAAACTTTTGTATTAGGTAAAGTGAATGTTTTGTGGAAGTTAGTTTGATTTTTGTGACTTTTGAAGGCACTAGGCAACTTCTAGGGATTGCTTGCAATGAAACACAAAAAGAGATAACCAAATGTAATTGAAAAATAAAATCAAAATGTCCCTTATAAGTGTCTCTGTACACGTAGGTACTCAAATATCATCTTACTCTAAAGTACCAAAAAATAAATAAGGAAATCAATGCATATTTAATAAGTAAATAAAAAAATAAAGTTATATTCAAACTACAACCGTCGTCGCCGTTTGTTCAAAATATATACTAATCGAAGGTGATGAACAAAATAATATTCTTGATATCCATAGTAAACTCAAACCAATGCCTTTTCAATTACAAACAATGTTCTTTAATTATCATGTCAGATGCTTTTCGTGCAATCATCATGACTGAACCTTTAATCAATCCGTGTACATTAGTTGGCATAACACTGGCATCAGCCACACGTAATCCCTTGACTCCATGCACTCGAAGCTTTGAGTCCAACACCGTTCCCATACCGCAAGTACCAACAAAATAATGTGACGTATCTGATGTCCCCAGTACATGGCATCTCCAATATTCCATGGTCCCTCTTTCCAAACCTTCACACGACTTCATTTGTGGATCAACAAATTCAGCTTTCATCCTTCTGAAGAATGTCGTGTTCACAATACGATTAAAATCTGCTAAATAACTAGCATGTTTCTTTATGTCTATACTTTTAGTATAGTAACCCGGATAGATCAATGGATGATCATTTGGATTAGTACTTCTAAGAAGAATCTCTCCTCGTGATTCTGGGTTTAGATATGTTATAAATACCATGAATAATTCTTTATTATCAAGACCTTTGCCTAAAGTGTCACAGAACTTTTCATCGTAGCTAAAGAAAAATGCACATAGTCCGTAAAATGTGAGGCTCTCGCCAATATGAACGCCAATGGTTTGATAATCAGGGTAGCCCTGAGACTTATTAAGAGCTACATACCCGTCCAATATAACGTACGGGTATTTATGAGGATCTCCAATATTACTGGTAAGTGGAGCTTTTGTCATTTTATAAAATAAAAGGCTGTTCACATGATCTTGGAAATTCTTGCCCACAGGTAAATTAGATAGCACTTTGATACCTTTGTTATGTAAGTGCTCTTTTGGACCTATCCCCGAAAGCATAAGTAGCTGCGGTGACTTAATGGTTCCAGCTGTTACTATAACTTCCTTGGTTGCTTTCAACCTCAGTTTTCTATTATTTTTTGTCAACACTTCTACTCCAATAGCATTCTTGTTAACATCAAATATTATTTTAGTTGCTAATGTGTTCAACATGTGGTGTAAGTTCTTGTTATTTTTAAGAGGACTCAAAAATTTCTTGGCCGTACTTTGGCGCATATTGTCACCTATATTGTACATAAGATCGGTGAATCCTAATGGGTGCTTCGGGTTTATATCCAGATGATATTCATAACCCATTTCTTCTAAAGCTTCAAAATAGTTTTTGTTACTTTTATAATATTCTTTCTGAATTTGAATTTTCCCTTTAGTTCCGTAACAGTGTGTTTCATTAGATTTAAGGAGTTTTTCATCAATGAGCTTTTCGTTCTTACAGAATAATGGTAAAACTGACTTCCACGACCAGGAAGTATCGTTAGTAATGGTTGCCCACTTATCATAATCGTGAGGGTATCCTCTTGTATAGCAGGGATAGCTTAAGGAACCAGAACCACCCAACACTTTACCTTGCGACATATGGATCACATTGTTCGTATGATACTCTGTATTCAGGCCTTCACAAGTTGACGTGAAGTTCCAATCATATCTCGTTTTCTTCATAAATGGAAATAATCCTGCCATCTGAAAATTAAACCGTACCATCATTTCGGTTGAAAACATTGCTGTTATTTATGAAGGTTTGAGCTTTACCGCTACCAACCAGTTACAGTCTTACAAGGGGTATTCTGTTACCCAGTAAATCGAAGTAACTAGGAGCCGACCCCAATATAATAAAATGCTCTGGGCAGTTTGATTGAGCTCCACTGCTATATTTTTATTTTTGATACTCACATCAGATTCTATGGGCGGTACAGTTCCAGCTTCAATAAGCAGTACTCTAGCATTCCTTTTTGCAAGTCTGCCTGCTATGAGACATCCTGCCGTCCCACCTCCCACTACAATGAAATCAAACTTCGCTCCATCTGAAAAACAAAAGACTTTCGGATCAGTATCTTCCTTGTCCTTGCTTGATCATACGTCTTTTAATTCTTATGATAAATCCGAAATATTTAAGGCTTGCTTCACAGGTATAGGCAGATTATACGAGATAATGTAAAAAAAATACAGATTTTACTTTTGCACGGTAGATCATAATATTCCTAGCGATGGTGAAAAAGCCATTCAATATTTAAGAAATAATATACTCAGGAACTTACCTTGAACACAAACGGGTTCCGGCCATTGATATGTAGTAAGATTGAGAATGGTCAGCATCTTCAAAATATTCTCAACCTTTTTAAAATAAGCCACGGCGGTGCCAGAATCCATGGTGAAAAAACAACGTTGTCTGGTTTTGTATACAAGTGTTAATAAAATGTAGTATTTTATATATCTGTATGGTAACTAGTATATGGTTTTAGAACTGTTCCCGGTAGCCTAAATCCTACATATTGTTGAATATTCTGCAAATAAGCAAAGTGTCATGTATGTTATATAACACAACATACGGGAACTGAATTGATATTAACGTGTTTTTAATTATATTGGAACTAAAGTGCTAAGGATAACAATTGCATATGCATTTGTTACGGTTCATTAATTTTAATCCAATTATGATAAACAGAAGACAAACGATATTTTAATTGGAACGTTGGTTTTTCTTTTGTTCCTAAGGTAGAGTTTGATACTCGCAATTTCATATACATTTTTTATAGTTCAGTAATCAGTTCAGCCAAACGACGTCCACTGCTGGACATAGGACTCCCCCAAGCACCGCCATTTCGACCGGTTCTGTGCTTCTTGTATCCAGCGGATTTCTGCGGCCTTCACCGGCTCATCGGTACACCTTACGTGAGGTCTTCCAACGCAACGTGTTCCGTTACGCGGTCGCCACTCCAGAACCTTTCGGCCACATCGGCCATCGTTGCAAAGTGGCTGAAAGGAAATACTTACAAAATATTTTAAACTTAAAAAATATATAAAGCCTACCTAGCCTACCTTTGTACTCCTAGTATGATTATGTTATATCTATATGTATTTTACTGTGTGTACATAAATAATAAAATAAAAAAATAAAGATATACGCCAATGTAACTGCCCTTTTTTTACACACACATAAAAACTGTATTCTGAAATACTGTCAACCTGAAATAACTAAAAAAACAAGTACCTATGTATTCATTATAGACCAGGGATCGTTATTTTATTTGATTATTTGTGTCTTTCATAACAGCCTCCTAAAATTTGACGAGGATGGAAAATTTAATATATACAAATTCAAGAGACAAATGTCGAGGTGACTCTACGCTATTTGTTTTGAAAAAAAAAAAACTCTGCAAAAGTTATGTCTCCATTTTCTTACAGTGTCACTTATCAATTTCTTCATCTACTAACATGTATGCTACAGCGCTTAAATATAAGCCCTACTTAAACAGCCATAAAGACTTTTATCCCTTAACGACTGCTTTTAATATTTGTAATCTAGAGTGTTTTTATAGACTGGTAAGAAAGAATACCCTACCATTTGAGGGAAATCGCGAACATTTGTTGGCATGCAAAACAACAGCTTGTATATGACGGAGAAGGTACGTGTCTCTCGTTATAATCAGCCATATCTTAACTATTGGGGGCATACTGTGGGTACTGTTGGTGATTGCGCAATTGAAAAACCGTTTGCGATTTTGAATTTAACGAACAAATTAGTCGTACTAGCGAATCACACACTGTAAGTACACAACTCAACGATACGGAACGCGAGACAGTTTCTGAGCACATGTTGTCCGTACGATGTCCAATAGTCAAGAGACTGCTGCACACCCTGTAGCATTCTCCTCGACTCCCATGAACTCAGGCTAAATTCTGTCGAGCATCGCCTGGCGCTGGCGTCCCGCATAGTCTAACGAATGACTCCGACATATATATATAATTTAATATCACGCTACAGTCCTTAGGAGCCGAGCAAAAAGATAAAAAGTCAGAAAGAACGCTAAGCAAAGTAGGTAATAGCACGGACGGGCGATGCGATGTGATGCGCTGGGTCGTGGGAACAAGCAATTTCACGCGGGCAGAAGCTATATCTGATATGTAACGTGGGGTTATTACGTAACGCACTCCCACAATCCCATTCCAATTCATTTCGAAAAATCCGATTATATACGATCAATCGAGTCGAGCAATTTGTCAAACATATGAATCGTATTACCCAGTAACTGAGTTGTGGAGGTCAGATAGGCAGTCGCTCCGTGTAAAATACTGGTATTCAGCTGCATCCGGTTAGACTGGAAGCCGACCCCAACATAGTTGGGAAAAGGCTCGGCAGATGATGATGATGAATCCTTCTGATTATGATAGAAATTGAGTTACGCATTCTATTTCTAATCCTGGTTTCATGATTTTAATAATAATAAATATTTATTTCAAATCAAATTACAAGATCCATTATGTTGGTAAAATTCATAACCTAATGTTAGTAAAAAGCCACAACATATACAAAAATTGAAACGACTGACACCTACATGTGTGCAGCCGTATCCAGTGAGCCAGCTATCGCACAATATACTCAGGATGCTGTGGGAGCTAGCACCTACATATTCTACTGACAATAGAAAAGCACCGTTTCCGTATAATGGTATGAAAACCATCAACCCTGGCCTCGGTGAACATCCCGGTAGCGCTACAAAAGAATATAATTAATAATAATCCATTTTGTTCATCTTAAAATGCTTTATACCAAAATGCGTGACTTACAATTTTATTAATGAGCAATGTCACCTAGAACACAGCATTCTCTAAACTAAAATAAATATCTTTAAAGCATAGTGAACGAGAATTTCCTTAACGTGGCGCGTAATACCAAGGCTTTGGTAGCAACGGTTAATGAAATAAAGTGGAGTATAACAAAGTTATAAGGAAGGAAATAAGATAAGGGACAAGGACCACGTATAGAGGACAATATTAATGAAATCATAATAGTAAGACTACGTTGAAATGCTGAACAGGATATTTAATAATTAACAGATTATGGCGAAACTGCACATAATGAAAAAAAAAAAATGAAATGAAAAATATGTTCTTCTATACATCGATATATGTATGTCACGGTCAATTTTCTAACTGCAACTGTAACTTTGTAATCGCAATAAAAATGTGGTATAATTATTGTTGTTATTTAAAACAATGCAAAAGTTAGCTTGTTAATGTATAAAATACTTAACTTCTATAGTTACACACGATGCCATATATGGAACAACAAAGTTACGTGTGGAAAGTGCACTTCAGTTTAATGTGGCTCTAGCCAATTGAGTGATATTGCTCCGGTTGTCTTCGCTAGGAGTGATCACGGCGATATTGAGGACATGAGTGTTCTAGTCTAGATTTTAGCTTAATGTAGCGTAGTTGTTGTTAGACTGTAACTTTAATATATATTAAAGTTACAGTCTAACAACAACTCCCGACCATAGCTAATAGCTATGGTCAGTTTTTGGTGTATTAGGTACCGTATCTGCAGTGCGATTCTGTAACCATCTCATCGTGAAAAGTTAGGTGAAGTGAGCGTGGAGTGAGCTGTCATTCCAACTAAATGCTAGGGATTGAGACTATTGACAGCTCACTCTATGCTCCTTTCACCTAAATTTTCACGGTGAGATTTTTACAGAATCGATCGGCTGAGTATGTCTTGCAATGCCACAGAGTGTCCCTGACACTCAAGGCATAGTGAGCTCATTATTTTTTAAATGTCACAGCAGAATGCTGAGATAGGAGCCTTTTGGCGTCGTATAGGACTTTCTGTTTTATTTTTGTTTACAAAACTTGATTTTTAATTTTTGACTGAGTTTAGTTTAGTTTGTGATCTTCCCGTACGAGTCGCAATAAATACTTTTTCTTTCTTTCTTTGCAATTCTGTCTAGTAAATTAATTTTTATAAGTATAGCCGCCGAGGTCGGCCCAGAAAGCTTCGGCGAGATGATCTGGATGCGTACCGTGAGTGCTGGGGGTCTACTCCGAAGTAGTATCGGCCGAATGTTCGGCCGTTTCCTTCTACGAAGTTACTATTTAGTTCGGTCGGTTCCGATCTTACACTCCTACACTCTTTCGAATATTGACTATGGTCCCGACCCAACTGAGCCGATCCGAACTATTTTCGCTTTTTTCAATAATAATCGGTTCGGCCATGTGTCGGTACGACTTTGCACTTCGGAGTAGGCCCCCTGGTTTGAGGTGGCGCGGGAAAAGAGTTTGTGGAAGGATTTGGGGAGGCTTTTGCCCAGCAGTGGGTCAGTACAGGCTAAACAAATAAAAAAGTATATCCTTAAATTTTTTACTTAATTTTTGTCTTTTAATGAACACGAACTAATTACCTACGAATAATTTCTAATAAAAACCGTCGTCGTTGTCTTCAGTAGTTTTATACTTTTACACATATCATTAACTGCATAGAGATACGTCATACTTAAGTATGGTTATAAATAATGTGTAATTAAGTTTCCCCTTTCGTAGCGAATTGATTGCTGCATTAATTTATTTTTGTTTATTGGTCACACAGTGGTGAACCGTAGAATTTAATCCGGATGTTTTGTTTTCCGGTATAATATAATTAATTTGTTACCTACCATACAGGCCAGTTTCAGATTTCCTATCGATGGATTTTATTATCATAATACAGTTACCTGTATTATGAAGCTCATAGTAATAAAATGCATCGATGTCTTAAGCTTTTCATAACACATAAAAACGACATAAAATTATATACATTCGTATTACCCAGTAAGGTGTGTCTGTCACCTCTTTTAGCAGAAAAGAGGTGACAGACACACCTATAGAACTAGAAATAGAGACCAATCCGTTCAACCAGGTTTCAGACTGGCTAAACTAGACTCTTCCTTCATGGGGTACTGTTTAAAATGTTACAATAAAATACCTCACTCCAACTCAATGAAACGAAATTCAAATCTTACATAAAACGCACACTATGCAGTCAAGCATATTATAAGTTAGGGGATTACATCGCTTACAAAAATGCTTGACTAAACGCTGGTCCTGCTCCACAGGACGCATAAATAAATTGATTAGCATTTGAAAATACTTCACACACGCCTACCCTACCTACATAGTGTTGGAGCTGCTGAAGATATTAAAATACTATTTTTTCATTATATAAATTCAATCTCCTAGTATTGTATAATTGCATAGCACATAATTATGTGAGTACTGTACATACTATAAAGCTACCATTTACTGGGTACGTCTTTCATTGACTTGAATGTGCCCTGGCGGCTGTGAGTATGTCATGCTCACTCTAATGTCTCGCTGATGGTGGCGTGTGTGTTGGATCATTATACATTCCCTCCAAAATGGTTGAGCTGAATGGTGCTGATCCATGCGTCATGTTTGTGAACGGGCGTCGTCAGTAGGGACTGGTCATCTCTTAGCTGCCACGGCTTATTTTAAATTTTAATTTCTGAATTGTTTTTATGTTTTCTATAACGGACGCTTTTAACGTGCACGTCTTTCTACATCGTTCTCACATGGTTAATTTCAACACGAATGATGTTATCAAATATTTTGTAACAATTTTTTGATTAAAAAAGAGTGTCTGTGGAGTTTCTTGCCCGTTCTTCTCCATAGGTACCTACGCTTTGGAATGGTCAACTAGCTTCATCTTTCTGACTGACCGACCCTTTGACAATTCAAAAGTGCCTGTAATTGGTTTAGTTGAATTAAATTATTTGAGTTTGAACTGGGTTGTGGAGGTCAGATAGGTGGTCGCTCTATGGAAAATACTGGTATTCAGCTGCATCCGGTTAGACTTCAAGCCGAACTCAACATAGTTGGGAAAAGGCTAGGCAGATGATGATGTGTTTCCTTTGATGTTAGTAAAGTAAGTTAATTTTAAGACCACGCTATCTCATTAGGTATACAAGGTGTCGTTTTGCATCCTCGTCAAATTCAAGGGGGTAACTATGCTACTGATTCTCGACACGAATCAATAATAAAATTAGTATGTTATATGTGGGATACGCATTTTAAAACGCGGCCTGTATGAGACCGCACTGTAACTGCCCTTTTACACATACATAAAAACGCGGCCGCTTATAGGATACCATAACGCGATTCTGTTCTTTGATAGTGGTGTATTCTGAAATGTCAAACTTAAATATAACTTAGTCACCTATGGAATGGCTCAGCTAAATACCAAGTCACCACTTTAGACTCAGTGGAGCGCAGAGCTAAGAGACTCATTGGAGATAAAAAGCTGGTGGAGGCAAAGCTTCACAGTTTGACTCACCGGCGAAGTGTCGCCTGTCTGTCCGTCTTCTACAGACTGTACTTCGGGGAGTGTGCTCAAGAGCTACATGAGCTCATCCCGCCTTCATCTTTCTACTATCGAGGGTCCAGACGCACTGCAGGATACCACCCCTATTTGGTTAATATACCATATATACGCACTAAGCGCTTCTCGTCATCTTTTCTGATGCGCACAGCTAAGGAGTGGAACCGTCTGCCTGCGTCTGCATTCCCGAGTTCATACAACCCGAATCTCTTCAAGGAGAGAGTGAATAGGCTTCTTCTGGGCAAGCTGGTTCCACCGTAGATCTCATCCCTGCCTCTGGGCTGGATTGAGGTCAAGAGTGAGCCCATTGTCAATAAAAATAAATAAAAAAAATAACTAAAAAAACAAGTATGTATTCATTATTTACCAGGGATCGTAATTTTCCTCCTGAATGAGCGTCCTGAAATTTGACGAGGTCGCAAAACAACAGCTTGTATACACCCATAATGATAGTAATTGTAGGGGAGATTTTAATAAATAAATTATAATAATAAATACAATTTGAAAACTTCTCCACAATATTTTTGTGGAAGAGGTTGCATTCAGTTGTTTCGTGATTGTTTTCTTAAAAACTCATTGAAGTGGAAAACATATAATAATAAAACAATGAGTGGACAAGATCATTTATTTCAAAGAATGTTCTGTAACAATCATATCAACAGCTATTTGTGCAATCATTATAACAGGTGCTTGTATTGGAAATGCCACTATCGTTGGCATAATACTAGCATCTGCCACGCGGAGATTCTTAACTCTTTTTACAAGAAGATTTGAGTTTACTACCCGACCCATAGCACAAGTACCGGCGTAGTAATGTCCAGTAGTAACCATTCCTAACGCATAACACCACCAATATCTTTTCTTTGCTATCTTTAATAAAACGAGCACATGCTTTTAGTTTTGGATCAACGATTTCTGCACCAACACTTTTAAAACTTAACTTTAACTTTATTGAAATGTAAAACAGTCTTGACATGCATTTCTAGATCTCTATCACTTCTGTAGAACCCAAGATCCACTATTGGTTGATCATCCATATTTTTAGTGTTTAGAAGAACTTTTCCCCGAGATTCAGCGTAAGCGAGAAGGTTAAAAAAAAATAGATTTACTTTCCAGCCGCTCCTTTTAAAATATTTTCACAAACTTCATTGGAAAAGCTACATGAAATTGCGCAGTTAACTAAAAATAATTCCGGATCGTCGATTATAAGACTGAGAATTTTATAGTCAGGATATTTCTGTTTTCATCTATAGCTGGTAGGTATGTTAATTTCAAGGGGGTCTCGAGAGCCGGTTGGAGAGCTTGCTTCCATTTTGAAAACTGTAACACACAATGGATCACCCATTGTGTGTTACAGTTTTCAAAATGGAATCCTGAAATCCTGAAGATTTCTTCCCACAAGCAGATCTTTTATGTCTTTAATTTTCTTCTTTTTTAAATCCTGTTTTGGCCCAATTCCAGAAACCATAAGCAACTGAGGTGTTTTAAAAACTCCTGCTGTAATTATGACTTCTTTATTTGCTTTCACAGTGATTATTCTTCCGTTCTTAGTTTTTATTTTAACTCGTAGTTACCAACGCATTAGTTAAGACATGCAAATTAGTTTTATCCTTTACAGGTCTTAAAAATGTAATCGGCCGTAACTAAATAAAACTGTTGTAAACCCAAGTGGATTTCTGACATTAATATCCGGAACGACTTTATGACCCATTTCCTTAAAAGCTCTAAAAAAATCTTCACTAATTTTATCGTAGTATTTTGTAAGCTTTAATGTGCCATTTAGACCGTGTCTCTACACGGTCTAAATGGCACATTAAAGCTTACAAAATACTACGATACGATACGAGCTTGCAAATCTAAACTCACCGAAGGACAGGGCTCTCCCTGTCCTTCGGTGAGTTTAGATTTGCTGGGTTAATTACACCTTCGCTGCGGATGAATAGTGGAAGTACGGAATCGAAGGACCATGATGTGTCATTCAAAAAAGTCATCTTGAACTTTTGAAAGAGCTCGTCCGAAATAGAACTACCAACTTTAAGGAAGGAAGAATATGGAGACGGAGGTATGAAGCTGGAGAATTATAGGCACATGAGACTTATTAGTTTTTTCTCAGTGTGCGTTCTAGCACTTGCGATGCCATTGGTCCCATATTAAAAATGTCTATAAACAGGAGCAGCGACCAGATATCATCACGGTGGTAGCTTACTTGTTTGCCATCTAATAATATAGTCGTTATTTAATAAAAATATTATCAAAGTCACCTTCAACGCAAGCAAGCGGTGGCCACACGTGTGAAAATATCTGCAAAACATTTATCAAGCCAAATATTTCTTGAACTTTTAAAAAATTGGTTACTGCCGTTGTTGTGTCCATTTAAGAAATCAATCCACGTTACCATTGGTGCTGCTGTATAAAGTGAAGATTTTAATACAGGGAATTAGTCTACTAGAATATTATTTAAAATGTTCTGCAAAATATTAATATGGTTATTTTGCAGTTTGGATTCCTGACTCCCACAAGTCCTAGTACCTAAAATATTTTTGTAACACCTATTTTACTGTAATTGTACTTTGTGGGATAAAATAAATACATTATTATTATTAGGTTATTATGTCAGATTTTTATGAAAAATATATTAGAATAAACGATTGGAAATTGATATAATTTATTGTACAAATCTATATAGTCAATGAAGAGTTAAATAACTTAGAGAAAGATTTATTTAAAGCCAACCGGTTAATGAATCAATCCGTCTTCTACTCAGTCTGTCAAATGATTAAAAGGATAAGAACTTAGACGTCGCAAGTGCTCTCTATAATTAATAGTGTTTACACCAAGGGCAAAGGGTTTTTATTGACATTTTACTAAAATGCTAACGTTGATAAATTGGTTAAAATTCGCCATTGGAATTTGATAGCACCTAATTCGAGCTTAATTTAGCATTCATTAGGGGCCAACGAACGATGCTTTCTACAAGATATTCATTTTGTAAATGTCTACATCTAAATTGTATGTGCTTACAAACTGCCATCAAATTATAATAAAAAAAATTGTACATTACTAAACAACTTGAATAAGTGTCAAAAAAAATTTAAAACACGCGTCCTTTAAAAACATTTATTACGAACAAACATTATGATCTGTAAGCAACAACTCAGTAACTTACTGAGCGATCGTGAAAACAGTTGCTTGAATAGCTGTTGTTGATCTTACAATTTTAGGGATGACACTAGCATCAGCTATTCGGAGTTTCTGGACACCCAATACACGAAGTTTTGAATCTACTACCGATCCCATTGCACAAGGACCAACATACATGTCACCATTCCCCGGGTGTAGCATCTCCAATAAGCAAGTTAGTCTTCTCGTTGCTCGTTCAAGTCCTTCACAAGCCTCAAATTGTGGATCCAATAGATCAGCGTTCACGTTTTTGTAAAATGTTGTATTTAGTACTGCGTTGTAATGATCAACATACCTAGCATGGTCTTCTAAGTCTTTCTAATTAGAATAGTAACGATAAATTATTCAAATCAAATCAAATCAAATCAAATCAAATCAAATCATCTTTATTGTGGACTATAGGTATACGTCATAAATACAGGTCTTAAATAATTAAAATAAGTTCAGCTATGTCCCGCCGTTGAGGCATACAATAATAAAATACAAATCATAAGTTAAAACACAATTAGTCATATTAGTCTCGATACATTATTAAAATATTCCAAATTATAAATACATACAAATTCAATTCCAAGTCATATTAGTCATCATTCATTATGATACTTATTTTTCCTTTCTTGTCATTGGATACAATATTTTTGTCACACAAGTAATCTTTGACATCATAATAACATTTGTCTATTAATAATGAATGTAGTTTCTTTTTAAACTGGAGGATTGGTAATTGTTTAATGTCATCTGGCAATTTATTATAGATTAATGATGTCATGCATAAAATACTTTTATTTAATAGTGCCGTTTTACCATAAGGTATTTGTACCTCTAACCTTTTTTTATCCCTTAATTTTCGATAATAGCTTTTGACAGCAGTCTTATAGTAGCTTAGATTTGATTTCACAAAAATATTTGATTCGTAAATATATAGGGAAGGCAATGTGAGAATTTTTAGATTTTTAAAGTAAGGTTGACAGCTAATTGTACTATTTATTTGGCACATTGCTCTAATGCACTTCTTTTGAGCTTTAAATATAAATTCGTTGTCTACCGAATTACCCCAAAATATAATGCCGTATCTCAGTAATGGTGCCACCAGTCCGTGATAGGCCGTTAAAATCGCTTCTTTGTTAACTATTTTGGAGAGCTTGTAAAGAGCGAATGAGGATTTGTTGATTCTTTTGCAGAGATTTTCTATATGGGGTGTCCATGAAAGTCTGTAATCAATATTTATTCCTAGAAATTTTGTATTTGTTACAGATTCTACTGTCTGTCCGTTATAATTTACATTAATATTTTTCGGTTGAGTTCTTTGGTGGAAGTGCATTATATTTGTTTTTTCTAAATTTATTTTCAGATTGTTATCAATTAACCATTTAATTATAGTTCTTAATGTTTCATTAATTTCATTTTCATAGTCATTTTGACTGTCACATTTTATTACTACAGTGCTGTCATCTGCAAAAAGTACCATGGGATGCTTTATATGTCTAGGGAGATCATTAATGTAAATTAGAAAAAGCAAGGGACCCAAGACACTACCCTGTGGAACTCCTAGTTTTATGGTTCTAGTTTGGGATCTATATGTCTTCTCGTCACGCGTTTTAAGGCATATTCTCTTTATTTCTGTTAACTGCTTTCTCTCACATAGATATGAGTGAATGAGGTCTAGTGCCTTTCCCCTCATGCCATATGAATCTAATTTTTGAAGCAGTATGTTATGGTCAACACTGTCAAAGGCTTTACTCATATCCATGAAAATAGCACATATTGGATTTCTTTTGTCCATATTAGTCAAAACAATGTTAGTAAGTTCATATATTGCAGCGTTAATGGACTGACCCTTGCGAAATCCTTTTTGTTCGCTAGCCAAGATATTATATTTTTCTAAAAAATTGTAAAGACGACTATGAATGGTTTTTTCGAATATCTTTGAGAAGATGGGTATCAAAGCTATAGGTCTATAATTTCCCATATTACTTTTGTCATCTTTTTTGTGGAGTGGAATAACAACCGATGTTTTTAGTTTTTCTGGGTAAGTTCCAGTAGAAATGGATAAATTTATTATATAACTTAGATGAGCTGCAATTGATTGTGACACTTGTTTTATTACTATAGTACAGACGCCATCGTAACCCTCACTCGATGTATTTTTAA
Source organism: Apamea sordens (assembly GCA_945859715.1). NCBI lineage: Eukaryota > Metazoa > Arthropoda > Insecta > Lepidoptera > Noctuidae > Apamea > Apamea sordens. The sequence continues at coordinate 2,104,169 of OX244002.1, forward strand.
GTTGCTTGACTTCTCTGTCCACTTCTATTGGGGTTGTGGGGGTAAGGAAAATTGAGTTTGGGTTAGTGTACATGTTTTGATTCGAAGGTGCTTTATTATTATAATTGTTTGTACGCATCGATTTTGCAGCTTGGTCAATAAAATAGTCATTAAAATTATTCGCAATCGACGTTGGATCTGTAATGCTTACATTATCTTTTAATATTTCACTAATTGGTTCCCTGGGAAATTTACATTTAGATTTATTTATAAGTGACCAAGTGGCTTTCGATTTATTTTGAGCTGTGTTGATGCGATGGTTATTTTGTGCCTTCTGCGTAAGACAAATTATTTTCTTAAATTTCGTAGCGTATTGCTTGAATTTATGTTTGTTTTTTTTCGTCCGGTGTGTTCTATATTGCCATAGTAATTTTCTTTTCATTTTGCTACAAATTTTGATACCTTTTGAAACCCATTTAGTTTTTTTGTATAACGATTTTGTTATTAATTTGTAAGGAAAACACAAGTTATAGAAACACAGGAAAAGCTCCAAGAAACGATTGTAGGCTTCGTTTGAATCATTTGTCAAGTAAATGTCCGAGAATGTCAAGTTATTCATACAAGTTTTAAATTTTGTCAAATTTTCCTCACTATAATCGCGTACTTTAATACGCCAAGATTTTAATACACAGGATTTTTTGACTGGAAAATGCAATATTTGGGCAGTATGATCTGATAATCCTAATTCAATTATTTGGCTTTTGCATTTATGAATATTGTGAGCAAAGTTGTCGATACAAGTGCCACTGATGAGTCTAGTAGGAACTTTAATTTCTAGTTTTAAATTATGGCTTTCCAGAATATATTCAAAATCTAGGGCTTGTCGGTTTCTTTTTAAAGTATTGATATTAAAATCCCCGCATACAACAATTTTCTTATTAGTTTTATCGCAGATAAGTCGTAACAACTTATCTAGATTATTACAAAACGTAGTCATACATGAGTTGGGTACTCTATACATACAAATAATTATCAACTTATGTTCCGTTAGTTCTATTGCACTATATTCTATGGTTCCTTTAATCGAAAATGTATTATTTAGTACTGTGTATGGATGACCTATTCTGGTAAATATACAGGCACCTCCCCTATTCACGTCTCTCGAAAAACTTGTTGCTAGGCGAAAGTTGGGTAAATTAATTGTAGCCTCCTGTTCTGGCGTCATAAAATGTTCAGTGATACATATTACGTCAATAGGTATATTCTTTATGTCTAATTCTTCTAAATGTACCGTCAGAATGTCAGATTTGTTAATAAGGCCTGCAATATTCTGATGTAAAATGTGTATATTATTATAAAAGAAAAAACTGTGAGTTATGCTTATTTGCGTTATTTTTCACGTAAGGAAATAACTGCAAGTCAATTTTAATCCTATCCATTATATTTTTAAGTATAAAATTTATTCCACCTTTATTTAGTTTTCCAGATGTCTTTGAGAACATTTCGAATTTAAATTCTAGGTTATTATTAGTGTCGAAAAAGTATGCGTATTTATGATGTTCAAGGTCCATATAAAGTAGGTTATTAAAGATCTCAACTTTATAGTTATATATAGGGGTCCCTCGTATGTAAGTAGGTGTGCATAAAATGATATTTGTGTGGGTCATTTGTCTCAAGCTTTCATTAATTACCTTCACGAGATCGATAAAGTTATGGTTAGTTTTAATTTCTGTTTCGCCTAATAAAATTATGCAGTAATCATTTACATCGAAATCCTCTAGTTTTAATTGTATGTTAGCTAATAGATGTTTTATTTTTGAGTTGGGCATTAAATAACTAAGATACTCAAAGTCTTTAGAAAAATGTTCTTCAATCGCTTGCAATATACCTCTTTGTGTACTATTACTTAATACGTATTATTTAGCTTTTGGATCCTTACTGCCAAGAAGAACCTCTCCTCGCGAGTTAGGAGACAGAAGGTAATGGGTGACGAAGTACCTTCCAGCAATGTCTTTATTGAGTCGGTCACACAGATTCTCATTGAAATTGAAAATAAAGGCGCAGATTTATTACAACGGAACCGAGGACCTGGTAATCAGCGTGACCATGAGATTTATCCAATGCTACGTATTCCTCCATGACTGTTACAGTAAATTAATGAGGATTTGATGGGAGAACAGGTAATGCTTTTCCCATGTTATGTTATATAGAATACATGACGCTTGATCATAAATATTCTGACCTACTGAGAGATTTGAGAGTCTATCCAAGAGGTTGATTTGCGTTAATATTCAGGACTACGCTATGTCCTAATTCTTTGTATGATTCGAATTAGTCTTCATTTATAGCAGAATTATACTTCTTTATTCTTATATTACCGTTGGTTCTATGGAAAACTTCGGGTTAGTTAACTATTTTAGTATGAACTAACTTTTCGCTTCTTTTGAATAAAGGACATACGTCATACCACGACATGAGGTCATTGAGGTGAGTCATTGGTAATTTTCGCCCATTCATCGTAGTCGGGTTGCCGATCCCGTAAAACATGTATCTGACATTCCCGGAGCCGCCCAGAACTTTTCCTTGTTGTATTTGTGAAACGTGTTCTTTGTGATTTAACATCACGCATTCGTCGGGTGTTGAAGTTAGGTTTCGGTCGAATTTCAATCCTTTTAATAACGGGAACGTGCCTGGGAGCTGAAACAAACAATGGATTCTTTTATTTTTATGTTAGGATAAAATTCATAATATGCTCCTGTTTTATATTTTTGAAGAATATATAGTAACCGCGGACTCCAAAGATGGTTCACCCCCAGCTTCACAAGCTGATATTACACAGTTTAGCAACTTGACCAGCAATGAAGCAACCTGCTGTCCCTCCCTCCGCCTACTATTACAAAGTCGTAGCTTGCACCATCTGATGGGAATAATGAAGGTTATCCTTAGACATAAGTATTTTTCAAATCTAAGAAACTAAAATATTTGTATGAAAAGTGTCCTTTCATTTATATTTTTAACACTTTGCGGGACACTAAACGCCCCCAGACGTAATAACGATAAAACTTCTATAGTTTAAATTCAATTTTGTTACGTTTTTTGCAATTTGCAGGTACAACCCTCGTTTATAAAACCGTACTATTTAAACTATTAATAATATATAGACTATTTAATAAGATATCACTAAATATAAGAACTTAGAGGGGGGGGGGGGTAACACTAAACTGCAAACAAAATAATAAGACAACAGAAAGAACAAACGCATTTTTTGTAACACCAAATAAGAAACAATTTTTTTAAAGTGATAAGATTTCTCCAATTACAACTAAAGAGAAAACACACTCAAACAACATTATTAGCATATTATTATGGGTGATAATGATTCTAGACCGTAAATAAGAATTGATAATACTAATCTATATTTAAATACCACAGTTTTTCAGTAAAAAATTACCTTTGTTGATAAGAATAGAAACTAAACTACACACGTTTCTTTTCATTTTAAATGAATTAACTTCACGTAGTGTTAGGTTGCTTAAATACACGACAGACGAACGGCAAATAACGACTTTCTATTGGCACAAAATCAAAATCAAAATATTTTATTTCACATAAACCAACATGGGCACTTAGGAAACGTCAGAAGCTAGGTGCACGGTTCCAATTGGTCGTTTCCTATGGAGAAGAGCCGGCAAGAAACTCCACGGTTACTCTGTTTTCAAATTAAAGTAGATATGGGAGGACAGCGTTGGCCTGTCAACAAGTACCAGGTACTTGATAAAATAAAAAATGGTCTACAGATCTAAAGTCTACAAGGCGTACAAAGTCCTCACATTTACAAAATATAGAAGAATCCATCAAAAGGACAGAGAAAATATATAAAAACCTATTAAAACCAAGTGACATGACTGCCATTACAATACATTTACATACATACGAATTTGGACACCCTTGTAGTTCTAATGACAATATGCATATGGGTTCCCCAAAGGGTTAGGCAGGGGTGCACCTATATAGTACAGTCACGAGCACCAATATGTCAACACTTAGCAACTTTCAATTGTGATTTTTCGTGAAATAACGAATGCAATGTTGAAATACGACTCATTACATAAAGCTATTGGTTCGAAAATGCTGTTCGTAACAACATAAAATTTCATTAAAAAATAAAGGAGTAAATCGCTTTTGAATAAAGCCGAGTGTATACATACTTTTGTTCGTGACTGTACACCGACATTTCGCCCTTTAAGTTACAAATCCCATGTAACAAGGCAATAGAAGGCACAAATACCGGCTGCTATTGAAAAATACCAGATGGAACCCAATAACACTTTGCCCGACACTGGAATCGAATCCAGAACCTCATGTTCAGCAGTAGCGCTGGTGACCACTAGACATAAGAGGCAGTCAATACATTTCGTTTGATAAAGATCACCATTATACAGTTGATCTCTTCACGAGCGTGAAACTCTTATACATCTATAACTATATCTATCGTCACATAATGGTATAAAACAAAATCGTTTTTCGAGTTTGTCTGTGTGACCGCTTAGTTCTTCAAAAATACGCAATGCGGTTGTCACAGTAATTCAGAGAATTTATTAGGTACGGAATTATTATGTGTATTCCTTCCTACTAATATTATAAATGTGAAAGTTTGTATGGATGGATGGATGGACGTTTATTACTCTTTCACGCAAAAACTATTGAACGGATTTGGATGAAATTTGGCACACAGATGGTTTCTAACAAGGATTAACATATACGAATTTTTATCCCGATACTTCCACGGGATCGAAACTTATGCGGGTGAAACCGCGGGGTATAGCTGCACGCTGGCACGGAGGGGTCTCGGTATGTAAAACTGGTCACCCATCCACGGGCTGACCGTGGCAAGCGTAATTTAACCTGATCGATCGACCCGTGCGGTTGTTATTACTTAGCAAAGAATCTCGAAGTATTATGTGTATTATACATTAATAATTCATTGAACAGTGTATAAGGAATAGCGATAGCAATAAAAACACGTGTTATTTCAATATAATTTATTGAGAACAAAGATTATGATGTTTCACTAAAATATCCGAGGCCTTCTGTGCGATGACCATAACTGTCCCTTGAATGGTAGACCCAATGATATTAGGTATAATACTAGCATCAGCTACCCGAAGGTTCGTTACTCCTTTCACTCTTAGCTTTGAATCTACTACAGATCCCATGGAACAAGTACCAGCATAGTTGTGTAAAGTAGCAGTCATTCCTAGGGCATAACACTTCCAATAATCGTTGGAACCAAACTTTTTTCCAGCACACGTTTCCAATTCAGGGTCTACAAATGTGGCATTAAGACTCTTATAATATGATGTCTTTAGTATAGTATGGTAATGCTTCAGGTATTCAACATGGCGTTCCAAATCTCTTTCATTACAATAGTATCGAGGATCGATTATTGGACTATCTTCAGGATTGGTGCTATTGAGACGAATCTCACCCCGAGACTCAGAATACAAAAGATTATGGGTGATGAAATGCACTTGTCTATTATACAATTTTTTATATAAACGATTACAAATCTCGTCTTTAAAACTGAATACGAATCCACAGATTTCTAAAAAGTATTTTGGATCCCTGATGTCTCCACTCAGGGTTAGATAGTCAGCGTGATTTTGGTACTTGCTAATGGCCACCCGTCCTTCCATAACCTGTACGGGAAAATCATGAGGATTTTGTGGTGGTACAGGAGTTGCTTCTCCCATTTTGTGTATCACAATATTTGTTGGATTATCCTGGAAGTTTTGTCCCACAGGAAGATCTGATATCACTTTGATTCCTTTGCTCTCCAAATGTTGTTTGGGTCCAATGCCAGAAAGCATAAGCAAATGAGGTGATTTTATAGGGCCAGCAGTAACAATAACCTCTTTCCTTGCATTCACAGTTATTAATTTCTTTTCTTTCGTAAGGACTCTCACTCCAATAGCGCGTTTGTTATTATCAAAAATAATCTTCGTTGCCAAAGAATTGTACAGAACCTTTAGGTAAGGGTTATCTTTTTCAGGACTCAAGAATGAGTAGGCTGTGCTTTGTCGGGTCCATCTACCGATAGTGAAATAAGCGTTGGTGAATCCAATAGTGTTATTTGGGTTGATATCGTTCAGCACTTTGTATCCCAATTCTTTGTACGATTTAAAGTATCCGTCATTCATTTTGGAATGGTATTTCTTAATTTGGACTTTTCCTTTCGTGCCGTGGAAGAAAACATCGGGTGAATTGAGAATTTTTGTATCGATGACGTTTTCAGTTCTTTTGATAAGGGGGCAGAGTGCCTTGTAGGACCAGCTCGGGTCATTTGCGATGTGTACCCATTCATCGTAGTCTTTAGGGTGCCCAAGGCCATAGAGCATGAAGTCGACTTGCGCTGATCCTCCAAGTACTTTACCTTGCTGCAATTCTGATACTTCTCCCTTGTGGTATCGCATCGTGGTCTCATTTCGCACTGACGTGAAATTCCAATCGAAATCCGTATTCTTTAAATATGGAAATAATCCTGGAAGCTGAAAAAAGAACAAGCATTTAAATACTTCTTCTTTTTAAATTGGTTTTTATCAGTAGTATTATAATCAAACTTAACATCATCTTTCAAAAGTTTTTTTGTCAATTATTACGACATTAAACGAACTAATCATTATAATTTCGTTGATTTATGATAATCTGTATAGTACTTTCTTCAAGTGTCAGTGTTATTTCAGTTTTCGCTGATGTGAAAGTATTTTTATTGACTTAACAATTACATTTATCTATTTAATAAAAGCGACAGGCGGCAGGTGACAATCCGCCAACGTGACAATTTTACAATTATTTTTTAATGGTTTCAGCTGTCGTGAAAATGGTATCCATTAATTTTGTAATTTTTTTTCATATTCAGTCTTATGAAATAACAGTAGGAATGGCTTTTATTTTGATAGTTTTACCATTGCTTTATTTACTTTGTAGAGCAGATTTTTTTCGAACATTATGAAGCAATGGATTAACAATTTCCTTCGAAATAATTCAGATTGTGGTTGATAGTGAGTTACGCGGTTAGGGTTTTGGTTTAGGTACATACCTGTGATGAACTTTTAAGTAAAAAATACAGCTTTTAAAAAGCTTGCACAAAAGCATGCAAGATGCTTGTATGCCATAGGGCCATAACAACTTCTAATTTGCGAACGTCACAATGGCGTGTAATCTGCTTACCACATAGTTTTGTACAAGTATCTGCTTACCACATAGTTTTGTACAAGTATCTGCTTACCACATAGTTTTGTACAAGTATTTGCTTACCACATAGTTTTGTACAAGTATCTGCTTACCATATAGTTTTGTACAAGTATCTGCTTACCACATAGTTTTGTACAAGTAATAGGCTTGTATCACGTGCTTTAAATGAGTTGATTGAACTTCACAACTCAGGGCTGCTTTTTCTACAGACATACAACTTTTATCTGAACAATAAATATTATAGTTTAACATAACTGTCAAATAACAATATTTATTCCTCAGAAAAAAATCTATACTTATACCTATTGAACGGACTCGCACGAATTGGACTCGAACTTGGAACCCTTCGTGTGCAACAATGGTTCTGTACCACCGAACACTATTATATTCTTTTTGTTATAGCGGCCATAATACGGCCTCTGAGAAAATTACAAGTGTTACGGTTCAAAAGATACAGCCCTGTGACAGACGGACGGACCGAGGAGCCTTAGTAATAGAGTCCTGTTGGCATCCTTTGTGAAAATTGATAATCACTAAAAAATCTTAGATGAATTTAGTTATAATTACCTCAGTTTCTATAGTGGGTTCAGCGCCCGCTTCTATGAGAAGAACATTCATTTTTTCTTTAGCTAGATTACTAGCTATGATACACCCTGCCGTTCCGCCTCCTATTATTACATAGTCGACGCTGAACCTATCTGAAAAACAATTTTTATTACTACCAGGACTTTATTGACTTTATAGTTCATACTAAATAATAGAGGTCTATGTGGTCTGATAGGGAATCGCCCTACATTAACTCTGCGTATTGTAGTCCACTACTGGACATAGCCTGCTCCCAGGCTGCACCACAGCGCCCCGCCCCCTCCACCTTCCGCATCCTGTCTGTCCAAGCCACCTTTTTAAGGCCGTCCGTCCATATAGCTGGCAGGCGTCCTGAACTACGCTTGCCGATACGTGGTCTCCACTTCACGACTCGTCTAAAGGGATTCACCCGAGGAAGTGATATTACCATACGTATTTTTGCAACCACGCTGTAACGCTGTGTTGCCTGCGGTGAAATAACAGGCACAATGAACACCTTGTCCTTGTCTTTAAGATTGAAATTGTGTTGGAAAATACTTAAGGGTTTTGCATGTAAATCGGCGGTAAACACTTTCTATTAGGACTGTAGGTCTGCTGGCCCACACTAGTTCATAAAATAAACTTCTTCAAACTGAAGTGAGTCATTTATTTATTTTATTTTACATTACATCACGCCTTGTTTACCCGGGTTACACAGAGAATACAAAAGAATAGAGTACTCTTTTTTATTAAGAAACTGTTAAATTTTCCCAATCAACCTTGAACCTTAATGCTTTAGTGATAAAGTTGAAAATCTATTAAAGAAATTTGTCAGGTCGTAGTAGCTTTTTTTTTTTGAGGATGGGAAATCATCAAATGACCCCTCCCGCTCTGGCTGGAGCGGAAGGGAGTGTCAGACTTACTGACTAAAACCCACCCGTATTCCTTCCTTAGCCCTTTATGTTCCAGGGCAGCGGTAACCCTGTCGGACGATCCCGCTACCCAGATTGTAGTAGCTTAACGTGCTGGCGTCTGTACACAATATTACAGATGTAAATGGAGAAATTTTATAAGGGGTTTTACAATGGGCGGTTTATCGCCAAAAGGATATTTTTAAGACGACACAGGCATATGCAGAGGTGTTATACTAGAATTACACTCACATCACTCACATTTTGCCACTTATTTCTATTATTGGTAGTCTCATGTAATACTGGCGAGTCAATTTTCAATAGACGGGCTCTTTTACATTAACATTAATTGTTCATTAAAAGCCATTAGTCACTTTGAGAAGAACATTTGCTATTAATTCTTTACAAGGCAACTAAGTATTTCAGTTTCATTTACGCTCCAAAATAAACAATTTCAAAATACCTTTTACAACAGCTGGTTGAGGCCACAGAAACGCAGCTAGGTTCAGGTACGTTAGCAACTTTAGGATGTTCTGTTTTTTTAATATGTTCGCAAATATCCGCGAAGCCGTCTCCATATTGTTTTTGAAGCTTTATAACGTTGGTGAAACCTGGAATAAAGATTTAGTAATATTAGAAACACTGATGCAGAAAAAGTTAGAAATAAACGCGCCCTTAAAAGTTCCAGGCCCTCACTTGCACCATGATCCAGTTAATACACAACACAAATAATCAGCCTATGATGTTCCCACTGCTGGGACACAGATCTCCTCTGTGAGAGGGAGTGGGCCGTGATCAACCACGCGGGCCCAGTGCGGGTTGGTACTCGTAGATGTCACATGTTTTCGATTTTTTGGTTCTACGACATGCCGGTTTCCTCACGATGTTTTCCTTCACCGTTGAGAGCAATGGTGATGAAATAATTTACAAGTAAAGTGCTTCTCTGGGTTCGAACCTACGACCTACATATCGTAAGTCGCGGCTGTTATCACCGGGTCACCAATGCTCTTAATACAATTTAATACGTTTACCATCACATATAAATAAAATGATCATTTAATGATGATGTTTACATGCATGTAACTATGTAGCCTCTGTTGGCGATCCAATTTTCAATTCAATTCATTTATTCAGGAACAATTCACATTGTGTTTGAAATCAGTAAAATTATAAAACTATCACATTCATAATACTATAAATAAATAATAATAAATGATGTCTTTTTTTTTTTGAGGATGTGAAATCATCAAATGACTCCTCCCGCTCTGGGTGGAGCAGAAGGAAGTGTCAGACTTTTACTGACTAAAACCCACCCGTGTTCCTTCCTTAGCCCTTTATGTTCCAGGGCAGCGGTAAACCCTTTCGGATGTTCCCGCTACCCTGGCAGGGATAAACGATGTCTTGGTCATCCATTAACAATGAAACAGTTTGCTAATGCTTTGTTTAATGTAAAACTTCACTAGATAGGTTTGTAGTAAAAATAAAATGATATTAGTACGTTTTAAAGTTTTCCGTAATCAACTTAGTTAAATAAAGTAAGACTTACCTGAATGAATTCAGTTACAATTCTTCATTTCCTTACATTTTCATCTACTAATATACTACACTTCAATACCTACCGGCCGATATATTGTTAGGCAAATAAATAGCAAAGAGATAAGATGAATTTATTTGAAAGTTAAATTAAGCTGAATAACTCATTGATTATAGTCACGATGAGTAAGGCTAAGGCGATAGAGGAGCGATAAACAAAAGAACATGCAAGCCACCCACGATGAAAAACTGGCGAGGAACGCAGTCAGGCTACCTACCGAATTTGCACCCTGGTGAAATATTTTATTTTGGTCAATGTCCTGAATTTGATATTGGTAGGCACGTAAAGACGCCTGCACATCAAGCTTCTACAACTGTCAAATGTCTTTAATATATTTTCGACTTTATCGCTAAAGTATTAAAGTTCAAGGTTGACTGGGAAAATTTTACAGTTTCGGGTATGTTGAAGAACAATTAATATCATCATCTATTTTCGTACTAATAGAATTTTTTCGTATTCATAGAAAAATGATCAGTCGTCTAGGTTTGTATTCTGTGTGCGTTTTTGTCACCTGGCACCATTTCTTGCGAAGTGTATTGCAGAACAGACCATGAATGAGAACACGGATGGCGTCATCACCTCAGGCCATATTATTATGCCTCACTAATTTGATGAGTAAGAAAATTCAGAGAATACATTGTCACTTTGTACCTACCGTACAAAGTGACAATGTTCTTGTGGCGCGTGGGCAAAATCAGAACCAACGCCGCCATCTTGTTTTGTCAAGACCAATTTTTGTTACAATTTCTCAATAATGTTTTCCACAGAGGAGCAATTATTCTCGTAATTTTAAAAACGTTCGCAGTCTGATCTTAGTCTTCATCTATCAAAAACCTCTAATTTCCCTACATTTTGATAAGCTTTTGACATTTTGTTTGTCACCGAGATGAGACTGTGACTAGATTTACTGTCTACCAGCGGGCTATGGAACGAAGAATAGGTGTCAAACTCACAGACGGCATTAAGAACTATACTTCGTTCTAAAACACAAATAGCGGACGCTGGCCGCACAGCTGCTGGGCATATCTGTCGCATGTGCAAGGCAAGCAAATGGCAGGAAACGACAGTGCGACAGGCCCAGAATGAGGTGGAGGGATGAGCTGGGCTCCTTCTCAAAGAATTGGTCCACTATCGCAGTAGACCGGGAAAAGTGGAAGGAGGGAAGGGACCAGGCCTTTGCTCTGCAGTGGGACATCATCATCTGCCTGCCTTTTCCCAACTATGTTGGGGTCGGCTTCCAGTCTAACCAGATGCGTCTGAATACCAGTATTTTACATGGAGCGACTGCCTATCTGACCTCCACAACCCAGTTACCGGGTAATACGATACCCCTTGGTAAGACTGGTTGTCAGATTTTCGGGCTTCTGACTACCCGTAACGACTGTCAAAGATCCATGAATAAGGAGCTCACTGATTGTAGCAAACTGTCAGTGTCACTTAAGAAGAAGTCTTCAAAACTCATCAAGTTGTTAGAGATAAAATAACTGCGAACGGAACATAATATTGTATGTAACTTATTAATTATCTGTTTTGTTCTAACGCAAAACAGTTTGTTTACGTTTCCTTCAAAACCCAACGCGTTGTTTGAAGAAGCGTCTTGAGACTTTGCCTTGATGACAAAAACAAACATGTAAACTGTCACGCCTTCCCGCTTTTTGCATATTGCCCGCCGTCGCTATATTCCAGTGATCACTCAGTCCGCAGTCTTATACGATTAGTATTCAAAACTTGGGTGACGTCAAACTGTAAGAAACAATTAGTAATAGGTGATGTTTTTCTCTATTTACTATTTACAGACGTTAAGAACGATAGCTCTTAGAGATATCAAGTTCAATAACACTTAATACTAGGTACATTTTCCACATACATACCTAATATAAAAAGTAAGGTAATTTTTGGGACATGGTCTAACTCTAAAAGAATTTACTAGTAAGGGGAACTTAGGGGGCCCCTCCCCCTAAGTTCCCCTTACTAGTAAATTCTTTTTACTAGTAAGGGGAACTTAGTTATTAATGATTTAAATTATTATAATTCTGTAAATACATACTTGTTACGATCGCGAATCGTATTTTGTTCAGCATACAACCTGATAATGACTACTGCAAATTGCGAAAAAACGTAAGAAAATTTGGATTTCGCGGGCTGCATTGGCACTTCCCCCTTAAGGAAACAGTGGTACCGTTTTGGTTATACAAATTGAAAAAGTAAATTTAATTTCTAATTTTACTGCTCCAATTTTCAGGTAAACTACTCTAGTATTGGGACCCTCTAGGGTCCCTAACAACCGTTATTGGGACAGTCGACCGCGCGTTGGTGGTACGCTTTGACCTTAAGTTGTAGAGCGGAGAGTCAATACGAGGCCAGCTTATAATATTCTGATTTTGTTACCACAGCGGCCTACCTGTACAAAAAATATTTCCGAATATGTTCACCACAGACTACCTACAGTATTTTTCACTGCAAAATTTTAATCCATCCAAAGGTTGTTTTTAAAAGATCGCTCTTAGCGATAAGAACGCCCATTGCGTCACCGTTTGTAAAATTTATATATTTATGTTCTTTAATTTTAAGATGTACATAATAAAGAGTATTCTATTCTATTCATTTTTGTAATAAGTGGTGATGTGTCCACCTGCAAAATGTGAGAGAAATAATAAATTTTACTGTAAGAATTTCTTCTTCTTCCGTCCCTGGTTCCCTTTATTTGGGCTTCCCTATCTCCTCACTTTTCTGCGCCAAGTTATTTTGTCTCGGGTTGTCGGTTCAGGCAATGAGGCTTATTTGAGGTATCTCTTTACCTTATGAGGATTTATGAGGATGATTTATAACCAGGATTAACACATTTTACACACATATAGCATACCTACATTTTATCCCGATATTCCCACGGGATCGAAACTTATGCGGGTGAAACCGCGGGGCGCAGCTTGTTTCAAATAAACCAATTACAGGCACTTTTGAATTGTCAAGGGTCAGAAAGATGAAGCTAGTTGCCCATTCCAAAGCATAGTAGGTACATATGGAGAAGAACGGACAAGAAACTTCATTTATATGTATAACAAGATGGTTATCACACAGAATTTAAGAAATAATGTTGAGATTTGTTTCTTTATATAAAATAATTTATATTATAATTTTTTTTTAAACATAATACCTATAGTCATAATTATTATGACGTAGGTTTCCTTAACAATGCTTGCACCGCTTAAAAATAAATAATATTAGCCTGTAATTATTCCACTATAATAGAATTCCCACAGTAAGTAAGTACCAGTATAAATCATAATATCAATTTGGCGATATCAACTAGTGTTGTAATAAAGGCCATCTTAGTGTTCGTACACACGAGCGAAACGCGTCATCGGTAGAAGCAACTGCAGTTGCCTTTGCCGTTGACGAGTGCCGCTCGTGTGTACGCACACTTAGCGGTGGTGGAGTTGCAAACTTAGACCTTAACGCAAGCAGAAGCGTAGCTGAAAAAATAAACAAAATAGACACTAATTAAATAATTGACGACATGGTTGGCGCAGTGGCTGAGCGATCGACTGCCGCGCTGCGTGTCGCGGGTTCGATTCCCGCACGGAACAAATAATTGTATTGCCTACAGGTAGTTCTTCCGGGTCTGGTTGTTTGTGTATGTGAGTTTAAATGTTTGTAAACGCACCCACGTTACAGGAGTAATTCCTAGTGTGGAACAACGTTTGAATTAAAAAAAAAAAAATCGAGCTGTGGTGGTGGCCCAGTGCTAACGGCCGCTACTTACGAGTTGTAGGTCATAGGTTCGAACCCGGACAGGCGCTTTACTTTATGTAAATTATTTAATCACCACTGCTCTCAAAAGGAAAACTTCGTGAGGAAACCGGCATGTCCTAGAACAAAAAATTCGAAGACGTGTGACATGTACCAACCCGCACTGGGCCCTCGTGGTTGATAACGGCCCACTCCCACAGAGAGGAGGTCTTTGTCCCAGCAGTGGGAACGTGATAGGCTTATTATGTGATGATGTTATGTAAATAACTCATGGAGAAAATATCGACCTTTTGTTAATCAGAATCAAGAAAGGTTATTAACAAAAATACAGTCTCCTTGCTTAATTACTGTCTAAGCGATTTCTTGGTGATTCATAAACTAAACCGGTGCCACAAAGCAGTTGCTCTCTTGGTAATGAGGCGGCGTGACGGCGGCGGTGACATGAGAGCATAAACTTGAAACTTCCGAGTTATGTCTGCACCACATTAAAGGGGCAATGTATAACTCGGAAGTTCATAACTAAAGAAAGTCAGCTCCAACTATAATATAAGCGACCACGCCTAATAATTGGTTTACCTGACTGACTGGTAACTGATTTTCTTTATTAGGGTAGTTCCATGCCGAAGATCGCTCACTGCGATACCTCGCGATCGCAGTTTAGCTCGCTACCTCGATGTCACCTCCATGTAAAACAAATGCATGCTAATAGATATGCACGCACATGCCGAAGGCCGTGTTCAGACGACACGCGCCGATCACGCACACGCGTTGTGCCCGCCTTATGGCAGCTCTCCATTTGCGCGGACACGTCGTGCGACGCGTCCAGGACAGGTGGCGATAGTGAAGAGGCGAGACGCATTTCTCGGCAGATCCCTTTGATGCGTGCCCAAAAAACCGACAAATCACGGATTGCGGCAGGGACGGAGGCAGACGCGGACACGGACACGCAGGCAGATCTCGACAGATTTTGCCCTCTCCACTATGCGCGGATGCATCCGCGGACGCGTCGCACGACGTGTCCGCGCAAATGGAGAGCTGCCTTTACACCCGTGCTTGGCACGCGCAAAATCTGTCACTCGGTGAGCGCGGGGTTGGAATGAGGCGGGATCGAAGCGGGCGCGTGGCGTGTGCGGTTGGACTTCGATAAATGCAATTTTAGATCTATTGATGTGTCATAAGAGTCGTCAAATTCTATGCAAAAAAATTCCAAGCTAGTTAGACGCGGGTGCTGCCGCGCGTGGCGTGCGCTTAGCAGGCGCGTGTCGTCTGAACGCAGCCTTAGGATACCTCACTGCGATACATCGCGGGCTGCTTGAGGGTTTACCTCGATGCCTAACATGCGTGAATGTCTTGCTTGTCTTTGCTGAAAAAGAGTAGGGATCGAGGCCTTTGCCCTACAGGACAGGACATCACAGGCCTTTATAAGAGAAATGTCAAGAGAAGTCGTTATTTTTTCCTTTCCCACAATTTTTGTTACTTTATTCACATTACAATCTAGCCTATTATGTAATAATAAATAAGTACACTATTGCCAATTTCTTTTAAAACAAAGAAATCAAGGTATTATCTGTCAAGTTATAAATTCTCTTCTTATTGAGGCTTAGAATAATCCTGTACTTAGTAAGTGCCCATTTTAAAAACTGACAAGACTGTTTCGCATTTTACGCATATTTTGCGTTCAAAATAACTTATTTTACTTTCTTCAATATCTGAAACATCACACTCTATGGGCGTCGAACTTAGATTATTTATTCGAACTATCTAAACTATTGACTGACAACTAACAATGTTCAGGCAAGTTATTTATAGACGTTAATTCATGGCCAATTCAATTTAATTACGTAAACACGCATGGACAAAGGAAACAAGTTAAATTACAAGATAAATAAGTAACTAAGTATTTTTTGTAAATGATTATAGCCAACATGAAATATTTCACATGAATGCTTTCTTGACATGTCAGTTTAATACAAACGAATACATGTTTTGCGAATTTGATCTTTATTAGCTACAAGAACTATCGCACTGACAGGTGTCAGGGACGCATTCTCCCGATGGCCGGACTATAAGGCAGTTATTAATTTTGATTGAGATAAATGTCGAAGACATTTTTTTTTGCTTCACTTTCTATTATATTTACGCAAAAACCACTGACATTTAATTGGCAAGTCTGAGGCCATGTGTTTTCATGGTCCTCGGGACGCGCCACCGTCGGGTTCACAAATAACGGCGGGAAGGGTTCATATCGGCGCCGAGCTGACGATGAAGTACCTGGGACTCGTCCTCGACAGCCGGTGGAACTTATTCCGGGCCGGGGCTGCCTTGAGGCGGCTCCTGCCCAATCTAGGGGGACCAAATGCCTCCTGCTGGAAGCTCTATGCGGGGGTCGTGCGGTCCATGGCCCTTTACGGGGCACCGGTATGGGCGCGTTCGCTGAGGCGGCGACCAGCCCGCCGGTTGTACGCGTCCCAAAGGGTCATGGCTGTCCGGCTGATCCGAGGATACCGCACGGTCTCCGCTGAGGTGGCGAGCCTCCTTGCCGGATTGCCGCCATGGGATCTGGAGGCCAAAGTCCTCGCCCACATATGGGAGTGGCGAGAGGAGGCAAACCGCCGGGGCGTAACTCCGCTGCCGCGAGAAATCACGGTACAGCGGACAGAGCTCCGGCGGGATCTCATAGCGGCATGGAGAGTGCGATTGTGGCAACCCAGCGCTGGGCACACCACAATAGCGGCGATAAGTCCCCTTCTTGAGGAGTGGCTAGAGAGGCGCCACGGCGCCCTCACCTTCCGCCTGACGCAGGTCCTCACCGGACACGGTTGTTTCGGGAGGTTCCTGTTCAGGATAAAGCGGGAGGAAACGCCAGGGTGTCACCACTGTATGGATCGCCCGGTAGACACGGTGGAGCATACGGTGGAGGTCTGCCCGGCTTGGGCGAAGCACTGCCGTGTCTTCGTGGCGGCGATCGGCAGCGGTGATCTCTCGCGTCCGGCCCTGGTCCAGGCCATGGTACGGAACGAGAGTGCATGGGAGGCCGTCACCTCCTTCTGCGAAGCAGTAATGCTCGCGAAGGAGGAGGCGGAGCGCGTGAGGGAGAGGCAATCACTGCGCTCTCACGCCCCTAGTCGCCGCAGGAGACGCCCTGGACGGGAGTCAACAGCCAACTCCCGGCCACCGTAGGCGCGGGCTTGCGGGCGGCGAGCAATGGGCAGCTCGCCGCCCGGTAAGGACCAGGCCCGGGTCGACGGCGCATTGTATTCATGTGATATATAACGTTGTATGCCGTTGATTTGCTGGCATTTATTGAAGAGTTCCGTTGTCTGTCTCCGAAACTCATCATCAGATCTTGTCGAAATTTCTATGGGACCATTTGGGAAGTATACCCTTTCCAACAAAAAAATATTTTTTCAAATCGGTTGGCAAGCGACGGAGTTATGCGCGAACAAACATAAAAAAAAAATACAAACATCCGAATTGAGAACCTCCTCCTTTTTTAGAAGTCGGTTAAAAAGGTTTTATTCACCACGCATTTTCTATTATACCCAGAATCTCGTGGAAAAATCTTATTGAGAAGCAGAGATCCGAAAGAACAGCCAACAATATACACTGGATATTATTCTAACGATGATGATTTGGACAAACATGCGATGTATCTACAAGATTTTTTGAAAGTTCAAGATACAGTTTTTTAACAGTGTTCAAGCTGAACTTGTTGTTCCTGAAGCTTGTGGTTGCCGTGATTTGTATTCTACTCATGAATATTGGAAATGCTATGCGCTTTGTATGATGATGTCAGTATTACATTACGCTGCTTCCTGTCCTATGGGGGTTGTAGTCAACTCTCGTCTCAATGTGTTTGGGGTACAGAGGCTAAGGATTGCAGACGCTAGTGTCATGCCAAAGATCACTGGAGCCAATACCAAAGCTGCGACTATTATGATAGGAGAAAAAGCGGCTGATCTTATCAAAGAAGATAATCACTTAGTTTAAGGATGTGTGCTTGGACGGTAGATGGTAGTTGTTTTTTTTATTAAATTATTTACATTAATTTATGTTAACTGTTAAAAATGATATTCACTGTTATTAAAACCTCATCTTTACACAAACTCTTTCATAAATAAGAACTATATCGCGAAGGAAAACATCGTGAAGAAACCAGCATGTCCTAGAACCAAAAATTCGAAGACATGTGACATCTACCAACCCGCATCGGGCCCGCGTGGTGGATTACTCCTAGATAGATCCCTTCAGAATATCCTTCTAGAATATACTATTAGGTACACCAGAACTTCTATCCCCATATGGACTCTTTTCCCCCAAACGAAGCTAGGTCTATCAAAAGTAATACCGAAAAAACAAATGGCAGACAATAATAACCCTTAACAGTTATGACGCTAATCCGGGGTACCAGGGACGCATAATAACACGGAACTATTCCCGTCGCATCTGGAGAAGATTATTGAAGGAACACACAATGTCACGTGCTCACAGATTTCCTACTTTTTGCTTACCTACTTGCAAACGCTTGATACGAGCTCTGCTATATTGACACGGTAAAGGAACAATATAATGCTACAAAGTGTCATATCGAGTGCTTCCTTTAATTCAGTCTGTAGCACGCAAATGCCCGCCAGACAAAACACCAACGCACGAAGGCTGCGCTGACGTTCATACTCGGGGTCACCAGTTTAGAGGCATGAGGAACAGGGTGTAAAGTTCACTCATCCTCCATAGAAAAGGGAGGATCCTCCGACCAGACGGGTGTTGTGTCTGGCGGGCAATTGCCCAACGATTGATGTTGGGAAATTGTATCTATGCTAATTGCGCGGTAAACTCTGCTTGCGAGATGCAGGATTTGCGTGACGTCAGTATGACGCGTTGTTCGCATGTGGCGTTGTAGATACCGCTACAAGTCTATATTGAAAATCAGTTGCGTTAGGTAATAATGTGCTATGTTTATTTCATACGTTATCATTAGGTACATTATCTGTGAGGATCGCTCGTCAAATACATTGTTAACAGACGTTAATTCATTGCCAATTTAATTTAACTACGTCGACACGCATGGGCAAAGGAAATAAGTTAAATTACAAGATAAGTAAGGGAAATAAGTATTCTTTTTAAATTATATGTCCATCATCCATGATGCTACGTAACGTTCAAGTAGCATCAAGATCTCTCAGTTCACCAATCGGTTATTCCGTTTATTCACCCCAAAAATCCACCCTAGGGTGGACACGCAAAAACGCATGTGCGAGAATCCAAGGCTCCGCTGTCCCTCCGTCTGACTGTCTGCCAATTACGAACTTGAAATTTTCTCAGAGTGTGTACTACTATAGCCGCTAGGAAAACGACTAATAACGAGTAATAGAAATAAATAGTAAAGTTAAAACTTAAAACCCCATAATACAAGGCGCTCAATTAAAACCTGATTATGTTAAAAAATATAGTTAATTTAACGATATTTTTCTCATTTAAATAAAAAAAATACATGGAACCCTAAGTTTTATTACGTCGCACTCGAGGTATAAATATTATTTTGCAACTGAGTTTTGGTCCAGTCGCGTGTCTGTGTTGGAAAAGATACCTATTTATTTTTTCTTGGACAGATTTAGTATTTTATATTCAAATAATACGTGAGACCTAAATATCTGTAATTAAAAATAGGGAAGACTAATTAAATCTAACATAACAACGGTAAGTTTTTATATTATAATTTATATATCAATTATATAATAGTGACTACAAAGTGTGTTCAGTGGCAAACAGAGATAATTTACGAAAATGCATGAAAGGCATTGTACAATTGTGATGTCATACAAAAGAAAATATTACGTTTCAGAATATTTCGAAGACTCCGTTATCATAAATCTGAAATGATGTCGAAACAGCCCTAAAAGCCTCAACTCTAAAAAATATCCAAAAATGAATGCTACTACAGCGGTACTAGGAATCCAGAAGATACAAGGAGCCTTCAATATATTGGCTGCGTTACAGCTGACCGCATTTTTATGGCCGCAGCAGGCACAGGTTCAAGGTAATGTTCAAATTAGCTAGTTATTATATATAAACTAATTTGATAGACTAGAAACCAGTGCATACTAAACATACATACTAGACATAAATAGACAGACAAGGTTACGGTATTTAGGTAATACTAGCTGCACCCCGCGGTTTACGGTTAAATATATTTATTTCTCAAAAGAATTACAAAATTCACTTATAGGGAAAACATAAAAATTGGTTTAGAACAAGGTTATCTGCCAGTAAAAAAAAAAATATTTCATATCATTTTGGCTTACATTGCATGTCGAGGAGTCCATTTAGGCATAGCAATACCTGTAGTTGAAGGCTCCGCTCTTCCCTTACATTATAAATTACAAATAAGTAAGTAACGAAAACAAAAAAAAAAAAAATAAAGAAAGAAAGAGAATACGATCAATTGTGTAAGTGCGTGAGTGTTGAGAGAGGGTGTGTGTGTGTGAGAGAGAAAGACAGATTTTGAGTGTACATGGTGTGACTAAATAAGCGAATAACATCACTCTAGAGTCTAGATCATATAATATTAAGTCACACGTTGCAAAAGTAACTCTGTATCATCATAATTTAAATTGTGTAGTCAAAAAACAAAACAAACATGTAGCTTAAAACTAGCATTACAATAATACATTGTTTTAGCATAACAAAATAAACAAATCAGAATAACCTTATTCTGATTTGTTAATTTTGTTATGCTAAAACAATGTATTTATTGTGTGTAACCCACCTGGGTTACACACAAGAAACAACAAAATAGTTTTGGGTTATGAGGGTAGGGTGCAATTTAATAAACGTTGCGTGTTTATTAAGGCCTACGACATAGTGCAGAATACACCGTTAAACTTTGATCGTTTTAATCCTTAAAAGGGGTCATTGTACTCATCATTATGAACAACTTTTACTACGGGACCAACACTGAAATCGTGAAAAAAAAATCAGTTGATCCATGTGTTATGTCGAGTTATGCGAACATAAATCTATGGATCAACTGATTTTTTTTTTCATAATGATGAGTACAATGACCCCTTTGAAGGATTAAAACGATCAACATTTAACGGTGCATAAGCGATTTATTAATTTATTAATAACCAACCTATACTTATTTTTATTTTTCGGTTAATATTTATACGTAAATTGCACCCGCAGGTTTCACCCGCATAAGTTTCGATCCCGTAGGAATATCAGGATAAAAGTATCCTATGTGTCAATCCTGGTTATAAACTATCTGCGTGCCAAACATCCAAATTTGTTCAGTAGTTTTGGCGTGAAAGAGTTACAAACAGCCATCCATCCATCCATCCATACAAGCTTGCGCATTTATAATATTAGTAGGAATAAAAATGCAAAAGTAATTCTGTCGGTGTCTATCTATCTCTTACCCTTTTACGTCATACCGGCTGAACGGATTTTAATTAAATATGGCACACGGGTCCAGGCATACCCGCACTGGGCCCGCATGGTGGTGGATTACTCCCTCGCACCGAGAGGCCTGTTGGAAATATTATAGGCTCAATATGCTTAAGCCATACGGAAATACCTGGGTTACGAAATTGGATATTTATTTTATCACGGTATGTGGTAGTTTACGTCCTCCACGCGGGCGAAGCCACGGGGAAAATCGGTTGGAATTTTGATGTAGATTGAATTCTTCATATTTTTTGGTTTCAATATCCAGAGACTAGAATGCTTGAAAGTAGGTAGTAGTCATTTTAAAAATTGCTATAAAATATTTGTTGCCATAACACAAGCATTAGGTTGCTTAGCTTGGGACTAGATGGCGCTGTGTGAAATGTCCAGGGATATTATATATATATTATATAATTTCACATTATTATAGTGCGACCGACGAGAGAATGCTGTCTTGACATATCGGTTTAATACAAACGACTACGTATTTGGCAAATTTGATCTTTATTAGCTCTGGTAGCATAAATGATGAAATTTAATTTATTTCTTTCATGATAAATGTCGAGGACATTCTTTTTTTTTTTGCTTCACTTTCTTTTATATTTACGCAAAAACAACTGACATTATCACTCACTCCGACCGCATGTCAATAATTTAATTGGCATGTGTGAAATTATATCAGCATTGTTCTAATTATGGTAATGACAGTAATTACCTTTATCATTATGATAATTGTACGTAAAAATTTCAATATATATTTTATTTTATTTATAATAGCCTTTGAAATTGACCTGGACATTTGAGTAACAATAGTATTTAATATGAGCAGTGAGCAGTGCTGGCCAAATGGTAACGGTCCCGACTTACGAGTTATAGGTCGTGACTTCGAACCCAGGCAGGCACTTTACTTTGTGTATTTAAATTCATTATCACTGCTCTCAAAACTGTGAAGGAAAACATCGTGAAGAAACCGGTATGACCTAGAACCACCAATCGAAGATAATATGTGAAATCCGCCAATCCAAACTGTTCCCGCGTGGTTGATTATGACCCAGTCCCTTTCATAGAGGAGGCCTGTGTCCCAGCAGTGGGAACGCTAAAGGGTGATTATGCTAGTATTAAAAATTTGCTCATCAGATGGCGCCTGTTTTGACTTCATCATAGTCGGTGCCGGGTCAGCAGGCAGCGTGATAGCCAATAGACTCACAGAGATTGAAGATGCCACAGTTTTACTAATAGAAGCTGGCGGCGATCCTCCAATAGAATCTGTGGTAAGTGCGGTATTTAAATCTTGAGGTTTAACAATGATTAAATCAGTAATCATGCAGTCGTAATAATCACAGAGCACGTAATCACCGCACCGGTAGCGACAGCGCTGTGAGTAATAAAATTCGTGTCGTCGAAAGTGCGTTGAGCATATAACTTCTGTCACAGACGCCATTGTATGGCGTCAATTTCTATACGTCTTTTGAGTCGTAGTACGTGTGTACAGTAACATGCTTGGTTTGTATGAAATCTGTGGGGCATGTCTACTAAAGTTTGTCAATCCATTATTGAGACAATTGCACCCTACTTAGCTTTAATATTTAATTTGTGTGTAGATCAAGGGGTATTCCCGGATTTAATGAAGTTGAGTAAAGTTATTCCACTTTTCAAATCTGGGGACAGCAAAAACACAAATAATTATGGACCCGTATCGGTTTTGCCGGTTTTCAGCAAGGTGGTTGAAAAAGTAATGTTAAATCAAATGCTCAATCATTTTAATCGTAAGTGTTAGCAAGGTTATAAATGTCACAATGGAAGGCCTATTTTATTTATTTATTGTGCACCAGAAAATACATAACAAAAAATACATTTAACACTACAAAACATATAATGGGCAATTTCGAGGCTATTTTTTAAAGGAAATCTAATACGCATTTGTCAGTACTAAATTTCGGACGCGCCGACTAAAATTGAATATTCATGGACTGATATTTAATTAAGAATTTAGTAGCAACATTTACTGCCGTCAACGTCGAAGAGGGCTCGTTTTTAAACAATTATAAGGAAATCTTGAAGCCGTTATGTTATTCAGAAATGAAGTGTTTCTGTATACCAATGTTGTCTGTATAGATTATCGTGAATGCGTTCCAGAACTAATATTACGCTACGATTGGTCAATATGCATAACATAGTAGGTCGTTCATATTAATCGATTCGAATTGAGTGTCAGACATTGATTCGGGTAAATCAAACACCTGGTGATTTAATATGACAAATAAACAGTAATCATTAAAGCAATTTATATTTAAAGTATTCCACGTATTGTATTTCTAGATTCCATGGTTTCCAATGCCATTTAAGAAAATCTCTTAAGTTGATTGGAACCATGACGCTGAACTGCGCCGCACTTTAATTACATACGCCGGTATCGTTTGTTTTCTTTGTGCTATATTAAATCGTATTTAAAGTGGTTCACACCACGAGTTTTCACGCACAATTTTTTTCTCTAAACCTATTCTTAGGAACAACAAAAGAAAAAAAAAACAACCATTCAAAATAATCATTTCCTTGAAGGTTCACCTTCATGGAAGTCTGTATATTTTTATATCTTTCTTCTTTTTGACTAACCCGATATTTGGTAACTACATAATTTTCATTATATTTTCCTTGTCCATTATATTTCCAATTCTATTTCAGATACCAGCATTTATTCCTTTCTTAAAGAAGACATCAGTAGATTGGAACTACAAAACTGAAGACGATGGCTACAGCCAACAGTTTCACAAAAACGCTGGAGTAGAACTGACGAGAGGAAAAATGCTTGGGGGCTCAAGTTCTAATAATTTCATGGCTTACACGAGAGGGAATCGTCATGATTTTGACAACTGGGCGAAGATGACTGGTGACGAGTCATGGAATTGGGAACACGTACTTCCATATTTTATAAAAAGTGAAAGGCTAGTCGACCCTCTCCTTCTTCATTCCGATTCAGGCGCTTTTCATGGTACTGATGGCTATTTAGGAACTACCAGGTATTATAATAACGAGGTTCTAAAGTACTTTGAAGCTTTCGAAGAAGTTGGTCATGACATTGTTTTGGATACGAATGGGGATACTCCTCTTGGGTACACTGAAAGTATGTTTACCATTGCTGACGGTGTAAGACAAAGCACTGCTCAGTCATTTTTGCATTCTATCAAAAACCGACCCAATTTGTTTGTGCTGAAAAACACACTGGTATCGAAAATCCTCTTTGATGATGACAAGAACGCTGTTGGTGTTGAAGCTATCTTAGAAAATAATAAAACTGTCTCCTATAAAGCTAAAAAAGAAGTGATTATATCGGCTGGAGCAATTAACACCCCGCAGCTGTTAATGCTGTCTGGAGTAGGTCCAGAAGATCATTTACTGAACCACAACATAAATGTACTTTCTGATCTCCCTGTCGGTCAAGATTTACAAGACCATGTTATGGTTATTATGACTCACACTATGGGAACATCACCTCCGTCTAAGCCAGTGGATCCTACAAAATTTTCAAATCCGCTCATAATGGGGTATGTCACCCTAAATAAAAGTCAAGACAATATAGATTATCAAACCATTAGTTTTGTAATGAACGAACCCACTGCTTTGTTGCAGTTTTGTTCTTTCTATTTTTCTTATTTAGATGAAATATGTAATGCCTTATATAACGGTAGTATTGGAAAAGAAGTTTTATTTAGCTTGGTTGTTTTAATATATCCAGAATCTCGTGGAAAAATCTTATTGAGAAGCAGAGATCCCAAAGAACAGCCATTGATATATACTGGATATTATTCTAATGATGGAGATTTAGACAAGCATGCGATGTATCTACAAGATTTTTTGAAAGTTCAAGATACAGAGTTTTTTAACAGTGCTCAAGCTAAACTGGTTGTTCCTGAAGCTTGTGGTTGTGGAGACTTGTATTCTCATGAATATTGGAAATGCTATGCGCTGTGTATGATGGTTTCAGGATACCATTACTCTGCTTCCTGTTCTATGGGGGTTGTAGTTGACTCTCGTCTCAATGTGTTTGGGGTGCAGAGGCTAAGGATTGCAGATGCTAGTGTCATGCCAAAGATCACTGGAGCCAATACCAATGCTGCGACTATAATGATAGGAGAAAGAGCGGCTGATCTTATCAAAGAAGATAATCACTTACAGGCTGAAGGTTATCAAATTGGCTTAGATGGTAGTTAAATATTATTATTTATATTATACATTACGTATAAAAAAATATATTATTTAATTTATTAAGTTTATTATTTTTAACAGTAACAGTGAACAGATCAGAAATTGTGATACAGAAACTTAGTGCAAGAGCCAGGGCTGCACTGATGTTTGTCTTTAGTGAAAATAAATAAATAATATTATATAAATAACACAAGCAACTATTCGCAAGACAGTCGTTTGAAGACCTATAAAAATAACAGGAGTCCATGATACACAAGTGACAGATTGTATTATAAAGCAACAGCTAAAGCTATACCCACAGGAACACTCAACGTTTACAGTTTATTTTCTTTACTTTCCCTTTGTTTACCTTTTGTTAACGCTAAAAGGAGGAAGTCCGAGTTTTCAATGGATTTTTCTCTTTTGTGCCACTCCTCTGTACCACCATTGTTGTATAATATAATAAATTTGAAAGAATTTTCGAAATACTTTCTAATAACACTCAGCTGGCAAACAAATTTGTTAAAAGAAAAATACAGTGGGGGAGAAATTGCTGGGCAATTCAGAGAATGGATCTATTATTTTTCAATTTACATTTTTTTTTTGCAAGTCACTTAACGACCATTTATTTTAAATAATGCCTGTTGAAATGACAGCTTTAATTTATTTAATTACTTGTTATAAAGGAGACTGGCGGCATTTGTATAGAAAGTGGTCTGACCTTACGACTCGTCCTAATATCCCTACTTATAAGATGGCAAAAAGTTATCGAACAAAATGGTACCTACATACTTTAGTTAAATGTAAATAAACTATATTAAAAAATGTGTTTTCAAAATTTGGGTTTTATTTTTTGCGTTAGATTTTGATGCTACTTTGCGAAAAGGTAAAGATAGATGAGGTATCGTTACATATCACAACCATATCGCTATTGATGGTCCATGGACCGTTTTTGCCCCAGTCTTCCTTATCGTAATAAAAAGTTATGATTTAATAAAAAATTGAGACAGTACCTTCCTGGAATGTAATAAAATAAATTTCGACATTTGATGAGGAAAAGGCTGTGTTTATTTCAAGAGTTCTTTATTGCTCCAGGATAATGGGTAGTTCTGTTCTTAATAAACAGAAATAAATATTCAAAATATTTTTTAAGTAGTTTTATTATACATAATCACTAGGGCAATTATTCAATCATTCGGGAAGTGGTAACGGTAACTTTGTAGATTCGAACTCAGACAAGCGCTTTACATTTTGTAAATGATCTCATCCCTACAGCTCTCAAAACGGTGAAGGAAAACATCGTGAGGAAACCGGCATGTCCTAGAACCAAAAATTTGAAGACATGTGACATCTGCATCCCGCTTTAGGTCCACGTGGTGGATTAAGGCCCACTCCGTCTCATCGAGAAAAGGCCTGTGTCCCAGCAGTGGGAACATTATAGGCTGTTTATGCTATTATTAAAATTTAAGCTATAAGACGGATCGCGCTATTCATTTCGTAATTTCATCAAAAACAATCCTAACTTAATATTATAAATGCGAAAGTAAGTGTGTTTGTTTATTTGTTACCTTTTCACGCCTTAACCACTGAACCGATCGTCCTGAAATTTTGTATATACGTTGTCAGGTATACAGAAACGGACATAGGGTACCTTCTATCCCGAAAAAAAGTGCTGTGCCTGAAGAAAACAACAATAACGTTATTATGATAATAGATGGCGCTACGTGTCTTTCGAATCATGATTGAATTTCTAAATTAACGCGAGCGAAGCCGCAGGAAAAAGCTAGTATACTATAAGGTACATCAGAACTTCTACCCCTATATGGACTCTTTTCCCCCAAACGAAACGTGGCCCAACAAAACTAATACCGAAAAAAAAATATGGCAGACAATAATAATCTTAAACAGTTATGACGCTAATCCGGGGTACCAGGGACGCATATTAATATGGAACTATTCCCGTCACGTCTGTTGGAGGTTATTGAAGGAACACACAATGTCACGCGCTCACTAACTTCCTACTTTTTGCTTACTTGCAAACGCTTGAATAAGGGCTTTGCTATACAGGCGCGTTACGGCGCAGTGTTGGTATTTTTATTGCCAAAGCAACAATATAATGCTACAAACTGTAATGACGACTGCTTCCTTTAATCTAGGTTAAAATTCAGTTGTGTGTGTAATAATGTGCTATGTTTATTTCATCCGATATCATTGCATATTGTGTGAGGATCGCTCGTCAAATAAATTTAATTATAACCAATTGCATTATAAACTCACTAGGCAATTACTATGCTTAATTAGGACGCTACATTGACAACTAAATTGAGAGTTAACTGCTAACGTAAAAAGAAGATTTAGATGAGTTTAACCTGTCCCATTTTAAAGGATGTCTAAGTATCGTGCAAATAGAAATTATATTTGAATGTAAAAATTGAGATAATTTTCAAGTTATGGAACAACAAACTGAATGTTATACTTAACAAAGTTCAAATTCTATTGCAACCAAAAACTTATTAGGACCTTTTTGTTACAAATGGTCACTCAAAAATCAACTTAGAATACGTTTCACTAAAGAAGATAACTGATTATGTGGCGATGGAATGTTAATTATCTGAAGTTATGAACTCTGCTGATAGACAGACTATAGAATTTCTAGGAAGTCCGTGGCAAGGGCATCCATGTCAATTTAGTAAAATGAATTTGAGATCCCAATTTTCCCATCTTCATTATTATGAATAGGCTCGCGTTTGACCATTATCTCATCCGATTTCTATCGTATCCAAGTAAAGTCGAACGACATAAATCGCATCTGTGTGAGAGAGCCTTAAACCAATTTTCTGTACCCTCTTCCCTTTTAGACGTCGCGTGCGGGTTCGTGTTGGTTTTCAAATGTGAGCGTGTCGGTTGTTAAAAGTAACAAGTCTTGATTAAAAATTCCTGTTAAGGATGTGAAAAGTCATGGTGTTACATGTTTTCATTATTTTGCTCACAAACTCCTATTACAGAATAGGAGTTTGTCGAAATGGGTCATGATATTTTCAACCGACGAAAAAAAACGGAGGAGGTTCTCAATTCGACACGTATATACTTTTTTTTTTTTATTTGTGACCAAGCATAACTAATTTAAACCTAAATAATTTTGAGTCGGCGCCGTTTTTTAAGGCAATTTAGTGATCTTTGTTTATTGATTGTTTGGCGCTGACTCAAAATTACTTAGGTATACTTACATTAGTTTAAGAACTTACCTTATTAAGGTTAAATAAAAAAGGTTTATTATTTTTTGCTTTTCAGTTTTTTCGGCGGTTCAATTTTTTGTTAAAAAGTTTTTATTGTATCAGCATAGCTATTCACAACCACCCAACTGACACATTTGAAAATCTGATTTGCCTTGCTCCCGATAGCAAAATACTGTTGGAAGAATAATTGTCGCCTACTGTAGCGGTATCTATAACGCCACATCCGAACAACGCGTCATACTGACGTCACGCAAATCCTGCATCTCGCAAGCAGAGTTTACCGCGCAATTAGCATAGATACAATTTCCCAACATCAATCGTTGGGCAAATGCCCGCCAGACACAACACCCGTCTGGTCGGAGGATCCTCCCTTTTCTATGGAGGTTGAGTGAAATTTACACCCTGTTGTTTTTGGAGGCATGATGCCTCCAAAAAACTGACGAAATTTTACGGGTTTTGGACTTGTGAACAGCAACAACAGAACAGACAACCATCTTACCAAAGGGTATCGTTTTACCCAGTAGCTGGGTTGGGGAGGTCAGATAGGCAGTCGCTCTAAATAAAATACTGGTATTCAGCTGCATCCGGTTAGACTGGAAGCCGACCCCAACATAGTTGGGAAAAAGCTAGGCTGATTTATTTGTACGTAACCACATCATCAACCCTGTTCTTTATGTTGTTATAGGTAGGTATGTGTACATTTTATTTTTCTTTTTAATTGTGGACAATCTCTCAACAACAAGTATAACGCAATGAATGTACATGTTAACGCTAACATAACAAAATGATATCCTAAATTAACTAAAACTATTTACAAACTAAAATATTATATCGTCGAAAAATTCATTCGCATCGCTGTCGACTGGTAATGTACCCAAGACACTGGCGGCATTGCCACGTTGTATGGCACGGCTTAGCCTCTTGCCAAGGTAAAAGCCAGCCCTTGGGTCATGGGAAGTGTCAACCAGTCGTTTCGAAAAAAGACCATGCGCACGCGGACCCCGCGGCCCGAGGGTTTCAACCCAAAACGGCTCGAAAATATAATTATCAATTTACGCTGTAATATTTTTAATATGGGGCTGGGGCTATATATATGTCGCATCACTGGGTGGCCGAGATGCGAAACATCGGGTCTTCTTCACGATCCGACATAGTTTACGTATGTGTGGGCACTGTAGCGGGTACTCGAACGAAAAGATAATTTGAATTTAAAGTAACTTTAACAAACTAGCGATTATCAACCGAAACGCACACTTGCATTGGAAACAAACACGTGCGTACGGTACTGAGCGTTTGCCAAGACTATCCGAGCTCGACTGTAGACTGTCGCCACACTCGGTCTCTCCGCCAGTCCTCGCTGCATCCCCTCCACCGACGATCGTGTCCAAGCGGTAGGGCTCGCTTGCGTTTCCGATCACATGATTATTCGTTTACCCATCAAATTGTTAGATGGCGCTGTTTCGCTGTACTGTGTTGCCATCTATCCACGACACGGCCATCCCTGACTAGCACCCGTCCTCGGGTGTAGTACCTGTGGACCAAATATACTCAGAGAGTAACAAGCTCGGCTATCCTGCCAAATACCTAATAACTAAGGTAGCTCGGCTATCCTGCCAATACCCAATAACTAAGGTAGCTCGGGTCTCATTCTTACTTTAATTTCTCTCGTCATAATTTACAATACCTTGTTATAAAGGTTTCGTACAAAGAGCACCCCATACAACATTAATCATTAGAAAAGGTTCGATCAATAAATTGAACCAAATGAAATTAAAATAGTTGTAACGAATCAGTTACTATTTACTAAAATCTGTGCAAAAACACAGTTCAGAATCGCACCAATGATTCTTAACAGATCAGTTGTTTCATTTTCTACAACACATGAGGGGGGTTCTATGCACCAACATAGACAAGAATCGCACCAACGATTCTCTAAATCTAACGCAATATGTGCTACAACACATGACGCGCTCTGTGCACCAACACAGAAAGGAATCACATCAAAGATTTCTTGTAGAACCATCGCCACATGTGCTTACTGCACATGAGGTGCGGTACAAAGAGACCTATCGTCACAAATAATCACTACACGTGAGGCGTTCTGTGCACCAACACAGACCTGGATCGACCGATCAACAAGTTAAATCAAAAACAAAACCGTTAGAATTTACCGAAATCAATTTCATAAGCAATGTATACTCAACTCATAAAACTTTATTTTTAATCTGTGCACCAACACAGACCAGAATCGCACCAACGATTCTTTACCTAACTGCCGCCACATATGCTACAACACATGAGGGGCTCTGTGCACCAACACAGACCAGAATCGCACCAACGATTCTTTACCTAACTGCCGCCACATATGCTACAACACATGAGGGGCTCTGTGCACCAACACAGACCAGAATCGCACCAACGATTCTTTACCTAACTGCCGCCACATATGCTACAACACATGAGGGGCTCTGTGCACCAACACAGACAGAAATCGCACCAACGATTCCTTCTAGACCCATCGCCACACGCGCTACTACGCATGAGGTGCGGTCTAAAATTTCGAGTATGAGTAGACAAGCCATTCTTAATCAGAGGTGGTTTCACTACCACTATCCTTAACTATTACATCTGATTCTCGAGGAACTTGGTGATCGGTTATCCTCCTTACACAATCAGTATTCTAAGGTTCGCTGAGTCAAGCGCCTTTAAAACATAATCATTAAAAAAAAACGGTTAAAAAATAAGACGGTATTCTAACAAAAGATCAATTAACTGGGAACGAACTCTGTCCGAACGTCAGTATACACGTCAGTGTTCACTTAATCGAAATTAACTTGAAAACAAGGCGTTTAAAACTTCACATAATCTAACAACCTGTTGTGATTACGCAAAACAATACTATCAGATGTCATACTAACGTTAAATCCTTGATCTAACATCTTACGGTCAGTTAAATTAAATTTCTTTTTTAAGATAACAAATTAACAACAACGACATGAAATGAGATTTCTAAACGCTGATCGTTAATCAAAATCTCAGATAAAAATTGTAGGGTACTTTGTACACCTTGACTTAATAAAATCTTTTGACGCCAGAATCGCAATAAAATGGATATGACTCACCCAGTATTCATCAGTACACTGCTCGGATTGCTGACATAGCAAACTTAAGCGCGTCGCTCGCTATTAACCGCTGCTGCAGGCGCTGGCCCGGTACCGCCTGGGCCCCTCGCCGTATAGGCGCCTCCATATTTGCTTCGTGGACATTTCGAAGCAAAATGTCCGGTGTTGCCACATCGAAAACAGATGCTGTCTGATCGCTGCTTTGGTCCAGCAGAACTTGACGCCAAATTGATAGCGTTGGATACCTTGCCCAAGGTTATCATCAATGCAGTTCCTTGAAGCGGAACTTTCGATAAGCATCGGCCTGCTGTAGTATTCTTCCATGTCCACATGTGTTAATCTGTAAAGAAACATATCCGCAAAGTATCACATAGCTCGGTAACTCCTGGTCACATTTGGTACAGGCAAAAACACAATGAAAATTCGAACAAACTAAAAATAGCAGAGTTCAGAGCATTACTCACTATTTGATTCCCAAATCTCAAGGTTACAATAAAAATAGTCAACTAAGATGCGTGTGTCTCATACTATCTAGTAACCTCCAGTTACTCAACCCGTCAAATTGATTTGCGCATCCCCCTCGGATCGCCAAGTCACTCCTGGACTTTATGGTTTCTCACGAAACCCCACACAGTACACACAACTTAATCTCCACTCTGTTTCATCAACAAAACTATTACTCGACTTTCTTCAAATTCGCTAGTAATACTCTGATCCAAACTATCATCGATAACAAAAGATTCCTCTAAGCCTTAGTAATAATTAGTCAGAAACTATATCAACTAACTCGTAGATTACATACAACGCTCATGGCTCGGCTATCCTGACCCACGTCAGGGACATTATCACAAAAATAATTGGGTCAAATTAAACCGTCTGAGTATTGCGTTTAATTGATTGTGAACCAAACAGAACACTAAAATGAAAGAATAAAGGCACTCAATTAAGACAGTATTTTGACTCTACCAAACAAATCCACAGCACTTAACCAGCACCATGCATCACTACTTACCCAGTAGTGAAATTCATTGAAGTACTTAACCAGTACTTAACATTTTAGCGCTTAACTAGCGTTAAAAATCCTATCACTTAACCAGTGATAATAATAACGCTTAACCAGCGATATTAACCCACTAACGCTTAACCAGCGAAAGCACATCACTTAACCAGCGATTCAACAGCTAACGCTTACCTAGTGATTAGACTACTAACACGCTTATCCAGCGATAGTCAACATAACTCGCTTAACCAGCGATAATGTATTGGGAAAGAGTAATGTAAACAAATCATAGCAGAGCCATGTACCATCGTTATCCATGTTAACAATTATTTTTATCACTAAGAGCCTCAGACACCTAGAAGCCCACACACGAGTAAACTACTCTAACGCCACGGCTCTCGAGCCGACCAGCAATCGCATTGCTCTCACACATCCAGCTCATGGATCCGTGTGTATCACCCTGTGACACCACACAACTTTACTACGGCCGATAGAGAACCCCCACTCGCGTGCCTCCCATAATGTAGGCTTGTTCATCACCAGTGTGATCACTATCTACTTCGACTGGTACATGACCTACTAGCATCTTTCTTTACCTATTGTGAGCATACTTATACCTACGCCTAGAGTTGAAGGCTTTTAGAGTATTGATTCAACCAGAGTATTGTAAACAAATTTTGATTATCTAATCATAATCATTTTAAATTTAACTTAGGTAATCCTTTATCAAATTAATCATTTAAATCCAAAATTAAGTTAAGTAACAATTGTAGGAATGCATGAGTGACCAAGTGCCAATGTCATATCAACCTGCCATTAGCAGTTATCGTTAAGTTATCACAAAACAATAACACAAAGTGTGAATCAGATTCGTGGCCTGTGGCTTTTCGCTAAGCCCTCACACACTATTGCATTCCCTTGAACGCCGAGTCCCACGGACTCTGTGGTCTCTGCAAGACCCGACCTCCGCCAGAGTCACCCGCGCACCGCGCATCCACGGATTACATAAAGTAAATACCGACTTCTAACGGACTACGGCTACGAAATGGCTACTGGTACGGTCCGACCAGCCGAACTAAGATTCACCACTATCACTCAACTCAAACTCTTCTACTTCAAGCGGTACTTGGCACTCAGGCACTCTCTTTAACCTATCATGAGCATACTTGTAAGGTTAGATTTTAAAGTTTTTAACGTATAGCGATCACCCGCCATAACTTCTGCTTCCGTAAACGGACCTCTGAACTTCTGATCTAACTTAGTCTTATAATCTGATTTCACTTTTCGTTTTCTAATAACACGAAATCGTCAATGGAACATTTTGTTATAGCTGCCTTTGTTCTACCAAATCTAGCTTTCTGTTGTTGACCGATTAAAACTGAATTTATTACAAGAGCTGTACGCAACAAAAACTCTGTCGTAGACATGTTAATCGAAAATTCTAGGTTCAATATTTCACGTACTATCATAATATTACTTTGCAAGTAAATGTCGGGTAGAAATGTAATAAAATCTCAAGTTGTTGCTCGCTAATTGCAACACTACATACGATTTGTTCTGTGCTGAATACACATGTTTGACCAATACCAGTCAATGCAACAACATTATTAACTCGTTTGCCACTTAATTTGGCTGCACAACTCGCTTTTACTAACGAGCATTCAGCACCAGAATCGTAAACAAAACAATACAGCTCACCTTTATTTTCCAACGTGTCTGAGGGTAGTTGTACGACTTCCACTCGCCTTTCTCGACTTCCAGCACATTGTCCACCATCCGCTTAGCTGCCACTACTCGTGCACCAGGCTGCGATATGTCCTGGTTTCCCTCACTTAAAGCACACGAAGGGCTTCGCTGACGGCTGCAGGGCTGCTTGGCTCGATTCTTAAAGTCACTCCGCGTGTTCTAAACACGGGAACGGGATACGTCGAACTGAAACGCCGGTTAGTCTTTATTTTTCAAACATGGCGGTAGGCGCAACAGTCGCGTCACTTGGCAAAGGTATTTCAGCATACAGCCTATGCCCAAAACAACATGTACTATGCTTGCGCATCCGTATCTCCTTTGTCTAAGTCGAACTTGGACATATCCACACGATTATTTAGCGTTCGCATGTTTGCACTTTGTTTTTCAAATGTCAACGGTCACTTTCACTTTAAGCGTTCTTATTTTGAACACGTGAGTCGTTGAGGTCCAATACCACTTCTGATGTCGCATCACTGGGTGGCCGAGATGCGAAACATCGGGTCTTCTTCACGATCCGACATAGTTTACGTATGTGTGGGCACTGTAGCGGGTACTCGAACGAAAAGATAATTTGAATTTAAAGTAACTTTAATAAACTAGCGATTATCAACCGAAACGCACACTTGCGTTGGAAACAAACACGTGCGTACGGTACTGAGCGTTTGCCAAGACTATCCGAGCTCGACTGTAGACTGTCGCCACACTCGGTCTCTCCGCCAGTCCTCGCTGCATCCCCTCCACCGACGATCGTGTCCAAGCGGTAGGGCTCGCTTGCGTTTCCGATCACATGATTATTCGTTTACCCATCAAATTGTTAGATGGCGCTGTTTCGCTGTACTGTGTTGCCATCTATCCACGACATATAAATTTGGGAAGTGTGAGTTGTCTGTCAGTACATTGTATTAAGGTATAAAATTAAATACTGATTTGATTAATGTCTGTAGTGTGTCAAGTAAGGCAGGTCACTATGTTACCAACTTAGTTAGATAGTTACATAAATTGTAATTATGGCATGAAAATAACGATGACGTCACGTCATCGTTATTTTCACGAAAGACAATTATATATTATTGTTTCTACCCCTTTGACCTATAGACGACAGTTCATTTGGCAGTTTACATGGCTATTACACCTCTATCCGATCAGAACAAATTTCTAATTCTAATAACTCGTAAAGGTAGGGCGAGCAAAATACCATACAGTAAGACGCTCCGTGGCACTATTGACGCGCCTGATCTAGCATGCTGTGCTGGCTCGCTTCTTTGTCCCAGACAATTTTCCGCGGCAAAAAGCACAGGCTGTTTGCTGTGCCTCCATGTCGCACTGTTGCGCGTGCTAAGTCCCCAGTACCACGTACCCTGGCCGCACTTAATGATCTCTTGGACTCTAATCCAACAAACGATCTGTTTGCGGACGAATGGACGAAGATTTTGTCGGCATGTCAGAAGTATTGTGAGAGGGATTTACGAGTATGAAAGTGTTGTTGAGTTTTTATTTGATGATTTTATATTTTATGCGTTTAAACAAACGGTGTCTTTAATTTCTGTAATTGGTTTTAAACCGTTTTAATTAAAGAAATAAGTAATCCTAAATTAATGTTTCTCTAAAGAAAAGTAGCCAACTTAAACTAGGTTATGAAATTATATATTATGAAAGTTGGCTCATTTGTACTAGTCAAAGAAGTTGTTTATAAAATTACCTGCAGGTAGGTTTTACCCGAAGTTGTGACTAACAAACAGAAAGTTCTTCTTGCAAGCGTAACTAACGATTCTGTAGAAATAAAATATGTTAGAGTGCAAGTTTCTCTTATGGAAAGTTTATTTCTGGCTAATGCATTGGATAGGTACTAGAATTAAAGAATAATGATATGACTGAAAAAAATAAATTTTGACTTCCAAAGTGTTTTTATGCACTAGGGGCTGATTTTTCCAACGTCAGATAATTTTATCTGAGTAATTATTTTGATTTTTGACAGTTCTTCTATACAAAATGTGCCATACGTCTATTTTATTCCACGAATAAAAA
Organism: Apamea sordens; assembly: GCA_945859715.1. Classification (NCBI taxonomy): domain Eukaryota; kingdom Metazoa; phylum Arthropoda; class Insecta; order Lepidoptera; family Noctuidae; genus Apamea; species Apamea sordens. The sequence continues at coordinate 2,140,978 of OX244002.1, forward strand.
TTATCTGTCGATTGAAAAATCAGCCCTAAGTATAATAATTATTGTTGTAGTTGGATAGCAAAGTATCAGAATCTGCGGTTGTAAACGAAATATCACAAAATAAAAAAAATAAAAAACTATTGACATAAATAGCGACACGTATGTACTGCCAAAGATCCACGAACGACAGCCGGGACCAACGGCTTAACGTGCTTTCCGAGGAACGGAGGGGTCAAAACCCCTCCGTTCCTCGGAAAGCACGTTAAGCCGTTGGTCGGGTAGGGTAGGGTTTGGTAGGGCCGTAGATGGGTGACCCTCTTTACATACCAAAGTATGTAAAGAGGGTCACCCATCTACGGCCCTACCGCGGCAAGCGTAGCTTAACCTGATAGATCGACCCGTGCGTCTGTGTTGCCCTACACTACTTACATAAAACAAAAATCGAACCCAAAACAACATATTTTCTCTTTAATATATTTTATTACGAAGTTCATACAAAAATACACAATATTTTACTTATACTATAACAAAGATGTGGTGTGACACTTGGTGCTGCTGTTGTTAGGCCACATTTAAATTTTTCGTAATAAAGAATCTCACCAGTTCTTGCATCTCAATAATAATCTTCTTTAATAAAATCAGCCGCTCTTTCTGCTATCATAATAGTCGCAGCATTGGTATTGGCTCCAGTGATCTTTGGCATGACACTAGCATCTACGACCCTTAACCTCTCTACCCCAATCACATTAAGACGAGAATCAACTACAACCCCCATAGGACTTGAACCAACGTAATGGTAGCCTGGCATCATCAAACACAACGCATAGCATTTCCAATATTCATGGGTAGAATTGTAGTCTCCACAACCACATATTTCGGGAACAACTAGTTCAGAATTAACACTTTTAAAAAACTCCGTATCTCGAACTCTTAGAAAATCTTGTAGATACGTCGCATGCTTGTCTAAATCTTCATCGTTAGAATAATATCCAGTGTATATCAATGGTTGTTCTTTTGGATCTTTGCTTCGTAATAAGATTTTTCCACGAGATTCTGGGTATACTAAGGCAACAGAACTGAACAAAACAGATTTCCCAATGCTGCCTTCATATAGAGCTTCACATAATTCGTCTACAAAAGAGTAGTAGAAAGCACAGAATTGCAACACACCTGTCGGTTCGTTCATTACGAAATTAATACTTTGATAATCTGGATAATCTTGACTTTTGTTTATTCTTGCGTACCCCGTAATGAGTGGGGATGGGAAATTAGTGATATTTACTGGTTTGGATGGAACTGATGGTCCCATTGTTTGAGTCACACTAACAATTACGTGGTCTTGTAAAGCTAGGCCGACAGGAAGGTCAGATAACACCTCTATGTTGTGACTATTTAAGTGCTCTTTCGGACCTACTCCAGACAACATTAATAGTTGCGGGGTGTTGATAGCTCCTGCTGATACTATAACTTCTTTTAAAGCTTTGAAACTGACAGTTTTATTGTTTTCTAAGATAGCTTCAACACCAACAGCATTCTTGCCGCCATCGAAGAGAATCTTCGATACCAGTGTGTTTTTAAGCACAAACAAATTGGTTCGGTCTTTTATTGGTGACAAAAATGACTGAGCAGTGCTTTGCCTTAATTGGTCAGCAATGTTAAACATACATTCAGTATACCCAAGAGGAGTATCACCGTTTGTGTCTAAAACAATATCATGTCCAACTTCATTGAACGCTTCAAAGTAATTAAGTACTTCTTCATTGTAGTTTCTGGTAGTTCCTAAATATCCATCAGTACCATGAAAAGCGCCTGCGTCATGTTCAAGAAGCACAGGGTCGACAAGCCTTTCACTTTTCTTAAAATATGGAAGTGTGTTTTCCCAATTCCATGAATGATCACCAGTCATGTTTGCCCAGTTGTCAAAATCATGGAAATTGCCTCTCGTATAAACTTGGAAGTTGATAGAACTAGAGCCTCCAAGCATTTTCCCTCTTGTCAATTCAGATCCATGGTTTTTGTGAAACTGTTGGCTGTAACCATCGTCTTCAGTTACGTAGTTCCAATCAACTGATGTATTTTTCATGTATTGAATAAATCCTGGTGTCTGAAATATAATAAATTTGCATATTTTTATATCTAGACAAGATAAGAGATATATAATATAATAGTGTAGTAAATTGCCAATCACCTGGTTAGTTCGAAAGATGAAAGAAAATTAGACTTTCATGTAGGTGATTTGATGCTATTTGGTGGCAACTATGTGGTAGTTAGTTTTCATGAAATAATTTGATGCGTTAAAATCTATATCTATACAATAGGTACATCGAAAACTAAAAGATCACTTCCTAAAAATCACAGAGAAGCAGTATATTTTCTTGATTGTAAGTATATTTTTTTTTCTTAGTTCGCCCATGAAATGCGTAGTTAATCTTATTGAAAACGCTTTGGGAATCTTTGATCAGGTGCAAAGTTTGTGCAGTCTTACATTATTTACGACGACTAAATAATTGCAAAAAACTACTTACCACAGATTCTACTGGTGGATCTCCGCCTGCTTCTATAAGCAAAACCGTAGCATCCTCAATTTCTGTGAGTCTATTGGCTACCACGCTGCCTGCTGATCCGGCACCGACTATGATGAAGTCAAAACAGGCGCTATCTGAAACATATATTTATACATTTAATATGTATAAAAAGCACCATTTAATATTATTAATTTTTTTAATGATCTTGATTAGTAATTAAGTAAGTATCATGACTTGGCTTGGCATTAATTACAGACTTAATAATCACAATGGCTGAAGTTGCATGACAAGCCACAATCAAAATCAAAAGTCATTTATTCAAACTAGGCTGAGAATCAGCACTATTTGAATGCCAAAATTATACAAAATGCCTGCCTTTCACCACTTCCTAGTGCTTTAGCTGGGAAGAAGAAGTGGCGCAACAAACTCCCCAGCAGCGCAACAAACTCCCCAGAAATCAACTCGATAACAATAAAAAAAAAATTGGAAGAAATTACCTGGAACTTGTGCCTGCTGTGGAAATAAAATGGAAGTCATTTGTAAGGCAGCCAGTATATTGAAGGCTCCTTGGATTTGCTGGATTCCCAGTATTGCTGATGATGCATTCATTTTCAATGTCTTGTTAAAGTTAATGTAGTTTTGTCATGTCCCCAAACAGTCAGAATATTGAAACTAATGTGTAACAGGCGTTACGAATCACGATTAATATGATAAAAATCCTTTTTCATAAATTTTGATGTAATAAACCAGCAGCTTAAACCTTTTGTAATACTGAAACTCGCGACTGGACCCAAATTCCATTGTAGCATAATATTTATACGTTATAAGTAGGTAGTGAAACGACACCTATCGATGTAAAATTAAAATAAAATTAGGGTTCATCTGCATCTCCATGAAACTCTTTAATAACTTTTTTTTTGTTCTGCCTGTACTGTCCCACTACTGGGCATATCATAAGCTTTTATGAATACCGGTTCCAGAGGTAGGTAGGTAGAATGAGGTAGGTATGGTTATCGAAGAAAATACTCGTTGATGTATGACTTGAAAGATATATATTTTGGTAAAATAACGCGACTTATATACTATTTACAATATATGACCTAACCAATAAAAACGTGTAGGTACATTAAATTAGTCCAACATTTACAAAAAATATAACAAATAGAATTAACGCATTTTTAACCAATTACATGACAGCGGACTGTTGTCAAATGGTTTCCGCACGGTGTCGCCTGAGTGTTCGTGAGCGGCGACGCGTGCGCGCCGAAGGCATAAATATAGGTGCCTAGTAATCCGCGCTTCCTTTCCGAGGCGGCCACCGTCGTGTGAAGATCTGTGCTAGCGAACTTATCGAGCGCGGCGATAGAAGACAGGAAGACGCCGCGAACCGAAGTTGCACAACCCTGGTGTTCCTGGAGAACACGATATCGGCGTGTGGCATCTGCAGTCCTGATACTCCTGTTTCTTTAACGGCTTGTCAAAGCGTGGTGTCAGTTCTTCTCAGGGCTGTTTGCTTCCGTGTTTCTTTATCAGATGTCTAAAACGTGGTAGTGTGCTATGATGAATTATGGCTACTCCTGTTTCTTTAACGACTTGTCAAAACGTGGTGTCAGTTCTTCTCAGGGCTGTTTGCTTCCGTGTTTCTTTATCAGATGTCTAAAACGTGGTAGTGTGCTAGATGATTGTTGTGGCTACAGTTTTCACATTTTTTCACGTAGCTATTTAGAAACTAATTAAATTCGAATTCTTTATTTCAGACCTGAGTCCATAGTGTTAGTATAAACAAAATAACTTAATAACTAGTGTTAGTAATTAATAAGAGATACATACTTAAATAAATACAAATATCAGCTGGTATAAATTTTAACCCAGTGACGCAGCAGAGGGGAATCCCATCGATCTGAGAACACGCTTAGGAGACCGTTGGTGGTGGCGCATAGCCAGCCGGCTATGGAGGCGATCCTTTTTCTTATTATGGCGTAAAAATCGTCTGTGCGAGATGATCTTTTGAGGAAAAAACCTCACAGATTGAGAGGACCTGTCCAGTCAGTGCACGCACTTGTCAGAAATCGTGAAGCTCAACTCAAAACTTAAGGAGCTCAACGATTTGACGAAAAATACCAAAGAAAGGTTGGGCACATGAAGTAGGAGTTGAGAAAATCAGTGTTTTTATGTTTAGATATCAGTGCCCTTTGTTCACGTTGTTGAAGTGTACAGAGACAAAAACAGATTTTTTAACTGATATTTCAAGCAAATACACTACATACGGTTGTAGACCTCAATCACCAATTTTTATTTTTTTCGTCATATTTAGATACCTATCGATTCCTTTCACGTCTACTGAGTTACGCTAGCTAATTTAATTATATCACAGCAGCCCTTTGAAATTATCATTTCCTAGAGTGTAAAATGAATCGCCAGGCCAAATTTTGGTTTATATACCCGTTGACAACGAATGCAATAGATAACATATACAGGCTGTTAGTGTAAACACCGTTGTCACTAAAACCATAGGTAGTTGACTTAATTACAAAAATGTTTATCTGAATTTAAAAATAAATAAACGTTATTTTCTTTAAAAAATGTAAGAAAGTTTCTGTCCGACACCGTCCGTAAATTCATGCGCTTGCCGGCTTGCGGCACGCGCTGCATATATAAGGGAAGTACTGACGACGCGCTGTTTCCCGCGCTCCGTCTACTTTGCCCTTGCGTGCACTTGTATAGGGTGAAATAATTTTGAGGAAAAATTGAGACTTTACTTAAAAAAAAATGATATTTTTTTTCATTGAATTTACTTTCTATAAGTGAAACCAAACCACTGGTTTCAAGGATAACGGTATTTATACTAACAGCCTGTATATTAGATAAGTATTAAACATTAATATCAATTCGAGTCTGCCAACAAAATTTTATGCTTATTAAAATTCGCATAAATTAAGACTTAGTTACATTACCTTGAAAAAACACTTAAAATAACAAAAGCAAAAATAAATTAATAAGTAATTAAAAGGTGTTGCTACTTGTCTTGCGCTTGGTACATTCAACACACCATCTTATTAAGAATTTTACTTTGACAGCACCATTTAATAATTATGTCGCAGTTAGGGCAGTTTTCATAATTCAAATCACGTGGTTGTCGGTATACGTTTTTCCTATAATGTATGTATACTTCCTATACAAAATATGTTTGTTGTATGCGCAGCTGTCACAACATCGATAAACTCGTACATTATTTGTCGATAAGAACCGAATAAAATAAGATAATTACCTACCTGTCTAACTATGTAAATATTTCAACTTTGTGGCTGATGTGTCACCAAATTGTAAGATGGTATACATATCGCAGATATATTGTCGAATCCGCTGTTTGACTAGAGATGAATAGGCGCACATGTTTTAGATCAACATGTTCTATATGAAATTATGTTTATTTTTGTAGATATTTTAAGAGACTACTGTGGATCGTTATTGTCGATCGATAGAACAACAAGTGATGCTCGATTTTAACCTTGATATTTATCGATAGTTATTAGGTGACTGTAACAATCGAGCAATAAGTGATATATGATATAACGAAAACATGTTTAGGTTCCATAGAATCAAATAAATAGTTAATTAGTTAGTTATAACCTATGTACACTGAATAATTACTCGTTCACTGAAAAATGCGTCAATGAAAACAGGTAAATAATAATTTAGTGACTGTTTTATTTCATTTCTAGAGAATCTTAAAAAATCAAATAAAAAATTTAATAATAATAAATAATAATATAATTATAATATGATCTTATAATAAAATATAATAAGTCTCAGTCAATACTAGTAATTACACATACATACAATCATTAAATTACATGAAACTAGACGAACTAAATGAAATGAAATAGCCAAATTAGAAAAAAATTACAAAACTGATTGAAATATCAAAAAGTCTGAAATTGAAATATCAGGGAAATGTATTGAAAAAACGATTACCAATAGACAGACTCAAAAACAGACAGACTTGTGTTATGAGACCAGTATACCTTTTATGGGTAATTTTAATACAATGATAAAATACTATTTCAAAATAATGGTCATAATCATTTAAAAACATAACACGAATGTTTACAACTCCCTTGTTTCTTAATAAGTTTAAAGTTATTACTTTAAACCATATCTATCCTATAATAAGGATTACACACTTAAACCATGATATTCTTTGATAAAATCAGCCGCTTTTTCTGCTATCATAATAGTCGGTGCATTAGTATTGGCTCCAGTTATCTTTGGCATGACACTAGCATCTACGACCCTTAGCCTCTGTACCCCTTTCACGTTAAGGCGGTTGTCTACTACAACCCCCATAGGACAAGAAGCAGCATAATGGTATCCTGTCAACATCATGCAGAGTGCATAGCATCTCCAGTACTCATGGCTACAATTATATTCTCCACAGCCACATTTTTCGGGAATAACCATTTTAGATTGAACGCTTTTAAAAAACTCTGTATCTTGAACTTTCAAATAATCTTGTATATATTTTGCATGATTGTCTAAATCATCATCGTTGGAATAGTATCCTGTGTATATAATTGGCTTTTCTTTGGGATCTTTGCTTCGCAATAAGATTTTTCCGCGAGATTCTGGGTACAATAAATAGACCGCGTTCAATAAAACTGCTTTCCCAACACTGCCCGCATATAAGGCGTTACATATTTCATCTTCAAAAGAAAAGTAGGTACAAAATTGCAACATAGCAGACGGTCCGGCTTTCATGATAAAGTTAAATGTTTGATAATCTGGATGATTTTGACTTTCATTCAAACGGGCATAACCTAAAACTAGTGGTATTGGAAATTTTGTGGGATCCACCGGCTTAGAAGTAGTATTCCCCATTGTATGAATCGTTAATACCATGACATGATCTTGTAAAGCTTGACCAACAAGAAGATCAGAAATAACGTCTATGTCTTGACTCTTTAAGTGTTCTTTTGGACCTATTCCAGACAACATCAAGAGTTGCGGGGTGTTAATAGCTCCACCCGATACTATCACTTCTTTTTTAGCTTTGAAACTGACAGTTACATTGTTTTCTAAGATAGCTTCAACACCAACAGCGTTTTTGTGGTCATCGAAGAGAATTTTCGATACCAGTGTATTTTTAAGCACAAACAAATTGGGTCGGTTTTGGATCGGACGTAAAAATGCCTGAGCAGTGCTCTGTCTTACACCGTCGGCAATGGTAAACATACATTCAGTATATCCAACTGGAGTATCACCATTTGTATCTATAACAATCTTATGACCAATTTCTTCGAAAGCTTTAAGGTATTTCTCGCCTTCTTTAGTATAATATCTGTTTGTTCCTAAATATCCATCAGTACCATGATAAATTCCTGCACTAGAATTTTGAAGGATAGGGTCGACTAGTCTTTCACTTTTGATAAAATATGGAAGTGTGTTTTCCCAGTTCCATGACTCGTCGCCAGTCATCTTCGCCCAGTTGTCAAAATCATGAAAATTTCCTCTCGTGTAAACCATAAAGTTAATAGAACTTGTGCCTCCAAGCATTTTTCCTCTCGTCCATTCAGTTCCGTTGTTTTTATGAAACTGTTCGCTATAATAATCGTTTACAGTTATAAAATTCCAATCAACTGATGTATTTTTCTGGTATGGGAACAGCAGCGGTACCTAGAATAGAGAAAAATATATAAAATGAGTACAGTTCCTTACTTAAAAAGGAGAAAGAGAATATTGATTCGAATTTGCATAATGAAAGCTTTAAAGTAAAATTATGATTATTTCAGATTCAGCGTTCACTTATAAAGTGAGTAAGTTAGTGCTTTGGTGTATGATTGTAAATTGCGCTGTGATAGAATCATTCACCAAAGCATAGTATTGTCGAGATCTTTTGTAATGCTTATCAAAAAGCTGCTTGCTTACAACAATATTTTTACACCTTGCTTAGCTTATCAAAAATACTTACCTACTTTGACGTTTTGGCTCAAATGTCTATTACTATTTACATTTACGAGTACTACGTTAATTTTAGTGCTTTATTTATGGCTGCCTCGATTTTACATACACATTACTTACCACTGATTCTACCGGTGGATCTCCACCCGCTTCTATTAGTAATACTGTAGTACTCTCATTCTCTGTGAGTCTATTGGCTATCACACTGCCTGCTGAGCCAGCACCGACTACGATGAAGTCAAAACAAGCGCCATCTGAAAAATTGAATACACATTAAACTGTATTGTTCACGATTTTGTTGATGCATTATTCTATTTATTTAATTTACACGACTTAGGAACCAATTACATAAATCAAAGTATATAGAAATAGATAGTTATAATAAGTACCAACAAAAAAAAAACATAAACTAATAACAACAATTAAATACTTTATTATTCGCACAAAAATGTAGGCACACAACCATTAAGTTGGCGAATTTATTAGCGAACAGATTGCAGTCCGGGTTGGCTTCCACGAGCTTATTTAGTGCTATATCACATGCGAGCGAAAGTTATGTATCACAATCAGCCTTTAATGTTCCTCTCTTAAGGTTCTTCTGTTGGGACACAGGTCTCCTCTCTGTAAGAGGGAGAGGGCCATAATCTACCACTCATGCCCAGTGGTTGATGGTTGTATTGGAATCTTTTATTTCTAGGACATGCCGATTTCCTCACAATGCTTTCCATCGCCTTTATGAGAGCATTGATGATGAAAGAAATTACACATAGTAAAGCGTTAGTCTGACTTAGTAATAGTTACAAAAATAATTGATTTAGATTACCTGGAACCTGTGACTGCTGTGGGAATAGGATTGCAGTCATTTGTAAGACAGACATTACGCTAAGGGCCCCTTTGATTGCCTGAATTCCATGTATCGCTGTAGTGGCATTCATTTTTGAATATTTTGTCTAAATAGGTAGTTTAGTCATCACCTGAAACAGGATCATAATTATATTTCATCAAATCACCATAGCACCACCATCGTGATTCTCCAGGCCTTTCTTATTTAGGTTACCCCCATTTTTTTTGAGAATTATGATAAAAATTACGTAAAACCAAATAAACGCCACTTCGATTGGCAACAAACCGGTTTTTTTTAATGTTTTTTTTTTTTGACGATAATGCAGGATCATTAATTTACCAAGATTTTTTTACTACCCTACGCTGTCCCACTCTGGGCAAAGGCCTTCTTCCACTTCTTCCATTTTTCGCGAGTCTTCCTTCCAGTTTTGACGAAGAAGCTTCTGATCGAAGCGAAGAAGGGAGAAAAAGAAGCACCTCTCGCTATCTCCTACGTTGTCAGCCGCGACCCGCCTCACTGTCTCAGGGCACCAGTTCTGTGCTATTTGGGCCCACAGTTTGTACGGTATGCGGCAAACATGTCCTGCCCAGTCCCATTCAAGTTGGGTAGCCTTTTGAGCTACGTCAGCTTTCTACCAAAAAATATTTATAGAAAATATATATTTATAAAAATACAATCACGTACCTTGTGTAAGACTGAAAAAAGCAACTACACGAAAAATCAATAGCAAAATGATATTTATACCAAGTGTTGTGTATTCACAAATACACAATGATAAACAAAAACTTAGGGTTCCCTGTGAATTGCTGCGTGAAATAAAAATAAATTTTATGGCAGAAGCCAGCTTCTAAAATTTCTTGTTTCAACATTAAATATAATCTGAATCCATGGTAAAAAGCCTTCTTTTGCTGAAAATATTATTTACTAACCTAAGCTAAACCTACTAAAATCTAAATAATAGCTTCAAAAAATCTTTGTGGCCACAGGCGTCCAAGATTTCGAACCCCAAAAAAGGTTACTTTATAAAAACGCTTTCCTGAAATGTGTACGTAGTGTACGTATTTCAGTACCAAAAAGATGCTGATGAAACCTGTCAAAAACCCTAATCTTATACTTAATTTATTTTGCGGCCAAATAATTTTATTTGATGACATCAATAAATTATATTATTATGAATTCGTGTTCAGCAATCAATACTGGCTCTTCAAACCTATCATATAGGCTCGCATTAAAATTGAAGTAAAACCAACTGGATAAACAGGTAATATAAAAAAATATAAAAAATATGTTCTTAACAGATGTTATATTGTATATTGTTATATTGAATATTGTCTTCCGGTTGATATAGGATACATTTTTAAGCAGTGCGCCAACTGAAACTATGAATTCAGTACATGATTCTGAACCCACCTGCGTTAATTTTTTCATTAGTTAAAAAAAAAAAATTGCCCTGCCATTCATTTTGACCGCGTCGGTGGTGCACTTTTCTATGAAACAGTTGTTTTTTTTATTGATAACCGACGAAATATTTCTACGCTATAGAATCATGATGTGCTGAATTCATGGTTACAATTTGCGCACTGATTAAAAATTTATCCTGTATAGTCAACTGCACTCAGTAGTAACACTGGATTTGCGAATACCAATCTTACTACATAAGAAATAAAGACGCTGTCAACATCAAGCTCTTACCTTTTACATGCTCGTGTATAATTTATGTTGGCCATCTTAGGCTTGTCATGGTCCTGCCAGGGTAGCGGGATCATCCGAAAGGGTTACCGCTGCCCTGGAACATAAAGGGCTAAGGAAGGAACACGGGCGGGTTTTAGTCAGTAAGAGTCTGACACTCCCTCCTGCTCCACCCAGAGCGGGAGGAGTCATTTGATGATTTCCCATCCTCAAAAATAAAAAAAGGCTTGTCATGGCGCAAATTTGCACGGTTGTGTACGCCCATTTTTACAATAGAAATTTTTGTCGTTTGAAAAAAAACCGGTTTAAACCGGTTTTTTTTCAAACGACATAGAGAGCAAAGTAGAAAATAATAAAAGGATAAGAGAAAAATCCGAAATAAAAATGAAAACCCGAATTGACAAAATAAAGGTTTATGGAAATACAGTGTCGGAAAAGAACCGGAGTTACAGACATAGCTTGCAGAGTAAGCAAACTGAAGTGGCAGTGGGCTGGCCAAGTTTGTCGAAGAACCGATGGAAGCTGGAGCAAACGAGTCCTGGAGTGGAGACCGCGTATCGGCAACCGTAGTGTAGGACGCCCCCCAACTAGATGGACGGACGTCCTAAAGAATGTGGCTGGGGTAGACTGTATGTGGAAGGCGGGGGACAGGGTGTTGTGGCACAGTCTGGGAGAGGCCTATGTTCAGCAGTGGACTGCGATAGGCTGAGTTGATTAATTAATTAAGTGCAAATCGAACAGATTCTAAAAATGCGCTGCGAATCTGCATCATTATCATCATTGGCAGCCTTCTTCCACATAATGCTGAAAATAGGCATGCTCTCTTTTGTGCCATTCTTCCCTGGGAATCTGCATGCTCGTCATTCTGAATATCTTAGTATATGCACAGCTGATACTTCATTGCTAATTTATTTTATTCCTTGAAAGACGGAATATAACAAGCCATTGGCATGCAAATCCATATTTGGCATTTAAAACTGAAGGCCAATTTTCGTAATTTAAAACGTTCAAAATCTAGTCGCAGTCTCATCTCGGCGACAAACAAATGTCAGAAGCTTGTCGAAATGTAGGGAAATTATTAGAGGTGTTTGACAGATTGAGACTGAGTGTGAACGTTCTTAAAATTACGAGAATTGCCCCCCAGATGAAAACTAACAAGACCTCCTCTGCCTAACATATTTAAGTCGTGTCCAGACGAGCTATTCTGTAACAATCTCAGCGTGAATACTTAGGTGAAGTGAGCTGTCAAAAGTGTCAATCACTATTACCAGGTGAAATGATAACTCACTTATCCTATGTCTTCAGGGTGAAATTTTTACAGAATCGACCGGCTGTTTCCTAATTATATTGATCACCCGTAATCTATAGTAATTTAACAGTAAGTCTTAGAATTGACCACGGAAGCACCCTGAAATGTTACTGAGAATTGCTCTGAAACGCGAAAATTAAGTCAAATTGGTCAATGTGCATAGAAATTGATATAATTAATTCGGAACTTAATAAACACGGAAATAAGCAGTTCCTGGAGTTTCAGCTGTATGAATTTAATTTATTTAATTTTATATGCCAACTGATAATGTAACTAATATTTTGTAACTATATCATGTAAAACAGTGTCCATGGAGTGTCTTGCCCGTTCTTCTCCATAGGTACTTACGTTCTACGCTATGGAATGGGCAACTTGCTCCAAACTCACTGATCGACTCCTTGACAATGCAAAAGTACCTGTAAATAGTTTAATATTGAAATAATAATACGATATCTGCCAATTTCATTAGGCTAATCAGGTTTTATTCCCACTGCTGGGACACTGGGCTCCTTCGAGAGGGAGTGGGGCTGTAATCTACCGCAGGGCCCAGCGCGGGTTGGTAGATGTCGTATGCCTTAGAATTTTTGGTTCTAGGACTCGCCGGTTTCCTCACGATGTTTTCCTTCACCGTTTTGAGAGCAGAGGTAGTGAAATAATTTACACAAAGGACAGCGCCTGCCTGGGTTTGAACCCACGACGTACAACTCGTAAGTCGGGGCCGTTACCACTGAGTTATCTGCTCTGTCGATTTCATTATTCTTCTCTAAATCACTCTCCAAAAAAGGTATCTAATGTTTTCGTCCGTTGAAAGTAAATCAATACCTACGTTACTGAGCACGTGTTCGTCGAATCCAATCAGCGGGGTGTTCCATCAGCCAGAGTGCTTAAATATCTAATCCATCACCTAGAAATTCATTAAGTCGCTCGTTCTACCAGGGAGCTACTGCTGAAATTGTAACTGATATAATAGAACACTACACGATTCGTCTACCGAAGGTATTTTCTCTTTTGTTCATTTAGAATCCAAATAATTTTGACGGCACGGTTGGCGCAGTGGTTAAGCGATTGACTGCTGCGCTGCGTGTCGCGGGTTCGATTCCCGCACGGAACAAGTATTTGTATGACCTACATGTATTTGTTCTGAGTCTGGTTGTTTTTCTATCTATAATATGTATGTATTTACAAAAAAAATGTATATAAGTAGTTTATCAGCCATCTTGTTACCATAACACAAGCATTAGGTTGCTTAGCTTGGGACTAGATGGCGCTGTGTGAAATGTCCAGGGATATTTATATTTATTTATTTAAATACGATTTATTAAAAAAAAAGGAAGATCTCCTAAGAAATAACTTGATTATTTTTATTTATGATAAGTCTACGAATTAGTCAATAAAAACGTTATAGCAGTTCAAACGGGATCACTAAAATTTTAAATCATAATGTGTGTCACATTTTCCGCCGAATTCGGCATTACATAGAGTCAGATGTTAACGCTACCAAAAAAATAATCATCAACATCTACAAAAGTCGTTAACTACATACAAGGGCGTTACTAAACCGAAACGGAAGATATACAAATATATTTTATATTCATGTTTTCTAACGCCCCGCGAGAGATATGAAAAACAATGAAAAGATACCTCCTGTATGTTGCTTCGTTTGTTACAGAGATCGTAAAATAAACCGCGGGTAGGTATAGTAAAAATGTTGTTAAAAAATCTGAAACAGTATGTACGTTTTTTGTAAGAAGAATGTTGATATTTTCTCTATGGTTTGAGTGGTGCGAGTAGATGCAGAATAATGTAATTTTTTACGTTCCTACAGTGGGAACGTTAACAAGTGCCAATCTCTTCATGGTTTTGGCAAAAATATATTGTGTTTTTTTTTTTTACTGCGGCCTGCTCTTGACTTCGATCACGCCTGATGCAAAAGGATGCATGATATACATCCTAATTCGACTTTTACAAGGTGTCGACATGTTTACTGAATGATACTTCTCTCTAGCTTTATCTTATTTATTTACAAGTTAAATATAAGATGGAGACGACAATAAATTAAAATGCGCATAGTGACGTTTCCAGTCTGTATTATTATTATTAACCTGTGATGTTCCACTGCAGGGCCTCCCTATTCTCTATCCACTTCACTCAGTTCAAAGATGTAAGGACCAGCCGATCGATTTTGTAAAAATCTCACTGTGAAAAGTTAGGTGAAGAGAGCTTAGTGCGAGCTGTCAAACGTGTCAATCCCTAGCATTTAGTTGAAATGACAGCTCACTCCTCGCTCACTTCACCTAACTTTTCACGGTGAGATGGTTACAGAATCGCACTGCAGTTCTTGTTGAAGAAGTCCAGATCATCCCGACATCTCTGTCTGGGCTAGCTGCGATGTCGCTTGCTATTAAGAGGGATCCATTGGCTCGTAAGTTTGGCCCATTGTTCGTCTGACATGCGGCAGATGTGTCCAGCCCAGTTCCATTTTAACGTGGCAGCTTTCCAAGTGACATCAGTTATCTTTGTGATGGAACTGCATAATGCAGTCTGCATAATTCAATAAAATATATCTAATAGTTAAATCACTACAGCTAGTTGGCTGATCGACAAAATCCATAGCCGTCCATCACTAATTAAATTCGTTTGAAAAAATTGTTTTTTTTATTTCACGTTAGGATTTATTTAATAGGTAGTTCTAAAATACTCAAAATCAAAATATTTTATTTCACATAAACCAACATGGGCACCTATGAAACGTCAGAAGCTAGATGCACGGTTCCAATTGGTCGTTTCCTATAGAGAAGAGCCGGCAAGAAACTCCACGGTTACTCTTTTAAAAATAATTGTCTTTTACAATGTTTTCAAATTACAGTGGGTATGGGAGGACAGCGTAGGCGTGTCAACAAGTACCAGGTACTTGATAAAATAAAAAATGGTCTACAGATCTACTCTTATGCATGAATTACCAGTTTTTTCATTTACTGGCGTATTGTCATCTCCATATTGTGTAATAATGATTTTAATTACACCACAATATCGACAGAACTTTCCGCTTAATTTATACTCATTCCCAGTACCGTTCAAAGTGACCGCTTCCACTGAAAGCTAATTTAAATCACTTCGAATATCAAAGTACTTACTGGAAATGATATAATTAAGTGCGGATACACGGATGGATAAATATTCAGACCAGACATATTTAATTTGTACACTCAGCGTAGTTAATTGTTTAGCAAATAACACTCCAATTTAACTACCATGTCATTTTCTGAAACTGTCAAAGAATGACCGTTGTGATTTGAATATAATTATGGTCCATTTAAGATGGTAGTCATGAGGGGCTTGTGGCTAAGTTCTAACCGCCGCACCGTTAAGCTACGATTGCCGTGGTTGGACTGTGGATGGGTGATCATTTTTACATACCAAGACCCCTCCGTGTCTCCAAAAGCACGTTAGGCCGTTGGTCCCGGCTGTCTTTCCTGGATCTTTGGCAGTCGTTACGGGTCATCAGAAGCCCGAAATCTGACAACCAGTCTTACCAAGGGGTATCGTATTACCCAGTAACTGGGTTGTGGAGGTCAGATGAATTATAGTATTTTACACGGAGCGACTAGGCAGTCACTCCCATATAAAATACTGGTATTCAGCTGCATCCGGGTAGACTGGAAGCCGAACCCAACATAGTTAGGAAAAGGCACTCATCATCTGACAAGATGATGAGTCAATGTGATGAACAATTAATTTCCTTGACTTTACGAAGATTTAAGACAGAATTTTTAATGCAAATACTTGGAAATAAATGTCTGTCTGTTTGTTACAATTTTGCTTTTTCAGTGATCTGTTACATTGTATTTTATGGACAACGTTTGAAGTTTGTGTGGTAATAACATCTTAAGTTTATTCTGGATATACCTACGAGTATTATTTGGAAATGTTTCCAGACTTCTAAGCTGGTGGTTTCATATATTTATTGACAATATACTTGTTCCATTGGTGGTCAAATCTTCTATTTTTGTGAGCGTAGAAGAATTTGTCTATCTATCATCATCTGCCTAGCCTTTTCCCAACTATGTTGGGGTCGGCTTCCAGTCTAACCGGATGCAGCTGAATACCAGTATTTTACATGGAGCGACTGCCTCTGCCTGACTCGGTATGTAAAGATGGTCACCCATCCACAGACCAACCGCGGCAAGCGTAGCTTAACCTGACCGATCGACCTGTGTGGCTGTTATTATTTAGCCACGGACCCCTCAAGAATTTGTCTATCTATATCTATACTAATAATAATGATGAAGAGTTTGTTTGTTTGAACGAAATCTCTGGAACTTATAATTATATAATTTTTACACCGTCAATATTCATTTCAGTTTGATTGTTTCATAACACTTATAGTTTTCTTTCATAACCCTATTCTTCTGTTCTAATTTGACGTACCTACGTACTCGAAAATTATGCGCATTGTTCTCACATTTTTTTGCGTTTATCAATTTCCTACATGTACTTTGTGGAACGCGAAAGAACATTTAATATTCTTCACCATGTTGAGCTTTAGCCCAATATTTTCCGAAGAAATGGAAAATTATTTTTTCAGCCTACGAGTAAGCCTCAACGCGTGTAAGCTCCGAACATATTACAACAATGTGTCACGATCCCTATTATTTATAAGTTCAAAAACCCACGTCGAAGCAGTTGAAATACCGTTCAAACGGCTGACACTCGAAAAGGAACTCTTTCTATAGAATCCACGTCGATATCAATGTTACAATACCTACACACGATTTATTTGAACCTCATAAATCTCCGAACGCTGCCGTTTCAGCAGCCGGTCATAACCAAAGGATTCTGATATTTGAAATTTTCTGATTGTTCAAAATATTAAATGTTGGAATTTTGAGATGAAATCGGGTCCGAATAACTCCAATAGGTGTCAGGTGTATTACTAATAAAACAGCGTCAATTTTAGCCCAGCTGAACACATTATTTTCAATAAAAGTGTATTTGAACAAACTCAAATGTACATACTTATAACCAGATTTTATCTTGTACGCGATATCTCCGGCAATTGTGGATCGATATTTTATTAATAGATAGGGTGTGCTTCAGGGCTGGTCCCGTATAAATTGTATTAACTTTGCTCGGGTAGTTTTTGAGTTAACATCAATAATACGTTTTTTTCCACTTATGTAGTTCATATTGATGATGTTTTAATAATTTCCTGTTACTAATATTTACATAGCAAGTAGTGTTACACAAAGTGTGAACAACTAAAAAGTGAAAAATTACTTTAATTTCGGAATTCGTTGGCATAAAACGAAAATGCGAAACCAATGACACCAAAATTACATTAAATGCTACATGAAAATGAGTCATAACTCAGGAACCAAAAGCCTTTTGTCAAGTAACAACTTATTATAGCCCATTCAACAAAAGAGCAACTGATTTTCGGAATAAAATTTAGAAATAAATCGAAACCAACGAGCGTTCCTCTAAATCTTCGAAGCTCGAAATAAGTTATCGGTAAAAGAATTCAAGGAAAGAATGAAAGTAACCTTATCCAAATCGGAACCCAAGAAATATGAGCGAACGAAAAATTCAACGAAATTTTATGTGAAGTCCCGATGCAATTGGGATTTTCAGACAAATCATTCGGTTAGTCAACCGAAACGGTCGCACTTCGGAATAAACGATCCATAAAGTATCCAAATATTATCTAACTTATCGGGAAATAAAGAGAGAGATAGTGAATATAATTTGGTGTAATAAAAACTTGTTCGATTCGAGTGCAAAGTTTGCAAGATCTACGATTGAATCAGACAATTGGAGAACTTTGTCTGGAGACGTTTCTTATTCTTTGTAACTTGGTTTAATTTCAATTAAAAGCAAATGAAAGACTTTTCTTGAAATGTTATTAGCATTCATCTGTAATTTAATTCTGTTTTTTTATACTTGTTAGTGTTATATACATATACGATTCTTTAAAAACTTAATATCGCAAGTCGCCGTCTGGAAAAAAACGGAACAGAATATTATTTTAGTTGTTGAAACATTTATTTACTTGAAGAAATTACTACGACAACAACATCATAAAAGTAACTCAAACAGAACAGCGACGAGTCCCATAAATACCTAAATATAGTTTATAACTGTCCGGAAACCCATACAAAAATCTTATAAGCTAGCAACAAACCCCATGCCTTGTACCCGGTGAACTCCAATTTATTACAATGAATAATGCAAGCCCAAACCGTCTTCCAAGCCGGCCCGGCAGCCATCTTCCTATTCCTTATTATTTTAAGAGATTTGCGCAACGGCGAGTCGGGCCGTGTCTTATACGCCACTTTCCGCTGACACAGTCCGGAGTGACGCAACTTATGTGAAACGGGATGTTCCAGTTATGGCCGTATTCGAAATATCGAGTCATAGATACCCGCTTGAGGGACATTCTAGAAAAGCAATGGTGTTTGTAAGATCAAGGAAGCTCTAGGGATTAATGGAGGCGTAAGGAAGTTGGTACAAGCTGATATTTTTGTAAAAAAACTTAAGATAATGACTGTTTCGGCTTATCGTTACACTCGTTTTTTGTTATGGAGGAAGGAGATTTCCTGTACGATACACAAGGATATTCAATTTACAGGACTTGAAACATCGTGCCACGATAGTGATCTCTATGCTGTCAGGGATTAGGTTTAAAATTAATTATGGTTTTCTGTTGACTACTGACTGGTTAGTATGGTGGTTAACTGTCTCATCTTTGGTTGACTGCGTCAATTCTGATGCTACAATGAACAGTACAGTATAGAGCAGTAATTGCCTTACCTTCATTGATCAGCTGAGTAATATTTGTTACAAACCAAAGTAACGTTTATGTATTTTAAGACAACAGCCTTTAATCTAATGGAATGTAATGTAATACATTGTTAACAAACAATGTATTACATTACATGCCATTAAATTAAAATAACTTCTGTTTTATAAATCCCAACGAATAAAGCCACGGACACATTACTGTGTCGTGTTGTGTTGTGACTCGGGACATACCAATCAAACGAATCTGTTCAGGACTACGTCAAATCCCAACGAGTTTTGATTGGGTAACATTGCGTCAGAAGGCGTTACGATACGACAGAACACAGTAATATGAATCCGGCTTCATGGCGGCGCTGAGGTATAAGAAAGTCGAAAGGAGTTAGAGAAATAATGGAGTATACTTATTGATGAAGATTTAGTCTTGCAATATTGTTTGATATAGCGACCCGTTCAACAATAAAATATTCAGTACCACCATATTGCTAAGATTTTCATTCATCTCAGATTTCACCACATCGGGACCTACGACCATTTCAATTCCAATAATGTCTTCCGAAGTTAATTACCTCGTAGACGACTTGAACAGTTAAATTGTTATTGCAACAACTAATTACTCAATAAACACAGACGCAATGTTATTACAAGATTGGTTTACGACTGCTGTTGTAGCGGCATTCATAACTAACTGAGATTCGGAACATAATTGTTTCCTTTATAGTGTTCAGCTGCTATGATGGACTTTGGTGAAATTACTGGCTGGTTGGTACACCACAGACTACCTGCAGTATTGTCTCTCCTTTCTCCCTTAATCCATCATTGGATGGAATTTTAAGGAGCGTTTTTTAAGGATAACCCAATGGTTACCATTGGTAATGGTAACCATTGGGTTATCCTTAAAAAACGCTATTAGCGATAAGACCACCCATTGTGTCACCCCATGTAAAAATGTTATGTCTGTAATATTTGTGGTATACTTATTAAAGAGTATTTTAGCTTCTATCTTCTTCTTTTTTTTGGTTTTCAAATTGTTCTCTAATTTAAATTGACGTGCCTATGCAAAACAATATGGCCGCTTATGGTGTACATAATGAAGAGCATTCTATTCTATTCTGGTTTTGTTTTCTATGTTATTCTGGAGTATTTTATCTAGATAGATAACACGTTTATTTAGTGCAACAAAAGACACAATACAGAAATAAAAAAGAAAAAACATCAAAAAAAGGTGAAACGTAAAAAAAAACAAAGATTAAAAAGCTAAATTGACCCATAGACACATAGTACAAGTAAATATAAGGGACTACTGAGGAAGGAGGAGGGTCTACTGTATCTGAGACTATTATATACCTACTACTACCGTAATACATATTTCCGCTATCATACTGAGTCGCTCTAGTCCACAGAAGGTAGTAGGTAGTGTTTGGGTGCCGGTGACAAATAACTAGGCAAACCATTCAACTTTGTCTTTCAACATTGGGTTCATTCTCGTGAGTTACCATTAATATAAAAGGACGAGGGGCTTTGTCCAACACTGAAAGTCTGTCGGCTAAATGATAACATAATATTCACGCCACGACACGCCTGTTTCGTAATAGTAATTTGATTTTTACTTAGTAATAATAAAGTAGTAATAGTTAGAAATTATGTTACTAATATTTATCTTTTTTCTTTCCAGGTTGAACAGTCATCAGGACGACGATACACTATAACAGGTATGTCTTGTAGATGAATTACTAAACATCTTTTTGTAAAGGATTGGAGAACTGGACTGTAGATATTATAATTTAGAACGTTTTAAAAGTCGCCACCATTCAAAACTTACCCTATCTCCGCAAATCCATGCAGTCTAAATTCTTCAAAAACTTTTCTCATTTCTTTCATCTTTCAGCACAGTTCGAAAGCCATGATCTTCCATTAACGAAGACTCAACGATCCTTGAACAATGTTCTAAGGCTTTAATGGTTCGAAAAATAAGTTCACGTATAATTGCTTCAGCCATTTTAGGCCTAAAACAATTTTGGTCTTCATGCCCCCGCGGAGAAAGCATTGGCTATCTAAAATTGTATCTCAGATGATTTATTTTTGGCTATTTTCTGTGGCTGATGTGATTTGGTAATTTTTCGGTTTAGCGACTTTTTATATCCTGAAGATGCGATTTATCCCCTCGCCTGTTAGGCAGACTTATTAAGTTCGGTAATAATAGAAAAAGTGATTGTGTCTCAATAACAGTTGAGCTTCTATGTTGACTTTAATATTTGGGACAAAAAGCCATAAATAGCATAATCAGTCTACACTCAGCGTTCCCACTGCTGGGACTCAGGCCTCCTCTCTATAAGGGGGAGCAGGCGTACGGTGTACCAACCTTCTAAATTCATATCGAACTTGTGCAATGACCCGAGAACGACCGTATATATATTATATAATATATATACGTTTCACCTGCTAACTTCGCTTTTGACTTACAATATCAGTTGAACGACCCCGAATGTTACGGCTAGAAATAGTTTTGATACATAACATTATACCGAGGTATATTCTCCGCGGGTTAGGCAGGGTACTCATTTTGCCAGTTATTTCTACATGAGACTTCAAAATAACAGGCAAAATGAGTAAAATAATAGAAACTGTGAGGAGGCCTGTGTCCCAACAGTGGGAATATTATAGGTTAATTATGAAATTATTGCCATTAAACGGGCGCAAATCTGTACCAAACTTTGGAAGTCATGTGTCATTGTGACCTCTAACGCCGCACTGGTCCCGCGTGGTAGATTACAGCCCACTCCCTCTCACTGAGAGGAGGCCTGTGTCCCAGCAGTGGGAACGTTATAGGATGATTATGTAAGTCTGTACCTTCGGCTACTGCTAAGAAACTCCTATCAGAACAAAAGGTATTAAGGTGGATGCTCCAAGGTAGCCCGCGAAATTCAAATTTTCTTACGTTTTTTGCAATTTGCTGGTCAGTACTAAGTTGTACGTTGATTAAAATATGATTCGCGGCCGTAATAAATATGTATTTACAGATTTTTTTTTCTTGTTAATACACTTGTTGGATTAAAACTTATTTCGATGCGAATTTTAATAAGCACTCGTACACGATACTAATAAATAATCTAGTTACTTTAAGAAGAACTTACAAAAATTGGAGTTGAAATAATTAAAAATATCTTGGTGCTTTTAACACAAAAAATAAAATACAAATAGTTTAACTGCGTGGCAAACAAATTTTTGAACTTTAAACGATGAGGACTTTTTTTTAATAATTGCGCTTCTTTGTAATTTTGATATTTATAAAAACTGTCTGAACTTTTCAAGTAGGTCAGCGAAAAATTCCCATTGTGTTCTTTTTATTACGCGGCGATATTAATTTAATTGATTTTGGTTTTTTTTTTGACGTTTACAATCAATAAATCATTATATTAGTAGGTACTTTATTTCCACAAAACGGCACGAGACTCGGGAGTGCATACTTCGAAGACACAAACATCGGAGACGTGTTCAAATAAATTTTTAGGAGTGCAAAATGGGAATGATTAGAGATGTACTTTAATGTACTTTAATTGTTCAGCTTTAAGTAATCAATATTTTATATAACTGTGGAAGCTTGTTATTAGCAATTTGATAATGTGTTGTTGTTGCCTATTATTTGTAATTAGTCTGTAAGCCTTCTTAAAAGTAAATAAATAAATAAATAATAAGATTAGAGACATGTCCATGGAAAATTGCAGGTAGTATACTAAAAACAACCTCGCAATCACGAGTATCAAATTATTTTTAATACCTTAATCCTCAAATCTGTAGTAGGTTCCAAAAAGCACCTAGGTTTAACGTGTTTTAATTAAAATTCAATCTCCCATCCTGAGTATCATAGCGATAATTACAAAAACCGATTTCACGACAGTACCTGGATTGTGACATAATTTATCGGGTATCAGCAATTTTATAGTTGGATAATATTTCAGATACATGAATGATAACTCTGGGGGAAATTGCTGTTGCATTTATAAAGAACGTTGGTTTTATTTTATGTGCTAGCCATTTGTTTTACATTCTCGATGACATGGAAATGGAAGGAGTAAAGTTTATCAGGTTTATTGTTGAGTTTTATTTGTTGCTCTTTCTCTCATTCTAGTTTTTGTTTCATATGTTAGTGGGGTAAGCATTCGTCGTCGTTTTTTTATGCTTCGCCCTGTTTTTGCTCGCCGACTTTGTATTTCATGCATTGGATAAACCTACTCGTGCGGTACCATTTATATTGCTATAGGTTTCAAATTCATTTGACACATTGGGGTGATTGCGGAACACACTACAACAGTTGGCTTTCATTTTTACAGTTCAACAACATTCATTGCGTTATTGACGTTGTCGAGCAGATACATTTTTAGGGTTCGGTACCTCGAAAAAAAAAACGTATCCCTTATAGGATCACTTTGTTGTCCGTCCGTTGGACATTTATTTATGCATTACTGGGTTCTGGTCACATAGCTGTCACTTGAAGTCATAGATAATAAACTAGGACCATCGAAGTAAAATAAATAAATAAGTTAATACTAATAACAATAACCTGTCAGTAAGCTAATTCTGGAGAAAGAACATGAACATTGTCTTGAGTTAATTAGGGCAACCAACTATTCTTATCGTGTAAGTAGTCGTTGATGAAATAGTAAGACTTTGAACAAAGGTTGGATTTTACTTGAGCTTTAAACGCATTAAAAGGTTAGTCTAGCAAAGAAGAGGTTATCTTGTTATAAAAGGTTATACCAAGCCCAACAAATGAGTTATGAACCTTATGAAGCCGGTGTACTAACCCTTGGAGTTGTGAAAAAATCGAACTTCCAAGCGAACACAATCAAAAGATATAGCCGTTTATGCCGCAAATTTTCGACACTCGCAAGGGAATCAAAACCTACAGGGTACTTCCGTGAACTCAGAAACTTGAAATTTGGTACGAAGCAACGTCTTATAGCACAGATAAAGGAAAAATTGCGATAACCGTATATTTTTAGTTATATACCTACAAATTTGTACGGAACCTTCGGTGCGCGAGTCCTACTCGCACTTGACCGTTTTTTTTAACATAATGTAGCAATGGATTAGCAACATGATTCAGATTGTAATTGAAAGTGTATTACGCAATTAGGGTGCAGCACGCATTATTAAAGAAGCCAAAGCCAGCAATAACAACAGGGCACTTTTTGTCCAAAGGAAACTTGGTACCGAAGAAAGAAAAACAAATCTGCAATGATTTCAAACATTTGATTTTATTAGATAAAATTAATCGAATTAGAATAGTACGTTGTTACAGCAGGCTTTCAAATCTTTTATTTTCATGCACCCAGTAGAATATAAAATTATCTTTTAATATGATACAAATTAAAATGATATGGCACAAACATTTCCCTTACGTACTTACGTGCGACGTTGACAGGAACAATACAACACAAACTCCTCGCACGAACTTTGACAAATACTTTTAAAATGTATGCCTAACAAGAAAACCCTGATATACTGGCACACTCAACTCAACAATTTCTTCAAGTAACAAGTTCAAACTCGGCTCATAATTAACATGTTCAAACAAGTGTGAACGTTTCCGTTTCTCTCATTTGGCAGCGCTAAAAAAACAAACACTGGAAATTATTTGAAAAGGAAAACAGCCTCTCCAAATACATACACGACTATACGTACATAAGCATATATTAACTTTATGTAATGCAAGGGGGAAGTCGCAAAAAACAGTTCCGACAAGAGACATTTACTTTGAACATTATGGTGGTAGACAACCCTATGTTTTCTTGTCAACAAAAATCTTATCTTATAATATTTTAGGGTGATGAGGGACTTGATTTTATTACATAGGTACTCAAAATATTGCGTGAGATTTTTGGACGAGCATTTTCTTCTTCCAGCTTAATTTTCGCAACGAACGAGAGAAATAAAAGTCTTCGCTTGCCAACACAAAAATCAATTTTACTTTGGCGAATATTTCGCAAAAGTTTTCGAAAAATAAAATCATTTTTTACAGACTGTCTCCCACATAATCTAAAGAGTTCTAAGTATAATTTGAATCCTCCTCGTGCGTTTTCATTTCAAATTTTGAAACAATAATCTCATAATATAATATTCTAGCCATTGGGACTTCGAACTTGGGCCTCGAGATTTGGAAATTAACATTAGGTATAAGACTTTGGGAACTAAATAACAAAGTTAGCTGTCCTGATACAAGTTGTGCCATCTAGTAATGGTCTGGAACAGAAACTTATAATGGATTTCACCAAATAACCAAACGTGTTGGTCGAAATAACAATTGTTTCGAATGATTGGGAACAAGGTATTATAATTAACAATTTAATGTAAAGACTTCTTACCTTATACAGATTCTATTTTAATTCTCACAGACAAATACAGGCTCTCCAGTATATAGTTATAGTTCAGTAGTGTCAGAGAAGAGTGAGACATAACTTTTTGTCTTGAACTCGATCTCTCTCTAGTTTATGTGATTAAGGATTACTGATTTTTCAATAACCCGATAACTTTTATCTGCAGAATTAATATGACAGGTTGACATATTTTCCCTACAAAAGCTGTCAAACCGCAATATTTATTCCTCAAAGAAAAGTTATCTGACTATTGAAAAATCTGCCCTAAAATGAATGACCTATCTAACTAATGAAACAACCATTTACGAATAATCCGATGTAAAAAAGCTTCTAGGAACGGATATTTTCATAATAATCTGGTAAATAATCTGATGCAAGGTAGATAATGTTCGATATTTTGTGAAAACCGAACTCTTTGCGGTTGAATTATATATTTCAATTCGGCGCACCTATTCAGTTTCATCCTGGAAAACTGTAGTTTTTTCGAACCGAATTAAATGAATCGACATGCCTAATCAAAACTCAACCAATCCAATCACGATTCCAATTAATAAGAACAAATGCTCAACGTTTTTGCAGCTCAAACTTGACCACTTCCAAGGCTGGAAAATAAATTGCAAGACTCAAACTAAAGCCTTAAGAAAATGTTTAAGCAAATTCTGCAAGCGACGTCTAAGTCTCATTGGTAGTAATTTATAACAATTCGCGGGAAGACCTCAGCCTGTCAGCCGCTAATGTTGATGAATTGAACAGTGCTGTGCGACTAGATCCAGGAATTAGCTTTTGTACAGAAACACGAGAAACGAAGGTTTCCCTTAATTTCAGTGTAAATGATTAGTATCATTTAAATTGAAATTAAGAGAAACCTTAATATTTTAGGGTGATGAGGGACTTGATTTTATTACATATTCAAAATATTGCGTGAGATTTTTGGACGAGCATTTTCTCAGCTTAATTTTCGCAACGAACGAGAGAAAAAAGTCTTCGCTTGCCAATATAATAATCAATTTTACTTTGGCGAATATTTCGCAAAAGTTTTCGAAAAATAAAATCATTTTTTGCAGACTGTCTCCCACATAATCTAAAGAGTTCTAAGTATAATTTGAATCCTCCTCGTGCGTTTTCATTTCAAATTTTGAAACAATAATCTCATAATATAATATTCTAGCCATTGAGACTTCGAACTTGGGCCTCGAGATTTGGAAATTAACATTAGGTATAAGACTTTGGGAACTAAATAATAAAGTTAGGTGTCCTGAAACAAGTTGTGCCATCTAGTAATGGTCTGGAACAGAAACTTATTATGGATTTCACCAAATAACCAAACGTGTTGGTCGAAATAACAATTGTTTCGAATAATTGGGAACAAGGTATTTTAATGAACAATTGAATGTAAAGAAGAGCTTCTTACTTTATAGAATGCTAAAATAAACGACGCTTTGATTAGAGGTTTTGTTAGTAAAACGTTCGGCCCAGCACCGCTCTCGTGAGGTGCGCATATTATGACATAATGTTTTCTTATACAATATGGATATATATAAACTTTCTGTTCTTCAAGAATCGTAGAGTGTTAAAAGATTAAACAAAAAGTCAAAAGACGTTGAGTTTGCTCGTTGCGTACACGCCTTCAAGTGTATAGTAGGACAAGAATAAGCCGCCAAAATTTGATTTGTTGTGGCTCTAGACACTTGCAAGTGATGCGGCGCAAAAGTTCAACTAATGGAATTTACTAAGGCTTCCTGGCGTTATGATACGTAGTGCAAATAATACATAATATATCATATTTTTATGAGCAGTGACTAGACTAAATAAATTGTGCAGAAAAATTATTTACGTACTTTGCTCAGATTATCTAATAATCTGAGGTGCTTTGATTTTTATAAATGTTACCGTCCTTACCGCACATGTATTCACAATTACTGAAACGTTATAAAGTTCTTAGTTTGGAGTCTAGACGATTTCTTTTGGGTGTAATGATGCTGCATGGTATATGCAATATTAGATTCGACTGCATTCCTTTATCAAATAGTCTACATTATAATACCTAGATCTGTCATGCTTTGTGGGGGTACGTGTGCCACGACTATTCCACACGAATTCGTGGGGTCCTAAAAAGGCCACTTTAAGCAATACCTCTAAAAGCTATTCATTTCCTGAATTCCGAGCTGATCATTAGCAATTCATCTAATTTTCGTAAAATTTCTATTCATATTTGGTGTAAACATTGCCGCATGAGAAAAATAAAAACCGTAATTTTGTCGGTAAATTTTTCATTACGGTTTTTATTAATCAAATTTATTTTTTTATTTCTACAGTTTAAATGTTATTTCATTGGGATATGAAATGCACACAGATCATATTATGAATTGTCAGTTTGTGACCAGTTTACGATTTTTGATATGATTCATATTGTTATCCTATTATGATTCTGCTAAAGTGGCCTTGCGTACCTCTTCGTCGCCTTGTTGATGCGTAAAACGCTCACTTTATGGAGCTTGATGTATACTCTTTCCAAGGATCGTTTGAAGGCAAGAGCAATAGAGTTACTAAATTCATTAGTATATAAATATATTTTTTTGTTTCTTTTTCTTCTTACTAGTCTTTTACGATGCACAGTATTTGTGTGTTTTCTTATATCTTTTTTTTGTGAATTCGTGGACAATGTTGTGGGTTACATGTACCTAACATAAATATGGAATAGATTGTGTATAAATGTATTTCTAAGTATTGTGCTAATTTAAGAATCTTTAGCTAAGCTTGGCATAAAACTGCTTTTGTCCCTAACAAATAAAATAAAATAAAAAATAGATGTTGTGCAAAAAATTGTGTAAATCTGTTATTATAAGACGTTGCTAGTCAGAACGTGTTAAAAACAACAAATAACGAATAACGAGGACAAAAATAAAACAAATTTGATCTAGTAAAATACTGAATTCCTGAATGTTCTGCGATTTCTAAACAAAAATTAGTAGTTCCTATTAATGATGCAGCCAATTAAAAGTTCAAACCTCGAATACTGAATTGTTAAAGGCAAAGTTCAGAATCCAACCGCATGAGTTTAGAAATGTGTATGTTTGACCCCAATTATGATTCAGTAACTTGATAATGATTCAAAAGGGAAAAAAGGCCAATACCCGATGAATACGGGATAAAAATTGTCATGATGATTCAAAATTACTTTTCTTTATTATAATGTAAGCCGAAATTCGTACAGGCTATTTTCGCGTATTGGATTTTCAACTCTCAGCGCATCCCAGCACGTCATTAAATCACACTGTTGGATTTTCAAATCTCAGCACTAAGCAGAGCGTTGAAAATCCATTGCGACAATAAATTACGCCGCGATAAAAATACACCCGTGCGTAAGTACCTAGGCCTGTTCTACTCTATGACTTTTTTATATAAATTTACCGCCAATTAATAATAATAATAATAATTTATTTGTTCCAAAATATACAGACAATTAAATAATATGGTGAAACACTATGATACACATTATACTATGTTCAGATATTGAACATCTGTGTCTGAACTAGATATAAAATATCTGTATTTCAGACATCAGCGCTTGCTCTCCACATGAGATAATTTGAATGGCAATTGGAGTATCGGTAAAACGGGGTGAATAGGGATGCAGGGGTGAATCGGGACGAAACTTTAAAATGGATTTGAACTTTAAAATAATATAGTTTGTTGCTAACAAGGACACTTAATCTTTAATTAAAAAGCAGTAAACACATTGGAGTCTTTTCTGGCAACAAACTATGTTATTTCAACGTTAAAATCCATTTTAAAGTTTTGTCCCGATTCACCCCTGCACCCCTATTCACCCCATTTTACGGTAGTGAGGAGAAGCTAAATATTTTGAGTATAATTATGAAACTCCAAAATCAATATCAGGCAATAAAGATCGTTCTTCCTTATCCAACTGTCCGTCGGATATTAGCATAAGCACAACCAGCCTATAATGTTCCCACTGCTGGGACACAGGCCTCCTCTCGGTGAGAGGGAGTAGGCCGTAATCCACCACACGGGCCCAATGCGGGTTGGCAGCTGTCATATGTCTTCGAATTTTTGGTTCTAGGACATATTAATAATAATATCCCTGGACATTTCACACAGCGCCATCTAGTCCCAAGCTAAGCAACCTAATGCTTATGTTATGGTAACAAGATGGCTGATAAACTTACATACATTTATTTTTTGTAAATACATACATATTATAGATAGAAAAACACCCAGACTCAGAACAAATACATGTAGGACTTACAAATATTTGTTCTGTGCGGGAATCGAACCCGCGACACGCAGCGCAGCAGTCCGATCGCTTAGCCACTGCGCTAACCGTGTTGTCAAATATTGGTTTCCTCACGAGTTTTCCTTCACAGTTTTGAGAGCAGTGGTGATGAAATAATTTACACAAAGTAAACAGACGAAAATTGAGTTGAATAGCGTGCAAAAAGAGAGGCCTATGTCCAGCAGTGGACTGCTATAGGATGATGATGATGATGAGACAGTCGGACATTACGTTATGATAATTATGACAACTATAATTATATCGATAAACCGATTAGCGAGTATTAACGCTTCTTTAGTTCCTTCAGCGTCTTTGAATCTTATAATATTGTATCCTTCTATATATAATATTATTATAATATTGTATCTCCTTTAATAATAATAATAGTATCCCTGGACATTTCACACAGCGCCATCTAGTCCCAAGCTAAGCAACCTAATGCTTGTGTTATGGTAACAAGATGGCTGATAAACTACTTATATACATTTTTTTTTTTGTAAATACATACATATTATAGATAGAAAAACACCCAGACTCGGAACAAATACATGTAGGTCATACAAATATTTGTTCCGTGCGGGAATCGAACCCGCGACACGCAGCGCAGCAGTCAATCGCTTAACCACTGCGCCAACCGTGCCGTCGTGCCTTTAGTAAGCAGTTCCTTGTTATTTTGTTCTCGCTTTAAATCCTTAAGAACTCTGAGAGAAAGGATTTCTAAAGTCAAGTAAAGTACTTAAAGGGATTTATTTGCGTTAATAGTGTTCAAGTTTTCAGATTTCTTTTTATTTTCTTTAACAGCTTTAATTGTTCCATTAGGAACTATTTGGAGGAGTTTTTTTTTGAGTTTGTTTTACTAGTTTTGACCTAATTTTACTTTGGTATGTATGCTAATGCATACCTACTTTTATTTTTATAGTTTTCATACTCTCGTGCATTTTAGTGTGGCTTAAGTGGATTTTTATTTTTTTAATGATTTCAAAATTCAGCGTAGGAAATTACTTTGACCCAGATAGGTATACTTACTATTACTGACTGCGTTGTGTTTTTTTTTGTTTTAACAATGAGTTCACGTTTAGCAACTTAAACAGCTATAATAAAAGTCATGAAAACTCGAATACTTAGTAGAAAAGTAAGACTTGCGTATCAGCAAATTATCTAATACCATTTGGTCTCCGGGGAACACATCTGGCTGTGCCCTATACTCGTCTTCCTACACTCTTGGTACACTTCAGTGCCATCGGCAAATCCAATAGACATGAGGAAGGTCTCCTATAACCTCATTATGAGGTAAACTATTTACTCCGATCTGATTTGTCAAAGCCAAGGGTACATTTTGCCATTTTTTGGGCTTCCAAGAAAATATCTTTCTGCTGTGGTTGAACATAAATATGATGTATTTGTATAATATTTTCCTTATACATGGAAAATAAGTTAATACTTATTTTTCCTGTATAAGGAAAATATTTTATGTTATTTTTTAACTAGACTTCTTAACTAAACTCGGTACATTTTTTAAATGATTGATCGATAACAGGGACACACAGTATTCTCCTACAGAATAGATACCTAACTAGTAACTACACAGATACTAGGTTCGCTTGTTATGTGGTTACAAATAAGCGTTGTGGTTTTTTTTTTGACGGTTATCGCTAGAATTCTCATCGGACCTAGCTACGAAGGAGTTTTGAACTTGAACTAAACCGAGTTTAGTTAAGAAGTTTAGTTAAGTCAGCGATAACAACCAAAAAAAAACCATAACGCTTATTTGTAACCATATAACAAGCGAACCTAGTATTTGTGTAGTTACTAGTATCTAGGAGAATGCTGTGTGCCCCTGTTATCGATCAATCTACTAAAAAATGTACCGAGAAATATTACATAATTGTAACATTTCTCGGTACAGGAAATACTTGGAATAACAGAACATGGTTCAGGATCTGTCAACTACACAGCTTTGTGTCATATGTTTAGGACGTTGCAAAAAATCGAGTTCATTTTGCGTTATTACAAATATTATTCGACTTAGTTGAACTATTTGGATGCTTTGAAACTCACGGCTTCTTATACAAAGCATATCTCTCTCAACCGAAGATATTTGAACACACCCAATTAATATGAGAATACAGGGAGACCTTAGCAAAGCAAGCGTAGTCTACAATGCTGGTGCATCGCTCGGATCAAATTGAATCTCTGTGCCTGCTCCAGATCATGTTATGTAGAATTGAATTACAAACGGATACACGGTGTTGTCATTGGATATATATAGGTACGCTGTTTGAAGACTGCGCCTTGGGAGGAACTTTAGATGCAAATGTTTTGAACAGATCTCTTTAGAAATTCAAGAGATATACCACCTAGTAATAGAAATTAAAGAAGGATAAAAACTTAACATATTTTAAATGAATAGAGTATACTCAAAATATGAGAGTTTCTTGCCCGTTCAAAATCAAAATATTTTATTTCGCATAAACCAACATGGGCACTTATGAAACGTCAGAAGCTAGGTGTACGGTTCCAATTGGTCGTTTCCTATGGAGAAGAACCTGCAAGAAATCCACGGGCGTTCTTCTCCATAGCAGGGTACCTACTACGCTTTGGAATGGGCAACTAGCTTCATCTTTCTGAGTGACCGACCCCTTGACAATTCAAAAGTGTCTGTTATTGGTTTAATTGAATTAAATACTTTGAGTTTGAGTTTGAATTACATAAAACAATAAAATATTACTTACTAAGTTTCAGAACACCCTGTTAAATCTGACAACCAACCGTATAAACTCTAAATAAACTAGAACACAGTTTGATCAAAAACACAGATAAGTAAGACACGGATAAGTAAAACAACTGGAAAATCTAGCGATAATCTATTGGAACCCCTATTAGACCCAATAAACAAGGCCGGGGTGTCTACGCCCCAATCGATGCGAACCGAGTACATTTGATCGGTAGCTTAAAATATTTACCGTTTCGCTTGAACCTTTCCTTTACATAATGGAACGTTAAATCTGTGTGTATATTCACTTTTATCTTAGGAACTACTGAACCTGATTTTAGGGCGAAAGTTTTTGTTTACTGTGCATTTGTATTTTTCATCATTGGTCCAGCTGATCGATTCTGTAAAAATCTCACCGTGAATAGTTAGGTGACGTGAGCTTAGAGTGAGCTGTCAATAGTGTCAATCCCTAGCATTACTTAGTTGGAATGACAGCTCACTCCACGCTCACTTCACGTAAGTTTTCACGGTGGTATGGTTACAGAATCGCACTGCTGAATGGTGTGTGGATATTGAAATTCAAATCATTTTGAAAAGCTTGTGTTGCATTAATTATATTTTTTATTGGTTTATTTATTTAACACAACTAATTATACACTAGGTAGGTATTAAATTAAATATTAATAATAATAACTAATCATAGTCAATACTAACTAACCAATGTAAATAATTATTCGATTGCATTTAAATACTTATTAATCAAAACAATAAGTTAATAATTAAGTATTTTTAGAGGAGAAAAGTGCACATTTTCTCAGCAGTGGCAACAAAAAAACACCAACAAAGCAATATTTTCGGAACAAAGTTCTTTAAGGCGGCTTGCGGTAGGAAATGGGTAGACTGATAGAAATCATCATTTACGAAAAAACGTTATGCCCCCTCCATGAGACTTTTTCTCTCTCTGTTTTGATAGTTTTCATAGTTTCGGTGGGTGCTGAAGCCAATAGTGAGGTCAAAACGAAAATCCAAGATAGCGACAATTTTACGAGAGCTTCTAAAAAGTTATACTAGATGGTACTGTGTTAAAACGCGTATTAATTTCACATAATATTCTCTCTCTCATTCTATTATAATATTCTACTGTATTTGCGTGCGAGCATTTCGTAAGGAATTTCCTGCCGCCCGACGGCACGCTCT
This sequence comes from Apamea sordens, assembly GCA_945859715.1. NCBI lineage: Eukaryota > Metazoa > Arthropoda > Insecta > Lepidoptera > Noctuidae > Apamea > Apamea sordens. The sequence goes on from OX244002.1 coordinate 2,174,664, forward strand.
TATTTTTAAATCAGGTGTTGATGCAAAAACTTACAATTAATCTTAATACAAATACTTACGAAAGAACTACACAAAAACTGAAAATCAAAACTACATTAATTTGTTCTCTCTAGAGCATGCACAGCTTAATTTTATACTGCCAGTTGACATATTGGAGTAAACATTGAATGATGACTTCATGTCCGCTGCAGCTGCATAATTGATTGAGTGCCACCAAATTAAGTCAATTGTGCAGTTTGCATAATACAAGCAATAATACCTGGCAAACAAAGGATTTATATATTCAACTGTGTTGTGATTCTCAAGTGGTTTTGAATGGATATAAAACAGTGAAATATGGAACTAAGCTTTTCTCGGGGCTTTCCAGGGGTTCGTGGTTAAATAATAACAGCTGCGTGGTCGGTCGAAGCTTAGGCTACGCTTGACGAGGTCGGTCCGTGGATGGGTGACCATCCATTACGTATTAAGACCCCTCCGTTCCTCGAAAAGCACGTTAAACCGTTGATCCCGATTGTTATTTGTAGCTTTTTGACAGCCGTTACGGGTAGTCAGGAGCCTGAAAGTCTCACAACTAGTCTTACCCAGTAACTGGGTTGTGGAGGTTAGATAGGCAGTCACTTCATGTAAAGTACACCAGTACTTTACACGAAGCGACTGCCTATCTAGCTATATGCAGCTAAATACCAATTCAGTTGCATCTGGTTAGACTGGAATCTGACCCCAACATGGTTGGGAAAACGCTAAGCAGATGATGACGATGATGGAACTTAACTTCTGAATTTGACATACGAAGTGTTGTTACAAAATAAGATGTACATAAGTGCTATACATAATTTATTTTATGCTGTAAACTTAAGTTCAGACATTATCCTTTTATATAAGACAAAGCCAAGAACACAAAAGACAATATTTGTCAAAGCATTCAGGTGCTTTTTCTTTCCACTAATAAAATATGTTATTTTATCTCTGTCTTGCTCCATATCCTGCCAATCTTTTGTTACTGTATTTCGTAGAACTAAACTTAATATTGTAACATCAAAATCTACAAAAAGCGAAAAAGGTTTGAAAAAGCGTGACCTCATTTTAACAATCCCATCAGTAACAATGTGCTGAAAATAATTCAAAATATAAATAAATATTTATTCAAATAAGGCTGAGAACCGGCACTTTTTGTACGTCATAAATTACATAAGGCAGATCCCGAAAAAATCATAGTCAAAGTCAAATCATCTATGTAGGAATGGGACGTTGATGAATGCATGATTGTGTGAGAGATCTGAAGGCCAATTCTCGTAATTTAAAACGTTCAAAATCTAGTCGCTGTCTCATCTCAGCGACAAACAAATGTCAAAAACTTGTCGAAATGTAGGGAAATTAGAAGTATTTTTTGACAGATTGAGACTGAGATCAGGGCTCGTATTCCCGTAATTTAAAACGTTCAAAATCTAGTCGCAGTGTCATCTCGGCGACAAACAAATGTCAAAAACTTGTCAAAATGTAGGGAAAATAGACGTATTTTTGACAGATTGAGATTGAGATCAGACTGTGAACGTTCTTAAATTTACGAGAATTACCTCTCTGACTGTGAACGGTCTTAAAATTACGAGAGTTGCCCCTCTGAATGCTGCGGTGTAAGTGAGACAGATGACGTATGCCAAAGACGTATGCTTGAGATGACGTGGAGGTATTTAAAATGGTAGAATGACAGTAGCTTTTGAATGACGGAGTGAAGACGTTATCACGTGATTTTTATGTGTTTAATCATACTAATATTATAAACTCGAATGTTTGTATTGATGGATGTTTGTTACTCTTTCACCCAAAAACTACTGAACGGATTTGGATAAAATTTGGCACACATATGGTTTATAACCAGGATTAATACATAGGATACTTTTTATCCCAATATTTCCACGGGGCGTAGCTAGTATAACAATAAAGCAGCAAACGATATTCATTTTACTTTTCCTCTAACCTCAGCCCAAATACAAGAAAATAGAGTTGATTGTAATTACCCCATCTTTCCGTCACCTCTTGGCAAACACTCCCACCCTACACTTGCATGGTAGACTACTCAAATCAACCCATAATTATACCCTGGAAATACTCACCATACCAATAAGTGTAACCGTGCTCATTATTTGCGCTTTCCACCCCCAAATATCAAGTATCATCGAGAGGATGGCACTCCAGATCGTTGAGGGCTCATTGCGTATGAGCACATACGTCATTAATTGTCTCTCATGTAACGACGTTTCTGTGAGCATGTCATTTGGGAAAGTCAGAAAAGTTATTATTACTGTTTCTTTGTATTTAGGTCTGTTTAATTGTATTTTCTTCTTATACAGGGTTATTTGTAAAACACCAACAACCACTTAAGAGGTAATTGTACTCATCATTATGAACAACTTTTACTATAGGACCAAACCAGAAATCGCGAAAAAAAAATCAGCTGTTCCCTACATTTATGTTCGCATAACTCGTCAAAATGTAGGGAGCAGCTGATTTTTTTTTTTCGCGATTTCAGGTTTGGTCCTATAGTAAATGTGGTTCATAATGATGAGTACAATGACCTCTTAAGAGGTTGCTGGTGTTTTACAAATAACCCTGTATAATTCAATAATATATTGAACCTAAGATAGTATTCGGTGCGGATGACATTGTTATCATCGCGGGTAGAACCTGGATGAGTCTGGCACAGGGTCGTGGGGAATGGCACATAAAAAAGAGAGGTTTATGCTCAGCAATAGGTAAAGTCGGGCTTTGGATGATGGAGATAGTATCCGATTGAAGTATTTTAGTACGAGATTTACACAGTCCACCTGATTTGACTAAGTTTTTAAAGTATGCATAAACATATTCTGATATTATTACCGATCTTATTTTGGAACAGGAATTTCTGTTTCATTTTTATTTTTGTTACGTTTTTTATATAATTTGGTTTTGTTACTTTTTTTTTATATATATTTGGTTTTTTTTAATTTTTGATTGTGTTTAGTTTAGTTTAGTTTTATGATCTTCCTGTGCGAGTCGCAATAAATACTTTTTATTTATTTCTTTCTTTCTTTCTATAACGCCTTACCACCTCATCATTGTCTAACTAGCCTTTCCCAAACTGTCTTGTGGTCCGGCTTCTAGTCTAACCAGATGCAGCTGAATACCAGTACTTTACATGGAGCGACTATTAAGCCTATTAAACCTTCACAACCTACTGGTACTGGGTAACACGACACCTCTTGGTATGACTGGTTGTCAGAATTTTTGGTCATCTGATGACCAGTAAGAACTTATAACCTGTGTGTACAAATAATAAAATTTGAATTAATTTGATTCAAATGTCAATACCTCAAAAGTTGATCTTGACATTTCATCGCCATTGCACAATTTTAAGAAAATTGGCTACCGATAAGCAAGTTATGAATATCCAAACATGGATTGTTTGTGTTACTGCTTAGAACTTCCAATCATATCTACAAACTTTCCAACACTTATGGTGTATGCCTTCTGTCGAGTTACTACATCGCAAAGTCTAACACCAACACAAACTTCTAATTTAATCCAAACTTAATTTTCCCAACAAAGTACATATGCTTTACTAAGAAACGTTTCCATGTTAGTATTGTTTGGTTATTATTAATTCAGAGTAACTTCAGCGATAGGCAATATCATGTCACCATACATTATATAGCCAATATTAATTATAATGTGTGTAAGATAACAATGCACTGTGCATAGTAATCAGTGCATGTTTGGAGATCAACTTATTGGTTATAGATATTGGTTCAATGGAAGGGATATTTAGTAGATAGTCTTGATCGTTAGCGCTTTTTGCAAAAACATCATTTTTATCCCAAGATTGGGATAAGAATGATGATTTATAAGTCGAGAGCTTGGTGTAAAGTACTACAGTGTATTCTTGTACTACATAAGAAGAAAAGAAAGAAAATACATTTATTTGGCACAAACTAAAAGACACAATACACCAGTGGGGTAATTCTCGTAATTTTAAGAACGTTCACAGTCTGATCTCCATCTCAATCTGTCAAAAAAACGTCTAATTTCCCTACATTTTGACAAGTTTTTGACATTTGTTTGTCGCCGAGATGACACTGCGACTAGATTTTGAACGTTTTAAATTACGGGAATACGGGCCCTGATACATACATCAGACAAAACAAACAATAAAAAAAAAAGATTAAATAAAAAGTGTGAACTCCGATGTAAGAAATTCGCAGGAAAGTGTGCCTCACGGCTGCGCCAAAAAGGTCCAGTTCAGCAAAAATGCCAGACAGCTAGTGCCTGACGATGGTTTTCAACTGGAGCTGATGTGTGAGGTGATAGATGTCAATCAGTTTTATACTGCAACGTGACGTGTGTGTGCATACTTAAATATATAAAATAAATTTGTGCATATATATTTTGACAAACCTCCCCGAAACATCCACCAATTTAATTAATCTGTCTGTCCTTTTCCCATCCATGTTGGAGTTGGCTTCATTGGAGTGACTACCTATCTGAACTCCACAACACAGTTACTGCGTTATACAATACCCCTTTCTAAGACTGGTTTTCAGATTTTCGGGCTTCTGACGACCCGTAACGACTGCCAAAGTTCCATGAAAGACAGCCAGGATCAACGGCCTAAAGTGCTTTCCGGGGTACGGAGGGGTCTTGGATTGATACCCCTTGGTAAGACTGGTTGTCAGACTTGTGGCCTTCTGACGACCAGTATCGACCTGACAATATCCACCAAATTCGTGCAAATACATCCCACTTCTATGTTGCTGTTTGATAATCCGTTGCAAGGAGCGCCTGAATTAGCATATCCCCGGCCAATAATATTGCACGACACACTATGTACGTGATATGCATCAGGTTAAACCGTAATTATAGTGGCACAGCTATTGTGGGGCGTTCCACTGGTTTATGATCTGAGGAGACAAGCCTGGTTTATTACTGGTATCGGAGCTAGTTGAGTGAAATGTTTGAGATTGTGGTTTTGGCTTTTTGATAGGTTTTGTTAAAGTTTGATAGCTTTACGTAATAAGACAATAAATAATTATATTAAAGAAATTATGGTATATATATGAAATTTATCAAATTACTACATGGTTTAACCGATCATCATGAAACTTATCACATATTAATTACCTATTATTTTATATATTTACTAAGCAAGGCACACCAACGATATATTTACAAAGATAGAGAACAGAAGAGTAACAATAAGTAATCACAACTGTACAAATCATGTCTTTGTGTTTTTTGTATAATGTACTTTTTTCATGGAAAAGTTTTTTCCGACGTCTACGTGGACGAAGTAGCGGGCAAAGGTTAGTCGAATAATAAACGTACATTCTCATATGTATGTACATCTCAAAGGTAGAAATAATGAAACATCGTTCGAAGCAATTTTTTTGTAAGATAGTCTTCAAATGGATGAAAATGTTATTTAATATCAAATTAATTAATTTCTTCTATATCAAAGAGACTAACTTGAAAATATAATATAATATTTACAAGTCAAAGGAATCCTTTGAAAACGACACGTGCCAAACAAGTATTTGAAATTCCTCACATACCTACTCATCTCAAACGCGCTTAGAACGTCGTGTGTCGGTAATCGACCATGAAACAACCGAAACACGTGCAACCACAATAAAATCTTAGATACTTAAACTTAAAGTTTTAGACGTCCAAAATTCTTCACCGACTCCATTGAAGAAAAATCTCTTAAACGTTAGCAGTTCGTGTTTAACGTAGCGTGTACAACATGCCCCGACATGGCTCGTTTCCGGTCCTACTAAAAGTATAAACGGTAAGTGCTGAAAATGTTCTTAAGTACTGTACTGATATTTATTTGCGTTAAATTAGGGAGGATTTGTATTGGAGGTAAGATTTTGCTACAGCATTCAGCACCAGAACCGTAAACAAAACAATACAGCTCACCTTTATGTTCTAACGTATCTGACTTTAAATGGTTATTATGAGTCTTTATTTATTAAAACTTTATACACAAGTAAAAAAAACTGTACAGACGCGGAAATAATGCCTGAGGCGTTTTTTACCAGCCAACCTTGGGATGATACAAAGACAAAACACGGGAGGTGCGACATACGGAATAGAGTCGGGATAGGTCGGGATAAAGTCTTTATTAAAGCCTCCCATCCGGTTTTACATTTTTCTCTCTCTTTTGCGTTCAATCCTTTAGAAGGAGTCACGCCATCTCTTTCTGGGCCTACCGCGTCCCCGATTCTATTTATACTTAGCAAATTCTAATTAAGTTATTCTTAACTTAGGCAAGACATAACTATCAACCTCATTTGCTGAAGAATAGGTGGTTTCTACAGTTGGAGGAACAATAATTTTTTCATTGCTAATTTACGTAATACCTTAGGTATTACGTAAATACTAACAAACCAAGCGTGATAACTAAGTTTATTAAAAACCGAAGAATATAACGCGCGAATACGTGATGCGGACGAATTTTCTGATGCCCTTTGATTCCTTCTCCCTTGTATGTGGACTTATTGTTACTATTTTAAACTTATAGCTTTATTTATTTATCCACCACCCCTCATAATAGAACACCATACTACAATTACCCCAACGGAGCAAAAAAATACTTCATGTGCTGCTTTCCATCCACCCTGTCCGCGGTGGACACAGAACGGGCGGCGATGGAACTCGCACGCTCGCACTGCGTCAACTCCATAGTTCCATTATTCCATTCATATTGCACACATTATTTGCGAATATTTTGAGACTCGATGAATTATTTTAAATAAATACAATCATTAAAATTATAAAAACGAAAAATTTTGATCTGTCATCCTGCCTGACAGATGACAGAAGCCCATAATGTTGGGATATATATTTCAATATAAATAGGGACAACATATTTTCCTTGGTTTATTTAATCTTTCTTGTGTGTGTGTGGATTAAAAGTTCACCGAAATTTTAGAATACTTTCTATCCTTATTAAGCATGAATGTGTGGAAGAGTGGTGATGTCTTTATAAAAGTAGATTTTTCTCATTTGCTGTTCTACAAAAAAATACTTCTTTTTCGTAAAGTAACTGAATAGACACCCTAAGGTTTCGTAAAAAAAGCATTATGTACATTTAAAAAGTAAATAAATGTAATGTATTCACAAAAATCACAGTGACCCAAATTACACCAAACGCTCTTTGATAAACATTGAAACCAATTTATTATCCACCCTTACTATAAATACCACAATATAATGGTTTGCAACTGAAACCAAAACACATTAATACATGTCAGTCCAGATCTTACCCAAAACATGTGTACAAGTTTGCTGAAGGACGTGGGCCTACGACAGACCCTTGAGGAACCCTTTTAGTGTCGTCGCAATAAATCAAGTCCTAATGACAGTCACGTTTTTTTCAGCCAAGAATACACTTAGAGGTAATCAGAAAACGGCTGAACAAAGTGAGCACCCCTTTGCAAAGGCACAAAATGTTGTCGACTTGTTTTTCTATGTTCGAAGCAGTCAAATGCTTACGGTAGGCCTTTCAGACGAGGGTGGTTTTGGCATATTCGGGTCACGTTTTGACAAAAAATGAGATGATTATGTTAAGTTGCAGAAATTTTACTATTATTGCGAGCTGAAATGTTTGGTTGTTAGAGTCTTGGGAGCCAAAGAAATTGTTCTATTTAGATAGGAGCAATTTTATTATGATAATAGCGTTTATCCCGCTTCAAAATCTGCTACAGTTAAGCCTTGAAAATAGTCAAGTATATTCTGAATTTTTAAAATACCCAATTTATGATGATTGTATCATTCTTCTCGTTTTTTTATGAACTTACGAACTTAACTAGTCAAGCAACCCAAAAATGTGAATGTGTCAACAAAATCATATTTGTCTCTTTCAAAACACTTATTATGCGAATTAAGTACTCAGATTTGTGAACCCTTTCAAAGGCAAATGAGCGTAAGACAAGTGAATAGGTATACTCGTAAGTTAAGCAAATGAAAGAGATGGATGGATAGTTTCACGTATGGATTCTGGTCACGTTCATGTTAAGAGAGAATGAGATGATTATATTATTATACTTTGGAAATTTTCAGCTTTCAAGCTAGTTTGCGACTGGGTTTTAATTTAATTTTAAATATAAGGCCTTTTACTGCTTTTGTGGAGGTTACTTGGAGGTTTTAGGAGTTGATTTTTTGTAATTCAAACTGTAAAACTGATTCGATTAAATTTCTACAGTGTATCGTCGTTATTATCGCCTACCTATGTAAGTAGGCAATGTTTATATTTGATACCAAGAGTCTAGCTAGTTGTATTTTTTAAAACCAAAAGATGCATCTCAAAATCTTTCTTCTTAAAGTTTTTCTTCTTCCTCTTCCTGCCCTTATCCCATGTTACTTGGGTATACTATATTATATGGTTAAAGTTTTTCTTCAAACAACCATAAAAATTAACGACCTTCCTAAACAAAACAAAATTACCGTCATCATTTACTTCGACCATAAAAAAAAAAAACTTAAAAGCATTATTAATCTCAACGTTACTTGCTTATTAAACTCCAGGGATCGCCCTCTTGCATACATAATATCCAATAAGTAAGCTAAGTTTCTTCATCAAGTTAGTAAAGGAGATATTAGAAATAATTACAAAAATAATCGTCCGCTTAACATGCAAGGAGCGTTGGGCCCAGACGATCCCCGTAATATGCAATGTAGATTTCATTACACGTTGTGCATGATTTTATGAAAATGCAACTCAGTACGAACAACTTAGTTTATTAAAGAATTCAGCTTCGAGGAAGTTTCCTTTTTAAGTTCAAAGAAAAAGGTTGTTCAGAATTTTCAAATTGTTTGTAGTTTTAAGGCCTTTCAGGTGCTTTTTATGCTAAGTGTGGGTGTGTCAGGAATTCACAAGAGATAAAGAATGAATAAAATATTAGAATATTTATTTTGCCATTTTGTAGCTACAGGTTTGAAGGTTTTCACAAAAATAAGCTTCTCTCATATTTGTTTCCTTTCTATTTGAAAGTTTTTTTTTTCTTTTTTTGTGCGTGTTGTGTGTGATTATTTATACAGAAAATATTCTATGAAATCTATAAGTAATCCAACAAATGGTAAACCATTTTAAAATAACTAGAAATGAACGAATGATTTCCTCTTAATGGAAAATAAATTTAATGTTGTATGACAACTAAAGATCAATAACATAATTAGTAGTCAATGCTGCGCAATATTATTTGGACAAAATGGTAGAATTTATTCTTACACCATTCCGTCCAACATTTCTAGACAAATTGCAAAATTTCCAGGCATTTTATTTAAATATTACAATTGTAATCATTTTCTGTGTATTTTAGCATACAATAAAGTTTTGTAATAATATTTTATTGATGTTGAATTGCTTTAATATCCGGCGTTTGGTGATAAAAAAAGAATGGCTAATAAAATAGTATAGTATTTTTTTTTTGCTGTAATATTAGATCTATACATTTTTAGTCAGCTACGCAGACGATATTATGATCTTGCCGAGTCCACCAATTTTAAATTGTTTCAGTGTGTAAATGTTTACTAACATAGTTTTTAAGATATTGATACTAACTACTATATGGATTGTGTGTACTTTTAAATATGATAACATGCAATCGATTGAAAAATAAAAAATGAATTATTATAGTAAGAAATATTAACTGAATTTAATTTTGATTTCGTTTTTTAACATCGAAATAGTTGTGTTTTATCTACACAATAGCATAAATCTGTTAACTGAAAATGGCAACAGCAATAAAATTAAATTTACTGTACTGCGCCAATTTTGACAGACCAATTAGTTAACTGTAATGTTAAAATAATAATTACGAGTTGGTCCTGCAACAAAATAATTGTATATTTCTGTAATCACGTAGGTGCCTATTTGCCATTTTACGTGTAATTTAAAATCTGTTACAAGTGACGAGTACGAATGATAATATATATCATTATCCCGTGCCATTTGGGGTCGTCGCAACACGTTTTCTTACGATTCTCCTGCTTGTAGCTTACATAACATAATCAGCCTATAATGTTCCCACTGTTGGGACTCAGGCCTCCTCTCTGTGAGAGGGAGTGGACCGTAATCCACCACGCGGGCCAAGTGCGGTTTGGTAGATGTCACATGTCTTCAAATTTTTGGTTCTAGGACATGTCGGTTTCCTCTGTTTTCCTTCGCCGTTTTGAGAGCAGTGGTGACGAAATAATTAACACAAAGTAAAGCGCCTGCCAGGTTCGAACCTACGATCTACAACGTGTAAGTCGCGGCCGTTACCACTGGGCCATCACTGCTGTTGGTCTTGTCACTGTTTGTTAAAAAACTTTTTTGCAAAAAAAAACAACCGGCTTCCAAAAACAACACTACAAAGTGAAAAATAACTTTAAGTTCGGAAGGCGGTGTCGTTGGGTCCAAAAAGTTTTTATTTTTCACTTTTGTAATTTTTGCCAATAATTTTGGTTTAAAAACCAAACTACTGAACCGTTTTTTTTTGATGAAATTTCTATGGGACCACCTGGGAAGTATACCCTTTCCAACAAAAAAAAAAATTCTAATCGGTTGGCAAACGACGGAGTTATGCGCGAACAAACATAAAAAAAAAATACAAACATTCGAATTGAGAACCTCCTCCTTTTTTAGAAGTCGGTTAACAAACTGCACGCAGGTGACGTTCGGGGACTGTAAATAATATTTTAATGAACTGTTCCGCTGAAGCGCACTTATCAAAATTTTGTTGCAGTGCGGGCAGTGGAAGTACTCAGGTGCGGTTCTGTCAAGTGATGTTGAAATCAGTGCTCTAAGTGGAATACCTCTCTAAAATGGTCCCGTTAGTCTAGCGTCGCTTAATAAAGGTGAATATTAACTTAGGCCAGCCCTTTTTACTTTAATAATTATGGCTTGTAGCTAAGTAATAACAGCTGCAAGGGTCGATCGATCACGTTAAGTTACGCTTGCCGCGGTTGGTCCGTAAATGGGTGACCATCTTTACATACCAGGACACCACTTCTTCGGAGAGGGTCCCGGCTGTCGTTCGTGGATCTTTGACAGTCGTTACGGGTCGTCAGTAGCCCGAAAGTCTGACAACCAGTCTTACCATGGGATATCGTATTACCCAGTAACTGGGTTGTGGAAATCAGATAGGCAGTCGCTCCATGTAAAATACTGGCATTCAGCTGCATCCGGCTAGACTGGAAGCTGACCCCAACATAGTTGAGAAAAGGCTAGGCAGATGATGAAGACTTAGTTCTTTAATAAAAAAAAGTTTAGCCTCAAAACCTTTAAAATATTAAAGTTAAAAATACAGGTTAATATTATAAAATTGTAATATATTTCTCGAATGTTCTTTAACAAAACCAATATTATTTTCGAGCAAGAAACTTACTTTCAACTCTTAATTGTTGGCAAGATTCAAGACATTTTAATTGGTTTCTACTGTTAGGAAAGAGTTTGTTTAGCTTTTGGTTGGGTATTATTATGCTTTTGATTAATTTATAAAAAAAGTCTTCATTGTTCTGAATTTATATTAAATTTTAATTTTGGGTTATTCCACTTTTTATTATTCATGAAAAGGCTAGACAGATGATGATGATTATTCATGAAAAAAAATTCAACTAGCGTTTTCATTTGCTTTGCGTATAGTTTGTAACAGAAAATCGAATATTTCAATTCGTTGAATTGTAATATTTTTATTTTTGTATGAAACCCTGATGAATTAATAAAAGTTATAGAACAAAAGTAGTTGTTTATGATATAAGTTGTATAGTCCTGAGAGGTAGTTAATGTTTTACTTATAACCCTGTATACTTGTATAATTATATATGTACATATATAAAAGTATTAGCTTGTAAATTGTAATTAAGGCTTTTTATCCAATAAATTAAGTTTATAATTATTATTTTTATGAGTGTTTCTGTCTTCACAAAAAGGTAGAAACCTTTAGACAGAATTTAATGAGACCTGTCCTATACAAAGTCGCGAGCACCACAAGTGGTAATATTAATTCCTTATGTGGCATTAACTACCAAGTTCTTAGCTAACATTTCTACGCTGAGTATTATATAATACGTCTGAATTAACTGACACCTAACCGCCATACTGTTTCAAGTGGTGCCGAGGTATTTTGTATTTGTACTGTTTTCAGTTACGTTGGTTACCTTGTCGGTGAATGTGGGTAGGTGGGTAGTATTACGGTGTGTTTAAGCAGCTGCTTTATTTAAGTTCGTGTTTGTATCTTTGTAATTAGAAACTAGTCGTGTTTCCTGTTCCTTCATTATTATGTTTGAGTAAACCTATTTATTCTACAATGAATCTATACCTATTTATATTTTTGTTTAGCACTGAAGATATTAGTATCAATGGCTCGACTTTTACTCTAACCAAATTCAACTAAAAGGTACTAGCAATGTAATATGGCAACCAAGATTGAACGGTTGAGTCTTACGCTGTGTTCTCCGAGGCACAGGGACGTCTCACCCTGCGCCTCGTAAATAATGATAACCGTCCTTAACCTATAGCAAGCACACGGTTCGACTTTGTAGATTATTGATCTACGGTGGTTGTAATTTTAACCACAAGACTCTCTGCCTTCCCCTGTCACTTCAATATTCTTGCCAAACCAACAACGTTAAGTGGACAACCGCCATAATACCACCTTACTGACTATGGACGAAGTTATTACAAGTTTAAATGACCTCTTTAAACGACCCGCGCTTTCCACACAAACCCATTTCGATGAGGGTCTCTTCCTAAACAAGTTTTTTAACTCTGAACTTTATCTATGATTAAAACATGTCTTTTTGGCACAAAATAAAATAATGTAAGTATCGCCGTTTTTGGTTTATTTTAATTTCTGAATTGTTTCTTATTTTGTTTTCATCTTCTTTATTGCGAACGCTTTTAACGAGCATATCTTTCTACATCATTTTCACAAGTATAATTTCACCATGAATGATGTAACCAATATTTTGTGACAATTTTATTATTTACAAGAGTGTCCGTGGAATTTCTTGCACGTTCTTCTCCAAACGAACCACTACGCTTTGGAATGGGCAACTAGCTTTATCTTTCTGACTGACTGACCTCTTGACAATACAAAAGTGCCTGTAATTGGTTTATTTGAAATAAATGGTTTGAGTTTGCTTTTTATTATTGATAACAACTTTTAGTTACAGGACAGTGATAGCTAAAGTAAAATTTGACTTTATTCCAATTAACGTTTTAATTTTTTGACGTTTCTGATGACAAGGGTAAATTAATAATAGTCTTAATTTATTGTAGTACCAAGCATTTTCACCCTTTCTTAGTTAAGATTAGATACAAATAGAAAGTAACAAAGGAGTCTTCAAGTCGCCTGTCTTAGAATAGAATAGACATTTATTTTGCAAATCATTATAATAGGTAATACATAATTGGTGTTATAATACATTAAGCTCGAGCCATATTTCACCATTCGGCATGCAAACATTTGTATTATTAACATTTTCTTATCCAAAATCCAGATCCTTAAATCCAGAGCGATTCAGGCAATTATTTTCTCTGTTAAAAACTCAGGCAGACTATAGTACATTTAATTTTTATTCAATCAAAAATGACGTACGACAGCACTGTTGTCAAGATTTTCTAAACATCGGTAATTATTTGTAAGCAATTGGGGCGATACAGTAAACACTTTGCACACCAAAGTAGTTTGACACGTTCAATTACATAATTTACTATTGTCACGCCTGTTTCTTGGAAATACCTACGTCAGCTATGTAGATATCCTGCCAGGGTAGCGGGAACATCCGAAAGGGTTTACCGCTGCCCTGGAACATAAAGGGCTAAGGAAGGAACACGGGTGGGTTTTAGTCAGTAAGAGTCTGACACTCCCTTCTGCTCCACCCAGAGCGGGAGGAGTCATTTGATGATTTCCCAAAAAAAAAAAAAGCTATGTAGATATTCAAAACGACTTAGATTCTGCTTTACAAACATAGCTTCTTCGAAAATATAGCTTCATCGATTTCTCTCTGGTTAAAAAGAGCACGATGGCTGGTAGAAGCTGGATGAGAGTTGCCGAAAATCGAGTTGAATGGAGTGCAACAGGTCCATGTCCAGCAGTGGACTGCTATAGGATGATGATGATAATGAAAAAGGACCAGAATTGCTCCACAGTCCACTGTCCTTACATCACACTTAAACCGAAGAAAAGAAACAAACAGTACAGCCTGTTACTCCTAACTTTTAAATTGGAAAATTTAAAAGTGTACTAACAGCTACATTAATCCCCTTGCTCCCGGTCGCAACATTATTTACTCTGCAAATTTCTTTAGCAACGCCCTAAATTTCCCAGGATGGCAAACTATAATCTCTTGGCCAGTATCCAAGGAGGTGAGACGCTAAAAGTTAAACGAGGGACTGGAGCCAAGCAATAGTACTGGAGTTGGCTAAGGGGTTTCACCAGGTAGCAATTGCAATACCAATTTGAGGTTGTTTATGAATTTGGCATGTTTTTTTAGTGTAGATAAAATTAGTGGGACAAAGACTTGGCTGGCGGTGACAAATCTTTAAAAACAAAAGGTTATTTTAATGCTGACGTGATTGCAGACGACAACAATTAACCATTACGTTGATTCAATTGTTCATTACAGTAAAAAATATAATATTACTTTAATCTGCATTTTAACCCGTATAAACAATTTAATAATTCCCAAAGCATAATACTCTGCAACCAAGCATTTACCCAACATTATCATTTACTCCCTCCATAGAAATAACAGAGGCTCTTAAATTATTCCAAATCTTCAAGCGAGTCGAGTGGACCGGTGCGAGAAATGACATCCTTAATCCACTCTTGTCCATCCGTGCCCATGTAGCTTGGCCGTTGAAAGGTCCCCTGTGTGGACACTATAAACATGTTAATGCGGTGTCCAATGTTTGTCCCGAGGGCCGCCAACTAATTCCAAACGGGCCTTGCCTTGATTAACATATAATGTCCTCGTGTGGTGTAGACTTGCTGGGTCGGCGTTTTGGAGTTGCTGACGTCAGAAGTGTCAGCTGTTGTTGAAAATTTAAATAAGAATGTTTACGGGGACATTGTATGGCTTAGGGTTGGGTTTTGAAGTGTTTCATAGCTTGATGTTCGTGTACATAGATGATATGGCTGTGTTGTCTCGAAAGAACTGATATTTTTGTCTATTGTTGGAATGGCAGACATATGTAATCTTTGTCCAAAAACTTTTATTGATTTCGTGAATATGTACTAAAGTTGAGTTTGATTATAGAAGTCAAATAATTATGTATTATTTTGTATTTTCACAAAAACTAGACAGTATTATTCTTGTTATAACGAACGGAAAATATAAGTTATTGGTTGTTAATAGCATAAGCAATCTATAAAGCTCCCACTGCACTGCTGGGACACAGGCCTCCTCTCATCGAGAGGGAGTGAGCTGTAATTTACCACGCGAGCTCATTGCAAGTAGGTAAATGTCACATGTCTTCGAATCTATGGTTCTAGGACATGCCGGTTTCCTCACGATGTTTTCCTTCGCCGTCTTGAGAGCAGCGGTGATTCCCTGCCAGGGTAGCGGAATCGTTCGAAAGGGTTACCGCTGCCCTGGAACATAAAGGGCTAAGGAAGGAACACGGGTGGGTTTTAGTCAGTAAGAGTCTGACACTCCCTTCTGCTCCACCCAGAGCGGGAGGGGTCATTTGACGATTTCCCATCCTCAAAAAAAAAAAAAAGGGCAGTGGTGATGAAATCATTTACACAAAGTAATGCGTAAAATATTATTAAGTAAAATATTATTTATTATTATTTATATTTAAAAATATATTTTATATGTGTTTACATTGAAATAAAGATATTTCAATGTAAACACATAAAATGTATTTTTAAATATTAGAATATAAAAAGTATAAAAACATTTAAAAAATATAAATAGCCAACTGGTATCGAGAACAGGGTCCAAGCTACCGGTGGTCAGGGTTCTAGAGAGAGGAACCTCCTGACAATGCGAGCCGTGTCCAGAATTGCCGCTTTCTGAATCGAGCCCTTGATCCAGCTGCCCTACGAGAGCTTCCTCAGGTGTTGGTGGAAGCTCTTGGCTATTAAGCCATTGGCTGTCTCGACTATCGGCACGATGATTATTATTTATTATTATTTTATTAAATAAAAATTAATTTAAATAAAATTTAATTTCAATAAAATATTATTGATATAACTTGCTTATATAAGCACGTTATATCAACAATATTTTATTTAGTAGGTATACTTTTGCACGACCTAGTTTTTTGGTATCAGAAACTAATTAATGCTATGGATTTCGTTATTAATTAGAATCTCATTACCTTTTGCAAACACAAACAGTACCTTACCGGTACAATTACCGTTGTTTGTATACAGGGTTATTTTTCAAAGACCAGCCAAATTTAAGGATGTGGTACAGACCATCAAACTGAACAACTTTCGCCATGGGACCAAAATCGTAATCGCGAATAAAAATTCAGCCGTCCCATACATTTAGGTCGAGTAGGTATTGAAGTTTTCTATGGGACAGATGATAAAATTTCCGCGATTACGCTATTTGTCCCATGGAGAAAGTTGTACAGTTTGATGGTCTGTACCACATCCTTAAATTTGGCTGGTCTTTGAATAATAACCCTGTATTTACCAGACCAGAAACATATTAATACTTATATTCCTAGACTTTTGTTCGGGACAAGTCAGGAGATAGAATGATGTTGACCGCAATCCAATTTCATGTAATACCTATCTATTTTTCCAGACAATGTATCACTCAGATATATTGAATGGAGCCTAGAACCAACGAAGAAAAACAACACAATTTTATCGTTTATTATCGAAGAAATTTCTTCGCCAACTATCAATGGTCCTGGTTATTGGTATTGACAGAATCATTTCTTTTACTGGCTGTTGTATTTTAGCTTCTTCCTTTTTTGTTTTTGGACGGAGTTTAATCACACTTTTCGAAGAACAATCGTCTCAGAAAATACCATTACTGCCTCTCCATTAAAACAATCCTCTCCTTTGTATCAAAAACCTCATGCTAATACAATCAGTAAACCACTTACCAAGTCTTAGTGTGGTAATTACGACAATATCCCTAGAGGATCGTTCATTGTAGCGGTCTCTGAGAAAGCGTTCCAGTGCTAAGCATTCATGAGTTGATTATTGTCAATACTAGGGCTACTTCAGTGAGCTACTTTCAGAATTACCGTTTCCAAGATTCGTGTAATATTATGTTCACAGGATACCTTTACTTCTATCTTTTCTAGTTTCATATCCCAGTCGTGTTTGTTATTCATTACGTCGTTTACCTTTACAACAAATTCTGTATAAATGTTTACTCACCTACCATCTTGTCATTTTCATCAAACTTCATTTTATTTCTTTAATATATTAGTGCTATTTAAATAAGCTTTTTATTACATATCTGATGCTGAAAGATATTTTTCTTCTTACTAAGATTTATTTACATGAATTCTTGTGTTGACATTTTATTAATTTTATTTATATCAACTACAAAAAGAAGTCTTAGATAAATATTGGGTACTTATATTTTAATTTGGAAGGAAAATAAAGTATACAAACATTGACAGTGTTCAATTAGGAACTTTCTAGAGTATTTCTGCTCTTTTAATAGAGAGAAAGTTTTGCGGTAGATAAACAAGACGCAGAGAAATAACCAAAGCAAACGAATGAATGAATGAATGGCAATTGGATTACCCACCATCACGTGGGAGCTATAACATAGATAAATAAGTAGGTACCGTATTACATCTCTCTTTCTCTTCGGGGAATACATTTCAGATGTTGTGTCTATTATGAAGATGTTATGTTACATCAACATCTGCCTAGCCTTTTCCCAACTATGTTGGGGTCGGCTTCCAGTCTAACCGGTTGCAGCTGAATACCAGTATTTGACATGGAGCGACTGCCTATCTGACCTCTACAACCCCGTTAATACGATACCCCTTGGTAAGACTGGTTGTCAGACTTTTAACCGTAACGACTGTCAAAGATCCACGACTGACAGACAGCTGGAGTACAGACTCTTTATGGTACGTAAAGATGGTCACCCATCGACAAACCAACCACGGTAAGCGTAGCTTAACCTGTCGACCTGTGCTGGTGTTATTATTTTGCAACGGGCCCCTTGAAGATGTTATGTTACAGTTTATCAAAAAACTCCAGACCGAATATCATTTTTCACTATCGTAATTCTCAAAGCACACTCATGACGATGTATCCTCATTTTTCATTGACCTCTTCACCGGCATGGAATTTAAAATCCAACCCTCGAAAGCTAAGCTTATAACTTGCACCACATAAAAGGCAGATGACAAGCCAGAATGTTTCACGTGTGCCTTTTGTTAAATACAATGTCCTATTTTATTTGCAGTCGGTTGTTTTAAGAGTGTTATTTGGGATGGGGCTGGTGACAAAACTCAAGGTTTTTTTGACCCTGTTTTCGGAACAAAAGCTTCCATTTACATGAAATTGCGTGGTTCAGCAAATTCTTGTAATTTACTTTTTGACGGGAATATTGTGTCTGGTTATATTGTAGGTTTATTTTATCTATTATGTGCGGGACAGTGTTAGTATTAGTGTTTTTAGTTTTAATAAGAACGACCAGCATTGTTTTGAAGTGATGAGATTAAAAATAGCGGCTTACTGTCAGCAGAATAGGGTAGTTTCCTGGGTAAAAAAATAGTTAATATATTTAGTCCGTCAGTTAGATTAACCAAAAGTAATGGACATGTATTTTTTCTTTTGTCATTCTAACAAGTTATGCTAAAAAGTGTAGCAAGGCGTGACGACACGCGGAACTTTAACGGGCGATATCTTCATCATTTTTTATATAATTGACAAAAGAAAAAACATGGGTCCAATATTTTTTGATAATCTAACTGACGGACTAATTAGAATTTTTTAGGAAACTAGCCTATTGTAACTTAACATAACATCACGCCGGTTTCCCCGAAGGGTTAGGCAGAGTTCTAACTATAGTATACCACATTTAGCCAGTTATATTTCGCACGGTTGGCGCAGTGGTTAAGCGATTAACTGTTGCGCTGCGTGTCGCGGGTTCGATTCCCGCACGGAACAAATATTTGTATGACCTACATGTATTTGTTCCGAGTCTGGGTGTTTTTCTATCTATAATATGTATGTATTTACAAAAAAAAATCTGTTAATCCATATAATTTATGTTCGCATAATGTATGGATCAACTGATTTTTTTTCACGATTTCAGGGTTGGTCCCGTAGTTAAAGTTGTTCATAATGATGAGAACAATGACCCCTTTTACGGATTAAAACGATCAACATGTAATGGCGTATATTGCAAAATGAATTAAGAGTGTTAATATAAATTATCCTAGAGAAAACAAAGATTTTCTTTTATTGTTTATAACCGCGTATTACGGAAGGTACGAAGAAAATTCATGAACCAAAAGCCTCCAAAACCATAGCTGGAATCATTAATTCACACCTAAATTAAAATTCAGTACCACATTAGCGATTCTGTCCATTAAAATTTCAACAACGTCTCTATTTGAGTTAAAACAGTTCTCTAAGAAATTAATGTTCTTTCTTAACACATTTATGGCCCATCAAAATTTATCTCGGTACGAGTACCGAGATAAATTTCTCGATTTCATTACAAAAACATAGAATAACTCGGGAGTTATTCTATGTTTTTGTAATGAAATCGAGCTCTCGTTTAAATGATAATTTCGTAAGGAACATACTTTTCTCTGGTCAAATTATTTTCAAATATGAGTACCTAAAGCAAAATATTTGACGTTAAAATAATGTCGGCAGCATAATTAAATTCTCAATTTATACAGATATTATTACAGATATAATTATTAGTAATCCATTATAATTTTATAGTCATTAATGTAAATCCGTTAATGATTTTTTGACGTTAAATAAGCAACTTAATCATATTATTATTCTGTTGTTCATCTGTTCTGTATTGGTATGATAAGACAGTTTCATTGATTAAAATTGTCTTGCATTTTCTTAACTATGTTGAGGTCGGCTTCCAGTCTAACAGGATGCAGCTGAATACCAGTATTTTATATGGAGCGACTGCCTATCTGACCTCCACAACCCAGTTACTGGGTAAACACTGTTATGATTCCTATGGTAAGACCGGTTTACAGATTTTTGGGCATCTGATAACCCGTAGTGACTAACAAAGATCTACAAATGACAGCCAGTACCAATAAAATTGTTTAACGTAGTTTCCTGGGCACTGAGGTGTCTATAATTTTGGCAAACATTGATCAAACTGACAGTTACAAACCCTATTTTCTGAAACACAATATTCTAACCTTCCCTAGTATTTACATCCTAGAAATATGTAAATTTGTCCATAAGCAGCAAGAGTTATACACAAAACGTGGAGATATCCAATCGCAATACACACTTAGGCACCGACATAGGCTAAACGTACCAACATCCAAGCAAAAAATGCATTCTACAAGACAAGTCCCTACGTAATTTCTACAAAAATATATAACAAACTCCCTGACATAACAAAGAAAGAAGAAAAGTTAAATATATTTATAAAAAAAACTTAAAACTTACTGATAAGCAAATGCTAACTCTTTAGATGAATATTTAAATGATAAATAAATAGAAAAAAAATTATTAAAATTAATGATAACCACGCAATTTATAAGAATGTTTATAATATATTAATGATACGGTAATAATAATAAAAAAAATATATAATAATATAAAGAATTATTTTTATTCAAAGAATAACAATTTAGAATAAACAAAATTATAATACTATACTATTATGAATAAATAAAATTATAGTACAGGTACATAAAAATAATCTAAAATATTTACCTAAGTACATTTAGCAGATAAAACAATTCATAAATTATAGATAAGTACCTTATTCGCAATCTCCTGACTTTGATTATAATAAGTGAGCTAAAACTTGTTCCCACAAAAGCAACTTAATTATCTTCTAAAACATATGGCTTCCACTCTTCTACCCTTTCGCTGTGCCCAACAGGGTCCATAGTGATCCAAATTACGAGTAGGTATATAGTTACCACTTAGGTGGTAACTTTATAATTTGTGTACTTAGGTACACAATATGGTAAAGCAATAAGATATAAGTATTGAGTATTGGGTCTCGATACGTAATGGATGGTGACCCATCCACTAACTGACCGCGGCAAGCGTAGCTTAACATTCAATCGACCCGTGCAGCTGTTATCATTTAGCCACGAGCCCCTCTGGTCATAGATTTCAAATGCCAACTATATAATATACTCGTATTAGTAAAATCAGCCAATACTGTTCCCACTGCTGGGACACAGGCCTCCTCTATGTGAGAAGGAGTGGGCCATAATCCACCACGCGGGCCCAGTGCGTATTGGTGGATGTAACATTTTTTCGGATTTTTGGTTCTAGGACATGTCGGTTTCCTCACGAGTTTTCCTTCAGCGTTTTGAGAGCAGTGGTGATGAAATAATTTACACAAAGTAAACAGTCGAAAATCGAGTTGAATGGTGTGCAATAGGAGAGGCCACTGTCGATAATTGTGTATTCTTGTATAATAGTTGAAAAAATTGCAATTGGAAAACACACATAGATAAAATTGTTGCAAAAATAGAATAGAATACTCTTTATTGTATGTAAGTACACCATACAAATTACAGAACAAATAGATCGTTTTACAAATGTGTTAAAAAGAATTACACAAACAGTAAACTGTGACACTGCAATGCTAGCTTACCATGGTTATGTATCATCCGTACTTAGATACGGCATTATATTATGGGGTATCTGAGTAGATTTTGACAGAGTTTTTAAAGTTAACAAAAAATGTATTCGAGCAATTTGTGGAGCTCACTTTTTAGACAGCTGTAAGCCACTATTTTAAAGACTTAAAAATTCTACATTTGCCATGTTTATATATTTTTGAAATATGTATTTTTGTTAAGAGATACTACAATTTATTTGAAACCAACACTGACAGGCCAAATAACCGAACACGGCATAGAAATAGACTTCGGTTGCCACCAATAAAACTAACATTATTTAAGAGAAACGTATACTGCATGTCGACTATTATTTACAAACATTTACCAAATAGATTTCAAGACTTACCGCTGACCAAGTTTAAAAAAATACTTTTCGAACTATTCCTATTTAAAAGATATTATACCATTAAGGACTATATAGAAGACCAATCAATAGAATCTGTAAGTTAGATTAAGTGACATCGCTGAGTGTGAATGAGAAAAGTGGACCATAATACACCACGCGGGCCCAGAGTGAGTTGGTGGATGTAAAACACCTTTAAATTGTTGGTTCTAGGACATGCAGGTGAAGAAACGTGCATAAACGTTGAAGAAACCGGCATAATATACTTGTATTATGAACATTAAAGCATCCGAAATAAAATTGCTTAAATATTTTCTCGCCTAAACTCATCAATTGACCAATCATTGTTCTAATTAAACACTCAATCCACTCTTTAATATCAACAGCAAAAGTTACAAAATTAACCACTTACGACGTTACAGATAGAAGCAATTAAATTGGAAACTTTTGTAATATTAATATTGATTGGTACCGTACTTGGAAATAACGTACTTCGCCCACAAAGTTCAATTTGCATTACATTAAAGTTACTGTTGGGGTATTGATGAAGTGTTGCTATATTTATCCGATATTTTTATCGAAAAAGTTAAAGTAGATGATGAATATAATCTTTTACAGAATATTATGTACGTAAATAAGCTGTTTATACCCTGTCCGTTAGGTTAACCGTTTTTTGACAGTCGTCTTAGAACGTACATATTCCAGATTAAGTAAAAGTTATGTTTCAAATGCGTAATAAAATAAATATAATTATGGCTTCTTACAGACATTATGATACCGTACGAGTATCAATCAATGTATTGTGTGTTGCTGCAATCACTAGTTCCATCTCTCAAAAAACGGTTTGCGTAATGGACAGGGTCATCATATCATCTGCCTAGCCTTTTCCTAACTATTTTGGGGTCGGCTTCCAGTCTAACCGGATTCAGCTGAATACCAGTATTTTACATGGAGCGACTGCCTATCTGACCTCCACAACCCAGTTACTGGGTAATACGATACCCCTTGGTAAGACTGGTTGTCAGACCAAGGGTGGTGGTTGTGGTTGTGGTTGGTGGTTGGTGGTGGATGGACAGGGTATAAGTGGTGAATCCAAGTACATAATCAACGTATAAGGTTCTAACTGCACTGCACAGCGTATAATGTTCTAACTGTTCTGTTTCTGGGATACAAGCCTCCTCTACCACGTGGGCCCAGTGCGGGTTGGTAGATGTCACATGTCTTCGAATTATTGTATTTTAGGACATGCCGGTTTCCTCGTGATCTTTTCCTATACCGTTTTGAGAGCAGAGGTGATGAACTTATTTACCCCCAAGTAAAGCACCTGCTTGGTTTCGAACCCACGACCTGCAGCTCGTTACAACTCGGCCACCATTGCTTTAGACAGAAAATTATGCAAGAAAATAGCTTTTAAAGTGGTGAAACCAAGTAACAAGCCTTAATAAGATTAGTCAGTCGACAAGTTTGGTAGCGGAGCTGACTGCCCGGGGCATGGTTGACATACTTGTGTTAGAAAATTGAGAAGAAAACAGCCGGTCGATTCTGTAAAAATATCACCGTGAAAACTCAAGTGAAGTGAGCTTGATGTGAGTTGTCAGTAGTGTCAATCCCTAGCATTATTTGGAATGACTGCTCACTCCACGCTCACTTCACCTAAGTTTTCACGGTGAGATGGTTACAGAATCGCACTGCTGGTAGATATAATAAATGTTTAACAAGCTATGGGTACGAAAACCACTCTTGAATTGGTGTAAAGATTAGCCAGCCAGCAAGGTTGGTATTATAGCTACATGTCCAAGGTGCCCCAGATGTACAATTTATTTTTTATTTTTTTTTATTATTTTTTTATTTTGTTTTTTTTTTTAAATTATTATTATTACTTCGTCCGCGTGAAGTTTCGGGGTCCGACACACCACGACACATCCTATCGTCCGTCAACTCTATTACTTCGTTTTCACGTAGAGTTCTTTTTGCCTTAGGGTTGCAAAATAACCTTCATCAAGATTTTGGCAACAAATACCAAAAGTATTTTTTTTAAATCCGGTTGGCAGTTGTAGAGATTAGCGTGTTCAAACAAACCCTCCAGCTTTATTATTTGTACTCGCCGCGCCCCGCGGTTTCACCCGCATGAGTTTCGATCCCTTGGGGATATAGGGATCAAAAGTATCTTATATGTTAATCCCGGTTATAAACCATCTGTGTACCAACATCCAAATCCGTTCAGTAGTTATTGCGTGAACGAGTAACAAACATCCATCCATCCATCCATCCATAAAAACTTTCACGTTTATAATATAATTAGTTAAAACTTAAATAATAATATTATGTATTAGTATAATAAAGATTATACATACAGAAGTAGAACCTTGTATAATCAATGTTGCTCAGAATAAACCATTTCCTTTACCAGGTAGTTGAACAAACAAAACACAATATAACAAACTATTATCAAAACAAGCTTAAATACTGCCATTAATTTAATTCTCGATTCAAAGGGTCAATTGTAACCAGGGGATGTACCAGCCCGAAGTTATGGCTTATACCTTCTAAATGACAAAAGACATAATACCGTCATTATAACAATAGTAGCTAAGTACAATTCTCCTTAACTACGTAATGAATATATATGAAGAAACAGAACCGTAACTTCCAATTAGTTTTAAATAAGACCTCTACGTCTTGAACTCGGTTGATACATTGTTTCATTTTGTTTCAAGAGAAGGCGAAGTAGCTCCATGTACGACTAGATTGATTTGCATAGTACTCAACTTTATTCGGAACATTGCTCTGGAACTTTATAGTACCTACTCAATGATAAAGACTTTGATATTCAATGTTTCTGCGAGAATTTTTATCGATTCTGATTGGTGTAAAAGCGGCCATATTGTTTTGCATAAAGGGCGTAAAGAGGCTCATTAAATAGCCGTCAACTACACATTCTGTACATCAAACTAAGTGACTTTGAGCCAAAATAATTGCTGGAAAACGACTTTCATTTTTGGTGTGAAAATTCGCTGTTTACGGTAGTGTGCAATGTAACGCACGCGAAACATTGCGCGTATGATGTAACGGTACATGGTTTGTCGGGTATTTAAATTTGTGTTATACAATTAAATTTAAATTAAAAAATAACATTAATAATATTTTTTTAATTATTGATATTTTATATTAAATATTTAAATTATATTTTGCTTACAAACACATATGAAATATACAATTATACAATAATTATAAATATGAATTTAACTCAAATAATAAACAATAATATCAATGATACCTAATGAAATGTGTAGTAAGTATACAATGTGATAGGATAAAATAATTACTATGCTTGTTATTTAATTATAAAATTGTTCTATGTATTTATGGTAGAATAAAGGCTTTTTTATTTTATTTATTTTATTTTATTATACAATTAAATAAATAAAGATTTATTGTTCAACTAGGACTAGATTACATGGCAAAGTAATATAATATAAAGCACAAGCATAAAGTTTCTTAATCTAGTTAGTGGGTACCGTGCTGCTCTCCTAGATAGGTTACAAAATAACCTGTGTTTATGAGAAACAGAAATAACTGATAACTTGTTTTCTGAAAAAAACGTTAATAAAAGTTGAAATTTTGACCTTCAATTATCTCCGTAACCAGAAGGTTCCCAGGTATGGTCCAGTACAAAAAAAAGGGCAGTACACACAATTGAAGTAAACAAAACAAGTACACATAAGATTTTGGTAAATACAAACATTTCAGACGACTTTAATCAGAAGAATAGTATAGCTAAAACAATAGAAACGCTGCCAGACAAAGTGGTGGAAAATAAAACATTCCAGACAATAATTTCAGTGTCTGGAAAGGTTCAGAGACAGAAGGACTAGGTATACAATACATGCTATACAGTTGACAATTCTTAATTTAGATTGAGAGTTCGATCAACATTAGAATTTCACACTGAAGTAACAAGAGCCCTTTTGCGGTATGCAGGAGCGTAAAAGGGCATGAACCTTAAACCCAATACGTTGCACTATTGACGTAAACCTAACCCACGCATGTTTTTGTGTGGTTTGCGCACTGAAATTATACCAGTAATATGAAAATATATTGCTATTACCTATTAGTAGATGAAAAATAAAGAGGTAAGGCCAGGGCCAAGGGGTATCGTATTACCCAGTAACTGGGTTGGGGAGGTCAGATAGGCAGTCGCTCCATGTAAAATAGTGGTATTCAGCTGCATCCGGTTAGACTGGAAGCCGACCCCAACATATTTGGGAAAAGGCTAGGCAGATGATGATGATGAGATGAAAAATCTTACCGTTACTTTGGATTTAGCTGTGGTAACGTTCTATTGTGGGCTTGTGGCTAAGTAATAACAGCCGCACGGGTTGATCGATCAAGTTAATCTACGCTTGTCGTGGTTGATCCGTGGATGGGTGACCATCTTTACATATCAAAACCCCTCAGTACCTAGGAAAGCCGATGGTTTCAGCTGTCATTCGTGGATCTGTAGCATTCGTTAAGGGTCATCAGAAGTCCGAAAGTCTACCGCTATCATATTACCCAGTAACTGGGTTGTGGAGGTCAGATAGGCAATTGCTTCATGTAAAATACTGGTATTCAGCTGCATCCTGTTAGACTGTAAGCCGACCCCAAAAAGCTAGGAAAAAGCTAAGTAGATGATGATGAACGTCTCTAAGTGGTTAAGGCGTTTTTGTTTTACAACTTTCTTGAGTGCGGTTACCCAAATTAACTTTTACACCTACAGTTATCCTTGATGAGTATATCCATAGTAAAAGTAAAATGCAACAGCCAGTACTTACATTTGATACCTTCTGACATAGTTGACCAATAAAAACAGACGATATTGTCTTCCTTTGCCATGAAAACGCAAACAGCTGTGTTTTTATGGCGCATGGTGTAATAACGAAAAGAGTAATTTTCATAGAAAGACTTGGAACGCAAAGACAATATTTGTAAGGTGTTATGTGGTTACAAACTCGTACTACAGGTTTTTAGTGTCTTCATTTTATTAAGTGTGGGTTGTGAGTATTCTGTCACACCTTTTGAATAGGAATGAAGTGTCTTCATTATTTGAATCGTTTCCTTGCAATAGAGGTCGCAACGTCTTTGAAAATTGACGGAGATTTTATTACAGTTCGTTCTAGACATCGGTTGGTGTAGTGACTGAACTATAATTATTTGGAGTTTGACTGCATGTCGCCTCGCCGGTTTAATTCCTGAAGGTATTTTTTTTGTTTTGCCTAAAACGGTAGTGGTTTTGGATTTAGGGTAGGTAGTAACCCTAAATACAAAAGACATACAGTGATCTCCAAAAATTGGTTGACATTGCTCCACTTCAGCTGTACCTAATCCCACATTAAGATCTAAAATTCAAGTTTCAAATGTGTGAACTGTACACTAAAACATTTTTATTGACTAATTCAACATTAAAAGCCTGTGATGACCCCCTGCAGGGCAAAGGCCTCTCTACTCTCCTTCCACGTCTCTCTGTTTAAAGCTGTTAAGGACCAGTTCTTGTTGAAGGAGTCCAGCTCATCCCGCCATCTCCGTCTGGGCCTGCCGCGATGTCGCTTGCCATTAGGAGGGACCCATTGGGTCGTAAGTTTGGCCCATTGGTCGTCTGACATGCGACAGAGGCGGAATTCAACTACGTACCTAATAATAATAATATTTTTTTAGCCTATACTGTCCCACTGCTGAGCAAAGGCCTCCCCAAAATCCTTCCAAGAACTCTTTTCCCACGTCACCTCGAACCAACCCTCGCGGTTCGCGTCCAGGTCATCTCGCCATATATCTAATCAATTACCTGATTTTTTTGTATAACCACTTCGATCAATAATAGTACTAGATTAAGGATCAGGAACAAAAATCAGTCGCTCAAGTGGCCACGTTTGCACACACGTAAACATCTACATTTCTTAGAAAAAAGTTTAATAATATTAACAAATTCAATTTATTATAAACCTTAATGCTTAAACATAAAGTTTAATTAATAAAAATACAACCATTCTATTTTTAAATTTTCAGTCATTTATTCTAAAATGAAACTTAAAGTCTAAGTAATAAGGTTAAAAACATACTAATTTCAAATAAGACCACAAAAGTATTTGTGGTCTTATTTTTCGGGCCGTTTTTGAAGCGCTTATCGGGAATCTAGTATTGATCGAAGTAGGTATAACCATGTTTATCATAATTTGGCATTGCAGCTGAAGTGGAAAAAGTCACTAACTTTTGGAGGGCACTGTATGTCAACGTTAAAAAAATAAATTGCTTAACAATTGAACGTTTTCATCGCTCGACTGAACAACAAATTGTATTTTACTAAGATCCTTCTTCGGTTACTCGTACAAGTTATTTAAGTAAAGGTTACACTTGCTTATTGTGGCTTCCCATTTCGGGGGCCGCATTTGACTGACTTCGTCTACATTCGCCAGATTTCACCCCTGTGGCCTACTATGAAGCACTTGGATGTAACCAGCGGTGGAGCAATCTTTTCTAACCGCTTATGATATTACAAGGGATGAAAAGGAACGTTTACTTTAATGCTTGTAGAAAGTTAGGGAGTGTATTTTGTCGTTTGTGGGTGAGGTTGTAATGGTGTGGTGTGATGAGATTTTTATGGTAGCGTTACATTCGTAATTAAACAAAAACTAAAAAATTGTTTAGTTTTTTAATAAAATGCTTAACTTGGATAAGCTGAGGTAGGTAAATATAGAAAATTTTATTTATTCACAAGGCAACTAAAGATAATATTTACAAACTTCTAATACAAAATAAACTACACATTATTAAATAAATATAGATAATACAACTTCATCATCTTCCTAGCCTTTTCCCAACTATGTTGGGGTTGGCTTCCAGTCTAACCGGATGCAGCTGAGTAGGTACCAATATTTTACAAGGAGCGGCTGCCTATCTGACTTCCACAACCCAGTTAGTGTTAGACTTTCGGGCTTCTGAAAAGCCCGTAACAACCCCTTTACAAGCCCAATACAACATAAAAAGCATAAAAATAGACGTCGCTGCATTTCATTAAAAAAAAAAAATCGTGTAATATATGGACTACTTTACTCTAGAATGTACATAATAATAACTTTATTATATGAGTAATTACATGTCTTCTACAAATCTATTTTACCTAGCTCAGTGCAGTTTTTTAACCAACTTTTCTCATGATAATTATATTCCTTCACTATACTTATAACTAATCTATTTGTTACTTAGCAGTTTTTTGAAGTAAAATAGTCCTTGAATCAATAAACTCGAAACTGCTGAAAATTTGTCTCTATTTTTCAATTTACTATTACTAGACATAGAATTATTCAACTACCTTTGCTAAATTATTAAAAAAACTGGAAAATTGTTCTGTACAGTCACGAGCACCAATATATCAACACTTGGCAACTTTCAACTGCAATTTTTTCGTGAAATAACAAATGCAACGTTGAAATACGACACATTACCTATGGGTTCGAAAATGCTATGTTCGTAACAACATAAAATTTCAATTAAAAATAAAGGAGGAAATCGCTTTTGAATAAAGCTGAGTGTATACATACTTTTGCTCGTGACTGTACTGCATTGGATCCACTCTAAAAATAAGTTTCTTTTTTTATATTCCACTCCCAACGGGGTGGAAAATGGTTACCGTGGAAACTTTACCTAATTTCAGCGGGCCTCTTTTATGCTATTTTGGGTCAGTGAAATATTAAGTTAATTATTTAACGACATTGACCTACTTTTTTTAATAATTTGGTTATCTTTACGTTTCTTGTTCGTTTATTATGTTACATCAAGAAAAACCTTGGTATTAAAAAAAATCGGTCATGTTCATTTAGGACTACTGTGTTGGGATGAATTAATTCCAAATATAAACTTAATTTTGTGGTTGAAAAAATATTTTCCCAGACATCGAAATGCGACATGGTAAATTCTCCAACTGCAAATGTAAGTTTGTAGCAAAATAATAATGTATAATGTGACTACCAACTAACGATTTTCGGACCTTTTCCTTTATTTGTGCTGTGAGACCTTACTTCTTGCCAAATTTTTAAGTCAACCGGAAAGTCAAAGTATGTGGCGTAAATGACCCTAGTTTTTTATTGAGTTGACTTAGAAGCTTGATTTTTTATAGCTCTAAGGGTCTTTAGACCTAGGTATTAAATATTAATATCAAATTAAAACCTACGTTCCTGATAAAAAGGGTCTTGACAGGCAGACAGACGGACAATAAAGTGATCTTAAAAGGATTCCGTTTTTTCCTTTTGACGTAATGAACGCTAAACACAATATTTTGACGATTTCATTCAGCACAAATACGTAAATAATATATTACGCAATTATATTTCTAAACTTAGAAAGGTAGTAAAGTTCTAAATAGCAGCGTATAATCTAAGAATGTCGTCATTGAAAAAAAGAGGCAAAATTTAAATAATAACATATTTACACAACAAGTTGTCTGAAATAACAATACAAAAACTCTTTAAGACATTACAACAACATTATACGAGTATTTTTTTAATACCATTACATAGTTTTTAAGGGCACTTTTTGCTCCACTTTGTCGTTAACTGTCAAAGTTTTCATATTACGAAGAACGTCCACTTAAACCCAAGTCCGTTTAAGGGGTACACCTTATAGAAACTTTTTCTTTTTCTCTCCCGAAAACAACTGGGACCCTAATCCTTTTCAATATTAAATGTGAATGGGCCTAAATTGCGAAAAGTGTCATTAATTAGCTTTTGAATATAAAACAAAACTTCTTTAGCTTCATGTTCTGGAAGTTTTTGTGTGACCGCGTAAAACTGGGCCTTGTTATGACAAGTATTGTCCTTTTCCCATTTGCAGGATTTGCAGATTTGTGTATGAATCTATTATTAGCGGCATTGAATAAATCATGAACTTTATTTCCAGTGTTACGTTCGCGGCTGATTGACACTTTTCATGTTTGGAATTTATTATGAAACGAATGAATTTAAAATAAAACAAAGCAAAATATGTACGTCACCATTTTTGGTGACGTACATATTTTGCTTTGTTTTATTTTGAACTAAATTAATTAAACGTTTCGTTGTTGGGTTTTGATTACCATTCTTATTCATGACGGCCATTATTGTTCCACTGGTTGGCCACTTTCTTGTTTTGTTCCATTTGTGTCTATCCTGTGTCACTAATTTCGACCTGCGAGTGCCATTTACGAATAATTATATAAAATTGTTTAATTAATGAGTGTTTTTCTTTTTATTGCAGGTAAGATGAAGTAAATGCTTTTTCCGAAAAAAACTGTTATCGTTATACTCGTAAGTAAAATTTAATTTATAAGTAAGTTCTAAAAACTTAAACTCTGTGGGTTTTTGTTTCTTACTCAAATATTAATTATGAAATAACCTCTGGACTCGTTAAAATTCTATTTAGTGAATAGCTAAGAACGTTACTACTCAAATTAAAACTTTAGTTCTGTAACTTAGTAAAATATCAATAGGTATAATTTTAATGTAAAATTCATTTGACATTCATATTACACGTCACGACACTGAAGAACACTCTAATCGCCTTTCAGACACATTCTGAACACTTTTCTTATCACAAAGTCACACACATAATCAATAAAAAAGCGACCCCATGAATAAGCAAAAACCCAACAAGAGAAAACTTTCACATTTTCGTCCAATCATTCTATCTAATGCTTACGACAATGTCAACATGGGATGCCATCAATATTCTGGCCATTTGGGTCGGTTCTATCGTTGCCTACTGTAAAATTCGAAAATATTATGCGCCCAAACCCTACCAGAGGCTTACACACTCCATTAGGGTTTGATTTATTGGTGCCCACTAAAAGGGTCCCTCAAGGAACTATCCTTAGACCCTTACTGTGTATCACTTACATTAGACGTATGGAAATTTTGTCCTGAAATATTATTTGCTTTGATCGTGTTATATGATAGGCGTTCACCGATTTCCGTGATATATCAGATTTAGTTTGAGTGTCTGTTTATGGAAGGTTATTTGGCCGGTATATTGAATATCTTATTGACATGTTATGGGGATGATGAATTTTTCTTTGTGTTTTGTACTTGATCTCAACTTTAATATGATAATATCAATTAAAAATTTAAATAAAGCACTTTAATATAACTTATTTATTTACATTATACGCGTAATAATGTCGCAATGAATTATATATAAATATATCTTTGTTATTTGTTTTTATTAATACAAGATCGTATTCGCTTCGCCAGCCTAGCTATTAAATGTATATAATATCCAATACCCACCTAACTATAAAATGGTTTTAGCAATTTAAGGTTATTGAAAAGTACTATATAAGTAAAACTTGAAACTCGTTATCTATATTAAAGTCAGTTAAATGTTAACTTTAAAATATTTCATGCATTTTAAAGTAATTGCGCTTGTTAAAGCTAACTTTCAAAGTGTAAAACAAAATTATATTAAAGTAACCCTGGAGAAGTTTAAATTAACTATAGCTCAACTTACAGACATAGTGACGTGTAACGAATGAGGAACTTTGTAAACTTTTGGTGCACGAATAATATCTACTGCCGGATCTCTGTCTCAGGCTACGTCATGGGTGAGGAGCTTTTGCGGATGCTCACGCGGTTGTAGTATCATACATATGAAAACGCCATTCACGTCTATCCATACTTATCTATACTTTTATATTATAAATGCGAAAGTACTAAACTCTGTCTACCTGTCCTGCCTGCCCTATTGTTGTTGTTGAATGGATTTTGATGAAACTTGGCTCACAGGTAGACCATGACCTGGATTAGGAGAGGATCATTTTTATTCTGGTAGTATGTTTTCAGGGGATAATATCCGGCCGAAGCCGCAGGCAAAAGATAGCAATGTATTTATGGTAGGCACTTAGCACGATGCGATTATGCGACTTATTTAGCGAGCGTCTATTGTTTTACCCTGTGGAAACACTTTTGCCCTCTACTGCCCGCTACAACTCCGATGCTCTGTAACCACCTAATCGCGCCCGCCACCGCTTCCGCTAGTCATAGCGTATTCACTCTGGACGAGGCCTCAATGGATACTTTGTGAAGTTAACGTTTTGAAATGCAAGCAACCGCGGGTAAAACTTGAAATGTCGAGCATTTTGTACTCGTACAGAGATTTTGAACCGTAAATTCTGTCCTCCAGATTTCGTTACGGTGCATTCATTTCACTGACATGGTAAAGTATCAAAATTAATGTACTGTGAATGTACTGCACTTGGTAGTAGTAGAGCTCTTTGTAAAGGAACTCATCCGGGGAAGTAGGTGTAATTACCATATCTCGTTTAAGAGATAATTTTGTCGAGAATAGCACTGATTTGGTCTAGGATGGCAATGCACCTAGAATGCATGGTTATGAAGATGATATTATACCAATTAAAAGAACTGTACAACATTAAAATTACTACCATTTTCATTCTGTATAAGATTGATTGATGCCTGAAGCCTGCCAGAAGCGGACACTCATGACCTTCACATAATAAACCATCTTTTTTTGTGGAACATATTACTCAATTTCAGACAGTTCGTGCTAACCTAGCGAATGACTAGTTTATAAGATCAGACATTACCCCACTTTTACCCACACATCAAATACATGCCACCATAATTTCTTCCCAGAATAATACCATCATCATTTGATGCGGCTACAAATCGCTGTAGTTTGGCAAATTGCTCTTTATCCAGTTTTTTCAGTTCGCCAACTTTGTTGATGTTAGTTTATAGGGAGCTATTTAGTTAAACGCTTTTCTTCTTTTTATGTTGGACGAAGATTGGTTGTCATTGGTTAGGCGTTTCTGATGTATGGTGGGGAGGCCTTGATTTAGCCTACATGTGTTTTTGGGGCTTTAAATTGGTTCAATATTTTAGTGGCTGAAATGTATTACTGCAAAATATGTAAATGCACAAAATGTAAGGACTATACTCATAATCAGCCTATAATGTTCCCACTGCTGGGACACAGGCCTCCTCTTTGTGAGAAGGAGTGGGCCGTAAGCCACTACGCGGGCCCAGTGGGTTGGTAGATTTCACATATCTTCGAATTTTTGGTTCTGGGACACGCCGGTTCACGATATTTTCCTTCACCGTTTTGAAAGCAGTGATGATGAAATAATTTACACAAAGTAAAGTAAAACCCACACAGGCGGGGCAACCACCTACAACTTGTAAGTACTACTGGGCCGCCACTGCTCTGAAATATATGCGAAATAAGTGCGAAAAAATTTCAAACCATTTAGCTTCATGTTCTAATCAAAGAAATTCTCAAATTGTGAAGGACTATACATATGTTCAATAAGGTTCATTGCCACGTCTCTGAATAGGTATTTTAAAATGAAAGTCTACCTTGACAAAACATTTCAAGTGAAGATTTTTGTTCAATACATTTAAATGACCATTAAAAAAAAAGGATTCACAAGGCAAATAATTGAATTTTCCAATGAATGGCCAAATTGAACTCAAAAGCTTCTCAAAATAACTTCTACGCGGATCGACGAGACATCTTGCGTTTTCTTATAATTATGCAATAAAAGAAAATTCTGAAAAGGTGACCTTACGAAATTATTCAGCATATTTACTATTGTCATTGTCCATTAATAATGTTATCTTTTTATATTCATGAACTTTCTTTGATACAATGTATTCTTATACTTTAAGTGGTTAACTTATAATGGTGCATAAATATCAACAGATGTTACCATTTAAGTGAAACATAGCTCATTTATTTCCCTTATTTTACTTTTAAAACTTTGGCGGTGGCAAGCAGCTGACGGTCTTCGTTTTTCTCACGCTATTCAAATAGTTAAACCACTCGAAAAAACAATTTCGCTGCAAGACGCAATTGTGCATCTTTTGAATAAACTTCATCTAAAACTCTTAAAGAGTCCACGTTATGCAAAGTTGGAACACCATTTAAAACCTTCACGTCCACATTAAACTAAAGAAGATAATAAAAAAAAAAGTCTTGCAATTCTTAGAGTAAGTTAGACGTACTCGGTAGACACATCGCATTATGCGAACGCTTGTAATACCAAAAAAACTGCATAACCACGCCGTAACTTAGGACTTTTAAAAATTATGGCTTATTTAATTTGAATATAGCTGATATATGTTTATTCTGGGGAAGTTTCGCCCGTGTGAAATATTTCAACGACGTAAGAGCATACGTTGGTGGAGTTTTTAAAGAAATGTGTGTCGGACGGAATTTCGCTAAAGGAAATTCGGTTGTGCGGGAATATAATGTATATTTGTGTATCTTGGTAGAAGCAGGAGAGTGTCTACAAATAACTTGTTTTATATATTTTGTGAATAATATTTTACACACAGTTTTGTTATTTACCGACACAAAAGTATGTTAGCTTGCTTATAACGGGTGGGCCATCTAATGTTTTAAATTTGAGTACCGATTACTTTGACTTTGAAAGGTGACATTCATTTTTTGACAGAAAGTTAGTTTTATGTTTGACATTTGCAAAATGGGACGCTATATGCTTGACCAAAATTGGGAAATATTAAAAACTTACTTCCAAAGTAGGGTCTTTAACTCAAACTGTAAGAAATTTACGTGGACAATCTGTGAAGTCAATTTATGAAGTGAGTTCGTGAAAATGGATCGTTGTTGGACAAAGCAACCCGTGTACGTTCTCGTCCAGTGCGTTCAACCGAAAACATTGCTGCGGTGACTCAGAATGTGCAAGAACATCCATCAACATCAACTCATCGTTCTCAGGAACTGAACATTTCTCGCACTTCTCTGACAAGAATTTTGCATGAAGACCTCGGTATGAAGGCTTACCCGCTTTGAAAACCAGTAGCTCGCTCTTGGTTGCATTGTACCTGAGGCAGTGAGTCACCGCATAGTCCTCACAGATGCGAAGAAGCCTCCTAAGTGCACTGACCGATGGGCTCAGCAATACCATATCATCCGCGTAGCTGATGTTATTGACGCAGTGCCCGTTAATGGAGCACCCGATATTGGTATTGCTGAGCTCACAGATCAGCTCGTTTACATACAGGTTGAATAGCTTTGGTGAGCTGATTCCCCCCTGCTTCACACCGCACTCCAACCCGTATACATCCGACAGGACACCCGCCCACTTAACATAACTGTATTGGTTTTTATACTAATACTTTAGCATTCTAATGATATCGCTTGGGAGGTTTGACATTTGACAGTTTCCTCCATAGGCAGCCATAAGATACGAGGTCGAAGGCCTTGGAGAGGTCCAGAAAACATGCATATATAGGTGTTTTCCTACTTGTATAGTATTGAACAGTCTGTTTGTGGCATAGTATAGCTGTTTCCGTGGATAAACGTGGCTTAAACCCAAACTGGGCATCGTTAAGTGTTAAGAGCTTATCCAGCTGCTGATCAATCAGACTGTCCAACACCTTTGCAATGATGGTAGCCAGGGATATAGGCCTGTAGTTGCTTATTTTTAATAATGGGCACAACAATAGCTGGAAGATACTAGTGACTCAGGCACAAGCTAAAAAACATTGCTAGCACTCGCAGTAAATACTTACCAGCATATAGTAAATCCTCTATACCTACTTAGGCTGTCATAACCCGGCGACTTGCCTTTCTTTAAGTTGCGTATGACAGCAGCTACCTCCCTGGCCGCAAACCTAATAGGCATGTCTTCGGACCCTCCCACCACCTCCGGCCCGCCAGACGATGTACCTAGGGGAGACACAACCTTAAAGGATCTGCTGAATAGGTTGGCGATATCATTAGGATCACTAAGGCCCTCAACACTCACAGGCCGACCCGACCTGGGATTCAACCTGTTCGTGGCTTTCCAAAGACTACCAAAATTCTTTGCGTCATGATGACTTGCAATGATGTTCATTTTTATATGGTCCTTATTATTTTGACACCATTTTAATTTGCTTTTAAAAACCCTTCTACTTTCCACCATGTTTTCATACAAATCACCATTTTTCGGCCTATCAAACAACGTCCAGGTTTGAAAATCAAGCCGGGCCTGTCCGTGTGCGTCCTTCACATGCTTATTCCAGCCCGTTATGTAACGCTTTTTGCGCTGTATTCTGTTCTTATAGTTACTGGTGAATGCACCTTCACAGAGAATACGCACAATTTCCGCATACATATTTTCTAAAATGGTTTCATGTTCCTTAATTCTACATCTACTTTTACTACATTCAGTAAATTCTAAGGGAAAGTCTAAATTTTTCAATAGATCTTTACAATAATTGCTATATAACTCAGTCTGCTGCAAGTCTCTGTCACCCCATGTTAACCATGTTACTATGAGAGAGATAAAAGAGAGAGTGCATCTACATAGGTGCACTCTCTCTTTTATCTCTCTCACACACACTTGTGCACTGTAATATCTCCTGCCATGGCCGAAATATGGTTTTGAAAACTATTATAACATTTAATATCAACCAAAGCCAAATTAAATTAAAATGAAATGAAAACTATCAAAATATGTAATGAATATATTAGTGAAGAAAAAGAAGTATGTAAGGATCGTTAGTAGATGGTGTTCTGTAGTTTCTGCCTACCCCCATGGGAACAAGGCGTGACTTTATGAATTTTAAATACTTTAGTTTTTCATCACGCTAGTATCAGATGACATATTTAATACTCCATCTTTCGTCACACCCCCAACAGCGAGGAAATAAAACTTTTACGACCATATTATATTATTATTAAGCAACAGTCCCTCCACACTTCATCATACTAACTTCAAGCCTTTACTCAAACAGGTATAGCCGCGTTGTAGTTTAATACACGTTCATACAAACATGATGAGTTTGCTGAGCAAGTTACGACCTTAGCACGCCATCAAAGTACGGTTTAACGACATATTTATCACAGTTAGCAGCTTACCATTAAAAGCTAAGTCTTGGAAAATGGAGTTCGAGTAATGCTTCAAACTATCGCTGGTTGGACTCAATGTTGTGGATGCAATGCAAATACGAATTGAAAGTACAAATAGACAGCTTTCCCACAAATAAGTATTTTGTTTCTAGGCCACACAAATATTTGAGTCGACGAGTATTGATCTTTTGATACGACTTCATTTAGGGTTTTATTGTTGGACACAGTTCTATGATTGGCAATCTAGAATTGGTCGGTATCTGTTCTGATGTCATCATCGGTATAATTTTCCGTCTTACCTTCACCTCTGACCAACTAGCCTACTTGATTGTTACCGTTCAGATTTTCTCAAAACCTTTTCCATGTTTAAGGGCTGCATTTTCAATAGTCAGATAACTTATATCTGAAGAATAAATATGCCTGTTTGACATATTATCATAGTTTGAAATAAAATTATCTGACTATGGAAAAATCAGGCCTAAATTAGAAAGTGCACTATAACTATTAAATTATCATCAAGATTATACTACCCGATGGACTAGGCATAGGTGTATTGTACTCCCACATTTCTCCATTAGACTGCCTCGTTGTTGTTGCCTGTTCGATTCACGGGTCGGGCAGTGTTATTGGTTTTTTAAGTGAAAACATCTTTAGCGGCGTTGTGCACTTTTTGTGATGGGTAAAAAATGTTAAGCTCACGTCAGGACACGTGACCTGATCGAAAATTCGTAAGACGGAGGGAGAGTTTTTTGTGATGGGTAAAAAATGTTAAACTCGCGTCAGGACACGTGACCTGATCGAAAATTCGTAAGACAGAGGAAGAGTAGACCGCATTCCAAAATATCAAAAATGCACAACGTTAATATTCAAGTTTTCACTTCTGCCGGCACTCCCGGAGTGTAACCCGTTTTTTTCATCTGCGATTTCTCAGTAGCAGCTTGACGTCTGCATCAGTGCCTCATTGATGGCATTAGGCTTGGCCCCTATTACATGTGACTAAAATAATACTGAGGTGTACCATGTATTATTATTAGTATTAGTGTTTCTCGAAGAGTTAGGCAGAGGTTAATCACCTCTGCGTAGGTAACCCTTCGAGAAATACTGTTAAAGCTACCCGAAACTGTCAAATTTTCCCAATCAACCTTGAACCTAAAGCTTCAGCGATAAAATTGAAAATCGATTAAAGAAATTTGACAGATTGTAGCAGCTTGATGTGCAGGTGTGAGGGTATATTACGTTATTTCACCATTAAATAATTCCCATGTAATAGCGGATGAGCTTATAGCTATTTGATACATAACAATCACTAGAACCGAACTGATAATCCCATACATTTTAACCAACACGATCGGCATCACACTTCGCTATCAAAATTTAAACTGGCCTACATTTTGAGCATTCACACAAAATCCAACGACAATGTTTGTTCAAATCGGTTCGCTTTACATTTTATTTTTACCGTCCGCCATATTTGATTTCCATTTTACTAGTGACGTAGGTACCTTGGTCGGCGTAACAATACGTTTTATTCAAATCAGTTTTGCAGTTTAGTTTCGAAAGCGGTGGCTTTAGTTCCAGCACGTTTGTTTTTCTGAATTTGGCAAATCCACTGATTCTTCTTTTGTTTTATTCGTCCGAGCATTTAACACTAAAGTGCGGTCAAAAAGTTATAGAATAGATACAGATAGATCAATTATACTTTATAATACACCAAAATGTAACACATCTCATTTACAATATTGCTACTTCTATAAAATCAACAGTAATTTATTCAAACTAGGCTGAGAATCCGCACTTTTTGAACGTCAAAATTCCATAAGACAGTCCCCCAAAACGCCCGCCCTTCACCACTTCCTAGTGTGTTTTAGCTGGGAAGATGAAATGGCGCTACAAACTTCCCAGCGGCACAGCTGTTTGTTCAGTTAGAAGTACTTGATTTTATACAATAGTAAGTAATTGACATTACGTTACACAAAACATTAAATTAAACACACACGATCATCATCTGCCTAGCCTTTTCCCAACTATGTTGGGGTCGGCTTCCAGTCTAACCAGATGCAGTTAAATACCAGTATTTTATATGGAGCGACTGCCTATCTGACCTCCACAACCCAGTTACTGGGTAATACGATACCCCTTGGTGAGACTGGTTGTCAGACTAAACACACACGATACAGGAGAATTTCCATGTGTGAAAGAAAGAAAGAAAAAGCATTTATTTAGCACATACCAAAACACACAATACACCAGATACATTACATCAGATAACAACAAATAAAAGAACAAATAGAAAACTAGTTTATAGACCGATGTAAGAAATTAGCAGGAAAGTGTGCCTCACGGCTGCACCAAAAAGGCCCAGTTCAGTGTAGGGCAAGGTTTAAAAAAAAAATTAAAAATATTATTTAAAGAACAACGACACTGATATACCAGGCAACCTTGGATGGACGAAGGGCTGGTTTTTCAATCGACAGTTAGTTTTCATTAATGGAATAAAGTTGACGGAAGAACTGTCAAACATTCAAAATAAATCCCCGAATAAAATTATCTGTGGTTGGAAAAATCAGCCATTAAACAAAAAAAAAAGAAACGAATAAACCAATAAACTTCAAATTCTTATGCACGGATTTGAAGTTTATTGGTTTATTCGTTGCTGTTTTACTTACTGTCTAAGCAGTAGGTACCTAGAAGACTTCAGTGTTTCCTTATCAAGTTATCAACTAACTAAAATCTATAAAAACAATAAGGCCTACTACAAACAATAATAATTAAGTTATTACTTGAATTAATTCCAAAGGTCAGACAGTAAACTTAATTAGAGGCAGTGGGAGTGGGCTATGGCCTCGCGAGCCCAGTGCGGGTTGGTAGATGTCACACGTCTTCGAATTTTGGGTTTAAAGGCATGCCGGTTTCTTCACGATGTTTTTCTTCACCGTTTTGAGAGCAGTGGTGATGAAATAATTTACATAAAGTAAAGCGCCTGTCTGGGTTCAAACCTACGGACCTACAACTCGTAAGTCACGGCCGTTACCACTGGGCCACCACTGCTCTTAATAAAACATCTGACAAACAGAAACTATCACTAGGTATGTACAAGAAAAAATCACGCTCATAAACCATATCGCCTCACAAGATGATATTAAAATAATATTATTTTAACCAGCACATATATTACCAAGAATATTACAACGTCTTATTACAAGTTGGTATTTACAAAAGTAATACGTGGTCTAGACGTTATTTATTACCTAGCCCATAAGTCTATATATTATACCGGCCCTACTTGTCCCGGGAAACATGTTTAATGTTTTCGTAAATCAGGCTTTAGGAAAACGGCCATGAATCTTTGAACACTCAGGATGACCTACTAATCTTTTAGTGGTCTTTTGGTGGTATTTGTAGCTAACCATATAAATATTATGTAAGTGTAAAAGATGGAAGATCTTCTGATCTGGAGATCATTCTGATAAAAGAAATGGATATATTTTTTCAGCCAGATATTATTGAAAATATTGAATTGTTATTTAGGGGCTTATTAGAAGGCTTAAAGTCACCCAAAGGGCAATGGAGAGGCTATGCTTGTAGTTTCCCTGCGTGAGCGAATCAGAAATGAAGAGATCCGCAGGAGAACCAAGGTAACTGACATAGCCCGAAGAATTGCCAAACTTAAGTGGCAGTGGGCAGGGCACATTACTCGCAGAACAGATGGCCGATGGGGCCGAAAGGTTCTGGAGTGGCGACCGTGTACCGGAAGACGTAGCTTTGGAAGACCTCCCACAAGGTGGACCGACGACATTGTGAACGACGCAGGAACCCGTTAGATGCGAGAAGCACACAACCGGTCAAAATGGAGGTGCTTGGGAAAGGCGTATGTCCAGCAGTGGACGTCTTTCGACTGAAATGATGATGATGATGATGATTTAGTAGGAAAAGACCACAGAAACGATGGCTGGATTGAGTGAACGATGGCTGGAGATGGGGTTAATACTGAGACCTTCTTCTTTTCTAGATATAATATTATGTAAAGTATTAGCAATAAAATAAATATTATTTATTTTTAATTTGCGTTAGACGTTACCTTATTACTTGTCTATGCCCTGAGTGTCAGAAGCACTCTGTGCTGTAGCATTGTTGTGACAAGTAAACGGTCGCATGAACCGAAAATAAAAAAAAAAACGGTGAAAATCAATAAATACATTATACATTACGGCTGTGTAGTGGAGTAGCCAGTAGGATGATAACCAATATTAACCAATTCTATTTCGATTCTGTTCAACATATTGTAACTGTACCAGTAGGTAACGGCAAATAAGTAAATATAACAACCCTATTATATTCAAACAAATCTCAAGTGGGAGCATTTCATGGAATCACTAATCAATACTTTAGAAAATACTTCTTGGTTCCAACTATACAGGGTTATTGGTAAAACTTTGATAACCTCTCAGGACTATATCAACAACTTTGTTCTATGACTTTTATTAATTTATCAAGTTTTAGTTCATCAGACTTCCATACAAAAACAAAAATATTCTATTTTCTGTTATGAACTCGACGCGAAGCAAAAGAAAATGCTAGTTAAGGTAAACAAACCGCCGTGTCTAGTACAAACGCCAGCACATCAAGCTACTACAAACTGTCAAATTTCTTTAATAGATTTTCAACTTTATCGCTAAAGTGTTAAGGTTTAAGGTTGATTGGAAAAATTTGA
Organism: Apamea sordens; assembly: GCA_945859715.1. NCBI lineage: Eukaryota > Metazoa > Arthropoda > Insecta > Lepidoptera > Noctuidae > Apamea > Apamea sordens. Next base: position 2,217,423 of record OX244002.1, read on the forward strand.
CAGTTTCGGGTAGCTTGCACGTCTTTTTTTTTTTTTTTTTGAGGATGGGAAATCATCAAATGACCCCTCCCGCTCTGGGTGGAGCAGAAGGGAGTGTCAGACTTTTACTGACTAAAACCCACCCGTGTTCCTTCCTTAGCCCTTTATGTTCCAGGGCAGCGGTAAACCCTTTCGGATGGTCCCGCTACCCTGGCAGGCTTCGGCCCTATGGGGCCCCGTCTCTTTTGCTGACATCTCTTTGAGGCGCGCGTGGAACACGTACACGCTGTCCGGCACGGGCCTAGTCCTGATCGGACGGAGAGCTACCCATTACTCTCCGCCCGCAGGCCCGCGCCTACGGTGGCCGGGAGTCGTCACGCGGCTCCCGACGCCCGGAGCGTCTCCCGCGGCGGCTGAGGCGTGAGGTGCGCAAAGTGCGTTCCCTCGCCCACCCCGCCACCTCCTTCGCTAGCATGACTGCTTCGCAGAAGGAGGTGACTGCCTCCCACTCCCTCTCGCCCCGGACCATGGCTTGAACCAGGGCCGGACGCGAGAGGTCGCCGCCGCTGCCAATCGCCTCTACGAGGACACGGCGGTGCTCTGCCCAAGCAGGGCAGACCTCCACTGTATGCTCCACCGTGTCCTCTGGGCGATCCTGACAGTGGTGACACCCGGGCGTCTCCTCCCGCCTGATGATGTGCAGGAACCTCCCGAAACATCCGTGTCCGGAGAGGACCTGCGTCAGGCGGTAGGTGAGAACGCCGTGACGTCTCTCTAGCCACTCCTCAAAGAGGGGTCTTACCGCCGCTATCGTGGCGTGCCCTGCGCTGGGTTGCGATAGTCGCTCCTTCCAAGCTTGCACGTCTGTACCTACAAATTACGAAATCTTGAAAGTTTGTTTTTGGTAAATGTATAATGTTTTGTAAAAAGTCATAGAACAAAAGTTTTTGTTTATGATGTTAGTAATAGAAAGAAAGAAAGAAAGAAGAAAGAAAACAACAGTACAGAAAACACACAGAAAACAGTCCAGAATACAGTCCTGCAAGGTTGCAAGTGTTTTACCAGTAACCCTGTATACAAGATATTTATTAAGCTTTTGAGATACATAAACCTACCTTTTAATTTCGTCGTATTCGAGTAAATAAAACTGAAGATCGCAGAAGAAGATTGAACATTTCAATCGCAATCTGGGATTGTCAGTAGCAATTGCCTTAACGAAAACACAGGGTATCAAACTTGACGACTAAGCATGGAAGCTTTATTTTACATGATTGCTTTAGCTAAAGAATTTGTACTTACAGCGTCTAGGGACAAAATAATAAAACCTTGTATCCTTAAGGATATTAAGTTGGAACATTGCTCGTATTTCTTGATATTGAGGTATTGCGAAACGCCTCAATATCACGTCTCACCGATTTAAAAAGTCGTCGCTAGACTTAAAAAACTAACGTCGATAAACTTGTTTGCTAAATAAAGTTATTTTCGATAACAACCTTATTTAGTAAGATTATAATGTTTAAATTTGATTAAAACGTTTCCAACGTTTGCCTTATATATGTATGTACAGTCACGAGCACCAATATGTCAACACTCGGCATCTTTTAATTGCGATTTTTTCGTGAAATAACGAATGCAACGTTGAAATACGACACATTATATAAACCTATGGGTTCGAAAATGCTATGTTCGTAACAACATAAAATTTAATTGAAAAATAAAGGAGTAAATCGCTTTTGAATAAAGCCGAGTGTATACATACTTTTGCTCGTGACTGTACGAGTATGATAAGTTCACTGATGTGTTACAAGACTTTGTAAGACACTTTACAAGTATATTTTTCCGTTATAAGGTAACACAGTTGACTTTAATTGTGTAATTATAGGCATCATTTCAGCTATTGCTTATTATTATAAATATATCGTCAAAAAATCTAGACTGAGCTTTGCAAATTTCAGTCCTGATTTTTTCAAGATATTATTTTACAATTATCCCGCAGTATTTTAGATCTGCTATCCTAAGTACAGACACAGCACAACAAGCTACCTAAAACTGTGATTTTTTTCCAATCAACCGTGAACCTTAGTGCTTTAGCAATAAAGTTGAAAATCTATTAAAGAAATTTTACAGATTGTAGTAGCTTGATTTGCTGGCATCTTTACCAAAATAATCACACTGACACTAGCCTGTGTTCAAACCTGCAACTCGAGTTAGAGCTGGTTCACATTAGGTCGGACCGACAGTTTGCCGTTCACCGACTGCCGGGTGTTGCTGTTCACACTAGACGCCGCCGACCCGACCTAATGTGAATATAACTGTCGGTACGGTCGTTTTACTGCCCGGCCTGTGTCGTCACAAAACAGTTGTGAGTTGGCTTTCGTATAGGATGGACGACGACGACGTTTTCATTGCAATGTGGTATTTAAATAAGAGGCAGAAAAAAAGAAAAAGGAAATATTGGGTGCATCCAACTGCTTTCGCGAGTGCCGAGAGCGGGGTAAGGGCGGGTGGGATTTATGGCAGGCGGGTTTCGTCGCCGCTTCGCGTCGACAAATGTGAACGGCGCCATACTTGCTAGTACGCCAATATTATGTCCGATCCGACAAAAATCGTGGCTGGACGTACGGTAAAAGTGTCGGCTCCGACAGTTTGGTCGGGTCGCCCTAATGTGAACGGCGCTATTGACATACATACACCAATATGGATCCGACACGTTTGTCGGGCCGGTAAAACTGTCGGTCCGACCTAATGTGAACCAGCTCTTATTGATCCCTGGGCCACCAAATTTTTTTCAACCAAATATTTAACACAAAAATCACAAAGCTGTTAAGGCGCCAATTGCTTTTGATATTGGCTGATATCGACATGAAAGAAAACGTAGCACGAGTGTTTGCTTTCTTTATAATAATACCTGAGAATATTTAATATTCTGATTCGTGTTTACTTACAATCTAATCTACATTTGTGACATTTTCGCCAAAAATGTAAACATAATATGAGTTTATGGAAAAATAACTTTAATTCTTACAAAATAAAGTTCAGTTTACGCTACAACTTCAAACATTTTTATAACTTTTTCAATAGTGCTAGTCACTCTGAAATCAATTTAATTTCCATAAAAATAAAGTTGATATTTGTTTAACTTGAAATAACATCAATTTGAAACATAAATAAGATTTGAATATACATAATAATTATGTACTTACTTCTACGTCACATACGTCTCGCTTGTATCTTTGTGAAGGGTTGGTCTCATGTGATTAGAACCACGTATAGGTTCTTTTTTCATTACGATGAAATGTGCAAGAACTTATTGAATGTTTTATTAGCGACGGGATTTCAATAGAATGCTTCTCTTTCTACGTAGGGTCTTTCAATGTTGAGGATCGTGACTTTTTCCTCAATTTTTTTCTTTTTCTTTTTTTTCTTTTTGGGTGTTTCTAGTCGTTGGCTTAAGAGGGGGAATCTAGCAAAATAGCCTGTCTTCAATTTGATTTTTCATGAAATTGATAAGACAGGTTTAAAATAAAAATAATGTAATAATTGCACGATATTTCCAAACGTTTTATAGAACAGAAAACTCGGTAAAAATAATCGCAAAGTAAAACTTCACGTATTTTCGATTTGTACGTCAGAAGCCCGAAAATCTGACAACCAGTTTTACCAAGGGGTATCGAATTACCCAGATCTGACCTCCACAACCCAGTTAGGGTTGTGGAGGTCAGATAGGCAGTCGCTCCATGTAAAATACTGGTGTTCAGCTGCTTCCGGTTAGTCTGGAAGCTGACCCTAACATAATTGGAAAAAGGCTAGGCAGATGATGACTTAATATAGTGATGTTCTGTTCTGTTTTTCATTGTCTTTTTATAAATGGTAAAATAAATAAATGATTAATAAAATAAAAAAATGATGATTATTTGATTATGGAGTGCCACGTCACGCCACCATGTACACGTCACTTATACATATAATGTAGTTGATCCGAGATCTAGCTATTAGTATATTCGCCTTCTATTTCAGCCCTGTCACTTTTTTATTCGATTTTTTTATTTGAAGACTACACTAATCCATAACACGCTCAAATTAGGTAATGATGACAAATTTAGAATTCACAAACACTCTTGGAAACTTTACGCAATATTTACTTAGTTTTGATGCTATGTTTAATAAACATGTCTGAACTATTTAGTTTTGATTAATGTATAAATTATTTTGATTAGTTTTGTTCTCTATAACTAGTTCGGTTTGTAGTATGGTTGTGTTAAGAGTTGGGACAGCTGTATTAAATTAGATCAGACCACAGAAGTATAAATTATTATGTTGCGGAACTTGTAGCGATATCATTTTATCTAAGTTATGAACTTGCTTATTTACTGATAAGCTCACGAGGATTCTAGAAAGAACTCGTTTGATGTTCATAAATGAAATTTCCAAACAATTTATTAAGATTTATGAAAATAATAATCAAGTACCTGTGTACTTGATTATTATTTTTAATAAGATTGGAAAACACGTTTAATTTCTTTTTACATTTTGTATAATGTTATGTGTAATATATATATAAAATGGTCAATATAAAACTATTTATTTTATCCTTTATTTCCAAACATTGTATTACAACTATTTTTGCACACATTTCTGAAACAACTTCCTAATTGAAATCTTTATTTTACTGACCACCGCTGCATGCAATGTTTCCTGCAAAATTCACCTACCAATTTACCGAACAGCCATCCTTTTACTCGCAAATATTTCACTTAAATCTAGATAGTGCAGGTATCCAAGATAGTTTGTTGTCGTTCCACGGTTCAGCATTCACTTCAATTGATCACGAACGCCGCAAGCAAGTCGGTTCGCGTGTTATTCGATTTCTCTCTCCAATGCCGAGTGGTTTGTTTCTTAGTTTACAATAAGAAAAAGTGAATTTAATCGTGTTATTCGAAAACTTAACTTGGTCTGAGAAATAGAGGGATTTAACAATTTGTAGTTGTCGGGTAATTGGTAAATTCTTATCAAGAATGAAATTGGGTTGGAAAATAATTTTATGGTTGTTAAGTCTTTACTTGGTACTGTATTTCTTTTCCACTGATATTTTTATTGTATCGTGAGCGCGCTGAAAAAAAATTTATTTAAGTATTTATTTATTTATTTATTAAAATGTATTACTAAGTGTCTTCTGTTTGACGCTTATCATGATTGTAATGTTATTCTTGCTTATTTTTTTATCTCTTAATGTAGAATTTACCATAGGTATCAATATTTTGCATTTAAAGATAAAGATAAAGTAATTTTATTTTGCAAATATAGGTAAAACAAGTCATGGTGCTACATAATATAAATACAGAAACAGCCATATTTTGTCAATTACAAGGCATGCAAAAGTACAGAGTTTACAATTAAAATAAATATTTACTATTCCATTAATTTAATTTACTATACCATTCATCATTCACTAATAATTATCAATGTTCAACTAATCAATTCATTCAATAAATAAAATAATTCTAATTCATCAGTCAACAATATATATAATGTCACAATTTCTAATAGTTATTTAAATACGATATATAAAATAATCAAACCATTGCTTTCTCCAATAAGACATCTGCAACACTATAGCACTACACTGCAGCATTAATTATTATTTCACTTTTTTTTTTACTTTATTACCATTAGATGGTGGATAAAATAACGTCACAATTACGATTATTTTCCACTGCTCATGTTCCTAACACAACCCTTATTTAGGTCTTACGATACCTCAGGGATTCATTCGTTACCTCACCCATAAAACATTATACCTAATTTAGTAGTAAAACTCCAAAATTTTGTAACGAGAGCAGCTTGATTTCCACTTTTGCCTACATTCGGTATTTTCATCCTGATGATAGCAGAAACTTTATCTCGTCTAGACCGAATATTGGTAATGGATGTATAAAACTTTATTGAAGTGCGTACAAACATGATTAATGATACTAAAATGTCGATGAGAGGAAAAACCATGTGGCAGTTTCTTATCTCAATAAAGTCGATTGAAGGTTGTGGCTACTGGGTACAAAGTTTGAAGGCAAACTTTAGCAATTACGTGCTATAATATGGCTCTTTTCCTAATCAACGTCTTTAAAATTGACTTGGATGTCGAACTAAGCAATTTACAGCGACGTTTTAAATGATTATCTAGACAAAACAGTCACGAAGCCAATATAGCCACTTCTGAAAGAAAAGAAAGAAAAATGCATTTTTTTTTTTCTGGAAAACAAATCACATCAGCTGAGCAAAAACACAGGTCAATTCTGTCCATTTATTAATTTTGTGAACATGTCTAGAAATATATTATGTATATTTATATTTCTTTTGCCTTGACACTAGAAAAAAATTATTGAGTGTAATACGACACTGTCTGGATCACATGGCTTCTTAGCAATGTACAGACGCCAGCAGGTCAAGCTACCCGAAACTGTCAAATTTTCCCAATCAACCTTGAACCTTAATGCTTTAACGATAAAGTTGAAAATCTACTAAATAAATTTGACAGATTATAGTAGCTTGATGTGCTGGCGTTTGTACACTATAGGTGGCTTGTCTATTTTACAACAGCAATAACATACCTATAATGTTCCCACTGCTGGGACACAGGCCTCTCTGTGAGAGTTGTGGGCCGAAATACACAACGCAGGCCCAGTGCGGGTTTGTAGATGTCACATATCTTCGAATTTTTGATTCTAGGACATGCATTTGTGTGAGTGAGTGTTAACAAAATAAAATTTATTCTTAAATCACAAAAAATCTATTTTAAATCACAAAATTACTATAAAAATTTTCATACAACTCCCCAAATGTCGTCCCTTATGAACCCAATACCACATCTTCATCGGACGTGGGTGCCCACGTCCAATCAAAACGAGACGAATATACAATCGATCAAATATTCGCGAAGCTACGCTATCCTCCAGCTTACCGTAGATATCCAATTATGGAAGCATTGTGCCTGACAAGTCTATTGAAGTTGCTCTAGCTGAAGTGCATAATTTAGCTAGGTCTCAGAAACTGGTGCGTTCAGTTATTGATGTAGATCGATCAACATAGTTTAAGGGAGTCCGTTCCTGTCCGTGGGTTGGACTTACGGTATCAGTTTTAGTGTTGGCCTGTTGTTGCCGGCAAGTTTCTGTCCATTAGTTATGTAATAGATGTTGGAAGCTCTTAGTGTATTACGTACACTGATCTTATCATGATGTATTGCATCAATTGGTAAGATTCACGTGACAGAGGGCTGGCCTAATTTTAGCTCAAAGAATCGGCAATGCCATCCAACGTGGTGATGCGGACGAATTTTTTGATGCCCAATGAGCTCATGCCTTCTTCTTTTAGTTTTTATTATGTACTATTATTTTATCATACATATACTTGTACAGACGCTAGCTACCCGAAATTGACAAATTTTCCCAATCAACTTTGAACCTTATGATTTAGCGATAAAGTTGAAAATCTACTAAAGAAATTTGACAGATTGTAGTAACTTGATGTGCTGGCGTCTGTACATAATATTATATATAATTATACATAAATATATTTTAGTGTTAGCTTGTTTGTATATTATGATTAATGCTTTTTGATAATTGGTTGTAGGTATGTAGGTACCACCAACATTATTCCAGACTCCGAAACTTATTATCATTGATAATAATTATGGCTTATCTCATTTTCGAAACTAAATATTTAGTTTAAGTTTTCTTTTTTTCCGACTTCCCGGCAGCAAAGACAGGGTGACGTTATTTGATTTTTGAGTAGTATTTCACAGTCAGGTTACAATGGCTACTTTTTAATTACACATACGTACAATTTTCAATTTGGTACATGAATAAATAACAAAGTAATTGCAGTGAGACTGCATCAACGTTCATTTTAATCATTCTTTAAAACAGAAGGTACTCCACCCTCAAAAATAGTAGGTATAACAAAAATATGTTTTCTTTTGACCAAAACGTTAATCTACGGCGTGTTTGCCGGCTGACATTTATCTTTTTTTACGCCTAGATTTTATGTCGCTGTAAATTCTCCTTTTTTTCGTTTTTTGTTCTCTCAAATTACGCCAACTTGCATACATTTGAGCAAAAACGAAAAGAGACCCTGTTCTTGAAAATGGGTCAGGATTTTTTTTTGAGTAAATTAATAGATGTTGAAAGTAAAAGCTCTCTTAGTTGAATCAACCTCATTTGAGAGTGAATTTTTTATCACAATTTGTTTGAATGTGTGTCGATGTGGTTTTAGGTTTTACTGTTTTACTTAATCTTGGGATCCCTTTTATGCAGAGGGAATTAATAATATATTATATTATAATAATAACTTCAAAATTTTAGTTCAAAGAAGAATACACTATACCTAGCAGTATATAAAAATTACAACTTTTCATCTTCATTACCTAACCTTTTATAGTGTCAAGTATACAATCGTTACGGTTTGTCAGAAGCCCGGAAGTCTGACAACCAGTCTTATCAAGGGGTTTTATATTGCTAGTAACTAGGTTGTGGGGGTCAGATGGGCAGTCGCTCCATGCAAAATACTAATACTCAGCTGCATCCGGTTAGACTGGGAGCCGACCCCAACATAGTTGGGGAAAGGCTAGTCAGATGATGATGAGTGTCAAATGTACAATGTAGTTTTGCTCTTAAAGGCAGAGCTGTTGATTGATTGAGAAACTACAGCGACTATGTATGGTCGCTGAGAAACTATGTTGTTTATGAGCAAAACTCATTTTCTTCGACTTTGTCCGTTAACAATAACAACTTACATTTTATATCTGCAACAAATAACGCAGATAATATTGTCTCTTTATAGACTTCACATAGTTTCTCAGTGTGTATTTTTCTTCCTCGTGTGACGATCGTCGATGGCATGACAGTGAATTAAATTTTGATGACCCTAAACTTCGCCTCAATGTGTATTATAAACTATGTAGTTATGTGTGGTTCTTGATAAACATAGTTAGTTGATTATACCGGTACTTCCCACGATCTGTATCATCATCTGCCTAGCCTTTTCCCAACTATGTTAGGGTCGGCTTTCAGTCTAACCAGATGCAGCGGAGTATCAGTATTTTACATGAAGCGACTGAGTATCCGACCTCCACAAACCAGTTACTGGTTAATACGAAACCCCTTGGTAAGACTGGTTGTCAGTCTTTCGGGCTTCTGACGACCCGCAACGACTGTACAAAGATCCACGAATGACAGCCGGGACCAATGGCTAAACGTGCTTTCCGAGGCTGTCTTGGTATGTAAAGATGGTCACCCATCCATGGATCAACCGCGGCAAGCGTAGCTTAACCTGATCGGTCGACCTGTGTGGCTGTTATTATTTAGCCACGCGCCCCTCACACACGAGCTGAATGCGATGTATTATTTTATTTTATTATTTATGTAATTTGAGTGAGGCACTGCTTATTTCTTAAAGAAATTTCTTCCAGCAGACCTGCAAAGGTGAAGTGATACTTAGTGATATTCACAGTTAAGAGGAAATGTAGTGTTCTTTTACTCGACAGTAAGACACGTTTTTTTATTAAATTTACGTTTTTATCTACTTACTAGGTCCATAATTTATTTCACATAAACCTCCATGGGAACTTATGAAACGTCAGAAGCTAGGTTCACAGTTCCAATTGATCATTTCCTATGGAAAAGAGTCGACAGGAAACTCCACGATTACTCTTTTAAAAATAATTGTCTTTTACAATGTTTTCAAATTACAGTAGGTATGAGAGGACAGCGTAGGCCTGTCAACAAGTACCATAGGAACTTGATAAAATAAAAAATGGTCTACAGATCGAAAGTCTACAAGGCCTACAAAGTCCTCACATTAAGCATGATCAGCCTATAACGTACCCACTGCTGGGACACAGGCCTCCTCTCTGTGAGAGGGATTATAAATGATAATGATAAATGATTTTATTTTTGTAAGTAGGTTTGTACAAACACTTTTACACGTCAATCATATTTTAAAACTAGATTGAGCCATAATCCACCACGCGGGCCCAGTGCAGGTAGATAGATGTCGCATGTTCTAGAATTTGTTAGTTCTAGGACTAGGTTCTAGCTTTTCCTACACCTTTTGAGAGCAGTGGTGGTGAAATGAATTACACAAAGTAAAGCGCCTGCCTGGGTTCGAACCTACGACTTACAACTTGTTAGTCGGGGTCGCCACCACTAGACCACCACTGCTCCTCACGTTAATAAGTTCAATTCCATTAAATTCCATACATTTTTCTAAGAAAAACGTATCTTAAACAACCAAAACCTAAAGCAACAAAGATGATATCTTATTCGCTCAACAACATAATACAAAAAATGGCCACAAACATCAAACATCTACCAGAGTATCATATCTCGGAGCTTTTAATCTAAAAAATGGTGGTACTAAACAAACGGAGAATAAATCCAAACTTCGCTTTTGTCCCTTTTATTGTCGTATCATGACAAATAGCGTAACACAGACTGGAAGATTACACGGATTACTCACGAATTGGAGCTATGACGGAAATAACTTTGGAGGAAATTTTATGGAGTCAATGTTAATGCCAGTGCAAATCATAAAATGTTTATTAGTAGCTGTAAGCGGGAATGCAGTATTTAATCCAGTTTAAACGTTTTGGAGTTCAGTTCTGAGAATGGCGATTAGTTATGTGAATAGTGCTCTTTGAATAACGATTTCTAGGTTATGGAATTTTATGCCAATTCGATCCCAAATCTCTACTTATATTTGTTATCTATTTTTTTTACAAACGTTTTCATTACAAATTAGTCCTTACAATTTCTCCGGGCAAAGATATGAGTGATTTATTGGTTTGTAATAATCCAAAACGAATGGCTAATTACAAGTGCTCAAGTCTGTAAGTGGTAATGAAATAATTTACATAAAGTAAAGCGCCTCTCTGGGTTCGAACAAGTACACACCTACCTACAACACTCAGAAACATGGACAACGAATTTCACATGCAACCTGTGCAACCTAATCTTAAAGAAGCACTTACTATCTTTGTCTGCCAAAACTCGGATCTCCTAATCCCACAAAACTGCAGTTTTACTATGTATAGTCTATCAGGCAAATACCGCAACACCTCTAACTGGGTCATTTAATTCAAACCGTTCACATAGCGATTGAGGTGACCATTGTTCGGAACCGCCTGCCTTTAAAAAGAATCCCTGGCATGCCTGCTGTTTTACATAGCATCGTTTTTTCTCGTTTAAACCGGCTATCCCCATAAAATTATGGGGTCAGTTATGTTAGACTCACGTGTCGGGTATCATCAGAGAGCAATAATAATGATAAATGTTTTGAATGAGTTTTTTTGTATACCCCGTCCCATATAACGCCTGTGTTCATAATGTTTGGAATTTATTGAACCTATTTATAATGGATTTTTTTTAATTAACCATTTCAGGAAACACTAAAATTCACTAAAATTTACATTGATGACTTTATTATTTATCTGTTTTGAAACTCAATGTGATTGAGAAAGTAGGCCTACAGTTATATTATTTCATGATCTGCTGTGTACCTACTTTATGCTTCAATGGAGTATAAGGACGAGTATACCCAAACATTGAAGATTCGAATGAAACGAAAATTTAATTATTTGGTCCGAATTTTCGGTGCGATGACATTAAGTTTTAATCGGATTTTCGTGTTGATTCGAGGATTAATGACGAATTTGTATCTCATTGGATAGCGTTTTTCCGTGCAAGCTGTTCTTCATATTAAAATGGATTACCATCAATTAAAAGGAAAATGTTTTGGTATTTGTCCTGTCGATCTGAATTTCTGTGAAATGGACGTTGTGAGCATTGCATGTATAAGATACCCATTGTCACCTAAAGCTAGTTCGGAACGTATTTCTCACAAAAGTTGCAATAAAAAAATGCTTATTTGCAGTTTTCCTTGAGCTGAACAATATGAAAGAAAGAATATGAGAAAGTCACATATATATGAAATACTTTAAATATCCAACTTTTCGAGAAGCTCAGCAAAAAGCATTTCTATCGCGTCGCATATCTAAGTGTAGGTTTACGAAAGTTACAATGTAATATAATACGAATATGATAAGAAAGTGGGACAAATAAAATTTATAGTCTATTATGATATGGAATATTTCTGGCAACTCCTTGGCGTTTCGGCTGTGAAGTATTTGATTTGTGTGCCCTAAATTTTTGTTACAGATCTAAGCATTTCTAAAGTTGTAGGAAAACTTCAGTTCTCTTCGTGTTTTACGATTTAGCTGGTTTATCCGGTATTACGTCACTATACATTGTTGGTTTACGTTAGCTGAAAATTCAGTTTAATTTTCAAATAATTCTTGTTAATTTTCCAGTATTTTTTTTGTTCAACAGTTTCATTACGTACCTAACGAACTAGAAAATTACATTCAAATAAGCCCCTACTAAGCTCTTCTATTAGGCTTATACTAAACTTTCCCTTTTACTGTTAACTAGAAAATATATCAAACCTAAGCCTATACCTTACGCCTCCTTCCCTATAAATCTAAAACCGTCTGAACACATACATATTCAACAAAAATAAATTAATTCTATGTTTGCATAGGTTCTGAGCGGTGTGAAAATTCTTCCCAGACTTAATTTGACATTTCTTCTACAAAGGTCTCGTGCCCTTTCGCTTTGTGCGGTCTAAAGCGTCTCCACTGAGTAAATATTGGAGGTCCAAAGCCGCATATTCAATATATAAATGTAAGGTAATTTAGTCTTCAGGGGTTTCCATTTTGGGAGAGTGGAAACTCTTTGGTATTATGTATATTACAAAAAACTTTTCTGCGTTTTCTATGGTTGACTTTTTAATCAGAAACGCATTTGAAAGGAAGAAAGAAAAAGTGTGACTCGTACAGGAAGATTGCAAACTAAACTAAACACAGTCACAAATAAAAAATCAAGTTATATAAAAAAAAAAATGAATCAGAAAGTTCTATACGAGGCCAAAAGGCTCTTATCTCTTATTTAGCTATTAAATTAATGGGGACTTTTTTCTGTCCATCCTATAAAGGTTTGCCGCAAGAAAATGTTGATTGAAAATGATAAATGATTTTATTTTGTAAGTAGGTTTGTACAAACACGTCAATCACACACGTCAATCATATTTTAAAAACTAGATGAGGTCGGCGTTTCTTTTCTGACTAGTCTGATAAGAAAGGCCGAAACAAGCTCAGAGGTCACAGTCTCTTTTAAAGTCCAGACATAATCTTTGTCAGATCATTATGAAGACCATGTCGATCAATGTCTGAGATGGTCTTTTTAGGAAAGAACCACACAGATTGAGAGGACCTGTCCAGTCAGTACACGCATTTGTAATAAATCGTGCAGCTCAACTCAAAACTTAAGGTGCTCAACAATTCGACGAACAATACCAAATAAAGGGCATTTGGGTAGGCCACATAAATTACTCAAACTGCCAGACCATGACAAAACTAACAGAACAGAGAAAAATAAAAATAAATAGAATGACCCACATAGTCTTCACATTCACAATAATTAAAATAATAGAATAAATACTTTACAAAAACGGCAAATGTCATTGAATACATGTATAAAAACTTTACAAAGTAAGCAAATGTCAGAAAGAAAAGAAAGAAATACATTTATTTGCAGCTAACACGACAAAAACCCTAAAAAAACCGAAAAAAATAAACTGATTGCGATAAACCTACATTGAACTGGCTACCTTTCCTGTTTTTTTTTTTAATTTGGTACAATTAACTAGCATTCTATTATCGATCTATGCTATAACAAACTAGCGTTCCACCCATGCTTGGCACGTCATGTGCAATGGACTGAAATGGCCCTATATCTAAGTTAAATATTAATGCATTATACACATAAACCATCCGGAATAAATTCTCTAAAATGATGGTGAAAACCTCATAAAAATTCATTATAATTATTTATTTATATATAATTATAAAGGCACATTAACAACACAAACATTCACAAGTAACAGAAAACTGAGGCATAGACTAATGTTTACGTCAATTACAGACGTGCACAGCATTCACAACAAAAGAAAAGAAAAAACACAGCATGCACGCTACAAAAAAAAAAAAAAAAACAACAACAACAATATATTATAGTTTGGAAGTTGAAAGCGATCACATAGATAGACATGAAAAGCGACTTTGATTTATAATATGTATTCGACTAAGACCTTATACACTTTCGATGCATTTAAATATCAATGGAAATATTTTTCTTCTAACGAAGTGGAATCAGCATAATATGATTCAAGGGCGTATCCCGCAATGCACTCGAGGGCCACTTCAAAACATCGAGTTCCAACCGACTTTGTGAATAAACTCACCTAATTCGCTCCCATTTTAGAACCAATATTTCCCTCCTCTTTGGGGAACGATGTATATTTTTCATTTTATCTTTGAAGTAGAAATAACTTTGGAAGATAAAATTACAGTAGGTTGATAAATAAAATGTTTTAAACTGGCACTGGTATGCCTGCATTATTACTAATAATAAAAACTTTTTTGAAAAAAAAAACAACCGACTTCCAAAAACGACACTACAAAGTGAAAAATAACTTTAATTTCGGAAGTCGGTGTCGTTGGGTTCGCATTTTCGTTGTTTGCCACCGACTTCCGAAATTAAAGTTATTTTTCACTTTGTAGTGTCGTTTTTGGAAGTTGGTTGTTTTTTTATCAAAAAAGTTTTTATTTTTCACTTTTTAGTTGTACCTACCCCAGACATATTCGTATATACTTACAAGATTAAAGGTACCCCAATAACAACTTTGACAGAAATGAGGGTGTACCGTGGTATACTGAACACATCTGCATACCCCTTTAGAGCGTACAGGCGTGACGTTATGTTGTGTAATTGCGTAAACAATACATACATAAGCGATAGCAGCAATAGCCGTTGATTTGCTGGCATTTATTGAAGAGTTCCGTTGTCTGTCTCCGAAACTCATCATCAGATCTTGTTGAAATTCTCTATGGAACCATTTGGGAAGTATACCCTTTCCAACAAAAAAATAATTTTTCAAATCGGTTGGCAAGCGACGGAATTATGCGCGAACAAACATAAAAAAGTACAAACCTCTCCGAATTGAGAACCTCATCCTTTTTTAGAAGTCATTTAAAAAATAAAACCAGCCTATTATTTTCCCACTGCAGAGCACAGGGGGCCTACTCCAAAGTAGTATCGGCCGGATGTTCGGCCGTTTTCTGCTACTAAGTTACTATTTGGTTCGGTCGGTTCCGATCCTACACTCCTACACTCTTTCGAATATTGACTATGGTCCCGATCCAACTGAGCTGATCCGAACTTTGTTCGCAGTTTTCAATAATATTCGGTTCGGCCATGTGTCGGTCCAATCCGAACATTCGCACTTTGCACTTCGGAGTAGCCCCCCTGGCCTCTTTTGATACAAAGATGGCTTGAGCATTGATCACCACGCTTACTCCAGACGAGTTGTCGATTTCAGACTTAAATTTCCTCACGATGTTTGCTTTTACCAATGACAGGAAAAACTACATACTCTTCTAACGTGTTATTTAGGTACCATTTTTATAATGACGATGGCACAGACGCCAGCAGGTCAAGCTACCCAAAACGATATAGATCTATTTAATACTAGTGTGCCCAAATTGAAGAAGGCTCTTTGCAATCACTTCTTCGACAAGATAACATAATAATAATAATAATAATTTATTTATTCAAGTAACAAAGACTCATTGTGTTAGTAAACTTAAGAACTATGTTAGTTAATTGTATTACAAAATTATTTCATCCCATGGGAGATGACACTGCAGTGATTGATGTACATGCAATCGAGCCTGCTAGCGATCATTTTAAGGATATAACACATAACACATAACACATAGCCCTTGCATTACCTATAATTATACGAATATGAAGTATGCGAAAGTAACACTGTCTGCTACCTAGTACATAGTTAGTTGTTATTTTATGTGTGAAAACTTGTAATTGGCCATCATCATGTTAAAAACTCAGTAACCATTGTGATTAGCTGTAAGTTTTCCAAAAATAATAAAATAAAATAAAATAAAACTGTCATATTTTTCCAATCAACCTTGAACCTTAACGCTTCAGAGATAAAGTTGAAAATCTATTAAAGAAATTTGACAGATGGTAGTAGCTTGATGTGCTGGCGTCTGTACATAGAGCAGTTACTTCGACTTGTTCCGATTGGCTAATTGCTTCACCAGAACATGATTCAACTTTTTTAATTACTGTGCATTCAAAAGAATCTTTTGCTCATGCCTATTTGGGTCAGCTTTTTGTTATCATCTACGAGTACACAGATCCTTTTATAAGCTAAGAACTGAATTGAACTAATCTAGAAAGAAAATTACGTCAGAATCCCTTTATCCTCAAATCTGCATAGGACATTAAATTACTCAAACCCTAACGACTAATCTGCGGATTAAAAACCAAACGCACAAAGAAGGCAATCCGCATTATCCTTCAGACTTCCTGTCGAACGGAAATACGATAGGAAAGAAAGAAAGAAAGCATAGTTCTTAATACCATTGACATTTCATTCCGTTCCACGGAACCACAACAACTAAAACTAATTTATATCCTCGGAGATAAAGATTCCGCTTGTCTGTTCCGGGAATCGAATCTTGGTACTCGTGATTGCATTCAGGCACTTGGATTGCGATAGAAAAGCTAAATGGAGAATTTCATTTTACCCGCCAATTGGTTGCTTTTTTATAAAAACACGGATTAGTCTCAAGGCAGATTCTGGGGAACGAGTGTTTATAAAGAGTGTTTTGAAAATTTGTTTGTGATGGTTCAGTTTACAAGGTAAGAGACTCAAGTTTTGTATCAATGAACTTGCGTTTTCGTTTTTGAAAACTATGTAGTTTTTAAATTCGATGGCTCGCCCATGTTACAGAGGGTTAGGTATAACTGGCGAAATATGGTTTTACGATATAGCTCAGCCATGGCTCATTATATGGGATTTTTTTTTTTGGTCGCCGATGTGTGCCAATTATTTTAAGTCGTTTAATAATATCAGTTATATTCTTTCACAAATTCAAATTTATTTATTAATTACAATTTGTACAAGAAAATAGACGGTGACACCCAAACTAGGCATTTGACTGATTCTTGTGGAAAAAAAACATATACAGGGTTGTTTTAAATTGGGTAGCTAAACTTCGTAGACTTGATGGGTATCGATATCTCAAAATAAGAAACAAAAAAATAAATAAATTAGATTTTTTTTGTGGGGTCATTGATCGCAGTTATCCCATCGCATCTGTAGAGTTTAGCTAGCCAATATAAAATAACACTATATTATTATTTATGATTGATACATAATTTATTTAGCATAAACGAGTACCTGAAATTGGGACGATCAAATGAGTATGATTTACATTTCGAGTTTCTAGCCCCGATGAATAATATTACCTGGAGACCGAACGATATTAAAACCTGAAATAAATTACAGAATTGTTCGAATATTTCAACGAAGTAGCAACTTGGGATCTAAACACTTAAAGTAATAGGTCCTTTGAAGCTTACCGGCTTAAGCACTGGATTTTCGCTCGAGCGTCCAACATTAGTGGCAAGTCTGGTCGCTTGAACTAGGTGGGTACTTGAGTTTGCCAATAGTACAATTTCTCTGAAATCGTTCGGCGTTTTAGAGTGGTTGTTTTGAATCTTTGTTAAGATTTTATTGGCTGTATTAAAAGTTTGATTGTTTATAAGATGGTAACTAAAATTCGACATTTAAATATCTGTTACTTTTGGCTATTTTGTTTATATAATAATACTAGCTGCGCCCCGCTTTCACCCGCATAAGTTTCGATCTCGTGAGAATATCGGGATAAAAAGTATCTTATATGTTAATCCTGGTTATAAACCATCTGTGTGCCAAATTTCATCCAAATCCATTTAGTCGTTTTTGCGTGAAATAGTAACAAACGTTCATCCAACCATGCCATTCAATCCATCCATCCATACCAACTTTCATGTTTATAATATTAGTAGTATTAGCAGCTTATTATTGTCCCACTACAGAGAAGGTACGAGTATTGATCACCACGCTTGCTCAAGACGGGTTTGGTGATGTCAGACTTATATTAACTCCTAGTTTCTGCTCGCGACTTCATCTGCGTGAAATTTCTTGCTTCCCCCGACCCACTCCGTCGCATCGCATCGCATTACTTCGTTTTCAGTTAACGTTCTTTCTGACTTTTTTTTCTTTTTGCTCGGTTCCTAAGGACCTTAGCGTAATGTTAAGTAGCCTGTAGTCTTCCTCAAACATTGGCCTTCCCGATTACGATATTGGTCCCATGGAGAAAGTTGTTCAGTTATGAATCAGAATAAAATTGACGTTGGGACTCTTAACGCAGCGATAATTCTAGTAATATTATAAACGCGAAAGTTTGTATGGATGGATGGATGGATGGACGTTTGTTACTCTTTCACGCAAAAACTACTGAACGGATTTGGATGAAATTTGGCATACATATGTTTTATAACCACGATTAACACATAGAATACTTTTTATCCCGATATTTCCACGGGACCGAGACTTACACGGGTGAAACCGCGGGGCGCTGCTAGTCATATAATATTCGCTGTTAAATATTAAAGCGTATTCATTGAGCTGGCAATTAGTCTCAACATACATAAATAATACTAGTATTTCTCATCTGACCTTTGCCTAATACGGAAAAGACACGTGTGACTCTGCCCTTTACGTGAAGGCCACAGTCATCGACACGTGTATTCTTCTCATGACTATAACATGTGATTGTTCAGTAAAGGCCAAAATGCCACAAAATTAAATAAGTCTTAGTGTAGTTGTTGCTAGGGTTTGGGTTCCAGGACAAATCGTGTCTCGAAGTCCCGGGATTTTTTGTAATTTTTGTTGTCTCGAGTCCCGGGACTTTCGGTTCGAGACTCGAGACGAGACAGGATTGTCGAAGTGGTTGGATTAGATACTAGAATTACTAGATAATAGTAAAGTTATTAAGAATTAGTATGATTTTTAACTAAGTTCGTTTTAACTGCTTAAAAGTGAATCTGTGTGTGATTAAAATAAATAAATAAATAAATTATTAAGCCTGAAATTAACGTTAAAGTTATAAAGATGAAATTTTCTGTTTAATAAATGTTGATTTTTACAAAACATTGCCTTTTTTAATAAGTTTCACCAGAAATTAACTCAATTAAAATTCTTAAAAAAAAGGATTAGCCTGTCAAAAAAAAAACATTATTGTAGGTTGTAGGTTGTGTCCCGCGACTTTGAAATTGTCGGAAATTCCCAAACTCTAGTAGTTGCTAAAGTGATATTATGATAATTATTCCGACGTAATAAAACTTCGGAAAAATTATCATAGTTATCTTTTAGAGACACTGATGGCAGTTATAGAAATTAATACTTACTAACTTATAGGTATTATAAATACAGAGCAGTGATGGTGGCACAGTGGAAACTGCCGCGACTTACAAATACTAAGGTCGTAGGTTCGAACCCAGACAAGCGCTTTACTTTGTGTAAATTATTATAAACCACATGAGGAAACTGGCATGTCATAGAACCAAAAATTGCTAGACATGTGACATCTACCAACCCGCGGTGCTCCAGTGCACTGTGCTGTGCTGTGTGTGTTGCTGTGTCCCAGCAGTGGGAACGTTATAGGCTGATTATGAATATATATATCTCGGAGTCATTCGTTTGACTATTCGGAACGCTAGCGCCATCTCGTGGCGCTAGACAAAGTCTAGCCTGAGTTCGTAGGGAGACGAGAGCAACAGATACAAGAACGGCGTGAGCAGAGCTCTCGGGATC
This sequence comes from Apamea sordens, assembly GCA_945859715.1. Lineage (NCBI taxonomy): Eukaryota > Metazoa > Arthropoda > Insecta > Lepidoptera > Noctuidae > Apamea > Apamea sordens. The sequence continues at coordinate 2,237,238 of OX244002.1, forward strand.
ATCGAAACATTGGACATCGTACGAACAACATGTGTTTAGAAACTGTCAGCGTTGCGTATCGTTGAGTTGTGTATCTACAGTGTGTGATTCGCTAGTGTGACTGACTTGTTCGTGAATTGTAATTTGATTTGAACTGCAAACCGTTTTATTCTATTGTGCTTTAACCAATACTACCCATAGTACGCCCACAGTAATTAAAATGTGCCTGATGTTAACGACAGACATACCTTCTCCGACATATATTTATGAACTTTAAAATGTAATTAATATGAAGAAATCTTCATTCCGCCTATATTATGTAAATCATTTTATTCCTTTATCGCGATTACATTTTTAATGACAAATAACTAAATATTGTTCCATGAAATAACAGATCCCATATACGAAATAAACAATTTGTACATATCCGGTAGCATAGAGAAAAGTAAATACTACCGAGTCAGCACAAAACCGATCGCTACGATCGCGTAGCAGCGTAGCAGTGACGTCATGCTACGACGTAGCTACGGCGTAGCCCAATTTATACGTAGCCGGCGAATTGTAGTTTCTACTTTGATAGATTTTGCGATATCGTTATGGCTGAAATAGTCGGAGTTATAGCAACTACAAGTCTGATATCAGAATATCTAGCTTAGTTTATAGGACTATAAGATCAGCAGTTAAGTATTATTAAACAACACCTAAGCAATGACTTATGGAGCAGTGGCCCAGTGGTAATGGCCGCGACTCAGGAGTTGTAGATCGTAGGTTCGAACCCAGACAGGCGCTTTACTTTGTGTAAATTATTTAATCACCACTGCATACTGCTCTCAAAATTTTGAAGGAAAACGTCGTAGGGAAACAAAATGTCCTAAAACGACTACTACTAAAAATTCGCAGACTGTGACATCTACCAAACCGCACTGGGCCCGCGTGGTGGATTACAGCCACTCCCTCTCACCGAGAGGTGGCCTGTGTTCCAGCAGTGGAAATATTATAAACTGATTATACTTATACAATGATCCAGAAATTGAGTTGAGTATTTCTTGATACAGAAATCTCTTGTATTTTACCTTCTCTCACAGCAAAGCCTTGACAACTCCTTGTATCAATCAAGTCATCTCCTGGTCACCCAAATTCGATTGAAAGTTATTCAGTACTAGCTGTGCCCCGCGGTTTCACCCGCATAAATTTCGATCCCGTGGAAATATCGGGATAAAAAGTATTCTATGTGTTAATCCTGGTTATAAACTATCTATAAAGAAAACACCTTTTGCTTGCAGATACCTTTTTATTCGCACAACTACACTGTTAGACGATTGAGCAACGACTGACTAGCCTCTCCAATATGGCTTACAAACTAAATTCAAGTGACATTTGCCCCACCTTGAAATAACGAACGATGATGTCATAACCGTTATTTCAAAGTGTTGTCAAAGTAAAAATATATTTTAGGTTCCAATTGAAATTACATTTAAGAATTAGTTAAAAAAAACAGTTACAATAATAATTCATACTCTGACAGTGTTGCCACAGTGAATATGATAATTATATAGTAAAATTAAACATTTTTGTAATCAAATTAAGGAAATCACAACACTCGGCCATCCGACTGCGTGCTAACTCCGAAGCACGCAATAATCACAACACTGAGGCAATTACATCAAAAGGAAAATTAAATAAATTTACATTACATAAAATCACAATGCTTATCACATCACATTGATACATTTATCGTATTCAGTTCGTAAATGATTGAAGAAAAGAAAAAAAATAGTATACACAACATATCACTTTAAAAATATTAATAATATCCACTTTCTAACTACATAAATAACAATTTTAGTTTACACCTATTTGTCCGACACTGAATTATCATTAACAGAGGCGGAGGAATCAGATTCTGACCCTGACGATTCGTCAATTCCTAATGTTTGGATATGAATCCACGGTCGCATTCTATCGGCAGCTACTACACTAACATATTTTTTTGTATTAAACCCTGGCACATTGACAATTTCGTATCTATCATTACCTAAACATTTTGCTATTTTATATGGACCGATAAATTTAGGGAGTAATTTCTTGCTTTTTCCATCATTATTAAAATTAGTTTTTGTAATTTTTACTAAATCACCTACTGAATAAGAAACAGCAGAGGATCTTTTAGAGTCATAGGTCTCTTTCATACGTTTTTGATTTTCGTCAATATTTTTAGAAGCTTCGTTTCTTATTTCATCAATGTTTGAAATAGGTGGGGATAAATCTTCTACCTCAAAATTAGACTCATTATTTTCTAACATGTTTTCAGTTGCACCGTTAAGTTTAGTACCGAATAACAATTCTGACGCACTTTTTTTTGTTGTTGCATGAATGGTGTTGTTGATGCCCCATTGTACTTTACCCAGTTGCTGGTCCCAGATGCGTTCGTCTTTACCAAAAGTTTGAGTTGACAAGGCCGTAAGAATTGTCTGGTTGAACCTTTCTGCTTGGCCATTTGCTCGAGGGCAAGCAACTGCGTTTAGCACATGTTTAATACCTTTAATAGCACAAAAATCCTTAAACTGTTTCGAGGTAAAAGCTGTCCCACGATCTGAAATTATTCTAGTCGGGACTCCAAAATCATTGAATACGTTTTCGAGTAATTTAACAACATTTTTGGTTTTAGTATCTTTCACTGGTCTAGCAAAGAGATATTTTGTAAATGCATCCACTATGGTTAAAATATAGTTATTACAATTTTTACTGCGCACAAATGGTCCTAAATGGTCTAAGTGTAATGTGTGGAATGGTTTGGCAATTTTCTCAATTGGGTGCAAAAACCCACTACGAGTTCTTGCCGAATTATCCTTGTTAAAAGCACAATCAATACAAGAAGCTACATATTTTTTTACATATCGTCTTAGTTTAGGAAACCAATATTGACTTTGAATTCGCTCAAGTGTTTTTGTATAACCGAAATGGCCTATATCGTCGTGGTTGGCTTTACAAATTTGCCACCTGGCATTTTTAGGAATAACTAAACGAGTTTGATCTTGTATTTTTCTGTATAACGCATGGTTTTTAATCACAGAGTTTGTTTTTATGTCTATATTATCTTCGTCAAGATCGGGTTTCAAAATTTTGACAATTCTTTGTAGTTCTGGATCGGCCATTTGCAACGTAAGTATCCAGTTTTCTGTGGATATACTGAGGACCTTTACCGTGTCAGTTATACTTGTATTATTTTGGGGATTCCTGCTAAGAGCATCGGCATGGCTCATTTTGCACCCGGGTCGGTATTGAATATGGAAATCAAATTCGCTGATCTGTAGCCACCAGCGTGCAATGCGAGGAATTAAATCTCTTTTAGTTAATGTTGTCTTCAGTGCATTGCAATCTGTGTATACAGTAAATTTTAGGCCTAAGAGGTAAGGTCGAAACTTTTTTAGGGAGCAAACTACTGCTAACGTTTCTAATTCGTACGAATGAAAATAGCGTTCGTCGGAAGTGGTCTGTCGACTGAAATAGGCCACAGGTTTTAACATTCTAGGATCTGCTTGCCATTGCAGTAAGATCCCTCCCAATCCTAAAGAACTGGCATCTGTATGCAGCTCAGTTTCCAATGTTTGGTCATATAGAGCAAGTAGGGGGCGTTCTATTAAAGTATTCTTCAATGTTAAAAAGGAGTCATTTTGGTCACGTTCCCATTTCCAGGGCGTATTCTTTTTTAGCAAATTGGTAAGGGGCCTAGCAATCTCACCGAACCCCTTTACAAACCTACGAAAGTAACTAGCTAGTCCTAAGAATTGGCGCACCGCATGAATGTTACTTGGAATAGGGAAGTCCCTGACAGCAATTATTTTCCTTTCACTAGGTTTTATGCCTTCCGCAGAAACTTCATAGCCTAAATATTCGATAGTACTGTCGAAGAAACTACATTTGGATAGCTTTAAGGTAAGGCCAGCGTCACGAAGTAACCCTAAGATCACTTCCAGCTTTTCTAAACCCTCTTCAACAGTAACAGACGGGATAAGAAGGTCATCCATATAAGCAAATACAAAATCGAACCTTCTTGATCCCAACAATCTGTTAATCATCTTTTGAAAGACAGCCGGAGCATTTGCAAGTCCGAACGGCATGCGTTTAAATTCATAATGACCGTCCGGAGTAACAAATGCAGTGAGGTGACGGCTGTCCGTCCCCATCGGAATCTGGTAGTACCCGGACGCAAGGTCAAGCGTAATAAAGAATTTGTAACCACTCAAATTTGAGATTTGGTCATCGATTAAGGGTAAAGGATATTTATCTTTTACGGTTTTATTGTTAAGCGCTCTGTAATCAACGCAAAGTCTAGATTCTCCGTTTTTCTTTTTTACTATTAATATAGGACTTGCATAGTTGGAGTCCGATTCTTGCACAATGTCGTTTTTTACTAAATCGTCTACCATTTCTCTAACCTTACTACGTTCGTGATGGGATAGTCTGTAGGGCCTGTAAACAACTGGGGTCTTGTCATGCAGCTCTATATTCATTGCAGTTTCATTAGTACAGCCGATCTCACCAAGAGTAAGAGCAAAACATTTTCTATATTTTTGCAAAAGTTCATAGAGTTTTTCAAAACTGGATTGATCAATATCTTGACCAGTTTTAATGTCTGATCTATTGAGAGGCATTAGTGCTTGAGTATTAGAATCTGAACTGATAGATAAGGTTTTAGTTTCTGTAACGCGATTTACCCTAGCTATTAACGTATTTGCTTGGAGTATTAAAGGGACTGTTGTTAATGAAGTAACAAATACCACTGCTTTACTGTTAATCATTTTATAACAGCCTTGATGTAAATGATATTCTTGATTTGGATTCATTCGTGTGCTTCCATCAAGATAGATATCGCCCGAGTAGGGTTCTTTGGCGTAGACTTCCACCAACCCACCTCTGACTATGGTCATATCCTTCTCGATAAATATACTTAGAGTTCCAACTGATACATCGGTTACTTTAGGTGAAGGAGTATGATAAAAAATCAATTTATTGTTATCTTTTATAACAGTCACAGAAGGTAGTTCGGTGAAATTTTGCCCTATTAAGACTGATGCTGACAAATATTCATCACCAACCGCCAAGACCACTAATTTGGTTTCGATTTCATCAATTCGGACTTGTACAGTGGATTGGAATTCCGGTTTGGTAATAGAATTACCAAAACCTTTTATTATAGGCAGATCTATACAAATTTCTTTTAAACGAAGTTCTTTTGCTTTTGAACATTTAATCAACGTACAGTCACTACCAAAATCCACATATGCATCGATCATGGTTCCGTTGATACAAATATTCTTTAAAAACTTATCATGCGTAACAATAGCAGAAACGGTAGAATTAGATTGATGCATTATGATTGGACTTCTATCAACATTTATAGCTTTGTTATAGCCAATATCTGAATTGATTTTTAATACCTTTTTGTCAACCGATTGCTGATTGTCTTTGCTTTTGGTGTCATGCGATAATAAAGGTCTTCTATTGCAGTAATCCGAGTTATGACCTACCCTACCACATTTAACGCATTTAATTAACGGTTTAGGACAATTATTATAATTGTGACCTCTCTCGCGACAGTTAAAACAAGATGGATCATAATTCCTACTAGAATTATTTGCTGAAGCTCCATTTTGATTATTTGTAACACGAAATTCTCTTTTTTTGACTGCATTAAATGTAGATTGAGTTTTAGGGGTTTCTTTCGATGTGCCAGGTTGTTGGGAAGCTAAGTAGTTCAACAAGTTCTCCGGTTTTTTACACTGGAGTGCTTGTGCACCATTTCTTATGGAGCTATCATTGATTCCATAAATAATACAATCTACTGCCTTTCGGCCATCAATTTCACACCTACTAAGCAACGCTAACTTATCGTAGAAATAGTCTCTTAAAGATTCATCTGTACGGGACTTCCGGTTAAGCATCTCTTCTAACAGTTTTCCGAAATTTTCGTCACTTGGGAAAGCCTTTCTCATTTTAGATTGCCACTTGTTCCAAGAGTAATTGAGCGTTGGCAAAGATTCATACCATTTTTTGGCTAAGCCACAAAGTTTTTGAAGTGCATAATGTATCGTTTGTTTCTCACTCCAATCATAAATTTTCGCACATTCATTGACTTTTCTTAACCATCGCTCAATATCTTGGGATCTATTATCAGGGTCAAAATCTGGGACTACATTAGTGGTTGGAACATTCTTACTTGAGCCTTTTTGTATCGCTGCTATGATTTTTAGAAGATCATCTGCAGTCAGTCCTTCCGACACACGCTTCGATTTGACAGGTATTTCTTCAGAACCACTCGAGGATGATCTCCGGCGACGCCTTCTAGGACGCTCTGGAGTGAAACTTTCTACACGCTCTGGAGTGAAGCTTTCATCACGATCTGGGGTGGAGCTGTCATTTCGTTGGCCTGAAATGTTTTACAAGCACTTCAAATCTTTTTATTTATTTTGTGTCCTATCCATAATCGTCAAACCAAATCAGTTACTTCATTTCACAAAGTGGTTCACTATCACTATTAAATTGCATCGTTCTAACTCGGTACATGTACAATAAAATAAGAGCACATCTACAAGGTTCAATAGAAAGGACTCCTACCAGACTTACTAACAGTACTCCTACATGTTATACCTACATGACATACTAACTGTACACCTACATGACATACTGTCTGTACACCTACATGACATACTATCTGTACACCTACATGACATACTATCTGTACACCTACATGACTAACACTACAGCACACCTACATGGCTATTACTATAGCACACCTACATGGCTATCACTACAGCACACCTACATGGCTATCACTACAGCACACCTACATGGCTATCACTACAGCACACCTACATGGCTATCACTACAGCACACCTACATGGCTATCACTACAGCACACCTACATGGCTATCACTACAGCACACCTACATGGCTATCACTACAGCACACCTACATGGCTATCACTACAGCATACCTACATGGCTATCACTACAGCACACCTACATGGCTATCACTACAGCACACCTACATGGCTATAACTACAGCACACCTACATGGCTATCACTACAGCACACCTACATGGCTATCACTACAGCACACCTACATGGCTATCACTACAGCACACCTACATGGCTATCACTACAGCACACCTACATGGCTATCACTACAGCACACCTACATGGCTATCACTACAGCACACCTACATGGCTATCACTACAGCGCACCTACATGGCTATCACTACAGCGCACCTACATGGCTATCACTACAGCACACCTACATGGCTATCACTACAGCGCACCTACATGGCTAATACTACAGCACACCTACATGGCTAACACTACAGCACACCTACATGGCTAATACTACAGCACACCTACATGGCTAACACTACAGCACACCTACATGGCTAACACTACAGTACACCTACATGGCTAACACTACAGTACACCTACATGGCTATTTAAAATGGGTGTTAACATGTAAAATCAACATATCTACATGGCTGTATCATAGTTAAACTCATATTATTATACGCCATAATTATGTATACTTTCTGCACACCTGAATTACGTGGACTTTTTAAGAGGGTAGACATCTTTCTCTATTTCACGTTATTACAATCACCCCTATGGTCTAAAACACTATTTTCTACACTTTAATCTTACTGCAGAAAGTAAACATCATATCATAATAGGATAAAGAAAAGGAAACAAATTACTTACGATTTTGCTGAGACATGGCTCGTGGTTCTTGTCACTTCTGATATATAAAGAAAACACCTTTTGCTTGCAGATACCTTTTTATTCGCACAACTACACTGTTAGACGATTGAGCAACGACTGACTAGCCTCTCCAATATGGCTTACAAACTAAATTCAAGTGACATTTGCCCCACCTTGAAATAACGAACGATGATGTCATAACCGTTATTTCAAAGTGTTGTCAAAGTAAAAATATATTTTAGGTTCCAATTGAAATTACATTTAAGAATTAGTTAAAAAAAACAGTTACAATAATAATTCATACTCTGACAGTGTTGCCACAGTGAATATGATAATTATATAGTAAAATTAAACATTTTTGTAATCAAATTAAGGAAATCACAACATATCTGTGTGCAAAATTTCATCCAAATCAGTTCAGTAGTTTTTGCGTGAAAGAGTAACAAACATTCATCCATCCATCCATACAAAACTTTCACATTTACACTCGCGAGCAATGAAAAAGTTCCAGTGACATAGCACCAAATTACTCCTAAACGGGAAAGGCTAGCTTAATGACGCCGTCTGAAATATTGAAGTACATTTAACAGCGCATCCGAATAATATATTACCAACTAAAAACGTAAATATTGTGTTCAAATTTTAAATTATATGTCTTAGGAGATATTAAGGTGTTTGTCGGCATTTTGTGGGTGGAACTTTTTCATTGCTCGGCAGTGTATAATATTAGTAGGAAATAGGATTTAGTCAATCAATTACCTCCAACTTTTTGTCCAATATTGCGGCCAAACATCTTACTTCTTTCTCCCTTTGTAACGAACTCCTCAATTTCAAACTTCGGATACAGTTCGTTTCAAAGAACTGCAGCTAAGTTAGATTCTGAAGACAGTTGGAGACAAAGGGAGCTTCTTAGTCTTGGTTATTTTGGGCTCCTTTCATGAAATGTGAGGCTTCGCAGTGCATTTCCTGAGGTTGCTACGTATGAGTTATAACAGTTAGGCGAAAACTTAGGAGTATACAGGAATAATCTAAGTTTTCATCTAGCTTTAAGAGAAACGGGGATGTTTGGTTATAAGTGTGCTTGTTATATCTAGTTTACTCGGAAAGCACCAAATTAATTGTGATAATTTAGAATTTATTACTTATTTATTTATTTAAACTTTTCGCACACAAAAAGGTACAAAGGCTGATTTAATGCCTTAGGCATTCTCTATCAGTCAACCAAGGGTGGTGAAGAGATTAGAATGATGACAGCTGCTTTGATTGAGAGGAACAATGTTAAAAAACAACTATTAAAATAATATATCACAAAGAATTATTCATAATACAGGTTATAAACTTCTAATACACATACATACATATTAACTATAATATATAAGTATAAATTAATACAGAGCAGTGGTGGCCCCGTGGTAATGGCTGCGACTTACGAGTTGTAGGTCGCCAGTTCGAACCCAGAAAGGTGCTGTACTTTCTTTAAATTATTTCATCACCACTGCTCTCAAAACGGTTAAGGAAAACATCGTGAGGAAACCGGCATGTCCTCTCGAATCAAAAATTCCAGGACATGTGACGTCTACCAACCCGCAATGGTCCCGCGTGGTGGATTACGACCCACGCCCTCTCACAGAGAGGAGGCCTGTGTCCCAGCAGTGGGAACATTATAGGCTGATGATGATAATGATGACACTACATGCATAATACAATGACAGTATCGCAATTCGTGGGGTATTCAATGGACTCTCTGTATCAGCCATTGTTGACGACATCGTTGGCGTCCTGTAACGTAGAAGCCAATCACTCATGATTGGCTTCTACGTTACAGGGCAAAAATATACAAAGTAGAATACAAAAATGTATGCCAGAAAAGTTGTTCGGAGTTTACGTATGTGCATGTGAAACATGAATAAAGAACAGCCGGTCGATTCTGTAAAAATCTCACCGTGAAAACTCAAGTGAAGTGAGCTTGATGTGAGTTGTCAGTAGTGCTAATCCCTAGCATTATTTCGAATGACAGCTCACTCCACGCTCACTTCACCTAAGTTTTCACGGTGATTTGGTTACAGAATCGCACTGCTGGAGTGTTTGCAAGCACCCCTCCTATCCCTTGTATCCTCAAATGAGACTGAACTTTAAGATGTCCATTAAAGTGTTTTTGTCGCTACAATAAACCTAGAGAAAGACATCAGACAAAGTTACTTCAAATTAAGTTGCGTTCAAGAATTTCGTCGCATAGGACATAAATGAAATTCTAATAAGAGCAAGGTTTATAAAAAGGCGCTATTCTTTAAATCAACCCTACAGATAAAACTAAATTAATTCCGATGTTGTATGTATACTAAAATAGAAATAGCTGCTAAATTTCTACCGCTTTAATCCCAAAACCAGCCTGGAAAAAGCCTATTATTCAGTTATGTATAGTCATTTATAAGCTTGATGCTTCCTTAATTGCGGTCTTGGATTCAATTTCAGCGGTCCGGACATATGCTGCCGGCATTTTAAATACAAAATAGTCTCATATGTTATATACTGGTGTAATTTAGAAGAAAAATACATGCTCTCGGTCACGAAAAAGGTTTCCAAAATGTGTTTAGCCCATGTAGGAGATCCTAGGACGTAGGTATGTATTTGGAATTCTGGGATGACATCTCTTATCGTCCAAACCCTTTATTCCGTCCCTAACATAAGTTTGGGTATTGTGAGCAAGAAATATTTTGCGAATATTTTCATATTAACTTTCTAGGTAATACAGAGGTTCGAACATAAAATACGGTTCGTTCTTAATTACATACATTTGCATACAACGCATTTGCATTTGTTTTTTAGTGTTTAGGCCTTTTGAGGTATTTCCTCAAAAGACTTTGCCCCATCCACTTCAGTTGTATTGTAGTTCGTGGAAATATTATCTCCTTTATTTCATTTTAAAAATACTTATAAATTACATTTTCAACAGGGTTCAAGCTACCGGCGGTCAGGGCTCCAGAGAGAGGAAGCTCCTCACGCAAGCCGTGTCCAGAAGTACCACTTTACCCTTTTTTTTTTTTTGAGGATGGTAAATCATCAAATGACTCCTCCCGCTCTGGGTGGAGCAGAAGGGAGTGTCAGACTCTTACTGACTAAAACCCACCCGTGTTCCTTCCTTAGCCCTTTATGTTCCAGGGCAGCGGTAAACCCTTTCGGATGTTCCCGCTACCCTGGCAGGACCACTTTACCCTTGATCCAGCTGACCAATGAGAGCCTCCTTAGGTGTTGGTCGAGGCTTTTGGCTATTAAGCCATTGGCTGTCACGACTGTCGGCATAATGATTGCTGAATCCCCATCCCACATGTCGACAGCCTCGCGAGCCAAATGCCATACTTAATTTGTTCACTTTTGCGTGGAATTATTGTTATTTGTTAAGTGCTTGTAAGTCCTTTGCTAACTGAAATAACAATAATTATTATTATATACCAATTTACCTAAAACGTATGTTTTAAGAGAAATGGTAACGATTCATCAGATTCATTTTGCTATCCGTACGTAAAAAAGAAAAGTTGCCCTGCGGGACCATCTTAATATTGTCATTGGCATACTTACTTACAGCCTTTGAATACTCAATTATTAATACGCAGTTAGCGAAGCAACGGAGAGGCTTAAAAATCTTTACAAGAAAGCCAGATGAAAACTCATTGGATTGGAAATTCCAGGAAGAACGTGCATAATAATCTCAAAAAACTCAAATAGCACCAATCTTGAAATTGTTTCCCTGATCGATTGCCCCAAGTCACCGAGGCACTTCTGGTTTACTTATAGTTCACTTAATGAACTAACTCGAACCATCCACTGCCCCCCTTGGCTCCCTCCCAACTTCGGACAGTTAGGAAAAAAAGACGGAACAGAAGTCGGTCAAAGAGCTATCGAGTTTTGTTCGCCATTTTCTTTTTAAGACTGACGTCATTTTATAATTAGTGATTGTATGACGATAATGAAAGTGGAAATAGAATTTTGTGGTGAAATTTATTTAGTTAAGGAGCGTGGAACTATTTAAAAACTACATATTAAGGTGTGTGCTTAAAGTTAAGTATTTTATTTTATGGAAAAAACAGTTGAACAGCTGGTTTTACGAGTAACTTCCTGCTTTAAAATAGAAATTCAAAGAGCACTTGGCAATTTTCGCAAGGAAAATTACTTCAAAATATGAAAGATCAACTTTTTGAAGCCAGTGCCAATGAAACAAGGCTAAAACGCTAATAATTATAAATATTACCATACATACATAAACTCATGACTTCTTCCCATGGGGTTAGGCAGAAACTACACTTTGGAATGGGCAACTAGCTTCATCTTTTTGACTGACCGACCTTGACAATTCAAAAGTGCCTGTAATTGGTTTATTTGAAATAAATAGTTTGAGTTTGACTACAAAACGCCACCTGCTACGATCCTGACATAACTCCCTTTGCCTCGTTTACTTTCACACATAATACCAACCACAGCAAAGCAAAGGCCTCTTTAAAAATATTGATCATCACACTTTCTCAAGACTGGTTGGTGAAACTATAAACTATCAACTAAATCATAATTATTGTTAAACAACCAAAGGTAAAAAAATAGTGTGCGAGCGAGGGACCCTCGTCAGGAACGAAGTTCATTACGTGATACTCGCACGCACACATACTCGCATATAATAGAAGGAGACAGAAAGAGAGAGAAAGTGTGAATTTAATACGTGTTTTTAATATAGATCCATCTAGTGTTAATTTTTAGAAGCTCTTATGAAGTTGTCGCCATTTTGAAGAGATACAGTAAATCACATGGATGGATATCAACGCCTTTTCGTTACGTGGCGATTTCTACTAGTTTACTCCTACCGCAAGCCGCGCTAAATAACATCGTTCCAAAAAAAATATGATGAACCATCGATGCCCAAACAGGGTAAACTAAAGACCATGATAGCTAAAATACAATGGTCAATCTCAACCACTTACGCCCAAATGCTGCGGCCAATCCAGGCTAATAAGCCATATACATTTGACGACAATACCACTACGGTGACCATTAAATCCTCAATTTCAGCAACTCGACCCAAACATTTGGTTGGTTTATGCCCCTCTCTACGTAATGGCCTCGCTTAACGCCCATTGGAGTCTATTCCTATTGAATAAACTCATTAGGGTCCTCCATTCACCCGTAGTACCCCGGACAGGTCCGATTTCAATGGCTTTATAAATAGGTACATGGGGGAGATCGATCATCAATTTTTTTTTTTTTTTGTAGGGACGGTAACTTGTCGATGTTTTTCCAATAAAAAATTATACGTAGTTATACATTGTCTTCATCGCCATAATATAACGCTCGCTCACTTATTCTAAAGCTTGCTTTTACACCAATCTTTTCTGTTTTGCTAAAATCTTGTTCAAGGTTTTCTCACAATTTTAGTAATTATATGACTGTCTTCGATCCATCTTGCTATCCATCATCCTGCGTTCACATTTAGACATCCACAATATACTGAACACCTATATACCACTATTTATACTTTCTTTTAGGTTAATGGTTTTTATTTGATACTTACTACATCTATTTACATGCTTATTAAGAAATCATAAGGCTGATTTTTCAATCGACAAATAGTTTTTATTCATGGTACTCATATAAAATTGACGTCTGACAGTTGTGTGGAAGAACTGCTGCTCGATTCTGTAAAAATCTCACCGTGAAAATTTAGGTGAAGTGAGCTTATAGTGAGCTGTCAATAGTGTCAATCCCTAGCATTAGTTAAAATGACAGCTCACTCCACGCTCGCTTCACCTAAGTTTTCACGGTGAGATGGTTACAGAATCGCACTGCTGAACATTCAAAATGATTCGTACGATAAAAATATCTGGCGTTGGAAAAATCACCCGTTACTACAATAATACAATCTTATACTAAAATATATAATGTAGGAATGGAACGTTGATGAATGCATGATTGTGTGAAAGAGCTGAATGCTGCGGTGTAAGTGAGACAGATGACGTATGCCAAAGATGTACATATGCTTGGGATGACGTGGAAGGTATTTAAAAAGGAAGAATGACAGTATCTTCTGAATAACAGAGTGAAGACGTAAGACGTGATTTTTTAATAAGATGTGTTTTACTAGTTTATATCAGAATGAACCAGTATACCATATTAATTTTACCTTTCCTCCGACCTTAGCCCTTTTATTACCACATAAATATTATGTACAGACGCCAGCAGGTCAACCTACCCGAAACTGTCAAATTTTCCCAATCAACCTTGAACCTTAATGTTTTAGCAATAAAGTTGAAAATCTATTAAAGAAATTTGACAGATTGTAGTAGCTTGATGTGCTGGCGTCTGTACCTACAAATAAATAAAAGAATAAAAAACTATTAATACCCACACACATAACTAAAAAATTGTATTATTTTGAAATATTATAGCTATTTCGAAGTTGATTTGAATATACGGACAAGTTTTGTTCATCAATTAATTAAAATTCCAACCAATTTCAACAATAAATAACACATCGTCAAAAGCCGATTTCAACATGCTCGGTCTACATCACATCAACTATTCCTAATTAAACAACTGTTTGTGGCAAACTATTATTACTACCTGTTACATAAAAGTTAAATTACCCCCTACCCTCTCGCCTAACTGAAGGCCAATTCTCGTAATTTAAAACGTTCAAAATCTAGTCGCAGTCTCATCTCAGCGACAAACAAATGTCAAAAACTTGTCAAAATGTAGGGAAATTAGAAGTATTTTTTGACAGATTGAGACTGAGATCAGACTGTGAACGTTCTTAAAATTACGAGAATTGCCCCTCTGATAACACTGTTTAAAACTTTGCTCCGTTAAAATATTAAGAAAAGTGGTTTAAAGTGATCGCTACAAATAGTGTTATATAAATACAGTACTAGCAGCGTCCCACGGTTTCACCCGCATATGTTTCGACCCCGTGAGAATATCAGGATAAAAAGTACCCTATGTGCTAATCCTGGTTATAAACTATCTATGTGAGAATTAAGTGTGTAAATTTCATTCAAATCCGTGCAGTAGTTGCGTGAAAGAGTAACAAACATCCTATCTAACCATCCATCTATCTTCACAAACTTTCGTGTTTATACTCGTAATATTAGTAGGATTCTATTCGGTAGTGTGACCAACATAATAACAAAAAAATTCGGAACACCATGCTGCGTTCCAAAACCGGTATAATAGGCAGGCGTAGGCAAGAAGGCTGCCGGGCTCATACGACGGGAATGGGCGAGTCACATCAGCCGCGTTCAGGATGACTGATGTACAGGTCTCCATACAATGGGTGCCTGAAGATGGACGGCGCCCCCGAGGTCGGGGCAGAAAGCGGTGGCGAGATGACCTGGACACGTACCGCGAGGGCTGGTTCGAAGTGGTGCGGGAAAAGAGTTCCTGGAAGGACTTGGGAGAAGCCTTTACCCAGCCGTGGAGCAGTATAGGCCAAATTTAAAAAGTTCTAAGTTCCAACGCTAATGCGTTAGATAGATTTAAATGTCTGCATAATCTCATCCACGATATACAGAAAATTCTAGTAAATGCAAAGTAAAACAAACCGGTCAAGTGCGTGTCGGACTCGCGCACGAAGGGTTCCGTACCATTATCTATAAAAATCAATCATGAGTTGATTGAATGAAAGGTAAATTGCGGTTTATGATTTATGACGTAGTAAAAAAAAACTACTTACTAGATCCCGTTCGAACCAATTTTCAGTGGAAGTTTACATGGTAATGTACATCATATATTTTTTTTGGTTTTATCAATGTCTTATTTTAGAAGTTACAGGGGGAGGACCCCCAAAATTTACACACATTTTACTATTTTGGAAGTGTCTCTCGCGCAAACTATTCAGTTTAGAAAAAAATTATATTAGAAACCTCAATATCATTTTTAAAGACCTATCCATAGATACCCCACACGTATGGTTTTAATGAAAAAAAAAAGTGAGTTTCAGTTCTAAGTATGGGGAACCCCCAAAATTTATTGTTTTGTTTTTCTATTTTTGTGTGAAAATCTTAATGCGGTTCACAGAATACATCTATTTACCAAGTTTCAACAGTATAGCTCTTATAGTTTCGGAAAAAAGTGGCTGTGACATGCGGACGGACAGACAGACAGACAGACAGACATGACGAATCTATAAGGGTTCCGTTTTTTGCCATTTGGCAACGGAACCCTAAAAACCGGCAAAGTACGAGTCGGACTACGCACTATGAAGGAAAAAAGAAAGAAAGAAAATATTTTTATTTGCGGCAAACATGACGCATAAAAAAGAACATAAACACACAAAAAAAATATAAAAAGTAACTAGTAAGGCTACAAAGTCAAGTTTGTTCTTAGCTTTATAGCCTTCATTGTGCATTGAGTTGAAAAAATGGTCTCCCATACATATGGGATGGTCGATAAACAACACGGTCAATTCTCCAACCGCAAATGTAAGTTTGTGATCGCATTTATTTTTATTTATGTGATAAAACCACAAATGAATGATTTTCGGACTTTTTCCTTTACTTGTGCTGTGAGACCTTCCTTCTTGCTAAACATGATTCTACGTCAACGGGAGGTACCCATAAGTTTTGATTTATTTGCATCAAAATATGTTGCGTTGTATTTTTGTATTTCGTTGACTTAGAAGCTTGATTTTTTTAAACTCCAAGGGATCGTGGACTTACTTATTTCGTATTAATGTTAACTTGATATCTCTACGCGTTCAACAGATGGACGAACGAACTTAAGGACAATGAAGTGAGGGTTTCGTTTTTTCCCGTTTGAGGTACGGATCCCTAAAAAACATAGATCGCGTGATACAGGTATAAAACCTATTTACGAACTAAAAAGGTAATAACATGACGCGCATATTCTATTCATGTCATCCTCTAAACAGTATCCTACCGCCACCATACGCATAGCCACACTACCCCACCAACGATCAACACATTGAAAAGTCGACTCTAACTTCTAAACAACAGAGTCTGTTATCTATCACTCGTAATTGTGTCACACGTCAAGCTTTAAATAGACTTAAGCTGTATGTTAATAAGGTTTATTTTTGTTCGCAGGCTGCGGTGTATACAGGGTGTTTTGAGCCGTGAAAGTGGGATTATGCATGGACACGTGAACTAGCGATGTCTGCGGCTTTCCTCTTTGCGGCGCTCGGCGCTTTGGCACTCGTCAGCCGCACAGGTGAGAAGGGCCTTTATTTATGTGAAACCACGAAGCGTTAATACGGACAGTTAAGTCAGTCTGTACCGTATTGTTCGGCTTAGCCATTTCTAATACCTTGTTTTTTTTTAACTTAGTTATTCGTATCAACGCCAAAATGTTAGGTGCTGCACTTAGCATGATCACCATAGAAAGGGGTTTGGTCCACAGAAGAATAGACAACATGACAGAATGTAGAACGATTTCTACCATCTTAAGCATAAAGAGAAGAAATGTTTCTATTCTTCCGTTTTGCGTGGATGTGACGCATGTCAACCATTTCTTATTGTTTTTTTCATTATTTGTTTTTTATGCTCTTTTTTGCGTCATGTTTACCGCAAATAAACGTATTTTCTTTCTTTCTTTTCTTTCTTCAGTCGACAAAAGTCTACAATGACAAGCATGAAGACCAATTTTTCTCTACCTTTGACACTTGGGGGTTGAATAGTCTACATCACATTAAACTTAGACAAGAATCTATATTGATTTTAAAATTTGCTCCCTGTCGCTATAGAAAGAATAAATATGTCTTGTCTTCATAGAAACGCGAGTCTACGAGTCGCCCCATGCTCGGGCAGAAGAGATGTCGAGTTAGATAGAAAGAACTTTGTCTATTCTTGAAAGAATAGAGATAGAATTGGTCACACTACGTGAGCTGAAGGAACCGTAGTGGACTGGTCACATTATATTGCTTATTGAAAGAGTTGTGGAGAAAATTGTGAGTTGTAGTTGAACAACTAAATGCTTATAGGATTAGTCAACCTGTCTAGCTGCGTTTTTCCAATTATGTCGGGGTCAGGGTCCAGTCTAACCGGATTCAGCTGAATATCAGTATTTTGCATGGAGCGACTGCTTATCTGACCTTTAAAATTACAATATCTAGGCAAAATTAAAATGGAGAGAAAGGTCTTATCTGTCTCCAAAAGGTTTTCTTTTCGTTTGCTGAAAAAACGAATTGCTTCATCCAAACGAAAGACTTTAAGCTTTAACATTGATTGAAACGATATTATTGCAAAAATTATGTTTAGAAAAACCACAAACCCAACCAGCATCTACCAATTTTAAATTTGGCCATTGAAAAACACAATAAAACAGTAATAAAACGGGCTCTGAAATAAACGTGAAACATAAATATTATTTAGTACCAAAATAAATAAATTGTTACAAACATCACATTCCCGATAACAAATCGAATACAAATGAAACCAAATGAAATATTTTATTTTACAGCCCTTTTCGTTGTAAGTGCTTTTATTTGTTTCGAGTCTTCTTTTAATAAAACCACGTAGTTACCGTTCAATTATTGTTATTAATTTTATTTACTAAACATGGTTACAAAATAACTGCGGGTTATTAATTTTTTGCGGGTTAAAAAATTCAAGTGACGATTCGCCCGCAACGGGTGAATCGTCAATCGTCCTAATTTCCCTAACATCTGCTAGCAACGCCACACTGTCTTCACCACATTTTACTCACACTCAGTATAAAACAGAAGAAAGCATTTAGTTGATTACGCGAGCGTTTTAAATGCAGCTTTCACAATCCTGTGACGTAATACGCCGTCTAAGCCCACCCGAATTCTTTGACAGTCGTTAGCGGCATGAAATTGTCGTTTGCTTAAGCTGTTCCCTGCCTGACCTCGTTCAAAGCCTTCAATAAGAGAACCTTTGTTATTGAGACGATTTTCCCGGAAAACTGACATATTTTTTCGTCTCCAAAATCGTTTTCAATCCGAACAAATGATGTTTTATTAAACAAGGACAGTTGTTAATATGAAAAGGGGGATTAGGGAGCTTTTGGGGCTGACGGAGACAAGTGGTGAGCTATCAAACCTGATCGATTGATGGATGAAACTTTTTTCTGCCCAAGTGACTTGGTGGATATTGTTTTCGATTTAAGCGAGGCTCGCGAATTGAAGCGCTCTATGTGAGTCCAAATTATTCGAGTAACATTCTCATTATCAAGATTAACATTGAATGAATAATGTTATAGAATGAGTATTTGTTGCCTTCGTCACTAAGTTATTCATCTTTAATCCTCTTATGTTCGGTTCCTATAAACAAAATCGAATCGTCTTGCTTACCAATGCATTGATAAGCAAAACGATTCGATTTTGTTTTGAAGCAAAGACTTCATAGCTTTGCATAGACGACCCTCCTATATGGGCTACTTCCACATGAGAAGGTCTGCTAGAAGAAGAAAGGCTCTACGAGAAGGGTCTACCAGAAGAAGAAGGAAGGCTTGGCAATAAATAGATTCATAAGCTAATTTTATCCGTGATAGACCTCATTTGGAACCTAGTCGAACGTCAGGCAGGATGTCACCTCAAAATTTTCCGTGTTCTTCAATTTTTATGTATTTACTTTGAAAAATCATTGAGTTTCAAAATTCTCAATGAATGTGCGCAATATGGAAGAAGTGATGGGGCTATGGACAAATGCTGCACTTGCACGCTGCGTGAGCGTGCCTGATCCATCGCCACTCGTTCGATGTCCACCGCGCACAGGATGGATTGAAAGCAGCACATAAAGTGATTTTTTGCTCCGTTGGTGTAATTGTCGTATGGCGTTCCAGTGTGAGGATAAATAAATAAATAGCTTTGCATAGTAGACCTTCTCATGTGGAAGTAGCCCATATCGGAGGGTCGTCTATGCAGTAATAAGAGTCTTAATTTTAACCAATAATGCTCTATAATCTATAGGAATCGATCATTAGTTATAAACGTTGCTTAAAGTTAAGTGACAGTTGAACGTTAAAAATGTATAGATTAACAGTCGCTTATCATTACTTAACTTTCAGCAAATTTTATAAATTATGAATTCTTTAGAAGTGTAACCGTCTTAAGCCGCGGACAGATTTGCGAAACGTAGCATGCAATGTAACATGAAATGTCAATGTATCATAAATGCGGACGCAGGGCAGAATCGAGCATGTACCTACTCATATCTGTTTCCGGCATGCGCGCGGCGAACATAGTGTTTTCTTCCATGGTTCGCGCGCGTTCCGCAGTACAGACACACACAACCCGTCCACACTGACGCTCCGTGCACACTGCGCGCCCCTTTGTGTTCGCCGAAAAAACCGACAAATGGCGGATCACGGCGCGCACGAGTTGAAATGCTCTGTTCGAGCGCGTATTGAGCACGGTTCGTGCTCGCAAGCCGTCCACACTATGGGAATTCTGTTACATTGCATGATACATTGCGACAATGTGGACGGCAATGTTCTTTCATTGTATGTTACATTTCATGATACGTTTCACCAGTTTGTACGCGGCTTTATAACAAAACAAGGTTTATAATTAGACCTAGGTATAAAATAAGCCGTTAGTACCTGACTAAGTTGTCAGTTTTGTATAAAGAACAGAGAGGTATTTGCGTAACGCACATCAGTAGCAATTGCTTTCATTTTGACAGTTAAACAACATTCATTGCGTTATTTACGTTGTTGAGCAAACACATTTTTCGAACATATGAAGCAATTAGCAATATCTTTCAAAATGATTCAGATGGAGTTTGAAAGTATTTTAAGCAATTAGGATTCTGTATTCCAATCACAGTTATGTCTTATAAAAACTTAAACCATGTCAAAAGAAAAACCGTTTTTGTGATAAGACCGTAAATAATTAAAATAAATAAATAATAAATAATATCCCTGGACATTTCACACAGCGCCATCTAGTCCCAAGCTAAGCAACCTAATGCTTGTGTTATGGTAACAAGATGGCTGATAAACTACTTATATACATTTTTTTTGTAAATACATACATGTCATATTATAGATAGAAAAACACAGACTCGGAACAAATACATGTAGGTCATACTTATATTTGTTCCGTGCGGGAATCGAACCCGCGACACGCAGCGCAGCAGTCAATCGCTTAACCACTGCGCCAACCGTGCCGTCAAAACAAAATTCAACTGACAACTTGTAGAAGCCACAAAATGTATCTTGAAACCTCGCTAATTCAGCAGTTTTACAAATTCCACCCCTAAAGATGTAAACGAGGTCCCGAGCAACACCTCCTAATACTATAAATAAATATACTTACCGTACATAGAACTGTACGTTAGAAAAGGGTCTGTGCGCCATTTCCGGGGGAGAGTGGGCATTTAGGGCGCTTACTCGAGGAGAAAGGGAACGATTAGCCTAGGGGCTTAGGAAACGACACCTACATCCTACACTTACGGGTTTGATTCGCGAAAATGTGAACACGAATAATGATGTGCTGGTATAGAAATGATTATGGAATCATAACCGAAAAAGTTATGGGTAATGGATAGTAAAGAAGTAAAATTGCTAACTATATGTGACTTAAACATAACTGGCGAAATGTGGGTATACAATAGGATACACCTTTGTATCCTTCAGGGATTATAGGCATGATGTTATGTAATTACCAACTAAACAAAGACTTTTAGATACATCTGTGTCTATTAAACGGGTTGCATATTAGAAAATCAAAACTTTCCTGAGCAAATTTCTCAAAAGGACAACGTACAAATCAACAAAGTTTCAAATAACGATGGTCATTTGATCAAAAGTTCAGCTGACCAAAGTCTGGAATATCAATGTTTAAATTATTTATTACACTATTGACCAAATCGATGAAATCCCAAAGAGCGGCGACGGCTGCCGCGGCACCGCTCGCACCGCTCGCTCGGCTCGTGCGTTGTGTGGTCACAGTTCTAACCTAACCTAACCTAGCTGTTTCGATGTAAAAACTTTTGATCAGTCGTTCATTTGATGTCACATACATCGGGATTTTAAAAATTTTCTAAATAAAAACATTTGGTCATTTAAATTTTGTTATTTCGTTTATTGTTCTTTTGAAATTTGCTCGAGAAAGTTTTGATTTTCTAATATGCAACCATTAAACGGAACCGCCATCTTTCAATCCAATTAAAAATCTTCAATCACTACAAAAAAACTAACAAAAAGAACTGTAGACGTCAAACAAAAGAAAACCCGACGAAATCCCAAGATGAGCAGATGGAAGGATATCGCAACATTACTCGAAGAAGCAAATTACATTTTGTCATGATCCATTTTAATCAAGACCCGCTCCCATTAACGGACATTACAGAAGATTTCTCTTTATATTTGAAGAAAAAAATAAAAAAGATGGCCGCCGAAACTTGAGCTAAATGTCCAAGAGACAATTGTGGGAGATTCGGTGATGGTTCGATTCGTTGAGATCGAGGGATCAGGGCGTTGGACATAACCTTGTCAGATGAGAAAGTTAATTAAGGGAATTGTTATGAAGGTGCCATAAGCAATGGTATTATGTTGGAGCTACTAATTGGAATTGAGACGTTTGGGAAGTGAGCACACTTGGGAATAGTATCGGTCAACATTTTGGCCGAAGTATTACTATTTATTTGGGATTGGTGCAATATTTTTTTGGAATGATATTCTTTAACGCGGCTTACGGTAAAGCGTTATGCCCCCTCTATGCGACTATGTCTCTTTCTCTCTATCTTTCTTTTATATAATTATAATAGAAAGAGGGAGAGAGATATAGTTTTCATGGTTTTCGAAGGTGCTAAAGCCATAATGAAAATCTAAGATGGTGGTTGCGAAAACTTTAGATTATTTTCCTCGTGGTTTTCGAGGGTACTGAAGCCAATAACGAGGTCAAAATTAAAATCCAAGGTGGCGGTTGCGAAAACTTTCAAACTTTTTGTCATGGGTTTCAAGGGTGCTAAAGTTCATAGCGAGGTCAAAATAAAAATTAAGACCTTCTAAAAACTTTAATATTAAAAACACGTATTAAATTCATACTTTCTCTTGGTCTCTTTATGTTATACTAGCTGCGCCCCGCGGTTTCACCCGTATAAGTTTCGATCCCGTGGGAATATTGGGATAAAAATATCCTGTTGTTGTATCTGTTAATTCTGGTTATAAACTATCTGCGTGGTGGAATTCATTCAAGTCCGTTCAGCACTTTTTGCCTGAAAGAGTAACAAATATCCATCCATCCATCCATCCATACAAACTTTCACGTTTAAAATATTAGGTATATTAGTATTAGTATTTTAACATATCTCGGAACCACGGGGTCCCGGTCCTTTGGAAGGCGTACGAGACGCCGAAGCCAACTCGCAGAGACCCCTTAGGAAATTTCATTGAAATGTGGCACCACCCGACGATTACCCTTGTGTACACTATGCAAGTGCACCCAAGGATAACCCCCGGTTAATGTATTACTATTATTATTAGTAGTAGGAAGTAGGATGTATACGTGTGTGTGTGCGTACGAGTATCGCGAAAGGAACTTCGTTCCTGACGGGGGTTCCCCGACCGCACACGTTTTTTTTTCTTTCATACATCTCTTTATACCGTCAAGTTATTATTCATCCACGTTTTTGGCATATTATTTTTGAAAAGTGCTGCAATTTAAAAGTAATTATATAATATGATAATTATTATACTATTGATACTTTTCTTATATTGGTATGGGTATAATAATCATCGTCATCAGCATATAATGTACCCACAACTGGAACACAGGCGTCCTCTCGATGAGAAAAAGTGGGCCGTAATCCACCATGCGGACCCAGTGCGGGTTGGTTATGGGTATAATTTTGTTAAAAAGATTGAGAAGCAAATAACTTGTGCGCATAGCCCCAAACAAAGTTTCACAACTGACATAACTACCTACTCTACTACTGAGTGTAAAATATATCTTCCCAAAAAATATTAACTGCGACCAGTTTCAAAAGTTCCCCAGAAAATTAGTTCCATAACTCAAAACAAACAATAGTTGTCTTTGCCAGCCATAATGTCATAATGTTACGAAGACAAAACTGTTCGCCAGATAGCAGCACAGTCTTCGATATTAAACTTTGTACACGATATTTATCGCGACGCCCCGACAATGTTGGTTCCTATTGTATTTTAGTGTGTTATGCTGACATTCTATAGTGAATTCTTGCTTTATTTAGTGAATACAATTTCAAAATGTTCGTAGAGAATGGAACGTTTTATTTTTAATATTTTTGTGGCTGCATTTTATTGAATAAAAGTTATTTTTAATATAGTTAACATCGAATATTGTTGGTTGATGTGATAAATATTTTGTTATACAGCGTGGATCAGTAATGTGTGGGACACCATCAAACTGAAAAACTTTTGACTTGTCAATGCATTCCACTAGTTTCTATGATAAATATTTTACAGTGCAAACAGTATCTACGGTTATGGAATACCTTGCTCGTGTCGATATGGCGAGCTCAATCTTTATCCATTTGTAAAATAATTATAAAAAAAACACCATCTCTCATCTTAAACACCATTTTTTTTATTCTTTGCACTTGTTTGATAATTATTATTGTATCATTATCCTGTCCGTATATCAATTTATTTGTGGTCGGCGCAATATGTATTTTTCTTTTATAAATCTTTATTAGTAGCCATCTCGGCAGTCACCCCCTTTCTAACCATATCATCATTCACACGGTTCATCCATCATTTCTTTGGTCCCCCCAACTCTTATAGCCATCGAAACCAACGCTAGGGCCCTGTCTCGTATAGGGTCTTAGCATTATGCTGAGCGATGGCCGTTTTGCGTGAATGTGACGCATGTTTACCCCCCACTTGTTTTTTTTTTGTGTTTTTGTTCTTTTATGCGTCATGTTTGCCGCAAATAAATGCATTTTCTTTCTTTCTTCTTTCTATCGACATCTATACTTAAAACTTTCCTCACAGCATTTTGCTCATTTCTCCGTAACACATGCCCATACCACGACAACCGATTTCCACACTTTTCAGTTACCGGTTTCCACTTTCAGACTTCCTCTTATGTAGTAATTTCTTATTCTATTCATTTGTGTAATATCACACATCCCTCTTAACATTCTCATCTCACCTGCATACAATTGCCTTTCATTCATCCATTTTGTCGCCCAAATTCTGCGGGGACAAACTCAAACTCAAATCATTTATTTCAATTAAACCATTTCAGGCACTTTTGAATTGTCAAAATTAAATAGTTAATTGCTAATTGCGTAACACACTATCACTAGCAATGGGTTTCCTTTTGACAGTTCAAAAACATCCATTGCGTTATTTACGTTGCCAAGCAGACACATTTTTCGAACATCTGGAGCAATGGATTGGCAATATCCTTCAAAATGATTCAGATTGAGATTTATACGTGTGTTACGCAATTAGGGTGCTGGTTCATAACTATTATTGTATATTATAATATGTAAATGGTACACCACAGACTACATGCAGCATTGCCTCTCCTTCTCCCTTAATCCATCCAAATTAAAATGTAGGTAATATTTATCGTTTCTTCCGTTTTGAAGCGTCACCTTATAGTGGGTCAGAGAAGAAAGTGGAAGTCATCAGCTAGTAAAGTCTACTCTTTATTAATATTATTATAAACTAAAGTAAACGTCTTAATAGTCTCCTCCGCAATGACCCAGTCACCTAATTAGCTTCTCACGACCAGTTAACGAAAGAGTTTGATAAAGTACAACTAGGTACACTATCTGGCAACGTCGCTTCATTAAAAGGACATTTACATACTAAATTCAAATTTTCTTTGTGTAAGGAAGTAAGATTTAGAGTTGGAACGTGAGCGAACTCAAATACGTAATTAGGTACTTACTTAGGTACCCAGTTCGAAAAAATACACTTTGTAATCCGAAGTGGAGTAGTGATGTGCTTTGAATCCTATTTAGTCGGGTTTAAAGGTGATTGAAGATTTTTTTAAGGAGCCTGGCATACATAAGTGTCGCGCCATTTTGTTTTTTTTTTTAATTGTGGCCTCGCATGAATCCTGTATAAATCGCTAGCTCACATCTTGTTGCATAGATGTTTGATCGCTTTAAACCTTCAGAGTTATTATTTCAAACATCTTGTAACATAATGTACCTACATACTCACAGTTATCTTATACTCAGACGGCACGGTTGGCGCAGTGGTTAAGCGATTGACTGCTGCGCTGCGTGTCGCGGGTTCGATTCCCGCACGTAACAAATATTTGTATGACCTACATGTATTTGTTCCGAGTCTGGGTGTTTTTCTATCTATAATATGTATGTATTTACAAAAAAAAAAAAAATGTATATAAGTAGTTTATCAGCCATCTTGTTACCATAACACAAGCATTAGGTTGCTTAGCTTGGGACTAGATGGCGCTGTGTGAAATGTCCAGGGATTATTATTATTATCTTCATTCATTCCTCCAGGTCAGAACAAGCATTCCGTTACTGTTAGATGCTGTTTGGATTGTCCCTTACGACACGTTTTATCCACCACAATCAGTACAAAGACACAGCCCCCACTTTAACATAAGACTACGACGATTTAGTGACATCCAAGGGTTGGGAATTTCGCCTACATTTATTGATAATTTTTTCTTATAAACACTATACTTTTTATACAAAATAACTACAGATGTTATTGTATTCAGCACCATCTGCATCTCCACCTCCGCCTCCTCAACCCACCTATCGCGCATCTTCACCCATAAACCCCACCTCCACATTTTACACACCACTGCCATTCCATCTCCATCCTTACTTTGTAAATAAATCTTTAATTGATTTCTACTTTCCTTTCTTTAATTTAATTACGTGAAACTTGACTGTGGTCTAATTATGTTTTCCGTTTGCATTGATGTCAGCTATCGATTTATATAGGCCCCATGCGTGGCCGCCATTTTGAAAAAAAAAAACAAAATGGCGTGACAGTAGGTATGCCACGGATCTTCAAAGCCCTTTAGAAGTGAATTATTTTTAAGACGTGATCGGGTGTATATTAAGTGCTTAGATCCTTTGTGAGGGTGAATGAAATTGGAAAGGTTTATTTATATCAGCTTAATGAATGAATGGGTTGGTTCTGTTTGAATTTGCAATTGCGCCTGTCATAAAGATTAATTAAACTTTCTAGGCTATTGTTTTATCTATTCATACACTAACTAGTTAACTTTATTATACTGGTTGGAGATTATCTAGGTATTTGTATATACCGGCTGATTTTTTTACTGTCTGGACAAAAACAGGGTAAAAAAGGTGAACTAAGTAGAAGCACAGATTTTTTTTTTGCGAAACCTAAAAAGAAATTAACCTATTTTTAAGGAGTTTTATATTTGTGAAAAAAAAATTGAGATTTCTGCCCAGTTATGTCCTTTTATGCTCAGACCTTTCTGTCCAGACGGTAAAAAAAGTCAGTCAAAACAGTAAATTGGAATATTATTTTAGGGACCTCAAAATGAAGACTCAATGTATATAAATCGTTTTGCCCTCATGATCACATCACTAAAACATGAAGAACTTTGAACAAAGAGTGAGCAACTTCACGGTTTGTTCTGGTAACTTAAGTGGCTCCAACTTGACTTTCTGGTCGCAACTCGTAACGTGATGAGTTTTATAAGTAACATACTTTTTGCATTTACATTTTAGGGGCTTTTTTCACTTGCAAGTTTGAAAACTTTGGGATTTAAAATTAATCAATGATTATTGACCAATCTTCTTCTTTTGTTTTCTAAATAAACACGTTATATCCTATCCATTAGGTAAACCGTTTTTTTGACGGAACTGGTGATTGCAGCAACACACATTAAATTGATTGATACACGTACGGTATTATAATGTCTGTAAGAAGCCATAAATAAGATAATTCAATAAGATAAGGCAGTTTATATATTTATTTTACTACGCAGTTTAAAATTAACTTTTACGTTACCTGGAATAGTTACTGAAACTGTGCCGTGTACAAAGGACCTTAAGTACCCCTGTACATGTCCTAGATGCAAATGTTCTTTGATTTATATATTTATCTTATTTTTCTGCCCACAGGTTGCACGGACAACACTAATGGTCTGGGTACAGACGGCGTCCAGGAGTTGGACTACACAGACGTAGATCTAGGGTTGACACAGCGGGGTCCTCGCTTCGATGTACCACACTCCAAGAATGTGACAGCCCTCGTCGGGAAGACGGCGCAACTCAACTGCAGGGTCCATGATCTTGGGAACAGAACAGTGAGTAATCTTGAATTTAATTAATCTATACAAATATTATAAAGAGGTAAAAAATATTTGTTTGATGGAACGAAGTTCCTTATCGCGCGTTGCGAAAGGGGGCTAAAAGTTGGAACGACACTTTTTGCTATAGTTGTAAGCCGTGCGGCGTGCGCGTGTTTCTCTGTCTGTCTCTCTCTCTTTCTCTCTCTTTGAACTTCGTTCCATCCGGGCGTCCCTTGATACCTCTCAAGTTTTTTTTGTTTGTATGTAGGGTTTACTCCTACCACATACTTTTCTATTAATAAAATTTTATTCAGTTATTTCAATTAATATTATTATTGTGGTTTTGTGATCTCGTCCTATCTATTGTGTTTCTTCTGTCTTACTCCTTCTGTGTCTATATTTATATACAGTATTATTTTTAAAACACCAAAAACCTCTTAAGAGGTCATTGTACTCGTCATTATGAACAACTTTTATTATGGGACAAAACCTGAAATCGCGAAAAAAAAATCTGCTGCTCCCTACAATACATTTACTCAATACTCAATATATTTATTGCTTCCACATGTGAACTTAGGTGGTAGATTTTACAGAATATGATCACTGTGGACCCTGTCGGGCACAGCAAACGTAGGAGAGAGGAAGAGGGATGTAGGGATGGGGGGATTTTGACGAGTTACGCGAACACAATGACCTCTTAAGAGGTTGCTGGTGTTTTACAAATAGCCTTGTATATATATATATATATATACATATCGTGCTGTGTACGGACATTATATTTTCATAAATTCTACATTGAATTTGTTTTTTGTTCGTCCGTACATTTTCTACAAAAGCTAACGGGGTAATCTTCGGAGTTAATGATCCAATTCTAAAAAGGTTTTCACTGGTAGAAAGCTACATTATGTGTGAGTGCTATAGGCTATTAATTATGTTTACATCATGTATTTTAGCTGAGCTATCACAACTTTTGTCTAGCAAGTCGGAAAGAAATACCTCTTAAAACAGCATTATTTGCATGCGCTGCCTCAACAGTTGTACCTATATAACTAAAAACAATGTACAGCAATCTGGTCCGCCTTAAATAGTTCTACAAAAAAGTCCGCGATACCATATTTCTATCGTATAAATTTTATCTTTTAATATCACTTTTATGTTTGAAAAAAGTATTTTTTTCAAATGCTTACGTTTAATTGGATGAAAAAATATTTAATAATTATGAATCCATAACCAAATAAATTGTTTTATGATCACAAGGACATTATAGAGATAAGATTTGCCCTTTAAAGTATGTAAATTGGTCATAATTATAGTTTTGAAGATAATATAAAATTACAAAAAACGCAAAATGCCGCTAAAACATTCACGAATACAACTTTCATTCATCGCGTGCACATACTTTGTACAGACGTTTTATCCATTCACCCATAGATGGCGTTGTGCAAATACAACATTTTTCTGAATTGCGGTGTTAAGACTTTCCGCGGATTGATGACCGTCTAGATTTATCTAAATTGAAGGTTTTTTTTTGTTAAATAAAAACGTTGCCCCACCCTAGGAATTTCTCCTGTATCGTGGGTGCGTTTACAAACATTTAAACTTACATACACAAACAGCCAGCCACTTGTAGGCCATACAAATATTTGTTCCGTGTGGGAATCGAACCCGTGACACGCAGCGCAGCAGTCAATCGCTTAACCAGTGCGCGTTTGTTTGTTAGTTTGTTTGGTTGAACGCGATAATCTCAAGCACTACTGGTTCGAATTGAAACATTATTTTTGTGTTAGATAATCGATTTATCGAGAAAGGCTTTAGGCTATATATCATTACGCTGCAACCAATAGGAGCAGCGCATCAATGGAAAATGTTGCAAAAACGGGGAAAATGACTCCTTTTTGAGAGCTTCCGTTGCGTGCGCTGCGTAAATTGAATGCTGCGGAATCGTTTCTGTTTTAAAAGTTGTAAAAAATAATCCGCGTACAGCATAATATGTCTATCTTTTAAGATTGACTCACTATAACCTTTTTCATGGTAATCAAATTTTTCAAAATAATGCATTATTTGCGAAGGTGTTTTATCAACATGATATTAAGTAATCCTTATCCAAATAAATACGTTATTCATCACAAGTAATTAACTGTGAACCAAATTGCCCTTGACATAACTTGCTTTCAATCAGCATCTTAGGAGATATCATTATTTTAAAATAACTGCAACAAAATCTATATGTAGGTACTTAATTTGTTTGTTTGAACGCGCTAATCTTTGGAACCCCCAGTCGGATTTGAAAAATTCTTTTTTCATTTGATAGCCTAATCCTTAGGAAAGGCTTTAGGCTATTTAACATCACGCTAGAACTATCAGGTGCCGAGCATATAGAAAAAAAACTTGAGAGGTGTCAAGGGGATACCCGGATGGAACGAAGTATAACTGGCTTGCTTTCTATAAGAGAGAGAGAGAAACACGCGCACGCCACACGGCTTACAACTATAGCAAAAAGTGTCGTTCCAACTTTTGGTCTTAATTTTTTCCGTCTAGCCCCCTTTCGCAACGCGCGAAAAGGAACTTCGTTCCAAAAAAAGTGAGAAAACGAAGTAGGTAATAGCGCTGGCGGGCGATGCGATGCGATGGGTTGGGTTACGGACGAAGTTGCGGACAGAAGCTGGTAATAGATAAATATGCTACTATCAAAACAATGCGCCCGCCGCATATTGGGATTTTCCTTCGGCAAAAATGACAAAAGTCCATTAAAACTTTCATCCCTTACGGCAGCAGGCAATGGCCCGCCGCATCAAAGTCGTCATTTTGATGCAAAATAAACTAGTCACCTGCGATTTTATCGATCTGTGTAAATGGGGTCGCGATTCGGCTTGGGAGGCGATTTGGTAAGCGACTAGCAAATCGATCTAGTGTTAATCTCTCATTACTTGCAAAATTGTTGCTTTGAAACCGCTTTCCAAAGAATTAGTAAAGAAACAAATGAATTCGTTTAATTTCATTTGTTTCTTTACTAATTAAAATCCTTTGACAATTTGGTATCGTTAGCATGAATATTATATTTCGTAATTTGTGTAGTTATTTTTTTTTTTTTTTGTAGAAACGATTTAGGTAAGATATTATTATTTTCTTACAGTGAGGTTCAAAACAATTTTTAATTTGATTATGTAACGAGGGTGACAGTGAAAAGTCTGCAGTAAAAAATTCAGCTTTTCTTCAGAAAAAAATATCAACATTAAGATTTGTCACCGAATATTTTAATGTTTATAACGTTGTGTGAAAGTGATTAATTACAAAGAGGTGTCTCGTATATTTTATTAAAATTTGAAATCATAATTTACAATAGGGAATGTTTCTTTTGGTTTATTTTTATTTGAAATCCAAACTTGTTTTTAATTTCGAAAAGTTCAGATGAAATAAATCTGATATATACCCAGGATACTGCGCTCCATTGCACGTTGGCAAACGTTTGAACGTTTATTAAAAGATCAAACTAGATGCTTTATAAGATGCAAGAAAATTGGTAGGTACGTAATTATATTAATTAACAGAACAATGTAATTAAAAGGGGTTGCCTTTCACAATATTAAAGTTATCGCAGTGATAGGTGGTAGCCAGTAATTGAACGGAAAATATGACGTACCGTAACAATTTTTTCCTCACTTGGCTCGTTATCTAGTGGTTACACTGCTGCTGAGCATGAGGTCCTAGGTTCGATTCCCAGATCGGGCAAAGTGTTATTGGGATGTTCTATTTGGGATTTCTCAATAGTTTTAATTTCTCAATAAAAAAAAAAATGGTGTAAACAATTGTTGGCTGACCTAAATAAATAAATAATAGCAGCCCGGAGTTTGTATCAATTTCAAATCTTTATTGCATATCTGTGCCCAGTTAATGGCAATAGTCTCTCCCCCGTGTACTATTACCTGGGATTCCCATGTGTAATAAGACACAGCTTCCATGACATAAAGAAAAGGATAAGAAACTTCTTATTGAAATCCTTAGAACGGCTTTTCCTTTGGTGTCCCCTTTAACCCTCACAGAACATAACTAGTTAAATATGGGCGCACCCCTGCCGAACCGTTCGGGGAATCCAGGCATGATATTATGTTATGTAAATTTGATACCTAATGATTTTACCTTTACCAACACTGCACAAATTGCCTGATTTTGTCTATAACTAACGACAATTTGCAACCAGCCTGTGTCTTAAGCCAACGTTTAATCTATGCTATAAAATTTCAAAGAGTTTTTAACAGTGCGTTTTGCGCAATCAGAAACAAAATAGACACCGTCATCTATAAAGCCAGGTCAAAAAAAATCTAGTAACTAGTGATTAGCTAGCAATCTAAAGCAATCCGTAGCCCAGCAAAAACGACCGAAACAATCCATTTATATAACCAATCCGTACAAAAGGCAATGCCAGTACGATTTTCAGAACAAAAAAAAATATCTAAAAAACGGATTACAGCGCAGTAAGCGGATTTTTTGACAAAAAATATTGGTATCAACATTCTGTAAAATAAAAATATGAGGAAAAGGCTTTTTGCCGATAAAAATGATTTGCGAGAAGACCTATCAGGCATGAAACCATATCCTAGAATTTATTTAATCCAGATAAAGGGTTATTTGTAACATGAGATCGTATGTAATATTATCTTCTTCCAAAAGTAGGATTATTTTTATGAGGACCGATTTAAAATGGCTACAAGCGTAGGTACCCAATGATTAAATCATCATTCAAGGTACATCTGACTGACATTTAAACACACGGAAGCATTTTTATATGAACGTTATTTTAAAATGCGAGTATACTTTGTACTGTTGCAATAAATATCTTTGAAATTAAGTAAACAAAAAAATAATAATTTTAGAAGGTAGTGGTTTCTGTTAAGATTTAAGTTTTTAGTCCTTTTAAACACCCCGTCTTCTTTCCCACGACTGTCATTAACAAAAAAATAATGTCAATGAAATTCCCGTAATTAGAACGTTCAAAATCTAGTTGTAATCTCATCTCAGTGAAAATAAATGTCAAAAATGTAGAGATATTAGAGGTACAAAAGGAGAAGATTTTGATAGATTGAGACTAAGTTCAGACTGTGAACGTTCTTAAAATTAAAATAGTGGCCCCTCTGCCCTCAGAGTCCAAGTCAGAGCCCACTATCGTAATTTTGTATGTGATTTATGTATTGAAAAAAAAAAATCGTATTCTAATCTCAGTTTGAATCTGACACAAAACCTCTCAAATAATAATAATAATAATAATATCCCTGGACATTTCACACAGCGCCATCTAGTCCCAAGCTAAGCAACCTAATGCTTGTGTTATGATAACAAGATGGCTGATAAACTACTTATATACATTTTTTTTTTTTGTAAATACATACATATTATAGATAGAAAAACACCCAGACAAAGAAAGAAGTAAAAGAATAGAAGAAAAGAAAAAAGAATATAATATAAGTCAAAGGCCTCCCCCAAATCCTTCCACCCATCCTTTTCGAAAGCTACCTCGATCGAACCCTCCACCTCGTCCTGGGCCGGCCTCGTCTAGTGCCGTCCATTCTCAGGCACCTACCGTTTGGAGACTGTTGCCCAGCGGTCAATCTCATTTCAGCTTCTTCTTAAATGTTTATCAATTTCCCCAGGTATCATGGATCCGACATCGTGACATCCACCTGCTGACGTCAGGGAGGATGACATACACGTCAGACCAGAGATTCATCAGTGTACACAACCCTCACACCGAGGACTGGATACTGAAGGTGAGTTAATGACAACTTAACTTCAGCTACTGGTAGCATAAGTCCACTGCTGGGACACAGGCCTCCTTTCAGTGAGAGGGGGTGGGCCTTAATTCACCACGCGGGCCCAGTGTGGATTGGTAATGTCACATGTCTCCGAAAATTTATTTTTGACAAGGTTCTTTGAGGTTGAGGAGAGTTGATGATTGGTATCACCGGTCTTTGATTTTTGATATCACTGGTGAGACCCATTACAGGAAACTTCCAAGAATTGGATGCCTGAATCTGAAATGTTAAGTCCATAAAAGATAGTGAAAAAATGACTCGTACGTCAAGTCGTCGTAATCAAGTGATGTATCAGTCAGTCAATCGAGTCATCTATGATATTAATTACTATGAGACTATCCAATTTTCAATAAAATACCAACCATTTTCGGCATAATAATAATTATAGCTCTCCAGACCGTATTTTTGGCCATAGCGGCCAATCTCAACGAAGACTTGCCTTTGGCGCGGGAGATATTATAGTACACAAGTGTGTGCGTAGATATAGGTGCAGTCTCTCTTCCTTCACTCTCCTAGTCCGATGGGATGGCACGTAATGCGACTCGATCGGAGAGAGACTAGGCACACGGCAGGACCAACTGATTAACATGCTTTTCGAGGCACGGAGTTATCACACCGCAAACTACGAAACTCCGGGCTGTTACAAAAAAAAAAAAAAACAAATACCACTTTGCCGACCTCGGAATCGAACCCTTCATGCTCCGCAGTCGCGCTTGCGACTACAAGACCAACAGGACATCTATTAGACATAATAAGTAGGTACAAGGCTTTAATTATAAGCCTGAAGTATAGTATCCCAGAAATAAGATTATCAAATACTCTTATAATAACAGGCAATCTGTGAACTAATTAATGTATACAAGGTCGTGGATGACGACATTCGCTTTGACGTCAGTATCTCGAAAATGGCAAAAATGTCGCCCACCCTCGCGGCTTATCTCATGAAGTGAGGTTATGCCAAAATGTGTTGTCTCATATTACATTGTTTTTCGTACAATGACTCAGAATAAAGTCTGTGGGTGTTGTCATGAAAGATTTGGGATACGAGTATGTACTGAACTACAACAATGTTTTGTTTTAGGTAGAATTTCAAAATTCACTCAATTTAATGGCATGTAGGGTTTCTATCGAAGATTAAATCTGGAACATGAATAGATTAGTGTTTTTTTTCTTTTTTTTTCATTTTGGAATGAGTATGCAGAAAAAACTAGACTGAAGCTACTATTTATATCTATATCTATACTAATATTATAAACAGGTATTTGTTTGTTTGTTTGTATGTCTGTAGGGGGTAATTTCCGGAACTAACAGTCAGATTAAAAAAAATATTATAGCATTTGATAGCCCAATTTCTGAGGAAGGCTAATCTAACATTACGCTACGACCCTTAGTCACCGAGCAAAATGAAAAAAAAAACTTGAGAGGTGTCAAGGGACACCCGGATGGAACGAAGTTCAAAGAGAGAGAGACGACAGAGAAACACGCGCACGCCGCACGGCTTACAAACTACCTATAGCAAAAAGTGTCGTTACAACTTTTGGTCTTAATTTTTTTCTTTTGGTCCTACATGTATTTGTTCCGAGTCTGGGTGTTTTTCTATCTATAATATGTATATATTTACAAAAAAAAAATGTATATAAGTAGTTTATCAGCCATCTTGTTACCATAACACAAGCATTAGGTTGCTTAGCTTGGGACTAGATGGCGCTGTGTGAAATGTCCAGGGATATTATTATTATTATTCTATTCTACAGTTCGAATGTCGAGATAATGCGTTCCTAACACTGGCAGGTGCCAGTGCGACAAATCTAGTAGCTGATAAAGATCAAATTCGCAAAACACTATTCGTTTGTATGAAACTGACAGGGGTCAAGAACCAATTCTCTCATCGGCTGGGCTGTAAGTTAGAAAATCATAGAATAGAATATTTATTTGCCAGAAACTTGGCGTTTACAAAGGTGTTCATAACATTGCATAGTGCTACATGTCTCACCGTATCTCTCGTAAAGTGGTTGCTACATGTCTCATATGCCAGTCAGTTAGGTGGTTATCAGAGGGGTAATTCTCGTAATTTTAAGAACGTTCACAGTCTGATCTCAGTCTCAATCTGTCAAAAAATATTTCTAATTTCCCTACATTTTGACAAGTTTTTGACATTTGTTTGTCGCTGAGATGAGACTGCGACTAGATTTGAACGTTTTAAATTACGAGAATGGCCTTCTGGGTGCATCGTATAAAAAAGTGTTAAAGACGAGTTAAAACAAAAACCAATCATTGTAAGTCATCTGAAATTATACAAAATGCAGGTCCAGACAAAACCGTGAAGTTTCATACAAAAAAAAAACTTATCATCTTACCAACTGGAGCTAAGACATTAATTATCTCAGCATATCGCACTTTTCTGCAGCTTGCTCTAAAACTACTCATCCTGACATAATAGCTACGTTAGTCGCCTTTTACGACACCAACTCTGGCGAAAGAACAGCTAATTCTCTGCAGAAAGCGACTAGACAATGTCACTTGTAGGTAGGAAATGATTGCTGAGCGTTTGGGTTTGATTTCCAAGTCGGTCAAAATGTTTATAGGGCTTTTCCATTACGGATTTCTCATTTGTAAACTGGTGTCTAGATTTATGTCTGGTTTATAGCTATAGGCTCACCCTCTATTACCTGGCAGTTAAACATAATTGGCGAAATTGCGAGTGTACTTTACACTTCTGTGTAACCCTTTGAAGAATACAGGTTTTTTGCTATTATGTAGAAGTACTAAATCATGTGTATTTTTGTTATTTTTTTACAGATAAGGTTTCCGCAGCGTCGCGACTCCGGCATCTATGAGTGCCAAGTCGGTACCACGCCCCCCATTGGTCACAGGATGTACCTCTCCGTCGTTGGTAAGTAATTTTTAACCTTTTTTTATCATCAAAATGTTTTCTTTTTTTTATTGACAATGGGCTCACTCTTGACCTCAATCCAGCCCAGAGGCAAGGATGAGGTCCACGGTGGAACGAGCTTGCCCAGAAGAAGCCTATTCACTGTATATGAAACCACCTATTAGGGAGTGATTACGAGTCACGTAATTGAGTTATACACATGATTGTGACATCCATATTTATTTAACTTATTGAAATATGTTTGAAATAATCACTCCGAAAGTTTAAAGTTATCAAACATCTATGCAACAAGATTTAAAAATATTATTGTCAAATGATCAACTTTGAACATTAATATCTCGGAAATATGACGCTTTACGGGGTTTCGTCTTAGTTTATTTTCCGTTTGAATTGATGTAAGCCATCGATGTATGTCGAACATGGTCGCCATTTTGAAAAAAAAGAGAAAACAAAATGTCGTGGCAGCAGGCTCCATAAATATAAATCTGCAATCCCCTTTAAAGAAAAGTTAAGGAAAAAATACTTTACTTCATGTTTTATGAAGCATTGACGTAAAGTGAATTTTTACTTCATGAAAATGCAAAAACGCTTGAAGTCACTCCAAGCATTTTTTTTTTGTGTAAGTATGTGGTAAAGTGCTCAGTGTATGAATAATTTAATCATGCAACATTTATACTCTGTGACCAAGCTTGTATAAAATAATTTTAAAATATTATCCTTTTTGCGTGGGAAACCTGAAAAATTGGCTAAACGTGTTACTTAAGTTATAATCAGCCTATAATGTTCCCACTGCACACAGGACACAGGATTCTTTCTGTGAGAGGGAGTAGGCCATAATCCACCACGCGGGCGCAGTGCGGCTTGTTAGATGTCATAAATATCTTCGAATTTTTGGTTCTACGAGTACAACATGCCGTTTTCCTCACGATGTTTTCCTTCGCCGTTTTGAGATCAGTGGTAAAAGTCATAATAGTACATAATATGTCTTTTTAATTAGAAAAGAAGCCTAGAACTTTGCTAGCCCCGATCGACACGTTAAAAAATAACATTCATTACTGGGAATTAATGTAATACATTATGTATTTGGGTGAGGGGCCCGTGGCTAAATAATAACAGCCGCACAGGTCGATCGGTCAGGTTAAGCTACGCTTGCCGCGGTTGGTCTGTGGATGGGTGACCATCTTTACATACCGAGACCCCTCCGTGCCTCGGAAAGCACGTTAAGCCGTTGGTCCCGGCTGTCATTCGTGGATCTTTGACAGTCGTTACGGGTAGTCAGAAGCCCGAAAGTCTGACAACCAGTCTTACCAAGGGGTATCGTATTACCCAGTACTTAACTGGGTTGTGGAGGTCAGATAGGCAGTCGCTCCATTTAAAATACTGGTATTCAGCTGCATCCGGTTAGACTGGAAGCCGACCCCAACATAGTTGGGAAAAGGCCAGGCAGATGAAGAAGATTATGTATTTGGGTAGTTACAGTGATTGAAATCAAAGCAGGGTAGCTCTGAATGCACTTCGGTTTTTTGCCTTTTTTTCCAGACTTAGGATTAAATAAGTCTGGACGTTGCCGTTGGAACGAATGCCGGTTAATTTATTCGCCTTACTGAGTTAATGGTCCTGAGAGAAGTCTTTTTTAGGAACATAAAAAATGTTGAATGTGAAAAACTCAAGGGAATGGATCTTTTAATTTTTTATATGGAGCTTCCAGTTTTTTTGTATTTCGGTAATTAGGACATGGATTATTTTGTCTGGTTTTCTTAGGGGTTTTTTAATGTATTTTTTTTTTGTCTTAGACTGAGGGTTGATTTTACAATCATCTGATAACTTTATGAGGAATAATTTTGAAAAGTTGACAGTTATTTCATACAAAAACTGGACGTAGTTACACGATAAGGATCCAATCCACAAAACTACCAAAATTGAGTTAACTATACCAAAGAGACCGTAAAGGTCGATATTTTCGGTCAGCAAAAAGATCCCAGTGAAATACGAACACATGACATTGTCATAAACACGAGGTACCAGTCCACATGTATGGCGGGCGTTTATTATGAATCTACTGAAAAAATCCAATCCTCATGGATCATTAGTGAGAAACAGTTCACATGTATGGCGGGCGTTTATTATGAATCCACTGAAAAAATCCAATCCTCATGGATCATTAGTGAGAAACAATATTTATTGGTATAGTATTAAATAAGTAATCTTAAAAGAGATCCAATTCACTTGGATCCTTTCTGATAATTATTGTTACTTCAAAAACCGATACTAAAAAACGATACTAAAATGATAGGTTAATGCAATAAATTGTATTTAATAGACAATGTAATACTCCTTAAATGAAAGTAAAAAAAAATATGAGTCACCATACATTTTATTAACACAAAATTACATAAAGAAAAAAACTGCTGATCTCTCCTTAAAACAAAAATAGGAAACATGAAATTTTTGAACTTTATTACGATTTTCTTGAATTTTAATACTTCGTATTGCCTCCTCGGGCTTCCATTACTGCGTTTACGCGGTTTGGCATGCTGTACACCAAGTTCCTTATACGATTTTGGGGAATATTCTCCCATTCCTCTGTGAGAGCAATTTTGAGCTCACGAAGCGTGATTGGGGGAGGGTTTCGTTGTTTTACGCATCTGCCTAGCTCGTCCCAAGCATGCTCGATCGGTTTGATATCCGGGCTGCGCGCTGGCCACTCCATACGAGTAATGTTCATCTCTTGAAGGTAGTCATTCACAATCCTACCTGTATGAGGTCGGGCATTGTCATGCATAAATATAGCATCCTCACCTAAATTGACCATAAATGGACCAACGTGATCATTGAGGATTTCTTCCACATATCTTACGCTAGTTAAAGAGCCGTTTTCTATGATCACCAGCTCTGTGCGACTTTCAGAAGAAATTCCGGCCCACACAAGTACAGACCCACCACCGTAGGCTACTTTTTCTTCGATGCATGCTTGCTTGAATCTTTCCCCTGGTCTTCGATACACTCTGTGTCTTCCATCGTGCTTGTAGAGCATAAATTTTGATTCGTCGGAGAACATAACTTTTGACCAATCTTCAATACTCCAATTTACGTGGCTCTGGGCATATCTTAGTCTTGAAATACTATGCCCACGCTCCAGTTTAGGGCCGTTTGCAGGTCTAAGCGGTTTTAAGTTAGATTCAGCAAGCCGACGTCTTACTGTCCATGCACTTGGGTTACTTCCTCCGAGGCGTCGAAACTGATTTGTGAGTTCAGTTCCTGTGAGAAAGCGATTTCGAAGCATGGTGTTCACCAAGTATCGGTCTTCTCGTGCTGTGGTACACCTGGTTCTGCCCGTTCCTGGTCTGCGTAGGTTAGAACCAGTTTCTTCGTAACGTCGGAGAACTCTTTGTACTGTTGACAGCGACACACCGACAGTCCTGGCTGTATCGCGCTGACTCCGGCCGGTTTCCAGCATTGTAAGTATTCTGGTGCATTCTTCAGGCGTAAGCGACATAATTTCAGCTTGAATAATGAATATAGAGCACTATCAACATGGTTTATGTACCCACATAAATGACAGATTACAAACAAAAGCAAAACCAAATGCTGTAATTTCGTAGTTCCATCTTCGAAAGTGGCCCTTTTTCAAATTTGATTTTTTTATGATATAACTTTACAATAACTAAGAAGTTTTAATACCTTCATTTAAGGAGTATTACATTGTCTATTAAATACAATTTATTGCATTAACCTAGCATTTTTAGTTTCCGAGATTTTTAGGATTCTTCAAGTGACCCGGATTCATTGCTCTCGAGTGTATTAGTAGTTTTATTTATTTTTCAAGATTTAGTTAACAGTTCATGACGTGGTTCCTTATTGCGAAACATCATTTTATGCTGGTTTTATTGAGAATACAATTTATCAAAAAGGATCCAAACCCATATTTTCCTGAATAATATTTGAAATATCAAATTAAACTTAGTAAATTTGATTTAAAGTTAAAATATAAATAGTTTTCCTTATAATTTCAATAAAACCAACAAATTTACAGCACTGCACCATAGAAGAATTCCGATGCAAACTTTAAAATTCAATATCTCAAAACTAGCTTAATGTGGATTGGATCCTTATCGTGTAACTACGTCCAACTGTTAAACGTCAATTTTATTCCTTGGATAAAATGGAATGGCAATGGAAAAATCAGGTCTAAATGAAATAAAAACTATGGCATTGTTGAAAATCTTACACTAAAACATGAAATGACTCTGATGTTTATTTTCATACTAGTAAATTATGCTCCAAGGCCGGAATTTGAAAGTTTTTGGTTTAAACTTTATACAAGAATATTTTTTAGGTAACTTTTTTAATTGCCCGATAAGCCTGCTATTGTCCCTGATCTCGTCGGATGGAAAGCAATTTATGAGGTCTGCAATGGAGCGGGCATGCGTAGAAGATGACTGGATGACTTGCTTTGAGGACTGACGGGATATAGGTGGAAGGGACCATATAGAGTATCTTAATAATGAAACCCTTGACATACGCTGCATAATTATCCAGTAACTGAAACTTGAAGAAAATTATTGATAATCAATAATATAATTATGTTAGGTGATGCAGTGCCCTTCTTCATTTTACGAGGTTTCCGGTTCTGTTACGGTCAGCGATATTTTTATCACTCAGGATGTTCCTCAAAGGCCATAAAATCGTTCAGTGAGGAAATCATTAATGATTAAATGATGGTAGTGGTCTCGTAATGATCACACTTTTATTAGCTGACTAGCTTCTGCCCGCGGCTTCGCCCGCGTGGATGTCGGAAATTTACCCACAGGAACGTGCTAACAGGATAAAATGTATGTGCTTCCCCAGAATGCCATCTATGTCGCGGG
The DNA here is from genome assembly GCA_945859715.1 of Apamea sordens. Classification (NCBI taxonomy): domain Eukaryota; kingdom Metazoa; phylum Arthropoda; class Insecta; order Lepidoptera; family Noctuidae; genus Apamea; species Apamea sordens. The sequence continues at coordinate 2,278,740 of OX244002.1, forward strand.
CCCTTTGTGGCTAATTACAATAGAAAACCAATTGTGTCTCATTAGTGGTGATTAAGAGGGTACCTATATCATATCTTTACCTAAGTACCTAACTAATTAAAAAAAAAAAACTCAATAACAAAAATTAAATACCTACCTACCTAAATAAACCTATTTCTGATGATAACTAATCTAAACTCAATAAATAAGCAAAATCCCTAAAAACTAATATCTATACGAATGACTAAACCTACCTAACAGTATTATAAAATAACCTACGGTCACTACGTCCACTATCAAATATACTACCTATACTTTAAAATTAAAATCTATACCTACGACTCATATAAAAATAAACCTAAATAACTCTAAAAACTAAAAGGAATAAAAATGAACTCCACTGCGGGTGACCCAACCTACGACAAACTTAGTATTTGCGGTTGGTACAGTACAGACAGTGGTAATCGGGTATAGGGATCGAACCGCAAAATTAAGTTTGTTTTTTATTGTATATACTTTTCCGGGATAAAAAGTACCCAGTGTGGTGCCCAGGATATTAAAGAATAATTATACCAAGTTTCATCGTAATCGAACCGGTAGTTTTTGCGTGATGCCTGAACAAACAGACAGACAGACAGACAGACAGACAGACAGACAGACAAAAAATTTTTTAATCACATATTTGGGTTCGGTGGCGGTCAAGTAACACCCCCTGCCATTTATTTTTTGGATATTTTCAATGTACAGAATTTTCACTTCTACAGATTTATTATAAGTATAGATTAGGAGTTTTATGTTGGTAGATAGAATAAGGAATAACAGCCGCACGGCTCGATTGATCAGTTTTAGCTACGCTTGCCGCGGTTGGACCGTGGATGGGTGGCCATCTTTACATACCAAGACCCCGCCGTGCTTCGGAAAGCTCGTTAAGCAGTTGGTCCTGGCTGTCATTCGTGGATCTTTGACAGTCGTTACGGTCCGTCACAAGCTGGAAATTCTGACAACCAGTCTTACCAATGGGTTTCGGATGTATTACCCAGTAACTGGGTTGTGGAGGTCAGATAGGCAGTCGCTCCTATTCAGCTGCATCCGGTTAGACTGGAAGCCGACCCCAATGTAGTTGGGAAAAGATGAGATAGAATAAGGACTAAAACCGAGTCTAAGCAAATTGAGAAAGCAAACAGCAAATCTTGTATTGTGGGACTGATTTTAAGTGTCATTGTGTGAGGAATGACATGAACGAGAATGATAGCGTAACCGTTGACAGGGGAGAATGGAAGAAGAAAACATGTTGCGCCGACCCCAAGTAACATGGGACCAGGGCAGAAAGATGGCGATGAGTTTAAGTGCGATTAGTAGATACGATATGTACAGTCAGCGTCAGAAATATCGGGACGAACAGACTGTTCAAAATGATCTCAACAACTAAGAAAATTAAACTTTGTCTCAATTGGATAAAGTTCTTGTCAGAATGACAGTTGTCGTGTACTGTGTTCATTCTGAAATATTCCTTGTATCATTGAGTTAATATTTGATTTTCATAGTTGCTTAGATCATTTTGAACAGTCTGTTCGTCCCGATATTATTGACGCTGACTGTACTAGTCACGAGCACTAAGTGCTCATACACAAGCGGCAAGCGTCAACGGCAGACGCAACTGCAGCCGTCGATGAGTGACGACGGCTGCCGTCAACGCGTCTTGACGGCTGCAGTAGCCTCTGATGTTGACGCATGCCGCTCGTGTGTAGGCGCACTAATATGAAGGCAAGTTATAGCAAAATTCCAAAGCGATTTTCTCCTTAAGGATTGAATGTTTTATGCTGTTACGAACATTTGTAGTGGTAGTACTCACAGTTGTAACATTTATTTCACGAGAAGAAATTGATTTTGAATTTTGCTCGTTGCCTGCGTGTTAGTGTGTGCTCGTGGCTGTACATAGTTCTTTATACAGGGTTATTTGTAAAACACCAACAACCTCTTAAGAGGTCATTGTACTCATCATTATTAACAACTTTTACTACAAGACAAAACCTGAAATCGCGAAAAAAAAAATCAGCTGCTCCCTACATTTTGACGAGTTATGCGAACACAAATGTAGGGAACAGCATAGTAAAAGTTGTTCATAATGATGAGTACAATGACCTCTTAAGAGGTTGCTGGTGTTTTACAAATAACCCTGTATAATGATACTAACACAATTTATTCTTCTTGTACAAAAAAACGAAACGTGTAGCTGACAAATTTGCAATAAAAGCCAAAATATACGCCTAAAGGTTTACTAGCAAAAATCACAAAAAAATCCGTAAGTATAATAAAAATAAAGGAATTTCCAGCGACACAGAATTAGGCATTATTTATGAGCCCGGCCTCGCTTGAGGCTCAGTTCGAGTACAAAAAGCGTCTAATTTTTCTTTCACATAAAGTAATCTGAGGACACGTTATTTATTTAACGTCAGGTATTTTCGCAATCTTTGCTTTTTTCATTATGTATTTATTTATATATACTTTATTGTACAGCACAAAAATACATAGCATAAAAAATACATGACACACTACAAAATATACAATGGGCGGCCTTATCGCATTACTGCGATCTCTTCCAGGAAACCAACATTAGTATAAGGGTTAAGTGGTTGATCACGACGATATGATTATTGTGATTTATATTCACGCCTTGGTTTTAAGAAGACAGGTAAAAGTTTTAATTTTGTCTAGAGACAATATACAAATACTCTTGTTCTTCCTGTTATGAAATCTTGTTTCGTTGTTTTATTTTAGGTTACAAAAAAGAAATTGCGCTGTTTTAACTTTCTGTTCGTATTTACTCTTTAACTAAGACGATTTTGACATCCTACATATCAGGAGATTTTTCACCAAATCATGATCATTCTCCTGCAGGCTCTTATTCCAATTTATCTGGGGCAACACAACATGTCTTTTTCTTCCATACTTCTCTATTAGTCGTCATTTTTTTTTTTTTTTATTGACAATGGGCTCACTCTTGTCCTCAATCCAGCCCAGACGCAGGTATGAGATCTACGATGGAACGAGCTTGCCCAGAAAGCCTATTAACTCTTGCCTTGAAGAGATTCGGGTTGTATGAAGACGCAGGCAGACGATTCCACTCCTTAGCTGTCCGCATCAGAAAAGATGATGAGAAGCGCTTAGTGCGTATATGTGGTATATTAGCCAAATAGGGGTGGTATCCCGCAGTGCGTCTGGAATCTCGATGCTAAAAAGGTGAAGGCGGGATGAGCTCATGTAGCTCTTGAGCACACTCCCCGAAGTACAGTCTGTAGAAGACGGACAGACAGGCGACACTTCGCCGGTGAGCCAAACTGTGAAGCTTTGCCTCCACCAGCTTTTTATCATCTCGGTAGTCACTCCCTTTCTAACCATATCTTCATGCACATAGTCCATCCATCGTTTCTTTGGTCTTCCTATACTCTTAAAGACATCGAAATTGTCCTCATTTCTCCGTATCACATTTTACAACAACAGCCTATAAAAAAAAAAACGCTAATCTACATTACAAGTAGATCAGAAATGTAAATTTTACATTAGCATCAAGCTCTTAAAAAGTCGTCTCAAAAATATTTCTCGCAACATAATTTTAATCTTCGATCATCTAAGGGCGGCACATAAAGTTTATTTACAGCCTCATCTTTATGAGTTGTGGATAAATAATTTATATTACTTCCTTTGATAGTCGAGACTTTGAAGTCAAATAGGATCATACTAGCAACCGGTATGCCCCGGATACACACATACGTAAGTTAGCACGCCCTGTCAGGCTAGATGGAGCGACTATCTTCGCAGGGTGGCGGAGATTGCGGTCGTTGGATCGGCCGCACTTGCTGATGGCGTCTCGCTATGCATGGCGGGCTGTGATATCTGGGCTGTGGTAGCTAGTCATGGGTGCGGCGAATGTACAAGTATCTCCTGGGCCCCGACTCATGGTGCTAGAAGGAACAGTGGACTTTTAATCGGTAGGAGTCTGACATAACCCTCCGTTCTTCCCAGACGGAGATCAATGAGAATTTCACCACGAAAAAAAAAATATGAGAGTTGAAGAGAATCGAACTGAATGGCGTGCAATTGTAGAGGCCTATGTCCTGCAGTGGGCTGCTGTAAGGCTGAAGATGACATACATACATAAACTTACGCCTTCTTCCCACTGGGGTAGGCAGTAACTACAGAACGTCACCTGCTACGATCCTTACATACTCCTTTGCTTCATTTACTTTCATACATATACGCACATCGGTTGCCAGTACTACGCACCTGTCCTTTCTGAAGAAAATCACGAATAAAGTCACTATTAATTGTACTCCTAGGGCGTCCCCTCTCTCCGCCTGACGCAGGTCCTCACCGGACACGGTTGTTTCGGGAGGTTCCTGTTCAGGACAAAGCGGGAGGAAACGCCAGGGTGTCACCACTGTGTGGATCGCCCGGAGAACACGGTGGAGCATACGGGGGAGGTCTGCCCGGCGAGCGGGAGATGGCATTTGATGATTTCCCACCCAAAAAAAAAAACGGGGGCGTCCCCTCTCGGTTTTTCCACTCACATCTGCATAAATACTGCTTAAATACTTTTTTAATACGTTAGTCACCTTTCATTCATCCTCACAATATGACCAAACCAACTATGCATATTTTTCAATGTTTGTCACTACGTCTGTTTTATACCACGACGTTACCTTATCACGTCATTCCCTGGATATTACTTTATTGGATAGTATACATTATTAATAAACGCGGAGACGGGCCCGTGGCTAAATAATAACAGCCGCACAGGTTGATCGGTCAGGTTAAGCTACGCTTGCCGCGGTTGGTCTATGGATGGGTGACCATCTTTACATACCGAGACCCCTCCATGCCTCGGAAAGCACGTTAAGCCGTTGGTCTTTTTTTTTTTTGAGGATGGGAAATCATCAAATGACTCCTCCCGCTCTGGGTGGAGCAGGAGGGAGTGTCAGACTCTTACTGACTAAAACCCACCCGTGTTCCTTCCTTAGCCCTTTATGTTCCAGGGCAGCGGTAAACCCTTTCGGATGTTCCCGCTACCCTGGCAGGCTTCGGCCCCGTCGCTTTTGCTGACATCTCTTTGAGGCGCGTGTGCAACACGTACACGCCGTCCGGCACGGGCCTAGTCCTGATCGGACGGAGAGCTACCCATTACTCTCCGCCCGCAGGCCCGCGCCTACGGTGGCCGGGAGTCGTCACGCGGCTCCCGACGCCTGGAGCGTCTCCCGCGGCGGCTGAGGCGTGAGGTGCGCAAAGTGCATTCCCTCGCCCACCCCGCCACCTCCTTCGCTAGCATGACTGCTTCGCAGAAGGAGGTGACTGCCTCCCACTCCCTCTCACCCCGGACCATGGCTTGAACCAGGGCCGGGCGCGAGAGGTCGCCGCCGCTGCCAATCGCCTCTACGAGGACACGGCGGTGCTCTGCCCAAGCGGGGCAGACCTCCACCGTATGCTCCACCGTGTCCTCTGGGCGATCCTGGCAGTGGTGACACCCGGACGTCTCCTCCCGCCTGATGATGTGCAGGAACCTCCCGAAACATCCGTGTCCGGAGAGGACCTGCGTCAGGCGGTAGGTGAGAACGCCGTGACGTCTCTCTAGCCACTCCTCAAAGAGGGGTCTTACCGCCGCTATCGTGGCGTGCCCTTATCGTGGCGTGCCCTAAGCCGTTGGTCTCGGCTGTGATTCGTGGATCTTTGACAGTCGTTACGAGTAGTCAGAAGCCCGAAAGTCTGACAACCAGTTTTACCAAGGGGTATCGTATTGCCCAGTAACTGGGTTGTGGAGGTCAGATAGGCATTCGCTCCTATTCAGTTGCATCCGGTTAGACTGAAAGCCGATCCCAACATAGTTGGGAAAAGGCTAGGCAGATGATGATGAATAAACGCGGAGTAAACTTATACCACAGACAGCCGTCATTGCCCACGCACAATGGTCCATTTGAAGGAATAAGTGCGGAAACCAAACCCGTAACATATATAATAATAATAATAATATCCCTGGACATTTCACACAGCGCCATCTAGTCCCAAGCTAAGCAACCTAATGCTTGTGTTATGGTAACAAGATGGCTGATAACTACTTATATATCTACATATTTTTTTTGTAAATACATACATATTATAGATAGAAAAACACCCAGACTCGGAACAAATACATGTAGGTACATATAGAACATAGAACTTATACCAAACTGTAACCTCGAAAAATGTAAAAAAAATACCTACTCGTTGTATTTTATATTCTACGTTTATTAATAAGGAGTAAAGGCTCCCATCAAAATAACTTTAGGTAAGTATAAGACTTATTAAGGCTCCTGCAGACGACGCGACGGTGCGTTGTTATTCTGGTAGAACATTTTCCACGAAGTTTTCACAGAAGTTGCTCTAGTAGACTCGCGTCGCGCCTGTGCTCAGGAGCCTTAACACGTCTTACAACTAAAGTTATTTTGATCGAAAAGGTGTCACGCAGAATTTGATGTGAAAACAAAAGCAAAAAAAAAGTGAAGTATTTGTAACATAACATCTCATAACATAACATCTCATAACATAACATCACGATGTCCACCGCGCACAGGATGGATTGAAAGCAGCACATGAATTGATTTTTTGCTCCATTGGTGTAATTGCTGTAAGGCGTTCCAGTGTGAGGATAAATAAATAAATAAATAAAATAAAATCACGCTTCTATCCCCCATAGGGTAAGGCGTATCCATAGTACACCCACATTTCGCCAGTAGTGTTTAGGTAGTGCAGTCTAAGTAAGTAAAGTAAATTGGTCCTTGTCTGTGAACCTACTTTGAACAGATTAAATAGTACACATAGTAGACCGACCAGGGGGTAGTTGCGTAACACTAACACACTAGTTCCTAACCGTAACTCATAAGATCCAAACTTTTTTTATCTGAAATGTTTGCGTATACCTACTTTTAATATTTTATAATTACCCTCGTTATTATTGTCATCAAATCATCCAAGGATCAAACAATACCCACAGTGTCTGTATTCTTATAACCATACTCATAAATCAGTGTTATAATTAGCATTATCAAATGCAAATTATCGGGAATTGTGTGGAAGTGTGTGAGTGTTTGTGAACGAGGAAGACTGACCTGCCATAATATAGTTTTCACTAGTACGGAGGTCAGTGTGAATTAAGCTCAAACAACCGCATAACAAACATAGGTATTTATAACTACATATGTAATTAAATTTTGTAATAGTAGACACAAATCACAGGATTGTTAGGATTTGTATGTAAGGTTCGTTTTTTTTTATATTGTTAATAAACTTTTTTTACTTTTACTTTACAATCAGTAACAATGGGTTTCATTTTGACAGTTCAACAACATTCATTACGTTATTTACGTTGTTGAGCAGACACATTTTTCGAACATATGAAGCAATGGATTAGCAATATCCTTCAAAATTATTCAAATTGAGATCGATAGTGTGTTACGCAATTAGGGTGCTATATCACAAAAAAAAACAAAAAGGATAAACATCAAAGAGAACGGTTAATAAAATAACTTGCAATATTCATGAAACGAAGTCATTGTTCAGCAAAGTAAAAATAAACCTCAAAAATAACTTTGCAATGCTTTCCAGTCAATTCCATTAGTAGTTACGACACATTGTTCCCGGAAACCATTATTCCCTACACGTTGAAAGGAATCGTCAAAATATGCATCAAAATAAAACAGTCGATTTGAGCAGAAAATTTCGGGGACTGTCAAACCAGTCCCCGAGGAATTGAGCCAGAAAATTCCGGAATATTCTCGCAGGAAGAAACGGGAACATATTTATGAAATTGGTGACGTATTCGAGTTGTTGCAGATGATATTTTGGTTCAATTTTTGTTTTACTTGTACGGAAATGTTCATGGCAGCATTTGTCGATATTTTTGCTTAATGGTAAGTCGGAATGAGGCATCTGTTTTTAATATAGTTTCTTTGTTTATCGTGACAATGTTGTCTTTATTTTTGTCAATGTTAGTTATGTCGCACGTTTATTTCTGTACCAGCTTCCGCCCGGGACTTTGTCCGCGTAAAATTTCTTGTTCCCCGTGGATCTTTGGCAGTCGTTACGGGTAGTCAGAAGCCCGAAAGTCTGACAACCAGTCTTACCAAGAGGTATCGTAAATTGCCCAGTAACTGGGTTGTAGGTCAGATTAGCAGTCGCTACATTTAAAGACTGTTACTCAGCTGTATCTGGCTTAACTGGAAGCCGACCCCAACATAGTTGGGAAAAGGCTAGGCAGAAGATGATAAAAAAACCGATCAAGTGCGAGTCCGACTCGCGCACCGAGGGTTCCGTTCAAACCTGTAGGTAGTAAGATTAAAATTATTAAAAATATTTTTATTATGATGTTACTAAAAATTTACGATATTCGCAATTTTTCCTTTATATGTGCTATAAAAAATTGCTTCGTACCAAATTTCAAGATTCTGAGTTCAAGGGAAGTACCCTATAGGTTTTGATTCCCTTGCGAATCTCTAAAATTTGCGGCATAAACGGCTGTATCTTTTGATTGCGTTGGCTTAGAAGTTTGATTTTTTCACAGCTCTAAGGGTCAGTAGACCTGAGTATTTGATATAAATTTCAGCGTGATACCTCCACGCGTTCCTGAGAAAAAGGGTCTTGACAGACAGACGGACGGACAACAAAGTGATTCTATAAGGGTTCTGTTTTTACCTTTCGAGGTAGTACGGAACCCTAAAAATCATTCATCATTCATGAATTAATTTTCTAATTAATAGCAGTTTACTATTAACCTCTTTTCAACGCTGAAATAACGCCAAAATCATGATAGTCACCTGAAAAAGATTTCAGCCCTTTATAAAAAAAAAATAACGAACATTTAAATACATATTAAGCTCGTAAGAAATTAATGGAATAAAAGACTAAATGCTTAGTTCACTTCCAGCTTTTTCACAAAAGTATTTTCTTCGCATTCAAAACTGCTCGTAATGGCTTAATTGAAGAAAAAATACCGTTTGAGTAATGACAGGCTATTTCAGCGTGGCCTTAAACTTTCATAGTGACTTTCCCTTTTTTAGTCTATGGCATGGGTTTGATTTAGGGAACACGAAAGGAGGTTTTAAACAAAAACCTTGTTGCTGTACGTTCATGTTTAGCCCTGTTATTGGTTTTACCTATTAGAGGTTTAAATCAAGCAATGGCTGTGAAAAACATCTGAAGGCCAGTTGCTGTAATTTAAAACGTTCAAAATCTAATCTAGTCGTCTTTCACAGTTGTGATTTGGCTATCATCATCTTCCTGCCCTTATCCCATGTTACTTGGGGTCGGCGCAACACGTTTTCTTCTTCCATTCTCCTCTGTCAGCCGTCACGCTATCATTCACTCCCTTCTCTTTCATATCATTCCTCACACAATCCATCCATCTTTTCTTCGGCCTTCCTCTCCCTCTCCATCCATCAACATGTATATTTATCACTCATGTGATTTGGCTATAACACGGAAAATTTACGTAGCGCATCTGTAAACCCTAACCGTCATTACGACGAGACACGAAATTGATGGCACAATCTAGTCTAAAAAATAGCGTCTGCTTCGTGTCTTATCTAAATATGCGCATGACCCACCCCAGCGGTACGTACGTCCAGCACGTTTGCGCTCCATCACAAAAGGTTCGTTAGATAAGTCCGCACAGACCGTTCAACTTACCATGTAGTGACGTGATTTCATATTCACACGAGCTGCGAGAAAATATTCAGCTGCGAGTTTCAAGTCATCGGTTTTGGCAGTGATAAATATGAGTTGCTAAAGAATATTTTGTGGATTTTAGGTATTTTGGATTGTGAGTTGGTTTTCAATTTTATCTCTCCTTATACGCTTTGAATTTTATACATATGTGTATAGGTATTAATTATTATCAGCCATTTTATCTGCTTAGCTGTTTTCATAGGGTAACCCTTTTTAAGGAATGAGGACGAAAACGAAACGGGGTAAATTGAATGCATATTTTTCACAGGATGCGCGGTTGCCATGTGGAAATACTAGACAAAATCATTAGTATCTCCTTAGAACAGATTCTTCAGGAACATCAAACGTCACGTCACGTGAGATGTAAGCATCTGTGTCTTGGATAGCACGTTAAGCCGTTGGTCCCGACTGCCATTCGTAGATCTTTGACAGTCGTTACGGGTAGTCAGAAGCCCGAAAGTCTGACAACCAGTCTTACCAAGGGACATCGTATTACCCAGTTACTGGGTCGTGGAGGTCAGAAAGGCAGTCATCATATTCAGCCTATAATGTTCCCACTGCTGGGACACAGGCCTCCTCTCTATAAGAGGGTGTGGACCGTAATCTACCACGCGGGCCCAGTGCGCAAGTAGGCAGTCGCTCCATGTAAAATACAGGTATTCAGCTGCATCCGGTTAGACTGGAAGCTGACCCCAACATAGTTGGAAAAGGCTAGGCAGATGATGATGACGAATCTGAAATAACGACTAAAAAGCAATGATAAATATTTAAACATTGCTCTACAGTCACGAAAAGTTACATCTTTTAGCCCACTTAGTAGCTTCGAAGAGACTCATCTTGTTCTCGAAGTTTTAGGCTTTTGAGTGTAAACAAAATAATTCAGTTTCCGACTGAAGATTGATATCAAAGTGTCTTCCTTAATAGCAACTTTCAATTGCCTGCCTTTTGATTAGGGTGCCAAGAAAAGGACAAATGAGTTTGATAATTTCTTATTTGTCGTTACCTAGTACTTAGTGATTATTTTTCAACGACGGGGTGATCTGTGTTCAATTGTATAAGACGAAAGCGTAAGGATAGCCCGCAAAATTCAGATTTTCTTTAGTTTTTTTGCAATTTGCAGGTCAGTGGCAGGTTGTAGGTTGATCTAAATATGATTCGCGGCCGTAACAAATATTTATTTGTCGTGGATAGATGGCACCACAGTGCAGCGGACAGCGCCATCTAACAATTTGTTTGGTAAACGTATTATCATGTGATCGGAAACGCAAGCGAGCCCTACCGCTTGGACACGATCGTCGGTGGAGGGGATGCAGCGAGGACTGGCGGAGAGACCGAGTGTTGGGACAGTCTACAGAGGACAGTCGAGCTCGGACAGTCTTGGCAAACGCTCAGTACCTACCGTACGCACGTGTTTGTTTCCGACGCAAGTGTGAGTTTCGGTTGATAATCGCTAGTTTATTAAAGTTACTTTAAATTCAAATTATCTTTTCGTTCGAGTACCCACTACAGTGCCCACACCTACCTAAACTATGTCGGATCGTGAAGAAGACCCAATGTTTCGCATCTCGGCCACCCAGTGATGCGACATATTTATATAATTTTAGCATAAAAATCTTCAATACATTATAATAAATATTCCACAAACCACACAAACGGCATCATAATCGTTTTGATATAGCATTAATGCAATATTACTGTCAAAAAATATAAAATGTCGCAGAAGAGTACCATTGACACGAAAGGAAGAAGACTGGATGAAATTATGAAATTTTGCTCTCAACAGCGAATTATTTGACAGTTATTTGCAAAGTTGCTAACTATCAAAATGTACCCTTTTATAACAACATTTCTTACGAATAAATATTTTTTAGATATCGTGACACCGGCATGTCCTAGAACCAAAACTTCGATGACATGTGACATCTACTAACCCGCACCGGGCCCGCGTGGTGGATTATGGCCCACTTCCTCTCATAGACAGAAGGCCTCACACAGCCTCCGGCCTCTAACAGTAGGAACGCTATTATACTTAGGCTAATTATGCATTATTAAAAAGGACTCTAAAAATTAAAATAACATCATCAAAATAAAACATAGCTCTAAAAACGTAATAAAATTATAAAATCTTTTCATTTAATTCCCTTATAAAGAGGCAATTGAATAATGATGTTTCATAATTACAAAAGTAAGATTTCCAGTTTTCCTTAGACATTTTCGTCTTTATATTTTGATTAAGTAATGTTAATAATAATTGTGTGCATAAATGAACGGTTTGGATTTAACGCGTAGTAGGTACAGGGTGAGAAAATGAGATACGGCGTGGCGATAATGGCCTTTTTTTACCATTTTAAATAAAGCCTGTTGTTAATATTTGTAAGTTGTGTTTCTCAGTTGTGATTTGAATATAAGGACAATTGTCCGTATATATTTATTCTTTGACTGTTGAATGAAAATATTTATAATACAGAAAATTGACGTATAGTGTCAATTGGCGTAACAATTAATTTCCCAAACTGTATAAATAAAACCGTATGGTAATTTGATTTTTTAAAGACAAACTATTACGCAGATAACTCCAGAAAGAGTTCTGTACTGACCATTAACGTATAAGTAAACTGATTATTATCAGCATTTACCAGTTTTTTTTTTCTCCAATCAGAGCCCTTGACGACGATCCTGGGCGGCCCGGAGCTGTTCATCAACACGGGGAGCACCATCAACCTGACGTGTGTGGTGCAGCACTCCCCAGAACCTCCACCGGCCATAAGATGGACTCATAATGATGAGGTAAGTGATACCTACTCTTTTCTTTTGTTTTTATGTGAACGGGTAGAAAACAATCAGGCGGTTCACGTAGTTGTAAGTGGTCACTAAAATCAGTTATTTCTAAAAAAATATCACTCTCGATATAAAGAGAAGGTTGGAAATGCAAATCCAAAGACTGGGAGCCTACTACGAAGTGCAAAGTGTGAACGTTCGGATCGGACCGACACATGGCCAAACCGAATATTATTGAAAAATGCGAAAAAAGTTCGGATCGGCTCAGTTGGGTCGGGACCATAGTCAATATTCGAAAGAGTGTAGGAGTGCAGGATCGGAACCGACCGAACCAAATAGTAACTTCGTAGCAGGAAACGGCCGAACATTCGGCCGTGATACTTCGGAGTAGACCCCCTGATTCAAGTGACGGCTCAGAATAACTTCGAAAAAAAAACAACACCATCATTTTAAATGAATCATCACCACCATCATTTTTTTTTTTCATCATTTTGAATTTACCGAGGATGCAAAACGACACCTTGTTTAATAGAAAGAGACAGAGAGACAGAAAGTATGAATTAAATACTTGTTTTCAATACAAACATGTGGCTATCTTGGATTTTAATTTTGACCTCACTATTGACTTCAGCAGCCTCGAAAACCATGAAAACGATGCCCATGAAGAAAAATTGAAAAAAGAAATCGCGACAGCCATCTTATATTTTCATTTTGACCTCACTATTGACTTCAGCACCCTCGAAAACCATGAAAACTATCTCTCTCTTTATCTCTCTTTCTTACCGCAAACTTAACACTTTCGTCACGTGACGATTTCTATCAGTTTAGGTACTCCTACCACAAGCCGTGTTAAACAACTTCATTCTAAAAATCTGTTTGAAAGCATCTGCATCAGCTGTTGCTATAGCTGCTAGCTGCTAGCTGCTATAGCTGTAGCGGAAGGAAATTATAAAAATGGCAATGCACACTTGTGCCATATAACAGCCTTATGCAATTTCATTCCGTTGTGAAATGCATTTCTAATAATGTCTTTGTTAACAATTACCACAACAGTTTACCAGTATCAGCCACCCCAATTCCCCGTCCACGACCGACCTAATGCCAATACGATTCGTTTGACGCGATCCCTTTGTTCGTCACCAACAATACCCCAAAATGGACCATTCAATGAGAACCACAAGAATTTATTTATAGCTGGTACCACCTACACAATTGTTTTTGACAAACAGTTGTTGCAACTGAACAATTTACATCGTACCTCAATTTGCATAAATTCACCTCGGAACGGTATCAAATGATTGAATCTGGCAGGTTCGCTCTTGCAGATAAATTAGTTGGTATCGAAACTTTGTCGACGCAGAGGTGTGCAAGCTGCCTTTGAGAGATGTTCATTTAGCATCGTATGTGGTTTTCTAATGTGAAATAGAAGCAAGTTGGCATGACGTAGGTGTTCGTAATCTAGTTGTAGCAGTAGCTATTAACTTTGTATGTTTAACTGGTAATGACATGAATAATTTCTGCCAATTCATACTGCATCGTGCTGTGTATTAGGTTACGTAATTAGAAGTGGAAGGGTAATTACTCTAGGTTTCACAAGGCTTTGTATCAGACTAAAGTATATACTGCAGCATTATCTCAAACATTTCAATTCTCAAATAATTTACAATACAAGCAAAGCTCAATTTCAAAATCATTTCCGTATAATGTAACGTTTTTAAGTGGCAGTGGGCAGGGCACATTGCTCGCAGAACAGATGGCCGATGGGACCATTAGGTTCTGGCGTGGCGACCGCATACCGGAAGATATAGCGTTGGAAGGTCTCCCACAAGGTGGACCGACGATCTTGTGAAGGCCTCAGGAACCCGTTGGATGCAAGTAGCACAGAACCGGTTGAAGTGGAAGTGTTTGGGGGAGGCCTATGTCCAGCAATGGACGTCTTTCGGCTGAAATGATGATGATGAATTAGCGTTTTTGCGAATGTTCGACACTGTGTCCGAAGGAATGTTCACGGTTAGGGAGCACTTTTTGTTTTGGGCTGTTATTTCTATCTTTGCCTATAACATTCCTTTCTATTTTGGTTTTACTCGTTGAAAGGTTGGATTTGCTGGTCACGTGTGATGTGTTTATCTTGCTCGATGAAATGTTACACAAGTTTGTTCGTTTGTTTGCAAAATCAAGTAGTAACAAAACGTCGAGCATCGTGCTCAATGATCGGTTCATGAAAGGGCGACACATTAGAGCGGCTCGATGTTATGTTACAAGTACATATATGCTCTAGTCTATACTCACCTTAACATCTGTACTGATATTATAAAGAGGTAACATTTGTTTGTATGTGGGGTGTAATCTCCGGAACTACAAGACGCACTTGAAAAATTTATTTTTTCATTTGATAGCCCATTCTTAAGGAAGGCTATGTAACAATAAGCTAGAACCATCTGTATCTATTGTCCTGTCTCTGGTGTGCTGGAAGAGATTTCTTGTGAAATAAACATCACCTCAGTACCTATTTTTGCTGTTCTGTTTTTTCTTGTCTGTTTATACAACGTGCTTTTTTTTTTTGATATCCCATAACTCTAAAAAGAATCTGCTGTTCCCTAAATTTATGTTCGTATAACTCGTCAAAACGTAGGGGACATCAAATTTGTGTTTCGCGATTTCGGGTTTGGTCCCATAGTAAAAGTTGTTCATAATGATGAGTACAATGACCCCCTAGAGTTATGGGATATCAAAAAAAAAAACACGTTGTATATGTGTGTAAATAAATGAATAGAACCCTAAAAAGCAGAGCTTAAAGAAAAAAATTGCGGATAGAAGTTAGTATCTAATATTATCGCAGTTTAGGTCATTAGCAACTTGAATAATGATGCTGTTTGTCTTCGCAAAGGATCCCTAACCGGTGACTAATAGGTTATGTCATTGAGTGAGTACGGAGTGTGTGTCATTTATAAAGGGTTT
Source organism: Apamea sordens (assembly GCA_945859715.1). Classification (NCBI taxonomy): domain Eukaryota; kingdom Metazoa; phylum Arthropoda; class Insecta; order Lepidoptera; family Noctuidae; genus Apamea; species Apamea sordens. Next base: position 2,294,205 of record OX244002.1, read on the forward strand.
AGGAGTAATATCGTAAATATTATATTTTAATAGTGATTTTAAAATAATGCTTTGACTCGTGTTATCGAAACTTTCTGTGGTAATTAATATTCTTAGTTCTAAATTGTAATTATTTATGAGAAAGTCAAGATAATCACCACTTCAGCCACAACACGTCTACTGCTAGATTTAGGTCTTTTCCAAATACATCATAATCAGCCATAATTTACTCACGGCTGGGACATGGGTCTCCTCTCTGTGAGAGTCCCGAGTGGGCCATAATCTGCAATTCCAGTGCGGGTTGTTGGATGTTACATATCTTCGAATTTTAGGTTCTAGGACAGGCCGGTTTCCTCACGATGTGTTCCTTCACCGTTTTGAGAGCAGTAGCGATGAAATTAAATAGGTACCTATATTAAGTAAAGTGGGCTCGAACTTCCAACCTACAACTCGTCGGGGCTGACACCATTGGGCTCAACACGTCTATCTTCTGCTTGGTGTAAGCCTCTCCTAAGGGAACGCTTGAATCCAAACTAATATTATAAATGCGAAAGTAACTCTGTCTGTCTGTCTTTGCTTCACGCCTAAACTACTGAACCGATTTGTGTGAAATTTGGTACAGACATAGTTTGGAACTTGAGAATGGACATAGGATAGTTTTTATTACAAAAAATAAAATAAAAAATAAAATAAAAAATAAAATTTATTCCGGACATACAGCGCCATCTATTAGTCAAGAGTCGGCATCAATTCAGTACTGAAAATTCATCGGAAAAATGTAAATAAATAGTAAGAACTATTTGGGTAAAACCAAAAATCTGCCGGAAGTCACTATTCCACGCGAACGAAGTCGCGGGCAAAAGCTAGTTTAATTATAATCAATGGAAAGCTTGCATAAACAGCTGTATATCTAAAAACGTGCCCTACTTCCAAACCTCGCCGTTGGACCCTTAGCACAAGAATAATAATTACATTTATCAAGCTGTCTACAAACGAGACTACGTGACATTGAGACCTTAAAAGTACCGCCATTTTGGAAATCCCCCTCGCAAGGACCAAGCGTCAGCGAAATTATCTCTTCTGTCAATATACATATAACGACATTGTAAGGCCACACCTCAGTGGTAACAAAACCAGCGTAAAATGGCCTGTTATTGTATTTAAACACTTTACTACGCTGGGCCTGCTTGTGGTCAAGGTGTTACCACGAAGGTGCAGACGGCTGTACCAAAAAAAAAAAAAAAATGGGCGTAGCTGACAGCGAACATTTTGCCAAGAAAGCTGGGGTGCATTTTATGATAATGTAAAACTCAAAAGTAATATTAAAAGTTAGTGAGCGTGCCATAAGTACTTAAGATAAGATCCAGACAAAAGCTATGGCTAGAAAAGTGGTTCTAGTTACGAAAAGATAGTTTGATTTGGACTGAAGTTGAACAGGATAAGATATAGTATCTACCTTCGGAAAGTTAGACCTTATGGGAATTAATGCCAACACAACTTGGACTAAACTGACGCAGTCATAATCTTATGATGACTGCGTCAGTCTATGCTCACTGACGCAGTCATCATAAGATTATGACTGCGTCAGTGAGCGGAGTTCGCGCCGTTGAATTTTGGGCCAAAAATATTTAAACTTTTTGCCATCGAAACGCTAAGAAGAAAAAGAAGGAGAATTATTATTATTTAATATCTTAACAGATGTAAATTTGAATCGCAACATATTCGCCACAAATGTAAATGAACAAAAGTATGAGTTTATGGAAAAATAACTTTAATTCCTACACAATAAAGTTGAGTTTACGATACAACTTCAAACATTTTTATAACTTTGATTTCAATAATGCTAATCACTCTGATTCTGATTACCATTAAAATAAAGTTGATCTTGAAATAACGTCAATTTGAAACATAAATAAAATTTGAATTGGGCATTTTTGTTTTGGGGGACTGTCTTACATAACGTTGACGTTCGAAAAGTGCAAATTCTCAGCGTAATTCGAATAAATGACTTTTGATTTTTTTGAAACTTTTTTTCAGTTTTCAGTCACTATAATATTAATACTTGAATCATGTTAACTTATAATCAGCCCAATGCTTATAAGCAAATCACAATGGCACCAATATTCTTTGTATTCACCCGTCAAGCTTCAGTCCCAATTACATTAGCGAAAGCCAAATAACACGTATACTTCAAAATGCCACTTACAAGGACATATCTCTTACTTTTTAAGTCAAATGTTTCATGTCACGGTGTTTGTCGAGACGCAAGTGTAACAAATGTAGCGACGTCCACCAAATTGAGGGATCCCCGCCTCACTGGCGCCTTGTTCCAACTTGCCTCGCTTTATTTCACGAGGGCCTTTCAGCTTTGAGTGTAAATTCTAACTATTTTGAAACTATTTATGTTAGTTAAGTGTTAGAGGCTCCTGTTGCTCAACTTGCCGATCGTCATCAACAGCTGCTGGATAAATGACGATCTGTAAGTTTCTTGGACCGTGAGAAGCGATCGTCATTTATTTCGCCCTTAAAGGGTGTCATCACATCACATAACCGGTACATTAAACATTGAGCATAAAATATTTATTCACTTTAATAGATACCACAAAAATACATAACAAAAAAAAAATGATTGAAAACTAAAAATATACAATGGGCGGCCTTATATTGCTGGGAATCGAGTTTTAATTTAGAGTGATAATCACTGATTATGGATTACGGAGGGGCCTGTGGCCAAGTAAGAACAGCCGCACCGTTCGATCGATTAGGCTTGCCTCGGTTGGTCTGTGGATGGGCGACCACCTTCACATACCAAGACCTGTGCCTCGGAAAGTACGTTAAGCCGTTAGTTCCGGCTGTCATTCGTGGATCTTTGACAGTCGTTACGGGTCGTCAGAAGCCCGAAAGTCTGACAACCACTCGTACCAAGGGGTATATTACCCAGTAACTGGTTTGTGGTCGGTCGATCTTTGTAAAATACTCGTATTCAGCTGCATCCGATTAGAATGGAAGCTGACCGCAACATACTTGGAAAAATGCAAGGCAGATGATGAATCACTGATTATGGAAGCGCACAGTATATCGCAAATATTGTGTTTATGGGTGCATTCAATGGTACAAGGGTTGCGGAGGTATTTACACTTAAGTTGTTACATTAAAAACAGAATCTCGTGAAAAAAAAAAGTAATTTTGTCCTACAATATCCCGTAGGTATATACTGCGAACCTTCTGGTACAAAAAAAAATCAAATGGTGAGGAGTATAAGTGAATCTCAACGTCTCGGTTAAGAGTCTTTGTATACCCGATATTTACCTCAATATTACACGAATGTAATCTTTACAAATCAAATACTGGTTTGGGCGAATATCTCGGAAGTTAAATTCATCTATCGCAGGGGTTCCCAACCTTTTCTTGGTCAGGGACCACTTTTATATTATTCTTGTTAGCAGGGACTACTATGTAGGTATAATAAAAATAAACTGTAATAATCAAACTGAAACTTTAATTAAAAACTTAATAGGAAATTACATACGGCGGCCCGACGTACCGCTCCCTCCACCCGCGCTCTTCTCACTCACTGCACGGCGACCAACGGCTCACCGCCCGCTAAATTTAAAATCGTTCGCGGACCACATTTTGGCTTCTGCGGACCACTGGTTGGGAACCACTGATCTATCGTGTCAATGACACTTACGTACTATCTCTCATATTATGACGGTACACAGAGCCGATATTATGACGGTTTCGTAAGAGTTTATCAGTCCCTCTTAGTCCTGGTTGTCAGGCCATGCAGGATAAGATGTGATGGCTTTAGTTCGCGTTGGAGCCGCATTCTGACAACTGGTCTAGGGCACTTTAACAGTATGTTGTTTTCTATTAAAATATTGACCTAGTCAACAGTTTATTAATGAAAGACTTCAATGCATGTTCCTATATATGAGGCCATGAAAGCCACAGTGGCCTAACAGTAATTTTTTCAATACTGACTTTATAAAATTAGTTCATTATTTTTCAGTTAGGCCACTGTGGCTCTCTGCTCTAAACTGTAAAAGACATAGCGCCACAGTGGCCTAAAAATTAGTTCAATTTTTTTCAGTTAGGCCACTGTGGCTCTCATGGCCTCATATCTAATAATAATAATAATATCCCTGGACATTTCACACAGCGCCATCTAGTCCCAAGCTAAGCAACCTAATGCTTGTGTTATGGTAACAAGAGATGGCTGATAAACTACTTATATACATTTTTTTTTTGTAAATACATACATACATAAGCATCGCTTTCTGTCAACTTAGCCTATCATAGACCACTGCTGTACATAGGCCTCTCCGAAGCTGCACCACAACACCCTGTGCTCCGCCTTACGCATCCGGTCTGCCCCAGCCACTTTAAGGTCGTCGGTCCATCTAGCCGGGGGGCGACCACCCACACTACGCTTGCCGGTACGCGGTCTCCACTCTAGAAGTCGTCTGCTCTAACGGCCATCGGTCCTTCGACAAACTTCGTTTTTACTTCGATGGTCCTAGTTTTTCATCTGTGACTCAAGTGACAGCTATGTGACTAGAACCCAGCTATGCATAAATGTGTAAGCTGTCACGCCCTTTATGCCTGGAGGCTATTATTTAGGTAGTAAGTTTTTATTTCCATTTTAATTAATTATTTTTCAGCTTGAGTACGTATAGTTTTTATAATATTTGTTGGTATATTGGCGTAGCTAGCTGACATATTTTATGGCAAATAATTTAAGTTTCTTGTAATGTTAATTACCGAACATAGGTTCCTAGTATTGTATACATGCAACTATATTCTAACTGAATAGACAGCTGTGCTGCTGGGAAGTTTGTTGCGCCACTTCTTCTTCCCAGCGATAGCACTAGGAAGTGGTGAAGGGCGGGCGTTTTTGGGGGACTGTCTTTTGTAATTTTGACGTTCGAAAAGTGCTGATTCTCAGCCTAATTTGAATAAATGACTTTTGATTTTGATTTTGAAACATGGCCCCTGCCACTTCAGCTTGCTTACTCTGGAAGCTATATCGGTAACTCCAGAATGCCAATTCCCGTAATTAAAAACGTTAAAAATCCAGTCGCAATCTCATCTCAGCAACAATCAATGTCAAAAACTTATTAGAAATTGTAGGGAAATTGGAGGTATTTTTAAGGATTGAGACTGAGATCAGACTGTGAATGTTTTTAAAATTACGAGAATAGAATAGTTTTTTTCCGGAAAACTTCATTCCTGATTTTATCTTTCAAAGAAACTCCGAGCACAGCCCACATGCCATAGCGCGCTGAACGACCTTGAATAGCATCGCTTTCTACATACAACTTAAAACTAGGTAATAAGATTCGTAATTCCATAGTAGGTGTTCACTATCTTTCAAGAAAAGCTATTCAGTAAACTTGAATTGCCTCAATTACGCATCCTAATTACGAGTTCCCTAGTTTGACGTTAGTATAATTTTGTACGCAAAACTTAATCTAGAACTCACCATTTGATATAACACAGTGAATCCTTCATCGGATAACCTACTGATTAGTATTCAACTGGGGCGCGGTGCAAATGTGCGTCGTGTTTGCACGAAATTGAGCGATCGTACGCCAAGGTTTTAACTTGATTCTGTTATTTTATGAACGAAACAATGAAATTTAAGCAAAGCTGAAGCACTGATGCTTGAGTGCTTTAAAGCGTACTTAAGTATCAGCCTATTATTGTTCAGAGTACTGAGCAAAAGTTCTGGAATACATAATTACTTCGTTTACCTATAAAAAGTACCTACTTATTAAGTATTTCATTCATATCAACAATACAGCTATTTAACGTTACATACTTAATTATGTCTTAATTGTGACTATAGCACTAGAAGTTGTCGTAACTTGCACCCTTGCTAAGTTATCACGATAACTTGTATTAAGGACACAAGTCCCAACCCTTAGTTCATATACATAGTTTAAGGCATTGGTAGCGGGAACATCCGAAAGGGTTTACCGCTGCCCTGGAACATAAAGGGCTAAGGAAGGAACACGGGTGGGTTTTAGTCTGTAAGAGTCTGACACTCCCTTCTGCTCCACCCAGAGCGGGAGGAGTCATTTGATGATTTCCCATCCTCAAAAAAAAAAAAAAAGGCATTGCAAAGATACAATAAAAAGCAAATAATGGTCACTTTTACATGGAAATTGAGTAAAATAAAATCAACGAAGAGAAAACAAAAGCCAAAATACAAACGAGAGGGTGTGTAGTGTGGTGGTGAGAGGTGTAAGTGAACACGTAAGTGGACACTAAAGAAACCTGGACGAGTGATGCACGGGACTGGGAAGTATCGCAGAAGAAAGGGGAGACTTATATCCAGGAGTGGGTGATTCCGGGCTGCGATGATGATGAGACACTAAAACAATAGGTATTGGCGCTGATTCCCTTGTTCACAAACTAAAGTAAATTTATGTTTAATGCATCTTTTTCTTTCTATTTAATTTAGGAAAGAACAGAAGATAAATATTAGTTTAGTCTTGTCAAATTAGTCAGCGTCTAACGTAAATTGACGTATTTTTAGTAGCCATGTTTTTAATAAAAAAAGATCAACAGAACTTAAATTTAGTTTAGTTTGTGAACAAGGGAATCAGCGCCACTATGTAGTGATATTGTAAAAATGTAATACTAAAAGAGTTACCCAGGAGTTAACTGCCGGTTCTTCTTCAAATAAATCTACACTTTGAGACGGGCAACTAGCTTCAACTTTCCGACAGTCAAACTGTATATTAACTATCCAAAATGCTGCCAGCCTTTTGGGCACATTTCATAATGACAGCGATGCGGACGAGTTTTTTAATGTCCTTTGATTATTTCCCCTGCTTTTTATATACTTCCCCCACTTACTTTCCCCTACTTCTTATTATTTTAAGACTGTTAGAATTTTAAATAAAATCCCTAACATCAAGTTTCCAAAATTTAGTTCCTATAGATAAAATAAAATTTATTCAACCCTATACTCGTACGTACGCACGTACAGGAAAGAATGAAAAAAATTCAAAGGCGATTCCAAGTTAGCTTGTTAATCACCAGACACCCAAATGGGAAGATGTAACTTCAACTTTGTAAACTGGGGCTACCTCGACGGAACCTGCACAGCAGCGTGTCACAAACTTTGCTCCACCTCCTATCCTAGGGGTCTACTCCGAAGTAATAATAATAATATCCCTGGACATTTCACACAGCGCCATCTAGTCCCAAGCTAAGCAACCTAATGCTTGTGTTATGGTAACAAGATAGATATATGATAACAAGTAGTATCGGCCGAATGTTCGGCCGTTTCCTGCTACGAAGTTACTATTTGGTTCGGTCGGTTCCGACCCTACACTCCTACACTCTTTCGAATATTGACTATGGTCCCGATCCCGACCCAACTGAGCCAAAACGAACATTTTTCACATTTTTCAATAATATTCGGTTCGGCCATGTGTCGGTCCGATCCGAACATTCGCACTTTGCACTTCGGAGTAGGCCCCCTGGCCTCTATGTCCCAAAACATCTAGTTAAAGTGATCTCTGGTGTTTATTCTACGGTCTGAAACCAAGTGACTTTTTCAATGTCATCCAAATTCAATCTAAGAGGCCACATTGTTAGCTAACCTGGGGCCTAATGGATTGAAATTAATAATGTGACGCCAACACACAGCGAGAAAGGGTCCCTTCGTGCACGAGAATAATGCCTTCACCCTTTATTACTAAGCTAGACTTAAGTAGGTACATTTTTCACACTAAAGCTGAAATCTATAAACGTTACTAATTATGTGCTTTGACTTAGACAAATGTCCCCGTCTCTATCTTGCACTGACACATTAGACAGTTGTGCGACAGTAATAGAAACAACGCTCAGCCTTGTTCACACTAACGTCACCTGTCCGTAGACCGCCAGTAGTAAACGGGCAGTGACGTTAGTGTGAACAAGTTTATGTCATACCGGCTGAAAATCAAAACAATAATAGTTTGGTGTCCTTTGAACACGTTGCGCTTCTACCCATAGTTCGAATTTAGCCCTGCAGGCTAATTGCGTTTCTCACTAAGAATGTCTTTCATTTTGACAGTTCAACAACATTCATTGCGTTATTTACGTTGTTGAGCAGACAAATTTTTCGAAGCAATGGATTCCTTCAAAATTATTCAGATTGTTCTTTGACATATCTCGGGACCCTGGGGTCCCGGACTTTTGAAAGGCGTACTAGGGGCCGAAGCCAACTCGCAGAGGCCCTTTACACAATTCTAAATGATGAGGAGGCACCAACCGACGATTATCCGTGTATGCACCATGCAAGTGCACTCAGAGATAACCCCCGGTTGGTGCAGGACTATTGCAGAACATGGAAACAAAATATACTGGGCTATGGGTTTGGGTGGCTATAGTTTCTATTATTAGTGTGTTAACAACAAAGAGGGTGCTGATATTACATTGCAAAATCATGTTCATTTACGCAACTGACATACAGGATAGCAACGTCATCTATGTATGGAACAGCTATATTTTTTTCAATAACCGTCGAAAAATTTCAACGCAGAGGGTTTCGGAATCACGTTCTACATCCATTTAGAACATGATTCCACCATCCATGGTTAAATTTCAACGCAGAGGGTTTCGGAATCACGTTCTACATCCATGTAGAACATGATTCCACCATCCATGGTTAAATTTCAACGCAGAGGGTTTCCCCTCTGCGTTGAAATTTAACCATGGATGGTTACAATTTGCGCCTCGATGTGAGTAACACCCTGTATAATTCCCCTCACTTCCATGAGCTATTTGTTTTTGAGATTGTATGATCCTAAATATCACCCCAAAAGGTTTTGGAGCAGTATGAAATTACTTTTTCTTTACGTTTTTTTTACAACTTTCACATGCTATAACTTTGGAATCCCCCCATGGGGCCCACTAAACAAAAATTGTCAGGAAGGCTTAGTTCGGCCGCCTATGCTGTTAAAAAAAATCGACAAATAACGGATGTGGATACAGCCGGAATTGTTTATTTTAGTTACTTTCATATTCTTATGTCTTATGGAACCTCTCTGGGGAACCTGTGCGGACATAAATAGGAAATGCTGACCTCATCTATCTTCTTTTTAAAATTTTGTTTTATAATAATTATGACGTGTAAAAGTGATTCCGATATCTTATTTTCAGAATAAACGATTTCATTTCATTTCCTTGGGTAATTGGCGACTGACTCTCATTCTGATGATTATTAAATAATAAACAACTATACTAGCAGTGGAATTTATTCCGTATAAAATTGACCGCAAAATTCGAGCAGTACCTCCCCTAACGTGCTAACTAGCGGTTATAGATCTTGGTCTAATTAACATGTCAGTAATTGGTCAGTAATAAATAAATCCTAACTTTTGAATAATAAATGTTAACTTATGAAGGAGCACAATATAACAAAATACCCACATGTATAAAAAAATACACTCATTGAATGAGTATAATGTTTTTTATGCATGAGAGTATTTTGACTGTGCTTTCTAAACTCTATTTTATATATTTAGCCTACACGGTTTCACTGCTGAAGTGCTGAGCAAAGGCGACCCTCAATTAGCTGCATATTTAATCACAAATAACACCATAAAAGCAGAATGCAATGGATGGATGCATAATTGCTACCGTGATATCTGTGACGAACTTTATATTTATTTATTTTAAGCATTGTTCTCAGTTAGTGACATTGTGTATTTTTTTAAAATAAGTATCTTTAAACGTAAATCACTTTATTATTCGAAGACAAATTCCGTATTTAAAAAATGTTAAAAATCTAGTCGCTATCTCATCTCAGCGACAATCAATGTCAAAATATAGGGAAACTAGAGGTATTTTTGACAGATTGAGATCAGACTGTGAACTTTTTAAAATTACGACAGAGGCCCTTATAAAAATACCTTAACGTAAACATACAATAATAATGTAATATAGGTAGTCTTTAGTATTCAATATGGGTCTCTGTGAACTAAATTAAGTGACACAGACTCCGCGGCGCCTCTTTATAAACATGTTGATTTGAATTCTTGCCAGTTTGCGTCGAAAGGATTGCCAAGATATGAGGCGTCATTTGTTTCAATACGATGTGGTTTCAAGTATGATGGTATTTTATCGACATTATTGTATGACTGTCAGTGTATGTTTTTGTAGGCCGCAATACTCAGTTATTAAAGGTTGGTTTTAGAGCTAAATAGTCTTCATTAAGATTTTAAACCGCGTACCGGAAGACGTAGCGTTGCAAAGGCCTCCCACAATGTGGATCGACGACCTTGTGAAGGCCGCAGGAACCCGTTGGGTACGAGAAGCACAGAAGAACAGTGGAGGTGCTTGGGGGATTCCTATGTCCAGCAGTGGACGTCTTTCGGCTGAAATTATGATGATGATGAAGCCGATATCAGACGTTTCACTTTTCGTCTTTGTCGTTTTTTTTTCGTTCGTTTATTTTGTATATTATTAGAACACACAATGAATCAAAGTAAAAAGAAGTAGGTACGTCCGGCGCACCCTGGATAATCAGCTTGACTATTTAAAACCACAGCATGAGCTATTTTCTTGCAGCTCATACATCATAGTGGCTTATTTCGAAGCTAATCCTCAGCCCATAAAAAAATACGAACTTTTATGTTTATGCAGAAAATTATGAAGTAATTAATATCAAGCTGTGGCCTGGGTACTGGCGGTCGTTAAAATCTACCTACAATTTATAAATTTATGGACCAATGCAATTTAGTTCAGACTAATTTATTGCTTCTACTTGAAACTGGGAAAGTCCATTTTTATCGACGTTTAAGTAAGTGTAGGAATTATCTGTAATAAACTTTTACTGTGTGAGTAATAGTGCTATTTTCCTGTCGTTATTAGTTCTGGTTGTTTAGTAGAAGGTACACGTTCTTTGTTAGTAGCGCTTTGCATTTATTTTGTTTACATAGTAACCATATTACCTAGAAACTGGGTTGTGGAGGTAAGATAGGCAGTCGCCCCATGTAAAATACTGGTATTCAGCTGCATCTGGTTTGCCTGGAAACCGAATCCAACATAGTTGGGAAAAGGCTTGGCAGAATGAGTAACCATGTTCAAGCTTGTTCAAGCTTGAATATTGAAAACTATCAAAGAAACTGTAACTTGGTTTATATGCAAGAAGTTGTAATATTTTGTGTTTTGTAATATTTTGTCAGGCAGGATGACACCTCAAAATTTTCCGTGTTCTTCAATTTTAATGGATTTACTTTGAAAAATCATTGAGTTTCAAAAATTCGCAATGTATGTGCGCAATATGGAACGAGTGATGGGGCTATGGACAAATGCTGCACTTGCACGCTGCGTGAGCGTGCCCGAACCATCGCCACTCGTTCGATGTCCACCGCGCACAGGATGGATTGAAAGCAGCACATAAAGTGATTTTTTGCTCCATTGGTGTAATTGTCGTATGGCGTTCCAGTGTGAGGATAAATAAATAAATAAGTTGGCATGTCCAGGTCATAAATACCAAGGAGTTTAGCCAATGAGTTGCCAATCTAAGAAACAGTTTGAAATGTCTTCTAAAAAATAAATATGTCAACACGAACCATACAGCATGTCCACGATCACACATTTAAAACACTGATTCAGTGGCTTAACTATAAGTAGTTAAAACCAAAACAATACATCGTCATCATCTGCCTAGCCTTTTCCAACTGTTTTGGGGTCGGCTCCTAGTCTCACTGGATCCAGCTGAATACCAGTATTTTACAACAAGCTACTGCCTATCTGACATCTACAACCCAGTTACTGGGTAACACGATACCCGCTTGGTAAGACTGAAAAAACTAAAAGAAAACACATTTTTATAAAATAAACTAAACAATGTTGTACATTTTCAGAGCCTTGAAAAGTAAAAAGCGTGAAAGACACAAAAGTCTTGTCGGAAACACCACAATTGGAACAAAGTCCTGCCTCACGACTTCTTTTCACAACAAAACTCCAGAAAGGCCACGGATTCTTAGAACATCGGGGTGTCCTGCATCGAATACGATTCGTTCTTTAAATTGGAACTCATTTATAGAAAGTGCACTGCGTTTGACATCTACTCCAACAATTGGACTTTGGAAAATATAAAGTAACTGGCTACCATTGTGTTGTTACTTCGTTATTTTTAACTCCGTAGTTTTGTGAGGAGCTGTTGTTCGGTTAATCGTTTTAGTTTTGGCTTGTAGTGCACTTACACATACATACAGTGATCTCGAAATGTTAGTTCACATGTTTCCAATTCAGCTGTGATGCCACATTAAGTATATTTTAAAATAAAAAAATAATCAGGTATTCCTTGATTATTTTGTATGATCAGTCAAAGGTCGTTGAATTAGTCTATAAAACGGTATAGCAGTTCAAACATTTGGATCACTAGAATTTTAAATCATTATGTGGTGTGTCACTGTTGAAGTTGGAAAATGTCAACAACCTTTTGGAGGCCACTGTATGTAAGTACAGACGCCAGCACATCAAGCTACTACAATTTGTCAAATTTCTTTAATAGATTTTCAACTTTATTAAAGTTCTAGGTTGATTGGGAAAGAAATTTGACAGTTTCGGGTAGCTTGACCTGCTGACGTCTGTACATAAACTTACGTTTTCTTCCCATGGGGGTATTCCGAAAACAACAGAACGCCGCTTCTACGATCCTTACAATCATAATCTTTTTGCTTCTTTTCGTTTATTTTCTTACCTATTGTTGTAATATTTTCGTATTATGTTGAACAGAACTAAAATAAACAATTTTAATTATTGAAAATATGATCAGTATTATAAATATAATAATAGTAGTCGTATAATTATGATGTAATGATAGTCTTGACAGCCACTGGCTTAATAGCCAAGAGCGTCGACCAACCTGAGCAGGCTCTCGTTGGGCAGCTGGATCAAGGGCTTGATTCAGAAAGCGGTAACCAAACCAAATAACCTCTCTGGGCTGAGCGGAAGGGCATGTCAGACTTTTACTGACTAAAACCCACCCGTGTTCCTTCAGTTGCCTGTGCCAGGGGCCACGGTATCTCTTTCGAACAAGCCGCGGCCCTGGCAGGCATCGGCCCTAGCGGACCCCGTCAATTCGTGCTGACATCTCTTTGAGGCGCGCGTGGAACACAACGCGCCGTCGACCCGGGTCTGGTCCTTACCGGGCGGCGAGCTGCCCATTGTTCGCCGCCCGCAAGCCCGCGCCGACGGTGGCCGGGAGTCGGCTGTTGACTCCCGTCCAGGGCGTCTCCTGCGGCGACTAGGGGCATGAGGGCGCAGAGATTGCCTCTCCCTCACGCGCTCCGCCTCCTCCTTTGCGAGCATTACTGCTTCGCAGAAGGAGGTGACGGCCTCCCATGCACTCTCGCTCCGTACCTGCCTGGACCAGGGACTAGATTTTGAATGTTTTAAATTACGAGAATTAGCCTTCTGATGTTTGAATCTGGTGTATTGTGTCTTTTAGTTTGTGCTAAATAAATGTATTTTCTTTCTTTCTTTTTTTGGGCGATTTTTGCCTTGTGGTACCCGGAACCCTTCGTGTGCGAGTCCGACTGGCACTTAGCCGGTTTTGTTTTCTTCTTTTATATAGTTTGAGCCCAGTAAGTGGCCACGTTGGTTGCGGCATCAGTGGCATTATTTAGGTCATCCGAGATGCAGGTGAACGGGCACCCAGGACACACAAGAAAGTGGGGCATGGTCTGACAAGAAGCACCGCTCTCGCGCTTATCCCACTTCAATAAATTGTGTCTGCAGCGGCCTACTCTGGTACGAAACCGATTAAGAGCTATCCATATAGGCCACTTCAGATTAATACTTAGGTTTAAAGAATCTTTATTTTTCATAAGAACATGATACAGTTCACTTATATGAAATTTAACTTTTAACATAAATCTACTTCCAGAAATTACCTTTTCAAACCAATAACAATCAAATCGCAAACAAGCTATTAGCTTTTATTATTAACTCAGACATAAGTAGTATGTCGAAGTCTCATGTAATTAGCACCATAAAAATTAGTAATAATACTAATATTAAGGTGGTTAGCAACAATAGTTTAAACTAGTCAGTAAGACAACAGAAGGTACCAATAACAATTTTCTTAATCTCACCTCCAACAAGGTATCTTCTAGCTCTCAATTAGTTAAGTGTAAAAAAGGGGCTAAGCAGAATTCCTTGAAATTGTTTCATCAAAATATTCAAGGTATTTCTTCCAAATTATTAGAAATTGAATTGTTTTTAGAAAAAACAATGTTTGATATTATTTGTATAACTGAACACTGGTTGAAAGATTATGAAATGCTAATTAATTTTGAGAACTACAGTGTGGGCAGCTGCTTTAACCGAAAATCCATGCTGCGTGGAGGTTCATTAATTTTAATTAAAAATTCTATAAAATATAAGACTCGTAAAGACATAGTTAAACTATCGATGGAACATAGCATCGAACTGTCCTGTGTTGAGCTAGATAAGCATTTTATAGTGTGCGTTTACAGACCTCCAAACTATCAAAACTACTCTATTTTTGAGTCAGTAATGGAAGATGTCTTGGCAAAACTTGCAACTGGTAATAAATCAGTAATTATTTGTGGTGACTTTAATATTAATATTTTGGAAATCAATTCAAATAGCAATAGATTATTAAGCCTCTTTAAATCATTCAATCTGTCAAATGTGTTTTTGGAACCAACACGAATGCCTACGGCTACTGCTACATGCATTGATAATGTTTTCTGTTGCTGCCAATATCTAGAGAAGGGCATTGTAAATTATCTCCCTTTTGATCACAGCGGTCAAACCGTTTATTTTAAGTCCAACACACCAATCCAAAAAGTGCAGATTCAAACTAGACCAATAACATCGAGTAATTTGAATAAGTTTAATATAACTTTAAATAGCAAGTTAAGTGTTCAGGGCCTAAGTATGACTAATGGTAATATTTTGTATAAAGAATTATTTTCATTGGTACAAACAGAGTTCAATCATTATTTTAAGAAGAACTCTAAAACTATTTGCCCTAAGTTTTTATTCAGTGACTGGGCAACTAAAGGAATCAGAAAAAGTAGGGATAGATTATTTGAACTGTATGGCCTTAAGCCGTATATTAACACGGATACTTTTAATAAGTATGTGGCTACTTATTCTAAAACTTTTAAAAATATCTGCAAAGCAGCTAAAGCTTCATTCATTAGTAACAAGGTTAAATCAGCAGACAATAAAATAAAGACAGTTTGGAAGATTATTAACAATGAAACGAACAGGAACAAAACACGTAATACTGATTTCACACTTAACACTCCCCGCGGTCTCATTAGCGATAACATCGATGTTGCTCAGGAATTTACAACTTTCTTTACCAATATCCCAATCAAAACTACAGAAACGTTAAATTCCTCGCCCTCACTAGCTATAGAATTATTGAGAGCGAATGTCTCAGCCTGTACTGTGGAATTTAAATTTAAACATATTGACCCTATAGTTATTATAAAAGCATTCAGGCAACTTAAGATCAAAATTACCGAAGATCTGTGGGGCACGTCTACTAAAGTTTGTCAATCCATTATTGAGACAATTGCACCCTACTTAGCTTTAATATTTAATTTGTGTGTAGATCAAGGGGTATTCCCGGATTTAATGAAGTTCAGTAAAGTTATTCCACTTTTCAAATCTGGGGACAGCAAAGACACAAATAATTATAGACCCGTATCGGTTTTGCCGGTTTTCAGCAAGGTGTTTGAAAAATTAATGTTAAATCAAATGCTCAATCATTTTAATCGTAACAACATCCTACACGATCAACAGTATGGTTTCACCAAAGGACGTTGTACAACTGACGCCGGTGTCACCTTATTAAAACACATCTTTAACGCATGGGAAGAGGCACAAGATGCAATAGGCATCTTTTGTGATCTATCCAAGGCATTTGACTGCGTGAATTACGAAACACTGCTCTTGAAACTTGAGCATTACGGACTGGGTAAACTAGCTGTTAGCTTAATAAATTCATATTTAAATGATAGATTTCAGCAAGTTCAAATAAACGGTGTGAATTCATTGGGTTTAAAAGTCAAAATGGGTGTGCCGCAGGGCTCAATATTGGGGCCGTTCCTATTTTTAGTATATATAAATGATTTACCTCATTTACTAAAAACCCGACCACAAATGGTGTTATTTGCTGATGACACATCACTGATTTTTAAAGTAGATAGACGTGCAGAGCAGCTTGACGACGTAAATAATGCTATGCTTATGGTCCATAATTGGTTTACTGTAAATAATTTAGTATTAAATGAGAAAAAAACTAAATGCATTAGATTCGCTTTACCGAATGTTAGAAGTAGTGTATGTCACGTTGTATTGAATAGGGAAATACTTTAATACGTCGAAAGTACGGTTTTCTTGGGTATCACGCTTGATTCGAAGCTGCAGTGGGGACCTCACCTAACATCACTTGCAGGGCGGCTAAGTTCAGCCGCTTACGCTGTCTGGAAAATCCGTCAATTAACAGACGTGGAAACCGCAAGACTGGTCTATTTTAGTTACTTCCATAGCATCATGTCTTACGGTATTTTGCTGTGGGGACGGGCTGCAGATATTGATTCTATCTTCATTCTGCAAAAGAGGGCTGTCAGAGCCATCTACAATCTCAGCAGACGCGAAACTCTAAGGCAACTGTTTAAAAAAATTAACATCATGACGGTTCCTTGTCAATATATATACGAAAACATTATGTACGTTCGAAAACATCTACATCTTTTTAGTAAGATAAGTGACAGGCATAACTTTAACACTAGGAATAGGAACAAACTAGATCAACCGAGCTTCAGATTGTCTAAAGTAAAAACTTCTTTTATGGGGTACTGTGTAAAATTTTATAATAAAATACCACTCGATATTCTTCAACTAAATGAGAAGAAATTTAAAACATGCATTAAACGCACACTATGTAGACAAGCATATTATAAGTTGGAAGAGTATATAGTAGATAAAAATGCTTGGCTTAATGCTGGTCCTGCTCCACAGGCAGGGCTTACAAGTTAATAATAATAATATAATAATAATAATAATAGTTGATCACAATTTCAATATTTGGAAGAGATGCTACCCCTTTTTGTTTTTTTTTAGTGTTTATTTTATTTAATCAGGATTAATTTTTAATACTTCAGTAATAAATACCTCTTCATGATTGGTAGTAATTTTTTTTTCTCTCATCTCTTAATTAAATTGCAAACTATAGTTTTGTATAATTTAGAAGCATTTTTGAAAATTTTGTAAATGTAAGAACCATGGATCCGTTTTTTATGATATTTTGATGTTGACTTGAAAGAGCATGGCAGTTGAGAATATGTCATGCTCACTTAAATGTCTCACTGGTGGTGGCGCGTGTGTTGGATCATTCGGTTCCCTACGAAATGGTTGAGCTGGGTGGTGCTGATCCACGCGTCATGTTCGTGAACGGGCGCCATCTGTTGAGACTGGTCATCTCTTAACTGCCAGGGCTTATTTTTAACTTTATATTTTTAATTTTATATTTTAATTTGTTTCTTTACATTGTTCTCACATATAGAAGCAATAAGAATAATGTAACCAGGATTTTGTAAAAATGTCTTGATTTAAAAGAGTGTCCGTGGAGTTTCTTGCCCGTTCTTCTCCATAGAGATCTACGCTTTGGAATGGGCAACTAGCTTCAACTTTCTGACTAACTGACCGACTATTTAATTTTGACAATTCAAAAGTGCCTGTAAATGGTTTAATTGAAATAAATGATTTGAGTTTGAGTTTGAATCATATCAAAATATTTTATTTCACATAAACTAACATGGGCACTTATGAAACGTCAGAAGCTAGGTGCACGGTTCCAATTGGTCGTTTCCTATAGAGAAGAGCCGTCAAGAAACTCCACGATTACTCTTTTATAAATAATTGGCTTTTACAATGTTTTCAAATTACAGTAGGTATGGGAGGACAGCGTTGGCCTGTCAACAAGTTCCGGGTACTTGATAAAATAAAAAATGGTCTACAGATCTAAACTCTACAAGGCCTACAAAGTCCTCACATTTACAAAATATAGAAGAATCCATGAAAAGGACAGAAAAATATAAAAAAAATATCAAAACCAAGTGACATGACTGCCATCACAACCACTAATAAACCAGAATTTTCTGTATATAATGTCAAATAACAAAAAGATTATGTCAAAGAAGTATGTAAAAAATAAATAAACATCGTAATTTGAGAGCAGTTAGCATTTACGTAGTTATGCCGTTAATGAGGTTTCAGAGAAGCCACATATATATACATAATATGAATACAATAAACCAATATAGGTAAAATAAATAAATAAACAAACAGTTATACCTCTTTAAACTATTGATTCCGATAAACCTTTTAGATCTCCTAACATTTGACAAATGACCTAGTAACAAGACCATTATTTACAAATTATATTCACGGAAGATTTACTTAGTAAAATATAATCTCTAATTCTTCAACAAATCATTCGTTAATTAATCAAATTAATTTCCGAGTCACAATCACTGCTCGTTCACGCCTCTTTAATTTCTGGAAAATAGCCAAATGAATAAGTTAGTTGATATCTTATTAGAAGGAACATTATAGACAGTTTTACGATTTGTTTTGGTCTATTAAGAAGTTGAGTTTGAATTTTAATGGGTTGGTGAAAAACTGGCTATCGTTTTCCATTTTACAAATGGAATACCCCTTCACACTTTAAAAATAAGAGTTAATTTTACTTTTTAATATCTGGCTACGGTTTCCATCGGTTTCATTTGATAGTAACCTTCAAAATAGCGAATCTGGGTGTCTTACTAACTCGGTACGGTCTATTTCGGCTCGCTTTGAATGAGTGGTATTTTTAATTGATTCAATCAACTTAATATATAGTAGTCCACTACTGGCAGCATGGGCCTCTCCTAGGCTTAAGAAATTCAAATTCAAACTTTGTAGGGTTGCTTGTTGTGAAGTTAAAGCCCCGTTGAACTTGATGATATTTTATTAGCAACTTAACTTATTTTACGTTACAATTTATATAATATGTATATCATGAGGCAACTCTAAGTGGAGGGACGAAAGGGACTGCGTGGCTATCGCCCTTCAGACCTCCCCTAGCTGGCTAGTTTCCTGAAGACTGCTTGGCTATCGAAGCAGGGGACTAGTCGTACTAAGGATCAGAGCTGGCTTCGTGGCTACCGAGCTCAGAAACCTCTAGCTAGTGACTGACGATTTATTCGAAGACAGCTCTGCTTATAAAGGCGGATTGGTTGGACATGTGTGCACAATCTCTACACGTAGTCATCTGTAGTGGTGGTGCAGATAACGCGCGGGGTGGCGCTTGCGCAGATTGTTGCACACGAAAATTGTAGATGGCGTCACTTGTCTACTGAAATCGTTTGTAGTTGCTGTATTCTAGTTTATGAAGCCGCTCATTATAGTGCTTTGGATAATAGATGCACACATACACTAGATGGCGCTGTATGTTTGTTACAACTTTTTATTTCAGACCAGTGGTGGATCCACAGATATAGATAGACCATCTAGAGTTAGTATGAACTTATACTATGTTAGTAAATAACAAATAACAATGACTTAAAAATACACTAATTGGTTACATGAATATGTGCACGCACATGTCTGCCAGCCCAGAGTCTAATAAAAGGTCCGTCAATCTTGTCCGCCAGTGTAGCTAAAATACTGTTAGGGCTACACCGAAATCGCCGCAACATCGACGCACACCGTTTGCGCATGATGGCATGAAAGTCGTCTACTAGCGCTTCCGCGACATGCCCGATGCACTGCAAAACCGAGGCAGCCCCAACAATATCGTCAGCGCATTATTATACTGCACGCGCAGAGTGTTGTAAGCCATCTGCGTATACCTAACCCACAACGTGCACGAGTAAAACGACTGGCAGGCTCTGAAGAGCATCAGTTTTACGTCCTGAGTGCACCACTAAGTTAAAAAGTCTGGGTGAGGTGTCAGACATGGCCAGCTCACTGCCACTTCAGCTTGCTTATTCTGCAAGCTATGTCAAAAAAGTATGCTTTGAGTCTGAAAAGAGAGAATTCGATTTAGTATATCGTAGCATCTTCAGCGCTTTACACTTAAAAGATGTAAAAGCTAGAAATAGTATTCCCTAGGACACGCTCAGTGTGCAACCCTTATTAAGTTTTACGCAAGAAGCTTACAGATTCAAAAGGAAAGCAAGTTATAAGACACTCGGTAAGACAAACATAGAAAATATTTAATAAGCCTCTGCAAATGTGTTTAAGGGCTTAACAAATGTTCCGTTAATGAAGACTTTGTTTAAAATGTAGAAAAAGTCAGTAGAGTCCTCTACTTGATTCTAAAGTCCTTTTTTGTACCATTATAATTTTTTGAATTCAGAAAATATTATTAAAATTTAATTTCTAGATTTCCAATGGATTTATCTGCCTATAACTATCATACATAGATACTCATACTTTTCAGAACCCACGAAAATAAATAACCTACTTTTTTAATACGGCGATAACAATGTACGTGCCTCATGATATGGATAGATGGACGTAACAATTTTTGCTTTAATCGAATAGAAAGACCAAATAATATCACGGATATGGAAAATGTAAATTTTATCGAAAGAATGACTCGGCGATGAAATGAAAAACCACGGAGCAAAAAGAACGGAAAAATTTCTGGAAAAAGTTTACACGTAAAATGAAGAGAATTTTTAGCATTATATATGGCACGGCAGCTGTTTTAAGTTTTTTTTACATTGCTGCAGCCCCCATGAACTGTTCTGGGAACTCGGTGTTCCCTTTTTTACGTTCACGTTTGACTTTCTAAAATTGTTTCATGGACTTTCACGTTTGATGAATGCTAAAAGTTTAACATTGTACCTAATAAGATGGATGCATCTGAAATCTGAATATATTGAAGTTCAGTTGCTTGTATATTAGATTTTACGTTTCATTTATGTAGGTTTACGTCAGAAATCTCGCATGGACTCGGAACAAATAGTCCTCCAGGTCGAATATTGACTATGGCGGCCAATCCCTGTGGAGACCTTCGATGCGGGAGATAATATAGTGCACAAGTGTGTGCGCAAACAGAGGTGCACTCTTTCATCCATCACCCTCATAGTCTGATGGCACGGCAATCCGACACGACCGGAGAGGGATCAGGTGCAGCACCAACGGCTTTTTTTTTTTTTTTTTTTGAGGATGGGAAATCCTCAAATGACTCCTCCCGCTCTGGGTGGAGCAGGAGGGACCACCAACGGCTTAACGTGCTTTCCAAGACACGGGGGTATCACGACGCCAACTTCCAAACTCCGGGATATTAACACTTTGCCCGACCGAGGAATCGAACTCAGGGCCCAAGCTCAACAGTCGCGTCTGCAACCACGAGCCCAACGGGGCAGTCAGACCAAATAATATACTCGGGACTATCTGTGTGTGTTAAGAAAATATTATTTATATCGTGAATGTTTACTTGTGAAACTGACTAGAAAGTTGTAACAACTCACTGGCCTGAACATCATACATATTTTATGTACTCGTATTTAAAACAAAACTTTCATAACCCACATCATATCTGTTTATTATTGTTTGCGGCTTAACTCACCTGCTCTATTTCATATCACGTAGCCAACACATGATAAATTCAAGCCTTCATATTAGACACAACTGAGATATAATAGCAAATTACTCTAATGTAATGGCGCGCTTGCTATGTTAGGTATTGCAGATGTCCATAATTATGATGTAAAATGTTGACTACTTCGTTTCCTGTTTTGTTAATAAAAACGGTTAAATATGAAGGGAACATATTCCGGTCTAACCGGGTGCAGTTGAATACTAGTATTTTACATGAAGTGACTGTATATCTCCCTCAGTTACTGGGTAACACTTTACCCCTTGGTAAGACTAGTTGTTAATCTTTCGACTATCAAAGATCTACGAATGACAGCCGAAAAACGGCTGAACGTGGTTTTTGAGGCACGAAGATGCCTCGGTAAAGTAAAATAACCAGTTTTGTCGTTCCCCAAAAATTTGACCAATACCTTTAATTTTATCTTTTCTTTCGTAGGAGATCAACTACGACTCCCCCCGCGGAGGGGTGTCAGTCATCACAGAGAAGGGGGAGACCACCACGTCGCACCTGCTGGTACAGAGGGCTAAAGCCCCTGACTCCGGCAGGTACACCTGTGCCCCAGCTAATGCTAACCCGAGATCTGTACTCGTCCATGTTTTAAGCGGTAAGTTGAATTTATTATGATTTATTTTTGGGTTTATAAACTGTTCTTATTTTAGGATCCACCTGAATTTATTACCTAGTACGTCTTGTAACATTTTAGGAAATGGCAAAACGGTGATTAAGTATAGCTCATCTCTCTCTTTAACAAACAATATTACAGCAGTATTACATAATTTGACAGTTCAGTCATTTTATTGTGTGACCTAATTGGTTGAGGTCTCCCGACAAATCGGATTAATAATTACATGCTCAGACTTTCAAGGTCTCTCGGCTTATTTTGCATGCAATTGATACAATTTGTGTATAGCTAAACATGTGGACATTATACATCTTTAACACCTTTATACCATGTTTAAAGCAAATAAAGACTTATCTTATCTTATCTAGAATACTGGAAATATCAATATACTTACCAATTTTTTCTCTCCTCAGGTGAGCACCCAGCTGCCATGCAGCATGGTGGCCAGCTCCGTCTCCAGTACCCACTGTCAGCAGCGCTGCTCAGCGTCATCGTCACCCTCATGGGCTGCTAGTATCAATAACTTCACAGTTTTGTATTATATACCTTGAATAAGTACGATGATAGCATCAGCTCTATCTGTTCTACAGGATAGTGAGTAAATGGAGTATCTACGACCAACCCCATTTATGGTCTTGGTGACGCATGATGTGATTCCTTACTGTGATCATCCGTGCTGCTGTTCAGCAACTTGGATGGGGTTGGTTTCCAATCTAACGAGATCCAAATGGAGCATCATCTGACTTTCGAAACCAAATAACCTATATTTCAAAGTTAAAAATCATATTGTTATTGAGTTTATGATCAATGGCAGCTGACGTCCTTTTGCGATGTGTTAGAGCCATACCTCGTCGGCACGCCATGGCGGTGCAGCTAGGTTACGTCGCCAACAAAATGTATGGTTGGCTGCGTAACCAAGCGGACGCCATGTCCGCCAGCTACTCACTAATATAGCAGTAAACATTTAGTTGGAAGCGCGACTTGGCGAGGTTGCCATGGCGTCCCAGTGAGGTATGACTTTTAAACTCCATTTGGTCTCTACTCCGTGTACAGTACGCGGCCGTTTAAGTGGCACATCGACTTTTTGAAAAATTCAACTTTGTAGAACGTCGTCTCTTTCACTCATACCTGTGTCAGTCTCTTTCTAAATGTCGATGTGTCACATTAACGCCTGGGTATTGTAGATTAATTTTTGGAAGTATGACTTGTAGGGTCCCTTGGTCATCTTCAAGTTCATTGGACGGTAGTATAACTTGAACATTTTGTATAATATACTTAAAAAGTGTGATGGCTATTGTTATATAAATATTATTATGTATAATATCATTGATTGTAACAATCTTCTCATCTGTAAGTTCATGAGCTTAGATAAGTTCGTCATCTTAATAGGAATCAATCTAATAGGAAATTGTTAACTTGATACTTATAAATAACTTGTCAGTTTTGTATCATACATAAGTCAAATACGAAGAGGTATGAGGTATGACTGGGCCTTTCTTATCAACGAGATATTTCAATTACTTCATAATTTTGTGCTATATACCAAAAGAATATGTTGTATGGACATTGAATCTACTAACATTATGATCTCATGTAATTTGATGATTGCTATACAAAATAACACAATCACCATATTCCGCAAAACTAATCAACCATAAACCAGCTTTGAGTAAATAATAGAATCTAACCGACAACCCGATTACACAACGGTACATCAGATTATTTTTCATAGGCCCCCGAATTTCTCCAATAATCTCATTGTATTCTTGTCAGGTCCCCCAAACGAGGCTGATTCATAAATAATCAATTGACGTTGTTACCCACGTTAGAAACGTCAAACGAGAATACATATAACATGAGACGTAATTTTCTTCTCGAGACCAGTTCGGTGACCTTCGGATTAGTGCGCAAACTATATCAGGGGTGGTGACATAAGATTGATAGAAGTGTTGGTACAAGTTGTACATTAGGGTTGCATATGATGATCATCAGCTGAATCCAAAAAAATATGTTGGGTTCGGCTTCCAGTCTTACCTAATGCAACTGAATACCAATATTTTACATAGAACGACTGCTAACCTGACCTCCACAAACCAGTTACTGGGTAACACTGATCAGTTGGCTTTAATAGCAACAGACACATCTTCGCTATTTAAAGTTCAAGCAGTGACGTTCAAAAACATGGCTTTTGTGATGAATGAATTTCAAGTGAACGATCTCCCAATTATGAAATGAACAATTTTAATTACAAAAGCTAACGAACCAATGGAAAATGACCTACAATTATAACAAAGTCAATAGGTATTACAGTTCAGAAATTGGAATTCCTCTAAGTGCGTGATTGAGTAAATTGCTAGTGACGTAACCAATGATGTGACGTTGGGTGCGTTCTATTAAAACTATGGCAGTCAAGTGAGGAAAATACACTCAGTTTCCGTATTAATTAAGAAAAATGAGGTGTGTTTTCTGAAGTAGTAAATCAAGGGCTGGACACTAATTTGGTCAGATTTGTCATGCTGTCACACGAGAATTATGAAACGTGGCATCATAATTATGTGTGTCACGAAATTACGTCCAATATTGAATTTCGCTGTTTCTTGTATACGATCATAATGGACCTT
Source organism: Apamea sordens (assembly GCA_945859715.1). Taxonomy (NCBI): domain Eukaryota; kingdom Metazoa; phylum Arthropoda; class Insecta; order Lepidoptera; family Noctuidae; genus Apamea; species Apamea sordens. The sequence goes on from OX244002.1 coordinate 2,319,082, forward strand.
AATCAATTTAATAAAAAAAACTCTAATAATTTCCTACTATACTTGTAAAAAAAAGTCAATGAATTTCCTGGTTAAATTAATCATCGTTCAAAGGGAAAATGCCATACACGAAAGTAATTACATATACTAGTTTTCCGATTGCTAAATATAGATCCCATAATCGAATCGACAAGATGTCGGAAACTATCAGTGGACGACTTCATAAATATATTCCTTGTTAGTAGGATATTTTCGTCGAATGCTGTAGCCGCTGTAATATTATTATGATACATAAGAAAAACAAGGAAATAACACGCTACAATAATACTTTAATTCAAAAACACTATGGTCTTTGTTGATACTATTATTATTTTGTACATAGTCTAAGTAGTTAGTAGGACGGCAACTTAACAACTTTTAAAATGTTTACTGTCTCAACTTTGTAAGACTATAACGCTTAGATAGCATCTTTCTTATAAGTTAAACTGGCCGTTTAAAGTTTTATCATATCAAAGTTTTATTACTTTTCCTTACGACCAGAGGAACAAACATGTTTGTCGAATGACTATTTTATATTATTTCTAGGCTTATCTTTACGACTCTTCTTCAAATTGACCCTTTGAACGTACTTTTAACGCCCATAGCTTTCAAACTTTTACTAAAATAATGAAATCACAAACTAAGGACAGTAATGTCATATCAAAAAAATAATGTCATTGTAATCAATACAATAAGCAGAACATAAAAATTGATTGCGCAAAATGGCATTCACTTGCTTCTTTTTAGATACTAATAACACTTAGGGTGATGTCAACTAAAAGAAAACGAACAAAAATTCTGCCATCTACAGTCTCTGTTATCCATCTAATCAGCGCAAAAAAAATGAGAAAGCAATTCAACTTGAAAATTGTCCTAAAGAAATAATTTATTCAAGAGTTTCACTTGAAGACACGTCGTTCCAAGACAAGTCACTTCAAAGCGTACATCTTAATTTATCACTGAAGGGTGAAACAGCCTTGTAATAAATTATTTGCTAAACAACCCTTGACGTGTACCAAGTACTAATAGATTGTCCATGTTAATTAATTCTGAGTTGGCTTTTGACTCTCTGTGCTGAACTTAAAGTCGAAGAAGTATTCGACTTAAAGTCTGTGTGTATTTAAGCATGGCACTTACGTTACAACTTACCACAGACTCAGTAAGGTAATTAGTTAGATAACAAACCTAACTTAGTTTTGGATATATGAAGGTCATAGCCCGAATTGACCTATAGGTGTCCCGAAGGGACCTTACTTCAGCCCTACAATTTTGGGCCAAAATTATGAACGTCTTTTGACCTTGCTGTGCTTGTTGAACTTGTGTGAAATTATTCGACGAGTTCATAATGACTACATAATGAAAACAAAACAATGACTAGGTCAGAACATTTGATTGTATTATAATTTTACAATGGTTGGTTGACTGCTATGCGTTTCCAAACGCAATGTACATAAACTGTTATAAAAAGACATGTAAGTCCATATGAATGTAGTTATTGTTAAAAGAAGTTTGTTGCATTATTTATTGATAATTAATATTAAGTACAACATTCATAATCTTTGACTTCATCGAATCGCTAAAGATTTCACTAATTGCATGAATTCAAAATTCAATACGATTGCCGAAAGGATGACAAAATTACATTAAAAAATAATGCACCTAACTTATTAATATAAAAATACCATTTGTAAATAAGTATTGATAAAGTAGCTATATAAAAGCAACTCGTTTCGTTCTGTTTATTTCAAGCATTTAATATAACTACTAGTTTTAGTACCTATGTTAAAAATTGATGAAAAAATGGATAAATAAATTAATACTTATAAAAGGTATGAAATATTACTAATAAAATTAATATAACGATTTAGCTTAAGTCTAATAAGTCATCCAAATAAATCGATGGCTTAGATTATAAGGCTAATTTAAGTTTTATGAATATTGATTTTTTTTATAGTCTATCGATGTAATACGGTTGTGTAAATACAGTATGATATAAGAAGTTATTTAAGAAAATAAATCTATTGATCGTCGAATTTGTTTTGTTTTATTTCCTCCAGACCGTATTTCGGCCTTGGCGGCCAATCAATCAATCTCAATGGAGAGTAGCCTCCGATGCTGGAGATATTATAGTTCACAAGTGGGTGCGCAGACACAGGTGCACTCCGTCTTCCCTAACTCCCATAGTCCGATGGGATGGCACGCAATCCGACACGACCGGAGAGAGATAAGGCGTAGGACCAACGAGTTTACGTGCTTTCCGAGGCAAGGGGTATCATACCCTCAATTTCCAACGAACTACTACTCAATATACATAAATTTAAAAAACCCCCGACACAAAATAATAATAAAAATAGTATGTAGTACGTTGCTATTTTAAACTTTAAAAGAACGTTAGGCTAATAATTAGAGCGGTCGCCCGACGGGACATCATTTAATCAAAAAAGCCCTTTCATTTGATATCCATATTGTGAAAAAATATGTAATCCGCCATTTTGTGGCGGCGGCCATCTTGGACCGATTTTCATCAAGCATAGCTAAGAACAATCCCGACAAATTCACCTTTCAAACGAAAAAAAAACAAAATCAAAATCGGTTTATGCGTCGGGGGCTACGATGCCACAGACAGACATACACACACAGAAACACGTCAAACTTATAACACGCCGTCGTTTTTGCGTCGGGGATTAAAAATAAAGCAGCTGAAAAAAGTGTGTTACAACAGACAATATTGGTCAAATGGGCCATTTGATAGAATCTGGAGGTAGGTGTAAGTTGATGATGGGAAAAGAAGACATTTAGATGACACAATATGAAAATTCCAACCTGTTTGGCTACCACGTAGAAACTTTCTAAATAATTCATGCGTGTGACATGCACGCGAGTAGCGTGTATGAAATTTCATGCCGCGTTACAAGACTATATTGCCCTATAAAACAGAAAATAAATGCACGATGTAATTACCTCATATCGAGAAATTTGTAGGACAATCGGTATCACGCAGTTTAACGATTATAAATGGGTTAGTAACCGTGCATGAAATTGTTGATATATCCTGTCGGCGAAAATTCCCGTCGAAGACTTTACTTCGACGGGACTTTTCGCCGACAGGTTACTTCACCGACAGGACTCTTCGCCGACAGTCCTACATAATTATTGTGACACCTCACCGATATAATAATATAGAAAATAGTCATTTATTTACATGCTTAATATGAAATCTTAAATACAATTTAGAATCTAAGACTAAAATATAAATAAATTATGCACAAGCATATAAATAAAAAAAAGGGAGGAGCTCAGTGGGCATCCAAAAATTCGTCAGTAGGAAAAGTGCCCAAAAGGCTGGCAGCGTTGCTACGTTGGATAGCAATGCTGATTATTTAAACTAAAAACAGGCCAGCCCTCTGGTCATGTGAAGAGTCGTGGCAACAGTTCCAGCCTTTTTGGCACTTTTCCCACTGACAGCGATACGGGCGAATTTTTTGCCCAATGAGCTTCTATACACTTGTTACATAGTTGATATTGAATGACAAATTAAAATCAACCAACACTGAAAACTTAGACAAGCCAGGTGAGCCTGCCCTAATTCACTACTGTGACTACTATAATAAGTCTTATGGCACACATACTCAATACTCAATACTTTATTGCATTCCATAATGTGTACATAATTATGATAGTTGTTATGTCAAAACATCGAATCAATTATGGACCCTGTCGGGCACAGCAAAGTTAGTTTTCTATAGGAGAGAGGATGAAGGCGCTTTTTGTTAAGAAAAACATAAATAAATATTAAATTAAAATAGTATCATTAAAATAGTATCATTAAAATAGTATCATTAAAATAGTATCATCAAGAGCTCGTGACCAAGTGTGGATAGGGAGCTCCATTTGAGTTTGAAACTAGCCGATCAACTAGTCGTTTAAACTCTAGTAATATTTTGGTACTCACCCTAAATAACAGAATACCGTTAGTGCTTGAATTCATGATGAATAGGTATGTCTCACGAAGATAATGTAGATCTCATTTAAGTACCTACCTATACAGGGTGGCAATTTAGTAAGTAATTTAGTTTATTAGGTGAAACATAAGTATGCCGACCAATCAACATCATCATCAGCCTATAGCAGTCCACTGTTGGACGCCATTCAACTCGATTTTCGGCAACTCTCATCCAGCTGCTATCAGCCATCCTGCGAAGATCGTGACAAGATTGTCGACCAATGCAGGTGACTAAATCGTCACCCTATTTTTATCGTCAAAACTTTAAAATAACTCTAATCACTCCTCGAGCAAATAACCAGAATATCAAAAAAAGGTGTTCTTTTTCGATCGAAGTCAAACCAGATCGGCTGAGTCTCATCCTACGACGTCCGTACCTCATTAGGCATACAAGGGAAACCACTCGAAGCTTCCCCGGGTTAGGGTCTTCTAATTACACTATATCAGGATTAGCGACCGAGTTAAAGGATGCTTATGGTTGACTAAATTTTGGAACAGACTGAGTTAAGGTGTGGTTTCGATATAACGTTTTGTCGTGATCGATAACAATAAATGATATTGGAAACGTTTGTTGATAGATATTAAAGTAAGAAGTATTCGATACAAAGGAGGAGAGTAAATTCATTTCTTTTATCGTTTATTTCTAGAGTGATGTCACATACCGCCCACCTAATAATACCAGCCTATTATTGTCCCAGTGCGGAGCAAAGGCCTCTTCTCAAACCAAGAAAGAAAGAATATACGTCTTTTACGGTAAACATGACGCATAAAAAGAAAACAAACACAAAAAAATATAAGAAGTTGGGGAAAAGATGCGTCACATCCATGCAAAACGGCCGTCACTCAGCATAATGCTAAAACTCTATGCGAGACAGAGCCCCAGCGCTAGTTAGTGACAGAAGGCACGAGCATTAATAACCACGCTTGCTCACCGCACACCTACATGAGAAAAAAAGTTTTAATCTATCAAAACTGAAATTGCTACAATAATTTTAGCTACGTTTCCCTCTTTTGTTCCAGTTTAGTTAACTCAACAAAGAAAATCCGACACGCTCGGAACTACCTACTCAAAAACATTTTAGAAACATAGAATACAAACAACACGCCGATTTTAACCCCTTCAAAGCCGCACGTTTCTAAAACAACGCACAAACTACAAAAGAGACAGAAAAACGAAATTGACGACTGACTAAGCAACATTCAAACCACTCAGTCGTCGTTCGGTGTTGCTTCTCAATTTTCTCGAAATATATAAAAAGAGAGGATATTTTATTTATTGACTTTGAGAGCGTTCCCGCGGCACCCAATATCCGAAGAAACAGGAAAATGAGACTATTTAGAGTCGTATTTCAAACTGGTGTTAGTTATGAATGAGTTATCATATTTCAATGATTGGTGACGGAAACGGCATGAGGAATTGTGACGGAGATTTGGGAAAGGAGAACGTTTTAAATGAGCATGCGGAATTGATTTCGTCAGTTATCGTAATATTTATTGGAACGTAATTGAAATTTTGCTTCTTGATATGATACTATTGCCGTGGAAACAAATCTTTGTGATAATAAATTATCATTCTTTTTCATGCAACAATTGATTTCAGAATTATAAAGGTATAAAATCAGGTATAAAATCATCACTTGCACGGCATAAAACGACGGTTCTATGGGACAGTAAGATATTTTTTACGGAGAGCAATGGTGGCCCATTGGTGGCTTAACCCCGACTTGCGATTGGTCGATCGAGGGTTGACCCCAGGCAGGCACATAACTTTGTGTAATTTATTTCATTACTACTGCTCTCAATGAGCTGAAGAAAAACCTCATCAGGAAACCGGCAAGTCCTAGAAGCAGCCGGTCGATTCTGTAAAAATCTAACCGTGAAAACTCAAGTGAAGTGAGCTTGATATGAGTTCTCAGTAGTGCCAATCCCTAGCATTATTTGGAATGACAGCTCACTCCACGCTCACTTCAATTTTCATGGTGAGATGGTTACAGAATCGCACTGCAGAACTGTGAAGACATGTGAAATGCACCAAACCGCTCTGGGCCAACGTGGTTGATTACAGCCTTTTCCCTCTCATAAAGAGGAGGCCCCGAGGGTGTCCCAGTAGTGGGAGCGTTATAGGCTGTTTATGTTAGTGAAAGTTCCATTGACTTGAAAATAATTATAATAATAAAATTAAAATAATAATTAATATATTAAATATTATAATTTATTTTCGAATGTTCATTTTATTTCTGCTTGCTGTTTTACGCACTATTGAATTTATACTTGGGTATAGTCGACCGTAAACAAAAATTCACAGTCAAAGGAACCTTCACTAGGTAATTACGTAGGTATAACGTACACCATACAAATTACAGATTGTATGGTGATGAATACAGAAATTTTACATAGGGAGACAAAATGGGCGGTCTTATCGCTAAAAACGATCTTTTAAAGACAACAAACAACACGCTAACACGCGTCTTTTAATTTTAACAATATGTCATTAAAATCGCGTCCATGGAACCAATCCTTAACATCCGTTCGGATAATCATCCGACCGACGTTTTTGATCGTAACTACAAGTTATTTGCATTTGTGTAACACGCGTGTCTAATACACGCCCCGAGATCATTGTTAAACTATTATAATTAATATTTACTGAGCACTCGAAACTGTTCGTGTTATATTCATTTAAATAATCCCATTTAACTATGACGTAGTTTCGGAGTGGGTTGGAATTAGGGTTTGTTATTCTGAAGTATAATTTCCCCTTCAATGAGTATTTGTGACGGTAACGGCACTTACGAGTTGGGTCGTGAGTTTGAACCCAGGCAGGCGTTTTAAGAGTACTTTGTGTAAATAATTTCATCACCACACCATAGCTCTTAAAACGGCGAAGGAAAACATAGTGAGGAAACCGGCCTTAAAACAAAACATCGAATACATGTGTCAAGTATCAACCCGCATTGGACCAGCGTGGTGGATTATAGGCCACTCCTTCTCGAAAAGAGGGGGCTTGTTTCCCAGCATTGGAAACATTATAGACTGATGAGAAAGGCGTATTTCTGGCAAAAGTGGCGACGTGAGTCGGTGTCGCGGCGCGCCTACAGAATAACACATAGCAATCACTCACATGGACGCGCGCAACTCACGCGCGTCCAACAGGCTATTAGCCATTTTGCGCAAACAAAATGAGGGGACCGTATTTACGGGCCACCCTTAAAGCGCTCTGCGGCCGTGGGGCAAAGCCCCGGTACCGCTCGCCTCGCGGGGGCGACGCGATCTCTCGATTAGTATTTCTGGCAGTAGACGTTCTTCATTGAGTGATGATGGAGTGGATGTCCCTAATTGTAAATGCAGTGAAGTGTTAATGCACGCAGCAGAAATATCTTTTTTTATCTCCTGTCTTTGTTGATTAGATGATCTAAAAACCATGCAATAATAATTTGTTTTTGTGGGGGTATCCTCATACGTATATATAACGGCATACGTATCCGCTCTTGGCTATATAATAACAGCTGCACGGGTCAATCAGGTAAAGCTACGTTAGCCGCGGTCGGCCTGAGGATGGGTCACCATCTTTACATACCGAGATTTCCGTGCCTCGAAATTAACGTTAAGCTGTTGGTCCCGGCCATCATTTTTGGATCTTTCACAGTCGTGCGACCGTCTGCGTCAGCAGAAGCCCGAACATCTGACAACCAGTCTTACTAAGGGGTTTTGTAGTAACCAGGTCACTCCATGTAAAATTTTGGTATTGAGCTGCATCCGGTTAGACTGGAAGCTAACCGGATGCAGCTGAATAAGGACAAACTGAGGGTATTTTTATTTGAGAGAAGAATTAGGCTTCCGCGCAAAACATTAAAACCCATCAAAACCAATTTGTTTTCCGTTTGTTGACAATTAGTTTCAGCGAACAAAGTCGCGAGCACAGCTAGTTACTCATAACTGGCAGACCATTTGACACGCAATGTAACAGCAAATTAAAAATGAAATGGCCATGCAAAATCCGGGCTTAATAACAACGACATAACCTAACTCACCTTCATAAACAAGTTTCCAACACAATAAATAACATACATACAGACAACAGTACTTATGCAAATATTATGTCCACATTAGAACATCCTTTACAGTACCTCGTTGATTTATAAACTCCTTTATAGTCCCTAAGGCCAGCCAGAGAACGTAGTTTCAAACTAACTGTGGGTTACATGGAGATTAGATGTCTGCAGGTACCGATGTAAGTGAAGAATTTTCAAAAGTGTTTATAAAAAGGAGATTTTTTTTGTTTTTTCAATTTAACGTGGCATGGCAAAGGAAATGGAAGCTGCTAGAAAAAAGAAAGGAAATACATTTATTTAGCACAGATTAAAGGCACACAATATACTATAAGTTGACGGCACGGTTGGCGCAGTAGTTAAGCGACTGACTGCTGCGCTGCGTGTCGCGGGTTCGATTCCCGCACGGAACAAATATTTGTATGACCTACATGTATTTGCTCCGAGTCTGGTTGTTTTTCTATCTATAATATGTATGTATTTACAACAAAAAAAATGTATATAAGTAGTTTATCACCCATCTTGTTACCATAACACAAGCATTAGGTTGCTTAGCTTGGGACTAGACGGAGCTGTGTGAAATGTCCAGGGATATTATTATTATAAGTAGATACATCAGATTTTAAAAAAAGTGAATCGTCTGATGTAAGATAACGGCAGGAAAGTGTGCCTCACGGGTGCGCCAAAAAAGCCCAGTTCAGCAAAAATGCCAGACAACTAGTGCTTGACGCCGGTTTTCAACTAGACTAGTGTCACTAGTACCTGTTAGAAGAAGAATAAAACTAAACTTAGAAACTAAACAACTTCACATTAGCATAACATATGGTACAGACGCCAGCAGGTCAAGCTACCCGAAACTGTCAAATTTTCCCAATCAACCTTGAACCTTAATGCTTTGCGATAAAGTTGAAAATCTATTAAAGAAATTTGACAGATTGTGGTAGCTTGATGTGCTGGCGTCTGTACAATCTCATTTCACCATAAATATGAGGCGAGTCTATAGGCATCAAACTAGGCACATATCCAGACTCCGCACTACTACTAGAAAAATGTATAGCATGGAGAATGGAGGTGCTATACATAAACAAATGGGTAGATAAATCGATATCAAGGTTACATTCCCTTGACTAACGTATGAGAATTGAGCACACGCACTTTTTGTTCTCTATATCATCAAGTTATGTAAAAGCTACCTAGCGAAAAACACATTACTATGTCGTTATGTAAATCCAGATGTTCGTGCTAAAAGTACCTGCCTACGGTACTGTCGAGAAAGTTATCGTAAATGATCACTTTTTTAACATAATGTAAGGGTGCGTTTCTATACTGAAATGGAGGGAAGACGTGCAGGAATCAACCACGACTAATTAAATTGATTGAAGTCCTCATCTCGTATCTACAATATAGCTATCACTGCTTGTTAGAGAAGTGTTAGCCCAATAGTAATGGCCCCTTCTTTCGTGTCGTAGATTGTCGGTTCTAACCCGAGCAGACATTTTACTTTGTGTAACTTATTTCATTACCGCTACCCTCAAAAAGGTGAAGGAAAACTTCGTGAAAAACCGGCACGGCCCTGAACAAAAAAAAATTACATGATGATACACCCACAAATCTGCACTGGAGCCACGTGGTGGAGTATAGGCTCATTCAGAGAGGAGTAACCGACATAGCTTGCAGAGTAAGCAAACTGAAGTGGCAGTGGGCTGGCCATGTTTGTCGGAGGACCGATAGCCGGTGGAGCAGATGAGTTCTAGAGTGGAGACCGCGTATCGGCAGGCGTAGTTTGGGACGCTCCGCAGTTAAATCGACCGACAGCCTGAAGAAGGTAGCTAAGACAGATTAAATGCGGAAGATGGAGGACAGGGTGTTGTGGCGCAGCCTGGAAGAGGACTATGTCCAGCAGTGGACTGCGACAGGCTGAGTTGATTGATAGAGAGGAGGCCTGTATTCTAGCAGTGGAGAGTAAATTGAAGGCTGATTATGTATGTGCTTGGTTGATTTCTGAACATCTCCTCTCGCATCAGTAGAAACGCACCCTAAGTTAGTATCAAGCCTTATATGACTAGTAATGCCTAATCTTTTACGCTACTACGTCACCAAGTTTCACAAACAAATCAATCCTCCATCTTACCATTCGACCACCTGATTCCCAACTACCCACATAACATGATGAATAGCTCTATGACTACCCCCAGCGAGAGACATCTGTCTAACGTGTCTAACTGTAAGACAGGCCACGCGTCTGTGTGTGACAGTTGTTTAAGGGGCGTTTAAATTCTTGTTCCCAGTCGCGAATGTTATGCGTGGGTTGAAATGCGGTTTTTAATTTAAAAACCGTTTAAAGACATTTATTTTTATAGGTGGAGGGTTATTAAAACTGGTATTTTTTAACAATTACTCTCCTTTTACGGATGATTGTCGACAAGCGATTACGCGATAACTGGGCTCCCGTTTTAAATTATACCCGGAAACTATTGTTTTTTTTTTCTAAGAAAATTCATTATAGATAAAGACTAATAAATGAAAATTGGCAAGAACTGTTACTAAGACAGCAGCAACGTTGTTTGGTGGCAGTATTTGATAATTTACTTTATAGACGAAATACTTATTTACTACAACACAATTCTACAGACACATAATACATTCTTAAAAGAAAAGTTACGTATAGCTAAACACCATACTATGCATAATACAAGACATCTGAACAAGATTATGTCTGGACTTTAAAAGAGACTGTGACCTCTGAGTTTGTTTCGGTCTTTCTTCTCGGATAGGAAACGCCGACCTCATCTAGTTTAAAAAAATATGATTGACGCGTAAAAGTGTTTGTACTAACCTAATTGTAACGGACGCCGAGCGTGTTATGTAATTAGAATATTATGTAATTAGAATATAAGATAGTCGTATCAGACACCGAGTATGTTACGTAGTTCGAATGTAAGATAATTGATTCGCATTCTTCACACTTGGTGGCGCCACTTGTATGATTAGGTTAAGTGGTGCCAAACTTTACCGTAACGAGGACCGTTACCGTATTTTGTTAATTTTAGGGTCTAAAATAGGGATTTTTCGTTACGAATTTTTGTAAATAGATAGAATAAGTTAGTAGCTATGTTTAAAAAATAAGAACAACATTATAAGAGCCCAACTCCAGAAAATCGCCCGACAGTACTGTACTAATGACGTGTACACACCTGCCGCGTTCTTATTGGTTAAAAAAGACGCGTCCTGATTGGTAGAGAAAATTCTAGAAAGGTATTGTGTACAAAATGTAGACGTTTTGATTGGTTGAAGCTCGCTATAAAAGACGGGCAATTTCCTGGGCTGGCACCAGTCGGCAACCAGCTCTCATCCGAAAAACATCCCTCAAGAAAATAAAGGAAGAAACACTCAAGAAGTCTTTTATTTGACTACAACAATACAGTCCTGAATAGTCTGGTCCTTCGCATCCGGATTTAAAAGAACCCTGAACAAGACCGGTTCTTTGCAACGAGAATTTAACAAGGAACATTCGAGATGGTGATTACAAGGAGCCAAGGAGATACGGCGGAAGTAGAAGAACAACGACGCGTCCAACTACAACAAGCGACGCGACTCACAGAAGCCCAGCTGATTGAACGAGAACGTATAAGAAGACTCTCACTGGACCCACCGGCATCGCCCCTTTTGAAACCAATGGATACCAGCACAGCGGGGCCTTCGAGACTTCCACCGACAACAACTACGGCGCAAAAAAGAGCAGGATCACCAACCCAATCGGTACGGTCAACGACAAGCGTCAACACACGACTACGGGTAGCTGAACTGGAAGCAGCAGAGAAGCTGGCTGCCATAAGAAGAAGGGAATTAGAGCTGGAAGCCGACCTAGTCAAGAAGCGGTTAGCCGTCGAAGTATCGGTCATCCAAGATGAAGAAAGCGTGCATGAAGAAGAACCGACCCTCTCTCGTGAACCACATCAGAAGGTGGACGAATGGCTAAGGACGAACCCCATTAGCACACGGGGGGAGGAAGGAACACGCGAAGAGCCGAAGCAGACACGATTCGAAACCACACGAGGAAGATCACCGACGCCGACTAGGAAGAGGAACAGTATCGAGTACCTGGCAGCCACGTTAGAAAAAATGGCCGGTCCCAGGCCCCGATACACCGACCTACCGACGTTCACCGGAGCGGCAAACGAATGGCTACCGTTCAAAGCAGCAGTGCAAGACTCAACCCGCATGTACCAGATCTCGGCAGCAGAAAACATTCAGCGATTAAGAAGCTGTCTTAAAGGGGAAGCAAGAGACGCCGTGGCCGCGCTTCTGCACACGGCAACCGATCCAGATGTCGTAATGAAGACTCTCGAACAGTGCTTCGGAAGGCCTGAAGTAATTATTGACAAAGCATTGGAAGACCTCAAGAAACTGCCGAAACCAGGTGCATCAGCGGCCGAACTGAACAGTTTTGCAATCAAGCTGCAAAACATCATCTGCGTATTAAGAACGATCGACCGAAGAGGATACTTATTCAACCCCTTGATGACAAGAGAAGTGTTGGACAAATTGAGCCCACACCTACGATCCAGATGGTGCGACTACGCCTACGATCACGAAGGGACAACGGACCCGGAGATTGTCGTCATGTCTCACTTCCTGATGCGAGAGGCGGACAGGGCACTGCGCTACACGTACACTCCGTCCGCAAGCGTCGCGACTCAGAAAAAAGAGACTCGCCCCGCCGTGACACTGAAGAAAAAGGCAAGTGTGTTCAACACTACGGGGGAAACGGAAGAAGGAACGGATAAGTGCCCTAAATGTGAACAAGCTCACACCCTGACAAGGTGCCCCGAGTACAAGGCACTCACAGTGGACGACCGCTGGAAGTTCGTGAAGGAGAAGAAATTGTGCTTTAAATGTGCTCAGAAACCACATAGGCGCATGAACTGCAAAGCAAAGCCGTGTGGCGTAGACCAATGTAGCCGCCCGCATCACGCGACCCTCCATCAAGAACGAGGAACAAAGACGGAAGACTCAAAGCCAGCGGAATCACTAAAGGAAGAAGCGGTTCTATCAGTAGCAACACGACCAGCTGCCGGACCACGAACGGTCATGCTAAAGATGTGCCCGATCGTCGTTTCCGGTCCACGGGGGGAGGCGAACACTTACGCCCTCCTGGATGAAGGAGCCACGATTACCCTCGTCGACAAGGAGCTAGCGGAAAGCATCGGGGCAGAAGGACCATCGCAACCACTTCACCTGAGCGGAGTCAATATGTCGCAACAAGAAACGGAGAGTCAGCTAGTAAACCTTCGCATCAGAGGGCTGAAAGAGGTCGACAGCTACAAGGTCAGAGCGAGGACCATAAAGAACCTTCAACTTCACCAGCAGTCCATACCGGATAACGTGTTGGAGTACGAGCACCTGAAGGATCTGACACCAGAAGAGGTGTGCTACGAGAAGGCCCGCCCCGGACTCCTGGTGGGGACGGACCATTGGGAGTGTATAGTGTCCCGCGAGATCCGAATCGGTGGACCCGATCAACCGGCCGCGTCCAGAACGCAATTGGGATGGGTGGTGCACGGAACCGCGCCACGCAACACCATCTACCAGGAAGGAAACGTGCTGCACGTGTATGAACCCGAACGAACGACGGGAGCGAGCAGCCAGGAACTTCATGATCTGGTCGACCACCACTTCAAGATCGACGCGCTTGGCATACAGGGAAAGCCGAGAGTCAAGGAAGCGGATCAACGGGCCATCGACATAGTTCGAAGAACAACAAGGAAGATCGACACCGGGTACGAGGTTGGTCTACCGTGGCGACGAGATGACGTGACCATGCCCCCAAGCTACGGTCAAGCGCTCCGCCGGCTGAAGAAGATTGAGCAAAAGATGGACGCAGAACCAGAGTTCGCGGCCGAATACTCCAAGCAGATCAACAATTTATTGGACAAGGGGTACGCGGCACTGTGCGACGGGTCAGAAGAAAGAAGCGCCATCTGCTGGTATTTGCCTCATTTCGCGGTGCAGAACCCAAACAAACCCGGCAAATGCAGACTGGTAATCGACGCAGCTGCAAAGAGCAACGGTGTGTGTCTAAACGACGAATTGTTGGAAGGACCCGACCTGCTGCTGTCGCTACCCGGAATCCTCTTCCGATTCCGCGAGAAGGCGGTGGCGATCACAGCAGACGTGCAGGAAATGTTCCTGAGGATCAGAATAAGACCGGAAGATCAACCAGCACAACAGTTCCTGTGGAGAGGCAACGAGCGAAAGGAACCTCCAAAGAAATATAAGATGACCAGTATGATATTCGGTGCAGCGAGTTCCCCGTACATGGCCCACTACGTACGCAATCACAACGCGGACGTACACGGGTCGGAATACCCTCGTGCACTGGAAGCGATCAAAGGGAGCCACTATATGGACGATCTAGTAGCCAGCTACGAAGACGCGGAGGAAGCACAGAAAGCGGTCGAAGAGATCAGAACAGTACACGCACACGCGGGATTCACGCTACGAGGATGGAGCTCCAGCGACAAGACGGTACTACGCGATGTGCCCTCGGAGCTACACGCCACCTCCCCCACACGACTGGGGGGAGAACAGCCCGAGAGCAAGATCCTGGGGCTATACTGGAACGCGGAGCGAGACGAGCTGGGATTCAACACATCAATGAATCGCGTCCCGGCTGAGGTACGAGCAAGAACCCGCGCGCCGACCAAGCGTGAAGCCCTCAGCGCCGTGATGTCGATCTACGACCCGTTGGGGCTACTGAGCCACTACACCATCCGAGCAAAGATCGTACTGCAGAGTCTGTGGCGCCTCCCGATAACATGGGACGAACAAATCCCCGAAGAAGAGAACGAGCTCTTCGCGTCCTGGCTCGCACGGCTTAATGAGCTCACAGAACTGCGACTACCGAGATGTTACCTGACGCAGAAACACGAGCGCCTCGACCTACACATCCTGTGTGATGCCAGTGAACAGGCCTACGCGACCGTGGCCTACTGGAGAATAAGGTACGTCGACGGGAGCCTGAACGTAGTGCTAGTGGCCGCCAAGGCGAAGGTAGCACCTCGTCGAGTCCAAACAATACCACGTCTGGAACTGCAAGCTGCGGTCATCGGAGCAAGATTGGCCGACACCATAAAGAGGGAGCACGTAATCGACATCGGCCAGACGACCTACTGGACCGATTCATCCACCGTAGTGCATTGGATCCATCACGACATGCGTCGGTACACACCGTTCGTCGCACATCGGCTGGGAGAGATCGCGGAACTATCTAAAAAGGAAGACTGGCGTTGGCTACCCACCGCCTGCAACGTAGCCGATGACGCTACGCGGCTAGTCGACACGCCCATCAGCAGAACGGACCGATGGTTCCGAGGACCGGATTTCCTGTTCCTGCCAGAGGAACAGTGGCCCACGGCAACGACCGACGAACCGGAAGACGAAGAGGTCCTCCACATTAGCGAGAAGACGGGGCGAGACAGCAGCTGGCTACCAAACCCAGCCCGCTTCTCGAAGTACGAAGTATTGATAAGGGCTACCGCCCGAGCAATCGCCTTCACCGACATCTGCAGAAGAAAGGCAACCACGATGGAACATCGCCACATCCTGCGCGCCGAAGCCGAGCTGATACGCCAAGCTCAAGAAGACAGCTTTGGCGAAGACCTCAAGAGGATTCGATCTAGTCGACCCCTGATGAAGTCGAGTCGACTGTACCGGCTGGATCCAGTACTGGAAGACGGTGTCTTGAGGGTGCGGGGCCGGATCGAGGCCTCCTCCGCGCCAACCGACACGAAACGGCCGATTATACTGGACGGACGCCATAAACTGACCAAGCTTCTCGTGCTACGGGAGCACTGCGCCGCGGGACACGCCAACCGAGAACGCGTGACGAATGACCTACGACAGCGGTACTGGGTCATCCATCTACGACCTACAGTGCGCGCTGTGGAGAGAAACTGCGCCTTCTGCAAGAGGCGGCGAGCGACGCCGCAACCACCAGCAACAGGGGACCTGCCGCCCGCCCGCCTTGACCCTTTCCACCGCCCGTTCACTAACTGCGGGGTGGACTACTTCGGGCCAATGACAGTCAAGGTAGGGCGCCGACGAGAAAAGAGGTGGGGCGCACTCTTCACATGCCTTACTTCCCGCGCCGTGCACATCGAGCTCGTCGCATCGCTCTCTACCGACTCAGCAATCATGGCGCTGAGGCGGATGGCCGCACGCAGAGGCTGGCCAAGGATAATGTATTCGGACAACGCAACTAACTTCCGCGGGGCAGACCAAGAACTTCGCAAAGCTTACACAGAGTGGATGCCCGCCCTGCGAGACGAGGGGCTGGTACATCGACTAGAGTGGCGCTTCATACCCCCTGGCGCGCCCAACCAAGGCGGCGCATGGGAGCGAATGGTGCGCTCCGTAAAAGCGGCTCTTAGCGTCACTCTACGGGAAAAGGCACCGGCAGAGGAAGTTTTAAGAACACTGCTAACCGAGGCCGAATTTTCAATCAACGCGAGGCCACTGACGCACGTCAGCGTGAACCACAACGACCCCGAAGCCCTGACTCCGAACCACTTCTTGTTGGGGTCATCGGATGGGCTCCCATCGACGGGACCCTGCAGCGAGGCCGACAGGAGGACCTGGCGGGCTAGCCAGGCGCTCGCTGACCATTTTTGGCGCCGCTGGGTACACGAGTACCTGCCTACCTTGGTACCTCGTGGGGAGCCACGGAACAACGCGCGACCCATGGAGATTGGCGACGTAGTTCTCGTGGTCGACGGTACGCTGCCACGAAACACCTGGCCGATGGGAGTCGTCGAGCGCACGCATCGCGGACCGGACGGCGGCATCAGGGTCGTCGAGGTACGCACCAGAACCGGCACTTTCCGGCGCCCCGTGAACAAGCTCGTCGTCGTGGCAAGGATGAAAGAGGCTACGCGAGCTGCGCCGGGGGGAGAGCTGTAACGGACGCCGAGCGTGTTATGTAATTAGAATATTATGTAATTAGAATATAAGATAGTCGTATCAGACACCGAGTATGTTACGTAGTTCGAATGTAAGATAATTGATTCGCATTCTTCACACTTGGTGGCGCCACTTGTATGATTAGGTTAAGTGGTGCCAAACTTTACCGTAACGAGGACCGTTACCGTATTTTGTTAATTTTAGGGTCTAAAATAGGGATTTTTCGTTACGAATTTTTGTAAATAGATAGAATAAGTTAGTAGCTATGTTTAAAAAATAAGAACAACATTATAAGAGCCCAACTCCAGAAAATCGCCCGACAGTACTGTACTAATGACGTGTACACACCTGCCGCGTTCTTATTGGTTAAAAAAGACGCGTCCTGATTGGTAGAGAAAATTCTAGAAAGGTATTGTGTACAAAATGTAGACGTTTTGATTGGTTGAAGCTCGCTATAAAAGACGGGCAATTTCCTGGGCTGGCACCAGTCGGCAACCAGCTCTCATCCGAAAAACATCCCTCAAGAAAATAAAGGAAGAAACACTCAAGAAGTCTTTTATTTGACTACAACAATACAGTCCTGAATACTAATTATATGTAGAAATAAAATCATTTATCATCTATCTTCTATCTTCTATCTATATCTATACTTATAATAAATCTGTAGAAGTGAAAATTCTGTACATTGAAAATATCAAAAAAATAATTTACAGGGGGTGTTACTAGACCGACACCGAACCCAAAAATGTGATTAAAAAAATTTTTGTCTGTCTGTCTGTCTGTCTGTCTGTCGGTCTGTCTGTCTGTCTGTCTGTCTGTCTGTTTGTTCAGGCATCACGCAAAAACTACCGGTTCGATTACGATGAAACTTGGTATAATTATTCTTTAATATCCTGGGCACCACACTGGGTACTTTTTATCCCGGAAAAGTATATACAATACAAAACAAACTTAATTTTGCGGTTCGATCCCTATACCCGATTACCACTGTCTGTACTGTACCAACCGCAAATACTAAGTTTGTCGTAGGTTGGGTCACCCGCAGTGGAGTTCATTTTTATTCCTTTTAGTTTTTAAAGTTATCTAGGTTTATTTTTATATACTTAAGTCGTAGGTATAGATTTTAATTTTAAAGTATAGGTAGTAGGTATATTTGGTAGTGTACGTAGTGACCGTAGGTTATTTTATAAATTACTGTTAGGTTAAGTCATTCGTATAGATATTAGTTTTTAGGGATTTTGCTTATTTATTGAGTTTAGATTAGTTATCATCAGAAATAGGTTTATTTAGGTAGGTAGATATTTTATTTTCTGTTATTGAGTTTTTTTTTTAATTATGTAGGTACTTAGGTAGATATATCATATAGGTACCCTCTTAATCACCACTAATGAGACACAATTGGTTTTGTATTGTAATTAGCCACAAAGGGCCCGCGAGATAGATGGCATTCTGGGAAAGCACATACATTTTATCCTGTTAGCACGTTCCCGTGGGATAATTTCCGACATCCACGCGGGCGAAGCCGCGGGCAGAAGCTAGTCTATAATAAATCTGTAGAAGTGAAAATTCTGTACATTGAAAATATCAAAAAAATAATTTACAGGGGGTGTTACTAGACCGACACCGAACCCAAAAATGTGATTAAAAAATTTTTTGTCTGTCTGTCTGTCTGTCGGTCTGTCTGTCTGTCTGTCTGTCTGTCTGTTTGTTCAGGCATCACGCAAAAACTACCGGTTCAATTACGATGAAACTTGGTATAATTATTCTTTAATATCCTGGGCACCACACTGGGTACTTTTTATCCCGGAAAAGTATATACAATAAAAAACAAACTTAATTTTGCAGTTCGATCCCTATACCCGATTACCACTGTCTGTACTGTACCAACCGCAAATACTAAGTTTGTCGTAGGTTGGGTCACCCGCAGTGGAGTTCATTTTTATTCCTTTTAGTTTTTAGAGGTATTTAGGTTTATTTTTATATGAGTCGTAGGTATAGATTTTAATTTTAAAGTATAGGTAGTATATTTGATAGTGTACGTAGTGACCGTAGGTTATTTTATAATACTGTTAGGTAGGATTAGTCATTCGTATAGATATTAGTTTTTAGGGATTTTGCTTATTTATTGAGTTTAGATTAGTTATCATCAGAAATAGGTTTATTTAGGTAGGTATTTAATTTTCTGTTATTGAGTTTTTTTTTTAAATTAGGTAGGTACTTAGGTAAAGATATCATATAGGTACCCTCTTAATCACCACTAATGAGACACAATTGGTTTTCTACTGTAATTAGCCACAAAGGGCCCGCGAGATAGATGGCATTCTGGGGAAGCACATACATTTTATCCTGTTAGCACGTTCCCGTGGGATAATTTCCGACATCCACGCGGGCGAAGCCGCGGGCAGAAGCTAGTTAACAATAATTCTGAAAAATAAGCTTACTTAGCAACAAGCACTAATATTTTATAATACAATAAATACGTGGCTAAATAATAACAGCCGCACAGGTCGATCGGTCAGGTTAAGCTACGCTTGCCGCGGTTGGTCTGTGGATGGGTGACCATCTTTACATACCGAGACCCCTCCGTGCCTCGGAAAGCACGTTAAGCCGTCAGAAGCCCGAAAGTCTGACAACCAGTCTTACCAAGGGGTATCGTATTACCCAGTAACTGGGTTGTGGAGGTCAGATAGGCAGTCGCTCCATGTAAAATACTGGTATTCAGCTGCATCCGGTTAGACTGGAAGCCGACCCCAACAAAGTTGGGAAAAGGCTAGGCAGATGATGACAATACGTCGAAAGACGACTTTCTACAATAAAATTGAATTACCCTAACAACAGCAGAAATGACTCTCCAAACGGGAGAAGATTAACACTCTCTAGCCTACATAGGTACAGTCCGCATACAGCCAGTGCGGTTCTAACAAGCGCCTCACTGAATATTATTATAATCATTCATTCACACAAACGCAATGACCGCCGTCATTCGCACGACACCGCTTGCCATAGAGTAAGTTTTCGATTATTATTGAAGAGAACTGCAAATCTGTATTATACGAAAAAATATTACGTATAATTCAATTTCCAATACTATTTAAATAGTTTATAAAATAAATAATAACATGATTATATAAAGAGAAGCGCATACTTAAAGTTAGTCACACTAAACGCACAAGTTTCATAACTTTACTGGTGAAATGTGTTTGTACAGTCACCCAAAGAGATAAATAACCAGGGTCGTCCGATTTAGTTGAAGTTTAGTAAGAAACCGATGGATGTTTCTGAATGAAATTTAATTTGGTAAATGAACTGTTTGATTTGAATTAATTTACTTCAATTTTTATTTTATTGACAATGGGCTCACTCTTGACCTCAATCCAGCCCAGAGGCAGGGATGAGATCTACGGTGGAACGAATTTTATTCAAAAACATCCATCGGTTTCACTTCTACTATATCGGACGGCCATGGCGCGATGTTGTTGAATGCTATGTGTGTAAAAATATATTTTCTAGCAGTGTAGTTAATACAGGGAATTAACGGAGATATTGTGACAAAAACATTACGTTTGCAGTTCTAGCATCAACACTTACCAACATTTTGTCAGAAACTACCTGTACTTGCTATTCAAGAATAAACGCTACCAAGCGTTACTAATATACTATCATGAATCATTACCTATCTTTATTAACAAAAAAAAACAGTTTTGATTTTTCTCTCAATGTAAAATCAATCGTCTACTAAGTTCGCATATTTTTCAAATAATTCAATTGATTCATTAATATTTCTTTAAAAATCGACTCAATTAATCATGACACCAATTCTCTATGAACACATTTTTCTTTTCTTAATTTCATTCTTTTGTTTTTTCTGTCAGACTCTCGCAAAAGAAAAATAATTAATTATTTGTGATTGATTGAATTACAAAGGTTCCAGTAAATATAGTAACGCGAAGGTAAATGTGATCAATCTTATTGTTATTAGAGTACACATTGATATTAATTAAAAGTGTTTTGTTTTGTGCTGACAATATTAATATTAGAACTTTCTTAACTGACAAATGTGACCGTAAGAAACAAAGAAAGAGCGAAATAGCGATAAAAATTTCTTAAACTCATGTAACAGAACATTACGCTTGTAATCTCAAAAGGGACAGCTAGAGTGTACAGGTACCTACTGTGTTTTTTTTTGCATTTTGAGACAGCCTTAATGGATACAAATCTGGACTCCGGTCAGCAACTGAAAATTTCCCAATGGATAAACACAATAAGAGTTCTTTTGAATCGTGGCCGAGCATTCAACCCAAGACCGCTAAGAAAGAAAGAAAAAAAAATTCTATTTTATAAAAAAACAAAACATAAGATACACATAGTTAAAAGACTCGTAGTCAAGCATAAAAAAAAATGTTGACACTTTTGTTTATTGCTTGATGTCAAAGCCAAGGACCAATGACAACTCACATTAATTGACAAGTTGACATTGACAATACAACAAGACGATATTGGCAGATGGGCACAAAACAATAACAATAAAATAATCATAACAAAAACATAAATGTCAATTGCAGAGTGGCGAAATAATTGTTGTTTGTTTTGTTACAAAAGTAGTTATAGTAGTATAACTACTTTTGTAACAAAACAAACAACAATTAAGCCGTGCGTCGCATCTGTGCAAGCAAGTGCTAAGCCGTCGCACTTGCAATAAATAGCGTTAGGACTTTCGACATCGTGCTCTAAGAGGTTCTAACCCCATAGGCATAAAACCTATCCAACAACAACTGCTCTACAACCTAACAAAACATGACTAAACGTGTTGTATTCCGGGCTTTACTTGCGGGTAATGTTCTAAATGTCCGTGTGACGGTCATAGTGCTAAACGCTATCTAGTTATTACAGCGTGTGATGAAATATTATTATGGTTTGAATTTTAGGTTTAAGATGTCTCCATGAAAACTGTTTAAGTATTGTTTTTGGTATAATATGGTTTTTTAGCTTCGTGTAAGCTAACATGCCTTAAATCTATACTATTTATTAGTTGTCTGTTATTCTTCCAATGCCTAACGAAGGCAACCTACATGAAAAAAAAAAATCTTTAGCTCGTAAAAGTTAAAATGAATGTACGTATGTGTGCGGTGTATGTATGTGTGGGGGTGTGTGTGTGGGTGTGTGTGTGTATTAGGTTTTCCCATTAAGAATTTCTTAATAATAGCCTGGGGGCCTACTGCGAAGTGCAAAGTGCGAATGTTCGGATCGGACCGATACATGACCGAACCGAATATTATTGAAAAATGCGAAAAAAGTTCGAGTCGGCTCAGTTGGGTCGGCACCATAGTTAATATTCGAAAGAGTGTAGGAGTGTAGGATCGGAACCGACCGAACCAAATAGTAACTTCGTAGCAGGAAACGGCTGAACATTCGACCGATACTACTTCGGAGTAGACCCCCTGGAGTTCCAGTTAGCAGTATGATACCCCCGTGCCTCGGATAGCACACTAAACCTTTGTTGCGCCTGATCTCTCTCCGGTCATGTCAGATTACGTGCCGTCCCATTGGACTGTTGAAGTGAGGAAAGACAGAGTGCATCTATGTCTACGCACACACTTCTCTCTCACCGAAGGTTAGTCTCCGTTGAGATTGACTGCCAAGTCCGAAATATGGTCTGGAAGACTATCAACAATCGATAAAGAAGCACAAAGAACAAAAACATGGGCCAGCAGAGCTCTAGATTGCGGCTTTGAAAAGGGTTGCACCAATTTTTCTCTAGGTACAACTTTTTCTTATAGATTTGTTTCTAATCTTAGATAGGTACAGTGGTACCTACCTACTTACAGTTATGGAAAAAACGTCGTCATTCGTGGTGAAACGTGGACTTGACATGACCAGACAAGCAGTGACCCTGCATGTCGAGCTCCTTTTCTTTTTTTTTCTCTAAATCAACGTCGTCAACCCCTTCGTGCCTTTTACTATTGTTACATTAAACCTTATAATTAATTAACAGATAAACTATACTAACCAATTAAACAATTATATAAAACACGGGGTAAGGATAGAGCTCCTTTTCTGAATAAATATAATATACTTTTGCCCAGTAGTGGGATTGAAGCAAGAAGACTTTATCCTGAGGGCCAAAAAAAGTGACAATCGCTTTCAAAGCATTTCGTAATCCTACACTGAACAAGCAGCTGTGCTGCTGGGTAGTTTGTTGCGCCACTTGTTCTTCCCAGCGATAGCACTAGGAAGTGGTGAAGGGCGGGTGTTTTTGGGCGACTGTCTTTTGTAATTTTGACGTTCGAAAAGTGCTGATTCTCAGCCTAATTTGAATAAATGACTTTTGATTTTTATTTTTAGAACGGATTTCAACAAGATTGACATCTTTTCGGTAGCTTATGTCAATCGAATACATTTTTTCATCGCTATCACGGATAAAATGTCCCTTTGTCTAGCCTCTGTAACTTCATAGCTAAACTCTTGCGTTGTCGGGTAATAATACATAAAAATCAGGGCGACCTAATTCCTATCCATGACGTCACTCGCCCTATTACTCTTCCTCATTTACATTTCTACGTGATTTTGAAAGATTTAACTAAGCTTAGTCTACAGACTATCGAAGTTAAGTATAGATTACAAAGTACCGGGTTCTTTTACTCATTCTTGTTAATATCGAAAATGGGATTTCTTTATCTTTCTTAACCCGTGAGAGGGCGCGCTATGAGCAATTTGCTCACACAAAAATTGAAAGCAAAAAATTATGGTAATACTGACGCCGTAACAACTCGAGCGCCTAGGTACCTTCCTAACTATTCATCCACTCCATCCTGATGCAACTCTCATGCCGGTCAGTCCTGTTGCAACCGCGCAGCGAAGCGTTTCTGGAAGTCGCGTACTATCATGCGGCAATTTGCTCATCACTAAGTAGGTGTAAAGTAGTAAGCTAGTCAGAAATAGTACATTACGATCCGTGCGACTTAAGTAGTCCATTATTTCATTAAATTACCGCTCGTGCGTAGCGAGGGTGCTAAACGTAAACTACTTCAGTCACACGTATCGTATAATTATAGCTCATGTGACCTAATCCAGCTCTTTTTTTTTTTTTTTTTTTGAGGATGGGAAATCATCAAATGACTCCTCCCGCTCTGGGTGGAGCAGAAGGCAGTGCAGGCAGTGAAAGCAGGCAGCACTCTTACTGACTAAAACCCACCCGTGTTCCTTCCTTAGCCCTTTATGTTCCAGGGCAGCGGTAAACCCTTTCGGATGTTCCCGCTACCCTGGCAGGCTTCGGCCCTATGGGGCCCCGTCGCTTTGCTGACATCTCTTTGAGGCGCGCGTGGAACACGTACACGCCGTCCGGCACGGGCCTAGTCCTGATCGGACGGAGAGCTACCCATTACTCTCCGCCCGCAAGCCCGGACCTAATAATAAATAATAATAATAATAAATCGTTTATTTCTCACCACAAACCAAGTTAAGAACAAAAATAAACAAATAAACATATGCTAACAAGTTACAACTTAGGTTGTGGATTGCTGGTGCCTGTGGTAGGTAAATAACACCTGTATTACAGGACACCAGGCCTCCACCTCAAAATCGCATTAATTATAAAACTAGCAAATAAATGTACAATGGCGCGTATAGAATTATCAGAAAACAGGTGAGTAAGCTAAAATACTGAAGACAAAAAAGTGTGTGTGTGCGTGTGCGTGTGTGTGTGTGTGTGTGGTGTGTGTGTGTATGTGTGTATGTGGTGTGTGTGTGTGTGTGTGTGGTGTGGTGGGGTGTGTGTGTGAGCGTGCACGTGTGAAGAAGGTATGTGCCGAAGTTAGTGAACCTGTGTATACCAAATTTCATAGCCTGATATTATTATTTCCATAATAACTGTAGAATAATTAGAGTGAGGACAAGAATTACTGGGGGACTTCCAGAAGGGCTTCAGTTTGTGAATATGATTGTGTAAGAAGCCAATTCAAGAGAGTAGTTTTATATAGGTGGCGATTTAAGTGATGTATGGATAACATTTTATGGAGTTTGTTGTACAAGTATGGTCCAAGGAAGACAAAGAATCTGCGGCTAAAGGATGTACTTAGTCCGGTAGAGGTTGCAACGAGATGGTTACGAGTGGTAGAATTCCGGTTGAAGGGGGTATTAGAATGCTGCTTCATTGCAGTAGCCATAATAAATAGCTGCCTGACAGTAGGAACTTGACAGAATTCGTATAACTGGATTGTAGGAAACAGGCGAGGCTTAAAACAGCACACCTTGAGCACTGCTCTTTGCGCCCTCTTAACCTTTATCAGGTTGGATTTGGCTGCACCACCCCACGTGATTGAGCAGTAGCTCAAGATGGACTGGCCCAATGCTAGGTACACCATTTTCATGACTTCCGCGTCAGCTGATTGACGTAATTGTTTAAAAATGTAGATGAGCTTTCTGACCCTCTTAGATAAGGTTTCAATATGTTCTTTAAATGTCAAATTGTTGTCTATTACTACACCCAAGTATTTTACTGATGTAACACGCTCAATTACCATAACACTTGAGTCATTATTAGCAGCATGTAAAGGATTCGCATATATTTGCAAAGTGGAATCTAAAGAATTCGATGGGTTGCGGATAGTAAAATTAAGAAGTTTGGTTTTAGATGTGTTTAAGGTGAGCAAATTGTTATTTAACCATTCTCTAACAGTATCAAATCCAGTTTGAGCTAAGCGATAGGTATCCATCCAGGTGTTTGATGAAAAAATAAGTGCTGTGTCATCAGCGTAAGAAAATATGTCACCGCCTTGAAGAGTGAGATTGCAGAGGTCATTAATATATACCAAAAACAAGGTCGGGCCAAGAATACTCCCCTGAGGGACTCCGTATTCAATAGGTAGTTCAGAGCTAGTGTAAGATCCTATTTTGACGCTTTGGGTTCTGTTGGTTAAATAACTCTGAAAAAGGGACAGCTGCACCCCTCTCACTCCCAGAGATTCGAGCTTTTCAATAAGAATGGAAATCGAAACCGTGTCGAAAGCTTTCGCGAGGTCTAAGAATAGTGCAACACACTTATGGCTTTTATCAAGTTTTTTGACTACATGATCCACTAGATTATGTACAGCATCATTTGTGGACAGATTTCTTCTAAAGCCATATTGATTAGGAGATAGAAAGCTGTGTGTCTCCAAGTATGCAACAAGCCGAGAGTTGATAATTTTCTCAAGTATCTTAGACATCGCGGGTAAGACAGAGATGGGCCGATAATGTTCGACGCGGCTTCGATCCCCAGATTTAAAAATCGGATGCAGAAGTGCCCTTTTGAATAGGTCAGGAAAGATACCTGTGGTTAAAGATAAGCTACAGATGTAAGTGAGTGGAGGAACAATAATATGTTTATACCTCTTTAGGAATTCAGAAGAAATGCCGTCCCAACCAGCTGCTGAACTATTTTTGAGAGAAATTATTAGGTGTTCCACCTCTGACTCATAGGTGTTTAATAGCACAAAAGATTTTGGCTGAGAGCAAAAGAACGACGGGGAAGGAGAGGGTAGGGTGCTCTTATTTATTTTTTCAGCCAAATCCTTACCCACTTTTACATAGTACGAGTTAACTTGGTTCAAAGAAGTTTGCTTATCACTGCAGGATTCTAGAAGTTCATATGCGGAAGGTTGAGATTTAGATAAATTAGTGACATTCTGGATAACATTCCATACTAGTTTTGAGTTTCTACCAGCTTTTTTAAATTCTAATTTTTCATAATCTGACTTAGCCTTTCGCAACAGGGTAGTACAATAATTTCTATACCTTCTATAGGATATAACGAGAATTTCATTTGTGGGTTTTTTTTTCATTTTTCTATAGAGATTGTCCCTATGACGCATACACTTCAGTAATCCTGGAGTTATCCAGGGTTTGATAGGCCGGCGTCTGCGGGACAATGTTATAGTTAACGTATTTTTAGCAAATGCTGATAAAATAGGCTCGACTAAATATTTAGTCGCCAAGTTAGGGTCCTCGACAGAATACACCAGATCGAAGTTTATGTTCAGTACGTCACTTGCAAGCCCATCCTTGTTGACCTTTGTAAGCTTGTTAAAAGAAGGAAGTTTAGTGTTATGATTTTTATCTTTAAGGAGGGCGAGCAAAACTGAGTAGTGATCAGTAATAGTGGGCTCTAGTACTAAAATTTTAGACGAATTGGAAGATTTTAGGTTAGCGTGATCAAGGCAAGTGGAACCATGAGTGGGGTAGGTATGACCCGTAAAGAGTCCGTGGTGTGCAAGTAGATCCAAATAGTCTAAAGAATGTTTGGATTGACAACCGTGGGTAATATCAATGTTAATGTCTCCCATGAGGATAATATTCTTATAGGTTTTAAGTTCGCCAAGGGTACTGTCAAGCGACTCGATAAATAACGAAGGATCAGAAAAGGCATTAGGTCTATAAACAGCAATAATCGCTACATGGGTACCTAAAGTAACAATTAGACAATTACATTCAGAAATTACTGGCTCTATTACTTTTATATTAGACAAACTCGTTTTGGTATAAACAACCACACCGTCATTTTGATTATAATTATTTATAGTTTTGTAGGAGTTGTAGCCTTCAATAGTGGGAATAAAGGGATTACAAGAAAGCCAGCATTCGGACAAAATAATTACATCACTAAGTACATTAATTCGCTCGAGTAAAGTGAGGAATCCAGAGAAGTTGGCACGAATACTGCGAATATTTTGTTGTAACACGGTAAGGTTAATATTTGGTACAGGTAATAAAGTAACACAGACGTCAGGGTCACAGGATTGCGCATCACAGAAGGAAATATTATCCAAGTTAGCCATCAAATCATTTATAGCCGCGAATTATAATTTTAATATTTCTCGAGGCACTAATATGGTGACATTGAGCGGAACCGCTCCAAAAATATATTCCAGTACAAGTATCAACAAAATTATAATGCTTTACAGTGTATGATTCACTAACAGTATATGTGTCTAGAACGAAAATACGATATAGTTTAAAGTTGCTTTTATAGTACGTCGACAGCAGTATTGTAGTGCAGTGCAGGTTGGCAGATGTCACATGTCTTCGAATGTTTGGTTCTAGGACATGCCGGTTTCCTCACGATGTTTCCCTTCACCGTTATTGAGAGCAATGGTGATGAAATAAATTACACAAAATAAAGAAAGAAAAGAAGAAAAAAAGAAAATGTATTTATTTTACACACAAAAAAAAAACAAGTTGGGGGTAAACATGCGTCACATTCACGCAAAACGGCCATCACTCAGCATAATTTTAAGACCCTATACGAGACAGAGCCCCAGCGCTGGTTTTCAGCGGCAGCCGGCGCTGACGTGATGACGTTAACCAGTGCAGCATGCAATTATACATTAATAAATAAAAACAACAATCAAAACAAGAAATAAATAAACCATTGCAACATAAAGCGCCTGTCTGGTTTCGAACCCACAACCTACAACTGGTAAGTCAGGGCCGTTACCATCTACGTTACCGTTACGTCTTACCACTGTTACCATAGAAACGCGGATAATTCATTCTTCTTAAAATCTCTACAGACAACTGCTGACTTAAAAGAAATGCCCTAACCCTCTGCCATTCAGCGACAAACCACCTAATCTAGATCACTAAAGACGCCTATTCACTGACGCCTCAATAGACCTGTACTAAATGATCGGGGTGTATTGATAACGCAGTGAATAGGAGGTTTATAGTACCGTAGCTATATTGAACGCCAAGTTAAGGGTTATGTGTCTTAGATAGCGTATTGTTGGACTGAAGGTTTTCAAAATGGTGGAATGGTCTTACCTGGATTTTGTAGGTAAAGAGGAATTCAGGTGTCAGTTATTGTGCTATTCTATAAAATTACCCTATTGTAGTAACACCCAACTACTGCTGAACAATTTTGCCAAAGTTTTTTTCTGTATACCTACACGAAATTCTGCATTTCAGATAAAAATGTCACATGCACTATACCCAGAGTGGAATCAACTACATGAAAGCCTTATATTATTTTAATTATTGTGAATGTGAGGACTATGTGGGTCATTGCTTTTTTTCTGTTTTTTATTCCTCTCAGTTAATTTTAATCATGATCATCTTCTATATTACTTATAATAAATCTGTAGAAGTGAAAATTCTGTACATTGAAAATATCAAAAAAATAAATGGCAGGGGGTGTTACTAGACCGACACCGAACCCAAAAATGTGATTAAAAAAATTTTTGTCTGTCTGTCTGTCTGTCGGTCTGTCTGTCTGTCTGTCTGTCTGTTTGTTCAGGCATCACGCAAAAACTACCGGTTCGATTTCGATGAAACTTGGTATAATTATTCTTTAATATCCTGGGCTGGGTACTTTTTATCCCGGAAAAGTATATACAATAAAAAACAAACTTAATTTTGCGGTTCGATCCCTGGACCCGATACTGTACCAACCGCAAATAATAAGTTTGTCGTAGGTTAAGTCATGCAATGGAGTTCATTTTTATTCCTTTTAGTTTTTAGAGTTATTTAGGTTTATTTTTATATGAGTCGTAGGTATAGATTTTAATTTTAAAGTATAGGTAGTATATTTGATAGTGTACGTAGTGACCGTAGGTTATTTTATAATACTGTTAGGTAGGTTTAGTCATTCGTATAGATATTAGTTTTTAGGGATTTTGCTTATTTATTGAGTTTAGATTAGTAAAGTTATCATCAGAAATAGGTTTATTTAGGAAGGTAGGTATTTAATTTTCTGTTATTGAGTTTTTTTTTTAAATTAGTTAGGTACTTAGGTAAAGATATCATATAGGTACCCTCTTAATCACGACTAATGAGACACAATTGGTTTTCTATTGTAATTAGCCACAAAGGGCCCGCGACATAGATGGCATTCTGGGGAAGCACATACATTTTATCCTGTTAGCACGTTCCCATGGGTAAATTTCCGACATCCACGCGGGCGAAGCCGCGGGCAGAAGCTAGTGGTTAAATAAAGGACATTTGAGTAGGAACTCAAATGTCCTTGCTTTGGTCTTGTTCGTCGAATCGTTGAGCTACCTATTCTGAGTTGAGCTGCACGATTACTCACCAATGCGTGCACTGACTGGACAGGTCCACTCAACCTGTATGGGTCTTTAATTAAAAGACCATTTCAAACACGAATCCACATGGTCTTTACATGATCTGACCAAGATTATGTCTGGACAGTAAAAGAGACTGTGACCTCTAAGTTTGTTTCGGCCTTTCTTCTCAGAGTAGTCAGATAGGAAACGCCGACCATATCTAGTTTAAAAAATATGGTTGTTTGTAAAAACCAACGTTCAGAAATAAAATCGTTTATTTAGTCCGGGAATAAATAAACACGTAACCCGTCCAGTCACCATCAGAACTCATTGCAGTCAAAAACAGTATTTCTAAACATCATCATACATATTATTTAGAAGATGGATTGTTGATCGCTTTTTGTTTTTATTAAAAACAAAAGGAAACTGCTGCAGCTCAACAATCCAACCTCATAACCTCATTAGATAATCGGTTACACCATTATATTAACTGCAGTTTATTTAATTCCTAGTTAAGATGAACCGGAGGGGCGAGCGTAATGAATAGCGAGACCACAACCCTGTTGAGAGCTCTATTTACCGTAGCAAGGATTATGTTGTTCTCATGATGTTTGTCTAAATGAATGGAAGGGAACTGAGATTGTCAGTAAGAGGAAATGAGTTTTAATGTATAATGGGGTATTCTTGGTTAATGTTTTCTCTCATTACCGCACATAAAGCAGTGCAAATGTCCTTTGTATTACTAAAGACTTTTGTAAATATACTTATTAATAGTTTTTTTTACATTTTATTACTGTGAAAAAATCAAAGGTGGAAATTCATAAAGGACTCCATCCTGGAATGCAAATTTAGGGTTACTCCACAAACGATGGGACACATATTTTTCTCTTTTCAATCTCCCACGTGTTATTCAACTAAAATTACTGAACAGGAAATGAAAACACTCATAAAACTGTTCAAAGTAAACAACGCTTGCAAACAATACAAATACTATTAATCTATCCATTCCAAAATAATAAATATAAAATCGAATCACACCATTCGGGTTTATATTCATTTCGGGTTTATAGTAAAACGTATATACCAAGTTTATAGTTAAACTGTAATCAAGGATTGCACCATTTCGTTAACCGTAGTTTACTAAACCCGGAATTAAGATTAACCGTAGGGGCCAGTGTAACGGATAGCGGTATCTTTACCGTGTTGAAAGCTTTACTCGAATTAGGATCATGTAGAGAGGATTTAAGGAATCCTTTTAAGGATAGGTCACTCAATCTCTTCCTGGTATACCGTGGTGAGAATCGATTGGTTTCCTCAATTTTTTTGATTCGTGGAAAGGTATGATTGGTGGTTAACGATGACATTCGATTACTTTGGTAAATTGATATTCTGATTAGTTTACTACGAATAGTTAATATGTTCAAAGCTTATATTACTGATCTATTATAGGTATTATTGCAGTTGCTAACCGTAGTGGTAACAACAAAATGGTTGTTTCAAGAATAGAACTTGAGCATTCTTGGATTCGTGACAAGGTAGGATTGGTGGTAAACTATGTTTTCCATTCCAAGGTTGCCTGGAAGTGATTGCAAAAAGCGATAAGGCCATTGTATTTTGTAGTGTTTGATTAATTTTTATGTTATGTATTATTGTAGTGTACAACAACGTAAGTATATACATATAACTAAATCCGATTACTTTGTTAATTTGAGAGTACGGTTAGTTTACTATGTATGGTTGATCCGATCACAGCTGACTGACTAATTATGGGCACCAATGGCTCTGCCAACTGTGGTAATAACACTTATGTACCTAATTGGTTACTCAAAACATTCATTTACCGAATATAATTCTCAACAAAAGTTCCTTTAGTTAAAAGAACTAATTAAAGCATGATTAATGCAAGAAGGTACTACCATATCTACATGGGTAGCTACATTCCCTTCGATCGTAAAACATTTAGTGCCCCATACCTTTCCTTACTCCTCGAACAACGACGCTAAAAGGTATAATCCTAATACATATTTACGCAATTAAAAGCAATAAACTAAGGCTAATCTCCGCTAAAATTACGCAAATTGGGTGCGTAGCGCGCAAGAACGCAGCTCAATTCTCATTTCACCTCAAATAGCAGGGTTGTTTAGTATAAATCCCATTAAAGTGTGGGTCGGGACCTTAGCTTTAGGGAAGTCTTGGGCTTATTAAGGGACTAATGGAATGGAAAAACTCGGGAAGGTAAGTACGGCCTGGATTGGAAATGGAAAAGATCTCGAAAGGGAACGTACCTACTAATTTTCGTGCAAAAGCGATAGAAAAAGCCAGTTTTTTTTAACGGATAAATACTCTGTCAAAAAATTAAATGCACCATAGTATGTGGAAATTACTGCATTGACAGTAGGACAAAACAATATAACTTATCTTTCAGGCCGTATTTTGGCGATGGCCGCCAATATCAACGGAGACTACCCTTCGACGCGGGAGATATTATAGTGTACAATGTGTGCGCAGATACAACACCCTAATTGCGTAACACACGATCAATCGGAATCGGTTTCATTTTGACAGTTCAACAACATTCATTGCGTTATTTACGTGTTGAGCAAACAAATTATCCGATGATCGTGTTTCACGCAATTAGGGTGCAGATGCACTCTATCTTCCCCCTCACTCTCATAGGCCGATGGGACGGCAATCCGATACGACCGGAGAGAGATCAGGTGGATCAGATTATGCACAGTAGATGTTGTGTTTGTTTCTTAAGAAATAACATGTTCAGTTTCAATCGCGTCTTTTAGTTATTGAAAACACGTCATATTTACAAGAGTAGCTTCAAACTTAGTATATAACTATTTAACACAAACCATGAACGTAGAATCATTCTTCAGAATCACATAACAATATTAACGGATTACCTAAACAAACAGCGAAACACACTTCAAAAGACGTAGCAACAATGAAGTACTTCAAGAACATTCCTCAGAATAACACAATACTACGAAATAATTACTGTATAACGTACACTCGAAATAATCTGTAGTTCGACCACAAGCTAGTTAATTCCTATCAGACAGGTCCCTACTAAATAATCGAATTTACGTGAGAACCCTGTTTTCGTTCGGCGATAAACTAAGGGATTTTGTAGATACATATAACGCTTGGGGTTATAGAAGCTGAGATCAGGCATTTTTGTTTTGTTTTTTTTTGTGTCATAATTTGTCATTGAAGAGCGGGGCCTTCTAGCACAGGTATACCTTTTACTTAAAAGGAGGTCCCTATGTAAGATTTACTGTAAAAGTTCTACAAGTTTCTGCACCTTTTTTACCCCCCGACGCAAAAAAACGACGGGTTTTTGCGTCGGGGGTTAATAAAGGTTGGTCGCTGCTATTTTAAACTTTAACAGAACGTCAGGCTAATAATTAGAGCGGTCCCCCGATGGGACAACATTTAATCAAATAATTTCACACGTACTTACGTAGGGTCATAATTCAAGGTTATTTTTTTCTTTTTATAGGGTTTGACGTTTATAACTTTTTTGTTCTATTTGTGGCTATTTTTTTAATAGCTTATTTTATTTTTTTATTATGTTCGGATTTTGTGCATTTGTTGTTCTGAGGCAATTAAGCTTGGAATGGTGGTAGTTTATATTTGGATTGAAGATAAATACAGAAACATTTGCTATTTTAAGGCTACCTAATATTATATATAAGATAAGTAACCAAGTCCTGTCACAATCGGTCCAGCTGTTTCGGAGATTAACGGCAACAGACAAAAATGATAAAAATTGTCTTTTTGTTATAAGCATCGTGTGTACTTTCATATGCATTTAGTAAAAAGTTGTTGTTTTAACGTTACAAACAGACGCTTCAATTTTATTTATTTGTATAAATAATAAAATCTATTCATTCATTTTCCAATATTGAGACACTAAAACATACAACAAAATACAATCCATAGAAAATGCCTATGGCATTAAGTCCACCTGTGTGCTTAAAGTATTAAATAAATAAATACGTTTTAATATTAAATTATAAAACCTTCGTTTCAAGGCTTTTTCATCCATACCTTCGTCAAGGACAAGTTCTAATGAAAAATCATGAATAACAAATCACCCTCCTCAAATCCATAGTCAAGTCCTTGATCAGTATTCCAGCTTTCTTTCCCTCATTCCTAATACCCTTGACCTTCAGTAGTTTGATATCCTGGCAAGTGGCAAGAAGATATAAACCAATCGTTAATTTTTTCCCGCCCAGCTAGAAGCGAGGGGTAATTTCCTGTGAGGCTTGGGTAGACAGTTCAGCGTAGCATGGGGCTTGTCACACCGTAGTGTAACTTTGAATACTATTTGTCATACTGTTTTATTGGTCTTTAACGCGGATCGCTTTCTTTTTCTAGTTAAGTATCTGATGGTTTTCTAAGGCGCTAAAGACGATAGTGGGGTCAAAATGAAAAACGAAGAAGGTGGCGGCGAAAATTTTCAAAATTTTCGTCATGGATGTCGTTTTTATGCATTTCATGGGTGCTAAAGCCAGTTGTGAGGTCAAAATCAAAATCCAAGAAGAGCCGATAGCGGGGTCAAAATGCAAACTAAGAAACTTCGTTTCTGACGGGGTCAACCGCACACGTTTTTTTTTTGTTATTGGATGGCAAACAAGCCGACGGTCCACCTGATACTAAGTGGATACCGCCGCCTGTAGGCTATCTGCAATTTAAGTGGCTTCGGAGACGCTTTGACATCCCAGAGACAGTTATGAAAGGTCTCATGCGTTTGTAATTACACCGGCATCCATGTTTGTAGGTATCTAGCAATATGTAGGGGTATAGGGTTCAAGAGTGTCCGTGGAGTTTCTTGCCCGTTCTTCTCCATAGAGATCTACGCTTTGGAATAGGCAACTAGCTTCAACTTTCTGACTAACTGACCGACTATTTAATTTTGACAATTCAAAAGTGCCTGTATATGGTTTAATTGAAATAAATGATTTGAGTATATCTTAAAAATTGCATATACATACATTTTCGGTTAAAGAAAACTTTAGGGAGATCAGTTAGCGGTGGTCATATTGCTTTTAAAAGATCAGAAGATCAGTTCAGCCTGTTTAATAGATTAAAATTTTGTTCTTTAATAAATACTAAATCTTGTCAACGATTTAGCAAAGCCACAAGAAAAATTATTGAGTGAACGTTCAAACAAGTTTTAAACTTAGGTATCAGCACCAATAATGCATTTATTTTCAACCACTTCTCAGCTAACTTTAAAACCGACTTTTTCTATAAAACCGTCCAATAAATCAAGTAATCTTATTTTATTTAATCCAATATACTTCATTTCATAAAAGCTATCTACATAGAAATTGTCTTTGATGCTCTCATTTACTAGAAAAAGTAATTGAACTTTTTATTTGCACTAGTACTTTGAGAATCAAGACGAGCTTCAAAGCTAATTGGCATTTAAAAAATAAAATAGTTTAAGAAGCTGGTCGTCGTATTTTTTAATAGGCGTTGATTGAAATATACCTGCGGATCGTATCATAGTAGAAATTATATAATTGGATATTACGACATAATGTGGTGCTGTGGCTCCTGAGTTCTAGGCACTTGTCCTACTGCCGGCGATTAACGAGAAGATCTAGCAACTAAAAACGAGTTGGCGAGCAACGTCCAGCGAGGACGCGACGGCGACAAGCGATTACTCGCTGGTGTGCGTATGTACGAAGCGTGAGTCTCTAGGCGAGTTTTGGCGGACTGCTCACCAAGCGAGCGTCACTGAGTGAGCCTTCTCCTTGATAGCACTTGTCGCTACGACGAACGGGTACTCATCGACGGTGTGAACAGTCAGCGATCAACTGTTAATAATATAATATATCATTGTGTTGTACTTAGCCGGGACCTTTAATCTTTTGCTCGTTTGAGCAAGAAAATCGTTGATAGTGGGACAGGTGTCTTACAAACTCATTTCTTATATCATTCCCTTCTCTGATTTTAGACTACAGTGGGTAGATTACAAGCTGAAGTTAGTTATTTGTTTAACTGTTCTCAACTTTGATAACATAATTTGAGTACAAAATAATAGTGTCTGTAATGTTTATGTTCGCTAATTATTACCTTGTATTTACCTAGTTAAATGAAACGTACAATTGTTTAATATTATGTATTTATTTCAGCTGTCTGTGCGTGTGTGCCGTTTATATTTTACATCTATTATACAGTACCAACCCGTGTCAAAATTCCAAAAACAAACATGTCCTTTCATTGCGTATTTATACAGCTAACAATAAAATGATTTCGAGAATCAGTTAACAATGTAAATAAAACACATTGGATGGATTGACCGCATGACTAAATTTAGATGGGCATTCAATTAATATAGCATATCTGTATTTGCCATTTATCACTTCATGGGTGGAAACTTGCCTCTAAACTAGTAGTCCTGCTGATTGCTTACAGAATTAACACTTATATGAATGATATATTACTGACGGTTGGGTTTGGTAGGACGGAATTACTTGAGGAGTTCCACAGGGGTCAGTCTTAGGCCCTTAAGGAAATGTTCATGATTGTCGATTATTTTCTCTTACGCTCTGGTGACATTTTGGAAGTCTTTTGAGAGGACCTTGATGAGTTCGTGATGGCAAATATTTTCAATGCAATCTATGTCAAAAGATTCGAAAAAAAACATCACTTCACGAATTGTCGAAGGGTAGAAAATCTTCAAAGTTTGTAATACTTGCAAGGAGCATTTGAATACAATTAATCAGCACGGTTATTGACTTAGCTCTCTATGAAATAAAATGAGCTTTGTTACACAGCGGTGTTACAGACTACTCTGCCCTGAATTCATGAAACATAAACCCCGAAGGGTGATATTCGAAGAGCGTTATGTACCTTATGTTATTTTGTTGTAGCGACCTAATATACCCATGTTTACCCCTTATGGGTAGTTTATGGGATCCTATAACATTTTATCGTTAGGATCCTGTATTGCAAATGACATGGACGTATTAGTTTATACCCACATGGTATGGGGAGAAGAATTGAGATTTGTATCAGTTTCATGGTGTAGGTATCTATTTCAGGATATTTATTCATATTTAACTCAAAACGTTTTCTAAAAAAGAAAAAGAAAGAAAGAACAATTTTATGAACCAGCTGCTTAACACAAAGCGCAAGGATTCTCTTGATAATCAAATAAAATGAAAGTATTGTCATCTTTTTCTAACACAATGCGGTCGGAAAAGGACAACGATGCTTTCACGACGCTAAAAAGCTGGCAAACCTGTTTACGCCTTGGTCTTCAATGTCATATTCATGTCATACTTAGAGGCATTGACGGGCTAATCACAAAGTAAAGCACCTGTCTGGGTTTGAACCCACCACCTCATGATTTGGTGCCGTTAGCAATGGGCCACCACTACTCTATTTAAAAATCCTTTCAAAACGGTGAAGGAAAACATCGTGAGGAAACCGGCATGTCCTAGAGCCAAAAATTCGACGACATGTATCATGTATCACAATCTACCAACCCGCGCAGGGCCCGCGTAGAAGATTACAGTCAAAGAGAGAAAGCCTGTGGGAACATTATATGACAGATGATGACAGACTAAGCAGCACTAAAATAACATCTGCTTTATTTTGCTCGAAGGACAAAAATTTAAAATATAATCCCATAGGTAACAAATTCATCACTGAAAACCCAACTGATAGCAAATATAGAACTTTACGAACACAACAGAGGGGTAATTCTCGTAATTTTAAGAACGTTCAGTCTGATCTCAATCTGTCAAAAAAACGTCTAATTTCCCTACATTTTGACAAGTTTTTGTTATTTGTTTGTCGCCGAGATGACACTGTGACTAGATTTAGAACGTTTTAAATTACGGGAATACGGGCCCAGATTATACCATCCTTGATGTTCAGATTAATGCATAGGTAACGGGCCTTGTAAATCGAGACGTATTGAGAGGATACCGGCAAGTAATGTCCGGCTGCTTGTCTAATAAATCGTCGTTCAGACTCAGTCTGAAATTGGGGCATCTGTCTTCGTTCAGTAGTACTGGTAAAGTTAAAGCTACGGTTATTTTGAGCGGTTCTGAATTTGTAAGAAAACACAAACCCTCTTATTAATAGAATTTGCTTAAAGTTATGAGACGTTAAGAGGGTGCACACAGGTCCACTAGCGCCACTCCTTTAAAAAAATATTACCTCGTGACTGAGAAGGAATTATGAAAATCTGTTCAATCAGCGACCTCGGTAAGTGTGTCTAGAATTTTCTAATACCTTTTATAAAATTTCATATTGAGACACGAAGCAACAAAATTCGATCTAAAGAAAAGCGGCCACATTCCTATATGTCGTATTTAGTTGCTTCGTGTCTCAATATGAAACTTAATAAAAGGTATTAGAAAATTCTAGACACACTTTACCGAGGTCGCTGATTGAGCAGATTTTCATAATTCCTTCTCAGTCACGAGATAATATTTTTTTTAAGGAGTGGCGCTAGTGGACCGTTGTACAGGCTCTTAAAACGTCAAAATTTATGGTTTATTCGACGCTAATCCTTACTTTACTTAGGGCTGACTTTTCAATCGACAGATAATATTATATTCGTGGAATAAAATCGACGTCTGACAGTTTTTATATGGAAGAACTGTCAAAAATTCAAAATTATTCCTACGATAAAATTATCTAGCGTTGGAAAAATAAACCCTTATAGCAACTTTTATTTATAAGGGGGTTATTGTGTAAAAATCATTAAGTTGAGGTTCAATATCTTTCTAGTTTGAGCAGAGAACTTTAAAAAAACTTTAAACGTAGAACGAAACTTAAAATAAACGTAACTTCGAACTTTAAATTGTCTAGAAAAGCACAATTTTTGTAGCTAAGTAATATTTCTGAATATCATGTTATGGACTTATGGAGTGTCGGTGGTTGGCGGAGGTGGTGCTGGTATGGTGGCAGCCGCTCCATGTAAAATACTGGCATTCAGCTGCATCTGCAGTGCGATTCTGTAACCATCTCACCGTGAAAACTTAGGTGAAGTGAGCGTGGAGTGAGCTGTCATTCCAAATAATGCTAGGGATTGACACTACTGACAACTCACATCAAGCTCACTTCACTTGAGTTTTCACGGTGAGATTTTTACAGAATCAACCGGTTGGTTAGACTGGAAGCCGACCCCGATATATAATACTTAGACGGCACGGTTGGCGCAGTGGTTAAGCGATTGACTGCTGCGCTGCGTGTCGCGAGTTGATTCCCGCACGGAACAAATATTTGTATGACCTACAAGTAATTTTTCCGGGTCTGGCTGTTTGTGTATGTGAGTTTGAATGTTTGTAAACGCACCCACGACACAGGAGATATTCCTAGTGTGGGGCAACATTTTATAAAAAAAAAAAACTTTGAAATCCTCAAATCCCTGTAATTATATAATACTAGCAGCCCGCCCCGGCTTCGCACGGGTAGCAGAGTATAAACGCCTATATAGTTTTTTCAGTCTTAGTGTCGTATGAGGTTGTTGGTTTACGCGGCGCACTACAGTAAACCTCCCAGTCGGCATGATGTTTCCGACATCTTCAACAATCATTATCATTATAAATACCAATTTACACAATACCCTTAAACCTTCCTTATGAATCACTCCGTTCATTGGTGAAAACCGTATGAAAATCCATTCGTTAATTTTTGAGCTTATCGGGTTCTGACAGATAGGCAGACGCGGCAGGGGGACTTTGTTCAAATTCAAATTCATTTATTGGTGTGATTTTTGCTACATTTTACATGAGATCTTAATAATAAATAATCAGTTCCTCAAAAATCTACCTTAAAGGTGTACACTCTTTAACTTTCACACAATTAGTATTATTATAAAAAAAGAACAATCAACATATTAAAATAAAATTATTACAACAAAACACAGCATAACATAAATAATGGAAATAAAGATAATAATAATACAATGTCAAAATTAAATAAATATCAATGTCAAATAACTTACAATTTATCATTATGGAATTCGTCAATAGTATAATAACATTTTTCCAATAATAGATGTCTTAATTTGTTTTTAAATTGAATATTTTGTTTTGTTTTAACTTATGTAGTGATTTATAAAAACCCACGCGGAAATATAAAATGATACCATTTTCTATTGAGTCGTGCTCATGGTCTGAGTTATCATATTTGTGTAAACGTAGGTTATTAGTTAGTTGTTTACTCACTGCCACCATGACCTTGTCTGAATACAAATCATACCTAATTCTCTTTTTTCTAAAGCTGATATTCAATCGAAACTCCTATAAGGTCAGCAAATTGTATTTTAACATCCTCTGACGGGACCAACGTGGGCTACAAACTTGTTCCCCGCAGACTGATTAATTCTGCACGAACAAGTCACAACTTTTCCCTTTTTTAACGAGACTAGACCCACGTCTTTGCTTGGCGTTATTCAATTACACCTTCATAATTTACTCAATCTATGACGATTTTGTCCAGCCAGTAATTTTATCTGTCGATTCTATGGGACTGAGTTTGTTTCGGCCTTTCTTCTCAGACTAGTCAGATAAGAAACGCCGATCTCTAGTTTTAAAAATATGATTGACTTTAAAAGTGTTTGTTCAAACCTACTCATCATCTGCCTAGCCTATTCCCAACTATGTTGGGGTCGGTTTCCAGTCTAACCGGATGCAGCTGAATACCAGTATTTTACATGGAGCGACTGCCTTTCTGACCTACACAACCCAGTTACTGGATAGTACGATATCCCTTGGTAAGACTGGTTGTCAGACTTTTGGGCTTGTTTGCTTTTGTTCAAACCTACTATCAGAAATAAAATCATTTATCATTTTATTCACTTGTCCACATTTAACATGTTTGTCAAAGTTAAGTTTTTGTAAATCTAATACTATTATGAGGTGTTTTTTGACATGAAAACTTCTTTGGCGCACCTTGCGGTCTTTCTGAACAATAAACGAAACTGGACCGTCACACGGTGACGCTGAATCGGGTTAACTCGATCCCAGTCGATTGTTGACGCTGAATCGCGAATACTCTGCGCTGAATCGCGTATACTCGGCGCTGAATCACTTATACTCGGCGCTGAATCACTTATACTCGGCGCTGAATCACTTATACTCGGCGCTGGATCGCGTATACTCGGCGCTGAATCGCGTATACTCAAGTCGCATATAGTTTTCACTTCTAGCGTGTGGTCATGTAAGCTCCCCCTATTTTCCGTCTTTATAAAAAAAAACCTTATATATCCTTCTTGAGGTAGGTACTTCAAGGATTTTTTTTGCATCTTAAATTAACAAAAAAGTAAGATTTTTAACAATATTGATGTTGGGTTACGAGGGGACGGTGTTTTTGAGGAGAAACAAGTGTTTATGTTGAACACTACTTATTGACTCACTCTCAAACTGTTCTTAGTATTAAAATGTTAATGAAATGTTGATGCCATGTTGATGAAATGGTTGAATACACCCGGCTAACGCGGTAGACAAAAGTGCAGTGAATCAAATATAAAGTATAAGTAATAAAATTAGATCAACGCGGCACGCATATTGCTTACTGAGGTGAGAGCACCGAACAATTGGCAAATGTTAATATAGTGCTATAAAACCCTTTATCAAAAACGTCAGTCATTCGTGTTGATATTTCGCGGTTTTTGATAAGGGTTTATTTACGTTTGTAAAACTTTAAAGCCTCACTCAGTGAGAATATTGGGATATTTCGACAAGTGGCATTTATTTGTACCCAATATTATAATATTAATATTATGTACTCCTCAACCCCATACGGGAAAAAGGGTTAGTTTCTGAAGTATCAATTCAACCGGCTTTCTAATGAGCGGCCTAATAGCAAGCAGCTTAGATGCAAAACATTACTTGTGACTCGCGTACTTACTGATGATGTTTACTTACGGCTAGAATAGTTATGTGCAAAATATTTTTCATGTACCTACCTACATTTACACACACATAATTATAGTGACCTGGGGGCCTAAAAAGGCCACTTTGGCACAATCATAATAGGATAACGATATGAATCATTATTAAAAATCATAAAATGGACACAAACTGACAATTCATAATATGATCTGTGTGCAATTCATATCACAATAAAACAACATTAAAACTGTAGAAATAAAAAATAAAAAACCAATTTGATTAATAAAAACTGCAATGAAAAATTTACCGATAAAATTACGATTTTTATGTTTTTTATGCGGCAATATTTACACCAAATATGAAATGAAATTTTACGAAAATTAGTGAATTGCTAATGATCTGCTGGGAATTCAGGAAATGAATAGCTTTTAGAGGTATTGCTTAAAGTGGCCTTTTTAGGCCCCCTGGTTATGATCCCAATGGAGCGCAGAGCTAAGAGATTCATTGGCGATAAAAAGCTGGTGGAGGCAAAGCTTCACAGTTTGGCTCACCGGTGAAGTGTTGCCTGTCTGTCCGTCTTCTACAGACTACTTTGGGGAGTGTGCATAAGAGCTACATGAGCTCATCCCGCCTTCACCTTTTTACCATCGACAGTCCAGACGCACTGCGGGATACCACCCCTATTTGGTAAATATACCATATATACGCACTAAGCGTTTCTCATCATCTTTTCTGATGCGCACAGCTAAGGAGTGGGATTGTCTGCCTGCGTCTGCATTCCCGAGTTCATACAACCCGAATCCCTTCAGGGCGAGAGTGTGATAGGCTTTTTCTGGGCAAGCTCGTTCCACCGTAGATCTCATCCCTACCTCTGGGCTGGATTGAGGTCAAGAGTGAGCCCATTGTCAATAATAAAAAAAAAATGTTCTACAGAAAGGTCAGGTGCATAGTACTCGCAATCGGCGTGCGTGTATGACCAGCGAGGTAATAGCGTAAA
The DNA here is from genome assembly GCA_945859715.1 of Apamea sordens. Classification (NCBI taxonomy): domain Eukaryota; kingdom Metazoa; phylum Arthropoda; class Insecta; order Lepidoptera; family Noctuidae; genus Apamea; species Apamea sordens. The sequence goes on from OX244002.1 coordinate 2,362,026, forward strand.
ACACTAACAGTAACAATGGCTGTCATTTTGACAGTTCAACAACATCCATTGCGTTATTTACTTTGTTGAGCAGACACATTTTTCGAACCTATGAAGCAATGGATTAGCAACATCGTTCAAAATTATTCAGATTGTGATTAAAAGTGTGTTACGCAATTAGGGTGAAGATGTATGAATGTAAACGAAGTAAAATAATAATAATAATAATATCCCTGGACATTTCACACAGCGCCATCTAGTCCCAAGCTAAGCAACCTAATGCTTGTGTTATGGTAGGTAACAAGATGGCTAATAAACTACTTATATACATTTTTTTTTGTAAATACATACATATTATAGATAGATAAATACCCAGACTCAGAACAAATACATGTAGGACTTACAAATATTTGTTCTGTGCGGGAATCGAACCCGCGACACGCAGCGCAGCAGTCCGATCGCTCAGCTACTGCGCTAACCGTGTTGTCAAAAAAAATATTATGATTACGATCCTTGGATCGCATCGGTAGCAGGTGGCGTTCTGTAGTTCCTGTCTGCCCGCTCATGTATGTAATTATAATTACATGTTAGAATTAATAATATAATATTCAATAACGTGAAGTAATTTATCATATTCCTACGCAATTCTGTTAATTACACAAATAACAGATTGTAGAATTGGTACCATCTGTACCCTGCTTTAGTGAACGATGAGTTTCTAATTACCTTCGAACACAATACTGTACAACGTATCGCTATCAGTTAGAGGAATAAAATTTATTTAGGTCCTTTTACAAAGTAATACATTTACAAACTTATAAATACTAAGTAGTACCAAGTCCTTAACAGATTGACTTAAATACTAATATAAAAGCTAGTTTAATTTATACGTTTTTAATTACCTATGAATTACTTGTTAACTAGTTTTACTGATTGTAATGTGTAATAACAGAGTGTGGAACCTAATATAGAAATACGCTTGTGCGATATGATAGGTACATACAGATAGTACGATATGATTATAGGTACATACAGAAAAGATATCACGTTTCGCCGAAAACTTTGTTGTTAGAAAACATTGTTTGTAGACATCTCGGTACATAGGAAGCACGGTTGTTCTTCTCCAGAGGCGCTTTCTGTGAACAAAGGTATCTGGAAACAGTGGTTTCTATGAAAAAGTTTACGGCAAGAAGTGCTATCTATGAACAGAGATCTCTGTCAAAAGTGATTCCTATGTACCGAGATGTCTACAAACAATGTATTCTAACAACAAAGTTCGGCGAAACGTGCTGTCTAGGAATAGAGATTTCTATTGGCTGTGCTTTCTGTATGTAGTCATATCGTACAAGCGTATTTCTATAGTAGGTTCCACGCTCGTAATAACAGCCGATAATAAATAAATAAATTCGAGAGGGAATGGTATTTCATAATCCACCACGCAGGCCCAGTGCAGGTCGCATGTCTTCGAATTTTTGGTTTGGTCTAGAAGACATGCCGGTGTCCTCATGATGTTTTTCTTCACAGTTTTTATGAGTCTTTCTGGGTTAGAACCCACGACATTGTATGGGTGGGTACATTTGTAAGTCGGGGCGTAATACAAGTCGTTACCACTAGGTCACCACTAAGGAAAAGTGTAACAAGAGTTTATACGAGTGTTATTAATTCATCATCATCTGCCTAGCCTTTTCCCAACTATGTTGGGGTCGGCTTCCAGTCTAACCGGATGCAACTGAATATCAGTATTTTACATGGAGCGACTGCCTATCTGACCTCCACAAACCAGTTACTGGGTAATACGATACCCCTTGGTAAGACTGGTTGTCAGACTTTCGGGCTCCTGACTACCCGTAACGACTGTCAAAGATCCACGAATGACAGCCGGGACCAACGGCTTAACGTGCTTTCCGAGGCACGGAGGGGTCTCGGTATGTAAAGATGGTCACCCATCCACAGACCAACCGCGGCAAGCATAGCTTAACCTGACCGATCGACCTGTGCGGCTGTTATTATTTAGCCACGGGCCCCTCACGAGTGTCCCACCAAAATCGATTAGTGAGACAAGGTGTAATTTAAAATGCCCCCGGTTCCCCCCGCGTGGAGTTCAGAAATTATCCCAGGGGTCATACTATCGGGATAAAAGTACCCTGTATGGTCATCCAGGTTATAAACTATCTGTGTGCCAAATTTCATTCAAATCCGTTTAGCCGTTTTTGCGTGGTTGAGTAACAAACATCCAAACATACAAAATTTCACATTTATAATATTACTAGCTGCGCCCCGCGGTTTCACCCGCATAAGTTTCGATCTTGTGGGAATATCGGAATAAAAAGTATTATATTTGATAATCCTGGTAATAAACCATCTGTGTGCCAAATTTCATCCAAATCGGTTCAGTAGGTAGTTTTTGCGTGAAAGAGTAACAAACATCCATCCATCCATCCATACACACTTTCGCATTGTAGCGGTATCTACAACGCCACATGCGAATAACGCGTCATACTGACGTCACGCAAATCCTGCATCTCGCAAGCAGAGTTTACCGCGCAGTTAGCATAGATACAATTTCCCAAACATTAATCGTTGGGCAATCGCCCGCCAGACACAACACCCGTCTGGTCGGAGGATCCTCCCTTTTCTATGGAGGTTGAGTGAACTTTACTCCCTGTTCTACATGCCTCCAAAGCATTATAAGATATTCTAAACTAATAATAATAATAATCTTTTATTTCGACCAACAGTGGATCATATACAAAAAAAAAAGAAAGAAATAAAGTTTTTGTTTGAACGCGCTAATCTCTGCAAACTCAAACTCAAACTATTTATTTCAAATAAAACATTTACAGGCACTTTTGAATTGTCAAGGGTCGGCCAGTCAAAAAGATGAAGCTAGTTGCCCATTCCAAAGCGTAGTAGGTACTTATGGAGAAGAACGGGCAAGAAACTCCATGGACACTCTTTCAAATCATAATAATATTGTTACAAAGTATTGGTTACATCATTCATGCTCAAAATTATGCATGTGAGAACGATGCAGAACGTTAAAAGCGTCCGTAATAAAAAGATAAAAAAAAAACAATTCAAATTACACTGCCGAGCAATGAAAAAGTTCCACACACAAAATGCCGACAAACACCTTAATATCTCCTAAGACATAGAACCTAGCTTATATAGCACAATATTTACGTTTTTAGTTGGTAATATTCTGATGCACTGTTAAATGTACTTCAATATTGCAGACGGCGTCATTAAGCTAGCCTTTCCCGTTTAGGAGTAATTTGGTGCTATGTCACTGGAACTTTTTCATTGCTCGCGAGTGTATTAAATTGAATCAAAATAAGCCATGGCAGCAAACAGTTGACCAGTCCCTACTGACGGTGCCCGTTCACGAACATGACGCCAAGCAGTGGCCAACGCTAAGCGAAAATAAAATGATAGCGAGGGCAGGTGATGCGATGCGACGCAGTAGGTCGGGGGAACAAGAAATTTCACGCGGACGAAGTTGGGCAGTATCCTACTAATATTATAAACGTGAAAGTTGGTATGGATGGATGGATGGATGGAATGGATGTTTGTTACTCTTTCCCAGCAGTATACATACACATAGCATTATATCACGCCTTTTTACCCCGAGGGGTTAGGTTAGGTTAGGTGTAAGTATAGGCCAACAAAAAAAAAAATACGTGTAGATAATTAAATTATTCAACAAGACATCCCTAATTACTGTGTCAGCCATAAAATCACCTATTTATTACCCTGACGGAAGACCTGTCATTCGTAATGGCCGAACTTATTAAATATGTATGGCTCTATTCTAAAATAATAACAGGTTATTAATATTTAAAATAGTATTTTGATTCACATATGTAAGTAGGTACTTTATTAAGAATTAACTTCTGTTGTGTAAAATTTAGTTTTATAAAACGACTTTTAAAAAGGGAGGAGGTACTCAATTCGGTTGTTTTTATTTATGTTTGTTACCTCAGAACTCCGTTATTTATAAGCCGATTTGCAAAATTATTTCTATTTGAAAGGATATACTTTCAGATAGGTCTCATAGACCTTTCATCAAAATAGGTTCACTAATTTGGTTCTTGAACCAAAATTACTGATAAAAATTCAAGTAAACGAAATTGCGTCGTTTGCTTTCGTATGACTTTTTAATGTTGGCCAAAAAACGAAAAAACAGAAGCAAGACGAAAGAAGCAAAAAACTACAAAGTGAAAAATAACTTTAATTTCGGAAGTCGGTGTTCCGAAATTAAAGGTATTTTTCACTTTGTAGTTTTTTGTTTTGGAAGTCGGTTGTTTTTTTTTTGTAAAATAACTCAAACTATTTATTTCAACTAAACCAATTACAGGCACTTTTGAATTGTCAAGGGTCGGTCAGTCAAAAAGATGAAGCTAGTTGCCCATTCCAAAGCGTAGTAGGTACCTATGGAGAAGAACGGGCAAGAAACTCCATGGACACTCTTTTAAATCACAATAATATGGTTACAAAGTAATAAAATACTTTTTTCTAATCAATAATTCATGACACTCGGCTATACCGTAGTTTCCCTTTTGTAAAAGAATTTCCGGAATCGGATCAGTAATTCAATTAAGTAAGGAAATACAAACTCACAAACTAAACCTCTTTATTAAATTAAGTATAGATTTATAGTTAGTTAATTTTCACGTAATCTTTTGTCACAGTGACGGCGACTTAACGTTTGCGCACCCCATCATTCTATTATGTCAAAAATCAAAAATCTACTCTGTACCAAAGCATTAGAGAAGATTTTCCTTTGGAAGATTTCCGTGTTGGAAATGGAATAATTTGTCAACAAAATAGAACACAGAACTTGAATTAAACAGTGAAGGGTCAATATTAAAATGATGTTTTGAGCTCGGCTGAAACCCTTTTGAGATTCGTTCTCTTTGAATGAGATTTATTTAGTTTATGCCCTTTGTTCGTGAATCTCTTTTGATTTTGGTCACCATATTACTTAAATAAGTGGTTGTTTATATGGATAAAGAATATGAGATCTATCTATTACTAATCTATACTAATAATAAAGCTGAGGAGTTTGTTTGTTTGAACGTGCTAATCTGTGGAACTAACAGTCGCATTTGAATTATTTTTTTTTGCATTTAGAAGCTAGTCTCATAAACAAACAAAATGGCCTGATTTATTTGTTCACTAATATAATTATCGTTACTTACTTTTTCGCCACAAAATTTTCAAAAACTAAATAACTATGCAGAACTAGATAGAAGAATAGTAAAGACACGTAGCGGGAATGAGCGATGAGTGATGGATAATTCGCATGACATCATGGCCAGGTCCGATAGGCACTCGGAAAAGAGACAGACCTGTAACTAGATGGACAGAGGACATCACGCGATTTGCAGGGAAAAACTGGCTGACAGAAGCCAAAGACCGAGACCGTTGGGGTTCTCTGGAGGAGGCCTTCACCCTCACTACTTGAGGGGTTCATGCATGCATGATTTTTATTTTAAATCTTTAGAAAATCTTTAATTTATATAATGAATATTAATATTGAAATTTAATTTATGCATTTGAAATATTAATGATTGCAAACCGTAAAGTAGTGGTTTGTACATAAGTCATCTCCTTTATTCTATAAATTCTTTCATACGAAATCTATTCTTTTTCGGGAAATTATTGTACTAGTACATCACACTCAAACCTCAGAGTAGTAACTAAGATATTTTCACCCAACTTCAAACCATTATTCGCGTCGTAAAACTTTACATACAACAAAATTCTTTGTCTGTCAGTTTTACGATGTTATAAGTACGGGAGATAGCATTACGTTTAGAAAAGTCATTTGATACGTAGCATAATCAGCCTATAATGTTCCCACTGCTGGGACACCGTCCTCCTCTATGAGAGGGAGTAGGCAGTAATCCACCACGCGGGCCCAGTGCGGGTTGGTAATAATAATAATAATATCCCTGGACATTTCACATAGCGCCATCTAGTCCCAAGCTAAGCAACCTAATGCTTGTGTTATGGTAACAAGATGGCTGACAAACTACTTATATACATTTTTTTTTTAAATACATACATATTATAGATAGAAAAACACCCAGACTCAGAACAAATACATGTAGGACTTACAAATATTTGTTCTGTGCGGGAATCGAATCGGTGACACGCAGCGCAGCAGTCCGATCGCTCAGCCACTGCGCTAACCGTGTTGTCAAATGGTGTTGGTATATGGCACATGTCTTCGAATTTTTTGGTTTTAGGACATGCCGGTTTCTTCACGATGTTTTCCTTTACCGTTTTGAGAGCAGTGGTGATGAAATAATTTACACAAAGTAAAGCAACTGTTTGGGTTTGAACCTACGAACTACAACTCGAAAGCCGCGGCCGTTACCAATTATTAATAATGAAAGGTAACACATAAAATTTAATACTCTACCATCAGTCGGTTCAATTGAGGAATCGAAATGATAAATTATTTAATTTCTGTAAGTAGTAAACTGTAAAATTTTCCCAATCAACCTTGAACCTTAATGCTTTAGCGATAAAGTTGAAAATATATTAAAGAAATTTGACAGATTGTAGTAGCTTGATGTGCTGGCGTCTATACAAATACTTTTACACGTCAATCGTATTTAAAAATCTAGATGAGGTCGGCATTTCCGTGAGAAGGAAGGCCGAAACAAACTCAGAGGTCACAGTCTCTTTAAACGTTCAGAGCATAATCTTGGTCAGATCATGTGAAGACCTCATGGTCAAAACAACACACACAGGACCTGTCCAGTCTGTGCACGCATTTCTCTGTAGTCGTGCAGCTCAGCTAAAAACTTAAGGAGCTTAACAATAATTAGGTACTGTAGCGGTATCTACAACGCCACATGCGAAAACAACGCGTCATACAAATCCTGCATCTCGCAAGCAGAGTTTACCGCGCAATTAGCATACATTCACACTTCCCGACATCAATCGTTGGGCAATTGCCTGCCAGACACAACACCCGTCTGGTCGGAGGATCCTCTCTTTTCTATGGAGGATGAGTGAACTTTATACCCTGTTCCTCATACCTCTATAGTACCTAACTTACTAAACTTCTATAGTTTGACAACTTTCAAAGGTTCCATCGTGTATCTTCGGAACAACCAAAGTTTGGCAAATAAGATGGGACTGATCCAATAAGGGAGTGAGGGAATTAGTGTGGCGACCTGTTAGGATCTAGGCGTGAATATAAATCAATTTCTATTGTTAGTAATTCACATTTTAATAGCCAATTCGACGGCTTTGCCGAAGATAAAAGATAGAAGTGGGCAATTTAATCTAATCTAACTAGCCTTTTTTTTATGGTGCGCGGTGGAAATCCTCATGGACTTCCTCCATCATGGGGGTGACAGAGAGGTATGCCGGACTCTTACCGGCTAAAACCACCGCGGTTTTCTGCCTATGGCCGGGGGTGCGGGATTCGCATAAGCATTCACAGCTTCCAATCTAACTAGCCCGTATTGCCCCAATGCAGGGCAAAGTCCTCCCTCTTCCTCTTCCACACTATTCTGTCTTTTGTTAGTGTCAGTCCTTTTGGTAGGAGTCCAGCAGTGCGATTTTGTAACCATCTCACCGTGAAAACTTAAGTGAAGTGAGCGTGGAGTGAGCTGTCATTCCAAATAATGTTAACCCTTAGCCACCTGACGTGTATTTAAGTTACACTACCACCTGACGTCGGTCCTGGAGACCGATTGCGTATTTTCCATGTTTAATAACCATTGTTTAAATTATTACATTAAATTAAAGTAACATCTGTATTTTCATTATATTTTTAATCATTATAAGTTTTTAAACTATGCAAAAGTATGCATTTACTTATAAAAAATCAACGCTAAACATAATTATACAAATTTTAGCAAAAAATCTAGAAACTTTGAAAATCTGAGATCTGAGTAGGAAATTTCCCTATAACTCAATAGTTTTTACTTATTTACGACCAGTTCGATATATAATCTCTAACTTAAAATTATTTTTGGCACGATTAAGGCACAATTATTACAAAATCACAACCCACAAACTTTCACAACTTGCGACGACAATTAAAGCACATTTTTTGGCTGCATTCAATGCAAATCGGATTCTTACATGCAAAACACATGTAAGCTGTTTTGCGTTTTTTCTTAGGGTCACAGGTTGAACATGTCTTGCGTTTGTGAAATTTTTCAGAATTTTCAGTTGTTGAAGTACTGGGTATTTCATCTACTTTTATGATTCGACGAATGGTGCACTGAAGTTCCCTTTGCAAACCACAGCTGTGCATGCGGCGTTCCAGATGAGGCCTTATAAGGTCTTCTGCTATTTTTTTTTTATGAAATTCAGTCTTGGCATCTTTGACTGAGCTTTGTTTATGTTACTGATAGCATACGCGTTCGCTGCAGATATGTCAAGCATTCTATAATATATTGCCATCGGCCATCGTTGAGTTCTTCGAGACGTGGAATTAATTGCACATTTCTGTTGAAGCTCAGACCCGTCACCTTCTACTTCTGATTCGGACTGACACTCGCCTTCAATTATGTGATCCACTGCAACATCTTCTACGTCACTGCAATCTTCATTCGGAAGTTCTGGTACACTCAGGTTTTCCGAATCTGAATCAGCTTCCTCTAGATGGCTAGAGGAAGCTGATTCAGATTCGGAAAACCTGAGTGTACCGTACCGTAGTACATACATTTGATTCAGACATTATAAATCTATAAAAACAAAAAATATACAGTATAACCAAACTAACGTAACTACCTGACGTCGGTCTCACGGACCGCACGTGAAATATAAATTACCTATAATGTTTAATGCGCGCACATCTGGAGCTGCCAAGCGCACGGAGCGTACTGACGGGGGAGGGGAAAAAGTACATGGACACACGATTGCGTCGCGAGCAGAGTAACGGAATAATTTGAAAAACAAAATCGCCAGAGTCTCTGAGACCGGCGTCAGGTGGTTAAGGGTTAAGGATTGACACTACTGACAACTCACATCAAGTTCACTTCACTTCAGTTTTCACGGTGAGATTTTTACAGAATCGACCGGTAGCTCAAAAGATGTCAAACTATAGTAAATGTATGAACAGCACCATAATTGCGTCCAGTGCTTCAATTATTATGTTTGAAAAAATTGTCTGCTCAACAACGTAAATAACGCAATGAATGTTGTTGAACTGTCAATATGAAAATCATTGCAACTGTTAGTGTGTTACGCACTTACCCCACTAATCAGGACTAAATCAACAAAGAAAATGCAACGTTACCTCCTGTACTATAAGACACTAAACATAGCAAAGTTGCATAGTTTACTCACAGTCAACTGAAAACACACTGTTGACTCTATTTTTGTAACGAAATCAAATTCAAAATTGAGTTGTATGAGTTTCTTTATTTATTTAACCATTTATGTACACATATTATATAAGCAGACAAGAAAAAAATAACAGGAAAATAGGTACAAAGGTGATGCTTATTTCTAATAGAAATAATCTCCTTTCTTCTGTAGTCCTTTAAAGAATTTATGTGTGGGAGAATAAGTAAGTATATTATACAGCTCGTGAAGTAGCCAATGTCCTTCCCAGGATGCCATCTATTTCCTTGCTCAAATCATTCAATCAGTGGTTTAGGCGTCAAAGCTAGCATACAGACAGAGTAACTTTCGAATTTATAATATACTAGCTTTTGCCCGCGACTTTGTTCGCGTGGAACAGTGACTTCACCAATAGATGACACCGACTCTTGACCAATAGATGGCGCTGTATGTCCGGAATAAATTTTATTTTTTATTTTATTTTATTTTTTGTAATAAAAACTATCCTATGTACATTCTCAAGTTCCAAACTATGTCTGTACCAAATTTCACACAAATCGGTTCAGTAGTTTAGGCGTGAAGCAAAGACAGACAGACAGACAGACAGAGTTACTTTCGCATTTATAATATTAGTTTGGATGTACTATGTAGGTTGTTTGCTGACCTTCCCACCCCATTGCTGAGTGATGGCAACTATTTATTAAAAAAAAAAGACTTACAGCCTGTATAAGTACAAGAACTTATTAAAACAAGGGGGGAGGGGGGGTATGTAAGGCAAATCATGAGTGAGATCAGGAATGATCGCACTTCCCCATTGCACGAAGTATTACAAAGAGATGACGTTTTTATCGTGGACCAAGGTTTTAGAGCTTCTATACCAGATATAGAAAGAGCTGGTTATGAGCCCCATATGCCGCTGAGTAAAGACAGGCGTGCCACACAGCTCACAAACACACAAGCAATAAATAAACAAACTGCACTTAATTGAATTGATGACGTTTTAATTAATATTTTCCGTAGCAAAAAGCAAACCTTAGGAAGCTGGGTCAGTCTCTCTCTATAAAACCGAACGACTGATTAGTCATTGGGCCTATAAAATAATTATTATAACACTACATAGATGATTGAAAATGCAAAATAGAAGTGATCATAACTTCGGTCTCCCATTCATTCATTCATTCGTTTGATAGTTGTTCACTCAAGCCTCTTCTAAATGGCACCTAGTCTAAAATGCTACAAGGTGTGTTCCAAACAAAATTATCCATTGTTCTTTGAAAGCTATGCCATTTCTTCGAATTTAAGGATTTTTGCCGTAAACTTTGACTAATAGTTACAGCTCACAGACTGAGATCTGGACACATGCCGCTCACTAATTTTGGATTTTTAATGAAAAAAATTGATTCACCAAATTGTGAGGTGGAATTGGAAGATATTATACATTTACTGACGGAGTGTGTCAGATTTCAGTCTGCAAGAGAGAAACTTAGAGAGCTCAAGATAAATATGAACGATGTTTGTATGCTCCATCATATTTTGTCGACACCTAACTCCGGAGCTGCTTATAGTTTAGTTAAGTTTGCATTATTACGTATTGCGTTATAAGGTCTGATACTTTCGTTTATTATTAGTATAATTAAGTTATAAGGTCCGATGGGACTGGCATGTACAATTGTACAAAAGTCAAAAGATATAAAAAAAAAAACTTTAACTAAACCTAACGATAAAATACCTAATGATTTTAGTGAAGCGATCACCCTGCGTGTGCATACACACGAATGACACGCGTCAACCACAACGCTCACGTTGACGCACGTATGTAAGTATGAACACTAAGATTACCCGCAATAAGGGTAATTTTACTATGAAACATAAATCGTTCCGTGCTTCAGTTCTTTAGCTACCTTCGTTATTTTTATCTGCTGTATAAAAACACCTAAAAATAATTTCCGTTAGCCTTCACAAGCTCGAAAACAGTACTCTTTTTAATATTGATACCTCACACATACGGGATGATGAAAAATTCACCGACCCTCGTATAAAGGCCACGCGGTCTGCTGTTAATTTGTCACGAACTGAAGAAGCTGTTTATTACGTTGTTTTTCAACCTATAACATAAATAATAACAACCTGTATACAAGTAGGTGCCTGCTGTTGATTTCATTTACCCAGTTTCGAACGTATCTTTTTAAACTCCAATTAAATAAATAAATGTTCAATTAAATAAAATCCAATTAAATAAAAAAAATGTATAAAAACTTCGTGCTTTTTAAAACGTTTTTGGTAGCGCGAGGATGTTCAAAGGTTTTTTTTTTACGTATAGCGTTAGTATCGACTATGACTACGACTACTAGACCTAGTGAACTACTTCATACACTAGAATTTCTTATCATAACTAATATTGGCTAAGTAATAACAGCCGCACGGGTCGATCGATCAGGTTAAGCTACCCTTGCCGCGGTTGGTCATGGATAGGTGACCATTTTCACAAACCAAAATCGCGCCGTGCCTAGGAAAGCACGTTAAACCATTGGTCCCGGCTGTCGTGAATTTTTGACAGTCGTTACGGGTCCTCAGTAGCCCGAAAGTCTGACAACCAGTCTTACCAAGGGGTATCGTATTACCCAGTCACTGGGTTGTGGAGGTCAGATAGGCAGTCGCCCCATGTAAAATACTGGTATTCAGCTGCATCTGGTTAGACTGGAAGCCAACCCCAACATAGTTGGGAAAAGGCTAGGCAGATGATGAACTAATAGATAAAGAGAAAACATTAGATTTTTTGTATGTTTGTCTGTTACACGTTCACGCTAAAATGGCTGAACGGATTTGGATGAAATTTGGCACGGAGATAGACCATGATCTGGAGAAGGACATACGTTATAGTTACCGGTACGTAAGTTGGCAAGAGATTTTGTAGTGGGGGAAGTTCGCGCATGTAAAAATGTATGAAATTGTGCGTGCGCAAACTTCCCCCACTACAAAATCTCTTGCCAACTTACGTGCCGGTAACTATACTTGTCATTCTGGATCGCAAATGAAGTCGCGAGGAAAAGCTAGTTTATAATATAGAGCCTTTTAATAAAATAGCCACAGATAAGGCACGATACTCGTATATTGGTACTAATATTGATCAGTTTCCCGTGCCATAGTGCCTATAATTGGGAACAGCCAATCCATCTTTACAACGTTGACAGATGTGTTCCTAGTTCTTGGTCATTCTAGATAAATAGCTTATGTTGATCAAGTAGAAAATGCTGATATTTTTTTGTTTTTAATTAGTTTTACTACGATTTTAAATCTACATCATTCCTCTGCCCTTATCTTCATAAGCACTGTCTGTGAAGGACAGTGCTTATGAAGCCTGAAATCAGAAGGCCCATTCTCTTCTTAAAAAAAACGTTCAAATTCAAGTCTCATCTCAGCAATTAATTACAGAATTGCCCAGCAATTGGTAAGTGTGAGTTCAAGAAATTTCCTATTGAATCAAAGGACCAATGCGACGAGCCCTGCAGTATATACGTAGTCATGAGCCCCTCCATAAATGAGAGCAATAAATAACGTATTTGGTAGTTTATTTAACAAGTATTGCACGATGCTATTTACTACTAAATGGTATCGTGATAAAAACAAAACATGTGTCCTTAATGCTGTCTCGACGCCATTTGTCATGAAACGTACGAGTAAATAATAATATAACTTATGAGGAAAACGTGAATGTAAGGCGAACTAGCTACGAGTGTATTGGGTCGCACGGACAATTATGTTTTAGAACGACTATAATGTATTGCGACTTTTCCGGAGCTAGTGTGGGTGTCATACCATGTCTATCTATTGAAAACAGAGGGGCAATTCTTGTAATTTTAAGAATGTTCACAGATAGATAGATAATACGTTTATTAAGTGCAACAAAAGACATAATACAAGTAAAAAAAAAGAAAAAACATCAAAAAAAGGTGAAACATAAAAAAACCTAGATTAAAAAGCTAAATTGACCCATAGACACCTCGTACAAGTAAATCTATAACGGTCGATCACTCTGGGCGGTGTGTGTCTCATGGTTGCACCAAATGGGAGTCCAGCTCAGCATGTGCCAGGTACAATACCTGACGCTGGTATTCTGCTGCATCCCGTTAGTGACACCCGGATGTCAAGAAGACACAGTCATCTGAGTTTCAACAAAATGGTACAGTCACCAGCAAAAGTATGTATACACTCGGCTTTATTCAAAAGCGATTTACTCCTTTATTTTTTAATGAAATTTTATGTTGTTACGAACGTAGCATTTTCGAACCCATAGGTTTATGTAATGTGTCGTATTTTAATGTTGCATTCGTTATTTCATGAAAAAATCGCAATTGAAAGTTGCCAAGTGTTGACATATTGGTGCTCGTGACTGTACCTACATAGTGCGGACTGATTTTATTCTCAACTGTCAAAAATACCTTTAATTTCCCTACATTCTTGACAAGTTTTTGACATTGATTGTCGCTGAGATGAGATTGCGACTTGATTTTGAACCGCACCGAAGCACTTCCACTACAAAATTCCACACTGAAACAAAATTGTGTAACACGCGGTTCGGAGGAACAGTTTAATAATAATAATAATTAATTAACACCTGAGCAGGCTCTCGTTGGGCAGCTGGATTAAGGGCTTGATTCAGAAAGCGGTACTTCTGGACACGGCTCGCATTGTCAGGAGGTTCCTCTCTCTGGAGCCTTGACCGCCGGTAGCTTGGACCCTGTTCCCGATTTAGCTTTTTAATCTGTTTTTTTTTTATGTTTCACCTTTTTTTGATGTTTTTTCTTTTTTATTCCTTGTATTGTGTCTTTTGTGTATTGATGCCGGTGGGCTACTATTTTTAAATGTTTTTATACTTTTTCAATTCTAATATTTAAAATATAGGTAATTGATAATATATGTTTACTTTTAAATAAAGGAAATAATAATTAATAATTGTTTATTATCAGAAAGGTGGGTACGAAAATCATCTATCCTATTCAAAAAACAGTTTAAAAAGTTTGACTTTTAATGGATAGAGTAAACGATGATGTCCGTGCTAGTGTAAACTATTGTTAACAGTGTATCAATATTGTTTTCAGTTCCCGAACGGCTCCTACGTAAACTGCTTGCACTGTGGCATTTGATGAAGCGAAATGATGACCAGATGACTAAAAGAGTCATGAATATAGAAGATGGAAAAAAGGCCGTGGACAACCACAAATTACTTGACTAAGAACAATAAAAACATATAGCGAGCAACACAACTAAAGGGACAATCCACAACCATACGGTGTGGCGCACGGGTAATAGGAGGGCTGACCCCAAACAAATTGGAATAATAGACAGGAGAAAAAAAAACACTCATCGTTATGTGTTTACAGATATTAACTTTTGCAGTTATCATCGTTTTACTATTTTTATGATTGTATCTGTTTTTGTTCCAAAATAAACGATTTTTATTTATTTACTAGCTGCTGCCCGCGACGTCGTCTGCGTGAAGGCTCTACAGCACCAAAAATACCTAAGATGCCAGTGTCGCTATAGCATTATAAGTAAACAACTTTTAAAATAGCATTAAGATATAAGTTTTTTTTTGCAAGCGAAGCAAGTGAAGAGAGTTATATAGGAATCCTGCTGAGTTCAGTCATAAGATGTGACTGAAGGAAACAGAGAAAATAATGCAGGAATACATTCCAGGACACAAAAGAGTAAAAATACGTACAAAGGTATCATACCTTACAATACTTCCCTATAAACTACGTTGGTAGTTATGCTGCCAGGAGCCAAAATGTAAAGAGAGTCAGGACTGGTGACGCGGGAGTAAGCGACATACAGTTGGCCGTGTGAGAAGCAACTCGTCCTGAGGTCGACACCCGCTGCCCTCAGTGTCTGCCCCTGCGACTTATTGATGGTCATCGCGAAGCAAACACTCACGGGGAGTTCCCCGTGAGTGTCCCTCATAACTACATAACTTCCCGTTCAAGCGCATACAACTGTATGCGCTTGAACTGGAACGGGAAGTTATGAGGTATGAGGGAAATGCGTGGTATAAATACTGCCTCGCCGACGCCACAACCCGTAAGAATTTCCGCCTCAATGGTGTGTCTGTGGAGCGAGATGATTTTAAGGCGGGTCCCGTTACACAACTTCGGAGGAGATAGGTTCCGAAGAAGCATAATCGAGACACCGACCTTCAGCTTGATGGTATGCGCTGGAAGTCCACTTGCTGACAGGGAGTTCAGAAATTCCACGGGATAATGTGTGGCGTCATCTTGCTCGACAACAGTGTTTATCGAGGTGTAGACCACTTCATTCCCCTCAATTTCCGAGAGAATGCATTCGTTAATTGCTGCAGCCTGATCATTTTTGGGCCTCAAAATGGCCATGCTCACACACCCAAGAATTCTTCTGGTGCGGTATACGACTGATATTCCCGTACACACAGCGAATGAGTTCTTCTAAGGTGGATTGACGCTCTACCGAGAGACTCTGGAAGAACCACCTGTCCACCTCTCTCTTCTGGTAGAGTGCCTTCGCCAAGAAGGACAGCAAAGAATTCTTGAGCATTGCCGCTGAGCCGAGCTCTCATATTAATCGTTAAGCACAGCGTACGAACGGTGACCACAACGAAGATCGTTTCAAAGAAGTATTCAACTCGTCAGCCCTCGATCTCCGCGTCACCACTGAACAGAACTGTGACACCGCCCATCAAATGTTCGTTCCTGCGGATGTCCTGCAGGGTTCTGTCCACGGCCTCAACTGCCTTCCTATTGGCCATCGTACACTTATCCCATACGATCAGAGAGCAATCCTTGAGCACGTGTCCCTTATCGCTGTTACGTGACACACCACAAACAGGCATTTCGGCGCTCTCTAAATCGATGGGAATTTTAAACATGGCATGGGCTGTCTTGCCACCCGGAAGCAGTGTGGCAGCGATTCCCGACGACGCTACAGCAATAGCAATTTTGCCTTGCCTCCTGACCTCTGCAAGTATGCGAGTGGTAACAAATGTTTTTCCTGTTCCACCAGGAGCATCCAAGAAAAACATTTTACCCTGGTTTTACCCAACGCTTTCAAGGGCGGTGTCATAAATTTGTTTTTGCTCTGAAGAGAACAAAGCGACATGGTCATTTCGTATGGTGGTCATTTCGCCCGGATCGTAATTTGTCTCAGCGTTATACTCCCGATTTCCACGGTCTTGATGCGGTGATAATTGGGGAGCTGGTAACCCATATTCGATCAGTGGATTGCCGCCGATAGAAATGACCACATCTTGAAGTGAACTGAGACAGGTGTTCAGCACGCGTTCATCAGTTACTTCGACTTCGTCTCCAGTAGCACGCCTCAAAGCTCGTAGAAAATCTTCAGATAGATGATGGCGATACTTCTCCCACAAAGCTACCGGATTCGCGACTCCACAAAACACCAAGATGACGGCAAACAGATGACGCATGCGGCTGGGACTGTCACTGACGCTCGCCTCCGCGAGGGTGTCATCTCAATTTTGGTCACTGTCGAGAAGGTGACGTGCTAAGCAGGCTGCGCGGTAAGTGAGATACTCCACGCCATCAAATGTCCTCAGAAAGGCGAAAGACGTTGGGCCTCGGACAGTGTGAAGTAACAACCGCAGAAAATAGCATTCGCCATTATTCGGATGCACGGTATAAACCCTATCCAATGCGGTGTCCTTGAAAATTCCCGGAAAACCTTCCACAGCACCTCCTCGTCGACGTCGGTTAAATACACCCCTTTGCTTGTCGTACGTGTTATATGAAGGCACCTCGTCATACGTAAGGGATCTCGCAAACTGGTCGACTTCACAGAGCGTGTTTTTTTAAATTGTCTTCCTCAACTCTGCTCAAGATTTTGAGGATTTTGTTGGAACTTGAATTTGTCGAAACGAACTATAGGATACAAGTTTTATGAAGAAAATGCACATTGCCATCTATGAATTTTAAGAATAACTAACTACTAACCTCGCCAACATGATCAAATTTAAATTATTATTTTCCAAAAGTGTTAACATGTAAGTTGATTTGATTTTTATGAAATCTCATAGATGGCGCTGCTATCAATATTGTCATTATACTACTAACATTTATTAAATTATGTTTCTCTGCCCAAGTTACTTAAATGGCGTAGTTTTTATAATGTAAAGCTAGATAATAGCATGGCTTACACAAAAACAACATTTAAATATGCGTCGTTAGATTACACGCTGTCACAGAATGCGTAAGAAAAACAAAGATTCACAGCTCCTCCCCCGTAGGTGATAGCGTGATAATATGTAGAATTAATGTAAGCCCGACCTCTTGGTAATATTCATGCAAAATTTGAAGTGAATCCATGCAGTACTTTTTGAGTTTAGCCCGGACATACATACAGACAAACAGACAAACAGACACACAGACAAAAATTCTAAAAACTGTATTTTTGGCTTCGATATCGATTGTAGATCACGCCCCAAGTATTCTTTTTAAAAAATATTCAATGTACAGTTTTGACTTTCCTACGATTTTATTATATGTATAGATTATTTTTTTATGTTTAACTAGCGGCGCCCCACGGTTTCGCCCGTATAAGTTTCGATCCTGTGGGAATATCGGGATAGTAGTAAGTAAGTATTCTATATTTTAATCCTGGTTATAAACCATCTGTGTGCCAAAGGACATGTCCAAAAATGGTTTTTTATTATCCAATAATTCTAACAAGGATAAATTAAATATATGTGGATAGACAAGACGATCAAGCACGCACGACACACGATCCTTCGGACGTACGTCCGTGTTAATCAATGTCTATCTGTACGACGTTCGCGGTGGTGGGAGCTCTCGCTTGATGCAATATTGGTCGTGCAAATCTGTCTAACCTACTCACGTTGTTTTTCGTCGTGCGCTTGTGTGTTCATGACCTTGGCGGGAAATACAGATGGACCGTGTATAAGACATTGTCAAAGTGTGTGGGTGGTTTAATTTGGGCTGCCATCAACAATATACTAGTATGTACATACTAACATTAAATAATTTATCATTTTTCTCTTAAATGGGTAGGTCTATGTTCTATGTTATGGGTTTGGTTTCCGCACTTAGTCCTTCAGGTGGACCATTGTGCGTGAATGGGTAGGTCTAAAAATATGTTGGTTCCAATATCCATATTTTTGTAGCTTTTATTTGGGTGTAGTTTGGTTCCTGTTAAATTTTTCTCGAAATAAAAAACTAACGTCCATGTAAAAATGCGGACATTCGATGTCCTTTCATCCAAATCCGTTCAGTGGTTTTTGCGTGAAATAGTAACAACCATCCATCCATCCATAAAAATTTTCACCTATATAATATTAGTAGGATTTTAACAAAGACAAACTTTACTTGTCTTTCACTGCACATACCACGAGGTGTTACAGTAGTCAAACATACCACTTTCAGACTTCCTGCTACATAATCATTTCTAATTCGATCCAGTTGAGGGGCCCATGGCTAAATAATAACTGCCGCACAGGTCGATCGCTCAGGTTAAGCTACGCTTGCCGCGGTTGGTCTGTGGATGGGTGACCATCTTTACATACCGAGACCCCTCCGTGTCGCGGAAAGCACGTTAAGCCGTTGGTCCCGGTTGTCATTCGTGGATCTTTGAAAGTCGTTACGGGTAGTCAGAAGCCCGAAAGTCTGACAACCAGTCTTAACAAGGGGTATCGTATTACCCAATAACTGGGTTGTGGAGGTCAGATAGGCAGTCGCTCCATGTAAAATACTGGTATTCAGCTGCATCCGGTTAGACTGGAAGCCGACCCCAACATAGTTGGGAAAAGGCTAGGCAGATGATGATGAGTGATCACACACCCCTCTTACCCTTAAATACTCGTTTTTGTCTACCTTCATTCATCTGGTCATACATACACGCCAGTTGCGAGTACTACGCACCTAACCTTTCGGAACAACATTATGTTTTAATGATTTGCAATTTAAACTCTAAACAACACAAAAGCTGACCACACCAACGATACTATTTGCTAACACGACTCAAACCAAACTAAGACACACAATCCAACATCTTCAACTAAGTTGACACGTCACGGAGCCCGTTGTAATTACCGGCTGCGATATGTAAATGGGCTTTAATTAATTACGGATGTATGGATCTGCCCGGATCTGCCCGATGCAATTAACCGTGGGCTACTCGGATGACGGCTGAACACCACTAATTTGAGTCCTACCTACCTGCTTCTGAGGATAGCTGTGTTTGTCTTGAGGTCTGTTTTCCTTGGAACGGAGTGTTATTGTAAACGGAGACAGTTCTGTGCTATGTTATGTAGAATGGCGTTGATTTGTCTGTGGTTCTGTGGGTAGGTACTGTGGTTGCTAAATAAACACATTCTATGAATAAGCCCTGATCAAAAAATTGGTTCCCTATCCACAACGATAAAAAAAATAAAGAAAAAAAAACAAAACTATAAAAAAAACTAAAAAGAAAACTATATGTATAATATAAGAGCTTTACGACAATGGTCTTTTATAGGTATGAGGAACTGAATGTTCAATGATCCTCCATAGAGAAGGGAGGATCCTCCGACCAGACGGGTGTTGTATCTGGCGGGCAACTGCCCAACGACCGATGTCGGGAAGTTTGTATGTATGCTTGTTGCGCGGTAAACTCTGCTTGCGAGATGCAGAATTTGCATGACATCAGTATGACGCGTTGTTCACTCCTTAGAATTTTGTCGCACTGGCGCTACAGTCTCAACATAAAAAAAAAACAAATGATGCGCGCTTTTCACACTTATTTAAATTAATACTAGTTTTTGCCCACGACTTCGTTCGCGTAAAATTTCTTGCTCTTGCAACCCACCCTGTCACATCGCATCACCTGCCCACGCTATCATTTCGTTTTCGCTTAGTTTTCTCTTTCTAACTTTTTATTTTTACTCGGCTTCTTTAGGGCATAGTGTGATCTTATTTAAGAGCGCGCATAAAGCCAGTAAAATTTTAGAATAGAAAAAAAAAACGTAGTATGCGCCAAAACTGTTATATCGTAATAAATCCAAAACTAAAAGGAATTACATAAAATGCGTAAGCACAGCGTTTACTCTTGTATAAATATAATTAATTATCAAATTTTTTCGCAATAGGTATTACCGTATTGAGTACAAAACGGAAAAATATGAGAATTAGAGGTTACTTCGTGATTTTTTTCTATCGAGGAAATGTTATTATTTCATGTTTTTGATCAAAGTGAACCCTCAGAAATATCATGTAGTTATTCATACATTTTATTTTAAGATTTGGTCCGGAATTTTTCATATAAAATCAAATATAAGATTGGTAATTTTGCTTTATACGCGCTCATAAATAGCACTTGCACTTGGCCATCCTCAAAAATTGGGCTATCAAAGGCAAACATATTTTTTCAACGCGAAAATGTCCAGACATTATCGCGTTGAAAAAATATGTTTGCATTTGATAGTCCGGTCGGTTCCGGTCGGTTCAAACAAACAAACTCTTCAGCTTTATTATTAATATAGATTTGTGTATAACGGTACACAATATAAATCCACAATCTGGCTTCAACAATAGCAGCTAATAAGCCTCGAGGTAACCGCATCCAAAATAGATATTAATTAGCCTGTCTTAATTAAATCACTTATCGATTACATACCTCACAGGTTTCGCTGAAAGGCCACTGTACCAAAATAGGCAAGAATTTAACGGAACGCTTAATTTCAATCAAAATGAGATTGGAATCTGAAACTAATTAGTGAGGAATTCCGACGATTCGTTTGTAAAGAACTCAAATAAATTAGAGTTTTCATTATTGCTTTGGCTTTGTTCTGTAACGTTTTCTTCTTTTGTTTTTAAGTTTCGAAGTAACAATAGCCTTGATTTCTTCATTTTGGCTCCACCGGTAGCTTGGACCCTGTTTCCGATACCGGTGGGCTAGTATTTTTTATATTTTTAAATGTTTTTATACTTTTTATATTCTAATATTTAAAAATATAATTGATATATTCACTTTTAAATAAAGGAAATAATAAATAAAATAATATATAGTAGGATAGGATTATTGACTGCACGGGGCTTATTTAATAAATAACTTGCATTGCGACATGCCTTCTATAGGTACTAATAATAAAGCTGAAAAGTGTTTGACCGCGCTAATATCTGGAGCGACCAGTCGAATTGAAATAATCCTTTTTTCATTTCATAGCCCAGTCCTTGAGGGAGGCCATATGCTATTTAACATCACGCTGGGATTCTTAGGAGCCGAGCAAAAAGAAACAAGAAAGATCACTAAGCAAAAACGACGTAATCACGCGGGCAGGCGTGTGTGTAGTTGCAATCTCTACGCCTTCACGCCCCTAGCCGTCGCAGGAGACGCCCTGGACGGGAGTCAACAGCCGACTCCCAGCCACCGTCGGCGCGGGCTTGCGGGCGGCGAGCAATGGGCAGCTCGCCGCCCGGTAAGGACCAGGCCCGGGTCGGCGCGTTGTGTTCCACGCGCGCCTCAAAGAGATGAAACTGACGGGGTCCGCCAGGGCCGATGCCGCCGGGGCTGCGAGTTGTTCGAAAGAGATACCGTGGCCCCTGGCACAGGCAACTGAAGGAACACGGGTGGGTTTTAGTCAGTAAAAGTCTGACACTCCCTTCCGCTCAGCCCAGAGCGGGAGTGGTCATCGTTTTCACGATTGATGCTGTTTAATAAAGTAGTTGGCAGTAATAGTAGTAGTTAGCAGTAGGTCTCGTGGTCGCAAGCGCGACTGCTGAGCGAGGGGTCCTGGCTGCGATTCCCGGCTCGGACAAAGATTTATAGGGTTTTTTCATTAGGAGTTTCTTTGGAAAAACGTTGCCCCACACTAGGAATTACTTCTATATCGTGGGTGCGTTTACAAACATTTAAACTCACATACCTACACAAAAAGCCAGACCCGGAACAACTACTTGTAGGTTATACGAATATTAGTATCTCTTTTACTTACACGGGACCTACAATGTTTTGCCACATTCTTTTTAAGTGCCCCGTTGGTTTCGTGGTCGCAAGCGCGACTGCTGAGCGTGGGACCGATTCCCAGGTCAGACAAAGTGTTATTGAATTTTGCCATTAGGAAATTCTTAGTAACAGTCCGGAGTTTGGAAGTTGCTGGTTTAATACCCCCGTGCCTCGGAAAGCATGTAAAGCCGTTGGTCTTGCGCCTGATCTCTCCCCGGTCGTGTCGGATTGCCGTCCCATCGGACTTTGAGAGTAAAGGAACAGAGAGTGCATCTGTGTTTGCGCACAAACTGGTGCACTATAATATCTCCTGCGTACCTGGCTAATCTCCGTTTAGATTGGCCACCGTGACCGAAATCGGTCGGGAGGCTTCGGAGGGAATCTTTTGTACGTTTCTTGAGCGAGAAAATGGTTGATAGCTAATCGCTTCTTCGTCAGCGGTGGGACAGCCTATATTGCGACTACCGTCTGTCCATCATGGCTCTTTAATCCAGCAACTACGAATGAACGTCATTCATGAGAATTACCGAGAACTACCACTATCCACAAACTGAAGGCTAATTCTCGTAATTTAAAGCGATCAAAATCCAGTCGCAGTGTCATCTCGGCGACAAATAAATGTCAAAAACTTTTCATAATTTAGGGAAATTAGACGTATTTTTGACAGATTGAGACTGAGATCAGAGGGGCAATTCTCGTAACTTAAAACGTTCAAAATCTAGTCGCAGTCTCATCTCGGCGACAAACAAATGTCAAAAACTTGTCAAAATGTAGGGAAATTACAAGTATTTTTTGACAGATTGAGACTGAGATCAGAATGTGAACGTTCATAAAATTACGAGAATTGCCCCTCAGATGTTTCAATTGTTAATCTAGACATCAATCCGTCAAATAAATCTCTTTACAATATTCTATTCTGAGCTTATTTTTATAAAATCATGCAAATGCAACTGAAACCATCTAACAAAAACTACCTACAAAATATGACCTTTTTGTTACAGCAACAAAGGAACGAACCTGAAAACATATGGCTGTAACAACACCGCACAAAAAGCACTTAATACTACACATTCAATGTTTTTCTTCCATCCCTACCCTTTCCTTTCCGTTCCCAAAATAGATGTGTAATGTGCAACCCTTTGACCTTCGCCGTTTCAAGGGTTACTTACCCATTAAAACAGAATAATACAGAAGGTCGGGTTCATACAACGATCGAAGACAAGCGCACGTACTCATAGACGCGTAAGCGCAGATGATCTTTACATACCAAGACCCCCTCGGAAAGCACGTTAAGCCCCCAGCTGTCATTCGTGGATCTTTGTCAGTCGTTTTTGGGTGGGAAATCATCAAATGACCTCTCCCGCTCTGGGCAGAGCGGAAAGGCGTGTCAGACTTTTACTGACTAAAACCCACCCGTGTTCCTTCAGTTGCTTATGCCAGGGGCCACGGTATCTCTTTCGAACAACCCGCAGCCCTGGCAGGTCGTCAGAAGCCCTAAAGTCTGACAAACAGTTTTAATAAGGGGTATCGTATTACCCAGTAACTGGGTTGTGGAGGTCAGATAGGCAGTCGCTCCATATAAAATAGTAGTGTTCAGCTGCATCCGGTTAGACTGGAAGCCGATCCTAAGAAAAAGGCTAGACAGGTGATGACAATAACTAACTCAGTCGCGAGTGCGCTTGCACTCGCTAGACGTAAAGCGTGTCTATGTGTGCGTGCGAGTTCACTCAGGGTATGGAGCTGACCTTCTGCACCTACTCCCGAACCGTTCCGTCCGTTTTCGTACCATTAATATGGGACTCACGTACGTTCTACAATGGTTTTGTTACAAATCAGGGCTTACTGTTCTGTATGTTTGATTAATTGAGTTGTGATTCCTCTTTTTGTTTGGATTTGTGACGTTTGTAGGAAGTGCTGTGAGCAAATAAATAAATATTATTATATTAGTATTATTCTATGTATGGAAAAACCACTTTTCACTTAGTAGTGTCTTTTTTGGAAGTCCGTTGATTTTTTTTGTAATTTTATTTTTTATTTTACAAGCTTTTATTTAACTTGCGATGTATGTATGTTCGGGTGGACTCTTGCAACTTAATTTTGAAGTAGATATCTTCAACCGATTGAGCTGAAATTTTTCATGCATGTTTAAATCAGATGACAATGCAAAATTATTATGATATGAAGCTGATCTGATAGCATAAGTGCAGTAAACGCATATAACGGAAAAAACACTGTTACGCGCTACGAACTACGCCGTAGTCAATCTTGCATCAAAAATACTAAAAAGTTAAAAATAAAATTAAAAGAAAAAAATAACTTTTTGAAAACAAGCTTTTATTACTTATTAATAAAAAGGACTAAAAAGTTTAAAATAATTTAAACCTGATAAGAAATACCTACCTAAATAAAAGCGTGATACATTTTGATGGAACATTAAAGAACATTTAGAACAATGTAACACGCTTTTATTTGTTTCTTATCAGGCTTAAATTATTTTTACCTTTTGTTTTTTTTTTTTGGTTCTTTAAATTTTTTCACTTACAACATTTGCACACTTACACAAAAATTACAACATTTTTATTTTTACCAGTAATTTTGGTTTTAGAACCAAACTCCTGAACCGTTTTTGATGAAATTTCTATGGTGCCAAATTGACTGAATGTAGGTATATCCTTTCAACTAAACAAAGAATTTTGCAAATCGGCTTATATAACGGAGTTCTAAGGCAACCAACATAAAAAAATACAGTCGAATTGAGAACCTCCTTCTTTTTTGAAGTCGGTTAAAAGCTCTTTTCTGAGAACCCATTTTAAAAATAAATCAGAATTGCTGATGAATATATTTTTTTTAAATATTTAAACAAGTATGAACGTATGAAATTCAGATTGCTTTAATATTCTGCTTACTGGTGCTTTATTGGAATTTGTTCACGAGTCAAAACCAATTCCAAAAATGCTTCAAATGAAAACTTATTTATGTAACTCAGTTTTTATGGATCTATATTTTTTTTAGACCTGTCCATAATTATGTTTCTGTCAGAAAACTTTTCTTTTTCCATACATCATCATCTATTAGCCGTCATATTCCTGTTCACCCCCTTACTAGTCATATCACCTTCTACACTCTACAATCCTTTCACCGTTATTCACCTCTGTCTAAAACGAGTATAAAGATCAGCGTGATTTTGACAGGGAATGAAAAAACAGTACACTATCCATCTATATGTTTATTTTCGTATTTTCCTACTCATAAAGCTATACAGAAATCATCTCAAAAAAAAAAAACAATAAAGAATTGAGAATATCATCTTATAGTCATCTTAACTTCTCAACCTACTTATGTATTAAATAAAGTCGCGTTCGTGTCTGTCTCTTTGTCCGTATTAGTCCTTCTAAGTCACCCCACGGATTTTATGTGGTTTCTACTGTTATTTAGAGAGTTGATTCCGGGAGGTTTACACTTAACTAATTATTTTTCATTTGTAAACGTAATTTTACAAATGAAAAATAATTAGTTGAACTGTCAAATGAAAGATATTTATTTCGTTTTAACTAACTATTTACACTAGGTACTAATTTACAGACTTACTAAATATAGGTATGTATAAATAAATACAAACACAAAAGGATATTATAATTATATTGCATATATTTGTCGGAGATGGTATGTCTGTCTCTCGTTAGAATCACACACACACACACACACACAACTCAACGATACGGAACGCTGACAGTTTCTATGCACATGTTGTTCATACGAAGTCTAATGTTTCGATCATCCCGAGAGCTCTGCTCACACCGTTCTTTGTAGCGGTCGCTCCCACCACGAACTCAGGCTAGACTCTGTCCAGCGCCACGAGATGGCGCTGACGTTGCGAATAGTCAAACGAATGACTCCGACATATTTATTATATTGCATTGCCACGGTGAATGGCAATGTTAACTCTTTAACAAAGAATGACCCAGCCCTCTGGTCACGTGAAGTGTCGATCGGCCGGCGAGAAATTTCCTTAAAAAGGAGACGCGAACTCGGGCCCCATCACCATAAAACTATTTAAAAAATATTTCCGATTTATAACTACAAGACAGGAATCTTAAACACGTCTCAAGAGTCTTTAAAACTCCAATTTTATTCTACAGGCATCCATCGTGTGGTCACGCCATTAGATAAAGTAATTATTGGCGCTTTCTCCGAGAGCTGCTCAATCGATAGCTGCAAAGAAATCGAGATTAATTGGAATTCTAATTAAAAGTACAGCCAGCCAGCCAACATTCAACCGATCTCTTTATCGGTCGAATGTTACAGATTTTCCCGAGTAAAGTGAATAATTATGCTGTAGCTACCAGCTACAACATAATAGTATCGTAAGTATCTTTTTAAATGGAAAGAACGTTTTAAAGCTACCTACTGGGGAAAAGTTAAAAGGAAGGTGAGTTTCAAAGGTTACGTATGTGTTTAAAAGTAATTTGATGCCGTATACTGCAGCTTTAATTTAAGAACTGATTTTAACAATAAAATAAGGTGTGTGTGAAAATGGAATTGTTTGAAACTAAATGCTAATTCTTTTACCTGTTTCTTGGCCAAAGAAATAGCATCGCCATACAACGTGGCAATGCTGCCAGCCGTTTGGGCACTGTTCCTGTTGACAGCGATACGGACGAATTTTTTGATGCCCTATGATTCTTTTGCTTATTTTTTCACATGCACATTATGTATTATAATTTTAAATGTTTGCAACTAAATAAATAACTAAAATAGTTCCTTTTAATTAGTCATGGTGTGAATACAATTTTACAGTTCATTATTTATGTAGCCTAGCTACATTCTCATATTGAATTTCATAACTTTTTATTACTTTCGGTAGGTATCTGATATTCAAATTAATCTATTAAAATTAAGCTGTTGAGACCCTCAAGCGCTGCAATTACCGTTTGGGTGTCGACACGCTCGGGTAATGGGGCCCGAGTGCGCGTCTCCTTTATAAGGAAATTTCTCACCGATTGTACGATACTTAAAATATTGAATATCCTATGGCACTCAACAAAACCGTAGCTTCCTATTAGTGAAAGAATTTTTGGAATTGGGTCAGTAGTTCTGAATCTAACCCTCTGTATAAAAACTCACAAATTGTAGGTACCTCTTTATAGTTTTAGTATAGATTATTGGAATCATCTTACTGTACGTTTTATTATTTATATTATTTGTATACTAAGCTATACATACTTTAATCAAACCTAATAATTAATCCCAATCCAGTTAGTACATACTAAAACTATTCATTAACTTTGAATGATCATTAAATTTAATTACACGGACGATTAATCTTGTAACAGATCATGTAATTAAATATTATGTTCTATTTTGGTTTGGTCTAGACCAAACTTGGGTGGGTCACCACAATTTTATTGCGAAATGTTATAGGTACGTATAGTTGCTCAGATAGGCAGTCGCTCCATGTAAAATACTGGTCTGCATCTGGTTAGACTGGAAGCTGACCCCAACATAGTTGGCAAAAGGCTAAACAGATGATAATGATAGGTAGGTAGTTATTATTGGGTTTCTAGAGATAAATTATTCGCAAAAAAATAGAGCAAAAGTGATATTGGCCGTGACTAATGGACGTGAAGTTTAAAGCCAGACACGCACTTTACTTTGTGTATTCACAAAACGGTGAAGGAAAATATCGTGAGGAACCAAAAATCGAAGACATGTAACATCTACCAACCCGCACTGGGCTCACGTGGTGGATTATGGCCCACTCCCTCGTGTGTCCCAGCAATGAGAACGTTATAGGTTGATTATGCTAATTATATAATGAGTACTTATTAATTAGAAACTAAGATCACATAGGGTTCTTAGGTGACATTATCTCTAAAAGCAATTTTTTAAAGAGAATCTTTAAGTAGACCTAATTTATTATGAGAGAGAAGCGATACACTCCAAAATAATAATTCAATATAATTAAGACTGTTATACCATAAATTATATACGATATTATATATGTATTATATTTCCAGTCTGGCCCAGCCACCTTGTCAAGGTCGTCGGTCTATCTAGCTGGACGAGAGCCTTCTCGTCTAGCGTCCCAGGCTGCGCCACAACACACTGTCCTCCGCCTGGAGGACAGGGTTGTTGTGGCGCAGCCTGGGAGAGGCCTATATCCAACAGTGGACTTCGATAAGCTGGAGTGATTGATTTATTAATAATATAATTATGTTACACTATAAATAAAACTTCAAAAAACCAATTTTATGGCGGCACGGTTGGCGCAGTGGCTAAGCGATTGACTGCTGCGATTCGTGTCGCGGGTTCGATTCCCGCACGGAACAAATATTTGTATGACCTACATGTATTTGTTCCGAGTGTGGGTGTTTTTCTATCTATAATATTTATTTATTTATTTTATTTATTTATTTTATTTTAAGAAAGCTTACAGACTAATAAAAAACTTAAATATCATGCATAAGTAGGGACATTTGCTAATTACAAGCTTCCACATGTACACATCTACATAATTAAGAGTTACATATAATTGTGTTGACCAGTTACAGCGATTTGAGTAAATAAACAAATTAGGTACAAAGTAAACATATTGGGTGTGTCGAGATATTAGGTAAGTCAAGTCGTGCAATATCAAAATCAAAATTAAAAGCTTATTTATGGTTGATGCCAAAATACTCCTTGTTCAAAATCTTTCTTAATTTATGTGCGCTGGTGCAAAATAAATCGATTTCCAGGTGTGTTGGTAAACTATTGAAAGCTATAACACTACGTATGCAGAAAGCGTTGCGCCTGTACTTTGTCGACGCGAATGGTACATGGAGTAGCGGCCGTTTTCTCAGGTTATTTAGATTAGTGCGAAGAAGTATTTTGCTGAGTAGTTCGGGACAATCAACCGAGCCATTTGCGATGTTCACTAAAAAGCAGATATCACTGATATTACGTCTTACTTCCAGCGGTAAGAAATGATAACGCTTACAACGGTGTTCATAGTCGTCTGAAAATTGCCCAGCCTTGAAGTCCAAGTACCGCAAAAATTTCCTCTGAACAGACTCAATACGAGATTTGTAGATCTCATATTGAGGGTTCCATACCTGGGAAACGTACTCAAGGTGGCTACGCACTAGAGAGCAGTATAGAACTTTCAATGGTTTTAGGGAATGAAAGCTAGAACAAGTTCTAATAATAAAGCCCAATGCTTTGAACGCCTTGTTGACAACGGTTTCTATATGGTCATCAAAAAGTAGCTTGCTGTCGTGCACTACACCAAGATCTCTAATACTGGTTTCTTTACTTATGTAAGTACCATCTAGTGTATATCCTGGGCCAATGATAGATTTCTGGCGACTGAACACTACGTGAAAACATTTAGATACATTTAGTTCCAGTTTGTTGGTTTTGCAATATTGTACGAATCTGTCAAGATCAGACTGAAGTAGCTCAGTATCAGATAATGTGCGTACGGACTTAAGGACCTTCATATCATCTGCGTATAGTAGGATATGTGAGTTTCTAAAGCAGTATTTTATGTCCGAAATAAATATTGTAAACAATAACGGTCCTAAGATTGAGCCTTGGGGCACTCCTGATGGGACAGTTTTCCATACAGACGCGTATCCACGCAAAACCACAGCCTGTGTTCGATTATCTATATATGACGAAAACCACCGGAATAGATCACCGTGAATTCCTGCCGAATATAGCTTCTGAAGAAGCACCCGATGATCTATGCGGTCAAAACACTTGCTGTAGTCCGTGTATATCGCATCGACCTGGCAGCGTTCTTCCATCCCAGTGGTTATAATTTCATTGGATAGTATCAGGTTGGAGGCAGTTGACCGTTTTCTGAGGAAACCATGTTGCTCGTTACCAAAATGGCGTTGCATAGCTGAGTAAACTTCCGTGTGTACTACTCGTTCAAGAACCTTGGAGAGAAGACACAATTTAGAAATGGGGCGGTAGTTCACTATGTTAGATTTATCCCCCTTTTTAAAAATCGGTGTAATGAATGCCGATTTCCACATTTTAGGGACGATACCCTCTCTCAAAGACCGCTCAAACAGCACACAGATTGGCGCCACCAAGCTCTTTGCACAATTAATTATAAAAATGGGGGGTATCAAATCTGGCCCACCAGATTTAGATGGGTCCAAACCTTTAAGTAGATTTAATACCATCTCCGGACACACGCTGACCGTACTCAGGTTCACTGAGCTAGCAGAATGAATGTCTTTGTTAACATCCAGATAGTCATATTCTGAGTCAGGTTCTTGGAAGGTAGACTGAAAGTAAGATGAAAAAAGCTCAGTGATACCCTCGCCGGTGTCAGCGGACGCGTCCATATAATGTAAAACGTTAGGTAATGTATTACCACTTCTTTTGCTTTTAATGTACGACCAGAAACATTTAGGATTTTTGGCGATAGAGGATTCTATTTTTTCCATATAAGCATCAAAACAGACCGCCTCTAGATCCTTAGCTCGGTTTCGCAAGAGAGAGAAAGAGTGGTAATCGGATAAGTTGCCGTAATTTTTGTATTTGTTATGGTATTTGTATTTTTCTTTTAGTATTTTTATTAAAGCACCAGTGTACCAGGGGGGGTGTATTGATTTTTTAATTGGTTTAACGGGAATGTGCAAGTCCCTGAGCTCGTATAGTTTGGTATAGAAAAGGCTAAGGGCTTGGTCCAGGGGTCTATCAGACAGCAACGTGTTCCAGTCTATAAGATCTAGTGCAGACGTAATTGCAGCGTAATCGCCTCGATGAAAAATGTATTTTGAGCTAGGTTTCTCAATGAGTTTGTGAACTTCAACGAAATCCGCGTTAATAATCAACGGTTTGTGATGTAAATCAACAGGCACCGCCAGGGGGTCACCACAGTCATTCACTTTTATTGCGCTATTTGAGAAAACCAGATCCAACAATCTACCGTTATGGTTACGCTCACCATTAAACTGGGACAAGTTACACGCATTTATTGTGTCAAAGAAATCCAAAATACACCGAGCAGACACATTCTCAGGATATAATCCAGAGCCATCGTCAGACTGCCGCCATTCCACATCACCACCGAAGTTAAAATCCCCTGTTATTATAAATGTGTCTAAAGGGTGGGCGGATATTAAGTAGTTAAGTTTATGGTGGAAGTTTTGCAATTGAGTTAAGTACGAGTTACCAACATTTTCTTTACACAAATACAGGCCGCAGATATTGATGTTGTAACTTACCGCTGGTCTAGATCGCTTCAGAACGATGGATACCCATATATCCTCGGCAGAGGTACGCCAGTCACACCTTTCCACAACGGTCAAATCATTCCTTACCGCGATCAACACTCCGCCTCCCCGTGACTGTGCTGTTCGACAGTAATCCCGGTCTCGCCTCCAGACAAGATATCGTCCATCAAACAACTCACTGTTACTAATACTATCCACTAACCATGTTTCCGTAAATATAATAACATCATATGAATTTATGCAAACGTTACGATATAAGCCGTTTGTTTTCGAGCGCAGACCTCGCACGTTCTGATAGTATATATTAATCATTTTTGAGCTTAACGGCAACAATAGTGTCAACTATACTAAGGTAATTATTTTTTAGCGAATTAAAGTTTAGTAAACCATTTAATTTGAACGAATACAGAAAATACCAACAATAATAAAGTATGATGAAGGAATATGTATGTATTTACAAAAAAAAAAAAATGTATATAATTAGTTTATCAGCCATCTTGTTACCATAACACAAGCATTAGTTGCTTAGCTTGGGACTAGATGGCGCTGTGTGAAATGTCCAGGGATATTATTATTATTATATTATTCAAAAATTAACGATCTGAACACTGAAGATGGCAGTCGCGGGAGACCAAGAACCTACAGTCGTATAATGTAGACATAGGACAGGAAAGGAATGCGACTGCATTTTTTTTTTGAATTTATAATATAGGTACAGACCTGCCACATTGGACTAGTGGCGACCACTAGCCCAATGAGGCAGGTCTGTCAAGCGCTACTGCTGGGCCTGGTCCTGGGTTCAATTCCCGGGTCGAGCAAAGTATTATTGGTTTTTTTCCATCTGGGATTTCTTTGAAATAGCCCGGATTCTGGATTTGGACCCAGTTGATGGCACCAGGATCACCCAAAACAAAGTAAATGGACTCAAACATAACTGCACCCTAATTGCGTAACACACAATCAATCAGAATCGGTTTCATTTTGACAGTTCAACAATATTCATTGCGTTATTTACGTGTTGAGCAGACAAATTTTTCGAACTTATAAAGCAATGGATTTGAAATATGCTTCAAAATGATTCAGGTTACGGTTGATCGTGTGTCACGC
Source organism: Apamea sordens (assembly GCA_945859715.1). NCBI lineage: Eukaryota > Metazoa > Arthropoda > Insecta > Lepidoptera > Noctuidae > Apamea > Apamea sordens. Next base: position 2,394,650 of record OX244002.1, read on the forward strand.
AGGGTTAGGGTGTTAGGGTGCTGGTCAAATGTGGGTGTGGGTAGGTACACCACTGCCCAACCATTTGTGGAATACAAGCGTGATGTTACGTTATGAAAAAAATCAGAAGACTTAAAACATCAGAAAATAATATATAATTGAATACGAATCATTTCTGAAAGCAATCAAGCATCGTTGAACTGAAATCAAATAAAACGCTTCCTTAACAATATGAATATTGCATGCACTGCATAAGTACAGTTATGAAATGCCTACCTTCATCATATTATTAAAATAAAATATTGCAATAAAGCTGGAACAAGGACGCTACGTCAAGCAATGCGCATGACTGGATGTAATTAAATATGAGAACGTTCTGTTTTATTTATTTGCCCGAAATTGAGGTAAAAAGTTTTTTTTTAATTTAGGTTCTTTTTTATTGGTTACCTTCTAATGTGTCTCGTCTTTAAATAAAGTCTTGCCCACTTGGATATACCTACATAAATATCTTGAAGCACCTAGTGTTGAAGTCTTAGAAACTAACAAGGAAAGCATTGAAATTGCGTAACACAGATTCAATAAAAATAAAAATAAATAAATATTTTATTCAGTATTAAATTAAGTAATTTACATGAAGTCGTAGATATAATTAACAAAGGTATACCATTTTAGATGCGTACTAGGATAAACCTGTAACGCAGGCCAGAATCCGAGAGGTTTGAAGAATATTATTTCATAGTATAGGTTTAATAAACTCGTCTGTCAACAACATAAATAGGGCAATGAACGTGGGTAAACTGACAAAATGAAACACAATGTAATCCAATGTTATTTTATGGGTTACACAATTACCTCGCTAGAAATATTTATGTAATTCATCAATGCAAAAGTTTAGCAATGTTTATCAGTTTCTAGTAAAAATATTATAAAAAAACTTGAGAGGTGTCAAGGGACACCCGGATGGAACGAAGTTCAAAGAGAGAGAAAGAGACAGACAGAGAAACACGCGCACGCCGCACGACTTAGAACTATAGCAAAAAGTGTCGTTCCAACTTTTGGTCTTAATTTTTTCCGTCTAGCCCCCTTTCGCAACGCGCGATAAGGAACTTCGTTCCAATTAATTAACTGTCCCTATATCAATGAAAGCGACTAATGAGTTGGAGGTCGTGAGTTTGAGCACAACCAGGCGCCTTACTTTGTGTAAATAACTTCATCACCACTGCTCTCAAAACGGTGAAGGGAAACATCGTAAGGAAACTGGCATGTCCTAGAACCAAAAGTTCGAAGTCATGTGACATCTACCAACCTGCACTGGGCCCGCGTGATGGATTACGGGCCGCTCCCTCTCACAGAGAGGAGGCCTGTGTCCCAGCAGAACATTATAGGCTCATTATGAAATGAATGCAATGGTCAAATGAGACAAGAATAAAAGATCGTACACAACTTAACAAAAACACACAAAACAAAAATCATGCATTTCCGAACAACCCATTTTAAAATCTGGTTCAAATCAGAAGTACATAGAGCTATAAAAAAAGCATGTTTTAACCAATATTCACACATTAACATACGATTTTTTGTAAAAACATAGCGAACACCGAAGCTGGTGGAAGGCATTACGAGAGCAATCTGCATAAAAGTGCTCCGTTTTAAAACTACTGATGCATACGGTTCAGTAATAATCGTGAAAATGCATCCGTTATTTTATACTTAGCTGGGAAAAATATTCTATCTAAGCTTTAACCGTTTAGCTTGCTTTCACTTTTTTAGTACCGGTGGCCGTTGGAGGTATAATGAGTCCGCAAACCGGTCAGCATAACGTCTGACCTCCCACGGGTACTTGGAAGGACCACCTTTAATAGGCTGCTGGGACAGATTGAGTGGGAAAGTCGGAGAACCGGGTATCGTTGGTGGCATTTGGAATGCGTTTAATATCAATACATTTTCAAGCAAATTGACTACTGTACTGAAATTTAAATTGTCCGTATATTCGAATCACAACTGGCATTCTTTGAGAGTTGCATGAAGTGGCTTTAACACGGCAAATGTGCGTAGGGTATCAATTTGCTTACCAATTAATATTCCCAAGTTTACCTACTTACAATACAAATGCTAATAAGGATCAAAACTTTTCTAAAGAGCCGAATTCAGAATTCTGTTGTTCCATTATGATCTCATTAAATATTGATGCTTAAAATACGCTGCGAAACAATCTCTCTCCGCCCATTGTTTCCTTGGCTAAATAAACGTCAAAACATTTTAAAAATCCCTTGTATTCATACATTTTTGGACCGCTAACAAAAGCTGAACCATTGTTTCATGCTGCTATACCTAACATTTGCATACGTGTAGTTCTATTGTCGCTTGAAGTAATAAGCTATACAGGGATGCCGTACATTTTGTCATATTTATGAGGGCCACGTAGGTACATTCCGCTCTCAGTTATTTTACCTCTGTTTTGCATCAGTGTCCAAATCACAGTGATCTTTATTCTCATTCTAATTAGGTTCCTGTCAGGTTGCTGCAATTGACAAGTCTGTGAAAATCATAGTGATCTTTATTCTCGTCAGGTTAAGACTGTACAGTGCGCCCGATGAGATAATGCGTTCTTGACACCTGGGGGCCTACTCCGAAGTGCAAAGTGCGAATGTTCGGATCGGACCGACACATGGCCAAACCGAATATGATTGAAAAATGCAAAAAAAGTTCGGATCGGCTCAATTGGGTCGGGGCCATAGTAAATATTCAAAAGAGTGTAGGATCGGAGCCGACCGAACCAAATAGTAACTTCGTAGCAGGAAACAGCCGAACATTCGGCCGATACTACTTCGGAGTAGACCCCCTGGCAGTTTCATACAAACGAATCCGTGTTTTACGAATTTGATCTTTATTAGCTACTAGAATTGTCGCACTGACTCAGGAGCGCAATCTCTCGTCGGCCGAACTATAAAGACAAAATTACATTGTTGGTGAAATTGTCACAGAACTTACTTATATTGACTAATCAAGATGGCGGCGTTAGTTCCAATTTTGACCACGCGCCTATAGAACCTGGTAGCGTTTTACGAGTATCTTATATGATGTAATATTCATAACTGAGAACAATTTAATCAAAAATTAAAGAAAAAGGCTTATTGGGCACAAATAAATTCGTCCGCATCGCTTTCAATGGGATAAGTGCCGAAAAGGCTGGCAGCATTATCACGTTGGATGGCAATGCTGATTCTTTGCTTTGGGCTAAAAATAGGCCAGCCCTCTGGAAAGAATTAAATCATTCTGTTATAACATTGAAAAAAAAATTTAACCTATAATTTCTGTTATAATTTATATCGTTAGCCATCCCTGAGCTTTGTTAAGAGGTAGATTCTAGGATATCTATTCTGGGTAGGACGTATACTCGTAAAATATGAGACGGTAATAAAATTATATCCTTTGAGCGGTTTATGATAATTATTATTTATGAAGCGAAAGATTATGTGATAGTCGTAGTCTTTTGAAGTTTTCTTTGTTTATTATGTTTATTTATGCTTCAATTCTCAATTCAGATTCTGCTTCAATATTAAATTAAATAAACATTTTTATTATATTAGTTGTAAATAAATTCGAAACAGATTTCTACTCGCTTGAAAATAAATTTTCTGGTTACTTAAAAATAAAGTATATAATATAACGGCCTCAATGATATTCATTATAGGTTATGTTGGAACTGTGGACAACGACTCGCAAGCCGAATTGGTTCCGGGGCACGACCAAATGTATAAGGTTAGGTTAGAACAGTAAACAGTAGTAACAGCGCGCGAGCCGAGAAAGCGGAGCGAGCGCGGCGTGGCAGTGACCGGCGAGCGCTTCTTCTAAATTTGAGCTGTTAACTGAAAGGCTAATTAAGCTAGTTGGCTGCGGTTTTTTTAACAAATACCTAATTATAAAATTATATCTTGCAATCAAAGCTATGCCTAATTTATTCTCAACACAATAATAATAATATGTTTTGTCGAGATATGCTACAATCAGGAATGAAATTATCCGGAAAAGAACCGGAGTTACCGACATGGCAGTGGGCTGGCAATGTCTGCCGAAGGAACGATGGCCGCTGGAGCAGATGATTCCTGGACTGGAGACTGCGTATCAGCAAACGTAGTGTGGGACGCCCTTCAGCTAGATGGATGGACAACCTAAAAAAGGTGGCTGGCTTAGAATGGATGCGGAAGACGGAGGTCATGGTGTTATGGCGCAGTCTGGGAGAGGCCTATGTCCAGCAGTGGACTGCGATAGGCTGAGTTGATTGATACAAATATTGAGATAATATTCATCGAAATCCTCGTTAAATGAAAAGCGTCATCATCATCATCACTTATAATTATCTGCCCACCATAACACAGAAGCCATTTACAATAAAATTTAATGCTTCGGGGAAAATCAGTAATTTTATCATTTATACATTGGCCAAAATTAATTTGTTTTAATTATTTTCAACATCAGAGGAAATGAGCGTGGTATTTATTAAAATTGCTTACTGCACATAACTCCTTGTTTGTAATGAAATCTGCTGTGTGTTCAGGTTTTGGTAAAATGAGGCAGTATGGTTAAACAAGTTATTATCATCCGGGAAGGACTGACTAAACTATTATTTAATTAAATTTATATACATGTCGGAGTCATTCGTTTGACTATTCGGAACGTTAGCGCCATCTCATGGCGCTAGACAGAGTCTAGCCTGAGTTCGTAGGGAGACGAGAGCAACATCTACAAAAAGCGGTGTGAGCAGAGCTCTCGAGATCATAGAAACATTGGACATCGTACGAACAACATGTGGATAGAAACTATCGTGCGTTCCGTATCGTTGAGTTGTGTGTGTATGTGATTCGCTAGTGTGACTGACTGGTTCGTAAATTATAATCTGATTTGAACTGTAAACCGTGTTTTTATTGTGCAATAACCAACACTACCCATAGTACGCCCACAGTAATTAAATTATGCCTGATGTTAACGAGAGACAGTCATACCTTCTCCTACATACATATAACAATTGCTTGCTGAATGAGCCGGACTCCTTCAACAAGAACTGGTCCTTAGCAGGTTTGAACAGAGCGAAGGGGAAAGAAAGTAGGGAAACCCTGCAGTGGGACATCACAGGCTAGTAATAATAAAAAGAGTAATAATTGTTTGCTGCACTTACAGTAAACGCCAAAGCGCGCAACCAGCCAACAACATACTTACCATTGAGCTACAAAACTTTATGCAAACATTATCATTATTAATTCATTTATTTCAGATAGTAATAATTCATACAATACATTAAATTAAATTAAAGTAATTTGTTACATAGACAATAGACACTATAACATATATTAATAGAAATACATAAAATAGAATTAAAATTAAACATCGATTTACTGCTATACATAAATATATCAACATTCGGCTCATGAGCAATCAAGGCGTTCAGCAGATTGATCGCCTGGGTTGTAAGAACATATCGAGCAGTATGGGTACGCACTATTATGTTATCACCATACTTATTTGAAAGAAAATGCACTTATTTGCGGCAAACATGACGCATAAAAAAGAACATAAACACACAAAAAAAAAGCCCCAGCGCTGGTTTTCAGCGGCAGCCGGCGTTGAAAGCAGTGCAGCATGCAATTATACATAAATAAATAAAAACAACCATCAAAACAATAAATAAAATAAACCATAGTTCTGCAACTAAGCAACGTTTTCATGTTTTTATTTAAAGTGGGCTGGAAAATGTGCCTGCTATTACACCAGCAGCTTTTTCCCTGGGATGGCAACCGTAACGCACCTGCGATATGTTTGGTGTTGCAGATATCATAAGCGGCGATGACCAACCAGTAGGTATTACGCCTGCTTGTCTGCCAACCATCATCATCATCTGCCTGCCTATATCCAGCTATGTCGGGGTCGGCTTCCAGTCTTACCTGATGCAGCTGAATATCAGTATCTTACATGGAGCGACTATACTGACCTCTACAATCCAGTTACTGGGTGATAGCACCCAGTAACAACAACAACGCCACATGCGAACAACGCGTCATACTGACGTCATGCAAATCCTGCATCTCGCAAGCAGAGTTTACCGCGCAATTAGCATACATACAAACTTCCCGACATCAGTCGTAGGGCAATTGCCCGCCAGACATAATACCCGTCTGGTCGGCGAATCCTCCCTTTTCTATAGAGGATGAGTGAACTTTACACCCTGTTCCTCATACCTATAAAAGACCACTGTCGTAAAGCTCATATATTATACATATAGTTTTCTTTTTAGTTTCCCTGTTCCTCATACCTTCTATAATACTTTGGCAAATCACCACCAAATAGTAATATTAATTTTAATTCTTGTAATATTAATTCTAATTCTTGTCTGTTTACATGTGTAAAAAGGTAAAAGTAAAGGGTACAATAATACATAAATTAACTAAAAAATCTCTAACATTACAAACAAACACGAATTCTCACAAAAACCACAACAACTCGAAGCCGAAGCATTTTACACGAACCATATTCAGTTTTATTCAAATAATGTTTTTGTACTTGTAATAAATATGAATAAAACAACGGAAGCAACTTAACGACTTTGTTTGCTTTATAAATTTAACTATTTTAACATGCTTAACAGCACCATTTTGTAACGAGCATATTTGCATAAAAGTGAAAATTTATTGTTATTAAATTCATGCTTCCGTGTTCTGGGGATTGGAGGCCGAGGTTTATGATACCGATACCTCGGTTCAGGAAGGCTGGTTTGTTTATAATGCAGGGTAGCAATGTAAACTATGTTTAGAAGCTCGCGAGTGGACCGGAGCCAAGACAGCTGGTGAGCTGTTTCACCTCGCAAAGAACAAGGAGAAATTTTCGGAATTGATAGCCCACATTCAGTAATTGGACCTGATGAAGAAGAATTGTTAGCTAGCTGTTAAAGAGTACACACAGTATGACCATTTGATTCATTTTGTGATGATTGTTGTGAAACAAAATTCTTAGGTCTGTGCATAATCAACCTATAATTTTCCCACTGCTAGGCTACAGGCCTCCTCTCTGTGTGTGGGACTGGGCCATAATTAACCACGTGGGCCCAGTGCGGGATATGTCACATATCTACGATTTGGTTCTAGAATCTGCCGCTTTCCTCAAGAAGTTTTCTTTCATCGGTTTGAGAGCAGTGATGACGAAATTAAGTACACAAAGTAAAGTCTGGGTTCGAACTCACTCACTCGTAAGTTGGGGCCGATACCACTGAGCCACCAGCTGAGTTGTGGCAAAGCATAAATTCAAGACGAACTTATAATGTGGAAACATGAAATTGTGAAAGTCACTTTTACGTGTTCAGATTTTCAAAACGCAGGAAAATGCACATTAAAACCTTCAAAGCATTATATATGACTTCTTATAGTAAGATAGTAATCAACGATATCGCCGCCTTCGTGCCTCGTATGGCGAATCGCTAACCTAATACAATGGTTTTATTCCTAGCGTCTAGATTCACATAAAAGAATATCATGATCCAAACAATAAAAATAAGCAAGTCTTTGTTGTCGACTACAATACAAGTATGATAGGTACCTACAATATTTTCTTTATACTGCTCATTAGTTTTCTTATTGTCAGTGTAAAGACAGAATGCTTATTTATGGGATCTTTTCTCTGTGGCAATGACAATAATATATTGAATAAGTTTAATTTTTTATTTTTTTATTTAATTTATTTATTTTATGTTTGTATTGTTATTGAAATTGTATGCCAAATAATTTGTATGAGTCTTTTGTTACTTGATTATCAATAAATAATAAAAAATAATAATAATGAGGTACACTAAGTACAGACGCCAGTACATCAAGTTACTACTGTCAAATATCTTTAAGAGATTTTCAACTTGACTTTTTTTTCTTAACCTTGAACCTTAATAGTTTAGCGATAAAGTTGAAAATCTTGGGAAAATTTAACAGTTTCGAGTAGCTTGACCTGCTGGCGTATGTACAGACGCCAGCATGTCAAGCTACCCGAAACTGTCAAATTTTCCCAATCAACCTTGAATCTTAATGCTATAGCGATAACGTTGAACATCTAATAAAGAAATTTGACAGATTGTAGTAGCTTGATGTACTGGCGTCTGTACATTTAACATAACATAACACAGTAGTATACACGGCGACAAAATATTATCAAGCTATGAATTTCCAGTTTTAGTTGAACTCGCATTGTATAGGTTTTTCGTACAGCTTATACTGGAAATGTATAGCTTGATATCTACATATCAAGCTATACATTTCCAGTATAAGCCATACCATACCAACAAGCCAACATACCTACGTATGTTGAAGTAAATTTTATTCACATTTAATTTAAAAACCCCCGACGCAAAAACGACGGGGTGTTATAAGTTTGACGTGTCTCTCTCTCTGTGTGTGTGTATATGTCTGTCTGTGGCATCGTAGCTCCCGAACGGATGAACCGATTTTTTACAAAACATAATATTACGCCTGTACCTATTCCTCGAAAGTTTTGGCAGAGGTGTAAAGTACATCCACATTTCACCAATTATGATTAAGTCGCATGTAATAGGCCAGCCAATTACCATAAACCGGGCATAAATCCTTATCGCTGCAGCTGAGAAACTCCTATTTAACCTGGCAGCACTCGTTAAGTATTTAGGGACAAACATGAAAAATACCACAGAATTAAGATATCAATATTTATGAAAATATTGTTTTTTTTATTAGGATGTACCTACTATAGTTTTTATTCATATTATTTACAATAAATAAAATGTGAAATTCAATTTCTAATGTTTATTTAATAAAAATGTGTGCTTGTCCTATGACAAGCACACATTTTTACCCGGTAGCGTGCGAGTGAGCGATTTTTCTGAAAATATAAAGTATTTTTGTTTCTCGAAAAATCGCTCGTTCGTGACGCCACCGGGTATTTTTCACCCATAAGGCCTTTTCACATGCATACGGTCATGCCACGGTCACCGTGCCGTGTAAAATAGAAAAGTACAAGCTACGTAGACATCTTTCACAAGGTACAGCGACCGTGCCGTGACTAGGTATCGCCCGTGCTTATCCACTATAAACACGGTTTCGTCACGGTTTAGTCTAGTACATCGATAATACTGCGACAACACCGTCTCGCCGCGCCGCCGGACGATCGTGCGTAAACCATATTGTGTGTACATGCGAAAGAGCTGGCACGGCAAGGCACCGAGCCGTTTAGGCGGCAACCGTATGCATGTATGTGTAAAGGCCCTCTACTCACTTTAAATAATACGTTCATCGTAACCAAACGCCGCACGCGAATTGGCTGTCTCGCAATGTGCATATGCATTATGCAACTATCAGTTTGAAGGTACCACAAAGGAATCAATCAAAGATACGATTTCTTTACCTTTATATTGACTGAACGTCTTTACATATTATTACCGACAAAACTAGCACTGTCTTTTCTTAAACAAAAAAACCTAATAAAATATTTGACGCCCCGTTCTAAACTTGCTTGAATGTTCGAATGGAACCCGCGGCTAAATTATAGCCAGCCTGCACTACGAGTACATAATGGTTGACTTTAGTAGACAACCTTTATAGTAGAACGCTCAGAAAAGTAAAAGTATTTTTGGGTTATAACCAAACTTTTACCGACTTATCGAACCAGGAACCCCCATGCTCAACAGTCGCACTTCCGACCACTAAATTAACGAGGCAGCCTATGCTATTTTCAATCTACGTTGTCAAGCAGATAACATTCATTCAGCTGCCATTTCTAAGGGATTGGGGTTAGCTAATTGGATGACTATCCTGTCAACTAGTGGGGGTTAGAGCGTTGTCCTCGGTGCACCGCATGCAATCGAGGAAGGCTTTAATTGGTGGAACTGTAGAGCGCTATGTTCAGTTTTTCCGTCAGTGTTGCCTTCGGAACAAAAGTTTGTAAATACTGGCTGAAGTTTTAGGCCAGATAAATTTATGCATGAAATCACCTGCCGAGCCTTTTCCCAGCTATGTTGGGGTCGACTTCCAGTCTAACCGGATGCAGCTGATTTTACATAGAGCGACTGCCTATCTAACTTCTACAACCCAGTTACTGGGAAATTCGATACCCCTTGGTAAGACTTGTTGTCAGACTTTCGAACTTCTGACGACCCGTAACGACTATCAAAGATTCACAAATCACAGCTGGGACCAACGGCTTAACATGCTATCTGAGGCACGGAGGAGTCTTAGTATGTAAAGATGGTCACCCATCCATGGACCAACCGCGGCAAGCGTAGCATAACCTGATCGATTGATTCGTACGGCTGTTATTACTTGGCCACAAGCCCCTTTATGAATGAAAAATTGACAATTATAATTACTTGTGTGTGTTCCTAACCTGAAGTATCAGATACTTAAGACTAATTACCGTTATCTATCAGGCATTCACCAGGAGTCCATTTAATATAGTAGAAGCGACAACTAGCAGGCGACAATCCGATCATTTTAATAGTTTCCTTCATATGTATATCGATACCGGAAATTTCAGTAGTCGTAAAGGACATTTTGCCGAAAATGAGTTATATACATATTTGGAATCAGCGTCGCGAGCTCTATCGATTGGTATATTTGAAATATTTCTATCTTAAAAAAAAGCCCTTTACGACCTGGGTTTTCAACAGCTTTTCAGCTCAAAACATCGTTTTTTTTTTTTGTTTTTTGGTTCTACTGAAAAGTCGTGTTTTATCCTTTACGACAATTGAAATTTCCGGTATCGATATGTTCTGCTCAAATAAACAGCAACTGTTTTTAAAATATGTCAATTTTGAAATTTTTGACAAATAAATACAAATCACTTCAAGAAAAAATACACTTCGTTGTGTCCATGCGTGTTTTTATTTAAATTTATTTATTTTATGTAGAACATCATCATCATCATTAGCCTAGGCCTCTCCTATTGCACGCCATTCAACTCGAATTCTCGGCAACTCTCCACCACCTTACGTTTACCGATTTGCGGTTTCACTCAAGAACACGTTAACCCCAACCTCATCGGTTCTACGGCTAATACGGCCAGCTTATTGTCACATTACAACATTGCCGACAATTTGCCATTGTAGGAGTTTGCATAGTTAATTAATACATATATTAATCCATCCAGGGATATTTATTATTATCTCCTTTATTTGAATGTACAATCATATAAATTATATTTTTAAATATTAGAATTAAAAAGTATAAAAACGTTTAAAAATATAAACAACATTTAAAATAGTAGCCCACCGGTATCGGGAACAGGGTCCAAGCTACCGGTGGTCAGGGCTCCAGAGAGAGGAACCTCCTGACAATGCGAGCCGTGTCCAGAAGTACCGCTTTCTGAATCAAGCCCTTGATCCAGCTGCCCAACGAGAGCCTCTTCAGGTGTTGGTCGAGGCTCTTGGCTATTAAGCCAATTATTATTATTATTATTAAATCGCGGTACCAGGAAAAACACAGTACATTACATTACGTATAATATCCAGTCAGACTTTTATAGACTTCTAATGATGATGGGATACAATCTCCATAAACGTAACTCCCCACGCAAGTTATGCGTACAGATGCGCAGTTTTATGACATCACTGTCGCACGCATGGCCCTGCCTTTTTAGACATTTTGCGTGCAAAGCGTGACTCAATCAAGGTTGAAAAGAAGTAAGTGTATTCAAGAAAATTTCATAGCTATTTTTCCTTGTCAAACCACGAATAACTGGAGAAAAAAGTATTATCTTGTTAAAACTTCATGCAAAAGTAATAAAAATACAGTACAAAGGCGGGCTTAATGCCTGAGGCGTTTACTACCAGTCAACCTTACGGTAATGCAAGAAAAAACATGTCAGGTGCAACATAAGGGAGATAAAACGAAAATAAATATAAAATACAACTGTCACTGGCACACAGTCGCCATCACGTATTTGCTGCCACGTTGCTCATCAGCTCGAAGTTAGTTGATACTTGATAGCAATACTACCTTCTCGTTAATCGCCGGCGATGGGACAGGTACCTGATACGACACGACCTATTTATTTATGTGACAGTTTTAGGAGTTCTTACCCTATAAAATCTGGGAATTGTTGTCAAAAGTGCTAAAACAAACAAGCAGGCTCGACTGTACTTCAGGAACATCTCAAACAAATGAACTAAACCATCCGTAAAGACTTTAACAAACCCCGTTGAACTGAACGCGTCGATCGGGATAACAAGCAGACAAAATTAATAGCTAGGCCGAAACTGAACAATAAATCAGACGAGTTGGGACAAGATGCGGGTCGCTATCAAAGTAGGGAAGTAGGGACGAAACTCAACGAAATTCCCTCTAGAGGTGACTTGCGAAATGATAACACACACTTGTTTTGTATGTAGCTCTGAGGGTTTTGTTAATTGGGTTTTGTATGTGGAAGTGTTTGGGATATGGGTGGATATTTTAAGTGCTATTTAATTTATTTGAACCCTGAAAGAGGTGTTGGGATGGGACTCCTTTTTAAGGTGTACCCAAAATTGAAGTAGACCGGGGGAAGTGGAACGAGGGACAGCCCTGTAGTGCGATTCTGTAACCATCTCACCGTGAAAAGTTAGGTGAAGTGAGCTTAGAGTGAGCTGTCAATAGTGTCAATCCCTAGCATTAGCTGGGAATGACAGCTCACTCCACGCTCACTTCACCTAAGTTTTCACGGTGAGATTTTTACAGAATCGATCGGCTGTAGTGGGAAAGTAAAGGTGTTTCATAGCAACAATACTAATTGCCAGTCGTTACGGGTAGTCAGAAGCCCGAAAGTCTGACAACCAGTCTTACCAAGGGGTATCGTATTACCCAGTAACTGGGTTGTGGAGGTCAGATAGGCAGTCGCTCCATGTAAAATACTGGTATTCAGCTGCATCCGGTTAGACTGGAAGCCGACCCCAACATAGTTGGGAAAAGGCTCGGCAGATGATGATATTTAATTTAGCGACGATTTTTCAATCTTTAGATAACTTGTATCTGAGAAATAAAAACTATGGTTTGACAGCTTTTATATAGAAAATATGTCAAACCGCCATATTTATTCGTCAGACAAAAGTTATTTGATTGTTTTAAAATTTGCCCTTAATCATGGTGTTGGCGCTGTGACGAAGCAATGTTCTTCTGCATTTCGTGTCACAGGTTCGATTCGTACACGGATGAAACTTTTTATGGTCTATTGAACTATCTATAGATGCTACGTGCCATAAAAACATTTCAATCATACGGGACATTCTGGGTAGGCCTGGCTGTTCCCTACCTTTACAAAAATATATTTACTTTTACATACATGGATAGAAAATCCTAGCTTAGTTTTTACTGGGGTTTTCTCTACAGGAATGTAATTCACAAATTCAGAAAGTGTTCTATCCATAGGCCATACAAATATTTTTTGATTCATACAGGCCATACCGACGAATACACAGTGGCCCAACGTCAGTCATGAACTAGCACCCTGATTGCGTTACACTCTATTAATCTAAATCATTTTGAAGGATATTTTCAAATTTAAAATTTATTTATTTATCAAAATTTGTACAAGAATAGAATAGACGGTGACCCCCAAACTAGACATTTGCCTGTATCTTGGGAGTTAGCTGCAGTTGCTAATCCATTGCTTCATATGTTCAAAAAAATGTGTCTGCTCCTCAACGTAAATAACGCTATGAATGTTGTTGAACTGTCCAAAGGAAAGCCATTGCTACTGTTAGTGTTTTACGCAATTAGCGTAAAGGCCACAATTGATCCATAATAATTGGGCGAAATTGGGAAGGTCTCGACTTAATCAAAGAACCCTAGGCAGTGTACGCAGTATGGCCCAGTGGACTCAGTGAGTCGATTCACGGAGCTCTTTTATTGGCTACGTATGTGATTGGCATAACAACTCGGCTTGTTTATGATCAGGCCTTCATTGAGCCACTGGCTTACAATACTCTGTTGAAGGCATAAGTGCTGGATTCACTTGGATGATTCAGTTTGGATATTATTATTAGACTGCTTAATAGGCTGTTTTTTTCCCGAGGGTCCCGTGGCTAACTAATAACAGCCGCACAGGTCGATCGGTCAGGTTAAGCTACGCTTGCCGCGGTTGGTCTGTGGATGGGTGACCATCTTTACATACTGAGACCCCTCCGTGCCTCGGAAAGCACGTTAAGCCGTTGGTCCCGGCTGTCATTCGTGGATCTTTGACAGTCGTTACGGGTAGTCAGAAGCCCGAAAGTCTGACAACCAGTCTTACCAAGGGGTATCGTATTACCCAGTAACTGGGTTGTGGAGGTCAGCTAGGCAGTCGCTCCATGTAAAATACTGGTATTCAGCTGCATCCGGTTAGACTGGAAGCCGACCCCAACATAGTTGGGAAAAGGCTAGGCAGATGATGAATAGGCTGATTTTTGTGTGGAAGTAAAGGACACCATTCAATTCGCACCCAAAAATTAAGCCAGAAGAGCCAGAAAAAAAAGTACTCTTTTTTTTGGGAAATAACATGTTGAGCATTTTTTACTCATACAGCGAAAGTCTAAAATTTTTGTGTATAAAATGTTCGACACTTGAATTAATTTTTTTAAGTTTTAACTGTTTTTTTTGTAATTTCCTCTTTTATTTATACAGGGTTAAATTAAATTAGCTAGCAAAACTCTGCGGACGTAATAGGTATCGATATTTTAACACGATAAAACAAAACATTAATTAATTTGACGTTATTTTTGTGGGTCACCGACCGCATTTAATGAAGTCACTTGAAATACAAGTTTAAAAATCAACTTTTTATTGTGTAAACTTCACACTTCACCAGGAAAAGTTTAAACTAATAAACCGTGACCTTTCAAGAGAAAAGTCTTAAAGTAGAAACCCTCAAAATATAATTAATAAAGAAAAGCCTTAGAAAAGGATAGCCTAAAATAGCTCACAATAGTAGGCAACTAAGTATTTTAAATTTTTCTGTGTGTAGGTATAAAATATTATGAGCCTTAACCTGAGTAAAAATAAATGTATTTTGTTTCTTTCTTAAAATAAAACTATAGAGATTTATCAATCCATACTAATAATATTTCAACGTTCCGAAGTAGTATTTTCTCTCTGAATAAATGATAAAAGCATCCGTTTTACTCCTAGGTATAACAATAGCATTATTGAGTAAGTCCGTTTTAAGTCTAGGTATTGTGTAATGTGCTCTACAGTACAAGAAAATACGAAAGCAACTTTGTTTGTCTGTGACATTTTCACGCCTAAACCACTGAACCGATCGTTATATAAGGCATATTGGTAGCCTAGAACTTGGAGGAGAACATAGACTACTTCTCACTCATCCTGGATATTTGAATGAAACAATGATGATTGTAGTCGTGGACAATGGCCAGTCTTAACTAGTATTATAAAGAGAAAAGATTAGATTTTTTCTGTTTGTTTGATACACAGTCAAACTAAAACGGCTAAACAGATTTGGATGAAATTTAGAACATGGGTAGACCATGACCTGGGTCAGGACGTAGGGTACTTTTTATCCCAATATTCTCACAGGTTCTAAACTTATGCGGGTGAAACTGTGGGGCGCAGCAAGTCCTAAATAAGGACACAGAATTGAAAAGTATAATTAGTAACAAAAAACAATAGCCCAATTAACACTATTTTGTTACTCATCCGTTGAATTTACAAATACCAGCCCGGATCCGGGAATCGGAACGGAGTCCGTGATATTGAAGGCAGACATTCCACTTTTTTGATATTCAATTCATGAAAGAGGGAATATTGACCTATCAATAGAAACATTCGAAATTGCTTCGAGAGGTTAATTGAAATATCTACCGCCTGTCATCAACGATGCTACTCAAAAGTAAGGTTAGAAATAGTGACCGACCGAAACACGATTTTCAGCCGAAATCGAAACCGTAACCGAACCTTCCGCTCCTCTTCTAGTTTCGGCTCTAATTAATTGACATTATTTTCTGAGACCCGTAGTTTCTGTAGATTTGTTATAAATAATTTGATCAAAGAAAAAAATAAAAAGAAAGAAAATACGTTTATTTGTGGCAAACATGACGCATAAAAAAGAACACAAACACAAAAAAATAACAAGTACTAATAGTACTAATAATACATTATGTAGGTACTCGTAGTAGTAATAGTGCTAGTAGGACAAATTTAGCAATTATCAGATTTCTTTTATCTAAAGAAAAAAATAGATTCTTTTGCCAGATTGTGTGTGCAACACATAATATAGTATGTCAGAGGCGCGTGCCGCACCACGACGTGACTTACCAACACAATATTTATCTAGTTTGTGATTTGTTGCGTCGTCGTGTGAGTGATGGCCCTTAACGTTATCAAGCAAGTAAACAACTCATCTGACTGCCTCGTTGATTTAGCGGTCGCAAGCGTTACTGCTTAGCACGAGGTCCTGGGTTCGATTCCTAGGTCAAGCCAAGTGTTTATATAGGTATGAGGAACAGTGTATAAAGTTCACTCATCCTTCATAGAAAAGGGAGGATCCGATGAGGCGGGAGTTGTCTGGTGGGCTACTGCTGTAAAATACGTAAAATGATTTCTAGGAACAATTATTGAACATTCGTGATAAACCGTGGTTTAACGCAAATCCTGCATCTCGTAAGCAGAGTTTACCGCGCAATTAGCGTATATATACAAACTTCCCAACATCAATCGTTGGGCAATTGCCCGCCAGACACAACACCCGTCTGGTCGGAGGATCCTCCCTTTTCCATGGAGGATGAGTGAACTTTACACCCTGTTCCTCATACCTCTATAATCTCATTTCATGTATCAGTTTCTTCTTCTAATTTACTAGTGTTACTTTGTATGCGATTAAGAGCTACTACCATCTAAAATGTATTCTTAAAATATCTAAAAATCTTTGGTATTAAGACATGGTGAACACCTGAAAAACTCGTAACAAAGCATCGGGAAGTGGCCCCGTTCTCAACAAACTTGCCGAAAAAGTGCCAACACTGATGGAAGTAGCGGCTTTATCTTGTTTTTAGGGTACCGTAGTGTTGATATGCAAACATATACCTACGAGACAACGCAGAGATGCAGGTGAACAATAAAATCTCTTTCTAGATTCCCTTTTGGAACGAAGTTCCTTATCGCGCGTTGCGAAAGGGGGCTAGACGGAAAAAATTAAGACCAAAAGTTGAAACGACACTTTTTGCTATAGTTGTAAGCCGTGCGGCGTGCGCGTGTTTCTCTGTCTGTCTCTCTTTCTCTCTTTGAACTTCATTCCATCCGGGTGTCCCTTGACACCTTTCAAGTTTTTTTATAATAAAATCTTCACTGCTGAAAAGATTACAGAGATTTTACATTGGCCCCAAACTAGGCATACCTGATCGTTTATTGGGCACCAATAATAATTATGTCGTGACGATTTCTCGATTTTTACCCGACTACGGCGAAGCCGAAGAAAGGTTACGATTTTAACTGGCTATTTATGTATGTTCATCTGTTCCCTCATAACTTCAAAACTATTTGTCGTATAACGGAAACGATATTGTCTGACTCTGATGTCTTGTTTATACTGTTTTATTTGGCATTTTTGTAGTAGCTGGGTGGTAACTTTTTGATTTGACTGAAAGTAATTTAGTTAATACTTTACGAACAAGTGGACTGGATTCAAAACGCGGAAAACAAGATTTTGTTTTGCTAATCGAGAGACGCCTATTTCCACCATCAATAACAATTTGTATAATTTTGAATGATATTCCTAATCCATTGCTTCATGTACGATTTTTTTTTCTGCTGAAGTGAACGTTAATAACGCAATGAATATTGTTGAACTATCTAACTATGTTACATTAAAATGTAAGCCATTTCTACTGTCAGAGTGTTATGCAATTACCCCGCAGATGTAGAATGTGGTAGGGTGAGTTAATTGATTGATTAAAGAATTATATGTAACACATCTATGCTAATAATAACTATGTTTTTATACTTTTTTTTCGCCCCCTTTTCGCTACAACACTATGTGCTAGCGACCGTTTTCGGGGGCCCATTATTGAGTGTGCAAACTTCGATCAATAATAGTACTAGATTCCCGATAAGCGCTTCAAAAACGGCCCGAATAATAAGACCACAAATACTTTTGTGGTCTTATTTCAAATTAGTATGTTTTTAACCTTATTACTAAGACTTTAAGTTTCATTTTAGAATAAATGACTGAAAATTTAAAAATAGAATGATTTTATTTTCAAGCGACATTTTAAATATATTTTGCAATGGTAATTAAACTTTATGTTTAAGCATTAAGGTTTATAATAAACTGAAGTTGTTAATATTATTAAACTTTTTTCTAAGAAATGTAGATGTTTACGTGTGTGCAAACGTGGCCACTTGAGCGACTCATTTTTGTTCCTGATCCTTAATCGAGTACTATCCGTCGAAGTAGTTATTAGTTAGTTACAATCTGCCATTTCATCTGTGAATATTATAATTATCACATGTCAAGCAGAGGACATAGTCCTTCCATAGTTCAAGGTGACCGATCACTATAGCCACCCAAACCCATAGCCCAGTATATTTTGTTTCCATGTTCTGCAATAGTCCTGCACCAACCGGGGGTTGTCCATGGGTGCACTTGCATTGTGCATACAAGGATAATCGTCGGTTGGTGCCTCCTCATCATTTAGAATTGTGTAAAGGGCCTCTGCGAGTTGGCTTCTGCCCCTAGTACGCCCTTCAAAGGCCCGGGACTCCAGGGTCCCGAGATATGTCAAAAACAACTAAAATAATCTATGTTTTTATACTTTTTATATTCTAATATTTAAAAATATAATTTATATGTAGTTATTATTGAAATAAAGGAGAAAACTTAAATGTTCTTTTACTTCTTTATGTATAAAGCTGAGGAGTTAGTTTGTTTGAATGCTCTAATCTCCGGAACTACTACATAGTGTACTAGATTTAAACAATTCTTTTTGCATTTGATAGTCACATTCTTGAGGTACGCTATAGGCTATTTAATATCACGCTATAACCCTTAGGAGCCGAGCAAAAAGAAAAAAGTAAGAAGGAACGAAGTAATAGCGCGGGCAGGCGATGCGATGCGATGCGGTGGGTCGAGGGAACAAAAAAGTTTACGCGGACGAAGTTGCGGGCAGAAGTTAGTTATATATAAAATAGCACCTTTGTGCTCTTTTATTTCTTCTACTAATATTATAAACGCGAAAGTTTGTATGGATGGATGGATGTATGTTTGTTACTCTTTCACGAAAAAACTACCGAACGGATTTGGATGAAATTTTACACACAGATAGTTTATAACTAGGATTAAGACATAAGATACTTTTTATCCCGATATTCCCACGGGATCGAAACTTATGCGGTAGAAACCGCGGGGCGCCGCTAGTGAATGAATAAATATGACTATTGAGCTTCTGCTAAAACAATATGCTTTATGAACAATATGCTTTGAAACAAAACAATAATGGTACCAGTCACACCACAATAATTTAATATCATATACCTACACAATTCAGCAAAGAAACATAATACCTGCAAAACAAGTTAAACCAAAACCAACAATTTATTTAACAATACACGGAACCCGGGTGAACGAAAACTTGCACCTGACTCAACAAAGCCGGGGCGGGGCCAAAACTTGGTGTTTTCATTAAATTTAATACTGTTTAGAAGCTATCTCTTTGAATCCACATTTTGTTTTATCTACAAGAAAGTAGGAACATGCTGTTTTGGTGAGTTTGACCTCTTAAATGATGAAGGATTTTGTTGTTTGACAAAACAACACTCAATGGGTGTTTCGGAGAAAGAAAACGCTCTTTGGGTGTCAAAAAAAGTCGAGATGTCGTGGGACCCCCAGTTTGAACGAAGTTTCTTTCGCCGTTTATTAGTGTTACTGTTAGCCTGCATCGTCCCACAGCTGGGCAAAGGCCTCTCCCCACGACTTCCAACACTTTCGATCCAGGGCTAAAGTGCACTACTGGTCGTTCGTTTTGTCCAGCTCTTACCGCCATCTTCTACGGGGTCGGCCGCGACGACTTCTAGTTGTGTCAGGGCTCCACGTGGTGGTTATTTTTCTACAGCTCATTCGGTATATGGCAGCCGTGGCCAGCCATATTCTAGGCGTCCAATTGACAGACCATATTCGCAGTATATAATTATGTATTAAATAACAGGCATAATTAAAATAAATTAACAACGCTTGAGAGTAACTAAATGAAAGAAAACGGGCTCAATGAAATTAATTAACAACGTTTACGTGGCGCGACGGTCAAAATGTTATACTTTTCAAAATGGTCCAGCTCACTTCGTTCCGTAACGTTCACAACAGTCACAATGTCAATACATTACCAACAACAAATAATGATAATTAATATTTTTTTCTGTGTTGTTAAATTGTTACCAACACCAGAAAATATTATCATCAACGTCTATAGCAGTCTACGGCTGGCCATAGGATACTCCAATCGCACACCAATTAACCACGTTTAGTCCACTCTTGGCCTCTCGACCCCCAATCAATAACGTGTCCACTGGACCCCTAACTGTATTTTACTCGCGACCCTTGGGGGTCGAGAGTGGATTTTTATACAAAGTACAGGCATACCTCGTCCACTTTCAACCCCTAGTTCGGTAAGTACCTAAAATTAATATTTTGGTACAGTAAGGTACAGTCGTGGCGGCATTTTCAACTCTCCGTGTTGAACCGAGTATTGATTTTTTTTTGTGTATTTTCTGGTATGCAATAAAGTATATATTAATTAATAATATTTATAATTATATATTTCATGGGTTATCCTCCAAATAACTCAGCTGCTAGTAACTCCAAATTACTAGTTGAACTGCAATGTTACCAACTCAAAAAAAACTGATGTCAAGTTTTAACCTGAAGGCCGATTCTCATAATTTAAAACGTTCAAAATCTAGTCGCAGTCTCATCTCGGCGACAAACAAATGTCAAAAACTTGTCAAAATGTAGGGAAATTAGACGTATTTTTGACAGATTGAGACTGAGATCAGACTGTGGACGTTTTGAAAATTACGAGAATTGCCCCTCTGATATCCAACCTAAGTAACATCGGGTTAGTAAACTAACCCGGTGTTACTTTTTAGTGGCGCAACGCGTAATAAGAGTTAAAATATTAATTACTTAACTCTGAGTGTACAAACTCTACGTCTATTCATTTAATTCATGTCCTACACGACTCAACGTTACTTTTTTTTCCTTTTTGGTAACTGAGTCGATGTCTATTTGTGTCTATTTTAGATACTATTCTGCCAGCGTCATGTAGTGACTGCAGCACAGCAAGATGAGCCGTCGAACGATGCACTTTGTAGTAGTTGTTCTTTGTTAAATTTAGTAGCTGAAAATACAATACAAATTTTGTTAGTTAAGTAGCGAGTTAAGTTCAAATTGTTTCAAAACGTCAGTCCAAAAGTCACAGTTATTCATTGTGAAGTGTCACAAATCGTCAAGATACTTAACTTGCTAACTAATGCAAATGTAAATAACCCATATTAATAAACGATCGCATGCCTTAGCGTGCCACATAACTTTTATCTTAACATAAATAACTACCCACAAAAGATAACAAAACTTCCTACGGGCATTAATCCATATGACGGATTATCTAAAGTGTCCGTAGCATACCATCTGATTTATGGGCTGGTAAGCTCTTTGTCCAGTTGCCTACAGCGAGCGGATATCCTCAAAAATGTTTGCTGTAACATTAAAGTGGGTTATTGCTTGGAAGAAATACGAGGAAATATAGTGATCTAAAAATATTTGTATGTTCTACACTACATGCGAATATGGTTCTTATATACATGATTTTATAACTGTCGGCGGGATTTGAGTATTTTCTGTATGCCCTACGCAAATGTCCTGCAGATCTGGTAGCGACGTGTGACGGGTCGTTAAGCTCCCTAAAACAGGGTTGAGCTACACGATGACTGATGCATGTATGACGTCTGTTGAGACAGGTCAACTCAAAGCTGAAATGGCTCTTTCCGTAAATGGCCCTTCCCCAGACATAGCCCTACATTGTTAGATTCACATAAAATCATAATAATATAATGTTTGAACTTTAAAAAAGGCTAACCTCTGAGTTTGTTTCGGCATTTCTTCTCAGGGATCAGTCAGCTAGGAAATGCCAGCGTCATCTAGTGTTTTAAATATTGACCAACAAAATATCGACGTGCAAAAGTGTCATACATAAACTTTTGGAACAAAGTTCCTTATCGCGCGTTGCAAAAGGGGGCTACGCGGAAAAAATTAAGACCAAAAGTTGGAACGACACTTTTTGCTATAGTTGTGGGCCGTGCGGCGTGCGCGTGTTTCTCTCTCTCTCTCTCTCTTATAGAAAGCAAGCCAGTTTTTTTTGTCTGTTTTTTTATTTGTTAGTAATAAAAAAAATATTATTACAACTTAAAAAAAAAAGTTATTACAATTCCTTCACTAATTAATCGAAAGGAACTTCGTTCCATTCGGGTGTCCCTTGACACCTCTCAAGTTTTTTAATTTAATTTCACTATGACCAATGGGCAGCTGGCTTTAGTAGATCTTTATTCATTTGTTTATTGGCATAAAATGCACCTCTGCCGATCTCTTCGGAGAAAACATGGTGTGATGTTATGTTGTTTTGTTCTCACATAACTAATAAGCCAATGAATTCTTCAATACCTACGAACAATGAACGTAATTACATTTACTCATACCCTGCACAATAGTTAACTTCTGGCTTCTTGTAGTTACGTTCTCATAGCAATCAACAAATTGAAATAGCACTACCTACATTTTAATCAATAATACGTGACTGGATACAGTTTACAAGAAAAATAAAACCTATAAATGGAACAAGCAACTCATTCATCCACAAGACTCAGTGACCCATCCGATTCCAATCCGCCACAACAGCAGCTTTACCTCGACTGATCGTAATCTTAAACCTCTCAGCGGAGTGTAATAAAGGAAGATATTCCGTATGTATGGAGCGATCAACTATTCAAGATGTAGGATCACATAGGACGTAAAGTGACAGGATTGAACTATTTTTTAACTTCTTCATTCATAGTAAAAGAATGGGGGCTTGTGACTAAGTAATAACAGCCGAACGGGTCGTTAGATCAGGTTAAGCTACGCTTGCCGCGGTTGGTCCATGGTTGGGGGACCATGTTTACAAACCAAGACCCCTCCGTGCCTCAGAAAGCACGTTAAGCCATTGGTCCCGGCTGTCATTCGTGGACAGTCGTTACGGGTTGTCAGAAGCCCGAAAGTCTGACAACCAGGGGGTATCGAATTACCCAGTAAGTGGGTTGTGGAGGTCCTAGTCAAATAGGCAGTCGCGGGTACTGGTATTCAGCTTCATGCAGCAAAAAGTTTTTGGTTCTAAGACATGCACGTTTCCTCACGACGTTTCCCTTCACAGTTCTAGGGGCAGTGGTGATGAAATAATGTACGCAAAATAAAGTCCCTGTCTGTGCTCGAAGTCACGACCTACAATTCATAAGTCTGAGCTGAGACCACTGGGCTACCACTGGTCTCATGAACCTAAATATTTAGCTGTGAATATTCATACCTCCCTCACGGAGAGTGTCTAATATACATAACACTGTACAAAATCAAGACAAAAGAAAACAGCGTTAATAATTCAGACTAAATTAAACGCGAGCGCAGTCGGGTAGCCAGTTAGTACACGCAAAAAGTTCTAAAAGAAAAGATTCCATTCAATAGCTTTGGCTTTGTTCACCTCATTATTAAACATTTCTTTGTTTCTTTTTAATAAAGCAAGCGCTATAGCAAAATAAAGTTTTTAATTCAGTTGACTTCAAAATATTATACAATTTTAGTAGGGGTACCTAACTATTGTGACGTCAGAATATAATTTGTTTACTGACGATGGCCGTAAAAGCATTTAATATATTCATAAAGGGAAGAAAGTTGATAGCTAAACAATCTTGTATTTACGTAGTTTATTTTTAGCTATAAGTGTATGGGACTCGCGTATCTACATACTTACGCCACATGCAAACATTCGCCGCACCAACAGACGACATGCTGGCCTCGGAAGCAAATACGTACTGACGAGATGCATTTTTTTTTATGAATGGCCTCTCGTAGTTGACCTTGAGAGGTCGTGACTACTTAACCGGACTATCACGAGATGCGCCAGCGCCGGTAATATTTATAGTATGCGTTTTTAGGCGACGGCGCTATACGTCGCGCACGCGTCAGAGCGAGAGAGCGATATGCACGTTCATCGTGGATCAATTTCCTAGATAGTTTTAAGTTTTTGTAAAAATCAGTGTCTTCCGATTGGTCCATTAAATTTTGTTATATAGGTGAGCCTATCAACGAATTGTCTAACTAAAAATGCAATGTAAGGAAGGATCTTTTCCAAAATAAACAAGCAAATTCCCTAAAAAGTACAGTTACTGTTGGTAAAGGATACTGATCAATAACTAACTGTTTGTTTACACCGGTGGTAAAATCGGCGCATATACGTATAGATCCATTTTGATTTAAAACGGGCACAATCGGTGACGCATACCGCGCGTGATCAACCGGCTTCAGTACACCTAACCCTACTAATCGATCTATCTCTTTATCTACTTTACTTTTCAAAGCGAACGCTATTGGTCGAGCCCTAACAAAAACTGGCTTCGCATCTTCCTTTAATTGTAATTTCACTTTAAATTTATTGAATAATCCTAATTTATCCGAAAAGACCGATGGATAACGGCATTGCAATGTAACAAACATATCATCTTTGTCTGACTGGTCACAATACTGTATCGGCAACAATTCTAACCTAAATTTTGAAATGAAATCCCGACCGAGAATCGGCGGCCCACCGCCTCGCACAACATAAACACAAAGTACATGCGATGTATTCGCATAACTTATTTGTAACTGCGCCATACCCTCACATACAATTTTATCACCGGTATATGAACACAAACGTTTACTAGTCATCGATAATGGTACATTTCTAAAATATGTTTTATAGGTTTCCTCTGAAATTGCTGTAACGGCTGAGCCGCTATCTATCTCAAATTTTAATTCGATTCCCGAGACCGATACCGTTTCTATCATCGGTTCCCCTTTAACTGATCGAATATTGAAACACTCACCGTCATCGTCGCTTTCGTCCACAGCTCTCGATTCGACGTAATTTATCTTTTTACACATCTTACGCAGATGTCCCGTAGCATTGCATTTCCTACATTTTGCTTTTGCGAACCGACACTGGGATGTCTCGTGATTATGATAGCCGCACACTTGACACTGCACTTTAGCTCCCGAACCAGTTGCAGCCTCTGGATGCGCTGGCGGCGCCGCATCCGTCGCCCGCGCAATCTTGAACAGCTGATCGTGCGGCGCGGCCTGCCCCCCGGCGGCTGCTGCCGCACGTGCACTCCGCGTGTTCTCCGCCAACTCCATCGCCTTTGCTAGTGTCAGGCCTGCGAGATCTTTCGAGAAAAGCTTCTCTCTGTCAGCTCCCGGCAACATTCCCATGACAAATTTATCCCGAAGCGCTTCTTCTACGTTAGAGAAACCGCAGTGCGCCGTCAGACCTCGTAACCTCGCGGCCCATTGTGCATACGTCTCCCCCTCTTGTTGCGTAGCCGCGTAAAACCTGTACCGTTCGCCGAACCCACAACGCTTTGGAGTAAAATGCTCGTCCAGAAGCTTAAGTACGTCGTCATACGGCACGTCCTGCAGCTGCTTTGGCAACGCGAGATCCGTTGCCAACTTGTGTGTGCCATCCGCGAGTGCGCTCAGCAAGATAGCTCGTCTCTTTGTTCCTGTAGGGTCGCTCGTCCCGGTGATGTCGTTAGCCACATACCATTGTTTAATGCGGCACTTGTAGGTCTCCCAAGATTGTACTTACATTGTGATCAAATACTGATAAAAGACCAAAAACCGTACCGGACATTTTACTTTTTCTTTTCGTGGGTACTCGTCGCCAATGTTAAGTACGAGGACAGACGAGTGAAACAACTGCTTGCTAGTAACGCACTAACGTTTATTGCATACGTCTATCGGTGCGTAGGCACACGCACACATACTCAACACATACGTATTTAATTTCGCCCCCTACTGACCCCAACAAGTGCATAAAACAACATATTTCACGCCCGTTTTTCCCCAAAGAGTTAAGCAGGGTTAAGGGTGCCTTCCTATAGTACATCCACATTTTGCCAGTTGTGTTTAAGTTGCATGTACCTAATAGAGGGTGTCTACTGCCATCAACTGGGTCCGAATCTAGCCTCCGGCCTGATGTCGAAAAATTCCCAATGATAAAACCTAGTAACACTTTACCCGACCTGTGAATCCAGGACCTCATGCTCAGCAGTAGAGTGACCACTTGATCATAGATAGATAGATAAACCATTTATTTGGCGCACACAAAAAAGACAGCGCAACACACAAAAGTACATTATTAGATGATAACCAAAGTACCCACATGATTAATAATATAAAACAAGGTGCCGACAAAAAAGACAAAATAAACACACAAATATCGAAATCAAAGTGACACTATGACGAATTAAATTATTAACGAAACATACACAGTGCGGTGTGCGTCTCAAGGTTGCACCAAATGGGAGTCCTGCTCAGCATGTGTCAGGCAAATGTACCTAACGCTGATATTCTGCTGGATCCCTGCTGGATCATCGCATCGAAGCAGTTGTTAGTCATTATTATTTAGTTTTTTTTTTATCAATATACAAGCTGTTGTTTTGCATCCTCGTCAATTTTCAGGACGCTGCTGGGAAAGACATAAATAATCAAATAAAATTACGGTCCCTGGTAAATAATGAATACATACTTTTTTTTAGTTATTTAAGTTTGACAGTATTTCAAAATACACCACTTTCAAAGAACAGAATCGCGTTATTGTATCGTAAAAGCGGCCGCGTTTTTATGTGTGTGTAAAAGGGCAGTTACAGTGCGGTCTCAGACAGGCCGCGTTCCCGTCGCCTGTAGTCTATAATTGAAAAATTCAAGCGAAATGTGGTTGCACTATAACCCTTTGTCCACCCTTTTGGTAAATACAAGCGAAAACAACATTCTCACTGCCGGAACACAGGCCTCCGTGCTGTAAGAGGGAGTGGGCTGTAATTCAACACGGTAGCCCAGTGCGGGTTTGTAGATGTCACATATCTTCGAATTTTCGGTTTTAGGAAATGTTGGTTTCCTTACGATGTTTTCCTTTACCGTTTTGAGAGCAGGGGTGATGAAATAATTTACACAAAGTAAAGCGGCTGACTGGGTTCAAACCTACGACCACTGCTCACCTAGCGTAGTGTAACGTAAGTTGCTTTATAATCTCAATCTTTTACACCAAAACAAAAAAACGAAATCTCAGTCGATATGCGCAGGGTTACGTGTTATTTTCCATGTTTTATTGCATTCAGCTGACTTGAGAGAGTTCACAATCGCTGCATTTATATCGCGATCGAATCCTTGTGCGTGCTGGATAGGGTTGCCACGCGTTTGTGAATTGAATAAAAGTAAAACACAAAGGGAAATATAGGGGGAAACGTTTGGTGGAAGGAGTTGGTTTGTTTATAAATGTGAATATGGAAAGAGATACAAGTTAATGGAAGGCTAGATCAGCTGTTACTCAAATGGTTAATAATGTTAGTTTCTGGGTGCAGTTGTAAATGCTAGGCTGTCTTATGGTTTTAAATCATTCCGCATTTTGGTGAAGCATTTTAATAGTCAGTTTATACTGCTTAACTGTTTAATTTCTTAAACTTTTTTTTCTTAAAAGACTTTTTTTAGTTCACCAATTTATTTGAAGCTGGCGCAGCATATTTTTTTTCCACCGTCATCTCAGTGGTCACCTATTTACAAACCACATAATTTTACACTTAGGGCGAATTCACCAAACTTTTATACCTAGAATCCAAAAAAAAAAAAAAAAAGAGGCAAAGGGCGAATTCTTTATATCTTTTATCCTGAGACTAAATTTTGAATTTTTGACAGTTTTTCCATACTGTACAGTCACGAGTAAGTATGTATACACTTCGCTGTATTCAAAAGCGATTTACTCCTTTATTTTTTAATGAAAATTTATGTTGCTTCGAACATATTTTCGAACCCAAAGGTTTTGCAATGTGTCATATTTCATTCTTGTTTCCTTATTTCACGCAAAAATCGCTATTGAAAGTTTCCAAGTGTTGACATATTAGTGCTCGTGACTGTATTTACATACAACTGTCAGTCGTCAAGTTTATTCGGATAAAAGATATCTGACTTAAATCAGCCCTTAATCCATCTACTACTCTCTACTCTTACCATACACATTCATATTCAATACTTTACTTTGCTTTACTAAGAGGGGCTTGTGGCTAAGTAATAACAGCCGCACGGGTCGATCGATCAGGTTAAGCCACGCTTGCCGCGGTTGGTCCGTGGATGGATGACCATTTTCACAAAGCAAGACCCTCCGTGCCTCGGAAAGCACGTTAAGCCGTTGGTCCCGGCTGTCATTCGTGGATCTTTGACAGTCTTACCAAGGGGTATCGTATTACCCAGTAACTGGGTTGTGGAGGTCAGATAGGCAGTCGCTCCATGTAAAATACTGGTATTCAGCTGCATCCGGTTAGACAGGAAGCCGACCCCAACATAGTTGGGAAAAGGCTAGGCAGATGATGATTCAATACTTTACTCACTCTTTCACATCACAGTCATGTCAAAATCACGGCCACTATTTCTCGGTCAACACTACACACTACATTTGTGATATTGTGTACGGTCAGCAACAAAAGTCGGTTAACACTTTAATTGTTTAAATCTTAATTATTGAGCAAAATATTCTTAAAAAACATATAGTAATAGAATATTTAAGAATAATTAACTCTTTGCTATTACATGAAATAGAGAATACCAATGTATCGTATCATTTTGTATCAATTTAGATGATTTATAAAAGTAACAGTGTTAATTGACTTTTGTTGCTGACTATACCAAAGTATGTAAGTCCGCCATCCCTGATGTCCTAGGATCACAAATATGCGGGTTTGGAACGTATATCGCTTCCAGTCGCGCACACTCGGTGTATGCCAAGTATTTACAAGCAATGAGGTATTTCATATTTATTATTAAAGTCATTTTGATAATATTTCGGATGCTAGACTTATATTATGGACTGATGACGTTCGTTTTGTCGGAAATTAGTCAGGAGTGTGGCCATTAAAATAATTATTGATTTAATTTCATTATGCATATTATATTATATCGATGGCGAAGTGCCAATAACTCCTAAGTTACAAAATACAAATTTTACACAAACTGAAAAAAACGTTTAATTTCTTGGTAAATTACAAACAAAACGATAAAAGTGAATTTCGTGAAAATTATTAGTTATGAGTAAGTGGCACTTCGCCGTCGATATATTAAAATGTATTCAAATTACTTGAATTTTACACTTACAAAAACTAGTTAACTAACACCTGAATGCCAATTCCCGTAATCAAAAACATTCAAAATCTAGTCGCAATCTCATCTCAGCTACAATCAATGTCAAAAACTTGTCAAAAATGTAGGGATTTTAAAGTATTTTTTGACAGATTGAGACGGAAATCAGACTGTGAACGATCTTAAAATTACGAAAATTGCCCCTCTGATACATTTCTACAATATCCTTCATTTTCTTTACTTCACTTTCTGAATTATTAAATCGACTTAGTACTCCACCTATCCCCTTGAGAGATTCGCTTCAAGATGAAGTAATATTATAATATGCTATTAAGTTAAAAACTGTAATACATTTTTGATCAAAACGTAATCCGTAAAGTTCTACAAAAAATGTAGATTAATTCGTAGCAACTTCGTAGAGGCGCTACGAATTTCGTAGCGGGCCTACGAAATACTACGTCGATCGAGTTACAAAATGTAGACATTCCTTTGTAAAACTTCTTGTTTAGTT
This sequence comes from Apamea sordens, assembly GCA_945859715.1. Taxonomy (NCBI): domain Eukaryota; kingdom Metazoa; phylum Arthropoda; class Insecta; order Lepidoptera; family Noctuidae; genus Apamea; species Apamea sordens. Next base: position 2,424,561 of record OX244002.1, read on the forward strand.
AGCAAGTTGTGCTTGACAAGAGCTTAGGGAGTTAACCTACTTTTTGTTTGATTAAAAAACAATATTATTTTTTAATTTCTCTTTCTTTCTTTTTACTGAAATGTGCAAACAATTCAGGCTTTGGCCAAAAGTTATTAGCATTGCTACTTGATTTATTATTCAACAACGACTTGTCCAGTTATAAGCCAATGTCAAAACTGTGGAGCAAAAACAAGGTGCCTAGAGATTTGACTGTAAATCTTGTAAATTAAAATAGTTTTTGGGCGCAAAATTACATCACACTTTATTAAAAATAATTTAAGATTTATTACTCAGATTGTATATAAATATTTTAGGAGTTTATCATAAAATTCAATTAGAGGCTCTAATGAAAACAGACCAGAATAAATGTCTGTTACTTATTAACATTTTTCATTACAAAACTGAACATAATTCACCCTTCGTCGTTGTTCGACTATAGTACTAATATTATAATAATTTATAATAATATACTAATTTTTTGATGCCCAATGACCTCCTGCCTTTTTCTATATTTTTTCGTATTATATATTTGTATATAATTGTATATAGTATAGATTATTGTTAGTTGATATTTGTTTAACTTGAAATAAATCAGTTGGTTTGTTTTCCTAAAGTATATTATATTAAAATAAACAGATATAACTTCTAAATCCATCTCGCAACCGGAGTGTGTATAACTAGATGTATGAACGTAAAGAAGCAAAATGAGTGTGAAAGTGTAGAAATCTATGTTATGCCTACGGAGTCTCTGCGATCATCACCATCTGCCTAGCCTTTTCCCAACTATGTTGACCTCGGCTTCCATTCTAATCGGATGCAGCTGAGCACCAGTATTTTACATGGAACGACTGCCTATCTGACCTCCACAACCAAGTTACTGGGTAATTTGAAACCCCTTGGTAAGACTGGTTGTCAGACTTTCGGGCTTCCGACGACCGTCAAAGATCCACGAATGGCAGCCGGGACCAACGGCTTAACGTGTTTTCCGAGGCACGGAGGGGTCTTGGTATGGAGTCTTTGCTATATTCACCAACAGAAAGAATTTAGTACCAGCAAAATACATGTTTTATTTATTAAAATATCCCGAAAGGTATACTACTAACACCATGTACTAGCACTCAAATAGACCAGTACGCAGACTAGACGATCAAACCTCAGATGCATCTCTTCCACACATCAACCTACTGATTCGACAACATTCACACTTACATTTCCTCTACAAAAGGATCGTAGCAGGTGGCGTTCTGTAGTTCTGCCTGCCCCCATGGGAGAAGGTGTGAGTTTACGTAAGTGTGTGTGTAAAATTAAAAAATATCGGTTCGTCAGCCAATTAAAGTATGGCCTGGAGGGCTATTCTCCTAATTTTAAGAACGCGCAAACGTTCATAGTCTGAGTGGGAATTCTATGTTCGATAGATTGAGACTGAGATCAGAGGGGCAATTCTTGTAATTTTAAGAACTTTCACAGTCTGAAGGACAATTCTCGTAATTTAAAACGTTCAAAATCTAGTCGCAGTCTCATCTCAGCGACAACAGGCCAAAAACTTGTCAAAATATAGGGAAATCAGAAGTATTTTTTGACAGATTGAGACTGAGATCAGACTGTGAACGTTCTTAAAATTACCAGAATTGCCCCTCAGATCTAAGTCTCAACCTGTCAAACATAGAATTGCAACTTTGACTAGGAACGTTTGCGCGTTCTTAAAATTACGAGAATTGCCCCTCAGACTAATATAATAAAACTGACTGATATTTGTATTAACAATATGAAATACAGAATACACGCTGAGGAAGTCGCGTGCAACAGCTAGTCTAGAATAAATATTTTAACTTTATTGAGTCTAACCAGCACGCCCTAGAACCAAAAATTTGAAGACATGTGACATCTACCAACCCGCACTGGGTCTGCATGCAAGACGACGGCCCACATATCTCGCAGGAAGGGGGCCTGTCCCAGCAGTGGGAACATTATACTATGGGAATATGAGTCTAACACAGACCAAGAACTACCTCTAGTTCCGTGCTTACAAAACTCGACTATGTCAGCAAAAATCACTGTTACTTGTAAAGTATTATATTTCATGCAATAGCAGCTCGTAACATTAAACCTTGCAAAACTTGTACATAATGTATTACTTACTGGCCGTATTTTCAAATAGAATCGATACATCTTCTATTTGAAGCAAAGTACTTTGTAGAGTACTTAGTCAGCACAACATAACGTAATGTTGCGCTAACATAATTATGTAGGTATAGACGCCAGTACATCAACCAACTACAATCTGTCAAAATTTCTTTAGTAGATTTTCAACTTGATCGATAAAGCATAAGGTTCAAAGGTGATTGGGAAAATGTACCAGTTTCGGGTAGCTTTTTTTTTTTTTTGAGGATGGGAAATCATCAATTTTTATCTTTTATTTTATCTTGTGTTCGTGTATATACAAATTGTATCTTTAATTACTGTAATTGGTTTTAATTAAAGTAATAAATAAATAAATCAATCAAATGACTCCTCCCGCTCTGGGTGGAGCAGAAGGGAGTGTCAGACTCTTACTGACTAAAACCCACCCGTGTTCCTTCCTTAGCCCTTTACGTTCCAGGGCAGCGGTAACCCTTTCGGACGATCCCGCTACCCTGGCAGGCTTCGGCCCTATCGGGCCGCGTCACTTATGCTGACATCTCTTTGAGGCGCGCGTGGAACACATACACGCCGTCCGGCACGGGCCTGGTCCTGATCGGACGGTGAGTTACGGTGAGTTAGTTTCGGGTAGCTTGATAATTATGCTGGCGTCTGGACATTTTGGACATAACAGTGTTCTCCAACAATTAGTTGAAGTTTTTCCACTTCCGCTGTAAAGTCTCATGATGATTTGAAATCTTAGGTTCGAGTGTTTGAACAGCCATTTTAGTTTGTAAAAAGCTTGGGTGAAGTGAGCTTGAAGAGAAGTCATTCCACCTGATGCTAGGGATTGACTCCATTGACTTTAAGATCACTTCACGTTTTTATTGACTATTCCAACTATCTATGGTGCATACCGCATAAATATGCGGTATGTACACCATAGATAGTTGGAATAGGATAGATAGATAGTTGGTTGGATAGTTGGATCCACTGTATATAAATATATAGACGGCAGTGGATTTGCAATAATTACGTGGTTGTAATAATTGAATTACATTTTAAGAGCTTTTGACTTCATCATTCCGAATAAAATAATAGCTTCGAAGCGGAAGTTAACCATAGAAAAAAAGAACAAAGGGAAAAAGTCTTACTGCCGGAAAATTGTTTAAAAACACCCTTAAAGGGGTATAATAAAAAAGAGTTTAAAAGTCATTCACTTACTTTTTTTTAAACACGTGGACCGCGGCGTCCGCGTCCAAAATCAATCCAAAATCGTTGCATGAGGGATTAAAGGACTAACAAGAAGCGGGAACTTTAATTTATTATGCAACCATCAGACGACCTTTGCACGATACTAATCTACATGGTTACGTAAGTAACAGAAAGAAAGAGACATTGACAACAAACAGCATTGATACTCGTACATCGAACGCAACACTCCCAAACATTGCGATAGAATTTAAGCATCCAAAGAAATAAAACGTAATTCACAGCAAACCGTTAAAATAAACTAAAGTTCGCTCATTCCAGAGAATTGACAGCTTTGTAACATAAAAGAAATCTATCTCTCAAAGATGGATCTTCCCTGACATTCCTAAATAGACTCAGTGATAAAGTCAAACATTTTTATATGCTTTAACTCCTATTATTTTCGGCATCAAAAACTTTATACTTCACAGACCAATTTGATACTCCCCAAATAAAACTTGGTCGCGACAGTTTTATCATTTTATTACTTAGACGCTGAACTTTTACACAGGATCCAGAAGAAATGTGTGTGGACATAAATTCAACGAATCTTTAGCCAGATCAAGCCAAGTTGGCTGCGCCCCAGGGGAACAAATAGCCAGAATTTGTTTGGCCGCATGTTTGCTCAACAATTTCATTCACCCTTTTGCATCCAGGTGAAATATTCGGAGGAAATCCAGGAATATGAATCGTTGTGAGTTTTATTTTGTAGGCTGTCAGGCGCGGGCTTTTGTGGTTTTCAGTGTGGAGTTAGTTGTTGGTTAGTTAGTACCGTGTTTATTGGCGAGAGTTTTTGTGGGCTGGCAGTGATAGGGAAAAAAGATAAACGTTTTTTACTCTCTATCTTTGTTTTTTAATTTTGCTTCCACTAATGTGACGGGTGTTGAGATGATGAGAAGATGAGAATGTTGAGATGGATGTGTGGAGTGACGACAATGGATAAAGTAAGAAATGAGTATATAAGAGGAAGTTAAAAAGTGGCGCCAGTGACAGAAAAGTTGAAAGGAAATCGTTTGGCTTGGTATGGGCAAGTGATGAGAAGGGAAGAAACGCATGTGACTAAAAGAGTAATGAATATACATGTTGATGGATGGAGAGGGAGAAGAAGGCCGAAGAAAAGATGGATGGATTGTGTGAGGAATGATATTATGAAAGAGAAGGGACTGAATGATAGCGTGACGGTTGATAGAGGAGAATGGAAGAAGAAAACGTGTTGCGCCGACCACAAGTGACATGAGACAAGGGCAGGAAGGTGATGATAATGTGACGAGTGTATAAAGACACTTAACGAAGCCACGTGTTACTTGTACTCCCCGTCATTGTGATAATATTTGTATGTACTGGACCATATCCGGGAAGCTTCCGGTTACGGAAATAATGAAGGTCAAAATTCCAACTTTTATTGACGTTTTTGTTGTCACAACTTGAAATATCCCCACGACCCTTGTACCGTTGCATGCACTCATAAGCGTAATGTTTTGCGTGTGTCATAATTTGGCGCACTACTGGTAACAAAAATGTTCACACCATAAATAAAAGTAGTTTTCCAGCAATTATTTTTATGCAATGTTTTTGTTTAGTTTGATGTACAGAATGCGTAGTTGTCGGCTATGTGATTGGTCTTTTTACACACTGTATGTTTCTAACTCATTCATAAGTTTTTAATTTAATCATATCAACGAGGCTGCGTATTTTTTTATGATTTTTTCATTCATTCAAAGGACTTAAATGAAATAAAATTAAATAATCATTTATTTCAGGAAGTTATTCCCATATTAAGAAGCACTACAAATTATATAGAACAAACACAAAAAATACAACACAAATTACATACATAAAATATTACACATTCAAAAATTGCATTACAAATAAATAAGTTAATTTAAATAAAAAATAAAATAAAATTATAGTTATTAGGTTAAAATTCATTCATTCTTAGGTAAACGTGTAGTTTACTAGTTCAATACAAATCTATCCCAATACTATCTCTTCAGTTAGCTAATCATTATTCACGAACGATGACTTTTAAAGTCACATCACTATTTTTTTAAGCCTAAGGCATGTATAGACCGTGTCTGTGGACAAGCTTCCATAGTGATCCATACAACACTGACGAGCATACACACCTCGAATAAACCGTAGTTTTTCACAACAAGAAATACGTGTGTGTACAAAGGGCTTTTGTTACACAAAAACTTCTCAGACGTTCTGAGATATTACTTTGCTTAACTCTATTTAATGTTAAAAGGAAAACCTACAATGAAGCCTATATCACAGATTTTAAACCATGAACAACAAAAATAAGAGCAGGATGTACGCAGCGAGCGAAAATCTCATTAAGTATTGAAGTTTTATTACGTCCTCGCTCTGGTGCGCAGGGTTGGCAACTGTTTTAATATTACAGGGAGTTTTACTGTCACGTTGATGAATGATTTTTGATCATACGAAAGATCCTCATGATATTTATTTATAGGAGAACCAACAGCTATAACAGAAGGATAATATTATACATATTATAGATAGAAGCCATAAAGCCAATTACCGGTTATCACGGGTAAAAACAGAAAATGTAGGCGAAATCTTAGGATCACTAACAAGCACGATAGAAAAAAATACATATTCTGTTAATATGATATTAACAGAATATTAAACATAATTCAGTCTTATTTATAAAACTTTAATCAATTGCTAAGCAACTGATTAGCAAAATTCTTATTCATAAGCGCTATTTAGCGCTAAGAGGATGCTAAGCAATTGATTAGATTTGAACCCTAGTTAAATGGACAAAATTTATTGCTAATGACCTCTAGTATAACGCTTTTTAATGAATACGTCGAGTTTCCCTGTCACCCTGTATAACGGGTGTAAAAAGACACTTAACGAAGCCGAGAGTCACTTGCACTTCTCGTCACTGTGATATTTTTTTTGTACTGGACCATACCTGGGAACCTTCTGGTTACGGAAATATTGAAGGTCAAACTTCCAACTTTTATTGATGTTTTTTTACGAAAACAAGTTTTTAATGTTATAACACAACTTTAAATACCCCACGACCCCTGTACCATTTGATTGCATATACCCATAAGCACAATTAAATTTAAATTAAATTAAATAGGTAATCATTTATTTCAGGAAGTTATTCCCATATTAAGCACTACAAATATATAGAACAAATACAACACAAATGACATACATAAAATATTACACTTTCAAAAATTGCATTACAAATAACTAAGTAACTTTAAATAAAAAATAAAATAAAATTATAGTTATTAGGTTAAAATTCATTCGATTACATTCGCTTCGCAATTTTTTGCGTGTGTACCATTGCGCATTACCGCAATCGGCAAATTTTCACACCAAAAATAAAAGTCGTTGTAGCAATTATTTTTGTGCAATGTTACCTACTTATTACAGAATTCATAGTTGACGGCTATGTGATGTATTGTGTCTTTTTCAACCCTGTATAGGTACACCTGTGCCTGACCCTTCGGGAATAACAGGCGTGGCGTAAGTTGTATTATGGCATTTTTGAACAGACATCTGTGGTGTGTGTATTTTCTTTGTCGGCAATGCTCATATGGTTTACAAAAATAGGTTTTAGCTGCAGCAGGCTGGCAGAGACATCTACAAGCAACCTGGGCCAACAAGGCCAATTCTCGTAATTTAAAACGTTCAAAATCTAGTCGCAATCTCATCTCGGCGACAAATAAATGTCAAAAACTTGTCAAAATGTAGGGAAATTAGAAGTATTTCTTGACAGATTTAAACTAAAATCAGACTGGACGTTGTTAAAATTACGAGAATTGCCCCTTTGTTACCATGGAACTGTTCCTTGATTCGGAACCCGTTGAAATTTTTTCATCGGTTATTAAAATACTAATTAGCTGTTCAGTCACCCGCGTAACCTAGTAACTATATATAGGTTAGTAACCTAAAACACTAAGTGCTGGCACTTTTATATGTTTTGTTGTTTTTTTGTTTAAAAAAAAAGTTGCCCTATACTAGCAGTTACTCCTGTATCGTGGCTGCGTTTACACGCGTTATTTAAACTCACATACACAAACAGCCAGACCCGGAACAACTACCTGTAGGCAATACAAATATTTCTTCCGTGCGAGAATCGAACCCGCTACACGCAGCGCAGCAGTCGATCGCTCAGCCACAGCGCCAACCGTGTCGCTATATGAAACAGCTGATTTGTTTTTGATAACCGACGAAAAATTTCTACGTTAGGTCTAGAATTATGTCCTGAATTCATGGTTCCAGTTGGCGCGTCGATGTCCCTGCCACCCTATATATTATGTTCTAGGAACACACCACTATTTTCTGACTAATACGATTGTGCACTTTTGCAATGCATCTAATACTATTCATGGCTCCCAAAAGTCCTTTAAATTACATACATTTGTTAATATGAACTGTAAAATAAGCCATCCCTAGTCGACTGTTATAACTTCTGGATAGGAACGATATTATCACACGAAATGTACCTGTGTTGCAGTCAAATGGAAAAAACCGTTTCTACGTCAAATCACTCGGAAATTGATCAAAAGTGCTGCAACACACATTTTGGGAATTTTATCTGTTGTTGGTTTATTTAATGATGTAATTATTTCAGTTGATTTTTTTATTGTAATACATTTGTGATTGCTTGAGGGTTGTTAATAAAATCGATTTCCAAGAAAAACATATTTATATAAAAAAAAAACTTGAAAGGTGTCAAGGGACACCCGGATGGAACGAAGTTCCTTTCGATTAATAAAATGAGTGAAGGAATTGTAATAAAATTTTATTTTTTTTAAGTTATAATAATATATTTTTTTATTATCAACAAATAAAAAAACACAGACAAAAAAACTGGCTTGCTTTCTATAAGAGAGAGAGAGAGAGAGACAGACAGAGAAACACGCGCACGCCGCACGGCTTACAACTATAGCAAAAGTGTCGTTACAACTTTTGGTCTTAATTTTTTCCGTCTAGCCCCCTTTCGCAAGGCGCGATAAGGAACTTCGTTCCAAAAAATAAAAGTTTTATTCTACTTGTCTTATGAACAATTAATGAAAATAGTTACTTTAATTAGGTAAGCTTAGAGCACTCTGTGTTCAAGTTAAAACACTGAGCCAAGACCGAAAATTGGCTGGCGTTTACAATGTGCGTTTTCGATTGTTTGGAAAATTCATAACATTACCGTAACCTATTGCCTTCAACCGGACGCAAAACCAGACTCCGGACTGCTATTGAGAAATTCCTGATAAAAAATCCCAATTACACTTTGCCCGACCTGGGAATCAAACCCAGAACCTCATGCTCAGCAGTAGCGTTCGCGACCACTAGACCAACTAGGCAGTCACCGGATTTTTTAGGACATATCCGCTTTCTCACTTTTACGTTAACACCAGCATTACGTGTTCACGTTAAAGTTTTCCACTGTGTCGACTGAAGTAGGCGTCTTTTTGATGTACTCTTACAATCTTATTTTGACTCACACATGTTCAGGCAGAATCGAGGGAAGTTCATTAAAAAGTTATAATTATTATGAAGCAAATGGAATTCATAATTATTATTTTTTTGCAATTGTGAATACCTGCGAATAAGATATTCTTTAATTTAATTTAATGTTTATACAGAGGGGCAATTCTCGTAATTTAAAACGTTCAAAATCTAGTCGCTTTCTCATCTCGGCGACAAATAAATGTCAAAAACTTGTCAAAATGTAGGGAAATTAGAAGTATTTTTTGACAGATTGAGACTGAGATCAGACTGTGAAAGTACTTAAAATCACGAGAATTGCCCCTCTGATCTAAGTCTGTCAAAAACACCTCTAATTTTCCTACATTTTTGACAAGTTTTTGATATTGATTGTCGCTGAGACTGCAACTAGATTTTGAACGCTTTTATTCTTAGAAGGGGCGACTAGAATCAATTCAAATTTATTGTTTTTGACGTCCAAAAGTACCTTGTATGTGCCTATTTTAAATAAACGCTTTGACTTTAACTTTGTCTCACCGCTGAGAGTACTCGCTTAGCAACGTTCGCTTTGCGGGCAAAACACTACACACGGTCGAGACTCATGCTTACACAACAACTGAGGGGCAATTCTCGTAACAGTCTGATCTCAGTCTCAATCTGTCAAAAATACGTCTAATTTCCCTACATTTTGAAAAGTTTTAGACATTTGTTTGTCGCTGAGATGAGACTGCGACTAGATTTTGAACGTTTTAAACTACGGGAATACGGGCCCTGGTATGCACCAGTGAGTAATCACTCCTCACCGTCGCGAACTCACTGCTCGTTGCTCGCCAACTCGTTTTAGTTGCTAGCTCTTCTCCCTTCTCGTTCATAATCGGCATATAATGTTCCCAATGCTGGGACACAGGCCTCAGTAAGAGAGAGTGGACCATAATCCACCACGCGGTCAGTAAGAGTCTGACACTCCCCTCCCAAAAAAAGGTCATCAGGCAATCTGGCTGGGCTTCCCATACTTTGTATATTTACTTACGATACACTACGGGTACTTTAATTGGCAAAATAAGTAATTTCTAGGTAGGATACCTGGAAATTTTTCACCCGAACGAACCTGCGGGGAAAACCTACATAGTTACATATCTAACAACGAGAACTCTTTATGAACTCCTTCAGGTTCTATTTTGTTCAATTCTGTAACATTATTATGACAGTACAAAACTCGATATCATACTTTTTCTCGTTAATAAGTTTCAGACGTACGAAAAGTTATTTTATAAGTGTTAACATGCCTGGCCTGTGTGTCTGGCATTTTGACATTCTTGCGAACTTATAAAAACTTGTGTTCCTTCAAATACAACTTAGACCTTTGCTCAGGTATTGAACCCAAAGGTTGCTCGTTCCATCATAGATCTCATTCATTGCTTTCCAACAGGCGAGATCGAGGTCAAGAGCTGGTCCATTTCTCAACAACAAAAAAAAGGTTAAAATGTTTCTTATGTTATTGATAACTAGTTTTTGCCCGTGGATGCCGGAAAATATCCCTGGGTAACGTACTACCAGGATTAAAAGTAGCCTGTGTGTTAATCCAGGTCATAAACTATCTTTGTGTCAAATTTCATCAAAATCCGTTTAGCCGTTTTTGCACCAATCCGAAGCATACACCCAGACAAACAGAAAAAAACTATATTTCATACTTTTTTACTAACTTGCGCTGTCCCCCTCCTGGGCAAGATGCAAGGAGTGGAGATGCCTTATCTCTATTCCTTGCATCTTTCGCGACTAGTAGGTATGATAGACAAACTTATTCCAGGCACAAGAGCTACCAAAAACAAAGTCAAATAATCGTATAATTCTAATAGTAATGTTAAAAAATTGCTCTAGTTTTTAACAAAAAATAAAACTTTTCACATTTTCAGTATATCAAATGGAGCGAAACTTCAAGCTGGTAAGCCTATAACCATTAAAATCGGATTAACTGGACCTTTTTTGAGCACGATTTCATATTCGTTTATATCTACATTAATCATTTATCTTGTCAGCTTTTGATCATAGGATCAGAATCGATTGCACAGTCTTACCGAGGGTATCGTGTTACCCAGCAACTGGGTTGTCGAGGTCAGATAGGCAGTCGCTCCATTTAAAAACCTGAATGCATGATTAAAAATATGAAAATACTAGTATTCTGCATCTGGTTAGACTGGAAGCTGACTCTAACATAGTTGGAAAAAGGATGGGCAGATGATGAAGATTAGAATTGTTTCATTTTCTATTATTTCCATAATTAAAATACCTACTACTAAATATTTTACCTACTGTGCTTACTATGTAGGTTCTCGTATCTCGTATTATAAAATAACTCGAATTTTCGAAGTATCCATCTTTCTGGTCTAAGCTAAATAAAAAAAAACAACTGAAAGTCGATAATCGAATGTTGCACATTTTTTAAAAGAAGAACTTCATAGGTACCATGTGAAAAAAGTTTCAGTCAAAAATCTCAAACCATGAAGGTTGCCGTTATATTATAATAGGTACTTCGAATTGACATAGTAATTCGAAGTACTTATAATAAAATGGCAATTTCATACTTTAACCCCTATTACAAAAAAACAAAACAGCGAGAAGGAGTACCATACACACGAAAAGAGGAAGAGGAATACTATGACGTTTGACTAATTCACCATAATATGAGCTTCATTACTTATATAGCTCGTTTTAAAGCACTTTCTGCAACACATATTACGCTACTGCTGAACATGAGGTCTTGGGTTCGATTCTCAGGTCGGGAAAGTGTTATTTAGATTTTTTCTATCTGGAATTTCGCAATAGTAGTTTGGAGTCTGGATTCGTGGCAGGTTAATGGCAATAGATAAAATAAAATAAAATGTAAATGTATTATAAGTACACCGCTGCCCAACCCTTTGGGGAAACAAGACGTGATGTTTTACTATGTTATATTACGCTCCAACAAATATAAACTCCGAAAACGCGACTCACACTGCAGAAAAACCTTTCCGAACATGTTATTTCCATCCCACAACATATCGTTAACGCTAGTTTCCATTACACACAATAAAAACCCCATGATTACCCGACTGACAGAACCTCAGCCGCTATCCGCCATCCCCTATCAATCTTTCAACATCTTTCTTTCCTGACCTATTTTCCTTACATGCCCGAGAAAATACGAGCCCAAAACGATCAATGAAAGAATGCATAAATCACTTAACAAACAATATTCATAGGAAAAAAGCCACTCGGACGTTCTTATACGAGAACTATTCGAAATCTATTCATACATTTATTCATGAATTGTCTCGATTGGTACTATTGTCATCCACAAATACAATATTTTGAATACAATCGTCACATTCTCTACATCCTAGTAGTAAGGTTGATTTTTGATTGATGTAGTGGTAACAGTAAAGTTGTCAATCGTAAACAACTTACAAACCCATTTGCAGTTAAACTAAATTGTAGTGCGAAGGTTTAGAGGGCAGAATTGAGTTTGGCGGCCGTAGATATAAGTTTGTATTATAAAAACGAAGTAACAAGTACTTTTCAGTAGATTTTGGGCGCTGATCTTCAATTTAGATAGTAAATGTGAGGCATCTAACGACAAAATATGCTTGCTTGTTTTTATTATATAATTTTTTTTTTCGGATGAAAGGTAGCACAATATTGGTTTTAGGTGTATTGCAAGAGTGGTTCAAGTTAAAAAAGTCTTGTGTAGTGTTTTTATTTTCCAATGTCTATTGCTAATACGCTTCCGGGGAGATGGGCAAAAATTGTCACTCACTGGACACCTGAGGGAGAACATCCCGTCGAGGCAGACCACGGCAAAAGTGGTATGACGATCTAACGAGTTTTGCAAGGCCGACATGGCCAGAGATCGCTCAAGACATCCCCGGTTTGGAGGGAAAAAGGCGAGGCATTTGCCCAGCAGTGGGAAACAATATAGCCTAAAAACAAAATGCTAACACACGATCGTAACTTGAATGATACAAAGAAAAGAAAGAAAGAAAAATACGTATATTTTCGGTACACAGGACGCAGAAAAAGAACACAAAAAAGAACACATTGGGAGAAAATATGCGTCACATCCACACAAAACGGCCATCTCTCTGCATAAATTCTAAGACTATGCGAGACAGAGCCCCAGGGCTGGTTTTCAGTGTCAGCAGACATTGACGTGATTAATTCAACCGGTGCAGCATACAATGTTATTATAATTAAATGATGATGTGCAATGATCTCTACAATGAGTCGTTTATTATTTTTATGGGACAGACATAATCACCGTACTTGACTGAGGGATTGGTGAAAAGGTTTGACTATTCTGTGGCGTAATCCCAAACGCAGAAAAGCTGCACCCCAATTGCGTAATACACTTTCTTTCATAATCTGAAGGATTTTGAAGGAAATTCTTAATCCATTGATTAAATATTGTTTGAAAATCATCAACAGTGTCAACGGAATTATTAAAACAAACAGAGATTAATAAGAGATTTAATAATTCCGTTGACACTGTTGATGATTTTCATTCTTCATTAAGAAGCAGTGGTAAATGGCCGCGACATACGAGTTATAGGTCACGGGTTCGAATGCAAACAAGCGAAATACTCATGCTCTCAAAACGGTGAAGGAAAACATCGTGAGGAAACCGGCATGTCCTAGAACCAAAAAATTCGTGGACATGTAACATCTACCAACCTACACTGGGCAGGCCTGTGGGAGGAAGTGGGCCGTAATCCACTACACGGGTGTGGTGGATTACGGCCCACTTCTACCCGCAGAGTGGAGACCTGAGTCCCAGCAGTGGGAACACTATAGGCCGATTATGCAAACTGTTTCTTAAGTATCTTTTCTAAACTATAACTTTCGCTAAAACGCTTCTAGTTTAATTAATGTTCATATCGAAATTGTATGAATTTGTTTCAAACTCTTGACTTGTTCCAAATCGTGTTTCTTCTTTTACAAAATATAATCCCTCGGCACTTCTTATATCTTATAACTTACTCCGTGGCTGAAGACGTAACAGCACATTACTGTCTCGTGTTATCGAATATTATGAGTACAGAGTATTTCAGAACAGTGATCAGAATACTGAACGATAGATTTCATATTGTACCAAAGTATCAAACAAAAACAAAACCTATTTCATAATTAGACATCCATTGCGCAGTTAATAGGAAAACGACTAAGTACGTCTTGTGAAATTCGGTACAAAAGACGCAATGTATTTGAAACACTTTGTAATTGCGGTTTTTGTTGTCTTGTGATGTACGTGATCAAAATTGTTGTTAGCATTTCTACATCTCAATTTTGTCTGACTTCTAGTTATGTTGGCGCTGACTAATTCATTTACTGTTTATATACCTATATTTCTTCTGTTAAGATTGGATTGTCTTATCAGTTTGAATAAATTGATAATAGCGAAGTAATCGAAAATCTCTACATTCGGAAAAGTACTTATATAGGGTGGGAGGGACTTCCAGTCTTACCGGATGCAGCTGAGTACCAGTATTTTTCATGGAGCGAACGCCTATCTGACCTCCACAACCCAGTTACTGACAAAAACGAAACCCCTTGGTAAGACTAGTTATCAGACTTTCGGGCTTCTGACGACCCGTAACGACTGTCCAAGATCGACGAATTACAGCCGGGATCAACGGATTAACGTGCTTTCCGAGGCACGGAGGGGTCTTGGTATGTAAAGATGGTCACCCATCCACGAACCAACCGCGGCAAGCGTTGCTTAACCTCATCGATCGACCCGTGCGGCAGTTATGGCTTATAATATTATACAATAAAGCGGCTAGGACCAACCTACTTATACTCATGTTAGCCAAATGTCACGAGCCGCACGTATTATTAATGTTATTACAGTATCGGAGGACACATTTGGGCAAAACCTGCCGAAATTAATTCAAATGGCACAAATAATGATTGAGGAAGGTCAGATATTTTAAACGTTGTAATTTTTATAATAATAATTATTATAAAAATTACAACGTTTATAATATCTGACCTTCCTTTATTGTATTAGTAACAAACAATTCTTTTTCATTTTGCCTACGGATCATTTTATTTTTTGTATATTTGTTTATATTAGACTTATAACATCGCCTTGGATGAATCTGTAAAGGCTTTATAATTTTAATTTTTTTAAATTTTATATCTGTTGGTACCTACTAATTTTACCTCTAATCTTCGGAAACAAATTTCACTCGGACGAAGTCGCAGACAGAAGCTAGTATTTTATAAAACTAGCTGCGCCCCGCGGTCTCACCCGCATAAGTTTCGATCCCGTGGGAATATCGGGATAAAAAGTATCGTATATTTTAATCCTGGTTATAAATCCGTTCAGTAGTTTTTGGGTGAAAGAGTAACAAACATTCATCCATCCGTACAAACTTTCTCGTTTATAATATTAGTAGGAATTGGATATAATAATATAGTAATACTCATAGATTATATTTTTCCATTGCAAAGGTTTGGTTGGTAAATTTAAAAATCCGAATCAAGAGGAAAATTACACTACAAGAAAAATTCTTGGAAAAAAAAAGCTGTAAGAATAACTTGCAGCAGCAGTTAGACGGAATATTTGCATGAAACTTGATTTTATCCACGACATGCTTTTTCTTTTGGTTAGCCGGCTGAAATATAATAAATACCTATAAGGCTATGCCCTAATATAAGCGAAGGTCGCGCGCATTCGCGATCATCGCGTTCATGTTGTTCAGCGAACCCGAAAACGTCGTCGCGTCGACAGCCGACAGACCTCACAGCCTTCCAGTTTTCTATAAAAATGAAAGACAATGAACGCGATGATTGCATATTTGCGCGATGATCGCTTATTATTAGGACACCGGATATCATCATCTGCCTAGCCTTTTCCCAACCATGTTGGGGACGGCTTCCAGTCTAACCGGATATAGCTGAATACCAGTATTTTACATAACGTGACTGCCTGTCTGACCTAACCGGGTAATACGATACCCCTTGGTAAGACTGGCTGTGAGACTTTCGGCCTTCTGACGACCCGTAACGACTGTCAAAAATCCAGGAATGACTGCCGGGATCAATGACTTAAAGTGCTTTCCGAAACACGGAGGGGTCTTGGGATATGAAGATGGTCCCCCATCCACGGACCACCCGCGGCAAACGTAGCTTAACCTGATCGAGCGACCCGTGCGGCTATTATTACTTAGCCACAATCCTATTAATACATGGGGTAAATGTCATGAAACAAATGTCAAAACAAACTCCTTTAAATGCTGCTGATACCCTCTTCATTTGAATCGAAAAGGATCCCGAACCAACCGCGACCGAACTACAAAATAAATATCATTCAATCTTCGTTCAAACTTTATTCCAAGTCGGAAGTTGTGTTCCTGGGCCGCTGAAATAAAACATAATATTTCTTTATTTATATGTTATCTTAGTAAGCCGGAGCGAGGTTGACGTATCGCTTCGAAGAAACGATGTATGTGATGTTGATTCACAAATTTTATTATTTTGCTGTCACATTCTGGGAAACTGCGTTGTAGAAACAACAATAAATATTAATAATAAATCTTTATTGAAATAAATTAGTGTTACAACACACCTATGAAGCCTCTGAAACCCAAACTAGGTAAAAACCTGTATGTCAGATTTCAGCGCCTTCTCCCAATTCATACATTATATTTTTTATACCAACTAAGATTTTTAAATGAAACACGATAATTTTGAGCATGCTGAAATTACAATAGACATCGTAATTTAGGGTATTGAAAACGTAGTGAGGAAGTAGTGTGTGAATGTAGAGTGGGGGGGTGTGTGTGGGTGTGTGAGGGGTTCTTAACCTTAGACTTGCATTCATGAAAAGAGAGCGGGTAAATGTTTAAAATTTTATTGATTTTTTTGTAAATGTGCACAGAAAGAAAACGCTTTTGACGTCTGGCTAATGCGGTACGTGTTCTTACGGAGTCAAATACATTAGTAATAGTGCGTTTGTTGCGTAATTTATCTGGATCATAATGAGTAGACACATGCAGTTTGATAATAACCTGATAAACAAAAAGCTGCCCCACCGTGAGTACCTGACACAGCTCATATAGCGTTCTAGTGGGGAATCTGTAGGGTTTAAATGTCATAGTTTTTAGCAAGGATCGCTGAGCTCTCTCCAGTTGTATGATATGCGTTTTGCACGCACCTCCATGGGGAGGTTCAATGCAGTATCCGATGACAGATTGAACAAGGGCATAGTAAACGGTACGAAGTAGTTCCAGGTTAGCTACATGCCTAAGATCTTTGAAAACCCATATTAATTTTAATAAAAAGGACAAGCAGCGCTCCGCGGTTTCACCGGTATAAGTTTCGATTACGTGGGAATATCGGGATGAAAAGTATCCTTATGTGTTAACCCAGAAGGTCAATTCTCGTAATTTAAAACGTTCAAAATCTAGTCGCAATCTCATCTCGGCGACAAACAAATGTCAAAATGTACGGAAATTAGAGATGTATTTGACATATTGAGACTGAAATCAGAGGGGCAATTCTCGTAATTTTAAGAACGTTCACAGTCTGATCTCAGTCTGTCATCTGTCAAAAATACGTCTAATTTCCCTACATTTCTGTCAAGTTTTTGACATTTGTTTGTCACCGAGATGAGACTACGACTAGATTTTTTTAACGTTTTAAATTACGAGAATCGGCCTTCTGACTATGAACGTTCTTAAAATGACGAGAATTGCCCCACTGGTTATAAACTATCTGTGTGCCAAATTGTGTCGGTATTTCAAACGAACCTTAGACTACTTACAGCCCACTTCAGCCGTCCACGTACATACCTCAGCTTCTAACAAAAAACACAAACAACAATACAATATTGTAACATAATCCGTCTTTATTTGTCACCGGCCAAGTGATCTATGGCTGGCGTTGAGAACGTTATTAACTTAATACAAAGAGGTACAAGTTCTGGATGTGGCTTTAATAATAATAATAATATGCTCGACTGTCATAGTGCCGATTGTTGTATCGGCTAATGGCCTGATGGCCGAAAGCCTCGATCAACATCTATCGAGGCTCTCGTTAGGCGGTTGGATCAAGGGCCTGATTCAGAAGGCTCGATACGGCACGCATTGTGAGGAGGTTTCTGTCTCTGGAGCCCTAACCACCGGTAGCTTGGACCCTGCTCCCGACACCGGTGGATTACTATTTTTTTAATATTTTTAAATGTTTTTTATACTAATATTTAAAAATGTATTAAAATAAGAAAAATAAATAAATAAACGACATAATAATATTCATTATTTCGGACTACACATACAAGAACACATAATCCATAAATAATGTTAGTGACAATGACTTAAAAAACTATGTTAGTAAACTTTTACAAACTATACAATAGAAATATTGGATCAGGACCGCACTACTCGTACATGGAGTTTTGTCCAATGCTCCATGAATGAGCAATCCACATCCATTCTCCCTGCAATAAGCTGCAGGAAACTGTTGGGGCTGCCCCGTATGCGGCGCATAAGAGACGCAATTCTTTTGCGATGTATCGCTTGAAAGCCATCCACTTGCGCGTCGGCAAAACGGCTTTGGTCTTGTTCTATCGTTTTAGGGCGCCATCTATACCGTCGCATATGAACTACACTGACGTATCCTACATCTAGTGTAACCAACCGTGTAATGCAACCGTACATTACTCTACTGATTTACGCGTCGTGCATTCTAGACACATAGCATAATCAGCTTATAATGTTCCCACTGCTGGGACTCAGGCCTCCTCTCTGTGAGAGGTAGTGAGCTGTAATCTACCACGCGGGCCCAATGCGGTTTGCTAGATGTCAGATGTCTACGAATTTTTGGTTCGAAGTCATGCCGGTTTCCTCCCGACATTTTCCTTCACCGTTTCGAGAGCAATAGTGATGAAATTATTTACATAAAGTAAAGCGCCTGCCTGGGTTCGAAACTACGAACTACAACTCGTAAGCCGAGGCCGTTACCACTGAGACACACAGCATATTATGTAAGAATTATTGCAAGTTATATGTAAAATTATTTTTCAATAAATCAGTACATAACGAACATTCAAGGCGGTGGGTTGTATTTCAATATCTCAATAGAATCACTCCGTTATTATTATCAGTAAGTGTAGAGTATCCCCTTCATTTCAATTTCAGAGGCATCCGCGAGATTAACATACAGAAACCCGAAAAGATACAAAAACCCGAAATGATACAGAAACCCGAAAAGATACAGAAACCCGAAAAGATACAGAAACCCGAAAAGATACAGAAACCTGACAACAACAGTCGAGCAAGTGCCCCTCAAACAAAATACCAGTCTGGTCGGAGAGTCCTCCCTTTTCAATGGAAGATTCCTCATCTTCACTTTCTGCCCTGTTCCCCAGGCCTCTATCGTGTACTACAAAATATTTGTTTGTGTCGTGATAAAAAGATTAGATAGTGAGCAAGTTGGTAATGTAACCAACTGCATGGAACTTGGTCCCTACCAAGTTCCATGCAGTTAGTTACATTACCAACCAATAGCCACACCCAATGCAAAAGGGTCAAAAACCCATATTTGCATTGGGTGTGGCTCCTATGATGCAACATTTCACCAAAAAATGCTATGGCGCTAAGTATTGAGTGAGAACTACTGTTCGTTGAGAGATAACTCAAAAAAACATTTGAAGAAGTTTGTAGACACACCTACCCCTTTATTTATATACGTTGCTTAGTAGTGCATAGCGACTGTTTAACCATACTTTCTTGAAGTTTGAACGTCACTTAACTTTAATTATCATTTACGAATAAACCCCGATATGTCTACAAACTTTTTGTTCATTAATGGTATCTACTCGTAAAACATTTTTTTTTTACATTTTTTTTTCTTGCAATAAATAAAAAAAAATTGATTACATACAAAAAAGAAGCTGGTACACCTGCCTATATACAAAACGACCAGTATACCACACACACTTACGACAATTTACACTAAACCAAATAAGGCAAATAAATACCACATTATGACAAAAGGATCGACACAGACTAGCGTAATTAACGCACCACAAATCACGTAACATAACTTTACCCCGACTTTCACAGATTTCTGACTTTGTTTACTTTGCTTCAGCAAAGGAAACTCCGTTTGCACCGTAATGTTACTAAATAGGTACTTGTTTATTGCAACGTGAATTACGATAGTCTATCCTTGCCTTAGTGGGTTTTGAAGACAGGAACTGCTAGTATAGTGCTGTAACATAAACAATAATATTATGTAACATAATTACAATAATAACGCAAGACCTCATACACCCCAATTATGATGAATGATTTTATTTCTATAAGTAGTTTTGTACAAACACTTTTACACGTCAATCATATTTTTTTAAACTAGATGAGGTCGGCTTTTCCTATCTGACTACTCTGAGAAGAACGGCCGAACAAACTCAGAGGTGAGTCTCTTATAAAGTCCCGACATAATTATGTAATCTTGGTCAGATTAGAGTATTGAATTAAAAGCGTAATTCTATAACCAAAACTTATTTTTTTGAAAGCTACTATTATTAAGTATTGGCTATTGGTGGCCACGTTTGCACACACGTAAACATCTACATTTCTTAGAAAAAAGTTTAATAATATTAACAACTTCAGTTTATTATAAACCTTAATGCTTAAACATAAAGTTTAATTAACATTGCAAAATATATTTAAAATGTCGATGTCGCTTGAAAATTAAATCATTCTATTTTTAAATTTTCAGTCATTTATTCTAAAATGAATCCTAAATTCTAAGTAATAAGGTTAAAAACATACTTATTTGAAATAAGACCACAAAAGTATTTGTGGTCTTATTTTTCGGGCCGTTTTTGAAGCGCTTATCGGGAATCTAGTACTATTATTGATCGAAGCCTTCGACGTTTGGAACTCGGTCTATTAGCCTGATGCCAAGCATGGAACGCTACGTGGCACACTGTGCAACTCTCAGTCTGTACACAGCCTGTATTTCAACCCCCACTGGCATAAATTGTAAAATATCTAAAATAAAATATTCCATCAAACAGCTAGATTTTGAGTATTTCGACTAAAGTTGATTTCGAGAACAACGCACCGCAAAGGGAGTTAGTCTAAAACATAAAATCTGTCTAGACTCCTATTTCCAGTAATTACGCTTATAATATTATTCCAATACGATTGGAACGTTCAAACAAATTTTCAGTCATATTCTTTGATTGAATTTGTGATGCATCCGGATATAATATTGATAACTGAATTTTCCAGCCATTTCACCGCATGGAGTTCGGATTTGAACTCATCAGTGACTTTTTTTCTCTACAAATTTCTATCGCCCAATACACCTATATTTAGGATTTATTTTAGTTCGTTCGTGCGTTTAAGGTCGTTGGTCTAGTGGTCGCTACTGCTAAGCATGAGATCCTGGGTTCGATTCTGAGGTCGGACAAAGTGTTCCTAATTGGGTTTTTATTTTTTAAATGTCGTAGCATCATGCTGAGATAGAAGCCTTTTGGCCTCGTACAGGACTTTCTGTTTAATTTTTCTTTTTGTTACATTTTTTTTAAAATATAATTTGGTTTTGTTACCTACTTTAAAAAAAATATAATTTGGGTTTTTTATTTTTGATTGTGTTTAGTTTAGTTTTTTTATCTTCCTGTGCGAGTCGCATTATATACTTTTTCTTTCTTTGTTTGTTTCTTTTTCATCTGAAATTTGTCACTACGAGCCCGGAGTCTGGATTTGTACGTGGTTGGTGGCAAAAGGCTCGCCAGTTTATTTAGTAAGTTCCATTTAATAGAGGATTACATAGAACTTACTAAATAAACTAGCGAAATATGGGTGTGAGGTATATGAAATAATAAAAAAATCAATATCAAAAGTCATTTATTCAAATTAGGCTGAGAAGCGGCACTTTTCGAACGTCAAAATTACAAAAGACAGTCCCCCAAAAACGCCCGCCCTTCACCACTTCCTAGTGCTATCGCTGGGAAGAAGAAGTGGCGCAACAAACTCCCCAGCAGCACAGCTGTCTGTTCAGTTAGAAAATACTTGATACTTGATTGTATACAATACTAGGTGTTAAGTAATGAACATTACAAGAATTAAAGAAAGAAAAATTAAATTATTTGCCATATTATGTCAGCTAGCCACGCCAATATACCAACAAATATAATAAAAACTATACGTAGTCAAGCTAAAAAATAATTAATTAAAATTAAAATGTAAATAAAAACTTACTAGCTAAATAAAAGCCTCCAGGCATAAAGGGCGTGACAGCTTACATATTTATGCATTGCTGGGTTCTGTTCACATAGCTTTCACATGAAGTCACAAATAATAAACTAGGACCATCGAAGTTAAATAAATAAATAAGTTAATACTAATAACAATAACCTGTCAGAAAGCTAACTCTGCCTGATCTTTCGGGGGAAAAATGCGTGATGTTATTTTTATTTAAAAAATCACCTATGGGTACACAGACCCACATATTATCACCTAAGCGCAAAGTCTATTCCTGTAACTTTAATCTTTGTTAATACAAACAAATTCGCGAGTATAGTGAAGACTTCCCACAAGGCACTTCTGAAGGCTATAATTTTACGTGAAACCCACAACATTTTTGCTACCGAGCAACTGCAAGAGGTCCTGCTTCCAAAGTGTTATTGGTTTTGACCATCAAGAATTTCTCTATAGCAATTTGTAGCGGGTTGATGGCAAAATGCTAGCCGCTATTACCTATATGGAAAGAAAGAAAATGCAGTTATTTGCGGCAAACATGACGCATAAAAAAAGGACATAAACACACAAAAAAAAAAAAACAAGTTGGGGGTAAACATGCGTCACATTCACGCAAAACGGCCATCGCTCAGCATAATGCTAAGACCCAACATAACAACATGGCATAACTTTTTAATATCCTTTTTACATTAGTTTGTACATTTTGTAAATACTTCTGAAACTACTCTTTTATTTTCTGGTTAGATCGGTCTTTAAGTAATATATATTCAAATTCATCACGCTTATTTTTATATTTTTTCATGCTCTGCCGACAATTTTCTTTTTATTTTAACATTTTTATTAAACTGATATTGCACCAGACGGGGTCTGATATTTACCAGCATTCTGCCGTGGTACCAATTCAGCAATAATCGCCCGTAATACAGAATATTAAGCAGCAACTGATAGATCAACTGTATCCGATTTTAAAACAATGTCCCAATCTGATTTCTCAAGACGATTTCTAATTTTACGATAGTCAGCTTTATGGAAATTGTAAATCTTAGTCATTTTATTTGTAAGTGTCTTAGGAAGGCTGAGATGAATGGTGATCTGTAAAGGTGGGTGAAAATCATCGACTTTTGATATGGAATCACAGGACTGAGTTTGATAAACTTACCTACGACGCTGATACGCAACAATGTCACTGTAAGTTTGACGAGCTAGATGTAATAGATACAACCTCACCACTGACTGAAAGCTCTGGTGCGATGACGGTAAATCCGCTCAAAGGCAGAGCCTAAAATCCCGAGCCAATCGGACGCGCTGCGGTCGCTAACACGGTTACCTAGCCAGGGGCATCGCCACAGATTTTAGTTAGGAAGCGTGCGTGCGTTGACCTTTTTGGAAAGTGACAAGTTGGTTGTTACGATCACAAGGAGTATTATGAAGTTGCGTGTATGATAATTTTGCAACATACAATGGCCTTTCAATTAAGATAATTCAATAACATTCATTGCGTTATGAATGTTGTCGAGTAAACGAATTATTTAAACCAATAGAATATGAATTTACTATTAAATCCTTAACATTGTGATTATTAGTGTGTTACGGAATTGAGATGTTGCTTTATTGCTTTTTGTTATTAGCAGAGACACTAAAGGGCTCTGCGCCCAATCCACTTGAAAACATGCTTGACCTTGAACGACACTTAACCACTAGCCACACGCTCAAGTGAGACGCTTCTAGTGACAGCGACTGCGGAGAAAACAAATGAAAAAAGTTGGTTAGGTGCCACGTGTCACCGCGACACGCTTCTTGTGGAGCAACGAACAGAAAAAGATTTGATGCAAGTCGTGTCGCAAGTCGCATCTCTCGAGGCCGAAAACGGGGCCCAAAAGATTTACCTCCTAATCCGCTGGGAATTTAATCAACACATCACAGATAGCATGAAACTATTATTTAAACGAAGGACCACAGTATGTCGGAATTTCTAATTTCGGATAAGCCGCTCTATTCCTAACCACTAAATTTCTTGAAAGCCAGAATCAACAGTGACGAGTACAAGAAAATCATGGCAATGAAGGTCATCGAGTCTCGGAGAAATGAACTGTCTTGAAACCAACGAAAGAGTAAGAAAAACAATAGTTAGTTACCACTTCATGATGCAATTATTTCATACTAAGCATAACGAAGTTACCTGTTCAAAGAAAAACAAAGCCTGTAGCTTGTACCCTACACGAATTACTCAGATTAACCGTCTCACAAACAAGAAATAAAAACCGTAAAACCGTAAACTCACTTACCTTATAAAGTTCTGCAATGAGTATAAATTGCAAACGCTTTTTCCTTTCCAAGAATTCCCTTGTGGTTGAACAGACGTCCAATATACTTCGTGGTGCCTTGAGCTATATATAGTAATAGTAGTAGGTATTGGTTGAAAGTTGTGTTAGTGACAAGTTGGTGGCTTATTGCGTGGCTTATAGGATTTATGGCTCGGTTACAAATAGATTAGGCCAACAGGTGCAGTTAAAAGTTGAAGTGAGAAGTTTGGTTTCTTATTGAGCGGAAACGGTAATACGTTCGTCGATATTTAGGAAGTCAGACTTGCTACCAACTTCGGTGTAAGTATGACTCATCTTTCACTACATCGTTTAAAATGTTATATTTTCAAAGTAAAGGAGTGGTGTATAATATTTTTTTGCACAGCAGTGCGATTCTGTAACCATCTCACCGTGAAAACTTAGGTGAAGTGTGCGTGGAGTGAGCTGTCATTCCAAATAATGCTAGGGATTGACACTACTGACAACTCACATCAAGCTCACTTCACTTGAGTTTTCACAGTGAGATTTTTACAGAATCGACGGGCAGGTAGCTGAGTTGTGCTGCTGGTGAGTTTGTTGCGCCACTTCTTCCCAGCGAAAGCACTAGGAAGTGGTGAAGAGCGGGCCTTTTGGGGGACTTCCTTTTGACGTTCGAAAAGTGCTGATTCTTAGCTTAATTTTAATACTTTTGATTTGATATTGACTATTATAAATGAAATCCGAGTACCTACCTTATCGCTTAACACTCAGGGCACAGCCTATCTACAATATTACATTGTGCCGACTATAAAATCCCCAAGGTACATAATTATGGGCATGCATACATATTATTATGCATATTAAGCATTAGCATGTTTAAGGGTATGCCCCTTGAAAAATTGTAACGGAAACAGTAGTTCCGCTTAGTAACAGAAAGAGGTTTGATGTGCTGTTCCATGCGAACACTTTCACTAGAAGCTCTCAACAGAATTGAAAATTGAAAGAGTTTATTATTTAGATGGAAAACTGGCCGTTTATGTACATTACTGCAACAACATTTTATATACCTATCTTGTTAGTGTTTACCTTTCTAAACTAAACTACAGCATGTACGTCGGAAACGCACACAGTGCACTGCAAACAGTGTGTTTCAGTGAGGAGTCATTAGCTGCGGCGTTCAGCGAGCAAGGTGCGGTCCCGTGCGGATTCGTGCGGTCTCGTGCGGTCTCGTGCGGTAACTTTTCTGAACATTTTACGTTGAAAACTGTTTTATTTGAGTGCGGATGCGGACGGCGTGAGTGCTACCTGCTGGGGTTTTTCAGACGAACGATAAAAGTTGTGTTTTTGTTGTTTCAGAACGATAAACTAAATGCGGTACATAAAAATATGTACCTATTCATTAAAAACTACAAAATAAAGCAATAATCTAAGTACCGTGACATTTCCTTATTTGTATGATAAGGAAATGTCATACATAATTGTGGGATTATAGGTAAGCACATGAGGTTTTCCAACGGTAATACATTTTTAAAAGGCAAAAGAATATACCTGTTTGGGTATATATTAATTACATTAGTAACGAAAATTTTTACAAACTGGTATCAAAAACGTACAGTAATTAATACTCGTAAGTCAGGCTATTTTACAGTTTTAAAAGTACGCATTAAACTAAGGTCTATTAGGTACATAATGATTTAGATCGTTGAAGCTCCGAGGCAGAAAAATAGGTTAGGCCCCTCACCCACGGCGACTTTTTGTAGCGATGCTGTCGCGCGTTCGCATCGATAAAGTCGCGATACGGTCGCTAGCTGTTTACCCTCGCCCATACCACGATTCTCAGTCGTGATGCAAACGCGATACTTTCGCGCTTCTGTCGCGATGCGAGTTGCACTGATGCTCGGTTCTCCACTCACA
Organism: Apamea sordens; assembly: GCA_945859715.1. Lineage (NCBI taxonomy): Eukaryota > Metazoa > Arthropoda > Insecta > Lepidoptera > Noctuidae > Apamea > Apamea sordens. The sequence goes on from OX244002.1 coordinate 2,450,869, forward strand.
CGCCACCCTCCCTCCGGTCTCTCCCCGATGTCGTCTGACACGGTCGCGCGTTTGCATCGATACAGTCACGATGCTGTAGCGCGTTGGCATTGCTTCTGTAGCGCGTTGCAAAAGCGACTAACGCGCTTTAGTACCGATGCTGTCGCACGTTTATGAAACGCGTCAAAAAGTCGCCGTGGGTGAGGGGCCTTACACTTTGCAGTGTCTCAAAATAGCTTGTATCGCAAAAATTTCGTTCTCGGTATAAACCCAGCGCATTAGAATGTTATGTAGACTAGACGCCATATTGGTGGCGCGTCCACAAGTTCTCAACATGTTTTATGCATCGGCCTAGCGCTTTAAAGCGGATTGCAAGCCGTTATTTTATGTCTTCAAGCGATTTTTGCGCTTGTTTTACTTGATTATTTTATATTACTGTAGGTATTAGAAATTTGTTCCATAAGATATTACACGGATGGTTTTTACTGTCTTGTGCTTTCAAGCGAAATGAGAATAGTTTATGTAACGATGGAAATGTGGGCTAGGTTACAAGGTTGGTAGAATGCGTACGGTTGTTTATTAATGACTTTATGAGATGACTTGTATATAGAACCAAATTCTTCTAACTGAACAGACAGCTGTGCTGCTGTGGAGTTTATTGTGCCACTTCTTCTTCTTCTTCTAAAGCACTACGAAGTGGTGAAAGACGGGCGTTTTGGGGGACTGTCTTATGTAATTTTGACGTTGAAAAAGTGCTGACTCTCAGCACTTTTTCAACGTCAAAATTACAGTAGTCAGTACTCTGTAAATTACAGTAGTCAGTACTCTGTAAATTACAATAGTCAGTACTCTGTAAATTACAGTAGTCAGTACTCTGTAAATTACAGTAGTCAGTACTCTGTAAATTACAGTAGTTTAGTTTCAATAAATGACTTTTGATTTTGTTTTTTGTGACGAAAATAGTAAAACAATATAGGTGGATGGAGTACAAACGGTCATGAGATAAAAAAATCAGTATTTTATGAAATTTAAACGTTCACTAGTATTTTTGTGTTGGTCTTATTTAGAAGAAAAAGTAAAGGAACTGTCATGGTGAAGTGGTAGATGGGATTTCGATTTTAAAGTGCCTACTTACAAGTGAACCGTCATAGTTTGAAGGTTTTTATGCTAAGATTAATTTCATTCAACAAGTCATGCCTTTTACTGATTAAAGTCACATTTGAAAATTTCTATGTCTGTAAATTTATACGATGTATGTACATACTCGTAATAAAGAGTATTTTATTCTCGTTTCTTGTATACAGTGGCATAAAACTCAACTTTATGATTTTCTATTTTCCCTTTTATATGTGTCATGTACAGACCCCGAAACTATAAAAATTTCTCAATCAATCTTGGACCTTAATATTTCAGATATAAAGTTGAAAATCTATTAAAGAAAAATTGACAGATTGTAGTAACTTGATGGGCTAGCGTCTGTAGTAATAAAATGCGTCTTTAATTAAACCGTTACCGTTTTAATTAAAGTAAATAAATAAAAAAAAAATATACAACAAATGACTTGCATCGTCTAAGCACAGTTTAGACCAAGGCTGCTCAACCCCAGGCCCGCGGGCCACCAACGCATTAGCATAAAAGCCTCTTCAAAGTCAGTGAAGTTTTTTTTTTGTAACTTAAACTTTTGTTTAATTTTAATATCTGGGTATTTATTTATTTATTTAGTATCTACCATAACTGTAGGCAAGTTTTATTCACTAGATGGCCTGCCTGCTGGCACGGAATTAAAATTATGGCCCACCTTTAAAATTGGTTGGGCAGCCCTGGTTTAGACAGTCCCATTTTCATTGTTGTTTCAAGTTTTCGCCTGCCTCAGGCAATTTATTCTCTAAGTGTAAATCAGGCTTTATGTATAACCTATAAAGTACAGATTATCATAATACACTACCGGTCACGTCTTTATGAGCTTCCTCAATAGAGCCTCACCATTTTTTGGGGATAATGCCATAATTGACGATAACGGTACCCGGATTATAGGCGTCGCACGATACCTGAGGAGATACTGATAATTACCTTATTTAAAATGATAGGTTCTTGAGAAAAGGATCTTTCGGGGAAGTGGGTTCAAATCCCATTGCTACTATTATTTTCAGATTCTGCCGATCGATTCTGTAAAAAAATCACCGTGAAAAGTTAGGCGAAGTGAGCTTAGAGTGAGCTGTCAATAGTGTCAATCCCTAGCATTAGTTGGAATGACAGCTCACTCCACGCTCACTTCACCTATGTTTTCACGGTGAGATGGTTACAGAATCGCACTGCTGGGCTGATTTTTACATCGCCAGATAACTTTTATTCGAAAAATAAAATTGACGTTTGACAGTTTTTGTCAAAATTTCAAAATTATTCCTCGAATAAAGTTATCAGATGATTGGAAAATCAGCCCTTAGATTGACAGTAAAATTATATTTTAGGAAATAACAAGACAAGCCATTTACCCGATGGGATTTCTCATCTGCATAAATGACGAACTTAACCAAAGCACCTGCCATCTAATCTCTACACCACCCTTGGTTGACTGGTAGAGAATGCCTAAGGCATTAAGTCCGCCTTTGTACCTTTTTGTGCGAAAAGTTTAAATAAATAAATAAATAATAATAAATACAAACTTTCATCCATTATTTAACTACTACGGGTTTCTATTTTGCGTTTTCTATATTGGCGTTTTCTATACATATAACGTTGCCCCACACTAGGAATTACTCCTGTATCGTGGGTGCATTTACAAACATTTAAACTCACATACACAGACAGCCAGACCCGGAACAACTATCTGTAGGCAATACAAATATTTCTTCCATGCGGGAATCGAATCGCGATTTAGGCTGTTAATGTCAGAAGGTCAATTCCCGTAATTAAAAACGTTCAAAATCTGGTCGCAATCTCATCTCAGCGATAATCAATGTCAAAAACTTGTCGAAAATGTAGGGAAACTTGACGTATTTTTGACAGATTGAGACTGTGAACGTTCTTAAAATTACGAGAATTGCCCCTCAGGTATGTACATTAATAAAAAAAAATCAGTGTGGAGTGAGCTGTTATTCGAAGTAATACTAAGGATTGACACTATTGACAGCGCACTCTAAGCTCACTTCACCGAACTTTTCACGGTGAGATTTTTACAGAATCTATCGGCTGTCCCTAATCGATATGTCAAGTGCTAGTTTATGTGTCGTAAATCTGCTGTATGTCATACCCCTGTTATGTTCTATTACATTGTTAAGAAAATAAAACATGGTTCAATATTACGTTTTATTTTACTCATAAACCAACAAAGTACGCGTAGTAAATTGATTACTGGCTACGACAGCGTCGCTGACGTCAGCTACGGCGTAGCACCCTCGTAGACAGTTTGTAGGGCAACTTTCCTTATAAAAATTTGTAGTGAATTTCTTTTACATAATTAAGTGGTTTAGTTACTAAGGGCCGTTTTATTGATCCGTAGTTAAACTCAAACAATTGTTGTTAATAGTGACTAATGGTAAAACTTTTGCAAAATGTGTTTTTTGATCAATTGTTAGTTTTTCTCATGGTTATTTTTTTAACTAATAGTTAATTATTTGACCACTAGCAATGATATTATATCATTAGATGGAACTAAAAATTGGTCAAAAAACACACATTTTACATAAAATTTTACCATTGGTTACTTATATTTAACAAATTTTTTTTAAACGTTTGCCCACACTACGAATTTCTCATGTATCGTGGGTGCGTTTAAAAACATTTAAACTCACATATATAAACAGCCAGACCCGGAACAACTACTTGTAGGCCATACAAATATATTTTGTTCTGTGCGGGAATCGAACCCGCGACACGCAGCGCAGCAGTCAATCGCTTAACCACTGCGCTAACCGTGCCGACATTAGTTGAGTTAACTGCGGATCAAAAATGAGTGATAGGTATATACGACGCCGACGTAGCAAATCGATTGCTTGCTACGACAGCGTAGATAGACGTAGCAATAGCATCAGCTACGCCGTAGCACCTCTTAGACTCTTCGAGGGCGAACTTCGCCAATGACATTAAACGCGACTGCGTTCAAGAGCTATCAGTGTTAATATTCCACAACAAAGATTACACTGGCGGTCTAGATGTGCTGTTACATAATGGTGAAATTGACACTTAGCATAACACAAACTTCTTTATAGAAAAAAATATCTTTACATAACATACGTTAAACAAAATCACTTCTGTATTCCACGCAGGGGAATATACCCATAATTGTCTAAAAAACCATGACAGACCATGACCATGATGATGATGAGACCATGTAGTAAAGACCATGTTCGAAATGTCTTATTTAAAAAAAAGATAATTGGTAATCTCTGTTTCTATGGAAAATTTAAAATCGGTCGAATTTAGCTGTAACATTATTTTTCGAAAATGTTCTCAATTAATTTTTTAGACCTATTACATCCTGCTTATGCGTATGAAGTTTCATTAAAATCTGTTCATGCATTTCGAAAAACAAAGACTTGAAAGTTTGTATGAAATGCCGTACGTTGTAAACGCTCATATGAGCTGTGGTGATGTAACGCCTGCATGGGCTCGAACCCACGACCTACTTACTTGTAATTCGGGGCCGTTCCCACTGGGCCATCTCTGCCCAATCAAATCAATTATCTACTCACTTTTCTTTTACTGATAGACAGAATAAACACAGACGTTTGAAATTGGGATTTTCCAATTTCCAACACCTGTATAAAACCTATTTAAAACTCAATCCAAAGTATTTTACACAGAAACAAAAAAAAAAAGTTAGAAAGTTTAACTTGTCTTTAAAAGTAAGTTATAGGATTGTTAGTGGAGTACGGCTCTCTTAGGCTGTTATAAAGATAAATTTTGTGCGAATTGTATTTCATTGTCTTAAATTGCAATTGTTTTTAAGTTTATTTTGGGTCTCAACGAAGAATGTTTGTGTTTTGAGGTGGACTTAGGTATGTTGTTTTATGGATGAGTGACTTGAGTCATCATCATCAGCTTAAAGGAGTCCACTGCTGGATTAGTGTACTGTAAATTAGAATTTACTTACAAAGCATTCTTTGAGAGCTGTCACACAAAACCTTAAAGCAAAGTCAAAAGACAAATCAACCAGCGTATTTGGATCTTATTAAGTTTGTCCTTGAAACAAGATAGTTTAGGTGATATTGGAAGTTTTAGGTGAAGATCAAAGAGTACTTAAATGTCTAAGTAGCTGTTAAAACAACTTGAAGAAACGTTTAGTAAAAGTGATACCTCGGTCGTTTAAGGTACATTATATAGATGTGTGTTTGCTTAAATGTTCTTGTTTTGTAGTTTGTGTGCAAAGTATTTAAAAGAAAGTATCATTAGCAGAGATGTTACTTTAAGCTCCGTTTAAAGACGATATAATGAGAATCGTTCTTATAATACCTACTACTAGCATGTAAATAATAACCATCGTCATACAACGTGGCAATGCTGCCAGCCTTTTGGGCACTGTTCCTGTTGGCAGCGATGCGGAAGAATTTTTTGCTGCCCTATGATTCTTTTGCTTCTTATACATACATGTATATATTATTACTTTAAGTGTTCGCTTATATTATGTAAATATTATCTAAATAAACATGTAGACATTTATAACGGAAAAAAAAACTAGCCTGTTACTCTCTTATTATATAAGCCTTTATATAGAAAAAGTATAAGCATTGATCACCAACCACGCTCAAGACGGGTTGGCGATTTCATACTTATATTTACTGTAAATCCCGGTTTCCTCACGATTGTTTCCATCACCGATATCAGTGATGCCCAAGATGAAATTGGAAAGTATACATGAACGTAAAAAGTCACTTTGGAACTTGGTAGACTTGGTTAGTAAATCAAAATATTTTATTTCACATAAACCAACATGGGCTACGCATAATAGTCCACCTGAAGGACTAAGTGTGGAAACCAAACCCGCAACAACATAGAAAAAACATGGGCACTTATGAAACGTCAGAAGCTAGGTGCACGGTTCCAATTGGTCGTTTCCTATGGAGAAGAATCCGCAAGAAACTTCACGGTTACTCTTTTAAAAATAATTGACTTTTACAATGTTTTCAAATTACAGTAGGTATGGGAGGACAGCGTAGGCCTGTCAACAAGTACCAGGTACTTGATAAAATAAAAAATGGTCTACAGATCTAAAGTCTACAAGGCCTACAAAGTCCTCACGTTTACTAAATATTTACAAAAGAATCTATTAGAAGATAAATAAAATATAAAAACCTATTAAAACAAAGTAATATGGTTGCCGTTACAACCACTAGCTAAAAATAACTTCACCTTTACCGAAACAATCTTGTCATGGGTGCATAAATATCAAGTCCTTGCAGAAATTAGTCTTCGCAAGGCTATAAAATCTAATAAACCAACTAGACTACCATATAAACCTATCTAACGTGTTTTATTTCAAGCTAGACAGCTCAAAGAGATCTTTACGATTCAATTAAAATGTTGACCTTGTGACCGTCAGTGAAACAATGCTTAACCTTTGAAGTAACCTTGAGTCAGGTTCACTATGACGATAGTCCGCACTATTATTGGAGCTGAATTTCATATTTGAAAGGTAGATAGCTTTTATAAATAGCCTAGACGTTTACCGCAAGGGTTGGATCAAGGTGGCCCTGGAAAAGAGTACTTGAAAGGATTTGGGGGCGACTTTTGCTGAGCAGTGGGACAGTCTAGGCAAAAAAAAATAAAAAACTTTTATCAATATTTTGAAAGGGTACGAGGGAGAAAATAAGTAGGTAGCTACTTTCACTTAGATATAGAGGGTGGCAGGGACATTGACGCGAAACTATAACCATGAATTCAGCATAATTATGACTGTAATTGTTATAAAGCAAAAAATGGCCACTGCAAGTCGGACTCGTACATGAAGGGTGATGATGAAGCAAAAAAAAAAAACAAATAATATTCCTTATATCTATTAATAGGTATATTATTTGTTATACGAGAATTGCCCCTCTGTTAGATTTTTTTTTCATTAACCTATATTGCCCACTGCTGGGCAAAGGCCTTCCTTATATTCTTCCACCTTTCTTTATGCTGTGCTTTCTCCGTCCAATCGGTTAGGAACGACTCCAAATCGTCACGCCAGCGTCTCTTAGGTCTGCCTCGGTCACGGAGCCCGTCTTCAGGCACCCACTTTGTGTTGATTTTGGCCCATCTGTCTGGTTGCATCCTATAGGTGTGACCCGCCCAGTCCCAGTTCAGCCTCGTAGACAAATCACCCAAAAATTTACGTTATTATCAACCTAATACGACAGCGAGAAGTTAAGTTTTACAACATGAAAATAGTAGGTATGTTTAGCAATCAAATCTTCAAAGGGGTTCCAAGGCTATATTATTATCTATGTAAACAATAATAATCTTGTCGTTAAGTTTGAGTAGATAGGCGTACAATATTATTTTAATCAAAAGTTTTCCATTCATGTCAAGTTACGTATGGTATGAACAGAAGTTAAACTCAAACCAACATTCGAAAGTGTTGACAAACGAAAATAAAATTGTTGTAGTTGGTATAAGCTGCCATCAATCGATCCGCACCCTTGTGAAGGATATTGTCTCTGAATCGTCTCCGGACACAACTGGAAAGATGCAGTTCAACCTGGTAAAGCTACCTTTACGGAACGGCAGTAGGGTGTGGTTGTCACAAACCATGCTCCACTTCCTATCCTGCCCTTTGTGTCCCAAAACATGCAGTCAACGTAACCTCTGCGCTGCCACCACAACGCCAAGGAAGTGGCATAGTTTGGGGAAAACAAGATTTTCCCCATCCTCCAAAAAAAAAAAGATTTAAAATACATTCGTGCCAGCGACGCGAAGAAGAAGATTGCTTCTTATGTTTTGTTATTTTTATTGTTTAGCCTATACTGTCGCACTGCTGGGCAAAGGCATCCCCAAGTCCTTCCAGGAACTCTTTTCCCGCACCACCCCGAACCAGCAATGTGCGATTCTGTAACCATCTCACCGTGAAAACTTAGGTGAAGTGAGCGTGGAGTGAGCTGTCATTCCAAACAATGTTAAGGATTAACACTACTGACAACTCCCATCAAGCTCACTTCACTTGAGTTTTCAAGGTGAGATTTTTACAGAATCGACCGGCAGCCCTCGCGGTACGCATCCAGCTCATCTCGCCACCGCTTTCTAGGCTGACCTTGGTGGTGCCGTCTATCTTTAGGCATCCAGTCTGTGGAGACAGAACAACGTAAATAACGCAATTAATGTTGTTGAACTGCATTACTACTGTTAGTGTGTTACATCATCCCGCTTACAGCGGGGTAATTACGTTTTGAACCTAGTCCTTTTTTTTCGAATTGGGTCAACGTTGCGGGTGATCATACTGATCATTCAATTAACAAACAATTGCTCATCAAAATTGAATCGTAGCGCTATTTACCGCGTGTAACTGTTTGTTACATTATCATAGATACCATAAACAGATTTTGAGAGCTTTTTAGGGTTCCGTTGCCAAATGGTAAAAAAACGGAACCCTTATAGATTCGTCATGTCTGTCTGTCTGTCTGTCCGTCCGTATGTCACAGCCACTTTTTTCCGAAACTATAAGACCTATACTGTTGAAACTTGTTAAATAGATGTATTCTGTAAACCGCATTAAGATTTTCACACAAAAATATAAAAAAAACCAAGCGCGACCGGCCAAGTGCGAGTCCGACTCGCACTTGGCCGGCTTTTTTTATTTTTATTTCGCGGTGGAAATCCTCATGGACTTCCTCCATTGTGGGGGTGACGGAGGGGTATGCCGGACTCTTACCGGCTAAAACCACCGCGGGGTTCCACCTCTGCCTATGGCCGGGGGTGCGAGATTCGCATAAGCATTCACCGCTCCCCCGACAGGCCTCGACCCGCTGTTCCTCAGCGGGTCAGCCCCTGAGAAATTGTGTTTGATGCGATGTTTTGTCAAGTAGCCATCCTATACTTGACAAAACATCGCATCAAATACTATTTATATTCATGTATTTTAAGTACGCACGGCTTCTGATGGTACGAAAAACCTATACAATGCGAGGTCAGCTAAAACTGGAAATGTATAGCTTGATGTGTCGCCGTGTGTACACATAAACCTTCCGGAATTAATCTTTATACAATGCCGCGATGGGGAAAACCAAATCAATCGAAAGAAGAACCACGTGGTCACACAGACGAACCCGAGCAGCGACTTTATAATATTCAATTGGCAAGTACGGAGAGACCACCGCCTGGTATTAAGTGCCTGTGATTCTCTCATATGCCTGTAAGGTGGTACACCACACACCACTGACCTATAATAAATAAATACGCTGGATTTCATACTATCGATGACAAAATGAACACATGCGAAATGACGACATGCGCAAAAATGGCGAAATTGAATTTCGCCATTTTGGCGCTGACAGCAACGTGAGCGTCCGTGGAACTAATGTTTTTGATAGCAAGTGACGACACGGTTGGCGCAGTGGTTAAGCGATTGACTGCTGCGCTGCGAGTCGCGGGTTCGATTCCCGCACGGAACAAATATTTGTATGACCTACATGTATTTGTTCCGAGTCTGGGTGTTTTTCTATCTATAATATGTATGTATTTACAAAAAAAAAAATGTATATAAGTAGTTTATCAGCCATCTTGTTACCATAACACAAGCATTAGGTTGCTTAGCTTGGGACTAGATGGCGCTGTGTGAAATGTCCAGGGATATTATTATTATTATTAAGTTTTACAATTTGCATACTCTCATGTTAAAAATATTCTAAATATCTCGCAGTGAACACAAAAAATACACAAAAAGTATTTTTCCACGATTTAGACCTTAATCATCAGAGACGTACCATTTGCAACAATGTCAATTTTAGTTCCTGAGACGCTCGAGCGCTTTGAATCGGCACAAAAAACAACTGTTATTTCATATAGTATAGCGTACTTGTATAATATATGTCAGTGCCACACATCTATACGGTTCAAATTGAAACAGCTTGGCGGCATAGTTTCTCGTCGTCCTCTTCGGGTCCCTTTAGAAGTGTGACTTCTCAATGTTCGGTAGCACGTGTACCCTACATTATCTTAAATGTATATAAAGGAGTAGTTAGGGGTGGCGTGGCAGTCTCGGTTGCGAACTCTTTGATCTACGTTGATTAAGTTAGAGTGACGGTTTAAATTAGGGTCCCTTTCGAATTCTGCTTCACTAAGAAATAATGAAGTCAAAGTTTTTAATGATCACACGGCTTCTTTACTGCTTTTAAACAGATTTCAAAAAGGATACATTCCTTATCTAATTAATAGGTTTTTAATAAGTAATAATGGGGGAAACTATATTTCTTAGGATAAACATATATACACTTTCTGCATAAACTTCTAATACTAAAGTAACTAACAAACCATAAAAATATAATATCCTAACCTAACTAAAACTATGTAATATGGCGTCTAAATATTCCTCCGCATCGGTTTCTACCGGTAACCTACCCAAGAGACTTGCGGCATTGCCACATTGAATTGACACTATTCGTACAACAGGTTTTATCAAAAAACAGTGGCGTTTATCTTTCCTGAGTACATGTTCTGTGTGGCTCTGCTAGGGAGTATGCTCTCCAGCAGAGCCACAATCAATGTCTATTTTATCATTAGGTACCTAAAGCACGTACAGCGATAAAGGGTATACGTACATTATGTACATGTACATGTTTAACATTTTTCTATGGAAGCATATCAAACCGTCGCAATTTTTTTTTCAAAGTTCTCACGCATTGTTAGAGCACTGTTATATGGGACACTTATACAAACAAAAAATGTCTGTTATTGACAGCCCTCCACAAAAACACAGGATTGATTCAGCTCCTTATTCTGAATCATATCCCACTGGAAATTTTCTCAGGAAAAAAAAAAAATTATGCCGTTTTTTCTGCTGATATTCCTTTATTTCAATGTAAAATTACGTTCTCTGTATGCAACACTCCATTTATGTAAATAAAACAGTTGAAAACAGCCTCGCTCAAGCTCGCTGCGCTGCCGTCCGCTACGTGCGTTTTGCCACGGTAACGATACGTTGCGTGTGAGGTAATAAAACAAATCTGGTTTTTTGGATTCCCTTAATGTTCCTGAAAGAATTATATGTACCGGTCATCTTAATATGATGTACTGAAGCCACCCTATCTGTTTGCGGAGGGCTGTCAATAACACCCTGTATTTGGAGGTAAAGATGGCCATAATGAGAACTACCGTACTAACCATATTACTACATTCACCACGCGCGCAAAATTTGACAAAAAAAAAAAAACAAAATGGCAGCGGGTCGGGTATGCCACAAAGGTTCGGACCCCGTTCTTTGCAACTATACCTACACATAACAATAGAATGTCAGAAGATAACTTTGCAAAAGAGCAGATCTCACATAAAACATTTCTCGATCGAAATTGTATGTGAAAAACATAATAATTATGATACCAACTTCCAAAAAAAATAGAACATTTATCACACCGCATCCTCAGTGCACTGCCGGTGACCACAGATGCTGCGGTAGCAAACCGAATTTCGTAAACCGCGAAAATTGATTTTAATTTCATTTATAATTTCCACTGGAGTTGCAACACTGCCTGTCCGCAACGCCACTTTAAACATGCAATTTTCACTGTTCTCAAAAACGGTGAAGGAAAACATCGTGAGGAAACCAGCATGTCCTAGAACCAAAAATTTTAAGACATGTGACATCTACTAACCCGCCCTTGGTCCGCGTGGTGGATTACCTGAGGAGTTGGAGACCTGAGTCCCAGGAGTGGGAACGTTATAGGCTGATCATGCTTACCCTGGTCTACCTTCATATATATTTTCTTTAGATCCTCCAAAACATAAATACGTCCTATTTGAGCGTATATTAAATCTTGTTCTTAATTGGTAGATGTAAGATATAAATCGACCGAGGTGGCGACTAATAGAGATGTATGGAATAAAAAGACACCTTCCGCCGACCGTAAATATATTAGGATTACGGCAGGAGAATGATGATAAGATATAAACCTTAATTTACATCATTCAAGATCACATCGAGCAGTGATGGGCCAGTGGTAATTACTGTCGCGACATATGAATTTTTTTTTTGTTTTTTTAAACGTTGCCCCACACTAGGAATTTCTCCTGTATCGTGGGTGCGTTTACAATCATTTAAACTCACATACACAAACAGCCAAACCCGGAACAACTACTTGTAGGTCATACAAATATTTGTTCCGTGCGAGAATCGAACCCGCGACACGCAGCGCAGCTGTCAATAACCGCTGCGCCAACCGTGCCGTCAAATTTGCAGGTCATAAGTTCGAACCCAAGCAGACACTTTACATTGTGTAAATTATTTCATCACCGCTGCTCTCAAAACGGAGAAGGGAAACATCGTGAGGAAACCGGCATGTCCTAGAACCAAAAACTTGAGAGGCGTCAAGGGACACTCGGATGGAACGAAGTTCAAAGAGAGAGAGAGACAGACAGAGAAACACGCGCACGCCGCACTTCTTACAACTATAGCAAAGAGTGTCGTTCCAACTTTTGGTCTTAATTTATTCCGTCTAGCTCCCTTTCGCAACGCGCGATAAGGAACTTCGAAGACATGTGACATCCACCAACCTGCACTGGGGCCACCTGGTGGGTCATATGGCCCACTACCTCTCACAGAGAGGAGGCCTTTGTCCCAGCAGTGGGATCATTATACGCTGATTAATTGAAGAACACATCCATTCTGTTCGCTGTGTAATTACATATTATTGTGTATTTACACGGATTGTAATATACTGGCTTCGCCTTCCGTAAAACATAACTCTTTATGTATATGTATACAAATCAGCAAATACAGGGATGTTAAACTCAGGGTTCGCGACCAGAATACGTGGAATAATATTGAGCACCGTAATTCTAAATAATAACAGCCGCACAGGTCGATCGGTCAGGTTAAGCTACGCTTGCCGCGGTTGGTCTGTGGTTGGGTGACCATCTTTACATATCAAGACCCCTCCGTGCCTCGGAAAGCACGTTAAGCCGTTGGTCCCGGCTGCCATTCGTGGATCTTTGATAGTCGTTACGGGTAGTCAGAAGCCCGAAAGTCTGACAACCAGTCTTACAAAGGGGTATCGTATTACCCAGTAACTGAGTTGTGGAGGTTAGATAGGCAGTCGCTCCATGTAAAATACTAGTATTCAGCTACAAGCCGACCCGAACATAGTTGGGAAAAGGCTAGGCAGATGATGACCGTAATTATAAAGGAGATGTGTAGAAACGTATCAGATGTTGAAAAATCATTAAAAAAAAAAAAAAACAAAAGTGAGTCGACTCACTCGCGCACGAGAAGCTTCGTATAACCAGAACTATAGTATACAGTTTTGATAGACAGCATTATCAGCCTGTTATGTACACACTGTTGGAACACAGGCCTTCTCTTGGTCACAGGGAGTGGGCCGTAATCCACCACGCGGGCACAGTGCGGGTTGATCCTTGTGTCAACAAAAAATCCGATGATATGTGAGAAGTCGCATACTTATCTCACATGTCATGTCTCTAGGACATGCCGATTTCCTCACGATGTTTTCCTTCACCGTTTTGAAAGCAGTGGTGATAAAATAATTTATACAAAGTAAAGCGCCTGTCTGGGTTCGAACCTACGACCTACAATTACGGACGTAAGTTGCAGTCATTAATTACCACTGCGCCACCACTGCTGTACTTACCTATTTTTTTTTATATTTAGCACTTATGTAATAATTATGCCACTTGCTTGTAAATGCTACATTATACATGTTTAATTCAACGTAGATTAATTAAATGTTTACAACCCCTTCCTTACATAACAAAGACGCAATAACACACCACTTGCCGATACAAACAGTAGGGAAGCAAATAATAATTATAATAATAATAGACGTTTCACGAACAGCGTTTAATTAAAACCTTGGGTACGAACCTCTGCCAAACAATATTAGTTCTAAATCTTGTCGCCGTCCCCGCGGAATAAACGCGCAAGTGTAAAAAGTCAATTTTACAGGAAAAATAAAAAACCAAATTGATCCATCTTTATGACTACACCGATAGAAGTTTGTTTTTTATGTCGTTTAAAAGATTATTTTTTTTGTTGATAATCTTATTAATATTAAATGTTAAACAGGTCGTTTTTGAGTTATTGATAAAAAAACATTTCACAGAAATATTTCAGTTTTTTTTATCGTTAATGTTACATAGTGTTTTTTTTTTCTTGTCAACTATTGTTTTTCTTTTGTTTTGCAATGCAATATAACTTTAATTTTCTTTTCTTTTTTCGCAGTAAGTGATACCGTGAAGGGGCGATTACGCGTTTATTCTGGTGCAGTCGAAATGTTTTTGATAGGAGATTAAGTTTTTGTTCTGGAAAATATATGATCATGGTCGGAATTATAACATTATGTTACGGTATACGGGGTGTAAGGGGGAGCACAGAACAACCGGACTCCCCAAACGTCAACCTCACCTGCACGCGGTGACGAGGTGCTGGCGACCGACCGATGGCGGTATAACCATCCCATAAGCCAACCTAAATTCTCCAGAACAATGAAAGGCAGCAGCGTCATCGTTGCGAAAGGATTGACTCTGTGGTCACCAACCTGCATGCCCAGTGTGTTGACTGTGGGCAACAACGGCCCCCAGTTCCCGGTGGTCCCGCTATTCCTTGTCAAGGTAGCGGTCACGGTAACGGTGAGACGGGGGGTGCGAAGAATCCCCGGGTTACGGCAGGCTACCAAGGATGACTATACAATACAATGGACGTTCGATGAAGCTGGACCATCACCTTGCCGAACTTGAGGTAGAGTTAGATCGCATTAACTGGCATATACTGGGGTTATCTACGACACGATAACCCTGCAGTCAGGCCACCTATTCTACTTACGCGAAGGTCACCTCTCCCAAGGCGGTGTTGGTTTTCTAGGCGACAAAGAACTCACTAGCAGCGTTGTGGAAATCAGTAGTGTGTCGACACGGATAGCGTACCTTGTACTGAAACTCGTCGACAGGTGCTACCTGAAAATAAAACGAAGACCATGAATTTTAAGCGGGTTCGATTCCCGGTTCAATCTATGAATGTAGTTTAAATTGTTTTTTAAATTAAAATAATGTCTTCTTTCAGTAAAATTTTCCATCTACAATATTCAAGGTATTTTCCCTCCATGTGGCATAGCCGTGGGACGCCCTGTATATTGCATTTTTTTTTTATTATGGTTTTAAATAGAGATTAAAGCGATAACTTTTCGTAACTTCGTAAATACTTGATTTAAAAATCTGGAAAAAATTTATGTGATGTATTTTGACCTATATACATTACGAATATGGATGAACATTAAAACCGCTGCAATAGCACTTACGCGTTTATTCTGCGGAAGCGGCGTTGTGTAAAACTTATTAAGGAAATTTAAATTAATTTCTTATAAAAAACGGCTATGTGCGAATCGAACTCGCATACGAAGGGTTCCGAACCTCCGTATTTTAATACATAAAACAATCAATCAATCAACTCAGCCTATCGCAGTCCACTGCTGGACATAGGCCTCACCCAGGCTGCGCCACAACGCCCTGCCCTCCGCGTTCCGCCTCCAGTCTGTCCCAGCCACCTTCTTTAGGTTGTCCGTCCATCTAGCTGGGGTGCGTCCCACATTAAAGTTCTTTTAAATGTGATTTTTAAAACACTACATGTTTAAAAGAACTTCATTTGTTGTTTTAAATATTTTAAAGTTTTATTTGTTGTTATAGCGGCCATAGTAGTAAACACTCTGTGAAAAGTGAAAGTGAAAAGTCTTGTTTTTTTTTGTGTGTTTATGTCCTTTTTTATGCGTCATGTTTGCCGCAAATAAATGCATTTTTCTTTCTTTCTTTCTAAAAGAACTTCGAAGATCCGAGGCATACCTACTTTCGATGTCGCGCCATTTTGAAAATGGCGGCCACGCATGAGACCTATATGAATCGATGGTTGACATCAATGCAAACAGAAAACCCTTCGATCAATAATAACTATATTAAGGATCAGGAACAAAAATGAGTCGCTCAAGTGGCCACGTTTGCACACACGTTAACATCTACATTTCTTAGAAAAAAGGTTTAATAATATTAACAACTTCAGTTTATTATAAACCTTAATGCTTAAACAAAAAATGTAATTAGGTACCATTGCAAAATATATTTAAATTGTCGCTTGAAAATAAAATCATTCTATTTTTAAATTTTCAGTCATTGATTCTAAAATGAAACTTAAAGTCTAAGTAATAAGGTTAAAAACATACTAATTTGAAATAAGACCACAAAAGTATTTGTGGTCTTATTTTTCGGGCCGTTTTTGAAGCGCTTATCGGGAATCTAGTTCTATTATTGATCGAAGAGAAAACCCCGTAAAGTGTCACGTTTCCGAGATATTAACGCTCAAAGTTGATGATTGAGTCACGTGATAAACTTTGCCAAGAATCCATATAAAAATCTTCTAACCCCTTTTAAGTGTCTACAGATTACGGTTCAAAAGATATGGCCCTGTGACAGACGGACGGACAGACAGCGGACGGAGTCTTAGTAATAGGATCCTGTTGGCACCCTTTTGATACGAAACCCTAAAAAATTGAATTTATAGGGTGTTTCGTTTAGAAGAATAGTATAAAATACACACAGCAACTGTTCTAGTGCCTAAAGTTAGTTTTAAAAGGGCTAGTCTGTAGTATTTATTGCATACGTAGATATGGTCTGCTCTGTGCTGCTTAGAGGCAGAAATAAATACCTATAGTTAGTTAGTTTTTCTAGCGCCATATAACTTTTATTCGAGGAATAAAATTGACGATTGACAGTTTTTGTATGAAATAACTGTCG
The DNA here is from genome assembly GCA_945859715.1 of Apamea sordens. Taxonomy (NCBI): domain Eukaryota; kingdom Metazoa; phylum Arthropoda; class Insecta; order Lepidoptera; family Noctuidae; genus Apamea; species Apamea sordens. The sequence continues at coordinate 2,467,762 of OX244002.1, forward strand.
AAATTTCTAAATTATTCCTCGAATAAAGTTATCAGAGGGGCAATTCTCGTAATTTTAAGAGGTTTCACAATCTGATCTCAGTCTCAGTCTGTCAAAAATACCACTAATTTCTCTACATTTTCACAAGTTTTTGACATTTGATTGTCGCCTGAGACGAGATTGCGACTATATTTTGAACGTTTTTAATTAAGGGAATTGGCCTTCAGATGATTGAAAAATCCGCCCTTAGAGAGTGATTGCGTAAGAGTTTAGCCTGAACACGTGTTTACACTTTTAATACAGGCTTTATGTACGTATACCTACTTATTTCTGTCACTTAGCAGTATAGATAAAAACTGAAGTCCAATGGTTGCACTAAGCGTGTAGTGGGGAATTACATCCCGAAGATGCTTCACTGTGATACCTTGCAATCGCGGTTTAGATCGCTACCTCGATGGCACCTGTATGTAACCCAAATGCATGCTAAGATGCATGCCAGGCAACGAGGTAAACCCTCAAGCAGCCCGCGATGTATCGCAGTAAGGAATCCTTCGGCATGGGTGTGCGTGTCTATTAGCATGGATTTGAGTTACATAGAGGTGCCATCGAGGTAGCCGAGCTAAACCGCGACAGCATAGGTATCTCAATGAGGCATCTTCGGTATGTAATGTGTATGGTATGTAATGTAATGTATGTCCTAGACTCCATCCACAGTTCCGATGCCTAGGTTGGGCAAAGCATTACTTGGTTTTCCAATATATTAGTCTATTGTTCTCACCTTTTCCTCTCAACCCTATCTCTTAGGGAAATAGGTTTAAAGAAACTTTATTCTCAATAAAAACATAACATGTCATTTACTTGAGAACAACACTAATCATAATTTAAATTTTTAAAAGTTCGACATCACTAGTTACAGACTAATCAACATACCTACATATGTAGTATGTATTTGAAACCTGACCCACCCAACGCATTACATACAGGCTTGATGTTATGTTTATGCAGTGTGTCGATTAGTTTACATTAAATTAATTGTTTTAATTAATTGAAACCAAGTATCTACATTACGTATTTTACATACATACTCAGCCTATAATGTTCCCACTGCTGGGACACGGATCTGTAAGAGGGAGTGGGCTGTAATCCACCACGCGGGCCCAGAGCAGGTCGCTAGATGTCACATGTCTTAGAATTTTTAGTTCTAGGACATTACGTATTTTAAACATACACAATTAATAACAATTAATATTCTAGCCGTGGGACTGTTTTTTTTTGTTTGATTATTTGACAACATTAAACTTAATTTGTAAGAATACCTACACCATAAAGTTTGTGTTGAATTGTTGATACCATCGCCCCGAGCGTGTCTAGTGCGTAATTAAAAAGAGTGGTTTATTTCGTGACAATTTTTAAGCTATTTATTTTGGTAGAAAAATTCAGTCAAATTGTTTTTTATTATTTTAACAGGCTGATAACAACTTGTTATAACCGCTGTACTGTTTAATGCGTCTGTGTTTGTTTAATGTGTGTGTTTGGTTGTAAAATCGCTCCTAGCAATAAGACCGCCCTTTGTAAAATTATTTCTGTACTAGCTTCTGCCCGCGGCTTCGCCCCCGTGGATGTCGGAAATTATCCCACGGGAACGTGCTAACAGGATAAAAAGTATGTGCTTCCCCAGGATGCCATCTATATCTATGCCAAATCAAAAGTTCAGTGGTTGAGGCGTGAAAATGTAACATACAGTTTCAAGTTTAAATCCTCCCCTTAAAAACCGAATTACCCGTTTTTGTCCCGTCAGTGGTAAATTTTCGACAACTTTACATATTTATTATTAATTATTTTCTGTCAAAAGTATCAATGCTGAGTTTCGAGTTACTCAGACCGCGCATTCAATTTCTTCGACATAAACTTAACACCCCTATATTCCCCTTTGAGGGGTAGTTTTGAAAAACTTATAATGATAAACTTTATTACTTACTTAGGCAAATTTCAAGTTTATTAACTAAATGAATAAGATTTTTCATATAAACTGTATCCCCGATTTTCAGCCCCACAGGGGTGGAATTTAAAAAAAATCGTTTGGGATGTATTCATAACTTGACTCAAGGATTATTTATACTAATTTTCGAGTTAATCAAGCCATGCAGTAAAATCCTCCCCTGAAAAATTGACTACCCCATTTCAGCCCGTCAGGGGTAGATTTTCAAAAAACCCTGATACACATTATTCTTTACATTCAATTTAGGTATAAATACTGAGTTTCGAGTCAACCGGACTGCGCGCTAAAATTCTTCCATACAGACTTTGAAACCCCCCAATCCCTTATAGGGTAGTTTAGAAGAAAAAAAAAACTGACATTTTTCATAATTTATTTAGATAAGTATTCGTGCTAGGTTTCAAGTTTATTAACTCAAGGAATAAGATTTTTCATACAAACTTTCATCCCCTATTTTATCCCGTTGTAGAATTTATCAAAATTCTTTCTTAGCGGATGCCTACGTCATAACATCTACCTGCATGACAAATTTCAGCCCGATCCCTCCAGTGGTTTGGGCTGTGCGTTGATAGATCACTATGTCAGTCAGTCAGTCAGTCACCTTTGAGTTTTTTATATGTAGAAGATACTTTTCCGGCATAAAAAGTACTCAGTGTGGTGCCCAGGATATTATAGAATAATTATACCAAGTTTCATCGTAATCGAACCGGTAGTTTTTGCGTGATGCCTGAACAAACAGACAGACAAAAAAATTTTTAATTACATTTTTGGGTTAGGTGTCGGTCTAGTAACACCCCCTGCCATTCATTTTTTTGATATTTTCTAGGTACAGAATTTTCACTTCTATAGATTTATTATAAGTAATATATTTATGTCTGTAATTTAGATGGTGTACAAGTACATAATAAAGAGTATTCTAATCTATTCTATGCGATAATATAGTCGCCACTCTGTATGAAAACATCTTACTTCAGTAACGTATTTTCGTTTAGCTAAACTTGTTCACACTAATTGCGTCAGACAGCTTATACTAATCTCTTGCTAAATAAAGTAGCGAAACATTCTTTGTGCCAAGTATGTTATTAGAAGACTGTCAGCTCTTCGCCTTAGGGTAAACAGATAACACTCTTACATAAGCATGTTTTATGAATAGCTGGAGGGCTTACAGAGACGTGGAATATTAGTAACTTGCAATACATTACTTATTACATAATCAGCCCTGCTTGACAATAGGCCTCCTCTTTACGAGAGGGAGTGGGCTGTAATCTACCACGCGGGCACAGTGCGGGTTGGTAGATGTCACATGTCTTCGAATTTTTGGTTCTAGGACATGCCGATTTCCTCACGATGTTTTCCTTCACCGTTTTGAGAGCAGTGGTGATGAAATAATTTACACAAAGAAAAGCGCCTGTCTGGGTTCGAATGCACGACCTACAAATCGTAAGTCAACGCAGCTGTTACCACTGCGCCACCACTGCTCTCATACATTACTTATTATGTACTAAAGATAGCGAGAAATATTAATTAAGTAGCATGCTTGAAGGGTCATTAAAGTTTACGGCAGCGCGCAACGTAAGTCACGAACGTAAAACGTTGTACCTATAAAAGTATGCAACGGTACAGGTGTTGTGAAGTTTTTTCAGTAAAATTCCCGATTTTTCTTCTGGATAAATTCCAGAAATGCCATAGATCGCTAGCCCGCGCGGAGACGCGTCTTTTGACACCTCGCCCGTGCGCCTAGCTCATGTAGAAAGTCAAAACTTAGTATTTAGAGTGTTGCCAACACAACACCTGTATGTACTATAGGTATAGTACAGTTCCTCGTCAATATTATCTGACCCACCCTAAAAACAAACGAATTTGGACCCTCTGGCTGTAACATTAAGGTTTATTCAATTTATATGAGCTTAACAGACAAGTGCACGAGGACTTACAATCAATACAGACACGCAAATTACATCTTTATAACGTTAGCATTAGGTTATATGTTATAACTACTTGTTATAATATAATTAGTGTAATAGCTTATTTTAATGATTGCGTTCAAGTAATTCTGGTCTCGTGGTCTGTGTATAAGACTGAGAAAATTAAGGTGCGAGATCAAATCCTGCGACGATGATATTGTTTTGCTTTCAATTTAGAATTTATTCCAAAACTATTTCTTGTATTATTATAAAGAACTATAGACGGATAATCTTCAAATATAAACTTTGTAAAATGGTAATATTTTCGCATAACTTGTAATAAGTGGGTAGTTGAAAAATAAATATTATTTATTATAAAACTGGTATTCAAATGCTACTAAAGGTATGCAGTGACTACGCTCAAACATATTTGACCTTGTCTTACTAAATTACAAAAACAACGTCTCTTTACCATTTTTTATTTTCTATTTTGTAGGTAGATTTTTTTATTATCATGTCTCAATGGAGTGATTATTTAAAATACAAAATAATCTATTTGCACGAGGAAAAGGTTGGCTGCTTGTGCTGTGCAAGAACAATCTTTATGAAAGTATACTATATGGTTCAAATTCTTTAGAATATTGCGTCTAGCATAACAACTAAGATCAAATTTCAATGCGGCTCATAAGAGTTGAGTTGGTGTTGTGGTCACTAAGGTAGTGCGGTGTTCATCGTTGTCTACGTTCGAAACCGAGTTTAACCTAAATGTAGCTTTTTGCTCAGCTGTTTTTTTTATTACACTTTTTTTTTACATTTCTTTAATGGACGACGTAGGATCTTGTTTTTTTAAACGGGCAGTTGGTATAGAAATAAAATTAAAAAGTTGCAAGTTTAAAATGTTTATTATTTCATTAAAACACTTAGGTAAGATAAAATAAGTAAATGCTCATATATATTTCCAAATTAATATACCTACATTTTATATTAATATGCCATAATCAAATCTAACCATTTATTAACATTAAACAAGGCATGCTTATGCTTAAAAGTTTGTTATCGAGAAAATTAATTCATGTGTGAAATGCTTTACAGATTTATAGCTGCCTATATGTAGTGAATAAACATGTTATTTAAATAGAAACAATCTATTTATAACAATAACATCACCACATAATCTGCAACATTTTAATGGTTTAACAATCAATCCATTGAGCATTTACTTACATGGTGTGTTTAAAAATAGAAAATAAAAAAAATAAAAATTTAAATATTCCTGGGCAAAACGGACCCTTTCTTCGCGATGAGCAGGTGTCAATGAAATTTTCTGTGCCGGTTTATAATTCCTTATCCCAGCAGCGTGTAAATGCCTTCTCACTGTTTCCCCTGAAATATTGTGGTTTATTGCGGTTACACGAATGGGCAAAAAATGGATTTTCAACATGGCTTGAAACAACGGTGGCGTTCGAATTCGGGACTATACTTGATGGCTTTTGCTCCTGGACGAATCCGCTGAATATTTCCATTGTCTCCATAACGTCTTAGGCATAAACTGACCATATTTCTCTAAAACAAAAAAAAAACATTTTTGGAACCGTGTATGTAACTTGTAAGGAGTGAATGTAATGGTAAAATAGCCAACTACGCGTTCGTTAATCACAATCAATAAAATTAAATAGGTAAAAAAACACTTACTGCTATATTAAGTCGATGACCAATCTCTCTAATTCCAACATTCTACTCATGTAAAAATATGATTTTATGTTTGGTATAGTCATTAAGTTGCGACATGATGCTTTTTAACACCAAATTGCTTAAAAATACTTATCGAGTTATGTGAAACGATTTACAAATGTGTGTGCGCAGTCACTGCTATTAGGCGTAGTGTAACTTTTGTCACTTAGATGAATTTATTATCTACCTCACGAAGCAAATATATTTTTTACTTCGTATCCAACCATTCTTGGTCAATATAAATTCTGTGAACTTAAAGTTTTTCAATTTACCCACCTGTTTACAAGATAAGTTATTAGGCGTAAATCATATTGGTCGTTCTTTAATAATGCAAGCAATATTGTAGAAATGAAAACAAATTAAAAAAGAAACTGATAATATAGGTGGACTGTATTTTCGAACCCACATGTTGTTCGACGCCAATCCAGCATCAAACCGCTAAGCCACAAGAACTTGTTGGAAATGCGCGAAATTAAAGATTGGGTTGTAATTATGTAGTGTGACTTAAAAGCTTTTCAACTTTAATGTAAACGAGATAATGATTAAAATAGCTTAACAATATGATATAATGCCGGTGGCTCCGACAATGTTGGGAGGGTTTACCTTAACGTTACGTGATAAAGATGAAATTTGCGTGTCTCTATTGATTGTAAGTCCTCGAGCACTTGTCTGTTTAGCTCATATAAATTGAATAAACCTTAATGTTACAGCCAGAGGGTCCAAATTCGTTTGTTTTTAGGGTGGGTCAGATAATACTGACGAGGAACTGTACATCCAAATTTCGTCAGTTATGTTTAAGTCCGTTACAATAAGGGGCGAGCCAAATGAGAAATTCCGGATGGAAAAACTCAATAACACTTTTCCCCACCAGGGAATGGAACCCAGGACCTCATGCTAAGCAGTAGCGCTACCTGGAGCAACGAGGCAGTTAATTAACGTTATAATGTTTATTTACTTTAGCTAATATACTCTTCGTCATATACCAAAACAAACACATTTAACCAAGACAAAACAGACCAACTCACCAAAGACCTTTTATCAAACTACCCGAAAAACACCACGAAATATATGAAAATGATCCCTCTACCTAATTGAATCGTTTTCCCCATAAATCTGCAGCTAACCGGGCACAGTTTAATAAAGCCTCAGTTTTAGAAGATTCCCTATATATTGAGTTTTATCGTGGTCTAACAAACGGGTGGATTACTATAGATTTCTCAAACTGATTTACCGTTCGCTCGGTTTGACTTCGGGATGCCCGATGATACTTTATGATAGTTCGCCTGATAACTTTGGTGTCGATAGAATAGATTTATGGGTACTGGGTAGCTTTGGTTTGTGTATCTTTTGTTTCTGGACCGTAATTAGTGTTTGTTTGTACATGATAGCGTCTTGAAAAGGCGAAATTTGGTTTGTTGAGACAGGGAAAGCTGGTTGTTGAGTTAGTGGCTTACAAGGCAAAGATGATCAATACATGTTTAAGCGGCTATGGTTATCTGATTGAGGGACTAACCTTGTGTCCTAATCGAAAGCGAGCGTCGTGTCGCTTGAATAAGCAATACGCAATTGTTTAAATATCATTAACTAGCTGCGCCCCGCGGTTTCACCCGCATAAGTTTCGATCCCGTGGGAAAATCGGAATAAAAATGACCCTATGTGTTAATTCTGGTTATAAACTATCTGTTTGCCGAATATCATCCAAATCCGTTCAGTAGTTTTTTTGCGTGAAAGAGTAACAAACATCCATCCATCCTCACAAATTTTCGCGTTTATAATATAATATTAGTTGGAAGAAGGATTATGACGTCTAAACGCGACTTCATTGATCGAGCAAGTACGTCACATTCGTTTACTTTCTGTTGTATGTTTGGTGTTGTGGGTAGTTTTAAGTATTACTAACACTAGTCTAGAGAACATTGAAGAACATTGTTACTAACAAAATGGACTCCATGGTCTGGAATAAAGTATTTATTATATTAAAAATATATATATATATTCATATAAAAGAGCGCGACTGTCGCGAACTCACGTGATTCTCGCTTTTCGACATAGCCTACGGAATCAAAATTATAAGCAAAAGATTGAACGAACGATTATAAGTAAATAAATAAATAATGAAAAGGGTCTTATTGGTACAACGTTTTCTTATAATTTTATACCGAGAAAAAACAGAATATCAAACAGATTGAAACCCATCAACGTTCCCGATTCACGACCTAAAATCTAAGAAATTTTTTTTCTCACACAAATTTATTTTTCATTCCCCTTTTCCAACTTCCTCGTACGAAAAATAATCCTTCGACCAATTCCGTGAACTCTTGCTTAAAGATAAAGCTCTCTTCAAAATAACTTTAACTTAAGGTGAGGGAATAATTCCACCGTCAAATTAAGACAACGCTAAAATTTTAATTAGTTTCCGAACGGGGGTGCGATCCAAGACGTTTTTTATCTAACAAAAGCCCAAATTAGTAAGCAAGAGAGGTACAGAGGAAATTACATAAATTTCTATCGCGGAGTTGGGAACTAAGGCGCAAGTTCACTTCGCTCCTCGCTTTGGGCACGAAGTAAATAGGTAGAGAAGGTAGGTTCCATATAACGAGCGAAAAAGCACACACACATAGTGTTTATATAAATGAGCGGCACGTTACCAACGATAGAGGCGACTGCAACTGTCGACACTCGTTGGCAACCCCCGACGCGTCGTCTGCAACGGTCCGCTCGGTTATTTGAGTACGTGCTCAAATATGAGTGACACGTTGCCAGCGCAGAGGCAACTGCAACCGTGGACACTCGTCGGCGGCATTCGTCGACTCGTTGGCGGCAGTCGTCGGCTCGTCGTCGGCAGCAGTCATTGGCTCGTCGGCCGCAAGCATCGACTCGTCAGAGGCAGTCATCGACTCGTCAGTGGCAGTCATCGACTCGTTGACGGTAGTAAAATCAACTGCAATGTGCTGCTCGTGGATATGAGCACATAGACAGGGCTCGCATACAGTGAGTGTTGCACTCTCGACCGGCATTTGTTTGAGATCGCCGTACGTACGCGTCTTTGTGCTCATTTACGGAGACGCGGGTCGTCGCGCGTCGTGTTGTGCGGCGCGGCCCGCACTAAATTCAAACATATGGCGTTGTATGAGTGCATTTACGGAGAAGCGATTTTAGACGCGTTTGCTTGAAATGAAGCGTTTTTTGCGGCCGAGCCCGCGGCTGGCACCGCTGCGTCTCGCGCGGCGTTTATCGCGGCGGCGCAGGCAGCGGCAATTCTCGATGAAGCGATGCCCGCGGCGGAATCTTCTGCCAGTCATATTTGGAAATTGCAGAACGCAATTAATTAATTATTAGTAATTACTAATTAATTTAATTTGCGCTCCCATCTTCCGCTAACCTAAAACTGGTCAGTTTGATTGAGTATCCCGCGTGCGCCGCAGCGTTGCCCGCCGCGTGCTTTGCCACACGCTTGAGGATTTGCCGCGGGCGCTGCGGCGGGCACCGTCACGCTTCTCACCCCGCGTCTCTATGAACAACGTCTTATATTGCCATACGTTTGTGTTTACGCGTGCAATGATGTGCCGCTAGACGCGCCGCCGCTCCGTAAACAGAAAATCGTACGACGCGTCGCGAGACGCCACGCCGCACGCGACGCGCGACGCCTCGCGTCTCCGTAAATGAGGTCTTAGTGTGAGAGCGTCTTATTTGACATCGCCGTATGTATGCATCTGTATTCGAGCGCCTGTTTTCGCCCGTTTTACGGAGCCGGCCTTCTGTATCCATTCTATTACATGCTTTCGGGCAGGTGAAGAAATTGAACTGTAAGATTTTTTTCTTTTCCCACCTTGTTCACAAGATTTGTTATTTGCAACTGATGAGGTTTTGAGTTACCAAACTGGAATTGGATTTCAGATTATCTAGAAGTTGGATCTTTTGATGATCTGTTTTCGTGTTATTTAAGTTGTTATGTCGTTGAGTTGAGTAGGTTTTGATTTGTGTAGCTTCATAAAAATATTGATGGATATGGATAACTTTATCTATGTCAATAGGTACAAGTAAATAAAATTGAAGTGTCAGTTTGGAAATATCAGATTTTTACTAAATGCCTAAGAAAGTATATACGGTACTTGTAACAAAAATACATTTATTTTTATTTCTGTCTGTCTGACCGTCTGTCTATATATTTGTTCCGGCTAATCTCCATAACCGCTGGACCGATTTTAACAGGACTTTCACTTACAGATAGCTGATGTTATAAGTAGTAACTTGGCGTTTATTTTAGAAAGAAGAAATGTAAAATAATTATATAGTAAAGAGACGCATTATTTTTTTTTCTGACATCCACGCGAACAAAGTCGCGGGCGCAGCTAGTATTTTATCAGATAAGATAGCAAGTAATTCAAAAATGTTATTCCACACGTACCCAACTAATTTTATTGCTTTAATATCAGCACGTATTTTCATAATTTAGGTATTAGCCCAACCCAGTCTTCAGCAACGTTACAACACTATTTATTGCCGCAGTCATTAAAATCTAGCTATCATAAAACTCTGGTAAAAAACAAACCGCTTAAAACCTCCAAACAATGAACTACTCTGGTACAATTATTTACACATCTACGTTAACGCTTTAAAACTAAAGTTTAAGCACCGTAAGCGTAACTAAGCAGTGATAAGTTGCTAAGTAAGTACTAACTTATTACCGCTGAACATCATTAAATTGCCATCTGTGACTGTGTGGGACGTAATCTATAGGTACTTTAAGTTATTATTACTTTTGTAGGGGAATTCAGATTCTCTGCTAGAAATACGGCTGCTTGCACACGGACCACTTGCTGAGGTTTTTGACTAGAGTGGATAAGACTGTGTGTCCTAATTTAGTATGCAACATCATCATCATCATCAACCTATAGTGTTCCCACTGCTGCGCAGGCCTCCTGAAAGGGAGTGTCTCGTTTTGAGACCAATTTGTGATAATTTAATTGTACTTTTGTGTGTTGTGGTATTTTTTTTTGTGTCACTAAATAAATTAGTTATGTATAGTCAACAAAAGAGATAAGTATGCAGGGTCGTCGGATACAGTTGAAGTTTATTAAGAAACCGATGGCCGTTTTCAAATGAATTTTAGTTTGCTATATGAGCTGTTTGTTTTGTATTATTTAAAAAAAAATATCCAGAAACATCAATCCGTTTCTTACTAAACTTCAACTATATCCGACGACCCTGCATACTTATCTCTTTTGTTGACTGTACCTATCCCGCACATAAAAGCCAAGTTTTAAAAACTTTGTCTTGAGTTTGTAATCATGATGTAGAATTTTAATAAGAGAACATTACCTATATTTTTATAGTATGGAAAGTTTTTGGTATAACTTGGAAAACTCATTCAATATTTACGAAAAAGAAAAAAAAATACCCAAGAGTAACTTTAACGGAAATTAAAGAAACAGCTCAAAATCACTTTGGATTAAAAAAAAGATCCGCAATTTAAAACAAACAAATAATGTGAAATAAACCATGAATATAAATAAACATTACAATATAAGTTCGAATCAAAATAATCATTTTTCTGTCATCACTGAAAGGTTCTGTAAAGCAGATTAGAAAGACATACTCCTCCTTTAATGAGCAAATACACATTTATTAGCATTATCAGCCTATATTATTCCCACTGCTGTGACACAGGCTTCCTTTCGAGAAGGAGTGGGACGTAATCCACCACGCGGGCCCAGTGCGTGTTAGTATATGTCAATATATACAAATTATTATGTACAAGTATTTAAAGGAAAAAAATAGGGATGAGGTCATTGGGCATCAAAAAATTCGTCCGCATCGCTGTCTGTGGGAAAAGTGCCCAAAAGAGTAAAACGGTTTTACCACTTACAGGTTCCATTTTAAACCATGATAAAATAGTTCCAATATATTAATCTATGCAAGCATCAATAATAATAATAATAGCCCGCCAGACACAGGTGCGGTCACAATTCCGTCACTCTCATAGTCCGATGGGACAGCACTCCGATTCGACCGGAGAGAGATCAGGCAACAATAAATGAGCATTTGACGGACTCGTCTTTATACGATGACATGAGCTATGTACATTCTATTTATATGTCGAGCCAACACGATAGAAGAAGGAAAACCTTTTATATTTCAAAACAAAGCACAACACCAAGTAACCATGGATACTTGATAAACCATGGTAAAGTTAGATAAGCTCCGAGATACAAAAGAGCCACACGAAAAGTTTCCTTATTGCTAAAGTAAGCCGCGTTTTATAAACATTTAATTAATTAATAAAACATTGGTATTTTTACTTTTCATAACAAAAACTTAGGTAAAGGTGGGTGAGTTCACTTTAGCCACCCAAACCCATAACTCAATATCTTTGTTTCCATATCTTGCAATAATCCTACAGCCTACACCAACCGGGAGTTGTCCTTGGGTGCACTTGCATAGTGCGAACAGGGATAATCGTCGGTTGGTGCCTCATTTCATTGAAAACATCCGGGCCTCTGCGAGTTGGCTTTAGCTTCTAGTACGCCTTCCAAAGGTCCGCGGCCCGAGGGTCCCGAGATGTGTCAAAGACATAGGTAAGACGTGATAAGGAAGGAAATAAAGTACATCATAGAGGCTGTAAAACAACTGCTCCTTTGTCATTTTTCTCTGTCAGGCTTTCCTTTTTTTATTTTGATGTTGTCTTAATAATAATAAAAACGGGTTGCACTCCGGGAGTGCCGGCAGAAATGAAAATTAACGTTGTGCATTTTTGATATTTTGGAATGCGGTCTACTCTCCCTCCGTCTTAGGAATTATCGATCAGGTCACATGTACTAACGCGAGCTCCGTCTTACGAATTTTCGATCAGGTCGCGTGTCCTGACGCGAGTTTAACATTTTTTACCCATCACAACAAAAGTGCACAACGCCGCTAAAGAAGTTTTCACTTCATAAAACATAGTTCAGAATATTACAGCTAGGTCTGTGCGACTGCCCTCCGAATGTGCAGGAGACCAAATTCCAAAACCTAGCTTTTCCCAACTATGTTGGGGTTGGCTTCCAGTCAAACCGGATACAGCTGAATTCCAGTATTTTACATGGAGCGACTGCCTATCTGACCTCCACATGCCAGTTACTGGGTAATACGCTACCCCTTGGTAAGACTGGTTGTCAGACTTTCGGGCTTCTGACTACTCGTAACGACTGTCAAAGATCATTCATGGTTCATTCAAACGCTTAACGTGCTTTCCGAGGCACAGAGGGGTCTCGGTATGTAAAGTTGGTCACACATCCACAGACCAACCGCGGTAAGCGTAGCATAACCTGATCGATCGACCTGTGCAGCTGTTATTATTTACCCACGAGCTCCTCCCAATCATTAATGTATGCACAATATTAATATGTTGTTCAGGTCTTAAGAGAATAATTTTTCATATTTCCAAGAAACGACGAAAGACCAAAATGTCCATAACGATAAAAGGTGCATGCTCTTTTGCAAAGCTTTTAGATTACACTTGCCAAATAAAAGCCAAGTAATGATGCATAAAAATAATAAAAATGCAGCGAACAAAGGAACCCTTAAAAATACTATTTTCATATTCAACCAAAACAGATGCAAGAAACTCCGAAGACACTTCAGAGCTATTACAAAGACGGTCCCTTAAAAATAAAGACAGGACTCAGACACACTATAAATACCTGCTCCGCGTCTCGCAACTGCAATCCGATTAAAAAGCGCCAGACTCGCATAAACACACACCAAACTAACTCCAACTCTATTTCCTATTCTCTAAGGTTCCTAATTGTTTGTTGCATCCTACTGTCATTTTAACACTTTAGTTTGAATCCAAAGAACAATGGCACTCCGGAACGCGGCGAAATTCAATTTTAGATTCACAGAAAGTTTTGAGTCCAAATCTCATTTTGATATTTTAAATGTGCATTTACGTCGTAGTGGGAATTTGTAGGATGAAAATGAGAAGTATTTTCCTGGGATTCATTCTGATGTCTTGTGTCGCAGCTGGAGAGGAATTGTAAAGGATCCAACTGCTCTTAATACCTTACATAAGTTTTGATACCTATCATAATTACTAACTCATTCGAATGAAAATAGTACCGGAAAAAAGTATCTATCCAAATAAAAACATTATCAGAACTCGCACACGTTTTCGTGGCTCAAGAGCAGTTCACAAGATTCGTAATTTACCTGATTCTCGATTTACCAGATTCTGAATTGCCCAGATTTTCAACCCACTGGATTCTCAACTCACCATATTCTCAATTCTTGAAAAGTACAATGAGAAACGCAATTCTAAAATTTAAATCAAATCTATATTTTCTATCAATAACATTATTCAATGAATACACAAACTTGCACCACAAATCACTAAATTCTTAACGAATTTAAAATGTTGTTCCGTTTCTGTCAATCGTTTGAAATGACAGAGGCTTATTGAAGTTTAAAAACGATTTAAAAAAAATCTTTGATTTAAAAGAAACATTGATGAAAATCGGATTAGACACGGATCGGACTATATAGTCTATCAAAATGATAACGTTATCCGATCTCTCACACGTTTCGTAACAAAACAGATGTTATAGGTTATTTATTTCAATACTTAAAAACTAACTTCGTAATTATTTTAAAGAGTTGTTATACGGGGTTTAAAAATGCAAGACCTTTATCAATACAACAACACAAAGATTGTTTAAAAAAAAAAGACAAAAAAATATCTTAAAATTTTTTCAACGAAATCCGATCTGTATCTAGACAGGCTCGAGACAGATTTAACAAAAGGAATTTGAAATAAAAAATACCAGACGGTCTGGTCGTGGTCACGTCTTGTGAAATCTCCGTCTAAATAAATATTTATTTATACAACTCGTCTCATTGTTGGCAACCACGTTCAGGGTTTAGGGGTCCTGCCTCGATCTCTGAGGATTGTAATTATTTAATTATTTTTCCTTTGTTATTTCCTTCATAGAAATTGTTGTCTAAGGGCTGATTTTTGACCAGGCCCGTGCCGGACGGCGTGTACGTGTTCCACGCGCGCCTCAAAGAGATGTCAGCCAGATTGACGGGGCCCGAGAGGGCCGAAGCCTGCCAGGGTAGCGGGAACATCCGAAAGGGTTACCGCTGCCCTGGAACATAAAGGGCTAAGGAAGGAACACGGGTGGGTTTTAGTCAGTAAGAGTCTGACACTCCCTCCTGCTCCACCCAGAGCGGGAGGAGTCATTTGATGATTTCCCAACCTCAAAAAAAAGGGCTGATTTTTCAAAGGTTAGATAACTTACATGTATATCTAAACGATAAATATGACAGTTTGGCTTACTTTCTATACAAAAGCTGTCAAACCGCAATATTTATTTCTGTGATAAAAATTATCTGACTATTGAAAAATCAGGCCTAAGAAAAGTAGAAAAGCTGTAGATGATTGTTATATTATAATATCAAACCTATTAGTATTTTAGTCAAGTGGTCGGTCGCAAGCGCTACTGCTGAGGCGTCCATTTTTTTTTTTGGGTGGGAAATCATCAAAATGACCCCCCCTCCCGCTCTGGGCGGAGCGGAAGGGAGTGTCAGACTTTTACTGACTAAAACCCACCCGTGTTCCTTCAGTTGCCTATGCCAAGGGCCGCTGCTGAGGGGTCCTGAGTTCGATTCTCAGGTCGGTTAAAGTGTTAAAATATGTGGCGATTGACTAGTAGATATGTTAAACAAAATCAATCAACCGTCGTCTATCATCAATCGTTGAGCAGTAGCTTACAAGATACAACGTCCGTCTGGTCGAAGGAACCTCCCTTTTCTATGGAGGAGAGTGAATTGTACACCCTGTTCCTCATACCTCTATAAATACTAATCATCATCATCATCATCTGCCTAGCCTTTTTCCAAAATCTATATATATAAAATTCAAAGTTTTGACTGACTGACTGACTGATACATCAACGCACAGCCTAAACCGCTGGTCCTAGAGACATGAAATTTTGAGGGTGTATTCTTCGTGAAGAGTAAATGGGGGAATTTTGTTTGTATGAAAAATATTTTTCCTTGAGTTAAGAAACTTGAAACTTGGCACGAATACTTATCGAAGTAAACGATGAAGTTTGCCATAGTAAAAGGGGATAAGGGGGTTTCAAAGTTTATATGGAAGAATTTTAGCGCGCGATATGATTTACTCGAAACTTTTTATTTATACCTAGGATTGAAATTAAAGAATAATGTGTATCAGGGTTTTTAGAAAATCTACCCCTGACGGGCTGACAAGGGGTAGCCAGTTTTACAGAGGAGGATTTTACAGCGTGGCTTGATTAACTCGAAAATTGGTATAAATAATCTTTGAGCCAAATTATGAACACGTACCAAACGATTTTTCAAAATTCTACCCCTGTGGGGGTGAAAAGCGGGGATACAGTTAATATGAAAAATCTTAGTCATTAGGTTATTAAACTTGAAAATTGGCAAGAATACCTAAGTAATAAAGTTTATCATTATAAGTTTTTCAAAACTACCCCTCAACTATAATATAGGGGTGTTAAAGTTTGTGTGGAAGAATTCGAACGCGGGGTCGGATTAACTCGCAACTCAGTTTTTATACTTATGACCAAAAATAAAGAATAACATGTATCAGGGTTTTTCGAAAATAACCTACCCTCCCCCTAACGAGGTGGCAAGGGGTTGTTAATATTACAGGGGAGGATTATAATGCTTGGCCTGATTAACTGGAAAATTGGTATAAATAATCTTTGGAGTCAAATTATGGAATCATCCCAATAGTTAGGATACCTGATACCCTGTGGGGGTGAAAAGACACAGTAGGTATACAGTTAATATGAAAAATCGTTTTCCTTCGGTTAATAGACTTGGCAATATTTGCCTCAGTAATGAATAAAGATTGTCACATTTTGTTCAAAAAAACTCCTCACAGAACATTTAGGGGGTGAAAAAGTTAATAGGTAAGAAAAACATGTAAACCGCTCGGACGGATTAACTCAAAACTCGGTACTAATACTTAAAACAATAATAAAAAGTATATGTTTTAAGGGTTTTTCAAAAATCGTCTCATACTGGGGTGGAAAAGGGTAATAAAGGTTAAGGAATTGTCTGCCTGTGTCTGCATTCCCGAGTTCATACAACCCAAATCTCTTCAAGGCGACAGTGAATAGGCTTCTTCTGGGCAAGCTCGTTCCACCGTAGACCTCATCCCTGCCTCTGGGCTGGATTGAGGTCAAGAGTGAGCCCATTGTCAATAAAAAAAGAGGGTGGATTTTAATGCTTGCTTCCATTAACTCAAAAATGGGTATAAATAATCTTTAAGTCATACAATGCAAACGTACCAAACGCTTTTTTAAAAACAAAGCCTCTTATTCCTATCTAATTCCTTTGATCTATAAGCTTTAAAATTAGCCCGAATTAAATAAATAAATGATAAAGATCGTAAACATACATCTTCGAAATTTTTATAGTCAAGTACGATATATACGCGGACGAAGTCGCGGGTAAAGTGCTACACCATATATTATTATAAATTCGAAACTGACTCTGTCTGCATCTTACATTTTTACCCCTAAATCACAAAACGGATTTCGATAAAATTTGGCAAAAAGATGGATGGCATCCTGGGGAACATACTTTTTATCCTGGTAGCATGTTCCCGTGGGATAATTTCCGACATCCACGCGTGCGAAGCCGCGGGCAGAAGCTAGTATTCTATAAATACTAATATTTAACTGAAATATAATGAACAGAACATTTTGATGTTTTATGAAGTCGTAAAAACCCGTCAAAAGAAGGGACGGATTGGTGGTTCTTTATAAATGAATAATTCAAATAGGTAAGTTTTTTACTCACTGGATTTACCTAGATCTAAAATAAACGACAAGAATGATCATTTCATTTTAACAGAACTCCATCGAAGCTCTAAAACAATACTTGTAACATTCAAAGAAAGTAGAACTAACTGAAACCTGCGGTGTTAGC
Organism: Apamea sordens; assembly: GCA_945859715.1. Classification (NCBI taxonomy): domain Eukaryota; kingdom Metazoa; phylum Arthropoda; class Insecta; order Lepidoptera; family Noctuidae; genus Apamea; species Apamea sordens. The sequence goes on from OX244002.1 coordinate 2,485,336, forward strand.
AACTACTTCCGAAGATCCGTTGAAGGATAAGAGTGGAATAAGTGGGTGGAGAGAACCGGATGAAATGTACGGAGACAGTGCAGGGTTTGAAGTGGGCATTGTGTGTTGTATTAGTACTACATACTAGTTGTGCCCTGTTTCGAGTGTGCGGACAAACACTAAACCCTGATTCACACGATGCGATTTAATTTTTTGTCTAAATAATGACAGCCGCACAGGTCGATCGGCCAGGTTAAGCTACGCTTGCCGCAGTTGGTCTGTAGATGGGTGACCATCTTTACATACCGAGACCCCTCCGTGTCTTAGAAAGCACGTTAAGCCGTTGGTCCCGGATGTCATTCGTGGATCTTTGACAGTCGTTACGGGTAGTCAGAAGCCCGAAAGTCTGACAACCAGTCTTACCAAGGGGTATCGTATTACCCAGTAACTGGGTTGTGGAGGTCAGAGAGGCAGTCGCTCCATGTAAAATACTGGTATTCAGCTGCATCCGGTTAGACTGGAAGCCGACCCCAACATAGTTGGGAAAAGGCTAGGCAGATGATGATGACCTTAAGTGCACCAGAGCAGTGGTGGCCCAGTGGTAACGGCTGCGACTTACGAGTAATTGTAGGTCGTAGGTTCGAACTCAGACAGGCGCTTTACTTTGTGTAATTTATTTAATTATCACTGCTCTTAAAACGGTGAAGGAAAACATCGCGAGGAAACCGGCATGTCCTAGAACCAAAAATTTAAAGACATGTGACATCCGACAACCCGCACTGGGCCGGCGTGGAGAATTACGTGTCCTGTCTCTGTGTCCAGCAATAGGAGGGAACATTATAAAGCATACGAAGCCCTCCGCATCCAATATAACAACGCATTCAGAGCGCTGATGGGGCTGCCGCGACATTGTATGCCCGGGCATGTTCGCCGTCGCTAGCGTCGACTGCTTCTATGCAACGATGCATAAGCGAAGCGCGTCCCTGGTACGCAGAGTTCGTGGCAGCTCCAACAGCGTGCTGGTGATGATAGCCGGCAGGCTCGACTGTCCATATATCAGACGCTGCAGTTACTTGCACGTCACCTACAGTCGTCGGCTGTCAATATGAAAATGTTTTGTGTGGTTATTGTTTTGTGTTGTACCTATTGTAATGTAATGTATTCAGTGTGTTCTAGTGTAAGATTTGTGCTATATTTTAATTTCTGTGTATTAATGAGTCCTTGTTACTTGATAAATAAATGAATTATTATTATTATAAGCTGATTATGACTATGATGAGTCGAAAATTATGCTGAAAATGAAAAATAGTCAATCAACAAAAATCGTGCTCTACAATAACAACAATTTGTCTTTATATATGACTCTTAAATGAAATGTGAAGAACAGTAGAAAATAAAGCAAAACGAGAATTATAAAAAGTGAGAAATAAAATAAAAATCGATCTACGTTCTTATGAGCCACTAAGTAATTGGTGTTCAGTACAGACAGACGCACAAACAATTAAAAAGAAAGCCTTTTGAGTAAGTATTGTAAAAGACTTGTTTTAAAAGTAAAAAGCACTCAAATCACGAACATATTAATTGAAATTGAACAACGTTTTGTTTTTGCTACTCATTTCGCTCTTATACTACTTTTTTTAAGTCGGCGCTTTTGGTATTTTTTAGCAATTAAAGAGCCTAGAATGTTGTTTTGAATGTATTTTATATAATAACCGACGACAAATCAACGCAAGAGGGATGAGAATCACGTGCTAAATCCATAACTGTCCCCGAAACTGTCAAATGTTCCCAATCAACCTTGAACCTAATGCTTTAGCGATAAAGTTGAAAACCTATTAAAGAAATGTGACAGATTGTAGTAGCTTGATGTGCTGGCGTCTGTACACCTTTGTCCTACCCTTCGAGAAATAAAGGTATCACATCTTTATTCCCCGTAGGGTAAGATTAACTGTGTGATATTGATATTTATTATTTAACATGTCAAAAATAAATATTTTAAAAATTTGATCAGGTCGGTTTGTCCTATCTGACTACTGAGAAGAAACACTGAAAAAACTTAGAGGTCACAAGAGACTTGGTCAGATCGTATGAGAACCATGCAGATTAGTGTTAATAAAAACTTAATAACTAACTTTCTACATTTCATTTATGTCTGTAATTTATATGGTGTACATAATAAAAAGTATTCTATTCTATTTGCTCCGAAAATCTTTACTGCCAAGCATAGGTTTAATAATCTTTTTTAGACTTTCATAAAATGTTTGGTACATTTTAAAAGATGGAAACTTATACGTTATAGTTTCAATGGGTAATTCAACAATAAGATTCAAGGGCACACACTAAAAATCTTTCTTTGTTTTAAAAGAATTGTATTATAGTTGAAAAAGTCCTGAACTGCCTTTGCTTTCTCCAGCGATATTTAGTAGCACACAATTCCCAATTAATGAATAATTCGTTATATCGTTATTAATTCTAAACATCATTATTATAAATAGAATATCAGTAGATATTTAATTATTGAGGACGTGCCAATTCAAAGGATATCAAATATTCATCGGTGTATGAATATTGGATATTCCTATTTCGCTGTATGCGTTTTGCGAGGTGGTCCAAATTAAGATCATTCGCGCTGTACAGACAAAAAATTTATAATTATGCAAAAGAAAATAATTCTCCTAGCGGGTAACCGAATAAATTACTATTCAATATATGAACATCGTTAATTTATCAAAGATGCAGTTCGAAATTTTGTTATGTTTTTAACTACTACTGAAATGTAATCAAAAGCAAGGCTTAAATACAGAAAACTGTCGAATTAACGAAACTGTCTAATCGGGAAAACTGACGAATCAGTGAAACTGACTAATCAACGAAACCGGCGAAATAAATAAACTGAAGACTAGAAAGTGACCAGTGATACGCGGACTCTGATTTGCATGTAGTCTCAATACCAGTATGAATATAATTTATATTGTATACAGGAATAGACAACGATTTATACAATGATGATTTTTATTAATTAATTCATCGAGTGGTCATCGAGTATTTCGGGACATCGGCCAAGACGTTGACGTTGACCAAAGGGCTGGCCAACTTTTTAGGTCAAAGAATCACTCAAAGAGGTGGCATGGAGGATGTGTGGTCGTGGATCGGCCGCACTTGGTGATGGAAACCGCTAGGCATGGCGGCCTGATACCAGTCCGGGGGTGCGGCAAATGTACTAGTACATCCCGGGCTCCCGATTCATGGTACTGGATCTATGTGGTTTTAGTCGGTAAGAGTCCGACCTAACCCTGCGTTCTTCCCAGAATCAAAATCAAAAGTCATTTATTCAAATTAGGCTGAGAATTAGCACTTTTCGAACGTCAAAATGACAAAAGACAGTCTCCCAAAAACGCCCGCCCTTCACCACTTCCTAGTGCTATCGCTGCGAAGAAGAAGTGGCGCAACAAACTCCCCAGCAGCACAGCTGTCAGATGGAGGGTATCCGGATTTCACGATGAAAAAAAAGGGCAAAGAATCAACACTGCCATCTAACGTGGCAACGCTGCCAGCCTTTTGGGCACTTTTCACACTAACAGAGTTGCGAATGAATTTTTGATGCCCAATGCTCTTTCCTTTTTTCCCCTTTTTTGAATAAAATGTAATAATATATTTTTTTATAAGATTGTACATTGTATTTAAGATTTATCAAATGAAAAAATAAAAGCGAATATTTATGATTTATGTACTCAATTGATATTTATTAAATATCAATTGAATATATAAATCATAAAGATTCTGTTATAACATTTCCGTGTAGTTAATATTAATTTGGGAATAAACTATGTTGACGCAGCTGGCTGTCAATGTGTGTCAGAGTTATCAAAGGACAACATGAATATTAATTAAAGCTTTGTCCTAGTAGGTTATTATAGGTACATTAGAAGGGACGAATTGTATGTAATTACTATTTAATAGAGTCACTGCTTTTGACACCGCGTAGAACTTGCTCGAATGATGTAATCTATATCGTGTCAACGCCTTGTGATATATTTTAATTTAACCGACATCAAAAAAAGGAGAAGGTTCTCAATTAGTTTGATTTTTTTTTTGTTTGTTACCGTTTTGTTTGAACTCCATTATTTATAAGCCGATTTGCAAAATTCTTTTTTTCGCAGCCGCCATCTTGGATTTTCATTTTAAACTAACTACTGGCTGTAGCACTCTCGAAATGAATGAAAACTATCTATCTCTCGCTGACTCTGCGTATTATGTATAATCGCAAGGAGGGGGCATAACGATTTTTCGTTACGTGACGATTTCTATCAGTTTACTCCTACGGCAAGCCGCGTTAAAGAATTTCGTCCCAAAATAAAGAAGATGACTTTCTTCTTTTTCAAAAAAAGAAAATATAAATTATTTGTTTTCTTGTTAGCGGTAGTTTATAATACACATGTATGTTGTTATAGCATCGCATTGGCCCGTTTTAGCTGTAATAGTTTGATTTACTCAATTATAAATAAATAATTATTTGAAACGATCTCTTTGTTCACATCCGAAAAGCAAATACGAAAACGAAATACTTGGCATTCATTCTTAAATCGTTCTGAAACCTGTTACCTTTAAACGCCCATCATTCGTATCTTGGACCAAACACACTGTAGGAATTCGTGACAGTGTCGGAATAGCGCACCAATACCCTAGGTTCTATGCAATATGCAAAAATCTCTACAATGCCTAGCTCTTTAAGGATATTATTAAAATACTTTGCGAATATGATAGCGAATCATGGGTTACATCAGATTCTTGGTGATATATTTTTCAAATATTGGAATAGTGAAATATTTTATTGTTTTGAACTCTGTGGTGCGAAAATAATGGCCACTTGTTCTGGGAAACCGCACCCTAATTGCGTAACACACGATCAATCGGAATCTGAATCATTTTGAAGCAAATTGCTAATCCATTGCTTCATAAGTTCGAAAAATTTGTCTGCTCAACACGTAAATAACGCAATGAATGTTGTTGAACTGTCAAAATGAAACCGATTCCGATTGATCGTGTGTTACGCAATTAGGGTGCAGTTCTATGTTCACTTTTTTAAATGTATTTCGATGTTGTAAAGTTACAGCGCTTTTCTGTCAAATCACAGTGATCTTTATTGTCATTGCATTAAAGTTGCTATTGGGTCAGAGGCAAAATAACAGTGAAAGGTCTGTATGTTACATTTTGAGGAACGCAAAAAAAAGTGTTTATTCACATACTCGTAAATAATTTTAACCAGATATATTACCTGTGCCAAACTACTGAGCAGTTTTAATAATATAATGCGCAATAATAATAATATGCGTTATAATAATATTATGCGCATTTGTTTACGTTTTTACTGATGTGTATATTTCGACATTTTTACGGTGAGTTGAGTTCCGAAAAGGCTAACGTTGAAATATATCGTTAAAAAAAAAGTTTTTTTAACCTGCCTGCACCCAAATTGCGTAACACAGTCACACAATAACAATCTGAATCTGATATTGAAGGATTATTGATAAACCCATTGCTTCATATGGTCGAAAAAGTTGTTGAACTGAAAGCCATTGTTTTTTTTTATAAGTATTTTATTTATAAGTAGGTATGTATTAGGTATGTTGAGACTGTGTGTGCTCCCCGTCACTTTTCCATAGAGGTTCATTAGAAAACCAGCGTCAGACAGCATCTGTCTGGCATTAATGCTGAAATGAACCTTTTTGGCGCAGCCGTGAGGCACTCACTATTGTTGTCTGAAACATTATTTTTTATTTTATTATTTTTGTATTTTGTGTTTCACGAACTGTGTCCAAATAAACTTTTTTTCTGTCTTTCTTTCTTTCTTTCATTGTCACTGTTAGTGTGTTTCGCAATTTTACCCCGCTAGTCTAGTCTAGTATATAATATTAGACCACGAGTAAACACGAAAATACAAAAGCAAAGATGGTACCAAAACCAAATTAACATGCTGAACTCCAGTATAAACTCGATGATACACGAGTAGGTATTACACGTCCTGTCAATACCATCTGAGAGCTTTACCAATTCAAAGTCACAGTGACAATAACGTTTGAGGATTACCACGAAACCTGAGTAAAAGGATTTTGTGTGCCTCCGTAGGTATGTGTGGATATCGTATGTAAAAGCTCAGGACGGCCTTTATCAGAATCCATCTTGCAACGTGGGTATTGTCTTTGAAACAACGATTTGGCTTCTATAACATTAAAATAATTCTACAATTGCGTAATGATAATCACTAATATTCTGACCAACACTAATCACTTTAAAATAAACTTTGATTAAGGTGATGGATAGCGATTCGTCGAAAACGTGGGGCGCTGGGGACCGCTCTCAAAGAAAGTGCATCCTAAGATGGCCGCCCCGCTACCATCGACTCGACGTTCCGCTAGAGTGACGTTGACCATCTGTCTTGACAATAACATTCTAATGTCCGCCGACATATTCATTGAGCTTCATTGAACTAGGCACGTATTTCTACATCGTTCTCACATGGTTCATTTCAACACGAATGATGTAATCAAATATTTTGTAACAATTTTATGATTTAAAAGAGTGTCCATGGAGTTTCTTGCCCGTTCTTCTCCATAGGTACCTACGCTTTGGAATGGGCAACTAGCTTCATCTTTCTGACTGACCGACCCTTTGACAATTCAAAAGTACCTGTAATTGGTTTAGTTGAATTAAATGATTTGAGTTTGAGTTTGAGTTATGGCCGGTACTAATATTTGAAGTTTTAAGTAAGGACTCAAAACGTTTAGTCAAGTCAAAATTTGTTTCAAGACAAAATGCTATGAAGATTTTCCTGGCAGATTTTTTGGGGATGTCGGTTTGCTACCTTATAGTAGACTGTACGGTTTAACCCTCTTCTTCTTCGTGTCGCTGGCATGACTGTATTTTATATATTGTTGGCCCAAAACTTTGTCACTTCCACGGTGTTGTCAGTGGCAGCACAGATATCACTTTGGCTGCATGTTTTGGGACACAGAGGGCAGTTTGGGGTTTAACCCTCTTAATAATTATCTCATCATCTACCTGCCTTATGCCATCTTACTTGTGGTCGGCGCAACACGTTTTCTTCTTCCATTCTCCTCTGTCAACCGTCACGCTATCATTCACTCCCTTCTCTTTCATATCATTCCTCACACAATTCATCCATCTTTTCTTCGGCCTTCTTCTCCCTCTCCATCCATCAACATGTATATTCATCACTTTTTTAGTCACCTGCGTTTCGTCCCTTCTCATCACATGCCCATACCAAACCAAACTATTTCCTTTCAACTTTTCTGTCACTGGCGCCACTTTCAAACTTCCTCTTATATACTCATTTCTTACTTTATCCATTCTCGTCACTCCACACATCCATCTCAATATTCTCATCTCCGCTGCATGCAATCTTTTTTCATCCGTCTTCTTCACAGCCCAGCATTCAGATCCATAAAGTGCGACAGGCCTTATCACGGACTTATAATTTGAGGGGCATCCGTGGGTGGTCTTAATAATTATACGTACTACGTACCTATTATGATCCATTCTTCAGCCCTTTCTTTTATAAATAAAAACAACAACAGCCAGAAAGTACTAACTAGTACTGCTAAGATCATGTATCTTAGCAGTACTAAAGGCAAGTAAGAAGCTCCTATGACGTAGTCGCCATTTTGGATTTTCATTTTGACTTCGCTATCGGCTTAAGAACCCTCAAAAACCATGAAAACGACACCCACGACAAAAAACTTTAAAGTTTACGCAGCCGCCATCTTGGATTTTCATTTTGATCACACTATTGGCTTCAGCACCCTCGTGTACCAGGCAAACTATCTCTCTCTCTCTATCTCTTTCGGACAAACAGAAAGAGAGAGATGTTAAAAGTTGCATGGAGCGTAACGCTTTTTCGTTACGTGACGATTTCTACCAGTTTATGGTATTTTTTTCGCAAGCCGCGTTAAAGAATTTCGATAAAAACAAAAATAATTTTACAAATCGGCTTATAAATAACGAAGTTGGTGCTGTGCTGCTGCTGTTACTGAAGTAAAAAACATAAAAAAACAACCACCACTTCGGTTTGCACCACTGCTTTCCATCAGGCGGATCGCAGTCAAGCACTAGTTCATATCATTAAAAAAAAACTAATTGAGAACCTTCTCCTTTTTTTGAAGTCAGTAAAAAATTAAATACTGTTCGTTGGTAAGCACATTACTGTAGAACGGATAAACCGATTTTTTTATTTAAAATATTCGTAATAGCCTGAATTATGTTTTTATGATAAGAAAAATTGGAAAAGTTTCCTGGAAAATATTCAAATTCGAATTTCCATGAATTATTAAAAGTATAGGGGAACGTCTGTCGAGTCAGCTAGTTTATTAATAAAAATAACTCAAATATACTTTAAATATAGGTATTTTCGTAACCCTACCTTTAGTGGCTTATGAATAAAAGGTTAACTATTTTATCCAATATACTAACTATAACTATAATCGCTTACATAATACCACTAGTTACGAAGATTCTGATACAGCAGCATTAAAAGTTAGGTGCGGTTTCTGTTAAACTCCACAACCTATAAAACAACTCATTTAAATAGTGCTTTCAGCAGAATTCACTGAGCTAATTTCAACGCTGATATTGTTAATGAATAGCATAATAATTAACCTACATATAAACTTCCCTAATAAAAAAAATGTTTTAATATTACTTGTCCGTTCTGGCGTTACGACACTGACGATACGCGACGCATCTTTCGTCAGATGCGACCAACATTTAGGAAAAAAAATATGTTTCAAAAGAAAAACAAAAGAGAATAATATGGAGTTTACAAATACACTGCCAGTTTAACCCTAAAATGGTCATAAACCGTACAAACTACCAAATGGTGGGCTACCGGATCTTATCATTAAAGAAATCCGCTTCCCACAGTTTTTGGCTCATAAATTACGTATCAGCACATCCTGCCCCCTATTCTAATAAATCTCGGCGGTTCCTTCCCTGGAGTCCGGGAAAAATCCCGGGAATAGTGCGGCGATAATCTCCGGGATGAAGGATTCAATGACGTAATAGAATAGTCGTTAGATTAGGTGAGTGGTTTAAAATTTAAAAAAATCTATATTGACGGGTGGTTAACGGGTTCAAATGTTTTGAAAGTGGTGGAAATCTGTAGTGTCCGTCTTCTGTACTTGATAAAGGACATGGCGACACACTTATGTATACTTACATTGATTTCGAACTAGCGATACTTTTTAAATGTTATAGGTAAATAATAAATTACGTTGAGACTTGAGCTCATATTTTATGAAAAAAAAAACATTATTTTCTGAAAAATTAAATGATTGAAACATCCGTTTTTATGCATCCGGGGCAAGTAAACACGCCATGAAGGATATTATATTGCCCACGACTTTGTGAGCGCGTATTTTGTATTTCATATTTTTTTTATTTAAAAACATCCAGGCTTCCTATCTGTAAAAATTTTAGAATGTTTAGGCGTGAAAAGGCAACAAGAAGACGGATAGACAGAGTTACTTTCGCATTTTATTATCTCCTTTATTTCAATGTAAACACATATAAACTATATTTTTAATTAGAATATAAAAATATTTAAAAATAGTAGCCCACTGGTATCGGGAACAGGGTCCAAGCTACCGGTGGCAAAATACAATTTGATGTTGTTTTAATATCATACTAATATTATATAGGAGATAGTTTGTGAGTGTGTGTATTTGTATGTTTGTTACTTATAGATCCCGTGGTAATATCGGGATAAAAAGTCCTATGTATTAATTCTGGTTATAAACAATCAGTGTGCCAAATTTCATCCAAATTCGTTCAGTAATTTTTGCGTGAAAGCGTAACAAACATACATGACATCCAACCATCCACACACACAAACCTTCACGTAGTAGGAAGTAGGGTTTTTCTGTGTGATGGATGACATGATTAAAACTATAATGTAGCCACTACGTAAACCAAATTCGCAACAGGTACACATCGATTCATGATTCTGAATACCTATCATACAATCGAACTCCGCCCTGGAAACAGACCGCCAAAAAAAAACAAAAACAAATTCAACAAGCGGCTATAAATCATACGTAGACCCTACGTAGTCCCTACGTACCCGAACAAAGCCAGTGGAACACGAGTAAAAATAAAAGAAACAAACATTATATTTTTCTATAAAGCCGGCCGATGCCTCGCCTGTCACGTATGGAACGTATAAACGGTATACGGTAGTATAGCCTTGTGTTTTGTAAGTGTAAAGGGATGACACTACTGTTGAAGTTTTAAGGGATTTTTAAAGAGTTAGGAGTATTTGTTGGTTAGCGAGATGTCGAGCGGTGGGCGAGAGAGAGCGCAGGAAGTGTAGTTCGCGTTATCGCGACAATGTTGCCGTAGTATAAGAGCGTTTACACATGGCGCCGCAGTGGTAGCGTTTTTCGATGCCGTGGTATCAAGACTATTCTAGACTCTCCGCAGGTGGTACCATGTGTAAGGGTTCATCCAAATTCAAGGGTGACTAATACAGCGACACCGCGGCGGCGGCGGTGCGGCTGCAGCTACGGCATAATGTGTAAACGGCCTTAGGAAAGATTTAGATGTAGGAGTAAAAACTATCTCGCAAATAAATAAGTACAAAAACGATAAGTTTTTTTCTGACTATCTTTAAGATACAGTGCTTTTCACAATTTTGTAAATTACCTACTATTATAAATAAGTATCGGATTTTACTCTTAGATTTTTCATAAAAGGTTTCAATAGTTTCAATTTGTGTATTTCAATGAACTTCAATCTTTAAACTTAAATTATAACTTAAGCCAATTATATTATAAGTAGTAAAGTGGTGAATTTAACATAAAGAAAAACCTTTTATAAAATATATTTTCTAAAAGCTTTTTGTTAATGATAAAGTTACAAAAACACTGTATTTTAAAACGTATCCCACAAAGACAGTGGGTCGTCTAGAATAAATGGGTTGAACAAAAGACCAGTGGTCAACAATAGCACTGGATCGCAAGCACTGCAAGTACTGGGGAGAGGCGTTTGCCCAGCGGTGGGATGATACAAGCTTACAGTAACAGTAACCTTATGTCATATTATTTTTGTCTAGGTACTCACGTTTACGTCCCTGTAGAAACTAGAATAAACACAGCAACGAAACTAATAGCTTGTGATATTTCAAACAAACTAATAACTACCAAAATACAAACTACATACATATAGTAAATAACACGAACTTTTGTGAAATACTCATAAAACTTCTCAAAGCAAACTAACGAGTTCCATTATTATATAATAACTATAGAAAAATTATTAGTGCACGAAAACATTCACAATAATGACGCCATATTAGATTATTTGACAAGACAACTTTCATTCACATTACAGAGGTAAGGCGAAGGTACAAAGTTATACAGCCTAAGGCGTACGACGTAACATTATTTTTCTTTTTATTAATTTTGCTAGTATGTTTACATAATAGTCGGATTTATGAGATTTTAGTTATATAAATACCAATGCATGTATAAACATAAATTATGATTTTCCTACTAATATTATAAACGTGAAAGTTTGCATGGATGGATGGATGAATGGATGTTTGTTACTCCTTCACGCAAAAACTACCGAACGGATTTGGATGAAATTTGGCACACAGATGGTTTATAACCAGGATTAATATATAGGATATTTTTATCCCGATATTCTCACGGGATCGAAACTTATGCGGGTGAAACTGCGGGGCGCAGCTAGTAATTAATAAGTCCTAGTAAATTCGTTGGGAGAAATGTAAAATTATCACTTTTTCTACAACCAGCCAGCATTTCTTTAAAGTTTTATGTCTTTCGTATTTTTTACATTCAAATGATTCGAATTCAAAGAATGGTATTTACTAAATTAATAGTGTTCTTTGAAATACGTATTTATTGCAGACATGCATATAAAAAAAAACTGAAATTTGACTGTGGGCGACAGAATAAATATCATTTGACTTTAATTAAATTTTTAAAATACTTCAAAGGTTTGAAGACTGGCCACTGAGAAAAAATGTTTCAGAAATGCCAATGCTTTTGACTATTCATTTTACGATTCTTTATTCAAATCAATCAAACAATTTGCCTAGCCTTTTCCCAACTATGTATATTCTTATTAAAATTTTAGAAAATAGTTATTAGAAAAAAAATATTAGAAATGCCAATTGCATTTGACTATTCATTTTACGATTCAAATCTTAGAAAGTAATAATTAGGTAGTACAGACGCCAGCACATCAAGCTACCCGAAACTGTCAGATTTTCCCAATGCAACCTTAAACCTTAATACTTTAGAGATAACGTTGAAATTCTATTAAAGAAATTTGACAGATTGTGGTAGCTTGATGTGCTGGCGTCTGTACAAGTTTAATGAAATTGATCATTCATAGAATTCAATGCTCAATACTAGAAAAAATATATTTGACTGTAATGTTGTCTTCTATGGTTACGTATTCTTAAAAATGTTTTTTTTTTTTGTATTTTCTTAAACTTAATTTGTATTTTTTTTGCATTTTTTCTGTCCCAATGCTGGGAAAAGGCACCTTTTGTCTTCCAAACTTCCCTGTCTAGTGCGATCTCTGGCCATGTTGCCCTACCTCAGGCATCCAGTGAGTGACTATCTTTGCACATCTCTCTGGGTGCATCCGCGCGAGGCGTCCGGCTCACTCACACTTCAGCAGTGCGATTCTGTAACCATCTCACCTTGAAAACTTAGGTGAAGTGAGCGTGGAGTGAGCTGTCATTCCAAATAATGCTAGGGATTGACACTACTGACAACTCACATCAAGCTTACTTCACTTGAGTTTTCACGGTGAGATTTTTACAGAATTGACCGGCAGCCTGGCTGTTTTTTCTCCAACATCCGCTACTTGAGTTATGGAGCGCAGCGTGGTGTTTCTAACTCGATCTATACGCTTAACACCTATTATGCTGCGCTCCATTGCCCGTTGGCATTCATCTTGAGTATTTTATATTACTTTGTACCCAGTTCTGCTTTTCATTTTGTATTCCTTTGTACGATTTTTTGCTCTTTTTTTTTTTTTTTTAAAAACTTTGCCCCACACTAGGTATTACTTCTGTATAGTGAGTGCGTTTACAAACATTTAAACTCATATACACACAAACAGCCAGACCCGGAGCAACTACCTGTAGGCAATACAAATATTTGTTCCGTGCGGGAATCGAACCCGCGACATGCAGCGCAGCAGTCGATCGCTCAGCCACTGCGCCAACCGTGTCCTCATATTTATTTTATTTATCATGTAAAGTATTTTTTTTTTAATTTTTTCGTTATGTTATGGAAAAATGAACTTCTTGTACCTACCTAGATTACTCTATAATCTAGGTAGGTACAAGAAGTTCATGATTGTTATCTTCTATAATCGAAGTGAGCTTCAATTATAGAAGACTGTGTTTGAAGAAAGGCATAAATAAATTAATGAATATAATAAATATGTGCGGTAATAATTAGTTATTTAATTTGTGATTATGTTTGTTAGTTGTAAATATATTTAAAATGTAATATTAATACATAAGGAATATTATTACGTTTCTAACATTAACATTTAAAATGTTAGAAACGTAATAATACTAAACAAATTTTGTATGCAATATTGTTAAGTTTGAAGAGGATAGTTAACTCTGTCGTAGCTTGTCATTTAATTTTTAACAAAAGTTTTAATTTAATTGTAACTTCGCACGCTTTTTCGTAATTGGTATTAACGGCAAAACATAGAGATCTGTACCTATTCTATTTCAAACACCTATTTTTACACCTATGTTTCACAAATAAGAACTTTGACTTCGACTTTGAAGATACACTTGTATTTGTCCCTGTTTATGTTAACCTGCATATAATTGTGTAGCCTCTGATAAATAAATAAATACCCTAACCTATCCAACCGTACCCAATTCTTTGGGGTATACAGGCGTTACGTTATGTGATGTTGTTTCAAAAAATCACTCAATTTCTTTTGTTACCCAACACAAACATTGAAGTACTGATGAAATGAAAAGCTTACTGTTTTCTTGTATTTGTGTTTGACAGGACCGACGTCAATTGAAATGAAAGGAAGTGGGATCAAAACAATTCATTTCATTCTAAAATAAAACAATCATAAAATCAAAACAAAATCTATTACCAAAATCTCATCATCATTTTACATTTCTTTTTAACAACTTACAAAAAACCGGTCAAGTGCGAGTCGGACTCGCGCACCGAGCGAGGGTTCCGTACAAATTTGTAGGTATGTGTAACAAAAAATTTACGGATTTTTCCACGCAATTTTTAATTTATCTGTGCTATAAGACGTTGCTTCGTACCAAACTTCTAGATTCTGAGTTCACGGGAAGTACCCTGTAGGTTTTGATTTCCTTGCGAGTGTCGAAAATTTGTGGAAATTTGCGGCATAAACGGCTGTATCTTTTGATTGCGTTGGCTAAGAAGTTTGATATTTTCAAGGGTCAGTAAACTTGAGTCTTCTTTTCTTGAGTATTTGATATAAATTTCAGCTTGAAACCTCCACGCGTTCCTGAGAAAAAGGGTCTTGACAGACAGACGGACGGACGGACCACAAAGTGATCCTATAAGGGTTCCGTTTTTTCCCTTTGAGGTACGGAACCCTAAAAAGGAACGGAAATAAATACAATAAGGTTGGTAGTCGTTCCTTTTGACATATTTTTAACAATAGTTGTTTGTGACAACTACCCACAAGAATGAAATTTCTTTTACATTTCCGTAGTAAAGTGGCAACCCTGACGTGGGAATGACGTGTGGTTGGCGGACGTTTATACTTTCATGTAAATCACTTTAGTTTATTTGAGGGAGAGTTACAAAACGGAGGTGGAGAATTTGTGTTTGAAATAAGAAATCAAATAGCCCCTTCGTAGTTTTATCTTTGTATTTTACTGAAAAGGCACATACATTTTTTGCTAAGGTTTTTAAATGTGGTAGGCGCCAAAAGCTTGTAGAAAGTTGCGCGCTGCAAATGTAAAGATTATACATAATCAGTACCTATATGTGACGGCACGGTTGGCGCAGTGGTTAAGCGGTTGACTGCTGCGCTGCGTGTCGCGGGTTCGATTCCCGCACGGAACAAATATTTGTATGACCTACATGTATTTGTTCCGAGTCTGGGTGTTTTTCTATCTATGTATGTATTTACAAAAAAAAATGTATATAAGTAGTTTATCAGCCATCTTGTTACCATAACACAAGCATTAGGTTGCTTAGCTTGGGACTAGATGGCGCTGTGTGAAATGTCCAGGGATATTATTATTATTATTATATAATGTTCCCACTGCGGGCCTAGTGCGGGTTGGTGGATGTCACATAATGTCTTCGGTTTTTTGGTTATAGGAGGTGCCAGTTTCATAACGGTGTTTTTCTTCACTATTTTGAGAGCAGTGATTATGAAACAATTTACTCAAATTAAAGTGTCTGCTGGGGTTCGGACCTTGTTTTAAAAAGTTAGGGATAGTCTCCAAAAAATGTTTACCTATACACACATATCAAAACCATATCGCTATTGGTCAATCGGCCACTTCCGATACAAAATCTTCCAGTCTCCGTTGGGAAGTGTTAAAAGAACCCTTCCTGCACTGAAGTTTCTCATAGTCCAGTGTCGGACCCTCCAGAACGTTGCAGCACCTCACACTAACACTTTAACACAAACATAGCCAGTTATTCTCTGCTGACACCAACCAACAACACTGTATATTTACCCCCATTGTTTATTTGACCGCCCATTGTATATTTTGTAGTGCGTCATGTATTTTATAAGTTATGTATTTTTGGTATACAATAAAGTATATATAAATAAATAACACTTAAGGTGAATCAAGTCAGCACAATACCATCAAACCAACATCTACATTTTACGTAAATATTCATCACGGAATCTGAAGCCGCGCGCTTCGCAACATGACCCCACAAATTGAGTAGAAACACGGCCTGCATTGAATGGGAACTAGACGTTGGTTTTCTTGCCACGTACATATTGTGCGCAGCCTGCGAACTACAAACACGATATCTGAACTGCAATTTTGTTGCAAAGATAGTGTATAGAATAACGTTAGGCTTGAGGCTTGAACTGACTAGCTGGCTCTGGCTTGGCTCGAGTTAACGAACAGCTGTAATTTTGAAATGATTCGTTTTTTAATTCGATGCGTTTGACTTTTTATTTAAATTGACTGCTTGTAATTGTTCCCCTTGGAATAGGTCCAGTTATTCTATGAGTTTTACACGTGGAATATCTTTTATATGTGCTGCTGGGGAGTTTAAATGATAAATGATTCATTTCTGTTGGTAGGTTTGCACAAACACTTTTACACGTCATCATGTTAAAAACTAGATCAGCCGGTCGATTCTACAAAAAACTCACCGTGAAAACTCAAGTGAAGTGAGCTTGATGTGAGTTGTCAGTAGTGTCAAATCAGCATTAGTTGGAATGACAGCTCACTCCACGCTCACTTCACCTATGTTTTCACGGTGAGATGGTTATAGAATCGCACTGCTGGTCGGCGTTTCGTATCTGACTACTCTGAGAAGAAAGGTTGAAACAAACTCAAGAGGTCACAGTCTCTTTTAAAGTCCAGACATAATCTAGGTCAGATCACATGACAACCATGTAGATCGATGTCTGAAATGGTCTTTTGAGGAAAGAACCACATAGCTTGAGTGGTTTATTCGCCACTTGCAAAGTGGTACAGACGGGCATTTTGAGGGAATATCTTATGTAATTTTGACGTTCAAAAAGTGCTAATTCTCAGCCTAATTTGAATAAAGCAAAATTTATTCTAAAAGACTTAGGTATTCTAGGTATAAAAATTTGGTGAAAGTCATCCTCATTCATGTAATTGACATAGAATGATTTTATTTCTGTAAATACAAACACTTACTTGGCAATAATATCTTCAAATCTAAATGAGGTGGTTTGTTCCTTATCCATGTTACATTCTCTAAAGCTCCGAGTCCGAGTGCTCATGGTCTTTTTAAGGAAATGTCGAAACGGCTGGTTGGCACTTCCCATGACCCAAGGGCTGGCTTTTACCTTGGCTAAAGGCTAAGCATTGCCATACAACGAGGTGATTCCGCCAGTCTCTTGGGTACATTACCAGTAGACAGCGATGCGGATGATTAATTTTATTATTTTTATTTATTAACTTACTGTATATAAACAAAGGAGGGGCCCGTGGCTAAATAATAACAGCCGCACAGGTCGATCGGTCAGGTTAAGCTACCTACGCTTGCCGCGGTTGGTCTGTGGATGGGTGACCATCTCGACATACCGAGACCCCTCCGTGTCTCGGAAAGCACGTTAAGCCGTTGGTCCCGGCTGTCATTCGTGGATCTTTGACAGTCGTTACGGGTAGTCAGAAGCCCGAAAGTCTGACAACCAGTCTTACCAAGGGGTATCATATTACCCATAACTGGGTTGTGGAGGGCAGTCGCTCCATGTAAAATACTGGTATTCAGCTGCATCCGGTTAGACTGGAAGCAGACGACGAAAAGGCTAGGCAGATGATGACTGTATATAAACAAAGACAATAAGCAATCTAAAGCTTAATCTCTTTTCGTTAACATTGAAATTACAATTTAATTTCAATGTTAACGACGAGAGATTGTAACAGACTTTAAAAACATTTTAGTTACAGGATGTCTCTACTTACCTGACTCAGTCTCTCTCTAGTATGTTTAAAGTCTTAAAGCCTTTGAAAGGGTAGTCCTCGAAATTCAATTTTTCTTACTTTTTTTTGCAAATTGCAGGTCAATCATTAATGCAGGGTTGTATTGATGATTTAAATGATTTATAATTCTATAAATACATACTTGTTACGCTCGCGAATCGTATTTTGTTCCACATACAATCTGACACAGAGGGGCCCTGGTGGACCGAATGAATGCGACCTTAAGTCTTGTCTCCCAGTGGGGTGACAACAATCTGGTCAGCTTCAACACCACCAAAACACAGGCTTGTCTGTTCAGCGTGAAAAGGAGCCCTTTTGATCTGGCTCCTACTTTCCGGGGTGCAGCTGTACCTGTGACGGACAACCTCGAGCTTCTTGGCATGAAATTGACAGCAAATCTCAATTTCGGCGAAAACATTGAGTCTAAAGCACAAACGGCGGCCAAAAAGCTGGGCATCCTGAACAAGGTTAAGCGGCACTTCACACCGGGACAGCTTCTGACCCTTTACAAAGCACAAGTCCGATCGTGTATGGAGTACTGCAGTCACCTGTGGGATGGCTCAGCTAAATACCAACTCGTCACTTTAGACTCAGTGGAGCGCAGAGCTAAGAGACTCATTGGAGATAAAAAGCTGGTGGAGGCAAAGCTTCACAGTTTGGCTCACCGGCGAAGTGTCGCCTGTCTGTCCGTCTTCTACAGACTGTACTTCGGGGAGTGTGCTCAAGAGCTACATGAGCTCATCTCGCCTTCACCTTTCTACCATCGAGAGTCCAGACGCACTGCGGGATACCACCCCTATTTGGTTAATATACCATATATACGCACTAAGGGCTTCTCGTCATCTTTTCTGATGCGCACAGCTAAGGAGTGGAACCGTCTGCCTGCGTCTGCATTCCCGAGTTCAAACAACCCGAATCTCTTCAAGGCGAGAGTGAATAGGCTTCTTCTGGGCAAGCTCGTTCCACCGTAGATCTCATCCCTGCCTCTGGGCTGGATTGAGGTCAAGAGTGAGCCCATTGTCAATAAAAAAAAAAAAAAAAAAACACTGACCTGTAAATTGCAAAAACGTAAGAAAATTGTACTTTCGCGGGCTACCCAGCGCATTCTCTTAAACGTACCGATATAAAGATACCATCGAATTACTAGTCGTGTTCAATTGGTTCTATTAACATCACCTATTACATATCGCTAGTTAAACACATTGGTTCAATAAGACCAATTCACGACTGTGCCGCACGACGGGTGCATCAGCTTTCTTACCACGTCTCTACAGTTGTACTTGCTACACAGTCAAACATGATATCTGTACGGGCTTGTGCAATCTTCTTGCATTGTTATCTGGTATATTCAAGATTATAATACTTTTTAGAAGGGACAGAACTGTAAGGTAGGTAAGTGCACAAGAGTCTCACTGATTTCAAAATGTTACAAGAAACTTAAAAAAAAAAAATGTAACAAACCGTCGACACAAAATAATAAAAATAGTTTTAACGTAAAAAGCCTAAAACAAGTTAAAAAAAAACTATGAAAAAATAGCCACAAATAGAACAAAAAAGGTATAAACGTGAAACCCTATAAAAAGAAAAAAATAACCTTGAAATTATGACCCTACGTAAGTACGTATGAAATTTTTTGATTAAAAGTTGTCCCGTCGGGGGACCGCGTATGTAACAGAACAGTAGGCTATTAATTAGAGCGGTCCCCGTTTTCAAAATCGATTCATCCATTCGGGAGCTACGATGACACACACACACACACATCCCGACACATTTATTTTGCAAATATGGAAGCGGTTAGTATATGTCATTCGTAGATCTTGGACAGTCATTACGGGACGTCAGAGCCCGAAAATTTGACAACCAGTCTTACCAAGGGATATCGTATTACCCAGTAACTGGGTCAGATAGGCAATCGCTCCATGTAAAATATTGGTATTCATCTGCATTCGGTTAGACTGGAAGCTGACCCCAACATAGTTGGGAAAAGGCTAGGCAGATGATGGGTGCGGTAAGTATAATATGTAATGGAGTGAAAAAAACCACATTCTGTTTGTGAAGGCCGCAGAAATTCTATACCTAAAATGTTATCAAATACAGGCAAAATGTTCCGTGAATAACAAAATATTATTATGTAGATGCCTACCTATATACTCGTATATGAATACTTTTACCGTAATTTTTTTTTTTTTTGTATGGCAAAGCGAAATCTTTGTTGAAAATTCGGTCATGATTCTGTACGTCGAAACTATTTTATATCTGTACCTAAGGCTGCCCCTCAATGGGAGTATTCGCCTGTAATGTAACAATCTAAGATTTCAATGTAACGGTTACGGAGTGGTAAGCAGACTGCGCAGGCTGTTTGACTGCTAATGACGGCGGCGGCTGTGACGCATGTTTACCCCCAACTTGTTTTTTTTGTGTGTTTATGTCCTTTTTTTATGCGTCATGTTTGCCGCAAATAAATGCTTTTTCTTTCTTTCTAATTAGTGTTGGGAGATAATTGGTGAATGATAAATGATTTTATTTCCGTAAGTCGGTTTTTCCAAACAGTCTTACACGTTAATCATATTTTTAAACTAGATGAGGTCGGTGTTTCCTATCTGACTAGTCTGAGAAGAAAGGCCGAAACAAACTCAAAGCTCACAGTCTCTTTTAAAGTCCAGACATAATCTTGGTCAGATCATGTGAAGACTATGAAGATTGTAGATTATTGTCTGAAATGGTCTTTTGAAGAGAGAACCGCTTAGCTTTAGGCTAAGTTCAGATTGAACGCGGATTGAGGGCGTTCACTCAAAATGCAGAAACGCGGTACAGACAACCAAGGTTTGGTTCAAGGGTTCAGCTTGCTGTCACGTCAGTTAGTGTCAATGGAACTTGGAAATCGAATACGGAGGAATAAAAACTAAGTGCTAGAAAGTCCGTTGTTCTATTCATGTTTTGATTTGATAGACTTAAGAAACTATGCAAACTTATATTTATGATCTATTCAGATTTATGCTAATGTAGGTACTTATTATTTAAGAAGTTAATATGTTAATAGATTTAATATCTATTAAATCGACTGTCGCAACAAACACTATCGAAACTGCAAAAAGTCGATTTTTGCTTTTTTACATAATTAAAAAGAGAGTTTAAAACTATATCGGATACATCAAAAATAAAAATTAAAAAGTCATTATTAAAGAAGTTTTTAATTGAACAAAATCGATACAGGACATGTTGCGCGACGAACATCTTTGGAAGTGGTACTTACGATGATGTTCCGTGCGAGCGTGTTACGCGAGCGTCCCGAAACTACCAGAATCGTCTGTGTTCGCCGCGATGTGACGGAGTGAGGTCGCGTTAGGTTTGTTTAGTTAGGTTTCGTGTTTAGTTTTTGTTTTTTTATATTCTTAAGATTGTCAAAATGGTTAGTCGGGCTACTTAATTTGATTAAGATACATGAAAAACTCATTGAAATAGGAAAAAATTAAACAAACTACGATAACAATTATCCTAGTAACTTGTGTAAATTTTCTAAATAATGGTAGTTCAAATAATAAAACTGTCTCTTGCTTATTTTAATGTGGTTTTTACAACAATATTGTTTTGTTTTACTTGAAATATAGTGCTTTTAATGCATTATTATAACACGTG
Organism: Apamea sordens; assembly: GCA_945859715.1. NCBI lineage: Eukaryota > Metazoa > Arthropoda > Insecta > Lepidoptera > Noctuidae > Apamea > Apamea sordens. The sequence goes on from OX244002.1 coordinate 2,506,685, forward strand.
GTCTTAATTCGAAGTTAACAAGTAACATTATTGAAAGTGGTAGTTTCGATAATGTTCGATCATTGTGATGATAATTACATCTGCATATTTTATCGAAAGTGGTAGTTTCAATAATATTCGTATAATTTTGATAATATTTACAGTTTTGTAACTATCGAAACTGTCACTTTCGATGTTTTTTTGGTTAGTTAATATATTGAATCTACCACATTCGATGTTGTTTTACGTTTATAGATGAATTTGGTTGGTAGATTCGATTAGTAAAGTGTTTTTTTTTATTTATATTTTACAAATGTCATTGCTTTTTATAATGTTTTTTTATTAGTTTTTATTTTAGAACCACCTGTGCCACCTAACGAAATTAATGATGTGGAATGGAGGGTTCTAAATAATTTTCTCCATGGTGACAAAGATACTGACTCGCTTATCATAGTAAGTGAATCCACCATAATAATCGAAATGTCAGAGGAGGAAAAAGAGAATGACTGTCTACCAAATGACTGGAGCACAGTTATACTAGGTAGACCTGTCCCGTCGCCTTCCTCTCAGAATGATTTTTGCTCTGAAACAGGACAGTCTGAAGAACTTGGCAACATTTTGAGTGTGAATTCGTTGATAACTGAATCTGAAAATGAAAGTCCTCTTTCTCCGAATGTGTCTTCGATACGTAAACTTAAATCTACTTACAAAACTGATCCTGGTAGAAAACGAAAGCGACATATTGAGCAATGGGCAGTGTTCGAAGAAAGTTACTAATTCCGGTAAACGTTAGGTATGTTTCTAAAAGTGGAAAGAATATTGCAGCTAACAGCGTTCCTGTAAGCTCAAATGTTCAGACAAATTTACAGATGATATCCGAACAATAATTTTAAACAGTACCTACTGGTAACTAGCAGAGCACACAAAACAATGGGAGTACATAAATAAATAAAAGAGTAGAAAAACAGGAAAACCACAGAAGGACCGTCTAGGCGCAATTAAACACCCTGTCCGTTAGGTAAACTGTTTTTTGACAGATGGAACTAGTTAGTGCAGCAACATACATACCATTGATTGATACACGTACGGTATTATAATGTCTGGAAGAAGCCATAAATAAGATAATTCAATAAGATAAGGTAGTTTATATATTTAATTTATTAGGTACGCATTTTAAAATTAATATTTACGTAAAGTCGGAATATGTACATTCTAAGACAGCTGTCAAAAAACAGTTAACCTAGTGGACAGGGTCTATTAAATACTACCTAACTTTGCCTTTTGACAATTCCAAATTTGTTTAAAAATGTTTATTTTTTTCCATAACAGACCAGCCGATCGATTCTGTAAAAATCTCACCGTGAAAAGTTAGGTGAAGTGAGCTTAGAGTGAGCTGCCAATAGTGTCAATCCCTAGCATTAGTTGGAATGACAGTTCACTCCACGCTCACTTCACCTAAGTTTTCACGGTGAGATGGTTACAGAATCGCACTGCAGATACTTGTGTGAAGCAGGGCTTATACCAAAACAGTATCATAATTTTTGTAAGAACCTTGGCACAGGAAATGAGTGTTTGCCAGAAGTCCTTAGCTATCTAATCATCATCAAAAAAATCAGACTTCAATCTGTGTGGTTCTTTCCTCAAAAGACCATTTCAGACATTGATCTACATGGTATTCACATGATCTGACCAAGATTTCATCTGGACTTTAAAACCGTCTGTGACCTGTGAGTTTGCTTCGGCCTTTCTTCTTGGGGTAGTCAGTTGGGAAACGCCGACCTCATCTAGTTTTTTTAAATTATGATTGATTTATCACTTTATCTGTAGGTAGCTAAGCTAAGACTGATTTTTTTTCTGTAAATTTTAGGTGCTCAGTTCGAAATTTCCTTTAGATTTTGTTGTTATGAGCCCCATGAAGCAGAAGGCCAGCTTGGCACCCTCGCGCGCGCTAGGCTCTTCCTTGCGCAGCTTGGCCGCCTCGTACTAGTTCGCGCAGACGGACATTTGACTAGAACATGGTCCAGAAGGACTTTGTATTTTATCTAACTAGCATGTTATCATTATAACTGTTATAAGTTAAGCATTTATATTATTTTTACTGATCTCATTGATTTTAATAGATCCAACGGGCTGTGATTAGTTTTAAATAGTCATTATCGGTACGTTTGGTCTTATTTCAATTAAGTGAAATGAACTTCTTCATTGCACTTAATTGGAATAAGACCAAATGTGTCTCAAATAATGCAATTTTAAGATTTTTGTTACTTAATAATTTGTTTTGAATGTTTTTTATTTATGAAAAATGCATTTTTATTTATTAAATCGGATGAACACAGACCTAAGTGAGTGCCAAGTAAGATATCGAAAGTGCACATTTTTTTTTCTGTATGTAATAACTTTCTTAGAACAGTAGCGAAAGTACCATATTCGATACTCACATGTGTAAGAACACTATCGAATTTGGCACTTTCGATGAAATTCTGACTATTATACACGTAAAACACTATCTATCGAAAGTGAAATATTTAGAAAAGTATATGAAATATGTAATTTGTTATCAAGGAAATAAAAACTGTATAAAATTTACTATTTATTCCATACATAATTTTACTGAAGTTTATAATACTCAATCTTTTGCATCGAATTACAACTTTGAATTGCTCTCCTTTGAAGTACGTGATTTGAAGTTTCGATAGTGTTTGTTGCGGCAGTCGAAATATGACAATCTATTAGATATGACAATATATTTTCTTTGGTTCATGGGAACCAAAGAAAATATATTGTCCGATCGCCATGGATTTACGCTTTACTGAACAATATTAAACAGCTATTAAACATCTTACTAGCGCGGGTCCAACGCTATGATATTTTTTTCCTGAACGCCACAATAAATGTACCTTTTTTTTTTTTTTTTTCTCGCTGAGAAATGCTTTATGCATCCCCGTCCCGCGGGGGACCGAGACGGGGTATGTGGGACTCCCTGTCGGAGAGGACAGTATACCCACTAAAACTCAGCGGTGTTCCTACAAACGCCGTAATGGGAGGGCTATGGGAAATCAATACTTCCACGGCCCTCCCGGCGCACGCCCGCCAAGATGGTATGGCGGGCCCCGCATGCCCCCCAGGTTGGGGGGCTACGGGAATGGCCGGGAACACCTGGCCATTCCCGTCCCACAAGGTGGAGGCCTGTGCAAAACAGGCAACGGAGCCCCCGCACCCGTTGCCTGCTGGCCTCCACGCCCGCCTAAAAGGCGGGCCCCGCATGCCCCTCGCGTTGGGGGAGCTACGGCCGCAGAGGATAGGGAGAGCGGCAACGAAACACCGACACTCGTCTTCCCCTGCGGCCCCGCCGCGTCCGCCATCAAACGGTGGCGGCCCCGTCAAGGCCGCGGAAGGAGGGAGAGCCTCTCCCGCCGCGGCCTCTATCCTCAGCCGCAATGTCTCCCTCACGGGGGACATCGCGGCCCGCCTCAGGTAGGTCACGATGTCGCGCAAGCGGCACCGCAACCTACCCGTGGGCCACTACGTCCCGGGCTAAACCGCACAGCCCGGACGAGCGGCCCCCGCTGGGGTTCCTCTTAGCTTCACCGTGGCCCAGCTCGCCACGGCTACTGAGCCCCCCCGCCTCGACAATGCGGGAACCCACCGGGGGGGACAATAAATGTACCTACGCTATCCTACCTTAATGCGTGTTTATGTTGTGAAAATTAATAATAAAATACATAATTGTACAGGGTGGCAGGGACGTCGAAGGGCAAACAGTAATACCGAATTCAGCATAATTATGATTCTAGACCAGCCATCCAGCCAGCCAGCCATATGTCGTCGGTTATAAAAAAAATCTGCTGTTTCATATAAAAGTGCACATAACCTGTGCGGTTATAATGTATTGAACAGATATATACCTATATTTTTTTTACATAACTTACGACAAATTTCAACGCAAAATCATGTACGTCTATGGTAACAGTTTACGCTTTGAGGTCCCAGCTACCCGGTTGATAGACGCGCAGCGCGACTGTATGAACGTAGCCTTATGTTCTTCGTTAGTAAAGATGACCCCTGTTTCTTACATTAATTGAACAATTTTTTTTCTTTTAACTAATTTCTAGCATACACTATTTACGTACGTTTGTTGATGTGAAACTTTCAATAGTTCTTTTTAAAAATGTTGTCGAACTATTCACGTTACTATAAAATTAGTTTTCTTTACAATTGGTATTTCTTTTGTCAACGACAAAATAAAAATTTGTTCAGCTTATGACAACAAAAAATGATTTATTATGAGCTTTTAAGAAGCTCATTTTATACTTGAAAGTGAACATAAATAAAAAAATAGGTTTTGTGACATTTGTGATTAAATGGCTTGTTTTTATTAAGGGTTCAGTACGCTTAAACAAAAAAAATGTACATTGTTTTAGTTCAAGAATTTTATTATTTTCTGAAAACGATTAGTCAGACATTGTTTAACTGAGCAGAAACTACTTCACAACGTTTGTAAAATAACACGGCACGACCTCTTTTGACATATTATTATTTTTAATGAGTTATTATTTGTTAGCTATACAAATAACAATTTACTAAAAATAATAAAGAGATACTAGAAACAAAACAGTTTTGTGAATGATTTGAAACTGAGTAGCTTCAATAATGTCTACTAAGTGTTGGAGGGCATTATAATAATATGTACTATACATACAATGCCCTCCAAAACTTAGTAGACATTTTTCTACTTCAGTTGTGATGACACATTATGATTTAACATTCTAGTTTCAAATGAGCGGGGCTTGTGGCTAAGTAAGAACAGCCGCGCGGTTCGATTGATCAGGTTAAGTTACGCTTACTGCGCTGCGGTTGGTCCGTAGATGGGTGACCACCTTTACACATCAAGACCCCTCCGTGCCTCGGAAAGCACGTTAAGTCGTTGATCCCGGCTGTCATTCGTAGATCTTTGACAGTCGTTACGGGTCGTCAGAAGCCCGAAAGTCTGACAACCAGTCTTACAAGGACCTCTGACCAACGAGGCACTTAGTCGAGGTCTACTCTCTCTCCTTCGATCTCTTTTTACTCGCTTTCCATTTCTCTCTGTTTAAAGCTGCTAAGGAGCAGTTCTTATTGAAGGAGTCCTTCAGTGCTATTCTGTAAAAATCTCACCCTGAAAACGAAGGCGAAGTGAGATGCCATTCTACCTGACGCTGGGGATAGCTAAGGATTGAGAGCTCACTTCACCTAAGTTTTCACGGTGATATTTTTCCTGAATAGCACGTCAGCTCATCCCGCCATCTCCGTCTGGACTTGCCGCGACGAAAATGTTTTAAATAAAGATACACAGTACATTAAATAATGATTGAAATATAATAATTTAATCCAAGCATTCTCCCTCCGTAGCCAGGAATTAATCTAAAGCAAACCTATCCAGCTGAACAAAAACTATTCTATTATAAATCTCTTCTAAACCCCACGTCTGACTACAAAACACGTTCTTCTATTCTGTACATAATTTTAATATGAAATACACCGCGTATTTAATAAAAAAGTATGGGTAAGAACGAGTCGAGGGTGCGGTATGCGGGTTCTGTAACAAGCGGGTGGCAAGAGTGTCATTTTTGTGAGAATGGTAGCGAAACCTAATATATGTACACTGCTGTTTTTGATCTCTTTAACTTGTTTTACAAGAGTAACTTTATACTAAAGGAAACTTTAGACTTTTGAATGCCATATTATTCTGATGATTGCCGTTGGTTGGCGCCTGATCTATCTCCGGTCGCGTCGGATTACCATCCTATTGAGGGAAGAGAGAGTGCACCTGTATCTGCGCACACAATTTTGCACTATAATATCTCCCGCGCCAAAGGCTAGTCTCTGTTGAGATTGGCGGCTATGGCCGCAAACGGTTTGGAGGAACTACAGATCATCATCATCTCCCTAGCCTTTTCCCAACTATGTTGGGGTCGGCTTCCAGTCTAACCGGATGCAGCTGAATACCAGTATTTTACATGGAGCGACTGCCTATCTGACCTCCACAACCCAGTTACTGGGTAATACGATACCCCTTGGTAAGACTGGTGGTCAGACTTTCGGGCTTCTGACTACCCGTAACGGCGGTCAAAGATCCGCGAATGACAGCCGGGACCAACGGCTTAACGTGCTTTCCGAGGCACGGAGGGGTCTCAGTATGTAAAGATGGTCACCCATCCACAGACCAACCGCGGCAAGAGTAGCTTAACCTGACCGATCGACCTGTGCGGCTGTTATTATTTAGCCACGGGCTGGAGGACTACAGATATATTTTGATAATTTTAGATGATCATAATAAAGAGTGATATTTCACACATCAAAGGGGTTTTACGCAATTCATAAAACTAAAAGGGGGAAGAAAATTTAGTCTGAAAGACGGCTTTACTTAGACAGGATATTATTCTAACGTAGGTTCAGAGACATATGGATAGACGAAATGATTCCCTTATTCCATTTTGCGGTACGGACCCCAAAAACAGTAATACAGCGCGACTAGGATGTAATCCTTCAACACAGGTTCCCGTCATGCGCCGATCTGTATCTAGTCTGAGATTAATACAGGCAGGAATAGAATCCGCTACCGACGTTATTCATTGTTAGTGCAAGTAAGCTTTGCAATTTTAAACTGACACGTTTGGGTTGCTGTGCTGAAGTTGCAGTTGTTTCTGTTGGTGGATGTGTTTTAAGATGTGTTCTTCATTTTAAGCCTAGACAAACGTTTTGTTTATAATATATACTATTTTTTATAGTCGCAGTCACTCCATGTAAAATACTGGTATTCAGCTGCATCCGGTTAGACTGGAAGCCAACCCCAACATAGTTGGAACAAGGCAGATGATGATGAGACTATTTTTTTCGTTTTTCCGAACAAATGAGTGACAAATCAACCCGATGATCTATATACTAATATTATAAAGAGGTATTTCTTAGTCAGTATATAGGGAGTAATCTCCGGAACTACCAGTCAGATTTAGATTCTTTTTTCATTTGATATCCGAATTTTTGAGGAATGTTAAAGGCTACTATCACGCTACGACCCGAAGGAGCCGAGCAAAGAAAAAGAAGTCAAAAAGAATGCTAAGCGAAAACGAAATGATAGCACGGGTGAGCGATGCGATGCGATGCGACGCGATGAGTCCGTGACCGAAATTTCACACGGACGAAATCGTGGGCAGAAGTATTTGTATTTTTAGTATCTTATTAAGTTCGTTAACGTCCTAATATACTGTCAATATTTATTTATTAATCTATATATATAAAAATCAATGCCCCTTTTCGTTGTAATTTTATACCTCAAGAACGACTGCACGAAATTATTATTTGACTGTCCAGGGATATTATTTTTTTTTTGTGTTCGTTATTGTCAGGACAAGGTTTGTATTCATAATTGGATCCGGTAGGTGGCGCTGATTTTTCGGGTGGAATGACGTTTGCCGGGTCCGGTGGAATAAGGTAGAAGTAGGTTAGGAGTAGGGTAGAAGTAGGTTAGGAGTAGGGTAGAAGTAGGGTAGGAGTAGGCTAGGAGTAGGGTAGGAGTAGTGTAGGAGTAGGTTAGGAGTAGGGTAGGAGTAGGCTAGGAGTAGGGTAGGAGTAGTGTAGGAGTAGGTTAGGAATAGGGTAGGAGTAGGGTAGGAGTAGTGTAAGAGGAGGGTAGGGGTAGGACACAGAACGAAGTAATAATTTATATGTCAAAACATATAACGTTTGCCGGGTCAGCTAGTTTATTTATTAAAATCTCCAATTGCTATCATTACAGGTAAAGGTGTCCATAATGCGATAGCGTGGTCTTAAAATTAACATATACAATTTAAAAACTATGAAAAACGCAAAAAAACTTGTACTTTGTACTTATAATAGGTACATTTAAAAAGAAAGAAAAATTTAAAAGTAATGTTATCTTAAAGAACCTTTTTTCTCGCCAAAGCGACATTTTATGTATTTTTGCATGATAATGATGTACTGTATTACAAATACTCATAAAATTTTACTTTAAAATCACCCATTCAACATCTAAAAATGTCCCCTAATCACCACATTACAAAACCTAATGTTCTGCCTTCCCCCATAGCTCCCCCCAATTCTTTTTGATCCCCCAAACGATAATGTGGTGACAGGGGGCAAGGAAATACTCGCGCATGGCCTGACAGCCCGGGAGATTATGCAGATTCCGATAATACCACCGAGCGATGTATGAGAAGGTCAACTGTACAAAAATGATTAAGAGGGTGCACACAGGTCCACTAGCGCCACTCCTTTAAAAAAATATTATCTCGTGACTGAGAAGGAATTATGAAAATCTGTTCAATCAGCGACCTCGGTAAATGTGTCTAGAATTTTCTAATACCTTTTATAAAATTTCATATTGAGACACGAAGCAACAAAATTCGATCTCAAGAAAAGCGGCCACATTCCTATATGTCGTATTAAGTTGCTTCGTGTCTAAATATGAAACTTAATAAAAGGTATTAGAAAATTCTAGACATACTTACCGAGGTCGCTGATTGAGCAGATTTTCATAATTCCTTCTCAGTCACGAGATAATATTTTTTTAAAGGAGTGGCGCTAGTGGACTGTCGTACAGGCTCTTAAGTATATCGAATCTGACGCGAGCACTTCAAATAGCGTAGTCAGCACTGTAACCTGTAAATATCTAGAAACGTCAACCGGTTTGTCGATGGGTTTCTGACTTTTGAAACATTGCTGGTATCTTTTTAGCGTGTCAATAGCAATCTAAAGGCACTCAGCCCAGAATTTGGCTACTTGTTTGGCGCCATCACCAACGTCCATCATTTATCCTGTAACGTGCAGCTGATGACGCAGGACACGACATTAAGTATCCCATCGTTTGTGGAACAGCACCTAATTTACATTCCAAGGCGGAGTCGTCTATGAATCTCCACCTGAACAGGTTTTCCTTGCTTCGGCCAACCTAGGTCCGGAGTCGGTGTAAAGACTTCCAGGTTACCCAAGGTAAATCATGTCCAGGTGGGAGGTCTTCAGCGAGTGGAACGAATGGTTTGGGTGAGGAAACACTGTCTCGCCACAGCTTAAGCCTTTCTTATTTATTTATTGATAAATATATGTATAAATAATTTGATGATCGTGATCGTCCAGTAAGTGGGACTTTAAAAACAGTTTCGGCTTTCCAGCTTTATTGGCACAAGGATGTTGTCGTGCAAAGGGTTTCGTGTGTCGGAGATCATTTTGGCTTTTTCGCTGGAGCATGCCACTGCTCTGCGTACCACTGGTAGCGCTATTCCTGCGAGTGGGTACAGCATTTCTACCGGGGTCGGTTTACTATCCACCAAGTGCTTTGAGCACTTGGTGGATAGTAAACCGACCCCGAGAACGCTAACAACTCATATATGCGCCATCATCATCTGCTTAACCTTTTCCCAACTATGTCGGGGTCGACTTCCAGTCTAACCAGATGCAGTTGAATGCCAGTATTATTTTTATTTGAGCGACTGCCTATCTTACTTCGGCAAATCAGTTACTGGGTAAAACGATTCCCCTTGGTATAGACTGATTGTCAGACTTTCGGGCTTCTGAGGATCCGTAACGATGGTCAAAGATCCAAGGTCATAGGCCTCCCCCAAGTATCGCCACTTCAACCAGTTCTGTGATTCTTGCATATCGCCCTTATCCCACAACTTATTATTTTTATTTAGGGTCTACGCTACATGTCTTTTTCTTCCATATTTCTATTTTAGTCGTCATCTCGGTAGTCACCACCTTTCGAAAACTTAGGATTTGAAATTAAACTTTTTAGCCTTTGCTGGTAAGTTTACCTTCTGTGCCTCTCTATGATGTAATACAACCCTATGGAGCTAGGGGTATGGGGATGTTTTATCACGATCGCACGCTTTAAATACACACGGTTTTAGATTTATATACAGGTAGTGTACAGGGTTAATATTAAAGGGTTATTTCGCTGTGAACTCAGGTGTACAGCTAAATGGATTGGTTCACCATGGTTTGTGTTGGTCCATACTGTAGGTATCGTGGCATTTGCTAAGGGAGTAGTCGAATCGTAGATTATGTTTCTGTAGTAAATGTGACTAGATACAGGGGGTCTACTCCGAAGTAGTATCGGCCGTTTCCTGCTACGAAGTTACTATTTGGTGCGGTCGGTTCCGATCCTACACTCTTTCGAATATTGACTATGGTCCCGACCCAACTGAGCCGATCCGAACTTTTTTCGCATTTTTCAATAATATTCGGTTCGGCCATGTGTCGGTCCGATCCGAACATTCGCACTTTGCACTTCGGAGTAGGCCCCTAGTGCCCTCAAAATAATTGTTGTAATTTTGCAACGTCAGCTGTGATGCCACATTATTAAAACTAAACATAAACTTAAATATTTAAACTGTACATATTGACTAAGGGCTGATTTTTCAATAGACAGATAATTTTAATTCGTGGAATAAAATTGAAGTCTGACAGAATTTATATGGAGGAACTGGCAAAAATTCAAAATTATTCCTCGGATATAATTTATGTGGCGTTGGAAAAATCAGCCCTAAATTAACATATGACTTACTTATCATAAAAAATAAAATATGATCTATTATAAACAATAATTTGGCATCACACCTGAAGTGGAAAAATATCAACTAACTTTTGGAAGACACTGTATTAGTTTACCTACTTTGTTAGTTTTACGATGAATGATGGCCAAGGCCAAGGAAACCAGGGGGCCTACTCCGAAGTACAAATTGCGAATGTTCGGATCGGACCGACACATGGCCGAACCGAATATTATTGAAAATGCGAAAAAAATTCGGATCGGCTCAGTTGGGTCGGGACTAGTGATGTGCCTGGTGGCAATATTGCCACTGCCGGCAATATTACCAATGTTGCCACTGCCGGTAAAATACCAATATTGCCAGCAACATTGGCAATATTGCCAATGTTGCCTGTCAAATATTACTAATATATTTTATTATTACTGCAGGTGTAAAGGTGTAATCATCGTTTAGTTATATTTGTGTAGTATATCGATCATAAAATATTTGAAATACGCACACGCGGATAAATATACTACCTATGTTAGGGGAACAATTTATTGTTAAAATATTCGAACTAAATTTACACAAAGAAAATTAAACAGTTTGAAGCTGTACATTATGAAGATTTACCCGATGAAGAATGTGTATATACGGTAGCGATCCGTGGCGGCCGCGCGCCACTCGTGTTCTGCGAACGGTGCAAGCCAAATTCAACCTTCAGCACTACATTTAGAGCATAACCTTAGTGAACTCCACTGCGGGTGACGTAACCTACGACAAACTTATTATTTGCGGTTGGTACAGTAATCGGGTCTAGGGATCGAACCGCAAAATTAAGTTTGTTTTTTATTGTATATACTTTTCCGGGATAAAAGTACCCAGTGTTGTGCCCAGGATATTAAAGAATAATTATACCAAGTTTCATCGTAATCGAACCGGTAGTTTTTGCGTGATGCCTGAACAAACAGACAGACACAGACAAAAATTTTTTAAATCACATTTTTGGGTTCGGTGTCGGTCTAGTAACACCCCCTGCCATTTATTTTTTTGATATTTTCAATGTACAGAATTTTCACTTCTACAGATTTATTATAAGTAGTATAGATTATAAACAAAGCGCTGTAATTATCAATGACTGATTATTATTAAGATTTAGAAATATATAAGTATTAACAAGAGCTGTGATTTTAAAATTATTATAAAAACTACTACGTAAGTTGTACTCTAAACGGTGATTTACTGATTATGTAAGGATTACCAAAACCAGTGCATTTAAATATTAAAATAATGTTATTTTTGTGGATTATTTGTAGGTTTGATAGAGATTTGTAAAGATTTACACTTTGTTATTTCCTATACTCGTTGTTTTTGTTATGTGATTTTACATGAAAAACAAGTACAACATTAAAATAAATTATTCGAATTCATGTTATTTCTTATATTCACTATCGTGTGCGGCAACATGGGCAATATTACCGGTAAAATACCGGGAATATTGCCAAAAATGCTGGCATTATTGGCAATTTTACCCAAAACAATATTGTATTGTATATAATGTAGATTATGGCCTTTAAATGCTAATTTTAAGTGTTATACATAGTTTCCGTACTTAATTTGACTTAAAATTAAGCAATATTCCCAAATATTTCCACTCCCGGCAATATTGCCGGCAATATTGCCACCAATATTCCCACTTCGGGCAATATTGCCGGCAACGGCACATCTCTAGTCGGGACTATAGTCAATATTCGAAAGAGTGTAGGAGTGTAGGATCGAATCCGACCGAACCAAATAATAACTTTGTAGCAGGAAACGGCCGAACATTCGGCCGATACTACTTCGGAGTAGGCCCCCAGGGCCGTCCAAAAGCGCGCTGGGTTGACGATATCGTCAAGGTCACGGGAAATACCTGGTGGTGATGGTGACAGAACCGGGAAGTACGGCAGAAGAAAGGGGAGGTTTATAACCAGCAGTGGGTGAGTCCGGGCTGAAATGGTGATGATAATGGTGCGATACAAAAATAACTTCATTTCCCGGTTGTTTACGTAACGCGCAAGTTTAAAGTAAGATTTTTTTTTTAATGGTATAAACTAGTGCTTGACTGCAATCCCACCCGATGGAAAGCAGAGATGCGATCGTTGATGGTAAGCGCACTAATTTATTATGAGCCTATTCACTCTAGCCTTGAAAACACCCAAATTATAATCGGACGGGAAGACCGCTTCAGGCAAATTGTTCCAGTCCTTCGATGTACGCGGTTACGACGAGGCAAAACGCTTCGTCCAGATCGCGGCGTTGTCAACAACGTAAGGGTGGACACTCGCCGTACGAGGGATTGAAAAGACACTAATCATTCAAAAGAATGATTCCCGAACATGATTTACTTTATGGTGTTGTTTGGTTTTCTAAATAATTAACATGGCTCGACTTAGCACACGAGGTGGTTGACATGTGGAATGTGAGCTCGGCTGTCATTGTGCCGGTTGTCAGCCAATGGCCTGATGGCCGAAAGCCTCGATCAACATCTATCGAGGCTCTCGCTAGGCGGTTGGATCAAGGGCCTGATTCAAAAGGCAGTACTCCTCGATACGGCTCGCGTTTTGAAAAGGTTTGTCTCTGGAGCCCTAACCACCTATAGCTTGGCTCTTAACATCGGCGCGTCACTATTTTTTTTATATTTTTTAACTTATTTTTTTATATTTTAAGAAATATTTTAAAATATAATTAGTTAAGAAAATAGATAAACAAACTAAATAATGATATAGCTCTCTTTTCACGACACAGGTGAGTAGCGGTGTGCTCAGAGAGCCTCAGGTCTTGAAGCACCTCCGAGACAAGGACATTTTTCACATTGTCTACATGCACTTACTGTAACTTAAACTTCTTAACATTATTACTATTTTATAAAGTTCTATTTTCCAAGCTATTTACCGCTGCAGAGTAAAACAGTGCAAGCATTCTTGTGGATCCCGTTCCAAGCTTGTAGACAGTTTTTAACCAAGAGAAAGTTATATAAAGATTTTTCAGAATACCTTTTTAAACTAAAAGGTGTTCTAACAAGTTCCTTTGAAATTCTAGCGCCTTTTAGATTTTCTGCGGAAATAAGTAACTTTATAAAAACAATAGACGCTTTAGCTTATTTTCCTAGAACTATAGAACAACATAACATATGTAGCTAGGTAATATGAGAGTTTTTTTTTTTTTAACTATCTTGTGTCTCACTATCTGTGTGGTTCTTTCCTGAAAAGACCATCTCAGACATGGTCTTCACATGATCTGACCAAGATTAAGTCTGGACTTTAAAAGAGACTGTGACCTCTGAGTTTGTTTCGGCCTTTCTTCTCAGACTAGTCAGATAGGAAACGCCGACCTCATCTAGTTTTTAAAATATGATTGACATGTAAAAGTGTTTGTACAAACCTACTTACAAAGTAAAATCATTTATCATTTATCAAAGCTAGGCAAAAGTCTCCCTTTTTTTCTTCCAAACCTCGCTTTTTTTTTTGTCTTGCGCGATCTTTGGCCATGTTGGCGCTGCAAATGGTATTAGATCGTCATACCACCTTCACCTTGCCTACATCGACGGCGATGTCGACTGTAGTAGGAACACGGGTGGGTTTTATTAGTCACAGTAAAAGTCTGATACGAGCGGAAGGGCGTGTCAGACTTTTACTGACTAAAACCCACCCGTGTTCCTTTAGTTGCCTGTGCCAGGGGCCACGGTATCTCTTTCGAACAACCCGCAGCCCTGGCGGCGCGATGTCCTGCCTCAGGCGTCTAGTGAGCAACGATTATTATTAGCCTGTGATGTATCCCTGCAGGGCAAAAGCCTCCCTAATCTCTTTTCATTTCAATCTGTTAAAAGCTACTAAGGACCAGTTCTTATTGAAGGAGTCCAGCTCATCCCGCCATCTTCCATAATTTGATTACTTTAGTATTATTTTGAGACTTTGTAGTAGAAAAAAAGCAAAAGGACGTATTCCTTTTGCTTTTATTAAAGGTCGTAGTAGGATGCGATCTGTAGTTTCTGCTTACCCCCATAGGAAGAAGCTGTGAGTTCATGTTTATTAGTATTAGAAGTGGTAGCAGTTTAAAGTTCACTAAAAGCCTAAGTTAGGGGCAATACGATGGTCATTTAAACCTATTTGGAAAAGTTCAAAAGGTTGTACGGACAAATGATTAGGTATTTATTGCCCGGCTGCCTCGTAGTAGCCAGTTAAGATTCCGTGGCATTGTCAGATATCATTTTCTAGTATTTTTATCTTTGTGATTTATATCAGTATTGCGCAGGAACCCCGGCTCGCTAGCTAAATTATAACAGCTGCACGGGTCTATTGAAGGTTAAGCTTCGCTTGCCGCGGTCAGTTTATGGATTGGCCTCGGAAAGCACGTCAAGCCGTTGGTCTCGACTGCCATTCGTCAATCTTTGACAGTAGTTTAAGGTAGTCAGAAGCTCAAGAGATTGACAACCAGTCTTGGATAAATTATAGGCAGTCACTCCATGTAAAATACTGGTATTCAGCTGCATCCAGTTAGACTGGAAGTCGACCCCAACATAGTTGAGAAAAGGCTTCGGCTTCTAGTCTAACCGGATGCAGCTGAATAGCACTATTTTATATGGAGTGACTGCCTATCTGGCCTCCAGAACCCAGCTACTTGCTAATACGATACTCCTAGACAAGACTTGAACTATCATAAATACCTAAGTTAATTATTCCCGGTAGTGCATTGGTTAATGCATTTCAGCCCACAGCGATGCTCTCAAACAATTCCGTAAGCTGGAAACACACATCAAATTCAAACTTCTCATCCACACTAGCTACCGATACCGGTACATCCTTTACACACCAAAAACATAATACCACAAGCCATTAGTTCCCTTTCTGATTCTCTAATAGGATTCACCGTGCCTCTAATATGCCGGCGACCAGTGTAACCTGGTCTTCACACCTGATTTCACCTGCGTCTGTCGCGCCTTCCTTGTTTATGAGACAAAGAGGTGCGGGAGGTCAGGTTAATTTGGTTTGAATGTGCTTGTTTGTTGCTTATAATCTAGGGCTAATTTTAAGAGCCCGCATTTGGGCGGTCGTGAAGTATTTTGTTTAGACATGGAAGTTTAGAAGGTGTAGAGGTTCAGGTAAAGTATTTGATGAAATTGTGGATTGGATTTTTTGGAAGGCGACTTCATATCAACGAAAAATACAACAGCAATCAAAATAAAGAAATTAAAAAAAAAATTAAATTAAAGTTTGGTTTACCTTGTTTGAGTTTGTTTCTATACAGGGTCAAAATATCGATTCCTATAAAGTCTGCGGAGTTTCGCTAGCTAATTTAATTTGATCCTGTATAAGAAGGGGATTTAGGGTAGCGGGATCGTCCGAAAGGGTTACCGCTGCCCTGGAACATAAAGGGCTAAGGAAGGAACACGGGTGGGTTTTAGTCAGTAAGAGTCTGACACTCCCTTCTGCTCCACCCAGAGCGGGAGGGGTCATTTGATGATTTCCCATCCTCAATTAAAAAAAGAAGGGGATTTAAGGAATACTGATATTCAGCTGCATCATGGTTGGACTGGAAGCCGATCTCAACATAGTCAGGAAAAGGTTAGGCAAGTGATAAGAATGCGATTTTACGGGCCCTAATTTAATGACGCAACAAGCAACATTTTCAAAAAAAAGTTTGCGTTATCCCTTAATTTGGAATCGACCAACCGCTGGGCACTATGTCGAAAAACTATGTGGGCACTCGGCCCTCGTGTTTCAACCCTAAAAGGCTCGAAAATAGATAAATAGATACATAAAACGTTTATTCAGTGCGACAAAAGACACAATACAAAAAAGACAAAGATTAAAAAGATAAATAAGTACACAACAACATAAGAAATAACTCCCAGATTAGAAGATAGGACACCGTACGGCGTTTTGAAAATTCGTTTGTTTGTTACTGGCTGGGAAAATAGCAATACAATATTGCAGGAATTTATACGCTAATTCCTAACAGAATAAAGTACATTTTCCTATGAAATAAAAATAACGATCAACAGCACAGCCGCCATTTAAAACGCTTCAACACTTGTCAATAAAACTGAATATAATGTTTAACGCTAATTTTATGAATCATAAATCGTATATCGTATCGGTCTTTAGGGATGACATATTTAACAATAAATAGGTAATTGATGCCTACCCGGTGTTATTAATAACGGTTTGTTAGCCACGATGACCACATAATGCTGGCAGGTATTCAATGTTTGGCCAAAGTTGTGTCAAACATTCGGGGGAAGTTTGGGATTGTTTGTTGATTGACTAAACTATTTTATCCAAAAGTTAGTGAGTTGGTGGGGTGTGATTGTGGAGCTATGTCGCAAACCATGCTCCATCTCCTATCCTATCCTGCCCTCTGTGTCCCAAAACATGCAGTCAAAGTAACGTCTGCGCTGCCACTGACGACGCCGTGGAAGTTGCAAGGTTTTGAGCCAACAAGATATAAAATTCAGTCGTGCAGCGACACGAAGAAGGAGTTAGTTGGTTATCATTAGAATATCACTGCTGAGCACGAGTAACCAAATACGCGTCTAGGAATAAAATATGACGGCACGGTTGGCGCAGTGGCTACTAAGGCTTTTGTTTGTTTTTTTTTTTGCCACCGACTTCCGAATAATTCATAAAGTCATTACTTATAAACGCTTTGCAATCTATAAGTCGCGGTATACATACATTTACAAAATTTGTTAAGCTAACAGGATTAGCATTTCTACGTAAACGGCGTTTGCTTTTGACTAGAAATAGGAAAAGGTGGATTGGACTCGAATGGCAGTCTTCTTTTGATAAATAAATGGACACTCTACAAGTGACTATACTATGCTACGCTCTGCAACTATTTATTTATTTTTTATTTTTTTAGTAAAAAGGTTGCCCCACACTAGGAATTTCTCCTGTGTCGTGAGTGACCCGGAACAACTACTTGTAGGCCATACAAATATTTGTTCCCTATCTATTAGTTATTATATTAGTTCTCTATCTATTGAGTATATACAGGGTGTCAGGGACATCGACGCGCAAACTGTAACCATGGATTCACCACATGAGTATAGACCCCATAGCGTCGAAAATTTTCGTCGGTTATTAAAAAAAAATTACTGTTCCATACATTTTGACCGCAGAGGTCAAAACTTTTCTATGAAACAGCAGATTTTTTTTTTTGATTACTGACGAAAAATTTTGACGCGATGGGGTCTAAACTCACGTGCTGAATCCATGGTTACAGTTTGCGCGTCGATGTCCCTGCCACCCTGTATATTTATCTATTGAGTATAGTAATTTTATTCTAGTTACATCGTCTTCACATATAATTATAATTAACTAGCTACAGCCCGCGACTTGGTCCGAGTAAATTTTCTTGTTACCCCGACCCACCTCGTCGCAACGCATCACCCTGCCCGCGCTATTACTTCGTTTTCGATTAGCGTTTTCTCTTTTTGCTCGGCTCCTCAGCATCATAGCGTGATGTTAAATAGCCTATAGCCTTTATCAAGAATTGGGCTATCAAATGTAACAAGATTTTTTCAAATCCAACTGGTAGTTCCAGAGATTAGCGCGTTCAAACAAACAAACAAACTCTTCAGCTTTATTATTAGTTTAGATCGATGTAGGTATAAAGTAGGTATTGTGAATCATTTAAAAAAGAGTAACAATGGAGTTTCTTGCCCATTCTTCTCCATATCAAACTAGCTTTTGGAAGAGGTGCCTAGAATTAATCATATTTTGACGGTCAAAAGTGTTTTTAAATGGCCAATTGACTTTGATTTTAAAGTTATATTTGAGTTTTTTTTTTTTTGTAAAAGGTTTTTTTTCCAATGAAGACAAATGTTCAAGTCGAACCAACCTTTTTCTATTTCTATTTAAAAGTAAACGCCGTTCACGTAGAACTGCTAATCCTGTTAGCTTAACAAATTACGTAAATGTATGTATTCCGCGACTTAAAGATTGCAAAGCGTGTATAAGTAATGACATTATGAATTATTCGTTAGGGTGGCCGCTCTAGGAGATCGGGGAACTATTTCCTTGTTTATGTATTGGATTAAATTATTTTATAGAAAGAGGTTAAATGTTGTATTGTTTTAATCGTTGAATTATTTATTTATTTATTCACACCAATAAGTACAACATCTTACAGTATTCCAAGACGATGTTATACACACATAATAAACTATTTATAAATTATACAAATATAAAATTCAACAATAAAAATAAATAAAATTCACAATAATATATTATGCACCTTTGTGCTCCTAACACACATTTCGGCAGGCTATCGAACACATCTTCCGACGGCATATTATTTATTATACGTGCGGCCCTTGACAAAGGAGCAAATTTAAGTAAATAATAGTAATTTAAGTAATTGGAAGTTTGGGGAGATTATCGCGTTTGATTTATGTATATTTTTATGGTTCATCCAATGGTTTAAATTAGCCCGTTTCGGTAAAAGAAATAAGCATTGACTATTATAGTATTTTTATTTATGTATACAGTTTCGCCCCGCGGTTTCACCCGCATAAGTTTTGATCCCGTGAGAATATCGGGATAAAAAGTATTGTATATGCTAATCCTGATTATAAGCTACCTGTGCGCCAAATTTCGTCCAAATCCGTTCAGTAGTTTTTGTGTGAAAGAGTAACAAACATGCATCCATCCATCCATCCATACAAACTTTCACGTTTATAGTATTAGTAGGATAGTAGGATTGGCAGAAGTCTTCCTCTTGCTGTAAAAAACCGCTGGCGCATAGTTAACTTGTGATAGTTAGTACTTTTATTAATGAATAATATATTTAATTTACCATAAACCATCACCACCAAACATTTCCTAGAATAAAAGAACTTTAAACACGAATGGTTTAATAAAAAAATATTATACATTTCCATACAAAATAACAACAAAATGTTATATTGATTTCAATATGGATTTAAATACAATACAGTAAGCTCGTGTCAGTTCAGTGCAGAAGTAAACAAGAGTTGCGTATAATTATGTATAAATATGCTTTCAACAGATTTTTCGTTTCAATAGCTCGGCCGAAATAATTATACCATTTTTTATTCAACATTTCTGTGGTGAATTCAGTGATCACTTACAACTTTGCTTTTTACTAGCCCACACTGATTGGGTCCTGGATAAAGGCCTCCGTCCACTCCTTCCATATTTCGCGAGCACGCGCGACCTCCTTCTAGGTCCCATTTAACTTGGGCAGCCTTTTGAGCCACGTCAGCTGTATTTGTATTACATAATATAAGTATATGTACGTACAATTACACTGGGAATATATTTTCAGAATTGCCACCAATGGAGGGAGACCGTCAAGAAGTTTGGTGAGGCATAAACCATCGGCAATGACAAACGACTGAAGGAAGAAGAAGGATATGGTAGTTTTCCAGCCGTCACATAGTTGAAAAGAAAAGAAAAAAACATGGGACACGCACATTAAAAACTTTTAAAATACTGGTGAGTTCTTGCAATTCTGTCCAACATTTTTCTAGAACTTACAATGTATGTAGTGTCGAGTAAACTAACTCCTAATACATCAGTGTGATCAGTTCTCCCAGTAGTCTAATTCAATCACATGTTACCCCATACAAAGTAACACTAGTACACATTTAGGTAGTGTACAATCGTAAAACCTATAATCTTATACAGACATCCGCGACTCACGTTCCATAAAACGCTACATACACACTACATGAACAAATTAAAAACAACACACATACGATATAGTATACTGTACAGTGAAATGCAGAAGGTTTTTGAGTATAGGTATAAAATAACATACCCCTGAATAATAACAGCCGCACAGGTCGACCGAACAGGTTAAGCTACACTTGTTTGCCGCGGTTGGTCTGAGGATAGGTGACCATCTTTACCTACATACCGAGACCCCTCCGTGCCTCGGAAAGCACGTTAAGCCGTTGGTCCCGACTGTTATTCGTGGATCTTTGACAGTCGTTACGGGTCGTCAGAAGCCCAAAAGACTGACAACCAGTCTTACCAAAGGGTATCGTATTATCCAGTAACGGGTTGTGAAGGTCAGATAGGCAGTCGCTCCATGTAAAATACTGGTATTCAGCTGTATCCGGTTAGACTGGAAGTCGACCCTACATAGTTGGGAAAAGGCTAGGCAGATGATGATGATGATGGTACAGAATAACATATAGAAGCATTATACAGGGTGGCAGAGATATAGACGCGCAATCTATTACCATGGAATTAGTACCCACGTAGTTAAAAATTATCGTCGGTTTAAAAAACGGGTTGCACTCCGGGAGTGCCGGCAGAAGTGAAAACTTGAATATTAACGTTGTGCATTTTTGATATTTTGGAATGCGATCTACTCTCCCTCCGTCTTACGAATTTTCGATCAGGTCACGTATCCTGACGCGAGGTCTGTCTTACGAATTTTCGATCAGGTCACGTGTCCTGACGCGAGATTAACATTTTTTTACCCATCACAAAATGTCTCCCTCCGTCTTACGAATTTTCGATCAGGTCACGTGTCCTGACGCGAGTTTAACATTTTTTACCTATCACAAAAAAGTACACAACGCCGCTAAAGAAGTTTTCACTTAAAAAAATCATACATTCGATACGTTTTGACCGCGTAGGTATTGCACTTTTCTATGAAACAGTATATATTTTTTTTTAATAACCGACAATAAATGTATACGCTAGAGGATCTAGAATCGTGTGCTGAATTCATGGTTAAAGTCAATTTGCGCGTCGATATCCCATTGGCATGAGCGCGCAAAGCTGAGCATTGGGTCCAGGGTTAGATTCCTGGGTAGGGCATGAATTGAATACTTTAATCATTCATGTTGCAATTCAATACAAAATATTTTATGTCACATACCTCAATCTATATGGGCAGTTATGAACCGTCAAAAGCTAGGTGCAGTACAGAGAATAGCCGGCGAGGAACTCCACAGTTACCCTTTTAAAAATAATTGGCTTTCACAGTATTTTTAAATTACAGAGTTGTTTTCTAACAACTCTGTAATTTACTTAAAAAAATTACAGACTTAATAGGTATGAGGGAACTCTCCCCTCATACCTATTCAGTCTGTAATTTTTTTAAGTAATCTAAAAGGCGATCCTAATTTCCTACTAACTTCTTCTTGTTTTATTGGCTAGTAGGGAAAATACATAAACATATAAATTGCAGTTTCATCACCTGCCTAGCCTTTTCCCAACTATGTTGGGATCGGCTTCCAGTCTAACCAGATGCAGCTGAACACTAGTATTTTACAAGGTGCAACTGCCTATCTGACCTCTACAATTCAGTTACTCGGTAATACAATACCCATTGGTAAGACTGTTCGTCAGACTTTTGGGCTTCTGACGGTCCGTAATGACTGTCAAAGATCCACGAATGACAGCCGGGGCCAACGGCATAACATGTTTTCCAAAGCACTGAGGGATTTCGGTATGTAAAGATGGTCACCCTACTACATACCAACCGAGCCAGCGTAGCTTTAACCTGATTGATTGACCCATGCGGCTGCAGTCTATGAATCGGCGCCATTTTGCGAATACAGAGTAAACCTTCTGCATCCATCTATTATACACAGTAACTGTCAACGATCACCATTTTAATCTAGGAAACGTATTCCGAGCAGTAGGTACATATTTTTAATTGCCCTATTACGTACCGTACTCAAAGGCAACCGATTCCTATCATGTCAATTTCAAATGGTATTTGTTTTGGTTTGGTTTCAAAGATCGTTTAACGATGTGTAAATGCAGTAAATATTGAACAATTCTGCTGATTACTATTTCGTTGGGTATTGGTAAACCTTTAGATGGTAAGGTAAATAACAGAGGTTTCGTGAAATTGAAAGACGGTATAAGTTGTTTGTGTATCTGTTTGGTTTGAGGGGATAAGTTATTGATCAGGAAGTTCGTTATCATTTTAATGGCTTCATATTTGGGAATGAAAGATAAACATGTCGTCTAGAAGTAATTAAAAATAAATAATGGTTATGGTTTCTGTTTTATACGTAGTCGCGTTGTGATCCTTATGCGAACGAGCACCCTAACTGCGTAACACACACTCGATCTCAATCTGAATCATTTTGAAGGATATTGCTAATCCATTGCTTCATGTGTTCGAAAGATGTGTCTGCTCAACAACGTAAATAATGCAATGAATGTTGTTGAACTGTCAAAATGAAACCCATTGCTACTTTATAGTGTGTTACGCAATTACCCCGCTGACAAGTATTTGCGAATTCAAAATAAAATTAACAGAAGAACAGAAAATAAAGAGAGTAGACTATGAAGTAATCAAAAGTGTTATGCTAGAGAAAACTTGCGTCCTTCCTTTTTGTGTAAAAACATCTTCAAATACATACTATTCAACTAAGTTATAATTTTCAAATAGATGATACCCGGCGTTATAAAAAGGAAAAAAAAATGTTTTTGTTAGGAAAAAAAATGAAATTTGAAATCCCTATCGACCATCAATGTCCATGACACGAGTTCCCATCAATGTGTAGGACTCGCTAGTACATCAGCACATTATACGCTGCACTTGACACCGCACACAATGCAAGTTGCTCCTTTTATCTGCTGGCATATTTTTTATTAAAAAATTACGCCGGAATCAACCTCCATTGTTAGGCCTGTTCCATGTTTAACGTGTTTTGTTTCTGATAAGCTTGTGTGAAGACTTGTGAAATGTTGTGGGGAAAAATGTGGGATATAAAAATTGCTATTAAAAAAAAACTATAAAATATTTTTCTTTCTTTCTTTTCTTTTCTTTCTATAAAAGCTGGTTATATAAAATACTAGCGACCCGCCCCTGCTTCGTACGGTTTTTACGACTTGACAAAACATGGAGGTTCTATGCAAGTTTAATATATACATTATAGACATAAACCTTTTGGAATAAATGATCTAAATAATAGTAAAATACGCATCAAAATCCGACATTTTCAACTTATCGTTCGATTTAACATAAAAACTTTTTTGTAAAAAAAAATCAACCGACTTCCAAAAACGACACTACAAAGTGAAAAATAACTTTAATTTCGGAAGTCGGTGTCGTTGGGTTCACATTTTCGTTGTATGCCACCGACTTCCAAAATTAAAGTTATTTTTCACTTTGTGGTGTCGTTTTTGGAAATCGGTTGATTTTTTTTTTGCAAAAAAGTTTTTATTTTACACTTTTAAGTTGTAATTTTTACCAGTAATTTTGGTTTAACAACACAAAACCAAAAAACTGAACCGTTTTTTATGAAATTTCTATGAGACCATTTGGGAAGTGTACCCTTTCTAACAAAAAAATAATTTTTCAAATCGGTTGGCAAGCGACGGAGTTATGCGCGAACAAACATAACAAAAAAAAAATACAAACATCCGAATTGAGAACCTCCTCCTTTTTTAGAAGTCTGTTAAAAACGTAGTCTTGTAATTTATTTCGACAAATCAATTAAATAACACACAGAACATCACGCCTTGTTTCCCGGAGGAGTTGGGGGGACGTGTACCTGTAGTACACCCACCAGTTACAGTCCGACAAGGGGGCGAGGGTAATGTCATCAACTGACCACATATCCAGACTCCGGGCAGCTTCTGAGAAATTCCAGATAGACAAAACATGAACTCTTTGCCGAACCAAATAAATAAATAATTTAAATTTATTTTTGACAAAAACACTTTTCAATCTATCAATGCACAAGCGAATTTCGGGGAATTTAGAAATTCGGCGAATCGATTACATCCTATTTTCTAACCTAGACCATTCTGTACCCAATACCGAACGATCAAATTGAAAGCTAAATCATGTAACTGTATGAATCTAATCTGATGACGTCATTCTGTTAATCGAATCTCTGATGGAGCCAATCGTAATGAAGCGCTGTGATTGGAGGCGATGCTAGACGCCATATTAATTTTACATACAGTCTGTAGTATCTGATACACTTCGGGTTTACAATTATGTTTAATTTGTTTATATTGAAGTAGAACTTGAAGGGATAGTTAGTGTATTTTGAAATCATTAGTATTGGTCTTGGTATAAATGTCGTTCTAATTGCAAAATACACTTCGTCCAAACGTCATCTAATTTTAGCCATGTTTAACCCTTTAACCCAGGAAGGGTTAAACATGGCTAAAAAACGGCTAAAATACGTCGCTTCCAAAATATTAACAAAATAATGCTCAACTTTTTCTGATTCCGTCTTTATTTTTAGGAAATTTCTAAGATTCTGTGCTCAAAAGTGTTTTGCTTTTAAAACGTGGCATCTTGAAAATGCTCTAATGTAATTACTTACTTCTTCCTAATTCTGTGTATTTTACTCGAAATTTACGTCATCTTTATAAGCTTAGGCCAACATTGTTCGCGTTTAAGACATTTTTTTGCCGAAACGTTTTGTGATTTTGTACAAAAAGATGCAGTAATTATATTCATTAAGGGATAATTTTCTTCATCTTACTTATTTTGTCTTCTGGTTTAGCTTATGCGAGAAAACAAATAATTCAGGTATTTTGAAGAACGTCCGCATTTTAATTAGAGATTAGATCTTAATTTGTGAAGGATACCTCTAATTTACCTACATTTTGTAACTGTATTAAACTGTATTTCAAGCTCTGTATGTTTTTGGATAAATATAGATTTATTATTTTTTACAAGTTTTAGACATTAATTGTCCCCTTGAGGCGAGGTTGTAACTACATTTCGAAAAAAAAAAATATTCATGATGAAAAAAACGTAATACTCAAATTGGGAGTCGAAACTACAACCAATTGTTATCCTAAATCCAGCTGGGTAAGGTGAATAGGGTTTGATTTTGATTGGATCGATCTACATTTTGATTGATCAAAGTGTACTGCTGAAGTGGCTGAGCTGGCCATGTTGGTCGAAAGACCAATAGCTGGTGGAGCAGACGAGTCCTGGAGTGGAGACCGCGAATCGGCACGCATAATTGTGGTACGCCCCCCAGCTAGATGGACCGACCGACGACCTCAAAAAGGTGGCTGGGCTGATTGCGGAAGGTGGAGAACAGGGTGTTATGGCGCAGCCTGGGAGAGGCCTATGTCCAGCAGTGGACTGTGATAGTTTGAGTTGATTAATTGATAGTGTATCGGAGCTATCTGCAGTGCGATTCTATAACCATCTCACCGTGAAAACTTAGGTGAAGTGAGCGTGGAGTGAGCTGTCATTCCATCTAATACTAGGGATTGACTCTATTGACAGCTCACTCTAAACTCACTTCACCTAACCTTTCACGGTAAGATTTTACAGAATCGATCGGCTGGTTATTCGGCTAAACGGTATTCTTTTATGAATCGTAGCCACTGATTTAACAAAGTATAATTTAGAAGCGTTGTAACAGCCACAGCTTAATCTTTTCCTCGCTTCTTACTACATATAGAAATGAAAGCCTTAATTGTAATTAAACTAAAGACCGTAATGAACATTAAATCCTACATTTAATCATTAATGCCAGATGATATGATTAATGCAAAAAGTACAAATATCTTTAAAAAAATGTTAAAAATTTATGTATCTCAAATTTAGTAATTAACCATCTGTACTTAATTTCTCTAGAACCCTATATATATATATTGTTATCGCTTCGCAGTTTAATTGTATCGTCGACCCACGGAGTCATGATGTAATAGTGTATGATTTATTTGTTATCTCATATTATAAGTGAACTGTTTGTGTTCTTTATGAGAATAAATATCTTTAAACCGAACCGAATGTCGTTACTGTTTTGATATTTTAATTATTACTTTTTGTTCGTCGTAAAGTAAATTTGAACGATGTATATTGCTTAAAATCCAGATCCTACTGATTGGGAGAAGACACTGGCTCCTGTAACACAGGTGTTGTTACCTAGCGCAGGAGTCAGGGGATTACTTTGTTTATACACATTTTTTATACTAATTAAGAATTTTATCGTAAAGAATATTTTAATAATACAATATCAATAATGATTAACTCCCAAAACAATTCAATTAAAACCAACGTCCTTCGAATAATCACTTAATTTAATTACCAAAAGGAAATTCGCGAAAATATCACGTAACCAAATACTAACGAGTATTTGGTTACGTGATATTTTCGCGAGTAACAGTTAATTAAATAACTATTTCTATTAGAAGGTCGGTTAAATCACAGTTAACAGTGAACTGTTTTTAAATTAATTTGTAAATAGCTCCGTAGTTCAGTGCTTAAACTAAAAGCAGAAAAGAGTTTTTACTATTCTTGCGTATCTTTGACCATTAAAAAGAAACTTTATGTTTTTTTAAACTGTTTAAAGTTGGAAATATCTATCGCATCAAAAACTTAGGACCTTATATACATACAAGCATGTTTTTTAGACTCGGGTTTAAACAAAATTATGGATATAGTCTGAAATAAAGTTTTATTTAATTTTTAATTTAATTTAAGCCAACGTGCGAATTCTTGAATTTCGGACTTTACTCTGACAAAGTTAAAGTTCTAATTACAAAACCTGACGTTAAACCTGACCTACGTTATTGGAATAAAGTTCAAAATACAATAACTGGTTCGAATATCTGGGCTTGGGCTAACGTAGAGCTCATTTTGTAATGAGACGGAAAGAGTTTATTATAATAGGTAAAAGTTGTGACCTTTATTGTAAAAGTTCATCTAATCACAAATAGACAATAATATAATAAGAAAATTCTCTTTTCGTCGTAAAAAAGTTGTATCTTATCTAGAACCAAGTCTGGCGTCTTTGTCGCTCAATTTAATAAATTACTTGATTATAGTGAAAAAACCTTTGTCAATAAAGATTTTTTTTTGTGTCTTGGCAATCACACACGGTAAAATAACATTTTTACGAGCCCAAAATGTATGTGAAAGAAAAAAAAATACAGAATCCTATTTTTAGTAGTAGAAAAGTATTTTTCAATTCTGTAAGGGTTTGCATTATTTCGTTACTCCCGTAGATGTTGAAGTGCGCTAATATATATATTTCTTCAAACTTTGAACTCTGAGTGAGGTTGATACTTGCATACGAATAAAAGTCTTTGGAAACATCTAGTTGATATATTAATAATTAGAATAAAGTCCAAACTAAAACAAAGATTATTACCGCCTTGGAGGTAGCCAACAAGCTGATGGTGACTCCTGTTATGTAGATATGATTTTTTATGGCATCTCGCAGTTCTACCGAGGAGGTTGTCGTCTGCTTAACCGGATTGGCCTGTGGATGCCTGAATAAATGAAGGCATCCAGCCAAAGCTTAAAAAAACTTAAAAACTAAGCGACTACACGCTAAGGGCATCCGCTGTGGGGTACGGACCTCGGCTTAGGGCAGCTAGGAACAGGCTGGAACAGAATTACAGGCTCAGCGCTGCAGGCTGGCTCGAGCAAGGGTCGGGGCGGGTGGATATTGAAATTTCTCATGATATTATTATACTAGGCCCATACCCTTCAAATATAGCAACGTCTGCTAGGCCGCAGACTTACCAGAGTCAATCAATCAACTCAGCCTAACGTAGTCCACTGCTGGACATACATAAGTCTCTCCCAGGCTGCGCCACAACACCCTGTCCTCTGCCTTTCGCATCCAGTCCGTCCCAGCCACCTTGATGGGGTCATCCGTCCATCTAGCTGGGGGGCATCCCACACTACGCTTGCCGATACGCGGTCTCCACTCCAGGACTCGTCTGTTCCACCGGCCATCGGTCCTTCAAAAACATGGCCGATCCACTGCCACTTCAGTTTGCTTACTCCGCAAGCCATGTCGTTAACTCCGGTTCTTTTCCGTATAATTTCTTACCGGAATACTTTTTGCAATAAGTTACTTCACAAAGGCCTCTACTATTACTAAATAAAACTGTTAACAAGCTAAACACAAGCAACAGGATATCAAACCCCAGCTAAAATTTCCTCAAAGCAGTAGCTACACTTCTAAACATAAATAGTGAGTGTGTTTTGCATAAATGGGCGGCGCATTAACCACACCAGTTTAACATGAGAGAACAGTGCTCAGTTTCGCGTTAGTTGTCGTAAACTAGTCTTACTAATGTTTTCTGCACTGTGGTACAAATTGCAAGAGAATGTCCAAAGTGAAGCTGGGGTTTTCTAAGATTGCGGTGGCTGCCATATAGCGTCCGCAATTTACCGTCAAATAATGACGCTAAAAAAACTTAGTGCATTTCCATGGAAAGACTTTTGGCAGCCACATTTTGTAGGACTGTAGTTTCAGTGGTATAATCATATCACCTCATAAACTGCGACTAAAAGTCACAATAATCAGAGATTTAACTAAATCTTTTTAATTCCTAAATAATGCGTCTTCGACGGCTTAGAGGACGTCAATAGAAATTGTGTGAATATGGCTGTCACACAGTTTAATAAAATATTGAGTTTTAAAAGTAATACTTGATAATATCAATAGTCAATCTATTGAATCAATTTATTTAGAGTCGGCAGATTCTGAAGTCACAAACAGATAGATGTGAATCTGTTTAAATATATGCTGAAAGTTAAACCGTATCCAGCCGCAATACCGATAAAATATTTTTTCATCAATTATTTACGAGAACGACACGATGTACTGACAAAAATTGATAAGCGTATGCTTAGATGATTTGGTAATGTTGAGAGGATGAATAAAAGGCGACTAAAAAACTCCGGGAGGAGACGCTCTAGAAGGACATATAGTGACCTTATTGGTGATGATCTTCAGAAAGGACAGGTGCGTATTACTCGCAACTGACGAGCGTATATGACTAGAACTTCGATCAATAATAGTACTAGATTCCCGATAAGCGCTTCAAAAACGGCCTGAAAAATAAGAGCACAATAACTTTTGTGGTCTTATTTCAAACTAGCTTCTGCCCGCGGCTTCGCCCGCGTGGATGTCGGAAATTATCCCACGGGAACGTGCTAACAGGATAAAATGTATGTGCTTCCCCAGAATGCCATCTATCTCGCGGGCCCTTTGTGGCTAATTACAGTAGAAAACCAATTGTGTCTCATTAGTGGTGATTAAGAGGGTACCTATATGATATCTTTACCTAAGTACCTACCTAATTAAAAAAAAACCTCAATAACAGAAAATTAAATACCTACCTAAATAAACCTATTTCTGATGATAACTAATCTAAACTCAATAAATAAGCAAAATCCCTAAAAACTAATATCTATACGAATGACTAATCCTACCTAACAGTATTATAAAATAACCTACGGTCACTACGTACACTATCAAATATACTACCTATACTTTAAAATTAAAATCTATACCTACGACTCATATAAAAATAAACCTAAATAACTCTAAAAACTAAAAGGAATAAAAATGAACTCCACTGCGGGTGACCCAACCTACGACAAACTTAGTATTTGCGGTTGGTACAGTACAGACAGTGGTAATTGGGTATAGGGATCGAACCGCAAAATTAAGTTTGTTTTTTATTGTATATACTTTTCCGGGATAAAAAGTACCCAGTGTGGTGCCCAGGATATTAAAGAATAATTATACCAAGTTTCATCGTAATCGAACCGGTAGTTTTTGCGTGATGCCTGAACAAACAGACAGACAGACAGACAGACAGACAAAAATTTTTTTAATCACATTTTTGGGTTCGGTGTCGGTCTAGTAACACCCCCAGTAAATTATTTTTTTGATATTTTCAATGTACAGAATTTTCACTTCTACAGATTTATTATAAGTATATAGATTAGTATGTTTTTAACCTTATTATTTTCATTTTAGAATAAATGATTGAAAAATTAAAAATAGAATGATTTTATTTTCAAGCGACATTTTAAATATATTTTGTAATGGTAATTAAACTTTATGTTTATGCATTAAAGTTTATAATAAACTGAAGTTGTTAATATTATTAAATTTTTTTCTAAGAAATGTAGATGTTTACGTGTGTGCAAACGTGGCCACTGATTTTGAGCGACTGATTTTTGTTCCTGATCCTTAATCTAGTACACACGGCTACACGTCAGGCTATACAAAACCAGTTTGTCTTGGCCCCACTTTGTATGATATTTTCTCACAATGAACGGTCAGCCAATACTGGGTTTGCATAGCTTGATGTGTAGCCGTGTGAGTGTGTGTGTGTATTGATCGAAGGACCAGAAGGCCAATTCTCGTAATCTAAAACGTTCAAAATCTAGTCGCAGTCTCATCTCGGTGACAAACAAAATGTCAAAAACTTGTCAAATATGTAGGGAAGTTAAAGGAATTTTTGACAGATTGAGACTGAGATCAGACTGTGAACGTCCTAAAATTACGAGAGTTACTCCTCTGATGTAAGGACGTAAACGAAGCAAAAGAAGTATGTAAGGATCGTAGCAGCCGATCGATTCTGTAAAAATCTCACCGTGAAAAGTTAGGTGAAGTGAGCTTAGAGTGAGCTGTCAATAGTGTCAATCCCTAGCAATTAGTTTGGAATGACAGCTCACTCCACGCTCACTGCACCTAAATTTTCACGGTGAGATGGTTACAGAATCGCACTGCTGGTGGCGTTCTGTAGTTCCTGATTATGCCCATGGGAAGAAGACGTAAGATTAAGAATGTCCTATTTATTTCTAAGAAAATTATTACCTACCATTGGGTAAGACCAGTTCTTAATAATCCTCATCATCATCAGCCTACAGCAGTTCACTGCTGGACATAGGCGTCTTCTTTTTTCTCATTTTTTTATTATTATTAAAAATACGTTATTTTGTTTTTTTACAATTTTACTCGCCAAACTTTCGAGTTTGATGGCGAGAAGCGCTTGTTATAGTAAAAAACTAGCCTTAAAAACTACAACTATCCACTATTTCACTCAGGGATCAGTCACACTGGCACGGACAGATTCCGGACGAACCGTGAACACCGGACACTGACAGATTCTAAGTACCTAGGTGTCCACGCCATTCAACTCGATTTTTGGCAACTCACATCCAGCTGCTACCAGCCATCCTACGAAGATCGCCGCTCCACCTACCCTGAGGGCATCCCATCTTACGTTTACCGATTCGCGGTCTCCACTCAAGAGCACGTCTACCCCAACGGTCATCTGTTCTACGGCTAATATGGCCGTATGGCTAAATAATTAATCAGCACAATTAAATTGCTAGTGTTGTGTATATTAGTCGTGGCCCGAACAATAGACACAACGTTTACAATTGAGTCAACTCGCTCTCTGCTTATCCTTTGTCCATGCTCATCAGTAACGCGGTGCAGTGCAGAGCTCGTCGATATATCAGCGGACAGCGTGACGGACGGAGCCACTACACCTACCCAACGTTGCGCTGTTTCTGTTTAGAGGATTTTACAGATAATGTCATTAGTAACAGGTTTTGAGGTTTATCTTGACAGGTTTTAGACGAAAGGAAGCGAATTGCGAGTGAACAATTGTTTCTCCAAGTAATGCCACGGAGTACAGAGGGTGATTCTGCTGTTTTGATGACCGACATCCGAATCGAAGATTTCGTCACGAGAATAAAACGTTACGTAAATACCATTATTTTACATGGGGCGACTGCCTATCTGACCTCCACAACCCAGTTGCTGGGTAATACGATACCCCTTGGTAAGACTGGTTGTCAGACTTTCGGGCTTCTGACTACCCGTAACGACTGTCAAAAATCCACGAATGACAGCCGGGACCAACGGCCTAACGTGCTTTCCGAGGCACGGAGGGGTCTCAGTATGTAAAGATGGTCACCCATCTACAGACCAACCACGGCCAGCGTAGCTTTACCTGACCGATCGACCTGTGCGGCTGTTATTATTTAGCCACGGCCCACTCTACGCACGCAGGTAGTCCGGGGAATACAATTTACATAATAGGCACATACTTAAAGCTCTTAGATTAGATTTAAATATGGGTGGCAGGAACGTCGACGCGTAAACTGTAACCATGGATTCAGTACATGATTGTGAACACCCCCGTAGAAATTTTTCGTCAATTATCAAGAAACATTTCTGTTATTTCATCAACATCATTAACTCAGATTATCGCAGTCCCCTGCTGGACATAGGCCTCTCCCAGGCTGTGCCACAATACCGTGTCCTCCGCCTTCCGCATCCAGTCTACACCAGCCACCTTCTTTAGGTAGGTCATCCTTCGACGGCACGGTTGGCGCAGTGGTTAAGCGATTGACTGCTGCGCTGCGTGTCGCGGGTTCGATTCCCGCACGGAACAAATATTTGTATGACCTACATGTATTTGTTCCGAGTCTGGGTGTTTTTCTATCTATAATATGTATGTATTTACAAAAAAATAAAGTATATAAGTAATTTATCAGCCATCTTGTTACCATAACACAAGCATTAGGTTGCTTATTAGCTTGGGACTAGATGGCGCTGTGTGAAATGTCCAGGGATATTATTATTATTATTATTATCCGTCCATCTAGCTGGGAGGCGTCCCACACTAAGCATGCCGATACGCGGTCTCCACTTCAGGAACTATCTGCTCCATCGCTCATTGGTCGGTGCTGTTTCATAGAAGTACAATACGCGGTCAAAATGTATGGAAGAGCTAAATAAAAAATAAAAATCGACGAAAAACTTCAGCGCAGGGGGATTCAGTTCATGATTCTGAAACCCCCGAAGTTGCTCAATGATGTTTCTGCCAGCCAGTATAGTTGACTGATATGACGTATGGTACTTATAGTTCATATAATATGTATATTGTAACGACAGTAGTCAAAGAAACTAAGTGGCCAGACTCTAGTACATGTATATTTAAACTCATATTAATGCAAGCACTCTAAACCATTATGTTTTATATTGAAGTCTACATATTGTGCGTTACTCAAGCACTTTGCTCATATTGCAAATTGCATTTCTTTCTCGACGTAGGTTAAGACATCAAGCACTAGGATCTGAATGATGTTATTTCATTTATTTTTCACATCACCAATCTGAAAAAGACTAGTTATCAAAATCAAAAGTCATTTATTCAAATTAGGCTGAGAATCAGCACTTTTTGAACGTCAAAATTACAAAAGACAGTCGCCCAAAAACGCCCGCCCTTCACCACTTCCTAGTGCTATCGCTGGGAAGAAGAAGTGGCGCAACAAACTCCCCAGCAGCACAGCTGCTTGTTCAGTGTAGGATTACGAAATGCTTTGAAAGCGATTGTCACTTTTCTTGGCCCTCAGGATTGTAGTCTTCTTGCTTTAATCCCAATCCAAAGTGTCCTTTGCTGTCTTTTTTTATTAGCCATTATTGTCCAAACAGCTGAGCAAAGGCTTCCCTACTCTCTTTTCTCCTCTCTCTCTCTCCAGAGCGGCCAAGGACAAATCTTTATTGAAGGAGTCCAGAGTCTTAAAAATCTTGGTAAATATTTGACGACGCAGCAAGTGGTGCCGTCTAGTTTTGTCACAATGTTACTGGAATCTCCGAAAAGGTCGGATATGATGAGTGACACTGGCTGATGTCAGTCACTCTAGAAGAGCGTGGTATCGATGGTTGCGTGGCGGCTGTTTTCTGGTGACAGATGATGTCAGTGGAGCCGCTGTCGTACCACGTCCACGACGTACTACTCTATTCCGGCACAATCGTGATGGTATTTAAGCTTCTGTATCGCTAATACAATAACCACGTGGCCAATTCTCGTAATTATAAACGTTCAAAATCTAGTCATAATCTCATCTCAGCGACAATCATTGTCAAAAACTTGTCAAAAATGTAGGGATTTTAGAGGTATTTTTGACAGATTGAGACTGAAATCAGACTGTGGACGTTCTTAAAATTACGAGAATTGTCCCTCAGTTCTGCTAACCTAAATGCTACCTTGTGCTGTTATATTATAGTCCTTTATAATATTTTTTAAGTTACCTTTTCCACTTTTTACTTGTCGCTAACACAAATCTGATCGACAAAAAATAATGCGTCACGAAAATGATTTTCTGAACTCAAATTGCTGCCATAATTGGTTTTACAATTCAATTACCTCATATGTGTTGGCACGCACAATGGACTTACAAATCAAATAGAAAATATGAGTAAATAAAAATAAAATGTTTCCACTTTAAAAACAAAACATAGTAACGAATTTTTCTATTCGGAGCATGAAATTGGTTCATACTGCATAAAAATGATTGGAATTCATAAAATCCATTTTAAGCTTTTCTGTGTAGTGTTACAGTTAGGTGGAGGCTTTGGTGTAAAATAAAAGGCTAGATTGATAGGTAAATAGTTTTTGAAAATAAAAAGTCATCATCAGCCGATCAATTCTGCAAAAATTTCACCGTGAAAAGTTAGGTGAAATGAGCTTACCTGTAAATAGTGTCAATCCCTAGCATTAGTTGGAATGACAGCTCACTTCACCTAAGTGTTCACGGTGAGATGGTTACAGAATCGCACTGCAGATATATTTTTTTTTTAATGGCCTTGGCTTTCTTCATACGTATACCACGTATGAAAATCAATCAATCTTTCTTCTTCCAGTCTAACCGGATGCACTGAATACCAGTATTTTACATGGAGCTACTGCCTATCTGACCTCCAGAACAAAGTAACTGGGTAATAAACCGTACCTCTTGGTAAGAATGGTTGTCAGGCATTCGGGCTTTTGACTTCCCGAATCAACTGTCCAAGATCGATATATGTATGTCGGAGTCATTCGTTTGACTATTCGGAACGCTAGCGCCATCTCGTGGCGCTAGACAGAGTCTAGCCTGAGTTCGTGGTGGGAGCGACCGTTACAAAGGACGGTGTAAGCAGAGCTCTCGGGATCATCGAAACATGGGACATCGTACGAACAACATGTGCTGAGAAACTGTCGCGCGTTCCGTATCGTTAAATGTGTACCTACAGTGTGTGATTTGCTAGTATGACTGATTTGTTCGTGAATTGTAATCTGATTTGAACTGCAAACCGTTTTTCTATTGTGTAATAACCAACATTACCCATAGTACGCCAACAGTAATTAAAATATGCCTGATGCTAACGAGAGACAGACATACCATCTCCGACATGTATATTGATCTTGCTTGCTTAACGTGCTTTACAAATCACAGAGGAGTCTTGGTAATTGCTAGTCACCCATCCAGTGACTGGCTTCAGGAAATATAAATTCAATTGACCCCTGCGGTTGCTATTACTTAGCTACGAGCTTTGCCTTTGAAAATAAAATGCCCGGCCAGTAATTTGGACCCATAAACTTTGTATTATGAAACCTCTGGGCCATCACGACCTGACCAACTTGTTGGCAAAAATTACGACCAAATTAGGTCAGAATTTAATATACACGGCTCATGAATCGCCTGATTTATTACTCAGCGCCATATTTGAGCCATAAATCAGGGGATTAAAAATAATGCTGGACTGTGTTCACGCTAGTTTCATCAGAATTCATGGTATTATGAAGTAACCAGGCCTTCGGGTGGTTATAGACTTACAACGCTGTTTCAATTTTGTTCGTAAGCTAGCTGGTACACTCAGGCAGCGAATATGCCAGCAATGGTATCTTCTCAATCAAGAGGAGGGGCTCGTGGCTAAGTAATAACAAACGCATGAGTCGATTAATCAGGTTAAGCTACGCTTGCGTACGGACCCTGGATGGATGACCAATTGAACATTTTTACATACCGAGACCCACCCGTGCCTCAGAAAGCCGGTGGTCCCAGCTGTGATTCTTGATTCTTTGTCGTTTCGGGTAGTCAGAAGCCCAAAAAGTCTGATTACCAGTCTTACCAAGGCATATCGTGCTACCGAGTAACAGCACCCTAATTGCGTAACACACGATCAATCGGAATCGGTTTCATTTTGACAGTTCAACAACATTCATCGCATTATTTACGTGTTGAGCACACAAATTTTTCGAACTTATGAAGCAATTTGCTTCAAAATGATTCACCTAAGTAGAAAACTAGGCTAGTGATTTTAAAGGCTGATTTTTCCAACGCCAGATAATTTTATCCGAGGAATAGTTTTAACTCTTTGTCATTTTTTCCATACAAAAACACTCAAACGACAATTTTATTCTACAGTTAAAAATTTTCGATAAATTAGCCGATTGAAAAATCAGCCGGGAAAATGAAACAAACGGGCTGATGTTGCACATAGTAATTACCCCAGTACATAAACAAACAGCACCAGTGTACTACCCAGTAAGATGGTATCGCTAAGCTAAGCGAGCCCGGTATTAACACCACAAGATCGTTTAGCGGCGGTATATGAGACAAGTTGTATTTCAACAGACAATGGCCGCTCGTTGTGTCGCTATACTAATCCTTATGTTAATGGGAAGCTGTTGGACATAGATTTTCTCATAAAGGGAGAAAGTATGGCCATGTTTGCCTTGTGTATTATGCTCGGTTCCTAGAAACAAAAACGAATCGTTTTGCTTTTTGGCGCAGCCGTGAGGCACGCTTTTCTGCTAATTTCTTACATCGGACTTTACACTTTTTATTTAATCGTTATTTTTTTTGTTTATATCTAATGTATCTATCTGGTGTATTGTGTGTCTTTTAGATTGTGCTAAATAAATGTTTTTTTTTCTATCTTTCTTACCAATCGTGGCATTTTTTATTGATAAACTGGGCATATTAATAGATCCGTAAGCTAATTTTACCTGTGATAGCTGCAGCTTCTATATGGGAAAGTCTACTATGCAAAGCTATGAGGTCTTTGTTTCATTATTGGTAAAGATACAAGATTCTTATAATTTTAACCATTAACGGTCGGTAAATTATAGTCAGCCATTCTCCTGCCATGTCATTAGTTGGTAGACGTAGAACTCAAGGCGTCATGCCTATTTTTACCACCGAGACAATCAGTTATTTATCCTTTTGTAATCTAAATAATTGATTTTTGTTTGTTTGTTACGCTTTCGCGCTAAAACGGCTGAACGAATTTGGATGAAATTTGGCACATGGGTAGACGTGACCTGGATTAGTATTTTTTCCTCGATACTCTTGAAATTATGAAATTATATGGTTAGCCTGCCTCGTCATGCGCATTAGAATTTGCATTCCTTTTGTAAGTGTATGTCTCTATTAATCAAAAAGTAAGTAAAGTAAGTAATTTATAAACTAAAGTAAAAAACACAACACAATACATACTAAATATTCATGTCTTCATTCCGCATACAACATAACTTCGAATACAAAACTCCACAAACGGGTCAACGGACTACTGACATCTACATCGTCGCCACCCCTAAATATAGGGTTGCCACCGCTCGCCGTCAAAGTGCATGGAAATTATCAATTTCCGCCATCGCCATACAGCCTATCTTTGAAGTCGACGTTTAGGTGCCTTCCCGGACAAGCTAGTCTATTTAAATAAAACAAGTATGAAGGATGAAGTTTTATGTAAGAAAAGTACTGGTTGCTTAATTTTGCATGTATTTAATGGCAACTATTTGTCATTCTTAATCGAACAGTAGAATACTCTTGCTCTCACCCTCATTCTGCCCATTATTGATTACGCCGATGCCTGTTATTTGAATGCCACCGAGGAGCTTTTAAATAAACTTGAGCGTTTGCAAAATATCTGTATTCATTTTGTTTTTAACCTTAAAACTTATCACGTCTCCAACTTTCGCAAGATACTCAAATAGCTCTCCATTCGACTGCGCAGGAACTCGCGGATATTGTGTCTGTTATTCAATCTCCTTCACAATCCTAAAACACCATCCTATCTGCGGGAGCGTTTTTCCTGCGCCCGTCCTTCAGATGCACCTGGCAGGTCGCATCTTAAAAACCTTCTCAAGTCCCCTCCTCACTCCACCGACTTCTACTGCTACTTCTTCACAGTGCACGCAGTGCGCTTGTGGAATTCACTACCGCCTGACATTAGGGACTGCCAAACTGTTGCAGTTTTTAAAAGAAGAGTGAAAGAACACTATCTGTCCACTTCATCATAGTTGTGTATGTATTTATTATTTTGAGTATGATTTAATTACTATCATTCTAGTGATATTTATTTTAGAAGTATGTATGTATTTTTATTAGTATGTATGTTAGTATATTCTCGTAATATTTGTTTAGTTTTTTAAGTGAATTGTTTTTGATGTCATGTATTATTTTTTTGTCTCCTTTACTATTTCACACGCTGTCTACATCTCTGTATCCATTGTATATACCTCAGGTATGCTGGAAGAGATTTCTTATGAAATAAGCATCACCTCTGTACCTATTTTTTCTGTTCTCTTTTTTTCTTGTCTGTTTATATATGTGTGTATATAAATGGTAAAATAAAATAAAAAAATATTTTAGTTTTGGCAGCAATGACAGCAGCGACCTAACAGCAATCTTATTGTAACGAGAATAAAGTTCACAATGATTTTGACAGACCTGTCAGTGGCAGCAATTCAACAGCAACCTTATTCCAATAAGAATAAAAATCACTGTGATCTGGACAGTGATGCAAAATCAGAGGTAAGACTGTATCTGTTAATTTAAAATACATACGAAATATCTCAAAGAAACGTTCTGCTTTAGCCTGTCAAAGTTATTTTCGCAAAGGAATCGTTTCGAGCAAGTAAACGCACAGACAAAGCGACAGCGACAGTAGCGGTCCAAAGCGGCGCGCCAGTTTCACGAAGCAATAGATTGACACTTCTGTTTAACTTCCGACCTTCTTCTAATGAGTAATTCCTATACTTTATAGTATACACACACACACTCTATTCACACACTCAACACACACATTCTCGCATTCGTTTGCAATTACTTTGAATACTTAATCACGGTATTGACTACAGTTCACTTATTCGTAAAATTTTAGGATTATACCCACAGATATCAAAATAAATAAATTATAAGGTAGATGGATGCAGTTAACTTAGTCTTAAAGAGTCATTCAACCGCGACTAAATAGAACGTTGTTCATTGTGGGTTAGCGACGTGTGTTCTATATCTATATATTAGCGGTGTTGTAGTTCCTTTTAAAATGCAAGCAAATTTGAACATTGAAATTAAAGCTAATATTATTGCGCTGCGTAAAATTGGACTTAATATAACACAAATATCTGATGAAACCGGACTGAGTGTAAGTGTAATGATTAAATTATTTTATTAAACAATTTATCTTATTAAAGTAGAACTGCTGATCCTTATTTTTTTAAAACGTTTTATAAAGTCTAAATAGAAGAAAATATAATTCCGAAGTAAATTTATTTACCTAGATTATTGAATGATGGATTAATATAACTATATTAATTCTATAAAATGTAACATCTCTTGTCATTATAATTTTGTTTCTAAATCGTAGGTAATATTAGTATTTTGCTTAGTAGCCTAACAGTACTCCTTTTTTTTATTTTAGAGAAGTAATTCCATGGCCGGCACGACCTCCTGACCTCAACCCCATAGAAAATCTATTTAATCACACAGCGATGGGACGCAAGGAATGAGAGGACTGATGAGCAATTGAAGCTGCATTGCCTAGAAATCTGGGAAAATATAAGAGGAACAGACATATGTAGTAATATTGTAGGGTCGATGCGCCAGCGTTTATTTGATTGCATTGCTAATAATGGGGGTTATACGAAGTATTAAATTATAAGTTGATTATAGCAATACTAAAATTATATTGTGATATCCGTAATAAGGATTATTTTGAGGTTTAGCTTCAATCTTCTTTTCTTAGTGAAAATGAATACTTAAGCTATAACCGCAATAAGTCCTAATAAATACGATTTGTTAACTTTGACATTTGAGATAGGGAACTTAGGTAGGCTACTACTACTGAGTAATTTAATTGTATTGTGACAAGGAGTCCGCACTTTTTTTATTTACGTGGGTAGATTTGCTCGTTGTAGTTTGTTAAAGTACTCTAACAAACTACAACCAGCAAATCTACCCACACAGTGGTAATTAAAGGACAATATTATTATATTAAATTGAATCTTTGCGACAAACACACTTCTATTTTTTCTAGTCCTTTAAACCAAATACAACCTTATTGCATTAAACATATGGTCTTAAATACAAATAAAATAGACTATATTACGTGCAACGAATTTACAAAACGCATAATTACGGTGAACCGCTATTACCTGCTTAACTTCAATAAATTGTTCTTTATGAGAAAATAAACTGTTTTAACTAGACGTTTATTTATTTCTAGTTTATAAAATTATAACGAATAAACAATTTGAAATTACTTATAAAACATTTTTATTTTTAACCCCATATTACAATAACAATATAATAATAACAATATAATAACTTATTATTATCGTTTATTAATCTATCGAATAATAAAAAAAACCGATAAAGATTATTGTTGGAAAAGAAAAATTAAAAGTCCCATCTCGAGATTGGAACCCAGACCTATGCGTTCGATAATCTAATACGTAAGACTACCAGCTATCGGTACTTGATGAAATGACTTCAATTTTAGCAATGGTATGAACCAACCAAAGTCATGCGTAATTACGTAGCCTATGTGCAAAAGCGACGGTATGTTTTTTGTTTCGTTCAACGCCAGCCAGTGTGCGAATTCTGAGATGTGCGTTCTGTGTTGATACATCACTACACACAGACGTAGGTACCGGACGTTACCGCGCGTTCACAGCAATACAGTCCTTAAGCTGGTAATCAATTAATGACCCTTGACTGTACATACCCTGTATTGCTATAGCCTTTAGCAATGCAACCAAGCTAACAAACGATCTAGGTAGGTAGTTGTTAGAGGTATGAGTATAAGGGCCTTAATCTAATATCGATCGCTACACGGTATGGCTGTAAAGGGATATCCTTTAATTACCACCCGTAGTCAACGTAATAGTATTTACAGTCTATGCTATTGCCAGCGTAAATGGGTGTGAATCTTAACGAATCATAATAATGCTTACAAACCTACATTTGGCATTTAGCCCTGCTATTAAAACTTGTTTACCAGTAAAACTGTTTACCATATTTACCATAATAATTGTAAATTGAGAAGACGAAGATTTATAAAAGAAATAAACCTGACTAGATAACCTACTGAAACTTTTAAAGTGCATGTTTGTTAAGATTTTGGATGTTTGTTACTCAATCATGTATGGATTTGGATGAAAATCATCATAGTCATAACGCTCATTAACACATAGCTAAGATGTGAATGAAACTGCGGGCATCGAACTGTCAAGTAAAAGTTATTAAATATCTAACTTAATATCACACTTGTAATCCCAAAAGGGCTAGGCAGTACACCTATAGTAAACAAACCAGACTCCGGGCAGCCACTGATAAATTCCAGATGGAAAAACACAATAAAAATGTTCCAACCCGGAATCGAAACCAGGACCTCATGGTCAGCAGTAGCGTGCGCTGCCATTAAATAAGCGAGGCTGTAATATTTATTCAAGCCAAGCCAAGCCTGCCAGGGTAGCGGGATCGTCCGAAAGGGTAACCGCTGCCCTGGAACATAAAGGGCTAAGGAAGGAACACGGGTGGGTTTTAGTCAGTAAGAGTCTGACACTCCCTCCTGCTCCACCCAGAGCGGGAGGAGTCATTTGATGATTTCCTATCCTCAAAAAAAAAAGCCATGCAAAACACCCGCTTAAATAAACTATCAAAAACAATTACCCTCTAATAACAGTTTTCCACTCAACGAAGTAAAGTAAGTAAGTAAGTAAATCATTTATTTGCGTAAAACATGGTATACATTGATGTTAATATTATTACAGTAGCTCAACATGTTTCGCTAAGATATAACATAGCATGCAAAAATAAAAACTATTTTGACAAAAGGAATCAACATCTCACATCCATAAAATCTTTTAAACTGTAAAAATTACATTCAATAAGCCACTTATGTAATTCTGTCTTAAATTTCCTCGAGTTCAATATTTTAAAGCGACTTGGTATTTTGTTATAAATACGTACGCACATTGCTAGGCAGTTTTTGTTGTATTTGGCAAGTCTTGGCAAATCACTTAATACCAGTTTATGAGGATCTCGTCTGTTTCTAGGATTTACATCATTTGCTGATTTAAATAAATGTTTGTTGTTAACTACAAATACGCATACCTCATATATATACAGACACGGTAGAGGTAGCAGACCAAACCTCTTGAACATTGGTCTACATGAGTCATCAGGTTGAAGACCACTTATTGCTCTGATGCACTTTTTTTGTGCGATAAATGCTCTATCTATATTGGTACTGTTACCCCACATTACGAGACCATATCGCAGTATCGACTCAACATAGGCGTAATATGACATAATTGCAGTTTTTATGTTAGTTATGTTTTTAACTTGCTTCAGTGCATATACAAATTTATTGATTCGAGTGCTTACGTTATCTACATGTTCTTTCCAGTTAATATCTTTGTCTATTATTACGCCTAAAAACCTTGTATGGGTTACCTCTTCGATTTTATTTATATTAAGTTTTATATTGTTTTTATTGTTATTTGATTGATTAAATTGAATGTAAACAGATTTATCTAAATTTATTTTTAAATTATTCATGTCAAGCCAAAGCAGTAATTTGTCTATTGTATTATTTATGTCAAACTCATGGTCAGTCTTGTTTTTCTTTTTATCTGATGTCACTATGATTGATATATCGTCGGCAAATAATATGCATTTATAATTGGTTATTTTTACGATATCATTAATATATAAAAGAAACAATATTGGACCAAGCACGCTTCCTTGCGGAACGCCATATTTATTTTGCTTATATTCTGATGAGTATGGTATCATATCTTTATTACCGTTCATTTTACTAATAATGACACGTTGCTGTCTATTGCCTAAATAGGATGATATCCATTCGAGTGCAGGTCCTCTAATCCCAATAGTCTCTAGTTTATCCAACAGTATGCTGTGCGACACAAAATCGAAGGCTTTTGATAAATCTAAAAAAAGTCCAGTAGTAAGATGATTATTATTAATATTTGAAAGTACTGCCTTCATAAGAGAGTAAATGGCTAATGATGTGGATTTCTTTTTTTGAAATCCAAACTGTTCAGTACTTATTATTTGGAATTTATTGCAAAAATCAATTAGCCTTTTATACATACATTTCTCATAAATTTTTGAAAAAATAGGTATCAATGTAATTGGACGGTAATTACTAATATCGGTTTTATCTCCTTTTTTGAATAACGGCTTAATAATTGATAATTTTAATCTATCGGGAAATGTTCCTGCTCCAAAAGACATGTTTATTAGATGGGTTAGAATACCAGTCAATTCATTACAGCAAGATTTTATGATTTTAGTACTAATTTCGTCATAGCCCTCTGATCTAGTGTTGGACAGGGACATTATTTCATAGCGCACTTCGTTTTCTGACATTGGTTTAAGAAAAATTGAGTTGAAATATCTATTTTGCCTATAATTTTGAACAGCTGGATTTTGCGGTGACGTATGAGTTAAATTCACGTAATAATTATTGAATGTAGAAGCTATTTCTACAGGGTCTGTAACTACAATACCATTTAATTTTATTGCATCTATGTTGTCTTTAGGGGTGGTATTTTTATTTATTTCATTTTTGATGACAGTCCAAGTGGCTTTACATTTATTATCTTGTGTTTCAATATATTTTATGTTCGCATTCTTTTTTGAGCTGTAAATACATTTTTTGAGCATATAGGAATATTTTTTATATTCTAATTTATTAGAATTATTTTTGTTTTTATAATATTCATAACGTAATTTTCGCTTAGTTTTGCAACTTTGTCTAAGACCTTTACTTACCCACTTTTGCGGGTTTTTAGCGGTACTGTTGACCCTGACTCTTACCTTGGGAAAACAGAGATTGTAAAAAAGGCACCATAGATCATGAAAATCATTAAAGGCAGAATTTGAATCTGTTTTTATATATATATCAGACCAGTAAAGACTTTGTAAGCATTCCCGGAATTTCCGGATATTATCTAGGTTGTAATCTCTTTTATAAACGTAGTGTATTGATGCTTTTTGTGGTACATTTTGAGAAGGAAAGCTAAGCATTTGTGCTGTATCATGATCTGAGAGATGTAAAGGTAGTACGGTTGCAGTAGCATTGGAAATATTGCTCAAAATATGATCAATACAAGCCAATTTACGTGTGGGAACATTTATGTGGATTTTCAAATTATGATTATTTGATAGGTCTTGTAACTGATTTGTGATATTACCTTTTTTTAGTGTATTTATATTCAAATCACCAGCTATAACTATATTAACTTTAGACTTGTATTTATTTATTAAATCGTGCAAAAGTTTGTGTAATTTTAATAAAAACTGTGTTGGATCAGATTGAGGAGTGCGATAAACACATATAATAACTAATTTACCACACATTAATTCTATTCCACAGGCTTCGAACGTATTTTGAGTTGCGTAGTTT
Organism: Apamea sordens; assembly: GCA_945859715.1. NCBI lineage: Eukaryota > Metazoa > Arthropoda > Insecta > Lepidoptera > Noctuidae > Apamea > Apamea sordens. The sequence goes on from OX244002.1 coordinate 2,551,481, forward strand.
TTAACTAATGACAATTCTTTATAATTTAGTTCTTTTTTTACTAATATACAAGTGCCACCCCTTTGTTGTTAGTAGCCATTACATAGTTATATATTTTTACATAATTATCAAAACCTTTTTTTATAAAAGTTTCAGATAGGCATATTACATCTGGGTCATTATTATCGTCCTTTAGTTCTTGAATGGTTAGTTCTAATAGTTCTTGTTTGGATAGAACACTGGCAATATTTTGATGAAATATTTTAAAATGGTGCGTTTTGTTGGCTTTCGTTACGAAAAAATGAGACGCTCTTATTTAAAACAGGAAAATAGTACGGTATAGTTCCTTTCCTAACCTTCGTATTAGGTTCCGTAAAGTTATTGCTTTTAGGATGCTTAACCGTTTCAATGCGACTTTGTTTTTTAAAGTAGTAGGGAATTGTCCCTTTTTTTGATTCATGTATACCAATGCTCAATTTGAGACTTGATTTGCCACTTGCTATTCTCTTTCGAATTTCACTAGGGTTCAAATATTTATCATTATAGTCATTACAATCTATAACAAAATTAATTGACTTACAAATATCAGAGAATTTGGTGCTTATTTGTTTCACAAAGTGACATTTTTTATACTTACTACATACATTTTTTATAGAATTGTTTAATTTATTGACATTCAGGAATACGTTATTTACGACATTTAATACAATTATAGTGTTATTACTAAATATATCCAATATATTTTTCAATTGAGACAAGATAATATTTATGCTATGGTCATTTTCACCTATACAAATTACAACTTTATCGTCTGTTTTTAATTTTACATTTCTACAGTTGGATGTTACTTCGCTACATGGTGCATTTGGATAAGTTTGAGCAATGAGTTGATATTTTTCATACTGTGTATTTGCTCTGGAGTGTGATAAGGCGGCTGCTAACCCAACGCAACGTTGAGTACCGAAAATATGTATTTTCTTCCCAGAAATCAGATTTTGTTCTTGCTTGGAAGTGCAAGTTTTAACACTAGCCGTATTCCGTTTCGGTTCTTGAATGGAAAGTTCGCAGGTATTCTGACTCTGTATCAATATTGTAATTCGTTCTGTAAGAGTTAGAATTTCCTTTTCTGCAGTCCTTAATTGCTGTTGCAGGGTTAGGATTTCCTGTTGCAGGCGTAATATAGTATTTACGTGATCAGTAACTTCGACGTTCAATGTGGATGACGATGGAGAGGATGGCGTAGAATGCACGTAAAGTTGTTGTGACAGGGCTTGCTTCTTTTTCTTAGAGCTTGTACCCGGATATCCGAATATAGAGGAAGAATGACACAAGGATTTCAAAGTATTATTTTCTGTACACAACTTTTTTATTTGTTTATGTAGTTCGGTATTTTCTAGTAATATGTTTCCCAGTTCATTTTCTGTACTTTCTAACTGAAGTGTAAGTTGAGCTATTGTTTCCTTCATTTCTGAGACTGATACCAAGTCAGTTACAGTTCTGTCTACACTTCTGGATAGTTTATTGGGAGTAGTATATGACTCATCAGGTGATTCGCAGTCGGTAAGTATGTGAGAGTCAAATAATTTTGTACTACTTTGAGTTGAAGACAGACATTTCGACGTATAATCGACTAGACCTTTCTTTGTCTTTGATGTTTGTTTTACTGGCGACGGGGTTTTGATATAATTCTGCTTCTTTCGTACGGTAATATTGGATGCTCCGTCGGTATTAGCATATTTTTTATTTCTGATACACACCTTGCATCTCCATTTTTTTTTCGCTTCTGCATCTTTGAGTCGATATGTAGATTCTGGATAACCATCGCAATCAAGCTCATATCTGTTATCACATGCGGAGCACAAAGCAGTACTTTTTATGTTCACATCTTTTTTACATTTATGACATCTTACTAGTGATGTCTTGCGGACGCTTTTGCTGTTATTGCAAACTTACAACTCGACAGCCAACGTCGATGGAAGAATCAATTTAATTCGAAATATTAATATTCGAGACTCCCGAAAAGTGTAGGTTAGCACTGAGGTTTGAACTCGCGACCACTTGATCGGTGCTTGAACGGCAAAAGTAGGTAGCGCCTTAAACCTCTGCGCCACTTGAACAGTTAATAGGCAAGTTGAATTTAATAACTAGTTGCGGGAAATTAAAGATCACTGGATAGAACAACAATGACTGTTCAAAATTACTATGTGATGTGACCGTTGAGAATTTAAATCACTGTATGAATCACTTTTTCACTTTGTTTTAATTGTTATTGTTTATTTAACTTTTTTTGAGATGTTTGGGTAAAATAACGTTGTAGCGGGTTTAATTTTACTTGTTTATTGTGAGTTAAGTCACTTCGCGTTATTGTTTTGGAACACTTGAAGAATTTTAAGTTTTTATAGTCTTATTTTCACAGTTTTTATGTTAAACTTTTAGATAACATTGTCACTAAGTTATTAGTCAATATTTTATAAGATCGCAAGGTTTTTACTCACTTTTACACACTATTAGTATTTTTAAGAATATTTTGAACGGAGCACAGAACGTATACCAGTGGCGCCGCGACCAACCGAATCACAGATGATGGACCGAATCACAAAGGAAAGGAAGCAAGTAAAATGTTGGGAATGATAACAAGCCCACAGGTTATGAGGAACAAAAGTTGTCCAAAGTTGTGTGGCTACAGTTTACGCGGCTCTTAGCTAAGTGTACACCAGATTTTGCAAGTGAAGCGACGTTGTAATGTGTATGGTTTCACTTTGAGCGAAATTTGAAAATAAATTGCTGTAAAGTGCAATAAAGAAATTATTAAAAAGAAAGGAAATCCATTTATTTAGCACAGACTAAGAGAGCCCGCAGACTTACAATTGTAAGTTAGCCTACTATCGAACGACTAAATTGCGTACTTTTATAATTTAGCTGACCAACTTTATTTAAGAGCCTGCGCGCACTAGCGATTTTAAGTTGGCCGATAGTTTGATCGGTCAGCGGATTAGTATAGAGTTTTAAGGCAGTGCGCGCACTTGAAGATTTACAATTGTACGACTATTACGATTGCAACTGAACTATCGGCCAACTTAAATCGCTAGTGCGCGCAGGCTCTTAAATAAAGTTGGTACAACGGTTGGTGGTTGGTTGGTTGGTTGGTGGTCACAAGCCGTATCTGAAGCGTAATCGGAAGTGAATCTCGATTCTAATACGATCAGTGTCCAATTAATTAGTTGGACGATTTAGTTGGAGACGATGTGCGGGCTAGCACCAGTAATTACACCTATTAGTATACTCTGCGATTTAATCGGTCAACTTACAATATTGTATGTTTATGGGAGCTCAAAAAAACACACAATACACAACATAATATACAGAGGGGCACTTCTCGTAATTTTAAGAACGTTCACAGTCACCTCAGTCTCAATCTGTCAAAAATACCTCTAACTTGCATAACATGCCGGTGGGCACAGCATCGTTTACCTTTGCAAAATGCGTGTAGTTCCGGTTTGACTGTTCAATCAAACGGGCTAAATACAGGAATGCAATTTAGACAATGCGGTGCGGTCGGTGAATTTAGTAGGTACGAACAGGAGAGCGAGGCCTTTCGCAAATTCGTGTCGTACAGCGCGTGTATCCGTTTCGGAGTTGAAAGTGTGTATTGGCCATTAAATAAACTTAGGGCGGTTTCACACTACGTCTGATCCGAATTCAAGATCAGAGTTCAATCCGAATTGTGAATGTTCTTTCATTAGGTCAACTCATCCCGCGGGATAAGTTCAAGCGGCCTCAGTTGACTAAAGAGCCCTAAATTCGGACGGACTGAGTTCGAGTTCGGATGTAGTGCGCAACCCCTCATACAAATAGTAATATGGTTACTTCGGACCGTCATTCTCGGATTCGGATCGGTCGTACTACGAAATTGCTGTTACAGTAGAGGGGAAACGATTGGAACTAGGCTACCGGAACAGGCATGACGTATTCTTAAAGTTATCCATCTGCCTAGCCTTTTCCCAACTATGTTGGGGCCGGCTTCCAGTCTAACCGGATGCAGCTGAATACCAGTATTTTACATGGAGCGACTGCCTATCTGACCTCCACAACCCAGTTACTGGCTAATACGATACCCCTTGGTAAGACTGCAATGGTTGTCAGACTTTCGGGCTTCCGACTACCCGTAACGACTGTCAAAGATCCACGAATGACAGCCGGGACCAACGGCTTAACGTGCTTTCCGAGGCACGGAGGGGTCTCGGTATGTAAAGATGGTCACCCATCCACAGACCAACCGCGGCAAACGTAGCTTAACCTGACCGATCGACCTGTGCGGCTGTTATTATTTAGCCAAAGTTATTATCAAAAAGAATACCATGTACCACCAAAAAATTTTTTTGTTTTTATTAGCAGTACTTTAACTGATTTTTCAATCGACAGATAATTTTTATTCGTGGAATAAAATTGACGTCTGACAGATTCTGTATGGAAGAACTGTCAAAAATTCAAAATTATTCCTCCGATAAAATTATCTGGCGTTGGAAAAGTCAGCCCTAAATATACTAATAAATAAGCGACGGGTTTTGATGCGGTTCTAACCAACATTTAAAAACATTGTTCCAAAAGTTTAATGTGCATAATAAACTATACAAACTTACTTATAGGAATCTCGATGTTTTCTCAATTCGTAAAAACCGTGCAAAGTGATGGTCCCTAGTTTAATAAATAAACTCAAATCATCACCATTCTCCTATATATTCTCATACCTCATATTCGATACCTCAGTTTATTTGGGCTCCGCGCAACATTTATTTTTCTTTCATACTTCTCTGTACCGTATCGTATTACCCAGTAACTGGGTTGTGGAGGTCAGATAGGCAGTCCCTTCATGTAAAATACTGGCATTCAGCTGCATTCGGTTAGACTGAAAGCCGAACCCAACGTGACTTCTCTATTAGTCGTCATCTCGATAGCCACTAAACACAAAAAAAAAACTCAAATAGCATAGCTTATAGTATATTCACGTATATTATAGTATATTATACGTTCATCGCTAGCAGTAGCACTGCGCCTTGCAAAAAGATATGCAAGTAGGTCAACCGGTGGGCAGGACAAATATGTAGTGTCGGTGTATTGCGCGCAGCACGCGTGTAGCAGCATGACAGCCTAGACTGAAGGTATGGAGTCCAAGCCAAGATATGGAGCACGGAAATATTAAATACGAAGGAGTACAACTATATAATTCATTACCAAAAAACATTAAAGAAGCTAATACTAATTTATATATTTTTTTTAATGTTAAAGAAACACATCTTCGATAGCTTCAACTTAAAAAAATAAAGTATTATATTATCTGGTATTGTATAGTGTGCACGGTGCTTTACAACAGTGCTGATAAGAATAGCGCGCTCGATGTTTACAACAACGCGCGACGAGTAATTTATTATGATGTACCCACTCACCAAATTAACTAATTATGTACTTCCTAACTATACGACGAGCGCTCTGGACTGTTTTAACATTTACCTGCATTTTAAAACTTTGTTTCAAACCGTAAATTATACAATATTTTAATACATGATTCCTATTACATGGGACTTTAACATAATTGGCGAAACATGGGTGTCCTATAGGTCTCTCCGGCTAACCCTTCGCCGATTGCAGATGACGTTATGTTATGTCAAGATGGCACTAGTCGATATTTTCTCTATACAAATTCTGGAAGGGTGTGACTCCTCTATTTGACATTGTACATCCAAATATTAGGTACATTTGTCTGTATTTTGAAAATCGATTAAACTGACACAACGATTATTCAGAACAATTATTTATGTGGCAACACCAAGCGGTAACGGTTGAGAAGTGGTGATGGAAGGCGCGATCGGGGAATCGATTCGGTCACTGGGTCTTGGGGCGAGCTACAGGTCGGACAAACTAAAGTAACGGCGTCAAAATGAATAAATAATATTATATTAAGTATATTGAGTGTATTAATATAGTGTAACCAGGTAATTGTAGTAGATTGTGGTGGGTGGGGATTGAGGTGTGATTAAATAATATAACTATCTACCTAAGGAGTTCTATTACACAAAGTTAAACATGATATCATTTTCTCTGTACGGAAACAGAATAGTAAAATAAAAACCCATTAAAAAGTTATGAGCCACCAAGGATTCGTTTTTATTACTAATTTTAACTTAACTTTGGTTGTAAATAAGTAATAAAAGAAGTGTAAAATCTTCAAAACTAAGTCGGCACCGAAAAAGCTCAATTATAGAAGTGTTCCATAAACTTTATTTCTAATTGATTTGTGCAGGGGTTTCTTCATGAAACTCGATTTTGAAAAGGAGTTTTTCGTATTTTTACGCGCCTTTTAGTTGAACGCGGAACGGTGTTTGTGTGCGTGAAAACTAGTCATGTAGAACTGTAGACTAGCGTCTAACTGCTCATCACTAATACTATCTCAGTCGAACACGATGCCAGATGAGACAGCGTGCTTGTTGGCCACCAGTAAGTTCGAGCTCGCGACTACTCCCATCTTAATAAATAATACAATTCTGCCTACCACTTTGACTGGTTCTGTGCTTCCCGCATCCAGCGGGTTTCCTGTGGCCTTCCCAAGGTCGTCGGTCCACCTTGTGGGAGGCCTTCCAACGCTACGTCTTCCGGTACGCGGTCGCCACTCCAGAACCTTTCGGCCCCATCGGCCGTCTGTTCTGCGAGCAATGGGCTATGTCGGTTACCTTGGTTCTCCTGCGTATGTGTCTAGTATATTATTAGTCCACACAGTACCCGCTTGCCAAGTAAATAAGACACAGCGAGTTTTGGGTAATTACACGCCGAAGATGCCTCCCTGCGATACCTCACCGTCGCGGTTTACCTTGTGACCTCGATGTCACCTCCATGTAAAGCAAATGCATTCTTATAGACACGCACGCACATGTCAGGCATCCAGGTAAACCTCCAAGGGTTGGTGCTAACAAGGTAGCCAGCTATACACCGCGAGGTATCGCAGGTATCGCTATCTTCCGCATATAATTAACTGTAAGTACTTACGGTTTTTTTTTGGTAATTCGTCTTGAAAGGTTTAATACTCATCATCTGCCGAGCCTTTTCCCAACTAGGCTAGAGTCGGCTTCCAGTCTAACCGGATGCAGATGAATAGCAGTATTTTACATGGAGCGGCTGCCTATCTGACCTCCACAACCCAGTTACTGGGTAATACGATACCCTTTGGTAAGACTGGTTGTCAGACTTTCGGGCTTCTCCACAGACTAACCGCGGCAAATGTAGCTTAACCTGATCGATCGAATTGTGCGGCTGTTATTATTTACCCACGGGCCCCTCAAGTACTATTAATACTACCGTACTAAATGATTTCTACTGAAAAGTATCGTTGTAGTGTCCCGATATTGAAGGTATTAATTACAGTAAAAAAAAACTTGAGAGGTGTCAAGGGACACCCGGATGGAACTAAGTTCAAAGAAAGAGAGAGAGAGACAGACAGAGAAACACGCGCACGCCGCACGGCTTACAACTATAGCAAAAAGTGTCGTTCCAACTTTTGGTCTTAATTTTTTCCGTCTAGCCTCCTTTCGCAACGCGCGATAAGGAACTTCGTTCCAAAAATGAAAGAAATATACACTCCGGATCACCGCACAGGTGCACTGGTGCAGGCTTCATTACTTCTGACATAATCCCCTTTCTCCTAGGACACCTACAAAATGAAAGAAGTTAGTCAACGTTTTTTACTCTCACAAAGCCAAGATGAATATCTCATTCTTAAATCCCCCATTATACCCTTCTTACTTACCACAGCTCTAGATTTTAAATCCATCCTTTTATTTTACAAATTTCTTTACACGAAACTGACAACTGAACTTTTAAAAACAAGGCAACTATGAAAAAGAATCCTGTGAAACTTCAGTGTTCAGCTTCGGAATTTCCTTACCAACGCCAGATGTTGGAACGAAATATTACAGCTCACTTCGCTTTTAGGGCTGTGAAAACAGCGGTGTTTTCCCGTCATTATTTTTATTTTTAGATGATAATAGCAGTGGCTCAGTAGTATCGGCACCGACTTACGAGGTCAGGAATTCGAACCCAAGCAGGTGTTTTACTTTGTGTAAATCATTTTATCACCCCTGCTCTCAAAACGGTGAAGGAAAACATCGTGAGGAAACAGGTATGTCCTAGAACCAAAAATTCAAAGACATGTAACATCTACCAATCCGCACTGGGCCCGTATGTTGGATTATGGTCCACATCATATCACAGTAAGGAGGATGTCCCTATGTGATTGTGAGAAATAGCTACGATTAAATCAAAAAGTGAGTTTTCGTAGTCAATAATCAGTGGAACTGAAAACCGTATAGCTATTTAATTAGTTTAACTGTTTTATATGTAAAGTACCGTGAGAAGTCGGACTGTCAAGTAAAGAGGTGATGAGTTCTAACCCTGCCCGTGTTTGAACAGTTTGAAGAGATCTCTATTAAACAAATTTTAGTTTAGTCAGGAAACAGGGTATACTAGTTTAGCTTAGTTAAGGGGAGGAATACAAGTTATAATTTGCAACATACGCATAATTATTCTCATGCAAGAAATTCAAGGAGTATAGTATTGCAACAGTGAACTTCATCATCTTCCTAGCCTTTTCCCAACCATTTTGGGGTCAGCTTCCAGTTTAACCGGATGCAGCTGAATACCAGTATTTTACATGGAGCGACTATCTATCTGACTTCACAATCTAGTTACTGGAGAAGACGATACCCCATCTTCTTCTTAGCGTGTCGATAACAATCTAAATAGACTCGGCCCAGAATTTGGCTACTTTTTGGCGCCATCACCAGCGTCCATCAGTTCCTGCAACGTGCACACGATATTAAGTGTCCCATCGTTTGTGGAAACAACACCACATTTACTTCATGATAAGACCTGAGTTGTAGAACAATAAATATAGAATCTCTCCGCTTCAATCATTAGTTTAAAACGCTGTACTTATGGCCTCATTTTAAAAATACGTTATATCCAGCGATAGTTTGTTTACCCGTGTTTGCGTCTGTTTTTTTTTTGTATTTTATTTTATTGTTTCACGACGCAGTTTATAACTGGTAACTTCACATTAATGTTTTACAAAGGCACTTTTTAAAGTATTATTTACAATGTTTTCTTTGTTTGTGGAATAGCTAACGAGATGATAGTTTTTTACCTTTAATTACTTTCTTCTTCTTTCTAGTAATTAAGATTTTCCTTGAATTCATAAGGAGTGGGTACAAAAACAGGAGTTTTGTGACTTCTGAAACATCTAATTACTTATTTAATCCAGGTGTAGTATCTTGCCAGCAGTGCGATTCTGTAACCATCTCACCGTGAAAACTTAGGTGAAGTGAGTGTGGAGTGAGCTGTCATTCCAAATAATGCTAGGGATTGACACTACTGACAACTCACATCAAGCTCACTTCACTTGAGTTTTCACGGTGAGATTTTTACAGATTCGACCGGCTGGTGTAGTTCTTTAGCCGAGGTGAACCATTTATTGAATTTATATTTATTTATATAGAAATAAAAATCATTCATCATTCACAATTTCGACTCAATCAGCTCAGCCTATCGCAGTCCAATGCTGGACATAGGACTCTCCCAGGCTGTGCCACAACGCCCAGTTTGTTCCAGCCACTTAAGGTTGTCGGTCCATCTAGCAAGCACAACAACAATTTCGACTAATGAGCTCAATGTTGAAAATGAAAACATCGGTTTACTCAAAGATTTCGTCTCAAATTGAGCAACAATATAGTAACCGTATCATTTATACAATTGCGCCAAGTTACACACACTGAAGCTCACAAAACACCGAGACCCGCTTAGGGTAGCCTCACACATCGCACAGAATTATGAGGTACAACACATGCACTTCGTAAATCGTCTCAGTTTGTGTTCTAAGGCGCGGCGAAGCTCGTTCTCGTTATTATTAACTGTGAGACAATGTGCTGTGTTTCCATGTACCGTTGTTGTATGAGACTTCGTCTGGATAGAATAGAATAGAATACTCTTTAATATGTACAGCATATAAATTACAGACATAAATATATACATTTTACAAAGGGTGACACAATGGGCGGTCTTATCGCTAAGAGCGATCTTTTAAAGACAACCTTTGGATGGATTGATCCGCATTTAGAGTCCATTAAGTATTTTTCTTGCCCATCCTTTCCATAGAGTTCTACGTTTTGGAATGGGCAACTAGCTTCAACTTTTTGACTAGCTGATCGACTCTTTGACAATTCAAAAGTGCCTGTAAATGGTTTAATTGAAATAAATTCTTTGAGATTGAGTTTCATCTAACATTTGGGAAAAGTTCTCAGCTTTATCTCTTCTTTGTCCTTCTTCTGCCTTCTCCTCTTTAAAATCATCAGCTGACAAGACAAAAGTCACCCAGATACTCAAAAGAGAACCAAGCTATTTTTAGTATATGTGGATCTTTGACAGTCGTTACGGGTAGTCTGAAGCCCGAAAGTCTGACAACCAGTCTTACTAAGGGGTATCGTATTACCCAGTAACTGGGTTGTGGAGGTCAGATAGGCAGTCGCTCCATGTAAAAAACTGGTATTCAGCTGCATCCGGTTAGACTGGAAGCCGACCCCAACATAGTTGGGAAAAGGCTAGGCAGATGATGATTAATTTGTGTTGTGCCCCGCTGCCGGAAAAGCCTACCGCGTTCCTACAAATCATCTATCTTGCGCAATAAGAGGGCATACAAGGACATGACAAAATATGTATTCCCTCCACTTACAAGATCCTAATTAAAACCGTAACACGACCATTACCCCTCTTTACCCCCATTTACCCCGTACACCCCCATAAAAAGCATGACACGAACAAATTACAGTACTCCTAACGTGTCGACAGCTACTTATACCATTACGATGCTTGTAACAAAATATTTTCCATAGAAAATGAGTTGTCAAGGCGGTATGAACTTATTAGGTACAGTAAGTAATGAAGCCTTACCACGCCATGGTCTTTATTTTGAAGTTTAAAAATATTTATCGGTGGTATTTTTAGATTGGGGTAATTTGGGATGGCTTAACCGACTGTGAGATCAAAAGGAGGGTGTTTTGTGGGTTATTGTGACCGGTTAGTCAATCTTAGTTTGGTATATTATGACTAACTGACTTTGGGTTAAGGGGATGAGCTTTTCTAGCGTGCTATTAAGATTTAACTTCGTATATCATTTACATTCCCCCTGTAACTTCTAAAATAAGAGAATGATAAAACTAAAAAAAAATATATGATGTACATTACCATGTAAACTTCCACCGAAAATTGGTTAGAACGAGATCTAGTAAGTAGTTTTTTTTAATCCAAACTAATATTATAAATGCGAAAGTAACTCTGTCTGTCTGTCTGTCTGTCTTTGCTTCACGCCTAAACTACTGAACCGATTTGTGTGAAATTTGGTACAGACATAGTTTGGAACTTGAGAATGGACATAGGATAGTTTTTATTACAAAAAATAAAAAATAAAATTTATTCCGGACATACAGCGCCATCTATTGGTCAAGAGTCGGTGTCATCTATTAGTGAAGTCACTATTCCACGCGAACGAAGTCGCGGGCAAAAGCTAGTACGTCATAAATCGTAAACCGCTATTTCCCTTTCATTCAATCAAATCAACGGAACCCTTCATGGGCGAGTCCGACTCGCACTTGGCCGCTTTTTTGCTTCATACAATCTGAAATATTTTGAACGACACTGACCTTGGCTACACTAACGCGAAGCCTGCTATGTACAGCCTTAGGCTAAAACATAAAGTACCTAAAATGCTTTATGTACTAACATCAAAGACATGGAACTTCCCGAGGCGTTGACGACAACCTTTAGTTGGGGCCATGAAAACTGCGAGAGCGAGATAAGCGAGAGCTGGTAAGTGTAGACTTTTGTTGAGCGATTTTTCGTTTGGAAAAATCTCATTTTATAAAACTGCCCCGTTGGTCTTCTGGTTGCAAGCGCGCATGCTGAGTGTGGGGTCCTGGGTTCTTGGGTCGGACAAAATGTTATTGGGTGTTGGCGTTAGAAATTTCTTAGTAACAGTCCGCAGTTTGGAAGTTGATTAGTTGAGTTGGTTTAATACCCCCATGCCTCGGAAAGAACGTAAAGCCGTTGGTCCTCCGCCTGATCTCTGCCCAGTCGTGTGGGATTGCCGTCCCATCGGACTATGAGAGTAAAGGAACAGAGAGTGCACCTGTGTTTGCACACACACTTTTGCACTATGATATCTCCTGCGAACCTGGCAAATTGCGGTTGAGATTAGCCATCGTGACCGAAATCGGTCGGGAGTCTATTAAACAAAACTTTTACAGAATTCTAAAGAATGAAAGTGTTTCCAAAGAAGAATCATATTAACATAAAATAAAATCATACATCATGTTGTCCGAAGTTGAAGACAAGGTAGTTTGGCAATGATTTCTTCTGCAATGTGGCATCTCTGGCACCTCATTAAACTACGTAAATGTCTATTAACTGCTCTCAAATTATGATGTTTATTTATTTTTTACATAGTTCTTTGACATATACTTTTTATTAATTGCCATTAGGTATATACTTCACTAATAATGAGTAGAAACTAGAATTGTCTAATTCTAGTTTCTACTCTTTACGCTCTACTCTACGCGGAAGGTGAGGGCGCCGTGGCGCCTCTCTAGCCACTCCTCAAAGAGGGGACTTATCACTGCTAATTCTGGCGTGTATCCTTACATCTCAAAAAAATCCTAGTACAGCTGGTTGGTGTAAGGTTGGCCATACACTCTCATGGAAGCAACACTTTGCTAAAAAAATGGCTGACCTCATCTATTTGACTTAAACTGACAAAATTTTCGGGTTTTGAACTTGTAGACAGCATTTAGAGGATAGGAGGCTCCTTTGATAACATTGATAGATGTTCGATTCGGCACGGAAGCGTATCGAACGGTTGTGAATGTGAATAACTATACTGGCTACTGTTAGCATTCTGCTAAATAAAAGCCTCAGTGAGGTACTTAATACGGTATTTTAATTGTTTTGTGAGAACTTTTTATGCCTTTTAACGTTTTACGTGGGTACGGTTCATAAATACGTAACGTTTTCACACTCTTACGTAATCCGACACCGTTGTACCTTAAAAATGGTTGGTTTTAAAGTAGGTAGGTATATTTATTTTCCTTTTAAAATTACGAGCATAAATACTTATTTCGGTAACTTTCTACAGAAAAAATCACACAAAGGCATAGTATATTTGCCATACCCTAGAGGTATGTTGTAGATAGTTATTTTTTTTTTTAATGTTCACCCGTTTTTTGTTAACTATCTACAGCAACAATAAATATCAACCCCAACTCTATTCTATTCTTGAATATCAACCTGAATCATCACGAGTTAATAAGTTAACCATTTATGGTCATCATTAATACCAGCCAAAAGTTGCCAACTGCTGCATAGGCCAAAGCCAGCACCCTAATTGCGTAACACACAATCAATCGGAATCGGTTTCATTTTGACAGTTCAACAACATTCATTGCGTTATTTACGTGTTGAGCAGACAAACTTTTCGAACTTATGAAGCAATGGATTAGCAATTTGCTTCAAAATGATTCAGATTACGATTGATCGTGTGTTACGCAATTAGGGTGCTAATTTGTACCAGTACACGTCTTTACAGCATCGTTACAAAGATTAGTCCTGTGCCACCCACCACGTAATATAGGTACATTATAGTTGAGAATATTTCTTAATCATCTGCTTAGTCTTTCCCAACTATGTGGGGTGGGCTTCCAGTCAACCTGGATCCAGCTAAATACATTATTTGACATGGAACGACTGCCCATCTCACTTCCACAACCCAGTTACTGTGCAACACGTACCGAGTGGCAGGGACATCGACGCGCAAACTGGCTAAGGCTGGTTGTCAGACCTTCGGCTTCTGAGTAGCCATAAATACTTTCAAAGATCTTCGAATCTTCGAAGTTGACAAGATTTTATTCACCAACCAAAAACAAACTACAAACATTGGCGCCAATTCCCTTGTTCACAAACTAAACTAAATTTAAGTTCAGTGCATCTCTTTCTTTCTATTGCATTAAGAAAAGGACAAAAGATAAATATTCGTTTAGTCCTGTCAAATTAGTCAGCGCCTGTCGTAAATACACGTATTTTTAGTTGCTAACTTTTTAATCACGTCTAAACTGTCTATGGTGTTTCTTAATTTGACAGGACTAAACTAATATTTATCTTCTGTCCTTTTCTTGAAGCAATAGAAAGAAAAAGATGCACTGAACTTAAATTTAGTTTAGTTTGTGAACAAGGGAATCGGCGCCAGTAACCACTTATTTTAGATGATCTATGAACCATAGCCCCTCCTATATCTCCTTATCTACGACATTTGTTCCCCGCTCATACTTGCCCTATATTTATTCAGGCACTCACCCTAAGTTAACATTGACACAACAATTTTCATGATAGAGTTCTTGTTCCTCGTTCAATAAAAATGAGAGCATCGTTAGATACATATTGCAGATTTATTTTGGTCGGAATGTACATACATAACCCACTATGAGGTCAGATTGAGGTCAAATTTCGCTACTAGGAACCTAATTGCGTAACACACTTCAATCTGAATACTTTTTAAGGATATTGCTAATCCATTGTTTCATATGTTCGAACAAAAATTCTGCTTATTAACTTAAATAACGCAATGAATGTTGGTGAACTGTCAAAGTCAAAGCCTACTGACTGTGTGTTGTGCAACTACCTCACAGGGTCTAAATCTGGGTTTACAGTGTTTTTAGGGTGCTGTACCTAGAGATGTCAGCAAGATTGACGGGGCCCGATAGGGCCGAAGCCTGCCAGGGTAGCGGGAACATCCGAAAGGGTTACCGCTGTCCTGGAACATAACATAAAGGGCTAAGGAAGGAACACGAGTGGGTTTTAGTCAGTAAAAGTCTGACACTCCCTTCTGCTCCACCCAGAGCGGGAGGAGTCATTTGATGATTTCCCATCCTGAAAAAAAAAAAAAAAAAGGTGCTGTACCTCAAAAGGAAACGCTGGAACTATTATAAATTGTAAGACAGCCCTCAGTATATAAAATATAAACGCTACATGACGCCTCATAAGCGTCATGTAACGTTTCCCATAGTTTTCCCATAGTATTTCGTGACACATTAGTTTTCGTCAGTCATACTTTAAACTTCACGGCGGACACTTAAAATTATATCTTTGTAAATCTAATAATTTTCAAGGTTAAAAATAGTTTTTTTTTTAAAGAGACTTAGAACTTGCCCCGTAACAGAACCCTTATAGGATCACTTCTTTGGAGCTCTAAAAAAATCAATCTTTTAAATAGCAAAAAAAAAATACGACATATTTTGATACTCGTAAATAAATCAAAACCTATAGGGTACTCCGCGTTGACCTAGAATCATGAAATTTGACAAGAAGCAAAGCAGCACAAGTAAAGGAAAAGTTCGAAAATCATTAATTAGTCGTTTTATCACCAACAATTTTTTTTTACAAACTTACATTTGCAGTTGGAGAATTGACCGTGGTGTATATCGATGTATGGGAGAACATTCTTTCAACTACAAAGCTAAAATTTTTCTTGGTATAAATTCATTATTGTGCGTAGTCGGACACGCAGAAAATCGTTTTTTTTTAAACTACTTGTTTTTTCTAAGGCAGTCCAAGATAGCACAAATAATGTCAAAAGAGATAATTGCATAAATCTCAACACGTGAAGCATGCGAGCTGTGCTTACTAGAAAATTTATCTAAATTCATTCCATTGTTAAGGTGTGAAATTGAACCAAATAGACACATATTGGCGCCGATTCCATGTTTACAAACTAAACTAAATTTAAATTCAGTGCATCTTTTTCTTTCTATTTCATTAAGAAAAGGACAGAGGATATTTATTAGTTTAGTCCTGTCCAATTAGTCAGCGCCTGACGTAAATTGACGTATTTTTAGTATCCATGTTTTTAATCGTGTCTAATTTGTCTATGGAGTATCTTATTTTGACAGGACTAAACTAATAAATTTATCTTCTGTCCTTTTCTTAATGCAATAGAAAGAAAAAGATGCACTGAACTTAAATTTAGTTTAGTTTGTGAATTAGGGAATCGGCGCTATTGTCAAACAGACTGAATTTACGTTTCAGAATGCTATACTGCGAGTTGCACGTAACAAGTATCCCGGTTAACCCATCCAACTTACTCGTAACTAATATTCTGGCACTAGAATTAACTTCACGTCAATTATGAGTGTTATGTATCCGCACTCACGATGTAGCTAGTTCTCATCTTAGCTGTTAAGCTATTCGATCAAATCAATTTAGTCTACAGCTATCTAATCAATTAACTCACCCTATCGCAGCCCACTACTGGACATAAGCCTCTTAAGCCTCTCCTAGACTGCGCCACAATACCCTGTCCCTCGCCTTCCGCATCCAGTCTACCCCAGCCACCTTCTTTAGGGCGTCCATCCATCTAGCTGGGGGACCCACATTACGCTTGCCGATACGCGGTCTCCACTCCAGGACTCGTCTACGCCAGCGGCCATCGGTCCTTCAACAGAAATAGCTATCTAATGCTGAAAACAAACCTTCCAAGTAGCGTCACAACAAATCTCAATCAAATCTCGAACTTAAAAACGCTCAAATTCCAGACGCAAACTCATTTCAACGATAATTAACGCCAAAAACTTGTCAAAAATAAAGGTAAATCGGAGGTTTTTTTTCACAAATTGAGGCTGACATTAGAATACGAACGTTCTAAAAATACGAGTTTTATCTCCCTGGCTATTATTGCTGCTTGATATTACTTGATAGTAGTTAGACACAGGCCTCCTCTGGGTGAGAGGTAGAGGGCCTTAATTCACCACGCGGGCCCAGTGCAGGTTGGTAGATGTCACATGTTTTCGAATTTTTGGTTCTAGGACATGCCGGTTTCGTCACGATGTTTTCCTTCACAGTTTTGAGAACAGCCGATCTATTCTGTAAAAATCTCACCGTGAAAAGTTAGGTGAAGTGAGCTTAGAATGAGCTGTCAATAGTGTCAATCCCTAGCGTTAGTTGGAGTGACCGCTCACTCCACGCTCACTTCTCCTAAGTTTTCACGGTGAGATGGTTACAGAATCGCACTGCTGTGGTGATGAAATAACAGGCGCCTGCCTGGGTTTGAACTTATAACCTACAACTGGTAAGTGGCGGCAGTTACCATTGGGCTAGAACTGCTCCCTAACTCCCCCGACTTGAAAAAGTTGAATATGTTTATTACCCAAAATTTTTATTATGTCTCGTCGGGCACTTAAATCGACGCATGAATAATATCCTCTACTCGCGTACTTTATAGCTTCACATTACCAGTACGATAATAATATATAATATCTAAAAACATTCTAACATCGTATCGAGAAAATGTTCGTCACATTCATATCACATTCATATATATATAGAAATATCATAGAAATCTTTTTTTACTCGACTACACATACTAAATAGAGGGTCATGTGTTTTTACATGACCTAAGTGACGGCCTCGTAAGATAAGTTTGTTGAGAATAAACCCTTTTATTTTGTGCGAACAAATGTTTTTAGAAATTCAAAGGTTTTTGTTAATACTTACATTACACAGGTACTTTTTATGCCTAAAACGTTGTGACACTTTATATAAAAAACGTGACTTTAACATTCCTTTATATTTTGGCATGGCAAAAAATACTGGTTCCTACAATTGCCCATGTCAAAAGTAGAATTGTAAAGCCTTGTAATATTAAAAATGGGGTAAAAATACAAGATTTTGTTTCAGAAGATTGATGAGATACTGGAAATGGTCACTTAGAAGATGGGGAGATGAGCTGGACAAAACAAACGACCAGAGGTCCACTTCAGCCCTGTGGGGCCTACTCCGAAGTGCAAAGTGCGAATATTCGGATCGGACCGACACATGGCCGAACCGAATATTATTGAAAAATGCGAAAAAAGTTCGTATCGGCTCGGTTGGGTCGGGACCATAGTCAATATTCGAAAGAGTTTAGGAGTGTAGGATCGGAACCGACCGAACCAAATAGTAACTTCGTAGCAGGAAACGGCCGAACATTCGGCCGATACTACTTCGAAATAGACCCCCAGGATTGAATGAGCTGGAAGTCGTGAGGATAGGACTTTGCCCAGCACTGGTACGATGCAGGCTAACAGTCACATTTCACTGACGACAAATGTGGTGAATTAAGAAAACACTTTTATTGAAAAAAACCTAAACACGATCTTTCCAACTGCACTCTAATTACTTAAAATACCCCTAATGACAATCACTTTGGCATGCTTAGGTACAATATAGCAACACATTCATTATCGAGAACCGAACTTTAAAACATACAGTGTAATGAATATTGTTGCTTTGGTAAAATGAAAACGATTGTTTGAAGCACTATCTAGTAAGATAGTGCTTAAAATGGAACAATGTCGTCGGAATATATAAATTAACTAGCTGCGCCCCGCGGTTTCACCCGCATAAGTTTCGATCCCGTGGGAATTTCGAGATAAAAAGTATCCTATATGTTAATCCTGGTTATAAACCTTATGGTGGTGGTGGTGTGGTATCCTGGTTACCAACATGTTCGCGGAGGCGGCAATTGATGGGTTTCACGCAATAATGCGCAGGCGATGCGCCTCCATCATGCGCCGAGTACGCGCCAGCCCCAACAGCATCCTGAAAACCATAGCGGACAGGTGGGATAGCCCCATACTGGGACATTGGATATGCCTACATGCCAGTGGGGCGTAGGTACCTAATTACTACAAAAAACAATTTTTCCGGGTAGCTATAAGTACTAACTCTAGTTCTAAGTTTTATTTTGTATACTAACCAATCAATGGACATTGTCTGAAATATAAGATTTTTATATTTTTTTTTATATGTGTGCCAGATTTTATTCAAATCCGTTCAGTAGTTTTTGCGTGAAAGAGCCATCCATCCATCCATCCATACAAACTTTTACAGAGGATACTTTTTATTCCGATATTCCCACGGAATCGAAACTTATGCAGGTAAAACCGCGGGGCGCAGCTAATAATATTACAAACGCGAAAGTTTGTGAGGGTGGATCGATGATTGTTTGTTACTCTTTCACACAAAAACTAGGTACTGAATGGATTTTGATGAAATCGCGGGCGCTGCTAGTGTTCATTATAAAAATATTTACTTAAAACTGTATATTTTTATATGCTTAAATAAAACAAAGAAAATAATAACTATTAGGAGTGTGTTAAGCAATTAGAGTAAATTATAAATGATATTATTTTTGTAAGTAGGTTTGTACAAACACTTTTACACGTCAATCATATTTTAAAACTAGATGAGGTCGGCGTTTCCTATCTGACTAGTCTGAGAAGAAAGGCCGAAACAAACTCAGACGTCAGAGTGCATGATTACTATCTTTCTTTCGTCATGACACAGTAAGATCCTTGCCTTGATTATTTTATTCAGCTCAGCTTTCATCGCTTTAGCTGCTATATTTTCATAGCCCAATAGATGTGGAACCGTCATAACTTTGAATAAGACGTGGCATTTGATTTCCAACTAAAGTCCAAGTTTTGGTAGATCTTAGTTTTATCGGTTTATGGTCACGTAATGTTATTTTAAAGGAAAGTTGGGTGATATTGATCCGAGGGAAATTAATTCGAAGAAACTGTTGTGAAAGTGGATCGTATTTTGAAGGAATTGTGACCTTTGGAGGGTTGAAATAGTGCCACTGACAACGTTCTGTCTTCATTATATTTATTTCAAGACATGATTTAAATAATCCAAGTCTTTAAGCCATGGCTTTTCGTTTATTAGGAAAAACACGTTATTTACGGATAAAGATAAAGATAAAGATACTTTATTTGTTAAACATGCGTTTACATATAAATCAAGCATGCAAGATCTCATTCCGATCATCTCAAAAATTTTTGAAAGGTATATTTGTAACGAGTTGTACTCATACCTTGAAGAGAAACACATTTTAATCGACGAGCAAAAGGGATATAGATAAAACAGGATAACCAATATGGCTATTTATGACTGTTTGCAAAAGATCATGATAAATATGGACGCTAGAAACCCAGCGCGGTTTTGTTAACCGACTTCAAAAGAGGAGGTTCTCAATTCAGATGTTTATATAATATACTTCTTTTTGTTTAATCGGGCATAACTGCGTCATATACAGGTGTAGCGGTATCTACAACGCCACATGCGAACAACGCGTCATACTGACGTCACGCAAATCCTGCATCTCGCAAGCACAGTTTACCGCGCAGTTAGCATAGATACAATTTCCCAAAATCAATCGTTGGGCAATAGCCCAACAGACACAACACCCGTCTGGTCGGAGGATCCTCCCTTTTCAATGGAGGATGAGTGAACTTTACACCCTGTTCCTCATGCCTCCAAAACTGGTGACCCCGACGTGACAGATTTGCAAAATCCTTTTTTAATGGATAATTAAGTGTAATATTGCTATAATAAGTAGTTATAAAAACGTTTACTGCCGATTCTGCCGATCGATTCTGTAATAATCTCACCGTGAAAAGTTAGGTGAAGTGAGCTTAGAGTGACCTGTCAATGGTGTCAATCCCTAGTATTAGTTGGAATGACAGCTCACTTCACCTAAGTTTTCACGGTGAGATGGTTACAGAATCGCACTGCTGTTCTACAACCTCCTAAGAAAAAGCATTCTGTTCCTTATGCCAACCACATGGCAAACCACCAATTCAGCGAGGTAGTTTCGTAACACACTATGTATAGCAACGGGTTTCATTTTGACAATTCCACAACATTCATTGCGTTTTTACGTTACTGAGCGGACACATTTTTCGAACATATGAAGCAATGGATTAGCAATAACCTTCAAAAAGATTCAGATTAATAATAGTATGTTACGCAATTAGGGCGCTGATTTCAGCTTCTTTTTAAGCCCAAGAATTAAATAAAAGCTCAACAAAATCTACGCTCGTAACCAA
Source organism: Apamea sordens (assembly GCA_945859715.1). Lineage (NCBI taxonomy): Eukaryota > Metazoa > Arthropoda > Insecta > Lepidoptera > Noctuidae > Apamea > Apamea sordens. The sequence goes on from OX244002.1 coordinate 2,572,468, forward strand.
TAAAATGATAAAATCTCATTAAACATTTCGTTCCCCACACTAGCCAAAAAACGACCTAAAAAAGAATAACTCAGCAGCGCCATCTAGGTAATACAATTAAACTAATTACAGTAAGATTTATGTGGCTACTAAACTCGCTTTAAATTCCTCCTAATGAGAGTGTCTTGAGATTATCTCGGTTGTATCTCTCCGCGGATTGGCAGAATTTACGAACTAACTTCTTTTCAGGGAGTCGAAGGCTTTTCGGAGATTTTCTTCGCGAATAATGGGTTTTTCAGAGTGATTATTACGGCTCGTTCTTGTTTTAGTGGGTTTGGGAAATTTATTGGTACGTCTTTATGTAGTTGCTTAATGATTATAAGCTTCACGCCTATAATAATGTACCCCGGAGGCATACTCTGAGATAAATAATACGTGTAATTGAAATAACTCAAAACCTGAAAAAACTCTCATGCAATGCGATCAGCTACTGAAAAATATCGAATTTATTTATTTACGCAAAAACTACATAAAATACCGCATATTATATCGGGATAAAAAAAAATATGTGTTATTCTGATGTACAAGCTATATTACTGTAAAGTTTCATCTAAATCCGTTCAGTAGTTTTTGCGTGAAAGAGTAACAAACATCCATCCATCCTCACAAACTTTCGCGTTTATAAGATTATTAGGATAGGATATATACTTTATTGTACACCACAAAAATATATAACAAAAAATAAATCAAACAATAGAAAATATTCAATGGGCAGCTTTAGCCTGTGGTCTCTTCCAGGTAACCTTGGCATAGACAGTGATTTGTCTGGACATAAAATGGGTCTGTTCTTTTTTTAATCATCAAATTTTAATGACCTCTCCCGCTCTGGGCTGAGCGGAAGGGCGTGTCAGACTTTTACTGACTAAAACCCACCCGTGTTCCTTCAGTTGCCTGTGCCAGGGGCCACGGTATCTCTTTCGAAAAACCCGCGGTCCTGGCAGGCGTCGGCCCTAGCGGACCCCGTCAGTTCGTGCTGACATCTCTTTGAGGCGCGCGTGGAACACAACGCACCGTCGACCGGGGCCTGGTCCTTACCGGGCGGCGAGCTGCCCATTGCTCGCTGCCCGCAAGCCCGTGCCTACGGTGGGTGTAAATGGGTCTGTCCTTGCAAATGGACGTTGTTGATGAGATGTTGGTGGTGTTGGGTGTCGTTGGTTGGTTAGTTCATTATATTTTTTTAAGTTAGTTAAGTAAGTTCAATCAGCATCCCTCTATTTCTTTTCCCAAGCAGATTATGGGTAGTCTTCCTACATGAGAAGAACCGTTTTTAGCTGTGTTTGTTTCTAGGGTGATTTTATTAATAACAGTAAAATATTAAATATATTTCTTTCGTTAAAAAAGGGGATCGAATTCGCAACGAGGTGATCTGGCAGAGAACCAAAGTTGTTGACATAGCTCACAGAATAAGCAAGCTGAAGTGGCTATGGGCCAGCCATATTAGCCGTAGAACCGATGAGCGTTGGGGTAGACGTGTTCTTGAGTGGAGACCGCGAATCGGTAAACGTAAGATGGGACGCCCTCAGGCTAGATGGAGCGACGATCTTCGCAGGATGGCTGGTAGCAGCTAGATGAGAGTTGCCGAAAATCGTTTTGAATGGCTTGCAATAGGAGAGGCCTATGTGCAGCAGTGGACTGCTAGATATAGGATAGACTGCTAGCTAGAATGATGAAAAAAGGTTTGACACCAAAATATATGCCTCTTAAATACAGAGTAAGACTAAGTTTTCCCGAAAATATACACTATCGAGATATAACTGTACTATATAACTGAGTTCGCTCATAAACAAAATGGCTGCCAATAATATTTTTTTAATCTAGAGCCCAAAATGTGCTACTGTTGATGGATTGATCAATATATTTGATGTATGGACTTCGACAACCAATTTATAGTCCATGGATGCGAGATTATTAATATTTACCGGCATCCTCTTCGGTTAATAAATGGAAAAAATACCGGTGTTCCTTATAATATATTCTCACCAGGCTTTCTCCTGAATACTTTATATTATGTATAAAATAACAGGAGAAGTGTAAGTGTAATGTAGGTACACCTCTGCTTTACCCCTCGGGAAATATAGGCATGGTGATAGTATATTATAAATGAATAACATAAAACTTGATTCGATTTATTGTCAAATCGGCATGAAAATGGCGAGAAAAAAAATCCTATTTTGACAGTCAGCGCCCAGACTTAGTTTGCGTGGATTCTAGAATGCAAACCTTTTTTATAAATACGGGAATTTACCCCTCAGGCTTTGGCTTCAATATTAACTCGATATTTTTATCAGACTTAAGTACTTTCACCATGAAATAAGATTATTAGCCTTTTCCGACACGATAAATAAATGTTTCTAATCCTGTGTACATTAAAATGGCGTGACTATATTTGTAACGTGTTAATGTTTAATTTGTTCATTTATTTAATCTCGTATTTCACCTAGTTTCTAAATACTTAACTGTGGGTCATAAAGCAAAAGTACAGAAAACTATTACAGTAAGAGGCATTAAAATGTTTTGCCCACCGTTATCTCAGCTTTGCATAACACCATCAGTTCGTTGGCCTACACCATAAAGCCTTACACTCTAATTTGCACCTTCTTCAAACTGCACAAAGTTGAAATTTATATTTTGGCTGATAACTAAATTAATTTCATTAAATCACGATCACAAACACTCGAAATTGAACTTTCTTTTCACTAGGAATAAAGTACAATATCGTTTGCAAAGCTTCATCCGTGATACAGTCACATAGAAAACCGATAAGGTTACAGGAAATAAAGATTATTCAAAGAAAGCACGCGATATGTTGACCAATATAAATTGAGCTCTCTGTAATTAGGATTTCCACCTTAAAGAGGGTCAAGCCGCGTTAATGGCCGATCTATGTAGGTTTTAGTAAATGCATTCGTTTGTTGAATAATAATATATATTCGGGAATGTTTGAGGGTAGCGATTTCAATAGCGACAAAGAGCGATAGCGGTAATAAAAATCATTCATCGAATATTTATTAAAATGAGGGTAGATGTGTGGGAATTCGGCGTATGTACTTGGGAAAATAATTATACGAAACCGGAGTGAGATGAGATTTATTATGACATGACTATTAAAGTTAATTTATGAAAATGAATGAAATGGGGTTTTGACACGATTGGCTTGTTGAACCCTTCGGTTATTAAAAGTACACTACCCAATTGGTTTTGTTTTATAGATATTAAATTTATGATGCCCGTTTTATTGTGCCTGATTAATGGCATTATATGGGATTTACATATAACTGTCCAAATGTGGGTGTATCTCTGCCTAACCTGTCGGGGTTTACCTGTAAATATCCATTTATTATCTATACAAATAAACAAGAAGTGAATTGAAGTGTATCTTTGTAATGTCAAAATAACAACTTTTTTACTAAATTTTTTATAATAATAATAATATCCCTGGACATTTCACACAGCGCCAACTAGTCCCAAGCTAAGCAACCTAATGCTTGTGTTATGGTAACAAGATGGCTGATAAACTACTTATATACATTTTTTTTTTTTTTTTGTAGATACATATTATAGATAGAAAAACACCCAGACTCGGAACAAATACATGTAGGTCATACAAATATTTGTTCCGTGCGGGAATCGAACCCGCGACACGCAGCGCAGCAGTCAATCGCTTAACCACTGCGCCAACCGTGCCAAATTAATATGAAAGTATACAGGGTGGCAGGGACATCGACGCGCAAACTGTAACCATATATTCAGCACATGAGTTTAGACCCCACAGCGTCGAAATTTTACGAGAGTTATCAAAAAATAAATCATCTGTTTCATAGAAAAGTGCAATACCTACGCTGTCTAAATGTATGGAACAGCAATTTCTTTTTTTAATAACAGACGAAAAATTTCGACGCTATGGGGTCTCAACTCATGTGCTGAATACATGGTTACAGTTTGCGCGTCGATGTCCCTGCCACCATGTAAGTATACGGTACAAAAACAGACTACTTTTTTTTATCTGTCTGCCTGTTTGTTCCGACTCATCTCGGAAACGGCTGGGTCGAGTTTGACAGGACTTTCACTGGCAGATAGCTGATGTTAAAGCAGAAAAAAATTAGTGTTCCACGCTCAAGAAACCCATGAAATCCAGTTGGTTTTGACATGCACGCGAATGAAGTCGCGGGCACAGCTAGTTTATAATAGTAGCGTACACATCTACATCTGTTAAAAACGGGTGTACTATGCCAAATCGAATGTAAAATAATTGAATAAACCGTACCTTAATAACAACAAACACAAAAACCACCAAAATTATATTAAAATTTCAACACACAACTACCCAAACTCGAACGCTCTAAATCCCCCACTGAGACCACAGCCTAAAAAATTACAAGCCATAAACAACTTACGTCACATTAACTCACTTCATAAAACGGAAAATTTTAATTAACTGTGCACGTTAAGCGACTAATTGGTTATTTTCAAGTTGTAATTGTTTAACTGAACGCGACCGCTTGTTACTAGGCTTTGGAATTAAATCGTCGGGTTCACAGTCGTATGTTTGTGTTTTGTTTTTATTTAAGGCTCCCGCAGAAAGCGACGGTGCGTCGCGATTCTAGTAGAAGAATTCACATGAAGTTTTCATAGCAATAATAATAATAATAAAGGAAATAATAATAATTTGTATGTATATTAAATGTAATAAAGAAAATCATAATATCCCTGGACATTTCACACAGCGCCATCTAGTCCCAAGCTAAGCAACCTAATGCTTGTGTTATGGTAACAAGATGGCTGATAAACTACTTATATACATTTTTTTTTTGTAAATACATACATATTATAGATAGAAAAACACCCAGACTCGGAACAAATACATGTAGGTCATACAAATATTTGTTCCGTGCGGGGATCGAACCCGCGACACGCAGCGCAGCAGTCAATCGCTTAACCACTGCGCCAACCGTGTCGTAATTGTTCTACTACAGACGCCTCGCGCTACACTTAACTTAGTAACAAATTCCTAAAGAAAAACCCGCAATTACAGTCTCTTCGATCCCAGGACCGTGGGGTCCTGCCGGTCAGCAGTCACGCTTGCAACCACGAGACCAAAGACGCAATTAATGAATTAGTTAATTACTGTGTGTACATAATCAATAATGAAATAAATAAATAAACTTGTATTTAACATTTAATAACTTGATTAAGCATTTGACAGTTCGATAATGGATCAGTAATCCGATCAGGCTTCCAAAAACGCTGTTATGATAAGCTGGTCATCAATTAATTTTGTGATGACGTTTATTGTAGCTTCATACTATAAAGTTTATGTTCTGCAGTAATGACGTAACATTCAAAATATTGTTTAAACAGAACTCGGTTACAATATTACTGTTACTGTAAGCCTGCATCATACCACTGCTGGGCAAGTGAAGTGTTTTCCACGTTTTGTTTTTCTAATATGAAGCTACAATAAACTACGTCACAAAATGAGGACAGGTTATTTTTAATAACAACCGACCGACGTGCTGGTCGATCTAAAGGCCATCTCATCTCAGCGACAATCAATCTCAAAAATGTAGGGAAATTAGAGGTAGGTATTTTTGACAGATTGAGACTGCAGAAGGCCTATTCCCGTAGTTAAAAACGTTCAAAATCTAGTCGCAATCTCGTCTCAGCGACAGCCAATGTCAACAATTTTACAAAAATCTAGGGAAATTAGAGATATTTTTGACAGATTGAGACTGAGATCAGACTGTGAACGTTCTTAAAATTACGAGAATTGCCCCTTTGGTTAAAATATTGTTTAACAGACCTCGGTTACTACGAAGAGTGGTAAAAGTATAAACTTGCGTGTGTTTTTCTACTTCTAAAACATACCCGTCGCTATTCAATTACAACAAAATATTTTTCTACTAAACACTGAAACGCGTCAAGATTTTGAAGGAAATGGAAATTCAATTGTTTTGTTTATTCGCTGACAGAGCTGTCATAGAGGCTATAACCGATATCAATCTAGAGCTGTCTCGTCTATCATAGCGTGACAATCCTGTCCGCGCCGTGAAATGTGTCCCTCCGTTTTATAGCGTGTCGTGTGAATAGACATTATGGACACTTTGGACACGTGTGCACCCTGTGTGTAAATAATTATAGGTAGCTATGGACGTGAGAATGGTTATATAGAAATAAGAAAACATAACTTTATCTTGATCTCTTCGACGCTAATCCAACAAACGATCTGAAGGTCAATTCTCATAATTTAAATTGTTCAAAATCTAGTCGCAGTCTCATCTCGGCGACAAACAAATGTTAAAAACTTGTCAAAATGTAGGGAAATTAGAGGTATTTTTGACAGATTGAGACTGAGATCAGACTGTGAACGTTCTTAAAATTACTAGAATTGCCCATCTGTTTGCGGATGAATTGACGAAAATTTAATTGGAATGTCAGGAGTACCTTGAGAGAGATATAAAAGTGTTATTAACTATTTACCTGAACTTGATGTTTTTATATATTCTCTTTTATGAGCATGTGTTTATACAAACTGTGTGTATAATTTTTGTTATTGGTCTTAAACCGTCTTAATTAAAGAAATAAATAAATAAAATTTTTGAGGTGTCAAGGGACACCCGGATGGAACGAAGTTCCTTTCGATTAATTAGTGAAAGAATTGTAATTTTTTTTTTTTTTTTTTAAGTTTTAGTAATATTTTTTTTATTTTTTATAAACAAATAAAAAAACACAGTAAAAAAAACTGGCTTGCTTTCTATAAGAGAGAGAGAGAGAGACAGACAGAGAAACACGCGCACGCCGCACGGCTTACAACTATAGCAAAAAGTGTCGTTACAACTTTTGGTCTTAATTTTTTCCGTTTAGCCCCCTTTCGCAACGCGCGATAAGGAATTTCTTTCCAAAAACATTACGCCTGTATATCCCCGAAGCGTTAAGCAGAGGTGTACCTAATAAAACACCCACATTTCACCAGTTATGTTAGTCCTATATAAAGGGGGCGGCTTTTTGCCATCAATCAACTAAGTCTAACGCAATCCACCGCTGGATATAGGCCTCTCCCACATCACCCTCAGCCCTTCGCCTTCCGGCATCTAGTCTGTCACAGCCACCTTTTTGAGGTCGTAGAACCTTCTAGCTGGGGGGCGTACGCCGCTCAGCTTAACTCCAATTGTGTCGAGCCACCCCGAAAATGATTCAGCGATGATAGATGCCGAACTTTTGACCATGGTTACTAATTTAATTATCTATAATATTTTTAATGTTCTCATAATAACATGACATTTATTTTAAGTGACATTATACTTAAATTTTATTAATATTTGCATGCCAATTTTTAAGGCAAACGTGATGATCTGTGTTACCCCTACTTTTAACATCTCTTGCATGCTGACCATTTGTGTTGTATGTATTGTACTCATGTTTGAGCAAATAAATGATTATCTGAACTTAGTTTGCCGATCGGCACGGGCCGAATGAAATTCGAATATGTGTATGAATAGCTTCAGGTCAGCTTTGTTGCTAAACAAATACTGCCGAATCAAAAATACCGACCCTAAGTGTACCTATAGCACCCCTAACAAGATAGCCTGTTATTTTTTACTGCAGGGCTAAAGCTTCTTCTCATACAAAGAAGGAAATTGGCTAGTTACGTTTGGATACTCGTATTTACGTTAGTAATAATATTCTTGCTTCGGGGTTCTTGAAAACAGTGCTGCCGGCCGATTCTGTAAAAATCTCACCGTGAAAACTTAAGTGAAGTGAGCTTGATGTGAGTTGTCAGTAGTGTCAATCCCTAGCATTATTTGGAATGACAGCTCACTTCACGCTCACTTCACCTAAGTTTTCACGGTGAGATGGTCACAGAATTCACGGTGTAATTATCCAATAAGTAAATAATCCTTAATTTTAAAAGGTTAAAAAGTTATTTCTGACCTTGATTTTAATGTCGACTAACTAAATAATTTAATACAATAAAAACCAAAATTTCTTGTACCTTGTACACAATGTTCGGGCATTATATTCTATACATTGTCTTGTACAGCCCCCTTTTGGAAGATATTTTCTATCTTCACAAGATTCACAAATTTTATGTTTTTAATTTTATTCAACCTGAAGGCCAACCCTATCGTCTATCTACATAATGGAACGCAGGCAACAGTTTGCTGGGTTGATATACCGCATTTTGTTATGCTGTGGTGTTTTGTTTTTAGACGGATCAGAGGGCAATTCTCGTAATTTTAAGAACGTTCACAGTCTGATCTCAGTCTGAATCTGTCAAAAATACCTCTAATTTCCCTACATTTTGACAAGTTTTTGTCATTTGTTTGTCGCTGAGGTGAGACTGCGACTAGATTTTGAACGTTTTAAATTACGAGAACTGGCCTAGAGACTGCGAACGATCTTAAAATTACGAGCATTACCCCTCAGATCCGTCTAAAAACAAAACACCACAGCATAACAAAATGCAGTATATCAGCCCAGCAAACTGTTGCCTGCGTTCCATTATGTAGATAGACAATAGGGTATCAATCCAGCGGGGTATAATGGCCTTGTCGGTTCATCGTCAATCATGAACCGACACCGCTGCACATGATTCTCTAGTTGTATCCAGGATAGAGTGATGAAATAAGCTAATAAGTAGTGTTCATTTTCAACCTTCATAGTCACGTTTGTGACAAAAATAAAAGTGCCAAGTAACGTATTAATTAACGCTATCGAATGGCATCATTAAGTAGTGTTGATTGTTTAGTTTAGAGTATGTTTCCACTGTATAAGTGGTTTGTTTTTTATATCTTATAAAAGAGCCGTGGTGGTTCAGTGGTAACAACCCTGACTTACAAATTGTAGGTCGGAGGTTTAAACCCAGGCAGGCGTTTCGTGTTAATGAAGTAAGTTTCTGCCACTGCTCTCACAACGGTGAAGGAAAACATCGTGAGAAAACCTGAAGGCCAATTCTCGTAATTTAAAACGTTCAAAATCTAGTCGCAGTCTCATCTCGGCGACAAACAAATGTCAAAAACTTGTTAAAATGTAGGGAAATTAGACGTATTTTTGACTGATTGAGACTGAGATCAGTCTGTGAACGTTCTTAAAATTATGAGAATTGCCCCTCTGATGTTCTAGAACCAACTCGAAGACATGTGATATCTACATAACCGCACAGGGCCCACGTAGTAGATTAAAGCCCACTCCCTCTCGAAGAGAGGAGACCTGTGTCCCAGCAGTGGGAATATTATAAGCTGATTATGCGTATTATAGTTCCACATTAAAGTATTCTTGAGGTATTCGAAAGTGTAGAAAGCTATTATGACCGTCAATAATGATATTTGTTTCACTGTTGCTACGCCGTAGCAAACCTGGTGATGTACAGCTACGCTGCTACGCTTTCGTAGCCGATCCGCTACGTATCGAACGATTTCAATTATTATTTTAATGAGATCGTTACTTGTGTTATAGAGATTATATGTATAGCGTTTCTTTGTATCAAAAAGTTCTCTCAAGTATAATATAATACGAGTATCAATAAAGCTCTTTTCAAAACATGTCCTTAAATGTACCTTGAAGGTCAAAGGCACAAGAAAAATGTGTTTATGTTAGAAAATCTTTTCATACTTGAACTTACGTTAGAAACTTTGAGTTTGAGAAAAAAGAAAATAGGTAATATTTTGTAAATCGAGTATATACACAATACATATGAGCGTTCGAATTTCGGGGAACTTGCTAGAAATATAGCTCTTTGTACAAAAAGATGACAATGGGTAAGATAGAAAAATGTTTGTTGGTTGAAAGAATGCGCCATTCTTTCTAACCCAGACGAATAAGGGATTTAATACATTTTTAGAGATTTAAACATAAACAAGTGCTTATTTATATAGTTAGTTAGTTAGTCTTTTAATTTAGTATCTAGTGTAAATAGTTAGTTAAGGGATTATGATAATAAATTTGGTTGAAAAAAAAACAAGTGCTGACATAGGGGCCTTTTTTTGTACCTTTCGATCTTTCAAAATAGTAGATTCAACAACCTAAAAAAGATATCCAAGCGTATTCAGCCGAACTTGTATACGGCGAACCGCTAAGGCTCCCGGGAGAGTTTTTCACTCCTAGTGACGTAGGAACGATAGACGTCACAGATTTCACTGCGCGCATTCGCCAGTTCGCTCAAAACCTGCAACCAACTCCAGCATCCCGGCACAGCAAGACCAGCATTTTCGTTTTTACGGATCTGCAGACCACTGATCACGTGTTCCTTCGTGAAGACGCATTACGTGGTTCGCTACAACCAGCGTACGCAGGCCCTCACAAAGTTCTGCAAAGGTGAGACAAAGTGTTCAAAATATTATTTAAGGGCAGAGAGGTCACGGTCTCAATTGACCGCCTTAAGCCAGCTTACATTTTGGCAGACAGAGCTGACCCAGAAGAAGTCACTCCACCTTGCAGTAGCAGAGAGTACACCACTCGCTCTGGTCGTCACGTCAGGTTTCCTGATTTTTATCGCCCTTGACGGTCTCTGGAGGGGGGTGGTGTAGGTTTCACTCCTACCAGATATCTAGTACAGAAATACGCCACTAGTAGCGCTGCTCTCATGTCAACTTTCTGTCATGGCTGAGACATACGTCTATTATTTTCTTCAGTAATTTCAATTAATATTATTATTGTGGTTTTGTGATCTCGTCCTATCTATTGTGTTTCTTCTATCTTACTCCTTCTGTGTCTATATTTATATCGTGCTGTGTACGGACATTATATTTCCATAAATTCTAAGTTGACTTTTGTTTCTTGTTCGTCCGTACATTTTCTACTAGAACTAAAAACCTTTTTGGAGTAAATGTCAAAGCACCAGACAACTGAAAACAGCCGTGTGGAAATATTACATTTTTGTACTAGAATCTTCTAGTTTATAACCAAAAGTGCAAGCGTTTCTCCTTTATAACTACTTTCATCCTTTTTACATAAAGAAGAGTTGAAACTATACGTCATCTCAATGAGGCAAGTGTTCGTTAAACGCGCTGCTGAAACTGATGGATGTTCGGATCGTGCGCGCTGCTCCAGTAGTGACGTCATGAGGATTGGGTGGCGTAAGTTAGAGGTGGCAGTGATTTTCATGATAAATTATATACTCTACGTTATAAATTGTCCTTGCAATGATGAATGATTTTACTTCTGTAAGTAGGTTTGTACAAACACTTTTACACCTCAATCTTATTTTAACAAAAAGTAGATGAGGTCAGCGTTTCCTATCTGAGAAGAAACGCCAAAACAAACTCAGGGGTCACAGTCTCTTTTAAAGTCCAGATATAATCTTTTTTTTTTTTTGACTTTGCCCCCCACTAGGAATTTCTCCTGTATTGTGGGTGCGTTTACAAACATTTAAACTCACATACACAAACAGCCAGACCCGGAACAACTACTTTTAGGCTATACAAATATTTGATCCGTGCGGGAATCGAACCCGCGACACGCAGCGTAGCAGTCAATCGCTTAACCAGTGCGCCAACCATGGCGTCAAATCTTGGTCATATCATGTGAAGACCATGTAGATTGGTGTCTGAAGTGGTAGTTAAACTAAAAATTTATCAAAAAAACACATTTTGCAAAAATTTAACCATTTTTAACAATTGGTTGAGTTTAACTACGGATCAAAAAACCGACCCGTGGTCTCCAAACTTAACACTGCAGACGTAGAACAAAGATTCCTCATAATCGCTATACAATGAATCATCTTAGATACGGTGCCTAAAAATTCGTATTTTACGTATTTTTTATGGCTGTGTATTCATTTATTGGGGCATAGAGGCAGTGTCGGTACATGCGTGACTTTCCATTTGTTAAACATACCTTGTGCTGTCTGCACTTTTAGCGATAATTGCTCTACTAGCATCTGCCTGCGACTTCGTCTGCGAGAAATGTCTTGGTCCCGCGATACAACCCGTCGCATCGCATCGCATCGCCTGCGGCTTTTACTTCGTTTTCGATTAGCGTTCTTTCTGACTTTTTTTTAAATCTTTTTGCTCGTCTCCTAAGGATCCAAGCGTGATGTTAAATTCTCAAAATTTGTCTTGGTAAAAATAATTTTCGCGGTCAAACAAACATTCCTGTTTGTTTGACCGCGAAAATTATTTTCCAACAAACAGGAACTCTTCAGATTTATTATTAGTATTAGTATAATATAGATTACTCTCGTCTCAAACGCATAATATACCAACTCCTTTCCGAAGTTGGTACTAAAGTTCCTCTGATTGCAGTTACTTGAGCATATTATGTCCATTGCACCTATCCCTGACAACCTTACTAATTGCCCAAATTTATGAGAAGATTTTTGTCGTATATACCTGAAATAAAATTCAGCTGCATCCAGTTAGACTAGAAGCCGACCCCAACATAGTTGGGAAAAGGCTAGGCAGATGATGATTCCTGAAATAAAATGATAATAATGTGGTTTTCATTTAGCCCTGTTATACTCTCATCTTGAGCCACAAACAGAAGTATCCAAAGTTTCGTCGTGCCAGTACGGAACTTGTTGCTCTGAGGGCATTTTCCGCACAAGGGGAACCCCCACGTTCCGTTTCATTGCTCGCTAACTTTCTTTACAAGGAAAAAGTTCGATCAATTAACACGTAAGTCACTAGAACTATAAGACTAGAGTAACTCCAACTACTTGTATCGATAATGTCTTTTGCGATTGTGATTATTTAGATAAAGCCATTGTAAATTATCTGCCGTCGTCGTGGACAAACGATAACTTTTAAGTTTAAACACCTTTGCAAAAAGTGCGAATACAATTTAGACCAATAAGAACTGGTAAACTAAATAGATTCAAAAGTACCCTAAATAATAATTTAAATCATCTGGGCCATAATATGGATGATGCACATAAATTATACGAGGGTTTCTTTTCAGTTTTGCACACTCAATTCAATAAAACTTTTGAAAAGAAAACAAAAAATATTTACCCTAATTTTATATTTAATGACTGGGCAACTAGAGGCATTAGGATAAGTAGGGAAAGACTGTTCGAGCTGTATGACCTTAAGCCTTATACAAATACAGAAACTTTCAACAAGTATGTTGCTACATATTCCAAAAATTTTTGAAATACCTGCAAGATAGCCAAGGCCCTGTACATTAGCAACAAAATCAAATCAGCAGAAAACAAAATAAAAACAGTTTGGAAAATTATATGACGGAGAAGGTATGTCTGTCTCTCGTTAACATCAGGCATATTTTAATTACTGTAGACGTACTATGGGTAGTGTTGGTTGGAGCACAATAGAGAAACAGTTTGCAGTTCAAATCAGATTATAATTTACGAACCAGTTAGTCACACTAGCGAATCACATACACACACAACTCAACGATACGGAACGCGCGACAGGTTCTATCCACATGTTGTTCGTACGAATGTCCAATGTTTCTATCATTCAGAGAGCTCTGCTCACACCCTTCTTGTAGTTGTCGCTCTCGTCCACCTCCACGAACTCAGGCTAGACTCTGTCTAGCGCCACGAGATGGCGCTAACGTTCCGAATAGTCAAACGAATGACTCCGACATACAAATAACGAAACTAGTAGGAATAAAAAACGAAACACTGATTACACATTGGAGTCTTCACGTGGTGCCATATGCTCTAATTTAGAAGTAGCTCAAGAATTTGTAAATTTCTTTACTAATATACCATCAAAAACGACGGAAGCCTTAAATTCCTCACCGGACGTATCACTTAAGTCTAAGAGCGAACGTTCCAGGTGGCACCTTGTCAATATATTTGTTTATTTTATTATTTATGTACACACAGTAAAATACATATTGATATGTCATAATTATAATATGAGTTTTGTACTCATATTTTTATTTTATAGGTACTGCTTATTTCTAAGAAAACATCATGTACAGACGCCAGCTGCACATCAAGTTACTGCAATCTGTCAAATTTCTTTAATAGATTTTCAACTTTATTGCTGAAATATTAAGGTTCAAGATTGATCGGGAAAATTTGACAGTTTCGGGTAGCTTGACCTGCTGGCGTCTGTACGTAAGGAAAAAATTAAATCTTTTCAGTAAAAGAGGTGACAGACACACTAGAACTAGAAATAGGGACCAATTAGGTAGTTCAACCAGAAGGCTAATTCTCGTAATTTAAAACGTTCAAAATCTAGTCGCAGTCTCATCTCGGCGACAAAAAAATGTCAAAAACTTGTCAAAATATAGGGAAATTAGAAGTATTTTTTGACAGATTGAGACTGAGACCAGACTGTGAACGTTCTTAAAATTACGAGAATTGCCTCTGGTTTCAGACTGGCTACTACTGCTAGTCGACTCTTTCTTCATGGGGTTAAAATGTTACAATAAAATACCTCCCCACATACTCCAATTCAATAAAACGAAATTCAAATCTTACATAAAACGCACACTATGCAGCCAAGCATATTAATAGGAGTTAAAGTATGAAATTGCCGTTTTATTGTAAAAGGTACTTCGAATTGACATAGAACCTTCATGGTTTGAGATTTTTGAGTTAATAATAATAATAATATCCCTGGAAATTTCACACAGCGCCATCTAGTCCCAAGCTAAGCAACCTAATGCTTGTGTTATGATAACAAGATGGCTGATAAATGTGATAAACTACTTATATACATTTTTTTTTTTGTTAAACTTTTTTCACATGTTACCTATGAAGTTCATCTTTTAAAAAATGTGTAACATTCGATTATCGACTTTCAGTTGTTTTTTTTTTATTCAGCTTAGACAAGAAAGATGGATGACACACATCTGGCGACCGTGGGATGGGCCGCACGGGGTGCAGAAATGAACCCTTGAAACAGTGGAGAAATTGTACATAAAGAGCCATAAATCGATTCTGTGAAGGTTACTTTGGGATAACCGTGGTATTTTTTAGGAATTGTGAGGAGACTGATGTAAGCAGTTGGGGTCGAACCGCTTTAGGATACGGACTTCCTAGACCAGGCTAGTTAAGTTAGAAGATTTAGGGAATACCAAAAGGCTATGTCCGAGTGAGCAGTCGCGAAGTAGCAAGTATTAGTTATTATGTTATACATATATACATAGTTGGATTGGAGCCCAGATTAGATTAATCTAGTATTTAAAATGGTGTGTGTGTGTTTGTTGGTGTGACTGGGTGAGTCCTTCATTATAATAACTATCCTAGGCTGATAGAGTTACTAAAGTTCTTATCAGGCAGAGAGGTGCTGCTGAGGAGTTTGTTGCGCCACTTTTTCTCCCCAGCCTAACACACTAGGAAGTGGTTAAGGGTGGGCGCTTTGGGGCTGTCTATAGACATTCAAGAGAGTTGATCCACGACTCTATTAATCAATAATTCTTAATTTTTGACTCTGCTCTATTATATAAAAAATAAAAATATTAAAGTAAATCCTGGTACTATAATTCTTAAACGCTGTGTTCTTGACTCCGGCCAATAATAGTGCCTTAAGAGAGATTATTTAAAACTCTATTAAATGACGGTTCTCGAGTTTCAAATCTCAACTCTATTGTATAGTAATTCTTGAATGTTGTAGGTATTCCTTAACTCAGACCAATAATTTGGTCAGACTGACATGAACACGTGTCTTGCAGGTATGCTTGTTGTGCAAAGGGAGAACAGGGGTTTGGGTGACTACATATATCTCATATCCAGTCCAAGCACTGATAGGGACCATGTCTCCTTAAGAGTATGATGCCGACGCAATGCCGCTGGAACTAGCCGCTTCATAGTCAGACAAGGACAGTCGCTTGGCTGTCGCAGGAAAAGCCGCTTCTTCACATTTATCAGTTCGAAAGAGCTGCTAGGGACCATGTCTTCAAAAGAGCATGATGCCGACGCAATGCTGCTGAAAAGCCGCTTGCGTCACTATATGGAAGTGTTGCTCTGAGTACTCCGAGTGTAGATGTGAGGTATCGTGTGAGTAATGACTGATCAAATACCTATTACGCTAGCGTATGGGTTACTCACAATTTAACAATAATAATATACTTTGCATCCCTCTATTATTACTAGCTTTCTAAATCCACATTCAATCTATGTTCATAACTATGAGTTCCTAGGTCTTATTTAACATTTCTTCCAATCCTTTCCTTAGTCTATTGATGAGACAAGGGACTAGACACCTTTATATTTGGAATTCATTTAATCTATATCGGTGGGAGAGTGTCCAGTCTGGAGTCGAACTGTATAGGGTTGTACGGAGGAGGGGTGCAACCTTTCCCCGAAAGGGGAACCGATTCTTAACTGTAATATTAGCATGATTAGGAACAACGAAAATTTTATCAGCCTAAGGTAATTTAGGAACAGTAACACACTCGCCACGGTCCAAAAATACCCGTTTGGTCATTAATTGAGGACACCCACACAAACCTTACAAAGCTGCCTTTTCTAAGCAGAGATTAAAGATAAGTTTTATTTCCCCATCCCAAAAATATCCTTAATTAAGCGTAACCGTAGGCTTCCAAAACGGATGAAGTCGAAGAATGGATCTACGAAAATACCAAATTAATCTAATTCTGAATATATAATTGAATACAACTCTGTGCCTACAAAATCACTTTTAATTTCCAAGATGTAAAGCGTTCGTAACTCTCCTTGGGCCCAGATTCTATTCAAGAAACATAATAAAAATTAGGCACAGATATTGTATAGTACGACACAAATTAAAGGTTCCAATGTTCGCTTTTATAATTTCTAACGTGACGATATTATCGTGGACGTCTACGGCAGAGAAGTAAAATGTATGTAAATACGTGAATGGAATTATTTATCGTGGATGGAACTTTAAAGCGTCTTCATATATTTCCGTGCCTACATTTTACTTCCCTGTGTTATCATGATGCCGTGAACTTCCACGATAATGTCATCACGTTAGGAATTATGAGAACATTGAGAGCGTTAGCAGTGGTTCTATCGAAGAACAGAGGGGCAATTCTCGTAATTTTAATAACGTTCACAGTTTGATCTCAGTCTCAATCTGTCAAAAATACCTCAAATTTCCCTAAATTTTGACACGTTTTTGACATTTGTTCGCGCCGAGATGACACTGCGACTAGATTTTGAACGTTTTAAATTACGAGAATTGGCCTTCAGGACGACAATATTATATTAACAGTTCAATTCCAAAAGATCCTATTTCTTTTTTTAACTTGATCCGATAGGTATATACCTACTTACTAACAATAGTTTATTTATTTAAAATGCAATAATTAAAATAAAAGTGGAAAATAAAAAAAAGTATACAATATTTTTCTGAACATAGTTCTAGTTCAGAAAAATATTGGAATAAAATAAACATTGTCGGCAGTACAGTTTACCCACAATTTTATTTTTATGTATAGTTGCTACTATTAGGGTGTTACGCAATTACCCCGGCGAGTTCAATAAACGAACTCAGACAGGAAATGATAGCTTGTTTTGATTAGGTACACCAATGAAACCTTTATATTGAGTCGTATTATACTTTGGTTTTAGATGAATTTCGGTTCGCTCAAGCGTTGTTCATCTTAAATACTTTATTTATTACATTTAAGTGCCTCTGGAAGTTTCCAAACTTATAATATAATAGGCTCGGCCGCCATTTTGGATCACGGCTCCGGTATTTGAATAAGTGTTGTTCTTTGTGTCTCTAGTATTATTTATTACCTATGTAGGTAATCTTTTCAAAATAATTATGTACGTAGTTGATTCTCTACATACATAATAAGCCAATAATATTCCCACTGCTGGAACAGCCACGCCTCCTCTCTGTGAGAGGGAGTGGGCTGTAATCCACCACGCGGGCCCAGTGCGGGTTGGTATATCACATGTCTTCGAATTTTTAGTTCTGGACGTTTTCTCACGATGTTTTTCTTCACCGTTTTGAGAGCAGTGGCGATAAAATAATTTACACAAAGTAAAGCGCCTGTCTGGGTTTGAACCTACGGCCTGCAACTTCTACCACTGCTCCTTGATGATTCTCTATTTACCTATATTTTACCATCTCATATTTATTTATATCCATGTGACTTTTACAGCCAAATTTGAAATCAAACTGATGACCATTAGACTGGTTTGGGGGGCGTCTTAATACTGCTGTCATGATGATAGAATGACCCGGGATGGCCCGTTTACAATTGTCAAACCGCTTTTTAGAAGTCAAGGGTTTTTCAAAATATTCCCATGTATGTTCAACGATTATTTATACATATTTTAGAAGAATACGAAGTTCTAAGAGAAACATTTTGTTCGGCAAAATTCGTCTAAAACAAATGAAGGTAGTCTGGTAAAGACTTTCCAATAGTTAAAAAGACCCTTGTGGACAGTTGGCGAGTTATGTTACAATAATAATGGTTTAATAACTCGTGCGGAATCGAGAAAACTGATTTAAATCCGTCACCTCACAATTCAGGTCCAGTTGAAAACCAGCGTCAGGCACCAGTTGGCTGGCATTTTTGTTGAAGTCGTGAGGCACACTTTCCTGGTAATGTCTTACATCGCACTTTACACTTTTTATTGTTTTTTTATCTGCTTTATATTTTATCGCGTGCCTTTTAGTCGATGCTGTATAAAAGTCAAAATAACGATGACAACAACGATGACTGTGATGTGTATGTATGTATGTGTGTATGTGTATATCTGTGTTGTGTGTCTTTCTTACTAGAAAAAAAAATCAACACGATAAAAGTAGCAGCCTATTGTAGCCTAAAACGTGGTGACAACGCGAAATAAAAAAGTACTTGTTCTATCATAATGTAAGTTCCATTATAGACCGATCTATAAAAATAAAACACAAAATAGCTTTCAAGACACTATAACTTTATTTCAAGAAAACTTCGAGTCAAATCTCACGGTATTTCAATCAAAGAGCCTAGCTACATTTTACCTAAGTATCCACTAAAATGAAATCCACTAAAAACCAAAACTAAAATCGTTAAAGTTTTAACAAGACAGCGTCTAAGAGAGTGTACCTAACATCACGTTAGTTAAGTAGAAACACTTAAACCATTAACTTAACGATGTTTCAAGTTGCACCTCAAAAACACTTAGTTCAAATTTTAAGTTATTCCTCATAGGAGAAGACAAGAATTTCACGTTAAAAATTCATACTTAAAAGCTTAACGGATGAAATAAAAGCTTCTGAACTAAAGTCGGACAGGTTAATATCCTGTCGTAGCACGTCTACGGCGTAGCAGCGTAGCAGCGTAGCGAATACTACGAATTTGTATGAAAAATATTCGTCGTATGAATACTAATCAGGTTTTCAGTTGTTGTGAATCCTAATGTTCCAACATTGTTCAATTTGTACCCAGGTCGTGATTTCTAAGAATAGATTTGTTTTCCCACGTAGATTTAGATACCAAAAGATACGATTATAGAATTACAAAAAATTAAATCAAATCATTAGAAGCCAAATCATTTGCTTTTGATCTTTCATGACTCTGAGGTCTTAAAATTTGTTTTAAATCGTATAATTTCAGATTATATAATTTGATACTTAAGAAAGCTACAGAATTTGAAGGATCCAAAATGAATAAGGTAAGAATAGAGCAAGGTGGCCAGCTGGAAATGGTCGAGACTTACGACTTATAAGTTTGAACCCAGTTAGGCACTCTATTTTTTGTAAATTATTATTTCGTCCCCACTACTCTAAATACTGAAGGAAAAAATCGTGAGAGAAACGGCATGTCTTAGAAGAAATGTTACTATTCAATTAATGATTATTTAAATGAAAGATGAGATTTTATCTGAAATGGCACCACAAACTGAAATTTTGATTTGACTTTTGTATAACATTTGACATTTTTTATTTTACATTTTTTTTATTGACATTTTATTTAATAATGTAAATCAATTTAAAATTTATGTTGTACCTAATATATTAATTTGCACACCTCAATAGGTTATAATACAATGTACCTTTTATACTTGTAACACCTTTTTAACATGTATTATGCAAATAAATGATATGATTTGATTTAGAAATAAAAATTCGAAGACAAGTGACGTATACCATACTTATTACTTACCGAAAAGAGGAAAGTGTTGTTTAGTTAAATAAAACTGGTAGTACCACACCACATAAGCATGCTGGATGTTAAAAACACACGTATAATCAATCCTACCAATATTATAAAGTTTGTAAGGATGGATGGATGGATGTTTGTTACTCTTTCACGCAAAGAGTACCGAACGGATTTGGATGTAATTTGGCACACAGATAGTTTATAGGATACTTTTTATCCCGATATTCCCACGGAGTCGAAACTTATTCGGGTGAAACCGCAGGGCACAGTTAGTCCAGTCAATAAAAGAATTCTAGAGTGCATGAGCAAGGACCTAAGCAATTCCTTGAGAAACTTATTCAGGGTGCTTAGGAAGTGTAAGTCCTGACGTGTAGGAGGAGAGCCGGAGCGTGTCGCTCGTAAGCCGTTGGGAATTCTGAAAAAGTTTATAATTAAAAGCTGTAGAAAATTTTATAAACTTTCATTTGGTATAAGATTTTTTTCCTTACGATGCACCGTTTTTGAGATATATGCGGAAAACCTAAGAGTGGGAACTTTGTGCCCTCCCCACTCCGGCTCCTAGACGACTCATTCCCTCGAATCATCTCCTAGACGTCAGGAGTTTTAATAGTATGTGCACTACCTAAGCACCCTGTACAAATTTCTGAAGGAATCGCTTAGGTTCCTGTTCACGCACTCTACACTCCCTGTTGGGCCATTGAATTGACTGAACTAGTAATAAAAAAGCAAAAACAAAAACCAATAAAACAAAAAAGTATATAAGAAACACGAATCCTAAAATAACAATTTTGCAGTACATAAAACTTGAAGAAAATGTACGAAGGCGTGAGCCAAGACGTTTATATCCTTGAAAAATAAAACGGCTCCCATTGTGTGCGGCATAATAGAATTTCGAATAGATGTACTAACACGATGCGGGCACGAAACGATTCCGCGACGTGTACAATTATAGATTGTAAAGGGAACTTGAGATTATTAACTGTTAGTAAGTAGCTATAGGAAACGAGTGGAGTTTTATTGTTATTCGAATCGTTTTCACGTGTGATACAGTTAAGAAGCGGGCTGAGTATGTGAAAGCGTTTGTTACCTTTGTACTACCACAACAGCCGATATATACTATATAAATCTCACCGTGAAAACTTAGATGAAGTGAGTTTCGAATAGCGTCAATCCCTAGCATCAGGTAGAAACACTTCTCTTTTCAAGCACATATCACCTAAGTTTTCACGGTGACATTTTAACAGAATAGATCGGCTGTTGTGTCGATTTTGATGAATGAGGTGTTGTTAGTTTTGTCTCAATGCGAACTAACTCGGTTTTGGTATAGATAAATCTTAACAAGGTCGTAGGAAATTCAATACGGCGGACGTAAGATGGATTCTTTAAAATTGTGCAGTAACTTTTTTCTGTAGTCGGGTTTATTATTTTTCTTGTTGTTATTCTGATTAAATATCATATATGAATCTTATAACATTTTCGGCTGCGTTCGAACAACTTATACATTGCTTTAGTGTGAGTGCGCTATTCCGTATAAGTGAGCGCATGGGGAGAATTTGGTTGCCACACAATACTAGATGGTGAAAATCTTCTCCTCCACTGATCGAGTTCAAACATTTTGCAAAGGTCGAGGAGGAAAGTGGAGGCTGCTACTAAAAACCCCAGACTTAACGCAAAAATATTTTACAAATTATTGACGTTTTTTTTTTTTGCCGAGAGCGGCAAAATGCTCACAGAAAGTGCACTCTAAGTTTAAGTTCGAGTCGAAAAAGTCTATCAGAAAAGTTTGTAGTGGAACAAACTGTCCAGATGACCACATTAATTATAACTTATCATTAGAAAATTAGTTACGAACCCATATTCAGGACACGACAGTCATAAATGTCTGCCTTATTAAAATTATCCTTATCAATGTCCAATAAATTTTAATTGTACAGCCTCTTAAAAAATATGGAGGGTAATGCTTATCTCGGTCTGCATAATATAAGAGTCAGCGAAGGGAAATAATTAGGTGCTTTAGCCGACAGAGGATAGGCAGAAATTATTATTTATTATGTTTAAGTTTATGTGTTAGCATACAGTAGGTTGTTTTATAAGGACCTTTGCATATCCTGGTATTACTTTTCGTTAATTAGAGTAATATTTTGTAGGTTTTCATAGCGTGGGCGTGATGTTTTTTAGGTTAGGTTTTTGTCCTTTATTTACTTGTGCGCTTTATGCTGTTTCTGACAAATAAATAGTTACCTAAAATCTATACAGGGTTAGTTTTCAAATACCAGCCAAATTTTAGGGTGTGGACCATCAGGCTGAACAATTTTCTCCATGTGACCAACATCGTAATCGTGAATAAAAATTCAGCCCTCCCATACGGTTAGGTCATGTAGGTATTGGGGTTGTCTATGGGACAGTTGATACATTTTTCGATTACAATATTGGTCCCATGGAGAAACCTGTACCCTTAAAGTTAGCTGGTCTTTGAAAATAAACCCTGTATATACCACTGCCAAGTATAATTGTGTTTTGATGTGATTTCCACTGATAGTATCAAAAATACTGAATTCTACGCTATATTGCATTGACCGACGAAGCCTACAAAAAAAAACCAAAGCTATAACTTTTTTGTGCCCTCCCAAAATATCACCAAGTATTTTTTGAAATAGGCCAAGCGCCAGAAGTGGACCTGTGGCAGAAATGCTAATGAAGATAGCTATTTTCCTCTATTTTTTTTTGTCTCTGTACTGTTCTAAAAGTAGCAAAGTTGTACATGTTAGACACTTTGTGTCAGCACTATTGACCAAACACATAATGTTCAAAGAAAATAGCCCTTCGCCTTACCTCATTATTCAAGGCACATACTTAGGGCGAGGGCAAACCTGCCACACAATTTTTTAAGCTGACATCTTTGTTTATTGGGTACATGCCACAACAAATTGCTCAGACGGGAAGGAATCCTGATCAGTACTTTGCTGGTTGGGCATTGTTGAAAAAAACTGACGTACATTGTTTCTTAAGCTACTGTTTCCAAGAAGAGCGATGGCCGCCACATTAAGGCCGCAGTGACGGCAGTTATGAAAATTATGGCTCCGGGTTTTCACTTTACGGTGTAAAAAACGCTCTCCAGGAAAACACAAAAACTTATTTTCGTAAATAAAGTTTCAATGACGTCATTTTCCAGTAAACTGCGAACGTTATGTGGCGGCCACCGCAGTGTTTCTATATTTAGGGCTGCTAATGTGTGTAGCAACTTGAACACGTGTTCAAGTCGGCACGATTCAGCACAGCGGAGTGGCAAAATCGAATATGTACTCTAGATCTTTGTTCGGGAAATAGCCGTTCGACTTAGCTCAAATCGTGTCGAGCAGCCCCGAGGATGATAAGCGAGGGTAGATGCCGAATAAAGTTTGCCGATCGGCACTAGCCGAATAAAAGCCGAATGTATCGATATTGGAAATTTATATGAAACTAGCGGCGGACCCGGCAGACGTTGTCCTGTCCGGAAAAGTAGCGCCACCTACCAGGTCCAATTGTATTTTCAAACCATTCAGGAACCCATTGAAATATACACACAAAATTTCATCCAAATCGGTCTAGCCGTTTAGGAGGAGTTAGATGATAAACACACGTACAGAAGAATTATACACATTATTAAGATAAGGTAATGAATGGTACGTATTTGTTTTTTTTTTACATTTTTGATTGTGTTTAGTTTAGTTTTATGATCTTCCTGTGCGAGTCGCAATAAATACTTTTTCTTTCTTTCTTTAAAGGACATTTTGTCGAAAATGAGTTATTTACCGTACGACTCAGAATTTCTTGTTTAAATTGATCTTTCTATAAAACCAATGGAAGTCTCTCGCGCTATTTTTTTTTTAGTTTGGTCTCGTACATTGCGTAGTGCTGCAAACATGTTCTCTTACTTATAACCAAACAAACTCTATCGGTAGGTTCACATAATAGGACATATTGAAAAAATATTACATACTAGCTGCACCCCGCGGTTTCACCCGTGTAAGTTCCGATATCGTGAGAATATCGGGATAAAAAGTATCTTACATATTAATCCTGGTTATAAACTATTTGTGTGCTAAATTTCATCCAAATCCGTTTAGTAGTTTTTGCATGAAAGAGTAATAAACATCCATCCATCCATTCAAACTTTCACGGAAGTAGGATTTTCGGAAACTAAAATAAAATCTTGTATGAAAACTCACCTTGTCGGCAATATTTCTAGAATCTAGGTATCAAACTCAAACTCAAATCATTTATTTCAAATAAACCATTTACAGGCATTTTTGAATTGTCAAAATTCAATAGTCGGTCAGTTAGTCAAAAAGTTGAAGCTAATTGCCCATTCCAAAACGTAGATCTCTATGGAGAAGAACGGGCAAGAAACTCCACGGACACTCTTTTAAATCAAGATATCATTACAAAATCCTGGGTATAAGGTATGTACCTACCTACCTAATAGTAGGTATTGTGTTATAAAAATGTACTATGTATTTCGTCTTAATAATTTCAAAGGGAAAGGGGTGTTGTGGTTTATTCGTAGGTTTATTTACTTATCGAACTACTCATTTTTGGGGTTCAGTACCACAAAAAGAAAAGCGAAACCCTTATAAGATCAGTTCGTTGTCCGTCTATCTGTCCGTCTATCAAGACCCTTTTCCTCAGGAACGCCTTGAACTACTTGTCATCAATGCAAAAAATGCAATCCCTTGAATCATCAAATCAAACTTCTAAGTCAACGCAATCAAAATATACGAGCGTTTATGTTCCGTTTATGCCGCATATTTTTTTAATTTGTAGTTACACACCTACAAATTTGTACGGTACTCTCGGTGCGCGAGTCCGACTCGCACTTGACCATTTTTTTTAGCAGGTATTTTTTTTGTAAGTACACCTATACCATATTGAAAATAAGCTCTATCTAAAAAATATTTCCACAAATCTATACTTAACTTGTTCGAACGCACTAATCTCTGAGCTACCAGACGGGTTTGAAAAATTCTTGTTGCATTTGATAGCCCATTTTTTAAGGAAGGTTTCGATTCTATAGGCTTTAACATCACGCTACCACCCTTTTTTTTGAGGATAGGAAATTATCAAATAACCCCTCCCGCTCTGGGTGGAGCAGAAGGGAGTGTCAGACTCTTACTGACTAAAACCCACCCGTGTTCCTTCCTTAGCCCTCTATGTTCCAGGGCAGCGGTATCCCTTTCGGACGATCCCGCTACCCTGGCAGGCTTCGGCCCTATCGGGCCCCGTCGCTTATGCTGACATCTCTTTGAGGCGCGCGTGGAACACATACGCGCCGTCCGGCACGGGCCTGGTCCTGATCGGACGGTGAGCTACCCATTACTCTCCGCCCGCTACCACCCTTAGGAGATGAGCAAAACGAAAAATACTCTGAACGCTAAGCAAAAACGAACTTCTATTATAATAGCGTGGGCGGGCGATGCGATGCAACGTGCTGGGTTGGGGAACGACAATTCACGCGGATATAGTCGCGTGTACTAGAATCTAGTAATAAAAAACTTGAGAGGTGTCAAGGGACACCCGGATGGAACGAAGTTCCTTTCTATAGACAGACAGAGAAACACGCGCACGCCGCACGGCTTACAACTATAGCAAAAAGTGTCGTTACAACTTTTGGTCTTAATTTTTTCCGTCTAGCCCCCTTTCGCAACGCGCGATAAGGAACTTCGTTCCAAAAATGTTCATTTGAATACACCGAGTTTTTATGCATTAAAATTGCAAATCTATGAACAAAAAGTCATCAAAATATTCCTCCACATCCCGTAATCCCATTCATTTTAAACACAGACAGACAGCTTAAATATATTTTTTTTAAATTGAAGCCGTCTAGAACCTAGGTAGGATTTAATTATACTGCTCACTGGAAATACTGAGGGATTCAATTTTAAAATTTAATATGCTAAAGCTTTTCTATTTCTCAGTTTTCGCTCATTCGGAAGATTAAAACATTATTTCTTTCCTGTGAATGTTTGACTGTGGTTAGTGGTTATTTTGTAAGTCTGTGGAAATTCAAAGTCAGAACGTGGTTACTTGCATAGATTTGGAATGTTACGAAAATTGTGCAGAATTGAACAGACCTTTGTTATTTATGTATAATAGGGTGTCCTAATCAGCTAATCAAGGAAGACATTGGATATATCTATTACCTTTAAAGGTTTAGCAAAATAAGCCTATAATTTTCGCACTACTGGGACATAGGCTGCATCTTCGTGGTGCTGTAATCCACCACGCGGGCCCAGTGCGGGGTGGTAGATGTCACATGTCTTCGAATTTTTGGTTCTAGAAGGAAAGAAAACACATTTATTTAGCATAGACTAAAAGGGACACGGTACACCAGAGACATACATCAGATAAAATCAAATAAAAAAAGTGGGAATAATAACTTAACATGGCTACTTTTCCAACTTTAACCACAACTCTCTCTACACAAAACCGGAAAACGACATTACTTCGTTTTTACAAAAACTTTTTGGCAAAAAAAAAATCAACCGACTTTCAAAAATGACTTTAATTTCAAAAGTCGGTGTCGTTTGGTTCACATCTTCGTTGTTTGCCACCGAATTCCGAAATTAAAGTTATTTTTCACTTTGTAGTGTCATTTTTGGAAGTCGGTGGTTTTTTTTTTTGGCAAAATAGTTTTTATTTTTCACTTTTAAGTTGTAATTTTTACCAGTAATTTTTGTTTAAACACCAAACTACTGAACCGTTTTCGATGAAATTCCTATGGGACCATTTGGGAAGAACAAAAAAATATTTTTTTAAATCGGTTGGCAAGCGACGGAGTTATGAGCGAACAAATATAAAAAAAAAAATACAAACATCCGAATTGAGAAGCTCCTCCTTTTTTAGAAGTCGGTTAAAAACAGTAGCTTATTTACAAATGCCCTTTGTGACACCAACAAAAATTACCCCTTCAAAGAAACAATGTAATACACGTCTTAAAAATACTTATTCATGAACCCTTTTAATCCCAAAGAAGGTAACAGCAGAGTCTTCAACACACTCTTAGTAAATTAATAACAAAACAAAAACCAAAATTTTAAGCTGTTTCTCGCGAGCCCTTAATTACGGTTTCCAAAGCCCTTCTATTTGTTACGAGTGTTAGTTAAAAAGGGATATAAATAATTAATCACCTGTCCGCAGTTTTAACTGTGAAGGATGACCAGGGATTTTTTTGGCCAAAGTAATGTTTGGTGGAGTCGGTGTCCATGGAAATTTTTCAAAGCTTTTTTGGTGATGTTAGTCGGGAAGTGATGGCAGATTTGATTAATTAGGGGTTTCATGGTGTATTTACTTTAGTGTAACATGAAAGGATATATTATTATTTTATTTACTTATTCTGGTTCTACGCGTAAATGATCGATGGAAGACACGTGTATCGATTGTGAACCGAAACTTATTCTGGGAACCGACATGTGAATCGTTTTTTCTTAGCATGGCACGTGTAACGTTTATGTACGCTGCAGAGTCATCATCATCTGCCTAGCCTTTTTCCAACTATGTTGGGGTCGGCTTCCCGTCTTACCAGATGCAGCTGAATATCAGTATTTTACATGGAGCGACTGCCTATCTGACCTACACAACCCAGTTACTAGGAAACATGATACTCCTTGCAAAGATTGGTACATGGGTATTTACTCAATTTTGTTTGTACAGTCGGTGATAGCAATTAACTGACCCCCCTAAAAATTACTCGATTTTGCACCGTCTGCTCATAACATAAAATGTTATATATGAGTGAGTTTCAATATGTATGAGTTCATCAGACTAACACTACTCGATGAACAGAAACAATAAATAATTTTGATACGCAAACTTGAGCTTTAACATGTTGGTGTTAGGTCATTTACTATGTATGGGTATTTGTTACGCAATTTTCATTTTTATGTAGCAAGACTTAAAGGTTAGGTTAATGTTGTGATAATTAGTAACGTTATTAGTAATCAGGTAAATGTTATATAATTTACGTTATTCTTATAATAATTTATTTATAAAATAAAACCTTTTTTACATCATTATCGTTTTTTAACCGACTTTTAAAAAAGGAGGAGGTTCTCAATTCGGATGTTTGTATTTTTTTTTTTTTTCATGTTTGTTCGCGTATGACTCCGTCGCTTACCAACCGATTTGAAAAATTCTTTTTTTGTTGGTTGTTTTGTTTTGTTTCTTCCCACATGGTCCCATAGAAATTTCGACAAGATCTGATCATGAGTTTCGGAGACAGACAACGGAACTCTTCAATAAATGCCAGCAAATCAACGGCTATTGCTGCTATCGCTTATGTATGTATTGTTTACGCAATCACACAACATAACGTCACGCCTGTACGTTCTAAAGGGGTACGCAGATGTGTTCAGTATACCACGGTACACCCTCATTTCTGACAAAGTTGTTATTGGGGTACCTCTAATCTTGTAAGTATATACGAATTTGTGTTGGGTAGGTATAACTAAAAGGTGAAAAATAAAAAAAAATTAGAAAAAAAAACAACCGACTTCCAAAAACGACACTACAAAGTGAAAAATAACTTTAATTTCGGAAGTCGGTGTCAAACAACGAAAATGCGAACCCGACACCGACTTCCGAAATTAAAGTTATTTTTCACTTTGTAGTGTCGTTTTCGGAAGTCGGTTGTTTTTTTTTATTTCTGTTCAGCTTTTTTTTCGTTGGTAAAGTTCTAATTTACTATTTATTATTTATAACTTCATGCTATCGCACTATCATTATCAGCCAATAATTGTCACAATGCTGGAACACAGCAGGGTAATTCTCGTAATTTTAAGAACGTTCACAGTCTGATCTCAGTCTCAATCTGTCAAAAATACCTCTAATTTCCCTACATTTTGACAAGTTTTTGACATTTGTTTGTCGCCGAGATGAGACTGCGACTAGATTTTGAACGTTTTAAATTACGGGAATACGGGCCCTGGTCTCCTCTCTCTGAGCGGGAGCGGGCCGTAAAACCCCACGCGGGCCCAGTGCGGGTTGGTGGATGTCACATGTCTTCGAAGTTTTGGTTCTAGGAC
Organism: Apamea sordens; assembly: GCA_945859715.1. Taxonomy (NCBI): domain Eukaryota; kingdom Metazoa; phylum Arthropoda; class Insecta; order Lepidoptera; family Noctuidae; genus Apamea; species Apamea sordens. The sequence continues at coordinate 2,601,567 of OX244002.1, forward strand.
ATGCCGGTTTCCTCACGACATTTTCCTTCACCGTTTTGTGATTAGTGTTGGCTACTTAATTACTCACTTTTATTTACACAACACACACTTCTTAGTCCACACCTACATAGAGCGCCTCAGTTCCATTAGGCTTATGACGAAGTGCTCGCATTACCGTGCCCATAAGCCTATCTATCGCAAATTCACTAGGATTATCTGACCACAACGCGGTGGTCAAATAGGTCGGGTCTAACCACTGCCTTCCGATTGGTAATCTGATTTCTATTCGCTGGAAATTATATAACTATAGTATTTATAAGTAGGAATCGTTACGTGGGTATGTAAGTAAGTAATCATTTATTTACCAGAAAACTTAACGTAGGGAACATCAGTGTTGTTTCAATAAAATATTGGTACCAATATTTACGAACTATACGATATTTACCAATATTTAATAAATTAAGAGAATTGTCCCTATGTAATCAGAGGGGCAATTCTCGTAATTTTAAGAACGTTCACCGTGATTTAAAAACGTTCAATATCTCATCTCAGCGACAAGCAATGTCAAAAACACGTGCAATGACAAATATGTAGGAAAATTAGGGGTATTTTTGATAGATTGAGACTGAGATCAGACTGCGAACGTTCTTTAAATTACGAGAATTGCTTCTCTAATCTTAGACTCAAAAATACGTCTAACTTCCCTTCATTTTTGATAAGTTTTTGAACTTGATTTTCGCTGAGATGAGATTGTTTCTAGATTTTGAACGTTTTGAATTACGAGAATTGGCCTTCTGATCATCCCCTGTCTTTTAAACTAGGAAAATGTTGTATCTCAAAGGTCTTCCGAGAATTCGACTGTATTTATTTGTTGTACATTACCCTGTATTTCAGTCCTATCTGGATTGTCAAGAACAGTACCTACACATCAAAAGCTCCGATTCCTGAAAGCGTTTCACACTTAAAACACTAGGTACCTAGGTACTACACCTGTCAAGTTGAGCTCGTCGGTAAACCCTTTTCTCAAAGCAAGTTAAGGACCTTTTAAGTTCCATTGTCTGCACTAGATTTAGCCTGCGACTTCGTTCACATACGACATTTATATCCACCGTAAGGAATTTTAAAATGTTTTATACCTTTTATGGTACCTAAATAAGTATTTATGTGCAGTCACACAAAACACATACATACACTATACACTTACCATTTTATCATGAAATTATATTTGCAACTTTTTGAGTAACCCCTTGTGGGGCTAGTGGCTAAGTAATAACAACCGCATGGATCGATCGATCAGGTTAAGCTACACTTTCCGCGGTTGGTCCGTAGATGGGTGATTATACGATGGGTGATATAGGTACCAAGACCCTTCTATGCCTCGGAAAGCACGTAAAGCCGTTGGTATTGGCCGTCATTCGTGGATTTATATTTTTTGACAGTCGTTACGGTCCTCAGAATCCCGATAAGATGACAACCTTTACCAAGGGGCATCGTATTATCCTGGGTTGTTGAGGTCAGATACTAAAATACTGGTATTCAGCTGCATCCGGTTAGACAGGAATCCAACTCCAACATAATTAGGAAAACGCTAGGCAGATGATGAACTTTGAAATAACCCCTATTTCATCATAGCAGATATGAATTCGAAAATACCATGGTCGTAACACCATACAGTCAATATTTTTGGATACAGTCGCTGTTGAATTTTACTAAGAGCTTTTTATTTTGCTCGTGAGTTTCCCTGGACATTCATGAGCAAATTAAAAAATTCTGGCCTCTGATCACACATCCTCGTTTCCTAGAAACAAAAATGAATCGCTTTGCTTACCGATGGTATCGTTTTTAATGACCAAACTGAGCACATAACCCACAGGGTAATTCTCGTAATTTTAAGAACATTCACAGTCTGATCTCAGTCTCAATCTGTCAAAAATACGTCTAATTTCCCTACATTTTGACAAGTTTTTGACATTTGTTTGTCGCCGAAATGAGACTGCGACTAGATTTTGAACGTTTTAAATTACGGGAATACGGGCGCAGATTCGTAAGTAAATTTTACCTGTGACTGTTATTTCCATATGGGAGGATCTACTATACAAAGCTATGAGGTCATTGCTTAATTATTGCTAAAGATACAAGTCTTAATTTTAAATTAAATTATAGGAATCGGCCATTAGTGATTCACGAAACTACATGTTTGATAATGTTTACAACTTCGCAATCACGAAGAAAATATAATACATACTTACTTTTCATAAAACGTACTATATTACATGCAGGGTACAGAATTAGGTCATCTACAAACTTAATAAGGACATATACCGCCCGGTCTGTTATGAGCACGAGTCTCGAGATTGTCAGCAGATTACCCGGTTCGATTACCCGGTTGACAAAGAAGCAACCAATTAGCTGGTTGAACCGGGTAAATATGGTGGAGGGTAACAAGAATGTTATAGTCGCTCGTATAGTGAAGTAGGGTGACACTGGGTTCGCAACAAATAAAAATGTTTGATAAATTCAAAACATAGATGACCTGGAGGCGTACCGCGAGGGTTGGTTCGAGGTGGTGCGGGAAAGGAGTTCCTGGAAGGACTTGAGGTAGGCCTTTGCCAAACAGTGGGACAGTACATGGTGGGCAAATAAGAGGTATACACTTTATTTTTTAAATTTGATCGTATGAAATATAAAAATGATTAAGTATTTTTATTTAAATATAGTATTTAGGGCCGGCAATTCAGTATGGAAAATAATCTCAAACAAAATGTCCACCTCTAGCAGCATGGCAGATGTGAACCCTTTTCACTACGTTTTTCATGATATTTTCACACATTTCCTGTGTTATTTCAGTGACTGTGTCTCAGATATTTTGTTTTAATTCTTGAAGGTTCATTGGCCTGTTAGCATAGACACGTCTCTTTAGATAGCCCCACAAGTCAGGAGCTGTTAAATCCGGGGATCTTGGGGGCCAATCAATGTCACCGTTTCTCGAAATTAATCGACCCGGAAACGTTCTTTTCAATGTCTTGATTATGGTTTCTGCCGTATGACATGTGGCCCCGTCTTGTGGAACCACAAGTTTCCTAAGCCCAACTGAGAGGGTTGTATACCTCCAAGTTGCCCACCTTGTATAAGCTAAACAAAAAAAAACTGTAGAAGGAAGAAAAAGCTTGTTTATCTGTATTGTTGCATTCATTTCATTTTTCTACTATGGTTTTTAGTGGCTTTAGTTTCGTTCATTTCTAACAGACTTCAAAAAAGAAGGTTCTATATTCAACCCTTATGTATGGGTTTGTAGAAGGAAAAACGAGTTTGTATATCTGTATTGATGAATAACGTATAAATACTTTTCCTTCCTGAGAAATAAAATCTATGGGTACAAACTGGTAGAGCGGCAAGGCAAGTGAATGTACAGACGCCAGCTGTAGGTCAAGCTACCCGAAACTGTCAAATTTTCCCAATCAACCTTGAACCTTAATACTGTAGCGATAAAGTTGAAAATCTATTAAAGAAATTTGACAGATTTTAGTAGCTTGATGTGCTGGCGTCTGAATAAATAGAATATATAATAAAAAGCGTGTTGGCCCACTATCTTAGTTTCTGGATCAAAATGACTAATTTACACTGAATTAAACGGTATAAGTTTCCCTAACATTGTTTTGTTGCGTTCAATAAGGCACTGCTCTGGCTCTCTTATCTGGTTTTCTTACCCATCCTTGGCTACAACTCAGTCAAGCCCCTTACATCACGTTCATGTGCCCTTTTTTCGTCAGTTTCATTATATCTATTTCAATTTTTTTTTCATAATCTCTTAACTATTTACACTAGGTACTAAATTAAAAAACTAAATAAATACATAAATAAATATATAAACAAAAAAAAATATTTAGGTGTCGAACTTTTCCGGATGACAGTGATGCAGACGAGTACCCGCATCACTGTCATCCGGTAACGTGCCCAGTAGACTGGCAGCGTTGCCACGTTGAACGGCAATGCTAATTCTTTGGCCAAAGAACGACCCAAAACAACGTATTAAACATAATAATTTATTATGAAAATGTCCTAAAATTTCATAAGAATGTATTGTCACAACAGTAACCTTTCCATCTAGCATCTACAAAGGATTCCTTACCCTACTGCTATGTGCGCTATTTTTTGTATTATTTACATAAAATACACAGAATCTCAAGATTCCTCAACGCTTACATAAACTGCAGTGTTAATATTTTAGTGTGGAGAAAACTAAAAGTGAATGAGAAAGAGAGAGAAATTGTCATCATTATTATAATTATAATATAATAATATGGCGGCCACGCCAAGAATAATTTTGGGGCTGTGTACCAGGAGGTTTCTTCAAAATGTAAAGACGCTTTTAGATGCACACTATTTATTGTACAGCTTTGGGTACACAACCGTTGACACAATACTTAGTATCTTATTAGTATAATATAATAAATAACGCGAGTGAAAAAAATACGTGACCGTGCAAGTGAGTTGTTCGTTGGCAAGGGAAGAAAATAAAAGTGTGACAGCGTTGCCCTTGCCACTACAAAAAATATTACAATATTATTGCCAATTAATGATATTTAAAATTTACTACAAAAATTATTTTTATGTTTTTGTACTCATCATTATGAGCAACTTTTAATAAGGAACCAACCGTGAAATCGTGAAAAAAAACCACTTGATCCATACATTATGTTAAGTTATGCGAACATAAATCTATGTATCAACTGATTTTTTTAGGACACTACCATACCTCGCGGTCGAGGTTTAGCTCGCCACCTCGATGTTACCGTACGGCCACCAAAGGATCTCCTTTGGTGACGCACTGAGACAACCAGGATGCCTGATATCTACCAGGGATCCAGGTAAACTCCTAAGTGTGCATACACACGAGCGACACGTGTCGGTAGCAGGGCCAACTGCATCTGGCGACACGTGCCAGCAACAATATGCCGCTCGTTTATTTGAACACCGTACTCAAATACACGAACGACACGTAGTCGTCGACTGTCGCTGACACGCGTCGCGCCCTATCGTCAACACGCGTCACCGGTTGCAGGTCACTATGTAACCCGCGATGTATTGCATAGAGGTATAGGTATATAATTGTCATGCTCACTTACTGCTGTCTCACTGGTGGTGGCGCGTGTGTTGGATCATTCGGTTCCCTACGAAATGGTTGAGTTGGGTGGTGCTGATCCACGCGTCATGTTCGTGAACGGGCGCCATCAGTTGAGACTGGTCATCTCTTAACAGCCAGGGCTTATTTTTAATTTTATATTTTAATTTGTTTCTTTACATTGTTCTCACATATAGAAGCAATAAGAATAATGTACCCAGGATTTTGTAAAAATATCTTGATTTAAAAGAGTGTCCGTGGAGTTTCCTGCCCGTTCTTCTCCATAGAGATCTACGTTTTGGAATGGGCAACTAGCTTCAACTTTCTGACTAACTGACCGACTATTTAATTTTGACAATTCAAAAGTGTCTGTAAATGATTTAATTGAAATAAATGATTTGAGTTTGAGTTATCGAGGTGACATCGAGGTAGCGAGCTAAACCATGACCGCTAGATATGACAGTAAGGCATCTTCGGCATGTAATTGCCCTAAAGCACTTAGTAATATCTACATACAAAGACGCATAACACACAACCTACAATTCCCATTAAGAACAAAACTAAAAGTACATTCCTTTGTTATTAATAAGCCGTGTTTCAAGTAAATTAAACAAGAGGTGTTAACCTAGAGCCCCACAATATGTACCCACTGACAAAGGTGAGGTACTAAAAGGTCTAGGAATCCAGAATATTCTCACAATTACAGTACCCGTGTTATAGGGGCCCTGCTAAATTATTTACATGTTATATGCAGGCTACATACGATTTTGGATCTTGGTATGTAGGAGGTGGGTTTACAGTTCAGTGGAGGATGGTTGATAAAATGTTGGTTTTAAAAGACGAGGTTTTTTGTATTTGTTTTGTAGAGGTGATATTTTGATGTTTTATATCCTGTTTAGTAACTTTGATAATTACTGTTATTTTTGCAACATGTAGGTACACGACAGTGAAACAATAGTGATTAAAACACAAAGCCTAGTTCGCCAATGAACATGATAAAAAAGCGGCCAACTGCGAGTCGGTCACCGAAAAACCAACACGTGTCTTTTTCGGAACTTCATAGGCCCCCTTTAAGTTTTATTTATTTGTTGTTATGGCAGCAATAGAAATACACACTCTGTGAAAATTTCAACTGTCTACCTATTACGGTTCATGAGATACCTACAGCCCGCTGACGGACAAATGGATGGACGGACGGATAATGGAGGTTTAGTAATAGGGTCCCGTTGGCACCCTTTGAATACGAAACCCTATAAACTGCTACTATCTTAACCAAGGTGAAATCAGTCCCGTGCCGGACGGCGTGTACGTGTTCCACACGCGCCTCAAAGAGATGTCAGCAAAAGTGACGGGGCCCCATAGGGCCGAAGCCTGCCAGGGTAGCGGGAACATCCGAAAGGGTTTACCGCTGCCCTGGAACATAAAGGGCTAAGGAAGGAACACGGGTGGGTTTTAGTCAGTAAGAGTCTGACACTCCCTCCTGCTCCACCCAGAGCGGGAGGAGTCATTTGATGATTTCCCATCCTCAAAAAAAAAAATCAGTCTTGCGTATTGGATTTTTCTTCATAACCATGCCATTACGTGAACGATTCTGAAATTAATCATTCACTAATCTAAAAATTATCACCACTCATAAAAATTCCACACCATAATTCAGTATCATTAAAACCCACATTAACAATAAAACACTTGGCTTATATCCATAAATCCGTCCTCATATGAGGACAACAGAAAACTTGTCCCTTTAGGTGACATCACACAGCGGATTGCCGCCACCATCCCATTATTTTATGGGGACTGGCACCAGACATATACACAAATAAGTTTGCACTCAATGCATAAAACTGTGGGTATTTGGGACAGTATGTCGGTAGGTCAGATAAACTGCATTGTGTTAAGGCTGTAATTTTTCTAGTTAATTGTATGATGGAACAAGTAGATAGTTCACAAAGTTAAGCGATGAAACAATTCCTAAATGAAATTATTAAAAGGTAGATTTACTTGAAACTATGTATGTATGTATGTCTAGGAGCAGTGGTAACAGCCGCGACTGATAACAGCCGCGACTTCTGAGTTGTGGGTCGTAGGTTCGAGCCTAGACTACTGGTTAATGTTACATGTCTTAGAATTTTTGGTTCAAGGACATGCTGGTTTCCTCACGATGTTTTCCTTCACCGTTTTCAGAACAGTGGTGATGAAATAACTTAGTACACAAAGTTACACGTCTGTGTGTGTTCGAACCTACGACCGGAACACTTGGCAACTACTGCTCTCACCAAACAAAGACCTGCCTAAAATAGAACAAAAGAAACAAAACGTTTTCACATGTCATAAAATAACAACAAAAACAATAGCCAACATTTACTTTATGTTACCGTCGATCATATTGGATGACCTCCGTGGGTAGCAAGATGTAGGGAATTACATCAATCCAATTTGAGGAACGGCTCGCATTACCAACATTCCGAGATCTAGAAATTAGGGAGGAGTGTGTGTTAGAGGCGGTAGCGAGGCGATAAGAGGAGCGGTTTATGATATCATCTCTGTCATCAGAAGACATCCGCCACGCAGACATTCATGCGACGCTCTGTTAGAGTGATTGTCACCAGCCAGCGTCACTCTTATCTAACCTTTTCAGTGATTCCAGTAACTTCGTTACGAAACTAAATGGCGCCACTTGCTGCGTTAAATATAATATATTATGTATATCGAGGACATAAAGAGGCAGAACTTTATACGTTTACGTCAAATTCATTGTAATTGAGCATTGTATTATAAAAATATGTCAGACAAAGACTGCGCGTTTCAAGTATCAAATTACTAATGGATTCCATCATATTAAGAAAATTGATTTCAGACTATCGACATCAGTTTTAAAGCTATAGGTAATCGCAGTATTGCATCCCATCATTGGTGGCACTTTATGGGCGAATTGTACCAAACTTTTATACTTATAATAAGTGTTATCCTGAGAATTAATTTTGCATTTTTGACCATTTTTCCACACTAAAACCATAATAAAAGCAAATAAGTAGGCCAACTCAAGCCCCGAGCGAGCGATAATAGCCTAAACTCGTAGGGCTGTCACTTGTACCTACGTTATTCAATCGTCAAAAATGCATAGTCAATCTCTATACAAAACAATGTTCCCCTGTAGGGTAAGCATCAGGGACCTTTAATACAAAGTTTTTTTAAATTATTTTTTCTACACACGGCTACACATCAATCTATGCAAAACCAGTATTAGCTGACCGTTCATTGTGAGAAAATATCATACAAAGTGAGGCCAAGACAAACTGGTTTTGTATAGCTTGACGTGTAGCCGTGTGTAGAAAAAATAATTTAACATTAATAATTTAACAATTTAAGTACATAGACCAGAAGCCGACTACATTTTTTTCATTGCCTACGTCATCTTATCTGTTTAGTTATTTGAAAAATTACGATCGAAATATGACTAATAAAAACGTGGTTTTACTGAATCATGTATTTATTCAAATAAAATGAAATGATTATGAAGTCTTTGTAGTTAAAGGAGGTAGGTAGGTACACGTACAAATTATTTATTACGAGCAGTAGGGCAGCGGCGAAGCGTACGCGGGCGCGGGCGATATTACCGGCGTCACAGCCACGACTGGCGCACCTTTAGCAGCGATAAATTTTGTCAGTGTGTGCGTGCGACGACGCATACGTACGAGCGCGCTCACATACAAACCGTGCGCGGTGCGAATGTATGAAGATGTCGTACTTGTTTGCTTTTACTATGCTAAAACTGTCAGACGTCAATTTTATTCCACGGATAAAAGATATCTGACTTTGTCGAAATCAGCCCTAAGTATGTAAATAAAGTGCACGTAAAAATTAGCCTATTTTGATTATGAACTTGGATAGTCATGTCAATTTGCAACATGCTTTTTCCTATGTAAGACCATCTGTAGCGGGATCATCCGAAAGGTTTACCGCTGCCCTGGAACATAAAGGGCTAAGGAAGAAACACGGGTGGGTTTTAGTCAGTAAGAGTCTGACACTCCCTTCTGCTCCACCCAGAGCGGGAGGGATTATATGATGATTTCCCAGCCTCAAAAAAAAAAAGGGTGGTAGGGTGATGTTAAAGCCAAAGTTAAAGAAAAAAAAAAAAAAAGACCTGTCCATCTATGAAAAAAATCGTTCCGCCTTACATAAAAACCGCTGTCCTCTCGTAACAAACACGGTTCTTCAAAACATTGAGCCGTCGGAATAAAAATGAAATGTTACGCAGTAAAATCTAAGATGGCGGCCTATAGTCCGCGAGCGGTGACAATGCGCGCCCCTCACATAAAATTGAGACATTCCGGCTCTTTTCCTGTTTCATTCCGCTTCGGCTTTTGAAAACAATCTAGTGTTACTAGTGTATGTTTGGCTTTATTATCACCATGAGCCCTTAATGATTTACAGCTGGAAATACAATGTGGAGACAGAAAGAAAGAAAGAAAAAACGACACTACAAAGTAAAAAATAACTTTAATTTCGGAAGTCTGTGTCGTTGGGTTCGAATTTTCGTTGTTTGCCACCGACTTCCGAAATTAAAGTTATTTTACACTTCTACTGAACCGTTTTTAATGAAATTTCTATGGGACCACTTCAGAAGTATCTCCTTTCGAACAAAAAAAGAATTTTGAAAATCGGTTTACAATTGGCGGAGTAATCGCGTAACAAACACAAAAAAAAAAAACATACCGTCGAATTGAGAATTGTTAAAAAAAGAAAGAAAAAACATTTATTAACAGCAACATGACACGAATGAAAATACTAGCAATACTTCTGCATAGGGGCCCGTGGCTAAATAATAATAGCCGCACAGGATCATCGATCAGGTTAAGCTACGCTTATCGCGGTTGGTCTGTGGATGGGTGACTATTTTTACATACCGAGACTCCTCCGTGTCTCGGAAAGCATGTTCAGCCGTTGGTAGCGGCTGTCATTCGCGGATCTTTGACAGGTGTTACGGGTAGTCAGAAGTCTGACAACCAGTCTTACCAATAACTGTAATTTTACCCAATTACTATATTATGTACGTCAGATAGGCCGACCCCAACTATGTTGGGCAAACGCTAAAAGATTGTACTTAGATATTAATGTAGAATTTCAAAATGTTTCGTGTGCCAAAAACTGGCAGTATAATAATTTAATCTTAAAGTTTTGTACACGAAATTAGACTGCCCTTAGGAGCCTCTTAACTTGAAATTAGTCTCATAAACGAGCACTTATACCTCGAGTATTGAGAGGTCGGCTAAAAGTTCCTTGTGCTTGTTTTGTCAAGGACCTCTTTGTGCTGAGTCCTTTATGTATTTAAGTTCCACGCTTAAGACTATGTACTATGGGCAAAAGTTCCGCGTGCTCACCTTAAAAGCGATAATCGCATAGCACGGTTCACGACTCGATCGCACAATGCATGCGTTTTGACCAATAGGATGCACGAACCGTATTTTAGTCGTGTGCGTATTAGTATAATGATGTATAGAAGTGTGCGACTCTCACTAGGCGCGTGCTATGCTCACTAAATTGTTTGTGAGACGATTTCCTTAATGAGCATGGCCGGCGTGAGCTCTTCATGAATTCTTATTTTGTTATTGACTAGCTTCTGCCCGCGAATTCGTCCGCGTAGATTTCGGATTTGTGACAGGATTGCGTATCTCAAAAGGAAATCAAAATAACCCATAAAGATACTATTTTTTTTAAAAAATAAATAGAAGTAAGAAGATGATTTTTTTAAACTTTGCGAAAATTATGAAAACTTTATAACACTATACAGATGCGATGTAAATAGTTATATTATGACTTGATTTTTGATTTTGTAAACTTATTTACCGACAATCGTAATATTTTAATTTCGCCATAACTTAAAAACCAAACGTCCAATTTTAATCATTCAAAGACCAAATATTATCTACATAAACAGTACTTAGTGATGAAATAATTTATTTTGATAAGCATTAATAGCATGAGTAAAATAAATGCGTTTAAATGTAGTCCAAAAAAAAATCAAGATTTTTAAATAAAAAATGGTTGTTGTGCCTCACTCGACATAGATAGGTATAGTGTGTCGCGGACTTTTTTGTGGATATTTATAAGATCTACCATTAATTAAAACATTTTATGGTTCTATCTTTTATAGTTTAGGCAGCGTACGCAAAATACGTAACTTTTCTGGTTTATTTTTTACACCTTGTCTCCGAAAAACCCAAATATCTTACGGAACCCTATTTTTTCTAAAATTAAATTTAACCTACGTTACTCGTGGATAATGTAGCTTTCGAATGGTGAAAGAATTTTTTAAATCGGTCCAGTAGTTTTGAGCCTATTCATTACAAACAAATAAACAAAGTTTTCCTCTTTATAATATTAGTATAGACAAGAAGTAATATTTTAATAGGTAACTCATATCTTCTGTTTGGTTTAGACAATCAATGTATTATTGATATTGCTGTATTAAATTGTTATCAACTTTCCACAAAAATAGAATAATTTGGAATAAGAAATGTCAAACTATGTATTACAATTTACATATCTATTAAATCCACTTTAATTATGTTCCTCTCTCTATCGGGGCTATAAATTTACGTTACTTATGAACACTTTCACTTCACTGCCTCCCCAATTTTCACCATATCCTAAGTATGCGATGCCGCCATACAAATCGGAGCGAATGCACTAGTTGCGTTGACCGGCACTGCATAAAGGTATTCTTTTTACTTGTGAAGTGCTATTGAAAAGTAAATAACTATATGTCTATGTGATTACACTTGGGAATACGTATATGTCAAGAAAGAAGCAAGTTACGTAATTTTATTGGAAATTGACAACATATTTTGGTATCTTTATCTTTTATTGCTCTACAAATTCGAACATATGAAGCAATGGATTAGCAATATCCTTCAAAATGATTCAGGTAGAGATGTTTTGATTGAAATAGCACAATTACAGTAATAATTCTTAACTAATACTTGCCGCAGTTCATACAATGTTATCAGAGCTTTTTGTTTATAGTTGCCGCAACTTTTGCCGTAATGCCAACGTATGGCAATAGCCGCCCTATTGTTTAACCGGATTTCCAGACATTCCCACTAAATAACAATGGGATTTAAATATTGAACTTATTTTTATTGCAGTTGCAAAATTTGCGGCAGCTAACATAGAGCAATAAAAGAATAAAAATAAGTTCATTGTCTTAATCCCATTATTATTTAGTGACAATGTCTGGACACCCGGTTAAACAATAGGACGGCTTATTATAATACAAGGGCCTACGGCCATACGTTGGCGAAAAGATAACCAATTTTATTACCTTAAGATTATCTCATATGTTTTGCAGTTGTTACTTGTATTTGGTTCAATACTTTTAACAGTTGTAATATTCGTTTTATCCATTAATTTATCACACCTTTGATTTGATTGTAAATAAGTATAATAACGAGATTTCACAAACAAGGTATCTTTCTAATCAACTCGACAGGCGCGTTGCCGGCATTGCAACCTACCTATGACAAGTTTTTTTTGACAAATTTATCATTTATTTAGTTCCTACGCCACGCGCTACTTTAAAATTACCTACCTACTAAGTGAACAATCTTAAACTAGTTTTTTTCTAGTTTTGTTACACAATATTTTTAGAGAACATAAAACAAAGAAAGACATAGCCCTCTCAAATCGACGGCACGGTTTGCGCAGTGGTTAAGCGATTGACTGCTGCGCTTCGTGTCGCGGGTTCGATTCCCGCACGGAACAAATATTTGTATGGCCTACAAGTTCCGGGTCTGGCTATTTGTGTATGTGAGTTTAAATGTTTGTAAACGCACCCACGACACAGTAGAAATTCCTAGTGTGGGGCAATGTTTTAATAAAAAATACAAAAATCGTGTCGTATATCTTGTGTTTCTTTATCTTAATAATTAACAAAAATATAACAAAAAACTAAAAAACAACAAATTCACCAAGAAAGGTAGCATGACACTAAATTGAAGACTTCAAAATCGTTGGCAATGTTTTAAACTATGACTACAGTTTAAACAGTGACATTAATCAACGAATTAGTATAATACAAATTGGAATACTGAAAATTAACCTAAAAATAGCTATACAGTGTTATTTGTAAAACGCTATTAACCTCACAGGACAAAAATACTGACATCATAAATAACAACTTTTGTTTTATGACTTTTAATATTATATAATTCATCATTTTTATTTTTTTCATGAACTACTTATTTCAAAATACTTAAATCAATCGCTCTAAGTGTGAAGAACTCTACGCGGAGAAAGCACTAGATAAGTAAACAAATAGTGCGTTGCGAATGCAGGGGCGTGGCGGTACTAACTACAAAAATTAAAAGAAAAAAAAACTTTTTAAAAACAAGCTTTTATTAGGTACTTAAAAAAGTATTTTTTTTCTTTTAATTTTATTTTGAACTTTTTAGTATTTTTGATGCGAGATTGACTACGGCGTAGTTCGTAGCGCGTAGCAGTGTTTTTCCATTATATGCATTTACTGCACTTAAGTTACCTGTTCATCTTTAGTCCCTGGTTACCATCTAGCACCAAAGCACTCGTTAAGACGAATCAAACGAGCCCAAACTCGATGGAGTTATGTCGTTTAATTACCGAGTTCCTATGGCCATCGTCCAGCTTCATCATCAGACCTTAGTTACCATCTAGCACCAAAGTACTCGTCAAGACGAATCAAACGAGCCCAAACTCGATGGGGTTGTGTCGTTTAATTACCGAGTTCCTATGGCCACCTTCCAGCTCCATCATCAGACCCTGGTTACCATGTAGTATCAAAGTACTCGTCAAGACGAATCAAACGAGCCCAAACTCGATGGGGTTGCGTCGTTTAATTACGGAGTTCCTATGGCCACCTTCCAGCTCCATCATAAGACCCTGGTTACCATGTAGTATCAAAGTACTCGTCAAGACGAATCAAACGAGCCCAAACTCGATGGGGTTGTGTCGTTTAATTACCGAGTTCCTATGGCCACCTTCCAGCTCCATCATCAGACCCTGGTTACCATGTAGTATCAAAGTACTCGTCAAGACGAATCAAACGAGCCCAAACTCGATGGGGTTGCGTCGTTTAATTACGGAGTTCCTATGGCCACCTTCCAGCTCCATCATAAGACCCTGGTTACCATGTAGTATCAAAGTACTCGTCAAGACGAATCAAACGAGCCCAAATTCGATGGGGTTGCGTCGTTTAATTACGGAGTTCCTATGGCCACCTTCCAGCTCCATCATCAGACCCTGGTTACCATGTAGTATCAAAGTACTCGTCAAGACGAATAAAACGAGCCCAAACTTGATGGGGTTGCGTCGTTTAATTACGGAGTTCCTATAGCCACCTTCCAGCTCCATCATCAGACCCTGGTTACCATGTAGTATCAAAGTACTCGTCAAGACGAATCAAACGAGCCCAAACTCGATGGGGTTGCGTCGTTTAATTACGGAGTTCCTATGGCCACCTTCCAGCTCCATCATCAGATCAACACTATGTCATAATAATATTGCATTGTCATCCGATTTATACATGCATACAAAATTTCAGCTCAATTAGAAACCGAGAAGTGGATCAAATTTAACTTGCAAGATATGATTACAGACAGACAACGGGACAGGTGAAACTAAATAAAAGCTTGTAACAGACAACGGGACAGGTGAAACTAAATAAAAGCTTGTAAAATACAGATCTAAAAAGTGTTATTACCTACAACAAAAAATTGAAAGTCTATTTTTGGTTTTGTCAAAAGTCATAGAACAAAAGTGGTTGTTTTTGATGTTATTAATATAGTCCTGCACTCCTGCCAAGTGTTTTAAAAATAACCCTGTATAATGGAATTATACAGTATGTTAACTAACGAAAGGCTTTCCCGCTAACCCGCAATAGCATATTTTTTTAGCATGACGCTATTCGTCATGCTAAAAAAATATGACCATTCAAAAATGGTAATGGTTGTTTTTAAATGGTAATATTTATTTAGCATGTATGGACGCTATTATAGAACGCCTTTCGTTAATTAACATACTGTATGTTAAAAATTATAATTAAATTAATATTTCGTCGCTGCTCCTGCCGCATCTAAAATGAAATGTCGTAAAATTATATGGTGATAGTAATATACGGGAAGCGTCAACACTTAGCGAGACGCAAATTGGCACTGCCGCACTCTGGCTACTGACTTTGAAATTTTGTTACACGCCCTTTACTCACACAAATGCATATTGTCTCTAATTGGGCGACACCAGGAAGGGGTGTGGCTTGTCACTAGCTGCGCTTCCGCAGAAATATTTTCTTAAGTGAGCATGCTCATCGTTTGCCGATAGTACATATCTAAGTATTGTTTGAATAGATATAATATAACTAAAACAAGACTTACGTATTCCTAGTACTAATTATGGAAAAAAAAAACAACAATACATGAGGGAGAAAAACTTTATAATTCACTACCAAAAGATATAAAAAATATACAATCGTTATTACTATTTAAAAAAACTACTAAAATGTCACATCTTAGAGGGTCATAAAATAGAATAACTTTAAATAATATAATTCATTTGCCTCTAGTGTAAACGAGTCTTTACTTTAGATTTTAAAACATGCATAAAAACAAAGATTGCGAGTCACCGCGCGTCGATGCGCCACGCACCGGTAGATAATACAAAACATTTAACAATTACCTTCTTATATTCGTAATGTTAACACTATTTAAGCTCTCACTACTCCTGGACAAGAAAAATATTTTTTAGTTTTTATTTCTGAACAAGTGATTTGTAATCTTTAGAAATAAATTAATTCAAACCGTAAATCATTATTCAAATAAAAATATATAATTAAACCTACATGGGCACTTATGAAACGTCAGAATCTAGGTGCACGGTTCCTATTGGTCGTTTCCTCTGGAGATGAGCTGGCAAGACATTAAACGGTTAAGCTTTAAAATAAAATGACTTTTAAATTGTTTTCAAATTATAGTGTTTATATTATAGGTATGAGAGGACAATTGTAGGCCTGTGCACAATTACTAGAAATTGGTAAACTTATTGTTTTTCTGCATGCTTGTGTGCTTATACTTTTGTTTTTTGGATCCAATATTTAGATATAGATATAATTAAAGATTTAAGTAGGTACGTATAGCATGTTACCTATACCTTTTTTTTCGCATCCCAATGGTAAAGTTAATAATTATTACAGAACGCCACGGTTGAGAACGATCCGTGTATTTTTTGTTGGTTTTATCAATATCTAAAGTTAATACACATAGTCATAGTCAGTGTGAACAAGAGCAGTGGTGGCTCAGTGGTAACGACCCCAACTTACGAGTTGTAGGTCGTGGGTTTGAACCCGGTGCGTTACTTTGTGTAATTTATTTCATCACTACTGCTCTCAACACGGTGAAGGTAAACATCGTGACCAAACCGTTCTAGAACTAAAAAATTCGAAGACATGCGAAATCTACCAACTCGCACTGGTCCCGCGTGGTGGATTATGGCCCACTCCCTCTCATAAAGAGGCCTATGTCCCAGCAGTGGGAACGTTATAGGCTGATTATGCTACTGAGAATGAGTATCGGTATAGTCCTATGACTAAACCGATACTCATTCTCAGTAGCATACTACAACTAATTAAACAATCTGCCTGGCCTTTTTCTCCACTATGTTGGGGTCAGCTTCCTGTCTAACCGTATGCAGCTGGATACCCAGTATGTTATACATATAGTCATCATCATTTTCTTGCTATTATCCCAATTTATTTGGGAGTAATTATCATCTATATATTAATACTAGCTGTGCCCCGCGATTCCACCCGCTTGAGTTTCGATCCCGTGAGAACATCGGAATAAAAAAGTATCCTATATGTTAATCCTGGTTATCAACCATCTGTGTGCCAAATTTCATCCAAATCCGTTCAGCAGTTTTTGCGTGAAAGAGTAACAAAGACCCATCTACACAAACTTTCGCGTTTAAAATATTAGTAGGATAGAAATAACAAAAACTGTAAAGTTCAAATGCTTCAGAAAAATCAACCACTCCTGCTATGGAGAGGGTAAGCGAAAAAAAGCAAGATAAAAGAGAAAATCTTGGACAATCGTCAGCAATAAAAGAGAATTGAGACATCTCCTTAATTCCTTCAACGTTAACAGGCCCTTGTAGAATGAAGGCATAGAAATTGATACTGTAAATTTAAACATTCCTTTTGTTTTAAAGGAAAAAGGCCAAGTTACTAAGATTAAGTTCGGATGATATTAGCTTTTAGATAGGAAATTGGAATTGGCCCTTTAGAGCGTAAAGCACGTCGTCCATGACGCTACTCAAAAGTAAAGGTTTATCCACACGTATCAGGAGGATTACTCCCTAAGCACGAAATCCATAATTTCAGCCGATAGTGCAGTGTGCTGTGCCAAGGTTGCTGATGAGGCTGAGGGTGATGAGGGTGATATGCGCAGTCGCTACATGCTGATGGTCAGGATACCCGTTGAAGCCGTGGGTGCTGGCTGGCTGGGTGACTCACCGCTATAAAACTGATGACGTCACGCTGGACGAAAGCTGAGCTGACGTTCATATTCGGGGCCATCAGAATAGAGGTATGAAGAACGGCACCCTAATTGCGTAACACACAATCAATCGGAATCGGTTTCATTTTGACAGTACAACAACATTCATTGCGTTATTTACGTGTTGAGCAGACAAATTTTTCGAACTTATGAAGCAATGGATTAGCAATTTGCTTCAAAATGATTCAGATTCCTATTGAATGTGTGTTACGCATTTAGGGTGCGGGATATAAAGGTCACTCATCTTCCATAGAAAACAGAGGATCCTTTTTCATTCGACATTCAGACGGGTGTCTTATCTGGTGGGCAACTGCCCGATGTCGGATAGTCTTGCGATAAACTTTGCTTGCACGAAGCAGGATTTTGCGTGATATCCATCACCACGCGGACCAGTGCGAGTTGATAAAATATCACATGTCATCGAATTTTTGGTTCTAGGACATGCCGGTTTCCTCACGATGTTTTCCTTCACCGTTTTGAGAGCAGTGGTGATGGATTAGTAAACACAAAGTAAAGCGCCTGCCTGAGTTTGAACCCATGACCCTTAACTGGTAAGTCGCAGCCATTACCTCTACGTCACGACGATTTACTAACGCGTTACTAACGGTTGGTGATGGGTTCCGTCGTGTACGGACCGTCATTGAAGTAGTGATGTGACCCTACCTACTCATTGGTGATTTGAATTTGTAACACATTACTTTTGAGTAGCATTATGTTGTCGTGGACGACGGGCCTTAAGATGAACGATTTTGGAAAAAGAAATGAAAAATAATGTAATGGTAAGTGTTACTTTGTGGGTACTTTGTTATATTGCTCCTTAAAATGGTATAGTTAAGTTTCTTTTCGGGGAAATACCGGTTCCTCGTAATAGAGTTTACCGGGAAAATTGACAACACTATCTATACATACGTCTTTTTCTGCCTAGCAACCTTCCTGTGTTCCAGTACGATGCGCATTCGTGTCTATAAAATTACAGGCACGGGAACTGTTTCGCGTTTGTTGTCAGCAACGCGTTACAAATCCTTTGATGTTCGTGCCCAGACTGAGTAAATGGTCACTTAACTTACGAATAATAGTTTCAGATCAACGTTATGGCGTCAATATACTGTTGCTTAGTCGTAAATGTACAGTCAAAGAATCAATTACATATGTTGTGCACCTCAATCATCATAGATTAGTTAGGTTGAGTTAGATTTATTGTTCTCGTGAAAGTGACGATTGTCTTAGTGAGAAATAAAGTTATCACTCATCCTCCATGTTTCTGGCGGGCAACTGCCCGATGATTCATGTTGGGCCGTTGTATAATGCTAGTTGTGCGGTAAACTCTGCTTGCGAGATGCAGAATTTTACGTAACGTCAGTATGACGCGTTCTTCGCCTGTGACGTTGTAGATACCGTTACATATAATAATAATAATAATGTTTATTGAAGAAACTAAGACATAAATTACAAAAAATTTTAACAGGCTAATTTGAAATAATATAAATGGTTTATTCATCTGTAGTCGTATATGTAGGTAAGCCTATATTTTTTTAATTCAAAATAATGAAAATACAAAAAATTCTTAGTCACAGGATCACCCCCTCTTCTCAGTGCAAGAGTATACAGTATAACTCTTTTTGTACGACTTTGTACAAAAAATGTCAAAACCACGGCTCAGCTTAGAAGCTTAGAACAAAATCGTTCACTAGGCGGGTACAGTGAGCTACAAAAGCGTTGTATTTTTGTGAGGTCTGAATCGTTTTAGTTCATTCGTTCAGTGTCGTGTCTAATGGATTGTGAGTGGAGGCGCTCGCGTGTGCGGATCTGTCTGTATTTCTGATTTTGGTACAAGTTTCAAGAACTTAGCGGCTAACGACAAACACGTAAGTCCACTATCATCATCAGCACGCAGTTTTAATGTGAAAACTTTCAATCACAATCCAAGGGTTTTGAAGGACATTCCTAATACATTGCTGCAAAGGTTTGAATAATGAGTCTGCTCAACAGCATAAATAACGCAATGTTCTCTTAACTATATCTTCTAATAGTTAGAGAAGCACGAATAAAAGTTGTTTAAGGAATATAATCATCTAGGTAGACATCCCTACTTGACAAATTGATTTTTTGAGAAAAAATATACGAATATTATTTGAGTGCGCGATAGCTTCAATAGCTTGGTAGCAGTAGTAGCCGACAGGATAGACAGTCCAATGATGAGGCAATGGATGACCACTCATCGTGCGTCATTCCAATATTTAAAATAAGTTGTTTTAGTGTATTTTTTGTGTAGGTATGTGTTTTCATGTATGTATGTATGTTTTGTGTAAAAAATTGTAATGTGTGTTGTTTCTGGACCTGGTCTGAAATAAATTTAGTATCTCCTTTATTTGAATGTAAACATATAAAATATTATTATTATAAGGAGACCTGTAAAGACAATTTACAAAGTTTATCTTATTTAAAAGTGGACTGATAAGGAACAGAAGGCTAATTGTCGTAATTTAAAACGTTCCAAATCTAGTCGCAGTCTCATCTCGGCGACAAACAAATGTCAAAAACTTGTCAAAATGTTTGGAAATTAGAGGTATTTTTGACAGATTGAGATTGTCATCAGAATTGCCCCTCAGATCAAACGTATGTATGGCTGTAATAAACTTTACATTCCTTTTATAATCGTAATAAAACTTCAACTTCAAAATTTAGTCTTCTTTATTTAGTTTTCTTCTGTAAAGATGTTTTTTTACAGGTTCCGGGGAAGACTACATTTTTTCCAGGTGTCATTACGAACTAGAATTTTAAACACAAAGCACCATACACGCTTCATCGCATCCCTTAAATCCTAGTACTAACTTTGCAATGCCCTACTAAACACTTGCCAACTTTTTCAAGCACTCAGCTCAATCTCTATCACAACGCAACACATACTATTTTCGCTTAACCCAGCGTTACCTGCAGTTGGTAATCGCTGCATTATCTAGTTCTTAAATACGATGAAAATGCCTTGTTGGGCACAAAATTCCGTTGGGAAAACTAACAAGCTGAGTCAGCGTTTTATATAAATAAGGGAGTGAATATGCTTATTTGAGCAGAAAAATGTTAGTATGATTTTTTTGTAGGAAGGTAAAGTATTGTGCAAACTGCGGCTAAGGATGAGTTATTCGTCTAGAGCATATATGGGCAATGCCCGGCCCGCGGGCCGGATGCGGCCCGATCCGGCTTTTGGTCCGGCCCGCGAAATATTTTCTAATCGCGTGTGGAAAAGGATATTAATTCTCAGTTCACGCCAACAAGAAAGAAATATATTCTTTCAGGCAGATTCAAACCTATGGCGAAAAAATGGATACATTCTTGATAGATGGTGTCCACTGCTTGTTTTGCGCAACTTTTTCGTATAAGATTGCAGTGTCTACAAGCAATGTATAACAATATGTTGTCAGTCACAATTTTATCGCAACTCGCTCGTCTATTGTCTACCTCTTATGTAAATATGAGCGGTGTCTTCATTAGTTATCTATGGTTTGGCCCGTAACTTTCCAAAGGTTGCCCATCCCTGGTCTAGAGACACACCTATGGAATTGTCCGCCTCCATTGAAGAGATTGTAACATTTCTTGACATATGTATTTTTGAGATGTATTTGTTTGGCCAATAGTTATATCCATTTTAGCAGTAGGTCTCGGATACTACATGATTAATGAATTTTATTTCTGTAAGTAGATATAAACAAACACTTTTATATGTCAATCATATTTTATAAACTAGATGTGATCGGCGTTTCTGACTGACTCTGACAAGAAAGGCCGAAACAAACTCAGAGGTCACAGTCTCTTTTAAAGTCCAGACATGATCTTGGTCAGATCATGACCAAGTAAATTGATGTCTTGTGAGGATAGATCATCATCGCATTTATCAGTAATCGTGCAGTTCAACTCAGATCATAAGGAGCTCAACGATTCGGCGAACAACAGACGACATACTGAGTGATATTAACGTTGCTGAATGCCTTATATGTTATTAGTTTACCACGAAATAAACTATTCTCGTATAGCTTGTGAGTACAAAAGTAAAATCAAGTCAGTAACTTGATTGAAGATCAAATCCTTCAAACAAAAGTTATGTGCCAAAGTACACAATCAGCCTATAATGTTCCCACTGCTGGGACACAGCCCTCCTCGCTTCGAGAGGGAGTGGGCTGTAATCTACCACCGTGGGCTCAGTGCGCGCTGGTATCTATTGACAACTTGCATTGAGTCCGTAAAATATTTCAGTAAGGAGGCGTTATAAAAAACAAAATCACAATATTGATTGTGTGTCTTAGTTGTAAACATAGATGTCACATGTCTTCGATCTTCTGTTCTAAGACATGCTAGTTTCCTAAACAGTATTGATGAAATTATTTACCCAAAGAGAAGAGTGTGCCTGGGTTCGAACCCACGACCTACACCCCGTAAGTCGGGGCCACTGACTGCTCACGATCTCGCTCAATCAAAGTAAATGTACTTTGATTGAGCGAGATCGTGATCTGTTATTTTATTCATAGAATCTATCGTAGAGCTCTGCCATCATGCAGTTGAATAATATATACATACTTACCCACATATAATGTGATAACAAATGTACTAATATATAATCCACGGTTCGTTTCCCTTATTCTCAAAAAACACTCCCCATTTGGGTTGAAATTAAAGTTTATTATCATTAGCATAACCTAAAAAAACAACCAAAATTGCCCATAAAGTATCCTTTTTATTTTTTACAACCTTTCTTTTCTCGCGCCTGCAGATATAAAAATGAAAGCAAGTAATGTACAACCTACTTGTTTAAAAATATTCTGGGTTTTCCTTGATCCCAACTTTTTCGGAGTTCTTGTCAATGTAGAAATTTTGTTAATGTTTTATCTAACTTTTTGCTGGCATGGTAGATAATTAGCTAAGCACAAGATAGTTAAACAATCGTGCTGCCATCGGCATCTAAGTTCTATGTCGTGGGTTTGGCTTCCACACTTAGTTCTTCAAGTGGAGTTGAGAATATGTCATGCTCACTTAAATGTCTCACTGGTGGTGGCGCGTGTGTTGGATCATTCGGTTCCCTCCAAAATGGTTGAGCTGGGTGGTGCTGATCCACGCGTCATGTTCGTGAACGGGCGCCGTCGGTTGAGACTGGTCATCTCTTGACTGCCAGGGCTTATTTTTAATTTTATATTTTAAATTGTTCTTTTTTCATTGTTCTCACATACCTATAGAAGCAGTAAGAATAATGTACCCAGGATTTTGTAATAATATCTTGATTTAAAAGAGTGTCCTTGGAGTTTCTTGCCCGTTCTTCTCCAAAGAGATCTACGTTTTGGAATGGGCAACTAGCTTCACTTTCTGACTAACTGACCGACTGTTTAAAATGTTGACAATTCAAAAGTGCCTGAAATGGTTTAATTGAAATAAATGATTTGAGTTTGAGTTTTGACCATTGTGCGTGGGGCACGGCGGCTGCTATCAGTGGTAATTCGAACCAGCCCACCTCCCTTCAGAAGGTGATTAGGTCTCCTGGTCAGTTGAGAACAGCCGCCATAGGCAATAATAATATAATATGCGTGATTCTTAGAGAAAACTATCATACGTCCTTTTCGGGTTTGTTTCCAGTTCCCTGCATGTGTACCACTGCGTAACACACTTTCAATCATAATTCGAGGGTTTTGAAGGAAATTCCTATTCCATTACCTACTTCATAAGTTTGAAAAATTCGACTGCTCAACAACGTACCTAAATATGAAGCAATTATCTGAACTGTCAACAAGAAAGGTATTGCCATCCATTTCCGATTAAGGTATGTAACGAGCAACGGGCAGCTCGCCGCCCGGTAAGGACCAGGCCCGGGTCGACGGCGCGTTGTGTTCCACGCGCGCCTCAAAGAGTTGTCAGCACGAACTGACGGGGTCCGCTAGGGCCGATGCCGCCGGGGCTGCGGGTTGTTCGAAAGGGATACCGTGGCCCCTGGCAACTGAAGGAACACGGGTGGGTTTTAGTCAGTAAAAGTCTGACACGTCCTTCCGCTCAGCCCAGAGCGGGAGAGGTCATTTGATTATCTCCCACCCCAAAAAAAAAGGTATGTTAGGCAATTACCCCATATTTTGATGCAGTTTCACCATTATTATTATTATTCTGCCTAGCCTTTTCCCAACTATGTTGGGGTCAGCTTCCAGTCTAACTGGATGCAGCTAAATACCAGTATTTTACATGGAGCGACTTCCTATCTGACCTCCACAACCCAATTACTGGGTAATACGATACCCCTTGGTTGTCAGACTTTCAGGCTTCTGACTACCCGTAACGACTGCCAAAGATCCACGAATGACAGCCGGGACCAACGGCTTAACGTGCTTTCTGAGGCACGGAGGGGTCTCGGTATGTAAAGATGGTCACCCATCCACAGACCAACCACGGCAAGCGTAGCTTAACAAAGCTTGCAGTTTTACCATTATTTAGAATATTTATTCCGGAATGTTTATTGGGATAGCGCAAAAATAACATCTATATAGCAAAGAAATGTCAGTGTTTTCTCAAGTTTTAAATATTGGGCGAATCAGGGGAAAGCCGCTAGTGTAAAATAAATTAACTTAAAAACCTTCTCAAAAAAATAAGGATTCATAAAAATCGGTACCATTTAAGTAAACACCAAGTCGAACATCGCAAACCTAAGCTCTCCTTCAACTAAAAAATGTTCAATCAAATGGTTCAGATCACCCCAGTGCATTTGGCAAACGCAGACTATCTCTGTTAGAAGACATCGTGTAAAGAAACTGTGAGGTTAGTGTCCTCAGGTCGTGGAGGTCAGAACCCTGACCCCGCTGGTGTTCTGTTTCTTTTTTCTAGTAATTACTGTTATAGCAGTGCTAATGAGAAAAGTAGATAAAGATATTTATGCAGTAAGTTCAGTTGGCACAAGATGCATGACAAAAACAAAATAATATACATTTATGAATTATTATTTGAGATGCATGGCTTTTTCCTGCGGCTTCGCCCGCGTGTATGCCGAGAAATATCCCACGGGAACCTACTACCGGGAGAAAAAGTGCCCTATTAGACGACCTATTTTCATATAACTCTATGGGTTTACGCGGTGCAGTCTGCATGATTTTTTCCGAAATCTTCAACAATCATCATCATATTATTTCAGCCAATTTACATAAAAACTTACAGAATTATACTCACTTGAAAAAAATTGATATTACTTACTGCCGCCGGAATGACTCATGAGGACTTGAATCATTCCGGCGGCAGTAATGAGAAATTTTTTCAAGTGGTTTACATTAACTGTTCAACTGCACATAGAAAAATCCTTTCATCAAATATTGTTGACCTTCTGATTAATCTGTACTGTAACAGAACTCATGCATTTTTTTTTCTATTGAAGTCCTAACCTTATTAGTATTGAGAAAAAATACTTTTTTTTTGTAGAAAATAATTCTAATTCTTTGTTAATTATCTCTCATTGCATTACCAATCTATATTAAATTTTATTTACGTTTCAAATTGACGTTATTTCAAGTTAAATATCAACTTTAATGGAAATTAAGTTGATTTCACATTGACTAGCCTAGACTGACAATAGTGCTATAGTCAATGTGAAATCAACTAATCTGCCGAGCCTGTTCCCAACTATGTTGGGGTCGTCTTCCAGACTAACCGGATGCAGCTCAATACCAGCATTTTATATGGAGCAACTTCCTATTTGACCTCCACAAGCCAGTTACTGGGTAATACGATACCCCTTGGTAAGATTGGTTGTCAGACTTTCGGGCTTCTGACGACCCGTAACGATTGTCACAGATCCACGAATGACAGACGGGACCAACGGCTTAACGTGCTTTCCGAAACACGGAGTGATCTTCGTATGTGAAGATGGTCACCCATCCACGGACCAACGGCGGCAAGCGTAGCTTAACCCGATCGATCGACCCGTGCGGCTTTTATTACTTTGCCAAATCCGAAAGCCTGTACCTATTTTCACCAGACTTCGCTACAACATAGACAGGGTTACGTTTTTTTCCAAATTAGGCATAGATAGTTATCCTCAAAAAAAAAAATTTCATGCGTTTTTTTATTTGAGCTTCTATAATTATCAGTACCTACAGTTCGCATCCTAATCTCAAACTCAATCTGACAAAAATACCCCTAATTATAATTACTACTAGACTATCGATGTCAAAACCTTGTCAAATATGTAGATATTTGACAAGGTTTTGACATTGATAGTCACTGAGATGACATAACGATTAAAGTTTTGACGTTTTGAAATACGGGAAGCGACTTTCTAGTGTATTAACCCCCGGGCCACCACGATTTTCATTATTAAACTCACCAGATCACTCTAATAAAAGATAATAATAATCCGCTGTTATGAAAACAGCTTATACCTACCTGGACGCTAAACATAGCACCGGGAAAATCGTGCAAAAGATTACTTTAATCTCAGCAGAAAATACCTTTTCACCCAGATTTTTATAGCTTAAATTCGGATCCAACCCCTATTTAGTACCTCCCTACCACAAAATAAGGATATACAGAAGGTCGGCGGCATACAAGGAGCGAAAACACACACACGCTATTGAGAGCTGTACATCTAACTAATCCGTCATCGGCCGAAGTAAGCTCGTACGTCGTCGGCCGAACTCGGATAAAACATATTTTTCAAACCAAACATATGTTAGAGAAAGCGAGTGCATACACTACTTTAACCGAAATCGTCCGATGACGTCCAATAAGTAGGTGTACGCACTTACTTTCTTTTACATGTGTTTGGATCAATCGGCCGAATTCGACCCGACGACGTACGAGTATAGTTCGGCCGATGACGGATTAGGTGTACGCGAGCCGTTACAGTCCTTTCATACTTATTTTACTTTTGACAGCAGCAACCAAACATCAACATTGATTTTGATAGACTTGCTAGTAGCAGCAATCCAAAGCAAGTGCAAAGAATACCTTCGTGGCCGAAGTTATTGCGTCAAAGTTGCTCCTAGTCTTAGCAGACCTGTAAACGTGACGCACAGCCCGAGGTTCAGTGTCTGGTCCACTCCACTATCTGGCATATGTTAATGACCTAGAAAATATTATAATACACTGCTCCCTTTATCAATACGCTGATGACACCAGCCGGTCGATTCTGTAAAAATCTCACCGTGAAAACTCAAGTGAAGTGAGCTTGATGTGAGTTGTCAGTAGTGTCAATCCCTAGCATTATTTGGAATGACAGCTCACTCCACGCTCACTTCACCTAAGTTTTCACGGTGAGATGGTTACAGAATCGCACTGCTGTATACTATCTTCTAACTTAAACCTTGACTTGGCCGCAGAATGTTTGCAAAAAGATTTTACTTCCATGGCTAAGTGGCTATATGGGACTTGTTGTGAATCCACAAAAACCCACAGTTATACACGTACATTCAAGTCACATAAGTGCCTCCCATCCCTTTCAAATCATAGCTCATAGTCATGATTGTCGGCATAAAAACGTGCCAGACTGCCAATGCTCGCCTATAGAGCAAGTCCCATATCATACCTATTTGGGATTAATAATTGATAACCGATTCAACTAAAGTTACCAGGTGGAATCGGTTTGCGCCAGGTTGCGTGCGATACTTACCAAATTTTCCATTATAAAGCGCAATATACCTTACAGACCCCAGAGGTCTACTTGTGTGCCTTGTTTAAGTTAAGGAACTTATAATTTTTTAAAATAAATAAATAAAATAAACAGTAACTTTATTATGTACTTAGAATCGCTTTACGTTCAGCGAATGCAAGTGCACTCGCGACCGGCATTTGTTTGACCGGCATTTGGGCCTATGTGCGCGTACCTATTTTCAGTCTTTGTATGAAAGCAGCCTTCTGCACCCATCTATGTAGTGTTAGTACCACCCCTACTTAGGCGACGCCTTATCACCGGTTTCCGGTACAGTGAGCATTTCGTAATTAGCAGTATAATTATTTACCGTTGGAAATATACGGTCTAAATGTTTGGAAAAAAGTGTATCTTTAGTAGTGGCGGATAAAAATTTGCTTTGGCTGACTTTGAATGGAAATGTTTTTGCTTTTTTTTTGAGAAACCAAGTGAGAGATGCTAATGATGCGTGTTTTTTTTGAGAAACCAAGTGAGAGATGCTAATGATGCGTGTTTTTTTGAGAAACCAAGTGAGAGATGCTAATGATGCGTGTTTTTTTTCTGAGCTTTATCAGTACGTAGTCTATATACCTATTAATGTAAAGATGTAGTGTTTTACTGCAATAAGGCATCTAATATTTCAGTCTGTAGCTTCAAATCGAATGGTTTAACAGCATCTTCCTAGATATTATTTTTCACTTGCACAATATTACAGATTTGAATACCAAGACGTTGCACAGAGCAATTTACAAAGTAAAAAGTGACACAAAAACATACGTACGTAGGTTAGGTAATATACAATTTAAAGAAAAAATGTAAACAAGAAAATAACAAAATTAACAAACAAAACACATCATAACACTTGTAAAATAAACAAAATGTTATCAAGTGATCAAAAAAAAATAAAACATTCCGGTCAATTTCAGTTCAGAAGTGTGTTTATAATTATTAGAATAAGGCTTATTTATATTTTTTGGTTGTGGGTATAACTTTATAACCCCTCTGAAGGTCAAATCTTCAATGTAGTGGTGCGATCCGAACAGGTATACGATATTATCTGTTTCCATAACTTCACTAAGTCACAGACATTGTAGCGAATCACAATCGCCCCGACACACGAAGGTGATACAAAGTCATAAAGATAATAGTAGTTTAATGTGAATAGAATCGAGTTTTCATTAGTATCGAAAATCGTTCGAACACACTCCACTCTCTCGATTCAATCTCGTGCGTTTCGACTGCGATTGGTTGGTTCTGATTGGGTCCAAAGTTTGGTAGCTGTTTGATTAAAGTTAGTTAGTTTTGAGGTAGTTAGGACACTGGCTAAGGGTCTTTCTTAGCTACCTTATTAAATAGGTACTGAGCGTTAAAAAGAACGTCAAATTCCTGCAGGTTAATACTTTGATGAACATACGAGTATTTTATTTTAGACTTTATTTGATTTGTCACATGTACCATAATTGTCTATTTGATAATGCTAACCGGTACAATAGAATGTGAAAATTATTTTTATATTTATAATAATTACTATTCTAAAGAGCGCACGGAGCGTGTTTCAATATTCAGGTATTATTTTAATACAAAATCGGATTTGTGATTCTGAGGTTGTATAACTGACTGGTGTTTATATGTAACACGTGAATACGTAAAAATAACTCATATCCTACAAAACTAGTTTGTTTTATTAAACTACTAGCCGTTGTCTGCGACTTCGTCTGCGATCCAGGATAAAACGAAGCCTATATCCTTCTCCAGGTCATAGTCTACACATATGCCAAAGGACAATTCTCATGGATGTATGGAATCACAGTATTTTCCCCCCGCAGGTAGAACAGTCCCAAGCAGAACCCAGCAGGCATCTATCAGGTTATTAATTAATTTGCCACTCGACGTCTGACCGGCCACAATTGCTTTCGAATTACCGTTCATCATTATCGTTCATGATGAAATTCAATGCATTTGTACAATATGCTAGTTTTCGGTGTCCTTGTGATTTTGAACAATGCTGTGGATGTTTTTGTTGCTTTATTGGTGCAAATGTGCTGGTTTTATTTTAATCAGGCTGTGAATTTTTGACCTGTAATTTGATGTAGATTTTTAAGAATTTGGACTAATATAGAGAAGGATGGAAGAAGAAGACATGCTGTGCTCGACTCTAATACATCGGGATAAGGACGAGAGAGACAGAGAGAGAGGTTTACAGCAAATAAATGCATTATTTTCTTTTTAGAATGCTGATAATGATTTTAAGGATTTTGATTCGACGATAACCTAAATGATAGCGAGAGAGGATTCCCCACAATGCAATGAGCAATCTGTTATTCAAGCTACCTGGTAAACAAAGCTAGTAACTTTGCCTGTCCATGAAGTTGTATATAATACTTAAATTGACAATTCTATTTTATCATCATTTTTCGCCTAGAATGGCAGGCTGAATGAATAGCAGAAAAAAACATCATTCATATTTGGCATATATTGATTTCAAGCAGAATCTCCTTAGGTTTCGATATAACACTAAGAAATCAATCATCCTATGCAAAAAATAAAGCCCAATTTCCTATAGTTGTCACAGCCTTCTTCTTAGTTCATACATCTTACGATCTCTTCTGTACATTGGAACTTTACCCTGGAGCTAAGAATATTATTTAGCTACTGGTCCATGAAGGTGCTAATGAAGGGCGATCTATCTCACTAAAGCGCAAGCATGTCGACATGTTATCCTGCGTATCTACCTATCGGGTTAAGACTTGGTCTTTGGCCGAGGCTCATAAGTCCAAACTCAAGGTTTGCCAAAGAGCGATGGAGCGTAACATCTTGAAACTTAAACGAGGCTGAAGTGGGACTGGGCAGGTGACCTATAGGAAGCATCTTTACAGATGAGCTAGAATCGTCACACAATTGGTCAGACACCCAGACGGGTGTCGCCACCGAGGCAGGCCTAAGAAACGCTGGCGTGACGATTTGGACTCGTTCCTAACCGATTGGACGGAGAAGTTACAGCACAAAGCAAAGTGGAAACATAAGGGGGAAACTTTTGCCCAGCAGTGGAACAGCATAGGTTAAAAAAGGACTTCGTATTAAAGACCAATTATATTATGTAGGTTGTTATTATTAAAGACAAGCCCGACGCGATTTTCCATCTGCAAAAATTAAGAATTTCTATACATTTTTTCATTCCCTCTTTAACCGCTTTTAGGAACGAATTTTCAAGTATCTTTCTTTTTTTTGCCTTAGTTCCACTTTCGTTATATAAGGAACTATGTATATTGCAAAATTTGTTGTTATCTGTCATTGAATGTTTTTCGAGGGCAAAATGGAATCTAAGCTGGCAATTCTTGGCAGTGTGACCTTAATTATTGCTTCGTCGTTCTATACAACTTTGTTTTTAAAATTTTCGACGCCATTGTTTTAGATTTTTGCGCCACTACGCTAGAGTTCGACTTTAAGTTCGAAAGGTTAAAGTCAAAACAGGTATGGAATTTATCCGGACAACGTTGCTGGCTAAACCTCATCATCTTCCTGCCCTTATCCCACATATGTTACTTCGAGTCGGCGCAACACGTTTTCTTCTTCCATTCTCCTCTGTCAGCCGTCACGCTATCATTCACTCCCTTCTCTTTCATATCATTCCTCACACAATCCATCCATCTTTTCTTCGGCCTTCCTCTCCCTCTCCATCCATCATCTGCTGTTGCTGGCTAAACCTACTATAACATAATACTAGTCGTTTATCTTTTACAGTGAAGGCTCGTGAACATATTCGTCAGAAGTTGGCCATAACATCCCAGCGCTGATTTTCTGGATTCGTTTTCTCCGCTACCGATCATTTTTTCTCCTGACAGTTCATTTTGTATAAATGTATGTATCTATCTATGTATTAGTATTTATTCTTGTATTTTATAGTCATTTCTTAGCTATTTATCCCGTATGTTGCACCTGTTTGGGACGTAACTAAGGACTTGAAGTTAAATGCAATGGACTGTAATTAAAGAAATATAATCCAAATAAGGTACGACAAAGGTGTTGGTAAACATATAGACTGCGCGCGCGTGCCGTCGTCCGAGATCGGTAGCGAAGTGGTCCGACCGCCCGCGTCCCGCACGCCGCACTTCTCGCCGCCGCTCGTCGCCTTCCGCTGTCCCACGACAGCAGCCGAAGATTGCCGGAGGCGCCCGAACAGCACCTGCCAGGTTTTATCTCTGCATCACCCTGGTTGACTGGTAGAAAGTGCCGTCCGCCTTTTTAAAGTATTTTTTACTTGTGCATAAAGTTTTAATAAATAAGTAATACCATATCCATCCAACGTATCCATGACTCCCTGGTTCTGTCCACTAGCCAGACACATTAATCCAATGCTGTTTGCATTGTGCCTTTATTATGCGAGCGGCGTCTGTCCGTCTGTCCGTGTCGTAATACAAGTAAGATCGTAATAATATGCCGATGGAGATTTATTATTTTTAGTTTGTCTACTGGAAAGATTATTTGGGTTATAAGGGTTCAGATTGTTGGATACACGTGTTCTAAGATACTTGAAGGTTAGCTCTTTGTATTGATAGCATATGTGAAACGGTGGGCACAGTCAGGAATCAGGATGGTCACAACAAACGATCTATTTGCACTTTAATAAGTTTATTATTTTCTATAATCGCACAGAGTTTTAATTACGGCGTTTGCACTTGGTGACGGTTACAAAACGACTAACTCAAACTGCCTAACACATCGGTATTTATAGATTTCCCTATAACTTAATATTTTTATTGTATTACTAACTATAATGAAGAAAAGTAAATAACAATTATTAATAAAGAAATAAATGAAATAAAGTATCTGAATCAATAATCTTAAGCAATCATTAATTTAAACTTAATACTTGGCGCGCCGGAAGCTGACAACCTGAAGGCGCCAGAATGGTTATTCAACAATTCTGATTATTTTAAACACCAAGAATAAATCAAACATATAACTAAACAATTTCATAACAATTACCTATTAAATACAAAAATATTGACGTTAAAATGATTATTTAAATTACTAAGTCGAGGTGGTATAAGCAGAACCGGAAGTCGATAACACATAATATAAGATTATTAATGAACAACGTACTTAACATTTGAGAGCAGTGGTGGCCCAATGGTAACGACTTACGAGTTGTAGGTCGTGGGTTCGAATCCAGCCAGACGCTTTATTTTGTGTAGTTTATTTCATCACCTCTGCTCTTATAAACAATGAAGGAATACAACGTGAGGAAAATGTCTTCAGATCAAAAATTCGAAGACATGTGTCATCTACCAACCCGGACTGGACCCGCGTGGTAAACAACCCAGTCCCAGTCCTAGCAGAGGGAACGAAATAAGCTCAAAAAAAAATCTTGCTTTTTCATTTTGACCTCATTATCGACTTCAGCGACTTGACCTGACCAGGGGCCTACTCCGAAGTGCAAAGTGCGAATGTTCGGATCAGACCGACACTTGGCCGAACCGAATATTATTGAAAAAACTTGAGAGGTGTCAAGGGACACCCGGATGGAACGAAGTTCAAAGAGAGAGAGAGAGAGACAGACAGAGAAACACGCGCACGCCGCACGGCTTACAACTATAGCAAAAAGTGTCGTTCCAACTTTTGGTCTTAATTTTTTCCGTCTAGCCCCCTTTCGCAACGCGCGATAAGGAACTTCGTTCCAAAATGCGAAAAAAGTTTGGATCGGCTCAGTTGGGTCGGGACCATAGTCAATATTCGAAAGAGTGTAGGATCGGAACCGACCGAACCAAATAGTAACTTCGTAGCACGAAACGGCCGAGCAGTCGGCCGATACTACTTCGGAGTAGACCCCCTTTTTTTTTTTTTTTTTGGGTGGGAAATCATCATATGACCCCTCCCGCTCTGGGCGGAGCGGAAGGGAGTGTCAGACTTTTACTGACTAAAACCCACCCGTGTTCCTTCAGTTGCCTGTGCCAAGGGCCACGGTACCTCTTTCGAATATCCCGCAGCCCTGGCGGCATCGGCCCTAGAGGGCCCCGTCAGTTCGTGCTGACATCTCTTTGAGGCGCGCGTGGAACACAACGCGCCGGGAGTAGACCCCCTGGACATTTAATGTCGTATCGGCGACTTTATGCGGCGACTCAAAATTAAGGTGCATTTGAAGATGAGTTTTTCAGTTTAGGTTCGTCACTCAAAATACCAAAAAAATATGTGTTTACGCATAAATACATCACACTACAACACAAATTTTGGGGCAAGATCGACAATGTTTGCCAAATACTGGTTCCCCATAAATATATGAGTCTGTATGAAAATTGTTACTTATTCCTTAACATTTTCCTGTTAGCATAAACTTTGTGTGCAAAGAACTTTTGTAATGACAGCCATGATGTATTCTAGTTTTTTTCTTCTCTGACGACAACTTGTTTTATGTATTGTTTATGTTCTTCTAGAGCTGGAGGAAATTCGTAAATGATGGAGTGAAGTTTCTAGGGTAAACAGGGGTGCTTACGAAAAAGAGTTAAGTGGAACTGGATCATCTATACAGTTAATAAATTGAAGTCGCTTTTCGTGTCTGTCTGTATGAACGCGCTGTTCTTTGAACTACGCCGCGGATTTTGATGTGTTTTTTTTTATCATTTAGAGAATTTGTTTTGGAAGGTTCATGCGTATGATATAGTCATAATTTGATGTTTTGTCAAGTTGCAAAAACCGTGCGAAGCAGGGGCGGATCACTAGATGATGATCAGTAAATGATATGACAACGCTAAATGTTTATTTTTCCGTTGTTGGCAATGAATTTCTTAAAAGATAGTATTTTATGTTAGATTAATTCTCGTAAAAAAAATAGTAATAGGTAAGTAGGTACTTTTATTGTTTTCTACGAAATTACCCTTGAAACCTTTCCTATAACTTGTTTACCGTATTATATTGTCATGTTGTTACATCATTATTTTCTTCTAAACTTTCCTTAACCCTTATTTCTTTACTAAGGGTGCAAAAATAGTAGCTAAGTAGCTAAAGCCAGGACTTATAACTAGCTCTGGAGGATAAGTGAAACGTCTTTGTACGAAAGACTTAAAAATATAGCGCTATCTAGGAGCCCTGTCATGTCTAGATTAAATGGGCCAATGTCGTTGCATTTTCATTACAACAACGCTGAAAATGAGGTCCCTACTCGCGTTTAGTAATTCGCTTTAGACACTATTTTACCTAAATTAAAGCTTGGTATAGTTACGGGCACGTAAGTTGGCAAGAGATTTTGTATTGGGGGAAGTTTGCGCACGCACAATTTCATACATTTTTACATGCGCGAACATCCCCCACTACAAAATCTCTTGCCAACTTACGTGCTGGTAACTATATAAAAGTTCTAACAACAACAGCAACAACATTATAAGCTGATTATGTTTATGCTATTAATTAAAGTTCTTTATGACATTTTAACTTTTTGTTTTATACACCGTTAAATTTTGATCGTTTTAATCCTTAAAAGGGTTCATTGTACTCATCATTATGAACCACTTTTACTGCGGGACCAACCCTGAAATTGTGAAAAAAAATCAGTTGATCCATACATTATGTCGAGTTATTGTGAACATAAATCTATGGATCAACTGATTTTTTTTTCCCGATTTTATCGTTGGTCCCGTAGTAAAAGTTGTTCATAATGATGAGTAAAATGACCCCCTTTAAGGATTAAAACGATCAAAATTTAACGGTGTATAGTAGCTTCCTATTTAGTGAAAGAATTTTCGGAAACGGATCAATAGTTCTGAAGATTACTCCCTACATACACACAAATTGTATCTCTTTATTATATTATTATTGATAGTCTAGCGATCAGCCCCTGCTTCGCACTGGTGCAATGGCGGCATGTCAAAACATTGTGTTTTCGGCGCTTTAACTAATTAAATATTATTAACACAAACCTCCGGTTCTAAATAATGGTAAAAGCTACATCAAAATCCGTTGTGTAGTTTAGAAGATCTAACCGGTCACACAAACAGACATGAAATGCGGCTAGGTTTTATTATACACTATGTAGGTATGTAAGTATAAAGGTATTAGATATATATGATATTCCCTTTAAATGTTTATCGCGATTTCAAAACATACTTACACAGGGCTGATTTTTCAATCGACAGATAAAAAAAAAATTATAAAAAAAAAATATATATAATATATAAATAAATAATAACTTTTATTCGTGAAATAAAATTGACGTCAGACAGATTTTGTATGGAAGAACTGTCAAAAATTCAAAATTATTTCTCGGATAAAATTATTTGACGTTGGAAAAATCTGACATTTGATTGACATGAGCCTAATGCTTACTGTAGACAGTTTCAGTCCAAAAAGCCCTTACATCCGCCAACTCAGTCGCTTGCCAATGTGTCGCTTCCAATACAATATATACATTTATGTATTTGAGTCTAGCGCTGTAACATCGAACTCTGATTACCATAATACATATTTAATGCTTTGTTGACTGTGAACATATATTCTTACTGGCCCGTATTTTTCCTAGTGTATTTTGGATAAAGTTTAATCTGAGGTTGGTAATATAGAAACCTTAGGCGTTTCCTGAAAATAATCGGTTATAATTCTATTGCTTACTTCAATAACGTCCCCACTGCTGAGACATAGGCCTTCTCCCTGTGAGAGGCAGTGGACCCATCCCCATCATGCGGGCCCAGTGCGGATTGGCAGATGTCGCATGTCTTCTTACACAAAGTGACACGCCTGCTTAGCTTCGTGCTATTGATTCCTGTTAAATTGCAGAAAAAAACGGTGGAGACAGAAAATGTTAATTTACAAATTCTCCTCTCGTATCGGCACGAAGTATTTTATATAAAAAAATAGAACATAAGTAACAACATAAGTAAAGTAACTATGTATATGCAATCTTAAATCAATAGAAAGTTGAGAACTACATTTTACTTCCCACAAAATACTAACGCTGCCTTGTCTTTATATTTACGAGACCGCATTGTTCGTAAAAAAAAAACAGTCATTTATTTAAAAAAACTTCAGAGCAAAGTTATCGATCTGTAATACCAACATACCGACTGTTGGAAATTCGTGAGCTACTCAATAAAATAACATATTGGATTCCAAAATATATTGTGCATCCGCACAGGCAAACGATCAGAGCAGACAAGCCTTTGACATCTGTCTAGAAAACTTATTCTAACTTACCAGAGTTTATAGAGGGACATATATACAAACTCCATGTATGTGTATTAGGCAACATACCAACATCATTGTTGTAATTACGTTACTTCCAACACCGACATGAATAATGGGTAAGTAATAGATGATATAACAACAAAATCTCTAATATTAACAACATAATAACAACGGAACCTATAATTTTATTTAATATAGCGATTAGTTAATATAATGACCGATTGATATAATTTTAAAATAACTAATTTTTATAAGCATAACATACATTAAATATAACATCGTTTGACATACCACACAAAAGATATAAAACTTATTTGGTCTACTATTTATTCTTTGTAAGTTCTATCGTAGTTATACCTAAGTAGATAATAAACATAACTAGTAACTGATTACCACATTTTTTTTTTTTTCTCCCTGAGAAATGCTTTATGCATCCCCGTCTCGCGGGGGACCGAGACGGGGTATGTGGGACTCCCTGTCGGAACTTCTGAAGGACAGTATACCCACTAAAACTCAGCGGTGTTCCTACAAACGCCGTAATGGGAGGGCTATGGGAAATCAATTACTTCCACGGCCCTCCCGGCGCACGCCCGCCAAGATGGTATGGCGGGCCCCGCATGCCCCCCAGGTTGGGGGGCTACGGGAATGGCCGGGAACACCTGGCCATTCCCGTCCCACAAGGTGGAGGCCTGTGCAAAACAGGCAACGGAGCCCCCGCACCCGTTGCCTGCTGGCCTCCACGCCCGCCTAAGAGGCAGGCCCCGCATGCCCCCCCGCGTTGGGGGAGCTACGGCCGCAGAGGATAGGGAGAGCGGCAACGATACACCGACACTCCTCTTCCCCTGCGGCCCCGCCGCGTCCGCCATCTCACGGTGGCGGCCCCGTCAAGGCCGCGGAAGGAAGGGAGAACCCCTCCCGCCGCGGCCTCTGTCCTCAGCCGCAATGTCTCCCTCACGGGGGACATCGCGGCCCGCCTCAGGTAGGTCGCGATGTCGCGGCACCGCAACCTACCCGTGGGCCGCTACGTCGGGCTAAACCGCACAGCCCGGACGAGCGGCCCCCGCTGGGGTTCCTCTTAGCTTCACCGTGGCCCAGCTTGCCACGGCTACTGAGCCCCCCCGCCTCGACAATGCGGGAACCCACCGGGGGGGAACTGATTACCACCTGTGCTAAGATAGGTCGACGGTACGGTTGTAACTGCAAGATATTACACGTCACATGCGAAGGCTATATTAATGCGGCTAATGAGGTACAATAACGTTTCTACAATTTAGAAGTGCAGTAAATTTTCTTCAAAAATCCATGCAGCATCAAACGCACCGACCTTTACAAAACTAAAAACAACAAAAGGAGACAGTATCTTATCTCGACAATAAAAACAAAATTCCGCTGCGAGTCTCTCGCTGAATGCAAATCGAGTATCCAGCGTTAGGACCCGGCTTTATATATAAACTTATTGCATATTTTTGCATACACGCTACAATGTATTAAATTATATTAAAGTCCTTTGAAGAAAATGGGTCAGGGAAGCAAATTTGATGCTAAAACGCGGCTTGGGAAGATCGCAGCGCGGCAGAGATATACGGTTGAGGTTGAGTTATGGTGATGCAAAGAGGTTTATACTTAGTTCTGGTTAAATCTGTGGTCTATATTTTTATTAATAACACAGTATCTTGCCCGTTTTTCTCTAGTGTGCATACACACGATGGACACGCGTCAATGGCAAAGGTAACTGAACAGACAGCTGTGCTGCTGGGGAGTTTGTTGCGCCACTTTTTCTTCCCAGCGAAAGCACCAGGAAGTGGTGAAGGGCGGGTGTTGTCTTATGTAATTTTGACGTTCGAAAAGTGCTGATTCTTAGCCTAATTGGAATAAATTACTTATGTTTTTTTTTTACAGCTGCCGTATTTGCGTGACGGCTGCATCCATCGACACGTCGACGCCGCCATCGACCCGTCGGCGGCTGTATGCAACGGGGCATGTTACATTTGTCAATATTATCACGATCCTAATATCGCGATATCGCAATTATAGAGCACGATACCGTGATACGGCCTATTATACCATCAATATTACCACGGTATCGTGATATTATTGACAATGTAACATGGCCCAATACGTTGCTTAAATACAAGAGCGACATGTTGTCGACGGCTGCGGTGTCTCTGCCTTTGACGCCACACGTATGTATGAGAGGACCCGGACTTATAACTCTTTATTTATTTATGAAAATCGTCTACTTTTAGAACGTTTGTAAATAATATATGAACACCATGTATCTATCACATGGTTAATATATGTCATGGTTTCATTAATGCATTTTAATTATTTTACCTATTGTGGTATAGTAATTTTATTTTTAGGTGCATCGTCTTCACATATAATTATATAATTAATGTAGGTATGCAAAATATTGTAAAACATTTTAAAAGAGTAACGGTGGAGTTTCTTGCCCATTCTTCTCCATACGAAAACTACCTTTTGGAAGGGGCGACTAGAATCAATTTAATTTTAATTAAATTTTTGACGTTCAAAAGTGCCTTTTATGTGCCTATTTGAAATAAATGATTTGACTTTAACTTTGACTTTGGAGGCAATATAAATAGGTCCCACGTACCTACCTAATAGAGAGTGGGCTTACTGCCACTGGCTGGGCACATAATTATGCGAACTTTTGGGTTCCTACTAAAAAAATTCTGCCGGAAACGGCCAATCACTTTCGGATTGAGCTCGACCACCACAAAAAGGCAGTTGCCAAAAAAATATACCTTCCTCCCTTACACATAGTCCTTAAAAGGTACGTCACGCAGCTTAAGTTAATAAGAAAACGACATTTAAGGTTACGACCAAAGACATATTACATGCTCCAAAAATTTAATTATTAGAACCTCATTTCACGTCTTAAAAGCAAGTGCAGATCCTCTCCACGATGTATTTCAATTATAAACGCAATCAAGGACAATATAAAAGAGCTGGATCACAAACGACACTTAATTACTTTCAAGAAGGTCCCCGTTATAAGTGCGTAATTGTGTTTAATATTGTACCCTTCGTTGACCACAAAATAGATCGGTATAGAAGGTTAGTTTCCAAGCAGGGTGCAAGGGTGTTACCGTGAATTCTATGTAATGAAATATTTCGTCAATTATTACGAAAATCAATTTCTCTGGGTGCATTCGATTACTCAAGCGAATTGAGATATATCTTAAAATTGTATATGCGGCAATGGTTTTCATAAATGATAAATTATTTTACTTCTGTAAGTAGGTTTGTACAGTGTGGCTGTAGGCTTGCACCAGGGATCGGCTTTAAGTCCTTACCTCTTCCTGTTGAATAAGGACGCTCTTACGTCGGACATCCAGGAGGAGGCACCCTGGTGCATGTTGTTTGCCGATGACAGTGTTCTCGTCGGTGAAGATGGACCTGAGATCCAGAGCAGATTGGAGAAATGGCAACAGAAGCTGGAGAATGTTGGCTTGAAAATCAGCAGAACCAAAACGGAATATATGTTCTGCGATTTCGGCGGTCTCTCCAGTTTTGGAACCATAGCGCTTGATGGCGCACTTCTCCCAGTCTGCTCCGACTTTCGGAATCTCGGTTCAATCGTGCAAAGCGATGGTGAAGTAGATCGGACGGTTATGCACAGAATTAACATTGGATGGATGAAATGGCGGCAGGTCACGGGAACAATCTGCGACTCCCGCAGTCTCCTTAAACTTAAGGGGAAGATATATAAAACCATGATTAGACCTGCTGTCTTGTATGGATCAGAATGTTGGACCACAAAAGGGATAAATGAAAGGCAATTGCATGCAGCTGAGATGAGAATGCTAAGAGGGATGTGTGGTGTTACACGAATGGTTAGAAGAAAAAAAGAAAGTGGAAGTGGAAGTCTGAAAGTGGCACCGGTAACTGAAAAGTTGTGTGGAAATCGGTTGTCATGGTATGGGCATGTGTTACGGAGAAATGAGGAAAATGTCTTGAGGAGAGTTTTGAGTATGAATGTCGATGGCTATAAGAGTAGAGGAAGACCAAAGAAACGATGGATGGAATGTGTAAATGTTGATATGGTTAGAAAGGGGGTGACTACCGAGATGACGAGTAATAGAGAAGTATGGAAGAAAAAGACATGTTGCGCCGACCCCAAATAAATTGGGATAAGGGCAGGAGAATGAAGAAGTAGGTTTGTACAAACTCTTTTACACGTCAATCATATTTTTTTAAACTAGCTGATAGACTAGATGAGGTCGGCGTTTCCTAACTGACTACTCTGAGAAGAAAGGCCAAAACTCTCTTTTAAAGTCCAGAATCTTGGTCAGATCATGTGAAGACCATGTAGATTGGTGTCTGAAATGGTATTTTGAGAAATACAACAGTTATGTGATAGGCGCATAAAAGTCAGCACGTCCTCTTGAAATAAATAGCGAAAATACAGTATTTTGCTTTTTATTTTTCGTATGTAGCGCTTACCCCATATAGATTCCAGTACTGTAAGCGCGCCCAGCGCTTACATTAAAAGAACCATTTCAAGGTTGGCTCCGCTGCAGTGGGTGAAAACGCACACAAACACAGACACGTGTATACGTACAGCGAGTGCAAGCGCACTTGCGACAGTCATTTGTTTGAGATCGCCTTACGTACGCGTCTATGTGTTCGATAATCAGCCTATAATGTTCCCACTGCTGGGACACAGGCCTCCTCTGTGTAAGAGAGAGTGGGCCGTAATCCACCACGCGGGCCCAGTGCTGGTTGGTAGATGTCACATGTCTTCGAATTTTTTGGTTCTAGGACATGCTGGTTTCCTCACGATGTTTTCCTTCACCGTTTTGAGAGCAGTGGTGATGAAAATAATTTTCACAAATTAAAGCACTTGGCAAGATTCGAACCTACGACTCGTTCGTTGCAGCCGTTACCATTGGGCCACCACTGCTCGTCTATGAGTTCATGCACCTATTTTCGTCGTTGTACGGAGCAGGTCTTCTGTACACACCTTTAAAGTTTGTGCTTTAACTTTTCAAAAGAGTCTAAGACGTTGTCAGCAAAATTGTTCTATCTAGTGCTCATTCTTAGAATGTCTGCCATTAAATTAATCATTACTACTAGTTCGTCGTGTCGTTCCAACTTTTCGTCTTAATTTTTTCAGTAGCCACCTTTCGCAACGCGCGATCAGGCGTTCCAAAAAATAATAATCAGATAACCCCCATGCTAGGCAAATTATGGCCCGCTTCCCCTAACAGGGAGGATGCTAGTGTCTTGTGTGTCTGTGTCGTGTGTTTGTCAGCTTTATCAAGCTTAAAATATAAGTCTGAAATCACCAACCCGTCTTGAAGCAAGCATAGTGATCAATGCTCGTGCCTTATCTGTATGAGATGAGGACTTTGCCTTTCATGGGACAATAATATAGGCTAGTATTATTTTTTATCATTAAGGAGTAAAAGTGTTGCTAAGGAGCAAAGCGAGAGGAGTGGGAGGCAGTACTTTCAGATTGGTCCCATAAAAATATCATCAATAACAGTTCAGTAGTTTGGTTCTTATACTAAAATTACTTGTATAAATTACAACTTAAAAGTAAAAAATAAAAACATTTTTGCAAAAACACAACGAACTTCCAAAAAAACACTACAAAGTAAAAAATAACGAAAATAAATAACTTTTAATTCGGAAGTCGGTGGAAAAAAACGAAAATGCGAACCCAACGACACCGACTTCCGAAATTAAAGTTATTTTTCACATTGTAGTGTCTTTTTTGGAAGTCGGTTGTTTTTCCATTCTAAGGAGGACAGAGGTTTTTCTGATTTCAAGAATAA
Organism: Apamea sordens; assembly: GCA_945859715.1. Lineage (NCBI taxonomy): Eukaryota > Metazoa > Arthropoda > Insecta > Lepidoptera > Noctuidae > Apamea > Apamea sordens. The sequence goes on from OX244002.1 coordinate 2,643,864, forward strand.
GAGTCAAGGGTTCTTTGATTTTCAGAATCAGAATCAGAATCAGAATTTTATTTGTCAAACATAGGTACATTGGGTTCTTGCATTACATATTTTTAAAGGTCGCCATGTTTTGCTATTACAGCATACAAATATTTTAACATAACGATTGTTTAAAATAACAATCATACTCAATTTAATTACAACACAATTAGTAATATAAAATTAAATTAGGTTTGAAAGAAAAAATAAAAAAATACGAAATGTCATAAAAAGTAAAATAAGTGGGTACATAAAAAATCACAATAAATTTAAAAAGTCACATCTAATTGTTAAGTCATTTAGAAATTCGTCAACAGTATAATAACATTTTTCTATCAGTAAATTAGTCAGGTTTTTTTTAAATTTTACATAAGTCATTTCCTTAAAACTATCTGGAATCTTATTAAAGATACGAGGTGCCATACCAAGAATACTTTTTTTCATTAATGCTGTTTTGCATTTCACAGTGCTTAATTTATTTTTGTATTGAGTACGAAGGGGAACCTCTCGTACTGTAGCGACTTTGTCAAATAACTTTACATTTTGTTTTATAAACAGTGCCACTTCCAAAATGTACAGTGATGGCAATGTTAACAGTTTATGCTCCTTGAAAACTGGTGCACAGCTGTCTGTTGCTTTCAGACCACACATTGACCTTATGCATCTTTTTTGTATTTTAAATGCTTGTTCCCTACCAGTAGAATAGCCCCAGAAAATGATGCCAAACCTCAAAACCGAAACCACAAGTCCGTGGTATGCCGTTAGAAGTGTGTCAATATTTACTTTTTTTGCGAGTTGGTAAAGCGCATAAGCAGTTTTACTAAGTCGATTGCATATTTTTTCTATGTGGGGTTTCCAGGTCAGTTTATTGTCTATCATTATTCCTAAGAATTTAGTTATTTTTACGTCTTCTATTTCAATATTATTATAGGCACAGCAAACTTTAGGAATGTCACATTTTTGATGAAAGTGCATTATTTTTGTTTTACTTAAGTTCATAATTAAATTATTATTATTAAGCCAATTTATAATGTCAATTAAACAATTATTTATGTCATTTTCATATTCATTTATATTTGTGCATTTGATTAGGGCTGTACTGTCGTCTGCGAAAAGAACCATCATATGTCTTGTGACTCTGGGTAAATCATTTATATAAATCAAGAATAACAGTGGTCCCAACACACTTCCTTGTGGCACGCCGTATTTGATAGCTCTTGATTTAGATAGGTAGGTTATTAATTCTTTTGTTTTGGGACATAATCTAGCGACTTCTGTACATTGGTATCGATTCTCTAAATAAGATTTTAGAAGTTCCAGTACATTACCTCTAATTCCGTATCCATAAAGTTTCGCCAATAGGGCACTGTGTTCAACATAATCGAAGGCCTTAGTCATATCGGTGTACATTGCGCAAATAGGGATGTTCTTGTCTACACATGTCATGGTATTATAAATTAAGTCAAAAATAGTCATATTAATCGTAGTATTTTTACGAAAGCCTCTTTGTTCCTTAGAGAATAAGTCATACTTATCGAAGTAAGAATAAATAGTTTTATAAATTATTTTTTCAAAAATTTTTGAAATTATAGGAATTTTGGCTATTGGTCTATAATTTGTTATGTCAGTTTTGTCTCCTTTCTTGTGTAATGGCTTTATTATTACTTGTTTTAGGCTGTCTGGGTACACGCCATCAGAGATAGACTGATTTAAAATATGCGTTAATGGATCTGCTATTTTTTCACTGACGAATTTAATAACTTTAGTGGACACCCCGTCATACCCGATAGTATTGGTGTTTTTTAAACTGTTAATGGCTTGTATGATTTCATCTTTCATTATAGGCTGCATGAACATAGATTGCATTGTCAGATTTTTATTATTATTAGTTCGATTTATGTCAGGTTTTATATTATGTTCAATTTCGTCAATAAAATGGTTATTAAATGCATTTGCGATGTCAGCAGGGTGTGTAAATGTTGAATTGTGTTTATGTATTGTTGATACTACTTCTTGTGGCAGACAATTTCTATTTTTATTGATAATCTGCCAGGCAGCTTTCGATTTATTCACAGACGTCTTGATTAAATGGCCATTTTGCACCTTTCTAGTTAATTTTATTATTTTCTTAAGTAGTCTAGTGTAGCTTTTAAATATAGTTTTATTTTTCATACTAGGTTTTAGTCTATACGTCCATAATAATTGCCTCTGTTTCTGACTACTTAATTTTATACCGCGGGATATCCATTTAGTCTTCACGTTAGTTTTAATTGTTATGATTTTGATAGGGAAACAGAGTTTATAAAGCAAAGAAAAATCTTCCATGAAATTATCGTAGGCCTCATTTGCGTCCTTGGCATCATATACCGATTTGAAAGATAGACACTGTAAGTGATTTTTAAATTTTATCAAATTCCCTTTTGATTCATCTTGCTTTTTTAATTTCCAAGATTTTATATTGCAGGTTTTCCTAACAGGAACTTTAAGAATCTGAGAAGTATGGTCTGAAAGCACAAGGTCCACTATCTCATATTTGCATCCTTTTTGGATATTATGTGCAAAATTATCGATACATGATTGGCTACAGAGTCGAGTCGGTTGGCTTAATGCAAGTTTGAGGTTATAATTTAGGAGAAAGTATTTTTAAGATTCCGAAAGGGTTAACCGCTGCCCTGGAACATAAAGGGCTAAGGAAGGAACACGGGTGGGTTTTAGTCAGTAAGAGTCTGACACTCCCTTCCGCTCCACCCAGAGCGGGAGGGGTCATTTGATGATTTCCCATCCACAAAAAAAAAATGTTTCTTTGATATCCATAAGAACTGTGCTAACACTCGTACTTTTCTAAGACTGTCTACCCTCTATAACTCTACAAGGACTTATTCTTTCCAGTTTAGTAGCTACTAACTGTAAGTACAGCTATTACTGAGAGTAGCCAGTCTTTTATATTGTCTCTTTTAGAAGATAGCTTAAAAGATAGGCAATAAACGGGGAACTTTTTAATTAGGTACATGAATAGGCGACCATGAAGGTTTTATGACCAAAATTATCATCGATATAAATAAAATTGAAATGATGTTCGCTGGTGAGCGCATCACTTTAGAACGACTGGACCGATTTGCCTTTTGTTTTTGTTACAATTCTCGCAATAGTCCGAAATCGGTTTTTAGGAAAATAAACTTTGTAAAAGTTGCGCGAAAAATTGGTAAAATAGGGAAAAACTAAGTATTTATTTTTTTCTATGGGATTTTTGTTAAAACTATTTTGACAGGACAACGGTCAGGTCAGCTACTTCTATAAAATCACGCGTGACCAGATGATAAAAAGAAAATATATTGAAATGTTGATATTATTAATTCGAATATAACCAAATTGGGGTATACAATACGCCCCTAAACTACACACTATGAGTTCCGCTTGTATGCAAATTATTGGATAGCGCATACCGTGTAATTATACTGGCATGTATTTTCAATGCCTTTTAACCCAGAATACGGCATTTTCACTTTACGGCAGAAATAGATGTCGATTTTCTAAAGTAAGGAATAAATCCCTCTACCCCATCCAAGCTCACTTAGTTTCTAATAATACGACGTGTATATAAAGCCTGATTCGAACATAGGATACACGATTTGCATACCTTACTGAACAAGATTAGTGCCAGTATTTCTCTCTATTCTCTGCATTACAATGAGACTATGGTCAGAATATTAAGGCCGCGTCCATGCATTTTATTCTCTGTGTTAAGTGATCTCGTGTCGACACGAGTTACTGTTGCATGAGAATTGCTCGTTGTGATAAAAGATTAGGACAGCAAGGTCGGTAGCGAGGACGAGTAAGTACGCCGGACGAACTTAAGTATCGGTACTTGTTGAGAATCTTTCACTTCACTCTAATGCGTAGCTGAGTGCCATTATTTTTCATGGAGCGCCTGCTTATCTAACTTCCACAAACCAGTTACTGGGTAAAACGAAACCTTTCCGGCTGTCGACTGTCAAAGATCCATGAATGACAGCCGGGACCAACCGCGGCACGGAGGGGTCTTGGTATGTAAACATTGGTCCCATCCATGGGTCAACCGTGGCAAGCTTGGCTTAACTTGATCAATCAACCCGTGCAGCTATAATTACTTAGCCACAATCCCCCTAAGTATCTAAATCAATTACTTAGTTACTATGTTAAATATCAGTGCTAGAATACATTTGCACAAAAAAAATTCGGTACGACACAAAATTCTTTAACCAAACATTGAGAAAGAAATCACAAACACCCATCAAATACATTTCATTTCACTGTGTCACCTTATCACACGAAAGGCAACGGTACAAACAATTTAAGCACATAATCATTTTACCCAACACCGCTGGCGTTAAAAAGCCACCACAATCGACGTTCACGCGCCGGCGAACTCTTTACGTCGGGTCTTAACGAGTCCCCGCGAGAATTATTCCTTTCCTTATATATCTTTTGGCTTCTTAGGGTGATGTCAGACTGATGATGAACAGCAGCGGTTATTAATAAGGAAAAGAAAGAATAGGTAGCGTTTATTTGGCAACAGTTCATGAAGTACAAAATACAAATAAAAAAAGTGAAATGTTTTGACTACAACAGTGTGTGCCAAAAAGGTGCATCTATATGTGTAATGGTGTTGTATTCATTATTTATCCTTGTCATATCAATATTTTTATGACAATATTAGCCAGAAATTACAAAGTCACAGAGCAATGGTGGCTCAGAGGTAAATGCCGCGACTTACGAGTTGTAGGTCGCTGGTTCAAACCTACATAGATAGACGCTTTACTTTGCTACTTGCTGCTCTCAAAACGGTGAAGAAAAACATCGTGAGGAAACCGGCATGTCCTAAAACCAAAAATTCAAAGACATGTGACATCTACCAAACCGCAATGGGCCCGCGTGTTGGTTACGGCCCATTCCCTTTCACAAAGAGGTCTACGTCCCAGCAGTGGGAACATTATAGACCTACATAGTAATAAAGAAAATCCACTTAAAACTGCAATAGCCTTATAGCATAAAGGACTACATAAAAACGCGACTGAATTTTAGATTTCACGCAATCTGGTTAGGTACATATCGATTGCCCATAACCGTAGTAGGAACATGGCAATTTAGAAGCGGGGTCGTTATGGTTAAAGATAGGATCCTTGTATTAGATAGTAGTAACTATGTCTGATCGGAATTGTTCGGGAATGACTCGGGAATTGCTACGTCGAGTGTCTTGTTTGAATCTAGAGAACAATCTCGGTGAGAGGTTGACTGTTAATGTGAGAATTAGGGAGAAAAGGTAGTGCGTTGCAAAAAGGGGTTTATAAACAAAACAGTATTGAGAGAGTTTGTTGTGCCCTTCTTCCCTGCTAATGCATTGGAAAGTGAGGAAGTGCGGGCGTTTTGGGAGACGGTCTTATGTAATTTTGACTTTACAAGTGTGAGTGCGCTAACTATAGTTACGATAAAGTGAGATTGCGTACTTGCTAGATATAGTTTTGCTAAATGGTTTTGTTTACTTCGGTCATGTAGTTTGGTGTTTAATGATTATCACCGTGAATGAGCTTCATAGATTTATTTGGCTCCATTATTTGACTCCATCTAGGATGGAGCTACATAGATGCATTTGATTTAAGAAGAAACCAGCCTTTCATGTTCCACTTTGAAGTTCCTGAACCGTCTCCGGACACAATTGGGAAGATGTAACTCCAACCTGGGGCTTTATTCTCTAAGACACAATGAACGAAACCGCGCGATTTGCCAAGGAATTGACGTGGTTTCGAAGGAAGGAATCGTTAAGTGGTCATAGTGAATTAGGGTCCTGGTAAGGTGACGCTACCTCGACGGAACGGCCGTAGGGTGTGGATGTGGAGCTATGTCGCAAATTATGCCCCACCTTCTATCCTACCCTCTGTGTCCCAAAACAGACAGTCAAAGTGACTCTGAGCTGCCACCGACGACGCCATGGATGTGGCGAAGTTTTGAGCCAACAAGATCTGCAGTGCGATTCTGTAACCATCTCACCGTGAAAACTTAGGTGAAGTGATCGTGGAGTGTGCTGTCATTCCAACTAATGCTAGGGATTGACACTATTGACAGCTCACTTCACAGAGATTGAGAGAGAGAGTGAGATTTTTACAGAATCGATCAGCAGAAATGCAGTCGTACCAGCGACACAAAAATGAAGAAGCCAGATTTTTTATTTCTTGTAGAAATTGCTTATCTAAGCTTGCAAGACCTTGTGTTTTTCTGTCGCGCCCTTAACAAAATATGAGACATTAGACTTCAAGTAGCTTTGGCATTCCTCTTTTATTTTCACAAAAAAAAAATATACGTCCATAAAATGCGCATAAAGTTCGTGTGAAATATCTCTTATACCGTTCCGAGTCTTATCAACATTTTCTTCTCTGGATGAATGAAGACAATGGTGGGATTTCATGAATAATTACATTTAAAGATTTGTTAGTCTCTGGATGACTGCCTATTAATTATTAAGGTAAGTTTTGTTTATAATTAAGCTGATTTGATGTTCATTGTGTGAGGTACTTGAGTGTTTAAATTGATGCAGCATTAATTTTAGAACATCTCCAAAACTTTCGGACAGAAAGTCACAAGCATGTTTTTTTTATCGGTTAAATATGATAATTTTTGGTTAAATATTTAGATATTGCGGTTTGAAACGCTTTGTGTAGTATATTATGTAAAACCTCCATATTTATTGTTTGGAATAAAGTTCTCTGACGATTGAAAAATCTGTTCTTATTGAGATGAGATATATGAACATGAGATTTATACATTAATATTAAGGACTAGAAATACGGAGGACGGACGGGAGGGGACGCGCTAAAAGGACATAATTATAGTGACCTTATTGGTGATGTTCTTCAGAAAGTTAAGGTGTGTAGTACTCGCAAACGGCGTGCGGTTAAGACCGGATGAATGAACGTAAACAAAGCAAAAGGAGTATGCAAGAATCGTACCAGGTGGCGTTCTGTAGTTTCTGCCTGCCCCCATTTGAAGAAGGTGTGAGTTTATGTATATTAAAGTTGACTATACTATACCAAACAGCTACAAAATCCACAAAACTAAAGTAGTAATAATTCATTTAAATATTTTAATCCATCGCACCTAGAGCGCCGGGAAATATCTGGATAACAACATTAAATACAGTTTAAACAGATCCAACTAAGTGAAATAAATCCTTGTGAAACAATAGTATAATGAATCGTTCCTTCATTAAAAGCAGTCTTTCTAATTCGATTATTTTCTACTGTGCCAATGTTGGCACAAATGTTTGACTGAGAATTTAATATTTTGGTAAACGGATTCATTTGTTTCGTCATTATTATCAGCTTTTGAATATGTGCGCTTATTTTCGACATAACTCAGACTTTTCAATCTAAGGGGCTTTTGGCTTAGTAATAATAGCCCGCACGGGTCTATCGATCATGTTAAGCTACGCCTATCGCGGCTGGTCCGTGGATGGGTGGCCATCTTTACATACCGAGACCCCTCCGTGCCTTGGAAAGTACTTACGTTAAACCGTTAGTCCCGGCTGTCATTCTTGGATCTTTAACAGTCGTTATGGGTCATTAGTAGCCCGAAAGTCTGACAAACATCAGTCTTATCAAGGGGTTCCGTGTTGTCCAGTAACTAGTTTGTAGAGGTCAGATAGGCAGTCGCTCCATGTAAAATACTGGTATTCAACTGCATCCGGTTAGACTGGAATCCGACCCCAACATAGTTGGGAAAAGACTAAGCCATTGTCTGAGTTTACATTAGTTATATATACTCGTACACAAGAGGTCTTTGTTTTTCTCCAACACTTCGGAACATATTAAAACTGACATAAAACGTCCGATGTATACCGTTCTTACTTCTTACGACGATTATCGTCAATCACAAGCGCCTTAATTAAATAGATTAATTTAATTACCCGAATCTGAGATTACGGCTCTCCTTCGTCATTCGTCCGCCGTCTTTCGTCCTTCAGCCTTCAGATATCATCGTGTTCTTTCCTCATTTTTTTCGAAAATTAATTACGAGTGTAGTGTTGCGATGGATTACCTAATGTTGCTTAGATTGATTGCTTGTTTTTTTTATATTATGCTTAGAATATTTGATGCATGAGACAGTAGAATAAGCAGTAGTAGACTAGTGGTATCCACCCCGAAGTGAGTGAGAGATATAGATCGTGAGTTCGAACCCACTGCTCTGAACACCGTGAAGGAAAACATCGTGAGGAAATCAGAATGTCCTAGAACCAAAAAATTCGAAGACATGTGACATCCACCACCAATACCGGCGTGGTGAATTATGGCCCAGTCCCTCCACTTCCTCTCACAGAGAGGAGGCCTGTGTCCCAGCTGCGGGCACATTATAGGCTGATTTGTTGGGATAGTAGAATAATGCTTGATTTTAGAAAATTGTGTCATGATATTTAATACTGGATGGATTGACAGGAATACAATGAAATACTGTTCATTTATTAACGCAATTGAAGGAGAACGCCTCCGTTGTTGTTCAGAAAATTTACGTTTAAAGTAATCGCAACTGGCGTGCGTGTATGACTAAAGGTAAATTCTCGTAATTTAAAACGTTCAAAATCTACACGCAGTCTCATCTCAGTGACAATCAATGTCAAAAACAATGGGAAATTTGAAATTTGAGGTATTTTTGACAGCTACGCTTGCCGCGGTTGGTCTGTGGATGGGTGACCATCTTTACATACCGAGACCCCTTCATGCCTCGGCAAGCACATTAAGCCGTTGTATTGGTCCCGGCTGTCATTCGTGAATCTTTGACAGTTGTTACGGGTAGTCAGAAGCCCGAAAGTCTGACAACCAGTCTTACCAAGGGGTATTACCCAGTAACTGGGTTGTGGAGGTCAGATGGGCAGTCGCTCCATGTAAAATACTGGTATTCTGCTGCATTCGGTTCGACAGGAAGCCGACGCAGATGATTTTGACAGATTGAGACCGCGAACGTTATTAAAATTACGAGAATGACCCCACAGATGTATGAACGTAACCGGAGCAGATTAAAAAGTATGTAAGGATCGTTCCAAATGGCGTTCTGATGTTTCTGCCTACCCTCATGGGAGAAGGCGTGAAAAAAATGTATGTAGTGCATGTGTAGAAAGAATGTCAATTTGTCAAATGGACATAAAGTTAATAAAACTTAAAAAAAGAATAAACACAAAACGTAGCCCGCAACACTTTCACAAACCGACCTTTTCAAACGTTTTATTACTTCTTCAAACATCGCACGAAATTAAGGACACGTTGTCAGTAAAATTGTATGGCATCTGAATTGCCTCTAAACATGGCAGGTACGTACAGGTATCTGGCAGATTGCCAGTCTATTGGACGCCTAACATTATTACGAGGGAACGGCAAATTGGTTTCAAAACACTGCTCGCGTTTGAAGACAAACAATTTGTACTTGTAAATTTTGCTGCGCTGATTTGTTGGGTCATGCTAGCTTGGAGGCTTAAAAATTGGCTGTGGATATAAAACATGAGGTACAATTGGGACAATTTAAGTGTAAGTAACTGATGTAGGCTGATAATGGATATATGGATTTGATTTGATAATGGTGATAATGAAATGTAAGTTCTATGTGTAGCTTTTAAGTTAGTCTAAAGACGCATCTGACTTATACACAATGAAGAAAACATCACGAGGAAAGCTGGTTGCTTTGGAAGGTCTGAAAGCACGTTGTGCTAACGACATCGTCAAAGTTGCTAGAAAACTGGATGGTAGCGTAGTAAGAAAGACGGCCTACACATTATAGCAGTGGGGAATTCCTAACTAATAAAATCAAAAATCAAAATCAAAAGTCATTTATTCAAATTAGGCTGAGAATCAGCACTTTTCGAACGTCAAAATTATAAAAGACAGTCCCCCAAAAACGCCCGCCCTTCACCACTTCCTAGTGCTATCGCTGGGAAGAAGAAATGGCGTAACAAATTCCCCAACAGCACAGCTGTCTGTTCAGTTAGAAAATACTTGATACTTGATTGTATACAATACTAGGCTTTAAGTAATTAACATTAAAAGGCACATAACATAAAATTAAATTACTTGCAATATGTCAGCTAGCCACGCCAACAAATATAATAAAAACTTTAGGTACTCAAGCTGAAAAATAATTAATTTAAATGTAAATAAAAACTTACTACCTAAATCATGATTAATTTATTTATGCACAAGTAAAATCAATTTTACGCGACTAGAATCAGTTTTATTTTTGACGTTCAAAAATGCCTTTTTCTGTGCCTATTTGAAATAAATGATATGACTTTGACTTTGAAAAAAATACTATACAAAGGCGGACTTAATGCCCGAGGCATTTTCTACTATTCAACCTTAGGGTAGGATGCAGAGATGAAACATGGCAGGTGCCACATACGGGATAAATAGCTAGGAAATGTCTATAAAATACAAGAAAATACTAACACATAGATAGATACATATAAACTAATGATGATGATGTTTGTGACTTTCCCGGATGAACTCCTTCACAAAGAGCAGCCTTACCTCTAGTCATCATCTGCCTAGCCTTTTCCCAACTATGTTGGGGTCGGCTTCCAGTCTAACCGGATGCAGCTGAATACCAGTATTTTACATGGAGCGACTGCCTATCTGACCTCCACAACCCAGTTACTGGGTAATACGATACCCGTTGGTAAGACTGGTTGTCAGACTTTCGGGCTTCTGACTACCCGTAACGACTGTCAAAGATCCACGAATGACAGCCGGGACCAACGGCTTAACGTTCTTTTCGAGGCACGGAGGGGTCTCAGTATATAAAGATGGTCACCCATCCACAGACAAACCGCGGCAAACGTAGCTTAACCTGACCGATTGACCTGTGCGTCTGTTATTATTTAGCCACGGGCCCCTCTGCCTCACCTCTAGTAAATAATATTATTTTAAAAGAATCAATATACATTATGTCCAGTATGTATTGCTGCCCATCCTCTAGAATCATCACTAAGTCGCCGAAAGCAAGCGAGGTAATATTAGTTCTAGCTCAATCCCAGACCGCACGGACAATATACGCCTACGACCACCGTTGAATACCAGGCTAGCTATATTACTACAGTGTAGGTAGGTTCTATCTAGACAATACCTGCACGGAGCTATGCTATACTGTGCATGAATCTACAGGCTGTGCCTGAATTTGTGTCATTCCTTTCAACCATGTACTGAAGACTTACATAGGCAATGATATTGGAACGAAGTTCCTTATCGCGCGTTGCGAAAGGGGGCTAGACGGGAAAAATTAAGACCAAAAGTTGGAACGACACTTTTTGCTATAGTTGTAAGCCGTGCGGCGTGCGCGTGTTTCTCTGTCTGACTCTCTCTCTCTCTCTCTTATAGAAAGCAAGCCAGTTATATTTCGTTCCATCCGGGTGTCCCTTGACACCTCGCAAGTTTTTTTTTTAAACTTTGTCCCACTCTAGGAATTTCTCCTGTATCTTGGGTGCGTTTACAAACATTAAAACTCACTTACACAAACAGCCAGTCCCGGAACAAATAGTCGTAGGTCATACAAATATTTGTAACGTGCGGGAATTGAACACGATATAGAATGGGATTCAACTAAAATCAATATGAATATTTGTGCGTGAACATCGGCTGTGGTCGTGCATGATAAGAAGTCAAGAACACATTGTCATGAGGAATGATTTGAGTATGAATATAAATATGACAAATAAAGAGAGGAATACCAAAACAAATATTGATGGATTTTTATGGAAAAAAACCAAAATAAAAATCCTCAAATCCTTTTTTTTTTCTTTTTTTTTTAATGCTGTGCAGGTTTAATTATGCTACACCAAAGAGCATAAGCATAATCATCCTATAAGGACTCCTCTCCGTGAGAGGGACTGGGCTAAAATCCGCCACGCGGGCCATGTGCAGGTTTGTGGATGTCACATGTTTTCGAATTTTTGGTTCTAGTACATGCCGGTTTCCTCACGATATTTTCCTTCACCGTTTTGAGAGCAGTGATGAAATTATATACACAAAGTGGGTTCGAACTCACGGCCTAGAACTCGTGAGTCGACTCCGATACCACTGGGCCACCAGTGCTCACCAGCTCTCACCACTACTCTACACCAGAGTAGTGCAAACATATTTTGAAACACCCTGTATACCTATACAGGGTGTTTCAGAATATGTTTGCACTACACCATGTTTCTACATACCTATGTAGATAGTAAAACATGGGTGTGTATTGAGGCTAAACATCCTTTGATCCAGTGGTCGAGAATTAAATATTTGTGCCTGAACCTAACACCGCTATTAAAGTCTAACAATGGAAGGGTCGGTTGGTATGTGGGCAATGTAACAAACATCGCCCACATACCGACCGACCCGTCTATAAAATACTCTACTGGAAATACACGAATGGAAAAATAAAAGGGATTAAAATGATATATCAGTATTATATTGGAAAAATAACTCTCAATCCAGCGATTAACCCTACACGCGTACCCATAAAAGAAATTAAGAACAGTATCCAGGGGTACTGGAGTACCCCTAATAGAAAGAAGGGAATAAACCGCCATTACAACGATATCAACTTATATAGACTTTATGGCACTAACATCAGCCTTAGGTACTTATAAGTAGCATATAAGTAACCAATCTTTATAAAGTACTAGCAGTGCTCCGTGGTTTCACTTGCATAAATTTAGATTTGAATACTACGACAAAAAGTAATAGTAGTCTATGTTAATTCTGGTTATAAACTATCTGTGTGCCAAATCTCATCCAAATCTGTTCAGTAGTTTTTGCGTGAAAGAGTAACAAACATCCATCCATCCTCACAAACTTTAGCGTTTATAATATTAGTATTAAGGAGGATAGTAAGACAGGTAGGAAATAGGAACTTTAGGTAAATTAAGGAAATTTAAAAAAAACTAAGGAAATTTAGGCATATTTTTATTTTGGTTCTCTAAACATAATATACACAACACACATACCGACACATATCGACACATACATACATACATACACTTAAACATACATACATCGTTACATCGTACATCTTACATATATCGTTCGTGATTTATGGTATTTTGACCTTGGACATAACGAACACATCCCAGATTTAGAATCGGAAGGCGTTGGAGTATGTGATGACTACTTTTTCCAAGTATATTCCCACTAATTATTTGAAGGTGCGTCGGCAGCCAGAGGAACAATTCACGTGATTTTAAGAACGTACGATGTGTCTCAATCTGTCAAAAATACCTCTAATTTCTCTACATTTTTGACAAGTTTTTGACATTGATTTTGAACGTTTTTAATTACGAACTGAAGGCCAATTCTCGTAATTTAAAACGTTCAAAATCTAGTCGCAGTCTCATCTCAGCGACAAACAAATGTCAAAAACTTGTCAAAATGTAGGGAAATTAGAAGTATTTTTTGACAGATTGAGACTGAGATCAGACTGAATGGTCTTCAAATTACGAGAATTGCCCCTCAGGAATCATGTGACATCTACCAACCCGCACTGGGACCGCTAGGTAGGTTTTGGCCCACTCCGTCTCACTGAAAGGACCTCCGTGTCCCAACAGTGGGAATGTTATAGGCGGATAATGCAGAGAGAAGCCTATATGAAATACTATTTAGTATTTGTATTATAAACTCAGTAACCAATCTACACCACAAACATGCTTTAATGAACTAACAAAATTAGACTTTCAAATAAATGTAACATATTTTAATTCAAGAGGACACGTTCAGAGTTGTACAGTCAGCATCAAAAGTCAATTAACACTGTTACTTTTACAAATCATCTAAATTGATACAAAATTATGTGATACATTGGTTTTCTCTATTTCATGTAATAGCAAAGAGTTAATTATTCTTAAATATCTTATTAATATAAGCTTTTTAAGAATATTTTTCTCAATAATTAAGATTTAAACAACTAAAGTGTCAACCGACTTTTGATGCTGACCGTACCATATTATATTATACTATGGTTGTACCTACAGTAACAACTTCCGGTACTCGTATAGTTTCCAACTTGTTCTATTAGTAATGTTATAATTGGTAAAGTTTGACCATATGGACTCTTTTTGGGCAGAAATAGAAGGCTTTGTAGGATTATATCCTGTCGCAACTTTATCATATTGATGGATGGCGTCGCTGGGAAGTTTAATAAGGGTTTTTGATTGGGTATCTATTTGAGCGATGTGTATTTCGTTTGTTTGTGAAATGTCTCGTGTGCTTATTGCGTTAATTGTTTTAATTACTGCGTAGGGTAATACATAGTACTTACTAATTCCATGGTGTAGGAAGACTTGTCTGTGGTCGCATTGAAATTGAAAACTACAATCTATTACTAAATACTCGTATATTATACAAGTACGCTGGACATCATACTATCAATTACAAAACGAAGACATTTCGTTTTCGCCATTTTGACGCTGATAGCAACGTGAGCGTCTAAAAAATATTTTTGATAGTGAGTTTTACAAAATGCGCATACTCTCATGATATGATAAAAATGTTCTAAATATCTCACAGTAAAAACAAAATAGGTACACAAAAACTTCTTATTACAGCCCATATAGGTCAGCCATGGAAAAGTTTTAGCTTTGCTTGATTTCAGTAATGCGATAAGGCCGCCCATTGTATATTCTGGAGTTTCATGATTTTTTTTATGCTTTGTATTTTAGTGGTGTAGAATAAAGTAAGTATTATACAAATAAATAAATAAATATTACACGATTTAGAACTAAATCATCACAGTCGTATCAAAACAACACGACGGCCATTTGCAACAATGTATAAATTTTAGTTCCTGAGACGCTCGCGCGGGGCGCTTTGAATCGGCACAAAAAGCTACTGTCGTTTCGTATAGTATCCAGCATACTTGTTTTTTAGAGGACAGTGATTCCCAGTTATTTACCTCTAATTTTTCAATCACTGTCAAAATCACAGGGCACATTACTTTTGCTGCAACAAGTCTGTTTCCTACATCCAAACTTTTTCTCCCACCCACGATACAGGAGAAATTCCCAGTGTGGGGCAACCACACAAGGAATTTCTCCTGTATCGTGGGTGCGTTTACAAACATCTAAACTTACATACACAAACAGCCAGACCCGTTACAACTACTTTTTTATTTCATTTTTGAGGATGGGAAATCATCAAATGACTCCTCCCGCTCTGGGTGGAGCAGGAGGGAGTGTCAGACTCTTACTGACTAAAACCCACCCGTGTTCCTTCCTTAGCCCTTTATGTTCCAGGGCAGCGGTAAACCCTTTCGGATGTTCCCGCTACCCTGGCAGGCTTCGGCCCTATGGGGCCCCGTCGCTTATGCTGACATCTCTTTGAGGCGCGCGTGGAACACGTACACGCCGTCCGGCACGGGCCTAGTCCTGATCGGACGGAGAGCTACCCGCGGGAGACGCCCGGAGCGTCTCCCGCGGCGGCTGAGGCGTGAGGTGCCGTTACAACTACTTGTAGATCATACAAATATTTGTTCCGTGCGGGAATCGAACCCGCGATACGCAGCGCAGCAGTCAATCGCTTAACCACTGCGCCAACCGTACCGTCAAGCATTATAAAGACAGTAAAAAACTTACAACTACAGTATACATTGTCAAATGACTGTCAAAGCTACTTGTAGGTTAACAAAGGTGTACTCTTTGCTAAAGTTTTGCAAATAATTACAGGACCTCTTTCATTCTCCCTCTTTACGTCGCTTCAGAAAAAGGACTACAACGGTTTTGTAAACTGAGAGTATTTCTAACTTATTCGATTCGTACATTCGCGTATATTTTAGTACATATTGTAGAAAACCAAGAAAATTAAATATATTTTCGTACTTAAATTGGTAGAACACTTATGAAGTCACTAGACTGAACAGTCATAGAGTGTCTCGAGTGCTTGTGTGTAATGGACGTCTTTCTCTAAAATTATTTATAGAACAAAGATAGAGCGTAATAGTGAAATATTAAGTACAAATGGAGGCTTTATTTCAGCGGGTTACCTTCAATTAACCCGCTGAAATAAAGCCTCCAACCCTACGGTACCTATAGAATCCTAACCTACGGTGTTCAATCATCGTTCATCGTCCTGGATCGACTCTCAAAGTCCAAACTCAAGATTTGCAAATGAACGACGGAGCGGCCTAGTACAGTACGGAATTACAATAGACTAATTGGACAACTTATACTGATTTTGTTACCACAGACGTGCAGTCAGTTGTATTAAGAAAGAAAAGTTTTCTCGTAGTACTAGGTATTGATAGTCGTTACTGAGAAAGTAATCTACGACATACGAAGAAACAGAAATATGGACAAACGAGCTGTTGCCAGCGATGTCAACAGCTAGTTTTTCTACAATCCAGGATTAAAAGTAGCCAAAGACCTTATCCAGCACCCTAATTGCGTAACACACATCAATCGGAATCAGAATCATTTTGAAGCAAATTGCTAATCCATTGCTTCATAAGTTCGAAACATTTGTCTGCTCAACACTTAAATAACGCAATGAATGTTGTTGAACTGTCAAAATGAAACCGATTACGATTGATTGTGTGTTACGAAATTAGGGTGGTTATCTGTGTGCCAAGTTTCATCCGAATACCAGCGCTGCGACATATATTTTTCATCATGCTGAGATAGGAGCCTTTTGGCCTCGTACAGGACTTTCTGTTTCATTTTCTTTTTGTTAATTTTTTTATATAATTTGGTTTTTATTTTTGATTATTTTTGTGATCTTCCTGTGTGAGTCGCAATAAATACTTTTTCTTTCTTCTAAATCTATTCAGCCGTTTTAGCGTGAAAGCGTACAAAAAACTAGCCACTTAGGGCTGATTTTTCAATCGACAGATTAATAATAATAATAATAATATCCCTGGACATTTCACACAGCGCCATCTAGTCCCAAGCTAAGCAACCTAATGCTTGTGTTATGGTAACAAGATGGCTGATAAACTACTTATATACATTTTTTTTTTTGTAAATACATAGATACATATTATAGATAGAAAAACACCCAGACTCAGAACAAATACATGTAGGACTACTACTACTAGATTACTTTTATTCACGGAATAAAATAGACTCAAACTCAAATCATTTATTTAAATTAAACCATTTACAGGCACTTTTGAATTGTCAAAATTAAATAGTCGGTCAGTTAGTCAGAAAGTTGAAGCTAGTTGCCCATTCCAAAGCGTAGATCTCTACAGAGAAAAACGGGCAAGAAACTCCACGGACACTCTTTTAAATCAAGATATTTTTACAAAATCCTGGTTACATTATTCTTATTGCTTCTATATGTGAGAACAATGTAAAGAAACAAATTAAAATATAAAATTAAAAATATAAAAATAAGCCCTGGCAGTTAAGAGATGACCAGTCTCAACTGATGGCGCCCGTTCACGAACATTACGCGTGGATCAGCACCACTGCAGCTCAACCATTTCGTAGGGAACCGAATGATTCCACACACATCATGACATCTCACATTTTTTTTTATTGAAGAACTCAAAATTATTCCTCCGATAATATTAGGTATGGTGGCGTTGGAAACATCAGCCCTTAGAGATTTATAAATGATCAATTAAGATGGGCAACATTTAGCATGCTTTTGAGCACAAAAGAAGGTTTCTTTACATACCAGTAGGTACACAAAACAAAAAAATATTAAATCTTTCTTTTACCTGCTTCAAAAACAAGGTCTAGCAAAGACGCGTCCCTTTTACAGATTATGTACTAAAATAAATGTTCATACCAGCTTAGGGAGCCACGATAGGGTCGCATTAGCATTCTGATTACATACATAATCTACAACCCTTGTGTATTTAGTGTACACCTTGATAACGATGACTTAAGGGTGGTATTCTTTATGTTAGCGGTTGATAAGTCCTTTTGCAAATGATGGTCTTTTTATTTTAGTAAGGTTGTGTAAACGTAAGCAAGGTTTTCAGGTAATACAAAGAAATTAGTGATCTGTTTGTTTTGGTCTTAGGAAGTTAGGCAGAGAGCATGTCGAAGAACGAATATACATGTAGGGGTGCACAGATCGAAATGATACTTGAAAATTCGTTTAACTTCTTTTAATAAAATATAATTCTTAGCTCGTTATTTCATCTTACTCTCTGTCAAATCATTTCGAATGCACTCGTAGAACTCATTCCTCCAAAAAACAATTTTTCCGGGTAGCTATAAGTACTAACTCTAGTTCTGTTTAGTTAGTTTTATTTTGTATACTAACCAATCAATGGACATTGTCTGAAATATAAGTTTTTTTTTTATCTATTTTATTATTTCTGTTTTATGTTTTTTTTTAAAGATAGCTACAGACAATACAGCCAGTATCAATAGATAAATCTGCATGCAGGCTACACGCTACTTTATTAAAATTCCCGTACAGTTTGGCAAATAATACGTCATTTTTAAGATTTTGTGAGGTTAAATGATAAAATTATTAGCAGTTTCTTCTTGTATTAAAAAAAGCCTACTAAAGTTCTAATAAATAAGAATCGAATATGTTTGAAATATACTTGTAAAATTTCTACATTTATATCAGTAATATTTATGGTGAACATAATAAAGTACCTACATTCTATTCTATTCTATACGGGTTCAAAAATTACCACGACATTTAGGTTTCGATATAAAACGTAGCTCTATTATTTTTTAATCATTTTTGGCAACATGACAGAAAGAAAATACATTTATTTGCGGCAAACATGACACATAAACACAAAAAAAAATAACAAGTTGAGGGGTAAATATGCGTCACATTCACGCAAAATGGCCATCGCTCAGCATAATGCTAAGACCCTATACGAGACAGAGCCCCAGCGCTGGCTTAAACATTTATTTAAATAAAAAGCTTGTGAACCTAATCACTTCTACACCACCTTAAAAATTCACAAGTTTTTATATTAAACTCCAAAATCTAAAGCACCTTAGCACTAAGCCTAATCCAACCATATCCAAGCCGATATTAAAAAGCTCTTTACTAAATCTTTGGGCAGACAATCTGGAATTTCAAAAAGCCTTACCTACCCACTTTTAACATAATTCATAGTGGCATAGATCACAAAAATCCACTTTAACAAGCTCTTTCTTTAATGAAGTGCCCTCCGGAGAATAACTTTACTTCGGAGAGAACATTTGGATTTTCAGAACTGTAGCGCAAAGATAGTGCTAGAAAAATAATCTGGGAATTTAGTGGAGAACCATATGGAGCTGATTGTTTGGTTTCGTGAATATTTTTTTATTTATTTATTTCCTTTATTTAAAAGTAAACATATTAATTATATTTTTAAATATTAGAATATAAATATTATAAAAACATTTAAAAATATAAAAAAATATCATTAAGACAGACAATGAAAAACAGAACAGAAAAAATAGGTACAGAGGTGATGCTTATTTCGAAAGAAATCTCTTCCAGCATACGTGAGATAGGACAATAGATACAGAGATGTAGACAGCCTGCGTGTGATAGAGCAAAGGCGACAAAAAATTATACATAGAATCAAAAAAACAAATATTATGAGAATATACTAACATACATACAAATAAACATACATAAATACTTCATAAACAAATATTACTAGAATCTTTATTGATCGAAGACTAGGATGATAATAATTATATCATACTCAAAATAATAAATACATACACAACTATGATGAAGTGGACAGACAGTGTTCTTTCACTCTTCTTTTAAAAACTGCAACAGTTTGGCAGTCCCTAATGTCAGGCGGTAGTGAATTCCACAACCGCACCGCGTGCACTGTGAAGGAGTAGGAGTAGAAGTCGGTGGAGTGGGGAGTTTTTTATGGACCTACAATGTCGTTTATGTTTTGTAAGTTTGTGACTTACGAGTCGTGAATTAGAACCTAGGCAGTTGCTTTATTTTATGTAAATAACTTCATCACCACTGCTCACAAAACGGCCAAGGAAAACATTGTAAGAAAACTGGCATGTCCTAGAACCAAAAGTAATTGGTGCTGCCGATTGATTCTGTAAAAATCTCACCGTGAAAAGTTAGGTGAAGTGAGCTTAGAGTGAGCTGTCAATAGTGTCAATCCCTAGCATTAGTTGGAATGACTGCTCACTCCACGGTCACTTCACGTAAGTTTTCACGGTGAGATGGTTACAGAATCGCACTGCTGTTTACTTAAATGAAAGGTTATCGTATTTCTATGAGTAATGGGAGAACACAACATCACGTCTTTGTCAAATTTATATCGCTTTTTGTCTGTTAAACCGAAAAATAAATGTTTTAGAGTATTCTAACATGAGATTTTAACAAGGCACGTAGCTAGCATTTGTTGGATTCACAGTGTAAGATTTATAACGTAATCTTTTATATCATTTAGACAAGGTTCACCTTAATGCGTGTTCAGACTAGATTAATCCTAAAAGCTGAGTCTGAGCAAATACCCATTTGCATTAAAAACGTTAATGCTTTAAAAAAGGGTTGCCTTCATTTAAAGCTATATAGCTTTTTTTCTTACTTTAGTATTTCGTTTTTTTTTTTCAAGATAGTTACTATGCAGTGCATTCTTGATTTTTCATAATTTGTAGGTCTGTGATGAGTATAGTGTCAATCAATCAACTCAATCACTCAAAATCATTGCAGTCCACTGCTGGACATAGGCCTCTTACAGGCTGCGCCACAACGTCTTGTCCTGCGCCTTCCGCATCCAGTTTCTCCCAGCCACTTTCTTTAGATCGTCCATCCATCTAGCTGGGGGGCGTCCCACACTACGCTTGCCGATACGCGGTCTCCACTCCAGGAGTCGTCTGCTCCACCGGCCATCGGTCCTTCGACAAACATGGCCAGCCCACTGCCACTTCAGTTTGCTTACTCTGCAAGCTATGTCGGTAACTCCGGTGTCGGCTCATAGCTGGCTCCGGGGTTTAGTGTGAGGGCTATAAAATGTAAACGTAATAATTATAACGTTGTATACGTTATAATTATAACGTTTATTCCAAGCGAACGTATTAACATCAACGTGACAATACTATCACTGTTTTTCGAAACAAAAAACTAATTAGAAATGTGTGTGTGTTTTCAAGGCTAGAGTGAATAGGCTCATAATAAATTAGTGCGCTTACCATCAACGATTGCATCTCTGCTTTCCATCAGGCGGGATCGCAGTCAAGCGCTAGTTTATAACATTTAAAAAAAAATAGTTTGAAAGCTAATTCTAAATTCACTTGAATGTTCGAATGCAACCTGCATCCCGATTGCGTAATACAATATCGATCTCAATCTGAATCATTTTGAAGGATATTGCTACTCTATTGCTTTATACTCGTATCTTCGAAAAGTTTGTCTACAACGTAAATAACGCAATGAACGTTGTTGAACTGTCAAAATTAAATCCTGATAGTGTGTTACGCACAGAACAGATTTATCTGTTCTGTGGTGTTACGCAATTACTTAGCACAGTATTTTCCTGCAAGCCTTCACAACATAAGGTCGACTTTTGCAGACAACCTTTACATTAACCTACGAAGTTAAAGTTAAAAGTAGATAAAAATCATACCCTGTGTATGATTTTTATTTACTTTTGACTTTAACTAACTGGCCGACGGTCATTTTATGTTAAAGTAAAATACATAAATAACTTTCGTAATAAATTAACTGAACCTTGCAAATTAATATACCAAAACATATATAATAACCAAAACCCTTTTCCCAATTTTTTCTCCTTTCCATACAACTTTCTTATCAATAATTTCAGGTCAATTTTTTTTGACCCAAAATCTTTTCATGTTGTCAAGAAAGAATAATTAATAATAATCTCCGTCTTTTATCTTAGGGCACAGATGTTGCTGTGAATGGGGCCCCGTTTTAGTAATTAGAAGAGCGTGAATGAGGTTTAGTTATGAATGGGCCCCGGGCCCCGGGCCCCGAGATATCGTATTTTGTTTTGGTAACGGTAAATTAGATATATTTTTGGTGTAAGCAAAATTGTTTGTAATAAAATATTCTGCTTTGTCATGCTCTGATAAGAGTGTATTTAAGTACAAAAGGTAGGTTACATTATACATTTTTTAAATTAATGTTTTTATCATTAATTTTAGCATAAAACTGCCTATTTATTTCCTATTTCCTAACTAACGGTAAGCCCAGGTTCGCAGGGGCGCATTTTTCCCTCGGCGATTTTTCGCGCATTGAATTTTCAACACAATGCTCAGCGCCGAGAGTTGAAAATCAAACTGTGTTTGTCTGACGCGCTGGGATGCGCTCTGTTGGATTCTCAACGTTCGGCTCAACACCGAGAGTTGAAAATTCCGCCGCAGTATTTTTACGTCTCTCCGAACGTGGGCTTAGTGAGGGCGTAGCGTAGTGAGTTTGTTTTCCTGTTTTATGAAAGTAATTTTAGTAGCCACTCTTTAACTATATCAATTTAGAATAGAATAGAATACTCTTTATTATATTATCATTATATTCAGCCTATCATGTTCCCACAGCTGGGACACAGGCCTCCTCTCTGTGATAGGTAGTACCACGCGGGCCGAGAGCGGGTTGGCGGATGTCACCTGTCTTCGAATTTTTGGTTCTTGAACATGCTTTTCACGTTTCCTCACGATGTTTTTCTTCACCGTTTTGAGAGCAGTGGTGATGAAAATTATTTACACAAAGTAAAGTGCCTGCTTGGGTTCGAACCCACGACCTACACTAAAGTCACGGTAGTTACCACTTGGCTGCCACTGCCCTTCATTATATAGTGCTGCATTGGCAAATGCTACATTATAATTTTATCACGAACAACCTTCTTTTATAACAAATCCTACCTTATTATTGTAACTAGAAAGGTTTTTTCTTCATTTTGGTTTTGAATTTTGAATCAAAAAGTGTCATGTCTTTTCTCTTACCGAGATTTTTCTTTTGAAATTCTTTTTGGAGACAGGACGAAAGTCCAGAATATTTTTTTTTTCCCCTTTGACCATGTAATAATTTACCACGATATTATCAATATAATTACAATGGATTGAACGACCGAGTTCTGTGCGGTCATCCAATTTATCCAAGGGCAGTGTTCCCGTAAATAAACGTATACTTACGTACAGCTTCAAAAACTTGTCTCGAGGCAAATCAGGTTTCTTCATTCAGACTTGATTTGAAGATTGTAGGCGGATCTTGAATTTGCCCCCACCGCTCGCCTGGAACCAGACGACTGCAAGCTTCCTGTTGGGATTCAAACCCAACGCTGGTGGATTCTGATACCAGCCAGCGAGGAGCCTTTCGTCTGCCAGCTTCCGTCTAGGACCGGATTTATTTGCGTATATTTAGTTGTGTTTTTAATTTTTAGTAGTTAATATTGTCTCATTTTATTTAAAGCAGTCATATAAATTCCTCGCTACCTGATAACAGATTGACTTGGTGCGAAGTTACCCATTTAGGATCACCAGATATTTATTTATTGCGGGAGTTATAGGAACGTGTGCAAACGGATCGTGACCGACGCGTAATAGTGAAATTTATTATAGCGCTCTAACACCAAGTACGTCCCGTCAGAGTTATAGCTTAACCCTTTGAAATATTAGATACTGTGCTGTGTCCTTCATTAAGTTCTGTTTATAATTTTATTATTTTACTAAATTAAACGTGTACAAGTGAAGACCAGTTTTTATTTCGCTACAATAGGTACACCATATAAATTACTGTAGAAACAAATGTAGAAATTTTACAAAGGGGGACACAATGAGCGGTCTTATCGCTAAGAGCGATCTGTTAAAGACAACCAGGGGGCCTACTCCGAAGTGCAACGTGCGAATGTTCGTATCGGACCGTCACATGGCCGAACCGAATATTATTGAAAAATGCGAAAAAAGTTCGGATCGGCTCAGTTGGGTCGGGACCATAGTCAATATTCGAAAGAGTGTAGGAGTGTAGGGTCGGAACCGACCGAACCAAATAGTAACTTCGTAGCAGGAAACGGCCGACCATTCGGCCGATACTCCTTCGGAGTAGACCCCCTGGACTTTCATTTCCTCTATCGGTAAGTAAGCTAATTTTGTCTTTGATCACGTTTGCTATGTACTACTTTAAAGGGTGTATAGATCCCTGATACGTTTTTGGGGGTTATTTCAACTTCACCTCTGGTTGTTAAAACTTCGGAAAACATCTCGAATTTATGATATAGCCGGAACCTCTTTATATCAAGAGATTTCCGGTTACCAACCCATAAAATAGAATAACCGGCCAAGAGCGAGTTTGACTCGCACACGAAGGGTCCCGTGCCACCGTACAATATTTAAAATATTAAAAAAACACCTTTCTTGTTTGGGGACCCTCATTAATTTTCAACTTTTTTATTTTATTATTTGTTGTTGTAGCCGCTAAGACGCTATGGGCCGATGACGCCTGATAATAAAAGATTTTTATTTTATTTTATATGACGGGCAAGGACCAGCAATGTTATTTTCGGGCAAGCCTTCCTCCTCGTACAATCTTCAGAAAACAGGAAATAATACCACGAACAGATAGCGTTGATTTTAGTATTTCACAAACTTTATAAATTACGATAATCACAAATGGATGGATGGAGGTTGTGAGGTTATCAGCTCATGCGCACGTTCCTTGGCAGAATGCCTGACAATCACTCTCCCTTATTAAAATTACATTCATTGACAGTGAAAACTGACAGACAAGTGGAATAACCTGGCATTACTTGACAGTGACAACTGACAGACAGATGGAATAACCTCACTACCGCCATCTTGTAACAAATGTTAGAACTTTCTTAATCTATGGCCTCCTGCTGCGACATATATATTTATAGCGACAATAGAAATACACACTCTGTGAAAATTTCAACTATCTACGGTTCATGAGATACAGCCCGCTGACAGACAGACGGAAGAACGGACAGCGAAGGCTCAGTAATAGGGTTCCGTTATTATTATTATTATTGTCATTGACATTTATCTCGAGGCCCTGGGGTCCCGGATCTTTGGAAGGCGTGCCAGGAGCCG
Source organism: Apamea sordens (assembly GCA_945859715.1). Classification (NCBI taxonomy): domain Eukaryota; kingdom Metazoa; phylum Arthropoda; class Insecta; order Lepidoptera; family Noctuidae; genus Apamea; species Apamea sordens. Next base: position 2,668,879 of record OX244002.1, read on the forward strand.
AAGCCAACTAGCAGAGGAGAGACCATTTTAAAAGATGAGGAGGCACCAACCGACGATTATCCCTGTATGCACCATGCAAGTACACCCAAGGACAACCCCCGGTTAGTGCAGGGCTATTGCAAAATATGAAAACAAAATATATTGGACTATGGGTTATAGTGGATCGGTTACTTTGAACTATGGAAAGACTGTGTCCACTGCCGGACCAATGGTTATAAATTTAATATTCACAGATAAAATGGGGGTGACTTGTTCACTCAATAATGAGCCGGAAACCGTAGCTAGCACAAGTGACGTAGCGACAAGGGGGCGGCATTTCTTGAGGTGCTTGAGGACGAAGAGGTATCCCACGGTTTTTAATCAACTATCCCAGAGCCCAGAAGATGGATAAGATCCCTACAAGTACTTACTGGAATACTTCCTTCTTCCGAGCATGTTTGCTCTGGTGAATCTCCACTCAAGTCGGCCAATAAAGGCAAGAATGAGGTGGAAGCTCTGTCCTCGTGTGTTCACTCCAGCCGGCCAATAAAGGCAAGCCAGAGGTGAGGAATAAAACTTTTCCCAGGAGATAGGGTCCGTGGGGTCGCTACTGCCCAACAGCTCGCCACATGCTACCCTGCGGGTTTATGTATCTCTCTCGGTCTATCAGACCTGTTCCGGCGAAGTAAACTCTACGGGCTTAGACCCAGAGTTCAGAAGCGCGCAAGCCCCACTACGACGTCAACGTAGAGATACGGCGGTGGGGTTATTATTATTATTATTTCTTTAATCAAAACGGTTTAAAACCAATTACAAAAATTAAAGACACAGTTTTTATATTACACATACATAAAAGAAAAAATATAAAATTATCAATAAAAAGTTAACAACACTTACATAAGTCCCTCGCACAGTATTTCTGATATACCGACAAAATCTTCGCCCATTCGTCCGCAAACAGATCTTTTGTTAGATTAGAGTCCAAGAGACCGTCCGACCGGTCTTGCGTTAGCACCCTTTGGGTAGGTACGGATCCCTAAAAATTAATGCTCCAACAATTGAATTCGATTCACTGAACCGCAAACGAATAAACAACACACTATTTCTTTCTTTCCCATCTACATATAAATGAATGCTCGAATATGTATGCGATAAATTGTGACAATAGTCACAAATTGTCACAATACTCACAAATTAACTATAACGTGCCTACAGTATCTTTCCCTTGGTTATTTACGAATAGTACGTGATAGAAATTGTTAACAGTTTATTACTATTCGTTTGTGTGGGATGGGATTTAGATGCTAATGTGAAATAGTGGACGTGATTATCATTAATTTTGGAGGATGTTTTTTTTTTTAATTCTCGTTTAATATAGCAAGCCGCGACTTACGAGGTTGTCGGTCATGGATTGGAACTTAGGCAGGCTCTTTACTTTGAGTTTTATCACACTGCTCTCAAAACGGTGAAGGAAAACATCGTGAGGAAATCGGCATGTCCTAGAACCAAAAATTCGAAGACGCGTGGTGGATTACAGTCCTCTCCCTCTCACAGAGGGAGTGGATTGTCCGACCCAGTGCTGATACATAGACTTCCTGACTATGTCCCAGCAGTGGGAACATTATAGGCTGATTATGCTTATGCTATGGCCACAAATATGACACTGGGCTACTACTGAGAAATTCTCAACTGAACAACCCAATACCACTTTTCCCAACCTTAGGATCGAACCCAGTACCCTACCTACCTAAGCCACATTTAAAAACCAGTAGACTAAAATATGGCTCAGTCGCAAAATGACCACTTCTCAAAATGACTACTGGTAGCAAAATGTCCCTTTCGCAAAATGTCCCTTTCGCAGAATGTCCCTTTCGCAAAATGTCCCTTTCGCAAAATGTCCCTTTCGCAAATTCCATAGTCATTGAATATGCGTCTGCTCCCGTCGTGTCGCCAGTACACGCCAACACTTGTATTTAATTCAACAAAACTTTTAACTCGAAACTTTTTTAACAAAATAAAGAGACAACATTTAACTAGGAAACTGCAGCATCCAGACTAACGTTATAATGCTGCAACAATAAAAAGAACTCACGCATTTGCAACTCAATTTTGAAGTTAAACAAAAATGGCGGAGATCCAGTTTCAACCGGTTCAAACTGGAACATTTGCGTAGTAAAAACACATGTTAACGTAAAACTGTTCGTTTTTAATGCAGTATATAGCAACAGGTCGCCGGTTAGATAGGAATATAACACTATTTCATTTAAATTGGCCTATTCGTTGCAATTGAGTAAATTGCACTCTGCGTGTGTGTGAAGAATTCCGGGGAGTGTGTACTTACCTGCATTGCTATTCTGTAATAATGTCAGGGATCGAATCCGCAACGAAGTGATCCGGCAGAGAACCAAAGCAGTCGACATAGCTCACAGAACAAGCAAGCTGTAGTGGCAATGGGCCGGCCATATTAGCCGTAGAACCGATGACGGTTGGGGTAGACGTGTCCTTGAGTCCGCAGTCTCCACGACTGCGAATCAGTAAACGTAAGGTGGGACGCCCTCGGGCTAGGTGGAGCGACGATCTTCGCAGGATGGCTGGTAGCAGCTGGATAAGAGTTGCCGAAAATCGAGTTGAATGGCGTGCAATAGGAGAGGCCTATGTCCAGCAGTGGACTGCTATAGGCTGATGATGATGATGAAAACTTAGGTGAAGTAAGCTGCCATTCCGGCTGTTGTTAAGGATTGCCATTATTGACAGCTCACTTCTCCTTTGTTTTCATGGTGAGATATGTACAGAATAGATCAGCGGTACTTGCTGTGATTGCATTTAATCTTCTAGTTAGTTTTCTGTTTTCAACTTCGAAAAGCATAACATTTCATTTTCTACATTCCAAGCCACTGTTCTGTCAAAATTGATCAAAAAGGTTTTGTTAGTTTAGGCTTGAAGACATTGCCTTGATTCTAGTACAGTTCATTTCAGTTTATGCAAATAGTTTTGCTACACAGGTTCTGGAAACCGCCTATGTATTATGTATTCCTAATAGTAGGGGTGTGTCAGATAGCGAGCCTATTGGAGAGACAAACTCTTTTATGTATATGTTTGGGTCACCTACAAATATTCGTATAGTTACCCAAATGTGGCAGAACTAGCTTTAGTATGTAGAACTCTGACCTGGTAAACCTCTTTTTAGGGTCCCGTACCAAAAAGGTGCCAACGGAGCCCTATTACTAAGTCTATACTTTCCGTCTGTCTGTCAGCGGGCTATATCTAACAAGACAATACGGTACGGACGACGATACGGTTCATGAACGTAATATTTATTTATTTAAGGACAACCAACAAAGCATACACCATAATACAGTCATGCTGAAGATACCATGTTTTTTTTTACATTTTATAGTGTAGCCTTAATTAAAGGCTGCCACGGCATGCACCAAACATAGAAGGAGAAAATGCAGTAACAAAACAGATTTTACTTATAAGCTAGATAGAATGATTGTTACATAAATGCAGATACATGACACTTTCGACAAAATATCGAGAGCATCATGTATTTTATTTATTTTGTGATATTTTATTTAAAAACCAGTAAGCCTTCATTTGAAAGCTCACTAATTCTCATCCAAAAAACTAACACTAAAACTGATAATAGACTATAACACACCAAGTTTTCCACATCTTTATGGAAATGAAAAAGTCTAAAGGAACCAAAATACATTTTTTTTTATTTTTTTTATTTAGATTTGTCTAGATATATAGGTTAGGACAGTTGGCATTTTCACAGTTTATATTTCGAAAGCCGCTACAAAAACAAAATAATACTAAAAATTCTACGGGGGTAAACGTGTTTGTTTTTCCGGAGTTTTTACTTTGTGGTACGGAACCCTTCGTGTGCAAGTCTGACTCGGATTTATCCGGTTTTTACTCTCATCAAGTTACAGTGTAGAAAACAAAGTGAAAAAGAATGTTATTTTCGGCCTAAACAAACCTTTTATAGCCACCCCAATCTGTTGAAAGTTTTTCTGTCTGTGCATACCATCCTTTTAGCTACCAAATTCCGTTTAGAATTAAAAAATTGTTTCCTTCAAGTGAACAATAAAAATTTGGATGTAAAAGACTTTTATATAGCCGAGAGCAATAAACGGGTTCAAAATATTCTGGAAACTAAGGATAGAAATGGGTATTTCGCAAACTGGTCGAGTTAATACCGCTTATTCGAAATTGAGCTAGATATTTTTATATGCGAAGTTTTTTCTGCTTTTGCTCGCGATTTCGTCTGGATGCTGTACATACTACCGAGATAAGAAGAATCATAGGTAGGTTTTTCTAACTCAGGTCATGGTTTATCCGTGTGCCAATTCATTCTAAGTTCGTTCAGCCTTTAAGGTGTGAAATGATAAGAAACAGACAGAGTTATTTTTGCATTTACCTACCTAATATAATACATATAAATGTATATGGATGTTTCGTTATGCACGTTTAGTTAAATAACCTAGATAGGGGGGGGAGGGGGGGGTTGTGGACCAGTGGTGTCAGCCCCGACTTATCAGCTTTAGGTCGTGGGTTCGAATCCACGTAAACGCTTTACTTTACGTATTAAATTTCATCGCCACTGCTCTCAAAATGACGACGGAAAACATTGTGAGGAAACCGGCATGTCCTAAAACCAAAAACGAAGACATGTGAAATACCAACCGGCACTGGGCCCGCGTAGTTTATGGCCCATTCCCTCTCACAGAGAAGAGGCCTGTGTCAGCAGTGGGAACATTGTATGTTTTGTTTTAAAAATTGTATTTGTTTCTGGTGTGCAATAAACTATATATAAATAAACTAGCTGACCCGGCAAACGTTGTTTTGCCATATAAATAATTTCTAGCTTCCCGGCGCTACTTCGTACGCATGATGGGTCCTACCCCCTACCCTACCCCGACCCTACTCCTACCCTACTCCTACACTACCCCTACCCTACTCCTACCCTACTCCTACACTACTCCTACACTACTCCTACCCTACTCCTAACCTACTCCTACCCTACTTCTACCCTACTCCTAACCTACTAATCCTAGATAATCCTAGTAATGTGGATATTTATGTATGTTGTCGATTCAAACCCTTAATTGAATACTTGCTTTAATTTGAGTGGAACCGAGCCTACCGTACCGAAGGGACGATCGTCACATGTTTGACAGGAAAGTAGGTAGAACAGTTTATATGGGAAAATGAAATTGTTGTTTTTACTATCTTCCTCGCAATTTTTCCATATTTTCTCACCGTTTAAACCTTCCCTGGACTAAACCAACATCACCTAAATCGGCCCAGTCGTTCTCAAGTTTTAGCGACTCAAACGAACAGCAATTGATTTTTATATTTATATAGATATAAGATAAACATTCTAGGCTGATTATTCTGAACCCGGACAAACATAATAATTATTATGACTAGTAATTAATGACGAAAATAATCAATTTTGATGAATGAGCATTGAGACTAATATACCATAACAACCAGCACATCATTCATATTGTCCTTCCCCAATAACGTCAGCCATTATACTCGTATAATGTTCGCATAATATATCCATCTCAATACACGCAGGCTTCATTTGAATGGAATGCCCTGAATTTGAATCCACTTCAGCCGAATTATTGTGGCTTCCACGTTTAGGTGAAGCTTAAAGGATATAGGTACCTAATATTATTTTACTCGTACATTATTAAACATTATATCAGGTACAGTCAGCAACAAAAGTCAATTAACACTGTTACTTTTACAAATCATCTAAATTGATACCAAATGATGCGATACATTGGTTTTCTCTATTTCATGTAATAGCAAACAGTTAATTATTTTTAAATATTCTATTACTATATGTTTTTTAAGAATATTTTGCTCAATAATTAAGATTTAAATAACTAAAGTGTTAACCGACTTTTGTTGCTGACCGTACCTAGGAGCTGTAGCTAAGTAATTAAGGTATTTATTTCCACACAAAGCTTCATGTTGGTACAATGAAATGTGTTTGGAGGCTCATTTTAGGCAAACAATGCCTGTGAAGGAAACTCTGCTCTTCCATATCTTAGATGTATGTAGTATTACAGTTAAATATCTTGCTATTCCTATCATCAACATTCTAACATCTTGAGTATGTATCATGTGGTAAGAAGGTGGTGGTGTGATTTAATTTGATGTGGTGTGTGTGGGGTTTGTAAGATATTATAGTGTGGTTTGTGTGGTGTGGTGTGGTGTAGCGAGTGTGGTGTACAGTAGTGTAGTGTGTAGAGTAGAGTGAGGTGTATATCGTCATTGTGTGAATTCATGAATGGCTGTTTGTGCATGTGAGTTTAAATGTTTTTAAACGCACCTACGATACAGGAGAAATTCCTAGTGGGGCGACGCATTTAAAAAAATAAAAAAATTATATTAGGTACTCATGATATACCACAAGAGCTTCCGTATCCTTATAAGTAAGAGACTTAGTCCAGTTTTTTATAATTTTTTTACAGTCGTAATAGTTTCTATTGTAAGTTTTTATTAATCCTATTGTATAATATTGAGCTGAGAGATAGTAAAATTGTCTGCTTGCGAATTTGGTTTTACTTTGGGGAACTACTGCAATTAAACCCTTTCTCCTTTTATGCTTCTTGAGTAATAACAGGCATAAGGGTCGATCGATCAGGTTAAGCTATGCTGGCCGCAGTTGGTCCGTGGATGGGTGACCATCTTTACTTAACGAGACCATGCCGTCCACGCCTCGGAAAGCTCGTTAAGCCAGCGCGGCGGCGGTCCCGGTTGTTATTCGTAGATCTTTGGCTGTCGTTACGGGTCCTCAGAAGCCCGAAAGTCTGAGAACTAGTACCAAGGTGTATCGTATTACCTAGTAACTGGGTTGTGGACGTCAGATAGGCAGTCGCTCCATGTCAAATAGTGGTATTCAGCTGAATCCGGTTAGACTGGGAGCCGACTCCAACATAGTTGGGAAAAGGCTAGGCAGATGGCATCAGGTGCTTATAAACATTAGGATTAATATGTTATCGTTTCTCAACAGAGTCAGAATTACAGTACTATTTACCAACAACAGTTCATTTACACGCCTTTTTTTTTTTCGGGATGGGAAATCATCAAATGACTCCTCCCGCTCTGGGTGGAGCGGAAGGGAGTGTCAGACTCTTACTGACTAAAACCCACCCGTGTTCCTTCCTTAGCCCTTTATGTTCCAGGGCAGCGGTAACCCTTTCGGACGATCCCGCTACTCATTTACACGCCTTAGCTCAGGTTTGTTTAACACAAGTTCATAATTTATTTATTTATTTATTTTTATTGGTTCACCAACAATTGTTTGCACAGGTTGTATGCTAAAAAGTAACATGCCGAAATGTAAATGCAACAGTGCAACAATCACTTATAGGTAAACTCCGCATGCATAAAGGAGTTGTACAATTTTATAATATTAATCTAGATTAAAAAACGAAAAATACTAATCTAAGACTAAATAATATAACAACTTATGGAACTAATTACATTTAAATATATTCTCTCTCAAACGAGAAAATTAAAAGTAAATTAAAAGTTAAACTTTAAGAAAGGTACAATTTATTAATATAGTTTATAAAAAAAAAAAAAAAAATACTAAACTGAAGGTCTAAGTAATTATTATTATAGGTAACATCGTAAGGAACTTATTATACTTAAATATATATATATATTCTCTCTCAAACGAGACAGTGAAAAGAAAAGTTATTTAACAAGATGCTTAAAAAAGTTGGCCTTCAATCTGCCCAGACTTTCAAAGTGCAAATCAATTTGATCACTGCAGCTATTTACAACCTTGCATAATCTCGCATACGGGGAATTGGCGCCTAGAACCGTTCTTCTCTGCGGAGGGCAGAGTGGTGTAATCACACTGCGAGGAATTCTTGCAGGTGCACGGAAATTAAAAGTGTACAATATTTGTGGGCAGTCAATTTTGTGGTGCATCACTTTACACACAAACATTGCGTCATTGATGCGTCGGCGATTGTCAAGCGAAACCATTTTAAAGTGTGTAAGTCTGTTGCTGTACGAACGTACTTTTTTAGTTATTCCGCTAGAAAACGCCAGGTGCCATAGAAAACGCTTTTGAACGCGTTCTAGACGCAACGAGTGTGTGGCATAATGTGGACGCCAGATCACGCTACAATATTCTAACATACTTCGTATTAAGCAATTGTAAAGCAAAATTTTAGTCTTACAGCACCTTAACTGTTTGGAATTCCTCATGACAAATCCCAGCATCTTAGAGGACTTTTTTATTATATTGTCTATCTGGGGAATAAAAGTTAACTTACGGTCAAACATGACACCAAGGTCTCTTATTGTGTCCAGCTCCGCAATCTTTACTCCATTGATATAATAGTCTTGGTCTATTAAATTATGTTTTCGCGTAAATTTAATATGGTAACATTTACTTGAATTTAGATGCATCTTGTTGACTTGACACCATTGCACCAGCCTGTCTAGATCGCTCTGTAGCGCAGAGGCATCATCTTTACATTTAATAATTTTAACAAATTTTAGGTCGTCTGCATACATAAAGATAACAGAGTAAAGAAAACAATTGGGAATATCATTGATAAAGAAATTAAATAAAACAGGCCCTAGATGAGATCCCTGTGGCACGCCAGACGAGATGCATCGTAATTCAGACTGGAAACCGTTAATAACCACATAGAAAGATCTACCTACGAGATATGAACTCAACCATGAGAGTAACGACCCGGTGATGCCATATGCGCGCAACTTGTTAATCAATAATCCATGTGACACCTTATCGAAAGCTTTACTGAAATCTGTATAAACGACATTCGCTTGGAAACCTGAGTCTATTGCCTTCGTTAATAATTCAGTAAACAGTATTAGGTTGGTAGTTGTGGATCTAGACTCCACGAAGCCATGTTGCTCCTCACTTAGGTACAGCTTTAAGTGATTCTGAATTTGGGGGCAGACCAAAGACTCAAAAATTTTAGCAAAGGTAGACAAGATTGATATGGGTCTATAATTAGAAACCATGTCGTCATTATTTGATTTGTGTATGGGCACCACCTTCGCTATCTTCCATTTAGAGGGAAAAACTCCAGAGGTCAAAGACTTATTAAAAATAAGTGACAATGGTATAACCAACTCGGCCGCACACTCGTAAATAAAAATAGGCGGTATTCCATCTGGCCCTGCACCTTTATTGCAGTCCAGGTTTTTTAACTTATTGTATAAAGCCTCACAATCAATAAACAGGTTTGATAAACTTAAGCTATAATTTTGAAGGTTATGTAAGTACGCATTATTGTTGAAATTGCCATCGTCCTGAGCAGGGCTATAAACAGAGGAAAAGTAGGATGCAAAAAACTCGCATATTTCTGTCCCGTCAGATGACGTACTAGTACCATCTGTCATCGACAAAGGGTATGCACTAGACCCCCCCCGTTTAGCCTTTATGTAAGTCCAGAACAATTTGGGGTTATTTGTGAGTTTGTTTTCCAAGTTCTTTAAGTAGTTATTGTAGTAAACTGTTGCGAGGTCATCACAGCGTTTACTGATTATTTTTAATTCAATTTTATCTAATGGGTTCTTATAGATATTGTAGCGTTTTCTGATTTTGTTTTTAGAGTTCAGCAATTTGATAAGACTTCGGTTAAACCATGGTGGGTATTTTCCAGTCTTGGGTACTTTAATAGAAATAAATTTTTTTATAGCCGTATCAATAATGTCGTAAAACATATGCACCATCGCATTGACGTCATGTAGTCCCGCAAATAATTCCTCCCAGTTAAGTTCTTTTAAGTATCTACGAATCGGTATATAATTTGATTTACGAAAATTTGGCATTCCTTTAACAATATTATAAGGCAGCTTGGCTTCCTTATTTAAGGAGATGGTAATATCTAGGGGTGGATGGTGCTGATCAATGTTACACAATGAACAAATACTTTGGCTTACGTTACACAATGGATTATTGCACAATACAAGGTCAAGTATTCGACCCGAGGTATTACTTATGTTGTTATATTGGTTGAGCTTGTTAACATGCGTAAAATCTAACAAAGCTTCGCAGGTATTAGTAAGCTTGAGACTGTTATTTGAATTACTGACTTTTCCCCAATCGATACAACCCAAATTGAAATCACCTATGATACATACGCATGAATCGTTAAGATGTTCAAAAGCTGCATTACACTTGTCCAAAAAGTTTTCCAAGTAGGATATGCGCACAGGTGGAGGTAGGTATACTGCACAGAGAGCCATTCGACGAAAAGACTTAGCCACATGGAGATCAAGGGTGACCCATAGGTCCTCACAGCTACTTTCGAAGTGTACAGCGCGTTTAGAACTGATTTTTTTATTAACAGCTATTAATACGCCCCCACCCTCTTTACCACCATGTAGACTGGAACTTTCTCTATCTCTTCTGTAAACCACGTATCTGTCGTCGAATAGCTCACTGCTCCGGACGGAACTATTTAGCCACGTCTCCGAGAGAATGATAATATCGTAGTTATTACAACAAACATTGCGATAAACCATAAGCGTTTTTGTTCGTAGACCTCTACAGTTCTGATATAATATTTGCAAACTATCGAATTTTGAAAAAGTATATCACAATAACGTGTATTTTTAGTATAGGAAAAGAAGAATAATAAATAAGGCGTACCTATTAAGTTAAATCAACCTATTTAAAGAGTCTAAGTTTTTTATCAAAATATGATCAGCTTCAGCGGTCTTCCTAACAAAAATTCTGCCGTTTCTTACCCAGACAAATTTGAACCCCTTTTCCTTTGCTCTTAGCCTAGTGGCAGCATGGAGCGCTTTATTAGAGGGAGATAAATGTTCGAGCACATATACCGGCTTTTTCTCACCAGCTATCCCAAGGTCAGCACTATTAAGTTTATCGGTATTAGTTTTCTTCTCTTTATTGTAAACGATAGTCGACGCCAGGAGGTTGTCGCGAATTCTTGGAGAAGCCAGCTGGACAACGACAGAGCGTGGGCGGGTGTTAGTAGCTTGGAGTTTGGCCACGCGGGTACAGTGAAGAATGTCGTTATCGCACAGAACACATCCGACAACTGATCCCAACTGCTTAACGACAGTATAGAGATTCTCCTGTTTATTTTCGGGTAGGCATTGAAGTTCCAGATTGCTTGAACGAGTTTGTTGTTCCAAGTAATTTATGCGGTGATTGAGGTCTACCATTGAGCTTCTAAGAATATTATTTTCTTCTGTAAAGTTTTTCATCGCATTTTTTAAAGCCTCATGTTCGGATTGGAACTTTTCAAACTCCTCGGTGTGAAAATTTAATGAAGTTGCCAGCTCTTTAATATCATTCTTTATAGGTTCGAGTTCCTTGTTAATGACGTTCAGTATGGTGTTATTTATTTGCTGAAGCATGGAAGCGAATTCCGCCTTTACAACTTCCTGGACAATGGTGCGTACTTCATCAGTGGTTACCGGAGTCGCTTGAGGGGGAGAGCACAAGGCAGGTCTTTTATTTCCTCTAGTTGTTGAAACATTCCGATTAGGTGTGCCCTCAGTTTTAGAGGTGTTCGTAACACAACCCGAACATTTCCACTTACGATATGCTTCGGAATCCGTAGGAATTCTCGTGATAGATAAGCACGCGAAATGGAATGATTTATTGCATTTTATGCAATTAATGAGTTCTTGGATATCTTCGCAATAGTTATCTTTGTCGGCACAGCATCCCCAAGACCGTGTTGTCGAAGCCATGGTGTTTTTATTGTTTTATTTAAGTATCCTTTAATCGATCAAAATACCATAATCAGTCACACAGTAGGATATTGTAGTTTGCACTTCTGCACACTAATAAAGGCCCTCGCAATTATGGTTCGGCTTTTGAATCAAAAGCGCACACTCAAAAAGGCCCACGGTAGTTGTTATCGACGACGCGACGGCTTGTCACAGCGAGTACGCGAGAAGAACGTCGTAAGCGCCGTGCAGTATGGGGCGCTTACGCGTTTTACCGCGACGCACCGTTCGATTGCTACTGACGGTAGGTTTGTTACTTTTTTCTACTTGATTTGGTCCAGATTATTTAAAGTACGCACTAAAACACAAAATTATTGTTGTAAGCAAATAGTTTAAAGTATTTCCATGTGAACTACACTTTTAACGGCACTTCCAAACACTTTTCGCACGGGTTTTCGTTTTTTTTTTGTGTAGCTAAAACAAACAGCGGTTACTCGTACAACATAGTTATAATTGTGAGACAATTACAGTACAGTACAGAATATTTGCACGTTTCCACTAATAAAGACCCCGTAGAAAATGGCGTGCCGAGCTGGACAAAACAAACGACCAGTGGTCCACTTTAGCTCTGGATCGAAATTGCTGGAAGTCATGAGGAGAGGCCTTTGCCCAGCCGTGGGATTATGCAGGCTAACAGTAATAGTAACTATTAAGGACGCCAAGCCGGTACCTACACACAATAAAGACAACAAAGGTTCATGCAGTAACTTGAAATAATTTTCATGTTTCCACAAACTATATTAGACGCCAAATAGGTACCCACTCACAGTAAAGATAAACAAACGAAATCAGGGGTTAGCAAAAACTTGTAGATAAATAAACTCAAGTGGAATTACTGCAAGTTGTGCTGACCGTACTGCAAACGTTTAAGTTAGCATCCACTTTAAAATAGATGGAGCCAGAACCTTTTGGTGTTGGTAAAGGAAAGATTGAACTATATTGCACAAGTTTTTGGTTTAATTTAGTACATTAAGTTCGAGTTCCTTAGTATAGTTAGCTTTAAGCACTTGAATTTGTTTTCATATGCAAAGTTAAGAAGCTTCTAAGTTAAATAGATAAGATGAAATATACCCTGTCCGTTAGGTAAACCGGTTTTTGACAGATGGAACTAGTGATTGCAGCAACACACAATACATAATATGTATAATGTATGTAAGAAGCCATAAATAAGATAATTCAATAAGATAAAGCAGTTTATAAAGGTACTTATTTTATTACGCATTTTAAAGTTAACGTAATCTGGAATATTTACGTTCTGAGACATCTGTCAAAATACGGTTTAACCTAATGGACAGGGTATAGTTATTTGAACCCGAATCCGAAAATGTAGTTAGTATAATACCTACTCTATGTTTTGAGAGAATTTGGCTTAATAATCATCCATTTTCTATAATATCGTACATTGTATATTCAACGGCCTACAATTTAATGTAAAGTGAGCTGACTTAGGCACTACATGGTATTATTATAGCTACATAGGTACCTGGTGCTGGCTGGAATAGAAGCCAAAATAATACTGAACTTATTTTAATAATAGATCGGCACGGTTGCAGCAGTGGTTAAGCGATTGCGAACCGCCTTCATTTGAAGTCGGTTACAGAGAAGCACTTCAACAATCATCACCATCATAATTTTAACCAAAAGACGTCTACTGCTGGACTCCTAAGCTTATTATTATTTATTATATTATTTATTTATTTATTAGTTAAAAATAAAAATAAAATAAATTGTATAAAAAAGTAACAAAAGAAAAAAAAAAATTAAACAGAAAGTCCTATACGAGGCCAAAAGGCTCCTATCTCAGCATGATGCTTCGACATTTAAAAAATAAATGTCGCAGCGCTGGTATTCTGATAGGGCCCGCTGTGATGTCACGAGCAATCACAGTAATAAATAAATAATAAAATAGATATAATATTATGTAAAATATTCAATAAAATATCGCATCCAGCGGTTTCCTGCGGCCTGTAACATTTGCATATTTTGCTAAAATGCTATCATTTGCACTAAACCAGAGTTTAGATGGAGTTTCTTTCGGTTTACTCGAAAGAGTTACCGTGGAACCTGGCACTGGCAGCAGAGAAAACAAGGGTGGAATTTAGTCAGTAAAAGTCTGACATTTAGTGCATCTGCAATTCGGATTCGGAACTTTTTCAGTGGGATAGAATTATCACCCATTTCACGTTTGTACACAAGTCATGCATTGTTCAGAGAAATGTCGATGAGGTGGCTGAATATGTTCATATACCATTTCTTACTTTCAAAGCAATTCTATATAAAGCAATCAAACATATCGGCTTTAACAACTCCACCCATTTTTTTGTTGTACTCCTTGATAATGTGTGGACATGTAACAGGCCGTCTCTTCTCCCGCTCCGCCTAGAGCGGAAGAAGTTATTTGGTAATTTCGATTTCCCACCCAAAAATCACAAAAAAATAAAAAGGAGTTTCTTCTTCGTTCTTCTCCATAAGAACCTACTACGATTTGGAATGGGCAACTTTCTTCATCTTTGTGACGAACCAACTCCTTCACAATTCAAAACTGGCTGTAAATGGATTAATTGAAATAAATGCTCTGAATTGGAGTTTGACTTAAAACCAAGAAAAACCAATACCAAATTCATCTTCCTCTCAAAAAGCAAATAAGAAATTAAAATTTATTTACCGCCATCTGTGGCCCAAACTTCGGAGTTTACTTCACATGTTGAATAAGAGATGGCGTTACAAATTCATAAGCTCCTCTCATGTTTTATTCAAAAATAAATAAGTAGATAAAGTTTATTTAAACTCATCCGGCGTTTAAACGGCGGAGACGGCAGTTAAGTATGCGCAACTGAGACAAAACTATTCGTTTATCAGCTCACAACTTGGTTGGGCTGGATTTTTATGGTCTGAGTTATGAACTTTCTGAAGATTTTACATTTTATGCCGTTACTTTTGACTTTGTTAAGAAAGGAGTTCGAGTGGTAACCTCTCTCAACTTCTGTTAATAAGAAAGAAAAGAAAGAAAGAAAATGCATTTATTTGCGGCACACAAAAAAAAACAAGTTCCCCGGTAAACATGCGTCACATTCACGCAAAACGGCCATCGCTCAGCATAGAATAATAATTTATTTTTTGCCAGAAACATGGTTACAGGGTTTTACGTTACATTATACATTGTAGAAGTTCAGCATGTCTCACCGTATAATCACCGCATAATGCTAAGACCCTATACGAGACAGAGCCCCAGCGCTGGTTTTCAGCGGCAGCCGGCACTGACGTGTGACGTAAACCAGTACAGCATGCAATTAAACATAAACAACATCAAAGAAACAAACGAATCAAACGAATTAGCAACAGTAAAATACTGTTACTACTGTATCCTAGACCGATACTTTCAAAAAACCCGACATGCTTTCGTGCGTGACATTTTTCCCAGAGAGTCTGATGCACGTTGCTGGTTACTTGTTGGTTTGCTGGTTTCTTAACATTTCGTCACAAGTACCATGGTACTTGGTGCATGTTAAACGATGAACCGAGAATTGGTCATGTCCTATTCTCGGTTCATCGTTTGTCAACAGAAGACAATTTTTTCTTTTCAGCAAAAGGGTTCTACCAATTATTATAAATTGTAACAACTGACCCCTTTACAAGAACCGTATAACTATCCCCTTTAGGTACAGTTAGGGAAATCAATTACTAAGCAAATTGACATCCTGCGTCAATTAGTCGCGTTATAGCCATTCAACGGATAATTTATATTAGTATCTAGTAAATTTGCTTAACAACAAATTTCCCTGACTTTACCTACCAGAAATTCCGTAGATACAGAAACAGCTTGTGCCTTACGCCACATCCGCAGCAGCATTTTAAAGCAGCAACTTGGTTAGTTCACTCGCTTGATGGAAGTAGAATGAAGTGCATCAGTGTTTACAAAAGAGGCTTAAAACTTTATTTCATTAAAATATTTGTGATAGCTTGAAGTTTCAGGAGTTTTTCTTGGTGAGAAACCTTGCAGTCTTGTGGGACGTCTTTGGGAAAATGGTTTTTGAATTCTGAGACTGGTATTTGCATTTCATTATGGCTATGTAACTCGTTGTTGGTATGATAGACGGCACGGTTGGCGCAGTGGTTAAGCGATTGACTGCTGCGCTGCGTGTTGCGGGTTCGATTCCCGCACGGAACAAATATGTGTATGGCCTACAAGTACATAGTTGTTCCGGGTCTGGCTGTTTGTGTACGTAAGTTTAAATGTTTGTAAACGCACCCACGATACAGGAGAAATTCCTAGTGTGGGGAAACGTTTTTTTTAAAGAGAAAAAAAAAATATGCAGTGACTGAGCTTTCTGCGTTATAGATATGGATTTAGATCCACGCAGGGATCGCGGGTACGATCCCTGCGTGGATCTAAATCTAAATATTTTATTTTACGTAAACCTACGTGGGGACTTATCAAACGTCAGAAGCTAGATGCGCGGTTCCAATTGGTCGTGGATCGTGGACGTAGATCAGATGATTGTGTATGGTTTACAAATAATAACTTCAAGATTGGGACGCGTCCCTACAGCCAGCGGCTTTCGTGCAATAACAGAGCGTGGGTGGTTCCAGGGAATAGTTCGCTGGCTGGAGGTCAACTTCATAAGCATTTATGTACTGCAAGAAGAGACGCGGAAAAAATCAATTTCTACAATATAGAACTAATGCCTGGGACCACCCGCTCTCTGTTATGGCTTCTTTCTTCTCTTGCTCTGTTATGTAGGGAGACGATTGGGACTGCCCCTAAAGAGAAATGAGAGCTTGCAGACACCTAGATTCAGTGTCCTCTTAGATAAGATTCACTTATGTTTTTCATTATCATCACCAGTCCGACTTCACACACTGTTGAGCGTAGGCCTGTTTTTTCTTGTTCCAATCTCCACGCTCCTGTGCCAGCCTGATACAGGTTCTACCCGCAATGTTAGCAATATCATCTGCCCATCTCATCGACTTATGTTTTGACTTTAATTAAAATACTAATTATTTTATCTAACTTTACCTACAAAAAAATATTAAAGCTCTTACTCGTGTAATTAAAGACCATAGCGAGTCTAACTGTCTACGTAGCGAAGTTTTCAACCATACCACATAATAAATTGAACCTTCGACACGACGACGAACCACATTTTTACTTTTCCAATGACGAAAGTAAAATACGAAGCGCTATCTTGCGATTACTTAATAAAACAAGTTTTATAAGAGCTGCTCTTAACTGATTAGGTATAGCTCCCTCTACAACTCGAGAATCGCTGAGACAATAATTAAGTTTCAAAACTAAAACTCTCTCACGGAAAATAAACTTTTGTATAGGCTACCTGGATTTCTGTAGTTAGGTAGGTAGGTATTAAAGTTTTTTGTGTTTTATTTGGAACTTTAGAATCCGTTTGGAAACTTATTCTGGCGTAAAAAGTATAGAAGATACTTATACTATGTGTCAGGGCACACAGATAACAACAAAATCTACCTGCGTAAGCATAAGCATAATCAGCATATAATGGGGGACCAGTGGGAACTGCTGGGCACAGGAAGGAAGTGTGAGAGGAAGTGGGCCGTAATTCCATAACGCGGGACCAATGCTGGTTGGTAGTTGTCACATGCCTTCGAATTATTCAAAATAGCTTAAAGAGTCTCATGCGAATCTTTAAGCTATTTTGATGTACTTATCTGCACCTCTTAATTGCTAGTAGACAAGAAAATGCGATGACTGGCAATAAACTATGAGAAAAAGACGTTCTTTTGCGTTGCTGCGATCACAATAATGCAGAGATTCATAAGCTGCGGGCACAGCATGTCCTCAATCTGCTAAGATTTTCCCAACTATGTTGAGCTCGACTTCGAGTCTAGACGATGCAGCTGAATACCAGTATTTTACATGGAGCGACTGCCTATCAGACCTCTACAACTCAGTTACTGGATAACACAATAACCTTTGGTAAGACTGTTTGTCAGACTATTGGTCTTCTGACGACCCGTATTAACGTGCTTTCCGAGACACGGAGGGGTTTCGATGAGTAATGGATGGTCACCCATCCACGAACGTACCTTAACCTTTGATTACCATTTAGCCACGTGCCTCCAGCCAGGAAGTCCTTAATTATATGTTATGTTAGCTTCCCAATAAGATTAGCACAGCAAGCTTTTATCATAGTCAGGATATAGGTCATCTCCTGGCTTCTAGTAGAATTTATCGCAAGAATTGATCGAAACGTTTTGAAATAACTGAATTATTCATGAGAGGTGGTGGTTAATTTTCGTCAGAGTTTGTAACTAGCATGCTCTAGGGATCTATAGTTCGGCATTCGGTACTTATACCGTAATCTGATTTTGGAGCGACGCCTTCTGCTTATTTTCTGAGAGATGGATTAATGTGCTTGTGTAGGTTGTACATTATGTTACGACTGTTATTTCCCTAAGGGGTGGGCAGTGGTGTGGTGAGTATAGGTATTTGGTCTCGTAAAGGCTTTGCCACTTTTGAGAAAAATTCGCAGTAACTTGAAATTTCAGTAAGGTTGAAACTATCTAACTATCACATAGAAAAATAAAGCTTGTTGGTTCGTGACTTGCAAGCGACATTCGACATTATTTAGGATGATCGTCATCTGCCTAGCCTTTTCCCAACTATGTTGGGGTCGGCTTCTAATCTAACCCGATGCAGCTGAATACCAGTATATTTTACATGGAGCGATCGCCTATCTGACCTCCACAACCCAGTTACTGGGTAATACGATACCCCTTGGTAAGACTGGTTGTCACATTTTCGGGCTTCTGACGACTCGTAACGACTGTCAAAGATCCACGAATGACAGCCGGGACCAACGACTCAACGTGCTTAGCGTGGCACGGAGGGGTCTTGGTATATAAAGATGGTCACTCATCCACGGACCAACTGCGGCAAGCGTAGTTTACCTGATCGATTGACCCGTCCAGCTGTTATTACTTAGCCAGAAGCCCCAACATTAGGATGATAAAGAAATCATTACGAGTTCAACTATACAACCGCATTTCGCTAGTTATGACTAATACCATACCTATAGCTCATAGCGGGCGAGCCTTATGTCATCAACTGGGTACAAATTCAAACGCAGGGCAGTTACTGAAAAATTCTAATGGTAATCCCAAAAAGCTTTGCCTGACGGGGATTAAGCCCAGGATTTTGAAAACTAGACTAACGAGGAATTCAAATAATAAATTAATAGTCATCTCTATCAAGGCCATGTTGAATATTCTATACTTTATTTATTATTTATTTATCATTTGTTTCCTATCACTACGTACGCACGCACGCTACTTATGTAGGTACTTAGTTATCATTGTGATCGGAGTTTCTCGGCCGAAGTTGGATATGTTAGTACATGAGAGCATATGAAAGAGTAGCTCTAAGCTCTCAACCACCTTGAAAAGTGATCGCCTAGAAGATCCTTAACTAACTATGAGTGCAGTATTTCACATATTTAAATATAGCACCTAAATATGACCAGTGAACATCTTTATAAATATATTTTTTTTTTATTATACATACATAAACTTACATGGGCACTTATGATACGTCAGAAGCTAGGTGCGCGGTTCCAATTGGTCGTTTCCACAGAAATCTTAATAATAATTGCCTTATTATTAAGATTTCTGTGATCGTTTCCTATCGAGAAGAGGAGAGCAAAATACTGCATTGCTTAACATTTTTTTATTTATTTATTAATAACCATCTTATACTAACAGTTTGTACGAAACATACAAGTTATCAGTCAATTTTAGTAATTTACGCATGTCATACCATTATAAAATTAGGTTAAATCAAATAATAAAACTGGACAAAATCTTATGGAATAAAAAAAAAAATATTAAAAATAATAATATTAAGGCAGGGGCCACAGTTCTTCCATAGTTATTGGTAACCAGTCCACTTTAGCCACCCAAACCCATAGCCCAAATTTGTATTTTTCCATATCCTGTTATAGTTCTACACTAACCGGGGGTTGTCCTTGGGTGCACTTGCAGTGCATACAGGGATAATCGTCGGGTGGTGCCACATTACAATAAAATTTCCTAAGGGGCCTCTGCGAGTTGGCTTCGGCCCCTCGTACGCCTTCCAAAGGACCGGGACCCCATGGTCCCGAGATATGTTAAAATAATAATAATAAAAAAATATATATAAATGATACATAACTCGCAGGCGTACCTATATATAGCCCGCAGGGTTAGGCAGTGGTGTAGCTATTTCGTACACCCACATTTCGCCAGTTATAGATATCATTACGAGTATAATCAGCCTATAAGGTTGCTGGGACTTATGCCACCTCTCTGTGAGAAGGAGTGGGCCGTAATCCACCACGCGGGCCCAGTACGGATTGGTGGACGTCACCTGTCTTCGAATTTTGAGTTCTAGGACATACCGGTTTCCTCTCGATGTTTTCCTTCACCGTTTTGAGAGCGGTGGTGATGAAATAATTTACACAAAGTAAATTGCTTGTACGGGTTCGAACCCACAACCTAGAAACTAGAAGTCGCGGCCGTAACCATTTGGCCACCACTGCTCAAAGATCAAACTAAGGAAGTCGAATAATATTTAAAAAAAAACTGCACAAATTAGTATCCAAATGTCATTACTAACTATAACTATTATCGAAATGCACGTACTTTCAACAAACTGCGCGACGAAGTTCCAGCATTAATTGCTCCCAAACTGCACACATGCATATGAAAGTACTAATTGTAACGGGGGAAATGAGAAATAACTTACGTTGACGACGTGGAGTTTCTTAGTAAAACGATGTAACTTCTTAAAAATTCTGCGATCAAGAATATGTTTTCCCCAACTTGTGAAAATTGCATTACATGCATTTGCTTTTTGGCGTTCTTCAGACTTCCCATTGTATTATTACACGATGGGAAGTTTATCTAGGCCATCTGGTTAGACATATTTGTCTAACCAGATGGCCTAGATAAGAGGTGATCGCTTTCAAAATGTTTCGTATTAATTCTAAAACTACTTTATATATATATGTATATATCACTCACTCACTTAGAAAGAAAAACAAGACACTTTGAAACAAACACACACACACACTCACACTCTTTCACTTAGAAAGTCACTTTGTCTAGGCCCTCTAGCGGTTCCCGTTTTAGGCCATTTAGAGCACACAATACACAATTTCAATCACAATCTGAATCATTTTGATGGATTTGCTAATCCATTGCTTTATATGTTCGAAAACAGTGTCTGCTCAACAACGTAATAACGCAATGAATGTTGTTGAACTGTCAAAATGAAAGACATTGCTACTATTAGTTAAAACTATCTGTCAAAAACTCACTCATGTTGAGACAATGTATTTTTTTAATATCAAAAGCTAGAGTTTCAGCACCAAAGTGCACATCAGAAGTCGATGCCCGCTGATATCTTACATCATTCTAACTTCGCTGCAAAACAAAAAACGAAAACGGTAATGTGTTGTACTAACGTCTTTTTTAAGCGCTGAAAGCGATGTACGGTCAGCATCGTTAGTACTGCCCGCAAAAAATATATTTTTAAGCTTTATACAATTTTGTTGAATCGCTTTGGGAATTAAGAATTGTAGATTGTTACTGGTCAGTGCTTGCGATTAAGCTTTCCTGCATCCTCTAGGGTATCATTAGTGGTCATTACGGTATAATACGGACAATGTATAAAAAAACCTCTTATGCACAAAATTCTTACCGAATAAGATTGCGTTAAGTTGAATTGTTTTTATTTCCTGCGGTACTTGATCCTTCGAGTCGTAAAGTGTAATCTGAGGTTTTATTTACAAGTTACTAACTTATAATTGAAGTAGAATCCGTCTACTTTTGGTTCTTATTTGAAATGATTGCCTTCTTTCCAACACTGTTTTCAAGCAAATTGATACATTTTGATGAATATAATGAACAATTAATAACACATTTACTGGGACCTAATAGAAGGTTTTAGAGATTCGACAATGAAAGAAGAAAAAGTCTGTACCTAAAAGTTCCACGAGCAGGCCACAACGTCACGGCGGCATACGCAAAAAATAAAAAAAAATAACAACGGAAAAAAACTCGAACGGTATTCAATTACACAAACATTTTTCCGTGCCATTTACTTCGTCGGATATATGAGAGCAAAAAACGGTCAAGCGCGAGTCGGGCACTAACAAAGCGGGGATATGGTGTGCATCGACAGTCTTTTTTTTTTTTTGTAACTGGCCAGCGACACTTCGTGTGACGTAACGCTTCAGACGCTTCATTGGGTTTGAAAATGAGATGAGGAAACGCATGCTTTGATCAATACGTTGGAAAATAATCATGTAGGTGGGATAAACATGATGATGAGAAAAAGTCGCAAAGGACTTAAAGCGTTATTAAAGGACGTTTACACACGACGACATATTATCAAGCATCAGCATTTGCAGTTTTAGGTGACCTCGCATTGTACAGGCTTTTCGTACAATGAGAAGTCAGCTTATACTGGAAAAGTATACCTTGATATATGTCGTCATGCGTACGTGTTTACTTGTAATTGTAACTCTAAGATATGTGCGACTGATATCGCATAATATTTATATTGGATTTGTAATAAAAGTTAAAATAGATTATAAAGGATTTAATTTTAGGCCCTCGAAATGCTTAGAACGTGTCTGAGTCATGATTCGACTAATTAATATATCAATAAATACTGATCGCTAGTTGCCAACAAGATTTATTATCAATAATCACACCACGAAGTCAGAGACTACTAAGTAGACATGGAAAGCCCAATGTTCTTCTTAGTTTTCCACCACGCGGGCCCAGTGCGGGTTGGTACGACAACGTGTCGCTCGTGTATTTCAGTACGGTTCTCAAATACACGAGCGGTATTATTATTATTATTTTTTTAATTTAAAAGAGCGATATGATGTCGACAGCATCTGCCGCTCGTGTGTATGCACACTTTCTTGGCACGTACAGAACTGATGGCTCATTGAAATAAGCAACACAGACGTAACGTCAAATATGTAATATGACACGTAATAAACTGCCTAAAAATATTGATTATACCGACAGTCTTTGGAATGTTGTATAATGAGTAGTAGTATTTCAATAAGAAAATGTTTATTTAGGATTTGGTCCTTATGATCCTTCGAGCCGGATAGTGAGCCTCACACTTTATAGACCACAGTTTTTGCTCATAGTAATTTTAGGTCGCTTCTCGTTCAACGAATTCGACAGAAAAATATTTGTCAACCCCAAAATTAGTTCACCCAGATTTCTGCCCCACATTTTTATAGCAACCCTACAGACCTAGAACATGTTTGGAGCGCTTTTGTCCCGTCATAAATCTGGCACATGTCCTCGCTGGCCGCTCGAAAATAACACACTATAAAACATTAATGCCCCGATGCCACTACGGAACCTAGGCTATGGATGGAATTCACGGATTTTCGATGGGAATAAAAGCGTGACTGTTGGCGTATACTGGTTTAATTTGATTTGGTTTAACGTTATAAAAGTATTTTTGTTGGGTATTTTTGCTTTTTTTAGAAAGATATTTTGGCAATATAGACCAAAAAAATTGTGTGTGTAGTTATATGGTAACTATTTGTCTCTCTAGAGACCTAAATATTGGAGGCTTGGACCCTGGTCCTGATGCTAGCGGGTAGCATTTTTTTCTACTGAACATCGACTGCTTGTATAGGGGTAGTTTTTTTTTTCATTTAATTTTTACCAGTTATCTCTCAGTTACATTACCATATGCGGCCTACCCAAATATCCCTTACTTTTGGTATTGTTCGTCGAGTCGTTGAGCTCTTAAACTTCCAAGTTTAGCTACATGACTTTACTTTATAACATGATTACTGTGATACTCAAATTGGGAGTCGGAACTGTCTCTCCTAAATACAAATTACTCAGTGATCTGGCTTCAGCCAACAATTCGTTCTACACCATGTACCTAATTAATAATACATACTTTGTAAATCCCTCATAATGTACAGTCACCAGCACATCAAGCTACTACAATCTGTCAAATTACTTTAATAGATTTTCAACTTTATCGCTAAAGCATTAAGGTTCAAGGTTGATTGGGAAAATTTGACAGTTTCGGGTAGGTTGACCTGCTGGCGTCTGTACTACAAAACCTTTATGTATGTAAATCTTTTACTAAAATATTACTGAACAATGTATGCACTGACTGGACAGGCCTACTCAAATCTGTGTCGTTCTTTCCTCAAAAATCAATCTCAAATGCTCACTAATCTTCCCGGTCTTCCATCTTGCTGAGGCGATATGAGGATATCGCCTCAGCAAGATTATGTCTGGACTTTTAAAAAAACTGTGGCCTCTGAGCTTGTTACGTTTCCGCTCAGATTAGGTAGATAGTAAACACCGAACTCATCTAGATTAAACTTAATTTATGTTTGACGTGTAAAAGTGTTTTATTATTATTTTAGAAAAAATGAATGTAATTTATAAAAGCTATTGAAGAGAGCGATCATAAATTGAACTACACGATGAAATACAAATACGTTTGGATTGTGTTTGTTAGTTTTTGTGAGACTATAACTGGATTTCAACAGTTTTTTAGGTCTATATGAGTTTATTGCGATTCCATTTATTTGATGGCCGAATGAAAGTGCATTTGAATTGAATATCAATAAACATAACTCCATTGATCAAAAAGTAAATAAGGAATACTATGGGGTATCGTATTACCCAGTAAACTAGGTTGTGGCTGTCAGATAGGCGGTCGCCCCATGTAAAATACTGGTATTCAGCTGCATCTGATTAGACTGGAAACTGACCCAACATAGTTGGGAAAGGGCTCGACAGATCACACTTAACTAACCTGGTTATATATTTATACTCTAATAAACAATATATTTATACTATAATATACATAACACTCAGACTACTACTTGCATACGTACAAGGTTACAGGCATGTTAATTTATGTACCTCTGTTTTCCACAAAATTCTACTCTACTAGAACTAGAACAAATAATATAAGCTAACAATGCAATACTTAGGCAAGTGTAAACTGTACCATAATTATGAGACAAACATACAGAAGTTCAACACAAACAAACTAAGGACGTTGTGACACACACCTGCGTCCCATTTATGTTATCATCTGTACTGATACAATATTATTGTGTGGTTTTACTTACGCTTTGTGCTTTTCAAATACATCACACTTGTATTCTTCGAAGAGATGGCGGAAGATGCACCTATAGTGCACATTTCACCAGTTATGTTCAGCAGTGTGATTCTGTAACCATCTCGCCGTGAAAACTTAGGTGAAGTGAGCGTGGAGTGAACTGTCATTCAAACTAATGCTAGGGATTGACGCTATTGACAGCTCACTCTAAGCTCACTTCACCTAAGTTTTCACGGTGAGATTTTTCAGAATCGTTCGGCTGGTCCCATATAATAGGGGATGAGTCTATTGACATCAACCAGGCAAAGAATCAGACTCCCATCCGCACCCTAATTGGGTAATACACTATCAATCACGATTTGAATAATTTTGAAGGACATTGCTTATCCATTGCTTTCTATGTTCGAAAAATGTGTCTACTCAACAACGTAAATAACACAATGAATGTTCTTGAACTGTCAAAATTACTACTACGGTACTACTGTTAGTGTTTTACGCAATTTCCCCACTAGTCATACACGCTCGCTGGTTGCGAATACTACGCACCTGACCTTCCTGAAGAACATCACCAGTAACTCACTATTATATACTATATACAATTATAGACATGTATATAAGTAATACAAATAAATATAGAAAAGGCAGGAGCTCATTGGGCATCGAAAAATTAGTCAGTATCACTGTCAATGGGATAAGTGCCCAAAAGGCTGGCAGCATTACCACGTTGGATGGCAATGCTGATTCTTTAGGCTAAAAAAAAATAGGCCAGCCTTCTGGTGATGTGAAGAGTCAACCAACCGCTTGGCGATGTCCCGAAAAATTCGATGAGCATTCGGACCCACTCACTATTATGTTTTTGTTTAGTTATCTTGTGAGTCATTAAATGATTAAGAGCATAGGTACCTATATTTTCACCCCATACAGCCTAAACTGACTGACGAACAAAGAGGTATCGTTTTTTGTTTACAATCCTTTGCCATAAAGGTCGTCATAATTCAAAATGGCGGACGCTAGACGTCGCAACTTAAGTTCATTCTTTTCAGTTTATTTGTTCCAATTTCATTTTGTTTTTATATTACTTGCTCAAAGAACTGCATAATCATAAATTGTAGGATTATTCAGTACGTTATTAACAGTCAAGGTTTTCCTTTGTACACTTATAGTAGCTTAGTGTTGAAATGTATTTTTCTTCTAATTTCATTTTTTTGTCTCAAAATTTTTATTTTTATCCTGTTTAGCATAATCAGCTTATAATGTTCCCACTGCTGGGACATAGGCCTCTTTTCTTTGAGAGGGAGTGGGCCGTAATCTACCACGCGGGCCCAGTGCGGGTTGGTAGATGTCAATGTCTTCGAATTTTTGGTTCAAAGACACGCCGGTTTCCTCACGATATCTTTATCCTGTTATATAAGCATACTGTAATCTCGTACAATTGAAGGAGCACACGAAAAAGAACCTTTTGTATTATTGTGATTTCTATTGTATCTGTTGATCCTTTGTTGGAGATCCCAAATAAACAGATACCTAAGTAAATACACTGAAAAACAAACACGATGAAAACATGTAACTATGCAATGAATGCGGTGATCAGAGGGGCGATTCTCGTAAAAAATTACGAGAATCACCCCTCTGATTAGCACACACATGAACTACATAACGTCACCTGCGACGATCCTTACATACCCTTTTTGCTTCGTCTACGTCCTTACATCAGAGAAATAACTCTCGTAATTTTAAGAACGTTCACAGTCAGTCTGATCTCAGTCTCAATCTGTCAAATATACTTCTAAATTGTCCTGCATTTTGACAAGTTTTTGACATTTGTTTGTCGCCGAAATGAGACTGCGACTTGATAAAACGGACCAAATTTTCGCATCAAGTTGTAACATAATTTTCTGAAACTATGCCTACTTACCACGAGTACAATGTTTGTGAAGGCAAGCGAGCCAAGAGGAAGTTTTCATGGTCTGAGTTAATGCAATATTTATGCCTTTCCTGTTTTTACTGCGTGGCTAGAGTTATACCTGAAATTGCTTACTGTTCGATGTGGTTAGTCTGTGAATTTTGAACAAGAATTGGCCATCAGGTAAAACAGTAAGTACAGACGCTAGCAAGCTACTACAAGCTGTCAAATTTCTTAAGTAGATTTTCAACTTAATGCTAAGGAATAGGGTTCAAAGTTGATTGAGAAAATTTGACAGTTTCAGAAAATTTTGGGGTAGCTTGACATTTTAACATTTTCAGCTGTGGTTTCATTAACAACAGATTTTATTCCCTTTATTATTTTTTAAATTTCTGAATGACTATCCTCAACCTCGATTACGCCTAATGGAAAGCGATGGATGAGGTGTATGATGGAACGAGCGCTGTGACGCTCTTGTGGATATTATTACGATCATTTTTTGGTAGCCATGGTTGCCAGTAAATAAGTAGTCGCAAAATACATTAAAACATTGAACACCAGAATTGAACAATACCTCAACGCGAATTCAGATCAGCCGGGGAATTGCGTAACATTAACACAGTAGCAATGGATTTCATTTCAACAACATTCATCGCGTTATTTACGTTGTTTAGCAGACAATTTTTTCGAACATACTGTTACGAGCTTCGGGTCCGTGACAATAAAAATTGCCTATAAAAATTACCAAAAGTTACACTTTAATTAAACAACTCTAATAACAACTCAAACACACTAATTATAAAACACAATCGCTCTTAAGGCGCACTTGAAGATCGCTTTCGATTTATTCGCTTCTATCGCAGAACCAAGTCTGATTGGTCGCGGCTAGTCCCGGCCTTATTTATTTATTTATTTTAAAATTTTTTTTTTTTTTTTTTTCACACATATATAAACAGACATTGAAAAACAGAACAGAAAAAATAGGCCGCAGATAGTTCCAGAACCTTCTATTGTAGAAACATCTAGAATGTTCGAGTACATACCGACACCGACTGACCAGATGTCATAGTTCTAGTAAGTTCCAGTATCGAAATCTCTACTCTATAATAGATGGCGCTAGTGACTCTATTAGTTCTGCTATTCTATAATAGATGGCGCTAGTGACTCTATTAGTTCTGCTATTCTATAATAGATGGAGCTAGTGACTCTATTAGTTCTGTTACTCGAAACTAGATGGCGCTAGTGGTAACTAATGTCACCATGTATCAGGCATTAATTGTGGCGCGCAACAATAATTATAAAGCAATGGATTACGTAGCATTATAATATATCCCTCAAAATGATTCCGATTGTGATTGTTAGTGGAGATTTAATTAATGATTTAACGTAATGATTGATATTACGTTTTTCATGTTGTCGAGCATTCGAGTTTTTCAAACCTATGAAGCAATGCAATTTGAATGTCTTCCAAAACTCTTCGTATTGCGAAAGAACGTGTGTATTAACGTGTCTATTGGGTTTCAGGTTTACCCGAAATGATTTCTTTCACTTAGAAAATACATCGGAAAGTGTATTTAGCACAATGAAAGTCCATGAAAAAATGGTCTTTAGAGGCCAAGATCTAAGGACTTAGAACTATGGTGGTAACTTCAAAAACACCTCTCCATTCTCATGTCCGTTACCTACACATAGACCTCACACCCATACACCAGGCCATATGTAAAGTTTAAACGTCAAAAATGTATGTTTAAACAGTCGCTAGTCTCTACTTAATTTTAAGCAACGTTTATGAATAAAGGGGTATATTTTTTAAATAATAACAAACATATACAGTTATACTATAAAATAAAATTAGTTTAATTCAAGTAACAAGACTCATACAAACAGATTCATAAAATGTTACAGACAGGATAACAAGCGCAGACAAAAACGAACACTCAGAAGGCAGCAATATGTCTGCTGCAGCATTGCCGGATATAAGGACAATCCAGTCTGTTGGTGATCATCGCTAATAAAATAAAATATATCTTTATTTTCATCATATCTAATAGCTAGAAACCCGTTTCCATAATTAACCACTGTATTCAACCAACTCCTAGCCTGTTAAATTCAAAATACGCTTCAACGACAGACAGCGTAATTTGACGTATTTCTTGTTAAAAACTTGCTAACAGTAGTTGACATTGTAAGCCGTTGACGTCAGAAACTCTCGCCCACAGGCTGTAATAGACATATTTATTATTTACGAGCGCGGTAGTTTTGTAGTGTATTTCTACTTGATCAGAGAAAGGAAATGTTCTGTAAGTAGTTATTTGATAAAGTCTCTTTTACTTAGTATCTGCGAAATGGTTTTATAAGTATTAAGTACCTTCTTATTGTCTATATACAGCATGTAACAGACGTCGACACGTAAACTATTACTATGAATTCAGTACATGATTCTAGGTTAACCAGGGTTGATGTTCGTCTAAATCAGACTATAGTAAGATGTAGTAAGTAAGATGGTAATAAACATGAAGAAAAAGTTTAAAATTTTTAAATTATTATTTTTATCCTGGAGTCTAGAACATCTTGCTGAATTCATGGTAACTGTTTACGTGTTGATGTCACTTGTACTGTCAAAATCAAAAAAATAAAAATGTTTTATTTCACATAAACAGCTAGGTGCACGGTTCCAATTGGCCGTTTCCTATTGAGAAGAGCCAGCAAGAAACTCCACGGTTACACTTTTAAAAATAATTGGCTTTTACAATGTTTTCAAATTACAGTAGGTATGGGAGTGCAGCGTAGGCCTGTCAAAGAGTACCAGGTACTTGATAAAATAAAAAATGGTCTACAGATCTAAACTCTACAAGGCCTACAAAGTCCTCATATTTACAAAATAATCTATCAAAAGAATAAATAAAATATAAAACCTATTAAAACCAAGTGATATGATTGCCATTACAATCGCTAACCGTGTATACCTATATATACAGGCTGTCCCAGAAGTCAACGTCAAGCTGGAATCGGGTTAGCGGGATCGTCCGAAAGGGTTACCGCTGCCCTGGAACATAAAGGGCTAAGGAAGGAACACGGGTGGGTTTTAGTCAGTAAGAGTCTGACACTCCCTTCCGCTCCACCCAGAGCGGGAGGAGTCATTTGATGATTTCCCATCCTCAAAAAAAAAAAAAAACTGGAATCGGGTAATAGGGCAAGTCAAAATATAAATCCGAAAAAAAAAACTCAAACTACTTAATAACCAAACTCGCATAGTACATTTTTTTTCAGTACAGTAATCGAAGGTGGAAAGTATTAATTTAGAATATTTGAATGAAAAGCAAGACAAATAAGCAAGGAACCACGAAGTAACAACATAATAATACAAAAATAGATTCGTCGTCGACTTGTTTCGTTAACAAAAACATGTAGCCGTAACAATAATAGTCGAAACTCGACGGAAAAGTAAAAAAGAAGCCCAAAATAAACTTATTTGTATTTTTTCTTATTTCCGTCGTTTAATTCATTAACTTTGCTTCTTGGAGTCGGATGAATGAGTACTTTTACAATGATGAGTTGACGATCTCTGGATTTCAGAAGGAACTTTTAATCCATTGTCAAACCTTTTGGCTCGTGGATAAATGATGATAGCCGCACGGCTCGATCGTAGGTACAACGCTGGCCCGAAATTCGAATTAAAAGACTTATTTGTTCTTAGTAATTGGCAAGCGATAAGCAAGCGATCAACAACAAGGGAAGAGGACAATATCGCAATTTGACAGCGACAATTGCTCGCCGATGGCTGTCACTCTGCTGTCAAAAACCATACGTAATACGAAATAATTGCGATCACTGTACATTTTTGTTAATTAATTCTTCCCTAGAGGCAGCACTATCGCTATTTTGCTATGGTGTGGCTATTGATGATACATAATACGGATTTGCGATGCAAGAGCTATTATTGCGCAAATTTCGCTATCGCTAGCTTCTGCAAGATACGTAACAAGTCTGCCGGTCTGTTCGTGGATGGCTGACCATCTCGTGCCACGAAAATCTCGTTAAGCTGTTGGTCCCAGTTGTCTTACCCTGTCTTACCAAGGGGTATCGTGTTACCCAGTAACTGGATTGTGGAGGTCAGATAGGCAGTCACTCCATGTAAAATACTGGTATTCAGCTGTATCCACTGGAAGCTGACCCCGACATAGTTGAGAAAAGGATAGGCTGATTGCCTGTCGATAAACTGTTCCTCCGAACCACACGTTACAAAATTTTGTTTCAGTGCGGTTAGTGGAAGTGCTCATGTGCGGTTCGCGGACGTGCTGTTCAAATCTGTGCTCTAAGTGGAATACCTCGAATATTTAGTTCACTCGTACGATTGCTTGTTGTTATTCTGGTCAAGCACAACGGGATTTCCTTTTCTTAATCGGTCATGCCTGTGGTGCCTCAATAAATTAAGACCTGCCAGGGCTTAAAAAACTAAGCGACTTCACGCTAAGAGCACCCCCTGTGGGGTACGAACCTCGGTTTAGGACGTAGCTGGGGTAGGGCAGCGCTACAGATTTACTGATTAAAATAACTACTTTATAGGCTCCAGGGAAACTTCTAGTTGTGGCATAACTTTGAAGAGAACTAACTGTTTCTGCTAAATATTTTCTAAGATCTCTAATTAGCAGAGTAACAAGTGAATGAGTTATGTTCCAAGAGCAAAGTTTCTTAATTGAAATAGTAGGTCAAAACTTAAGGTGACCTAACTACGTCTGTATGTGTGTTTAGTAAAATTGATATTGATAGAATGAAGGAAAGTCATAGTTAATTCATAATATATAAGACCTAACTCATTACACCGATCATCTCATTTTATAATTTATGCCAGCTTATCAAGTTCTCTCTCATACTCTGCATACCATGAACCGCTAAGAGAACGAACAAATCTATCCTCGAACAACTACACATAAGAGATAGACTATCCACGATCAGTTACCAAAGGGTTTTCGATTACTTTGGTCACATTGCCGGTCAGGAACCAGATAATCTTGAAAGGTTGGCGGTGATGGGAAAAGACTTCGCGGCCGGTCCTGGTCAGACCAAGTAACCGCCCTCACTGGACTCTCTGTAACGACCACCCTGAGAGAAGCAGAGAACCGAACGAAGTGGAAGAACATCGTACATAAAACCACGAAGGCCTTTCAGGGTCACGACCTTCAGTAATAAAGTACGCAACCAAGAAGAAGATCAAATTCTCTACCCAAGAACTCATAATCAAAGGAAACTTTCGACAAAACAAGGAAGTGTTCCAAGGTGGTGTTCGAATGTAGTTATAATAACAAATACCTTATACAAACCCACAAGATAAACTCACACTACCTCAGTCGTCTGTACGGAAACTCTCACGAAGATGGGACGGTAATTATCTAGCGCTTGTTGTGCCACACAAGTTTCAGACAAAGGGCTATTTTAGTACTCCTGAATTTAGCCAGTCAACTTTCACCACCTTACATGTAAAGCTGTTGTTACTCATTGTTAAACTGACTGGTTTATTATTATAGAATAGCATATTATCACGAGCATGTTCATTTAAGGGGCGGCAGAAGTGTACGTAAGAAGAGAACAATGGTGGCCCAATGTTACCGGCCCCGACTTACGTGTTGTAGGTAGTGAGTTTGAACCCAGGCAGGCACTTTGTGCATTTAATTTCATCACCAGTTCTCTCAAAACGGTGAAGGAAACCGGCATGTCCTAGAACCAAAAATTTGAAGACATGTGACATCTACCAACCCGCACTGGGCCCGCGTGGTGAATTACGGCCAATTTTCTCTCACAGAGAGGAGGCCTGTGTCCCAGCAGTGGGAACTTTATAGGCTGATTATGCTATAAGTGTATGGTGAATTTTCATTTCGCTGACTGGAATATAATCTTAATACCCGGAAGGGGTCCGGTAAAAGTGAATGGTCATCCATATTTATAAGCATTAGGTTGCTTAGCTTGGGACTAGATGGCGCTGTGTGAAATGTCCAGGGATATTTATTATTATTATATTTTGGCAGGTATGTTTAAGTTCATTTAATAGGTGGCAAGGCATCAACCGGACATGAATCCGGCCTTTGAGTTACTATCGAGTAAATTCTGATGGAAAAACCTGGTACAAACAGTCGACTAACGGCTTGGTGATGTACCGAAATACTCAATGAGCTCTCGGGCCCCACGGACCTAGTTTTACAACCCCAAATGGCTCCAACCTATAGCTCCCAATAAGGTTGTTATATTGGCGCCGTTTGAGATTTTCTGCACCTACAGCAGCCGCCCCAGCACAGCCCGCCGTGCTAAGAAAATGGAATGGCGCGAGGGTGTCGACACAAGTTGCATCCCACACCAAAGGCCTACCCAACTTCCAAGGCATTATGGTCATTTAGTCTGTCCTTTTCCCATGGTCGCGTGGCAAGCCAATGGGTTCTAAAACAGCTGGCACCCTGGCAGTGACAAGATAATTTTTAACCGACTTCTAAAAAAGGAGGAGGTTCTCAATTCGGAAGTTTGTATTTTTTATAAGTAAGTAATTACTGCTTGTTAATAAAATTCTAGCACAGAACCCCGGCATCATAAGCCCGACTTGCAATTTAAGCCCCGCTTTCCTTATTACGAACTACATCCGTCAAAGAAAATCGTCAACGTTATACGACCGTCTGAAATTCGAACTCACTGAAAACAGGAAGTCGTATAAAGTCTCGAGAAAGTCGACGAGTCGTAGAAATTTAATTTGGGAATAGAATGGAAATGGAATTTTTTATATCATTGTCCCTGGAGTTTATAAATCGGATGACGCTTTAACTTTAAGGAAATCGTGCGTTATTTTTAAGACAATAAGCATTGTCATATATTTATATGACAATGGTTATTGTCTACATCGCTCCGGAGATTTTTTTTTTCAGGATTTCCTGAAAAAGAAATTCTCCGGAGCGGTGTTTGTAGAAATATTTCGTCTGCGTGAATTTCTTGTTCCAAACAACCGACTCGTCGCAACGCATCACTTGTCTGCGCTATCATTTCGTTTTCGCGTTCTGTCTGACTTTTGTCTTTCGGCTCGGCTCCTTAGACTCATAGAGTGATGTTGTTTGTTGTTGTTGCTAAACTTTTATTTTATTTGTATTTTATATTATTAGTTTCCGATTCATTTTAAATTTTTATATTTATTTGACATTGAGTTGCTTATTTTCATTTGACATTGTACTTTATTATTTGATGACATTGTATTTATTTTTATATTGTAATTATTTTCATGTATCTCGTTCTCGTGTTTCATAACTTGTGATTTGATTTTAATATGGGAGAACATGAAATAAATTGATTTTATTTTTTTAATTTATTTTTTTAAATAGCCTATAGCCTTCCTCAAGAATTGGGCTATCAAACACAAAAATATTTTTTTTCAAACTAGTAGCTCCAGAGATATTTGATTTCCATGAGAATTTTACATGTTTATTATATTAGTATCTTACATATAGATAATTAATTCATTTAGGTAACTCTAAATCCATGGTAACAAGGTCCATTCTGTATAAATTGTAGAAACGCATAGGGTGCGCACAATCGGCGGTCTTATCGCTAAATGCGATCTTTTCAAGATAAAAAAAAAAGGTTTGTTGCAGAAACTTGTACAACTTTTACAGTAAATCTTACATAGGGACTTCCTTTTAAGTAAAAGGTATACCTGTGTTAGAAGGCTCCGCTCTTCAATGACAAAATATAAGAAGGTAAAAGTGGTGTACCAAAATAAATAACATAAAGATAAAACAAACTAATTGATTTGGACTCGATCTCTGACAGTGCATATATCGTTATACGTTTTTAGCTAAAAATATAACTCGTAAATCCCACTCAACATGATTGTTTTCCTTAATAAAGTACGCATCATCACTGCGAGGCAAAAAACTCTACCCATACCAACCAAACAGTCGTATTTTTTATCACTCAAAGTTGAAGCTAACACGGTATTGTAATTTCCCATGGGATCCTTTCGTTATGATGACGTCAGTAATGGCCCAGCCTCATGATTTAAGTAATTTATAGCTCCAAGGTATTGATGTTGAGTAAGTAAGGATATTATGAAGGTAGTCCAGTTTTTGCAATTTTCTTTAATAGGGATATTATGTATTTTTTGCTGTATTTTTTCCTCGTCTCTTGTGTAAAAAGTTTGTTGTTAAAAGTTTTTGAATAGGTGTTGTCTTCTTTTATATTCCTTGGTGACTGGTATAGCTTTATAAAACAAGAACAGACCTTTAAAATAATTTAGGGGCACATTAGCCAGTAGTATCGCTTGCCGCGGTTGGTCTGTGGATGGGTGACCATCTTTACATACCAAGACTCCTCCGTGCCTCGGAAAGCACGTTAAGCCGTTGGTCCCGGCTGTCATTCGTGGATCTTTGACAGTCGTTACGGGTAGTCAGAAGCCCGAAAGTCTGAGAACCAGTCTTACTAAGGGGTATCGTATTACCCAATAACTGGGTTGTGGAGGTCAGATAGGCAGTCGCTCCATGTAAAATACTGGTATTCAGCTGTATCCGGTTAGACTGGAAGCCGACCCCAACAAAGTTGGGAAAAGGCTAGGCAGATGATGATTAGCCAGTAGTATCGACCCCGACGAGTTGTAGGTCGTGAGTTCGAACCCAGACAGATACTTTGTGTATTTAATATCCTCATCACTGCTCAAAAAACTATGAAGGAAAATATCGTGACGAAACCGGCATGTCCTAAAAGTAAAAAAAAAAAAAAACATAATAAGTAACTATTAATAATTTACCAATACCAATCTTGCGCTAGCAGAACTGATTCAATTAGTAACTTTGTCTAGTGTTTGGGTCGTCAAGATACAGACTGTGCCTATTTTGGGACCCGCTGTTAAATCAGTCAGTGGTTAGAACTGCATGCTAATACTTGTATGTTCGTGAACTATGTGTAAGTTTTAATAAAATGAATTTGATTAAAAAAATGGAAGATATGTGAAATCCACCAACCGGCACTGGGCCCGCGTGGTGGATTATGGCCCACTCCCTCTCACAGAGGGGAGGCTTGTGTCCCAGCAGTGGGAACGTTGTAGGCTGATTCTGAGGCACACATTATTTTGTGCCTGGCCACCAAGTCTGTTAGTTACACCTAATAGATATGATGCTTGCAACTGCAATAAAAATTGTTCCGTAGAACCCAAGGGAGTCGCCGATGCCGCCAGGGCTGCGGGTTATTCGAAAGAGATACCGTGGCCCTTGGCACAGGCAACTGAAGGAACACGGGTGGGTTTTAGTCAGTAAAAGTCTGACACTCCCTTCCGCTCCGCCCAGGGCGGGAGGGGTCACTTGATGATTTCCCAGCCAAAAAAAAAAGGGAGTCGCCGATGCGTCGCTTACCTATAATGAAATTGTAATGTCTCAGTATGCTGAGATAGCGTTTTTGACCTCAAAAGGTCATTTTTATTTTAAAAAAATATGTTAGTTTTTTTTAGTTTGAAATGCTCCTTTTTTTACTGTTTTTCAAATGTCAAACGTGCCTTAGAAAAATCTCCCTTCATTTATCAAAACCCGTGTTTATCTAAAAGCTCACCAGCATTTCCCTAAACATAATTGCATCTATCTACATCCCAATCAGCAAAACATTTGGAGTAAGCTGTACCATTGAACAGGACAATCTTGTCCCCATTCCAACGATAATTGCAGTTTTTGCTCCCAAACCCATTTGTAGAGCCTGAAAACATATTCCCCGAAAATGCAAAGCACTGAAATAGCATGAATAAAATTTGCTCCAATTGTAAGTTTATACGCGAAAAATGAGGCTTAAAAAGAAAAAGCGATTTCGGAATGAAGATTACAATGTAAGAAGTTATTCGTGTTGGGCCGTGGAATAAGTGGGTAGTTTGATGAGATTTATTTCGATTAAGCTTTTAATGTACCCGCTGTTTCTCTACTTTCGTGATGGCCCGAGTTTTACCTTAATCTTATGAATTAAAATTTGATGAATTAATAAAAATGTATATAAGTAGTTTATCAGCCATCTTGTTACCATAACACAAGCATTAGGTTGCTTAGCTTGGGACTAGATGGCGCTGTGTGAAATGTCCAGGGATATTATTATTATTTTCTTTATTTCATCTAATTACATATAATTTACATTTTTCAATATTTTTATAAACAACATGATAAAAAACATTATTATTATTATTAATAAAAGTCCTCGAACAAAAGTTGTTGTTAATGATGTTAGTAATACCCTGTCCTGAGAGGTTGTTAATGTTTTACCAATAACCCTGTAGAATCAAGTTTATCTTAAGGCTGGTTTTTTCCATCGCCAGATAACTTTTATTCGAGGAATAAAATTGACGTTTGCCAGTTTTTGTATGAAATAACTGTCAAAATTTCAAAATTATTCCTCGAATAAAGTTATCAGATGATTAAAAAATCAGTCCTAATGGGTAATTACGTGTTCTATTAGCATGCATTTGTTTTACATAGAGGTGACATCGAGGTAGCGAGCTAAACCGCAACCGCAGGGTATCGCAGTGAGGCATCTTCGCCAGCGGTCGGCGAGCAATGGGCAGCTCGCCGCCCGGTAAGGACCAGGCCCGGGTCGACGGCGCATTGTGTTCCACGCGCGCCTCAAAGAGATGTCATGTCAGCACAAACTCACGGAGCCCGCTAGGGCCGATGCCGCCAGGGCTGCGGGTTATTCGAAAGAGATACCGTGGCCCTTGGCACAGGCAACTGAAGGAACAGGGGTGGGTTTTAGTCAGTAAAAGTCTGACACTCTGACACATTTGATGATTTCCTACCAAAAAATAAAAAAAGGCATCTTCGCCATGTAATTATCCTAACTTAACAGACAGCAGGTCTTCTGCTGGGGATTTCATTGCGCCACTTTTTATTTCCAACTAAAGCACTAGCAAGTGTTGAAGAGTTGGCCTGTCTTATGTAATGTTTACGTTCCGAAAGTGCTGATTCTCAGCCTAATTTGAATACCTAAATGAATAAATATTTTGATTCTGACATTGCCCGCTCTTTTCCTAGCCTATGCAAAATAAGTATGATTTTATCTTGTATTTATATGAACTGGCACATTGCCCGGTGTTGTGAGGCGGCTGCATCACAGCCTGTGCCATACATTACAAGTATCATGTATAATAAGCGTGTTACGGCTATTCCGGGGAGATTGAAGGAGTGGGATGAAGATTGGTGTGGCCAAGATAACAGATCTTTGGTTTAGACTTATGCATATATATACTGCATATGTATGTATATGCTGGGACAGAGGCCTCTGTCCCAGCATATCCGCACTGGGTCCGCGTGGTGGATTTACCCACTCCCTCAGGAGTGGGTTGATGGATGTCACGTCTTGGAATTTTACGATATTTTCCTTCACCGTTTTGAGAGCAGTGGTGATGAAATAAATTACAGATCGTAAAGCGCCTGCTTGGGTTCGAACCGACGAACTATAAGTAAGGTGTAAATTGGGGCTGATCCCACTGGACCATTACTGCTGTTAGACCTAAAAGGAGTGGGTACCTAAGTAGCCAAGAACCAAAATCTCAAAAATACGATGACCATTTTAGTAGGTAACTATTGGTTTTCTTTTGACTTTTTTGCGGAACAAGTACACAATTCATTTTTAGATAAATGATTATTAAGTATTTTTTTAACATACATAGATTAATTACGATTTTTACAAGCTAACACTAATATATACTATATACAAGTATATAATACGAAAAAATCTATTACTTATAATAAGAATGTAAAAAAGTTGTGTCTGTACATTGAATATATTTAAAAAAGAATAATTGAGGGGGTTTAAGAAACAGTAATAGAACACGAATCTAAAAAAAAAGTCTGTCTGTTTGTCTGTTTATCTGTTTGTCTGTTTGTACACGCTAATCTCCGAAACTACTGGACGGATTTGAATGAAACTTTTTTTGTTAACTAGCTATTAAGCCTGGGCAACATATAGACTATAATTGATTTTGGAAACTGGAACACCTGATGCAGAACCGCAACAGACCAGCTAAACTATAAGAGTTACATAAATGGCGCCTTAGAAAAAAATGTTGTGTCTGATGAGCATTTTCTGTTTAGAGAATAAAATTGAAGATCCGGAACACCTGATGTGGAACTCTTAGAGCACAGCTAAACTATAATATATATAGATTTGACATCTTAGCAAAAGTTATTCAGTCTGATGAGTATTTTCTACTGCGAGAATAAAACTCGAAGATCGGAACACCTGATGTGGAACTCTAAGAGCACAGCTAAACCATAACATATATAGGAATGACATCTTTGCAAAAGTTGTTTAGTCTGATGAATATTTTCTGCTGGGAGAATAAAATTCGAAGATTGAAACATCTGATGTGGAACTCGGAGAGCACAGCTAAAATATGGCATATACAGACATGACATTTTAACAAAATTTGTTTGGTCTGATGAGTATTTTCCGCCGAGATAATAAAAATCAAGGATCAGGAACATTTGATGTGGAAATCAGTTTATACTAATATATTAACATAAGCTAGGAGTACCTCCACGCAGTGAAGGCGGTAACAGTTTGGGCCTTCTTTTCGATGACGATGGTAAATTCATTGAAAACTTGGCTTCACTGGCTAAATCATAATATAATAGATATGCCTTCGGGCTTATGTTATTTGAGTGTTTAATTTCCTTTTCCATTTATCTTCGTGACACGGTAGCCTACCCGGTAATGCAGGGGAGCAGTCACTTAGATCTTAATTGCAAAGTTATTAAAGTACATTAATAACCATAACCATGCCACGAAAGAGGTCAAATCTTTCGCAATGTTCGAAAATTAAAGATCATTAGATCCCAAGAATCAAATGAAGAACGCCAGGCAAGACTTGATGCTGTTCGACAACATCAGGCTGTATCTCGCCCAGCGGAAACTTCTTCGGATCGTGAAGCACGACTTAGCGCTGATCGTGAGCGTCATGCATCGTCTCGCGTTTCTGACACTTTCACACAAAGAGAATCACGCCTGCGTTCTCAGCGTATTTACGCATCTACATCTAGGTCTCTAGAGACCAGTGAGGATCGTGATGCGCGACTGATCGCTGATCGTGATCGTCATGCATTGTCTCGCGAGTCGGAAACGTTAACGGAAAGAGAATCACGCTTGAGTTCTCAGCGTATTCTCACGTCGACTTCTAGGTCGTTAGAGATCAGTGATGAACGTGAAGTGCGACTGGCCGCTGATTGTGATCGCCATGCATTGTCTCTCGAATCAGAAACGTTCACAGAAAAAGCATCACGCTTGAGTTCTCAGCGCATTCGCACGTTGACTTTTAGATCTCTGGAGACCAGTGAAGAACGTGATGCGCGACTTACGGCTGATCGTTATCGTCATGCATTGTCTCGCGAGTCGGAAACATTCACGGAAAGCGAATCATGCTTGAGTTCCCAGCGTATCTGCACATCCACTTATAGGTCTCTAGAAACCAGTGAAGAACGTGATGCGCGACTTACGGCTGATCGTGATCGTCATGCATTGTCTCGCGATTGAAGACAGACACTGAAAGCTGCTGGTGTTGATTTGAGAACCGGCTGTTTTTCTCATGGCCAACTTTATGTTGCTTTCTCAAGGGTTAGCCTTCCGGGTTTTATATTCTGGCACCCGACGGAAAAACCAACAATATAGTTTATAAAGATTTTTTTTAGAATAGTTATGTTAACTAATTGATATTAATTTCGCTTCATAATTTCGGAATGAAAATAATTCTACCTTTTTATTTTAATGAAGTTATAACCTACCTATTGTCTACAACACTCAATCTAAGGTATACCAAACAAAACCGATGAAGGATTTCGATTAAGTAACGCACAGTTCAAACTCTTGCCGAAATTCCTATCGGAACGAGAAAGGGACTGGATCCGCGTACGAAGTCGCGGGCAGAAGCTAGTATAGAATAAGGCAGGAGCTCATTGGGCATCAAAAAATTCGTCCGCATCACTGTCAATGGGATAAGTGCCCAAAAGGCTGGCAGCATTACCACCATTTTAGATTGAAAATTATACAAAAATAGGTGGTGTCACGGGCACATAAGGCATTTCAACGTGTTTCCAAGATGGCGCGAGTACAGTAAAGATGGCACTGAAGAGTCCCTACACTAATATTATAAAGAGGTATTTGTGAGTTTGTATGTAGAGGGTAATCTTCGAAACTACTGATCCGATTCTGAAAATGTATTCACCAATGGAAAGCTACAGTATTACCGTGAATTGTAGGATATATTTGATTATAAAACAATAAATTTCTCACGCATAAGTCGATAAGCGGACGTAACTTGCGCCTCAATGTTGTGCTGTAGAACAATAATTGTATGAGAAACAATAAAATCTCTTTTTTTTTTTTAACTACTAATCATAAGGTGAGCCGCCTATTCGCACTTGCAATCCACACCATAAACTGTAAATATCTGGACTTTAAAAGAGACTGTGACTTTCTTCTCAGACTAGTCAGATAGGAAACGCCGACCTCATCTAGTTTTAAAATATGATTGACGTGTAAAAGTGTTTGTACAAACCTACTTATAAAAATAAAATCATTTATCATTAAACGTTTAAAAAGAAACGTGTTCAATACAATGTGTACAATGTGATGTGGGGGTGTGTGTGTGTGTGTATTTTGATTTATAATAATTTAGAATCAAATGAAATATTTTAGTGTTTTCTTGTTTTCTGTGTGTGCCTTAAAAATATTTTTTAAGTGTGGCAACACACTCTTTATTATTTTGACTTCTGTGAAACCTTTTGAGTGCAACTCGTCATTATTTTTTCTTAATAATCAAATAGGTGTAAGGGAAATCCATATTTTACTTTCTCTCTGTGTTTTACTTCAAGAACCACTCTTGTCAGAAGTTATTTTTAGAGCTCATGTTTATTCCGACAAGCTTAAGAAAGACAACAAACTTTGCCCTCTATTATATTCAAAACACCGATGGAATACTTTCGCCAACTTACATCACATAAGCCGGCTTGATCTCCAAGTTTCTGCGTAATTATATTAACCGGATTTCGCCGGTTTTCAGCGGTTCTCACTGGTAATCTCCGGTTTATACAGTCTCTAGAGTTTTGAGGCTATATTTGTTTTAATTTTATGACTAACTCAAGGTTGACGAGCGCTCCTTTTTACGTGTTTTGTTGTGAAAATGTTGAAGAAATTCTGGAACATTACTTTTACTTAAATATACCTTTAATTATACATTAAGGTTGGTACGATCCTTGCACACTACGTTTGCTTTGTTTACATTCATATACTTGCGATATAATTACTGGAGCCTGTACAACGGTCCACTAGCGCCACTCCTTTAAAAAAATATTATCTCGTGACTGAGAAGGAATTATGAAAATCTGCTCAATCAGCGACCTCGGTAAGTGTGTCTAGAATTTTCTAATACCTTTTATTAAGTTTCATATTGAGACACGAAGCAACTAAATACGACATATAGGAATGTGGCCGCTTTTCTTTAGATCGAACCGAGGTCGCTGATTGAACAGATTTTCATAATTCCTTCTCAGTCACGAGATAATATTTTTTTAAAGGAGTGGCGCTAGTGGACCTGTTTGCACCCTCTTAACACACTAACAGTACCCATGGCTTTCATTTTAACGGTTCAACAACGATTACATTGTTGAGCAGATAGATTTTTCGATCATAGTATGAAGCAATGGATTAGCAATATCCTTCAAAATTATTCAGATTCTGACTGAAAGTACATATGTTACGCAATTAGTGTGGTGGTCATACCCGAACGCCGGTTGCGAGTAGGTACTACGCACCTGACCGTAGGACATTGCGTTCTGTAGGTTCTACCTACTCTCGTGGGAAGAATTTGTGACATAAAAGGCAAAGAGAACTCAACGGGAACGTAATACAAGCATTTCCCAGAAAACTAATATAAATTGATACGAGTATATCAGACATTTGATATTTACTAGATACTCTTCTTTGACTCTGGCCACTTAAAGCGATTGTATTTCCAGTGAAACTGAATAACTTACTGACGTCATAGACGATAATTTATTTTCTACTAGCTGCGCCCCGCGGTTTCACCCGCATAAGTTTCGATCCCGTGGGAATATCGGGATAAAAAGTATTCTATATGTTAATCCTGGTTATAAACCATCTGTGTGCCAAATTTCATCCAAATCCGTTTAGTAGTTTTTGCGTGAAAGAGTAACAAACATCCATCCATCCATACAAACTTTCACGTTTATAATATTAGTAGGATTATATACAACACTATAGCTTCTGCCTGCGACTTCGTTCGCGTGAAATGTCTTGTTCCCCGACCCAACCCATCGCATCGCCGACCTGCACTATTACTTCGGTTTTGCTTAGTGTTCTTTTTGCTCGGCACTTAAGGGCCTATAGACTTCCTCAAGAATCAGGCTATCAAATGCAAAAAGAACTTTTGAAATCCAACCGGTAGTTCCAGAGAGTATTTATTGCGTTGAAACAAACAAACTCTTCAGCTTTATTACAAAGATGATATAGATTACAAAGATGTCATCATCTGCTATCTGCCTAGCCTTTTCCCAACTATGTTGGGGTCGGCTTCCAGTCTAACCGGATGCAGCTGAATACCAGTATTTTACATGGAGCGACTGCCTATCTGACC
The DNA here is from genome assembly GCA_945859715.1 of Apamea sordens. NCBI lineage: Eukaryota > Metazoa > Arthropoda > Insecta > Lepidoptera > Noctuidae > Apamea > Apamea sordens. Next base: position 2,712,340 of record OX244002.1, read on the forward strand.
TCCACAACCCAGTTACTGGGTGATATGATACCCCTTGGTAAGACTGGTTGTCAGGTTTTCGGGCTTCTGACTACCCGTAACGACTGTCAAAGATCCACGAATGACAGCCGGGACCAACGGCTTAACGTGCTTTCCGAGGCACGGAGGGGTCTTGGTATGTAAAGATGGTCACCCATCCACAGACCAACCGCGGCAAGCGTAGCTTAACCTGACCGATCGACCTGTGCGGCTTTTATTATTTAGCCACGGAACCCTCTATAGATTACAAAGATGTAATTAATATGTTTGAATAAATTCTTGGCAAGCCGTGCACCCGATGGGATTTCTCATCGGCAATGTTAAGGAACTTCCATACAAACTTTCATCCCCACTTTAAACCCTTTAGGGGATGAATTTACAAATAATAATATAATAATAATAACCTTTATTTTTAGATAAACAAATCAAGTATCTTGATTTAGCCCACGAGGTTGTCGACATGTGGGATGTGGACTCAGCGATCATTGTGCTGATAGTCGTGACAGCCAATGGCTTAATAGCCAAGAGCCTCGACGAACACATGAGGAGGCTCTCGTTGGGCAGCTGGATCAAGGGCTTGATTCAGAAAGCGGTACTTCTGGACACGGCTCGCATTGTCAGGAGGTTCCTCTCTCTGGAGCCCTGACCACCGGTAGCTTGAACCCTGTTACTGATACCGGTGGGCTACTATTTTTTATATTTTTAAATGTTTTTATATTCTAATATTTTAATATAATTTATATGTTTACATTGAAATAAAAGAAACTAATCTATATTTCAAATATCTTAATCAAACATAAAACAATGAATTACAACGCTATGCATTATTTGAGACAGAGTAAACGTGTGTGTCTGTGCTAGTATAAACTGTGTTACAGGCACAGGCACCTTCCTCTTACAGTTCATTGACAATTTTCTGCACTTGGCCGGCAATATCTTTCCTTATTGCTTACCTTCGTTATAAAAGGAACTCTTGTGCAAAATTTTGTGTTTTAGAAGCAAAAAACTTTCTAAACCGCTGCAGCTGTCTCTGCTATTGATGCGCGTCGGTCGTCTGTATGAGCCCTAAGAGCGGGGGCACACGATGCGTTGCGGCGCCGCACCGCAAAGATTTCACCGTATCAGCGGGCATACGAGCGGTGCGGCGCCGCAACGTTGCGCCCCCGCAAGCGGGACAGTCTGTTATTGTTTGACCGAAACTGCTGTACCGCGCCTTAGGAATGCGCGGCGAGGCGGGAGGAATATGCGGCGAGGCGGGGGGTGGGACGCCGTGAGCGATGACGAATGAGCGGCCTGCACTGCCCCCCCGTCTCGCCGCGCACATACTTAAGGCGCGGTACAGCGGTTTTGGTCAAACTATAATAAAAATGGATCGTCCGACTCCGACGTCGAACGCATTCACCCCTCCCCGCCCGTCTCGGTGGTTGCAAGTCCGGTGCGGCGCCGGAGCGCATCGTGTGACATGCCACAGATATTTCTATGTAAGACGACGCAGCGACACCGCTCCGGCGCCGCCACGCCGCCGCAACGCATCGTGTGCCCCCGCTCTATGGGTGTGCAAGTGAATGAATTCAAGATTTTTATTAAGTAGAATCTAAACCAAAAATTATGTCATAATAAAAATCTACTGTCACAGATAGCTGACTATAACTACACAGCATTAAAACTTTTCCATCTCTTTCACCCTCTGTATGAAAGAGAAAACACACACTATTATTTTTATCTTCGTATGCCATTTTTCTATCCATTATAATAATTATCGTGAGTTTCCAGTTCAACGCTGACTAACCGTTTAGATTCTGCACCCGGGTACCCCTGGAAATATTAAGTACCTACGTAGTTTTAGTACTAATATTAGCTTTTGCCTGCGGCATCACCCGTATTGACGTCGTGAATTATCCCACGTGAACGTACGACTGCGAAAAAAAGTATCCATTGTCCTAACCCAGGTCATCACTTGTGCCTCATTTAGCCGTTTTAGCGTAAAAGCGTAAAAATAAAACATCTTCACTTTTATAATATTAACATAATTTATGTAGTTAGGATAACACTGGCCAGATAATAAACACAATGCTTTGCTGTTCCTAAAATAAACCATGTATAATGTGACTTACTATAAAACATTAAAAAGTTTGGGCCTAAAAATAAAATAAAACGCACAAACACTTTTTTTTACTCCCATAAAATTTTCGGCTGTACAGAATCATTAATGATTCTAAAACAATTACAATAACATTTATATACAGGGTGAAATTGAATTCATGGGCATCCTTTTAAGGGGTCATTGTAATCATCATTATAAACAACTTTTACTATGGGACCAAACCTGAAATCGCGAAAAAAAAAGCAGCTGTTCCCTATATTTTGACGAGTTATGCGAACATAAATGTAGGGAACAGCTGATTTTTACAATAAACTATTTTTATTTTTATAACTAGCTGCTGCCCGCGACGTCGTCTGCGTGAAGGCTCTACAGCACCAAAAATACCTAAGATGCCAGTGTCGCTATAGCATTATAAGTAAACAACTTTTAAAATAGCATTAAGATATAAGTTTTTTTTTGCAAGCGAAGCAAGTGAAGAGAGTTATATGGGAATCCTGCTGAGTTCAGTCATAAGATGTGACTGAAGGAAACAGAGAAAATAATGCAGGAATACATTCCAGGACACAAAAGAGTAAAAATACGTACAAAGGTATCATACCTTACAATACTTCCCTATAAACTACGTTGGTAGTTATGCTGCCAGGAGCCAAAATGTAAAGAGAGTCAGGACTGGTGACGCGGGAGTAAGCGACATACAGTTGGCCGTGTGAGAAGCAACTCGTCCTGAGGTCGACACCCGCTGCCCTCAGTGTCTGCCCCTGCGACTTATTGATGGTCATCGCGAAGCAAACACTCACGGGGAGTTCCCCGTGACTGTCCCTCATAACTTCATAACTTCCCGTTCAAGCGCATACAACTGTATGCGCTTGAACTGGAACGGGAAGTTATGAGGTATGAGGGAAATACGTGGTATAAATACTGCCTCGCCGACGCCACAACCCGTAAGAATTTCCGCCTCAATGGTGTGTCTGTGGAGCGAGATGACTTTAAGGCGGGTCCCGTTACACAACTTCGGAGGAGATAGGTTCCGAAGAAGCATAATCGAGACACCGACCTTCAGCTTGATGGTATGCGCTGGAAGTCCACTTGCTGACAGGGAGTTCAGAAATTCCACGGGATAATGTGTGGCGTCATCTTGCTCGACAACAGTGTTTATCGAGGTGTAGACCACTTCATTCCCCTCAATTTCCGAGAGAATGCATTCGTTAATTGCTGCAGCCTGATCATTTTTGGGCCTCAAAATGGCCATGCTCACACACCCAAGAATTCTGCTGGTGCGGTATACGACTGATATTCCCGTACACACAGCGAATGAGTTCTTCTAAGGCGGATTGACGCTCTACCGAGAGACTCTGGAAGAACCACCTGTCCACCTCTCTCTTCTGGTAGAGTGCCTTCGCCAAGAAGGACATCAAAGAATTCTTGAGCATTGCCGCCGAGCCGAGCTCTCATATTAATCGTTAAGCACAGCGTACGAACGGTGACCACAACGAAGATCGTTTCAAAGAAGTATTCACCTCGTCAGCCCTCGATCTCCGCGTCACCACTGAACAGAACTGTGACACCGCCCATCAAATGTTCGTTCCTGCGGATGTCCTGCAGGGTTCTGTCCACGGCCTCAACTGCCTTCCTATTGGCCATCGTACACTCATCCCATACGATCAGAGAGCAATCCTTGAGCACGTGTCCCTTATCGCTGTTACGTGACACACCACAAACAGGCATTTCGGCGCTCTCTAAATCGATGGGAATTTTAAACATGGCATGGGCTGTCTTGCCACCCGGAAGCAGTGTGGCAGCGATTCCCAACGACGCTACAGCAATAGCAATTTTGCCTTGCCTCCTGACCTCTGCAAGTATGCGAGTGGTAACAAATGTTTTTCCTGTTCCACCAGGAGCATCCAAGAAAAACATTTTACCCTGGTTTTACCCAACGCTTTCAAGGGCGGTGTCATAAATTTGTTTTTGCTCTGAAGAGAACAAAGCGACATGGTCATTTCGTATGGTGGTCATTTCGCCCGGATCGTAATTTGTCTCAGCGTTATACTCCCGATTTCCACGGTCTTGATGCGGTGATGATTGGGGAGCTGGTAACCCATATTCGATCAGTGGATTGCCGCCGATAGAAATGACCACATCTTGAAGTGAACTGAGACAGGTGTTCAGCACGCGTTCATCAGTTACTTCGACTTCGTCTCCAGTAGCACGCCTCAAAGCTCGTAGAAAATCTTCAGACAGATGATGGCGATACTTCTCCCACAAAGCTACTGGATTCGCGACTCCACAAAACACCAAGATGACGGCAAACAGATGACGCATGCGGCTGGGACAGTCACTGACGCTCGCCTCCGCGAGGGTGTCATCTCAATTTTGGTCACTGTCGAGAAGGTGACGTGCTAAGCAGGCTGCGCGGTAAGTGAGATACTCCACGCCATCAAATGTCCTCAGAAAGGCGAAAGACGTTGGGCCTCGGACAGTGTGAAGTAACAACCGCAGAAAATAGCATTCGCCATTATTCGGATGCACGGTATAAACCCTACCCAATGCGGTGTCCTTGAAAATTCCCGGAAAACCTTCCACAGCACCTCCTCGTCGACGTCGGTTAAATACACCCCTTTGCTTGTCGTACGTGTTATATGAAGGCACCTCGTCATACGTAGGTAAGGGATCTCGCAAACTGGTCGACTTCACAGAGCGTGTTTTTTTTAATTGTCTTCCTCAACTCTGCTCAAGATTTTGAGGATTTTGTTGGAACTTGAATTTGTCGAAACGAACTATAGGATACAAGTTTTATGAAGAAAATGCACATTGCCATCTATGAATTTTAAGAATAACTAACTACTAACCTCGCCAACATGATCAAATTTAAATTATTAATTTCCAAAAGTGTTAACATGTAAGTTGATTTGATTTTTATGAAATCTCATAGATGGCGCTGCTATCAATATTGTCATTATACTACTAACATTTATTAAACTATGTTTCTCTGCCCAAGTTACTTAAATGGCGTAGTTTTTATAATGTAAAGCTAGATAATAGCATGGCTTACACAAAAACAACATTTAAATATGCGTCGTTAGATTACACGCTGTCACAGAATGCGTAAGAAAAACAAAGATTCACAGCTCCTCCCCCGTAGGTGATAGCGTGATAATATGTAGAATTAATGTAAGCCCGACCTCTTGGTAATATTCATGCAAAATTTGAAGTAAATCCATGCAGTACTTTTTGAGTTTAGCCCGGACATACATACAGACAAACAGACAAACAGACACACAGACAAAAATTCTAAAAACTGTATTTTTGGCTTCGATATCGATTGTAGATCACGCCCCAAGTATTCTTTTAAAAAAATATTCAATGTACAGTTTTGACTTTCCTACGATTTTATTATATGTATAGATAAGCCTTATTTTATCATCAACCACAAAATATGAAAAAATGTACAATGATGCAATAAACTTATAATAATAAATAATAATACTTATAATTGGACGTATTTCTTCCAGGACGTGATAATATTGTGACACATTTTTGCAACAATTAAGTACCCCACATCAGCCTAGGCAAAAATTCATGGGATTCGAGAAAACCAAATTTCCATGCATTATTGAAAATTTCCCAGAATTCGTCACTAAATATCAGTTTTCTTCAAACTCTCAAATTGAATGTCCTTCATTGCTATTCCAATGGATACCTAATACACACCTTTCGATGCAACCATTTTTTCTAAGACATCAAACAATTAAAGTTTAATAACCATTTTCAAACATCATCTATGTACATAAACTTTGACACCAGTTATCCCAATTTTGTGGGCTATTAAACCTACAAATTCCGAGGAAGACATTTTAATTTAATCAGCTTTCTAACAAAGTACAAACATTTAAAATATATTCAGAATTTTTACCCCATGAAACAGTCGATAATGTTGGCAAAGGTCGAATTTGCAAATTGTTAAAATATTTGAAAATTGTGTCGTAATTGAATTAATTAACTGGTTTATGTTATCCCTTCACCTTCTCACCACCGATCAATCCCTCCTACGTTATGGAGCCAGTTCGTCGCAAACAGAGGAGCAAATCTCGTACTTTTAAGAACGTTCACAGCCTGATCTCAGTCTTAATCTGCCAAAAATACCTCTATATTTCCTAAATTTTTGGTAAGTGATTGACATTCGTTTGTCGCCGAGATGAGACTGCGGCTAGATTTTGAACGAATTAAATTAGGAAAATTAACCTTCAGGTTACAGGTTGAGAAGCCTCTTTCGAGTAGTTAGTATTACTCGCAGTCGATGAGCTAATCACTGATCACTTAGTTCGCGTGTTTTTACAACTACTGTTTTTATAAACTACTGCGCACGTAAAAATTCTTAAACTTCGGCTGATTTATGGGGCCCTTAATTGTTGCAAATGGGTCACACTATCATGTCCTGGAAGGAATACGTCAAATATTACAAGTCACACTGTACACCTGCCTCTCAGTTCTTCAAATAAACTCCGTCGAACTAAGCTAACTGCTAGAACCTGTTTGCACAGTCATGTTGTCTCAATAAACTAGAGTTGACATATGTACTTGTATTATCCGGATTCCGTCGGATAAAGGATATAACCGAATTTCGTCTGTGTGTAAAGACGGAACTGATTTATTCTACAACACTAGCTTTAGACACGAATTTGTTTGTGTAAGAAACTGTTCTCACTGTGTGTGACTTGATATTTGGCATAAAATATCTCATATTATGTTATGCCAAAAACTCCAAATTAGGCACGTACACAAATTCTATACTGACATTATAAAAAGAAAGAGTTAGGCAGACATTTGCTGTGGGATGTAACATGTGTCGACACCCTTGCACCATCCCATCTTCCTAGCACGGTGGACTGTGCCGGGGAGGTGGCTGCTGATGCAGAAAACCTCAAAGGGCGAAAATATTCCAACCTGATTAGGAGTTATATGTTCGAGCCGTTTGGGGTTGAAACACTAGGGCAATTGGGTCCGAGTGCCCACTTGGTTTTTCAAGATATCGCCAAGTGAAAAAAAAAAGAAAAGAAAAACTATTTATTGCGGTTTAAGTGGTTAGTCGACTCTTCACGTGACCAGATGGCTGGCCTATTTCTTGGCCAAAGAATTAGCACGTGGCAATGCTGCCAGCCTTTTAGGCACTGTTCCTGTTGTGAGCTATGCGGACAAATTTTTTGATGCCCTATGATTGTTTTGTGTTATTGTTATTACATATTATTGTTTTAAATATTAGCTTATATTATGTAAATAATATATAAATAAATAGTATTTTAAAATAGAAAGCAAATTTTATGAATTTGTTTATATGTAGAGGGTAATCTCTAGAACGATTGCTATGCAGGTACCTATATATTTTATAAAGATAATTATAAAAAAATAAGTACTTAATAATACCAATGAATTACTATAATTCATACAATTCCAAGTCACGTAAATCGCCATTCAATTGCTTTTAAAAATATAACACGAACGGCGCTGAAATAATTTTCACTATGGAAGAATAATGAAATAATACGAGTAAATTGAATTAATCATTTCATACTCATATGTGGCAGTTACGTTGATTAAATATTATAATATGCGTGATGTTAATCCGGTAGCGTAGAGGTTATGTGAAACATAACGAATGGAACTATCGAAGATATAATAAAATGTGGTTGTTGTACAGTCAACAAAAGAGATAAGTATGCAGGGTCGTCGGATATAGTTGAAGTTTAGTAAAAAACGGATTGATGTTTTCGGATAAAATTTTATTTATTAATAGAAAACAAACAGTTCATTTGTCAAACTAAATTTGATTTTGTCTAGACTCTAGAGATTGTCTTATGGAGCAGGACCAGCATGTTTCCAAGCATTCTTATCTTGGATATAATCCTCTAATTTGTAATATCCTTGCTTACAAAGTGTAATTTTAATATAAGTTTTAAATTTTCTTTCATTTAATTGCAATATTTCACAAGGTATTTTGTTGTAACATTTAACACAGTACCCCATAAAAGATGTATGTACTTCAGATAATCTGAAAAAAGGTTGATGTAATTTATCTTTATTTCTAGTATTAAAATTATGTCTATCACTTATTTTATTAAAAAGATGCTGATTTTTTCTTACATACATAATAAGTATTTTACTATATTTGTCTTTAAAATCATGAAAAACAACAAATTGTAAAATATTTCTGGCTTTTACTACGTTAATTTTGTTTTCAAATATCGAAGTGACTGTACTATTTTTGCAGTAAATACATTGCTCCTTAACCACTGCCTAAGTATGTCGCTAAGTGACTAGACAAGCAATGTAAAAATCACAAAACGATACTTTATTTATGCGTTGCATCGCATGGTATGGCCGCTGCTTCTTGCGGCCAGCTAGTGATCAACTAGCGTAGCGTAGTTAGTCAACTGTTCACGTGACGAGGGCTGAGCTATTTCTTGGCCAAAGAATTAGTATCGTCGTACAACGTGCCAACGTGGCAATACTGCCACTGCTGCCAGCCTTTTGGGCACTGTTCCTGTTGACAGCGATCCAGACGAATGTTTTGATGCCCTATGATTCTTTTGCTACTTTTTTATATACATGTACAGTCTGTCATCACAATTATCTGACCCACCCTAAAAACAAACGAATTTGGACCCTCTGAATGTAACATTAAGGTTTATTCAATTTATATGAGCTTAACAGACAAGTGCTCGAGCACTCTAAGGACAAATACAGTAAAAATACAGACACGCAAATTTGATCTTTAACACGTAAGGTTAAGGTAAACCCACCCAACATTGTCGGAGCCACCGGCATTATACATATATCATTTTGTTAAGCTATTTTAATCATTATCTCGTTGACATTAAAGTTGAAAAGCTTTTAAGTCACACTACATAATTACAACCCAATCATTAATTTCGCGTATTTCCAACAAGTTCTTGTGGCTTAGCGGTTTGATGCTGGATTGGCAAAGAACAACATGTGGGTTCGAAAATACAGTCCACCTATATTATCAGTTTCTTTTTTAATTTGTTTTCATTTCTACAATATTGCTTGCATTATTAAAGAACGACCAATATGATTTACGCCTAATAACTTATCTTGTAGACAGGTGGGTAAATTGCAAAACTTTAAGTTCACAGAATTTATATTTACCAAGAATGTTTGGAAACGAAGTAAAAAATATATTTGCTTCGTGAGGTAGATAATAAATTCATCTAAGTGACAAAAGTTACACTACGCCTAATAGGCAGTGACTGCGCTCACACATTTGTAAATCGTTTCACATAACTCGATAAGTATATTTAAGCAATTTGGTGTTACCAAACATAAAATCATATTTTTACATGAGTAGAATGTTGGAATTAGAGAGATTGGTCATCGACTTAATATAGCAGTAAGTGTTTTTTTATACCTATTTTATTTTATTGATTGTGATTAATGAACGCGTAGTTGGCTATTTTACCATTACATTCACTCCTTACAAGTTACATACACGGTTCCAAAAATGTTTTTTTTTTGTTTTAGAGAAATACGGTCAGTCTATGCCTAAGACGTTATGGAGACAATGGAAATATTCAGCGGATTCGTCCAGGAGCAAAAGCCATCAAGTATAGTCCCGAATTCGAACGCCACCGTTGTTTCAAGTCAAGTTGAAAATCCATTTTTTGCCCATTCGTGTAACCGCAATAAACCACAATATTTCAGTGGAAACAGTGAGAAGGCATTTACACGCTGCTGGGATAAGGAATTATAAACCGGCACAGAAAATTGCATTGACACCTGCTCATCGCGAAGAAAGGGTCCGTTTCGCCCAGGAATATTTAAATTTTATTTTTTTTATTTTCTATTTTTAAACACACCATGTAAGTAAATGCTCAATGGATTGATTGTTAAACCATTAAAATGTTGCAGATTATGTGGTGATGTTATTGTTATAAATAGATTGTTTCTATTTAAATAACATGTTTATTCACTACATATAGGCAGCTATAAATCTGTAAAGCATTTCACACATGAATTAATTTTCTCGATAACAAACTTTTAAGCATAAGCATGCCTTGTTTAATGTTAATAAATGGTTAGATTTGATTATGGCATATTAATATAAAATGTAGGTATATTAATTTGGAAATATATATGAGCATTTACTTATTTTATCTTACCTAAGTGTTTTAATGAAATAATAAACATTTTAAACTTGCAACTTTTTAATTTTATTTCTATACAAACTGCCCGTTTAAAAAAACAAGATCCTACGTCGTCCATTAAAGAAATGTAAAAAAAAAGTGTAATAAAAAAAACAGCTGAGCAAAAAGCTACATTTAGGTTAAACTCGGTTTCGAACGTAGACAACGATGAACACCGCACTACCTTAGTGACCACAAGACCAACTCAACTCTTATAAGTAGCATTGAAATTTGATCTTAGTTGTTATGCTAGACGCAATATTCTAAAGAATTTGAACCATATAGTATACTTTCATAAAGTTTATTCTTGCACAGCACAAGCAGCCAACCTTTTCCTCGTGCAAATAGATTATTTTGTATTTTAAATAATCACTCCATTGAGACATGATAATAAAAAAATCTACCTACAAAATAGAAAATAAAAAATGGTAAAGAGACGTTGTTTTTGTAATTTAGTAAGACAAGGTCAAATATGTTTGAGCGTAGTCACTGCATACCCTTAGTAGCATTTGAATACCAGTTTTATAATAAATAATATTTATTTTTCAACTACCCACTTATTACAAGTTATGCGAAAATATTACCATTTTACAAAGTTTATATTTGAAGATTATCCGTCTATAGTTCTTTATAATAATACAAGAAATAGTTTTGGAATAAATTCTAAATTGAAAGCAAAACAATATCATCGTCGCAGGATTTGATCTCGCACCTTAATTTTCTCAGTCTTATACACAGACCACGAGACCAGAATTACTTGAACGCAATCATTAAAATAAGCTATTACACTAATTATATTATAACAAGTAGTTATAACATATAACCTAATGCTAACGTTATAAAGATGAAATTTGCGTGTCTGTATTGATTGTAAGTCCTCGTGCACTTGTCTGTTAAGCTCATATAAATTGAATAAACCTTAATGTTACAGCCAGAGGGTCCAAATTCGTTTGTTTTTAGGGTGGGTCAGATAATGTTGACGAGGAACTGTACATATTATTATTCTAATTGTTAGCTTATAAAAAGGCGAGGTTAAATTATTGAAATTAACATCAATTCCTAAATGAAAATAATACACGCACACCGCCACCGCTATCGTGAATGGACAGCAAAGTTATTGGTAGTATTTCCGCAGTATTAATAGAACCTCTGAACAAAACGGTGCCAACAACGTAGAACAAAAGAACGAAATAAAACGAACAAAACAATTAATTAATTGAAAGACTATAAGTAATTAATGTGATAGTTTAAAGTGCTGACAATATTGATCCTTTAACTGTAAAAGTAATTTCACTGAAAGTCCAGAAGCCGTTTAACGTAACCCATAGAACGGAGACAATAATGAAAATAAAAGTCAATAGTAAAAACACGAAGGATACATTCTATACCTTGGTGCCTCTAAATTGGGTGTTGAGGGTTTTCAATTTATCATGTATCTACCGCAAAGAGAGTCAACTAAAAGTGTCATGGTCTCTGGCCAGGAGTATCATCTACGTTTTACTCTTCGGGTTTTTGAATTTCTTCTTCTTACTCAATAAGGTTGAAAGGTTGGATATCATCAGAAACAATACGAATTTTACGTTTTCAGACTCTATTCAAATGTCCTATTTGATCGGATATTTTGAATATACTATCGATTTGATCTGTGTGTACAAGTATGGAAGAGATCTTTTTCTGAAGTACTTCAAACGCTTCGAACATGTCGACCAGATTTTGGGCATGACTTACTATGATGACATTCGGAAGATTATCTTAAGAACTGTTGGATTTTGTGTGGTTATTTTTACTTTGACTTCTCTTATTGACTATGCCAGCTGGATCGAAGGCTTCGGCTGGATTTCTCCGACTTTGTACTCTTTGGATTATTTCTATTTCTTTCTGAATATGCTAACAATACTTGACGGTTTCTCTCATGTTATACAGTTGGAATATCGTTTAAAACTGATAAAAGATCTTCTTCAGGTAAGCATATTTACTTAAGTTTTTATCGTTGCTAACCAATATTAATTTACCAATTAATACTATATAGTGTGTTTGGACAGTCTCTCTTAGGTACATGGGTATGCCCCACTCCGTATTTCTATATTTCTTATTATCATTGAACTTTTGACTGAAGATAAAATATAGCAGAAAATTCAAACAACATCGATTAAAAAAATATTTCTTCTCAATAGGGCTACTACACCTCGCCGAATAGTACGATATCCGTTTATGATGATGAAAACAAAACCTGGGCTTTGAGAACAGAGACTGGAAATATTCGTTTAGAATCTTTGAGAACCCTCAGCCATGGCCGGTTCATCGAAGTCATTGGATTCAATCGATGTTACCTTCTTCTGCTTGAGCAAATCGACTACATTAACTCGAAGTTTGGCTTTCGGGTGAGGAATTTTAATTGAATTGTGTCACCGATTCAGCTTTGGTTTAAATTCATAATCATTGGTATATTCAGATATTTTTATAATGCTTAATATTATCTTAACGGTCTCATCAATATTCTTTCTCATTTTATAGGTTTTAATGTTTTGCATAAATCTTCTCGTCAATATGATCAACTTGCTGAACTTGGCCATTCGATTTCTCACTGGATCAATGGTAAGATTTTATAATGCAAAAAATATAACCCACTTTATGAGCTTCGCCGCAGTTACATAAGTAAAAAAGGCTAAGAAGGCGCATGTTTCATTAAAAAACCTCTAAAACCTTTTACAGCTTCCTAGTATCAATGCTTTATACGTACTCCTGCAGGTAGCACCTAACGGTGTGTGCCGTTTACCATCAATATCCAGCATGATCAGATTGTTGAACTGGGCAATGGTTGGTATCATCATGGTGTATCAGTGTGAGAGTACTTACAGGCAGAGTGAGAGGATTCTTGGGATCATTGATCTTTTGCTTGTTACTAAGAATAATTGTGAGTATTATTATAAATGGTGAAATACATTTGCTTAATTTGTCTAATGAACATGTCAACACCCACTTTGTTATGTTTTTCATCTGCCTTGTCTCTTTTTTCGCAAATGTCAAGTGGTTTCATTGTATTATTAAATATTTTTCCTTTTGTCAGCTTTTACCTTCACTACGCTTCTAATTTAAACAATTTAACACCAATTAATCCATCTTTCCTTTGGTCTCCATTTATCAACACAGCATAGTCATCGTCACCCTCCACTTTCTTATTCGTCTTTAACCAGCGATTGAATGTTTGTAAAAATTACCACTTAATCAAGAATAATCTTCATCTTGTTTACAGCTGCCAGCCTAACGATGACGCTGATTAACTTCCGCAAACTGCTGATCACCAGACCTATCAAGTTTCACGCCTTACATTTCTTCACCGTTGAGTACACCCTCCTGGTTTCTCTAGCCTCTTCTGTGGTCACTTATACGGTTATTATGTTGCAAAGCATAAAATGATGGAAGCTAAAAATGATTTGTTTCTTTTATGGGTGTTGTTGTGTAGGTTTACCTGTTTTTTGTAGAAAAGTAAAGAATGCCGAGTGCCACGAAAAGAGACGGGCCAAAGGAAAGATGGATGATTATGTGAAAAATTATTTGCTCAGAAAGGAAGCGAATACCGTGATGACAACTAATAGAGGATGACATTATAATTATGAAAAAAATCGACGTGCTGCACCAAGCGAAGCCTCAAATATATTGAAATCGGAGCAAGAAGACGATGAACTTTGCTAAGATAGATTCTATTATCATCCCTCACACAATTTCCATCCATCTTTTCTTGGGTCTCCCTTTAGTCCTCCATCCATCAGAACCTCATATCCATCACCCACCACTCTCTTATTCGTTTCTTCAACCAACGAATGAAAGATAAAAAAAATACCACGTATTCACAAATAATCTTCATCTTGTTCACAGCTGCCATCTTGACGACCACCCTGGTTAACTTCCGCAACCTGCTGATCACCAGACCTATCAAGTTTCACGCCATGCGTTTCTTCACCGTTGAGTACACCCTTCTGGTTTCTCTAGCCTCTGCTGTGGTAACTTATACCATTATTTTGCTGCAGAGCATGAAATGATGATGGACGCTGAAAACTATTTGTCTCTGGTGTGATTGGACTAAACAGTATAAACTCGTGTTTTTGGAAAGAAGTTCCTTCACGCACTCTAATCACTTGGCAAATGAGTGCTAGATCGAAAAAAAAGCTACATTTTGACCGGCACGTCACTTTTGCTATTATATAGTAGTTTCAAAGCGTATACCCATAAATTACAAGCTGCTATCCGGTTAGGCTGTAAGCTGACCCCAAAATAGTTGGAAAAAGGCTAGGCAGATGATGAAGATTTGTTGTTTTAAAATTCGTGATAGATTTTTTTTTAAACAACTACGGTAGTGACTGATTCTGATCTTTTACTCTATGTACAGACGCCAGCAGGTCAAGCTACCCGATACTGTCAAATTTTCTCAATAAACCTTGAACCGTAATGCTTTACCGTTATAGTTGAAAATCTATTAAAGAAATTTGACAGATTGTAGTAGCTTGATGTACTGGCGTCTGTACTAAGAATTGCGTGAAGGACAATTTTAACATTTTAGAATATTAATTAAGGTACAGTAGTTACGGGTCCGACCGAAAAACCCGAAAATCTGACAACCAGTCCTACCAAAGGGTATAGTGTCACCCATAGGCAGACTAGCTGACTATACTGATAGCTAGACTACTGATAGGCAGTCGCTCCACGTAAAATCTTGTTATTCAGCTGCATCCAGATAGACAGGGAGCCAACCCTAAAAATGGAAAAGGCGAGAATATTAAGGGTCACTATTTTTCACACAATAATATATTAAGTGTACATAATATTACCTTTATTTTTCTCTCTTCACAAAGCTTCACTTAATTATAGTTATATTGTAGTAGTTTAGTATAATACTAGTTTATTGTAATAGTTTTTATTGTATGGTTTGTAGTACATAATAAAGAGTATTCTATTGACACGAATTAGAGTTTTAACAAAAATTAATAAAATATGATCCTTTATAAGAGGCAGGCGTCCATAATAGATTACTAGGCCACCCTGTGTGACGGGTCACCAGGCTAGCACCCCGAGTTATAGCTAATTAACATTACAGTGGTCAATTTTCAAACTCTGGACTGATTTATTGATGAAGGAAATATCTAGATAGTACTCAATTTAATCTCCCACATTCATCTTTAATTTTCTCTCTCTCTCTCAGCCGCACAGGTCTATTGATCAGGTTAAACTACACTTGCCGCGGTTGGTCTCTGGATGGGTGACCATCTTTACATACTTAACGAGACCCCTCCATGCCTCGGAAAGCATGCTAAGCGATTGGTCACGGCTGTCAATCGTGGATCTGTGACAGTCGTTACAGGTAGTCAGAAGCCCGAATGTTGCAACCTTTTTTATATATATTTATGGTTTTTTACTCTTTTTACATGTCGTAAATAATAAATGTCAGTTGTGTCAGCGACTCGTAATTTTATTGAACTATATTAAAATAAAGTCCATATTTTTGCCTACACCGAAAGTCTAAAAACCAGCAACTGGGTTCGCTCCATGTAAATAACCTATACCCAAACATCCGTCTCACCAATAGCGTTACAAAGCTCCGATCGTTAGTAACAAACATTAATTACTTGCGCAATAAAAGAACTAAGTAATTTAAAGGAAATTAACGAGACTTTGTTCAAATAACAATTAATTTTATATGCAAGTAATTTGAAAGGAGATAGCGATCACACAATGCGTGCTATGGTGTTATTAATGACTCGCCACACATTACTGTAGACTGTACTGGATGCGACAGAAGATAGAGGCTACGTTCATAATTCTACTATCCTACTTTTATTATAAACGTGAAAGTTTTTATGCATGGATGGATGTTTGTTACTCATTCACGCAAAAACTACTGAACAGATTTGGATGAAATTTGGCGCACAGATGGTTTATAACCAGGATTAATATATAGGATACTTTTTATCTAGATATTCCTATGGGATCGAAATTTATGCGGGTGAAACTGCGGGGCGCAGCTAGTAATATTATAAACGCGAAAGTTTGTGAGGTTGGATGGATGGATGAATGTTTGTTACTCTTTCACGCAAAAACTATTGAACGGATTATGATGAAACTTTACCGTAATATAGCTTAAACATCAGAATAACACATAGGATACTTTTTATCCCGATATTCTGTGAGGTTGGATGGATGGATGAATGTTTGTTACTCTTTCACGCAAAAACTATTAAACGGATTACGATGAAACGTTACAGTAATATAGCTTATACATCAGAATAACACATAGGATACTTTTTATCCCGATATTCCCATGGGATTGACACTTATGCGGGCGAAACCACGGGGCACTGCTAGTAACCTATAACGGTCAAACGTAACTTTTTGAAATGAAATGAAATTGTTTATTCCGTAAATAGGATGTCGGAATCACTTTTATATGTTATATTATAAAAATAAACTAGATGAGGTCGGCGTTTCCTATCTGACTAGTCTGAGAAGAAAGACCAAAACAAACTCAGAGGTCATCGTCTCTTTTAAAGTTCAGACATAATCTTGGTCAGATCATATGAAGACCATGTAGATTGATGTTTGAAATTTTCTACTGTTTCTTTTTTTTTGTCTTAATCTGTTGACTACAGCTGGGTAAAAGCCTCCCCGAAATCCTTCCACGAACAAGAGTTCGTGTCGAACGAATGCTAGGGATTGACACTATTGACAGCCGAACGATTCTGTAAAAAACTCACCGTGAAAAGTTAGGTGAAGTGAACTTAGAGTGAGCTGTGAATAGTGTCAATCCCTAGCATTAGTTGGAATGACAGCTCACTCCACGCTCACTTCACCTACGTTTTCACGGTGAGATGGTTACAGAATCGCACTACAGCTCACTCTAAGCTCACTTCACCTAACTTGTCACGGTGAGATTTTGACAGAATCGATCGGCTGGTCATCTTGCCATCTTCAGACATCCATTGTGTGAGGACTTTTACCCAGCGTGCATGCAGCTGATGTGACCCGCACAATCCTATTTGAGCCTGGCAGCCTTCTTTCCTACATCCAGTATGCTCGTTTTGAAAAGCAGCGATGTTTCTTAGTTTATAGAATAACCTATTCTACCAATCTTTACAAAGCTTTAAACCTGACTTCAGACAACAGATATACAATTATGTTTCTTATACTACTGCACTGTTATATATGTATTTAACACAATTAAACTTTTTCTTCTCGTATTTGGTGCGTATCTGTTGTCTGAATAAAAGGCTTTATTATTATTATAAACCTGACTTGGTTTTCGTACAGACGCCAGCAGGTCAAGCTACCCGAAACTGTCAAATTTTCCCAATCAACCTTGACCCTTAATGCTTTAGCGATAAAGTTGAAAATCCAGATTGTAGTAGCTTGATGTGCTGGCGACTGTACATCGTTTTCGGGTGACCACTGAAAATCGGCTGCCGACTTTCAGTGAATATTAGTGATTTTTACTACTGTTTTGTTTTTTTTTTAGAATTAAGTCACTTAACTTTTTTGCAAGTGCCTGTGATAAATAAACCTATTTTTCTTCGTTTCTTTCTTTCCAATCCTGAATCGTGGATTGTTTATAAACTAAAAAAAAACAACTGACTTCCAAAAACGACACTACAAAGTGAAAAATAACTTTAATTTCGGAAGTCGGTGTCGTTGGGTTCGAATTTTCGTTGTTTGCCACCGACTTCCGAAATTAAAGTTATTTTTCACTTTGTAGTGTCGTTTTTGGAAGTCGGTTGTTTTATTTTGCAAAAAAGTTTTTATTTTTCACTTTTAAGTTGTAATTTTTACCTTTACCAGTAATTTTGGTTTAAAAACTAAACTACTGAACCGTTTTTAAACAAATTTCTAAGGGACCACTTCAGAAGTATCTCCTTTCGAACAAAAAAATAATTTTAAACTCGGTCTACAATAATTGGCGGAGTAATCGCGTAACAAACACACCAAAAAAAACATACCGTCGAATTGAGAACCTCCTCCTTTTTGAAGTCGGTTAAAAATTGTTACCAACAAATCCATCTAATCTTTCCTATTCTGCATTAATAATTGTGATTTCGATTTGTTTCGTGCAAAACTCAACCACGCGATAAACCAATTGATTATCTACTGCTCCGACATAAAACGATATCCACGGAAAATTATAAATAGGTACTTTTGGAAACAGGCTATTATTATTCAGTAACGCATGATTTGGCAAAAAGCATTATCATTTTATTCTGAAACATTTCTCATCGTTAAACGTTAATCACCCTAAATGCGTAACACACTTTCAATCACCATCTGAAACATTTTGAAGGATATTGCTAATCCATTGCTTCAAATGTTCGAATAAATTGTACGCTCAGCAACGTAAATAACGCAATGAATATGGTTGAATTGTCCAAATGAAAGCCATTGCTAGTATTACCGACTGCTTTCACACGACGATGCGCAAGCGGTGCGCGTCTCTGGTGCGCAGAGTGCGGGGCAGCGCCAACAACAAATAGACTGGATTCCCCTTAAATCCGGCAATGCTTAGAGTGAGCTGTGAATAGTGTCAACCCCTAGTGTAGCGGTATCTACAACGCCACATGCGAACAACGCGTCATACTGACGTCACGCAAATCCTGCATCTCGCAGACATAATAAGCAGACATATTGTTACTTTGTGAGTGTTCGTTTTTGTCTGTGCGTGTTATCCTGTCAGAATCCTTTTATGTATCTGTTTGTATATGAGTCTTGTTACTTGAATTAAACTAATTTTAAATAAACATAAATAAAATTTCTTTATTTCGGGCCTTTAACAGTCCATACGCTGTTAGCGGTTAGTAACAGATTGTACTTGCTATGTTAGTGTTATTAGTATTACTTAATTCAATTTAGTTTAACATAAACCTATACTTATTTTGACCCAATGCCTTTGGATGGGGCAGTCCATATTTTATTTAATGGTTAATTTATATTATTTCATTTTAGAGTGTTACGCATTTATTCTTCCACAGTACCTACTTATTGTAAATACGAAAACGCCACGAAACAAAATTCCGATGTAACCTCCAGATTCCATCTCACTCGTAATTCTAACCCTCATTTGGCTAGTGCATCGTCACCGTCATACAGAGTGCAATACTCATTAATATTGCATTAGTAGATACGTTGCACAGTAGCAGATCATCGTAATATACGTTGGGGATCTCATTGTATCTATGTATGTATCTGTTATTTATGCTCGTTACTTGCCATAGTATCACTCTTTGTTATAAATTATTGACCAAAAATTCGCTTTGGTAAGAATGTAGGTAGATTTTTTTTGACATTGAGGTTATGTCTATTTTACTTTTACCTGGGGTTAATCTCAACTGTCCGTCTCTTTACACAGGCCTCCTGTCTGTGAGAGAGAGTGGGCCGTAATCCACCACGCGGGCCCAGAGGGTTGGTAGATGTCACATATCTTCGATTTTTTGGTTCTAGCACATGCCACTTTCCTAAAGATGTTTTTCTTCGCCGTTTTGAGAGCAGTGGCGATGATATAATTTACACAAAGTAAAGCGCCTGGTTGGGTTCGAACCTACGATCTAAAACTCGTCAGTCACGGCCGTGACCGACCACCACTGCACACCAAATAAAAACAACAAAAACTTGAGAGGTGTCAAGGGACACCCGGATGGAACGAAGTTCACAGACAGACAGAGAAACATGCGACGCCGCACATCTTACAATAGCTTACTATAGCAAAAAGTGTCGTGACAACTTTTCGTAAGAATTTTTTCCGTCTAGCCCCCTTTCACAACGCGCGATAAGGAACTTCGTTCCAATAAAAATCTTCTATAAATCAATTTACGTTGTTGAGCAGATAATTTATTATGTAGCTCTGCGACGACGTAGCTGCGTAGCGGATAATCTACGCATCGGCTACGGCGTAGCAATCGTAGCGATTGTGTCGTGACAACTTTTCGTAAGAATTTTTTCCGTCTAGCCCCCTTTCACAACGCGCGATAAGGAACTTCGTTCCAATAAAACTTCTTGAATTAGAATTAGCCTAAAATGTCATGATAGGTTACAAGTTGGCCCATATTTTCCATCAGCAAAAAAAAATAATAATAACAACAATGACCTTTTAAATTTCAATAACACCCTTTCTAAGAACAGATTTGCTCATTTAACAATAAATATTGTTCAAACGAAATTCGTGGATTAGAGTGGACTTTGCCCTTTGCCTTTCGGGTTTCGTTTCCACGAAGGCCCAGCTGTTACCTTTGTTCACTTGTTTGATTCCCTAAAGGAACAAGAAACATGAATGTTGTTATTGTTTCTTCTTTTTTTAGGGTTCGGTACGTCCGAAACAAAACGGAACCTTTAGTGTCCGATCACACAGACCGGCTCGGGGAGGAGAGTACATATTTGTCGCGTTTAAAAAAGAGTTTTGGGTCATTGAAATATAGTTGATTTTTTTATATCACTTCTTTTTTAAATGAGAATGCTTTAAATGCGATTAAAATGTACTCTATGACTCAAAATTCATTTTTAAACGCGATTAAAATGTACTCTCCTCTCCGAGTCGGTCTCTTACCTGGAACCTCCACGGTGATACAGTGGTTGTTACGTGGTGGTAGAGGTGGTTAACGGATACTTAGGCTACTTGCGCACTGACAGGTGGCTTGATTAACGCCTATAGCCTAGCGAGTCACCTTGCAACTAGCAAAGTGAAACGAACGGTCTAGAATTTTCGCAACCGGCCGCACTGTGCGCTTGGCGCCTTCGCTAGTCGCCTAGCGTATCATTATCTGCCTAGCTCTTTCCAACTATGTTGTGGTCGGTTTCCAGTCTGACCGGATCCAGCTGAATTCCAGTATTTTATATAGAGCGACTGCCTATCTGACCCAACCCAGTTACTGGGTAATACGATACCCCTTGGTAAGACTGGTTGTCAGACTTTTTAGTCTTAAAATAACGTGGAATGTATGGGAATTTTCAGTCAGAATGTCTGGGAGAACATGTTTTCCAACTATTCATTTTGGTATAAATTCATCACAATTCAACTACGGAACCCTTCATTGTGCGTGGTCCGACACACACTTGGCCGGTTTTTCCTAAGAACAAAAATTAAAAAATAAATTAAAATTAATTTATTAAACTGGCGAAATGTATTATAAATAATATTTATAATACATTTCGCCAGTTTAATAAATTATGTACAAATGAACCATAAATATGCGCAAATGTAAATGAATGATAAATAATAATAATAATAAATACATTACATTAGTATGTAATATGTAATGAAGGCTTACATTTCCGTTCAGGGAAAACAGATAATGTTATGATTGATTATGTTACCATAAGAAACATATCTAAAGCTACCGATGCTTTAACATATTCCCAAAAACTGAAATGGAAATGGGCATGTAGCGAGACTAAAATACGAGTGATGGACCATAAGAGTGACCTCGGGGAGAGGTCCAGGAGAGGAACGCTACAGAGGAAGACCGCTTACGAGATGGGCTTGTTAACAATAAGGTGAATTAGTTCTTTAAGGTTCACCGTTTATTGCTTTAGATTTATTTTTGTAAATATACGGTGTTTGATGTAGTATGTTGTTTCCTTATGTATCAATACCTAATCACCTGTCCTTTGAGCTTATGTCAGCTGGCCGTAAGAGGCCACCATTTTTTTATTTGTAACAGTGTGAGGATGATATTAACGAAAATGCAAATGGCCCAAGACAGAACTAAATGGGCTTCGTTGGAGGACGCCTTCGCCCGCGAAGGGGTTCTTGTAAATTAGTACATTAGAGTAGTTCTAAGTTCATTAGTTTGTTACTTTTTTGAAAGAAATAAAAGCATTTTTTTTTTTTGTCTTTGACATATCCCGGACCGTTCAAAAGCGTACCTAGGGCCGAAGCCAACTCGCAGAGGCCCTTTAGATAATTTTAAATTATGAGAAGGCACCAGCTGACAATTATCCCTGTATACACTGGAAACAAAATACACCGTGAAATTTTGATCGTTTTAATCCTTAAAAGGGGTCATTGTACTCATCATTATGAACAACTTTTACTACGGGACCAACCCTGAAATCGTGAAAAAAAAATCAGTTGATCCATAGATTTATGTTCGCATAACTCGACATAATGTATGGATCAACTGATTTTTTTGTAGATTTCAGGGTGGGTGATGAGCCCCCCCCCCGGTGGGTTCCCGCATTGTCGAGGCGGGGGGGCTCAGTAGCCGTGGTGAGCTGGGCTACGGTGAAGCTAAGAGGAACCCCAGCGGGGGCCGCTCGTCCGGGCTGTGCGGTTTAGCCCGGGACGTAGCGGCCCACGGGTAGGTTGCGGTGCCGCTTGCGCGACATCGTGACCTACCTGAGGCGGGCCGCGACGTCCCCCGTGAGGGAGACATTGCGGCTGAGGACAGGAGCCGCGGCGGGAGGGGTTCTCCCTTCCTTCCGCGGCCTTGACGGGGCCGCCACCGTGAGATGGCGGACGCGGCGGGGCCGCAGGGGAAGAGGAGTGTCGGTGTTTCGTTGCCGCTCTCCCTATCCTCTGCGGCCGTAGCTCCCCCAACGCGGGGGGGCATGCGGGGCCTGCCTCTTAGGTGGGCGTGGAGGCCAGCAGGCAACGGGTGCGGGGGCTCCGTTGCCTGTTTTGCACAGGCCTCCACCTTGTGGGACGGGAATGGCCAGGTGTTCCCGGCCATTCCCGTAGCCCCCCAATCTGGGGGGCATGCGGGGCCCGCCATACCATCTTGGCGGGCGTGCGCCGGGAGGGCCGTGGAAGTATTGATTTCCCATAGCCCTCCCATTACGGCGTTTGTAGAAACACCGCTGAGTTTTAGTGGGTATACTGTCCTTTCCGACAGGGAGTCCCACATACCCCGTCTCGGTCCCCCGCGAGACGGGGATGCATAAAGCATTTCTCAGCGAGAAAAAAAAAAAAAAAAAAAGAGTGGGTGATGAGTACAATGACCCCTTTAAAAAAATACCTTTTAAAACGATCAAAATTTAACGGTGTATACTGGGCTATGGATACGACGAGCTTATATCAATTAATCAACCAACTCATCCTATAGCAGTCCACTGCTGGACATAGGCCTCTCCCAGGCTGCGCCACAACACCCTGTCCTCCGCCTTCCGCATCCAGTCTGTCCCAGCCACCTTCTTTAAGTCGTCCGTCTATCTAGCAAGGGGGCGTCCCACATTTCATTTTACTACGAGTTTCGAGTATTTATACTTATGGTGAAGTTCACCAATTAAACTGACCGCGATTAGCTCATCTAAACCGCGTTCAAGAGCTGTCAGTGTCATCATTGTTGTGGAACTGACACTGATAGATTTTGAACGCAGTTTAGATATTCTACGGGGTAATTTTGTAACACACTAACAGTGGGAATGGCTTTCGTTTTGAAAGTTCAACAACATCCATTGCGGTATTTACGTTGTTGAGCAGACAAATTTTTCGGACATATGAAGCAATGGATTAGCAATATCCGTGAAGATGATTCAGATTGATGGTATATTACGCAATTAGGGTGCCGATTGCGTGAACGTGAACTTCAATTTGTACTTAAACTGCATAAACGGAAATATAAATAGGAAACAAAATAAAATTATCCTGACAATGCGTCAAAATAAACAAGGTGAGTAAAAGGTCGCGGGAAGTGTCAGCCAGCAGTTTAGAGATTTCGTTGAACAAGCCATAAGCACTCGCACCCCGTGGCCCGAGGGTTTCAACCCGAAACGGCTCGAAAATATAATTACCGATGAGGATATAATACTTTCGACGCTTGACGATTTCCGCAGCTCGTTAAACAAGATTTAAAAAAAAAGTATACGTCATTTATTCGATTTGTCCCATAATATCCTCATAGGCTTCACTGTATGTACCGTGAGAATTGCTCATTAAATCGGTACACAGACAACTGACAAGTAACAATGTATGCTCAAATAAGAGCAGGATTTCGAGCAAATAAGATGATATTAACACGAGAACGAGCAGCGATCGAGCGCCGCCTGATATAACCAGTGATTTTGTTTGATGACGCTCAGAACATGGTAACTATACTTGAAAGTTTTTTTAGTATGCTCAACAATATATACTAATAATAATATAGTTTGTTTGTTTTTTGTTAACAAATAAACTGGTCGGATTTGAAAAAATATTTTTGATTTTGCTAGCCAATTCTTGGGGAAGGCTATAGGCTAATATCACGCTAAAACTGCTAGGAGCCGAGCAAAAAGAAAAAAAGTTATAAAGAACAAGCGAAAACGAAGTAGGTAATAGTGCCGGCCGGCAGTGAATGCGATGCGACGGGGGTCGGAGGAACAAGAAATTTCACGCGGACGAACTCGCGAGCAGAAGCTGGTGTAAGTATAAATGAAGTAGTCGTTGAAAAAAGTATTAAACGTGTTCATAATAAGTAGGTATTTGAGCTAGGAGAGTCCAATGTTTAGCTCACTGAGTTAGACATCAAAATCATTACGTAGCCACCTATCTACCTAATTGTATTAACCTACCTAATAAACACAGTGAAATGGCTTTTTTCTACATGCAATACGACTAACTTTCATTATAATGAAATACACAGGACACAGACACAGCACAAATATGGATCCATCTTTATATTGTGACACAGGCCTCTTTTTTGTGAGAGGGAGTGGGCCATAATCCATCACGCGGACCCAGTGCGGGTTGGTAGATGTCACAAGTCTTTGAATTTTTGTTTCTTACTCATGCCGGTTTCCTCACGATGTTTTCCTACATCGTTTTGAGAGTAGTGGTGATGAAATGCAATACACAAAGGAAAGTGCCTGTCTGGGTTCGAACTCACGACCTACTTACTACTCGTAAGTCGGGGCCGCAACCACTGGGTCACGCGCCACCACTGTTCTACTAGCACGTAATAGCTATTAAACTTAATGACAAACCACAAATCCATAATAATATTAGGTTTTACTTTCGGCAGATAGGTACTTACCACGTTATCTTCTACAGAAAGCGCGATCGCGTTGGACGCGGAAACCGATTTAAAAATGGAATCTCCAAAGTTTATATTATACGCTCATACATAGATTGATGACATACCTACGCAGTGTTCATAGTCTCAGATAATTTAAATTCCATCGCCATGTAATCGGTTGATTTTTGAGTGACCATTTGTAACAAAAAGGTCCTAAAAAGTTTTGGGTTGCAATGGAATTCGAACTTTGTTAAGTATGACATTCAGTTTGTTGTTTCATAACTTGAAAATTATCTAAAATGAAAATTATCTAAAATTCTTTACATACAAAGGTACCCAGGAATTGGCTCGTAATGACGTTTTGTTCCTCAGCACCAATAAGGGACTAACCACTCTTATTCAGCTCTGTTCAGCTTTTGTCCATAGAAAACAACAATTTTGTAAGGAATGCGTCCATCCGTTCAGCTTTACGGATGCAGAGGAGCATATACGGAAAATTTGCTTAACAATTATGTAATGTCCCTGACTTTACCACGTAGGTATAACTAAATAAAATAAAATAAAAAATTATTTAGGTCCTTTTAGGTACAAAGTAATACAATTACAAACTTATAAATACTTAGTAGTACCAAGTTCTTAACAGATTAGCTTAAATACTAATATAAAAGCTAGTTTAATTTACACGTTTTTAATTACTTACCCATTAAAGGTGCGTTGGTACTGACATTATAACTTGTGGCTACCTGCCTGAGCTTGGTTAATAAAAACCTGTGTTTCAGGCCATCCCCATACTAAGCGATCAGCTGATTATTTGTCCATAGTTAGTTAACTTTTTAAATAATAATATCCTACTTAAGTAGGTAATAAAAAATTAACAATTTAATAACTACATCATTATTGAAGTACTTCTAGAACTATTTCTGTGTCTGTGTAATCAAGTTTACTCAAATATCCGCCAAAACGTACATTATAACAACATGCGTCAAAATATTCCCAACATAATGCTCGCATGCAGCACCTGACAATCTCCCGCCCCATATTGTTTGGAAGAAGTAATTACACAAAGCCTCTCCACCTAATAATACGTAAAACAAACTACCTTGTTCGGGCTCGGCGTCAAGTGTCAATCTGTTTGATTAGGATTGAGAATAATGGTCAGGGTGTATTGTTTTGTTTAAGTAAATCATCATCATCTGCCTAGCCTTTTTCCAACTATGTTGGGGTCGGCTTCCAGTCTAACTGGATGCAGCTGAATACCAGTATTTTACATGGAGCGACTGTCTATCCGACCTCCACAACCCAGTTACTGGGTAATACGATACCCCTTGGTAAGACTGGTTGTCAGACTTTCGGGTTTCTGACGACCCGTAACGACTGTCAAAGATCCACGAATGACAGCTGGGACCAACGGCTTAACGTGCTTTCCGAGGCACGGAGGGGTCTCGGTATGTAAAGATGGTCACCCATCTACAGACCAACCGCGGCAAGCGTAGCTTAACCTGGCCGATCGACCTGTGCGGCTGTTATTATTAAGCCACGGGCCCCTATTTTGTTTAAGTAAATCCTGATTAAAATTAAAACCTTCTATGTTTTTGTGATTATATCAAGATGCCTTCCTGCCTCGGATATCAAGCCCTTGGGCTCAGCTGTCATTCACAGATATTAAAGAAGTTTTAAAAAGTAATTGACACACAGGAGGCTCATCTCAAATGCTCAGTTCCTATATACAAAAAACCGGTCAAGTCCGAGTTGGACTCGCGCACCGAAGGTGCCGTACAAATTTGTAGGCGTGTAACTACAAATTTACGGTTTTCGGATTTATTCCTTTACTTGTTGACATTGCTTCTTGCTAAGTTACATGATTCTAGATAATAATAATATAATATCCCTGGACATTTCACACAGCGCCATCTACTCCCAAGCTAAGCAACCAAATGCTTGTGTTATGGTAACAAGATGGCTGATAAACTACTTATACACCTTTTTTTTTTTTGTAAATACATACATATTATAGATAGAAAAACACCCAGACTCGGAACAAATACATGTAGGTCATACAAATATTTGTTCCGTGCGGGAATCGAACCCGCGACACGCACCGCAGTAGTCAATCGCTTAACCACTGCGCCAACCGTGGCGTCAACGGAAAGTACCCTATAGGTTTTTATTCTCTTGCGAGTGTCAAAATATGCGGCATAAACGAAACATAAACGCCCGTATCTTTTGATTGCGTTGCGTTGACTTAGAAGTTAAATTGATTGATGTTTGCACAAGGATTGCAATAGCAGCCCTGATTATTTGATATTAATTTTAACTCGATAACTCCTTGCGTTCCTGAGAAAAAAGGGGTCTTGAAAGACGGACAACGAAGTGATCTTATAAGGGTTCCGTTTTTCATTTTGAGGTACGGAACACTAAAAACGAATCATTTTGTTTAGGTACCAATGATAGTATGACAGTCGTTACGGGTAGTCTGACAGTCTTACCAAGAGATATCGTGCTACCCAGTAACTGGGTTGTGGAGCTCAGATAAGTAGTCGCTCCAGGTACTGGTATTCAGCTGCCTCCCAGTTAGAATGAAAGGTGACCCAACTTAGTTGGAAAAAGGCTAGGCATATACATTTTGTTTTTGTGAATAGGGTCTCTACGAGTTGCGGTACATACCTACCTACAAATTCATAGATTTAAAGTCCAATCTAAACTAAATAAAAATCAGACACCAACAAACTTCATTTTACAAAAAATCGTAGGTACTTTAGTTTACCTGTACCTAAATCCGCGCCCTAATTGCGTAACACACGATCAATCGGGATCGGTTTCATTTTGACAGTTCAACGACATTCATTTCGTTATGTATTGAGCACACAAATTTTTCGAACATATGAAGCAATGGATTAGCAATTTGCTTCAAAATGATTCAGATTCCGATTGATCGTGTGTCCACGTGTACCACTACATTGACATAGGCTTCATCCTATATCCGGTGGAGCGTTCACAAAACCGTTTTACCCAGTGTAACAAAGAGGGTGTGATTTCACAAACGTTGAGGGATTTACTGATTCTGTACATCGGAGACGCAATCGAGATGTGGACGTGGTTGGAGTACAAGCTTTGAAAAAGTATAGGATCAAACTCTAGGTTTAGAAGGAATTTTGATTGAAATGGTGCTTATAGATTTATAATAGGGATTCCCTACTAGTTTTTCCCCATGGCTTTGACCGCGTGGAGGTCGGATATTATAACACGCTAACGTACTACCGAAATAAAAAGTAACCTAACCTAACCCAGGTCATGGTTTAAGTACCTGTGTGCTAAATTTCGTCAAAATTCGTAGACGTTAGGTGTAAACGGTAACAGACAGACCAACAGAGTTTCATTCGCATTTATGTATAGACTCGCTTCTGCCTGAGCCTTCGCTCGCGTGGATCTTGGAAATTATACCACAGCAACGTGCCACTGGGACAAAAAGTAGCCTATGTCCTTCCCCAGGATACTTTAGCGGTATCTACAACGCCACATGCGAACAACGCGTCATACTGACGTCACGCAAATCCTGCATCTCGCAAGCAGAGTTTACCGCGCAATTAGCGTAGATACAATTTCCCAACATCAATCGTTGGGCAATTGCCCGCCAGACACAACACCCGTCTGGTCGGAGGATCCTCCCTTTTCTATGGAGGTTGACTGAACTTTACACCCTGTTCCTCATGCCTCTAAAATACCATCTCCTAGCCAAATTTTATCAAAATCCGTTCAGTGGTTCTGTTCAGAGTTACTTTCGAATTTAGGCTGAGAATCAGCACTTTTTGAACTTCAACATTACATAAGACAGGCCCCCAAAATGCCTGGCCTTCACCACATCCCAGTGCTATCGCTGGGAAGAAGAAGTGGCAGCAAACTCCCCAGCAGCACATGAGTCTGTTCAGTTAGAAGAACTTGATTGTACCAATATACAATGAAACTCAAAACTCAAACTCAAATCATTTATTTCAATTAAACCATTTCAGGCACTTTTGAATTGTCAACATTTTAAATAGTCGGTCAGTTAGTCAAAAAGTGAAGCTAGTTGCCCATTCCAAAACGTAGATCTCTTTGGAGAAGAACGGGCAAGAAACTCCAAGGACACTCTTTTAAATCATGATATTATTACAAAATCCTGGGTACATTATTCTTATTGCTTCTAATCTATAAGTAATTAACATTACGTAACACAAAACACTAAACTAAATTATTTATTTGCCATATTATGTCAGCTGGCACACGCCAATATATCAACAAAAACGTTGAAAACTAAACTCAGCAGAAATAAATAATAAAAACGTAAACAGAACTGAATACCTATACAAAAGCCTCCAGACATAAAGGGCGTATCAAGACACGTGTGTGTATTCTACTGTTAAATGAGAATTCAAAGAATGAGATGAACTTTTGGGATTGAACCCATTCTTAGAATGAGTTTTCTTCTTCCATTTAATTACTCAATAAGTGACTGCCGAGTAATTGTGATTTTATTTTATTTATTTGGAAAAATAAACGGTTACACATAAAAATATTGCATAAAATATGAACTACAGAGTCAGTAAATGCTGAAGTGGAAAAATGTCAACTAACTTTTGGGGCCACTGTACGTTGCCTGTACCTACAAACAGCACATTTAAAAGTCAACAAGCTCGCAGAAAAATAAAAACAAAACCTTTACTTCGCATTATTCATCTCCGAAGGAGGTTCAGCTTAAGTTCATAAAGAACCAATATCTTTTATCTTCCGTACAATCGAATTAATTCCCGCAAAGAACAATAGAGGGATCAAACAAAGTACAATAATTCATTCTGTTGTTTGTCTTAACAAAAACTAGGACGCAAATATCAACTGGAGTGACTGTAGTTCAATATTTTATTAGGATTATATCCTGGCTTCAGCTTTTAACCGGAATATGACTGGCTATGAGCCAAGAACAGTATAAGATTTGTCTTAGGAAATTTTCAGAAGACATTGATATTGCTGGTAAATTCTTGACTGGTAAAAGGGAGACGCTAGAAAAGAAATTAACTTTAACAGGTCTGTTCCTGTATGGAGTACTGAAGCCACTTATGGGATGGCTCAGCAAAATACCAACTTGCTGCAATTGACTTGGCAAAATGCAGAGCTAGAAGGGCTTCATAGGCGATGAGACGTTGATGGTTAAGCTTCAAAACATACAAATATAAATATATCTATGCTTCACAGCCAGACTCATCGGCGTTATGTTCCTTTCCCGTCGGTCTACTTCGTGAACTTCGGAGAATGTCTGCAGGAGCTAAGGCGAAGGTGGGATCAGAAGGCTAATTCTCAGTCTCAATCTGTCAAAAAATACTTATATTTTCCCTACATTTTGACAAGTTTTTGACATTTGTTTATGCCGAGATGAGAATGCGACTAGATTTTGAACGTTTTAAATTACGAGAATTGGCCTTCTGACTGTGAACGTTCTTAAAATTACGAGAATTACCCCACAGGTTGTGGAGACCCACCTTGGTTGGTATCCCGACCAGTCATAGTCAACGGTTTTCCTCCACATTTACCTATTATGCACACGGCCAAAGTGTAGAACTCGCTGCCAGCGTCTGTGTTCCGTCCAGGCAGACGGTCGAAGCCTGCCAGGGTAGCGGGATCATCCGAAAGGGTTACCGCTGCCCTGGAACATAAAGGGCTAAGGAAGGAACACGGTTGGGTTTTAGTCAGTAAGAGTCTGACACTCCCTCCTGCTCCACCCAGAGCGGGAGGAGTCATTTGATGATTTCCCATCCTCAAAAAAAAAAAAAAAAAGGCAGACCGTTGAATCTTTTGGGCACGCTCATCCTATCATAGGCCTCATGTTTGCGCATCAGGCGTGATCAAGTTCAAGAGCAGGACCATGCGCATTAAAAAAAAATGAAGAAGTGTGTCCAACGAAAGTTCATTATAAGTAAGGCTGAGTTAACTTTATCCCTGCCAAGCGCTATGCCTGCCTATAAACTAACTGCGCCCCTCGGTTTCATCCGCATTAGTCTCCATTCCGTAGTAACATCGAGACAAAAAGTATCCCATGTTCTAATACAGGTCACTCAACTCACAAATCCATTCAGCTGTTTTATCGTGAAAGCGTAAAAAAAAGAACAGAAAATATCAATAATCTTTTCTCTTTATAATATCAGTTCAGATAATTAATTTCCCTTTTCCAAAAGACGAAATAATCTAGCTTAGTTGGAATAGGTAGCGAATATCACCTACATATTGTTAATCCGGAGGATGTAGGTTAATATATTATCTTGGGAAAAATCTGCCCGTAACAAACTCCTAAATAAACTGTGTGGTTTTTCAATTAATCATCTTTTAGTAAGCATTGAGGTGGTTTACGATAAGAGCTATCCTTAATTTTATACCTGTACTAACTCTTTTATATGTTCTGAAAGCGGACTATATTATTCTAAGTAATGAAAGATCTTTAACCAAATTTCAAAAACAAAATACCTCTCATCTACACAAATCCACAACCACCCTACAAATATTACCTGTTTACTCATTCATAAAATAATTCTATTGAGAGTCCACAAACTTCACTAATTAATTATATTTTATGGCGTTGCTAACGGCACTTTAATTAGGTCCCTACTGCGTTGGCAAGACCGTGAAAAATTGCATGCCACACCTTATCTGATGGCTGTATACGTTTGGCTGGAGTTTTGATAAATTAACTTTGTTCATATCTGTGATTTGGATCTAGGGACTTTCTTATTAGGGCGTGGTTGTCCAGTGATGCGGTGTTAAATTAATTGGGGGCTTTGCATCGTTATCATTCTTTGTCCCAGACCATTATTTATTTATTAAGGTACACTATCAGCTTTTGTATATCATACTAGCTGATCGGGCGAATTTCGTACCGACTCAGAATTTATTTTTTCGTGAATTGTTTCCACGATGAATACTTAAAATCAAATGAATGTGTGTGTGGTTTTTGTGTTAATTAAAGTCAATAAATAAATCGTTTTAGCAGATGTGCCTATTATATGTCACTTGAAAGCAAAAATCACGGAAGACCGAGCTCACAATACATGCCAAGATATACTCGTAAGATCGAGCTCGATTTCTGGCTTAACTAGATTTTTCAAAAAACTAAACACATGTTTATTTTTCTACAAAGTGGAGTAGCGGAGTGTGGGACACCCCCCAGCTATGAACCGAAGACCTTAAAAAGGTAGCTGGAACAGACTGGATGCGTAAGGCGGAGGACAGAGTGTTGCGGCGCTGCCTGGTAGAGGCTGATGTCACAGCACTGGACTGGGATAGGCTGAGTTGAGCTCATTATTACAAAGTTTGTATTCTTAAAAAGTCACTCTCTATAAATGAGTAACGATAAGTAAAGTCTACGTCAGTTCATCACATTTGTACCTAGAGTTGACACACAGGGGTAAAGATAGTCACCCAAGCCGCGGTTGGTTCGTGGATGGGTAAACATCTTTACATACAAAAACCGTTATGTTATGTTATTATGTTGTGTTATAGGAGGGGCCCGTAGCTAAATAATAGCCGCACAGGTCGATCGGTCAGGTTAAGCTACGCTTGCCGCGGTTGGTCTGTGGATGGGTGACCATCTTTACACACTGAGACCCCTCCGTGCCTCGGAAAGCACGTTAAGCCGTTGGTCCCGGCTGTCATTCGTGAACTTTGACAGTCGTTACGGGTCGTCAGAAGCCTGAAACCAGTCTGACAACCAGTCTTACCAAGGGATTTCGCATTACCCAGTAACTGGGTTGTGGAAGTCAGGCCCCAGCATACGTAGTTGGGAAAAGGTTAGGCAGATGAGTTGATACACAGGGAGAGTCAACGGTAATACACAAAAGCGTTTCTCTACGAACGATAAACCTTCCCCGTAATGACTGAAACCACTTACTTGGAAAGATTCATGACAAACGGAAAAGAGTAGCCCGAACATAACACACGTTCCGTATGAAACACGGAAAAAAAATAACAAGCTTATACTCTGTCCATTATATTAACTGTTCTTTGACAGATCGAACTAGAAGGTAATTATATATTTTTTGTCAAAACTGATACACGTACGGTATTATACTGTCTGTAAGAAGTCATAATAAACAAGATAACACAATAAGATTAGGCAGTTTATATATTTATTTAATTACGCGTTTTAAAGTTAACTTTTATATAATCTGGAACATGTACGTTCTAAGACAGCTGTCAAAAAACGGTTAACCTAATGGACAGGGTATAGTACCTACTTTTAACACTGACAACCTTTTCTGGTGTCAGACTTTCCTGGTCGTGGGTTCAAACCCAAGCAGGTACCTTTAGTTTGTGTAAAACACCACTGCGCTCAAAACGGTGAAAGAAAACATCGTAAGGAAACAGGCGAAGGCCGAGAGTAGGCAGAGAGAAGGCGTGTGTCCCAGCAGTGGGAACATTATAGGCTGCAGTGGGAACATTATAGGCCGATTATGCCTATGCTGGTCGAGTTTAGTTTTATTAGGTGTAGGTACACCCAAGGGGTTTATGTTGCATAACTATTATATGGGCCATAAATATAACTGCCATAATGAGGGTGTAATATAAGTACTGCCTCTGCCCAACCATTCGGGAAAACAAGGCGTGGTGTTATGTTATAATCTATACTTATAATAAATCTGTAGAAGTGAAAATTCTGTACATTGAAGATATCAAAAAAATAAATGGTAGACCGACACCGAACCCAAAAATGTTATTAAAAAAATTTTTGTCTGTCTGTCTGTTTGTTCAGTCATCACGCAAAAACTACCGGTTCGATTACGATGAAACTTGGTATAATTATTCATTATTATCCTGGGCACCACACTGGGTACTTTTTATCCCGGAAAAGTATATACAATAAAAAACAAACTTAATTTTGCGGTTCGATCCCTAGACCCGATTACTGCGCCAGCCGCAAATAATAAGTTTGTCGTAGGTTACGTCACCCGCAGTGGAGTTCACTAAGGTTATGTTCTAAATGTAGTGCTGAAGGTTGAATTTGGCTTGCACCGTTCGCAGCACACGCGTGGCGCGCGGCCGCTTCGGATCGCTACCGTATTTATGGACATTTTTTGAACTTTGATTTGAACGGACGTGTCGAGTAGCGAGCGATCGTTCTTATTTTAACTGCTACTTGCAATTCTAAACCGTGCTTTTCAGTGCGACCTTTTTATTCCTTTTAGTTTTTAGAGTTATTTAGGTTTATTTTTATAAGTCGTAGGTATAGATTTTAATTTTAAAGTATAGGTAGTATATTTGATAGTGTACGTAGTGACCGTAGGTCACTACGTACCACCCCACCCACCCCTACTACCAAACACCCTCCCTCCTATCCCTGCATCCTGTCGGTCCCTGAGGACGGGTAACCTCGATTCCAAAAAAGCCCACCCCCCACCAAATGAAAATGCAGGCAGTAAAAGAACCTACCCAGGTGGGTCCCGGCCTAGCCGGGGAATCCCACACCGCCAAGGCGGTCAGCCCCCAACGTACTCTGGGGGGGGCAACTAACTGCGATTCATCGGTGCCGCGCTCTCCAGCGCGGCCGGCTG
The DNA here is from genome assembly GCA_945859715.1 of Apamea sordens. Lineage (NCBI taxonomy): Eukaryota > Metazoa > Arthropoda > Insecta > Lepidoptera > Noctuidae > Apamea > Apamea sordens. The sequence continues at coordinate 2,747,183 of OX244002.1, forward strand.
CTGATTTAGCGCCCACGACACAGGCAGCGACAAACGCGCCCATGCACCTAACTCCGGCAGCGACTGACGCGCCAAAACCAACCTCGACGTGTATGCCTCCCATGACCCTCTGGCAACAGAGCATCGTGCGGAACAGCATCACAAACCCGGACACCAAACGACATGGACAGACCGAGACGGGGAAGGTTGACGACCCCAGCGGCTCCACCACTCTCCCGGTAGATAGAGTACGACAGCTGAAAAAGCGCGGAAAAATCACAGGCCGGGGGAGGAAAGTCGGCGACCGAAAGCGCAGCACTTGCGAAGGCAACAGCCAGCGCGAAGCGCGATCGGACGCCGAAGAGGTAGCACGCGACCAGCCCCGATTACGCGATGGGGAAACCGAGCGCGAAAAAGGGCCGGACGCGGAAGACAGAGAACGGCCGCAATTACGCGAGGGGGAAACCCAGCGCGAAAAGCGGCCTAACGTGGGACTACGCGACCAGCAGCCAGTACGCGAAGGGGCAACCCAGAGCGGAAAGAGGCCGGACGCGGAACCACGCGTGCAGGGGCAAGTACGCGAGGGGGCAACCCAACGCGAAAACCCCCCGCACACGACAGAGCCTACCGGGGGCGCCAACCAACCCCCTCACACGGACACAGACGAACCCCGCGACAGACACAAACCCAGACACCGCAGAGGGAGGCGGGGTGGAGTCATGCACGCTAAGGCGTCCACCCTGCCGGGCACCTCCAAGCCGCAGCCTGGACCGAGCGGTACAGGGCCGGCGAAGAGGGACCGCCCGGACGACTCGGCCTCACCGAGCACGCTTCAGGGGGACGCCAAGCGTGTAAGGGTTCACTCCGCTCAAGGGGAGCCGAGGACCTACGCGCGGGCCACTAAGGATATTCCTGCGCGGCTCGCCGTGGCAATCTGCTTCCCTCCCCCCACCAGAGACTTGACGAAGGAAGAGGCTGAACTGGTCAAGATAGGCCTGGAAGACCTGCTCATGGGCGCAGACCCATCGTCGCCGCTCCCTGCCTTCCGCGGATACCCACGGGTAGCAGAGGGTACTGTGCAGATGTGGTGCGAGGACGACAGCGCCCTGACATGGCTGACCCAAAATGTTCCCCTACTACAACTCCCTAACACCGACCTTAGACTGACGGTACTGAGGCAGTCAGATGTGCCCACCCGTGTCAGAGCCTCGCTTTTCGTCCCCCGGTATACGGGAGACGTACAGAGGCTCCAAAGCGTTCTGATTCGTCAGAATGCTTGGTATGACATAGCCAGGTGGTCACTCTACAGGGCAACTACCGTCGGTGGCCACAACCCCGGGACTTTTCTGACCCTGGGTGTGCCACCGGAGGAAGTGCAAACGGTCTTGGACCGGGAGCGACGGATATCGTACCTACTGGGTTCGATATACGTACGCTTCTGGCCCACGATCCAGCCCTCTGACTGTAACACAAACCCGACGACGACACCGATGGAGACACGGACAGACGACACGGACGACATCGCCCAGCTAGAGGAAGTCATGGCCCGTGCGGCGATGGCCGACGATGAGGCCTTAATTCCGCCCACATCTCCCGGCTGGAGCGAACAGCTTTTGGCATCGTCGCCAAGAGAGCAACACGACGACGGCCCGTACAGGGAAGTGGCGGCGGAGGGACTATTATCCGATGGATCCACCACCGACTAACCGCCCCTCCCCATCGCCGTCACCCACACTCAACGTCATACAGACAAACCTCCAGCATAGCCAGACTGCCACGGCTAGCCTACGCAGGGCGCTGGAGATTAACCCCCGAACCATCGCACTGATCCAGGAGCCGTGGATCAGGAATAACAGAGTATGCGGCCTCAGTAACATCGGAGGTAAGCTAATCCTCAACACACAGAGTTCGGAAAAACCTCGATCCTGCGTGTACATACCCAAAGACATCCCTACCACACTGCTCACTCAATTCTGTTCCAGAGACTTGACAGCTGTCAAGCTCCAGACCGACGACGACCTTCCAGATGTCGTGCTAACGTCGGTGTACATGCCGGGCGAGGACACAAACTGCCCGCCACAAGAAATGGCCGACCTAGTGCAGCACTGCGAGGTCACGGGTCTGGACCTCATCATATGCACCGACTCCAACGCCCATCACCCGCTCTGGGGCAGCGACGCATCGAACCCCAGAGGAGAGGTATTATCCACCTACTTATTCTCTACTAACCTTAACATCATTAACCGAGGCTCTGAACCCACTTGGGTCACAGTCCGAGGACAAACAATCATAGACCTAACACTTGCTACAGAAAACGCGAAAAACCTCATCACAAACTGGCATGTGTCGGGCGAACCCTCCTGCTCGGACCACAGAAGGATCCGCTTCACACTAACCACCCACACCAAGAAACCCGCACCGAGAAGAAATCCGCGGCGCACCGATGTGCCCGGGTACAAGCGCCTCCTGGCCGCCCTGCTAGATAGGCATCTATCACAAATAACTATAAGAGAACCAGCACAGTTGGAATACACTGTGACAAAGCTATCAGATTATCTCACCGAAGCCTACCATGCATGCTGTAAACTAAGGACACCACGAGCCAACAGTGAGAGAAATCCCTGGTGGAACGCCGAACTTGGTAAACTCAGACATGCACTACGGAAGCAATTCAACAGAGCTAAAAACACCAGACTCCCGGAAGACTGGGAAATATACACTGAAACCCGACACACATACAAAAAGGAAATCAGAACTGCCAGGAGGACAGCATGGCGGAAATTCTGTGAATCCATAGAAACCAACAATGAAGCCGCAAGGGTGAGGAAGATCCTATCAACTGACCAGGACCGAACCCTCGGCGCGCTGAGAAAACCAGACAATACATACACACAAACGGACCATGAGACCAGCAAGGTCCTTCTCGAAACCCACTTCCCAGACTGCAAACTCCTAGAGGACAGGACCTGGGAAGAAGCACCAGATCGGACCCCAACGGAACGGGACTGGACCTGTGCCCGCGGGCTGGTAACGGAGGACCGGTTAAGGTGGGCCATCAACACCTTCCAGCCGTACAAGTCCGCGGGACTGGATGGCATCTTCCCAGCCTTACTACAATGGGGGCTCGAATATATCACACCATGCCTGATGGAGATCTACCGGGCCTGCATAGCACTCAGACATATACCCCTAGCCTGGCGCGAAGTGAAAGTCATCTTCATACCTAAACCTGGTAAAACTGACTACACACAACCTAAGGCGTACAGACCAATAAGCCTCACATCTTTTCTACTAAAGACCCTGGAGAGACTATGCGATCGACACATCCGAGACGGTCCCCTTAGGGCAAAACCACTCCACAAACAACAGCATGCGTACTCCACAGGCAAATCAACAGAATCCGCGCTGCACAGCGTCGTATCCAAGATTGAATGCGCAGTGGACCACAAATGCTCAGCACTGGCCGCCTTCATTGATATCGAGGGCGCCTTTGACAAAACCACATTCAAAAGTATCAGCACGGCTCTAGACAGACACGGCATAGATCCGTCTCTGAGCGGCTGGATTACCAATATGTTGAAACAGAGAGCCGTACAGGTGACCGTAAATGATACCACAAGGGCCGTCGTGGCAAAGGGCTGCCCACAAGGGGGCGTCCTTTCGCCGCTCCTATGGAATCTGGTCGTAGACAGCCTGATAAAGACACTAAACAACAAAGGCTACTTTACGGTAGGCTACGCCGATGATTTAACCATAATAATAAATGGCACCCATGAAAACACCTTATGCAACCTAATGCAACAGGCACTGAAAATAGTAGAGAACTGGTGTAGTATACACCAACTATCAGTGAACCCAACAAAAACAGAACTGATCCTCTTCACAAAAAAGAGGAAACTAACCACACTACAACTTCCACGATTCTTTGGCACTACCCTAAGCCTTTCAACTGAAACCAAATACCTGGGCATCTTTTTGGATAAACAGCTGAACTGGGCTAAACACATCAACCACATCACCACGAAGGCCAGCATATCCCTGTGGCAATGCAAGAGAATGCTTGGGAAAAACTGGGGGATTAGCCCCAGGATCACCTACTGGCTTTATACCACAGTTATCCGACCAATCATCACATATGGCTCACTAGTCTGGTGGCCCAGAACAGACCTGAGCACAGCCCAAAGAGATCTCGAAAAGCTGCAACGATTTGCTTGTGTGGCAATCACAAGCTGCATGAGAACTGCACCCACCGCTGCCCTACAGGCCATGCTTGGACTGCCTCCCCTACACCTCGTTGTGAGAGAGGAGGCGGCCCTGTCTGCCTTCAGGCTCCAGCTATCAGGAACCCTAAGCAAAGACTCGAGGATCAAGCACATACGCCTAAAGGACGAGGCAATTAAACGACAGCCAATGATGGCATCACCCTGCGACAAAGCCCCTAAGCAATACTGCTTTCAAAAGCATTACAACGTAGTGCTTAAAGAAGAGCAGTGCGACTACTCAGGCCCGGAAGAGCTGAGAGTTTACACTGATGGATCAAAGACCGACTGCGGAACTGGAGTCGGAGTCTTCTCACACGACCTCAACATAAACATATGCAGCCCGCTAGGAATGCTCAACACGGTCTACCAAGCCGAGTGTGTGGGTATAATACAGGCGGCCCATGCCATAGCAGCCAGGGGAGTTGCGGACACCCATGTTCGTATACTCTCTGACAGCGCTTCAGTCCTCCAATCCCTAAAGAAGGGATGCATCACATCAAACTTAATACTAGAATGTCACATGGCGCTTGAACAGGTAACTGTATCGAACCGCAACACAGTGACACTACAATGGATAAAAGGACACAGTGGATCACTAGGTAACGACGCGGCTGACGAGCTGGCCAGAAGGGCATCAAGCACGCCAGTCTACGGACCGGAACCAGTCGTGCCCATCCCCTTCAATCAGCTACGCAGGTGGCTACAGATGCACACCCACACACTAGCAGAGAACTGGTGGTCCTCGTCACCGGGCTGTAGGCAGTCCAAGGAAGCCATGCCATCATTAGATGGCAAGCTAACCAAAAGACTGCTACGTCTGGACAGGAAAGGCCTCCGCCTGGTGACGGGGACCATCACGGGACACTGCTCACTGAACAAACACTTCCATACGATAGGCATAACGGACAGCCCCCTGTGCAGAGCCTGCATGGAGGCTGATGAAACCGTCGCGCATGTGCTCTTTGAGTGCACAGGCGTCACCCAGATTAGATCAAGAACCCTCGGGACACCCGGATCCTACACAGACGTTCTCGACAGACCAGGGGACCTAATAAGCTTCTGGAGGGAGGTGGGCTGGTTGGAATAACCACCGACGGCCACCATGGCTCACGCACAATGGTCCACCTGAAGGACTAAGTGCGGAAACCAAACCCATAACATAGAACATAGAACATAGTGACCGTAGGTTATGTTATAATACTGTTAGGTAGGATTAGTCATTCGTATAGATATTAGTTATTATGGATTTTGCTTATTTATTGAGTTTAGTTATCATCAGGAATAGGTTTATTTAGGTAGGTAGGTATTTTATTTCCTGTTATTGGGTTTTTTTTTTATTAGGTAGGTACTTAGGTAAGGATATCATATAGGTACCCTCTTAATCACCACTAATGAGACACAATTGGTTTTCTATTGTAATTAGCCACAAAGGGCCCGCGAGATAGATGGCATCCTGGGGAAGCACTGCATACATTTTATCCTGTTGGCATGTTCCCGTGGAATAATTTCCGACATCCACGCGGGCGAAGCCGCGGGCAGAAGCTAGTTTACAATATTTTTACATACCTGAAGTAACAAGAATCTTTTATTTGTCCTTATTTAAATATGGACTAGTATTCTGCAAATACCTGCTATTCCTACTAAGTAAAGACAACATAATATATTATGTAAACACACTTCTATTACAACGATCCAAACTATATCAGTAATCCTTTATCAAATAAAAACAAGTTTTTCCTTATTATTTCAGACTCCTTCCACTCGACCGCTTCCAGCGCGGGAGCTGGATTCACAAAGTAATTAATTTATATCGTTGCTGTTTTATCAAAACGGGATATTAAAACCGACTTCAATTAGTTATATTAATGTTGTGGTGTGTCTATAATAACAAACAGACTTTTCAAGATATGTACATGAGTATAATTTTAGCTTTGAAAATATTTGAATAGAAGCAATTAATGAGAGCTTTTAAGCCTAATTACACGGAGCCATTTAATTGCCTGTGGCATACCAAGAGTTGAAGCAACATTGTGGGTGTTACCATAAAAACTTATACACTGGCTCAACGTGTGTGTAATGTCAGTGTTACGTCAAAGTCCATTTAACAGCCTAAACAACTGATAAACACAGTTTTGTGGGCTTATGGCAAAAGTTGCACCGTTTAAACAGTGTTTAGACGATGCAAGTAATTTGTTGAGTCAATTTTATTGTATGCTGCAAGCACTAAAGTTCGTGTAAGTGGGCCTTTAGGGTAATTACATTCCGAAGATGACCGCGACCGCGGTCACTAAGTATCTCGATACCTCGTTGTCGATACATCGGTATTTCTACATGCGGCGAACACATCGGTTCAGTCACACCTAAAAGCTCAGTTGCTTAGTTTGTGCTGCACTCTACCTAATCCAGAAGAACAAATTGAACCGATTTGACCAATCACGAGTCAGATCACATCGGTGCTTGCTGTCGACCGCTATTTAAAAACAAAATATTTTGTTCTCACGTAGGCATCGTGGTAAACCCCCAAACAGCCCGCGATGTATCGCAGTGAGGTACCCTTCGGCATGTTCGTGCGTGTCTAGTATTAGCATGCATTTGTTTTACATGGAGGTGAACATCGAGGTAGCGAGCTGCGATCGCGAAATATCGCAGTGACGCATCGGCACCCTTTTTTTTTTGATGATGGGAAATCATCAAATGACTCCTCCCGCTTTGGGTGGAGCGGAAGGGAGTGTCAGACTCTTACTGACTAAAACCCACCCGTGTTCCTTCCTTAGCCCTTTATGTTCCAGGGCAGCGGTAACCCTTTCGGACGATCCCGCTACCCCGGACGATCATCGGCACCCTTAGACTCACGTCAGAGAAATTGCGATTTCAAGAAATTTTGTTTAGTATGAAACCACTATTAATTTACAAGTATTTTGACCTCGTATCCAAACTCCCGGTCCAAAGCCATCTCATCTTATCATAGGCCATCCCTAATTGATTCCAGTCAGCCCTACGTAATTCATCTTATAACAAATTGTACGAGTATTGCCTCGAAGGGTCAGTCCCTTGCTATTCTCTGCCCTAAGACATATGTTAACGTCATTATATTACTCTCAATTGAGCTGAAGGAATCAAGGAACGGTCTGGGTTTCGTTCTGTGAGAAAATATTTATCGTAATTTGATTTGTAAGGGATGTTTCAATATTTTTATTGCTAACCTTTTCTTACGTAAGTCTTTGTGGCCTGGAGGTATTTGGGCAGCCATTTTGTGAACTTGCAAACGGGCATTTTATTATAATAATAAGTAGATAAGGAAAGGACGTATTCAATTTTATTAATGAAAAGGTTTGATACTTGATACTTTACGAGTATTTGAGGGACTTGTGGCCGCACGGTTCGATCGACGAGGCTTGCCGCGGTTAGTCCGTGGATGGTTGACAATCTTTACATACCAAGACCCTTCCGTGCCTCGGAAACAGCCGGGGCCAACGCATTGGTCTCGGCTGTCATTCGTGGATCTTTCGTCGGCGTTACGTGTCGTCAGAAGCCCGAGAGTCTGACAATCAAGGGGTATCCAGTAACTGGGTTATGGAGGTCAGATAAGTAGTAATAGGGCCTTGAGACACCCTTTGGGTAGAAAATTCTAAGTTTCGTGTCTTTACTACGACGACATCAGAAATCTTTTAATATTGGAAATCAACAAAGATACCCCCTCTTAACGCCAGCTTTACCCCTTAATGCAATTTTCTTGAATAGAGGTGTATTCAAGAAAATTGCCTTTTACAAATATCTACTGCCGCGGAGAGAGTAGAAAAACGTTCAATTTAACAGACTTCATTATGAAAATCCTCGTCCAATTATAGCAATTATCATAATCCACAAAGCGAGCTTGTCTTCTAATATTGGACGATATAATCGCATAACACATTTTTCCTTGTCATTTTTGGACTTAGGATTCGTTCACACTGGTAAAGTTGATTTCATTTTTAAAAGCTTTTATTTAACTTGACTTGTATGTATGTGAAGGTGGACTTTTCCAAGTTAAATTTGACCCACTTCCCGGTATTCGATTGAGCTGAAATTTTACATACTGGTCCAGTCCCGATGACAATGCATGTTTATGACAAGCATGACGTGATGCTGCTGCCAGGATTGGCGCCAGACGAGGGAACTCCTCAACGGTTAACAGAAATAATAATAATATCCCTGGACATTTCACACAGCGCCATCTAGTCCCAAGCTAAGCAACCTAATGCTTGTGTTATGGTAACAAGATGGCTGATAAACTACTTATATTCTTTTTTTTTTTTGTAAATTCATACATAATTATTATAGATAGAAAAACACCCAGACTCGGAACAAATACATGTAGGTCATACAAATATTTGTTCCGTGCGGGGATCGAACCCGCGACACGCAGCGCAGCAGTCAATCGCTTAACCACTGTGCCAACCGTGTCGTCGGATGAAGCTATCGGTCATATAAAGCTCCGTATCTCTCTTGCACAGTTCAGCAGTGGTGGTCGAGTGGTAACGGACGCGACTCACGAGTTGCAGGTCATAGGGTCGAACCCAAGGAGGCACATTACTTGTGTAAACTATTTCAACATCATTGCTCTCAAAACGGTGAAGGAAAACATCGTAAGGAAACCGGCATGTCCTAGAACCAAAAATTCGAAGATATAAGAAAGAAAGAAAATACGTTTATTTGCGGTAAACATGACGCAAAAAAAAACATAAAAACAAAATAAAGAAAGAAACAATAAGTAATGGTTGATATGCGTCACATCCACGCAAAACGGCTATCGCTCAGCATTAAGCTGCGACCCTATGCAAGACAGAGCCCCAGCGCTGGTTTTCAGCGACAGCCGGCGCCGACGTAACATCCGGAGGCGTCGATATGTGACATCTAGCAACCTGCACTGGGCCCGCGTGGTGGATTATGGCCCACTTCCTCTCAGAGCGGACACCTGTGTCCCAGCAGTGGGAACATTATAGGCAAATTATGCTTATATGCTCTCAGGAATCATGATGGCATTAAAACGTCATAATATGGCATCTGCTTCCAACAAATGAACAATCCTAAAAACTATTAAACTTACTCCACCCGACCTCGTCATAAAATATCAATTTCCCCAGCCTCTCAGTATGAGTGCAGCCTTAGAACACGTTCGTACTACTCATAATGAAGACGCTTGGAATCAATTAGTGAGGCCTTCGAGATAAGTGTCAGTCGCCATGTGACGTAGGCATGTGTGACATGCATGTGGGGATATCTCTGTTATGGAGATGTTTGACCAGGTGAATGGGGACTAAAATATGAACACTGTACAGGGTGGCAGGAAATCGACGTGCACCCTGTTACCATGGATTCTGGACACCATAGCGTTGAAATTTTTCGTAGGTTATTAAAAAAAAAACTGTTTTTTCCTACAAAACTGCAATACTTACACGGTCAAAATGTATGGTAAAGGCGTAATTCAAGACGTGTTAATTAGTAAGTAGGTACCAACCTACAAAACTGAAATGCGATTGACTATAGGTACCTACCTATCTAAACATTTATAGAGACCTGGGGGTCTACTCCGAAGTAGTATCGGCCGAATGTTCGACCGTTTCCTGCTACGAAGTTACTATTTGGTTCGGTCGGTTCCGATCCTACACTCCTACACTCTTTCGAATAATGACTATGGTCCCGACCCAACTGATCCGATCCGATCTTTTTTCGCATTTTTCAATAATATTCGGTTCGGCCATGTGTCGGTCCGATCCGAACATTCGCACTTTGCACTTCGGAGTAGGCCCCCTGCTTACCTGCGACGACGTGTCGCAAAATGCTAGTAGGTACCTCTTTTTCATATTTAACCGATCTTCGTGAAAATGCTTAATTACAAAACACCTATTTCCTCAAGCCCCCTCATAAGGTGTGTGAGAGGAAACTATTCAAGCACCATAGGGGTACTCGAAGGGTACTCGAAGACGAAGGGGATTGGAATCAATTAGTGGAACCTGTTGATTTCTTAGTGAAGTCGACCCAACATAATTGGGAAAAGGCTAGGCAGTTTGATTGATTGACGTGTCTTTATCCCATGAGGAAACTGTGTAGGTACCTATTCTTTTTGGCGCCAGCTGTACGTAGCCAGGTAATAAAAAAAAAACTTTATTTCAGACCTCTTACTAACATCCATAATATGATGTTAGTAATACATACTACTTATTATATAAGCTATGTTGGTAACAAATAATTCATAAAAGTATCTGCTGCACTCACCAGACGCACCAGGTATTTGTACATGTAGTGATGTAGGTACATACACGTACTACCTACTCAATGCGCCATAATGGTGCAGTACGGCTCATCACTAATGACCTTCAGAAAGTCATTCTTTTCTTTTTTAAAAACGTTGCCCCACACTAGGAATTACTCCTGTATCGTGATTCGTGGGTGCGTTTACAAACATTTAAACTCACAAACAGCCAGACCCGGAACAACTACCTGTAAGCAATACAAATATTTGTTCCGTGCGGGAATCGAACCCACGACACGCACCGCAGCAGTCGATCGCTCAGCCACTGCGCCAACCGTGTCGTCATTGCCGGCCCCACGCACTCTGCGCATCATAGCAGTCTTCTTACGTAGAATCGTACTGAAACCGTCAGTACGTGCTTCCGCAAACATTCCTGACGCGCTACAGTAACGTACTTAAGTACCTAACTGTCCTCATTTTATAAATGTGTCATTATAGCTCACTGCGTGACAGCAAAGAAAGGGTTCTTAATTTTTTTTTTTTTTGTTTACTGAGTACAACCCCATTTTGTTGCTTGTTTAAATAGGTTAGCTATATCTTTATGTTAGCTAACTGTCGATAATCTATCTATATCTATACTTATAATAAATCTGTAGAAGTGAAAATTCTGTACATTGAAAATATCAAAAAAATAATTTACAGGGGGTGTTACTAGACCGACACCGAACCCAAAAATGTGATTAAAAAAATTTTTGTCTGTCTGTCTGTCTGTCGGTCTGTCTGTCTGTCTGTCTGTCTGTTTGTTCAGGCATCACGCAAAAACTACCGGTTCGATTACGATGAAACTTGGTATAATTATTCTTTAATATCCTGGGCACCACACTGGGTACTTTTTATCCCGGAAAAGTATATACAATAAAAAACAAACTTAATTTTGCGGTTCGATCCCTATACCCGATTACCACTGTCTGTACTGTACCAACCGCAAATACTAAGTTTGTCGTAGGTTGGGTCACCCGCAGTGGAGTTCATTTTTATTCCTTTTAGTTTTTAGAGTTATTTAGGTTTATTTTTATATGAGTCGTAGGTATAGATTTTAATTTTAAAGTATAGGTAGTATATTTGATAGTGTACGTAGTGACCGTAGGTTATTTTATAATAGGTACTGTTAGGTAGGATTAGTCATTCGTATAGATATTAGTTTTTAGGGATTTCGCTTATTTATTGAGTTTAGATTAGTTATCATCAGAAATAGGTTTATTTAGGTAGGTATTTAATTTTCTGTTATTGAGTTTTTTTTTTAATTAGGTAGGTACTTAGGTAAAGATATCATATAGGTACCCTCTTAATCACCACTAATGAGACACAATTGGTTTTCTACTGTAATTAGCCACAAAGGGCCCGCGAGATAGATAGGCATTCTGGGGAAGCACATACATTTTATCCTGTTAGCACGTTCCCGTGGGATAATTTCCGACATCCACGCGGGCGAAGCCGCGGGCAGAAGCTAGTAATACATATTTTTGAATGCGACGCAGTTTTTGGAATGTCGATATAAACTGACTTGGCACCATAGTTAGTACATAGTTGTCGCAAAAATTGGTTAAACAACCATAGAATTCATTACATTTTTATTTAATTTTAATGTTAAGATAGTTTTTTTAGATACCATCTTCACACCGAGACCCCTCCGTGCCTCGGAAAGCACGTTAAGCCGTTGGTCCCGACTGTCATTCGTGGATCTATGACAGTCGTTACGGGTAGTCAGAGGCCCGAAAGTCTGACAACCAGTCTTACCAAGGGGTATCGTATTACCCAGTAACTGGGTTGTGGAGGTCAAATAGTCAGTCGCTCCATGTATAATACTGGTATTCAGCTGCATCCGGTTAGACTGGAAGCCGACCCCAACATAGTTGGGAAAAGGCTAGGCAGATGATGATGATGTTAAGATAGTTTTTACTTTACGAAAAATGCTTTTTACTAGGTAGCTATTCTTTCGGAAATCATGATATTATTAGTTGTGGTGATTATTTTCTCAATTTTCAACGCACATTGCACCATTTTTCCGAAGTTTTGATAGATTGTTGGCCCATAGGTACCTAGGTACTAGACATGAAGCCATAAAACTATTGTAACTTAGGTAAATTAATGTTTTCAACCTTTTCGAAGCCGACCCCAACATAGTTGGGAAAAGGCTAGGCAGATGATGATGATGATGATGAACCTTTTCGAAGCGCTAATTAGATACCTATCTAGTCTAGTGTAGGTAAAGTCAGGGCAAACATTTTTTTTTAAATTGCTCGTACCTATTTCAAATCATCTATTCTTTGAAAGTTGTACGAAATGGCTATAAGTAATACGGCAAATTGACGTAGTGAGTCAAATATACAGGGTGTTATTGACAGCCCTCCGCAAACTGATAGGGTGGCTTCAGTACATCATATTAAGATGACCGGTACATGTAATTATTTCAGGAACATTAAGGGAATCCAAAAAACCAGATTTGTTTTATTACCTCACACGCAACGTATCGTTACCGTGGCAAAACGCACGTAGCGGACGGCAGCGCAGCGAGCTTGAGCGAGGCTGTTTTCAGCTGTTTTATTTACATAAATGGAGTGTTGCATACAGAGAACGTAATTTTACATTGAAATAAAGGAATATCAGCAGAAAAAAGGCATAATTTTTTTTTTCCTGAGAAAATTTCCAGTGGGATATGATTCAGAATAAGGAGCTGAATCAATCCTGTGTTTTTGTGGAGGGCTGTCAATAACACCCTGTATATCTGCAACATCATAAATTCTTATTGTTGCAGAATGTGATTCACATTCGTAAACGGGCTACACAATCAGGCAACAGTGGCTGTCGAAATCACTTATATTGTTTTAAAAGAAGTATTTATGTAATTAGTAGGTAATATTAAGAGTTTTATTTTTTATTATTAATAATATATACCTACAAACAACTACATGACCACTAGCACAGTATATAGCAACTAATCGCGGCAAATGCACTCACGCTAAACTCCATTCCGCGGTAGAAAAAGATGCACTATGCCACAACAATATAAAGTGGCTGACAACACCAGAAATAGCCGAGCAATATTGTAGTTTTTACAATCGCTCATCGATCGTCCGGCAACCTATCGAAAATGCATTGGCCCATACCCAGCCATACCTAACATGCCTGGCTATATGGCCGGGACATTGCTGCAATATCGACTTTCGTCCTGCCTCATAGTCGGACTAATATCGGTAATTTTTCACCCATTTGCCGCATGCTTTCTCTTGCCAACTCCATTCGTGTGTCTTGGCTTGGTGGTCTTTGCTGATTCTGTAGCCTCAGTCAGGACTAAACTTAGTCTTAATTGTATATACAGCGTGTAACGGAAGGGGGGTATCAACCCTGAAGGAGGTGAATGTGCTCATGAAACTCAACAACTTTCCCCAAAGAACATAGGTCGAAATAAGAAAAAAAAAATTGGCCCTCCCATAGTAAATCAATCAGCTGGTAGTCAGTTTTGTAAGGGAGGGCCAATTTTTTTTTTCATATTTCGACCTATGTCTTTGGGGAAAGTTGTTGAGTTTCATGAGCACATTCACCTCCTTCAGGGTTGATACCCCCCTTCCGTTACACGCTGTATATATTTTTTTATGTTTACTTGTTCTTTCCCAAAACTTTTTCATTATCTATAGAAAAGTTCACATTTTTTAAGTTTTATTGTTTTACTTAAATTATGCATGCTAGATTCACATCTAGTAGATGTCAATCAGAAATATTGTGTCGTAAAGGTGTTAATGCATTTGTGATTGTACAGACGCCAGCACATCAAGTTACTACAATCTGTCAAATTTCTCTAATCGATTTTCAACTTTATCGCTAAAGTATTAAGGTTCAAGGTTGATTGGGAAATTTTGACAGTTTCGGTTAGCTTGACCTGCTGGCGTCTGTACATTGGTATTGTGACTTAGAATAAAAAAAAATATATATATTGCAGTCTGGCTGGTACTGCTGGCAATGTTGCCGGCCCCTGGGTTGCAGCCACATATTGCAGTAAAATATTGCCCGTTTAGAAGAACCTTTAAAGCAGGAGAATGATAATGATGAGGTACTAAGAGCTAATTAGAAACAACAGTTGAAAAATTCATAATATTTATTGGGGGCTTAAAATCAATCACAGAACTCAAACGCTCCTTTGCACCGTATTACAAAAAGAAACATAATTCCGTCACAATAATGACTAAAACAAGTATATCATCTAAAATACCACGTAACGTAGTAGTGAACAGAATTTGGTGAAGTAATAGTTACATTTCATTCTACTAGAGGGCGCTCACGAGAAACTTTTGTTTCCGCAACTATTTTGCCTCTCACATCAAGTCTACGGGTTTGCATAAAAGTGCGCGTATGTAGCGACGCGACATCTGGGAGACATTTTTGTCCGCGGCTTTGGAGACAGGCCGGCGACGCCACTGTCGCACGTCTATTGGTTGCAATGCAAGTACGCGCACGACGGCAAAAAAGTTGCAGGATAGCCAGTTTCTTAGAACAAGCGCTCAGACCACCCGTCTCTTCGAAATCCATGTTGATGAATGCGGTAAAATTTTAGCGTTGCCGACAAAATCTTAAATACCTTCATTCATTCACTGTCAGACAACACAGGCTAAACCGTGGGTTGCAAAAGAGTTTCTTTTATAAAGAAAGTAAGCACTACAGAAGGATTTCTGCGAATTCATCCCCTAAAGGGTTTAATTAGGGGATGAAAGTTGTCCCCATCGGGCGCAAGACTTGTCATATTATAACTTTCGTGACTAATTCGTGTTTATTATGCAGCTCCCTTAAATCGTCCAAGAATTGATTACTGCTGCTATCCCTTGACAAACTGGACATGATAAGTGACGAAGCCAGCTAACAGCGGGGTAATTGCGTAACAGTTACTTAGACAATGTCTTCAATTTTGACAGTTTAACCATATCCATTGCGTTATTAAGGTTGCTGAGCAAACGAATTTTTCAAACAAATGAAGCAATGGATCAGTAGTTTCCGTCAAAATCCATCGGCTTGAGTTTGCAAGTGTATTACACAATGAGGGTGCTGATCTTCCTACTCCATTAGGAAGTCTAACTCTGTTTATTTTTTTTAATTTCTTGTTGTTTTTTCCCTCGCTCAGATGGAACCCACAGCCCTAAAACGCAGCTCTATGAATGCATCACGTCATAACTTAGACCAAATTCTGATCATTTAAAAAGTTACGTGACAACTTTATCGATACTAGAAATAAGTGGAGAAAATAAGGAGTAACTAACAACTTAACATTACAATTAATACATAAAATATAAACTATGTACTCTTGCAGAATAAAATTGCACATTAATACATTATTGCATTCAAGTTGTTGTTTTATTTCAACTACTCCAAGGTCGATATTCATTTGGCAGTGACAACCGCGCTGTGAAACGTTAGGTATGTGCCCTTAGAAATATACTGGATGTTCTGTGTTACTTAAATTTACTTTTGCCCCGTAAAAGATTAAGGAGGTAAAATAAAGATAAGGCGTGCATCAGTTATAAATAAATAATCAATAAAGCTTATGAGGGTTAAAAAAAGATAAAATATACCTATTTACTTTATAAAATATGTAAGTATATAATATCTTTTAAGCTACATTAAGTTTAACTAAGACTGTATGTCTTTGTCCTTCAATATGACAGTTACAGGCATAAATTATTGCTTTTATACGTGTTTGTAAAGAGAAGTGTTTGCATTGAATTGACTAATAAAGTTGCGTGTAGTTATATTATTGATAATTCCACTTGTTTCTAGCACCCAGGCCTATGTCGTACCGTGCGCTCGAGAAATTACATATTTTTATTCATTTTTGTTCTTCATTATTGCAATATTAATGCGTTTAAAATACTAGAAAAGTTTTACATGGGAAATATTTTAGCTGCATTTAGTTACACTGTAAAATGAACTCTAAATTGAGGCAGGTGTCCTAGGGCATGTTTTTCTAAAGACGTGCGAAATGTATTGTCATCTCACTCGCACATGTTCAACGATGGTGACCGTACGAGCGGGATAGCAATATTTCCGTACACCAGCGAGAGAAAAAAAAATCTTTAAATAAAAAATATGTGATTTCGCAAGCGCCATGTCTTTTAAAGCGATACATATTCGCAATACGATTAATCAACTAACTATAATAAATGATGTGTTGTGTTCAAAGTTCATATTTGTTCTTCAGATCAGCTATGACGTTATCGCTGCAGTTCTCAGCCACCTTGCAGTGGTCGAGCAGCTTCGTTAACACTGGAAACGAGAAAGATTAACAAAAAGTATGGCAATGAGTGAAGCCTTAGAACACGTTTGTACTACTCATAATGAAGACGCTTGGAATCAATGTGAGGCCATCGAGATAAGTGTCAGTCGCCACGTGACGTAGGCATGTGTGAAGTGCATGTCTGTGTTTGAGTGGGGAGGTGAATGGGGACTTTTTTTTTTCAATCGACAGATAATGTTTATTCGTGGAATAAAATTGACGTCTGACAGATTTTGTATGGAAGAACTGTTTGAATTTGTCAAATTCAATAGTCTATTCAAAATCAGAATTCTAGAAAGTAATTTGTGAAATGTATTGAAAAAACAAGATCGGCCACACGCGAAAATATCCTTGTGCTATATGAATAAATCGTTGCATTTTGTACTTACTCTCCTTATCAGTATGTGAGAGGAACATGGCAAGCGCAGAGAATCTCTGCACCTTGCTGATAGCGATGAGGTATTCAGCGATGGTACCCGTGAACAATTTGGAGTTGTCGTGTAGGATGCGGATCACGTCCGAGACCACGTGGCTTTCCAGAGCGTTCGCGAAGATGGAGGGGATCTTTAAGGGTTCTATTATCTGCAAAATAGAAGAGAACATCATCAGTAACATAAAATTTATAAAGTGTAAAAAAAAGCTATTTGAAAAGTTGTGACCCCCCAGACATGTAACTAACATGCTTCGTTGGTCACAAGTGCGACTGAGTATAGCAATATGGGTTCGATGTCTGGTTCGGATAGTGTTTCTCAGTAGTAGCTTTCATTGGATTGATGCTTGGATGTTAGCATTGGGTTCATCCCCTAGAGCAGGGCTGTCCAGACTAGATAGGATCTAGGGCCAATAAAAATTAATAAATACATTAGGGGGCCGCAAAATATTTTTAAGATCAAAATACAGGTATCATTAGTATTATTGCTTTTTCATTAATTTATCTTTTACTATTCTGTCAACATCAACATCAATATTGGTAGTAGCTAGACGCAGCATGCATGCTTAAGTGATGTCTGTTAATGAAGACCTATATTTCGATTTTATAAACTTCATTGTTGAATATGCACTTTCACAAAGATTTGGCGGGTCGCATTAATTCAAGCCGCGGGCCGCATGTGGCCCGCGGGCCTTGGTTTGGACAGCTCTGCCCTAGAGCATAAGACTTGAACAAAACTGGTGAAATGTAGGTGTATAATTAAATCTCTCGAGACCGCGTATCGCAAGCGTAGCGTGGGACGCCCGCCAGCTAGATGGACGGACGACCTAAAGAAGGTGGTTGAGACTGACTGGACGCGGAAGGATGAGAACAGGGTATTGTGGCGCGGCCTGGGAGAGGCCCATCCCAGAGGTCCAGGAGTGGCCTGAGTTGAATGTTGATTGAATTAAATCTCCCACCGAAGTATTTTAAGGCAAGCATGCTCCATCGTCGACCACATCATGGATTAGAAGCGTTATGACTACCTCTCGATAAGACTTCATCGCTTACCATCAGGTGAGATGGTGGTCAGAGATTACTCTCTCAACTCCGGCAATGAAGTAAAGCCCGTCCGAAAGTAATTCGAAACTTGAAAGTGAATCCTACTCCCGATTCTCTCGAACTCTTTTAAATCCATCCAAAGGTTGTCTTTAAAAGATCGCTCTTAGCGATAAGACCGCCCATTGTGTCACCCTTTGTAAAATTTATATAATTATTTATGTCTGTAATTTATATGGTGTATGTGCAAAAACATATCAGAAGTAGGGACAACTGTCTAATCGTGCTGTCATTCATTCTTAGTTAGCATAGACAAGTATTGAGGTTACGTCTGGCGCGGAATAAGATTTTTTTTTTTATAATATTTTTTTAATAAAATAGATTACCTACCTACTTATTTTATTAATTTTCTCGACATCACAGCGGGCCCTATCAGAATACCAGCACTGCGACATTTATTTTTTAAATGTCGTAGCATCATGCTGAGATAGGAGCCTTTTGGACTCGTACAGGACTTTGTTTCATTTTTCTTTTTGTTACTTTTTTTTATATAATTTGTTTTTTTTATTGTGTTTAGTTTTATGATCTTCCTGTGCGAGTCGCAATAAATACTTTTTCTTTCTTTCTTTCTTAGTTCGGGCCCCGAACAATCATATGTCCGTATGAGCAAGCGATTAGGAAACCCCAGTAACTTCGTCCGTAATTACAGACATCATGTTTAAGAAATAGGGCTGCAGACGTGAGCCTTTTAAAAATAATACTTTGAAAAAGTTGGTCCCGGCTGTCATTCGTGGATCATTGACAGTCGTTATGGGTAGTCAGAAGCCCGAAAGTCTGACAACCAGTCTTACTAAGGGGTATCGTATTACCCAGTAACTGGGTTGTGGGGGTCAGATAGACAGTTGCTCCATGTAAAATACTGGTATTCATCTGCATCCGGTTAGACTAGAAGCCGACCCCAACATAATTGGGAAAAGGCTAGGCAGATGATGATGACTTTGAAAAAGAAGCTTAACTATGTTATGTTGCGCAAAGTTTGCCTTGTAATTTGATTAAATAAAAACAGCTTTGACTTACCCTCCAATATTCGCATTTAGCATCCCACTGTCCCATCAAATACTTCCACTCTGCCATAAACTGAACACTATTGACCGGTGGCACAAAAGTCTTCACTTCCTTCTCTGTAATATTAGCATCGGTGATCAGCTTCACCGATTCTGGACTAGCTAGCACTTTATCTCCCTCTCCCTTTACTTCTTCTATTTCTGAAGTAATCGCATCTATTTTATTAGAGTCATTGTTGTTACTATCGCCTTGAGACAAGCCGTCTTCTATTTCAATGATTTTGAGACGAGTCGGCGGCTTCTCTGGTGTCTTATCGCCGAGTAAAACTTCTTGGATTGGTATGGATTTCAGTGGTCTCTGTAAATAAATAGAGGTATTTGTTGTATAAAAAATGGTTTATATATCAATTTGCTGTGGCTTATTTATTTCGTATATTTCTTATCAATCATTTAAAAAAAAAAAAATTATATAAGTAGTTTATCAGCCATCTTGTTACCATAACACAAGCATTAGGTTGCTTAGCTTGGGACTAGATGGCGCTGTTTGAAATGTCCAGGGATATTATTATTATTATTTTAGCTATGGTTTTCTTCGTTTTTTGGTTTCCCCGCAATCTGGTAAATATAAGCCAATGAGCGTTTTTATAATTTCCAATGTGACGGGCAAGTAAAATGTATGGAAATTTATGAAGACTCTTTTAAATTCGTCCGTCCACGATAACGTTCTATACTGCACATATTTTCATACGTTTTATGAACGTGAATGATGTCCACGATAATATCGTCATGTTAGAAATTATAAGAAAGAAAATACGCGTATTCGTGGTACACATGACGCAGAGAACTTGTAAGTCACTCACTGAATGTGCGCTTTTATACCACTTCTTCCTTCTTTTGGGGAAAACATGCGTCACATCCATGCAAAACAGCCATCGCTCAGTATAATTCTAAGACTATGCGAGACAACAGACAGAGCAAGACAATGTTTCTCTTCTTACCTTGGACCTCAAATGAGGTGGTTTCTTCACAGGTTTGATGACCATAACATTCTCTCCAACACCGTTCCTCCAGTTGTCTGAGGCAACTTTATCAACTGCCGGCTCTGGTGTTAGCTCCACTATCTTTGGCTGTACTTTGGGTTTCACTATCGGTTTGCTTTCAACTGTTGGTGTTGTAGATGGTGAGGACTTTGATCTGGACTGAAAAAGGTATGAAGAAAATTGTAATCTAAACCTATAGAAAGATGAAGAATGAAAAATCTAATATTACAAAAAGGTACAAAAATTGTTTGCAAAAACTGTATGTTTGTAAAAACTTTTTAACAAAAAAATTAAACCGCCGATAAAACTGAAAAGCAAAAAATAATAAACCTTTTTTATTTAACCTTAATAACTAAGTTCATAAACTAATGTAAATAATGTAAATTTTTGCTTTCAGTTTTTTTTTTTTTTGTTAAATAGTTTTTATTTTATAAGTAATTTTTTGTGGCTATAATCTACTAATTGTTTGCCAAAGGGCAGGCATATGTGGCACTGAGTAGAGTAATAATATACAACTTAGTATTCAAATCTGTGAGTGAACAATAAATCACCCCTATTTAGGGTTAGTCGCTAATCACTACTCGACTTTAATCAACTTTTTTGTTCATTTGAAATTATTTCTGTACTTTCGACTAAACTTATTTTGACTCAACAAAACATAAGATTATTATAAAATCATAATAAAATTATGTTTGACACGGGGTTGCATTAGAATATTAAATCTCACAAAATATTTGATTAAAAATGTATTATGTAGTGTGGGTACTTAAGAAGTTAAGAATACTTAAACAGCAATTTTTTTTTTTTGCTAAAAATTTAATGAAAACAAGCAAGTAATATTTATAAA
Source organism: Apamea sordens (assembly GCA_945859715.1). Taxonomy (NCBI): domain Eukaryota; kingdom Metazoa; phylum Arthropoda; class Insecta; order Lepidoptera; family Noctuidae; genus Apamea; species Apamea sordens. Next base: position 2,768,394 of record OX244002.1, read on the forward strand.
TTAGTAATTTATAAAGTAGTACCTACTACTACTACTTTTGACAATATTATTTTCCGTAAGTACCTATTATAATATTATACATAAAATAATGTTACTTAATGCCAATGCTTTTTAGGAGTATTTGGTATTCCACTTACCCCTTTGGTCCCCATCCTAGCTTTAATAGCATCCAACTGTTTCCTAGCCGCAGTGTTATGCGGTTCTAGCTTGAGCACTTCATTGAGATCGTGGGAGGCAGACCGGAGTGAACCTAGTCGCTCCCGAGCTGTGGCCCTGCGTTGTAATGCTTTGACGTAGGTTGGGTCGAGGCGCAGGGCTTCTGTGCAGTCGGACTCTGCTTGGTGGAGGCTGACAGAGAAAAAAAGTTTCAGAATGATAAAAAATCCCAAAAATAAAAAGGCGACAAGGCCTTACTTCTAGAGGATATGGGTAGAAGTATATTTTCTAATCCCTTAGAACTTAACTGCAAACTTTTTAGACCAGATACGACTTGTAGGCTTCCAGTCTAACCGGACGCAGCTGAATACCAGTATTTTACATGGAGCGACTGCCTATCTGACCTCCACAACCCAGTTACTGGGTAATACGATACCCCTTGGTAAGACTGGTTGTCAGACTTTCGGGCTTCTGACTACCCGTAACGACTGTCAAAGATCCACGAATGACAGCCGGGACCAACGGCTTAACGTGCTTTCCGAGGCACGGAGGGAGTCTCGGTATGTAAAGATGGTCACCCACCCACAGACCAACCGCGGCAAGCGTAGCTTAACCTGACCGATCGACCTGTGCGGCTGTTATTATTTAGCCAAATAATTTATCACCACTGCTCTTGACGATAAAGGAAAACATCGTGAGGAAGCCTAGGCATGCAGTTTAACATAAGTACAATAATCAGCTTATAAAATTCCCAGTGCTGGGACACAGGCCTCTCGGTGAAAGTAGGCCAGTGCGGGTTGGTAGATGTCACATGTCTTCGAACGTATGGTTCTAGGACATGCCGGTTTCCTCATGATATTTTCCTTCACCGGTTTGCTTTGTTTACACAAAGTAAAGGGCGTAACTGAGTTCGCAACTACGACCTATAAGTCGTAAGTCGCTGCCGATACCAATGGGCGACCACTGCTCTCCAGTTTACCTGACATACCCTTTTTTTTTTTTTTTTTTTTTAATGTTATAAACTAGCGCTTGACTGCGATCCCGCCTGATGGAAAGCAGAGATGCAATCGTTGATGGTAAGCGCACTAATTTATTATGAGCCTATTCACTCTAGCCTTGAAAACACCCAAATTATAATCGGACAGGAAGACCGCTGCAGGCAAATTGTTCCAGTCCTTTGATGTACGCGGTATAAACGACGAGGCAAAACGCTTCGTCCAGATCGCGGCGGTGTCAACAACGTAAGGGTGGACACTCGCCGTACGACGGGTTGTCCGATGATAGAACGGTGATGGCGGAATTAAATCATGTAATTCCCGCGCACACTCTCCAGAATGCATCCTGTAGAATACCGAAAGGCTGGCTACCTTACGCCTGTGCTCCAGGCGTTGTAGATTGGTCTTAACCAAATCTGGATCACCAATTAGCCTCTTCGCACGCCTCTCCACTGAGTCCAAAGCTGCTAGATGGCATTTTGCAGCACCAGCCCATGTGGCTGCAGTACTCCACAAACGATCGGACTTGCGCTTTGCATAACATTAGAAGCTGTCCCGGTGTGAAGTACTGCCGGACCTTTGCAAGAACGCCAAGTTTCCTCACCAAGCTTCACCAAGCTTTATCCTTCACCACTGCTCTCAAGTTTACCTGACATATCCTTTATCCTTCAGGAAAGATGTTTCCTTTACTAACCTGTCTTTCTTCAGATAGCACAACCCTCTATTAGCGAAGTAGATAGCATCATCCTTCACCAAGTCTATAGCTCTGTTGTAACATGATATAGCCTCGTTCCATTTCTCCTGTTTCACAAATGTGTTGCCCTGGAAACGGTGATAATGTATGATCAATATTCAAGTTGTTGTCATGTTGCAATGGCAAAATACAGGGCATAGTACTTCGGTAATCCAGGTACCCTCCGTGAGACGGTCAGTAATACCAAGGCATTGCTGGCCTTCCTTGAGGAGCTGAGATGGATCGAATAAACGATTTTCCCACCCATAATACGCGCATTGACGTGAAGTGAAACATAATACAGTTTATGGTTGGAAGGTATATTGAAAAGTTTTATCCAAAGTCTTATCAAAGTACTCCACAGGCATAAAGCAATAGTCTGTAAACCAAAAGAAAATTTTTGTTGTATATTTGCGACAATTTCACACTGAAACGGCTAAATGGATTTGGATGAAATTTGGAATATGGGTAGACCATGACCTGGTTTAGGATATAGGGTACTTTTGATCCTGATATTCCCACAGGATCGAGACTTGTGCAGGTAAAATTGTGGGGAGCAGAGAATGTAACAATAAAGACATGAAAAGCCACCACTTGTATAGGTTTTGATCATTAACCTAACATGGGTGCACTCGCAGACAAAAATCTCACCTGGACAAGTGCCCATACCTTTATGATTATAATAATTGTAATGTATGTAATAATGCTGTTTTACCAATTATTAGTACTCAACATAAAATCAAATAATAATAGAAATAACTAACTAATCTTACCCTCTCTTTCTCATACTGGGCTTCTTCCTTTAGTTTCTCCAGCTTGGATTGCTGACTCTTCTTGCCGTCCAAAGAAGTAGGCCCTACGTCTGCCATGTCTACGTCTTCACAGGCCTTGTCCTAGAGTTTACAACGAGAAACAAGTCAGTACGACTTTAAATATTAAGGATTTCATTGCATAAAATACAACATTGTCATATAATAATAATAGCAAGGAATCATTTTGGCAAATGGGGTTTGAAACTATGAAATAAATTACTAAGAAGTATACCAACCCATAGTTGCAACTTTTTATCGTCATCTGAGATAATGATAAAAAGTTGTCCATAATAGCACATTACTAACTTATTGCTTGGGGGCATTGGTATATTAAAACGCATTAGCAAAGTCATGAACAAGGGGATAAGATATAAACACTAACTGAATGGTACTCACAACATCATACTTGTCCCATTGTGAATAATCAGATCCGCGGATTTTTTTCTCTGGTTTCTTTTTCGGTACTACTGGCTTCTCCTTCCTTAACTGGCTGCGAACTGGGGGCAAGTCCTAACCACGAAAATAAACAAAAACTAATATGAAACAGCTCACACATGATTGTGGCTTACTCATTTACAAGCGTCGTATTATACTCGTGATATTTGTGCGAACCTACACTGCGCAGATGACTAATACTGTACAAGAATCAAACTTTTTACTTTCTTTGTGAACAAAAGCGTACATAACCTAACAAACTAAAAGACACCTTTCACACAACATCTTTCAACTATAAACACTACAATACGTACACAAATTGCAGTTATTAATCAAACATACAATCTAAATACAACATAAAAACGGTAATAGGTCTAAACCTGTTCGAATTCACCGTTCAAAGCAGCCTCTTTTCGTTTCATCTCGGATTCCCAATTCTGCAAGTCTGTCATGTAAGTTTGTAACGCTTTAGCATTGTCTCGAGCTTGTCTCTGTATTTCAAAAGCTTTTTCCATGATTCTAATCGGGTTTAGCACATCAAATCGTTAACGTTACCTGTTAGATCAATGATTTATTTTCGGTTGCACTCAACGTAAACTTGTCAAACAAATTTTGATTGTCATGGCAATTCGTTCGGATTTCAGAATGGCGGGTCGCGAGTTGCGTTCGGAAATGTTTTTTAATCAATAAGTTTAGCCAAGATAAATATTTTTTCTGTTCTGCTGGCTTTATTTTATTATAAGTAGTTCATCGACTTGTATCTACTTGATGTTTTTTATTTTATATAAGAAAACTGTTTTTGTTACAAAATTTATTCATAGCATGATAAAACTCGATTAAGATTATAAGTCTCGTTGTTCTTATTAATATTATCTAATATAATATAAGCCTGTGTTGTCCCACTGCAGGCCAAAGGCCTCGTTTCCCTCTTTCTACTTTTCTCGGTCTACTGTGATTGTTGGCCAATCCTAGGAAGGAGTCCAGCTCATCCTGCTATGTTTTTCTGGGCCTGTCGCGCAGTCGTTTCCTACCATTTGAGATCCACTGCGTGGTGGCTCGTAGTAATATTAATATTGCAATAAATTCTCCTCATAATAAGACTAATGAGGAGAATTTATTACAATATCGCTCACTGAATAAATAATAGGTAGGTACCCATCAGAATAATCACAACGTCTACATTCAAATAATTTCTTAACTACCTACCATTCCATGCATGCAGATAATCTGACAGCCTTCTGAAGAAGCAACACGATTATCTAAATATTTTGAAAATAGCAATAAACTAATTTCTATAATTATTACATCTTAGTCTGTAAAAAATTAAGAGGTGAAAAAAGGATGGCCTTGTAATAATATCACACCGATCTACCATTTGTAATCCCGGCGTCAATCAATGTCGCGTTGACGTGCCCCACGCTGCCCGCGCACGAATAGATATAAAGTTATGAAACTGTAAAAGGGTAGGTATTTATGGAGGGCTTATAAAATTGTTTATTTATGCATTATTAGACAAATAATAATTTAATATGTCTAGATAAAGCCAAAGTCAAATCATTTATTTCAAACAGGCACCTAAAAGAAGTCCGCGTATCACTGGTCAGTTTCCCTCAGTCGTCAGTCTACGTAATTCGCCAGTTTCGTTGATTAGTCAGTTTCACTGATTCGTCAGTTTTAGGTACCGATTAGACAGTTGCGTTAACTCGATAGTTTCCAGTAGGTATTTGCCAGTTTTCGTCGATTCGTCAGTTTTATTCAAACCGTCAGAAAAGTACCTATCTACAGTTGGTAGAAAACTGCACACACGTCTGCTAATTTACTTAAATAGATATTGAGATCTAAGTGAATTTGATAACGTTTAGCATAGATAACCATTTTTTTATTTTTATCACATGTTTTTACATTAAAATCAGCTGCCGATGTACCTAAATGGCGATGGATTCGCTAAATATTTCTTTAATATTTTGCGAATCCATCGCCATTTAGGTAGGTAGGTACATACGGCTACACGTCAAGCTAAACAAAACCAGTTTGTCTTGGCCTCACTTTGTATGATATTTTCTCACAATGAACGGTCAGCCAATACTGGTTTTGCATAGCTTGATGTGTAGCCGTGTGTACACAGATTTCCTCTATTCATGCAGACATGGCTAGTACCTACAGACAATGAGACATAGGTATGACGTTGTTCCTCTTGCTTATTGCCTTTTACCGGACAAAAAACAATCCACATATAAGTAGGTATCACATTTTCACCGTGTTACAATAAAAAACCTAACATCAAATCCTAAAAAATATAATCATGTCGAAATCTGAAGCAATTAATGCATTGAAGGCTGTATTTCCTTCAGCTCTCGTTGTGGGATGTTTCTTTCACTACAATGCCTATTGCGAAAGCTGCAGCAGAAACTCAAAGTGGAGAAGGTAGGACATTACATTGGAACTATTTTTGTTTTGGTATACTTGCCAAAGGACTAAGTATATTCCTGACGTTTGGATGACGATCAAAGAGAAAATGCAACCTACAAACAAATACATAATGCATTGCATCCTCCTAGAGATCATCAATAATAAATGTACATAGGTACATGGTACAGACTAACAGTTAGGAAAAGTAGATAGATAAACACAGATCTACAAATAGCAATTACACACGGAAATACTTTGCTCGCAAAAAATCTGGAGCTTTAAAAATTGATCAAATTTTACTAAAATTGAATGTAATATCTACAATGTAAGATAGATTTTATTAAGGCGGGTAAAAGTTATCATAGGGCAGAAAAATATTGGAGCAGTTTTTATTGATTTTAATATTAATTCACGATTTATACTTAATCAGTACCTACCTAAAGTTATTTTCTTGCAATAAAAATACAGGTGGGTCGGTACTTTATTTACAATAATAAATTAACTCAAAACCCATCACAGGGTAACACAGTAAACCAATCATAATTATTTTATAACGAATGCCACGAATGCGTGCTTTCGATAAATGACTTGATTCGGTTCACGATGTCAAGGCTATTTTCATGACGATATTCTGTGATAAGTCGTGATTACATGTAGGTACAAACTAACTACATTAACTTTTCTCGTGATGACATAGCGAAGATTTATGAAACTTGAGTAATATGCCTTTTTTTTTGGGTGGGAAATCATCATATGACTTCTCCCGCTCTGAGCGGAGCGGGAGGGTGTCAGACTTCAACTGACTAAAACCCACCTGTATTCCTTCAGTTGCCTATGCCAGGGGCCACGGTAGGTATCTCTTTCGAACAACCAACCCGCGGCCCTGGCAGGTATCGGCTCTAGCGGACCCCGTCAGTTCGTGCTGACATCTCTTTGAGGCGCGCGTGGAATACAACGCGCCGTCGACCCGGGCCTGCAGTGCAATTCTGTAACCATCTCACAGTGAAAACTTAGGTGAAGTGAGCGTGGAGTGAGCTGTCATTCCAAATAATGCTATTGATTGACACTATTGACAACTCACTTCCAGCTCACTTCACTTGAGTTTTCACGGTGAGATTTTTACAGAATCGACCGGCTGGTCCTTGCCGGGCGGCGAGCTGCCCATTGCTCGCCGCCCGCTGAGGCGCTGAGTAATAGGCCTCATTGGTCGGTTCGATTCCTAGTTTGGGCAGTGTTAATAGGGTTTTTCTATCAGGAATTTCTCAGTAGCAGCACGGACTGGAGTGGGTTTTTGGCAATAGGCTTGCGTCACTAAAAACTTGAACATAACTGGTACAATGTGGGTGTTACTATAGGTACCTGCACCTCTGCCTAACCCTTCAGGAATTTCAGGCGTGCTGCTATGTGTGTTGAGTTTTGATTCAAAAAGACCACCCCTTACAAAGGGGTGCCCACTTGTAACAAAGGATAATCCTAAATCAGCCAAGTATGCTAAAAGCTGCCTTCATTGTGATGTGTGTACGCATATACAACAAAATCACAGTTTCACAGTTATTTTATTACCTCTGACAGCAGCAAACGAGAATAAAGATCATTGTGATTTTGACAGACTTGTCAGTAGCAGCAATCTAACAACAACCTTATTACAAGGCGGATAAAGGTCACTGTGATTTGGACAGTGATGCAAAATCAAAGGTAATTTAGTATTTGGATTTGGGACTTCGCTCTATCACAGATTACTAAATAGTTACTTCGGCTCTGTCCAATAATGCCTCGATAAAGGATTTTAAAGTCGGTACCTACGTCTATATGCCGTGTGTGTAGGTAGGTATCTATTGGTCAGTCAGCGAGGTTGGTAGTGGGGTTAACTTCTTCAGGTCTCCGCAAAAGGGTAGGTACCTGCTGTCCATATTTGCCCAAATCCCATTTTCCTTAGATTTTTTTTTTACATTTTGATAGATGTAGGCGCAAAATTCGAAAAATAACACGAAAACCTTTACAACAAAATAATACTTATGATTACGTAATTTTTTTTTTGCTTAAAGATCTTTAATCCCAATCAATTAAACGGATGTTTTGACTTATAGAGTAGCTTATGGTTATTATTGTTGATTGAAAACACGGTTTCGCTAACAAGGCAATTATTAACGTGTTTAATAAAAAGCACCTCGTGCCGATGTATCACAGACACGGGAAACGGTTCCGCATATAATAAGTTAATATACCTACTTATTAATAATAGTAGGTATTTATTTATTTATTTATTTACCATTTATGTACACACATAATATAAACAGACATTGAAAAACAGAACAGAAAAAACAGGTACAGAGGTGATGCTTATTTCATAAGAAATCTCTTCCAGCATACCTGAGATAGGACAATAGATACAGAGATGTAGACAGCGTGTGATAGAGCAAAGGAGACCAAAAATATTACATAGAATCAAAAAACAATTCACTTAAAAACTAAATAAAATTACGAGTAGGTATATACTAACATATACAAATAAACATACATAAATACTTCTAAAATAAATATTACTAGAATGATAATAATTATATCATACTCAAAAAAATACAAATAACTATGATGAAGTGGACAGATAGTGGTAGTGGTAGTTGTCTTTTATTCTGTGCTAAATAAACGTATTTTCTTTCTTTCTAATATTTTCCGTGATTCTGACACCTTATTTTTAATAGGTGGATGGCTGCCAGTTGGATTGGCGCGAAATTGGAGTGACCTACGACCTAATACTGGCCGATGAAGAACTTCTAGAGATCCTTGGGAACCTACTTACGTCTAGAGAAGCTCAACCAGCCACCTGTCAGTTTCATACAAACGAATACGTGTTTTGCCAATTTTGTAGAATTGTCGCACTAACAGAAGGCCAATTCTCGTAATTTAAAACATTTATAATCTAGTCGCAGTCTCATCTCGGCGATAAATAAATGTCAAAAACTTGTCAAAACGTAGGGAAATTTGACGTATTTTTGGCAGATTGAGACTGAGATCAGACTGTGAACATTCTTAAATTTACCAGAATTGCCCCTCTGGTGTCAGAAACGCATTCTCTCAACGGCTAGACTGTAGGTAGTTTGAAAAATGTTGAGTGACACGAGAATGAGACGTTCCGACTTCGTCGGTAATCATTTCGAGACATATGCCGCGTAGCGTAGGTAACCACTTTCTATCTTTATTTGCCAACTTACAACCAATAAATAAAACAAGAGCAAGCTCATCACGATTTTATTAAAATCCTAATTGATTACGTATAATTAAAAACTAACAAACTAAAGCTGCTGTGCAAAATATTATGCGAAAACGTGACTCAATGTAAAAGGCATACTTAGTGCGCATTTTTTTCCATAAATTTCATAACCTTTTTCTGATCTTATTAGGTTATTTTTTTGTTGTTATTTATATACCTGATCTTTATTTAATTACTTACGTTATTGCATCGAATAATTAGCGAGTGCCTTTTAATTGGTTACATGTTTTTCGATCTTGAACTTTTCATAATAAATCTAATAAATATAAATCCGGATCATAAATCAGTCTGTCTGTAGCATAGACTGAACAGAAATTCAACAAACTTGCTTAGAAATTTAGCACAGTTTGATTGGTATTTTGGTATTGAGAATTTGGTTAATTACTGGCGATTATTCTATAAAACTGCACTGCGGTATTTATTTTTTAAATCAATCAATCATCAGCCTATCGCAGTCCACTGCTGGACAAAGGCCTCTCCCAGACTGCGCCACAACCGCATCCAGTCTACCCCCCACCTTCTTTAGGTCGTCCGACCATATAGCTGGGGGGCGTATATCGCAGCATTATGCTGAGATAGGAGCCTTATAAGTTGTTTTTAATGTAACTTTGTTAGTTTAGAATGCTCCTTTTTTACTATTTGCATTTCCTGTGCGTGTTCCATATAAAATATTTTTCTTCCTTTTTTTAATAATCTCATCTTGAAAACTTAGGTGAAGTGAGCTTGAATTATTCTGTCATTCCAACTGATGCTTGGGAGTGACAGTTTTCACCAGTTTTCGCGGCGAGATTTTTACTGAATAGTCTAATTATGTAATGTAATAGAAATAAGTGGTACCTAGGCTGCTAGTTTTAGGTGCAAGGTTTCAACGGTCTTCCAAAGGAACCCTAAACATATTATGTATATATCCTGATCGTCTAATTGGCAGTTAGATAATTGTGATATCATAATATGACTGATATAACAAAAAAAAACAATGGTCAGCCTCATCCTTGATAATATTTATAGAATAATAAAAACTAAGGCGGAATCGCAGAAAACTGTTTGAGCAGCTGTCATTTTACGAATAGGTTCGGAAACTGTAGAAGTGTTAAACGAGGATGGCTAGAGACATAGAAAAACAAAAAGAAACCAAAGATATCAAAAGGTAGTCTTTAAAAGATCGCTCGTAGCGATAAGACCGCCCATTGTGTCACCCTTTGTAAAACTTATATATTTACTAGCTGCGCTCCGCGGTTTCACCCGCGTAAGTTTCGATCCCGTGGGAATATCAGGATAAAAGTATCCTATATGTTAATCCTGGTTATAAACCATCTGTGTGCCAAATTTCATCCAAATCCGTTCAGTACTTTTTGCGTGAAACAGTAACAAACATCCATCCATCCATCCATACAAACTTTCACGTTTATAATAGTAAGTAGTAGTAGGATGTTCTGTAATTTATAGCGTGTACATATATTATATGGTGTACATAACAAAGATCTATTCTATTTATCAAAAATTAAATTAATTAATTAAGGAAATATATAGTTTTTATTTTTTTGATAGGAGCCTTTTGGCCTCGTATAGGACTTTATGTTTCATTTTTCTTTTTGTTACTTTTTTTTTATAACATTTGTTTTTTTTATTTTTTATTTGGTTTAATTTAGTTTTATGATCTTCCTGTACGAGTCGCAATAAATAATTTTTCTTTCTTTCTTTTAAATTTTAGACTTCTTTTTCTGCTCCGCGATTTGTCCGCGTGAAACTTCTTGTTGCCCCGACCTACTCCGTAGCGTCACATCACCTGCCTCGCTATTACTTCATCTAGCGTTCTTTCTGCCTTCCTTTTCATTTCTTCGGCTCCTTAGTATCCTAGCGTGATATAGCCTTCCTCAAGAATTGGATTATCAAAGGCAAAAATATATTTTTCAAATCCGACTGGTACACACGGCTACACATCAAGCTATACATAACCAATTTAAGCTGACTTCTGATTGTACGAAAAACCTGTACAATGCGAGGTCAGCTCAAACTGGAAATGTATAGCTTGATGTGTAGCCGTGTGTACCTAGTTCTAGAGATAAATTGGCATAAGGACAGGCGAATGCCGACATTTTGTATGTATTTACAATGAATGATGTTGACTCTGACACGACACTGAATTACCTATGTAAGTACATCAATAAAGGTCCCAATTCACCCCTTAAACAACTAGACCGTATAAATATAAAACTGAGCAAGAAAAACGTTCCCACGATTAAAATTTGCATATACACAAACAATCTTTACTTATAGTCGTAATGAGCGGAGGACGTGATTTCAATCTCGTTGCGAACTGAGATGGTTGTGTCATTGCCTCGTGTACTTGATGTTTACTAGGACTTAATATGTACTTGTAACACGAGGATTGAAGGTCGAGGGTTTTGTGAAAGTAAGTATTTTTGTCGTAAAAACGTTTTTTTTCGCCAGATTGGTTAGTCCATTGATTTTTTTTTTTTATTGACAAAGGGCTCACTCTTGACCTCAATCCAGCCCAGAGGCAGGGATGAGATCTACGGTGGAACGAGCTTGCCCAGAAGAAGCCTATTCACTCTCGCCTTGAAGAGATTCGGGTTGTATGAACTCGGGAATGCAGATGATGAATGATTGGATTGGTTTTGGTGTAAACACCTTAGTAGGATATAATTATAGTGACCGTATTGGTGATGTTCTTTAGAAAGGTCAGATGCGTAGTAGTACTCGCAAGCGCCGTGCGTGAATGACCAGCAGAGGGGCAATTCTCGTAATTTTAAGAACGTTTACAGTCTGTCTCAATCTGTCAAAAATACCTCTAATTTCTCTACATTTTGTCAAGTTGTTGACATTTCTTTCTCGCCGAGATGAGACTGCGACTAGATTTTGAACGTATTAAATTACGAGAATCGGCCTTCAGATGAATGAACGTAGACAATCAAAAGGAGTAAGTATGTAAGGATCGTATAGCAGGTGGCGTTCTGCAGTTTCTGCCAGCCCTCATGGGAGGAAGGCGTGAGTATATGTATGTATTGGTTTACCGTTTAACTCTCAATAGTTACAGATTGGTTTACGTCAAATAACCTAGTTCTCAATGCCAAGAAAACGAAATGTGTAAAGTTCGCCTTGTTGGACCGCCTTTGTATAGGAGTATGGGAAAAGAACGCAATTACTTATAGGCGTTTATTTGTGACAGCAACTCTTTTTTCTTCTGATCGAATTTTGGCTGTGATTGGAAAGTTGGAAAGGATGCGCAACTTGAATCAAATAGCTTAAAAATAACAATATTCAGAGTTAAATAAATTGGTTTATTTGTTGTTAGTTAGGTACTTACAGCATTTCAATTTCAAGCAGTAGTGATTTAATCATAGTGGTTCATGGTTCCTTCTCGATGTTTTCCTTCACCGTATTCAGAGCAGGTAACACTTTCTGTAATTAAATCTGCCGTACTGAGGCGCATAAAGCCGTTGTCAATCTTGTAACAACTGATCTGTGTTATCCTCCACCCTTCAACACTCACTTCCCAATGACTAGCCAAAGCCAAACGAACTTAATGACCTATCATTATGCACGGTTGACGGATTGATGATCATCATATTTACCTAGCCTTTATGTCGTAATTGGAAGACTGGTCATGCTGATACTAACCCATCCTCTTGGCACAGCTCTCATTGCCGCACCCATGGCTTTGCCCAACTATGTAGTTAAGGTAAAAAACCCATCCTACTAGATGAACGATGATAAAGAGTCGATGAGATCATTATGGCCAAGAATCCGGTATTAATACCCACTTCATTTTTGGAGGTTTCTTTATATTTAAACATAACTATTCTTCAAGGACTGCTGGTACTTAGCTGCATCCGGTTAGACTGGAAGTCGACTCCAACATAATTGGGAAAAGCCTAGATGATGTTTTGTTTTTTTTAAACGTTGCCCCACACTGGGAATTGCCCCTGTATCGCGGGTGCGTTTACAAACATTTTAACTCACATACACAAACAGCCAGACCCGGAACAACTACCTGTAGGCAATACAAATATTTGTTCCGTGCGGTAACCGAACCCGCGAACAGTCGATCGCTCAGCCACTGCGCCAACCGTGTCGTCAACGATTCTTCAAGGAGTGCCTAGTTGGTCGCAAGCACTACTGCTAAGCATGAGGTCCTGGATTCGATAACCGGGTCGGAAACGTGTTATTGGGTTTATCCACCTGGGCCCCAAGTCTGCTATTTTTATAAATTCGTCATTCAAACACGATCCCATTCCCATCCCATTGTTATTTTGCTTAAAGTTCGTAATCTGCTAAATTCTTAATGGCGATCATTGGTCGGTCAATGGTCTCGTAATAGAATTGTGTCATAATGAAATTGTCGTTTTACCTTTATTATAAAACCTGTTAGTAGAAATGATTTTCGAAAAACTACCACTACTTTATTTATGCCAGATTTCATTTATACGTATATATTTTTACATATTATTTATTAGTGTTTTAGGTATACCTACAAGTCAAGTGTTTTATGTAAGTCAGTCATTCATTTATCATTATTATGTACGAGATTACCAATCTATGCCATTTCTTTCACAATGGAGTGTCAGTGGTTGTGACCACTGGAAAGTCATAATGACGCCATTATATTAGTAGATTACCAAACTTGTCAAAATCAACAATTATGAAATCAATGATAGACCATTCTAACACTATTGTAATAGCAGACTTGAGGCCCTGGAATTTCTCAGTAGCAACTTATAGGTACCCTTCTCTACGCACGGAAATTATCAATGAATTCGTAGCGACATTCAATCCTTTGCCTGAAGCCGACCGATGGCTTCAATATAAATGAAGGAAGATGAAAAAAGAGATTTTTTATTTAATTTTTTGTGAAAAAAAAAAATCTGTGCCGTAGGCTTCTAATCCGTTCCCCTTTAATACTCTGTTTTTGTCCAGACGGCAGCCCAGAGTCTGTTTTTCCCGGTTTTGTTCCCGTTTGGTGGCATTAGGCTCGCTATTACATGGAACTTAAACATAAATTGCGGAATGTGTGTGGACTAAAGGTACAGTCACGAACAAAAGTATGTATACACTCGACTTTATTCAAAAGCGATTTACTCCTTTATTTTTTAAAGGAAATTTTATGTTGTTACAAACATAGCATTTTCGAACCCATAAGTTTATGTAATGTGTCGTATTTCAACGATGCATTCGTTATTTCACGAAAAAATCGCAATTGAAAGTTGCCAAGTGTTGACATATTGGTGCTCGTGACTGTACACCTCTGCCTCACCCCTCGGGAAATACAGGCGTTATGTTATGTTATTCTCCAAGGCATTCCCATTACTAACTGTTCTAGTGCCTTTACTCGATGTTTAATCTCTGGTTCTCATCTAATTTAAGGCTGAAGTTTAGCCATTTGTGGCATGTTTATGGCTTCCGCCCGAAAGGTTGCCTTTAAATGGCACTCAATTCATGTCTGCATAGAAAACCCTCTGGCCTATTCCTTATCCATGATCGACGTTTTTCAACGTATAATCCTTTTTTAAGGGGTATCGTATTACCCAGTAACTTGTGGAGGTCAGATAGGCAGTCACTCCATGTATAATACTGGTATTCAGCTGCATCCGGTTAGACTGGAAGCTGACCCCAACCTAGTTGGGAAAAAGGCTAGGCAGATGATGAATCCTTTTTCGTATTTGTGTTTCCTGATTTCTTACAATGTTGAAGGAACATGAAAATAATTTAAGTAAAGCTAACAAAAACTTGAGAGGTGTCAAGGGACACCCGAATGGAACGAAGTATAACTGGCTTGCTTTATATAAGAGAGAGAGAGAGAGAGACAGACAGAGAAACACACGCACGCCGCACGGCTTACAACTATAGCAAAAAGTGTCGTTCCAACTATTGGTCTTAATTTTTTCCGTCTAGCCCCCTTTCGCAACGCGCGATAAGGAACTTCGTTCCAATAATTAGCTCGGCTTCGGTGACGCCGCTGCCATCTAGCCCACCCAACAGTCAGCCTATAATGTTCCCACTGCTGGGACCCAGGCCTCTCTGTGAGAGGGAGTTGGCCGTAATCCACCACGCGGGCTCATTGCGGGTTGGTGGATATCACATGTCTTCGAATTTTTGGTTCTAGGACATGCCGGTTTCCTCACGATGTTTTCCTTCACCGTTTTGAGAACAGTAGTGATGAAATAATTTACACAAATGTAAAGCGCCTGTCTGGGTTCGAACCTGCGACCTACAACTGGTCAGTCGCGGCCGTTACCACTGGGCCACCAGTGCCCCACCCAATAACAGTGCAAAAAGGCAGTTTTGACGAATAAAAAACCTTATTATGTCTACAAAAGCTCTAGACCACCCAACAAAAATGCATCGCGATAATTTTAAGATCACGGATAACACAGCAAAAAATTCACGCCATACTTAATTCTATTAATCTTGTATTATCAGCTCAAATTACATGCCTACACAATGAGTAAGAAGTGTTTACCATTACATTGCGGAAGTTCGTTGAGTCAAGGTGATGTCAATGACCTCTGACCCGCAAGGTAACCGCTCGTACCTACTACAGATTATCTTGTGGGTTACTTTACTTGTAAGAGTTATGTAGGTACTTAAACTATGTACTTTTGCTTTCGTTGGTATTTTACTGTTAAGAATGACTACGTCTTTATTGTCGATGGTTTTATTATTCTACCTTCTTAAATCTCTTCGTTAATGGTATGGGTTCGGTTCCCAGGTCGGGCTGGGATCCGAACCCTACCGCGCCTATTTTCTATTATTTTCCCATAAGGAGTCAGGATAAGAGGGGTTAATGGTAATCTGTGTTCGCGATTTAGTTGCCTTAGATGTAAACAAATATGAGTTTTTGGAAAAATAACTTTAATTCCGATACAATAAAGTTCCGTTTGCGCTACAACTTCAAAAGTTTTTATAACTTTTATATAGTGCGACTCACTCTGAAATCAACTTAATTACTATTTAAATAAAGTTGATATGTTTAACTTGAAATGGCATCAACTGGAACATAAATTTGAATAGACCTTATGTAATAAGACTCCTCCTTATTACATGAGAATGAAACTAAACTTAAAACACAAATGGTTGTTACTATGTAAGTACACAAACAAGTAAAGTTAAATGTAATTTGTTACATTTAACATGTTGAAATATTTGTATGCCAGTCCATGACGAATCAGTAATCATTCATCAAGAAGATTTTAATGTAAATAAATAATTATTCTTATTCTACTCCTCTGCTTAACCCCATGGGAAATACAGGCGTAATGATGTCGCGATGGCTCAGTAATAACACTCCCATAAAACTTACATAAACTTAGCACCTTTACTTAAAGACTAGCCTACATTTAAAGTCAATTTAATGTTAGTAAATTCACACTAATTCTGGTAACACGGCTGACATCAAACTGTCACCCAACGAATTGCCAAACACGCAAGATAAGTCGCCGTCGTTAAATAAAGATGTTAAAGTAATTAACTGATCTAGTACTTGTTAGTATAATTTAGTGCTAGCTCGTAAAGTGGTTAGTTAGTGCTTCAGTTATAATCTGTGTTCAAGCACTTATTCTGGAAATCGCGTTTGAATTTCAATGTTCTACTTAATCATAAAAAGAAGGGGCGAAGAAAACCCTTATTCCCCTTCATTCCCATTCGGCTGTTATTACTTAGCCACAAGCCCCACTTCTACTCCTGTAGAAGAGGGGCTTGTGGCTAAAAACAGTTGGCGCAGTGGTTAAGCGATTGACTGCTGTTCTGCATGTCGCGGGTTTGATTCCCAGACGGAACACATATTTGTATGGCCTACAAGTAGTTGTTTTGGGTCTGGCTGTTTTTGTACGTGAGTTTAAATGTTTGTAAACGCACCCACGATACCGGAGAAATTCCTAGTGTGGGGCAACGTTTTTTTAAAAAAAAGAAAAGTTCGCTCCACCGAAATCAGTCGTTCTGTGGCTGGTTAATAGAGAAGCCAGAAGGTTTTTACACAACATAATCAATCTATAATGTTCTCATTTCTGAGACACAGGCTACCGCTCTGTGAGAGGGAGTGGGCCGTAAGCCACCACGCGGGCCCAGTGCGGGTTGGTAGATGTCACATCTATGCTGATTTCTTCATTATGTTTTCCTTCAACGTGTTGAGAGCAGTGGTGATGAAATAATTTACGCAAATGCATCGGCTGTTCGCCATATCAGCCGCAATCGAATCCGCCCTACTGAGGCTAGTTAATAGAGAACCCAGGTCTTCATCTTTGCAAGAAAATGGAGACTTATGATTGCGTCAGCTTATGATTGGACACTGTCTTCGGAGTATTTCCACACACTCGGGCATATTATTTAAAAAAAAATGAAAATTCCGCAGTCCTGCCTTCCTGTGTCTTCAGCATAAAAACATAGGGGCATTGACTCCTATACAAAACAAGAGTTAGTTTAATAAAAATACCAACTAACTATGTATTTGTCAATTTGACATTATCTTTAGGTTCCGTTATGTTAAATAACACCTGTCTACCCACTACCCATTAATTAAAGCAACTTGAAAATTGATACCTGACAATGAGATAAACATCTCTATTATTTTGTTGATTAGGTCCAACCTCTTTTGATTTTAATTGCGGGTATGGTTGTTGTGAACTGACAAAAAAGTAACAAGTAGTTATTACGAATTGCTTTGTTACTTCGTTGAAGCGTAGACCAATTTTATAAAATTGGTCTACGCTTCAACGAAGTAACGCTACTTCATCTTGTAACTGTTGCTTCAAGAGCAAAAAACACATTAAGTTCTTTGACGTTGTTTAATACATAATGGAACTCTTTGAGTTGGGCAGGGGAATAATGCAAATCAAATGGAGTTGGATCGAATCTGCAACGTGGTGATCCATGTAGGCTAAATGATGATGATGATGTAATGGAGTTGAGCAGAACACCTGGCAAGGTGTGGTGATGAAAAGTGGGCTAAGCTTGTGAGCGAGTGGAGTTCAAGGAGTGGATATAGAAATGCTAATCGTCTTGTGATGAGATGGGCAGACCAAAATGCTGCGATCACTCGTTGAACTTGGATAACATTGACACAGGAATATGGAAGTTTGCATAATCATGCCCATCTGCGGATGAAGTGTGGCTGTGCTGTGGATGATGGAGAAAGAAAAGAATGAAAGTAAATAGGTTTTTGTGATAAACATGAAGCAGAGAAATAACACAAACACAAAAAATAACAATGATGATGACTCTTTTTAGTCAGCCTAAAAAAACTGGATAAGGAGAGCTAAACCTAGAAGACGAGCGTGCAAAAGACGAGGCAACACGCAGAATTGGCAAGACAAAGTCTTACAAAGAAGAAAGATTGGATTGGTGAACTTGGTAGTCTATCAACACCGATTTCAATCTTAGTAAGTACAGACTCCAGCACATCAAGCTACTCGAAACTGTCAAATTTCCCCAATCCACCTTGAACCTTAATGCTTTAGCGATAAAGTTGAAAATCTACTAAAGAAATTTGACTGATTGTAGTAGCTTGATGTGCTGTGTGCTTGTGTGTGTACAGAAGCCAGCAGGTCAAGCTACCCGAAACTGTAAAATTTTCCCAATCCACCTTGAAGCTTAATGCTTTAGCGGTAAAGTTGAAAATCTATCAAAGAAATTTGACAGATTGCTTGATGTGCTGGCGTCTGTACATAGGTAAATCGAAGTTTTTTTTTTCCGATTTGGTTAAGTGTAGACAAGGTTTTCATATGATTTTTTATGCTCAAAATTGATGTTGAGGGTATCAGACAGCAAACATGCCCCGAGATGACCCAAGAAATCATAATATTGTAACATTTTACATGATACATTTTGGAAGTTTTTATTTCCGATTTGGTTAAGTGTAGACAAGGTTTTCATATGATTTTTATGCTCAAAATTGATCTTGATGGTATCAGACAGCTTAAATGCCCCGAGGTGACCCAAGGAAACATCCAACATTTGCACATGATGTGTGACGTCACCACACACGTTGCCTGTCATTCAACATCAGCGTAGTATGTGAAAACTTGGCATAAATAATAAAAATTTAAAAAAATGTTCTTTATTATTCGGCTTCCGACTGACTTTTCAAGGCATTATTTTATTTTATTTCCGTAATCCACCATCAATTTAAGAAAACTTGAGAGGTGTCAAGGGACACCCGGATGGAAAGAAGTATAACTGGCTTGCTTTCTATAAGAGAGAGAGAGAGACAGACAGAGAAACATACGCGCACGCCGCACGGCTTACAACTATAGCAAAAAGTGTCGTTCCAACTTTTGGTCTTAATTTTTGCCGTCTAGCCCCCTTTCGCAACGCGCAATAAGGAACTTGGAACTTCGTTCCAAAAATCCAGAATAGGGCCTCCGCCGCTGCCGCAAAACATGTTTTCGATCTGCACTATTTTAGTTGAACATTGACTGGCGAATATGTATCTGTTAGCCCAGGTTTGCACAGGCGTGTTTTTCGCGCACTGAATTTTCATCGCACTGAATTTTCATCGCACTGCTAAGCGCCGAGAGTTTAAAATACAACAGTGTTTTTTGACACGGGTTACGCTCCGTTGGATTCTCAACGCTCAGCTCAACACTGAGAGTTGAAAATTCAGTGCGCGATAAAATCCCGCCGCCATATAACATGGGCTAAGAGCTTCGGGTAAGAGCGATGCCACACACGCGTTGCAATGCGTTGCATCGTCGCAGCGCAGTGATTTCGACGCAGTGAGTGCCACTCGAACGCTGCGATGACGTCACCGCTCAGGCGTGCATTGGCAACGCCCGTGTAGCATCGTCCTAAGGATGCGCCAATGACATCACTCAATGAAATTACTGAAATTAAGAACTCTGTGTTTCCGCGTAGGGAAGACGGTTTAGAAGAGTTTCTGTTAATCTGTACATGGTAAAATTATTAGATGTACTTTAATACCGATTACGTAGGTTGAAGTTAATTATGTCTAAATATTTCCATATTTTACGCATGTCAGTACTGTAGAGGGCTAGACGAGCCCTCTGAGGTAACGTAACAGGAGGAATCAAACACTTAATGATTCCTTTTGTATTATATTTGCAGAACGTCTTTACATATTTCTGTCTAATTTATCACTTCTTATTCTAAACCCAAAATCCTAACTAAATATCTTTCACACTAGCTTGACCGTTCGAATGTCATTCGCGCTAAATTATATCCGCAACTGCTGCAACATATGAGGTCGCCTTCGGCAGACAAGCCTCTACAGTACTACGAGTAGTATTAATGCCACAAATGATTAATCAGTGGATTATCATCATCATCCTACAGCAGTCCACTGCTGGACATAGGCCTCTCTTTCTCGGCTACTCTCAACCAGCTAGTACCAGCCACCCTGCGAAGATCGTCGCTCCACCTAGCCTGGAGGCGTCCTACCTTACATTTGCCGATTCGCGGTCTCCACTCAAGAACACGTCTACCTCAACGGTCATCGGTTTTGCGGCTAATATGGAAATGGAATGATGGATAATAGGTAGTCAAACATTATTATGTTTTACTAGGTTCATTGAAAACTCTCTCTGCCTAGCTCTTCGAGAATTACAGGTGTGATATTATCATGCTACTTAAAACTTGTGGTGAGAGCTCATCTTAGTAACTAAATTACCAGTTGTCAGAATAGGTAGGGGAGCAATTTCAGGCCAATGACTTCAAACGGACATGCACCGTGATCCCGGGAACATTTACTTATTATTTGAAGACTTAATTATGGAAATTCTAATTCGTTAAAGCTTAACCCAACCTAACCTTATCTAAGTAAAAAATCAACGTAACTTAGATACGTAGGTAACTATACCCTGTCCATTAGGTAAACCGTTTTTTGACAGATCGAACTAGTGATTGCAGCAACACACAATACATTGATTGATACACGTAATGTCTGTAAGAAGCCATAAATAAGATAAGGCAGTTTATATATTTATTTTATTACGCATTTTAAAGTTAACTTTTACGTAATCTGACATAGTTCATTATAAGACAGCTGTCAAAAAACGGTTAACCTAATGGACAGGGTATAGGTACAGACTCAAGATCAAGCTACTACAATCTGTCAAATTTCTTTAATAGATTTTCAACTTTATCGCTGAAGTATTAGGTTCAAAGTTGATTGGGATAATTTGGATGTTTCGGCGGGTAGCTTGATGTGCTGGCGTCTGTACCACCCACCCAATCCGTCCAAACTTCTGTTAAACAGATTGGGTATTATATATTTTTTAACAAAGGCCTTTGGTCTGGTGATCGCAAGAGCTATTGCTGAGCATGAGGGCCTGGGTTCAATACCTAGGTCAGGCCAAGTGTTATTGGGTTTTTCGAACTGGAATTTCTCAGTAGCAGCCTGGACTCTGGATGTGTGCCTGGATGGTGGCAATAGGGGATTAAATGGGACTTAAACATAACATAACAAATTGTTGGTATACTATAAATACACCTCTGCCCAACTCTTCGGGTAAACCAGGCGTGATGTTACAACGATATATTTTTGAAATTCCAATGAACGATCCTTGGTTGTCAGGCATGGCCATACACGTCTTCTCCTTCTTCTTCAGACCTTCGCCACTCAATGCTAAGTGTAGGCATCCTGCGATGCACGGCACTATTCTCAGTCTCTACCCTTCCTAAGCCAGAGTCGTCCACACACGTCGCAAGTACATAAACTTGAGAGGTGTCAAGGGACACCCGGATGGAACGAAGTTTAAAGAGAAAGAGAGAGACAGACAGAGAAACACGCGCACGCCGCACGGCTTACAACTACCTATAGCAAAAAGTGTCGTTCCAACTTTTGGTCTTAATTTTTTCCGTCTAGCCTCCTTTCGCAACGCGCGATAAGGAACTTCGTTCCAAAAATATGTTCACCTACTCCGACCACTGCTGACGACCTAAGTGCAAAACAGCTTGCCTAACGTTTTCGGTCAAGGTTAGGTCTAATTAAAGCAATCATAATCATCATTGTTTGTTTTAACTTTTACATCTTACAATAAAATAATAGTTTATATATATGTACCAACTTATACTCTAATAAAGCTGAAGCGTTTGTTTGTGTGTTTGTTTGAACGCGCTAATCTATAGAACTACCAGTCGGATTTGAAAAATATTTTTGTATTTTATAGACCAATTCTTGAGGAAGGCTGTAGGCTATTTAACATCCAGCTAGGACCCATAGGAACCGAACAAAATAAAAATAAAAAATCGAAAGATTGTTTAGCGAAAATAAAGTAATAGCTGGCGCAGGCGATTCGATTCGATGCGATGCGACGGGATCAGGAAATTTCACGACGAACGAAGTCGCGAGCAAAAGTTTGTAAAATAATATAATTATAATGATCAGTTAGTAGTATCACGAAGTAAATGCTCGGATTCAAAATGCAAGTTCTCAATGCATCTTTATAACTTTGAAGATCTGCTTCAAAAACAAAAGAGCGCGACTCTCCAAGGTCTGAACTCTGAACATCACGTACCTATACTAATTGCCCAAACAACAGTAGCAAAAACAAGGCATACAATGTTTATTTCATTGCACGGAGCCATTAATCAATTGCCAATAAGTTTTATTTTACAATCAGCTGTGTCAATCAATCATTAAGGCTGTTTCGTTGTGTGTTCAAACAAAATATTATTTAGTAATTTTTTTATGAAAACCGATTTTATCCACTGGTATTTAAAAAAGATTTTGTTATTTACTGTGTATTTGACAATTTTTTTTTAATTGAAAAAAAGCAAAGCAAAAAAAAAAATAAGAAAAAAAAATAATTAATTATAAATTAATTTTGTATCATTCATCTGAAAATTCGTAACACAGAATCACTTCATCATCATTTCAGGCGAAAGACGTCCACTGCTACACATAGGCCTCCCCCAAGCACCTCCACTTCGACCGGTTCTGTGCTTCCCACATCCAGCGGATTTTTTTTTTCTCACAAAAAATTTATTAATGTTAGAAAATTGGGAGCCTATCTACGGCTCGCAATTTGTCCTTGTTGTTTGTGTAAATATGTGAGCACCATGTATCTATCACTTAGTCAATTTATATGTCATGGTTTCAGTAATTCATTTTAATTCTTTTACCTATTGTGGTATAGTAATTTTATTTTTAGGTGCATCGTCTTCACATATAATTATATAATTAATGTATGCAAAATATTGTAAAACATTTTAAAAGAGTAACGGTGGAGTTTCTTGCCCATTCTTCTCCATACGAAAACTATCTTTTGGAAGGGGCGACTAGAATCAATTTTATTTTAATTTTGACGTTCAAAAGTGCCTTTTATGTGCCTATTTGAAATAAATGATTTGACTTTGACTTTGTCCGAATTTGTGGCGATGTTTGAGAAAATTTTATATAGCAGAGGACGTGTTTTTACTGTCGGGTAATGATGGGGGTGATCATCGTCCACCCGGCTTTTTTTCAAGTATGTTGGAGTCGGCTTCCAGTCTAACCAGATGAAGCTGGATATAACCAGTATTTCACATGGAGCGAATGACTATCTAACCAAGACACCCCAATTACTGAATGATTGTTAGGATTATCCCTTGGGAAGACTGGCAGTCCAACTTTCGAGCTTCTGACTGTCCGTGAAGACTGTCTTAGATCTAAACTAGTGGTGGTGGTGGTGGTGGTGGTGGTAAGTGGTGGTGGTGGTAGTGGTGGTAATATTTTAATCATAATATTTTTCTATAATAAAATGTGTAAGATT
The DNA here is from genome assembly GCA_945859715.1 of Apamea sordens. Classification (NCBI taxonomy): domain Eukaryota; kingdom Metazoa; phylum Arthropoda; class Insecta; order Lepidoptera; family Noctuidae; genus Apamea; species Apamea sordens. Next base: position 2,791,931 of record OX244002.1, read on the forward strand.
TAGCAGACGTAATTTTGTATAAAATCATCTCGAAGAACATAAGAATCTCCAGAAGGCTGGGAACAAGTTTATTCACATGCTAACAGCATGGTTCTTATTGTGATGAATGGAAGAATCATATTGATTAATTGCCGATATAATTTGCATTGATTAATGATATTGTTGGTAACATTAAATGATGCGTATGTCAAGTTGTACGTTATTTTGGTGTCAGTGTCAATGAAGTTATAGTAAGACTCATCAAAGCTATGAATATGACATTGATCTTAATTTTTGCGGTCTATAAAAGCGGCATGGAAAGAGGATTGGAGATTTTGATATGGAGCCTGGCATAATTACCTGTCCGACAATTTGATTTTTTTTCAAAATGGTGGCGCCGCATGGAACCTATATAAATCGATAGCTGATATCATTGCAAACAGAAAACATACTAAGACCAAACCCCGTAAAACATTAAATAAAGTCTTCAACTTTGAACGTTATTATCTTGGAAACGTAAGTACGTTTCAAAATTGATCACGTGACATTCATTTTTTTTGAGCATCATGCTGAGATAAAAGCCTTTTGGCGTCTTATAGGACTTTCTGTTTCATTTTTGTTTTTGTTAGTTTTTTTTTTATATTTGTTTTTTTAAATTTTTGATTGTGTTTTGTTTAGTTTTATGATCTTCCTGTACGAGTGGCCATAAATACTTTTTCTTTCTTTCTTTCTAACTTGCGTAAGTATATCGTGTTCCATCTTCAAAGCTCTATGTAATTTGTCAATAGAAAATATTGATTAAAATATTATAGATGCATTTTTCTTGGAGATTTTTCCATTTTATAAAGAACTAGCTTCTGCCCCCGGCTTTGCCCGCGTGGATGTCGGAAATTATCCCACTAGAACATTATTGTTTACTTTCGATCCTAGGTTTAAATACTGAGTTTCGAGTAAATCGGACTGCGCGCTGAAATTCTTCCATAAAAACTTTGAAACCCCCAATCCCTTATTAGGGGGTAGTTTAGAAGAAAAAAAAAACTGTCAATCTTCATAATTTATTTAGATAAGTATTCGTGCCAAGTTTCAAGTTTATTAACTCAAGGAATAAGACTTTTCACCCTCTTAGGGGTGGAATTTCAAAAAATCCTTTATTAGTGGATGCCTACACTTCACGAAGAACACACCCTTCAAATTTCATGTCTCTAGGACCAGCAGTCTAGGTTGTGCGTTGATGTATCAGTCAGTAAGTCAATCAGAACTTTGAATTTTATATATATAGATTTACAGCTGCAATATATCTGCAATACACGTCTTTATTGTTCATTATTATTGTTGTTCAAAGTCAAAGTTCAATAAAGGGCAAATAAATTAGCACATCATAAACAATCCTATCTTTTTAGGGTTCCGTAGCCAAATGGCAACGGAACCCTTATGGATTCGTCATGTCTGTCTGTCTATCTGTCTGTCTGTCTGTCCGTCCGTATGTCACAGCCGCTTTTTTCCGAAACTATAAGAGCTATACTGTTGAAACTTGGTAAGTAGATGTATTCTGTGAACCGCATTAAGATTTAGAACTGAAACTCAATTTTTTTTTTTCATCAAACCCATACGTATGGGGTATCTATGGATAGGTCTTCAAAAATGATATTGAGGTTTCTAATATCATTTTTTTCTAAACTGAATAGTTTGCGCGAGAGACACTTCCAAAGTGGTAAAATGTGTGTCCCCCCCCCTGTAACTTCTAAAATAAGAGAATGATAAAACTAAAAAAAATATATGATGTACATTACCATATAAACTTCCACCGAAAATTGGTTTGAACGAGATCTAGTGAGTAGTTTTTTTTTAATACGTCATAAATCGTAACGTAACGGAACCCTTCATGGGCGAGTCCGACTCGCACTTGGCCGGTTTTTACAAAACTATTAGGTACATGTAATAATAAATGTTTGTTCTGTGTTACTATTACTCGTATAAAGTAATAATTTAATTAAAGTCTCCGTCTAAGAAACCGCAGTACACGCCTTCTTCTAATAATCCTCTAACAAAATGGTGGTTTCATTTTGCATGATATGCAAATTGTTATCAAGGAAGTTGCATTGATCTTGAAATAAGACTAATGATTGAATGAACTCAATCATAATAAAATTAGCATTATTATGATTTTTGTGGTTAATGTTTTAATAAATAGATATACCTACTTAGCTAAACTCTCTGAGCTACGTTATTAGTCAACTCATCCCGCGGGATAAGTTCGAGCGGCCTCAGTTGACTAAAGAGCCAACTTGACTACGTATTCAATTGGATTTTTTCAATAATCTATTAAAATTGATCTTCATTGTCTGAGTTGTCAAATCTGGAAATCGAACCTTGGACATCATGATAAAGACTCTTGCTTTGTAATCCTTTCTAACCAATATCTGAAGGCTAAACCTCGTAATTAAAACGGTCAAAATGTAGTCACAATCTCACCTCAGCGACAATCAATATCAAAAACTTGTCAAAAATGTAGGGAAATTACATGTATTTTTGACAGATTGAGACAGACCAGATTGTAACATAATCAGCCTATAATGTTCCCACTGCTGGGATACAGGCCTCCTCTCTGTGAGAGGGAGTGGGCCATAATCTACCACGTGAGCCCAGTGCGCGTTGGTAGATGTCACATGTCTTCGGATTTTTGATTCTGGGACATGCGACACGGTTTCCTCACGATGTTTTCCTTCACCGTTTTGAGAGCAGTAGTGATGAAATTATTTACACAAAGTAAAGCGCCTGTCTGGGTTTGAACCTACGACTTAAACCTCGTAAGTCACAACCATTACCACTGGGCCACCACTGCTCTCGATTCAGACGCGCCCAGACCGTAAACGGTCTTTAAAATTACCAAAATTATCTTATTGGTCAAGAGTACTGGAAAAAAAGAAAAAAATAATAAAAATTGAAAATTGATTATCTTGTCCGTATTAATATTATGCATCCAACCAAGTCCCAACTAAATTCCTCAGACATCTCCAAATTAACATTTAAACAACGAAATACTGTCTTCATGAGTTATAATCACTTTACAATGATGTTACACAAACTTGATTTTACCAACATCGTAACCCTTATCTCTTTCAGTAGAAAGTCTATTTTCGCTCAGCACCACATCCTTTTCGAGGAATAAAAAGTCAATAAAGCGTGTGCGCAGCCTTCCCTGTCAATAAAATCACGATATCTTTTTCAAATGCTCTAAGGAGGTGTTGAGTGTTAGCTATAAAAGAAAATAAAGCACATACCTGGGGCGGGGTTGTGAAATACATAATTTAGATGAATAAAGATACTTCTCAATAATCCAGGTCACATCAATATGAGTTTTGTGACTACAATATTATATGCAATGCTATAATCAAAGAGATATTGGCTGTCAAGTAATAGCCGCACGGGTTGATCGCGAAGGTTAAGTTATACTTGCCGCGGTTGGTTCGTGGATGGATGACCATCCATTACATATCAATACCCCTCCGTGACTCGGAAAGCACGTTAAGCATTAGTCTCACTCTCAGCTGTCATTCGTAGGTCTTTGACAGTCGTTTTTTTTTTATTGACAATGGGCTCACTCTTGACCTCAATCCAGCCCAGAGGCAGGGATGAGATCTACGGTGGAACGAGCTTGCCCAGAAGAAGCCTATTCACTCTAGCCTTGAAGAGATTCGGGTTGTATGAACTCGGGAATGCAGACGCAGGCAGACGATTCCACTCCTTAGCTGTGCGCATCAGAAAAGATGACGAGAAGCGCTTAGTGCGTATATATGGTATATTAACCAAATAGTGGTGGTATCCCGCAGTGCGTCTGGACTCTCGATGTTAGAAAGGTGAAGGCGGGATGAGCTCATGTAGCTCTTGCGTTACACCCGTAACGACTATCAAAGCTCCCAAAGAAGCCCAAAAGCCTGAAAACCAGTCTTACCTAGGGGTATTTGTGTTCCCCTTTTTCTCTCTCATTACCTCTGTCAATAATTTTGTCACCAAGTAATTAATTTATGAATTACATTAGAGTCGTCCACAACTGCATCAACTAATAATGAATGGCCTAAAAAGTAAAGGTTGACATCCATTGCTCGCTTAGTATACTCAAAATGGCGACAAAGCCTGAAGCAAAAGAAGCAATGGAAAACTTTCAAACATGTAACCAACCGTGCTAAGCTAATGATGATTTAATGATATTGTGTCTACGATTAATGAAAAGAAACATGTTTCTATGTGTTTTACGATCATTTAGCGGCCAAAGTGGCTTTAATGATGACGTGATGATACATTAGAGTAAGTTGTCAGGGAATATAAATCAAGACATTTATTGGTTTTTGTAAAGAATTTCTGAAGGCAGTGTCGGGTCGCGTGAAGTTAGTAATTTCGACGTTTTATAATGGCTCCCTATACAGCGTGAATCAGAAAGGTACTCACCCCAAATGTATGGGACGGCTGATTATTTTTTCGCGATTACGATGTTGGTCCAAATGAAGAGATCCGCAGGAGAACCAAGGTAACCGGCATACCCCGACAATAGCCAAACTTAAGTGGCAGTGGGCAGGGCACATTGCTCGCAGAACAGATGGCCGATGGGACTGAAATGTTCTGGAGTGGCGACCGCGTACCGGAAGACGTAGTGTTGCAAGGCCTCCCACAAGGTGGACCGGCGACCTTGTGAAGGTCGCAGGATTCCGTTGGATGCGAGAAGCACACAACCGGTCGAAGTGGATGTGCTATGTCCAGCAGTGGACGTCCTTCGGCTGAAACGATGATGAAGTTGGTCCCATGGAGACAGTTGCTCAATTTGATGGTCTGTACCGTACCGTTAAATATTACCATACCTTTCTGATACACACTGTGTACACCATAGATATCCTACTAATATTATAAACGTGAAAGTTAGTATGGATGGATGGATGGATGTTTGTTACTCTTTCACGCAAAAACCACTAAACGTATTTGGATGAAATTTGGCAAACAGATGGTTTATAACCAGGATTAACATATAAGATACTTTTTATCCCGATATTCCCACGGGATGGAAACTTATGCGGGTGAAACCGCAAGGCGCAGCTAGTAAGAAATATTTCTATGGCATACACTTTTCTAGTACTCAAACTTAAGTTGGTCCACTAGAGCTTTTTGATCCATAAAAGAAACAGAGAGGATCAATTGGCAACAAAAAAAGTTTATTTGAAAATTGCCCATTTTCTTGCCGACTGTAATTTTATTTTCAAAATCTGTGAACACTTTGCTGCATTTACGACCGGAAAAAATACGGACGGTCTCCAAAGACCGTTTACAAAGAATGAAAGTTTTATAGTAAAGAAATAAAGAAAATACATTTATTTAGCACAGAATAAAAGACACACAATACACCAGATACATAGGTAAGTACATCAGTCGCTATTTATCTATGCTATGAGTAGATATTGGATGATGTGACTTCTTTCTAACTTTTCACACATGTTAGGTACACACGGCTACACGTCAAGCTATACAAAACCAGTTTGTCTTGGCCTCACTTTGTATGATATTTTCACACAATGAACGGTCAGCCAATACTGGTTTTGCATAGCTTGATGTGTAGCCGTGTGTACATTTGTACGTCAAATGTCATTTTCTTAATCAGCTGATGTCGGCCATTGTTTCTTTATAGTACTGTTTAGGTTTATATAGTAGAACGTTTAGTGCTAAAATGCGTTTATGAATAACAATTTTTGACGACCAGACTTTAGCAAGCCTTTAGATGTTCGATAATTTTTTATGAATAAGACTGTAGGTAATATTTTATAGATCCTATTTTAGGTAGTTATTCTACAAGGTCAAATTAAATTACCTAGCGAGACTCCCAGACGTGATGGGCTATGCAATAAAACAAAAATGAAATTAATTTGATCCTCCCGCTCTGGGTGGAGCAGAAGGGAGTGTCAGACTCTTACTGACTAAAACCCACCCGTGTTCCTTCCTTAGCCCTTTATGTTCCAGGGCAGCGGTAACCCTTTCGGACGATCCCGCTACCCTGGCAGGCTTCGGCCCTATCGGGCCCCGTCATTATGCTGACATCTCTTTGAGGCGCACGTGGAACACATACGCGCCGTCCAGCACGGGCCTGGTCCTAATCGAGTTAGCATGTTCGCAGGAACTGTGGTCACTTGAAATATCAGTTTTTTTTTTTTTGCTTAAACTTCTCAAATGGGTTTCGTTATCTATAACACGGTAAAACGATTAATTTGATGATTGATTTGTATATGCGAAAAAAAGGCTCCTTTAAATATAATCTTGATGACATTACATGATAGATTGCACATAGTTAAATCTGAAGATAAAAGTATTATTACACGCCAAAGTTAATACCTAGCTAATTGGATAATCTCTAATCAAACAGACTCTAAGTCACAAATATAACAGATGATTATAATTCCTATGCATAATTATTTAAAGACCGGTTCGAATAATGGTGAGGAGAGGTTAATGACCGTGGAATTATTAGTTCGAAATTGTCACTGGTAAGCGAAAAATATAACTTGGTATTTTTGGTATCGTAAAATCAATTAAATCTATTTCGGTTTTGCAATTTTTTTCTAGAATTTTGATCTGAACGACGAAAATAATTATACAATGTCTCATCATCTGCCTAGCCTTTTCCCAACTATGTTGGGGTCGTCTTCCAGTCTAACCGGATACAGCTGAGTACCAGTATTTCACATGGAGCGTATGCCTAATTGCCTATCTGACCTCCACAACCCAGTTACTGGGTAATACGAAACCCCTTATTAAGACTTTCGGGCTTCTGACGACCCGTAACGGCTGTCAAATCTACGAATGACAGCCGGACCAAGGGCTTACCGCGCTTTCCGAGCCACGGAGAGGTCTTGGTATGTAAAGATGGCCACCCATCCACGGACCAACCGCGGCAAGCGTAGCTTAACCTGATCGATCGACACGTGCGGCTGTTATTACTTAGCCACAAGCCCCGCCCCCGGTATCGAGTTACAATTATACAATGTGCACATCATGAAAGTACCTAGTTTATTCAAAATCGCTCCCTGAATCGATTTGTCATTTTTGAAAATTATGTATTCTTCATCGCAAAAATAAACAAAACTACGTAAATTACTGTCACACTTCCGCTGTACAGTCAAAATAAACCAAAATGGATGTAGCAGCTACTACGCTAACTAATAAAAAACAATGTTCTATAACTACATAAAAATAAAAATTCAGTACATGTATTATGATTATAACATAATATTTGAATTGAGATGTTTGTTGATGAGCGTTACTTCCGGGATATTTTGTATAATAAAAATATACATATTTGTACCTATATAACATAGTAGTGACATAGAGAAACGATATTTAACCAGAAAATATTTACAAACTAGGTAACCTATAAAAACCGAAATAGGAGAAGAATGACAAGAAAAACAAGAGAAAATATAGATAAGACTTCATATATACACTATTAAATGGGTAAGGTAATGTGGTTAGCTCTGCTGCACATTAGTAGAAACACTTGAACAATGAATACTGCCCGACTATAACGAAATAACTCACAGTCGCAGTCAAACTGTTGCTATGGACGTCCGTTTCACGATTATAATGGACTTTTATTTACCGCGTCAAAGCTCGCATAATGCTGTCATTCGTGGATTTTTGACAGTCATTACGGGTCGTCAGAAGCCCGAAAGTCTGATAACCAGTCTTACCAAGAGGTATTATATTACCCAGTAAATGGGTTGTGGATGTCACATAGGCAGTCGTTCGATTTAAAATACTAGTATCCAGCTGAATCTGGATAGACTGGAATCTGATCCCCAACATAATTGAGTAAAGGCTAGGCAGATGGTAAACGCTCGCAAAAAGTATGCTTTCCAAAATTCGTGACAGTGATCAACAGGAGCACAAAATTTAAAAGATATGTAGGTGATAATATTATATAAACAGATGAGGGGACCTAAAAAGGCCACTTTGGCAGAATCTTAGTAGGTTATCAATATGAATCATATTAAAAATCGTAAAATGGTCACAAACTGACAATTCATAAATAACATTTAAACTGTTGAAATAAAAAATAAAAAAAACAATTTGATTAATAAAAACTGTAGGTAATGAAAAATTTTCCGATAAAATTACGGTTTTTATTTTTTTCACGCGGCAATGTTTACACCAATTAAGAAATGAAATTTTACGAAAATTTGACAAAAGACTTTTACAAAATCAAAGCTCAGAAAACAACGCCTTATGACCAACATCTTACAGAGATTAAAGGGCAAAGTACCTGTATCGACGCGTGCGCACATTGGCGGAAGGTAATTATACTGTTCGGCGCGTGTTACGCTACAATCGGCTACATTATCGCTATAAGGTGAGCTTATAATGATAAGGTTGTAAGATAGGTTGTTAACGTTGCGCCTATTATGGGCTAATAATTTAAGTTTATGGGATGAAATTGAATAGCAGTTTCTTATTGAATTCTCTACTTTGTGTAGAAGAGCAGACACATGCGGTTATGCCGTGGTAATATGATAAGTATCCATACAAATATTATAAATGCGAAAGATACTCTGTCTGTCTGTTACCTTTTCACATACACTTAACGGCTGAACGGATTTCGATGTAACTTGGCACACAGGTAGACTATGACCTGGATTTGGATAGCGCATATGTACTTTTTATTCAGGTACTATGTTCCCTTGGGATAATTACAGACTTCCATGTGACTGAATCCACTGATTGGTTTATACATATAAAATACAACAGCTAGTTGGTTTAATACATCGATAACTATGATGATTTGTCATCCTTAGTAATGAAAATTCGTGAACGTATAACAATTCCGAGAAACCTGACGCATTTTTTTTTATTCTTCAAAATGCAGTGAGAGTGAGTTTCAATGGCATTGTACTTTAATTTTTAAATTAACTGTAAAATTCTTTTATATATTTGCACACCTCATATGGTTATTAACAGTGTACCGCTCGACCTTCTGAAACATCCTCTGAACCTGTTTTATGGAAATAAATGATTTGATTTGATTTGAGACTTCTCGGTTAACGATACCAGTCCTTCATACTTTGTGAGGAACAAGAATGCAAACTGGTATTATTATATATCACTCAAGTTAAGTTCCTATTCTTATTCAGTTTCTTAAAATATTATGAGCTCTATGTTTTGGTAACTAGCTCTCATTATTGCGAATTAGTTTGATACTGATTTTATTCTAGCACAAAAGCTCCTGAAGTTTTTAGGATACCATTCTAATTGAGCTAAGATAAAGATGAATGCAAAAAGTATGACGTTAACAACACATTGTCCAATCATAAACACGTTGTACGACATAATAACATGTATTATAATTTTAATAACATTATATTACTTCCATGGTCGGCAAACGATTACTGACAGTACAATTTTATTTGTTTCGTAGTTAAGGACACACTGTATAGTTTTATCCTAATAATAGGCTTTGATCAATCAACACAGCCTATCGCAGCCCACTGCTGGACATAGGCCTCTCCAGCATCCTGTCTTCCGCCTACTGCATATAGTTGTAAGGTCGTCCGTCCAACTACTAATTGGCGCGTCTAGCGCTACGCTTGCCGATACGCAGTCACCACTCCGCTTCACCAGCCATCGGTCCTTCGACAAACATGGCCAGCCCACTGCCACTTCAGTTAATACTACTCCTATATTTTTATTGGTATATTCTCAAAAAGTCACTATCATCATTTACAGCCTGTAATCCACTCACTGATAAGCATCTAATAAGCCTCGGTATTTTTCACACCTGCGGTGGCCAAATGTTAAAATCTGATTGATAGTTTTAAAAATGTGAAAAATTTGTTTGTCTGGGAACTCTCTTAGGCCCTTTGTACACATACGTTTTTCTTGCCGTTAAAAACTACGGTTTACTCGCCGTGTGTAGGCATGGTTGTCAGTATTGTATGGATCACTACGAGAGCTTGTTGAAAGACACGTTTTTTTACGGCACGGTTTATACACTGCACCGTAAAGAAACCGTGCCGTCTACAAAGGACCTTATGCTGCAAGCTGCTTTAAGCTTAAAAATATCACTTGTTTGTATGTAGATATTTGTTTAAAATGACGTGTCATTTTTATTTGGAACTAGCTGCGCCCTGCGGTTTCACCTGCATAAGTTTCGATCCCGAGGCAATATCGGGATAAAAAGTATCCTATGTGTTAATCCTGGTTATAAACTATCTGTGTGCCAATTAGATCCAAATCTGTTTAGTAGTTTTTGCGTGAAAGTGCAACAAACATCTATCCATCCATCCTTAAAAACTTTCACGTTTATAATATTTATTAGTAGGATATACTTAGTTAAATGAAATGGTAGCTAGGGACCTATCTGTATATGTTAACAAGTAGGTATGAGACTAGTTTCTATATTGACTTCTTTGCCCGCGTGGATGTCGGAAAATATCCCACGGGAACGTAGGTACTACCGGGATTAAACTTAAAAGAACACTATATATGTTAATCCAGATTATAAACTATCTTTGTGCCAAATTTCATCCAAATCCGTCCAGCCGTTTTTGCTCCAATCCGGAACTTCCGGAATTTATTTGTGTCATGTTTGTCGCAAATAAATGTATTTTCTTTCTTTTCTTTTCTTTTCTTTTCTTTTCTTTTCTTTTCTTTTCTTTTCTTTTCTTTTCCTTTCTTTTCTTTTCTTTTCCTTTCTTTCCTTTCTTTTCTTTCTTTTCTTTACTTTCTTTCAACTTACATCCAGACAAACAGGCAAAAATTCTAGAAACCATATTTGCGGCATCAGACACGTTTCCCACCACAGTTCGAAGCTATTTGATACTTTTTTTCAAAAGTTTTATATGTACAGATTTGACTTCGCTAATATTATAGATAAGATAGACTTTAAGGCGTTCCGGAGACATTTGCAGATTAATCTTATAAAATGTTGTAAATTATATTTTAACACCGACCTGTCTTATCCGTCTCAGAGAGTAATAAATTACCTAGAGAGTATCTAGGTAATTTATTACCTTATAGAGGATAAATAAATAAATAAAACAGTATGTTCTGTAGTCTCAACTTAGGTACTATTTTATTTATTTATTTTTCAACTTCAAACCCGGAACGCGCCCGAGGACTAACTCCTGACCTTGTTAATCGATTTCTTAAAAAAATATTATCGGTTGTCAACACGTTTATTTCTCATCAAAACTTAAACCTAGTGTGTCTCAATCTCACAATAATAGTTTTCATTTCTACAGCAAGTGTAAATCGGTCAATAACCTAAATAGCAAATTTATCTAAAAGTGCCGTATCATAGTGCTAAACCCTAAACAATTTTTTGAGTTCGGTAACCAAAGGTTGCCAATGGAACCCTAAAAATTGTCTGGCATTGATTGATTGATATCCGTCAGCGGGCTGTGTATCTCATGAATCGTAATGGGTAGATCATTGAAATTTTCAGTGTGTATTTCTATTTCCGCTATAACAACAAATAATTAAAATTGATTAAAATCATACAAGAAACGTGTTTTTTCGGCGTTTTTTGCCGTGTACTGTGTGGTACGAAACCCATCGTCTGAGAGTCCAACTTGCACTTGGCCGGTTTTTTTCAACTTATGTAATTGTAATCATCTCAATTTAAACTAATAATATTATAAAGAGGTATCTTTTTTGACCCTGACACTGTTGCTGAGTGCCACAGGATATTTTTATGGTAAATTTGACTTCGGCTGGAATTATTCTGGTATAATTAGGCATGTAGGTAATTAAATAGACCATGAACTTTTCAGCTAATAATCAACCTATTTGATCATCTATGGACCAAAGATGGGATATTTTTTTTAACAAAAGAGCTTTGACAGATTTATCTTTAGTCACCCTTTTGCAAATACCTAACCATTTTATATTATCTGAGTCATCAACAACTTATTTGGATTCCAGCCGATCTAGAACATGCAGACATCTTTTGTGACCTAAGACATTTATGTCAGCCACATATAGGAAAAGGCTTTTGTTTTTTTTATACTATGACACGGTACCTTAGAGCAGGGCTGTCCAAAGCATGGCCAGCGAGTCGCTTGCGGCCCGCGGCTTGAGTTTGTGCTTCATAATAGGTCTAACCTATGAAAAGTTTTGTCAATCGATGTTTTTAGGCTATTATGGTGGATGCACCTCTGCCATTTTAATGGGAGTGCATTGATTTAAACGTTCTTTAGAAATCCAGGGGCTGGGAATCGATGAAGTCGTGAAAGGTGTTTGTCATAGACACAATAACGGTACGGATTTGAATTTACCACTGAAAAACGTTATCTACATCCGAAAAAAATTAAAAGTAAGTTGATGTAAGGTCTGCGGAATAAGATGGGTGACAGAGAAAACCAATAGAAGAAAGCTTTAGTCCACTCCTCCCTAAAGATTACGCTTGTCAAACCCCGGACCTTGTCTACAAAGGACCTTGTCAAAATCACAGATGCTTCAACTGCTCTTCATCACCCACCATACTCGCCAGACTTAGTGCCAACTAACATTTTTTTTTTTTTTGGAAAATGGAACGATAAAAATAACTGTTTAATTTCTTTAAAAAAAACCCGGGATCGTACCTGGTTTGGTCAGCCCTGCCCTAAAGCATTGAAAGTCTACCTTGTTGCCCTGTCTGAGCTATTTTTATGCTCTTAACTAAGAGATCAGTTCCTGAAGTCCTTGAGTCAACGCCCGTCACAATTTATTTATGCATGTTCTTGTGATATTTAAACCCAAATATTTCTGGTATCGAGTTTGTTGGCGAGGCAAATGGTAACTGGTATTAACAAAACGTAAGTAGACACAAAAAAATAAGAACTTCTTGAATAAAAATACCTAGAGCTATATGGCTGAGTATACCATAGATGTAAAGATTTTAAATCAGTTTATCATGTAATTTTTTGGATAACTTTTTACCAATTTAAAAAAATATATATTTTGTAAAAGTTTGTAGGTATCTAAAGGAAAAAAAAGGTTGTGTCGGTGGGAAAATTGCTCAAAAGAATTTATTTTGTATTTAAGATTAACTACTTATAACTTACTAATAATTTTAAAATTAACGACAGTATTGTTGTTTTTAAAATAACTCAACTTGCTTAGATTTGGTGCACCTAGTTCCGTTCAAAACTTTTAATATTTATGCTTCTGTCAATCAAAAAGGTTCTGTTAATTCAAATTAGTGATTAGACGAACTTACCTGTAAGTGAAGTTCATAGATCATAATAATGTCAAAGTCAAAGCATTATTTATTTCAAATAGGCGCATAAAAGGCACTTTTGAACGTCAAAAATGACAGTACAATAGTGTATTGATTCTAGTTGCCTCTTCCAAATGATAGTTTTCGTATGGAGAAGAATGGGCAAGAAACTCCACCGTTACTCTTTTAAAATGTTTTAGAATATTTTTCATACATTAATTATATAATAATATGTGAAGATGATACACCTAAAATAAAATAAAATTACTATACCGTATATTATAGTCGTATAGTGTTGTAACGAAAAAACAACAAAATACCTATATTTTGCGCGCAATAATGGCGGAGCACTAAAATCTGAATGGAGTATTGACGGCAAACTGACAGCGTGAACAAGAAATCCATCTTAAAACTAAAGAAGGTTAAACTAAAGTGCATAAGAGGCGACATTTTATGTGTGATACAGGCGCCAGCACATAAAGCTACCTGAAACTGTCAAATTTTCCCAATCAACCTTGAACCTAATGCTTTGGCGATAAAGTTGAACATCTATTAAAGAAATTTGACAGATTGTAGTAGCTTGATTTGCTGGCGTCTGTACTACAAGTGTATAATGCTAATCCCTTCGGACGAGGCTAAAGTATACTTACAAATGGGTGCAGGACCAACCTTTGATTCAGAAACTCTATCTGCCTAGCCTTTTCCCAACTATGTTGGGGTCGGCTTCCAGTCTAACCGGATACAGCTGTTTATCAGTATTTTACTTGGAGTGACTGCCTATCTGACCTTCACAACCCAGTTACAGGGCAACACGATACCCCTTGACAAGACTGGTTATCAGACTTTTGGGCTTATGACTTCCCGTAACGACTGTCAAAGATCTGCAACCTTTGATTCAGAAACTAGATGAGTCTGAAGTTAATTTCTATCCTATTCACAAGTCTCAAATTTCTGGGAACCTAGTACCATACGCAATGATTGATGAAGTCATTAGTATCGTCTGAAAGATATTTATAGTTCGTTTCATCATGCTGCATTGTCTTGAGTCCTTTTGACACATCTTATAACGGTGAATTGACACGACAAACGAGAAGAACAAGAATTTCAACTAATAGGATATCGATATTATTGTTTAAATTATAAATTATTCAAGTCGTATTTAAATATGTAGGTATTCTAATTTAAGACTGTTGCTATTCGATATGAAACTGGCAATGCAAAATTTGCAAAATTAATTGACAAATGAATATCATTCTTATTCTATCACCAATAGATCACATAACATGATCAGCCTATAATGTTCCCACTGCTGGGACACTGGCCTCCTCTCTATGAGAGGGCGTAGGCCGTAATACACCACGCGGACCCAGTACAGTTTGGCAGATGTCCAAAGGTCTTTGAAGTTTTGGTTTTTTGAACTTGCCGGTTTCCTCTTGATCTTTTCCTTCACTGTTTTAAGAGCAGTGTATGATGTCCGTTTTTCTAGATTCAATCAGATTTCCAAGAAACCAGAAACGACTAAAATGTTTTGGGTTCTCTAACCACCACTTTTGTTTTAGGGATGTATTTTAATAATTATTTAATTAAATATTAATTATTATATTAAAAATTTAATTTTTTAATATTTATTTATAGTACGGCCAAATTGGTCATCAATGTGCGCTCGTTAGTATTAGGTAATATTTCATTCATCTCCGTAATTTATGTAGATAAGTGGTTTTAATTCTTTAAATTATGTAGTCAGTGATTTTAGCGCAGGGTAAACCCTAAAGAGTTTATGTTGGCACCAATTAAAATGTATAAAATGTGTGTGTATTTATGAATACACAAACAAATAATAAATGCTTTTAAACATTCCAAACAATTGAATACAGTCATAAAAAATAAAAACAATAGTGTCCCTGAACACTACCCAATAGAGTGGAGTCAGAGGTCAATTTCAAAGTCAAAGACATCTAATTCCCTATTAATACTATGAAGTGATTAAAAACACTGCCAAACGGCCGCATATGATAGTGTTTATGATCTGTGAGAAATTAAAACAATAATTTGGGCGCGTAAACCACATATTCGTTGCCACTTGAACTTGGAACCTAGCGCATCTTCACAACTTTATCCACACCGTCTTCAAAATTATAATCAAAGAATTTTCAACTGTATGTCGTTGGCAGAAGAGTCACAAGAATCTAAGTAAGTGTTAGGGAGTGGCAAAGTTATCTCGGCAGAATCATATAAGCATGTTTTTTAGAAGACTTTTCAAACGCTATAAAAAGCAAAAGTTGCTTCATTGTGCCACCAGTTTAAGTGGGTTCTGCTGCGCATACACATCCCTCAGAGGGATATAGGACGATGATTTTGGTAATACTTTCTTTTGTGTCATTGTGTTGTGAATAAGTGTCATATTGTCTAGTTGCGCGGGAGTTATTAGAAATTGGATTTAGAATTACAATTTTTTTTGGCGGCAGTTTTCATTGGTGATATTTTGACAGCCTTTGTTGTGTCATCCGTAACATTGTCATGACGTTTGGATTTTTTAAATCAACTCTTGATCGAAGATGATCTTTCACAAAAATATTTTATTTTCTCCATATTAACTAGCATTTTCATTTGCATTTGCAACAATTAGCTGAAAATATAAAACGATTATAATAAAATCTAAAACTTTAAGGACTTTAACCAATCATCTACATACGTGCCTCATTAAAACTCATAAAATCGGGATAATAGACAAAATAAAACTAACCAAATCCAGTAACTCTTAAATTATACTTACATGAAAAGCCGTTACGTTTGAATCTTCTTCAAACTATTTACATTTATATCGTTTTGTAACTTATTTCTTTACCTACATATTAATAGTTTCTCAAGTTGGAAAGCAACGGATTTCAAGTTTCTTCTTAATCAGTGTTCTTCAACATGGAACTTAACTGATAACTCAATCATGCTTTCGTAGTAATGTAGTTTTATAAGTAAAACCAGGCAGTGCTAATGCATCAATTACTGGAACTTGTGACTCGGAATTATCTGTTTGTATATTTTAACTTTTTTTTAACAGGGAATTGAATGCAATATTTTACCAAAATTTAATTAAAATATTGTCCGGTGAGGACAATATTTTAATTAAATTTTGGTAAAATATTGTATTCAATTCCCTGCAGTGATATTTTAATTTCCATACATACAAGACTTATATTCAAATAATTTTTATAATTTGCATTTATCAATATTTATACCAGACAGTTTTTAATTAAGCACCTAAATCGGCAAAATATTCTGTCGAATTAATTATAGAAACATTAATTTGCATAATTACATTCAAATAATTTGCATTAATCAATTAAAAGAACCATTTTTCAAAAATAATTCTCCCAAATAACAAGTCAAGATTTCAATCATAATTTTAAAAATACCAACTGATGTTCCGTCGTCGTTCATAAATAATAAAATATAATGTTAAATCCTACGCTTCACCAAGTTTTATCCACAAAGTTGTAGCTGTGGTCTGCGTGTTCAATAATAGCAGATTGTAACAATCTGCATTACTTTATAGAAAGTAGTGAAAACCTGTGATTCGATTTGTTGATTTTGCAAAATGGCGGAGCGAATTCGGTAACAAATTCGAATTTAGAAAGAAATTTGGTTTCAAAGACCTCCAAAGGCAAAAAGACTATTTTATTCTGAAAATGTCTATCGTAAAGACTCGTACTTAATAAAAAATTCGCATTATTCCAAATGTTAGAGACCATGTCATTTTTTAAAAAATCTAGTTTTTTCAAGAGTTTTTTTTACTTTATTTGATGTCGTTCACAAGATTAGTTACCTAAAAATCTATTATTTTCACATTGAATACATTAGTGTGGTTATAACATGACTCGTTAATTAAGAATACAAAGGTTGATACCGGCTTCTGCTATATTGACAAATATCTAATTTATAAAAAAGTGGCAACACGGGACTGTATTTTTTACCTCATTAACATTTTATTACAAGACGCTAGCATGTGAACTTTTGACCTCTAAGTTGTAAGCTGATTTTTTCTTGTTGCGCATCCTGTCTTTAAGATAGTCAATCTCCGAAAACTGGACACCTCGAGGTTGACTTGAAACCATTTTTAGATTTTTGCTCAAGACTGCAGTATTTTTCTTCTTGTTGTGTGATGCTATCACGCAAACGCAAGTGCGATAGGATCTGACTCATGTTATCCTTGTTCATTTACTGGAAAACATCCTTACCCTTCAACAGAATCTTTTAACTTGTTTGAACTTTGTGGTCATCTAATTTCAAAATCATATCTTTTACAGGTTATATTAACCGCTTTTGCGGCGGTATGTGGAGCAGCAAAGCTCGACAAGAGCTATCTGCCGCCAGTCTCAGCCAGAACTGCTGGAGGTAGCGCTGGTGCCTTGCTAGCTCCCTTAGATGGATCTAACCAAGGCTTGCCCAGTGGCAGCTTCACGAATGACGTCCAAGGAGTGGTTGTGGACGCAGTTAACCCTGGAACAAGGACATCTGGCCGTGAGCCAACTGGTCTAGGAGCACCGAGACTCTCATACGGTTCAGTAGACTCCAAAGTTGGAGATGCCGCTTTCAGCGGTCCTGTCTTGGGAAGCCTAGGACCTAATACTAGGATAGCACCTGGATTCGGTTCATTCGTAGAATCAGGTGATGCTCAAGCTCATACAGGTAGCGGGAATACCCTGAAGTTCACCAGTGATGTAGGTTTAGAGAAATACAGCTACGGATTTGAAACTGATAATGGAATATCTGTTGGTGAAAATGGTGAAGCTGCGGATGGAGTGAAAGCTCAGGGTGGATATTCCTACAAGGGGGATGATGGCAAGACGTACAGTGTATCGTATACTGCTGATGAAGGAGGATACAAGCCACAAGGACAGCACCTGCCGACGCCGCCACCTATTCCTAATGAGATATTGATATCTTTGGAGAAGAATGCTAAGGAAGAAGCCGCAGGCCATGTCGATGATGGTGAGTGTTCATTTAGTATTATTACTGCGCTTTGTATAGTAGACAAGATGAAAGCCTCAATATTTGCCAGCATTCCATACAAAATTATTGGTGACGGTCGGTTATAACCTGGATATGAGTATCCAAGTTATAACGGTAATCTTATATAATTATTAATATTAACGTGGATGGCAACAATGCAATGAATCATTTATTAGTTTTTACTTAAATACCACCGGATTGATTTAGAATTTATCAAAATAATATGTCATAACATACAATAATGATTGATCAATAAACTTTTTATTAAATTAAAAGTTGATTGATCAATTTTAGTCTCATAGGTGTGAACCGATTTTAATTTGAGTGTTTAACTACGTCCGTTTAAAGAATCTTCCTAAAACAGGAAAAAGCTTTTTTCACGTTTGATGTGTTACCTAAGCTTGGAAGTTACTACTTATTTAGATTACGAGAAGGCCAATTCTCGTAATTTAAAACGTTCAAAATCTAGTCGCAGTCTCATCTCGGCGACAAACAAATGTCAAAAACTTGTCAAAATGTAGGGAATTATTAGTAAGACGGAGCTCGCGTCAGGACACGTGACCTGATCGAAAATTCGTAAGACGGAGGGAGAGTAGACCGCATTCCAAAATATCAAAAATGCACAACGTTAATATTCAAGTTTTCACTTCTGCCGGCACTTCCGGAGTGCAACCCGTTTTTTTTTGCTCGCGGGGGACGAGACGGAGTATCTGGGACTTCCGTCGGAATGACACCGACAGTATACCCACTAAAACTCAGTGGTGTTCCACATCGCCTTTGTAATTGAGGCTTTTTGTTTGTATTTAAACAATAACAGTTAGCCTAAAATATGTGATAATATAAAATAATATTCTCAATCTTTATTGCTTTAGTCGTGACTTGCCAATAAAATTCTAGTCTAGACTCTTACATCTTTAGCTACACGATATCTTGCATAACAGTTCGATTTAGTACAAGTGTTTTTATTATTACTGAAAAATGTTTACTATTTTTTAAATAACTTCTTTTATAGAAAACAAAATTTTATTTTGCTTTTAAATTAAACATGACAACCACTTCATCTCTTAGTACGTGGTGATATCGATTTCATACTGAATAAAATATTGCCTATTGAAAACTTATTTTCAAATAAAAATAGTTATTCTCTAAACACATGAACATTCTGAGAAAAATAATCGTAATCGTTGTAATTAATAATCCAAATCCAAACTAATATTATAAATGCGAAAGTAACTCTGTCTGTCTGTCTTTGCTTCACGCCTAAACTACTGAACCGATTTGTGTGAAATTTGGTACAGACATAGTTTGGAACTTGAGAATGGACATAGGATAGTTTTTATTACAAAAAATAAAAAATAAAATTTATTCCGGACATACAGCGCCATCTATTGGTCAAGAGTCGGTGTCATCTATTGGTGAAGTCACTATTCCACGCGAACGAAGTCGCGGGCAAAAGCTAGTAATAAATAAATAAACAAACATTTTGGCAAAGAGTTTATCTGGACTGCCGGACGCAGTTCCGGATTAGCCCATAAGCAAATTAAATTGGTTAGGGCATCGTGTCTAGAAGGCACCATAAACAACACACCGAAAAAATATTTGCTAGCACATGAAAGACAAGGCTGTTTGAACACCCGCGCGTTTTGTCGGCGGGAGATGTCATTGATCTCGATGCCTTATTAACATCATCTAGCTTCTGCCGGGGACTTCGTTCGGGTGAAAGCTCAAGATACACAATGCCTATGCTCCCTACTTTACGTATCTCTTTCGTTTTTCGTACATATTCCAAGGTACGTTCAAACGAATAACTAAACATTTTTTTAAAGACCGGTACACTAGTTTGTTGGTTTAATGGATAGGGGGCCCACAAGGGTGGAGTGCTTAGGCCCTAAGCAATCCACCCTTGTGGGCTCCCTAAGCCTTAGGGAATCAAGTGGGCTTATTCTGGCACTGCCGGTGGGTCTGACTATCGACGTTGTCAATGGGTCAATGAAACTGTCTAACAAAATATTTTACTGCAAATTACGACTGCATAACATAAAATAAAACTTCCTATACGGAAGTTTCTGCGGAAGAACACTAAATTGGTATTTCATACTAGCATTTTATATCAATTTGCTTCACAAAATTGTATAGGAACTGGTGCGTAATTTTGGCTCACCGCATCATTTAATATTAATCAAAATACACGTTTATGATTATTGCAATTTCTATTGCTGTTTTCCTGATGCATGTCAGCATTCATATTGCTATTGATAAAAAGTGTGAATTGTTGATAAAGTGAGAGAGAGCAATTGGCAGCCCAGTGGTAGCGACACCGACTTACGAGTTGTAGATCGTGGGTTCGAACCGGGTGTATTTCATCACCACTGCTCTCAAAGCGGTGAAGGAAAACATTGTGAGGAAACCGGCATGTCCAAGAACTAAACATTCGAAGACATGTGACATCTACATACCCGCACTGGGCCCTCGTGGTAGATTACGGCCCACTCCCTCTCACTCTCAGAAAGGAGACCCGTGTCCCAGCAGTGGGAACGTTATAGGCTGATTTTGTGAACTATTGTTTTTTTTTCGTTGTAGTGTATTTTTCTCAAATGAATGGTTACTTCACACACGTTGACCACGACACTGTCCACTAGGTTATCTGTTTTTGACAGATTGAATTAGTGATTACAGCAACGTAACATTTCGATTATTTATACTTTAATTTGTATGTAGTATCAATAATTATCGTATTTTTTCTGTCGAATAAAAAATGTGCGGTTTCTATGCTTATTCTTATTATTTTTATTAAATCCAATATTTATTTGGTTGTTTAATTTTCAATGTACAAAACCCGCAATATAAATCCACTGGATTCTTTAAAATATACATAATATAGGTTTTAGGATTGTCGATTGTGATTATTATATTTTATTGATATTTGAATAGATGCAATTGTTTTCTATACTCGTACTGATACCTATTTAAATGATTATTTTTGATTTATTAATTTGAAGCGAATACATTCGATCCCATCACTTAGTACCTACGATAGAATGTAACTATAAATACGCAAAGCAATTTTTTTTTGTAAGAACTGATACACGCACGTTAGTATAATGCCTGTAAAAAGTGATAAATAAGCTAATTCAACAAGATAAGGCAGTTTTATATACTTTTTTTGTTACGCATTTTAAAGTTAACTTTTACATAATCTGGAATAGTTACGTTCTAAGGCAGCTGTCAAAAAACTAATAACTTACTGGACAGAGTATAAAACGCAATAACGCGTGTCAAAATATGTCCTACAAAAAGTTCACTTCAAATATCAAAGAGACTATCCATCAAACTGTCAATGAAGATACTCACCAAAAAACATTTCATTCACAAATCCGGTAACATGTCATTCACACCTTAAAGGCTTTTGTATGCCTTGACAAATGTACCTTTGACACAGGTATCAGTCGTTGACAAATCGCTTACAACTTTCATTTTTATTT
Source organism: Apamea sordens (assembly GCA_945859715.1). Classification (NCBI taxonomy): domain Eukaryota; kingdom Metazoa; phylum Arthropoda; class Insecta; order Lepidoptera; family Noctuidae; genus Apamea; species Apamea sordens. Next base: position 2,813,627 of record OX244002.1, read on the forward strand.
ACAGGCTCATACGACGCACAGAAATACAATGATGGAGGTGATTACGCGAGCAATGGCGCGGGCTATAATAATGGCGGCGGAGTTGCAACGTTTAGTGGATCTCATGTGAGTCAAAGCAACCAGAGACCTACTTCAGGAGTTCTCGTTGGGGCTTACAACCCAAGTTCAGTTGCAAGCCATTCTTCACAAGGACACAGTGCTCAAGGCTTCAGTCAAGGTTCTACTATTGGAGGACAGGCTGGTTCAAAGGATAGCAATTCTGTAAGTCATGGTAGTAGTTCTCAAGGTGCTCAGTCAGGTTTTTTTTCACATTCGGCCGAGAATAGATTCGGCGTTCAATCTACTAACTCTGAGGGCAATCACGCTCCTGCTCAGGCTTCAGTAGGCGGCTCTCCGGTCAGATCACAAAACTTTGATAACGGTGGTTCTGCCTATAGTTCGGCGATTATAAAAGGATCGGGAAGTTCCAGTGCTTTCGCTTCCAGTGTTCCCTTAAGTTCTGGACTTAAGAATGATAATTTACCGACATTGAACTCTTTCGGATCAGCTGGCCAGCATACACATGGTTCAAAATACGGTTCGGACTCATCAGCTGGTGCATCGTTCCCCGCTCCATCAACAGCTACGGCATCAGCTTCTGTTTTAGGAACTCAGAATCCTGGCTCCCACGCACAAAGTCACTCACCAAACTTGCCATCAAGTGCCTCCGCGTCCACTGCCGTATCTGGAAACAAACTTAGTTTTGGGTCAAACCAGGCTTCACATTCTTTTGGGTCTTCACCAACTCCAGCAAACTCCGTCTCATCCACTCACACCGGAGCCGTCGACGCAATTTATGCGTCCAGCACTCATAAGCCTTTTATTAGTCAACAGCAGGGTATTGACAACTCATACATTTACAAACGTCCATCCAAGCCGTTTGTTACCCCTTCTGAAAACCCTAGTAGCCAGTACACTAATAACCACCAGCCCAACTTCCCAGTTAGTTCTATATCTCAACAGGGATCGAAATATCCCAATACTCCCACTACTTCAGCCACTGGTCAGTATCAAGGCACCAGCTCTTCGTCTTACAACGGTATTACCCAGGCTGCCATTTCCCCTTTCACATCCTCGTCTTCGTCTTCACGATTCGGTTCCCAATCTAGTCAATTTGGATCAAAACCGTCAACACAGTTTGGCCAATCTGGTCAGCACACTTCTACTCAATTCGGATCTACTGAAACTCATTCTGGCCATAAACCAATTGTCCAGAGTCAGACACAGTTTGCCCAATCATCGACTAGTCAGACCCCTGATAGCTCTCAGTCACCAACACAACAGTACCAGGGCACAATTTACCAGTATAACAAGCCAGCTACGCCTCTGCCTGCACAAGGACACAAAGATTCTTCTTCCAGTTTTGCCCAAGCGACGTTTTCGCAACCAAATTCGCAAGCTAAGCCAGGTCAGATTGAGACCGGTTCCAAATTTGGAACTCAGCAAGGCTCGTCTCAATTTGGAAGTCAGTCTACCTTCCAACAGACTCAAAAAGGGTCTAATGTGCCAACGTCTCAATTTGCTCAGAAACCTATTGTCAGCTCTCAAGTAACTGGTTCAAATTATCAGTTTGGTAGTTCTGGATCGCAATTTGGCCAAAAGCCACTAACCACCCAAGGTACCATTGTTTCTTCGAATAAACAAGCTCAAACTTCATTTGGGCAGACACCAGTCGGTAGCTCACAAACGCCATCACAATTTGGGTCTACTGGTTCACAGTTTGGTTCAAACCCACAAACATCTCAAGGTACCATTGTTTCTTCGAATACACAAGGTCAAACTTCATTTGGGCTGAAACCAGTCGGTAGCTCACAAACGACACCACAATTTGGGTCTATTGGTTCACAGTTTGGTTCAAACCCACAAACAATTCAAGGTTCCATTGTTTCTTCGAATACACAAGGTCAAACTTCATTTGGGTTGAAACCAGTTGGTAGCTCACAAACGACACCACAATTTGGGTCTACTGGTTCACAATTTGGTTCAAAGCCACAAACAACTCAAGATTCCAGTTTTGCTTACACTCAAAGCCAAACTTCCCAGTTTGAAAAGAAACCTGCTACAACTCAAACTGGTTTCCAGTTCGGTCAGAATTCTCAATCTACTCAAGATTCAGGTCAAAAACCTTTAGGTTCCTCATATCAACAAACTCAGTTCGGTTCTCAGTTTGGATCAAAGCCAACTCAAGTGACTCAAGGATCTAGTTTTACGTACTCTCAAGCCACAAGCCAGACATCCCAGTTTGGCAAGAAACCTGTTAGCACAACGAACACCGGCGTAACATCACAACAGACTCAATTTGGTTTATCTGGTTCCCAGATCGGTCAGAACTCACAAATTGGCTCACTTGGTTCCCAGTATGGGCAGAATTCTCATTCTACTATAGGTGCTGGTTTGGTTTCGACTACCACTAAACCATCCTTCAGCCAAAAACCTTTAGGTTCAACATATCAACAGACACAGTTTGGTTCAAAGCCACAAACCACTCAAGGATCTAGTTTTACTTACTCTCAAGCCACAAGCCAGACATCCCAGTTTGGCAAGAAACCTGTAAGCCCAACGAACACCGGCGTAACATCACAACAGACTCAATTTGGATCATCTGGTTCCCAGTTCGGTCAAAATTCTCAGTCCACTTTTGGTTCTGGTTCAGTTTCGACTACCTCTAAGCCATCATTTAGCCAAAAACCAATCGGTTCCTCTAACCAACAAACGCAGTATGGTGCAACTGGATCTCAGTTTGGCCAGAATGTTCAGTCGTCTTTGGGCGCTGGTTTAGTTTCAACTACAGGTAAACCATCATTCGGTTCTTCATATCAACAAACGCAGTTTGGTTCAAAGCCACAAACAACTCAAGATTCTAGTTTCACTTACTCTCAAAGCCAAACTTCGCAGTACGGAAAGAAACCCGTTATTAGCGCAACTCAAACTGGCACACAACAGACTCAATTTGGATCAACTGGCACTACCCAGTTTGGTTCAACTGGTACCCAATTTGGACCAACTGGTACCCAGTTTGGATCAACTGGAACCCAGTTTGGTCAGAATTCCCAGTCAAATCAAGGCTCTGTGTTGGCTTCAACGACCTCTAAACCATCTTTCGGCCAAAAACCTTTGGGATCTTCGAATCAACAGACACAATTTGGAACAACTGGCTCTAGCTCCCAATTCGGCCAGAACTCCCAGTCAATCCAAGGTATTGGATCTACATCCACTAACTCTCAAACATCGTTTGGTATAAAACCTGTTTACCAACAGGCACAGTTTGGATCAACTGGTACTCAGTACTCTCAGGGCCAAACATCTCAGTTTGGAAAGAAACCTGTTAGCACAACTCCAGCTGGCGTGACATCACAACAGACTCAATTTGGATCATCTGGTTCCCAGCTCAGTCAAAATTCTCAGTCCACTTTTGGTTCTGGTTCAGTTTCCTCTAAGCCATCATTTAGCCAAAAACCAGTCGGTTCCTCTAACCAACAAACGCAGTATGGTGCAACTGGATCTCAGTTTGGCCAGAATGTTCAGTCGTCTTTGGGCGCTGGTTTAGTTTCAACTACAAGTAAACCATCATTCGGTTCTTCATATCAACAAACGCAGTTTGGTTCAAAGCCACAAACAACTCAAGATTCTAGTTCCACTTACTCTCAAAGCCAAACTTCGCAGTACGGAAAGAAACCCGTTATTAGCACAACTCAAACTGGCACACAACAGACTCAATTTGGATCAACTGGCATTACCCAGTTTGGTTCAACTGGTACCCAGTTTGGATCAACTGGAACCCAGTTTGGATCAACTGGAACCCAGTTTGGTCAGAATTCCCAGTCAAATCAAGGCTCTGTGTTGGCTTCAACGACCTCTAAACCATCTTTCGGCCAAAAACCTTTCGGATCTTCGAATCAACAGACACAATTTGGAACAACTGGCTCTAGCTCCCAATTTGGCCAGAACTCCCAGTCAATCCAAGGTATTGGATCTACATCCACTAACTCTCAAACATCGTTTGGTATAAAACCTGTTTACCAACAGCCACAGTTTGGATCAACTGGTTCTCAGTACTCTCAGGGCCAAACATCTCAGTTTGGAAATAAACCTGTTAGCACAACTCAAACTGTAGTAACAGCACAAAAGACTCAATTTGGATCATCTGGTTCCCAGTTTAGTAAGAAGCCTGAAACTTCACAAACTGGTTCAGCATTCCAACAGAATCAATTTGGATCAACTGGTTCTCAGCTCGGTCAAAAACCGCTAACGACTACAGTTACTGGTGTAACTTCGACGACTGGTCAAGCCTCGTTTGGTCAAAAGCCTTCTAGCACGGCACAAGGTGGTTATTTCTACCAACAGTCACACTTTGAATCTACTAGTTCTCAATTCGGTCAAAAACCACAGTCAGCAACACAAGGTTCTTCTTACGCAACAAACACAGGGTCAAAAGGACCAGTCGTGCAAACGTCGCAATTTGGGGTAACTGGTTCATCCCAAAATACAGGATCTAGCTCTCAGAGTACGCAATACGGTTCTGCATCTGGTTCTGGCCACAAACCTTCTGATTCATCATCAGTTTCAGGATCTAGCTTCCAGCAAACTCAGCTTGCCGGGTCTTCTGGATCCCAATTTGGCCAGCCAAGTCAGACTACCCAAGGAATCATTTCTCAAGCCCAACCGGTACAGGCTATTAAACCTTTTGGGAGCTCGCAAAATACACAAGGATCTACCCAATTTGGTTCAACTCCACCTCGGTTTGGCGAATCATCTCAAACGACTGTTCCAACTATAACAACAATTTCTCAAACTGCGCAACCTATACCGTTTGGTAAAAAGCCTTTCCAAACCCAATTCGGTTCTACGGCTGGACATTTTGGACGACAGCCACAGGCACAAGCAAACGCATTTACTACTACCTCGGGTAATGTAGTACCATTTGGCAGTACGCAAACAGGTCAGCAAAATTCTCAATTCGGTTCTCAAAACCAGGGTGCTGTTTTATCTACGCAAAAACCATTAGGAAGTTCCCTGTCACAGACTAACTACCAACAGTTTCAATACACACAAACTGCCGAAAAGTCTGGAAGTCAGCCACAAGTTGGTCAGGCTTCACAATCCAATGTAGGTACTGGACAGATTGGTCAGACCACATTTGGTGCTCATTCACAAAAACCTTTTGGCTCTCAATCAACTCAAACTACTTACCAACAGACGCAGTTTACTCAGGGCCAAAAGCCTTTCGGTAATTCCCAAGCTGGTTTCCAGATTGGTCAATCATCTGGAGACCAACCTACCCAAAGCACCGTTCAAACAGAAAATGTTGCTGGCTATAACTATAAGAAACCACAATCAGGTTTCACCACCCAATATGGAGGCCAAGGAAATGGGCCCCAGGATCAAAAGGTACAGCAAACTCAATCAAACTTTAACTCTGCAGTATCTACCTCGCAAATACCGATCAATGGCCAACCTCTCAAGCCTTTCGGATTCTCATCAACTCAGGGTACTTTCCAACAGTCGCAATCTACTGTGAGTTCATCTCAGTTTGGTACGCAACCAGGTAAACCAAACGATTTCAGCGGTCCAGTTATTCAGACATCTTATAATCAGTTCAGTGGGCAGCCCTTCCGACCTGTAAGTACTGCATCCACGCAGGGTTCTGATGTTCAGAGCCAGCCTTCAGCGGTCTCTACTTCTCAGTTCGGTGTCCAACCGACTCAGCCAGCTTTAATAACACATTTCAATGTACAGCCGCTCGGGTCGTCCTCAACGCATGGATCTAGCTTTGGAAGCCAATCCGTCGTAGGTTCTACACCTGAATATAGTGTCCACCCTTCGCAAGGCGTTGTCGGAACCACTCAAAAACCTAGTCACTTTAGTGTTGAGCCCAACACCCCGAGTGTTTTCAGCAGTGCCCAAGCCTCTAGCGTCCTTTCAGGAGTAGGTTCTAATGTAGGTCCTATCGTATCTACGGTTCAGACGCCAATCGTGCCTGTTCCTGGCTACGAAATAGTTACTTCTAATCATGGAGCTGCTCATGGATTCGCAGGACTAGGAGAGCAATTTGGAGGTCCCAGGGATCCTCCTAGGTTCGATGACAAAACTGGATATCATTATTGAACAGTGCCATATAGACTGGATAAAAATAATGTAGAATGATACGTGAAGCCATGGATGTAAAAATGTGAATGAACTGCAAGAAACTGTCGAAAGAATTGATTCTTAAAAGAGTGACTGCTATTAAATGCTGTCATACAGTGATTTTTATTAGGGTTGCGCAATATTTTGACAGGTTTTAGCAGTTTATATCTTAGTTATAAGCAACTAGTATTTTTTGTTAAACGTAGTGATACATCGTAATAAAATGAGTTGAGAATTCCGCGTTTTAAATGTGAAAGAAATGTTTTTAATAAATTATTAAATTGTAAATAATAAAAATATTTTTGTGGTTTTATTTTTATATAAGCCTGAAAACCTTACACAATCAGATGTATGTAGGTATAATTACGACGAACTTAGTATGTATAGATTTCGTAAAAGAACCATACAATTTCACAGTCTTAGCAGGAACAAAGAAACGGGTAATAAGTAATAAAACCTTATTAGAATAAAAGACATGGAATAAACCATAAAAGTACAGGTTTTGATGATATTAAATTGAAAGTGGTACTACAGACTTGTTCGGGTGATGACTCGATACAGCCGGGTGGCTAAATCGAATATAATGCTTTGTTGCCCGGTTGTGCCGAATTATACCGACCGGAACAAGTGTGTAGCAGTGTCTTTCCATTCTATAAAAGGCCAGAACGCAAGGGTGTGAAACTAATCGAGTATGGATTGGAAATCACTTTTTTACAACGGTCTTCCAATCTATGTATACATAGGTACTATTGTGACAGTTATGCATCTGCCAAGCCCTTCGGAGAATAGCATAATCAGCCTATAATGTTCCCACTGCTGGGACACGAGCCTCCTCTCTGTGAGAAGAAGTGGGCTGTAATCCACCACGTCGAGCGACCCGAGCCGTTGTTATTGGAACAAAGTTCCTTAACGCGCGTTGCGAAAGGGGGCTAGACGGAAAAAATTAAGACCAAAAGTTGGAACGACACTTTTTGCTTTAATTGTAAGCCGTGCGGCGTGCGCGTGTTTCTCTGTCTCTCTCTCTCTCTCTCTCTTATAGAAAGCAAGCCAGTTATACTTCGTTCCATCCGGGTGTCCCTTGACACCTCTCAAGTTTTATTACTTCTTAATTAATGAAGATCACGGCCAAAGTTTAAAAAATATTAATATGTTTCCCGAGGTTAATAACACCATGTCTTTATTACACTAAGATGCTATCAGCGGGCGATCGATCAGCGCAAGCTCATTCAGACAAATTATAGCATATACAGTGATAACATCTTGAATTACTATAAATAAATACGTTTTGGATTAATTAAGGAAGGTATTTATCACTACATTAAGATAAAGAATTTAGTTAATTGGACTGTGATCTAAACTTTTGAACTTTAGGTACGCGGAATGTTTGCCGTGTTGAAATAATCAGTCTATTATTTCACGAAAAAATTGCAATTGAAAGTTGCCAAAGTGTTGACAAATTGGTGCTCGTGATTGTACATATAAGTTTTTTTTTCATTTCGAAATTCTCATAGGGTTCTGATTTAAAGATGCAACAGTTTCCTCATCTATCCATTTGATTTTCTGATTAGTACATCATCATCTGCCTAGCCTTTTCCTAGCTATGTTGCGGTCGGCTTCCTGTCTAACCGGATGCTGCTGAATACTTGCATTTTTCTGATTATTTATATGTATATGGCAAATATTCAACTTTGTTCCCTAAAACTTATTAAACTACTAATAAGGTACGACTGTGTAAATTAATGAACCTCTAAAACCTATTTGGGTTTCTAATCATGTAAACTTTTTAAATAAATACGCCTCTTTAACTTTCTGGCTTTTTCTCATAGTTGTTAGCAATAACTAAGCTAGGGTAGGTACCCCGACCAACCGGGTTAGGTTAGATTGTCTGTATCGCTATCCTACGAATATTAATTGTAGTCATTGTTATACAATGCAGAAAGAAGCAGGCAGCGTGCTAGTAGTCGTTGAGGCGATACTATAAGTCTGTGGCGGCATCTACATCGCCACATGCAAACTACGCATCACACTGACGTCACACAAAATCCTTCATCGCGCAAGTAGAGTTTACTGCACAACTAGCATATATTTACAACGTCCCGACAACAATCATCGGGCAGGAGCCCGCACCACACGACACCCGTCTGCGGGGTAACTGCATAACACACTTCAGTAAGTAGCAATGGGATTCATTTTGACAGTTCAACATCATTGCTCTGTTTACGCTGTTTAGCAGAAACATTTTTTCAACGATGAAGAAATGGATTAGCAATATCCTTCAAAATGATTCAGATTCAGATTGATAGTGCTGGTCGGAGAATCGACGTATTCCCTTTTCTATAGTGGATGAGTGAACTGCAGTGCGATTCTGTAACCATCTCACCGTGAAAATTCAGGTGAAGTGAGCGTGGAGTGAGCTGTCATTCCAACTAATGCCCTAGCATTGACACTATTGACAGCTCACTGTAAGCTCACTTCACCTAACTTTTCACGGTGAGATTTTTACCGCATCGATCGGCTGTACACCCGGTTCCTCATACCTCTATAGATATCCAGCAAGCGTGAATTCATTCGGTTGATGATTTTCAATGACGTTACATAAATATGATCGACAAAACATCTGTAACAAAACTATAAGAGCAGTCACCACAAGCTCTCAACCGATTACTTCACAATCCAGTCTCACGTCGCATGCGCATGGCCCTTAATTAACTTCACTTAATCTTTCCACTTTGTTTCATAAATATTCATGATGCGTATTTGTTTTAATTTCTGTATTTTGTAACTGTTTTATCGTTGAGTGTTTTGTTGTGGATTAGTTAAATATAAAGTTGACATACCTAATTGAAATTTCTCTTGTTTTATGATAAAGCGAATCTAAAAAAATAAAATATCGACGAAAGTGTATATTTTATTTTTGCAGCTTTAATAAAAATCAAATTTTCGCACAAGTAAGTAGGTACTTATTATCCAAAAAATAATAATCCTGTAAGCAGGTTTTAATATAAATAAGTCATCACCTGCCTAGCTTTTATTCAATTATTTTTGGAGTCTAACCGGATACAGACGAATACCAGTATTTTCCATAGAGCGACTGCCTATTTGACCTCCACAAGCTAGTAGCTGGATAACACTATACGCCTTGGTAAGTGGTTGTCAGACTTTCGGTCTTCTGACAACCGTAACGACTGTCAAAGATCCACGAGTGACAGCCAGGGGCTGCAGTCTCGATATTCATAGCGCATATTCATGTCGCAAAGTCCTGTCACTCCATACATTACACCTGTCAATCCGGACTTTGCGATCGCTATGAATGTCGAGACTGCAGCCCCAGGACGAAAAGCTTAACGTGCTGTCCGAGCCACGGAAAGCTATCGTTATGTAAAGATGTTCACCCATCCATGAACTGACCGCGGCAAACCTAGTTTAACCTGATCGATTTACCCGTGTGGCTGTTAATACTTAGCCACCAGACCTTCATATAAATAAGTGTTTATATAAAAACCTGCTTATAGGATTTTTAATTTTTGTTTACTCGCAAAAATATAATTAAGTTAATTTACAATTATTTATCACAATAATAATAATAATATCCCTGGACATTTCACACAGCGCCATCTAGTCCCAAGCTAAGCAACCTAATGCTAGATTGCTATAGATTTAAGTTAATGTTAATAGGTTTTGCAAGATTAATAATCGTGTCTCAAATTACATGGAAGACCCAAAGTGGATCTATTCGTCTTTTAAAAGTATTAACTCAATTTTACATCTTTTTTGTAAATCAGATGCATGATAAACAAAACTGGTAAAAAAAAAACAACACATCATAAATTAAACAGAGTCGTTTCTCCATAAATAACATTTTTAATAAATTAAGAATTAATACAAGACAGTCGTGATCCCAGCGAGGTCAAACTATCATCAATTTGTAGGTACTGGAATAACACTGAACGTGTGTACGTGTGGCAGTGTTGATATCGTGAACTGTTAAACGTTGGAGATTAATTGATCTTAATTTGGTTTTTATTGGTATCTCTGTGAGAAGGAGTGGGCCGTAATCCACCACGCGGGCCCAGTGCGCGTTGGTAGATGTCATATGTTTTCGATTTTTCGGTACTAGGACATGCCGGTTTCCTCACGATGTTTTTCCTTCACCGTTTTGAGAGCAGTGGTGATGAAATAATTTACACAAAGTAAAGCGCCTGTCTGGGTGCGAACCTACGACCTACAAAAAAAAAGTCGTAAGTTACGGACGTTACCACTGGGCCAACACTGCTCGTCTTAGTTAACTTGGTGGGCCCTAAATCACTATGACAACTTAAGGATACCTTTAAGTGGTCATAGTATATTAGGGCCCATTAGGGTAAAGGATACCTTACCGAAACCACGTCAATTCTTCAGTTAGTCCCGTCAATCTCGCTTTGATTTCGCGCGGTTTCGTTAATTGTGTCATAGAGAATATTACGGCCCTGCACCCTAATTGCGTAACACACGTAACACACGATTAATCGGAATCGATTTCATTTTGACAGTTCAACAACATTCATTGCGTTATTTACGTGTTGAGCAAACAAATTTTTCGAACGTATGAAGCAATGGATTAGCAATTTGCTTCAAAATGATTCAGATTCCGATTGATCGTGTGTTACGCAATTAGGGTGCTGATCGGGCTTAGAAAGAAAATGAAAGATTATTGAAGCGATAAGTACGGTGTTCTGAGTTTGGAGTTCAACAACAAAACATATTTTCAGACTTGATTTTATTATTGACCTTAGATTTGTCGCCAAATATTGATAAGTTTGTTAGCATAAATACCTCTTCATAGTGTATCAATGAAGTTTTTATGTTAATTATTAAAATTATTTATGAGTAACTTCAAGTTTTGTAGAATTTTAATAGCTAGGTACCGAGGTAATTTATGAGTAACTTCAAGTTTTGTATAATTTTAATAGCTAGGTATCTGCCATAACTGTAGGAAAGTTTTATCTACATACTGGATAGCCCGCCGGCTGACATGGAACCAAAATTATGGTACACCTTTAAAATTGGTTAGGCAACCTTTTTATAAATGAATGAACCCAGTTTTTAAAAGCACTTCATGGTATTAAATCATTTGTCATTTTAAGAATAAACATGTTTCAGAGGATACCATATGGCTAGTATGATAAAAAAAAAGCGGCCAAGTGCGAGTCGGACTCGACCATGAAGGGTTCCGTTTTACGATTTATGACGTATTCAAAAAAAACTACTTACTAGATCTCGTTCAAACCAATTTCCGGTGGAAATTTACATGGTAATGTACATCATATTATATTTTTTAGTTTTATCATTCTCTTATTTTAGAAGTTACAGGGGGCAGGACACACATTTTACCACTTTGGAAGTGTCTCTCTCGCAAACTATTCAGTTTAGAAAAAAATTATATTAGAAACCTCAATATCATTTTTGAAGACCCATCCATAGATACCCACACGTATGGGTTTGGTGAAAAAAAAGAAATGTGTTTCAGTTCTAAGTATTAAAGTTAAGTATTTTTCTATTTTTGTGTGAAAATCTTAATGCGGTTCTCAGAATTACTTTTTTACTTACCTAGTTTCAACAGTATAGTTCTTATAGTTTCGGAAAAAAGTGGCTGTGACATACGGACCAACAGACAGACAGACAGACATGACGAATCCATAAGGGTTCCGTGCCATTTGGCATTTGGAACCCTAAAAACGGTTAAAGCTTCAATCAAATAATAATACAGACTACCAGATTATGCTAAGTTTATATGCAAAACCAGTGACATAATGATCTAAATGCAGTAGCAATAAACCCAGAGCTCTATGACAGATATAACATCATTTTTATTTTTAAAAGGATTAAGATAACACGGATCTGCTTTTAAAGATAATTTGCACACACGGGTTGGACGATACTAAATAAAGCTAATGAATGAAACAAAAAAAAATTAAAGAAAGAATGGGGTTTGTGGCTAAGGAAGGGGCTTGTGGCTGAGTAATAACAGCCGCACGGGTCGATCGATCAGGTTAAGTTACGCTTGCCACGGTTGATCCGTGGATGGGTGACCATCTTTACATACCAAGACCCCTCCGTGCCTCGGAAAGCACGTTAAGCCGTTGGTCCCGGCTGACATTCGTGGATCTTTGACAGTCCTTACGGGTCGTCAGAAGCCCGAAACTCTGACAACCAGTCTTACCAAAGGGTTTCGTGTCAAGGTCAGATAGGCAGTCACTCCATGTAAAATGCTGGTACTCAGCTGCATTCGGTTAGACTTGAAGCCGACCCCAACATAGTTGGGAAAAGGCTAGGCAGATGATGATTTATGAGACAAAAAAATGTTATATTACGAATATAACATTTTGTTGTTATATTGAGCTGGTCTTCATTACAATCTAATACTCGTATTGTTACTCCTCCAGAATGTTGACTATCAAAGTCACTCCAGGCCTCCAGGCCTCACCAAGCACCTCCACTTCGACCGGTTCTGTGCTTCTCGCATCCAACGGGTTCCTGCGGCCTTCACAAGGTCGTCGGTCCACCTTGTGGGAGGCCTTCCAACGCTACATCTTCCAGTACGCGGTCGCCACTCCAGAACTTTTCGGCCCCATCGGCCATCTGTTCTGCGAGCAATGTGCCCTGCCCACAGCCCACTTAAGTTTGGTATTCCTTCGGGCTATGTCAGTTACCTTGGTTCTCCTGCGTGTTGGGGTGTGGCCCATATAAATTGGTTAATGGAAAAAAAGCCATATCTCAAGCAACAAACTTAATTTAGGTGCAACAGCCACGGGCGTTTATGTCTTTTCTTGGGCGTTACTTGGGCGGGGCATATTGGGCATTGACTGTTGAGAACGAACCCGGAACTGTAGTAGGTGAAGTTTAATTTTAATCTCAAGTCATATAGACCAACGAAGATTTTATGGATTTTTGTTGAGCAAAGTTTCTCAGTTTATTTAAAACAAGTTTTTGAAAGAAAGAAATTACGTTTATTTGCGGTAATGCATAACGAAAAGGAAAAACACAAAAAAGAACAAGTTACCAACTTATATCGCCAACCTGTCCCATCCCCTGTCCTTATCAAAGGGACAAAAAAAACGGAAATGGCTAGAAAACGGTCTCCCCCATAGTCCAAATTCTCACTACATGATGAACGTTTTCTGAACAACCAGTTATAAAAGAAAAACAAAATAATCACACATTGCATTTGCTAAATACGGCCCTGCATACTCGTTGAGAATCTCTTGGCATATCTTTCCTCAGTCAGAGTGCCATTTTCTATTGCCACTAACTCTGTGCGATCTTCTGAAGATATGCCAGCCCATACATGTTCACTGCCTCCACCGTACTGGACTCTTTCTGAGAAGCAGTCTTGAAGGTATCGCTCGCCAGGCCGCCTGCGCCTGTAGACACTTCGCCTTCTATCAGAAGTGTAAAGTGAGAATCGAGACTCATCTGTGAACAAAATTCTTGACCACTCTTCTTCACCCCACTGTATGTGTTCACGGGCGTAACCCAGTCTCGCTACTTCCGGTCTTCGGGGTCTCAAATTTGCTTCAGCAAGTCATCTTCTCACTGTACTGTCACTAATGTAGTTCCTTCGGGTCTGAAGAAGCTGTTGCTGGACTTCAACTGCATTAAGGTGGCGATTTCTCAACAAAGTGGAAACAATATAACGGTATTCTCGGGCACTAGTACACCTGCCATTACAAGGTCTCCTCAGATGATTTCCAGTCTCATTCTTCAGGTGAAAGAGGCATGATAAATAAAATTTATGTGCTGTTGTCTAACTTAGCTTTTGTAACAAGACTCATCGATCAAGAAAATAATTGAAAACAAAAAAATGATAAGTAAAATTGTAATTCGAAAAGGATTATTTTTGTTATTAAAGCTCTTTTCAGCTATTTCTTAAAAGAAGGTTCTCGACTATGAAGTTTTTACACTTCTAAACGTCAATCATATTTTAAAAACTAGATGAGCTCGGCATTCCCTATCTGAATAGTCTGAGAAGAAAGGCCGAAACAAACTCAGAGGTCACAGTCTCTTTTAAAGTCTAGATCTAATGATTTAAACAAACATTTAGAATAGAATAGAATACTCTTTATTATGCACACCAAGTAAATTACAGACACAAATATGTATATATTTTTTTTACAAAGGGTGACACAATGGGCGGTCTTATTGCTAAGAGCGATCTTTTAAAGAAAACCTTCTTATTTCATAATAAAAAAAAACCCCAGAACTACGTTACGTTAACAAGGAAGCTTCAGCCTTAACAAGCTCATGGGAGAATAATGACATGAATGTAATACTGTTCCAAATACATTCACTTTTTACGACACCTACGAGTAGGGCTCGAAAGGATTGCACGATTTCTCTATTTACACTATTTGTCAACAGTGTGCACAGTGCATACACTCAAAAGAGGATGGGTATGCATTTTTGAAGGGAACCACAAAATGAAACAGGGAATAACATGGCTTATTATTTTTTTACTATTTAATGATTTTTTTTAAATTATTTTATGTTTTTTTTTTATTATTTTATGAAAATTATAGGGACCAATGATTCTGAGTATTCTGTAGCCTAAATTTGTGCCCCGTTGATGGAAATATGCTCGCCTCTTATTACAGGGAGCTAAACATAACTGTCAAATTGTGGGTGCACCTATTAGTTACACCTGTACCTAACCCTTAAGGGATACAACCGTGATGTTATGTGTGATACTCAAGCAAATATTTTCCTATAAACTTACATAACATAATGTATAGCTTTTAGTTAACTCATTTGGTTTTGTCAATATAATATATTATTTAAAAGTATTTAGCGTCAGTATACGAATTTGTGAATAGTCACGAAAGGCCATTAGAATATATTAACAAAAATACAAGTTTTTACACGTTTTTGTATAGCCTTGAACTTGAACATAAAAAGAATATAAAGGTGCGTACTCATAGGGGCTTATTAATTTTATCCGATAAACTTAAATTATATTTTAGAAAGTTCTAAATATTTGAGAATATTATTTCATATTAGAAGGTACATTCTACTGCAATTTTTGATCTCCGTGACTCAATTATTTAATTAAATAAACTCGTATCCTTTACTTTACTTTCGGTTATCCGTTTTTCAGAATCTTCTTACTCTACGACCTACTTACAGAATGACTAGGAAATCGGTCAAATATTATTATCTCCAGAATAAGTAAGTTGGTCCTGCTCTAATCATATTCTTTACTAGCTGCACAAAATTTTTCGTCGAACTTCTGTTTCATAGAAAAGTACAATACCTACGCGGTCAAAATGTATGGAAAAGCAATATTTTTTTCTAATAACCGACGATAAATTTCGACGCTATAGGGTCTAAACTCATGTGCTGAATCCATGGTTACAGTTTGCGCGTCGATGGCCCTGCCACCCTGTTTAGATAGAAGATTATTATTCGTTGAGGAGAAAAATAAACCGTTTGTTACACTTAGCAGTCCGAAATACGGACAAGAATAACAATAACTGATAGACATTACTGGTTATCAAAACCACAAAAATGTGACCCAACCATTTTACCCAATCGTCTCGTGTAGCTAAAATATAAGTTTAATTAATTCAGATTCTTGTTAAACCTACTGAAAACAACTCCATCGTTGTAAAACAGTCACTAACTCGAGTACGAAATATAATATTATGAACTTATTAAAATACCTAGCGGGTTATAATTAAATTGATATTTATCTAATCTTTCACGGTTACGAACTTCCGACTCATTTGAATTATAGAGGAATGAGGAACAGGGTGTCAAGTTCCCTCATCCTTCTTAGAAAAGAAAGGATCCTCCGACCAGACAGGACAACTGGTGGGTAACTGTCCAACGATTGTCGGATGTCGGGGAGTCGTATATATCATTCACTATGAGTCGTAGTTCGCATGTGGCGATGTAGATGCCGCCACATATAAACAAAGTCCAAAAATAAAAAAAGCTTATTTAAAAGAAGCGCATTTTGAGTACATACCTTTACAATGACCCTGAACTTGCTTGAACTTTAAACAACACAATTAGTTGATGTTTTTGTTTTTTAAATACGATTTCATAAGTTTAGGCAAAGCTATTGATTTCCATTGATTTTTTAGGAGAAAAAATATTATTGTGAACAATGGCCTATAGGTCACGTTATGAAAACTATTTTTAAGTTTAAAGTATAATTTATTTTGTACTTTGAATTGCTTGATAGCAGTTATATAACAAGTTTGCGTGAAATCCCAGATTTTTTAGGACAAAATATTATACAAGCAGAGACGTCGACGCGCATGTTGTTACCATGGATTCAGCTTAGGCTGGGAAGCACGTTAAGACGTTGGTACCGGCTGTCATTCATAGTTCTTTGACAGTGACTACGGGTCGTCAGATGGCCGAAAGACTGACAACCAGGTCTTACCAAGGGGTATCGTGTTACCAAGGAACAGGGTTGTGGAGGTCAGATAAGCAGTCGCTCCATGTACAATACTGGTCTTGCTGCATCCGGTTAGACTGGGAACCGACCCCAACATAGTTGGGAAACGGCTGAGCAGATTTACTGTAAAACTATTTGGGCCGCAAACAAACATGTCTGGCGTACTGAACTCTTAAAGTGTATGCCTATCACAAGCTCTATAATTACGAAATGGTTTGAATTTTGGTTGTCAAACGAGGCATTAACAATAGCAATTGACAACAAGTGATCTTAAACTTAGTTCCTCTAGAAGAGGGAGTGTCGCGAAGATCTATCACATATTGTGGAGATAGACAATACAAAGTAATAATCAACCATTTCGAA
Organism: Apamea sordens; assembly: GCA_945859715.1. Lineage (NCBI taxonomy): Eukaryota > Metazoa > Arthropoda > Insecta > Lepidoptera > Noctuidae > Apamea > Apamea sordens. The sequence goes on from OX244002.1 coordinate 2,830,596, forward strand.
ATATGTCTGCATTGTAATAAATATTTCATACTCTAATAAACTAGACTATTATGAGATACATTACTGTATCAAATAGTTTTAATAATGATAATCGTCTCCAGAATTTAGTAACATTAGCTATTTAACGGTTCTTTCTCTGTAATAATCTGTTTGTGAAATAAATTACCGACATCTAAAACGCGATTTTTATAGCGGTTGCAAGAGAAGTTACTCGTATCATAATTATCGCTGTAAATATCTACCGAATATCAATATCTTGCAAGAGATTATTGCTATTGGACCCGCACAACCTAATTAAGGTAGATTTTCAATTATATTAACGAAGATAATAATCATAAACGTTGATACCTTGGTGTGCATGGGGCCCTGCAGTGGTTTCGATCCCTAGGTAGTACAGTCACGAGCAAAAGTATGTATACACTCGGCTTTATTCAAAAGCAATTTACTCCTTTATTTTTTAATGAAATTGTATGTTGTTACGAACATAGCATTTTCGAACCCATAGGTTTACATAATGTGTCGTATTTCAACGTTGCATTCGTTATTTCACGAAAAAATCACAATTAAAAGTTGCCAAGTGTTGACTTAATGGTGCTCGTGACTGTACAAGATATTATTGTTTTACTAATTTCTCAATACCAGCTTGGAGTCTGGAGTTGTGCATGGTTAATGGCAATATAACGAGGTGTCGGTCGTCTGACAGCAAGATGTAAGACGACATTGTTGCCATTGCGTGGATAACCTGGATGAGGCTGGCAGACGAGCATGGGGATTGGCACAAATAAAGACAGGCTTATGGCCAACAGTGAGTACAGTCGGGCTGATGATGATGATAACGGTAACTTTGTTAAATGTGCTATTAAGTCCTATAATTATACATATCTGCGAATCCCATTTAAGGATTCAACTGCAATGTTTTTACTATACAACATGTTTTTTTTTATATCCCATAACTCTAGGGGTCATTGTACACATCATTATGAACAACTTTTACTATGGGACCAAACCCGAAATTACGAAACAAAAATCTGGTGTTCCCTACATTTTGACGAGTTATACGAACATAAATGTTCGTATAGGAAGTGGTGAACACTAGGAATACACTAGGAAGTGGTGAAGTGTTACAATTATTATTCGCGGCCTCCTACGGTAAGCCGACATAAGCCCAACGGGCAGGTAGATTAATAAAGCAACAAATGAGCAATCTCAAACACTGTATATTTATATAAGTTGAATTTACACAATAAAAAGTGTACCTTACAAAACTACTTAAAGTACCTTAACGTTACAAAATTAAGTAGGAGTCTATTATTCTATTTCAATAATGCCAGCCAGCTAAAATTCCAGTATAAAGAGCTAGGGTCGTGGGGAGTTGGAGATAAACCCAGTACTGTACCGTTTTAAATGTTTAACTTAAACAATATGTATTTCAAAATTTAAGGTATAACCTTCCAGTTATTTAAACGTTATTCTATTATATTAAATGGGCGCCAGGGACCTTAAGAGTCCCGGATCCCAGAGCCGACGAAGGGGTCCATAATATTTCTTGAGGAACTATTCAGGTCAAACTCGAGATCCTTAATTTCAAATTAGTTGACCGGTTTCAAAACCGGACTTAGGTAGCCAACGGGTTCACAGAGAATCCGTGGTTAAAATAAAATAAGGAGTAAAGTATAAAGGGATAATAAAAAAAAAAAACCGTCCCGCCTGCGTTATCGCCAGACGGACTACAACCGACAGCACAGCCGTCTCTGCAAGGGGCTTCGAGCAAACTCGAGGAACGGGTCTCGCGTCCAGGTCCCAGAGCTCCTCTAGATCCTGGCGGCGAGACGAGTCTCCTGAGGTGCCTTTCAATTGATCCAGGGATTAATCCGTAAATGCAGACTCCCGCGGCTGGCTGTATAGTCGTCTGCGTGAACGCAGTTTGGAATCCTTTTAAAACACTAAACAAGATTTGTATTGTCACTCAAGCGTGATTAATGGTCGAAAGACCCCCTTTCCCTTCAATAACTCTGTCATCGATCACAAACCGGAACTAGACGGAGCATTCCGAAAATCTCCCCCATTCCGGGTAAAATGGTTATAAGATTAGCACCACACAAAGACACACAATTCTCGAAAATCACTAACCACTGCTTAACGTCACGCTTAAATGCTGAAACAATAATAATCTTCATGATCCAGACCAACAAACAAATTATTAGTGACTTCCAACACCGAAACTTGTCCTGTTTGGAATAATTCTCCCCGAATATTCATTCGGCAAATTTAGAATTTGCAACCTTGCCACACTGTACCAAAGACCATCATTTGACAACGATGTTTCTAGAAAAAAGTCTATATAGAAAAAATAATAACACTTCCGGATTAGGTTATTCAGTTTATTGTGATTTTTTTTACTGAAAGCTGAAAATCATTAGGGATTGCTCCATACGATATTATTTCGATGGTTAGCGATCAATTTATTAAAATATCGATTAAACTACAACTGTGAATCGGCGACCACTAGATGTCGCCTTTACCTATAGTCTGTGCCTTTAACTGTCAGAACTGACGTTCGACTGAATGACATTAGGAATTAAGATTGTAAACATTGCATTACAATATTTGATCTAATTTATTGTGCAAACTTGTTAAATAGGTTTATAAAAGTGATTGATTATGAGAAAGTGAAAACTAAATAATCCCGTGACGAAATACAGTTAAAGGAATGAATCCTTCACTCAAATGCAGGCCAAAGTCAATTTATGTTTACAGGTAAATGCTACCCTACGTATTAGCAACGAAGCCGTGTTATATCAACCCTTGGTGGGTTCAAAAAAAACAACGTAACAGTACCTCCCCAACCACCAGAGATTTGACCCACTAGGGCAAATCTCGACGCTGGCCCTCCAGCGTCAAAGCAGACTCCAAAGGACCAAGCAAGCTTACCAAAACAGAAACAACCTGCCTGAAAACAGGAACAGAAAAAAAAGAATAAAAATAAAGAAGCTGGTGTACGATTTCTACTTCCTAACTAATATAAACATAAATGATGCTATAAAGGTATTTATGATATATACATAAACAATACAGAATTCTTGTTACACTTCAAATATAGAGTAACAGACCGCTCTATTTTGGCGACATTGTAGTAGGCTTTGGTTGTCGGGTCTACAATTCCGCCCGTGTTATATGGCTTATTTTTAATTATCCATGTAACCTATATTAATTATTCAAATTTTGGTTTTTATTATATACTACATAAACCTACGATCTAAATGGGTTTTGGTCATACTTCAAGTTTAGAGTCACAACCCGCTCTATGAGGCGACATTGTAGTAGGCTTTGGTTAACGAGTCTACAATTCCGCCCGTGTTTTATGGCTTATTTTTAGTTATCCATATGACCTGAGTAATATATTATATAATAATTCTCCTGGAGCGAGTCTAATCCATTTCCCAACATGTAAAAGACAAGCTTCAAAAAGAGTAAAAATGTGTAAATGATATATTATATAATATTTCTCCTGGAGCGAGTCTAATCCATTTACAAACATGTAAAAGACAAGCTCCAAAAAGAGTAAAATGTGTAAATGATATATTATATAATATATAGGAGAGACCACCCTACTCCATCGTACACCACCTTTCAAATCCTAAACAATTAGACTGCCAACAATAATGCTGAGCTGGAACACTAACTAGACACTAAAAAATATGAAATAAAAAAAATAAAAGCTACAAGCTAATGCAATTGGCTAACCGTCTTTTATAAAGGAATGAGACGGTTATCCGCCCTCAATAAAAAATACCATCTTAAACTGTTTCCATCAATGCAGCCTACACGCCCGCCATTATGGCCTCTTATCTCAGGACTATTATTATGCTGCCTTACCAGCAATCCGGAGGTTATACACCCTACAGGGGTGTCAATCCTGCAACAACCACAGACTACCAACTAATAATACAGTTCTCAAACGTGGACACAGTGGGAACCTGTGTACCACTACAAACCGCAAAAACAGTGTAAAATATATTTAACCACTGTATTCTAGCACCGTGCCTCTACAGCCACGAATACTAAAATAAATAAACCAGCGACCTCAAGGCATATACAGCCCTCTAAGGTCACTGCGACCAACAACAACCACTATATTCTAGCACCGTGCATATACAGCAACCAATGCCAAAACAAAAACCAGCAACCTCAAGGCATATACAGCCCTCTAAGGTCACTGCTACCAACCACAACGACTAAATTTAAATTTTAGTTTAAATATAAATATTCCTTGCCACATGGTGATTCAAAATCCTTAATATGCCATGTGCCAAGGTTTTGAACCGGAAGCGCAAGCTAGAGCGGGCTGTCCAACAGTATCCTTGCCGAAGACATCACCACTAATAACTGCCTCTCTGCCATGTACCAAGAAGATCGGGGTACAATTAGTAAGTTTAGAGCACGGACCAGTACTTCATATTAAAAAAAAAAAATTAAAATTAAAAAAAAATAAACCGATCTGAAGTTAAAACTGGCTGTCACAATTTACAATATTATTATTATTTTTATATTTATAATTTACAATCTCGAGTAATATGTAAATATTATAATTAGCAGTCAATATAATAAGCAGCCTGTATAAAATTGTAAAGTGTAAAAATTGTAAACATTGTTAAAATTGTATAAGGTGTAAAAAGTGTAAAAATTGTAAACATTGTAAAAATTGTATATAGTGTAAAAATTGTATAAAGTACATAAAAGTGTATAAAACAGTACAAACATAAAACAAAGGATTCCACGCGTATGGACCCCTTCGTCGGCTCTGGGATCCGGGACTCTTAAGGTCCCTGGCGCCCATTTAATATAATAGAATAACGTTTAAATAACTGGAAGGTTATACCTTAAATTTTGAAATACATATTGTTTAAGTTAAACATTTAAAACGGTACAGTACTGGGTTTATCTCCAACTCCCCACGACCCTAGCTCTTTATACTGGAATTTTAGCTGGCTGGCATTATTGAAATAGAATAATAGACTCCTACTTAATTTTGTAACGTTAAGGTACTTTAAGTAGTTTTGTAAGGTACACTTTTTATTGTGTAAATTCAACTTATATAAATATACAGTGTTTGAGATTGCTCAACTGTTACAATTATTATTCGCGGCCTCCTACGGTAAGCCGACATAAGCCCAACGGGCAGGTAGATTAATAAAGCAACAAATGAGCAATCTCAAACACTGTATATTTATATAAGTTGAATTTACACAATAAAAAGTGTACCTTACAAAACTACTTAAAGTACCTTAACGTTACAAAATTAAGTAGGAGTCTATTATTCTATTTCAATAATGCCAGCCAGCTAAAATTCCAGTATAAAGAGCTAGGGTCGTGGGGAGTTGGAGATAAACCCAGTACTGTACCGTTTTAAATGTTTAACTTAAACAATATGTATTTCAAAATTTAAGGTATAACCTTCCAGTTATTTAAACGTTATTCTATTATATTAAATGGGCGCCAGGGACCTTAAGAGTCCCGGATCCCAGAGCCGACGAAGGGGTCCATAACTATAATACTGTTACAATTTTTATTCGCGGCCATCCGTGGAGGGTTATTTATTTTTACCAGTGACTCTCATGGGAGTGACTAGGGTTATTAAATTTTATATAATTCCGGACATTACTACACCGTTGATTTTTGGCCCCACGTTGGGCGCCACTGTTACAATTATTATTCGCGGCCATTATGGTACGGTTATAGCGTTCCACGGTGTTCACGCTTGGGCAATAACGAGGTGTGAAGTGAACTTGAGGTATTTTGTACCTCTCTAGTAGTGAGCGAATCTCATTACCGGTGAATTGCGTCCCGTTGTCTGCTATCACCGTACGGGGTATACCATGTAACAAGAAAACGCCGTCTTCTAGTTTCTGTGCTATAGCCTTACCAACGGCTCTACGTAAAGGGAACAGTAGGCAGTACTTCGCAAAACAGCACACGACAACCAAGAGAAATGTGAATCCCGCTCTAGACCGATGCGAAAGAGTGTTCCAAGCCATTTGAAACCATAAGCATTGACTTGGTAGGTCCTTTGCCACGGTCTAGAGCGGGATTCACATTTCTCTTGGTTGTCGTGTGCTGTTTTGCGAAGTACTGTCTACTGTTCCCTTTACGTAGAGCCGTTGGTAAGGCTATAGCACAGAAACTAGAAGACGGCGTTTTCTTGTTACATGGTATACCCCGTACGGTGATAGCAGACAACGGGACGCAATTCACCGGTAATGAGATTCGCTCACTACTAGAGAGGTACAAAATACCTCAAGTTCACTTCACACCTCGTTATTGCCCAAGCGTGAACACCGTGGAACGCTATAACCGTACCATAATGGCCGCGAATAATAATTGTAACAGTGGCGCCCAACGTGGGGCCAAAAATCAACGGTGTAGTAATGTCCGGAATTATATAAAATTTAATAACCCTAGTCACTCCCATGAGAGTCACTGGTAAAAATAAATAACCCTCCACGGATGCCCGCGAATCATTGGCCGTTACGATGCTGCCCAACTGTCTATCGGCGTGCAGAGTAGCACCAGCCCTTATGAATTGTTGGGCAGCATCGTAACGGCCAATGATTCGCGGGCATCCGTGGAGGGATCACACACTCACAGAACCAACGTTACCTACCAAAATTATTATTCGCGGCCTCCTACGGTAAGCCGACATAAGCCCAACGGGCAGGTAGATTAATAAAGCAACAAATGAGCAATCTCAAACACTGTATATTTATATAAGTTGAATTTACACAATAAAAAGTGTACCTTACAAAACTACTTAAAGTACCTTAACGTTACAAAATTAAGTAGGAGTCTATTATTCTATTTCAATAATGCCAGCCAGCTAAAATTCCAGTATAAAGAGCTAGGGTCGTGGGGAGTTGGAGATAAACCCAGTACTGTACCGTTTTAAAAGTTTAACTTAAACCATATGTATTTCAAAATTTAAGGTATAACCTTCCAGTTATTTAAACTAGATTATATTTAACAAGTTACAATTATTATTCGCGGCCTCCTACGGTAAGCCGACATAAGCCCAACGGGCAGGTAGATTAATAAAGCAACAAATGAGCAATCTCAAACACTGTATATTTATATAAGTTGAATTTACACAATAAAAAGTGTACCTTACAAAACTACTTAAAGTACCTTAACGTTACAAAATTAAGTAGGAGTCTATTATTCTATTTCAATAATGCCAGCCAGCTAAAATTCCAGTATAAAGAGCTAGGGTCGTGGGGAGTTGGAGATAAACCCAGTACTGTACCGTTTTAAATGTTTAACTTAAACAATATGTATTTCAAAATTTAAGGTATAACCTTCCAGTTATTTAAACGTTATTCTATTATATTAAATGGGCGCCAGGGACCTTAAGAGTCCCGGATCCCAGAGCCGACGAAGGGGTCCATAATATTTCTTGAGGAACTATTCAGGTCAAACTCGAGATCCTTAATTTCAAATTAGTTGACCGGTTTCAAAACCGGACTTAGGTAGCCAACGGGTTCACAGAGAATCCGTGGTTAAAATAAAATAAGGAGTAAAGTATAAAGGGATAATAAAAAAAAAAAACCGTCCCGCCTGCGTTATCGCCAGACGGACTACAACCGACAGCACAGCCGTCTCTGCAAGGGGCTTCGAGCAAACTCGAGGAACGGGTCTCGCGTCCAGGTCCCAGAGCTCCTCTAGATCCTGGCGGCGAGACGAGTCTCCTGAGGTGCCTTTCAATTGATCCAGGGATTAATCCGTAAATGCAGACTCCCGCGGCTGGCTGTATAGTCGTCTGCGTGAACGCAGTTTGGAATCCTTTTAAAACACTAAACAAGATTTGTATTGTCACTCAAGCGTGATTAATGGTCGAAAGACCCCCTTTCCCTTCAATAACTCTGTCATCGATCACAAACCGGAACTAGACGGAGCATTCCGAAAATCTCCCCCATTCCGGGTAAAATGGTTATAAGATTAGCACCACACAAAGACACACAATTCTCGAAAATCACTAACCACTGCTTAACGTCACGCTTAAATGCTGAAACAATAATAATCTTCATGATCCAGACCAACAAACAAATTATTAGTGACTTCCAACACCGAAACTTGTCCTGTTTGGAATAATTCTCCCCGAATATTCATTCGGCAAATTTAGAATTTGCAACCTTGCCACACTGTACCAAAGACCATCATTTGACAACGATGTTTCTAGAAAAAAGTCTATATAGAAAAAATAATAACACTTCCGGATTAGGTTATTCAGTTTATTGTGATTTTTTTTACTGAAAGCTGAAAATCATTAGGGATTGCTCCATACGATATTATTTCGATGGTTAGCGATCAATTTATTAAAATATCGATTAAACTACAACTGTGAATCGGCGACCACTAGATGTCGCCTTTACCTATAGTCTGTGCCTTTAACTGTCAGAACTGACGTTCGACTGAATGACATTAGGAATTAAGATTGTAAACATTGCATTACAATATTTGATCTAATTTATTGTGCAAACTTGTTAAATAGGTTTATAAAAGTGATTGATTATGAGAAAGTGAAAACTAAATAATCCCGTGACGAAATACAGTTAAAGGAATGAATCCTTCACTCAAATGCAGGCCAAAGTCAATTTATGTTTACAGGTAAATGCTACCCTACGTATTAGCAACGAAGCCGTGTTATATCAACCCTTGGTGGGTTCAAAAAAAACAACGTAACAGAAGGGCGGGCGTTTTGGGGGACTGTCTTTTGTAATTTTTGACGTTCGAAAAGTGCTGATTCTCAACCTAATTTGAATAGATGACTTTTGTTTTTTTTTCGTCCGACGCAAACGCAGCTTTTAAGCTCAGCCCCACCGATACTTACATCAACAACCCATGAACCCATCTGCCTATTATCCGTGAGATGGATCACTTATATTACTAAAACCGCCATAATTATGATGGATAGATTTATAATTAATATTTTAGCGTCTCTTTTTGCACCACGAAAATAAGTGCTGACGAAACTGTTTCCCACATTTGAGTCAAGGATAGTACAAGACGTGACATGCTTATATACCTAGAGTAATTTAATGATTGAAGGTTAAATTAATATTTGCATTAAATATTATTTAAAGTAATTAAGTCGTATGTAGGTACTAGTTTTTAGCGCGGTTCCGGTTGTATTTTTTTTTATAGACACCACGATTTCAGCTTGACAATGCGTGGTGCTAGGTTAAAAAAAATATTTAAAAATACAACCAAAACCGCGTTAATAACTAGCAGGTACACACACCTGCTAGTTATTAACGCGGTTTTGGTTGTATTTTTAAATATTTTTTAACTTACGAAAAAGGGATGGGGAAGGAGGTTCTCAAGTCGACTCGTATATATATATTTTTTTATGTATGACCACGTCTAACTTTTTACATAATAGTCCGATTTTAATAATTCTTCTTTTATTGGAAAGGGTATACCCCAAAGTTGGTCTCATATAAATTTGGAAAAAAAATTCAACCCTAAAGGTAGGAAAATAGGGGTGATTTATTGTTCTCTCACAGATTTTAATGCTGAGTTGTGTGTGTGCCACATATGCCTGCCCTTTGGCAAACAATTTGTAGATTATAGCCACAAAAAAATATAAAATAAAAACTTTTTAACAAAACAATTAAACCGCCGAAAAAACTGAAAAGCAAAACCTTTTTTACTTAACCTTAATAACTAAGTCCTTAAACTAATGTAAGTATACCCTAAATATTTTTTAGAACAAAGATGTCACGCTTTGTGATTGAAATTGTGTGGGTGCAGTTAAAGCGGTCAGTCGTTTGAGTTCTAGGTCGCCTGTCATATTTTTAGATCATAAATTGAATGATGCATAATTTAAAATGTCAAGTTATGATTAGCTTGACCTTTAAAATTGTGACTACGATGTCGACCTACGATGCCCACGTAGAAAAAAATATAACAGCCCTACGCTAGGAATTCCCATGGGTCATCCAAGAAATAGAATGAGAATTCTATTTTCAGTTTCTTTTTTTTTTTCTGTGTAAACGGCTGCGACTAACGAGTTGTCGCAGCCGTTTACGAGTTGCAGGTCGTAAGTTCGAACCTAGACAGGCACTTTACTTTGTCTAAATTATTTCATCACGCTCATCTTTCATCATTCATTATTTCATCACTACTGCTCTCAAAACAGTGAAGGAAAACATCCTGAGGAAACCGGCATGTCCTTGAACCGGAAGTTCGAAGACATGAGACATCCACCAACCCGGGCTGGCGTAGTGGGTTACGGCCCACTCCCTCTCACAGAAAGGAGGCCTGTGTCCCAGCAGTGGGAACGTTATAGGCTGATAATGCTACACAAAACATTCTAGAGAGGATCTGGAAAAAAAGCTGTCATTCGATCTTCGACTGTCGTTAACTGTACCTTGTGTCCTAACTAAAAGCTATCGTCGCGTGAGTAATCGATCGACTCGATCGTTTGTATAATATTTGAAAAACAGACGTGACTTGGTTGATCGCGCGTCTATGTCATACAAGCAGCGTCCCGCGGTTTCACCCGCATAAGTGCGGCGGTCTTGAGAATATCGAGATAAAAAGTACCCTATGTCTTATTCTGATGTAAAAGCTACATATTTCATCAAATTCCGTTCTGTAGTTTTTGCGTGAAAGAGTAACAAATATTCATCTATCCATCCATCCATCCTCAAAAACTTTCGCGTTTAAATTATTGGTAGGATTCATATAAAAGAGCCCGACCAGCGCTTTTGGTTAGGACGTGGTCCAATTTGTTCGGTAAAGCCGAACGCTTGGTCGCGTCGACAGAGGGCGCCTTCCGGTTTTCCAAACAAATGAGTAACATAATGTTATAAACTTTTTTGTTTGGTTAGCACGCGGTTGTATTAAGAAGCCTGAAAGTCTGACAACCAGTCATAACAAGTAGTATAGTTACTGGGTAATAACCCAGTAACTGGGTTGTGGAGGTCAGATATAGGCAGTCGCTCCATGTAAATTAATGGTATTCAGCAGCGACCGGTTAGACTAGAAGCCGACCCCAACATAGTCGTGTTAAGATTATGACAGATGATGATCTGGTTAGAAAGTTTGGCTAGTCTGGCGTTCATTAGTCTTTTGTGTGTTTTTAGTTTATTCTGATCTGATTCAATGTTTCTTGTCATCTATTGTTAATCTTTAAATAAAGCGACCACAACCAACAATACAATATGTTGCATCAAGAAATATGTCACAATTAGGTACCTTGACCTAATTAACCCCCATCTAACAGTTCTTGCATTATATTCTATTAAATTATATCATATTCAAGATAATATTAACCATTCTTATATGGTTATAAATAATTATCGACATTCTTGTGTAAACTATTGTATGCAACAATAACGCAAGTAATTGGTTTTATAATAACAAAACAATTGTGATAAAATCCACAATGTTGGTAATAAATACTTGATTTCATGATAATCTATCAACTCAACACTATTACCTGCCATCTAATCTCTTCACCACCCTTGGTTGACTGGTAGAGAATGCCTAAGGCAATATTCCGCCTTTGTACCTTTTTTTTGTGCGAAAGGTTTAAATAAATAAATTATATATTTTCCTAGCCATTGCCCCAACTATGTTGGCGTTGGCTAACTGCATAATAGGTACATAGAAAGAAAGAAAATACGGTTATTTGCGGTAAACATGACGCAAAAAAGAACATAAAAACAAATAAAGAAAAAAACAATAAGAAATGGTTGACATGCGTCACATCCACGCAAAACGGCTATCGCTGGAACCATAAAGTTGAAAATCATTAAAGAAATTGGACAGATTGTAGTAGTTTGATATGCTGTCTGTACGTCATAATTATGTTGTTAAGACTGGACTTTCGTCTCTAAGTAATCAGCAAATAAGTTTCTTTAATATTCAATGTACAGATAGATCGCACGCATTCATATTGCTTATATCTCTGCAAAAAAATTAAATAAATGAATTTTGTAATTTATGACATATTTATGTTAAATATTCGTACATTTATTACTAACTAGCACACGACCTGGTAATAGTTGAATATTAAATATTTATGACTAACGTGTTCTTTTATAGAGGAGGACGCTTCATTATTTACAAAATCGTATTCCTTTATTACGCATAATGGCGTCAATTGAAATCGATTCGTAGAAGTTTATAATATCGATTATGATTGATTTTGAAGTAGTTAATTTAAAAATGTAATCGATTCAAAAGCTTTAATATTTCGTTTTAAGAATGCCGATAAGTTTTTTTTATTTTTAGTTTGCAATTTATATAATTTCTGTGAGCATTCGGTAAAGCGAATCACTAGTTTAGTAAGGTGTTTGTCAAGAACATGGGCTGAAATGTCGTTTTGTCAGCTGACAACAACAAACAGCGATTAACTAGCTGGTAAAACCAGTCAGGGAACTGGGTAAATGAGCATTTCCCAGTCGTAAACGAAAAGACAGGAGAAATATCCGAACACCACGCTGCGTTCCTAAAACGGGTAAAATAGACTTGGGCAAGATGGCTACCAGGCTCAATGGATTGGGCGGGTCACATCAACCGCATGGTGGATGACTGCTGTGCAAAAGCTTCCACACAATGGGTGCCAGAAAATGGACGGCGCTGCCGAGATCGGCCTAGAAAACGGTGGCGAGATGACGTGGACGCATACCGAGAGGGCTGGTTGGAGGTGGCGTGGGAAAAGAGTTCCTGGAAGGATTTGAGGGAGGCCTTTGCCCAGCAGTGGGGAGGCTTAACAAAAAAAAAATATTTGCGCCTATGGGGTCATTAAAAGCCTGTCTATTTTCGTTGATTTTTCCTTTGACCAGAAACCTAATTGGGTAACACACGATCAATCGGAATCTGAATCATTTTGAAGCAAATTGCTAATCCATTGCTTCATAAGTTCGAAAAATTTATCTGCTCAACACGTAAATAACGCAATGAATGCTGTTGAACTGTCAAAATGAAACCGATTCCGATTGATCGTATGTTACGCAATTAGGGTGCTAGCTATTAAGAACCACATATTTTACAAAGGAGTTTTAAAATGTCTACTGATTATTTTGAAAATAACCTTATGAAGAATTCAATCTTATTTACTTTCGTTTGCATTAAGACCTTGGGTGACCGCAATTCCGTTGCCTCATCTATCATTGATCATACTTACGATTCTTCAAATAGTTTGAAACGTGATCATCTTTCTTTTGATCGCAATCAAATCAGGCCAAATACTAGGACCCGATAGTTTAAGTAGATAGCTTATTTTAACATGACCTCGGTATTTTGACATTAATTTGTTAGTAAAAGCTTTTATTTTTAGCTTGATTGAAAGGAATTAAATGGCTCACATTTAAATTTTCAAACAGCGGTATCTAAATCTTTTGATCATTGTTTAAAAACTTATTGCAATAAATAATATTATCAAAGATAATTCTGAATATATCACAATGCAATGCCTGCAATGTGTAGCGGTATCTACAACGCCACGTGCGTGACGTCAGTCAGATCACGTCGGGGTCACCAGTATAGAGGCATGAGGAACAGGGTGTAAAGTTCACTCATCCGCCATAGAAAAGGGAGGATCCACCGAACAGACGGGTGTTGTGTCTGGCGGTCAACTGCCCACCGGGTGATGTCGGGAAGTTTTATGTATGCTAATTGCGCGGTAAACTCTGCTTGCGAGATGCAGGATTTGCGTGACGTCAGTATGATGCGTTGTTCGCATGTGGCGTTGTAGATACCGCTACAAATGCATTTAGCACGTATAAACAGCCCAAAAATTCGCCTTTATTATATATCATTGCTGAGAGCGATCACGATGACATATTTACATAAATAACCTTTTAATAGGGGCAAGTAACTTCAACTCGCAAGCACCAGAAAAAACCCTCCTCTTTTTTCAAGTATCATGAATTAAGAATTAAAAAGCTAGTTAACACTTTGCTAATGGACACTGCGGGTCCATAGACGTAACAATAAAATTTCTATTGTGTCTCGTTCATAACATAATCAGCCTATAATGTTCCCACTACTGGGACACAGGCCTCCTCTGGGTAAGAGAGAGTGGGCCGTAATCCACCACGCGGGCCCATGTCTTCGAATTTTTGTTTCTAGGACATGCCGGTTTCCTCACGATGTTTGATGCTGAAGTCAATAAATAACTTCAGAACCGAGTCATTAATTTCAAAATTGTATCTACTTTAGATGCTGACTCACTGACCATTCAAGCAAATGGAACTTACAATATTACATCTTCCAACATATCTCAAAGATAATACAAAACAATTAACGGTAGTCGGTAACACAATTTCAATCCATACATTACCTAACCACAGCTTACTGAATAGTAGTAGATACGCAAAATTAATCAGAACAATGTAATAGATTGTCAGTCAAACTGATGGATGGCTGGCGTTCCATTTGTTCATGTCGTATTGATTGTCTTGACTAATGGGAGCAGAACTACTTTTGGACAACTTGATGACATCACAAAGCATAATAAGCTAGTACGTTATCGTCCAAGCCTTCTTTTCACATTCCTGGATCGCACACACACCTACGATTACTAACGGAAACCCAGCACTGACTACCGGCATCCAGAAAGCGTGAACAGGGACTACAGTCTGATTTTAAGAGATTATATAATTGCTTGTTCTTGAGTGGAGACCAGCACCCTAATTGCGTAACACACGATCAATCGGAATCGGTTTCATTTTGACGGTTCAACAACATTCATTGCGTTATTCACGTGTTGAGCAGACAAATTTTTCGAACAATGAATTAGCAATTTGCTTCAAAATGATTCAGATTCCGATTGACCGTGTGTTACGCAATTAGGGTGCGGGAATCGGTAAACGTAAGGTGGGACGCCCTCAGGCTAGGCTAGATCTTCGCAGTATGGCTGGTAGTAGGGAGGCCTTGTCTAGCTTTTTCGTCGGTAATAAAAAAAAAAAAATCTTCTGTTTCATAGAAAGGTGTAATACCTACGCGGTCAAAACGCATGGAACACCAATTTTTTTTTTTAATAACCGACGAAAAATTTCATCGCTCTGGGGTCTAAACTCATGTGCTGAATCCATGGTTACAGTTTGCGCGTCGATGTCCCTGCCTCCCTGTATACAAGGCTGATGCTGATAATTGCTCAGCAGTATTTTTTGTCTGATCGATCGTTTGATAATAATATACTTTCTAAGACCACCAATTCCTCTGTCAAGCCTGGTGATACAGCCGGTCGATTCTGTAAAAATTTCACCGTGAAAACTCAAGTGAAGTGAGCTTGATATGAGTTGTCAGTAGTGTCAATTCCTAGCATTATTTGGAATGACAGTTTACTCCACGCTCACTTCACCTAAGTTTTCACGGTGAGATGGTTACAGAATCGCACTGCGGTTCATTATTATTGGCAGACAAAAGCGCAAAGTCTGGACGGTGTTCTTTCGCCTTTTCCGTTGCACGTGTTTAACATGAGTCTATGATTTGCCTGGAGCTACAAGGAAACCTAGTAACCATAAATAACACAACATGACACCTGCATTTCCCAAAGGGTTAGGCAGGGGTACAATAACAATAAATCTTTGCTGGAATAACTAGTGCAATAAGTATTTTTAGCTCCACAAATTACAGTCTTATAGATACTATATTAAGTTAGCAGGTATTTTGATAAAATTTTGTAATTCATGGGAGATCTGGAGTCTAAACTAAGCCTAGACCTGAATTTTAGAACTGTGCGACTATTTTTACATTCAGTGGGTTATTGAAAAACATTACTGAGACAATAAATTTTCGTGTGACTGTAACTTCAATGGCACCCGTGACCTTCAAACCGGGACATAGCGAATATGATACTTGGTCGCAGAAATATTTTCAATGGTAGTATACAAGCTAACACTAAAATAACAAAATTATATCCTAAATTAACTAAAACTATTTACAAACTAAAATACCTATAGCGTCAAAAAATTCATCCGCTTCGTTGGCGACTGGTAATGTACCCAAGACACTGGCGGCATTGCCACGTTATATGGCAATGCTTAGCCTCTGGCCAAGGTAAAAGCCAGCCCTTGGGTCATGGGAAGTGTCAACCAGTTGTTTCGAAATTTCCTTAAAAAGACCATGAGCACTCGGACCCCACGGCCCGAGGGTTTCAACCCCAAACGGCTCGAAAATATAATTATCAATAAGGTTATTATATTTACGCCACTTGAGGTTTTCCGCAGCCGCAGCAGCAGCACCAGCGCAGCACGCCGACCCTGGAAGATGGGATGGCGCAAGAGTTTCGACACAAGTTGCATCCCACACTAGAGGCCTTCCATGGAAATAAAGACATGCCATCCGGTCTCTTGCGCCTAATTTAATATTTCTTTTTTCGTATTTTTATTACCTAAGTACCAGCATTCATACCTTATTATGCAATTATTTTATTATGTTTTTGTATGGTTGTATTGTATTGTAATAATTTAATTAATTGATAACCTTTTAATGTGAATGTTGTGCATGCCTATAGGAGATATATTTACACAGAATTGAAGACTCGTGATTGCCTATTGTTACCTTTGTAAATATATCGTTGGTGTACATTGCTTAATAAATAATAATAAATTACAACCACTAATAAAGAGTCGAAACTAGAATTGTCTGTATATAATGTCAAATAATAAAAAGATTATGTCAAAGAAGTGTATAAAAAATAAATAAGCATGTAATTTGAGAGCAGTTAATAGACATTTACGTAGTTATGTCGTTAATGAGGTGCTAATAATTATTATAAATGCGAAAGTTTTTGAGGATGGATGGATATTTGTTACTGTTTCACGCAAAACTACCGAACGGATTTTGATGAAACCTTACAGTAGTATAGCTTATACATCAGAATAACACATAGGATACTTTTTATCCCGATATTCCCACGGGATGGACACTTATGCGGGTGAAACCGCGGGGTGCTCCTAGTAAGCACTAAACAAAAGAACAATTATAACCTTCTAAAAGTAATTAAAACAGATCAAAATCGGGCGCCAGGATGCTATAAACATAATCAGAGTTTTGATAACCAACGTAAAAATCTATATGCTCACGACATATCGTGGTCGTGGTGCACATGACCTGGACTGCCGTGTCGATCAACTTATTGATTTTGACCAAGTAATAGTCACGCGTCGGGTCGGACAACTAAGATGGTTTGGTTCCGTAGGTAGGTATTATATTTAACATTAAAGAGTTGACAAGTATTTTTTCGGTACGCTCGTTCTATAAACTCAAACTCAAATCATTTATTTCAATTAAACCATTTCAGGCACTTTTGAATTGTCAACATTTTAAATAGTCGGTCGGTTAGTCAGAAAGTGAAGCTAGTTGCCCATTCCAAAGCGTAGATCTCTTTGGAGAAGAACGGGCAAGAAACTCCAAGGACACTCTTTTAAATCAAGATATTATTACAAAATCCTGGGTACATTATTCTTACTGCTTCTATAGGTATGTGAGAACAATGAAAAAAGAACAATTTAAAATATAAAATTAAAAATAAGCCCTGGCAGTTAAGAGATGACCAGTCTCAACCGACGGCGCCCGTTCACGAACATGTATAGTATCGTACTGCTTGTCCATCGTCTACTGAGTTTCGTTTTCTTTTTTCGTCATCAATTTTTTTTAAAATCCTGAATGGGTCTGCTCTTGACGTCGATCACGCCTGATGGAAAGCGATGGATGAGGTCTATAATAGAACGAGCGTGCCCAGAAGATGCCTGTTCATTCTTGCTTTAGAGGCAGACGGGTTAAATTAATTACTTTAAGATATCCCAAAAGAATATTACTTTCTGACGTTCCCTTGGGTTTCAAACTTTAAGCATCGCATAAGTTGACCTTTTATATTCTCGTCAACCAAGAACATTATCCAATAAGTACCCAGATCTCATTGAGTCATAATTTAGCAGTAGGTACAATTTCTCATGATCCTCTCGATTACACAAACACATAGGCAACCCACAAAAACTAGATAAATGGCGGAAATGTCTCAATGCAGCAAATTGTACATGATTTAAGCAATAATAAGATATTCCATAATTTGCCTTTCGATAGGCACATGTGCTTTGTAAGTATTTTATAGGCATCATCTGTATTTTGATCTGATATCCTTTAGTTGGAATCAATGTTAGTGAATGGATGTGAAAATTATCAGAGTTTGAATGTAGTTATTTTCGGGTTTTACGGAATATGAGTTGGTAAAATGAAATCTCTGTCTCTACTTGTCATATTTGGGTAGAACCTGCAGTGCGATTCTGTAACCATCTCACCGTGAAAACTTAGGTGAAGTGAGCGTGGAGTG
Source organism: Apamea sordens (assembly GCA_945859715.1). Taxonomy (NCBI): domain Eukaryota; kingdom Metazoa; phylum Arthropoda; class Insecta; order Lepidoptera; family Noctuidae; genus Apamea; species Apamea sordens. The sequence continues at coordinate 2,848,939 of OX244002.1, forward strand.
AGCTGTCATTCCAAATAATGCTAGGGATGGACACTACTGACAACTCACATCAATCTCACTTCACTTGAGTTTTCACGGTGATATTTTTACAGAATCGACCGGCTGGATGACATTTATGACTCACTAGCTTTTGCCTGCGACTTCGTCCGCGCTATCAGTTCGTTTTCGTTTAGCGTTATTTCTGACTTCGTTTCTTTCTGCTCGGCTCTTAAGAGTCACAGCGTGATATTAAATAGCCTATAGCCTTTCTCAAGAATAGGGCTATCAAACCCAAAAATATTTTTGCAAATCCGACCGGTAGTTTCAGAAAATAGCCCGTTCAAACAAACTCTTCAGCTTTATTATTAGTACTAGTTTGTGCCTGCGACTTCGTCCGCGTGTTTCTTGTTCTTCCGACCCACCCCATCGCATCGCATCGCCTGCGCGCGCTATTACTGTCCTAAGTGTCTTAGCGTAATGTTAAGTAGACTATAGCCTTCCACAAAAATTGGGCTATCAAAAGCAAACTTTTCAAATTTTTAAAATCCGACTGGTTGTTCTAGAGATCGTTCGAGAGCGTTCAAACAAACAAACATAATTTTCAGCTTCATCTATAATTATGCCAAGTTGTACCTTGTTCGTTACCAAATACGACACGTAAGGAAAAGTACAGTGTAATATAGTAAGTAATCTACTAGATGAACTAAAAGTAACGTCCTAATATGTCATTTCGATTGATTTTGCAATACTAAGCCAAGTCTAATAGTATGGTTTGATGTTCGGACAGAAACAAGTAGTACTACCTTTTTCAGAAAGACTAACTGCAATAGGTTTTAGACGTCAATGATGGATACATCCTGTGAAGGAATGTGGAATGATGGGTCGGCTTTGTCAATACCTAGGTACATAGTTTATATTAGAAAATGCGAAAGTGTATCTATTTGTCTGTTACCTTTTTAACCGACTTCTAAAAAAGGAGGAGGTTCTCAATTCGGATGTTTGTATTTTTTTTATTTTTTTTTATGTTTGTTCGCGCATAACTCTTTCGCTTGCCAACCGATTTGAAAAATCTTTTTTTGTTAGAAAGGGTATAACTTCCCAAATGGTCCCATAGAAATTTCATCAAAAACGGTTCAGTAGTTTGGTTTTTAAACCAAAATTACTGGTAAAAATTACAACCTAAAAGTGAAAAGTAAAAACTTTTTTGCAAAAAAAATCAACCGACTTCCAAAAACGACACTAAAAAGTGAAAAATTACTTTAATTTCGGAAGTTGGTGGCAAACAACGAAAGTGTGAACCCAACGACACCGACTTCCGAAATTAAAGTTATTTTTCACTTTGTAGTGTCGTTTTTGGAAGTCGGTTGATTTTTTTTGCAAAAACGTTTTTTTAAGGCTAAACCACTGGACTGTTTTTTATTTTTTTATTGCTAAATGCCTGCTTTTGAGCTCAATCACGCCTGATGGAAAGCGATGGATGAGGTCTGTGAATGAACGAACATGCCCAGAAGATGCCTTTTGTTGTGTTGTAACATTTGTTTTTATAGTTTAAAAAAATATTGGTCTTGTTAATCAGAGTTAAGTAAATTACTTTAAAAACTTCAAAGAAATAGAATTTCTCTATCAATAGTTTTGATGAATTTTGGTATTAAACCCTTAGGCAACATGAAATAAGTTTCTATGAAATAATGCAAAATCCATGGAACATGTTTTGCATAATATTTTCAACAAATATTTTCTTATCGTTGATATAATCTATATAAATATAAAAATCAATGCCACTTTTCGTTGTAATTTTATAACTCAAGAACGACTGCACCAAATTGGATAATTCTTTTTTTGTGTTCGTTCGTTAGGAGTAGGGTAGGAGTAGGGTAGGATTAGGGTAGGAGTAGGGTAGGAGTAGTGTAGGAGTAGGGTAGGTGGAAGGACCACGCGAACGAAGTAGTGCCGGGCAGCTAGAAATAATTTATATGGCAAAACAACGTTTGTTTGGGTCAGCTAGTATAATAATATAGAGCTAGTCAGAGTTTCGATCCGATTTTTGTTAATGTGGGATTTCTTGAATTGGAAGTAAAATGAAATTAAATAGTTTATATAATAGTCTAGCTGCTGCTGTTTGCTGTAAACTGCACCTGTTCCGGTGGAGATTCATTGACGACTCCGCCTTGGTGTAAATATGGTGCTGTTCCACAAACGACGTGTCCTGTCAGCTGCAAGTTACAGGAACTGATGGACGCTGGTAATGGCGCCAAACAAGTAGCCAAATTCTGAGCAGAGTCCATTTAGATTGCTATACTCTAGTTAGAGTCTTGGCAGTTAAAGGCACATGGCAAGGCGACCTTGTTCTATGAGAAAGATGAAATAGGCAAATTCTTGAAAAGGATTTTTAATGATGGCTCTCCAACTTGGACATGGAATGATTGATGTACAGGGGACTGGTACGGATTTGGCTAATGTCCTTTTATATACGGCTAATTATGTATCAGGAGGCGCGGCATGCAAATAATTAAATGGCTAAGATATTTAATTAGTAGCAGCGCCCCGCGGTTTCACCCGCATAAGTTTCAATCTTATGTGTACCCTATGTGTTAATCCTGTTTATAAACTATCTGTGTGCCAAATTTCATCCAAATCCGTTCAGTAGTTTTTGCGTGAAAGAGTTACAAACATCTATCCATATGTAACAGACAGGTAGCCTGTGACCTGGGATAGGACATAATGCTTCTTTTTATCCCGATATTTCGGCTAGACTGGTAAGAAAGAAAGATAAGAAAGAAAGAAATCTATGAAGAATAATAGACGAAGTTGCGGACAACAGTTAGTAGATCTATGTCTAAGTATATCATAGGTCAGGCTCACCTGAAACTGTAAAATGTTCCCAAACAACCTTAAACTTTAATGCTTTAGCGATAAAGTTGAAAATGTATTAAAGAAATTTGACAGATTGTAGTGGCTTGGCGTCTGTACCTACATTTAATTATGCTAATACCCCAAGGAAGAATGCAAGGATGATCGTGATCCTTCGTTTATTGAACCCGGATACCAACCATAAGATATTAATAATCTCGCAATTATAAAAATAATTAAAAATAAACAACGTAGGTAGGTACTACGTACTACCTACGCATGAAGTACCTACAACAATTATAAAAATCAGTATGTTAAATGTTATTAAATTGTTTTTTTTATCATCCGCAATTATTTTTAAATACATACATGACGTGTGTATTAGTTTTATAAATTCATCGGTCGAGGCATATTTTGTTTTAATTTATTAAATTGTAAGGTCCATGAATAAATTAAAAGGTACTAAAATTTTATAATAGCCCTTAAAGTTTTCTATCGATCATAGGGTTCTCAATGGTAAAAAAAAATAAGAATTGTTGTTATGTAGTTACTAAAAACTGCATAATTTGTTTTCCAGTATGGTCTGCCTAGCACTTCATGAATAACAGGCGTGAAGGTTTTGGGAAACATTTATCTACAATAGGCTAAACGGCGCATTTCACCAGACATCCCGGTGCCAACTCTGGTAGACGCTCGAGAAACCTTTCCCGTGGCTATATAGGTACTTAGGTAACATATTATAAGAAAAATAAGAATTTTAAAAAGTTCATTTTGTACCAAATTTTCATATACATACACAGCCAAAAATGAGTCAATTTCACATAAATTCCTACATTATATCAGCATGATATTCCTTCATACAACCGACCGTAACTATAAAGAACGCAAATGATTATTATAATAAGTAGTTCCGGTCTTACTAGTACAAACATCCACAAAAACCTCCACGGATCTCCAATATAAAATAAACAAAGTAAATCCCACCATACATGGGACACACAGACACACACGCTCACAATAATTAGAGTATCAGTAATATTGATCGAGTTATTGAGTAAGAACACACACATACACACAGGCACTGTGGAATCTTCACTATTAGTACTGTCAAAGGTTAGCTCCGTGCACACAATTTTGAGTAACCTAGCATGGTGAACGAATTAACTTCATATAAATAGGATGCAGTTACTTCGTTATGCACATTCGGTGATCATCCCGTGGTAGCACAACAGCTTAGAAATGAAGCTGGTAATACATTCAATTAATAAATAATAATTATTAAAAAATAATCCGTTAAAAATAAATAGTTCTTTTTATAAAACTAATAATAATTTTTAAAATAACGGTCGATTTTTGTGTGTTAATAAATTCGAAATTCAAAAAAGTTTTTACATAAAAATGGATTGCAGTGAAAGTTTACAATTTACGAGATTCAGGAGCGTGACGGTTGATTGATTACATAGTTTATTTTACAAAATTAAACTTTAACCCTTCGTAATATCCATAGTATTCTGTAAACTAGATGAGCCAATCAAGGGCTTCCCTTTCTAACTGTGACTCAATTTAGATTCATGACAAATCAGTGCCTTCAAATTGTCGTAGTTCGTAACCTCTCATCATTTCCATTAAGACTAATTATTTTAATTTCTTCTTTTCAGCTCATTATTTTAACGGTAGTAGCGTGCAGCTATGCTGACAAGCTGGACAGGACGTACTTGCCTCCTGCAAGTGCGGGAACTGCTGGAGGAAGCCCAGGATCTTTGACGGCACCTGGAGGCGAGCCTGGCTTTGACCTGCCTAAAGGTCCTTCTTCATTTGGCCAGCCTTCAGGCCCAAGTGGTTCCATTGGATTTGGACAGCACTCAACTCCTGGTCAGCCTGGATTTGGCCAGCCTGCTTCTCAATACGGTGCTCCTACTGGTGGAGTTGGAAGCCCAGCGCCTGGTCAGGGTCCTACTGGATTCGGTCAAACTACTTCTCAATACAGTGCTCCTGCTATCGGTGCTGGTTCAGCTCCCGGTCAAGGTCCTACTGGATTCGGTCAACCTGCCTCTCAATATGGTGCACCTAAAGGTGGTGTTGGAAGCCCAGCTCCCGGTCAGGGCCCCACTGGATTCGGTCAGACCTCAAATGCAGGTCAGCCTGCCTCTCAATATAGTGCTCCCACTGGCGGCGCTGGCAGCCCAGCCCCCGGCCAGGGACCTGCCGGATTTGGCCAGTCACCTTTCGGAGGCCAAGGATCTCAGGACGCATCCGCTTATTCCGGTCAACCCCAACCTGAACGCGAACGTGCCTCCATCGACAAGAACGCCGAAATCCTCAGATACGAAAACGAGAACGATGGCGAAACCTTTTCGTACACCTTCGACACTTCGAACGGAATTTCTGCTGAAGAATCTGGTGTAGCTACGAATGGTGTGCAAGCTCAGGGTGCTTTCTCTTACTTTGGTGATGATGGCCAGCAGTACAGCGTGACTTACACTGCCGATGAGAATGGTTATCAGCCCCAGGGCAGCCATTTGCCTACTCCTCCTCCCATTCCTGAAGAGATCCTGAAGTCTTTAGAAGAAAATGCGAGAGCTGCTGCCGCTGGTACGCAAGAAGGTAAGACTATTAACTTTAATCATTATTATTATTATAATTATGATGAAAAATGTACAATTGTTTTGTCGCATTCGTGGGAATTTGTCAGTGTTGTCCTAACAAGCGATGAAGTGATTGATAACTTGAAGTGATAAGATAAGAGAACCAATCTAGTTTTTGTTATAAAAATGTTGTCATACCGACATTTTGCAAGATAGGTGCGTGCACAAATCGTGTCAGTCGTATTTATAACTCAGACCGGAAACAACGATCTGTAGGTCATTTCTTGTTACGTGCGGGAATCGAACCAGTGACCCGCTGAAACACTGCACTCGTTTTTAAGTGTTAACGTCTAGGTAGCAATAATAATATGTATTTTACATAAGTGACTGACAATACTAAGCCTGAAAAACGGTAAAACTATTATTTTTGCTTACAAATTCAGACTGACGCAATTTATAAAATTTACTTCTCTTAAATATTACCGTAACGTCAGTAACTTCAGATTTAGATATTAAAGCAGGGTCCTGAGCCTGAGGTCCTGAGTTACTCCCTCAAGAATTTCAGATTTATGCCTAATTGATGGCAACAGGTTCACTCATTATTACATGACTTTAACGTAACCGGTGAATAGAATAGTGTGCTCTTTATTATGTACACCAAATGAATTGCATATACGAAAGATTGGTGTACCTAATAGATCACCTCCTAAGCTCTGCCTAACCCTTCCAAGGAAAAAAGTAGTTTACGTTATATATGACCGAAATTTCAACAGTTTATTTAGATACCCATTTAAAAGAAGACATTGACTGACATTGACTACTGACACCGTTTTAAAATCTTTACGTTAAGTAACCAATTTAATAACTACTATTAACTTTTCGATAGCGTTAAATCACCTTTGAACTAATACGTTTTTGCTAAATTACTATTACTCTCGTGTTTGCACGATATTTTCGAGAATATGGTGTAACGATTGAGTCAGTTGGCAAGGTCAGCAGCAAGGCGGTTAAGGGTGCATACAATTAGCTAAAATACATCATTTAATTTTTTATAACGGTGAAGGAAAACATTGTGAGAAAACCAGTATGTCCTAGAAACAAAAATTCTAAGACATGTGACATCTACCAACCCGCACTGGGCCCGCGTGGTGGATTACCTACGGTCCACTCCCTCAGGGCCTCCTCCCGCAGAGAGGAGGCCTGTGTCCCAGCAGTGGGAACATTATACGCTGATTATGCTATAAAACAGGCCCCATTTCGATTAGCTTTCTCGTCACCAACTTATTGTGAAAAGCTACTTTTACGTTTTATCGTGGAGAGGTACTTTATTTTCCTTTACGTAAGAATATTAGATTCACCTATTTAAATTGGTTTCATAAAAAAACTTTGTGACTACAGTTTGTATATTAATATGTTCAGCATTTTTCATGCCTTATTTGTTACCCAGATGATTTTAAATACCAAGTTTAAAGCATCTTATTCAAACTGATTTCTATTGTAAACTTTTATTGTGAATGTAATATTCACAATAGAAATTTATAATAGAAATCAGTTCCGAAATACACAATTATTAACAATCTAACCTCTTCTTAAAAACCTGTTCCAGGTGCCTACAACCCTGACGAAGACTCCAGCTCGACCCCACAACAGTACTACGGAGCCGCTTCCCCATCTTTCCAGGCTCAGAGTCAACCAGGACCATCTCCCAGCTCCTACCAGGCTGGCCAGGGTCCTTCTTCACAATACGGTGCTTCCGCTCAATCCGGACCTGTATCTTCTGGACCCCAAGGCTTCCCTGCTCAATCTGGTCAAGGACCTACTTCACAGTATGGAGCCCCTGCTCAAGGTGGACCTAGTGGATCTTCAGGACCTCAAGGATTCCCTGCCCAGCGTGGTCAATCACCTGCTTCTCAATACGGCTCTCCTGCTCCATCTGGACCTCTACCTTCAGGACCTCAAGGCTTCCCAGCCCAACGCGGTCAATCACCTGCTTCTCAATACGGCTCTCCAGCTCAATCTGGTCCTTCCGGTACAAGCAGTCTTACTGGATCTGGTTTTCCAGCGCAGCGTGGTCAATCTTCTGCTTCCCAATTCGGTGCCCCTACCTCATCTGGATCTCAGGGTTCTCAAAATGGTGCGCCTGCATCATCTCCTTTCGGCACATCTAGGACAACTGGCTCTCAGGGAGGTAGTGACTCTGGTTATCAGTACAATGCTCCTGGTACGGCTCCTTCTGGACCTCAAGGCTTCCCTTCTCAAGTTACTCAGACCCCTGGTAACCAGTACGGTGCCCCTACTTCCTCTGGATCTGCCCGCCCATCTGGACCTCAAGGTTTTCCATCTCAGGGTAGCCAGCCAACATCTCAATATGGATCCCCTGCTGGTTCTAGCCCCTCTGGACCCCGAGGTAACCAAGGCCCATCTAACCAATACGGTGCCCCTACTTCTTCTGGATCTTCCAGGCCATCAGGACCTCAAGGCTTCCCATCTCAGGGTAGTCAATCCCCAGCTAACCAATATGGTGCTCCTACACCCTCGGGATCACCCAGGCCATCCGGACCTCAAGGTTTCCCCTCTCAGGGTAGTCAATCTCCTACCTCTCAATATGGCGCTCCTAGCGGTTCTCCTTCTGGTTCAGTCAGACCTTCCGGTCCTCAAGGTTTCCCATCTAAGCCCTCTGGAATAAACCAGGGCTCTCCGTTTGCCCCTGCTGGACCCTCTGGAAACAATGGACCTGCTCGTTCTGGAACTCAGGGACAGTCTGCGGGACAAGATGATGGATACCAGTACAACAGGCCTCAGTCTCAGTTCGGCAGACCAAGCCAACCTGGACAATTTGGACAGCAGCCGCAAACTCAAGGATCAGCTTTCCCCAGACCCACTGGCCAAAGTTTTGTAACATCAGGCCCCACCGGGACATCAGGACCGAGTGGTTCTCCTGTCTCTACTAGCCAAGGACCCGTCTTTGGTAATGGTCCCGCCGGTCCTACTTCTGGACCTTCCTCACGTCCTCAAGGACCTAGATTACCCGTGTCATCTATTGATCAAGGATACCCTAAAGGCCCCGCTGGTTCGCTCTCTGGCAATGGCCCATCTGGATCATCAGCAGTTCCCATTGGCCAGGGTTCTCCATTCAGGCCAAGTGGCTCAGTTGGATACGCACCATCAGGCCCATCTGGTTCCTCTGGCCCCACTAGCTCGGGTTTCCCTAGGCCTAGTGGCACCGTAGGACCTACTTCAGGATCTGCTCAGGGACCTTTCGGACGTCAGCCCTCCGGATCCAGCTCTGGCATGTCTGACTCTGGTTATGAATACAACAGCCCTGGATCTCCGAGTCCTCAGTCTGGATCTGCTCAGGGTCCCCACTCTGGTTTCGGTTCTTCTGGTCAGAACAGGCCGGGACAATTCGGCGCACAGCCTGGCTTTGGACCCGCCGGTCAAGTCAGACCTGGTCAGCAAGGCCCTCAGTCTGGTTTCGGATCTACAGGACAGGGCAAACCCAGCGAGACCTTCGGTGGACCCCGCCAGCCCCCAAGCTTCAGCTCCGAGGAAGGATACAAATACTAAACCAAGGATAGATTAATTTATTTATAATAAAGTTTCAAGCAAATAGACAAAATGTAAAAAAAAAAAATAACTACGCAGTACGCTTATAAAAGTATTTTGTACATATTTATACGAAATGTATAGAATATATTGTTGAATCACTATGTGATTGAAATGTAAATTAAATAAATGATGCAAAGCTAACTAGCTTTTATTATATTTAAGAAACAACGTGTTTCAATTAAGAAATCCTTATTTTAGACAAACACTTATTATTATAATATACGAGTAATTATATATTAGTCGTTAATGCCCCACAGCTGGGCAAAGGCCACCCTACTCTGTTTGCACCTCTCTCTGTCCAGAGCTGCTTATTACTTTTTATTACTTCAAAATATATTGATCACTAATTTTTTAATCATACTTTTATGAACGATACTGACAGGTAATTAATATAAATACTTTTTTTGATAGCCGTATCATAATAATATTAATCAAAATAATATCTGGCGATTTGATAAAGTCATTTGAAAACCAATTAAGCTTTATTGAGCTGATAAAACAGAAACTTTTGGTGAGGCAAATATTTCAAGGCTGAAGTACCTAAATGGCACTGAAATCAGTAATACGCCATCACTGATCATTGATCACTATGATTTTAGTCTTCCCTGAACCTATTCTGAAACTGAATATTTTTGTACAATATATTAATTTAAATTTCATTTGTTATGAAAACAATGATTTTCTCTCTTCAAAGCTAGTCAGACTTGGTTCTTCTATTAAAAGCTACAGACATAATCCGCACAACAATTATTAATGTCAAAATCGTAAAACACGCACAGTCTAGGTAAACATAGGCTGGCAGATATAAGGACAGTCCTTCCAGTTTTACAATATCTAATTAAGATGTTTTACTGTTACTTAAATAAGGTTTTAACATAGAGGGAGGGAAAGTAATTTTGGGCTCTCTACGAATTATAACTCTTTTATAAATACGTAGTACATTTTTGTTATTGTAGTTTATGAATTTCTTTAGCATGGTGTAACAGACTAGTTTTCGTAATCAATGAAAAAATAAAAATAAAAAATAAACTCCCAGTCACAGAAAAGCAAACCCTTAAGAGAAGCTGATATATAGAAAACTTTAAGTCCTACACGTGCCATAATCTCACCTGCGAACTCGACTTATTAAAGGTGCTGAAGCCAAAAGCTATACATTAGGGATTTACAAACTAACAATGACTACACTGTGTTCCCTTCCACATTTAACCCGTCTGCCTTCAAAGCAAGAATGAACAAGCATCTTCTGGGCACGCTCGTTCCATCAGATAGACCTCATCCATCGCTTTCCATCAGGCGTGATCCAGTCAAAGTCAAGAGCAAGCCCATTCAGCAATAAAAATAAACTACAGGGTGTAACCATGGATTCAGCACATGATACTAGATCTCATTGCGTCGAAATTTGTCGTCAGTTATCAAAAAAAAATCTTCTTTTTCATAGAAAAGTGCAAGACCTACGCGGTCAAAATGTATGGAACAGCATTATTTTTTTTTATCAACCGATGAAAATTTTCGACGCTATGGGGTCTAAACTCATGTGCTGAATACAAATGGTTGCGCATCGATGTCCCTGACCCTGTATAACTACTAACTGCTGCTAAAATAATTTTCTGGCATGAAAAGTAGCCTTGATCCTACTATAGATATTAACTATACCAAGCTAGGTACTATTTTTGCTGAATTTTACGGAAATTTGTTCGGCAGTTGGGCACTTAAAATGTACCGAATAGAAAAATGGACTGTCTTTCACATTATTAAACTAAAGTTATAACGTACGGAATTTTTTGGTATCAACTGTGAATCATTTTAACTTTTTTTAGACTCATAATCTACCTTGCTTGCCTTTGCCCGACTACATCGGGGTCGGCTTAGCTTCTAATCTAATGGAATGCAGCTGAATACCAGTATTTTACATGGAGCGACTGCCTATCTGACCTCCACAGCCCTGTAGATGAGTAATTATGATATTTTTTTGACTAGGTAATGTCAATAACGTGTGTCATAATAAAAGGAATAATTATTTACGATTTTATTATAAATTTTATTTCAAAATACTATAACCTTAAACATTTTCATTAACAACTAAAACTTAAAACGCTTGTAACAAAAGGTTCATAGATTACTGTAAATTGTTGCTTTTATTTCCACACAATATCATCTTTAAACACCATAGACGATTAAAAAAAAAAGACGAAGTCCATAACGACCCATAAACAAGTAAACTAAAACGCAATAACATAACGTTAGAAAAACGATAACCAGCTTAAATAATTGATAGTAAAGTAAAGTAAAATAATGTGTGAACCGAACGTAAACGAGTTACATTACTGTTGCGTCACTGGTACGGTAAAGTCGTGTGAAGATGTTGCTCTGTAGTGCTGACGGCGAGGCGTGGCGTGTTATTAATATATTATTTATGAGTTCTGAATGGGAGATGTATGGGTTGTGGATTTAGATGACGTGGGTTGTAATTAGATTGATATTTATGAAGGTTTTGGTAATTTGATTTATGGTTAGGTCGCGGTGACCCCGGAGGCTAAGCGGACGAGCAAAGGCGCAGAAACGAGTACAAAATCACACAGTATGCATATGTAATTAAATGCTAATATGGCTTGTTAAAAAAAACTGACTTACTTACATAATGCACATACCTACTATTAAACCTAAATAACCTTTAGGAATAGCTACTTTAATGTCGTTAGTATTTTTTTATACCGAAATAATAATAGGAACAAATTAGTAAATATCAAAATTATACTTTAAAAAAAAATTATAATGTACTATTTTTTTATTTAGTTTAAATATTAAATCCCGTAATCATAAATCACAGATCATCATAGTGGCGTTATAAAGATCATAATGCAAAAAAATAAATAAAGGAAAAACAGACCAATTCGCAGCGTCAAGACTGTATAGTTAAAACTTAAAAGGTAATTGTGCAAAGGCGTTCTAATAACAGTGATCACGCTATCGAGTGTGACGTTGATTGCACAGATATGGGCTTAGTGCCTGCGTACACGATACAACATTTTTGGATTCAACTTAATCAACTTCTCTTTTCTTGTTCTGAGTCTGGGTGTTTTTCTATCGATAATATGTATGTATTTACAAAAAAAAAATGTATATAAGTAGTTTATCAGCCATCTTGTTACCATAACACAAGCATTAGGTTGCTTAGCTTGGGACTAGATGGCGCTGTGTGAAATATCCAGGGATATTATTATTATTATTAACTTAAGTTCGAGAGCAGTGGTGGCCCAGTGGTAACGGCCGTGACTTACGAGTTGTAGGTCGTAGGTTCAAACCCAGACAGGCACTTTAATTTGTGTAAATTATTTCATCACCACTGCAGCTGTCAAACAGTGAAGTAAAACATCGTGAGGAAACGCTTGTTCTAGAATCAAACGAAGACATGTGGCATCTCATCTCATCATCAACCTACACTGGGCCCGTGTGGTGAATTACGGCCCATTCCATCACACAGAGAGGTGGCCTGCCAGCAGTGGGAACATTATAGGCTGATTATGTAACTTAAGTTCGTATATTTTTTTTATTACAGAATACAATGGTGTCGTTGGGTTCGCATTTTCATTGTCTGCCACCGATTTCCGAAATTAAAGTTATTTTTCACTTTGTAGTGTATTTTTTAGAAGTTTTTTTTTTTGCAAAAGAGTTTTTATTTTTCACTTTTAAGTTGTAATTTTTACCAGTAATTTTAAAAACCAAACTACTGTACCGTTTTTGATGAAATTTCTATGGCACCAATCTGAAAGAATATGCTTACAAATAAAAAAAAGATTTTCGCAAATCGGTTTAAAAATAAGGGAGTTATGAGGTAACAAACATAAAAAAATACAGTCGAATTGAGAACCTCCTCCTTCTTTGAAGTCGGTTAAAAACCACGTTTAGTCATTTTCACAGGTCATGTAGAACATAACAACATTATGTAAGAAAATCTACCATTAACCTTGACATGACCAATTTGCAATTAATTTTCAATTTCGTTCGCATAGTCGTTACATTTTAAGACATCACAAGGAAGAAGGGAAGCGCACAATTAACACCACTTTACGCATCTCAATATTTTAATTAACTTATGTATGTATTGTAATTTAGAATGACAAAGGAATAGAAGTATCTTTTAACATTCTTATTTAGAAGCACATAATAATATCTTATTACTATAATATTTATCCATGTAATTATTGGAACGAAGTTCCTTATCGCGCGTTGCGAAAGGGGGCTAGACGGAAAAAATTAAGACCAAAAGTTGGAACGACACTTTTTGCTATAGTTGTAAGCCGTGCGGCGTACGCGTGTTTCTCTGTCTGTCTCTCTCTCTCCCTTTGAATTTCGTTCCATCCGGGTGTCCCTTGACACCTCTCAAGTTTTTTATTGATATTTATAATTATACATAACATCAGCTAGAAGGCGTCGCCGTCGTGCAGATTCCGTAGATGATGGCGGGACGAGCTGTAGAAAACAAACGACCAGTGGTCCACTTTAGGCCTACATCGAAGGAGCTGGAATTCATGAAGAGGCCTTTGCCCAGCAGTGGGATGATAACAGTAACAGTTACATAACCTCATGGCTGTTATGTTACTGTTACTGTTAGCCTGCATACCAAGTATCAGGAGGCGCGGCATGCAAATAATTAAATGGCTAAGATATTTAATTAGTAGCTGCGCCCCGCGGTTTTACCCGCATAAGTTTCGATCCCGTGGGAATATTGGGATAAAAATTATCCCATGTGTTAATTCTGGTTATGAATCATCTGTGTGCCAAATTTCATCCAAATCCGTTCAGTAGTTTTTGCGTGAAAGAGTAACAAACATCCATCCATCGATCCATCTATCCATACAAACTTTCACGTTTACAATGTTAGTAGGATTGGGGTTACATACTTAGGTACCCCTGCTTTCTAGGCAGCTTGCTTGGTACAGACACCAGCAGGTCAAGCTACCCGAAACTGTCAAATTTTCCCAATCAATCTTGAACCTAATGCTTTAGCGATAAACTTGAAAATCTATTACAGAAATTTGACAGATTGTAACAGCTTGATGTGCTGGCGTCTGTGCTTACTTTACTTAATAAAAATCCAAAATAAGTTTTTAAGTTTGTTTTGATGTAAGTCTGTTATTACTTTAAAAAATAGTTGTTATGTTGCCTCGTGTACCCACACACTTACAAACTAACTCGTACATCACACGTTGTTCTCCAAATGATGATAATAATACAATCATGAACATAAACCTGTGCTTTATGTTCTGAACATGGTATTGTGAAGCTTTTAATAGTGTTAATAGTATATGCGTGTGTGTGGCATGATACATTCAATTAGGCTTCGTAGGGTTGAACGTAGTAGTGAAATTATTTAAAGGATTCGTTCATAATTATGGTGGTTGAAGAGGGAAAGCTTGTTTTATTAAAATATCTTCTATCGCGTTACCAATTTTTTTTTAATTGGTAACGCGAGTCCTAAGTCTTAAGCTGTTTTAAGTCCCGCTGATGTTTTTGCGACATCATTATCTGCTTAGCCTTTTCCCAAGTATATTGGGGTCAGCTTCCAGTCTAACTGGATGCAGTTGAGTACCAACCAGTATTTTACATGGAGCGACTGCCTATCTGGTATGGTAAGACTGGTTGTCAGACTTTCTGCTTCTCGACGACTTCTCGTCAAAGATCGAGGAATGATAGCCGGTACCAACGGCTTAACGTACTTTCCGACATTTGAATAAATAATAAAAATAAGTTTATTATTTAACTATTTTTCGACACAGATTTTTTCATATAACATTAAGTTATACCACTTTGGGTATAACTTAATCGCTCCAGTATCAGACGGGTTAATCGAATCTAATAAAAAATAAAAAAAAATGCTGAAATAATTATATATGAAAACACTATTAAATAAAAATAATCTTACAAACGTTTTACAACTGACACGTATCATCTCAGTGATGTCTATTTATCTAGCGAGATGAAGTCATAAGCGACCATTAACAAACGATGCCCCCTGGGCGGAGGCAGCCGTCACTCATGCTGCAATATGGACGGCGATCTTTTACTTAATAAAAATCTTAAATTCATTAACTGTTAGACAACGCACAGCCTAACCCGCTACGTCTAGGAGCATGAAATTTTCCACAACAGTTCCTTATATATACGACGAAGTGCTTATATTAAGAAAGGATTTCTAAAAATTCACGCCCTGATCCGATAAATAAAAGTTTGTATGGAATTATTTCTTCACTTTTGCAGATGTTTTGAATTTTTTTATTGCAAAATGGGCCAGCTCTTCACTTCGATCTCGCCTGGTTGAAAGCGATGGATGAGGTCTATGATGGAATGAGCAAGCCCAGAAAATACCAATTCATTCTTGCTTTTAAAGCTTACGGGTGATACGGCGAAGGGAACACACGCTGGCAGAGAATAGGCTACATGCCTAAAAAAATCTAATTAGTCCGTCAGTTAGATTATCAAAAAATATTGGACCCGTATTTTTTCTTTTGTCAATTATATAAAAAATTATGAAGATATCACCCGTTAAAGTTCCGCGTGACGTCACGACTCACTACTCCCAAATTTCGACGCGCTTTATCTTTGTAATTTTTTGTTTGATTGACAAAAGAAAAAATACGTGTCCATTATTTTTCGATAATCTAACTGACGGACTAAATATAATAATCTTTTTTTTTTCCAGGTGTATGGTAAATATTACCCCCGCAGGTATTCCCCAAAGGGTTAGTTAGGAAAGTAATAGAGTACACCCACATTTCACCAAAGTAATGAAGGGCGAGCATATTGCTATATTTACCGACCATAAATCAAATTACCGCCGCGGGCAGAAGTTCCAATTGAAAAACACAATTACATTTAGCCTGACCCCGGGGATCGAACCCAAGACCTAACTCTCACTGGTCGCGTTTGTCACCTCTAGAATAACGATGTAACAAATAAAAAAATAGGCATAATTTCAACTAAGGGTCGCCAGCCAGCAGGTAAGCCTGCCAGGGTAGCGGGATCGTCCGAAAGGGTTACCGCTGCCCTGGAACATAAAGGGCTAAGGAAGGAACACGGGTGGGTTTTAGTCAGTAAGAGTCTGACACTCCCTTCTGCTCCACCCAGAGCGGGAGGAGTCATTTGATGACTTCCCATCCTCAAAAAAAAAAAAAGGGTCTATGTATTGTGAGCAGTCAGTGGTGGCCCGGTAAAACGGCACCAACTTACAAGGTCGTGAGTTCGAACCAACGCAGGCACATTACTTTGTGTAAATAATTTCATCACCATTGGTCTCACAAGGGTGAACCAAAAAACGAAGACATGTGACATCTACCGACCTACACTGGGCCCGCGTGGTGGATTACGGTACACTTCCTCTCGAAGAGAGGAGACCTGTGGTCAATCAGAACAATATAGGTTTGTAGCGGTATCTACAACGCCACATGCGAACAACGCGTCATACTGACGTCACGCAAATCCTGCATCTCACAAGCAGAGTTTACCGCGCAGTTAGCATAGATACAATTTCCCAACATCAATCGTTGGGCAAATGCCCGCCAGACACAACACCCGTCTGGTCGGAGGATTCTCCCTTTTCTATGGAGGATGAGTGAACTTTACACCCTGTTCCTCATACCCCCAAAGGCTTTTTACACTTTGCTTGCCCCGAGGATCGAACCTAGGATCAAAAGCTCAACAAGCAGGCTTACCACCTCTGGAACAATAACGGAGAAAATAAAATAAAAGCATAACCTTAGGACTGAGTTTTCAATCGTCAGACAGCTTTCGATTACGTAAAAAAATATTTCAACTCGCCGAAATAATTCATAAGATAACAATTATCTGACTATTGAAAAACGTGCTACAATTATCACGTTTCATCTCAGTATGATGTCTATTTATCTAGTGAGATGAAGTCATATATATTGCCCCCTGGGCGTCGTACCATCCGTCACTCATGCTGCAACATGGACCTATCACGTTTAGCTCGGGCTCGCTGTGACTCAGTTAGCTTCTGCTTTAGATATATATGAAAATCCTACTAATATTATAAATGCGAAAGTTAGTAAGGATGGATGGTTGGATGGATGTCTGTAAGAGTAACAAACATTCACAAAAAGCAAAAAGTACTGAACGGATTTGGATGAAATTTGGCACACAGATAGTTTATAACCAGGATTAACTCATAAAATACTTTTTATCCCTATATTCCCACGGAATCGAGACTTATGCGGGTGAAACCGCGGGGCGCAGTTAGTAAAATAAACGTGAAAGTTTGTATGGATGGATGAATGATTGTTACTCTTTCACGCAAAATCTACTGAACGGATTTGGATGAAATTTGGCGCACAGATGGTTTAAAACCAGGATTAATGAATAGAATACTTTTTATCCCTATATTCCTACGGAATCGAAACTTATGCGGGTGAAACCGCGGGGCGCTGTTAGTTAGTCAATGGTTAGTCGTGGTTATTATCACGACCAACCAACCAACCAACCCACCAACCGACCAACATAAATTTAATTTTTTTTAATGTTATTGCATTAAAAAAAAAAATATGTTTCAATTAAATTTTTTTTTTTTAATGCTATTGCATTTAAAAAAAATTAAATTTATGTTTCTGTCAATTCGAGTAATAAAATAAATCAGGATTATAAGCCCTCAGACTCATACTAATCTGAAATCAAATCTAATTTTAGATCTAGATCCTTGACTATTAGGGGGGCCCGTGGCTAAATAATAACAGCCGCACAGGTCGATCGGTCAGGTTAAGCTACGCTTGCCGCGGTTGGTCTGTGGATGGGTGACCATCTTTACATACCGAGACCCCTCCGTGCCTCGGAAAGCACGTTAAGCCGTTGGTCCCGGCTGTCATTCGTGGATCTTTGGCAATCGTTACGGGTAGTCAGAAGCCCGAAAGTCTGACCACCAGTCTTACCAAAGGGTATCGTATTACCCAGTACCTGGGTTGTGTAGGTCAGATAGGCAGTCGCTCCATGTAAAATACTGGTATTCAGCTGCATCCGGTTAGACTGGAAGTCAACCCCAACATAGTTGGGAAAAGGCTAGGCAGATATACAGATATATCCTTGACTATTCTACTTCACATGCTATTATACTTATAGCATATTAGTACGTTTATGGATCCTTCGTAGTCTGAATGTCATTATTAACAGGCATAAACAATCTCAAAGACAATAAGGGTATACAGATTTATGTCGCGATGCGGGAATTGAACCTGTGACCATGATCTCTGAAAACGGATACAGTGAAGTTTGTAATGAGGTCGATGTGCGTCGCTCGGCTGATTTGAATTGATAATGCTCTGAGCTTACACTGTCGATGGATAGCGTAATCAGCCTATCATGTTCCCACTGCTGGGACACAGGCCTCCTCTCTGTGAGAGGGAGTGGGCCGTAATCCACCACACGGGCCTAGTGCGGGTTGGTGCATGTCGATGGAAAAGGAGATAGTAATTTATCATTTAGGTACAAAAAATTGGTATTCTTTTTTTCAGGTTCATTCAGCATTCACTTTTGTTTCGGTACGCGAGTTATGCATAATATTACTATAAGTTATTATATTATGAAAACAAAGATAATACCGAGGTGTATTAGTCACCGAGTTTGATAAATAGCGGGGCTACCTGCACAAGGTGCGCCAGCTGTTTGTTACGTAAGCCTGCAGTGTAAATATTTGCTGACTGAAAAATTTGGTTACTACTGGAATTTATCAGGAAAAGATTCATAATATCTAATAAAACATTGCTAAAAATACTGCCACCTGAACATGAGTTGATGCTCTCTCTAGATGGTCTCTCTCTCTCTAGATGGTGTCTTTCTCTCTTGATGGTGTCTCTTTCTCTAGATGGTCTCTCTCTCTAGATGATGTCTCTCTCTCTCTAGATGGTCTCGCTCTCTAGATGGTCTCTCTCTCTTTCTTTCTTTATTTATTTATTTTCTTTCTTATATAGACTCCGCACACAGGTTGGCCGAAGCAAGGAAAACCTGCTCAGGTGGAGATTCACAGATATTTTAGTTTTTCATTCATTACAATACAACACACACACTCATATGTACATGTATGTCACGACACTTTATTTTATTTTGCATGAGCTTTTCTATATTTTCTAGCATTTAAATGAATTCTCTCAATTTATTATTACGGACACACACTTCCCTGTGTTTGTTATTCCAGCGTATGGCACTCGTGGGTTGCAGCTGAAAATCAGCATCAGGTGGTACACTAGTGTTGTCATCTGACATTATGCTGAGCTGAGGCCCTTTTGGCATTATAATCTTTGTTTTCTGTTTTTATAGTTTTAAGGTGTATTAATTTTGTGTAATGCCAATAAATGCTGCACAAACAATGGGACTCTTCATAACGTGTCCAGCGGTTGTACGTTACAGGAACTTATGGACGCTACTGATGGTGCCACACACGTAGCCAAAAACGATCCCATAGCTGGGGTACAGGCTGGGCCGTAATCCACCACGCTGATGCCAGTTGGTAGATGTCACAAGTTTTCGAATTTTTGAGCCTAAGACATGCCGGTTTCCTCACGATGATTTTCTTCATCGTTTTTGAGAGCAATGGTCATTGGTAAATGAAATAAATTACTCGAAGTAAAGCACCCCTGGGTTTGAACCCACGACCTCGATTCGTAAGTCGGGGCCGTTATCACTGGACCACCACAGCAGCTCTCAGGAAAAAAACTATTGAGAATGACATCGAAACTTTAAGAAGATAAAAAATTGCAAAACTTGTAGGTACTGCAATTTTTTAACTGCGCCCATACTATGCAGGCAATTACGGATGATTTAACCCGTCACAAGATCTCATCTCTAAAACAACTTCTCTAATGAGTTTGATTGAATTCTCCGCAAAAGTTGAACTAAATCAACCTTTAAGAACTTGATCCAAAAATCTAAATATTTCGTAAAATGCAATTACTTTGTACGGGTTCACTTGTATCGTGTAGGTATTTAAATATTGCTTTGAAACGATATTCATTTATTATTAAAGTAGATAATATTTGGCAAAAGTTAATTAATCACGATTTGGACCACTATCGCCGTGATCATCGGAAGCCGAACCATATTGGAAGGTCATATCGGTGTAGGGTAACCATGTGAGTCAAAAGTACAAATTAGGGCTGATTTTTTATTCGACAGATATTTTTTACCTTGGAATAAAATTGACGTCTGATGGATTTTGTATATAAGAAATGGTCAAAAATTCCAAATTATCTCTGGCGTTGGAAAAATCAGCCAATCATCTGCCTAGCCTGTACCCAACTATATTAAAATTTTATTTATGTTTCAAATTGACGTTATTTCAAGTTAAACAAATATCAAATTTATTTTAATGGTGATTAAGTTGATTTCAGAGTGACTAGCGCTATTGAAAAAATTATGAAAATGTTTGAAGTTGTAATGTAACCTGAACTTTATTGTGTAGGAATTAAAGTTATTTTTCAATAAACTCATATTTGTTTACATTTTTGGCGAATATGTCGCAATTTTATTTTATGTATATTGGGGTCAGCTTCCAGTCTAACCAAATGCAGTTGAATACCAGTATTTTACATGGAGCAACTGCCTATCTGACCTCCACAACCCAGTGACTTGACTGGGTAATAGGTACGATTAAAAAAAATCAGCCCATAATAGAAAAACAAAATAAGCTTCTTAGCACATTCAGTGTGGAATTCAGAATAAGATTAGATGTGATTTGTGTGACTGACTCTTTGGTATAGTGGTCGCAAACGCTACTGCCGAGCATGAGGTCCTGGGTTCGATTCCCAGGTTGGGTAGTGTTTTTGGGTATTCTTTCTGGAATTTCTCAGTAGCAACCTGGATTAATGCTACGTTGATGACAATAGGCTCGTCCCATGGGACATGGACATGGGACTTAAACATAACTGGTGAAATGTGGGTGTAATATAAGTACACCTCTGTCCAACCCTTTCATCACAACAAGGCGTGATGCTATGTAATGTAATTTCTTTCACGATAAAACAAACTCAATGAAACTCAAACTCAATGTTTAACAAATTAATATTAACTATCGTAATTCAATTAATAACATTGAAATATAAATATGTAGATGATAATTATATTATTTATTATTAAATAATAAACGTTAAATTAAACAATTAACATTCTTATCTATTGTTATGTAATTACGAAGTCATTTTAGTACTTACAACTTATTTTTAGAATTAATTTATTCCATTACCTATTTATTTAAACTTGCTCCTAGAAATAACAATTAATATTGCCCTCTAACACAAAATAATAATTATAGTGTCAAGTATGATTTCACTGAACTTACCAATTATATCGATACTGGAAATATGAAATAACGTAAGGGACATTTTGTCGAAAATGAGTTATATATTATATCGTTGGATTCGGAATTTTTTGCTCTATCGATTGGTATATTTAAAATCTCGATATCTAAAAAAAAATGTCCTTTACATCACATATTTTCCGTAGGCCTAGACCATTTTTTTTTCTAGAAACTGGCTGTATATGACATATAAATTAATATTTTTATAAAAACTAATGTAAGTCTCGTAATGTAAGTCTTACTCACAGTATTTGGTATTTACGTTAAATCAAAATCGAGTACATTTTACAACAGGTCATATAAGTTATTCCATAATTTGAGATGTTTTATTATTGTCTTAGGGGGGGTTATTGTACAATCGAAACAAAGTAAATTCACCACGAAAAAAAGTATGTGTAAACTCGCCACAGCTCTATTTTCATGAAAAAGAATCCGCCATATTGTTTATTTCCGTAACGACAGCAGAAAAATGAAACAATAAAGAATAAATCGTTATTTCTTTATTTTTCATAATCACAGAACTTCACATAAAAATCACAGTTCTACTGACAGCTAAAATGTACGCGAATATTGTCTGGTTTTGTCCGTTTTTAAGGCCGCGTTGTCCAGGACAGCATGACCTGCGTGACACGCCTAATCCTAAATAAACATGTATTGCAAGTGGCTGATTTGCTTACAACATTACAATTATAAGAAAAACAATAAAAAGATAATTAAATCACAGTAATAATCAGGTTTTATTAATGTTAAAATCATAGTTTTACTTACAACTCCCCTAGTGGGGAAGTCCCCTAGTGGCGGACATATAAGGTTTTCAGGACATAAAATTAAAACTACATCGACAAATATGTGGGTTATTGTACATTCGCCACAAAGTAAATTCGTCACATTTGGTAAACTCCATACATTGAAAGTGTATTCGCCACATGCATAAAAAATATGTGTGAATTCGTCATAAGTCTCCATAGCCTCCATAGGTAATATTTTTTTCATCAAGTAGTGGTAGAAAACAAAGTTATTGATTTTTAGCGCTCGAAATGAAAATGGTTTCTAAAATCTTTATAATCGTTATAATTGTAAGGTAGCAGGCAAATCAGCCTATTGCAATAAATATAAATGTAGTTGTTAGTAAAACTATGATTTTAACATTACAAAAACCTGATTATTACTGTGATTTAATTATCTTTTTATTATTTTTCTTATAATTGTAATGTTGTAAGCAAATCAGCCACTTGCAATACATGTTTATTTAGGATTAGGCGTGTCACGCAGGTCACGCTGTCCTGGACAACGCGGCCTTAAAAACGGACAAAACCAGACAATATTAGCGTATATTTTAGCTGTAAGTAGAACTGTGATTTTTATGTGAATTTCTGTGATTATGAAAAATAAAGAAATAACGATTTATTCTTAATTGTTTAATTTTTCTGCTGTCTGTACGGAAATAAACAATATGGCGGATTTTTTTTTCATGAAAATAGAGCTGTGGCGAGTTTACACATTCTTTTTTTCGTGGTGAATTTACTTTGTGGCGAATGTACAATAACCCTTTTTTTTTTTTTTTTTGAGGGTGGGAAATCATCAAATGACTCCTCCCGCTCTGGGTGGAGCAGAAGGGAGTGTCAGACTTTTACTGACTAAAACCCACCCGTGTTCCTTCCTTAGCCCTTTATGTTCCAGGGCAGCGGTAAACCCTTTCGGATGGTCCCGCTACCCATGTACAATAACCCTGGCATAGGCATAGTAGGTCACGAATGTATAAAATTCTATTTTTTATAGTTGTTAACAGCATTAACAATATAGAGTGTACCACTATGAGACCTTTACTTTAACAAACTCTAAATGTTTATTTCCTTATGTGTCCCATACATCAATGCCGTTTATTTACATCTAAAATTTTGTAAACGTATATCACTCGTATTCATTATTATTTAACGTAAGGGAAATGCTATCTTTGAAACTGTAGGCTTTATTGATTTTTTACTATTTTAGCTTCAAAGAATGAAGAAATCTAAGAAACTTTGTCCTAGACACTTTTTACATAAAACATATAGTTAAAAAATTACAGCCAGTTTTGTAAGAAAAATATCTTATTTTTGCTCTCCTGAAAACCTTAGTTTTGTCCCTTACGTTATTTCATATTTCCAGTATCGATATTTGATTAAATATCAATAAAACCTTTTACAGCCTATTATATTAATACGACTTAAAATTACACGAATCATTGATATATTCAATATCATTTATGTACACAACAAGAAATTACAACAAGGACAGAATAATTCACTGATGTTATAAACTGAGATGTCATTTATTTATTATTATGTTTTATTTTTAACTGTGTTTAGTTTATGGTCCTGTACGAGTTGCAATAAAAACTATTTCGTTCTTTCTTTCATACCCTAGGAAGGTAGGTACCCTTAGGACAGCATGCTTAAAAAAATGGCTACAAATAGTGTCTTTTCATTTAAGGAAGACATTTAAAAAAAAAAACATTAAATAAAACCCTATACTATTTCACTGCTGGGCAAACTTGAACTCTTTTTTCGCACAGTCTTAGCAGTACACTTATAGGTCATCTCACCACCCCTTTTGTCAACAATTATGATGCATAAAAAAACAATATTAAGGGGGATTCAATCTTTAAACGTGGAACTAACATTTGACTACAGTTAGAAATATTTTATTTTATTCGAAATTGAAAGTTAAGTACTACCTAATTGATTTTTTTTTAAATTTAATTTTAATTTTAACGTTACTTAACTATTGTTTGGCCAAAGAATCAGCATTGCCATACAACGTGGCACTGTCAGCTTTTTGGGCAGTTTTCCTGTTGACAGCGACGCGGACGAAATTTTTTGATGCCCTATCATTCTTTTTCCTCTTTTTATATGTATACGTGTACATATTATTAATATTATTTTAGGTCTGTTAGCTTATATATTATGTACATTTTATAGTAGTTACATTAAAACAAATAAAAAGTCTGTTCTTAATTTTTCACCGTCACCGCAATTTAAACTACATAGTGGACACAGTCTGAAAGCTTGGTCAACCTACAAGAGAAGCTCGCATTGGAATTTGTAAGCGGGCAAGGTCGAAAATTGATGCGCGATCGAGACTAAGTGTCCGTATGTACGGTAATACGACCATTCAAATAGGATTTGTATGTCAAGCGTGGTATGTGAGAAGGGACCAAGATATATTTTGGATTCTACGAAATTGGGAAACAAGAATTGATTGATAGATTGGGAATATTGCCGTGTTTTCCTATAATTTAGATACATGCGGGATCTATATTTATGACAAAGATTGTGTGATCATTGTGCTGTTTTTGTATTAAGTTGGTATTTTTTTATGAATAGATAAATAATAATACAATCATAGAAGTAAGGAAAGTTTGAACATGTTAATAAATAAATAAATTGAAATGTTTCATAATAACAAAAGCTTTAAATATAATTGAAATGAGAATACCTGCCGGAAAAACAAAGATCCAGCGAAAAATAAGCTCTTACCTACAAACCAAAGTTCTAAAAATAAATGTTGTGAGAAGACCAACTAATTGAAAAGAATACTACCCGAAAATCAATTAAAAAAAAAAACAAAGTTTTGCATAGTGTCTAAATCGTACTTGAAAAGTTTTTTTTAAAGTATTTCTTTGTCATGAAACATCAAAACAGGTTTTTTCAATCAAATAAAATCGAAAGCATAATGCTGTCTTAACGAGACGCTTCATATAAAGCCATCCACGACAATTAGACGCGTCCATCCTCGGGCACAACATAATGCCGTGATTATGAAACATCGACCACGACTTGAGATGAAGTAGATCGACCTACACCCTACTATATATACTGTGTACTGATACTCTAAGGTTATCAGTTGCATCCACAGCTTCTGGGTCGCAAGTTGATTCTAACAATAGAATAAAAAGAATAATCATGAAATTGGTAAGCTTTGATGAGCTCCTAGAATTAACTTAAAAAAATTATAAAATTATTTCCTTTTGACATATCATTTCTACCAAATAGAACTACTCTAATATCTTGCTCTAATTTCCACATAAATTCCTCACATTTTAAAATAAATAATTCAATGATGAATAAATATAAAGTAATGTCTAAGGACCAACTGAAAAAAAATCCAAACTAATTTTCACGATTACATTTTGCAGTTCATCATCCTAGCTGCCGTCACCTTGGCTCAGGCCGCCAAACTGGACAGGATCTACCTCCCACCCAACGCTCAGTCTTCTGCAGGATCGAACTTCCTCGAGACTCCTCGCCAGTCCAACGGATTCCAAGACCAGACCGGCGCTGTCTCCAACAATGGATTCTCCAACCCCAACGCTTACAACCAGAATGGTGCTTACTCGGGATTCGAAGGTCGCCCCGAGCGCGCTCAGGCTGCCTTCGAGAGAAACGCTGCCATTTTTCGTCAGGACAACTCCAATGATGGAGAGACTTACGCGTATGCTTATGAGACTGAGAACGGTATCTACGGCGAGGAGAACGGAGTGGCGACCAATGGAGTCCAAGCTCAGGGCGGGTATTCCTACACTGGTGATGACGGCAAGGTCTACTCTGTGAGGTGAGAATCTGTTTTTACAAACACCGAGATACATAATCAACGGTTGATATCTGTCATATTTAAATTATAATTATGCTATTCTATATTTTCAGGTACACAGCTGATGAGAACGGTTTCCAGCCCCAAGGCGACCACCTCCCCACCCCTCCCCCCGTCCCCGAAGAGATCCTGAAGGCTCTGGAGCAGAACGCCCGTGACGAGGCTGCTGGCATCTTTGATGATGGTAAGCATTTAGACTTTCACTAAGTTACGTGACTTTTAAGTCGAGTTTTTTTTTTGTTGCACATTATTAGGGGTGTGGGTGCACATGGGTGTTTTTCTATCTATAATATGTATGTATTTACAAAAAAAAATGTATATAAGTACTTTATCAGCCAACTTGTTACCATAACACAAGCATTAGGTTGCTTAGCTTGGGACTAGATGGCGCTGTGTAAAATGTCCAGGGATATATTATTATAATTGGTCAATAATTTGTATTTCGTTCTTCAGGTTCATACAGCGAAGGCAAATACGACAGCAACAGCCAACAACAGTACTACAATAACAACGCTCAATCCAACAACTACAACAACAATGCCCAATCCAACAACTACAACGCTCAATCCAACTACAACAACGCCCAATCCAACTACAACAACGCCCAATCCAACTACAACAACGCTGACTCCGTGGTCACCAACAACGCTGTTCTCCGCAACAACGCTGCTGGAAGCGGTAGCTCCGTCGCTGGACTGCAGAAAGCGTACCTCCCTCCCGTCGCTCAGAGGAGACAATCTTCCTTCAACGCTAGAAACGGGTACCAATATTAGAGACTGTTGAATATTATTGCTAAAACGACTTATTAAATAATGTATTTATAACCCAAACTATTTTGTTTGTTTTACTTATTGATGTTATTTCAAGGTATTATTAATGAATTTCTGCCAAAAGATAAATACCATCATAATCAGCCCATAATGCTCCCGCTGATAAGACACAGGCCTCCTCTACAAGTATGTGAGAGGGAGTACATATGGAGTATCTCGCATCCACCACGCGGGTCCAGTGCGGGTTGGTCACATGGTTGTGACTTTTTGTTTCTAGGTCATGCCGGTTTCCTCACGATTTATTTATTATTTATTTATCCTCACACTGGAACGCCATACGGCAATTACACCAAAGGAGCAAAAAATCACTTCATGTGCTGCTTTCCATCCATGATGTTTTCCTTCACCGTTTTGAGAGCAGTGGTGATGAAATAATTTACAAATTTTACGATATTTGTGCAGCAGAATTGAATTAACTGCTAGTATTAACTTGAACACCGAAAACTAAATGATATGTGAAATGAAGAAGATGGACTTAATGACAAACAATGTTTTATTTTTTATTGACTATGGTCTCACTCTTTACTTCAATCCAGCCCAGAGGCAGGGATGAGATCTACGGTGGAACGAGCGTGCCCAGAAGAAGCCTATTCACTCTCGCCTTGAAGAGATTCGGGTTGTATGAACTCGGGAATGCAGACGCAGGCAGACGGTTCCACTCCTGATCACGACCGTGGTTGTAAGCGATCATGGGAAATTAACAGATCCATGATAAAATTGTTTGAATCTCCGCCTGAAAAGTGATATACCTACGCTGTAATTGGTTTTGACGAATTTCCTTACACAGATTATAAAAATCTTAAGTTAAGTAAGGGCTGATTTTTCTAACGCCAGATAACTTATCCGAGGAATCATTTTGAATTGTTGACAGTTCTTCCATTCAAGAACTGTTAGACGTAAAATTTATTCCGCGAATATAAACTATCTTTCGGTTGAAAAATCAGACCTAAGTGGACAAAAATCTTAGTAAAAAAAGAAAATATCCGTAAAATTAGAATAATATAACTGAGATATACATTCTGAAAAAAAAAAACAATATATCTAGATTTTTTTAAAATAATTTAATTTAATGAAAATAATAATTCATTAATAAATAAAAAAAAAAAATATTATTTTCATTCATCATCATCATCATCTGCCTAGCCTTTTCCAAACTATGTTGGGGTCGGCTTCCGGTCTAACCGGATGCAGCTGAATACCAGTATTTTACATGGAGCAGTATTTTTATTATTTTTATTCATAAATTTAAATTAAATTTTAAGGAATTAAGAATAATACTGAATTAGATTTTAACTTTATTTTATTAAATATTAATTTGTAATAATCAATTGAAAGTGAATTCAAATGTTAATCTTTAGTTGCATTCTGCCAGTCCAATGACAATAACAAAGCACTTATCGTTATCATAAAAAACTTTAGTTTATAGATTATTACGATATCGAATTTTTAGTGCAACCTACAGTAGCGGCACACTAGGAATTCGACATACGACATAACAATCCGAGGAATAAAAAGCATACCATCCGTTATAGATGACCCTGTAAATTATATTATAAAACACTTGTACCTACTATAGTCTGTTCCAAAAGAATCTGATGAAAGTGCAAACACACTCACTAAAGGAAATTTGTAACACATTCATCTGTATTTAGAAGGTTTGTGTATTAAATTTTAATTCAACAAATCGACGAAAATTGAGGTTATATCGCGGTTTCACCCGCATAAGGCTCGATTCTGTGGAAATATCGGGATAAAAAGTATCTTATGTCCTAATCCAGATTATGATCTATCCATATTGTAAACTTCATCTAAATCTGTTAAACAGTTTTAGCGTGAAAGCGTGAGAAACAAACATACAAAAAATCTAATCTTTTCTCTTTATAAGTTTAGCCGAGAATATTAACTAAAAAAAAAAATAACCTCAATTATGGAATGAAAAACATCTATAGTGTCATTTAAAATTATAATTTTGGTTGCAATTATTTAAATAATCAAATCGAAGTATACAATTTGTACGTGGCAATTGGCATCCACATGTACATTTTCTGATCAATTTGTTTACATTTTCTTCACATACTTTTGGAACAGACAATGTAACTGTCTGATAACTGCTCAAGGTAAACCCACGTTTCCGGCAAATGCGTTCCAGTTATTGACCTATCTGCTTTTTGCGCATCTCACGAAGTTGTAATTAAATAATATTGGTCAAGGTTGGCTTTATATTGTTTTAACTTGTTGAAGTATATTCTGTCTTGAGAGGGCTTTTTCATAGAATACTAGCTTTCGCCCGCGACTTCGTTCGCGTGAAGCAACTTTCTTATTTTTTTTTTTCGTAAGAACCTTGTACAGAGTATTAGAAAACTACAAAAAAAATATCAGCCAAATCGGTCAAGCCGTTTTCATGTTATGTCGTGACAACGGAAAACGGGTTTCATTTTTATATATATAGATATCCCCTGTAGTGGCAGGCATCGTGGGTGGCTATTACTTTAGGGGATTTTTGCTATTTATTTATTTACTTAGGGACAACAAACAGCAGTGTAATAATAAGTACTAAACAAAGGTTAGAACTTAATAATAGAGGTAACAAATACACTACTCACAACGTTATCCACATATTTACTATACAGATCTAGGTACTAGCTCTTACCAGCTGAAAGAGCCCAACGTGCAGTAATCAAAGTCCTGTTAAGCAAACCATTTAGGTACCCAACCCAACAAGTTTATTCGGACTTTAAGGTACTGACAATCCGTCAAATGTTTATGCTTCGTACGATCACACGTGCTCATAAAATTACCCCTCTCAGTAGATGTAAAAGCCCTACACTCAGAAGAAGACCCAAGCCCGTTTTTCCCAAGACTTGTACAAATACCACCTTTGCACGGCGGCATAACCGTTATTTAAGCACATTGTTATATAACAAACTGCAAAATGTATTGAGCATTCATTCCTTGAACAAATTCCAATGCAAACAAAAATTAAAAGAATATTTGCTAACCCTGAACTATGACGATACAGAAGAATTACTCAAACCATAAGTTAAACAGAACAAATCAGGCACCCACTCACACAGACACACCTTCATTTATACATCTACACTCACACATACACAGCTACACTCACCCCATCACACACACCCGGCACTTATGTAGTTACTCTCTTTTCCTTTGCCTTCTTTCCCCGTTTTTATCTTTAAAATTATTATTAGTATTACTCTAGTTTATTTTTTACAAAAGTGCACACTACTAATTTGTACGTAATTATCTTAACAACCAGAATGGACGGATGGATGACCCCTGTAACACAGGTTTTGCCTAGCATGGGGGTCATTGATCATTTATTTTGTACCAGGCTATTCGCATGCTTAAATTAAGTGTCACCCTGTATCTGTGTACCTTTTTTCATGTCTAATAAATTTATTATTATTTATTATTATTATTATAGTTGTTAGAAGAACGATATAAAAGTAAGAAAAATAAAAGTAAACTAACATTACTTAATTATTAGGGTTCTGATCACTTAAAATAGTAACAATTTCTTTTCTTGAGTTATATATGAGTCTTATGTAATAGAGGCAGTAAGCCAATCAAAGCTCTCGGCTGCTACTGAAAAGTTCAAAGTAAAAAACAAATCTTACATCACTTTGGCCACCCCAGGGAACCTAAGACCCCAAAATTATGCCCTTCAGTTAATCTTTGGGTTTGTATTTCCTGAATGTTAATACTTGGTAAAAAACTTAAAATATATTCACTGATAGACAGCGCCCAAACTAACTATCGATAACTGAAAGTAGTTTTTTTTAGTATTTATTTACACTGTTGAAGTAACACGGGTTGATCTTTCTTATCAGATTCATACTCCTTCATCTATCTTGGGCTGTATTTTTGCTTTTTCATGCTGTTTGCTCGCAACTACCGGTACCAGATGTTCAGTAGCAATTGTATCTCATTCCATCTTCCTAATACAAAAGCTTTCTCACCACCCAATCTCAACAAAGGTCATCTACAATTAAACAAGGCACTCGTCAGGCGTAACATCATATCGTCATTAAGAAACATTGACCACTACTTACAATATTATTGATCGATCTGCACCTCACTATAAATACTGTGATAACATTGTGAGGTTATCAGTTGCATCCACAGCTTCTGGGTAGCAAGTTCAATCTGTCCATGAAATATTACGTAGTAGTAACGAAAATGAAATTGGTAAGTTTATAATAATAATATCCCTGGACATTTCACACAGCGCCATCTAGTCCCAAGCTAAGCAACCTAATGCTTATGTTATGGTAACAAGATGGCTGATAAACTACTTATATACATTTTTTTTTGTTGTAAATACATACATATTATAGATAGAAAAACACCCAGACTCAGAACAAATACATGTAGGACTTACAAATATTTGTTCTGTGCGGGAATCGAACCCGCGACACGCAGCGCAGCAGTCCGATCGCTCAGCCACTGCGCTAACCGTGTTGTCATGTTTAAAATGTGCTTCCTGAATTGAACACTGTAATAATATTGGTCACTCTTAACAAAAAACCAAGCAAATGTATAATAAATTTTATAATTTACCTATGGATATTTATCTGAAAATAAAAATGATTTGATAATTGAATTATTGTGTTCAAACCTTACAGGATTTTTTTTAACTTTTCGAATTTTATAAGATAATAATAAAATCTTAAAAATTCAATGTTAGACAAGTTTATCTTTAGTAGTTAAAGATCTTCTGGTTCAAAATAATAACTTTACAATACGTAGAATAGAAGTGGTTAATTCAGGACCTTGCAATAAAAATTATTACCTACTATTGCATTTCCATTTTCAGTTCATCGTTTTAACAGTTGTAGCTTTGGCTCAGGCAGCCAAATTGGACAGGACCTACCTCCCACCCAATGCTCAGGACTCAGCAGGATCTTCCTTCCTCGAGACTCCTCGTGAATCCAACGGATTCAGGGATCAAACCGGTGCTTTCTCCAATGGATTCTCCAGCCAAAACGCTAACGGTCAGAGCGGAGCCTACTCGAGCTTCGAATCTCGTCCCGAGCGCGCTCAGGCTGCTTTCGAGAGGAACGCTGCCATCCTTCGTCAGGACAACACCAATGATGGAGAGAATTACGCGTATGCTTATGAAACTGAGAACGGTATCTACGGCGAGGAGAACGGAGTGGCGACCAATGGAGTCCAGGCTCAGGGCGGGTATTCCTACACTGGTGATGATGGCAAGGTCTACTCTGTGAGGTGAGGGTCCACTTTTATAAGTATCACGTTTACTTAGCTACTAATTATTTTGATAATCCAACACATAGATACAACATTAATTGTTTTTTAAAACTTTCAGGTACACAGCTGACGAGAATGGTTTCCAGCCCCAAGGCGACCACCTCCCCACTTCTCCCCCCATCCCCGAAGAGATCCTGAAGGCTCTGGAGCAGAACGCTCGTGATGAGGCTGCTGGCATCTTTGATGATGGTATACATTTAGATTTAGTTACTTTATTTTCGAAACCTTGTGCATCATTTAAGTGCAAATGACACACCTTTTGACAATATATTAGATGAAAGTTAACTGTCGCAGGCAACATGATTAATCAACATTATTCTGTTTTCCAGGATCTTACAACGAAGGCAAATACGACAGCAACAGCCAACAACAATTCTATAACAACGCTCAGGGCAATAACTACAACAACGCTGACTCTGTTGTTACCTACAACGGTTTCTCCCGCAATGACGCCGCTGGAAGCGGTAGCTCTGCAGCGGGGATCCAGAATGCGTACCTCCCACCTTTTGCTCAGCGCACCAACCAGAGGAGCGCAGTGAGACAACCCACCTTTAAAAACAATGCTCTTCCCCGCAACGACACTACTGGAAGCGGCAGCTCCGTCGCTGGACTGCAGAAAGCGTACCTCCCTCCCGTTGCTTAGAGGGGGCAATCCTCCTTCAATGCTAGAAGTGACTACCAATATATAGACTGTAGATTATTATTGTTAAACGACTTATTAAATAATGTATTTATCACAGAACAGTTTATCTGTTCTGTGGTATTTATCACAGAACAGATAAAAGAGGTTAGAAAGGAAATAGTTCCTGATTTGTATTAAAACGCGTGTCGCCGCATGTCTCCTACTCCTGTCTCTCCACTACAAGCAAGACATCATACGTACGCGCATTACGCACACAAATAAACCACATGCACTTAGATCGCGCGTTTGCTATTGGTTGTCACACTAACGCAAATACTGCTCTGGACGTACACTCACACACTTGTAAAAGCAAATAGTTACGGCGACCGAAAGGTCGATTAATGATATCGATAAAATTACTGTAATTTTGTTAATTAAAGTTTTGCAATTTTTTAAGTTGCGGGTACGGTACGAATAATGTGGACATCCAAATTACATATAAATAAAATTAAATCAAAGTCAATTTAAGGGGGAACATCCGATACAGCCGTAAAATTTAAATTTTCTTTCGTTTTATGCTAGTTGCAGCTCTGTTTTACGTCATAATTAATTTGAGGTAAAAGCCTACTAAAATAATATATTCCATTACTTTAAGAGTATTACTTACAATTATCACTTAGTACATTACTATAGTAAGCTAATGACAGGCCGCCTTGCGGAGTTATTTTAAAACCATGATATCTCCTAAGATATTCATTGAAATCCAAAATCCAATCAAGGACAATTTTGTTCAAAATTAAATACTTGTGATGAGTAACGTATTTATTTGGATGAGGATTAATTAAGAGGGGCAATTCTCTTTATTTTAAAAATGTTCACAGTCTGATCTGTCTCAATCTGTCAATTCCCAGACTGTTTTGTTACATAATCATTTTCTACAAAATGTTGCGAACAAATTGTGGTACATTTAGTAGGTATCCATTGAATGCTACTAGTTGCCTCAATCCACAGTTTTCTTGTACCTGGATCTCTTGGAAAACTAAAAAAAATAAACTAATGTTTACGATGAATTTTTTTTTTTTAGTTTTCCATAATTTGGTTTGAGGTTAGTAAACCTCAAACCAAATTTTAGACGAAAAACCAACTAAGAAACTAAATTAATAATAATAATCCACATTATACAATAATAAAATTAGTGTTAATAAAAAGTTGTATTAATTGTAATATTACTGAAAATAATCATTCGTATAATACACATACTTAATATCGACATTGTTTACAATTTGGTACAACACTATCGATGCGCATAGATTTCCCTGAATAGATGCTTTGGCTCGACACACGTGACGTTCGCAGTGAACGCAATACATTGCGCGACCGCTTACGTCGTACAAGATCGTACCCATGTATTGCAAGCAATGTATAATTTTGCATCTGAATGCGATTTTATAGTTTTGGTCTACAAACTTCATAATACTTTTGCAATAATTACAAATATCACTCGTATTTTAAGGTTTTTGGACTTACCGGTGATAAGAAATCCCTCCTTGGGCCACATTACACTCTTGACTTCTTTTCCGACACGTTATAATAGCGCAAGACGGCATAATTCTATTTTTCCGCGGAGTTTCGAACGCTGTCACAACAAGAGCGCGATTGTTGAGCGGTGATTCACATTTCGGTTGACTTTGAGCGTCTGATCAACATTGCGGCGCGCCTGCCCCGCCCACAAGGCCCTTCTAACCTCTTTTATCTGTTCTGTGGTATTTATAACAAAAATCATTATTATGTTCTTTGTTTTACTCGTTGATTGATTCGATTTTGCCATATAACTTACTATTTCTAACAACATTTATTAAACCAGTTACAAAAAGATTAACAGCATTACACTTGAACAGGGCTAGCCTATACCTAAAGAAAATACAGTGTACTATTTAAAGAAGAAAAGATAAATATATGCGACACGGAAAATATAACAGATACATCAATACTAGTAAACTAACTGAGGGCTCTGCCTGAAGAATGGTTGAAATTTCTACAGTGATTAGTAGGAACTGAATAGTGAAGACATGGAGTAAGCTGTTACTTAAAATTTGTAGTATGAATGTGGAGGTCTCACTACTTATTTATATTCATTAACAAGTAACAAAGGACTCGAACATGTTAGCAACAATATTTCTTATCAACTATGTTAGCAAACTTAACCTACACACTGAAGCTAGCACTGAAATATAGTTCATGCGAATCCCTGAAAACTTTTTTGTGGAAAGTTTGCAGCTGCGGTTCACATACAAGCAGCCCAGTCTTTTCGTGATACACCGCAGTATAATGTTGGGGCTGACCCGCACCCGGCGCATCAGGGAGGCGTATCTTCTACGCTACGATGCGAAAAACTCATCGTAGCGTAGAAACAATCGACACGAGCTTCAGCAAACATCCCTGAAGCGCTATAGAAGCTGAACAGCCCCAGCAACACCTGGAACGCATTATTTTATTGAATACGAAAGGCGCTGTATGATTTTTGAGTGTAATCTACACTCAAAAACACACAGGCTGCACGTTTAAAACGGCGACTAAGACTACTCATCTCAGATTTCCAGAATCCAGACTATACACCAGGCCAGCGTTATATTTTGCAGAAAACCAATTTATTTATTTATTTTATTCTCAGGACAACAAAGATCCCATTGGGTTAGTAACAATAACCTTATCCTTACCCTTACCAATCCTCGAGTTGTATAAGTTTGGGGTATTGTCGGATATTGTGATGGAGATTCAATGGAATGTGTTGTAACCGTCCTCTGGAGCGGCTTGTTACTGGTTACTGTTAGCCTGCATTATCCCACTGCTGGGCAAAGGCCTATTTCCATGTCTTCTTTCGATCCAGGGCTAAAGTGTGACCACTGGTCGATTGTCGTCCCGCTGTCTTCTACGGGGTCTGCCGCGACGCCTTATTGTTTTGTCGGGGCTCCATGTGGTGGTTATTTAGCGTTTCTAGGGAGGCTGTTGTGTTTTCTATTAAATGTGCTTTCTTCGTATTCTTAAAAATATTATCTTTTGATGAGGCAGAAATCAGGATACATTTTACATTATTATAATTTACTTTAAATACTACTGGTATTCAGCTACATCCGGTTAGACTGGAAGCCGACCCCAACATAGTTGGGAAAAGGCTAGGCAGATGATGATATAACTTACTATAAATCCATCTTTTTCAACAAACGTTATGAGATATTGCCGTAAGTTGCATGGCAATTGGCAAATGGATTGCGCGGTGGTCAGATTGTTTGTCATATTTACATTTATTAAAGAAAACAGAGCTATAAAATGTAGTGTAACGCAAAAAACTTATCCCTTATGAAATAAAACAAAAGCATCATTGTTGATAGTGGATAAATAATACATAACTTAATATGATTTTTAGGTAATAAGGTTTGACTTAATGTTTATTATTTAGTGGAATTCTGACGACCGAACATAATCAAACGGAAAAAATTGAGGGTAGATGCCGAAGGAAATTTGAGTTTAAGCCGAAAACCTAATATGTGTAATGATTCCTTCAAGTCGGCTTTGTTGTTTAACAAATACTGCCGAATTAAATGTGCTAACCCGCACGTGTGTGTAGCACCCCTTAAATAGTTAAAATACCTTACTTTGTACCTATTACATCTAAGGACTGGTCAAGGTGAACTAACGGTTCCGGCAATTGCGTTCCAGTTATTGAACCATCGGCTTTTTGTGCATCTCACGAAATTGTAATTAAATAATATTGATCAAGGTTGAGTTTCTATTGTTTTACTTTTTCGAACTTGCTTGCTTTTTCGAAAAGAATCCTTTTATGGAATGTACCAGAGATTCTGAATATAAAATTGGCCCTGTGGTAGTCAGAGGTTTACAGTACACTCACATATCGCTGGTTAAGTAATAAGAACTAACTCATTGCCAGTAACTTAGCAAAACTCCAGGCTGCTACTGAGACTTTCCTAAGAAAAAAAATACCTGTGCGGTCGGGGGACCCCCGTCAGGAACGAAGCTCCTTACGTGATACTGGCCCGCGCACACACTCATCACTGCCTAGCCTTTTCCCAACTATGTTGGGGTCGGCTTCCAGTCTAACCGGATGCAGCTGAATACCAGTATTTTACATGCAGCGACTGCCTATCTGACCTCCACAACCTAGTGACTGGGTAATACGATACCCCTTGGTAAGACTGGTTGTCAGACTTTCGGGCTACTGACGACCCGTAACGACTATCAAAGATCCACGAATGACAGCCGGGACCAACGGCTTAACGTGCTTTCCGAGGCACGGAGGGGTCTTGGTTTGTGAAAATGGTCACCCATCTACGGACCAACCGCGGCAAGCGTAGTTTAACCTGATCGATCGACCCGTGCGGCTGTTATTACTTAGCTACAAGCCCGCGCACACACTCGTTTATGAATAATAGAAAGAGACTCTCGAAAACGATGAAAACGACACGACAACGTTACAAAGTTTAAAATTGTTGCAGCTGCCATCTTGATTTTTATTTTGGCTTCGGCGCCCTCGAAAACCATGAAACTATCTCCTTTTAAAAGACAAAGAAAGTCACATGGACCCTCCATGTGACTTTCTTTGTCTTTTAAAAGTGTCTTTCCTTACGTGACGATTTCTACCAGATTACTCCTACGTTAAAGAACTTCGTTCCAAAAATCAATATCACCTTGACGTAGCTGGGGTACCTCAATTCAGTATTCATGCCTGAAACCACGATATACCAATGAGGCACTCAATCTTTGGGTTTGTATTTCCTAAAAGTTGAAAAAGTACAATTTTTATCAGTAAATTAACCCTTAGCAAGTTATTACACAGTACACACTTAGTTTTATGGTACAACAAAGAGAATACTATTTGTTCTTATTTATAAATAAGCAAAAAAAAAAAATGGAAAACATACCTGAGTCCATCTACCAATTGTGAATAATTCAAGCGTATTTGCTCATACTGTGCTTAATGCTGAACAAAATACATGATTATTACTAATGTTACCTATAATTATTACGTGCCATAGTAATTATAAAAATTAATGAGAAAATCAGGTCCAATATTAAGATGAATAATTTGTTTGGTTATCCGTCATTGTAATTTGATTTAAACTTATATAGACATTGGACAATAAGTCTAATATTAAGATAAATGAGACTGTTTATCTTTTATTGCCATTTTTAGTATATCACTTAAAAAAAAAAAAAGATTTTAATTTCTTATTGAAATACTATTTATTTAAAATTTAATGTTTGGAATCTCAATTTTTCCAATAAACTCTTAATATCTGCAATGTAAATCTTATATCGAGAACGAAGCCTGAAGTATAATAAGTGATCAAACGAACTTCGATCATTATTATACGAAGGGCTTCGTTCGAAGATACCCCCCCCCCCCCAACCCAATCCCTGAAAAATTGGGATTCTCCTATCTTACTCTAAAATAATGACAGATTATCTATAAAACGAAAATAATTACACTTGTGCGTTTAGTTTTTGCTTTCAGCTCTAAATATACGTTTGGTTGTCGACTGGCGTGAGGAAGCTGTATACAAAGTGTTTTTTTTTTTTGATATCACGTTGTACTCATCATTATGAACAACTTTTACTATGGGACCAAACCCGAAATCACGAAACAAAAATCTGAGAGTTATACGAATATAAAATGTAACCAGGGCCCATATTCCCGTAATTTAAAACGTTCAAAATCTAGTCGCAGTCTCATCTCAGCGACAAACAAATGTCAAAAACTTGTCAAAATGTAGGGAAATTAGAAGTATTTTTTGACAGATTGAGACTGAGATCAGACTGTGAACGGTCTTAAAATTACGAGAATTACCCCTCTGAAAGCGCGAAAAAAAATTTGCTGTTCCCTATAGGGAACAGCAGATTTTTTTTTTTCGCGTTTTCTGGTTTGGTCCCATAGTAAAAGTTGTTCATAATGATGAGTACAATGACCCCCTAGAGTTAAGGGATATAAAAAAACACGTTGAAACATACAACGTGTTTTTTTTTTATGTTGAAATGATACGTGTTGATCATACTTTTAGATTTTCTCTTGAGGAGTCTTGTACCTTTACGACATTTTCCAAATAAAACTTTAATCAAAAGCGCTGTCTGATCTCTGCTACTTCAGGGCACTAAAACTGTTCAGTATCAACTGTATCTCATAAAAACTTCCTGACGCCAAAGCTTTCTTACCAACTAACCTCAACAAAGGTCATCTACAATTTAACAAGTTACTCCTCGGACGTAACATCATATAAGAAACATTAACCATAACCACTACTTACGATATAATTGATCACTATAAATCGGTACTTTGATAACGTTTTGAGATTATAAGTTGCATCCACAGCTTCTGGATAGCAAGTTCAATCTGTCCATGAAAAATAAGAAACGAGAAAGAAATTGGCCACCCAACCTGGACCCTCGCTCTGGAGGGGGGTACAGTTTCTAGACTCCAGCTGTCTAGAAACTGTACCCCCCTCCCGTTGCTCAGAGGAGACAATCCTCCTTCAGCGCTAACAAAATCAAAAAAATCAAAATCAAAAGTCATTTATTCAAATTAGGCTGAGAGTCAGCACTTTTCGAACGTCAAAATTACAAAAGACAGTCCCCCAAAAACGCCCGCCCTTCACCACTTCCTAGTGCTATCGCTGGGAAGAAGAAGTGGCGCAACAAACTCCCCAGCAGCACAGCTGTCTGTTCAGTTAGAATATAGTAATGCATGTATACCGTTATTAGAGACTAATAAAAGATGAGAGAAGTTATTGAATAAAATATTTAATTAAACACAACAGATTTACATAAAAGTATGGTGTCTTAATCTGTGTTTTTTTTTTTTGTTAGCCTATACTGTAACACTGCCGTGCAAAAGCCTCCCCCAAATCCTTCCAGGAACTGGTTTCCCGCACCACCTCGAACCAGCCCTCACGGTATATACGTCTATGCAATATAAAACATCAATCAACTCAGCATATCGCAGCCCAATGCTGGAGATAGGCCTCTCCCAGGCTGCGCCACAAGACCCTGCCCTCCACCTTCCGCATCCAGTCTGTCCCTGCCACCTTCTTTAGGTCGTCCGTCCATCTAGCTGGTAGGCGTCCTACACTACGCTTGCCAATACGCGGTCTCCACTCCAGGACTTGTCTGCTGGGTAGCGGGAACATCCGAAAGGGTTTACCGCTGCCCTGGAACATAAAGGGCTAAGGAAGGAACACGGGTGGGTTTTAGTCAGTAAGAGTCTGACACTCCCTCCTGCTCCACCCAGAGCGGGAGGAGTCATTTGATGATTTCCCATCCTCAAAAAAAAAAAAAAAGGACTTGTCTGCTCCACCGGCCATCGGCTATAATTATATAAAAAATAGTGTAATTATAAATTCATTGGTGATGAAATCACAAAGCATTTCTTGGCTTAGCTATGCGTTAAATGACCCAACTGTTCCATTATTACTTTTAATATGTTATGTAGTTGGATAATCATCTCAAGAATGGTTTCAAGTAATGTCTAAAACAAATTGATCTTATAAATCACGCTGTTTGACATTGTATCTTGGATGCGAAATCTGATGAATCATTACGAAAGAAATACTGTTAGTTTGTTTTATATTGCAGATATAATTATACAGTTGGATCTTATTCACAACAAGATGAATGAATAAAAAACTGAAAGAGACTGTATTGGTACCTTATGGCTTACTGATATATTAGGAGATCCTCTGCCTGTAATAGCCTCAGCAGCACGCAGCACGCGCTCGCAGTTTCCTATATATCATCGGATAGCGCAAATCCCAGAGACAATTCATGTGCTTCTAACTCCTTTGAAAATATACATACTATACACTGCCTAATATACTGCTGCCTTTTTTTTTTTTTTTTTTTTTTCATAACTTTCGGACGACAATGAAACTTTGTTCCTTGTCCATGATGAAGAGGCCAATAACACAATTAGGTATGTGTATTCTATTTATCCTTATTCTTGCGACACGGTGGAGAAAAATTGTGTGGGGAAAACTGGACTTGTAAATAACTTATCGCCGATATTCAGTGCATAAGCGTGACTTTCAAAGACGTTTCTTATCTTAATCTAATAGACGAAAAAAAGAGGAGGTTCTCAATTAGACGTGTATTTTTTTATATTTGGTAATTGATC
This sequence comes from Apamea sordens, assembly GCA_945859715.1. Taxonomy (NCBI): domain Eukaryota; kingdom Metazoa; phylum Arthropoda; class Insecta; order Lepidoptera; family Noctuidae; genus Apamea; species Apamea sordens. Next base: position 2,889,872 of record OX244002.1, read on the forward strand.
ACGCGTAACTTTTAACAGAGCAGACCGATTCTGACGTTTATTTTATGTTGACTACGAATAGAAAGGCTCTTAGATACATGGTCAAGGTTTATATAGATCGATTGTACCTAATACTGCCAGGTGGTCGAAGGTGATGGTGCTTCCCGAGATGAACTGTTTCACAAGCAGCTTTACTTAGCAAATTACTTTTAGACAAGATTGGCACGATACGACTTGTGTAGCAATGGAAGTTACGTCTAAAAATTAAATTGAATTTTAAGATGGTTATATTGCAAACACTGACGAGTAGCCTACTGTCTAGATCAGTCTTTATCAGTTGACTTGTGCAATGTTACTAAGTAGATCACACCTTACTGCCATATTTTACATCATTTTTGGGGTATTTTTTATGGTAGGTATTTCCTTACAAATATAAAACATATTATATGAAACCGACCCCTACCTATGGTAAATATCTATGGGGACCCATTTCCCCAGAATTTGGTCCCTATAACCAAAGGTTTGCTACCTATATATTTTATAATTTTTTTGGTTTCACTGACTAATGCTGGAAACGGCAATAATTAGCTGTAGCCAAATAACAGAGGCGCGGCCTGCTAAATAATATCTGGTGAAGATTCACTTAATCGCATTATTATCGAGAATCTTTTAACTGTTCTATGTCGAGAACCCAGTGCAAGCACGAGCACATATACCTTCGTAGGAAGGATTACTAGAGGGCCTAGACAAAGTGACATTCTTTCAGCGATGATGGTGACGGATACGTTCAAAACGTATTAGATTACCCATCCTGTTGAACGCCGTTGTAGAATACGAAATGTTTTGAAAGTGATTAACACTTGTCTAGGCCCTCTAAATAAGCTAAAAATACCTATTATATAATACTGTCAAAGCCGTAAGTTGCCAAGCTAACCTAATGTCCTATCCCTGACTTAAAAAAAAAACTTTTTGCCATTAAGAAAGATTTGCGATGAAAGGAGCAACAATGACTATCGTATATATAAAAAGCGTTACCGCTTCGGTTCTTACACCAAAATCATTACATCAAACATCAATCCCTCATTTCCTTCAAATGGCTCAATAATATATTAAGAATCCAATTACTAACGAACAATTTGTATTTATTTATCCCACGATAAGCGTGGGATGGGAACAATTATAATGAATGAAAAGAACTGTATCTGATGCACTTTCAGATCTTTAACGTTTACTGCCTGATAAATATTACTAGGTTTTGATAAAATATCATAATTACGAGTATATATTCACGTTGACAGCTTGAATTGCGCGTACCTTTAGTTTTTCCGTGTATTAGCAGACTTGGCGATAGCTTTTCAATTTTTCAGTTACAACATAATTAACGTTCTGGAAATGATCGAAAAAGCAGAAAGCAATGTAGGTCATAGTCTTGCTAATATTTATTGGATTCAACCCTTCATTTCGAGAGTAACACTTGGTAGATTAAAAATTATATTTACAGGGTTAATTTGTGAATTTACCCTTTTGACCTGTGATAAATTAAAAAGAAAAAGTAGATGGTTAGAAATATATTATGTACACTTTAATTAACATTTATCAGTCTCTAATAACGGTAGCCATCCCTTGCGTTGAAGGAGGATTGTCTCCTCTGAGCGACGGGAGGGAGGTACGCTTTCTGGACACCAGCAACGGAGCTACCGCTTTGAGCGTTGTTGTTGTTGTACTGTTGTTGGTTGTTAGCGGCTTCACGGTAGATACCTGTATACAAACAAATCATTGAGTATAATATTGGTAAAACCTTAGAATTTAAATAACTGATGAATTAACGTTGATTGAATTACAATGTTAATTAATTTAATTTTAGTGTGGAGAGTGATAAGTGGTCTCCTTTATTGATTAGCAATTACCAACGCCATAAAATATTAGTCTTACATATTGGCTAATGGCATAGGTACTACATTTATTTAAATTCTTCGAAATTACTAAAATGGTTTCATAATATAACATTCCCAAATGTTGACTCATTTTTACCATCATCAAAGATTCCAGCTGCCTCGTCACGCGCGTTCTGCTCCAGAGCCTTCAGGATCTCTTCGGGGATGGGGGGAGACGTGGGGAGGTGGTCGCCTTGGGGCAGGAAACCGTTCTTATCAGCTGTGTACCTGAAAAATTGTGATGAAGATGTTAATAAATTATCAAACATAGTTACGAATACCACAGGCACTTGTTTCATTATTTTAAATAAATTCTCACCTCACAGAGTAGACCTTGCCATCATCACCAGTGTAGGAATACCCGCCCTGAGCCTGGACTCCATTGGTCGCCACTCCGTTCTCCTCGCCGTAGATACCGTTCTCAGTCTCATAAGCATACGCGTAAGTCTCTCCATCATTGGAGTTGTCCTGACGAAGGATGGCAGCGTTCCTCTCGAGGGCAGCCTGGGCGCGCTCGGGACGAGCTTCGAAGCCTGAGTAAGCACCGTTCTGGGCATAGGTGTTTTGGCTGGAGATTCCATTGGCAGAAGCTCCGGTTTGATCCCTGAATCCGTTGGACTGGCGAGGAGTCTGGAGGAGTGCAGATCCCGCGGAGCCTTGGGCGTTGGGTGGGAGGTAGGTCCTGTCAAGTCTCCCGGCCTGAGCCAGAGTGACGGCAGCTAAGACGATGAACTGAAAAACAGAATATATGACTAAAATGTTTGGAAAGTTAAAATGTTTCTTGATAATCCAAACCTAACCGTTAAAAGTACGTTTCAGGATCAATAAGGTGACAACAATTTAATAAACTCCGGTTTTTTTGTTTTTTTATACTGTCTGTCAAAGTTCGCATTTAAAGTAGTATACTTTTTTTATTTTATGTTTTTTTGAGTTTCTAATTAAACCTGCCAACAAATCCTAGATGCTTACCAATTTCATTATTGTTTGTTGAATTGAACTTGCTACCCAGAAGCTGTGGATGTAACTGATAACGTTACCGTATCAGTACAGTATATATACTTAGGTGTCGGTCGATCTGTTTCATAGTAAGAAGCGGTCAATGTTTCGTCATCAACATTCGGGGATGGGCTAGTCTAATTGTAGATGACCTTTGTGAAGCTAGTTGAGATAGTTTTGATATTAAAAGGCGTAATGATGACATTAAACTGTATAATAATCTAGTTTCCTTATAATTTACGGAGGTCAGAAGGGGGATACGTCAAAAGATAATTACAAGCATCATTCATGGAGAACCGGCATGTCCTCGCATTATATAAACTACACACTTCACTCTCTAAAATCAATAAAATATTTTTTGAACATATCAGAGCCAAACTTTACACCTGTAATCCCCAAGAGGTTAGGCAGAGTTGTATCTATAGTACAGACGCCAGCACATCAAGGTACTACAATCTGTCAATTTTCTTGAATAGATTTTCAACTTTATCGCCAAAGCATTAAGGTTCCAGGTTGATTGGGAAAATTTGACAGTTTCGGGTAGCTTGACCATCAGAAATTTCTGATGAAAAACACAATAGCACTTTACGCTACCTGGGAATCGAACCCAGGACCTCATGCCTAGCGGTAGCGCTGGACCAGTTTGAACTCTGATCAAATTATGAACTAGTTAGGAATCTAGCTAGTTCATGGCTATTTACACGGTTTTCCAACATTCATTTTTAATCTTAAACAAACCGTTCTTTTTATTTTATTATTTCGTTTATTATTTATTTATTTACCATTTATGTTCACACATATACAGGCTGTTAGTGTAAACACCGTTATCCTTGAAACCAGTGGTTTGGTTTCACTAATAGAACGTAAATTCAATGAAAAAAAATATCTTTTTTTTTTTTTTTAAGTAAAGTCTCAATTTTTCTTCAAAATTATTTCACCCTATACAAGTGCACGCAAGGGCAAAGTAGACGGCGCGCGGGAAACAGCGCGTCGTCAGTACTTCCCTTATCTATGCAGGGCGTGCCGCAAGTGCCCGCAAGCCGGCAAGCGCATGAATTTACGGACGGTGTCGGACAGAAACTTTCTTACATTTTTGAAATAAAATAACGTTTATTTATTTTTAAATTCAGATAAACATTTTTATAATTAAGTCAACTACCTATGGTTTTAGTGACAACGGTGTTTACACTAACAGCCTGTATAAACAGACAGTAAAAAAGAGAACAGAAAAATAGGTACAGGGGTGATGCTTATTTCATAAGAAATCTCTCTTTGAGTTTATTTATTTTCTCACTACTTATTAAATACATTTTTAATTATTTTTATAACAAAATCATAAAAAAAAACATTTAAAAATATATCAAATAGTAGTCTGCCGGTATCCGGACCAGGGTCCAAGCTACCGGTGGTTAGGGCTCCAGAGACAGGAACCTCCTCACGATGCGAGCCGTATTCCTTCTGAATAAGGCCGTTGATCCACCCACCTCACGTGAGCCTCGAGAGATGTTGATCCAGGCTTTCAGCCATCAAGCCATTCATGGCTGGCATGACAATCGGCACAATAACAACCTAGCTCACATTCCACATGTCAACAACCTTGTATGCTAAGTCGAGATATTTAATTTGTTTCTCTTTCTCAGCTTTCACGAGGTTCCCGTCATGTGGAATGGTAACATCGACAATCATTGTGCGACGCGCTAATCAATATACCACCGCTATATCAGGTTTATTGGCGAGTATGTCATGTGTGTGAAGTAGTATCAGCTGAATATTCGGCCGTTTCCTGCTACGAAGTCACTATTCGGTTCGGTCGGTTCCGATCCTACACTCCTACAATCTTTCGACTATTGACTATGGTCTCGACCCAACTGAGCCGATCCGAACTTTTTTCGCATTTTTCAATAGTATTCGGTTCAGCCATGTATCGGTCCGATCCAAACATTTGCATTTTGCACTTCGGAGTAGGCCCCCTGGTCATTTTCAAGAACTGGGTTGGGCACATACCTACTTGTAATACGCTACCTCAGAAGCGACAAGCTCATATTTCAAAGCAAATTGCTAATGAATAAACCTAGCTAGCGAAATGAGAACAACCAGAGTCCGTCTGATAGACTCACCCGGACTTATTATTACAACCTTTTTTTTATTTAGTTCTGTCTCGGTGCCTGTAATCAAATCTTGTAAGTTAAATTTAACACACTTTCCGGTATCCGAATAAGCTTAAATTTCCCATACGTAATATGTAAAAAGAATGACATGCAATACTAAAATGACATGGAGCTGATCTGCTGATGGAGCTGGAAGGTGGTCATGGGAACTTTATACTAAAATGACTTAACCCCATCGAGTTTAGGCTCGTTTAATTTGTCTTGACAAGAACTCTGGTCCTAAATGATAATTATCTGGGGACTGATGATGGAGCCAGAAAGTTGCACCATGAGAGGGGTCTGTGGGAACTCTGTAATAAAACGACGCATACCCATCGAGTTTGGGCTCGTTTGATTCGTCTTGAGATAAACTCTGGTTATAAATATGTATAATAATAATAATAATATCCCTGGACATTTCACACAACGCCATCTAGTCCCAAGCTAAGCAACCTAATGCTTGTGTTATGGTTACAAGATGGCTGATAAACTGCTTATATACATTTTTTTATAATTGTAAATTAGATAGAAAATACTAAACTATGATAGCATAAATACTAAGAAGTCTTCTTCTGCCTAGCCTTTTCCCAACTATGTTGGGGTCGGCTTCCACTCTAACCGGATGCAGCTGAATACCAGTATTTTATATGGAGCGACTGCCTATCTGACCTCCACAACCCAGTTACTGGGTAATACGATACCCCTTGGTAAGACTGGTTGTCAGACTTTCGGGCTTCTGACTACCCGTTACGACTGTCAAAGATCCACGAATGACAGCCGGGACCAACGGCTTAACGTGCTTTCCGAGACACGGAGGGGTCTCGGTATGTAAAGATGGTCACCCATCCACAGACCAACCGCGGCAAGCGTAGCTTAACCTGGCCGATCGACCTGTGCGGCTGTTATTATTTAGCCACGAGCCCCTGTAAAAAATAATATATAATATAATAGGCCTTCCACAAGGTGAACCGACGACCTTGTGAAGGCCACAGGAACCAGTTAGATGCGAGAAGGTCAGAACCGGTCGAAATGGAGATGCTTGGGGGAGGCCTATGTCCAGCTGCAGTGGACGTCTTTCGACTGAATGATGATGAAAAATAATAATATTCAAATGATTTCGTTTACGTACTTGCAGATAATTCCTAAATCTTATCATGAGAGAAAAACGAAACTTGAAAAACCTAGCATTTTGACTTAGGAATACAACAGAAACGCACAAAAACTTATATTAAAACAAAAATGTTACTTTAATATAAGTTTTCGTCATCATTATTGAATTCATTTAGAGTAATTTCTTTCTATTTTTTATAGATCTAAGGGTTTTTTTTGGCAAATTATCAACTTATTCATCCTGAAGAGGTTTCAAAACAGGCCCAGTATATGTACAGTACCTCGAAAAATCGAGAAAAATCCCTGGAATTCGGTAAAAATACAGATAAATTGCATAAGTGCATATTTTTCTTGTAATTATTTGATATTTATCAATTATTTTTATCGACCTTCAATATTATTATGGCGTCTCGCCAATTTAAGTACTCTGTGGTTAAAAAACAATGACAGTATACCATAGATCATAAATCGTGAACAGTCTACTGTCACATCTTGTCAGACTAAAAGTACGGTAACGTAGTGATTCTCTTTGACAGTGTAATATGACAGAAATAAACACATCAAACGTCAATAATCAATCAACATGACAGCTTACCGCCATGACGGGTTTTTGTTGTGTGTTGCAATTTCAAGTGTACATTCTTGTGCTTTACTACCAAATAAAGCCAATTTCAAGTAATTGGATGATTAAAAACTGTTTTAATTATGTTTCCCTATTTTTTAGTATGGTGTACAAAGACCTGGCCGGGGCTCCATACATTTTGAAACATCTCCTTGCAGTATTTAATTTATAGCACTTTCCATAAGTTCTTTTCATATTGAACGTTTGATAGATTACACTTATATGGGCTAATTTTTCAATCGACTGATAATTTTTATTCGTGGACTAAACTTGACATCTGACAGATTTTGTATGGAAAAACTGTACAAAATTCAAAACTATTCCCCGGATAAAATTATCTGGCTTTGGAAAAATCAGCCCTAAATAGATTTATTGATCTATCGGATATTAAAACGAAAAAGTAGGTGGTTACAAATATATTATTCCTTACAATTCATTAAACACTAATTAGTCTCTAATAACGGTAACCGTCTCTAGCGTTGAAGGAAGATTGTCTCCTCTGAGCGACGGGAGGGAGGTACGCTTTCTGGACACCAGCGACGGAGCTACCGCTTTGAGCGTTGTTGTTGTTGTACTGTTGTTGGTTGTTAGCAGCTTCACGGTAGTTACCTGGATACAAACAAATCATTGATTAAAATCTTGGTAAAATCTTAGAATTTTAACAAGTGATGTGTATTACCGTTTATTGGAATTCGGAATTGATTAATTTGATTATAGTGTAGTGAGTGGTCTCACTTATTAATTGTTATAGATTGAAAATTACCAACGCCATAAAATATTAGTCTTGCATATTTGCTAACGGCACACTACATTAATTTAAATTATTCTATCTATAATTGAAATTACTAAAGTGGTTTCATAATAAAACATTCCCAAATGTTGAATTATTCTTACCATCATCAAAAATGCCAGCAGCCTCATCACGAGCGTTCTGCTCCAGAGCCTTCAGGATCTCTTCGGGGATGGGGGGAGAAGTGGGGAGGTGGTCGCCTTGGGGCTGGAAACCATTCTCATCAGCTGTGTACCTGAAAATTTACAAAGAATTAAAGTTTTATCGATGTGACAGGATATCAAAATAATTAGTAGCTAAGTAAACGTGATATTTATAAAAGTGGACCCTCACCTCACAGAGTAGACCTTGCCATCATCACCAGTGTAGGAATACCCGCCCTGAGCCTGGACTCCATTGGTCGCCACTCCGTTCTCCTCGCCGTAGATACCGTTCTCAGTCTCATAAGCATACGCGTAAGTCTCTCCATCATTGGAGTTGTCCTGACGAAGGATGGCAGCGTTCCTCTCGAGGGCAGCCTGGGCGCGCTCGGGACGAGCTTCGAAGCCTGAGTTGGCACCGTTCTGGGTATAGGTGTTTTGGCTGGAGATTCCATTGGCAGAAGCTCCGGTTTGATCTCTGAATCCGTTGGACTGGCGAGGAGTCTGGAGGAGTGCAGATCCCGCAGAGCCTTGGGCGTTGGGTGGGAGGTAGGTCCTGTCAAGTCTCCCGGCCTGAGCCAGAGTGACGGCAGCTAAGACGATGAACTGGAAAACAGAATTGATGATTAAAATTTTTGGAAAGTTAAAATGTTTCTTGATAATCCAAACCTATCCTGATCAATAAATGTATTTACTTTTATTGATCAATAAGGTAACAACAGACTATTTAAAAACCTCGAGTTTTTTTTTATACTGAATAATACTTTTTCTTTATATATTTCTTTTGAGCTCCTAATTAAAACTGCCAACAATTCCCAGTAGCTTACCAATTTCATTATTGTTTGTTAAATTGAACTTGCTACCCAGAAGCTGTGGATGTAACTGATAACGTTACCGTATCAGTACAGTATATATACTTAGGTGTAGTAAGTAGCAGTCAATGTTTCGTCATCAACATTCGGGGATGGGCTAGTCTAATTGTAGTTGACCTTTGTGAAGCTAGTTGAGATAGTTTTGATATTAAAAGGCGTAATGATGACATTAAACTGTATAATAATCTAGTTTCCTTATAATTTACGGAGGTCAGAAGGGGGATACGTCAAAAGATAATTACAAGCATCATTCATGGAGAACCGGCATGCCCTCGCACTATATAAACTACACACTTCACTCTCTAAAATCAATAAAATATTTTTTGAACATATCAGAGCCAAACTTTACACCTATAATCCCCAAGAGGTTAGGCAGAGTTGTAAGTACCTATAGTACACCCACATTTTGCCAGTTATGTTTAACTCTCATGTAATAAGGCCCAGCCTATTGCCAGCCACCAGTATGTACAAATCCAGACTCCAGGCTACAACTGAGAAATATCTGAAGAAAAACCCAATAGCACTTTACGCTACCTGGGAATCGAACCCAGGAGCTCATGCCTAGCGGTAGCGCTGGACCAGTTTGAACTCTGATCATATTATGAACTAGTTAGGAATCTAGCTAGTTCATCGCTATTTTCATGGTATTCCAACATTCATTTAATCTTAAACAAACCGTACTTTTTATTTTATTATTTATTTATTTACCATTTATGTTCACACATATATAAACAGACAATAAAAAACAGAACAGAAAAATAGGTACAGAGGTGATGCTTATTTCATAAGAAATCTCTCTTTAAGTTTATTTATTTTCTCACTTATTAAATACATTTTTTTTTTATAACAAAATCATAAAAAAAAACATTTAAAAATATATCAAATAGTAGTCTGCCGGTATTCGGAGGAGGATCCAAGCTACCGGTGGTTAGGGCTCCAGAGGCAGGAACCTCCTCACGATGCGAGCCGTATTCCTTCTGAATAAGGCCTTTGATCCACCCGCCCCACGTGAGCCTCGAGAGATGTTGGTCCAGGCTTTCAGCCATCAAGCCATTGGCTGGCATTACAATCGGCACAACCTAGCTCACATTCTACATGTCAACAACCTCGTGTCAACAGCTTTCACGAGGTTCCCCTCATGTGGAATGGTAACATCGACAATCATTGTGCGACGCGCTAATCAATATTTCACCGCTATAATTATCAGGTTTATTGGCGAGAATGTCATGTCAGTAAATGATAGACCGATCCCAGTACAACGTGACCTGGGGGCCTACTCCGAAGTAGTATCGGCAGAATGTTCGGCCGTTTCCTGCTACGAAGTTACTATTTGGTTCGGTCGGTTCCGATCCTACACTCCTACACTCTTTCGAATAATGACTATGGTCCCGACCCAACTGAGCCGATCCGAACTTTTTTCGCATTTTTCAATAATATTCGGTTCGGCCATGTGTCGGTCCGATCCGAACATTCGCACTTTGCACTTCGGAGTAGGCTCCCTGGTCATTTTCAAGAACTGGGTTGGGTACATACTTGTAATACGCTACCTCAGAAGCCACAAGCTCATATTTCAAAGCAAATTGCTAATGAATAAACCTAGCTAGCGAAATGAGAACAACCAGAGATAGTCTGATAGACTCACCCGGACTTATTATTACAACCTTTTTTTTATTTAGTTTATCCTGTCTCGGTGCCTGTAATCAAATCTTCTAAGTAAAATTTTACCCACTTCCCGGTATCCGATTAAGCTTAAATTTCCCATACATATTTTGTAATTAGAATGACATGCAATACTAACATGACATGGAGCTGATCTGCTGATGGAGCTGGAAGGTGGTCATGGGAACTTTATGATAAAATGACTTAACCCCATCGAGTTTGGGCTCGTTTGATTTGTCTTGACAAGAACTCTGGTCCTAAATGATAATTGGCACCACGATAGGGGTCTGTGGGAACTCTGTAATAAAACGACGCATACCCATCGAGTTTGGGCTCGTTTGATTCGTCTTGAGATGAACTCTTATAAATATGTATGATTATATGTAAATTAGATAGAAAATACTAAACTATGATAGCATAAATACTAAGAAGTAAAAAAAAATTATAATATAATAGGCCTTCCACAAGGTGAACCGACGACCTTGTGAAGGCCACAGGAACCAGTCAGATGCGAGAAGGTCAGAACCGGTCGAAATGGAGATGCTTGGAGGAGGCCTATGTCCAGCTGCAGTGGACGTCTTTCGACTGAATGATGATGAAAAATAATAATATTCAAATGATTTATTTTACGTACTTGCAGATAATTCCTAAATCGTATCATGAGAGTAGAACGAAACTTGAAAAAACTAGCATTTTGACTTAGGAATACAACAGAAACGGACAACAACTTATATTAAAACAAAAATGTTACTTTAATATAAGTTTTCGTCATCACTCTTGAATTCACTTAGAGTAGTTTCTTTCTATTTTTTATAGATCTAAGGGTTTTTTTTTTGGCAAATTATCAACTTATTAATCTTGGAGATGTTTCAAAACAGGCCCAGTATATGTACAGTACCTCGAAAAATCGAGAAAAATCCCTGGAATTCGGGAAAAATACAGATAAATTGCATAAGTGCATATTTTTCTTGTAATTATTTGATATTTATCAATTATTTTTATCAACCTTCAATATGGCGTCTCGCCAATTTAGGTACTCTGTGGTTAAAAAACAATGACAGTATACCATAGATCGACCATTGATCATAAATCGTGAACAGTCTACTGTCACATCTTGTCAGACTAAAATTACGGTAACGTAGTGATTCTCTTTGACAATGTAATATGACAGAAATAAACACATCAAACGTCAATAATCAATCAACATGACAGCTTACCGCCATGACGGGTTTTTGTTGTGTGTTGCAATTTCAAGTGTACATTCTTGTGCTTTACTACCAAATAAAGCCAATTTCTAGTAATTGGATGATTAAAAACTGTTTTAATTATGTTTCCCTATTTTTTAGTATGGTGTACAAAGACCTGGCCGGGGCTCCATACATTTTGAAACATCTCCTTTACAGTATTTAATTTATAGCACTTTCCATAAGTTCTTTTCATATTGAACGTTTGATAGATTACACTTATATGGGCTAATTTTTCAATCGACTGATAATTTTTATTCGTGGACTAAACTTGACATCTGACAGATTTTGTATGGAAAAACTGTACAAAATTCAAAACTATTCCCCGGATAAAATTATCTGGCTTTGGAAAAATCAGCCCTAAATAGATTTATTGATCTATCGGATATTAAAACGAAAAAGTAGGTGGTTACAAATATATTATTCCTTACAATTCATTTAACACTAATTAGTCTCTAATAACGGTAACCGTCTCTAGCGTTGAAGGAAGATTGTCTCCTCTGAGCGACGGGAGGGAGGTACGCTTTCTGGACACCAGCGACGGAGCTACCGCTTTGAGCGTTGTTGTTGTTGTACTGTTGTTGGTTGTTAGCAGCTTCACGGTAGATACCTGGATACAAACAAATCATTGATTAAAATCTTGGTAAAATCTTAGAATTTTAACAAGTGATGTGTATTACCGTTTATTGGAATTCGGAATTGATTAATTTGATTATAGTGTAGTGAGTGGTCTCACTTATTAATTGTTATAGATTGAAAATTACCAACGCCATAAACTATTAGTCTTGCATATTTGCTAACGGTACACTACATTTATTTAAATTATTCTATCTATAATTGAAATTACTAAAGTGGTTTCATAATAAAACATTCCCAAATGTTGAATTATTCTTACCATCATCAAAAATGCCAGCAGCCTCATCACGAGCGTTCTGCTCCAGAGCCTTCAGGATCTCTTCGGGGATGGGGGGAGAAGTGGGGAGGTGGTCGCCTTGGGGCTGGAAACCGTTCTCATCAGCTGTGTACCTGAAAATTTACAAAGAATTAAAGTTTTATCGATGTGACAGGATATCAAAATAATTAGTAGCTAAGTAAACGTGATATTTATAAAAGTGGACCTTCACCTCACAGAGTAGACCTTGCCATCATCACCAGTGTAGGAATACCCGCCCTGAGCCTGGACTCCATTGGTCGCCACTCCGTTCTCCTCGCCGTAGATACCGTTCTCAGTCTCATAAGCATACGCGTAAGTCTCTCCATCATTGGAGTTGTCCTGACGAAGGATGGCAGCGTTCCTCTCGAGGGCAGCCTGGGCGCGCTCGGGACGAGCTTCGAAGCCTGAGTAAGCACCGTTCTGGGCATAGGTGTTTTGGCTGGAGATTCCATTGGCAGAAGCTCCGGTTTGATCCCTGAATCCGTTGGACTGGCGAGGAGTCTGGAGGAGTGCAGATCCCGCGGAGCCTTGGGCGTTGGGTGGGAGGTAGGTCCTGTCAAGTCTCCCGGCCTGAGCCAGAGTGACGGCAGCTAAGACGATGAACTGAAAAACAGAATATATGATTAAAATGTTTGGAAAGTTAAAATGTTTCTTGATATTCCAAACCTAACCGTTAAAAGTACGTTTCAGGATCAATAAGGTGACAACAATTTAAAAAACTCCGGTATTTTTGTTTTTGTTTTTTTTATACTGTCTGTCAAAGTTCGCATTTAAAATAGTCAGTATACTTTTTTTATTTTATGTATTTTTGAGTTTCTAATTAAACCTGCCAACAAATCCCAGATGCTTACCAATTTCATTTTTGTTTGTTGAATTGAACTTGCTACCCAGAAGCTGTGGATGTAACTGATAACGTTACCGTATCAGTACAGTATATATACTTAGGTGTCGGTCGATCTGTTTCATAGTAAGAAGCGGTCAATGTTTCGTCATCAACATTCGGGGATGGACTAGTCTAATTGTAGATGACCTTTGTGAAGCTAGTTGAGATAGTTTTGATATTAAAAGGCGTAATGATGACATTAAACTGTATAATAATCTAGTTTCCTTATAATTTACGGAGGTCAGAAGGGGGATACGTCAAAAGATAATTACAAGCATCATTCATGGAGAACCGGCATGCCCTCGCACTATATAAACTACACACTTCACTCTCTAAAATCAATAAAATATTTTTTGAACATATCAGAGCCAAACTTTACACCTATAATCCCCAAGAGGTTAGGCAGAGTTGTAAGTACCTATAGTACACCCACATTTTGCCAGTTATGTTTAACTCTCATGTAATAAGGCCCAGCCTATTGCCAGCCACCAGTATGTACAAATCCAGACTCCAGGCTACAACTGAGAAATATCTGAAGAAAAACCCAATAGCACTTTACGCTACCTGGGAATCGAACCCAGGAGCTCATGCCTAGCGGTAGCGCTGGACCAGTTTGAACTCTGATCATATTATGAACTAGTTAGGAATCTAGCTAGTTCATCGCTATTTTCATGGTATTCCAACATTCATTTAATCTTAAACAAACCGTACTTTTTATTTTATTATTTATTTATTTACCATTTATGTTCACACATATATAAACAGACAATAAAAAACAGAACAGAAAAATAGGTACAGAGGTGATGCTTATTTCATAAGAAATCTCTCGATCCAAGCTACCGGTGGTTAGGGCTCCAGAGGCAGGAACCTCCTCACGATGCGAGCCGTATTCCTTCTGAATAAGGCCTTTGATCCACCCGCCCCACGTGAGCCTCGAGAGATGTTGGTCCAGGCTTTCAGCCATCAAGCCATTGGCTGGCATTACAATCGGCACAACCTAGCTCACATTCCACATGTCAACAACCTCGTGTCAACAGCTTTCACGAGGTTCCCCTCATGTGGAATGGTAACATCGACAATCATTGTGCGACGCGCTAATCAATATTTCACCGCTATATCAGGTTTATTGGCGAGAATGTCATGTCAGTAAATGATAGACCGATCCCAGTACAAAGTGACCTGTGGGCCTACTCCGAAGTAGTATCGGCAGAATGTTCGGCCGTTTCCTGCTACGAAGTTACTATTTGGTTCGGTCGGTTCCGATGCAACACTCCTACACTCTTTCGAATATTGACTATGGTCCCGACCCAACTGAGCCGATCCGAACTTTTTTCGCATTTTTCAATAGTATTCGGTTCAGCCATGTATCGGTCCGATCCAAACATTTGCATTTTGCACTTCGGAGTAGGCCCCCTGGTCATTTTCAAGAACTGGGTTGGGCACATACTTGTAATACGCTACCTCAGAAGCGACAAGCTCATATTTCAAAGCAAATTGCTAATGAATAAACCTAGCTAGCGAAATGAGAACAACCAGAATCCGTCTGATAGACTCACCCGGACTTATTATTACAACCTTTTTTTTATTTAGTTCTGTCTCGGTGCCTGTAATCAAATCTTGTAAGTTAAATTTAACACACTTTCCGGTATCCGATTAAGCTTAAATTTCCCATACGTAATATGTAAAAAGAATGACACGCAATACTAAAATGACATGGAGCTGATCTGCTGATGGAGCTGGAAGGTGGTCATGGGAACTTTATACTAAAATGACTTAACCCCATCGAGTTTGGGCTCGTTTAATTTGTCTTGACAAGAACTCTGGTCCTAAATGATAATTATCTGGGGACTGATGATGGAGCCAGAAGGTTGCACCATGAGAGGGGTCTGTGGGAACTCTGTAATAAAACGACGCATACCCATCGAGTTTGGGCTCGTTTGATTCGTCTTGAGATAAACTCTGGTTATAAATATGTATAATTGTAAATTAGATAGAAAATACTAAACTATGATAGCATAAATACTAAGAAGTCTTCTTCTGCCTAGCCTTTTCCCAACTATGTTGGGGTCGGCTTCCACTCTAACCGGATGCAGCTGAATACCAGTATTTTATATGGAGCGACTGCCTATCTGACCTCCATAACCCAGTTACTGGGTAATACGATACCCCTTGGTAAGACTGGTTGTCAGACTTTCGGGCTTCTGACTACCCGTTACGACTGTCAAAGATCCACGAATGACAGCCGGGACCAACGGCTTAACGTGCTTTCCGAGACACGGAGGGGTCTCGGTATGTAAAGATGGTCACCCATCCACAGACCAACCGCGGCAAGCGTAGCTTAACCTGGCCGATCGACCTGTGCGGCTGTTATTATTTAGCCACGAGCCCCTGTAAAAAATAATATATAATATAATAGGCCTTCCACAAGGTGAACCGACGACCTTGTGAAGGCCACAGGAACCCGTTAGATGCGAGAAGATCAGAACCGGTCGAAATGGAGATGCTTGGGGGAGGCCTATGTCCAGCTGCAGTGGACGTCTTTCGACTGAATGATGATGAAAAATAATAATATTCAAATGATTTCTTTTACGTACTTGCAGATAATACCCAAATCGTACCATGAGAGTAGAACGAAACTTGAAAAACCTAGCATTTTGACTAGGAATACCTACAACAGAAACGGACAACAACTTTATTAAAACAAAAACGTTACTTTAATATAAGTTTTCGTCATCACTATTGAATTCATTTAGAGTAGTTTAATTCATTGAATTCATTTAGACGGCACGGTTGGCGCAGTGGTTAAGCGATTGGCTGCTGCGCTGCGTGTCGCGGGTTCGATTCCCGCACGGAACAAATATTTGTATGACCTACATGTATTTATTCCGAGTCTGGGTGTTTTTCTATTTATAATATGTATGTATTTACAAAAAAAAAAATGTATATAAGTAGTTTATCAGCCATGTTGTTACCATAACACAAGCATTAGGTTGCTTAGCTTGGGACTAGATGGCGCTGTGTGAAATGTCCAGGGATATTATTATTATAGTTTCTTTCTATTTTTTATAGATCTAAGGGTTTTTTTGGCAAATTATCAACTTAATCATCTTGGAGATGTTTCAAAACAGGCCCAGTATATGTACAGTACCTCGAAAAATCGAGAAAAATCCCTGGAATTCGGGAAAAATACAGATAAATTGCATAAGTGCATATTTTTCTTGTAATTATTTGATATTTATCAATTATTTTTATCGAACTTCAATATGGCGTCTCGCCAATGTAGGTACTCTACTAATTCTCAATTTAGGTATACTATGGTATACTGTCATTGTTTTTTAACCACAGAGTCGACCATTGATCATAAATCGTGAACTGTCTCATTTTGTCAGACTAAAAGCACGGTAACGTAGTGATTCTCTTTGACAATGTAATATGACAGAAATAAACACATCAAACGTCAATAATCAATCAACATTACAGCTTACCGCCATGACGGGTTTTTGATATGTGTTGCAATTTCAAGTGTACATTCTTGTGCTTTACTACCAAAAAAAGCCAATTTCTAGTAATTAGATGATTGAAAACTGTTTTAATTATGTTCCCCATTTTTTAGTATGGTGTACAAAGTCCTGGCCGGGGCTCCATACATTTTGAAACATCTCCTTTTTATAGCACTTTCCATAAGTTCTTGTCATATCGAACGTTTGATAGATTACACTTATAAGGGCTAATTTTTCAATCGAAAGATAATTTTTATTCGTGGACTAAACTTGACGTCTGACTGATTTTGTATGGAAAAACTGTCCAAAATTCAAAATTATTCCTGGGATAAAATTATCTGGCATTGGAAAAATCAGCCCTAAATAGATTTATTGATCTATCGAATATTAAAACGAAAAAGTAGGTGGTTACAAATATATTATTCCTTACAATTCATTTAAAATTAATTAGTCTCTAATAACGGTAACCTTCTCTAGCGTTGAAGGAAGATTGTCTCCTCTGAGCGACGGGAGGGAGGTACGCTTTCTGGATACCAGCTACAGAGCTACCGCTTTGAGCGTTGTTGTTGTTGTACTGTTGTTGGTTGTTAGCAGCTTCACGGTAGATACCTGGATACAAACAAATCATTGATTAAAATCTTGATAAAATCTTAGAATTTTAACAAGTGATGTCTATTACCGTTTATTGGAATTCGGAATTGATTAATTTGATTATAGTGTAGTGAGTGGTCTCACTTATTAATTGTTATAGATTGAAAATTACCAACGCCATAAAATATTAGTCTTGCATATTGGCTAACGGCACACTACATTTATTTAAATTATTCTATCTATAATTGAAATGACTAAAGACGTGGTTTCATAATAAAACATTTCCAAATGTTGAATTATTCTTACCATCATCAAAAATGCCAGCAGCCTCATCACGAGCGTTCTGCTCCAGAGCCTTCAGGATCTCTTCGGGGATGGGGGGAGAAGTGGGGAGGTGGTCACCTTGGGCCTGGAAACCGTTCTCATCAGCTGTGTATCTGAAAATTTACAAAGAATTAAAGTTTTATCGATGTGACAGGATATCAAAATAATTAGTAGCTAAGTAAACGTGATACTTATAAAAGTGGACCCTCACCTCACAGAGTAGACCTTGCCATCATCACCAGTGTAGGAATACCCGCCCTGAGCCTGGACTCCATTGGTCGCCACTCCGTTCTCCTCGCCGTAGATACCGTTCTCAGTCTCATAAGCATACGCGTAAGTCTCTCCATCATTGGAGTTGTCCTGACGAAGGATGGCAGCGTTCCTCTCGAGGGCAGCCTGGGCGCGCTCGGGACGAGCTTCGAAGCCTGAGTTGGCACCGTTCTGGGTATAGGTGTTTTGGCTGGAGATTCCATTGGCAGAAGCTCCGGTTTGATCCCTGAATCCGTTGGACTGGCGAGGAGTCTGGAGGAGTGCAGATCCCGCAGAGCCTTGGGCGTTGGGTGGGAGGTAGGTCCTGTCAAGTCTCCCGGCCTGAGCCAGAGTGACGGCAGCTAAGATGATGAACTGGAAAACTGAATTGATGATTAAAATTTTTGGAAAGTTAAAATGTTTCTTGATAATCCAAACCTATCCTGATTAATAAATGTATTTACTTTTATTGATCAATAAGGTAACAACAGACTATTTAAAAACCTCGAGTTTTTTTTTATACTGAATAATACTTTTTCTTTATATATTTCTTTTGAGCTCCTAATTAAAACTGCCAACAATTCCCAGTAGCTTACCAATTTCATTATTGTTTGTTAAATTGAACTTGCTACCCAGAAGCTGTGGATGTAACTGATAACGTTACCGTATCAGTACAGTATATATACTTAGGTGTAGTAAGTAGCAGTCAATGTTTCGTCATCAACATTCGGGGATGGGCTAGTCTAATTGTAGATGACCTTTGTGAAGCTAGTTGAGATAGTTTTGATATTAAAAGGCGTAATGATGACATTAAACTGTATAATAATCTAGTTTCCTTATAATTTACGGAGGTCAGAAGGGGGATACGTCAAAAGATAATTACAAGCATCATTCATGGAGAACTGGCATGTCCTCGCATTATATAAAATACACAACACACTCTCTAAAATCAATAAAATAGTTTCCTTGTAGTTTACGGAGGTCAGAAGGATGATACGTCAAAATGCAATTAACAGCTTCATTCATGAAAAACAGGTGCGCAAAAAATTAAAAATCATGCTATTTACGAGTGTATTACGCAATAAATTACACAAAGCGGTGTGAAGCATCGTTGAGTGGTGGATTTCAGCGGTAAGCAATGTACAGAATAAAATCGTTTGTCAGTTGTCTTAGAATCAATAATTTATTTAGGCCTGATTTTTCAATAGTGAGATAATTTTTATCTGAGGAGTAAATATGGTGGTTTGGCAGCTTTGAATAACAATGCTAACATTAAATGGCATGACATTTGACTTAGCGCTGATTTTTCATTCGACGGACAATTTTTATTCGTGGAATAAAACTGACGGCTGACAGTATTTGTATGGAAGAACTGTCGAAAATTCAAAATAATTCCTCCGATAAAATTATCTAGCGTTGGAAAAATCAGCCCTGCTAGTTAACATAACAGTATTTGTAGCCACCAGCACCCTTTCTAAGTTATGAAATAACTTATATTATGGGCAGTAGGACAATCCCATACACACTTCAGTTTTACATAAAAGAATTGCAGACAGAACAAATGATTTTTTTGAACTAAAGTTTACATTAAAGCTTAGATCACTTCACCGCCACTCCGCCGCGGCGGAGTTACTTAGGGTCAGCACAGACCGGCGCGCCCGTCTGTGCTGACCCTAAGTAATTGGTTTGTTGCGGTCGTACAGCGTGCTATGGAGCGGGCTCTGCTAGAAATTTATTTAAAGGTTATGGATTCTAAATATTTTTTTCCGGAAAAGAATTGAAGTTACCGATATAACCTGCAGAGTTAGCAACCTACCCCTTTTCTCCCCATAAGGGGTAGATTTTTTAAAAATCCTTGTAAATGTTATTCTTTATTTTTGGTCATAAGTATAAGCACTGAGTTTCGAGTTAAGCGAACTGCGCCTTTAAATTCTTCCACGCAAACTTTAACACCCCTATATCCCCTTTGACGGGTATTTTTGAAAAACTTATAATGATAAACTATATTACTTACTTATGCGAGTATTCTCGCCAGTTTTCAAGTTAATAACCTAACGAATAAGAATTTTCATATAAACTGTATCCCCATTTTTCACCCCGGCCCCGCAGGGAAGGGAATTTTGAAAAATCGTTTGGATGTGTTCATAACTTGACTAAAAGATTATTTATAGCAATGTTCGAGTTAATCAAGCCACGCTGTAAAATCCTCCCCTGTAAAATTAGTCCCCCTTTTCAGCCCATCAGGTGTAGATTTTCGAAAAACCCTGAAACACATCATCCTTTAATTTCGATCCTAGGTATAAATACTGAGTTTCGAGTAAATCGGACCACGTGCTAAAATTCTTCCATACAAACTTTGAAACCCCCCAATCCCGTTTTAGGAGGTAGTTTAGAAAAACAAAAAATGGCACACTTCATAATTTACTTAGATAAATATTCTTGCCAAGTTTCAGTTTATTACCTCAAGGAATAAGATTTTTCATACAAACGAAATCCCCCCATTTCACCCCCTTAGGGGGCCCCCACTCACTCTCACTGTGCGTTGATGTATCAGTCAGTCAAGACTTTGAATTATATATATTGCGAAAGGGACATTCTGCGAAAGGGACATTTTGCGAAAGGGACATTTTGCTACCAGTAGTCATTTTGAGAAGTGGTCATTTTTCGACTGAGCCATACAGATAATTCCTCTGTACGTGTGTTTGTCACCTAACTAATAAACGGCTGGACCGATTTTAATGAAATTTTGAGTGCATATTTCAATGGGTTTCTGGATGGTTTGAAAACACAATTGGGCCCGAAAGCAAAAATGTTATTTTAATATAAGTTTTCATCATCATTATCGACTTCATTTAGAGTAGTTTCTTCTTATTTTTTATAGATATAAGGATATTTATGGCAAATTATCAAACTCGTTTATTTGAAATTACAGTACTTAATTTATAGTACTTTTGTAAGTTCTTTTCATATCGAATGTTTGACAATTTACACTAATGAATAGATTTATGAATCTGTTGAAGATTAAAACGAATAAGTAGGTGATTAGAAATATATTATGTACAATTTAATTAACATTCATCAGTCTCTAATAACGGTAGCCATCCCTTGCGTTGAAGGAGGATTGTCTCCTCTGAGCGACGGGAGGGAGGTACGCTTTCTGGACACCAACGATGGAGCTACCGCTTTGAGCGTTGTTGTTGTACTGTTGTTGGCTATTAGCGGCTTCACGGTAGATACCTGGATACAAACAAATCATTGAGTAAAATGGTGTTTTTTTTTTAATGGTTTAAGCTAGTGCTTGACTGCGATCCCGCCTGATGGAAAGCAGAGATGCAATCGTTGATGGTAAGCGCACTAGTTTATTATGAGCCTATTCACTCTAGCCTTGAAAACACCCAAATTATAATCGGACGGGAAGACCGCTGCAGGCAAATTGTTCCAGTCCTTCGATATACGCGGTATAAACGACGGGGCAAAATGCTTCATCCGGATCGCGGCGGTGTCAACAACGTAAGGGTGGACACTCGCCGTACGACGGGTTGTCCGATGATAGAACGGTGATGGCGGAATTAAGTCATGTAATTCCCGCGCACACTCTCTGGAATGCATCCTGTAGAATACCGAAAGGCTGGCTACCTTACGCCTGTGCTCGGTAGAATCTTAGAATTTAAAAAAATGATGGATTACCGTTCATTGCATTTCAATGCTAATTAATTTGATTATAGTGTAGAGAGTGATAAGTGGTCTATAATATTGATTAAAAATTATCAACGCTATAAAATATAAGTCTTGCATATTTGCTAACGGCACACTATATTTATTGAAATTATTTTATCTATGATTGAAATGACTAAAGAGGTTTCATAATAAAACATTCTCAAATGTTGAATTACCATTCTTCCATTCTTACCATCATCAAAGATGCCAGCTGCCTCGTCACGCGCGTTCTGCTCCAGAGCCTTCAGGATCTCTTCGGGGATGGGGGGAGAAGTGGGGAGGTGGTCGCCTTGGGGCTGGAAACCATTCTCGTCAGCTGTGTATCTGAAAATTTTAAAAAGAATTAAAGTTTTATCTATGTGTTGCAATATCAAAATAATTAGTAGCTAAGTAAACGTGATACTTATAAAAGTGGATCCTCACCTCACAGAGTAGACCTTGCCATCATCACCAGTGTAGGAATACCCGCCCTGAGCCTGGACTCCATTGGTCGCCACTCCGTTCTCCTCGGCGTAGATACCGTTCTCAGTCTCATAAGCATACGCGTAAGTCTCTCCATCATTGGAGTTGTCCTGACGAAGGATGGCAGCGTTCCTCTCGAGGGCAGCCTGGGCGCGCTCGGGACGAGCTTCGAAGCCTGAGTAAGCACCGTTCTGGGCATTTTGGCTGGAGATTCCATTGGCAGAAGCTCCGGTTTGATCCCTGAATCCGTTGGACTGGCGAGGAGTCTGGAGGAGTGCAGATCCCACGGAGCCTTGGGCGTTGGGTGGAAGGTAGGTCCTGTCAAGTCTCCCGGCCTGAGCCAGAGTGACGGCAGCTAAGACGATGAACTGGAAAACAGAATTGATGATTAAAATTTTTGGAAAGTTAAAATGTTTCTTGATAATCCAAACCTAACCTGATCAATAAATGTATTGACTTTTATTGATCAATAAGGGAACAACTATTTAAAAATCTCGAGTTTTTTTTTATACTGAATAATACTTTTTCTTTATATATATTTCTTTTGAGCTCTTAATTAAAACTGCCAACAATTCCCAGTAGCTTACCAATTTCATTTTTGTTTGTTGAATTGAACTTGCTACCCAGAAGCTGTGGATGTAACTGATAACGTTACCGTATCAGTACAGTATATATACTTAGGTGTCGGTCGATCTGTTTCATAGTAAGAAGCGGTCAATGTTTCGTCATCAACATTCGGGGATGGGCTAGTCTAATTGTAGATGACCTTTGTGAAGCTAGTTGAGATAGTTTTGATATTAAAAGGCGTAATGATGACATTAAACTGTATAATAATCTAGTTTCCTTATAATTTACGGAGGTCAGAAGGGGGATACGTCAAAAGATAATTACAAGCATCATTCATGGAGAACTGGCATGTCCTCGCATTATATAAAATACACAACACTCTCTCTAAAATCAATAAAATAGTTTCCTTGTAGTTTACAGAGGTCAGAAGGATGATACGTCAAAATGCAATTAACAGCTTCATTCATGAAAAACAGGTGCGCAAAAAATTAGAAATCATGCTATTTACGAGTGTATTACGCAATAAATTACACAAAGCGGTGTGAAGCATCGTTGAGTGGTGGATTTCAGCTGTAAGCAATGTACAGAATAAAATGGTTTGTCAGTTGTCTTAGAATTAATAATTTATTTAGGCCTGATTTTTCAATAGTCAGATAATTTTTATCTGAAGAATAAATATGGTGGTTTGGCAGCTTTGAATAACAATGCTAACATTGAATGGCATGGCATTTGACTTAGCGCTGATTTTTCATTCGACGGACAATTTTTGTTCGTGGAATAAAACTGACGGCTGACAGTATTTGTATGGAAGAACTGTCGAATTATAATTCGTTGCTTCATTTTTCAGATATAATTATAACAACGTAGTTTCCCTACTTACTTGGTAACTTCGCACAAATTTTAAAGATTTTTAAAACTATTAGGTGACGTAATTCCGCCGTAAGGCCCCTCGGTTGACACTATGACGTTTAGCTCATTCCTTTTTCGTGCGCGGTAACGATCGCACGCGCCCTCTAAGCAACATGCCAAAAAGAAGCGCGCAATCAAAAATTGATCACTACGCCAGGAAAATTAGAAAAATTGAAGAGAAAGTCATCAGATGATGAAGGTAAGCAAAAGTATATTTTATTCGTTAGTGATCTAGAAGTGAAAAGTGAAAATATCAGTTTTGTAAATGCTCTGGGATTGACTGCGAGTCAATAACTTTGACATTGTTCAAAACCAAATTAAAAAACTTTAAGTTTATTATTGCATCGGGATTGACTGCGAGTCTTTAACGATGACAAACAAGCACAGAAAATGCGTACAATCTAAAACAGATGTAACGTTAACGTGCAAAATCAATAACTTTGACATTGTTCAAAACCAAATTAAAAAACTTTAAGTTTATTATTGCATCGGGATTGACTGCCAGTCTTTAACGATGATAAACAAGCACGGAAAATGCGTACAATCTAAAACAGATGTAACGTTAACGTGCAAAATCAATTAATTTTATTTTTACACTACCCTCAAAATTATTATCTTCACAACCTTAATTACAAATTGTAATTTTGGGTAGCGAAGATCCTGATGTGGTCCCAGGCAATGACAATGAAGCCATTATGGAGCCAGTACCCGTGCCACCCGATGTCCCACTGACAGCATGGAACCGGAGTTAGACCCTGATCTACAGTCGGCACTCGGTGAATCCACGTCAGACTCGCCTGACTACGGCGATAACATTCACGATAATCTATCGCAGTTGTGGCTTCCTTTGCTAAGGAAAGGAATGCCTAAAGAAAACAAGGACAAGGTACTGAAAGAATACCTTGTACCAGACAATTGTAGGCTCCTTCAAGCGCTCAAGTTGAATGCTGAAATCTCAGCGACGGTACCGAACATGGTTCGCAACCGGGACATCACTCCTAGCCTGGACAAGGCATTCATAAATATCATCAACGAGTCTGAACGGGATGAATCACTGTTTGGTTCGTCTGTATCAGAAAAAATTAAAGCCGCCAAGGCCATCGAAAAGCAAGATCTTTCCATAAAAAAGACCGCAAAAATTTCGAAACCGCCTCAAATTCCTAGTACCCGCCAGTCCTACCAGGGAAACTGGAACCCGCCTCGTCGATACCCGGCGAATAGGGGGGGGCGGGGTGCATACAGAAGGCCGACGACGGCGGGGAATCGCCGTCCGTACACGACGTCAGCGCAGCCGCCACAACGCCCTGCCTCGCAGGACAAGCCTCGGGCTCCCGCTCAGAGTCACCGTTAACGCAGGTACATGCGGGTGGACTTGCCCACTTTTATGACCGATGGCTAAAAACAACAAATAACAATGTATTTCTTGATTGGTTAAAAAATGGTTATCCAATACCTTTTCATACTCACGTAAAACAATCAATAATACCTAAAAACAACCTATCAAATACTGAGAAATCAGATATGATGAAAGCTATTATGAAACTCAAATCTTTAGGGGCTATCTCAATGTGACTAAAGATCAATTTATTTCTAAAATATTCCTCGCACTAAAACCTAATGGCGATAAACGCTTTATATTAAAGCTAAAAACCTTAAACAAGCTAATTAAGAGCGAACATTTTAAAATGGAGGATTACCGAACAGCATGCAAATTGATACCACGCGATGGATACCTTGACACCATCGACTTAAAAGATGCGTACCTATTTCCTCCTAGCCAGTAGGCACTCCGATCGTAAATATTTAACATTTCAATTTCAGCCCAATAATTCGCTAAAAACTCACACATATGGCTTTAATTACATGCCGTTTGGCTTATCCGTCGCCCCACGGGTATTCACTAAGGTTATGAAGGAAGTCATAGCTTACCTCAGACATCGCGGTTATAAGTCAGTTTGTTATTTAGATGATATTTTATGTATTGAAAATACTTACGAGAATTGTCTTAATAACGTAAACGAAACTTTGAAACTACTCGAGTTTCTTGGGTTTGTTGTCAATTACGATAAAAGTATATTAAAACCACGACAATTCTGCAAGTATTTAGGATTTTGTTACGATACCGGAAATCTCAGTATAGAATTGCCAGCCGATAAGCGACTTATCATTATCGAATTACTTATAAAATTCACTAAATTACACATAAAATTCACTAAATTACAGTCATGTTCAATCCGCGAATTAGCTCGCTTTATCGGTATTTTAGTCGCCGCTAGCCCAGCCGTTAAGTACGCTTGGGTATACACTAAGGTTTTAGAGCGTCAGAAGTTTCTAGCGTTACTTAAGCATAATAATAATTACGAAGCTAAAATTAACCTACCTAATATTATATTAGAGGATCTGAACTGGTGGCTATCAACCGTTACTACAGCACGCAACTTCATGCGACAGCCAAACTTTGATATCGAGATCTATACCGACGCGTCGAGGTCAGGCTGGGGCTCTGTTTGCAACAATGCTCAAATACATGGCAAGTGGAAGTTTTCAGAAAACGATTGTCATATCAATTACTTAGAGCTGATGGCAGCTTTTTTGGGTTTGAAGTCCTTCGCCAGTGATGCAACCAACTGCGCAATATTACTGCGCATGGACAACACCACTGCGATCAGTTGTGTAAATCGTATGGGGGGTATTCAATACCCCCACTTAAACAACTTTGCTAGGTCCCTTTGGAAATGGTGTGAACAGCGCAACCTTTGGGTTTATGCATAATACGTAAATACCAAGGAAAACCGTGCAGACGCTGCGTCTAGAGTAGTCAATCCGGATACTGAATGGTCACTTTCCGATGAAGCATTCCAAACCATTATAAAATATTTTGGTCAACCTGAAATAGATTTATTCGCGTCTCGCGATAATGCGAAGTGTACCACATTTATCTCATGGAAACAAGACCCTGACGCAGCATCCGTGGACGCATTTACGGTAGACTGGCAAAGATATTTCTTCTACGCTTTTCCACCATTTTCCCTGGTATTCAAATGCCATAGAAAAATTATCGACGACAATGCACACGGCATATTAGTTTATCCCAACTGGCCATCACAGCCATGGTTCCCACTATTGCAAAACCTTATAGTTTCCGACGTTGTTTACTTAAACCCCAATAAAAACCTCTTGCAATCTCATTTCGGGGAGTACCACCCGTTGCACAAGAACCTTACCCTGGGTGTCGCGAGGCTCTCCGGCAGGCTTTCAGGCGTCGAGGTGCCTGTGCAGAGTCGGCTACACTAATGCTATCATCCTTGTCTAACAGTAAGATTCAGCAAAGTACAATACCTCACTTAAGCTGTGGTGGCAATATTGTACGATCAACAACATCAATGTGTTTGGCCCTTCCAAATTTGCTTTAATCTCATTCTTAGCGTCACAATTTAATAGCGGGTGTGCGTATGGCAGTCTAAACTCCCATCGTTCTGCCTTGTCAACCTTTGTAGGCAATAATATTGGTTGAGACGAATCTATAAAACGTCTCCTTAAAGGGGCGTATAAATTAAGACCCATAAAACCCAAGTATTCCACCACCTGGAATCCCCAATCGGTTTTAAACCATGTTTCAACGTGGTTCCCTAATAGTGAGCTCTCATCCGAAAAAAAAAAAAAAAAAAAAAACTGGTCGTCCTACTTGCAATTTGTACAGCTCACAGGGTACAGACGCTGTCTTTGATTAAACTCGAGAACATACTTTTCTCTGATAGCGGCATTAAAATCGTCATAACAGACATCATAAAGACATCCGCACCTGGCAGAGACCAGCCAATATTGTTCCTGCCATACTTCAGGGAAAATACGCGGATATTTCCAGCTACGGTGCTCTCAGATTATATTTCTATAACTAAAAACATAAGACCTGAGAGTACAAGCAATCTGTTGTTGACGTACAAACGGCCACACAAACCCGCTATCACGCAAACCATCAGTAGATGAATCAAACAAGTCTTGTCAGAAAGCGGCATTGATACCAGTGTATTCGCCGCGCATAGTACACGGCACGCGTCAACCTCGGCCGCGAGTTTAGCAGGAGTTAATATAGAAACTATCCGCAAAACCGCAGGGTGGACTAGTTCATCTAACGCATTTGCTCGTTTTTATAATAGGTGCGTTATAAACGAAAGCCAATTTGCCAGATCTGTTTGCTTACGCTCAGACTGATTATTAATTCCTATTAACTATAAAACAAGACAAAGTAAACATAAGTATACTATAAGTAAGGCTGATTTGTCTATAAATAAAACCATAATGTTTAAAAACCTTATTGTTTATTTTCCATTTAAAAACTTTCTAACTCTTAACATCTACGTTGTTATAATTATATCTGAAAAATGAAGCAACGAATTATAATATATGATCAAACGAACTACCAAGTGAAGTTCGATCATTATTATGAAGAGTTGCTTCATTTGAAGATATGATCACCCTCCCTCCCTGACACTTGAAGACTCCCAGGTATAGAGAAAGTTTTATATCATACTACTTGACTCTAAAAAATGAGCTAAACGTCATAGTGTCAACCGAGGGGCCTTACGGCGGAATTACGTCACCTAATAGTTTTAAAAATCTTTAAAATTTGTGCGAAGTTACCAAGTAAGTAGGGAAACTACGTTGTTATAATTATATCTTCAAATGAAGCAACTCTTCATAATAATGATCGAACTTCACTTGGAAGTTCGTTTGATCATATAGTAGTAACTGGTTTGTTGCGGTCGTACAGCGTGCTATGGAGCGGGCTCTGCTAGAAATTTATTTAAAGGTTATGGATTCTAAATATTTTTTTCCGGAAAAGAATTGAACTTACCGATATAACCTGCAGAGTTAGCAACCTACCCCTTTTCTCCCCGTCAGGGGTAGATTTTTGAAAAATCCTTGTAAATGTTATTCTTTATTTTTGGTCTTAAGTATAAGCACTGAGTTTCGAGTTAAGCGAACCGCGCGTTCAAATTCTTCCACGCAAACTTTAACACCCCTACCTATATCCTCTTTGAGGGGTATTTTTGAAAAACTTATAATGATAAACTATATTACTTACTTATGCGAGTATTCTCGCCAGTTTTCAAGTTAATAACCTAACGAATAAGAATTTTCATATAAACTGTATCCCCATTTTTCACCCCCGCAGGGAAGGGAATTTTGAAAAATCGTTTTGATGTGTTCATAACTTGACTCAAATATTATTAGCAATGTTCGAGTTAATCAAGCCACGCTGTAAAATCCTGTAAAATTGACTACCCCTTTTCAGCCCATCAGGTGTAGATTTTCGAAAAACCCTGATACATAATCATCCTTTAATTTCGATCCTAGGTATAAATACTGAGTTTCGAGTAAATCGGACCACGTGCTAAAATTCTTCCATACAAACTTTGAAACCCCCCAATCCCGTTTTAGGGGGTAGTTTGGAAAAACAAAAAATGGCAAACTTCATAATTTACTTAGATAAATATTCTTGCCAAGTTTCAGTATAATACCTCAAGGAATAAGAGTTTTCATACAAACGAAATCCCCCCATTTCACCCTCTTAGGGGTCCTCACCCACCCTCAAATTTTATGTCTCTAGTACCAGCGGTTTATGCTGTGCGTTGATGTATCAGTCAGTCAAGACTTTGAATTATATATATTGCGAAAGGGGACATTCTGCGAAACGGACATTTTGCGAAAGGGACATTTTGCTACCAGTAGTCATTTTGAGAAGTGGTCATTTTTCGACTGAGCCATACAGATAATTCCTCTGTACGTGTGTTTGTCACCTAACTAATAAACGGCTGGACCGATTTGAATGAAATTTTGAGTGCATATTTCAATGGGTTTCTGGATGGTTTGAAAACACAATTGGGCCCGAAAACAAAAATGTTATTTTAATATAAGTTTTCATCATCATTATCGACTTCATTTAGAGTAGTTTCTTCTTATTTTTTATAGATATAAGGATATTTTTGGCAAATTATCAAACTCGTTAATTTGAAATTACAGTACTTAATTTATAGTACTTTTCGTAAGTTCTTTTCCTAACGAATGTTTGACAATTTACACTTATGAATAGATTTATTAATCTGTTGAAGATTAAAACGACTAAGTAGGTGATTAGAAATATATTATTTACAATTTAATTAACATTCATCAGTCTCTAATAACGGTAGCCATCCCTTGCGTTGAAGGAGGATTGTCTCCTCTGAGCGACGGGAGGGAGATACGCTTTCTGGACACCAGCGACGGAGCTACCGCTTTGAGCGTTGTTGTTGTACTGTTGTTGGCTATTAGCGGCTTCACGGTAGATACCTGGATACAAACAAATCATTGAGTAAAATGGTGTTTTTTTTTTAATGGTTTAAACTAGTGCTTGACTGCGATCCCGCCTGATGGAAAGCAGAGATGCAATCGTTGATGGTAAGCGCACTAATTTATTATGAGCCTATTCACTCTAGCCTTGAAAACACCCAAATTATAATCGGACGGGAAGACCGCTGCAGGCAAATTGTTCCAGTCCTTCGATGTACGCGGTATAAACGACGGGGCAAAATGCTTCGTCCGGATCGCGGCGGTGTCAACAACGTAAGGGTGGACACTCGCCGTACGACGGGTTGTCCGATGATAGAACGGTGATGGCGGAATTAAGTCATGTAATTCCCGCGCACACTCTCTGGAATGCATCCTGTAGAATACCGAAAGGCTGGCTACCTTACGCCTGTGCTCGGTAGAATCTTAGAATTAAAAAAAGTGATGGATTACCGTTCATTGCGTTTCAATGCTAATTAATTTGATTATAGTGTAGAGAGTGATAAGTGGTCTATAATATAGATTAAAAATTATCAACGCCATAAAATATAAGTCTTGCATATTTGCTAACGGCACACTATATTTATTGAAATTATTTTATCTATGATTGAAATGACTAAAGAGGTTTCATAATAAAACATTCTCAAATGTTGAATTACCATTCTTCCATTCTTACCATCATCAAAGATGCCAGCTGCCTCGTCACGCGCGTTCTGCTCCAGAGCCTTCAGGATCTCTTCGGGGATGGGGGGAGAAGTGGGGAGGTGGTCACCCTGGGCCTGGAAACCATTCTCGTCAGCTGTGTATCTGAAAATTTTAAAAAGAATTAAAGTTTTATCTATGTGTTGGAATATCAAAATAATTAGTAGCTAAGTAAAAGTGATACTTAGCTAAGTAAAAGTGATAGTAAAAGTGGACCCTCACCTCACAGAGTAGACCTTGCCATCATCACCAGTGTAGGAATACCCGCCCTGAGCCTGGACTCCATTGGTCGCCACTCCGTTCTCCTCGCCGTAGATACCGTTCTCAGTCTCATAAGCATACGCGTAAGTCTCTCCATCATTGGAGTTGTCCTGACGAAGAATGGCAGCGTTCCTCTCGAAACCAGCCTGAGCGCGCTCGGAACGAGCTTCCAATCCTGAGTAAGCACCATTCTGGGCATAGACGTTTTGGCTGGATATTCCAATGGCGGAAGCTCCGGTTTGATCCCTGAATCCGTTGGACTGGCGAGGAGTCTGGAGGAAGGCAGATCCGGCAGAGCCTTGGGTGTTGGGTGGGAGGTAGGTCCTGTCAAGTCTCCCGGCCTGAGCCAGAGTGACGGCAGCTAAGACGATGAACTGGAAAACAGAATTGATGATTTAAATTTTTGGAAAGTTAAAATGTTTCTGTTGTAATGTGCTAACCTAACCTGATCAATAAAAGTATTGACGTTTATTGATCAATAAGGTAACCACTATTTAAAAACATCGAGTTTTTGTTTTTATACTGAATATTTTAAACGCGACCTTTGAGAAAGTTTGCGTTTAAAATATTCAGCAGATACTTTTTCTTTATATTCTTTTGAGCTTCTAATTAAACCTGCCAACAAATCCCAGTAGCTCACCAATTTCATTATTGTTTGTTAAATTGAACTTGCTACCCAGAAGCTGTGGATGTAACTGATAACGTTACCGTATCAGTACAGTATATATACTTAGGTATCGGTCGATCTGTTTCATAGTAAGTAGCATTCAATATTTCATAATCAACTTTCGTGGATGGGCTAGTCTAATTGTAGATGACCTTAGTGAAGCTAGTTGAGATAGTTTTAAGACATATGACATTAAACTGCATACTGATCTAGTTTCCTTGTAGTATAGGTTACGGAGGTCAGAAAGAGGATACAATCAACATGCGGGGACGGGCGTGTCTAATTGTAGATGACCTTAGTGAAGCTAGTTGAGATAGCTTTAAGATATTAAGAGTCACAATGCAATTAAACTGCATAATTATCTTAGATTATTCGAAATAAAATCTTCCTGAAAAGACCTGGAGTTGCCACAGTGGACTCGCTATGTTTGTCGAAGGACCGATGGCTGGTAAAGCAAACCAGTCCTGGAGTGGAGACCGCGTATCGGCAAGCATAGTGAGGGACGCCTCCCAAGTAGATGGACGGACGACCTTGAAAAGGTGGCTGGGATAGACTGGATATGAAACGCCGAGTAAAAGGTTTTGTGGCACGGGTAGGGAGAGGCTTGAGTGGACTGCGATAGGCTGAGTTGATGGAGGTAATTGTTTACGTTGTAACATTGAAATTTTCTTGTTCTTCAAATGCGTACCGTATCATTTTTCATAATAATAATAATTATTTACACAACAATAGGAGGCGAATGTTTTAACCCGTATTTGAGTACGTGTATGTAAGGCGGATCACACACTACAACGCACCACGCAACGGGGCGCGGGAAACGGAGGCCAATTCCCCGTAAATTTTCGTTGAATTTGTATGTTAAAAATCACGCGCGGGGCGCGTTTTCTGCGTCCCGTCGCGTGGTGCGTTGTACTGTGTGATCCGCCTAAGTGCATGTAAGCGTATATTTTTGTTTCTTTGCTACTGTTTAGATAGCGCAGACTTGTTAAAAAAAATGCAAGGTGATTACCACGTTTTTTATTTCTTTTGGTATACCGGGTGGCAGGGACATCGACGCGCAAACTGTAACCATGGATTCAGCACATGAGTTTAGACCCCATAGCGTCGAAATTTTTCGTCGGTTATTAAAAAAAATATTGCTGTTCCATACATTTTGACCGCATAGGTATTGCACTTTTCTATGAAACAGAAGATTTTTTTTTTGATAACTGACGAATAATTTTGACTCTATGGGGTCTAAACACATGTGCTGAACCCATGGTTAGATGTCCTTGCCACCCTGTATAATTAATAATTTTATTGACATAGGTAGTTATAATTATTATTGACTAAAAATGTATGGATTTTTAATTTATTCCATAGTTATAAATATTACTTACTAACAATGTATGGATTGTTAATTTATTCTGAAATAAAATAAAGTATGCTTAATGCAAATCAATCACACATCATTTTTCCAATTCTAATATTATTAAGTAACACCATGTTTTAGGACACAGAGGATAGCAGGTGGAGCATGGTTTGCGACATAGCTCCACAATCACACCCTACTGCCATTCGATCAAGGTAGCCCTACTTTACCGGGTTGGACTTACATCTTCCCACTTGTGTCTGGAGACGGTTCAGGGACTTCCAAGTGGACCATTTTTAATAGGTTGTCATTGGATTTAAAAACTATACTTTACAAGAGCTCATTTAAGTCAACACTTAAAGCGTTCCTATTGAAGAAATGTCTGTATTCTATAAACGACGACATATCCAGATCCACGTTTTAAAATTTTATTAGTTAATGAGAGACCGAATAATATTAGTATGTAGTAGCTTGTAATGTTATTCAATTTTATTGTTAATGTATTTTCTTTTTATTTTTTTCTTTTATCTTAAATGATTTATTGTATTATGAATGTGTTAGTTTTATAATTTTAATGATTTCAAACACAATGTGAATTGTTCCTGAATAAATTGAATTGACCACGGAAGGTTGCATGCATGGAGATGATCCTTTGGTGGTGACTTCTGTGTCCCAAAACATGCAGTCAACGTGACCTCTACGCTGCCCCCGACAACGCCGTGGAAGTGGCAACGTTTTAGGCCAATAACATTCAAAATAAAGTCGTACAGCGACACGAAAAAGAAGAAGGAACAGCATTACGTGGTTGTAAGGTCTGTTTACATTTTTATATAAAAATATTATAGGTAAATGCTTTACAGTCCCATAAAGAAATGCAGTTCTTGAACTCATTTCAGTTTTATAACTCATATACATGTCCATTTTTTATAAGCCTAATGGGGACCGGTTGCGTTTAGACGTACCAGCGTTTATGTGAGTCGTACTACAATATCAGCTCTCCTATTTATGAAAGCTGACATCTCATGATGTCAAATTTCATAAATAGGAGAGCTGATATTGTAGTACGATATGTGCTATTAAGTCATGTGAGTTAACTGAAATATGTGGGTAACCCGCTGAAGTTCTGAGCAGAAAAATATACCACAAAAAAAAAATCATACTATTCGATATCTTTTCTTTAAGAAATGGCTTATTTATTTATTTTATTAGGTCTGCCAATAATTGTTCACACTGGATTCAGCGACATAAAATTAATTTATTCATTCTTAAAATTAAATTACAGCGCAACAATTACTTATTGGTAAACACCACATTCCTGAAACAATAAATTCGGAAAATTAACTAACTTACTAAGTACTAAGCGCAAATATTCAATTAAAATTGGAAATAGTGCAACACAGAATTATGACAAAATTGATAAAAAATAAATTGATTAATTTTTGGCAATGACAACATTGGTAAATAGGTAAAATAAAATAAAAATTATATTACATTACGTTGATAAATTATAAATAGAAATCAACATAAAATTAAAATTCATTGGATAAAGTTTACAGCCAATATGCATAATATTGTCTATAAGCTATTTCTGATAAAGATATTATTTTTGTTCATCGCTATTTTCGTGGTATTCCAACATTCTATGCAGGTTGTTTGGAATTTAAACTTTGAATTCGCGCCTCGGAAAGCGCGTAAAACCGTTGGTCCCGGCTGTCATTCGTGGATCTTTGACAGTCGTTACAGGTCGTCAGAAGCCCGAAAATCTGACAATCAGTCTTACCAAGGGGCCGTGTTACCCAGTAACTGTGTTGAGGAGGTCAGATAGGCAGTCGCTCCATGTAAAATACTGGCGTTGGTAGCTGCATCTGGTTAGACTGGAAGGCGAAAACTATAATAATAATAATAGGTAATTTATTCACATAAAAATTAACAAAACCTATGAAGTCCTTGACTCCTGAGCTAGGTTCAAAGACCAGGCAGTGTCTTCTTCCATTAGTTGTCACAAAAGAGAGTGTTAGTGTGAAGTGTTGCTTTAGGAATATGTTTTGTGTTTTATGATGATTAATTATGTGTGTATGTGAGTTTGCTGTGCATTTAAATTCCTAAAATGGAGTCAGTTTTGGGTAGCAATTTTTCAGTTTGGTCATAGTCTAAACCAAGGCTGCTCAACCCCAGGCCCGCGAGCCACCAACGCATTAGCATAAAAAACTTCTGCAAAGTCAGTGAATTTTTTTTTTTAGTAACTTAAACTGTTGTTTAATTTTAATATATGGGTATTTATTTATTTATTTATCATCTAACATAACTGTAGGCAAGTTTTATTCACTAGATGGCCTACCTGCTGGCACGGAATTAATATTATGGCTCACCTACAAAATTGGTTGGGCAGCCCTGGTCTAAACCACGTAGCCGCTGCTTTAGTGATATTCTAGTTTTACGATATGAAAGTGGGTGGAAGTTTTTTAGTGTTTTTGTTTTATTATATGTACCTATATGTAATGTATGTTATATTAACTACTAGCTTCTGCCCGCGGCTTCGCCCGCGTGGATGTCGGAAATTATCCCACCGGAACGTGCTAACAGGATAAAATGTATGTGCTTCCCCAGGATGCCATCTATCTCTATGCCAAATCAAAAGTTCAGTGTTTTAGGCGTGAAAATGTAACATACAGTTTCAAGTTCAAATCCTCCCCTTAAAAACGGAGTTACCTCTTTTTGTCCCGTCAGTGGTAAAGTTTCGACAACTTTACATACTTATTATTAATAATTTTTTGTCAAAAGTATCAATACTGAGTTTCGAGTTACTCGGACCGCGTATTAAATTTCTTCCAAACAAACTTGACACCCCTATATCCCCCTTTGAGGGGTAGTTTTGAAAAACCTATAATGATAAACTTTATTACTTACTTAGGCAAGTATTCTTGCCATGTTTCAAGTTTATTAACTAAATGAATAAGACGTTTCATATAAACTGTATCCCCACCTTTTCACCCCCACACGGGGCGGGAATTTTAAAAAATCGTTTGGGATTATTCATAACTTGATGCACAGGTTATTTATACCAATTTTCGAGTTAATCAAGCCACGCATTATAATCCTCCCTTGTAAAATTAACTACCCCTTTTCAACCCGTTAGGGGTAGATTTTCGAAAAACCCTAATACATGTTACTCTTTGTTTTTGGTCTTAAGTATAAACATTGAGTTTCGATTTAATCGGACTGCGCATTTAAATTATTCCACACAAACTTCAACACCCCTATATTCCCCTTTGAGGGGTAGTTTTGAAAAACTTATAGTGATAAACTTTATAACTTACTTAGGCAAGTATTCTTGCCAAGTTTCAAGTTTATTAACTAAATGAATAAGATGTTTCATATAAACTGTATCCCCACTTTTTCACCCCCACAGGGGTGGAATTTTGAAAAATGGTTTGGGATTATTCATAACTTGATTCAAAGATTATTTATACCAATTTTCGAGTTAATCAAGCCACGCATTATAATCCTCCCTTGTAAAATGAACTACCCCTTTTCAACCCGTTAGGGGTAGATTTTCGAAAAACCCTAATACATGTTACTCTTTGTTTTTGGTCTTAAGTATAAACATTGAGTTTCGATTTAATCGGACTGCGCATTTAAGTTATTCCACACAAACTTCAACACCCCTATATTCCCCTTTGAGGGGTAGTTTTGAAAAACTTATAATGATAAACTTTATTACGTACTTAGGCGAGTATTCTTGAAAAATTTCAAATTTATTAACCTAATGAAGAAGATTTTTCATATAAACTGTATCTCCGCTTTTCACCCCCACAGGGGTGGAATTTAAAAAAATCGTTTGAGATGTATTCATAACTTGACTCAAAGATTATTTATACTAATTTTCGAGTTAATCAAGCCATGCAGTAAAATCCTCCCCTGAAAAATTGACTACCCCATTTCAGCCCGTCAGGGGTAGATTTTTAAAAAACCCTGATACACATTATTCTTTACTTTCAATATTAGGTATAAATACTGAGTTTCGAGTAAATCGGACTGCGCGCTAAAATTCTTCCATACAAACTTTGATACCCCCCAATCCCTTATTAGGGGGTAGTTTAGAAGAAAAAAAACTGACAATCTTCATAATTTATTTAGATAAGTATTCGTGCCAAGTTTCAAGTTTATTAACTCAAGGAATAAGATTTTTCATACAAACGAATTCCCCCCTTTTCACCCTCTTAGGGGTGGAATTTCGAAAAATCCTTTCTTAGTGGATGCCTACTCTTCACGAAGAACACACCCTCCAAATTTCATGTCTCTAGGACCAGCGGTTTAGGCTGTGCGTTGATCTATCAGTCAGTCAGTCAGTCAGTCAGTCAGTCAGGACTTTGAATTTTATATATATAGATAGCAGTTTTCCTTCACAATCATTATTTGAAAATATTGTATTATTTTTACTGAAACAATTGAAGTATTGCACTATTGACCATTTGAGAAACCTTTCAGATCATTAACGTAAAATTGACTGCATAAGAAATCAAAAGTTATAGTGGCGATAGAGGGTGCCTTCCAAAAAGTGACATAATATGAACGCGACGATCGCGTTTTGGGTCGGGGGGCTCTTGGGAAAACGAAGTAATACCGCGATCTGGCGATGCGATGCGATGCGACGAAATGGGTCGGGGGAACAAGATATTCCACGCGGACCCAGTTGCGGACAGAAGCCAATGATGTGATAAAATATTTAAATTATTCATATTGACAGTACAGCAGGTGCGATTCTGTAACCATATCACCGTGAAAACATAGGTGAAGTGAGCGTGGAGTGAGCTGTCATTCCAACTAATGCTAGGGATTAACACCATTGTCAGCTCACTCTAAGCTCACTTCACCTAACTTTTCACGGTGAGATTCTTACAGAATCGATCGGCTTCACTTTTCTGAGAACGTAGTTTCAGTGGTAATTTAACTTTTCAGTTATAATTAAATTGGACAAGCTACAGCAAAACGTCATTGATAAAAAAACGCAATGTGCGATGCACATACATACCTAATATTCTTGCTAACATTATTTTATTGGAATAACATTATTTTATTTGATTGCCCTTCATTCCGATACTAAAGCTTGGTAAATTACTCTGAATTTACAGTAGTTTATTTAAAGAAGTTTTATTTATGGAGGTTATAAATAGATTTAATAATCTATCGAAGATAAAAACTAAAAGATAGGTGGTTAGAAATATATTATTTACAATTCAATCAACATTCATCAGTCTCTAATAACGGTAGCCATCCCTTGCGTTGAAAGAGGGTTGTCTCCTCTGAGCGACGGGAGGGAGGTACGCTTTCTGGACTCCAGCAATGGAGCTACCGCTTCCAGAAGCGTCGTTGCGGGCGAAAGCGTTGTTGTTCAAAGTGGGTCGTTTGGCGACACCCTGGTTGTTGCGCTGAGCGAAAGGTGGGACGTACGCTTTCTGGACACCAGCAACAGAGTTACCGCTTCCAGAAGCGTCGTTGCGGGCGAAAGCGTTGTTGTTGAAGTTGGGTCGGTTGGCCACACCCTGGTTGTTGCGCTGAGCGAAGGGAGGGAGGTACGCTTTCTGGACACCAGCTCCAGAGTTAACGCTTTGAGCGTTGTTGTTGTTGTACTGTTGCTGGTTGTTAGCGGCTTCACGGTAGATACCTGGATACAAACAATTGTTGGTAAAATCTTAGAATTTTAATCAATGATACCGATTACCGTATATTGGAATTCGGAATTGATTAATTTGATTATAGTGTAGCGAGTGTTAAGTGGACTCACTAATCAATTATTGATTGAGAATGAGCAATACTACGTATAAAATTTTGACCAACGATCCACTATATTTATTTAAATTAAGACTTCTTTAAAGTGTATACAATTATGTATCTTTAATACAAGTGGTTTCATAATTTTATCGATAGAATTGACCGTGCGTTCTCCGAGTTCGTCTTGATCTAGAAGACGCACACCAATGGTCTTCATCCTGATAACATTCTCAAATGTTGATTTATTCTTACCATCATCAAAGATGCCAGCAGCCTCTTCACGAGCGTTCTGCTCCAGAGCCTTCAGGATCTCTTCGGGGATGGGGGGAGAAGTGGGGAGATGGTCACCTTGGGGCTGGAAACCGTTCTCATCAGCTGTGTACCTAATAATGAAGAATAGCATAATTATAATTTAGATGTGATCAGAAGGCCAATTCTCGTAATTTAAAACGTTTAAAATCTAGTCGCAGTCTCATCTCAGCGCCAAACAAATGTCAAAAACTTGTCAAAATGTAGGGAAATTAGAAGTATTTTTTGACAGATTGAGACTGAGATCAGACTGTGAACGGCCTTAAAATTACGAGAATTGCCCCTCTGATCTCAACATTTATCTTGGTATTTGTAAAAACAGATTCTCACCTCACAGAGTAGACCTTGCCATCATCACCAGTGTAGGAATACCCGCCCTGAGCCTGGACTCCATTGGTCGCCACTCCGTTCTCCTCGCCGTAGATACCGTTCTCAGTCTCATAAGCATACGCGTAAGTCTCTCCATCATTGGAGTTGTCCTGACGAAGGATGGCAGCGTTCCTCTCGAGGGCAGCCTGGGCGCGCTCGGGACGAGCTTCGAAGCCTGAGTAAGCACCGTTCTGGGCATAGGTGTTTTGGCTGGAGATTCCATTGGCAGAAGCTCCGGTTTGATCCCTGAATCCGTTGGATTGACGAGGAGTCTGGAGGAAAGCAGATCCTGCAGAGCCTTGGGCGTTGGGTGGCAGGTAGGTTCTGTCAAGTCTCCCGGCCTGAGCCAGAGTGACGGCTGCTAAGACGATGAACTGGAAAATAAAATTTATTGTGACAAAAAAGTTAAAATATTAGGTAATTGATAACTCTGACTTGACTTGATAACTCCCTTTTATGTAATTTTCTAAACGTACAAAGAAAGAAAAGTCATGAGTAAATAAATTTTCACGATATCTTTTTAGACTTGAATGATTAGTAAGGTTTTTTTTAAAGCTGCATACTTCTTGAGCCGGGGTATATTTATATATTTTTTTTTTAGGAATTTTCATTAAAGAATTCGTTCTTTTTATTTTATTTTAAATTTTATTTTTGAGCTTGCCAATTAAAGCTGTCAAAAAAACTCAGTAGCTTACCAATTTCATTTTTGTTTGTTAAATTGAACTTGCTACCCAGAAGCTGTGGATGTAACTGATAACGTTACCGTATCAGTACAGTATATATACTTAGGTGTAGGTCGATCTGTTTCATAGTAATTGTAGCAGTCAATATTTCATCATCACCATTCGGGGATGGACTAGTCTAATTGTAGATGACCTTTGTGAAGCTAGTTGAGATAGTTCTGATATTAAGAGGCTTAATGATGACATTAAACTGTGTAATGGTCTAGTTTCCTTGTAGGTTACGGAGGTCAGAAGGAGGATACGTCAAAAGATAATTAAAAGCATCATTCACGATGAATAGGCGCGCCCTCTCACTATTTAAAATCGGTGAAATAGTCTTTGAACTACGATCAAATAAATTGCTATTCAAGAATATGAAGTCTTAAATAATAATAAGTAGTAAATTCTTTATTTACGTTGTGAAATTTAATCTTCTTTAATTGCATATTTATAGCCTAGATTTCATATGAAAATGATCTTGTAATCGTTTTTCTAAAAACCAAATTCAATGTAAACTCGTAAAGAAAATCTACAATTCGGTGCCATTTTTTTGGGCTTATTAAATCAATATTTATGAAGATTAACTCTAGTCAAGAACAAGGAAGTAGGTAGGTCGTGGAAAACAGATACTCTTAGTCCAAATCGATCAACCATCGAACAATTTATTCACTGTGTTTACAAAAACGCTTAAAAATAAACAAACTGCATCAGACATTATGATGTTATTTGTGTACTTCTAAAATGCATCGTTAACGAGTAGTTTGTTTACAATTTCTCATTAGAAATTATCATCAAGGATACTTTACAGATCTTTAAAGACTGAACTATCGTGAACCAATTTCAGTTTCATCATCCACGAACATATCCATCTTTCTAAGCTTATCATCAAACTTAATACACATTCATTATTTGAGCATTACTTTTACTGAAACTATTGAAGTATTGCACCATTGATCTTTTGAGAGCACGCGTAATTATTATGATTGCGGTATCATCACGCATATATTTGAGGTAGGCAGAGTAGGGCAACGGGGTGAAGGTCGTTTTAAAGTGTTGACGTGTTAGTTCTTGGATGGTTTGATAGATGGCGTGAGCTATCGATGTTGTTTTTTAGTTTTTGTGGCTTTATTGTAGCTTTTGTGGCCTAAGATTTTTCTAATATTGAGGAGAGGCCTCGCTTATGATTTAGGTAATACTGTCTTGTAGGCCTTTGTTAAGCTGTACTGTGCCTAGACCTAGATACAACTTTTATGTTACGCTAAAACTTGCCCGAAGAATTGCCAAACTTAAGTGGCAGTGGACACATTGCTCGCAGAACAGATGGCCGATGGGGCCATTCTGGAATGGCGACAGCGTACCGGAAGACGTAGGTAGTGTTGGAAGACCTCCCCACAAGGTGAACCGACGACGTTGTGAAGGCCTCAGGACCCGTAGGATGCGAGAAGCATTAAACCGGTTAAAGTGAAGGTGCTTGGGGGAAGCCTATGTCCAACAGTGGACGTCTGTCAGCTAAAATGATGACGCTAAAAACTAATTGGTAGCACAATTTTGTTTTCCGCGAAGATGAATGTCTGTAGCCAGGGTTAGAGATTTTAACTACTAGTAATTATTATAAAACCGTAAAATTATTTGTTAGTTTCTAAGAGGTAATATCTGGAAGTACTGATACAATTAAAAAAAATCTTTCACTGTTACAAAAACTACTCTATTGCCGGGTGCCAGAAGTTTAGTTTGAGTGTTTTATCTTATATGATACACTTACATATTTGACTTCTACGCAGATAAAGTCGCAGGCAGAAGCTGCGAGTATAACACCTATAACTCAAAGGACAAGCGCTCTTTTTTCATGGTTGGCAAGAAAGAATGCCAATGAAAAAAACCATTGCTGGAGGTAAAAGTAGGTATTATTTTTAATCGTGCAGTTCCTACGATAGAAAAAAGATATGTTGCATACTTAGAAAGTATAAGAGCTGCACGTATCGAATGATCATGTAAAGCTATGCTTGCCGCGGGTGGTCCGTGGATGGGTGACCATCTTCACATCCCCCCTCCGTGTCTCGGAAAGCACGTTAAGTCGTTGATTCCAGCTGTCATTCGTGAATCTTTGACAGTCGTTACGCCCGAAAGTCTGACAACCAGTCTTACCAAAGGATATCGTATTACCCAGTAACTGGGTTGTGGAGATCAGATAGGCAGTCGCTTCATATAAAATACTGGTATTCAGCTGCATCCGGTTGGACTGGAAGCTGACTCCAACATAGTTGGGAAAAGGCTATGCAGATGATGATGACTTAGAAAGTACCTATAAGTTCTTAGAATAATTAAAATAATTGTAGATCATTTGACCTTTTCATATCCAGGTGATTCAGAAACAACCTAGATACGAATCATTGAAGCTTGATTCACAATCCTTTTATAATATTACTCATCTCAATCTGATATAAAAAAGACATTATCGATCAATCTGATTGTGAAATCAATCCATCTTTGCAACATCCTTTTATGGCACGAGATCCCGACTAATTGAGTACCTATTTGAAAAGATTTGTATCGCTATTAAAGGCTTGATGTATTTGTACGAAGCTGTTAAAACTAAAGAATTGATAACTTATAATAAATTTTGACAACACGGTTAGCGCAGTAGCTGAGCGATTGGACTGCTGCGCTGCGTGTCGCGGGTTCGATTCCCGCACAGAACAAATATTTGTAAGTCCTACATGTATTTGTTCTGTATGTATGTATGTACAAAAAAAAATGTATATTAGTAGTTTATCAGCCATCTTGTTACCATAACACAAGCATTAGGTTGCTTAGCTTAGGACTAGATGGCGCTGTGTGAAATGTCCAGGGATATTATTATTAATAATCATGGGGAAAAATATTGGTTATATTTTTGGTCGACAAGGTACAAAAAAATAAAATAAAATAACAGCTTTTGTATTTTTGAGTAAGAAAACTATTGCGGCAAAATTTTAACCAGCGTGTGTTTTTTTTTTGGCTGATACAATTTCTTTGGTTCTGAATTCGTTGACTGTCTGCAGTAAACCTGTATAACATAGCGTCCACTTTTAGCCGAAGAAAAGTAATTGCAAGATGGACACCCAGAGGATGGCCAATGAGAACCAAAACTTTGAAGACATCTGCCAACCCGCACTGGGCCCGCGTGGTAGATTACAGTCCAGTCCCTTTCGAATAGAGGAGGCCTGTGCTCCAGCAGTGGGAACATTATAGGCTGATTATGACCCAAAGGATGGGGAGCTGTTCTACAGACCAAATTGATGTGTCGCAGCCATTACCACTGATAATATGTATATAAGTAGTTTATCAGCCATTTTGTTACCATAACACAAGCATTAGGTTGCTTAGCTTGGGACTAGATAGCGCTGTGTGAAATGTCCAGGGATATTATTATTATTATAATGCCTATCCAGCAGACTTGAACAGGCTGAAAACAAAGCTGCAACCCACAATAAACTCACAGACCCATAAAAATGTATGTAACTGTTAACTGATTATACACCGTGATTTTTAAGTCGTCTGACAAAGGTGGTCCACTCAATGTATCCGACATAAAATACCTCTAGGCGTGTTTTTTTTTACCATTAATTAAGAAAATAGGTACAGGGAAAAATAATTAATACATTAGAATTATGAAACATTTACGTATCAAACAGTAGAACATACCTAACCATCGCACGAGTCGAGTAGATAGATCTTCGCTCGCAACAGAATGTTTCGACTACGTTATGCATCATAATAATGAATATTTTTTTCTTTTTTTTTCTCTTAAATGCCATTTTTTTTGTTATGAATGTGTAGTAGTCATTGGATACATGAAGTGGGCTGCCGTTGTCAGACGACTAAAAACTCACGGTGTATTTTCGCTCATCGCTGCATTAAGACATCGATCGGTATTCGATCCGAATGAGCCGTTTCGTCACTGATCGCACGGTTTTATAACAGACGGCTCATTCATGGAGTTAAGGCCAAGACACATTAAATAAATTGATAGATATGGATTTTAAAGTTTATAAATACTAAGTAAATAAGTGTATTATTTAATAATGCTTTCAATTAGTGAATGCTTGGA
The DNA here is from genome assembly GCA_945859715.1 of Apamea sordens. Taxonomy (NCBI): domain Eukaryota; kingdom Metazoa; phylum Arthropoda; class Insecta; order Lepidoptera; family Noctuidae; genus Apamea; species Apamea sordens. Next base: position 2,934,071 of record OX244002.1, read on the forward strand.
AACATGGTCCTACTCCATAGGACAATTTGAAGTCTAGACCAAATTAAACTAGTTGCTAATTGATTTATTTATTTAATTTTTTTATTGGTTTACTTACATAACTTTTATAATATTTAACACAGTTAACTACAGCTACTAATATTAGGTACTACATTAAATGACTAATAGCTGCATTTATTCGTGGTATAAAATTGACGTCTGACTGTTCTAGTATAGAAAAACTGTTAAAAATTCAAAATTTATTCTCAGGATTAGTATAAGACTTATTCTAGATATAAAAGTTAGGTGAAATGCGCCCTTAGGGACTGATTTGTCAATGGACAGATATTTTTTATACGTGGAATAAAATTGACGTCTGACAGTTTCTATATAAAGAAAGAAAGAAAAGAAACAAAAACAACGACGACGATAACGACGACGACGATATGGACGAACTGTCAAAAATTTAAAATTATACTTCGGATAAAGTTATCGGACGTAGGAAAACACAACACTTTGACGTCGAAATACTCGTCCGCATCGCTGTCATCCGGAAACGTGCCAAGAGGGCAGCATGTCCACGTTGAATGGCAATTACTTACTTATTTGTTATTACTTTTATGACTTTGATTTTACATTCTGCGATTACTTTAACCACGTTGACTTCATCATCATCATCTACCGAGCCTTTTCCCAACTATGTTAGCCACGGTATGGCGGTATGGCACGGCTATGGTAACCACGTTGACTTATTACTTGTTAATTTTTTTTGGAAAATTGTCTACTATTTTTTCAAAAAGGGACTGCTAGTAACTCAATTTAAATGAGTGTTTCATACTTAGGCATAATTAATTTAGTTTTCAGATTTTATCTATTAAAACTTTGAAAGGTAAAATGTTTGACTACCAGGCAAGGAATTCTAAAATATTTAACATACAAACTAAAGTAACTACACCATTACCTACTCCTAAATACTTACATAACTGTGACCCTTATCGATTATTAAACTAAAAATAAGCCTTAAAAGCAAGTTCACAGTTCACGGTCGAGCAAGTAATTATAAAGACAATAACGATTATCTTACGAACGTCCGATCGTGTGTCCGACGACCTTTCACTCAGTTTGTCTTGTAGGCCGAACGTTGATACGACCGAAGCGTGACGTGCAATCGGTCAAATGCAACACGATGAGATGGTTTGTGACAAAATGGTGATATTTTACTCGAAAATAGAGTAGCAAAGAAATGTATTCTTAGACTAGTTCAGGGTTCAATAAGCTATACAGGGTGGCAGGGGCATCGACGCACAACCTGTTACCATGGTACATGATTTTGAATAACAGGGGGTTGAAATTTTTCGCTGATTATTAAAAAAAAACCTTGAGAGGTGTCAAGGGACACCCGGATGGAACAAAGTTCCTTTCGATTAATTAGTGAAGGAATTGTAATAAAATGTTATTTTTTTTAAGTTATAATATTTTTTTATTATTAACAAATAAAAAAACACAAAAAAACTGGCTTGCTTTCTATGATAGGGAGAGAGAGAGAGAGAGAGAGGGAGAGAAACACGCGCACGGCTTACAACTATAGCAAAAAGTGTCGTTCCAACTTTTGGTCTTAATTTTTTCCGTCTAGCCCCCTTTCGCAACGCGCGATAAGGAACTTCGTTCCAAAAAATTATTTTCCTTTGACCGCGTAGGTATTGCAGTTTTACTATGTTGGAGACGATTTTTTTTATGAGATCGACCCAAGAAAGTTGTGTGCAGTAAGTGTGCAAGTGGCTGTTCCCATCTGGCTTTATAAGTGACGTTAATGACTTGCGTCGTATAACAGCATAAGCATAATCAGCCAATAATGTTTCCACTGCTGAAACACAGGTCTCCTATCTGTGAGAGGGAGTAGACCGTAATCCACCACGCGGGCGCAATGAGCGGGATTAATAGATGTCAAATGTCTTCTATTTTTTGGGTCTAGGACATGCCGGTGTCCTCACGGTGTTTTCCTTCACCATATTGAGAGCAGTGGTGATGAAATAATTTATACAAAGTAAAGGTTCGAAAGGAAGAAGGAATTGTCCTCTCACCGAGAAGAGGCCTGCGTTCCAGCAATGGGAACATGGTTGATGATGCTTATGCTAAAGAACCTATCGAACCTACGATCTGCAACTCGTAAGCCGCGGCCATTACCACTGAGCCACCACCGCTTTTCATGCCTTGAGCAATCATTAGCATATTCATTTACCATCATCATTACAACGTGTCAATATTGCAATTCTTACCCTGAGATAGTGCACCAGACCAGTCAGTCTATTGAGATATGATTTATTACTATTTATTTAAATAACCTTTCAAACAATGGCTAATTATAATGATACAGATGATTAATAAGTTTAATATGTTACTGCTAATGATTCATCTTGTTCTATCACAATGACGAGCTGTTTTTAATGTATTCATCTAGTAGCAAGTTATAAATATGTGATGAAACATATACAAAGACAGGCATAGGTAAGGACGTACTGAACTGTAATGATATTCTGTAAAAATCTCACCGTGAAAACTTAGGTGAAGTGAGCTTAAAGCGAGCTGTCAATCTCTAGCATCACGTGGAATGATAGAAAACTTCAAGCATACTTCACTTAAGTTTCCACGGTGAGATTTATACAGCATAGCACTGCAGTTTCCAACTAAAAAAAAAGCTTTATTAGCAAAGAAGATAAGGTGATGACAGACAGTTAAGTTACTACGTTTTTCACAATTTTTGGTGGGAAATATCATGATTTCAGAAGGTACCCACTGATGACTGAAAACTGGTTACGCATAATATTAAGAAAAGTTAAATAATTAGTAATAATGAACAGGTTTGCCACAGGCGAATGGTTCTCCTTATGGTAAATGGACATAAGCGGGTTATTCTGTTTATCCACCCCAAAAAATCCACCCTAAGGTAGATAATCGGAAACGCATGTCCGAGAATCCACCCTAGGCCCACTTGGATAAATGGATGGAATGGGTGGATTCTGGTACATGTGTTTCCGCGTATCCACGCTCCGTGATTTTTTGTGATGGATTAACGGAATAACCCACCTCTGCCAATAGAAGAACTTCTTCCCAGAGACTAGTCGAGAAAGTATTTTGCACCAAATTATAATTGCACAGGCACCCATCATCACCTCCAAACTGGAACAAAGTGCGGATTAGCATAAGCATAATCAGCCTAAAACGTTTCCCCTGCTGGGACACAGGCCTCCTCTCTGTGTGAGGGAGTGGGCCATAATCCACCACGCGGGCCCAGTGTCACATGTCTTCGAATTTTTGGTTTTAGGACCTGCCGGGTTCCTCATGTAGTGTTGTTTGCCGACTATAATAGGTAAATCATATGTGTCAAAAAGGTTGATGTACGTTACTCTAATTTAGTTCTTATGCTAGTAACAAAAAGGCTTGTAATTTTAAAGATATAACAAACACATTATGTCACTTTCAAAACGTTTGTCACCAAGAAATTACAGTGCTGGCCATAAAAATGCCAAGGCCCTATATTTTTACCATGTGATGTAATAATAAAATAAATACGCTTAATACGTTGTCTGTAGTGACAGCAACAATTAGAAGATTGTCACGCTGTCCGTCTGTCACGTACCCACGAACATCTAAATGGTCATTATGGGTTTATGGGTGGTATAAATATCATTTGTTTTTTTGGGATTGTCACACATCTCAAGTGAGTCCTGGTGAGGATACAACAGCAGAGATGAAGTGGTTCTTGGTGGGTTATCAATAATATTTTATTTGATATAAAAAAAATGCAAAACAATTAAGTAGCAATCAATACAAATAATTAACACATCCAATTATTTCAAAATTAAAACAATCTTCAAAAATGTATTATTTTAAACTTAATTATTTCAATTGCTTGGTTGTAGTGGCCATGGTTTTACAACAATGGTTTGTCAAAATTATGTTTGTAGTAAAATTTACATTTAAAAAAAATATATTTTGTTGTTATACTTTTTCACGTCCCGCACTGTACACTGTAATTAGAGATAAACGAAAGTACTTAAAACTCTGCCGGTGACAATATGCACCGACAATGAGGACAATGAGCTCTCATTAATGATTGATCCAGTAATGTACTTCCATTATGTTTCTGACTGACACAACATTTGAGTACTTTATTCATAAAGAATAAGGTCTCTAAAGGCTTATTGGCTTATTTGTGATAGAGATTGATTTCCGGGTTGAATTGCATGGTACAACTAGAAATAAGTTAACCATCATCTATTTCTAGGGATGCTGTTTTTTTTTTAGAACTGATCCTTTTCGTTTTTTCGGTCCTTCGTATCAAGCGTTCTTTAGTAAATAATTATTAAAAGTTTGACATATTTTTCATTTTATTTTCAGATTTCCCTGGCCATAGGCCTCGCAGCTTCTGATAAACTGGACCGCACCTACCTTCCACCACCAGGTGCACAATTCGCTGGAGGAGTCCTTGGTAGCCATGATGCTCCCTTGGAACCTCCACATCATACACTTTCAGGACAAGGACCCGTGATTGGAGGACAAGGAGCCCAAACCAACTTTGGAATAAATGGAGAACCTGTGAACTTCGGTGATAAAATACTCAAGGTTCCAGTAACAACCACCTCTTATGCGTTTTCCCAGACAACGACTTATCCACCAGGAGAAAGCTTCGAAACTACGGCTTTTCCAATAAATCCTGTTACTGGATTGCCAATTGGATTGGAGCAAGGAAACTTCCCTTTTGGATCAACTCAAGGGCAAGCACCAAACTTTGGAACTAATATTCAACCTGGATTTGTTTCTCAAGGACCAACATCAGCACCTGTCAGTACCAGCAGCCCAGGTTACGACCAATTTGCAAACCAGCCACAAAGTCAATATCCAGGACAAAATGTGATTACACCTGTCGGTGCTCCTCAAATCCCTGGATCAGTATATCCAGGTCAAAATCTGGGTCAGTTACAGTATCCAGGTGGACAGGTTAGTTCAGAACAGCAAGGATTTCAACCCACTGGTGCTCCTGATAATCAGCGTTTGGATCAATATCCAGGACAGAATATAGTTCATCCCGGAGGTGTTGTCCAAATTCCTGGCGCTAATCAAGGCTTAGTACAATATCCTAGTAGTCAGACAGTAGCAGGGCAGCAGGGATTCTTGCCATCAACTGGAATTCCAATAAATCTTCAACCAGCTGGTAATCAACAAGGCGTGAGCTACGATGGCTCTCAAGGGCCAGTACCTCAAGGAACTTATACTGGGCAGCCGATCAATGTTCAAAACCTGGGTGGAACTCAATCAACCCAAACATCCTACCAAAACCAGGAACCTATTAATAGTGGAGGAATCCCATCGCAATATCCCAATAGAAACGAAAACTATGGGCCATCTATACCTACTGGATCTGTAAACGCATACCAACCTGGGTCTACACCTTCTACCATTCCTTTAACATACATCAACAGTGTCTCTAGTACAACTCCTTTCCCTGGAGTACCATCCTCTACTTCAGCATACTCCTCAATTGGACCAGTTTATAGACCAGAAAGGCCTCAAGCCGCAGCTGATAGAAATGCCGTTATCCTCAACTATGAGAACATTCGAACTCCAAATGGTTACTCATATAGTTTTGATACCTCGAATGGAATTCATGCTGATGAAAATGGTATTGTTGACAATGGAACAAAAGCTCAAGGATCCTATTCTTACATTGGTGATGATGGAAAGGTCTATAGTGTTATTTACACAGCTGATGAGAATGGTTTTCAACCTCGTGGTGATCACTTGCCTACTCCTCCGCCTATACCTGAGGCTATCCAGAGGGTTATCGAGCAAGCTGCAAGAGATAAAGCTGCTGGAATTATGGACGATGGTAAGTTTATTCAAAGTATTACATTAGTTTTACTTAGCTTTCGAAACATTAATTTTTTCTCGTGAGAATTTAGAATGTAATCAAAGAAATGTTATCAATTATTTTACTGTAGATCGTATAGATGGTATATTATTCAATTATTCAATCATACTAATGCATTATTTCTAGCCGCACAATTACATTTTATGATAGTACTTAAGATGGTTATCTCATCCTGTAAGCCTTTTACATTATTGTAAAAAATCAGTCGTACAAAATCAAGCTACATTTATTTATAATAATATTTTATTCTGTTGCAGGTTCTTACGATGAGGCTAAATATGGTGATCACCAATACCAAGGAACTAAAAATCATCGGCGGCCACAGAATCAGGACGGTAATCAATTTGGTAATAACCAATATAACGGAGCAAAAGATGATCTAATAAAACCTATCGTTGGAATTAAAGACGAAGAATATGATGAAAGTTTAGAAAATGATCAGTTTAACAATAATATTCCAGTTACTGGTACAAAGGAAAATTTAAACGGAAATATTCCATCGAGACGCCCATCAAATCAAAGGAATGATGAAATTAATGTCCAAAATGTTTCTGAGGGAAACGAAAGAGTTTCAGGGGACTTTGATTCGCCAAAAGGAGATTTCACTGGAAATAGTATGCCAATAGTAGAAGAAGGAATAAATCATCTAGACAATTATGGCACAAAGAAACAAAAAAATAATCTGCCTTATGATGAAGCTAAAGATTCCTATAAAAATAATCAATCTGGATTGAAAAACCGTAGGCCTTCTATACGCCGCCCAATATCTGGTAATATAAAAGATATTACGGAAACCAAGTATCCTGGGGCTAATGTAGATGTAGCTGATGACTACTCTGAAGGAGATGGATCTAATAATAACGAAAGTCAAGATAATATTGGTTCTGGTAGCCCGACCGTATCCAATGAATCAGAAGAAAATATGAATACTAACTTTGATAAAGTTACAGGCGCTCCTATTATTGGAAACAAACAACAAATATTGAGACAAAGAGTCAATGGAAATAGAATACCTAGCTCAACAGGCAACAGATACACCCAAAGTAAAAATGGTAGGCCTCAAGATGAATCTTTCACTCAAGAAAGTACCGAGACACCTTCGTTTGCAGATTATTTACAAAAGGCTATCGCAAACCAACAAGAAATTAAACAAGATGACACTGGGTACCAGTACCAGCAACCCAACACCAATTTTGAACAGAATAAATTTCCAACTCGATTCAGTCCTCAAGAAGCACCTTCAACCAAGCCTGATCAACGTAGAAACGAATACGTAGAAGGCACGACACGAAAGCCTTTTATGACTCCTAACGTTTACAGTCAAAATAATAAGAACAAACAATCAACTCCTAATAAATACAATCAAAATGATAATAACGGCCAATCATCCACCGAAAGACCTTTTACGACTATCGGTATCACATCACCTACAGATAACTCTTACACTGACTACGATGACGGTGATGATTATGCAACTAATCAAGATATCGGAGACGATAGAATCGGTTCCACCAAAAAACCTGTAAATTACCGTGTTACGTCTCGACCTTATCAACCGACACAAACTACATCAAGACCTCAAAATGTTCCAAGTGGTCAGAGAACTCGCGTCAATCAAAAAGGAAGTGTAACTCCTGGACGAAGAACAGAAAATTCAGGAACCGTGTCGCCAGGATATACTTATGGGCCGACTACTCAGATGCCATCACAGAATTCCAGATTCGGAAGTAATGAAATTCCCCGAAGAATGAAACCTCAGCAGCGTAGACCATCAACTACTGTCCCTGATTCGACGACTGCTGTTGGTAGACCTATCACAACTCAGTCTCCTTCAGGAACTAGGCAGTCGGACTATAGATATCAGACCACTGGACCTAACTCTAAATATTCTGGTGCAAATGTAGGGTCTGGTTATCCAACCACTGTTTCTTACCCTGGTCTTGGCTCAATGACTACTACTCCTGGAGTGCAAACTCCTCAGGATTATTATACTTCTACCTACGGACCTTCTCAGGGTTACTCTAGTATAACGGCTGTACCTCCAACCTCGGGATACACCCAAGGTTCTGGCTCTCAAGTTCCATTCAGGACTCCTGGATCATTGCAATCTTCCCTGGACCAAAATTTCCACACTGGTTATCATTATGGACCTCCAAAGTCTGGTTCATTAAATGTTGATGGTCCTAGTTTATTCACACCCACTGGAAACTCTGGAGTTTATCCAACTTCGCCAACTGAAACTTACCAAACTATTTATCAACAAGGCCCTGGTGGTTTCCCGTCAACTACTTCAGGCCCTATAACGCCTGGAAATCAAGGAAACTTTATTACATCCCAACCTGGAACCTTTGCTCCAGGGACTTCACCAACTGGTATTTATCAAGGAAATTACCAAAGTGGACCTTCTACGCCTGGCTATGCTACTACTATTGGATCAGGAGATAAACCTGTGTTTACATATCCAGGATCACCTGGAGTTCAGGACACTACTGGATTCGAATACGGACCCTCAAGACCTACTTACCCAACTACTGATTCACCTTCTACTATTGGAACAACTCCTAGTTCGTTTATACTACCTGGAACCACTGGTCCATTACAGGACTATTCCACCACTCGTCCTGGTTTGCAGACTACTAAGGGTACGTTTGTGGGAGGACCTGTTGATGGTTTCGGAAGACCAATCACAACTGAACAGGGTGGTTCACATCCTGGATTCCGATATCCCACGCAGGGAACAACAGGACCAGAAATAAATATAGGACCAAACATTGCTGGTACTGACCAGTCTACCACATATCCTGGTGGTTTTGATCAGACCAGGATCATTGGTGAAGACTTTAGTGGACCCAAACAGCCTCAAAGGTATGACCCTATAACCGGTTACCATTATAAATGATTGATGTACTCTGATGATATTTATTTCTGATAATTTATTGAGAATGAATAAAAAGTTTAATACTTAGAATGTTGTTTTTATTATTAAAGTATTCTGGCATTTAAAAAGTTACTTTTTTAGGCATTAAAAATAACTTTGTCTGTGTAATAATAATGCAAAGGTTGACTGGAAGAAAATGCCTACGCATTAAGTCCGCCTCTGTACATTTATGTGCTTGAAGTATTAAATAGTAAATAAATAGCTACTGTTGAACATCGGTAGGTATTAGATCATTTCCTTAATTGATGCTTCAATCACTACTTACTAAATTATATTTTATCCTGAACTTTGCCCATAAAAATTCATAATACAGTGATATTTAATTATATATTTCAACAAAAAAAAAAAAAAACATTCTTATTGATCCCAAATTACCCTGATTACATTCCGATCTTGTGTCATCAATCATTCAAGAGTATCTATTTAAACGAAGCGACGTCCAATTTCCTATATCATTACGATTACTTATCACACATACGTGGTAATTACTGCCATGTAGGTACGTACCTAAATGTCAAGATCAAAGATATCTGGATAATTTTTTAACCACACATTCTAATCAATAATACAAAACGATTAACTAACATACATTAAAAGCGAATTTAATTTACATAAAGTAGAAATTAAAATGAAATAATTTATTATATTAAATCTGAAAGCTGGTCACGTTTGATGAATAAAATTATGGTCTGATATCAAATTGAAGAACATTCTTTTGCCTGGCTTAAAGCTGTGCAGTGTGTGTTTAGGACTGCTAGTCCACCAAATCAATTATCAACTCCCAATCTTTATCAGGCAGTCTTACATCCCATAAAAACTTATACCTACACTTACCTAGCATATAACAAAAGCTGGTCAGTATAGGTCTGCTTGCTATACTAACTTTCAAAAGCGAGATGGTAATCCAAAGAGGTAAAGCTCCATCTAGACTCAAACTATGAAAGTTAGCCAATGATCTATGAGAGCTATGTTCACACGCATCGCACGCACACATGTAAATTAGCTTTGAGTTGTAGACGGCAGAAAACAGATGGCGCGATTTTCAGTGTTATAGATATTTTTTTTAATAAGAACATAACAACAAACTTGTATTTTCTGGAAAAGCGTAACGTAGTGTTTATGACACCTAAGGTAGAGCCTTTTCCTGATGGAAAAATACTCAATAATACTTCAATTTAGAATCATTAATGCTTCCGGACAAAGACATTTATTATTAATTAATTTATTATTTGACTTTGATAGCAACATAATTACGTTGACATAATAATCCATTTAGTACCATCTTTTACAAGTATAAACAGCGCGTAATCTGGATGAATTCTACGCTGCGAGATGTGTTAAGTTAAGCATCATTCGTATTTTTCCTGAACAGCAAAAATCATATAACTGTACATTTTCACACAAAGATAACCCAAGTTCACAGCATAGACCACATAGCCTACTTTAAAGTTTTATGGACATGAAAAACCACCTCACCAGAGAATAATAACGCTACAAAACGATAAACTCTATCATTTATATTAAGCAACAAAACTATTGTTCTAAATAATCTACACGATAAATTGATCATCAACATTGATGTGATATCGTGAGAAAACCTACACGTTTATAATAAATTGCGATCGTGTGTGAGAGTGACGACAGCGCCACCTGTGAGACTGGGCGTGACTTACCGGCGCCGGCGCCGCTTGGGAAGGGAAGTGTTGCAGTAATGCTGTCCCACGTCTGGGTAGCCTTTCACTGCTATCGCTCCTTTGATTGCGTGTTTTGTGTATCTTCAAAGGCTTTGGGGTAATCCGACCAGCAGATAAGTAGAAAGATTCATATCTCAGACTGACATGCTTTGCAATCATACCTGCATATAACATCTTTAAGGCTACGTTCATTGGTGGTAAAATGGATCCAGGAAAAAAAGGAAGGGTAACTGTACCCAGTAATTGGGTTGTGAAGGTCACATAGGCAGTCGAGCCATGTAAAATACTGATATTCAGCTGCATCTGGTAAGACTGGAAGCTGAACCCAACATAGTTGAGAAAAGGCTAGGCAGATGATGATGATGACAGTTCGTCTAATGCAATAAATGTGGTTAAAAATGAAAAACTAATCAGTAGCTTTTAGTAGTGCCATCTCATCATAAAGCACAGCAAAATGATACAGGATGGCAGGGACATCGACGCGCAAACTGTAACCATGGATTCAGCACAAGATACGAAATTTTTCGTCGGTTATCAAAAAAAAAAAATCTTCTGTTTCATAGATACCTAATGCAATACCTACGCGGTCAAAATGTATGGAACAGCAATATTTTTTTAATAACCGACGAAAAATTTCGACGCTATGGGGTCTAAACTCATGTGCTGAATCCATGGTTACAGTTTGCGTGTCGATTTTCCTGCCAGCCTGTATACTAGGTTTAGCCTAACATACCTTAAAATCTTACGGTACGATTTTCGCACGAAACAAGGTATTTCAATTGCCTAGAGAAGATTTCCGAGTCTGGGTGTTCGTGCATGTGAAATTGGTGTATGTAACTGTTTGTAGCTACGATGTTGGATAAATTCTAGTACTTAAAGTACAACGATGCTGCAAACTATTGAAGAAATAACGCGTCGGTAATAAGAGCATAAACATTATTACCACACCGGATTCCGAAGCATAAGAAGATGCTCCTAATCATAATAATAACAATTTCCTAAGAACCAATAAACTAATAGAAGCCTATTAAAATAATGATTACCTAATAACTAATAACGTTCAAATTACATTATTTAACGAGCACGCATCTTTTAATTTGAACAAATCATAGTTTGCAATTGTATATGTTATATATTTTTTTGTTCGTCTCGAGTTTTTGTTGGACGTTAATGGCTTCGGGTCAGTTTAGATCCGGTTCCATTTAACTTTGGGCTCAAGGTTAAGGATGGGCTGTTAGTTTTGTTGTAGGGTCTTTTTGTGGTTTTTCTTAAAGGGCTTGGAGGTTTTTGTTACAGTACAAAAGGCATTGCTGATGATCGTTTCTGTGAAGATTCAAAGACGGTGTTTGCAATCAAGTGTAAGTCAAGACTTGCCGGATACTAATTTCTCAAACGTATGTCAAATGCCGAATTATTTGCAAATCGATCAGAAATATCCAGCTGTTACAAATTGGTAACAATCAGCGGGTTACTCAAAAGAGTTCATTGAGAAATAAATTAATAGATATTGATCATCATCATTATCAGCCTACAGCCGTCCACTGCTGGATATATGCCTCTCCAATGGCACGCCATTCAACTCAATAAATAGATATTCATTGTTAGTTGACTAAGCAATCATTTTCTGGTGCTTTTGAACGGCAGCAAAAAAATTCATTCAGATTGACTAAAGGTCAAGCCTTTAGTCATTCTAAATGAAGCTCTTAGCTACCTTTTTGTCTTTAGTCCAAAGAATAATGAACAAGCACTAAATGAAGTTCTAAATACACAAGCTACTATTCTTGAACCAATTAGTCATAAATAAACCAACAAACATAATAATATCGAGGACAAAGGTCACAAAAGCAGTGACAGGTTAGTAACGAAATGCCCACGCGCTCAATTAGTGCACAATCCGCATCGCGTGGGCAAAGCAGAGGATGTAACTAATAAATAATAGAATTCTGAATAGTTCTCGTCGTAAACCTATCTTGAATAAACTTGGTTATTATAATAATTGTAATAATAGTTGAAGACTTTATTATGACCGAGTGTATTATATTTTACAATGGAAGTACAGTCAGATGTTTTGCTGTTAGTCTTGTTGTTTACGATTTTTTTGATTTTGTAATTATATTTGATTACTTACTATTTTGTTTATTAATTTAAGGGCTGAATTTTCCATCGCCAGATAACTTTTATTCGGAGGAATAAGATTGACAGTTTTTAACCGACTTCTAAAAAAGAAGGAGGTTCTCCATTCGGATGTTTGTATTTTTTTTTTTTTGTTCTCGTTTAATTGTATGAAATACTGTCAAAATTGTTCCTCGCATAAAGTTATCCGATGATTGAAAAATCAGCCCCAAGGGCTGATTTGTCCATCGACAGATAACCGTTATTCGCTGCCTAACTCCTCTAGTCTAAGCTCTCGGGGATCACAGAATCAGCATAGTTATTCACAACCGTTATAGAACGATTTTGAAGAGCTAAGCAGATTTTGTGTTTGGCATGGAAGCGTATCGATGTTAACTTGAACAGCAATCAATGTTAATGAAAGATTCTTTTAAAGTCGCCTTTTTCCGAGAGCTTTTGCTGTCGGGGGGGCAAGGCAAATTAATTGTCATCTTTGATTCGACAACCTATCGCATGATGGTGAATAACGTCACTCTTTAGCAATCAGTGCACATTTATGCAGTGCAATTTCAAGGATATGTGAATTTTTAATTTTCAGATTTTGAATCCAGAAGTTTTGTAGACCAACGCAATTTTGTATAAAGTACAAACTCAAACTATTTATTTCAAATAAACCAATTACAGGCACTTTTGAATTGTCAAGGTCGGTCAGTCAAAAAGATGAAGCTAGTTGCCCATTCCAAAGCGTAGTAGGTACCTATGGAGAAGAACGGGCAAGAAACTCCATGGACACTCCTTTAAATCATAATAATATTGTTACAAAGTATTGGTTACATCATTCATGTTCAAAATTATGCACGTGAGAACGATGCAGAACGTTAAAAGCATTCGTAAATTAAATTAAATCAAATTAAGCCATGGCAGCAAAGAGTTGACCAGTCCCAGTACCTAACTAAAAACCTGACCATGCCGTCATTCATGAGCCAATATTAAATCCTGTTACAAACTATTTCTGATGCTGACAGTACCTACTAAAGTTCATATTAATATCAGTAAAAGGAGCATTCACGATCACAATATATTTATGTTTAGCGTTCATATTTTAAACGACAAAGAGCAGGCCAAACCAATCTTTTCACGAATCTCGTAAATTTAAGAGGACGGACATCCACTCAAATTATCCTAAAGTTAACCTTAATTATCTAGTTTATAACCTAAACTTTAGGCAATAAACCTTAAATACCTAGCATGTCCTCTTCTTCAATGAGGTTATAGCTCACTGGTCCGGAGGTAGCAATAGCGTCTGTTGAGAGAGGTCATGACTTCGCTTACCGGGTGGGCAAAGTATTACATGATTCAAATTCTAACCCAGAAAAATATTTCAATAAAACCATTAAAATACGTTTGAAATATGTAGGAGTCGATCAGTTAGAAAGACGAAGCTCCAAGAGCAAGAGCTCCGTTGCAAGAGTTCCTATAGAGAAGAACGGGCAAGAAAATCCATGGACACTCTTTTACTAAATCAAAATATTGGTAATATCGTTCATGATGAAATTTTACAAGTATGTGAGAAAGATGTAGTAAGACGTGCGCATTTAAAGTGTCCGTAGCTAAAAGTAAAATGTGGTAGATGGTGGATGGTTATTGATTTTCTTTGTCAGAAATTCCCGTTGGAGCTAGGAACTGTTGCACCGGCCTAATGTAGGCACAGTGACACTACCAACTCTTTAAAGGAACTTTGTTCCGAACAAAAAATCATTATGACCGTTGATTGACACAATCTCCTCAATATCTAAAGAAGCTACGCGGCACGATGTGCCAATCTTTGAACCTCAACATATATTTATATCTACAAAATAATAGAGCCATGTCAATGTGAAGAGTGCTTCAATATAGGGTGCGGCCACACGATACGGAATCAAAACTTGTACATCACGCTCGCAGCACGTGACATGCATCAGCTGAGATGAAAGGGCCGCCAAGGTGAGGGCAGAGATTCTAAAATAGTACATAGTATTTAGCTTTAAATGTATGTGTAGCTAGCCTTATAATGTACTTATTTGGCAACTGCGGAATGTTCGCTATTTGAATCATCATTCGGCAAGAGCTGAATTGGTAGGAAAATAGCTCAAGTCATGAATGGTGAACAGATTAGCTAGTTGCCAAGCGACATAGACTATCGTCATGTCGTGGAGGCAGTCATTCATGGTTTCGGCAGACGATATCTGTGACCGTGAAGTATTTAATGGTAAGATTCGAAAAAAATAAGCAGTATCAAGGGTTTGATACAGAAACTTTTGGACATGGTGCGTTCCTCTCTCTGGAACCTTTTTTTCCAGCTGGTAGCTTCAACCCTGCTCAGTGCTCACTATACCAGCAACCGACTATGTGTAAAATAGAACTAAGAAAATGTTAATACTTCGAATTAATTCGGGGAACGCACATAATGAATCTACGTTCTTCATATTCGTAATTTTTTGTGTGTCATCGATGATGTCTTGACCAATTCAAATTACAAACACATGTTTTGCAAAGATGGCATTCAGTTTAAAACTGTATGGGTGCGGCAACATGACTAAAGAATCTCGTTCGAAGCAAGACGTTCATCTTTTAGAGACGTGACTAGCATTGGGTACAGTCTAGAAATCTAGACGATAGGGCCGCCAAGGTGAGGATAGCTCCTAAAATAGACTATAACTGAGCTTGTACATGTCTGTGCGTTGTGTCTAGCGGTTATGTACAGATGTATAAAAAAGAGCGTACGGTAATAGCTGAGTCACGTTATGATGACTGGATGCCGCTGCAAAACATTGCATAAGCATAGCATAATCAGCCTGTAATGTTCCCGCTGCTAGAACACAGGCCTCCTCTCGGCAAGGGCCGTAATCCACTACGCAGTCCCAGTGCGGATTGGTAGATGTCACATATCTTCGAATTTTGGTTCTAATAGAATAGAATAGAATTTATTTATCCATCTTAGATACAGTACACCAGTAGTAAACATTAAAACGTAAGTAGATCTAACTAAAGTAGGTACTTACATAGTTTCTAGGTTTGTAATGTACACTCACTAAGTTTATAGGTTACACTTGCACAAATACACAGTAAAATCAAAACTTAGTTAGCGATTATTATATTTAACAAAATGACATTGCAACCATGTAAATAGACTTGCTAACTAAATACTTGAATGATAAATGTCCATTGACGGTATACATAAATAAAGTTCTTTACCTTCCGCGCTAGTTAAAACTGTGTTACGGCAAGGTAAGATTCTCGTTCGATGATTAATTTTCAATCTTATCGTAATGAACACAACACAAATACACAAATACATGCCGGTTTCCTCACAATATTTTCCTTCACCGTTTTGAGAGCAGTGGTGATACACGGTAAAGCGCCTGTCTAGGTTGAAACCCACGGCCTACACTCGTAAGTCGAGGACACACTGTGAAAAACACATTAACTAAAATTACCTAGGTAAGCTATTATGTTGTCAGAAGGCCAATTCTCGTAATTTGTAACAGTCAAAATCTAGTGGCAGTCTCATCTCGGCGACAAATAAATGTCAAAAACTTGTCAAATGTAGGGAAATTAGAGTTTTTTTTTTTTTAATTAACATTAGAAGACACAGAACATTAAGAGCCTGTACAACGGTCCACTAGCGCCACTCCTTTAAAAAAATATTATCTCGTGACTGAGAAGGAATTATGAAAAACTGCTCAATCAGCGACCTCGGTAAGTGTGTCTAGAATTTTCTAATACCTTTTATTAAGTTTCATATTGAGACACGAAGCAACTAAATACGACATATAGGAATGTGGCATAAAGGAGTGGCGCTAGTGGACCTGTGTCCACTAGCGCCACTCCTTTAAAAAAAATATTATCTCGTGACTGAGAAGGAATTATGAAATCTGTTCAATCAGCGACCTCGGTAAATGTGTCTAGAATTTTCTAATACCTTTTATAAAATTTCATATTGAGACACGAAGCAACAAAATTCGATCTAAAGAAAAGCGGCCACATTCCTATATGTCGTATTTAGTTGCTTCGTGTCTCAATATCTTCAGATATTTAAGAGGGTGCACACAGGTGCACCCTCTTAAATATCTGAAGATATCTGTGCTGACTAACTTTGTAAGTAGAAGTAGGAAATATCAACCAAACATTTCTGCGATAATCGTGAGAACTATAAACCACAACCCATGATTCATCGAAATCCTAGAACAAACCAAAAAGATACCTGCCAATACCTGTCAAACCTTTATACATACTCTACAAAATATCAAGGTTGCCACAACAAAAGACTTTGCGCAATCAGCCCACATTGTGGCGAGTTCATTTCGTCGGGACTTGACCCCTGAGAGGCAACCTTAGACCGAATGAATGGATATAGATCGAATTACTGTCTGATGAATCCGATGGCCGTATTGGTAACGAAATCACGATTCTTGAAGCGATTGTTTTTCTCTGAACAATAGATACGCTTTTGTTTTTAAAGTTATTAGCTTCTTTGTGCTAGTTATAATTATGTTTAATGGCGTTTTAATGTCTCAATTTATCGTACTTGCATCAGTAGATTATTATAGTTTGATGAACTATCGATATCATAAAATGGTTTATGACAAAAGCTATATACTAGGTTAGGTTAGGCTAAGTTATTTACTAGCTGCACCCCGCGGTTTCACCCGCATAAGTTTCGATCCTGAAGGAATATCGGGATAAAATGTATCCTATATGTTAATCCTGGTTATAAATCATCTGCGTGCCAAATTTCATCCAAATCCGTTCAGTAGTTTTTGCGTGAAAGAGTAACAAACATCCATCCATCCATCCATCCATACAAACTTTCGCGTTTATAATATTAGTAGGATGTATCTAATGTCTTTGAAGCAATGGACTCTGAAATAGGGTTAATTGAAATTATATTTCTAGAAATTACTTTGATTTGCTATACTACCTTTTTTTTGCTACCTTCCTTTATAGAGCAGTGGTGGCCCACTGTTAACGATTTCCGTGTCATAGGTCAAGGGTTCGGACCCAGGCAGGCACTTTACTTTGTGTAATTTATTTCATCACCACTGCGCTCAAAAACGGTGAACGAGAACATAGTGAGAAAACCGGCATGTCCTAGAACCAAAAATTTGAAGACATCTGACATCCCCAATCCGCACTGTACCCGCGTGGTGGATTATGGCCTACTTCCTCTAACAGAGAGCCTAGCAGTGGGAATTTTTGGGTAGTAACATCGTATTGGCTTTATAGCTGTTATGTTGTTATTAACAAAATTTGGGAATAAATAAATAAATAATTTTTTTTTTTAGACGTTGCCTCACACTAGGAATTTCTCCTGTAGGTGCGTTTACAAACATTTACACTCACATATACCAACAGCCAGACCCGGAACAACTACTTGTAGGTCATACAAATATTTGTTCCGTGCGGGAATCAAACCCGCTACACGCAGCGCAGCAGTCAATCGCTTAACCATTGCGCCAACCGTGCCGTCAATTCATGTTATATGCTGATTATAATGCTTTTACTTGCATTTACGAGTAATAGAATAAAATAAAATACTCTTGATTCAGCATGATCATCATCATGATGATGATGAATCAAGAGTATTTTATTTTAATAATTATAAATAATCGTTAATCCATAAAATACTCTTGATTATGGACACCATATGGATTACAGATGTAAATGTAGAAATTTTATATATGGCGACACAAAGGGCGGTCTTATCTCTTAAAAACCACCTTATGTAGAGTATCTTATCACTTTCAAGTTCTTAGAGCTGAATATTTCATAAAAAACTTGAGAGTTGTCAAGGGACACCCGGATGGAACGAAGTATAACTGGCTTGCTTTCTATAACAGAGAGAGAGAGAGAGAGACAGACAGAGAAACACGCGCACGCCGCACGGCATACAACTATAGCAAAAAGTATCGTTCCAACTTTTGGTCTTAATTTTTTCCGTCTAGCCCCCTTCCGCAACGCGCGATAAGGAACTTCGTTCCAAAAATCACCCCTTACAAAAAATGTCACATGAATATGCCTATCAGACCGACCGAACATTTTGTAGCAAAGGTGATGAGCCAGGAAACGTCTCACATGAAACAAATAGCATATCCAATAGGGACCATTGATGTAACATCTTAAAACCCTCTTGTAAAGACAAAGATCCAAACCCATCTATCAAATGCAGTGTTGCCAACATTCCGAGCAACACCTACTACCAATCAAGGCACTTGCCGACTTATAATGATGCACAAAACAACGATGATCTACATCGCATGTCGCAACTTTACTAAAGATCCCTTGATCCAGTAATCGGTTCGATACCTTTGTAGACGAGCGACTTTTTAGTGGTACTTAAGAATTTTTTACAAAATGAGTTCTTACTTTAGTCCAGGCCCAAACTTGTCAGTTATTGTATTTCGGACCTTATTCCGGCTGGGGAAAAGTTTTTAATACCATTTAACAGAGTCAGTTTTTGTAATTAAAACTTTAAAACTGTCGGAATAAATTTCGATATTCAAACATGGCTATTATATATTGTTTTTTAATAAGGCCGCAAAAGTTTAGAAACTCACTCAGACCACAAAGTCAAAAGAAACATCCATTTGGAAGGTAATTAATTTGTTTTTTTTTTTTATCAAATCTTCGTGGATCCACTCCGCAACACTTTACGAATTTCAAAGTGTCATTTTAAAAGCAACATGTTAGACTTTTTTAAAGTTTCAATGCCCAGTGGCTGAAACATTAGCTTCTGCACTAAAAATCTCCCGCCGCGGCCGAACGGATTCCTGCACTGAACGCCACTGAATTGTCCAGCGGCCTATAGATAGATTCCAAGTCGGGGTATTCTTTCAAGTAAGAACTATGTATATAAACGAACCTAGACACAGGGTTTTTCTTTTTTAATGATGCAACATTTTCTCTACTTTCATCAACTATGAGATCTTTATAATTATTATAAATGCACTTTCTGATTGATCTTTCCGTAACGTTCAAATTGAGAAAATTCAATAGCTAATGATAATGTGTCTAGATAAGCAAATCCAATATGTAATGGGTCACTTGCAATTTGTATTTCGTAAGAAGGACGGTTATGGATGGAATCCTAAGCATTTATTATGATGCCATCTTATTTTACGTTATCTTACTAATGTAATAAATGCGATAGTTTGGCTGATTGGGTACTTTGATCTTTGACGATATCGGTGAATTGATGTCGATGTTGGTTGAACTCGATTTGGGTGGGACAAACAACTGATAACAATTTATTTTGTAATCATAATCATTTAATTTGTCAGAGGATGTCCGAAAGGGTTAGGGGTCATTCGGCCCACTATGGAAATGGGACCGCGGACCAGTTACCCCTTTTAAAAATTGATAATGGTTAACTGGGCCCACATCTGTTGTATTAAGCTCGTTGTTGCGACCTTTTTATATGTATATATTTATGGTTTTTTACTCTTTAAACATGTTGTCAAAATAAAAGTCAGTTGTGTCAGTGATTCGTAATTTTATTGAATTATAAAAACTACAGTCCACATTTTGCCTACACTCATCTTAAACTTTACAAAGAGTATTTTTGTTTAGGTGAGTTTTGAATGATTATCAAAACTCACCTCTGTCGATTTCTTATCAGCTCAATTATACCACAATACTTTTTTTTTTGCCTACACTCATCTTAAACTTTACAATAAGTATTTTTATCGATACTCATGTTTGTAAGAGTACCTACTTCGGTACCTGATGATGTTTTTATAATTCAATAAAATTACGAATCACTGACACAACTGACTTTTATTTTGACAACATGTTTAAAAAGTAAAAAACCATAAATATATATAAAAAGGCCGCAACAATGAGCTTAATAAAACAGATGTGGGCCCAGTTAACCATTATCAATTTTTAAAAGGGGTAACTGGTCCGCGGTCCCAGTTCCATAGTGGGCCGAATGACCCCTAACCCGTCCAAAAGTGGCACCGTAACTGAAAATTTGTGTGGTTGTGGTTGTCATGGTATGGGCATGTGTTACGGAGAAATGAGGAAAATGTCGTGAGGAAAGTTTTGAGTATGAATTTCGATGGCTATAAGAGTAGGGGAAGACCAAAGAAACGATGGATGGACTGTGAGAATGATGATATGGTTAGAAAGGGGGTGACTGTCGAGATAAATTGCGAGTGACATATTTCGGCTAAAATGATGACTGTCGAGATGGCGGCTACTAGAAAAATATTGAAGAAAAGAATATGTTGCGCCAACCCCAAATAAATTGGGATAAGAGCAGAATGAATTAATCATTTAATTTGTCAGAATATGGTACATTATTATGGTCTGGTGGTTTCTGTACCAAAGTACAGAAAACATCTTGTTTTCAGAGATTTTTCTAGAGGTGATTCCGAATTCAACTTACAGCATTTTACTCTATATTAACAGCAGTTTTATTTATTTTGATGATTGAGTTAGTTTTTCTATAGCATGGTTCCATATTTTTCTAGCACTGTCTCACTAGTCTGGGTTGCTTATTAACCACTATTAATGTGAAGTATTTGACCTACAGTAAGTAAGTATTTGAGAGCAATGGTAATCTCCGCGAGTAACGAGGTTTAGGTCGTAGGTTCGAACCCAGACAGGCGCTTTACTTTGTGTAAATTATTGCATCACCACTGCACTCAAACGGTGAAGGAAAATTTTGTGAGAAAACTGGCATGTCCTTGAACCAGTTAGAAGATATGTTACATCTACCAACCCGCACTGGGGCCGCGTGGTGAATTACAGCCCACTTCCTCTCACCGAGAGGAGGCCTGTGTCCCACCAGTGGGAACATTATAATAATGTATTTATTTATATAATAATGTATTTATTTTATCCCACAAAATACAATTACAGTAAAATAGAGGTGTTACAAAAATAACATTATAGGCTGATTATGCTGTATGACCTACCAGTATAGTCAGTTAGTTTCCTGATTAAACAAAACCAATAAGTCAACACTGTCCCTACACTGGATTAGCATATAAGTTACTTCTACTTTCATTTCTCATAATAAATAAGATCAACCAGTTAACCCACAACCGGGCACTTCTACCCTGCATTTATAATTTATTTGTGTAAACATATTTATGAGTTATTGGAAAAATAATTTTAATACCTACACAATAAAGTTCAGTTTACGCTACAACTTCAAATATTTTTAAAACTTTTTCAATCGTACAGCGGGCTCATTTAATTAGTTTACTAGTCACTCTGAAATCAACTTAATTGTCACTTCACTAAAGTTGATATTTGTTTAACTTAAAATAACATCAATTGGAAACATGAATTTATATAGACCTTAGTAGATAATGTATCGACATAGTAATTTACGCTTCTGCCATTTGTCAGCAAGCTATCGATTCGTTTCGATATGTTTATATGTCTATTTTATCAATTACCAATTTGTACGGAATGCATAATACCTTACTAGGCACTCCTAAGTTCTAAACAACTACATAGTTTATAGTACAGGAAATCGCATCTCTGTGGTTCTTATTTTACATCAACAGCGCCTTTATGTTGCAGCAGTAAGGGTTTTGTAGTTCAGGTGTTGCTACTGATGTGGGGTTGACTGTACAAAGCGATGTATTAAAGTTATAACTGTTATATTTTTTATTTGTTTTGTTTTGAAGAATTTAGCTATTTGTGTGTATATTATTTTATAAACCGGTTACCTCACAAAGGAGACTGCTATACTCCCTCGAATTTTCCTGAAAATGGTTGTTCAAAATAGTTTTTTTTGTTTGGTGAGCGTTCTGGTCTCACTAATTTTATTGCTGTGAGAATTAATAACCAAGGTTCAGAGTGGTCATTTATTTAATGGCTGACTAACTACTACTTACTTATATTCTTTCATGAAATTCTTAGTTACCCGAGGAATAATATATAATCAAACAAAGAAATAACAAATAAAGCAGCATCACAAGCCGCCCGTCTGCTCAGTTCGACGCATGCGCACAACCGCAGGCTAAACGCCGCAGCACGAACTATTACGTAGTGCGATACACACCACATTATGAGTTGCAACAACTGCCCGAATGTAGGGCCACAGAGTTTTGACCTTTGAATTAAAAAGTATTTGGTAACTATATGATTTTATTTTGACAAAGAAAATATGACAAAAAAGGGTGCGTTGAAGTCTTTTTGTCGCGGTTGGACTGCTCATACAAAAGACTTCAACGAACAGCACTAAATCAAATAAATTATACTGTCTTTACAGAACCATTCTGCAATATTTCGCAGGTTAGCGCAAGATATTTTGAACATTTCCCCAACTTCGCATTTTCCTGGTATAATGTGTGTAAACAATAACATCACATACACAAACAGCCAGACTCGGAATAACCGGGGGTCGTATAAATTGTTTCGTATGGGAATGCAGAACCCGGGAGACCGCGACACGCAGTTTAGTAACCACTGCTCAGCTAAGCCACTGAAACAACTGTGATGTCACACTCTTATGACTTATTATTCCTAATTAGTCCGTAGTATCATCATCATCTGCCTAGGCTTTTCCCAATTATGTTGGGGTCGGCTTTCAGTCTAACCGGATGCAGCTGAGTACCAGTATTAATTAGTCCGTAGTATAAACTCACAAAAGCTTATGAGATAGCGTTGTGTGACAGCTCACTCCCTATTTGGGCCCTAATTCTACTCATTTTCAAAGGTTTTAGTGGTCTCTTGATTTCGTCTTTTGACAGAATAATATGTCATTAACACACAATCGAAAGAGGTTGGTTCTGGAACTACCCTAATCTATTGTAACACAAACAACAACAACAATGACAAACAACCACCAATGGACTTGTAGAAAGGAACTTATTCCATGCAAATAAGAAATTCAAACATTTCCAAAATCGATTTCACATCTTCAATCAATCAACTCAGGCTATTGCAGTCCACTGCTGGACATAGGCCTCTCCCAAGCTGCACCACAACATCCTATGCTCCACCTTCCGCATCCCGCCTGTCCAAGCCACCTTCTTTAGGTCGTCCGTCCATCTAGCTGGGGGGCGTCCCACACTACGCTTGCCGATACGCGGTCTCCACTCCAGGACTCGTCTGCTCCACCGGCCAGCGGTCCTTCGACAAACATGGCCAGCCCACTGCCACTTCAGTTTGCAAATCACTAAGATCTATTTTTAGGTCGGGTTTCTCATATTACCCGACCATAAAAATAAATAAAAAAATCAAAATTAAAAGTCATTTATTCAAATTAGGCTGAGAATCAGCACTTTTCGAACGTCAAAATTACAAAAGACAGTCCCCCAAAAACGCCCACCCTTCACCACTTCCTAATGCTATCGCTAAGAAGAAGAAGTGGCGCAACAAATTCCCCAGCAGCACAACTGTCTGTTCAGTTAGAAAATACTTGATACTTGATTGTATACAATACTAGGTGTTAAGTAATTAACATTACAAGACCAGAACATAAAATTAAATTATTTGCCATAATGTCAGCTAATAGCCACGTACTCAAGCTAAAAGATAATAAATTTAAATTAAAATGTAAATAAAAACTTACTATCCAAATAAAAGCCTCCAGGCATGAAGGGCGTGACAGCTTACATATTTATGTATTGCTGGGTTCTGTTCACATAGCTGTCACTTGAAGTCACAAATGATAAACCAGGACCATCGAAGTAAAATAAATAAATATGTTAATAACAATAACCTCAGTCAGCCAGTAGTCAGTCAGTAAGCTAATTCTGGAGAAAGAACATAAAGATTGTCTTGCGTTAAATTATGGCGACCAACTATTCTTATCGTGTAATTAGTCGTTGATGGAATAGTATGCCTTGGAATAGATCTTAGAGCAAGTACATTGCTCTTGATTACCTCAAATCCAGTTCTGTAGGTGAAGGATAATAGCCGCAGGGTGCTCTCAGTAATTACTACTAGTGGTGCCATCAGCCTGCGTTATGTCATGTCAGAACCATGGTCAAGTTCTGACAGGTTGGCTTAATTGGGTCTATTTTGAAACGCAGTGTTTAAAAATAACCTACAATTGATGGCGGCCTCAAAAAACAGGTTCTCTGACTAATCTTTTTGTCATAGGGGTCACAGATAGCCCGCTTTGCAGGGCCTGCATGGAGGACGACGAGATAGCAGTTCATGTGCTTCTAAACTGGCTGGTGGTCGCCACGTACATGACAAAGTGCTTCGGTAACCCAGGTACCCTCCCTCCTCCACGGTGAGGTGCGACCCACCCGCTGACTAACAGCGGATTCAGGCATGTTGGGGGAACGATGAATGCTTATGCGAATCCCGCTCCTCCCACCATAGGCAGAGGTGGAACCGGTAAGAGTCCAGACTTCTTCTTCTTCTGTCTGTCCCCCACGATATAAGAAGTCCATGAGGATGCGGGCCGCGAAAAAAAATAAGAACCCTCCGTAAGATGGACAGTAATACCAAGGCGTTGTTGGCCTTCCTTAGGGAGCGGGGATGGATCGAATAATCGATTTTCCCAACCTGTACGCAAAATACGCGCTTTGACTTGAAGTTGCGGACATCAGTCCGTGTATAGAAATTATAGTAGCTTGTAAAGCTTTTTTTTATTAGCAGATAACGATAAACCTTCGATAAAAAAGTTAGTAGTGGTCTGAAAATGATATAAATCTTTTTTCAAGATCAGCACCCTAATTGCGTAACACACAATCAATCGGAATCGGTTTCATTTTGACAGTTCAACAACATTCATTGCGTTATTTACGTGTTGAGCAGACAAATTTTTCGAACTTATGAAGCAATGGATTAACAATTTGCTTCAAAATGATTCAGATTACGATTGATCGTGTATTACGCAATTAGGGTGCAGGTCCTTCTACTACTTACAAGTACTTTTGTACATCTTATTTGCAATAAATAAGATGTACAAAAGTAAGTAAGTATAATATGAAAAATAATTTATTATAATTTTTTTGGACAATTAATTGTTCACCATAACAAAATTACAAATAAAAACCTTACATAATTATGTGCTTTGTTTAGGTACCTACACTAACTACAGAAAAGAAATTAAATGAACCACTCATCAATTAATCTATGTAGAACGATATAGAAAACTAACACAACTTGACCTAATCTCTCAACTTACAAGGCAGATTTTTTACAATTCCCTTCGAAGGAGATGTCTCCATTAGAATGTAAGTAGTACAGACATCTTGTGGCCCAATTGTATACGATTAGCACTGTATGCGTAAGACCCAACTATGCACACATTCACGCCGTATAAGATCGTTTCGTAAGGTCAGACAAATGGTCTCATCTTATTAATTAGGGCTATGATTTATAGGTGTTAAGTGCAGATCTTAGAACTTAGTGAGATAAGGCAAAAGCCAATATAATGTATGTTTAAACAAAATATGACTTCTTTTAAATTATATGATTACCAGCTGTTACACGCGACTTTCACTGCGTACATTTTGAATCTCAATATTTTTGAACAAATATCCAGGGTGAAAGGAAACTTGTGTCCAACTACAGGTCCCAGGTTACTTATATACGCTTTTACTGGCAGCTTCAGACGAATTGTTATTGCCTGCCTACACAATGATTTGTTTCGTTGTCTGTCATTTGTTTCTAAAAGTTTTAACTCAATAACACTCTCATCATTAGTTTATTTCTATTTCTCCATTTCATCCATGCCGTTAATTAACTACCACATTCCACTTTTATTGTATATTCACTGTAATACTGTTCCACTACACAGCCGTAATGTATAATGTATTTATTGACGAAAAAAATAAAATATTTTTAATGCTATTTGACTCCCTTTTTTCCTTCTATGATCTGTGGCAATTACTAACGTGTGCAGGCAATGTTGTTTTAAGCCATCACAGACGTTAATGGTATAATGGCATAATAATATGTGAACGCGAAACTATTTATTGATATTTATCAATCAATCAATCAATCATGTTTATTGTGAATCATAGGTACAGAAATAGATACAGCTGTTAAGAATTACAGTGATGTTGATCAGCTATGTCCTGCCTTTTGGGCATACAATACAAATTATTAACATTATTATTTATGAAATTAACATTACTATTTTAATAAATTAACAAAGAAAACAAAGAGAAAATTAAAACATTACTATTGCAAAATTTAATAGGCCTTATGTTACCGATAGAGTTGTATAAATTATTGAAGTATGAAAAATATTTGCCTTTAGTAATTTAAGTACATTATTTGTGCTTGAAATCGTTTGCTATTATGATCCTTTTGAAACGAAGTTCCTTCTCACTCGTTATACTGTGCACATTTGGTGACTGAGAGCTAGAAAAAAAAAGTTTAACATTTTGACAGTCACGACACTTTTGTTACGTAACAAAGGGGTCAAGACGGACAAACACTTACACTTACGTTACACGTTTTCTTCGGTCTTCGTTCCAACTGGTTCACCCACGACACCACTCGACTGTTTTATTCTTCTTTCTGTTTTATTATTTATTTATTTATAGTTAATTAAAACGGTACAACACACACGGTATTACATTAATTAACATAGAGGACAATAGTTAAGTTTACAATAATACAACTTAAAACTAACATGGAACCGTGGACTCCCTTGCATACATTCTCTCACAGAACACCAGACATATACGCATAATTTTAATCCATTCATCCGCGAACGCATCACATTCAGGGTTGGCAGCCAGAAGGGCATTCAGCACCTTTAGAGTACGACAGATTGGGGATTCAGCTCTGGCTTCAGTTTTCGATGGGAGTTGCGCAATTATTTTTTGTTACTTTACTTAAGACTCTTGAGACAAAAAAAAAGTTGCCTCCTGACTGATTTCGGTCTCAGTAGCCAATCTCAACGGAGATTAGCCAGGTAGGCAGGAGATATTATAGTGCACAAGTGTGTACGTAAATACAGATGCACTCTCATAGTCCGAAGGGACGGCAATCCAACACGACCGGGGAGAGATCAGGCGCAGAGCCCACGGCTTTACGTGCTTTCCTAGGAATACCCCCGGGTATTAAACCACCAACTTCCAAACTCCGGATATTCCTAATGGCAACCCCAATAAAACTTTGTCCAACCCGGGAATTGAACCCAAGATCCCACATTCACGAGACCAACGGGCCTATCAGCATGTGTTTATATATATAAAGTTTGACAGTGAAATACCAGAACAAGGCTTGGCAATCTTTGACGGGACGGTTGGCGCAATGGTTAAGCGATTGACTGCTTCACTGCGTGTCGCGGGTTCGATTCCCGCACGGAACAAATATTTGTATGGCCTACAAGTAGTAGTTTCGGGTCTGTATGTGAGTTTAAATGTTTATAAACGCACCCACGATACAGAAGAAATTCTTAGGGTGGGGCAAAGTTTTATTGAAAGAAAAAAACCATGGGAGAAAAGTTGGTCATAGTTCATGGCAGTTATGATAACTACTTAAAACGAACCGCTTTCCATGGCAAATTAAAAAACTCTCAGGAGAGGAAGGATAGATTATGCTCTACTGGCACAATAAATATCTACAAATTCCTCTTTATAATAATCTAACATAAACAATAAATAACTATAATCCAAGGTCCCATCATGATATTTCGGCATAACTAAGAAACTTCAATTATTTAGCAGAAGCACCATCGTAAATCTTAGCGCATGTGCCATAACTTAGTGTCCAAGTTAATGCCGTCAAAATAGTTCAAGTATTATAATTGTAGACTCAATTTAGTTTTCGTTAGAACGTGCAGTCGAAACGTGTGGGAGCGGTTAGTCGCTATGTTTTGTGGAATCTATAGGGATGGGACATTCGACAATCATCATCTGCATTGCCTTTTCCCAACTATGTTGGGGTCAGCTTTGATGGATGGAATGTGTGAAAGATGATATGGCTAGAAAGGGGTAACTACCGAGATGACGACTCATAGACTTCGATCAATAATACGAGTAGTACTAGAATCCCGATAAGCGCTTCAAAAACGGCCCGAAAAATAAGACCACAAATACTTTTGTGGTCTTAAGGTTTATAATAAACTGAAGATGTTAATATTATTAAACTTTTTTCTAAGAAATGTAGATGTTTACGTGTGTGCAAACGTGGCCACTTGAGCGACTGATTTTTGTTCCTGATCCTTAGGGGCCGTCTCCACGAGCGAGAGAATCGCGGCGATAATATAGTCGTGCCATCCAATTCTCGCCGCGATGATATCGCCGTGTGGAGACACGTCCTAAGAGAGTGTATAGAAGTACGTGGCACGACGATAATATCGCCGCGATTCTCTCGCTCGTGGAGACGGCCCCTTAAACTAGTACTATTATTGATCGAAGCTAATAGAGAAGTATCGAAGAAAAAGATGTGTGTTGCGCAGACCAACAAATAAATCGGGGTACGGGCAAAGAATGATGATCATGTTGTGTTCGACTTCCATTCTAACCCGATGCAGCTGAATTCAGCCGAGTAAAATACAGGTATATTTTATATGGAGCGACTGCCTATCTTAGCTCCTTAATCCAGGTACTGGGTAATACGACACCCTTTAGAAAGACTGGTGGTCAGACTTTTGGGCTTCTGACTACCTGTATGACTGTCAAAAATCTACGAATGGCAACTGGGACTGCTTTTCAAGGCTGCTGTGGGGGTGTTTTTCAGTATATAATGAATGGACATTAGACAATCTGTTATTAAAATGTTGATTAGATATTTCATTGTTAGTTTTGCACGCTTGTTGCGCAACAAAATGGTTATTCTTTCAGGGAACCAAAGTATATCGATTATAAGTCAATGCGATAGATACCTAAGTATAGTTTGATAAATAATTTTTAATTCTAATTTTGGTCGCATTTTTTTATTAATCATTCTTTTTCGGTTTTGGGTTTTCTAAGAAAGCGGTGAAAAGTCACACAATAACGGTTATCCAAATACGGTATACGTTAATGTCAATTAACAAGGCAAAAATGATAAACTTTCATGGTCACTGACGGAACCACTCTTCTAAAAAACCGTAGCGTTACGGGATATAACATCAGCGCACTACTGTATGTTGATTTTGGGGTTCATTGATAAAATAATTCTAATAGATTATTCCAGTAAAGTTATTTGAGAAATAAGGGCAATTCTCGTAATTTTAATATTGTTCACAGTCTGAGGGGCAATTCTCGTAATTTTAAGAACGTTCACAGTCTGAACTCAGTCTCAATCTGTCATAAAATACTTCTATTTTCCTTACAATTTTGACAAGTTTTTGACATTGATGGTCGCTGAGATAAGATTGCGACTAGATTTTGAACGTTTTTAATTACGGGAATTGGCTTTCTGGTATGTGCAACAAAGTGTTAAAATAATATTTAGACATTTACTTTAATTACTTGTGGGTCAATAGTATCAAGTATATTTAACTAATGTACCTACTATAATATAGGTACTAATAATAAACATGACTTTATTTAAGCCAAACAATATTTCACAATTCTAAACAGAACACAATATAACACATTGATGAACCGTTCGCAGCATTTGGAGTTAAAATTTCAAACTCTCAAATTTTCCCAATCAACCTTGAACCTTAATGGTTTAGCAGTAAAGTTGAAAATCTATTAAAGAAATTTGACAGATTGTAGTAGCTCGATGTGCTAGCGTCTGTACTTGAAAGGTAAAATGACGTAAAATTGAATTATCGTCTTCCTAATAATGTGTATTAAACCAAAAATTTGTACATACATTGCTAAACCGCCTTTGGGTATAGAATGAATAGCTATTATTTTATTATTTTGAACTATAATAGAACAATTGTTTCGGTATTTCTTGCCTAAAGCGTTAGAAGTATTCTCATTGTTAACTTCGATTGCGAAGATTTTCGGATTTATTTTGGTATCATCACGCTTTGGTTCGTAAAAGGGTGAGAAGAACACGAGGTGTGCTGAAATAATGCTTGGTGCCACAAAAGGGACCCATAAATTGGATGAAAAGGTTACTCGGTCGTTTTCATGTTTCAGAATAAGTAATCTTTTGGTATAGAGAAATGAGTGACGCCATACTTAGAATATAAAAGTTACTACTACAAAATTAATGCTCACTATGATTTAAATCTGTAAGGGAATATTTTAAAAGAAGGTTTGACAACTGGTAAGTTGGATTTAGTGAAGAAATTTTTTTTACCGCGTTTTTATTAATTTAGCTATTAACTATTCGAATCTTTTGTCACGGTATCCATAAAAAAAACTAAAATCTAACTAACCTAACTAATGTTTAATAAAATTAAAATAATTTCATTCGTTGTAAACACTGTCAAACAGGTTACATCACTATTTTGGCCTACGCTCAATAATCGAAACACGAACTGTTATTGCGACGCTAGTGTTGTCAATCATTCGGCTCTCGTCCCGAATTATCACAACTATTTCAAAATGGCGGATTGTTTGAATTTATAGAAATGTTTTGCAGCTTCGCGAGGAATCCGATGGCCCTCCGACAATAAAACATAAAATATGATTTGAAAGGATTGCTGTGAAACGTTAAAATTTACAGCTTAGCGTTTTGTGAGTCTGAAACTAATTATATAATTATTAAACAAAGTGAAATGGTTAGACAAAGAGAGGTTATGCCATCTAAAAATATTCATGGATTGAAAATAAAAGTGACATTTAAGGAGATCTAGATATCTACTTCACCTACATGCATGCTTTTTGAGTAAAAAAAAGGAGTCACTTTATTTTCTTTAAGGCGAAAATGAAGTGTGCCCTAAAAAGCCATCCAGGCCGAATTTTGGCCATGTTGACTAATCACAACGGAGACCTGCCTTCGGTGCGTGAGATAGGGTGAGACCGAACGAGCGTAATTTTGTGAGTCGTGAGTCGCAGAATTTCGGTCACAGAAATTCTGCCTAGCAGAAATTCTGTTGGGATGCCAGACGAGCGCATTTTATTCAGTTACTATCCAAAGTATCCAACGTTTATAGCGGATGTTTGTGTCGTGCAATGGAACCGTTGAGAATGTATTTACGAAGCATATTTAGGAGACGAAGAAGTAGATAATGCCTCACACATATTGTGCACGAGTGTGTGCGCTGGTGTCAGCGCGAGGGTGCACCTGTGTAGATGCGCTCTCTCTTCCCTTACTCGCATTGACCCGAGAGAGATCATGCGCAGGACCAAAAGCTTAACGTGCTTTTCAAGGCAACTTCCAAACTCCAGGCGGTTACTAAGAAATCCCTAGGGAAAAAGTCCAATAAAACCTCCACAATACAGTAGATAATGACACAAGTGTACAAGATCTACATCCAGTTTCATCAATGAAACACATTCACCTTCACATTAATGATAATTATTAGGTAGATCATCCCTGAAATATCGATAATGGTACCAATCAGTAAGAAGGTCCATACACGTCAGAGTATATTAACAAGCCTTATACTCATAAATACGATTACACTAAATAAAACGACCTTGTCAGTGAATTGGAACACAGTAATGGAACAAATCAATTACATTTCAATACAAAATAATATAAAGTTCATCTCAAACTCATATTGAGTATTTTAATCAGTGTATTTTGTAATGTGTTTGTGTTTTATAAAAAATAAACAGTAAAATACAGAAGGTTAATTTTGTACAGACGCCAGCACATCAAGCCACTACAATCTGTCAAATTTCTTTAATAGATTTTCAACTTTATCGCTAAAGCGTTAACGTTCACGGTTGATTGGAGAAATTTGACAGTTTCGGGTAGCTTGACCTCTGTCTGTACAAAAAGTTATTGGAAATAGACAAATAAACTCAAACTTAAATTCAATCTTGCATTTATTGCAATTAAACCAATTACAGGTACTTTTGAAGGCCAGTCAGAAAGATGAAGCAACTATGCCAACTATATAGGAATGAACAACTAACCCATTTCAAAGCGAGGTAGGATAGGTAGATAGCTCTTTCCTATGGAGAAGAACGAGGAAGAAACTCCACGAAAACACTTAGGAAGCATAAGCTAATTCCCCCACCAGATAACACTAAGCGCAGAGCAAAAATTATATTCCCAACAGTAAGCCACAAGACCGCATTCGCTAGGCGCCAGTTCTATGTTGTGAGCTCTTTCATTTACAGAAACATCGCTAAAACTACTCAATTAACTGGGCTAAGTTACCATGAAGTCAAGGTTAAGGTACAAGGTTGGCTGCAAGATCAGGACTACGTCCGGACGGAAGAACTACTTCACCTTCGGCAGTAGCCGTGAAATACTTTTTCTACCCATTTTATAAGTATTATTACAATTTCCTACCTTTCAGCAAGATACTTAAATATATACTAACACCACAACACATTTACACGCTAATATATACAATCCCAATCACACACACACTCTTACACCCCCCTCATACACACGCTCACCCTCACATAAACACCTACAGATCCACACACACCCTTACCTCCACATGCACACCCCTGTTTGTACAGACACCCTTACGAGGACCTTGTTATTCCTAGAACGAACCGAGGACCCTCCAAAAAACTGGTTTAAATACCTCGTTGGCCTTTTAGAGTAAGATAGAAAGAGACAGGTGAAAAAATCTATAGTGATGAGCTTATTGGGATAATGCTATCTCAACATTTTTCTGTATGAATTTCGGCTATCATACCGAGGACCTGAAATACACTGCTATATGTGACCAGCGATGCACATACGAGGACTTTGTGTAAGCCAACCGAGGACCTCTGACGTATGCCCTGCGACGCCCTTCCGAGGACGTATTTTTACACAATATTTCTTATAGCTTGTACAAAGTGCGGACGTTGTGTTAGACTTTATATCACTAAACCGAGGACAGTTTTTCGCGTAGAACTTGTACAAACCGAGGACCTGGAAAATCTACCTACCTAAAACATTTTACGTGTAAGATAATAATTATATCAATGTTAGTAGAATGTTCCGATTTATTTCTTACACACTTTTTCTAAAACGAAGTACCAAGCGAGGACAAGTCGATGTCTTTACGTTTGTCGTTGATGCGGACCGCGAATAAGATGGGTATAATCACTGTGAAGGAAAAATAAGTTTTTAATTTTATATGTATAAACAACATTAAAATGAGTATATTATTATAGTATCAGATGCTGCAGTCAGTGTCGTCTCTACATGACGGTACTCCTCAGCACTTGATAGCATCGTCTTCAAAATTGGCATACGCGTTAGGTTTAGTAGGTGTAGTAAAACTAAAATAATTACCAGTTTGTGCTGATGCTGCAGCCAAGGTTGTTTCTTCATAAAGGAACTCCTCAAGTTTATCTAGTAACACCAAAATAATTACCAGTTTGTGCTGATGCTGCAGTCAGGGTCATTTCTTCATGAGAGAACTCCTCAACAGTTGATAGCAGCGTCTTCAAATTTAGCATACGCGTTAGGTTTAAGTTGTAAAACTAAAATAATTACCAGTTTGTGCTGATGCTGCAGCCAGGGTCGTTTCTTTATGGGGGAACTCCTCAATAGTTGGTAGCATCGTCTTCAATATAGCTTACAAAAATAAAGTAAAACTAGAATTCAGGTTTTAAATGAGTAGATAAATCAGAATTCGGAAACTTCAGTTTCATGATAGGTATTCAATACAATATCAAGTTATTAGGTATTTCGTTTCTTTCACATAAGCCGGGTCGGGAAAAGACAACTGAAGTCTAAATTCTAGATCTCAAAGATGCTGGTATTGATTATTCCAAAGAATGTTTGCTATTTTGTTTTATTAAACGTGATGTAACTAATAGTGTTGACTATACCAAAGATCACTATGTCTTTAAGGTACATGTCACATATCAGCTCACCTGCCTTTTTTTCTTTTCTTGCGTTTTTCGCTATTTACTACGATGATCGACGATAAATACGATGATCAAAACTGATGATACAACAATAAATTAATCCATTTTATTATCAGTTTCCATGATCCCGCATTGTGTTATTTAGCGAAAAAGCAATAACTTTTGAATTTAACAGGCCGTTGACATGAATGATTTATCTTTAATCATTTTATAGCTAGTTATTAAGTTTTCAGGCTTCCCAAATTATTTTGATCTCACTTGATAATATTTCTTTGTTGTTTTCTAACTAAGCATTGTGTTAAGTAATGTTATGTTAAGTTTTTAGCCCAAATTATGTTGATCTCTTATAATTATGGTTTCTATAAGTCGTTTTGTTTGACTCGTTTTCTAATAACTGTTATGTAAGTTTTGTAATCATGCTTCTCAAAGGTATTGTTGCAACTTGATGATTATTTCTATAAGTAGATCGTTGGTAAAAGTTTGTTAAATAATTTGTTTCATATAAAGTTCAAAATAGTACCATTACTAATCCGACAGACGTTGCAAACGCTTTTAATAACTATTTTACTAAACAGACATAAAATAACATGTAATTTGACAAGTAACCCTAACTAAATGTTAATGCATCCAGTATTACCGCAAGATATTATGAGAGCGATACAATCATTAAAAAATAAAAGTAGCACTGAATATGATGGTACATGAACAAAGGCTGTAAAATTCGTACCAGGCGACATCGCCTTGCATCTGTGTCTTAACTTATGTATCAGTACTGGAGTATTTCTGGATAGTTTAAAAACAATTATAATGAAGCCACTTTAGAATTTTTTTAAAGAAGATCTAGCAAATTATAGACCAATTGCTTTAATACCCATTTTTTCTAAGGTTATAGATAAAATGATTTATAACTCTGTTAATAATTTCCTATCCAAATATAATGTTTTAAGTGCGGAACAAAAGGGTTTCAGAAAAAAATAAGGGTATAAATACAGCGGTTTACGATTTAATAAATGTCATATTGCAAAATGTGGATAAAAAAAGTACCAGTTTGCGCAATTTTCACGGTCATGACGAGGGCATTTGATTGTGTTAATCATGAAATTATTACAAAAAAGCTAGACATCATAGGCATCAGAGGAAATGTACTTAATCTCTTAAAATCATACCTTAACAATCGTAAGCAGCACACAGAAATATCTAGAATATGTCCAAAAAGTAAGCACGAAGAAAAATATTTATCTAAGGCAAGAATTATTAGGTATAGCCACAGACTTATATTGGCATGGCGCACCACAGGGCAGTGTCCTGGGCCCTTTACTATTTTTGCTATATATTAATGATTTACCTCGCCACATTGAACATCATATGGTCTTATTCGCTGACGAGAGTAGTGCCTTAATTGAATGTACTTATTTACAAAAAAAATATACGAACATGACATAAATGAAACGTTAATAATCATTATACGCTGGCTTGAACAAAAAAACTTAGTGTAGATGCGTATGTACTTTTTAACCTAACGCTGTATGTGTGCAATTTAATGGTAACAGATAGCTGCGTACGTATTTAAGTCCCTAAAATTATTAACATTCCCATCACTTTATACTATTGAGGTGGCTGTTTTTGTTTGATAAAGTGTCCGCAAATAGAAACCGGACAATCAGGAGACAATATAAAAATTTGCTAATTGTTAGTGGTTCCGATACCGCCCTATTAAAGAAAAGTATTTAATGTATGTGTCCGATCATTTTTAGCTAAAACTGTTTGCGTGCCCTAGTTAAGGTAGTTAGTATAAGGATCATTTTAAACTTAACATCTGTAACTTGTACCTACTTTCTGTGCAAATAAAGATCTATTCTATTCATTTTAAAATAAACTTACTTCTATTTCAGTAAAGTTTATGTTGTTTTCTTTAGTACGTTCATATTCTTTATTTCTTTGTACTTTTTGTTTGCTTCAAATCTTGCTGCTGAGATTTCGCCTTGGAAGACATTTGCTTTAGGTTCTTTATGAAGAGCACACGTATTCAGCTCCTGCCAATATAATATTTTATGGTGCAAATCATAATGTTGTATAATCTAAGCAGGCCTAGGTACTTAGCACATACTGCAGAAGAAGCCTGATTATTCCTCGTGCACCTAGTAGCTAACGATTTGTTTAAGGATTCAGTCTACCTTCGCTTTTCTCCTTCATAATTTTATTTAAATGATAGCACATAACTCGTCTTCTACACACGAGGAAAATTGTCGAAACGAGGACTAGAATACACACTGTTCGGAAAATCTAGCAAACCGAGGTCTTAAATACACATTGTGTGGAAAAGCTACCTAACCGAGGACTTTTGTGTTAAAGTTAACACATAGGTCCTCGGATAATACAACAAACGTGAAATGAGTGTAAAGAGCCTGTGTATGAGCCGAGAGTGGCACCATCTGGTGGATACACAATGTCTGTGTATGCATATGAATATTTTTGATCAAACCGAGGTTCAGACAACTTTTTCGTGATAAGTATATAGAAAGACTCAAAATCGCTTGCAGAATACGAATCTTTGGTCAAGTCAAACCGAGGACCCTCGAAAAGGTCCTCGCTTTGAAAAGGTCCTCGGTCGTGCCTTGTGTATTCATACGCACGTCCTCGGATGGTACTTAAAACAAACACACTCATAATAAACTTCGTTTAATACATAAATTCCTTCACTCTTAGTTTGTATCTTTGATAAAATAATTTAGTTATACTTTCAAATTGTTTGCCAGGATTTTTGTTAACACACTTTTTAGTAAAAGGTTTTTGTATCACAGTGACAGCAGAACACTGACTCCCAAGATACAGGATCTCCTAGTTTGGGAGTCAGGGTTACTCTATCTGTATTACCTTTAATTCAATGATCATGTGACCTAGTCTTTAAACAATGTTGAAGGTTTTCGTATAAATAAAGATTTTTATTATTATTATTATTATTAATAACTTGATATCTTAAGATAAAGAGGCAACAGAAATTGTAAAACTTGGCAATCAAGGAATTATTGTGGAAGACTAGTGGCTATAGCACTTAAAAAAAAAACACTAAAAGCTATTGTAATCTCTTCACCACCCTTGGTTGACTGGTAGAGAATGCCTAAGGCATTAAGTCCGCCTTTGTACCTTTTTGTCCGAAAAGTTTAAATAAATAAAAGCCGTTGTCCCGGCTGTCATTCGTGGATCTTTAACGTTCTTTACAAGCCATCAGAAGCTCGAAAGTCAGACAACCAGTTGTACCAAAGGGCCAGTAGCCGGGTTGTGGAGGTCAGATAGGCAGTCGCTCCATGTAAAAATATACTGGTATTCAGCTGCATCCGGTTAGACTGGGAGCCGACCCCAACATAGTTGGGAAATGGCTAGGCGGATGATGGTTATGAGAAGGGGTGACCTATTTGTTGGCTTTATATAATTGTACCTTATTTATCTTTGTATAAGCTTATGTAACAATTGAACCTTCTGTATGTATGTTAGTTGTGACTAAACTAAGAGAATTGACCTTAGTCAACAAGTGCAGAAAGGTAATAAATTTCTTTGATCGTGCATGTTACCAATCTGGTGCGTATGTGTTTTAGCTTAGATGGTATAAATGTGGATATGTTATTGGTTATTTTAATTTGCATTCATATTTTTTAATGCATATTAATTTAAGATTATATTTGCTAATTAAGCCACATATATTTTTTATGTTTTTAAATGAGTTTTGTATTTTTTTAAAGAAATATAATTTGACTGGTTTAGACAAAAAATACTTTACAATTAGACAGGCCCTCACATTTTTAATAATAATAATTAATTTATTTTCAGACAAAGTCCATAACATTACATTAAATTAAAAGACAAAATTACACACACACACATGAATACTAAAAATACTGAACATTTCAATTAATAAATAAATTAAACACAAACAAGCAAGGTTTTAATGCAAGTAATTGCCATTTCTAAGTCTTTCTCAAAATCTAGTTGCCAAGGAAAAGACGAGGCGATACGAGTGAATGATACACGCGCAGGCAAAAATAACAAGCTACTACTGAAACTACAAAATAATGATGAAGTCAGATGCTGAAATAGCTTTGTCTTATACAAACTTATTTCAGCATCTGTCATCATCATTTTGTAGTTTCAGACAGCTGACTGTCTGAAACTACAAAATGTTGATGATGATTTTTTCTAGATATCTGATATCTGAATACCAGAGGGGCAATTTTCGTAATTTTAAGAACGTTCACAGTCTGATCTCAGTCTCAATCTGTCAAAAAATCCTCTAATTTCCCTACATTTTGACAGCTTTTTGACATTTGTTTGTCGTGGAGATGAGACTGCGACTAGATTTTGAACGTTTTAAATTACGAAAATTGGCTTTCAGATATCTAGAAAAAAAAAATTACTCACTCTACAATATTACATTACCCTTTCAAATAATTCATAATCAGCCTATAATGTTCCCACTGCTGGGACTAGGTCTCCTCTCTGTGGAGTGAGGGAGTGGACCATTCACCATGCGGGCCCAGTGCGGATTGGTGGATGTCAAATGTTTTCGAGTTTTTGGTTCTGGGACACGCTGGTTTCCTCAAGGCGCTAGCTGACATTATGGCAAATAAGTTTATTTTATGTTTCGTAATGTGAATTACTTACTATTGTATAGAATCGAGATCTTCTAACTGAAAATACAGCTGTATTGATGGGGAGTTTGTTGTGCTACTTTGAAGTGGTGAAGGGCGGGCGTTTTGGGGGACTTTCTTATGTAATTTTGACGTTCAAAAAGTATTGATTCTCAGCCTAGTTTATTTATTTATTTTATTATTTAAGTACACACAGTAAAATACATATTGATATGACATAATCATAATATGGGTACAAAGGCGACACGGTTGGCGCAGTGGTTAAGCGATTGACTGCTGCGCTGCGTGTCGCGGGTTCGATTCCCGCACGGAATAAATATTTGTATGAACTACATGTATTTGTTCCGAGTCTGGGTGTTTTTCTATCTAGAATATGTATGTATTTACAAAAAAAAAATGTGTATAAGTAGTTTATCAGCCATCTTGTTACCATAACACAA
The DNA here is from genome assembly GCA_945859715.1 of Apamea sordens. Lineage (NCBI taxonomy): Eukaryota > Metazoa > Arthropoda > Insecta > Lepidoptera > Noctuidae > Apamea > Apamea sordens. Next base: position 2,973,612 of record OX244002.1, read on the forward strand.
GCATTAGGTTGCTTAGCTTGGGACTAGATGGCGCTGTGTGAAATGTGTCCAGGGATATTATTATTATTAAAGGCTTTTTCTTAAGAAATTTCTTCCATCAGACCTGCGAAAGGAGAAGTAAAAAAGAAATGTAGACAATAGTGTGAGAACAAGAAGAGAAAAATATGAATGTGTGAAGTCTAAAACAAATTTTTTAAATATACCTACACATATAACGCAAAAATAATAAATACTTAAGTATACTTAAATAAATACATAATACAAAAATATATAAACATATATATATATATATACAAATACTCACGGTATAGAGGAAAGACTATTTCTCTTTTAAACGACGTTTAAATAGAGAAATAGTTTTTAAATCACGAATGCTAGGCGGAAGTGAGTTCCACAATCTTACAGCATGGACAGAGAAGGAATAAGAATAGTAGCTGGTTAGAATAGTAGCTAGTTTGTGAAACGACTTTTATTTTTATTTTTATTTCTCGATGTATTCCTTCACCGTTTTTGTCCGTTTCCAATGATTAGTTATTCCAAATAATGTACTATCACATCTGCCACGAAGGTCACAGGTGCGATTCCGCAGACAGCCTTGTGTCTGTTCTGTTTCTCATCATCTATAACATGACACACTATGGAGGTCGCATCGGCTTCCAAAATATGTGGGTGAAAATGTGCTAGCGAAATTATAGGTTGCATTCGCGGTAATTGGTATTTCATTATAATTTATTACAGAGGAATTTTATGATTGAAAATTATTGTAGGCGAATTTATATATTGAAAATGAAAATAATTTATGTTCGTTGCAATTTAAATGATCATCCTGCTTATAATATAAAAGTAAGTGGGTAGTTAATATTGTACGGAACTTGTGAATATTTAAATTAATGGCGTGAATATCAGGGACGCGCGTTTATCGTTATTATTTAGGCAAGACTCATTTAGTATCTATAATTATGGTAAATAGCCAATTTCAGAAAAAAATAACATGGAGCTGAAGATAATAAGGAAATTTTATATTAATTAGTAAGTCAAAAACGTAGACCCATCAATTGATAAAAATAAAATTACAGGAAAAATACTACATCCCGGCTTTCAACCTACCATAAATAGACACACGGAAAAGATCATGAAAATTGACAAGCCACACAAATCCACCACCACCCACCAGCGACATGTAACATTCGTATTATTCCATATATCAAAACACATCATCACTCACCACCCAACGAGTTTGACCGACCTAACCCGACCTATGTAACTTCTACCTCATGTCAAATAGCTGATCAAGTCCCTTGATTAATTATAACATATCTATTCTGTCGCCGACGACTCATCGCCCCGCACTTATGGTCTGATCACTTGTATTTAGATCAATTTCGATTGAGTATCCATTGAGGCTGGTTAATTATTTACCGAGTTTATTCTAGAATTTAAATAAGCTTGAATATTAATGCATGGAGACATTTTATTGGTTTCTGATTTAAAGCCCATTTGTTCGGAATAATTGATGGTTATGGAAACGATTGGCACTAATAATAATTAAACGTTTATGAATATGAAACGTAGCATAAATTTCACCTACAAAATAAAACCAGAGGGGCAATACCTGTAATGTTAAGAACGTTCACAGTCTGATCTCACTGTCAATCTGTCAAAAAATACCTGTAATTTCCTCACATTTTTGACAAGTTTTTGGAATTGATGGTCGCCGAGATGAGATTGCGAATAGATTTTGAACGTTTTTAATTACGGGAATCGGCCTGCTGATCTCTTAATACAATATATTACAGTTACTGTTCAGGGAATAGTTTTAACAAATTGTTATTTTCGTCCATAGACTTCTTAACGCTAAAACCTAATAATTAATGGATACCTAAAAATTGTTATGAATTCGTTTCATAATGTATTTCACAATATACCTACTCTATCTAATTTTTTGCATGTCATAATTACATAGCGGAATGTGTCTTTACTCTGAAATGTAAAGTAACATGTTTTGTAAATAATTTAGAAACCTACCACAATTTATACAAATAAACGATTTTGATTTTTAAAATATAGACTTATGTGAGAAATATTTAAAGCTTACTAAAAAGTAGCGAAAATAATAAACTAATAAAGTATGGTAAATATAACTCTTTCGTGACTACTTGCAAACTTGTTAGCATTTTCAAGTAACGTTGTCTTATAGAATTAATTTGGTGATGTTATAATTATTGCTAATAACATCATCATCGTTCAGGATGTAATGAATGCGTTAACTATGTACACTTTACCATGTAATCATTTAATCACGATGTGTTACTATAACATGATTTTCGACCGATCTTGACACTTACTCGTAGAACCGTGATGCAATTTTAAAATTACTATGCGCACAGAAACCGTGTAGTATGGTTTATTGATAGTGATAAAACGTTTATATTCGGTATACCAATTCGCAGTTTCCATGCTAAGTGTATAGAAACTAACTTAGCATAATATCACGCCTGAAATCCCCAAAAGAGATAGGCAAAGGCTACCAATAGCAAGTACACCCACATTTCGTGTCGCGGGTTCGATTCCCGCACGGAACAAATATTTGTATGACCTACAAGTAGTTGTTCCGGGTCTGGCTGTTTATGTATGTGAGTTTAAATGTTTGTAAACGCACCCACGATACAGGAGAAATTCCTGGTGTGGGGCCACGTTTTTTAAAAAAAACATATACAAACATAAACATAAACATTTTGCCAAATACACTACACTCAACTGGGCAAAATCCAGACTCCAGTCTGCTACTCAGAAATTCCTGATAAGAAAACCCAATACTACTTAACCTGACCTGGGAAGCAATCCCAGGACCTCATACTCCTACTAGACGAAAGAGGCAGTCCCTGAGTCAGTGAGCAGTAAGTGTATACATAGATGTCAATGTTTAGAGTTTCTATAAAGGAAATAACATTATTCGGAAAATTAACTCGAATGACTGGCTTGTTGGTGTAGTGGTTGCAAGCGCTACTGCTGAGTATGAGGTCCTGAGTTCAATTCGCGGGTCGAGCAAAGTATTATTTGGTTTTTCCAACTGGAATTTTAGAGTAGTAGTCTGGATCTGTGCCCAGTTGATGGCAATAGGCTCGCTTCGTATTAACTCTTTAATTCAGATTACAGGATCCATAATGTGTTAGTATTGCCCTAACCTATTGTTAGTGAAAAATGATTTAAAAACAAAAGTGACATCACAAATTAAAATTAGATGCACTTCGCTTGCGCATGATGGCATAAAAATCGTCCAGTCTCACTTCAGCAAACATGCCTGATGCGCTGCAAAACCGAGGCAGTCCCAACAACATCCTGAGCCCGTTATTATATTGGACACGCAGGGCGCTGTAGGCCTTCTGCGTGTACCTAACCCACAGGCTGCACGACTAAAACGTAACCGGTGAAATGTGGGTGTCCTGCAGGTACACATCTGCCTAACCCTTCGGGTATTAACAAGTGTGATGTTGTTTCTGTTATTAACTTGCCTTCACCAACATACCTTGCTGAGTTGGCTATTTGAAAGGGATTGCTCATGTTGGTCGAAGGACTGATAGCCGTTGGAACAGACAGACTTTGGGTAGAGATTTCGAATCGGCAAACTTAAAGTGAGAAGCCCGTCTTCCCCAGTTAGATGGAGTGACGACCTTGAAAAGGCAGTTAGTTCAAACTGGATGCGAAAGGACCTGGTGATATTGTGACATTGCTGTGACCTTGTTTGAAAAGCAAAAGTAGAAAAAAAAACAAAAGGAACCAAAAAAAAACTTTATTATAATAATAGTACCTATTGTGTGACATGCCAATGCAATCATAGGCATATAATACGTTTGATTTTGGTCTGTGAGCCCCTCGCATCGGTAAACCCCTTGATAATATGGTACAGGTAAACATTAGCGTTTTCGTAGCAAACCAATTGCACAAGAAGTAAGCCAGACTCCTTGATTTTTCGATAATTGCGCATTGCCCGTGTAGCATTGCACTGTGAAAGTCTAATCAGATTGCATCGTATTGGGATCTTGCCACCTAATTATTCACTCACGATGTATTGCATTTTTTTTCTCATCTGTACCGGTAAGTAACCGTGACGAAATTTTATGCAATTTGATATTTCTCAATACTTTCAAAAACTCGACCATCCCACGACCTATGTACCCGTACTTTATTATATATTAGTTATGTAATAGTTTGGTAACTGCAAGTATGGTTTAAACTATTGCAAAGCTTAGATAGCGCAATGTTATTTTTAAGGCCTAAAATAAAATATGAAGATGGTTTATAGCAATACTAGCTGTATATAACTAGGATTTTTTATTCTTTAAATTTCTTCATGATGTTTTTTAAAACATCATGAAGAAATCTTCGTCCATTCGTCTGCAAACAGATCGTTTGTTCGATTAGAATCCAAGAGATCTTTAAGTGCGGCCAGAGTACGTGGTACTGGGACTACCTTTTGGAAAGGGCGACTAAAATCAATTGATTCTAGTTGTAGTTAAATTACATTAAAATATAATTCTATTTTAATGTAATTTTTGACGTTAAAAGTGCCTCTTATGTGCCTATTCGAAATAAATTATTTGACTTTGGGGACTTAGCACGCGCAACGGTGCGACATGGAAGCACAGCAAACAATCTGTGCTGTGCTGTGCACCATGAGTAATCGAACCCGACCGAGCAATAACGACCCGAGGGTTTCAACCCCAAAAAGCTCTAAAATTAATTACCAATAAGGATTTTATACAAACGCCGCTTGAGGTTTCCCGCAGCCACAGCAGCAGCGCCAGAAAAATGGTTCAAGTCAATCAATTTATAATATTAAGAGTCTGTATATTATTTACAATAGTATTTCTAAAAATAGCTAATAATAGCACTTAACTAAAATAAATACGAGCTATATCAGTTACCAGTAACACGAGATAGCCATAGTCTATTACATCGATTAAGTTACAAAAGTAGGCGTTAAATAAATAACAGTAATAACAAAACAGCAGTGCAATTAACTTATTATTATATACTTTAACTAGCTGACCCCGGCAAACGTTGTTTTGCCATATAAATTATTTCTAGCTGCCCGGCGCTACTTCGTTCGCGTGGTGTCCTACCCCCTACCCTACTCCTACCCTACTCCTACACTACTCCTTCCCTACTCCTACCCTACTCCTACACTACTCCTACCCTACTCTTACCCTAATTCTAACCTACTCCTACCCTACTCCTAACCTACTCCTACCCTACTCCTACCCTACTCCTAACCTACTCCTACACTACTCCTACCCTACTCCTACCCTACTCCTACCCTACTCCTACCCTACTCCTACCTACTATAAACCTCACGGAGCCCAAGACCTTTCCAACGAATGCAAAACCGTGGAAATCGGTTCGTGCGTTCTGGAGTTATAGCGTCAGGAAGGAAAACCCGACTTATTTTTATATAGTAGATTATTCTCATTGTTTAATTACGTTCACTTAAGTTTATAATAAACTGTATATTATAAACCGTGTTTGATTGTACGTGTACGATCCTCGAGTTGGAAAAACGGTTTTCTCATTAGAAATTTCCCATAAGAGTTTGGATGTGTGCTAAGTAAATGTCGAAATTTATCGTCGGTTATCAATAAAAAAAACTTCTGTTTTATGTAAAAGTACGCGGTCAAAATGTATGGAAAAGCAATATTTTTTCTTTAATAACCGACGAAAAATTTCGACGCTATGGGGTCTAAACTCATGTGCTGAATTCATGGTTACAGGTTGCGCGTCAATGTCCCTGCCACACTGTATTGTATGATTAAACATAACAGGCGAAATGTGGATTAAACCCCTGCCTTTTCCTTTATTCAAAACAGGTGTGATATTAAGTTTATAATAAGCTGCATTTCTATAAACTAATGAGGAACATTATTTGTTCTAACCATATTAATATAGTAATTCCATTGCAAGTTACATAAACAGTTTTAAGATGTCCATTTACCAATTTACCATGACAATGGTAACTCAATTTCACACTTCTAAGCTTAAATGGTAATATCTTTATTTGAACATGTGTCATTAAGATGTTAATTACCTTATTAGAATGTTAGAACTCGAAGAGGCATAGTCTGCTAGTTGTCTATTTGAAGACAGTATAGCAGATTAAGAATTGCAATGCTTTTGAATTTGGGAAGCTTGAGACCTTCATTATAGCTGGTTTCTTGACTGATATTTATGCCATTGAGATCAGGTTTCATTTTGCTGCAAAGAAAAGTATGATTGACTTAATTTCTTTGTTAGTACGAAGCTTTTGGGATGGTTGTAATTTGAATATAGATCGATAGTAATCTTTTTCAACAAAGATGGCGTCTTAGGTTGGTACAATTTTAATCCTTTTTTTTGTTTTAAATCTTTTTGTCATTGCTTTTCTATGATATTTTCTTTCTCCTGCTGAAAAATTACTGCTGCCGAATTCAAAATTAAAACTTAAGTTACAATCTACAGGTAGATGAATAATTTAGTTTGTAAACAAAAAACTCGACAAATTCAACGCATTTACACACCAAAGCAATAATTTTAAGCTCTTAAAAAACCCCGAGGCTGAAAACGATTATAAATAAAATAAATGTAGCAAGCCCGAAGATCCGCGTAATAGCAACAGTATTAATATTATGAGTGTAATCGCACGCAGCTGATGTGTTCCGGCAATATGCTACAAGGCCAGGACGATCACTTGTTACGGGTGATTCGAGATGGCGGTGCAGTGATAGCGATGCGATATTTATACTATCTAAACTAATGTTATTAGTTTTTAGATTACTAGTACTTACTTTTTAGATTTACCTAGTTTTTCTTTTGCATACTATATAGATTTAATATCTAAGTTATAAATAAATATTTATATAAATGTAATCAAGTTAAGGGAGAGCGGCCTTTCCTGGCACAAGTGTTTTCACACTTAAAAGGAGAGGTCAACCTCAACACTGTTGAACGAACTTTGTTTGTAATTGAATAAAACATTTTTTCATTTTTCGTTATAAAGAGGTAAAATTTGTTTGTATGTAGTGGGTAATTTCCGGAACTACCCGGCGGATTTGAAAAGTCTTATTGCATTTGATAGACCAATTCTTCAGGAAGGCTATAGGCGATTGAAGATCACGCTAGGTACTTCAGGAGACGAGCAAAAAGAGTCAGAAAGAGCTCTAAGCGAAAACGAGCTAACAGCGCGGACGAGCGATGGAAAACGACGCGATTCGCGACGGGTTGGGGGCCGCAATGTCACGCGAACAAAGTTGCTGGCAGAAACTAGTGTTAAATAAACTTTTTCTTTTAAAGAGTTATCATTATTGAGTGTAAAGAACTGAGAGGAAATTCTCGTAATTTTAAGATCTTTCACAGTCTGAAGACCTAGTAATTTAAAACGTTCAAAATTTCCCTACATTTTGACAAGTTTTTGACATTTGTTTGTCGCTGAGGTGAGACTGCGACTAGATTTTGAACGTTTTAAATTATGTGAATTGGCCTTCTGGTAGCCGGTTACTGTTAGTGAGGGGCTAGTGTTTTGCTTTGTATTTTTTTTTCCAAAGCGGGAGTGGAATGAAATTGACGTCTGACAGTTTTTGTATGGAAGAACTGTCAAAAATTCAAAATTTATCTGGATAAAGTTATTTGGCGTTGGAAAAATTAGCCCTAAGGCCTGATTGTTCCATCGCCAGATAACTTTTATTCGAGGAATAAAATTGACGTTTGACAGTTTTTGTATGAAATAACTGTCAAAATGTCAAAATTATTCTTCGAATAAAGTTATCAGATGATTGAAAGATCAGCCCTAAGAGTAGGTAATAAACTTTTTCAGTGTTTTTTTTTTTCAGAATAATCCTTCTTTTGCTGCGCTCCTTGCTTAGCTTCCACTTCACCATACTGCGTGTGGTAGTTGCCACTAACTAATTTTATAGTTGTTCGCTTCGCTTTGCTCGCTTAGCTCACTCTGCACCACCACACTGCGTATGGCGGTGAGCGGTCACATTATGAGCTATTAACAGGCCGCTCTTGATCCACGCTATTAACTGATTCTATTGCATGATCCACTAGGATGCTTGTTAGATCCTTGTGCATACCAACCTTGTTAGTTGTTTTCATCTTTAAAAACTTGGTACCTACTAGTTTACAAATTAAAGCAGTTACTTTAGTTTTACATTCTAAAAAAGCTTTTTTTTAACTTTTAATGCCTTTTTAATCAATCAACCAACTCAGCCTATCACAGTCCACTGCTGGATAGGCCTTTCCCAGACTGCGCCACAACACTCTGTCCTCCGCCTTCCCCATCCAGTCGGTCCCAGCCACCTTCTTCAGGTCGCTGATCTATCTAGCTGGGGAGCGTCCCACACTACGCTTGCATTGGCAAGCGTAGTGTGGGACGCCCCCCAGCTCCGGGCAATACGCGGTCTCCACTTCAAGACTCGTCTGTTCCACCGGCCATCGGTGCTTTGAGAAACATGGCCAGCCCACTGCCACTTCAGTTACTAGTACCTACTTACTAGTTTGCCTTTTTGATAGTAATATGCATCTGTGTGTTGGACATTGGTTGTTTCAGACAAAAGGTTGCACACAGCGACTTTTTGCAGCGACTCAGTAGCGTGTATTCATAATGCACTACCAAATCGCGACAGGATCGATGTAGAATATTAGCGACTTTTTGCGATTTTATCACTACTGAATTGCTGCAGAAAGTCGCTGTGGCTGACCTCCCATAATGATTGTATTGCTTTCGAAAGTAAGAAAAACAAATACGATTCAAAATTTCTATCATCCCAAAAAAATACAAGTTATAAAAACAAATTACAAGGCGTTTCCAAAGATTTTCATTCTTTTGAGGGACAGCTAGTATGGAATATTTTATCGTTCACATTACGAAGACTGGGCCTTTGATGTATAAAGTCATGCTATTTAGAGATTTTGTCGAACATAATAAAGTCAGAGCAGTAAACCGTATGAAAACAGATAGGAACCTAATGGGCTTCTAACACAAGCTATCTAAATTGCTAAACGGTCATTCATAAGCAACATAGCTCTGCAGCCAATATTGGGCACGGCCACTTACTGCGACTAATTGCTCCACTCAATGCAGAGATTGTCGCCGAGCTATTAAAACTACCCATTGAATACTGCTTGCGGCTTACTTACCTACACAAAGAGTTACTTATGACACAGGAACAAAAACATCTGGTATACTTTTCCGTGTCTTCCATATAAAAAGCTAGGATTTACTTTTAAACCTAACTAACATAAATAATTAAAGCAGATTTAATTAAACGCATCCTGTCGGTAATTGCAGACGTTACTAAGTAAAGGTTAAGCGCATGTATTAATTTAAAATCGTTACAATTAACTGTGTAGTTATTTGCGACGTAATTATCTTCCTTATTGGGTTTATTGAAGAATCTGGTTCAGGCGGTATACCTTTGACCTATGTGGTTTTATTTTTAGAATTTGGGAATATCCTGTCGTTTAGTTACTTAGCATTTTAGAACTGTCATATGTACCCTTATATATCGAAAACGGTTAGAAATTCGGAAAAGTATGTTAAACATAAGTTGTAGAGAATTTTATGAGCTTTCATTTGGTTTAAGATTGTTTTCCCTACAACGCACCGTTTTTGAGATATAAGCGATAACGCAAAAGTGGGAACTTTGTGCACCCCCACTCCGGCCCACCTCATCACTACGTGACGTCATAACATACGTCAGGACTTTTAATATGTTCACTTCCCAAGCACTCAGAACAAGTTTCTGAAGGAATCGCTTAGGTCCCTGCTCACGGACTGTAGAAGTCCTTTATTGACTGGACTATTAGCAACATTTACTGTTGTCAGGAAAACCCCTTATGTAAAACGTAATACGTTTTACGCTATGTATATTTCCTTTTTTTTGCTTTGTTTTATGTTCCTGTTCGTTTCTATCACATTTAAATTAAATTGTATTATTTTGCTTTAAGTACGCTATACCAGTACAGCGCGGCAGCGTCCGAATAATTGTTTGCTTTAAAAATTAAAATAATTGTTTTATTACTTGTTGATTAATAATTGTTTGCTGCACCGGGCCACGTCAGTACGTCGGCGCCAGCTGTCGCTGAAAACCAGCGCTGGGGCTCTGTCTTGCATAGGGTCGCAGCATAATGCTGAGCGATAGCCGTTTTGCGTGGATGTGACGCATGTCAACCATTTCTTATTGTTTTTTCTTTATTTGTTTTTATGTTATTTTTTGCGTTATATTTACCGCAAATAAACGTATTTTCTTTTTTTTTGTGTTCTCTTTTTATCTGCCATTGGTTTTCCGGTTATAATCAGATGGTGTCTTCGTATAAGATAAAGATTATTTTTGCGATGTTCCATTGAATATTCACATTATGTGTTTGAGTACAAAGTCTGAAAACAAATGCACTTGTTTTCGATCCCCGTTTTAATTTTATGCGTCCTTATAATTACCAGTCAAACTTAGTTAATGATGCTTAAACCATTAGCTATATTTGAAAAGTTAAACTAATTAATCTTTTTTTACAAGGATTTCCTAACATAAATTGAAATGCGAGTAATCGCAAGTAATTATAATAATAAATTGATGCTCTGTATAAATTATTTAGTTTAGCACCCACGGTTGTGATTCATTATCGGTTAAATGTCACAAGCGGGTCTTGGAGTAACATTCATTTTACTTATTTGACTTATAAATATTATAGATGTGTAATTAGTGAAATAAAATCGTAAAATAGTTGATTATTTTATTTATTAGGTAACTTATAATTACGAAAGGTAGACGTTTACCTGTGGGACTGTCTATTTGGAGAATGACTTTGAACTGAAAATACAAGATGGAGACACGACAATAAATTAAACTGCGTTTATCTATACCCTGTCCATTAGGTAAAGCGTTTTTTGACAGATGGAACTAGTGATTGCAGCAACACACAATACATTGATTGATACACGTACGGTATTATAAGGAATGTAAGAAGCCATAAATAATATAATTCAATAAGATAAGGCAGTTTATATATTTATTTTATTACGCATTTTTAAGTTATTTTTTACGTAATCTGGAATATGTACGTTCTAAGACAGCTGTCAAAAAACGGTTAACCTAATGGACAGGATATAATAACGTTCTCACAGTCATCATCATCATCATTTCAGCCCGGAATCACTCACTGCCGGGTCTCGGGAGGCCTCCCCTTTCTTCTGCCATACTTCCCGGTCCCGTGCATCCTGCATCCAGGTGTTTCCCGTGACTTTGACGATATCGTCAGCCCAGCGCGCTTTTGGAAGGTCCTGAGAGAAAAAATAGTTTAGTATGCAAACTGACACATAAAGCAATGCTATAACCGAATGGTGGCCAAGGTTAGGCCAAAAGGACCAGCACCCTAATTACGTAACACAAAATCAATCGGAATCAGAAACATTTTCAATTAGACCCAGACACACTGGGTGGCGCTGGTGTCGGTATGATGACTCAACCGGGCAGGACGACGTCTGCCGTGTCCGCTAGTATATAGTATTATAAAATCATCTTACTAATCTAAGATAGTTGTTTGTTTAATTTAATTTCAAGACTATGCATAATCAGCCTATAATGTTCACACTGCTGGGACACAGGCCTCCTCTATTCGTAAAGGAGTTGGCTTTAACTTACCGCAGGCCCAGTGCGGGTTAGTAGATGTCACATGTCTTCCAATTTTTGATTCTAGGATATGCCGCTTTCCTCACGATGTTTTCCTTCACCGTTTTGAGAGCAATAAATAAATAAAAATAAAAAAAGCCTTTTATTTCTTGCCAATGAATTTAAAATAATAAGTACCTAGAAAAATAAACATTGAAAAGTAAAAAAAAAAAAAAATTTTTTTTTTTAATTAAAATAATTTTTGGAAATTGAAACTAAATTAAACTATTCAAAAAATTATAAACATCTTTTTGCATCCATTAAAGTTAATTCAGAACAAATCAAATCAAATAAATTTTCTAATTAATAGTTTTGAGAGCAGCGGTGATAAAATTACTTTCACAAAGTAAAGCGCCTGTCTGGGTTCGAACCCACCTACATCTAGTAAGTCAGGGCCGTTACTTCTGGGCTACCACTGCTCCAAGATAAGGTAAAGAAAGTGAACCAAAAAAAAAAGCCGAAATTCCCATACCTGGTACAGTAATTATAATGTGACACATAAGTAGGCAAATGCCTATTTTCGTGGAACGTATCAAGAAACTGATCTATGATAATTATATTACCTACTATTAGTTTGTTGTGTAGACTCATTTTTTTATGGTTTATTCTAAACCAAAAATATGTGGTTTTGTACGCCATAAATGGAAAAACATGCAGATGTACCTGTTATTTTAAGACACCGCACATATTATTTCATGTTTTACAATATATATATTCTATTCTATTCTATTACTCCCAGAAAAGTCCAAGTAAACATAATTCTGATTTATCCAGCTATCATTTTACGTATTAACAATTTCCGTAATTAAAAACAGGAAGCAAAAGTGCCCTAAGCCACATCAAACCAGTCCATCACTCCGCACGACCGGACAAACAAACTATTTATCATAACATACCAACACAGATGTATCAGCAGTAGGTAATATTAATTGCTCCATCTTAACATATAGGTACTAGTTCGCCGTCGATAATAATTAGTGCGACTTGAAATTCTGTACGGTAGTCAATATCCTTGAGATGAGAACTCCCTTCTTATTTAGGATAAAGGTTAGTGCATGTTGATGAGTTCGTTATGTTACTGTTGGGTAAGCAGGGGGCCTACTCCGAAGTAGTATCGGCCGAATGTTCGGCCGTTTCCTGCTACAAAGTTACTATTTGATTCGGTCGGTTCCGATCCTACACTCCTACACTCTTTCGAATATTGACTATGGTCACCGACCCAACTGAGCCGATCTGAACTTTTTTCGCATTTTTCAATAATATTCGGTTCGGCCATGTGTCGGTCCGATCCGAACATTCGCACTTTGAACTTCGGAGTAGGCCCCCAGGAGACCATATTCTTTTTTAAGTTTTTTATTTATTTCATCATCCACGTACCAAACGCGGCAAGCGTAGCTTAACCTGAAAGATCAACCCGTGTGGCTGTAATTACTTAGCTAGAAACCCATCCTCCCTCCTTTTAGGGTTGGACCAATGTTATCTTGCTATATTCTGTGGTCCTTGGCAATAAATAGGAAACTCCTTTTTTGTTCGTGACTGTCGTAAAAGGTGTCAACAGGATGGGCAATTGGTGCGGTTTTGAATGCTCAGTTATGCTAGGTGATAGCTATTCCATTCATCAATGACCTTATCAGATGTTTACAGGGCTTACACAATAAGGGCGCAAAACTTTTACAAACCAAAACCGTGGTTTTGCGTTATATTAGAAGAAGTATGACATATTCTTCTCAGGGGCAGTCAGATAGGAAATGAATGTCGACTATAACTAACATCCTTCCATATGACGTATAAATGTGAGTCCGATATCCTATACACAGAATATAATTTAATTTCATAATTTATTGTCGGTTGTAACGTAGTCTATATAATTATAATGTGACCACTACTATCCATTTTACAAAAACAATCTTGTTTACCTCAGTGTCTTTTTGTCATGGCAACACTAGAAGTCGTGCCCATCCCACACCAGAAAAGCCTTGGCAACACCGATAGCTACACGAACACATATGATACTTACAGATGACTAGCCACAAGAGAATGCTAATCATAACGTACCTACCTAGTTCACATTATAATACCCACTTGGGCAATATTGCTTCAGGCAATTTGAGGATCGAATGTATAATAATGATGATTAAAAATGATACATCTTTTGAAAATTTCATAGGAGAAGAGCTATAGGCTATGAATATAAAATGGTTTGTGTAATCGTATTATGTATTGTGTTGATTTGCTCTTCATTTTGGGGTGAGAGATCAAGGAAAGAATTTGTGATCGATTTGTGATGTAAGTTGGGAGTGGTCTTTCTTTAAGCTGGGGAGGAGTAGCTTGTCTATTACTAAATGGTTAGTTTAATAGTGTAACTACCCATCTGTAATTTATTAGTTTAAGCCATCCGGCATAGCTGACCGTAAGCCAAGCATAGAAAAAGACTGTTCAACTTTATGCCAAAGGTCTGCCAAACTCCTAAAATGGTGTAGCAGATGAATGTACACACATCACATAGAGGCAGATACCACATTCTATTAGGTGAACAGCTTTGGCATGTTTATCAATCTAAAACAGAAACAGATAAGCTTGACGATATCATAAGTTACTTAAAACTGTTTGCCTTTATTTCGGACTCCTACAGAGAGATAATACAACTCTTAGCCTATGATGATAGGTAATAAACCACCAAAAACAATAGTTGTAAACAATGAATGAAGCGCTACCAGATCTTTATCAGAACCACCATTTAATTCCCCAACGTAAATAAGATTATGATCAAAGGTGGCACACACCTTATTAGATAGTTGATATATGTACTCGTAATAACTACCCAGTAATATTATAATTAATTTATCATCTAATCTGACTAGCCTTTTCCCAACTAAGTTGGGGTCGGCTTCCAGTCCAACCGGATGCAGCTGAATACCAGTATTTTACATGGAGCGACTGCCTATCTGACCTCCACATCCCGTTAACTGGGTAATACTATACCCATTGGTAAGCCTGGTTATCAGACTTTCGGGCTACTGACGACCCGTAATGATTGTCAAAGATCCACGAATGACAGCCGGGCTTAACATGCTTTTCGAGCCACGGAGGGGTCTTGATATGTGAAGATTGTCACCCATACACGGACCAACCGCGGCAAGCGTAGCTTAACCTGATCGATCGACCCGTGCGGCTGTTATTACTTAGCCACAAGCCCCTACACAATGTTTTAATTAATTATTAATTAATATTGCCATTCCGTACACCATGTTTCTCAGTAACGCGTGACTGGGTGATGAGCTAATCAAGCTGTTTCTCATGGACAAACAGTAGCGTGACTTTTATTAATAATAATCTTACTAATATTATAAACGTGAAAGTTTGTATGGATGGATGGATGGATGTTTGTTACTCTTTCACGCAAAAACTCCTGAACGGATTTAGATGAAATTTGGCACACACATTGCTTATAACTAGGATTAACACATAGGATACTTTTCATCCCGATATTCTCATGGGATCGTAACTTATGCGGGTGAAACCGCGGGACGCTGCTAGTATAAAATAAAGCCTTATTTAATTTGAGTATTTTATTTTATTGCTTTATGATATACCTAATAATAAAAAAAACAGAATTTTATTATTATATAAATAAATCATAAATCTGCCATCACGTGCATCATAAAGATGTCAATCAAAAGTTAATATTTTAATCTGAATGGCAGAATTAGCGAATCTGGAGGTTTCCATCGATGAGGATTGATTCAATGGATAGCAATGCACGTCAATTCTACCTTTAACATTCAACAGTTACTTCATATAAAAAACTAAATTAACTAATTATATAAACAAATACAAAATAAAAGAATATTTAGGCATCGAAGTACTCGTCCGCTACGCAGTCATCCGGAAACGTGCCCAGAAGACTGGCAGCATTGCCACGTTGAATGGCAATGCTAATTCTTTGGCCAAAGAACGACCCAGCCCTCTGGTCACGGTCAGTGTCGATCATCTTCATATTATAAATGCGAAAGTAGCAGGGTACATCTCCCTGGTACCTATTCTCGATAATCTTAAATGGATACTTCCACGGATGCGGATAGAATTCATGGATAGCGAAGTATGGCAATCTATACTAATAATAAAGCTGAACAGTTCGTTTGTTTGTTTGAACACGCTCTCTGGAATTCCCAGTCTCATTTCTTTTTTTGCATTTGGTATCCTCATTCTTGAGGAAGGCTATTTAACATCACCCTATGAACCTTAGGAACCGAGCAAATATAAAAATAGTCAAAAAGAACTTTATGCGAAAACAAAGTAATAACGCGGACGATGCGATGCGATAGGGTGGGTCGTGTAACAAGAAATTTCACGCGGACGAAGTTGCGGGTAGAATCTAGTACTTTAAACAAACGCGAAACGCCCGCCATTTTGAAAATTTTCCATCAACCTTATCGCTTATACACCGTTAAATTTTGATCGTTTTAATCCTTAAAAGGGGTGATTGTACTCATCATTATGAACAACTTAGACTAAGGAACCAACCCCGAAATCGTGAAAAAAAAATCAGTTGATCCATAGATTTATGTTCTCGGCATAATGTATATGGATCAACTCATTTTTTTATCCTTATCCTGGAAACCGTATGTTTCGATGTGAATTCAAAGAAGCATCTTCAACGTCATAACCACATTTCGATAAAAGCGTTGATAAAAATCGATTTAGTTGAATGAACGATTACAATTCTCATGAATAATAAAATACACAAGTCATGATTACGCGTTTCTTTGTTTCCTTCTATGGTCTAACACAATTGAATCACGCAATTTGCTCTTTAGGCTAAATTCATTGTTATATAGTAATGTACTGGGTTAAAGGTTGCTCAAGTAGTAGATTTGGCAATTTTTTAGCCTAAAACTATTGACTGTTGGCACGATTCACTATTCTTGAAGAACTGATTGTTGGTTTTTGGTAGGTAAGTGAAGGCCGGACCTACTTCATAATCGAGGTAACTGCAGACGGTGAAATAAAAAAAAATAAAAAATAAAAATTGTATTCAAGTACTTTATACTTGAATACAATTTTTATTTTTTTTTAAAGTAAAAATATGATTTACGTTAATTACAATCGAGGAAAGTTAAATTCAATTCAAAACTCTAGGTCAAATTCTAGGTCTACTGCCTGATCTAGGTTTATGAAAAACCTGTGTTTTAGGCCATCAATTTACATCAAACATTTAAAAAGAAGTCAACAATAAATTTATTAGAAGCTAAATTGAAAAGAAGGTATAATATTTTTTTAATGACTCTTTCGGCTGAAATGATGATGATGAAATATTATACAAAAATATTCAATTTTAATTCCGCAAAAACTAGATCCAGGCTTCGATGCAGTATGTAGCAGAAAAAAATATGCACATGCAGATAGATGCTGCAATCTGAGTTGTGGATGGGTAACACTATACCCCTTGGTAAGACTGGTTGCCAGACTTTCGGGCTTCTTCTGAAATTCTGTTCTTCGAAGTAACTATTAATAAGAATTTATTATGTTCTATAACCGAACAACACCGAATGACCATCATAACAGGAACTTGCAACACCAAATCTCCTAACACGATCTTTTGACCCTACCACCTTTATGGTAACATGAATTCCAAACTAACAGCTCCACATAAAATTATACGGTCCAATATCTTTGGTGTACATTGCATGTCTGAACTAAGCTTTACATGTTAACGTCTTTACAAGTCCTTCACGGTAAGTCAAGCTTGATTATAAAGCTTTGAGTTCATGAGTAAACATGCAACAGAGAGCGAACTTGAAAATTCGGCAGCGACGATCTGATTTTCACTGCAACGTGATTGTTCAGCGTAATATAGTATTAGCGTAACTTGCCATGGAAGTGGCGCAGTTTTGGGCCAACAAGATTTGAAATATAGTCGTGCCAATGAGACCAAGAAGAAGCATATTAGACTTGCTGACGACTCGGACACAATATATTCAGACACAGTGTCCGAATCCGATTTTTTTTTTCACTGATGATTCGGACACCAATAAAAAAAGCTGCTTCAATAATTTGATGGTGGTAGATTTGGTGGTGGTTACTATTAATTGACACTAAACTGATATTTTATTCTATGTATTAATTCATCGTTGTAATTTATTTTTATTATTATCTAGGACATTACTGCTATTTTTTTTAAATCTATTGTATAAGGTGACGAGCATGTGAAATATATTAAGCCATAATTGAATTATGATAAAATTAATGGTATCAGCGTTTTGGATGTCAAATCTGTTAGCTCGTAAGACCAATTGAATAAATAAATAATTAAATTCAGACACTGTGTCCGAATGTATTGTGGCCGAGTCATCAATAAGAGGAGCCCGTATTTTCATCAAAACATGCATTAATGACGGCCACGGTGGTTTGAACTGTTAAAAGCCCTAAGGTATCATTTTCTTTCTCCATTAGAATTTGCGCCTTCAGACTGGTTACACTAACGTACACTAGCTTGGCTTAGCCTCATACTGTCTACAAGTACATCAAAATATTATGGCTATGATGTTGATTGTAAACAATATGAGGCTTGGTCTCTGCTGATTATCTACTCAACGCTTTTGTGCTCTGAGTACCTACATTGCCCGGATTCCTAATGTTTATCGTATAGGATCGGTATGGAAGTTACGTAAATTATATTGAGATCATTACTTTATCAGCTAACTAAGTTTAAACTCTGATTTGTTGATCCTTATTATCTATACTTATAATAAATCTGTAGAAGTGAAAATTCTGTACATTGAAAATATCAAAAAAATAATTTACAGGGGGTGTTACTAGACCGACACCGAACCCAAAAATGTGATTAAAAAAATTTTTGTCTGTCTGTCTGTCTGTCTGTCTGTCTGTCTGTCTGTCTGTCTGTCTGTCTGTCTGTTTGTTCAGGCATCACGCAAAAACTACCGGTTCGATTACGATGAAACTTGGTATAATTATTCTTTAATATCCTGGGCACCACACTGGGTACTTTTTATCCCGGAAAAGTATATACAATAAAAAACAAACTTAATTTTGCGGTTCGATCCCTATACCCGATTACCACTGTCTGTACTGTACCAACCGCAAATACTAAGTTTGTCGTAGGTTGGGTCACCCGCAGTGGAGTTAATTTTTATTCCTTTTAGTTTTTAGAGTTATTTAGGTTTATTTTTATATGAGTCGTAGGTATAGATTTTAATTTTAAAGTATAGGTAGTATATTTGATAGTGTACGTAGTGACCGTAGGTTATTTTATAATACTGTTAGGTAGGATTAGTCATTCGTATAGATATTAGTTTTTAGGGATTTTGCTTATTTATTGAGTTTAGATTAGTTATCATCCGAAATAGGTTTATTTAGGTAGGTATTTAATTTTCTGTTATTGAGTTTTTTTTTTAATTAGGTAGGTACTTAGGTAAAGATATCATATAGGTACCCTCTTAATCACCACTAATGAGACACAATTGGTTTTCTACTGTAATTAGCCACAAAGGGCCCGCGAGATAGATGGCATTCTGGGGAAGCACATACATTTTATCCTGTTAGCACGTTCCCGTGGGATAATTTCCGACATCCACGCGGGCGAAGCCGCGGGCAGAAGCTAGTTTTGTTAATAATCTTCATCTTAAGAGGGAGATTTAACAAAAAATATAATTTATAAAAACCAAAGAATTGAATTTTTTTATCTTTACTACAAAGTTAGAAAAAAAAATCTTTGGTTTTACTATTTGTAATCATTATTACATGAATAACCCATTGGCTATTCTTGTAAAGCTCGTGCCGATACAAGAGAAGCAGATATTAAAGTTGGTACATTATTTCCTCCTGTGAGAAATAATCAGGATTGTTAGCAAAATACTTTTTTTTTCGTAGGTTGATTATGCAAGAGTCATTTAACCAAATTAGGCGGAGAATCAGCACTTTTCGAACGTCAACATTACAAAAGACAGTCCCCCCAAATCGCCTGCCATTCACTACTTCCTAGTGTTTTAGCTGGGAAGAAGAAGTTACCCAACCAACTCCCCAGCAGCACAGTTGTCTGTTTAGTTAAAACAACTTGATTATATACAATAGTAGGTATGCAAAGTGCATTACGAGATACAAAATCTATTTTTATCTAAAAAAAAAGAAACGTTCCACACTAGGAATTACTCCTGTATCGTGGATTTATTTATAAACAAAGCCATATGTCAGCTAGCCATATCCACCAACCCGCTCTAGGCCCGCGTGGTGGATAACGTCCCACTCCCTCCCACAGAGAGGAGGCCTGTGTCTCAGCAGTGGGAATATTATAGGTTGATTATGCATGTCAGCTATCCACGCCATTATACCAAAAAAACACAATGAAAACTATACTTTTTTTTTTTTCAGGATGGGACATTATCAAATGACCCCTCCCACTCTGGGTGGAGCAGAAGGGAATGTCAGACTCTTACTGACTAAAAACCACCGTGTTCCTTCCTTAGCCCTTTATGTTCCAGGGCAGCGGTAACCCTTTCGGACGATCCCGCTACCCTGGCAGGCTTCGGCCCTATCGGGCCCCGTCACTAATGCTGACATCTCTTTGAGGCGCGCGTGGAACACATACGCGCCGTCCGGCACGGGCCTGGTCCTGATCGGACGGTGAGTTACCCATTACTCTCCGCCCGCAGGCCCGCGATGAAAACTATACTTGGACCCATTGGAATTCATCATAAAAGGTTGAACGACCACACGTCATCCTGCCATAGTTTCCCGACACTCTTACACAGTTACACCACGTTTGAACTCATTGGTAGCAACCACAGGTCACAACTACTCGTAAATTCCGATTCCAATCTCAATAAATCAATAAATAAGCGTTAACCGATAAAGTAACATCACCATTCATTAATCTACGTTTACTTAATTAGTCTAGGAGTTATGTTTGCAAGACCTTTTGGCTTTTACTGGTGACTCTTACAGTCCGTTTCTATTTGTCGGGTGTGGGGTCAATGTTTTAATAAATAAACAATAAAAAACTTCTACTAGTTATAATTTCTTTCTTTCTTACCAAATAAGAATAATTATAATTCGGTCAGTATACCCACGACTTAGAAACTAGTGTTAGTACTGCTAGAGAAACAACACAAACTATTTATTACTACGTCACAGTGACATGTAGGAGTCTCCAATGCTCCAGTATGGGGCTGTCCCACCTATCTGCTATAGCTTCAGGATGCTGCTGAGGTTGGTGCGTACCCTGCGCAGGATGGGAGCGCATTGCTTGCGCATGATGCTGTGAAAGCTATCTATTCCCGCCTCTGAGCACATGCCGGAAGCACTGTAGTAGCGTAGCATCCCTATCAACACTCTGAAAGCATTGTCACCGCTGACACGCATCAGACTTTAATGTCCTCACTGCTTGGACACAGGCCTTCTCTCTGTGAGAGGGAGTGGGTCGTCATCAATCACCCCTGTTCAGTGCGGGTAGGACATGATTTTAATAAAATTCAGTTGGAGAGGTAATCGGGCCCAACATTCGACAAAATAGATCCGACACCCGATAAGTAGAAACGAACCGTTCGTTGAGACCTTTGACATTTTCTTTAGGAAGTGATCTTGTTCAGTGGCCTTCAGTCGATGCAAAGGTGTTGTGAGATCCGTGTGGATTCCGGACCTTTGTGGATTGTGGATAAAGGAGGCTGTTTTTGTGAATATGAATGGACCTGCCATTCATATTCACAAAAACAGCCTCCTTTATCCGTTAGTGAAGATGACAGGCAGAGTTGATCGATTTTTGTGGAGTATTTGCCGAGTGGTTCTGTGAATTCTTATGTTAGTCGTAACGATGATTTTCGTTTAAAAAGTTGGAGAAAAAATCTAGCCTTATTGTTAGATTCTTCAATTAATAATGATGTTTGTTAAAAATAAAAATTCTGTTTAAGTGTAAAATAAACTGTTTTATTGAATTTGTATAACAGGAGCACTATGTTTTCGTGTGTGTTGTAAATAATAATTTAGTATAGATTTGTAAAAGTACCGCACTGTTGCATTGGGTACATACACCTGTAATAATAGTTGTAAGGGAGATTTTAACAAATCCTACTAATATTATAAACGTAAAAGTTTGTATGGATGGACGGATGGATGTTTGTTACTCTTTCACGCATAATTACTGAGCTGATTTGGATGAAATTTGGCACACAGATGGTTAATAGCCAGGATTAACACATAGGGTACTTTTTATCCCGATATTCCCACGGGATCGAAACTTATGTAGATGAAACCGCGGGGCGCAGCTAGTATAAATAAAAGGAAAAATAAACAAGAAGAAAATAAACAAGGTTGCACCAAAGACAAAGAAAATTAAGTAGCCAGCACTCTATTCATATCAATTAGATATTTGTTCAAGGTTTTATTGAACAATCGTAGTTATAAGAAAAGGACGTCACGATTATGAAGCCTTAACAGAAAAAAAAATGCCCACGGAGCTATTTCGAAGGATCCGTTACACATATACGGTGGAGGTCTGCCCGGCTTGGGCGAAGCACCGCCGTGTCCTCGTGGCGGCGATCGGCGGCAGCGATCTCTCGCGTCCGGCCCTGGTCCAGGCCATGGTACGGAGCGAGAGTGCATGGGAGGCCGTCACCTCCTTCTGCGAAGCAGTAATGCTCGCAAAGGAGGAGGCCGAGCGCGTGAGGGAGAGGCAATATCTGCGCCCTCACGCCCCTAGTAGCCGCAGGAGATGCCCTGGACGGGAGTCAAAACCCGACTCCCGGCCACCGTAAGCGCGGGCTTGCGGGCGGCGAGCAATGGGCAGCTCGCCGCCCGGTAAGGACCAAGCCCGGGTCGACGGCGCGTTGTGTTCCACGCGCGCCTCAAAGAGATATCAGCACGAACTGACGAGGTGCGTGACGGTTTCCAAATGCGCACACTGATCTGGTTTCGGACACAAAGAGCGAGCATGTACTCGGTTCTTCAGGTGATAAGGTCAGTCAGACTGCCTCATTGGTCTCGTAGTAGCAAGCGTTACTGCTGCGCTCCCAGGTCGAGCAAAGTGTTATTGCATTTTTCCATCTGGGCATTCTCAGTAGCAGCCTGAAGTCTGGATTTGTGCCCAGTTGATGGCCATAGGCTCCCCACTATTACGTGGGACTCTAACATTACAAAAAACACATTACATTCCCAAAAATAAGAGTAGCTGATGAGAAATCATGAGCAGAATCACATCAGCCAAGAAACTATATGAGGACCACGACCGTTCTGACAAGAGTGCTGCGAAGAAGAAAAATAACTGGTGAAATGTGGGTGTACTGAAGTTACACCTCTGCATAACCCTTTGGGTATAACAGGCTGATGTTAGATTATGTCAGGTCAGAAGCCAATCGTTTTGTGTCAAATTAGCTAGACTACAAGCCGATAAAGTACAGACATACAGATCCGTGTCTGATTAAACGTTGACATGCACCTTGCACACAAAGCTATAAATTATTTTAATTCTAACGTTAACACCTACATGACGTCTAAACGGCTATTAAAGGGCCGTATCTACGCATCCTGATGAGTAATGTTGACTGTTTCAAGTTATAATTGATTTTAATAATTATGTTATTACTTACTCATTCTAGAGCAGTGGTTCCCAACCAGTGGTCCGTGGACCACCAGTGGTCCGCAGAAGCCAAAATGTGGTCCGCGAACGATTTTAAATTTAGCGGGCGGTGAGCCGTTGGTCGCCGTGCAGTGAGTGAGAAGAGCGCGGGTGGAGGGGGCGGTACGTCGGGCCGCCGTATGTAATTCCTATTAAGTTTTTAATGAAGGTTTCAGTTGGATTATTACAGTTTATTTTTATTATACCTACATAGTGGTCCCTGCTAACAAGAATAATATAAAAGTGGTCCCTGACCAAGAAAAGGTTGAGAACCCCTGTTCTAGAGGCTTGCCCGAGGTCACGTACGAGAGTTGTGATTATAAAATGATTGTCTACATCCGTATCCGGTAAGATTGAAAACCGTCTTCAACGCAGTTGAGAAAAATAATGTCTGTTTATAATTTATGAGGTCGTGGTAGGATAGGCTATAATTACAGGAAACTTGAAAACAATAACTCAGAGTTCCATTTTCTTTAGAAGAAAGACGAAACAGTTAGAAGTAGAGCATAGTTTGAATGTATGTATAAAAATTTACCACATAGTGCTAGTCACTCTACATTAAAGTTTATTACATTCTTTTATTAAATCTAATAAATGAATAGATAATTCATTCAAATTAAGTCTAAAATAATAATACATATGTACATGTGAAAAAAAAACAAGCTTAAGAATAATAGGGCATCAAAAAATTCGTCCGCATCGCTGTCAACAGGAACAGTGCCCAAAAGGCTGGCAGCATTGCCACGTTGTATGGCGATGCTAATTCTTTGGCCAAAAAACAGGGCTGGCCTGTTTACTACTGTTAGCCTCTGGGCACGTGAAGAGTCGACTAACCACTTGGCGATATCTCGAAAAACCAAGTGGGCACTCGTTAGCAGAAAGGAGGCCGGGATTTTAAAATCCGGGCTGGAATACCAAACAGTGAAAATTAATTTCATCCATATTTCACTGGCCTGCCATATATTCATCCTTCACTTCGTTCTACTAACAACATAAGTAAATTATTCGTACCTACGAAAATGAACTATTATTAAAGTTAGCAGACCGGAGTTTAAAATCGGATCAGAATTCCAAATTATGTAAATAATTTCACCTCAATTTCAGCAGTTTTCACTACATACACGTACATCAATTCTTCACAAAATGAGTGCAAATAACATGTTGCTCTAAGCAAACTTATAATCTAACCTCTTTCAACACAACTCATACAATTAGGCTTTATTCAGACTGCGCAAGTCGAGATAATCTTTCTAGTACATGCCCATAACTAATGTAGTCTGCTTGCCATATAAGTGATTATCTGAAGAAGTGTTTTACTGCGATAAAACTGCCTCAAATATGGTAATATGGTATGCATAGTAGAATGATGGCTGTTTGACATTTACTGTAGCGATCTGGAGAGTGAAGGTGACATGCACGCACAAAGAACTTTGTGCGGTTTAGGGCGCGTTTGTATGGGGCGGAACGCTGTCTTTTGAACATACGTACTACAACCACGTATCTCAGCGACAAAATGTGGGCAAGCAGTGGTTACATGTGAGTTGTGTCGCTGCAGATGCTTGCTTCTTGCAATTTGGTTGTGTTAGATACAAAATCAAACCAAATGGATGGACGAAAAATTTTATCGTAGCGTCAGCCGCACAGGTCGATCGGTCAGGTTAAGCTACGCTTGCCGCGGTTGGTCGGTGGATGGGTGACCATCTTTACCTACCGAGACCCCTCCGTGCCTCGGAAAGCACGTTAAGCCGTTGGTCCCGGCTGTCATTCGTGGATCTTTGACAGTCGTTACGGGTAGTCAGAAGCCCGAAAGTCTGACAACCAGTCTTACCAAGGGGTATCGTATTACCCAGTAACTGGGTTGTGGAGGTCAAATAGGCAGTCACTCCATGTAAAATACTGGTATTCAGCTGCATCCGGTTAGACTGGAAGCCGACCCCAACATAGTTGGGGAAAGGCTAGGCAGATGATGATTCTGGACTCCCCTCCACAATCATGTACTTAATCCATGGCAAAAATATGTACCTTGTATCCTTGAGCGTCCTTGGGGCGTCCCCTCCCGACGAGGCAGGTACTTATCCAATTAAACCATAAATATTAGTTTACAGTCTACACGCCTTTACATAAATTATAACCATTAGTTGTTTATGTAACACAGAAGCTACAGAATATAAGTAACAGGTCACCGGTCCATAACCTATCGGTATACATCGTAACGACCCGTTTTACTCACCTCCGTGATACTTTAAGTAACCGATAAGTTTAAAATGTTTCATATACCTAGATATTAGTGTAAACTTAAAATATTTGTTAGAAAATATAGGTATTTCGTTGTTATCGCTCTAAAATAAACCATGCATAAGAAAGGTGTGGTCATATTTAAGGCTGTGGTACAGACCATCAATGAATTAATATGTTTTTTTGCAAATAAATACTTTATTATTATTAATACTTTACTACTTTCTCTTGGGACCAACATCGTAATCGCGAAAATATAATCAGCCGTCCCATACTTTTGGGACTAGTAGGTTTTTTTTTTCTCTTTATTTTTTTTGGGTTTTTATCTAAACAGATACATATTATGTCAACCCCATCGTACCTTTTACTATTGGTACATTAAACCTTATAATTAACAGATAAACTACACTAACCAGTTAAACAATTATATAAAACACTTGGGGTAAGGATAGACGTCACTGATGAAGGACTATTATTAAATGACTTAACTTTTTGGCACCTTCTGAAGTTGGTTGGGATAAATTGTGTCAACCCTATTTAAGTCCAATTCTTTCAAAAGTGACTCCCTCTCGCGCCTGTTCCGGACACAATCCATCAGCAAATGCTGCACGTCCTCAATGGGCCTAGTACGTATAGAAGTTTTTTATAGGACAGTTGATAATTTTTTTCAGAAGAAGTTGTTGTTTGATAGTCTGAACTATACCCTTAAATATGATCACTCCTATCTGATACATGTTGTACAAAACGGACGGCTGTAAAAAATATTTTCACGTTTTAAAATGATAAAAATAGTCTCTTCTCGAATCCCTTTTTTTTGGGTGGGAAATCATCAAATGACTTCTTCCGCTCTGGGCTGAACAGCCCTTCCGTTCAGCCCAGAGCGGAAGAAGTCACGTGTCACATTGCACCAACGACAGTCCCATTTTATGTCCAGGAAAATCACTGTCCATTCTAAGGTTGCCTGGAAGAGATCGCAGTAATGCGATAAGGCCGCCCATTGAATATTTTCTATTGTTTCATGTATTTTTTATGCTATGTATTTTTGTGGTGTAAGTACAATAAAGTATATTATTATATAAAAAAAAATAAGCTTTAAGGTGCTGATTCGGCGCTCGAGCCGATTGGAGGAGGTGAGGTGCGGGGAAATCTGCTTGCAGAGTCCCTATAACATTATAGGGACTCTGCAAGTATTTCGGTTCAATTTAGTAGAAAGAAAGAACAATTGATCGTTATCTTGACTTATTTTCTTTAAAAATGCTGCTGATGCGCCACATAAGCAACGAAAAGGAAGGGATTTCTAGGTATGGATAAAAACGCAGTTGTTAAATAACTCATCATCAATAACAACTCGACTCGGAACCAAATCAAACGAAGCACAATGGAACAAACACACACCCACACCAGATACACACACACCACACGCATATCACACACACACGCCACACAAACATACACATGCACCATACCATACCTGAAAGCACCTCTCTAGTCTCCACTCTGGAATTCATACTCTGAACCCCAAGATGTCTGCATCTTGGGGCTCAGAGTATGAATCTAGTCTAGTCTAGTTTGGGGCTCACTAGCAAATACCATATTGTAACCTAGCTGTAGGTAATATTTTAAGCTACTCATGTCGTTTTATCTTGCTGTTAACCTGTGAACCTGCTTACCTAGACAATAAATATTTTCTATTTTCAACTGAAAGAAAGAAAAAGTATTTATTGCGACTGGCACAGGAAGATCTGGAACAGAACAGGAACCTCGCATAGGAACTGCTGGAACTAGGGCTCTTACTGAAAAGCTGAAAAGCTCGTTGAGTTAATGGTCGCGAGCGCTAATGGTCGAGCCTGTGGTCCTGGGTTCGATTCCCGAAACGGGCAAAGTGTTCATGGGTTTTCCCATCTAGTATTTCACGGTAGTAGCTCAGACTTTGGATGTACGCGCGGTTGATGGCAATAGATTTACGCGCGGTTGATGGCAATAGATTTACGCGCGGTTGATGGCAATAGATTTACGCGCGGTTGGTGGCAATAGATTTACGCGCGGTTGATGGCAATAGATTTACGCGCAGTTGATGGCAATAGATTTACGCGCGGTTGATTGCAATAGATTTACGCGCGGTTGATGGCAATAGATTTACGCGCGGTTGATGGCAATTGATTTACGCGCGGTTGATGGCAATAGATTTACGCGCGGTTGATGGCAATAGATTTACGCGTGGTTGATGGCAATAGATTTACGCGCGGTTGATGGCAATAGATTTACGCGTGGTTGATGGCGATAGATTCGCCCTCTGTTACTTGGGACTTAAATATAACTGACGAAATGTGGTCGTACATACTATAGATGCACCCCTGTCTTACCCTTCGTGGAAGACGGGTGTGATGTTATGTTACTGGCAGGACCATTCCCGCATCCGGCAGATTCCGTCTACCTTCACTAGGTAATCGGTTCACAACGTGGGTGACCTGTCCAAGAATTAAACATTGGCCAATATTTAAGTAGAGTTCATTCTAAGACGATTTAATATTTTATAGCCTGTCCAATAGTATAATTTATACAGAACGCAGTCTCATCAACTCGATGGGCTAATTAAAAAGTCTATTTAGCAGGCTAGATGTAACGAAGGCACATACCTACTTGGACCGATTGCTAAAATAGTAGAAGACGAAGTGATAGTCAAAGGTCGTCCACTTAGAATTAATCGTTAATACTTACAACTTCAATCGTAAAAATATTAACAGTACTGTTAATATTTTTACGATTTTTTATTTCATCATAATTGAAAATAACAAACCTATTTGATTGTACTTTTTTAGATGCCATTTAGAAATTTTGAGAAGCCCAAAGTCATGGGTAAATGATAAATGATAAATGATGATAAATGATTTTATTTTGTAAGTAGGTTTGTACAAACACTTTTACACGTCAATCATATTTTAAACTAGATGAGGTCGGCGTTTCCTATCTGACTAGTCTGAGAAGAAAGGCCGAAACAAACTCAGACGTCACAGTCTCTTTTAAAGTCCAGACATAATCTTGGTCAGATCATATGAAGACCATGTAGGTCGATGTCTGAGATGGTCTTTTGAGGAAAGAACCACACAGATTGAGAGGACCTGTCCAGTCAGTGCACGCATTTGTCAGAAATCGTGCAGCTCAACTCAAAACTTAAGGAGCTCAACGATCCGACGAACAATACCAAAGAAAGGACATTTGGGTAGGCCACATTAATTACTTAAACTGCCAGACCATGACAAAAACTAAGAGAACAGACAGAAGAATAATATAAATACAATGACCCACATAGTCTTCACATTCACAATAATTAAAATAATATAATACTTTACTAAGTAAGCAAATGTCATAGTATATATAAAATTCATTAATGTCAGTGTATATAAAAAAAAAAAAACAACAACAAAACAGAAAAACAAAATAAAAACATTCAATATGTAAAAAATAAAAAAAATTGGAAGCAGCTTAGTCCCAAGCCTTTTTGTCCTCGATATAATCCTTAACGGTATAAAAGGCTTTCTGGCACAACTTACGTTTAATAAATGATTTGAATTTATTAAGGCTTAGATCTTGCACTGGGCTTGGAACTTTATTATAAAAGCGTATACATTGGCATCTGAACGAGCCACCTATTTTCTTGAGCCTTGTTGTAGGTACAACAAATTTGTGTTTATTCCTAGTATTTATATCATGGATATCACTGTATTTTTTAAACAATTTTATATTTTTATGGGCATATAGAAGATTTTCATAAATATATTGAGAAGGCACAGTCATAACATTAATCTCTTTAAATTTGTCTCTGAGCGAATGTCTCGGACTCAGTTTATAAATTGAACGAACAGCTCGCTTCTGCAAAACAAAGATAGTCTGAATATCAGCGGCATTTCCCCACAATAGAATACCGTATGACATTACACTATGAAAATAGCTAAAGTACACTAAACGGGCTGTCTCTATATCAGTTAAATTACGAATTTTTCTAACAGCGTATGCTGCGGAACTTAGCTTTTTTGACAATTTATCTATATGAGGACCCCACTGAAGCTTAGCATCCAAAGTTATGCCCAAGAATACTGTGCTGTCTTCAGGATTCAATTCTTCGCCCTTTATCAACACATTAGTTTTCACCTGCCTAACGTGAGGTAGCGTAAACTTAATGCATTTGGTTTTTTTCTCGTTTAAAAGTAAATTATTAACATTGAACCAGTGGACTACTTTAGAGATCGCGCTATTTACATCGTCAGTAACCTGCTGCTGACGTTTAAGTTTAAACAAAAGTGAAGTGTCATCTGCAAACAACACTATATCATGATTATCCTTTATGAGGTACGGCAAGTCATTTATATAAATAAGAAACAAGAAAGGACCAAGAATTGAGCCCTGTGGGACTCCCATTGTTACTATGGATCCGGGAGATCTTTTTCCATTAACGTCAACGCTCTGAATCCTCTTACTCAAGTATGAGGTAAGAAGATCCAGAGCAGTGTTCCCGATTCCGTAGTGGCGGAGTTTCCTGATTAACGTTTCATGAAGAACGCAATCGAATGCCTTGGACAGATCACAAAAGATGCCCAAGGCATCGCATTTATCTTCCCAAGCATTATAAATATGTCCTAAAAGTTCAACACCGGCATCAGTAGTTGAACGACCCCTTGTAAAACCGAACTGTTTGCTATGTAACAGTTTGTGTTTATTAAAAAATCTTTGCATTTGATCTAAAATTAATTTCTCAAAAATTTTACTAAAGGTAGGTAGTACAGAAATAGGTCTATAATTTGTAGGGTCTGATGTACTACCTGATTTAAACAAAGGTATTATTTTACTATTTTTCATAAGGTCAGGAAACTCCCCACTGTCAATACAACTATTAAAGATAAGAGCTAGAGTAGGTGCTACAATGTCAATAATAGACTTAGCAACTTCTACAGAGTTACCCCACAGATCTGCAGTCTTTTTAACATTTAAAGTGTGAAAGGTTTTAATTATATCTCTACAGTTAATATGTTCAAAATGAAATTCCGAATCACAACCATTAACATTTTCCTTAAGCAAAGACTCAGCAACAGAAGGTGATGAGTTTAGGGATTTAGTAGTTGAAACGGGAATATCTGAAAAGAAATTTTCAAATGCCTCGGCGACTTGTGAGTCGGATTTTATTATGTTGTCATTAATAGACAGGCTGTAGTCAGTATTTCGATTACTAGATCTTCCCGCTTCACTATTAATAATAGTCCAGGTCGTTTTAATTATATTACTGCTGTTTTTAATCTTTGAACCCAAATAACGTGACTTGGCCATATAACAGACTTTTTTAAATAATTTTGAATAATTTCTAACATACAAATTAAATTCATCAGTGTTAACATAAGACCTTTCATTGTACAGTTCATAGAGCCGTGTTCTACTTTTATGAATACCAATGGTAGCCCAATCACTGAAAGATGCGTTACTATTAACCGAGATACTCTTGGGTATAAAGGTAGAATCAAATTGTTTACAGTATATATTAAAAAAAGTATCATATAGATGATTAGGATCAGCATGAGTTGACAAAACTGGTAATTTATTAATGAGTTTAACTTTAAAAGCCTCCAAGCGACTTGCAGTTTTGGGGTTAACAGTGATAACCTTTTTAGCCACTTTTTTGTTTTGGTTTTGAATAGTAATCTTTTGCCCGCAATGATCAGAATCTAATAAATTTATAATTTCTTTGTGGCTTGGTATAATATCTGTTCTTTATGTCATGCATTTTGGTGCCCTAGCAGCCTGTATTGTCGTCAAGGACTATATACAGTGTGTAACGGAAAGGGGGTATCAACCCTGAAGGAGGTGAATGTGCTCATGAAACTCAACAACTTTCCCCAAAGAACATAGGTCGAAATATGAAAAAAAAATTTGGCCCTCCCATAGTAAATCAATCAGCTGGTAGTCAGTTTTGTAAGGGAGGGCCAAATTTTTTTTTCATATTTGAAAGAAAGAAAAGAAAGAAAGAAAAAGCATTTATTTGCGGCAAACATGACGCATAAAAAAAAGGACAAAAACACACAAAAAAAAAAAACAGGTTGGGGGTATTTCGACCTATGTTCTTTGGGGAAAGTTGTTGAGTTTCATGAGCACATTCACCTCCTTCAGGGTTGATACCCCCCTTCCGTTACACGCTGTATAATGTTTCGGGATTGGTTAGTGGGTTCTAAGTTAGTCAGAAGTCGCTCGGTCATTGTTGCCTTTTTAAAGACCTGTGAGTAGGATCGGATGCGAAGCTACGGCTGTCACTATGAGACTGTTGTGAATGTTAATTGCCTCGTATAATTAATGAATAAAGTCTTAGCTGCAAGTGCAAAGGATGGGTCCTGAGTTCGTCCTCAGGTTGGAAAAAGTGTTATTAGTTCTTTCATAGATGAAACATTGTAATAGGAGCCTGGAGTCTGGATTTCTGGATCTGTACGGCAATAGGCTTTATTATCTATAACATACGACTTAACTGGCGAAACACGGGTTTATTATACACCTGTGCCTAACCCTCTGGGGATTGCCGGCGTGGTGTTATTTTATATAACTAACGAAATGTGGGGGTTTACATCACCCTTTCTCGAAATGCAGGTGTGATGTTGTATTATGGAAATATACCAATTTAGGAACTACTTAGCTTGTACAGTCAACAGCTAAAGTAGATGATCAAAATCAGAAATTCAATACTAATGAACGGAGTTCGCGTCAGAACTGTGTGGCGTCGAAGTGATTCAAAAGTATGTGATTGTAAATTATACCAAACATTTACCTACTACTAGTACAGCTGCCATATAGCTGCGAACTCCGTTCATTAGTATGGAATTTCTGATTTTGATCATCTACTTTTGCTGTTGACTGTACCCATCAATCCATCAAGCTTCAACAGTACCTACTGTACATAATATGACGACATACGATGCCCCTTAATTAAATTATGAGCATATATAGGTATATGGTATAAGGGGCATCGCATATCGTCATATTACAGTAGGCACTGTTGAAATATAAATTAAATAATTGCCACGTATGCAGCCATTAAGTGAGAAGCTACAACTATACTAATTACATGATTATAGTGATATAGAAATGTGTTGATTGTCAGTTTGTGTTATTCTATCCACCTGGAAGATTTTCCACCTGTTTTTCTGGTCTAGCACTCTTTAACCGAAAACTTATACATATAATAAATAAAAGTATAGTCTCCACACAATAAGTGCCTGAAGATAGACGGAGCCGCCGAGGTCGGCCCAGAAAGCGGTGGCGAGATGACCTGGGGGCCTACTCCGAAGTAGTATTGGCCGAATGTTCGGCCGTTTCCTGTTATGAAGTTACTATTTAGTTCGGTCGGTTCCGATCCTACAATCCTACACTCTTTCGAATATTGACTATGGTCCCGACCCAACTGAGCCGATCCGAACTTTTTTCGCATTTTTCAATAATATTCGGTTCGGCCATGTGTCGGTCCGATCCGAACATTCGCACTTTGCACTTCGGAGTAGGCCCCCTGGACGCGTACCACGAGGGTTGGTTCGAGGGGGCCCGGGAAAACAGTTCCTAGAAGGATTTGGGAGCCTTTGCCCAGCAGTGGGACAGAACTAAAAAAAAGGCTACGATGAAAGCTTTTCCAGATATCTATATCCTCTTCCTTTAATAAAACCGAGCTGACTTGGATTTTGCTGTGTTCTCAAATAACTGATTAATGTCTGATTCCAGTCCTTGAAAATTCCACATGGCTATCTTTGTATACATATTCAATCTACAAGAAACTGTTTGACAAGAGGTAGCGTTACCCATACCTGTTATAAATTATCTATTCAGTAGCCTGTCTTCCTAAGCTAGGCACCCAACTGCGCTCAAACCATAACTTAATCTCGAGCGTAGCCGCAGGCAGACACTAGTTCAATCAACTAAGTTCAATAGGTTAGTTCACCATTTCACTATCATTAGACATTTTAAGTGGTCGTAAATTTTGTAATCTTTGCCAACGATGCATGCTTCCATACCAGGAATAATACTTCGGACAGAATCTTGTACATTCACCTTAGCTAATTAATTCATTGACTTTGCAACCTAATTAACTACCGTGAAGTACTGTTGTTTCAGTATTACTATTGTAGGAATGTATCTTTTATTGCGAGTCTTCTCATTGCTTTTGAAGAAGTGCCGACCGAATGACAGTGCTTAGCAAGAAGTTAACAGTGAGAATGTTCTTATGGAACGAAGTTCTTTATCGCAGTTTGCGGTAGGAATAAACTGGTGGAAATTGTCACCTAACGAAAAAGTGTTATGCCCCATGAGAACTGTCTCTCTCTCGAAAAAAGAGAAAAAGAAAGTTTTTCTCTTTTTTTTCGAGAGAGACAGTTTTCGAGAGTTTCAGCACTATCGAAAACTGCCAAATATTGAGGTTAAAATGAGAATCAAAGATGACGGCTGCGAAAATTTCCAAATTTTTCATCATGGATGTTGTTTTCATGGTTTTCGAGGGTGCTGAAGCTGATAGTGAAATCAAAATAAAAATCCAATTCGGCGGCTGCGAAAATTTTTAAATTTCCATCATGGGTGCCGTTTTCATGGTTTTCGAGGGTGCTGCTCATGCTGGTTGGAAGAACACGACACGCTCTTTTACAGCTCAACTTTTGTGACCATCTGATTTATTATCGTGATTCTGACCAATCTATCGTGACCACATACACTAGCGTGTCCTACGCCTGTTTCGTTTACGACGCCTGACATTAGACATATGCAAATGCAATGCAACAAGGGAGACTCGTCCCACTCCCTTGTCTATAATTTTATTCTATTTATTAATACTAAAATTCAATACTTACTTGTGATTTATACCTCATTTTATGAATACTTCGGGATGAGCCAATGTCGTCATCATGCATTGGTTGTCTAAAGGCGGGCGTCGTAAACGAAACAGCCGTAGGGGTGTCTCCTGTTTCATAAAAAAAAAATTGTCAAATTATCACTTCCCAAACAATTTTCCCCATAATTTCATTTGCCAAATTATTATTTAGCAAATAAACTCTTCAAAAATAATTGTAACGCAAACCTAATGTTTGGCAAGTGAACGTATAAACTATAACTTGCTTACCAACTAGTAATTTCACCAATTTTAATGTAGTCAAATATTTCAGATGGTATAACATATTTTATGCAAAATAAAATAAGCCAAATATTTAGTATCGTCAGTTTTTTTTTCAGACAAAAGTGTTGCATCTTTATGTCAGTTGCACAAAATATACAAATTAAATTACAATGTGTCTTGTTGGTTTAGTTTTACATTATAAAATATGTTTCAGGCCACAGTTCTTCCCTAACCTAACCTAGCTGTTTCGATTTAAAAAGATATATGCGTGTTACGTTGTAAATTTCACTAAACTCTAAGAAAATTATGTCAATTAATATTAAATATTAAAATGGATTCTAACTTAACCTACAGTTCTGGTAGTAGTTCGTTTTTCGTTAAGTTCACTATAAGTACTTGAACGATTATATAATATAACTAGCTTCTGCCCGCGGCTTCGCCCGCGTGGATGTCGGAAATTATCCCACGGGAACGTGCTAACAGGATAAAATGTATGTGCTTCCCCAGAATGCCATCTATCTCGCGGGCCCTTTGTGGCTAATTACAGTAGAAAACCAATTGTGTCTCATTAGTGGTGATTAAGAGGGTACCTATATGATATCTTTAGCTAAGTAGGTACCTACCTAATTAAAAAAAAAAAAAACAATAACAGAAAATTAAATACCTACCTACCTAAATAAACCTATTTCTGATGATAACTAATCTAAACTCAATAAATAAGCAAAATCCCTAAAAACTAATATCTATACGAATGACTAATATTAACAGTATCATAAAATAACCTACGGTCACTACGTACACTATCAAATATACTACCTATACTTCACAATTAAAATCTATACCTACGACTCATATAAAAATAAACCTAAATAACTCTAAAAACTAAAAAGAATAAAAATGAACTCCACTGCGGGTGACCCAACCTACGACAAACTTAGTATTTGCGGTTGGTACAGTACAGACAGTGGTAATCGGGTATAGGGATCGAACCGCAAAATTAAGTTTGTTTTTTATTGTATATACTTTTCCGGGATAAAAAGTACCCAGTGTGGTGCCCAGGATATTAAAGAATAATTATACCAAGTTTCATCGTAATCGAACCAGTAGTTTTTGCGTGATGCCTGAACAAACAGACAGACAGACCGACAGACAGACAGACAGACAAAAATTTTTTTAATCACATTTTTGGGTTCGGTGTCGGTCTAGTAACACCCCCTGTAAATTATTTTTTTGATATTTTCAATGTACAGAATTTTCACTTCTACAGATTTATTATAAGTATAGAAGATAACAGTTGTATGTCATACCTTGGCTCCTAAGACACAGGCTTTTGGCCTAGTTTAGGAGGCATCAGTTTGCCCTTTAATATGACTATTGTACAATATATTTTTAATCCTGTGTACTTATGTACAGACGCCAGCAGGTCAAGCTACCCGAAACTGTCAAATTTTCCCAATCAATCTTGAACATTAATGCTTTAGCGATAAAGTTGAAAATCTATTAAAGAAATTTGACAGATTGTAGTAGCTTGATGTGCTGCCGTCTGTACATATGTTTTCCAAGTGAACAAAAAAAAATTATTATATTATCGTCAATTAAGATGCCCCCAAGATTACGTAATAAAATTCAATGGAACTAATTTAATTATAGCTCAACAAAGTCAACTCATCGATGTTTTTGTTGCTGACATAATAATGTAGTTACACATGGTAAATAATATTTAAATTTAATGTATTTATAGGCATTTTCAGGTTGCGAGATGTGCAGACGACATTGTTGCCATCACGGGCAAAACCTGGATAAGGCTGGCACACCAGCGTGGTGAACACAAGAAAAGAGAGGCCTATGCGGTGAAGTCGGGCTATGGATGATGATTTGATGTGTGATGATGATTTATATGCATTGGCACTATAAATTATCCAGCCCAGAAGGCCAATCCTCGTAATTTAAAACATTCAAAATCTAGTCGCAGTCTCATCTCGGTGACAAACAAATGTCAAAAACTTGTCAAAATGTAGGGAAATTTGACGTATTTTTGTCAGATTAAGACTGAGATCAGACTGTGAACGTTTATAAAATTACGAGTATTGCCCCTCAGGTCGTTACCCGTAGTGGCGTAGTAGGTCGTGATGGGGAAGATAACCTGTTAACTCGTAAAAAATTCCTCTCAATTATTTGCAGCACATGGGGTGACTGTGCATCCACTGGAGATATGCGGTGCGGCTCCCGGAGCCGACCCCATATAATGAACAATTCAAGCAGACTAATTTTCCTGACTATATCTATTGAGGATAAACACCAAGAAAGTTTTATCTGCTAAGAATTCGAAAATCTTCTGGCAAAAAACAATCATGAACCGAGCTCAGCCATACCTGGAACAGTACAGTAACTGACACGACACCCGAGCTCGGCTTAGGCGAAGAAATTCCGTGTAATAATAATTATGATTTTCAATATTACAAGCATCCAACGTGTTACGAGCCTTGATGTCGTGTATAACGGGCTGGTTTCTGCAACTCCTCGTCCAAGCGTACGGGAACGTTGATGTAATAGCCATTTGATTTAATAGTCATTAAAGTATGAAGTTACGATGTTTGATTAATCAATAAAATGTTTTTCAATGAGGTGTTGATGACATCAGCCTACTAAGTTTCTTTTAGAATTATTAATTTACTTGAAGTTAAGTGTCTGAGTTCACCAAGTGACTGAGTGAGTTACTGTACAGACGGCGGCAAATAAAGCTACTACAATCTGTCAAATTTATTTAATTGATTTTCAACTTTATCGATAAAGCATTAGGTTCAAGGTTGATTGGGAAAAGACAGTTTCGGGTAGCTTGATGTGCTGGCTATAATCCCACTAGTCCCATGATGGGACAAGTGGGATTATAGCCAGCACATCCGGCCCGGCGTCTGTACCTTAATTTTACGTAAATGATGTGGTCTCTTATAATATGAACTTGAATGTGGTGTCAGGCAGGGCGGGTTGACATCTCCTACGCTGACACCCTGTATATTTTATTTGTATTTAATGCACCTCAGCATCTGCCTAGCCTTTTCCCAACTATGTTGGGGTCGGCTTCCAGTCTAACCGGATGCAGCTGAATACCAGTATTTTACATGGAGCGACTGCCTATCTGACCTCCACAACCCAGTTACTGGGTAATACGATACCCCTTGGTAAGACTGGTTGTCAGACTTTCGGGCTTCTGACTACCCGTAACGACTGTCAAAGATCCACGAATGACAGCCGGGACCAACGGCTTAACGTACTTTCCGAGGCACGGAGGGGTCTCGGTATGTAAAGATGGTCACCCATCCACAGACCAACCGCGGCAAGCGTAGCTTAACCTGACCGATCGACCTGTGCGGCTGTTATTATTTAGCCACGGGCCCCATTTAATGCAGCTAATTAGCCATTAATACTATATTATTATCAGCCAGTGCCAGCCATAACTAAATCAAGGCGTGAACCGCAACTGACTACATCCAAAACTGAACTTGTATTATTTGGATCATATGCCTTTAAAGGATCAAAGAGAATGCCAACAGCTATAATATTATGCAAACAAAAAGCCAAGAAAACTAACTCACTCAAACTCATGATTGATGTCAGTAAAAAGTCCCGGCCGAACATTTGGCCAATCATTGGACCACAATCATATGGCCAATCAATTGTATGAACACATATGGCCAATAAATGGCTACTGAGAAGTTATTACTGAGAAGATGAGTATTAAAAGAATGTTTCAAAATCTTTCGTGTTCTCACGATAATTGGAAATACACGGGAGGGTTTTGCGTCGAGCTAAACGATGCTTTTATATTTAAGGACATTTAAAATGATTATCTTTTTAGGTTTTCAGCTATATACTTTATGTATGATGGAGGTTTTTGCCCAGCTGTTGGAGGAGCTTACCAAAAATCAAAATCTAAAATCATTTATTCAAATTAGGCTGAGAGTCAGTTTTTGAACGTCAAAATTGCATAAGACAGTCCCTCAAAATGCCGACCCATCAATACTTCGTAGTATTTTGGCTGGTAAGAAGAAGTGGCGCAACAAAGTCTCTTGAAACACATTTTCTGTTATGTTAGAAGAACTTGATTCTAGACGTTTGTTTTTTATTTTAGCCCTTACGTTCTGGGTTGGCTGGGCAAAAGCTCCCAAATCCTTCCAGGAACTCTTTTCCCGCGCCACCTCGCGGTATGCGTCCAGGTCATCTCACCATCTTTTTCTGGGCCGGCCTCGGCGGCTCCGTCCATCTCCAGGCACCCAACCCATTGTGTGGAGATTTTTGAAAATACAAAATTAACATTACAACATAAAATTACATACACACACACATTACATTATAAAATTTATATTCATACAACATAAAATTAATTACTAAACAAAGAAAAAAAATATGAGTTAGTTTACTACCTGATTCTCATAATTTACAATATACATTCAATACTAAGGTATGTACTCAGGTACATAATGAATTTTTATGACATGTACAAAGGAATGATTAATACGTGTTACTATCTTACATTCTTCGGAACACTCGATAGGGCTGTGTCTACGCAGTAGCCTCCTCGTAATCTGCTAGCCTAGCCAACTATGTTGTGGTTGGCTTCCAGTCTAACCGGATGTAGCTGATACATGGAGCGACATCAAGCAGTAGCCACCTGCCACCCTTTAAAGGGAAGAAAACCTTAATGATGAATAGAAATATTTTATTACTAGCTTCTGCCCGCGGCTTCGCCCGCGTGGATGTCGGAAATTTACCCACGGGAACGTGCTAACAGGATAAAATGTATGTGCTTCCCCAGAATGCCATCTATGTCGCGGGCCCTTTGTGGCTAATTACAATAGAAAACCAATTGTGTCTCATTAGTGGTGATTAAGAGGGTACCTATATGATATCTTTACCTAAGTACGGACGCCAGCAGGTCAACCTACCCGAAACTGTCAGATTCTCCCAATCAACATTGAACCTAACGCTTTAGCAATAAAGTCGAAAATCTATTAAAGAAATCTGACAGATTGTAGTAGCTTGATGTGCTGGCGTCTGTACCTAACTAATAAAAAAAAAACTCAATAACAGAAAATTAAATACCTACCTACCTAAATAAACCTATTTCTGATGATAACTAATCTAAACTCAATAAATAAGCAAAATCCCTAAAAACTAATATCTATACGAATGACTAAACCTACCTAACAGTATTATAAAATAACTTACGGTCACTTCGTACACTATCAAATATACTACCTATACTTTAAAATTAAAATCTATACCTACGACTTATATAAAAATAAACCTAAATAACTCTAAAAACTAAAAGGAATAAAAATGAACTCCACTGCGGGTGACCCAACCTACGACAAACTTAGTATTTGCGGTTGGTACAGTACAGACAGTGGTAATCGGGTATAGGGATCGAACCGCAAAATTAAGTTTGTTTTTTATTGTATATACTTTTCCGGGATAAAAAGTACCCAGTGTGGTGCCCAGGATATTAAAGAATAATTATACCAAGTTTCATCGTAATCGAACCGGTAGTTTTTGCGTGATGCCTGAACAAACAGACAGACAGACAGACAGACAGACAGACAGACAAAAATTTTTTTAATCACATTTTTGGGTTCGGTGTCGGTCAAGTAACACCCCCTGCCATTTATTTTTTGGATATTTTCAATGTACAGAATTTTCACTTCTACAGATTTATTATAAGTATAGATTAATTAATTTAAAAGGACTATGAGTACTAACGGATATCCTGGGATGAATAATGAGCTCATCTGAGATCATAGCAAATCAAATGATCTCATGCGAGGTCACTAGATCTTAATCTAGAAAATTTCAAAATGTTGTTCCTAGAATAATACAGTAATGTTATTGTTGAGTGCTCTGAAAGCTTAATATTTAATTGAAATGGTGTAATATTAAAATGTTAAAGAAACATGATTTGCACATCGATCGGAACATGTAGGCTGTCAAATATGTACCATCTTGCTATGTGCGAGCATGTATTTTAATTTTGATAGTACACGATCGTTTTTAGAGCGATCGTCGTTTATTTTTACATTGATAGACGAATAAAACATTAAACATTTTTTTTTTTTAATTTTGACATTTCACACAGCGCCATCTAGTCCCAAGCTAAGCAACCTAATGCTTGTGTTATGGTAACAAGATGGCTGATAAACTACTTATATACATTTTTTTTTTGTAAATATATACATATTACAGATAGAAAAACACCCAGACTCGGAACAAATACATGTAGGTCATATAAATATTTGTTCCGTGCGGGAATCGAACCCGCGACACGCAGCGATTTAATTTAGGTAAACTTGAGCATGCCTGAATATTTTTGTGCTTTTATGTCAAAATTGAATGCAAAAAATTAAAATAAATAAAAACAACAAAAACGAAATAGCTAGCTCAATACTTTGTCGTTATCTGTAAATCTCAGACCAAAACAAACTCGGAAACGTCATTTTTTATTAACGAGAAGAAACTAGAAAAATCATTTCGAAAATTT
The DNA here is from genome assembly GCA_945859715.1 of Apamea sordens. Taxonomy (NCBI): domain Eukaryota; kingdom Metazoa; phylum Arthropoda; class Insecta; order Lepidoptera; family Noctuidae; genus Apamea; species Apamea sordens. The sequence goes on from OX244002.1 coordinate 3,014,825, forward strand.
CTTTTTTGGCATCTCAAGTTCATCATCTTAGCCCAAAGACTGCACTGCTGGACAAAGGCTTCCCCAATCATCGGCAGGCCAACCGTGCTTGCTTTTTTTTTTTATCTATCTACTTATCATCGGTAGGCCGAACATGCCATGCTTGCGCTTCCCATATACTTATGCCCTTCTCGGATCTTTTTAGTTCGGCTGCACATAAAACTAACCCGTATGTTACTCCTAAAAGCAAGCATAATTATTGTCGTCACAATAACTAAATAGATAACACAAGTTCGCCTCTGCGCAGTTTCCTAACGTGACTGTAATGGGCGCTTATTTATAGGGTTCCGTGCAACCGCCATCAAAACGCTCTAACTTTATCATATGTAAACTAATTTTAAGTTGTCAGCTGTCACTTTCAAAACCATTGTTATATTGTTGCAAGTACATAAACATAACTATGAAATAACTCTAAATGTTTATTACTAAGTACATTCAATATGTCAAGCATCACTGAATGTCAGTTTAAAGAATGCATCATCTGCCTAGCCTTTTCCCAACTATGTTGGGGTCGGCTTCCAGTCTAACCGGATGCAGCTGAATACCAGTATTTTACACGGAGCGACTGCCTATCTGACCTCCACAACCCAGTTACTGGGTAATAAGATACCCCTTGGTAAGACTGGTTGTCAGACTTTCGGGCTTCCGACTACCCGTAACGACTGTCAAAGATCCACGAATGACAGCCGGGACCAACGGCTTAACGTGCTTTCCGAGGCACGGAGGGGTCTCGGTATGTAAAGATGGTCACTCATCCACAGACCAACCGCTGCAAGCATAGCTTAACCTGACCGATCGACCTGTGCGGCTGTTACTATTTAGCTACGGGCCCCTCGTCAGTTTAAAGAATGCATCGTACGAAATTGTCTGTATTTGTTGTACAAATCATAGATAGTTGTTCAAAAACAGCATCTCGGCAGCGGCCTGTGTCCCAGCCAGCAGTGAGAACATTATAGATTTATTATGTGTATGCTTTATGCTGTGGTCAAATAATGGTTGGAAGAAATTTATTGATAAGCACATATTACAGAAAAAATCATTGACAGAGTAACAAACGTCATAATAAAAAACATTGAATTTAGAAGCTACAACTACTATACTTATTCTTTTTCATAGCCAGTATCTAGCCAGTACGATGTTTCGAAATAATACTTTAACAGAAGTCGCCATAAAGCAGTGAGCAACATTGGTAACCAATGCTTATTTCTGCATGAGATCTGGCATTTTCCGCAAAGTGGAGTAATTATATGCTAGTAAAATAAGCTCATCGTTCTAGTTCGTAAAATACACACCTACATAATTATGAAATATGCGAATCCCTCAAACGTCTTTTAAATGCAAGGAGTTCCAAGAAGCATTCATGTTCCTTTGTGAAGAAATAATTAAAGAGCTTAGTTAGCTTTTAGTCAAATATTGATTCGAATCGACAATAGGGCACTGGCTACGGTCGACTGGCCATCGAAAGGGCACAAGTACAAATCGATGTAAGTTACATAACGTAACATTCCGACAGCTTAGTAACTTATGTTGTGATCCCAATCTTAAGTTTAAATGTAAGTTTAACTAAGTATAAACAATTGTTATTTGGAAAACAAGAGATTTATAGTATCTACCTTCTTGTTTACAAAATAATGTTAACAAGATTTATACCTCCATGGTGCTAATAGCCACAGCAAAATTAAATAACAACTGTACCTAAGCTTATTTTGATAATTACTTTTCTCGTATTAAACCCCGGTTTCAACTATTTTCGCAGATTTGTTTACCACAGCATAAACTATTATTTGTGCCAACTAAAAAAAAAGTAAAATATTTCATTTTCTTCTCTAAAACCCCTGATTGTAGGTTTTTTTGAGCATCTACAAACTGGCTGGCGAGCGCTACTGCTACTTCTAAGTTTTTGCATTACGTTGATATTTAGTATTTTTAGGACACTAAACTGGGAATTATTTGAGGCTCACCAAAAGAGGCAGGTTTATTATGCCCGCCATTAATCTTCAGATACATGACTTGCAGTTTGGCTTCAGACCCAACCTGTCAACGGAAATGGCAATTATGTGTCTGAAACAAACTGTTAGGTACTATACCGACAGGAAAACTCCAGTATATGCGTGTTTTCTGGATCTTTCAAGGGCCTTCGACCTGGTGTCTTATGATGTTCTTTGGCATAAACTGCTTGAAGAGACCACTGTACCGAAGGAGCTGGTATCTCTCCTCAAATATTGGTACAATAATCAAAAGAATGCGGTCAGATGGGTCAACGCACAGAGTCAGGAATATTATCTGAAATGCGGTGTTAGACAGGGTGGGTTGACGTCCCCGAGTTTGTTTAACCTGTTTGTTAACCAGCTGATTGGCGGGCTCAGCGGAGCCATGGTAGGTTGCTCAATAGACGGAAGAATGGTCAATAATATTAGTTATGCGGACGACATGGTTCTGTTGAGCCCGTCAGTGAGTGCGCTTAGGAGACTTCTGGGCATTTGTGAATCATATGCCATGTCACATGGACTCAAATATAACGCTAGTAAGAGTGTTCTCATGCTATGCAAAGCAGGGAACAAGGCTCCCTCAAACGTGCCGGCAATTAAGATCGGTGGGTCGGCACTAGGGAGGGCGTCTAAAGTAAAATATTTGGGTCACATGCTGACAGATCGGCTGCAGGACGATGAAGACCTAGAGAGGGAAAGGAGGGCGTTGGCAGTCCGCTGCAATATGTTGGCCCGCAGGTTTGCACGATGTACCACAGAGGTAAAATTGTTACTTTTTAGAACCTTCTGTCAGTCTTTTTACACGTGCAGTCTGTGGATCAACTTTACGCGGCGGGCTTACAATGCCCTGCGTGTTCAGTACAATGACGCGCTGAGGGCAGTGTTGAGAAAACCCCGGTACTGCAGTGCTTCCGCAATGTTTGCGGATGCTTCCATCGATGATTTCTTTTGCATCATTAGGAAAAGAACTGCATCGATGATGAGCAGGGTCCGTCGTAGCACCAACACTGTCCTCAGAACGTTAGCGTGCAAAATAGACAGTCCTTTTACTGTATACTGGGCAAGTGTACACCTGCACAGAAATAGAAAATAAACGTAGTGTGTAACTTGTTTTGTTTACTAACAAATTACTAACACCTTTTTTATTTTATTTTGTTTTTTTTTTATTTTTATTTATTATCATTATTATTTTTTTGTGTGTACTATTAACAACCCTACTAACGCTTTCTTTGTAAAAATGTATGGACGTATGTCTGAAATAAAGATAAATTATATATAATTATTAATATTTTTGGGCAATAAAAATGGAAATTATTTGGGGTTTCAACTAAAACATGTCATAAAAACATCTGGTTTGAAGACTACAAAAAAGTATACGGGACCCTCCACCGATATTTAAAAGCACACTATACCGCCTCCATAATCTGACATAATAAGCAGTTTGCAGAATGATGGACAGTTTGCAAAAAATAGGCAATATCAAGCTGCAGGTCGGAGTTAGCTACTGACCCACTGATTCAGATAACATGTGTTTGCAGGATTTTGTAACGTTTCGTTTTATGGTAGGTTTGTGTGTGGCAATGTTAAGTAGTTAGGATGAGAACAGGCTGCGTGTTTTGTTCCCATGGGTAATGTATAAGACGTTTTTTTCAGGGTCAAGTTTAGGGCTACATGACCTTGACATTTCATGTTGCACATGTTGAAGACGGAAATTAAGTACTCGCTGCAAAATGGTGCTGTGTTTTGAAAACTATTTGTATACTAATAATAAAGCTGAAGAAATATTTTGGTTTTTTTTTTGTTTGTTTGTTGAACGCGCTTATCTCTGGAACTACCTGTCGGAATTGAAAAAATCTTTTTGCATTTGATAGCCTAATTCTTGAGGAAGGCTTAAAAATTACTAATTACTAGAACTTTTGGGAGCCGAGCAATAAAAAATAAAGTCAGAAAGAATGCTAAGCAAAAATGAGGTAATAGCGCGGACAGGCGATGCGATGCAACGGGATGGGTGGCCAGTAATTTCATGCGAACGAAGTCGTGGGCAGAAGCTAGTTATTTTTATAAAGGACAGTCTGCAGCTACACGAACCATGACCGTCATATACACTGTGTTTTGATCGTTTTAATCCTTAAAAGGGGTCATTGTACTCATCATTATGAACAACTTTTACTACGGGACCAAACCTGAAATCGTGAAAAAAAAATCTGTGGATCCATACATGTCGAGTTATACGAACATAAATCTATGGATCAACAATTTTTTTTTAGACATTCATCCCTAATTAAATAAACAGTAATTAAATGAGCATTAATCAGCCTATGTATAATGTTCCTATTACTGGGACACAGGCCTCCCCTCTGTGAGGGGACTGGGCCATAATCCACCACGCGACCCCAGTGCGGGTTGGTAAATCTTCGAATTTTAGTTTTATGTAAATGAGCATTACATGAACCGGGTGTTATCTAATCCTTATAATCAAAAGAGCACGCTAACTACACACAAAAATAAAAAGTTTAATCCATTATAGTTCTAGATAACTATCTCTGAGTTCTCAGCGATAGAATCCTAAAGCTTAACACATAATTCAATAGGAGCAGTGCAGTGGCGGAGAATGGCCGGCTGTTATGCGACCGCGCCGGGTCGCGGGTCAAAGGCATTAGGATGATATTCAATGTTTTGTTCGGGTTTTCTAGGAAAGGTTTTAGAGGTATGCTACTGTAGTAGAATGTGTCGTCCGTCTAGTGGTCGTTAGTGCGGCTGTGAAGTGTGGGGTCTTGACTTCAATCCCCGAATCGTACAAAGTGTTTTGCCTTAACACTTCAGAGTGTTTCGCCGACGTGTAATGTTATGAAATTTTTGTATGTAATCTACATAATAGGCTATTTTCAACAAAAAAAATCTTATTAGTCCGTCAGTAAGATTATCAAAAAATATTGAACCCGTATTTTTTCTTTTGTCAATTATATAAAAAATTATGAAGATATCATCATTTTTAAAGTTCCGCGTGACGTCACTTGCTTGCAACACTTTTGCGAGCAAGTGACGTCACTCCCAAATTTTGACGCGCTTTATCTTTGTCATTTTTTGTTTGATTGACTAAAGAAAAAATACGTGTCCATTATTTTTCGATAATCTAACTGACGAACTAAATATAATTATTCATTTTTTACCCAGGCAACTACCTTATTACGTGGATTCTGATGAACTAGAACGATGTTTACAATCGTAAAAAGAAAAAATCGTAGAAAGAAAATACATTTATTTGCGGCAAACATAACGCATAAAAAAGAATACAAACACAAAGAAAATAATAAGTTGGGGGTAAACATCAACGCAAAACTGCTATCGCTCCAGCTAGATAGGACCGACAACCTTAAGAAATTGGCTGAGACAGCCTGGATGCGGAAGGCGAGGACATGTGTTGTGGCGCAGCCTGGGAGAGGCCTATGTCCTTCAGTGGACTGCGATCATAGAAGATCATACTCGTATAAAGATCGGTGATGGAAGATACTTTGATGTTATTTGCAATGCTGTTCATCTTCCTGAGTTAACTTCTAACTGTTTCAAGACATTCAGAATTCTATACATTCAAACCCAAATAGTGAAGGAGCTTGTCTTTTGTTTAAACTCTTATCATCTTAAGTTAAGCTAATGATGTATAATAAACTAGTGAATAAGATTAATCGAGCTGACATATACATGTAGTAAAAAATTCCAAAAACAACAGAAAAAAAAGACTTTAGCTGTATTTTACAGACGGCACCGACGGCACGGTTGGCGCAGTGGTTAAGCGATTGACTGCTGTGCTGCGTGCCGCGGGTTCGATTCCCGCACGGAACAAATATTTGTATGACCTACATGTATTTGTTCAGAGTCTGGGTGTTTTTCTATCTATAATATGTACGTATTTACGAAAAAAAAAAATTATATAAGTAGTTTATCAGCCATCTTATTACCATAACACAAGCATAGGTTGCTTATCTTGGGACTAGATGGCGCTGTGTGAAATGTCCAGGGATATTATTATTATTATTTTACAACAGCCACGATAAGGCCCTTCATACACACAAGTTTTTCTTGCTGTGAAAAACTACGTTGTATGCGCCGTATGCACGGTGATGCATGGATCACTAAGGAAGCTTGTTGACGGACACGTTTTTTCAACGGCGTGGTTTAGGGGCCCGTGGCTAAATAATAACAGCCGCACAGGTCGATCGGTCAGGTTAAGCTACGCTTGCCGCGGTTGGTCTGTGGATGGGTGACCATCTTTACATACCGAGACCCCTCCGTGCCTCGGAAAGCACGTTAAGCCGTTGGTCCCGGCTGTCATTCGGGGATCCTTGACAGTCGTTACGGGTAGTCAGAAGCCCGAAAGTCTGACAAACAGTCTTACCAAGGGGTATCGTATTACCCAGTAACTGGGTTGTGGAGGTCAGATAGGCAGTCGCTCCATGTAAAATACTGGTATTCAGCTGCATCCGGTTAGACTGGAAGCCGACCCCAACATAGTTGGGAAAAGGCTAAGCAGATGATGGTTTACACGCCGTACCGTAAAGAAACCATCCCGTGTTTAAAGTACCTAAGAGATCTACCTGCAAACTAGACAGCTATCCTATCACTAATCATATAACACTAACGATACTAACAAATGACCCGACGATCTTATAATAAACAGTTCCAAGTTATTGTTGTTTAATTCTCATGTATGTGTTTTTTAATAACCGCTATGATTAATGACAGCACTAAACAGTTTGGACAGCATTCTTCAGAATATTGGACTTGATTTATTAGTCTGTTTGTGTATCATGGAGGTGAGTCTTTTAAAAAGGTTTGTTATTGTTGGATTAGTTAATTATTAACGGACTTTCAAGGCATCTACGTAAGAGAGAACTGCTCTCAAAACCGCCATTTCTTTCATCGTACGTCGTCAAGGTCCCGCACCCTAATTGCGTAACACACAATCAATCGGAATCGGTTTCATTTTGACGGTTCAACAACATTCATTACGTTATTTACGTGTTGAGCAGACAAATTTTTCGAACTTATGAAGCAATGGATTAGCAATTTGCTCCAAAATGATTCAGATTACAATTGATTGTGTGTTACGCAATTAGGGTGCCGGTATGTCTTAGAACCAAAAGTTGGAAGACATGTGACATCCGCCAACCCGCATTGGACCCGCGTGGTGGATCCTGTGGCCTCTAATAGAGAGGAGGCCTGTGTTCGAGTAGTAAGGACATTATGACGTAAGAGAGTTTGTTTCATTCCAACAGAACTGCTACAAAATGGGTACGGTAACGGTCCCAGATGCTTATGAACATGAGCTATACCAGGGGTATGCCAAGGGCCACTGTCATTCTAGGACATCCCGGTTTCCTCACGATGATTTCCTACACCGTTCTGAGAGCACTGGCAATGAAATTATTTACACAAAGTAAAGCATCTGATTGGGTTCGAACCCACGAAGACATGTGACATGCTCGCGTAGTGGATTAAAGCCCACTCCTTCTCGAAGAGAGGAAGCCTGTGTCCCAGCAGTGGGAACATTATAGGCTGATAATGTTGTCATCCTAGAAACAAAGCTGGATAGTCTCATGTGCATTAACACCGTCACCCATCATACCCTTCAAACCTAAATACTTCTTGGTGGTACTGAATCGACGATGGATTAATACCAGTCATAATCAAAGTCAAATCATTTATTTCAAATGGGCACATAAAAGGCACTTTTGAACGTCAAAAATAAAATTGATTCTAGTCGCCCCTTCCAAAAGGTAGTTTTCGTATGGAGAAGAATGGGCAAGAAACTCCACCGTTACTCTTTTAAAATATTTTATATACATTAATTATATAATTATATGTGAAGACGATGTCATGTCCCGTGGCAGCTCTACGCTGTATATGACAAATATTTATTTCTATAAAGTTCTGTTCTGCGGGGTAATCATAATAAGTAATAGTAAAAATACAATGTAACGGATTCGGTGAGCCACAAACTAAGCATCGCTTGTAACTTGTGGCTCTTATAATTTCGTAACAAACCGTTGGTAGCAGTGGCTTTCATTATGACAGTTCAACAACATTCATTGCGTTATTTACGTTGTTGAGCAGACAAATTTTTCGAACATATGAAGCAATGGATTAGCAATATCTGTCAAAATGATTCCGATTGAGATTGATTTAGTGTTACGCAATTAGGGTGCTGTTCCACTTATAACTACACGTTGAACGATTTTTCTGTCTAATTATTCTCTACGAGTATATTCATTGAATGCGTTTGTTAGGTCATTCGTTTTTATTTTGTTCTTTGTTGTAAGTAGAAAACACACGTTGTGAGTACCTGACATGAATGCTATAGTTTGCATTGTTATACTTGACAAGGTTATAAGTTCAGAGAAGCCATGCGTTATCGACATAACCATCGGCTTTATAGAATTGAAGGATTCGTCACAAGGCGCGGTTGATTCGTGACCTTATTTTTCATCTTTTGTGTCAATGGTTCACAAAACCTGACATCTGTGGTCCCTCAAAGGGTTAGATGTGTAGGTAGTACAGCAAGTACTTACACTCACATCTAGTTATAAGTCCCAGGTAAAAAGGGGCGAGCCTATTCTCATATTATAAGGGTCCCAATTCCAGACTACTGCAAAATTCCTATTGGTAAAACCCAGCAACTTCACCCGACCTATGAATCGAACCCATGACCCTGTGACCCCATGTTTATCATTCGCGATTGCGACCACTGATGTGAAGGCTTAGAATAAAAAATGTGGTCGTCGAAAGAACATTATAAGTCATTGAGTCAGCACTGTCCTTCATACCTTTTTTTTACACTGTAATTTGAAAACATTGTAAAAGCCTATTATTTTTAAAAGAGTAACCGTGGAGTTTGTTGCCGACTCATCTCCATAGGAAACGACCAACTGGAACCGTGAACCTAGCTTCTGACGTTTCATTAGTGCCAATGTAGGTTTAAGTGAAATAAAATATTTTGATTTGATTTCGAGTTCGTCCTTTAGGCAAGTGTAATATCGGCTGATATTCGTCACCGAAGTTATGGGTCGTCAGTAGCCCGAAAGTCTGACAACCTGTCTTACCAAGGGGTATCGTATTACCCAGTCACTGGGTTGTGGAGGTCAGATAGGCAGTCGCTCCATGTAAAATACTGGTATTCAGTTGCATCCGGTTAGACTGGAAGCCGACCCCAACATAGTTGGGAAAAGGCTAGGCAGATGATGATTCATCACCGCAGTCATATTTTGCACGACCAGAACCATTTGCTAATCCATTTTTGTGTTCAATAAAGAAAAGAAGGCTGGGATTAAAGAGTCCTTTCAGATTCCTAGAATGCGGTGAATGCTTATGCGAATCCCGCACCCCAGGCCATAGGCAGAGTTGGAACCCCGCGGTGGTTTCAGCCGGTAAGAGTCTGGTATACCCCTCTGTCACCTCCATGATGGAGGAAGTCCATGAGGATTTCCAACACGCAAGGCGATCTGTGGTTCTAGGCAATGTTCGTAGCAGTTGGTAGGTATTGCTGTGCTGGGATCCTCGTGGGATGCGCCTCATGTCAGTCAGTCATGGACATGACTTCGCGCGTCGATGGTTTCAATGATTAGGAAGTCAAGTGACTATTTGCACCAGTTTGTACACGAGTAATCGAGCCAACCGAATCCATATGACACAACCCTTTTTTTTTTTTTTTCAGGATGGGAAATTATCAAATGACCCCTCCCGCCCTGGGTGGAGCAGAAGGGAGTGTCAGACTCTTACTGACTAAAACCCACCCGTGTTCCTTCCTTAGTCCTTTATGTTCCAGGGCAGCGGTAACCCTTTCGGACGATCCCGCTACCCTGGCAGGATGACACAACCCTTTTTTTTTTTTTTTTTTTTTTGTTTTTTTTTTTTTGAGGATGGGAAATCATCAAATGACTCCTCCCGCTCTGGGTGGAGCAGAAGGGAGTGTCAGACTTTTACTGACTAAAACCCACCCGTGTTCCTTCCTTAGCCCTTTATGTTCCAGGGCAGCGGTAAACCCTTTCGGATGGTCCCGCTACCCTGGCAGGCTTCGGCCCTGTGGGGCCCCGTCACTTTGCTGACATCTCTTTGAGGCGCGCGTGGAACACGAACACGCCGTCCGGCACGGGCCTAGTCCTGATCGGACGGAGAGCTACCCATTACTCTCCGCCCGCAGGCCCGCGCCTACGGTGGCCGGGAGTCGTCATGACACAACCCTTGATTTGGTTTCGCCATTTCTTGGGGTAGTCAGATAGCGACTACATCTAGCTTATTTTTTTTTGTATTATATGACTTGTCAAAGTGTTTCCGAAATCCTGTTTACAGAATAAAACAAATCATTTAAACAATTTTAAACCATTGGGTAACCAGGGGGCCGAAAAAGGCCACTGTGGCAGAATCATAATATGATAAGAATATAAATCATATTAAAAATCGTAAAATGGTCACAAACTGACAATTCATAATATGATATGTGTGCAATTCATACCACAATGAAATAACATTTAAACTGTTGAAATAAAAAATAAAAAACCATATTGATTAATTAAAACCGTAATGAAAAATTTACCGATAAAATTACGGTTTTTATTTTTTTCATGCGGCAATGTTTACACCAAATATGAAATGAAATTTTACGAAAATTAGAGGAATTGCTAATGATCGGCGGGGAATTTAGGAAATGAATAGCTTTTAGAGGTATTCGTAGTCATTTCACCTTCTAATCCTAACCTAATCAACTCTTAGCTATTGCATGAAGCAAAATTACGCCATCTTGTTAAAATATTACTTCGAACTATATTTAGCCTGACTGTAACAAAACGTGATCAGCCTTAGCTTCTAAATAGTCGTAATATTTTACTAAGTACATACATCATTTTGCTGAAACAAGTAAAATAGGAACGTGTATAAAGGTATCTTTCTATAAGTTTAGGAAGATATATGTTTGTACCCTTATAGTCCTAAGCAGTCCAATTCCTTTTCGTTTTAACCCGAAAAAAAAAACATTTTCGGCTAGACTCTAGCACGTATACAAAAGATTCTGTCTGCTAACAATAACAAACGGCGATTACCAATCAGTCAAATCGTAGCCGGCGCAATACCAATAAAAATAATAAACATTATAAACAAGTATTAAGTAATCAATCATAAGTCCTCTCAGTTGCACAAAACTCGCCTCCGTATAATTGGTATTGTAAAAAGCAAAGCGATTTAGTAGGATAAAGATTCCGAGTTAGTTGAATAAAGTACCTACCTACTTTTATTTTATTTTTTGCTAGCCTATGCTGTCCCACGCCTAGGCAAAAGCCTCTCTCCATTCCTTCCATCTAATATTTTTCTATAACAAAACACAAATCTCAATGAATCCAGGCTCGGTAACATGGTCAGTTGGATGTAGCGCCAATATAAATGTTTCTTTTTATCCCATCGATTTTAAATAGTTACGAAAGAATAAGTTTGATCGTTAGCAACACAATAAAAAATATTTGATACTTATACAGGGCTCTACTGCAGTTTAAAGATTTGAGAAAAAACATAAAAACTACACTGATTTTCGATAATCACCAAAAATACTATATTCTTTTAGAAAAATGGCTCAACTTACTTCTTTATCAGTAAAATCATAACACGCAGATCATAAAACAATACCTTCGTGCGTATGTCTGTCCTGGTGCTGTTGAATTTTGATGCAAAAACTTTAGATTTACCTGTGTATATTGTGTTTCTTATTTATGTAGTTCCTCCAATCCAGACGATGATTATTATCATTGAAAGCGAACCGCACCTCTTTGGAAATACAATATATTGGAAACGTTGGTTCCACCCATTGTCGAAAGTGAACCGCACCTCTTTGGAAATACAATATATTGGAAACGTGGGTTCCACCCTTTGTCGTTGCACCTTCGGGTATCCCGTCAAAGTTGCTTATTTTTATGAAGGAGACAGAGAATAATCTTAGTAACACAAATTAGAGTGGCAATTTCTGTTTGTTTAAGAACGCTTGCATTGAAATCTCAGTCTCAATCTGTCAAAAATACCTCCAATTTATGTAAATTTTTGACAAGTTTATGACATTAATCGTCGTTGAGATGGCATTGCGACTAGATTTTGAACGTTTTTAAATACGGAAATTCTGCCCTACTAAGCGCAAAAGCGGTATCTCAAAAAAAATCTTAAAGTTGAGTTTTATGCCATCGGATAGCTCTAAAAAATACGCATCTAATGAACTAAGCCTTTTAGCGCTATCGGTTTCATTAAGATACCGCTTTTGCGCTTAGTTGGGCAGAATTGGGCTTCTGAAATATTTTTATGCAATCTGTCAGGACTTTTGCTCTGATGGTTTGCAAAGTCCAGGAATCCAGGAGTCATTAGGTATACGAGTATGCCATCTTTCATCAACAGATCTATAACAACACAACACGGTTAGCGCAGTGTCTGAGCGATCGGACTGCTGCGCTGCGTGTCGCGGGTTCGATTCCCGCACAGAACAAATATTTGTAAGTCCTACAAGTATTTGTTCTGAGTCTGGGTGTTTTTCTATCTATAATATGTATGTATTTACAAAAAAAAAAATGTATATAAGTAGTTTATCAGCTATCTTGTTACCATAACACAAGCATTAGGTTGCTTAGCTTGGGACTAGATGGCGCTGTGTGAAATGTCCAGGGATATTATTATATTCTTATTATTATCTATTTAAACGATTTTTTTTATATCGACTGTCTAGGCTATAATTATAAATTAAATATCTTTAAGTTTATTAACTGTATAAATGCCACTATCAAAGTGTTAAACGCTTCGCTACCGTTCAAATTACGATCCGGACTTTATTTTATTGCAAAAGGTACGAAGTTGTGACTAATGTATTTTATTCTAGCCTTATAAAAGTATCAAGTTGCTGACTTCAAACTGTAAGTAATGAAAGTATAAAATATCCTTTGTGGAATAATAAATAAATAGCATAAAATGCTTAGTTTAGCGTAACTTTTATTTTGTGTATCTTATCATGTTCCCATGCTGAGACACAAGCCTCTTCTCGTTGATAGGAAGTGGGCCATAATCTACCACGCTGGCCCATTTCGGGTTGTTAGATGTCACATGTCTTCGAATTTTTGGTTCTAAGACATGCCGGTTTCCTCACGATGTTTTCCATCAACGTTTTGAGAGCAGTGGTGATGAAATAATTTACACAAAGTAAAATCCTCCTGTCTGGGTTCAAGCCTACAACCTCTGAGCCATTACTGCTTCATGACTCGTTTCCAAATTAATGTTATTTATTTTTTCTTAAAATACCATAGAATAGCATCCAGTTAGGAATCAACATGTCGTGCATTGCAACAATACAACAGTACAGTACCTAGTAACAGGATTTACACGTAAAATGTCTAAGTAATTGCATAAAACACATAATTATATAGGCCTCAAGCTCTCATCTTAAAACAGTAGGTATTTTGGAGCGCCCGCCGATTGAAACACAAGGGTCACGGTCTGTTGAATAGTCCAGTAATTTCTGATATCGACAAAAATTACGTGAGAAAGACGTAAGGCAATGTTTGAAGGTTCTCATGTTGGTCTAAGAGTGTATCTACCATTGATAATAATTTAAACAAAAATAATACCTAATACGCAAACTTTTAGCGATCATTATGCGCAAAACGCCTTTACCTATGGAATGCAGCGCGACCTATTACTAATTAATAGGTCAAATTAATAAACTAAATGTCAAAAATCAACCCTTCAACGAACACGGATGTCGATACATAAAAAAATATGTATATCAGCTCTCGATCACATTCTCTCAATAAAGGAAGACCAACCTTCTTACGACGCTACAGCGGCCCTGATATCATTTTCAGAATGATTCTCACTCATCTAGAGAGGTATATATTGGTCGGAACGCTAGTGCACATCACAGTCAGCGCACCATCGCTCAACATACAAGTCGTCTTCCTTAGAAATATTAAATTTTAATATAAAATAATGAAATTGGTAAGTCGATTTCGTTTATCGAGTATAGTGGTGCAGTTTGGGGTTAAGACGGTCTCTTACGCTTAACGGCTAGTTCGGTTTCGGTGACATGTCAGTCTGATTTGTCAGTCCCTGATAGCTGACTGACAAGTTGGCTTGATGAGTCTAATTGGTCTGGAGACCCTTAAACTTTTAAAGCTAAAGTTGTAATTTTTTCAAACAATTTTTTCCCTCCCTAAAGTTTTGTTCTCCAATATAAATTAATGAGGTAGCGCCTTATTATTAAAATAATATATAGTTCAGTAATATACCTAATAACTTTAATTAACCGCAAAAGCCACAACCATTACGAAAGCTTCTTCAGCGATTCAGCGGCTAATTGCTGATGCTAACTCAACTACTAATAACTCAATATTTTCATGTTGTTTGCATTCAATGTGGCAACCATAATCTCCTTTATATCTTCATAAAAATACGCCTTTAGTAATACAGTGATTTCAAAAAAAGTTGCTAAAACCCATTGCACACGGTTGCAAACATAAAATCACGTAGAAAAAGAATTAACGCCATTAGAAATCCTCGTCTTGAATTTATCTATCATTCGCAACATGAAATCGACATTTCGACGTATAATTACAAACATACTCATAAACTTAGGAGTGTAATTAAACAAAATGTCTATAATTAAAACATGCTCATCATTGATTTGAATTTCAATGAGGTAATGGCCATTTCAAGCAAAAAAACTGGGTTAAACAGAATCAGGGCAGGGTTGAATAATAAACTTTTTTCCAACGCACTTGTTTGTTTATGCGGTGAATCTTGACATTCCCTTAACAAGGAATCTTGACGTATTAAAAGCTTTACCGCCTTCATGTTCGTTGTACTCGTTATGTTTTAAATAGATCATCCTTTAAGAAAGTGTTCTGTCCTCTTTACAGCTCGTGGTAGCCGCTGTCCTCGGTGTCTGCTTAGCAGACCGCCTTGACAACAAATACCTCCCTCCCAGAGGCAACGCTGGCGCTGGTGGATTTGGCCCCGGCTTCGGTGCTGCTGGTGCGCCTGGCTTCGGCGGTAAAACCGGAGGTGGCTTCGGAGGAGCCGGTGGTGCGGGTGGATTTGGCGGCGCTGGTGGTGCCGGTGGTTTCGGCGCTGGCGCTGGTGGCCGTGGAGCTGGAGGTTACGGAGGCGCTGGCTCCGGATTCGGCGGTGCCGGATCTGGTTTCGGTGGAGGTGCCGCACACGCTGGAAACGCATACAACGCTCCCGCCGGTGCCGGTGGCGCGTACAACGCTCGCGGTGGCGGTTCCTCCGCTGATGCCGGCGCTCAGATCGTCAGGCTGAACAGCGAAGTTACCGCTGAAGGATTCTCTTACGACTTCGAAACCTCCAACGGCATCCGCGCTGACGCTCAAGGCGTTGCCACCAACGGAGTGCAGTCTCAGGGAAGCTTCGCGTACAAGGGTGATGATGGTCAGGACTACAGCATCACGTACACCGCTGACGAGAACGGTTTCGTGCCCCAGGGTGCTCATCTGCCCACTCCTCCCCCGATCCCCGAAGAAATCCTGAAGTCTCTGGAGCAGAACGCCCGTGATGAGGCCGCTGGTATCGTTGATGATGGTGAGTGTTGCATTTTTACTATCTTTATTCAATGCACCATGCTAATAAGTTTTAAAAATACGGTAAAAAATATTTCAGTTTTACGATTCTAAATACCACGCTATTATAAAAGCTTATGTTCTGTGATATAACTAAAATTTGCAGTTTCGATATATGCTGTAAAATTTTAACGCCGAATCAGATAACAACCACTAATGCAGTCATTATTTTTAATCTGCCTAGAAAAAATGTTGAGACAACTGATTGACAGATAGATACATATTTTAAATGAAAGACTAATGTCTATTTTTTACATTTATTTGCTCACCTTAACTACAACAAAAAATATATTATAAACTAGAAAAAACGTGTTAACCGCAAAAACTCATCCTAATCGCGTTTAATAACTCCAACGGTAGGTACAAAACATCAGTGAAGTGGTCAAAAAAGTTATAAAGGATTACGCAAAATTACAATCATTAGGATTAAAAATGACTGAACAAGAATCATAATGATTCTGTGGTAATAAGAAAAAATGTAGTGCTAATCATTAAAGTGACCGCAAGTCCTAAAAATACGGGGAGCACATTAACCTTGTTGATAATGTTATAAATGAATGGACATCATTTACGTTGTCTAAAGATAAAATGTAATGTTAAAAGAAAAAAACTTTAGTCAGAAATCTAAAACAGCCACTATGCAGATACAATCTTGAAATGTAATACAGTGAACTTATCGTGCATAAATGTCTCATAAACGCCTCGTAATATAAACTCCCTAACAACGTTAGTATTAAATCAAAATCAGCTTCTATTCATCTGTCAAACTTCGCCAATATTCGCATCAAAACTTCATAAATAAGACCAAAAAACCATCAGAACCAACCGTAATAACCTAAGTCCTGCGAAAGCCTTCCATTTACAAATACATTACAATTTACTAACAAAACACTGAGCAACACTAGAATTGTACTTAATCTTGTCAAGTTCCAACATTACCTCAGTAACTTGAATCAGAGATAACTTACTATGCAAACACTTGACTCCTTCCTTACAATGCCCTGCACACACATAGATACATCACAAAATCTGGCAAAGACATTACGTGATAATCTCGGTTGCATCCCCGTCAAATTTCGTTTAGATGATTGTTGCCTATGTATGTGTGCACAGAGGTGAGAATGTAAGGAGTCTTGGCGTCTGGGTAGCATGTAATTTGTTCCCTGAGTACCCTAGTACTGATGAGTTACAAAATGACGTGGGACCGTTGCATCATGCATCGTGATCTAGCTTGAAGCAAAGTAAGGCACTGCATAGGTCGGATTTTAATTGATTTCACAGCTATTCTGGGTGAACATTGCAGATGAACGGATAAGGGATATAAATGGGCTTGGTTATAAAAGTTTAGAAACTGGGGTGTGAATTCTTAGACATATTTTTTACCAAAAATGTGGTCCATAAAAAGCATAATTTTTGATTATGTCAAGAATAAAGAAATTATAAAAAGATATATATCGAGAAAGCTCAAAATAACAGCATAGAAATATTTTAGTAAAATTTCAAGTGGCTAAAAAATGCAAGTTCCAAAAAAGGAGCGTCGATTGGTTGGACAAGATATTCCTTTTTATAATACTCTCAATTACCATTACATAAAGCAAAAGCCTTGTCGATCCTACGAAGTCAAGATCCTACAAATTAAAAGCAGATGCACTAATTAAATCACACTATCTGCCTTTGATTGACCATAAATAGTCTTTAAAATGTAAATGATTGGGTTAGAACGCAGTCATAAAGTGTGCAGCCATATTTGAAGGCAGATCTTCTCAGCCTTGCGAAATGAGGATTCTTGGCTATCCCATATTGCATACTTTATTGAAATGGTCAGTTCAATAAATATTGATAGTATTTTCATTTATAATTCGGTACTAAATCATTTGTTATTTCCACAAGTTATGGAATTTGAGAGAAATATGTAGTTACAAATCAGTTGCTTTATCGTGGCGTGTGAATTCTTGGGGTAATTGGTATTCGTAGGCATGTGTTACCTTACCTAGTACATACAGATTAACTTTATCTTTATAACGAAACGTTCTATTGTTTCAAGTACCTTTCAGTGATAGTAAGGGCCATAGACGAAGATCTAGACTAATTCATTGCGTCACTTGTGCTTCTACTTCATTCGTTATTGACAGTTTTGTCACCATTGTGTGTTCTATCAAAGTTTATCGATGTTTAACGAGCGATCGAGTACTCGTTCGATCGCAAATTGATCGTGTTCCTAACGTCGATACTTAATCTGGTCATCCGGGCATCATCATCTATCTTGGGTAACCATTAATAAATTTTCAGTGTGTAATATTTCAAGACGGAAATTGCTCGATCATAATTGAGGGCTGTATAAGATTAATGACAGATACATGGAGATAATACAACATGTCGTGTTACTAAGTCATATAATTTTATTGTGAGAATAATGTCCATTTGTAATCCAATGTCTCAAAATTTGCAACCGGTCACTTTGTCATTTTATAAAATAAATCTCATTTTTACAAAAAATATTTTTCAACTATGACTTTTCCATTTATTTTAGATTTTCATGAGTATCATGCTCTAGAAATCCAAATTATTTTAGGAATCCATTAGAGCTCCGATCTTTTACAGCCGTTTCACTGCTGATCATAGCCATTTCTAAAGACTACCGCAAGTAACTATTTTCGGGCCACAGTAAAATTTCAAGTTACTATATCAAAGGCACAATGTTCCCAATCACTTTTAAATAACTCATTCAAGTTAAATTCCTTTGTATCTAGCCGAACTATTTCAACATCTTCAAGAAGTACCTAACCGACCGTTAATCCAATTGAGTACAAAACAAATACCAATTCCTAAATCAAAAGTCAAGATAATAATTACAGATTTATGTATCATGTTACCAAAGCGACGAGTTTGGAGATTGATTAGTGAACGCACAGATGAATCTGATAATCTTGACGAGATGATTGCCTTTATGAATTGATTCACGCCTTTGTGATTAGTTCAACGCCTATTCGGTGTTTGTATTATTTTTTGTTTCATTGTCATTTACTTCTCTTTTCTCTTCTTTTTTTGATAAAGGAATTTCGAAAGTTCCTTTAACATATTTTTAATATTTTATTTTCAAATAATTTTCATGAGTTAAATATTACCTGACATAATTTTCAAGTTAATCTATATTAAATATTTGTTTACCTTACCCTTCCTAAAATAATAAATTACAACAATAATACAAGAAACAATAGGTACTCAAGAAAATTGCATAATCAAAAACAAATACCGAATGCATAAACTGCGGCACTCAAAACAATTCGAACCATCACATTACCCTCAAATCATTGTAATTCACACCTAGCTAGTTCGAAAATGACCAATTTCTCAATAGCCGGACGATAATATTAATGTCTCGACTTACATGAACTGTAGTAGGTACTTCAAAGGTCTTTGCTTCAATTAACCCGGTTCACACTCGGTTTCTTCGCGGAATAGCCAATTTATTAATAATGGCAAAACCGGGGCACATTTGTATCGTCTTATAATACTAATAAAATAGATACATAGTTTCCAGAGCTCTCTTTTTTAGATTCAATATGAAAAAGCTACTCAATATTTAAAAAAAAATCATTTATACCCAAAAAAAAAACATTTTGTTGTGTGAACATTAAGAAGAAGAAATAAAGTCTAATCATATCAGAAAAAAAAAACGATATCAAAATATTATCAATGCAATAAAATACTATCATCGAAATGCAACAAACCAAACTTATAAGTACAATTCAATTAACCAAAGCTTAAACAAACAACAAATTACAACAGGTTGTACCAATTATCGCGATTCACACAAAGTTCTTCGAATGACCAATTTCTCAACAATATAGGACGATACTAATGCTTCGCCTTCTTGCACTGGGTCACGACGTAACCGCACCACTCACTGTAAGGCGTGGAGCACATGATCCAGACTACAGATAAACGAAAGGTCAGACATGTGCCGAATGACATCTAGTATCCATGATTTGTTATAGAATTTGAGAGCACTGCATCTTTTGTTGAATTTAATTTTGTTTATTGTTTTAAGACGGTTTGGATTTTTTTTTGTGATAATCAATGAATTTTTCGCAAAGGTGATGGTCAATAATGAAATGATGATACCTAAACTTACTCTTGAATAGGGCATCATAAAACGAGAAAACATAAGGGCAAAGCCTAAAAAGCTAGACCAATTTATTAGATCAACCTGTCTATACTAACATCAATCGATTAACCAACTCACCTAGTTACCAGAAAAACACCAACAAAACACATGTCCCAGCGGTTGCATTACCAAATTACTCAAAAGCAAACGTACCATAATGAGTGCATTTACGAGAGATGGGCGGTAATCGCGAATATTAATGACTCCTGCTACAGTAATAAAGGTTTCATCTAGATAATGACGCGTTGCAACACCGATGTGCACTGAGCTTTACATTTTGTAACTTTTGCTAAGTTTAGCGAAAGTGTTTGTGGGATCTTTAAGTTGGACTGGGAATGAAAGTAAGGTTTAGAATATTTGCAACTATTTTACTTAATATTGTCTAAAACATCAGTTTCTACTTACTTGATAATATGAAACAGGGCTTGTTATACTCTTCTAAATACTTTATCTAATTTGTAACTAACCCTTCTCAAAATCTTTTAGATTTTCATCTGAATTTATTTACCTTTTATAGTCATTTCATAACATTAGCATGGACAATAACGTCTCAGGTTCTTTTCAGAGTGTTGCAATAGATATCAAACACAATACCTAGATTTAATTATATGCACAGAAAAACTACTTCAAGATCTTTTTCTCCCACTCAACAAAGGAGGTCTAAAGTCCCAAATATTAACATTATCAACACATATCAAAACGGAATAAAGAATATTTTCTTAGAACTTTACATGTATGTTAGCAGTTATGGTGCTTTGTTCGCCATTCTCATAGTTACAAAATGTGGGAACATTAGATGCCGAGATATTTCGCACTATATTAATTACCTTTAAATTTACAACGTGTTGGGCAACTAGAATGAAGTTAAATCTCAGATCTAACATCGGGTAAAAAGCGTGAAGATTTTGTTAATGTGTTTGATTGTTATCTGAAACTTTATAATGATTCAATTTTGTTGCTTGAGTAAGAAGACTCATTATTGTGTTGACTACAGTATTATATTCATTGATGTTATGATGGTTTTCTTTTTGTTTTCTTTAACTAATTCTTAAAAGTTAGTTTCAAAGTCAGTGAAAGACTCTCCACCAGAATGGTTTATATTATCTGGAGCAGTTGTTTTATTATACATAAGGTTGCAATCTACCATCATTTTCATCATAAATATTGCCAGTGATAGAAAAAGGATTTTCTAAAAAAAATGTGCTAATCTAATAATCATTACCCTGATGTGTGTCACTTGTCTCATCAAAATCGAACACGTACATAATCACTATTACCTGTATCTTCATAAGAATTTTCTAATGTTAGACCCAACATTACATTTACGCAAAGAGTATGCGCACAAAAACGTTGTGTGTGACTATATCTTTTCGTAACATATCAAACTGACAGACAGATTAGCGGTCTTACTAATGTACTTACATAACAGGTCAATGATGAGCTAGTTAGAAGAGAGATAGTTACTGATAATGAAGTTACTGCCATTTCTGAGATGGTCAGATTATAATTACATCATGGTAATGTAATTTTAATTGAAGATTTTGAGTTAGCAAGTTGCATCTCGTGATAGGCTTTAGGGGTCTACTGATATTTAGAATACCAATGATATACTTCAGAATTTTGGGAAAATGTAATGGTCATCTGTCAGTCAATCAGACTCAGACATCATACAGGATCCAAAAAATCCATAGATGAACCATTTGGGAACAAAACTCAAAAGCACACTTTTCCATGACTTTTATTGCACTAACCTTACAAACATTCCACGTCGTCCACAGACACAGGTGTATTAAAAGTCTCAGGTGTCTCCAATCAGTCATTAAGTAAACCTGCGTTTAACCTAGAACCAGCATACCCATGCAGTGCGGTCATCTTCGCATTCTAAATAACTCGATACAATTTAAATAATTCGAGCGAACGTTAACGAGAGCGTTCATTGCTAGCCTTGGAGCTTTCGATGAGTCGAGTGTGGCTATGAAGTAAGCGAGTGTGATAGGAAATTCTGCGGTAAAACATAGACAAATGAAGTCTTTGCTGAAGAGTTTATTGCTTCGCTTCTTCTTCCCAGCTAAAGCACTAGGAAGTAGTGAAGGGTGGGCGTGTCTTTTTAATTTTTCTCAGTCTAGTTTGTATAAATGACTTTTGATTTTGAAGAGGAGTCTGTGGTCAATGAGAATAATAATGGATTGATAGATGCTGAAGGGCTTGAATTAGAAAACTTTTGTGTTCTTCTAAATACTTTCAAATTGTAAAAGAAATCCAAGAAAGAATACCTGGATTACTATTTAACGCAACACAATCTATAAATGACAAATTGTAGAGACATTATTTAAATAATGACAATAGAATTTACAACGACAATGAGAAACATACCAATCAACGACAATTTAAAATAAACGTCCCCACAATTATAATATTTGCACGCAACGCTTACTTTACGGCTGCCAGGGTAAACAATACAGAAATATTATGTGCGTGATCGAAATTACAGAATTATTTCGTAATTGAAAATGAACACAAATTATATGACCCACTTGTTATTGTATATTACAAAAGGTCATTTTAAATACACATCATTTTAATCATCATTTATGTAGACATAGCTTGCAAGACCATTTTAGTAACATACCACTTTGGTGTGTATATAAGAATTGTTTATCAAGTCTCTTTAAGAGAACAACAGCTTAGAACAAGACTTATAATCATGGTAAAAAACTGTCAAATTGAATGTAAAGTACAAAATTCTCTTGTGGGCCCTTCTCTCTCCCTCTTCATTTTTTTTTCAAAACTTTGGGTCAACGAAAAAAATGGCGAGCATAGCATAATAGTAAGATCCTCGTCTTCCTTCCTCCCCTCTTCCTCCTCTCCTCGATCCTTTGTTAATTCACACAGTTCAAGAAACAGAAAGCCAGACGAATAAGATTTGAATATCATTAACCGGCCCGCCCTTCACAAGGCCAACATTTGACCGCTCCCGACCAACGCCAACATCTAACACTCTATTTCTAAAGAACTTGTTGGTTAGTGAACGTCGGGATGTTGGTCGATGTTGGCAGCCAATCTGTTAGTCATTTGGCTTGTGAACCCGGTGCGTGAAATGCCCTGAGAACGACAGGTTGCGCATAAATTACGCTGTCTGATGCTGATGCTGATATATTGAGAGCATTCACTGTAATGAGCAACACCTGACATTATGTAATATTATAACAGGATTTAGCCATGTCGTCGAGTTGAGGATATCGTTCTCATAGAACACCAATAGACTAATTTATGCAACTTTCATATAACACACCCGTTTCATCTCTTAAAAATCTACCCGAAAATTGTACAGCCAATTTTGGATTTTGGACCAATCAATTAGATCAAGGGAAGTTGAAGACACCATTGATTATAACTTGAACTCAATCAATAATCTCTTTATTCCAGGTACTTACCGCGGTGAGGGCGCTGGCGCAGGCGGCAACGGTTACGGATCTGGACCCGCTGGTGGAGCTGGTGGCTACTCCGGCGCTGGAGCAGGCGGTTTCGGCGGCGCCGGTGGCGCTGGATCCGGTTTTGGCGGAGCTGGCGGACACGGATCCGGTTTTGGCGGAGCTGGCACTGGTGGTGCCGGATCCGGTTTCGGTGGAGCTGGTGCTGGCCGTGGTGGTGCAGGAGCCGGTGGTTTTGGAGGTGCTGCCTCCCGTCAATACCTTGCCCCCAACGCTGGAGGTAGGGGATCCGGATCAGGAAACTTCAACTCCCAGACTGGATACCGGTACTAAGATGGATACTCTCGTGGTGATGCATGGAGGTGATGGCTGTGCAAATGTAGAACAGAAAGTATGGAAAAAATCTAAGTATTCAAGTGAAAAATTATGTCATTGAAAAATACAAATAATTACGTTGATTTTTTATAAAAATTAAAGTAATTGCTTTCTATTTTTTTGTGACAAATATCAAAATTTTGTATGTTTTGATTTGCACAGTCGTTAATAATACAATTTTCGTTTATCTTTGTTATTGAACATCGTATTTATTACTTTTAATTTTTTTCGCACTCTCCTTTATCGAACTACCCTCCGCCATCATTCACTGATATGTGATGTAAAAATAACGAATATTTTGCTGTGAACCGATACATGATGTGATGATTACTTTTAATAATATTGTTATTATTTTTGTTTATATAGAATAATACTGTCTCTCTTTCTCTTTATGATATGATCTCAAATCTTTGTATAAAACTCTTTTTTTTTTCTATAATGAAATTAAATTCTTCCTGTTAAAAATGATAGTTATAAGTTTTTAAACAGCAATGCAAGGACAGTATAGAGTAAGATGAAAAATGTATAAAAAAAGTTACATTTAGTATTTAAGAATTGTAAATATGAAATGAAGCAAACGAATATACGACTTAATGCAAAAATAATTATTTTATTTCGTTTCCGACCACCAGTTAAACGATACACAAACATGTTTATCCAAATACATTTAAGCCCTGTGTATTTATTAATGCTTAAAAGTGGTGACTGTTCACGATTACTTGATCGCAATGTGCGAGCAAGTAATCGTGAACAGTCACCACTTTTAAACAACAAAGTAAATTATAATAATTAAATTGTGTGTTTAAAAAAAACACACAATCTTAGACTGAAAGATGAAAGCTTCCTAAATAATCCTAAATTCACCTACCACTGGATCCACCTTCACTTCTATAAGCTGAGAATGGATGAAAAATTCGAGATGCATTAGAAAATACCCTTTTCAATGCTCATAAAATTAAACAATAATCTCCTTATTTAGTAGAAATATATTTAAAAAATATATATATTTATTACACCCACACAAAGAGGACACCTGTTTGTAAACAGTGGTAACAGTATAAGCTGATTATTACAAAAAGAAATATGTCTTATTCCCTTGCTTTTGTATATAATTATGCTCAATTTCCACCATCCAACCAATGCAACACAAATAAATAAAATAAATAATAAACGTTTATTTGGAACAATTCTATGCCCAAGGGCTAAAAAAAGATTTGGTATTTTGCTCTATAAATCTTCTAATTTAATGTTTATGAGATCATTACATACAGACATCAAAATAATAATAACTAAACAGTAACATTACAGCTTCAGTCTTATTTTATGAACTGTGCTAAGAGATTTTTAATACAAAAATAAACGGCGAGAAAAAAAAATATTTATCTTACGCATGAGTGACTGAATATTAACTTACTATGACTGCCTCAGAGGGCGGAGTTCGTGCGGCTGAATTTTGGGCCACAGATATTAGAACTTTTTTGCCATCGATATGTCGCAGCGAAATGGTTAAATTAGCCCTTTTAGTCAAACGCCTGGCCATTGGAAGGAGTCCTCGCATCGCTATGCTCTCTCGGCTGGCACGCGGTTGATCACAGTTCTAACCTAACCCATTTGGTCGGGGTGTCCTGGCTTAGTTACTGCGACCAATTCGGCTCGCACGTGATTGGTTACAGTTCCAACCTAAACTATAATTTATTGAATGTCATTCAAGCCGTTAGTTGAACGGCCGCCGTTTAGTTAAAAGGCTAGGCGCTTAACTAAATGGCTAATTAAACCAGTTGGCTGCGACAGATACACTTGGGCCGATTTTTTTATCCGGAGTTAAACTCAACCAATTGTTAATAATAGTAACTAACGGTTAAATTATAGCAAAATGTGTTTTTGATCAATTTTTAGTTTATCAAATGGTCACTAATGGTTATTTTTTTAACTAATAGTTAATAATTGTCCATGAGCAAAGATATTATATCATTAGATAACTAAAAAATGATCAAAAACACATTTTGCAAAAATTTATCCATTAGTTACTATTTTTAACAATTGGTTGAGTTTAACTACGGATTAAAAACCGGCCCTAAAAAGAAGAAGAACCTACTATGTAAATAGTTCGTGGCTATTGCGACAGGTGGCGCTATGTCTTTTGATATCAGTGATATCAAAAGACATAGCGCCAGTGAAACTCCATGGTGAAGATATTAGTGATATCATATCACTAATATCTTCACTATGGAGTTTCACTGCAAATGGCAGCATGATTATTATCCTACAAGTGCACTGCTATTTATTTACAAAAAGGTACAAAGGCGGACGCAGGACCGACATACACGGACTGCTTGAAGCAGTCAGGATGGACTGCTTCAAGCTGCGACTGCATAGTGAACTACAGTCTTCTACGTACACACATACACGAAACTGCTCGAGCAGTTGCAACTGCTTCGGGCGGTGGTGCGGTCAAGCAGTCGCCAGGCATACACCGAGCTCGAGCTGTCGACTGTTCTCGCGCAGTTACCTGATTTGAATGACGAGCAGTTGGTATCAACTGCTCCAGCAGTTATCAATGGCAGCTTCAAGCTGTTGACTATGACTGCAAGAGCGGTCCGTCTATGTTGATCAATCGCTAACTGCTCGAGCAGTCCGTGTATGTCGGCCCTAAATGCCTTAGGCATTCTCTACCAGTCAACCAAGAGTGGGAACAACTACTTCTAGCCCATACAAATATTTGTTCCGTGCGGGAATCGAACCCGCGACACGCAGCGCAGCAGTCAATCGCTTAACCACTGCGCCAACCGTGTCATCTTTAGCATTTTAGTTTAAGCGACAAATACTATACATACCTAAGTATAACTCGCAAATATGAATAAAGTCTTGAAAATAAATACATAATTATTATAAGCGAAACGAGTTTGAAAAGATATAAGCAGTTTATTTTTATCATTCCGTCTTCTTCCAACGTGGAAAACTTCACGAAGACTCGATTATTGGTTAAGATGATGGTTTAGGGAAACAGGACCAGAAAGTGTATTCAAATCCACACTTTTACGTTTATAATAAATAGGAACCTTTACAATAAGGTAGGGGCTTTGGTAGTGAATTATGAATAGTGATAGTGGTTTATATGAAATAAAATACTTTGATTTTAACTATTATCAGGCTACATACCGAATACAAACGGTGTTTAAACAAAAAATAAGGTCCTCGTTAGAACCATTCACTTCATGAATATTAAAAGTAGCTCCTCGTATTAAATCGATTGAATAAAAAAAGGTACAAATCAGACAACATCGCGGACTTTAAAAGGCAAACACTAGATGTTAGATCTTTAGCTAAAAACTAGTCTTATCGCCAAGGCATCGACTCATCATGCCTATGTATGAGATGCACTCTTAGCCAAGTTTGAGGTACAAAATGAAGGTAGTATATTAAAGGTAATTGAGGGAATATAGATTTGTCAACGGTGATTTACTTGGATTGAATGGTAATGCGATATCGCAATGTGTCCAAGATCTGTGTTGGGACATTATGAATCAATGGATATTTGATGATAATGTTAGAAATGTAATATGTAGAATAATGGTATTTTGTTTTGATAAGGTCTTGGAGCTCCAGCAGTCTTGGAGCTCAAGTCTCCACAGCGTCTTGAAGCCCCAACACAATACTTGTTCTGAAGATGGCTACTAGTTTCATTTGCCGAAAGACTGAAATCAAACCCTCTCCTATATGAAATAATAATAATATCCCTGGACAGTTCACACAGCGCCATCTAGTCCCAAGCTAAGCAACCTAATGCTTGTGTTATGGTAACAAGATGGCTGATAAACTACTTATATACCTACATTTTTTTTTGTAAATACATTCATATTATAGATAGAAAAACACCCAGATTCGGAACAAATACATGTAGGTCATACAAATATTTGTTCCGTGCGGGAATCGAACCCGCGACACGCAGCGCAGCAGTCAATCGCTTAACCACTGCGCCAACCGTGCCGTCAAGAGAATAATCATAGAGATTCCTACATGAGAAAAAAACATTGAATTGGTTAAGCAGAAACTGCTACTACTGATCTCCAGGCAGAAGAGCTACACAAAAAATAGTTATGCCTTGGTAAATAAAATAGCAACAGTGATGACCCAGTGGCAACAGTCACAACTTACGAGTTGTAGGTCGCAGGTTCGAACCCAGACAGGCATTTTACTTTGTGTAAATTATTTCATCAGCACTGCTTTCAATACGGTGAAGGAAAACATCGTGAGGAAACCGGCATGACCTAGAACCAAAAATTCGAAGACATGTTGTTACATCTACCAACCCGCACTGGGCCCGCGTGGTGGATTACGGCCCACTCCCTCACACAGAGAGGAGGCCTGTGTCCCAGCAGGAGAAACGTTAAAGGCTGATTATATTTGCAAGACAAGTTAGGGACGCTGACTGCCCATAATAATATACGTTGGATGTAGGTTCAATATTTTCCGGGTAGGTACCGCGCCTGAGAGAATTTTCATCAACCAACGTGTAAATGAATTAAGTAACTGAAAACTGGTGGCCCCTTTTCTGGTTTTCAGTTTTTTTCAATTACAATTAGAATTCATATTATAACTGGTTCTAACGCCATCTATTGCTCTAAGCCTAAACTAGAAGCGCTACGAGCTTAGTAAGCTCGCAACGCAACAGACTGCGTAAGCACTTAGAACGTAGCATTTACTTTGATAGTTACAATGATTGCAATCTGAATCAATAGCGCAGTGGCGCTTTTGTCTGTCTAGTAGCTGATTTGTAGAGTCGATTCTCGAAACTCTGATCAGAGCGTTGCTGCATATTTTATTAGTTAGGATTTGTTAAATACACCGTTAAATATTGATCGTTTTAATTCTTAAAATGGTTCAGTGTACTCATCAATAAGAACAAGAACAGAATAGTTGCTGGGGGACTTACTAATCGTCGTTTCTCGTGATCTAAGTTTCGTGATAAAGCTTAAATTACGACCAATCTACAAGGATTGATCGTAAATTAAGCTTTATTCGAGACCTCAGACTGTTGACAAAATTAAAGCGTATTAAAACAATAAGGCTAGTTTACCTTACCTTCATATCCACGCCATCTAAAAAAGAAACCAATTCCTGTGGTTTGAGAGCAATGGCCCTATAAGCTACGGTTTACTAGAAGAGCGGTCGCCGCCACATAGGGTCCCCAATTTAACGAGGAGTGACGTCACAGACAAGATGTTGGTCGTCCCGCGGCGAGATGGCCAGACAACATTGTTGCCACCGCGGGCAAAACTGGATGAGGCTGGCACAGGAACGTGGGGATTGGCACAAGAAAAGAGTGGCTTATGCTTAGCAGTGGCTGTAGTCGGGCTGTAGATGATGATGATGACGTCTGAAACGTTATTGGAACGAAGTTCCTTATCGCGCGTTGCGAAAGGGGGCTAGACGGAAAAAATTAAGACCAAAAGTTGGAACGACACTTTTTGCTATAGTTGTAAGCCGTGCGGCGTGCGCGTGTTTCTCTCTCTCTCTCTCTCTCTCTTATAGAAATCAAGCCAGTTTTTTTTGTCTGATTTTTTATTTGTTAATAATAAAAAAAAATATTATAACTTAAAAAAAATAAAATTTTATTACAATTCCTTCACTAATTAATCGAAAGGAACTTCGTTCCATCCGGGTGTCCCTTGACACCTCTCAATTTTTTTTGTAAAACTACGGGTAAGTTTTTGTGTTTTCCTAGAGAGCGTTTTTGGCACATCTCTTGTAAAGCAGCCTTAGACATGCGAGGTAACTTAGCCAAAATCATTTTGCTAGCTAGACTTTTTACATCTGCCACTACAGATGATGTATTTAAATCAAATATGTAGTAATAGTGCGTACTTTACAAATATCGTGATCATAACCAAATTGCTCTGCATCTTTGTTACAAAGTAGGTCATCAACGAAGGTCTGAATCATATCAATTTGGCAAATGAACAATAACTATGTATCTGACTTCATTAGTTTTTATCAGATACTGTGTGTTCACGATTTTGTAATCTGTCTGTGTGCTGATCTCATTTGTATAAACCAATTAGGTTATGTTATTAAAGCGGCATTAGGCTGTTTTTCCACCAAAGATATGCTATGCACTATGCTGCGAGGATGTGAAAGCTAAGCTACAAAACTGTGCGACCGTTTCCACATATGCTAAGCTGTGTAGCGGAGCGAGTAAGATATGCTATGAAGATGCCCCGCCGCGAGGTAGTTGTGCGAGGAAGATGCTCGACTCAAGCAATGCGATGCATCGATAGTAGGTAAAGTACGGGGAGTACTCTGCTCTGCACTACACCACTCGCGCATCCACAGCTCCCATCCATAGCACGCATCCTTCGGTATATAAATAAACATAGCTTAGTTTAATCCGTTTCCACCAGTGCTATGCTATGTGGACCAATAAATATGATTGGTGGATAACAAACGCATCCATAGCAACGTAGCATAGCACATTTCTGGTGGAAACGCAGCCTTACGCTATGACGCTATGGAGCGACTGCCTATCTAGCTTCTACAACCAGTTACTGGGTAATACTTTCAGGTTTCTGACGACCCGTAACGACTGTCAAAATTCCATGAATTCTGCGACCAAAGGCTTAATGTGCTGTCTGAGGCACGGAGAGGTCTCCGTATGTAAAGGTGGGCACCCAGCCATGGAACAACCTCGGCAAGCATAGCTTAACCTAATCGATCGACCTATATTACTTACACCCCTTGTGTCACCCTTTATAAAATTGTACATATTCATGTTCTGTAATTTGTATGGTGTACAATAAAGAGTATTCTATTCTATCTACTTCTCTACTTAGTCATGAGCCCCTTCTTATAGTTACAATTGATACCGACATTAAATTAGCTGTATTACATCATTTTCCTAAATGCAAGCCCAAGAACAATAACTTCGTTTTCCTGGGCAATCACAGAGAACTATAGCTAAATAAATGTTTTTTCTTTCTTTCTTTCTTTTCTTTCTTACAGATTCGTTGTAACAAGACAGCTAAGGAAGTGTTGAAGCATTGGTTGATGCTTTCAGTCGACTAGTTGACAAAGAGGTTCCTTTGTCAAATAGTCCACAAAGAAATAAATATTCCAGATTTCTGAAAGCCAATTCTCCCACTCAAAAAACGTTCAAATTCCAGTCGTAATCTCATCTCAGCGACAAATAATGGCTAAAATGTATGTACTCGTAAATTGATTGTAGGTACAGAAGCCAGCAGGTTAAGCTACCCGAAACTGTCAAATTTTCCCAATCAACCTTGAACCTTTAGAGATAAAGTTGAACATCTATTAAAAAAAAAATTACAGATTGTAGTAGTTTTATGTGCTGGCGTTTGTACTTTTGATAGTCTGCGATTGAGATTAGAATGCGATCGTTCTTGAAAATACGAGAATTGCCCTTCTGATTATGATTCGTTTCTCTGATAAGTAAACATGTCCATCCATCATGAGATTACTATTATAAGAACTTGCTAATTGCGCGGTAAACTCTGCTTGCGAGATGCAGGATTTGCGTGACGTCAGTATGACGCGTTGTTCGCATGTGGCGTTATAGATACCGCTACAAACTCATAATAAAAACAAATCTAGGTCAAATCCTATTACGATCTTATTTCACGAACAACTGACATCATTTATTCTGAATCAGATAAGGGTTAGTGCTCATCGTTCTCTTATTATTGCAAATTAAATTTTATTCGTCCTTTTATAGCGTCATGTCTACAGTCAAGGTTTGTTTAGGTCTATTTTAATTTACTTTAGATTTGCACGTAGGTCTAATCTGCAAGTAGCGATAGCCTGGGAATTTTGAAAATTCGCGACATCTTCCAAATTTGGGGACATTTTGATGGCGTAGGGCGGTTGGCGCAATGGTTGCGCGATTATCTGCGTAGCGGGTACGATGTTTGAGCTAGAAATTAGTTTTACATTGAATTTGTAAATAATCAGAAAATACAATCAAAGATCATGCCAAAATAATAATAATGTTGGTACCCATATCTGATGAATAAAACTGATTGAGTTCCATAAGGAAACTTTAGGTAGTCTAATTTCTGTCGCGGCCGGTCGCACATGCGATAGACCGACCATATCCAATCCGCAGTTGGCGGCCCATTACACGAATGCACTCATGTCACAGCCGGCAGAGAAGGATGGCGTCACATCATAAGGCAAATCTGGGGGTCTACTCCGAAGTAGTATCGGCCGAATGTTCGGCCGTTACCTGCTACGAAGTTACTATTTGGTTCGGTCGGTTCCGATCCTACACTCCTACACTCTTTCGAATATTGACTATGATCCCGACCCAACTGAGCCGTTCGTAACTTTTTTCGCATTTTTCAATAATATTCGGTTCGGCCATGTGTCGGTCCGATCCGAACATTCGCACTTTGCACTTCGGAGTAGGCCTTCAGGACTGTCTGAAATCTCACTGCCACGTGATGACCACGACCGATCTGTCAAGAGTGCACCGACAACGAAGAAGAAGAAGATTTTTAGGGTTCTGTACCCAAAGGGTAAAAACGGGTCCCTATTAATAAGACTTTGCTGTCCGGTCTGTCACCAGGCTGTATCTCAAGAACCGCGATAGCTAGATAGTTGAAATTTTCACAAATTAGGTATTTCTGTTACCGCTATAACAACAACTACTAAAAACAAAATAAAATAAATATTTAGGGGGGGGGCATACAACAGTCGTGATTTTTATAGATAATGGTACGGAACCCTTCGTGCGCGAGTTTGGCTCACACTTGGCCAGTTTTTTTTTTCTAAAATAGGCCTAAGCCATCCTCCCATACCTACTGTAATTTGAAAACATTGTAAAAGCCAATTATTTTAAAAAGAGTAACCGTGGTGTTACTTGCCGGCTCTTCTCCATATTAAACGACCAATTGGAACCGTGCACCTAACTTCTGATGTTTCATATAAGTGCCCATGTAGGTTTATGTGAAATAAAATATTTTGAATTTGAAAATAAAAACGCAGCAATAATCTAAGTAACACGATAAGATTATAATTTTATTATCAGTAATGAAACCTTTCCGATCTCTCAAGTTTAAACATGGAATGTGTTTGAAATGATATTATTAATTTATTTTGATTGATCTTTACGGTCAATCATTATTAGGTAAAGAATGCGATACGATTTTATGGGTTACCCAAACCATGGGCCTCTGTAATTACAGATGCCCATGGTTTGGTACTCACCACTAAAAGATGAAACGAACCGTTTTACCAATTTGCAAATCCACAGAAGAGGCTCCATTTTATTTTATTTTTTTACGTT
Organism: Apamea sordens; assembly: GCA_945859715.1. Taxonomy (NCBI): domain Eukaryota; kingdom Metazoa; phylum Arthropoda; class Insecta; order Lepidoptera; family Noctuidae; genus Apamea; species Apamea sordens. Next base: position 3,047,773 of record OX244002.1, read on the forward strand.
TTTTCACACCCATAACGTACAGTCAACAGCAAAAGTAGATGATCAAAATCAGAAATTCAATACTAATTAACGGAGTTCGCAGCTATATGGCAGCTGTACTAGTAGTAAATGTTTGGTATAATTTACAATCACATACTTTTGAATTACTTCAACGCCACACAGTTCTGACGCGAAGTCCGTTCTTTAGTATTGAATTTCTGATTTTGATCATCTACTTTTGCTGTTGACTGTACAAGCTTATCAGTGCTCCTTAGGTAGAGGATCAGAAAAATAAGGCTTTAATGCCATTTAAGAAGCATCTGATCGTAGGCTGCAGTCCAACGACCTTATTAATAAACCAGGAGTAAACTTACATTAGTGATAACAAATATCAGTGATTATGCCATATATTACACACCCGTGAAAGATGATAATGGCTAAACAGAAAGTGCCAACGCCCCCTCGTGGGCGACGAGAATTTCAGGGGGGACAGTAGAAGACCCAGAGAAAACTATATGTATATCCTGTCATCATAAGAGAAAACTATAATTATGTCTAATTTTGCGAGGGTTTACTTTATTTTGGGTTTGTTTATTATTAAGAGGAAAAATATATTATGTAACCAGTCTTCAAAATTATTCTTCTTATGTAATTGATCACTTTGTAACTTGCTGATAGCACCCGATCGATTCTGTACAAAACGTCGCCGTGAAAACTTACGAGGAGCGCGCCGTCAATCCCTAGCTTCTGCAGTGCGATTCTGTAACTATCTCACCGTGAAAACTTAGGTGAAGTGAGCGTGGAGTGAGCTGTCATTCCAAATAATGCTAGGGATTGACACTACTGACAACTCACATCAAACTCACTTCACTTGAGTTTTCACGGTGAGATTTTTACAGAATCGACCGGCAGCTAGGATGACAGCTCACTTCAAGCTCACTTCGCCTAAGTTTTCACGGTGATATTTTTACAAAATAGATCAGCTGCTCTTGCAGAAATAGTAGTGATGAAGTATGAGGGACCAACTACAGTCAAAGTGATTCTAAAATCGAATGCCCCATGATTTTATACACGAACAAGTTCCGTTTAGACTTCGGAGCCTTCAGATGTTCACGACATCCTCATAAATAACCGATCATGAACCGATTGATCGATAAAAAAATCGTTAATTGATCCCATCAAGAGCTGTTAATTAAAGCGTGGGATCATTACGTACGCGGAAATAAAATCGATTTACGATATTTGATGAAGAATCGAATAAAAAATCGGTACTGTTGACAGAAGTTTTATAAAATAAAAGATGCTTTAATAACGATTTAAAAAAGATCTATATAATTTTGCAACATCATAGTGTATTTATTTTATAATTAATCACGTAATTTTTCTCAATAAACTTTTTTGCTGAAATCGATTATCGGAATTATCGATCAAAGGTACCTAAGTAATATTTATAAATAGACCATTTGAAATAAAATGTATAACGCCACATTTATTTTTAGCGCTGTCATTATGATGTTGAATTTAATATGAGACGGAGTAGAATCTTCTTCAGAAATAGTAAAACTTGCAACCACTTAAAGGGACGAGCCACTTTTGTCTCCACAACTATTTCGTCTCTGTATAGAAGTGCGTGCATGTACCGACGCGACAGCTGGGATACATTTTTGTCCGCGGGTTTGTACGCAACTATCGCCCGTCTATTGGTTGCAATGCAATTGTGCGCGCACGGCGATAAAAAAAATTGCCGGCTAACCAGATGGCCAATTCTCGTAATTTTAACCCTTAATTTGGCATTGTATGTACTGTCATACACGAACGTTCACAGTATGATCTCAGTCTCAATCTGTAAAAGAATACTTCTAATTTCCATACATTTTGACAAGTTTTTGACATTTGTTTGTCACCGAGATGAGACTGCGACTAGATTTTGAACGTTTTAAATTACGAGAATTGGCGTTCTGTTGTCGCTCAACCAAAATTTTTAAACGTAGCGTTACTGTTGCTCCCGTGTCCGCATCGTCCAAATCTAGGAGACAGCGACAGAGACAAAAAGTTGCTCGTGGGCGTCCTCCCTTAGTAATAATAATCAGCTTGTATTTTCCCAATGCAGGGCAAAAGCCTCCTTTCCTTTTTCCACTCAACTTGATCCTGAGCCAATATGGACCAACCCCTCATATTAGACGTCAAGTTCGTCCCGCGATCTACGCCTGGGTCTTCCGCGATGCCATTAGACGTTTTCAGCGACCCATGCATTTCATTGTTAGTCTTAGCCCACAATGAATGCTACATCCGACAAACGTGTCTGGCCTGGCTGCTTTGCGTCTGCGATTTGTGCCTTTTTTTTATCGTGGAGAAATGCTCATGCATTCTGCACTACCACGGGGAGATAGTGCAGTTATGTGGGACTCTAACCCACTAAAACTCCTCTGCTGCTTATGGCGGGAACACGGGCACGCGTTAGCACTCATCTGTGAACCCGCCGCGGCTATCCGTCACCAGATCCTCCTCTGAGGAGTACTCCCCAACACCGGCGCACCAGAACACATAGCACGCCATGACCACCCTAGAGACCAAACCAGCACATCGGTGCCAGATGACACCGTGTCTGGGCACCCTTGGTCCCCCTGCGACGGGTCAGGTCATTGACCCCGCCGCCTGCCAATTTACGGCCGCAGAGGATAGGGAGAGCGGCCAACGTCATACCAACACTCCTCCCCTGCGGCCCCACCGCGTCCGCCATCGGACAGTGGAGACCCCGTTAAGGCTGCGGAAGGTAGGGAGAGCGGCGCACCGCAATACTCCTCTCCCGCCGCGGCCTCCAACTCTCAGCCGCGATGCCTCCTATACGACATCACGGCCCGCCTCAGTTGCGATGTCGCCCAAGCGGCACCGCAACCTAGTTGTTGGCCGCTACGTCGTCGGCTTACTGGAAAAGCCCTGACGAGCGGCCCCTCCTCGGATTCCTCTTGGCTTCACCATGGTTATCCAAGCCACGGCTACTGAGACCAAATTCGGGAACCCACCGGGTGGTGGGGCGGTGCGATTGGTGCCTTAAAGCGCAGTATCGTTTTCCATATTCAGTTGGTAAGACAGACTCCAAGGATACTACGTTCCATCGCTCGCATGCAAACCTCGAGTTTAAATATATTTATTTTGACCTGCCTAACCCTTTCCCAACTATGTTGGGGTCGGCTTCCAGTCTAACCACATACAGCTCAATACCAGTATTTTACATGGAGCGACTGCCTATTTGACCTCCACAACCCAGTTTCTGGGTAATAAGATACCCCTTGGTAAGACTAGTTATCAGACTTTCGGGGTTCTAAATACCCATAACGACTGTCACAGATCCAAAGATCCGAGACACGATTCGACTAATACGAGTAGAGAAGTATGGAAGAAAACGACATGTTGCGCCGATCCCAAATAAATTGGGATATGGTGTTCTTTCGGTCACACCCTCTATAAACCTAGGAAACAGAAGTGTGGAAATAATATGCGTAGCAAAACTAAAGATCATACATAAAAACTGGAATAATCGCTGCAAGGAAGACATTCTGTAATTATTTGAGTATGCATTAAAGTAAATAAAAGCTAGATTTTCATAATTTCCGTGTCTAAATCAATAAAAATAGTCACGCATTTGCAAAACTAGATATCTGCAGAAACATGAAACAACTACCTACTAATTTTAAGAATCGGATTTTTGATACCGCCATGATGGATTTGTCCCGCGGCTCTGAAACTCTGAGTCCTCGAACGGAATTTACATAATTTGTTTTAAATAGTATTTACTTGTATTTTTGAGAAAAAAATAGTTTTGAAACTGTAGTTGGTTTTAGAAAATGCATTTCAACTTTGTCTCTGAGATATCTGCAATACAAAAGGCATAACATGTGCGTTTCCATTGCAGATGTCTATAATTTCGAACGATTTTTGAATTGAAAATACAACTATTCTATAGCATTTAGGATTAAAAACATCAGATATGAACAAAGTTTTAAAACCATATAAATACTATTATAAAAAACCAATTTTTTTTAATTAAAAAAATAATTTACGTTAGGTATATTTACTCCGCGCGTTCATGCCTAAACCCACAGTTTGATTTTGGGTCCAGTCACATGTGTTTCTGACCATTTAAATGACAGTGTTACTAACGCATATGAAGATGCTCACTACCTCCTAACCCTCGTCCTGCTGACTAACTTTTAAGAGTTTTTTTTTTATTACAGAAAGCATCACCAGCAAAGTTACTTCTCAAAATCGTGACCGGACACAAACTGCCGACTACATAGTGCCTTTGTACTTACGTAATCTATTTTACACTATACATTAGCAACAAGGTGTAGTTACATAATTCGCAAAAAATATTCATTAACCTTTGGCTGTCGGGCACGAGACTCGAGACGAAGATCACTGGCTTCTATAGTTTTTAAGATAGATAATTGAGACAAAAAACGTTTAACACTTTACTAATATCATCTGCCTAGCCTTTTCCCAACTATGTTGGGGTCGGCTTCCAGTCTAACCGGATGCAGCTGAATACCAGTATTTTACATGGAGCGACTGCCTATCTGACCTCCACAACCCAGTTACTGGGTAATACGATACCACTTGATAAGACTGGTTGTCAGACTTTCGGGCTTCTGACTACCCGTAACGACTGCCAAAGATCCACGAATGACAGCCGGGACCAACGGCTTAACGTGCTTTCCGAGGCATTAACACTTTAATAATAGTGCTTGGATGTACCTAGTAGACTATCAGAAAAAACAGTTTTCGCCACCAAAGACCATTGATGAAAGAGTCCCACAATACTATAATTCCTGTGAACAGTAATTATTATTAGCCTGTGATATCCTCCTGCAAGGCAAAAGCCTCCCAACTCTCTTTCCGCTTCTCTCTATTCAAAGCTGCTAAGGACCAGTTCTTATTGAAGGAGCCAGTCCAGCTCACCGCGCCATCTCCATCTGGGCCTGCCGCCATGTCGCTTGTCCTTAAGAGGGACCCATTGGATTGTAAGTTTGGCCCATTGGTCGTCTGACATGCGGCAGATGTATCCAGCCCAGTACCATTTTAGCGTGACATCAGTTATCAGCAGAGGTCCACGCTCGAGGTTTGCCGGAGGGCTATGGAACAGAGTATTCTGGGCATTAAACTAATAGACCGGGTTAGGAATACGACTATCCGTTCCATCACAAAGATAAATGAGTCAACCGTAAAGTGGGCAGTTAATCTTTTACCGCACCAACTTATCAGCACCTGCCTAGCCTTTTTCCAACTATGTAGGGGTCGGCTTCGAGTCTTACCAGGTGCAGCTTTTTCTTCTTCATGTTGCTGGCATCTTGCTGGCTCAAAACTTCGCCAATTCCACGGCATCGTCTGTGGCAGCGCAGAGATCACGGATTCAGCTGAATACCAATATTTTACATGGTGCGACTGCCTATCATAAACATTTACTGGGTTACAGGATACTCCTTGGTGGTAATCCATACCAACATAGGTACATAAAATGGGCCGTAAAAATATCACCTTATTCTCCACTACCTTTAAGACAGTTATAGATTATTGTCCAACTGCTGGGCCAATGTCTCCCCACAGCTTTCTACTCTTTTCTGTGTGTGGCCAATCTCCCCATAAACCATTTTAAGTTATCATGTATGTAGGATATATCGGTACAAATGCGCCAGAGACGTCACGCAGTAGGAAGGCGAGGTAAGATTACTAATAATCTAAATATATTATACTTAGTTAAAACAAAACCTTGCGAATTCAGTGATGCTACCGCATGCATGCTACATGTTGCTACCGAAATAATTATAGGTTTAGTAAAGTATTCCATTAAGAACTAGTGCCTCAAAAACTAGTGTTAAAATCGTGTCTAGTTAATCAATTTATGTTTTTACATTTTTAAGTACTAACTATTAAACAGTAATGTAATTTTTTGCCGCCAAGGTGCCTTCTGCTTACTAATGTTCTGTCAGTCACGAAAATGAATCAGGTTGAAATTAATAGGTTCCTGTTTTTTGAGAATTCTTTGGTTGGTTAAAATTAATAATTTGTCATCATTAAAAATAGGCTATAGCTTACTTTATTTAAAAATTAACAATAAAAACTCTAGAAACATCCAACTATTTATCATCACTAACTTTTTTAACTATTCATCTATCTCATTCCAACTATTTTGGATTGAATTTTCGTATTTTCATTTGTGTGTAATTATTTTATTACAATGCTGTACATGCTATAAATAAAATTGATAAAAGATAATTCCATCATTTTGGAAGCTATTAATAAGAATAATAACCCTACCAACATCTCTACGTTGTCGTCGTGGTGGGGCTTGCGCGCTCCTGAACTCCAGTCTGTGCTGGTAGAGAATACTTTGCCGAAACAGGTCTAGAGTGAGAAGCCAGATCATGAGGGATACAGAAACCCACAGGTCAGCATTTGGTGAGCTTTGGGCAGTAGCGACTCCATGGACCCCTATCTCCGGGGAGAAATTCTTCCTCACCTCTTGCTTGCCTTTATTGGCGGGCTGGAGTGAACGATGACGCGGAACGGAGCTCCCAGCTCTTTCTTGCCAGCTTGAGTGAAAATTCGCAAGGCTAAACTTGCTCGGAGTATTAAAGTAAGTGCTAGTAGGCATTTTGACCATCTTCTGGGCTCCGGGACTGTTCTGATAGACGTGGAATTAAATACCACTCCACTTCTCAAGGAAAAACCTTACGCTTCAGCAACAAGATGCAAAACCAGTAGCTAATAATAGCGCTCAACAGGGCGCTAAAAACGGGTCCTTTCAATAGGTCGGCAAAACCCAATAATTAAGATGAACAAGCAAAAGGTTAAAAATATGTTACTAAAAGCAACTTTCGACCAGGATCTTTACCTAGGTACTTATTTTTTCCACATTAATTCTGTAACAACACTCTAAAAGTAATTGTATGAACTTTAAAAAGAATCGAATCACTCACGTGATCTAAGTCGTTTATTCTGAATCTAGATTCATAGATACTTAGCTAATGGGTAGCAATATTTGAAAGTATCTAAGGCTGGTTCAGACAAAGTCGGCATCGATAAATAATATAATACCTATATACATGTAATATTATTGTGATTTTTGGAACGAAGTTCCTTATCGCGCGTTGCGAAAGGGGGCTAGACGGAAAAAATGAAGACCAAAAGTTGGAACGACACTTTTTGCTATAGTTGTAAGCCGTGCGGCGTGCGCGTGTTTCTCTGTCTGTCTCTCTCTCTCTCTTTGAACTTCGTTCTATCCGGGTGTCCCTTGACACCTCTCAATTTTTTGTTTTTTTTTTGGCATCTTGTAAATTCTTTATATTATTAAATTAGTTTCATTTCATCGTGCCTTTGTGTGTTATGTTATTTCTTTAATGTAAACTACAATTTAGCAATTGCAATCAGCTATTAATGACAACATAATAAAATCGGACTCACAAGTCGCCGAGGCATTTGAAAATTTCTTTTCAGATATTCCCGTTTCAACTACTAAATCCCTAAACTCATCACCTTCTGTTGCTGAGTCTTTGCTTAAGGAAAATGTTAATGGTTGTGATTCGGAATTTCATTTTGAACATATTAACTGTAGAGATATAATTAAAACCTTTCACACTTTAAATGTTAAAAAGACTGCAGATCTGTGGGGTAACTCTGTAGAAGTTGCTAAGTCTATTATTGACATTGTAGCACCTACTCTAGCTCTTATCTTTAATAGTTGTATTGACAGTGGGGAGTTTCCTGACCTTATGAAAAATAGTAAAATAATACCTTTGTTTAAATCAGGTAGTACATCAGACCCTACAAATTATAGACCTATTTCTGTACTACCTACCTTTAGTAAAATTTTTGAGAAATTAATTTTAGATCAAATGCAAAGATTTTTTAATAAACACAAACTATTACATAGCAAACAGTTCGGTTTTACAAGGGGTCGTTCAACTACTGATGCCGGTGTTGAACTTATAGGACATATTTATAATGCATGGGAAGACAAATGCGATGCCTTGGGCATCTTTTGTGATTTGTCCAAGGCATTCGATTGCGTTCTTCACGAAACTTTAATCAGGAAACTCCGCCACTACGGAATCGGGAACACTGCTCTGGATCTTCTTACCTCATACTTGAGTAAGAGGATTCAGAGCGTTGACGTTAATGGAAAAAGATCTCCCGGATCCATAGTAACAATGGGAGTCCCACAGGGCTCAATTCTTGGTCCTTTCTTGTTTCTTATTTATATAAATGACTTGCCGTACCTCATAAAGGATAATCATGATATAGTGTTGTTTGCAGATGACACTTCACTTTTGTTTAAACTTAAACGTCAGCAGCAGGTTACTGACGATGTAAATAGCGCGATCTCTAAAGTAGTCCACTGGTTCAATGTTAATAATTTACTTTTAAACGAGAAAAAAACCAAATGCATTAAGTTTACGCTACCTCACGTTAGGCAGGTGAAAACTAATGTGTTGATAAAGGGCGAAGAATTGAATCCTGAAGACAGCACAGTATTCTTGGGCATAACTTTGGATGCTAAGCTTCAGTGGGGTCCACATATAGATAAATTGTCAAAAAAGCTAAGTTCCGCAGCATACGCTGTTAGAAAAATTCGTAATTTAACTGATATAGAGACAGCCCGTTTAGTGTACTTTAGCTATTTTCATAGTGTGATGTCATACGGTATTCTATTGTGGGGAAATGCCGCTGATATTCAGACTATCTTTGTTTTGCAGAAGCGAGCTGTTCGTTCAATTTATAAACTGAGTCCGAGACATTCGCTCAGAGACAAATTTAAAGAGATTAATGTTATGACTGTGCCTTCTCAATATATTTATGAAAATCTTTTATATGCCCATAAAAATATAAAATTGTTTAAAAAATACAGTGATATCCATGATATAAATACTAGGAACAAACACAAATTTGTTGTACCTACAACAAGGCTCAAGAAAATAGGTGGCTCGTTCAGATGCCAATGTATACGCTTTTATAATAAAGTTCCAAGCCCAGTTCAAGATCTAAGCCTTAATAAATTCAAATCATTTATTAAACGTAAGTTGTGCCAGAAAGCCTTTTATACCGTTAAGGATTATATCGAGGACAAAAAGGCTTGGGATTAAGCTGCTTCCAATTTTTTTTATTTTTTACATATTGAATGTTTTTATTTTGTTTTTCTCTGTTTTGTTGTTGTTTTTTTTTATATACACTGACATTAATGAATTTTATATATACTATGACATTTGCTTACTTAGTAAAGTATTATATTATTTTAATTATTGTGAATGTGAAGACTATGTGGGTCATTGTATTTATATTATTCTTCTCTCTGTTCTCTTAGTTTTTGTCATGGTCTGGCAGTTTGAGTAATTAATGTGGCCTACCCAAATGTCCTTTCTTTGGTATTGTTCGTCGGATCGTTGAGCTCCTTAAGTTTTGAGTTGAGCTGCACGATTTCTGACAAATGCGTGCACTGACTGGACAGGTCCTCTCAAGCTGTGTGGTTCTTTCCTCAAAAGACCATCTCAGACATCGACCTACATGGTCTTCATATGATCTGACCAAGATTATGTCTGGACTTTAAAAGAGACTGTGACGTCTGAGTTTGTTTCGGCCTTTCTTCTCAGACTAGTCAGATAGGAAACGCCGACCTCATCTAGTTTAAAATATGATTGACGTGTAAAAGTGTTTGTACAAACCTACTTACAAAAATAAAATCATTTATCATTTAGCTGAGATGAGAATGCTGAGGGATGTGTGGAACACCACACATCCCTCAGCATTCTCATCTCACTCATTTCATATTCTATCCATTCGTGTAACAACACGAATGGATAGAATATGAAATGAGTATATAAGAGGAAGTCTGAAAGTAGCACCGGTAACTGAAAAGTTGTGTGGAAATCGGCGAGGAAATGTCATGAGGAAAGTTTTGAGTATAATGTAGATGGCTATATGAGTAGGAGAAGACCAAATAAATGGATGGACTGTGTGAATGATGATATGGTTAGAAAGGGGGTGACTGCCGAGATGGCGACTAATAGAGAATTATGGATGGATGAAAAACACATGTTGCGCCGACCACAAATAAATTGCAATCAGAGCAGGAGAATGATGGTGTTATCTCTTTTATGTGCACATATATTTTTATTATTTATTTTTTTAAAAACGTTGCCCCACACTAGGATTTTCTCCTGTATCGTGGGTGCGTTTACAAACATTTAAACTCAGATGACACAAACAGCCAGACCTGGAACAACTACTTATAGGCCATACAAATTTTTGTTCCGTGCGGGAATCGAACACGCGACACGCAGCGCAGCAGTCAATCGCTTAACCACTGCGCCAATCGTGCCGTCAAATATCTATCTATCTAACTGGTTGTTAGTCCTTGTTGGGTATGAAACATACAGATGTTATAGGTACTCATCAATTTCACCTACGCGATTAACCTAACCGATGACCGGTGCAACGGTGTGACTTTGACGATTGACAAATGACAGAATAATCATTAAACCAACTAAGATAGACACACATAATAGAAGAAGCAATCCGTCAACCTGTCTTAAAATGGTATTAATGTGTATTCTGTACATAGGGATAGTCGAACTCGTAATTGCTTTACCGTTTTCGACAAGAATTCCCAGTAAATTGAAACTGTACTAAGGTTGTACCCACATAGCTTGCGGAGTAAGCAAGCTGTCGTGGCAGTGGGCTGGGCATGTTTGTCGAAGGAGCGATTGCAGGTAGAGCAAACGAGACCTGGGGGTCTACTCCGAAGTAGTATCGGCCGAATGTTCGGCCGTTTCCTGCTACGAAGTTACTATTTGGTTCGGTCGGTTCCGATCCTACACTCCTACACTCTTTCGAATATTGACTATGGTCCCGACCCAACTGATCCGATCCGAACTTTTTTCGCATTTTTCAATAATATTCGGTTCGGTCATGTGTCGGTCTGATCCGAATATCGCACTTTGCTCTTCGGAGTAGGCCCCCTGGACTAGAGACCGCGAATCAGCAAACTTAGTGTAGGACGCCCCCCAGTTATGTTAGTAAAGTTAGTTAGGTTAAGCTACGCTTGCCGCGGTTGGTTCATGGATGGGTGACCATTACCTATTTCGGGGACCCCTCGTCAATCGAGACCTTTGACAGTTGTTACGAGTAGTCAGAAACCCAGTTAGTCTGACCACCAGTCTTACCAAGCGGTATCGTGATACCCAGTAACTTGGTTGCGGAGCTCATATAGGTATAGTCGTTCGATGTGAAATATTGGTATCCAGCTGCATCCGCATGGACTGAAAGCCGACCTAACATTTGGGAATCATCAGTTGGCTTAGGCAAATTGATTTTATTGGCCCCTATAATGAGTTAAGAAGATTAAATATCCAGCGAATTTATTTGGCTCATTAACGTTTACGAGTATAGGTATAAGATTTGAACATAGGAAACTAATATAGCAAGCGAGCCGACAAGCACGAAATCATAATAATATCGATTCACGCAATGCAATTAAACATTCAAGATCACGACCCAGACAGTGAACTGATATGAATCGATTTGTATCGATACTTTCATTTGGAATCGATATATATTATGATGTGATGTTTTGAGTACAGACGCCAGCACATCAAGCTACTACAATCTGTCAGATTTCTTTAATAGATTTTCGACTTTATTGCTATAGCATTAGGTTCAATGTTGATTGGGAAAATCTGACAGTTTCGGGTAGGTTGACCTGCTGGCGTCCGTACATAATTGGGTAGTTTCACACACAATTACTAAGATGCGTAAATAACTATACCTGGATCACGTATAGTAACAAAACATCACGCCTGTAAACCCAAAGGGTGTACCTACACCCACATTTTTTCATAAATCATAAATCATTTCAGGGAAATAAAATTTCACCCTCATTACGGGCATGCAAAATTATAGTTAATTTACACCAATATTTTTTTAAATTACAATTATTAGAACTATTTTAATTATTACAATTTATAAGAAAAAATTAATTAAAATTATTAGAATCATTTAAATTACAATTATTAGAATTACAGTGATTTCAATTACTTACATTATTGAAATTATTATTAAAGACAAAGTCACAGAAAATAAGAGGAATTAACCAGTATCTTAGTGGGCACCAAATCGGCATGTGCTTTTATTAAAAAAATCTATAACAGTGTAGAAGCTCTTCTGGCTAACCATTTTCGCAAGGCACAATAGAACCTTTTAAATGGCAGATCGCTCATTCCTTTGGGTAAAGAGTTATACAGGGTTATTTTTCAAAGACCAGCCAAATTTAAGGATGCATGACGTGACATGATTTAGTTTTTTTGTAATTTGAAGCAAACATATTTTACTTTTATCACCCTCCATATTGGTGCCCAAAATACAGGCTTGCCTAGTTTGGGGCCAATGTAAAATGTCTGTAATAATTTGAGCAATAGTTTTCATGATATTAAAAAAAAATGACTTCAAATGATGTAATTTTCTTTTTTAAGGTAAAGCCAAGGCAAGGTTGTTTCTAGGTAAAGGCAAGTAGATGCTAATCATACAAAAATATGACGTAAAATGATGCAGAAATGGTTCCCTTTGCCAAACGTCCAGACGTCCAAACGTCCTTTGCCAGACCATCACACTGAACAACTTTCTCCAATGATAAATAAATAATAAATAAGACTGATGCTACATTTCCAAACATTTAAATACTTAGTTCGTTTATATCGCTTGATCTCTATGTTCAGCACCCAGTTGTAAAAACATAGATAAATAATTATTGCTTTCGTATTGAATGGTTAAAAAAAAAAAACTAAGTGCAGAATCTAAAAATAAATAACGTACACGAATCTGGCGCTAAAATACCAATAGTCCTTTTCCCCATCGATACCAAGTAAATGAAATCCTTGGAAAAATACTCTAAGACCTGACATACGAGGTCGCTCACGTTCGGTAGCTCAAAAAAGCTTCGAACTAATTACATGAGGTATCATAGCTTTGCTTCATTATCTTAGTGATAAAATGACGTCAGACGCGTGTGTTCAGGATCGACAGCAGATGGTATATAATAGGTCAGTCGACTCGCAGCATCACAGTTCAACTTGAGCTTCATCCACATTAGGTTTTGAGTGTTCCGACAACTGCTATACAACATGAAACTGGTAATTAATATTTAGCATTGTTAAAATAAGATGAGCCTAATTTTTTAATCCCTCAAGATTGGATAACTATTTAAATTGGAAAACGGTCTTACAATATTAAAAAATATTATTTCTTAAAAATACTTTTAGAAAAATGTTGACATCGTGAAAACAGTGAAAATTATCCTTTATTATAGAAAACTTTCGAAAACTTTTCAACATACAAAGTATGCCGATTCCATCTTATTACATCCATCTATTACTGATTATATTTCTCTTTCCACAGTTCGTGATCGCCGCCCTCGTCGCCGTGGCCGCTGCAGGTCGTCTGGAACATCTGGAACGCTCATACCTTCCTCCTGACAACTCCATCGGCGTTGCTAGGTCCTCCTTCGGATCCAACGGAGGCTTCGGTTCTCCCAGCTCCCACGGATCCTTTGGAGCTAACTCTGGTGCCTTCGGCGGCGCTGGAGCTGGTCAGCACGGTCACAACGCTGGCGGTAACTTCGACGGTGCCACCTCCAACCAGTACCTGCCCCCTAACCACGGACTTTCTGCTTCTAACGGTGGTTCTCAGTTCGGCGGTTCTCCTCACGGTAAGTCACACCAAAATTATACTGACATACATAACATCACGCTCATCTCCGGAAGGGTTAAGCAGAGGTGTACCAATGTACCTGTAGTACACTCACATTTCGCTAGGCTGCAAAAGTCACCCAAAAAATATTTCTACCAAAAACTACGATATTCAAGTAAAAAAAAAAAAAATAGTAACTTATTTATCTCCGACATAACTCTAGTCCATATTTCAAACTCATACATTTAAATTACTTATAAACTATTTAAAATTCTAAACAGAAACCTAAAATAAAATTGTGATTAATTAAATTAAAATATTCATCTACACATAAAACAAATAATAATACCTAATGATTAAAATGGTCAAAAATTATAAAAATGTCAGAATAATTTAAAAATAAAATGTCAAATCGTAAAATGTTATAAAAATGTCAAAATATTAAAAACTAAAAATTATATAAATTGCAAAAACAAAATAATTATAGGCATAAATCTATGGGAAATAATTTGAAATTTTTAACTGCCCCAAGCCCTATATACGGGCCTATGTAAGGCCTGCCAGTATTGCATGAAAGGCCCGTCCAATCTGTTGGCAACAACGGTGAGAAGACTGTTGTGAATAGTTTTACGAACATTAATTAAAATAAAATATACAACGACTTATTAAATTAAGATGCCAATCAAACAATTTGCATCGGTATGTCAATTATTGAAATAAAATATTGCGGTTTTAATTATTATGACTTGAAAACCAATATTGTGATGTTTTTATGGCTATTTGATTTTAATTTGATTAATGCGTTGTAAATCAATATACGAACTTTATCTTTTAAAAACCGCAATTCATTGAATGAACAGATTAAATTCAGTTACCGCTACTGTCATTGATAAATTGCTTAATGATATCACAATTTTGACAGCAGTAAGATTTATGTGGTGCTCAAGTCCCAAAAAATATCAGTAAAAACTGTGCTAAACCAAAAGATATATTCCTTCCCTTACCTACAGGATTCGGTGGCCAGCAGAACTTCCGCAGCCAGCAGTACGGCGGTCACCAGGCTGCCCCTGCCCAGCAGTACGCTGCCCCCAGCTCCCAGTTCGGATCTCACGGTGGCAGCTCGTTCGGTGCCCCCAGCCACCAGCAGTACTCCCAGCAGTCCGCGGCCGCCAGCCGTCAGTACCTGGCTCCCAACGTTGGCTCCAACCAGCAACATCCTCAGCAACCCTTCGATGAACAAACCGGATACCATTACTAAATGCGTGTATAAAATGCAGTTGTCTTAGTCAATTGAATTATTTGTTTGTATGTATAATAAATAGCTGTATATATATTATTTTGGCTTATACTGTTCTACCCTTATTCACCTTACCCTTATTGAAGTAAAGAATGCGTGCTTTCGTCCAATTTATAATGGCTGTAAAGACTATGCATCCAGACATGGCCTTTTTTAGGAGGGTAAATATATAAATGATGCTGTTGCCTGTGGTATACAACGTGTTTTTTAGGGTTCCGTACCTCGAAAGGAAAAAATTGAACCCTTATAGGATCACTTTGTTGTCCGTCCATCCGTCTGTCTGTCTGTTAAGCCTTTTTCTCAGGAACGCGTGGAGGTATCAAGCTGGTTATAGAAAATACTCCTGTCTACTGATCCTTGGAGCTGTGAAAAAATCAAACTTCTAAGCCAACGCAATCAAAAGATACAGCCGTTTATGCCGCAAATTTCCGCAAATTTTCAACACTCGCAAGGGAATCAAAACCTACAGGGTACTTCCCGTGAACTCAGAATCTTGATATTTGGTACGAAGCAACGTCTTATAGCACAGATAAAGGAAAAATTGCGAAAACCGTAAAGTTTTAGTTACATACGTACAAATTTGTACGGAACCCTCGGTGCGCGAGTCCGATTCGCATTTGTTTTGATATCCCATAACTCTAGAGGGTCATTGTATTCATCATTATGAACGACTTTTACTATGGGACCAAACCGGAAAGCGCGAACAAAAATCAGCTGTTCCCTACATTGATGTTAACTCGTCAAAATTTAGGGAGCACCAGCACCCTAATTGCGTAACTCACGATCAATCGGAATCGGTTTCATTTTGACAGTTCAACAACATTCATTGCGTTAGTTACGTGTTGAGCAGAGACATTTTTCGAATTTATGAAGCAATGATTAGCAATTTGATTCCGATCGATCGTGTGTTACGCAATTATGGTGCCCATAGTAAAAGTTGTTCATAGTGATGAGTACAATTACCCCCTAGAGTTATGGGATATCTCGCTTTTTTGAATCTCGATTTTGTACTAGACGTACTGTACGGCAGATGGTTTACATAACTAGCGATTTCTTTTGCTTCGCGTAGATTTCGTAACAGAAAAACGAATATTTCAATTGGTTGAATGGTTTTTTTTTGTATGAAAGTCTGATGAATTAATAAAAGTCATAGAACAAAAGTTGTTGGGTATGATTTTAGTAATATAGTCCTGAGAGGTTGTGAATGTTTTACCAATAACCCTGTATGTACGAGCATCGCCACATGAAATGTATTGTGTTAGTTTTTTTTTTTTTTTTTTGAGGATGGGAAATCATCAAATGACCCCTCCCGCTCTGGGTGGAGCAGAAGGGAGTGTCAGACTCTTAGTGACTAAAACCCACCCGTGTTCCTTCCTTAGCCCTTTATGTTCCAGGGCAGCGGTAAACCCTTTCGGATGGTCCCGCTACATCGGATGGTCCCATCCACCACCATCTCTACCATCTCTTCTTCTTTTTCGTGTCGCTGGCACGATAGTTATTCAAATTTTGTTGGCTCAAAACTTCGCTACTTCCACGATGTTATCAGTCATAGCAAAGAGTTCACTTTAGCTGCATGTCTTAGGAGCACAGAGGACCGGATTGGAGGTGGATCAGAGTCTGTGATACATCTCCACATCCAACATAGTAATGTAAAATACATGTAATGTAAATATATGTAATGTTACCTAACAAGCATTTCCTTATTCGCCGATTACTTGCTTACATTCGCTGAATAAGCTATCGCGCCCACCACAAGTAACCTACTTTATGTACCTATATATAATTTAATTTTTTTGAGGGGCCCGTGGCTAAATAATAACAGCCGCACAGGTCGATCGGTCAGGTTAAGCTACGCTTGCCGCGGTTGGTCTGTGGATGGGTGACCATCTTTACATATCGTGACCCCTCCGTGCCTCGGAAAGCACGTTAAGCCGTTGGTCCCGGCTGTCATTCGTGGATCTTTGACAGTCGTTATGGGTAGTCAGAAGCCCGAAAGTCTGACAACCAGTCTTACCAAGGGGTATCGTATTACCCAGTAACTGGGTTGTGGAGGTCAGATAGGCAGTCGCTCCATGTACTGGTATTCAGCTGCATCCGGTTAGACTGGAAGCCGACCCCAACATATTTGGGAAAAGGCTAGGCAGATGATGATGATGATGCAGATGTTGATATAATTTAACATTTTACCTAATAAATCGATCAATCAGTAACGGACACAGAACAGTGATTTTATTTCCTGTATACATCCCGTGTGATTCGTATCCATCAACAGTCTACATACTACATCTCCCTGTACGGGCAAACTGCCCGTACACTGTATGTATATAACTATGTACAATAAATAGTTCTTAAAAGAGGAACTTTGAAAGTGGCGCCAGTGACAGAAAAGTTGAAAGGAAATAGTTTGGCTTGGTATGGGCTAATGATGAGAAGGGACGAAACGCATGTGACTAAAAGAGTGATGAATATACATGTTGATGGATGGAGAGGGAGAGGAAGGCCGAAGAAAAGATATGAAAGAGAAGGGAGTGAATGATAGCGTGACGGTTGACAGAGGAGAATGGAAGAAGAAAACGTGTTACGCCAACCACAAGTGACATGGGATACGGGCAGGAAGGTGGTGATACATTAAATAGTTCAAGTATCGTTTGGTTTAGCAATAGTTGGAAAGGTGCTGTCTTTTCCTTTAGTTTCATATTTTTTGGTGTCTTTGCCAATTACATCACGCCTGTATCCCCGAAGGGTTAGGTAGAGTTGTATCTGTAGCACCTACACCCACATTTCGCAAACACTTCGTTAAAATCATCAATCACTGGTAGTATGTACCTACTTACATACATCTAACAACTAGTCCAGAAAACACTGCAATTAAAAATCAAATGTTCCAGAACAATTGCTCTTCCACATTCGAAATAGTCCCAGAAACGTTGAGTATGCAATGAATGACCGTTGATTTGGCAAGGTCGAAGTTCAATGTATCTTTAACATCTACGAAACACAAAATAATGATCTGTGTCATTAGGCTACTTTAACAAATGGACTGTTATTACATATACAAATGCGGACTTTTAACTCAGCGCTAATGGATTCTTGTTAACTATAGATTCGTTTTTGTCTAGCATTGTTAACAAAAAATATGTTATGTATAAACTTACTCCACATAATATATGGTAAGATACCTAAATAGAAATCGGCAAATTATGTTTTGCAAAGAGTACGATTTCCATTTTTGGATCGACTAGCATAGTGCCTAAAGCTTTCAGTGATAATAAAAAAATCATGACTTCAAACAGGAGTCTGGACATTTTTATTTAAATTAAAATCAAAGAAAGAAAGAAAGAAAAAGTATTTATTGCGACTCGTACAGGATCATAAACTAAACTAAACACAGTTAAAAATAAAACAAATTATATAAAAAAGTAACAAAAGGAAAAATGAAACAGAAAGTCCTATTCCAAAGTGCCTATTGACGAGGCCAAAAGGCTGCTATCTCATCATGATGCTTCGACATTTAAAAAATAAATAATAAATTACTAAGGACTGCGCAAAAAAGTGTCCATGAATGCTGGTAGATTTTAAAACAAATACTTACCAAACTGGGACAAACCCAGTTGCCAAATGAAAATCAAGCATATCGCAGTCCACTGCTGGACATAGGCCTCTCCCAGGCTGCGCCACAACTCCCTGTCCTCCACCTTCCGCATCCAGTTCGTCCCAGCTATCTTCTTTAGGTCGTCGGTCCATCTAGCAGGCGTCCCACACTACACTTGTTGATACTCGGTCTCCACTTCAGGAGTCGTCTACTCCACCGGCCATCGGTCTTCCGACAAACGATAGATTCAAATAATTCATTTAAATTGCACTCAATTTAATGTTCACAAGAATCCTATAATTATTTCATTTTTAAGACTAATTAAATAAAGCAAGCTGTATATTATAAACTATGAAGAAATCTTTTATAAAAACCAACACCAAAACTAGAATGTCTATAAAAATCAACAAAGGTGATGGTGATTCGGCAATTTTCTCACAACTTGTGTCAACTACCCACACCTATATGTTTAGTAAATGTCGTTTTATTTTCCGCTTTCATGTAGGTAGAACAGTTAAAAAAGTTTTGTTTTTGTAACGCTCCTTGCAATGTTCTCATAAATATTACCAATTACTAAAAAATTGTTTTGAAAAAATTATAATATTGTAACGTTTAAAAAACTATTAAAATTAGAATTTTTTATTACTATAGTGGATTATTATAATGTTTCTGTTACTTCAATGACTAAAGTCATGGTAATATCTAAACTGGTAATTACTTCCATTAAATATTTTTCAATTATAACCTACGTCATCAGATACCAACAGAAGATGCGTAGTAATTGTAATCCATTTATGAGAAACCGAAACCACTCGTCATCTAGCAATTAATAAACCATAGCAACAGACCAATTAAAAAAAAAATTACACGAAAAAAAAAAGCCCTAACAGACATCGACGCGCAACATGTGACCATGAACCAGTACACCAGTAGTACCAGTACATGATTCTGAAATTTTGTCCGAGATTTTTATTGGTTAAAAAAAAATGTTGTTTTTCCATATATTTATTATTTTGACTGCGTAGGTATTGCACTTTTCTATATAACCGATAAAAAAATTCTAAACTAGGAGGTAAATCAAATTGTAATCATGGTATGGTAATCATGTGCTGAATTCATTGGTTCAGTTTGCGCGTCGACGTCCCTGCCATCCTGTATAGTCATATTCATAATCATATTCGTTTATTTGCAGTCCACAAGATATAATAAGATGTTCACAAAACGCTTAGAGCTAAGAGCTGTTGTAGACCCAGCCAGGGCACAGCAAAAATCATTGTTTGATACATATCTATTAAAAATCTAAATCGTAAAAAGATAAAGATAAAAGATAATTTTATTTTGCAAATTTGGGTAAGATATAACGGTGACAAAAAAAACATATAATAGTACCTACAGCCATATTTTACCACGTAGGCTTATAACTAAATACAATTTTAAAATAGTACACACAAAATACAATTTTAAAATATTAATTAAATAAACATCATGATTATGCACTAGCTTAAGAACTCTTTCTCAGTTAGGAACTCCTTAATAGTATAAAATGCTTTCGCCACTAAAAAGCTTCGGAGTCTTTTTTTAAATTGTAGAAACTACGTAGAAACTAAAATCAAAATAAAATTTTACATGAAACTAAATAATTACGTTCGCATAAAAAGTTAATAACAATAACATAGATAATTCTATTATTGGTAAGTAGGTAGCTATTTTCTTAAAATACTATTTTTACATTTAGATATTATAGTAGTTTATATCCACACAACCCACGTAATACCTAAAGAGGAAGCATCAGAAATGACTTCGGGTTACTACTGAGAAATTCCTGTTATATTATATAAACCAATAAACCTGACCGGAGAATTAAACCCAAGATCGCACCAGAAAGTAGTGCGTGCAACCACTAGTCACATTACTAAAGATACAGTCGTAAGAAGCCTACAAGATTACACAATATATTGCCAAACGATATTTAATCGATTTCATTGAACAGAAAGCATGCAAGAGTTCAGTGTCTGGGTCTTGATCTTGAATTTTTTAATTACTTACGATACGTGAATACACGTCATTAATATGAAGCTGCGTTGTATAGAAACGTATGATTTATTAATTAAGGCAATCGTTTAATTTCGATTGAAAGCCCGCTCAATGAAAGATTGCTCAATGAAAGAAGAAATATATGTGTAAGGAATAGAAGGGAATGTGAAATATTGAAGTACGTTTTATAATCTAAACTGATTTGGTTCTGACTCTGAATGAGTACCATCTCTTCTTCTTTTTCGTGTCGCTGGCACGATAATTATTCAAGTTTTGTTGGCTCAAAACTTCGCTACTTCCACGATGTTATCAGTCGTAGCAAAGAGTTCACTTTAGCTGCATGTCTTAGGGGCACAGAGGACAGGATTGGAGGTGGATCAGAGTCTGTGATACATCTCCACATCCAACATAGTAATGTAAAATGGATATCATTAATTTAAAAATACAAAGAGGGTTAAAAGTTTACGCACTAATAACGTTATGTTCTGTGGTTTACGTCAAAAGGTTTTAGACTTTAAATGATTTCGACATTTGCATTTGCGTGTGCTTCTTTGTTTTAAAAATACGAAATATTTTATTCATGATGATCGGCAGATTAAACTATTTTTTTTTTTTTGACGCACAATTATTACGTTTTAAATCCTTGTTTTTTTATGATTTTATCGGTTGCTGGACCACGTGCCAGATAGAATATAAAATCATTTAATATCTTCATGACTGCTATCAAATCAACTTGGTTTTTGCCCATTTTTGAGCTAGCTCAGAGATTATCAAATTTCTTCTTATTTGTTTGTTAAAACATTATGGTTATTATTTGGATGTATTAGAAAAAATCAAAAAGAAGAAAAACAGTAAAATTCAAGAGTAATATTATACACAACTATTTTTATTATACGTACAAATAATTAATCAATTGACTAAATCGGTTACATTTAGAACTACAAAGTACAACGGCAACTTAGTAATGGTATCCGGTTTGTTCATCGAAAGCTTGCTGAGGAGGTTGCTGGTAGGAGCCAGCGTTGGGAGCCAGGTACTGACGGCTGGTGGCCGCGGACTGCTGGGGGTACTGCTGGTAGCTGGGGGCGCCAAACGAGCTGCCAGCCTGAGGAGATCCGAACTGGGAGCTGGGGGCAGCGTACTGCTGGGCAGGGGCAGCCTGGTGACCGCTGTACTGCTGGCTGGGGAAGTTCTGCTGACCACCGAATCCTAAAGAACGAAAAGTTTTGGTATTATACGTAAGCAAGAGATATTACTTCTTTTAGAGATCAAAAGATTAAATTTAATAGGTAAAAATAACAGTTTTTTTCGAAAATCCGTTTGAATAACGTAAATGCATCATCGTTCGTTGTCGATAGTTCGTTCATGCGTTCAATAATGTATTATTGATCGGATTCATGCTAAGAATAACAGTCCTAATTGAGCTGAAGTCAGTTCATTCTAATACCCATAATATTATTAAAATATAGCAAATTGTCACTGTAAATGCAAATGAAGAAAGTCCACTATAGGTTTAACATCGGCAAACAAAACTCACCTTGAAGGGAACCAGCGAAGTAGGGCGCACTGTTGGAAGAGGGTCCGTGGTTAGGAGGCAGGTACTGGTTAGAGGTGGCACCAGCGAAGTTACCGCCAGCGTTGTGACCTTGTAGACCAGCTCCAGCTGCGCCGAAGGCACCAGAGTTAGCTCCGAAAGATCCTTGAGAGCTGGGAGAACCAAAGCCTCCGTTAGAACCGTGGGGGGGTAGGTAGGAGCGTTCCAGGTGTTCCAGACGACCTGCGGCGGCCACGGCAACGAGGGTGGCGATCACAAACTGTGGACACAAAGACAACATTTAACTTGCAAGGTTTCAATATGTAGGTATTTAAAAAAAATAACTCAAAACAAAGAGGTGGTTTACGTATGTACTTACAGACGACAGCACATCAAGCTACTACAATCTGTCAAATTTGTTTAATAGATTTTCAACTTTATCGCTTAGGCATTAAAGTTCAAGGTTGATTGGGAAAATTTGACAGTTTCGGGTAGCTTGCTGCTGGCGTCTGTACGTATGGCTACAGATCATAACTTTCGTGACCCAAACTTTGCCTTCCAGGTTCGTAAGTTATTTATCAAATTTTTATAACACTGATTGTCTAATTCACTAAAACGCGAAATTAAAATCGGTGAAAATCGTTGCCAAATATGTTCACCAAACAAAGATCAATCAACCTACCAGTTTCATGTTGTATAGCAGTTGTCGGAACACTCAAAACCTAATGTGGATGAAGCTCAAGTTGAACTGTGATGCTGCGAGTCGACTGACCTATTATATACCATCTGCTGTCGATCCTGAACACACGCGTCTGACGTCATTTTATAGCTAAGATAATAAACTAAAATTATGATAGGCCAATTAATTGGTTCGAGTCTTTTTAAGCTACCGAACGTGATTAAACACGTGTGTCGAATTTCTATGTAATTCTCAATTCTCAAGGGTTTGGTAAAGTTTATGGACAAAGGACCAAAACGACATGATCTTTTGGTACCTAATTATAACTAGCAAAATCTAGTGATTTTGCTAGTTATAATAAAATTGCTCTTGTCATACATTATTTTTTTAATTGAATGTAGGCAAATTTTCCTTCTACGACGTCTTGGCTGAATTAAAAACTGCCTTAATATCTATCTAGAGGATGTAAATGACCTCTACCGCACACACCTCCACCACCCCTATCACATTACTCTGGAACTCTAAGTCTTTGTACTGAAATTGAACTTTTACGGGAAAGCTCGACAAAACCAAAGATTTTTTTTATACATGTTTCCAGTTTGATGTCAATGTTTTTCGATATCGGAAAGCATAATATGGAACTCAAATGGAGTTGGACAGGACACCTGGCAAGATGCAGTGATGACAGGTGGAATAAGGCTGTGACAGAGTGGAGTCCAAGAACTGAAAGACGAGATGTTGGTCGTCCGGCGGCGAGATAGGCAGGCCTGTGCGAGGCTGGCACAGGGGCATGGTGAATGGCACAAGAAAAAGAAGGAGAATGCCTAGCAGTGGGTTTGGTCAGGCTGTGGACGATGATGATGGAAATCAACCTTTTTTTTTGTGTGGGAAATCATCAAATGACTTCTCCCGCTCTGGGCTGAGCGCAAGGGCGTGTTAGACTTTTACTGACTAAAACCCACCCGTGTTCTTTCAGTTGCCTGTGCCAGGGGCCACGGTATCTCTTTCGAACAACCCGCGGCCCTGGCAGGCATCGGCCCTAGCGGACCCCGTCAGTTCGTGCTGATATCACTTTGAGGCGCGCGTGGAACACAACGCGCCGTCGACCCGGGCCTGAAGGTCAATTCTCATAATTTAAAACGTTCAAAATCTAGTCGCAGTCTCATCTCGGCGACATACAAATGTCAAAAACTTGTCAAAATGTAGGGAAATTAGAAGTATTTTTTGACAGATTGAGACTGAGATCAGACTGTGAACGGTCTTAAAATTACGAGAATTGCCCCTCTGGTCCTTACCGGGCGGGAAGCTGCCCATTGTTCGCCGTCCGCAAGCCCGCGCCTCACACCTCTCTCCCTTAATTTTGTATATACTCATATATATTATAGTAATAGTATGTATGTGTATATAACCTATTTATGTAATTGTGTATCTAGTTTTAAGTGTTTTTTTTTTATCATTGTCCGTCTCAATCAAATCACCTGCCATCTAATCTCTTCACCACCCTTGGTTGACTAGTAGAGAATGCCTAAGGCCGCCTTTGTACCTTTTTGTGCGAAAGTTTAAATAAATAAATAAACTATAGGTACACGCTAGGTATGTATGATGTTATCAACACTCAATTGTTTATTGCATTAGTTTAGATCATCGTGCCTTAGAAGCCGGCACGTTTAAAGAAAAAGATCTAATACAGACGAAAGTATTGCAAGTAATTGATCCGTATCAGTAATCAGATCACTGTCTGGGTCGTGATCTTGAATATTAGATTACACTGCATGTCAAAACATCGTGTAAGTGGTATATTTCATAACTGAGTAATAGCGGTTTTATAACGGTATTATTCGCGTACTTACTTTATATATAAAAATTCTTAAACGTCGAAAATTTTTATCCAACGGGACTTTCATGTGTTTCACTTTCAACACGAGTTTCATGTCCACTCTTTCGCCAAGTATTATTATAGGTCTCCCAAATCTATAATTTTTTTTTGGGAGGTTTAAATCTTTCAAAATATTAGGCGTTAAGGCCTAATCGCATGTCCAGTAGGTATGTGTGATTCCGAGAAACATTTTCAGAAGAAAATATTTCCTTGATTTGTTTGTTGTCAGTTTTACTGAAGATTTTATAGTGTTTATTAAAATTAAAAAACGGTGAACATGCTATAATAACCTGAAGGCGAATTCTCGTAATTTAAAACGTTCAAAATCTAGTCGCAGTCTCATCTCGGCGACAAACAAATGTCAAAAACTTGTCAAAATGTAGGGATATTAGACGTATTTTTGACAGATTGAGACTGAGATAAGAGGGGCAATTCTCATAGTTTTAAAAACGTTCACAGTCTGATCTCAGTCTCAATCTTGCGTTGTAAAGTTGCGCGTCGATGTCCGTGCCACCCTGTATAATTATTATTAAAAGCCTGTGATGACCCCCTGCAGGGTAAAAGTCTCCCTACTCTCTTTCCACTTCTCTCTGTTTAAAGCTGTAAAGCTGTTCTTGTTGAAGGAGTTCAGCTCATCCCGCCATCTCCGTCTGGGCCTACCGCGATGTCGCTTGCTATTAAGAGGGACACATTGGGTCGTAAGTTTGGCCCATTGGTCGTCTGACATGCGGCAGATGTGTCCAGCCTAGACAGGCGCTTTACTTTGTGTAAATTATTTCATCACCACTACTCTCAAAAGCCCGCGTGGTGGATTACAGCCCACTCCCTCTCACAGAGAGGCTTTGCCCTGCAGTAGTCCACAAACGGTATATGGTAATAATAATGATTTTATTTGCAGAAGAATAAGGTTCGAATTCGCTTACCTTTCTTATCAATGTAAAGTTAATGTGCGGTCTATGAATTTTGCTCATAGTTTCTACCAACCTGACGAAGAAAGTCTTAGTGTAATGCCTACGTCATTTTGTATTCTGTTAGATATAATGTTAGTTTTATGTTCACCAAGATTGTAACAAAGCTTATAGTGAAATTCACCACAAACTTACGAATACGAATGACCAGGATTAATGGACCATTAACAGTACACGATTAACGAAATCGGAATCAGAATCGTGTATGATTATCGCTTTTTACATACGATTTAATTTTAGACGAATGTGTAGTTGCTGGAGAAGATGAATTTAAGGCAATTAACAAAAGGATGAAATTTATGATTGATGATGTTCCACCCACTGCTGAGAAATTTGTGTCATGCTTCCCTGAGATGTACGAGTACCTATCTAGTAGCAAATACACAACAATTTTTTTATTATAAACAATAGGGGTGGCTATAAATTATACGCTTGATGTTATAATGGCCTCAATAGTTACATCCACCAAAGATGCGCACTTTCATTAGAATCTTGGCAATGGACATAGACGAATAGTCATCATCACCCACTGTTCGACGTCAACCACTACTGGGTATATGGCCTCCCTTTTCTTGTGCCAATCTTCAGACAAGACAGTGACTGTACTGTCCTATAAGAGCCTTTATAAGGAGTACTGCTCAATATCCTAGAATCCTCAGATGATGTGCTTGCCATCAAGATGTGTCATTTGCTTAGACTGACACTCACTGTAGAGGAATAATTTTAAAGTCGAAATTGGTTATGTACAGTAATTTATTAAACAATACATTTGACTAATACAACTTCATGTTGTAATGAACACACTTAGTAATGGTATCCGGTTTGTTCATCGAAGGGTTGCTGAGGATGTTGCTGGTTGGAGCCAACGTTGGGAGCCAGGTACTGACGGCTGGCTGCCG
Organism: Apamea sordens; assembly: GCA_945859715.1. NCBI lineage: Eukaryota > Metazoa > Arthropoda > Insecta > Lepidoptera > Noctuidae > Apamea > Apamea sordens. The sequence goes on from OX244002.1 coordinate 3,074,365, forward strand.
CGGACTGCTGGGAGTACTGCTGGTGCCTGGGGGCGCCGAATGAGCTGCCAGTCTGAGAAGATCCGAACTGGGAGCTGGGGGCAGCGTACTGCTGGGCAGGGGCAGCCTGGTGACCCCTGTACTGCTGGCTGCGGTAGTTTTGCTGGGCGCCGAATCCTGAAGCAATGGAAATTTTTAATCATAAGCGTAACAGGAGCATATGCGCATTAGTTACAGATTACGAGGAACTAGGGATTATCCATCTGTATTTAAGAGTTATCAAAATTAATCATCTCATTATTCGTTGCAAATGAGCACAGTAAACTATTTCTTCGATGAACCGATCGACAAAATTTTTATTTCAATGTATTTTATTACAAGTCTAACTAATGATAACAGTCTTTAATATTTGAATACAGACAGATCATCGAATTGCCACTGTAAATTCTAATGAACAATATCATCACGTATGTTACCTTGAAGGGATCCAGCAAACTGGGAACCATCATTGGAAGAACGTCTGTGGTTAGGAGGCAGGTACTGGTTAGAGGTGGCACCAGCAAAGTTACCGCCAGCGTTGTGACCGTGCATACCAGCTCCAGCAGCGCCGAAGGCACCAGAGTTAGCTCCGAAAGATCTGTGGGAGCTGGGAGAACCGAAGCCTCCGTTGGAACCGTGGGGAGGAAGGTAGGAGCGTTCCAGGTTTTCCAGACGACCAGCAGCAGCCACGGCGATAAGGGCTGTGATCACGAACTGTGGACACAAAAATACATGGTTTTAAATTAAGAGCTAGACATCACCAATTAAGAATTTTCCTTAGGAGTAATATCATTCAATTCATTCATTCAGTTTATCAGCCATCTTGTTACCATAACACAAGCATTAGGTTGCTTAGCTTGGGACTAGATGGCGCTGTGTGAAATTTCCAGGGATATTATTATTATTATTCATGGATGGAAAAATCAAAATATAGAAAAAAATCTGGGTTGAAAAGAGTGCGGGTTAATTAACACTCGCACTTTCTCTACCTCGATTTTAACACTGCTAAAAATGAAAGTTTATTTGTCAACTGTAATAGAAAACATTGATTGCACAAAATAGCACAAAACTAATATTAATTACCAGTTTCATTATGTAAAGTAGTTGTTGGAACACTCAAAACCTAATGTGGATGAAGCTCAAGTTGAACTGTGATGCTGCGAGTCGACTGAGCTATTATATACCAACTGCTGTCGATCCTGAACACACGCGTCTGACGTCATTTTATAGCTAAGATAAAGTTAAGATAGGATATGATATTAATCAGTTCAAAACTTTTTAAGCTACCGAACGTGATTGACCTCATGTGTCCAAATTATATGTAATTTTCAAGGATATTAGACTGAAATCTATCCATCTACCTGTTAGTACAGTCAACAGCAAAAGTAGATGATCAAAATCAGAAATTCAATACTAATGAACGGAGTTCGCAGCTATATGGCAGCTGTACTAGTAGTAAAAGTTTGGTATAGTTTACAATCACATACTTTTGAATCACTTCGACGCCGCACAGTTCTGACGCGAACTCCGTTCATTAGTATTGAATTTCTGATTTTGATCATCTACTTTTGCTGTTAACTGTACATTTTGCAGGTTAGCTTAGAATTGCTTTGTTTAACTATAAATTCCTTAATAAATCTTTTAATTTATTTTATGTTGGCACCTCGTTTTTAAATATTCATGTAATTTGTTATTATTTAATTGTGCTTTTATGTGTTTTGTTATGTCTTTTGCGTGCACTGAATAAATTGTTTATCTATCTAAATAAAAAAAAAATTTTTTTGAAAATTTTAATCTTTGCGGTAAACATGACGCATAGAAAGAACACAAAGAAAAAAAAACTAGTCCGGGAAAATATACGTCACATCCGCACAAAAAGGCAATCGCTCAGCATAATGCCAAGACTTTATGCAAGACAGAGTCCCAATGCTGGTTTTCAGCGACAGCCAACGTGAAAATAAATGATAGTCAATTAAATTGGCATGTAAAACAAAAAAAAAATGTATGCGCAAAACTCTACTGAGTCGTCTAGCCAAAGGAGATGTTTCAAAACGGGCCCAGTATATGTACAGTACCTCGAAAAATCGAGAAAAATCCCTGGAATTCGGGAAAAATACAGATAAATTGCATAAATGCATATTTTTCTTGTAACCATTTGATATTTATCAATTATTCTTATCGACTTTCAATAATTATGGCGTCTCGCCAATTTAGGTACTCTGTGTTTAAAAAACAATGACAGTATACCATAGATCGACCTTTGATCATAGATCGTGAACTGTCTACTGTCACATCTTGTCAGACTAAAAGTACAGTAACGTAGTGATTCTCTTTGACAATGTAATATGACAGAAATAAACGTCAATAATCAATCAACATGACAGCTTACCGCCATGACGGGTTTTTGTTGTGTGTTGCAATTTCAAGTGTACATTCTTGTGCTTTACTACCAAACAAAGCCAATTTCTAGTAATTGGATGATTGAAAACTGTTTTAATTATGTTTCCCCATTTTTTAGTATGGTGTACAAAGACCTGGCCGGGGCTCCATACATTTTGAAACATCTCCTTTAATACTTAGTATGAGGTATGTAAAGGACCTCTATAACGTGATACATTGCTCTGGTCCTTCAGGCTTTCTATTCTATATTTATTTTTATTCATTTTTTTTTGTGCCTGATTGATGTTCAGCATCGACTCTTTATGGGAATTAAACATAACTGTCAAAATATGGGTAAACCACTATACACCTCTGCTTATCCCTTCGGGGAAAGCAGGCGTAATATTATCAATACTCAATTCTTTATTGCCTTGATGTAGATCACTGTGCACAGAAGCCATCACGTTAGAATAAATATTAATATCGATTATATTGACCTTGCTTTGATAACGCCGATATGAGTAGACAAGAAATCGTGACAAGTTTGAGACTTCGTTCCGGACATATCTCATTGAATAGTTTTGCGGCATTAATGGGCAAAGATACATCTCCAACTTATTCAATGCCAGGGTCGCGGGTTGTTCGAAAGAGTTACAGTGGCCCCTGGCACAGGCAACTGAAGGAACGCGGGTGGTTTTTAGTATGTAAAAGTCTGACATGCCCCAAATTTAGGTATTAATAATAATAATGCTTTATTTCCATGTTTACAATTGCACAAACATAGCACTATGTAGAACAGACTAAACCTAAAAATTGTAAGAATACCACTGAGTTTAAACCTCTGGCACCCAAGCTAAGATTAAACTTGTGTTATGGGTGTCAGGGCTCTCTCTTTATACAAGATAATATTAACAAGATTCGGAGTTACATAGTGATTAGTGTCACTAGCAAATGCCGGAGTAAGCAGTATGGTTATTTTAATACAAAAGAATAGAAAAAGAAAAAAATATAAAAATAAAAACTATAAAAATAGGTACAACTTAAACTATTGAACAGTCTACGTTCAATAGTGTTAAGTTTTGCATGAAACAAAGGGTTGCTATGAGGGTGACATATTCACTATTCGATCTAACCTTCGTTTAAAAATGAAGACATTACAAAAAAGATCCATTACATACAAAATTATTTCATGTCATTGAAACGTTTCAGTAATCATATCACTGTCCGGGTTGCGATCTTGAATATTAGGTTACACTTCGGGCTATTTCACAACTGAGTAATTCCACGCGGGTGAAGCCGCGGGCGAAAGCAAGTCACTAATCTAAAGGCCAATTCTCGTAATTTAAAACGTTCAAAGTCTAGTCCCAGTGTCATCTAGGCGACAAATAAATGTCAAAAACTTGTCAAAATGAAGGGGAGGTATTTTTACAGATTGAGACTGAGATCAGACTGTGAACATTCTTAAAAATTAGGAACGTTAATTATGGGTTCTGGAGGTGAGATAGGTAGTCACTCCATGTAAAATACTGGTATTCAGCTGCATCCGGCTAGACTGGAAGCTGACCCCAACATAGTTGAAAAAAGGCTAGGCAGATGATGACATCGTGCACGTTTTCACAAGAAAAACAAAAGTTGTTTCCCAACAATAATATGTGCATATTATTATGTACACCTTGCGTAGATAACGGCTATGTTGATTCTTCTTACCCCCTGTATAAATGTCCTCCACGAGCCATCAGATTACTCAGGACCTAACGTCTCGATACGGAAAGTGAACTTATACCGGGAAGCATTAAGAGCCAAAGATATTTTTTGATATTCTGCCCAGTTGATGGCAATATGCTTGCATCCATGAAACATAATTGGTGAAATGCGGGTGTACTAGAGGTACAAGTTCCACCTAATCCTTCAGGGAAAACAGGCATGATCATAAGTTTGATTTTATAAGTACTCATTTATTGCGTCAATGTAGATCATCGAGCAAAGAAGCCGCCGACACATTAAAAAAAAAAATTGATAGATTTCAGACTAAAGTATTTCAAGTAATTGATACGTATTATTAGGTACAACCAAAAGGCCAATTCTCGTAATTTAAAACGTTCTAAATCTAGTCGCAGTCTCATCTCAGCGACAAACAAATGTCAAAAACTTGTCAAAATGTTGGGAAATTAGAAGTATTTTTTGACAGATTGAGACTGAGATCAAACTGTGAACGTTCTTAAAATTACGAGAATTGCCCCTCTGATCACTGTTTGGGTTACAATCTTGAATATTAGATTACACAACTTATGAACACATCCTAATAAGTGGCATAATTCACAACTGTGTAAGAGTGGCTTTTGAATGGTATGTATAACCAGCCTATAATGTTCCCACTGCTAAGACACACATCACAGGTGGGAGGTAATATGTCACGCGGGCCCAGTGCGGGTTGGTAGACGTCACATGTCTTCTTTTGGTTCTAGGACATGCGGGTTTCCTCGCGATGGTTTCCTTCGAAAAGACAGCTGTGCTGCTGGGGAGTTTGTTGCGCCACTTCTTCTTCCCAGCGATAGCACTAGGACGTGGTGAAGGGCGGGCGTTTTTGGGGGACTGCTTTTTGTAATTTTGACGTTCAAAAAGTGCTGATTCTTAGCCTAATTTGAATAAATGACTTTAGTTTTTTTTTATTTTGATTTTATCCTGTACCATTATTTGCATATTTACCACCTTCACTTACTTTGGTATCACAAAGGAGTAAAAATTAAAAAATCTTGAGCTTGAGCCGATCAGAAAGAACTTTTGTTTGTGTTGATAAAAAGATGATGTTATAGTGTTGTTTCAAATTGTAAATGCCCATTTTATAATGACTTCTTTAGGGTAGCGGGATAGGGTAGCGGAGGTAGACCCCATATACATAAGATCGACTGATGACCTGGTCAGGCAGACCCAGAACAACTACTCGTAGGTACATACAAATATTTGTTCCGTACGGGAATTGAACTCGCGACACGCAGCGCAGCAACTACTGCGCCAACCGTGCCGTCCGTACAAACGACGGAAATAGATGAAAGTATTGAAACACCTTCTAGATTCTAGAACGTTAGTTCTTTAACATATTTCAATGATATTTCTGATTGAGGATAAGGAATTCACATTTCACTAGTTCTCATGATTGACAATTGTACGAAATTCCTTAGACTTTGGAGAGTAATGACACAAATTCAGAATTATGTACAGCCATTTATTAAACTATACATTTGACTAGTACACCTCCATGTACTGAACATTTAGTAATGGTATCCGGTTTGTTCATCGAAGGCTTGCTGAGGATGTTGCTGGTTGGAGCCGACGTTGGGAGCCAGGTACTGGCGGCTAGCGGCCGCGGACTGCTGAGAGTACTGCTGGGAGTACTGCTGGTGGCTGGGGGCGCCGAACGAGTTGCCAGCCTGAGGAGATCTGAACTGGGAGCTGGGGGCACCGTACTGTTGGGCAGGGGCAGCCTGGTGACCGCTATACTGCTGGCTGCGGAAGTTCTGCTGGCCACCGAATCCTGTGGGAAAGGAGAATTTTTAGTCGAATACTTTTTAGTAATCATAGTCAGCATCATACCATTATTATTGAAATAACAGAAAAGCTTTTTCTTTAATTTATAACTGGCTAGGCTAATATTGCCATAAAACAGTCATAATATTTAACATAGAGCGGATGATTTGATCCGATTACCATTGTAAAATCATAAATACAAATACAGTTAGTTCAATTCAGTTCATGATTTTGAGATACAAAATAAATATAATTACCTTGCAGGGATCCAGAGAACTGGGACGCACCGTTGGAAGAAGGTCCGTGGTTAGGAGGCAGGTACTGGTTGGAGGTGGCGCCAGCGAAGTTACCGCCAGCGTTGTGACCTTGCTGACCAGCTCCAGCAGCACCGAAGCTACCAGAGTTAGCTCCGAAGGATCCGTGGGAGCTGGGAGAACCGAAGCCTCCGTTCGAACCGTGGGGAGGAAGGTAGGAGCGTTCCAGGTGTTCCAGACGACCAGCGGCAGCCACGGCGACGAGGGCAGCGATCACAAACTGGAAATACAAGAAGCATAGTAATTTATCGTAGGAGCTGAAGATCAAAACTTTTCATAGGGAAAAATTTTAGACTGGAGGGGCAATTCTCGTAATTTTAAGATCGTTCACAGTCTAATCTCAGTCTCAATCTGTCAAAAAATACTTCTAATTTCCCTAAATTTTGACAAGTTTTTGACATTTGTTTGTCGCTGAGATGAGACTGCGACTAGATTTTGAACGTTTTAAATTACGAGAATACGCCTTCTGGTTGACGACACTAATTTTATAAAACTGCCAAAATGAAATTCAATATCTCAAATGTAATGGAAGCACTCATTACAAAAGATTTTGCACAAACCAAAGATCAATCAACGTACCAATTTCATGTTGTATAGTAGTTGTCGGAACACTCAAAACCTAATGTGGATGAAGCTCAAGTTGAACTGTGATGCTGCGAGTCGACTGACCTATTATATACCATCTGCTGTCGATCCTGAACACACGCGTCTGACGTCATTTATAGCTAAGATAATAAACCAGAGCTATCATACCTCATATAATTTATTAGTTTGAGGCGTTTTAAGCTACCGAACGTGGTTGACCTCGTGTGTCAAATTTCTCTGTAAGTTTTCAAGGATTTTATTAATTTTGTATGTTTAGAGGCGGTAGTCGTGACCCTTAATTAGGTGGTGAGCCTAAATTATATACAATGACATAGCTATTTAGTGATCGAAGAAGCATGAGTTAAACGCCAAACCTGATTTTGAATTGATCGCGGACAAATGGAAGATTATCATGTCAGTATGTTCAATGAGTTTAGTGAGATGAGCGTATGAATTTTGTCTAATTTTCTTTAACTAATGTAATTGTTATAAATATTATGTTTAAGTACAGTAAATTCAAAAATGACTAAAACAAAAAGTTGATTTTAAAAGCCTGCGTAAGCGTCACCTGGACGGACTAGGCCCGTGCCGGACGGCGTTTATGTGTTCCACGCGCGCCTCAAAGAGATGTCAGCATGAGTGACGGGGCCCGATAGGGCCGAAGCCTGCCAGGGTAGCGGGATCGTCCGAAAGGGTTACCGCTGCCCTGGAACATAAAGGGCTAAGGAAGGAACATGGGTGGGTTTTAGTCAGTAAGAGTCTGACACTCCCTCCTGCTCCACCCAGAGCGGGAGGAGTCATTTGATGATTTCCACTCCTGAAAAAAAATAAAAAAGCGTCACTTGGACTGTGATTCCTTTATGTCAATGATGAAAGAATTATAAGGGCTTGATGAAAATTATTTCTGCTTATTTTTTATTGGTAAAAAGAAGATTGGGTCTACAACTATTGGGTTTAATAGGAAAACAGTTAAGTGATAATAACCTTTCAGGAGAATTAATTGTAATCTATATCTATGTTTATACTAATAATAAAGTTGAAGACTTTGTTTGTTTGTTGGAACGCGCTAATTTTTGGAACTACTTACTAGTTGGATTTGAAAAAATCTCTGTGCATTTATTGGCCCAATTCTTGAGGAAAGCTACTTAACACCACAGCAAAAATAAAAAAAGTCAGAAGGATGAAGTAATAGCGCAATCAGGCGATGCGATGCGACAGGATGGGTTGGGGCCCGAAATATTAAATAAATAAAAAATAAATAAATGTTACGCGGACGAGACAGAGGAGTTGGCTGCTCTGCCCTTTGCGATAACGTTTAACACACCCAATCAGATCAGAAAATATCTCAGATTAATGGTGCATCGAATCATATTATTTTGATAACGAGTGATCTGTAAATGCCAACGTGTGGTTAGTTAATTGGCTAATTTACATAGGGTGATTGACCTGAGGGGCACTTCTCGTAATTTTAAGAACTTTCACAGTCTGATCTCAGTCTCAATCTGTCAAAAATATGTCTAATTTACGTTTAATTAATTTTGACAAGTTTTCGACATTTGTTTGTCGCCGAGATGAGACTGCGACTAGATTTTGAACGTTTTAAATTACGAGAATTTGGCCTCCTGTTATTAAAAAACTTCTAACGATTATGTTATTAATTGATAAGTATCAAAGTATTTAGTATTTTTGTAGTATTATTAGTCTAAACAAAGGGTAGGTATTCTGTATTACAAAATACATAGTTTCAAATTAAAATGTATCATAGGTATCTAAGTTAACATTGATTCTTTATGAATTAATGATTATAGTTTAATTATCCAACGATTTATATACAGTGGCCTCCAAAAGTTAGTTGATATTTTTCCACTTCCGCTGTGATGCCACTTTATGATTTGATATAAAAAAAATATCAGGTAGGTACTCCAAAGGGATTACTTGATTATTTATTATGATAAGTCAAAGGCAATCTATATATATATATTAGATAAAACTCAATTGCTGTTCGTTTGTCTGGCTAAAACTCGAGAACGGCTGGGCCGATTAAGCTGATTTGGGTTTTGAAATATTTGTCGTAGTCCAGAGAAGGTTTAAACGGTGAGAAAATATGGAAAAATTGCGAGGAAGATAGTAAAAACAACAATTTCATTTTCCCATATAAACTGTTCTACCTACTTTCCTGTCAAACATTTGACGATCGTCCCTTCGGTACGGTAGACTCGGGTCCACTCGAATTGAAGCACGTATTAAATTAAGGGTTTTGAATCGACAACATACGTATATCCACATTACTCGGATTATCTAGGATTATTAGGTTAGGAGTAGGAGTAGGGTAGGAGTAGGGTAGGAGTAGGGTAGGAGTAGGGTAGGAGTAGGTTAGGAGTAGGGTAGGAGTAGGGTAGGAGTAGTGTAGGAATAGGGTAGGAGTAGTGTAGGAGTAGGGTAGGAGTAGTGTAGGAGTAGGGTAGGAGTAGGGTAGGGGGTAGGACACCACGCGAACGAAGTAACGCCGGGCAGCTAGAAATAATTTATATGGCGAAACAACGTTTGCCGGGTCAGCTAGTTGTCAATAAAAACGTTATAACAGTTCAAACATTTGACGTGTGGCGCGTCAAACTGAAGTGGAAAAATGTCAAATAATTTTAGGAGGCCACTGTGTGTACTCGTACAGCACATTGTTGAAGTGTTTCGCATTGGTTAAAATTTCTTCTGTTGATAACATTGTTGGATCTATTTATGTCCCTTTCCTTTCACAAAACACTATTAAATGTATTGTGTTACCTTGAAAGGCTCATTGTTATAAATCATTGGCTACATTTCATTACAAAATTACAACTGACCACATTCATGAAAAACTTCACATTTCTGACAAAGTCAAATGCCTATGATTGAATGACATTTCAGCTGAAAGACATCGCATGCACCGAATTTTGTGCAACTTACAACATTGTGTAGTGTTATGTAATTAATATTATGTGGGTATCTACTTACATGTATAACGTTTGCTGATTGCTTTAGTATCTTAAAAGAGCCATCGCTAATTGATTCTCACTCACCACAGTAATTATTACTTAGAGACGGTTCGTATCAAACTAAAATAATTTGTTTTTATTGTTTTTTTTTTTTATGTAAAGAAACACCTGGCTTCTAATCGTTCGCCATCTTTTTTCTACTGTTTTGTTTTAATTTGTACACTTTATCAGTTTTGGCTCTCTGTTTCATCATTCAATGGATCTGGTAAAACCTATATTTTTTATTTTATTTAGCTATTGACGTTTTATCAATGGTGCGATGAGACTTTTTTACGTTTATCATGAAATAACAGTACATCAAAGGACTGGAACAATTTGCCTGCAGCGGTCTTCCCGTCCGATTATAATTTGGGTGTTTTCAAGGCTAGAGTGAATAGGCTCATAATAAATTAGTGCGCTTACCATCAACGATTGCATCTCTGCTTTCCATCAGGCGGGATCGCAGTTAAGCGCTAGTTTATAACATTAAAAAAAAAAAAAAAAAAACAGTTTTTGCGAAATTATTAATACATCAATTTGTTTTATCGAATCGAAACCATAAAAACGGTCTTGGGTAATGCATTGCGGCCGTATTTCTGAACCACAGATAATTAATCCTTTCATTAGTAATAAAACAGTCGTTCTGTTTTGTTTCAATTAATTAAAGTTACATCTTTGCAATCCTTCTCCCTTCACAAGAAGGTCGTTGGTTATCACATGATTATCATCACGAGAACCAGTAATACCTTCACGTGGTAGTAACAAGGACATAGTATACTAATCATAAAAATGCTCATTATGTTAACCTTCCATACATACGTGCACGTCCACATGTACAACAACGCACATGAACATGAACTGATCGTTCCTGTGACAATATTTTTTTTCTTCATTTTCTATGACTTGCCCGTTGTTCATAATTAAAGTCAATTAGGAACTGGCTACAACGTAAACCACTAAAACACCACTCGTTCATTCCCCAGAAAATGCACAGCCTAAACTCCTGAATCTAGAAGTATGAACTTTTGCACAAGAGTGCCTTATACAACAGTGAGCACTAGGGACAGGTTTTTTTTTAAATTTCATACTCTAAAGGGGTAACATGGGGGATGAAAGTTTGTATGAAGAACTATATCATTTTTGCCGATGAGAAATCCCATCGGGCGTATTGGTTGTATTTAATCATTAACTGATCAATAACTGAAAGAGTAGTTCACAATTTTATTCTAAAATAGTCTTATGTGTTATAAAAATTTATTTTAGAATTTGCTTGGATGATTTAATCTGTGATTTAAAATAATGTCTAAATCGTGGAAGTCATAAAACATTTCTTGAAACATGCCGTGACATAATAGGTATGAAAGAAAATCTTCAGTATTTGCTTTTAAATGGTTGATTAATAAATAAAAATTAATTGGAATCGTGATGTCTAACTATTGCTTATTATTATTTTAAATGGAGCAGGTTTAAAATATTAAGAAGTGGTATGGCTTATGGATATTAAATTTATTATTAGTGTAGTCTTCAGAAGAATAATGACATCAATATAGTTCGCAAATAGATTCATTCTGCAACGAATGAATCTATTTGCCAACTTATACAGTGTGGTGATTAGGGGATTATTATTAGATTAAGTATTCTACATTACGTATTTTAAACATAGGCAATTAAAATTATTAATAACAATTCATTCTAGCCGTGGGTCCTCTTTTTTTCGTTAGTGTTTAACATCATTAAAATTAATTTCTGATTATTTGGTAACAATATCATAAAGTTGGTGTTGAATTGTTGATACCATTACCCCGCGCATGTCTGGTGCTTTATTATTAAGGGTGGTTTATATCGTGCCAATTTTTAAGCTATTTATTTTGTTTGAATAATTCAGTTTTCTATTTTTAGTACAATTGATTGTTTTTTTTATTTTAACAGACTGATTACGACTTTTCTTAATAACCGCTGTACTGTTTAATGTGATAACCTAATCACCACTTTGTATAACCATAATATTTCGCACGTCTATTGAAACTGGAGTATTTCCTATAACATGGAAAAATCTATTATAACCCCTATACCCAAAAACAGAATACAGATCGATCTCTAAATTATGTGTTCTGTGAAATTAGTAGATTATTAACCTAGGGGATAAAGCAGTGTCTTCTGTCGCGGGTGACGATTTAAATCGTGAGCGTAACGAAGGACTCGAGGTTTACTCCCGAGCGTAGCGAGGGTGTTAAAAACGAGTCCTGAGTGTAGCGAGGGATTTAAGTTCACCCAAGACTAAGACAGCTTTATCACCGAGGAAAATACTCTACTTTTCGTACCATTTGCGAAAAAATAAACTTAACGTTTATGTATTTGAAGAAAACAAAAACGTGGCAAATTCCTAGACTAATATTTTTTTGTCGGAAAAGCAAAGGCATCAAGCTCATACGGCCTCGTCGGTTTTCGTAATTTTATTTAATAATCATAACTGCATAATAAATGCGTATTCCTTTTTCAAAAAGATGTATAATGCTTCCTATACAAACTCAATGGTGTAAACACAGATGTAGTTCAGTATAAATTTCGGTAAGTATTCCAAATTTAAATCACATTCTCCCCCTAGAGGATGAATGAAATTCAGTACAATTTTCTTTCCCTGTTTTTAACAGATTAAAATGACTATTGTTATGTTCGCTTTTTGTGGCATAGAATGTCACTTTTTTGAGCAAGTGGTATGAAAAGTATATTTATTATTATATATTTATTTATAGTAACATTTCAAATCTCACTTGCTCTTCGTAATCACATTTCTCAGCATCGGTTTCTTTAAACATCGCAGCGTAAATAGTAACATGTTGAATTTTCCGGAATTTATAGTGCAAGCCATGGATAAGAATCTACAGGTAGATGTCGTGTACACTGACTTTTCAAATGCGTTCGACAAAAGTAATCATGATAATAAAGCTTATTGAAAAACTAGCGAGGGCCGGAGTGCACGGAAACTTACTGTGATGGATCCGATTTTATAAAATCGAAGTCAGGCGGTCTGTATTAAAGGTTACTCATCTCAATTTCTCCCTGTGGAGTTCCCCAAGGTTTTCATATGGGACCCTTGCTCTTCAACCTTTACATTAATGACATAGGATCTATATTTGACCACAGTAACCACTATACAAAAATATTCAGAGTGGTTAAATGTGTCGGAGATTGCGCTAAATTACAAAGTGATTTATTAAATTTGCATAACTACTGTACAACAAATCAACTCTATCTCAACATAGATAAATGTTTTATAATGTCACATACGCTGAAAACTCACCCATTCAATTTCGACTAAATCATAAATGGTTTAATTCTTAAAAGAGTTTCCACCATTACAGACCCAGGTCTCGTTATGGACTCCAAATTAACATTTGCCCATCACATGGATCGCATAGTCGGCTCCGCATATCGCAGCCTAGGATTTATTTTGCCAATCAGGAAACCTTTTATAAAGGTTACGACTTAAAAAATTCTTCAAAACACAAATGAAACATTCGTCCGTTCTATTCTAGACTTTTGTAGCACTGTTTGGAGCCCATGTTTTAACATACATAAATATAATAGAAACGATACAAAAAAAAGTTTTCAAAATCACTAAATTATCGCAATAATATTTACGACCTTTCTTATAGGTACCGTTTTTAAACCGTTCCACTAATACACAATAATGCATCAAAATGTTGTTGAACTGTCAATTAAAGCCATCGATACTGTTAGTGTGTTACGCAATCACCCCGCAGATTTTGGTCCATGTCCTTAAAAAAGATCAAGATCACAATACAGTTTGTTTTCAGACCGAAATAGAAAGTACTCAAGTTTTTGATATTGTTTTGTCAAGTACAACTTTATAATTAGGCATTCAAGGCTCATACGCGGTGTCATCCAAGATTATCGTTTTTTTAATAAAATAAACGATTTTTGTCCACATATAAAAGAGGATGGAGGTCTAGAAAACGATACAGTTCGAGTTCTGTAGTGAAAAGCTGAGGACAAATATACTAACCAACAATGAATCTGGTAAGTACTAACCTAGAAGAAAAAAGATACGGATTAAATTTTAAATACCTAGGATTGAGTTCGCAAGCGTCTGATAGTTTAGTTAAGTTTGGATAGGAAATCCCATTTCTGCATTCTAGTTACTTAGGATCGAACATAGACAAATCAATTATTTGAAGAATCTGACTCTTTAATTGTCTACGTGCCTATTGGCATCTATTTGCTATCCTCTGCTAGGTTGCAATTAATCTAAACAATATTATATATTTTGGAACTCAATATTTTTCTTATCACCTCTCTTAATTATTCCAGTTAATCATCAGTGCAGTCCTTGCCATAAGCGCAGCCCAACTCCCGTCTAGGAACTACATCCCCCAAAACCAAGGAGGTCAAGGGGGTCAAGGGGGACAGGGTAGTTACCAGTCCTACCAGGGCTCCCAATCCGGTCTTGGAGGAGGTGGAGCTGGGAACCGACGTCCCCAACAGGATGCTGAGAAGAACGCTGCTACCCTGAAACAGGACCAGGCTGCTAGTGAAGATGGAAGTAAGTGGCATGAAGAAGTAATTTTTGTTAAAGATTTTTATAGAAATGGATCTAATAACATTTGGAACTTTGCTATCTTTTTAATTTAATCTCTAAAGAGTGCCAAAGTTAACGTCAAACATGTTTTTAAAGTAGGCCATTCAAAGGCACTTTTGGACGTCTGAACATTCAAGAAAAAGGAATTAATTCTAGGTAGTTTCATATGGAAAAGTATGGGCAACGGGCGTATATTCGCAATGAAGTATAATTATGAACTAATAATCATTGCTCCCTATTGACATCATTTATTTTTTTATAAGTACTCTCTTAGACATAAATCTTTCAACATAATGATTTGTTACTATAAGAATAAATGCTTATAGCATCAAAGACCCTCAGGCTAAACTTAAAATATTCCATATTGTTATCCAGCATCTAATTAATAATTGATGTGTATTATTTACAATCAACTAAAGCTTTGTAAGATAACAAAGCTTTTGAACTGAATAGAGCTTTGTATTTCACGAAACAATAATGAAAGTGCCCTTGCTGTGTACTGGTAATGTCAAGGTTAATAATAAGTTTGCCCATCGCGTACGTGCTCTAAATTCGCCCATTCAGTGCTTCAGTTTTCTTTCGCTATAAATGTATTCACTTCATTCTATTCTCCAAAGTAGTGTCACTGATTAGTGATTACTGTCAATATCAGCCATCGTCTGCCTAGCCTTTTACTATGTTGGAGTCGGCTTCCAGTCTAACCGGATGCAGCTGAATACCATTTTACATGAAGCGACTACCTATTTGACCTCCACCACCCACTTATTGGGAAATACGACACCCCTTGGTAAACTGGTCGTCAATATCAATCACAGCCATTAATATTCCAATGCTGCACAAAGGATTATCATAAATTATCCCATTCCTTGCGGTATTGTGCGAATGTTTATCATATTCAGGAAAATAGAGTGGTAGTGGCCCAGTTGCATTAGCCCCAACTTACAAATAATAGGTCGAGAGTTCGAACCCAGACAGGCACTTTACTTTGTGTACTTAATTTCCTCACCACTGCTCCCAAAACTGTGAAAGAAAACAGTAAAGAAACCAGCATGTGCTAGAACCAATAATTCGAAGGCAAGTGACATCCACCAACCCGCACTGGGCCCTCGTGCTGGTTATTACTCCCTCTTACAGTAAGGAGGTCTGTGTCCCAGCTGTGAGAACGTTATAGGCTGATTATGCTTATCTAGGATTCTATTCAACTAAAAGGAAAGATGTAATGAATCAAGGCCTGAAAATAATAAACATATATTCAGAAAAATACCCGGAGGAGACCGTGGCTAAATAATAACAGCCGCACAGGTCGATCGGTCAGGTTTAGCTACGCTTGCCGCGGTTGGTCTGTGGATGGGTGACCATCTTTGCATAGCGAGACCCATCCGTGCCTCGGAAAGCACGTTAAGCCGTTGGTCCCCGCGGTCATTCGTGGATCTTTGACAGTCGTTACGGGTAGTCAGAAGCCCGAAAGTCTGACAACCAGTCTTACCAAGGGGTATCGTATTACCCAGTAACTGGGTTGTGGAGGTCAGATAGGCAGTCGCTCCATGTAAAATACTGGTATTCAGCTGCATCTGGTTAGACTGGAAGCCGACCCGAACATAGTTGGGAAAAGGCTAGGCAGATGATGATTTTCAGAAAAATACCCAGGGATCTATTTGATGAAGTTGGCAACAAATATTTTTTTATTAATCAGCTGACAATAAACCCGATATTATTTTGATTTTTATAAGTATTAACCTGTTTCACAAAGCTAGTTAGACTTATTTTACCGGATTAATCTTGATTTCAAACCACTTACTTGTTGTATCTATATCGCATCTTATAGTAATCAAACATCTTCCAGGCTACCACTTCGGCTATGAAACTTCAAACGGCATCCGAGCTGAAGAAGCCGGCAACCCAGCGCAGGCCCAGGGTGGGTTCTCTTACAAAGGCGACGATGGCATCACCTACACCGTAACCTACACATCAGGAGAAGGTGGCTTCAGGCCTCAGGGTGAACACCTGCCGGTTGCACCGCCTACTCCTGAAGCTATCCTGGAAGCGCTGAAGAAGAATGAACAGGATGAGGCTGCTGGTATCTTTGATGATGGTAAGCAGAAATTATTAGTAGCTGTTTTGTGGTATTCAAAGATATATAAATTGATTTTAACGCAAATGTATGTAAGATTAAAGTTTGTCCAGAAACATCAACATTGAGAGAAATTTGTAAGACTATGTGACTTTTGTTTCTAATTAGTTTCACTGCTTCGTTGGTACCTGAACAACAAAACTAAAACCAATTAAAAACAACAAAAAAATAGGTACCTCAAATTCCCACAAAAGCGTTCTCTGATACTAAGCCTTCTGACTTCAACAGGTAAATACCACCCGGAACAGAACGGAGGTAGTCAAAACAGCGGCTTCGGATCTTCGGGCACCGGATTTGGTTCTGCGAATCACCAGGGAGGATTCAACTCCAACAGCGGCTATCAGTACTGATTCTATACTCCTCAGTAATAATATTTGTCAATTTTAGGACGTTGGAAAAGTAATTTGAAGTAAAATGTTTGAATGTGAAAATGTTAAGATGTTGAGTGAAGGCTTTAGTAAAGTCAAGATGACTATATAAGAGTATATGTATGAGGAGGTCAGACTTGCAGTTCTAATATTGACAAATGTTATAATTTTTAAGAAAACTGAATATGACTGGACATTTTAGTTCTTAACCGCTCGCTTGCTCGGCGCAAAAAACAAAAGAGGGTCGCTTGCCAGTGACCTTTGACCGCATCTGAGCGTACGACCGCGCCGTAATAAAACTTTGATTGTGACTCGCTCCAGAAGCGCACTTCAAATGTTTTAACTGTTCTGAATAGACATTAAAACAAGCTTCAACATTGAGTTTGTTTTGTTAATTGATCTTGTTTCCGTATTTTTTCGTAATTTTTTAAATTTTAACTACCCAAAATATTAGCTACTGTATGGAAAAACGTTTTTTACTAAAAATTAAGATCGACAAGAGCATTGTTTCTTATTTTATTCATAAACTAGATTAATTACTAGACACATTTAATCACACATGGATATATTTTATGTGGAATAAAGTATTTAAAACATTATTCCAACACACGAGACAGTCAAAAAATGTCAGTTTCGGGTAGCTTGATGTGCTGGCGTCTGTACATACCATGGAAACTAACAAAGATAATGATCAAGCATGCGTAAGCGCAAGGCTTACTAACGCCATCTGTCTTGTAGACGATGAACTAACACAATTCATTGTTAGCTAGTTTACCAAAAACTTACACATGAACTCATGCTACACTATCATAATGAATCAACAAGTTAGTTTCAAAGTGTTAGATTTAATGTAATATTTTAAACCTATTGTTAATCGTAAATTCGATTTTGCACTAAATTGACAATACTTAGGTATATTAAAAATTATAATATGAGTAACTACATGATATTTCCAAACTTCTTGTGCACACAACAAAAACATAAAATTATTAATAAAACTCTACAGAAAAACATCACGAAATTACCTGTAATTTCGACGAGTTTTATTTGATAATTAATTGTATAGAACCAAACGAATAAAATGTGCAGGCGTATTATAAATTTCCTTTTATTTTTGGACGTAATACGATAGAACTTTTTCAGAACCTCTTATGTTCTTATCGAGAAAAAAGTTTTTCACTTCTCATGCTCTGAAAGTGCTTCTTTGTGCAGGGTATAGGCTGCACAAAATCGAATTTTGTGCACAAGGGCATTAACGTATCTACTCATAAATGTATTATATTAAGGCAAAGAAAATGAGCCATACAGCCAAATGCAATAAGAAGTTCATAGATACAATTTGTTATTATATAATATTTACTTTAATTTATTTGCCTTATGTGTATTTTAAGATATAATCGATATTAAAATTTTAATTCAAGTACGGTAGGTTAGTTGATTTAAGAAAATTATTATTACAAAATTAATTTAATAGTAGGCTGTATAGGTCTGCAGCCTAATATCAATGTCGTAAGATTTAAAAACAATTTCCTTCAGTATTCAAAACTGTTCTAATTTTACTTTGAATTTTAATTAAAGAAAATTAAATGTTATGTTATACTACTGTTTTATTTCCTCGCAATCGAAGTGAAAAGCAGAGTTTATAACTCGTCCACAAAACCATTTTTATCCTCGACATTACTATCAGCCCTCGCCTTCGGCTCGGGCTGCTAAAAGTCTCGGATAAAAATGGTTTGTTTTGTGCACTTGTTGTAAAATCTACTATTGTTTCGTCGCATTTTGCGGAAAAATAGTAAAGCATGTTTTATTTCATATCTGGGGTGAACAAGGAGGAGAGTTTTTCTGACTTCAATTGCACCTTTAAAACGCTTTGCCATGTGTGTGTTATGATTACAATTATTGGAATGTTTGTCTGAAATGATGCTTCTACTCCGAAGTTCCTTCTTGATAACATTATGTAACACTGTCTTTAACTTTGCAGTTTTATTGCCTTTATGTTATCCGTTTTTGCCCACTAACCCTTGCAAACGTTGCTCCACAATAACTTACTCCGGTGTGGATGCACCAAAACAAAGTGCCAGTGCCAAAGTGTTTTTAGCTATAAAACTACCAATATTAAAGTACCTATTGTCGATGTTTGTGAATATTATTTTACAAACATTTAACTGTCAAAATGAAACCGATATCGATTGGTAGTGTGTTACGCAATTAGGGTGCTGTAGGCAATACAAATATTTGTAACGTGCGGGGATTGAACCGGGCAGCGCAGCAGTCGATCGCTCAGCCACTGCGCCAACCGTGTTGTCAAAGGATGAATTACCTTCTTGCACTAGTCCTCTGTTACTTGGGGTCACGTTTACTTCCCCCACTCTCCCCTGTCAATCGTCACGCTATCATTCATCCCCCTTCTCTTTCTTGTCATGATTCACACAATCCATTCATATTTTTTCACATATTAGTACGTAAATAATAGTTATGTAAAGTCTGATTTTTTAATTGCTAGACTAAAAATGACAGCTGCGTCTACTGTTTTTGTCAACATGACATTATTTAGTACCTATATTAGTTGTCATTTTGGTCTAGTAAATAAAAAATCAGAGTTTAGTAGGTAGGTACTTTTCAGATTATGGAATAATTTACTCCAGTACTCAACAGTGGGAGAACCACAGAACATATAACTATACTTCAAAAGTATGTGATGAAAAGGTCAATAAGTTGCCCAGAAAACGCATCTACGAATGACTATTTGTAGTGCCACTTACAAGTTGAGTGCTTTAATTTCATTATTTGAATACTTAAACCCGAAAATCTAATTTAAAATCAACTTAAAAATGTTTTTAATTTCAACCGACCATAGAGATTTATTGTCCTATGGCGTTAGCTCGTAACGCACTTACAATGGCAATGTTTTAATTTTGACAGTTGCATTTTGTTTGTTTTATTTACATTGCTGAGCATACACATTTTTCAAACATATGAAGCAATGGTTTAGTGATTTCCTTCAAAATATTTCGGTATATGATTGCAAGTGTGCTACTCTAAGCAATGTTGCAGCGGGGCTTATAGTCCTGGGGCTGCAGTCTCGACATTCATAGCGATCGCTTTACGACCGAATTCGGTCGCAAAGTCCTGTCACTCCATACATTACACCTGTCAATGTGGGACTTTGCGACCGAATTCGGTCGTAAGGTGATCGCTATGAATGTCGAGACTGCAGCCCCAGTGTGCACTGGGCAAATACTAAATATATAATATCGTCATTTGTGTAGGCTGAGTTAAGGCCCTACTTGCGACATGTATTCCTCAAATAACCTCATCTATCACGTGTTTGTCAGTCATCTATTTTCTTGCATCAGTAAGATATTGTAACACTAAGATATTTCTAACAACACAGACCACATCCTCATGTCAAGGTCGTAACATCTTTACCAATGATTGCAAAAGTATCTCATTATGGTCATGGCTTGGTTTTATTGTTAGTTCATCTTCTTACTCTGATTACTTTTTAGGTTTTTACATAATTAGGTAGATATTCATGAGAATTTCCCCGCAGATTAAAAAAAGGTAAATAATCAAGTAATTATTTCTATGATTGGCAGATTTCACAGAATTTCTCTGTTTTTTTCTTTAAAACATTATTTGTAACCTTACAATTTTCTTTTTATTTTTGTCTCTGTCTTTTTGTTTACTAACAATAGCTTTTAAGAACAATGTTACTAACAATTGGGTTTAGTTGCCTTAAATAAATAAATATTGAAATTGACATTTGTTCTATTAGAGAAGATGCTCCATTTGTAAATTTTAATATGATCATGTTGCAATTTCTAAAAAAAGGATATAATGCACCTTTATAAATGGGGTTTAAATCCATTGCATATCTATAAATTGCCATATTATAAGAAATTTATTAAAATTGGTAATTCATTATAATTATAAATATTTGGCAAGTTTTTGGTTAATAATTCAATGTTTCCTTTTTACGATTTTTTTAGCTTTTGGCTTAATTTCCTCATTAAGTACTATGTATTTAATTAATGTGTTGGTGTAGATAAATAAGTTGGCAATCCCGTAATAAGCGCTTTTAACTGTGCGATGCGTGTTATACAGCGCTTCAAAGTTGTGGTTTTTAGTTAATAGGAGTTGTAATAAAAATCAAAAGGTATATTGTAGAAAAAAAGTATAAGTTTTATTCATAGAATAAATAATTGCATCCCTCACAACTTCTCACTGGTAACCATTATGACTATATCAGATTACACATACTCATCACGTTTTTATGTTATCATACTCCATTTTAATTGATAGCCTTTTAATTTTATTACTATCTGTAAGCATATTTTGACGTGCAAAAATATCCAGAGCCATTGACGTAATACTAATTCTTGAATTTTGTTTTCTTATTCAAATATCACAATTATAATTTTGTCAAAATGTACTTACAGACGAGCCTCATTATAAAAATGTTGTAGAGCATATTTCGTATCGTCTTATTATGCACCTGTTCCATTTTTTTATTGTATCACCGCGCTACTATTGTGCGTAATTCATCTTTATTAAATTCACCAATCAGATCACTACCTTACACGTGTGTGTAATGCAAACGATACGAAAGTTGCTCTAGTTGTTTTTTTTTATTGTTTTATAAAATGAAATATAACTAAATACTGGTATGGTATTGTGATGTTTAGTATTTGAAGTTGGAAGGTTGTCTGTAAGCCTGTGGTCTCGCGAACTGGGGCTGTTGGCCGTAGGCAGCACCACCAGCGCTGGGGGCGTCTCCGTACTTGCCAGGATTGTATTGACCTGGAAAATTTAGAAGAAAAATGTATTAGAATATTGTATGTGAGAAAAAATAATAGTATACAATGACAGGACGTGAATATGGTACTACTGCAGTTTTGAGATTTCCAGAGTAAAAACTATTAAATGTGAAATATTTTAAATTATAAATGGACAACATATTATTAGGAAGCGAAGCGCCTCGCTACTAAGTCGCTTCCGACGCAGCACTAACAGCATCCTGAGCGTGTTGTCCGAGCGGTGGGACTCGGTGGTGTTGGAAAGGTGGATGCACCTCCATGCCAGTTCGTCACCATTTGTTAAGTGATTATTATTTTGTTTTATTGTTTATCTTTATAATTGAATGTAATCGAATGAATTTTAACCTAATAACTATTATTTTATTTTTTATTTAAAGTAACTTATTTATTTGTAATGCAATTTTTGAATGTGTAATATTTTATGTGTGTAATTTGTGTTGTATTTGTGGTGCTTATTCTATTAATTGTAGTGCTTAATATGGGAATAACTTCCTGAAATAAATGATTATTTAATTTAATTTAATAATAATGTCACGCCTGTTCATCCCCGAAAGGTTAGGCACAGTCACCCACATATGTCCACTGTCGAACTGGCCAAATTCTATTCGAAGCTTATATCAGATATAAAAAAACGGAGGATTTAATTAATTCTGCACATTACGTCCTCACAGTTCTTATAAAGGTTGCTTGGATATAATATTACAAGAGTGTATCAAACATGAGTCACAAGATTTTATTGCTGTCTGATCGATCAGCTGCACCGTAAATGTTAAAATATTGCAACAAGTCTGTAATAACATTAACGTCTTCTAAAATTATAGGCCACAGGTACATTCTCTTGTAATTAACTGACATTTAAGGCATGGCGGAACACTTTGTTGAGGAAATTATTATTGGGTAGAATGTCATGGGTGTTCCAATAGAAGACATGTATGAGACTGTACGGATGCATGGACAAAAGGAAGGAGACATACATTCAACATTCAACAGTCAGGATGGAGCAAGGCTGTCAATGAACATGATTCAAATATGATTTTTTCTTTTCATAATTTAATATCGATAGCGTTGACAGGAACAATGTCCAATACCAAGCCTGCTTTTTCACTTGTCATAGGTACAGTCAGCAACAAAAGTCAATTAACATTGTCGTGATACAAAATGATGCGATACATTGGATTTCTTTATTTCATGTAATAGCAGAGTTAATTATTCTTAAATATTCTATTACTATATGTTTTTTAAGAATATTTAGCTCAATAATTAAGATTTAAACAACTAAAGTGTTAACCGACTTTTGTTGCTGACCGTACTATTAATTGGAATATGTTGTCAAATCTTGGGTATTTTCGTTAATCAATTATAACAATGAGATTGATTCAGGGTCTTGGGGTTAGGGGACACGATCAGTCTGACCAAGACCCGGGGATTAATGTTACAGCTCCTGTATTACTGAATACTATGGCATTTTACAATTGATTCATCAAAACGGACCACAATCCATCTTGTATACACATCCGGCCACAAAAACCAACGCCACTTGCGAATTTTAAAGCCTCAAATCTCTACATGACCTTAGAATGTCCGTGGGACATTCCCTTCACTGCACTGACCTATTGTTCAGTAAGACAGTAACTATTATCCTCCACAAACATTAGTTCCCGTACATTATTATTTACAACCTTATTCTAAGACAAACACATGCAAAACCCAACTTTATTCTTCAGATCATAAAGTCTTACACAGCTGTATTTTGAAATTGGAAGCTTCAAGAAGTATTAAGCTATTTGTCAAAGAAGTTTGAACTTAAGTTTCTGAGAAATAAGGTGCAAATGTTGGGTAATTCTCAACGGTCATAGTGAGGGGTCATTGAGTAATCTTGTAAAGGTCAGTGTACTAGTGCAAGTGCTGCAGGTGATTCTGTTATTTATAGATGTTTTGTTATTTTAATGTTTGTTTTATTGTGAATCATCATGCTATTTTTCGATTAGAGGTGTACAAAAGTAAGCCTTTTGGGATGGATTTTGTAACATGGTAGGTACTCGTATGTCTAGATTTTGGAAAATTCTTTTTCATTGGCTCTAAAGTAGTGACCATAATATACACCACTTTACCAGCCCCAGCAGTCTCGACATTCATAGCGATCGCTTTACGACCGAATTCGGTCGCAAAGTCCTGAATTGACAGGTGAAATGTATGGAGTGACAGGACTTTGCGACCGAATTCGGTCGTAAAGCGATCGCTATGAATGTCGAGACTGCAGCCCCAGGATAGGAAAACGAAAATAAAGTTTATTTTCGGATTCACAGTAAAATTGGTGTAAAGCCCAAGAATCTCTATTAAAACTACTCTAAGTCACATAATTCCTTAGCCTTTACAAGCCATTACAAGACATCAGTAACAATTCACCTAAATAAACAAAATATTCCTCTAAACTATACATAGACTAACAAAGACATTCAGACGCGCCACCCAGCATATATAAAGAGTGACATTTCCCACAGATTACCGCGCCCTCTGTGATTACAAATAGTCATTATTATGCCATTCTAAAGCAATTTGTTAGTAAATCTGCTATTTTAGGAAGCTTTGTTATGTTTCGTAGCAAGTTGAGCTGACAAAAGGATTTCTGGAAATGTATTTGCATCGCGGATTAATTTATGTCCAACATTGTGTTCAAATTGAATATCATTTACATCTATTTCTGTTAATAGGACTATTTATTACATAGACTTTATACATTATACCATCCTTCATTCCTTCGCCACTCGTTCGATGTCCACCGCGCACAGAATGGATTGAAAGCAGCACAGTGATTTTATGCTCCATTGGTGTAATTGCCGTATGGCGTTCCAGTGTGAGGATAAATAAATAAATAATAATAATAATAATGATAATGATTAACACATAATCAAACAATTATGTTCCCACTGCTGGGACACATGCCTCCTCTCTGTGAGAGGGAGTGGGCCACCACTACGCGGGCCCAGAGCGGGTTGGTGATGTCACATGTCTTCGAATTTTCGGTTCCAAGACATGCCGGTTTCTCACGATGTTTTCCTTCACCGTTTTGAGAGCAGTGGTGAACCAATAAATTACACAAAGTAAAACGCCTGCTTGGGTTCGAACCCACTCGACCATCACTGTTCTCTAACAGACTTTACTATTAATTGTTTCAAAACAATTAAAAATATTAGTATGAAAACTTTCTGTCAAATCTTTTGAATGTCGTTGTCAATCAATCAGGGTGGGTAGGTATATTTTAATTTTTTTTTTATACCGTCTAATGGCAAATCCACTTCATGTTTTCATGTTACGGTTTCCCAAAACCGTCTAGATTGAGATAAAGCATAATTTATCACTTCTTGCAACACCGTACCAGCTGTCAGGACTTTACGATGCTACGAGTAGGTGTGACCATAGTATTTGAGACATATTTAACGTCTATCGAAATATACTTGTAATAGGTGTGAGGTAACTCGTAATTTATAATTAGGAATTAATTACAAATTGGCGATTTAACGTCGATAGCAGATGTATAGTGTTCTATTACCAATTTGAGAACGTGAAAGATTTTTAATGGGTAGTAACAGAATATTTGTAATTAAATTAATAGACCTATCATCTGATATTTCTCTCTAAAATTATCGCAGTTCATTATCTAGATAATGAAGTCGCAGATCATTATATAACACACATATATAACTTAATTAACTGTATAACTCTCTACCCACTGATTGTTGCTGTAACTATCTGTAATTTTTGATGAATAAACATATTATTATTATTATTATCTAGATAATGAACTGCGATAATTTTAGAGAGAATTCTGACTGAATGCATGCAAACCGAACATCAAACTTCAGGTTAAAGAGAGTTGATGTTAAAAGCAACCCCGAAGACGACCCTTTGAACATACGTCTTCTTGCAGTAACACAAAAAGACTCATCCATTATTATTTTTTTGCCTTTCTCCAAATTTCAAACAGATTTCTTCTTAATCAAACCAAACCCATCTACTAAAAATGTTGCAGAAAATTCAACTCACCATCATCAATGATGCCAGCGGCCTCATCACGAGCGTTCTGCTCCAAAGCCTTCAGGATCTCTTCTGGTACTGGGGGAGGGGTGGGGATGTGGGCACCCTGGGGCACGAAACCAGCCTGACCGGCTGCGTAACTGATGGCGTAGACCTGGCCGTCGTCACCGGTGTACTGGAAGCCACCCTGAGCCTCAATGCCGTCAGCCTGGAATGTTGAAAGGGGTTTTGTGAGTATGTGTGTGTTTTTGGTGTTGTTAACACTGTGTGTTAATATAAATATAAAAGTGATAGTATTGTTAATTTTATGGCAAATTCTTCTCCAATTTACCATTGCCTAGTGCAGTGATCCATATCTGGAACTCGGGGCTTGTTTTACTATTGTAGCTGTTTTGGAGGCAGTAAAAGAGTTAAAGCTTAGAAAAAAATTGGAACTATCCAGCCAGACATAAATACTATTCCGGAAATCTTTAACCTCCAACTCATTGAGTACTACCCGTATCTAACTACTGACATAAGAGTGACTTATTTTGAAAAGGACAACTATGATTTTAGACCGACATTTAAAACAAGTTTAGGAAAATACCTGAACAAGCTAAACTCGTAAATTTCCAGTTATTACGATATCTCTTAGCGTTAGTTGATTCTAAGAACATTATGGCTCATAAAAGTCTGACCTATGTCTTCCGCAACTCATCCAGCATTAACATTTACCATGAAAGATGTTATGACCTGATCATATCCTATGTAAACAAGTTTCTTTTTAGGTCTGGCATTTATTACTGTATGACAAGAATCTTAATTTAAAGAGAGAGAGATCCAACAAAAAAATGAACTAGTCACTCAAAGTGACTAGTGCATTTTTTCGTTGGATGACTTAGGTCGCATTCTACCAAACTTTTATACGTAGAATAAGTCTTATACTGAGAATAGATTTTAAATTTTTTACAGTTTTTTCATACTAGAACTGTCAGATGACAATTTTATTCCGAGGATAAAAGTTATCTGACTATGGTAAAATCAGCCCTTAGGGTAATAGTCTGCGGGCCTGCGGGCGGAGAGTAATGGGTAGCTCTCCGTCCGATCAGGACTAGGCCCGTGCCGGACGGCGTGTACGTATTCCACGCGCGTCTCAAAGAGATGTCAGCAAAAGCGACGGGGCCCCATAGGGCCGAAGCCTGCCAGGGTAGCGGGAACATCCGAAAGGGTTTACCGCTGCCCTGGAACATAAAGGGCTAAGGAAGGAACACGGGTGGGTTTTAGTCAGTAAGAGTCTGACACTCCCTCCTGCTCCACCCAGAGCGGGAGGAGTCATTTGATGATTTCCCATCCTCAAAAAAAAAAAAAGAAAGGGTAATAGTCTAGTCTCATATATTGTTAGTTTCTCATATGCCTAAATTTCGATTGTGTCTTTATTTCCTCCAATTTTTTTGATTACTTTAAGATTCCTTTACATAAAGTATTTCAAAGAACGTTTGATCTATAAATCTATCATCTTAATAACAATTAGTCCATTCTTGCTGTCATATTGTATGTAATGAAGCTTAGGATTCTATCCCTAATAGCTGTTGCTATTTATTCCATTTTTTTGAGTTCATATTGTGTATTCTAACATAATTATGATTCCTTCTACGCCAATCCCTATATTTATGTCTCTCATTTGTCTAAGAAGACGGCCGGTCTAAATAGTTATTATCTAAATGTCAATGCAATGGATGCTCAATAAGTTATAACATATTACTATTACGTTCACTGAGGATCGAGGTTAATTGAATGAATTACAATTGTTATTACGTTAGACCTTGACATTTTGTGGCTTTTCGGGAAGGTCAATTTTTGACCTCACTTTACTGAGATAGATAATTATAATCATTATTATGAGAATAACCCTCACAGTGACCGCAACTCTTTAAGGGGGATGCGGTAGCTCGCTAAATTCAAAATTGAAAAAAGAATAATATTCATGATTTTAATTCATCATCATCATCATTACAGACGAAAGACGTCCACTGCTGGACATAGGCCTCACCCAAGCACCTCCACTTTGACCGGTTTTGTGCCTCTCACATCCAACATATGTACATTTACTAAATCATTAAAACATCAGTTTTAATGATTATAATTTTGTGTTAAATGCATATTATGATCGCGATTCATATTTTGATCAACATACAACCGGATATTGACTTGCGAAATCTATGAGTTTATGTTCATACTCCACTCAATTAAAGATCCTAAAACCGTAAATGCCAGGACGATTAAGTGCTGAAACCGCTATGATAATAAAATACAATAATACAGCTATTTGTCACATTAACATATAATTTTATGACCACATAACTTACTATCTGCTAATGATATTACATTTTATGTTCAACAATTTAATCACACTAGTTGTAAATAAATATTTGAATATCTAATGACAGCACTAATCGTCTATAAAAACTAACTCAAGCATGTCAATCTGTTTGATCTCGACCTGTCAAAATATGTCAAGTTTTTGGTCTTATCTCTGAAATTTTGACGTTTATTACTGATAGCAGTCGATTAGCGAAATGTAAAGTAAATCGGTTTATCAAAATAATGTGTCTAGTTTTTATGGAACTGACATGGCTACATTGCCGTATGCTGGAGGAGCTATTGACTTAAATAACCATACAGAGGGTCCTTAAAAACAGCAAACGGAAACGTGGCAGGCCCATGAGGAGATGGTGGGAAGAACTCGACTTGTATTTAAAAATATACTTGACAGTGCTTATCAATCATATTCTGAAGTTCATATTATGAAGACTAATTGACTAAAACTAAAAGTTTGACATATGCACTTTCGATTTTATGTAACGATGGCCCACGGGTTCGATTCCATATCAGGTGACTTATGTAGGTGTAGCACATAGACATATCGTTAATCAAATAATTCACGGATATGTAAAATTTTTGCAACTTTTTTTTTAAATTACATAATTTAATTTCGATATTACATAATCAGCGTATAATTTTTCCACTGCTGGGACACAGGCCTCCTCTTTCTCAGAGGGAGTGGGCTGTAATCCACCACACATAGGATATGCCGATCGATAGTTAACTTTACAATAAAAAGTTACGTTACATTCAAAATAATTTTTCTCGTGAAATAAAAATGGGTACTTTGAGAAGAGTCCTATTTTAACACCATCAAATATCGATCAATACTTTAGGAGAAAATCGCATTTGAATCTTGCAATGTGTAAGGTCTGCACAAACCACATAACTACAAATGAGACGGCCATACAAATAGATCTAATAACTTAGTAACCGCAAGTATTTTGCATAATACTGACCTTTCCTAACTGGCCAGTGCCCTTTTAGAATAACCCCATATGGGCGAACCGTTGAGAAAAAGATTACTAGGTCATCTGCTGGTAAATGTTTTAGAAGGGACGGATACGACACGATTAATAGACCTTGCGACTATTTCTATATTTATTGTTTTTGAAAGACATTTATTTTGAATGCAAAGACAATTATTTTGAATGTGGCAGATTACGGCCCACTCCCTTTCACAGAAAGGGGCCCGTGTCCCAGCAGTGGGAATGTTATAGAAATTATTATGAAATCCCAAACTAGAAACCAGTGGGACACTAGTAAAAAATTAAAATGAGTACCTATTTGTCGAACAAGCTATGAATAAACTCATGTTCAGAAATTATAATTACTTTTAAAGAAATGTTTCCTTTGACCTTTTGGACAAAATAGTCATGATTAATGGAAGGCTCAAGCCGTAAAAGTTTAATTTGTTACTGCTCAAGTGCCTAGTAATAAAATGTATAGTTTCCCAGTAAGACCACCCATGCTACAGGTGTCGTAAGGCACTAAGCGATCAAATTGAAAGGATGGGCAACATTCACTTGTGTCCTATTAACATTACGTTTTTATCACATAGGCCTGGCCTATCCATTACTTTGGCGGCTAGTACGACATGTGTCAAGGAATTTGTTAGAGAAAATTTGCAAATCTGTGACGAATCTTATTCTTAGTCATGTCGATGGCACGACAGTGGATTACATTTTGTTGGCCAAAATCTTCGTCAAACTTTTGTGGCAAATGTTTTGGGAACACGGATGTCTTTTACATTTTTTTATTTATTTAAACTTTTCGCACGAAAAGGTACAAAGGCGGACTTACTGTCTTAGGCATTCTCTATCAGTCAACCAAGGGCGGTGAAGAGATTAGATGGCAGGTGCCTTGGTTGAGAGGGACAATAATAATAAAAAAAACTCTTAAAACTAGGTACACAAATTTTTTAGACAACTAGTCGTCTCATGTAAATGTCTTTTTAATCATAATAATGTGAGTGTCCATAAGTACGTTTGCTTTGTTTAATAGCATGATATTATTGGCACGAGATGGCAAATTGCCATATTTTGTGGGGCAATGAACAAAACCTTGGTGTCAAGGAATTTCAGAAATAGATGTCAAATTAGATTCTATTGCTATTTTACTTTAAAATTATTGTTTATCTGATGGTATGCAGTGACTGTAATTTTTTACATTGCCGCTTTTTTATTTTATTTTTTTATGTCAAAAATTACTTAATTATTTGACTTTTGATGATCACTTACCTCACGACCCTGCTCCTCAGCCTTGATTCCGTTCTCAGTTTCATAGTTGTATCTGAAGGAGTCTTCATTCACATCAGAGTCCAGGGCTATGATCCTGGCATTCCTTTCTGCGGAAGCCTGGGGGCGGTTGGACTGTTCTTGGTAGCCTTGCGGGGCATAAGCGGCCGCGGCCAAGCCGAAGAGAGCGGAGATCAGGAGCTGGAGAAAAAATGGGGAGTTAGATACAAATTGTGGCAGCAAAATCAAAAATAATTTACTCAAATTAGGTTGAGAATCAGCACTTTTTTAACGTCTCAATTACATTAGACCCCAAAGCCTTTCAACACTTCATATTGCTTTAGTTGGCAAAAAAGATGCAGGGAATAATTTGATGATGATTTTTTTCTACACTAATATTTCTGTTAAAAAAAAAATCAGATACGATTTGAAGTGGGAGAGAAACCATTAACTTTTAAAAAGCTTAGATAGCACCATCAAGGAGCTTGTAAAGCTAATTCAATTCAATTTAAATTGTAGTGAATTATCATGTCAAGTCATAAAATTGGATGTTGACATTTTGTCCAACCGATTACTTACAACAGTGCAATTTGTTGACGCCAGATTTTAATTGATGTAGCTTTTAGAAACCATTAAGTTACTTTGTTGTAAGTATTACAAATAGATACTTTAGTGAAAGGCGTGGTAATTAACGTACAAAAGAGTAATGAGACATAATAAGAAATGCTTCATTGTTCAAAGAAAAGACTCATATAATATTGTGACATTAACCCCTTTTCACTATTCAGTGTTACAACCAGTTATATCATAGAGAATAGAATACATAACACTATTCGATACATTGATAACTTGACAAACAATAGTGGAATGATATAAGTTTAATTAGTATGTACTTCCCTTGGGCCATAATGATTAAATTTTACGGCTTTTGGGGTTCCGCGTGAGAGGAAATATCGATGTTTTTTTTTTGGCACATTTACTTTTTTTTATGATTTTGCCATAAATTAATATTTTTTTGCTGACATTGCTAGGTAGGATTAGCGATGTAAATTTTATATTTACAGTAAATGTTTTTTAACGTAGGAAATGTCATTATCACTTATTTTTTTGTATGTACAATGCGTGAAACCAAGTTTACCCACTGATATTTCGTATATTTTTATTTTAATAAAACTTTTTTTTATACGGAACCACTATCTGCCCCTCTCAATGCGCCCCGAACTTTGATACATGACCGTTAACATTGCTCAAGTGCGACTCTTGCGCAAGTGTGCAATAGATCAGATATTATCGCCGTCCCACCCATTGTTTTACATTTTGACACCGCTTCAAGTACGCGAAATATCCGAAACAAGTGTTTTAACAAATTGCCGTGTCTTTCCATTTAGTTTTTAGACGTTTGGTGAATTTTTATATTGCTTTTGAAAATTAGGTACATTTTCAAAAGTTAGTCTTACATATCATACACATAGTATATACGGATAAAAATATTATGTGACTTAGCAAAATGCTTAAAAAAAACTGGTGTTTTTAAAAACCTATTAGCGCACTTGCTTCGTCTAAATATCGTGACCTAGTATGAATTAGTCGAACACTAGATCTAAGACAAGCTAAAATATAGACAGGTTTATAATTAGGTGTGAAATTAAGTGCATGAATAGAACATACTAGTTATATTTTGGAGGTTCGTCCGTGTGAAATTCTGGCGCAATAATTTGCATAACCGCACCATGATTCTCTTGTTCGTAGAAATTGTTTCAATAATAATTTAAATAAGATGATCTTTGATTTGATAGTAATAATTTGAAGGTATCAAGGGATATTTTTATTAGACTTGCGTCTCGGAAATTTATAAAAAAAAAAGAATAAATTCGTTACACTTTAACCGCACACTGCGAAAAATAACAAATCAACGGAAAAACTAAATCCCTTTTATACGAATATTACCACTAGTAAAACATAATAAAAAAATATTCTAATCACTTCAACCGTACGATTAATAAATAATCCAAGTACAAATCCCGAAATCCAATAAACACATCACGGTAACTCCCTAAATCGATTCCCGCCCACTTGATTAAATCGTCTAACGAATCGAATCGACTATCGAGACGACTTACCAGTTTCATATTGTCAGGTCGGAGGTGAACTCTTGAATGTAACAACGACGGCCCAGCCTGCATATATATACACATCGGATGATAGAAGGATTACAAAATTCATTCTAGTTCATAATGATGCCACTTTTAACAAACATTACTACGGATATATTTTTTTGCGTAAGTAATGACATTTCGGTGGAATGATTGGAAGATGAAATATGAGTATTTTTGGATCATTGGTACAAGGCCAGGCAGAAGACCAGTCTATATGCAAATACCCACAAATGTGGTCTTTTTGGTGATCTGGTAGGGATCGAAGGAACTCATTCCTCTATTATCCAGTAATCCAGTGCAACATCGGGAAAATTACAGGACTATGAAAATTATGAGTGTTTTTGGATCATTGATACAAGGTCATGCAGAAGACCAGTCTATATGCAAATACCTACAAATATAGTTCTTCCTTTTTGGTGGTCTTTTTAAGACCAAAAGAACTTTGACTTCTTTTAGTCAGAAATAAAGTACATCATTAAAAAAATGCCAGGACTATGAAAATTATGACTGTTTTTTCTTTGTTACAAGGTCATGCGAAAGACCAGCTATCGGTAAAACAAATGTGGTCCTTTTAGTTGGTCCAATCACGGTGGAAGATAATGGATTTTTACCCTTATTGGCCAGTGCATCATTGCTTGTGGATCTTTGGTCCAAGGCCAATAAGTTAACTAATCATTGCAAAAAAAGCACATGACGTGGTCTTTCTTTCCTTTCTCCTTTGGATACTGATTCATTATGATTTAGACTTAACCCAGTTTTTGATACAGTGAGAATTTATATAATTTTCAAAGCCTTAGGTCAAATAATTAATTATATCATGTACTCAGTAACATGTACAGGTACATGATATTATTATCAGAATATAAAAAATCAATACAAAAAGTCTAGATAAATCTAATAAGAAATGCTGCAATACATCTAGTGATTAAAAAAAAAAACTTCGAAGGGTGTCAGAGCTACAATTTAACAGTCCAGGAATAGGGTCTGCTTGTTGGTCTAGTGGTCGCAAGCGCTACTGCTGAGCATGAGCTGCTTGGTTTGATTCCCGGGTCGGGCAAAAGGTAATTTTATTTTTCCATCTGGAATTTCTTAGTAGCAGTCTGAAGTCTGGGGGTCTACTCCGAAGTAGTATCGGCTGAATGTTCGGCCGTTTCCTGCTACGAAGTTACTATTTGGTTCGGCCGGTTCCGATCCTACACTCCTACACTCTTTCGAATATTGACTATGGTCCCGACCCAACTGAGCCGATCAGAACTTTTTTTCGCATTTTTCAATAATATTCGGTTCGGCCATGTATCGGTCCGATCCGAACATTCGCACTTTGCACTTCGGAGTAGGGTTTGTATCCAGTTGGTGGCAATAGGTTTGCCCCCTATTACATGGTACAGACGCCAGGCAGATCAAGCTACCCGAAACTGTCAAATTTTTCCAATCAACCTTGAACCTTAATTCTTTAGAGATAATGTTGAAAATCTATTAAAGAAATTTGACAGATTGTAGTAGTTTGATGTGCTGGCGTCTGTATATCATACATCTCTGCTTTACCTTGCGGCGAAAACAGGCGTGATGTATTAGAATATGGTAGAGAGATATGTAAGGGAAACCTAAAGATCGTTTTATTTTTTTAAGGTTTTAAAATCTTCGTCTCAAATGAATATCTAATATCTTCAATGGTTACACATTTCGCTGAACTAAAGTGCAGCATAACTTAATATGTAAGGTTAGATGTTTTGCAAGACGGTAAAGTTCCTGATTTCCAGAACAATAAAGTCATCTGAAACATCTGTTTCAAATACTTTTTTTTTAAATGCTGTAACCATATTCAATACGCCTAGTCTTTTCTCAATTATGTTGGGGTCAGGTTCTAATCTACATAAAGCGTCTGCCTATCTGACCTCCACAACCCAGTTACTGGGTAACACGGCTGTAACTATGTATGTATTATTTAATCATACTATACTATTATTTATTGCTACGATAACCGAGAATTCGAAGACATGTGACATCCACCAACCCGCGCTAGGCCCGCGTGGTGAATACCATCCCGCAGTAGCCCCGCGTGGTGGATTACGGCCCGCTCCCTCTCATTGAGAGGAGGCCTTTGCTCCAGCAGTGGGAACATTAAGTATAGCTATGCTGACGATAACGACATTTATAGAAAACATTGTAACATTTTCAAGGCGAGCTGTCTTTTAAGGCATCCCTGAAATCAAAATCATGAATCATTTGATTCATAATTTTCGTGCTTTAAATCCTATAGAATAATTAATATAATGTCTGCATGCTTATCATAATTTTGGTGCCTAGTTATTATTCATTATCACAGCGTATTTCCCGCCTACGGTCAATGTCATCTCTCTCTGATTATATTATACCTTATTGTTTCAAGGAGCTTATCATAATCAAAGGTATGACGAATAAACAAATGGGTAGGTAACTCAAGGAAAAATACGACTTTTTTTGCAAAGCATATACTCTTTTATACTTCTCTTTTTACCCAGTAACTGGATTGTGGAGGTCAGATACTTAGGCAGTCGCTCCATGTAAAATACTGGTATTCAGCTGCATCCGGTTAGACTGGAAGCCGACCCCAACATAGTTGGGAAAAGGCTCGGCAGATGATGATGATGATACTCTTTTGTAGCATAAGCATACATAATCAGTCTATAACGTTCCAACTGCTGGGACACAGGCGTCTTTGCTTCGAGAGGGAGTGGGCTGTAATCTACCACGCGGGCCCAGTGCGGGGTGGTAGATGTCACATGTCTTCGAATTTTTGGTTCTAGGACATGCCGGTTTCCTCACGATGTTTTCCTTCTCCGTCTAATATTTTGTAGGATAATTATTATTTTTAGCGAGGTAGCACTACCTTGCTAAATTTGAATTGGGCTGGACACATCTGCCGCATGACAGATGACCAAATGATCCAAACTCACTAACCAATGGGCGCCTCTTAATGGCAAGTGACCTCGTGGCAAGCTCAGACGGACATGGCAGGATGAACTGGACTCCTTCAACATGAACTGGTCCTTAGCAGCTTTAAACAGAGAGGACTGAAAAGAGAGTAGTCCCTTGCCCTGTAGTGGGATATCACAGGCTTTTAAAAATAATAAAATTATAATTTTTAATAACATATCTACAGAGTTAATAAAGTCTATCTAATATAATCTACAGAGTTAATGAGGGGCCCGTGGCTAAGTAATAAAAGCTGCACAGGTCGATCGGTCAGGTTAAGCTACGCTTGCCGCGGTTGGTCTGTGGATGGGTGACCATCTCTACATACCAAGACCCCGCCGTGCCTCGGAAAGCACGTTAATCCGTTGGTCCCGGCTGTCATTCGTGGATCTTTGACAGTCGTTACGGGTAGTCAGAAGCCCGAAAGTCTGACAACCAGTCTTACCAAGGCGTATCGTATTACCCAGTAACTGGGTTGTGGAGGTCAGACAGGCAGTCGCTCCATGTAAAATACTGGTATTCAGCTGCATCCGGTTAGACTGGAAGCCGACCCCAACATAGTTGGGAAAAGGCTAGGCAGATGATGATCTACAGAGTTAATAAAACAAATCAACATACATTCAAAAACCTTCAGCAATATAAATTGTATTTTATAACATTACCTTAATAACTTAGATAATTATGTGATTACAGATTTATAAGTAGCTAAGTATTTATCACGTCTCTGCGATTGTATCAAAAATACATTATAATATGATCATCTTCTTAATATCAATCAAAAGACATCATCTGTACGACGAAGGAATCCCTTGATAATTGAAATACATATTACACTAGAATCTACATAATAATGGTGCCAGAATTATCTTCCTATTGGCTGCTTGAATGTTTTCTGCTAAACACGCTTTTCCAATTTTTGATTTGCAGTTTTTTTTTAAATATCTTATGAAAATTGACATATTCATTAGCAAAAACTCAATCACGAATTAATTATGTTTATAACAGTGGTTAGCAGGGCGTCCGTCTCGATAGAGGTCCTTGAAACAACGGTAAATGGTTTTTACAAATATTAGATTATTTTTTAACAAAAAGTCTTACCAACATTCTGAAAATCAAACCTAACTTCCTCAATTTCTGTACTTCCCCAAACCGGCACTAAACCTTACTGACATGCATTTGTTTTCTCGTAGAATGGTACAAAGGGCAATGGAAAAAAAGTTACAATTAAAAATAATTGTTTTTTAATTCCCACACTAAAATTATAACGAGTCTGAGTTTATGAGATGAATTATATTACGATGTACACCTATTAATACATATAACAATTTCCTTTTCACATCATTTTTAATGAGATTAATAACTGAAGTTAGAATTAATAACTGAATCATAATTTATTGAGATTATTTAAAGTGATTTTGTGGTTATAGTTCAATGTCACACACACCTTATAAAACTTGTTTATGTTACTCGATCAGTTAGTCAATGTATGGAAATATTGTGAAGACACTTATAAATTTCCGTTCACGATAACGTAATAACGTACACATATTTCCATACAAATATGGACATGGACGTCCACGATAATGTCGCCACATTAGAAAATATAAAAGCGCACAATTGAACAGGTTATGGGTTATAGTTTTCTAAATATTTTTAATCATCGGAATATTAAGAAAAAAAAACGAAGAAAATCAATTTAAAAGCAAATTATATTGAAGAAAAAGCTTTTTTATATATGTACGCACGGCTACACACCAAGCTATACATAACCAGTATAAACTGACTTCTGATTGTACGAAAAACCTATACAATGCGAGGTCAGCTAAAACTGGAAATGTATAGCTTGGTGTGTAGCCGTGTGTACAGTTGACCTCGTAACTGCTTTACCACCCTAAGGTTGAATATCCCTTTCACATCTTAAAACGACAAGGTATATTTGTCTTTGTAATAATTAGCTAGTTTCCCAGGTTGGGCAAAGTTTTCCATCAGGAATCTCTCAGTAGCAGCCAGGGGATTTGTGCTCGGTTGATGGCATACGCTCGCTCCTGTTACATGGGACTAGAGTAGTGCGCGCATACCCTTAAAAATATGTAGCCCCATTGGGCATTCGTCGAATACAAGCGTGGTGTTATTTAACAGAAGAAGCTATAAGTATAATGATAATTACGTATTGCAGTTATTAGGTATGTATAATTGCTAACAAACAAAACGTTCAATTTAATACAATTCTAACAACAGACCGTCGATAAGTACATAAGAGATCTCATTGATTCCCAGACACATGGTATAGATAGGTATATGAAACAGTTACTAAAACAGAAGCGTGTTATTATGTAGTTGTGGATTCTGAGAACGATGACAATGATCATTATGTACTTATCACGTATGTAGAAGAAGCATATTTATAAGGATTGTTTTGTAATAACTGCCGCACGGGTCGATCGATCAGGTTAAGCTACGCTTGCCGCGGTTGGTTCGTGGATGGGTGACCATCTTTACATACCAAGACCCCTCCATGCCTCGGAAAGCACGTTAAGCCGTAGTCTCCGCTGTCATTCGTGGATCTTTGACAGTCGTTACGGGTAGTCTGAAGCCCAAAAATCGTCACATACTATGAGTAATGAAAATAGCTCATTATACGTACATAAACAGCCTATAATGTTTCCACCGCTGGGACACAGGTTTCCTCTCGGTGAGAGGGAGTGGGCTGTAATCTACCACGCAAGCGCCGTCGCAGGTTGGTAGATGTCACATGTCTTCGAATTTTTGGTTCCAGGACATGCCGGTTTCCTCACGACGTTTTTTGAGAGCAGTGGTGATGAAATTATTTACACAAAGTACAGCGCCTGCCTGGATTCGAACTCGCGACCTACAACTCTTTATAAGGCCGTTACCACTGGGCCACGACTACTCGTAGAACAAGGATCGTAGGTGATTAATTTTTCTCTAAATTTCCTAAAGATTTATTTACTTAATCAAGATAATATTGACATTATATAAGCTAACATTGAAAATAATAATATGTACACACGGCTACACATCAAGCTATGCAAAACCAGTATCAGCTGACCGTTCATTGTGAGAAAATATCATACAAAGTGAGGCCAAGACAAACTGGTTTTGTATAGCTTGACGTGTAGCCATGTGTACATGTGAAAAAATAAGCAAAAAAACACAGGGCATCAAAAAAGTCAACAGGACCAGTGCCCAAAAGGCTGGCGGCATTGCCACGTTGTATGGCGATAATAATTCTTTGGCCAAGAAACAGGCCAGCCCTCTGGGCAGGTGAAGAGTCGACTAACCGCTTGGCGATATCTCGAATAACCAAGTGGGCACTCGGACCCCATGGCCCTAGTGTTGCAACCCCAAACGGCTCGAACTTATAACTCCCAATCAGGTTGGAATTTTCTATTGGAAATACCACACAATCTGACTCATATCTTCGTAGATTAGCTAAAAATGTGATTACCTTCGGTAGAGACACAGCGATGAGGCGTGTAACAATAACGTTAGAAGTAATAGCTTGTGAAAGGTCACATTCCTACACAATATTAACACATAGACTATTGTCTCACTTACTAATACGCTGGTCTGTCTGTTCGCTGGTTTGTACGAATAAATGTATCCATCATCAACTCAGTCTATCGCAGTCCACTGCTGTACAATGGGCCTTTAATAAATGCCATGTCATAAATTTCATATTTAAAAATTAAGATGACAAATTGATAGTTTATGTTCTTTTTTTTGTATTGATTATGGGTCTTTACCTGAAATAAATTAATTTTATCTATCTATATAAATGAAAACGAATCACCGAAATGTGTGTACGCGCATAACTTCCGTTTGACTGCAACAATTTGGATAATTCTTTTTTTTTGTGTTTGTTATTGTCAGGACAAGGTTTGTATATACAATTGGACCCGGTAGGTGGCGCTGCTTTTTCGGGTAGGACGACGTCTGCAGGGTTCGCTAGTTTTAAATACTTTCCCAGGCTACGAATATGAGAACGACATGTATTTTAAAAATGAATGGTCGAATGGAATGGAGGTTTTGCATGTTATTATTGTTATTTACGCTGGCAACATTATTTCAAATTCAAATTTCAATTTATCAATCACAATTTATTTGTACAAGAATAGATTAGACGGTGACCCTAAATTAGGCATTTGCCTGTACCTTGGGAGTCAGAGTTGCGACATTTTCAAAGTGTGGTACATAGTGATTATTTTTTTTTTTTTTTTTAATTGCTAGACCGGAATACAAAAAAGGTACGAATGTATAGCAAGGAAATTTGTTGTAAAGAAAATAGACACACTACGTTGCTTTGCAGTGTTATAGCCGTTTTATACAACTGTCAAAGTATGACAGTTGTGTTTTGAATATACGGACAATTTTGAGTTGGTAGTCAATCTGCTAAACAATTCATTTCCCTGACTTTATTACCCACTTGTGTTATCCAGAAAGTCTTAAAAAGTATCCACTATACTAAAACAGTGAGCATTCTTCATAGAATTCGTTTTTTTTTTTCAACCGTGTATTAAACGAGCAACATCGCGTGTACAACCGATGTCAGCCATAAACTTAATCTTAGATGCTGGTCTTCGTGTTAAAGGTCTCTTGAAGATCAAGGGCTCGAAGGGACCAAAGGTTGAACGTAAATGTATCAGGACTAAGAATCTGACATTCTAATAGAGGAAAAGAAATACATTTTACTATAGGTTAATACTGTACATTGTAATTGAAAATTGTGTATGGCGTGGTAGTAAAATTTTATGTTTGTATCTAGTTATCTTTAATTTCATGATACTACAAGTTAGCTACAGTGTATTATGGAACTCAAATGGAGTTAGACGGGATACCAGCTGAAGGCCAATCCCGTAACTAAAAACGATCAAAATCTAGTCGCAATCTCATTTTTTTTTTATCATAGCGACAATCAATGTCAAAAACTTTTAAAAAATGTAGGGAAACTAGAGGTAATTTGACAGATTGAGACAGATCAGACTGTGAACGTTCTTACGAGAATTGCCAATCAGGGAAGACGCAGTGATGACAGGTGATGTAAGATTGTGACAGAGTGGCGTCCAAGGGCTGGAAGTCGAGATGTCGGTTCTTTCAGCGGCGAGAATAAAGAAGATTGTTTAGATCTACTGTGAAAACAACAAACCGCTTTACCTAAATAAAAAGAGACAGTTTAGTATCCAAAAATAACTCTAAAAATTCTCAAAATTCAAGTCAAAGTCTCGGTTGCAAGAGGCGTGTGAATTCATTCACAATCAACGCTTGAGATGATTAATGATGATTGTGGCTTTACCTCGCTTTATTTCGCCGCGGTCGGGCAAATATTTTGTAACAACTTGTTTGACGTCTTACATCAGTGTATAACTCTAATGTGTTAATAAAATACCTAATAGTGTATTTGAACTTGAGTTGAAATTTACATTAGTTAAAAATATTCTTCTGAAATATGTTTTGAACGTAACTGACACATTGACAGTAGGTAGGCAACCAATCCTTCGGTCGTTTAAAATTAAGAGAGAAAGATCAACGTTTAAAAGTAAAGCAGGATTAGCATCATCACCGTGATCAGCCTTTTCCTTTTTTTTTTTTTTCAGGATTGGAAATCATCAAATGACCCCTGCCGCTCTGGGTGGATCAGAAGGGAGTGTCAGACTCTTACTGGCTACAACCCACCCGTGTTCCTTCCTTAACCCTTTATGTTCCAGGGCAGTGGTAACCCTTTCGGACGATCCCGCTACCACCGTGATCAGCCTTGAGCTAAGAACTGGCATGAGAGTGAGACTTCTCCTAACTGTTACTCGATCCACGATCTCTCTACCAGCTCGATCCACCAGCCACCCTGCGAACATCGTACCTCCATGTAGTCTGAGGGCCTCCCATCTACCGTTTGCTTGTTTTCTAAACATAACTACACCATCACGCCTGTGATCCCCGAAATGTTAGGCAGAGGTACACCTATCTAGAAAATTTAAAACATAAATAAAATTTTAATAAAGGTACACACGGCTACACATCAAGCTATGCAAAACCAGTATTGGCTGACCGTTCATTGTGAGAAAATATCATACAAAGTGAGGCCAAGACAAACTGGTTTTGTATAGCTTGACGTGTAGCCGTGCGTACACCTTTATTCAAATTTTAGTTTTTAAATTGACGTTATTTCAATGTAAACAAATATCAACTTTATTTTAATGGTAATTAAGTTGATTTCAGAGTGATTAGCACTATTGAAAACGTTATAAAAATGTTTGAAGTTGTAGCGTGAACTGAACTTTATTGTGTATGAATTAAAGTTATTTTTCCATAAACTCATATTTGTTTACATTTTTGGCGAATATATCTTGAATGCAGATTTACAGTACACGCACCTATCGCCAGTTATTATCCAGATGGCAAACCCCAATACCACATTACCCGGCCTGGGAATCGAACCCAAATATTAAACTCAGCACCTTGCGACCACTATACAAACGTGATTCTTTAGTAAACAATAAAATAAATTATTTGATAAATATTTCTTTAGACGATGGATGCACTGTGTGAATGATAATATGGTTAGAAAGGGGGTGACTGCCGAGATGACGACTAATAGAGAAGTATGGAAGATAAAGACATGTTGCCCCGACCACAAATAAATTGGGATGAGGACAGGAGAATGATGATGATTTTCTTGATTTCTGTTGATTATTTTGTCTCAAGTCAAGAGTGTTTGTAGTAGGACTACAAAACTATTAATAGTAGAGGATATACACATATTAAACGATAACATCAGAGGGGCAATTCTCTTAATTTTAAGACCGTTCACACTCACAGTCTGATCTCAGTCTCAAACTGTTAAAAAAACTTCTAATTTCCCTACATTTTGACAAGTTTTTGACACTTGTTTGTCGCTGGAATGAGACTGCGACTAGATTTTGAACGTTTTTAATTACGAGAATTGGCCTTCTGTTCGTTTTAATTAAAACAATTTACTTGAACATATAATTATTGACACTATAAGCTTTCTCTGTGACCTGGCTTGTGACCTTTTGTGGTAGGAAGATGTAACTTGTGCTTGATAGATTTAATTTTATAGTCTAGTAATTGAATAAAATGTGATGGTTTGTAAACCTGTTTGCTGGCAGCAAAAGTTTCATAATAGTTTAAACGAGAAAATCACTATCAACAAAATCCTGTTTATTACAAATATATATCTCACGAAACGACGCGTGCTTTACTTGTGGTAACCAAGTGTACGGTAAAAATGTGAATGTGTGCGTGAATTCGAGAAGCGTCAGCACATACCACACACAACTGTGAGTGCACACACTTCCGACTTCGCCGTTGTCTCGGACGGTGGTAAGTACCTGAGAGCTCATGAGCTTACATACAGCGTGTTTGTGCACTTGCTATGGTAACCACAAGTAAAGCGCGCGTCGCTTCATAAAAATACTGCAACTCTATTGCTACCATTCCAAGTCCTGCAAGAGATAATGAAAATAATTACGTTTTAATATTCATATTTAATCAAAATAATACGTATTTATATAAGGTGCTATAAAAATATCTGCCACGGCTTTAATGGGAGGTAGTATTGTGTTTATATTATAGATTACAATAGTGAAGAACTTTCGTACCCCGGAACAGTTAATTCACGACCGAGTGGCCGCCGCGCACGGCGGCATTGTTTGATAAGAATGGCAACAGTGTATGAATGAACGTCGCCGGCGTTTTTTAATTGAATTCAGTGCGGTGCGGTAACAGCTTACAAGTCTACGGGATGGTTTTATACTAATAAATCAATTCAAGTTTATACGTACATTTTTTTTGTATGAAAAAAAATATGACGAATAATCAATAATTTATCTTTACTATTGTAATCTATAAACACAATACTATCTCCCACTGCAGCCGTGGCAGATATTTTTATAGCACCTTATATATAGAGTAATTGTTTCTTATTTTTTTTCTTTTTGCAGTTTAAAAATATAATAATAAAATAAAGCACGCATAACGAAAGACGAAACGCATGTGACTAAAAGAGTGATGAATATACATACAGGCCGAAGAAAAGATGGATGGATTGTGTGGGGAATGATATGAAAGAGAAGGGAGTGAATGATAGCGTGACGGTTGACAGAGGAGAATGGAAGAAGAAAACGTGTTGCGCCGACCACAAGTAACATGGGATAAGGGCAGGAAGATGATGAGTTTAATAAAATAAAGCTAACGCAGACAAAGTAACTGCCCTGTAACTGTTTCGTATAATATAGGTACATACTTTCATATATGAAAGCCTCTGAAATAACTGCCATTCTTCTATAGAAAATAACTTCAAGATTATTTATTCTGAGCCGGAAGCAGCATCAAAAAAATAGTTTGTTGCCAAAGTTGTTGTATTATACATACCTTTTACCTCTATTTATAAAATAATCTAAAAATCATGTCCCAGTATTTTGTAATAGACCTTATCTTGAATTAAAATAGTGTCCATGGAGTTTTTTGCCCGTCCTTGTCCATAGAGATCTACGTTTTGGAATGAGCAACAAGCTTCAACTTTCTGACAAATTGACCTACTTTTTAACACGTTTAATCAACTTGTTCAAGATTGCAGTACGGTAAGTAAATTTTCACAGAAATACAGATATTTGA
The DNA here is from genome assembly GCA_945859715.1 of Apamea sordens. NCBI lineage: Eukaryota > Metazoa > Arthropoda > Insecta > Lepidoptera > Noctuidae > Apamea > Apamea sordens. The sequence continues at coordinate 3,118,509 of OX244002.1, forward strand.
ATGATGAATTAAATTTCTGTTCTTGAGTCTGGGTGTCTTTATGTACGTGTTTTATTGAAAGTTTTAGTTTTATGTGTTAGAAAAATCAAATCAATAAGTCCAAAGGGAAATCTTTTCCTTCTCAGTTAGTTTTAGTAATGATCTGGCAGTTTGAGTAATTTACGCGGCCTATCCAAATGTAAGTAATGTTAGAAACCTAAACAAACATTCTTAACGACTTATTAACCGTCATAATGTATAATTAAATGAATATAACCTGAGGATATTATTTTACGATTATAACACTAGTGATTATAATAGTAAGATTCATTAAATCTTAGATTTTAACTCTATCGATAAATTGATATTTCGAAACTTTTGATAGGATTCCAATAATATCTAACAAATTTGTTAAGTACATCTGCAGGGTACCTAATTCTCGTAATTTTAAGAACGTTCACAGTCTGATCTCAGTCTCAATCTGTCAAAAATACGTCTAATTTCCCTACATTTTGACAAGTTTTTGACATTTGTTTGTCGCCGAGATGAGACTGCGACTAGATTTTGAACGTTTTAAATTACGGGAATACGGGCCCTGCTGTTATTTTGCTTACCTTGATTCTGGATTTAAGCAAGATAAGACCGCCCATTGTGTCACCCTCTATACAAATTTTATATGGTGTACTACTAGGTATAATTTTTATATGGTGTACTACTAGGTATAATTTTTATATGGTGTACAGTCACGAGCAAAAGTATGTATTCACTCGGCTTTATTCAAAACCGATTTACTCCTTAATTTTTTTAATGCAATTTTATATTGTTACGAACATAGCATTTTCGAACCCATAGGTTTATGTAATGTGTCGTATTTCAACGTTGCATTCGTTATTTCACGAAAAATTCGCAATAGAAAGTTGCCAAGTGTTGACATATTTGTGCTCGTGACTGTACATAATAAAGAGTATTCTATGATTAGTGTAACTGTATCATAATCAGCCTATAATGTTCCCACTGCTGGGACGCAGGCCTCTTACTTCCCAGCTTACTCTTCAAGAGGGAGTGGGCTGTAATTTACCACGCGGCCCCATGCGGGTTTATATGTAGATGTCACATGTCTTCGAATTTTTGGGAATTCTAGGACATGCCGGTTTCCTCACGACGTTTTAAAATGTATCGTTTAATCTTTTTTATGGAAACGCAGCGAGCAAAGGCCAAAAAACGGCCAAGTGTGAGTCGGACTCGCGCACTGAGGGTTCCTACAAATTTAAAGGTATGTAACTAAAAATTTACGGTTTTCGCAATTTTTCCTTTATCTGTGCTATAAGACGTTGCTTCGTACCAAATTTCAAGATTCTGAGTTCACGAGAAGTACCCTGTAGGTTTTGATTCCCTTGCGAGTGTCGTAAATTTGCGGCATAAACGGCTGTATCTCTTGATTGCGTTGGCTTAGAAGTTTAATTTTTTCACAGCTCTAAGTGTCAACAGATCTGAGTATTTGATATAAGTTTCAGCTTATAAAAAGGGTCTTGACAGACAGACGGACGGATGGACAACAAAGTGAACCTATAAAGGTTCCGTTTTTTTCTTTTTGAGGTACGGGACCCTAATAATGTAACCAAACCTCAAGCCTGCCCATTTTCAACATTCTTGCAATTTTGGAAAGGTGTATGATACTGCTCCACCCATCCCTCATACCAACATTTCCGTTCTCTTCACATTCCAATAATCCCAAAGATAAGTATCATGTTACCTTCACCGACACTCACAACCTTTTCACTTGTCTTCCACCTTGTGGTTCAAGACTAATGCATTCCTTAATAACAATAGATCCAATGACTAATTCATGATCTTCCAATACATACACATTGATCTGTTGCCTTGATCGAGTCATCGCTTTTGCTTATTCGATTATGTCATTCATTTAGTAAGTGACATAAGTAACCAACTGGTATAGAAATAACAAGGAAGTAAGGAAGCAGGAGCCGTTTTAATAAAGTTTCAGGTGACTTATCGACTTAAGTATCAAGTGCATTAGGTTTGGTATCTTGCTGTCGAAGTATTGGGCATTATAGTTGCTCTTTGATAATCCTCATCATGAAATGTTTTGACGACTTTAGAAAAATCGCAGCATAATTAGCAAATAACATAATTAATATATTTTTGCTCATAAAATCGGTTTATTTCACATCGGTTTTGCAACCGAACCCACAGCACAGCAGCCAAATGCTGAGAATTAAACAATCTGGGCTAGATTATTAATAATAATAATAATCTTTATTTATTCAGACTACAATGGTCTATTAGTGTTAGTAACAAAAATAGCTTAGCCTATGTTAGCACTTACGGGCTATCTGCCCGGGCGGCTATTGTTTGCAGAATAGTCCTATAGTCCTAGTCCTTAATAGTCCTTAGGGACAGTTATACGTAATGTGAAACAACCAGCAGAAATGCAAGTATAATAAATTAATAATACTAGCATATATTGTTCCACTGCGGAGCAAAAGCCTCTTCTTATACAAAGAAGGCATGCACATTGATCGGCAAACTTGCTCAAGGTGGTTTGGCGACACCTGCTTTAAAAAAAACTGCGCTTTTGTACTTGTGTTGCGCTTCATCCATCAAACCCCGACGTATGAGTACCTCATAACAATAGATCGGTGACTAATCTGTAATCCACGCAGCTTCCAACACAGATCGTCTGTACATAGTCTGTAGGAACGTAATCGTGTCCTTGTGAAGCGTATCAATGAATTCATTCTGTTATGCACTCGGAGATTGGACGCTCTGTTTGGAAATTAAACACTTGACAACCGAGTCGTGGTTGGCGCAGTGGCTGACCGATCGACTGCTGCGCTGCGTGTCGCGGGTTCGATTCCCGCACGGAACAAATATTTGTATTGCCTACAGGTAGTTGTTCCGGATCTGACTGTTTATGTATGTGAGTTTAAATGTTTGTAAACGCACCCACGTCCAGTAATTCCTAGTGTAATTTAAAATCCACGACGAGTAATTCCTAGAGTAATTTAAAAAAAATCAATTTTGAAATTTAGCAATGCATTTGACGTTTTTTTTTTTAAGAACGATTATTTATTTAATAAACCGTATTTGTTCCGAGTCTGGGTGTATTTCTATCTATAATATGTATGTATTTACAAAAAAAAATGTATATAAGTAGTTTATCAGCCATCTTGTTACCATAACACAAGCATTAGGTTGCTTAGCTTGGGACTAGATGGCGCTGTGTGAAATGTCCAGGGATATTATTATACTAATATATTTATTTAATAAAAGTGTTACAAAAGGTGTACATTTAACAATAGTAAATTTCCCATACTATAATAATTATAGTGCCTAAAAAAAACTAAAACTAAAATATTGTCATTACAGGTGCAAGTAATCATGGTTCGGAATAAGGTCAACAATAATGTTACTATATAGTTATAAGAGAAATGGAGTTAGAACACGGATTTCAATAGATCATAGTACCTACCTGGAGCTACATGTGAAATGGATGGTCCACGGAGAACTTACTTTCACCATTCTCATACCTAGTAGGCTCTCTGTGAGCCTTTTTTAGTAGCTCAACTTTCAACTATTGGGAAAGGATCTTTCTAGTGACCACTTTTTTATTGCTGAATGGTCCCTCTCTTGACCTCGATCACGCCTTATGGAAAGCGATAGATAAGGTCTATGATGGAACGAGTTTACATAAAGATAGCCTGTTCACTCTTCCTTTGAATAATAACTATCATAATTAATGATAAAATTCAATATTTCACCGAAAATCAATCCATTATGCCAGAGTGACCTACACACACAAAGTTACGACATAAAATCTAAATAAGTAAACTGAAGAAATAAAGAAGGTTTAACAGAGTCAATAATAGTTCAATATTATCATATTGTCACTTGGTACTATTGCATAGTTTGTTCTGGTCGTGTAGTGGGTATTATTACCATCACTTAGCTTTCTACTGTGGTTTGAACATTATCACTGTCGAATAAAAGTTCAAAGGTTCATTGTCTAGTTTATGGGTTGATGTGCTGAGATTGTGAACAAAGAAATTGTGCAAAGCTTTTGAGTAAATCTTTCAGATTTAAATCGATTTGATTCAGGTTTAAGTTGGACTGATTTGGCCACGTCTGCCGTGTGAGCTGGCTCGGAGACTTGGCGTAATGGGCTGTGGGCCAAAATAACAACTACGTGGGACCCTGACACAGCAAGGAGGCGTCGCGGCAGACCCCGTAGAAGACGGCGGGATAAGATGGAGAAAATAAATTACCAGGGGTCCACTTTAGCCCTAAATCGAAAGAGCTGGAAGTCATGAGAAGAGGGCTTTGTATGGCAGTGGGTGATTTGCGGCGGTAAATAGTATTGTTCAGTCAGAATTTATTCTACTCGGTAGTCAATTGTTTTTAAACAATGAACCATATGTCCATGAATAAAAAATACCTCATTATGTAAAGCGTGAATACCGCACGATAACGCACAAAAAAACCACAACGCTTACCAAAACTGTATCTAGTTAATCCATAACTTGGGTCATCCAAGGCCAAACATAAATACACTATTACGACGTATTACCAAAGTTTGCCCAACTAGATATAAATCACAGCAGCTCCACTCATTTTTTCCGTAACGTTACTTATAGACGCTTGAGGCCACAGTGTGAATGTCAGTAGGTCAAAGTGGAACAAACTTGTTGAGATGGAACAGGAATGTGTTACAATAGGAGACTCGTAGGCTGTAATTGTGCTTAACGGTATTACGTCATGGTTTTATTGTTTTAGGTGTGTTTCAGCTTGCATAACCTATTTATGGGATTTGAGGTCCTTGCTATAGGAATTGAATTTCGGTAGCTCTTTCTTAATGCAATTGACCAGTTTAGGTGCTCTACACTTACATTGTGCTTGCAAAAATTCAGACTCCAAACTTTTTTTTTCAATTTTTTCTGTATCGTAGATACACAAAATTCTCACTAGCTCATAGTCTTCTTTCAAGTGCTAATAATAATTTATCATTTATTTGTCAGATCAGTACAATCCAATATTGTGAGTAAGGACATAAACAACTTACAAACTAGTGTTAGTACATAAACTACATATTTATTCTATGAGGGATTTGAATCTGCAACCTGTAACGCAAAATCCACTCGGCTACTGCGCCAACAGTGTCGCACTGATATAGGTTACAGTTTATGGTATATTCGATCTCGTATTTGCTTTGGCTTGCTCAACATACTTGCACGTGAAAAAAGGACACGGGCTATTTGTCTATGTGAGTAAGATAGTTTCAAACTTAGTGAAGTTTCCATTTACTGGGAATTTTTGTCAAAACTGGTAATGCATTTACGAGGTCACCTATACCATAAACTGTAACGTATTGGTACGGTCAGCAACAAAAGTCGGTTAACACTTTAGTTGTTTAAATCTTAATTATTGAGCAAAATATTCTTAAAAAAAAACATATAGTAATAGAATATTTAAGAATAATTAACTCTTTGCTATTACATGAAATAGAGAAAACCAATGTATCGCATCATTTTGTATCAATTTAGACGATTTCTAAAAGTAACAGTGTTAATTGACTTTTGTTGCTGACTGTACGAGAATAGCATAATCATATAAAATCAGACTACAATGTTCCCACTGTTGGGACACAGGCCTCCTCTCTGTGAGAGGGAGTGAACTGTAATCTAGCACGCGGGACCAGTGCGCGTTGAGATGTCGCATGTCTTCGATTTTTTAGTTCTGGGCCATTCTGGTTTCCTCACTATGTTTTCCTTTACCGTTTTGAAAGCTGAGAAATTATTTACACAAAGTACAGCGCCTGCCTGGATTCGACCCCGCGACCTACAACTCTTAAGGCCGTTACCACTGGGCCACGAATACTCGTAGAACAAGGATCGTTGGTGTTTAATTTTTCTCTAAATTTCCTAAAGATTTATTTACTTAATCAAGATAATATTGACATTAAGCTAACATTTAAAATAATAATAATATGTACAGACGCCAGTAGGTCAAGCTACCCGAAACTGTCAAATTTTCCCAAACAATCTTGGACCTTAATGCTTTAGCGATAAAGTAGAAAATCAATTAAAGAAATTTAACAGATTGTAGTACCTTGATGTGCTGGCGTCTGTACATATTATGAAAAATTAAAGGAAAAAACACAGGGCATCAAAAAAATAAAAATAAATCGCCTGCCTGGGATCAAACCCACGACCTACAACTCGTAACCACACCTATCACGAGGTATTCCTACTCATCTATGAGGAAAAGTCACGCTCAACTGTGACACAGACCCTTCTATCACTACACTCCTTTCTATACCCAAGGTACCTACAAAGTAGGCTTTATTCTAAGAATCAACCTGAAAGTGATTGTACCTACCTACCACGTCTGATGTTACATCATGAGTTTCTGTTTTAAAGGATGCGTCTGATTAGTAAGTGTGAGAGGCGCTAATTTTATTTGGTTTTGGCAATTTTCGAATGTAATATGTAAAGTAGTGAGGTAACGGTGTTCTGTCTGTTATAAAAGGTCAGGCACTGTTGCTATGGCTACATTTATTTTTCTTTTATACAGATCACTGGCCCTGATCTGCCCACGACTTCGTCGACATGACATTTCTTGTTCTCCCGAACCGTCGCATCGCATCGCCCGTCCGCACAATTACATCGTTCACGCTTAGCTTATTTTTTTGACTTTTTTTCTTTCTGATCTGCTCCTTAGGACCCTAGCATGATGTCATATAGCCTTCCAAGAACTGGGCTATCAAAAAAATAATTATGTCCGCCTGGTAGTTCCAGAGATTAGCGGGCTCAAACAAACCAAAAAACAAAGATACACTTCAGCTTTATTATTGGTATAGATTTTCCATTTTGTAAATATGAGAACGTTAAAGACCTTGTAAACTAATAGGTAGGTACTTTATTTGTTAACCATTTTCTATTCTGTTAAGTACCAAGTAGGTACTCTCATACCTATTAACACTGTAATTTTAAAACATTGCAAAGCTAATTATTTTTAAAAGAGTAACCGTGGAGTTTGTTTCCAGCTCTTCTCCATAGGAAACGTCCAATTGGAACCGTGCACCTAGCTTCTGACGTTTCATAAGTACCCATGAAGGTTTATGTGAAATAAAATATTTAAAATCTGGAATTGAACTTCATTAGCCTCTGGTTAGAAGGATGCGTAACTAACAGTCTATATAGGCTTCGTCCAGTCTACGGTTAAAGATACATAATTGTAACCTTTGTAAATAACTATTGTAGGTCTATTAAGTTTGTGATTTTCATTCACGGTAGCTCTTATTAGTGAACTCCGAAATGATGATACGGTTGACAACATTATACATATGGATTGGATAGATCATCATCTGCCTAGCCTTTTCCTAACTATGTTGGGGTCGGCTTCCAGTCTAACCGGATTTAGCTTAATACCAATATTTTACATGGGGCGACTGACTATCTGACCCTTGGAAAGACTGGTTGTCAAACTTTCGAGCTTCTGACAACCCGTAACGACTGTCAAAAATCCACGAATAACAGCCAGGACCAGCGGATAAGCATGCTTTCTTAGGGACGGAGGGATCCGTGGAGAAATAATCGATTAGATAGATGGATATAATATAAAATTGTGTTTTATTTTACTACAAAATTTAAAAAACCTCAATTTCTTCTCAGAGTAGTCAGCTATGAAAAGCACGAACTCATTTAGTTTAAAAAAAATATGATTACTTAATGTGTAAAAGTGTTTGTACAGACGCCAGCACATCAAGCTACTACAATCAGTCAAATTTCTTTAATAGATTTTCAACTTTATCGCTAAAGCATTAGGTACAAAATTTATTGAAAAAATTTGACAGTTTTGGGTATCTTGATATGCTGGCGTCTGTACAAACCTACTTACATAAAATAAATCATTTATCATTTACATAACCATTCAATATTCAGGGAACAACGGTGATCTTTTGCATTTTTCTTTTGCTGTGCACGATTGTTACAAAAAATGTTTATTTACCACCTAAGCATATACATTATGGAATACAATAAATAGCTATTGAGTATCTTATCGCTGAAACCAATATCTTCACAACAACCTTTGTACCTACGTATAATAGTCTTTGGCTATAAAAAAAAAAGTGTTTATTGCATCATCTTAAATAACTTATTCTTTCTTCTTATAAGAGTCGGGGAAGGTCAAAGAAACTATGGATGGACTGTGTGAATGATGATATGATTAGAAACGAGGTGACTACCGAGATGACGACTAATAGAGAAGTATGGAAGAAAAAGACAATGGACATGTTGTTGACCGAATTTGGGATAAGCGCAGAAGAATGATAATTATTGTTTATAGATTTTCATGTCCACTGCATTTGCAGACAAACTAATCGACAAAATATTCAATAAAAAACGTTCAGTATCAATAAAAACATTTATTTCACAATAAAACAACAACAACAATATAATTTAGACATCCTAAAAACATCACATTGTCTAAGAAACTAGGTTTTAAATATTAGACACGGACTGATATGCCAGCCATTTTACTACAAAAAGCTCTAGAAATATTGCAAATCCATTGACTAGGTTTTTTGTGAAACAATTTTGAAATAGGTAGTTTAAGAATTCTATTAAAAATTCGAAACAGTACTATAGCCGTCGATGGATGTTGAAGTATCAATTATGTAACATGATCTCTTCATCGACATAACAGTTTGACATTGACGTCTGTCTGTCAAGTCGCCATTTTCGCTTTGATTGACGTTTTATGAATCACTTACTTTGGTAATCTTATGATGAGCACACAATTTAACTGGTTTTTTTAAATAATATTTGTAATGCAGTTTGTACAAGTCATCTTTACGTTGCAGATTTATGAAATAAATTGTAATAAAAAAATACTAAGTAATAAATAAGTTTAATAATAAACTACAATCAAGAGATTAATAGTCTATGGTAAAAACTAACATTGCGTGTTTATTGCATTTGAAAATTGTAGATAATAACATTTTTTGATATTCACGCTCAATCAATTCTGAAGCCTGTCCAGTCAGGAATAGGCCTTCCCTAAAGTGTAATTTGTCAACAATGACAATTATAGGCCAGATAAGAACCGGGACTAACAATAATAGCTGTTGGTAAATTATTTATATTATTATGAGCACTATTTATTTGTGCGTTAAATTTTTTTTAATCGATCGTCATTTATTTTATTGCACTTATTATTCATAATTCACTCACACATTTCACTTTGCAACATTCATTTCACTTTAAATTCACTAATAAATTTCACTTGAACTTAATGATGACCATGGTACGCCGATGCAGGGGCAGAAGCGTGGCCTGAGGAAGCATAACCCGAATGAGCGCTATTCGCTATTTGGGCTCCAGAAGAATGACTGGAAGGAACGTGATACGAACCTTGGGCACCAGAAGAATGTACCAAGGGAACGTGATATGCTATTTGAGCGGTAGAACCATGACCCGATGGAGCATGATACGCAAATTGGGCGCTAGAACCATGACCCGATGGAGCACGATAAGCCAAATGGGCGCTAGAACCATGTCCCGATGGGGCATGATACGATGATTGGGCACTAGAACCATGTCCCGAGGAAGCATAGGCTGATTGAGCGCCCGACAAATGACCCGAGATTCCTGAGAGAGCATTACCGGAATGAGCGTGATACGCTAAATCGGCGCCAGAGACATGCCCCGAGGGAACATGATACGCCAATTCGGCGCCAGAAGAATGAACTGACGGTGCCTGGTATCCGACGCTTTGGTGACTGGCATCGTACTGCTGGTAACCATGGGCCATCCCTTGGCCAGATTGCTCCACGTATTTACCTGGAAATAAGAAAAAAAAATCTTTAGAGGACTTTATTTTTATGTAGATTAAACCGTAAAAACTTTTATGAAAACTGTTTTTTTCAAAGTTTTGGAACATAGAAGCTCTAAAAGTTTGAAAAAAAATTCATTAAAATAAAAATTTGATCCATTTCTTCATTTGTTTGAAAACGTGTTTACTTAGGCAGTAATAAAGCCGTCGATGGATGAACTTCAATTGTTTACCTTAATTTGTTTTACAAGAAAATTGACTGCATTCATAAGTAGATTCTTGTCACCCGTGATACGCGCCACCGGGAAAGCTAAGTATTATTTATCTGTTGTTCCAGTAATTAAATATACGGAGGTATTTTTACCTACTCGAATTATTTGAGACATCTAAACTTAAATGTGTTGGTCGTGCCTTCAGCGTTGGGCTGGGGGCATAACAGCGACCGCACGCGAGCTACTTGTCTGGACATAAAAGCTCTGGGGGTTTATAGGAAGGGTCGTGGGCCAACCTCTCTTATAAATCTTCTTGGTCCCCCATGGCCTTGGTGTGCCGACGGGCATAACGTCGACGGACGTATGAAAAAACTACACTATATTGGTAGTATAAAGGGGGAGCATTCCAGACGAAGCGATGGGCCGAAGTCGAACAGGAATGCGTGCTCTTGCAGACGTGGAAAGAATCCTAGTATCTGATTAGCACATAGGTGTCACAAAAACTGTTGTTGAGAACTTGAAGTAAAGTTCATCATAGACTTCATCATAGCAATTGAATAACTGTGATAAATAGCTTTATTGATGGAAACAGATAGGTAATACTTAACCCTAAGATTCATGGGTACTTAAACTTACAGATATCCTAGTTGCACCTGAGAAGTTGGATGGTTTGATGGTCGGCATAGTGATAACACTTCGGTGCCCTTGCGGACCGAAGATAAGAGACTGGATTGGGAGACGCTTGCAAGTCGGAGGGGGATCCGTATCGGTGAGTGTCTCCGACATATCGTGAGGCGGGGATTCCTCTTCACATCAAAGCGAAGCAGTAAAATCCTATATTATTACTATAAAACAAATCACATTGTAAACCTGGAGATAACCAGAATATAATATGAAGAAGGAATTCATACGCCCTCTCCAGTGTCTGATTAAATCGTTCCACCATTCCATCCGATTGTGGGTGGTAAGAAGTTGTTCTTGTTTTATGAGTACCCATAACTCGACAAGTTTCCTGGAATATTTGGGACTCAAAATTCCTTCCTTGATCACTGTGAATCTCTAAAGGAACTCCAAAACGACAGAAGACTTCATAAACTAATTTATCTGCAACTGTCGAAGCTTCTTGATTTGGAATGGCGAAGACTTCCGGCCAGGTAAAACAAAGGTAAACAGGACCACCACCTGATGACTGACAACCCTCACTCATAGATATCTACATCACCAATCATAGTGTCAATATGTGGAAATTCTCATATAGGTCCATCATTTCACCGGCACCCAAAATATATTGTATACCCTCAAAATACGCAGAGCACAGTGCTGCCTCGTGTCAGAAAACGGTATCGCAGTGGTACTACTAAGAATTTGTATATTGCACATCAACACCTTGTGTTCGCATAATATGCTATTGACCTTACATTCAACAGACATTGTGCCGACAGTACAGTCTAAATATCATAGATGGCGCTACTTCTATTAACCTATTACAGTTATAATAAAATATTAAAAAAAAATATATTATATATAATTATATAACATATATTGTTTATAGCAAAGGAACTATAAGCTTAAAAAAATAATCAATAGATTGAGATGACGAATTAGCAAATATTTTAGCAAAGCAATCTTTTTAAAGTGCATTGGACGTATTAACATAACACCCGGCTTCGGTACTAAGGACCAATTTTTGACATCCAACCTCCAGTATTTCAGACACCGTTCTGCAGTGTAACTGCGTAGTATACAGAAGCAATGGCTTTAATTTTGGCAGATCAACAACATTCATTGCGTTATTTACGTTGTTGAGCAGAATTTTTTTTGAACATAATGTGCAATATCCTTCAAAGTGATTCCAATTGTAATTAAAAGTGCGTTACGCAATTAGGATACTAAAATGTAATGACAGATTGTTTGGTACCTAAGTAATTTTATTTATCTTGGTCTTATATTAACGAGTATAAATTATACCGTCTGACAGATTTTGTCTCAAAGAACTGTCAAAAATTCAAAATTATTCCTCGAATAGAATAGAATAGAATACTCTTTATTGTACACCATACAAATTACAGAACATAAATATAAAAAAAAATATATAAAAAAATAAAATTATATTGCCGTTGGAAAAATCAGCCCTAAGATAAATAAACATTATTTAGCACGTGCTTTGGCTGAAGATTATTCCTGTCACTATCATACAACTGCAGTGCGATTCTGTAACCATCTCACAGAGAAAACTTAGGTGAAGTGAGCGTGGAGTGAGCTGTCATTCCAAATAATGCTAAGGATTGATATTACTGACAACTCACATCAAGCTCTCACTTGAGTTTTCACGGTGAGATTTTTACAGAATCGACCGGCTGGTTAACAAAAGCCACCACATGCTACCTATGGGAACATATCTAAGCTTTGGCGTAGTTTATGTTTCCAAATTTTGTTAATTTTAAGCATTGTGTAGCTTTTGGAGGGTTTTCCTTTTATAAATAGTTAACATTTAAACACAACTCACCATCATCAAAAATACCAGCAGCCTCATCCTTTGCGTTCTGCTCCAAGCTCTTCGCGATAGCTTCAGGGATGGGTGGGGGTGTGGGTAGATGAGCACCCTGGGGGTGGAAACCATACTCATCAGCTGTGTAGGTCACGGTGTAAGTCTGGCCATCATCACCCTTGTAGGAGTAGGCTCCATGAGCGACCGAACCACCGTGTTCAGACGTCTGGCCTGCTTCCTCGGCCTTTATTCCTAGAAAGCGGGAAGACATGCTTTAAAAACATTTTTTTTTGATGATTATTAATATGTTATGTTTCTTAAATGTTCAAAACTTAAGAGCTTGTAGGATCAAATTTCAATAAACCTATAATTCTGAGTTCCAGGTTTAGTTTTGTGTGTTTGGATCGAAGATCAAAGAGAAATTAATTAGATGATAAACAGTACAGTCCTATCAAGAATGAATGTGTGTTTGTATAACTTATTTCATCATTACTGCTCTCACAAGGTGAAGGAAAACATCGTGAGAAAACAGGATGTCCTAGAAGCAAAAATTTGAAGACATGAGACATCTTCTAACCCACACTGGGCCCGGTTGGTGGATTACGGCCCATTCTCTCTCACAGAGAGAAGGCCTGTGTCCCAGCAGTAGAAACTTTATAGGGTGATTATGCTAATGTATAACAAACCGCATTTGATCTTCAACAGTGGAATAGGTTTACCTATAGTTAATAGCTTAATAATCTTTCAATCCATAGTTGGTAATGAGCATAAACGAATGAGAAAACTGTCAATGCTGTATGGAGTTTGTCGACTCACCATTTTCAGTTTCATAAGAATACTGGTACTGGTGGCCATTGTTCTCATGATTGAAGCTCAAGATCCTTGCGGTCTTCTCCCCAGATGGCCTGCTGTTATATGACACTTCATGTCCCACATCCTCATGCCCCGAGAACGTTTGGGGCGCCTGTGATTGCTCAGAATACAATCCATTCTGCTGGTGTTCGAGCGCTGATTGGTACTGCTCTGCTGACTGCGCGTAGCCCTTCGCTGATTGGCCTGTGTAGATCTGGCCAGCTGATGCAGCGGCGATGAAGGCGGCAATTGGAGCGAGCTGAAAAATTACAATTTAGGGACGTTATCTTAAAAGTTACTTTGATTTTTACTATTGCCATAACAACTTTGAACATCATCATCTGACTAGCCTTTTCCAACTATGTTGGGGTCAGCTTCCAGTCTTACCAGTTGCAGCTGAATACCAGTATTTTACATGGAGCGACTGCCTATCTGACCTCCAAAACCCAGTGGTAATACCCCTTGGTAAAACTGGTTGTTAGATTTGTTCGGGCTTCTGACGACCCGTAATGACTGTCAAAGATCCACGAATGACAGCAGGGACCAACCGGGCTTGGTATGTTAAGATGGATCAACGAATCAACCGCGGCATTCGTAGCTTAACCCGATAGATCGACCCTGCTGTTATTACTTAGCTCTCACATCTTTGAACAATGTCAACTGATATTAAATTATGTTAATTTTATCAGCACGCCTTTTAGGATCTGCTTCTTATGGTTTTAAGTCAGTAAGACAGATGATGCTGCAGACTATTTTGCCACCAGAGCATTTTAACCCAGCCCCAATATACCAACAGACATAACACTTCAACACTGGATGATTAACACTCTTTTCACTTTCATCCTAACTGAACCATGAAGGACTCAAATTAAACCATTATAAAAGAACTTTCACTGAAACCGCTCCTAACTTTACACCTAGACCGAAAATCTAGACATCTAATTAAAAGATATAATTAGATCCTGACTAATTATAAGCATTGAACGTACCAGCTTCATGATGGTAATTAGTTAGCACTTGATTGTAAGGCACTTGGATGTAGAATGAGTTTGTAATTTCTTTCATACGTTTATATACCGAAAAGTTTCCGAGTACGCATAGATGTATGAACTCACACTAGGGATAGAAATGACTCTGATGACTGTGGACTTGGACTGTGATTACAATTTTGCACCATTAGGTAGATACTAGATACCTACTCTTACTTTTGTTGCCTCTCGACATTTAATTCGACTTCACATGTCATGATGTTTTGTAGGTCTATTTTTCGAGAACCAAGCCCGAATTTTGTAATTTAAAGTAATTTAAACCGCCCTTTTAAGAAACACAATAATAAATTGAACCAAAATACAGCTCTTTAAATCTTAAGACTAAATTAATCCTCTCAATACTACCTTTAAGCAATTTTAGAAACCCATTTCTAAATACTGTTTGTGAAAATTTTAAGTAAAATATCTCACTTGGCAGTAAGTGTTCTATACCAAGACCTTAAAAAAAATATATGGCAACAGTTTAGAGATTACTTTTTCTATTTTCAATTTATTTTATTATTATTTATTAAAAACTATTATTGGACCCGATGATAATAAAACAAAAAAGACAAACATTAAAAACTAGAGTACAATTGGCTTTGCCTCATTATCAGCCAAATAATCATTTCCTTCTCAACTTTTCTTTATTTTTGCGACACATACAAATAACGCACCAATTGTGCAGCTCCCCAGCTATTAATAAAAAGTGCCTAACTCCACAGCCACCGCACTCACATCGGCATATGATTCAAGTCCGAGATCATGGTTAGGTAACAGCAGTAACGAGATGCGCCCGCCGGCTGAACATTTGGAGCACTTATAGACTTAGGAACGGATAGAGGTGTCTGTATCACGTGGTTTTGATAGGAGTTCACACTGGTTGTAGTTAGTGGGGTAGCTAAAGAAACACGATTAAGGAAATCCTATCCTACTAAAATATTATAAACGTAAAAGTTTGTATGGATGAATGGATCGATGGATGTTTGTTACTCTTTCACGCAAAAACTACCGAACGGATTTGGATCAAATTTGGCACACAGATGGTTTATAGCCAGGATTAACATATAGGATACTTTTTATCCCGATATTCCCACAGGATAGAAACTTATGCGGCTGAAACCGCGGGGCACAGCAACAATTTTAGAATAAATTCACTTAATTATTTAAATATTGCTTAAGTTCTTTACGCAAAACACAGAATTTTCAACAAACAAACTACTAAACTTATTTTTTTTATTATTGTCAAGAAATTGAAATATCTTTTGTTTTCGTGTTTATGGGATTTATTTAGTGAAATGCTTGTTGGATTTTTTCCAAAATGACGTCATGTTAACCAGACGGCCAAGACAAAGTGACAAACTTATATTAGATAGCGATAACGATGCTGGAAAAGTTAAAAATATATGGGACTGACATACATAACATATGCATAATCAGCCAATAAAATTCCCACTGCTGGGACACAGGCCACCTTAATCTATCACGCGGGCCCATTGCGGGTTGTTAGATGTCACATGTCTTCGAATTTTTGGTTCTAGGACATGCCGGTTTCCTCACGATGTTTTCCTTCACCGTTTTGAGAGTAGTGGTGATGAAATAATTGACACAAAGTAAAGCGCCTGCCTGGGTTCGAAACTACGACCTACAACTCGTAAGTCGCGGCCGTTACTACTGGGCTATCACTACTTTCTTGGGACTAACATGCTATCGAAAAGATCTATCCATTGCGAAAATCATATTAAAAAAGTGCTGGGGGCCTAAAAAGGCCACGTTGGCAAAATCATAGTAGGATGACAATTAAATATGAATCATATAAAAAAATCGTAAAATGATCACAAACTGATTTTCATGCGGCAATGTTTACACCAAATATAAAATTAAATTTTACGAAAATCAGAGGAATTGCTTATGATCTGCTGGGAATTCAGGAAATGAATAGAGAGGTATTGCTTAAAGTGGCCTTTTTAGGCCCCCTGTTGAAATACGAAACGTTCAGAATGTTCAATTTTTTGCAAAGATCATCCACATAATATTTTCTAGATCACCTACCTATATAAATGCTAATACTGTTTCTTGTGCTACCCTAATATTGTCAGTGAAAACTTTTAATTGGCCTTCTTTCACTAACTGTCAACTATCTTAGCTGTAAGTTTACTTAAGAAATATCTAAACATTCTCAACTCTATGTCTACAAAGTAACTACATTACTCCGTGGCGCAGTGTCCAAACAGTCGATATTATTTGTATCAGCTAATAACTGATTAACAATAGTTTCGTGATGTAACTGTTACTATAATTTAACTGTAACATGTTCGCACTTCGGGCGGTAATGATTGACAACTGGATCACTGGGTCAGTATTCTTGCATTCCATTGGAAGTTTGGTTTCATTCATTTGTGTTAGAGTGTTTCATTGTATGCTATTATTTTAAGTATAGCCACGGTTTTGAAATGATACCTTTTTATTGTGGCGCGTGCTAGAGTGAATTGATAGGTTGGTAGATCGTTTTTAGGGTTCCGTGCCGAAAGGGTGCCAACGGGACCCTATTACTAAGCCTCCGTTCATCCGTCCGTCCGTCCGTCCTTCCAGCTGTCTATATCTCATGAATAGGTCATAGGTAGACAATTTAAATTTTCACTGAGTGTGTATTTATATTGCTGCTTTATATAGAAATAAATAATAAAAATAAAATAAAGTTAAAAATTAAAGGGGGGTCTCCACACAAGAAACGTGTTGTGGTACGGAACCCTTGGTGTGCGAATCCGACTTACACACAGCCGGTCTTTTTTTATTTTTATTTGCGATTTTGGCCAATTAGCCAACCAACCATCTCTGACGTGTTCTTAAGTGCTTTAGTTTTAGAATTTATATCAAGGTAGCTATTTCGATATAAATGTATGTGAGTCGATTCAGATATTAATATCAGATAATGACCGGGCAATAATTTTAATGAGATATTATTATAATTATATAATTCTTCTTGCAAAATTGCAACAGGGCAACTATAACCCGACCGCTTAACTAAGACGTTGCTTGAGGTATCAGAGCGGTGCGGGAGGGGTGATAGTTGTCACAAGTTGTCACCACACCCCTCCCGCACCGCGGAGATACCTCAAGCAACGTCTCAGTTAAGCGGTTGCCTTAATACACACTTCTACTAGATAACTCACAAGTGGACTCCACATGAATAAGTCTCACCCAATTATTTATTATGTAGGATTGTAGGTACTTTGTAATGTTTTAATACTTACCCAGTTCCGACGCTATATCGTCAACAGTAGTTTGTATAATAGCCACGCAAAGTTAACTATTATTACGCATCTCTAATTTGAAATTACCATAGATTTCCGGGAAATTATCAAGGTCCCATTTAATATAACTGAAAATATGATATATTTGTTAAAAAATTACATAATCGTTAATTTAGAAGAAATAATAGAAGAACAAAAGTTATTAGAATAGAATAAATACACTTTACATCATATAAATTGTACACCATATAAATTACTGACAAATATAATAAATCAAATAAAGGTGGTGGACAAGACTTACAAAGTTATCAGATTATCGCCTGTCGGGTTTATTTAATAGGCCCCAGGTATTTAATGAAAAACTCCCATCAAAGCCCCTCTCAGTAAGGAGACCTGAAACCCAGCAGTGGGGGCATTCAAGGCTCATTAATTAAACAAAATTAGTCAACGTACAATGATACGTTCAGCGTACCCTGGACCGTCTTTAAACATGAAACTGTTTCTGGTGTCATACTCTGGTATGTACTTTCAGTTTGTACGGTCCAACCGTACAATTCATATTGTTTTATACAAAATAAGCAGTTTTGTACCGCGTGCGCATTTTACTTTAGTTCGCGTTCGGTCTTCGCCGCGTGTACTCATTATCATAATATCGTAACAGTTCGATATCCTAAAATCATCCTTACATTACTGATCACTGTATCAATTAATTAGCTATAGCATTATATCAATAAAATTATAATTATAATTCTATCACACTTTATCATTTAAAGTTGTCCCGTACACAGTTGATAATTTATTTTATTTAAAAAAAGGGTGGTACAGTCTGTTACAATATAATATGTAATTTTACAATTTAGGGATAAATCGTGAATAGAGAGAAATAACATAATTGAATCTGGCATCCTAGCTAGGTTACATGGTAATCTGTATTAAGGTTCACCAGCCCAAGTTCCCTCAGAAGGAGAAATGATAAGATCATCAGAAGCTGCTAAGCAGTGTCTACTATGGGTATCCCACCAAGGAAGGCATTATTCACACAACACACAAGCATTAGGTTGCTTAGCTTGGGACTAGATGGCGCTGTGTGAAATGTCCAGGGATATTATTATTATTATTCGATAGCAAAATATTTTAAACAAAACCCAATTACGAATATATATCGTACGATACCTAGTTACTGCAATACTAATTAATATATATGTATCATTATTAGCTAATATAATGATGGTATTGTAATACCTTATATAACAGTCTCATAGACATAACAATGGTTAATCAGGGTCAAGATTCGATTGTTATGTAACGATGTGAATCGAATCGAGACAAGTGATTGATTGGATTATAACTAATGATTATGTACTTTAAGATGTTACGCTAACAAAATAGGAATATTAAGTAGGTTTGCAACACCAGTAATAACAGCTTGAATAAGTCCTGTGAAAAATGTATTGTTCTTATGCAAACATCAACAAAGCGCTTGCTTCTAGTGCGTTTGCTTACATTTGAGACTGTTAGGTCAACCAGTCGTTTCAGTGTTTCATACACACAAACACACCCCCACATACCCCGACACACCCTCACACACGAACACATACATTATGTTCACCTCGTACGTCAGCAATTTCCAAGATTACGCAGCAAATTATAATAGGGTTAACTAATTAACTCATGGTGGTACATTTGATTGAATTAGACATTGACAGCGTCTTTATGTCGAACGAGTAAAAGCGATTTTTGTAGTGCAAGTATTACCACTGATATGCGGTTGATTGTACCTGTTATCTACAAAATCTTCAAAAAGCGAGTAGGAAGATGACATGAACAAAAACAAATGCCAAAATAAAACGAAACTGCTTTAGAATCTTAGCCAACAATAAGCAACTCTAGACCAATTCATGCATATTCATCAATTTACTTTTAAGTAATTTGGCGATTAAGGCAATTAACAGCAGCATCCATCAAGAGGCGAGATAATAATAGATTCATTTTATCTCGACAGACGTTCAGATTTCTTTATTTTGGCTGTTAGCATTGCCTGTTACTTTTTCTCTTTTGGTTCGTACATAAAGAGTTTATTTATCTCTTGTTTGAATAGACTTGTCGATATATATTTTATTATTTTCTAAGTATTTATATATCTTTCGTACATACATAATATTTTTATCAGATTTTTTTTATTTTATTTTTAGTAATCTTTCTTCACAGCTGACGTACATAATATTTTTATCAGATTTTTTTTATTTTATTTTTAGTAATCTATCTTCACAGCTGACAGTAAGTTATCATTAAAATTATTATTATTGTAAACGTTACGCTAATAACGAAGTATACAGAAAAACATCTAGGTAGTTACTGAGTTGAAAGTTGGAAAGATCACTCCATAAATTGGGAGGTGATCGGCGGCTGTTGGTTGGCGGGTGTTTGGTTGGGTTGGTTGGTTGGGTGATATAATTACCTACTTTAGATTAATATTAATTTACTCTGCATAATAAGTTTCTGATTGATATTTTTAGCTTTTTAAATGCATTCAGAGCTAGCCTTAGTTGCTTAGGAAGGAAAGGAACCTTTGCCCAACTTCCCCTGCAGTGCGATTCTGTAACCATCTCATCGTGAAAACTTAGGTGAAGTGAGCGTGGAGTGAGCTGTCATCCAAACTAATATTATAAATGCGAAAGTAACTATGTCTGTCTGTCTTTGCTTCACGCCTAAACTACTGAACCGATTTGTGTGAAATTTGGTACAGACATAGTTTGGAACTTGAGAATGGACATAGGATAGTTTTTATTACAAAAAATAAAAAATAAAATAAAAAATAAAATTTATTCCGGACATACAGCGCCATCTATTGGTCAAGAGTCGGTGTCATCTATTGGTGAAGTCACTATTCCACGCGAACGAAGTCGCGGGCAAAAGCTAGTTCCAAATAATGCTAGGGATTGACACTATTGACAACTCACATCAAGCTCACTTCACTTGAGTTTTCACGGTGAGATTTTTGCAGAATCGACCGGGTGTTGTTACTAAACGATACGTGCTGTACAAATTACGTTTTAAATTTTAAAAAAAAACAGTCATATTATTGTATGTATCATTGGTTCCAAATAGAAAAAGGAAATCATTAACAATATTCATTTCAACTTATATACATTTGATACAGTTTTTAAAATTCACAAAAAATCTTATAAATATCTAATGACATCCTTGTAATTTAACTACACTTTTAGTCATGATCCCATTTAGAATGTCAGAATCTATTGCTGGTATTGAGTTATTGCATTATTTTAAATTAGTCGATGATTCAAATTGTATTATTTTTGTATCAAAATGTGTTTGGGAAGGAAGAGGGAAGAGGTGTTACTACAGTTCAAGTTACAAGCTAAGCTTTTTGATGCACGTACATAATTTTTGTGGGAAGCCTTCCAAGGCTACGTCTACCAAGACGTAGCCTTGGAAGGCGTACCGGTGTACGCGGTCGCCATTCCAGAACCTTGACCTTGATTTTGACAGGAATCTGCTGGATACTGAAGCACAGAACTAGTCGAAGTGGCGGTGCTTGGGGGAGGCTTATGTCCAGCAGTGGACGTCTTTCGACTGAAATAACAATGATGATGGCATAATTTTAAGAATACCTACTCTAGAATACTCTTTATTATGTACACCATATAAATAACAGACATTAATATATAAATTTTACATAGGGTGACACAATGGGCGGTCATATCGCTGAGAGCTTTGGTTCGTACTATCGTTACTATTTGTGGCACTTTTTTAAGTAAATAAAATATTTTAGATTACTTACATTTTGTCTTATTTATTTATTTTTATATTTCCTTAATTATATATTTTTCGCACAAAAAGGTGCAAAGGCGGACTTAATGCCTTAGGCATTCTCTACCAGCCAACCAAGGGTGGTGAAGAGATTAGATGGCAGGTGCTTTGGTTGA
This sequence comes from Apamea sordens, assembly GCA_945859715.1. Taxonomy (NCBI): domain Eukaryota; kingdom Metazoa; phylum Arthropoda; class Insecta; order Lepidoptera; family Noctuidae; genus Apamea; species Apamea sordens. The sequence continues at coordinate 3,140,124 of OX244002.1, forward strand.
GAGGGACAATAATAATAAAAAAAACTCTTAAAACTAGGTACACAAATACATAAATAGGTTATATACACATACATATTATTACTATAATATATACTTATAATATAAATATATATAAGAAACAAATAATAATAATATATAATTGTATGAGAAACAATAAAATCTTTTTTTTTTTTTTTTTTTTTTTTTTTTTTTATATAGTTTATTTATATACACACCAAACATGTAATAGAGAAAAAATACATAACGATGGAAGAGCACAAAGGAACTAATTATTTCATTAAAAAAATATTTTTGAAAGATATTAGTGAAAAAATATTAAAGGAGAGGAGGAGGAGGAGGAGTTGGTTACAAGAGAAGCTATTTTTTACCTATTATTATGTAAAACATTGAAGGCATTCCGCCCGACCTTTGCTCGAGTCACTAAGCTTTAAATAATTCGTCCCTTAAATAATAATCGATACATCATAGATTATAGATTCGATCTAGCCTTTCCTTTGATGCCCTCCCCCAGCGATGCCCTAAGCCGAGGTCCGTACCCCACAGGACCCTCTGTAGGCTCTTGTGTAACCTTGTGTGCGTGTAGTCGCTAAATTTATAAGTTTTATGCCCTGGCCGGAGGCCTTATATTTTGAGGCATCCTCAGGGTGCTCTGTTAAGCAGCCGACCACCTCCTAGATTGACTTGAGAGATGCCGTACACAAAAAAAAAACACACACCAAAAACATTATAAATTCTGGAAATGTCATTTTGATTTCCAAATAACTAGTTCCAATTTCAATTCAGGAATCATAATTTTATAGATAGCGTTAGCAATAGCATAGCTTCTAATGGAAGCTCAACTTTACAGGTCGTCTAAATAGGTTTCCAAGGCCTTCAAGATGAAGGCCTATTATTCTGATGATTTACTGATTCATTCTACATGTAGGTAGTACTTTACTCTTCCTACCTACTAACAGCTTTTGGAGGATGCCTTCGAATTATTGTAATAAATTATGGATCTTAAGATTAGTCTGAAGTAGAACCAACAGTTACTGCAATATCCTACTTAATATTACAAACGCGAAAGTTTATGAGGATGGATGGATGGATGAATGGATGGACGACTGTTAGTTACTCTTTCACGCGAAAACTACTGAACAGATTTTGATGAAACTTTACAGTAATATAGCTTATACATCAGAATAACACATAGGATACTTTTTATCCCGATATTCCCACGGGATCGACACTTATGCGGCTGAAACTGCGGGACGCTGCTAGTTTATTTATAAAGGAGCACGGTCTACTTGTATAATAATAATAATAATAATATCCCTGGACATTTCACACAGCGCCATCTAGTCCCAAGCTAAGCAACCTAATGCTTGTGTTATGGTAACAAGATGGCTGATAAACTACTTATATACATTTTTTTTTTGTAAATACATATATATTATAGATAGAAATTATGTAGCCTTCTCAAGTAGCTACGTTGGTTGTTAGGAATTTTAATGCTGTAGTAGAACCCAATGGTTTGGCACGCGAAGATGGCAAGAGACCGGACGGCATGTCTTTATTTCCATGGAAGGTGGGAAGGCCTTTCATGTGGGACGCCTCTTGCGCCATCCCATCTTCCTACCTCGGCGTGCTGTGCTGGCCCTGCTGCTACGGCTGCGGAAAACCTAAAGGGGCCAAAGTAAACCTTATCGGTAATTATATTTTCGACCCGTATGGGGTTGAAACCCTTGGGCCGTGGAGTCCGAGTGCTAATTTAATGGTTCAGCGAAATCTCCAAACAGCTGGTTAACAGTTCGCATCACCCAAGGGCTGGCTTTTGCCTTGGCCAGAGGCTAAGCATTGCCATACAACGCAATGCCGCCAGTGTCTTGGGTACATTACCAGTCGACAGCGATGCGGAAGAATTTTTCGGAGCCATATTTTAGTTAGTTAATTAGTTTAGGTTAGGTATATATTAGGTACTAAAATTTTTATTTTAGTAGAAAATTGACTTTTATCAAACTAGAAATGATTTTATTTAAATCAGTTATAATACTCGTAATATGCTGTCAAACAGGACCAACCAACAAAAAAATGGAAAACAGAGTTGAAAATAAAAAACATCTACTTTCAGAAATACTGACTGTCAACAAGGTTTTCAATCCGTAGCGAAAGATATTGACCAATAAGCGAAGATAGTAGCAGAATTTAACGCTTAAATGCATTTGCATCATAATCTTTACCTATTAAACACTCTAATAACAATGCAGTCACGAATAAATTAGGATTATTTAGCTATAATATACCAATGAATTAGGATTATCATGCCATTAATCATTTGGATGTCCCAAATGATTAATGGCAACACCACCCAAGCACACATAAAGGTTCGTTGACCTACATAAAACTGCAACGTAATATAACACAGCATAATGCACGTAATCCCTAAACTAATACTGTAGGACCTATGCACCTACAGTAACACCCATATTTCACCAGGGTCCAGGGCTGCTACTGAGAGATTCCCAGTGGGAAAACCCAATAACACTTTGCCCAACCCGGGATTCGAACCCAGAACCTCATCTTCAGTAGTAACGCTTGCAACTACTATTAATTAACTATTACTGGTTATTATAATTTCACTAAATAACAATGTAATATTTCTTACAAATTACATAATTACCTCGAATGTTTGGTATTGATATTTTTAAAGCGAAGTCAAATAACTATATCATGTTCTCACATGATATAATTATTGTCGTAAGGCGAACTGGGAATCGAACCCAGGATCTCATAGTCCAGAGTAGCGCTAGCGACCACTAGACCAGAGAGGCAGTAACACACAAAGATACACTGACCTATAAACCCGAAACTACAACGCTTCATCTATAAGTACTAATATTATAAAGAGATTAAATTTGTTCGTTTGTAAGTATACATTGCATTCGGTAGTCCAATTTTTACTATGGGTTATAAGCTGTAGCGCATCATCTATGTTCGCTGAGGCACGTACAGACTACTTCAATGCTGTACTACGTAAGAAGGCGGCTTCGCTGCTAAACAGACTTCATGGCAGCCCCAACAGCATTCTACGCGCTATAGCCGGGAGACATGACAGCCCGTTGGTGAGGTCACTTGTCACCTGTACATTGTCATTTTTAGTAGTTAAGTACTAACATAGGTTAAGACTATTGTTACTAACCCAATGGATGTACTAACATAGGATAAGGTTATTGTTACTAACCCAATGGGATCTTTGTTGTCCTGGGAATAAATAAATATATATATATATATATATATAAGCTATTTAACATCACAGTAGCCGAGCAAAGGGAAAAAAAGTCAGAAAGAACGCAATTTTTTTTTTTAACTACTTTACGGGGCTATCCTGTGGTTGCCTTAAGTAAACTTAAAGCCTCCAGCCAGGGCTTAAAACTAGTTATGACGCTAAGGGCACCTCCTGTGGGGTACGAACCTTGGCTTAGGGCGTCGCTGGGAGAGGGCAGCAAGATGGGACTGGCTGTATCGATGTTTTTTATTATTATTACTTTGATGAGTACGGCGTTTCCTAGGACTATCACTGAGAAGAAAGGCCGAAACAAACTCAGAGGTCACAGTCTGGCTGGCACTTCATCGAGCAAGGGTGGGGGGGGGAGGACGCTAAGCGACAACGGAGTAGTAGCACAAGCGAGTGATGGGATACGACGCGATGGGTCGGAGCCGAAATTTCACGCGGACGAAAGTCGCCGGCAAAAGCTAGTTCCTAATACAAACAGAACATTGAAATCCTTTAGTCCTTTAAGAAAACTATGATCCTTCAAAATGTAAGATTTATGAAGACCACCGCTATAATATTATCAAAGCATGATTAATGTGCTAAGGTAAACGGGATGGGCACAGATGTTCATAATAGCACACGATTACACACACTTGGTCAAAATGAATCCATCTTGATTACATTGCCTTGTTAGTCAAGTGGTCGCAAGCGCCACTGCTGAGCGTGAGGTCCGGGTTTGATTCCAAGGTCGGGCAGTGTTCTTGGGAATTTTTCAGTAGTATGATGGCAATAGGCTCACCTTCTACTTTATGGGACTTAATCATAACTGGTGAAATATGGGTGTCCTATGGGAACAAAGGACACCTCCTCCGCCCAACCCTTCAGGGAAACACGGTGTGATGATGTGTTATATTATGTTACTCGCTGACCAAACAGACGTTGTCCAGTTTCCTAGTACTCGATCACAGCGCTACCTACCGGGTCCAATAGGCTTCTTTAAAAAATCTAATTAGTCCGTCAGATTATCAAAAAATATTGAACACGTATTTTTTCTTTTGTCAATTATATAAAAAGTTATGAAGATATCGTCCGTTAAACTTCTGCGTGACGTCACTTGCTTGCGACACTTTTGCAAGCAAGTGAAGTCACGACCCCAACTCCCAAATTTTGTCGCACTTTATCTTTGTCATTTTTTGTTTGATTGACAAAAGAAAAAATATTCGTCCATTATTTTTCGATAATCTAACTGACGGACTAAATATAATTATTATATTTTTACCCAGGCAACTACCCTATTGTGAATCTGAACCATAATCTAACCCAAATACACACAATTTAAAAAAAAATCACTAAAAGAAAAAATCAATCGAAAAACTTTCTTTTTCATTTTTTTTTATTTTCTTTTTTTTTCATCAAAGTTGGTTAAGCCGTTTAAGAGGAGGAGAGTCACTATGACATTATCAAGCGTGATTAATGTACTAAATTGAACTAGATGGGACACGTGTTTATAATAGCACATGATTATATCGACTAAGATGAATCGATATTGATTAGCATTGAGTTAGATTTGTTATTAAGGATGATATGTGACGAAATGACTCGACATTCCCCAAAGGTTACTAGGAGTGTAGGAATTGTAACACGTCGAGGGAATGTCGGTATGATTAATGAGCTTGACTGCATAGCTGTCTTTCCTGAATGGAGGCTTTAATACTAGGCGGTATTTAATATAGGATTTGCAACTAGTGATTGGTGCTAGTGAACAGCTGTTTGTATTTGAAGTGTAGATTACGGATGCTGGAAAGTACTTGCCTATTTGCAACCACATTCAAATGAGGATTCATAAGGATTTTCAAATGACCTACTTCTGCAAGTCAGTGGGCAAAATGCCGCTTTTGATGTGCACGGGTATCGATAAATAGACTTATGTTCGTTTTAGATTAACTTTTGTTGCAGGGATTTTTAGGTACTCTATTAACTATCTTATTACAGCTGTTCGAAAAGATATTATTATAAACCCCCTAACCCTTTATTTATAAACGTTGCTTATAGTTAAATAATGTTCAAGTAACCATAATTATGTTTTTGAAGTTTAAACATGTCTTAACTTTAAGTAACATTTATAAATAAATCCCTAACAAATTATTACATACGTTTCAGTTCTATAAATGCTTTTGAAGACTAATTACAACGTACGTACGTACGTACGTACTTGTTGTAACTACCTATTCGTCATAATGCAAGGTTAATCAGCAACTATAGCAACAAATTAATTGCCATCAAACTAGATTTAACACGTTCAAATTATAGCCTACAATAATACAATGTAGTAACGGCACAACGATTATAACCCATCTCGATATAAAACAGTAATAAAGTTAATTTTATAGCCACGCTCAAATTGTACAAGAATTAAAGAAGTTTATCAAATGTTATGACTTTGTTGCATCATTATGAGAATAGAATTTGTTATGCCTTAAAAGGTTTTGTTGCAAAACTTAAAGCTATATATATAGGGATAAATGAGTTGTTATTCTTTAATTACCAACCAATTCAACCTAAAGAAAAGCTGAAGGCTTGCTGTTAGGATTCTAAATCTGGCAGTAATTTATTGATCTCATAGTCCATGCCTTTTTCATGTGCACAATTGCCAAGGAAACTTCTTATTGCAGTAGATAGACTGCAGACTGCTGCTTGCTGTAGGTAGACTGCAGTTAGAAGTTTCCTTCAAGAAAGAAGAACAAGAGAAGAAGAAGTTTTTTGTCTTCAGACAGAGAAGAACCAGCCAATTTGCTTCTATGCTATGCTTTTGGCTTGTCCCGAATGAAAAATAACCATCTTTACAGCTAACAAGTAAATGTGTGTCTTAAGGCACTCAGCCGTGAAGGTTATGATGAACGAGTCAAAATAAAACAATAATTAAAATTATTATTGCAACTTTATTGCTTCAATATACAAAATAACGTACAGAAGAGCCACTCCTTACAACATACGATGAGAAACTCACAAAATTCACTCGAACAAACAACTGACGATCGTTTGACACTTTCGAAGCCAAAGAATTTGCAACTTTATCATCATGCGTTGTATATCGTAGATCTTCTATGCTCTTTCTTTTCATTGTAAATATAATCCTTAAGGTCTAATATCAAATGGCACTGTACAATGTTGCTGTGTTGTCTCGCAGTGGTACTGTCTCAGAAGCGACGGTAGGGGTTGAAAGGGTTGTATCTCGTGGGGTATTGGTTACGGGCTAAGACTACGCCAGGGACGTATTTGGCGTCGCGGTAGCTGCCTGGAAGATAGAAAAAGCAATATGTGAAAATTAAGATAACTGACAAAAATGGTCTTGTACCCCTTGGTAACAATTACCTCTGACAATCACATCTGACCTCCACAACCCAGTTACTGGGCAACACAATTATACCCCCCTTACCCCTTGGTAAGGGGGGTATAATTGTGTTGCCCCTTGGTAAGGGGGGTATAATTGTGTTACCCAGTAACTGGGTTGTGGAGGTCAGATAGACAGTCACTCCATGGAAAATGCTAGTATTCAGCTACATTTAGTAAAACTGGAAGCCGATTCCTACGTAGTTGGAAAATAGCTAGCCAGATGATTACCTATTTGTAAATTAAGATAGTGACGATTCGCTGGGGCGTAACAAGATTATAATTTTTAGCATAAAAAGTAATGTTCCCAGATTGGTTTTGCTGACAAATGTCTAGTTTATAGCAATAATGTTTTGCGTGTATACGAAGGTACTACGTTTTAAATATTTCTTTTGCAGTCAATCAGTCAGTGTCAGTTTCCAGTCTAATTGTATGCAGCTGAATACCAATATTTTATATGGAACAACAGAAAATAACTCGAGTCCTAACAATACAATTTGTTCCCAATGTTTGTATGCAATGTTTATTACTTGCTGATTACTATTGACATCATCACCAATGGCATAGATACAGTAAAAACTCTGATCAATATTACAAATATGGATATTTTTATTTATTCACCTTAAAATTCATTAAGTGTCGCTAATGATTAGTAGAAGACATTAACACACTGTTAAAACTATACCATAACATGTGCAAAAGCTGCAACTATTCACTTAATGGTGATGGCTTATGGGCGTACTAGCCTATTCGCGATGGCGATAATTATCGCGCTAATTATCGCGTTATTAACAAGATATCTAGATTAATGGATATTACAAGATAAAATGTTGATTAACATCCAACATGTGGGTTGATATCACAATGTTGGTGGGACTAGCAGATTTGTGCTAGCTGTCACGTAGGGACGATTAATTTTATTACGTTAGCTACCAGGTGAAGTCTCAATTAGAAGGTATTTGAAACCCGATTAGAGTTGTATGTAATTACGAGCCTTACGTTTCTTTGGATAAAATTGTATTCGAAAATTTCAATGTGATTTTTGTGATAACAAGTTAAATACTTCTTACCTTTTCTTATACTGTGAGGTAATTATTCGTATCACATGGATAGCAGTATTTCTATAGCAGATGGAAAATGGTGGCTTGGAGATGCCATTCATCATCATTATTAACATCGTCCACAGCACGACTTCAGCGATTGCAAGACATAGGTAGGCCTTTTTTTGCTTGTGCCATTGTCAGATTGAAATAATAAAGAACAACCAGACTAACTGCTGTCAGACACTCTGTTCGATTTCATCTGTTGTGTCTAACCATTTCGGTCATCCAAACACAACATAGAGATTTTCATCCGGCTCCCAAAAATCAAAACGAGTAAAACATACAGTACAATGATTCCTTACCATCATCGAAAATACCAGCAGCCTCATCCCTCGCGTTCTCCTGGAGCGATCTGGCGATGGCCTCAGGAATGGGAGGTGGGGTGGGAAGATGGGAACCCTGGGGCTGGAAGCCGTTGGCGTCAGCGGTGTAGCTCACACTGTAGACCTGGCCGTCGTCGCCGGTGTAAGAGTAGCTACCTGCTGCCTGGATGCCATTGGCTTCGACACCAGCTTCATCGGCGTGAATGCCTGGAAAGATGGAAGAGGTAATAGGTTTGTTGTATTTATAAATACATAAGATATATTATAGACAACACGGTTAGCGCAGTGGCTGAGCGATCGGACTGCTGCGCTGCGTGTCGCGGGTTCGATTCCCGCACAGAACAAATATTTGTAAGTCCTACATGTATTTGTTCCGAGTCTGGGTGTTTTTCTATCTATAATATGAATGTATTTACAAAAAAAAATGTACATAAGTAGTTTATCAGCCATCTTGTTACCATAACACAAGCATTAGGTTGCTTAGCTTGGGACTAGATGGCGCTGTGTGAAATGTCCAGGGATATTATTATTATTATATTGCTAAGATCACTTTATTTGACAGGGAATAAATAAATAGTAAAACGTCAATTCGTTTTTAGATCATTTTTTCTAGGTTTTCACCATTTCATGCAGTGCTAAATACTGCATGAAATGGTGAAGGTTAAATTCCGTAATTAAAAACGTTCAAAATCTTGTCACAGTCTCATCTCACTGATTGTCACTGTCAAAAACTTGTCAAAAATTTAGAAAAATTAGAGGTATTTTTGACAGATTGAGACTGAGATCGGACTGTGAGCGTTCTTAAAATTACCGCTCTGGTACCAAATTGGATATTGCTAGCCGACGTTACATGAAACAAATATAATGAATCATTTCTTTGCACATTGTAGCCTAAACCGTTACAAATTCTAACACAAACAATGTTACAAATTGTAACACATGTTTGCCTAAACTCGAGCCCATTGTGAAAATGGCAAGTAATATGTGCTAGATAAGATCTACCCACTTAAGTGCAGTCTGCAATTATGTGCAACGATCTAATATATGGATCGTTACTATAAATGTGTTCAATTACAGCTTATTTCTGAACTATTTTGTATTGCAGAAACCTTTTTGAATTTTAATCGGGCTAAGTAGCTTGAACCATGAAATTATAATAACTTGCTGCTTACTTTTACAATCACTCACTGTCTGAAATGATATCTAAAACAGAATCTAATGCATCTGAGTTTGATTTTATTTAAAGGGCACCATTTTCGCAGTATCTCTATGATACGGTTTGTTATGCTGATTATGAGATTGATACCCAGACAGACCAAAATCCGCCTTACTTATAATTGCTGTATAACGTTAGGTCATGATTAACGTCAGTATCACCACACATATTTTTTATGTTTAAGCTTGTCTTAACTTTACTCAACGATTATAATTAAGAGGGAATATTTAATCCCTGAGATCCTCGTAACAGTAGTGGTGGCCCAGTGGCAGCGACCCCGGCTTAGGAGTTGTAGGTCGTGGGTTCAAACCCAGGCAGGCGCTTTACTTTGTGGAATTTATTTCATCACCACTGCTCTTAAAATGGTGAAGGAAAACATCGAGAGGAAATCGGCATGTCCTAGAACTGAAAAATTCGAAGACATGCGACATCTACCAACCCGCTCTGGGCCCGCGTGGTGGATTATGGCCCACTCCCTCTCACAGAGAGGAGGCCTGTGTCCCAGTAGTGGGAACGTTATAGGCTGATTTTTCTATGTTATGAGTTTTTGCATGTGAGGTTCGTATTTTTTAAATATCCAAGACATTCTGAATCACCTAGCATAACTCAAAGATTTCTTGAAGCGCAATTTTTATACTTTATGTTCTGATACTTCTCATAGATAGGTAGTGATTCGTAAAGACTGTCAATAATGCCAAGTTTCACTGCCTATAATATCAATTTCTCAGCGAAATGAAAAGAAATTAAAGTCTTGCTTTTCAGTTACGCGGATAAAATGCACGCTCTATGCTTATGATCTACACCAAACCGTAAACTATAGATTTCAAATTAGGTCTTTTACGTAAAGTTGCGTAAAGTACGGACGCACCCACGATCAGCTTGATAAGGTTAATAATGTGAATGCGTATCATCTCGCTTGAAAACTTGTGTGGTAAGTAGATTTTGATGTGTCACTATTTTGATTTATGTAGGACCGGTTTACAGATCAGATTACTAATACCAAAGTTGGCACTAGAAGTTAAGACGCAAATTTGAGCAGATTAGAGGTGCTTCAGTTTGTCCTTTGGTGTTTTTTTCTCGTAAATAATTAATTTTGATTGTAGCGCACATGAGTTTACTTTTGTGATAAATCTTTCGTTCAAATGTTATAAGGACCGAAGCTCTATTATTATAATATACTTCTATATTTACAGGAGCTACACAAAAATAGGTCACCCTGTAGTAAAAAGATTTATCATCAAGCTTGGTCGGTATTGGAGCTGACCTATATGCCTCAGACATTGTATAAATATTATTACTTGAGTAGAATAACACCTTACGGTTTTCATAAGCTACAAAAAACGTACACCTGATAAAAGTTTTTCACTGTGGCATCATAGCAGCCATTTTCACACACAAAGAAATCTCACGAAAAACTCACCATTCTCCGTATCGAATTCGTAACGGAATCCCTGCTCGTTGACCTCAGAGTTGGACCTCAAGATGGCGGCGCTCCTGTCAAGTGCAGCCCTGGCTCTGGAGTCCTGGTAGTTGTAGGGGTAGCGGTACTGGGGGGCGACGTAGCCAGGGGTTACGTAGCCGGGGGGGAGGACGCCGGCGGCGCAGGCGCCGATGATGCAAGCGAGGATGATCTGGAGGAAAACGGGGTTGAATTTGGTGTTGGTGAAGATGGAAAGGAAGTTAAACATAAGATCCCACATTTCGTCAGTCATGTTTAAATCTTGTGCCCTTTTTTTTGGGTGAGAAATCATCATATGACTTCTCCCGCTCTGGGCGGAGCAGGAGAGCGTGTCAGACTTTTACTGACTAAAACCCACCCGTGTTCCTTCAGTTGCCTATGCCAGGGGCCACGGTATCTCTTTCGAACAACCCGCGGCCCTGGCAGGCATTGGCCCTAGTGGACCCCGTCAGTTCGTGCTGACATCTCTTTGAGGCGCGCGTGGAACACAACGCGCCGTCGAACCGGGCCTGGTCCTTGCCGGGCGGCGAGCTGCCCATTGCTCGCCGCCCGCAAGCCCAACGCTCGTGTTCTAAGATCCCATTTCAATTAAGCTGGTACAAATCTAGGCTAAAATTCGAGAAGAATTAAATTTAAAAAATTATCTAATTAAGAAAACATGAGAAAGAAAATCTGAGTTTATTGCATGCAAAATTCTCGTAAATTCATGGGAATTGACTGTGAGCTTATTTCAATACACTTTCTTTAGAAAGAATATCTGTATAATTTACAACTAAAGTAGATTTTTTTTCTTGAATAATGGTTGAGATTTTTACTACCGCGTTATCCACTTCGTACTTTTGTGAAAATGATTCACTCTCAACCATTTTTGTCTCATTATTAATTGGTTAATTTTATCTATGTGGGCTTTATTGTTCTGCAGTTACAACATACAAAACAATATTCTATTAAACACCATAACAAAAACGCTTCCCAAGCTATTACGATAACCGTTACCGAAGTTTTATAACCGAATAAACAACAAAAATATTATCAAAGATAACACAATGAAACCCCATATCGAAACAGTTGCACAAATCACGAAAACTTTAACCAAACGTCACGATGAAAAAAAAAACAATTGACACTACAAAGGAGTATTGAATTAGACAGCAAACTCTTTTGACACAAATTCTCGTGACTTTTTCGATTCGTCTAAAGCTTTTGATACACCTACCAACTTCATGTTGTTATCTGGTCTGAGGTTGGCAGAAGAATGCTGGTGTTGGTCCTCGTTCCACTATATATAGGTGTCGACCTGATATCCTGAACCAAGGTCATGGTCAGGCAAAGTTGCATTAGAAGATCTGATTCACTATTATACGTGGATGATGGTTTTAATTAGATCTCTGCGGAATTTGAAAGGGGAATTCAAACGTGCGTTAGATTTTTGAACACTTTTGAACTTACACGTCCAATAAAGGTTACAGACCCAATAAAACTAATTATGATTTAATTTATTGTGTTGAAAAAAATCGACATTCAATTTGGTTTTTTATTGGTTCAGCCAATATGTCCGATGGTTTGCCTGTCAAATAATGGATATTTATTATTTTATTTAATATCCATCTTTTGTGTGATAAGATTAGAATTTAATCAATAACCAATCAAAAATAATTTAAAACGTAAAATACATAAGGTTTCAGTTTTTGATTATCAAGTTAGTTTTAAAATAGCTTAGCTATTAATTAACTAGCAATTATAGTCATTATAATAATAATTATATTCACGCTATAATTTAATTTGAATAAGGTGACTTGTTTCTTAGGGATTATTATCCAATTCATTATCTTTTATCCGTGTTATAAAATTGTCGTCTGATAATTTTTCTGCGGAAAATTATTGTCAAACATTCAAAATTGTTCCTTGGATAAAGAAATGTGGCGTTGGAAAAATTTGCCCTTACATAAGGGTTGATTTTTCCAACAGCATTACATTTTTAAAAATAAATGAAAAAAATGAATGAATGAATGTAATATAAATGAAATGCTGTTTGTTGGTAAGCGCATCACTTGGGAACGGCTAGACTAATTTGGCTTTATTTTGTTTTTAAATGTTCGTATTAGTTCGAATCAGGTTTTTATGGACAGCTAAATTGAAAAAGATTCCCAGAAAATCTTCAAACTCGAGAAAGACTGAACATGCTTTTTTGTATGAATTATTGAAATTAATTTGGACAGGACTATGTCAATCAGGTCAGCTGGTAGATTATTAAAAATAACCATTGGGTTAAAATTAGAAGGAACTTGTGCAATAAAGAAGGATATTTAGGCGTCTGTACTGAGTATATATCGTAATTATGTCGTATCTTGCATCCTTTTGTTTTTGTATTTATTGTATACTAGTTATCTATTAGTCTTTTAAAATATAGATAATGTTTAATTGACTGTAAATAAACATTTCTGGGTATATTCAAATCCCAAATTGAAAATAAAACACTATCCATTTAAAACTTCAACGACATGTTCTTCATTAATTGAAATTTAAACCGGTGCCGGTGGTGTAAGATTACATTTAATCACAGCAAGATTAATATCACCATTTACAGCGTTGAGTGAGTCTAAAATATTCACCATGTACAATGTAATAAAAACAATTTATTTCTGCGGCTGTCAACCGGTAGTCATAAGGCATGACATCCTTGTACGTAATATTTATAGTTCCAGTTGTCAAAATTATTTTCAACGGTTTTGTAGAGCACTTGTTTGATTAAAACGAGGTATTCGGAGGCACTCTTGGTTTTTTGAGTAGGTATAAAAAAGTACTTTTTATTCAGTTTTAAATAGGGTTTTTATACGGCCTAGGGCGTGGTTGGGTGGCTGGTAGTATCTTCATGAGAGTTGCCGAGAATTGAGCTAAATGGCGTGCTATTGGAGAGCAGTCTATGTCCAGCAGTGGACTGCTGTAGGCTGATGATGATGTGGGTGTGGCTAGGCCCTTCTTGTTCTTTTTGTATCGTTGGTATTTTTATTTGACTTCTTTATATTGTTTGAACCCAGCTAATTGCGGCATCGGTAGCATATTTTAGATAAACATAAGGTGGACCACTTGTTGAAGGTCGAAGGAATTCAATTGATCCTGGAAGCACATACATTCATCATTGTTACTGTGCTTGTGGAAGCAGTGTCCAGCAATGGACATCTTTAGCATGATGGAACTATGTACTCCAATTTTATAAGTATCAGCTTCTAGGGTTTGCTTAATTGAAACCTTTTTAGAATCATTCTTTTTTAATCTTTGGTTTCGTTAGGCAAAAAGTTTTTTAGTTTTTTAGAAAAGTCGTGTTTAACTAGGTACACTTTATTGCCAAATGAACCTAATATGAGAATTTTGTTACATTTATAACTAAAAAAATCCTGCATTCCTTTTGAGGTCCCCAAAACTGCACTGGTGGCCTATATGTAGCACATGCCTGCTACAGACTGTTATTATCAATGATAATGTCTTGCACTAATAACCTATGGTAATTACAGGTTGTGGCAAAGATTGCATTTGGATTGACATTTTAGACCTGCATAGATTAGTTGCGCTTTTGAAGAGTGCACGATTCTTTGTGCCAAAACAGACTCTGCATATCTAAACACATCTTGGGCCACCTGTTGCTTATACATGACCATTGTAAAATCATAAACCTTATCTTGTTATAAATATCTGCTTTAAAACGATTGTCATTAAATCATTGTCTACCTCGTTATAGTCCAGTGATCGCCAGAGTGAATGCTAAGCGTCGGTCCTCAGGCTGGACAGTCTTTTGGGTTTGACCTTTAGAAATTTGTGTGTGTGTGTGTTTGTTTGTTTGTTTTGTTTGTTTGTTTGTGTTGGTTTTTGGCTTTGTTTTTGTTTGTTTGTTTTTTGTTTGCCCGATAGGTTAAGCTTACCCCTATTATAAGCAATTAATTATAACTGATTAGCTGCGCCCCGCGATTTCACCTGCATAAGTTTCGATCCCGTGGGAATATCGAGATATAAAGTATGCTATATGTTAATCCTGGTTATAAACCATCTGTGTGACAAATTTCATCCTAATACGATCAGTAGTTTTTGCGTGAAAGAGTAACAAACATCGATCCATCCATCCATCCATACCAACTTTCACGTTTATAATATAAAATAACTGATGAAATGTGTGTACATTCTCATAATATGAGAATGTACTGTATAAACAAATTCAAAAGAAACAAAATACAGGCTTTGTTGTTGTATTATCATCTTCATCTGTTCCATAAATCCCTTCCTCAATAGTTCACCCGTATCTCAAAACTTAAAAGTCAAAACTTGAAGCTTATAATGAACATCAACTGAATAGTTAACCATTGTCATCAAAATTAAGATTAGATCTCGTCACGGTTCCAACATCCTGGTACATTTGATTGATTGGCAGAGCAACATCCTACAAAATATCGTTTAAAAGTACCTAATGCTGTGGGATTAATTTATATTTCCATATCTTTTTATGCACAAAAGATGTGTTTACGAGATTTTTATTGGCTTTAATTAGTTTTATTCATCCGGCAAGCTTTGAACTCGTGTAATCTATCATTATTGATGTTTTATGGAGTTTAAACTATGTAGTTTCATACTATGTCATATAGTGTGATTGTTCGTATGTATGTAGTCTAGTTTTTTTTGTGGCTAGGCTTCGTCGGGTTGGCCCGCGAAATTCAAATTTTCTTATGTTTTTTTTTTGTTTTTAATTTGCAGGCCTGTATCAGGCTGTATGTTGATCTAAATATGATTCGCAGCCGTAACAAATATCATTTACTTCATAAAAATCATCAATACAACTCCTTAAGGATATATTACCCTACTGAATGGGTATTTCATGAAATCATGTCATTTGAGACCAATTCTAACTTAAGGAGTTGTATCTCCATCTTACTTTCAGAAGCGATGTTGTCGACGATGAGGCTCACTTGTTTTAAAAAAAGCATTTTTTAGATGTTTTTTTTTGTGGAATTGCCATCGTTATACGTTCTGCTTTGAAGAAGTCAACTAATAATGATCTTCGGAAGTTTGCTACTTGTTTAAATATTATATACTTACTCCGTATATCATAAGACAGAGATATTGCTATAGACGCTTGTGAATCATTTTTTGATTCTCACGATTGAACGTGCAGTGAAGTTGACCCGATTTCTTTTTAATCAAGATTTCCCGAAATAACTACTTTATTATGCACTACACTATATAGTGCAGAAAAGTGTTTTTATAAAAAAAAAATAACAACATATCTAGGTTCGCTCTAAGACTTCTAGATAAAAAAAACAGCTATAGGCAAAGTTATGGTAAAAACATTGTCGTACCTAACTATGCAATTTTCATAAGCATTTACTTGAAACGACCATCAATTCTTATTGTAAAACATTCGAAATTATTTTATCAATGTCGATAATATTATTCATAATGCCTTAAAGACTCCGATTATTACACTTGATTATTTTTAATATTTCATTTAATTTTCACACCACCTGTTAGATAATAATTTAAAAAATTATATTATATCATGCAACGCTAATCTAAAGTGCGTCATTATAGTCTAGGAAATAATCATCACATTATAACCCGTTGGTCAATAATGTTACTTAAGTTAGGAGCCTCAACCAAAAATTCGTATGAAGACTTAAAAATTCAAAAATAACTATCAAATTACATTTAGTATCACGCAGAAGGTGTGAAAAGTAGAGTATTCTCCTCGAGGATATAGGTGTCTTCGGCTTGGATCCCTCGCTGCCCTGAAGATTCTAGTCTTGGCTCTAAGCTTCTTCGCTGCGCTCGGGACCTAGCCCATAGGATCTTTCGTAGTGCTCAGGATTCAATATAGCACCCATGAGCTAAGACACTGCATTATCCCCTTGGTGAATAATAGACTATTAAAGTTTCCTGGCTAGCATTTTAGTAGTAGTTTTTTTAGGTAAGTGCCTATAAATACTACCACTGAGAAACTTTTTAATTTGTTAGGACTATACTCCATTTTTTGCATAGTAGTTATAGTTTAACCTTTATGGTTATTCTCTGCTCCAGTATATATTAGCTTCTAGAGACAAGCTAAATCATCCTAGCGAAAGCACTAGGAAGTGCGGGCGTTTTGGGGGGCAGTCTTTATAATTTAGACGTTCGTAAAGTGCTGATTCTTAGCCTAATTTGAATAAATATGACTTTTGATTTGATTTTGATTCTAACAAATAATTTTAAGGATACTCATGCCTAGAGATTAAAACAAACCACCGAAGAAACATTCGTTGTCACTGCTAAGCGGGAGGTCTAAATAAGCCAGTATAGACTTTTGACAATAATTATCATGGACATCCATCTTGCCACACCTATTACCAACATCGATATAAAACTCGAAAATCAGATCCCAAAACTAAAATAACAAAACAAATTATAATACAAATGTGCGTAAATCTATTAAAAAAATACAAATTCTCGTCCACAAATTACGTAATAATCGATAAAAAATGTATCGATATAAATCATCGAGTTAGGTACGTCTCGAGTTTTGATCTACTCCGAATAAGTCAAATTGAATGGCTTGCTGTAATAAATGGGGCCAAGTTCTTCTCTACTACGTTTTACACAATACGTAGTTGAAATATCGTAGAATAAGTAAGTAATAAGCTTTTATAGTAGGTAGTGTTTCGTTGTATAGTTGTTGAAATGTGAAACTAAAATAATGATGATTGTGTTGAACTTGGCATGCTTTATTTTATTTTTGTAGCTTTCAAAACTATAACACTTTACTTCTATACATTTTATGAATTAAAGTCGCTATTCGCGTCTGTCTGTGTAACCGCGTTGTTTTTCTGAACTACGCCATTGATTTTAATGCGGTTTTCACTATCATTTAGAGTATTTATTCCGAACGGTTTATGTTTATAAGACATTAAATTAATATTAAACTTACAAACAAACAAATCTTGGTTTCTTATTAAGTCGTTAAAACCTTGCAAAGTAGGGTTGGGTCGATAGTGGTTTTAACAATCAACGCAGCCTATCGCAGTTTACTGCTAGACATAAGCCCAGCTCTTTACCTTCCGCATCCAGGCGGTCCAGCAGCCATTTAGTCGGTTCTGGCTTCGATACACGGGTCGGGCAAAGTCGGGTTTTTCAATCTGTAAATAGGCTAGTTTCCTAAAAAAATCTAATTAGGTAGTCCATCAGTGAGATTATCAAAAAATATTGGAACAGTATTTTTTCTTTTGTCAATTATATAAAAAAATGATGAAGATATCGCCCGTTAAAGTTCCGCGTGATGTCACGCCTTGCTACACTTTTCAGCATGACGTGACGTCACGAATCGGACTCCCAAATTTGACGCGCTTTATCTTTGTAATTTTTTGTTTGATTGACAAAAGAAAAAATACATGCCCATTATTTTTCGATAATCAACCTGACGGACTAAATATAATAATTATTTTTTTACCCAGGAAACTACCCTATTCTTAGTAGTAAGCTGCCCGTAGTCTTTCCCTCTATTACATGAGACTTATCTAAACATAACTGGCAAAATGTATAAAAGTAGTTTATCAGCCATCTTGTTACCATAACACAAGCATTAGGTTGCTTAGCTTGGGACTAGATGGCGCTGTGTGAAATGTCCAGGGATATTATTATTATTATTAAAATGTACCAACATTCCATAGCGCACCCCTATAAGTGCATCTCTGCTTAACCCTTCGGGGAACACATACGTGATGTTATATTCTGTAAAACTTATGAAACCTTATGTATAGCAAAATCCGTCTAGAACCTTTTCTGTAACGTGTATGGTATCTCCTTGACTAAGATAATAAATAAACCCATCATGATATAATGGCTAACTAATTATTAATTTCTAATAATGAGATTATTACTTAATATGACATATCTAATCACATCAGCGGTATTTGTAAAGGCAATTATTAAAGACCCTTAAGGTATTATCGGCAATAGGAGACATATTTTTGCAGATTCATTGACGATTACAATGCCTATGAGAAAATGCATCATTATGAAGTAGGTCCAATTATTTTCTAGCAAAGTTCACTGCTGAAATAGATTCCCAATTAAAGTCAATTAAAGAGTGACATTTCAGTAACGGTTATGGCTTCATATACTCGTATATATTATTTGGCTGTTGAAAGAGACTCCGCCTTTTAAGAGTTCTCATTTACACGAGGAAGGTTTCTCGCCTTAAATAAAAATTTAAAGGTGATAAAAAGTTGACTCGTGGAAACAGTATGTATGTAGGCAGGTGAGAATTTCCTCACCACAGACATACACATGTACGGGAATTGTTGCCTGGAAGCGTCAGTGTAAACAAAAAATATAGTATGTTATAAAGTTTTCAAATCACTCGTCAGACGATTTTGTCCAGCTGAAATAATATCAAAATATAGAGTTTTCTTGTATGAGATATCATTATCACATACAAGAAAACTCGATATTACTATAGAAAATATCAAGTTTTTGTTCCTTACTCGAGTGTAAACATGCGAGTCTCGCTTACGAGACTTTCATGAGAATACTCGCCTGTCGAGAAACTCTAGTAGTGGAAACGAGCCTGTAAAGCTAATAGCTTTTTTTCCATAAAAGGGTCATTGTACTATTTCTAACGTTTACGTAAGCATGCAGATTTTTCAAAGTCTATTGTTAATTAGGTATTTGTATGTAAGTGCGACATAAGAAAGACGTTAATTGTTATTTATTGAAGGTTAGCGGATACTACTCCGTACGTGAGGTCACTAGAAATTGCCTACTTTGATATACTTTCATTAATAGGTACATCTAAAAATGCACAGAAATTAATTATTTAAAACTATGCGCAAAGACTTATGTCTTTGCGCATAGTTTTAAATAATTAATTTCAATAGATTTTATTTCCTTTTTAACCGAATTCAACAAAAAGCTCGGTTCGTTGGTTTTTGTTTTTTTACTCCCCGATTTCTCCAACAGGGCTGAACGGATTGAATTTTTTTTTGTTTGAACGGGTATACTTGCCTGGCTATACCATTGTTATCAGGTCAGGATCTGATGATGGGATCATAGTAAAAGAAACTGAAAGTAATTTGGGTATTTTTTAGTTATGGGAATAACTAGAAAGTGATAAATGTTTTTATTTATCACTTAATTTTTACAAAAAAAAAACTACAAAGTGAAAAATTACTTTAGTTTCGGAAGTTGGTGGCAAAAACCGAAAATACGAAACCAAAAACCGTCTTCTTAAGTCAGTTGGTTTTTTTGTAAATGTTTTTTAATGTAGCAAAATTTGCCCGCTGCCTGATTGAGAGCATAAATGTGCATCATACACTCCCCAGCAAGTTTGCTAGGTTACATAGAAAAGTATGCCATTTTTTATGGTAGGTATAGTGACCGACTAATTTACCTACTGACTAATAATAATAACAACTAACATACTAATAATAACTTTAGGCTTGGAGCCAATTGTGATATCATAATTGGGTCCTGCATCAAGTTATTACTACAGCAGGAGTCAGAGAATCCCATGGTTAGTGAACATTTTGTTTTATGTCATTAATAATTTTGTTATTCATTAAAATAACTATTTAAGAGAGTTCAGCTGCAACCGGTTGGACTGGAAGCCGACATAGTTGGGAAGAGGCTAGGCAGATGATGATTATGACTATTTAAGAGCGTTCATCCCGCGCGGGCTATTATTAATATTGTGTGTTATTTTCTATTCACACTACTTATTACGATTAAATATTTTTATTTAAGAGTAAACGTTAAAAATAAATATAAATACCAACGATCTAAAACTTGGCTGCTGTAAAAAAAATAGTTCTTTGGTTAAAATTTAATAAAATAATCACGAGAAACCACTACAAATGTGACGTTGCCAACCCACGTGGGATGAATGCTCTTTATAATTAAACAATCAGACTGCCTTCGATTCGATTAATTTGCAATGAAGATGAAAATTAAGACCTCTGAAAACATCTAATTCATAGATTAACACAATGCTTTATGTGATTTTTTGTAATTAAATAATAATAAATAAATATCCCTGGACATTTCACACAGCGCCATCTAGTCCCAAGCTAAGCAACCTAATGCTTGTGTTATGGTAACAAGATGGCTGATAAACTACTTATATACATTTTTTTTTTGTAAATACATACATATTATAGATAGAAAAACACCCAGACTCAGAACAAATACATGTAGGTCATACAAATATTTATTCCGTGCGGGAATCGAACCCGCGACACGCAGCGCAGCAGTCAATCGCTTAACCACTGCGCCAACCGTGCCGTCAAACATCATAATAATTTTTCTCATTCATTCAGTGATTCAAAATTACTGATTTAAATTAATAGTAATTACCGTTTTATGATGAGCAGCAATTGTTTGATAATTATAGCCCCGAACTGACTGTGTGCCATTTAATTAATGAAATATTGAGGAAGAACGAACATTAAGCAACAAATTGTAGATAACCTTGTAACCTTAGTAGGTTTAACTGAAAAAATAACTTGCTTATGAAAATGAATAATAATCAGAATCTTAAAATTATTATAGTATTATTAATGAATGAAGCAAGTTTCGTAATTATGTATTTCGTACAAAATAAAATCCAGATCACATGATTTCTCAAATATTTGTGTAGGTACAGGGTGTAATCTACGATACAGGCGCAGTGCGGTTTGGTAGATATCACATGTCTTCGAATTTTTGGTTCTAGAACATAAATATTTGTGTAATTAAAGTTAGATATTTAAGTATTTCGTACAAAATTAAATTCAGATTAACATCCAATGATTTCTCAAATATCCCCAATTAAAGTAAATAGATGAATTTGTAGATATTTAAATGTTAATTACTTACCTACATACCAACAAATTTTATTGATTGCATTCATTTGATATTTTTAATTTTGTGTCCGGAAGCTTTTAACTCCAATGTTGATTACCAGTAATAAAACCTCATAGAGACAGAAAAAATATGTAGATACGAAAAAAAAAACCACAAAACGTCAAATGTCACACACCAACTCATAAATGAAACCTAATGAAAATAACATTGACAGCCTCGTTGGTCTAGTAGCCGTAAACGCTAATGCTGAGCCTGGGTTCGATTCCCAGGTCGGACAAAGTGTTATTAGGTTTTTCAATCAGGAATTTCTCAGTCCATCTCGAGTCTAGATTTGTGCCCAGTTGGATCTTAAACATAACTGGGAAAATGTGGGTGTACACACGGCTACACATCAAGCTATGCAAAACCAGTATTTACTGAGCGTTCATTGTTTGAAAATATCATACAAAGTGAGGCCAAGAAAAACTGGTTTTGTATAGCTTGACGTGTAGCCGTGTGTACAGTGAGTACACTTCGCGGATTACAGGCCATTTGTAAATTAAAAAGTTAGACCGTATTTTCGTCTAACTCCTGCTGAATAAATAAGATAAATTGACGGTATCAGCATCAGATAGCGCCATAATAACTTTTAAATTATGTTACTGTGGTATTATGTTACTTCAGCGAGTATTCTTGAAAAGTTTCAAGTTCTATTAGGTTAATAACCTAATGAAAGAGATTTTTCATATAAACTGTATCCCCGCTTTTCACCCCCACAGGTGTGGAATTAAAAAAAAATCGTTTGGGATGTATTCATAACTTGACTCAAACATTATTTATACTAATTTTCGAGTTAATCAAGCCTCCCCTGAAATTCTAAAATTCTTCCATACAAACTTTGGAAACCCCCAATCCCTTATTATGGGGTAGTTTAGAAGAAAAAAAAACTGCCAATCTTCATAATTTATTTAGATAAGTATTCGTGGCAAGTTTCAAGTTTATTAACTCAAGGAATAAGATTTTTCCCGCTTTTCGCGGAATTTGTCCGCTGTGAGAAATTTGCAGGAAAGTTTGCCTCATGACTGTGCCAAAAAGGGCCAGCATTTCAGCAAAAAAGCCAGACAACTAGGTGCCTGACGGTGGTTTTCCACTGGACCAGCCGATCGATTCTGTAAAAATCTCACCGTGAAAAGTTAGGTGAAGTGAGCTTAGAGTGAGCTGTCAATAGTGTCAATCCGTAGCATTAGTTGGAATGACAGCTCACTCCACGCTCATTTCACCTAAATTTTCACGGTGAGATGGTTACCGAACCACACTGCTGATGTATGAGGTGACGGATGTAAATCAGTTTTATACTGCAATGTGACGTGTACCTAAGTAATACTTTTCACAAATACTCTGCAACTCATTTAATAATAATCTAGGCTCAGTCTCAAGAATTTATATATGCCTAATGCCTATCCTATGCTAAAAACAAAAGAACAAAAGGAATCTTAAGTAACTGACTGGCACATTGAATAAGAATGTCAATCAAAGTTAGCAGGTATCTCATTTCAAGCTATGCGCATTGCGTATGCTCTAGCGCATGGACTGAAAGAAATATTGGAACGAAGTTCCTTATCGCGCGTTGCGAAAGGGGGCTAGACGGAAAAAATTAAGACCAAAAGTTGGAACGACACTTTTTGCTATAGTTGTAAGCCGTGCGGCGTGCGCGTGTTTCTCTGTCTGTCTCTCTCTCTCTCTCTTTGAACTTCGTTCCATCCGGGTGTCCCTTGACACCTCTCAAGTTTTTGGAACGAAGTTCCTTATTGCGCGTTGCGAAAGGAGGCTAGACGGAAAAAATTAAGACCAAAAGTTGGAACGACACTTTTTGCTATAGTTGTAAGCCGTGCGGCGTGCGCGTGTTTCTCTGTCTGTCTCTGTCTCTCTCTTTGAACTTCGTTCCATCCGGGTGTCCCTTGACACTTCTCAAGTTTTTTTATTAAGGTCATGGGCAGGGGGCTTGATTGAAGTGTCTGTCTAGTCTACATATTTTTTTTATGCCAGCCTACCCTGTCTCACTGCTGGGCAAAGGCTTCCCTCCACTCCTTCCTCTTTCCAGTTTTGACCCTGTCCAGCTCGTCCCGCCATCTCCTACGTGGTCTGCCGCGACACCACGTCAATGTCTTTTTTTTTTGGAACGAAGTTCCTTATCGCGCGTTGCGAAAGGCGGCTAGACGGAAAAAATTATGACCAAAAGTTGGAACGACACTTTTTGCTATAGTTGTAAGGCGTGCGCGTGTTTCTCTGTCTGTCTCTCTCTCTTTTAGAAAGCAAGCCAGTTATACTTCGTTCCATCCGGGTGTCCCTTGACACCTCACAAGTTTTTTTTTTTTTGGGTGGGAAATCATCAAATGACCTCTCCCACTCTGGGCTGTGCGGAAGGGCGTGTCAGACTTTTACTGACTAAAACCCACCCGTGTTCCTTCAGTTGCCTGTTGCCAGGGGCCCGGTATCTCTTTCGAACAACCCGCAGCCCTGGCGGAACCGCGTCACTGTCTCAGGCCACTACTTCTGTACTATTTGGGCGCCCAGTTTGTCCATGTATATTAAAAAAAAAAGTCATGCGACTTTAGGAACAGAGGGTCAATTCTCGTAATTTTAAGAACGTTCACAGTCTGATCTCAGTCTCAATCTGTCAAAAAATACTTCTGATTACCCTACATTTTGACAAGTTTTTGACATTTGTTTTTCGCCGAGATGAGACTGCGACTAGATTTTGAACGTTTTAAATTACGAGAATTGACCTTCTGAAGGTTATATTTTACCTACCTTACGATAGAAACAAATGAATAAGAAACTATCAAGCAAACACCCAGTTTCTGATAGGCTCAAAACAAAAATGAACTTACCTGGTGTTAAATCTAATGAAAGAGTACTACAAGGATCTTCTGACACCTGAATGCACTGACCTATATTATACAACTACGCTGGACTAAATATACTATACGAAATGACAGTTGTTTTTTGTGCCGATTCAAAGCTAAAGTGCTAAAGCTAAAGTTCTAGCGTCTCAGGAACTAAAATTAACACACTATTACAAATGGTCGTCGTGTTGCTTTGGTACGTCTCTGATGATTTTTTGTGTTTATTACGAGATATTTAGAACATTTTGATCATGACAGTTACATGCGCATTTCGTAATACTCACTACCAAAAATATTAGTTCCACGGACGCTCACGTTGTTAACAGCGCCAAAATGGCGAAAATCAAATGTCTTCGTTTTATCATCGATATTATGATGTCCTGCGTACTTGTATAATATAGATCAATGCCTGAATGACATTGAGAGGGGGCATTGTTGGTAAATATTTGTGAAATTGTCATAGGAATCGTATTGACAAAAAAGGGATGGCGGGATTTTGGCCACGCGCCAAAAGATGCTTGAGATCCTTGTACAGTTGTAACTGTTGTCACTTGACCTGACATTGTCATTCATATTACTGACTCACAAAACCGGGAGTTACTCCTTTTTAGTTTTTAACATTTTTAGGATTAAATGGAAAATGGAGAAAATTAAATGTAGCTTGAGAAGGATGGATGGATGGGGAAGGATGTAAGACAATATTTATTCCGGATAATTCACGATTAGAAATTCACATGAATCGTTTGCTTGTCTCAGTTTTATCTAAAACAGTAGTTCACGATTGGGAATTTTAAAACCCATTGTTAGAAACGGAGATAGTCATCACTAAAACCGCGATACGTGAGGTCGTGAGTTCGATCCCGGACTAGAACAAATATGGTTACTTCAAACAAACTTCTTAATATGCACATATTTTAACTTTTCAATGTTCTTGCTTAGAGTGTCTTAACTGTGTGGAACAGGCCTAAAACACAACTCTATAATGTACTTTCATCAGAAACTAAGGATGCCCTTAGATTCTGATGAAAGTACATTATATCTGACCACCGCAAGTGCTATTCCTGCTGGCAGAGCATATTATTAGTCGACCTAAAAACGATCCTCTTTTGTTTTACTTCCGGACACAGCTGTGGTCATCATGTGCGCGGGATTTTGTTTTTAAAATAATCAGATATAGGTTTTGGCGATACTACTTATTATAATCGTGATCGTGCCTGTATTCCGGTTTGGAAGAGGTTAAAGTACTTACAGTACTACCCACATTTCGCAAATTATGTTCAAGTTCCATGTAATAGCACAGATTACTAAATAGTTACTACGTAAGTAATAGTGTGCCAGACTAACACTATTGGCATCTATTGAAAGAATTTGCCTTCCGTCTGTATTTCAGAACCATTGTAAGTTTGTTTTAAGCCTGTGTTGTCCCACTGCTGGGCAAAGGCCTCCGCTCAGCCCAGAGCGGAAGAGGTCATTTGATGATTTCCCACCCAAAAAAAAAAGAAAGAAAATACATTCATTTGCGGCAAACATGACACATAAAAAGAACACAAACACAAAAAAATTACGTAAGTGGGGGGAAAACATGCGTCACATCCACGCAAAACGGCACCAAACGGAAGTACCATTGGAATTATTTGAATAGAAAAACGAAAACTGTAGGTATAATGTTTTGAAAAAATACCTACTCAATTGTATTCTAAAAAGTATCCAATTGCGCAATAAGTACTAGGCAACTAGTACTTACTGCATAATTTGATAGTTTGATATTTATCTCCAGTTTTCAGTTGAAAACCAGGTATTATTATCCAAGTACCCACTAAACACAACGTTACGCCCTTCTAAACAAGACAGCTATTTCCCACACACCTATTAGACAAGGAAACAATATAAAACATTCTACCAAAACAGCGATTCACAATAACACCAAAACATTAGCTAAATAAAGCTATTTACATACTAATACACGTGTCTGATTGTTCGCCAGTGAATCATGGCACCTTGACACCTGCGTGGGAGTCACAATGGGTGGAACGCGCGAATCGAAGCCTGGGAGAAGGATTTTTGGGATTGTGGGTAGGTAGAGTTTGTGGTATATGACTGTTGGTGAGGTTTTGGGAAGTAGCTTCCGGTTTAAAATGATGTAACGTATTGGGCAACTATAAGCATAGTAAGGAACTACTTCCCAAATAAATAAAATTTAGGAAAAAAGCAACGGCAAAGTTTATTTACACCTCCTTTATATTTTTTGTGTTAAAAAACAGCCATCAAACAAAGTTAAAGAAGCTTTTTACTATCAATGCTGCTTCTCGTTCTTATTATTCTATTTCAGTTGGTTAGAGTCCAGTATTGATCGCTCCCTGTTTTAACTTTATTTACTTTTATGCCATATACATAGGTAGACAAGGAAACAAGCAGACGGACTTTGTATACCACCTGTTTCATCATTATCAGTGGAGCCGAAACATATTTGCAAAGAACACTGCTGGATAAGCTCCTCCTCCAAGCGTTGCCACCTCGACAGGTCCTATGCTTCTCGAATTCAGCGGATTCCCACGATCTTCACAAGATCGAGATCTCACAGCTTGCTTAGAAGTATTTGTATCTTGTTCCTTGTGTTACGGGCGGCATTCTCATTCCAAGGGCCATCATCATCATCTGCCTAGCCTTTTCCCAACTATGTTGGGGTCGCCTTCCAGTCTAACCGAATGCAGCTGAATACCAGTATTTTACATGGAGCAACTACCTATCTGACGTCCACAACCCAGTTACTGGGTAATACGATACCCCTTGGTAAGACTGGTTGTCAGACTTTCGGGCTTCTACCCGTAACGACTGTCAAAGATCCACGAATGACAGCCGGGACCAACGGCTTAACGTGCTTTCCGAGGCACGGAGGGGTCTCGGTATGTAAAGATGGTCACCCATCCACAGACCAAGCGCGGCAAGCGTAGCTTAACCTGATCTATCGACCTGTGCGGCTGTTATTATTTAGAGGTATATTATTTCCCGATACCCATACAATATTGTGATGTGATAACATTGATACGTAGTAATATTAAGATACAGCATAAAAACGTCACATTTTAGCCGACGTCCACTGCTGGACATGGGCCTCTCCCCCAAGCACCTCCACTTCGACCGGTTCTGTGCTTCTCGCATCCAACGGGTTCTTGCGGCCTTCACGAGTTCGTCGATCCACCTTGTTGGAGGCCTTCCAACGCTACGTCTTCCGGTACGCGGTCGCCACTCCAGAACCTTTCGGCCCCATCGGCCATCTGTTCTGGGAGCAATGTACCCTGCCCACTGCCACTTAAGTTAAAAACGTACTCTTATCATAATAATTCTATCGTTACATCAATTATTAAACCAAAAATGAACTCACTAACAAGCTGCCTACCGTAACGACTTTCCAAAATGTTCACTTTCATCCTCATATTACTTTGATTAATGTAATTAATACAACTCTATGTAAATACGGTGTGCGTGGGCGCAACATCGTGTAACTACACCTTCCTGTCTTGATGTCGTTAAGAACACCAACTCTGTTGAACAATGGAGGACGATTTTTGAAGGATATTAAAATCTAAATTGATTGGATCAACCTTACATATGACAGCTAACCTTATATCGTTGCTAAAGTATTGTTTTCATTTTAAAAAAATAACTATAGTTTCTTGTTCATGCTTCTTCATATGAATCTACCTTTTGGAAGGGGTGACTAGAATTAATTAAATTTTATTGTTTTTAACGTTAATAAGTACATTTTAATGGCTTACTGGAAATAAATTATGAGACTTTTTTGACATATAAAAATAAGTTAGAAATTGGAGCTTTTTCTACTCTAACCATTATTACCAATCATTATCATCAATCACCATTCAATCTAAACACGTACACACGGCTACACATCAAGCTATGCAAAACCAGTATTAGCTGACCGTTCATTGTGAGAAAATATCATACAAAGTGAGGCCAAGACAAACTGGTTTTGTATAGCTTGACGTGTAGCCGTGTGTACACTGCAAAACTTCCTTTCTTCCAGCATCACTACAAAGAACCAGTTCTATGCTTCTCCCATCCAGTGGATTCCAGAAACCAAAAAAGTAAAAAAGGACCAGAATAGGGTAGGGGGATGACCAAAGAAACTAAACTAAACTATGGATGGACTCTTAGAAAAGGGGTGACTGCTGAGATAGCGACTAATAGAGAAGTATGGAAGAATAAAACATGTTGCGCCGACCTCAAATAAATTGGGATGAGGGTAGGAGACTGATGATTAGAGGACCAGCACCCTAATTGCGTAACACACGATCAATCGGAATCTGGGAGCCTACTCCGAAGTGCAAAGTGCGAATCGTCGTGTTCGGATCGGACCGACACATGGCCGAACCGAATATTATTGAAAAATGCGAAAAAAGTTCGGATCGGCTCAGTTGGGTCGGGACCATAGTCAATATTCGAAAGAGTGTAGGATCGGAACCGACCGAACCAAATAGTAACTTCGTAGCAGGAAACGGCCGAACATTCGGCCGATAATACTTCGGAGAAGACCCCCTGAATTATTTTGAAGCAAATTGCTAATCCATTGCTTCTTCTTATTGCTTCTTCTATTTTTTAACATTTAATTTTTAATTAAGTATTTGCCACACGTACTGCTATTAATGTCCCTAGAGATTAGGTCTTTTTTTTTCTTAAACTTCTATGCCTACTTGTGACTGCGTTGTGGGTTACTTTATGACCAAATTGCTATTTTGTTTAACTAGTTGTAGGTAAGTCCTTAAAAATAAAATAATTCGTAACCGTATTATGTATTGCACAATCCACAAGCCTATAATAATTATTCTATAATTATCACAAAAGTTCAAACCAGAAGTCCTCGGACACTCTTGGCCAACCAGATTACTAATTGCAGCAGAAAATCCTCTGAGCCATTAACTCTTGGTCACAACTCCCATAATGTACAAAACAGATAGACAGACAAATCGCATCTGTATCTCATTGTGATTGATACTGTGATTAAACTGTCTTATCTTACAATATAAACGATAATTAATTCAATATTGTACGCATTTTCTATGTTCCTCTGATTCTATGGTGCATGACGTCATGTTGTGTTTTGTAATGCATTCTTCGTGGATGTGCTTTTGTGTGATGAAATGTCTGAAATGAACAGTCATGAAACAGGTTCAGTAATTGATTTGAGATGTTGTGACTTTAGTAATAGTTTCGTGTTGCATTTATGACCTAACCTTCTATTTTCTTCTCTATATTAATGGAGGGAGAATGTATGTTTTATTCCTAGTCCTCCAATTTCTTTTGTAATTAATTTCGTTGCGAATTCATAGACAATAGAACGACCTGCAATGCGATTCTGTAACAATCTCACCGTGAAAACTTAGGTGAAGTGAGCGTGGAATGAGCTGTCATTCCAATTAATGCTAAGGGATTGACACTATTGACAGCTGACTCTAAGCTCACTTCACCTAACTTTTCACGGTGAGATTTTTACAGAATCGATTGGCTGTTTGGCTATGACACCTGTACCTACATTTTTTCTATTGTTTTCTGGCAGGATGCCAAAGTTCCTAGATAGTAGAATTCTGCCGTCCTTTAGCTAGAAAGCCGTTAACCCTCAAATGGTCAATTTTGACTTTTTAATAGAAAGTGATAGAGTTTAAAATTCTCTATCTTTCTGTCTAAGAAACATTTTTACTATATAAATAGTTCCAAAGATATGAAAAAATTTTAGGCCGTTAAGTAACACAATTTATGATGATTCCATCACTTGAAAGCGTCTAACCCACACTTCTTCGCTTAATGTACTTTAAAGTACCTTAACTGCCCGATGTGATGATTATTTTCAGGCCTTCTCCTTAACTAAAAGAACGTTACCTGATTATTCTTGACTATAGAGACGCCAAAGGACTATAACTACTTTATAGTTAAGCATTTAAAGAATAGTTTCAGTGAAAAACCTAACTTATTTGCAGTTACCCGCCCTTAATGCTATTTTAGTTAAGTATTTCAATCAAATAATATAATTTTGCTTAGCTACAAAGCAGCTAAGCCTCATTACTTAGCTAAAAGGCAGTTTATCGACTCTCGCGCTGCGTTCACTCCGGGGGTGAGCGGGATGCGGGTGCCCCGTTCAAGCCGTCTGACGTCCTGTCAGACTTAATCTTTCTACCCGGAGCACCATCTGCCATTGAAGCTGACTCTGTCAAAGATAAGAACTACGAACCCATTGAAGACGATCGAAGAAGTGACGATGCAGATGAAGAAAAAGAAATACTACAAAATCTCAATCAAAGAGCTAGCGAGTCTCTTTAATTCCGTCATCTTAGTGGGTACAAAGCCCGAGGCTTGGAGCAGAAGTGAGGCGGTTCTGTTCTTCAAGGGGTGAGATCAGACCTCCCGCTGGGATGTATGTCCCCGAAATTGTTCACCCATGCATTAGGTATTCAAGACGCTGGACTGAATTAGGCAGGGTATCAACGTGGACGGCGAGTACATCTCACATCTTCGATTTGCCGATGACATCGTCATAATGGCAGAGACGCTGGAACAGCTAACTGTATCAGCAACTCTCCATCCTAAATGGAGCCTCTCGGCGGGTTGGCTTTAGCGTAAATTTGGACAAGACAAAAGTTATGTACAATTTGCATGTCTTAACGAAAAGGATCGAGAAAAATCCTGGAAGGATCCTCCATTTAGGCTGTGCAACATCTGGTCTAACTGTTCTAGCGTTTGTTCGCCTTGTTCGATTTGCCAATGACATCCTCATATTGGCAGAGACGCTAAAACAGAGCTGTTCCAGCGTCTCTCCAGCCTAAATGGAGCCCCTCGGCGGGTTGGCGTCAGCATAAATTTGGTCAAGACAAAAGTCATGTACAATTAAATTCACATATCTTTAATGAATCCAATCCACATCGAAGGGCCACTTCTTGAAGTTTTGAAGGATTATGTCTACCTAGGGCATATCATCGAGCTCGGTAGACACAACTTAGAGAAAAAAGCCGACGGCAGCATTTGAAAAAGTTAGTCAAGTCGCCTCGTCGCCTATCCCGAAGTGATTGAAGACTAAGATCTTCAACCATTGCGTTTTGTCCGTTATGCTATGCGGTGCCGAAAGGAGGACACTGAAGGTCAGGCTGGTCCACAAATTCAAGGTCGCTCAGCGCGCTATGGAGCGAGCTATGCTCGGAGACTCTTTGAAGGATAAAATCAGGAATGAAATTATTTGGAAAAGAACCAGGGTTACCGACATAGCTAGCAAAGTAAGTAAACTGAAGTGGCAGTGAGCTGGCCATGTTTGTCGAAGGTCCGATGGTCTGTGGGAGTGGAGACCGCGTATCGGCAAGTGTCATGTGGGACGCCCCCCAGCTAGATGGACCGACGAGCTAAAGAAGGAGGCTGGGACAGACTGGATACGGAAGGCGGAGGACAGGGTGTTGTGGCGTAGCCTGGGAGAGGCCTATGTCCAGCAGTGGACTGCGATAGGCTGAGTTGATTATTGACTGTGTTTAATTTAGATACTGTTATGTTGCTAAATACTTAAAACTACAAGCTTTTGCTTATGGATCCGTCCGCGTGGAGGTTGGAAAGCGATATAATTCCGA
This sequence comes from Apamea sordens, assembly GCA_945859715.1. NCBI lineage: Eukaryota > Metazoa > Arthropoda > Insecta > Lepidoptera > Noctuidae > Apamea > Apamea sordens. Next base: position 3,172,226 of record OX244002.1, read on the forward strand.
ATAATTAACCCACGGAAATGAAAAATTTAAAAGTATTCAATGTCTTATTTCAGGTCAGTGTCTACCAGTGTGCCAAACAATTAAATTCGATCAGCCATTGAGGTAAACTAACATCAAACTTACAGACATTCAAATCCATAATTAGTTTAAAAGTATAAGGCGAAAAGTGATATTTCAAACCTTAAAGGCTGAACGAATTTAGATGAAGTTTGACACACGTGTAGATCATGGCCAGGGTTAGGATGTATGATCCTTTTATCCCGGTAGTACTTTCCCGTAGGATCATTTCCGACCTCAACGCGGGCGAAGCCACAAGCGAAAGCTAGCTTATAATATTAGTAGGATTAAGATTTGCTACATTTAATTTGTACACTTGAAAAGTGCTGTGTATGTTTCTATGTTTTATTATTTATTCAGTGTAATTTTACTAAATACATATTTTATAACTTTTGTTTGTGATAATATTAAAATAATTTAAGGCTGAAGTTGCCCCATGGCTGATATAATGAACCTTAGTTTATTAAATTAATTTAGTGAGAAGGTTCTTATCGGTTCCTATCGTATCAATGGTTGAATCAATGAAATAAAGAACATGGATTTAGTATATTGTCCATACCAAATAGTGATCTCATGATCTGTTAGTTCTTAATTAGTTATAGTTGATTAGTAAAAAGAAATATATCTTTTCCCTTTTAAATGTTGCTTATATTTTTGATTTTTAAAGGAACATGTATTTAATTACTCACATGTTTCCATATGAATGCTTAACTATAAAGAAGTTAACCACACGCGAAACATTTTTAGCCACCTTTTAGTTAAGTAAAGTAGTTAAGAATTTACAAAAGTTCCATATAACATTGGCAATAATTACTTAAAAAGCATCTAAAGCCCCTTAACCGCTGATTAGGAAAGTTATTGAAATTGAAATCGAAGCGAATGTCATGGCTATAAAGCAGTTATGATCACATAACAACTTTTTAGTTAAGGAATTCTAAACAAATAAAACAAACATTGTGAAGGTTAAAATTTTAAATAAATTACTTCACTAAAAAGCCGCTACAGTATGGTTAACGGCCTTTTAGTACAGTAATAAGATGCAATAAATTGGTTACATGCTTAACAAAATTAGAAAAAATAAATTTAAAAGTAATTAATAATAGTTTCTGGACTGAAAGGGTTATTTAGGATAAACTGAAAGAAATATCAATCGATGTGTCCAAAAATCGTTAACCTAAGTATCATAGTTTTTAAGAAACAACGATTCCCGCGTTTTTTGGCATTATCTCCGAAACAACTTTTTGGGCTTAACGGCCTTCTAGTTAAAGGACGGCAGAATTACCTAGATGTTTGGGACACGTGAGCTATATTTTCCCTGCCCTTTTCTGATGAAACGCTACTGCAGAGTCTGACCTACAGATATTGCAAAGGTTGGGAATTGTGTGAGTTGGTATTGCTTTCTGGAAGACATTACCAACAATCACCTAAGTTATTAAATATTCGAAGAAATTATTAAGAGAAGCCAACCAAGAGAGCTGGCTGAGTTTTCATCTGACCAAGATTATGTCTGGACTTTGAAAGTGACTGTGACCTCTGAGTTTGTTTCAGGCTTTTTTTTTTTTTTAAACGTTGCTTCACTCTAGGAATTTCTCCTGTTTCGTGGGTGCGTTTACAAACATTTAAACTCACATACACAAACAGCCAGACCCGGAACAACTACTTGTAGATCATACAAATATTTGTTCCGTGCGGGAATCGAACCCGCGACACGCAGCGCAGCAGTCAATCGCTTAAACACTGCGCCAACCGTGCTGTCTTTCTTCGCAGAATAGTCAGATAGGAAACGGCGACCTCATGTAGCTTATTTTTATTTTTGAATATATTGTGTAAAAGTAATCCTGATATCGTATTTACAGAATAAAAAAAATCATTTCATTTTGAAAGTGGCAAACACTTCTACATAAACGTAGGTAACTTCAGCGCAGTCTGAGTATAGTTTAACTAACGTTATAATTGTTTTGTAGGTGATTACGAGCATAACTATTACATAGCGTTTAATTAAAGATACTTAGTAATGGGTAATACCATACCAATGCCACCTGATTATCACGTGAAAGACATAAAAATACATTATGTGATTCAATAAATTGTACAACGAGATTTCTATGTAAATACATACACAGATATCGTATCCCGGATCTACTCGTGAGTACCTACTGTTCTGAATATTCCAGGATAAAAACTACCCTGTCTCTTTCTCAAGCTACCAAGCAACATCATCATCTATCTGTCTAGCCTTTTTCCAACTATGTTGAGGTTAGCCTCTAGTCTAAACGGAAGCAGCTGAAAAACCAGTTTTTTGCACGGAGTAACTGCCTATCTGACTTCAAAACTCGGTTACTGGGTAGCATGATACTTGGTAAGACTGGTTGTCCGACTTTCGGGATTCTGCCTACCCGTATGGCCTGTCAAAGATCAACGAATGACAGCCGGAACCAACTGCTTAACGTGATTTCCGAGGCATGGAGGGTGTTAACGCGCACACTGTGCGTGTACGTTAAGGATGGTCACCTATCCACGGACCGTCAATGGTAAGCGTTGCTCAACCTTTAAAATCGACCCTTACGGCTGTTATTATTTATCCACGAGCACCTCCTACCAAGCTACCTATCTACTGATTTTCAATAATATCGGTTCAGCAGTTTAGTACTAACAACAAACCAAACAGACAGACATAAAGATAAACTTTTAGATTGCAATCTTAGTAGGAATAACATTGATGCAAGTTACAATAGGAGATGATTAGTATCTGTTATTACTAATATTGTGTGCTGCGAATGTTAGTAAAATACTATTAGTGTAATATCATTAATTTGTTTCAGCCCACATGATGACCTAAGACTTTGTTTGACTGCTGATGAGTGGTTTGTAGGCGAAGAAACACCTCTAATAGAATACAATGAGCAATGACTAATGAACTGGTGAAAAACTATGAATTTTTTTTGAAAGGTTCATTTCTTTTCGTAGGCGTGTTAAGTGTCTAGAGCCTATTATTCTACATTGCAGGTAATGTGGTAATGGTATCGTATTACCCAGTAAATGGGTTGTGGAAGTCAGATAGGCTGTCGCTCCATGTAAAATACTGGTACTTTCTTTTAACCATTGAAAAAAAGGCAGGTAAGGTATTATGATACAGCTAAGACCTGCGATTTCAATTATTGAAAGGCAGCTGTTTTTCTTTGTTTTCCAGTAGTTTTTACATTTACAAATAAAAGCGGGGACGGATAAGGAATATAATGAAGGACCGAACAGGAATATCAAATGTGGGGCGAACTTTGTGAACGGACGCTTTTAACGTTCTGCGTCGTTCTCACATGCATAATTGTTAACATGAATGATTTAACCAATACTTTGTAATCATATATTATTTTGATTTAAAAGACTGTCCGTAGAGTTTCTTGCCCGTTCTTCTCCATGTGTGCCTACTACGATTTGGAACTTGCAACTAGCTTCATCTTTCTGACTGACCGACCCTTTGGCAATTTAAAAGTGCTTGTAATTGGTTTATTTGATATAAATGCTTTGAGTTTGAAGCAAATCGTCTATATCATTTTAGACACATTTTTCTTCTATAGCAACGATTTTTTCTACGAAATTCACACTGGAGAAATAGATTTCGATATAGGTGCGTAGTGGTAAGTGTTATCAACATCATGAATCAAAAACCTACGGGTTTTTACCGACCGCAAACGCATAGGTACAGCCAAATTATAATTGGAGGTAGTTATTATTTAATATAACATTTAACTCTTACAATTGTTACACAACCGTCACGCTAGGCCTATTTGAGGCTGAGTAGAAAGCCAGCATTGTTTAAATAAAGTAATTATTATGAATGTAGATTTTTATAATTACCTTTCTGCATTGGGGTTCATAAAAATTGTAGATTAGGTAAAAGTGACTACCTAGTTTTTTGATAGTGCGTATCATGATTTTAAATGGTACGGATTATTTTTTGTCAAACTTTTGTTTTAATTTTATGAGTGCTTGTTTACAACGTATATAAAAATGAAGATTATATTTTAGTATGTCTCCGTTGAGAGGAGCGTCTCTACAGTCCGTGTTATCTTGGCAAAAAAAACTATTTCTAATCAGCTTTTTGACACGTAAAAATTTAGGATAACCATTCCATTTTTTTTTTTTTTTTTGTTTAAATGAAAACGTTGCTTGACACTAGGAATTTCTCCTGTGTCGTGGGTGCGTTTACAAACATTTAAACTCACATACACAAACAGCCAGACCCGGAACAACTACTTGTAGGCTATACAAATATTTGTTCCGTGCGGGAATCGAACCCGCGACACGCAGCGCAGCAGTCGCTTAACTACTGCGCCAACCGTGCCGTCAAAACATAAAATATAATTGTGCTAAAGCCGATCAAATGAACGATATAAGTATACCTATATACATAGATGATTATAATAGAAAATGAAAAACTGCAAGTATTCCGTCGTGATTCAAACAGCTTATCGCAGTCCAATGCTGGGCATACGCTTCTCCTAGGCTGTGCCACACCACTCTTCGGCATCCAGTCTGTCCCAGCCACCTTTTTAAGTCGTCGCGTCGGTCTAGCTGGAGGGCGTCCCACACTACGCTTTCCGATACGCGGTCTCCACTCCAGCCGGTCGATTCTGTAAAAATCTCACCGTGAAAACTCAAGTGAAGTGAGCTTGATGTGAGTTGTCAGCAGTGGCAATACCTAGCATTATTTGGAATGACAGCTCACTCCACGCTCACTTCACCTAAATTTGGGTTCAGTTCACGGTGAGATGAGAATCGCACTGCTGGGCTCGTCTGCTCCACCGGCCGGTCCTTCAACAAACGAAGCCAACCTACCACGCCACTTACGAACGACTTGCTCTTCTACATCTATCCTTGCGTGATGCACAAGATCTCGAACACTTTCAGAAAATCTAGATCTCTAAAGCTAGACACAAACCACATACAAAAGGATACCCAACAAAATTAAGTACAGTCATTACAAACCTTCCAATTACATCAGCCTTAGCATGAATCCTAAAATAATCAGCTAATTGATTTACATAACTGAAGCCTACTGAGGTTGCCGCAGATTCATTAAAGTAATTTAATTTGTTCTCACAAGCGTCCTTCAGTTCCCAAAACGGAGGGACTGTCAGCGGTTCTAAAATATTTAACCTTGAAAATACGATCGTTTAGCGAAATTATTTCATTTAAATTTGAATAAATGCCTCATTAACATTGAATTTCATCGTAAAAGTAATTTGTTCTTTAACATTGGATATAAAACTAACAGTAATTGAAAAAAAAATAACGATATCTATAATTTAAACACACAAAACGCAAGCAAAGGCCTCTCTATTCTTTTTTACAGAATCATTGGGATGAATGAAATATGTTGTACATGTGCATCTGTGTTTTTAACGTTCAGAACATAAAGAATCAATTCCATGGTGACGAGTTTTGTGTCTCCCTGTCGGCCAGTAACTTAGAACCTTGTTTATAAATTAAGTAGATCCCTATTTTAAACACTAAGTTTTTTAAGGTTGGAGGGGCTTGTGGGTCAATGATAAGAGCCGCACAGGTCGATCGATCAGGTTAAGCTACGGTTGCCGCGGTTGGCTCGTGGATGGGTGACCATCTTTACAAATCAGGACCTCTGCGTGCCTTGGAAAGCACGTAAAGCCGTTGGTTTTGGCTGTTATTCGTGAATCTTTGACAGTCGTTATGGGTCGTCAGAAGCCCGAAAGTCTGACAACCAGTCTTACCTAGGGTTATCGTATTGCCCAGTAATTGGGTTGTGAAGGTCAGATAGGCAGTCACTTCATATAAAATACTGGTATTCGGCGGCATCCAGTAAGACTGGAAACCGACCACAACATAGTTGGGAAAAGGCGAGGCAGATGATGTTGTTTCACTATTACATACAGTTTGAGAGCCACTGTGTTGAGTGCAGCAGATGTTCAAAATGCGCCATTTTTGTTCATACGCGCTTCTTCCTACGTATGTATTGTTTACTAATACATAGTTTTATCTCGTAGGTTTTGTTTTTGTAAATGAGTCAATATCTTAATTATGAGAAGATTATGAGTAATGAGCGGCGTAATTAATGTTATCTTTATTGCCAAACGATTAATTAAATGTTTTTTTGTTATATTTCTCCGTAAATTTCTTTTTAAATTAATAATAATTTCTCAACGCTGGAGCACTGGCGCATAAACAATTTTGGATGAGCGTTAATGACTGCGACACAGTTTATAACTAATGCAGTCATTATCGTATATAATTTTATTATAATTTGTGTTTCTTAGTCCCAATAAAATATTATTATTATGATTTCCTTTATTTCACTTAAATACTTACAAATTACATAAATATTTTTTTAAACAAAAAGATTTAAAAAAAACATATAAAAATATAAAAAATAGTAGCCCACCGGTATCGGGAACAGGGTCCAAGAGTTCAATGTAAACATAATTATATACTTATTATATTTTAAATATTAGAATATAAAAAGTATTAAAACATTTAAAAATAATAATAAATAGTAGCCCGCCGGTATCGGGAACAGGGTCCAAGCTACCGGTGGTCAGGGCTCTAGAGAGAGGAACCTCCTGACAATGCGAGCCGTGTCCAGAAGTACCGCTTTCTGAATCACGCCCTTGATCCAACTGCCCATTATTATTGGAACGAAGTTCCTTATCGCGCGTTGCGAAAGGGGGCTAGACGGAAAAAATTAAGACCAAAAGTTGGAACGACACTTTTTGCTATAGTTGTAAGCCGTGCGGCGTGCGCGTGTTTCTCTCTCTCTCTCTCTCTCTTATAGAAAGCAAGCCAGTTATACTTCGTTCCATCTGGGTGTCCCTTGACACCTCTCAAGTTTTATTATTATTATCTCGCTGCTCATAATAATTTTGTGTTAAACATTAATATTTATTTGCTTATAAAATACTGAAGAGTTTTGTTAGTTTGAATGCGCTATAATATCTGGAACTATCAGCCAAATTTAAAAAATCGAAAACGAACTAATAGAACGGGCAGGCGATGCAATGCGATGCGTCGTGGTGGGTGGGGGGAATTTCACACGGACGAACTCGCGGACACAAGCTAGTTATTATTATATTTGTCTACAAGAATCCCTTTCTCTTTCATTCTGACATTTTAACAAAATTTAGCGCACAGCATCTTTGGAACTCATTGTTTGAATGCCAATCATTATAAACACAGATGATTCGCACACATAAATCATCTTCTTAATAATCCTTTTATGTCCATACTTATTACCTGCGACAGGCGTAGTATCAAACCATCTTCAATATTCTACCCTTAATGAGGTACCCATGCATGCACATATTTATTTCAAATCCTTCTCATAATCTAATCACAAAAGCCAATGATGATTAATATCATCATAACACTCAGGCTTCATTTAATGCCACTTCATACATAAAAGTTATGAATAATTCACCATGAAATCAAATCGCTTAGAATTCGTTCAAAAGGCTTGCCTATATTACTGCGAATTACCAAACAGTTAATGCCAGTAATATATGGCGAGGTAAAGGAAGCGATGGCTTAAATAATTTATGATATCTAATGTGAGATCAAAGAGCTATGCAACCTGTTTGGTCAGCCTAACTTTGTCGCCGTATGAGAAGTAAAGGTTCTGTCGTATATGGGATTCGATTTACGGTGGCGTTGTAATTGGTTCTAATTGTTGTATGTGGCTACTGGTTTAAGTGATTTTTGTAGACAATCATCATTATTAAATAGCTATTTGAGGGGCCCGTGGCTAAACAATAACAGCCGCACAGGTCGATCGGTCAGTTTAAGCTACGCTTGCCGCGGTTGGTCTGTGGATGGGTGACCATCTTTACATACCGAGATCCCCCCGTGCCTCGGAAAGCACGTTAAGCCGTTGGTCCCGGCTGTCATTCGTGGATCTTTGACAGTCGTTACGGGTTGTCAGAAGCTCGAAAATCTGACAACCAGTCTCACCAAGGGGTATCGCATTACTCAGTAACTGGGTTGTGGCGGTCAGATAGGCAGTCGCTCCATGTAAAATACTGGTATTCAGCTGCATCCGGTTAGACTGGAAGCCGACCCCAACATAGTTGGGAAAAGGCTAGGCAGATGATGAAATAGCTATTTAATAGCAATGGTGTTGGTGGGTAACGGCCGCGGGATTATGATTTGTAGGCCGTAGATTCGAACCCAGACAGGCGCTTTACTTCGTATAAATACCATATTCCCACTGTTGGAATACAGGCCTCCTCTCTGTGAGAGGGTATGGGCCGTAATCAACACGCGGGCCCAGTTGGTAGATGTCTTCGATTTTTTTGTTTCTAGGACATGCCGGTTTCCCCACGATGTTTTCCTTCACTGGGCCACGACTGCTCTCGATTTACCATAATATTCTATTGCAGCGTCATCCATACCTTCTCAACCAGTGATAAATCCGACGTTTACATAACTATGTTGGATAAATACATCAGTAGCACAGAGATCATAAGTTAATGATGTCGCATAAATCTTTTCTTTACAAACTATGACACATTATAAATGATTCTACTTATTATATCTGGCGCCTGGTATTGAGCAAAGATGTTATGGCTTCTGTAGTTCCTTCTGTATCTTGTTGACTTGGAGTACCTATAGGTATTTGTGTTTTACTTCATCACTCTCCAGCATTTATCTTAGTGTCGGCACAAACGTTCTTCGTTTGTTTCTGCCATACATGTCTATCAGAAGTTACATCAGTGTTCTCATACTTAATAATGACGTGTACGTTTTTATGTTGTACATTTGACTTCTTGGAATCATTGGGCTTTGACTTGTCATTTATTAGCAACTGTGTTACAACTCTGAAAATAGCTAAATGAATAACCAGTTCCCACTGTTGGGCAAAGAAGAAAGAAAAATTTATTTGTCACAGGTTAAGGGACACAAAAAAAAATCAGAAAAACACTTAGTTGTTTTGTAATTGTTATAATTGTTTGCCTGACAGCAAAAACTTCTTCATAGTAAAGAGACGGTACAAGATTTGATCACAAAACTTCCTCACTACTTGAAAGCACACATACAGTGCAGGTTTCCAGACTATCTTCATCATCATGTGGCCAGCAACCCATGTTGACTGCATCTACTTAAGTGTATTTCTACCTAAAAGCTGTTCCGTAAATCTTCGCACCACCAAGACAAATAAATAAGAATTAATAGCCATTTTCAGTTACTTATTACTGTCATACGGATTCTACGCTGACATCTACCCCTTTCGTAACTCAAAGTATTGCAATAGGTCTTAAATAACATCAAAGATATTCACTATGGCAATACCGATTACCATTCAGAGTAATCCAATTTGTAAGTAAATCGAGCGGTGTTACTAACGAAGGATGGTCACTCCGTTTGTCGTCCGACGTGAAGCTGCGTATTTATTGGGGAAACAAGTTGCACATCATGTTGCTTCTTTTTCCTCTTCGTATTGCTGGCACGACTGTTCTTCAGATCCTCATCATCATCAGCCTACAGCAGTCCACTTCTGGACATTGGCCTCTCCAATTGCACGCCATTTAGCTCGATTCTCGGTAACTCTCATCCAGCTGCTACCAGTCGCCCTGCGAGGATCGTCACTCCACCTAGCCTGAGGGCGTCCTACGTTACGTTTACCGATTTGCAGTCTCCACTCAAGAACACGTCTACTCTAACTCGAAGACTCGACGAAGCTTCAGATCTGCGTCGTTTGGTGTCAGCGTAGAGGTTAGAGGTCACTTCGACTGCATGTTTTGGGATACAGAGAGCAGGGTAGAAGGTGGAGCATAGTTTGTGACATAGCTACCTTATTCCACACCCTGCTGTCGGTCCGTCGACGTAGCTCCACTTTACCAGTTTCAGGAATTTCCAACATGTTGCTGACAACATGGACGTCGCGGGACATTGTTGCCAGCATCATTTAAATTTTTCAGAAATAATGATGCGCAATTATTGCTCAACATTGCTTCAACCAGTGAATACAGAGCTTTATTGTGCCGGAGCTTAATCTCTGGCTAAAATTAACGGTAATTGGCATGCATGGGATAGTCACTTGATACATATTTTGAAGGAATTGGTAAGAGGTAATAGTCTAAACTTTAGACTAGTCATAATATAATGGGTAAGATATGGCCGGTCAAAACTGTATAAGAGTTGGTCAACTATATGCACGGATTAGTGTCTATGAGCTTAATGTTATTGAAATTCAGATGGATGCTGCTTTTAATACAACGATATTATATTGATTCAAAAATTATCGTGGCTAAGTAATAACAGCCGCGCGGGTCGATCGATCAGGTTAAGCTGCGGTTGCTCCGTGGATGGGTGACCATCTTTACATACGAAGCCTTTACCCAGGTTCGTGCCTCGGAAAGCACGTTAACCCATTGGTTCAGGCTGTCATTCGTGGATCTTTGACAGTCGTTACGAATCGTCATTGATCAACCTTGTGACTGGGTTGTGGAGGTCAGATAGTCGCTAATGAAAAATACTGGTATTCAGCTGCATCTGGTTGGAATGGAAACCAACCTTAACAAAGTTGGGAAAAGGCTAGGCCATCATCTTTAGTCACCTAATCCTTAATGATGATCACGACCCACTACAGATAGCTCTTTTGCATGCGTTTTTTTTTCTAATTATACATAATCAGCCTATAATGTTTCCACTCCTGGGACACAGGCCTCCTCTCTATGAGGAGTGGGGCATGTCACATATCTTCAAATTTTTGGTTCTAGGACATTCGTTTTCTCACATGGTTATTCTTCACCGATTTGAGAGATTTGATGATGACATTATTTACACAAAGTAAAGCGCCTGTCTGGGTTCGAACCCACGACCTATGACTCATAAGTTGGAGCCGTTACCACTGGGCCATCACTGCTCTTTTTAAGGTTCCGTACCTCAAAAGGAAAAACGGAACCCTTATAAGATCACTTCGTTGTCCGTTCGTATGTCCGTCAGTCAAGACATTTTTTCTCAGAGACGCGTGGAGTTATCAAGTTAAAATTAATATCAAATACTCAAGGCTGTAATCCATTAAAGCAGCGAAAACACTGACTCCCAAAGAAATATTAAATCATTACTCATTTTATCACTGAACTCTATAGTCTATATACAATAATATAGTCTATGCTTGCTTCAATTGTTTTCAAAGGTCATACTTAGCTACATGTATTCGGTTACACATACATGACAATCAAATCCGTAAAGCTCTAGTGCCAAAAAACCGGCCAAGTGCGAGTCGGACTCGCACACGAAGGTTCCGTACCTTTATCTATAAAAATCAATCATGCGTTGATTGAATGAAAGGTAAATGGCGGTTTACGATTTATGACGTATTAAAAAAAAAACTACTTACTAGATCTCGTTCAAACCAATTTTTGGTGGAAGTTTACATGGTACTTACATCATATATTTTTATTAGTTTTATCATTCTCTTATTTTAGAAGTTACAGTTACACACATTAAACCACTTTGGAATTGTCTCTCGCGCAAACTGTTCAGTTTAGAAAAAAATGATATTAGAAACCTCAATATCATTTTTAAAGACCTATCCATAGATACCCCACACGTATGGGTTTGATGAAAAAAAAAAATAAGTTTCAGTTCTAAGTATGGGAACCCCCAAAATTGATTGCTGTTTTTCTATTTTTGTGTGAAAATCTTAATGCAGTTTACAGAATACATCTACTTACCAAGTTTCAACAGTAAAGCTCTTATAGTTTCGGAAAAAAGTGGCTGTGACATACGGACGGACAGACAGACAGACATGACGAATCTATAAGGGTTCCGTTTTTTGCCATTTGGCTACGAAACCCTAAAAAGTCTTTTAGCCAAGAATAAGAAATCATTTTCACATTGGATGGAACAATAAACTACATAAATGTCACACTTAACAAAGTTCAAATTCCATTGCAACCAAAAACTTATTAGAACCTTTGTTACAAATGTTCGCTCAAAAATCAACTTAGAATACATTTGAGTAAAGTAGATAACTGATTGAGTGACGATGGAATATAAAGTATCTGAGATATCCTTCACATAACTCTCGTCTAAAATCTAAATCAACTAAACAACAAAAGTTTATCATGGGTCGCCGGAACCATCAGAAATATAACACATTAATATTGTTGTCAGTCAAAAAACAATAAAGATCAAACATCACAATGACATCTTATAACCCACTCTGCCGTACGTTTCCTTGAACTTTCCATTTTGTTCAAGCCATTTCCAACCTTATTGCTTGGAAATAAGGATAATGAGATCTGGGGATTTGAAAATGAGGCTTTGTTTTTTTGTAAAATAAATATGGCATCCGTATTTGTTTGTGTCTGAATTGTATTATTATAATAAAACCATCAGGCCTAAGGTAATAATAATCGGTTTAACTTTAAACCACAAAGGTCATCATCTACCTAGCCTTTTCCCAACTACGTTGAGGTCGGCTTCCAGTCTGAACAGATGCAGCTGAATACCAGTGTTTTACATGGAGCGACTGCCTATCTGACCTCCACAACCCAATTTACTGGGTAATATATGTGATACCCCTTAGTAGGACTGATTGACAGATTTTCGGGCTTCTGACGACCCTTAACGACTGTCAAACATACACAAATGACAGCCAGGACCAACGGCTTAATGTGCTTTCCGAGGCAAGGAGGGGTCTTGGTATGTAAAGATGGTCACCCATCCTCGGACCAACTGCGGCAAGCATTGCTTAACCTGATCGATCAACCCGTGCGGCTGTTATTACGTAGCCACAAGCCCCTCCAAACACAAACTACAAAGGTATAAGTATGAACTGTATGGAGAACATAAAGTAATGGATTTTAAATAGGAAACTGCTATTTAAATTCATTAGTTTTGTAATCCATTGAAACCAGTTATTCAATATATTACCTAATTTCAGAACTTCCCGGGCGTAAAGTGCACTACAGATCAGAAGGCTAGTTCCCGTAATTTAAAACGTTCAACGACATCAATGTCAAAATTTTGTTAAAAATGTAGGGAATTTAGGGGTATTTTTGACAAAGTCTGAGATCAGACTGTGAACGTTCATAAAATTACGAGAATTGCTCCTCAGACAGTCACCTAATTGCGTCTCATTGCTCAAAATTTGACAGGTCGAACTTCCACTTTCGAATACTATGGAACTCGATGTCTGTCGTTGTGTGATCGTATCAAATATCCATTGATATTTGATATGATGACATACGATCAAAATTAGAACCAAGCTTCGCATTTTGAAAGAAAGAAAAATGCATTTATTTGCGGCAAACATGACGCATAAAAAAAGGACAACAACAAACAAAAAAAAAAAAAAAAACAAGTGCTCCTGGTTGATCTTGTTTTCTACTCTAACATGTGGGTAGTCTATTCTGACATCTTGCTATGAAAAACACGGATCTTAATTATCTTGTACCAATAAATTCTCAACGGCAAAAAATGAGACAATACTATGCAATATTCCATGCGATAATCTAGAACAACACATCAAAATAACACCAATTAATAACTATATTATTACAATGCAATTACTATTGTATACAATTCCATATTTTTCATATTTCTATAAAATTACAAAAATGTCACAAACAATAAATTATAACGCAGCTGCATTAAAATTCTTAAGATATTAATTGATCGAAATTCTTCAGATATCCGTGTTTTCATGTGCAATGATTTATGTGCCATTTAACTTGTAATGGCACATGTCTTGTCAGTCATAAGGAATTAGCTGCGAGGCTGTGACATTTAGGAGATGGGTTTCCACTGATCTAGTACTTTGTGATGTAGAGGGGTGTAGACCATGGTGATACGCGGAGCGGCGCATTAGATGCCCTTTTTGATCCAATTTGGCACGTGCTGCTCGATAAAGTCACAAAAAGGAAAGAGATAGATCCTATGGTCGTAGGTTCTATGATCTACAGTCTTTACTGTAAGGCTATAATGTGTAACTTACTAACGGTATAAAGGAACGTGGAAAGCAATACAACCATCCATTATATAATCAGATCATCTAATGGAACAATAATCTATTTAACTAATCACCGTGCATTAAAGAGAAAATAAATCAATTAGAGGGTTTCAGATTCGGGTTTTGTCCTTCGGGCTAAGATAATCAGAACAATGTTTATGATTTTTTCACGTTTGAAAGCCGTATATTCTGATTTTGAGGACAAAAGCTTAAAAAATATATTTAGTTTGTGATCTTCCTTTGCGATCATTCATGGGTCTTTGACAGTCGTTGCGGGTAATCAGAAACCCGATAAGTCTGACAACCAGTCTTACTAATGGGTCGTATTACCCAATAACTGGGTTGTAGAGGTCAGATAGGCAGTCGCTCTATGTAAAATACTGGTATTCAGCTGCATCCGGTTGGACTGGAAACCGACTCCAACATAGTTGGGAAAAGGCTAGGCAGGTCATGATGATGATCTTCCTTTGCGAACCCTAATAAATATTTTTGAAGTGAAAACTTCTTTAGCGGCGTTGTGCACTTTTGTTGTGATGGGTAAAAAATGTTAAACTCGCGTCAGGACACGTGACCTGATCGAAAATTCGTAAGACGGAGCTCGCGTCAGGACACGTGACCTGATCGAAAATTCGTAAGACGGAGGGAGAGTAGACCGCATTCCAAAATATCAAAAATGCACAACGTTAATAATCAAGTTTTCACTTCTGCCGGCACTCCCGGAGTGCAAGCCGTTGATTTTTTCTCTCTTCCTTAAAAATAAATCCTGAAAGGAGAATGTGAGAAAATTCAGTCATCAATTTAAGCAGCCGTAAGAAACCGTCTACCCAACTTTAATCTCTATCCGCTCCGCCTATCATTAACCCCACCAAATCAACACCTACAGTCAGCCCGGGGCATCCATAATTTCAATACTTTAATTAAATTACGTAGAATCGCAATTACATTGTAATTATTATTCTAAAGTTATTATACAGAGGTCGACAAGTTCCAATGCGTCTTCGACCCGGAACTAATGTTCTTCAATGGATTATAAACAAGATCATATTGTGGTTATAATGAATTGATGTCTGCAGATCCTGATATTAATTGGTTTTTAATGCTATTATGGTATAAAGCCTATTTAATTATAGTGATGATGATAAACGCGGTGGTGATGCAGTGTTTTGCAGAATGCAGCAAAGCAGAAGGTCGGTTCCCGTAATTAAAAATCTTCAAAATCAAATCGCAATCACATCTCAGCGATAATCAATGTCAAAAATGTAGGGAAATTTGAAAAGTATTTTTGACAGATTGAGACAGATCAGAGGGGCAATTCTCGTAATTTTTAGAACGTTCACAGTCTGATATCAGTCTCAATCTGTCAAATATACGTCTAATTTCCCTACATTTTGACAAGTTTTTGACATTTGTTTGTCGCTGAGATGAGACTGCGACTAGATTTTGAACGTTTTAAATTACGGAAATACGGGCCCAGACAATCAGTTGTTACATAAGTCTATGCATATAATAAAAGCTCATTTTATCACCTAGGGCTTATTTAGTGTATTAGATACGTAACCGCTAAAAAAACTACTCTAAATTCATGCCTAAATATGCCTGTTTTTATATACCATCTTATTACCAAACACAAACGTACACAAAAACTAGACTAACAGGTATGGGCGCTCTAATAATCTAGAGTAATTTCATCAAGCAATTAATTCGTCATCCTAAAATGATTTGTGTGACTTGTGATCTTCATTTTTTTTTGAAGCAGTAATGACCTTGTGTTCGTGAACTAGACAAGTCTTCATCTAGTTGAGCTCGCCCTGGAGTGTTCTGGTGCTGTTACAAAAACGATGGGACACTCAAACTCAAAGCATATCATCTGCCTAGCCTTTTCCCAACTATGTTAGGGTCGGCTTTCAATCTAACCGGATGCAGCTGTACCAGTATTTTACATGGAGCGACTGCCTATCTGACCTCCACAACCCAGTTATTGGGTAATACTACCCTTTGGTAAGACTGGTTGTCAGACTTCCGGGCTTCTGACGACCCATAACGACTGTCAAAGATCCACGAAAGACAGCCGGAACCAAAGGCTTAACGTGCTTTCTGAGGCACGGAGGGGTCTTGGTATGTAAAGATGGTCACAGACCCACCAGCAAGCGTAGCTTAACCTGATCGATCGACCCGTACAGCCGTTATTACTTAGCCTCTCAAACCCAACCTCAAAGCATTTATTTCAATTAAACCATTTACAGACACTTTTGAATTGAAAAAAAAAATGTCGGTCAGTTAGTCAGAAAGTTGAAGCTAATTGCCCATTCCAAAATGTAGATCAGGAGAAGATCAGGTCAGAAACTCCAAGGGCACCCCTTTTAATCAAGTCATACAACATACTTTAGAGCCCGCGCAGGCTCTCGATAGTTCAGTCGCAATCGTAATAGTCATACAACTGTTAATCTTCAAGTGCGCGCACTGCCATATAACTCTATACTGATCCTCTGACCGATCAAACTATCGGCCAACTTATAATCGCTAGTGCGCGCAGGCTCTAAATCATGTCGTGCGTGTCCTGTCAGCTGCATGTTACAGGAACTGATGGACGCTGGTGATGGCGCCAAACAAGTAGCCGAATTCTGGCCGAGTCCATCTAAAATACCATCGACATGCTAAGAAGTAGTAGAACTCACAATGACAGGCGATAGGCGATCATCCCAAAATTCGCCAATATAACAAACCAGTCGTAAAAATGTGTCAATTATTTTTCACTTTACTTATTTCTGACTCCAAGTACTACCGCTTTGTTCCAAATTGAACATTCGGGGTGCCAGTCAGGGTAAATAAGGGTATGTTCCTAAGCTTGTTAACTTAGCATCTGATACCTAAGTACAATGTCCTCTAGAATCTAATAATATAAATAAAAAAAAAATTATTTCAAATAGGCACACATAAAAGGCACTTTTGAACGTCAAAAATTAAATTAAAATAAAATTGATTCTAGTCGCCCCTTCCAAAAGGGAGTTTTCGTATGGAGAAGAATGGGCAAGAAACTCCACCGTTACTCTTTTACTCTTTTAAGGCTGCGGTTATCATTCAGTTTTCCTTGTGACCCAAAACTACAATTAGCTATTAGATCGGGTCACAAAAATATTGTGAATAAAAGACATAAACGCACACATACCGAAGGAAAATATTTTTTTAAAGAACAAAAAGAAACTTTGATATTATCATTGCTTCAAAAATGAAGAAATGCCAAGAATCAGATTTCACGAGCTATCCTCTTAATTACCGTCTCACAACGCAAGGCTATCGTCATTACAATCTCGGTTCAAACCTCGATACATAAATATCAAACAATGTCTTAACATCTCAATTGTTTTCTGATCATAACATTTCCCTAGTTACTGAGATTGTATCAGCAGACATATTGCGGGTGACCTCACAAAAATTAATAGGCGGCCTTCACCCTGCCAAAGAGTATTTTTAAACAGATATGTTTTTTTTTCGTTCAGCTTTGTGCCTATTTGTCGGTCTGCTCTTTCCCTAGCTTAGCGTGGTTCCGTATTAGTTTCTTCCAAAATTCCGTACGATTTACGTAAAAACGACCTCTTTTTTCTCACTGTTCTAATTTTGGGCAAAGGATTACCCCTAAATTATTATAGGAATCCTTTTCCAGAGCCACCGGTAAACAATTGCGATAATTTTTATTTTTGTTAAAATAAAATGGAGGAGAAAAGATAAGATAATAATGTGTGCAAACATTTTGTCAATTTATTCACCAAGTCTATAGTTGTTTTTTTTTTTTGAGGATGGGAAATCATCAAATGTCCCCTCCCGCTTTGGGTGGAGCGAAAGGGAGTGTCAGACTCTTTCTGACTAAAACCCACCCATGTTCCTTCCTTAGCCCTTTATGTTCCAGGGAAGCGGTAACCCTTTCGGACGATCCCGCTACAAGTCTATAGTCTATGCATCCGGTTAGACTGCCAACCCCAAGATAATTGGGAAACGGCTGGGCAGATGATGATGATTCACCAAGTCTATGTAAATTAAGTTATACATCAAATCAACCTTTAATAATAAAATCCTAATATGCTCTATATTCAGTGAGACGAGCAAAAAATCTACCATAAACCCATACCTGACATTTCACTAAGCAACTAAAAAACCTCTATAAATAGTTGACCATAATAATTTGATACACAGAAGCCTCTAAAGTGACATTTACGAAAGCACAGTTCATTAAAGGTTCCGTATGTCCATAATGTACTCATAATGACGGGACAGACAACAAACTGACATTATTTTGATTAGATTAGATTAATCGAGATTCACATTGATTGATCGAACGAAAGGTGGTGCGGTGACATTTTGTTATTAGGAGTTTAGAATATTTCTTAACTTACGATAACTTGGCGTAAGACAGGCACAAAAAGCTTGAGAGTGTACCTAATTTGTAAATTGTAGTACATATTAAGTAGGTACAGTCACCTAAAGAGATAAGTAACCAGGGTCGTCGGATATAGTTGAAGTTTAGTTAGAAACTGATTGATGTTTTCGAATGACATTTAGTTTGATAGATAACTGTTTGTTTTTGTATTCATTTTATTTTATTCGAAAACGTCTATCGGTGTCTTACTAAACTTCAACAATATCCGACGATCCTGGTTACTTATCTCCTTTGGTGACCGTACTTTATACAGCTTGTATCAGAAATACGTGGTCGGATGGGACCAACATCGTAATCGCGAAAAAACAATCAGCTCTCCCAAACATTTGGCTCTAGTAGGTATTAAGGTTTTGTATGGGACAGCTGATCATTTTTTCCATTGAGAAAGTTTTTTAGTTTGATGGTCCGTAACGTAAGGTCCACCCACACCCTTAAAATATGACCACGCATTTTTATACACGCTGTATAAATTACCTACATAACGTGTACCATACTATATGATGCTTTACAGTAGGTTTATTTCTTGCTATTTCATAATAAATAATAAAGTTATTATACAAACATACAGTCGGACCGTCGAGATAATACGTTCCTGACACCTGTAAGTGGGACAATTCTAGTAGCTAATAAAGATCAAATTCGTTTGTACGAAACTGACAGGTGTCAAGAACGGATTCTCTCGTCAGTCACACTGTAGTTTTTGTTTATCCTAAGGGGACTTTTGCTATAGGATCAAATTGGCTGTTACCTACATTTTGTCGATTTATATAAACGCAAATGAAAATATGGTATAGCTGATTTTTTTTTCGATATTTCTGGCTTATTCCCATAGTAAAATTTATTCATAGCGATGAGTACACTGACCACTTAAAGGTAGTGTACACAAAAACTAAAAGTGTTTATGCCAAATGAATATACAACGAACGTTAAATCTAAATTGTGCATCCTTTCTATTACATGCTTTGACTTTGATTTGCCTCACAGAATCAATGACACCATAGGCAACAATCGCCCAAAACTTTAATTTCCCTCCCACACCACTTGATCTTTGTCCCTCATAACCGAAAACACAGCAAGAATAATAGTCGGTCTGTAACAAGTTACAACATGGCACAACAATGCAGATCTTAGAGTAGCTTCGTGAGATCTGCCGCTAGATGCATGTGTGTACGTCCCACGCTTGTTTTGGATATCAGCAGAGTTCCAGGTACATAGGTATTGTAGTGAGTCATGGTTCAGGAAGTGAATGGATATTGTGATGATGTCTCAATTAGTTCTATGTGCTGTAATATGAAGTGGTAAGGCTACAAAAATGTGTAGTCTGGTATCGTTGGGAGTTTTTAAACAATAGTTTATGATGTGTGATAGATACAGTGTAGGAAAACATTGTATAGAACCAAAAATTCGCAGACATCTACCAACCCGCACTGGTGCGGGTTGGTAGATGTCTACGAATTTTTGAGGGAGTGGGCCGTAATCCACCACGCGGGTCCAAACCCGCGTGGTGGATTACGGCCCACTCCCTCTCACAGAGAGGAGGCCTGTTTTCCAGTAGTGGGAATATTATAGGCTGATTATTAGAATAGAATAGAATACTCTTTATTATATACACTATATAAATTACAGACATAACTATAGAAATTTTACAAAGGGTGACACAATGGGCGGTTTTATTTGCTGAGAGATTATTATTATTATTTTGTTTATAAAAAACGTTGCCCCACACTAAGAATTTCTCCTGTATCGTGGTGCGTTTAAAAACATTTAAACTCACATACACGAACAGCCAGACCCGGAACAACTACTTGTAGGCCATACAAATATTGTTCCGTGCGGAAATCGAACCCGCGACACGCAGCGCAGGCAGTGGTCGTCATTATTGCCATTTTCTTGGAAGTCCTATGCTTAAATCATGCTCTTTTTCTTAGCGTGTCGTCACTTTCATACAGTAGTAGGTAATGCAGTAAACAGGAGTAGACTTCCAAATCACCACACTGAATAACTTACTATTGCAGATCTCTCTTCTGTAATATCTTTGCCACCTTAATTTTTCGCAACTTTTAATGACACCTACCTACCGGAAATGAGAAGATGGTTATGATTCGTAAATAGCTCGTAACGGTTATAAATAATTCTGACATTGATATCAGACAAATGATAACATTAAAATAAATGGCTGATTTCTTGAGTTATTTCAATTAAAATACTAATCGAGTTCCCATACGTTAATAATTCGCAATTATTGATTTCATCAATCAATTGAGATCTATAAATATATTGATTTATTAAGAGTAGGATGCCTAAGGCATCTAAGAATTATAATTAACTATTAATTTACTAATTTTATTAAAGGTACTTTTAAGACGAGTACAGCAGTGGTGGCCCAGTGGTAATGGCCGCGACTTAGAAGTTGTAGGTCGTAGGTTCGAACCCACAGGCACTTTATTTTGTGTAAATTATTTCATCACCACTGCTCTCAAAACGGTGAAGGAAAACATCGTGAGGAAACCGGCATGAACAAGAACTAAAAATTCGAAGACATGTGACATCTACCATCCCGCACTGGGCCCGCGTGATGGATCACTGATCACTCCCTCTCACCGAGAGGAGGCCTGTGTCTGAGCAGTGCATGCATGCTATGCTTGTTTGCCATATCAATTAAAACTAATAATAGATATCCCAATAGATCCTGTTTATTTGCATAAATGATGTAGATATCGAAAAAGAATAAATCAAGTTTAAAATCAGGCTTTAAGACTAGGTGTAATTAAATTTCAATGTTCAATGAGTAACATAATATGGATCAAATTATTCTGATTATGCAGGAGTGCTAAAAGTCAAGCAAATGAATCAGGTTCTGTGGTTAAGCTCGTCCTTTCATAGCACTCCTTAATGCGAAGATAATTAAATCACCTGCATTTTGTAACACATAGGTAGGTGCTCTAGCTAGCAATAAGCAATATTTCGTAGTCACCTTTTACAACATCCAAAAGGGCAGGCATAAGCACTCGGTAGACAGCGGAGTTTTTTTTTTTCTGCTAATCTATATCCGGATATGAAAAGCATATGGTCGGATCTATAGATCCACCTAAAATACTTTTTAACATCACAAGAGTAAATATTATTTCTCTTTCTGCCAAACTAACTCTTGTATTTTTATCCTTCTTCACTGTGGAGATATATTCATGCATGAAGTCTGATTTGACGACTATCTGAAATGTATAAATAGCAACCTTATTTCTATTTTATTCCTTTTTTCCTTCCTTAATTAATTTTTTTTTTTTTTTTTTAGTAATTTCTCCTGTATTGTGGGTGCGTTTACAAACATTTAAACTCACATACACAAACAGCCAGACCCGGAACAACTACTTGTACGCCATACAAATTTTGTTCCGTGCGGGAATCGTACTCGTGACACGCAGCGCAGCAGTCAATGGCTTAACCACTGCGCCAAATAATTAAACTGCTAAACTATTTATATTTTTTTTCCATAAATTATTAATACCTTTAGGGGACATGATTCAATATAAATCCTTATGCATAGAAAGCGTTCTATATAATTATAAAATTACAGTTTATAAAGTCCAATTTTTGAGGAAGGCTATAGGCTATTTAACATCACGCTAGGTAGGACCCTTTGGAAACGAGCAAAAAAAAAAAAGTTTTAAAGAAAGCGAAAATATACTAATAGTGCATGCAAGCGCTGCGATGCGACGAGGTGGGTCGGGGAACAAGAAGGTTCACGCGAACGAACTCGCGGTCAGAAGCTAGTATTACAATAATTTCATCAGTGTTTTCGGGTAGCTTGACCTGCTGGCGTCTGTACACTTGTAGTTTCTATCCAGAGACCAAAATAATAATCTACTCCATCTATTTGTGTACGATGGAACTAAAACGTTTTCGACAAGATTTCAGCCACTCACTCATGGTACGAATCAAAGTATGCATTTAACTAAACTCCTATGCAGAACAGCTATTAGTATAACGTGAGTATAGGCAACGCCATCTAACGAGCGCATAGTGAACTATCAGATCTACAATCTATGCGAATCGACACAGCAACAACATTCTAATATTATTCAGAGCATAGAGCCTTCAGGCTATGATCGATCAGATCATTTAAACTTGGTAAAGGTTTCCTTTACAGTTTCTAGAGGGCGTTGTTGCCAGTCTGTTAGGGTTTTCGATCAATAATAGTACTAGATTAAGGATCAGGAACAAAAATCAGTCGCTCAAGTGGCCACGTTTGCACACACGTAAACATCTACATTTCTTAGAAAAAAGTTTAATAATATTAACAACTTCAGTTTATTATAAACCTTAATGCTTAAACATAAAGTTTAATTACAATTGCAAAATATATTTAAAATGTCGCTTGAAAATAAAATCATTCTATTTTTAAATTTTCAGTCATTTATTCTAAAATGAAACTTAAAGTCTAAGTAATAAGGTTAAAAACATACTACTTTGAAATAAGACCACAAAAGTATTTGTGTCGTACCAAGGGGTATCGTATTACCCAGTAACTGGGTTGTGGAGGTCCGATAGGCAGTCGCTCCATGTAAAATACTGGTATTCAGCTGCACCCGGTTAGACTGGAAGCCGACCCCAACATAGTTGGAAAAAAGGCTAGGCAGATGATGATGATAGAGAAATGAAATACATCTTCTCTATATGCCAAACCAATTCACACGATATTGAATCTTATGTAACGACCCGTGATAACAAGTTACACAATGCTTGTCATCACTCGAGTACAGGCGGGTCATTGTCATACATCATTGTGCTAATGACCTGTCACCATTTCAATTGCCATCGGTCGGTCGATGCTTTGGACAAATGATTCTACTCGTTGGTTTATTGACCACTATTAATAAAAGTTTATTTATCTAGAGGAGGTAACAAGACGCCAGCAGGTCAAGCTACCCGAAACTGTCACAATTTTCCAATCAACCTTGAACCTAAATGCTTCAGTGATAAAGTCGAAAATATCAATATCAAAGAAATTTGACAGATTGTAGTAATGATAATAATAATATCCCTGGACATTTCACACAGCGCCATCTAGTCCCAAGCTAAGCAACCTAATGCTTGTGTTATGGTAACAAGATGGCTGATAAACTACTTATATACATTTTTTTTTGTAAATACATACATATTATAGATAGAAAAACACCCAGACTCGGAACAAATACATGTAGGTCATACAAATATTTGTTCCGTGCGGGAATCGAACCCGCGACACGCAGCGCAGCTGCAATCGCTTAACCACTGCGCCAACCGTGCCGTCAAAGTAGCTTGATGTGCTGGCGTCTGTACAACCTACATTTCTAGTGATAGATACCTATATATATTATAGGTGTTTCACATATTGTTTTAAATAACTATTACATAATCAGCCTATAATGTTCCCACTGCTGGGACACAGGCCTCCTTTCCTCTAAAGGGAGTGCTATGATCTCCCACGCGAGCCCAGTGCGGGTTGGTAGATGTCACATGTCTTCGAGTTTTTGGTTCTAGGACATGCCGGTTTCCTCACGGTGTTTTCCTTCACCGATTTGAGAGCAGTGGTGATGAAATTATTTACACAAAGTAAAGCGCCTGTCTGGGTTCGAACCCACGACTCGTAAGACGGGGCTTTACCACTGGGCCATTACTGCTCTCATTAAATACTATGCTAGACTTAATTAGAATATTTTGAAACTTGATTAAAAATTGGTATTAGATGTCCTTCAATTTATATGCTCCTGTGTCTGAACTTCCTTTTTGAAAATCCTACTGATATTATAAACACGAAAGTTTGTGATGATGGATGGATGGATGGATGGATGTTTGTTAACTACTGAACGGATTTGGATGAAATTTTCCACACAGATATTTTACAACCAGAATTAATACAGGATACTTTTAATCCCGATATTCCCACGAGATCGAAACTTACGCGGGTAAAACCGCGGGTCGCTGCTAGTTACATGTGTAATGTCATACAAGCTTCAAATGTTAGCAAAAGATTTCGTAAAACAATTTTTATAGACATACTATTACAAAGGTGATCATTTACAGAGTATTATTAAGTGACTCTTTTGCTGTTAAAATCTAGTTCGTTTGTTACCATAGTCAACCCAATAGTTTTTTCAGTATCATAATTATAATTACTTGTATCGTTCTTTCTTGTGGTTGTTCCTTGCAGAGAAAAAACCATGGTATGGCATGCAACAAGCAATTCATCAGCATAACGTGATGATCTTCGACCTTATAATCCCTTACCCTTTATAATTACTTACTATCCACACACAAAATCATCAGTAACAACTTCATCAACCGATTACCTAATTGTTGACTAACTTTCTGCGAAGGCGCCAATCAAAACGATTATGATAACATTCGACATTGATGATTAGTGGATTGATGCGATCTAGATCGACGCGTGATCCACCGTCGTGATCTACGGACACGTCTCCGGTTGCGACTGCGCACCGCATTCCAAGCTTATCGATGTGATACAAGGTGTTCCGAAAATGTCATCGGAATTCTTGTATAGTACCTGCGCGATTATGTGCGTAAGTAAGCGGCATTAAGTTCTGCTAACAATCTTGATGCACATAATTAAATGTCTTTATGGTTGACGATGACGATAGGATTGAGAGGTGAGGTGGAGAGACATCACAATAGTCATATTATGATAGTCTTGTTAACCAAGCTCTTTAAAAAAAAAAAAAGTCGTTAGAGTTTTGAAAAAAAGAATCAATATTCTTAACAACATTCAGTAGACGGACTATTACGATGCATGTATGAAGACTTTTTTTTTTACGATTCGGATATGAGTTTAAAGTGGCTTAGTATGGCGGGTAGAATCACCCCCTTGATGGATGCAGGTAACTAAATCGCCCCCGTGTATTCGAGCGATGATTGGCAATGCTACTACTTACACACCCTGACGCGGCTGACGAGCTGGCCAGAAGGGCATCAAGCACGCCAGTCTACGGACCGGAACCAGTCGTACCCATCCCCTTTAATCAACTACGCAGGTGGCTACAGAAGCACACCCACACACAGGCAGAGAACTGGTGGTCCTCGTCACCGGGCTGTCCAAGGAAGCCATGCCATCATTAGAGTGCAAGCTAACCAAAAGACTGCTACGACTGGACAGGAAAGGCCTGCGCCTGGTGACGGGGACCATCACGGGATACTGCTCACTGAACAAACACTTCCATACGATAGGCATAACGGACAGCCCCCTGTGCAGAGCCTGCATGGAGGCTGATGAAACCGTTGCGCATGTGCTCTTTGAGTGCACAGGCGTCACCCAGATTAGATCAAAAACCCTCGGGACACCCAGATCCTACACAGATGTTCTCGACAGACCAGGAGACCTAATAAACTTCTGGAGGGAGGTGGGCTGGTTGGAATAACCACCGACGGCCACCATGGCCCACGCACAATGGTCCACCTGAAGGACTAAGTGCGGAAACCAAACCCATTACATAGAACATACACACCCTGACATCCAACCGTTCTTGATGACCAATAATTATATTACTATAGCAGTATTTTTACAAAAAAACCGACCAAGTGCGAGTCAGACTCGCACACGAAGGGTTCCGTACCACAAGGCAAAAAAAACACCGAATATACACACGTTTCTTGTGTACCAACGGGAACCATTAGGTACTAAGCCTCCGCTGACAGTTAAACGAACAGACGGACGGCAGAGGTTTAGTAATAGGGTTCCGTTAGCACCCTTTAGAAACGGAACCCTATAAAGTAACAGTATTTTTTTAGAGAATAAATTAATAACACTGAAAGAATTCGCCTTCGCCGGAATGCTCATATTCTTTCCCTTCTATTTAATGTGCTCTTTTCCCCTTCCACCCCTCTCTATCTCAAGAAACGTTTTCAGTTTCTTTGCGACTCCCACACGAAATTGTTAAGATCATCAGATAATTTGAAGCTCAAAATGCCAATGCATTCCACAACTTTCCTTGATAAATCCTTTACTGTCCAGGCCGCTCGTTTGTGAAATGTATTGCCAGTTGAAATAAAACGCGCGCAGTCGTTACAGGTGTTCAAAAGACTTGTAAAGGAGCACTACACGTTGTGATCTTGTTGTTCTAACTGCAATCATCTACAGTCTTCTTTTATTTTTCGTTGCTTGTATATATAGTATGTATTTATGTATATATAATTTTGGATATGTATATATTTGTGTATCTATTTTAGTTTATAATTGTATACATAATGTTTGCACTAACGACAGTCCCATTTTATGCCAAGGAAAATCACTGCCATGTACATTCTAAGGTTGCCTGGAAGAGATCGCAGTAATGCGATAAGGCCGCCCATTGTATATTTTGTAGTGTGCTATGTATTTTTGTGGTGTACAATAAAGTATATAATATATAAATAAACAAAACCAGGCTAAAGCACTCGCTCTCATTTTACTACACCATGTATAACCAACCAAATAATTGATTCCATTCGCACATAGCATCGATAGCACTTAACATCGACCTCATAGACTATTAACCATAACTTTTACAACTTATACCACAGTTCAAGTACGCATAATTTGATCGCTTCATCTTGACGAGCAGCAAATTGAACTACTGTTTGAGGAATATAGTTAATTTATTTAATGATGGCGTGGATTTAAATGTTTTAAATTAGTGTTTATAAATGTTATGACCTCGTTGTAAGTTATACGAGTAATAAGGTGTGTTCCTCCCTAAGGCAAAATCTTTTGACTTGTGCTATTATACAAATTAGTCCAAATTAGTTTAATCTAAGATAACGATATAATATATATGTATATATTATTAGTGTTAGCTTGTAAAAATAATATTTAAAATATATTGCAAACGATAATAAACATTATTAGATAACGATTGAAAATTAAATTATGTCTCATATGGACGAGTAGGTAAGGTTTTGCTTTGCCTAGGAAAAACCAAAATATCAGAGGGGCAATTCTCGTAATTTTAAGAACGTTCACAGTCTGATCTTAGTTTCAATCTGTCAAAAATACCTCTAATTTACCAACATTTTTGACGTTTGTATAACAAGTATTTGACGTTGATTGTCGCTGACATGAAATTGCGACTAGATTTTGAACGTTTTTAATTACGGAAATAGGTTTTCTGACCTGTTGAGGTAAGTGCCTGTAAATGGCTTGATGCACTTTTGAGGGGAAACAAAAGCAAGCAGCAAATCACGGCCAGTGATCAAAAAGAGGGACATTTCTACGAAGGAAGCAATATACTCCATTCATAGCTAGTTCATCATTTTTATGAATGCACGAAAATATAATAATTAGATATTATGATAAGACATTTAAGACTTCATCCGCGTGAAATTTCGATCTCTGATCCATCGCATAGCTTTCTTTCTGACTATTTTTGGTATTACTGGACTCCTAAGGGTCGTAGTATGGTAATACCTTCCCCAAGAATTATGCTATCAAATGCAAAAAAGATTTTTTCAAATCAATCAATCAGTCATTCTTTATTTGTAAACACAGGTATTACAATATGGTCTCCGACTGGTAGTTCTAGAAATTAGCGCATTCAAACATAAAAACAAACTCTTCAGCTTTATTATAAATATTACATAGTATACTCGTTGATTCAAGCATAATGAACTGTGTGCAGAGTTATGCACGTATTTTTGCACAGTCACCTTTTACTCTTCAAAGTCACCATTACCCAATAACACAACTGAAGCCTACTCACGAAAAATATTTCTAAGTGATACAAATGAGCCATCTTGTCAAGTGCCTACTTCAGTATAACGCAAGTCAAAATACTTAAAGCTCTATAAATTGACATTGCTTATGTATTACAACATTATACGGATTAACTGATTACGTGGGTTAACAGTGTGTCGCCTCATGGATCGGTTATTTCTAGCCAATTAACTTGAGAGTTAGCAATTCGGATGGTCATTACTATTTGATAGACAGGTGACCTGAAAGCCAATTCCCCTAATTAAAAACGTTCAAAATCTATTCGCAATATCTTCTCAGCGACAATCAATGTCAAAAACTTTTAGGTATGGACAAAAAATGTAGGGATTTTAGAGGTATTTTTAACAGATTGACACTGAGATCAGACTGTGACCGTTCATAAAATTACGAGAATTGCCCCTCTGGTCAAGGTCGGGAGTAACTATCGCGTAAGTATCGCGTATCTGTTCACAATTTTTTGCCAGTTTACAATCAGCGAGATATATTATTATAAAATAATTATAATGATGATGAAATTATCCGGGGACATGATATATAAGCGGTCGGGAACAGTATATTGCGGAAATCTAAGGAGGTATATATACAGGCCGGTTGTAATAAAAACATAGCGCAAGCGTCAAATATTGCGTGCCTACCTATATAATTAGGTAAGTACGTAGTAGGTAAGTACATCCATAACTAAATGTCTTTAAGCTGCCGTTATACTTGTTCAACAGAAAGTTTTATACCTCTAACAGCCTTTGGCTCAGAAATTTACCCTTTATATAGTGACCGTGAACTTAGATGCCGGAAGGACCAGCTTATATCTAAAGAAGACCTCACAAAGTATTTTTTTAACCCCCGAAACCACTTGACATGTTGATGATTGACATCTGATCGAAGAACATCGTATCTTGCGATCAAAATAAGATGTTCCTCGATCAGACATATAGGTGCACTTTTAAATATTGATTTATATTAAAAATGTAGAATAATCAGCCGACAAGGTTACTACTGGGAAACAGGCCTCCTCTCCGTGAGAGGGAATGGCCTGTAATCCATCACGTGGGCCCAGTGCGGGCAGTATTGATTCATAGTTACAAAATATCTGAAATTATTAGAAAGAATAATAATGTTTGTTATGACCACACGGTACAGGTAAGGTCGCAGTATTCAGCAGGTGTTTTAATTAGCTGGCATGTTATATTATTCGTGTAAATGTATGTTCTAAGTTGTGAGTAATATAATACTAATTTTTATTAGCTGCACCCCGTAGTTTCACCAACATAATATATGTTAATTCTGGTTATAAACCATCTGTGTGCCAAATTTCATAAACAATCCGTTCAGTAGTTTTTGCGTGAACGAGTAACAAACATCCATCCATCCATCCATCCACTCATCCATCCATCCAAACTTTCTCATTTATAATATTATATTGCATCTGAGCAATTTTCTGATTTTTCTTAAATAATCAGCCGTTTTGGATAGTAGAATTTTTTTTCGCAATTACGATATTCGCCCATGGAGAAAGTTTTTCAGTTTAATGGTCTGTACAAGACCTTTCTGATGCATGCTGTGATGCTGCATATTATCAAATAAAATAAAGAAGTTCTCTATTCTGTTCAGTTATAATAATAATAGCAGTTTGACCGGGTTACGATGGTG
Organism: Apamea sordens; assembly: GCA_945859715.1. NCBI lineage: Eukaryota > Metazoa > Arthropoda > Insecta > Lepidoptera > Noctuidae > Apamea > Apamea sordens. Next base: position 3,202,091 of record OX244002.1, read on the forward strand.
TACAGAATTCTTGTTAGAACGTTCAAAATCAAGTCATTTATTCAAATTAGGCTGAGAATCAGCACATTTCGAACGTCAAAATTACAAAAGACAGTCCCCCAAAAACGCCCGCCCTTCACCCACCTTCACCACTTACTAGTGCTATCGCTGGGAAGAAGAAGTGGCGCAACAAACTCCCCAGCAGCACAGCTGTATGTTCAGTTAGAAAATAGTTGCATGTATACAATACTAGGAACCTATGTTCAGTAATTAACATTACAAGAAACTTGAATTATTTGCCATATGTCACCTAGCCACGCCAACATACCAACAAATATTTGTTGGTATATTGGCGTGGCCAATATACCAACAATAATAATTATTATAACAATAATTAATTATTTTTTAACTTGAGTACGTATAGTTTTTATTATATAATAAAAACTATACGTACTCAAGTACTAACTCAACTCAAGTGGTAACTTGAGTACGTATAGTTTTTATTATATAATAAAAACTATACGTTGAGTACGTATAGTTTTTTGTAGTTAGAATTATTATTGTTGGTATATTGGCGTGGCCAATATACCAACAATAATAATTATTATAACAATAATTAATTATTTTTTAACTTGAGTACGTATAGTTTTTATTATATAATAAAAACTATACGTACTCAAGTACTAACTCAACTCAAGTGGTAACTTGAGTACGTATAGTTTTTATTATATAATAAAAACTATACGTACTCAAGTTAAAAAATAATTGATTAAAATGTAAATAAAAAACTTACTACCTAAATAAAAGCCTCCAGGCATAAAGGGCGTGACAGCTTACATATTTAAAATGTAGTGCAATGCGCGGTCGAGTACGGTCGCGTTTGCGCTGCACAGTACGAATATTATATTCGCGAATTGCGCGGCTATAGCCGCTGCCCGTTTTCCGCTATGAGTTCCCAAACTCTCATAGCCAACGAAGTATTGGCATTCATCAAACATGCTATCGACTACATGGACGAGATCAGCATCTTGCAGATCTGCAAGTCATCCTACAAGGAGGAAGAGATTAGCAGTGCCAAGTTGCTGCTGTTCACAACGCTCGGCAAAGTCAGCCAGATGCCGTCTCGTCGAAGGGACGGTACAGAGAAGAGTCTCCAGGACATTATAACGCTGATGAAGGAGACCGATCCGGACGACGTGCCTGAATTCGTGGCGAAGGATCTGCACAAGCTGCCTCCCGTCACGTTCGACCACGTAGACGTCACCAGGCTGCTGAAGGACATTACATTCCTGAAGCAAAGCCAGGCCGAGATGCAGCAGAAACTGGAGGTGTCCAACAACACCATCAGTGATCTACGGGCAGAAGTAGTGCTCTTGCGCAACGCAATTCCTGCAAGTAGGTCACCTACCGACGCTGACGCCGCAAATGTGAACACGCGTCGCGGGGCACAAAACGCCTCCATCTGCAGTTTCGAGTCGGCGGACTCGAATGCGTCACCAACTGCCGAGAATGCTTGCGTTGCAACGCGTGCCGTGGCCGTCCCTGCCTCGACACAGGTGGAGACAACGACGTGTGTAGGTTCGTCGACCCCCAAACGAGCCTACTCAGCAATAGTAGCCGCTAACAAGCCTGCTGAGCCGCAAAACTCGCAGGTAAAACTAGCGGGAAAACCAAAAGGGGGTAAACGGAGCCGGTCGAAACCCAACAAGGTTTTGAGTAGGCAGGGTCCAGAGAAGGACACGTGCGACAAGGATGGTTTCATCAAGGTGGAGAAGAAGAAGAAGAAGAAGCCTCCTTGTCAGAACCAGTGCGGCACCGCGCCGGCAGGACCCAACATGCTGCTGCGTCCAGCAATCCCGACGACGCAGCTGTACGTGTCCAGACTGCACCACTCCACGAAGGTTGAGGAGATCGTGGAGTACTTACGTGTGAAGACCAACTGGACTTTGAGGGTCGAGAAGTTGGAGTCGCGTCACAACACTAACTTCAAGTCGTTCGTTGTGCGTGTGCCGACACATCATCTCGAGAAGTTCCTCAAGGAAGAGTTCTGGCCGAAGGGTGTTGTGTACCGCCGGTTTCGTGGCCGGCTACATGACACCAGTTAGCGAAACACGACGCAGACACTTCGTGTTAGTTAGTTCTTAGTGTAATATTATAATGTTGTATGTATCTATAGTATATTTTTAAGTTATATTAATATTGTATTCTATGTGTTTGTATGGGCCTTGTTGCCTGAAATAAATGGATAAATAAATAAAAAAAAATATTTATGCATTGCTGGGTTCTGGTCACATAGCTAGCTGTCACTTGCAGTCACAGATGATAAACCAGGACTATCGAAGTAAAATAAATAAATGAGTTAATCTAATAATAGTAACCTGTCAGTAAGCTAATTCTGGAGAAAGAACATGAACATTGTCTTGAGTTAATTAGGGCGAACATCTATTCTTATAATGTAAGTAGTCGTTGATGGAATAGTAAGCAGGCATTCGCATGATAGGCACCTTTATCTTATTTTCCATTATTTTTTGTATTAGATGTCAAAATAAAATCTGTGGTGATTTTTTGTGGCTTGCGTACCTAAAGTCAGTAGAGCTGCATTATCCATTTCGCTTCTGATTACATTCTGTAATCAGATTTTCAACTCTATTAAGTTGAAAATTGTACAGTGCTATTTGCACAGTATAATTTTTACCAGAATACTGCGAGGCCAAAAGGAAGGGTTTACATGTACCTAATCTGTACGATTTATGCCTAGTAATGTAATGACGTGTGACTAAAAACTGGAACCGAAAAGGAATCGATATCGATACGTTTTCAGTTCCAATTTTTATTTTACCTCAAGTTTTTTTTTTTTTTTGTTAAATATCCCAATGCTATTTGCACAGTATAATTTTTACCAGACTACTGCGAGGTCAAAAGGAAGGGTTTACCTACATGTAATCTGTACGATTTATGCCTAGTAATGTAATGACGTGTGGCTAAAAACTGGAACCGAAAAGGAATCGATATCGATACCTTTTCAGTTCCAATTTTTATTTTACCTCAAGTTTTTGATTTTCTTTTTTTTATTAAATATCCGCCGCGCAGCGTCGCCTATGACTTGTACCAACCCAAAGTTCAAAGTTGAACCGTGAATACCCCACAATTAACAGGTTGTTCTAATCTCACTAACATTTGGCAACTTCAATAATATCACTTGATGTACATACCATATATTATTTTTACTCTTACCATGGATGCAATAGGTTAAGCGGTTACAAACGGTTACAGCAACCATGATGGTTTATGTAATTGACCAAGGTTGTCAAAGATGAGGGAAAGTTAATTAGCTAACTTGTGATTGATGAATATGATCATCTTTTATTAAGTTTTATTAAAGTTTTGTTGTACGGACAGCAACGAATGATGTTTAAAGGTACCTTTATAATAATTGTTTAAAGTATATACACTGGGCGGCACTTCTTATACTTAAATTAACTAACAAACTATTAAGATAATTATAATAATCCAACTAAAACTAACAACTATGAATTCGTCCTATTCAGGCATTTTTGGTAGTAAAAAATAGTAAAAAGGTGTAACTCTCTGTGTCTCTCACACTTATTGTGTCTTTTAGTTATTTTTTAAGACGTTTCACTTTATCAAATGTACAGTGCTGCACGCGCAATTTTTTTCCTAATAATTAGATACTAAAGACTATGTTCACCAATCCATCCGAAAAAAATGGTGATCAGCAACACCATATCCTTTCATTGACACCGTTATTGGGAAGCCCATTTTCGACAGTGAACGTCTGATATGTACCATCGACCTTATACTTATCACTCACCAATGCCTTTCTCAAGAAGCACCTTCAATCATCAAGCGAGATCATACAAATACCACAGTCTACAAAATATCATTTAATTCCAAGGTTTAATAAAGTATTCAACGTATAGAACGTGTCGTTCCGGACCAACCTTAGAACGGCATGTGCTCTATATCCTATCTAAAGATCATCTACTTACTGCACAAACCAAAACCAACTCTCACTTAGTAGCTACAAAATCTATTTTCCCTTTTCCTTCCATCGCCTCATCACCCACATCACACAATCACAAGGTAATTTAAAGTTTAAGTTAAGGAAGTTATGGTTCAGTTTTAAACGATATAATGTCCGGTAAAAGGGTTTACCGCGTGCAGTAATTGTTTAACTGCAGAACGTGAGCTTTTTGCCACCGAAGTTGTAATAATGTGCGGTGACATTTTTGATTGTAGAAAAGAATATCAAGGTAGTGTATCTATGAGCGGTGGTTGTTCTATTTATTTAGCCCGTATGGCTAAGTAAGTCTGATCCAAGACACACTGTCCATAGTCATGCCTGCGGGGTAATTGGGTAACATACTAAGTAGCAATGGCTTTCATTTTAACAGTACAAAAACATTCATTGCATTATTTACATAGTTGAGCAGACTTTTTCGAATATATGACTATTAATTCAGGTGTCGTCTAGTGTTAGTGAAACCGTATATTAGTGTCTGAACGGAGTGATCTATTTTCTTCAAAAAAACTTGAGAGGTGTCAAGGGACACCCGGATGGAACGATGTATAACTGGCTTGCTTTCTATAAGAGAGAGACAGACAGAGAACCACGCGCACGCCGCACGGCTTACAACTATAGCAAAAAGTGTCGTTCCAAGTTTTGGTCTTAATTTTTTTCGTCTAGCCCTTTCGCAATGCGCGATAAGGAACTTCGTTCCAAAATCCCAAGATAACTATTAATAGTCCTGTAGTATTTAACAAGACTAATTATTGTGTTCATTTAATTATAAGTTATTGATAGGATAGGAACTTTAATTGAAAGGGAACTTTAGTAATTTTGTTTCAAAATGAGTATGTTTTATTATTTTTTTAAGTTTAATTCTAATAGGCTGCTATTTTTTTTTTTAAATAAAGGAAATATTATATCGTTTTATAAAAATAGTTTTAGTTGTGTAACTTCTAAATTTGGTTGACCGTACTTTTCCAAGACATTACTTTGTTTATTTTATTTGTGGTCCCAAAATACCACTCAAAATAAATATTATATTTATAAGGGGAATTCGGGACCGCGGTCCCGGTCCTGAAAGCCCCCCGACCCAACCTGACATGCTATAGGATGCCAGACAATATACTTGAAGCCCTAAATAATGTTTCAACACTCTTCGATTTACGTTTGCAGCTCAGCCCACGCGTATAACAAGCGTGAAGATTATTATGATAATAACGAAATACCTTAGCCAACAATATACCTACTAAATGATCCATCTTATTTATTTAACTTATGTCACCTTTCACATATCACGGCGGTTGCAAATTCGGCTCTCCATGCGTCTGTCAAGAATACATTACTCACTGGGATCAATGGTTTTGGAATATTCAATTAGATGTGACTAAATGTTATACCGATGCTCACGCAGGAGGCTATGTACAGGCTGAGTGTTGCACAGAGAACCTTGGAGCGTTCCCTGCTTGGTATCAGGCAAATGGAAACAAACGCCAAACGCCGAACAAAAAACAAACGCCAAACGCCGAACAAAAAACAAACGCCAAACGTCGAGATACGGAGATGTACGACCGTCTTCGATATCGGAACGCTTATTATGGAACTCAAATGGAGTTGGACAGGACACCTAAGGGGCAATTCTGGTAGATTTAAGAACGTTCACAGTCTGATCTCAGTCTCAATTTGTCAAAAATACGTCAAATTTCCCTACATTTTGACAAGTTTTTGACTTTTTTTTGTCGCCGAGATGAGACTGCGACTAGATTTTGATCGTTTTAAATTACGAGAATTGGCCTGCTGGCAAGTCGCAGTGATGACAGGTGGAATAAGGCTTGACAGAGTGGCTTCCAAGGACTATAGAAGACGAGATGTCGATCGTCCGGCGGCGGATGGGCTGACGACATTGTTGCCATCGCGGGCAAAACTTGGATGAGGCTGGCACACCAGCGTGGAGATTGGCACAAGAAAAGATAGGCCTATGTCCAATCAATGATATATTTGACGACAACCCGATAGTTGATAGATGACGATAGCCATTTACACATAGCTTCGCGGAAATTGGTAGTTTGCTACTAATATTTATGGCATATAAACATTGCAATGAATATATATGAAGACGTATAATTTAGTTTATTATAAAATAGTCACTTAGCACATGCCAATACGTTTTGATTTCGTTTGTAAGATTACATAATTATTAGAGTATTTAGTAAGCCCCTTGTAAAAGAATTCGATCGGGAAAGTACAGACGCCATCATATCAAGCTAAGCAATATCTTTAATTTCTTTAATAGATTTTCAACTTTAGCGCTAAAACATTAAAGTTTAAGGTTGATTGGAAATTTTTTTACAGTTTCGGGTAAATTGATGTGCTGGCGTCATATCCTGATCAAACTCTTTCACAAGGGGCTTACTAATACTCTTTTGCCTGCTTCCAAAAAACCCTGTTTTCGCCTTCCTGTTGCCTTCTGCTGTGGTGCTGTAAAAAGATAAAGATAAATAAAATAAAAATATTTTATTTCGCGGCAAACTGTAACCATGAATTCGGAACCCTTATAGGATTACTTTGTTGTCAGTCCGTCCGTCCGTCTGTCTGTCTGTCCAGACCCTTTTTCTCATTGACGCGTGGAGGTATCAAGCTTGAATTTATATCAAATACTTAAGTCTACTGACCCTTAGATCTGTGAAAAAATCAAACTTCTAAGCCAACGCAATCAAAAGATACAGTCGTTTATGCTGAAAATTTCCGCAAATTTTCGACACTCGCAAGGGAATCAAAACCTACAGGGTACTTCCCGTGAAATCTTATTTGGTACGAAGCAACGTCTAAACTTTAAACTTTTACCTTTATTCTTTAGACTCTAAAGAATAAAGGTAAAATTGCGTAAACCGTAAATTTTTAGTTACACCTACAAATTTGTACGGAACCCTCGGTGCGCGAGACCGACTCGCACTTTTTTATAGGGGACGAATAATATCAGTAGCATGTACTGAATTGACAGTGTGCAAGTCGATGCCACCCTGTATAATAGACAAAGAAGTCGTGCAATGCTCTTCATTCTACATTATAAAGAGCTTGCTCCTTGTCAAAATGCATCTTCAACGCGTTCACGTACCAAAACAGAGCATGTTCTTACTCAATTTATTTACCCACCCACTATTCCGATGACCTCACCAAAAAACGCAAAGTAAATTAAATAAAACACACAGTTATTTACAAAGAAAACACATGTAATGCGTGCATCTGTCTCAAATGAAGATTGATGCTACCAACTCTATCTGGTCCAAGGCTAAGCATTTATTTGACTTTGAGAACTTCAGAAATAATTGTTTTAACAACAAATTGGTTCAAAGTTGCAAGGTTTGTATAAAAACATAATGAGATCTCATAAAAAAGCATGTACTTTTGTGATTATCTTTCACAACTTTGATATAAGGAATCAAATAAGTAAGCGAATAACTACATTATATAGTCATGATGACTGAACTAGATGAATGACATGTTTCTTAACAGTACAATAGTGCAAATCAAAAGGTTCCTATGCGATCAGGGTTTTGAAATCTAAATCCTTTTCGTAAACCTAAATCCCTAGGTATGTTCTTTTTATCTACCTAATTAGGTAACCAAATCCTACTAATTATAAACGCGAAAGTTTGTTAGGATAGATGTATGGATGTTTGTTACTCTTTCACGCAAAAACTACAGAACGGATTTTAATGAAATTGTACAGTATAGCTTATACATCAAAATAACACACAGGATACTTTTTATCCTGATATTCCCACGAGATCGACACTTATGCGGGTGAAACCGTGGAGCGCTGCTAGTAGTTCAATATGTATGAGTTGTAGATTTTAACAAATTCTACAGGAGGATTGAGGTTTTAATCTTTACTTCCTTACTATTTATATTATATTATTTTGTTAAGTATAAATGAAAAGCCGAAAAACGAAAGCGAAAGAAGCCGAAAGCCGAAAGTCTGGCAACCAGTCTTACCAAGGGGTATCGTATTACCCAGTAACTGGGTTGTGGAGGTCAGATAGGCAGTCGCTCCATGTAAAATACTGGTATTCAGCTACATCCGGTTTGACTGGAAGCCGACCCCAACATATTTGGGAAAAGGCTAGGCAGATGATGATGAAGTATACATGCAAAACTAACTCGCTCTGTCTGTATGTCACCAATTCACGTCTAAAAAAACTATTTTACTGAACTTTATGAAATTTGACAGAAATGCAGCCTGGGACCTGGAGAAGGCCATAGGTAAAATACAACTAAATACACGCAGACAAAGTACCGGGCAACAGCTAGTCTCCATAATACGATTTTGACAACACGGTTGGCGCAGTGGCTGAGCGATCGACTGCTACGATGCGTGTCGCGGGTTCGATTCCCGCACGGAGCAAATATTTGTATTGCTACAGATAGTTGTTCCGGGTCTGGCTGTTTGTGTCATATGAGTTTAAATGTTTGTAAACGCACCCACGATACAGGAGTAATTCCTTGAGTGGGGCAATGTTTTCTAAAGAAAAAAAAAATAGTTATCATTATGAAAGAATGTATAAGAAGAAATAGTAAATTTTGATATGAAATCTTACGGATTACAACCTTGCTTATCAACCATTGGACATTTGGACAATACAGATCACTCCACTCACCCTGACCTGATGACCCATATTCCTTTTATGAACTTAGAAAAGTAATCAATCTTGATTTAGCATACTTTGTTTAAGACAATGGTGTATCTGCACATAGGCAATAAGTAAACAGGCTACAGTCGGCAACAGAAGTTGCTTGACTTAAGAAAAAATAAATATTTACTGACGTCGACGGCAGATATAGGTACTTTATTGGCATTTGGTTTGTGAATCCTAAAATAAAATAATTTACATACGAACTTTGAAAAAATTGCTAACAAATTAAATTAAAAAAATGATCTTATAAGATAATATAGGTACTTTTTCAAATCAGTATGATCTCTATTTTTTTCGAAAAACAAGGTTTTTTTGTATTGTAGTGTATTGTGAACTGACCGATCTCGAATGTACTACTTTTGTACGACTTTCGATGAGTAAACTCACTTTCATTGCCAACTGTCCTTCGTCACGTTACATGTGAAATCTTACGTCACATAATCAAGCATTTATTGTAATGATTGATAGTTTTATTATAAGTAGGTACTTGTTAGCAAATTATCGGATTATAATGAATTGCATTCATGATAGATGAACGATTTCGAGAATTTGATGAAAGCACTTTTAAATGAACGATATGAACTTATTGGCTGATTAGAAGCAATCAAAAGGCCTGACCTCTGACATAGACCATTTAATTCCTTCTTCCTCTTCTTTGAAAAGAACTTCAGGGTAACGCCGCCAATTTATGCATATCATCTGCCTAGCCTTTTGCTAACTATGTTTACTTGGCCTTCCAAGTTTACCAGATGCAGCGGAACACCAGTTTTTTACATTGAGCGACTGCCTGTCTATTCTCTACAACCCAGTTACTGGGAAGTAAGAAACCCCTCGGTAAGCTGGTTGCCATATTTTTGGGCTTCTGACTGTCAAAGATCCATGAAGGTGAGCCGGGATCAACATCTTAACGTGCTTTTCGAGTCACGGAGGGGTCATTGTATGTAAAAATGGTCACCCATCCACGGACTAATCGCAGCAAATATAGCTTAACCTGATCGATCAAACCGTGCGACTGTTATGACTTAGCCACTAGCCCCTTGTGTCGGCCTTTTTGTTGCAAAAACTTGCGTACCTATGTTAGTTTAGGCCCTTAACGATTCGCTAACGACTAAAGAAAATGTTAACTATCTAGGTCATCTTAGTACCTAATTATGTGAACAATGTCGTATTCATATCTAATTACGACGGTAAAGTCTTGCGATAAGATTTAATTAATCCAATTATTTGTGGGAGCTTTTGGAAAGCTTCCACAAATAATTTAAACTGCTCTACTTACCTACTTAGGGTCATCATCATCACTTCAGCCGAAAGATGTCCACTGATGGACATAGGCCTCCCCCAACACCGCCACTTCGACCGGTTCCGTGCTTCTCGCATCCAACGGGTTCCTGCGGCCTTCACAAGGTCGTCGGTATACTTAGGGTAACTTATTGAATATACCTACCTATAGTTTTGGACACTGACAACTTTTTAAACGTGAGACGTGAAATCATTGCTCTTCGTAATAAAATAATATTAGGCACAAGCTTGTCACTTTTTCTTTGAGAAAATAAGTCAAAAAGAACTATTAAAACAAAATTCATTGGCCATTTATAATTTACTAGCTGCGCCCCGCGGTTTCACCAGCTTAAGTTTCGATCCCGTAGGAATATCGGGATAAAAAGTATCCTATATGTTAATCCTGGTTATAAACCATGTGTGCCAAATTTCATCCAAATCGTTTTTTAATTTTTTGAAAGAGAAACAGACATCCATTCATCCATCCATACAAACTATCACGTTTATAATATTAGTAAGATTATTGGGATGCTTTCGCCTAACTTCGTCGTCCGTCCTTCGTCTAATTTTGGTAGTCACATGATTACACATAGGTATGTGCAAATGTGGACATTTAATTCAAGCAAACCAACTCCTGTCTCACGACCAGAACATGTTATAAGGTAATTAACTATACAATTTTTCTTAATAACTATAATATGGTCGTCTTTAATTACATGCATTTTAAATTAATCACAGATTGAGACTACCAATCAATTCTACTTCAGATCGTGGATTCTATTGGCGTGATGTCATGCAATTAACAATTCTGTTAAAATTACACAGTAGATTGATGACGGGTCATCTATTGCTCACTTCTTGATCAAAAACAAACTTTTCCAGTGCACTTGTTTACCTTGCAATCGATACTAATGAATTACATATAAATATTTGCTAATTGAAGTGCCGGAATATGATTATCCTTACATGATAATAATGTAATAGTGAGTCTGTATGTGTGGTGAAAAGGCCGACCTACTATTATTGTATAGAGTGAAATTCTTCTGACTGAACAGACAGCTGCCGATCTATTCTGTAAAAATCTCACCGTGAAAACTTAGATGAAATGAGTTGTCAATATGCTAGGAGCATATGGTGAAATGACAGCTCACTTCACCTAAGTTTTGACGGTGAGATTTTTACAGAATAGATTGGCTGTGCTACTAGGGAGTTTGTAGCGCCACTTCTTCTGCCCGGCCAAAGCACTAGGAAGTGGTGAAGCGTTTTGGGGGACTGTCTCACATGTCATTTCGACGTTCAAATATGCAATGCTGATTTTCAGCCTAGTTTCAATAAATAACTTTTGATATAGATTTTGGTTCCGACCGTTAGTAGGTTTTACAAAAATTACATTTTTGGTGAAACACTATACAAATGTTTAGATTTTCATTCAAAAATAACTTAATCTAGGATCAATCCATCCTGATTGATTGAAATGTTGACAGTGTATCATCTTTAAGTGCCTATAAAACTGTAAGTATTGAGTAATCTGTAAAAAACAATCATTTCAATATAATATGCTTGTTTAGTTGGTGCTAAACAAGTGTTAAAAAGATACTAATGTCGTGTGTTTCGGATATCCTAACGAAAAAAAAAAAAAAAAAGACACTAAGATTTTTTTAATACCCCCAAAACGTTGCTCAGTAAAAACTGTAGATGGGGTATTTACAGTTTTTTTTACAAGCAAAACCGCAGGCTTCGTTAGCACAAAAAAAATATATTATGACCTGAATGTTACAAGTAATAACATCAATTACACTGATACTAAATCAAATAAAAAACAAATATTGATGCTAACGGAAGCCTATTAATAAATATAAATTGATGCATATAAATATTTGTATCAAAATGTCAAGTTCACCGTATTGATGTATGTAATTGCGTTTTTTATTGGAGAACGAATCGATTTGAGAGAATGTCTGTGGTCGGCGTTAACTAGAGTGGCGTCGGGCGATATGTTATTGTTTTTTTTCACAGCTGACTGTGTATAGAATAACTCTAAGGCGGGCTACACACTTGTTCGGGTAGGCATGATTCGGCATAACAGGGCTGTAAAATAGGGAATAGAGCAGTGAGACTTGAGATTAAACGAGTTGTAGTAGGTTTGAACCCTGACAGGCGCTTATATGTTATGTTATGTTATGGGTTTGGTTTCCGCACTTAGTCCTTCAGGTGGAACATTGTGCGTGGGCCATGGTGGCCGTCGGTGGTTATTCCAACCAGCCCACCTCCCTCCAGAAGCTTATTAGGTCTCCTGGTCTGTCGAGAACATCTCTGTAGGATCTGGGTGTCCCGAGGGTTTTTGATCTAATCTGGGTGACGCCTGTGCACTCAAAGAGCACATGCGCAACGGTTTCATCAGTCTCCATTCAGGCCCTGCACAGGGGGCTGTCCGTTATGCCTATCGTATGGAAGTGTTTGTTCAGTGAGCAGTGTCCCGTGATGGTCCCCGTCACCAGGCGCAGGCCTTTCCTGTCCAGACGTAGCAGTCTTGTGGTTAGCTTGCCATCTAATGATGGCATGGCTTCCTTGGACTGCCTACAGCCCGGTGACGAGGACCACCAGTTCTCTGCCTGTGTGTGGGTGTGCTTCTGTAGCCACCTGCGTAGTTGATTGAAGGGGATGGGTACGACTGGTTCCGGTCCGTAGACTGGCGTGCTTGATGCCCTTCTGGCCAGCTCGTCAGCCGAGTCGTTACCTAGTGATCCACTGTGTCCTTTTATCCATTGTAGTGTCACTGTGTTGCGGTTCGATACAGTTACCTGTTCAAGCGCCATGTGACATTCTAGTATTAAATTTGATGTGATGCATCCCTTCTTTAGGGATTGGAGGACTGAAGCGCTGTCAGAGAGTATACGAACATGGGTGTCCGTAACTCCCCTGGCTGCTATGGCATGGGCCGCTTATATTATACCCACACACTCGGCTTGGTAGACCGTGTTGAGCATTCCTAGCGGGCTGCATATGTTTATGTTGAGGTCGTGTGAGAAGACTCCGACTCCAGTTCCGCAGTCGGTCTTTGATCCATCAGTGTAAACTCTCAGCTCTCCCGGGCCTGAGTAGGCGCACTGCTCCTCTTTAAGCAGGCGCTTTACTTGATGTAAATTATTTCATCACCACTGCTCTCAAAATGGTGAAGGAAAACGTCGTGAGGAAACCGGGTTAGCCTAGTACCAAATATTTGAAAACATGTGACATCTAAACTCAAACTCAAATCATTTATTTCAATTAAACCATTTACAGGCACTTTTGAATTGTCAAAATTAAATAGTCGGTCAGTTAGTCAGAAAGTTGAAGCTAGTTGCCTATTCCAAAGCGTAGATCTCTATGGAGAAGAACGGGCAAGAAACTCCACGGACACTCTTTTAAATCAAGACATTTTTACAAAATCCTGGTTACATTATTCTTATTGCTTCTATATGTGAGAACAATGTAAAGAAACAAATTAAAATATAAAATATAAAATTAAAAATAAGCCCTGGCAGTTAAGAGATGACCAGTCTCAACAGATGGCGCCCGTTCACGAACATGACGCGTGGATCAGCACCACCCAGCTCAACCATTTCGTAGGGAACCGAATGATCCAACACACGCGCCACCACCAGTGAGACATTTAAGTGAGCATGACATATTCTCAACTGCCATGCTCTTTCAAGTCAATATCAAAATATCATAAAAAACGGATCCATGGTTCTTACATTTACAGAATTTTCAAAAATGCTTGTAAATTATACAAAACTATAGTTTGCAATTTAATTAAGAGATGAGAGAAAAAAAAATTACTACCAATCATGAAGAGGTATTTAATACTGAAGTATTAAAAATTAATCCTGATTAAATAAATAAACACTAAAAAAAAAAAAAAACAAAAAGGGGAAGCATCTCCTCCAAATATTGAAATTGTGATCAACTTGTAAGCCCAACTGCCTGTGGAGCAGGACCAGCATTAAGCCAAGCTATTAAGCCATCTACCAACCCGCACTGGGCCCGCGTGGTGGATTACGGTCCACTCCCTTTTGCATAGAAGAACAGGCCTATGTCCCAGCTGTGGGATTATTATAGGCTAATTATGGGCTGCAAATTCGTATATAATATATACTCATATTTTGTCGCCCAACTGTGCTGAATCATACCGACCCGAACGTAGCGGGCGTGTAGCGCCCCTAATAGGTAAAATGCCTTAAACATGATGTGGTGCTAAACTGACTATAATAGAACATAAATATATAAAAGGAACTACATAGTAGGTACCTTCCGGACAAAAGAATATTAATTCTTTTGTGATTTCTTTGGCCCTAACGAACCTGAAAATAACTAATCTAGTTCCGTAAGTTTCCCTACCATTCTTAATTCCACATCGTCATCATCAACTATAACGTTTTTCGTTTCAATGCAAGGTTTATGCTTTATAGCTTAGGCTCTAAGAGAAAGAATATCATACCATACCATACCATAGATTCTGAAAACCTGCGCTGGGGCTCTGTCTCTTTGGTCTTAACATTATGCTGAGCGCTGGCCGTTATGCGTGGATGTGACGCATGTTTACTCACAATTTGTTATTTTTTTTTTGTGTTTGTGATTTCTTTTTATGCGTCTTGTTTGCCGCAAATAAATGTATTTTCTTTCTTTCTTTCCATACACTTCTCGTTAATATTAAGCAGAAAGTGAAGTATCATTCGAGGTGTCTTATCCAATTTTGTACAAAGTAATAATTTACTGTGACAAATGACTATGGTAGGGCCCCCAGCGTATGTTTCCTCCCTTTTCCGCTATTCTACGTTAAGTATCGTAAAAGGAATGACTACACCCTAGTTTTTGTTTTAATTTATTGCGGGTTGGACCTGCACCCCCATTGCGTAATACTCTATCAATCTGAATCTGAATCATTTTGAAGGATATTGCTTATCCATTGCTTTATATGTCAGAAAAATGTGTTTACTCACCAACATAAATAACGCAATGGATGTTGTTGAACTGTCAAAATGAAAGCCAATGCTAACTGATAGTTGTTACGCAGTTACTCCGGTGCTCTTGACCTCGATCTCACCTGGAAAGCCATGGATGAAGTCTACGAGGGAACGAGCATCCCCTGATCTTCAGGGGACGCTCGTTCCCTCGTAGACTTCATAGATAAAGTCCCGTGTAATAGGGGTAGTCCCCTATAGCAATCAAACCAGCAAATCCAGACTCCGGCTGATACTGAAAAATCCCAGATAGAAAAATACAGTATCACTATGCCCGACCTGGGAATCGAACCGAGGACTTCATTCTCAGCAGTAGCGCTAGCGACCACTATACCAACAAGGCAGGCGAGGTTGGTTATATGTTGGATGGATATTAGCTTTGCGGGTTGTGGCATGGGACAGTTTTTTTCTTTTTTAAAAAACGTTTCCCCACACTAGTAATTACTCCTGTATCGTGGGTGCGTTTACAAAAATTTAAACTCACACACACAAACAGCCAGACCCGGAACAACTACCTGTAGGCAATACAAATATTTGTTCCGTGCGGGAATCGAACCCACGACACTCTTGCACACTTACACACACACCTTTACACACTCTTGCTTGGACGTCTGATGACTTAAAGATTAGTTATTAAACATGATAACTAGATATTAAGGGAGTTCAGTTTCACGTATTTTAATCTTAATTAAGTCGTGATATACGAACAGCTACTAAACCACTACCTAATGTAATTTATACATTAAAGTCTAAAACTGTAGGTTGATTGATGGTAATATGCAATAAATGTGGACTTATTAGTCGATTAAATTAAATATTGGTCTTAGAAATGTGTTTAAGAAGGTCACGTTGAAGTTTAACGTAAAGTTTCTGAAATGTATGACCAAATGTTTTAAATGATACATCAGTGGCAGAAAGAAGAGAAACCTTTTTATGTTGGCAGTCACTCTATAATTATTGGATCAGTGGTGGCTCAGTAGAAATGGCAGCGCCTTACGAGTTGTAGGTCGTAGATTCGAACCTAGACAGGCGCTTTACTTTGTGTAAAATTGTAAATTATTTCATCACAACTGATCTCAAAACGGTGAAGGAAAACATCGTGAGGAAACCGGCATGTCCTAGAACCAAAAAGTCGAAGACATGTGACATCTACCCTGCGTGGTGGATTACAGCCCACTCCCTCTCACCGAGAGGAGATCTGTGTCCCAGCAGTGGGAACATTATATAGGCTGATTATGCAACTGTATAATAAAATTAATCCTCTGATTCGTGACACGAGGCCCACAGGACACTACAGGACACTTTTCATTCAAATCAGAATCACTGCTGGACTGGACTGACTCGTTGATCTAGAGGTCGCAAACGGTGCTACTACTGATCATGGGGTCCTGGTTTCGATTCCCAAGTTGAGCATAGTTTTATTGGGTTTTGCCATCAGGAGTTTCTCAAGAGCTGGAGTCTGAATTTGTGTCTGTTTGACGGCAATAGGCCCCCTTATTACATGAGACTTAAACATAACTGGTGAAATTGATTTTTCAGATTCATGCGTAAGCATACAAATCTAGGGTAGCGGGATCGTCCGAAAGGGTTACCGCTGCCCTGGAACATAAAGGGCTAAGGAAGGAACACGGGTGGGTTTTAGTCAGTAAGAGTCTGACACTCCCTTCCGCTCCACCCAGAGCGGGAGGGGTCATTTGATGATTTACCACCCTAAAAAAAAAAAGGCATACAAATCTTTTGATCTTGATATGATGTAATTTAAAGCATTTTTTGAGATGGCTAATCTTTCAATTCATTGCCAGTTAAATCGTGATAAGAATTGCGAAAAACCATTCATCTTCAAATAGATTTAATATCGTTATCGATGTTCAAATATGCGTTCAGAAATCTTTCTGTCGTTTTTAAATCGACACGATATCTTGTACCATCTTTGTTAGAATTCTATTGCATAAGCTGGCCATAGGTCTTCCCAGAACGGATAGGTACTCTCACTTAAACGAATAAAGGACACGGACATTACAATGCTTTAGAAAAAAGAAAGTACAAAATGTATAGCAACGTTTTTTTATCGAGTCGACGTTGCTTTCTATATCATTCAGCATATCAGCATTTCTTCTCCTTTAAGGCTCACACAAACGAACAAACACCCAGAATTGGAACAGTTACTGTCAAACTCATACTATTTATTTCAACTGAACCAATTACAGGCACTTTTGAATTGTCAAGGGTCGGTCAGTCAAAAAGATGAAGCTAGTTGCCCATTCCAAAGCGTAGTAGGTATGGAGAAGAACGGGCAAGAAACCCCATGGACACTCTTTTAAATCACAATAATATGGTTAAAAAGTATGCGTGGTTACATCATTCATGTTAAAAATTAGGCATGCATGTGAGAACGATGTCTTTTGGGACATTCAAAATAATATTTTGAATCGAACGGCACGGTTGGCGCAGTGGTTAAGCGATTGACTGCTGCGCTGCGTGTCTCGGGTTCGATTTTGTATGACCTACAAGTAGTTGTTCCGGGTCTGGCTGTTCGTGTATGTGAGTTTAAATGTTTGTAAACACACTCACGACACAGGAGAAATTTCTAGCGTGGTGCAAAGTTTAAAAAAAAAAATTAAAAATGTCCCATGCCACAACCCGCAAAGCTTATATCCATCCAACATATTATAACCAACCTCGCCTGCGTTGTTGGTATAGTTGTCGCTAGCGCTACTGCTGAGAATGAAGTCCTCGGTTCGATTCCCAGGTCGGGCATAGTGCTACTGTATTTTTCTATCTGGGATTTTTCAGTAGCAGCCGGAGTCTGGATTTGCTCGTTTGATTGCTATCGGGGACTACCCCTATTATACGGGACTTTAAACATAACTAGCGAAATTTGGGTGTACTGTGACTCTCACGCAAACGCACACACCCTTTCCATTGACTTGAAATGCCAACAGAATACGCAGTGACGTGAGCGCTATAATTTGTTTTTTTTTTATTATTATTATTTTTATAAAAAACGTTGCCCCACACTAGGAATTACTCCTGTATCGTGGGTGCGTTCATTGTACATTTAAACTCACATACACAAACAGCCAAATAATTTTTGGTTGTGTTTAGTTTAGTTTTATGATCTTCCTGTGCGAGTCGCAATAAATACTTTTTCTTTATTTCTTTCTTTCTTTCGATACACCTCAGCCTTACCCTTCAAGTATTACAGGCGTGGTGTTATGTTACGTTTTTTAAATCAAATCTACATTGATTGCATATATTATATCAGCAGCTGTATTAAACAGCAGAGTATATAATCACCAGCATCAGCTTATGTTTTGTTCTCCGTTAATGGGATGTGATGATACCTATACACACACACACACACCTATATACGTTCAAACACCCAGAGCAGTGGTGGCCCAGTGGTAACGACCACGACTTACGAATTGTAGGTTATGGGTTCGAACCAAAGCAGGCACTTTACATTGTGTAAATTATTTCATCACCACTGCTCTCAAACGGTGAAGGAAAACATCGTGAGGAAACCGGCATGTCCTTGAATCAAAATCGTAAGACATCCGCCAACCTGCACTGGGTCCGCGTGCTGGATTATGGTCCACTCCCTCTCACAGAGAGAAGACCTGTATCCCTGCAGTAGGAACATGATAGGCTGATTATGCAAGCATCCAGAATCGAAAAAACTTGTTGAGAAGATTCAAAATATTTGCTCCATGCGAGAACTGCGTCCAATAACCGCAACACTGATATCTATACACCATCTAACCAACCGTGCCGTCATAATGTTTAAATAATAAGTTAATAACTCATTATAGCCTTAAATAGCATTTAAATCCGTATCCTTAACACAAACATCTATTACCTAAATAACTGTACATGTACAAGTATACAACGGGGCGCTACAATGGCGACATTAATTTATCACACGGGTAGGGCTAGTGGCCAGTAATCATAACAACATAATAAAAATCGTAACTTGAAAATGTTCACCTGCGCCGCTCGCCGACATAGGGCTCTCTCTCTCTTTCCTTCAATTCGCCTTCTCTTTGCACGTTATGTGTTTTAAATACATTGATGCGATATTATGATCCGTGACCCCGGCAAATGACCTCTGCGCTACAGTTCTTTAAGTCAGGTTGCTCTAAGATGCAATTTTAGAAAATTGTTAATAAATAAATATTAATGTTTAATTAAATTAAAATATATTCATAAAACTAAAACGCGAAACCGTATACGTATGTTAAATTAATGTCGCCATTAAAGCGCCACGCTGTATAAGGTACTAAGTGCTTATTGAGTTAAATGTTAGCGAACGCTATTCAGAGGCCCTATTTCTATTTGGCGACATTTGTGAGACCTAATGCATAAACATGAGACTTGAATATAGGATCCCTGTCATTTGGATTTGAGTTCGAATCCTGGTTGGATCCATGACATGTGTACAAAGATTTCAGGAGTATTTAATGAAGGAGGTCACACGAAATATTAATTTTAAAATTCCTTGCTTTGGCATACCTGGGTCCGGAGTCTGATTAAAGACTGACCGACAGACCTGTTCAGGTGGAGATTCATAGACGACTCCGCCTTGGAGTGTAAATGTGGTGCTGTTCCACAAACGATGGGACACTTAATATATAGGTATCGTGTCCTGCGTGTCCTGTCAGCTGCACGTTACAGGAACTGATGGTCGCTGGTGATGGCGCCAAACAAGTAGACGAATTCTGGGCCGAGTCCATTTAGATTGCTATCGACACACTCATCATCTGCCTAGCCCTTTTCCCAACTATGTTGGGGTCGGCTTCCAGTCTAACCGGATGCAGCTGAATGCCAGTATTTTACATGGAGCGACTGCCTATCTGACCTCTACAACCCAGTTACTGGGTAATACGATACCCCTTGGTAAGACTGGTTGTCAGACTTTCGGGCTTCTGACTACCCGTAACGGCTGTCAAAGATCCACGAATGACAGCCGGGACCAACGGCTTAACGTGCTTTCCGAGGCCCATCCACAGACCAACCGCGGCAAGCGTAGCTTAACCTGACCGATCGACCTGTAAGGCTGTTATTATTTAGCCATGGGCCCCTATCGACACACTAAGGAGTGAATTTAAAAATTTCGATTATGTTTTTTTATAGGGGATGTAATGGCTGTAATAGTAATAATTATGTTAGTTTATGGTGGTAAGGTGGATCGATGACCTTGTGAAGGCCGCAGGAATCCGCTGGAAGCACAGAACCGCTTGAAGTGCCGGTGCTTGGGGGAAGCCTATATCCAGCTCTGGACGTCTTTCGGCTGAAATAATGATGATTGTAAAATTGAGGTGAGGTTTCAATCCTATTTTCCTTGAGAAAGAGAATATTTAAGCTATAACCTCAACAATAATAAAATATTTTTTTTATATATTAAATAGTAACCAAAAATATCAATGACATGCTTACAAAGGGTTCAGGAGTATTTTAGAAGTAATTTGAATGAGTAGAAAATTATTGGATGATTTTATATCATGTAGAAAATCGGTTGCGTTGAGACTTCTTTAAACGTAGGTATTGTAATGTTAACCAACTCCGTTTTTGGGTTTCCGGAATTGGTAAAATGTGTGACTGGATTTACTGAAGTTACATAATAGCACTGTATTCAATTTCTAAGAAGATATCTTGATGGATCCTAATAATACCAGCTTTTTATTGTCCCATTGTTTCTGCAGGGCAACGGCCTCTTCTGATACAAAGAAGACACAAACATCGATCACCACGCTTGCTCAACTCGTTGACGACTTCAGACTTTTACTAACTATAATTCCAGGTTTCCTCGCCATGTTTTTGCGGAATTATAATGAAGTTAAATTACGATGTGAAAACAGGATGAAAAGGGGTGGAAGATTACAGACAGTAAGGTATTAAAAAAAGGTGAAATACAAGAAAGCTGAAGTACCCGATAATCAACAGAGTACCTATAGAATTTAAAAAAATACAGATAAATAGAAATGTACCTACAGCCACGAGCAAAAGTATGTATACACTCAGCTTTTTTCAAAAGCGATTTACTCCTTTATTTTTGAATGAAATTTTATGTTGTTACGTACATAGCAGTCTCGAACCCATATGTTTATATAATGTGTCGTATTTCTACGTTGCATTCGTTATTTCACGAAAAAATCGCAATTGAAAGTTGCCAAGTGTTGACATATTGGTGCTCGTGACTGTACATCTAAGTAAGTATAGGAAATATCGCTTGCACTTTTCGCGAATGAAGTTCAAGGCCAAAACCCCTTATTTACATAAGTGTTTTGATCAAAGAATGCTTAAAGACTCACTAAAGCTATTATTTCCAAATGCTTCCTCGCAATTATGTTTTTTTCTCTAACATTATTACAGTGTTAATGTCTTACCAATAAATTATCCAGCGATAACCTTTACCTTTACCAAAACATAATGACACCATTTACAACAAAATGCTATTGATTATTGAGCTCAGGTACTGTTTAGCTAAAACATTTAGCTGCAGGTGAAATAGAATGTCTAAAAAATAATCTAGACAGGTCAAACACATATAAGGAGTCCCGTTTACGTTTGAAAATTACATCTCCATTTGTCAAAACATAATTAATAAGACAACCTCAAGGTAATTTTTAAACACATAGTGTATCTGTAAGTGATTCTGTTAATAAATAAAATAAATTAATGGTCCTTGCGGATGAAACCAAAATCCGAAATCACACAACGAAAATCGAACCTTAACAATGCCACATAGAGTTAAATTTTGTTTGAGAGTAGTAGCTTTAAAGAGCTGATCTGCGAATGTAAGACAGAATGTATATCACTCAAAATATTGAGTATAGTAAGCTCAAGTATAAAATACGGCAGATTCACTTTGCCGTCACATTTCACTAGCATCTTCCCTAGAGGACACACAGCAATGAAATTCGTTAGTATTTGTGCAAATATTTGTAAATGTTTTAAGCAATTGTAATAGTGCAAACCTTTCTAATAATAGTGCCATCTTTGAGTGAGTGTTAAGAAATCGTTATCAGTGATTTTGAAATTCGTGTTTTTGGGTGTTCTGTGCAATAGTACCTATCGTTCGAAGTCATTTTTGGTTAATTTTTTACTTGAAGGACGGGAGTGTTTTCTGGGATTGGGGTTTAGTGTGTCAAATTATCGGCGTTTTAAATTCCGGCGCGACCATCTCTAACTGAATGAATTTCTGAGCAAAATAATGATCCCTAAACTGTTCATCTATTTTTCAAGAGTGCCTGAATAATATTATTATAATCTATGTCCAACGCAGCTTTCTACAGGATGTAAGGCATCCTAAGTTCGATCTAACAATTTAATTTAACTCCATTTTCGATAACATCATAATTGTCAACCTAATTTAGTCTATTTACTGCTAAAATTTTTCGGCGTTAAACTCCAAAAAAAACTAAACATACCTTCCTAACTACAACTACTGCTACCTACAGCTTCCTTATACGTTTTCTGAAACCAAGAAAAGTCCATCGAAATCGTTACAAATTCTCCTTTTTGATACTTATTTTTATCATCTATTGAAAGTTTATACTAAAAAGGTATTGGCTAGTACTTTTTACACGACTACGCCAATATCATTGTTATTATTACAACTTACCGCTCTATTAGGCATCGATTGCAAACGTTTTCATGTATCTTTATTTATGTCATATGTCTTAACGAGTCCCACTTTACTTATTGCTTAACATTCTTGTACGATATCTCTATCAAATTGGTACTTACATCTGCGTCTATTAACTTTACACTTAGGGAAACAATAAGCAATATACTTCAGAAGCTGAATGCTTGTCTAATCTGAAATATATAGGCAGACAAGCTTTAAGCCACTTAACTTTAATCTTAAGCAAACCTCAATCTTAATTTATTTGGGTACACTTATTTTATTCAGAATCTCAGATAATTAATAAGTTTTGGAACATTAAACTTAATGTCCTACATGGTAAAGTGAAAATTCCTTTGCAACCAAAATTTATTTTAGGACTTTTTTATTACAAATGTAGATAGTTGAGTAATGGGCAATGGACGTAAATTATTTGAGATTAAAAATTGAAGTACTAAAATCCAAACTTTTAGGATAGGAATTCCCATTTCCGTACTCATTATAATTGAAGTACTTCATTCCTTTACAAATCACATACTAGAGCAACTAGAATATGTATATCGCGAGTAGGTATTTTAACTTGCTCTTCTGCATAGCGTGTCGCTGCCAATCTTAATAGTGTCAGCCCAGAATTCGGCTACGAGCTTGGCACACTTTCAGTAAATCCATCAGCTCCAATATGCAGATAACAGGACACGTAGGACACGATATTAAGTGTCCCATTGTTTGTGGGAGTGGGAGTGCCCTGGAGTGTTACATTTACACTCCAGGGCGGAGTTATCTGTGAATCTCCACCTGAGCAGGTTTTCCTTGCTTCGCGTAGCTACCTTACTAAAATAGTTATGCATAGTCAGCCTGTAATGCTCTCACTGCTACGACACAGGCCTTCTCTCTTCGAGAGGGAGTGGGCTATAATCTACCACACGGACGCAGTGCGGGTAGTAATAATAATAATAATATCCCTGGACATTTCACACAGCGCCATCTAGTCCCAAGCTAAGCAACCTAATGCTTGTGCTATGGTAACAAGATGGCATGTCACATGCCTTCTAATTTTTTGGTTCTAGAACATGCCGATTTCCTCACGATGTTTTCCTTCACCGTTTTGAGAGCTACCGTTAGTTATATGACATTGAATTTTTTTTTTCACGAGAATTGAATTCAGACTTGACTTGGTTTTCAAAGTTATCTTGTTTCTCAGTGCACATCTAATTTATTAACCGACCTTCCGTCGTGAGTACAGCTGTTGTACTTTTTATTATAAGCGTAGTTTGGCCTTATTCTACAGTTATTGGTCTTACTGCATAATCACGTCTAGTCGGAATCGGAGTTATGAAGTCAGAAGGCCAATTCCCTTAATTGAAAACATTCAAATTTTGGTCACAACCTCATCTCAGCGACAATCAATGTCAAAAATGTAGGGAAATTAGAGGTATTTTTGACAGATCGGACAGAGAACGTTCTTAAAATTAAGAGAATTGCCCCTGTGATGACTGTTCATGTTCATATCATAATTATGAACCATTCACTCCAGATGCAGGAGCTCATGGCTAAATAATAACGAGCGATACGATGAATATCGAAGGTTAAGCTACGGTGGCCGCGGTCGGTTCGTGAATGGGTGATCATCCATTACATATCGCGACTCCGCCGTGCTTTGACAAGCACGTTCAGCCGTTGGTCCCGGCTGTCATTCGTAGATCTTTGACAATAGTTACGGGTAGTCAGAAGCCCCAAAGGGTGATGACCAGTCGTACCAAAGAATATCAGGATACCCAGTGACCGGGTTGTGGAGGTCAGACAGGCAGTTACTCCATGTACACCTGGAGCAACTGAAAGCCGATCCCAGGCTAGGTAGCTAGATCACTCCAGATGCATTGAGTCATTTGAACTCCAGAACTGAAACTACATTACATCTTTCTGTTCTTAAAGCTCTGGCATTGTTATAATATTGTGACGTAATGACAGACTGACGTGCTCTAAGATCTGATGACCTGTCTGGGTCAAAAGTTTCGACTCGATATTACATCAAAACTCACCATGTTACAATGTATTATATTATTGACATTACATGTCAGTAACCTTAAACATTGTAAAATGATGGGTTTGGCAATTAGCAGTTTATATTTTTCCTATACAGGTGGTCAGGGAAATCGACGCGCAAACAAAAACCATGAATTTAGCATATAATTCTAGATCGATAGCGTAGAAATTTTTAGTCGGTTATCAAAAAAAACCTGCTGTTTCATATAAAAGTGCATTATTTACGCGGTCAAAATGTATAGCAGAATTTTTTTTTTTGTTAATAATCGACTAAAAATGTCAATGCTAGGTAATTCTGAATCATGTACTCAATCCTCGGTAGCAGATAGTGCGTCAATTTTCCTAGCACCCTGTATATAAACTAGGTTCACTGAAAGGAATTTCATACACACACATACATCCATCACAACACATACACAACATATAACATACACATATGGAACATATTTCCATCATATGGTAAATATTTTAATTTTATCGACACTTGCTAATGTCATTTTGGTTTTAAGCAAGGTTTACATTAAGAAACTAGTGTCGTGAAACATTAGCTGGACTGTTCTGTTTCGGGCTATTGTGTTTTGAGCTATAGCTAACTAACACCCGGTTTTGCTAAAGCTGATAAATTCAACTGACAATCTCATATTAACTGCTCAGATTAGTTGGCTGATTTTTTTTATTATTTCTCTATAGTATATGAGAGCGTGTTAGTTAATTTTATCAGCTTTTCAAAAACCGGTTGTTAGTTAGCTTTAGCTCAAAACACAATAGTGAAGTTACTGTTTCATAATGTAAACCCCGCTTAAGACAGCAAGAGTTTATGGAAAATTTTCTAGTCTATTCAAAAATATCTTCAAAAAAAAATAAAAAAATAAAATTCTATGTACTTTTTCAAAAAACCACCATCTCATTTCTAATTCGTCACATTAATCAATGGCAAAGAAGTTCCAAACCAGACACCACAAATTCTTTTCAGCCATTTCCATAAATGTTAAAACATCCCAAACTTCCTCATCAAAGCTTTTAACTTCACAACCGCACTTGTGAGTACCAGCAACCACCACAATATTGCTGGTGTGACAGTAATGTCAGTGGTAACGTTATGACATCTGTGAAATAACCGCAGGCAACGCCGCGTGACGGGAGAATAATGGCGCCCGAAAATTGAGTAATCTAAAAATTTAGATTTGGTTAGGTTATTAGAAAAAGTGGTGCCCTAATGATAACAACCGCAACTTAACCGAATTATGGGTTCAAACCCAGCCAGCCACTTTACTTTGTGTAAAAAATTTCATCGCCACTGCTCTCAAAAGGGTGAAGGAAAACCACGTGAGGACACGTGTCCTAGAACCAAAAATTTTAACATATAATAAAGCCTCATGTCACATCAAATAAGGGGCCCGTGGCTAAATAATAACAGCCGCACAGGTCGATCGGTCAGGTTAAGCTACGCTTGCCGCGGTTGGTCTGTGGATGAGTGACCATCTTTACATACCGAGACCCCTCCGTGCCTCGGAAAACACGTTAAGCCGTTGGTCCGGTTAGACTGGAAGCCGACCCCAACATAGTTGGGAAAAGGCTAGGCAGATGATGATGATGTCACATCAACTAAGCTAACCCGCACTATGCTCGCGTGGTAGATTATGACCCACTGCCTCTCACAGAGAGGAGGCCTGTGTCCCAGCAGAGGGAACATCATAAGCTGATTGATGAGAAGCAAAGGTGGCAAAGGATATTAGATCATCAAGGGCCGATTTTCCATCGCCAGATAACTTTATTCGAGGAATAAAATTGTCGTTTGACAGTTTTTGTATGAGATAACTGTCAAAATATCTAAATTATTCCTCAAATAAAGTTATCAGATGATTGAAAAATCAACCCTAAGTCTTTAACAAGAGCTGTTGCTTTACTTTGTGACTTTGTTTTTACAATATGATTACTTAGTGTACATTCGTATGAACCTACTCATCGCTTTAGTTCCTATTTAGCAATTCATTGAAAGTCTTTAACAATTAATTTTATGTGGAGAAGGACTCCTCATAAAATTGTTTTCATTAAGAAGCAAGTTTAGAAACCTTTGAAAATTTATTATCAACATGGCGCCTCAAATCAAAATGGCGACAGTATGGTAAACGTGTCCCTTACATACATAAATTTACATTTAATTAAAAACAATTCAAGATTTGAAAGCCGCTAAAACAAAAATACCATATCTTGATTATTCTATCCGGAGTTCGAATACTTAAGCAATTTTTATTTTTTGTACTGTTTAGTTTCGGAGTTATGTAAGTAATAAAACCGAAAAACGACTGAAAATTACACTGAAAAGGATAACATATTTACATAGCCCCCTAACACCATAGTAGTTGTAGTATTGGAGTATGAGCACCTGCCTCCCGTTCCTGTACATAAAGTTATATCACCAGAATCATCATCTGCCTAGCCTTTTCCCAACTATGTTGGGGTCGGCTTCCAGTCTAACCGGATGCAGCTGAATACCAGTATTTTACATGGAGCGACTGCCTATCTGACCTCCACAACCCAGTTACTGGGTAATACGATACCCCTTGGTAAGACTGGTTGTCAGACTTTCGGGCTTCTGACTACCCGTAACGACTGTCAAAGATCCACGAATGACAGCCGGGACCAACGGCTTAACGTGCTTTCCGAGGCACGGAGGGGTCTCGGTATGTAAGGATGGTCACTCATCCACAGTTATATCACCAGAATAACCGACGCCAATTATAAAGTTTCATTAATTTTGACATTTCGTCTGTCTACACTGGAACGAATTATTTAAAAGACTTTTTTTTGACTGAAAACAATTAAATTTGTAAAAAACACGGAAGTCTAATTTTTAGATTTAATTGCAGTTGTTAAAGATATTTAGTGACGCTGGCACAATAGTCGACATCGACTCAGTTGCAAAAGAAGACAAAAAAAACAAGATATTTAGTACCTAGAAAATATAAAATGTCAATTTCAAATTGAGAGATAAACCATGAACAATCTATTTTATGTCATAAGGTACAACTACATTATCCTCATACATGAGATTGATATAATGTTATTAGAAACATGCCTTTCCTATAATAAGTTTTGATAGTATATATACAATTTTAATTGGGATATTTGCCAGTATTAGTAATAATATTCGTCGAGTTGGCTGATTAGTTTGCAAAGCTAACTAGGTCAAAGTTCTAAACTGTTTAATGCCTAGTTTATTATGCTAGCTCTTTGCTGGCTGTACTAAATCCTTTCCCTACGAGATGCTTGTACCTACATAGTTACACAATATTAGAACTTAAGTAAATGTAATAGTTGGGATGACCTTATATTTTATTGGTTTTTCCAGAATCTATGATTAGTTCTCACTTTTTTGAAAGGTCAATTGCTTATTATATTATATAATTGATTATAGGCTCTTGAAAAAACATTAAATTTTAAAATTTATACTGAGGATAGTTCAATTCTTCATAATCTCGTAAGAGTATCTATGTAATCGATTTTTTTTATACATTTCGTTTTAAAACATAATCTTTTTAATGCAGAAAGCGCTGCCAGAAGCCTCACAGCAGAAGATAAATAATTAATTGAGTCTCTACTAGCTTAATAACTGAAACTAATAAACTCGAGCATTGATTCGAGTTAATTTGGTATAATTATCATTTTGATAGCTGCACAACATTCATTGCGTTATTTACGTTGTTGAACCGACCAATTTTTCGAACATATGAAGCGATGGATTAGCAATATCCTTCAAAATCATTCAGACTGTGATTGTGAAAGTGGTACGCAATTAGGTCGCAGGAACCAAAAAAATATTTTGGTTTTCCTCCTAATATTTTATCCTACTCTATCCAGGGAAATACATTCCCAGAAGCCAGCATACCAACTTTCCCAATACGTCCTTCGAAGGCTTCCATATTGTTGTGATCGTGACCGGAGTTCTGTGGGGTCACATTCAGAACCTTAGCCTTTCCCATCGCCGCGTTACCTTCACCTCAATCAGATGCACTCATTTAAGTTTACCGTAAAACTTTGTTACTTTGGGCTTTACCAGTTACTTTGGGACCAGAATCTGCAAGTTTTGTTTATGGATCATAAAATAGACAGTAACTATTGCGTAAAATACTCCGTAAAGTTCAACAAAGTTTTGTTTTGAAGAATTTTGCATCAATATAATGGGTAGGTTTAAAATAGTACCATTGGACTTGCACGTGTCTACCGATAATATTTTATATTTTTTGTCATGTTACCACACAGATATTTCGCACAAACTCTTCTTAAATAATCACTGATAACGATACTGCGCTCTATGATAAGTGGGAACAAGGCAAGCCTCCCTTTGATAAAGATCATGGGTACCAGTGGATCCACAACTTCTGCGACACGCCTCCAAACAATTCCACTCTGCTAATGCTCCCAATTTTCAATTCCAGTTCATCGTATTAGCTCTGGTTTCGGCAGCGTCATCCGCTCGCCTGGACAACTCCATCTACCTTCCTCCCAACGCCGGATCTTCAAGTGGAGTCCACGCTGGACTCCAAGCACCTTTAGGAGGCCACGACCATGCAGATTACAATGCTGGAGGTCAGGGAAGGCAGTCTCCGGGCAGCCAAGCCGAGATCTTGCAGTATGAAAATGAGATTAATGAGGAAGGTTACCATTATGCTTATGAGACCAGTGATGGAACCAAGGCACAACAGCAAGGTGGGTGTTGATTTTCATATTATTTTCTTGGGATTTTATTCCCTGGTAGTTAGGTAGGTACAGTCTAATGCTACAACTGCATGCAATGGTTACATTTTGACATTGACAGCACCTTTATGTCGTTGCAGTAAGGATGGTTTTCGTAGTGACGGAATTATGAAGACTTTCAAAGAAACTTCCGAAATTCCCAACGATTTGATATTTGGCTAAATTAAGGAATCGGAGTAGCCTAATTTGCTTACAAGTGAATAAATTCCAGTAGGTTTGGAATATTACCTACAACATGACTTCTTTAAAGGGTATTTGGAAGGTATTTAATTTCTTTAAAGGGTATTTCATGTTCAAGTTTGTCTTTAGCACTCACCACATCTTTGAGCTTCTTAAGTTTTGAGTTGAGCTGCATGATTACTGACAAATGTACTGACTGGACAGGTCCACACAATCTGTGTGGTTCTTTCCTCAAAAGACCATTTCAGACACCAATCTACATGATCTGACCAAGATTATGTTTGGACTATAAAAGAGACTGTGACCTCTAAGTTTGTTTCGGCTTTTCCTCTCAGAGTAGTCAGATAGGAAACGCAAATCTCATCTAGTTTTTAAAAATATAATTGACGTGTAAAAAGTGTTTGTAAAGATCTACTTACAGAAATAAAATCATTTATTACCCAATCCTTCGGTTGTAGGTAATCTATTGGTAATTACTTTCATGTTTTAATAAAATACAATTTTGGGTGAAGGTCTCAAAACTGCCCTTTTATGTTCATCCATAAAATTAGTCGCACCAAATAAAATCCTTTATTCCACTCCGAACATTGAAAATAATAAACTTTAGTTGTACAATGCTATTATTTTAGCCATAACATTTGCGGTAACTAGAATACATGCAATTAGTGTTATATCATTCTTGCATGCTAAATGTTAATGATCGTTTGTAACTGACTCCGAAGTATTAGATGTATGTATTGTTTCATCGTGAACTTTGTTTAAATAAATGGCTTGTTGTTACAACAAATCATTATCTTTTTAAATTTCACTTCTTATTGCAATATTATAATTGGGATCATCATAAATCTATTTCATCTTGTCCGCCGATTTAGACATCATTCAGCGTATGGTTTCATACGCTTTCAAATCAAACGGAAATTAATATACTAAGTATCTTTCTATTCTGAAATACTATGTGGCCACGTATAATAGCTAGTTTACTGACGTACCTTTAATGGTATTTTCTACCATTTACTTAAAGATCTGTTGTCAATTTAAAATGATATATACTTATGAAACATAATAATTTACAACAAAGTACACACAGCCCTTAAGCAAGACCCTCTCATCGAGAGGAGGCCTGTGTCCCAGCAGTGGGAACATTATAGGCTGATTACGGCGTAAACAAGAGGGACAATTGGACTAAATCAACAGAAACTTAAAATCTGCGATCCCTTCCTTTTTTTCAACTTTAATTAGGTAACATAATATTTTTGAATTCCAGGCCGCGTGATCCCCGGTGCGCAACCCGAAGAAGGTTCCCTCGCAGTCTCAGGCTCCTACTCCTACATCGGTGATGATGGCCAGACCTACACCGTCACCTACACAGCTGATGAGAACGGCTTCCACGCCGAGGGAGCTCATCTGCCTACCCCCCCTCCTATCCCCGAGGCGATCCTGAAGAGTTTGCAGCTCACGGACACGAGTAGGTCTCAAGGTATGTATTGCAAAATCTAAAATATAAACTTAACTTTGCTTTTGTTTTTCTCAAAGGGAGCGATGTACAGACGCCAGCACATCAAGCTACTACAATCTGTCAAATTTCTTTAATAGATTTTCAACTTTATCGTTAAAGCATTAAGGTTCAAGGTTGATTGAGAAAATTTGACAGTTTCGGGTAGCTTGACCTGCAAGTACAAGGCAGAGGTTTACAAGATACACAAATTGCGCGAGATGTATTTTGAGTCTTATGAGAGTCACAGAAGGAGTGCACCTGTGTCTGCGCGCTACAATATCTCCCGCGCCGAAGGCTATTCTCCGTTGAGATTGGCCGTGGCCGAAATCCGGCTGGAGGACTTTAATAGGGGCGGGCAACCCACTGCTACTAATGAGGCACATACAGAGACTCCGAGATGCTTTTAATGGAAATCCGAATAACACTTTACCCGACCCGGGATCGCACTAAAGATCTCATGATCAGTAGTCGCGCTTGCCAATACTAAACCAAAGAGGAGGTGTAAGGATTTATAGTTTTTGTGAGAGTCGATAATGGCGCCGATTCTCTTGTTCACAAACTAATCTAAATTTAAGTTCAGTGCATCTTATTCTTTCTATTTCATTAAGAAAAGGACAGAAGATAAATATTAGTTTAGTCCTGTCAAATTAGTCAGCGCCTGATGTAAATTGACATATTTTTAGTAGCCATGTTTTAAATCACGTCTAATTTGTCTATGGAGTATCTTAACTTGACAGGACTAAACTAATATTTATCTTTTGTCCTTTTTTTAAATGAAATAGAAAGAAAAAGATGCACTGAACTTAAATTTAGTTTAGTTAGTGAACAAGGGAATCGGCGCCAATGTAGCTTAATAGTTATGTAGTTAGATTGATTTGAAGTTGTTAAAAAATATAGTTATCAATACAGCATATTTATAGCGTATATACCCTGTCCATTAGGTAAACCGTTTTTTGACAGATGGAACTAGTGATTGCAGCAACACAAAATACATTGATTGATACACGTACGGCATTTTAATGGCTGTAAGAAGCCATACATAAGATAATTCAATAAGATAAGGCAATTTATATACCTATTTATTTTATTATGCATTTTAAAGTAATTTTGTTAAAGTAATCTGGAATATGTACGTTCTAAGACAGCTGTCAAAAAACGGTTAACGTAATGGACAGGGTATAGTATAGCATAATTTAGGCTATAGCAGCCTAGTATTAAGTTAATGTAATCAATTTATTTTCAGGCGCATATGACAGCAGAAAAAGCAGCTACGACGCAGACGCAGGCTACTAAAACTAACACAAAAAACCTACTAACAAACTTAAACTAAAAAATTAGAGTAACGACTAAGTCGTTGACTGTACAAGCCATAGTACAGTCAGGCACAACATTTTAAGAATAAGTTATTATTTAGTCTCTCAGTGATCGATTGGACGATGTGGCCAGTACCTGTGTTCTATAGTCGTTAATGTTATTATTTTGTAATAAAACTCTTTTGTAAATAATGTTGTCTTTGATTTTATCCTGTGCTGTTTGTTGAATATTAAGTAAATGTTTATTTGGCAAAAACAGTACTTTACATTTTTTTAAAGTCTACATTCATAGCTAGGTTACGTTAAGACGTAAAGGAAGTATTTTACTTATGATCTGCACACTAGGTCAAGCATGTCTCGTGGAGTCCATTACTATTACAACACCAGTATCAGTAAGCAACTTTCCCTGTTTTTTTTTCCAGATTGATCATTCGTCTATGCATAGATAGATATTGATTGTCCTTCTTAAATCTTAATGACTACTACAAATTATTATACTTGAACAATTGATAATGTTTGAGCGCCTGCAAGTTATGTTTCGGCAAGAATAAAAATGCGGTAATGCGGTAAAATAAATCGTGCAGGCGTTCACTCGTTCCTTGAAAGTTCCTTTACATAAATAATTGTCTTGTTACGTCTTTTCAGTTTTTGAATTCATTCATTTTCACATACATTTATTCATTCATTCAATTCCATAAGTTTTTATTACTCCCAAAAAAACACTAAGTATTGACTTCTAATTGTTTTGTAGAAATACATGAGTATTCAAGCTTCCAAAATCAATGTTCTATGTAATTATTTACTTGTCACTAGATGTCGCTAGTAGCACTATAGAAGTAAACGATGTTTCCCAGCCGGTGACTAGCAAACATTACCTAGGTATTTATTTCAGCAATAATAATTAAGAATGGAAGAAGCGTCGTGCGTTAAGACCACCACGACACGGGTTCCTAAAACATCCAACGGGCGCCGCGAAGAGCCAGGCGTAGATTGTGGGACAGACTTGACACTTATAAGAGAGATTGGTTCATAATGGCCCAGGATCGAGCTGAGTGGAAACAGGAAAGGGAAGTGTTTGCCCTGGAGTGGGACAATACAGGCTGATTATTATTGAAATTGACATAACTCGGGACCCTGGGGTCCCGGAACTTTGAAAGGCATAGGTACCAGGGGCCGAAGTCAACTCGTAGAGGCCCTTCAGACAATTTTAAATGATGAGGAGGCACCAACCGACGATTATCCTTGTATGCACAATGCAAGTGCACCCAAGGACAACCCCCGGTTGGTACAGGACTATTGCAGAACATGGAAAAGAAATATACTGGGCTATTGGTGTGGGTGGCTATAGTAGATCGGTTACCTTGAACTATGAAAGGTCTATGTCCCTGCCTGACCAATGACAATATAATTCACAGATGAAATGGCAGGGGGTGACTTGCACACACACGAAAACGTTCGCTAGCACACAGTGTCGTAGCAACAAAGAGACTAATTATTTATTTATTTTATTATTTATGTACGGACGCCAGCAGGTCAACCTACCCGAAACTGTCAGATTTTCCCAATCAACCTTGAACCTAACTCTTTAGCAATAAAGTCGAAAATCTATTAAAGAAATATGACAGATTGTAGTAGCTTGATGTGCTGGCGTCTGTACACACAGTAAAATACATAGCTAGGGATATGACATAATTATAATTTGAGTACAAAGGGACTGCTTATTTTTAATAGCAATAAATAGTTTAGTAGTTTTTAATTGACGTTATTATATTAAATATGTAGGTATATATAATAGGATTTCAATTGCTTTGGGGTTCCACAGGCAAGTATTTTAGGGCCACTGCCTTACTCTAGTCAAACAATAATCTGAGAACAATAATATCAATGCAACTTCTGCTTCAAGTATTCGAGAGGTATTCATCTCATAAGAGACTAGAGCTTTTGAACACATTCCGTTAACTAGTAACCCAGATACCGATAACCATCGATCAACAACTACGTAACTCATGATTCATGATTTCACCTAAGGGTATGGTTGACCTTGTAAATAACAGTTATTTAACCATCGGTTAGGAATTCGTCACGAATAATCTAATGGAGCACTGACTGGCTAGAAGTGAAGGAAGCTCTGTGTGGATGTAGTTTGTAACGCGCGATTGTGATTGCTGAGCGACCGTTGTTGCTTTATACGTTTAGTTAGTTGGTTGCTCTAGTTGGATAATGCACTCGGTGCACACCCCTACACCAGCAGTGCGATTCTGTAACCATCTCACCGTGAAAACTTAGGTGAAGTGAGCGTGGAGTGAGCTGTCATTCCAAATAATGCAAGGGATTGACACTACTGACAACTCACATCAAGTTCACTTCACTTGAGTTTTCACGTTGAGATTTTTACAGAATCGACCGGCAGGCTTCACCCAATATTCTTGTGACTTGCTAAAACCGAGAAACTAGCTTAGTCGATAAAAGTAAAATTACTGTCGGAACTTATGTGTGATCCTCTGGATATTTTAACAACTTTCCAGCATGTCTGAAGTAGTACAGGCAAAATATAACTATATCCTTATCGATTTGGATAACTTTAAAATTATTATTTCCTAGCTTGTGCCATGACACAATATGACTCGCCAGACCGAATTTAGTTTTAAATACCCGCTCACAATTTATGCAATAGAGTTGACCAGCAGATAACAAACATAGCATTCAAAACTCATCAACCTGCGAATACAGCTACAACTGGTTGCTTAAGACATAAAAAAAGCGGTCAAGTGCGAGTCGGACTCGCCCATGAAGGGTTTCGTTTTATGATTTATGACGTATTAAAAAAAACTACCTACTTACTAGATCTCGTTCAAACCAATTTTCGGTGGAAGTTTACATGGTAATGTACATCATATATATTTTTTTACTTTTATCCTTCTCTTATTTTAGAAGTTACGGGGGGGGGGGGGACACATTTTACCAATTTGGAAGTGTCTCTCGCGCAAACTATTCAGTTTAGAAAAAAATGATGTTAGACACTTCAATATCATTTTTAAAGACCTATCCATAGGATACCCCACACATATGGGTTTGATTAAAAAAAAAATTGAGTTTCAGTTCTAAGTATGGGGAACCCCCAAAATTTATTGTTTTTTTTCTATTTTTGTGTGAAAATCTTAATGCGGTTCACAGAATACATCTACTTACCAAGTTTCAACAGTATAGTTCTTATAGTTTCGGAAAAAAGTGTCTGTGACATTTACGGCCGGACAGACAGACAGACAGACATGACGAATCCATAAGGGTTCCGTGCCATTTGGCTGACGGAACCCTAAAAACATACTATACAAAATTAACTAAACTAAAATAACAACTGGTTGCAAACTTCAAACATTTATGTGATAAAGCCTCGAGCTGTAATTTCGCATTTACACGGTTCGCGAATATAACTCCTCTGATCATGCGTACAGATATGGACAAACATAATCGTCATTTACTGTATTATTAACGTTGACTAAGAATTCGCGGTAATTTCTCACTTATCTGCAACATTGATTGATAGATTCGCATGCGTATAGTCAACCACGTAATTGCTTTCCAACTTTTGACAAAAGCTCCCAAAAATTCAAAGTGAAATCATATGGATATTAAAAGAAACTTTTGATCGACAACATTTACAAGAAAATAGAATTGATTTTAGATGCCTCATCCTCATCAAACGATAGTTTCGTCGGGCGAAGAATGAGCATCAAACGTCATAAATGCTCTTTTACGATGTTTTACAATGTTGTAAGTACACATTATTACTAATTCAATGTGAAGACGATGTACTCGTACCTACATTAAAATTACCTTTCTCAATAGATACAAAGTATTAAAAACTAATCAATTACAGATATACATTAAATGATGATAATTACATGGTGCTCATATATTTACAAATATTGTAATCGTAGACGATTTTTCCTAACGTTTTAACAAATAATATACCTATCAATGTGTGTGTTAAGGTTCTCATACAATAACATAATCATAAGTATAAATAGAACCAACTCAGGAGTACGCTCACCGCTGCATCGATTAGTTGACACCTACAATAGGCAGTTTGGCTCAAACTGATATCATGTTTCTCAGCAAGGCTATATTTAGAAAAGAAATTGTTACTATTTTAAGTGTTTATTTTAAGTATTTTTTAACTCTATTATTAAGTTCTAACCTTTGTTTACTTATTATTACACTGATGTTTGTTGTCCCTAAGTAAATAAATAGCATAATCAATCAATCAATGCTCCTACTGTTGACACACGCCACCTCTCTGTGAGAGGGAGTGGGCCGTAATCCACCACGCGGGCACAGTGTGGGTTGATAGATGACACATGTTTTCGAATTTTTGGTTCTAGGACATGCCGGTTTCCTTCACCATTTCGAGAGCAGTGGTGATAACTAATTTACACAAAACTAAACCGCCTGTCAGGGTTCGAACCTACGACCGATAATTACTCGTAAGTTGCGGCCGTTTCCACTGCGCCACTATTGCTCTAATTAATGGCACAAAAATAATAATTTATGTAAGTAATTAAATTAGCAACCTGTTTGATTTTGTCAGGAAAAAAAAAAAAAAAAACCACACAAAGTTTACGTTTATTTTTATTACATGCCGAAGACACCTCACTACGATACCTCGCGATTGTAGTTTAGCTCAATACCTCGATGTCAACTCCATGTAAAACACATGCATGCTAAAAGACAAGCACGCACATTTCGTAAAAAAATATAAAAATAATTACTATAATATTTTGATCTTGATGCATGAGACTTTTTGGTACCACTTTTGGTCATTGTCCTTTGACAGATTGTAGTAGCTTGATTTGATCTGCTGGCGTCTGTACCTATTCGTGTGCAGAAGTCATGAAGTGACACAATTCCATAAAATTTATTTATTACTTCACTGACGTAACGATCGCTATTTCGAACAATATTGATTCCCCGTACTTATTCATTATTCTCGTAAAATTATGTCATACCGGCAAATGACATGCCGTTAGGTACAGACGACAGCACATCAAGCTACTACAATCTGTCAAATTTCTTTAATAGATTTTCAACTTTATCGAATATAGGTAAGTATAGATAATTATTATGACATCTACATATTTACATTAGGTACTAAAATAATAATACATATATGTACATGAGAAAAAAAAAACAAGCAAAAGAATCATAGGGCATCAAAAAATTCGTCCGCATCGCTGTCAACAGGAACAGTGCCCAAAAGGCTGGCGGCATTGCCACGTTGTATGGCGATGCTAATTCTTTGGCCAAGAAACAGGCCAGCCCTCTGGTCACGTGAAGAGTCGACTAAGCGCTTGGCGATATCTCGATAAACCAAGTGGGCACTCGGACCCCATGGCCCTAGTGTTTCAACCCCAAACGGCTCGAAGATAGAACTCCCAATCAGGCTGGAATATTTTCGCCGTTTGAGGTTTTCTGCACCAGCAGCAGCCGCTCCAGTACAGCCCACCGTGCTAGGAAGATGGGATGGCGCAAGGGTGTCGACACATGTTGCATCCCACACCAAAGGTCTGCCTAACTTCCAGGGCATTATGGTCATTCCGTCTGGTCTCTTTCCATCGTCGCGTGCCAGGCCGTTGGGTTCTAAAACTTTATCGTAAAAGCATTAGGTTCAAAGTTGATTGGGAAAATTTTACAGTTTCGGGTAGCTTGACCTGCTGGCGTCCGTACCAACGTAAAATTTATTCATAACCTAAGTACTTACCTACTTTATAATTACTCATTCACATTACCTGCTAGTTAACTTTATAATTTCATTAATTTGCACACCTCAATAGGTTATAATACAATGTACCTTTTATACTTGTAACACCTTTTTAACATGTATTAAGCAAATAAATGATTTGATTTGATTGATTTGATTTGAATTTTCGAATTGTCTAAGTATACTTCTTGAAAGTGTATCCATCATCATTGGGCTACTTACAGATGTCCACTGCTGGAGATAGGCCTTTCCAATAACACGCCATTGAACTCACGTACTCACATTCAGCTGCTACCAGTGGTCCTAGAGACCACTGGTAGCTGGTGGTGGTGGGGTTGCTGGTGTGTGGATATTGAGTGGCAATATCTTTCAAAGCATTTCGTATTTTCTCAACACGATTGACCCAAGGTTTTCGATAACTTATCCAATACATCTTATCTTGCCCTCATGGCAATTTATTTAGAGTTAGCGCATAGTATGTGTATGTATGGTGTGTGATAACGATGTTGAAAAAGTAAAAAATGTACTGACATTTTTTACTTTTTCAACATCGTTATCACTGTCTAGGCCCTCAGAAACCTTGCATAGAACTTCCATTATTTACTAAAAACATAATCAATGGATATTTTGAAAGTTACCCAATAAGTAAGTACTACTAAATTCATCTGTTTTCATACACGTAGTATACTCGTTGGTAACTAAAAATACCATCTGAAATACTAATGGTATTTTATTCAGTATTTTTTATTATAATTTTCCTGCCAGTTTATTATAAGGTTTTCTCAGAAAAAGAACAATGGATGACGTATAATTTATGTTGTGGTAAATAAGGGTTAAGGATTTCAAATTACCCTTCCTTAAGAAAAATGAAGTTTGGAATCGTAAAATGCCTTAGTTTCTCTTAATTCACTAGGTAGGTACTTTAATCTTAATTCACTTTTGACGCTGATTTTGTAAAATCTCAATCAATCAACTCAGCCTATCGCAGTCCACTGCTGGACATAAGCCTCTCCCAGGCTGCGTCACAACTCCCTGTCCTCAGCCTTCCTCATCCAGTCCGTCCCAGCAACCTTCTTAAGGTCGTCCGTCCATCTAGCTGGGGGGCATCCCACACTACGCTTGCCAATACGCGGTCTCCACTCCAGGACTCATCTGCTCTACCGGTCATCGGTCTTTCGACAAACATGGCCAGCCTACTGCCACTTCACACAGAAGATCAATATAAGTTTTTAGGGGATCAACTAAATAGTTCCCACACTGAAATTAGTAGGTTGGCAAAAAACTGCGCATTTTAGTCCAACTTTGCCAAAATATTAATCCAGAGATAAGACAAGTTCCAGGAAATGAATTTATCATTTTCGACCAAAACATTGGTGTGTTTAAAATAAGTGTAATCATAACAGTAGGTATCTAGACAGGAACCCAGGACAAGGCCCTGAAAAGATAAGCTGGTTTTTAGTGTCCAAAAAAGATGCAATGAAAAAATCGTGATTTTTGTTATCTGGGAGTCAACATACTAACTAAATGCATAGATTTTTCAATATACCTACATACACTCACGCCTTCTTCCCATGTGGCATAGGCAGAAACTGCAGAAAGCCATCTGCTACGATCCTTATAATAATAAAAATAATAAATTTATTTTCAGAAAAAACACATTCAAGGTTCACAGAACAATTTTCCAACTGAAAATGAACATTATAGAAAAAAGTGTATCGTTGGTGACTGTACTAATGAATGAAAATCATTGTATTACGAGTACACAGGTATCTGGAGTAGGTATGTAAGGATAGTAGAAGATGGTGTTGCTTCGTTACCGTTCATACATCAGCATAGCTGTTCACAACCACTCGATACGCTTTCGTACCGGATCGAACATCAATCAATGTTATTGTAGGAGACCTCTAAACGATGTTCAGAAGTCCAAAACCCGAAAAATTTCTCAGTTTAAAAGAAATAGACGACTTTCGACTTTTTTTCACTTTCTTTTCGACAGCTGGTTGCTTTTGGTCAAGTTATCAAAATGTTTAATTTTCGATACGATAGTATGTCGGATCATTGTGAATAGCCGACTACGCACCTGACCTTTCTAAAAAACATCACAATAAGGTCAATATCCTGCCAGGGTAGCGGGATCGTCCGAAAGGGTTACCGCTGCCCTGGAACATAAAGGGCTAAGGAAGGAACAACACAACAGTGTCAGACTCTTACTGACTAAAACCCACCCGGTTTTAGTCAGTAAGAGTCTGACACTCCCTTCCGCTCCACCCAGAGCGGGAGGGGTCATTTGATGGTTTCCCATCTTCAAAAAAAAAAAAAAATTAGGTCAATATAATATTTAATGTACTCAATTATATCTTTTGCTTTTTTTAAAAGAAAACTACTACTTTTATCCTTTAGTATCGGTACAAACCATTCATGCCAGTATCTACCATAGAAGTGCTTTACCACCCTAAGGTTAAATGTCACTTGCACTTCATGAAACGACACAGTCTATTTTTGCCTATGGGACAGTTAGAAAGTTTCAACCATAAAGAAATTTTAACTTAATGAGATGTTTTTGTCAAAACTGGTGACGGCTACGAGGCTACGAGGTCGATTATATAAATAAGCCAGCCAACAATATGGTAGTGGCGCTGACCACCCAGTTTATGCTGCATTGCTTGGCCTGCAGTCGGAAATTACACTCTGCATATCTAGCAGGCGGTCGGCTAAATTATAACAGTCGCACGGGTCCATCGCTCAAGTGCAGCTACGCATGTCCTTGGATGGGTGACCGTGCCGTGCCTCGGCACACAAAGCACATTAAGATTTGGTCCCCGGCTTTAATTCGTGGATCTTTGACAGTCGTTACGGGTCGTTTGAAGCTTAAAAGCCCCATTCCTACAAAGGAGTATCGTTTGGGCAGTCGCTCCATATAAACAACTGGTTTTTAGCTGCATCTGGTTAACCTGGAAGCCAGCCCAAGATAGGTTTTTCCTTTTAAAAATTTAAAATAAAAGTTGCCCCACACTAGGAATTTCTCCTGTATCGTGGGTGCGTTTATAAACATTTAAATTCACATATACAAACAGCCAGACCCGGAACAACTACTTGTAGGTCATACAAATATTTGTTCCGTGCGGGAATCGAACCCGTGACACGCAGCGCAGCAGTCAATCGCTTAACCACTGCGCCAACCGTGTCGTCAAAAGTTGGGAAAAGGCTACGCAGATGATGAGTCGGGTAAGTACATATACCTAGGTTGGTGTTACGTATACGAAGCCGCCCGGATATATCCGGGCAGGGAGAGAACACACACAGTCTATCGTATCCAATAAACTCCATTAAGTATATTTCAATATTTATGTACTTTAATCAGTCCCCTTTCACATTAATGTCCTATGCTAAGTTAATGCTCGTTAATTATATCAAAATTATCTATTTACCTATAATAATTAACTGTGTTTGATA
Source organism: Apamea sordens (assembly GCA_945859715.1). Lineage (NCBI taxonomy): Eukaryota > Metazoa > Arthropoda > Insecta > Lepidoptera > Noctuidae > Apamea > Apamea sordens. Next base: position 3,243,699 of record OX244002.1, read on the forward strand.
TGCAGAAATTAATATATTATTGGAGGCACGATTAAATATAGGCATTTCTCTTTATGCGCTTCACCTATATTTGCTTTCATATATAAACTGATATTATAAAGAGAAAAGATTTGATTTTTGTATGTATGTTTGTTACGCTTTTATACTACAGGGAAAAAATTGGCTGGTATTATTATACGGATTACGAGGATGGATCGAGTGTCAACGCGCAACCAAATATAACAATACAGAAAGAAAGAAAGAAAATACATTTATTTGCGGCAAACATGACGCATAAAAACCAACACAAACACAAAAAAAAAAATCAAGTTGGGGGTAAACATGCATCACATCCACGCAAAACGGCCATCGCTCAGCCTAATGCTAAGACCATATGGTCTTAGACGAGACAGAGCCCCAGTGCTGGTTTTCAGCCGAAGACGGCGTTGAAGTGACGATGTCAACCAGTGCAGCATACAATTAGACATAAATAAAAACAACAATCAAAATATGAAATATAATAAACCAATGCAGCATACGAATAGCAATTCATAGCATCTGAACAAATAAAAGTAACGTTGTTTAAAGCGTATTGTCAGAGCTTTTATACGGGGAATCTGTGGGTCAGACACACCAAAAGATCGCTGGATGTCCTGCGCGTCCAGTATAACAACATCTTCAGGATAATGTTGGGACTGCCTCGCTTCTGTAGTGCATCGGAAATGTTTGCACTGTATCATACTGATGGCTTTCATGCCGTCATTCGTAAGAAAACTCAAGATCCCCCTGATCTGCAGAATGCGTGGCAGCTGCAACGGAATTCTGAAGACACTAGAATTGAGAATTCTAGTGTACTCTATGGACTGTAGCAGATAGGATCTCTTCTCCGATATGGATATCCTTTATTAAGGGGGTAATTTCAATGTATTTTATTGATTTTAATGCACTTTAATTATATTTTTTTTTTATTTTTAATACTGATTCTAATGTTAATTTAATTCTGATGTTAATTTATTTTATTTTTATTTCTAATTTAATTAGAACTGTATGGATCAAGGTATCTCAAATAAATGAATTTTAATTTAATTTAATAGACACGAATAAAAACAACAATCAAAAAATACCTAGCAGTAGTCAAATTGATTCAAATCAAGTTACACTAACACTGGACACTAAGGGCACTACATAAGGTCTGATCCTGCTGATACTAAGGGCTATAAGGGCTGATTTTTCCAACGCCATATAATTTTATAATTTTGAATTTTTGACAGTTCTCCCATACAAAACCTGTCAGACGTCAATTTTATTCCACTAATTAAAAATATCTGTCGATAGAAAAATCAGACCTAAAAGAAGAAAAAGTACAGACGCCAGCAGATCAATCTACCCGAAACTGTAATTTTTTTTTGTTTTACCTTCATGCTTTAGCGATAAAGTTGAAAATCTATTAGAGAAATTTGACAGATTGTAGTAGCTTGATGTGCTGGCGTCTGTACCTTCAGGTTAGCCTGAAGGTACAGACGCCATGATTGATGACGCGTGATGTATAAGTTTAATCTGTCTTATGTCCATTCAAACCTGCATAATGCATCAATCGACTCAGCATATCGCAGTCCACTGCTGGACATAGGCCTCTCCCAGGCTGCGCCACAACACCCTGTCCTCCGCCTTCCGCATCCAGTCCGTCCCAGCAGCCTTCTTTAGGTCGTCCGTCCATATAACTGGGGGGCGTCCCACACAACACTTGCCGATACGCGGTCTCCACTTCAGGACTCGTCTGATCCACCGGCCATCAGTCATTCGACAAACATGGCCAGCCCACTGCCACTGCAGTTTGCTTACTCTGCGAGCTATGTCGGTTCATTATAGGTTGATTATGCATAATGCACTGCTGGGGCACAGCCTCCTTTTGGTGAGAGCGAGTGGGCCGTAATGGAATGCACGCAGGCCCAGTGCGGGTTGGTAGATGTCACATGTCTTCGAAATTTTGGTTCTAGGACATGCCGGTTTCCTCACGATGTTTTCATTCAAACCTATAAATCACTTATCAGATTTGAAGATCACGTTTATATAAAATGATGACAATGCCAGCTCAATGATTCCTTGAACCTCTTAGTCATCAATTCCCTTAACTATTACATCGTCATATACACCGTCATCATCCTCATCAGAAATCTAATTATGAACATTTATTTTATTATTTATGTACACACAGTAAAATACATAGGGATATGACATAATTATAATTTGAGTACAAAGGTACTGCTTATGTCTTGAGAAATTTCTTCCAGCAGACCTGCGAAAGGAGAAGTAAAAAAGAAATGTAGATAATAGTGTGTGAGAACAAGAACATGAATGTGTGATGAATGTGTGAAAACTAAAACTAAACCATTAAATATGTAGATACACATATAAAATTTAAAAAAAAAACTTAAATATACTTTTTTTTTGGCATCAAACAGTCATATACAAATAATAATTCTTAAGACAATTGGTGGCTTTTTATTTTTTCTTTCTTCTGTTTCTATTGCGGTCTCCAACACATCAAGCATATTGGTGACAGCAGAACTACTCTGCTCGTGGTGGTAAAGATACTGTCCCTCACTGCCATCATTGGCCAGAAAATTGAAAGAAAGGAAAATATTTATTTTGCTACAGCAGTGCAATTCTGTAACCATCTCACCGTGAAAACTTAGGTGAAGTGAGCGTGGAGTGAGTTGTCATTTCAAATAATGCTAGGGATTGACACTACTGACAACTCACATCAAGCTCACTTCACTTGAGTTTTCACGGTGAGATTTTTACAGAATCGACCGGCAGTTCAGGAAAGCCGCAGGGGTATCGTGGTCGTGTTACCCAGTAACTGAGTTGTGGAGGTCAGATAGGCAAGCTAAATATTTAATAGCTAGTTATTTATTTTTAATATTTACTTAGCTGCATCCGATTAAACTAGAAGCAGATCGCCATGAGAAAAGACAGATGATGCTTTTAAGAAACACCAACATAGATATACAAGATGCAACATAGATATGAAGAATATAGAAGAATGGAAAGCTTTCATAGTGAATGCCTCACAACTGTGCCAAAAAAGTTCATTTCAGCGGTAATGCCAGACAGATGCTGTCTGGCGATGGCTTTCTATTGAACCTTTACTCTTCAGAGACTGGTGACGGAAGTGTATGTAATTGAGTAGTACAGTCACCAGCAAAAGTATGTATACACTCGGCTTTATTCAAAAGCGAATTACTCCTTTACTTTTTAATAAAATTTTATGTTGTTACGAACATATCATTTTCGAACCCATAGGTTTATGTAACGTGTCGTATTTCAGCGTTGCTTTCGTTATTTCTCGAAAAAAAATCGCAATTGAAAGTGGCCAAGTGTTGACATATTGGTGCTCGTGATTGTACCTATCTGTATCGATAAAAATTATGGTTGTCAGACCCTTGTAAGTCAAAGCTAAAGGTAGATGAGTTTGAGTTGAGAGCTGTTTTTTTTTTAATATACACACAAGTTTTATAAGCAAAGTTCCAAGGAGAGAAATTAAGACCATATTCATTTATCAGAATTGCCACCAAACTGTTTTCCAAGGCACTGTTTCCTACTGTTTTTTGACGTAGTCTTTTGAAAGGTCAGCTTTTATTTTTAAACGACCTATAAAGGGTTAATAATCAGCTCTAGATCACGGTAATGTAATCACTTTCTGAGTAAAACTTGCGATAAACAATATTGTAAGACTTAATTGTTAGTTTCATGTAGCGGCCGATAATTTACTTAGTAATAATACATAATACTGTTATATGGCCGACATACATGGTACACTGTACAGGTAAACGCAGAAGTTTAATTTGACTGAGCTTTGAAATATAAACATTATTTTAAGTAAAATTGGGAGGCCCAGACGGAGATGGCGGGATGAGCTGGATTCTTCGATCAATAATAGTACTAGATTCCCGATAAGCGCTTCAACAACGGCCCGAAAAATAAGACCACAAATACTTTTGTGGTCTTATTTCAAATTAGTGTGTTTTTAACCTTATTACTTAGACTTTAAGTTTCATTTTAGAATAAATGACTGAAAATTAAAAAATAGAATGATTTTATTTTCAAGCGACATTTTAAATATATTTTGCAATGGTAATTAAACTTTATGTTTAAGCATTAAGGTTTATAATAAACTGAAGTTGTTAATATTATTAAACTTTTTTCTAAGAAATGTAGATGTTTACGTGTGTGCAAACGTAGCCACTTGAGCGACTAATTTTTGTTCCTGATCCTTAATCTAGTACTATTATTATTGATCGAAGGCTGGATTCCTTTAATAAAGATTGGCCCTCAGCAGCTCTGGACGGAGAGAAGTGGAAAGAGGGTAGGGACGTCTTTGCCCAGCAGTGGGACATTAATGGCTAGTAAAAAAGTAAAATTATCGTGTCCGTAGCTAAATAATAACAGCCGCACAGATCGATCGGTCAGGTTAAGCTACGTTTGCTGCGGTTGGTCTGTGGATGGATAACCATCTTTACATACCGAGACCCCTCCGTGCCTCGGAAAGCACGTTAAGCCGTTGGTCCCGGCTGTCATTCGTAGATCTTTGGATCTTTGACACTCGTTATAGGGAATTCAGAGCCCCGAAAGTCTGACAACTAGTCTTACCAAGGGGTATCGTATTACCCAGTAACTGGGTTATGGAGGTCAGATAGGCAGTCGCTCCATGTAAAATACTGGTAATCAGCTGCATCCAGTTAGACTGGAAGCCGACCCCAACATAGTTGGGAAAAGGCTAGGCAGATGATGTCTGCAATGAATAACCTGTTTTTTTATAAAATGAAAAGCTATATTGTTATGGAAAAGGTGTAGTTTAGACAGTTGCAACCACCTTCTATGTTAATATGCTTCTTTTTCTTAGCGTATAAACTGCAAAAAGTTAAAACATATTTGGCCCAAAATTCAGCTACGGCGAACTCCGCTCACTGGCGCAGGCAATCGTCAAGTACACAGTTGACAATATAATTTGTTATTTTTAGATTACGGAATAATGTATTCATTCATTTACTTTCACTCATTCGAAACCAATCCAGGCGCATAAATAAAATAAATTACGGAAATTCAATAAACTAAGTTAGGTCATACACTACCTACTTATCAATTACTAATTAACAAAAATTGCAAAATTAAAAATTATAATACACACACCTAAACCTCAGGTTGTCAACCCACCCTATTTGCGTCAGGTTACAAAAAAAAGAAAATAATGAAGAAAGTTTGAATATTATTATTTTTATTTTCGTAATGTTTTTTGTTTTTGTTTATTTCTAATTTTTGTAAAAAGATCATAATATATACAAAACAAAAGCCATTCAATTTATTGAGTCAGAGCTTCCCTGTAAACGATATTTGACGTTGTTTTATTTTGTGGCAGCAAAATAAATGTATTTTCAGGAGCTCTGACCCGCGATAGGCCAACATAGAGTTGGCCATGAGTAAAACATTCTTTACGTAGGTCGATCCCTACTAATTCGAAAGTTTGGCCCTGGGACTTGTTAATAGTTAAGGCGAAAGATGTTTTTACCGGAAATTGAAGCCGTTTAAATGGGATTGGCAAATCAGTTGGATCATCGGTATCCTCGGTATATGAGCTAGTTGACCAGCTGCTGGGCCGGTGATAAAGGTCGCTACAGTTAAATTATCCTTCAATTCTTTATAAGCAGCCTCATCCCATTGCACATGCTCGGAGAGCTTAAATTTCTCAAAAGCATGATTGGAATTCCGATTTTTAACGTCAATTCATGTGGTGTCAGTCCATGAAGGGTTTAGACAATTTAAAAATTCCTGTGGGTAATGGACTGCGTCTTCGATATTAAATTAGCTGTTACAGTGTCGATCGATTTGTATTTTTTTATTTGGCCGGGGACTTTTTGAATAATCAAATTGTTTATTTCGTTGACCGTATCATTCCTAGGTGTCACTATTGCCCTAGAACACAACCAACGAAAGTCCTTTTCGTATTTCCGTAATTATTTTTTTTAAATAAAAGAACACTTATTGTGGCATAACTATACCTAATAGTTAGACATTATGCTGTCGCGACACTTTTTGTAAATAATGATGTATTCTGCAAAGTCGTACTACCTACATTATTTTATTCTATCATCAATAGTTTTAACAGCGCACACGATGTAAAGAATATTTTATGTAAGGATCCCGATTTTTTTTTGAAAATATAATATAGCCTATGTCACCCGGGGATAGTGTTTCCAAATAGTGAAAGAATTTTTCAAATCGGTTCAGTAGTTTCGGAGCCTATTCAATGCAAACAAACAAACAAACAATCAAATCTTTCCTCTTTATAATATTATTATTAGTATAGATATAGATAATATTATAAGTTTGTTTATGCTGATTTTCTCCTTACGAATGAGCCCTAAAGGGAAAACCAACATAAACTCAGATGTACATAAATAGTCATTTGTAGTAAAAATATTATAATTATTATTTTCTCCTGTCTGTTTCAAACGGGCCTTTTGAGTTATCTGTCATGTGTAATATGGTTGGCTAGGACATGCTGCAAAGCTTAGTGTAACTTAGGCATTCTGGACAAACGGTTCTCAATATCCACAATGAGGTGTTATGTGCTTTTAATTGTGATTGCCATTTTGGATGGGAGTGTATGTAAATTGGTAAGTCTTTTCATGTCGATTTTGGAGCTTATTATTATTTTGTAGTCTTTTTTTTTGTAAAAAAGTTATTTTTATATTTAAATTGTATGTTTCATTGGCAAATTAATTAATATGTGAGCTGTAAATGAATAAATCTTTTTCTTCTTATCTGTTAGTAAGTATTCAAAAAGATAAAACCTCTTTCCAAAAGAAAAATTTGTCCCACACTAAAATTTCTTCGCATCATTTTGATGTCTACATAAAACACAAATCTCCCTTTTAACACCTCCCGGAGACCCAGACTCGGGTCTGGGTCTCCGGGAGGTGTTAAAAGGGAGATTAATGAATGATTTTTCGTATGAATTAAATTATTTTTACCAATAGATCGGTCTATTGGTAAAAATAATTTAATTCATACGAGAATCGAACCCGTGAACCGTAATGTGCAGCGCCATTTCAATCTTAAAACAAACTTCTTCAAAAACTTCAAAACAACTGTTTTGCATACTTGGCTATTGAAAATAACAATTTATGGTTTTAAAGAGCATTTTGGATCAGTTTCATGTTCTTAAAACTAACATTTATCTCAGTAGTAGTAGTATTGCAATCCTTGGGGTTTGATTTAAAAAAAAAAAACCCCTTTCACTGAGAGGAGGCGATCGTAATTTCCAAAATTCATGTTCTGTGAGGTACTTACTGAGTACCTATTGCGTTGTATCGGTCAGTCAGTCACGGAATCACTAAAAATAACTTAATATCTACCTGCTATTAAATTGGTGACCTAATTAATACTACAATTTACCTGTTATTTTTACCTACAAATCCTAATATAAATCTAAAACCTAGTCAATACCTACAAAATGAATTGACCATCATTAAGGTATTAGGGAAAAACTTCAACACCTATATTGCTATATATTTTTGGAACGAAGTTCCTTATCGCGCGTTGCGAAAGGGGGAAAAAATTAAGACCAAAAGTTGTAACGACACTTTTTGCTATAGTTGAAAGCCGTGCGGCGTGCGCGTGTTTCTCTGTCTGTCTCTCTCTCTCTCTCTCTCTCTTATAGAAAGCAAGCCAGTTTTTGTTAATAATAAAAAAAATATTATTATAACTTAAAAAAATTAAATTTTATTACAATTCCTTCACTAATTAATCGAAAGGAACTTCGTTCCATCCGGGTGTCCCTTGACACACTCTCAAGTTTTTTTTAAACGTCGCTCCACACTAGGAATTACTTCTGTATCGTAGGTGCGTTTACAAACATTAAATTTAAACTTACATACCTACACAAACAGCCAGACCCGGAACAACTACCTGTACAAATATTTGTTCCGTGCGGGAATCGAACCCACGACACGTACGCAGCGCAGCAGTCGATCGCTCAGCCACAGCGCCAACCGTAGGTACCTGAACCAAAAACAACAGCTAATGGCGCAGAATTATTTAAACCTCGATTTACACACTACATACTTGGTTAGGAATTTACCTATAGTTACTCTGTGATCAACATCGCCTGAATAGCCTTTACCCAACTATGTTGGGGTCGGCTTCCAGTCTAACCAGATGCTGCTAAATACCAGTATTTTACATGGAGCGACTACCTATCTGACCACCACAACCCAGTTACTGGGTAATACGATACCCCTTGGTAAGACGGTTGTCAGACTTTCGGGCTTCTGACTACCCGTAACGACTGTCAAAGGTTCACGAATGACAGTCGGGACCAACAGCTTAACGTGCTTTCCGAGGCACCGAGGGGTCTTGGTATGTAAAGATGGTCACCCATCCACGGACCGACCGCGGCAAGCGTAACTTAACCTGATCGATCGCCCCGTGCGGCTGTTATTACTTAGCCATAAGCCCCTCACCGAACCATATTGGATGTGCACCAAAAACTATCAATTACTCCATGCAGATCTATTTACGAAAGGAACCTTAGTCCTCAAACTTGCAAATGAATGCAAGCAATACTGACCGATTACGTAAGAGGCTTATTCTGAAAGGTCCCGGGTTCAATGCTTGGCTCGTTAACGGTAATATTTGTTTTACAAGCCACCTACACGTTCCTGAAGCCCCGTGTCATTAGCATAGCAGTGTTTCTGAGAAGTGTTTTATGATGATTGTTAATATTTTCAAGCTTGTTTACCGTTGTTATGAACAGATTTTTTATGGTATTTGGTTTTGCTTGCTGATAGATAATATTCTGACATTTTGCATTTTGTATCCAACAAAATATGTTATCGTTCAATAATCGTCAGCATCTCATCAGCAGATCTGGTTTTTTTATATTTACGAGTCGTTTTGCTCGCGGTTTCGCCCGCGTGGTTGTCGGGAACTTACTACCGGGTTATTGTCCTAACTCAATCATGACCTATCCGTGTCCGTATTTTATATGCTTAGCTCAATAAATGCTGGGTTTCCCATACCAACTTACATAGGGTTATTTTTAAGACACAAAAGTAACCTATGTCCTTCCCTAGGATGGTAGATATTTCTTTGCCAAATTTTATCGAAATCCGTCCAGTGATTTTGGTTGTGAGAAGGTAACATACTGACAGATTTACTTCCGAATTTTTAATATTAGTATACAGCTTTATTGTTTTTTTTTTTTGACAGTGGTTGCGGGTAGTCAGAAGCCCGAAAGTCTGACAACCAGTCTTACCGAGGGGTATCGTATGACCCAATAAGTGGGTTGTGGAGGTCAGATAGGCAGTCGCTCCATGTAAAATACTGGTATTCAGCTGCATCCGGTTAGACTGGAAGCCGACCCCAACATAGTTGGGAAAAGGCTAGGCAGATGATGATGATGATACAGCTTTATCAAATAGGTTTTTACATGTTCTATAAACTGTGTCATAAAAACTATTTCTTTTTCCGCATCATAGATTTCGACAATTACTTTTCATTGCTGTGGAGGACTTTGTCTGCACGAGGCAATTTAATATCCATTTCTCGCAAGTGCAAATTGACTTCACAGACATGTAAAAAAAGTGTGCAATGCCATCTGCTTAATGTCTTTTAGCATTTAGAAGACTAGACGTCTTATTGTCATTAATTAAAGCATCAAGGGTAATCAACGATGCAAAAGCTAAACATTTTTCGTGTCTTGGCATTTGCTTTTATAAATTTGCATTAGTTAACATAAACTCATGCCTGCTTCCCATGAGGATAAGCAAAAAGTACAGAACGCCACCTGCCACCATCCTTACATACTCCTTCTGCTTCGTTTGCTTTCACAAATCTGGTGATGTCTGTCTTGCATTAGTTAAACTATTGTGAATTTCATTCATTATGCTCAACGATCATTTTGGCCAGATACAGAAAATATAATATCAACCTTTAAGCGGAATGGGAACCTATTGTGAACTGATCAGAAGGAATAAGGATCATTGCTTTGAATTTCAAAGTATTAAAAATGAAATCCCACTACAATCCTTGAGAAACATGTAATAAAACATTAATATTAACTTGATAGGTACTTTTAAACATTTAACATCTTAAATTTATGACGATTTTAAATGGTTAGTAGGTACACCTTCCGTTCGCTAGTCAGTTCTAAACGTGGGCAGAACATAACTTCAGTAGTTAATTTACGTTTCCTTATACTCTCAGACTTGGACCATTGTGTAACAGCTCGTTCAGGAAATTGCTATTCGCACACCCTTACCCCACGATCCTATGACACATAGCCATGGCTTTAAATCTAAAGTTTATAAGACTTTTCGAATATTAAATGTCAGGCAAATTGAATAAAAAGGCATACTACACTAAAAAAACTGGTAGCGTCGCCGTCGTGTGACGGGTCATTGAGCTCCCTAAAATAGGGTTGAGCTACACGATGCCTATATGCCGTCTATAGGGACAGGTCAACTCAAATCTGCAATGGTTCTGTAGCGGTATCTACAACGCCACATGCGAACAACGCGTCATACTGACGTCACGCAAATCCTGCATCTCGCAAGCAGAGTTTACCACGCAATTAACATAGATACAATTTCCCAACATCAATCGTTGGGCAAATGCCCGCCAGACACAACACCCGTCTGGTTGGAAGATCCTCCCTTTTCTATGGAGTTTGAGTGAACTTTACACCCTGTTCCTCATACTTCTAAAGTTGTTTCTTCAAAAGGCCCTTCCAGACATGGTCCTGCATTGTTAGACTCACATACAATCCTAATAATATAATGTTTGGACTTTAAAAGAGACCGTGACCTCTGAGTTTGTTTCAGCATTTCCTCTCAGGGATCAGTCAGCTAGGATAAGCCGGCGCCATCTAGTTATTTTAAATATTGACCAACAAAATATTGACGTATAAAAGTGTCTTAAAAGATCTACTTCCATAAATAAACATTTAATTTAATTTCAAGTATGACTAAACTTTTCTTCATTCAATTCCAGAACAAACGCACAAACCCGAAGATCCAACACAAGGACCTCTCAATCAAATACTACACAAAACAGACAGACATTACTATCCCAGTCATGATGCATCTAGACAAAGCACTAACCAGGATACTATCGAAAGAAGCAAAACACAAAATAAGAGAGAAATTTAAACTACTAGCAAAGGATATATTAAAAGACGTAGAGGACCTCTTCACCCATCCAAATCTACAGCAGAAAGTGAAGCTGGAACTGCTAGATGTAAAGATACTGAAGAATACGACGAAAAAGGTGGTGATGAATGAGAATGTTTCAAAGTATTTGAAGAGTTATTGCCAATGGCAGGGGGAGAAGAAGATTGCTAAAAAGAGGTGGTTCTACTCTGTTTTGTTTACGGGACTCGACTTGTTCTATTTGGATCGGTTTGGGTCTGAAGTTAGGAGTTGTACAGGTAAGATGATGGCAAAATGATTTCAGCTTGTAAACGTCGTAACTGGGGATTGAATATGGCCTAAGTAGGCTAGTAATAGGCAAAATAATTAAAACACTCATGACATGATTTTTAAACTCGGAGTTGGGAGAAATGAAGGAATGTTCGAGGTACTTTTTAACGAATTGCCTAAGGCCTGGCAACCAAAAGTGCCTTAGGATTAAATCCAAGGTCTTGTCATAGCCAATGTGGTTGTGCTCGTCATGGAACACTCGAAGCAGACTAAGTCTGTGACCTCGGGGGACAAAGCAAAGGAATCGCGGTTGCTCGCCAATCGGAGTGTACTTATAGTACAGAAGGTAATTTCTCTCAACATAGCGATTAGGGTCTAGGCTGCCTTCTCTAAGTTTTTGGAGAAGATCCCGTGTCTCTTCATCTGCTGCTTGCGCTATCTGAGCCCAATTGCGATGTTGAGTGACATGAAGCACTTTACGAGGGGGGTTTCTGCTTAAGTAATCGGCGTGTGACATCATCGCCCCTTTTCGATACTCCATACTCCACTTGTTTTTAGTCTGTTATCGTTTTTTATAGAAGAAATTTCTATTGGGAAGTCGATTTGGACATTGACTTCGAGCCAAACTTGTAGCCAAATTCTGGGCCGACTTCATTTACATTACCATCAACTTAGTAAGAAGATTTACATCGATACTTTACAAAAATATACATCTTCCTTATTATGTTTTAACCTTAACCTTAACGGTTAAGACCTATTTATATAAGGAGCTAAGCTTACTGCCCATCTGTAGTCCATGCATCAGTTACCTACTCAAAGACTTAAACACAGCTTATCTAGAAATTTAATAAACCGTACATAATATAACCTGTTTCCATATCCTCCCTGCAGTAAAAGTCCGAACTAATTATGGAAATAAGCCTGCAAAGCGTTTGAAACGACAGGAAACGCAGAAATCTTGCGCAAACCATCAGATATAATCTTAAAAGTCTTTATTTTATTTGAATGTATAATATTCTAGTGAACATAAAATATGTTTTGTAAGTTTTAACATACTATTTGCAAAGGGGACACTATTCTGGATCAAAATTTGAATCCCGGGTTAACTTTAAAAATAAACATCGCCAATATGTGAATTTTCGCACTTATACTCCTCCACTAAAGAAACGATCTCAGGGTGACACTATTTTAGAAAATGTTTAAAATCAAAATCTTAATATTCCAGGTCGAGGCTACATGAAAGGGATGTGCAGCAACAAAAACAGCTGTACTCTCCTCGAGTGGCATCCAGAAAACATTGCCTACATACTGACGCACGAAATAGCACACAGGTAATCTACACAATATTACGTTCGTCTTTACGCCTTCACATACTGCCACTAACCACGAGTGGGTATACCTAAATGTTCGTCAGGCGCACCCTGGGCAGTCAGTCACCTTCGCTAGCACCTTGGCGACTGGTTAAATCTATGGATACTTACACAGTACGAACCTGTGTATTTACTTCGTGGTATGAATTATTCTCATTGAATGATAAAGTGCGAAGATAGAACGTCTTCTTTTGACTCGCGAGTTATGAATGAGAGAACAGTGCAAATATACTTTCACATGATAGCCGATTTACATATCTACATTAAATTGTGGCTTGTTAGCTCGATGCCGAGGTAAAGCTTAAACTTCCCAAATTCAAATAAAGCGTATTTTACTTAGAATAATCATCCGGGAATTTAAAAATCACTCTAGAAGTCTCTACTCACTATACCCTCAAGGGACAATAAAGAACAATAATTTAGGAGTAACAAAGAACGGGTTTGCATTTATAATTATACTAGGGCTGGGATAGGCTCGCAACTAATACTCTTGAAGAGAACACTGAAGAGCTTTTACGTAAAGTTTATTTCTCTAATCTAGTCTATGAATGAAAGGAAATCATTAAGCTGAATGAAATCCATTGAAGTAGAACATTAAGTTTATAGCCAATGCTTATGAATACAGCCGCCATTGATAGCTGGTGAGCTTAGACTGGCGTCTGTAACAGATTAAATAACTACAGAGACTTTGAACATCCTGCAAATTATGGTCATGATTGATTAATGACTCTCATTGATCCCTAGAGCAATGAGAATCACTTTTTTCAACTTCACTCAAAAACATTTTTCTGGCTAGGGTCAGAAAAATGTTCTTGAGTGAAGTTGAAAAAATTTAAATCAAAGAGTTGATGCTTTGATTGGTTACCACATTGTGTTGGGGCTATTTAAAGTTGTTTTGCCATTTAATGTCAGGTAGGTATATTGTTTAGTAGTAACACACCTTTCTAGATTTCTTAAATAATCTGCCTGTCCTTTCTAGCAATTCTCTCTGATTTCTGACAAGTATGTCCTCAATAATTGTTTCCAGTTCTTCTCTTATCATTGCTTCTCTATCGCCAAGTAATCTATAAATTGCATCTATTAGTTATATCGTCTCGTCCATCAACTGATCTGCTAATGGATCGTTTGTAAACCTTACTTCTTATTGAATCCCGAGTTTTTATTACCAATCGTTTGTCTGTCATCTTCTCCATCTGGTTGCCTGGGTAGGTAGATAAAATTGAGAGTAACGTTATTAGCCAATTGCAAAAATTTAGACAATATTATTCCCAATTGCCGTTTTTAGGACACAAGCTGTGTTCTCTCGTGTCAATCAGAGCGATAGTCGTCTATTGAGGCTAATAATAGCGACGACGTGTGACTAGATCTAGCTGCTAATTAGATTCTCCGAATCCTAGCCAATAAGTGCGAAATATTTGGTAAGTGTGAATATGGCTTGTTTGATAATACTGAATTTGTCTGCATAAACGAATATCAATGACTTCCTGAATTCGCAAGTATACTAGACAGTGCTAATTTTAGTCGGTTGCAGTGGTTGGTGGAATTTATTACAATTAGACATCAAGTTGGTTTTAGTGCTTAAGACAGTGGTGAACATATTTATCACAATGACCTTAAGTCACCTCTTATAACCGCCATTGAACTCTTGTCTTAGATGAATGCTTGGCCTATTCCATTTACTCGCAATAAGAAGTGGCAGGCAGGAATTTGGGGTCGGGGGGCTCTGGGCTCAGTCCGTCCCGGATTCCGCCCGAAAATGAAAAAAAAAAGTTACCAGTCATCTCAACAGTCACAAATAATACAAAATTATGGTATAAAGTACCTCTCTCTACCAGCAGTGCGATTCTGTAACCATCTTACCGTGAAAACTTAGGTGAAGTGAGCGTGGAGTGAGCTGTCATTCAAACTAATGCTAGGGATTACCACTATCAGCTCACTCTAAGCTCACTTCACCTAACTTTTCACGGTGAGATTTTTACAGAATCGATCGGCAGGTCCAGTACCCAGTTCCAATACGCATTTTGCTATTTTTTTTTACAGTCTTTTAAATTAAAGGTCTTTCTTACAATTTCAGTCTTGGAATGGCACATGACGGTCCTCCCCACAACGAGTGTCGAGGACAGAGACACATCATGGATGCTAAATACAACCCTAGGAACCCTGCCAAGACTTGGTCACCTTGTAACAGGAGAGACCTCAATCATTACTTGAAGTAAGTATTTAGGCAATCATAAATCGAGAATCTTTTTTTTTGGAACGAAGTTCCTTATCGCGCGTTGCGAAAGGAGGCTAGACGAAAAAAATTAAGACCAAAAGTTGGAACGACACTTTTTGCTATAGTTGTAAGCCGTGCGGCGTGCGCATGTTTCTCTGTCTGTCTCTCTCTCTCTTATAGAAAGCAAGCCAGATATACTTCGTTCCATCCGGGTGTCCCTTGACACCTCTCAAGTTTTTAAATATCACTATCTGCACACACAGGTATGCGGAGATATCTTAACTGGGGTACGGATCTATCTTCTAATATGGACTTCGAATGTTTGGAATACATTATTGGTGTTTTGTCTTGTAAACCGACATATTTCTTTCTGGTCATTCACACACACACAGGCCCTGCTTAGTTTGGGGGTCACCGGTCAAACCAAAGATTGTGATGCACAAACTTAACTGTGTTTATGTAAAATTACTGTCTGCCATCACCTTATGTTTTTGCGAATAAAACTTTTTGTATTTTTTTTTATAGTAAATTTTGTCTAGAGTCATATTCCTTACCTAAGCATGGAAGATCATAGTGAGAAATGCAGCTGATTATAGATATACTATATTATATTCTATACTTACTGTTTCAAATTTAGTTATGTGTAATAACCTGATCTTCTTTATTACAGAAGCAAGCAGGCGTGGTGCTTAAGACGGGACCTGAGCACGATAGTTTAATTAGATGCTAATATTTTTATAACTCATTAATAATAGAATGCTGGAGTGTGGTACTTTACGATTTTGAGCGCCTGTTAAATTTATCTAAGCAACGCTCAAACTGTGTTGGTGTTACTCAAAACTGTTAGGCACTATGCTATGAGTCACTGTTTAAAAAGATTAGCCGAATGAGGCTATTCGGTTATTATAAGAAGCACTTTGACTGAAAGAATCTAGCCCAAATAAACTCTTATAAAAATTGATAATTTGACTTTGATTTGATTAGTACGAAGCTGGTCGAACGAAGCAAGTAAAACCTGCTCGGAGATAAACTGGAGTGCAAAATGGAGTACTGCTACGCAAACAATGGGACAGTTTACATCATTTTTCCTGCGTGCTCTGATACCTCCACATTAGGTAGGGTTCCCTCTATTTGGCAGAATCTTGATGCTCCGAAATTTATTTGGCATAACACACTTGGCATAATCTTCTTTAAACGAATATTTTTAAGGCATAAAAATGCTTTAATATAATTATTGTTTGGCCGAATATTTATATGTCCGAATTTACAATGGCATAGTTTTAAGATAGCAGAATTTTATTTGGCATAATTACCTTTGGCAAAGTTAAAATTTCGCATAATGTCGTTTACCATAACGTTCACTTCGCATACTTATGAAAATGGCAGAATTTCGTTTGGAATAATTTTATTAGGCATATTGACATTTCTATACAATAGCATTTTTAACCTTAAATTAAAACATTGTCGTGAAAAGTCAATAATAAATATGATGTGCTACAAAAGTTAGTGACAGAAACGAATCGCTGCAAAACCGACTCCACGTAGTCTTGTCTGCCCTACCCCTAGAGTGTAATTTAAGCCCGCGTAGGCGCGGAGGGGCGAGGCGGGCCGCGAGCTGAGGAGCAGGTGGTATTAATGGGCGCCGCCGTGGTGAGCCTTAGAACTGTCTGCGACGATAAGCGCCGGAGCCCCGCAGCGCCGGAGCCGTGACAGAAACCATGACTGCTGCATGTTGCATGCTTGCTTACATGCTTGCTTGTATGCTGCATGCTTACTGCATGCATGGTGTATGCTTGCTTGCATGTTTGCATGCTCGCTTGCATGCTGCATGCTTGCTTACATGCTGCATGCTTGCTGCATGCATGGTGTATGCTTGTTTGCATGCTTGCTTGCATGCTTGCTGTATGCATGGTGTGTGCTTGTTTGCATGTTTGCATGCTCGCTTGCATGCTGCATGCTTGCTTGCATGCTGCATGATTGCTGCATGCATGGTGTATGCTTGTTTGCATACTGCATGCATGGTGAATGAATGAATTAATTTTCTGTAATGATTATGGATATGAAATGTATGCCAAAAGATGATTCTAACTCTAAAATTTCTGAGATATGCCTTTTAATGACTATCGGTATGAAATGTATGCCAAAAGACGATTCTGACTGTGAACTTTCTGCGATATGATGGTTCTACTTTTTAATTATTATGGATATGAAATTTATGCCTAAAGATGATTCTGACTTACAAAATTATGAATTTTGAATGTATGATAAATGACTATCTGCCAAACGATTTTCTGCGAAATGAAGTTTATGCTATCCGCTGTTATGCAAAACAATATTATGACATAAAAAGTTCTGCTATAAAGGGTAGACCCCATTAGGTACACGTACAGGAACTAATGGACGCTACAAATAAAGGCTCGATGCTCCCCGCAGACAGCGTGATGCGACAACGCGACAACGCGACACAATCAATATAAAATAATGTTATATGAAAAATGGAGATTCTTACAGGCGAGTCGCGCCACGCCTGACTGCGGGGTCTTAACGCCAAATTCGAATATCAGCGGGGTGATTGCATAACACACTAACAGTAGCAATGGCTTTCATTTTGACAGTTCAACAACATTCATTGCGTTATTTACATTGTTGAACAAACAAAATTTTCAAACATAATGAAGCAATGGATTAGCAACATCCTTCAAAATGATTGAGATTGTGTCAGCCCAGAACTGTACCCAAATTGCGTAACAAACTATGTGTTACGCAATTTGGGTGCAGTTCTGGACTGACACAATTTAGTTTTCAATCTTTTAGTTTTGACAACACGGTTAGCGCAGTGGCTGAGCGATCGGACTGCTGCGCTGCGTGTCGCGGGTTCGATTCCCGCAAAGAACAAATATTTGTAAGTCCTACATGTATTTGTTCTGAGTCTGGGTGTTTTTCTATCTATAATATGTATGTATTTACAAAAAAAAATGTATATAAGTAGTTTATCAGTCATCTTGTTACCATAACACAAGCATTAGGTTGCTTAGCTTGGGACTAGATGGCGCTGTGTGAAATGTCCAGGGATATTATTATTATTAATCAACACGCAGATAAGAAGTACGAAGCATAGGAAATTATAACTTCTCTATATAAATTAAATGATTCGTCAGAACATGCCACTAATAAACACACTGATCATCCTAAAGCTGCCCATTTCTTACTTGCTTAATATAAGTAAAAGGTTCTCTTCACTTTAATAGTTTATTGAGTGCGCATTATAGTCGAAGCTATTGTTTAAGTCAATAAATAACCGTGCGTTTATCGATTTTCACATTAAAAGCACCGATCACTCATTGTGTACATTTTCACCGTTACTCGCCATTAATCGAGATGAGATCACACAATCTAAGCAAAATAATAATGGTACACATTAAGTACACTTTCTCCGAGATTTAATGCCTTTTTGTGTAAATAATGCAGCTTGATAGATTAATAGATAACTTTGTTAGGCTTTTAATCGAGATAATTATTTTTTGATCCGTTATTAATAAACTACTGTAGAGGCTTGTCTGCCAAAGGCAACCTCATATGTTGCAGGCCGGATATAATTTAGCGCGAATGACATTCGAACGTTCAAGCGAGTGTCAAAGATAGATGGTTCTAGAAGAAGAGGTGACATTTAGACGATAAGACGTGAATACATTCTATAAATATAAATATAAAAGGGATCATTGTGTTTGATTCCTCCCGGTACCTTGGAGGGCTCGTCTAGCCCTCCACACTACCTACATTATAGTAACTGTTTTGATCATTAACCACCAGAGTATAGCCAAACCACCACCGCTTTGCATCAAAACAGCAATTGCCTTTTTTTTAAGATGGGAAATCATCAAATGACCTCTCCTGCTCTAGGCTGAGCGGAAGGGCGTGTCAGACTTTTACTGACTAAAACCCACCCGTGTTCCTTCAGTTGCCTGTGCCAGGGGCCACGGTATCTCTTTCGAACAACCCGCAGCCCTGGCGGCATCGGAACTAGCAGACCCCGTCAGTTCGTGCTGGGCGCTCTCTTTTCGGGCGGTTCTCTTTGAGGCGCGCGTGGAACACAACGCGCCGTCGACCCGGGCCTGGTTCTTACCGGGCGGTGAGCTGCCCATTTCTCGCCACCCGCAAGCCCCATTCACTCTCGCTCCGTACCATGGCCTGGACCAGGGCCGGACGCGAGAGATCGCCGCCGCCGATCGCCGCCACGAGGACACGGCGGAAACACCAATTGCCTGCCAGTATATTTTATTTATTTGTCTAGCACATGTTTCCAACCACTACTCTGAATAACGTTTGGTTAAGTACGTGTTTTGTAGGAAACTACTTAAAATACGGCTGGAACAATCAAGGTCAAAGTCAAGCGACGATTGGACTAAGAGAACCATCGATTGGGTCCCACTAAACGCACGACGCCATCGCGGCAGGCCGAAACGAAGATGGCGGGACGAGCTTGACTCGCCTTGACGCTTCTGCCGGCCGGTCCTTTCGGAAGAAAGGACCGGCCGTAAAAGACAGAATTGTGTGAAAAAGGGAGAGAGAGGCCTTTGCAATACAGGCTAATTAGTTAATTAGTCAGTAAGAGCCATTTAACAAGGCGTACACGTTAAGAGCGAGAGAAAAAATAATCGATTTAAAAATAAAATAAGCCGTGGCAGCTAAGAGATGACCAGTCCCAATTGATGGCACCCTTACACGATCATGACGCATGGATTAGCACCGTTCAGCTCAACCATTTTGAAGGGAGCTAAATGATCCAACACACGCGCCACCACTGCACTGTAGTCTCTTAAAAACAATAGACAATCAATAGTAATCAAAACTTCGATTATGTAGTGAGAGATTTGTAGAAATCTTTAGCATACGCAGAATAATAAGCAGTATATAATACTGACAGGTACCAGTTTTATGTGACTTTCCTCCTGTCATGATTCTCTCTCATTTGGCTCCCAGAATACATTAATAATACGTCTTTACATCATTACTATACGGCTTTGACCAATTTTCATCGGCCATTTTCAACACACTACAATACCTCCTAACCAACCCGCATTGGGCCCGTGGTGAGATACGGCTCACTACCTCTCACGGAGTGTAGGCCTGTGTCCCAGTAGTGATAATGTTATCAGCAGATAGTGCCTGGGAAAGTCTTCGAAAATCGAGTGTGGGCTCTGACTTTCTGAGTAGTATTCATTGCGCATTGTGTGGTTTGACACGGTGACCGTTTTTATGCGAACACAAAAGGGATGTACGGAGTTCGGGCAGTGCACGAATTCAGTGGATAGAAATGCTGCACTAAAATCTATTGCTGTCTTCAGCACTTATGGAAAGGCCTTAGGTGCACAGCAACTGATTTCTGAGATCCTGGATCAATGGCGAAATACACTAGTCTTTTTAATCGGTTAGAAACAAACATAACCCTTCACTTTCACCAGACGAAGGCCCGTGCATTGAAAAATTTCCCAAAAAAATACTCACAAAATATTGAATATTTTTTAAACCCAGCAACAGTAGCATCCACCCCACAGTTCTATCGCGCCAATTAGAAACGCAGTAAGGATTTTGAGTGGAAAATTGAGTTACTTATAGATTCGGAATCCTCGTAATGAGCTCTATATGGTGATTTGATCCTTATTTTGATAGGTGTTCGGGAAGTGGTACATTTAATAAGCAAAAATGCAGTATGTTTCTTGCTGAGAAGTAAATTACCAAGCACAACTGCAGCAAGACATATTTACTACTCTTTCGGATTTTCCTTACTGCACTTATAATTAGCACGGCAGAGTTAATATCCGGTAAGTTACATAAAATTATAGCAACAAGTTAACCTAGTGCAGGCTATGAACTTATTTTTTATCTAAACGCGACCAGTGCAGTGCAATGTTGCCATTGCGCAGTGCTACAGTTCTCACGCACGCCCCAAAACTAGAGCGGGGTAGGGTTGCCAACATTAATTATTTTAGAAATAAGAATATTTTAATCGTAATAAGAAATCATAATTGCACTAACCTAGCTACGCTCTACGCGATAGCCACTGTGTGAGCTAAGTGTGTAAATAATTGGTTAGACAGGAGAGAACACATAAATATATAACATAAAAAATGCATGTCATCATTTATTTTTAAATACCTAGCCTTTTCTCCAACTATGTTGGGGTCGTCTTCCAGTCTAACCGGATTCAGCTGAATACCAGTTTTTTTTTTTATATAAACGTTGCCCTACACTATTTCTCCTGTATCATGGGTGCGTTTACAAAAATTTAAACTCACAAACACAAACAGCCAGACCCGGAACAACTACTTATAGGCCATACAAATATTTATTCCGTGCGGGAATCGAACCCGCGACACACGCAGCAGCGCAGCAGTCAATCGCTTAACCACTGCGCCAACCGTGCCGTGTTTACATAGAGCGACTGCCTATCTAACCACCACAACCCAGTTACTGGGTAATACGATACCCCTTGGTAAGACTGGTTGTCAGACTATCGGGCTTCTGACTACCCGTAACGACTGTCAAAGGTTCACGAATGCCAGCCGGGACCAACGGCTTAACGTGCTTTCCGAAGCACGGAGGGGTCTCGGTATATGCAGATGGTCAGCCATCCACGGATCAACCCCTTTTAAATGATATGATAATAATATATAATTTTAATACCTATTTATAATCGATCGAGCTGTGCGGCTGTTATTATTTAGCCACAGCCCTCTTTTAAATGATATGATAATAATATATATATTATATTATCTATTTATAACTTCATGGTTGTCCATTCCCATGGTTGGCATCTATCTCAAAGGATTTTCTAAGCATTCTTAAAATGAAACGAAGACCAGAATCTGAGAGCTTAGACTTTAAGCTAAAAGGCTCTTATTTTCAAAAAAGAATACTTAACGTATTTATTTACAGTAAACTTGATGAAAAGAGAAATCTTTCTTTTACGAGATGCATAGTTAACGCTAGACAATTACTAGTTAACATGACGATCATACCACTTAGCAGACAAACAGGTGATCACAAAATGACATTATAAACCCAGAGAAAGTGGCCATAATATCATAAACCTAGCATATCAAATAACTCTAAACCGAGACGGGAGAAGACGCTAATAATATGTCAAAGAAAAATCACACTACGTCAACTTTTAAATAATTTAAAGATCACACAGAACACATCGGTACAGGCTGTTTCTGAATTGGAACTGCAACGCGAAATCCGAACCAACATAAATTTATGAAAAGTCGAGCCAATATACATAGAGCATAGGAGCTCAATTTCGGAAAGAACAATGTAAACTTTTTGAAAAAGTCAAGCTATTGTTTGTTTAGCTAAGAATCGGACAAGATCTTTTACAAAATATCCGTAGGCTAAATATTTGCACGGCTGAAATGCCGAATATAGTGAAATCCATAGATCTTAAGAACTTATCTACCTATTGTCTTGCAAATAAATAACATTCATTCATTCTAAAAAAACTTGAGAGGTGTCAAGGGACACCCGGATGGAACGAAGTATAACTGGCTTGCTTTCTATAAGAGAGAGAGACAGACAGAGAAACACGCGCACGCCGCACGGCTTACAACTATAGCAAAAAGTGTCGTTCCAACTTTTGGTCTTAATTTTTTCCGTCTAGCTCCCTTTCGCAACGCGCGATAAGGAACTTCGTTCCAAAAATCCATCTTCAATTATTTTGGCACGGAAAGAAAGTGTTGCTAAATTACTCTAAATAACACTTTATAAAATAACTGAAAACACAGTTTAATTAATTAACACAGTTTAGTTTTTTTTAGTTTCCTTTGAAATCGAGCTCATATTTTATTGCTCCATCCACTTTTATTACCCGACTGCGCGACAGCAAAGACAGGGTTATGTATTTTTTCATTTTTGTTTATTTGATTATTATTTACTTACTGTGTTTTCAATGAAATATATATACTGGATAAACTTCTTATAGGTACTTACTTAGGGATGATTTTTCCAACGCCAGATAATAATTATTATCCGAGGTATAATTTGAATTGCCTACAAGTAGTTGTTCCGGGTCTGGCTGTTTGTGTACATGTGAGTTTAAATGTTTGTAAACGCACCCACGATACGAGAGAAATTCCTAGTGTGGGGCAAAGATTTTTATTTAAAAAAAAAATAATAATAATTTGACCGTTTTTCCATACAAAATCTGTCAAATATAATTTTTATTCGTGACATATAATTTTTATTCGTGGAATAAGAATGACTTCTTATTCCACGAATAAAAATTATATGTCGATTGAAAAATCAGCCCTAAATTAACTAGCAAACAATTAAAAAAATTTAATATAATAACCTAACTAAAGCTATTAATTAGCAAACTAAAATATTTCGCTTCTAAACTTTTTTCCATTATTCATAATGTTCGCCCCGAAGCTCCTCAAAAACACAGCCTGTATAAAACATGCAAGCATATAAAATGACGACTTATGCTCGAAACAATAGCGGCACTTGACCTGAATAAGGCGGTAGCTTCTCTTTTTACTCGCCGTCAATAAAATTACTTTATTATGAGAGTAATTTGCAAGAGTTTGCACTTTCTCCTGAATATTATGCGGATGTGAGATGTTCGCATTTTCGTTGTTATTTTGACTGGCTTGTACCCGCGGCTTTGTTTACGAAGATGGTTTCTTTTGCATATTTAGATGTCTTTTGAGATTTCCCATATTATTGTTAAAATTCCATAAAATTATTCGAGTTTATCGCACTAATGCTAAAGCTATGTGTTCGCAATAAGGCGAACTACACTTCGCGCGCTCTCCCCCGTGCACACCGCTCGACGCGACGCGCGCGCCGACGACTCGCTGAAACAGAGACGAACAGAGTGTTCGTTCTATCGTGACAATGTAGCCGTAGCATTAGACTACAATCATGAGAGCAACAACTTTTGTTTCTACCTTAGGCATCATCGCCATCATATTTTTGCAAGCCCGCAGTCGCAAACTACCGAACTAACAATTAAATCAGCTTGTTACCTAAATGGATATTATTCTTTATAATCTCGGAATGGAATTTGACAGCTGGCACAACTAAAAGCACGTTTCATTTACCTTCTGGTTTGCGTATTATAGGACCTCAATCTAAATCATTTTGATATATTGCTAATCCATTGCTTTATGTCTGCGAAACATTTGTCTGCTCAACAACGTAAATAACGCAATGAACGTTGTTGAACTGTCAAAATCAAACACTTTGATACTGATAGTGTCCTACGCAATCCCCCCGCTGGTTTTAAACAATACAAAACAAACAGCCCTGTTAGAAAAGTCTTAATACTGACATGTTTCCAATTTTATTACAACTAGGTATAGATATAAATTCAGGGCACGTCCGTCTGTACACACCGATCTCGAAAACGCAATATTAGTATTCTTAGTATAGACGAAACTGAAAGTTACACTTTTGAGCGAAAGTAAGAGAGCTCGGGTGAAACTGTACGTCGATTTAAAGTTACATTTTATTTATCGATGAAACGTGCTAACTCGATTACTGCACGACTCTGTTGTCTTGCGTAATCGATCGATTCATAAAAGCTTCTGTAGTTTGAAGATAAATAAATAACTTTTGTAAATAATTAGGTCGGTGTCGTACGACTATTCTTCTATATTACTTTGATATATTATAAGAACTTACCTAAAACGGTGAGGGAAAACATCGTGAGGAAACCGGCATGTCCTAGAACCAAAAATTTGAAGGCATGTGACATCCACCACCTCGCAATGGGCCTGCTTGGTGGATTACGGTCTACTTCCATAGAGCTGCCTGTACCTCAGCAGTGGATAGGTAGTACCATAGATATAAGTTTATACTTCTATGGGTAGTACAATAGAATAAATTCATAGTCGACCGCTAAATCACTTATCAAGGAAGAAAATAAACGAACGCGGTCGCATTAGCATACTTCAAAAAACAAGAATATTATTTGACATTTTTTTGGCACTGTGTTGTCTAATGTCTTATTTGTTTGCACTTTTTGTCAAAATATCGTAATAATTAGCTAAAAGCAGTGCCACTACTTGCAAAACCACAAAGCGATATGATATATGATTGGTGCTGTTCCACAAACGACGGAACACTTTATTAAGTGTTCCGTTGTATATGGAGCACCAGGATATGATATTTCATATCCTACGTGTCCACGCTGCACAGCTACACGTTACAGAAACTGATGGACGCTGGTGATGGCGCCAAATAAGTAGCCCAAGTCTGGGCCGCGTCCTTTTAGATTGCTATCGATACGTTAAAAAGAAGTAGCACACACAACAAGTAAAATTAGCCCTACTGGATTATCAACACCTATATTCCACATCCATACTAATACTAATATTATAAATATGAAAGCAACTCTGAGTGTCTGTCTACATGTTTGTCTAGCTGTTACCGGTATTCAATGAAATTTGGCAAACATGTAGACTATGACCTGGGATAAACCCTGTCTCTAAGACAAAGGATTATTTTTATCCACGTAGTACGCTCCCGTGAAATTGTTACTGACCTGCACGCAAGTGAAGCTCCGGACACAAGCTAGGAAACAATAATTGTTACATCAAAGTCAAAAGGTATCATTGAACTCTCACAAATGAGATAATGTTCCTAATGACGCGACGGCCACTTGTTTTAAAGGCTCTCCCCCACAGGCGCGTTATTATCTTATCGATCAATAATATCGGATGCTCTATCCGATAATGCGTCCAATTCCTTGCCACACAGCTGACTACCCCCCGCACTACCCCCCCCCCCCCCCCTCTCTCACGCACTACACGTTACTACGTTATTATCGCAGGTGTGCGTAAGATAGTATGCGTCCTACTACAAAATGTTCTAAGAACTCATATCGGAATATCGCAGGACGTAGGAACGCAAGCGTCCTACTTCTATTGCATCGTTATTATAGCAGCAGTGTCTAACTTCGTGGCTTCCTAATACAAAATGAACTGAAAACAGAGCGGCAATTCTCGTAATTTTAAGTACGTTCACAGTCCCTCCATTGAAGAAACCTCTAATTTCCCTACATTGTTGATAGGTTTTTGACATTGATTGTTGCCGAGATGAGATTGCGACTAGATTTTTGAACATTCTTAATTACGGGAATTGGCATTCAGATATAGCAATAACGCATCCGATATTATCGACCGATAATAACGCGCCTGTGAGGGAGAGCCTTTAATGTATGGCAGATGATTCATGCTATTACGTATGCAAAACTTGTTTAGAGATTATGCTATCAATAACATAACTTAATGGTCATTACCACTGAGGATGAAAGTAGTCGCAATGAACTTAATTAATACAAATATAAGCACAGATACAATTGTTTGAGATAGTGTTGATTTTCAATAAAACTGTTACTTGCTGATTATAAATGTTTAATTATTACAGTTAGATATGGATTTACTTCGAAGGAGGGATTTACAGAGCAACGCTTTGTTGAGTGAGTTCCGCGTGTGGCCGACACAGCGTCGAGTGGCGTGACTGTAGCGCGGCGAATCCCGCGCTGGCTTGAGCGTTTATAATAATAATAATAATAATAATATCCCTGGACATTTCACACAACGCCATCTAGTCCCAAGCTAAGCAACCTAATGCTTGTGTTATGGTAACAAGATGGCTGATAAACTACTTATATACATTTTTTTTTGTAAATACATACATATTATAGATAGAAAAACACCCAGACTCGGAACAAATACATGTAGGTCATACAAATATTTGTTCCGTGCGGGAATCGAACCCGCGACACGCAGCGCAGCAGTCAATCGCTTAACCACTGCGCCAACCGTGCCGTCCATTCATTCCGTTCCATTATGTATGTGTGTGCGTCGACCGCGCGCGGCGCAGTGTTTTTGAGTGTGTGCGTGCGCATAGTGAGTTTGGCTTGAACAACAATTCTATCCACCAAGTCTCTATTGATATAATTCTTCATCTTTCTGTCTCATTTCCATTTATTACTAACTAGCTGGCGCTTGTGACTTCGTCTGCAATCCAGGATGATAACTAGCCTATGTCCTTACCCAAGTCATGGTTTATCTGTGGGTCAAATTTCATCCGATTCTGTTCAGACGTTTTAACGTGCAAGCGTAACAAACAAACCCACTTTCCCATTTATAATGTTAGTAAGGATGGCATCAGCTAAAAAGCTGCTGTACAAAGTCTACTCCAGTTTTTGGATCCAATTTATTTATTTAAACAACACCTAATAAGGAACTTCATTTCAGAACATGTAGTCTTAAAATAATACTTACACGTGATACACCCATCTGAATCTGACAAACTTTATTTTATTGTAAAGATTGCATCCTTTCTGTATACTTAATTACTTTATTTTCATGACACGCAAGAGCAAAGAAAGAGTTTTTAGATAACCTCCTAACCAGCTCCATCCTTTTTCAATTACTCTCATATTTTTCACAACAACCAAGTACACAGAAAGAGTCTTATCCGATGACCTATTGACCACAAACTAAGTAAACAATGAAACAATAAATTACCCTAAACTCGCCCTAAAAACCGAATCAAACTAAATGTTATCCAACACCTTTTGTTTCCACTGCTCCACTGACATACAGACTGACAGAACAGTTATTTTTACTCATTAATTCATTAACATGTGCCTTTGAGTCGGATGGACAAAGGACCAACGGTAAGTGGACACGCTTCGGTTGTGACTTGAAACAGTCTTTGTAATATTTTAGAAAGGGGAAGGAAAAGTCTTCATACTTTTATTATTTTTAGAGGTCCGTACCCAAAAGGTCTTCTTCTTTTCGTGTCGATGGTACTCTTGTCCTTGTTTTTTTTTTTCATTTAGTTTGAGCCCAGTAGGTGGCCCCGTGCGGCATCAGTGGCATTCTATAGGTCATTCGAGGAGCAGGTGAACGGGCACTTAGGACACTCCAGCAAGTGGGGCCTGGTCTGATCAGAAGCACCGCACTCGCACTGACTGTTGGGTAGGTCAGTAATCCCCCACTCCGACAAATTATGTTTGCAGCGGCCTACCTGGGTACACAATCGTTTGAGAGCTTTCCATATAGGCCACTGCAGAACACGTTGGAACGCAAATGTTCCTGGGGTTCAGCGAAGTTGGATTGGATGCTTCTCTTCCAAGGGGTGAAAACGAGACCATTTCGTCTGTCTGTCTGTCACATTAGGGAATTTGTGCCTGGTTAGTGGCAATAGGCTCGCCCCTTGACGTAAAAATAACTAGCGAAATGTAGGTTGGTGTACAGACGCCAGCACATCAAGCTACTACAATCTGTCAAATTTCTTTAATAGATTTTCAACTTTATCGCTAAAGTATTAAGGCTCAAGGTTGATTGGGAAAATTTGACAGTTTCGGGCAGCTTGACCTGCTGGCGTCTGTACCTACAGTACTCTAAGTATACCACTGAGTCCACCCTGCAGGTAAATGCAGGAGTGATGTTATGTTATATTGGCAGCATTTCAATCCCCACACCAATTCTGCAATCATCATAATCACCCTATAATGTTCCCACTGTTGGGACACAAGACTCCTCTACCTGTGAGAGAGTCCGGGGCCAGGGCCATAATCCACCACGTGGCCAAGAGCGGGTTGTTGGATGTCACATGTCTTCGAATTTTAGCTTCTACGACATGCCGGTTTCCTCGCAATGTTTTCCTTCACCGTTTCGAGAGCAGTGGTGATGAAATCATTTACACAAAGTTAAGTGCCTGCTTGGGTTTAAAACCCACCTTAATTCTGCAATACAGTCAATATATTCAAGCAATTTCCCAACGGAATCCCGTCTAAACCTTCCGACGCAGCAGAGCAATAAACCAACCCTTTCTCTTTTAGTTTCCGCGGTACACAATGGTGTTGCAGACGTGTGGCTGTGCGGAGAAAGCACGCAACAATAGCGTGTGAGGTGACATATCGAAACCAATCTGTAACATGGGTTGGGAGGTGGGGTGGAGTCGGTGTTTGAATTTAAATATTTGAATAGAAATAGGACATCGCGTGTCGGCAAGCGTAGTGTGGTATGCTAGCAGTACGCAGCTAGATGGACGGACGATCTAAAGGTGGCTGGGGCAGACTAGATGCGGAAGACGAAAGACAGGGTGTTGTAGCACAGCCTGGGAGAAGCCTATGTCCAGATGTGGGCTGCAATAGGCTGAGTTGATTGATTAAGGATCAGCAGTGCGATTCTGTAACCATCTCACCGTGAAAACTTAGATGAAGTGAGCGTGGAGTGAGCTGTCATTCCAAATAATGCTAGGGATTGATACTACTGACAATTAACATCAAGCTCACTTCACTTGAGTTTTCACGGTGAGTTCTTTACGGAATCGACCGGCAGAAAGAGAAATTACTATGAAATTCTCCTGTAACCGCGACCCTATTTCCCCAACCGCAGGACGCTGTCCTTCAATTACCTTCTATAAAAACAGATTCATTATCTAATGGAAGAAATCAGAAAATGTATGGTAATTTCTGCATCTTACATCTACAAGCGCAAGTCAGGTTGTAAATGGTTAATCAGTTTATTGGATGATGTGAAAAACTAGGTAGTGAACTTGTGCTACATATTCTGATCATTCACATGATCTGACCAAGATTATGTCTGGACTTTAAAAGAGACTGTGACCTCTGAGTTTGTTTGAGCCTTTCTTCTCAGAGTAGTCAGATAGGAAACACCGACCTCATCTAGTTTTAAAAATATGATTGACGTGTAAAACTGTTTAAACCTACTTGAAGAAATAAAATCATTTATCATTAATTATGTCTTCTGCGGTAGTGATGACATGGGGCTTCGAATATCCATTTATTTATACCTCAATTACGAGTCAAACATTCAAAGCAGTAAATCGCATCAATGTTCGAGTAGTCATCATTATCTATAATCAAAAATTATTATATTTATTATTTGAATAGCGTAGCAACTCTATGCCACTAGTGTCCATCTGTTCCGATCTACACAGAGCGGCGCGAACCGAAGCGGAACTGTTGCCTCATAGCGACCATTTTCACTATTCTGCTATTGCTATCATTTATTATAATAAATCAGTAAAAGGATTGTTATTTGTGTGTCATTCAGTGTGGCTTCGTATCTTCCTAGGTTAGACACTTTTTTTTTTGTAAATGGCATCTCGTAGTTGACCTTGAGAGGTCGTGACTACTTAACCGGACTATTAAAGGGTTAGACACCTATTTATTTATTTATATATACTTTATTGTACACCACAAAAACGCAACAAAAAAAAATGAACACTTAAAATCAGCAAACACTTAAAAGGCAATCTTGGACAGTGATTTGCCTGGACATAAAATAGGATTGTCGTTGGTTCAACAATCAACAACACTACAAAATAATAATAATATCCTTTATTATATCCTATTATTATTCTCGTGGTTTTATAAACAAATTCCTCTTTCCCATACTTAGCGGACGCGTGTTCAAGTTAAAATCAACTCTAAGGTACTTGTACATATTTATTACTTGTTAAAGTTAAACGGGATGCTCCACCTAATTGTTTAATGGTTATCACCGCCTTTTTTTTGGGTAGGAAATCATCAAATGACCTCTCCCGCTCTGGGCTGAGCGGAAGGGCATGTCATTTTTACTGACTAAAACCCACCCGTGTTCCTTCAGTTGCCTGTGCCAGGGGCCACGGTATCTCTTTCGAACAACCCGCAGCCCTGGCGACATCGGCCCTCACGGACCCCGTCAGTTCGTGCTGACATCTCTTTGAGGCGTGGAACACAACGCGCCGTCGACCCGGGCCTGGGGGCCTACTCCGAAGTGCAAAGTGCGAAAGTTCGGATCGGACCGACACATGGCCGAACCGAATATTATTGAAAAAAGCGAAAAAAGTTCGGATCGGCTAGTTGGGTCGGGACCATAGTCAATATTTGAAAGAGTGTAGGAGTGTAGGATCGGAACCAACCGAACCAAATAGTAACTTCGTAGCAGGAAACGGCCGAACATTCGGCCGATACTACTTCGGAGTAGACCCCCTGGTCCTTACCGGGCGGTGTGCTGCCCATTGCTCGCCGCCCGCAAGCCCGCGCCTACGGATGCTTGTTACCGCCTTTAGGCTCAATTTACACTGCTGCGGAACGGAGTAGAAGCGATTTTTTTTTTGTACAAATCATAATGAACTTTATGTCAAAAGTGTAACGTACGCACAGGAATTATCGCGCATTCTCGGGAATTCCGGCAGTAATAAACTCGTATCTAGTTTGTACGTTAGCCAATTGACATAAAGTTCATTTTGCTATGTATGAAAACTCGCTTCCACTCCGTTCCGCAGAAGTGTAAATTTAGCCTTAGACAGCAAATATACCAGAGCCATAGTAAGTGCCTGCCTTTAGTTTAGTTATTCCTAAACCTAAACTTCAGTATGAACAGGATAAATCCAAATTGTTTTGATTACAAAGGATCAATGTGTTTGGCCAACATCTATGGTCATCATAAACCAGTTTTTATATTTTTAGAGACATTCCAGATTTAATTAAACAACTTGATCTAGTATCAAATTGGCCGTCTAGCCTGCCTATTAGAGGCTTCAAAATAGGCCTTCTGCTGATGACCGCATCTAAAAACAATTTCATAGGAGATGAGCTTACCCATTTATAGTAATTCTTAAATTACTTTTTTCTGGAGACAATGAACGAGAAGTTACCTTATTTGGACCAGAAACTTCCTACCACCACTACCAAAACCTGTCCTTGAAACAGGGTCAAATTAAATTAGCTAGCGAAACTCTGCAGACATGATGGGTATCAATATCTAAACACGATAAAATAAAATAAATAAAATGTTTTTTTTTTTTAGGGTCATCGACCGCTGGTAATTTCTCTACCTACTTGAAGTTTGAGTTGAGGAAATCTGTTTTCTTTTGTTTTATCGCGTTAAAATATCGACACCCATCACTTCAGTGAAGTTAACACAACAAAATACATAGCTAAGAACACGCCTGACTAATTCAGCTTTCAAACAAAAAAAAAACAAAATCAAATTCAGTTCATCCGTTCGGGAGCTACGATGCCACAGACAGACACACACACAGAGACACGTCAAACTTACAACACCCCGTTGTTTTTGCGTCGGGGGTTAAAAACAGATTTTTTAAACTGATATTTCAATTAGGTACCTACTTACTGCGGTCGATGACAAAAAAAAAACATAAAATTAATTTATTTGTTGTATTAGCATGTTCATGATTAGGTACAGGTGCCGCCTAACCAAAAAGGGATTACAGGCTTGATGATAAGTGCATAAAACATAACAACATCACTAGTCCGTCATTAATTAAAAGTCCGGTAGGTAGGTAACCCCCACAAAGTATCATAGTTTTCCTGTAGAAGCAAAATAAAAAATAACCAGGAAATACAAGGACGAAACTCTCACTCCAAACCATAGACACAACAAATCTGTTACAATTACAACAGGCAGACTACAAATAGTTACACTAAAAACAGCATCGCAGGATACATGTGCCCGATCCCACGACACCAAATAACGCGAGTACATATAGACAGTTTTTATTTAGTGTAACATTAACATTTTAATTGAAATGAAAGTAAAATCCGCGGCTAAAACAAACAGCTGACACAGTTTGGGAAAATAGTTTTTACAATTCCGAATTGCAATAGACTAGTGAGGGGGTTTTATCGATAGAACGTTTTGTTTGTTTGCTGAAATAATAAAAGTAGGTAACGATTTTTTTTATTGTGGCTTTTTTTCATAATTCTTTTACTCAGGTTTTTTTTAAATTATTAGTGTTAATTAGACAATAAAAATATTCATCTCATAAAATTATAATCAGAATAATTATTCTCCAACTCTTACCTACTGCTAAGTGCCCAATATAAAAAATATATAATATGAATTTATCACTTACTTTATTAAGTACTTCAAATAATGATAAAGGCCATCGTAAATCGTGACTTTATGAAACACTGTAAGCACAATTTTACTTCCGTCTGAAAAAAAAACCAAACACGGTAAAACTCAGCGTGTTAATTCCATTTCAGTCACCGTAAATTAATTAGAATAGTAAAACATAAACAACTATATCGATAGAGTCCCAACACTATCTAACACTTTGTTCTGTATCTGTTGCACTAATCCGCGCAGTCGCATGCCGCGAAACCACGCGAACTGCCGCTCGCAACCACGCGGTTACCATCGTAAATAAATACGATACAACTTTTGTCATTCAAATAAAACCTCCACAACAAATAGACTGCAAGCATGTAATTTCCTTTGCCTAAAAATCCTAATTTATGGTAGCCGTCACTGACGCGCGGGATAATAAAAAAATGGCGGACTTTTTGAAAACATTTTTTATTGTTTGTATTTTAAAGTTTTATAAAATGTGAAGTTATTTTAAGTTGTTAGATAGTGCATTTATGTAAATATGGTGATGTACTGGAGGAAAGTGATACTGGCTGCTGCCTTGTCGTCTGTTTTGGATGTCAGCAGTGAACAATTTGGGAATGATGTAAGTTTTTTTTTTATGTTTTATTTTTTCCAACAAAAACACTGATAATATTTGGTTGGGTTAACTATTTTTAAACAGTTGCTGAGCTAACTATATAAAGTTGATAGTTACGTTATGGTATTTTTTTTATAAATTGATGTTTTATCAAAATAAAAAAATATCTTACAACGTAAACACATTCGAGTACGTATAATACAAACATTCCGATTCACATTAAAATTTAGCAACTTTGACTTAATCTTATTTTTTCCTAACAAATTCGTTTGTTTACTTTTTGCAATAACCTATTTGATTGCGTCGCACACATTATGCTACGAGAAGCTAACAATAGTAATATTTAATGTAATTATAATAACGGCCTTTCAAGCATCTCGTAAAGAAAAGTAACAATTAGTGATCACCACGAAATCGTCACAAAACAGTGACCAAACGGAATAATAAGGTCAGACTTTCCAACGATGTTTTTCTTAACCGTAGGTCAGTAACGTCTTACATAAATTAGAATAAGCATCTTCACCCTCCTGTCTTTACGACGATTCATTTTACACTGGTGCAAGTATGTTTTTTTCTTTCATACATTCACGTCAAAGCAATGTTCCGTTCTTCTCATCTCATCTTTTGCATCCATTCATTTTTCATCTGGCCTGCATTCAAACTCAAACTCAAATAATTTATTTCTATTAAACCATTTACAGGCACTTTTGAATTGTCAAAATTAAATAGTCAGTCAGTTAGTCAGAAAGTTGAAGCTAGTTGCCCATTCCAAAGCGTAGATCTTTATGGAGAAGAACGGGCAAGAAACTCCACGGACCCTCTTTTAAATCAAGATATTTTTACAAAATCCTGGGTACATTATTCTTATTTTGCTTCTTTATGTGAGAACAATGTAAAGAAACAAATTAAAATATATAATTTAAAAATAAGCCCTGGCAGTTAAGAGCTGACCAGTCTCAACCGATGGCGCCCGTTCACGAACATGACGCGTGGATCAGCACCACCCAGCTCAACCATTTCGTAGGGAACCGAATGATCCAACACACGCGCCACCACCAGTGAGACATTTAAGTGAGCATGACATATTCTCAACTGCCATGCTCTTTCAAGTCAACATCAAAATATCATTAAATCATTTTTATTATATCAAAATATCATTTTTATTATAGTCATTGACATTCGTATAATTATGTCTACCTCATTTTGTCAAAATGACGACGATTTTACAATTTTGTCTATTAACGTAAAAACTTTTGCGGTACATAAAAGGAACAACTGTATAGCATATTATGGCATTAGGCGTAATTCAAGCTACCGGAATAGCTCATAAACCCGCGTAATTACAATTTGGTTTTATCTTATGTAATCTAGTTTTTGTGTAAAACAGGTTACTTGTTTTTCGTCTGTGTGTTTGTCGGCCTGTTATCTTGCCATTATCCTTGTATTGAAATACGAATATTTAACTTTCATTAGTTAGCGTATATTTTCTGTATACATAACATACATAATCAGCCTATAATGTTCCCACTGCTGGGACACAGATCGCCTCTCTTCGAGAAGGAGTGAGAGAGGCTTACAATCTACTAAACGGGCCCAGTGCGGGTTGGTAGATGTCACATGTGTTCGAATTCTTGGTTCTAGGAAATGCCGGTTTCCTCACGATGTTTTCCTTTAACGTTTTGAGAGCAGTGGTGATGAAATTATTTACAGAAAGTATAAAGCCTGTAAAGCGCCTGCCTGGTGGTGATTTTTATGGCTATCTTAGGCTTTATCGTTGTGTGTGTGTTTCTCATTGTCCAGTTATGACGAGAGATTAGTCGACACCTTATCTTAATTACTTATCTCTTCCCAAGATTTTTTTCGCATTATGTATAGTCACTACTCCAGTAATATTAGAGTCTCTTAGGATTTTGTTTTGACATATATATCTTCAGTAGGAAAACTTAGAAAAACATGTCATTAACTCCGAATACAAAAATCTGTTAAAATTGTAACGTAGCCAATTTTTTTCGCAGTACTACTTAAAAATTCAAGTAGCACTCCGAAAAACAAAAGAAATCCTGTTTTATAAGACCAAAGACCTAACTTCTCAACTTCAACATTAGTATTCTATTACCATCTTCGAGTACAATCGTAAAATCTATCAGATAAAGCTACATTACATTTAAATTCAGCAATCGTAAAACGCTGTTGTAAAATTGTAAAGCGTTTTATTTCAAGTCTACATACATTCGTGCGAAAGTTCCTAAAAGGAAGCTTTAGGTAAATATGTTATCGTCATGTCTTATCATCGCCCTCTCATATGTCTCAAGTTCAACAGTTGCCTGATATAAGAACAAGCATTTAGACCTTCCCAGTGACACTATATGAAATAGATTCTATGGGATTACACTTTGATAAAGTTCAAGAACGAAAGAAAAACTGGATAAGACTAAGTAGCTAGTAAAGAATTTTATAGGTAATTTGATAAAGAATTTTAATAATTATTTAATATATAACTCCCTCAATACCCGACAAATGTCATTATTAACATAACATCACGCATATAATTCTTAAAGGCTAGAGGCAGAGGTACACCTATATAGTACGACCACATTTCGCCAGTTAGGTTAATATTAAAGCCCTATAGAGGTATGAGGAACAGGGTATAAAGTTCACTCATACTCTATAGAAAAGAGAGGATCCTCCGACCAGACGGATGTTGTGTCTGGCGGGCAATTGCCCTACGACTGATGTCGAGAAGTTTGTATGTATGCAAATTGCGCGGTAAACTCTGCTTGCGAGATGCAGGATTTGCGTGACGTCAGTATGACGCATTGTTCGCATGTGGCGTTGTAGATACCGCTACAGCCCCATGTAATAGGGGGTGAGCCTATCAACGCTACACTAATCCAGACTGCGGGCTGCTACTGAGAAATTTCAGATCGAAAAACCCAATAACACTGGCCCGACCCGGGAATTGCACCCAGGACCTCATGCTCAGCAGTAGCGCTTGCGACTACCATGCCAATGAGACAAATGTAATGTAGAAAACAAACGATCATTGACCACCAAGCGTACACATGTTGGGAATTTCCAGAAACCCCGAGTTTTCTTCTTAGATGAGATGCAAATGTGGATACTAATCACGTTAACGTGTCATGTCGGCTTGTGTGAGTGAACCAGATTTTTTAAATAGCTGGTTGCGTGATATAAACCTAACATATTAGGTACATGTTAGGTTTATAACACGCAACCAGCTATTTAAAAAATCTGGTTCACTCACACAAGCCGACATGACACGACAGCACCTACAAAAAATAACCAGTATTGTTACTAAAGCTTTTGTAACTTATGAGTTAACATTGTTGTTATTCCTAAGCACGTCTTAACTTAATCCGTGGAGGCATGCACATTATTGTCAGAAGAACATTGTCCAATCCCGGACTTTCTCGTAATATGGCGAACTTTCATTGTTAGGTCCAGTCACGTCCTACGAGAATTACATAATGTCGTTTGTAGAGGTTCCTTTGCCTTAACTATTGTAAGTACTTCGTAATAGAGCTTTATTGGAAAAATTGTAACTTCATTAAAACAGCTTTATTAAAAGAATATAATAGAGTACTCTTTATAATGTACACCATATAAATATTATATAAATTTTACAAAGGGTGACACAATGGGCAGTTTTATCGCTAAGAGCGATCTTTTAAGGACAACCTTTGGATGAACTGAAGCTGAGAAAATTATTGAAACTCATAATCATCATCATCATCATTCTCCTGCCCTTATCCCAATTTATTTGGGGTCGGCGCAACATGTCTTTTTCTTCCATATTTCTCTATTACTCGTCATCTCGGTAGTCGCCGGTATTGAAACTATTAAAAAAAAAATACTTACCTAATGCCAACTCTGAAATCTTCAACTAGAGTGTGGACCACAACGACATCGCTAGCCGCATAGAATTCTTTAAATTTTCCGTCAAAAACGGCGGTGATTTCATTGGTAAGATTATCAAAAGTCATTTATTCAAATTAGGCTGAGAATCATCCGAGGGGTAATTCTCGCAATTTTAAGAACGTTCACAGTCTGATCTCAGTCTCAATCTGTCAAAAGTACGTCCAATTTCCCTAAATTTTGACAAGTTTTTGACATTTGTTTGTCGCCGAGATTAGACTGCGACTAGATTTTGAACGTTTTAAATTACGGGAATACGGGCCCAGTTCTCTAACGTCAAAATTATATAAGACAGTCCCCCAAAACGCCCGCCCTTCACCACTTCCTAGTACTTTAGCTGGGAAGAAGAAGAGGCGCAACAAACTCGGCAGCAGCACAGCTATCTGTTCACTCAAAAAAACTTGATGATTATGATGAATTGCCTAAAATAATTAATGAGATTGATTTCACAAACAAGAACACACAGCATAACACATCACCAAAACAAGAAATTCGCGTGTATTTCAATTTCCATCGACACTGGCGACATAACTCTCAGCCCACAGGGCTGCCACAACTAAAACATTCCCAAATTACCTTAGCAACAAATCAAACCAATTTACCAACCTCGTCCATGTCAAAAACCTCATGTGGGCAGCGCTTAGATACTCCTAAAACATCCTTACGTAATCCTGTTACTAGGCCAATCATACAGGATGATCCTTAATAGCACGTAGGCAGGAATTAAGGCTGAAATCACGACCGGTAGCTGTAAACTTGCCTTTTCGCTAAACTAGCCCAATCCGGGGTCACGGTCACTGATACAATGGCAGGAATTCGTTGAGAATTTTGACGGTGGCAACCTTGACATGAGTTCAGTGAGTGACATTCTGGTACGCAAACCAAATAGCTGTCGAGTTTTAGTACTGGTTAGCTTTACTTGGTCAAACGATGAGCTGTTAAAGGCTGGTTTGACTTATTGGGATGGAGCGGGTTTTCTCTAGGGTACTATTTCGCATGTGTTTTTCTTTCTAAATTACCGTCTCGCCGGCTTGGATATTTATAATATAAAGTATGTATATTGGAAAGATCGGTGCAAAGTTATCTCTTAGGTATTTCTAAACCATTGGAATCCATCTCCCTAGAGAAAAACCAAGCCAAATCTGGGACAGCATTTTTTACATAATCGATTGAATCAATCAGTTCCGGCTGGCTTTTACCATGAGAAGCAAGTCTTCCGTATATAAAATGTCAAAGCATTGCTAAGTTTTGCAAGCTCAATTACCAATTCCATTGTTTTGTCAACAGTACTATGGACATCGTCATGACGTTAATCTAAAGGTTGCACGTTTATTCGGAAGTGTCACTTCATATTTGGTTAAATTACGAATTTGGCTTTAAATCTTATGACATGCAATCCATTGAGATTGAGATGTAGGTACTTAATTACTGTCGTTAAAATTAAATCTGACTTCTTCTGCTCTCCCTAGTCCCATGTTTCCTGTGGTTAAATCATCATCATCATGTCAGCCGAAAGACGTTCACTACTGGATATAGGCCTCACCAAGCACAACCACTTCGATCGATTCTGTGCTGCCCGCATCCAACGGATTCCTGCTGCTTTCACAAGGCCATCGGTCAACCTTGCCTTCAAACACTACGTCTACGTTGACCACGTAGACGTAGCATTTCTATAATATCTATATTATATTGTTTATTTTCCATTTTCCCTTGTCAGCCGACATCATTATTCGACATTCATCTTCTTACTTTTCTCTCCAATGATAAGCCAATTCCCAAATCCAAATTAAAAATTATTCCCAGGTGGTTAAAAAAATTTATTACCCTGGATTTACCGTTGTATACAAGTAATTAGTATTTTATTATAGTACTCGTAGATTAAAGTTACTATGTCCTAGTAATTTTTCACAAGCGATTGCATTAGTTATGTGAATCTATTCGTTCATTATGTTAAGCTTTTTCTAGGCTAAATGATTATCTACGTAAAAATCTGTGCAGTGCCATAAAAATGGTCTTAAGTTGCGATTCAGACTCTTGTGTTTGTCTAGATTTTAGAATGGATTTTTATATTACATCTTCTTTTGTTCATTCTATTCGATCGAAGTTGTAAGCACTTACCTTTCGCAAAATAAAAGGAAAAAAATGGTAGAACGATGTTAAGCTATAAAAGTTAGAATCAGATAAAGTACAATGGCTTAAATGACTTACCTAATCATTTTATAAAAAAGAACTATTGTCCTATTGCAGATTCGCTGGAAGATATTTCTTATGAAATAAGCATCACCTCTGTACCTATTTTTCTGTTCTGTTTTTTCTTGTCTTTTTATATAATGTGTGTATATAAATGGTAAAGTAATAAATAATAACTATTTTGGTACAAAAGGGAATTCATTCTCTTCTTCAAAGTCCTAAGTTGAATACTATTTATAACAATTCGTAATGGATTTCAAACTAATGCGTATAATATAACCCGATAATTGAAGGCTATCTTGTAAATCTGCATGAAAAGTTATATCATTTTAACAGTCCATGTCCGATCCATGAGTACCTATCTATTTGATTATATTATTTAATATTGAATCCATTCAGTTCAAAGTCGTTGTTGGCGGCGTTAGTTCTGATTTTGGCTACACACCAAAGGACCCTTGTAGGTTGTAGATATTAGTATAAGCATAACCAGCCGATAATGTTCCCACTTCTGGGACACAGGCCTCCTCTCTGCGAGAAGGAGTGGGCCGTAATCCACCACGCGGGCCTAGTGCGAGTTAGTAGATGTCACATGTCTTCGATTTTTTAGTGGAGGTGTAGGTACAAATCTAATTAAAATTCGTACCTGGCACTTATTTTTTAAAGAGAAATGACCATGGTCATTTCTCTTTAAAAAATAAGTGCCAGGTATGTTTTTAAAATAAATCAATTACGATTTTCCTATTATTGATCATACTAACGTTTATCCTTTAACTGCCTACTCTAAACAGTCGCTAAATTAACGGTAATGGTAACTCCTTGGAGTATTATAGCAAAGTTGAAGGTCGCATGGTCTTAGACCGCTTACATTTACAAATTACTATGCACTGTGTCCATTTCTAGGGTCGATATCTGTATGGTATGTACTAGAAAGACTTTTTGTGTATCTGCCTCAATAAACAGGCTGGCAGGGACATCGACGCGCAACCTGTTAGTTATCATTAATTCAGTACATGATTCTGCAATATGCAATATCTACGCGGTCAAAATGTATGGAATAGCTGATTTTTTTTTTCAGAATCGTGATCTGAATCCATCGTTACAGGTTGCGCATCAAGGTTCCTGCCACCCTGTATATCGAGGCTGTATTTTTGAGCCTCATAATTGACAGGGAAATTAATTTACAAGGCTCTTAGCAAAGATAATGTCATCCTATCAAATGCACCGACTACACTAAGAAGGCTTCAGTGCCACCAATAATCCTTAGTCCATCTGCCAAGCATGGTGATTAAGCAATTTTCTCTTCTTAGTTGTTTCAGTAAACTACTAAGAAGAAAAAATATCATCCGGTAAATAAAATAACTAAAACTGCTGAATATGAAGTAAAAAACCAAATCATTTTTCAAATACTTAGGTAGTCGAGGCACTTTTGAACGTCA
The DNA here is from genome assembly GCA_945859715.1 of Apamea sordens. Taxonomy (NCBI): domain Eukaryota; kingdom Metazoa; phylum Arthropoda; class Insecta; order Lepidoptera; family Noctuidae; genus Apamea; species Apamea sordens. Next base: position 3,284,818 of record OX244002.1, read on the forward strand.
AAATGTACAAGAAAACAAACCGATTCTAGTTGCGCCTTCAAAAAGGTAGTTTCGTAAGGAGAAGAATGGGTAAGAACCCCCGCAGTTGCTCTTTTAAAATATTTTATATACAAAATATAAACTTTAGCAAAACCAATTTCGTTAGTGTAGGTAATAGTTATAATAAGACGTTGATCACGATTTTTTATTCACAGGTAGAATTGGCCAGAACCCCCACAGTTACACTTTTAAAAATATTTAATATACAAAATCTGAACTTTAGCAAAACCAATTTTCTTTAGTGTAATACTTATAATAGGACGATCATCACGAATTCCCATACACAGGTAGCCATAACCTTACCAATAAAATAACCATAATAACAATATGGGCAAAGTTTGTTTCACAAAATAACAATGTTTTCCTGTTGCTAAACTTCAAAACAGGCTTCTGCTAACGGTTGGGCAAGTCACCAGAATTCTAAAGATGGAATTGTTATTCCCGGCCACTATTCTCGATGCCTTATCAGCTGATTTTGTAACTTAGTAGTCTGCAGATCGGCGATAATCTGAATAATATTTCAACCAGAAATTCCATTTGATACATTCATGGGGCCATGATATTTTTATATGCGAAATCCTAACCCTAAGTACATAATACCAATACTCACGCCTTCTTCCCATGGGGTAGGCAGAAACTATAGCAAGCCACCTGCTACGATCCTTTTGCTTCAATTACATTCACACATCTGAGGGGCAATTCTCGTAATTTTAAGAACGTTCATAGACTGATCTCAGTCTCAATTTGTCAACAAATACTTCGAATTTCCCTACATTTTGACATTTGTTTGTCGAGTTGAGACTGCGACTAGATTTTGAACGTTTTAAGTTACAAGAATCGACCTTCTGGTCATACACGGACGCCGGTTGCGAGTACTACGCCTGACCTTTTTGAAGAACATCACCAATAAGGTCACTACTATGTCCTCCTAGGTCATCCATTCCCGGTGTTTCATCTCACATCTGCCTTGCAAAATCCTTAGTGTCAAGCCAAAAATAAACACAATCTTTGAAATACGACATTTTTAGCGTCGTACACCAATAATACCAATGGGGTAGCAATTTTAAGCGACCAAAACGAAACAAAAATGGTAGTCAGCTTTAGTGTTAACTCGCACTGGGCCCGCGTGGTAAATTACAGAATACTCCCTCTCGAAGAGAGAAGGCCTGTAAAGAAACAGTAATTTATATTCAAATACATGCAGTAGAAGGGGCCCGTGGCTAAATAATAACAGCCGCACAGGTCGATCGGTCAGGTTAAGCTACGCTTGCCGCAGTTGGTCTATGGATGGGTGACCATCTTTACATACCGAGACCCCTCCGTGCCTCGGAAAGCACGTTAAGCCGTTGGTCCCGGCTGTCATTCGTGGATCTTTGACAGTCGTTACGGGTAGTCAGTCAGAAGCCCGAAAGTCTGACAACCAGTCTTACCAAGGGGTATCGTATTAACTGGGTTGTGGAGGTCAGATAGGCAGTCGCTCCATGTAAAATACTGGTATTCAGCTGCATCCGGTTAAACTGGAAGCCGACCCCAACATAGTTGGGAAAAGGCTAGGCAGATGATGACATGCAGTAGAAACACATAATGTAGAAGAATCTAAGCATGCAGACGATGTCGCGAGTAAAAGTTAGTGGCCAGTGCAAAATACTTTAGATCAGACGGTGCGGTGGTTACTGTGAACGTGCGAAGCGTTCACGGTCTCGACTCAGCAGCTTTATGGCTATTTTATTCCAATTATTTTACTAAAGTCACGTCTAGGTTGTTTTGATAAATATTTATGGATAGATAAAATAATAGAAGCCTTTCGATCCTCAAATGAGATTTCAATAATTCAAGAGGGAAATAGCATCTATGTTTTTCAGCATTCTTTTCTTCTTATTTACGGGTATCAATTATTGATACTTTGCTTGTGAGATCTTTAAAAGATTTTATTATACGAATACGAATAACTGATATAATTGAAAAAGAACTTAAAAGTACGTACGTACGTAAGAACTTAAAATATAACTTAAAAGTATGATAATAAAATTGAAATTTCGTCGGCAGCAATGATGCCGCGGTATTCTTAGGCATGCCGCAACATCCTTTGGCATCATCAACTTTATTGTCATACATTTAGGTTATATTTCCATTGGTTGCATAAAAATCCCTTGCCGTGCCGTGCCGCCAATGGGCGCCGGCCCTTAGAGTACCAAAACTACCCCTTATATGAGGAAAATAAGGTAAGTTATTTGATCAAGCTGTTTCTGTGTAAACCCATCATTACAAACCATTTATTATGTAAACAAGCCTTAGCAATTCGCGTTTATTTGCGAAACTTACGTTTTAGAAAAAGCTATTAAGGCAATGACAGCTAAATAAATGTGGCGTAAAATTCATTAAATGAGTTTAAATGCTAATTTGCTTGTAGTTAATGCATACTTAATTTAGCGCTTTTTAGCAACATAACAACGCTCTTCTACTTTGTAATTAGAAAGAGCCATATATCAGTCACGGTTTGGACCCTTAGGAAAATTGAAACTGTTAATTCGGAAAATTGAAAGAATTTACCTACAGTATTCCTCTCGAATAGAGCATTTGCCAACTTATCTCTTCACCACCCTTTTTTTTTTTTGAGGATGGGAAATCATCAAATGACTCCTCCCGCTCTGGGTGGAGCAGGAGGGAGTGTCAGACTCTTACTGACTAAAACCCACCCGTGTTCCTTCCTTAGCCCTTTATGTTCCAGGGCAGCGGTAAACCCTTTCGGATGTTCCCGCTACCCTGGCAGGCTTCGGCCCTATGGGGCCCCGTCGCTTTTGCTGACATCTCTTTGAGGCGCGCGTGGAACATGTACACGCCGTCCGGCACGGGCCTAGTCCTGATCGGATGGAGAGCTACCCATTACTCTCCGCCCGCAGGCCCGCGCCTACGGTGGCCCGGGAGTCGTCACGCGGCTCCCGACGCCCGGAGCGTCTCCCGCGGCGGCTGAGGCGTGAGGTGCGCAAAGTGCGTTCCCTCGCCCACCCCGCCCCCTCCTTCGCTAGCATGACTGCTTCGCAGAAGGAGGTGACTGCCTCCCACTCCCTCTCACCCCGGACCATGGCTTGAACCAGGGCCGGACGCGAGAGGTCGCCGCCGCTGCCAATCGCCTCTACGAGGACACGGCGGTGCTCTGCCCAAGCAGGGCAGACCTCCACCGTATGCTCCACCGTGTCCTCTGGGCGATCCTGACAGTGGTGACACCCGGGCGTCTCCTCCCGCCTGATGATGTGCAGGAACCTCCCGAAACATCCGTCTCCGGAGAGGACCTGCGTCAGGCGGTAGGTGAGAACGCTGTGACGTCTCTGTAGCCACTCCTCAAAGAGGGGTCTTACCGCCGCTATCGTGGCGTGCCCTGCGCTGGGTTCCTTGCCACCATGAGATCGCGCCGGAGATTCGTCCGCTCCGCTGCGGTTTGCCGCGGATGCAGAGTTTCCCCCCGGCGTAGTGCCTCCGCGCGCCAATCATATAGGCGCGCGAGGACTATCGCCTCCAGATCCCATGGTGGCAGTCCGGCAAGGAGGCTTGCTGCCTCGCCCGAGATCGTGCGGTAGCCCCGGATCAGCCTTACGGCTACCACCTTTTGGGGCGCGTTCAGGTAGTGTGCGGCTCGAAGCCGCAGTGAACGCGCCCATACCGGGGCCCCATATAGGGCCATGGACCGCACGACCCCCGCGTAAAGCCTCCGGCAGGAGGCGATCTCTTCACCACCCTTGGTTGACTGGTAGAGAATGCCTAAGGCAATTAGGTCCGCCTTTGTACCGTATTAGTGTGCAAGAATTTTAAATAAGTTTCACAACCCTATCTAATTTTCGTTAACTCAAAAATAGCACTGTAACGCAACAAAAATTTCACAAAACGTTTTGAATTCGTGTCGTTGCACTCAAAAATCGTTGTTGAGGTTCAAATTAATTACCATGTTCATCGTTCTGTCACGAGCATGTCAACAAAATGGCTCAAAATTGCGAAGTTATCACGACATGCCCTAGAGGATCACGATAATAATTCTTTGTTAACTTATGAATAAGTGCTCGACTCGAGTAGACGAGTTGCTTCGGAAGCAGAGCGCAGCATGGTGACAATTTAAGTAGGAAAGTTGAACCTTGAACCTCTTCGTCTAAATGTTGGTAAATCAAAGCATTTTAATCAAACTTGCTTGTAACAATTTTATGATTTAAAAGAGTGTCCGTGGAGTTTCTTGCCCGTATTTCTCCATGGGTACCTACTACGCTTTGGAATGGGCAACTAGCTTCATCTTTCTGACTGACCGACCCCTTGATAATTCAGAAGTGGCTGTAATTGGTTTATTTGAAATAAATACTTTGATTTTGAGCTTGCAACGATTTCTATAATTAGCAATTATAATGATTTAAGACAAAATCGTGAGTATAACACTCCCAGATTAATCATAATCATATTTACTTGTTCAACAAACTTGTTGTGTGGGTGGGGCCCGTGGCTAAATAATAACAGCCGCACAGGTCGATCGGTCAGGTTAAGCTACGCTTTCCGCGGTTGGTCTGTGGATGGGTGACCATCTTTACATACCCAGACCCCTCCGTGCCTTGGAAAGCACGTCAAGCCGTTGGTCCCGGCTGTCATTCGTGGATCTTTGACAGTCGGTACGGGTAGTCAGAAGCCCGAAAGTCTGACAACCAGTCTTACCAAGGGTTATCGTATTACCCACAGAACAGATAATATCTGTTCTGTGGTATTACCCAGTAACTGGGTTGTGGAGGTCAGATAGGCAGTCGCTCCATGTAAAATACTGGTATTCAGCTCCGGTTAGACTGGAAGCCGACCCCAACATAGTTGGGAAAAGGCTAGACAGATGATGATTTACTTGTTCAAACGTAGGAAGTACATCAACATAGTAAGTTTTTATGTAATAGATGTCTACGGGTCACGTTTAAATCGATAGATTTAAATTGAATGCTTAAGCCCATAAATTCAACTAAAGCGTTAATTAAATTCATCATTTACTATTGCATCGGGCAATTTATTTCAAGGTATCGAATCAAAGCATATTGTGTGATTTTACTACCGCATTAACTTAAAAATACTACAGTATGTGGTTGTAATTATGCTGGTAATTTATTGAATTAACCACACATAATTAGTTAAGATAATCTGAGAAAAAAATATGAATAAGATACTTATCGTCACGCGAAGCATGGAGGTTCATTATGATGGAAGCAAATAATTTAAAAAATCAACATTGGATTGAAATTATTTACCGTAGTTTTAATAAGGAATTCATTTCAATTATTATAAATTAGGTAAGTTTAATTAAGTATGAGAAATTTAGTGGTTCCGTGAATTTTCATATTTGGCGGCTGAAAAAGCCCTCTTACAAACTAGACTATTTCCCCCTATTAACAAGTCACAATACCGAAGCATGCTTCACACTAACGACAACAATGAAGCACTTGTGTACCTCAACACTAGCACCTCACACTTAAGGCCGCTTAAACCTTTGAAAGAAACCCACATGACAACCGGAGCATTGAGTTCGTGAAATTATCACGCAGACAATGGTAGTTGACTGATATTTGCCATGGGTGCTAAACGAGGCTCTGGGTAAAATGTGGAGCGTTTCGTCACGGATTGATAAATTTAACAGATGTGTCGTTTTAATGTGAGAATTTTTGGAAAATCGGGAGTAAATTGTCTTTTTTATGACATTAGTGGCTGAGTAATAACGGGCGCACGGGTCGATCGGTGGATGGGTGACCATGTTTACAGACTGAGTCCCATCCGTGCCTCGCAAAGCACGTTAGGCTGTTGGTCCAGCACCGTAATTGCGTAAGACACGATCAACCGGAATCGGTTTCATTTTGACAGTTCAACAACATTCATTGCGTTATTTACGTGTTGAAAAGGTTTTCGAACTTATGAAGCAATGGATTAGCAATTTGCTTCAAATTGATTCTGATTCCGATTATTGTGTGTTACGCAATTAGGAAATCAGAAATCAGAAATATTTTATTTGTGATACATAGGTAGGTATAGTGGTTGGACATGTTAGGGAATGTCAAAGTTTTATGAATGACAACCAGCAGGTTGTCATTCATAAAACTTTGACATTCGTTACGGGTCGTTAGAAGCTCGAAAGTCATTTGGTTGTGAAGGTTAGATAGGCAATCGGTCTATGGTAATACTGGTATTCAGCTGGTATTCGGTTCATCCTGTTCAAAAGTTATACTTTCGCAGTTCGCGGAAGACGATGATGCTGTTTTAGCATAAGAAAATATGACTCACGTTACTTGGTGTCGGCGCAATACGTTTTCTTCTTCCATTCTCCTCTGTCAACCGTCACGCTATCATTCACTCCCTTCTCCTTCATATTATTCGTCACACAATCCATCCGTCTTTCTTTGGCCTTTCCTCTCCATCCATTTACATTTAAATAAATTTTTCCTTCACTTTCTTATACTAAAACATCTCTTCTTAATTCCGATGCCAGCTATTTTTAAACCAATTCGTTATAACAATACCTGAGGACCGACCAGGGGGCCTACTCCGAAGTGCAAAGTGCGAATGTTCGGATCGGACCGACACATGGCCGAACCGAATATATTATTGAAAAATGCGAAAAAAGTTCGGATCGGCTCAATTGGGTCGGGACTATAGTCAATATTCGAAAGAGTGTAGGAGTGCAGGATCGGAACCGACCGAACCAAATAGTAACTTTATAGCAGGAAACGGCCGAACATTCGGCCGATACTACTTCGGAGTAGACCCCCAGATTGCAGTCTCAATGATTGCACTTTCGAACTTTGACCATGGCTTTGCAACTCGAAGTCACGAACTCACGGTCATGGATCGAAAGTTAGAGAGTTTAAATACCTAATTATCTAACGAAAAATATTTCAAACATAAACATAAGCATAGCATAATCAGTCTATAATGTTCCCACTGCTGGGACACAGGCCTCCCCTCGGTGAGAAGGAGTGGGCCGTAATCCACCATGCGGGCCCAGTGCGGGTTGGTAATGTCACATGTCTTAGAACTTTTGGATCTAGGACATGCAGTTTCTTCACGATGATTTGATTTCTGGAGTTTCATGTATTTTTTTTTCTTTTTTTTATGCTTTGTATTTTAGTGGTGTACAATAAAGTATATATAAATAATATAAATTTCCTTCACCATTTTGAGAGCAGTTTTGACGAAATAATTTACTCAACGTAAATTGCCTTATCTCATTTCAAACAAATTGACAAATTATTAATTGATTGCAAAAAAATTGAGTAAGGTTAACACCTTACTTAAATTGGTACCTATCCATGATTTCAATCTAGATCATTTGGAGTCTTATATAAAATTCTTGCGTACTTAGGTATGAGTGTCACGAATCTTCCAATTCGTTTTTAGCAACTAAAATTCTTTGTGCAATGGTAATTTGTAATAGTTGCATGCTAGTTCATTTCAGAGATGACAAAATGCTGTTATAAAAGGCAAGTAAATGTCTGGTGCTGTAAGAATAAATTAACTTTGTTGACGTCGCTATTCTATGAGCTAAGCAAGCCTATTTCCAGCGTAGAACTTGGGCTTTTAAAATCTGAGTTTTGTGACTTGTGGTGCAAATTAGGAATAATTTGCACCACAAGTCACAAAACTCGGATTTTAAATTTCTCAGCCTCAGGCCGCTAACTGGGGCAATAATATTAATATTTTTAGCTGGGACCCTTTTGTAGGCGAATATAACACGTCCAACCTACTAGAAATATTTTGAAAAGTAATTTAAAATCAAAAGTAAGTAAGTAAGGCTGACAATCAGCACTTTTTGAAAGTCAAAATTACATGAGGCAGTCCTCCAAATCGCCCGCCCTTCACCACAAGACTTATTAGTGATTCTGGCCGGAAAAAATTATTTACTTAATTTCCATTTTTTAAACGTATCAACAAAATTATTTATTGAGCCATCATTATTATTACACCTATCTATGTATCTCGTACATTGAATTGTGTGCTCAATGATTTCTTTTATTTTCCTATTAAAAAGGTGTAAAACATTCGTCTTCACCCACTTTTATTTTTGGACATAAATTATTGCGTATTTGACCTATCTGACTATCATAAGGTCATCTTTGGCTACGAGTACTATAATGTCAGAGTGACACTTTTGTTATTCAAGGTTTCTATAACTATGTAGATAGCTTTATTGATATGTTTTCTAAAGGAAGGTGCAATACCTGCACCTACTATATAGGTATAACCTACCTATTCTACAGCTTTAAATTATAATAAAAAAATCTTAAGAAGAAGATAGGACTCTCTCACCTTGTATTGACCTTGTTTGTGTCATGACGAATAGAAAAGGCATAAGTAATAGAATTTTAATATATTTTAGTCATAGTCGTGATTTAGGGAAGGTCACCTAGGTAAAGGTGTTAAAAAAAGAAGAACTTACTTTACTATACATTTAATGTTTTTTCTTCTACGTTATGTTTCCATGATAAAATAAAAATAAATAATAATAATAATATCCCTGGACATTTCACACAGCGCCATCTAGTCCCAAGCTAAGCAACCTAATGCTTGTGTTATGGTAACAAGATGGCTGATAAACTACTTATGATGTTCTTCAGTAAGGTCAGATGCGTAGTACTCGCAACCGGCGCCGCGGCGAGCGTGAATGACCTGTGGGATAATTCTCGTAATTTTAAGAACGTACACAGACTGATCGCAGTATCAATCTGTCAAAAATACCGCTAATTTTCTTTATATTTTTGACAAGTTTGTGAAATTGATTGTCACTTGTCACTGTGATGAGATTGCGACTTTAATTTGAACGTTTTTAAGTAAGAGAATTGGCCTTCAGATGTATGAAAATATACGAAGCAAAAGGATCGTAGCAGGTGGCGTCTTAGAGTATCTACCTTCCTCTATAGAAAGAAAGCGTGAGATATGTAATACCAAAACAGAATAATATTTGCCATGGGAAATAAAAAAAATAGCCATAATTATTTAGATACAACCAAGTTGCATCTAACGGGTACGTTAGGTACCCAGTTTTTGCCCCTACCTGGCCAACAGTGAAGGAAATAGTAACAAGGAAATCCATAAACCATTCCATTCTATAACCCGTTCAACGTAAATTGTGACTGACAGGTTTCTATGTGGAAATAACATGTATTTGACAGCTTACCCACGTTTTATCGGCTAAGGTACTTGGGTACTTAAACTTTCGTAATATGGTAAGTCCAGCCGCAACGATCTTGGACGAAGGACAATTTCAAGGTTTAATTGAAATAACTGAACACCTCTTTCGGACAATCACAAGATAGCTGAATTTAAGTTGTTGTTAGGCTCAATGCATTAAGAACTCAACTTAATTGCTTTAAAGCGTTAACGTTTGCAGTCTACTTTACATAATTTTATAATTCGATTTATTATTTATGTGATTGCCCGTGACATCACAACGGACCCTATCAGAATACTACCGCTGCCACATTTATTTTTTTAAATGTCGAAGCATCATGCTGAGATAGGAGCCTTTTGGCCTCGTATAGGACTTTCTGTTTCATTTTTCTTTTTGTTACTTTATTATATAATTTGTTTTATTTTTATTTTTAGCTGTGTTTAGTTTAGTTTATGATACTGTACGAGTCGCAATAAATACTTTTTCTTTCTTTCTTTATGGAGCAGCAGATTTTTTTTGGAATTTATTCCCGTAGTAAAAGATGCTCATAATGAGTACCTTTAAGGGACACCAGAAACCAGAAACAACCAGAAACCTTTAAGGGGGTCACCCCTTAAAGGTTTCTGGTTGTTTCTGGTTTCTGGTGGTTTCTTATATATAAAATCAATTATGCATAGGAATTAAGAAACTCGTGTGCCGCTAGAAGTGCACGTTGTTAGGCGGTGAAGTGAGGGCTAAACAATTAATTGGTCATTCTGTCTCTACAAACCAACTGTATCAATATTATTATGAGATTTTGTTTAAAATTGCAAAATATGCCACGTCACACCAGAATGCCAATTCTTGTAATTAAAAACGTTCAAAATCTAGTCGCTATCTCATCTCAGCCTACGGAAATTAGATGTATTTTTGACAGATTGAGACTGACATCAGACTGTGAAAATTACGAGTTCTTAAAATTACGAGAATTGGCCTTCAGGGGTCGACCTTTGACAAAGACAGGAGGAGGGGGCTTTAAAAATCATGAAATTCGTATGACGTAATTTATGGATGATCCCTAATTGCAAAAACTTGGAGATTTCAGGAGTTAGTTAGCTCTTATTTGAGCGTAATGAAGAGTCTTTAGCTGAGCAGCATCTTGTGCATGTTGACCTCTCTGAACAGTGGATCAAACAGCTAGTCTTGCACAAATCCCACGAGTTGACACGAGTTCTTACGCTCACACCAAAACGTGTCGCTCCAGATGGCACCAGCGCTAATTGTGCACGCTATGCGCTCAATGTCAACGCACGCCTGCAAACCTGTGACTAATTGTCAAACGGCGCGGGCGCAGGGGCCGGCGCGGGCGGTGATTGTGGCGCAAAACGGTGATAGTGGGTTGGATAGTTGGGCACCCATGGTGTGACATTAGAAGGTTAATGGTGTGACCTAAACATAGACGACGATGATTTAGAGCCATGGTGATGACTCAAATACAAAACGTAACATTTCGATAAAAACCTGATAAGCAGACCGCTTATCAGTTTCACTTTTTATTTACAGTGAAATTGGTCCATCTTTTAGTTACCACAGAAACACCATGAACTTAGACTATAGACTAACACTAGACTAATAACTGGGACCAAGGCAATTTCATTCGATAGAGCTAAATCCATTGTATCTAACAACAATGTAAATTCAGTTATCTACATAGATTGTCACACTAAAGCAATAATAAAGCATCAAGTTTATCGCCTACGATAGCCTTTTCTTCTACACAACCGACATTAATAATTAAGGTGAAATCGTCAGGGTAACCTATGAAATTCAAATTTTCTTTCGTTTTTTGCAATTTGCAGGTCAGTATCAGGTTGTATATCTAAATATGATTCGCGGCCGTAAAAAAATACTTATTCTAGAATTATAATAATAAAAATCAGCAATACACGGTTTATTTTCAAAGACCAGCCAAATAGTGGTATACAGACCATCAAACTGAACAACTATGTCCATGGGACCAATATCGTATAATTGCGATCAGAAATTCAGCCATATTTGTTATGGTCGCAAAACATATTTTAATCAACATACGACCTAACACTGAGCTGCGAATTGCAAAAAAACGTAAGTAAATTGAAATTTCGCGGGATACCTTAGCGCATCCCCCTTAAACACAAGATTACACGCACAGTAAAAGCCATCGAAGAACACCGGGCAATGAAACTGCGATGCTCATAAACGATAGCAATCCATAGATTACGCATCAACATTCCACCTTATCGATGAACATGATACTTACATTCTACCAGATCTCTAAACCTTGAAGGGAAAGTAATTATCCCTCGGTCTCGATCACGTTGAAAGTTGTTATAATAATACTGGTCTTTGTAGTGTCATTATGTATTCAAAATTCTTCTAATCATTCTATGTAACCTGGTTACCTGTTACTTCAATTATAAACAAACTATAATGTACACGTCTTTTCTTTTTAACTAATACAAAATTACAACAAAACGTTATCAGCACGAAGAATAGCTCGAGTACCTATTTGTATTCAAGAAAAGTAATGCGTGTATAGTTGTTTCGTAATAATTAGGAAGTGATATTTGTGTGAATTTTTTGGGTGTGAAACCAAATAGTTTTTCCGTGTACTCTTCTGAGATGGCGAACCCAAATGGAGACACAAATGAACGAGGTATGCGTAGTTCCTCTATTCCAACGTTCACCCTACACAATAGAGAAGGGTATAGTACGTGGAAATTTAAAATGCGTAACTACCTTATGCATGAGGAGTTGTGGGAAGCGATTAATGGCTACCCAACAGGGATGAATGTTTCGAATGTCATAAAGACGAAGAGCGATCAGAAGGCACTAACAAAAATTTGCCTTACCCTTGAAGCTTCTGCAATTACGTATGTTCGAAGTGCTACCACGGCAGCTGAAGCGTGGAAGGCGTTACAAAATGCATATGAGGATAAAGGCATGGGTCGGCGTTTACATTTAGAAAGGAAGTTATACAGATTGAGACTTGAAGACTTTGATAATAATATTGAGTCGTATATCAATGCTGTTATTTCCACTGCCCAAGATTTGGCGGATATAGACAAAGTAATAGATGATGCGTCCATTGCTGCTATTCTATTGGGAGGTCTAACGTCGAGATATGACCCATTGATTATGGCTCTCGAAAATAGTAACGTTAACGTTACCACCGAACTGGTAAAGTCAAAATTACTCAACGAAATGTCCAAGGAAAGCTCGATAACACTGGAGACAGCTATGAGGTCAAAGGTTGATGCCTCCTCTGTTGAGTCTAAGTCAAAGAAAATTGTGTGTTATGGTTGTGGAGAACCTGGTCACAAGAGACCAAACTGTCCTTTAAAGAAAAAGAAGATCATGAAAAGGAAGAATCCCACTGATAAGGACTCGACCTCTTCATCTGCTTTAGGAGTAACAAATGATTACGATATGGACAAATGGTATGTTGATTCAGGCGCTACCAAACATATGACTTCAAGACGAGATTGGTTTGTAGACTTAAAGCCTATGGATATGAAGGTAACAGTTGCAAATGGGACAAAGATTGACGCTAAAGGCATCGGTAAAATATCTTTAAATACCGAAAACGCCGTCGATACAATCAGTGATGTGATTTATGTACCTAACCTGAAAACAAATCTTCTATCTGTGAAGACAGCAGTAGAAAAAGGATTTACTGTAATGTTTGATAAATCCGGTTGTAATTTATTTAATTCAAAAACCTTCTCCTTTACAGGTGATGCGGTTCTACATGGCTCGCCCTGTGGTGGATTGTACACACTTGATTGTGCGGTAAATACTCCCCAATTTAGAGCCTATGATGTGCACTCTGATTCTATCTCAAGATATCAGGTATGGCATAAGCGTTTAGGTCATTTATGTCGCATCGGTATGAATCTGTTGAAAAATATGGAGGTTATTGATTATAAGGATGTGGATAAAAATCCATGTGTTCCTTGTGTTCAAGCGAAACAAGCTCGAAAACCGTTTAAGACGATTTCTTATGAAAGAGCAACTTCAATATTAGAATTGATCCACTCTGACTTATGTGGACCAATGTCAGTTGACTCTTTTCAGGGTAATAAATACTTATTACTTTTTATAGATGATTTTTCCAGAACTATTTTTGTATATTTTATTTCTTCGAAGACAGAGGTGAAGGCTAAGTTTTGTCACTTCCAGTCTATGGTTGAAAGACAAACTGGGGCTCAAATTAAAACAATAAGGACGGATAATGGGAAGGAATTCGTAAATAGTGAATTTTCAAGTTACCTTAGATCTTGTGGTATTCAACATCAAACTACGGTACCATATAGCCCTCAGCAGAATGGAGTTGCCGAGCGCACTAATCGCTCTATTATAGAAAAGGCACGCTCTCTTATGGCTGAAAGCGATCTATCTAAAGCTTTTTGGGAAGATGCTACTCGAACGGCTGTGTACCTGAAAAATAGATGTCCACACCGTGCCTTAAATAATAAAACTCCCTACGAGTTGTGGAATGGTTGCAAACCAGACCTTAGTAATCTCAGAGTTTTTGGGTGTAGAGCTCTTATACATATACCTTCTTGTCACCGTAAGAAATTGGATCTTAAAGCTGTAGAAGCTATATTTGTAGGCTATACAGAAGATCCTAATAGTTATCTTTTTAGAAATTCATCTTGCCCTAGAACTTTACAAAAGTCTAGAGACGTTACGTTTTTTTGAAGATTGTTTTTCTACTTTAAATAATAGGAATGTTAACAATAATAAGACGTCTACTGAACCTTTAGTACTTTCTAATAGTCTGCCTATACAGGAAGAAACCAGTACAGTTAAAGAGTCTTTTGAACATGCTCCAGTGGTCACTGATGAACCAGCTCCAGGCCATACTATTGTCACTGAAGATCTAACTGCTGAAACGGAACAATTTTTTGAAGCAATTGAGGAAGCAGTAGTTTCTACTAGTCATACTGATGGACAACGTAGATATCCATCAAGAGACCGGAAACCTCCTAATTACTTCTCATACCAGGTTTCTAGTAAAGCGTCAGGTGAGCCTAGAACTTATAATGAGGCTTCATTTTCTGATGATGTTGATAAGTGGCAGATGGCAATGTCAGATGAATATAATTCATTAATGAAGTTGAAGACATGGAAATTGGTTGACAGAGAAAACAGGAAAGTTATACCATGTAAATGGGTTTATAAATTGAAGAAAGATCCAGCAGGAAATGTTCTGAAGTACAAAGCAAGATTAGTTGCCAAGGGATTTTCCCAGACGCCAGGTGTAGATTATTTTGAGACATTTGCTCCTGTCGTGCGGCACTCTTCTTTGCGTACTCTACTGGCTCTCGCAGCCGAATTGGGTTTGAAGATGCGTCACATGGACGTAGACACTGCTTTTTTAAATGGAGATCTTCAAGAGAAGGTCTACATGGAGCAACCTCAAGGTTTTAATGTAAAAGGTATGGAGAACAAAGTATGTCTCCTGCAAAAATCCTTGTATGGACTTAAACAAGCTCCACGTGCCTGGAATACAAAGTTAGATGAAACTTTATCATCTCTTGGTTTTATGAAAACTCCATCTGAACCGTGCGTTTATACCAAACTTTTTGGAAAAGAGGTGGTTATCGTTGCAGTCTTTGTCGATGACATAATTGTTTTTTACAGTGATGACAAGACGTTTGACATTGTCAAAAATGACTTGCAAAAATATTTTTCGTTAAAAGATTTGGGCTATTTAAGCTGTTATCTTGGCTTAAATATCACCAGAGAAAATGATGAAATAAGAGTTCATCAGAAAAATTATATAAACAATCTTTTACAAAAGTTTGGAATGGAGAATTGTAAAACTTGTACAACTCCCCTATCTGGAAAACTGGAGGTTAGTACCAGTAGTGATAGTGATCATAATCAAGAAGAGTATCCCTATCAAGAATTAATTGGTTGCCTCATGTTCCTAAGTGTTAATACTCGTCCAGACATCGCATACGCGACTAGTTACCTGAGTCAGTTCAATACTCGGTACAACAAGACTCACTGGTTAGCCGCGAAGAGAGTCTTACAATACCTAAAAGGCACTTTAGATTACTCGATTTGTTATAAAAAATCAAGTATGCCCCTTGTAGGATTTTCCGATGCCGATTGGGCAAACTGTAATATAGATCGCCGTTCTTATACGGGTTACTGTTTCAAATTAGCAGGCAGTCCGGTATCATGGGCCTCGCGGAAGCAGCAAACCGTAGCCTTGTCCTCAGCGGAAGCCGAGTATATGGCAATAACAGAAGCTACGAAGGAAGCGATTTATTTAAGGAGGTTTATCACTGAATTAATTTCAGATCCTATGGTAAGGCAAAAGTTATTACCTAATACCGTAACTATTTGTACCGATAGTCAGAGTGCACAGAGTTTGGCCTTAAATCCGGTACACCACCATAGGACGAAACATATAGATACCAGATTTCACTTTATTAGAGAAAAGATTAGTGATAATTCGGTTAACTTGAAATATACCAAATCAAGTGATATGCCCGCTGACATCTTAACAAAACGATTGCAGCGTGTGGCACATCGTAGATGTATACTAGGCTTAGGTTTAGTGTAAATATATTTTTACACGTTTACTTCAGAACTTAGTATACATTTTCCTTTTTTTTATTGGTATATTTTGAGTTCATTTTTGTATGTAATTTATTTGTGAGAATTTTGATTAAGGGGGTGTGTTATAATAATACTGGTCTTTGTAGTGTCATTATGTATTCAAAATTCTTCTAATCATTCTATGTAACCTGGTTACCTGTTACTTCAATTATAAACAAACTATAATGTACACGTCTTTTCTTTTTAACTAATACAAAATTACAACAAAAGTGTTCTTAACCTTGCTGAAAATGTAAAGTATTTTTACGATAAAATTGATCTTTTACTAAGTCGTGTCGTGTCTGGCAATTCTTAACCAAAGCTCTCCCTGAAGAACTAAGTTAATTTTCGAGATCAAATGTAATGTCGAATGAGTCATGGGCCAAATTTACCACCCAGATGTCCGGCAACATCGAGGCAGACCCTATACCCTGTATATGGCGGGACGGGACTGGCGCCTACAGATAGGTTGGGTCCATACTAACTCAAGACAGAGAGGAGTGGAAATGAGATAGGGAGGCCTACTAAAGGCTTAAAATTAAATAAAAAGTAACCTACTTCTTTGGGTCATTAGGTTGAAATCTGTTCAATACTTAAGGCATCAAGTAGTAACAAACAATCAGACAAATCACTTTCGGATTTGTAAGGAGTATAAGGACAGACACTTTCTTACAAGCTCTAAGAACACAGAAATAACAAGATGAGAAAATGCACTTACGCCACTTTCGTCGATACGCAACGCTTGGTAACACTGATGAGATGCGGCGATAATGTTCATTTACTTCCCTCTGCATGCCATGCGTTGATTATAGAAAGTCGGTACATACTCATCTAAATGTGATATCACTTCATTTGCAGGTGATGCTATCGTTATTTATGGGTTCATTTATATGGTAATTAGGTATTGTTAGGTTTATATAAGTGACGTAGTTATCTGCTATGGGATGCGTTCTACTCTTTACCAAGTATTTCTAGTTAGTTGTAATACATTTCGGAAGAGGTGTGTGTTTCACAGCGTTTGGCTAGCAATAAGGCCTGACTTCCTTTTTCGTCTTTTTAATCATAAACCAAAAAATCATTGGAACTTCCTACTTCTTCGAAATCTTATTAAATTCATACTTCACACTTTCTTCTTTCTTTCTTCTGTCTTTCTTCTTTCTTTCTTCTTTCTTTCTTCTTTCTTTCTTCTTTCTTTCTTCTTTCTTTCTTCTTTCTTTCTTTCTTCATACTTTTCATTTAAGTAAATAAGTAGTCTTCAGCACTCCTGTTCAAAACAGGAGCAAACCCTTTTAGGACACCGTTAAAATCGATCCTATGGAAACGGCAAGTACCTCAATCATCATTAGTAACCTCAAGTACCTTCTGTAACTATCACAACCAAACATAGATGTTATAATGATTTCGTATGGGCAAATGACCCGCAATTATTTGCCTACATAAAATAGTCATCATTAAACTGATTTCGGACAGGTTTGACCGGAACGGATTGAGTCAGCGTTGGAAATGGATAGAGGCAGACTTTTAATTTCCTTTCATGTATTTTGTATATGGAAGGCCTTTGTTTAATGGTGGGTATTTGTGGGTTGGTAACGACTAGAATTCTATCCACAGAGTTCCTATGTAGATTAATGATTCTGGCCCATTCTTTTCAATAAAAAAACGGTAAATAAGCTTGTGCGACCAAGTTCTGATATAGGTATCAAAAGTGAAAGAAAAAATACATTTACCAGATATACACATCAGATAAAATCAAATAAAAAGTTTAAAGCCCGGTGTGAAGAAACTTGTAGGAAACTGTGCCTCACGAAACGTTCAGCAAAAATGCCAGACAACTAGTGCCTGACGCTGGTTTTTAACTGGACCTGGTGAAGTGGTGGCATACACTATCCTTTTATTCTTGTAAGGCTCAATCTATGCAGTTATATCAATGTCATCAAGTCAACGCCGGCTGGCGCTGGCCAGAGCTGGGGCTCTGTCTCGCATAGGGTCACATTACGTTGAGCGATTGCCGTTTTTTTTTGTGACGTGACGCATATTTTCCCCAAACTTGTTCTTTTTTTGTGTTAATTCTCTGTGTCATCATCATCATTTCAGCCCGGTATCATCCACTGCTAGTTATAGGCCTTCCCTTTCTTCTGCCATACTTCCCTGTTCTCTGCGTCATGAACTTACCGCAAATAAACATACTTTCTTACTTTCTTTCCTATTACAGACATTTGAAAATAATTTACATTTATAACCATTGTTAAAGGCCAAATTTGAATGATATCAGTAATTGCTAAATCATCGTAGGTAACCGAAATCTAAACGCTACAAAGCCAGAATTCTGCTCATCTTCCAAACAATCTAGCATTGCTAAAGAAAACTAAACCATGGAAATTGACACCAACACTACTTAACCCTATAAAAACCGTGAAGTAACCAACGATTACATAAAAACGACGCGTGTTTGCAATAAACATCTGATTCTATTTAAGAGAAATTTCTTTTTTTTTTCGCGAAACGACCGCGGTTGACCGCCTCGGAAGCTATTATCAAGTTTTTATGATAGAGTTACTGAACCAGTACCTAAGTATCTGTTGCACAACAATACTTGCTGTGTTTATTGCTTATCACCAAGAAGTGCCTGGTTGTTGTGGTTCGCAGTTTTGAGGAACCGGCTTTGTACACCAAGTTATCCTACAAAGCTTGCAGAGAATCTTCGTCGAGTTGTAAAAACCATTTTGGGATTTAGGGTTGGTACTTTTACCATTACTGGCTCCTTGCCTACATAATACTTGTACCACCGAACTGTCCAGTTGTATAGGTAATAACAATTTCCAATGTCAAAATTTAATTGACCTCTGGATATATCAACCATAGGTTATATATTTATCTATAGGGGACAATTTAATTTTCTAATTGCACCAATCCTAAGCATCTTGCAAACTGAATCCTATTTGTTTAATCCAATAATTCTGATTGCAAGGTCCCTATTGCATAAATTATTTGTAGTCATAATCAGTCATCAAAGATTGTGTTTATAACAACTCTGCAATCAAAACAATATTGAATAACCATTTTATTATTTATTGAGGTCAAAGTATTCTCAAATAAACTGCGCAAAATTTTTTTTTTTTTGTTAAGACTTTTCCATCGCAAAATAAATCAATCCATCCCTTTCTCCACGACACCGAAGTATAAAACATTGATTTACATAACCACTTACATAAAGGGCGAGCAAGTTCCCAGCTGCCGGACACCAGATATCGACTTAGGTTCAATGTCCTGATGCACTGCTACCCACACAATGCCATTGCCTTTATTTTAATGTAAACATGTTCCTTCTTGAATGTAGATGCAGTTTGGAAGACTCTATAAGGATATTTTGATCAAGTGTGGGTGTAAAGAGAGATTTGTTGATGCATAATTTTTACTTTACCACGTCAAAGTAAAGTAAGTTTTATGATAGGTTGTTGCCTCATTCAGGTATAATATTGATTCATTTCATCAAAATGTAATGCTATTGATTTTGCCTGATTTTGAATTCAAACAATGCCCTTCATGAAGAAAAGCGTTGCAAAAAACAAAAAAAAAACTTTGTGTTTCTTTCAATTTGTTGTTTACCCATTGTCTGTTTGAGTTTATTATCTCTTGTATTTATAACTTTTGCGCGAAATAATTGTCTAGTTGCAAATGTTAGTTTGACCGATACTATTTACTTCTTTGCACCCTAAGTTACGACGCGATATCACTGTCTTAAAACTATGTCGTTACTGGTCGGTACTGAATGCCATTCAAAATGTAGATAAGCAAATGCATTACTGACCCAAAACTGGATCATGGCAGGTCAAGTTCACCCATTACCTACTTGTCAAGCTATTGTTTCATGACACTAAAGTTTCGCAATCTCATTTGAAGCCAGGTCAACGGATTCTCTGCATAGAACAGTGTGTGAGGCAAGACAGAGATTGTTTAAGGGCAAAATAGTATAGTGTACCTACGGGCTTATATGACGAAGAATTTAATAATTTTATGGTGCAAATGAGAGATACGCAATAGCTGCATACCTTTGCTGATAGCAGTGAACAACAGTTTATTCTATCAATAATATCCAACAAATGAAAATTTAATCATTTATTTATTTTCAAAAAAGTACATAGTCAGTCTGTTACAAAATATAATTTTACAATTTAGGGAATAATCTTAAAGAGAGTTACAACCAAATTGAATCTGGCGTCCTAGCTATGTTACATGGTAACACCTGTATTAAGGTTATATAGGCTATGTTAATCAAGAGGAAAATCACGTGGGTCAAGCAGTGGCGAGGGGTCGACTTCTTATAAATACAGTGTGTATCATATATACTGTGTGAAGCGTGTCTATCCACACATTTTAGGATCCACTTATTTTTACTTTAACCACTGGTTCCTATTTAAATATTAATATTGATTAACGAAAGCCACCATAACCCCGTGTGCATATAGCACAGATACTGATAGTTCAGTATCCGTGCTCAGCATCACAGTGGAATGCTGAGCCTCGCATTTTCTTGCTCATTCTCTCCAGATTAACATTATCTTTGACCGACTTCCTTAATGAAAACATTCACCTATGGTTCCTGGAAAATCTCACCCAGGTCAATGAATGCCACCACCATCCCTTGTGCATATCTCACAGTTCAGTGTCCGTGCTCAGCAGAGCATTGTCTGCATCACAGCGGAATGCTGAGCGTCGTGTTTTCTTGCTCATCCTCGCAGATTGCCGACACGCGCCGCGGAACAACGGAATACTTGTAACTACAAGCGCGCACGCAACCCTGCCGTAGACCAAATATATGCAGAATGTAAACTTATGTCAATACTGTAACAAGTTGGTGCAATGCTAGAACT
Organism: Apamea sordens; assembly: GCA_945859715.1. Classification (NCBI taxonomy): domain Eukaryota; kingdom Metazoa; phylum Arthropoda; class Insecta; order Lepidoptera; family Noctuidae; genus Apamea; species Apamea sordens. The sequence goes on from OX244002.1 coordinate 3,305,530, forward strand.
TGAAGTTGAAAAGCGGAAGGCACTTGTTTCAGGAATTGTAATGAGGGATTTGTTTGTCGAATTGAATGTTATACTGCTAAAAATCGATGGCCACAAGGATCTTTTGGCGTTCGAATGACGTTGACAGGGGGCGCTGTTGGTAAACATTTGTGCAATTGTTTTGTAAACTGTATTGAAAAAACAAGATGGCGGCATTAGATCCGAGTTTTGCGATGCGCCAAAAAATCCTTGTACAGCTATACCAATATTGGTTTCGGGATCGCCAAGTGAAGATTTCCGGAATTATTTAAATTGCCATCTAGCGGCGAGATTTTCTCTTCAATAACGGACTCTTTTAATTTTATGTTAGTCTAGTAATTCCAAAACTCACTGAGTAAAACCAAAGAATTGTGTCACTAAAGTTCGTTTTTTTAAACCCAGATACTAATTTGACAAGTATAATGTCAAATTTCTATACTAAAAACGCAAACTTTGCGTTTTTTAGAAGTAAATGTCACATTAGTATCTGGGACGAAGACAAACTTTAAATAATTATTTTTACATCTTCGTTTGTTTTTATCGGGTTAGCCTTCTGTCCGTATTATTCTGTGATGGTTGTGACATTTTATTGGGGAAATGGATTTGCGGTGGTAAAATTATAGGGATAAATTGCGACACGTTTCCGGTAAAAAAATAGTGCGAAAGTGGTTAAGAACCAGTGGAGTATAAATAGAACTGAATAGTAAGGAGATGGATTGTTTATAGTGTGAATCAAATCATTTTATTGAATATCAGAATAATGCTTACAAATTCTTAGATTTCCTTATAAATATAAAACAAATAAACTAATCCTAAAATTCTAAGGGAAACATCGTTTTAATATTTTTACTTGTGGACTCCACATTACGTCGAACCTGTCTCGTAGAGTCCACAAGGCCAGTATTTCAATTATAGTATAGTAGTAGTAGTATAGTAGTATATAGCTTTGTTGTACGAAAGTAACCTTTGTCCGCCCCTTTCTAGGACTGAGGTCGTGAGTTCGTGACCGATGAAGTAAGATAGTCACCTATGTATAACTTTGTATGCAGATAATGAATTTCAATACCTACTACGCCAAACGGGGTGTTTAGTTCCAATCTCTGTTACAAGCTCAAGGGTTTACGGCTTGCCTATTGGGCATCAAATTGCCTTTTTTTCTACGTCGTAAGGACTGTTAAGCGAAGGATAGCATCATGAAACGTATAATTAATGATCAGACAAAGCTTTTCCCCCGTTGCAAACTGTGGCAGAATATTCTCTCTTCACCAACTCAATACCTATTTCCGGGGGTCTCTGAACCGCCTCCGAACACTTATGGAAAGATGTAACAACAACCTCGTAAAGTGGGGTTACCTCGATGGAACGATAGCAGGCTGTGGATATGGAGTTGTGTCGCAAACTATGCTCCGTCTTCTATCCTGCCCTCTGTGCTCCAAAAAATGCAGCCAAAGTGACTTGCGCTGCCACCGTCGACGCAGTGCAAGTGTCGAAGTTTTGGGCCAATACCATTTAATATGACCAAAAGGCAGTTGTGATCAAATCTACTTCCTCATTGAGGAAAAGTCTTTATTCTGCATTGTCAGACTAATATTTTTAAATTTTTACTATAACTAGTCATTATCAGTAAGTAATCAACAACAATACTGCTCTATTACTCGTACCAATCTAAAATCAAATTAGGCTTCATTTCAGACCACACATTACAATACAATTAGACAGCTTGAACTTTTAAAATCAAATTCAAAATGGCGGCGGCCTACATAGGTACATTGAGACACACAGACACCTATTATGCATAACAATGAAAATTATTAATAGTTCAATAATACTGGTACAAAAATATTGGTGTCGTAATTCAGATCAAGTCGTGACTGGTTCATATGTAAATTATTGTTATGGTATGTCGTCTAGGATCTATGAAGGTTAGTTGTAGTGTCTTCTTTGTGCTGTACCCTAGAAAAGTAAAAACAGATCCCAAAGAGCATAAAAAAGCAGAGGTAGGTAAAGACAAGTCGTTACCGATCGGTGCGGGTGAAATAGTCCCATGTTAAGTATGCGCTCAAAGATACACAGATAAAAATAGCGTCAACATGTACCTATATCTAATTGGCTGAAGTTACGGGTGTTTCCTACTCCGTTTCGCCAACGGACATAAGATAAGTTTGGAGCCCGAACTAAGAATGAATGAGAACACGATTTGACAGAGTCCCCACTCCCTATGTCATCATCTGCCTAGCCTTTTCCCAACTATGTTGGGGTCGGCTTCCAGTCTAACCGAATTCAGCTGAATACCAGTATTGGGTTTATTCCACAACCCAGTTACTGGGTTATTACCCCTTTATTCGATACCCCTTGGTAAGACCCTCCCTATGTCTCTCTTTATATGTATTTGCCTGTACGAAAATTGAATCTGGGTCTTGATTTGACGGACCAACTACTTTTGGACTGGGCCGTATCTTCGTTGAAGGATGTATAGAAAGTAGACACCCTGTACCGTCGGGTTCGAAAACCCGCTTCTTTATACAAGTACCCTTCCCAGGGAGCTTCGTATGAGAAACGGAATAATAATTCCATTTCGTATACGAAGCTTGAATAGTAGTAAAAGCTTGCGCATTTGGGAGTTGTCTTTTAACTGTTGAATGTCGTCTTTTTCGATACGCGTTGTTTCTTTCCCCATGAATGTCATACATAACCTAAATGCAGTCACGCTCGACATAAGCTCTTAGTACTTATTTTAATTAAGTACGGCATTATTTAGCTGTTCTCATATACTTACTAAGCTCATTTCAACAACAAAATTATTTTTTGTGCTAGTGATTTTATGTAGATCTATTTGGTTTTATTTTTCTTATTACTCGAGTTAATTACCTTTTTGGATGCACGTGTATCTGTGACAAATAAAACTATTACTCTTTCTTTCAAATGTATAATGGCCTACGATGCGTATCTAATATTCTAACTCCTATCAACTTTAACATCTAGGTTCTACAGTCCATTATTCGTCTTCGTATTCACGCTACAGCGAAAGATCATAAGGAAACATAGCCACGGTTGCCAAACTCAGTGTATTGTTTATACATTTTATTACTTTTTACATAACATCAAAGGAAGGAACACAATCAATTTATAATTTATCTTCATACACCGTTATTTCACAAACGTCAGTTTACAATCAAAATTGCTTTCATTTAGCAATCGTGCTTGAAATAATTATTTCAAGCACGATTGATATATTATGTGTATGCAATTTATTTGCAATAAACTGAGGCGCGGAATAGTGTTCTTAAGTTAATCGAAAATTAAGAAACATTAAAGCAATAGGTAGGTTTAAGTTTTGTGGCCAGCTAATTATGGATGTCGCGAATCTCTATATTTTCCAGAATAACCCTTCATTTCTGGAAGCTCATTCAAATGAATTTGGTTTTAAATAATATTATGGCTGTTAATATTATCTATTAATAATATTGTTTAGAATCAAGTTCTTCTTATTTACAAACAGCTGTGCTACTGCCGAGTTTGTTGCGCCACTTCTTCTTCCCAGCGATAGCACTAGGAAGTGGTGAAGGGCGGGTGTTTTTGGGGGACTGTCTTTTGTAATTTTGACGTTCAAAAAGTTCTGAGTCCCGGCCTAATTTTAATAAATTACTTTTGATTTATCCGTAGAATAATCATAGCAGTTAACATTCGCTTAGCTAAAAGGTTAAATCAGCTTTTCAGAAACTAGGGTAGGCGATATTTGCGGTGCAGGTTTTCTCATCGAGAACCCTTCAGGACAGTATTTTAACCAGTTAGCCAAAAAATCAATTTATGCCCGTTTTCACATAAAATATAATGTCTAAAAATTACGTGTTGTTAAATTAAAATGTTGGATTTTCAAATCTTGGCGCTGGCTCAGCGCCGAGATTTGAATATCGAACGTGCTTGTTTGTGCAAGTGTTTAAAATGAAACAGTGCGCTTTTGTTTAGGCATTACATTTAGGTTTGCCCAGTGTGAAAATGGGCATTGGTCTAAGGTATTAGTGTAAGGAAATAATTCGGTTTAACTTACGGACATAGTTGCTACCTACCTACGTATTTTGATAGACACTTGGCAGACAGCGTTTAGTGAAGTTTTTTATTCAAGCATACCTTTACATAAAAACTTAAGTAAAAAAACGTACGGTAACATTTTGTTTAATAAAGCTTATCATTGGATAAGTAACCGTTTATTTCGTGTTCCTAATTTCACACTCAATTAATTATTAATTAGGCTATTAATCAGGGCTGGCTACCCGACGTTTCCGTTTTATTTCATGATTTTCAGGAATTTTAGAATTTTTTTAAGAAAGAAAGTTGCGATTTGTGTTTCTGGGTCTATTAAAATAGTGTTACTACATTTTCATATAATAATTTGTTTGAAAAGTTTCTAGAATTTGTCTTTATACTCCACACTAGATCATAATCAGAGGGGCCCGTGTCTAAATAATAACAGCCGTACAGGTCAATCGATCAGGTTAAGCTACGCTTGCCGCGGTTGGTGTCTGTGGATGGGCGACCATCTTTACATACCGAGACCCTCTATGCCTCGGAAAGCACGTTAAGCGGTTGGTTCCGGCCGTTATTCGTGGATCTTTGACAGTCGTTACGGGTAGTCAGAAGCCCGAAAGTCTGACGATCAGTCTTACCGAGGGGTATAGTATTACCCAGTAATTAGGTTGTGGAGGTCAGATTGGTAGTCGAACCATCTATAGACTGGAAGCCGACCCCAACATAGTTGAGAAAAGGCCAAGCAGACGATAACAATCAGATCATAATCTGATAGGATCGCGCTGCCCTTGCAAGAATGATTTTTGTACGAAAAGTTTATGATGCAAAATCCAGAAGCATTTATGAAGTAAACTACGAAATATACCATAGAAAATCCAGTCTAATCCAAACGACAATCTTAATACACGTTTGCAACATTTATTTGAACACGGCTAAGTAAATAGCATAAAGCAATTATTTACTAGATAAGTACTGGGCTATTTGAAGTTATTTTAATTGCTACAGTACCATCGGCAATTAAAATTGAATGGAAATCATGTCTGTAGTAGGTACCTATGTGTTGTAAGACTTGTAACTTGTCAGTATTGTAACTGAGGTTATACATACGGCGAAGTAAGACCAAGGAGTGAAATAAATAGGTATTTCGAGCTTCGCTTCACTTAATTTCCATTACTTATGAGCCATTTCCCCCGTCCGTGATAGGTACAGACGCCAGCAGGTCAAGCTACCTGAAACTGTCAAATTTTGCCAATTAACCTTGAACCTTAATGCTTTTGTGATAAAGTGGAGAATTTATTAAAGAAATTTTACAGATTGTAGTAGCTTGATGTGCTGGCGTCTGTACTAATATCTGAGGGGCAATTCTCGTAATTTTAAGACCGTTCACAGTCTGATCTCAGTCTCAATCTGTCAAAGAATACTTCTAATTTCCCTACATTTTGACAAGTTTTTGACATTTGTTTGTCGCTGAGATGAGACTGCGATTAGATTTTGAACGTTTTAAATTATGAGAATTGGCCTTCTGATGAATAATGATTTTCAGCAACTTAGATATCTATTAAGAGATGTTGGCTTAACCATCGTAGTGGAGTATTTATTTATTTATTTAAACTTTTCGCACAACATGAATATCGGGAAAAACAAAAAAGATCAGTAATTTTTATAGCCTAGTTTAGGATAGTTCCTTCAACATCTCGAAATGAACATGGCCGCGCGCACTTTGAACGCGTTTTCGTACGAATTTAATTCGTGCGAACATGAACACGAACAATCCCGACCTACCGAGTACTAAGCAAACGCGCCGACTGAATGAGAGTTATTCGTACGTATACGTACGTTTAGATCCGACGTCCGAAAACAATCCGACCTTATTAGGATTTCAAAACACTCTTGTGCGTTAAAAATAAAAAATGGAAGTAGATGTTTACAGATTATTCATCGCGCTCCAAAGAGGACGTCACACATGAGATATCATCGGCACACTGCCTGTTTATTGGAGAAAAACGTAAAAAGTGTGCGCACTCAATTCGTGCGTCCAAGTGCGCGCGGCCTAACAAATTTGGGCGAGGCCCTAGGAGCAACGCAAGTGGAATTATCAGGAAAAAATAGTTTCAGTCTATAAAAAACGGATCATGAAATTTATTAGTTAGCAATCAATGCTGGAACCTTGCGATGATCTGAGGCTGAAACCGAGTATGTTTTCATGTATTCAGGGTTCATTATTGATGGAGGTGGTATATCTACATAACCGTGTTGAAAGATTCGAGTAAAACTTTTTAGAATATGTCACTAAATCTGTTCCGTCGTGGTGTATTATATTATTTGTCGTGTTAATAACCAAATAGCCTCTTAACTCCAATAATTTTCGCCACCCACGAACGTTATTTTCAAACACCTAAAGCTAATAGATACATAGGTTTTCATTACAAAAGAGTTACACGTACTCGAAAACTGAATCCTTACGTAAGAGAGAGTAATGTAAGGCGTCGTTAACACAAACAATGGTTTGAAATTTGCAATAAACAGATTATTTGATTATTTAACAAAGAAAGAAGGGATCTGTATTGTCTGTTGAGACAATTTTCTACTCATCGTTAACGCTTGCTTAACTTTCTTGGTTTATTAGTGAACGCATTCATATAGGATAATGAACCAGTATTTAACCCGTTGAATGCCATAATTTTTTTGTCCAAAAAATGTGTGATTGCCAAATTACAGGCACAATTAAAAAGCCATTGGCGCCGATTCCCTTGTTCACAAACTAAACTAAATTTAAGTTCAGTGCATCTTTTTCTTTCTGTTTCATTAAGAAAAGGACAGAAGATAAATATTAGTTTAGTACGTTCGAATACCTATGAAAGGTTAATTTCCTAACGTGAGAAGGTGGTTACATTACAATAGAATAGAATAGATTTATTTTTCTTACCACAAATTACAGCTTAAAGATAAATTAGTCTACAGATACAATTTTGTACTTAATTTGTGGAAGACTGGTGCCTAAACTAGGTTTTTTTTTACAAAACCTGTAAGTCAGGTCAGGGAGGCCCCCTTAACAATTTATAATTATATTTCAAGTGTTGTACTGAATAATTATAACACACTACTACTACTTCTGTCCACTTCTGTTCTTCTTCCTCTTCTCGTCTTTTATCTTCTTATTTGCTTCTACTTTTTCTTCTATTACTTTTATTTTTAGACCACTTTTACAGTTTTATAATATTTTCGAGTCTAATTAATTATTTTCACTCTCATTCTCCGCTCCTCTAACAGTACAACCACGCCTCACGTGGTATCACGTTTTTAATTATCGTGTAGTTAATTACACATTACAATTGATATGTTCAAAATGCGGCTAATAAGACCTCGGCTGTAAGGTCAAAGGTAAAGGTACTAAGAATATGTTACACTTTATTGTTATGATGCGTTCGTTCGTTGCATATATACTGAATGATATTCTAATGAGACAAAGGGGAAGGTCATGAAATAGTTCTTTGTTGGCGAATTAAATGTCAGTTTTTTATTTTAGGCATTTCGAAACTGTTTTTTGGCTAACTGCTAGAACATGAACCTTTCAGTCTAAGTTTTCCAGCAGCATTTTGAACTGTTCAAAATTGAACCTCTGGGCCCTATACCACAAAACTTTCAAATTACATTATAATTCTACAAAATTGTAGAAAAATTGCGTAACACAGAAATTACAAATATGTATAAGTTACAATATTTTTAACTTGTCACAACAATTTACATATTTCTAAGTTTTTTTCCGTTAAAATTGTGTGGCTTAGAGTTTTTTGTAAACGCATTTACAGTAAGATTTACAAATTTACTCAAACTAATTTGCAAATTGACGTGTCTGTGATCCCTACTTTTTTAAAGGGCTAGCCGCCCGCCATACTTTTTCTAAGTTACTTTCTGCTCTTCCAAAATAAAAACCCGAAAGTTTCCACTATCCCTTCTTACAAAGAAAGAGACAAGAGTATTGTAGGTAGTCTGTAAAAGGGTCGTGACTCCAAAACTCTGCTCGTATTCTACTCAAAAACCCATTTATGGAGCCTTGACATGTAACTCTCTAATAAACCTGTACCATTTAAAAGGTAACTCACATATTATTGTGCTTGACAGTAGCATTTTGTATAAATATAATATATGTAACATCAATCATTACAATTACAACTATCTGCGGCCTTCAGCCAGTCATGGTTAATTTTAGCTAGCCTGACAGCTAAATTGTGGTATGTATGCTGTGTTTCCGTCATCCGTGTGTGGATTTAGGGATGGTAAATCTATATAGTTAATATTGTCACGCTGAAGAGTTTGTTCGCTCATCTCTATCGGATTTGAAAAAATATTTTTGTATTTTATAGCCGAATTCTTGAGGAAGGCAATAGGCTATTTAACATCACGCTAGGATCCTTAAAAGCCGAGCAAGAAGAAAACGAAGATGATGATGACGTCACGCTGAAGAGTTTGCACGAAGGCTGTGCTGACGTTCATACTCGGGGTCACCAGTTTAGAGGCATGAGGAACAGGGTGTAAAGTTCACTCATCCTCCATTGAAAAGGGAGAATCCTCCGACCAGACGGGTGTTGTGTCTGGCGGGCTATTGCCCAATGATTGATCTTGGGAAATTGTATCTATGATAATTGCGCGGTAAACTCTGCTTGCGAGATGCAGGATTTGCGTGACGTCAGTATGACGCGTTGTTCGCATGTGGCGTTATAGATACCGCTACATAGGTAATAGCGCGGGCAATGTGACGAGGTGGGTTAGGGGAACAAACACTGTCGGGGTTCAAGCATGAATTTAATTTGGTAGCTCATAGCATTTCCACAATCCACAGAGAGGGAGGCATTTGCACTGCAGCGGAACAATGCTGGCCAGAAAGATAGATAACGAAAGACGAAAGCTTATCTCGATCAGTCATTACGTGGTGTTTGGTAACCCTAAATAATGCTCAAGCATTCTAAAGACAATGACTTATAACTGTCCTCTAAAACTACCAAAATATCTACGCTTTATGCGTAACAAACTACTGACATGTTTTGATTGTTATCTCAGCATGTTTTTGAAAGTTTACGATGCACAAGTAACTTTTTCTGTATATTTATTTTGGTTATATCTAAAATGACTAAAATAGTAGCATAATTAGCTTGTAACGTTCGCAGTTCTAGGACACAGGCCTGTCTCTGTGATAGGCAATGGGCCGTATGCTACCACGCGGGCCCAGAGTGCGAGTTGGTAGAAGTTACAGGTTCTAATTTGTGTTCCTAAGACATGCCGGTTTCCTCGTGATGTTTTTCTTCACCGTTTTTGAGAGCAATGGGGATGAAATAAATTACACAAAGTAAAGTACCTGTCTGGGTTCGAACCCATGACCTCGTAAGTCGGGGCCGTTACCACTGAGCCACCACTGCTCTCAACTGGAAGAGTGATGAATATAAATGTTGATGGATGGAGAGGGAAAGGAAGACCAAGGAAAGATGGATAGATTGTGTGAGGAATGACATGAAAGAGAAGGGAGTGAATGATAGCGTGACACGGACGTGAAACAGCTGACAGGAGAGAATGGAAGAAGAACATGGCATGTTCTTCTTCCATTCTCCCCTGTCAACCTTTTGGGGCAAGGTCATTTAAGTAAAACAGCGTTTAGCGTTTTTTAACAGCGGTTGAAGGTATCGTTACGCGAGTTATATTGATGTATAGGTATTCGAGTCAGGAATTCGATAAAGCCACTAACTCAAAACTTGTACTGTTTGAGTTAGTGGGGTTTTTATCTAGGGGTACGATGTGTTGTGCCGACCCCAAGTATGGGACAAGGGCAGGATTATGATGACTGGTTAGGTAAAACCAAAACTTGCTTTTTGTAATTTGCTTTTATTTGTTACTTTTATCTAGTAAGTACTTATACCTCCGTCAGCTCGATTGGTTTGGTTCGTTAACGTGTTACCCAGTCACTAGGTTAGATAGGCAGTCGCTCCATATAAAATACTGGTGTTCAGCTACATCCAGTTAGAGTAGAAGCTGACCCCAACATAGTTGGGAAAAGGCTAGGCAGATGATCAGCTCATTACCCCCATTTTGGAAGAAAACCGAACATTCTATTGTAGGTTTAATTTCATTACACCGACAAAACACAATCGCCCACCATGAGCGTGGTGGAAAGTGTGGCAACATTGCGGAACATTGTTAATATTCATGATGTTGCTAATGTAAGCCCAGTGTTGCCAGTGCTACGTTTTGTGCGGCTAAATGTTAGATTGGAAGAGATTAGCCATTACATAGCACGGTCTAGACTGTGAATAGCTGGGTAATTTTGTAAATGAAGAGATACCGCAAATAACAAGTCTGTTTTGACCGCTTTATTATTGCAAAGGGGTATGGGTTAACTCAAATTTTAACACTGGTCGGAGTATATAGGCTTCAAAGCGTATATATTATGTACATACAGTAGTAGTAGTAGTGCCTAACCCTGCACCCTAATTGCGTAACATACTTTTAATAACAATCTGAATCATTTGGATATTGCTAATCCATTGCTTCATATAATCGAAAAATGTGTCGACAACGCTAATAACGCACTGAATGTTGTTGAACTGATAAATTGAAAGCCATTTCTACTGTTAGTGTGTCACCCAATTACCCTGTTGGTCTAAAGAAATAAAGAAAGAAAGAAAAAAGTTTATTTGGACACCGTTCGTGAAACACAAAATTAATAAAATAAAAAATAATGTTCAATCAAAATCAATGTTATCAATGTTCAATGTTAAATCTGTCCTTCAGAACGTTTTCAACAGATCGTCGTTTCGTTTTCTTTGAAGAATACAAGCTATCGTAGTTCAATGCTGGACAGCGATCTCTCCCAAATTGCACTTCACAATCAGATTCTCCACCTTCTGCATCTAGCATACCCTAGCCTCCATTTTTTTCATCGCGTAATTAGCCAACAATTTTTCCACTACTGGGACACAGGCCTCCTATCTGTGAGAGGGAGTGGGCCGTAATCCACCACACGGGCCCAGTGCTGGTTGGTAGATGTCACATGTCTTTGAATTTTGGTTCTACGACATGCCGATTACTCACGATGTTTTCCGTCGCCGTTTTGAGAGCAGTGGTGATGAAATAATTTACACAAAGTAAAGCGCCTGTCTGGGTTCGAACCTACGACCTACAACTCGTAAGTTGCGGCCGTTACCACTGCTCTTATCTTTTTTATCAGTTCAGCAGAAACCAAATGATTGACCTCGTACTGTGTTATTTAAATTCAATTTCTTGTTAAGGAGTCAGTAGACAAATTGTTTATTAAAAGTCGAAATCGAATGATTGATTTATAAACCAATACAAGCTACAATTCAAATTGAAAACTCATTGTCATAACACTACGCAAGTATGACCGACATTTTTAATTGGCTGTGCAATGCATAGGAAGGCTAATTGAAGAAAGCATTGCGTCGTATAGCATTCGACCAATTACATGTGGTTATCAAACCATAGCGGTGTGCAATTGCTAATGGTTATCGCAACCTGGTAGGCAAGGTTAATTTTGGTTAAAGAAATTTTGTGGTTTCATAGGGTTTTTAGCTAAAATCCGCGGGGTTAAAGCGAAACACACTAACACACTGACAGTTCAATAATATTCATTGCGTTATTTACGTTATTGGGTAGACAAATTTTTCGAACATAATACCTATGAAGAAATATCCTACAAAATGTTTCAGATTGTGACTGAAGGTATGGTTACGCAATAATTAGAGTGCTGGCCAAACTGAAGCAAATCGTTTGAAGCGGCGTTCGTCTCAATGTGGTCCGAGCTTAACCTAAGGTATTAGAGAGATTCGGAGGGTGGTTTTTTGATGCAATTTTGTTTGACTTGATTCCGTGCGTTATGCGAAACTTGATCTGGGTGATAGCTTTAGGATGGTTTCTTATTGTGTCTAATGTGCCCTGCTCACTACCAATTATGTTTAGCAATTCAAAGCTATATCACTTACCTTGGTTCTCCAGCGGATCTCTTCATTTCTGATTCGATCACGTAGGGAAACTCCAAGCATAGTCCTCTCCATTGACCTTTGGGTGGCCTTGGTGGGCCTTCTAATAAGGCCCATTGTTTTCTTCTTTCTGTAAGGTGTCTTATTAGTGGTACTCTTTTCGTACAAGAAAGGATAATTGCTTTCATATTTAGACCATCCCCAGAATGTGTTTAACCCACCGTTTTTGTCCTTCTGTATGTAGTGTTTGCCCCATCGCCTGCTGGTTTTGTAAACACAGGCTACAAAAGACAACGTTTTGGAATCATAATAGCTATAAAATATGAAGAAACAAATCAAGAAATTATAGAGTACAGAGAAGCATGCGCGAATATCCAATACAAGCGTATTACAATAGCAACATTGTTTACTAATCAATAATTCTCAGCTAGCCCGAAGCTCATTGGAAGCAATGCCCTATCAATAATAATTTATAGCAATCTGTCGGTGTGTTCCTTAGCCAACGTTTTATTAAGGCTGTTTCAGATTGATCGCGCAATCGTTACCGCTGCGGGCTAAAGTTATAAGTGGATAGCTGGTTTGACAGATGTCAATAAGCACAAGTTTTGCATGTAGGTTTTAGCTACCGGTCTTAGTACCCATCAAGGGTTTGACCTGATTTATTTTTATTGGGTACCTACTAGCGCCCCGCCGCTGCTTCGCACAGTTTTGACGACCTGGCAAATTATCGAGATTTCTTTATTAGGTAGTTAAACACCGTTGAATTTAGATCGTTTTAATCCTAAAAATGTCGAGTTATGCGAACATAAATCGATGGATCAACTGATTTTTTTTTTCACAATTTCAGGGTTGGTCCCGTAGTAAAAGTTGTTCATAATGATGAGTGCAATGACCCCTTTTAAGTATTAAAACGATCGAAATTTAACGGTGTATGTAAGTTTAATAATATCCTTAACCCAAATACAGTGAGATAAGGGCAATCGAATGATGATGCTGTGTTTTAATATAACCTTTTGTATTCTATACATAAGCCTTACCAAAATAAATTCTCTAGATGCATAAACGTAAATGAAGCAAAAGGAATATATACCCCCATGGGAAGAAGGCGCGAGTTTATGTATTTCATCAAAATACGTCGCGGAGTTTAGAAGAACAACGCGGTCACACAGACAGACACGAATACACGAGTAAAACTTCAGTAAAATAAAAAAACAGCATTTTCACCTAAGACCAGGGGAGACCCAAGTCGAAAAGAATCCCACACAGTTGATTTGAACTTTGAATGACTTGCAATTACATTGTGCAGAATTCAGTTTACATAGTTAAGATATCAACATCTTCAGGTAAGATCATTATCGACACCTAACTTTGTATTTACTTGGAAAAACTATTTAAACACTACACTCTCTCAGTTTTCAACTTGCGCCTTATTAGATACGCTCAATATATAATTATTTGCGGTATTAATGTATGTACTTGTAATAATGTAGAAGCTTTTACTTCTAACTGGTTTGTTCTCGCTACAGAAATTATTTCTAAAGATATTTTCTAACTTTTCACTTTAAGTAGGTACTAATGAAATAAATAGCACTTAATTTATTTACATATAAGCCACATTTTCATGATTAAGTTAACAACGGTTATCAATGAATGAATAGGTCAAATAGGGTTGGCCCAAGAATGCTACCTTGTGGCACGCCGTAACTAATGATAAAACGCTCTTCTATTTGGTTTCGTGTGGTCAGTTAACGTTGAAGTAGGACCTTTTTACGAGTTTGGAGAAACGGGTGGGGATGGATTAGGTATACAATAATGAGGTTCACTACATAATCAGCCTATAATGCGGGCTAATAGGTGTCACATGTTTTCGTAGTTTTGGTTCTTCAAGATGTTTTTCTTCAACGTTTTGAGAGCAGTGGTGATGAAATAATTTACACAAAGCAAAGCGCCTGTATGGGTTCGAACCTACGACCTTACAACTCGTAAGTTGCGGCCCAGGGCCACCACTACTCCTAAGATCACTAACACCTACAGCTAATCACCAAACACAGATCACCAGTCTGCTTGCTAAACCTGGTGATCACTAACTTTTGTTAATACCTTTAAGACCATGTTCTACAGTGGGCATTAGTCATAATTATCTTTGTAGGTACCCATTAACAACATACTACCACATCTTATATGTCATAAGACCAGTCATTACAAACGCATACCTCTACCTAACTATGTCGTTGAACAATACGTGATATAATAGCGTTTCTTGTCCTATATGTTTAATTGAGCTTCACAACCCCTAATTAGAAGGGTAATCTTGTAGATCGTATCAGTTTTAGTGGAATAGAATAATAGATTTAATTGCAAGTTTGCAAGAGCCTTCAAGAGTGACGATAGCTAGGTAGGTACTTAGCTTCACTATCGTCCTTAAGAGATTCCAAGAGGAGGGAAGAAACTTGAAAGGCATCTGGGACACAGACATTTCCAGATACTAGATCTTTCGAAAAAAAGCGCCTCGATACACTAACCGGAAAAAGCCAAATACATAAAGAGAGCCCTAAGCCCGCCTATACCTTTAGACTCTGCCGGACAACTCTATTGCACTCTCTCTCTCTATTAGTTTTGACCGGGTATTTAAAAAATCGGTCTGGCAAGTCATATTAAGGCACACGCTAGGAAATAATAATTTCATAGGTCGTCGTTATCGAAATCGATAAGTAGGACTATACTGCCACAAAAACCTTCAAAATTCGAAAACCTGAATGAAAATATGCCCAAGAAAAAAATATCCTTCAATTCAAATAGGTATAGCCATGGTAACAAAGACAAAATTATGTTGTTTTTTGTCTTGTAAAAATAGATAATATTATTAGGTATTCCAAATGTTAAAGAAGAAAGCGCTCACTTTCTTTGTAAAAGTGTAGTTTTCAGACCATTTCTCGAAAGCGAGACAAGTTTTTAATTAATTAAAAATTATTTTGTTAAGATTTAATCCTAAGATTACTCGCTATCTTCTGATCGCTAGAGTGTCTTAAGATGGATGATGACAGTACAGTTATGCAAAATAACGAATGATCTGACAAATTGTCTTGTAGAAATTATTTTATTTTAACTGCTCATTAAAATCTTGATTATGTCGGTAATTAAATGGTTATGTAATGCCCGATTACTAATTACCGACAGATATTTATCAAAACTCCGACATTCATAAATCATTGCCAGTATTGACACGACATTTTTATTACGAGTAATTCCGTGTCAAATACTTAAATGTTTTCTATGTCGATAATTAGGATCTCCAACAAAAAATAATTATTCAGAAAAGTCATAGCCTATACCCTGTCCATTAGGTAAACCGTTTTTTGACAGATGGAACTAGTGATTGCACTATTGCAGCATGACACAATACATTGAGACGCACGATATTGTAAAGTCTGTAAGAAGCCATAAATAATTCAATAAGATAAGGCAGTTTATATGTATATTTAGTTTATTACGCATTTTAAAGTTAACTTTTACGTACCTAATCTGGAATAGTACGTTCTAAGACAGCTATCAAAAAACGGTTAACCTAATGGACAGGGTATAGGAGACAGTTTCATCTTTTGGTGGAGTATAATATTGCCATCTATTTATTAGTTTTAAAGAAAATTATTTTATTACAAGTACTTTTAGTTGGTAATTTTATACTGTATAATCCATCGATGCCTGCTGGCTCTTAAGTGACCCCAAAAGGTTGAGACATAATCGTGATTATATTTATTAACCTACCACTAACACTAATACATACATTTAAATACCAATTATTCGAAACGCGGGACCAATTTACATGAATTTATTGTCACGCTACTGTTCAATATGAAACATACGCACATAATATTTGTACCTAAATCGAGGTTATACTAAGACCACTTGTTAAATGCGTCAAGTACTGCGTATCCAGTTTCTCATAATGTGTAATAAGTGGTTTGGGAGAGGTGGAGCGAATTTAGAGCTTTGGGCCACTAAGCAAGTAGCCGTACAAAAGGACAACTTTTGCAACTCTTTTTTAGTTTATAATTTTAAATAGTTTATAAGTAATTTTAATGTATGAGTGTAATATATGGACTACAGGTTGTCTGAGATAAAATAAATTATTATTTATATTATTATTTTGCTTGTAGACAAAGAATATACTGCGGGGCAATTGCGTAACACGCTAATAGAAGCAATGGCCTCTATTTTGACCGCTCAACCACATTCATTGCGTTATTTACGTTGTTTAGTTAGTTGTTTGCACGCAAATTTTTCGAACATTTGAAACAATGGATTAGCAATATCCTCCAAAATAATACAGATCGTGATTGATAGTGACAGTCTCCCTAATTACAGATTTGCTAACAATAAACAGCAGAAGCGTCCTGGTCACCAATAACTTCGTATTACATTGAACAATTAACTCGTAATACCTACTAAGAGAGCTTTTATTAATATGGGAGACTAATCAGATGCGTTAGTTTTACAATCTGATAAAAAAACAGACATAGACTACAGGGAGATCGAGGTGGATCTGTTAAGCGAATAGAAATCTTCAAATGATACGGCATAGCTTTGTCTCCAGAGCTTAGCTTATAACGCGTTCGTCGAAAAGAAATTCGTGTAAAGGTGAAATTATTTCCGACAGTGTTTCTCAAAGGACCAATTAAATTAACAGCAATAAGTGCAACATTTTCGGGAACCGGAGGTAATAAAGCGTTCGACTTGCAACTATTTGCCCATACCTACGTTGCTTGTTCGGACTAGGTTTTCTGTACAATTGACGTAACTGTCCCATTTAGCTTTACACAAGCAAAGGTTACGCAAGTCGAATTCTTGAAGTAATCTAGTCGCACTACGAGTTTAAGGTAGGTAGGTACCTACTGCATTTATTGTCAAAACCTAACCTAGATTCTGGAAATAATTATATCGTTAGTGCGAGTTATGGTTCTAACAAAATTTTACTGAAGGCGAATATTTTAGGAGATTTGGAACTTGGAATTTGAATATTCTGATTAAGATAACGAAAGTTAGTTTTGAGATAGTTTGGCAATATTGAGCAAGATGATAATTCTGTTTCTCAGTTAGAATAAACGAACTGTAAATGGTTAGTAGAGTTCAAAGAGTGCTTGGACAGACATATGGATAAATTCTGGTAAAATAATAAGAAAGCAAGGTAGTCTAAGTGGCAGTCACAATAAGACACATTATGTAGGTAAGTATCCATTCAATGTTTATCCATTACCAACTCCGAACATGACTGTGATAACGATCTGATAGTTGACAGTCGGATTGGTGATTGATAAAATCAAAATCATTGAACGTTAAAATTAAATAAGACAGTCCCTCAAAACGGCCGCCCTTCGCCACCTCCTAATGTTTTAGCTAGGCAGAAGAAGTGGTGCAACAAACTCCTTCCTTTCCGTTCACCGTTTCCGTGAACTCATTCCTTTACCTTCTGTGAAACTAAAATACTGAGGTCATGTTATACCTACCACACACTCTGGTCCTACCACCATTTATTTATTTATTTATAGTTAATTAAAACGGCACAGGTCCAATTACATTAATTAACATAGAATTATAAAGATTAAAATAAAATAAGCGTTCAAATAACATACAATAAAAAAAAAATTCAAAGATGTACAATTCGTGGATAAAATTATTAATAATTATTTGCGAAAATGGTTAAATAAATTAGAAACAACATAAAATAACATAAACTATCATGTAAAAGTGGACACCCTCGCATATTGTCTCTCACAAAAAACCAGACAGGCACGCATTATTTTCTTCCATATGTTTTACCGAACACCACACCATACAATGAGCACAGATTTCCATCACCACTGCATACATACTCCGCTAAGTAAAAATTCAAGTTTGCTTAAACAATCAGTCTTATAAAACCTCCGTGTGTAACTGCAGTTATATCTATAAATCTAAGAAAAACCTAAGGTTACGTGCAATTTAACAAACCTTATGTCATTACGACAGTTACATAATCACTGTTATGTAATATTATTATGTAATAGGGATATTATTATTATTATTACTGTTATTCATGTAATTGCGCGTCGCATCATGAAAACCGTTCGTTTTGACGTCTCACGCGCATCTGTCAGCGGTTGCGCTGAAGAATGATGACAGTTTAATTGGAAGCTTTAAAAATTATAATTTCAGTGTCTCTATTAGCCCGTTAGTAGGTAATTGGGGCGAATTAAAAGAGCCTCCACTGGAGACTACTTTTTTTGTTTTTGATGATGGGAAATCATCAAATGACCCCTCCCGCTCTGGGTGGAGCAGAAGGGAGTGTCAGACTTTTACTGACTAAAACCCACCCGTGTTCCTTCCTTAGCCCTTTATGTTCCAGGGCAGCGGTTACCCTTTCGGACGATCCCGCTACCCTGGCAGGCTTCGGCCCTATCGGGCCCCGTCACTTATGCTGACATATCTTTGAGGCGCGCGTGGAACACATACACGCCGTCCGGCACGGGCCCAGTCCTGATCGGACGGAGAGCTACCCATTACTCTCCGCCCGCAGACTGGAGACTACTTAGGTATCAACATCGGCCACCGACTGCGTGGTTCAATTCCGATACCAACCTTATCTTCTTTGTTTTTTTTTTTATTGGGATATATTTAATCGAACCTCAAATAATTTCCATTTCGCTTTCCTAAAATTATTATTACACAACACAATCGGCCTATAAGTAGTGTTCCTACTGCTGGGACACAGGCTTCCTCTCAGTGAGAGGGAGTGGGCCGTAATCCCACGCGGGCCCAGTGCGGGTTGGTAGATGTCACATGTCTTCTAATTATTATTAAACACTCTAATAAAATGAATGCGCCTGTTTTTGTGAACCTTAATACTATTTTGGGGTCCTAAACATACTATATAACCAAGTAACTGCGACCAACTTGGAAGAAACGGTAGCCGGCCGATACCGCGGCACCGCTCGCTCGACTCGCGCACTGTTGGTTACAGTTCTGACCTAGCCTAACAAATTTGGTCAGTGCGACCGACTGTGAGAAAAAGCCAGAAAGTTAAAAACAGGCTCATTTATTTAAAAAGTGTGCATCATTAGAAGCCAATATGTTTTTTAGAGAATCAGTTTAATATTGCCCTTTTTAATATAAGTTATTTTCCACCTTCGGAACTTCCTATGGAGAACGACAGAAATAGTTTAAGTAGTTAACTGCAAGCACCTTACAGATCTTAATTCCGATCCAGCTTGTCCCTTGCTGCCCACTCCCAGCGACGCCTAAAGCCAGGGTCTGACCCCACAGGGGATGCCCTTAGCGTGTAGCCGCTTAGTTTTTAAGTTTTTTAAGCCCTGGCTGGAGGCCTTAATTTATTGAGGCATCCACAAGCAAGCTCGGTAAAGCAGACACCCTCATAGGTTGAATTGCGACATGCCATTTATAAAAAAAAAACTTGCCGATCAATCTATGTACGTGACAATTGCTAAGCCGCAACACCCGCACACACAACCACAATATGCGGATACTTCAGCTTATTTTCAAATTAGCATACACAGTACGTAATAACTAATTCCGAATGAAAACGCCACAATAAAGACTTCCATTTAGATTAGGAAGCATCAAAATACCTTGATGAGCAGCTTCCTACAAATTATTCTATAACAATCAGCATTCAACCTCTATACAGAGGTCGTCAACATAAACAATGATAATATTAAAGTGTTATAAGAAATAGCCAGCACTTATACGTGCAGCCGTGCATTGAATTTTTAGCTATAAGTAGTTTGAAAACAGTTGTTTGGGATGATTTTTATCAGGTTCCTTATAATATTGTTATGATTGGACGAAAGAACATTTTTTGCGTAAAGGGTCAATCTTGATTAAAAAACAAACAATGTATATGGTAAAATTCACTGTAATAAAACTGAAGCAATAAAGTCTTACCCTGTCACAAAGTGGAGGCCTGTGTCCCAGAAGTGGGAAACAATATAAGCTGATTATACTGTTATCCTGTTAATAAAGCTTTTATTAATAAAGCAGACAGGCGCTTCACTTTGTGTAAATTATTTCATCAGCACTGCTCTCAAAACGATAAAGGAAAACATCGTGAGGAAACCGGCATCTCTTAGAACCAAGACATGTCACATCTGCCATCGCGCACTGGCGCGATGGCAGATGTGACATGTCTTGGTAACGGTCGGTACGGTCCCACTCCCTCTCACCGTAAGGAGGCCTGTGTCCCAGCAGTGGGAAAATTATAGGCTGATTATACTATTCACCCGGTTTGGCCTAATCATATTCTTCTTCTGGGTCTCATATTAATAAATTATCTCCTAAAACAATATCCTAAAGTTTGTTTTACTGTTTTTCATAACGTATGTACACCTACCTACAAACACGCAACCAGGTAATGTTTTCATTATAATATATTCAGCCTTGCAATTATATTACTTCCCCTAATTTGAAAAAGATTTTCCTACGTAGATTAGGACGGTCAACGGTTTTTAAAAGAAATAAATTAACAAACAAATATATGTATTTATTCTTATTTTGACCGAAATTAATAAAATAAACGAAATTATTAATTTTATAATTGCAACAAGACCTTAAAAACAAGTAGGTAGGTCGTACCTTCGCATCGCATCGGCCCAAAATACTTAGACAAAAAGTTTCATGAAAATCTCGATTCAACCTTTACTAGAATAGCTCATTCTTTGATGAAAAGATTCGCTAGTCAGGTGCTACACCTTGTGTTGCCATCTGCTGAGCTGAGCTGAGGCCCTTTTGGCATTAAAATCTTTGTTTTCTGTTTTTATAGTTTTAAAGTGATTTTTTTTTGTCTGTGACGCCAGAAAACGCATTTTTCTTTCTTTCTTCTTTCAAAGTTGATAGTAGCAATTACTACAGCAACAAAAAGAAAATAGTGGTACGTTCTAGTGTTGTAAATCTAAAGTTATTGCCTATTTATGTGCCTAGATGGTGGGGAAACGATATAAAAATATAAATTTTCAAACTCAAAAACTCGTTGGACTAAATAAAAATCCAAAAGTGCAAATAAAATAGAAAATGGAAAATAGTTCCCTATTATCTGTCACTTTTAGTACATTCGTAGTAATTGCAAAGTTCGCAAAGAATCGCAAGGCTGTTAGAGATATTATCCGGCTAATATCACCGACAAATTGCTACAGTCGCAGACGCAAGTGATTATGATGTTTTACTTGGTTTATAATTTCCATTGTGAAAGATGTGTGTAACGAATAGAAAGAAATTGTTTTATTGTCAGCTGTTCAGCTGAATACCAGTATTTTACATGGAGCGACTGCCTATCTGATCTCCACAACCCAGCTACTGGGTAATACGATACCCCTTGGTAAGACTGGTTGTCAGACGTGCGTAATAAGATAAGTTACCTAATTCGAATACCAAACTAAAACAATAACAACAAACAATCATTTTCAGCAATAACTTGTTTTAAAAACGCAGTGCCGACTAAGGGATAGTGAGTTTGACCCCTACCCGTTGTACTTTTTTTGAAATCCATCAACACGTCTTTTTTAAGCAGAAGTAGGTAGTCATTTTGGGTTAAAAATTGTCCGGGCTGAAAATTATTATGATGGTAGGGTTGACAGAAGATGACGCAAGGCCCAAGTTGCTTCCACCTTCCACCTAATGCTAGTGTTTTTTTTTTACCGACTTCTAAAAAAGGAGGAGGTTCTCAATTCGGATGTTTGTATTTTTTTTTATGTTTGTTCGCGCGTAACTCCGTCGCTTGCCAACCGATTTGAAAAAATATTTTTTTGTTGGAAAGGGTATACTTCCCAAAGGGTATACAACAGTTTTTGATGAAATTTCTATGGGACTATCCCATAGAAATTTCATCAAAAACGGTTTAGTAGTTTGGTTTTTAAACCAAAATTACTGGTAATAATTACAACTTAAAAGTGAAAAATAAAAACTTATTTTCAAAAAAAAAATCAACCGACTTCCAAAAACGACACTACAAAGTGAAAAATAACTTTAATTTCGGAAGTCGGTGGCAAACAACTAAAATGCGAACCCAACGACACCGACTTCTTTGACCGACATGTTAAAGTTATTTTTCACTTTGTAGTGTCGTTTTTGGAAGTCGGTTGATTTTTTTTTGCAAAAAAGTTTTTAAAAAAATCGATTGAGCTTTTTCATGATTCGATCCATCGTGGGAATAAAGAAGCAGTCTTACCCTATCTTTATTATCATCTCAACACCACACAACAATGATAATTATATTTATCCTCAAAACTACCACATTGTCATAAAAACCCGGAACTCGACTAACAGTTGTCTGTCCGTCTGTACGTCTTTGTTCCAAACATTATTGTGTGCGAAACGTTAACGTCTGTAGATTTTTCGTTTCGCTTCGTCTCTTCGCCTTTTAATTGCAGCTTTTGGGTAACAAAGGTAATGTGTGGGGGCTTTTGCATGTTTTCTTGGTAGATTTCCCTTTGGTTGGAGAGGAGTTAGTTTTAACGTCACTCAAACTCATCATAATCATTGTCATCCGCAGTCCAATTCTATCCACTGTTAGGCACAAGTCATCTTTGCTTGTGAATCTAGATTTTGTCATCATTATCATCATCAGTCTCCTGCCTCCCCCCCTATATGTATTTGGCCTCGTGGTTCGGGTTTTTGACTAAAAACCTGAAAGTGTGACAACCAGTCTTACCAAGGGGACTTACCGGTATTACACAGTAACTGGGTTATGGAGATCAAGGCTAGGCAGATGATGACTTTTCTAATAGTCTTCATCTCGGTAGTCAGCCCCATTCTAACCATATCATTCACACAGATTTTGTCTTCAGATACTGAAACTGTATCAGGAATGCAATCTCAGATAACATACGGTATTTTCTAAGCAGGTTAGGACAAACCAGCCTGCTAAGATTTAGCTGCTGCAACACCAGTACAATTTCCAATGCGTTCCAGAGTACCTAAAGCAGCAAAACTGCTAGTTAGAAGGGGGTTTTTCTAAAGATTTTTTACAGTTTTGACCATGATATTTGATATTCAGTGCCATCAAAAAATGTCGTGACCTGAAACAGTCAAAAGGTCAACTGTTTATTGAAGATACTTCCTTGACTTTATAAAAGTCTATAGGCAACCTACTGCAGCAGGCAATTTTAAATCGAAAGCGACTGCGAACGACAATTTGTTTGTGTGAAACTTCTAATATCATTGATTATCAATTATCATAGATGTTTTACCTCGTTAATTCTAAGGCCCGCACACACACGCTTTTCTTTCCGTGAAAAGCTACGGTTTATTCGCCGTGTTTATAGTGATCCATACAACACTGACGAACCGTGCCTACACACGGCGTTTTAAACGCGCCGTAAAAAAAAGTGTCCGACAACAAGCTTCCATTGTGATCCATACACACACACACGGTGAATAAACTGTAGGTTTTCACGGCAAGAAAAACGTTTGTGTATAAAGGGCCGGGGCGGTTTTACACCGTGCTATCGCTGCAATGGCTAAGGGCGATGCCACACGGGCGTTGCGAAAGCATTGTGTCGGCGCGTTGACGTCATCGCAACACTCGTGTAGCATTCACTGCGTCGAAATCACTGCGCTGCGACCGACGACGGCAACGCAACGCATTAGCAACGCCCGTGTGGCATCGATCTAAGCTGAGATTTTGCTGGCTACTTTAGTGGTAGCAAGCATCATCATTTCGATAAACTTCTCAAACATTATTAATCAAAACCAAAGTCATTTCGTTTTGAGAGTGGCGATTTATTTAAGTCCATAATAGATTTGATTACCAAAATAGATATGCAAAACAACAAAAAAATTCCCAACATACTCACGACACGACACAATCGTGCTAAAAATTGCAACTACACAATCCTTGTCTATCTCATGCCTGTCGTGCCGAACAAAAGTCGCATACTACCACGGTAAGGCGTGACGGATCGTGAATGGACGTCATGCCTGTATCCTTGGCAGACTGTCAAGGCGGTTGTACTAGGATCATGACTAGGTATATTAGCTTTCACTTGTACCTTTAAAGGGGACACGAATATCCGTGATTTGTGAGAGATAGGTATCGGTTCAAGATTGTTCAGAGAATAACTCATAAAAAAAAGTTCCTCGATGTCATCTAGGACTTAGTCCATCAACAATCAATAGTTTTATAAACAAACGCACTATATTATGCATATATAGACTAGGGGCAAGATTTACAGAATGCAATTTGACTGAACTCTGAAAAAGTAAAGTCTAAGTACGTACCTATCATATTCATATTCGTATAAGCGAATCTGAGCAAGTGCTTCATACGAATTCGAACATTAGTGTTACACAAATAAAGTACACATTACGCATACGATCTGTGAATCTTCCCCTAAGTTGGAAGATACACCATCACAACACTAATACCTAACTGAAGAAGAGCTCCAATCTTTGGAGTAACAAACTGACAATGAAAATCTTACAATCATAAACAAATCAAACTATATTGAGGACATGCAATTAGCACTTAAACCCGAAACAACTACTAACCATTAAATTAGTTATTACGTAAATAGAAGAAACGCTTCAACCAGATTAAGACACCATGCCTGATGCTTTCATTGTACTGGCAACCGCACATCAGTGGTCAGCATTAATTTGAACTTCGAAGATCGCCCTTACTGCTACGAAATAAAGCCAACAAAACTGACGCATCAAAACAAAACTAATTACACACTTTCGCGCTCAGAATTAACGAAACGGAAATGAGATGAAAATTTGTTAATTACCAAGGAAAGTGAACAAAATTGTTTTAAATTGTGGTCGTAAAAGCAGAACGGTGTGAGCCCTCCTTAAATATGTTAATCTGTTGCAAGAGATAAGTGGAATTTTAACAATAGTAGGTATTTCGGAATATATAATAAAATGGGTTTTATATAGATCGAGGCCTGTATGACGCACGATTTAGGCACGTCTTTATAAGTTGCAAATTGGCAAAGTTTATATCAAAGACTCTCATCTCAAGTCTTGAGCGAATAGGACTCTTTTAGATAAGCGTGAACCATCGTCACCTGCATCATTGCTTACCATAAGATGAGATGGAGTTCAATCGCGAGCCAATCGACAGGGCTAAAGTAACGCAGGAATTCCAACATTATAGTTTGCCTCTCGCTCATTATAGTTTGCCGAACCCTTTCCCAACTTTGTAGCTGAAAGATTGAGTGTACAAATCCCATGTTCAAGTTCTAAAGCTGTATTTGATATTATAAAATAGGTATAAAACATTCTTTATTGACGGTTGAAGCAGTGGCTGAGCGATCGACAAAGATAAAGTAACAAAATTCGCTTCCCGATTCAAAATAATCAAAAGCCAAAGACGATAAGCGTCCCATAAAAGTCAAGAGCATCCCACACAACAATGACATTTTAATATTTAACAACCACATTACAACACACAATAATGATGCTAATGAAGTTGTAAAAAAGACATCTACCGGAGTGGCTGACCCATCGAAAGAAACAGTATCTAATCGCATAATAAACAATACTATTTAACGTTTGCTCCAACGCATAAGCAGCAGCGATTAGAAAATATGTTTTCAACTTTCACTCTTAGTATTAATGTTGATAAATGAGCCCATGTTTGACATAAGCAAACAATAATAATTAAATATTTATTTAATTTGTTGCATACTAGAATTAAAAACAAAACATGATGTCAAATATTTAAAATTAACAATCATAAAAAAGTATATAAAAAGAGGTTTTATACCTTCTAGTTGGCTCTAACAAGCCATAGTTACCTTTTTGGAACAGTAAATAAGTAAGTAGAAATAGACTTAAAAGGTGATCGATTGATGATTGATTCATCGATTGATTGATTGATGTCGTTTAAAGTTAATAATCTTACAAATTCGCCACTGTCTGATTCTAGAGTCAAATCATAATATGCTGTCACCATAATGTCATGTTGCAGAGATTGCGTCAATTTCAAGGGAAAACTTTAAAATTAATTCTACGATGGAAAGAATTTATCACCTACCGATATTTTTTGTTAAAATTCGAGTTTTGTAAATACTTGGGACATAAAACACAGAAGGTGGATTTGCCTTCATGCCTATCATCAAAGCATGTATTACAGCTCATGTGTATGCCCTTCATTTTCCCACATTAGACGTCCCTCTTTATTCATCGCACACTAATATGATTTTAATACACCGCCATGCGCCATCGCCCTCGCCTTTCACTTAAACAACAATTAGGTCCCGTTTAATCAGAAAACTTCGTGCGAAAAGCATCTATTGTCAAAAATAACGTGTCGAGGCTGCGCATAACCATTGGCGGAGAGACAATAGCTTTAGCTAATAATATTTATAATGCAAGGCTGAGCGGGAGTCGCGTGTAGAATTCACACTTCCTACCACTTGTTCGTTTGTGTTTTCTCCTGTTTGATGCTTGTGGCCAAGTAATACAAGTCGCACTGGTCGATCGATCAGGTTAAGCTACGCTTGCCGCGGTTGGTCCGTGGATGGGTGACCTCTACATATTTTATTAAAACCCCTACGTGCCTCAAAAGGCACGTGAAGCCGTTGGTCCCGGCTGACATTCGTGGATTTTTGGCAGTCGTTACGTCGCGTCGTCCGTCAGTACCTATTACCAAGGGGTATCGTATTATCCAGTAACTAAATTGTGGAGGTCAGACAGGCAGTCGATTCATGTAAAATACTGGTATTCAGCTACATCCGGTAAGACTATTAGCCAACCCTATCATAGTTGGGAAAAGCCTAGGCAGATGATGTTTTCTTTCTTTCTTCTTTCTTTTCTTTCCTGTTTGGTTGGGTCGACTTTTCTTTCTACTACATGTTGTTGTTTAAGTGCGAGGAGCATATGTCTAGACAAGTTTCATTTAGCTAGTTTGCCCTTTGACTTTACATTATTAAAACCAGTAGGGTTAACAAGACGTCAACAATTTGATTGTCTTATGTATAAACAACTACATTTATTTGTAACGTAGCTAGTAGGTAGTGTGTCCAACTAACTACCAGTCTGGCTACCTACGTGTAGAGTTAGCCTAGCTGTATACGGGGTGGCAGAGACATC
Organism: Apamea sordens; assembly: GCA_945859715.1. NCBI lineage: Eukaryota > Metazoa > Arthropoda > Insecta > Lepidoptera > Noctuidae > Apamea > Apamea sordens. The sequence goes on from OX244002.1 coordinate 3,332,643, forward strand.
TACGCGCAACCCGTTACCATGGATTCTGTAAATGATTCTGAACCCATGCATTGAAAATTGTGGACGGTTACCAAAAAAATCTGCTATTTGATAGACAGGCGCAATACCTACGCGGTCAATTTGTATGGAACAGCAATTTAAAAAAAATAAAGCACGAAAAATTTCAACGCAGAGGATTCCAGAATCATGTACTGAATTTATTCATGGTAGCAGGTTGCGAGTCGATGTCCCCTGCCATCCTGTATAATAGTCGAAGAGTGAAGACTATACAGTCTTCATTGACTATACGGGTAGTTCGATATAAGGCTCCTTCCTAGCTTTTTTTACTGTGGGGATTTCCCCACAGTAAAAAAAGCTAGGAAGGAGCCTGAAGGAACAGTGGGGTGTTGGTAGGAGTCGTATCCATGGGGATTTCCCCATGGATACGACTCCTACCAACACCCCACTGTTCCTTCTACTCCGGGGCCCGGGAGATACATATACGGTCACCAAAGTAGATAAGTAACCAGGGTCGTCGGATATAGTTGGAGTTTAGTAAATGATAAATGATTTTATTTTGTAAGTAGGTTTGTACAAACACTTTTACACGTGAATCATATTTTAAAACTAGATGAGGTCGGCGTTTCCTATCTGACTAGTCTGAGAAGAAAGGCCGAAACAAACTCAGACGTCACAAGTAAGACATAATCTTGGTCAGATCATATGAAGACCATGTAGGTCGATGTCTGAGATGGTCTTTTGAGGAAAGAACCACACAGAAGAGAGTAAGAAGAGAAGTAAGATGAGATTGATGTTTTCGGATAAAATTTTATTTAATTAATAGAAATCAAACATTTAATTTAAGTATCAAACTAAATTTCATTCCAAAATATCCATCTTTTTTTTATTAAACTTCAACTATATCCGACGACCCTTATCTTCTATGGTGACTGTACATTCGCCGGCGCCGCAACAAGTGCTTCTTCGCTCGAAGAAAAAAAAACTATAATCTAAACATATATTTTCTCTTGTTTCAGGATCACTCAAAGCAGCTATTGGAACACTTAACAGAGTCTGAAAAAATATTCCTATTCGGTGCCAACCCTAACGGTGCGTATGAGTTGTTTTAGTTAAATCTCTCACAATTAGACTTAATTAATTTTAATGAATCTAGAGACAGATAATAATCGAGTCAATATTCTTATCTATTTAGTGATTGTTGCAACATTGTTTTCAAGATCATGTATTTTTTGTTGAAGTTGTATCATTTTTTGTATGCAATTAATTTGTTATTTCATTGAGATAGTATGTAACACAACACAGTCAAATAACCTATGTTATGTCTAGGTCACCATTTCTTAGGAAATGTATACATGGCATAACATAATTAGCTTATAGCGTGCCCACTGCTGGGACACAGGCCTCCTTTGTGGGAGTAGGCTATAAACCACCACGCGGGCCCAATGCGGATTGGTGGATGGCACATGTCTTCGAGTTTTTGGTTCTAGGACATACCCGTTTCCTCACGATGTCACCTTCACCTTTTTGAGAGCAGTAGTGTTGAAATAAATTACGTACACAAAGTAAAGCGCCTGTCTGGGATCGAACTGCAACTCGTAATTCAGGGTGGTTAGCACTAGGCCATCACTGCTCAATTATGGCGTTACTAGCTGCACCCCGCGGTTTCGATACCGTGGGAATATCGGGATAAAAAGTACCCTATATGTTAATCCTGGTTATAAACTATCTGTGTGCCAAATTTCATCCAAATCCGTTCAGTAGTTTTAGCGTGAAAGTGTAACAAACATCCATCCATCCATCCATTATAAAATTTACGTTTATAATATTAGTAGGAAGTAGGATTCTATTATTATTTTGGCCATTATTGTCCTACTGTATTGCAAGGGTATAATTTCCATCCCTCTTCTTAACTGTTTAAAAAATTCTGTCGCCATAAATAATAAAAATTACTGCAGTCTTATACTTAATTTATTCAACATATTATACACCTTATAAAGTTTTACAAGAACTTATCTTCGCCACACCATCTTGACCATTTATAGACCCACTGCTGCTTCTCTAGTTTGCCCAGATATCAAACCACAATTACGAAAGAAAGTAATTACTTATGCGTACGAGTAGAACACTAATGATCAGAGAAAAACAGAAAGTATGTTGCTTATTATACCGCGAAAGCTGTGGAGCTCAAATATGGTGAATTAAAGGTGTCAACAGGCCATGAGAGAAGCAGTTTTTTGATACACAAGCCGTATTTGTCAATCAAGACTTTAGGGTTCAAATGTCACTTCAGAGGAGAAACTGTAGTCTTAACAAATCATTGATGCCCGCCCGGTTTCTGAGATCCGCTGATCAACTCTCAAGGCATTGATTCGACTAAGTTAAACAAAGTTGTTGTTATTTAATCAAAGTTCTTCCCAACAGTTTCATATAAACGAATTACTAGATAGGGTAGATTCCTGGGTAAAAAAATAATTATTAAATTTAGTCCGTCAGTTAGATTATCGAAAAATAATGAACACGTATTTTTTCTTTTGTCAATCAAACAAAAAATGACAAAGATAAAGCACGTCAAAATTTGGGAGTAGGGGGTCGTGACGTCACGCCATACTAAAAAGTGTAGCAAGGCGTGACGTCACGCGGACCTTTGACGGGCGATATCTTCATCATTTTGTATATAATTGACAAAAGAAAAAATACGGGTCCAATATTTTTTGATAATCTAACTGACGAACTAATTAGATTTTTTTAGGCAGCTAGCCTATTGTCGCACTGACAGGTGTCAGGAACGCATTTTCCCGCCGGTTTGATTGTAAAGGCTCGTAATAAACTACCCAACAAATGTACTCCCTTTCCAATTTCAGAAGCACAATTCGAAGTAGCACATCTCAAGCAGCCAAAACGTCGTAAACGCTCACTCCTGTACGACGATCAAGACCTAGTCGGGCTGAAGAAGCATCTAGACATAAAGCTTAGTCCCAGAAACAGTTTCCTAGACCCTCAGTTCCTGCTGATGAGAAGGTGGTCCAACAACACGGAGGCAGTACTGGACCATACTGATGAGGAAGTGGATCTATGTTATTATAGGAGTGATAATGCAGCACTCTATGTTTGTGATGATGTGGTAAGTCTAAAACTGTCAAATTCAAAATAGCGATGTAAAAAAATGTGTGGATACCGTAGGCTACTTAAGAATTTCACTATCAGTTTCTTTTTAGGGTTCCGTGCCTCAAAAGGTAAAACGGAATCCTTATAGGATCACTTCGTTGTCCCTTTGTCTATCTGTCCGTCTCATTGTCAAGACCCTTTTTCTCAGGAACGCGTAGGGGTATCAAGTTGAAATTCTTCTTGAATATCTTGTTATGTACGTTAATAATTGTTGTCTTCTTTTAATATTTTGTGTGTGTCCGTACGCTCATGAATGTCATCATTATTATATAACTACTTAGTTGAAATATTTCTCATTAAGTGAAATTTGTAGTAAATTTCTTTTGAGTAAATAAAGATTCTTTAACCACAAATTAATATCAATTATTAGTTAATTGTATGTTTTTTTGCGATTACATTTGCAGTTGGAGTATTGACTGTGACGTATATCGATGATGTACTACATTCCGTAGTTGGGATAAATTCATCCCAACTACGGAACCCTTCAGTGTACGTGGTTTGACACGCACTTGGCCGGTCTTTAATACGAAACCAATAAAATTGGTCTTAAGAATTTTAATAAAGAAAACGTAATAAACTCCGCATACAATAAGCGGTAAAAGCTTTTATTACATACATCCGTTGTTTAACACATAGGTAGTCATCATTAGTGTCCGACCGAGATATCTAGGTCGAAGAAATTTTAATACCCAACAATTAATTCTAGACACAATCATGAGAAATTTTAATTGCACTTTCATTTCATAACTTCTTCTTTTACAGAGAGGCTTAGTCAGATCTAATGACACCTACTACTTTATACATCCACTGCCAGACAGATTTCATGATGACCATGCGAAAGCACATGTCATAGTTAAAAAACAAATAGATCAAGTCAATGATGAAGATGACACATGTATAGAAAGAGAAAACATCATTCCTATTGAACCACAACCAGCTAAAACATGGTCAAAACACAGGAGAAAACGAGAAACACCAGTCAATGATGTAAATAATAATTTAGAAGGATTCAAAATTAATTTAGCACATAGAAATAAGACTTTAACAGACTTTATACAGAAACTATCGAATGGAGTTAACAGGCAACGAAGAGCAATACTGCCAGCAGTGTTTGTGGAAACTGCAGTATTTGTAGATAGAGACTTATATAAACATATGACAGTCAATTTTCCTAAGGATACGGAGAGAGAATTAGTGAGATTCGTACTGGCAATGATCAATGCAGTACAGTTGATATACCACGATCCTTCGTTAGGAAGGCCTGTGAACTTTATACTGAAAAGACTGGAGATTTTGCATGAAGACCCAGCTAACCTCAAGAGGCCACATGACATAGATAGGTTTCTGAGTAACTTTTGTACGTGGCAAAGACTGGAGAATCCTCCGGGTGATAATGATCCGTTGCACTGGGATCATGCACTGATATTGACTGGATTGGATCTGTATGTGGTCAACAAGAATGGAAAAGTTAGCAGTCAAGTTGTGGGTAAGTCGTACTTCAATACTCTTAACTATATTTATTATTATCAATAGGAAACTTTTTCTAAACGTACCATGTATTGATGGGCGATATAAACTTCAGAATGGAACTACTAGAAGTCAGATATTCGTTCGATTTAAAATCCCCGTTAATTTTGAAGCTAATTAGATTCTTAACTTTAACAGACGCTTATATAAAAGGGAGGACCATAGAAAATTGGTTAAATTAAGTCGATTCGGTCATCAGCGAAAATGAAACGTCTGGGAAAGCAGTCGGTTGTGGCATGGCTAATGGTGAAAACCGTATGATGAAGATAGCGGCTACTAGACACTTTCATTTAAACATTTTCTTACTTAAGTAAAAGCTTTACATTACAAAAAGTAAAACCATGAGATAACGCGACTCATTATTGCAACGATAATATAATTTTAAGTAGTTTATAACGACTCAATATTACGCCTATAACTTTTGTTATTACGATTCGAGGCGCTTTCATCAGCTGTAATGTTCTATATACAATTGATGTGGCAATGATGTATTATAGCATATTAGTATTTTTTTAGATCGACATTTTCTGTTTAAGGAATCCACATGAATACAAAAGCTGTCATAGACATTTTATAATTTACAATAGGTAAACAATATTTAAGAATTTTGATGAGATAGTCACCAATATCACCATAAAGTTTTTCCTCAAAAGAATCTACAGAGTGCTGTTTGCCGACGATTTCAATGCAGAGGTGAAAAAACATAAATTTTCATCCAAAAAGAAACACCAATAGAACATTTGTTATTTCCACAGGGTTGGCGCCAGTAGCTGGAATGTGTACCGTCACCAGTAGCTGTACAGTCAACGAAGGGAGGCACTTCGAAAGCGTCTACGTGGTCGCCCACGAAATCGGACACAAGTTAGTTTTTTCTATCAACAGTTTCTCCTTCACCTTTCGTATCATCCTTGAACAAAAATCGAAATTGAAGACAACATCTTGAGGAAACCTGCACGTCCTAGAACCAAAAATTCGAAGACATGTGACATCCACCAACGCGCACTGCGTCCGCATGGTGGATTAAGGCCCATTCCGTCCTACTGAGAGGAGGCCTGTGTCCCAGCAATGGGAACATTATAGGCTGAATGCAAGTTTATAAAAGCAAATGCCAAGACACGAAAAATGTTTGGCTTTTGCATCTTTGATTACCCTTGATGCTTTCATTAATGACAATAAGTCTAGTCTTCTAAACACCGAAACTGCATTTGCAGATGTTAGAAATAACAGTTCAGTCATTGTTATTTAGTTTACAGACCTGACTGCTAAACTCATTAACCCTAACTATATTTAGCAGTAGGTAAGTATAAATTTCTAAATTCAATCTGATTTTAGCAATCATTGTGGTTTCCAATCGATTGGTTTGCAATTGGTTTCCATTTTTAAGGTCCCTTGACGCAATAGAAATTGTCATAATAATTTCTTAACAGTTTTTAACAGTATAAACTTGAGGTGCCAAGTCAGGCATGAACACCTGTTAAAATCTAAATTACTCAATTAATTTTATAACAACTATTAACCCGATCTGCAGTGCGATTCTGTAACCATCTCACCGTGAAAACTTAGGTGAAGTGAGCGTGGAGTGAGCTGTCATTCCAAATAATGCTAGGAATTGATACTACTGACAATTCACATCAAGCTCACTTCACTTGAGTTTTCACGGTGAGATTTTTACAGAATCGACCGGCTGATCTTTAACCTTGCTGAGAAGCGTGAAGTTTAGATAACACAATTACCAGAAGCGACCGCGAAGCTATGGAAAACAGTTATGTCATAAAATAATAGAGTAAATGTTGATGACCAGCAAGTGCAACTAAGTTTTGTTTATTTTCAACAGTAACGGTGACCAATCGTTGATTAGATTGTGATTAGAATAAATTAGTTTCAGTTTATAGATATGCTTTCACGATTACGACTGGCTTTTTTTAATAATTACATAACGTGTACCGCGAGGGTTGGTTCGAGATTGGCGCGGGAAAGGAGTTCCTGGAAGCATTTGGGGGAGGCCTTTGCCAGTAGACACAATGTTGGATTAATTTTTGACAAAATTAGTAAAGTTAGAACATTGTCTAGTTGCATTTACTTACAATCGACACGAGTATCTTCAATTTCTTCCGCCATTTTTAACCCCCGACAAAAACAGAGGGGTATTATAATACCCTAATTTTCTCATATTCCAGTCTCGGTATGCGTCACGACGGACCTTTAGCAGATAACGGCTGTGACCCTAGCGCCTACATCATGAGCCCGACCCTCGGCAGCGGCAAGATCACCTGGTCGCAATGCAGCAAGAGTTACCTGCAGAAGTTTCTGGAGTAAGTCTTTTAATTTCTACGTAGATTTTTGTTTACTTTCAGAAAATACTGATTGGACTGAAGAAACGGCCTACATATCGACATAAACAAGTAGCAAACCAGCTTACAACAGCAGTGCTAGTCTGTAAAAATCTCACCATGAAAACTTAGGAATGAATGAAGTGATCTTGAAGTCACCTATCATTCCACCTGGTGGTGATTGACACTACTGACAGCTCACTTGAAGCTCACATCACCTAAGTTCTCACGGTGACATTTTTACAGGATACATCGGCAAACACCGCACGTCTTAATATTATAATAATAATAAAATCCCTGGACATTTCACACAGCGCCATCTAGTCCCAAGCTAAGCAACCTAATGCTTGTGTTATGGTAACAAGATGGCTGATAAACTACTCATATACATTTTTTTTTGTAAATACATACTATACATAGATCATACTATCGATAGAAAAACACCCAGACTCAGAACAAATACATGTAGGACTTACAAATATTTGTTCTGTGCGGGAATCGAACCCGCGACACGCAGCGCAGCAGTCCGATCGCTCAGCCACTGCGCTAACCGTGTTGTCTTGTAGTTAGCATAGTACATCACAAAAATCTTTCATCGCTGGCAGTAGTCCACTAGACACAACACCCGTCTGGTCGAAGGATTCTCTCTTTTCAATGGAAGAACTTCATACCAAGTCGCACTTCACACTTAGTTCTTTCATCTTCAAATGATACAACTGATATTACATAACTACCTATGTTGGAGAAAGACCGGTTCATGCCCTCTGTGTCCGGCACATGCAGTAAAAGTGACCTCTACGCTGCCACTAATGACGCCGTCGAGGTGGCGAAGTTTTGGGCCAACAAGATTTAAAAAACAGTCGTGCCAGCAACATGAAGAAGAAAGAACCTATGTCGGACATTCACTCATCATCTGCCTAACCTTTTCCCAATTATGTTGGGGTCGGCTTCCAGTCTAACCGGATGCAGCTGAATACCAGTATTATTAGTGAGCCTATGTCGGACATTCACTAAAATTGTTTTATTTTCTATCTTTCGTGAGGTAAATGCATAACTGTAAAATGTAATTATTTTGCAGCACAGTACAATCTCGATGTCTATTGGACCATGGCAACTCAGCGGGTCAGTTGGATCACAGTGCAGAGGGCATTCTACCTGGAGAGCGGTTTGATGCCGATCAGCAATGTAAGAACTTGTCTAAATTTTCTACTGTTCTTTTTTTAATGAAAATGCATCTGAGTTTCTATCAGCTCAGACTTCTGCATAGGGCCGTCATTAATATTCTTAACTCCGCCATTATGATAAATGACTATAAAATTAATAGCAGCTAACATGATGTAGGAATTTTCTGACAATTTCAGGCATGTTAAAATACGGCCGAGGCAGTCGACACTCGGGAGCCCAGACTTTGGAAGACATCTGCCGTGACCTTCACTGTCAGCGCGAAAGATATACGTGGACATCACATCCTGCTCTAGAGGGAACGAGATGTGGCGAGGATATGGTAAGCTCCGCGTCCTTTAACACCTAGTTTTTAATAGGTACTAATCTCTCAAGAACCTTGCACGTCAAAAAAAATATTTTTAAAACATGTTGAGGTTGGTGTTTCTTATCCAAATATGTGAAGAAACACCGGAACAACCTCAGAGGTCACAGTCTCTTTTAAAGTCCAGACATCATCTTGGTCAGCTCATTTGAAGACCATGCAGATTAGTGTCTGAGATTGAAATAATACAAAAGGCTGGCGTAATTAAGTTCAGAGGATTGGCTCTTAAAAGTGCCGTTTGGTATGGATCTTAAGACCGGTTCGTGCCATGAACGACGTGGAAGTGGCAACGAAGCCAAGAAGTTTAAAATACAGACGTGTCAGCGACACGAAGATGAAGAAGTGTCGTGGATATTCTTTTGAAGCTTTCCTTAACCCAGATACTGTGACGGGCCTTTTAAAAGACCCAAAAATGCATGAGTGCGACATATGCATATCATACTTATGCAACCCCTCTATTAAGACGGGTCTTCTAAAGGCCATCTTTTCCTGACTTTCCTAAAAAAATAGTTTCAGTAAAAAAAATATCTACGGTTCTTTAACCACACAGATAGATGACACATACACTACACACACTAATACCTTACTCATCCCCAACAGTACTGCCGCGGCGGTGAGTGCGTGGAGCGTGAAGGTTCTACGGTGATCCGCGGCGCGTGGGGCCGCTGGTCGGGCTGGTCGGAGTGCGCGTCCGCCTGCCTCGTGGACGACACGCACGCGCCGGCCGCGGCGGGCGTCGCCGTGGCGACCAGGAGGTGTAACAGACCGAGGTTTGTGTGATCTTTAACTATTCAAGAACCATCATCATCTTACTTCTTTTTTTCCCGGGGTGGAAAATCCTCATGGATGTCCGCCGCCCTGGGGTGGGCAACGGGGTCTGTCAGACTCTTACTGACTAAAAACCACTCCGGTGTTCCATATCACACCTACGCCGGGGGTCGCGGGAACGTACGATCCTTCCGCAACCCCCTCGTGGTGCCCCCCCGTCGGGTCGGGGTGGGGTGTTCGACTCCCCCGGCGACGTCGTCTCGGGGCGCGCGTGGAGCACTACGCATCATCATCTTCCTGCCCTAACCATGGTACTTGGGGTCGCCGCAACACGTTTTCTTCTTCCATGCTTCTATGTCAACCACCACGCTATCATTCACTAACTTGAACAATTATTTTATTTTTTAAATTTATTTTCTCAGGTTCTTAGAACCTGGTATTTTTTTTTAATTTCACGCTTATTATTATTATGAGCCCGTTTTGTCCCACTGTAGGGCAAAGGCCTCCCTTCCCTTTTTCCACTTTTCCCAGTCTACTGCGATTGTGGTGTATAAGAAGGAGTCCAACTTAGTATTAACGAATGCTAATTATTATTCTTAGGCATTTGATTAGGTTAAGCATCAGAACCAACACCTCATAGACGTCCTTTTAAATTTTAGAAAAGCTATGCTTTTCTGTTCCCCACCTTTATTTCCTTATCTCAGAATCTATCTAGTCTGAAGCTACATAGAGGGGCTCCCTAAGAGTAATAAAAAAAAACAAAATTTTAGGTCTCCAAAATAATAAATTGATGTTGGCTAGATTTACAAAATGCGATAAATTATATCTCAAACATACCAGGGACTGTAATGAAAACTTAACTTTTTCAGACATGACAACGGCAAAAATTACTGCTTAGGACACGATAAGAAGTTTCAGTCGTGTCACGCTCAACAGGTAAGGTTTACAATTTCTATACAGGGTGACAGGGACATCGACACGCAACCTTGGATTCAGTACTGATTCAACACATGCATTGAATTTTTTTGTCGGTTATTAAAAAAAATACTGCTGGTCCATATACGTTTTGTCAGCGTAGGTATTGCACTTTTCTATGAAACAGGAGATTTTTAGGGTTCCGTACCTCGAAAGGAAAAAACGGAACCCTTATAGAATCACTTTGTTGTCTGTCTGTCAAGACCCTTTTTCTCAGGATCGCGTGGAGGTATCAAGAGGAATTTATATCAAATACACCCTTGGAGCTGTGAAAAAATCAAACTTCTAAGCCAACGCAGCCGTTTATGCCGCAATTTCCGCAAATTTTCGACACTCGCAAGGAAATTAAAACCTACAGGGTACTTCCCGTGAACTCAGAATCTTGAAATTTGGTACGAAGCAACGTCTTATAGCATAGATAAAGGAAAAAATTGCGAAAACCGTAAATTTTTAGTTACATCATATAAAAATATTTTTAATAATTTTAAATTGTACGGAACGCTCGGTGCGCGAGTCCGACTCGCACTTGGCCGGTTTTTTTTTTATAACCGACGAGGAACATGTGCTGTGCTTACAGTTTGTGCGTCAATATCCCTGCCACCCTGTATATGCCTTCTTAATTTTTCTTGATCTCATCATGATATGTAATAATATTTTCTCAATTGCAGTGCAGCAACGTACCGAGAATGACAGTAAGAGAGTTTGCTGATCAGATCTGTTTGAGAGCTCGCGATGTGGACCCTGATCTCATAGGAACTGGACTGCAAAGGATCGATTCTGATGGTGAGTTCTTGAAAATATAACTAGTATCGACTTTTACTGCAAAACTTTTGTTAAGAACTTGATTTCACTAGACGAGAAGAACGCCAAGAAAAGTGCCCCGGTATTTTTTTCATATTTAGGTATTTATCAAGGTTGACATACCCATTTTATGAGAACGGTGTTGACGCTTTTTTCATTGTTGATAGCCATGTGCATATTGATTATTCTAGTTAATCCCTTACAGAAGGCTTCAACATCTACGTCAGATTAGATGGGAGTAGGATTTATATCAATATCCAACGTAGTTGTGGAGTTCAATGTAACCACTTGACACCACTAGGCACATAAGAACATTGGAAGATCAGGAGCAGAAAGAAGTACTGAGCCCCAAAGGAGAAAGTCCTGGTACTGATGAAGAGGACTTTGAGGACTCCACAGATATGCTGGGGGCGGAAGCCCTGGCGTGTCTGTCCGACACCTACATTTTTTTTAGTTTGAGTAAACTTGGAGAAATCATTACGTACCTACATAATTATAATAGAGAGAGTCAGAGAGAGACAGAGACAGTTTTCATGGTTTTCAAGGGAGCTAAAGCCGATAGTGAGTTCAAAATGAAAACCCAAGATGGCGGTTGCGAAAATTTTAAAATTTTCGCAGCCGCCATCTTGGATTTTCATTTAGAACTTCGTTCCTGCCGGGGGTCCCCGACCCCACCTGCTTTGTTTTTCTCTTTAGTCTTACTACATAAATATCTGTTCTCTATGTCTTAGACGTGAGCAGCGCGTGCGCAGTGTGGTGCGACACTCGCGGCGGCGGGTACAAGTCTCGCGGCTGGAGCCTGCCCGATGGAACTGCCTGCTCCAACGTGTCACCTATGTTCTGCATCAGTGGGATCTGCCAGGTAGCTTTCATTCTCGACCAATTACACTGCCAGAAATACTATAAAAAGCGCTGCCTTCAGGGGCAATTACCGTAATTTTAAGAACGTTCACAGTCAAAAGGCCAATCTCATAATTTAAAACGTTCAAAATCTAGTCGCAGTCTCATCTCGACGACAAAAAAATGTCAAAAACTTGTCAAAATGTAGGATCTCAGTCTCAATCTGTCAAAAATACTAACATCAAATTTTGATGTGTTTTTGACAGATTGAGACAGAGATCGGACTGTGAACGTTCGTAAAATTACGAGAATTTCCATACATTTTTGATAAGTTTTTGACATTTATTGTCGCTGTGATGAAATTGACATGAATTCGAACTTTTTTTAAGTACGATAATTGGCCTTCAGGAGTCACTATGTACTTGTATCCATCGAATTCATTATTGCTCTGGGATACCATGGGACTGGGCAAAACTCTGGGGACAGTGGAAAGTTCTGCTCCTATGGAGATTTATATCTGGATCTTTCATCTACACGAAATTGTTTTCTTTCAGAAATTCACATGTTCATCAAGTTCCGACACGGAGTTCTCTCTAAAGCCAAGCGACTGCGAGTGGGAAGCGCTGAGAACTGCCACGCCGCATACACCACCGTAAGTTCATAGATAGGTATACTGTGTCAGCCGCTTCCGAAGCACTAGGTACTTGACACAATCAAGTACCTAGTGCTTCGGAAGCGGCTATAAAATCATGATAGCAGAATATTGGCAAAAGGTATTTTCATACTATGTAGCGCGGGCAGAAAAGTTGTCCACAAGCTCGATAGATGGCGTTAGTGGAAAAATTAGAAGTCGCAATGGTTTCGTTACCGTGGAGTGTATATTATTATTATTGTACGCCGTAAATTGTACGATTCATGACACGTGGTATTCCGGGATAGTCATTTTTCTTGAACGGGAGCTGATTGGACATCTGTCTGGTCAGCGCCTACATAAACTATTATATTCGGGTATGGTGTGGTACTATTGATTGAGGGGCCCGTGGCTAAATAATAACAGCCGCACAGGGCCCCAAGTCTGCTAATTTACAAATGCTTCAATTGAATCTCAATTGCATCTCGATTGAATAGTTTGGCACATTTGGTATTCTACTACTTATTTAAGACCAATGGTGTTCCATTGACATATCATCGAACTGCCACTCAATCGCCATTGAACAATTTGCTATTCTGCTCTTCAATCGTGTCACAGTTGTGTCTGATCTTACAATTATTGGTAGTCCGCTCGTTATTTGACATTTATGTGAATCGTCTCTCAATGACAATCTTACCATTGAAGTACAATTCAACAACGATAGATCGTCACGCGTAGCATTTGAATTGTTGTATAATTTTTTTAATTTAAAATAATAATGAGGCCATCACCAAGTTTAAGTTGGCGTATTTTGGCTTTAGCCAATTCTAATGATCGCCTTCGACGACAGCGATCATTAGAATTGGCTCGGCAACGTCGCAAATCCCGAGCTACAATGAGGCTCAGTGTAGATCCATTTCGTGATTTACCTGAGTCAGAATTTATCAAAACGTTCCGACTCGGAAAAGTTTACAAGCGAAGGCGGTTTGTGAAAAGTTAACTCCACTTCTTCAACAACAAGGGCGTAAGGATGCAATATCACCAAATTTGAAGGTTAGTAAAGTGGTGCTTAGGAAATTGTCTAAGTATTGAATAGGTAACTATTCTATTTTAAGTAAATATTTTCAATTTTTGTAATATCAAATTGAAATATTAAATAATTGCAGTCAACGAATTTGAATTAACTTTAACAAAGATTTTAAGTACTTACTTATTTAATTTGTCATTTTGCAAATACATACTCGTTTTTAACTTTTAAAAACTTTTTACAAGTACTGTATAGAAAAATTTAAAACACAATCAACAGTCACTTTATATTTTGACAAGTTGGCTGAATTGAAAGTGACATTTCCGTGACAGCAACAATTTTTTTTGGCAACACAGTCCCCGTATTATAAGTAGTGTTTTTTACAACATTTAGTCTTATTCTATCGAGAAGGTATTCATTATAGACAATATATTTATTATGAATCGTAATTCGATCACAGATATGAAAAAAAAACCTTTATTTAAAATAAATTATAACTCATTCATTCATTCAGTGTCGTGGTAGATTTTAATAGGCAACACCGCGAAATATTCAACTGACACCATTGCAATCCAATTACGATTCTATTACAATTCAATTGACACCACATTTAAGTTTTAGCAGAATACGCATTTTGTCACAATGATAATTGAATTATAATTGACTCTCGATTGAATCGTAATAGTGGGACATGTTATTGAAATTAGCAGACTTGGGGCCCAGGTCGATCGGTCAGGTTAAGCTATGCTTGCCGCGGTTGGTCTGTGGATGGGTGACCATCTTTACATACCGAGACCCCTCCGTGTCTCGGAAAGCACGTTAAGCCGTTGGTCCCGGCTGTCATTCGTGGATCTTTGACAGTCGTTACGGGTAGTCAGAAGCCCGAAATCTGATAACCAGTCTTACCAAGGGGTATCGTATTACCCAGTAACTGGGTTGTGGAGGTCAAATAGGCAGTCGCTCCATGTAAAATACTGGTATTCAGCTGCATCCGGTTAGACTGGAAGCCGACCCCAACATAGTTGGGAAAAGGCTAGGCAGATGATGATGGTGTGGTACTATTGAAAGTACCTAACGGCAACAGAAAGTCAATTCTCGTAAATTAAAACGTTAAAAATCTAGTCAGTCTCATCTCGGCGACAAACAAATGTCAAAAACTTGTCAAAATGTAGGGAAATTAGAGGCATTTTTGACAGATTGAGACAGTTTGACAGATTGAGACAGAGATGAGTCTGTGAACGTTCTTAAAATTACGAGAATTGCCGCTTTTTTTTTTGTTTTTGAGGATGGGAAGTCATCAAATGACCCCTCCCGCTCCGGGTGGAGCGGAAGAGAGCATCAGACTCTTACTGACTAAAACCCACCCGTGTTCCTTCCTTAGCCCTTTATGTTCCAGAGCAGTGGTAACCCTTTCGGACGATCCCGCTACCCTACGAGAATTGCCCCTCAGGCCACGCACACCTGCGTATCGTATGCGCCAAATCGATCATTGTGTTATGCGTAACGCTAATTAAGGCGTTAGGTAATCTATACTTATAATAAATCTGTAGAAGTGAAAATTCTGTACATTGAAAATATCAAAAAAATAAATGGCAGGGGGTGTTACTAGACCGACACCGAACCCAAAAATGTGATTAAAAAAATGTTTGTCTGTCTGTCTGTCTGTTTGTTCAGGCATCACGCAAAAACTACCGGTTCGATTACGATGAAACTTGGTATAATTATTCTTTAATATCCTGGGCACCACACTGGGTACTTTTTATCCCGGAAAAGTATATACAATAAAAAACAAACTTAATTTTGCGGTTCGATCCCTAGACCCATTACTGTGTCAACCGCAAATAATAAGTCTGTCGTAGGTTACGTCACCCGCAGTGGAGTTCATTTTTATTCCTTTTAGTTTTTAGAGTAATTTAGGTTTATTTTCATATAAGTCGTAGGTATAGATTTTAATTTTAAAGTATAGGTAGCATATTTGATAGTGTACGTAGTGACCGTAGGTTATTTTATAATTTAGTACTGTTAGGTAGGATTAGTCATTCGTATAGATATTAGTTTTTAGGGATTTTGCTTATTTATTGAGTTTAGATTAGTTATCATCAGAAATAGGTTTACTAAGGTAGGTATTTAATTTTCTGTTATTGAGTTTTTTTTTTTTTATTAGTTAGGTACTTAGGTAAAGATATCATATAGGTACCTACCCTCTTAATCACCACTAATGAGACACAATTGGTTTTCTATTGTTATTAGCCACAAAGGGCCCGCGAGATAGATGGCATTCTGGGGAAGCACATACATTTTATCCTGTTAGCACGTTCCCGTGGGATAATTTCCGACATCCACGCGGGCGAAGCCGCGGGCAGAAGCTAGTTACGAATATTCTTCTCAACAAATATAAGTTACTAGCTTCTGCCCGCGTCAATCAGAAGTTCAGTGGTTTAGGCGTGAAAATGTAACATAGGTACAGTTTCAAGTTCAAATCCTCCCCTTAAAAACTGAATTACCTCTGTTTGTCCCGTCAATGGTAAATTTTCGACAACTTTACATACTTATTATTAATTATTTTCTGTCAAAAGTATCAATAAAAAATATATATATAATATATTATTATTCATATTTTTTATTTTTATTTTATTCATAAAATAAAATAAAAAATAAAATAAATACTGAGTTTCGAGTTACTCGGACCGCGCATTCAATTTCTTCCACACAAACTTATATCCCCCTTTGAAGGGTAGTTTTGAAAAACTTATAATGATAAACTTTATTACTTACTTAGGCAAGTATTCTTGCCAAGTTTCAAGTTTATTAACTAAATGATTAAGATTATTCATATAAACTGTATCCTCCGCTTTTCACCCCCACAGGGGTGGAATTTTGGAAAATCGTTTGGCATTATTCATAACTTGATTCAAAGATTATTTATACCAACTTTCGAGTTAATCAAGCCACGCATTATAATCCTCCCCTGAAAAATAGACTACCCCATTTCAGCCCGTCAGGGGTAGATTTTCAAAAAACCCTGATACACATTATTCTTTACTTTCAATATTGGGTATAAATACTGAGTTTCGAGTAAATCGGACTGCGCGCTAAAAATCTTCCATACAAACTTTGAAACCCCCCAATCCCTTATTAGGGGGTAGTTTAGAAGAAAAAAAAACTGACAATCTTCATAATTTATTTTGGTAAGTATTCGTGCCAAGTTTCAAGTTTATTAACTCAAGGAATAAGATTTTTCATATAAACTGTATCCCCCGCTTTTCACCCCCACAGTGGTATAATTTTGAAAAATCGTTGGGGATTATTATTCGTAACTTGATTCAAAGATTATTTATACCAATTTTCGAGTTAATCAAGCCACGCATTATAATCCTCCCTTGTAAAATTAACTTCCCCTTTTCAACCCGTTAGGGGTAGATTTTCGAAAAACCTTGATACATGTTACTCTTTAGTTTAAGTATAAACACTGAGTTTCGAGTTAATCGGACCGCGCGCGCATTCAAATTATTCCACACAAACTTCAACATCCCTATATTCCCCTTTAGGGGTAGTTTTGAAAAACTTATAATGATAAACTTTATTACTACTACTTACTTAGCGAGTATTCTTGAAAAGTTTCAAGTTTATTAACCTAATGAAGAATATTTTTCATATAAACTGAATCCCCGCTTTTCACCCCCACAGGGGTGGAATTAAAAAAAAATCGTTTGGGATGTATTCATAACTTGACTCAAAGATTATTTATACTAATTTTCGAGTTAATCAAGCCATGCAGTAAAATCCTCCCCTGAAAAATTTACTACCCCATTTCAGCCCGTCAGGGGTAGATTTTCAAAAAACCCTGAGACACATTATTCTTTACTTTCAATATTAGGTATAACTACCGAGTTTTGAGTAAATCGGACTGCGCGCTAAAATTCTTCCATACAAACTTTGAAACCCCCCAATCCCTTATTAGGGGGTAGTTTCGAAGAAAAAAAAACTGACAATCTTCATAATTTATTTTGGTAAGTATTCGTGCCAAGTTTCAAGTTTATTAACTCAAGGAATAAGATTTTTCATACAAACGAATTCCCCCCTTTTCACCCTCTTAGGGGTGGAATTTTGAAAAATCCTTTCTTAGTGGATGCCTACTCTTCACGAAGAACCCACCCTCCAAATTTCATGTCTCTAGGACCAGCGGTTTAGGCTGTGCGTTGATCTATCAGTCAGTCAGTCAGTCAGTCAGTCAGTCAATCAGTCAGTCAGTCAGTCAGGACTTTGAATTTTATATATATAGATGGTTCAGGATCATTTCATACTGTAACAAGCTTCTCCGACCCAGCCCGTCGCATATGCCTACGGGTCTCCCCACATTTATCGACGCGGAATCGGCTTAAGCCGAGTGCGTATCACCACACTACTCGACTTATCGCCGACCGGATGCGATCAGCTAATCGACAAACGGCTCGTTTCGCCGTCGGCCGGCGTCGCGACGCGTCGTCCGAGCCGACGCCGCGCCGATGCGAATGGTATTAGTAACACCCTTATTACGTAGACATACAGGCTTTTATGACCGGTGTTAGCCGATTCCGCGTCGATAAATGTGGGGAGACCCTACCTGCGCTATTACTGTGTTCTTTCTGACGTTTTTTTTTTTTTTGCTCGGATTTTACGTGTCTTGCGTGATATTAAGTATCCTAAGCCTTTCTCAGGAATTGGGCTATCAAATACAAAAAGAATGTTTCAAATTCGACTGGGAGTTCCAGAGATCAGAGCGTTAAAACAAATTCTTTAGCTTTATTAATAGTACCTATCTATAATAAAATAATATAAGGTGATGCTGTGTGTGTGGTGGGATTGGAAGGGCATTATTCATTATGAGCTGTTACCACCAGGCAGGACCATCGATTCTGAACTCTACTGCGAACAACTGATGAGATTAAAGCAAGAAGTTGAGAGAAAGCGGCCGGAATTAATCAGCAGAAGGGGTGTGGTTTTTCATCATGATAACGCTAGACCTCACACATCTTTAGCCACTCAGCAAAAATTAAGAGAGTTTGGCTGGGAGGTGTTAATGCATCCGCCGTATAGTCCTGACCTTGCACCTTCAGATTTCCACCTGTTTCGGTCTCTTCAGAATTCTTTAGGCAGGGTCAGGTTAACATCACGAGAGGACTGCCAAAACCACTTGTCGCGGTATTTTGATCAGAAGTCCCAAAATTTCTATAGCAAGAGGATCATGTCCCTACCTACAAGATGGCAAAAAGTTATCGAACAAAATTGTACCTACGAGTATATACTTTACTTAAATGTAAATAAACTATATTAAAAAATGTTTTGAATTTTCTTAAAAAATGCGAAGAAACTTTTTCCCCAACCTATTATTATAGAATTCTAGACCACCGGACATCTAAAGTGCTTGTTTTTTTCTTTTCCGTTTTTTTATTATGTACGTAGTTTGGTTCACTTTTTACGCAGTCGGGTTTTAGATTTTTAAATTATTATTTTTTATTTTTTAGTTATGAGTACTTACCTATACTCCATCTGTTTAGGTAGTTAAATAAAGGTAAACAATCTTAACATGTCTTTTATCTAAAAAAATGACTAAAAATGTAATCTAAAAATATTTACAATTAGGTATTTACTTAAACCGATGTTAGGTAATTAACTAAATTTAAATAATATTTGTTGGTCTTTTATACGACTTATTTTATATAAAAAGACATATCAAGATTGTTTACCTTTATTTAACTACCTAAACAGATGGAGTATAGCTAGCTATTTACCAGACTGGATTTCCTATCAGCACCAGTACTACATCACAATTACACTGGAATTTAAGTTCTCGTAATTTAAGGCTTTAATTAAGTTACTTTATTTATTAATAAGTAGGTACCTACGTAGTAATATAGTTTTTCGACTGAAGTTGAGTACTAAATCGTTTGGAGATGGGGGACCGTGTCAAACATTAGATACTTTAGGTAGTCCAATATACCTACTAGATACTTTAGTATATGTCCATCGTGGCACGCACAGTTATATGAAGTTTTCACCTTTTCATCGTAAATTTCTAGTGTCTAAAAACCTACATGTGAGAATGGTTGTTACGCAACTTTAAATCGATATACTTAGATCCTAAACGGTCAGTCGAATCGAAAACTGTTGAGAGAAAACTAAAAATGATTTTTAAATACCTATTCAAAGATAGACTTGACATAGTTTGATGACTTTCATTTTTTCATTTTCACAATATGGCGTCCAGTAGTCGCCATATTGAATTTTCACTAACGTCATGTCTTTAGTGATACTCACCGGATTAAGAGGAATTGATTGACGTGTGAATCATAAAAATCGGCCCAGGCGTTTGGTCTGTATAGTGCTTCAAAGGAGCATACATACTCCACTCCTTTGCGTCGCGCAGTCGGGTAAAAAGGATGGAGATGGATTGGAGAGTGGGGTGTGGGGTGTATGGATGACGATGCGTGATAGGTTGGTTGAGGAGGCTGAAGTGGATATCCAGTTGGAGCTGAGGAGGTAGACGCGAGGCAGGTGCAGGCGACAGGTGCAGGTACAGCTGCAGGAGCAGGTATAGGTGCAGGTTCAGGTACAGGTGCGGGTGAGGGCAGGTGCTGGTGCTTGTGCGGCACGGAGGACACCCGTAGGAGGGCCCACGCAACAGGCCAGGACGCAGCACGGCAGCTGGAGAGAAAGGCACGGCGGAGACGCTGTCAGCTTGCCAGGTGAGGCGGCCCTCGGGTGAAGCGCGGCCCAATAAATATAGGAGGACTTCACGGAGGACGGAGGACGGAGGCGTAGGCAGGGTCCGTTAGGTACCGGAGCGAAGAGGTACGCTGGGTATTCCTGGGATAGGTGGCCCTGGAGTATCAGGCTCCTTGTAGTATTCGCTTTAGAGGCGAAACTCGAACTGATCCTTGCATTGCGTGGATCTATTAAGTCAACTCGTAGAATAACATCATGTAGAAAACATGAATTTGAGATATGAAAATGACCAGTGATAATTATGTATAAGTTTGCATGTATATTCAGCTAAAAAGATACAGGCCGGTAAGGATTTGAAAGGAACGTTGCCATGGCGATGGCGACGTATTAAACGTCGTTGTCAAAGCTGTCATAATAAAATACAATAAAATCTATAGTTATTTTGTATGAGAAGTATAGTGTTTATAGGAAAAATGATATCCATCAATGTGGGCGAAATTACCAACCCTTGGATGTTTTGGAGGTATGAGGAACAGGGTGTAAAGTTCACTCAACCTCCATAGAATAGGGAGGATCCTCCGACCAGGCGGGTGTTGTGTCTGGTGGGCAACTGCCCAACGATTGATGTAGGGAAATTGTATCTATGCTAACTGCGCGGTAAACTCTGCTTGCGAGATGCAGGATTTGCGTGACGTCAGTATGACGCGTTGTTCGCATGTGGCGTTGTAGATACCGCTACATCACTCCCCTCCGGAGACCGGAGGTCGATAGTGGGCCGAGTCTTGTATCTTGCGACGATTGCCAGGCCAGCTGAGGTTCAAGTGAGTCGGAAGCGGTTGTCGCATAGTTCACGGTGAGTCGGAACTGTCTGCGGAGATGTCCCCAGTGAGTCGGGGTGGCGCTGCGTTATACTCCAGTGCGTCGGATGTCGTACAGCGCCGGGTTGAGGCTGGCTGCTGCGTTGACCAGGAGAGGGTGCTCTGCTTGTTGACCGGCCGAAGGTGCAGTGTGCTGTGCCAAGGTTACTGATGAGGCTGAGGGTGATGACCAGGTATGCGCGGACGCTGCATGCTGGTGGTCAGGATACCCTTTGAAGCCGTGGATGCTGGCTGGCTGGGTGACTCGCCGCTGAAGCTTGCGGGAGTGATGATGATGACGTCGCGCTGAAGTGTTTGCACGAAGGCTGCGCTGACGTTCATACTCGGGGTCACCAGTTTAGAGGTATGAGGTACAGGGTGTAAAGTTCACTCAACCTCCATAGAATAGGGAGGATCCTCCGACCAGACGGGTGTTGTGTCTGGTGGGCAACTGCCCAACGATTGATGTTGGGAAATTGTATCTATGCTAACTGCGCGGTAAACTCTGCTTGCGAGATGCAGGATTTGCGTGATGTCAGTATGACGCGTTGTTCGCATGTGGCGTTGTAGATACCGCTACAATGTCACTAAATCGTCGTAGTCTCTTGTTAAAGTTGGATCTGTGTCTGTGTACTGATTGTGGTTAAAACGTGTCGTGAGAAAAAATCTGATCAGCGCCTAACGGTAACAGAGAATGTTTGTTCTGACCTGGAGGAATGAATGAAGATAACTGTGAGTATGTACATTATGTTACACGTTTTGCACACTTCTCGGGCGCCCGGTGCGTCTCCTGCGGGAGGGGAGAGAGGATGCGACTTCTCCCGCTCGGCCGCCTCCTTTGCAGACATGACCTCCTCGCAAAACGAGGCAACCCCGTCCCAAGCGCTTCTGACGAAACGAAATCCTGGTCTGAGTGACCAGCAGAATTTACTCACAAAGTTCCTACTGCCATGGGGGCAAAATGTTGCCGAAAAGGTAGCTGAGATAATCGTTAAAGGATGTAAGACATTCTGTAGCAATCGTGTTGGTCAAATGGCGCTAGATCGATGTGTATTGATGAAGCAACTTGCCTTTGAAGAATCTGAGAATTTATTTTTAAGAGGACGCTTTTTTCTCCAGCGCAAAGACGTCGGGCACGTGGCGCCGCGCGGCGGGCGGCTGGCGGCCCGCGTCGGGCTGCCACTACCACTGCGTGGCGCCCGGCGCCGGCGTGCGGCTGGTCAGCGCGCTCGGGGACCGGCCGCTGACCAGCATACAGCTGTGCTCGCCCGACAGCAGGCCCGACTCGGTGAGTACCCACTACACGATCCGCGAGGGTCTTGCTACACACAAGATACTATCCCAAAAAGTCGCCGGGGCAAAAAGTCTAGGAATAAGTAACAGCATTTCTTAACGCGCAATTGGCACAGAAACTAAGCGGTTGATATGTTTGACCCTGAAACTTCTTAAGTTTTTTATTTTCTCTTCGTTGTTTTTATTTTACTCAATTTTCCATGTAAATGTGACCATTATTTGCTTTTTATTGTATCTTTGCAATGCCTTAAAATATGTATATGAACCAAGGGTTGGGACTTGTGTCCTTAATACAAGTTATCCTGATAACTTAGCAAGGGTGCAAGTTACGACAACTTCTAGTGCTATAGTCACAATTAAGTCATAAGTATGTAACGTTTAATAGCTGTATTGTTGATACGAATAAATATTATTATTATTATTATTATTTAAATTGTAGCTGAAAACTACACTTAATTTCTTCCTTAACTCCCGAAATACCCTACTCAACACTCCTTTAAGGCTCCGCAGCCAAATGGCAAAAACAGAACCCATATAATTTCATCATGGATAAAATAGTAATATTTGACGATTTTTTTTAAATACCTATGCTTCATGTTATGAATAATATGACTGGTACCAAGATAACGACTTGGTCATAGAAAAATATGAACAAGACATGTTGCGCCGACCTAAAATAAATTGGGATAATTAAGGGATGGTGAAATGTTTTTCAAGTTTCATACTTTGTAAGACGTCATGGTCTTGTTCATATCATTGTATCTTTCAGGGCTGTACTCAAAGGAAGTCTCCATACCAGTACGCGTCCATGGTCTGCACCAAATACAAGGACAGAGTGAGAAGATTATCCGGATTGGGGATGCAGATATCACCAGCTTTGGGTAAAACACACTGACCAAACTATAAAACTTTTGACATTTGCCCAAAAAAAAAAGAAAATCAATTCCCGTCGACGTTATAGCGCGTTACGATACCTACGTGTGACTTAAGTATAGTCCATTATTACACGGCGTGACATTAACCACTCTGCTCGACTAGATTTTGACATATGACATATCAGCTGACTCGACGGGATGTTGCGAATTACGTCATGAAATTCAGTAAATTACATCAACTTTCAGCATTCAAATTTATTAAGAAAAATATGTTTCCGCGCTTATTTTATACAATGTATTTGTGGCAAATATCTTTAATTATTTGTTGAGGTCGGTCAAACTTCGTTAGTCTACTACGAAAGTTGTATAAAATAGGTATTACTACACCTATCCAAAAGGTAGGCACCTTAAACTCGCTGGAAATATGTACATATACAACCTATTCTCTTGCTGAAAATATGCAAAAGGGAATTATAAAGATATTATCATTCTCTCCGCGTTCTTACTTTTACCATTTTTCTTACTTAAACTACTTCTAAAACGCAATCAAGTCTTGATAAAAATTACAATAAATTGTGTTTCGACATGACACTTCTTAGTGCTGACCATCCGTCCAGTTTTCTTATTTCGATTAAAAAATTGCATAAAGCCTAATCGATAATCGGAATTTGAAAAAAAAATAAAAAAGGAGTAGAAACCTCTTTGGTATATTTTTCATGAATTAATTTATTTTTGAAATTAATAATTTTAATTACCGTACGTGTATGTACACGTACACGTACGGTGTGGCTAGGTGTGTAATTTTTTATGGTTCCGTACGTTCAAATGAAAAAACGGAACCCTTGCAGGATCACTTGTGTCTGTGGGTCTTGTCTTTTCTTATTTGCTTCGAATCTACTGGACCGATTAAATTGAAATTTGATAGATAGATAGATAGATAAAAATCTTTGCTGTACCTACCTCTGTGTGACATATCAAATTAAAGGCCTTGTTGTGGGGGTTTTAAATATATTTGCTTAATAACTAAAACAAAAGTTATGTGGCCGTCTGTCTATGTGCCGGTCGGTCTGCCTCTCTGCCGTCTGTACAAACCTAAACTAACCGTAAAATCTAGATTTTAACCAATTTGCACCGGCCAGCCTTTCTTACAGGGTTAGCGCGGGCGTTTTCGTGGACGCGCGTTGTGGGAGGAAGTAGGCACTCCTTATGTCCCAAGCTGCCGTTCTGTATTCATCCCAAGTATGAGACCTTTCACTGTGCATGGTCCGACATACACTTGGCCAGTTTTTTTTTTAATTTCGTTTGGAAACTACCACAAAAAGTAAACAATTTCTATTACTCAAGTAAACTAATATAAATAAAAACTACCAAGCTCATACAGCTAACAAAACATAATGAAATGTAATGTGTTTGCAGAATACTTAATTAATCTATCATCATTTTCCAAACTTTTGCTAAGCCTATCTAAAAATGTATACTGGGCATTCTGTAGCAAACTATTAGAAAGTATCAAAAATTAATAATTGCACAATAAATAAAAATAATTTTGAATAGCGAGCGCATTCCGAATATAAATTCAAATATAGAAACAATTCGGCGCGAAATTGAATAAATGACTATGGTCATAGGTCCTCTGTTATTGACTCAGTTTCAATATAATGTCCAAAAAACGATTAAAATTACATTAGGAAAGCATAAATCATTATTATAAATAATGCTTGTTGTATTTAATGCTTAAAATAATTTTATTTAAATTTCTGTGAATCGATTTCTGACATTCGTCATATTAATTACTCGGGTCAATCGAAATTTAAAAAAAAAATCGTTTGGCATAATCGCTTTCGCACATCATTACGATAAAAAAAACAACAATGGTCGGCGATTTTGAACACAAATTATGTAGTGGTAATGAATAATACGTGTTATTGGACCTGTGTTTCAATATTACGTTAGGATTTGGGCATTTTCGTGTTTTTTATAATATTTGTAATAATATTTTTCACATTTTACATCTTATCTACATGTGTGTGTGTGACTTTTGTGAAAAGTAAAAATGTAAACACGCACGATTGGCGCGAAACTTCGACTTTAGATATCAAAAAACTACATTACCACTACTTATTTAACATGAACAATGGATGAATTCGTCAAATAATTAAATCATGTATTATTCATTGCCCCTGTGGTGGAGTTTGGATTTTCGAAATCACCAATTTTTATGTTTTTTAGCCTCGACCACCACTGTCATCAAAATGGCGATTATCGCATTTACAGACTTGAATTTAATAAAGGTAAATTAATAAACTTGCGCGCTAAATATGGAAGATTGAATGGCGATAACATATGAGTTTTTTATCCAACTCTCTTAATTAACGCACATTCATAAGATTTGATGAGTAGCATAATCAATATTTACATTATCATTAAGGGTGTCGAATGTCGTCATTTCAAGGTCCAATGGGACCCCTTACTGAGCCAGCGGAGGTTCGTGTGTTCGGGTCCATTCGGGGGCGCTACCGAACTATACGGTTAATGGACTACTTAAGTCACACGTATCGTATACTATTTTATAGCACGTGTGACCTAAACCCGCACTTGACCAACATTGCCTCAACAACACCCACACAACACAATATACACAACAATACAACACAAAACAATTGCACAATTATCCCACTTAAATGCTATGTTGGAGGAATGCACAGCTAAACAATATTGATGTGCATATGAGTGTGACGTACAAACTACCACAAAGGTCAATGTACAGCGTAGCTCGTACATATTGCCCACTCACAAAGGATAACTGTAAAAGTGTGAAAATGTTGCCTTGACCTAAGTCACGCTATTCTGTGTAAAAATGGACTACTTAAGTCACAGAAAAGCGTGACGTGCTGGTTTAGGTCACAGTGCTATAAAAGGATTTACGTACTGCGTTTAAGCGAAATTCTGTACCTACTCTTGAAGCTTAGGTATGTGAAATACCACGATGTCGAACCAATGATAAGACTATGATACATCGAACGAACATGCAAAATAGTGATGTTTTTTTCTAATGCCATCTAATTTTCACATCATTGTCTCCCCTCATATTACAGAGGACCCAGACCGACCCTGTCGCATAGCCTGTCAAGACGAGCGAGTGTCTCACCGGTTCTACTTAGTCAACGGACACGAAGGCTGGTTCCCGCTAGGAACGTCGTGCGGGAAGAGAAATGCTTCCTACTGCGTTAGTGGGAAATGCTTGGTAAGATCTTCTAACTGCTAATCCATAAACATCAAGAGCTGTGTCTCCAGTTAAGCAATACCTAAGTATTTAATCAATCCAAAACAAGAATAGCATTTTAAATTTAAGAAGTTCTCAATACCTACTGCCAACAAACCAACGGACTTTTCAAACCACAGGACGAGAGAAAGAACTAGTACCTATTAAATAATAATAAAAGTTTCCAAGCCCAGCCATGTATTCTCCATATTTTTTTGTTTTATAAGGTCACTTACAGTCCGATTCAAACTTTATGGCGACTCTCGCTGCGCAGTACCTCACCCCTCACCCCCGCTGACATGCGAATTTGTTACTGCGCAGCGACTCGGCTCATGTTCCGACCCTTCAAAAAGTTTGAATCGGGCTCTAACACTGATTTTGAACCCAGACTTATGAAAAAACCTTCAACTTTCAAGCCACTGAAACTGTTTTTATATCTCCCGGCAACTCATTATTTTATGTTTTCCAGGAATTCGGCCCCGACAACACCCCCCTCTCCGAGATGGTGTTCACGCTCCCGCTGCTGAACCGCAACAGCTACACCAGCTACAACAACAACAGCACCAGCCGCGTCACCTGGCGCACCTCGCGCCACCGCCGCAGTCTGCGGACTGACAGGATCACTGTGAAGGCCACACTCGACCAGAAGCATTTAGATGAGATTATTGCGCGGCTGAATTTGACAAGTAATCATCAGTTTTCATTAATATTATTTCTTGCTTCCGAACAAAAATGGCGACAGATAAAACTCAGGGGGCCTACTCTGAAGTGCAAAGTGCGAATGTTCGGGTCGGACCGACACATGGCCAAACCGAATATTATTGAAAAATGCGAAAAAAGTTCGGATCGGCTTAGTTGGGTCGGGACCATAGTCAATATTCGAAAGAGTGTAGGAGTGTAGGATCGGAACCGACCGAACCAAATAGTAACTTCGTAGCAGGAAACCGCCGAACATTCGGCCGATACTACTTCGGATTAGGCCCCCAGGTGTAATGGTTGATCGAAATTACTGTAATTATCTTGATCTCGGAAAGCCTGTCTTTCGTAAATCTTTGACAGTCGTTACGGTTAGTCAGAAACCCAAAAGTCTGACAACCAGTCTTACCAAGAATATCGCTCCATGTAAAATACTGGTATTCAGCTGCATCCGGTTAGATTGGAAACACTCCAACATAGTTGGGAAAAGGCTCGGCAGATTTATTGTAGTCGAGCATAAACCCGACCTGAAACAGACAGAAAACTAAAGATATTTTGCTTGAGTGCCAAATAAAAAAAATTAGGGGCATTTTTTGTACAGTCAGCATCAATAATATCGGAACGAACAGACTGTTCAAAATGATCTAAGCAACTATGAAAATGAAATATTAACTCAATGACACAAGGAATGTTTCAGAATGAAGACAGTACACGACAACTGTCATTCTGACAAGAACTTTATCCAATTGAGACAAAGTTTAATTTTCTTAGTTGTTGAGATCATTTTGAAGTCTGTTCGTCCCGATATTTTTGACGCAGACTGTACATTGTGCGTTCTATAATAATTCTTCTGTGAATATTGATTTTTTCCATTATTTTTCTGAACTTTTCTAAAACATTTGTATCTAACCTAACCAAATCGATTCTTTTCCAGACAATTTGACCGACCACATTACCTACTTCGACTCCATTCCAGAGCATATTGAGTTGGACTTCAGGAACCCGATCCACATCTCGCCAGAAGACACGCTACTAAGGAAGGTACCAAGACCTACGTGGGACTGAAATTATGAAAAAACTAGGTGAACGTTAAACAACTGTTGAACGTTAGAAATTGGGATCGCCCATAAACTGATGACATACTATCAGTTGGGTCAATTTTAGGCACCAGTACTACTGCCGACGAGGAAGCGACTAGCTATCGGCTATTCTCCCTTAGCAAACGTACAAAAGATTGTAGGTCTCGTATCAGTAAAAAAGATACAGATACCTATAATTAATCATAGTTGATCGTTAAATGTTCACGAGAACTGTTGCTGTTACTCTTCTGTTCGTTTCTGTTCTGTTCGGCGAGAACTCTGTCAAACAGCTCGTTTTTAGTTGCTAGGTCTACTCGCTTCTCGCGTTGGCGCAGGTGCCTTATGAACAGTTTTGGCAAGACAAAATTCTGCTCAAGCTTGGGATTTATTGCAGGCAGATTCTAGCTGATGAGACGGCTTCGGGAAGTCAGGATCGTCGCTAATTTGCGAGACTGATATTAAGTCTCATGTTACAGTGAGCTTATGGCGGTTCTAAAGTGCGCTACTCGCTGCCCCTCGCTCCGCAGTCACACAGTAGTCAAGTAAAACGCGTGCGAGTGCGGGGGGGGGGGGGCGAGTTGCTGCGAGGTAACAACACTGCGCAGGCACTCGCCTCGTTGGTTTTGATCAAAATAAGAACAGCCAGTCAAATCACACTTAACATGAAACTTGGGAACAGTTTAATTTCAAAGATTACTTTGCTAGAAACGACGAAATAAATTTAAATGGGCCGAGTTTTGCCCGAAATAACACTGCCTTATAATGTGGAACCTCCACGAAACTTAACAAGACTTGATTTATGTACATTTTTTTTTTTGTGTGAACGCTTGTAATACAAAGTCATGTGTACGCATTGAATAGTACATTTTTGTTTCTCAGATTTATATTATATCTAAGGTTTCTTATTATAAGACCAAAACTTGGGTTGATAAGAAATATTCAGGGACATAATGAAGGACCTGAAAATAAGCCAAATAATATGCAGAAAACTTGCTTTTTCTACATAACAAAGTCTAAGGCATTATTTTATTGTTCGTTCTTATCCATATTACAATACAATAATTGTGAATGGAATTTATACAAAAAATATCTATGAATGTGGTTGAAATTTTAGGAAAAAAAAGTCTCATGATAATTTTAAGTTGTTAAAACAAATAGGTATAATTTTAAGTCATTGTACATACTTGAAGAATCATTGTGATCAATTTTAGTAATTTATTTATAGAGATTTTTATACCTTTGTTATTAAGTTGGTTTAAGTAAATAAAAATAAAATTATTTTATACAATTGTACATGTTTTATTTTAAAGGCACTCTTTTGTAACCGGGTTATTATACAAACTATTAACAGCTTTAAATGTATACAGAATATTTCTTATGTATAAAGAAAAATATAAAATTAAAGTAGTTGTAAACTTGTAGTTTCGATGTATGAAAGTATCAAGAATGTATAGTGCCATAACATTGGTTGGCTGGTTAAATATTGGTTGCTATATAAATATAGTGGCTATACTTGAGTAGATTAAACTTTATACATATTTTTTTTTCTTATACATAAACTTCATACGTTCACGCCTTCCCGTGGAGGTAGGCAGTAACTAAAGAACACTTGCTACGATCCTTACATACTCCACTTGTTTCATTTTCGTTCATACATCAGAGGGGCAATTCTCTTAATTTTTAGAACGTTCACGGTCTGATCTCAGTCTCAATCTGTCAAAAATAACTCTAATTTCCCTACATTTTGACAAGTTTTTGACATTTGTTTGTCGCTGAGATGAGACTGCGACTAGATTCTGAACGTTTTAAATTACAACAATTGGCCTTCTGATCATACCCGCACGCCGCCGGTTCTGAATGACAGTTGAGATTCCATAGTGTTTGCCTAACCCCATGGAAAAAAGGTGTGAGTTTATGTATTACCAATTTAGAATAATGGCAAAGGCAATAATTTTGAAATATTTGTCGACTTTTGCAGTTCAACGCATCCTAACATAATATCGTTAGGAACTTTATCGGCTCGGAATAGTGCTTACAATTATTAATACCAACGCGTTACGGCGAATTTATGTACCAATACATAACACATATTTATCAATAGTCCTCCATAAGATTGTGCAAGAAACAGCTCATATTTAAATACGATGTTAGTTACTTGGGACCACTATGAATAAATCTTGCAGTTCGCGTTCTTTAGAGCGTGCAGAAGTCTGGCAGGATCAGTCAGGAACCACTGCCACAGCTTTCTGAGACACTGCTTATCACCATTCTGAAAATATTATTGAGTATTAGCCGATATTAGACTTACCTTGTATTAGATTACTTATCCTGGTGATATTTGCATGGCAGGCAACGGATTATTGAGAAAATACTAGAAATTGGATGAAGCCCCGTAAACTAGAGTGATAATTATGTAATTATGTAGGTGCGGAAGGAATGCGTCGATCTTTTACTTACAAAATTAATTGACATAGCCCGAATAATTGCCAAAGTAAAGTAGCAATGGGGAGTGACATTTGCTCCGATCAGTGGGGAGTGAAATTTGCTCGGATCAGTGGGGAGTGACATTAGCTCGGATGACCAATGGAGCCGAAAGGTTGGATGGCTCTTCACAAGTTTACCCAATGACCTGGTAAAAGACGCGGGAATCCTCTGTGTTTTTTTTTTATTGACAACGGGCTTACTCTTGACCTCAATCCAGCCCAGAGGCAGGGATGAGATCTACGGTGGAACGAGCTTGCCCAGAAGAAGCCTATTCACCTATTCACTCTCACCTTGAAAAGATTCGGGTTGTATGCGAAATCACAGGACCGGTCGACGTGGCGATGCTTGGGAGAGGTTTATGTCCAGGAGTGGACGTTTTTCAGCTGAATAATGATGATGATGCTCTTACCTTAACACTAGTGAAGAGGTGACTAGCGTCTAGCACCTTCTTGTCAACTGTGTCCATGTGTTGTCTGAGTGTGTGCGCAAGCGCAGCTACTGTGCGGTCCCAGCAGTTCGGCTGGCGAGTGCAGCCGTCCCAAATGTAGGCGCGGAGGGATTGCGTTGATTTTTTGCTGGGGAATTAAGAGAAAAAAATATGGCTAGTACAATAGTATAATAAAATAAGAGCTAATTTGAAACTTCCAATGACCAGAGAGTGCAAAAACTAAATTAATATATATATTGACTCATAATAAACGGATTAGTGGAAAGAGGTATGAGGAACACGGTGTAAAGTTCACTCACCCTCCATAGAAAAGGAAGGATCCTCCTCCGACCAGAAGGGTGTCGTGTCTGGCGGACAACTGCCCCATCATTCATGTCGGGCCGTTGTATATATGCTAGTTGCGCGGTAAACTGCTTGCGAGATACAGGATTTCGCGTGACGTCAATATGACGCGTAGTTCGCATGTGGCATTGTAGATACCGCTACAAGTGCACATCATGTTACGCAGTCGCCCAAAAAATGAAGCTAACTCCATCACGCTACATTGAATTTATATATTTTTATCAATAATACTCACAACTCCACCATCATATCCTCCTTCCTCTTATACCCATCGTCAACAGCATCCTTGGACGCCTTCACTTGATGCTGCATCTCATGGTACAACTTCACCAACAGACTGGGGTCACCCGACTGCGCACCAAGAATGTGCAGTAATGCTTGCACCAGTACGTCTGAAGATTGGAGCTTTTGTTCACAGGAGTTCTGTTCTAAACATATCTCGTTCATTGAATTCTGGAAATGAAGTAAGATGGATTCATTTATTTAAATTATTTTGAAATAGGTATCAAATGATTTGCAGTTTTACAAGTGCAACGTTTCAGAGCTAGATAGATAGTGGCGCCGATTCCCTTGTTCACAAACTAAACTAAATTTAAGTTCAGTGCATCTTTTTCTTTCTATTTCATTAAGTAAAGGACAGAAGATAAAATATTAGTTTAGTCCTGTCAAATTAGTCAGCGCCTGGCGTAAATTGACGTATTTATTAGTCGCCATGTTTTTAATCACGTCTAAAATGTCTATGGAGTGTCTTAATTTTGACAGGACTAAGCTAATATTTATCTTCTGTCCTTCTCTCTAATAAAATAGAAAGAAAAAGATGCACGCCATTATTTAAGTCTCGCTTAAATTGACATTTAAAAAGTTGAACAATCTCAGCAACCACCTATTTGTGAAAATGAAGTTGATTCTGAAAGTCATTTATTCAAACTAGGCTGAGAATCAGCACTTTTTGAACGTCAAAATTAAATAAGACAGTCCCCCAAAACGCCCGCCCTTCACCACTTACTAGTGCTTTAGCTGGGGAGAAGAAGTGGCGCAACAAACTTCCCCTGCAGTCAATGTCTTGCGTTAGCTAAGAAATTGGGTATTTGGCAATAAACTTTTACCCGCAAACTATCGGATGCTTGTCAGCAACATAGGTTCCAGTGTTAAGCGCACTACACACCAAAGCCGCCGCTCGGCGGCATATTATGTTGGCAACATTTTGCCGGCGGGCTAGGTTGGCGGCTTCAGTCATTGCAAGTCGTAAAACTTTGCCGGCGACATGTCGGCGGCTCAACATCAGAAACTTATTTGGCAGTTAGTGATTGCCTACTCACTGAGTCACTACAGCTCAAATGTCGCCGGGCAACTGAGCGCTTGCGTACGCTAGCCGCCGGCGTGTCGGCGGGCAACACGCGCGCGCGAAGGTTGCCGACATGCTTCTTTCAACATAAGCCGCCGGGTTGTGTCGGCGGGCTGTGTCGGCGGGTCGGCGGCTTTGGTGTGTAGTGCGCTTTACGCCACTAAACAGTTGCATGCAAATACTAAGGGTACCCTGTCCAATTTAAACTATACTTATAATGGGTCATAGCTAATGGGTCTCAATTTGATCAGTGCCCGTATTCCCGTAATTTAAAACGTTCAAAATCTAGTCGCAGTTTCATCTCGGCGACAAACAAATGTCAAAAACTTGTCAAAATGTAGGGAAATTAGACGTATTTTTGACAGATTGAGACTGAGATCAGACTGTGAACGTTCTTAAAATTACGAGAATTACCCCTCTGATCACGGCGCTAGCATCGGCTGCGGCGTACTTTCGGAAGTGAGCCGCTTACTGTAGGAACCCTAGGACTCAGCGCAGCGTTACTATGTTCATTATAAGCTACATATTACTCACAATTCTACTGATCACTGCGCTAGCATCAGCCGCGGCGTAGTGTCGTGTGTGAGCTGCTGACTGTAGGAACTATTGGACTGAGCGCAGTTTTACTATGCTCACTATGAGCTACATATTACTCACAATTCTACTGATCACAGCACTAGCGTCAGCCGCGGCGTACTGTCGTAAGTGAGCAGCTAACTGTAGGAACTCTTGGACTGAGCGCAGTTCGTGTCGTAGCGCGCCATATACGATGCGGTCTAGGCAGAGGGCGCGGTTGGTCGTTTCTAGTAGGTGGGATATATCGGCGTGGACTTGTCTGTAAAACAAAGATATAATGAATATTAGTACGAATGAAAACTCATTATGTCAATCTTGCGACGTATACCCTATCCATTAAGTTAACCGTTTTTAACAGCTGTCTTAGAACGTACATATTCCAGATTATGTAAAAGTTAACTTTAAAATGCGTAATAAAATAAATATATAAACTGCCTTATCTTATTGAATTATCTTATTTATGGCTTCTTACAGCCATTATAATACTGTACAGCTTGGCAAAAAAGAGTAGAAAATAATGGAGGCGCCACTGTGCTGCTCGTATGGCAACCCGCTGCAACCGAATAGCGCACCAACCTAATCTTGATACTTAGCTGATTTTTTTGTTCAATTGGACAAATGTATTCACTCTTTATGTTACTTTTTCAAATCAGTAAGTATTGTTAAATTGAACAAGGACGTCTTCTCGATACGCAACTGATTACTTTTTACCTAAAAATAAGTATTTTGAGAAATACTCCTGAGTTCACAACATTTTTTGGAAATAAAAAATAAAAAGACATTGTATAATATTATTCTTTTTTATTCCAAAAAATCTTCCTCTGCGACGACGATCTTTTCTGTGTTTTCCGGATGTAGAAAATACCCCTTTGTTTCTATATCCTTCCAGCACGACTCTTACAGTGCTAACAGATTTACCTGAATTGAATAAATAGATTTTGTTATTTAGTCTATGGCACAATAATTTCTGTTAAATTTCTAATGCAAAAGCTACAACAAATACATCACTACCTTGTAAACAAACTCAAAGCTAAGTAGAAATTGAGTTTTCTTTTAGGTAGAGTTCAAGTCACCAAAGTATCAATTAATCTAGCCGCGCTATACCGGAGTAATGCAAACAAAATGTAAACATAACCTATGTGCTCGATGTTTATTGTTTAAAATTTCTACTGATTCCGTATGCAAGCCAATTAAAACAGCTTTGAGTTCATCAATTAACACATAATTTAACTAAAAACAACAAAACAAACTCTTACATACCTGTCATATCAGCGGTTTTTTGGTAAACATTGTTAAGATCGGAAAGAATAGTTTGGGCCTCATTTTCCGCCAGACATCGCCTGTACACCTTATAAATAACCTCCCTGCCAGCACTTCGAATGGTTTTATTTATTGTTTTTCACTTTTTACGTTTATTAATCACTAATAATCACCGTTGGATGGTCGAAATAAAAATTCTACGAAGTCGTGAACTTTGTTTATTATGAAACGTCATTATTTTGGGAATGTTGCCATCAGACAAAAAATTAGTTCCGTTTCTAGACTTTTTTGCCAAGCTGTACGTGTATCAATCAATGTATTGTGTGTTGCTGCAATCACTAGTTCCATCTGTCAAAAAACGGTTTGCCTAATGGACAGGGTATAGTGATTCTGCTACACGGAAAGACATGAAATGGAGAACAATGACAATTGCAAATTCAATTCATTCAACTATTTATGACATGGTAAAATTGTCTAATGGTCAGGCTACGGACAAATATCTAGTGTTTTCTTTGTCACTAATAATAATAAGCTTTCAAATGTCAGAGTTTGCCGTTACGATACATTATTTTAGCTGTCCCCTACTCCATTAGTGCTAATGCTATGATTACCTTATAGCATTAGTATAATCAGTAGACCATATTCCTGAGACATGAGAGGGACTATAGGTCTATTTTTTTCCAGTCTGTTTTCTTCTGTAGTGGACTCCAATAAGCTAAGTAGATGGCGATTTATATAAAGTTAAGCGGAATACTAGACGACGCATATTTTCTCCCAACTAGTTCTTTTTAGAGTTCCGTAGCCAAATGGCAAAAAACGGAACCCTTATGTATTCGTCATGTCTGTCTGTCTGTGTGTCCGTCCGTATGTCACAGCGACTTTTTTTTCGAGACTATAAGAACTATACTGTTGAAACTTGGTAAGTAGATGTATTCTGTGATCAGCATTAAGATTTTCACACAAAAATAGAAAAAAAAATATCAGTAAATTTTGGGGGTTCCCCATGCTTAGAACTGAAACTCAAATTTTTTTTTTCATGAAGCCCATACGTGTGGGGTATCTATGGATAGGTCTTCAAAAATGATATTGAAGTATCTAATATGATTTTTTTCTAAACTGAATAGTTAGCGCGAGAGACACTTCCAGTGGTAAAATGTGCCCCCCCCCCCCCCTGTAACTTCTAAAATAAGAGAATGATAAAACTAAAAAAATATAATTGATGTACATTACCATGTAAACTTCCACCGAAAATTGGTTTGAACGAGATCTAGTAAGTAGTTTTTTTTTTAATACGTCATAATTCGTAAACCGCAATTTACCTTTCATTCAATCAACTCAAATATAAAAATTAAAAAAACCGTAAATTATTAGTTACATACCTACAAATTTGTACGGAACCCTCGGTGCGCGAGTCCGACTCGCACTTGACCGGTTTTTTTATGTTTTTGTTCTTTATCTACGAAAATAAACGTATTTTCTTTCTTTTTTTTCCTTTTAGGACATAGAAAAAAATTTACTTACTGTCGAACAGCCAGTGCACAACAAGCAGTGGTCTCAACAGCGAGTGTAGTTCTTGACGCCACAAGCTGCCTTACTGCGTTGTGTATTTGTTGGTATATGATGGACTCTTCTTGCTCCAGTAGATCCACTGCGCTTTTAGATTCCATCAGACATGACCTGGGAAAGGTTTAGGTTTAAGAACATTTATTTTAAAAAAAAAGACACTACATGAGAACAATGCTTAGAATCTAAGCAACAAAATAAGAAAACACGCAAACAACCGGTGAGTGACGTCACGGATGTCAAGTTAGCGTGTGCTTCTTGCGGTCGTTCTATAGTTAAATAAATAAAATAACACAGTTAACGGGATCTATATATTACAGAAAGTTAAGCAGGTTATGCTATGCGACGGGGTGGGTTGGGAGAACAAGAAATTTCATGCGGACCAAGTCGCGTGCAGAAGCTAGTTATAGTATGAAATGATCCTGAACCATAACTTATATTTGTTGAGAAAAATATTCGCAATTACCTAGCGCCATAATTAACGTTACGCATAACACAATGCTCGACTTGGTGTATGTATCAAAAGAAACTACATGGTACTTCTAGCGCTACTAGCGCCATCTGCTATATCTGTTAGTGTAACTGTGTGACGTATCTAGAAGATTCGAAATACTGTTGAAAGCCTCTCTGAAGTTTTATTACTTGACGCATACGATACGCAGGTGTGCGTGGCCTGTTGTCGGTAGGTACTTTCAATAATACCACACCATACCCGAATATAATAGTTTCTGTAGGCGCTGACCAGACAGATATCCAATCAGCTCCCGTTCAAGAAAAATGGCTTCGCCCCAGTACTACCCGCGCGTTTGTATCCGTACAATTTACGGCGAGCTGGAATAATAATATACACTCCGCGGTAACGAAACCATTGCGACTTCTATTTTTTCCACTAACGCCATCTATCGAGCTTGTGGACAACTTTGCGAACTACTAACTTCTGCCCGCGACTTCAGCCGCGTGAAATGTCTTGTTTTAATATTAATAATCATTTATTTACCCAGATCATACAATCGAATTTGTTAGTAATAACATGCACATCGGATTCAACATTTTGCGAATTCAAGTTAATACTTAGGTACATTTGGCAAATTATGGAAATAATTATTAATAATGTCAAAACAACTAATTATAATGTCAAAATCATCAATAAAAATGTCAAAATCACCATTCATAGTGGCATTTTAACACAAAATATATCCTATCACTACAACAATTAAATAAAGCTTCCCATTAGTGAAAGAATTTTCTAAATCGGATCTTTGGTTCCAATGATTACCCCTACATACAAACTGAATAAAATGTTTTACCCAGTAACTGGGTTCTGGAAGTCAGATAGGCAATTTCTTCATGTAAAATGCTGGTGTTCAGCTGGATCTGAGTTGGGAAAGGCATATGATTAATGGGTTCATAGTACAATATGCTTACGTTACTTGGCTTGGATGAACATCTTTGTAGTTGGCAACTAACGCCACCTTCGCTTGCTCTCCACATAGTTCAGCTTTTGATTCAATGTATGTGCACATTGCATCAGATAGTCTGGAATATACAAAAAAAAAAATAACATCCGAATTGAGAACCTCCTCCTTTTTTTGAAGTCGGTTAAAAAAGGACAATTATTACAACAAGTACAGTGCTGGACAGTACCACATATTTGCCATTATGTGATCAAAATAAGTACATAATATTTCCTTTTTTGATCACTAATGCCAGGTTACTATAAACAAAACCGATTCGTTTTGCTCATCAATGGTAGCATTTTTTATTGCCAAACTGGCAAATAGATTCATAAGCAAATTTTACCTGTGATAGCTACTTCCATATGGAAGGGTCTACTATGCAAAGGTCTTTGCTTCATTATTGCTAAAGATACAAGTCTTAATTTGAACCAATAACCATGCCAAGCCATAAACCATACTAAAATTAATCTATACAACTCACCTTTCTTCCATACCCTTGGCCTCAGCCAGTGCGGCCCTCAGTTCCTCATCAGAAGAGGTGTCGTTCACTCTCTTGGCAAACTTCTTAGACGTGTACAAGTCAAAGTGGGATCTAAATAATGCTTGTGACTGCCTGTAGGTCTCAAAGGGGCCAAATGTGAAGAATTTATTTGCATTTTCCTGAAATTCAACAAAAAAAAAAATATATTTGCAAAGTAAAAAGCAATGTTTTCTACACAAGATGGACAAAAATATATTGTTTGCTATGAAAGCATTTCTTATTGTTTTTTTTTTTAAAACTTTGCCACACTTGGTATTTGTCCTGTATCGTGGGTGTGTTTACAAACATTTAAACTCACATAAACAAACATCCAGACTCGGAACAACTACTTGTAGGCCATACAAATATTTGTTCCGTGCGGGAATCGAACCCGCGACACGCAGCGTAGCAGTCAATCGCTTAACCACTGCGCCAACCGTGCCGTCATTGGAATCCATCTCCCTAAAGAAAAACCAAGCCAAATCTGGGACAGCATTTTATACATAATTGATTGAATCAATCAATCAGAGCCCGTGGCTAAATAATAACAGCCGCACAGGTCGATCGGTCAGGTTAAGCTACGCTTGCCGCGATTGGTCTGTGGATGGGTGACCATCTTTACATACCGAGACCCCTCCGTGCCTCGGAAAGCACGTTAAGCCGTTGGTCCCGGCTGTCATTCGTGGATCTTTGACAGTCGTTACGGGTAGTCAGAAGCCCGAAAGTCTGATAACAAGTCTTACCAAGGGGTATCGTATTAACCAATAACTGGGTTGTGGAGGTCAGATAGGCAGTCGCTCCATGTAAAATACTGGTATTCAGCTGCATCCGGTTAGACTGGAAGCCGACCCCAACATAATTGGGAAAAGGCTAAGCAGATGATGATGATTGAATCAATCAGTTCCGGCTGGCTTTTACCATGAGAAGCAAGTCTACCGTATATACAATGTCAAAACATTGCTAAGTATTGCGCCAAAAGCGCTGCCAATTTTTTTTTTTTTTTTGTTGACAATGGGCTCACTCTTGACCTCAATCCAGCCCAGAGGCAGGGATGAGATCTACGGTGGAACGAGCTTGCCCAGAAGAAGCCTATTCACACTCGCCTTGAATAATATAGTATATTTAGATTTATATTAATTTTTCCTGGAACCACTCCTATAGTGACACCCACATTTCACCAATTATGTTTAAATCGCATGTAATAGGGGGCGAGCGTATTGCCAGCAACTGGACACAAATCCTCTGGGCTGCTACCTAAAACACTTTGCCTGACCTGGGAGTCGAACCCAGGACCACATGCTCAGCAGTACCGCTTATGACCACTAGACCAATGAGGCAGTAAATGTTCCCCTTAGTTAGTTTATGTGTGTTGAGGGGCCCATGGCTAAATAATAACAACCGCACAGGTCGATCGGTCAGGTTAAGCTATGCTTGCCACGGTTGGTCTGTGGATGGGTGACCATCTTTACATACCGAGACCCCTCCGTGCCTCGGAAAGCACGTTAAGCCGTTGGTCCCGGCTGTCATTCGTGGATCTTTGACAGTTGTTACGGGTAGTCAGAATCCCGAAAGTCTGACAACCAGTCTTACCAAGGGGTATCGTATTACCCAGTAACTGGGTTGTGGAGGTCAGATAGGCAGTCGCTCAATGTAAAATACTGGTATTCAGCTGCATCCGGTTAGACAGGAAGCCGACCCTAACGTAGTTGGGAAAAGGCTAGGCAGATGATGAGCTGGTTTATGTGCACCTGCATTCTAAAATGCAAGATTAGTACCTTATCACTATGACAACTGCTGTACACATCCAATGTATCAGCAATCACATCTATTACTTCATTGGTGATAGTCTCCACTTCTTGAGCGAGGGTCAGGCAGTCCTCGGCAGCAGCACTCTCGTCATCCTTCCACTGCAAGTGCGAGGAGTTCAGCTTTGATATCTCTATGGATAGTTCTTCTTTTGTTAATCTGTGGAATAAAATAATCTTGTATGAGAAATAAGGCACATTATGGGTCGTCAAAAGCCCAAAAGTCTGACATCCAGGCTGACTGAGGTGTATGGTATTACCATTTGGGTTGTGGAAGACAGATAGGCAGTCCCTCCATGTGAAATACTGGTATTCAGCTGCATCAGGTTCGAAACAAGGGCCATTATTCAAGGGAAAAGCATGAATAGTTAATCAATTTGTAGTGGACTGTGAAATTCAATGTTAAAGTATTCATTGGCTCCGATTCCCTTGTTCACAAACTAAACTAAATTTAAGTTCAGTGCATCTGTTTCTTTCTATTTCAATAAGAAAAGGACAGAAGATAAATATTAGTTTAGTCCTGTCAAATTAGTCAGCGCCTTACGTAAATTGACGTATTTTTAGTAGCCATGTTTTTAATCACGTCTAAACTGTCTATGGATTGTTTTAATTTGACAAGACTAAACTAATATTTTATCTTCTGTCCTTTTTTTAATGAAATAGAAAGAAAAAGATGCACTGAACTTAAATTTAGTTTAGTTTGTGAACAAGGGAATCGGCGCCAGCGACTAGCATCTGCCCACGACATCGTCTGGGTCCCTTCCCATCGCTCGTCCGGGCTACCACTTTGTTTTCGCTCAGTGTTCTTTCGTTTTTTTCATTTTGCCCTGCTCCTAAGGTTCGTAGCGTGATGTTGGAGCCTATAGCCTTCCTCAAGAATTGGGCTATCAAATGCAATAAGATTTGTTTAAATCGGACAGGTAGTTCCAGAGATTACCCCCTACATACATACAAACAAACAAATTTTACCTTTTATAATATTAGTATATGAGTAGATGATTCAAAATTATGAATACACAAGTCTTAAAATTATTTTATTTTAAGGCTGTCTTGCCTCACAGCAGGGCAGAGGACTGTCATTTGTGTTATCGCAAATTTCTTGCGATAACGCAAACTAAATTTACACACTCTCTCACACAACACTCTCTCAATGTCTCACTGTACAACATTAATGTTTGCGAATGTAGCCGATGCATTATGAATAAAATATGTGTTATACAGGACCAGGCAAGAGGTCTGTAATAATGATTATAGCACTAGCTGCACCCCGCGGTTTAACCCGCATAAGTTTCGATCCCGTGGGAATATCGGAATAAAAAGTAATCTTGGTTACAATTACAAACCATCA
Source organism: Apamea sordens (assembly GCA_945859715.1). NCBI lineage: Eukaryota > Metazoa > Arthropoda > Insecta > Lepidoptera > Noctuidae > Apamea > Apamea sordens. Next base: position 3,374,168 of record OX244002.1, read on the forward strand.
GTGTGCCAAATGTCATCCAAATCCGTTCAGTAGTTTATGTGTGAAAGAGTAAGAAACATCCATCCATCCCTCCATACAAACTTTCACGTTCATAATATTATAGTAGGATTCTGTAGTTTCTGTTATCAAGGGGAAGAGCATTTGTTTGTCGGAATTATAAAACTTTATTTATATTGTAATTACTTACTCATTCTGTCTCTTCAATTCGCCAAGGCAAATCTCCTGTTTTTGCAACATATGAAGGCGCTCTTGAAGCATTTTGATGTCCAATTCGACATCCTCTTTAGTCTCCTGATCTCCTGGTAGACAAATACCTTCATACTGCTCTTGTATGCTTGTTATAGAAGATTCTAGATCTTCTGGGGAGAGGAGAAGACCTTTCTTCTCTAATTCTATGTATCTGTAAGAAGAATTGATAGTAATTGCATAAATTGTGTGTGGTAGGTAACTTGTTGGGGTTGCTTGTGTTTATTCTTTTAAATCACAAGGTACAGCAAATTAAGTTTAATATAAGGTCAGAATAAAGCTAATTTAGGCATTAGTCGACCCGTATTGGGCTTGGGGTAACTAACAAACACGAATAATAAGCTAAAGGAAAGAAACAACGCCGAATCAAAGCCTTTATTTCGATGGTGATCTAAAGATAAAAGAATAGCTCAGTACAATAAGAAACAAGTAATATTTCTCTTACCGACATTCCTCGCGTGCACTCAACGCGTTATTGTGATCCAAATTGTTGTGAAGCCAACGCAAAACGCCAGCGAAGTCTCGGTCATTCAACATCCATTCAAACGACTTCTTATAAGTGTCCACACCCAAACTATGGAGGAATGGCACGAATTCTTCATCGCTCATGTCATCTATCGCATTCATGATTGAAAATTAAGATTAATTTTCACGTAAACTCGCGTAAACTGATAAAATCTTGGTAAGCCGTTAGTGTATTCCATTAGAAAAATCAAAAACACAACAAAACATTGATGTTTGACAATTATGTTGGGGTTGCAAGCTCGAGATCAAAAATATACCATTATGAAGTTGTCGATGGTATTATATAAGAAATCGTTGATAGAAAAATTAATAATTATTGGAAAATACCAGTATGAAACAGTAAAATTTGTAGATTGTTATCATTTAAAATGTCTCATTTCTTAATTTTCTAATATTACTAAAACAGTAAAAACATTAATCATAAACAGTCTATAAATGTTCCCACTGCTGGGACACAGGCTTCTTCTCGTTGAGTGGGAGTGGGCCGTAATCCACCATGTGGACTAGTGCGGGTTGGTAGATGTCACATGTCTTCTAATTTTTTATTCTACGACATGGCAGTTTCCTATCGATGTTTTCCTTCACCGTTTTGTTAGTAGGTAGTGGTAATGAAATTATTTACATCGGGGTTCGAACCCACAACCTACAACTTCGTAAAGCTAGGTTCACATTATTGTGTCGGGGTGTGTTGTGGTGCCGTTTGTTGTGTCGCAGAGTATTCATACTAATGTGGTGTGTTGTGTTGCAATATGACGCATTTTTAGATCATTCGTCTTTCAAGAGTTGTGGATTGAATACGTGTATAAAATTGAATCGTCTGACTCTGACAGCGATTTCGATGAAGATATTCAGTTTCTTCTAATGATGAATCTTCTAAAGAAAAAGAAAAGGAGATATTGGGTTCATCCTTTAAATAGAACCAGGGAGACTAGAGATGCATTTCATTGTCTTGTACTAATTCAATAAGTTCATCTGACATTTTAAATAATAAACAAAAATATTATTCATTGCTTGTAGTTGCCTCGCTCGCAATAAGGCGTCGTAATGACAGAATTGATCACTTTCACACTAGTGTGGCGCGACAGATCCCCCACCACCTCTCTGGCGCAACCGAGCGTCGAGCGATTTGACTGCGACACAACGCGCCACAACACAACACAACCTACTAATGTGAATCTAGTCATAGTAAATGTACGTAAGTGATTGCCTTCTGGCGCGCCATGACACACCCCGACACAATAATGTGAACCTAGCTTAAGTCGCGGCCGTTACCACTGGGCCACCACTGATCGTAAAAAGTTTAACATTACTACTAGTTTATTCTCTTGAAATTAATTGGCCACACTAAAAAATGCGTTTACAAAGATAGCTTGATATAAAATCACGACCATGTTCCCCGAACGAGGGGGTAGGCAGAATTTTATGTAACACCTTAATTGATTCTATTGCCAACAACAATATTTATAATAATTATTCAAAACAAAAATAATCCTACACTGCATTGTGCTGCTACAAAGCAATGACGAAGTTTGATGTTAAGTCAAACTGTAAAATAATAGAAATCGGCTATTCTCCGTCTCTCCACTCTTTAGAACCTTTCCATTCTCTTGAAAGAATTATTATCAATTTGTTTGTATAATGACTGCATAGATATTGCTCAATAGTAGGCTGATAAAATGTACAAAAAAAAGAGGCAAATTCTATTTCCTCCATTAATTTAGGTACCTACTATCTCAATAATCATTCAGAACACAATAGGTGTTCTGAATGATTGTGTCTACGTCACTGAAATGGAAACCATTATTTGCGAAGCTGAAAATTACTGACGAAGTGATAATTACATCAAATTAATTTGAATACAATGTGAAATAAATCCTCTAAGCCTTGGCTGCGAGTTTTTTTACCACCTTATGTAAAAATACCACCGCTCTGGATTTTCCATCGCTGACAACAAACAATTTCCTAGAGACCCTGTTATCTACTGCTCTCCTTTCCTGTGCCAGACAAACAAACTTAAAAAACCCAGACACCCACTTTTGACCCCAGTTAATCCAGAACGTAGGTACCACTCGACACTCTCCCGCGTCCTTTTGCCCCTGACCATGAACTTGTATCCATCGTTCAAGTGCGAGGCTCCCAAAACAGAGGGTCCTGATTGGGTAACTACATGCCAAATTGTCACTTCCTTCGTTCTTTGTGTCACCAAGATACAATGATTTATTGACTGACGCAGTAATTTTTGTCCATTTCTTTGTTTGGTCAACTTTTGTTTGGTTCTTGTAAGCAGGACTTATTTGCCTTTATGTACATCGCGAAAGGAATGAGTTGATCAGTGAACGCTTTCACAAAGTTCTACACAAAATAGGAAATAAACCTGTATACGTATTCTATCAAAAGTGGCTTGAAAGGAAGGCGGGCTGGCCAGGGGCCACACCCAAAAATTGGTGTTCCTAATCCCTAGGTGTTGCATGTAATTTTGAATCAGCCTATTTCCGTGCTGATGTCACATCTTATCGCTTAGTCATCTAGTATGTGTAGGTATTGCAAGAGGGCAAGTGACATAAACTTGATTCTTAACTACACTTCTGTCTCTCTAGTGTCCAGTTTAAAGGCACCTTATCCGCTAGTCGGTCTCTGTCCACATCATGAGCAGTCCTTCTATTGTGTTTCATTATGCGAAGTGGTCGTCACCGCTCGTGCGATGTCGAGACTTCTCGAGCAGCCGCCGTCGTGTGGACTCGCTTCCGTGTCCACTACATGTACAGCTTTCTAGTGAGCGTACATTGTTTTACGACACGAGAATGTTGTTCGCTTAGCTGCCTGGCAAGACTGCTTACTATTGGAATTCCTTTCTTTTATTCCTTTTGGCTGGAGTACCTAAATCTGAAGCAGCACCAAGCTGAGTGGAGCTTTTTTTTTTCTTGGAACGAAGTTCGTTATCGCGCGTTGCGAAAGGGGGCTAGACGGAAAAAATTAAGACCAAAAGTTGGAACGACACTTTTTGCTATAGTTGTAAGCCGTGCGGCGCACGGCGTGCGCGTGTTTCTCTGTCTGTCTCTCTCTCTATCTTATAGAAAGCAAGCCAGTTATACTTCGTTCCATCCGGGTGTCCCTTGACACCTCTCAAGTTTTTTTTTTTTGAGGATTGGAAATCATCAAATTACCCCTCCCGCTCTGGGTGGAGCGGAAGTGGAGTGTCAGACTCTTACTGACTAAAACCCACCCGTGTTCCTTCCTTAGCCCTTTATGTTCCAGGGCAGCGGTAACCCTTTTGGACGATCCACTCAAGGAGCTGCGTCACAGGTTCAAAGGCCCTGGTAATAAGGTTTCAAACCAACACTGGCATAATCAGCCTTTAATGTTCCCACTGCTGGAACACAGGCTTCCTTTCTGCAAGTGGGAGTGGGCCGTAATCCACCACGCGGGCCCAGTGCGGGTTGGTAGATGTTGCATGTCTTCGAATTTTTGGTTCTAGGACATGCCAGTTTCCTCACGATGTTTTCCTTCACCGTTTTGAGCAGTGGTGATGAAATAATTTACACAAAGTGAAGCGCCTGTCTGGGTTCGAACCTACGATCTACAACTCGTAAGTTGCAGCCGATATCACTGGGCCACCACTGCTCACTGGAGAAATTAATAACACTGAAGAAATTGGTGATTCTAACGACACATGGTATTCCGATTACCCATATTATCCAGGAAAGTCAAAGCATAAATTCGTGTAGGTTGGTTACATGATTGTCCTGTTATTGGTCTGGTCATCACTTCTTCAGATCCTGTTTTGGTAACCAGTTTTGGTACAATACGGTCCCAACATAGGTACCTTAGGAAGCCCCTGTTTCATATAGAATTGGTCGTACAACAGTGGAGACGCACACGTATTGCCTACATAGGAAATAGGCGACATGAAGCACTCTCAACATCTCAGCGTTGTCCTCACAAAGAAAAACAATGCAGTCAGCTTGTTCAGGCATGCAAGCGATACTTTCAATCACCCCCTTTACACCGAACCATATCTTAACGGTATAAGGTTCAAATTCCCGTCGCTATTGGTGTAGGAGTAGTATTGAATGGATGTCAAAAGTCCTTATCGTCGTGGAGGGCTCTAGACTTGCTCGTGCCTCATGAATGCCTGGTATTTTCTATTTAACTTGATTTTCGATGCCTTGCTGAATGCAACCACCATGTCGAGGGCTTTACAGCTATTTATTGGTTAGTACTTCTCTCTTACAGATAAATAACTTACAATACACATTCTTTGACAATGATCCTCTACAGAATTATTGCTGCAGCTATAATAAAATTAAGTAACTTGAGCTGTTTTTCAGGACATTAATGCATTCGTCTCTAGGCGCTTGATTATCGAAAGGCGAGATATTTGCGTAACACACTAACAGTTTGTCTTAGCAATGACATTTAGACAGTTCAACAACATTCATTGCGTTATTTACGTGTTGAGCAGAATTTTTTTTCGAACTTATGAAACAATGGATTAGCAACATCCTTCAAAATGATTCAGATTGTAATTGAAAATGTGTTACGCAATATGTATGTATGTATGTACAATTTATAAGTTTTTTAAAATACTATAATCGTGGTCCCTTCCAGGGACTACGGGAAGGACCACGGGTCACACACGTAATAACCACGAAATGGAACACGGAACTGGAACTCTGAATCTTCCATCTTCGTATTTTCGTCACGATTTACTTATTTCCGTCAGGTTTATGTATCCCCGGGGTCTTGATAGCTGGCGATTGGCACATGTTGAAGCACACCTACTAATTATGTAACGAGTGGGAAGCATGGAAAGTGTGTACTAAAAAGGTCGAGTGAACCTTCAGACTCTCTTAAACAAAGTGTTAAGGGCTTTTTAAAAGATTATGCGTCAAATCTTGTGAGGGTCTTGCAAACAGTCCGTAAGTGGCCGACACGCGATTTGCTCTTAGCATTTTCGCAGGCGCTTTGAATAGCAAACTACGATATCTACCTACATATAGTACCTACCAGAAGTGAAAATATTCAAACTCAAACTCAAATAATTCATTTCAATTACACCATCTACAGGCATTTTTGAATTGTCAAAATTAAATATTCGGTCAGTTAGTCAGAAAGTTGAAGCGTTGCCCATTCCAAAACGTAGATCTTTAAGGAGAAGAACGGGCAAGAAACTCCACGGACACTCTGTTAAATCAAGATATTATCACAAAATCCTGGGTATATTATTCTTATTGCTTCTATATATACAACGTGGCGCCACAATGGCGACATTAATTTAACACACGGGTAGGGCTAGTGGCCAGTAATCATAAAAATTATAACAACATAAAAAAAATCGTAACTTGAAAACTTCCACCTGCGCCGCACGCCGACATAGGGCTCTCTCTCTTTCCTTCAATTCGCCTTCTCTTTGCTCGTTAATTGTTTTAATTACATTGATGCGATATTATGATCCGTGACCCCGGCAAATGACCCCTGCGCTACAGTTCTTTAAGTCAGGTTGCTCTAAGATGCTATTTTATAAAATTGTTAATATCTAAATAAATAAATATTAATGTTTAATTAAATTAAAATATATTCATAAAACTACAACGCAAAACCGTATACGTGTGTTAAATTAATGTCGCCATTAAAGCGCCACGCTGTATATGTAAGAGCAATGTAAAAAAAAAAACAAATAAAAAAACAATTTAAAATATCAAATTAAAAATATTGCACAGAAAACAGAATGATCACGCCAAGACACGCTTTTACTATTCTTTCATTCCTAGATCACAAAGAATTCCACCCTCAACCACCAGCAACTCTTTTAAAAGCAAGGGGTTCTTTACAAAAGAGCACCCTATACATACTGCTATAGTAAGGGGTTGTATACAGGGCGTGTCTAATTAAGGGCGCTATAAAAAGAATCTATTTGTGTTTGTAGTTGTCGGTGTATGTCAGTTTGTTTGTTTGTCTAGGACGCGCCATCGAGCGTCTGTTCTTTCAAATATAGCTAGGTGGACAGGTTACAGAATGGAGTCGAAATTATTCATGATTTAGTTTTCTCGGTTTTGAATAGTTGTGATGTAACAAGATCACAGGCGAACAGGAGCTTCTAAAGAATCCATATTACAGAATAGGAATAATAATTAAGTAAACACATTAAATTAAATTTAGGACATCATAAGATGCTTAAGTAGGTATATACAGGGTGGCGGGGACATCGATGCGCAACCTGTTATCATGAATTCAGTAGGTACTTGATTCAGAACCCCCTTCGTAGGAAATTTTTCGTTAGGGGATCTAGAATCATGTGCTCAATTCATAGTTTCAGTTTGCGCGTCGGTGACACTGCCACCCTGTATTTAATTGCTGGGCTCAGATCATGATTTTATGCTGGATTTTGTATCACTGACCCATTGCTTTAAAGATTCTTATTATTTATTAAGCTCATGGGCACCAACAACTCATTCATTTTAAATTAGATTGTTCTGTTTCCGTTTCCCAAACTATAAAAATAAATTAAACAGACATACAACTACTCCATACCTTACCTTAAACAATACAAACAAAGTCAAAGTCAGGATCATCTCGTTGGCGCCCGTACAAAAAGACCAGCCTATAAAGAAACGTAAATAACGTGTAAATAAATAGCACGAGCACGACTCGCGCCCGCCCCCTGGCGGCCTAGCGTAATAAAGCGGCACAAAATAATTAGTAGTTTTACCTACCTACCTGCCGATCTTTTCTTTTAAAATCTCACCGTGAAAACTTATGTGAAGTGAGCTTGAAGTGAGCTGTCATTCCACCTGATGCTAGGGAACGACACTATTGACAGCTCACTTCAAGCTCACTTCACTTTCTTTTTCTCCGTGGAGGAGAACGGAGGGTTATGTCGGGCTCCTCCCGACTAAAACCCCACTGTTCCTTCCAATACCATGAGTCGGAGATACTAGTACTACTACTATTTGCCGCACCCCCAAAAGCTCACTTCACCACGACACCAAAGCTTTCACGGTGAGACTGTTACAGATTATGTCGGATGTAGTTAGTTATTGTAATTTTATCTCCTCCCTTGCTGGTTGGCGAGTAACACCAGTTTGGTCCTGTGCGTGTAGGGTAGCACCAAGAATGGAATTGATGAAGCTTCGCCACTGAGCAAATAAAGCAGGGGCACTGTGCAGTAAAGTAGGGAAACATATAGGTAGGTAGATATCTAGATAATGGGTGGCTTTTTAAAACACTCTTGCATAGCTCCATCAAATGACAATAAAATACTATTAAAAGAATCAGCTATAAAAAATCAACTTGCGTCTAAAAATAACCGATTTCAACATCACCATAAATTGTTACAAAATAATCTATGTTAAGAGCCATCTATCAGTCCAAACTTAAATTCATTACGTGTTTATAACCTGTCAACGGTGAACACGGTTGATTTGACAGGTTGAAACTATTTTCGGAACATAGGACCAGTTTAAAAAAATGGTTGTGTAAAGTTTAAAAAAGTTGTTTGATGGGATTCCGCCGACACTTTGAATTTTGGTTTTATTGCTTTTAAATTGGTTTTATTTTTTTATAAGTAGTTTAATAGAATATTTTATGCATTATGTCAAACAAAATGTATAAATTAAAAAGCTACTCAAATACTACTTTGACTAGAATAAAAATGTCGACTCATGAGAGGCAATTCTCGTAATTTTAAGAACATTCAAAGTCAGAGGGGCAATTCTCGTAATTTTAAGACCGTTCACAGTCTGATCTCAGTCTCAATTTATGTATGTCAAAAATACCTCTCATTTCCCTACATTTTTGTCAAGTTTTTTAAATTTGTTTGTCGCCAAGATGAGACTAGATTTTTAACGTTTTAAACTAAGCGCGAGCGGTTTTTTTTTCGTTTTTATTTTGCCAGATTTATTTATTTATATATACTTTATTGTACACCACAAAAATACATGAAACACCACAAAATATACGAAAGGCGGCCTAATCGCATTACTGCGATCTCTTCCAGGTAACCTTAGAATAGACAGTGATTTTCCTGGATATAAAATGGGGCTTCTGATGTAGTTTGGTAGTTAACAGTGTAGTTTCAAAGGAATACTGTACAAGACGTAGAAAAGAGTTTGCCTCGTCCGTCTAGTGGTCGAAAGCGCTACTGCTGAGCATGGAGACCTTGGGTTCGATTCCCGGGTCAGGCAGAGTGTTATTAGTTTTTCCATCTGGAATTTATCAGTAGCAGCTCTCGGAGTTTGTTTTTTTTTTTTTTAATAAACTTTGCCCCTCTTTTTTCTGTTACGGACTCTACGAAGCAAAAGAAATCGCTAGTTAGGTAAACCATCTGCCGTATAGCCGTCTAGTACAAATTTCAGCGGAGGGGAGCAGTGCTTAGATAGTACAACGAAATCATACAGGTTGTTTTTGGTAAATGTATCATGTTTTGCAAAAAGTCATAGAACAAAAGTTTTTGTATATGATGTTAGTCCTGAGAGGTAGTTAATTTTTTACCAATAACCCTGTATAGTTAACTTATAATATAATATATGCTATTTTTTTTAACAAAAGCTTTTTTTCTTTTTAATGTAGAAGCAGCAATAACAAAATTATAGGTAAATAATGAACGCTGCTTGATATAAATACACAATCAGCCTTTATTTACGATTGTACGCCTATATTTAGCCTGGAAATGCCCACTGCGCTGCGTCGGATTACGACTAATCCCAAGTAGCATTCGGGGTTCTATATAAGATGTCTTGTCGTTCACATGTACTCCACAAGCTGTGTAAGTCAGCTGTATAAGAGCTGTATAGCTTGCTATAACGCTCTTATAGAACCAGTTTGGGCACAAATTAGACAGCCTTAAGTTCACTATGGCTGTACATTAGCAGTATAATAGCATTATAATAGCAGTTTACGTAGTAACATCGGACTTAAGGCTGACTTGCGGCACTATGTGGGACGCAGTGTGATCCATACAATGTACATGAGCGTAATAAAGAGTAACAAGTGGCTAAATACACAGCCTTCACAGTTATAAAATCCGACAAAAGTACTCCAGTGCTACCTAAAATTCACGTGTGTCCTAAATTATTTCTTCATTTTATAATTATTCACAATTGTTTGGTTTTGTGTGTGCCATCCAGAAAACATTAACTCCGGCGGATATTTGGATAAAAAATTATGATAACACGCGGTAAGTACCTGTTTCAAAGACTTAATAATGTTAATGCCATGGGAATGCAACTTTATCGTGAAATGTATATATATTTACAGCTAAAATATTCACGCGCCTTTGTAAAAACGCGATATTCATTTTAAAATATTTAAAACTGGCTGAGAGTAAATCTACAATTTTCAGTTTTTGATATTATACTGGCATTATAATTATACTACGGTAATTAATTATAACATGAAACCAAAACTCAATCGCTCTATCTGCGTATTTTGTGATAAATCTGCATGATAATTTTTGAGATTTATTATTTGGTAAATATTTTAGGTTAGAACAAAATGGTGGAAAGGAAATACCGCTATGTGAACTGTTATAACTCCAATTTAATGCGGTTGAGCGTATATAGGTTCACATGTGTTCTGTTAGTATGCTGTTATCTATATGAAGTCCCACATTTGTACCACTACAGAGCCAATGTCTATAAATTTATTCTAATGTGAACTTATGTACAGCTTTAAGATGTAGTTCAGGTCAATTGTGTATCATCGTTCAATAGATATACTGAAATTTTAGAGATCCGCAATAATAATTATGGTCCGTTAAATCGCCTCGCCCAGGTACTAAGTCAAGTATGAATACCTAAAGTACAAATTTTGTAACAAACTAACAAAAATCACTTTTTGTTTTCGTGTGAGTTACTGTGTGTACAGTTTGGTGTCAGAGTTACAAAAAACACTACTACTAGTACTCTGTTCAAGAAGGTATTTAAAAGAATGTAAACAAATTAGATAAAGGTGGACAACATTATACCCTGCGACAGAAAAGGACAGAAAATAATAGTTGTCACTCAGCCATAGTAACAAACACTGTTTACAATGTTTTAAAGGTGAATATACACCTGTCAGCACCGTAAGCGCCGAGTCGGCAAGTGTAATAGTGTAACCATATTTTGCAGAATTTATCAGATAAATAACTGTTATGTCTGTTATTTATGTAATAAATAACTGTTATTTCTGATATTTATCTGTTAAATTTCTGTAAAATATGGTTACACTAGCAGACTTGGCGCGTACGGCCCTGACGGGTGTACGATCGCCTTAAATATCTACTTAGACAAAGTTTATGCCATTTCTTCCTGACCTTGAAAGTAATCATGCGCATTCCTTTTAACAAGTAAGCGAGAAATAGAGGCGGGAACGGGATAGGTATAGATCCTCTGATCACTCGCGTGCGCCTGTGGCGTGCGTGATGGCCAGGATAGGATTAGATATTGTATTGTTATTTAGTTGCGAAATAAAGACCACGTGAAGTGCATGTTTCTGTGAGTGTCACCGTTATTCGTATTTTAGAAAGGTATTATTTGTTTGCTTTAAGGAGCGTGTATTATTTGTTTATTAGTATAAATTCATTTATGTGACTGATTTCATTGTGGTTTTAGGTCAGTTTTATGTTAAGCTATGAAAATGTGAATCTATATATAAATACTTGCTAGGTAATTTGTCTTCATAAAGAGGTTTAATATCACGCACTACCGTCTCCGGATTTGATTTCCAAACGACATTTTGAATAAAGCAGCGATAAAACGTCCCAATTCGGAATACATTGCTGGTTCTCATCTTGACTTTATTGTAGGTAATTCCATCCATAATAACCAGCAATGGAATGTGAATCGGGCCCGATAAATCGGGATGTGTTATCGCTTCTTCAAATTCGTATGGTGGTATTTTGGATCAAGGGTAATGCTTCGTTGTGTATGTGTTAATGTGTGTCTCGTATTTAATTTTAATTAGTAAAAACAGATATTATTATTATTATTTTTGATGATGATGAATGTACTAATAGGTATTAACCCAATTATTTTCTTTCAGACAATGCCGTTTAAGATTATACAAACTGTGGAAAAAGGACGACCAAGATTAAGTATAGTACCGTCTGTTTGGGAGGACGGTGGAAAACTATTCTGGCCTACAGAAAAAGTTAAAAACCGAGCACGACTCGCAAAAGATGAAAACTCTTTTCCAAGTCCGAATTGGGACATTTTGGATTGCGTGGTAAAACGAAGTAATATTGCAATGTACGCCGAAGCGCAAACTGAACTACAAAATATGGAAAATTGTACAGACACAGACAATGAAACAAGTGCATCGCGCCCTATCCCAGCACCTGTAAGACCAGCGGCAATACCACCATCAAACCCTTTTGAAAATATGGTGGAAAATTTGGTAAGTGATTTTATTTTGTTTCAGCAACACATACCTACAAACATATAATAAAAACTAGTATATTGCACCGAGCGCGGGCTGCCGAGGCAAGGTTACAATTTAGTATCTGTGGTATTTTGTTTTAGTAGGCTAGGCACCCCTAAAACGGAGACAATTGTTTGACATGGCAACACTGCAATTAATTTACCTGTTTATGATTTGATATATTTTTTGGATTTTCACAGATAATTTCTATTACTATTCAAATATTAATCAATTTTTTTTACCACTGACTAATAGTATTTTATTATTTCAAGAAGACTGATTATAATTTGGCACTAAACAGATTGATATCAAACTGTTTACCTACCTACTTACTAAAATATACTAAGATAAACTTTTAATTTTTCTGAAAATATTGAAAGGATTCGTTAGCTCGTGGTTCTGTCGGCGACTCATCAACCACGGATGTAAATCCACCTATCTAATTCTATATATAAATTATCATTGGAATAAATATAACAGCCAAACTGCAAAGTTTTATTATCATCGTACAAGACAAGAGTTATGATTTTTTATTTGTTTCAGATGCCAAGTACCTTCAACGCGGGAGGGACTCCAATAGATTCTACTTCTGCTACAAGTAATCAAATCGAAGCTAATGATGTAATGCCATGTCTGACCATCTTCGACGGCGAACAGTGTATTGCAAATCAAAACATTTTAATTCAAAAAGTAAAAAATCTTGTTGAAAGCGTTCAAAAACTTACTCAAAAAGTGGCCGAGTTGTCTGTACAATTAGATGAATGCATGTTAAAATTTATGGAAAAAATCGAGCAGCCAGTGTCTGTTACTTTATTAAAAGACGCTAACCAAGTTGATAATGAATCGTTTAGTTTCAAACAAATAAGTGACAAGCAACAACTAGAAAATCTGGAAAGAAGTTTAATGAATAAAACTGAGAGATCAAAACTACAAAAACAGCTGGGGTTTTTGTTTCAACCCTGTGAAGGAAATGGCTTGACCTTTGCCTATAAATTGATCGACTCAATGGTTTCACGTGAGTTTCTGTGCGAATGCTCCTGGTCTGGGGGAAGCCGTGGCAACATTTCGAAGGTCCCAATAAAAGACTACAAAAACTTTATTAAATTCTTTTATTATTACTGACAATTTATTTAAAGCGGAATGAGGAATACTATTTTCAATAGCCCATGTTCTTATTTTTTTGCGAAAGGTTAAATGATTGTCCAAATCAAAATTGTATTCACTATCACTAGAACTGCAATCACCACACTCTGATATCTGTATATTTGGAAGGGAACTTTCTGGTTCAGGCACATTTTCCTCTGCATCATGTACAGAACCACCATGAACAACGGTTGAAGTCGCACTTGTTGAAGCCGTATCGACGGGCTCATTTTCGGGCGTCGTTGTCAATCGACTGTTTATTCTTACAATTTGCGAATATTCTTTTGCAATTTTTCTTCTTATTCCACCGGTTCTCGCTCTTATTTTCCAAGAGTTTTTATTCATTTTCACAAATTGTAGCACGCGACGAATAAACACACAGCTTGTGGGATAAGTGTAATAGAAGATCACATTCACATTCATGTTCTGCTTACAGCAAATAAGAGTAGTACTTGTGGACAAATAAACTGCTATTGATGTTAATGGACAACACATATAGTCCTTTTACCAGCCTACAGTGCACATGCGAACCATTTAAACACTTCTGTACAGATAGTAAAAAAAGGTTATTTTAATGATCACAAACAAGTCCTACTACAGCTACTAGCTGTATAACAGTCTAAAACAAGCAAACATAACAGCCTTTGGCTTTATAAATGACCATGTGTGTTCTATTAAAATGCTAGCTCTATAACATCGTACAAGTAGGCCGTTAAACAGCGGTTGCTGTATCTCTACCCTCCTATAATGCTCTTAGTCAGACGGCTGACTAAAGGATAATTGTTAGAGTATTATAACACCAACAAACATATAAAAGTATAACTCTACACTCCTATAAGTCCCTTAGACAGGTGTAGGTGTAATTAATCGCAATAATGCAGCTTGTACATCACGAGTGAACTGTAATAATGCTTCAAGTACACCTGGGAACTAAATGTGTACTCTTAAATGGAGTAAAATGCTACTTGGGATGCATATATCTGACACGGGATTACGTTTAATTACTCACTAATAAAACATGGCCGTCGTCTGGATATTTGATCGGTCTTTGATACCGACCGACGCAGTGGCATAGTTAGGAGGTATGTTAAGCTGAATATGGTTAATTTTGTGGCCATTTTTCTTTATTTTATCTTGTGTTTTGTCACCCATTTAAGTAGTATGCTATACTATGTTCAAACTAGGCCGTCACGAACCCTTTTGTGGATTGGTTCCCTGTCGGAATAAAAAAAACCATTTCATGGGTTCCCTATACAATGCATAATCAGCCTAAAGTGTCCCCACTGCTGGGACACAGGCCTTCTCTCTGTGAGAGGGAGTGGGCCGTAATCCACCACGCGGGCCCAGTGTGGGTTGGCAGATGTCACATTGTCTTCGAATTTTTGTTTCTATGACATGCTGGTTACCTGTTGTTTGTTTATGTTTTCCTTTTCCGTTTTTCCAGTGCGTCGGATGTCGTACAGCGCCGGGTTGAGGCTGGCTGCTGCGTCGACCATGAGAGGGTGCTCTGCTTGTTGACCGGCTGAAGGTGCAGTGTGCTGTGCCAAGGTTGCTGATGAGTCTGAGGGTGATGACCAGGTATGCGCGGACGCTGCATGCTGGTGGTCAGCATACCCGTTGAAGTCGTGGATGCTGGCTGGCTGGGTGACTCGCCGCTGAAGCTTGCAGGAGTGATGATGATGACGTCACGCTGAAGTGTTTGCACGAAGGCTGCGCTGACGTTCACACTCGGGGTCACCAGTTTAGAGGTATGAGGAACAGGGTGTAAAGTTCACTCAACCTCCATAGAATAGGGAGGATCTTCCGACCAGACGGGTGTTGTGTCTGGTGGGCAACTGCCCAACGATTGATGTTGGGAAAATTGTATCTATGCTAACTGCGTGGTAAACTCTGCTTGCGAGATGCAGGATTTGCGTGACGTCAGTATGACGCGTTGTTCGCATTTGGCGTTGTAGATACCGCTACAAGAGCAATGGTGATGAAATAAATTACACAAAGTCTCGCTCTCAAGAAACTCATTAGTCGGGTCTGTTCCCACTGTGCCAACACAGCTCTCACATGTCTAACCATGTGAGAGCTGAAAAAAGAAAAGTGGCCACGAAATTACCAATATTCAGCTTACTGAATAATTTCGTGGCCACTTTTCTTATTTTTTCTAGTGTTTTGTCACCCATTTGGTACGCTGTGCTCCTGTTCAAAATACCGTCGTCGCTTATACTTTTGTGGATTGATTCACTCACGAAATAGAAAAAATAATATCAAGGGTTTCCTGAAAGGTAAAATGCGTTTATGCCTATCTCATCTGATATCATGATGTTGTCTTCGATACTTGCCCAGCAGACCTAGTAGCAGATATTCACAACTTTTCGACAGGCTTCCAAGTCGAAAATGACACATTTGCCTCGACCCTGACAGCAAATCTTACCAGTCTGAAGTCAAAATCAAAATCAAAAGTCATTTATTTAAATTAGGCTGAGAATCAGTACTTTTCGAACGTCAAAATTACAAAAGACAGTCCCCCAAAAACGCCCGCCCTTCACCACTTCCTAGTGCTATCGCTGGGAAGAAGAAGTGGCGCAACAAACTCCCCAGCAGCACAGCTGTCTGTTCAGTTATAAAATACTTGATACTATACAATACTAGGCGTTAAGCAATCAACATTACAAGGCACAAAATATAAAATTAAATTACTGGCAATATATCAGCTAGCCACATCAATATACCAACAAATATAATAAAAACTCGTATTTGTATTATTATAAAACTATCATAATTTTCGGAGAGGCTTGTGGCTAAGTAATAACAGCCACGCGGGTCGATTGTTCAGGTTAAGCTACGGTTGCCGCGGTTGGTCTGTGGATGGGTGACCATCTTTACATACCGAGACCCCCCCGTGTCTCGGGAAGCACGTTACGCCGTTGGTCCTGGCTGTCATTCGTGGATCTTTGACAGCCGTCACGGGTCGTCAGAACCCCGAAAATCTGACAACCAGTCTTACCAAGGGGTGTCGTATTGCAGTAACTGGGTTGTGGAGGTCAGATAGTCAGTCGCTCCATGTAAAATACTGGTATTCAGCTGCATCCGGTTAGACTGGAAGGTGACCCCACCATAGTTGGAAAAAGGCTAGGCAGATGATGATGTTGATGTCATTTTCGGGTTTTGTATTTGTAAACAGCCTTTATAGAAGTCTTTTGATACAATTGATTGGTACTGAAGCTTATCGAACGGTTGTGAGATTTGCTACTGTGACTAACTGTAACCAATTTGAAGGAAAAATCTTTCAACCATTTCATTTTGCTCTACTCCTACCAGAAGGCCAATTCTCGTAATTTAAAACGTTCAAAATCTAGTCGCAGTCTTATCTCAGCGACAAACAAATGTCAAAAACTTGTCTAAATGTAGGGAAATTAAAAGTATTTTTTGACAGATTGAGACTGAGATCAGACTGTGAACGGTCTTAAAATTACGAGAATTGCCCCTCAGCTGTAGGTGTATGTGCTGCATTCTTAAGATGTTTTAGAAATCCAAACAATGTTTATTCATACGTTTCAAAGTCAAAGTCAAATCATTTATTTCAATTAGGCACATAAAAGGCACTTTTGAACGTCAAAAATAATAAGCTTCTATCGACCTGCTAATTAATACTAAACAAAATGATAATTCAATTCCTTCCGTTGGCAAGCTGTCCAAAAGAAACTTGGATCTTTGTAATTTGTAAGGTTTACCGTAAGACCAATTTGTAGGTGCTGATAACACACGGGAGAACACCGGATATCCTCATTGTCACTTACGACATATATAGGGACAGGTGAGGCGTATATATTAATGAAATAGCATCTACATGTTATTTGAGATAGTATGGAGTATCAATAAAGATAGTCAACTATGGGAATTGCAGTACAAGCTACTCCATATTAAGTATTCTGTATAACATTTAATTGTACTCCTGTTTTTTATCCCAAAATAAAATAAAATATTCAGTCAATGATTGAAAGAAAGAAACGCACGGTTGGCGATTGACTGCTGCGTTGCGTGTCGCGGGTTCGATTCCCGCACGGAATAAATATTAGTATGGCCTACAGGGTAGTTTTTCCGGGTCTGGCTTTTAAATGTTTGTAAACGCACCCACGATACAGGAAAGGCAAAGTTTTATCAAAAAAAAAAAAAAAACATTTATTTAGCACAGACTAAATAAAATACACGGAATAACGTATAAAAACAAATAAAAGTCTAATAAAAAGTGAAAAGTCCGATGTAAGAAATTAGCAGGAAGGTCCAGTTCAGCAAAAATGCCAGACAACTCTTAGATATCCTGTGTATTAGATACCATCACCCATTTAAACGATTTAGATTAGCAGATCCCCTTTATTGTTGGTGTTGTGGATTGTGGTTTGGGTTAGATGAGGTTATAACAGTATGATGTTTTCTTATATTTACTTATTCATTACAGAATGTTGGCTGAAAATTAGTGTAGGTATATGAAAATTAGGTCAACTGAACGTTATATAAAAAGGGCATTATACTCGTACAAATTGAAATGAACGTTATACGAAATGTTTTTAGAGCAATAGAAGGTTATATGAAATATAACACACGATCACATGAAATTAGGTTCATTTGTTTTTATAGCATATGAAAATTATATCATGTGAACGTTATTTCAAGTGATATTGTACTATCTGTTATTATACCATATTTTACACACCCATACCTACCCACCCACCAGAAGACCCACATATACCTAATTACTATCATCATCTCATAACAAGGACAGTATGACAACCAAAACAATGAAATGACAGGACATTATAATTTTAGAAATGATCTAGGAATAGTCTAGGAAATCGCAAGTAAAATGATAACGTTATTAATTCGCGAGAAGTGGCGAATGAAACAGATGTTTACCACAGTTCATTGGCACTATTCTGTCGGACGAAATCCTGCTAAAATAATTATCGTCAACACTGTTAATAATTGTGGTAATTGAGATCGTAACACATAGTGGGGAATCAAATTGAAATGGCTGTGTGGCCTGCCAATCAAATGGAAGAATGGAAGACGATTTAGGGCTGGTTTTTGAATCGATAGATAATTTTTACTCGTGGAATAAAATTGACTTCTAACAGAGTTTGTATGGATGAACTGTCAAATATTCAAAATTATTCCTCTGTTAAAATTACCTGGCTTTGGAAAAATCAGCCCTTAGTTACGGGTTCTCTTCTTCTTTTTGTTATGGAAGAAAGAAAAGAAAACTATGTTTATTTGTCAAAGAAATACATTTGCATACAAAATTATATTTACTTGATTACCTATGTAAACAGAAAAATAGAACAAAATAAATCTACATAAAACTAGAAAAAAAGAAAGAAAGAAATACGTTTATTTGCGGCAAACATGACGCATAAAAAAGAACATAAAAAAAAAACAAGTTGGGGTTAACATGCGTCACATCCACGCAAAACGGCTATCGCTCAACATAATGCTAAGATCCTATACAAAACAGACTAGTATAGTGTAGTAGTAGTGTAGTGTAGTGTGTAGCTGCCGCTGAAAACCAGCTACTACATATAGTAATAACTGTAATAAGTTACATTTATGGTAGCGAGAAGTTTAGAAATTAAAGGGCTGATTGTTCAATAATCAGATAATCAAAAGAATAAAAATGACAGGTTCACATATTTATTTTTACATAAGCTGTAAATTCACCCCGATAAAAGTTATCTGACTATTGAGAAATTAGCCCTAAGATGCGTTAAGTCGTATCATTTTATCAGCCATTGTCGACTCAATCATCTTCAATCCATGACGCCCTCATGAACGGATTGATAGATAGGGGTTGGAATAAGAGTTTAGGAAGCTAAGTATACTAATTCATAAGTCGATATGGCTCACAGAATAAGCAAGCTGAAGTGGCAATGGGCCGGCCATATTAGCCGTAGAACCGATGACTGTTGGGAAAAACGTGTTCTTGAGTGGAGACCGCGAATCGTTAAACCTAAGATAGGACGCCCTCAGGCTGAGATGAGAGTTGCCGAAAATCGAGTTGAATGGCGTGCAATACGAGAGGCCTATGTCCAGTATTGGACTGCTATAGGCTGATGATGATATTAATTCATAATAAGTATTCAAAAACAAGTTTCCTTGTTCGCGTGACTCATGGGAAAAATTCTACACTGCACAAAAAGGCACAAAAGAATTCAGGAAATTTCAGGGTTTTTCTTTATTTCACCAATACTGCCTTATCATAATAACTATCTAATCATGATTTCACCACGCACACCATATGCTAACAACAGTTGCATGCTCCAAGGACATAACTGCCGTTTAAATTAAATACAGAAACAATTGCACATCGCATAATATGCTTTTGTAGGTACTTATTGCATAATTACGGATCACTATCAAGAAAACCGTTGGTACAAAACACACATAGCAAAATAAAGACGGTTTGAAAGAGGGCGTCGCGGTGAACGGGTTAGGTCAGTGTTCCCCAAACTTAAGAGTAGGTAACCCCATTTAGTTTCCCAGACGACTTCGAAACCCGTAGAAATAAATAGAAAGTTTAACTGTAGCAGAAAATTTATATTATTAATTTTTCATTGTAGACATTTTTTT
Source organism: Apamea sordens (assembly GCA_945859715.1). Lineage (NCBI taxonomy): Eukaryota > Metazoa > Arthropoda > Insecta > Lepidoptera > Noctuidae > Apamea > Apamea sordens. The sequence continues at coordinate 3,394,097 of OX244002.1, forward strand.
ATCCGGCTGCCAAGAATGGTTATTTCTTCTCGCCAATAATATCAATTTCTGTGGTAATTTTGGTCTGTTTCAATCGTTTTTCAGAATCTGCATCTATTTGGCTTAATTCGATCAGACGCTGTCACTATAACGTTTATTCGGTAACATACCCTAAGACGTAGGTGTTCTGTGCCAGGGCCGCGGGTTGTTCGAAGCGGCAACTGAAGGAAGACGGGTGGGTTTTAGTCAGTAAAAGTCTGCCACGCCCTCCCGCTCCGCCCAGAGCGGGAGAAGTCATTTAATGATTTCCCACAATTCCCACCCAAAAAAAAAAGACGTAGGTAGGTGTACTAAGGCGCACTTAAGCCTAACCGTTTGGGAATAGAGGCTTTATGTTACGTAACCTAAGACCAACAAATTTATTTCTAGAATTTACTTTAATTCACTTTTATTACACTTTGAGAAACCTTGGGTAAGGCTAATTGCACCCACCTGACCCACCCCATACCTCCGGTGCATGACTCATGTCCGTAGGGTTTCCCTCCAATTAATACCTGATGGTTGCACTTGATGTATTTGCGTAGTTCGTTATTTATAGAAAGAGCGGTAGAAAGTGTGCAAGGAATTTCTAGGTGGGTTTACCTTAGGAACGATCTCTATCATATAATATTATGAGATACCTATTTACTTACAAGTTAGTTCTCCTTTTCGGGTCGATAGTACGTTTTTTATATATTTTTTGAGCCCACTAGGTTGCCACGTTGTTTGTTGCATCAGTGGCATTCTTTAGGTCATTCGAGGTGCAGGGCACTTAGAACACAACAGCATGAATATGAACATCTTAGACTTTTAGAGCGATACTCGTACCTCAACTGGATGCCATGGCGGCGCAGCCAAAAATGTATAGTTGGCTGCATAACCAAGCCGACGCCTGGTAAGCCACCAACTTTAAAATCGTATATAGCAGCAGTTGGCAGCACGACCTGGCAACGTCGCCATGGCATCCCGGTGAGGTATGACTCTAAAAGTCTCCCCGGGATCGCCATCCTCGAGGCTAAAATCATAGTACCTACCTACACTTTTCCGAGAGGACGACTAATAGAGAAGTATGGAAGAAAAAGACATGTTGCGGTGACCCCAAGTAAATTGAGGCAGGACAATGTATGTAGTATTCTACACTTTTCTATTTACACCGCTATCAGCCGTCTGGGCTGACTCTCGATTTTTTTCTGCTATTTGAGTATCCTAAATATCTAAAAAATAGTGTTTGTCTCTAAAATATAAGTACGCCATCATTAACATATTAAGCATAGCGGAGGTCGGTTCCAGACAAAATCTCCACAGTACCTTCTACTTATTAATAGTTGTTATTTTTGGCAGAATTTCTGATAAAGTCTTGAAATATTTTAAGACTCGAGTCTAAATTCTTACTTTTTTCCATCGGTAAGTACCACATTTTCTCTGGACAATTCCTTCATCCCATGAACTATACCCGCCACATGAACTAGCGTGATGTTTGACGCACGGACCGCGTTATATTGTAATTTATCGCCATATTCCCTTCCCCTAGGCCACGACGGAAAAATAAATTACCTACGACTATAGAACCGGCTATGCACGATTCATGGGGATTTGCACGTGGAAACACTTAGTGGTGGAGGGGTTTCGGAAGAGAGAATCAATAACTATACTTTTGAAGTTTAAAGAGAAAACAAAAAGCCAGTCTATTCTGTAAAAATATCACCCTGAAAACTTAGGTGAAGTGAGCTGTCATTCCACAATGATAGGGACTATCACACTATTGACAGTCACTTCAAGCTAGGGAGAGTGAAGTGAGTCTATCCGTGAACACTTAGGTGTTGTGGCACCTAAGTTTTCAGAGTGAGTTGTTCACAGAATATATCAGCTGAAGGTTTTAGTGAAGATGAGAAACGTGGATCCGGTTATTGGTCCTTTGTTTTTAAAAAGAATAGTGTAACAGTAGAATATTAATTAGTATATTAAATTATAGAATAATATTAGTGGAAGTTTTATTTATCCAGCTCTAAAATCAACATTTCCCGTAACTATAGGTTTGTCAGGAAATCACGTTTTACTATTTTTTAATTGGCTTCTTATTATTTGAAAGTACTTAATAGGTAAGTACTTTCAATTAATAAGAACCCAATTAGGAGGAACTAGAACAAAACACACTCCTAACTAAATCTATCAATCACAACATCACTCATAGTCAAGGAGCAAGACAGCTCAACATGACACATCATCTTGACAATTAATTACTAGCTCCTAGTCTACATTCGAGAGCAGATAAAAGTGACGGCTCATCAAAAGTTGCATTTACATCGTGAACTCCTGAACTGCACCAATTTCTTGTAATAGTCTTTGCTAATCCTGGTGTGACTTTATGCCATTGACATAAGGTTTAAATTGCAATGATAGACGTGGGCTCATGAAATGCATCACTGCTCTAATATTTGGTGTATATTTTGGGATATCGAAATAAGTCTTTGTTTAGCTCTTGTACTTAGAAATTCATTGGAAAGATGAGTGTAAGTAAGTAATTAGTTTTGATAAGTTGAACTTATTATATAAATCAATCAATTAATTATGAAATAGTTGTTTGTTTTTGGGACTGGCTGCTCACCACGTTTACGTCATTGGTGGGTCAAAGGCGTAAAGAATTACGTAGGCACCACTTGCTTGGGTGACCCCTGCCTCTCCAACCGAATAGGGTCCGATCCCACTCACCAAAGATCCTTGTCGTCAAGCACTATAAGTGAGTGCATTTGCGGTCTCCCTAGGGATGTGCCCCTAACAGGCGATGCAAAGAGATGGTTTCTGATCGTTCTTTTCAGAGGTAACAGTATCCCTTCCATGTGCACATGGTTACCACCAGGGTGGTAAAAATCCCAGAATCAGAATCAGAATCAGAAATATTTATTTGCTCACAATGTAGGTACAGATGGTACAGAATACAATGTTTCCGCTACATTCTACCTTACGGCGTGCAAAAACATTAGGTTACATTATATTGACATTAAAATAACAAGACACCAAAAAATTTATACACATAAATAAATTGTCACAATAAAAAGTCATTACATTAAAAAATAAAAATTATGTTATAAAATTATAAATTATTGCAAAAAATGTATTTAAAATGCAAATTACAAGAAAAAAAAAAAAAAGTCAAGGTACAGTTATAAATCTTTGTCATTCAAAAAGTCATTTACAGAGTAGTAACATTTTTGTAATAGCAATTCAGTCAGTTTAGTTTTAAATATGCGTGTGGGGTGTTCTTTGAGATTATGTGGGATTTTATTATAAATGATTGGCCCCATTGACATTATATTTTTTCTTAATAGTGCTGTATTATATTTTTCTGTATGTAATAAGAACTTGTATTGTAGTCTTAAAGGGCCTGACCTTGATCTAATATTGGTAAGTGACGGAAATAAATTTAAATTCGACCTAACAAAGATGGACACTTCCAATATGTACACACTCCCCGGTTTTATTCCCAAAGCCAGGGCGCCTTTCAAAATAAAATAAAATAATGCTACTACATGCTTCAGGGCAGAAATTCTTAGGTCTACCGACGAGCTAGAGTATATAAAAACTAAACATCTGCTGAAGTGGTTAATTAAAATGCTTATGCCTCTTGGAAAACCAATCTGTTACCAAACAAAATCATCATCTGCCTAGCCTTTTCCCAATTAAGTTGGGGTCGGCTTCCAGTCTAACCGGATGCAGCTGAATACCAGTATTTTACATGGAGCGACTGCCTATCTGACCTCCACAACCCAGTTACTGGGTAATACGATACCCCTTGGTAAGACTGGTTGTCAGACTTTCGGGTTTCTGACTACCCGTAACGACTGTCAAAGATCCACGAATGACAGCCGGGACCAACGGCTTAACGTGCTTTCCGAGGCACGGAGGGTCTCGGTATGTAAAGATGGTCACCCATCCAAAGATCAACCGTGGCAAGCGTAGCCTAACCTGACCGATCGACCTGTGCGGCTGTTATTATTTAGCCACGGGCCAAATATGTATAAAAAAAAATAACATAACAACTACTCGCTTGTTTTCCCGAAGGGTTCGGCAGATGTGCACTTAATAGTACACCCGCATTTCATAAGTTATGTTTTTACAGGAGGAGAGCCTAATGCCATCAACAAGGCACATCTAGAGTCCGGGCTGCTACTTATACTACTACTGCCCGACCCCGGAATCGAATCCAGGACCTCATGCTCAATAGTAGCGCTTGCGACTACTAGACCAACGAGGCAGTCAAAACTCCTTTAATAATCCTATAGCAATCCAGTAGAAATTCCAGCAAATGTCAAAAAAAACTCCTCACAACCTTCAAGACTTTGTTAAGACACATTGTCATGAAAATACTTTACTATAAGTATCTACTTACTCACTTTAAAATATGTATTAACCCCAGCCACAGGCACCATAAGCAAAACATCTTAATACACTACAATTTACCGACAACTTAAAAGTACAACCTGCTCACACGGGAATCAAACCGGTGATCACGAGCATCCTTATTTTGGTAATAGCACATATGTAAGTGGCCGGCGGTTATGCAACGCTATCATTATGACCCATATATTGGCCCTTCGTTCCTTCGCTCTAGGGGCCTGGGGCCCTACGGTCCTGTGGTACGAAGGGCATTATGCTATTTTGTGTCAATGATTTTGTTTACTATCCTCTCGTGAATTGGTCTCGTAATGTTTTGGATCGTGATCCAAGACTTGTCATTATTTTGTGAAAAGTGGACGTCTATTTGTCTACGGTCTGTGACTTGACAATAGTCAAGACCCTTGTGACCTTGACCCTTTCATAACATCAGTTCCTTATGAGCAGTGTAATTCCCAAGGTTAAGCAATAGGGTACCTAGTATTGTATACAATCGAAAGTATTTTCTAACTGAACAGACAGCTGTGCTGCTGGGGAGTTTGTGGCGCCACTTCTTCTTCCCAGCGATAGCACTAGGTAGTGGTGAAGGGCGGGCGTTTTTGGGGGACTGTCTTTTGTAATTTTGACGTTCGAAAAGTGCTGATTCTCAGCCTAATTTGAATAAATTTTTTTTCTTTTGGTTTTGATTTTGGTAGTTTCCTGTGTAAAAAAATTATTATTATATTTAGTCCGTCAGTTAGATTATCGAAAAATAATGGACATGTATTTTTTCTTTTTTTTTTTACTGAAAATGACAGATACAGCGCGTCAAAATTTGGGAGGTCGTGACGTCACGCCATGCTAAAAAGTGTAGCAAGGCGTGACGTCACGCGGAACTTTAACGGGCGATATCTTCATCATTTTTTATATAATTGACAAAAGAAAAAATACGGGTCCAATATTATTTGATAATCTAACTGACAGACCTATTTCAAGTTAAACAAATATCAACTAACAATAATCTATACTATATACAAATATATAATACGAAAAAATATAGAAAAAGGCAGGAGGTCATTGGGCATCAAAAAATTCTTCCGCATCACTGTCAATGGGATAAGTACCCAAAAGGCTGGCAGCATTACCACGTTGGATGGCAATGCTGATTCTTTGGGCTAAAAATAGGCCAGCCTTCTGGTCACGTGAAGAGTCAACCAACCGCTTGGCGATGTCACGAAAAATTCGATGAGCACTCGGACCCCAAGGCCCTAGTGTTTCAACCCCAAACGGCTCAAACATATAGCTCCCAATAAGGTTGTTATATTTGCGCCGTTTGAGGTTTTCTGCTCCTGCAGCAGCCGCCCCAGCACAGCCCACCGTGCTAGGAAGATGGGATGGCGCGAGGGTGTCGACGCAGGTTGCATCCCACACCAAAGGCCTACCCAACTTCCAAGGCATTATGGTCATTCCATCGGGCCTCTTTCCATCGTCGCGTGCCAAGCCATTGGGTTCTAAAACAGCTGGCACCCCGGCGGAGACAAGAGCCCGACGGATGATGTCGTTGATGCTGGCGTGCCTTGCCATCCGTCCAGCGCTCTTGCTGCAGGATAGGCCATGGTGTCCGAGGCAGTCGACTGCTTCACCGCATTGACAGCGATGCGGAGCTCCGCAAGGAGCGCCCAGACGCAAACATGTAGCGAGCCGGAATGTGGTGTCACCCAGCATAGTGCCTATGTTGGATGACGGTAGCGCCTGAAGCCAGAGGCCCGACTCCCATTCACCCACAGCCAGTAGGCGGGCACGCTCAGCAGTATTGGTGGACGTATTAATAAGTTTATTCCGTACCAACCTGCAGAGCGGCTCATCCCACTGTCTCTGGGAAGACGGGTTCTCGGGCTGAACCGTGTCCGGGCAAGCCACTTTCCAGGCGTTCACCGCGTCGGTCAAACACGGCACTTCAGAGTTAACCTGAGCAGGAACCAAGATTCGTGTGGTTAACTTTTCGGTGCTGTGGACCGAGGAAAGGAACGCCGGTAGGCTTACACTAGAAATTTTGCGGACACTGACAGACTAATTAGAATTTCTTAGGCAACTAGCCTATTTTGACATTAGGTACAACAACATTCAATGCGTTATTTACGCTGTTTTGCAGAAAAACATTTCAAACATTTATGAAACAATGGATTAGCTTATATCCTTCAATATGATTCAGATTGAGATTAATAGGGTGCTACGCAATGAGGGGTGCTGCCGATCGATTCTGTAAAAATCTCACCGTGAAAAGTTAGGTGAAGTGAGCTTAGAGTGATCTGTTAATAGTGTCAATCCCTAGCATTAGTTGGAATGACAGCTCACTCCACGCTCACTTCACCTAAGTTTTCGCGGTGAGATGGTTACAGAATCGCACTGCTGGTATTTAGTTTCATATGATAAATCTATCTATGTACTTATGTAAAGGTGAATCTATCTAGAATCTAGATTCCAGATGCGGGTACTGGGTATAGTAACGGTGAAAATAAAAGTAAGGCATTCAGTTTTACATTTTATTAACAACATTGTAACGGTTTCCTTTCAATCGTAAAACATACAATTTCCATAAATTACTTAAAAACTATGCAACTTCGTAGGTCCTACTCAAGTTTGAGCAGCGCTATCTTTTTTTATAAAAATCAATTTAATAATACTGATACTATGTATCCTTATAATTTCTAATACAATACATATTTATAAAATACCCACACACATTTCTTAGCTAGCCCTAATACAATAAATAGGTAATTAAATTGTTTTTATTTTGCACTAAACAAAATAAAATATAAAAATACCAAAAATACGATATGTTCAACAAGTGAAAACCCGTTTCATTTGGTCCCATAGAAATCTAAAATCTAATAAGTAGTTTCATCATAGGTTTACTTAGAATTGAATATTATTATAATCATCCTGTACGCAAATACGCGCAGTGACGTGGAGTTGCGGACACCAGCCAGTACTACCTATTAGTCATAATAAACTCCCATACAAAAACATTTTCTCATAAACTGTCTAAACCTGTTGTAGACCATACAAATGCATCCTGTCGCAAAAGCGCATCCCTGTCATACTTTGCTTCATAAATAACTAAACACACAAATGTATTTACACGACAATATCATTGTGTCATTGTAACTTTAGAGTTCAAGCACAAAATAGGTACATAAGTTGTAACTTAAACCTAACTTATGAACTAAGAATAAACTTAAGTAAGTAGGTATTAGGTACCTACTGGAAAAATATATGGCGGATTTTTTCAGTTGCATTTTATATTATCTCATTATTTTTATAAAACACGTTTTTTTTTTTAGTTTTCTGTTCAGTATTTTTCTTCCTTTCTGCTTTGAAGTCTTCATTATTCTCTATCATTAATTATTAAAACAGAATTAATCGGAGGGAAACTAATGCAGGTTTTTTGTATCGATTTATTGACAAAAAAGCAGTCCATTTCAGAATAGGCCTTTTGGGCGAGTTCGACTTCAGGATCCGCGAAGCCCTGCTTTTAAAACGAGGGCTATATAATCCTTGCAGAATATTATCAGTTAATTTTTCTCAACAGACTTCCTCACACTTTCTGAATAGTATGTAATTCAATTCTTTCTACAATTTGTTATTATCAGTCTCTACGTCACACTACACTAGGACACTGTCGCCGGTCTTCGTTCGTCGTATAACAAAGTTCTCACAGTGTGTCGGCTCTCCTCTGACTTCAGGTCACTGGTCTTTGATTGGTCGTGTGTGAAGTTTTTGCTGATTACAACCTGGAAAAGATGAAAATAATTAATATTAGTGATGGCAATCATAAGCTACGTAAAGTTGCGGAAATACTTGAAGAAATAAAGAGTAAACTAACTTATATTTTCTCTTTTTATTCATTTAGGATCTCCAACAAAAGATATACACAAGACATTACACTGTTTACACATAAATGATAGAAAACATTAAGTAGGTACACTCCATCACTTAGAGGAGACCACAGCATGGACTTTTCAGCTAGTCTGGGACTGAATGTGTGTAATGCCATTACGTTAGATCAATATGATGTATTCTAAAAATTTATTTAAATTAAACTAACTGTAACTTTGTCATTAACTTCTAACAACCAGTACTGTTACGGATAGTAACGGTAGGAACGTTAACCTTTTTTGTTTTTCAAAATGATCAGACAAAGACTGCACATATAACTCTTCAAGTCATAACACTTATTTCAATAGTACAAACAATACTTACAGCATAATAAACAGTGATAAGTCCAATAGCAGTACCGACGAGCACATCCCACCAGTGATGTCTGTGGTCTGTGATCCTGGTCAGCGAGCAGATGGCGGCGTATGAGATGCAGAACAGCTGCAAGATTGGGACGAGGAAGATGGAGCGGTGGGACCAGTCGAAGGCGCGGCGTTGGAGGTACCACTGGAGAGAGAAAAGAAGAAAAAAATAACATCAGGTTAAGAAAAATTTAGGTGGTTGGTAGATAGTAGAGTAGAGAACCAAAATATATGACAACAATTAACTAGTGTCCATCAGAACAAAGTCACTATAAACTTGCATGCTTAAAATGAAAATCAAGTACACTTCCAAATTAGTTCCAGTTTATAAGTTTACTACGTAATTACAGAGATCTGCGCATGCTACATATATTGCTAAGTGATCGCTATTTGGTCAACACAACTCGATATTTTCGTAAGCCTGACACGAACATCTTGTCAGTTATGATTGCAAAACTTACCGCAATAAAGAAACCGCAGTATACTGACAATGAAGCATGTCCTGAAGGGAAGCTGCGGTACGAGTCCATCTGGTACCAGCTGGTGTACTTTTCAGATGTGCATGTAAAGTCACTCACGAACTGGGAGCTGGAACAAAATAAGTGGAACATTAATAATATATAGTGGTAGAAGTAGTTAACGTCATAAGAGCAAGGAAAGATGTCCAAACTAATATAATAAAGGGAAAAGATTAGATTTTTTGTATGTTTGCTTGATACGCTTTCACGCTAAAACGGCTGAACGGATTCGGATGAAAATTAACACATCAGTCGATCATGACCTGGATTAGGACATTTGATACTTTTTGTTCCGATATTTCCAAGAGATCGAGATTTGTGCGGGTGAAACAGCGGGGCGCAGCTAGTAGATTATAATTTGCAAGTAGATGGTGCTAGAACCGCCAGAGTGGATCGAGAATTTTAGTGAGCTAGTGAAAATTGTTGATTACAAATTGTAAAGGAATTTAACAGTTTCGAAGCACATAAGGAAGGCGGAGAACCGGGTGTTGTGGCGCAACTTGCGAGCGGCTTATATCCTATGCTGCTGCTCTTGATAGCACATGATACGTCTCAGATTCTTCTAGTAAAGGAACCATTCAATTATTTCCTAGTGCTACGCCTTTTACGACCGTACACAACCCAGTGTCAATAGTCTCATGAATTTCCATCCTCATTGACATTTTGATGTGCCCACGTCAATCCTGCGATTAGATAAGTAGTCTGAAGATCAACTTCAAGATCACTCAATGTCAAATGTATTATCCTACGAGTCGAATATATTGCTATGTAAATGCGGATGTCGTAAAATGTACAGTCAGTGACCGGACCTCCCTGGGAAGAACTGTCATTGGCTTTTTGAATATTTGTTAGGACTGAACTATCTTCGGCTTAAATTCACATCTAAAGTAGATTCTAAAGAAATTGAAAACGGTGCTTCTACTAATTAGGAATTAGGGCAATGGTACTATGAATGAAGAAGGCAAGGGCATATATAACCAGCACACAGCTTCTAAAAATCCTAATTGGTTCTAGATCTAATTAGTGAGTTATTACAACCCAGTTAGTACAGTTATCATTTTCCAATAGGCATATTACATAATTCACTATGCCATGGTTTATCTAGGCTCTCTTAAAGCTAGGCAGGCGGCATAATCTCTAATCTTCATTTAAGAAAAAAGGTTTTGAAATAAGTAAAGAATTCTTACCCATTGCATGTCTTGCCAGTATCAGGCTCGCATAGATCGAAGAAGGTAGGCCTGGGGCTCCCGACGACACCCTTCATGACCTCGACAGTAGTCAGGTTGATGGTCATACCGTAGAGGTAAGTTCTATATAAATAGAAGGTACTCTGGCAGGTACGTCGAAATCTTGATTGAGAGAAGTCGCCATATAGAAAGATATACTCCGTTATAGCAATCTGAAAATAATATTAATTTTAATTTTATACAGACATTAATATTAATTTGGTTTTTCAAGAATATTTGGGTTCATAACTTAGTATATTAAAATGGCAGAAGGATTAGAAACTCATTGGGAACACACGAAACTCCGGGCAAGAAAGATTTAAATTGATTTAATAAAGTCCACCGTCAAAGATATTTTTGGATTAGCAAACTGGTTTTCAAGAATTTGAATTGTTTCAATAAACAATATAACTGGTACGAGTACACTAGGCTTTTTCATTTAACAACCATTTAAGGTAATAACCTAGTTATTAAAAGCGAGGAAAAGCCATGTCCTAAGTACGCTTGCACTTTTCAGGACAATGCATGAATGTTATCTGCGGTCTGTTACATTATTACGAATACATATTATGTACTTCTGAAGCCTGTAGTAATATTGTAAAGAGGCAAACATGATGACGCACTTTTGAACGATCATTTAGTTCATAGCAACGGTCTAAAAGATATACCTCTTCCCCACAAGAGTGACTAAATTGTTTTGTATCCTCCTTCACGAAAACGACAGCATACTGCGTTAATCAATCCATTTTCCAGGAACCATATGACATGATATTATGGGACTTATGGCATAACGAATTCTGGTGAACACCTGTTCCTACCCTTATCGGGAAGGTAGGATTAAAGGTGTGTGTAGTAGAGATCATTGTGAAAGAGCTCGCCGGAGCAAGTACCACTGCCATACCTATTTCTATCACTACAATACAATTTATTTATATATTTGTCAGGTTTTTCCATTACAACTGTGTGGCTTTGAGTATTGTGGTATAGGGCTTGCTGTTGTTGTTGTTGTTCTGTGGTGTTGACCTGAGCCCTAACCCTAGTGGTTACTTAATAACGTAATTAATAGTAGTGTAATTATACACTTACAATAATGAGCGGCAATCCAAATACAGTTGACATAATCATCTCGGCGTTGACTGTATCTCCGTTGAAAGGGAAGCTGAGAGCAGGATCGTTGCAGTAGAAGCCAGCTTTGTGGTTCGGGATAACACCCAGCTCGAAGAGTCCAATCAGAGCTAGTACTGTGGAAGAAATAATGCTGTTAGAAGGTGGATAAAATAATTAAGGGAAACTGTTCAGTTTTTATTTATTTGTAAAGGTACACCAACAGCTTCTGTATACAAAATATCAAATACCAGTAGATAGGTGAACCAACATTCTCAAATAAGTACCTACAGTGATAACCTAAAGTATAAAAATTAAGAAAAAAAAATTTAGTTCAAAATGTATAAAAATTAAGTGGTAACATACTATATAAACAGAAATATAAAAAAAATAAACCTAAAATTATAAAACAGAATTATAAACCTGAACAGTACTGTCCGAACGAAGATGTATGCGAGACACAATTAATGGATTAAACTAAAAAGTGAAGTCCTTTGGAGTTTGTTAGATACAAATTGATGAATAAGACTCAAAAACCAGAAAGCTACTGAGTAGGTGTAGGCTAAGATTTAATCCAAAATAGAGGCTATTACAGGTATTCTGGATACTTATCTTACTCAATACCCAATAAATGCACGTCATAACGCTCAATTATAATTAATTAAAAATCAATCATATTTGTTTTACAAAAGTTCATTCATCGCAGGAAAATCAGACGAGCGTCATGCTCGCGCGCAGTGTCATTAAATGTTAGGTACAAAATTTAGATGGATGAGTAATTAATTCATTAATTAGTTTATTTTTAGTTTTGTACCAAGTTTATTCGTATTTATAGTGTTGTCCTTTAAAATATAGCGGTCAGAAATACAAAGGTTGTGTAGCTTTGTTTAAGATGAATTTCTGACAGACCATATTTAACTACTAGGTAGGTATTTTGTGGTAAGCAACTTTTTGTGAGTTAGGATGACTTTTACGCAGACATAACGCCAATGGTGACATAAATGTACAGACGCCAGCACATCAAGCTACTACAATCTGTCATTAGGGTTCAAGGTTGATTGGGAAAATTGGTCAGTTTCGGGTAGGTTGACCTGCTGGCGTTTGTACCTACACAGGTTATGTTTTTGTAAAAGATGAAGAATTAAGAAGGACCGCCAAGATTATGCAGAGAATTTGAAAGAATCATAACTGACTACGAATTCCTGTTCACCTATCCAGTTATGCTAGATGTGTTGGTCATACCTTCTAGCAGCATACTGCTAAACAATAAACTAAGTAAACGTTCTCCTAACCAGTAGGATGTAGATCCAACAGCCTTCCGAGTGTCCAAAACGCATAAGGAAACCTTCTACATAATAAACCCGGAACGAACGAGTCGAAATCTAGTTCTAATATTATCTAACCACTCACTCACGCAATTTTCGCTCGTCCCCGTGACATTGCAAATGGACGTCGCCCTCCATTACGGCCAATTTATTTGCCAATCCCCCAAACTGTGGATGTTGTTGAAGTTCAAAGTCAATGCCAAACGACCAGGAACAGAACTCCCTAGCCAATATACCCTGAAATCTTGGGGTGGCGCCACTGTCAAAGGTGAGAAGATCACGAAAGTCAAATTCGGTACATTGAAATTTTAGTTCCTTTTTTCGCCGTGTCTCAAGATATGCTGGTGCAGTTTTGTAATAACGTAATACATAGTAGTGCGGATTTCAAGGTGAGAGGTTAGACGGGTAGCTGACTGGGATTTGGCAATTCCTGCAAATTATGCTGGTTGAGATTCTTAGAGTAAAGCTTGTCTGGGAAGTACGGATGACGAAAAGTGGTAAACTTGGGTACCCGCTCCTCCAAGGAAATATACGCAAGAGTCGTAATTAAAAAAAAAAAAAATCATTCAAAATATTAAACCATGTGATTAAACTAAATGTGATTTCTAGACTTTCAATGCCGATAACTTGTTGCCATAAGCAGGTATGTACCTACAGCCTGATTCTAATTCTTTATGGCGGTTCTGAAGAGCACTAAACTAGCTTGCTGCCAATTTGTTACTGCGCAGCGACTTGCTTCATGTTCTTAGCCGCCAAAAAGTTTAAATCGGGCTGTATCTAGTACCTAAGTGACTGTCGGAACTCCTCTCTGAAAGACGGATTAGTCCTTAGGTACGTCATCTACCTCGCGACACTAGTGCGAGATTGGCCAGTTAATATTACCCTAAGAGGAAACAGCGTCAAAAAAATAAACAGGAATAGGACACACAATTTGACGCCGTTTTGATTTTTTAGATTGATTTATTAGGCCTTTTCCCAACTATGTTGGGGTAGGCTTCCCGTCTAACCGGATGCAGCTGAGTACCAGTATTTTAAATGGAGCAACTGCCTATCTGACCTCCACAACCCAGTTACTGGGTAATACGAAACCCTTTGGTAAGGGTTACCGTTACCGTTACCGACCCATAACGACGGTCAAAGATCCACGAATGACAGCCGGGACCAACGGCTTAACGTGCTTCCCGAGGCACGGAGGGGTCTTGGTAATTAAAGATGGTCACCTATACACGGACCAACCATGGTAATCGTAGCTTAACCTGGTCGAACGACCCGTGCAGCTTTATTACTTAGCCACAAGTCCCTCTCTTACCTACTAATAAAAAAAATACTTAGCTAATAGTACCTACAACGTATTAATTACTCCGGAATTCTGGACGCCAATAATTAGCTACGCTAATTTGCTAATCTTTATTGCAGCTTAGATCGATAAGCATCCGCGTGCTTTCTCATGCTGAGCACACTTAATATGTACCTGTGTATTGTTTATTCTAAGCAACTGGAACGTTTACACACACGTGGTAAATCTTAGCAGATTAGATTATTTGCACAATGATTGTCGTTTTAGATAGCATATCTAATATCTAGACGTTTAAGACCGAGAGGCCTGTGTCCCAGCAGTGGGAACGTTATAGGCTGATTGATTATGCTACCTTTACCAATATTATTGACTTCACTCAAAATGTCAGTAGATATAGCTGTGGTCCTTCCTTGAATGTAATCAATGGAAACAAATGCAATAATGACACGTAGTACACGTCCTGTATTGCTTTTATTTTATCTAATGCATTTCTTGGTATTGTATTTGTAAGATTGTAGAGTTTACAGCGGAGCATTAGATGTTACATTTTATTTTATACCACAAAGTAATGACACCTTTTTTTTTTTTGCGTGGGAAATATCATCAAATGACCTCTCCCGCTCTGGGCTGAGCGAAAGGGCGTGTCAGACTTTTACTGACTAAAACCCACCCGTGTTCCTTCAGTTGCCTATGCCAGAGGCCACGGTATCTCTTTCGAACAACCCGCGGCCCTGGCGGAAGTATTGACACCTAAGGGGTAATTCTCGTAATTTTAAGTTTTACGTTCACAGTCATGATCTCAGTCTCAATCTGTCAAAAATACCTCTAATTTCTCTACATTTTTGACAAGTCTTTGACATTGCTTGTCGCTGAGATGAGATTGCGACTAGATTGTGAACGTTTTTAATTACCTACGGGAATTGGCCTTCAGGTGTTTGTTTTTTTTTTCTATCGTCATTTCTAGAATAGTTTAAATCACGAGTCTTAGATGCACCTCACTTCAAATAACGTGTTCCACAGGACTCCATTACGAATAGTGACGTCACGCATCAAATAGACCAATTACATTGCATCCGACACGTTTGGACCCACGTTAGAACCCACGTAGAACAACTGCGTGGTCAGACACGTTCTAGTCCAGTGTATGGCCACGCTTTAGCTAAGGGCCTAATTGAAAGATTGAACCTACATTTATCGTAACAGATGTTTGATTTTTAAGTGGTTAATCGTCTTTGTGCTATGTAATTATTTTTAGTAGGTATTTGTTTACTTATACCATGATAGTAAATCGTAGCGAAATCAAAGTCTAGAACGTGGGGTCTAGAACTTTTTTAAAGTACGCGACATTAAAATGATACTGCTACTCGACAACAGATGGCGCTGGTAACAGTTCTGTGTTGGTGGGAAAGATCGAAAACACAGTCAATGTAATGCATAAAATTAATTAATATCAAGTGAAACTCAAGTATTATCGCTTATCTTTAATCAAATTAAGATGAATTATGGTTTCGTTTTCATTGATTCACAAAGAGAGCTATAATTAGATACCGGCACGATTACGAACATTACAACAATTAATCGAGAATCGATTTCAAGCGATAATGACCGTTAAATCGAACGCCCATAAATAGGTATCGATTAAAATACCACTTGAACGACGACGCGGGAACAGCGTGGGACGCAACGGGGTGTTAAATATTATAAGGTAAGTGATGCTGTTATCGGCAATAATCTATGTAAGTAGTAAGTGCCTATATTATATGTATGAATGTGTAAAACTTATGGTCGGTACTAAAATGCGCGTCATTATTTCATTAGGTAGGTAGGTACTTATTAAATAGATTATTAAAATATGAATTATTGGTAATTATAATTATTGAGATGTTTAGACAGATAACAACTTATCTATAGTAAATGTATGTATTTTCCAAATCGATAACGCTAAATAGTTTGCAAAGAATCATGAATAGGTAAGTAGCTATAAAAAAAAGATAGGTAACCATTCAATGTAAAATTAATATCTCATCATCTGCCTAGCCTTTTCCCATGTTGGGGTCGGCTTCCAGTCTAACCGGATGCAGCTGAATACCAGTATTTTACATGGAGCGACTGCCTATCTGACCTCCACAACCCAGTTACTGGGTAATACGATACCCCTTGGTAAGACTGGTTCCCAGACTTTCGGGCTTCTGACTACCCGTAACTACTGTCAAAGATCCACGAATGACAGCCGGGACCAACGGCTTAACGTGCTTTCCGAGGCACGGAGGGGTCTCGGTATGTCGAGATGGTCACCCATCCACAGACCAACCGCGGCAAGCGTAGCTTAACCTGACCGATCGACCTGTGCGGCTGTTATTATTTAGTATCTATCTACCTTATATTCAAAGGTGATTTGCACATGTGAACATATAACCAAGCTTACAAATAAAAATCATCAATATCTCTTTATTCACTAAAAAAGTAGGTACAGTCACCAAAAGAGATCAGTAAGCGATCGTCGGATATAGTTATAGTTTAGTAAGACACCGATGGATGTTTTCGAATGAAAAGTAATTTGATAAAGGAATTTGTATTCTATTAGGCAATTACATTAAATTTCAGTCGAAAACATTGATGGGTTTCTTACTAAAGTTCAACTAAATCCGACGACCCTGGTTACTTATCACCTTTGGAGACTGTACATGTGTAAACATTTTAACGGCATGATTATACTTAACTGATCCGAAACGGGATTCGAATCCTGGTTGGTTGCATTCCGCCATCGTAAAAGTTCGCCAGAAATATCGCAGTATAATAAAATACAAATAATTATGTGCTGTATCTGTAGTTACATTATAGAAGCCGTTTATGTCCTGATGATTATTAATAATAATCATAAAAATAATGAGTTATACGACTTACCTATTTTAGAAGATATGGAAGGTGAATCGTGCCGGACCATTGTCCGACAACAGTACGATTTACCTTCCATACGAATTACCTAACTTCTTCATAAAACTGATGCAATCAAACGGAAAGTGTGGTGCATGTAATAATTTATACATTACGTATTAAATATAATAATTTTATGGTTCTGAACTATAAATAATAATGTAAACGCAACATTTTATATAAAACGTGTAGGTAACATGCAATGCAAGTTTTTCAAAGAAAAATAAATGACAAAACATTACGCTTTGCATGGAACAAAAATAGTTTTTATAAAAATTACGTAATATTCGTTCTATTTATAAAATAATGTTCTCAATGGTTGCCCTAATAAACGCTTGTCAAAAGGTCATTGACACGGTTTTTTTTTCGTATTTGTAAACAGTGACTGCGATTGCGTGCATTCTGCCACATGCGGCGAGTGTTACCAGCTGCGAACTTTTAATTATACATCGATCCCTTTTTTAATTACTTTCATCAATGTTTTCTTGGAAGCGAAAAGATACATTTATGTAAATCATTTTTTTTATATAAAAACTTTGTATGTTTAAATACGATTTTCTAGTGTTTTTATAGTTTTATGTGCACATTATAATGGCATACGCTGCAGGGCTCATAAAGTGACTAATATATTATTTTCTAAGTACACACATACTCAAATAATTGTTGACATTTTCACAGACAGCTACATAATCACGTACTACATATTTTAATTTACTGAGTATTTGACGTCAATAAATGCGAAACATGAGTGTGTCTACTACGCGTCAGAGATATCCCCTCGTTTTCAGTATTCTAAGCACGTAAAGCATTATGCATAATTATTCCTTGTGAGTAGTAGAGTGCAAAATAATGAGATACCTACTTACTGTAATACAATACTAGGTTGATGTTCACAATTAATAAATTATTATTTATAGGTACTTTGACATCTTGTAGATGCCATTGCATGATAATTGAATATTTAGTGCTAATAATCGCCTAAATGATCTCACTTCGAATTTAATACCAGCACCCTAATCGCGTAACTCACAATTTGAATAATTTTGAAGAATATTGCTAAACCATTGCTTGACAAATATTCAAAAAATGTTTCTGTTCAACTACGTAAATTAAGCAATGAGTGTTGTTGACCTGTCAAATTGCTGCTGTAAGTGCTTTACGCAATTACCCTGCTGTATTAGGTATCCCTATTTTTATTGAAGTTTTAACTTACTAACCAAACATTAAAAAACGAAAAAGTATTTATTTTCTAACAGACATTAAGTACGGAAACTGTTAGAGATCAATTGACTGTAGCTGCGAATGTTAACCCTGGCAGAAAAGCAACAAAAACAGGTTGCACTCCGGGAGTGCCGGTAGAAGTAAAAACTTGAATATTAACGTTGTGCATTTTTGATATTTTGGAATGCGGTCTACTCTCCCTCCGTCTTAAGAATTTTCGATCAGGTCACGTGTCCTAACGCGAGCTCCGTCTTACGAAATTTCGATCAGGTCACGTGTCTTGAAGCGAGTTTAATATTTTTTACCCATCATAAAAAACTCCCTCCGTCTTACGAATTTTCGATCAGGTCACGTGTCCTGACGCAAGTTTAACATTTTTTACCCATCACAAATAAAGTGCACAACGCCGCTAAAGAAGTTTTCAATTCAAAAAAAATATCAGAAAAAATATTCCCACATCTTTCTGTTACTTTAATTCGTGGCAGCCCTTAACGTGACACTGTGGGGTCTACCACGTGTGTTTCATAAAAGTATTTTTTACCTTTTTGCCAGTCGAAGCTGATAATCTATTTTTAATTATTATTTTGAAGTGTCTCTTTTATCGGCAAAAGGTCTATTTTTTAAGGTTTTTTGGAACGAAGTTCCATAACGCGCGTTGCGAAAGGGGGCTAGACGGAAAAAATTAAGACCAAAAGTTGTAACGACACTTTTTGCTATACTTAGTTGTAAGCCGTGCGGCGTGCGCGTGTTTCTCTGTCTGTCTCTCTCTCTCTCTCTTATAGAAAGCAAGCCAGTTTTTCTGTCTGTGTTTTTTTATTTGTTAATAATAAAAAAAAATATTATTATAACTTAAAAAAAATAAAATTTTATTACAATTCCTTCACTAATTAATCGAAAGGAACTTCGTTCCATCCGGGTGTCCCTTGGCACCTCTCAAGTTTTTTTTTCTATTTCAGCTGCAGAACGAAGAAGGATTTATATTCTGTTTTAAAGAAGTTTGAATCTTTTTGTAGGTATTAGGTACCTTTTGATGATGCAGCATTGTCATTCAACGTGGCAATGCTGCCAGCTTTCATGACAACGATGCGGACGAGTCAGGGACTTCGACGCCTAGGTATAATGTGTTATTTTGTTTCATGTATTTGTAAGTATACCTAGTGTAAATAGTTACTTAGTTCTGTTATATCTCGTGTTTAAGCATTTTAATTTTAATGGTAAAATCCTTATAATTATGATTCTAATAAAACATAATGACTTATGTTTTACTAGAATCATCTATGGATTTTCGACATAGGTACATACGTAATAACTACAAAACAACATATAATATTATCCCTATGACCAACTTAATAACAATAATAATAAATGATCAATAAAATTTCCGTACACCGTGCGTGACAACAACTAAAACTATTGTCTACGTAAAACAACGTTGTTATTGACGTTGTATGTGCTGGTGCCATGACATGAGCAAAGACTATTGGGCTAGAGATCACAATAAATGGTCCTCCATTTATTGTGATCTCGTACATCGCCTGGAGGAGGCCTAAGCGTCAAAGGACGCACTGGTTGACGAAGACACCGAAGTGCAAAAGTAATGTTTTGCTTTAATTTATTTATTATAATTAGCTTTAGTTTATCAGTAAATAAAGGCTTTATTATTATTAGTTGGTTGGTATATGAAATACTTAATAAATAACACATGATTACAGACCTTGTTGTTACAGCATAATTATGTACCTAGTACCTGTCTTTATTCTTATGCCAACCAGTTGTAATCCATTCCTTACCTATTTCTAACCATAACAACTACATAATGTATTTTCTCGTCTGTAACTTATTTGAAATAAATTTATTATATTATATGATTAACGAGTAGGTACTTTACTTATTATTAATTAACTTACTTATTCAATTACACAACAATAATTAATAATCTTAGGTACCTATTAATTTATCACTTGTTTATTATAATATTAAGTATAATTTATTATTTGTATTACGTGTGCATTTAAGTTTTCCTTAAGATTTTCCTGAAGCAAATACAATTTATACTTAGATATAATTTTGTAATAGGTATATGAAAAAAAGAGCGAAAATATTATTATAAAATATTATATTATTATTCCAAACATTTGGACTGGCATCGGCAAACGTACCTACATAACTATAACATACTACATTTTGCTATAAGAAAACTGTTTAATAATAATATCAAGAATTCCACAATACAAGCAAACACATATTTTAAATTAAAATAGAAACGCTTTTAAACGCGTTGCATTGATAGAAAAAATAAATTACGCGCGTAAAAACGAATTACAAGATTTAATTTTTAGCATTTTATTTACATAAACATTTTCACTGGAAACAAAACTTTACACTCTGTGGAAAAAGTCTAAAACAGAATGCACGTGTTTTGCTTCCGAAAATAAATCAGCTCAATTTATTATTACTGGCAACATTATATCTGTCTTCGTTGCAATGAAATGGGAGCCATTTTTGGTAGTCAACGTATTACAGCCATGAATTTTTATCTTATTCCTGTCCGATAATTAGTTGCATCCGTTATTGGTGCAATATCAATTAATTAAATAATTTATTCAATTAATTCGGGATGCTTAAGTCTTTGGGGCGCTTCCTTATTGGACTTGAACAGTTGGAATTAGAGAAAAAACCTGTATGTTCTCCGTGGGCCAAATATTCTGGGTATCAATTCCGTACGATGCCCACACACGTTGTTGAAATAAAATGAGGGAAATGACTTGTTATGTGGGGTTTTATGGAGGTAAAGTGACAAATAAACTCATTCGTTCACTGTAGGTTTACATTAGTGAGCTCACAAGATCACAACAACGGCTTCAGAAAGTAGGTAGGTACTAAGACCTTAGGTTAGCGCAGAGATGAGTTTTATTAGTCTTCATAACGTGTAATTTTTTTTAATGCTAGTCCAGCAGTTGCCCATGTATATTCAAATTTTATTTGTTTCAAATTGACGTTATTTCAAGTTAAACAAATATCAACTTTATTTTAATGTTGATTAAGTTGATTTCAGAATGACTAGCACTATTGAAAAAGTTATAAAAATGTTTGAAGTTGTAGCGTATACTGAACTTTATTGCGTAGGAATCAAAGTTATTTTTCCATAAACTCATATAATATATGTTTACATTGTTGGCGAGTATGTCGCGAATGCAATATGAGATCAGAGGGGCAATTCTCGTAATTTTATGAACGTTCACAGGCTGATCTCAGTCTCAATCTGTCAAAAAATACTTCTAATTTCCCTACATTTTGACAAGTTTTTGATATTTGTTTGTCGCCGAGATGAGACTGCGACTAAATTTTGAACGTTTTAAATTACGAGAATTGGCCTTCAGTTGTCAAGCAGACTGACAATCTTTCTGATGAAGATATTCATTGGGCATTTACAATAACAAAGTAATTGTCCATGCCTTGAAAACTTTACAGGCTAAGTTAAAAAACCTGTACTTTTAACAAGAACCCAGCGACGTCAACCCTTCCTACCAGCTTTACCCTTCCAATATAATGAACTTAACATGATTCTGTCTACTTACATATTAGATAGAGAGGTATATCGACGCCCAATGTCCACCCTAAGCCATGTCTTGTGCAGAAGCTAGACGTCGAAGACTGCGACTCCACGTCCCTCCTCTGTAACAAAGAAAACAACAAATTAATAAATGGCCTAATGATACTCAACATTGGCAGAAATTACCCAAGAGTTCTACAAACCCAGTTCTCATTAAGTACACCATTATGCTCATGATCATGACCCAACAAAGCTTCAATCGAAGTTGCTCACTATGACAATATTCAGCAATGGTGTTACAGTCTATTTTAGATCTTTCACAATGAAAGCGCGACATTTTATTAGTTTATAGATACACAGATTAATTAAGATTTATTACGATAATATTTTACAAGCTAACACTAATAAATATATATTATATACAATTATATAATACGAAAAAATATAGAAAAAGGCAGGAGCTCATTGGGCATCAAAAAATTCGTCCGCATCACTGTCAATGGGATAAGTGCCCAAAAGGCTGGCAGCATTACCACGTTGGATGGCAATGCTGATTCTTTGGGCTAAAAATATGCTAGCCATCTGGTCACGTGAAGAGTCAACCAACCGCTTTGCGATGTCCCGAAAAATTCGATGAGCACTACTACCCCAAGGCCCTAGTGTTTCAACCCCAAACGGCTCAAACATATAGCTCCCAATAAGGTTGTTATATTTGCGCCGTTTGAGGTTTTCTGCTCCTGCAGCAGCTGCCACAGCACAGCCCACCGTGCTTGGAAGATGGGATGGCGCGAGGGTGTCGACACAGGTTGCATCCCACGCCAAAGGCCTACCCAACTTCCAAAGCATTATGGTCATTCCATCGGGCCTGAAAGTCGCAATGAAAGCTGTTTTATTGCGACTGTCACAGTTACTTGCTATTAGGCTGCAGAATCTCCTCCTCGCGAAATTACTTAAGTACCTATTTGAAACTCAGATATACTCAGCTAAGTCCATATGCCCTAAAAATCCAATCTAAAAAGTAATTAACCAAGACCGGATCTAACTTCAGACGGGTAAAGTAAACGCTTATTCCAAAAGTACTTTCTAGATGATGAATAAAACAAGAAGTCTCAGCTATTCACATAATCCTAAGTGGAATCCTGCCAAGTCGAGCGAAAAAGTAGGATTACCTCAGACCCGGCTTGACCTTGGTGCCTGTGACCTTCGAAGGTCGGCTGGTCTTAAACGTTTGTGAGGGTAGTGACCTCTAACGGAAAGTGCATTAGACAGAAGGCTTAGTTTCAACAATGTCTGGTATGACACAC
This sequence comes from Apamea sordens, assembly GCA_945859715.1. Taxonomy (NCBI): domain Eukaryota; kingdom Metazoa; phylum Arthropoda; class Insecta; order Lepidoptera; family Noctuidae; genus Apamea; species Apamea sordens. Next base: position 3,417,269 of record OX244002.1, read on the forward strand.
GTGCAGAAATAGGCAGAAATATAGGTACAAGGTGTAATCAAAATAACCGAAAACCTGGAAAGGGGTTTACTGGTGTATCATTATGAACAACGTTTACTAAGGGAAGAAATCGAGTTCAATCGAAACAAATTTTACAATACTTACCTTGAAATCACGAAAAAGAAATCAGCTGTTACCACGGATATCGGCTGTTATATATTTATGGCATAACTCGACAAAATGTTAGGAACAGCTTCTTTTTGGCATTTTCAGGGTACATGGTAATAGCTGTTCACAAGATGAAAACAATTACCACTTTTCAGGTTTTCAGTTATCAAGATTGTAGAAGATTACTGAAAAGTACCGAGATTACTGAGAAGTACCAACAGCTAGATATTCCAATAGTCACTGCGAAAAGCTCATGCTCTCGTTAACTGCGATAGGTTCAATGTATGACTATACGAGTAATAAACAGTGTACTCGTAGATTTATAGACAGAGTAAACAACGCGTGAAGTGAAGAAGAGAACAGTGAAGAAATAAATGGCAAACAACGCCCTTCTGGGCAGATCTTGGTTGACAGTTTCATGTGGCTAATATCCGGCTAATATTTTTGAGTCTAATGGAACTTCTGCTACTACAATTTTGCATCTTTAGTCCTGTCTATCTGGTATTTATTTATTCAGGGCTACCTACAAAGGGACTGAATTAGCGAATTTTGCTTACATTTGCGGTTCGCTCTGTTTATTTAGGACCAAAGTAAATGTCAAAATTTTGAAGTGTACTCTGTTTTACACAACGTTTCTGTGGTCGTTTTGTGGTCAGCAGATTTAAATGTATTTTCGACTGTTTGTTCAGGAGGTCTAAGCGAAGTTGTTAAAGGGAAATAGGGCATTCTGTTGTGCCAGTTAGGCACGGGTGTTCTAATTCCCTGTAGGCTGTGTCAACAGGTTTGTGCTAGATAAAAACCTCATTTAAATTTTGTAATCCGTGACGTAGTCTGCGGAGGCTTGAAGTTGCTGAATCACTGGTTTGTTTTCATGGTTATAAAATCCTGTTTTGGGATTTGTTTTGTGGCATTACAATGCCCTGTTAGGGTTAAAGAGGACACCAAAGGAAAGGCCGTTCTAAGGATTTAAATTATAAGTTTATTATCTTTTTGTATATATTTTCGAAATTGTGTTTTACTAATATTACACGAGACGTGTGATCCCACACAAGTCTAAAAGGGTAGTACACTATAAGAAAGACGATAGTGTTGAACTAGGGTCAATTTCTTTTTGCTATACTCCAACACGCCCTCTTGCTAGTCCTTAATCCTTTGTCGAAGGCATAACCGTTAAGCACCCATTAAAGCGAATTTGCTCAAAATGCTATGCTAAGCTAATGCTAAGTTAGGATGATGGTTCAATTAATAAGTCTGCATATGTTTCGACCGTTTAGACCGTCCGATGGCCGGCGGAGCAGACAAGTCCTGGAGTGGGGACCGCATATTGGCATACGTACCAACGATCTAAATAAGGTGGCTGGGACAGACTGGATGCAAAAGGAGGACAGGGTGTTCTGGCGCACCCTGGGAGAGGCCTATGTCCAGTAGACTGCGATAGGCTGAGTTGATGTTTGGAATTTCCTTTCATATGTTTGCACAACAAACTTTTTAAAACTTGTCATATAAAAAAGTGAAACGTTAGTTCTTAATACATTCCAACTACTTAAAGGTCTTGCGCACAACATTATGACAAGTTTCAAGAGCTCTTCGGGTTCCATCCGAACATGGAACCCGGATCTTTACGATCCACGTGAATGAAGAAAATAGAAAATTATGGGCACAATACACATTACGTGGGTACTTCGTCTTATAATGAGTCGTTACTAGATATATTCTGTTACGGTTAGATTATGAAATTGAGTGTTGGTGCAAATTCCTAAAATAATTCACCAAGCTCTACTTAGCAATTATTTTTGAGCGAAAACAAAGAAGTTACTTTAATTAGTTCATCACTATCTACAGTTGATGGTTGTATGTAGTCGATGCTAGATGTATCTTCTAGATTCAAAGCTATTATTTTTTTTTGCTTTACAAATCTGTAACCTTTCTCACTTCTGTGTGCTATCGTTGTCACAGGCTTTCCAAAAAAACAAGCTTTAGAAACCGGTTCACAAATGAAGTAAATAACGTGTCAATGTAAGCCCACGTCAAGAAGTTAATCGTTCAATTAAACTGTCAGATTTGACACTTGACAAACCCGTTAACGACTTTAAACGTTAAGTTTGAAAAAGTTGACTAATCGCCGATTAGACAAGACGACTAATCAATCGATCATATTATAGTGTTGCTTGTAAACATATTGAGTATTTAATAAACGGGTCTTTCGTCCCACGTGGGTTGAAAGAGTTAGTTTAGTGCACATCATAAGCAATCGACTGACTTAGGGCCAGAGCGGATACGATTGGTACTTTTCAGATCAACATTTTTTTTTCCTTTTAAAAAGCAGGTCTGTATCACAGTGATACTTTATTCACATTTCAATCTATTAGCTAAGCTATTTTTCAAGCCTATTAGCTAATAAGTAATCATTTAAATTTATGTAGCTTAAACTGCTAAGTTACCGTAAGTTAAGAAAACGTCCAATAACGTCTTTCTTATTCACTTTATGTTACGAAGAAGACACTTGATTCACGTATTCTTTAAAATATCGGCGCGACTTTGGGAAGCTCGAGAGATACGGCTGACAACAAGATGCAGAGTTCCAAAATCGCCGAACGACGCTAATGCTAAAAGAATTGTGTTCGCTATGCTTCCATTAGTAGATATCTAGTCTAGCCATTAACAAAAATGTCCTAAACCCTAACATGTCTACAACATAAGATGATTCAACGTCTGAACAATAGCAGCTTAACTATAAGTACTAAGTATATTAATCTGGCTTTAAGAGACGTCTTCAAGCGTTTTCATTCCGTCGTTTTTGCGAATACTTGACATGTAAAACATGTCCAAAATAATGTAACCCTTGCTTTTACAATACAAACTTTAACAACTAAGAAATAAGTATGCGTTTCGAATGCAAGTAGTTCTTTCTAGACTGGATGGTAAAGTGAATCTTCCCGAGTTTGTTTCAAGATTTTGAACTTTATGATGCTGAAAATTGAGTAGGTTTTCCTTTGAGTGTGTAGTGTGAGATTCAGTTTGAATAACTGTCGTTTCCTTGCGACCGTGAACTCTCTGACCGAAGCGTGACATTGCAAAAGGTAGAAAAAGTCTTTAAATTCCTGGTTAAGCACGCTTAAATGTGGCTAAGTCCTATAATCTTAAATTATAACAGCTTTTGTTCGCAGAATTAGTTACTGAAGAAACTGCGAAGATAATATTAAAGTTTTGTGCATCAATCAAGGCAGCTTATTACAGCTCAGTGTTGGAAATGGTCTCTCCCTAGATGACGTATTTCCAGCAGTGGGCTGTAATAAGCTCCCAAGCCCCAAGTTGACCCTGCTTTTACCAAATCAAAAGCCATTTATTCAGATTAGGCTGACTATCAGGACTTTTTGAACGTCAATATTACATAAGACAGTCCCACAAAACGCCTTTCACCACTAGTGCTTTAGCTGGGAAGAAGTGACGCAACCAACTTCCCAGCAGCACAGCTGTCTACTAAGTTTAGACACACACCCTATCATAGTCAATTTCATCTTGGACATAGGCCTATACCCTGTCCATTTTAGGTTAACCGTTTTTTGACAGCTGTCTTAGAACGTACATATTCCAGATTACGTAAAAGTTTAAAATGAGTAATAAAATAAATATATAAACTGCCTTATCTTATTGAATTATCTTATTTATGGCTTCTTACAGACATAATAATACCGTACGTGTATCTATCAATGTATTGTGTGTTGCTGCAATCACTAGTTCCATCTGTCAAAAAACGGTTTACCTAATGGACAGGGTATAAAAGTAAGCTTGAAGGGAGCTGCATTCCACGGAATGGGATTGACACTATTGATAACTCAGTTCAAGTTCAATTCACCTAAGTTTTCACGGTGAGAATTTTTACAGAATAGATCGGCTTGTCTGGCTAGTTATGGGTCTCACTGCCAATACAACCATCCGCTCTTTTTACATTTTTGCCGAAATTTTAAATAAATATTAGTTTATTTGGCCTAAGTATTTTGCGCCAATAAAACTGGTTTGAGGTGAACGGGAATAACCTCTATGACGTCACACAGGAAATGACTCAATGTAGTGATTTTGTAAAGTATTTGATAACGTATGCGGATACCGACCGGTCTGCGTCACAGATAATCTTATTTTGGACATGTAGGTCCCACCTACAATTTATTATCTAATCATCGGAAATTACTATTTTTGGGATACGTCTTTTTAGTGCAAAACATTAACAACAAAAGAATACTCACGTGTTAAAACTTTCAACTCTTTACAAACTTAATAATGATACGGAAAGTGCCCCTCAGGTGACTTTGAAAATTCGTAGGTATCATGATATTCATACTTTAAAACATTTTTTATTTATTTACTTAATCAATACTTATAATATTTACATAATATAAGCTAACATTTAAAATACGACGTGGCAATGCTGCCAGCCTTTTGGGCACTGTTCCAGTTGACAGCGATGCGGATTTTTTGATGCTCTATGATTCTTTTGCTTATTTTTTCATATAGTATACATTTACATCATAATATTATAATTTTAAAACTGATAAGTCGAACTTTTTCTGATTATGGTTTTCTGAAACATTTACCTTAAACAATGGATTGTATTAAATATTATTATAGGGATAATGATTAACAGCTATACCTACAATATAATCCAACTTAATAATGTTGGAACAGTAACACATGCAAGCGTTTCACACGCCACCGCCATTTAATAACAATTAAAAACACGGTTTTTGGATGTTTAATATTTACGTTAAGGATCTTGTTAAGCAATTTGGTAAAACAATATTATAATATGAAACATGTGTGTGGTGTAACTGTTAATGATAGGTTAGGAGTGATGTGGTAAGGCAACATTGCAGCTTAAAAGAAGATGCAGTGACAAAGATTGAAAAGATGAGAAGAGAAATGGATATGCCTAGATGGTTTCGTCATGCTGACAGGCTGAATGAAAGGCGACTAACAAACTAATAAAGAAGATGTCAGTAGAAACGCTCTAGAAGGACATAATTATAGTGACCTTATTGGTGATGTTCTTCTGAAAGGTAAGATGCGTAGTACTCGCAACGTGCAAATGCGTATAAACGTAAACGCAGCAAAAGGAGTTATAAGGATCGTAGCAGGTGGCTTGCTATCGTTTCTGCCTACCCCGATGGGATTAAGAAGGTGTGACTTTATGTAGACAAAATGCAGCATGCAAGAGCATATTTTTCTGGAAAGCTTGCTTAGTCTCTAGTCTTCTTTTCAGCTTAAGCATTCTTAAAGCGCTAAAGGCCATGATTTAAGTTTAAAAAGTTCCTATCTAAATACCTATCTATGAAGGCTGTTGTACTAAAGTAAGTAAAGTAATCAGACTGACGAAGACGTAGGTACCTATAAACTGAAGTTACTAAGAATAGTGAATGACAAATCACTCACAAGTGTTTTATAGTAGCAATAAAATTGATTTTGATTCAAGAATCCATGATTAATAGTTCAAGTAGTTAAATCGTCTGACAGTTACAGCAACAAATTGTAAATTGTTAGAGAAAAAGTCGTCTTTATTGTCATAGATTATAGAAATGAGGACCATAAGAAGTCTTTTACGGCATTTAATTAAGAATTCTGAATTGCAGAAATGGTAATCCAAAGAAATTGTTATTGTAAGTCATAAAACCTTGTATATAAACGTTACTTAAAGTTAAGTAATGATTAGCGACTGTTTAACCATACATTTTGGACGTTTAAACATGTCTTAACTTTAACCCGCCGAAGGACACTGAAAGAGACACAATAGAAGTTTTATTGTTACCTATTACGTCAAGAGGCGTTTAGTGTCCCGCAAAAAAATTCCTAAATGGTTAAATAGGTACCTACCGGAATATATTCATAGTTCCGAAAAGCCTGCATAATATTCCCGCCTCTAACAATTTAATAAAAACAGAAACAAAAGAAGATCACACTGTCACACTCCAAGCACTATTCACACAACAATGTCATTCATTAATTAATCAAATCAATTAACATTATCAAGTTAAACACTCGACAGACAGGTGATTACGACTCCAGACATTGAATAACAATAGGTGTTAAGAAGCCTTTTTGTGATTGCTACAGATAAACGCAGTTGTTATGATCAGTACCTCAAGAGTATACACGCATCGCAAATTATGTGACAGTGAAGTGAAGACTATCAGAGGTGAAAAATATATAGTTTCAACATCATCATCAACTGCCTTGCCTTTTCCCAACTATGTTGAGGTGTTTCCAGTCTAACCGGATGCAGCTGAATACCAGTATTTTACATGGAGAGACTGCCTATCTGACCTCCACAACCCAGTTACTAAGTAATACGATACCCCTTGACAAGACTGGTTGTCCGACTTTCGGGCTTCTGACGGCCCGTAACGACTGTCAAAGATCCACGAGTGACAGCCGGGACCAACGGCTTAACGTGCTTTCCGAGGCACGGAGGGGTCACGAAAATATGAAAAGTTTACGAAACATACTTAAATAGCGTTGTGTATTTTGAAAACAGTAGCTAAGTACCTCATTCAGTTTCTTTCTATTCATTACAGCCCAGTCTCTCTCGAAGAGAAGCCTGTGTGCCAGCAGTGGGAACATTTTAGGCTATTTTTTTTTCCATTTACCTACCTCAACAGATTCGTACGAGCAATACAGCGGCATAATTCCAAGTTTCACTTATTCACCACACACAAAATAACTGAGAAACACGTTCAAAACTTCACTTAGGTATTCACCACACAAAATAACTGAGAAACACGTTCAACAGACATAAATATCACAGACTATGAACCAAATAAAACATGTTGACATATCGACATACTATTTGCAACTGATATGCAATCTAAAAGCGACTAATATTAACTAGGCAGGCTTATCTTGCTGAGAATTAGTGCTGGTAAAAATGTGCTAAGTCCTTGTATCTTTTGTTGTGTTAGTGAGTAATGGCACAAAGTAACTAATAGATAAAGGGCTAAGCCCTTATGAGTGTGTATGTGAAAGAAATGACGTATGTAGATATCTCTTTGAGTTTATAAGTTGATTGCTTTGGTTACGTTGTTTTTATGTGATGAAAGAATTTGAAAGAAGCATCATATTTTCGCGTTTCAGAACGCCTACTTGCTTCTTAGCATATCAATGGCTAAAAGTTTATAATCCTACTATTCTACTAATATTATAAACGTGAAAGTTTGTAAGGATGGATGGATGTTTGTTACTCTTTCACGCAAAAACTACAATACGGATGTGGATGAAATTTGGCACACAGATAGCTTATAATCAGGATTAACATATAGGATACTTTTTATCCCGATTTTTCCACGCAATCGAAACATATGCGGGTAAAACCGCGGGGCGCAACTAGTATATCTATACTTATAATAAATCTGTAGAAGTGAAAATTCTGTACATTGAAAATATCCAAAAAATAAATGGCGGGGTGTGTTACTAGACCGACACCGAACCCAAAAATGTGATTAAAAAAATTTTTGTCTGTCTGTCTGTCTGTCTGTTTGTTCAGGCATCACGCAAAAACTACCGGTTCGATTACGATGAAACTTGGTATAATTATTCTTTAATATCCTGGGCACCACACTGGGTACTTTTTATCCCGGAAAAGTATATACAATAAAAAACAAACTTAATTTTGCGGTAAGATCCCTATACCCGATTACCACTGTCTGTACTGTACCAACCGCAAATACTAAGTTTGTCGTAGGTTGGGTCACCCGCAGTGGAGTTCATTTTTATTCCTTTTAGTTTTAAGAGTTATTTAGGTTTATTTTTATATGAGTCGTAGGTATAGATTTTAATTTTAAAGTATAGGTAGTATATATGATAGTGTACGTAGTGACCGTAGGTTATTTTATAATACTGTTAAGTAGGTAGGTTTAGTCATTCGTATAGATATTAGTTTTAGGGATTTTGCTTATTTATTGAGTTTAGATCAGTTATCATCAGAAATAGGTTTATTTAGGTAGGTAGGTATTTAATTTTCTGTTATTGAGTTTTTTTTTTAATTAGTTAGGTACTCAGGTAAAGATATCATATAGGTACCCTCTTAATCACCACTAATGAGACACAATTGGTTTTCTATTGTAATTAGCCACAAAGGGCCCGCGACATAGATGGCATTCTGGGGAAGCACATACATTTTATCCTGTTAGCACGTTCCCGTGGGTAAATTTCCGACATCCACGCGGGCGAAGCCGCGGGCAGAAGCTAGTGTATAATATGTTTGGCGCAAAATTCAGCTACGCAAACTGCACTCACTGACGCCTACTGATTAATACATAATATATTATGCGTTAGGTTATTTTTATTTAAATACCTATAATTTAAATTGCTGTAGTAAGGCTAAATTCCAGTACTTTTTAGCAAAAAATTGCATGTAATTTTGGAGTACGAATATATTTTTTCGATGTAAATGACCTACAAAGGCGGTTTCAAAATAATGTTCATCGAAATAACTGGTTTGACTTGAGTTTGAATCAAACGGCAAAGGGATTCCCGAAGGACCCTTACCGTTACTTCAGCGCTCACCTTGACAAAAGCGATACCTTGAAGAGTGACTCCCATTTCCTTTGAGTAACTAGGTCATCATGACAAGGCAGAACTCCTCGGTCACTCCCTATATTCTTCGAAAAAACCACGGAATATATAACCGTGGAAAACTTGGACATGGAAACGTCACAGTGGACTGACGTCATAAATGATACATTTGAACTAGGACTCAGGTATTATATGTTTTAAGGTGAGAGTAGTTTGTGTAGCACCTACTCGCAACCAGCATGTATCGTTGCCAATGTCACAAACTTTGAACGTAGTTGTCACAGTGGTTGCAGACATAGAAATGTAAAAAATTGCGGACGAAACGAATGGAGTATGTTATGATCGTAGCGCATGGTATTCTGCCGATCTATTCTGCAAAAATCTAAACGCGGAAACACAGCTTGAAGGAAACTTTCAATATAGTGTCAATACCTAACATCAGATGGAATGACAGCTCACTCCAACCACACTTCACCTAAGTTTTCACGGTGAGATTTTTACAGTATAGACCGGCTTACAGTATGTTGTAATTATATACGAGTTTCTTGAATGTACACATTTTTTGATATACCTACTCTGATTTGCATAGAAAGAGTATAATTTTCATAGTTTCGAAAAGAACTTGACTCACATCACATTTGAATACTGATAAGATATAGTTCACATAATTAACAACACCTTCCATGTACCCAATAAATTGTGCCAGACTGATAATACTATACCTACACGTCTATAAAATAGATAAAATATGAATTTGCATATCAAGTGTCGGTTACAGGTATCAATTTAGTGATTCAATAATCCAAGAAAACAAACGTACGTGGATTCACAAGAACTTAGTCTGATCAAAATGTGTTTGATGGTCAAAAACTAGGCAAACTAAACTACACCCTGTATTTTCTAAGAAATTAATTAGTTCGTATGATCATCAATCACAAAACTCAAAATAACATAACATCACGTCTGTATTTGCCCCAATGGAAAAATAAATAAAAAGAAAGAAAAATAAGGGAAAAAGAAGAAATTAGCGAGGGCGGTACAATATTCATAATAAAACATACCACAATAAAGATTTGCATCCTTACGTACGTAACACAACAATATGTACGTGACAATCGCTTTCATTCCGAATTTTACTGCGACCTTATTCTGTAAACCAGCCCCGCATTTTACAAGTTTCCACCAAAACAAATCAGAGGTTAAGTTAGATCTTGAACAACCAATAGCTTTGCTGTGCGTTATTTTGTCGTTTCTCCGCCTAGCTTCACTGGCTGTACGCAATTCAGGTTTCAGCTATTCTCAATGTCCGTCAACGAAAATTTTACCGAAATTGCGGATTACGTGCCTAAAGGGTTTCTGTCCATAGACTTCATACGTAGTTTATAAGGGATTCCCGTTCCTCATCACAACATATAAACCACCACAGCACACGTACTTATTCAAATAAATAGTGAAAACATACCTCTTTCCTCATATTGACAGTAATTGAAGCTATTCTCTTTATTTCTTGAACACTTGTGCGCAAAGGCGAGGCAGGCATTTTGCACATATAAACTTTATTTCCACACTAACTTGTAATTTTTTCACAGTAATTTCATTTGAATGTTCTTTTGTAAAAACGTAAGACAATTTAATTTAGAAAAATATTAAAGTCAATTTAGAAGAATATTAAAGTCTTGTTTAATTAATTAAAATCACAAATCAACCCGCACTAACGAACAGTTAAATTGTAACTGAAAGCAGTACGTGACTTTAGTTAACAATTGGTTCAATGATGAGTAAGTTAAGGAAAACCCTTAACAAGCAATACGTCACAGTATAGCCTAGTTAATATATTAATTAATATTTATTATTTTTTAATAAGAATCGTGTACAGTTAACAAACAAGTCAGTTGCAGAAACTTCAACCAAAAAACTCCCGACTGCTGCGAAACTAAGGCGCGATCAAATTCAAATTGTTACTAAACACTTGCGGTTGACCGTACCCAGTCATAATGAATTGCAAGTTCCGGTAGTTTACTGACCCATATTCAGTGCAAGCTTACTAGAAATTGGTCAAACCGTCATCCGTGACGATTTTTGGTCCAGGTAGGTCAAAATCGTGACAAAGCAGTTAGTAGTACGACCTCCTTGGGGAACAATTTATTCCCAGAAGTACCTACTATTACTTAATAAGCCTAGAGTAGGACTTTGAACTAATAAAGTCTCACTAGGCCAGTGGGACTGGAGCCTCCTCAAACCTATTTCCTCCCACAGAATGAAGGGACTCAAGCGTCCATTGCTATTTTTTACGGAAACCCAGTGTTCAGTCATTCTATAAAATTAAAATAAAGAAAAAAAAAAAAAAAAACGATAAACTATAATAAAAAATTAAAAAAAGGATAAATTATAATTATAATAAATTATTATAAAATTATAATTATTCAAGTATAAAGTAAAGGAAGACTATGATTTACTTTAATTACAATCGAGGAAAGTTAAATTCTAACTGTAATGTAGAGATTCTGCCGTTAGCCAATGCTCTTTCTTGATTTAATGGTGTATGTGCCGGCAAAATGCAAGTACATGATGCATTTTTTTATTGCAAAATCGCCTGATGGAAAGCGATGGATGGGGTATATGGTGGAATGAGCGGGTCCTGTAGATGCCTGTACAGTGAAAGTGTTGAAAAGAGTGAAATTATTTTTTCAACTGTTTTCTGGACCACCAAGCAACCTTCCGTATACGCTAGGTAACAGCTTTCCACAGAGCTGGCATTTGTTCTTACATGAGCATAGCATAAGCATAATAATCAGCCAATAATGTTCCCATTGTTAGGTCACAGACTTCCTCTCGGTGAGACGGAGTAGGCCATAATCCACCACGCACGTCCAGTGCGGGTTGGTAAATGACATATGTCTTCGAATTTTTGATTCTAGGACATGCCGGTTTCCTCACGATGTTTTCCTTCACCGTTTTGAGAGCAGTGGTGATGAAATAATTTACACAAAGTAAAGCGCCTGTCTGGGTTCGAACTTGGAAACCTGTGCTCGAATTGTAGGTTGTAACCTACAACTCGTAAATCGCTCTCTAGTCTTGCTCTTACATAATCTTCCTTGGGACCTTAAGGTCGACTTGTTTTGCACCAGTGTATCGACCTTAAGACGGCTTTTGGCACAGTCTTTTTTCCTGGATAGTTAACTTATCTACTCTTAGCTAATTATATAACTTTTGTGAACTTTCTTTTTATCGACTTTTTTCCTTAACTATGAGTGAAGGCTTGTTATTAGCAATTTTTTTTATATTACATTCTTTATATCATTGGTTTGTTAGTCTGTAAGCCTTCTTTAAAATAAATAAATAAATTAAACAATGGAAATAAACTTATTATTATGCCAGTCGCTTATCCTGCGAATACTACCTACTGAAACTGTGACTCAGTGGAAGCTGGAGGAAAATTATAATTGATGCGGTTACCTTTATCTCTTGACGCTTAGTTAACTCGTCATTATTGGCTTCAACGTCCATAGGATGGCTTGAAGTTGTATCCACCCATATATCTGAGTTTATTTTAGTTACTTCCTCAAGTACGTCGTTCGACGTTCTATCCTCGGATAATAAGTATATTTGTCCGTTTCTTCATTAGCCTGTATTGCCCTACTGCTACGCAAAGGCCTCACTATATTCTTTACGACGGTCACGATTCTGCGCACCTTTTGGTCAATTCCTGAAGATGATTAGTCCACCCTTCGTGGTCTACTACAGCTCAATCTTACTGTTTCAGGGTACCATTACTGAATTCTACGAGCCTACAGTTAGAACTTGGCATGCGGGAGACAGGTCCAGCCCAGGACCATTCAATTCTGGGAAGCATGTTGAGCTACGTCAACGCACTGCTGAACATACAGCTCCAACCAAGCGTCGCCACAACGAAATACGTTTCAGGGTAATAAACACAATCATTTCGTAAAATATACTCCACCAATCTTACTTTATAATTAAATGACTGCGTGTTGCAGACTCCACAACCGGCTCACCGTTTCCTTTGAGAAACACTGACCGGTGTACCGACCACAAATATCAACAAATCGTATACGAATAAATCACATACGTTTATCTATGATCATTACTCGGGACACCTAGCCTTCGACAAATAGATACTATATTTTACCCCTCTTAGGCTATACTCAGACCGTCAAACGGTAACAGTTAGTTTTTACATGATTGTTTTGATATTGTGTATTGCTTCAGACAGTTAGGATAGCCAGGGCCATAGTTGAGATAATATTATAGTTTACCCTTAAGCTGTTCAAAGACGAAGAAGTAAAAGTAACATTCAAAATTAAATCATTTATTTTAAATAGGCATATAAAAGGCACTTTTTAACGATAGAATAGAATTGATTCTCGCCTCTTCCAAAAGGTCATTTCCTATGGAGAAGAATGGCTAAGGAACTACACCGTTACTCTTTTAAAAGGTTCTACAAGACAGTGTTCAGATATTGTGGTTCATTGCCTATTACCTATGTATATTGTATTGTATGTAGAGGGGTGAACAATATTATCTCATTCGGACAGGGTGGATTTTTGAGACAGGGCAGTAAGGACCGGTTGCAGTAGGTTGCGGGTTTTAGCTAAGGGAAAACGTTTTTAGGAGTCCTTACCTTTGTAGGAGTACCTACGTAGGTAGATGTCGGAACAAGGCAATTAGAATATATCTAATATAATATTTTACAGTCGTGAGTCCAATATAAATCTTCTCACCAATTAAAGTTGAATTCGGACAAACAAAACCAGGCAAGAAGTATCGAGTCCAACTTACAACCGAACCAAACTTTAAAATCATCACCACCCTTATAAGACAATCTCGATGTTCGTCTGTGCGCGCCCTTAGTCACAATAAATAAGATGGGTGGTGATAAATAAAAGCTCACTTCACCGCGGCAGCCGGTCACAGGTCGAGTGGTTATCTGTTATATCTTGGAGTGAAAGTTGATATTGGAGACGGAACCAGCAATTTGTAACTGATTTTAAAAAAGAGGAGGGTATACAAAAAGAAACGAAAAATAAAAGGCAGACGATAGAATAGAATTTACACAACTTTGTAATAATTCATACAAAAAAGCAATAGAAAAGAACAGTTTCTGTTTTTACCGATTTTGAACATATTCCGGATTTTTCTTTACATAAAAACCTAATTTGGACTATTACGAAAATTTCCAAAACTTTTCAACTTTGTGTATTAATGAAACGGGTTTTTTAAATTTTATTTCATACGAAAACTACCTTTTGGAACGACTAGAACGACTAGAATCAATTCTATTTTACTGTAATTTTTGACGATCAGAAGTGCCTTTTATGTGTCTATTTGAAATAAATGATTTGACTTTGACTTATTTTGATGCAATTAATTATTTAATTTAATTTTGCTTTTTAGCTAATGCATCTAAAAAGGTAAATTATGTACTAGGTATTGTAAAAACAAAAAATTAACTCATAATAAATACAGGATGTACAGGTGACATTCAAACCTCGAATTCAATCAAAAGGTCACCCCTATGAGGAATGAGACTTAAGTACGTACCTGTATCTAGTGCGTAGGTATAGGTACTAAATGCCAGCTAGTGTTACTAACTATAATTACTGGAAATATTTTAACCACAGCAATTATTCTAGTAATCTGGCAGAAAAAATTGAACAATACACCAGATACATACATCAGACAGCAACTAATAAAAAACAAATAGAAAGTATAAAGAGCGATGTTGTGGAAAAAATGAGGCTGAAAAATCCTGGAAAATGATTTGAGTTTCGGAAATCGGCGTTAAAAATACGAACAAAATCAAACCTTCTTTACGAAATTAATATCATTTTGCAATGTTTTGTCGTTAGTAACTATTTTGAACACACATTATTTCTTTCCACCTTCAAGTCCTTACGTTTATGTAAATATTAATTAATCCACGGAGTACCTGCAGCATTGTCTCCCTTTCTCTCTTTAATCCATCTAAAGGTTGTCTGCGATGAGACACCCCATGTAAAATTTCCACAATTGTACCTATCTGTAATTTTTATGGTGTACATAAAAAGAGTAAAGTAATAAATAAAATAATATAAATCTCTTATTTTATTTTATTATTTATTTTATTCTAATAAGATAATTATTATTATTTATTTTTATTTTCTTTTTAGAACACTGATTTCTGTTTCTTCTAATTCATGATTTGATCTAATTGATGTATTGGTTTATAAATTAATCTTTTAAGATGTATCCCCCTAATTTCTAACTCTAATAATTTATTAAAAACTGCGCCATCATTAAAATAAATAATTTACTTCTCGCACCACTACTACATAAACTCATCCGCATCTCGCAAGCGCCGGCGCATAATTCAAGATGCGTCGGATAATCGAAGCGCAGCATAGTGATAGGTTTACCGTCAGTTCGCGCGATAAATAACTTTATTGTTTACGTTAAATAAACAACTTTATTTTATTAATAAACATTTCACTTGTGATTGTGATTAGTTAACGTAAGTAAGTTGCTATTTACTGAGTTTCACCTGTGTGGTTTCTTGTCGTTTTGAATGAATTTGCAAGCGGTATGATCGCCAACCTAAATAATTACAATAGAAATGGGAAGCAATTTTGATTGTTTTACGCACATCATTTATGATTCATCAATGGTTCTACAATGCAATGAATTTGCTTTGTGACTTGCGACTGTGATACGGAATCAGACTGTTGATAATTTCAAGAATATTGAGGGTTTTTTTTATAGTTTTCTTACTATTGTTCTAGAAAACTAATGTTTAAATATTTTATTTTTAAATCAGATAGTATTTACAATAATATAATTATAAGCTATCTAATTATCTAACTAGCCTGTATTGGCCCACTACAGGGCAAAGGCCTCCCTCTCCAAACAATTCTGTCTTTTGCGTGTGCCAGCCAGTCCTTACGGTAGGACTCAAGCTTGTCCCGCCATCTCCATCTTGGCCCGTCGCGATGGCGTCGTGCGTTTAGTGCGAACCAATCGGTGGCCAGAAAGTCGCCCGGACATGTCTGCCGCATGTCAGATGACAATTGGGCTGAGAGAACCACCGACTACCCACTAATTATAAGCTAACAGTTTTAAAACATTAATTATGAGGAGGGAAAAGAACCATAGGGCATAAAAAATTCGTCGGCATTTCCCAAATGGCATCAAAAAATTCGTCGGCATCACCCAAAAGGCATCAGTATTAGTGAATGCCAGTGTACTTAAACTAGGTAACTCTTGGGTGATAAAAAGTATAAAAATAACTTAAAACACTGAACAGAGTGACACAATTCGGAGAAAAACTATTTTATCTTTTTTATTAGTGTGGCCCTTTGTTAGCTGCTATCGAATCTACGAATCGATTATTAAGTTACAATTATTGTTACAAAAGATCACAAAATAAAAATAAGTCAACGATATAAAACATGTTCTTTCACTTACCGATGCTGTGCTCTCTTCCGGTCTTTCCAATAGGTATAAGATTCATCTCGAATAATATATGCAAAAAAGATGGCTACGGCATATTCTTTTTGGAAGTTAGATATTCCGCAAAAAGAATGTGGTGAAATATACTTATAGGGAAAAGTCAGCCCCCAAAAATAATGAGATGCAGTCGGCTTCTTATGGTTTCGAAATATTTTAAAATCCCATTTAGTGACCAACAATTTTCTAAGTAATAATAATGCTTAGCGTTAAACATATTCATTAGTCAATTACGAAATAAGTTTTAGTATCTGATTACGGTAGCTACTGAAAGCTCATTAGTAATTTTAGAAGCGTGAAACCTAATGATATTGATATTGTATACACCGCTCATTTAATTTCACTAAATACCACTAAGTGTTCATTCAAGTTTTATTTTATTTCTTGATTTATTAACACCTAATAAAGAGACGTACATCTATGATAAACAGATTTAAAAAAAAAACTATAAGAAATTTTGTTACAGCGCCATCTGTTGTCGAGTAGGAGAACTAAGTTAATCTCAAAACATTAAAAATCGAGACATAAAAAAGTCAAGCGTTTATTACAGGTAAAAAAATACTTACAGTACGCCTTGATTTTATTTACTTATGCATTGTATGAGTATGTGTGAGTTATAAAATCAACATGACTTTCGATGCAACTTTGTTTAAAATGGTACCTAATTTTTTATCTGCCATTTGCAACTATTAAGTTGTTCACAGCATAATTTTGCACCCGGATTGTTATACACCGTTTTTAGTTAAAATATTGTTTATTTTCATAAACATCTGGTCTTCGTAACCTAGACCAGCTAAAACAATGTTATTTACATTTACCATTTTTCAGCCAAATCCACACAGCTACGAGAATGCTTCACGGATGTATCGTTTTTTTAGTGAAATATGTACGTAACTGTTTGTTAGGTACGATTATTAACAAGAAAATCGATGAACCACCGATAAAGCGGATACAGATGAAGGATATATAAGAGCACAATCACTTATGAAGTTATGAGTCACGAGGAATGTAAACATTAGGTTTATCGTGGTTTCAGAATACATGTTAAGTACACAATGTATATCTACCTATCGAGAAATGTATTTTATCTTTTAAGGAAAAAGGATTTCGAAAGATGTATGGACGTACAGTCACGAGCACTAATATGTCAACACTTGGCTACTTTCAATTGCGATTTTTTCGTGAAATAACGAATGCAACGTTGAAATACGACACATTACATAAACCTATAGGTTCGAAAATGCTATGTTCGTAACAACATAATATTTCATTCAAAAATAAAGGAGTAAATCGCTTTTCAATAAAGCCGAGTGTATACATACTTTTGTTCATGAGTGTACCTGATCATCATCATCATCTACAGCCCGCCTTCATCCTCTGTTGAGCATAAGCCTCGACACTTAACTGAAGATAAATTTGAAATAGCTTCAAAAGCAAATTAGATAAAGATAGTTATTTGGTTACCTACGTTAGGTTTATGCTACCGTAAACCGTAGTAGGTATAAAGTAGTACACATAACTGTTACTCATAATCGGCCTATAATATACAACATGTCCCGGAATTAACGCACACTACCGGACACCCCAATTAGAATATTATGTTATAATCATAATACATACACTGAATTTTTATTATTATGTAAAAAACTTTGTTTTTTTAATAAAATAGTTATACTGATTGTGGGAGAAAATTATGGTCACATTACAAATCTACGCATGCACACAGTCGCATTCCTATAAGGGTCTAGCTTAGTGGGTATTTCATCCATTTTGGTTTGTTTTGCCAGTACAGCGGAAGTGTGACAGTAATTTACGTAATTTTAATTATTTTTGGGATAAAATATTACCTATATTAAAAATTACAGAAATCGATTCAGTAAACGATTCTGAAAAAACTACTTTCATAATGTGCATTAATTCAGTTACACATTGTATATTACATATTACATTATATATTTACAGGCGTAGAGCTTAGTTTAAGCACCAGTCTCCCACAATATTAAAATGTGTTTCCAACTCTGACACCATATAAAATATATATTTGTTTGTAATATTGTGGTAAGAAAAATAAATCTTATTATTATTATTATTCCCACTGCTCTGAACATGCCTCCTCTTTACGAGAGGGAGTGGAATAATAATCTACCACGCGGGCCCAGGGTTGATAGATGTCACATATCAAATCAAATCATTGAGTTTCAAAAATTCGCAATGAATGTGCGCAATAATGGAAGGAGTGATGGGGCTATGGACAAATGCTGCACTTGCACGCTGCATGAGCGTGCCTGATCCATCACCACTCGTTCGATGTCCACCGCCCACAGGATGGATTGAAAGCAGCACATAAAGTGATTTTTTGCTCCATTGGTGTAATTGCCATATATATATTTATGTTCTGTAATTTGTATGGTGTACAATAAAGAGTATTCTATTCTATTCTATTGCCGTATGGCGTTCCAGTGTGAGGATAAATAAATAAATATTATCGAATTATTGGTTCTAGGACATACCGTTTTCCTCACGTTTATAGAGCAGTGGTATGTGTGTACCAACATCGTAGTTTCGCGACTACTTTGATAGTCTGTACCACACACCCTTAACATATTTCTCATACACGCTGTAGAACTACCAAGTTCAAAGATCCAATAAAAACAATTGAACATCTTTACATAATCGATTAGCCAGCTACCCATCAGTATCATATTATTATTCATCTTGTAACCTAATCGGGTCATAATTGCCGCGTCAACTGAACTCATGATGCTATTATTAGCTTTAAGTGTTCACGTGGATCTAGTCTAAGAGTGTGGGTGGGAACATAACATAACATCCCGCTTGTTTCTCCATGCAATAGGGATCCTCACGCAAGTCCCATGTGACAAGGACCGAGCCTATTGCCATCAAACTCAAACTCATTTGCCAGATTTGAGAATCAAACTACAAATAAAGATAAAAAGTAAAAAAACCGGCCAAGTGCGAGTCGGACTCGCCCATGAAGGGTTCCGTTACGTTACGATTTATGACGTATTAAAAAAAAACTACTCACTAGATCTCGTTCAAACCAATTTTCGGTGGAAGTTTATATGGTAATGTACATCATATATTTTTTTAGTTTTATCATTCTCTTATTTTAGAAGTTACAGGGGGGGGGACACACATTTTACCACTTTGGAAGTGTCTCTCGCGCAAACTATTCAGTTTAGAAAAAAATGATATTAGAAACCTCAATATCATTTTTGAAGACCTATCCATAGATACCCCACACGTATGGGTTTGATGAAAAAAAATTTTTTGAGTTTCAGTTCTAAGTATGAGGACCCCCAAAATTTATTGTTTTTTTTTCTATTTTTGTGTGAAAATCTTAATGCGGTTCACAGAATACATCTACTTACCAAGTTTCAACAGTATAGCTCTTATAGTTTCGGAAAAAAGCGGCTGTGACATACGGACGGACAGACAGACAGACAGACAGACATGACGAATCCATAAGGGTTCCGTTGCCATTTGGCTACGGAACCCTAAAAACAGTGCAGTGATAATTATGCATAGTGCTAGGCCCTATGGACTCCTGTCTGAAATAAAAGTTTTCTATTCTATTCTATTAACCCAGGGGGCCTACATCGAAGTGCCAAGTGCGAATGTTCGGATCGGACCGACACATGGCCGAACCGAATATTATTGAAAAATGCGAAAAAAGTTCGGATCGGCTCTGTTGGGTCGGGACCATAGTCAATATTCGAAAGAGTGTAGGAGTGTAGGATCGGAACCGACCGAACCAAATATGTAGTAACTTCGTAGCAGGAAACGGCCGAACATTCGGGCGATACTACTTCGGAGTAGACCCCCTGGACCCTGCTCAGCAGTAGCCCATACGACCGTTAGACCAACCCATGTTTCAATGAACTCTTTGAAATATTGGAATCTACGTAAAACCACCAAGGCCAAAGATTAAATTAAAAAAAAAACAATTGCATATTATCTCTTTACCTAATTGATTCTACATTTATATACGTGTTATTATCGTCTTGTAACCTAATCGGTAGGTACATAATAGCCGCATCAATTGAACTAATGAGGCTAATAATAGCTTTAAGTGCCGTCCACGTGGATCTAGGATAATGTAGTATCAGATTATGCGTTAATGCTTGATTATTTATTATCTTACGTAATAATAATAATAATAAGAAATTTATTTCAGACGAAGTCCATATGCTGTTAGTAACACAAAAAACAAACAAAAACAAATCCACAGAATTAATCAAAAAATCAACATCACAAAGTGGCACCGCCCAGGAGTGCCAGTTTATGGCAAACCCTGGATGCGACCACAGACCTACAGTGTGTAGTCGCAACCAGTGCCTCCACATCGGCCCCCAGCATCGAGTCCCAGCGGCCCACAAACACGCTCAGAAGGCTGTTCGAGCTGGCCTGCATGCACCTCATCATAAGAGATGCACTTTAATTTCGGAAGTCGGTGTCAAAAAAGGAAAATGCGGAATCAGCGACACCGACTATCAAAATTAAAGTTATTTTTCTCTTTGTAGTGTTTTTTTTTGGAAGACGGTTGTATTTTTTTATTTTTTTTTGTAAAAAAGTTTTTATTGACTGTTAGTGTTTAGTTTAGTTTATGATTCTGTACGAGTCGCAATAAATACTTTTTTCTTTCTTCTTTCTTTCTTTTATTTCGTTGTTGTCCTAAGGGCAATTGTCTGTATCAAATATGTGTGTATATGGAATTTGGTAATTTTTTTCGGTTTCATAACATTATGTTGTTGTACCGCGATTCTTCTGAGATTGGTCAGGGGATCGTCTTAGGAGCGGAGTTTTAGGAATTGGGGTATAAGTACGCTTAGGGGCACTATGAGCAGCAAAGAAAAAAAAAATTTTTTGGTTAAAAAATATTTTTGGGACCGTCAATTTTCCAAAAACTTTTTTTTCCAAAAACTGAAAATTTTGTTGCAGTTTCGGGTTAACCTTGACCATAGAAACTATTTAGATTCTAAGAAGCATGGCCCTGAAGTTATGGTCGTTGGATGTTTTATTTTTAGAATTTATATACTGTTTGTTTAGGTGTTTCAGGAATTACAGTGACATTTTCTGGACTCAATTGTGTAAAATTAGGTTTAATTTCAGTTCATCTCATTTGTTAATATGTGAATGAGTAATTTAATGCTAATCTGTCATTATGGAACATATGCGGTGACAGAATAAATTGTATGTATTTTGGGGTTATCTGCCCACTTCCGTTAATATTTATATCATTTAATAATAATATCCCTGGACATTTCACACAGCGCCATCTAGTCCCAAGCTAAGCAACCTAATGCTTATGTTATGGTAACAAGATGGCTGATAAACTACTTATATGCATTTTTTTTATGTAAATACATACATATTATAGATAGAAAAACACCCAGACTCAGAACAAATACATGTAGGACTTACAAATATTTGTTCTGTGCGGGAATCGAACCCGCGACACGCAGCGCAGCAGTCCGATCGCTCAGCCACTGCGCTAACCGTGCTGCCAAATAGATGCCTGATTGACTGACGAAACTGTCGCCAGGGTAGCCCGATTTGCAGTCAGTGTCAGGTTGTGTGTTGAACAAAATATGATTCGCGACCGTAGTAAGAATGTATTTACAGAATTATAATCATTAAAATCCACAACCCTCTAAGTTCAGATTGATTGTTCATTAAAATATTCATAATCTATATATATATAATGCAAAGTCCTGACTGACTGACTGACTGACTGACTGACTGACTGACTGACTGATAGATCAACGCACAGCCTAAACCGCTGGTCCTAGAGACATGAAATTTGGAGGGTGGGTTCTTCGTGAAGAGTAGGCATCCACTAAGAAAGGATTTTTCGAAATTCCACCCCTAAGAGGGTGAAAAGGGGGGAATTCGTTTGTATGAAAAATCTTATTCCTTGAGTTAATAAACTTGAAACTTGGCACGAATACTTATCTAAATAAATTATGAAGATTGTCAGTTTTTTTTTCTTATAAACTACCCCCTAATAAGGGATTGGGGGGTTTCAAAGTTTGTATGGAAGAATTTTAGCGCGCAGTCCGATTTACTTGAAACTCAGTATTTATACCTAATATTGAAAGTAAAGAATAATGTGTATCAGGGTTTTTAGAAAATCTACCCCTGACGGGCTAAAATGGGGTAGTCAATTTTTCAGTGGAGGATTTTACTGCATGGCTTGATTAACTCGAAAATTAGTATAAATAATCTTTGAGTCAAGTTATGAATACATCCCAAACGATTTTTTTTAAATTCCACCCCTGTGGGGGTGAAAAGCGGGGATACAGTTTATATGAAAAATCTTCTTCATTAGGTTAATAAACTTGAAACTTTTCAAGAATACTCGCCTAAGTAAGTAATAAAGTTTATCATTATAAGTTTTTCAAAACTACCCCTCAAAGGGGGATAAAGGGGTGTTGAAGTTTGTGTGGAATAATTTGAATGCGCGGTTCGATTAATTCGAAACTCAGTGTTTATACTTAAGACCAAAAATAAAGAGTAACATGTATCAGGATTTTTCGAAAATCTACCCCTAACGGGTGAAAAGGGGCAGTTAATTTCACAAGGGAGGATTATAATGCGTGGCTTGATTAACTCGAAAATTGGTATAAATAATCTTTGAATCAAGTTATGAATAATCCCAAACGATTTTTCAAAATTCCACCCCTATGGAGGTAAAAAGCGGGGGATACAGTTTATATGAAAAATCTTATTCATTTAGTTAATAAACTTGAAACTTGGCAAGAATACTTGCCTAAGTAAGTAATAAAGTTTATCATTATAAGTTTTACAAAACAGCCCTTCAAAGGGGGATATAGGGGTGTTAAGTTTGTGTGGAAGAAATTGAATGCGCGGTCCGAGTAACTCGAAACTCAGTATTGATACTTTTGACAGAAAATAATCAATAATAAGTATGTAAAGTTGTCGAAAATTTACCACTGACGGGACAAAAAGGGGTAATTCAGTTTTTAAGGGGAGGATTTGAGCTTGATTGAATTTCTGATTTGGCATAGAGATAGATGGCATCCTGGGGAAGCACATACATTTTATCCTGTTAGCACGTTCCCGTGGGATAATTTCCGACATCCACGCGGGCGAAGCCGCGGGCAGAAGCTAGTTTTATATAAAAAGGGACTCTTCATTTTAAACAATGCTCTACTTATTGAAATCTCTAGGTCAGGTGCGTAGCACTCCGCCAGGGCCACGGGTTGTTCGAAAGAGATACAGTAAATACAGTCACTCCATGTAAAATACTAGTATTCAGCTGAATCCGGTTAGACTGGAAGCCGACCCCAATATGGTTGGGAAAAGGCTAGGCAGATGATGATGAGACGAAGTGGCGGGCAACAACTAGTCATCTATACACCGTTACATTTTGATTGTTTTAATCCTTAAAAGGGGTCATTGTACTCATCATTATGAACAACGTTTACTACGGGACCAACCCTGAAATCGTTCGCATAACTCGACATAATAGTTGAATCAACAGATTTTTTTTTTCACGATTTCAGGATTGGTCCCGTAGTAAAAGTTGTTCATAGCGATGAATACAATGACCCCTTTTAAGGATTAAAACAATCAAAATGTAACGGTGTATTGTTTATTTTTCTGGATTCTATTCATTACCAAAAAGATAATATTTTTGGTAAATTGTAATTAAAATTAAGAAACTGCGTCATTAGGTTGACCTTTCAGATACCTAATTATGCTGGGTAATTACAGGTATTCTGAAAAACCCAATGTCATTTTCAACTGAATTGCGAACCGTGATGACCGCAATTACATTTTTTTGCAAACATTTCATTGTATCCATCACCCGCATTCAACAAATTAAGGTAATGACGTCATCCCAAATATATGGTACATACACGAAATAATAAATTAGTTCCAAACACTGCACACGTTAACAATACAACGAGAACAATACTCGTAAAATGAAACATGGTTTACTTAAAGAAAAAAGTAACAAAGTGAATCAATACAAGAACAAGCGTTTTGAATCTTGTTTGTTTTGTAATGTAATAATATTATGTAGGTAAATAGCACAATACATAGGCATGCAATAAAGTGACGGTGCATATGCGCATTTGTGCGTGTCACTGATGAAATCATCATACATAATCATCATCTGCCTGGCGCAGTGGCTGCCTTGAGCGATCAACTGCTGAGCTGCGTGTCGCGGGTTAATTGTATTGCCTACAGGTAACCTGTAGGTTCCGGGTCTGGCTGTTTGTGTGTGTGAGTTTAAATGTTTGTGAACGCACCCACGATACTTACTGGAGTAATTCCTAGTGTGGTTGCCCCACACTAGGAATTACTCATGTATCGTGCGTTAAAAAAAAAAAAAAAAACTATGTAGGGCTTCCAGTCTAACCGGATGTTTTTCAACCAGCAGTTTCATGAAGCGACTGCCTATCTGACCTCCACAACCCAGTTACTAGGTAATACGAAACCCCTTGGTAAGACTAACCATCATCATCATGATATAGTATATACTTAAATAGCTTCTACTCGCGACATCATCCACGTGAAATTTCTTGTTCCCTCGACCCACCCCGTCGTATCGCATCGCATCGTCTGCCCGCGCTATTACTTAGTTTTTGCTTAGATTTCTTTCTAGCTTTTTTCTTTTACCTTGGCTCCTTATGGACCTATCGTGATGTCAATAATTATTTTCTCTTTAGTTATACTCTATCTATAGCCTTCCTCAAGAAGATTTCAAATCCGACTAGTACTCAGTTCCAAAGATTAGCGCGTTCAAAAAAAAGAAAAAACAAACAAATTTAATTTAATTTATTTATTGAAACCCAAACTCAGTTTACAGAAATCTGTGTTCGATAACAACTGCATTAGTATAATATTGTGTCGCAGTCATTAACGCCCACCTCCAAACAGTCGAGACAAAAGTAAAACTAAAAGACTAAAAATTAAAACCAAACAAAATATTAAAAATGTGGTACATTTCTGCCTAACCCTTTTGGGAATACAGGCCTATAGCATTCCACTGCTGGACATAGGCCTCTCCTATCGCACGCCATTCAACTCGATTTTCGGCAACTCTCATCCACCCAGCCATCCTGTGAAGATCGTCGCTCCGTCCCACTTTACGTTTACGATTCACGGTCTCCACTCAAGAACACGTCTACCGCAACGGTCATCGATGACGATGATGGCGTGATGTTATGCTATGTGAAATATTATATTGATGTATTTAACTTAATTTTTTTTTAAATCTGTTGATCCATAGATTTATATTCGCATAACTCGACATAATGTATGGATCAACTGCATTGATTTTATTTCACGATTTTAGGGTTGGTCCCGTAGTAAAAGTTGTTCATAATGATGAGTACAATGATACTTAACGATCAAAATTTAACGGTGTATTAATTTTTCAATTTATTTTCATGAATATTTTAACCGCATCAGCTAATATTAACTACTTAATCATAGGTATTACCGATACGTGACTTAACGTGACTATTCGTAGGTATGTAGCTTGTATATCGACCGAATCCGCGACATACCTGTATGTATCTTGCATAGTAATGCGTACTAGGTCATCCGGATCTGTATTGCGTAGAGTTTTGTAAGATACCTAGTTGCGGTAAAGTTACAGATTACATATTTGCATCGTAATCAAATAGATATACATTTTATATCTATACGCACCACCGGGGCTAGCTGTGAGGGGCTCGTAGCTAAATAATAACAGCCGTACGCGTCAATTGAAGGTTGAGCGACGCTTACCGTGGTCGGGGGATAGGTTTCGAAACCAGTCCGTGTCTCGGAAAGCACGTTAAGCCGTTGTTATTGATAAATCTTTGACAGTCGATACGCGTAGTCAGAAGCCCGAAAGTCTGACAACCAGTCTTACTAAGGGGTATTGTCTTATCCAGTAACTACTTAGGTTGTGGAGGTCAGATAGGCAGTCGCTCCATGTAAAATACTGGTATACAGCATACGGGTAAAAAGCAGTGCGATTCTGTAACCATCTCACCGTGAAAATTTAGGTGACGTGAGCTTAGAGTGAGCTGTCAATAGTGTCAATCCTTAGCATTAGCTGGGAATGACAGCTCACTCCACGCTCACTTCACCTAAATTTTCACGGTGAGATTTTTACAGCATCGATTGGCTGGAAACCGATCTCAGAATACTTGGGAAAAGGCTAGGCAAACGATGACTGACACGCAACTGCACTGGTATGATGGTAGGTACAGACGCCAGCACATCAAGCTACTACAATCTATTAGATTTTCAACATTATCGTTAAGCATTAAGGTTCAAGGTTGATTGGAAAAATTTGACAGTTTCGCGTAGCTTGACCTGCCGGCGTCTGTACATGTACAATCAATTCGTTTCATCCATTCGTTGAATTAAAATGTCATGTAAGTAGATATTGTGTGAAAATGTCATGTAGATATTGTGTGAAAATATAATGTAGATATTGTGTGAAAATGTCAAGTCATAGAAATTCAACCAAGCCCTTGCATGGTTGCTATTATCGCTCTTTTATAATTTTAACCCTTCGTATACCGGAACGTGGATCCACGCGAAACACAATGGCTTTTTATTATTTTATTTAGTTACGGCTTTAAACCGGTTAAAGGATAAATTAAGTATTATACATAGGTACCCATACAGGAAAAACTCACAATTATTTTGTGAATTTTCCTATTCATAATTTCCCTAATTAAGCCTATACTGTTGAGGAGAAATAGATTTTCCTACTATAATTATTCACTGCTTGTATTATTAAATAGGTACATATTTTAAACTCTAACATAAATGGGAGCTAACGTTTCTGATTGACCTTTGAATAGAAACTTCAAAACCAACTCAACGTCAACTCTCATTAAACTTCAACGCCTACTTTCTACGCAAGAACCAAAGCAGCCAAAATCGACCTGTCAGGTATAGTGCTACAAAGATCTGTTGGCGCTTTTTTAAAATTTATTAAAAAGAACATGATTCTTAATAATTAATTACAATCTAGCCTAAAAGACTAATAAGCAATTTAAATCTAAGTTATTTTTTTACGTGAGAATTATTTTAAACTTAAATTATCTTACACAAGACTTTAAAGAAGTCCGTTCCACTTTCTTAGAGTCTGATATGACGATACTCACTTTGTTCATGTGTATATTATGTAAACAAAACCTTTTGAGTTAGTGTAGTGTAATAAACTGTAGAAATAATACTGTTAGCGCTTGAATGACATTGATAAGAGGACGCAGTTAGTAAACATTTTGTGAAATTGAGTTGAAAATCAAGATGGCGGCTACTTTTGATTTTGGCCACGCGCCTACGGGTAAATCAGTCATATTGTAACTCAACCCTATCATATAGAACACCTCTCAAAGGCTATAATGACCTTCAAAGTAGGTTGAAACAACCCGACAGACATCAAACTAAAGAAAATTATAGACAGAAACCTCGGTTGCATCCTCGAGCAACGGGTTGTTCAAGAAGAGCTAAGAAATATAGACTGAATGACTAACATGCAGGATAATAATTGGCAATATTACCAGGCAACCTGAACCATGTCCGTGAGAGATTTAAACACTTCACAGAAAAGATACATCTTAATAGAGTTCCAAGTATTTGCCAAGATGACTAAGGCTTACGGATTGCTTTTTGAAAATGTGGGTCTGAGTCTGAGTAACTCTCCTCGGCTAAGTGGCGCCCAAATCACCACCACAAGCATAAAACAAACCAGTAGTGCGATTCTATAACCATCTCACCGTGAAAACTTAGGTGAAGTGAGCGTGGAGTGAGCTGTCATTCCAAATAATGCTAGAGATTGACACTACTGACAACTCACATCAAGCTCACTTCACTTGAGTTTTCACGGTGAAATTTTTACAGAATCGACCGGCTGATACCGTCTTATTTATAGTTCTCAAAGCCTTTGAGTCAGTCTTTGTATTTCAAACTTTAGTTCGACTAAGGGCGGGTGGTTTTACGTCCACTTGACGCACGCGTATACGTCAAAAATGGCGCTAACTATCGTCAAACCAAACAGCGTTATTTCAAATTACAATTACAAAAGCATTCTAAGCAACAGTCTGCTTCTAGAGATTTCCTTTCGAATTTCGTAATATGTGTACACGATCTTTTCATACTCCTTTCGTTCATTCATCTTAACAGTACCGGTTTTAAATAGTACGCACCGATTGGCTCATGTCCTTCTACTGAGGCGTTCCCCGCTACTTTACCATCGACATCCGATGTGAATTTCTTTGTTGCTCACCTTTCATTCACTCTGTAAACTATAAAAAATGATTCCGGTAAATCGATTCCAAATTCTTCCATTAAATGACACGCATCGCCGCATCTCACATAATCACATAAGTAACACTTAACTTTTTACTGAAAGACATGAATTGTCTCGGAATCGATAACTTTTCTCCCATTCCTGTCATTCACGCGTTGAGAAACCACAGATAGCGTAATATCTAAAAGATCATTTGATAAAAACGTGTGATTTTTATCGTAAAGACTTGTGGCTAAATGATAACAGCCGCACGGGTCGATTGAATGTTAAGCAACGCTTGCCGAGGTCGGTTCGTGGATGGGTGACCATCCATTATACATCGAGATCCCTCCGTGCCCTAGAAAGCACACGGGTAACCAGAAGCTCAATCAAGGGTCGTGGAGGTTAGATAGACAGTCGCTCTATGTAAAATACTGGTATTCAGCTGCATCCGGTTGGACTTAGAGCCTGGAAACCGACACCAACATTGTTGGGAAAAGGCCAGGCAGTAGTTTTTTGACGGTTGTTTCGATATCATGATTCTCTTGCCCTCATCCAAATTTATTTGTCCATACGTCTCCATTCGTGATACGTCTCTCTTTTAGTCTTCATCTCGTCTGTGGCAGCGTAGAGGTCACTATGTTTACATTTTTTGGGGTAAAGAGTGCAGGATAAGAGGTTCTTGTGGCTAAGTAATAACAGCCGCACGGGTCGATCGATCAGGTTAAGCTACGCTTGCCGCGGTTGGTCCGTGGATGGGAGACCATCTTTACATACCAAGACCCCGTCGTGGCTCGGCGTTGGTCCTGGCTGTCATGCGTGGATCTTTGACAGTCGTTACGGGTCGTCAGAAGCTCGAAAATCTGACAACCGGTCTTACCAAGGGTTATCGTTATTAGGTACACAGTAATTGGGTTGTGGAGGTCAGATAGGCAGTCGCCCCATGTAAAATACTGGTATTCAGCTGCATCCGGTTAGACTGGAAGCCGACCCCAACATAGTTGGGAAAAGGCTAGGCAGATGATGAGAGGGCAGGATAAGAGGTGGAACATAGTTTGTGACACAGATCCACATTCACACCCTCCTGCCGTGCAGCCGTGCCATCGTAGGAGCCCGTTTACGAGGCTGTAGTTACATCTTTGCACTTAGTTGCCGAGCAAGTGACGGCGTTTTAGGCCAAGGGTACTCTAGCACCTGCCGATCAATTCTGTAAAAATCTCTCCGTGAAAAGTTAGGTGAAGTGAGGTTAGAGTGAGCTGTCAATAGTGTCAATCCCTAGCATTAGTTGGAATGACAGCTCACTCCACGCTCACTTCACCTGAGTTTTCACGGTGAGATGGTTACAGAATCGCAATGCTGATAATAGTTACCCATTTTTGGCATCTGTGGTCACCTTTCGTATCCTACAAAGCATACATTTAGTTGGTATTCACTGCCGTGCCATCGACACGATGAACATGAAGAGTCGTAAGCGACCCAACTTATTCGCATAAGTTCTTTTTTTGTAAAAGGTGAAATACATTTGTTTTCTTTTTAGCTGTCAAATTGATGTGCGCTTTTCGTATTGTGTGTAATCGTCGTTAAACATGATTGTACTAATTATAAATATTTATTCGTTTACGCCATAAATCCGCAATTTTCTTGCGCTTTAATCCTTTTAAGTCAAAGTCAAATCATTTATTTCAAATAGGCACATAAAAGGCACTTTTGAACGTCAAAAATAAAATTGATTCTAGTCGCCCCTTCCAAAAGGTAGTTTTCGTATGGAGAAGAATGGGCAAGAAACTCCAACGTTAAGACTATTACAGTCGTCATCTAAGACTCAATAGTAGCTGTTCCGATAGCCATGCTGTACGGCAAATATTATCATAACAAGCAGGTACTGTTTGAATCGGATCGCAGTCTCGTCATTCGACCGATAGTGTTTTTATGTGTCCCGATACATAATTCAATAAGACTTTCTTTTCGATTAGTAATCCAGCACCCTAATTGCGTAACACACGTTCAATCGGAATCGGTTTCATTTTGACAGTTCAACAACATTCATTGCGTTATTTACGTGTTGAGCAGACAAATTTTTCGAACTTATGAAGCAAAATGTATTAGCAATTTGCTTCAAAATGAGTCAGATTCCGATTGATCGTGTGTTACGCAATTAGGGTGGTGGCTGCAAAAACTGCTGGATTTAATTAGATATTGTAGATGAAGATGAAATAAAATCTAGTTTTTTTTACACGGAAAAGTACTACAAGATCAACAGGCAACAGCATTTTTCTGGAAATTAATGCACTTTCGTCCGGGTTTAAGAAATTGAAGAGTTGAAATGAGAATAAAAGGGGTGCACATTAAGCAGTTACTTAGCGCAAAAAACATCACTTACAAGTTATCACGTAGAAATGGTTGGTGAAACGGGAGCGGTTGTTTAGAAAACTGCTGATGTTTGTCATTCAAGTTCAAATGCAAAATATTTTATTTTACATAAACCTTCATGGGCACTTACGATGCCTACAAACGTCAGCAGGTAGGTCCACATTAGACGTAACTTTGATAAGTATCAATTAACTAAATAGATAACTTTAATAAGTATCAATTAACTAAATAGATCCATAGAATAGAAAAAAAAACTCATTAAATAGCATAATTATATCCTATCGACAAACGCTTGGGAAGACCCGGATAAAAAAGGTACCCACCAACCAGGTTTAAGGAGGTACCTATTTTCCCGGGATTCACCATTCGGTTTTGCATTAGTAATAATAAATGGGACTGAATTACCATACCACTACCTAAGTATCGTTTAATAAAATAAATACCTATTTTACCAGATAACGAATGACTAACACAAATTATAGTTAAGTATTTCATTAAATTATTCATAAACCTAATTATAAACCAGGACAATACAATTATTCATGAGAATGGTTATGAAAAAAATCTGCGTGTGAATTTAAATTATCTAATGCATGTCAACCACAAGGAATATAGGGCAGTGTAATATTGGAGCGTGGTCTCATAGTTTTATCATTTAATTGGTTAATTATTGTGATTTACGCCGGATGTCGCTGAAAACAAGTGCTGGGGCTCTGTTTCGTATAGGGTCTTAGCATTATGCTGAGCGATGGCCGTTTCGCGTGGATCTGACGCGTTTTGCCGCAAATACTCGTAAATGTATTTTCTTTTTCTTTCTATTTAGCTGCAGCGCTTTTTACAAAAGTATTAGCATAGTTTAGCTACAGTACTTTTTACAATAATTGCAGTATAGTTAGCCAAGTTGTATTCAGGCTCATAGTCATTGAGCTGCTATCTACATAATATTTATTTTTTTATTCCTGTAAGTTTATCAAAATTCAGCTGGTGGTGATGGCAACTTTAGATCGGAGCTGATGGAGGCAAATTGTCCGCTTAAAGGGGTCCAGTGACCACGATCCTCAGTAAAGAGGGATTGATTGAAGAAGCAAGTTTACCATTACCTTCTCTAGAGGCTAAGCATTGCCATACAACGTGGCAATGCCGCCAGACTCTTGAGCAGGTTCATAACCAGTCCACAGCGATGCGGATGAAATAACAGCTTTTTAATAATGCATAATTATATATATAAGTAGGTACCGTAAATGTATATGCATAATATATACATTTACGGTACCTACTTAAAAACATTTTTTTTTGTCTGGCTGTTTGTTCCGGCTAATCTCCGAAACAGCTGGATAGATTTTGATGAAATTTGGTATGTGTATACTTTAAAGCCTGGGAAAAAACACAAGCTACTCTTTATCAACATACCATGCAGGCGAACCCGCGGGCGGAAGCTAGTGTTTACATAAAGTTTAAATACTGAAAAATTTGGCAGTTCGCGAAAGCCCTATCAAGTTCCTCTTTTATTTGCCAGCAGATTTAATTGGATCGGACCCTATTGCGTAACACACGATCAACCGGAATCTGAATCATTTTGAAGCAAATTGCTAATCCATTGCTTCTTATGTTCGAAAAATTTGTCTGCTCAACACGTAAATAACGCAATGAATGTTGTTGAACTGTCAAAATGAAACTGTCAAATCGTGTGTTACGCAATTAGGGTGCAGGTTTTAGAATCTGAGGGTTACTGTTCCAATAGAGGCCTGGCTGAATAAGCGGTAGGTCTGTGGTTATTAACATCCGCTATTATAATGGCATAAATACGTTATGTCTCTTGTGAGTAAACAGGAAGAAGATGAATGTACTTAGGTAGGTACTCTTGTGAGATAAAGGCATTATTAATTCACTGCATGCTGCATAATAACAATTCATAATTAATTATGAATCATGGAGTACCCGTAGAACGATCAATTTTCTGTTACAGGGTGAGCGAAGTTTCAAGTTATACTTCAATCAACGACCAGCGGCTTAACACTATCAGTAGCAATTGGTTCAATTTTGACAGTTCAACAACATTCATTGCGTTATTTACGTTGCTGAGCAGACAAATTTTTCGAACATATAAAGCATTGGATTAGCAATATCCGTCAAAATCATTCAGATTATGTTTGATCGTGTGTTGAGCGATTCGGGTGCTGGATTCACTCGTTACCCGTGGTCCCGGTGGGTCGACTCATTACCGGGTCCATGGGTAATTTTAATTACACGTGGTTCCATGGCATTAGGGATTGTTCCCGGGCTTCTATATCGATAGAAAATTTGACTACTTTTAAGTTTTAAATTCCCGAAAGATAAGATACGAAACCACTAAAATTACAAAAACCGTTATACAGTGTGTCCTTGTCATCCTACACATTAATAAAATTATTCACCTACCAAATTTCAGCAGCTATTTAATAAAGAGCCTTGGTAATGGGGGCATCCCTATTGCTACTTATTTGTGTTTGGGTAATAATAAATAATAATAGGTAATTAATACGTAATTTGGGTTAAAATAAGACTCCGATATATTGTTTTAATTACTGCTGAACTCATTCATATCTACCCGAAAATCGGAACCGGTTCAACGTCCGAAGTGACGTCAGCTCAGAACCGGACCGGCCGAAAACCGGATTGGCAGATATCCCTGTTCAAAAACGTGCAGCTGTATCTCCATGTACTGAACACAAAGAGCACAATCGTTCAAGGATAATGTACTACCTATTATGGCTTAACGACTTAACAATAGCGCCCTTGATTGCTGTGGCTTCATTGCTGAACAATTTATGTTATTTATCTTATCTAGCTGATTTAATACACTTGTAGCTGAGTGAAAAAGTCTTAAGCCCGATTTTTGGCTCATGTCAAGTAAAGACTCTGAGGGGTAATTGTGTAACACATTAATAGTAGCAATGGACTTCATTTTGACAGTACAACAACATTCATTGCGTTATTTACGTTGTTGAGCATACACATTTTTCGAAAATAGTAAGCTATGGATTAGCAATATCCTTCAAAACGATTCAGATTGTGACTGATAGTGCGTAGTGTGAATGTTGTTGAACTTTCAAAATTAAAGCCAGTGCTATTGATTGTGTGTTAAGCAATTACCCCGCTGGTTAACCAGAATCAATGTGATAACTAAAGAGTAAGTAGCGAAACTACTTACTCTTTAGTTATCACATTGATTATAATCATTAAAGTCATCAACAAAACTCTCTAAAATCAAGTAATCCTACTGAATTACTATTTCATGAAATCTTGATATTTTAGGATTATGCTAACTTAACAAGTTGTATTACTAATTCTAATGATTATAATTCTGTAAATACATATTTGTTACGGCCACGAATCATATTTTAATCAACGTACAACTTAGTACTGCCCAGCAAATTGCAAAAAACGTAAGAAAATTTGAATTTCGCGGGCTACCTTGGAGCATCCACCTTAAGGTGATATTTTGCCGAATTAATTCAATTGTTGCGAAATCCATGTGATCACGATTTTCGATACGACTTAGTAGCCGAATATTTATTATAACTTAGGTATAGTACATAACAGTCTATCGTAGGTTAGACTTTCGAATTCGAATAAAATACAGATGGCTTGTAACCGGTTTTATAACATAATGGCCCCAGAGCCAATATAACAATAGAGGTTTATACTTTAACGAATTTGAGCTGCAATTTTATACACCTTCGAGCTATAATACATGTTACCTGCCAAAGCTACCGTGACCCAAACTTCACAGTCAGGGATCGGTCTTACCTGCACCCTAATTGCGGAACAATCTGAATCATTTTGAAGCTAATCCATTGCTTCATATGTTCGAAAAATGTGTCTTCTGAACAACGTGAATAACGCAATGGATGTTGTTGAACTTCCAAAATTAAAGCCATTGCTACTCATAGTGTTTTACGCAATTACCCCCCTGATCGTCGAGAACCCTTGCTCTATAAGTTTTGTACCTACTTCCCATATCAGCGTTGTAGATTAAAATGTTCATGCCAAGTGTACGTAGAAAGTGAGTACAATAGCTATTCATATGATTGTACTAATAGTAATACGTATGTGTATACGCATGACTATTATTTACCGTTATGTAAAGATGGACTACAATTCTTTCTCTTATTTTTCACAGACTGATGATTCAGCTAATAACGTAGAGGTTAGGTACAAAAACCGTAATCTTTTCCGTTGGCTTCAGACACTTTTTCTGTCAGTAAATGCCATATTCATCCGAACATGAACTATTGATGAATATGGTGGCATTTAAAAGTAGAAAAAACTGGAACTAAAGGGAAAGGTTTTTTTACATATAAAAAGGAAGAGATGTGATATCTATTAAATGTAGCACACAACTCAATGGTGACACCTCAAGAGCGTCCCGCTCTACCTGTGGCGACTAGATGTTCCCTTTGAGCTAAACCTTGATTGTAGTAAACACCATATTGTCTATAAAATACCTTTCTCTTTAGTTTCAGTGTTTGTTACTTTTTCTGTCAGGTATTTCCCAACCAGAATTCAGAGAGTTATTTATGACTAAAGCAGGAAGGACCAAATAATTTACCGCCGTTCACTTTGACTTAAGATCTTAACTTTTTCAGTCAGTAAAACCGGTATTTAACAGATGCAAGATGCTTTTATTGTTGACACAAATCTGGCAAGGACAATATAGCGGGAAACAGATATACTCTATCTTATCTATGATATACGCTAAGATAAACGTTAAAAAATCGCGATTATTAAAAAAAAAAAAAAATTACTTACCATAGTCACAGTCCCATGACTGCCATTCAAAGTTTCATTTGAATTCTGAATGTTAATAGTAAAAACCTCAGTACTCTCCGTTGGTGAGATTTTACTCGCATTTACACATTCAAGCACACCCATAGTTTAAAAAAAAAACACTGGCACAAACAATAAAACCGTTACAAAAAAAATACGTTAATTTTTTAATTTTAATTATAGAACATGTCTGATCCTTCTTTTAATTTTTAAACTTTATTCTCAAGTGTTCTAAGTTGAGATATCGCGGCGACTGACTGTCAGCAGCGTGCGCGCAACAACGGTGAGCGTTCGTATACTGTCAGTGATATATCACGACTGGATGCCTTATGAGCGTAGGTGGTGTTCTTAAAGGTCAATCGGTAGACCGGTCTAGAGTGAGAAGGAAACTAGAGCGTTGGGAGTTCCTTTGAATTAATTTGTTTTTTTTTTGGGCTTCTTATGAACTGTAAGTTTTAACTGGATTGTTGGGTGGGTCTTCGATTTCGACTTTCGCGGGATATACAGCTTTATTACCGATGACCGAAGGTGATGCATTCGATTTGCAGTCAGCAGCATACGGACCCTCCTATCCAGGGCGTCGAGTTCAGTCTGAGTCCATTTTTTTATTTTTTATTTATCTAATTTATGTGTTGATGTTGTATTTGTATTGCATTTATTGATGAGTGATGTTTTGTATTTATTAATTTGTAATCATTTTAATTTAAAGATGTTTTCTCAGAAATAAATGAATTTTATTTATTTTTATTTTATTATTTTTATTTGCTATGCACAAGTTTTGCAAATGTTTCTTTTAGCTTCGAGTAGGTATCATAAATATTAGTTTGTCCTTGCAAAAATCACAACTGATAAAAAGGCACTAAGTCAAAGGTGAATGCTAAAAATCAAAGACAAGATTACAATATTTTAAACTGTATGTAAGTAATTAATTTAAGAATAATTTAGGTTAACCGTTGACCTAAAATTAACAAAAGAGATAACTAGGCATGTGACTAGATAATTTTGTGTCATCAAAGTAACTTGGGAGTAAAATAATATGATTTAAATACCAATTACCAGTACACCTTAAAACCCACTATAAGTAGGTAACATATTTACGATATCACTTAATCCTAAAATACATATTACCCTTTATTCTTAGGTAGATTAGCGACTGTTGAATCATACATTTTTGACGTTTAAACGTCACTTAACTTTAATCATCATTCATCGTTTATAAATAAACCCCAAATATTTAAGGAAGTAACTACATACTTACCTACCAATTTTTATTTATATTTGGAAAGTTTCGAGTGATAGATAGAGACATAAGTACTTAAACAACGTACCTAAGTCATTGATCTATTATGACAAGGTATTTGACATTGACATGACATACAGGCGGGTGAAGTATACATATCACCGTTACCGCATCTAGCCGCATAATCAGTGAAACAAAACACAATATCTCCACTATGAATCATTCAGGTGAGCGAAGTGAGTTGAATACTAATACCAACGAGCGTTATGTCAGTTTGTGGGTCATTCTGTAAGAGTATGTACGGAACAGTTCCGGCTCTAAGGTACCTGTTCCACTGCCGGCGATTAACGAGAAGCGAGTAGAGCTAGCAACTAAAAACTAGTTGGCGAGCAGCGACGGCGACGAGCGATTACTCGCTGGTTGTCGTCTGCTTAACAAGGCTTGCCTGTGGATGCTTCAATAATTAAGGCTTCCAGACAGGGCTTAAAAAACTTAAAAAGGGCACCCCCTGTGTGGTACGGACCACGGCTTAGGGCGTCGCTGGGAAAGGGCAGCAAGGGACACGCTGGATCGGAATTATTTAGGGACGGATTTAAAACTACAGGCTCAGCGGCGCGGGCAAGTACTCACTGGTACAGCCTGATTCAAATTTTATGGTGGCTCTGAAATGCGCTACTCGCTATACCCCCCCCCTCACCCCCCCCCCCCCGCTGGCAGGTGAATTTGTTACTGCGCAGCGACTCGCCTCATGTTCCGAGCCACCATAAAGTTTGAATCGGGCTGTACGAGTATGCGTATGTACAGACGCCAGCTGATCAAGCTACTACTACAATCAGTCAAGTTTCTTTAATAGATTTTCAACTTTATCGCTAAATCATTAAGGTTCAAGGTTGATTGGGAAAATTTGACAGTTTCGGGTAGCTTGACCTGCTGGCGTCTGTACTTTACCAGGCGTGAGTCTCTCAGCGAGTGTTCTGCTCGCCAAGCAAGCGTCGCCGAGTGAGTACTCTCTGTGATAGCTCTTGTCGCTGCGACTACTCGCTAACTATGTACCTATCTCTTTTACTTACGCGGGACCTACAGTCTTTTGTACGTTTCAAAGCGAGAAAGTTGATAACTATAGTCGCTTCCTCGCTGCTGTGGGAGAGGTGCCTAAGATAATGGTCGCTTGCGTAAGAGTGAGTTCAGTGATAGTTTGTTATCAAAAGTTGAATGGAGTTTCCGCTGTTTTTCTCAATGTTTGGTGATCTTTAACCTATGAGTAGTGTCAGTACCTATCTCAATTAGTTAGGTGACTGGGTCAGGCGGCAGCTGCTCTATAAACTAGAGATAGTCAGCTGCATTTCATATTATTCATTCATTTGACTTCAATAATGTATCTTTACTAATATGATAAAGAGAAAAAATTTGGTTTTTTGTGTTTGTTTGTTACGCTTTCACGCTAAAACGGCTGAACGGATTTGCATGCGATTTGGCACATGGATAGACCATGACCTGTATTAAGACGTAGGATACTTTTCACCCCGATATTCCTACCCGGATCGAAAAAAAATCAGCTGTATTTCATTATGACATTGATGTCTTTCCATAAATAATACAAGCAAAATTACTGGTGACATTGTTTGATTTGATTAAACTGGACGCTGACTTAAAAACAAAACTTTCGAAATTGCTTTGGTGTTTACTTTCTTTTGAAGTAAAATAATGATGACGTCATAATAAAACTCAATTCAGGTGTACCGCGCATTACGTATTCGCACGTAACCGGCGGCGCCAATATAAATTCCCTCCTTCCATATTTAAATGTTCTTTGCGGTTGCTTCGTCTGCTGCGCTTACGCATTAAGTGACCACCAGTAGTAGAAGGCCACTTTGTTTTCGTAGTCTCAGCTATGGACCAGGAAAACATCAAGTAAAAATACTTATCAATTTATTAGATGGAGTTATAAATTAGTTGAAATAGCTACTTATACATTGACTTAGGACTTCCGTGTTGGTCTAGTGGTTGCTAGCGCTACATCTGACCATGAGGTTCTGTGTTCGATTCCCGAGTCGGGAAAAGTGTTATTGGGAATGTCTGGAATTTCTCAGTAGTGGGCGCGAATCTGGATTTGCGCCGGGTTGACGGAAATAGACTCACCCCTATTACATGGTACTCATAGCTGACGAAACGTGGGTGTACTATTGGTATACTTACCTCTGCATAACCCATCGGAGATTACAGGCGTGAAGTTATGTTATAAATTGAGTATTGAGTATGTGGCGGTATCTACAACGCCACATGCGAGCAACGCGTCATACTGACGTCACGCAAATTCTGCATCTCGCAAGCACAGTTTACCGCGCAATTGGCATAATAATATATACAAACGTCCCAACATCAATCGTTGGGCAATTTGCCCGCCAGACACAACACCCGTCTGGTCGGAGGGTCTTCCCTTTTCTATGGAGGATGAGTGAACTTTACACCCTGTTCCTCATACCTCTATAAGTACTTACCATTACTCTTGTGTACTTTGTCTGGTATTTCTGATTCATAATATTATAAATAACATAAGCCAGATAAATTACTACTGACGTAGTAATTTATCAAGCTATGTAGTAGCTTGATGTGCTGGCGTCTGTAGATCTGTCAGATTTCTTTAATAGATTTTCGACTTTATTGCTATAGCATTAGATTCAATGTTGATTGGGAAAATCTGACAGTTTCGGGTAGGTTGACCTGCTGGCGTCCGTACATAATAACATGAGTTATGTGTAAGTTAATTTAATGATATTAATAACATAAGTACGTTTTGTGTCAATATTTTCAGAAGAGTGAATCATTAAGATATTAATATAGTCGACGTAGAATAACAGTTCAAAGGGTACCATACATTATAGAACATTTGCACTGAACTATCATTTTTAGTCATTAGTGTTGTTATTGCAACTCGCACAGACTCGAGGGACGAAAGTACTATTTTTCCTCTCTAGTGTTCGCAGGAGTTGAACGAGATTAGTTTACCATCAACATCTGCCTAAACCTTTTCCCAACCCTGTAAGGATGTAGTTGAATATCAATATTTTACAGGATTTGTTAATGCCGTGACAATCAAAGTAGCCATTCAGCAAGAATAGTAGTAGTCACATTGTAACGTCACTTTACTAAATGTTCCTTGGTCTGTGGCGGCATCTACAACGCCACGTGCGAACTGTGCATCACACTGACGTCACGCAAAATCCTGCATCGCGAAAGCAAAGTTTATCGCGCAACTAGCAAGGACACCAGTCGTCCCACGTCGGGCAGTTTGCCTACCAGACACAACACCCGTCTGGGGCTTTTTTTTTGGCAGTCTCGACATTCATAGCGATCGCTTTACGACTGAATTCGGTCGCAAAGTCCTGTCACTCCATACATTAGGTACTTACACCTGTCAATCCGGGACTTTGCGACCGGATTCGGTCCCTTTTCTATGGAGGATGAGTGAACTTTACACCCTGTACTCATTCCTCTATAAGTCTAATACTAACCGTGTTTTATTACAGGCCAAGAGTGTGCACGAAATTATGATTATTATTTTTCCACAAATAACAATTCTCAGACAAAGGACCGACAGATGAACTGTATAAAAGATGATAACGATTAGAAAGGGGGCGAATACTGAGGTGATGATTGATAGAGAAGTTTGTGTCAGCACTATGGAATAAGAAGGCAAGTTACGCCGAACCTAATAAATTAAGATAAGCGAAGAACGATGATCATGGTGATGAGCAATACTTACTTAGCCAAAGAAGTTAACGTCCGATAAAAACCAGCAGAGGAGCCGTAAAGCAAACATTTAGTAAAAATCAAACAAGAAAAATGTAATATACTTGTTACAATATTTGCAAAGGCCAGGCGTAACACACTTTCATTCACAATCTGAACCATTTTGAAGGATATTGCTAATCCATTGCTTCATATGTTCGAAAAAATTGTCTACTCAACAATGTAAATAACGCAATGGATGTTGTTGAACTGTCAAAATTAAAGCCATTACTACTGTTATTAGCCTTTACTACTGTATACGCAATTACCCCTCAAGTGTGTATAATATGTTTAAATACTAAAGGCACGCTTAAGGCATTCATAATCGAGAATACAGCCAACATTCCTGAGAAACCATGGATGACTCATACTATACAATATTACTTACTTTCGCACTGACGCATACAAATTATATAGACACTAAATTCGCGAGTTGCGCTCGCGCCAATGATGAGTCACTTTACAACTGGCGCTAAGGATACACGTCGCGGTGACGCGGACGAACGGCGCGCGCGGCCTTGGTATGGTAGATGAGTTCTGAGAAGCAGAGGTGTGCATCAGGTGTTCATTCAGGAATATGGGTCATCCAGCATAACATTGAATATCATGAAAATTTGAATATATTGGGTGGGTTGGGGTGTTTAGTAACCCCATTTTAAAGCGCTGCCCAAAGGTAAACACTGTAAAACGCTCAGTTTTTTGTCGCACAGTTAGGCGTAAAATTTAATTATTTTCAAAGGCATATTCAAAAAATATTTCATAAAAATAAAATAGTAGGTAGGTATCATGAAAAAATAATTATCGTAAAACAGAACTCAAGAAAAAATGTCGTCGCCTAATTCTCAAAATTTAGAGCGTAAACTATCATAGTATTTTATGTAAAGGAAATTTAAT
Source organism: Apamea sordens (assembly GCA_945859715.1). Lineage (NCBI taxonomy): Eukaryota > Metazoa > Arthropoda > Insecta > Lepidoptera > Noctuidae > Apamea > Apamea sordens. The sequence continues at coordinate 3,458,878 of OX244002.1, forward strand.
CAACTAGAGAAATACCTAAAAATTATTCCACTGAGTCGTGCATTATTTTTTAAAATTTCATTAAAACAGGTGGTCATTCCATTCAACTAACATCGAACTCTTCGCCATTTTGAAGCATATTCGTTGCGACGATGCGCTACTTAATTGTGTATTACCTAAAAAAAATCTTCTTATCGTGCCTTAAGGAACGAGCCCCAAACCTAATTTATTTGAGGCCAATTTCCATTTTAGCTGGTCTAAAATATATTGGTGAGAGTTTAAAATGTAGCCGGTGCGGTGCGGTGGTTTTTTCCGGTTTTTGGCTGAAAATGTTTTGTTTGGTCGTACTCTAATTGCATGCTCCTTTTAGGAGTCAATGCGTTTATCACAAAGACTTATAACATTTTTATATTGTTATACAAGCTGTTACCATACCTAACCGCTTAGGGAAAACCGGTTGACAGTTCGCCACACAATTTTAGGTAGGTAAATTTACCTATAGAAACGTATTCGATGACGATTTTTGCGACCTACGAGTTAGAAGGTCATAGGTTCGAACCTAGACAGGCGCTTTACTTTGAGTAAGTCGCGCGCATTACCGATCGGACGTTACATGCGTGTCTAATTAAATGCAGGATGAGTTCCTCTAACGTAGTGAAATGTGCGAGCTGTAATGTCGTTATTAACGAAGTGTTAGTTTTCGTATGTAATTTACTTGACATAATGGACGAGGAAAGCCTATGTCGGATGTGTACGAGTATTAGTGCTTTCTCGGATACTGTAGAAGCAAAAAACCTACTATTTGATGCGGTAACAACTTCAAGGAAGAAAGATGGAAAAAAGATATGTGAGATCGAAGATACAGATACAACAACGTAATAATCAAATGCGCCAAAACAAAATATTCCGGTAGACGCTAAAACAGATTATCACACGGCAATGCAAAATGATAGCAAAAAAACAACAGATTTTTGATAAGATATGTACCTAGTCTAATTAAATCATCGACACCTGCATTTATTTGTCTATTTCAGGTGTTCGGGCGTGATAAGGACCTGCTTATCACGCCCGATCACCTGAACCTATTTAAAAAATAAATAATTTATCAGGTGATAAATTATTGATTTTTTTAAATAGGTTTTAAAGAAAGAAAGAATAGACATTTATTTGGCACAAACTAAAAGACACACTACACCAGAGGGGCAATTCTCGTAATTTTAAGAACGTTCACAGTCTGATCTCAGTCTCAATCTGTCAAAAAGTGCTTCTAATATCTCTACATTTTGACAAAATGTAAGGGAAATTTGAGGTTTTTTTGACAGATTGAGACTGGACTGTGAACGTTCTTAAAATTACGAGAATTGCCCCTCTGATAAAACAAACAATAAAATTAAAAAAAAAGATTTAATTTAATTTTAACTACAATTTAATATGTCAAAAATCAGAATAGAATTGATAACACTAAAGAATTCGGCAGATAGACGCGACCGACGGGACTCTAGTAGAATGATCTCTATGAAAACTTCACGGAATTTTTTTTGTTCCAGAATCGCGTTGCACCGTCGCGTCGCGTCGTGTCGTCGCGTCGCGCCTGTTTGACGTGGGCATAAAACGATTTTGTTTATGAATCTTCAATTCTTCCTGTTTTTATTTACACATGTCAGCATGGGCTATACGTCAGCAGCTTTTACTGCAGTGAAAAGATTAGACAATCAGTTACGGGAAACTGTCATGATTAAGGCCCTGTGGCCTCTCATGCACGAGGTAGCAGGTTCAAAATCCGGGCACGTACAGACGGCAGCAGGTCAAGCTACCCGAAACTGTTAAATTTTCCCAATCAACCTTGAACCTTAATGCTTTAGAGATAAAGTTGAAAATCTATTAAATGAATTTGACAGATTGTAGTAGCTTGATGTGCTGGCGTCTGTCCCAATGTGACTTTTTCAATTCATATGTTCCTACCCACCTACTTTCTGAGTTCAAGAAGATTCGATGAAGGAAAACATCGTGAAGAAACCGACTTATTAATATAGTCATGACGTGCAGCTGCTGACTATTTTCTTTGCTATTGATTATAGATCTGTTTTGTTTTTTTTATTATTCGAGTTAACTTATCTTTTTATATGCACGTGTTTCTGTGACAAAAAAAAAACGAATTTTCTTTCTGTCTATTACTGACTGCCCAGTGCCCGCCCTTGGTTGAGACGCTCTTTATAGAGGTACGAGGAATAGGGTTCACTCATCCTGTATACAAAATATAAAAGGAAGGATCCTCTGACCAGGTGGGTTGGTGTCTGGTGACCTTTTGCCCGACGAATGATGTTGATGTTGACGTGGTTCAATGCTAGTCGCACGGTAAACTCTGCTTGCGCGATGCAAGATTTTTGCGTAACGTCATGTGACGCGTAGTTCGTATTTGCCGCCAAAGTTTTATAAAATTCGGAGATCGAAGGTTCTGTACTGCACCCAAACTTTGCACAACCAATTTTGCAGCTTTCGCAAAAGGAACGTGGCAGCACACATGTATTACATACTTTCTACGTTTTTGTATGTATTTTTCCATAACCACGGAAACAGAATGCCACTACATTATCTAACAGGAAAGTCAGACATTACGTTAGGTGGTGGTTGCTGACGTATTCATGTGAACTTCAACTGACGTAATACACACTGATTCCTGGCCTAGTAACATAATACTGGGCCTAGTAACATAATATGTTACTAGGCCCTTTTAATTGATACAGAATACAGCATATTGTATCAGAGAAAAAATATCTACTGTCCCATCATCATTATCATTATCAGCCTAAATAAAAGTCCACTGCTGGACATAGGCCTCTCCTATTGCGCGTCGATTTTCGGCAATTCTTATGCAGCTGCTACCAGCCAACTGTCCCATGCATAACTTCAATACCTACTCGACCCAAATGTATGGAACGCCTGATTGTTTTTTTGCTAATAAAATGTTAGTATATACACACGGCTACACATCAAGCTATGCCAAACCAGTATTAGCTGACCGTTCATTGTGAGAAAATATCATACAAAGTGAGGCCCAGACAAACTGGTTTTGTATAGCTTGACGTGTAGCCGTGTGTACCATGGACAAAGTTCTTCAGTTTGATGGTCTGTATCACTGTTTCATTTTTTACTTTTTAGTTTATTTTTTCGTCGGTTTAATTTTTTGCTGAAAAGATTTTTTTATTACAGACATCATTGAAAAAAAAACTTCTTGAAACAATATTGAAGAAAACTGGCAAAATAATTAAAAATAAGGCCAATAACAAAAAACTACTTTTAAAAAACAAAATCCCGTCACAATGACGTGACATAACCAACCCTTTTGTCAAAACAAAATAATTCTATAGAAAAAGTACTCAAAGCATTCCAACATGAATGTTCCCGAAATTAAATCGTATGAGGAACAGGCCATTGACACCGTGGTGTCTGTGATAAACAGGGCGAAGGAAAAGTTGGGGATGAGAATGACTCTCAAACAACTTGCGAGTGAGTACAGTACCACGGTTCGAGCACTGCTGCAATCTCTAGAAAAACGCTTATGTTGCATCTCTGCTGATACAGCAAACACGGTACTATCATGTTCTCAGCTTATATGGTTTTCTCGCACTGGATTGCTAGGTTATGCTAGAGTTGTCGAGAAGTCCCGCGGCAATAAGGGAGGGCGCCCAGCAACTTTTTTGTATATCCTCGCCGAGATTTTGACGATGCGTACACGGGAGCGACAACAACGCTACTTTTTCGTAAAAGTTATCATATACATCAACATATTTTGTCGCCGTGCGCGCACTTGCATTGCAACCAATAGACGTGCGACAGTGGCGTCGCCGGCCTGTCTCCAAAGCCGCGGACAAAAATGTCTCCCAGATGTCGCGTCGCTACATATGCGCACTTTCATGCAAACCCGTAGACTTGATGTGAGAAATAAATTAGTTGCGGAGACAAAATTAGCTCGTAGGCCCTAAACGCAACTGCCTGCCTAGCCTTTTCCCAACTATGTTGGGGTCCAGTCTAACCGGATGCAGCTGAATACCAGTATTTTACATGGAGCGACTGCCTATCTGACCTCCACAACCCAGTTACTGGGTAATACGATACCCCTTGGTAAGACTGGTTATCAGACTTTCGGGCTTTTGACTACCCGACACTACTACTACTACTTCGTGGATCTTTGACAGGCCCTAAACGCAACTAATCATTATTATATAGTTAGCAACATTCCTGCAACAACCCTCCTACCTCATACACGTTTCTCTATTTAAGATTGTGCATTTTATTAACCAGTGCCTGTAATATGATGTCGAGATAAATAACTAAATCAATATTTATGATTCCGTCGCACGACAGTGGCGCCACGTCTACGAGACTTCTTTCGTGAGACGGACTTTACTTTCAAAATTGATTTTGATCTGGTCGTTTTTTTACTTTTCAAACGCTAATCCTGTTTCAGGAGTATTGCTCGTGGTATCGAAGACTCAGTTTGCGACCATATGTACCGTATCGGGTTGGCACAACATAATTATCTTTTTCTTCCATACTTCTCTATTAGTCGTCATCTCGGTAGTCACCCCGTTCTAGCCATATTATCTTTTTCACAGTCCATCCATCGTTTCTTTGGTCTTCCCCTAAGAAAGTGTTGAATATAAATGTAAGCTACGATGGCTATGAGAGTATAGCCATCGTAGCTTACATTCATACTCGAACACTTTCCTTATAACATTTTCCTCATTCCTTTGCGTCACATGTCCATAACATGACAACCGATCTCCGCACAAGTTTCTCAATATTGAAGTAATAAGTTTAATCAGGGACCAAGTTTAAACCTATATTGAAATAGAATACCTAAAACAAAAATTCGCTTGGGCCCCATTATAGATAGTTTTCTCCCAATTGTTGCACTTCCACACATCTTCAATGCGATATGGGAATCTAAAACTGCTTCCCTAACTCTTAACTGATTCGTCATATCTGACGAGTATCCCCAGATCTGGCCATCTAATCGAACGTTTCTCACGGGAAATTCTCAGTTGCAGCGTGGGGACGGAATTTGCGCACAAGCATCCTCTCCTTATCCATGGGAACCCCATCAACCGTCTTTCAAGAACTTTGGCTGCATGACAGCACTGAAACCTTTACCTACCCTTTTCGGGACTAGAGGCATGACGATTACGTATGTATAATAATGTATATTATATTGAACAATATACCCTCACGTATTGTCAGGGGTTCAAGTCTGTAAATCTTTTTGGTTTCAGTTACCGGTCACAATGCGTACATGTTGAAATCGACTTTTCTTCAGATAAACTTTTTACAAAATGATGGTGGTCACACGCATTCAAACACAAGACATTCCAAACAAGTAAGTCCCTGTCGTTGTAAGATCTTGAATCCTCTAATCATGCTCCGAATTCGGAACTCACAAAATTAACCCCGCACAAATTAAGTGCACCAAAAATATTGACTTGCTGATCCTTGTAACTGGAGAAATCATACAGAATGTCCTAGTTCAAGGATCGAAACCTCCATTGATGTAACGTGTACTCAAATCAAATCGTACGGTTGACATTTCGATTCCTTGCCTAAGACACAATATTGACGTGGTTTGCACGTGGTAAAATTTCGCGGGGAATTATATAGAATTGGGGAGCCCTGAATTATGGAAATAAAATTACTATTACTATATATGCTTAGTGGATACGTCACAAAAACTCACCCGAACGTCACATTGCGGTTTTATGACATCTATTACTGGCCAGCACCGTACGTGTATGGTATGAGAGCGTCACATTCACGCGACTTTTACTTCGTACTTACGTTAGACAAAAGCCTATCGATCACCAGTGCGAGACAAACCATAAGCATGTGAAACTGCTAAATATTCCATCTCCGTTATAACATTGAATGAGATAGCATTCTAATCATCTTTATTTACGTCTTAGAATCCGATTTGTTTTAGTTCATTCTTGCTTTTGTACGCGCGCTTATCAAATCTCAAATCATTTATTGCAATCCGTAATGTACACTTAGGTACAGGTGGTAAAATAAAAAATAATAGAAACAATTATGGACCCTGTCGGGCACAGCAAATTTTAAATAAGTAGTTAGAGAGAGAGGAAGAGCTTATGGATTATTAAAGGGCTTTGAAAGTCCGTGAAATACCTACCTGTTCGACATTTTTTTTTTTTTTGGGCCACTAATAAAACCTATCTTAATATTGTACCTATATAATTCTTCTGGATCACGATGATTATTATCGTCACTATTATTACTTTTAATCAAATTCCAGCCAGTCGCGACTTTGCTACCAATATCAAGCTGTCCCTGAAATCCATTCGACCGCCGTACGCGATCACCAGCGAGAAGTTCATCAACCAGACCATTGAGCATGATTGGAAGCTTGGGCAAACCTTCCAGTACTACGTCAGGTACATGGGAGGATCTAGGAACGAAGTGTCCCAGTATTACTATTTTGAGGTAAGAACTTAACTATCACGGGTCGATCCTGGGTGTGATCTTGGGCTGTGGATGATGATTGAATACCTACCTTAAAGTAGATAGGTAGGCACTTTGACCTCATGGTCAAACTTTGACCTCGTGGTCAAACTTTGACCTCGTGGTCTGCGTGGTGTTTCATAATCATAATCATTTATTTATTCGTAAACATAGGTAGTAATTATATACAAGATCTTAAAAATTAGGTAGTGCGCTATGTTTTGTCAATTGACATACAAATTATTATCATTATTCTTCAATTAATTATTCAATGATGATGATGAACTTATTTTATCGGTCTGGAGACTTGAGCATCAGAATAGCTATTCACAACCATTCGATACGCTTCCGAAACGAATCGATTATGTAAGCTTTATCTTCTCTATTGACCATCTAGTGTAGCGAATATAGAAAGCCCCACATTCAGCAATGTTCAATTGTATGACCTATTATCGCTGGACGAGACGCCAGCACATCAAGCTACTACAATCTGTCAAATTTCATTAATAGATTTTCAACTTTAGCACTAAAGCATTAAGGTTCAGGGTTGATTGGGAAAATTTGACAGTTTCGGGGAGCTTGACCTGCTAACGTCTGTACCATTTTAAGAAGAATTTATAGATCGATTTACATTGCAGGCTATCTTCAGCCAGCCGACAGTCGCGTACCCCATACCTCAGGCTACAGTATCAGTCTTCTTCACGCTTCAAGACAAGCACATTGACCCCCCAGAAAAACGTGGTGTGCCGTCGGTAAGTCAAGCAATTAGCCGCGTTCGCAAGGACGTAAAAATATCGCGGCGGGATTTTATCGCGCACGGGATTTTCAACTCTCGGTTCTAGGCAGTGCGATGAAAATCAATTGCGCGAATATTAACAGTTGATCGCTGACTGTTCACACCGCTGTCGGCCAGTACTCATTGGTCACAGCAACAAGAGCAATTAATAAAAACTTTTTTATTCGTTTTTAGTTGTACAGACGCATCAAACTACTACAATCTGTCTTTCTTTAATAGATTTTCAACTTTAACGTTACAGCATTAAGGTTTAATGTTGATTGGGAAAATTTACCAGTTTCAGGTAGGTTGACAGCTGGCGTCTGTACCCTCACAAATTCATATACCTAACACTACTTGCAAACTTAACCTAGGTAACAAAGTCCACGTGGATTTTATTTTATTTCTTTCCTAAACTAGATGATATTGCTACCCTAATTGCTGCCTACAGTGACGTATTTAAATGGACGTACATAATACATACACGACGACGACACACGTATATTTTTAAGTTATATTAATATTGTATTGTATCTGTTTGTATGGGCATAATAAAAGCAAACATGGTATGGGCCTTGTTGCCTGAAATAAATGAATAAATGGATAAATAAATAATAATAATATATACATAGTATAGCAGGAACTGCTGACTGTCATTATCTACATATAGGGAGCGGTCAGTTTTGTCCCTATTGTAATTGAAGCCCAAGCCTTTAGTAGGTAAGGTAGGTAGGTAGTAGGTAGGTAATATTAGTAAGTGGGGCGTTGTCATGACGTTATTTGGGCCATACCAACGCATCATGTCCTACGTGACACAAATGTCATCGTAAATTGTAATAAGATATACATCTTACGCAAAATTTAAAACAATAAATTCGTCTAGAGCGACGTGAATAGCGCGTAGTGGCATAACGCCAGCTAATAATATAAGTAGGTAACTACTTACTAAAATTAATAACAACAAAACCGGTAAGTGTCTTTACGAAATTTAAAATAATCTCGGAACCTGCCCCAGAAGTCTCGTCATTCATAGCGATCGCTTTACGACCGAATTCGATCGCAAAGTCCTGTCACTCCTTAAATTTCACCTGTCAATTCGGGACTTTGCGACCGAATTCGATCGTAAGGCGATCGCTATGAATGTCGAGACTGCTGGGGCTGGGCCCGTATTCCCGTAATATAAAACGTTCAAAATCTAGTCGCAGCCTCATCTCGGCGACAAACAAATGTCACAAACTTGTCAAAGTGTAGGGAAATTAGACGTATTTTTGACAGATTGAGACTGAGATCAGAATGTGAACGTTGTTAAAATTACGAGAATTACCCTGCTGGTCACAATAACACAATTTTCATTATGTCGATAGCAAAATTGGTTCAATTACCTACCTACTTGGCTGCTAAGTCTCCTTTGGTTCTAATCTAACTAGCCTGTATTGTACTACTGCAGGGCAAAGGGCTCATCCATCTCCCGTTTCCACACAATTCTCCTCTTGGTAGGAGTCAAGCTCGTCCCGCCAACTTCGTCCGGCCTGCCGCGATGGCTTCTTGCGTTTCGTGGGCCCCAATCGGTGGTTCTCTTAGCCCAATTGTCATCTGGCATGCGGCAGACAAGTCCGGCCCAGTCCCAATTAAGTTTAGCAGCTTTCTGGGTAACGTCCTTGTTCTTGGTTTTAGCGCGCAGTATAGTTCCACCAGGAGTCCAGGGGGTCTACTTCGAAGTAGTATCGGCCGAATGTTCGGCCGTTTCCTGCTACGAAGTTACTATTTGGTTCGGTCAGTTCCGATCCTACACTCCTACACTCTTTCGAATATTGACTATGGTCCCGACCACAGAACAGATAAAAGAGGTTAGAAAGGAAATAGTTCCTGATTTGTATTAAAACGCGTGTCGCCGCATGTCTCCTACTCCTGTCTCTCCACTACAAGCAAGACATCATACGTACGCGCATTACGCACACAAATAAACCACACGCACTTAGATCGCGTGTTTGCTATTGGTTGTCACACTACCGCAAATACTGCTCTGGACGTACACTCACACACTTGTAAAAGCAAATAGTTACGGCGACCGAAAGGTCGACTAATCATATCGATAAAATTACCTGTAATTTTGTTAATTAAAGTTTTGCAATTTTTTAAGTTGCGGGTACGGTACGAATAATGTGGACATCCAAATTACATATAAATAAAACTAAATCAAAGTCAATTTAAGGGGGAACATCCGATACAGCCGTGAAATTTAAATTTTCTTTCGTTTTATGCTAGTTGCAGCTCTGTTTTACGTCATAATTAATTTGAGGTAAAAGCCTACTAAAATAATATATTCCATTACTTTAAGAGTATTACTTACGATTATCACTTAGTACATTACTTTATTAAGCTAATGACCGGCCGCCTTGCGGAGTTATTTTAAAACCATGATATCTCCTAAGATATTCATTGAAATCCAAAATCCAATCAAGGACAATTTTGTTCAAAATTAAATACTTGTGATGAGTAACGTATTTATTTGGATGAGGATTAATTAAGAGGGGCAATTCTCTTTATTTTAAAAATGTTCACAGTCTGATCTGTCTCAATCTGTCAATTCCCTGACTGTTTTGTTACATAATCATTTTCTACAAAATGTTGCGAACAAATTGTGCTACATTTAGTAGGTATCCATTGAATGCTACTAGTTGCCTCAATCCACAGTTTTCTTGTACCTGGATCTCTTGGAAAACTAAAAAAAATAAACTAATGTTTACGATGAAAAATTCTTTTTAGTTTTCCATAATTTGGTTTGAGGTTAGTAAACCTCAAACCAAATTTTAGACGAAAAACCAAATAAGAAACTAAATTAATAATAATAATCCACATTATACAATAATAAAATTAGTGTTAATAAAAACGAAGTTGTATTAATTGTAATATTACTGAAAATAATCATTCGTATAATACACATACTTAATATCGACATTGTTTACAATTTGGTACAACACTATCGATGCGCATAGATTTCCCTGAATAGATGCTTTGGCTCGACACACGCGACGTTCGCAGTGAACGCAATACATTGCGCGTCCGCTCACGTCGTACAAGATCGTACCCATGTATTGCAAGCAATGTATAATTTTGCATCTGAATGCGATTTTATCGTTTTTGTCTACAAACTTCATAATACTTTTGCAATAATTACAAATATCACTCGTATTTTAAGGTTTTTGGACTTACCGGTGATAAGAAATCCCTCCTTGGGCCACATTACACTCCTGACTTCTTTTCCGACACGTTATAATAGCGCAAGACGGCATAATTCTATTTTTCCGCGGAGTTTCGAACGCTGTCACAACAAGAGCGCGATTGTTGAGCGGTGATTCACATTTCGGTTGACTTTGAGCGTCTGATCAACATTGCGGCGCGCCTGCCCCGCCCACAAGGCCCTTCTAACCTCTTTTATCTGTTCTGTGGTCCCGACCCAACTGAGCCGATCCGAACTTTTTTCGCATTTTTCAATAATATTCGGTTCGGCCATGTGTCGGTCCGATCCGAACATTCGCACTTTGCACTTCGGAGTAGGCCCCCAGGATACTGCGTTCCATGGTTAAAATAATTTTATCTACAGCAAAGATCGCGTGGTGGATTACGGACCACTTCCACTCGAAGAGAGGAGGCCTGTGTCCCAGCATTGGGAGCAATATAGGTTGATTATGTACAGCAAATATAATAAAATTTTAAGGTTTTTCTTTGTTGTTAACACTGTAAATATAGGTATTATATTTACAGTGTAATTATATTAGGTACATATTTTAGGCTCGTGTTTTAAGTCACGTAATTGTTTTATAATAAGTAGGTGTAAATTCATATAATTTTGCGTACTTAATTGATACAGGTTTCCGCAATAAGCCTAGGTTTTTCCTAATTACGAATTTTACTAAAACCACACCTTAATACGTAGTAAAAATGTTATTGTGAAACATACACACTGACGCAACAAATGTAGGTACAATACATTTTAATAATGTTTTATTTTTACATTTCACTTTTTATTCATTTTCGATCTCGATTTGAAACGGCATACCAATTACATCATCCCAGTGAACAAAGGGCTTTGAAGGTTTGTTGCATACCTACTTGTCCGCCATTTTGTTTTTTTTTTCAAAATGGCGGCCAAGTTTTTATCTACAAGTTACATGGGATAATCCCATGTTACCTACTTGTAGACGCAAAATGTTACTTGTTACGTTACGTTATCATTCATTTTCTTTTCATTCATATTATCATCTCTCTCAATCCATTCATCTTTCGTTTGATCCCCCTCTTTCACTTCATCCATCAATTATATATTCATCAATCTCTTCATCATATGCGTTTCTTTCCTCCTCATATCTTGCCCATGCGAACATAAACGATCGCAGTAACTAAAATGCTTTTTATAATTCCAGATGTGGTTCAGGATTGAAGGTCATCACACGGAACACGACATGCGCTTTGTAGCGCTTCAAGCAGACTGGATTCTGGCCGTGCTTCAAATGAAGATCAAGCTGTTCAGGAGGATTGAGTCTATTCGAATGTTTTAATTTTTTTTTTTTTTTGTTGTAGCAGCTGTAGGTACTATTTATGATGCCACTATGGTACAAGAATTTAAATTGGAAAAGTGTTAAACGTAGAAGTAGATTTGGACTGAATATTTGGAACCTTCAGATTCAAATGAACACACGACAATAAACCTTTTTCATGACAAAATCGGTAATTTGAAGTGATTATGACCTTTATTTTAAATATTTTTACCATCTAGGTATATGGAATCAGCTGTCCATGATAACAGTTAAAATTGTGCATAATTAAAAAAAAATCAGAGCTAATCTTTTAAATTCATAAATTCTAATTTAAGTCTTGTAACGTAGCTGATATAACAAACACTGGATTAACAAAATAAAACACTGTCTGAAAACTGAAACTTTTTTTAATTCAGTCTTGTAATTCCAATACCAGGAAAATATTTAGGTTGGTACGAATATTTCTAACAATATAATTTTCATAAATCCTAATTGGTTAAAAATCAAGATAAAAATCCAACTTCCAAAACCATAAACTTCGGCAATAAAATAAATAAACGTCGGGACAAAATAAATTACCTACCAAAGAATTTACAGATGCAATCAGCAAAATTACAACATTTTGTGGTTTCCTATGAAATCGTGAGAGAATTTTCAACGAACTACTAAAAATACAAAGGCTGTATTTATATTACTGGAAAATTATCTGGTGAGTCATTCATTGATAATGCCGGTTCTTAGAAGGACGTATGCTAATTTTGGATCGAAGCTATTTTGCAATATATTGCATTCTCGACCATAAAACCGGTTTTGAACAGAGGGGCAATTCTCGTAATTTTAAGAACGTTCAGTCTGAAGGCAAATTCTCGTAATTTAAAATACGTTATGGATTCGTTACGGCTGCGAATCATATTTTAATCAACGTGCAACTTAATACTGACCAGCAAATTGCAAAAAACGTAAGAAAATTTGAATTTCGCGGGCTACCTTGGATCATCCACCTTAAGAAGGACAACGCTGCCCGCGTTGTTCTTCTTCACAGACAGACAGTGAAACCTATAGATACTTTATAAGTTCAATTGGTCTACTGTTGAACATCACGATTTTTACTGCTACTGCAACGGTTTTATAGGCCATTTGATTTGATTACTGCAATAAAAAGGCAATCGGTAATACTACCATAATCATTGCTATCGTCATCTGCGTGTAGGAGGATATCACTGACTGTGCTCTCAAAATGTATTCGATTATTGGTGTCACAAAGTCACAATACCTGAATCGTCTACCTGCCTTTTTCTCAACTAGGTATGTTGGGGTAGGCTGGAAGCCGACCCCAACATACCTAGTAACATACTAGATGCAGCTGAATACCAATATTTTACATGGAGCGACTGCCTGTCTGACCTCCAGAACCCAGTTACTGGGTAATACGAAACCCTTGGTAAGACTGGTTGTCAGACTTTCGGGCTTCTGACGACCCGTAACGACTGTTAAAGATCCACGAATGACAGCCGGGACCAACGGCTTAACGTGCTTTCCGAGGCATGGAGGGGTCTTGGTATATGAAGATGGTCACCCATCTTCACATAGGTACAGTCAACAGCATAAGTAGATGATCAAAATCAGAAATTCAATACTAATGAACGGAGTTCAAAGCTATATGGCAGCCGTACTCGTAGTAAATGTTTGGTATAATTTACAATCACATACTTTTGAATCACTTCGACGCCACACAGTTCTGATGCGAACTCCGTTCATTAGTCTTATTGAATTTCTGATTTTGATCATCTACTTTTCCTGTTGACTGTGCCAAGGATGGGAAGTTCTTTGTCAACTAATCACTGAGCTTAGCACATAATAACTAATATTATATTTATTATATTTAATATTATAGTTATTCTGTGCTATATAGTACTTATTTTTATCTGACAAAAAGCAACACGCGCTTTACTGGTGTTAACCAAGAGTACAAATTGCTGTAAATGTGTGCGTGAAGACGAGAACCGTCAGCACATACCGCACACACGCATTCATACACACACCCCCCCTCACACACACACACACTTCCGACTTTGTCATATTGTCTCGGACGGTACCGAGAGGTCTTGCGCTTACGCACGCAGCATGTTTGTACACTTCGTAACCACAAGTAAAGCGCGTGTGGCTTTGTGAGATAAAAAAAACTTGAGAGGTGTCAAGGGACACCCGGATGGAACGAAGTATAACTGGCTTGCTTTCTATAAGAGAGGGAGAGAGAGACAGACAGAGAAACACGCGCACGCCGCACGGCTTACAACTATAGCAAAAAGTGTCGTTCCAACTTTTGGTCTTAATTTTTTCCGTCTAGCCCCCTTTCGCAACGCGCGATAAGGAACTTCGTTCCAAAAACTGCGTTTGCACCTGTTGGCTTTCTGTCTTTCAATAGTTTTAATAATCATCATCAGCATATAACAGTTCTCTACCAGACATAGGCCTCTCCAATTGTACTTCATTGAATTCGATCCTCAGCAACTCTCATCAAGCTGCAGTGCGATTCTGTAACCATCTCACCGTGAAAACTTAAGTGAAGTGAGCGTGGAGTGAGCTGTCATTCCAAATAATGCTAGGGATTGACACTACTGACAACTCACATCAAGCTCACTTCACTTGAGTTTTCACGGTGAGATTTTTACAGAATCGACCGGCTGTTCATCTCACCTTACTATCCCTGAAGATCGTCGCTCCACAGTCGTATTTCAATCGTCCAAACCAAAAAACAACCAAGTTATCTCACACCGTTTTGCAATTTAACTACTTCTATTCCCACCGTTTCTAAGTATCGCACGACCAGTTCATTGTTTTCTATGAATCATTCGCCGGTGCTTGCGATCAATGTCCTTGCGCAAGCACTGCTGCTTTCACTTGGCAACACCGAGATTTATATGCAAATGGCAAGACTTGCACGCGACCATTAAAACTGTGTTGCTAGTTAACAAAACGTGTTTGAAGGATAAACAAAGTGTGTTGTTAATGGGTTTACCCGCTTTCTCCTCATTTTGTTTTGTAATAACAATTGCTTAACAGTTACGATTGTTTCATCTGGAGATTGTATTTTTGTTTGTAGTCTCATTTGTGGTGAATCCATTCATTGATATATCATCAAAATCTTCTCTACTCTCATCATTTCAAGATCATCATAAGCAGCCTATAATGTTCCCACTTCTGGGACACAGACCTCCTCTCTGTGAGAGGGTGTGGACCGTGATCCACCACGCAGGCCCAGTGCAAGTTGGTATATGTCAAAATCATGTCTTCGTATTTTTGGTTCTAAACATGATTGTTGTTGTTCATTTGTTTCCTCCCGATGTTTTCCATCAGCGTTTTGAGAGCAGTGGTGATGATAAAATTTACACAAAGTAAAGTGTCAGTCTGGGTTCGAACTTACGACCGTAAGTCACTGTTCGTCTCATCGCTCATTTCAACATGCCTGTACACACGGCTACACATCAAGCTATGCAAAACCAGTATTAGCTGACCGTTCATTGTGAGAAAATATCATACAAAGTGAGGCCAAGACAAACTGGTTTTGTATAGCTTGACGTGTAGCCGTGTGTACCTTATTGAGAGAGCCATGTGTTACACAATTTACTTACTTTATATTTTAATCGGATGGCTTTACAAAACATTTTAGAACGTGCACAAAAGATTACTCAATGATGTGTTGAGATTACTGAGATTTTGTTACTGTGTACCAATAGTGTTTCAGTACTACAGTGTCGAAATCCAGACAGATATTATAAGGAAACTTGTGAATAGACTAGGATTTCAGTTCTGCTGGTTATGCGGCAGAAATTGACGCGAAACAGAAAAACTTATTCAAGATAACAATGAAATAATTTGCAATACCAAAGAACCTGAATACCAAAATAGACTTTTATGATACGACCTCTCATTATGTCAGCCTATGATAAATTATTTTATTTCTATAATATATATGTAGTACAAACATGTTTGCACGTCAATCATATTTTAGAAACTAGATGAGGTCGGTCTATGTATTTCTACCTTTATGTATACAGGGTAGTTCAGACTGACTGCGTAGTCAGTCAGTCATACACTCATACACAAGCTCAAGCCTTGATTAAGCTATATAGTAGCGTTACTATATAGCTTAATCAAGGCTTGAGCTTAATTAGCAAATAAAAGTCAGTGAGAAGTGTCAAAGTGACAGGTGTCAAACTATGAAATGTCACTAAGAGTGTAACACGGGTAATAAAAACTCGTATCGTTTGATAGTTCTACGGGATTTTTTTTACCCGTTGTACTACTAGTAGTAGTATTGATAGAACTACAAATGCAATATTGTATGGCACAACAATATAGCCCAGTATACATTCTAAATGGACACATGTCATTCACACAGTGCTATTCTATAAACTACTATAAGTATTCGCTTACTGTACGCGATAAACTTGAGCGATTTTTAGAGCAATATCTTAGGGCTTGTCTGGCTAGTTTTCTTTTTCTTTAAAAAAAAATTATAGTAGGTAAGCTGAAGTTGAATTCCATATCATCGTCATCGCTTGTATTACACATATTCTTATGGCGTACACATGAACCTAACATTTCCACTTTAAGCTGACCTCGCATTGTATAGGTTTTTCGTACAATCAAAAGTCAGCTTATACTGGTTTATGTATAGCTTGGTGTGTAGCCGTGCCTACCAACCTTACTTAACGTGCACTTTATGACGGATCCGTTTGCGATATACAGCATATAGTGTAAACGTTATCTTTAATAGTTATAGCTTATGAAGTTATGACGCAATATTATGTTTTATGGGGTTTATTTATAAACGATGATTAAAGTTAAGTGACGTTTAAACGTCAAAAATGTGTGGTTGAGCAGTCGCTAATCACTACTTAACTTTAAGTAACGTTTATGAATAACGGGCTGAAACTGTAAGTATAGCGAAATATAAAAACATACACAATGGATATATTTATGGTATTTATATTAAAGAGTAAGTAATATCTATCTAGAGTAAACAACAAAATCCTTCAAGCACAAAAATCCATAACAGCACACAAAGCATCAGAACCGTGAGAATAAAAAACTGGTTTGAAATATCTCTATTCTTCTCGAACGTAACAGCTAGGAAACAATGCAAAAAGGTTTATCGCTGACCATCAGGTTCCTGATAAAATAGGCAAAATCTACCTGGCCGCACCGGCTTCGCGCCATAATGAAATGACCCAAACTGTCATTCAACCGCGCATGCGCGTAGCGTTCGCACGGCCATCGTGTTTTGCCGCCATATTTGATTTATTCGGAGTGTAAACACGAACGTTTTTGAATTAAAAAAGTGTTTGTTGTGCAAAAAGTGATAATGGTGCGTACTTTTAAACTAATGGGGTGCTTCAAAGTGCCTCAGCGTGGCACTAAAGTGGTACCAGCGTCGAGTGGCGAGGGGATTTTCACAATCGACATGTCTTCTACCTCCACATTGGATGTTGGCGTAAGTTAATTGTAAAGTAATGACCTATTAGAAGGCTAAATTAAATTGTTGAATTCATGAACAGAAACGTCCGGCTTGTTATGACTTTTCGATAGAGTTGTGTCAACTAACAGCTGTTTTGATGTGACGTCACTTGAATGTAACTTGATCGTAAGTTTATGAGAGGTAATTTGGCTCTGCATCGTAGTTAACTAAATAATGAGGTTGTAATTATGACTAACTTTGTGAACTGTAAAATTGTTAAAAGTTTGGTTTGGTTACCAAATTGGTCACCAAATCGACATATTTAATCCTTGAATGTCTAGATCTAAGTTAAGGTGTAAGTTTATCAACAAGAAATTTCTTTGTGATGAATGTCTGTCTCGTCAATATAGATTCTAGCCTCATAAATATACCAACGCCTGGTTCGGTTGCTAGCATTCTAGCCTATCATAATGATGCTTAAATAATTAATTAACACGTCTTTAATCGTAACAGCATGTCACAACTTTGGTACTAAAATTTTCGAATCGTGTGACTTCCACTACAAGACATATTTCACGAATTTTGTCACAATTGGGATGACCCACGGATCGGATATCTATGGGATGACCAAATACGACAAAATTCCCGGCATGGTGAGGTGTTACAAGCTAGGCTTGGCCTGGTGACTTGACAGGTGGTTATTCCACCTTTTATGCCCGCAAGTATCCAGTCAAACGTGTACCTACTAGGTATTTTTTTCCTCATGTAATGCACCTACAATTTTGCAGGGTCTTTGACATTCTTAGGTCTGATTCCTAGTTTTATGACACAATATTAAACACTCATTTTGTCGTACGACTCAAATTGCACAACTATCGCGCACCAGTAAAACAAGTCGGAATTTAACCGAATGAGGTCAGAGTAATAAGGTCAACTATCAGCCAAACCCATAATCCAATATCTTTGTATCCATATCCTGCAATAGTCCTACACCAACCAACTAGTCCTTGAGTGCACTTGTATAGTGCGAATCGTCGATTGGTGCCTCATTTCATTCAAAACGTTAAAGTGCCTCTGCGTGTTGGCTTTGGGCCCTCGTAAAAGGTTCCAAAGATCCGGGACTCCAGGATCCCTAGACATGTCAAAGGTCAAGTCTAATACACTAACCGGGGTTGTCCTTGAGCGCACTTGCATAGTGCGAATCGTCGATTGGTACCTAAATAAGGTTCGAGACCCCAGGGTCCCTTGATATATCATAGGTCAAGTATATACCAATTTTCCGAAGGACTACAACAATATAATCAGCAAAACGTATTGAGAAAGTATACCTAAAGACCAGACAAGATTTTAAACAAATCTGTTTTGTTTATATGATAGACTAGAATAGCATTTAATCCTTAAACTAGTTTCTAATCTGTTATTTCCTTTCTCATTTACAACGAATCGTTTCTCTTTTCGTAACTGTTCAGCTTTATTTTCAGCTTCAACTATGTATTTGCATTTGCTATTCAGTCGCAAGAGAAAGTTGCCATTGTATAATGAAGGCTAAAACCATTAAATAAGTAAAGTTCAGTGTCTTTTGAAGCCTCGAAGGCGTTGGCAATAATTATCGTCCACTTTGTTCTTATTTACAGAGCAATAACTTAATGGGGCATGTTACATTTGTCAATATTATCACGATCCTAATATCGCGATATCGCAATTATTGAGCACGATACCGTGATACGGCCTATTATACCATCAATATTACCACGGTATCGTGATATTATTGACAATGTAACATACCCCATTACGTCTACCACGGCCTCTGCAACTTAAGGAAGACCTAATGAACTACAGTCCGGCCGTCGAAAGAATGCATTTCTGACATCTGTCAGTTTCATACAAACGAATACGTGTTTTGCGAAATTGATCTTTATTTGCCACTAGAATTGTCGCACTGACAGTATCAGGAACGCATTCTCTCGGCGGCTGGACTGTGATAGTAATTACCCATGAGAAAATAATCCTATCTTACTAATATTATAAATGCGAAAGTTTGTATGGATGGATGGATGGAGGTTTGTTACTCATTCACGCAAAAACTACTGAACGGATTTGGATGAAATTTTTTACACAGATAGTTTATAACCAGGATTAACACATAGGATACTTTTATCCCGATATTTCCACGGGAACGAAACTTATGCGGGTGAAACCGCGGGGCGCAGCTAGTTAAAATAATAAATAGAAATTGTTTTTGCTTCCCACTTCAAAAAAATCACCAGAGTGAACAATAGTTCATCTTGGTCTAAGCCTTAAAATGGCAGAGGTCATCTGAAAAAGATACCCGTATCCGCATCACTCGAGAGTGTATGGGGCTCGAGTCGGCTCGGCAAACTATTCTAATCTCACATAAGTAAATTATTACGAACTAAGCAGAAAAAGTCGTGGTGCTGATAAAACAGACAACGCAATATTTGGGCCCAACAAAGATCCAATTCGAAAGATTAGGAATCATTTGCATTTCAAATATAAGAGATTGTATTAAGAAAATGTTGTACCTGGCCCAGACACGTAAATATGGGCACAGGTGGGGCCTATTATGCTAATTAAATTCGTCTTACACATCAATCCTTACAAGTATTACAAAACATGCGTCATTGGCACAGTGATCAGTTGCATCTTAACTTGATATCTACCTAACTTTCTGTCTCTCGTTTAGAACTGAAGCTATGCGCAAATTCATTTTAACGATCCCAGTTAACTACAGTAGTTAATTTGCCTTTGGCTATAACTAATCGGGTTTTACGATTTGCCTTTAAACTACATTTCACTTCGAATTAAGTTTTATGTTCTGAGGTGGTCTCCTGTTTCGACATGATTTCGAAGTTTGCTTCGGTTTTCTTTATTTGGCCAATGAAAACAGCACCCTAATTACGTAACACACAATCAATCGTAATCTGAATAATTTTGAAGCAAATCCATTGCTTTATAATGTTCGAAAAATTTGTCTGCTCAACACGTAAATAAGGCAATGAATGTTGTTGAACTGTCAAAATGAAACCGATTCCGATTGATTGTGTGTTACGCAATTAGGGTGCTGGCTTAATCTAGATTTTTGTTGGTAGTGTATATTACTTTTTAAGGAGGTAATCAATCAATGAATCACTTTAGCCTATTATTTATGTATAGCGTAGTCAACTGCTGGACAATACTGGACATTTAATAAGTACAATACCCGGTTCGAAGACATGTGAAATCTACCAAGCCGAACTGAGCACACGTGTCTGATTATAGTTCTCGAAGACAGGAAGTCGGTGTCTCAGAACATTAAAGGCTGATTATGCTACCTGGTTCTCCGCTTTCCAAATCCAGTATATCCCAGTCTGTACGAATTTCCATGAGTAACAGCGTACAATGCAACATATTTCATTTTATTTGAGCTGCGCTTTCAAGTAGACAATTATACGCATCATCTAGTACTGGTACAATATCAGGAAATAGGTCATTATCCTCCAGTTTAATTTCCTCATCATCCAAAATCAAAACCGTACATTATTCGTCCTTATTATCAAAATTATCATTCACAGAACTATCTTCTTTAATATCATTGTTTACTACAACCTAAATATAGAGCTTTTATCTTTTGAAGACGTGTCTCGCGAGTTTCGCGATAATTTATAATAACAATACAAATCCCATTTGTGTGACAGAGTTATTGAGTATGATGATAACATGCGAACTTATGTAGCACTAATTGATTTAGTTGGCGCAAAATATATATACTGAGACCTTATATATCATTTAACTGAATATAATATTATCTGCCTGTATGCTTGCCGTTTTGTCTGGGCTATGAATAAGACCACTGTTCTACTTTAAGCAAGCAACATTATTGTGTCCCTAAATGCATGTGCTTTCGCTTTATCTAGAGGACACTTTGTTTCTAAATGTCCTCATTCATCGGGTGCATAGGTATTTACTGTTCTTATACTGTATGTCCGGGTCCAATTTCCAAACGGCTTATTTGGCTTACCAACCAATCCTATATTAGGATATGTCTGATTGGGAAAGACTGAAAACTTAATTTTATTATCGTTGGAGACTCCTTCACCGTTTAGAAACGTCACAATCTCAGATATGAAAGTTAGTTTTAGCATTAACTAACAGTCACCAAGAAGCAAGAGATGTTGTAGGCGATACCAATATTGTTAGTGAAAGACTTAAAGACCCAATCAAGACGTGTGAACTATGATTGATTTTATAGATACTAGAGCATGTTCCATTATGTTTTTCTTAGAAAACCAAGTCTGTATTGGAGCAAGCGAGGGTGAAAGCAACATTAATGTTCTTAGGAAATGAGCTGTCGTTTGTAATGAGCTGTTGTGATCGATATATGTTAATGTTAATATGTGATTATTGCACACAGCTGTAGGTGGTGATAACTGTGTATTGAGGACAGTGTTGACCTTCATAAGGGTATAATTATGTAGTATAAGTTTTAATGGACTGAAACGATGGATGGTCTGTGTGAATGATGATATTGTTAGAAAGGGGGTGGCTACCGAGATGACGACTGATAGAGAGGCATCGAAGAAAAAGACATGTTGCATCAACCCCAAATAAAGGGTTGAGGACAGGAGAATGATGGTGGTCTGTATTAAAAGTCTGTGAAGTCTGCAGAACAAGGACCTACTTAAAGATGACTGTTATTCATGTTGTTGTTATGGGTACAATATCTTCCAAAGTTCCAAAAGTCCAACACAGAGTCTTAACTCGGAATATATCGGAATTGCCTTGAGTTGTGGAGACCAGAAGCCCGTCGCTGCATATGTTTACGCAGCAGTTCACTATAGCATATTTGTCGATCGATTTACTTGTATACGACACGTTTTTATTTTATTAAGAGGAACAGCAAACAGTTACATTATGAAGACTTAAAACTAATATTTGCATTTTGCTAATAATGTGACCCACAACACTGTCCACTTTTAATCTGCCTCACTGTCACTGTCTCTTTTTTCTGTTTTTTTATTTTATGTTATTTCATGTTTTGATAGTGGATTTTTGTTTGTGTCGAATCATGTGTTGCAATGGTTTATTTTATTTCTTGTTTTGATTTTTATTTTTTATTTATTTATGTTTAATTGCATGCTGCACTGGTTTACGTCACACGTCAGTGCCGGCTGCCGCTGAAAACCAACACTGGGGCTCTGCCTCGTATAGGGTCTTAGCATTATGCTGAGCGATGGCCGTTTTGCGTGAATGTGACGCATGTTTACCCCCAACTTGTTTTTTTTGTGTGTTTATGTCCTTTTTTTTTATGCGTCATGTTTGCCGCAAATAAATGCTTTTTCTTTTTTTTTTATATGGAATTAATATTTCCAACTCTGGCTTATACTTATACACCAATCTGTTTACTTGTATGATCATGACATACCGTACATATTATACTCCTTGTTACAGTCCATATGACGACGGTCAGTGTTGTAATAGGTCACCTGCATTTTATCGCCTTTTTATGGGCGACATTCCGGTACTGGCTGGGCCATCATCCATCACAGGTTTTCTTAACTTTGACACCGCTATACTTTGCTACTATGTGGAGAATGTAATATAATCTTCGGATGTAAAGTTTCTAAAAGCAGTTTGCAGTCGTAATTAATTTTTATCTTATCGTTTTTGTTTGTGCTGCACTTAAGAGACAAATAGGTAGTGGACTGATATAATATTTGTGTAATGTGTATCATCTTGTTAAAAATGGTATACTGATAAGATATCGTAATAGAGATAGAGATTATTTTCCGAAAGAGACCTAGTTTTTTTCTGAAGCTGAAAAAAAAAGATAAAATGTGGAACTACCGATCGATTCTGTAAAAATCTTACCGTGAAAAGTTAGGTGAAATGAGCTTAGAGTGAGATGTTAATAGTGTCAATCCCTAGCATTATTTGGAATGACAGCTCACTCCACGCTCACTTCACCTAAGTTTTCACGGTGAGATGGTTACAGAATCGCACTGCTGATATAAAGGACTATGGTAATGATTCGTATCAAAAGAATGGTTTGTGTTCTATTTTGAAACGTGTCATAGGCAGCCTTTCTTTAGCATTGTTGTGAGACCCTTAGGGGTTGCTAATTAAACTTTATTTGTCCAGTTGGGTTGGGCAGCGTTTGGGATACTTCATCAAGAGTTTTCGTCGCCTACCCCGCAATGTTGGAAGACTAAGGTGTTCAACCTGTTCGTCTTGCCCTGGCGTTGTGGCGCAGCCTGCGAGAGGCCTATATCCAGCAGAGGACTGCGATAGGCTGAGTTGATGGATTGTTTTGGCTCGTAATACCGACTTGTAACTGGTCCACTGCAGAGGAAAGACCTCGCCTTATCCAACAAGAATGTCAAAGAAATGCCACGTTTTTTTTATAATATATTCATGGCGACTGGTAACCACCAGGACACCGGTTCCCCCGACAAGTTTCTGTAGTGAAAATTAACTTAAATCGCTAGCTACAAAATAATTACGATGTCTCTAACAACAAATGCATTAGTAGAAAAAAAATACCATTCATCACAATTTGCTCCAACCGTTGCATGTTTTAAAATAAACCTGAAAAGTTAAAAATAGATTCGTCGGAATCCTTTTGATAAGGAAGCAAGACTTTTGAAATGAGTCGTGTTAAACTTACCTGGGTGTTAAATGGTCTATTTTCTGTTATTCTATGTTGTGTCTTATCTTGATAACGGTAAGGTTTAGATTAGCTAATGTGGTTATCAAAGGCTTTGTAGGAAATTCCTCGAACGGTTGGTATTGGGAATTCCTTTGTGGATGTTTCATAGGTTGTTATAAGGTAGAACCTTTGCGGTAGTACAGTGGTCATTTTAATAAGATAGTCACGTACAAGAATATAAATATGTAGTTGGATGCGAAACGTACCTACCTAATTAATTCAGAGAATGACGTATTTTCGTTAGGAAAAAGTGTACAAAAACTACTGTAAAGTGGGAAATTCTGAGCTTGTTAAGATTCTGTGCAGGTTTCAATCGGCTGAGGTATCCAGTAGATGTGCAATTTTGAACACAGGGCCTTTCCCATTTAGTGACACAGTCAACGAAAAACCACATGATTGTAAAATGTCAAGCTGCAAGATTAGACGATGGAAATCAACAGGATTGATAATAGCGTTTTTCTGGTTGCCCAACATTATACAAAAAAAAAATGAAAGAAAAATTATTTATTCGGCACAAATCAAATGCACAAATAAAAAGCAATCATAAAACACACAAACTAACACAAAGTAGCCAAAACCCTAGTATTCGACAAATAAAAATAATAAAAAACAAAAGGCAAGCGATTAATTCGCTTGCCTTTTGTTTTTTATTATTTTTAGGTTAAAGTTAAAACGCGTACACGACATGGAGAGGGTGGGAAAGAATTTACCAGCAGTGCGATTCTGTAACCATCTCACCGTGAAAATTTAGCTGAAGTGAGCATGGAGTGAGCTGTCATTCCAACTAATGCTAGGATTGACACTATTGACAGCTGACTCTAAGCTCACTTCACCTAACTTTTCTCTGTGAGATTTTTACAGAATCGATCGGCAGTATCCTTACTGGGAATTACACGGATCTAGTTATTATCCGGTACGATTACTAACTTAAGCTGCCCCTAATGCAATCTATTAAATAGTTTTTCTTGCATTTTATAAAAGATCAAAGTCCATCTTATTAATACGCAAGTTATTACTAAAAGGAAACTGCTAAGCGATGATCCAGCAATTTGCTCACGCACGGCTATCATCTCAAAGCCTAGATTATTACGGTGACTGGTTCTACCGGCGCCAATGTTAGCGGTACTGGTAAGGTAATGATAGACTACGGGGTAAATAGTGCTTTTGAAGTGGACTCTTTGATTATGGGAAAGGAAATTTATGAAGACGCTTAAAGCCTCAATGAACTTAACATTTTTAATGAGTTCGCTGTACAGTGTTAATAGTAACAAGAATGATTTTATCCTTCACAGTCACCTTTTCAGCTATTGAGATGACGACTAATAGAGAAGTATGGAAGAAAACCACATGTTGCGCCGACCACAGATAAATAAAGATAAGAGCCGGAGAATGAGTTATCACAGTTAGCGACTTTTCGCTGTAGGTAATGTCAAAGTGTAAAATATTACACAATACAATATGAAAATAGTGGGAAAACTTCCTACAGGATAAACATGATTTCCGTGTGGACGTCAGGCTACAATCACCCGTACTCACGAAGAAACTATTCATGACATAAATAATTGGAATTCTATGGTTTACATAAACATGGAAAGGATCCTGATAAAATGTAGGAACCGCACCATAATTGCGTAACACTCGATCAATCGGAATCGGTTTCATTTTGACAGTTCAACAATATTCATTGCGTTATTTACGTGTTGGGCAGACAAATGTTTCGAACTTATGAAACAATGGATTAGCAATTTACTTCAAAATGATTCTGATTCCGATTGATTGTGTTTTACGCAATTAGGGTGCAGGTGCTGAAGGAACTAAAAGTTTAGGTAAGGTACACTTTATTTATAAATTCAAAATAAGTAATTTATTTTCTCTTCACAGACAATGTCGACATATTAATTTGGACAAGCTTAAAAACTAAGTGACACTAATTTGTGAGAAACTAGTGTGCACTAGGAATACCTGTATAGCAGATTACCCACACGGTATGTAAACATAATCAGTTATTTAGTAAATGTGAAGGGGAAGGGCATATATCATAAAAATCAATGAACTCACAGATTAAAAACAACTAACCAAAAAAAAGAAGTACCTAAGTGAAAAAAATAAAAATACGGTACCTATTTATAGTAACACTAAATACGTAAGGCAGCCGCCTATCCTAAGCAATATCCATAAGGATCTTCAAACAAACAAAGAGCTGGATTAAAAATCCACATGTCAATATGATTATCCCATAAAACCACAATGTTTAAGAGTTGCATCGAATCACAAATGGCCAAACAACACAACAAGCACAAAAGACTATGCAGTGGGTCATCGCTTCCTGCCATTCATTTCTAACACAAATGGGTTGGTTGTGTTTCGCTCTGTGGCTGCAGATATGTTTCACTAGAATAATTTCAAAGGTCATTTAAATAATTACGATACTAATGCATTATCTGACGTGGGCAATGTTTTGTTAAATGGAACAGTTGATGTCCGTGAGTTGCAGGTTCAAGGTTCAATTTGTGAGATAGTTGGAAATATATTTTTAAATGTATTTGCAATCTGCAAGCTACAGGTTCTTCCAAAATATGGGATCTTAGTAAATGTTTACTAACCGGTCGGTGACTCTAAATTTAAGCTCCCTAAATAATTGCTATTACTTACTCGAAATGTCGGGGTTTCAACTTGCAACAACAAAGAAAAATTACCACAGCAAAAAGTCCCATAATTTATTTGAAATTCTTTGGTTTCGCGTAAGCCGCCTTCAAGGTCGTTGACCGTTGGTTATGAAGGATCTTGAGGTATTGTGGTTCACCATAACTGTAAATGTAGGTATGAATGTAAGTGACAATGCATTTGTCTTACCCGCATACTTACTCACAGATGTGGATATAATTTCGTATGGTATTTTAGTACCTACTACATCCAATGGTTTATCGTTTTCGACCATCTACCATTGAATATTAACTCGCGCAAACTTAACCTCCCCATTGATACCTCACTACAGTAAATCGTGACTGATACCATATTGTCCATCACGAATTCACGACATACCGACATCAATTCATAAAGTTGGATATAAGCGAACGTGACTCCAAACATTGGACATGGAACCACAGCACGAAGACGTAGTAAGCAGAAATACTAATACTAAGTAGCTATCTACTATTGAATTGATCATACAAACTGCGATATATAAACATGCCATTGTGTTTAGGTAAGTCGTAGTTTAAACAACGTCAAGGTGCCTTTCCATCTGGCTGTAGTATGCTACAAAAGTAAGAAGAAAGTAGAAGAATTTCTACGAGTATACGTGAAAAAACAAACAGAATCCTAGGGCATCAAACAATTCGTCCGCATCGCTGTCAACAGGAACAGTGCCCAAAAGGCTGGCAGCATTGCCACGTTGTATGGCGATGCTAATTCTTTGGCCAAGAAACAGGCCAGCCCTCTGGTCACGTGAAGAGTCAACTAACCGCATATAGTTACCGGCACGTAGTTGGCAAGAGATTTTGTAGTGGGGGAAGTTCGCGCACGCACAATTTCATACATTTTCGCGAACTTCCCCCACTAGAAAATCTCTTGCCAACTTACGTGCCGGTAACTATACTTGTAGTATACTCGTAGAAAACCATCTACTTTCTAGAATATACTATCTATCATAATTCAAAAGTGCATGGATTAGAAAAAAAATAATCATGTTTTATCTTTACTCCAAGTCTTGAATTCAGCTTCTGATCTCAGGAGGGATTCAGAGATTAACGATTCACTATCGTATTCTTCGACAGTTATTTGGAGTTTAGTTGGTCAAAAACTTCGCCATATCTACGGCGTTATCGATGGCAGTGCAGAGGTCACTTTGGCTGCATGTGTTGGGGTAGGGCTGGATAGGAGGTGGAGCATAGTTTGTGACACAGCTCCATATATACACCCTACTACCGTTCTGACAAGGTCTACAGCCCTACTTTATGAGGTTCGACTTACATCTTCCCACTTGAGTTCGGAGAAGTTTCAGGGACTACCAAGTAGACGATTTACAGACGCCAGCACATCAAGCTACTACAATCTGCCAAATTTATTTAATAGATTTTTAACTTTATCGCTAAAACATTAAAGTTCAAGGTTGATTGGGAAAATTTGACAGTTTCGGTAAAATGATGGCGACTTTGTTCCTGCTTAGTCTTATGCTTTGCTGCAAAACGGTAGGCTTTACAATATTTTTTTTTATGAATTTAACAATGAAGGATTACCACTAGTTTTGATGTAACCTTACATATTGCTTGTCAATAACATGGCACTTTTCCAAATCGTCATGCATCATTGGCTACGATTGGATACGCTATCTGTTATACAAGTGTACTACTACACAATATCAGTGCCTCAAGCGTTTAAAATGTATATATACATATATGTATTTTACATTTTCAACAGATCTATATTTTATAAACTTACGTCAAATGTAAAATATTTTTGTAAGAAAAATGCTTGTTTATTTTATTTTTTATGGGAGTTTTGGATCTGTATTTTCTGTATCTACGATTTTCCGTGCGTTACTGGTTTATCCTAGCCCTTCGCCTTAGCCTCAACAACCATCCGCTTTCGACAATCATCAAGTTCTATAACCACGTCATCGAAAAATGTGTAAGAACGTCGTCACCAAAAATTCTTACTTTAAAAGCGATTTCATATAAAACATCGTCATTCATCAGTTCATCATTCATATAAGTATGAACATAAATCTTCACCAAAACACAAATAATTTCCGAGTAAAAAGCGTTCGTTTACGGAAACGTCGCCGCGTCGCGGCGTCGCGTCGTGTAAGGGGGGACTGATGTGTTTGAATGTAGTATTATGAGTCATCGGAACTATGAAGAGGCTCTTGTTGGTAGTGGGTCGTGTGTTTAACCTGGCGTTATCATACATGTTTTGAATATTTTTTAAACGTGTGGACCGAATAAATGTATTGAGGTTGCGCGATGTTTCAACAATTACATAAGTTAGGTTAGTTTCTTCATTTGCGCGTTTCTCATATGAGATTGATGGTAGTTGTCTTTAATTATTAATTTCTTAATATTATTCAATATCTTTATTGATTCTATTAGAATTTATGAGTACTTCCTCGACTGAATCATCATTCATAATCGTTAACTGCCCTACTGCTACAGCTTATTTATGACTGTGTAATTCTCTTTTTTCTCAAAACGATAAAATAAAACAAAACTCAAATATCTACAGTACCAGCGAGCTATTCATCTTTATTAGCAAAAGGTAAATGAGAAGTCATGACACTAAATATACTACCTTATTGATCTAATAAATATCGCCGAAAATAGAATCGTGCCGTAGCATTTCATTAACATACAATATCGATTTACAGACTATCTCGACAGATTTATTAAATCATCCTTTTAAATGACCACAAAACCTGGTCATTTAGATAGATGCAACGATAAATATGTAAAGGTGAATGCAAAAATTTAAATTTTCGGAAAATGGTTTTCTTCTTCTGAGAAACTGCTCCTAGCGGTGCAACATCTACCAGCCAGTTATTGAATGAAAACTAATTCTTTGATCGGTACCCTAATTGCGAACACACACTTTCAATCACAATCTGAATCATAATAAAGAATATTGCTAATACATTGCTTCATATGTTCGAAAAATTTATCTGCTCAACAACGTAAATAACGCAATGAATGTGGTTGAACTGTCAAAATTAAAGCCATTCCTACTGTTAGTGTGTTATGCAACTCTGTATCAGCGATCTTTACTTTTTCTTTTTATATGAATGATGGGACTCCGCTCGCTCTGTTACTCCCTCTTCTTCATTATTCCTGCAATTAAATCCGTATGTACCTATGTCTTCCTATTGTACACTATATGCCCTCGGCTTTATAAACAAACTGTATTCATTGCTGTTTCTTACAAGCTTCGCAAACTCTGAATTCTGTTTTGACGGCTGATTTAGAAATCAGAGTTTGCGAAGCTTGCAATTAACACTTTGTTTACGTTCGTAAACAAGGTGATTAACACCTTGTTTATATGCACCTTGCATATTATGTTTATAACGCTAATTCAGTGATTTAACAATCAACGATAGTTTCTAGACATATCGCAGAGATGGTTTCTTTTGATAGACATGGCTACAAGGCAGTGGTTTACCGTCTAATATGTTGTTAAACTTTCTTTATTTTTACGGGAGATGAGCAAAGAAAATTAGATTGTCGTGGAAAAGTTACACTATTTTATTAGGTTTCACTTAGATACTAAGCATGGAGATATAGAAAGCTTCAAGATGTTTTAAAGTAATTGGCTAGTACCTACACCTGTTAGTACTGAAAGAACAATATTAAGGCATGACCTACAAACGGGTCTAATAGGGTGGCAGGGATGAATCGGGTCGAATCTGAGACAAGTTTGTTGCCAACAAGGGCACTTCATCGTTAATTGTCATACAGTAAACATATTACGAGTCCTTTTTGGCAACAATATGATTTCAATGTTAAAATCCCTTCCCGATTCACCCCTGCATCTCTATTCACCCCATTTGACGATACTTGGTATTCCTAAGTTTTTACAACAAGGTATAGGCATATGTTGTTTACCAACGCCTGTTGTATATCTACCTAATTACTTAGTTTTATTTTATAGTACCAGTTACTGTTCTCGTATCAGCGGGCTGTTAATAAGGTAGTTGAACCTGCCATAGTGAAAATTCAGTACGGTTAGTAACTAGACTAAGCCCGGGCAGGGTGTGCCAGACTTATTAAACAATCGTTAGTTATGATGGTGGCCAGTTACCATTGCACCCTAGCAATTTTTGATATTCGTCAGTAATTCAGCTTCTCCTAATTTGAACTTTTAAGTGACTCAGGAATATGAACAAAATCAACTTACCTGGAACCAGGGGGTCTACTCCGAAGTGGTAAATTTATCGGATCGGCCGAATGTTCGGCCATTTCCTACTACGAAGTTACTATTTGGTTCGGTCGGTCGCGACCTAACAGTCCGATCCGACTGAACTTCATTTTGACATTTGTTGTATCGTAAACCCTACTCTGAACGAGAAAAGACCTACCGATAATTTGATTTTGACAAGAGTTACAGCGTCAAATTAATGTCAAAATACACGACAACAAAATAGCTATCGTTTGAGTATCGTAAGTATCGAATTTAATGAATAATTACAATTTTATTGAGTTTTATGTTTGTTTATAGTTTTAAAGTGAATGTGTCATACTTGAAATTGTAGTGAAATGGCAGCACGTATGTTTTTGGTGGAAGAGGCTCTACGAGAAGAGCGTTTGGAGCGCAGAAGGAATCGCAGACGACTTCGTGACTCCTTCGATAGCAATTTAGTGCCCGACCAATAAATAGAGACTCAGTCGATCCCTTTTTGAGGAACTGTGCCAGGATATAGTGCCCCTGTTACCCCGGAAGCATAATAGCCCTGCAGTTGAGCCTACTACAAACGTGATTTGATACATAAAACTGCCTGCTATGTTTTGCACAACATGTGCATAAGGACCGGAGTGAGTGCTCCAGAGTTAACTCAAGACGAGTTTGAATCTGAGAACTCCTGGCAGGTCATATACCAGCCTGTTACATCTGCCACAGAGGCTTTCAGAATGGGACAAATACAGAGGGAAAGATTGATACAAATATTAGAAAATAATCAATAAAATATATATTTTTTTTATCTATATTAATGTCTTTTATTATTTATGATTTTGAATCGGAGAACTCCCGGCAGGTCACATATTAGCCAGAGGAGACAAAGAGAGAGGGAAAGAGGGAAAGACTAGACAATCATTAGAAAATAATGAGTAAAATTTATTTTTAACAATACTAAACAACTAGAACTAATCTTCACTTTGTTTTAAGTAAAAATAATATAGCATTCAGCGTGGTGCAAATTTCTTCCCACAGTCGATGATTCAGCGTACGACCGTCGATGCTCCTCAAGTTTCCATGAGCCAAATCTCGATGCTCTATACGGAAATTAAGGAGAGCATCTATTTGTGCCGCTGTCGGTCTGGACATGGTGACTTCTTCTTGCAGAATGTTTGCTCATAACTTTCATTTCCAAGCTTCCAAAACACGAACATGAGAAAACGATAAACCCAAGGGGCACTTTATCACGCGTAAAGTGAAGAATATATGTAGTTTATAGTATATTTAGCTTGTTTTTTGTATACATCTCATAACTTCACTTTAACACTTTACACTTCAGTCAGCACTTGATGATAAACGACCGAAATACGCTTATTGCTATAACGATAGAGACAGACGAGATTTGGTTTGAGTTTAAGTATACTTTTTCCAGCTTTTTTCTCAATTTTGCAATAATAAAATCTCAATCTATCCAATTGTTTGTTTACTTGTCAATCTTGTCATCCTCCTTTTGACATTTATCGTTTTTCTTTTTTTTTGACAATCGGCAATGCCATCTGCATGCCAGCTACAAATATATTGTTTTTTCGAGAAATAGTGCAATGTTCCTAGGTATAAATATTGAAATAACAGCAAAGTTCAATTTTGTTACTATAAAAAATAATTTTACCCAGTAATTCAATAGTTTAATTGTATCGACATGAATAATAATGACTAACAAAAACATATCGATAAAACGTTCACCTCTGGCACTACATTTCGTTCGGTCCTACACTCTTCCGAATATTGACTATGGTTCCGACCCAACTGCGCCGATCCGAACTTTTTTCGTAGTAAGACAACAATATTCGGTTCGGCCATGTGTCGGTCGGATCCGATCATTCGAATGTGTCACTTCGGAGTAGACCTCCTGATTTTTGTAAATTTCATTCGATTCACCAATTCTGGTCCAGTCATGGATGATTGCATTGTATTGTACCAAGAAGTAGAGAAAGATTTATTTTCCCGAAGTCAGCTGACTTTCTTATCCTTATTAGTCTGTATATCAAGTTGAAATTTGCTGACAGAACTGGTTGCTGAAACCGGTCGGTCATTGCCAACCAGTATCGGTGGTTGATGCGTGGCGAATAGGCTTTAATAACTGTATATTACCTTGATGTAGCTAGTATTTGGTCATGGATGGGTTTTTAAGTTAAATCGGCCCCACGATCCAGAACCTAATGATAACTCATTTGACATTCGATTCGCTTAGAAAACGTAAGTCTTAAGTAGACGTCAAATCATATCGAAAGTAATGGCTAAGGTAAATAAATGAGTAAGTATTTTAGTGAAAGCAAAAATTTGATATCGTAAAGACAAGTTTGGTGGGTTTTTTTTTTTTGGTAGAATGGACGGTGGGCTAAGAAGGTAATATCTAGAGGAATAATATCTACATAATATTTGTTGAGGTCCAGATAGAAAGTATTAAAAGCTCTCAGCACTATACCACAAAACTTTACAATTTACAAATTTGCAAACTTTACAAGTCCGTGTATACGAACACGAACAAGAGTAAGAATGAGGCGAGTCGCTACGCAGTACAAATTCACGTGTCAGCGGAGGTGAGAGGTGAGGTACTGCGCAGCGAGTAGCGCACTTTACAGCCGCCATAAACTGAATCGGGCTGTACCATAATAAAACTCTAAGCCACACAATTGTAACGGAAAAACCTGACAAATATGTAAATTGTAGTGACAAGTCTACAATTTATACATAGGACTCATGCTTGGCGTTACGCTTTTAAAAAATGTGAAAGAATTGTAGGTAGTAAATGATTGATGTACCTATGAGTTATCATACATTAATTTCTGTGTTACCGTCTAACTGAGCCGAATCCCGCGCGGGATGCGGGACGAAATTCGCCCGCGCCGATTGTGTAGCTGTAGACTAACTTGTATAGAGGTATTCAAAGTTCAAACTGGCGCGAAGAGTGGCGCGACTTCTTAATCATTATAATAAAAGACGCGCGCAGTCGGTTCCCGGATCCCGCACGAGGTTTACCTCAGTGTGGCCAGAGCTTAATATGGAAAATAAATAAATCATACAATACAGCCCAATTCAAACTTCATGGCGGCTATGAAGTGCGCTACTCGCTGCGCAGTACCTACCTCTCTCCTCAACCCCGCTGACAGGTTTTTTTTCCCTTATCTATCTAGTTTAGTCTACAAGGAAAAAATATTGCATATAGGTAGGTATACTTTACTTGGTGGGCGATCAGAACATATCTCCTATTTGGTTAATATACCATATATACGCACTAAGCGCTTCTCGTCATCTTTTCTGATGCGCACAGCTAAGGAGCGGAACCGTCTGCCTGCGTCTGCATTCCCGAGTTCATACAACCCGAATCTCTTCAAGGCGAGAGTGAATAGGCTTCTTCTGGGCAAGCTCGTTCCACCGTGGATCTCATCCCTGCCTCTGGGCTGGATTGAGGTCAAGAGTGAGCCCATTGTCAATATTTTTTTTTTTTTTTTAAATCATTTGATAGACGTGTAACTATTTACTATAGTACAGACACTCTCGTAACATGTAACAAGCAGCTGCACAATAAGCCGGATTACCTTTATCATTCTGACAAAGCAGCATCAAAATATTACTGAATGTCCGTTCTGAGAAATCCGTCAACCCCATTTTGAAATCATCTGATTTGATTTGACGCCAGGAGACATCAGTTTTTTTCCTGCTAGATACTCGTATTATGAGACGTAGTCTGGTTGAATCATTCTACTCATGCATATTATGATTAGATTTATTGAAGTAATGTTTATCGTGTTACATTTGACCTTAACATTTAAACGCGTCACTAAAGGCGTTTGGAGTTCACATTGGAGATGCGATGCGTCAAAAGGATAACAAACCAATTTCGCACGCGGAATGAATTGGCAGATTTACTGAAGCCTTATTTCACTCCTCAGACTAGGTATAATGACTCTGGCTTATCTGTAATGAAGTTACTCGCAATCTCTAACATAATTTGGAGACAGTTGGAAAGTATTCTACTTGTCTCCTTTTAGAGCTCCCGCAGACATACCTACAATTGTAAGTTGGCCGAGTAAATCGCAGAGTATACTAATAGGTGTTTTTACTTGTGCTAGCCCGCACATCTTCTCCAACTAAATCGTCCAACTAATTAATTGGACACTGATCGTATCAGAATCGAGATTCACTTCCGATTACGCTTCCGATACGGCTTGTAACCAATAAAATAAAGTGTGTCCGTTTCAATGGCGCGGCCACGACGTATTTTTTTAAAAAGAACCATGCCAATATTTTGTAACAATTTGTAAAAGTTGATTCCCAAAACCATAAATTTGTCAAAGCTATGGTTAAAAAGTTATAAGGGTTTGAACGTGGCCGCGCCATTGAAACGCGGCGAACCGCGCGGCCACGGAGATCTTTAAAACTAAGCATTGCAGAGAGCTGAAATTTAGGTAAATAACAGATTGAATTTGTAAAAAATTTGTAAAAATATAGGAAAAATTCCTGGGTTTATATTTTAGGAGCTGCAAGACTTAAACCTCATGGCCGCGCCATCGAAACGGTGTGAAAAACGTTATGGTCGATATCTCGCTGAAAAAGCATCGCAGACGTCTGAAGTTTTTTGTAAAACCTAGATTTGAATTTGTCAAAACTAGTAAAAATACAACAAAAAATCCTAGGTTTATATTTCAGGAGCTGTGAGACTAAAACCCCATGGCCGCGCCATTGAAACGGTGTAAAATACGTTATCACCGATATCTCGCTGAAAAAGCATCGCAGAGGTCTGAAGTTTTTTGTAAAACCTAGATTTGAATTTGTCAAAACTAGTAAAAATACAACAAAAAATCCTAGGTTTACATTTCAGGAGCTGTGTACGGAATCATCAATACGTCTTGAATATGTCGATAGGGTGACCATGGCTTATTGTTTACAAAACACTTTCCACCTATTTTTAACCGACGAACAAAAACGGAGGTTCTTTATTCGACGCGTATATATATATATTTTTTTTATATACGACCACATATAACTTTTTATAGAGTAGTCCGATTTTGATCATTCTTTTTTTATTGGAAAGGGTATTATACCTCAAAGTTGGTCCCATATAAATTTGGAAAAGAAATTCCAACCCTAAGGGTGGGAAAATAGGGGTGATTTATTGTTCACACAGATTTGCATGCTGAGATGTGTATTATTACTCTACTCAGTGCCACATATGCCTGCCCTTTGGCAATCAATTAGTACCTAGATTATAGCCACAAAAAATTATAAAATAAAAACTTTTTAACAAAAAAATTAAACCGCCGAAAAAACTGAAAAGCAAAAAATAATAAGCCTTTTTTATTTAACCTTAATAACCAAGTTCTTAAACTAATGTAACTTGGTTATTAAGGTTAAATAAAAAAGGCAAAAGGTACCCTATGCCCGTCTCCGTACACCTGAAAATCTATATGCAAAGTTTCAGGATGATCGGTTCAGTGGTTTAGGCGTGAAATAGTAACAAATAAACTTACTTTCGCTTTTATAATATTATAGATATATAATAATATTTAGTAAGGATTTTCATTTAATTTAGAATCCTTGAGTTATTCTAATATAATACGTGCAAAGTTTTCTGTAAAAGATAAGCCATGGTCACCTTATTGAAATATTCAAGACGCACTAAAAATTATATTATTATGGTAAAAAAAAAATCCCTACTGTCGGTAATTCTACATATTCATAGGTGTTATTTACAAAAAAAAAAGATCTCGCTATCACTTACTTTCATCTAAAGAGAATCACGACTTATTTCTACGCGATACCGTACCACAGCTCCTGAAATGTAAACCTAGGATTTTTTTGTGCATTTTTACCTATTTTGACAAATTCAAATCTAGGTTTTACAAAAAACTTCAGACCTCTGCGATGCTTTTTCAGCGAGATATCGGTGATAACGTATTTTTCACCGTTTCAATGGCGCGGCCATGGGGTTTTAGTCTCATAGCTCCTGAAATATAAACCTAGGATTTTTTGTTGTATTTTTACTAGTTTTGACAAATTCAAATCTGGGTTTTACAAAAAACTTCAGACGTCTGCGATGCTTTTTCAGCGAGATATCGGCCATAACGTGTTTCACACCGTTTCGATGGCGCGGCCATGAGGTTTTAAGTCTTGCAGCTCCTAAAATATAAACCCAGGAATATTTCCTATATTTTTACAATTTTTTTACAAATTCAATCTGTTATTTACCTAAATTTCAGGTCTCTGCAATGCTTAGTTTTAAAGATCTCCGTGGCCGCGCGGTTCGCCGCGTTTCAATGGCGCGGCCACGTTCAAACCCTTATAACTTTTTAACCATAGCTTTGACAAATTTATGGTTTTGGGAATCAACTTTTACAAATTGTTACAAAATATTGGCATGGTTTTTTTTAAAAAAAAACGTCGTGGCCGCGCCATCGAAACGGACACAATAAAGTTGGTCAACTAAATTATAAAAGTACGCAATTTAGTCGTTCGATAGTCGGCCAACTTACAATTGTATGTCTGCGGGCTCACTTTTACGCGTATTAGAGGTGAAGTTGTGATCAAAGAGGGGAAGTGAAACTCCAACTTGCAGTTAAAATTATTACGATTGTTACACACGTATTATAGTTCAAAATAACACTATTTAGCACATATAACTATTTAATTAAACTGGTAGGGACAAAATAAACGAATGACTTAAAATCTCGTCCGTATCCCGTGACAGTTGACAATCAAGAGATGAACTAAGCCACGGCCCGGGGTAGCACCCCGGATCGTGGCCTGATTTAATTATAAATACTTATATGAACATAATACAGGCATATATTCTAAGGTACTAAATTCACATATGCACAAGACATGACACCACAATTATTTAAATAGAATCAAATTGAATTTAATGGTTATCTATGATTTGTAAATTAAAGAAAAGAATAATGTTACAAAAAATATCTACCTGATAGCCATTTTAAAAGTCGTTATTTTATTTTCAACGATTTTAATGACGTCTTTTCGATCGAGAGACTTAGTTAATTAAAATTGGTCCAATATCGAAGGCCAACGTAAGCTGGGGAAAAAACCAGTTTGTATTGAAATAAGCAAGTCTTCAACCTCGTATTAATATCTTGTTCAAAGGTATTCAACATTCAAAGTTATTCATAATCTTTCGAGGAACCGACGAACAGACAGATTGCATTTATTTTAATAGTATAATTAAATTTTGAATAGATTGTTCCGTGAGACAAGGAAGAAAATTCCTAGGAAAAAGATGAGTTGGATTTAGCAACCCATTGTTTGGTGACAATTTTAGATGTATCATCGCGATGTGTTCATAGTTTGAATTTGAACTATTTATTAATATTGTATTGTGTTTTGAGCAGTGGTCGCGGCCTCGACTTACGAGTAGGTTACTGTAGGTTACTTAGGTCGTAGGTTCGAACCCACTCAGGCGATTTACTTTGTGTTAATTATATCATCACCACTGTCTTCAAAACGTTGAAGGAAAACATCGTGAGAAAACCGGCATATCCTAGAACTAAAAATTCAGCGCAACAGTCGATCGCTCAGCCACTGCGCCAACCGTGTCGTCAACGCATGAGATGCATCGTAGACGCGAAGTCTTCCGAGGTTGAACTACGTATTTACTTAGGTGATAAAAGATGCAATGCGTTGCATTGCATGCAGATGCCTTACACACTGTAGCCCACGTCTGTAACATCCAGTTCTCACTCTTCTATACATTAATAGTCTGCCCACAGAACTTCTTCCTGGGAATTATTTCAGTTATGTAATATACTTACAGACCTGACTAGAGTAATCTTGACTTATTGTTAGTAAATTCATGCTTATTATTCTGTCCTTGGCCTCTATCTCAAGATCGAACTAGATAAGTGGATGTTTGTTCATGACACAAATAAATCGTGATCCGATCTTTTCTGTCAAAAGGTATCTTTTTTTTACTAGCCTACGCTGTCCCATTCTTTGGCAAAGGCCTCCGTCCACTTCTCCCATTTTTCGCGTGTCCGAGCGTCCTTCTTCCAGTTTTGACGGAATATGCCTTCCCCTATGTGGTCTTCCACGACCTCGCTTCACTGTCTCTGTCTGTCTGTGCCTGTCTGTGTGTGTGTGTGTATGTGCTATATAGACCCACAGTTTGTCCAGTTTGTGGCAGACATGTCCTGCCCAGTACCATTTAAGTTGGGCAGCCTTTTGAGGTTATATTTTGTGCTGCCGAGTCCGTATAGCTTTTGTGGGTATTACTAGCTTAGTCACTTAGTCGGAAGTTTCATGGGTTTAAATTTTTTTCGCTGAACCCTAATTCTTTTTCTAAAATAAAAGTAGCAATTTTATCATTATATCAAAACTTATAAAATTAAAAAAAAAATTATTTATAAATAATATAAAAATTTATTAAATTTTACTAAAATAAAATTATTTGTTACTCCTTATAATAGAGTATCGTATTATGCGTTTAGTAAAAAGTTGTAATTTCGTAATTTGACATTACAAACAGGCACTTCAATCTTAATTCTTCTTTATACATGAAATTTGATAGTCCCTAACCTGAAGGTCTACTCCGAAGTGACACATTCGAATGATCGGATCCGACCGACACATGGCCGAACCGAATATTGTTGTCTTACTACGAAAAAAGTTCGGATCGGCGCAGTTGGGTCGGAACCATAGTCAATATTCGGAAGAGTGTAGGACCGAACGAAATGTAGTGCCAGAGGTGAACGTTTTATCGATATGTTTTTATTAGTCATTATTATTCATGTCGATACAATTAAACTATTGAAATACTGGGTAAAATTATTTTTTATAGTAACAAAATAGAACTTTGCTTTTATTTCAATATTTATACCTAGGAACATAGTACTATTTCTCTATAAAACAATATATTTGTAGCTGGCATGCAGATGGCATTGCCGATTGTCAAAAAAAAAAAAGAAAAACGATAAATGTCAAAGGAGGATGACAAGATTGACAAGTAAACAAACAATTGGATACTTATATTGAGATTTTTACTATTGCAAAATTGAGAAAAAAGCTGGAAAAAGTATAAACTCAAACCAAATCTCGTCTGTCTCTATCGTTATAGCAATAAGCGTATTTCGGTCGTTTATCATCAAGTACTGACTGAAGTGTAAAGTGTTAAAGTGAAGTTATGAGATGTATACAAAAACAAGCTAAATATACTATAAACTACATATATTATTCACTTTACGCGTGATAAAGTGCCCCTTGGGTTTATTGTTTTCTCATGTTCGTGTTTTGGAAGCTTGGAAATGAAAGTTATGAACAAACATTCTGCAAGAAGAAGTCACCATGTCCAGACCGACAGCAGCACAAATTGATGCTCTCCTTAATTTCCGTGTAGAGCATCGAGATTTGGCTTATGGAAAGTTGAGCATCGACGTTCGTACGCTGAATCATCGACTGTGGGAAGAAATTTGCACCACGCTGAATGCTATATTATTTTTACTTATAACAAAGTGAAGATTAGTTCTAGTGGTTTAGTATTGTTAAAAATAAATTTTGCTCATTATTTTCTAATGATTGTCTTGTCTTTCCCTCTATCCCTCTCTCTTTGTCTCCTCAAAGCATCTATGGCAGATGTAGCTGGCTAATATGTGACTTGCTGGGAGTTCTCCGATTCAAAAGCATAAATAATAAAAGAGATTAAAATAGATTTAAAAAAAATATATTGTATTATTTTATAATATTTGTATCAATCTTTCCCTCTGTATTTGTTCCCTTCTGAAAGCCTCTGTGGCAGATGTAACAGGCTGGTATATGACCTGCTGGGAGTTCTCAGATTGAAACTCTTCTTGAGTTAACTCTGGGGCACTCACTCCGGCCCTTATGCACATGTTGTGCAAAACACAGCAGGCCAATATTATTCTGCCTGCTCTTTCTGGATCGTAGTGCAGCTCCCTCGCTGCCAAGAGACACCTTCACCGACCCTTGAGTATTCCAAATGTGCGCTCAATGGTGGAGCGTTTTATGTATCAAATCACCTTTGTAGTAGGCTCAACTGCACGGCTATTATGCTTCCGGGGTAACAGGGGCAACTATGTCCTGGCACAGTTCCTCAAAAAGGGATCGACTGAGTGTAATTATTGGTCGGGCACTAAGTTGCTATCGAAGGAGTCACGAAGTCGTCTGCGAGTCCTTCTCCGCTCCAAACGCTCTTCTCGCAGAGCCTCTTCCACCAAAAACATACGTGCTGCCATTTCGCTACAATTTCAAGTATGACACATTCACTTTAACATTTTAAACAAACTTTATTCATTAAATTCGATACTTACGATGCTCAAACGATAGCTATTTTGCTGTCGTGTATTTTGACATTAATTTGACGCTGTAACTCTTGTCAAAATCAAATTATCGGTAGGTCTTTTCTCGTTCAGAGTAGGGTTTACGATACAACAAATGTCAAAATGAAGTTCAGTCGGATCGGACTGTTAGGTCGCGACCGACCGAACCAAATAGTAACTTCGTAGTAGGAAATGGCCGAACATTCGGCCGATCCGATAAATTTACCACTTCGGAGTAGACCCCCTGAATTGTTTGAGAAATATCGACCAGAAACTCCAAAAAGTCAAAATCCAAGACTTGGTCCCTCCCGGGCACCAATTATTTAGGTAATTAATTTGTACCAGACGTATGATTTGTGACGTCATACAAATATAACGTTTATTTTAAAATAGGTTGTGGTTGACGCAGTCCCACACAACGGACCACAAAAAACGTCACTAATTCTAATCGTGTTAATACAGTTTTCGTCACGAAACCAATTAAGAATTAGGTTTAATGATCGTAAATGTTAACTGGGAGTTTATATTTAACTTATTTATGAGAAAGCAACGTTACTCGATGTTATAGTATGCCGATAACCTAGTTACGTGTTGATTGTGTTTAGCGCACTATAAAATTGCTCGGGTAGTTTG
Organism: Apamea sordens; assembly: GCA_945859715.1. NCBI lineage: Eukaryota > Metazoa > Arthropoda > Insecta > Lepidoptera > Noctuidae > Apamea > Apamea sordens. The sequence continues at coordinate 3,500,705 of OX244002.1, forward strand.
TGGGACTAGGAATAGTACAGGCTATCTTGTTGGTTTCGAAACTGAGAGGTAACTAGATCTTTGTTGGCAGATGAATCATACGGAGCACCGTGGTAAAAATACTAGCAAGATATCAAAGTAGTAATAGGGCTGCCAAGATGCACCATAAGTCTGTTTTTGGAACGAAGTTCCTTATCGCGCGTTGCGAAAGGGGGCTAGACGGAAAAAATTAAGACCAAAAGTTGGAACGACACTTTTTGCTATAGTTTTAAGCCGTGCGGCGTGCGCGTGTTTCTCTGTCTGTCTCTCTCTCTCTCTTTGAACTTCGTTCCATCCGGGTGTCCCTTGACACCTCTCAGGTTTTTTTTAATAAACTTCTGGAGGCCAGCTTACTTACAAGGGGCTAAAACTTCTAAAAGATTTATAAAACTTGAAGTTCATACCAAATAAAACACTATTGCTGTAGGTTTACATTTTTTTAAGCTGTGTAGTATAATCCTCCTATAAAGCTCCCACCGGCACACAGGGCTCCTCTTTGTGAGAGAGAAGGCTGTAATCCACCACGTGGATTACAGCCTTTACAGCATTGTGGATTAGGTAAAGGTAAAAGGTAAAAAAGAAAGATAAAATTCAGGCAACCAGTTTCTTGGGAAGTCAGGCCCGCGATCAGCCTAGCTAAGTAATAAAAGCTAAGTGGCGTGCTCAATCTTTGTCCATTTATAAAATTACGACGAATAAAGCGGCCTAGTGCGAGTCGGACTCGCGCACGAAGGGTTCCGTACCATTATCTATAAAAATCACGTCTGTTGTATGGGAGCCCCCCTTAAATATTTATTTTATTTTGTTTTTAGTATTTGTTGTTATAGCGGCAACAGAAATACTTAATTTGTGAAAATTTCGACTGTCTAGCTATCTCGGTTCTTGAGATACAGCCTGGTGACAGACAGACGGACGGACAGACGGACAGACAGCGAAGTCTTAGTAATAGGGTCCCGTTTTTACCCTTTGGGTACGGAGCCCTAAAAAGCATATTATTATTACTTTTTTCTTTGCTCTTGTTTCATGTTTATTATTATAATATTTAGATTAATAAAATATACTTTATGTATACATTAATTGTATAATGTAAATGGTACACCACAGACTACCTACTATATTTTAAGATCGCTCTTAGCGATAAGACCGCCCATTGTGTCACCCTTTGTAAAATTTTATATATTTATGTTCTGTAATTTGTTTGGTGTACAATAGAGAATAATTATTCTATTCTATTATAAATACTAAATGAGTTAGTTTACTATAGGTAGGTACTCATAATTTTTAACCCAACCATGAGCTATGGCATATTATTTAGCCCGTGCTGACATCACAGAAGAACGTTTTAAATCGTAATTCTACATCGTAATGAGACATCGTACTTAACGATAAGTTACAGGTAAGCAAATCTGTAAACAGCTACTTACTAAGTAAAGTAATTGCTAATTGCTTAGCGTAACATAATGACTTGAACAAATGCAGCGATGAGCGCACAAAGGCTTCTACTCGACTTCGACTATTAAGTCATCTATTGAGTATTAATCGATAATTATTACCTTACGAAGAGATCTAGGATATAGTTAGTACCTAATATGGTGAAATTTTCCTTCGCACCCTTATAAGGGTTACTAAGTGGAGTTTGTCATGTTCCGGCTTGGGCATTTTATATGGTAACGTAATGTAGGCACCTAGATAATAACTTGTTAAGCAGCCAAGCATATTATAAGTTAGGGGATTACATCGCTGACAAAAATGATTGGGTAAACGCTGGTCCTGCTCCACAGGACGCATAAATAAATTGATTAGCATTTGAAAATAATTCACACACGCCTACCCTACCTACATACTGTTGTAGTAAGCTGCTGAAAATTTTTAAATACAATTTTTGCATTGTATAAATTCAATCTCCTAGTATTGTATAATTGCATAGAACATATGTGAGTACTATGAACATACTATAAAGCTACCATTTACTGGGTACGTCTTTCGTTGACTTGCATGTGCCTTGGCGGCTGAGAGTATGTCATGCTCACTCTAATGTCTCGCTGATGGTGGCGCATGTGTTGAATCATTTAGCTCCCTTCAAAATGGTTGAGCTGAATGGTGCTAATCTATGCGTCATATTCGTGAACGGGCGCCGTCAGTAGGGACTGGTCAACTCTTTGCTGCCATGGCTTTGAATTGTTTTTTTTTTATCTTTTCATTACGGATGCTTTTAACGTTCTGCATCGTTCTCACATGCTAAAATTTTGAACATGAATGATGTAACCAATACTTTGTAACAATATTATTATGATTTTAAAACGCAAGAATTATATTAGAATTTTTTTAGAATTTTAAAAGAAGAACGGCCAAGAAACTCCATGGACCCTCTCCATGGAGTTTCTTGCCGTTCTTCTCCATAGGTACCTACTACGCTTTGGAATGGGCAACTAGCTTCATCTTTTTGACTGACCGACCTTGACAATTCAAAAGTGCCTGTAATTGGTTTATTTGAAATAAATAGTTTGAGTTTGTTATGACAAATCTGGATATCCGCTGGTTTTTTAAGCAGCGTTTGATATACCATCGCATTATATTTAGGGGTAGTTTTAGGAAATCTATAGAAAAAGGTATTTTATTGTTGAAGTAAGTACCTTCTAGTGTGTCAAGTCAATGAGATTCATTGAAGTTAAACCTATTTTTCGCTGTTGCTTTATGAGCTCAAGAATTTCCCACAGGGCAGCATTCTTGGACCCATAATAAATACGTCCCATAGTATCTAGAATGATTTTACTTTTCAAACCCATTCATGCTGACGATACCACACTACGAAAAACTGCAACCTGATTCTAGAATCCTTATCATGCATTGGCTTGGCAAGCCGCTTAGTGAGAAGTGAGTTGTGTGTGACGTCATCAGTGATGTTGCTGCTCGTCATCAACGAAGAATTTTTGATGACGACATGACATGGCAAAAAATAAAAATCAATGACTTTTTTACGTACTTTCTTCCCGGTAAACATAAAAATTAATTAAGGGCAATATTATTTGTATTGTTTTTTTAATTGGTATCTACCAATAATAATTATTACTTAAAATTATTAATTACCTATGGATCACTAAAAGCACTAATTAGGTAATGATTTTTTTGTGATCAACTAATAAGTCATTAAAAGACCATTGTTCAAGTAAATAATTATATAACTCACATTCCCAAATCAAAATCCACTCCTAAATGCGAAAGTAACTCTGTCTGTCTATAACCTTTACACGCCTGAACTACTAAATCGTTATGTTTGACGGATAGGTAGCCTGGAACTTCGAGAAGGACATATTATTATTTTTTTTTGTTCCTAATTGTTATCTGCCCGTCGTCATGGAAGAAGACTTCTGGCCGCAGGATGTGGTGTTCCGACGCTTCCGCGGACAAGTACCACAGAACAGCACAAGAACTAGCTAGTGAAGTAGGTACTATTTTATAGAAAAATATGAATGTTTAGGTTAAGGTATCTATGGGCCTGTGTCGCCTGAAATAAATAAATAAATAAGCCGGTGTGGTCCCACTGTTGGACAAAAGCCTCCCCACTTTCCACTTTCCTCAGTCTACTGGGATTGCGGGCCATACTTTTTTGTAATAAAAAATAAATACACGCCGAGACGGCAACAGCTTGTATTGTATCATGTATGAGCTCAATGTTAATCCTAATCAAAATTCATAAGCTCTTAGTACAAGGCCAGACTAATCTTGCAGAAAAAACGCGGTTCAATTGACTGGATGTTTCTTATTCTTATTAATCTCATGAGCTAGACAATTTGTATGGCTCCCATTGGTCTAGCTACTGGATTTTTCTGTTAGCGTCTTTAATAGATCATTAACTCATTGGGTAGATAAATATTTATGATGCCTATGAACGTTAATTACGTTTAAGCTTGTCTTGATATCGTAAGCATAGTAATGACGCAAATGGCATGATATGGGGTCGTAGTTATGTAGTTACATAGTAAATAATGTCGTTTTTTTACAGTTGTTAAATAATTGCATATAATAAAAAAATGCTCAACACATCTATCATGTTTGAAAATGATATTGACTTGTTGATCTCGCGTTTAAAGCGCCATCTAGCGGCGAGTAGAATGACTAAATGTGTAAACAATCTAGCTGGCTTCAGTTGCGCCATCTTGTGTAGAGTGGAACTAAACTATCTTGTACTAGTTTCTCACATTCTCAATATTACGTTTTTTTTTTTAGTAGTGTGTATGTTGCAGTGGCTTCAGAAGTGAATTTAAATTAAAAGTTAATTCAAATCAAAAGTTTTTTTAACAAATTTCAATAATGCTTTGTTTACCTTTTAAACAGAATGTTCTTACGGTCAACTCTGAGAATGTTTACATTTTTTAGTTCTGCAAAGTTTTTTGTCAACGTCGAAATTATAAACAGCGAACATCCGTCCTAGGTTCTGTGGAGTGTGTGTGTAGCGATCCCTCCAATTTTTAATCTCACACACAACCACGGGTTCACTTCTTCAGACCGCTATCGAAACGCAACATCGCGTCAGTCAACGATTGCCCTGCGCGCTCAACGAACGCGCGACATTTCCCGCGTACTTTCAAATTCCGAACGCGATCGAACATAGACACGATAATTTTGAGTTTTGTTTGAATTCGACCTTTTTTATTCCTGTTTTATTTTTAAACGATTCTTTTTGAACAGTGACAGTGTTTAGTGAGGTGCTTTCTTTTTTATTTTGAGATAAAATAGTTTTTTTCAAAAATGTTTGCGGACACGCTTTGCTGCATTTTTGGCTAGTTAGCCGGACAGAATATTTTTTTGGTAAGTGTAAATATTGTTTTTAATATTTTTGACATTTTGAAAGAATTTGTTATTCTTACTGTAACATAATTTTCTTAGAAATTTCACTTTGAAACCCTAATCGGCACGAGTGTTACTAATAGTGTAAGAAGAATCGATAGCAACAATGTTATTAATTCCAATAGCTACAATTGTTTTTAATTAGTTAATAAGAATTGCATAATAGAAGTATTAGGTACCGTATGATTAGTTGGACTCATTAGCAACTTAAGAGTTGCTTTACATAATCGTAACGAATCAATACTTTTGTACTTAGATAATATTAATTATAAAAATATCATGCTTAGGTACATGAAAGATCAATGAATAAGAAAAACAATCAATTTCAACAAGAAAACTGTCTTAACTGAATCCATTAACAATAAAACAAGCAAATTATTCAACCATGTAAAATTTAATTTGAAGCTCAATATCGTTCAATTTCTTCTCAGAAAAAAAAACAACGTAATTACAGAATCAGTCTTGCACTGATGAACACAGATTTTTTGTACACTTGCCATTTCTCATGCTATTGTACTCAAATTCTTATTAAACTAAACAACTTTGTTTTGAAATAAAAGTTAAAGCAATTTCCAAACATAGTCCTTCAATAGGCATTGAAATAAGAACCTCCTTCTTCTTTTTTATCTCAGTTCTTTTTATTTCAGTGGCATTCTTCAGTTAACTACCATAAAAATCTTACAAAATTACAATTTGCTTCTAGTAGGTAATTTAAAAACTGGTTTACCCACTTAATACAATTTCAAGTTCTGGGGGGTCCTGTCTCATTAAGAGTTCATAAATTCATATTTTATTGAGATAGCTACCTTCCCAACCAGTGTAGTCATACAAATTGCATACAAATAGCCAACCAGATACTTAAATAAAAACTCATTTTGATTATTTGCATTTTGTAAATTACATTACACACACAGTAAATTTATATTACATGTACAAAAATAAGTAAGTAGATACATGCAAATTATGCTTATTTCGTTGCGGAAATAACTAAGTTTAATACTATATGTATAAAGTTAAATTGAATTGAAACTATTTACAACATGACCTACACGAGCACAACAAATATTAATTAATAGTACAATAAAAAAAACATTCCCAATTTGTTCAACAACATTCTAACAAACAATATCCAATTATCTTTAACATCACGACACAACACTAACTCAAAAGTAACGCTCGTTCGCCATAAAAAGTGCCCGTATCATAATGACCTAACATTTCTTCTCGATAAGGGTACAGCATTATGTTATCTCCGCCTTGACCTCTCACACGTTGACTGACATTTGACTGATATAAGAACAAACAGTTCCGTAGCACTTGTGTTTTTGCGCCAAAATAAATGTGCTAACCTTTATTTAAATAGAAAAAAATGTGTGTATAATACTTTGGAGTCTAAAGTAAAATTTCAAAGTCAAGCTTTTTAAAAAGAAAACTATAATTATGTATTAATTTTATAAAAAAGTTCAAGTTAAAGTCCAACTTGAGTTTAAAAAGATACCGAAAATTATCTATGGCATTAAGCTCTGTGTCTTCAAATTTTGCGATGTATTCCTTTAAAATAACGATTGAGAGGAGCTAAAAATATAAATTACATACCTATTTACTTATCTTAAAGACAGATTAATAATTACGCAAACAGTAATACAGTGTATATGTAACTATTTTAAACTAACATAAAACGGTAATACCCTCGTCATAAAAAACCTTTGAACTCGCGCGTGACACCGTTTTCCGTCATAGCTAGGTAAATGGGTTAAACACAATTAAATCATAGGTACTAAATTCCGACACTCGAATCTGCAATAAAACTTCAATTTTAACAATTAGTCCAACTGAAGGAAAACAGCGTTAAAAATTGCCATTTAATTATCAAGTAGCCAAACTTTTTTTTACGTTTTCTGCAACAATACTTGGTTAGTAGTCTGATTTCTTCAGTTCATTTAACATTTACCTAACTGGTCATTTGCTGTTTTTGCTAAGTGTTAAAAGACGTAAAGACTAACTAAAATTCCAAAAAAGTCTTTGAAAGCGGTAAAAAGTCTTAATCAATGTTATTTAAATGTTCCAACCGAACCGAGCCCCCCGCCGTCTCCGGACACAAGTGGGAAGATGTTAGTCCAACCTGGTAAAGTGGTGCTACCTTGACGGAACGGCAGTAGGGTGTGATTGTGGAGCTATGTCGCAAACCATGCTCCACCTATGCAGTGTGCAAAGCATGCAAAGTGTCCTCTACGCTGCCACTGACGACGCCGTGGAAGTGGCAAAGTTTTAGGCCAACAGGATCTAAAATTCAGTCGTGCCAGCGACTCGAAAAAGAAGAAGAGAATGATCCAACTTCACTTTACCACGACAATAATTGTGCGCTTTTATAATATCTAACGCGACGACATTATCGTGGACGTCTGCATCATGATAACACAGGGAAATAAAATGTATGGAAATAGGTATATGAAGAAGCTTAAATTTCCGTCTACGATAACGTTATAACGTACGTATTTTATATATTTTATAGACGCGGAACAAGCAATGGACAAAATTGTCAACTTTTTATAATTATGCCTTTTTTCTTGTAATGGGCGTTTTGTTTGTGCAGAATAAACATTTTGTTCTTTCTTTCATTTCTTTTATTTTCTTATACGCCCTCATCCCAATTTATTTGGGATCGGCGCAACATGTCTTGTACTTCCATACTTCTCCATTAGCCGCCATCTCTACTTTCATATACGCAACGTTAGAAATTATAAAAGCGCACATTGGAGTACGCTAAGACAAGTTAAATCATAAACACATGTGCAATGCACATTACTATGAAATAATCAGTTGCATTGACTCTTACTACTCGACATGATAGCACTTGAACGTCATCCGTCAATCCAAGATGACATGGAAAATTAATTGCAGTTCAAGAGCATTCAATCGTAATTGGCATTAGAATAGCGTTCACTAAGACATAAAATAATAATTTACGCGAAAGAGCTAGAAAAATTCCTTTGCCAGAAAATTCTAGTGTTATTTCTGTTTCTTTCTGTGGCAAAGGCCTGTACAGTCACGAGCACCAATATGTCAACACTTGGCACCTTTCAACTGCGATTTTTTCGTGAAAAAACGAATGCAAAGTTGAAATACGACACATTACATAAACCTATGGGTTCGAAAATGCTATGTTCGCAACAACATAAAATTTAATTAAAAAACAAAGGAGTAAATCGCTTTTGAATAAAGCCGAGTGTATACATACTTTTGCTCGTGACTGTACCTAAGCATTCCCCAAGAAACCCAAAAGCGAAGCGTGCTCGAAACGTCTAGAAGTAGGTATACAATGTATGCTTAGTTAGATGTAAAATGATTTGTGAAAACATATTAAACTTCTGGATACTGTTGAGAGCAGTGCTTGTAATACAATCTAGGAATACATAGTATTGAAAATAAATCTGAATAATTTACGATGTAAGTAGAGAGACCAAAGAAACGATGGATGGACTGTGTGAATGATGATATGGTTATAAAGGGGGTGACTACCGAGATGACGACTAATAGAGAAGTATGGAAGAAAAAGACATGTTGCGCCGACTACGAATAAATTGGAATAGGAGCAGGAGAGGTATGACGAGATGATGTAAATAATTATATCGTTTCAATTATAATGATATATCGTTCGAAATACATCTTAACTCCTAAGTAAGGAAAGAAAATATTTCCGTATTAAGCACAGAATAAAACGCACATTACGAGCTATTTCAATTACGGGCTGAAACCTGCTTGAGAAACCTAGAAATATAAATGCTTTTAAATAGGCAGTTACATGGTTTCAGTTACAAAATACGCTTAAATTTTCTAGTAAAGATTGTAAGGAACCATTTCCCTAATACAATAAAACTGGCGCGGAAGTTGCAACAAGTTTTAATGCGTTATTGTTTCATAGTACCTACAAATATTACCAAGCTCCTAGTAGCCACAAACCATGATTTCCACTTTTAATAAGGAAACATTATTGATTATGAAATATTTATCGCTCATGACTCCTGAACTATTTGTTTTTAGTTGAATTTTACGGCAGTATTTTTAAACTATACATAAATGTAGATAATTTATATAAGCAATTATAGTAATAGATAACCCTTTGTTTACTTTTTACTAGAAGCCGACACCTAAAGATGATAGATTTGGATGATGACACCGGTATTGTCATTGCAAGATGTCATGTCCTCAAGACAAGATCTAGAGATTCCAAATCTCTAGATTCAGACTAACTTGAAACTATCATAGAGATGATGGATGACAGCGAAGTAACGGGTCACGTTAGTCCCTCTGAACAAACTATTACTTCGCTTGAAAATTGAATTTTGACGTGAGTCGTGTCATCAGAAGCTAATGTCAATTTTCGCAGTCACGAGAAAAGTACTTCCTAGAACAATATTATTTTAATGTCTGGAGAAATAAAACATCATTATCCTAGAACGATTTTAACAAATACAAAAAAGATTCCCATAACACATTCGAATAAAAATGCAAAGAAAATGAACACGCGGAAATCTACGCATTATAATTTGTAAATTCCAATCGATTGTATTGGCTTCGAGCCGATAAGTTTGTAAACTATCGAAGTAAAACGACAAGGCCGGCAATTCACAAACGCTCAGTAGGTGAAGGAACCTAAATAATTGTGGAACGTAAGTTAGATTAGATTTGTAAGCTATTTGATAAAGCTTCAGGAAGGGTCGATTGAGCTCAATTAAATAATGAAGCTGTCTTTATTTCAAACGATATGATGGCAGTAACAATCAAACACAAGATCTATTTCGCAAATGATAACGAAAATAATACTGTTTTAAACAAAATCCTTCAGCAGCTTCAGTAACGACATACCTACATACTCTTGATTTCGCAAATTCAAAACTGTAATAAATATTAATTCTAAAATCTTTCTGTCTCCGCTTGTACCTACCATATTTCATAGCGTGCTATTAATCCATTTAAATAAGTCTACACCGTGTGTATTCGTCATAAACTCGCTTGTAACCCAAGCACCGACCTAATTAGTGTTAATTTCATCGTCTCATCCGATAATGTGTCAAGTATCGCACTGGCATTTTAACTACCAGTATGGTCAGTTGTAACACTTAGATTTGATGGCTTTAAATTTTGTATTATGCCTATCTGTTGGTTGGTAGTTCATGTTAAAATAACATTAAAATAAAACAAAAGATAATTTTGCTCAAAAGCAAGTACAGAAATCTTTTTTAGAGCAGAAAGGCTACGGTCAGGTTACCGTTGAATACAAGCCAATATTACAAGATAAACAAACGAAAAGTAATACATCAGTAAATAATAAACTGACTGAAAAAAATTAATACAAAATCGATCAATCAATTGTAAAAAATCGAAACCAATCGACTAAAAAACTGACACTGACTGGCCAGCTAGACACTAATCCAAACTAATATTATAAATGCGAAAGTAACTCTGTCTGTCTGTCTGTCTGTCTTTGCTTCACGCCTATACTACTGAACCGATTTGTGTGAAATTTGGTACAGACATAGTTTGGAACTTGAGAATGGACATAGGATAGTTTTTATTACAAAAAATAAAATAATTTCCGACATCCACGCGGGCGACGCCGCGGGCAGAAGCTAGTAGAGCATAAAATAAATGTATTACTTTTTATGAATTGCAATTGGCTACGGTAGAATCGAAGGCGATGATCCAAAATATAATGTCTGGGTCAAAGCACTCTGTTATCTACATGTCCAAACTTGGCTCAGGTAATGAATCTAAAACCACTCAATTATAATGCTATCGCCAAATCTGACATTTGAAATTCCAAAGCTCATAAAAGATGAATCTTTATCTTCAAAAAGAAAGTTGCGTATCGAAAATAGGTTTTTAATTCAGTAATTAATTTTACTTTTTAATTCTTCTGTAACTTCTTGACTGTGATTTGAATTGTAAAAATGAGATTTCCGCGTTTTTTTTTTGTACGTTTTAAATGGAACTAGCAACATTACCAATGTATGGTTTCGGAATATAAAAAAGTACAATAGTGTTACGACACATTCCCTTAACGATTGTATAAGTCGATTCCGTCGAGTCGAATGTAATTCGATTCCAATTGGTAATGAACTCCTATAATTATTTTTGCGTGACCAATTTTTATATACGTTAATTGATTTCTTCATCTATAGGTTTGCTTATATTCATTCTGGAAAGTCTCTTTTCTTTAATGTTTTAATATTGGTTTCTTTTAATTCTAAACAGCCTTACCTGCAGGTCAAATTCTTAACGTCAAAACATTCATCCAACAGTTTTTTTTAAATATGAACTCTCTTTGAAAGATCTTTACAATCAGCTGCTATTCATGTTATGTTACTAAATGTAGCAATGAGAATAAAAACAAACTCTTTAATGTTAATTACACAATCTTGCAATCAAAACTATACTACATCCATCCGCATATTTTGCAACTCAAAGAAATAAAACATAAAAAAGAAAAACTTTCTCACAGGTCTGCGGTTCTTACGAAAGGGCATTGTCTGTTTGACTTTACACTTTAATCTCGCGAACGGCCGCGTTTCACGGAAGCTGTGGTTTATCATGTGGAACTTTTATGAGTAGTGTTACGATCTCCTGTTTAGCTAGTGCCTTCTCGTTATTAGTAGTTGCTTCAATATCATTACTCTCATTTGTATCATCACAATGTATAAGCATTATATTTCTATCTTGTAGATGTCCTATTGCAGTTGTTACATGATTGTGTTTTTCTTTTGTATCTTTAATTTATATGGTGTAGATAGTAATTAGTATTCTATTCTATTCCTTTAGTATGTATGTATAATTATGTAGTCATTCTTTATCATCGTCACCATCAGTCTATTGGCCTTAAATTACACTGTTGTGTCACTTGGCTTATTTCATTCGTTTAGTTGATACTAGTCTCATCATTTGGTATTGTGGAAGACTAGTCAGAGGGGCAATTCTCGTAATTTTAAGAACGTTCACAGTCTGATCTCAGTCTCAATATGTCAAAAATACCTCTAATTTCCCTACATATTTGACATTGATTGTCGCTGAGATAAGATTGTGATTGTGTAAGTACGGGAATTGGCCTTCTGGGTGTTTTTTTAGTTGGTCTTGATCATCATGATGACTGGAAGTATCTACGTAATTGTTCAAGTTTATTTTTAATTTCAACAATTACCTGCTAACTATACTTATGGTGGTCTTAACGAAAGATAAATATGGGGTCGAGAACCACAGTGACTTGTAGGGGAGTCGTAATAATCAATTGAGAAAGACGAGGTGTACAGCGCCCCCTGTCGAAGGGGCGATGAACTTGGCAGATGTTTGAGAAGGGAAGCTGATGAGTTTATTACGGAATTGATTGACACTTATACTGACGTTTATTGCGTTTGAAATTAAGATTACGTGCCTCAATAAATATGACATTGGGGCCGTAAAGACACCGGGACATATTTCTTGTAGATGTTTCCAAATTGAATTTAGGTACCTACCTACAATTCAATACAAGTAGTAGTCACTTTCACACGGGTCGGTGCTAACAATTAATAGCTACACAAACCAACTTTATGATAAGCTTGCTTCCGCCTGGGACTTCTACCGCATGAAATTTCGGACCCCGACCCACTGCATCACACCCGCTTTTTTCTTTTTGCTCAGCTCCTAAGAATCGTAGCGTGATGTTAAAAAACCTATAACCCTTCTCAAGAATTGGGCTATCAAACCCAAAAAGATTTTTTTTTAATCAGACTGATAGTTCAAGAGGTTAGCGCGTTCAAACAAACAAACATACTCTTCAGCTTTTTTTATTAAAAAGTGTATAGATAATTATAAATTTATAATCGAAAGATGGATTCTAGCAAATCATTTCCTTTGTAATCTTCAAGTAATTTTCTAAATAATAAACACTTAACTAGATCAAATTACTGTTAGTGACATACATTTAGTTCACACAGCTGCAAATCATCGTCATTACTCGGCCAATTATCCTGGAAAGTGATGATTATGTGGTAAAACCCCTGTTGTTGGTAATTAGTTCAGTGGTTACTTACCGCAGAAGTAGGTAATCTAGAAGAAATGAAATTACCCAATGGAAAATCTAATGCAATAGACTTCAGTCAGTCAGATAAATGGTGATAGACATAATCTTGATAATGCTATGACAGAATTGGAAACTAAATCAACCAACCATACCTATACTTTGTACTACAAAGCCGCTTTTCATGTCTGTCTGTGCTTAGATCTTCTAATCTACACAATAGATTTTCATGTGTCACCATCATTTAGAGCAATTATCCCGGAAGATTTATGTGTATAATATATAACTTAAATATAGCACAAAAATTTCGATGTTTTGCACCCTAGTGAAGCAAGGGAAGATTAAAAAAAAGCCAGATGTCACATTACAATGTCATCAAGAACACTCAATATTTTATAAACTTTCTTTTGTTTTCATGATTTTGATTTGATTTTGATTCCCACAACCACAAATGCATGAAAAATATATGGTGTCTTTGTTTTAAGACAGTTTCCTTTATATACAATGATTCATTGCGCAACACGACACATGTCTTCAAGAAATGATTAATAACTCCTTACTGAAGATGCGCAAGATATTTATGTGCATTGCATGAATTTTTACGTTCATTTTTCACTTTAGAATGTTCTGGTCATTCTTCATAGCTGGTCTCAACATCGTTCATAGGGGCAAATTGTCTTTGACTAAATGTAAACGTCATTTCTCAAATTCTACGTATACTCCCCTTGGTTTATTAACGCCCTCTTTATCACCATTCTCCTATCCTTATCTCAATTTATTTTGGGTCTACGTAACATGTCTTTGTCTTATACACTTCTCTATTAGTCGTCATCTCGGTAGTCACTCCCTTTCTAACCATATCATCTTTCTTACAGTCCATCCCTCGGTTCTTATTAACACCTTATCATTATTTTTAATTTAACCATCCGTTGCTGTCAAACCTTATCCCTGATCAAGTTGATTAAGCATCAATAACACTTATCACAAGTCAACTTTTCCAACCCAAAGCCAATTTCCAATTCAATTATCTTCCCAAGCAAAATATGTAAACTCTTAATCAAGTGTCAGATCTTAGTCTATGCATTTGACCTAAAGGTGCTAAAGTTCCGCTACATCTTAGATAGTGCTGCTATCTCCAAGCCTGATTATTATCTAGGCATAAGATCTTAAGATCCACGATTCAGCTACTATCTTCCGTCGAGATGCTCAACCATTTCTATGCAATGATGCAGTAGATAACTTCAATTGGAACTGTACCTTTAGAAGTGAGTTTCCTTACAAAGGTTGGCACCAATACGTTTGTGTAATAAATAATAATGCTGTTTAACGTCCATCAACTCTGCCTTTAATTCGGTGCTGCCTCTGAGTGCACTTGCGTTCAGGGCCGGGCTTGGTAAGGAATTCACAGATAAAATACAAAAAATAAATGTTTATTTCAATTAACATATTTGCGTTACATTCTATATTTGATTTGGAGTCTCCTTTTAAGCCAGGAAATTCAACAATAATGGAATGATCTTGATCTTACAAGCATAAGCATAATCAGCTTATAATGATTCCACTGCTGGGTTACAGGCCTCCTCTCTTCGAGAGAGAGAGAGAGAGAGAGAGAGTGGGCTGGAATCCACCTCGTGGGTCAGATCTTATAATTATCTTTTATAATTTACATTTTGCTATTTTTTTAAATATTTTGGATTAATTTGATTACTGACTATAGTGTAGTATGGTTGACATCCATTTATTAACTAAATAACGGTTACTTTTATTCTAGCGAAGTTTGAAAAACCAAAGTTTGCTAACTAAAATCCGGCTAGTGTTCAATTACCGTCTAGTTAATTAGTAGGTAATTCAATAGGTGTCAACAATTGCTTATCCCATGTATTGTATATAATGGCATCCTAATAAGGTGTGTTCGTGAATTTCGGAGAAAATATGTCATGCGGAAATTTGATTTAGCAAAATGGCCTCGGAATCTCGTACCTTACAGCTCAAAATTGACACCTATTAGGTAAATAGTGGCCTTTAGTCGCCGTTTCAATGAGATAACTGTTTTCTTCACGCCCTTTCCATCTTACGAGGTAACGAGAACTTGCAACGGTGTTAAGATAATATCTATGAATGTGAGAATCAGTTGAACACTGCAATTGAAAAGCGCCTTTAGTAGGTTAAATTTAATGCCTCCAGTCGGAGGCATTAAATTCAACCTACCATAGCCGCTTTTCAAATTATGGATGGTCGAAATTCTCATGTTTTTTTTTACCGCTTATATTATTTTTTCTCGTGTTTTCTTTGTTTGTGATTGGGAATTAACCTATTATTAAACTAATTTAGATTATAAATCTGTTTATTTTTCTTACTTAAAATAGGACAATAATCGATGTTTATACTACCTGATTAGAAATAAATATTGGTATAGATATATCTAAATGTCCTGTTCCAATGTAAATATTTGACTTTAACTTTTCTTTCTAAGTGCAAACGACAAGTGCAACGGTTTGTTTACTCAAAATAACCCATTTCTTTTGGTTATTCCATAAAACAGTACAACATGATAATGATGTGATACGAAGATACATTTTTATTTTTATTCCCGGATATCAAGATATTTTATTCAAGTAAATATTTACGTCGCCCTAAATTCTTTGAACTGTGCGCAGACAGAATGTCTTCTGTTGTCAAACAATATTATCTTGAACATGGATTTGTTTTTATGTGGCCGCTTTAGAACGTTGATAAACTATCCAATCACAATAAATAAATATTTAACAATGCATTTGTTTATAAATAACGAAGTCAACAAATGCGCTTTATTCACGATGGTGAATTTATTATTAGTAAATTATTATAAACCTGTGATGACCCCCTGCAGGGCAAAGCCTCCCTACTCTCGTTCCACTTCTCTCTGTTTAAAGCTGTTAAGGACCAGTTCTTGTTGAAGGAGTCCAGCTCATCCCGCCATCTCCATCTGGGCCTGCCGCAATGTCGCTTGCCATTAGGAGGGACCCATTGGTTCGTAAGTTTGGCCCATTGTTCGTCTGACATGCGGCAGATGTGTCCAGCCCAATTTCATTTTAGTGTGTGCAGCGTTCCAAGTGACATCAGTTATTTTTGTTATGGAACGGATGGTCGTATTCCTAACCCGCTCTGTTAGTTTGATACCCAGAATACTCCGTTCCATTTACACAGGCAACCATCACAATTAGTCAATATACAGCAACATCAATATGCATCCGAAAACTGCAACAAGCTTTGACACTTGCCGCCCTGAGTTCGTCCCTGCGCCATCTTACATCTTATACACATAATGGTTTGTTCAGCTGCAGCGCACGACCGCGACAGACGCCATCAAATAATGGCTTTAGAATTTAGATTATTATTGATTTATCGGCGCCATGGGAAGGATCATTTATTTTGTTCAAATGTCAGTGCAGCCTTGGTTTCGAAAGGAGAAGTAGATAGGTCACATTTAGTGACTGTTCAATAAGGGCCTAAGTAAGTTCGGAAAATCCAGTGCAAAATCGATTGTTTGAAGTGACCTACCCTTTACAGACTAATTTACATACATAAACTTACGCCTTCTTTCCGTGGGGGCAGGCAGAAACTACAGAACGCCTGCAACGATCCTTACATATTCCTTTTGCCTCGTTTACATTCAGACAGATTAATTTATAATGTTTTTTATTGGTTTTCAGTGGTAATGATTTCGAATTTTGGACTGTTTGTCTGGATAAACAATCTAACTTCAGTCAGTCTACACTTCTGGAAGTGTATTACATTAAAATATGTTTCCTTAGCTACATGCATTTAATTGAATTAGCGTGGAACACCATTAATTATTTTTTCGCGATTACGCGAAAAGATAAGCGTCGTATCGCGTGTTCGTTGTTCATCCTGTTCGATGTTCGTGTTGTTTGTTTCGAAAATAAATTAATTGAATTGAATTGATATTGGTTCTATAGATAAAGTTGTTCAGTTTGATGGTCTGTATCACGCCCTTAATGATGACCACACATTTCTGATGGGTGCACGCATATGCACCGACAGACCCAAGGGCTATATTATCTCTACCCTATATTTTTCTTTTTAAAAGGTTTTTATTTACTAGCAAACAAAAATCCTAGTCTCTTACCTAAGAGTATTTGACGATCCAAAAGATACTTGACAGCTTCCGTCCTTTTAATCCCAGAGTCGAAAGTTCGATGTCCGTGTCGGTCAAATATTAGTTTGGCCTTAGACATACGACTTTAGTCAGGTAATCAATCTGTTTGTCCATGTAATGGCACCCGTCATTTATGTGTTTATTATTTGTTTTACGTGGCCATTTAAATCCTTCACTAGTTTCTGTGATATAGCTTCTGCCTGCGACTTGGTCTACGTGAAATTTCTTGTTCCCAGGACCCACCACGTCGCATCGCATCGCCTTCTCGCACAATTAGCACGTTTTAGCTTAGCGTCTTTCTGACTTAATGCTTTTGTGCTGGGCTCCTAAGGGTCCTAGCGTAATTTAATGGCCTATAGCCTTCTTTAAAAATTAGGCTAACAAATGCAAAAATGTTTTTTCAAATCCGACTTATAGTTCCAGAGATTAGCGTGTTCAAACAAACAAACAAAAAACTCTTCAGCTTTATTATGAGTATAATGTATAGATAGATAATAAATGTTTTCTCAGTAGCAGTCCTGAACCTACATTTGTGCCCAGCGGATAGCAATAGGCTCCCCTCCTATTACATGAAACTTTAACATAACTAGCGAAATGTGGGTGGATTATAGGTAAACTTCTGCCTTACCCTTTTTTTTGGGTGGGAAATCATCAAATGACCCCTCCCGCTCTGGGCGGAGCGGAAGGGAGTGTCAGACTTTTACTGACTAAAACCCACCCGTGTTCCTTCAGTTGCCTGTGCCAAGGGCCACGGTATCTCTTTCGGACAACCCGCAGCCCTGGCGGCTTTTGCGTTACCCTCGGGGATAGCAGGCATGACGTTTTTTTTGTGTTCTTTACTTTAAACTCGAGCATTCATTAATTTAATTAAAGACTTCATACTTCTAAGTATTTAATAAATACATTCAATTATAAAATCGTTCACCCCTGTCATTATCTCTTCAAATCTAAAAATAGTTACCAATCAAAGCATTGAACTTGAACTTTATTCAATCGTAATTATAATAATTATTCAATAAAAGGCTTGACTCATTGATTGACATACGCTTAATGACTGTTATATGTGTTCATTAAAGCATTCATTGTTCCTTGAACAATTGACGCGTCCTTGGTCTAGTGGTCACAAGCGTTACTGCTGAGCATGAGGTCCTGGGTTCGATTCCCAAGTCGTGTAAAGTTTTATTGAGGGTTTCCATCAGGAAATTCTCAGTAGCAGCTTAGTGCCTGAATCCGCCTGTGTCCGGTTGATGGCATAATCGCCCCCTAATAAACAAAACTAATGAAAAGTGGGTGTAATATACACCCACACTACTCAAACTGCTGCCTAATTCTTCGGTGAAAACAGGCGTGATGTTATGGTATGTTAAGATCCTTGAGCTATTTCAAAAACAATGAAATCGTTATGTTGCTATTGTGACTAATATTCAAACTATCTGGCGTGAAAGTTATTCAATTGTTTTTTTCGGTCGCAGCGTGTGAACACATCTTTAGTTCGGCTTTTGGCAGCAAAAATGTTACACAATTGGTTTTCGTTATATAAGTTGCTTTCATTTTGAATTACAAAAAAATTACATTCCTTTCAACAATTAGGTAGGTATAAATAAAAGTCATTAGGTAAACTGCAGTATTGTTTTTAACATCATTAAGAAACATGTTATTTAAACAGTTTTATATAACTTTTAATGTCAAATTCCGTTTGTATTGGCGTCACAACCGTATTTTTTTTTAAATTAAAAATCTTTATTTCGGACCTTGATTTTAGTAAAACAGACTACTTATATGCTTTGTTAGTAACAAACTTGATACAAAATATCAGTTCATATGTCTGTAAAGAAGGATCAACTTGAGAATCTCTCATTGTTCAAGTCGGGCAGTTACCTTTGTACACACTTTAAATCGCCTTGGATAAGGAGTCTCCTTACGTCATTTTGTGAACGGGTGAAGTTCAAAATTCGAACTATCTTGCGTTCGAAGTTTGAAGTCTCGTGCTTTCGAAGTTCGCACTCTCTTGCGTTCGAAGTTCGAACACTCCTGCGTTCGAAGTTCGATTACGTGCCAGTTAGTACCATAGCCGATGGGATGTTATCTTGTTACCTTTTCTTATTAACTGGACAAACCATTTTTCTTCAAAAATGAAACCCGTAACACAATTGCGATTGTAAGCAATCTTACTATCATGTTTCTTCATTCTTTCATTCCAAGATTTGCATGCAGTTTCAAGCAGTTTTTTACCTTACAATTCGCAGAAAGTGTGAGAATCTCTTATTGGTGTCAGTTATTCTTTCCCAGGACTTAATTTGCAAACAAAATTCATTAAGAGTTAAGTTTTGAAAAGTTCTTTCTTAGCGAAAATTTCTATGCTTTATGAAACTGATTATCTTTCAAATATAACGTTTCTGTTTTTATTGATTTAGTCTGTGTCTTTCAATGTTTCACATGATCAATCACGAAACTATTCGCTTAAGTAGATATAAACATTGCAAATTATTGATTTTCCATCATTCACAAGGTTATGTTGTATACCTCAAACCTGTGCGTTTTCCCACAATTTATTGTCTCCAAGTCCTTATTAAACGGCCGTGCAGAGTTGATGTCATACAGTAATTGAATTATTATAGTCGACAGTAAAATGCATACAGTGTTATTAAAAATAATTTCAATGTGACTTTCTTTCTTAACTAAGACCTGCAGTAGTTAGTAGTATGCCGTCATTTACCAATTATATAACTTGGGATTCTTCAAATTGTGATGGCGCGAAGGTATAGGATCTCTAGGCAAACGTGAACCACCGTCGACCGTATCACCACGTACCATCAAGTGAAAATGATAATGGCCAAAGGCAAGCCAACGGCCACCACTGCTCTCAAAACGATGAAGGAAAACATCGTGAGGAAACCGGCATGTCCTAGAACCAAAAATTCGAAGACATGTGACATCTACCAACCCGCACTAGACCCGCGTGGTAGATTTATAGCCTACTCCCTCTCGAAGAGAGGAGACCTTTATCCCAGCAATGGGAATAATATAGGCTGGTTATGAAGCCAAAGCACTTATGATTTGAAGGAAGACAGAGATGGAAAAGCTTTAGCTAAACTGGTCACAAGTTTATGTAATAACTGCAAACAATTAGAATAAAAGAAAGAAAAACAAACTACTGAAACGCTTCAATTCACCGTGAGCCTACTGGATAACAGACCACTAGTTGTTTTGCCTAAAGCTACTAAGAAAGTAACAGCTAAAAGCAATTAATGATATTCAGGAGCCAGTGAAATGGACCACTTGTCGTTCATTCAAGCACTAAACGTAGGCACAAAAGCCATAAACAATTTCCTTCACACCTCTAACCGTAAAGAATATACAACTCAAGCTTCCATATATAACTTTAGTAGTTCTAAAAATACCTTCTCTATGATCAGCACGATTTATGAACGATAATAACAGGTTGTTATCACTAAAAGATTTAGTTTCCAGCATTACTCGTTGATTGCTTTAATAGTCTTTT
This sequence comes from Apamea sordens, assembly GCA_945859715.1. Classification (NCBI taxonomy): domain Eukaryota; kingdom Metazoa; phylum Arthropoda; class Insecta; order Lepidoptera; family Noctuidae; genus Apamea; species Apamea sordens. The sequence goes on from OX244002.1 coordinate 3,521,285, forward strand.
CAAATCTGTGCCTATAAATCAATGAAATGAACTTATGAGCTATTCATAGTCCCACACTTCGAAGCAACACACTTGGCGCCAACGGAATTTGTCAATGTTATATTTACGTTTACGCACAACCTTATCTTTGTATTACTAAGACTTAAAATAGCATTTCTCGATTGCATTACTTTGCTGGTCTAACCAATTGACTTACAAACTGCATTAAGCCGTTTTCAACGACTCTATTCATTTTGAAATATGGCTCAATATTGATTGGAATCTTCTTAGTAGCATGGTCTTGGGTTAATTGCAGTCGTAATAATGACTTTGTAATAAAGCTTGTGCATTGTTACTCGTTGCTATAGCAACCGGATCTTTTTAATTTCTAACTTTGACCCTTGTTGTTTTATGGTGGTTTGCGTGTTGAAATTTCGTCAAGTTGCTTTCTGTTTAAATTATTTGTGTACTTTCCAAGGTTCAACCGTGTAAATATTCGTCCTTCATAGGTGAATGGCTTGTTAGTTTGAAGACCCTTTAGTTTTTACCTATATAGTTTAGTGCGACCTTTCCACGACATGCCATGACCTTTTGCATATACAATGAATACTTATTATACTTATTCAAGGGTTTAAGGGCAATATTTCACATTTCTCTTTCTTGTTAACTATGTATAATGTTTCTTTTTGTGACCCTTCCGAGGTTCGGCCTTGTTAAGGTCCAAGGGTTTCTACACTATAGGTAAATATTTTTATGGCCTCCAATTATTTGATTTGAGTCTTTGTATTTGTGTGGCCTCACATCACCAAAGTCATCTTTGGAAGAAAACAGCCATTCCAATATTTACAATATCTCTTTGCAAAAGCCTGGAAGTCTCTCCTCGATAAATCCACTGTTAAGTTGAGTATCAAAGCAATTACTTAGCCGACGATTGTCAAAACAAAGACTCTTACTTTATCTCTTAAAACAGCTTCAACTGACAGTTATTTCTAAAAATAAAACGCTTAAATACTGCACTCGGAGTATTTACGCCTAAAAATAAACCGTCAATTCTAAAAGTACATACAAACAAACATTTTATTACACAAATAAATCAGTTAGTACATCACTACTAGAACGCCCACTTGCTCTTGCGCATCTCTAAGCTAGTTACTACCACAAACTAGGCCGAATTTACACTCCACATAATATGTAGTATAAAAGTTAGTGGATAAAATTTTCTTTGATGACTATTTGCGACAACCTTACGAATATTTTGCAATATTTTGAATTGGATTTTAATTATATCTTCATTTTCGGCATCAGTACTCCCAAAAACGGTGACGATAACCTGATGTATTTCATCACAGCTTTAGCTAGCATAGTAAATAGGTATATAGGTAGGTAGGCATTTCAGAAAAGCCTTAGGTACTCAGTTTTACTAGCTTTTACGAATTATCAGTTTTCAAACTTGAAATTTTGTATCTGTTTCTATGGTTGAACTTCTGTCTGTCCCATTCCGTGTGTACATGTCTTAATCACTTCTCTCGCCCACCGATAGCGCGTTAGAGCGTTATTTGTAAAGCGACATTTACATTAAATTGTACACATGTATGTATCATACATTATGCATATGTATATGAGTGATCTTCTAAGACCTCTGTATAACTTGTAATTTGTTTTTTTTTCTTTTTAAAACTGGTATAGTGTGAACACAATACTGTTTGTAAATGTGGGGATTGTGTGAGACCACCTCTTTAGTTTGTTATTGTAAGATGAAGATTGAAAGGTGCTTACAGCAGGATGTAGCTTCCAAGAGGCACTTACATATAGCCAAACATACACCGTATATATGTAGATGAATTTCGTAGAAATCACACTCGGCCATTTTTGCGATACTTGCTTGTTCTAGTTAGAACTTACCTAGTACATATACATAGCATCACGCCTGTGTTCCCTGAAGAGTCAGGCAGAAGTGTACATATTATTAGTATACCCATATTTCGTCAGTTATGTTTAAGTCCCATGTACTCGTTAAGGGGGTGAACTTACCTAAAGTTGTCAAAAAATAAAAAGCCCGTTTTGACATTTGAGACTGCGTTCTTGACACCTGTCAGTTTCATACAAACGAATACGTGTTTTGCGAATTTGATCTTTATTAACTACCTACTAGAACTGTCAATGTCAAAACGAGCCTTTTATGTTTTGACAACTTTAGTAGTTATTTTTTTGGTCTCCAATATAGGAGACCAAAAAAAAAACTACTAAAGTTAAAAACTACTAAAGTGTCCCACAGCTGGGCAAAGACCTCCCATTTTTTCTTCCAAGCCTCATGTCTTGTGCGATCTCTGCAATGGCCATGTTGGCCCTGCAAACGTTATCACATAAAAAATCTAATAAATTAAAATTTTCTTTCGACACCAACATCTTTAATAATGATTAAAAGAGGTATGTGACATAACTAGGGCAATCATTTCAAGAAACTTCAAGAAAAACTTTAAGAAATCTCGGAGACTGACCATCGTTCTTGAGTTTCTAAATGCCAGCTTTTTTCCACGACACTTATTAATTTTTAACAAGCCTGAACTGGTTCCCATTTTCTCACCTCATCGACTTATCACCTAGGAGTCTAGACAAAGTGAAAGGGTCTTCGAAAGCCGTTCTGGACAGGTAAAGGGCAGCTTGTCAGGGTTAGCCGACGTAATCGGTTGATAGATGAGGGGTTTGACTTTCGTTTTCAATGATTTCGTTTGAAAATTGTTGGGTACAGATGTACTCGTAAATAGAAGTGAAGATATCGGTTCATTGGTAGTAGTTAGTAGAGCAGTTTAGTTTTGAGTTGAAGGTTTTACATTCACTTGATGGCTTCTAAACTTCTAAACTTAAAATGGGCTTTGAAAACTAAGCTTAAACAAGTTAATTGTACATTTTATCAAAGTACAGTGGGTCAACATTTTTAATCAAACACTTGTTTTCTGTATTACCAAGGGCTATCGTGTTACCCAGTAACTGGGTTGTGGAGGTCAGATAGGAAGTCGCTCTAAGTAAAATACTGGTATTTAGCTGCATTCGGTTAGAATGGAAGCCGATCTTCATTATCCTTTTCTCAACATACATAGTTGGGATAGGCAGATGATGACTTGTTTTCTATATCATCACGTTGACTGTCCATGCAAAAGTGACTACAAACCACGAGACGTCCGCATTCTTTTTTTCGGTGTTTTAATTTCCTTTTATATTGTCTATATTTTTTCTAGTTCAAACGTCCAACTCACAAAAGCCAATCTAATTTGTATTACCTAATGCATTATAATTATGTAATGCACGAACGTCATGGCTGAGTCGAAAATGCATTACATATAATGCATGCAGGACAGTCAACGCTGTTAACGTTGTTAAAAAACAGTTTATTTTATCCGAAATATCGAAAATAAGAAATGCCATAACGAATACAGTGCATAAGTAGTAAAATGTTGATAGAAACTATCGAAAAATCCATTGAAAACTCCCATAAAGTTTTCATTCACTATTTTGCAGTCACGTGTTTGCAAAAGTCATGCGAACGATAAATAAACAGTTTTGTTATCCGGAAATATATATTTAATAATAGAAATAACTTATATTATAAAGTATTGTTACAATTATTTCTATAAAATTTTATGTGCAACCAATGATTTCCGCTTTCAGTAGGCAAAACAAACAAATAAAATGGTTGGTGTTATTGAAGAAAAATCTTATATTTTTACCACAATATACTGTTATGGAGGAAGTAAATTTTATTATAGGGCTGCAAGATGATAATAAATGAGTCAAACAACGCCAAAAATGACGTTTTCTTCGACTTACCATCTTTACGGAAAAATCTATTTCTTTAACACAACTTTTTTCACGATAACTTAATACCTACTTAAAATAGGTACTCTGTGGAAATATTCCATGGTTAGGAATATTCCAATTAAAAACAACATTTATAAAATCGATTGGGAGCAACATGATGCACACCCCATCACTCATAGTATTCATGCATGTCAGTGAATTGGCACCCCTGCTCATTCAATCATTTCAAGTAATCTACAATACCCTATTCTATGCAACATAATATTATAACATGACGCCAGTATGCCCCGAAGGGTTATGCAGAGGTGTACCTATAGAACACCCATATTTCGCCAGTTATTTTTAATTCCCGTGTAATAGGGAACGAGTATAAACAACATGTACCGGAATTAACGCACACCACCAGACACCCCAATTAGAATATTATGTTATAATTATAATACATACACTGATTTTTTATTATTATGTAAAAAACATTGTTTTTTAAATAAATTACTTATACTGATTGTGGGAGAAAATTATGGTCACATTACAAATCTACGCATACACACAGTCGCACTCGTATAAGGGTCTAGCTCAGTGTATATTTCATCCATTTTGGTTTGTTTTGACTGTACAGCGGAAGTGTGACAATAATTTACGTAGTTTTAATTATTTTTGGGATAAAATATTTCCTATATTAAAAATTACAGAAATCGATTCAGTAAACGATTCTGAACAAACTACTTTCATAATGTGCATTAATTCAGTTACACATTGTATAGATATATATATTTTTTAAAACGTTGCCCCACACTAGGAATTTCTCCTGTGTCGTGGGTGCGTTTACAAACATTTAAACTCACATACACAAACAGCCAGACCCGGTACAGCTACTTGTAGGCCATACAAATATTTGTTCCGTGCGGGAATCGAACTCGCGACACCCAGCGCAGCAGTCAATCGCTTAACCACTGCGCCAACCGTGTCGTCAAAATTGCCATCAACCAGGTACAAATCCAGGCTCCAGGCTACTACTGAGATATTTCAGATGGAAAAACTCAATAGCACTTTGTCCGACCCAGGAATCGATCCCAGGATCTCGCTTGCGATGCGACCAATAGAACATCGAGGCAATCCTATTCTATGTTCTATTACGACATTTAGTTCACAAAACGGTCACAAATCCATATTAAACCTAGTTTGTTCGCAAGTGATTGATAGAATACATAAATTGAAAACTTTTTACGACCATAAATAGTGAGGTGCACGCGGTTTTAATTTAAACCTAACGGTCAACCATTAAAATTTTATCTCTCACTGCGCCCGCGCAATCGATTTTTACAAAAACGTTGCGTTTTGAAGTGTCACGATGAAATCATCATGAACAATTTTTTATCTAGTTTTTTTAAACTTAGACATTTATAGGAGACAAGATGGCGGCGTTAGTTCAGATTTTAGACTGCGCCAGAATAACTTGTAGCACAGTCTGATTAATTATGTTTCACTAGTGTCAAGTTTTGAAATATAAAAAGATTCGAGCTCTTTTCCCTCTTGGTAAGGTTATGGGGCCACAAACGCCATAAAGGCCACATCAATCGTCTGTCAGTCATATTTTTATTTTGCTATCAGTTTACTACCGAGCCGCGTCCGTAACAATAAGGAGCGACAGTTATTCATGGTTTATTCATCGCAGTCAGTCAGTGAACACCCTGTAGAGATTGAACAGAAGGGTAAACTCGCATCAAACTTGATTAATTATTGAGTTGGTTTTTTAGGAGAATTTTGAGTAGGTAAATGTTATTGGCATAACATTCAAAAGCAACGTATTGCAAGTCTTCTTCAGTGCTTATACACACGAGCGACACGTGTCAACGGCAGAAGCAACTGCTGCTGCCGTCAACGCTTGTTGACGGCGGGCGTTGACGAGTGTTGACGGCGGGCGTTGACGAGTGTTGATAGCGGGCGTTGACGAATGTTGACGGCGGGAGTTGACGAGTGTTGACGGCGGGCGTTGACGAGTGTTGACGGCGGGAGTTGACGAGTGTTGACGGCGGGCGTTGACGAGTGTTGACGGCTGCAGTTGCATCTGCTGTTAACGCGTGTCGCTCGTGTGTATGCACACTTAGCGTGTCGATGGCAAATGTAATTTTTAAATTGCAAGTTTGTAAGCCTGAAAATGTTGAATGTTCTCTTCCGTAATTAGGTCGTTAGCCTGTGGGCTTGCGGGCGGCGAGCAATGGGCAGCCGGTAAAGACCAGGCGCGGGTCGACGGCGCGTTGTGTTCCACGCGCGCCTCAAAGAGATGTCAGTATGAACTGACGGGGTCCGCTAGGGCCGATGCCTGGCAGGGCCGCGGGTTATTCGAAAGAGATACCGTGGCCCCTGGCACAGGCAACTGAAGAAACTCGGGTGGGTTTTAGTCAGTCAAAGTCTGACACGCCCTTGCGCTCAGCCCAGAGCGGGAGAAGTCATTTGATGATTTCCCACCCAAAAAAAATCGTGAGCCTGTTTAGTCCCACTCCAGGGCACAGACTTTCCAAGTTCTACCATTCCTTCCACTTTTCACGATATTACGCTTCTTCTTGCTATATTTTCGTAGACTGTTTTCTTTCGCCTCATCATCACACATGACATATTTTCCGTCATTTTAAAGTTCAAAATAGAAATTCATGTTTAACAAAATTATCTACCTATCAAGTGCCTATTTATAATCCTAATTCTCAAACTAGTTTCAACGTTAATATCATACAAAGCATCTCATAATTCCATGTATTACCAATTTACATGCACAAATACTACGTTATTTGCTCAGGAGGTAGGTATTACTTAATAATTAGCGTCGATTAGCATAAAGTTCACGCTAACACATACTAATCATGTTATTAGATACAGACTTACTAGTATTTACGATACATTTATGTATATTAAGGGGTGTTAGCGCTACCGGTTTAGTTTGCAAAGGTCGTCTCAAGAATTAGTGTTTGATGACTGTAGATTTTCTAAACGAACAGTTAGAGTCGCACCCTACGGTCATAAATGTTGAAGACATAATTAATTGTTTTGAGCTCCTTTTCCCGCATTAGCACAAACTGTATGAGTACAGCTTTTCTATTATTGGGGCTGATTGCTGATGGTGAACTATACTGTTGAAACTTGGTAAGTAGTTTTTTTCATCAAACCCATACGTGTGGGGTATCTATGGATAGGTCTTCAAAAATGATATTGAGGTTTCTAATATCATTTTTTTCTAAACTGAATAGTTTGCGCGAGAGACACTTCCAAAGTGGTAAAATGTGTGTTCCCCCCCCCCCCCTGTAACTTCTAAAATAAGAAAATGATAAAACTAAAAAAAATATGATGTACATTACCATGTAAACTTCCACCGAAAATTGGTTTGAACGAGATCTAGTAAGTAGTTTTTTTTTTAATACGTCATAATAAAACGTAAAACGGAACCCTTCATGGGCGAGCTTGGCCGCTTTTTTTCATTTTGCTCGGTTCCTAAGGTCGTTGCGTGATGTTAGACAGCCTATAACCTTCCTCAGAAATTGAGCTATCAAATGGAATAAGATTTTTAATGGATAAAAAATAATAGAGCTCAACATTTTTTTTTTTTTAAACGTTGCCCCACACTAGGAATTTGTCTTGTATCGTGGGTGCGTTTACAAACATTTAAACTCACATACACAAACAGCCAGACCCGGAAAAACTACTTGCAGGTCATACAAATATTTGTTACGTGCGGAAATCGAACCCGCGACACGCAGCGCAGCAGTCCGTCATTATTATATGTTATACTTAAACTTCTGCACCTCCTCTGGCATACGTCATGTACAATAATACAACATTATGTTATACAAATACACATCACATCAAATAAACAACCAAATCACTTGATTTGACAAACCAACAAGCACTTTGACGTTACTGATCAAAACATCAACAAGTTTGAAGATGGTTCAAGAAGCCCTGTCTCATTAAGACGCGTATGTAGAATGATTGCATTTGAATGCACCTATAATTCCCAAGCTTTTTAGTTGTGGAAGATAAATATTTTGGTTAAAAACCAGTTGTAATCAATCTTAACCGTGTAAATGTGAGTTGTGATGAATTAATCTTTTGATTGAGAGTTTTTATTTTTTTACATTTATAATACAACTTTCAAGTTAAAAAAATATCAACTAACAATAATATATACTATATACAATTATATACAAATATATAATACGAAAAAATATAGAAAAAGGCAGGAGCTCATTGGGCATCAAAAAATTCGTCCGCATCACTGTCAATGGGATAATTGCCCAAAAGGCTGGCAGCATTACCACGTTGGATGGCAATGCTGATTCTTTGGGCTAAAAATAGGCCAGCCTTCTGGTCACGTGAAGAGTCAACCAACCGCTTGGCGATGTCACGAAAATCGCTTGTCTTGATTGAGAGTTGATTGGTCTAAAACAGGTGTGTGGGAACTAAGGACGTGTGTGATCTTAATATTTGTATTTTAATAGAGATAGAAATATTCAGTTTAGTATTAGATTCGCTTTCACTAAATATTGCAACGATAAAAATGTTGAGTGATTATTAGGTCTTCCATTCCCAATATTGCCTGATTAACTACATGATACCTACTAATTATCATGTAAGTAAACAGACATTTTTTTTTATTAGCCTGTGCTTTGTCTCTCCCGGGAAAATGCCTCCCATCCCCATCCCCCATCATCCCATCCATCCATCCCTCCCTGGCCCTCCTTCCATCTTTCGCGAGCCCGCGCGTCCTCCATCCAGTTTTGATGGAACCTACCCAGCTAGTTCCGTCATCTGACTTTCTGTTTCATTTTTATTTTTGTTACTTTTTTTTATATAACATGATTTTTATATTTTTGACTGTGTTTAGTTTAGTTTGTGATCTTCTTGTACGAGTTGCAATAAATACTTTTTCTTTCTTTCTTTCCATCTCTTATGTCGTCTGTCATGACCCCGCCCCACTGTCTCAGCGCACTATTGGGAAAGGAATATCTGATAGAAACTTTTCTCTCACGTTTTGTCCAGCTATGCGATAATCTCTGGTCAAAAGCTAAGCAAGATTATCAACGAAGCTGACTATCCAGTGTACCCTGGACAAAATGAAGTATCGTCCTTTAATACACAAAACAGAAGTGTTAGTGCCTATCTCAGCCTTTATTACATTGCAGTACATTGCTAGACATAGGCATTTCCTAAAGCGCATTGTAATACTATCGCGCCAGGCATCCAGTCACCCAATTCCAGTCATTCTCACATCCTCATTAAGTGGCGCTTGACTGCACACATACTTATCTAGCTTATGCACTAAGCTAAAAATAAATCACTTAGGCTATAATTAAATAGCTTTATCTTCAGTAAACGTGTAAAGTCTAAGTTAAGTTTCCACTAACTTATGTTTATCTTCTTAGTAACTCGTAAATGTGGCATTAAGTATGTAAACGGTAAATTAATTTTAATTACAATGTTTGTACAGTTAGCGTAAAAACCTTTACGTGATACACATAGTTATTGGGCTAGGCTAGGCTTTACACATAGGTACGTAACATCAGGCCTGTGTTACGTATATATTGCCAGAACAGGGGTAAGCAGAGGTTTATTTCGCTCTACTCGGAGGATGCTGATCGCGTTTAGTTTCATTCGTGAAATTCGGACTAAGTGGGACTTACAAAAACGATATAAATAATCGAACAGGGTAGCCTTCGCCGAAATTCAAATTTCCTTACGAATTTAGCAATTCGCGGGTTAGTGTCAGATTGTCTGTTGATTCAAATATGATTCCCGACCGTAACAAATATGACTTTACAGAATTATTAGTTCGTATACGCTCGCGAATCATATTTTGTCCAACATACCTGCAAATTGCTAAAAACGTAAGAAAATTTGAATTTCTCGAGCTACCCTGACGCTTCCCCCTTAACATTACCTCATTGTGAAATGTCCAGGGATATTATTAATATTATTATTTATTTCCTTTATTACATTTAATATACATACAAATTACATTTTTAAATATTTTCGTAAACAAAAAGATAAAAAAACATTTAAAAATATAAAAAAATATTATTTATTATTATTATTATTATTGGTTATTCGATTATTTATCGTTTTCGTAAATCCCATTTAGGGTTAATTTTACCAATTAAACTAAACACGATCAGCAGAACTAAACAGCAACTATGATAACACTGACAGTACTTGACCGCGGTTTGAATGTGCTGATCGCTTACATTTGAAATCAGAATCTCAGATAATTATTAAGTATTGGAACAATAAACTCGACTGCAAATAAAACAAAGTTCAAATTCCATTGCAACCAAAATGTATTTAGGATATTTTTATAAAAAATAGTCACCCAGAAATCAACTTTAGAATACACAACCCTAAAGTAGATAGTTGAGTAAGCGGAAATGGAGGTAAATTATCTAAAATTAAGAAAGTTCCATTGGTGTCCTCATCAGCCTATAATGATCCCACTGTTGGGATACAGGCCTCCTCTTGGCGAAAGGAAGTGGGCAGTAATCCACCAGGCGGGCTCAGTCCGGGTAAGTAGATGTCACGTTGGTGTAAATTGGTGTCCATTGTTCATTGGTGTAATTCGCCCGAAATCTTGTGGCGTATTGTACAAACGCCAGCACATCAAGCCACTACAATCTGTCACATTTCTTTAATAGATTTCAACTTTATCGCTGAAGCATTAAGGTTCAAGATCGATTGGGAAAATTTGACAGTTTCGGGTAGCTTGACCTGCTGGCGTCTGTACCTTAAAGGCTGGTTTAGCAACAATAACCAGTTAGTCTTCGCTTTACTAGGTTTCTAGGTTAACTTTTGTCCAGACTTTTAAAAGTTTCGTAAAACTAGGTAAATGGAGAACCCGGCTATAACTTGAGATTAAACTGGCCCCTTGAATGGTTTCCTTCGAGAGTTCGAGACTAGTTTTCCCGAAAATATAGGGCAATAGGGTACCCTAAAAACACTGGAGAAAAAGTTTTACGTAGGTACTGGTTTTCATTCGAGAACTCGAAAGTTCTAGACTAGCCCTCGGTTTCCGAAAGCATTAGATTCAACTAATAATGATGTCGTCTAATCACATAGAAAGGTACCTACTTGGATCTGATTTGTTGTCACATCATATTTAAAGTGTTTTCATTAGCTGTTTGTATATATGTCAACCATTCAGCAGAATTGTGTGAATGTAGAATATAATGCGTAACGCAGAAATTACGAATGTGTTAATTATAGATTTGTCAATGATACAATAAATTACATAAAATTATTATATACAATTTACATTATCTATAAGATTTTTCCGTTACAATGGTACAGACACTTGTCTTGTAAGATTTCCTTTGTAAATTGTAATTGTAAAATTTTGTAGTATAAAATCAAGTACATGACAGCGTGTTAGTTTAATTTTAACACCAAATTAAACTAACACGCTGAGGAGCTAAGCGGACAAATGCGTGGGAATGCGCGTCTTATAACCCCTGACGCAGTCTGTATATCGGCTACCCTGGCCACTCCATCCTTCCCTGGTCTTATGGAAATGATTCGTCCCAAATTCCATTTTAATGGTGGCGTGTGATCTTCTTTAATAACGACCAATGTCGTCGGTCGAAGGTCAGTTGAATTCTCAACACATGAAACATTCACATAAAACTTAAATCATTGCCCTCGAATGCACTATTGACTAATAAGTAATATGAATATCATCATAAGTATATAAACTAAACCTCGATATCGCTTACTTAATATTGTCCCAACGGTATAAAGGATGGCCGCACAGAGGAAGTTGCATCACAGAATTGCATACAGGCTAATTTTTATTCCAAACAGCTGATACCTATATCCCTTGGGTGATTTAAGGAGCATTATTCATGCTAACTGAATACACCTCGTGATTTGGCCATTAGATGTTTTGGAACTGATCAATTATAATTTTTATGCTCCATAGTCAGAATGATTTTGATAATGGGATATTTCTGCTTGTATTGACCAGTGATTTCCCAGCGGAATCGGCCCCAACTTATAAGTTGTAGGTCGTAAGTTCGAACCCAAGCAGGCACTTTACTTTATGTATTTAATTTCATCACCACTGCTCTCAAACCGGTGAAGGAAAATATTGTGAGGAAACCGGCATGTCTTAGAACCAAAAGTTCGAAGACATGTGATATCAACCAACCCGCACTGGGCCCGCGTGGTGGATTATCGCACACTCCTTCTTATAGAGAGAAGGCCGGTGTCCCAGCAGTGGGAACATTATAGGCTGATAATTCTATGTTATTGAATGATATCTTTTATGTCTTATATCCAATCCCACCAAAAGGATTGGATATTAGATATAAGGTCTTCAACATTGTCGTCAATCAATTCAGCAACAAAATCAAATTCAAAAGTCATTTATTCAAATTAGGCTGAGAATCAGCACTTTTCGAACGCCAAAATTACAAAAGACAGTCCCCCAAAAACGCCCGCCCTTCACCACTTCCTAGTGCTATCGCTGGGAAGAAGATTTGCCATATGTCAGCTAACCACGCCAATATACCAACAAATATAATAAAAACTATACATACTCAAGCTAAAAAATAATTAATTAAAATTTAAATGTAAATTAAAAACTTACTACCTAAATAAACAACGCATTGCCAATCACCTCGCTCATGCAGGTGTCCACAGTTCACCTCCTGGACACCTGCGAACCCCAAGCCGTTGCCAATAGCCTGTGGTTACGGCCGTATCCACTTTACAGTAGGTCGTCAGCCGCTTTGGCAACCTATAACATTCCCAAGGAAAATCCCTGCATTAATTGGGCTGAAGATCCTAGAACTGACTTTAATTGCTGTTTTATACAGGGTCAATATAAATTAGCTAGCGAAACTGCACACACGCGATTGTTATCGATATCTAATGATGATAAAAAACTTTTTTGCAAAAAAAAAATCAACCGACTTCCAAAAACGACACTACAAAGTGAAAAATAACTTTAATTTCGGAAGTCGGTGTCGTTGGGTTCACATTTTCGTTGTTTGCCACCGACCTCCGAAATTAAAGTTATTTTTCACTTTGTAGTGTCGTTTTTGGAAGTCGGTGGATTTTTTTTTTTGCAAAATTTTTTATTTTTCACTTTTAAGTTGTAATTTTTACCAGTAATTTTGGTTTAAAAACCAAACTACTGAACCGTTTTTTGATAATATTTCTATGAGACCATTTGGGAAGTATACCCTTTCGAACAAAACAAGGAATTTTTCAAATCGGTTGGCAAGCGACGAAGTTATGCGCGAACAAACACAAAAAACAAAATACAAACATCCGAATTGAGAACCTCCTCCTTTTTTAGAAGTCGTTTAATAAAAAAGAAAGAATTTCTAAACTCATCATTTTCGAAAATTATGAGTTTCAGCGGCTGTCGACCCCGTGGTCGTTAAACTATGTGAATACCTACAGGGTGCTAGGGACATCGACGAGCAACCGTTACCATGGATTCAGAACAAAAGATTCTAAACACCCTAGCGTAGAATTTTTTCAGTGGTTATGTGGTGCCTATGGAATTAACTCCGCCTCTATACATTTATGAGCTTGAAGAATTAAATAAATAAAAAATACTGCTTTTTCATAGAAAAATGCAACGCGGTAAAAAAAAAACACCTCCTATATTTCAGACAGAGTCCATTAATTGGTTAGTACAGCTATATGTTTTTTGAATAACCGACAAAATATTTCAGCGTACGAGGGTTCAGAGTAACAGGTTGGGCATCGCTGCCACCCTTTACTTGTTTTCTGTGTTGCTCGTCATTGTAATTTTCTTACAAAATCAAAGGTTAAAGACCGACACACTTAGCCGTGATCCCACTAACTCACATACATTCTCCTTGCACTCCTCAAAATAGCTCCTCCCTTTATAGGACTCAGGAAATGCCAAATTAGTAGTAATTATTTATGGCTTGATGTAACCGGCGCGGGCGCAGGCGCCTGCAGACGGTTGGAATTAATGATGATAGGCAGATGTCTGCCCAAGGTCAGTGCAAGGCAATTAGCAAGACGGTTATTAAGAATGTGCAAATAATGAGAATTGTATGGAGAAGAATGCTGGAAAGATCATCAGACCTGATACAAAGGGACATTCTATCAGTGTATTCTATCGGTGATGAAGGATGATGGAAAAGTCAAAACAGTATAGAATTGACATAGGTTACCGAAAAGCTTATATGTGAATCCTGTTAGAAAGTGAAGACAGCGTTTGTCCACCGCCACCGCCAACAGTACCTCAACGAGAAAGAGATTTTTCGAACCGAACGTGACATTCCGTTGACGGACTTGCGGTGGGCACGCGGCCATAGTAAATGTATGTATGTATCGCTCTTCGGCGCCGTCATCTCGTTCTCATTGATGTTGCGTTGACGTGGTGGTGGACAAACGGCCGTAGAAATACGAAACGCTTTGAAAGTTATTTCTATTTGTCTAGGCCCTCTGGTGACATTAGTTAGAGCTGGCTTAGTGGCTGGAGAATAATTTAAAACTTTACATGCGACACACAGTTTTCACAGCATATTTTGACATTAGGTACCAAACTAAGAAAACGGTGTTTCGAAAAGTAAAGTGTAAAGAACTTTGCTTAGCCCTAAAGAAATAAATCATTGAAGCTCCCGCAGATAGGCGCGACCCACGACGCGTCTATTCCAGTAGAACAATTTCTATGAAAACTTCATGGAAATTATTCTTCCGGAATCGCGTGGTACTGGACCGTCGGGTCGCGCCAGACCTTCGTCGCTCAACAAACAGAATGTCTATTAAACAAGTGGAATGAGGGTAAAATGATGATGACGTCCAACGATGAACAGCTGACAATCCTACTATCCCACTTCCTACTAATATTATAAGCGTGAAAGTTTGTATGGATGGATGGATGTTTGTTACTCTTTCACGCAAAAACTACTGAACGGATTTAGATGAAATTTGGCACACAGATGTTTTATAACCAGGATTAACATATAGGATACTTTTTATCCCGATATTCCCATGGGATCGAAACGTATGCGGGTGAAACCGCGGGGCGCAGCTAGTAAGATGATAAGGGGGATTATCCTGTCCAACAACAAACATGTCAATAGGTAATATAGTATAATCAGACTATAATTTTTCCACTGCTGTGACACAGACCTCCTTTCTTCGAGGAGGGAATGGGCCGTAATCTACCACGCGGGCCCAGTGCGGGTTGATGTCACATGACTTCGAATTTTCGATTTTAGGACATGCCGGTTTCCTCACGTTGTTTTCCTTCACCGTTTTGAGAGCAGTGGTGATGAAATTATATAAAGTAAAGCGCCTGTCTGGGTTCGAACCCACGACCTAGAACTCGTAAGTCGGGGTTGTTACCACTTCTCTATGTCAATATATCAATTATGCGATATATAACATATTTTAAAAAATATATAATTTTGCATCCTTATCGAAATTATGCAGTTTACTTCGTCCTATGTCATAATGTCAAGTCAAGCGTAACCATCAGTAATAAAGGTCTTATTGCCCATAACAAAGAGGTTTCCACGCATTAAACTTCAAAGTGAGTTCACTTCTCACTGGCGCCTGCAACTAAATTACAAAACAAATGTAACGTGACCGCATGAAGGTGGAGACAGAAGGCCCGATGTCAAAATGCATGAAGGTGGAGACAGAAGGCCCGATGTCAAAATCCATGAAGGTGGAGACAAAAGGCCCGATGTCCGATGTTAAAATGCATGAAGGTGGAGACACAAGGCCCAAATTTCAAAATGCATGAAGGTGGAGACAGAAGGACCAGATTTCAAAATGCATGAAGGAAATAATTTCTGCCCCGTTAGTCTAGTGGTAGATAGCGCTACTGCTGAGCATAAGGTGCTGGGTTTGTCTGCGATTCCCGGATCGGGCAATGTCGGGATCTGGATTAGTGCCTGGCAATAAGCTCGGCCCCCTATTACATGGGACTAATGTAATGTTATACATAAGAAACAATATTTAAACTAAACGAAAACTGCCTTGGGCAATAAGCACGGTTCGAATATTTGACTAATCTGGAAGACACCCCGAAATATGGTACAAAACACAAGTTTTTCAATTACTTGGATAGATGACTATGGGTATTATCCAATTCTTTCTTCTTCTTTAAAGCTTTCAGAACGCAGTGGACCATAATAGGTTTAATAAATTACGTAGGTACCACTTTAAATCGACAAAATTACTTCCTCAAAACATAACCTGCTGCAAAATTCTCATGATTTTGTTCAAATTAATTTGCGGTTTGGCAGTTGTGGGACATAATCTTCCTCTGTTTTTTTCCGAGTATTTGTTCCTAGTGGATTTTCTATAAATCCCAACCTAATTGTATCACAGTACCTGCCTACCTCACACTCAATGCCACAGTTAAGTAAACTACCAAATCGGGTTATAAAACAATTTGTATACATAAGTACGTGTGTCGCTTAGCCAATCAGGTGCGTCGTATGAATGCAAAGCGCAGTAAATGAAGAATTTAGGGCAGTTGTTTAGGTTCTTTTAATTGTCCGGACGTGATGGGAGTTCTCTTAGTGTCACGTTGTGGCATTCGCTGTAATAGTCGATGTACGAGTATGTGTTTTACTAAAGTACCGGAGTTTTGTGCTGCATTATTAAGGTGGCACTCGGGGTAGGCTATTCGTTGTACATCGGTCGTTACGGGTCGTCAGTACCCCGAAAGTCTGATAACCAGCCTTACCAAGGGGTATCGTGTTACATTACCCAGTAACTGTGTTGTGGAGGTCAGATAGGCAGTCGCTCCATGTAATACTGGTATTCAGCTGCATCCGGTTAGACTGGAAACCGACCCCAACATAGTTTGGAAAAGGCTAGGCAGATGATGACTCGGGGTAGGCTACTGGTAGGTAGCTCTGTTACCAACCCAAGCCAGGTTGACTGACTCATACAATCAGCCTATAATGTTCCCACTGTTGGACTTCCTGACGGTGAGAGGGAGGTGTCTGACTAATTATTCTAATAAGTTTTGACTCGCCCTAGACGATTTGAGTGTCACAATCATGTTTTATGTAAATGCTGCCATGTATAAACTTCGGATCAGCACTTCCGAATGCCAACGAAGCTTTAATTCCAAAGTGTTCCAACGTAACAGGACCAAGACAAGGTATTAGCATACCTTATTCAATTATGTGACAAGGAAGCCCTACTTGTGCTTAATGCCGGCTTACTTAACTGCAGGTTTGAAGGGGGCTTAGCAACAGCGGTTTTGTTCACAGGACTTAGCCCCCTTGACAACTGACCGTAACCGTAATAAGACTTCTTTGAATTAAAAGCTTTATATTTCTTGGGGCTTTAATTAAAAAGTCCTGACAGTCTATTCTGTAAAAATCTCACCGCACACTTCAAGCGCACTTCATCATCTGTCACTGTCATTTCACCTCGGCCGTAATTCTCTATGACACAATGAACGAAACCGCGCGAAATCAACGCGAGATTGGCGGGATTAGCTAAGGAATTGACGGGGTATCGAATAAGGAATCGTTAAGTGGTCATAGTGAATTAGGTCCCAGTGGTAGTATTCTGTAAAAAATTCGCAGTGAAAACTTAGGTGAAGTAAGCTGTCATGATGCTTAGGATTGACCCTCTTGACAACTCACTTCTAGCTCACTTCATCTACGTTTTCTCAGTGAGATGTGATCGACTGATTATCAATTGAAACGATTGACAGCTTACTTCACCTAAGTTTTCACGGTGAGATTTTTACACCGTAAATCGGATGTTTAAAAAATCCTATTAAATTGCAAACACAGAAGTGCATTATTGTGTGTTTGTTGCTTCTTGACGTATTAAATTCTGAACAAATTTTAATGAAATTTGGCATGAAGATAGCGTGAAGCCTGTAGAAGAACATAGGGTACTTTACATCCTATGGACACGAGCAAATCTTACAGCAAAAGCACTCGTAGCAAAATCATCGTACGGCAAAAGTTACGTTTTCAAGATGACAAGCTCCATAACACACAAGAAACCAACACAATTCAATACCCCTGTCGTAACTCGTAAACCACGACTAAACTTTAAATATAAACCAGAGTACATTCGCGCTCGTAATTGTCCAATAACATTATAATAACGGTTATTACAACTTCAAAGTGTTTGTTATCATTTATTCACGAGAACATAAATAACAGAGGTCGGAGGTGAACGAGACTTCGCTCCGTGCGACTGTACGCGCAAGTTCAATTTTGTAGTGTCATCATCATCTGCCTAGCCTTTTCCCAACTATGTTGGGGTCGGCTTCCAGTCTAACCGGATGCGGCTGAATACCAGTATTTTACATGGAGCGACTGCCTATCTGACCTCCACAACCCAGTTACTGGGTAATACGATACCCCTTGGTAAGACTGGTTGTCAGACTTTCGAGCTTCTGACTACTCGTAACGACTGTCAAAGATCCACGAATGACAGCCGGGACCAACGGCTTAACGTGCTTTCCGAGGCACGGTTGAATTTTGTAATGTATTAGCTGTTATTCTTTTTGGTAGTAGTAAAGCTCACCTGGAGAAGTCTTTCTGCCACCAAGTTAGGAGCAATACCAGAGGTATTGCAGTTGTCATTAAGAGTCACTTACCACCAGGTTGGCCGGTTGGTTACTTGTCATCCAATAGCTTAAAAAGTAAACAGTTTAGAATGCGACTGTACTTTGTTTTTATAGCTTTGGACGGACTTGAACTTACATTACTTACGCAACTGTGAAGTAATATGTTAAAGCCGGTTTTGATAAAAGAATAATTTACGGAAGTCGTATAATGAAGAAATGATGAATGAAATGGCTGCATCTAATTTGAAGCGAGGTACAAAAGCGAATCGAATTTAATTAATTACTCCTAGCGTTCTTGTGAATGGACGAAATACTAACCAGTTAGTTAAGATCAATTTTGACTGCAATGTGGACCCTTCAACAATCATCACGAGGGCTATTTCAAGAATTTTCTACAACCATAGTTAAGTTAAAAGTTTACAAATCGCACCTTGCAACGTGGCGATACCCTGGACCTGTAGGAGTCTTAAGACTTCAAGGATGATGTTGATCCTTCCCATCTTTTACCCAAAGATATCTTCAGCGAAATCGGCAACTTTTTCAATCAACCTATCACAGTCTGGTACTGGACATATGCCTCTCTCAAGCTGCACCACAGCACCCTGCCTTCCACCTTCACCTTTTTAAGGTCGTTTGCAACTCATTACCAGCATTACATACCGCACTGACCTATCATCCATGTACAGACGCCAGCAGGTCAAGCTACCCGAAACTGTCAAATTTTCCCAAGCAACCTTGAACCTTAATGCTTCAGTGATAAAGTTGAAAATCTAATAAAGAAATTTGACAGATTGTAGTAGCTTGATGTGCTGGCGTCTGTACCAGCCTATCCGTTTCAATACGACACCTCACGCGTGCCGTGCCAGCTATTCAAACGTCAATCTTCCGTACATACATATATTCAGTATTCTATTACATTGTCTAACCTAGATACTGTGGCTAAGTAGATGGCGCCTGCGCCGGCGACGGTTTGAAAGCGTATCGCTAATAGACTCATTAGCCTAGTGAGTTATTCCTTCCTGAGTTTTTGCTGGTCAGTGCCAGGTGCGGTGGAGAAAGGTCGCTGAGGAGAGGAGGAATTTAGTTCAAGATTAAAAATGGTTTTTTGGAGCTGTGTCAAGTTGATATCAGACGCTATACTCGGGTGAATGTTCATTTGTGTGTCACGTTCACACCATACCAACAAAATGACATAGGAATGAACGTTCATCTGCTCAGTTCATTTTTTGATTATTCGGTAGGCGAGTGATAGATGCCGGAGTATCGAAATCGAACATCGTTTGATTGGTTTAGTAATAAATTTTTCACTTTTGATTATTTTTGTGTTCAAACGTTTCACTTAGAGTGAAAGATAGTCAAGAATCTGATGTTTGCTTTAGACATTGGTATGACCGTCTGCTTCTCAGTGGTGTAATCAAAAGATCGTGAATCAAGTTCAGCGGATTGGCAGAAGCATTATCTGCTCTCAAGTCTTCTTCTACTGCCACTTCAAGAACTGAAGGCCAGTCTGCGGTTCTTCGAGATGCAGTAATCAATCTCTGCGAGGTGGAACTGCTCAGCTGCACGCAGACTCAGGTTGAGTAGAGTTTCCTCAACCAGGACTTTTACGCAATAGAAAGTGTTTATCGTGATTCTATATTTAGGAGTTAAAATAATTGTTACTATAGGAAATTACGTAGGGAAAGCTATAAGCAGTTTATTTTAATTACGTAATATGAATATTAAAGTTAGAGCTGTGAGAAAATGGAGAAACTTTCAAGCTGCTGCGGTATTGTTATAGAGAAATTGCAATAAATGTAGCAGCCTGGACTATCTAAGGTGAGAGTAGAAGTTCCACTCTTCACGAAAATAAGCGTAGGTGCTGATGAGGAAAGTGTGTCAGAAAACCAAAACATAGCACAAACACGTTAGTGGCTCTGGATTGTTGGTGAAAGATTTAGATAGTAGATAGGTTTGATTTCTCTGCTTTTCCATTTGGTGAACCACCAGATAATGCTACACTTTGCTGCAATAATCTGGAGTAATTCCTAGTGTGGGGCAATGTTTAATAAAAAAAAGAAGAAGAAGAATCTGGTCGTTTGTTTGGTGGGATCATACTAAAAAAATACAAGCTTATTTCTACTTAAAGGTGCAACATTTTTTGCGATCACCAAACTACTACACCAGCACCCTGATTGCGTACACACTATCAATCTTAATCTGAATCATTTTGAAGGATATTGCTAATCCATTGCTTCATATGTTCGAAAAATGTGTCTGCTGAACATAGTAAATAACGCAATGTATGTTGCTGAACTGTCAAAATTAAACCCGTTGCTACTGATAGTGTCTTACGCAATCACCCCGCTGAAGCATTCATAGTTCCGCATCACAGAACGATTTATAAATGAGTCTAAGTTTCTTATCCTCAGTCATTTGTTTCTCATCCTGTAGTTTGACTTCTGCATCTCATTCTACAGTATCTACAGCCGCTTTCGATCGTTTTTTATGGTGTATTAGGGCATTTGGCACGTGCAAGATCATGGCAGGCCGTTAGAGAGCGCTCGGATTTGCGCTTTCCAATCATATCTGCTCAATTTCGAGTGGAGGAAGGAGCTTGCGCCATTTGTAGAGGATAGTAAATTTTAACGGTTTGATAGCTTGTCGGATTAGTATTAGTAGATAATTGTGGCTGGGTTTAGTGTTGACTCCGTGATATTACATAACATCACGCCCGTATTCCGTAGGGTTAGGCAGACCCCACCCACCCAGATACCCCCAGGTACACCCAGATTTTGCCAGTTATGTTGTAAATCCCATGTAATCCCATGTGAGCAGTCTCCCCCCACTGAAAAATTTACAGATGGGAAAACCCAATACCACTTAGCCCGACCCGGGAATCAAACCCAGGCCTTCATGCTCAGCAGCACCACGAAACCCACGAGGCAGTCTGTGATATTATTGTGAAAGAAATAGTAGAGGAACAGCTTTTGGTTTGTTACCACCTTAGTTATGGTTCTTTTTTACGACAAAAATAAATAAACTACGAAAAATTTTAACTCAGCGGTGCCCAGAATCATGTACTGAATCCATGGTAACAGATTGCGCTTCGATGTCCCTGCCACTCTCTATAACCATCGTCTAAAACAAGTTCATAGAACCGTCCAAATAAAGTAAAACATGATTTATTTCTCGTATTCTCTATAAAAGAGAAGTCTTCGAAACTCCAAGAACTCTTAAAATATCATTCGCATTCATAGAATGTTCATGGCTTCCATGAACGCTATATACATATATCACCTGCCACTATTATTTCCTTTTTAACATCGTAGACATCAATATAGACCAAAGATCAAGCAGAATGTAACTTTTTTTCATCTTTTTTTTACGCACCCATTTTTTCCAGATACTCATTTTTTTTACTTTTTATGTTAACTAACGTAGAGCACGGTCACATCCCTTTCGCTTTTTACTTCGTGTTTTTTGTCATTAATTATTTCACTCTTTTTGTAGTTTCTCTAAGTCTGTGTCGTACGAGAAAACCATCAACGTTGTCTTTTATATCAACTACCAGCTTTTGCCCGCGGCTTCACTAGCGTTAATTTAGAATTTTATCATGATTCGAAAGACACGTGGGAACAGCACTTTTTTTCGGAATGAAAGGTATATGTCCGTTTCTGTACACCTGACAACGTATATGCAAAATTTCAGGATGATTGGTTCAGTGATTTAGGCGTGAAAAAGTAACAAACAAACTTACTTTCGCATTTATAATATTAGTTAGGATAACAACCATTAATACTTTCTCGTACCAGCTAAAATAAGCACACCATCAATCATTACCGTTAAATAAATCGCTTGCAAAAACTGTGCAGGATTAACATTAACATTGAATGGAATTGACATTTGTTGTAACGGTTCTCTATAACTTATCTATTCATCTTATACTGTGTTACAATGCTAACAAACATTGCCTAGTTATTTAACCGAGTCATCTTTTTAGCTTACTATGCCTGTGGTTCTTTAGTTAAAATTTTATACGTATAGTTTTTATTATATTTGTTGGTATATTGGCGTGGCTAGCTGACATATGGCAAATAATTTAAGTTTCTTGTAATGTTAATTACTGAACATAGGTTCCTAGTATTGTATACATGCAATACTATATTCTAACTGAACAGACAGCTGTGCTGCTGGGGAGTTTGTTGCGCCACTTCTTCTTCCCAGCGATAGCACTAGGAAGTGGTGAAGGGCGGGTGTTTTTGGGGGACTTTCTTTTGTAATTTTGCCGTTCGAAAAGTGCTAATTCTCAGCCTAATTTGAATAAATGACTTTTGAGTTTGATTCTGCCTGCGTATTCAATTGTTTATCATCATCAGTATCAATAGCTTCTATATCATCATCTCAAGGGGGACATATAACTTTAGCGGTGCTGAGTGCAGTACACATCGTTCGTCTTAATCATAGGTCATTTTCATTCAAATGAACCCTACGATTTTAAAAATATTCACATCCAGTCTTTGGAGAGCAGCGGTGCCCCAGTGATTACGGTCTTCACTTAATTTTTTCAAAGATTCCTCTCTCCTACGATTTTGCTATGCCCGACAGGGTCCATAATCATCATCATCCTATAGCAGTCCATTGCTGGACATAGGCCTTCCCTATTTCATGCCATTGAACTCAATTTTCAGCAACTCTCATCCAGCTGCTACCAGCCATCCGTAGCCATCGTCGTCGCTCCACCTAGCCTGAGGGTCCATAATGATCTCATTAAATTTTATGTTACACCTACCTATGTTACACATTGTGGAGTGCAAATAAAGTATTGAGCATTGACTAGAGTCGAAGATTCGTCATAATTACGCCTTTTGATGCTACGAGTATATAAATTATTTGATAAACTTCAAGTACAAAATTAATTCGCCATACAAATAATTCAATCTTTCATTTATTGATCCTTCCAGGTCATTCAAATGTATTCACGTTTCACGCCAGCTTATTTGCGTAGGCCTTCTAGTAATCCTTGAAAACACGAATTAGAAATAAGTAGGCCAAAAGTACCATAGGTGCAACTTCAAATGCTATGTAACTGCTGATACCTAAGCCAGAGAATAGTTCAGAAGGTCGGTTCCATATAACAAGCGGAAACAAGCGCACGCACACATAGACGCGTACGTACGGCGGGTACACTCGATTTTCAACTCTCGGTGTTGAACCGAGCATTGAGTATCCAACAGAGCGCGTCTCAGCGCGTCAAAAAAACACACTGTTGAATTTTCAACTCTCGGTACCTTAGCAGAGCGTTGAAAATCGAGTGCGCGGAAAAAAATCACCTGCCTGAACCAGGGCTAAATGCGCTTGCACTCGCTGTACGTGAAGCGTTTCTATGTGTGCGTCCGTTTTCGCTCAGTGGCGGACCTTCTGAACCTATAAATATTGTGCCCAGGCATTAACATAGGAATGTGAACCCACGCCTGGCGCCAATGTTGGGGAGTTAGGGCCAAAGTTTGAATGCATGCCAGGATTAAAGACGAGACAATTATTTACATAGGAAAGTGTGCAAATTGCTTGGTTGCATCTATTGGGTTTTAAGTATAGTTTCTGTTTCGGATGGGCTATAGAATTAAACATGATCTTGATAGTATTCAAGACGTAGTAAGAGAGCTGTCAAAGAAACTTGACTGTTGTTTTGTATGGAATTTAAATGAAATATTTAATTAATAATAATATAATAATAATAATATCCCTGGACATTTCACACAGCGCCATCTAGTCCCAAGCTAAGCAACCAAACAACCAACACAAGATGGCTGATAAACTACTGATATACATTTTTTTTTTTTTGTAAATACATACATATTATAGATAGAAAAACACCCAGACTCGGAACAAATACATGTAGGTCATACAAATATCTGTTCCGTGCGGGAATCGAACCCGCGACAGGCAGCGCAGCAGTCAATCGCTTAACCACTGCGCCAACCGTGCCGTCAATTAATGTCTAATTAGCATAATCAGCCTAAAAATGTTTCCAGTGCTGGGACACAGGCCTCCTCTCGGTGAGAGGGCCGTAATCCACGACGCGGGCGCGGGGTGATAGAATGTCTGATTATTTTAATCATCATCATCATCTGCCTATCCTTTTCCCAACTATGTTGGGGTCGGCTTCCAGTCTAACCGGATGCAGCTGAATACCAGTATTTTACATGGAGCGACTGCCTATCTGATCTCCACAACCCAGTTACTGGGTAATACGATACCCCTTGGTAAGATTGGTTGGTCTGATTATTTTAATGATGATTGAAATTAATTGAAACATCTATCAAATGTATAGTTCTATACATATTATAACTTAAAGCGCTTTTATTGTCTGCCTGTATGATCTCATTGTTCTTTTAGATTCTGCAACGGGATTTGATGTAAGTAGTTTTCACCATCGCATTGTTTAGACAATATATTCCGGAATGTGTCATGTACAGACGCCAGCACATCAAGCTACTACAATCTGTCAGATTTCTTTAATAGATTTTCGACATTATTGCTAAAGTATTAGGTTCAATGTTGATTGGGAAAATCTGACAGTTTCGGGTAGGTTGACCTGCTGGCGTCCGTACTAATTAGAATTCTCGATGTTTTGACAAGTTGTAAAAACCGTGCGAAGCAGGGGCGGCTCGCTAGTATATATTTTTCCCTGATGCACGAGTTTTACAATTAGTTGTTTAAAAATAGATTAATTACTTACAATGCTATATGTATTTTATTTCAATAAATAATTTCTGTATAAACAACACCTACTCTACTCCTTTATAATTAACTGGCTTTATTATTATTGCCAACATAATTAGTTAAATAATTAAAATTACTCAAGCAAAAGTTTATCGTTTCAGTAATTAATTCAACTACTTACCTATAATTAATTATGTGTTCGGTAATGCGCAGTTTATGCCTTTATCGTAATGCCTTGAATAAATTAAGCTGTCACAATTGAAGAAAAATAATACTAAGACACGTTCAGAGATAAAAGTATTTACCTTAAATCTATAAAGTTGACAAAAGTCAAGTCTATTCAAACTAGGCTGTGAATCAGTACTTTTTGACGGTCAAAAAAGTCCGCAAAACGCCCGCCCTTCACTACTTCCTAATGCGAAAAACTTCGAAGGGCGAAGGTATTTACAGAAAACAATAAAAGATACTGAAACAATCATAATTAAAAGTTAAATAACAAACTTTTCTAAACATTAAACCCCTGAAAAGTAACATAATTTACCTACATAAAACATTCCTATGCCCATCCCATAATTACTCAGCAATGTTTGATCAAATGTTGGCTCTAACTGACAGTTATAGGTACGAGTAACTACTAGATTAATATTAAAGGCTGAACACAAAGATTGGCTCGATATCAAAGGCAATAAAACACTTGTGTTGTCCGAGAAATTTGCGAAACTTCACCATTTGAATAGTAATTTCTATTGGCTAGCATAGTTGGTGTTTTATTGCAGATTATGTCAAAGTCAAATGACTCTGTGCTTGCCAAAGACACCTGTTACCTGTAAGTATCTAGGAAAGCTAGATATTTCTTTTACGACGCTTTTCTCTGACAAGTTCTAGTGGTCAAGTTGCCATAATTATTAATTTAGGAAAAATATGGTCTGATTTCATTCATGATAACTAAACCCTTTCCTACGTCCTTTTAAGATAGGACAAAGTAAGTTACATTGGAGTTATAGCAATATTTGATCTAACGTTGGACATAATAAAAATGGGCTACCTGTCAATTCACATTTTAAAAATAAATACTTAACCTCAAAAGGTGAATTGACAGGTAGCTCTTACTATAATTATATTTATTGATTTTACTACTGCCGTGTCGATTTGAACGCTGCGTGTGATCAAACGCCGTTAATAACACTTTATGACACCACTTCCTTCAAAACCGGCGCAAGAGCAAATCAAAGATAATACTGCTTAGTTCCGTGATTACGGTAGATAAAGATTATGATCTTTCAGTGTAGTTTTCATTTCCTATATTTATTTGTTTATTGATAAGGCACTTCAAAGACTTAAGACTAAGGGCGGATTTTTCCAACGCCAGATAATTTTATCGGAGGAATTATTTTGAATTTTTGACAGTTCTTCCATACAAAAACTGTCAGACGTCAATTTTATTCCACGAATAAAAATTATCTGTCGATTGAAAAATCAGCCCTATAAAATGAACTGACAATGAGCTATACCTACACCGTTAAATTTTGATCGTTTTAATCCTTAAAAGGGGTAATTTTACTCATTAATATTAACAACTTTTACTATGGGACCAACCCTAAAATCGTGAAAAAAAAATCAGTTGATCCATAGATTAAAGATTTATGTTCGCATAACTCGACATAATGGTTGGTCCCGTAGTAAAAGTTGTTCATAATGATGAGTACAATGACCCCATTTAAGGATTAAAATGATCAAAATTTAACGGTGTATAATGGGAAAAAAAGTATTTAACAAAATAAAATATGTATCGTTGTATACTATTGTTACATACACGAATAGTTATAACATAAATTTTACTACCTATATTTGTCTGGCACCTAAAATAATTGTGACGTAAAGACAGAAGTCTGAGTGATTAACACATTTACGATTTGATTATAAATGATTGATAGTATATTAATTAACATTTAATGTTACAAAACATTTAGTTGTAGAATCCGCCATAGCCAATATCTGTTTTACTTATTCCCATCGGTTACTTCAAACTTTCAAAGTGCAATCAATAAACAATAAAAAAAATCAACGGATCATAAAGTAACTACCCGGATCGTAAAGTATTACATATATACACAAAACCAGTACAAAACAAATAGAATATTTATATTATTCATCTAACAAATGTAATTAAGGCATGCGTTTGCGCAGCTCAAAGTCAATGACAGTTTGACGGCGCACCAAATATGGCACTGACGGCTACTGTCAAGCGATCCCAAGCAATAGGGCTGTCAAATTTGAAATATTCTTTTTGTGTGGGTGGCACTGACAAGATGGATGACGTAAAAAAATGTTTCTTTTGTGGTATTTCGATGTTACGTTAAAAGGAAAAACAAAAGTTAACTGATGTGTTTTTTGGAGAAAAATAAAAACGTGTGTTCAAAGTTGGTTGAAAAATCTACTTCTGTCAAGTCAAAATTACATCTAACATATTATAAATTAAAGTCGCTTTTCGAGTATAAGTGTGTGACCGCTTGTTCTTCTAAACTACGCAACGGATCTTTATGCGGCTTTCACCATAATTTAGAGAATTTATTCCGGAAGGTTTATGTCTTAGTTTAATGTAAAAGTTCCTATTATATACTCTGTACTAGAAGCCTTTGCAATGCAGAGGGAAAGTTAGGTACCACTTGATTAAAACCAATATCGTACATATTTTGTACTAAGATCTGTTCGTCCCCTATCTATTACATGGAAGTTAAAAATAACTGGCGAATGTGAATGTACTATAATAATATTACAGTACACTTCTGCCTAACTCTTTGGGGAAAACACGCATGATGTTATATAATGCGTGTGTTAGATAGGTTTTTCCTTTAAAAATAATCAGGGACATTTAATTGGAAATAACGAAAAAAGCCTATGTTTTATGTTCCTTTTTTAGCTAAAAGAAACCACATATGCATATCGGTCCCCTGTATTCCTTACAGCCTGAAAGATATCAGTACCTATTGCCTGTATGTACCACATTCAGCGCAAGGATTGGCAGATCAAAATTGCCTGCCTACCTATTTCTCTATGTTTCCGCCTCTCCTTTTTGTCTAACAATTGAAAAATGATTTATAATAATCCATTTTCCCTGCATTTAAGGAAATTTCTGAATTTTATTTAAATTGTTGTCGTTTGCGGTTTTCCTATACAATTGCTTGTTTCCTGTTTGAGACAAATGTTTAGTTTTATTATAAGAAATACCTATTAGGTTTAGATTCTTCTTGGTAACAAGATCAAGGTCCATAATTTGAGGTAATAATTCATAAATTGTTTATTGAATTGAGAGGATTCAATTTAATTTTTCTGGGAATTGATTCATTCAATTTACTGTATTTATTTCGCGGACCATACCTTGTACCTACCTACTATACAATTTATTTTATTAAATGTTGAACGGAGTTTTAATAACTGCCGATCGATTCTGTAAAAATCTCACCGTGAAAAGTTAGGTGTAGTGAGCTTAGAATGAGCTGTCAATAGTGTCAATCCCTAGCATTAGTTGGAATGACAGCTCACTCCACGCTCACTTCACCTGAGTTTTCACGGTGAGATGGTTACAGAATCGCACTGCTGTACTGCGGCTGACGAAAAAATGCGTTCTTGACACCTGTCAGTTTCATACAAATGAATACATGTTTTGCGAATTTTATCTTTATAATAACTGCCGCACAGGTCGATCGGTCAGGTTAAGCTACGCTTGCCGCGGTTGGTCTGTGGATGGGTGACCATCTTTACATACCGAGACCCCTCCGTGCCTCGGAAAGCACGTTAAGCCGTTGGTCCCGGCTGTCATTCGTGGATCTTTGACAGTCGTTACGGGTAGTCAGAAGCCCGCAAGTCTGACAACCAGTCTTACCAAGGTATCGTATTACCTACCCAGTAACTGGGTTGTGGAGGTCAGATAGGCAGTCGCTCCATGTAAAATACTGGTATTCAGCTGCATCCGGTTAGAATGGAAGCCGACCCCAACATAGTTGGGAAAAGGCTAGGCAGATGATGATAGCTACTAGAATTGTCGCAATGACAGAACGTGTCGGAACGCATTCTCTCGACAGCCGGACTGTAATCAAATTACTCTTCGATACGATGCCAAAGGTGTAGGGTAAATGCACAGTCAGTTAGGCTATTAACACCTGTCAGCCCAATAAACAGACATAGGCGCCACAGAGCCTAATTCCATCACCATCAAACAAAGAATTAACCCCATCGACGGCGACGTGACATTGGTTTTCATTAAATTCAATCATGAATTCGATATCGAGTTCGCCAGCCCTACTGTTAGGCCCATACCTGACAACGAATCGCAAATTATCGATACACCTGCCGATTGTTATTCTAGAATGACCTCACAGCGATGAACATAGAATAAATATTTTTAATGGACATTACATCTAGACAATAGCCCCTTAGTCATTAAACTGTTATCTTTAGCCCCCGTTATAATCGGTCTTGTTAAACGATAGTTAGTTCTTACTCTAACCATACGTGGTTAGAGTAAGAACTAACTATCGTTTAACAAGACCGGGCCATTAGCGTACGCGCTAATGGCCCGTTAATCATGGTTTTATAAAACACCGGTGTCTTCGTTTATGGGGTAGACTGTGGCTTTGAGAAATACGTGGTCTGCTGATATTTAATTGTGTAGCAATAGACCTATAGAAACCTATCTACCTTTCTATGACTTATTTATAGTAACGTAGGTCAATGTGCGTCATTCAATAAAAAAAGTTGACCAAAAATAGACATATCAATTATTCTATTTAATAGACTCTGTACCGAAATAGATGGATACGAACCCATAAATAAGGCTGAGTGTACCATATAGAGTTGAACAATGATTTAATCTGCTGGTTTCGATTAGCGTCAACAAGAGACTCTAAATGTTATAAACTAGGTTATTGACACTGGTCTAGTCAGTTTGTTTTGTAGCTGAGCTTGTTTATTTATGTCGAAGTGATTTGTTGCCTTTATTATGACCACTTCAGTAGTTTAGTGCCATTCAGGTTTGCAACGGATCTATTGGCTGTGGTATTATTAAGTTCAATACGGAGAGATTAGAATCAGTTGTTCTATTGCGGTGCATTTAATAGCAAAGCATATAATTTAACTTGCTTGTATTTTAATCAATACCTACCTACTAATCTAGAATTGAATCCTTAATAGCCTATGAATATTAAAATTCTTAAGTAAACTTCTAGCTTGCTGGGAATACATACCAGCAATATTTTTAGACACGTCCGTCCCAACTTTTAAACTTTAGCTATTTGTGTTAACTGGAGTTAACGTTTGAAGAGGTTAATCTGGGTTTACGACGGGCCGCGACGAATTCGTTTGTTATAGTGCAACCCACCCAATGTTACTTTTTGTTAGCAACAAACTTTAGAGCTTCTAACGGTACTCTAGATTCCTAGGCGTTTCTAAACGTTAAGTGTTTACTTCCAATAGTTTTACCAGCCTATTAATGTACCACTGCAGGGCAAGGGCCTCTTCTCACACAGAGCAAGGTACGAGCTTTGATCACTACGCTAGCTCAAGACGGGTTGGCGATTTCAGATTTATATTAACCATGACCAATCTTAAAATATCTTCGAATGATAACGTGAAAAACTGTTCCTTTGTCTGAGATCTTTGAAGACTGCAATAGTCACTCAAAAGCTGCTGTTGCTATTAAGTAGCCGTTACCTACTATTAAAATCTATTTGTGTGCCAAAAAAGTTGTCTACTATTTTGGTTCCATCTTTACTGTTATAACTGGCTGCAGGCTCTATGCTCTATTGATTTGACAGTTTATAAAAACAAGCAGTTACTTTCTGCCCCTTGCCTGACGTCTTTCTCATCAACTAATATTGTAAGGAGGTAACGTTTTTTGGATGTTTGTATAGGGTAAACTTTTGAAATAGGTACTGATCCGATTATAAAAATTAATTCAACAATTGCGAACCGCCGCTGCAAACATAATCTTGTGCAATGGGGTATCATCGATGCATTCAACACCCAGTGCGAGGGCGGTGCCCTTGAACAGACTTTGTTCTATCTGCTTAGGTGTCTTAACTTGCTTTGTTCGGATATGATTCAAGTTACTCGCTTTGACAATTATTTTTTAACAGTGCTATATTGTCTTCGTTACAGACGGCATCGGAGCAGCGAGCGTCCGCCCCTGAGGAGATGCAGGCGAGGCACAGCATACTGTGGCACCTGCTTATTGACCTGCCTATATTGTTGTTAGGTAAGTGCTCAAATATAATTAATATTACTTTCATAATTATTTAGTTTTAGTAGGACCTGTCTTGGTTAAACATTGTCTATTTGACTCCATATTCGATTACGAACTAGCCTAAAAACTAAGACGCTAAGAAGAAGATCATCATTATTTAAATCAAAGACAATACCCCTAAGTATCACCACTACTAGTCCTGCAGTGTGGCGAAATAACCATGAACTCAACAAATTGCAATGCATCATAAGATCAAGTGCAATAAACGTTAATCAAAATGTTAATTACAAATAAACGCTCCATTGAATACGATTATTACTGTGTATCAGACACGGCTCAGTTCAGATTATAATTTTAGTACTTTCGTGTTCATCTTTTTCGTCTAGATTTTTCTTTCAGTTTGTTTTTTGACCTAGTCCTATCAACGGACTACCTACAGGGTCAAGGATTAGTTTAGGAAAAGAACAATATTATATTTACCAAAAAAAAAGAAAAACGAGATCTAAAAGGGAAAAATGTTTAAAAATATGTTTAAATTAAAAGTGGGGCGAACGAGGAATATCATAATTAGATTTACGTAATCTAATTATGATATTCCTCGTTCGCCCCACCTTTAATTTGAAAATCTCATCATTCTCATCATTTAAAAAGGTGAAACTTTGAGGGGCGTATGCGGAACAAAAAAATATTATTGGTTTTATTTTATCATCATCTACCTAGCCTTTTCCCAACTATGTTGGGGTCAGCTTCCAGTCTAACCGGATGCAACTAAATAGCAGTATTTAACATGGAGCGACTGCCAATCTGACCTCCACAACCCAGTTACCGGGTAATACGATATCCCTTGTTTTAAGACTGGTTGTCAGACCTTCGGGCTTCTGACTACCCGTAACGACTGTCAAATATCCACGAATGACAGCCGGGATCAACCGCTTAACGTGCTTTCCCAGGCACGGAGGGGGCTCGGTATGTAAAGATGGTCATCCATCCACAGACCAACCGCGGCAAGCGTAGCTTAACCTGATCGATCAACCTGTGCGGCTGTTATTATTTTAGTAAATACTTTATATTACACGCTGCCTCAATATTTAACACCATGAATGCAACAGTCAGTTTCTCGACTTTCAATACCTCTATCATTTTAAAATGATGGTGCTGTAAGGTAAATTATTTAATACCTGGCTGTATAAGGTGCAGTTTTAGCTGTTTAAGGACCGTTCCCTATCATGGCGATTTTATTATTTTATGACTGCGATGTCTAACGGCATTAAAGTTACCGTTTGAGGATAATAAACAGTATGTATGACCCATGGCTACAAGTCAACATGGACCACTCTCGAGATCCGTATACCTACTGGTAGAACGACGTGTGAGAGTAGAATGACTATCTAAGGCTCCCTATGATATCTGTAAGCGCGCGTTTGACAACCTCAGGAAAAATTAGTGTCATTTATTAATTTAATCATTTGTACATACACACATTATACTTAAATTTTGCTTAAATTTAAATTATATTTCTAAGACTTACGTGCCTGAGCTAGGTAATCCTGTATTTCAGGCGAAAAGACCTAAAATAGTCTTTAAAAATTAATAAAATAATCAAAAGATGACAATGGAAAACTATTAATTGGTGAGTAGCATAACTCCTAGTTTCTAAATTTGATAAATATTTGTATACCTATATTGACTTTAACACAGTTAGTTAATTCTCTGTTTCTTCGTAAGACATGCTTTGGAGAGCCTCCTTGAGGATTCTCTTACAATTTGTATAGTTCAGAGAGTAAATGTTTACTTTCGAGTTTAGTCTATTATATAGGAGAGGTCCGAGGTACAGGTAAAATTTGGCTATAAAAGCATGTTTTGTAGAATTATATCTAGTGCTGTAGGATAGAGCTTTGTGTTACAGCAAGGTACCTATAAATTAATTAAGTCTTTCATCTACATTAACACCTGTTGAAATAACTCATAGGTACTATAAATAGGTAACCAAACGATCACCATTTGAACTACCAAGTTGGCTAAATTGGTTATATCAGAGTTCCATGTTCTGTAATGGACGTGTACCAGTATTTATGGCAAGAGAATGACACTTTAACTTCTTTGTGCCTAATTAATGTGGCCTAATGTGTGCTTCTGTTAAGTGTGATACTAATTATACACCTTAAAATGTTAGGGGGACAACTGCAGGCTTATCAGTTTATCACACTTAACAGAAACACACATTAGGCTACCTTGTTGATGGTAATACCAACGATTATATGTATCATAATGGATACTTTACTTGGTGCAGTTGTTAATGAGGTGTGCACAGTATTATAGGCTTCCTTATCGGTTTCGATAACGACCCTTAGAAAGAAAGAAAATGCATTTATTTAGCACAGACTAAAAGACACACATGACACAATGCACCTGATACATACATTAGCACCCTAATGGCGTAACACACGATCAATCAGAATCTGAATCATTTTGAAGCAAATTGCTAATGCATTGCTTCATAAGTTCGAAAAATGTGCCCGCTCAACACGTAAATAAAGTGATGAATGTTGTTGAACTGTCAAAATGAAACCGACGATGCCGATTAATCGTATGTTACGCAATTAGAGTGCAGATAAAAGATCAAATAAAAACTGTAAAGTCCGATCTTCAAAACCCAGGTTTTTGTAATATCTTGATTTAAAAGAGTGTCCTTCAAGTTTCTTGCCCGTTCTTCTCTATAGAGATCTACGTTTTGGAATGGGCAATTAGCTTCAACTTTCTAACTGTTCGACTCTTTGACAATTCAAAAGTAAATGGTATAATTGAAATAAATTCTTTGTGCGGCACGCGTCAACGCCAGAGGCAACTGCAACCGTTGACACCTCTTCTAACCCTTCGTACCGGCGTGATGTTATGTTATGATAACATATTTAACGGTTGATTAAATGTTAGTAAACACGAGACTTAATTGAATAAAGCAGGAAAAGTTCGCGGAAAAAGCATGTTTTCTTTCATGTTCATTCGGTTAGAAATCTACATTGACTGGGAAACACCGTTTACGACTACATTAAAGTCATTTGAAATGGAATGTAGAATGTAAACACGCCGCAGTGTGTGGCTGCAGTTGCAGGAGTTAAGTATCTTTTCTGTATGTTAGCTGTGACATCATACCATTGGTTTACGAACTAAAACAGGAAGATTTATTGGTTTTGAAGAACGTTGAGTTATGGCTAAATTTAGGTAGGTCAAGATATGTTTGTAAATAAATCCGTCTTTGTAAAAAGGGAGTTCTGAAAGACTTTTTATGGGTATTTAAGAATCGTGTCCCATTATGCATAGGTATCTACTCACTCTCCGATATATTTTCTGTGTAATTAAAAATACTTCTTGGCTCACATCAAAATCAAAACCAAAAGTCATTTATTCAAACTAGGCTGAGAATCAGCACTTTTTTAACGTCAAAATTGTATAATAAAGGCCCCACGCCCGCCCTTCACCACTTCCCAGTACTTAGCTGGGAAGAAGATGTGGCTCAACAAACTCTCTAGCAGTCAGTACAGCTGTCTGTTCAGTTAGAAGAACTTGATTCTATACAATAGTAAGTAATTAACAAAACATTAAATTAAATCACTATCCACAAAACGCGCGGGATTGCCGGAAACACCGAATAAATAAGTGCACTAAATTGTTCAATTTATTTTAAAAAGAAAAAACTAAATTGTTGTAAAGATTTGGCAATGCTCTACATGCAGATGCTTTCCAAATAAATTATAATGCACCGCCCTTAAAAATTATAGGTTCAGTAACTTCCAATTTAATTACAAAACCTAGTTCACTATCCAAACAAACATTTTCAATCTATAAAGCCTAGTTCTCACGTCTCTATTACATCGGACTAACGGGGCAGCGTGTTGTGGGAACCGCTTTTTGTCCGACTGTCAGACCATGGCCTTAACTGGCTTAGAATTCGGATTATCGGACATGGTACACCGATAATTGCCGATTAATGCGATATAAATATCCGTGTGGTATCTAATGGTGCTATAAAAGAGTTATAGTGGGGCGAAAGAGTTATGGGTTTTAAAACAGGTTAGGAACTGACGACTTAAAACGTCGTTATGGTTAGATGTAAAGCGCTGATTAGTCTTATAAGCGTTTGGTTCCAGTAATTAATATTCAAAATGACTAAATTGTAATGCAGCATCACTTATCTAAACTTTAAAGAACTGGGCAGTGGTCATTAAAACACCATCAGCGGCATTACCAATCATGTTGCAAGCTGTTTTCCTGTCTAAATAATTTGCAAAATGGAACTACGATATCCTAAAGTAGGCAATACTTATTCTAAATTGAAAAGTTAAAGCGCGTAATCGCGACAAATTAAAATAGGATGAGAAGCCATTGCGCAGGAGTCTGATAAAATAGGAAAGCGATTTTTTTTAACTTTAGTAACGTTTATTCTGATTTAAAAAAAATGGAAATCTATTTGCCTCATTGACTTCTCAGATACCTTATCCCTTTTTATTGCTTATCTAATTCGAAAGGGATCAAATAAAACAAAGCTGTTACGTTGTTGTCTGACCGATTTGGTGTGTTTAACCACGGTAGATAATATAACCGTGGTTTAACGTTACGTGTCACGTGGGCAGGGAACAGCCTCGTCTTTTGATAATAAACCAAATCAATCACCATCAATGACTTGCAAGGTTTCTTGTACAGGCCCCTAGTGTGATGCTGCCCTTTGATTAAAAAGTAAACATAAACAAATGTGTATTGTTTACATTACAAATGGTCAGGATTACTCTGGATATAAAAATATGGACGTGACATAATTATGATTGTCATTTGTCACATCAGCTTTTAGACACTGCTACAAGGATCTTTTGGCGCTCGAATGTCGCTGTTGTAAACATTTGTGCATTGTTTTGTGAAATGTATTAAAAATACAAGATGGCGGCGCTAGTTCCGATTTTGACTACGCGCCAAAAGAACCTTCTAGCACCATGTTTTTTATATTTCATTTCATTTGATGCTGAGAATAAACAGCGTTGTAAAAGTTCATTATTTTATCCTGATAACTTTCTCTCTTGTGTCCAAGTTTAGTTGGTCAAAATTAATAACTTGATGATTGTTTGCACCTCAAAAATGAACACGCGCATGTCCAATAAGTTACCTACCGAGGGAACTGACGCAAACATAAAACGAAATGTAATACCTTCTTTTCTACTATGTCATAGTGAGGTTAATAAACTACGCACAATTTTTCAAAACAATACTACATATTTCATCACCAATCAAGCTGAATCAAATGACTCGAACTCATCGAAGTGTTTTAGTAAACACGCTATGTGAGAACTCGAGTGCAGTATCGACCAGTGGCTCTCAACCTCGGCAATTCTCGTATTTTTAAGAACGTTCGCAGTTTAATCTGCTCTATCTGTCAAAAATACCTTTAATTTCCCTTCATTTTTGACAAGTTTTGACATTGATTGTCGCTGAGATGAGATTGAGAATAGATTTTGAACGTTTTTAATTACGAGAAATGGCATTTTGTTACCTATATGCCTATTATATATTCGTCGCTTCATTCTTCAGATATAATGTATGTATACTAAGTAGTCCCTTTATCCTACAGGCAACATCGCACGATTTCAGAGTATTGAATTATTATTATTATTTTTTTTTTTTTTTACTACTACCCACAGTGCGTTTCTTCCATCTAGTCTGTTTGACGTTGTTCATTCCTTTTTCGTGCGAGGCAACGAGCGCACACGCCTAAAAAAAAAAAATGCCGAAACGTAGTGCACAGGAGAAATTAGAAAGATACAAGCACAAGATTAGAAAATTAGAAAAAAAAGAGAAGGAATATCGGCGTCGAATACGTCGACCGTTCGATTCATCGGAGGACGAAAACATTGCAGGTTAGTTAAATAACAGTATTACTAAGTGATAGTGTTTACATCAAATCGGGATTGACTGCGAGTCAATTGCGATAACATAATTAGCTGCGAGCTAATTATGAGTCATGTTCGCATGACAAAGTAGTAGAAAATATGTGTAATCTTGAATAGATATGCACATTAACTACGAATTATTGTCCGCGAGATAATACTAACGCATAACGCGTTACATACCTACCTCCTTATTCGTTCGCTATATTATAGTAATGTCTTATAGATACGAACGATGCCGAGCCCTGCGAACTACAAGATGGTTCGCCAACCCATTCATGCGAAGAAGGCCAACCGGAGCAAAACCCTGCGTCGCAGGATATACCAGAGCTCGTGGAGGATCCGGCTGCCCCACCAGCTGAGACAACCCCAGAAATCTTGGATCCGGAGTTATTGTCGGCGCTGGGGTCTTCCACGTCTTGTACGCCAGACTTTGGGGAAGATGTCCATGATAGCTTAGCCAGTTTATGGACTCCCCTCTTGAAGAAAGGGTTAGCCAAAGAGGATAAAGATAGGCTCATGAAGGAGCATCTTATACCCGCCAATTGCAAATTATTGCAAGCTCCGAAGTTGAACGCGGAGATTTCAGCCGCCGTATCAGACATAGTCAGAGGTCGAGACAAAAAACTGGTCGGTTTTCAGCAACAGCTAGGAAATAGTACCGCAGCAATAAACAAAGCAATGGATACTTTGCTTAAAACAAATAACAAAGTCCTGGCCTTGAAACATTTAAGCGATGGTTGTCGTTTGTTAACTGATTTGCACCATTGTTTGACTAAAGACAGAATAAAATTAATTACCCCGAGTCTGGAAAAGAACTTTCTTCACGTCATTCAAGACTCAGAACGTGATGATACCCTATATGGTAACTCGCTGTCCGAAAAAATAAAAGCCAGTAAGGCCATTGAAAAACAAGGCACTCAAATAAGAAAAACAATGGCAAACCAGAAAAATATTATTCCTCAACCGCCGGCCACTCATCCTATCAACCAGGGAAACTGGTCAGGACCTCCTCGGTACCCGCCGAACAGGGGGGGGCGGGGAGGTCAGAGGAGACCACCAGTGACGCCACGTCGGTCATATCAATCGCAGTCTCAAGCGCAAGCGAAGAGCTCCTACGCATCGAAGACCCGTGCGGCACAACAGAAATAACCAAGGTACATGCAGGCAGAATACGATTCTTCCTCAGTTGTTGGTCTCACATAACTAGTAACGTAGTTGTGTTATCATGGTTAGAACATGGTTTCACAATTCCCTTTTGTACTCCAGTGACTCAGCCTATCGTACCTGTTTGTAAATTTACTTCGGATGAGGCTCGAGATATGCATGTAGCGATTAAAAAATTATTAGAACTAGGGGCTATAACACGTTGTATCCCAACTCATGACCAGTACATATCAAAAATATTCTTGGCACCTAAACCTAATGGAGATAAACGATTTATTCTAAATTTAAAATCACTAAATAAATTTATTACAAATACACATTTTAAAATGGAGGATTATAGGACGGCAGCTAAATTAATCCCTCAAGACGGATATTTAGCAACAATTGACCTCAAAGAGGCCTACTTATTAGTTCCTATATCCGAATCCGATAGAAGATACTTACGATTTAATTTTCAGGCCCCTATTTCTAAGAATGCATGTACTTACGAGTTCACTGCTTTGCCGTACGGCCTATCAGTAGCACCAAGAGTGTTCACAAAAATCATGAAGGAGGTCATAGCCCACCTTAGAAAACAGGGACACAAATCAGTAATTTATTTAGATGATGTATTATGTATAGGTAATAATTACGAGGAATGTATCATTAATGTACGTGAAACACTAAAACTTCTAGAATGTTTAGGTTTCGTAATTAATTATGATAAAAGTTCACTAAAACCATCTAAAATATGTAAATTTCTAGGATTCGTGTATAATACACATGATATGTCCTTATCGTTACCTAATGAAAAACGCAATAGCATTAATCAGTTAGTTAAAAAGTTCTCGAGGTTGCCAAAATGTACAATTCGAGAGTTTGCGCAATTAATAGGTGTTCTAGTCGCAGCCTGTCCAGCAGTTCGATATGGGTTTCTCTATACTAAATTGTTGGAACGTCAAAAATTCCTGGCATTACAACAACATAATAATAATTACGAACATAAGATTAATATTCCCAACACGGTTCTAGAAGACCTGCAATGGTGGCGTAATCATATTTTTACAGCCATGTGTCCTATTAGAAATCAAAGTTATAGAAAAGAAATATATTCAGACGCTTCTAGAACGGGCTGGGGTGCTGTCTGTAGTGGTGCTAAAGCCCACGGTAAATGGAAAACCATAGAAGCGAGCCACCATATAAATTACCTAGAACTTCTGGCCGTATTCCTAGCATTAAAAAGTTTTGCCAGTAATGACTGTAATTGTGCAATATTGTTGAGGGTAGACAATACTACAGCAATAAGTTACATTAATCGTCTAGGTGGAATTCAGTTCCCGCATCTAAATAATCTGACAAGACAAATTTGGCAATGGTGCGAGGAGCGAAATATTTGGTTGTTTGCATCTTACGTGAACACGAAAGAAAATTATGCTGACGAAGAATCCAGAAAGATTAATCCTGATACAGAGTGGGAGTTATCAGATCACGCTTATAAAATTATTAAAAGACACTTTGGTTGTCCTGATATTGACCTCTTTGCTTCTCGCAACAATGCCAAATGCGACTTGTTTGTTTCTTGGAAACAAGAACCAGATGCATACGCCGTAGACGCTTTTACTCTGAACTGGCAATCCAAATACTTTTACGCTTTTCCGCCTTTTTCCTTAATTTTAAAATGTTTACGAAAGGTTATTGAAGATGATGCCAAGGGAATTTTAGTTTTTCCCCATTGGCCTTCGCAGCCATGGTACCCACTTCTACAAAGTTTACTTGACTCCCGTATACTTTATCTGAACCCTAGCAAATTTCTTCTTCAATCTCATTTCAGGGAGTACCATCCGCTGCACAGCAAGCTTACCCTGGGTGTCGCGAGGCTTTGCGGACAGCATTCGCCCGCCGCGGGACCCCGCGCGACTCATTAAATCTAATGATGGCTTCGCTAGCCGACAATACTATCAAACAGTATAATGTCACATTAAAACTTTGGTGGCAGTATTGTTCCTTACATAACATTGACTTTTTCAGTGGTACAAAAACATCTGTTCTTTCCTTTTTAACGGAGCAATTTAATAAGGGTAGTTCATATGGCTCCCTTAATAGTCATCGGTCCGCGTTGTCGTTGATTCTTAACTTTAATATAGGTTCCGATAATTGTATAAAACGATTATTGAAAGGAGCTTACAAACTTAAGCCCAATAAGCCCAAGTATACGTTTACTTGGGACCCACAACTGGTGCTCAATCACGTGTCCAATTGGTACCCTAATTTAGAATTAAGTATCGAAAAAATCACTAAAAAGTTAGTTATTTTACTAGCACTGTGCACAGCCCATAGGGTGCAAACTTTTTCTCTAGTTAAATTAGATAACATAACAATAACTCCAAGCGGAGTTAAGATAGCCATAACAGACATTATTAAGACCTCTGCTCCCGGACGAGATCAACCGGTATTGTTTCTACCATTCTTTCGAGACAATATTAATATATGCCCTGCTTCAGTCCTCAAAGATTATATTTTTGTAACAAAAAATATGAGGACAACGAATGTAGGAAATCTCTTATTAACTTATAAGAAACCACACAAAGCCGCCACAGCTCAAACTATCAGTCGATGGATTAAGCATGTGATGTCAGAAAGCGGCGTGGACGTGAGTACATTCAGTGCACACAGCACGCGACATGCCGCCACGTCGGCCGCTCGCGTCGCCGGACTCAGTGTCGACAAAATTAGAAAGACAGCTGGATGGACCAGCACGTCTTTAGCTTTTGCCCGATTTTATGACCGACCAGTCCCAAGCGATAATGATTTCGCAAACGCGGTTGTACTTCCTATGATTAATTAACTTAAGCAATTATTGGTATTTTTTACAATAATTTAGAGTTAAGTTCAGATGTGATTCACAATAAGTTTCAGTTTAATTAATAAAAAAATGCATTACCCGAACAAAACTTGTTTCTCTGAAAATCTACTTAGTATACATACATTATATCTGAAGAATGAAGCGACGAATATATAATAGATGATCAAACGAACTTCCTGAAGTGAAGTTCGATCATTATTATATGAGTCGCTTCATTCGAAGATATAAGAACCCTCCTCTCCCATTATTAAATCACATTCCATAAACTACAGTAATTTTAACCCTGAAAGTTTTGTTCATGACGAATCTCTAAAAAGAATGAACAACGTCAAACAGACTAGATGGAAGAAACGCACTGTGGGTAGTAGTAAAAAAAAAAAAAAAAAAAAATAATAATTCAATACTCTGAAATCGTGCGATGTTGCCTGTAGGATAAAGGGACTACTTAGTATACATACATTATATCTTCGAATGAAGCGACTCATATAATAATGATCGAACTTCACTTCAGGAAGTTCGTTTGATCATCTATTTTATGTGGTACTTGGAACGTTTGTATAATAATAATAATATCCCTGGACATTTCACACAGCGCCATCTAGTCCCAAGCTAAGCAACCTAATGCTTGTGTTATGGTAACAAGATGGCTGATAAACTACTTATATACACTACTTGTATGTGACTACGCTTTATCCTATTTGCCCCCGACTTTTTAAACTGCATCGATTTCATGCACTGGATTTCGATCAACAATACACGTTGCTTGAATACATTCAATCAACTTTTTGCATGTTTCGAATAAGCTGTCACTGTGGCTTCTAATGATTTAAAATAGCAGTGATAACAGTTACGTTCTAGCTTGCTTCAACGCATTGCTTAGCGTTTTAACTTTGAAACCTATCTCATACTCAGCCTATAATGTTCCCACTGCTGGAACAAAGGCCTCCTTTCTATGAGAAGGTGTGGGCCGTAATCTACCACGCGGGCCCAGTGCGGATCGGTAGATGTCACATGAAACCTATCTAACTTTAGTAAAAAATAAGGTAAATTCGCTATAATTATTTATCTCATATTAACTTTTTTATCGATGTATCTATAAAAACAATGGTTAATGATATTCATACGCCCATGTCATAAAAAAAGTTGACTTCTCGAGCTTTGGTGACAAAAAAATAAGGTCAGACAAAAAGTTTCAGAATCACTGTCCTAAACTATAACGTTACAGTTTCGTGTGAACACACACCATTATGCTATACATGTGCGGGTGTATTCTACACGTGTATGTGTAATGAGAGAGCATTGTTTTTGAACTCATCGCCGGGAAAGAATGTCAACATCATTGTAGGTCTCAAAGTCCTCGTGATCTACATGTATTGCAATTCTCTGAAGACTACCGGGGTTTGTTTACAAGGAGCTTAGTTTAAAGTAGGTAAGTACGGAAATGTAGCTGACGCAAAATTATGTTGTGCTGAATGTAAACTTAGGGTTTGGGACGCCTGAGAAAAGGAGGGTTATTCAGTAAAATCTAACTTTGAGGCTAGGTCA
This sequence comes from Apamea sordens, assembly GCA_945859715.1. Classification (NCBI taxonomy): domain Eukaryota; kingdom Metazoa; phylum Arthropoda; class Insecta; order Lepidoptera; family Noctuidae; genus Apamea; species Apamea sordens. Next base: position 3,564,100 of record OX244002.1, read on the forward strand.
CTTCTGTGGACAGTTGTGAAGAAAGAGCATTTTGAATGACACTGCTGACGTAAGATTAGGTGCCTGCAAGGTACATGTAAGAACTATAACTTAGATTGAAAAAGTTCGTTGTGGCCTAATATGTCCTTGTTACAGAATGGCAGGGACATCGACGCGCAAACTGGAACCATGAATTCAGCACATGATTCTTGACACTGTAGCGTAGAAATTTTTCGCAGACTATCAAAAAAAAACCTGCTTTGTCCGTGTCACTGTATACCTAATAGAAACAACGGTTTTCAATACTTGTTTAATTATTTTGTTTCTTTACCAACAAGCTGCAGTAGGACGGTAAATTCCTCATAATCATCACGATTGTCTCAACCGTTTCTCACACAACTACCATATTTGTTCAACTCCGAACACACGTCACAAGCTATTTGTCTTGACGCCTAACGAGTATATTCACGCTATTTCTATTTTTTCTAAAGTCACTAGCTGGGTGGTCAGTAGTGGCATGCGATACCTGACACTGTTGACACAGCGGTGACATTGCCTTGACACCAGTCACGAGGTATGATCGCCCACACAAGTGCATTTAGGTATAATATGTCAATGTAGGTTTATTGGTGTAATTTTGTTTTTTTTTTTTGTGAAAAAAAAAATAATAGAACTGTTGGTAGGTTGATATTGAAAAATGAATTGTAAATATTGTTCATAAATATTTTGAATTAAACTGCCTTACTTTAAATAATTGCGTAAACCGTTAATACAGCTTTAAATAATTATTAATTAATTACCATAATAACTTTAAGATACTGTCACCTATTTTAGAATTAATATATTCTACAGGCTACAAAATAATTAAAATCATAAATCGTTATCGCAAAATAATTTTATAACTCGGTTTAATAACTTGTTGCGTAAGACTAATTATCTTTACCTAAATAAGTAAATATTAATAATATAAAATGTTATAATTTATATGGCTTCGATAACATTAATTGACTGGCATAATAACCATACGAGCACTTTGTTTTTAATACAGATCGTTGATCAATGGTCAGGTAAACATTACGATAATATTAATTACATAATATAATTTAATTATTATTCGTGTGCAATTTTGCAATTAGATAGTCTCCTCACCTGATGGACACAAACTAAAATATAAAAAATAATGATGAAATGAAATTAAATAGGAACTCTAAAATAAAACGTCATCACAGCGAGGTACTTTTGTAACACACTAATACATATATCCAATGCCTTTCATTTAGTTAGACAGTTCAGACAAATTCATTGCGTTTTAAACGTTGTTTAGCAGACGAATTTTTCAAACCTATGAAGCGATGAATTAGTAACTTTCGATTGTGTCAACCCACATTATTCTCAGATGGACTTTAACTTTTAAGTTGCGCAGTTTCTTCGATACTTTGTTAAACCTTTTAAGAGAAATCGAACGATATCTAAGAATCGAACGTTCAACACAATAAATTAATTAACTTCAACTCCGTTCCAATTTATAAATTCCTTTTGATTCAACTTAAATTAACGGTTCAACCTCATTCTGTAAAATTAATGTTGGTACATACATACATACCTACATAACATAAATAAGTCAAGAAAATTCTCTCAAACTATTTAGTACAGACGCCAGCACGTCAAGCCACTACAATCTGTCAAATTTCTTTAATAGATTTTCAACTTTATCGCTAAAGCATTAGATTCAAAGTTAATTGGGAAAAATTTACAGTTTCGGGTAGCTTGATGTAGTACGTACCATAACTGGCAAGACTGGTGTTAAATGACAAATTTGTATGCATTTTCGTTCAAGAATTTTCTTTAAAAGCCCTTTTAGATGTTTTTAAAGAATAGACCATGCACCTAACTTTGCTTACCTCATAGTTTTATTGACCTGAGGGCATAGTGCGAGTTTTTTCTACCTACTCGATGGCGTTAACGTAAACTCAGATTTGTATGGAATGACAGCAGTGCTATCGAGTTTCCACTAGATGGCGCTGCTCTAATACCGTACAAATCTGCGTTTACGTTCACGAGATCTAGTAGGTAAAAAACTCGCACTACGCCCTCTGGTTCCTCTCAAGATGAATGTAGTTGTAGTATAGTCATACTATTTCCCGTTACGGTGTGGGCAGTTCTAAATGGCGACACGGTTCGTCTTGGTGGTGCTCAAAAGCCGAAATGTTGTTGAATTAATTTATAAGTTTGTATCTTTTATTTTAAGGAAAGAGATATTCCATTAAAAATTAAAAATGCATTAGGTTTTTACTTCTAAATTGAGTATAATAGACTACTGAGTGCTATGTAGGTAAAATATAATCGTAGTCTACTTTTGTACCTAATAATTTTTTTTATCCGCTTACCTATAAAATACAAAGAATCATACATAACTACACTGCACCATGTACTTAATTAAAAAAATTAATTGTATTAGATTAAATATCTGTAATGTCAAAGGAAACATGTGATAAATAAATAAAACAAAAGCACCTTTGTCAGTGACTGTACAACGAAACTACTCACGCATTTAAGCTCAGTGTACATATGCGTACACAATGTTATCGGCCACTTTATCGGACACGTAACATCCGATAGCCGATCTACAATAATGTCAGTTTTTTTCTCTTGAACTTACAATGTCAATTATGATAACAATATCTTGCCTGAGAAAAAATACTTTGGAAGATTAGTATCATCATGCGGGAACATTTTTAACACGCTTCTCGTTAGGGCTGGTATTTATTTACTAACTTCTGCGCGCGACTTCTCCGCATGTTTCTTGCTCCCCGACTCATCGCATCGTATCGCATCACCTGCCCGTGTCTCACTTCGTTTGAGCTTAGCGTTCTTTTTTACTTTTTTTCTTTTTACTTGGCTCCTAAGGCTCATAGCGTAATGGTAAAAGAAAGAATTGGACAAATCCGACCAGTAGTGCCAAAGATTAGCGCGTTCAATAAAAAAAAAAAACTTGAGAGGTGTCAAGGGACACCCGGATGGAACGAAGTGTAACTGGCTTGCTTTCTATAAGAGAGAGAGAGACAGACAGAGAAATACGCGCACGCCACATGGCTTACAACTATAGCAAAAAGTGTCGTTCCAACTTTTGGTCTTAATTTTTTCCGTCTAGCCCCCTTTCGCAACGCGCGATAAGGAACTTCCTTCCAAAACAAATCTTTCAGCTCCAATAAAAGAGCTAGAATCTCTTATCAACTAGAATTTACGGGGCATGATTCATTCATTACAAGTTTCACTCTCATTTAACTGCTGTCGAATGTATTACACTGAAAGTAACACCTGGCGGAAAACGACAGACTAGGCAATCAAACTGGATAGGGCTAACAGTTACGTGACAGCACAGGCAGCAATATACATAAATCGGAATAGTCCAAGAATAGTGTTCTATACACCAGTGCTATAAAAACAAACATACAGACCAAAATCATTACCACCCTTTTGGGCTCCGTCGCAGTGGGATAGAAACCCGTCATCGTATGTCACTAAAAGTATCCTAACATTTCAAAACTGCTTTCTTTAAACAATATTCCTTGCCTATAATGTTCCCACTGCTGGGACATAGGCCTCCTCTCACAGAAGGAGTGGGCCAGAACATCCACCACGCGGGCCCAGTGCGGGTTGGAAGATGTCACATGTCTTCGAATTTTTGGTTCTAGGACATGGCGGTTTCCTCACGGTGTTTTCCTTCACCGTTTTGAGAGCAGACGTGATGAAATAATTTACACAAAGCACCTGTCTGGGTTCGAACCTACGACCTACAACTCGTAAGTCGCGGTCGTTACCACTTGGCCACCACTGCTCCTCAACAATAGGGATTAAGTAAAAGATACTTTTACCAACCAAGCCACAGGTACCATGACGCATGTGTTGTGTATCCGTTTCCTCCGAACACCATACTAACCCATATCTGAACTAAACCGGAGTAGGCTACATGATACATCCACGTAAACTTTACGACACGATAGTACAGGAGTCCGATTTTATAGCCGGGTGCGCGACTTTATGACCGAATTGCGACAGTGACTCAGTGCAGTTCTGGCTTTATTTATTAACCCTTTTATACCGGGTGTTGATGAAAGTGACGGTTATGGTATTGTTGCAAGAGGTCAGGTAAAAAGGGGTTATTGGGACTTGGTGATCGGATGGCGACTAACTGAAGATATCTCCAATGAATGGTCTTTTGTACTGTGTAGGAAATGTTGACAAAGAAATGGGGCTATTAGGACTTGTGGTGAGATCATCAATTTAGATATATGGGTAGAATGATAACAATAGAATTGGTTCAGTAGCCGTGGCTGACACGCCGCCGGACGCAAGTTCGAAACGAGCACGAAACAGCAGTGCGATTCTGTAACCATCTCACCGTGAAAACTTAGGTGAAGTGAGCGTGGAGTGAGCTGTCATTCCAAATAATACTAGGGATTGACACTATTGACAGCTCACTCTAAGCTCACTTCACCTAACTTTTCACGGTGAGTTTTTTACAGAATCGATCGGCTGAACATTACCTATATTACCCGAAGGGTTGGGCAGAAGTGTACCTATACCAGAAGACAAATTCTCGTAATTTAAAACGTTCAAAATCTTGTCGCAGTCTCATCTCGGTGACAACGCTTGTCAAAATGTAGGGAATTATTTCCCTGTATTATATTCCTATGTAGGGAGGTATTTTTGACAGATTGGGACTGAGATCAGACTGTGAATGTTCTTAAAATTACGAGAATTTCCCCCCTGGTCCTAGCACACCCACATTTCTCCAGTTATGTGTAAGTCCCATGTCATAGAGGGCGAGCCTTGCCGTTAACCTAAAATTCCTGATGAAAAAACACAATAACACTTTTGCCGACCTGGGAATCCAACTCAGGACCTCATGCTCGGCAGTAGCGTTTGCGACCACTAGACCAACGAGGCAGTCTATTATTATTATACATTCTGAAGGAGTAGATTTATGAGAATCTAGCTTTAGAATGTAGTGTTTTCTCGTCGGTTTCTATGAGCACAAAATTACTATTACGGGAAATATACAATACTTAATACTCAATCATTTATTGCACTCCACGATGTGTATTAGGTAGGTTTTGAGTATGAATGTCGATGTCTATAAGAGTAGGGAAAGACCAAAGAAACTGTGTGAATGATGATATGGTTAGAAAGGGGGTGACTACCGAGATGACGACTAATAGAGAAGTATGGAAGAAAAAGACATGTTGCGCCGACCCCAAATAAATTGGGATGAGGACAGGAAAATGATGAATGTGTACAGACGCCAGCACATGAAGCTACTACAATCTGTCAAATTTCTTTAATAGATTTTCAACTTTATTTCTGAAGTTTTAAGGTTCAAGGTTGATTGGAAAAATTTGACACTTTCGGGTAGCTTGACCTGCTGGCGTCTGTACGTAGGTGGCAACTTATTTAATGAGATCTTAATTGACCCGGGTAAGAAAGAAGAAAGAAAAAAAGTTTTTTGGACACAGTTCGTGAAACACAAAATATAAAATTAATAAAATAAAAAATAATGTTTCAGACAACAATAGTGTGTGCCTCGGCTGCGCCAAAAAGGTTCATTTCGCTGTCTGGCATGTACAGAACAGTGGCAGGTACAGCCAGCGTCAAAAATATCGGGACGAACAGACTGTTCAAAATGATCTCAACAACTAAGAAAATTAAACTTTGTCTCAATTGGATAAAGTTCTTGTCAGAATGACAGTTGTCGTGTTCTGTCTTCATTCTGAAACATTCCTTGTGTCCTTGAGTTAATATTTCATTTTCATGGTTGCTTAGATCATTTTGAACAGTCTGTTCGTCCCGATATTATTGACGCCGACTGTACAGAAAAACTTACCTCCTTGGGTTAACACTTTTTTCCTATTACCTTTTACCTTTGTTTTCTTTATAATTTGTGTGTCTATGACTATGATTCCCGACATCAATATCGACTTTGATGAAATCGTAATGAGAATACCATTAGGTTTCGCCACTCAACAGGTGACAGTTGCTAAGCGCCCTACCGGAAACTGTCCATAATCATGAATGAATGTGCGCCTACGCTTGCTAATCGTATGCTGGCCTAAACGGTCGTCCATTGAGCAAAAGGGATAGGTAGGACTGCATATAGGCAGGGGAAATTATAACAGATGCTTATGAAAGAAAAGTTGTAGGTATGATCACAATGACATCATGCATAATGCATAACATAATCAGCATATAATGTTCCCACTTCTGGGACACAGGCTTCCTCTCTGTGAGAGGGAGTGGGCCGTAATCCACCACGCGGGCCCAGTGGTTGGTAGATGTCATATGTCTTTGAATTTTTGGTTCTAGGACATGCGGGTTGCCTCTAGATTTTTTCCTTCACCGTTTTGAGAGCAGTGGTGATGAAATAATTTACACAAAGGAAAGCACCTGTCTGGGTTCGAACCCATGACTTACAACTTGTAAGTCGCGGCCATTACCACTGGGCCACACTGCTCTCTATGACATCATGAGCATGACAAAATAATTATGTTTAAAAGGCGTCTGGGTGTTTTTCTATCTATAATATGTATGTATTTACAAAAAAAATGTATATAAGTAGTTTATCAGCCATCTTGTTACCATAACACAAGCATTAGGTTGCTTAGCTTGGGACTAGATGGCGCTGTGTGAAATGTCCAGGGATATTATTATTATTATTGTTCCATAATAAACAAATATCTATTGTAATTTTCCAACAATCGGAAAATATTGTCCGAAAATACGGAATCTCCCGACTGGTTGATACTGTGTTTTCGTAAATGAAGAGTCTCTCTTTCTGTTTTCGCGCCATCATGCATTAGTTGTCAATGCCATTGTCAAAACTACAATGTTACAGAAGCGTGGAAATTAATATGTACAGACGCCAGCAGGTCAAGGTACCCGAAACTGTCAAATTTTCCCAATCAACCTTAAACCTTAATGCTTTAGCGATAAAGTCGAAAATCTATTAAAGACATTTGACAGATTGTAGTAGCTTGATATCCTGGCGTCTGTACATATTACAGAAGTGAGCTCGATAGTGAGTAGTGACTGAAATTGAATAAACGGCTAGGCTAACGAAGTAATTTAGAATCAAAACATTAATTAATCACATTATCGCCTTGAGTCATCTGGTCACTCGTTGCCCTTATAAAAGTATTTAACGATGTGCATAAATATCTTTTAATCTTACATTAACTGTTAATGGGAAAATTACAAGAGCCACCATATAAGTAGTTTTACTTTGTTTATGCAGATTATTCTAAGTGTTATTGCTAAGTGTTGTGTGTTATTAGATCCCTTAAAGACGCAATTTATAAATAACAAATTGTGTCCGCGACTTTGTTCGCGTGCCTGTCAAAAAACAACATTTTAAAATACATCCTAAGTTACACCTTATCAATGAAATTCCCGTCAAAATCGGTCCGGTCATTTCGGAGATTAGCCGGAACAAAAAGAAAATTTTTAAAAATGTATTTTTTTGCTATACGTACCGTATGTACTTTCATACGCATATAGTAAAAACCTGCTATTTGACATTCGAAACATATACGTACACTGCAATTTCATTAGTTGTATGTATGTATTGTATTGTGTGCTAACAGCTTTTTATCTGAGTGCGTGGCCACACTCTTATAAAAAGTTGACATTGGCACCTACATTTTTTCTTACTTTTCTATGACGTCAGCACTGATGCACTTGGTACCTTTAGAGTTAGAATAACGTCATACTATTTCTTTTTAAGAATATTTTATCGCAGTGTGAACGTTTCCGTACGTATCGTCGCGATATCCGGCCTTCTATTATAGTGTGGAACGAGCCTTTGTTGATGCAGTTATGTACTGCAGTCTCTTATAAGGATTCCCCTATTCGTAGGAAGACCTTACTCAATAATAATGGCATCATAGCTTCTGCTAATTACAATAACTGCAACAATAAATAAAAAAAACAGTGAAAATTACGGCGAAATTCTGACCAATTAATAATAATAATAATATCCCTGGACATTTCACACAGCGCCATCTAGTCCCAAGCTAAGCAACCTAATGCTTGTGTTATGGTAACAAGATGGCTGATAAACTACTTATATACATTTTTTTTTGTAAATACATACATATTATAGATAGAAAAACACCCAGACTCGGAACAAATACATGTAGGTCATACAAATATTTGTTCCGTGCGGGAATCGAACCCGCGACACGCAGCGCAGCAGTCAATCGTTTAACCACTGCGCCAACCGTGCCGTCAATTGGTCACTGAAAGGACCATGTTCAGCAAGGATATGCTAAATATCCATTTTTGTTGAATTTAAATGAAATTAAATTGTTTATTCTGTAGATAGGATATGGAAATCAGATTTACAAGTCATATTTAAAAAAATTAGCCTGGTGGAGTCGACATTTCCTATCTGACTAAGCTTGAGAAGAAAAGGCGAACCAAATTCATAGGTCAAAGTCTCCTTTAAAGTCCAGACATAATCTTGGTCAGATCATGTGAGGACCATGTAGATTACATGTCTGAAATGGTCTTCTGAGGAAAGAACCACACAGATTTGAATTGACCTGTCCTGTATTACCTGTAAGCGTCCACAATGTCCTAATTCTAATACGTCAGAACACTTTATTAATGTCAATTAATTGCATTGATTAGGAAACTCCCAATTCACGTCACGCAGGTCGTCAACCTTTTTACGCCATATTGCAATAAAACAAATGAGCATCAACCCACTGCCCAGCTGTTCCAATGCCTGAACACCTGTATTTATAAATTCAGTTCTCACAATACACTATGCAATCCCGTTAAAATGTTTCCAGGAAAAGAGACGTAAGTGCACATAGGTTTTATGGTTAAAACCGCTTGTTACATTCCCAGTATGATTTGATCATATTAGCATGTGATTTTACCGATTATGGAGATGGAGGGTAATGCGTTTGTGTAGGAGTCTTTATTCATGTTACTTTTACTGGCCTTCAATAAAACAAGAATGGAATTGAATTGAACAGAACAACATAATCCGATACCACATCTATTTAGCTGTATCTATACTTATTATAAATCAAAGTCTATTTTCGTGTCTGTCTGTGTGACTGCGTTGTGCTACTAAACTACGCTATTAGACGCGATTTAGATGCGGTTTTTAAAATCGGTTAGTTAGGTTTATGCATATAAAACATTCATGTTAATAATTTAAAAAAAATATTATAACTTAAAAAAATTAAAAAAATCAATTCCTTCACTAACTAATCGAAAGGAACTTCTTTCCATCCGGGTGTCCCTTGACACCTCTCAAGTTTTTTCTCTTGCAATCTTGTAATACGCTTTGTAATTTCTATGATCTATTTATAGGAACAATAGATATATTGTTATCCTCCATGTTATTGATATTAGAAGTCGGATTTATGATGAAAACAATGATTATAATCATGAATCTAGTTAAGGCACATCGCCCAGAGCTTGTCTGTGAACTTACATCTTTGGTAATAACTCAACAATGCTTGTTCCGCTTCGGGCTAAGCCTTTCCACAATGTTTCATGTTTTAATGAATAAGAACCTTATAAATAACAATAGACAGGTGGAGGTCGATGTACCTGCTTTTAAAGTAAAATGTAGGTTCTTGAAGCTAAGCGTAAGAATTAGCCTGGAGTGAAGTGCGAGATCACATTTACAATATTTTGAAGTTGAAAATCTATTAAAGAAATTTGACAGATTGCAGTAGCTTGATGTGCTGGCGTCTGTACAAACTTCGTGAAACCGGGAGGTCTAGCAAATCACGAGCTACTAGATTTATTATAGGAGCTGATTATTACAAATACAGCCATAATTTCCATCTGCCCAATAAATAATATTAACTTAGACATACAATTTATAATTCCTGTCTTAGTAACTTTTGCAACATGCAGTGTTCTTGTCTGATTTCCGTCTGAAGCAATAGTGGTACAATATTAGCATGCCTTGAGGTAGGTTTCGACATACCAGTCCAATCTGATCTGTGTTCCTGAACGAATATTATGATTATTTTATTGTTGAGGCCATTATTTGTTAGCGTTCTAAAATGCCTTTTATGTATAACTAGTCCCCGCAACTTCTTCTACGTGAAATATGTTGTTTCCTCATCCACCCCGTCTCTTCGCATTGATTGTCTGCGCTAGTATTTCGTTTTCACTTAGCCTTGTTTCTGATTTTTTTTCTTTTTGCTTGGCTCCTCAGGGCTATAGGCTATATAACATCATGCTATAGTTTGACCAAAACCGCTGTACCACGCCTTCGGTTTGTGCGCGGCGAGACGGGGGAGCAGTGCAGGCCGCTCATTCATCATCGCTCACGGCGTCCCGCCCCCCGCCTCGCCGCGATTCCTAAGGCGCGGTACAGCAGTTTCGGTCAAACTATAGGACCCATGATGTTATATAGCCTATATATAGCCTTTCTTGAGAATTGAGTTATTAAATGCAAACATATTTTTTCAAATCCGACTCTGCATACAAACAAAAAAATGGTACTTCTTTATAATATTAGTATAGACTAGCGACCCCGCTTCAAACGGTTTTTGCGACTTGAAAAAACATCGAAATTTCATTAGTAAAATATAAGTTTAACAAAAAAAAAAACAGACGAAAATAACTGGCTTGCTTTCTATAAGAGAGAGAGAGACAGACAGAAAAACACGCGCACGCCGCACGGCTTACAACTATAGCAAAAAGTGTCGTTCCAACTTTTGGTCTTAATTTTTTCCGTTTAGCCCCCTTTAGCAACGCGCGATTAGGAACTTCGTTCCAATAACTGAACAGAGAAAATAAATAGCAGTCCGGTCTGGATTTGTGCCTATGTGATGGCTAGGTAAGGGCTCGCCCCCATAATGGGAATGAAAAATAATTGGCGAAATGTGGATGTACTAAAAGAGCACCTTTGCCTAACCCTTCAGGTATTATAAGGGTTATGTAATGTTATGTTGTAGATTTACACAATAATAATGAAACATTTGAGACAACGACGCAACGATTTTGTAACTAATATTGATAAAAATCAACATCCTTGCGACGCAGGAAGTGACAGTGGATATCCATAAACATTAATAATTATAGTCTGCTTAATACCATTATATTGAGGATGTTTAAAATCATAAACATATGCGTGCCAATAAGTTTAAAATAATACAAGTAAAAATAGAGACAGTGAAAATAGAGATCGAGTTGAAGTCCAGCCTAATCGGAAGGAGTAATGCTACTACTGAACGTGGAGTATCAGAACCATCATGTCATAATTATCTCAATGAAAGAGGAGCCCGCGGCTAAATAAGAACAGCCGCATAGGTTAATCGATCAGGTTAAGCTACGCTTGCCGCGATTGGACTGTGGATGGTTGACCATCTTTACATACCGAGACCCCTCCGAGCTCCGTGCCTTGGAAAGCACTTTAAGCCGAACCGAATAATAGTGAAAAATGCGAAGACACTTCGGATCGGCTCAGTTGGGTCGGGACCATAGTCAATATCCGAAAGAGTGTAGGAGTGTAGGATCGGAACCGACCGAACCAAATAGTAACTTTGTAGCAGGAAACAGCCGAACATTCGGCTGATACTACTTCGGAGTAGACCCCCTGGACCTCATCCTCGGCAGCAGCTCTTGCGACCACAATACTAACAACGCAGTTTAAACTCCAATAATAATTAGCATAATCAGCCTATAATGTTCTCACTGCTGGGACACAGGCCTCCTCTCTGAGAGAGGGAGTGGACCGTAATCCAGCACACGGGCCCAGTGCGGGTTGGTAGATGTCACATGGCTTCGAAGGTTTGGTTCTAGGACATGCCGGTTGCCTCACGATGTTTTCCTTCACCGTTTTGAGAGCAGTGGTGATGAAATAATTTACACAAAGTAAAGCCTGCCTGGGTTCGAACCCACGACTTACAACTCGTAAGTCACGGCCGTTACCACTGGGCCACACTGCTTTCAATGACATCATGAGCATGACACAATAATTATGTTTAAAAGGGGTTTCATGATAAATAAATATGTATTGTAATTTTTAGACAATCGTCCGATTGTCCAAAAATACCGAATCACCACACGAATAGTTGATTCTGTGTTTTCGTAACTGAAATGTCATTTCTATTTTCACGCCATCATCCGTCAGTTGTCAATGTCATTGTCAAAACTAAAGTCTAATAATTAGCAATCCTTGTTAATTGAGCAATAAACCTGCAAAACTCAAGAAGTATGACCAAGAACCTTCCAGAATCCATTTCAAGTACAAATAGAAGCTACAGTTCTAAATCCAACTATTAGTTCTAAACCTAGCTGTCTATGTGCAATGACCCCAAAGTCGCTAATTACTCCGAACGACATACTACCAACATAACAATACCGTCGCACACACCTTATGTCTTCGTAATAAGGTAGATGTTTGTGATGGTGAGGAAGGGCATAAGTTGGTGGACCAGAATAAGGTCAGTGGATGCAGTATGCTAATTTAATAAAAACGGTGTTGTATGTATGTTTGTAAGTGTGAATGGTCTTTGTGCAGCCCAAAATTAGTTATGCGGTCTAATAATTTTATGGAGTCTGTAATGCCGAGTTATGAAGTGTTTCGTGTGATTTTTCTTTTAACCCTTTGTATAGGCACGTAGATCCATGCGAGGCACAATGACTTTTTAATTGTTTCTGTAATTTCGGCATTCAACCGGATAAACATAGTTTTTTCATCTAAAACGCATAGCAGAAGCATGTCTAAAATTGTCATCTTGTCTCATAAGCTTTAGATATTTGGCCGATCTAGATAAATTACGTTTTTAAACTAACTTTTGAATATTTAACATGACATGATCTAATCTTGCTATAACAGAGGGGCAATTCTCGTAATTTTAAGAACGTTCACAGTCTGATCTCAGTCTCAATCTGTCAAAAATACGTCTAATTTCCCTACATTTTGGCAAGGTTGACATTTGTTTGTCGCCGAGATGAAACTGCGACTAGATTTTGATCGTTTTAAATTACGAGAATTAGCTTTCAGATGTATTCTTGCTTTATTAAAGTCATATTTTTATCAATATCAAGAGATTCCACGGATATCCTTGTAAACATCCAAAGAGAACAGGGGCCTTTTTTTTTTTTTGAGGATGGGAAATCATCAAATGACTCCTCCCGCTCTGGGTGGAGCAGGAGAGAGTGTCAGACTTTTACTGACTAAAACCCACCCGTGTTCCTTCCTTAGCCCTTTATGTTCCAGGCCAGCGGTAACCCTTTCGGACGATCCCGCTACCCTGGCAGGAGAGAACAGGGGCCTTACCACTAGCTCTTATAGCAGGGCATAAGTTGAACAGCACTGCTTTTTTGTTCTATGACTAAGTACAAAAAAGCAGTGCAGTTCGCTGGTGGTAAGCCCCTGATTAGTTACCAGGCCGACATTTAACGAAGCTACCTATCATAAAAACCTTATGCAAATGATCATGCGACAGGACATCAAACTGTCAATTCACAGGAAACGACTAATGGCCGCCAGTTTTTCACACTGGCAACCCCCGCAATAAGAACTTATTGCAATATTACGTGTATATTTATTTCTGCATGCAACACTGCGCAACACGCGATCTGACCGTTATATAAATTAAAAAGAAACTGTTTGGAAAAAGAATACTTGGTACTTGTTAGTTAATGTTTTCTTAAAATAATATGGCATAGTTTGGTCGCCAGTCAGGTCAGAGTTCTTAACCTGTTTTAAATAAATGGTCTTAGTTGAAGTGTGGCCATTTCCGTTCTCAATTATTAGTGTTGCCAACCTGGAATGGTCGTACTGCATGGAAAATCGCGAAAATGCCTCATGGACAACATAATAAGAAGAAACTTGCATTTTTGATCAGCTTGCTTGATTACTGCAAGTTGTCAATAACTTGTATATCATTCTTCTGCCCTTATCCCATTTTTTTGTATTGTGGTTTTGTGTGGTCGGCGCAACATGTCTTTTTCTTCCATACTTTTTCTTCTATTAGTCGTCACCTCGTCATATTATAAAATAAAAAAAATAAAATAAAATCTTTTTATTTCAGACATTGGTCCATAATGTGTTAGTAAAAAAAAACTATGTTACATTGAAATATTAAAAATCATTAAAAAAATTAAAATATTACATATTATTATGTAGTGTCTGTGAGTGAAAGAGAAGGAAGCATTATGTCATCTCTAGCGCACGTGCGGTCGTAAAGCAGTTAGTCAGCTGTGAGCGGCGGGAGTGAGAGGGCACGCTCGTCTAAGAGCCGACAATATAGAGGAAAATACCACATTTAATCATTAAAATATTAAATTTAATTAATCATTAACAAAATTAAAATATTACATTTATAAAAATCATTAAAAAATAATTGTCTTCTATGTATTTATAAAATTAAATGTTGTTCGTTGGTAAGCACATCACTTGAGAACAGGTTGACCAATTTGGCTGTTTTTATTTTAAAATGTTCGTCTTAGTCCGAATTTGGGTTTTATAGAAAGAATAAATGGAAAAACTTCCTGAAAAATTTTCAAATTTCGAAAAAACGTAACGTCCTTTTTACTATGGATTTTTTGTATGAACGCTAGACCATGTTGAAATTTTGACAGGACAACGACTCACGTCAGCTGCCATATAAAAACACAGATATTAAAAAAAAATCACATCGGTAGGTTCTAGGTTATAAACCCACAACGCTGTAAAGAAAAGTGGGTCTGTAAACCTATAGGCCACCACACCAATTTATCAGAGATTTTCTTTTAATTCATATTAAAAAACAACCACAATCTTCTCTCCGATTTGAAAACCGCACCTAGGTCTCAAGTAGCTTACTGCCACTGACAAATGTCGCCATTTATCATAAATATCCGATAATTTTATCAGACAGAGATACAATACTAATGCAAATGTATTAACCAAAGTGTTTTATGCGACAGTATCCATAAATGACAATTTGATATACACTGTACTAAGTTTAAGTCAAATTATATAGCCATTTAGATCTTGATCGTTGATAGTACAAGTTATCACGACCACTTTCACCTTTAGAACATTAATATAAGTAATTTAATATGTTAAGTATGGAGTAAAGATAAAAAGGGGATTGCTAATTTTATGCTGTCGTATCTATTGAAGGGAATTTATTAGTGTGCTAGTATCGTATTTTATTAGTGTCGCCAACACCTGGATGCTGGAATCAGAAACGCTTTTATTACAAAACAATTCGGTTTCCCTTCGTAACGCCTACGGAGGTGAGACAGTTGCTTTACGGTAATAGAAAAGCAAGGTAAAATTTTGATGCATTTGGTAATAAGGTGAACAAGCAACGGATAAGCTTTATTTAAGCATTAGCTTCCGCTCGCGGCTTGGCCCACGTGGTATGTCAATAAAAAAAAGTAGGATGTACCCGTTCGCAGGGTATGTATCGCCATACCAAATTTCATCAAAATCGGTCCAGCTATTTCGGAGATTAGCAGGAACAAAGAGACAGACAACATTTTTTTTTATGAGTACCCTATATACTTTCATAATTATTCAACAAAAAGCTGTTGTTTTCACACACACAGACACAACATTTTATTGATTTGTTTAGAAAAATAAGATTAGGTACACAAAAAAAATCCGTTCCGTGTAATGTTTCGCAATGGCATTTCGCAGGTCAACCTAGGAAGTTGTAGGCTGCATAACCGGGCTCCTGTAGATGCCTTATAAATTGAGGCCTCCAACCAGGGCATAAAATAGGCTTGCATTTTCA
Source organism: Apamea sordens (assembly GCA_945859715.1). Classification (NCBI taxonomy): domain Eukaryota; kingdom Metazoa; phylum Arthropoda; class Insecta; order Lepidoptera; family Noctuidae; genus Apamea; species Apamea sordens. The sequence goes on from OX244002.1 coordinate 3,579,852, forward strand.
CTATCTCACTTCTATTTAATGGTCTTCGATCTTTCGCACTTGATTCATGAATGTCATGTCAAGCCCTGTGAGGTTACATTCCATCTCGCCTAACCTTTATTCTGTCATTGATAGACTATCATGCGCCTTACGATAACAGAGTCTAACCAGCCTAGAGGTCAAAGCATTATCTACTGCACTAGATAACCATCAATTTCCTATTAGACAGATATACGAGAAGATTTTATGACAGCTGACGCGACGGTTAGGGCGAAAACGCTGTGTTTTTGTACGCAGTGATGTAATTTGTGCAAATGATTTTATGTTCTATATTGACTGAAAGAAAACATCGGTAAAAGAAAATATCGTGAGGTAACCGGCATGCTCTACTAGTACCTACTACTTAATTATAATGTAGGTCTACCAAACCGCACTGGGCCCGCGTGGTGGAATACGGCCCATTCCCTCTATCATACAGGAGACCTGTTTCGCAGCAGTGGGGACATTTATAGGCTGATTATGAAATTGACTATGTATAGGGAACATGTGACAAGGCCATAAAGATTATGATGATTTTCTCTAGATATGTGTCAGTTGTAAGTAAAAATATACAATCTTAATTTCTACACCTGCCATTTGTAAATTATCTTGCTCCATTTTATTGTACCAAAGAATTTAGTGCACTTTGTTTTATTCGATTTTTATTTCCTTGTTAGGTTATTCGATCATTCAGTCAGATAATTTTTAACTAAGGAATAATTGTTGCGGTTTGACAGCTTTTGTATAGAAAATATGTCAAACTGTCATATTTATTCTTCAGATAAAAATTATCTGACTATTGTCAAATCAGCCCTAAATATTATGTCGTAAGGCAACTTAAAATAGGTGTTAATTTAAGTAAAAACATTTCATGATCTTAATTTCTACCTGCCATTTGTAACTTGATCTATTTTTATTAAACCAAAAGAATTTAGTTCACCTTGTAACATTCGATTTTTATTTCCTTTTTAGTTTATGTTATCACGTTACTAATTTACAACTACATTAGGCAAGACATCTGTCGCAATTGATAGTAAAAATTCGAAATGCTCACATAAATTTTCCAAATGGTTACCTTTTATTAAAATAAAATCCACCTAAATCTAACCTGGCTCTCATTTAACTATTTGTAAAATGAATAATCCTTTGCATTGATTTATGTCACCAAAAACAAGAAATATATTGACAGATTTAGATAAACTTTCACGTGAACTTGAGTCATCTATCACCAAGTTTGGTTGTTATTTGCATAGAAAATGAGCAAGCGCCATCAATGGCTCTTGTTCCACGCTATATTTGGAAAGACAACTTGCTTATGGGAATTTTATGGTGTTTGGCTATAATCAATCATGTTTATAGGAGCGTTTATTTTATATTTTTGTCATTTATTTAAAAAGGCTCTTTTTTAGGGATTCGTATCCAAAAGTGCCAATGGGACCCTATTACGAAGGCTCCGCTTTTAGTCCGTCAGTCTGCCACAGAACTGTATCTTTTGAACCGTAGACATTTCAGGAGTGTTAACAACAAATACAAAAAAATATTTAGTGTACTTATATTTTTTAATAACCAAAATAGTATTTTTTATATGCTAATACTTAAAATAATAATATGTACATGTAAATGAAAAAAGAAGCAAAAGAATCATAGGGCATCAAAAAATTCGTCCCCATCGCTGTCAACAGGAACAGTGCCCAAAATGCTGGCAGCATTGCCACGTTGTATGGCGATGCTAATGTAGTGTTAAATATTGTATACAAGTACGGTGTTACGGAACCCTTCGTCCGACGGGCACTTGGCCGCTTTTTTCATGGGATTTTTGTCGCAGTAGTCCGGTTTTTTCGTAATAGTCTAGTAATGAATGCAATACGATCGACTGTGCCATAAATAAGTCAATTGTATGGTTGAGATATTGACTAAATATTAAAATTTACATTGTGATATTGTTAATAGAAAATAATCCCGTTAGGAATTTCTATTCTTATGTAAAAACTTCGTGTTTAAATTAAATTGTTAGCTCAGCAACTATCTATCAATTTATTCAATAATAATAAGTCTATGAAAAAATGAAAACCAATGAAATAAAAAAAAAATATTCACGTCACACTAAAAAAAGCTAGATGGTGTGGACATTTTCTATATGACTAACCATGAGAAGCAATGACGTAACAAACTCAGGGGTCAAACAAAGTTTTTTTAAAACTCCAGACGTTTTGGTCAGATCATGTAAGGACCATGTAGATTAGTGTCTGAAATGGTCTTTTGAGGAAAGTACCACACAGGTTGAGTCATAACAGACCTGTTCAATTATAATATTAATACGTTTGTCGTTTCTCATGAAATTTTAATATCCGTCCAAACGGGCCCGTTCATGTCCCGCCCCCGTATGTTTCAAGCGCCAACGTCAATTGCCCAGTCAAATGCAATTGCAGTTACAATTGCGCTGGCCTAGTTCGGTATCATTTGCATTCTACGGGAAAATGTTCTAGATATCAAAAACATGCGGCTATTTCCGGAACATGAATTATTAAGAATTTGACATGTCTCCATCGCAAGTTGCGATCCCATTTCATGTCATGTTTTCTCTATCAAAACGTTGATTTTATATCTTGCCAGTATAGTAAAAGGCTCTTCCAAGTTGTACAGACACCAGAACATCAAGCTACCCGAAACTTTGAACCTAATACTCTAGCAATAAAGTTGAAAATCTCTTAAAGAAATGTGACAGATTGTAGTAACTTGATATGCTGGCGTCTGTACCACAAAATTTAGTTTTTTAATTTATTCTTCATTTAATTACTAGTTTTTTTTTATTATTGACAATGGGCTCACTCTTGACCTCAATCCAGCCCAGAGGCAGGGATGAGATCTACGGTGGAACGAGCTTGCCCAGAAGAAGCCTATTCACTCTCGCCTTGAAGAGATTCGTGTTATATGAACTCGGGAATGCAGACGCAGGCAGACGATTCCACTCCTTGGCTGCACTTATAACCGCTTTTATGAGCTGTGGTGGCCCAGTTGTAACGGCCCCGACTTACGGTCTTAGGTTCGAACCCAGCCATAACAGGCCAGGCCAGGCCAGGCGCTTTCCTTTGTGTAAACTATTTTCATCATCACTGCTCTCAGAACAGTGAAGGATAACATCGTGAGGAAACCGGCATATCCTAGAACCAAAATATCGAAAACATGTGACATCTATCAACCCACACTGTCCACGTGGTGGATTATGGCCCACTCCCTCTCACAGAGAGGAGGCCTCTGTCCCAGCAGTGAGAACATTATAGGCTGAATATACTTATATCATCATGTTCATGTGTGATTAGGCAGGTATAGGTAGGTCCTGCTCTAGGTAATTTCAATGGTCATAAGCTGCCCCCTTTCTCTTTTTCAAGTCTCAGCTTGATAATCTACTTATAAACTCAACCTGAAAGCATGTATTTCTATGAAACCATTTACAGGCACTTTTGAATGGTCAAAGAAGGTCATTCAGAAAGATGAAGCTACAGTGCGACCTGTCAGTTTCATACAAACTAATACGTGTTTTGAATTTGATCTTTATTAGCTACTAGAATTGTAACACTGACAGGTGTTAGGAACGCATTATTTCCACGGCCGGATTGTAGTCTACATAATGTCGACACTCTATTTACGCTGGATATGATCCAATAACAGTCGCAATGAAAAAAAAGTCAAAGAATTCCCATACTAACTACGCTTAACGACATCCAATATGTACGATTCGCGACACCTTCCTGCAAATCCATTAAAGATCAAGATTCACGACAATATTTTGATTCCTCTGCATTTTCTCACCGGTTGTATAGTACCCACCTCTAGCAAGCCTTCAATGGCCTTTCCCCACATTCCGACATAAACCCTTGACACTAAAATGCATCAACTAATCCGAAGAATATCCACTTGTATGCAAATCCCTTAGTGAAACCTCTACGTTATGTTGATACACCGACAAAATCAATTTACCATAAAATTTAATGACAATTAACATAATTTATATCGAATTTTCTTTGCTTCTCCACTTATTGTGCGACAAAGATAGATGTATACAATATTGTATATCACTATCTCTTTTTAAACTTTATAATAGTCCGGTAGTAGCGCTTCACTTATCGTCAAGTTTAAAATAAAACACTTTATAAGCAAGATTATTAAAGTTCCTATAAAAGTATTATCTGATGTGTCGAAGCTATAAAGTTTATCTTTTATATCTGTAGCTTTTATGAATGGAAAATGCTTCGGTAGCGTGCATTCACTATTCCTAGAAAATTGTTTAACAGGTTTTTATAATGACATCGATTAAAATATGATGGGCTGGCTGACGAGAGAGGTCGTGGGTTGAAAACTTTGAACCACGTGCGTATGTTATGAACTAACCGATTTTGATCATCCTATCTAAATTAAATGTTTATTAGAAGTTGGTTGTGGAAAAATAAAAAAGACCCCACATTATAAATATCCGGTTATTTCTTTTATCCACCCCAAGAAATCCACCGGAAACGCATGTCCGAGAATCCACCGGAAACGCATGTTCATCTACCCTAAAAGCCTATAAGTAAATTATAAATATCTGCTATTTAGTTAATCTGTTTATCCATCCCAAAAACTCCACCCTAGGCTTAGTTGGTTCCTGCCAGGGTAGCGGGAACATCCGAAAGGGTTTACCGCTGCTCTGGAACATAAAGGGCTAAGGAAGGAACACGGGTGGGTTTTAGTCAGTAAGAGTCTGACACACCCTTCTGCTCCTCCCAGAGCGGGAGGAGTCATTTGATGATTTCCCATCCTCAAAAAAAAAAAAAAAAGGCTTAGTTGGTTAAACGGAATTTACTTATAGGCTTTTAGGGTAGATTCTCGAACATGCGTTTTGGGTAGATTCTCACTCTATATCTGCCATTCAACTTTTTTATTGTGTCATTGAAAAGACAGTGTCCAGAATTTTACATGGAGTGACTGCCAATCTACACTCCACTACCCTATTACTGTATAACACAGCAACCCTGGTGGCTATTTGTCAGACTCGAGTTTCTGAATAACTTGCCAAAGCTCCATGAATAACAGCCGATACAGTATTTTTATCTGACAAAGCAACACGCCCTTTTCTTGTGGTAATTTAATGTACAAACACGCTGTGACTTGGACATTGTCTCGGACGGTACCGAAAGCTCCTGCGTTTACACAAATTCACAGTGTGTTTGTAGACTTGGAAAACACAAGTAAAGCGCGACCCATTTCGTGAGATAAAATACTATCACATAAATTATAATGTTATGAAAAAAACTCATGTTTTAGTAAAAGATTATGCTGTCAACAAGGTTGGAGCTTAATGTTTACTCTTGAAGGTTCTTTTAATTAAATCAGTACTAATTTATGCTTCTAAAATGGTAAGTAGTTCTTGTTCTAATATAACAAGACAAGTACAAGAATTAAATTTAGCTATTATGTCCGCAATTACTATGATTTATAGACACACTGTCAGTATAAACGAGTGACATTCTGTTATCAACCTATCTAGGCTTACTTCGACGTAGCCCGTGTACTATTTAGATAAATTTAGAATGTATAGAACTTCAAGTTTGTAGAACTTAACAGATCTTAATATTGTTAATAACTTTTATCGCAAGCTTGGAATTATAAAAAGTTATGCGTAATCATACATAAAATTAAAATAAAAAAACATACGCGTCGACTTGAGTACCTCCTCCGTTTTTTTTCGTCGGTTAAATAGTAATTATATCTACTTTTTGGTGTCCGTTCTACGTTTTGTATTGGTTAGGCCAAGAATCGGCACTTTTTAAACGTTAAAATTAGATAAACAGTCCCCCAAAATGCCCACCTTCACCACTCTCCATTGATTTAGCTGAGAAGATGGCACAAGCTACTCCCCTGCAGCACAGCTGTCTCACTTAAAGGCCGGACAAGTTTTAACTACACTTTTTTCACTGTCTTCCACATCTCCCTCGTCCCAGCTGCCTTCCATCTTACTGGGATCCCACGCCACAATTGCCGATTTGCGGTCTCACTCTAGGACTCGTCTGCTCCATTAGAATTCGATCCTTTACACCCTTCCACATCCAGTCTGACTCAGTGGCCTTCCATCTGTTTAGGGTCACTTCGCTTGCCTATACGCGACCGCTACTCGAGGTACTTGTCAGCTCCAATGGCTATCGGTTCTTTAACAGACTTAGCCAGCTCATTGCCACTTCAGCTTGCTACCTCTCCAAGCCTGTCGATAACTCCAGTTCATGTTTTGAATTACGTAGGCGTATTTTATTTTAATTTTATGCTTCTTCCCCTATAATGAGGTTTACTGGCTATATGCCAGTATCCGCATTTTCAAAGGACGTGTGTGAATCTGCGTAATTTATGAACGCAAAAAGATATCATTTAAATCACAAATATTATTGAAACTTGTGAAGAAGTTGTGATAATAACTCTCCGACTTCTAAAATCATAAATATTATACAGTGAATGGCAATCTTTGGCCTACAAACGAAAGTAGAAATTGACAGATTGTAAAACATTGAACAGCTCTTATTGTAAACACCTACACGTCATATTTTAATCTGAAAAATGTAAATACAGCCAATATTTAGCAGATATATTATAATATACCTACTTATTATGTATTGTCTGCATTGAGGACGTAAAGGTTGTGCTACACACAAAGTTATAGATATGCTAAAGCGATAAAAATAAACAACTGTAAACAGTAGAAGATCAGAAGGCCAATTCTCGTTATTTAAAATGTTCAAAGTCTAGTCGCAGTCTCATCTCAGCGACAAATAAATGTCAAAAACTTGTCAAAATTTTGGGAAATTTGAGGTATTTATGACAGATTGAGACTGAGATCAGACTGTGAATGTTCTTAAAATTACGAGAATTGCCCCTCAGATATGCAACCACTCTAGGATCAAAATGATTACCGATATGTTCCGATGAACATACAAAATGCACCTTTATAATTACAAAGGAATATACTAAGTATCGAACCTCCTTTTGTCAATCGTTACTTCTACCCAATCAGATGATCACCATAACTACTCCAAAATTAATTATTATTCAGAGAGATTTTGTTTTAACAAATCAAAATCCTTCGTTACCTTTAGAGAACATTATAAGATATTAATTATATCAAACTTTTCCACGAAAAACGTTTTATATATTTGTTTATCTACATTTATTTAAGGGATTTTTGTACACATATGCGACGATGTCAATCTTATCATGCTTTTACAAATACCAACTTGCTCCTAAACGAATAAAATTACGATTGTGTTTAACCACCACTATACAAAGTATTTCTTGTAACGACTAAACAACTTGCGGCTTCAGCTCAGGTCAATTGTAAACCACAGAGTTACCTTGAACAAGATTCTACACACATTGTGATATTATTTACTCAACTTACAAGAAACTTCACACGTGTAGAAATCATTTATGAGACGAAATTTTTCAGTGTTACAACATAACGACTGGCAATAAACAGAGCAAATACTTCAGAGATTCAAAATAGTAGAGAGAAGTAAATATTGGGAAGAGAAGCATCTACCACACATACACACACATACACCCACAGACACACCCCTACACACACACACCCCCCCCCCCACACACACATATACACCCACACATCACACTTTAATACTTTCAGGAATATTCCACAATTGTTTGTTTTATGCTATTAAACCTAATATAATTATTTTTTTAAATTTTAAACACTCAGCAATTGATTTCTCCATTTTTGAGGGATGCGGCACTGTTTCTCTTTACTACAGGCTATTATGTAGCCTATCTAAGAGGACAGTACCCCAACCATTTATGTTGTATACCAGTGTTCATTTGTAAAGTGCAACTGTTTTCATTGTATTTACTGCAACACCTTTTATGCAATAAAGTTTTTATTATTTATTATTATTATTATTACCACCTACCTTCTGACTTCGTTAAACCCCAGGAGCATTTGCCATCCGGCCGTGATCTGCAGTAGCCTATATGGAAAGCTCTCAATCGATCGCGGACCCAAGTAGGCTGCTGCAGACATAATTTATCGAAGTGGGGTATTACTGACCCATCCAATACCCAGTGCGAGTGCGGCGCCTCTATTCAGACCAGGACTTGCTGGAGTGCCCTAAGTGCCCCTTCACCTGCACCTTAGATGACCTACAGAAAGCCATTCATGCCGCAATCGAATGTTGTTGAATTGTCAAAATGAAAGTCATTGCTACTGTTATTGTGTTACGCAATTACCCCGCTGGTATAGGTACAGATGCCAGCACATCAAGCTACTACAATCTGTCAAATTTCTTTAATAGATTTTCAACTTTATCGCCAAAGTATTAAGGTTCAAGTTTCATTGGGAAAGTTTGACAGTTTTGAGTAGCTTGACCTGCTGGCGACTGTACATGCGACTTAATTGCGATCATAGAGCCTTCTTATCATTGACTGTTCCAAGAATCTTTGAAGTGGTCTTATCTGGCAATGATTTTTCAGTAGAACTTAATCATATTATCTTTTTTGCTATTGCTCATACGCAGAAACTATAAAAACGAAAAGGAAACGCCACATTTTAATTCTAATCAACTACTTTTGGACTTACAGTAGATAAAAAATATCAAGTTTCAGCGATTAAAAGATAAATTCACTATCTATAATTTTCCATGTTAATCTATGAATTAAATAAGTACCGGCTTCTTATCATAGACAAGATGTAGCTGTCAAATGCAACCGGTTGTCTGTGTTGATTAGAGTGCCATGCATAATTATGATGTTTTAATTCCATATCTTATTGCGGGAGATTCTTGTGCTCAGAAGCTCGTTTCGTTAAACCTTGGAATGGTTCGACAGACAGACTGGATTTGGAAACTAGTCGCATCTTGAATGGATCTTGCTCATCGGATTAAGACATAGTTCGATTATTTATGGATATCAACCAAGATAATAACGAATACGTCAATAATTCCAGAGAAACTAAACTCATTGTTATCACTAGAGCTCTCAAGAAAATTCTTTAACAAAAAGGTGTTAAGGACTATTAAGCTAATTGGAACATACCTAATGATCTCTTAATAGCTCAATCAATAACAACAATCAAAGAGGTTGGTCAACTACAACTTGAGATAGACATAATCACAAACCACAAACATAACGTCAAAATTCAAGATCTATCAAAGACATCTAATATCTATAAACGCAACAAAACTCCCATTAAAGTTCGCCACACCAGCAATCATTAAACCAAGAATGCTATACTTAGCGATAAACCTCCTACACTGGACAACTCAATATCCACGCGTCACCTACGCCTGCTTTCTCTTCAGAATTGACTGACCAGTGTCTTACACTAATAAATTCATAGTTTGTAATTATGCCTCTTTGTTGTCCACAGCTTGGATTTATGATCTGTTTATTAGTTATGGCAACACGTGTGGGCCACCAACTGGTTGTGATTATGAAGTAGGAGTAAATTTTTTAGTTTATGGATGCAATATGTTCGGGAGCTATTGTTTTTGAGAGTACTTCTACTGTTCTTGTGGGTAGTATTGAATTGTTATTGCGTGTAGTTGATAGGGGAACTTGTTGACTGACATTATTATTTGTATATATGTTGAAAACATAATTACCTACAGAGTTTAATTACGAAAATAGTTCCAGGAACAATCGTGAGTGTCATGATGTAAGAAAATGGTTCTAAGAATTCCTTCTGTGTCCGTGCCTATCATAACTAGATAACTAGCCCCTATGGTTGATGGTATTGGTAAATGCTTGCGGTTTATATATTCTAGACAACTAAGCTGACCTAGTGTTTTAAATCTTCAAGATGAAGAAGCTGGTCTCTATTCTGTCTCTCAGACAGAATAGAGACCAGCTATACTATTCTGTGTCTTCAGAATTCTCAGAGTCAGGATTCAGGATTCTCAGAGTTCTCTCTCTCTTTTTGTTTTTTTTCCTCCACAGACTCATCCAAGGCGACTTTATAAGTCACAATATCTAAGTACACACAGTAAATTAAATGACCCATAAGCAAAATTACAAAGAATTACATACTTACCTACGAATACAAAAATTATTATAAAAAATTACGACGTCATGACTTGTCATGAAACTCTATTAAATAATCGAAATTATTTTCATTATCACGAAATAGCATCGTTAAATAAAGATTAGCAATTGACAGAAAAATTATGCCAACAAGACACATGTAATTGTCCCCGAAGCCTGGTTTCTCTCTACGGAAATCGAAAGTAGCACACTATGATTACTTGTCCTATTACGTCACAATCGATTTCTATTATAACTAAAGACCTTTAATTAAAAGGGAACTTAATGATCTTTGGATTCTCACGCCCTGAAAATAATTGTCTTGGAATTTATTGCCATATTTGTGAGACTACTAAGGCAAGAAATTCCTATAGTACCGTTAATATTCAATCATTTACTTAAGAGTATTTTTGAAGCGACTCTGATACAGCTCTTTTCATGAAATAATTATTAGCTTGCCCCAATCGCATTAAGGCTTTCCTTTAAAAACATTATTTATTTAAGGCTAGCTTTAGCTCCCATCAAACTAAAATGTAATTGGTGTTAGACCAATTACATTTTAAATGTGATTCCAAAAATAACATCAAAGTGCCCGTGAATGTTTTACAGCCCTATCTACTCTAAAATTCTGTTAATACCACACATAAAGATACCCACAACAGACCTAAACTGAAGTCTTTGAACTTTTCAAATAACTGGTCGTTAGGAGACTTTCTTTCACCTTCGATTTTCGACCATCAACTCACGAATGTTGTTTATCCGTACCTGACCTTGAAGGGCTTCAAGGTCTCAGACACTGAAACACGCGACCGCGTCAAGGACCTTCCATTTTCAGAGGCTTTCTTCAAGCGTAATCGGAAGTAATTTGTCAAACTACTAAAGCTCGTGTTTCGTCTCAAAAGACCATTAGGATCAGGGTCAGAGATACTTTCCTGTTCATTGAATTGACAATGCTTAACAAAATCTCCTTTTTTATTTCCAATATGTTTATCATTTTCTTTATTTGTCTCTCCATACACAATGATCAATTACGTAATGTTGACTTGAATTTCTGATTGATTACTAACACTAGTACTCGTATTGTTACCGTCTCACAACGCTTTTAATTCATCTATGTTTTAATAACTCATCTCTACCGGATCATTATGGGGTTTCTTGCATATTGTTAAATCTATTACATTAGTCAAAGGTATTGTTGCTTTACAAATATGGGAGCTTTATCTCTCTTTTTCATGTGGTACTTAAAAAACATAATCTAGGGTTCGTCTTACTTCGTTTATGGTGTCTTCCTTGACGACTTATTTTTAGTTCTTTTAAATTATCTATAACAGCATTCATTCCTAAGATTACTTCACCGCTAAAGTGTAGCCCATAGTGTAGTTTTATGTTAGTTTTTAATTTGCTCAAACGTGTTCCTTGCATAGCATACGATGCTTTACCAAATTTAAGTTTTTCTTTCTTTCATAGCTCTGATACTTATTTCCCAAAGCCTACAAACAAGCCGCTTCACCATCCCATGTCTTACATAATCATCAATTACTTCAACATTTGCTCCGTCAACACCTCCCAAACCATGGTCTATAAATAAACACATGATTACCCAATCGACTTCCAATCATTACGTGGCTACTGTCTCACTAATTAATTTCAAGGCGCCATGACACTTTCGTTATCGACTGACGTTTTCCGTGTGTCAATTAACGTGGAAGTCTCAGTGAGATTAGTGATGCACCAGTTGTACTACTTGCACTGACGAGCATTCAGTATTTTTGGTGTTGAATTTTTTGGACGTCATCGAAATGTTTTGTGATTTAGCTGTAAGCCGTTTCAAAGCTTGCAAACAAAAATCACTTGTTGCATAGATTACGTCGAGTTATGCGAACATTAATCTATGGATCAACTGATTTTTTTTCACAATTTCAGGGTTGGTCCCGTAGTAAAAGTTGTTCATAATGATGAGTACAATGACCCCTTTTAAGGATTAAAACAATCAAAATTTAACGGTGTATACCTATCTTTAAAATCCAGCCTTGTCTGTACTTTCCTACGTGATCCTCAGCCATTGTTTTCCTAGTTAATATGAATATGTTTCGTTAATCTATATCCTGGTTTAGTAAGTGTACAACCGTTGGTGTACCGTTCTATCTGCAAAGATTTCTCCCTCATTCCCGCAAAAAGTTTTTCTATAGCTTGAAGTAAAGACTTAGCCTTATAAATCGTCGCAATTACCACCGTCTTCACATTCCACACTGATTTGACAAAGTACCTCATTATGTTGTCGCAGTCGATGACCATTAATTGCAGAATGATTACTAATCGCTTTACTATTAAGAATGCATTTGTTGAATATTTCTATAACCGTTATAACACGACCTAATCGTCTGCCTGGCGTCTTCTTGAGTATTATTATAGGTTGTAGTACAATCAAAAGGGTTTTTAAAGCAAATGCCAATGAAATCCTGCCATAGGATATCAGTCACATGGAACTTTCTGACTTCGGAGTAAAGCGGATATGTTGAACTTCTTCCGTCTAAAGCCTCTTCTAGTTATTAAGTTTGCTTACAAAATCAAATGTTATTTACACAAATTAGGCTGAGAATGAGCAGTTTTTTAACTTTAAAACGCCGTTCATACGACAGTTCACATAAACGCCCGCTCTTCGCCACTTCCTAGTGCTAGGAAGAAGAAGTGGCCCAACAAACTCCCCAGCAGCACTATCTGGCCGATCATTTCACCACAACCTCAACTATTGTCGCATACCTCCTGCCGGATAAATCGAACTTCCTATATTTGTTTCAGCTACATATCTTTCAATATGTAGCTGAAACAAATATAGGAAGTTCTAAATTAGTTCTAAATTATGTCGGCCGCCAATATATTTTACGCTATCTCCGTCGAAAGCTCCTCCACTAATAAAGTCATCTACATAAAATCGAAATCGACTTTTCCTAACAGTTGTCAATTGATTATAGCATTATTAGTCGATTTATGAGATAAACATCCCATCTCTATTGGAGATCGCGTAGGAAACCGGTCAATGAGTGCAAGAGATTGCTCGGCCGGAGTAGTGATAAGGGTCCTGCCTAGTCTGGTACATGCAGGCCTTACATGGTTATTTTACCTATGATTTTGCATCACTGCCTGCCTGATCTTTATTCTCATTTTAATAGGGTTGCTATTACGTTGCTGCCATTGACAAGTCTGTCAAAATCATTGTGATCTCTATTCTCGTCACTATATGGTTGTTGTTAAGTTGTTGCTGTCAGATATAAAATAAATCTGAATGGACTGTAGACATGTTTATATAAGACTGTTATTTATTATTCGCAAGTTTTATGCAAGGCTGTTTGGTAGGAAATGTTGTGATATCTTATCAGGTTAAAAATGGTGCTGGGACCACTGATTTGACGTGGGTTGGCTCAATCTTGAACCCATATTTAAAACTGTAGGTAACAATTAACTTGAGACGGGGCGCATTCATTTGTTTCTTGAATTATGTAGGTCCTTAGATACTACAGTATCTTCTAAGATATCTTTAATTCCTCGCTTGTCTTTGATAAATTAATTGGTAGGTAAATAAGTATTACAAATTGTTGCAATATTGTTTTAAATAATAAAACACACACAGGCATATAACCACACACAGCGTACAGCACCCCAATTGCGTAACACACAATCAATCGGAATCAGAATCATTTTAAAGCAAATTGCTAATCCATTGCTTCATAAGTTCGAAAAATTTGTCTGCTCAAGACGTAAATAACGCAATGAATGTTGCTGAACTGTCAAAATGAAACTGATTCCGATTGATCGTGTGTTACGCAATTAGGGTGCAAGCATTTAATTAATAAATTTAGTTCGTAGAGATTTTCGTAGCTCATGACGTACGGTTGACCGTACCTGCTAAAAAACCTAGACCTCAAACATCTAAGCCTCACACATATTAATGACGTACCATTGACAAGTTATCCTTTTATGGTATCAACTGGACACCAAACCAATATGGCGCGGGTCCATTGGGGTCATGTCATGACAGTATCGAGTTAAAATATTGCCATAATAATGCGCTAGCGCACACGATGACAGATTGATAGGTTTTGTCATAAACAAAAGAGTGATTGGTTCTTTACTTGAATTTTATGCGTCAATATACCATTGTTTAAGAATAGGTAATAATTTACTTAATTCTATAAAATTGTAGAACGGAACGTTGGATAGGACGCACTCATGACTCAGGGGGCCTACTCCGAAGTGCAAAGTGCGAATGTTCGGATCGGACCGACACATGGCCGAACCGCATATTATTGAAAAATGCGAAAAAAGTTCGTTTCGGCTCAGTTGGGTCGGGACCATAGTCAATATTCGAATGAGTGTAGGAGTGTAGAATCGGAACCGACCGAACCAAATAGTAACTTCGTAGCAGGAAAAGGCCGAATATTCGGCCGATACTACTTCGGAGTAGACGCCCAGTTTAGGTGGAGTGACGATCTTCGCAGGGTGGCTGATAAGTAGCAGCTGAATGACAGTCTTCCTTTTCGTGTCACTGGCACGACTGAATTTTAAACCTTTTTGGCCCAAAACTTTGTCACTTCCACGGCGTCGTCAGTGGCAGTGGCAGCGCAGAGGTCTCTGTCAAATGACAGTTACCGAGGATCTTGGAAAATGACGTGGAATTGGAAAAGATTGCTACAGGTTAATGATGAATATGATGATGATGGTGGTGATACTGAGGGGGGCTTGTGGCTAAGTAATAACAGCCGGACGGGTCGATCGATCAGGTTAAGCTACGCTTGCCGCGGTTGTTCCGTGGATGGGTGACCATTTTCACAAACCAAGACCCCTCCGTGCCTTGGAAAGCATGTTAAGCCGTTGGTCCCGGCTGTCATTCGTGGATCTTTGACAGTCGTTACGGGTCATCAGTAGCCCGAAAGTCTGACAACCAGTCTTACCAAGGGGTATCGTATTACCCAGTCACTGGGTTGTGGAGGTCAGATAGGCAGTGGCTACATGTAAAATACTGGTTGGATGGATGGTTCAGCTGCATCCGGTTAGACTGGAAGCCGACCCCAACATAGTTGGGAAAAGGCTAGGCAGATGATGATGGTGGTGATACTGATGGTGGTCATAAAAATGATAATGAAGATGTTGATGTCGATGATCATAGGACAGTGGACACGGTAGAAATAACAACGTCAGAGATTATGAATGATGTGCACACTGCAGTACATGCCTACAACAAAATATTTAAGTATGCTGGTCAAACAAGTGTCCATGCAACAGGTAGGTAGGCTCAAGCAACTCATTGATATTAAGTGCGCAATAATTTTTAATACTTACTCAATATTCCACTCTCGTGTAGGTCTGAGTTATATGATACAAGTATTAGCCTTCCTAAGCTTACAGCATATGCCATGAAACGACAAACCTAGCAAAAGTGCTAGGCTTGTCGTTTCATGGCATAAATTATGTACAGACGCGAGCAGGTCAAGCTACCCGAAACTGTCAAATTTTTCCAATCAACCTTGAACCTTCATGCTTTAGCGATAAAGTTGAAAATCTATTAAAGAAATTTGACAGATTGTAGTAGCTTGATGTGCTGTCGTCTGTACACCAAATAGATTACAGACATTATAGAAATTTTATAAATGGTGACCCATTGGACGGTCTTATCGCTAAGAGTGATCCTTGAATGACAACCTTTGGATGGATTATAAAAAGGGAAAACAATAGTAGTACAGTAGTAGTTATTATAGTCTTAATATTAATTATCAGCTTAGAGAATCATGAAATTATATCTATTTTAGCATCATCATTATTTATTTATTTATTTATTATAGCTTATAGTGTTACCATTGTTGGGACACAGGCCTCCTCTCTGTGACAGGGAGTGGGTCATAATTCACCACGCGAGCCCAGTGTAGTGGTGTATGTCACACTCTATAATTATGCCTTCGAGGTTTTGGGTCTAGGACATACGGTTTCCTCGTGATATTTTACTTTGCCGTTTCGAGAGTGCGGCAGTGCCGATGAAATTTTACACAAAGTAAATTGCCTGCCTGGGTTCGAACTTTGACCTAAGGTTGACTTGACACTGACCACTGGTCTCTCATTTATTTATTTTGCTGATAGCAATAAGTACATTACCTGACTGTCCCCTAAGCCGTATAAAGTTATGACAAACGCAACCATTGTTCTAATTACATTGTAATTAAATACAATAATTGTAATATTGAGTTGCACGCGGTTACACACCTGTGTTTGTAATCAAACGACCACAACTAGATCAATTGTAAGGAATACCTAACTTATGGGCTAATGATTCATTGATACCTACTGATAGTAATTATTGCAGGTACTTATTCACCTCATGTAACGATATGTTGGGTTGAAAATTGACTGTAAGATCTTTTCAATACATTCTTTTATATTTTGTGAATGTGAGAACGTTGTAGGTCTTGTAGACTGTAGAATTGTAGAACATTTTCTATTTAGTTAAGTACCTGTTCTTGTTGACAGGCCTACACTGCCCTCCCATACCTGTTAACACAGTAATTTGAAAACATTGTAAAAGGCAATTATTTTTAAAAGAGTAACCGTGGTTTCTTACCGGCTCATCTCCATAGGAAACGACCAATTAGAACCGTGCACCTAGCTTCTGACGTTTCATAAGTGGGCATGTAGGTTTATGTGAAATAAAATATTTTGATTTAAGGCTTCTTAAGACCTCAATGAAGATGGCCCAGTGGTAACGAGAGCAGTGGTGGCGCAGTGGCATTGTAGGTCGTAGGTTCGAACCCAGACAGGCGCTTTACTTTGTGTAAATTATTTCATCACCACTGCTCTCAAAACGGTGAAGGAAAACATTGTGAGGAAACCGGCATGTCCTAGAACTAAAAATTCGAAGACATGGTGACATCTACCAACCCGCACTGGGCCCGCGTGGTGAATTACAGCCCTCTCCCTCTAGAAGAGAGGAGACCTGTGTCCCAGCAGTGGGAACATTATAGGCTGATCATGCTAAGTCCTCCATATATGACCGGTCGAATTCGAAGCCCCCCACTGAGGTCTATAACACAAAATAAAGCGATATCCTTACAATGAAAATGAATAATGATCACGTTAATTACTCGACGTCTTTCACCATCATGGCGGTCGTACAGCACAATAAACTTCATACAATGTTGCCAGATTAGATCATTAAGTATGCACTCACATTTTATGAGGCTTTCACAACATAACTACTAGTCTAGGCTAAGAGTGGAGAAACTGCGGACTTGAGTCCTGAAATATCCATTAATTTCCTTCCTTTTTAGAGTAAAAAGGAAGGAAATTAATGGATATTTCATTTCGAATTTCCTTCCTTTTTAGGGTAAAAAGGAAGGAAATTAATGGATATTTCATTTCTTTGAGGTTTAGGGTTATTACGCCGATTTTAAGACCTGAGACGGTAGGGGCAAATGACACTGGTAATATTAACAAGAGGGTCTATAGGGGCCCCCTAACTCACTGAAAATGTGTTTTGTCCATCGCCTACCCAGTAACTGGATTGTGGAGGTCAGATAGGCAGTAGTTCCATATAAAATGCAGGTATTCAGCTGCATCCCGTTAGACTGGAAGCCGACCCGAACATAGTTGGCAAAAGGTTAGGCAGATCATGATTTAACAAAGTTGAACAGTCTCCAAGTTTGGTTCTTTACTAAGAATTCGTTTTTGTTTTTTTTTTGTTTTTTTATAACGTTGCCCCCCACACTAGGAATTTCTCCTGTATCATGGGTGCGCTTACAAACATTTAAACTCACATACACAAACAGCCAGACTCGGAACAACTACTTGTAGGCCATACAAATATTTGTTCCGTGAGGGAATCGAACCCGCGACACGCAGCGCAGCAGTCAATCACTTTACCACTGCGCCAACCGTGCCGTCAATTAATACAAACATAATCTTCTTCGACATCAGAGGGGCAATTCTCGTAATTTTAAGAATGTTCACAGTCTGATCTCAGTCTCAATCTGTCAAAAAAACCTCAAATTTCTCTACATTTTGACAAGTTTTTGACATTTGTTTGTCGCTGAGATGAGACTGCGACTAGATTTTGAACGTTTTAAATTACGAGAATTGGCCTTCTGGTCTCCGCGACCATCAATGCCAAAAACTAGTCAACAATGAAGGTAAATTAGAGATTTTTTGACGAATTTTAATTGATTTGAATGCGAACGTGCTTAAAAATACAGGAAATGCCCGCCAGATTGCCTGACTTTATAAATTCCCGAGAACATAACACAACATCACGGCTGTATCCCACGAAGAGTTAGGCAGAGGTGTAGGTACAGACGCCAGCACATCAAGCTACTACAATCTGTCAAATTTCTTTATTAGATTTTCAACTTTATCGCTCAAGCATTAAGGTTCAAGGTTGATTGGGAAAATTTGACAGTTTCGGGTAGCTTGACTTGCTGGCGTCTGTACCTACACTACACCCACATTTCGTCAGTTATGTAATATAATACGGCATTACCTAAATAAATGACAGTTACACACAGGTCTTTAAACCTGTAACTGAAGTACATGCATGTAGTAAAACAGATGCCATTCGATCATGACTCACTCATACAGGCAGTAAACAGCAGCATGACTTGTAAACCTACTGAGGGAAATTGATTTCTGGTCGGCACGACTGTACTATTTTATTGCCGCGTCGTTCTAGACAATATCACTGCTTATGGCACCGCTAAGAAGTCTGCCCACCCTAAAAAGGTAAAATGGTACATGATTTTCATTTAACGCACAAAGTCATTTGTCGAAAATTTATTGCACTATTCAAGATAGTCGATTTTGTAAGCTGTTTAAGCAATATTTTGACAAATTAAACGTAACTTTAAAAGGTTATAATTAAGGCTAGGACACACTATCAATGACTTGTCAATTTTGACAGATTTTCGCAAGAATTAGCAAAATCATTTATCATTACTATTTAAATTATAGATGAAATAGGTCGAAAGCTATAAAGGCTGGTCCACATCAACGCAGTCATAACAGCATGCTAATTATATTTTGTACATTGTTATTGTTTACAACAACGCTGAAGAACTAAAATACCAATAAAGATGTTTTACAGCCACTCGCAATAAACATTTACTACAAAATATTTATTACGGCATTGTGTTAAAACATTCATTAGTTTATTGATTAGTAAAGAATATTGCTAACATTTTGCAACTCTAGACATTGATTTGCTATGCTTTCTAACGCAACGTTATATTATATCGTTTTTGTCATACTCACATATTTTTTCTACATTTGTCAAAGGTGACAAAATTGCGCCGACTACAATATTTTGATGTGGGTACGCACGACGATATATCAAGCCATACATTTCTAGTATAAACTGACTTCTCACTATATGAAAGACCTATACAATGCGAGATCAGCTAAAACTGAAAATGTATAGCTTGATGTTTCGTCGTGTATACTACACAATACAATATACACGATAAATAATACTATAGGTACAATTCAACTAAACCGTAACGTATGTTTGTTGTTTATGGCAAACTAGCGATTTTGTCCAGCAATACTGTATACTAATAAATGTGCTTTCCATTAGTGAAAGAATTCGGATCAGTAGTTTCGAAGATTACAACAGACAAACTTTATAATATTAACACCTATAGATAGACAACGACTTACTGTTTTATTTGTGGAAAAGAAGAAAACACGCTATAAATTAAATTCACAAGCGACCTATTAATAAAACCATGTACTTACCACAGACAAGGTCTCATAATTTTCTATACTTTACTATGCATCTTTGATGACATGTCCGCCTGGCATGTTCAAATGACTTTTATAGCCTAACAATAATATGGGCTTGCCCTAACCGCCCTCACAGAACGATACATCATTATGCCTAGAGCAGTAGCTGTCAAATTAGAGATTTGTATCGCTCGTACTAAATAGATGATAAGTTGCCCACCTGGATATGAGTCATGGTTCGTGACAGCTACTGTCAAATTATGTGACGTGCATACCAAGCTTAATATGGTCGGAAGTGTATCTGCCGTATATGGTTTTGGTAGATTGTGGTCATGGATTTAGTATAGACAATGATCAAAGAAATTGTGAATGATTTGTTGATCGTAAATAAAAATCAGTTGGATAAAAAGATTTAAGAATGAAATGAGGAGAAAAGTAGAACAGCATATTTAAATGTTCTGCTATATTTATAATAAACTAGCGGACCCGCAGACGTCCTGCCCGAAAAAGCAGCGCCACCTATCGGGTCCAATTGTGTAAACTTTGACCTGACAATAACAAACACAAAAAAAAAAAGAATTATCCAATTTGGTGTAGTCGATCAGAAGTTATGCGCGTACTTACATACATTTCGGTGATTCATTTTTATTTATATAGACAGATATAGATAAATACATCTGGCGTCGTTGGTCTAGTGGTCGCAAGCGCTATTGCTAAGCATGAGGTCCTGGGTTCTATTCCCGGGTCGGGAAGTGTTATTGGGTTGGTCCATCCGGAATTTCTCATTAGCAGCCCAGTCTGCACCCTAATTGCGTAACACACAATCAATCGGAATCAGAATCATTTTGAAGCAAATTGCTAATCCATTGCTTCATAAGTTCGAAAAATTTGTCTGCTCAACGCGTAAATAACGCAATGAATGTTGTTGAACTGTCAAAATGAACCGATTCCGATTGATCGTGTGTTCTGGATTTGTGCCAGTTGATGGCAATGCGGTCGCCCCTATGACATGGGACGTACACATAACTGGCGAAATGTGGGTGTAATATAGGTGAAAAGAAAGAAAGAAAGAAAAGGTGCACCTCTGCCTAATCCTTCGGGGAACACAGGCGTGATGTTATGTTATTTTTTTAATTGGAAAACATTTTCATTTGTGGAAGAAGGACAGAATTATTCTTTACTACCTATTATCCAAAACAACTTACTCATGTCAATGAAACTGTTGAAAATATTATTAGACGCCAGTTAATTATAGTTCAGAGAATAACTGTAAATTAATTTACACAGCTTCAATAAAGGCTATAATTTAACACTCATATTTTTTTTCAAACAAAGTTAGTGATCGTTCATCATAATTTTTTTAACTGAGAAACAATTAATTTCATATTGACATACCGGATATTACCAAATGCCAGGATAAATTTTAACCCTACACCCAAAACAATATAAATCAATGATATTTATTAACACTTTACCATGAAAACTCCTTAATTTTATTACCGTCAATAAAATATTTACCATCCAGTTTTTAACTGCGGCTTCGCCCCCGTGAATGTCGGAAATTATCCCACAGGAACGTACTACTGGGATTAAAAGTACCCTATATGTTAATCCAGGTTATAAACTATCTGTATGCCAAATTTCATTCAAATCCGTTCAGCTGTTTTTCCGTGATTGAGTAACAAACATCCAAACTTTCACATTTACAATTATGGATAATTTTACGTGTTCCGATAACCTATAAAATCATTTCTGTTAAACGATATAATTGGATTCCATTGTCAAAAGTTTATAGCGCATAAAATAAAGCCTTTTATTCTTAACAAGCTGATTATCATTATTATCATGTCAACGATTATAATTATATATGTATTTGACATGGTCACGAGGTGTTAAATATTAATGTAACGGTCTTTTTATGGTTGTTATTTTTAACAATAGGGGATGATTCAGAAGTGTGTAGACTCGCAGATGATTTGATGTTGGCCATTTTGTTAAGTACTTGTTACTTGTTGACAGGCCCAAACTGTCCTCCCATACCTATTAACACTGTTATGTGGAAATATTTTAAAATCTAATTACATATTTGTAAAGAGTAACCATGGAGCTTCTTGCTTCTTCTCCATAGGAAACGACCAATTGGAACCGTGCACCTAGCTTCTGACGAGTGCCCAAGCCCATGTAGGTTTATGTGAAATAAAATAATTCGATTTTGATAGGTATTAAAAAACAGTGTTTCATTTTCAAATATTCAAATAAATGACAGTCCCAGACGCAGAGGCAACTTGACTAATGAGTCCCAAGGGAGTAGAGTTATTTTGCAGCGGCAGAAAAATTAAAAGTTCTTTTGTTCGTTCGATTTCCAGATTTCATTATGATAGTTGGGGTTTCAGTTAGCAGTAACTATTTACTGACACTCATAATATTCTCGCATTCACGCGCATAATATTCCTTGGTAGGTACGAGTTTCTTAAAAATGCTGTCACAAGAATGAGATGTTGAGACGCGGAAACAGCTACTGCGTTTAAGAAACTCATCTCATTAAGTTTTCCCGTTAAAATCACATCACAATTTTATTAGTTTCCATAACAGTTTGTATATTTGTTGCAGCTCAAGTAAGTAAACTATTCAGGTCAAATATAATAACGTAGAAGCTAGAAGCTTGATTAACAACAAGTTATCATATCCACTTTGTGGTTGAGCCACGAAATTATGACGAATTATTATCGCGTTTACCTACATAAACTACTTGTAATACTGTGTTAACAGTTAAGACTAATACCTACGAAGCAATTATCCAAAGGGTACATTTAGACGGAGGTATGTCGTCCCGAATTCTCGTCATCGCCAATGTTAGGCACGTCCAAGGCATGCATAGAGTGGCATTTGTGTCGCGTGCCTCATTCCGTCTGTATGCGCCTTAATACCTGAGCTACATAATGTAATTATCAGCACTGGCTGACCCCTTGTGCATCACAATGCTCTGGGTACTGGTTGTCTGGATGACATCGACGAATTGCAAATAGGCCATTCATCCTGATTCTGAGGTCCTTATCTATGTACACGTCTAATGCGAATTTCGTCCCTAATAAAGTATCGATTCGAGTCTACAGAAATGCGTTACTGAATCAATAGGACCAGCGGTCTTGCAGCGAGTTAGTCTATTTTTAGACTAGACGAGATAGTCTATTTTTTGCTACCTGATCCATAATCCATATTTACATTATAAATGCGAAAACTGTCGGTCCGGCACTTTTTCACACCTTAAAGACTGAACGGATTTCGATATTTGGCACAGGTGGACCATGACCCAGGTCAGGTAACAGGATACTTTTTATCCAGGTAGTATGTTCCCGTGGGATAGCAAAAGTTAGTTTATCCATATTTTACGCAACTGACCAATTGCCCGTTATCTGGGGGCACGGGAGTGCCCCCGCCAAGACGAGCCAAGCAAAGCGCAAGGGCACTACCTACCTTTTCTCGAAGCACTTCGTCGTATTTTTGAACCTTCTTAACTTGGGTTTGGATTATACCAGATAATCAAAATTTTCGGGATATGATGTCAGTGGTTGACTTATTAAACCTATAAAGTTTCAATTGCATAGCTCTTATACTTTAGATTTTATTGATATCTAAAATACCCCGATTTCGTCACTGATTCACTGACTCACTGATGATCATCAATATCGATCATTTCGTTACCACAAGAACCATTGTGTAACAGTATGAGAGTTTTTCAACTTACGCTCATGTGAATGTAGCGAAATGGCCAAGTCACATATTTTGACTAAGGTGTAGAGTTAGCGAAGTTAGGCCTTGTAGAGTTAGGGCGTGTAGAGTTAGAAGCTACATGAGATCTGAATACTTCTTGACAGTGCGAGCGACATGGTCTCTTCTTGGCAACATTGAACATGAAATGTTTTTGTGGGTACGAATATAACAACCTAGATCTCTCTTCACAATTCCAACCTTTTTGACGTTTTACAACCTTAAACTGCAATGTCCAAGTAAAGACATGTTAAAAAGCCTTTTACAAGTTAATGATAACTTCGTTATCTTGTGAACAAACGTTTTGACGGTGGTGCTAAGAGATTAGATTGTGGCGATAATTACAGTCTGCCTGGAACTCAGCCTGTCTAGAAAGTGTTAACTCTAGCAATTGTCTGCGGCCGCGCCTGTGTGTTAATGGCTGCAGAAATTATACATGGTTATTGAAAATTGGAGAGTTTGACGTGTGGAATAGTAGTGGTACTTAATGTCTTTTTTTATGAAAGTGTAAACACACTGAGCAGAAGGCCAATTCTCGTAATTTAAAACGTTCAAAATCTAGTCGCAGTCTCATCTCAGCGACAAACAAATGTCAAAAACTTGTCAAAATGTAGGGAAATTAGGAGTATTTTTTGACAGATTGAGACTGAGATCAGAATATGAACGTTCTTAAAATTACGAGAATTGCCCCTCAGCAGTGCGATTCTGTCCATCTCACCGTGAAAACTTAGGCGAAGTGAGCGTGGAGTGAGCTGTCATTCCAACTAATACGAGTACTAGGGATTGACACTATTGACAGCTCACTCTAAGCTCACTTCACCTAACTTTTCACGGTGAGATTTTTACAGAATCGATAGGCAGATACTTTTGGCACCCTGTGTAGGTTAAATTCTGATGCAACCACTCACATCAAATCAATATTTCCATCTGTATTTTAAGAAGATTTCAACTCTTTTACAACAATGATTGTTTGAATAACATTATTAAATTGTAATTTATTTATTTTTATTTAGCTCAAGGGGGTTGTCCCGCTACAGGGTACAAGCCTTCCCTTTCTCCTTTCCACTCCTCTCTGTCTTCAGCTAGTGTGGCCTAATAAATCCTGTCCATAGGCGTCAAACTCGTCCAAAATAATAAATTGAGGCTATAAAATTAATCTAGGAATATAAATATAGGAACACGGGTGGGTTTTAGTCAGTAAAAGTCTGACACTCCCTTCTGCTCCACCCAGAGCGGGAGGAGTCATTTGATAATTTCCCATCCTCAAAAAAAAAAAAAAAAAAGGCTATAAAATTAATCTTCAACAATAGGCTAGATGCCTAAAAAAATCTAATTAGTCCGTCAGTTAGATTATCAAAAAATATTGAAACCGTATTTTTTCTTTTGTCAATTATATAAAAAATTATGAAGATATCGCCCGTTAAAGTTCCACGTGACGTCACGCCTTGCTACACTTTTTAGCAAGGCGTGACGTCACGACCCCCTACTCCCAAATTTTGACGCGCTTTATCTTTGTCATTTTTTGTTTCATTGACAAAAGAAAAAAT
The DNA here is from genome assembly GCA_945859715.1 of Apamea sordens. Lineage (NCBI taxonomy): Eukaryota > Metazoa > Arthropoda > Insecta > Lepidoptera > Noctuidae > Apamea > Apamea sordens. Next base: position 3,604,991 of record OX244002.1, read on the forward strand.
ACGTGTCCATTATTTTTCGATAATCTAACTGACGTTTTAAATATATTTTTTTATCCAGGCAACTACCCTATTGTCAATTGATCGAATGATCAATGAAAAACATCTTTAAGATGATGCAAAATTAGAATTTCAGAAAAAAGTAGCGTCGCTGTCGCTCCCGTTTGCGCATCGTCCAAGTCTCAGCGACGAGACAGCAACAGAGACAAAAAGTGACTGGGGTAACTAAGTTGTTCGTGGGCAAGTAGGTCTAGGTAGCATATTGCAACGCATTTCAATATCGAAATTATGTTCCGTCAATAACAGTTATCTTTAAAACCATTGTATTTAATATGATTTGTTATCGCCACGTCTTTCATTTCCAATACAAAATGTTGGTCGTGTCTTACATACTGCTGCCATTCATCTAACGTTAATGAGTTTCCGGTAAAAGCTGAGCAAGCATTGAATAACTTGACCTCTGTCCCTTAGGTACTAGAAATTTCTAAACGTTAAGTATAGGCTATCTTTAGGAGTTTCAATAATAATAATATTATAAGTTAAGGCATGTTCTCACTGTCTGCTCCCTGTGTGTCGTCAGATTGTGATTTCAGAGCATTTTTAGTGGCTTTTGATGATATTTCATTCATTTGTTTTAACCGACTTCAAAAAGGTTCTCAATTCGACTGTATTTTTTTTTGTATGCATTTTACGCGATATGTCCTACAAATGTGGATGGATTAAGAAAATTCTTTTTTAGCGCGCTCAATCTCTTTGAGGCGCGCGTGGAACACAACACACCGTCGACCCGGGCCTGGTCCTTACCGGGCGGCGATCTAGGTAGGATAGGTAAGGTATGCCTCAAGGGTGGTCTCATATACTTAAACTTTTCTTAGGTAGTTTTTGAGTTAACTTCAATAATACGCATTTTTTCCACTTAGTTTATATTGATGATGCCAAATGTATATGTCAAGTTCCAATTCGATTCAGAACCTCAGGCTACCGCCTCCTTAATATTACCCAGTCCACTGCTGGACATAGGTCTCTCCCAGGCTGTGCCACATCACTCGGTCTTCCGTCTTCCGCAACCAGTCCAGATGCTCAATCTTATACGGGCATTTAATTGCTAAATTCTTGGCAATTGTGGTTAAATAAGACGTCGCCGCAATTCCTAGCAACTTACAGTAATATCAACGTATTTAATTCGTCATGGTCGATCAGCCGTCAATTCAATTTGCATGGGCAATAAAATTTACGATGCGATGCATTAACTGCCACATCCTACAGCCTTAGCTTCTTAATCGAACTTGTCATCTAAAGAAAAATGTACATATAATACTTATTTATTTATTTTACTTTATTTATTCGGGAAAATAAACAGTTATACATTAAAATCTTACACTAAGTTATAAATGTACAAGGATTATATATGTAGGTATAACCTACGATATTTTCCACAACATATTAAAAGTTATATATATAACAGTGCGCTATTCTAAGATTTTAAAACAAAAAAGTAATTAAAAGTGAGCTTAAACATAGACAGACATGCAAACAACAGAGAAAGAGAGAGAGAATGAGCAAACATTAAAGTGGCTAACTAAACTAACTGTTATATGCTAAAATTATTTTCTTAGTAAGATTTCTAAATTTTTGAGCAAAGACGAAGAAGAAGTCGATGTCTTCAAAGAATTTATTGTACTGGTTGGTAAGGCGGCGTAGGGGTGCTCGCAAGCCCGCGTTTATACAACGTGGCGCTACAATGGCGACATTAATTTAACACACGGGTAGGGCTAGTGGCCAGTAATCATAAAAATTATAACAACATAAAAAAAATCGTAACTTGAAAACTTCCAACTGCGCTGCGCGCCGACATAGGGCTCTCTGTCTTTCCTTCAATTCGCCTTCTCTTTGCTCGTTAATTGTTTTAATTACATTGATGCGATGTTATGATCCGTGACCCCGGCAAATGACCCCTGCGCTACAGTTCTTTAAGTCAGGTTGCTCTAAGATGCTATTTTATAAAATTGTTAATAAATAAATAAATATTAATGTTTAATTAAATTAAAATATATTCATAAAACTACAACGCAAAACCGTATACGTGTGTTAAATTAATGTCGCCATTATAGCGCCACGCTGTATAATACCTGCCTGTATTGTAACTGTTCTTCTGCAGGGCTTGCCCTTGACTCTTCTCATATGAAGAAGGCACGAGCGTTGATCACCACGGTTGCCAAAGACGCTTTGGCGATTTCAGACCTATATTGACTATATTGCTATTTTATATACTGGGTTGTGGAGGTCAGATAGGCAGTCGCTCCACGTAAAATACTGGTATTCAGCTGCATCCGGTTAGACTGGAAGCCGAACCCAACATAGTTGGGAAAAGGCTAGGCAGATGATGATTGACTATATTGCCCGCGACTTCGTCTGCGATCCAAGATGGAAAGTATCCTATGTCTTAAACCAGGTCATGATCTACCCATCTGCTAAATTTCATCCAAATCCGTTCAGCCGTTTTAGCGTAAAAGCGTAACAATCAAACAAACTCCCTTTCGCATTTATAATAATTACTAGCTGCGCCCCGTGGTTTCACCCGCATAAGTTTCGATCCCGTGGGAGTATTGAGATAAAAAGTATCCTATAATATTAATCCTGGTTATAAACCATCTGTGTGCCAAATTTCATTCAAATCCGTTCAGTAGTTTTTGCGTGAAAGAGTAACAAACATCCATCCATCCATTCATCCATATAAACTTTCACGTTTATAATATTAGTAGGAAGTAGGATTAAGTTAGGATTGATCTCATTTATTAACATACGAATTAAAAGTTGGGGTCCAGCTTTCCTCAGACTGTTTTCCTTCACCGATGTGAGTAATGTCCAAGATAAACTCAGAAAGAATAAAGGCTATTTCGAATAGCGTGCAACTTACCCATTACCACAAGCCTGCAGCAATTTGTGCAACCTATTGAAGCAAGGATTGCTATAATGCAAAACTAATTACAGGTTGCCAACCTTTTACCTAACAACGCTGTAACTACCTGTACTTAGACTATTATTAATGCCTCAGGATGATAAGAAGCAGTTAATCATTTCTAGGTAGGTTATAATTTCTTGGGTAGCCTTTTATGTTGATGCAATTTCTTTAAGAGATAGAATGGATAAGGATATACGTTTGTTGTATCATAAAATATGCATTAAACGCAGGTATGCAAGTGCCGTATGAATTTATAGGGCCTTTTAATCACAATCTAGGATGTATTAAGAGGTTTATCTCTTTATAATATTCGGTGTGGATCTGCACGAGTATGTTACGTCATAGAGTACCTCATATGAGCAGTGATGCAAATTAGTCAATATGCGTCGTAACGTGCTGGCCCAGTGGCAACAGCCACGACCTATGGAGTTGTATATAGGTCGTGGGTTCTAACCCAGGCAGAAGACATGTGACATCTACCAAACCCCACTAAAAAAAAAAATGTTTATTGTCACAAATCAACAAATAGTTACAAATTTGTGTTCGAAGCCTCCTTTTAGGCAGATAATGCCTGTGTTAGAAGACTCCGCTCTTCCATAACAATGGTATCTAAGATGGCACTGGGCCCGTGTGGTAGATTAAAGCCTACTCCTTCTCGAAAAGAGAAGGCCTGTGTAACAGCACAGGTAACAATATAGGCTGATTATGTTTTGGAGTACCACTGCCCTGCGAGGGGCCCGTGGCTAAATAATAACTGCCGCACAGGTCGATCGGTCAGGTTAAGCTACGCTTGCCGCGGTTGGTCTGTGGATGGGTGACCATTTTTACATACCGAGACCCCTCCGTGCCTCGGAAAGCACGTTAAGCCGTTGGTCCCGGCTGTCATTCGTGGATCTTTGACAGTCGTTACGGGTAGTCAGAAGCCCGAAAGTCTGACAACCAGTCTTACCAAGGGGTATCGTTACCCAGTAACTGGGTTGTGGAGGTCAGATAGGCAGTCGCTCCATATAAAATACTGGTATTCAGCTGCATCCGGTTAGACTGGAAGCCGACCCTAACATAGTTGGGAAAAGGCTAGGCAGATCATGAGTACCTCTGCCCTGCCTTTGACAATGCCGTGAAAGTAGCGAAATTTTGGGCCAACAAAATTGAATACACTGTCGCGCCATCGATACGACTAAGAACAATAATAATGGAGTACCATACCTTAAAGGTGCATCGATGAGGTTCTTCGGTGCCTCTTTCCTCCTGAAGTGACTTTCAACTGTTCAAGAGATTGGCGATGATGCTCAATGTTCTCATAAAATTTAAATACTTACATGTGATATTTGTGCGATTTCCGCGTACCAGTAGATAGATTGGGGTGCTCCCTGTCAAGCTAGACCGACGAACTGGTGAAGGGAAATTACTGGATGCGGGAAGCACGAGCGGTTGATGTAGCGATACTACGGGAAGCACATGGACGTTTTTCGGCTGAATGGATCATCATTCAGCCAAAAAACGTCAGATGACGATATGAATCGTGCCGAGAGTACAAAATTAAATGAATAAGCCTTACCAGTTCCAGGACCGAAATCCTGAAACCTCTTGCAATAGTTCCGAGTAGTTTTTCCTATACGTTCTAACATTCTCTTTTCTTCTTCAACAGTGGCAGCAGTATGTATCCTGCTGGAAGTGGGCGCACTGCCGAGCCGGAGAGCTGGCTTCACCTGTAATGACCCAGCGCTGTCATACCCTCATACAGGAGACACCTTCTCCATATCACTGGTGGCAGCTATCACTGTCATCGTGCCTTATTTAGTGGTGAGTATTTTTGACAAACATGCTGATGTGTGACCGCCCAATTGATTGGAAATTTTTCGTCCAGGAAAGTACTTCCACCAAACCTAAACCTATTTCTGGTCCCAACCGTTGAGGTACCAGTATCAGTGTAGCAGCTTAAAGGGGAATGGCTGCCGGTGTAACTGCAGGCACATGAGACATTTCAGCTTCGTCTCTGGGATGGTAATGCATCTGCGAAGCTGCTGGTATAAGATGTCCATAGGAAGTGGGACCAGTTTGTTACAGTGCCATACCTACTGTTACTGTGAACCTGTATCATCCTACTACCGAGCAAACGGCTGTCCTCGTGACTTCCAGCTCTTTTGATCCATGGCTAAAGTAGACCACTGGTCGTTTGTTTTGTCCAGCTCGTCCCACCATCTTCTACGGAGCTGCCGCGACGCCTTCTATAATATCTGTGGCAGGGCTCCACGTGGTGGTTATTTTGGCATGCCTACAGAATAATAAAATATCTGACCTGCAATAGCCCAACTAATTACATGTTGCTATCGCCATTGCCAATCTAGAGGTTTTCCAATTAAAGAGGTATAAAGTCAAATGTGTCCCTAGATTCACCAAGGACAAATCCTTTCTAATGGCAGATGGCAATCGCTTGGTATTCAAATTTTATAGATAGTGGGCTGAGTGAATGAGAGGGGCTTGTGGCTAAGAAATAACAGCTGCACGGTTCGATCGATCAGGTTAAGCTACGCTTAGCGTGGTTGACCCGTGGATGAGTGACCATCTTTACATACCAAGACCCCTCCATGCCTCGGAAAGCACGTTAAGCCGTTGGTCCCGGCTGTCATTCGTGGATCTTTGATAGTCGTTACGGGTCGTCAGAAGCCCAAAAGTCTGACAACCAGTCTTACCAAAGAGTATCGTATTACCCAAGAACTGGGTTATGGAGGTCAGATAGGCAGTCGCTCCATGTAAAATACTGGTATTCAGCTGCATACGGTTAGACTAGAAGCCGACCCCAACATAGTTGGGAAATGGCTAGGCAGATGACAGATGCGGTAGTGGGCTGAGTTTGGTAAACTGAATCTTTGATGTTTATAATAGAGCTGATTCTTCAGCTTCGAAGCTTTCCAATCTACATATCCTGTTTTCCTTAGTTACTCATTTGCCATCTGTATGGCAGCAGCTACTGCGCATAAAATCAGAAACTATTGTTAAGAAACGCTATTGTAGTGGCCACAGTTACTAATGTACACAGGTGCGTTTTAGTATACACAAGCTGATGTACCTCCTATGACAATGCGCCTAACGTCATACAATGCAGGTGCAATGCAAATGAAGCAAATGTACAAGTTTCTAGAGATTTTCATAAAAATGGTGAATGCTAATGTTGAAACAGACTGTAATTCACAACTCTCAAATATTTAAATTATAATAAAAGTGTGAAGCCCTTTGTACAGACGCCAGCACATCAAGCTACTACAATCTGTCAAATTTCTTTAATAGATTTTCAACTTTATCGTTAAGCATTAAGGTTCAAGGTCGATTGGGAAAATTTGACAGTTTCGGGTAGCTTGACCTTCTGGCGTCTGTACACACACGTTTTTCTTGCCGTGAAAAACTACGATTTATTTGCCGTGTGTAGGCACAGCCGTCATTTATTTATTTATTTATTTAAACTTTTCGCACAAAAAGGTACAAAGGTACAATTTCCGCTTAAATTCATACCGACTGATGGCCGTCCTGATATCAAGAGGAAGCGCGTTCCACAGAAGAATGGACTGAATATGAAAAGAGGAATGAACAAAGTCAGATGTATGAGAAGGACAAAGTAAGAGAAGATTGTTAGAAGAACGCAGATTCTTAGCGTGTGAAGAACATAGATATTGGAAGTGAGATACGAGAAAAGAAGGAGGAGTGGGAGAGTTGAAAAGGGAGAAAAGTGTGGTCAAAGCGCGCAAACTTCTTCTTTGGCGAATGGACATCCATTTGAGCCCAGACCTATAGCTCGACACGTCACGTCACGTCGCTCGTCATTGTTATATGGATCACTATGGAAGCTTGTTGTTGGGCACGTTTTTTCTATGGCGCGGTTTATACAACGTGCCGTAAAGAAACCGTGCCGTGTAAAAAGCGTCTTAGTGTACCTAACACTTTTCAGTAAAAACGATATCTTCACTTGTATTGTCAGAATTTGACAACATGTAGCGCATTCTATTAATATAAAGACTTAATACTGAGTATGTTAGACAGACAAACATATTTTAACAAGATGTTCCAAACAAAAACTCTTTGACTACTCTTCAAAAATTATGATCTGCATTTTAAACTTCGACGTTAATTATTTAGTGTAACGTTTAGAACAATTTGAGCCATTCACAAACTGACACTATTATTGTTGAAATAATTAACAATAGGTCCAGTATTTTTAAGAGTAGGTATACTCAATTTTTAAAACACATTGACAAGAAATTGTCATTATGATGCCTCTGCTTCTAATTCAACAGCCTGTCCATTAGAATTACAATTCGCTCTCTGTCCGTCACACTATGTGTCCATTTTAATATATTGTGCTGTCTTATGGATATGATGCATGCAAAGATGTACAGTCACGAGCACCAATATGTCAACACTTGGCAACTTTCAATTGCGATTTATTCGCAATGCAACGTTGAAATACGACACATTACATAAACCTATGGGTTCGAAAATGCTATGTTCGTAACAACATAAAATTTCATTCAAAAATAAAGGAGTAAAATGCTTTTGAATAAAGCTGAGTGTATACATACTTTTGTTCGTGACTGTATGTATTACTTGACTCTCAAAGATTATCAGGTGACAATATACTAGTGTCTCCATCACCATTATCGTCTTTATTGATCCACTATTGATCCTTTTTAAGGTTCCGTACCAAAGGGTAAAAACGGGACTCTATTACTAAAACTTAGCTGTCTGTCCGTCCGTCTGTCTGTCACCAGGCTGTATCTCAAGAACAGCAATAGCTAGACAGTTGAAATTTTCACAAATTATGTATTTCTATTGCCGTTATAACAGCAAATACTAAAAACAAAATAAAATAAATATTTAAGGGGGGCCCCCAAACAACAGACGTGATTTTTATAGATAATGGTACAGAACCCTTCGTGCGCGAGTCCGACTCGCACTTTGCCGGTTTTTTTTTTTTGTTTTGCTCTTTATTTTATGTGTCATCCATAATTCAGTATAAGATACGATGAGCAATAGACCTATGGTCAGTTTAGACTAAACGAGCAAATGTACATTCTGGCCCTACTCTACCAAATTATTTGTACAAACAGGGATAGAGCATTTTTTTGTTGCATTCAATCCATACTGAAATGTCAAGAATATCAATATCATTTCATTTCAAAGTTCCATGTTCTTTTGGACCTTTCCCACCTTCGGAAATTAATCAGGTTAGAGCAAATGAAACCCTCACCTTCTTTTAATAAGACCAAAAATCCCTTCACCAAATTCAACATCGCCTTTTTTTCCAGCTATGGGCAGTCGAAACAAATCTTCATCGAGAAGACGAATACAATCTGAAGAAGAGTAAACTTCTCGACAGCGCCAAGACAGCTGCATTCCTGTACCGTGACTATATCTACGGATCGGTGGTCAACCTAACCATACTGGAGGTCGTGAAGTGTGTGGTCGGGTCGCCCAGGCCTACCTTCTTTGATCTGTGCCAGCCTGATAAGGCTAGCACTTGCAATGAGTGAGTATCTATTCTAATACTAATAATATTATAAAGAGGAAAACTGTTTGTTTGTTTGTAATGAATAGGCTCAAAAACTACTGGACCGATTTAAAAAATTCTTTCACCATTCGAAAGTTACATTATCCACGAGTAACATAGGCTAAATTTTATTTTGGAAAAAAATAGGGTTCCGTAAGATATTTGGGTTTTTCGGACACAAGGTGTAAAAAATCAACCAGAAAAGTTATTTTGTATCTTTATGGGTTATTTTGATTTCCTTATGAGATACGCAATCCTGTCACAAATCAGAAAACTACGCGGACGAAGTTGCGGGCAGAAGCTGGTATTATATAATTATAGTTATTTAAATACCGCAATTGTCGTTATTATTTGGTAGTGCTTGTACAACTACAATCACTGGAACACATTCGAGTCCACCCACTTTTCATAGAGTACCACCATTTTATATCGGTACTGGGCCTCCACGAGGGCTCCCGGCATCCCAAATGCAATAAAGGAGAGAGCCCTCCAAGAGGGCTCCCAGCACGGAACGTGTTAAGTTAGTTATCTCAACAAAATAAAATGTTATATTTACCTAGAAAAATTGAATGTTAATAACATATTTTAAAGATTGCTTATTGTTAATTTCTGTCCTAAATTTATTTTATTTTAATAATTAATTTTATACTTTTTGCTGTGCCCATCTACCATAATTGTACCTTAGCTTTAAGCCATTGTACAACATTATGGAATGCAAATAAATATATGAATATGAATAACTTTTAGCAATAGTAGGAGTTGCGGTAAATCATAGCTGAAAATTAAAATAATAATATTAAATTACTTAAGGGAGAAGCGCAAGGGCACCCCCGAAATTCAAATTTTCATACGTTTATAATCATTAAAATCTTATTGAATCATCATCCTATTAAATGACTATTTCCATGAAATATCAATCAATATGGTTATATGATGCGTAGAGTGTTGTATTGATGATTTTAATGTTTATAAGTTTATAAGAATTCAGCACATGACTTTAGACCCCAGCTTAGAAGTATTTTTTCTATGAAACAGTTGTTTCATAGAAAAGTGCAATAACTACACGGTCAAAATGTATGGAACAGCATTTTCATTATTTAATAACCGACAAAAAAATTCAGGAGAGGTTCATGTACTGAATCCGTGGATAGGTTGCGAGTCAATGACCTTGCCACCCTATAAAAGCTGTGCATAGAATTATTTAACGTTTTCAACTAAGGTGTTTATAATCAACACTTATACTAAGCACATTTTTACCCAACAGTTCGGAGTACGTCAGCAACTACCGCTGCACGTCAATGAAGTACTCTCGCTACCTGCAGATCGACTCCAGTCGCAGCTTCCCTTCTGCGCACGCGTCGCTCTCTATCTACTGCGGATTGTTTCTAGCTGTGAGTACTTTTTAATTGTGAAATTCATTCAAATCAAAATCAAATCAAATCAAAAGTCATTTATTCAAACTAGGCTGAGAATCAGCACTTTTCGAACGTCAAAATTATAAAAGACAGTCCCACAAAAACGCCCGCCCTTCATAGTTGATTCGAAATCAGAGGGGTAATTCTCGTAATTTTAAGAACGTTCATCACAGTCTGATCTCAGTCTCAATCTGTCAAAAATACGTCTAATTTCCCTACATTTTGACAAGTTTTTGACATTTGTTTGTCGCCGAAATGAGACTGCGACTAGATTTTAAACGTTTTAAATTACGGGAATACGGGCCCAGACTACTTATTTTTTTTTTTTTAAAGATTTTCACATACATTATTTTGTAAAGAGTTTATTAAATTTTAAACCAGAAAAATCTTTTTATCACTGGTAATCAAACTTAATTAATTCCCTTAATAAAATGATGCTGAATAAAGACCCAGAAAATACCATAAAATACTGTTTTTTTGGGATTTTCCTTCCAAATCGGTGCCCTTCCTCCTATTTGCAAGTTTATTTGTATATCCTCCTGTAAAACTATATACTAATCATATCCCTTCCTCTACAGTGGTACCTTCAAAGGCGAGCATTCAGCTGGCACAACCGCTCGGTCCTGCTGGTACCTCTGTTGCAAGTCCTCTGCATCGTGTACGCCGCTGTGTGCTCGCTGAGCCGGCTCAGTGACCACCGGCATCACTGGTGGGACGTGCTGGTTGGTGGAGCGATGGGGGTCCTCAGTGTTTTGTACACGGTAAGTTTTAAACTCTTGACTAATTTGTTTATTAATAGAAAATGAAAGGAGGAATCGGTCGATTATTCCTAAACTGTAGACCAAATCATAAACCAGGGAAGTATGGCACACAAGGGCAGAGGACTATATTCAGCGGTGGGTGCTGGGCTAACAAAACTGGCAATGATGATGATAAGACTATCATCGTTTATCATCAAGTAGGTAGTGGTCAAACAAGAAAGGCAATAGAACAAGTGAAGAAACAAAACACTGTAAAAAAAACAAAACATTTTCTCCACTGTGTGGAAACAAAAGTTCTACTAATGGTAAAGAGCTGACTCGGTCACTAAGCATTCCAACCACTCCCTCATCAGTAACATAGTCATTACCTTCCATATTTGTACAAGAATTCTCTTAAAATAATTGCAACGCACCGAAGTCCACACCTTCAATTAAAACCACTGAATTTAAATAACAAACCATGTTCGCTGTCCTAACGAATTGTATTTAAATAAAGATTCTAATCAACTGTGTTGACATCACTTCCAGCCAGTATTTTATTCCAATCTCGCCAGTGATTTATGTCGAGGAGACAATAAACCTCATTATAGTTTATGTAAATGTGTGCAAGGTGCAACCATGATGGAATCGTTTTATAGCAGCAAGGGATCACTTCAACAGTCGTGTTTACATGGGATTTGCTTTATTGTTTTAATGTAATTAGTGCATTTAATCTCTCGACAGCTGCATTTAAGTATTTACCTCATTATACAGCCGTTAACGGCCTCGATTTAGGCCGTATGGATAGTATATGTAATCTTTGTGGCTTTGTGGCAGTCGTTACGGTTACTCAAAATCCCAAAAAGTCTGACAACCAGTCTAACCAAGGGGTATCGAGTTACCCAGTAACTGGGTTGTCTTAGCCAGGTAGGCAGTCGTCGCATGTAAACTACTACATACTATTCGGTTAGACTAGAAGTCGACCCCAACGTAATTGAGAAAAGAATCGTTTATTTATAAAATATATTGTAAGATATTTGTGGCTGATCCATTTTTTGCACTCAGGATCAGATTTTACAATTTGGATCAGTCAAAAATGATCTTCTCCTGGGTTTTCCTAGTAACCAAATCACAGAACCAAATAAAGGTTTATTCCATTGGAGTCCTAAAAATACTCTCTTCAAATTACTGATGATACACATATATAAATACTACAACCGCCTTTTCCTTTCTAGGTCCTAGTTCTCTGCAAGAACTTCTCGCAGCCAGCCGTAGTCAGCACGAGCGACATTTCCAGCAGCGATGGTACCAACCACCAGTCAGTGCGGCGGCTACTGTCCAGCGAACCCCACGTGGTGGTCCCCTAGCCTCAAGCTGTGTAAGCGAACGCTTACATGGTTACAAACTCTGAAGTGAAGTGAGGTGGTCCTGTGGTACGAAATCCGGGTATGGATCGACATAATGAACCTCATTTAGATCTAGATGTAGTGTAAGATTTCGAGGTTTGAATCTCATTTGCTTTTGAAATATTGTTGTTGATGCTCTGTTATGATTAGTAACAGACATGTAGATATTGATTATTTTAGTAGCAAAATGCAAATTGTTTTGTCAAATTAATCTTGCTTAGAAAGCGTAAAATTTTTAGATCTGAAATTATGGAGAATGTATTCATTTTTAGATCGTTCAGTAAGAAGTCAGAGCGGCAATTCCCGTATTTTTAAGAACGTTCACAGTCACAATCTGTCAAAAATACCTCTAATTTCCCTAAATTTTTGACAATTTTTAGACATTTCTTTGCGCGTACATGAGACTGCGACTAGATTTTGAACGTTTTAAATTACGAAAATTGGCCTTCCATTGTTGTAAAAAGCTGAACTTGACGTAGTAGTCCTTATCTTAAGCATTGTAAGCCTCGAGCTTACTTGATTTTAAAGTTGGATGAGTCAGAATCTTGTAGAAAAGTTTTTTATTTCGTTGAATGAGCATCAGATATTTTGTACATCGTTTGGTGATTCGTAGATAGTATGCAGTGCAATTTCAGCTGCACCATTGAGAAGTGTAGAAACTCAAATTTCTGAATGGATAATTCTTTATTTTAAGAAGAATCAAAATAATGTTTTAAATAGCACTGTGTGACCTAAACTCACGTTTAATTCACGCTTTTCTGTGACTTAAGGGGTTCATTTTTACCCAGAAGAGCGTGACTTAAGTTCGGATTTAAGTCACAAGAACTATAAAATAGTATACGCTACGTGTAAGTCACACGTATAATAATCTATACTATTTGTATTAGATATGTGCGTAGAAAAGAGTCTTAGTATAAAATCTAGGATAATTTTAACGAAAGATATGATGATAATGTAGGTGAGGGAGAAAATAGAATGTTCAGTTAGTTTAGATTATGATCATTGTTCAAATTAATTTGTTAGTGATGCGAAATTGATTTAATGTTAGTTAAGTGACGAAAAAATGAATCGTGTTGAATTGTAAATAAAAGTACTTTTAAATAATTAGTATTTCGTGCGAGTGAACTCTGAATACAACCTTTCATTAGAAGTTGAAGTAAACTTCTAGAATTTCATTATGATAAATGTAATTAGAATTACAATGTTCGATGTTTAGTAAACAATTCTACATATAAACAACAAGTATTATACATATAGCGCTTTATATATGTATAACGCCTTTTAATTTACAAAAAACTTGCTAAGAAATAAAAGCTTGAATACCAAAACGATTCACCGCTTTTAAAAGCTGAGATAAAAATAAATACACTTATTTAACTTACTCATTAAATAAAAATAACGAGTACGTACGTACGTACAAAGTGATGCTAGTTCATAACATAGAAATTCACTTACCTACTGACAAAACCCCATGAGACTTCTTTCATCATAATTCCCCTTCTTTTAAAAGAAAGGGGATGTCCAATGTTTTCTTTGAAGCTTCATATTTAAAAGGGGAATAGCCCCATATAGAACTTTGTTTACAATGACAAATGGAATGAGTCGAATCATTTTTCTGAACAACACCCTCGTTGAAAGGGACGGTATTTTTAGAGAGAAAAAGTTTGGGAAACTTTGTCATTTACTTGAATTATTGTCTATATCAAAAAACTTTGCGATAATAAGGTATTGGTTTGCGAAAGAAATACAAAAGTTATTTCGAAAATGATGAAACATAATTACAGTGCGGCTGAAGAGCCTTGGCTGGTCTGAACATTGGCTCTACGAACTTCCACACATATTTTTTCACTCACATTCGCATCATGTCACCGTTTGGTTCCTAAACAATATTATTGCGCAGCCTTCTGTGCAAACTTCGGACCGGTCATGATTCGTCAGCCTTATTGAACTTACCTCATCGTAAAGTATTTTGATATATTCGGTTTCCAACATTTTTGAGATCAAAACTCACTCTCACTCACTCATCACTCACTACCCACTCTCTCAATCTTTAAAATTAATACGTAAATTTTTAGGAGTTAATAAATTGTTTGCGCCTAATTATAAATAACACAACGATTCAGTCATTCGAAGTTGTATATTTCAATAAAATTAATTATAAGTTAATTATAAATGAAAATACCAGTGATATTGTAGTGCTGATTTAAAACATTAATTATGGATATTTTTTTACTATATTCGGATCGAAAGTGCAAAGTTAAAAGAACTATTTCTGTCCTCAAAATCATATGAGATTTTTTAGACCTGGAAGAGGGCTTGTTTATTTTTCATAATTACCACGGATTTGTGCAAAAATATCCATAATAAATTTAATTAATTGTAGATTACAGCAACATTAAGTAAATAAATTAATAGAATGGTTTCACGGCGTAACTCTACTTACTAATTTATTAAATTAGTTGTATTAAATATGATTAAAATACATTTAAATAACAACATTTGACAGTATTCACTGCTTAGTACCTGTCTAGTCGTAAGTTTATTAAAAAATATATTTATTGTTAACATTTTTCATGAAACCATGAGTAAAACCACCCACCTGTATTTATAAATAATATTAAAAACACATTAATCTCTTTTGGTTTTTACCGTAGTTGGTTAAAATTAATTTCACATATCAAAATTATTTTTGAAGAAAAAATGTTGTTTTTATAACTTGAAATTTTATTATTTCTGTATTTTTTTTTTTTTAAGAATTTGACATTCCTGTGCATTTAGTATACAATTAATTTTAGTTTTTTATCTGAAAATTGTAAATATTCTGCTTAAGGTGTAGATGTGTGACTGTGGCTGTCTGTATGTAAACATGTATAAATTAAATAAAACAAATTTTAATTCAATGGTTTTATTCTTATTTCACTTTTGTTTATCATTAAAAGACATACTCTTAGGTAAGAAAGAAAAGGCTTCAAGATTTAAAAACCGGCCAAGTGCGGGTCGGACTCGCGCACGAAGGGTTCCGTACCATTATCTATAAAAATCACGTCTGTTGTATGGGAGCCCCCCTTAAATATTTATTTTATTTTTTAGTATTTGTTGTCATAGCGGCAACAGAAATTCATAATTTGCGAAAATTTCAACTGTCTAGCTACCGCGGTTCTTTAGATACAGCCTGGTGATAGACAGACAGACGGACAGACAGCGAAGTCTTAGTAATAGGGTCCCGTTTTAACCGTTGTTAATGGCTAACTGCATCCTGAAATGTTTATGTTATTTATCTACTATTTAGTAACCTACCTAAATTACCGCAGGACAAGTAGGCACTAAAAACTAGTCTGTCCAATTAGGTTCATTTGTGAAATAAACACGACATCCTATAAATAAAGTTTCTTAGTCGTTGGAATGTCGAAATACCCTGTTATTAAGTAGTTGAGGGAACATCATCATCTGCCTAGACATTCAAAATCAAAAAAATCATAATCAAAAAGTCATTTATTCAAATTAGGCTGAGAATCAGCACTTTTCGAACGTCTGTCTGTCACCAGGCTGTATATCAAGCCTGGTGACAGACAGACGGACAGACAGCGAAGTCTTAGTAATAGGGTCCCGTTTTTACCCTTTGGGTACGGAACCCTAAAAAAGGGATTACAATAATCGAATCAACGACGACACGACGGCACGGTTGGCGCAGTGGTTAAGCGATTGACTGCTGCGCTGCGTGTCGCGGGTTCGATTCCCGCACGGAACAAATATTTGTATGACCTACATGTATTTGTTCCGAGTCTGGGTGTTTTTCTATCTATAATATGTATGTATTTACAAAAAAAAAAAATGTATATAAGTAGTTTATCAGCCATCTTGTTACCATAACACAAGCATTAGGTTGCTTAGCTTGGGACTAGTTGGCGCTGTGCGAAATGTCCAGGGATATTATTTATTTATTTAATCTGCCTAGTCTTTTCTCAACCATGTAGGAATCGACTTCCAGTCTAACCGGATACAGCTGAATACCAGTACATATTTTACATGGAGCGACTGCCTGTCTGACCTACACACCCCAGTTACTGGGTAACACGATACGAAATTATCAACAGAAATTTTTCATTCCCTGGGAAAAATTATTTAAACAACCGTCGCATGTTGTTTCATCAACTATATTTAATTGAAAAATAAAGTTTTTATCACTATTTAAAAATATCACAAGTCACGAGCGAAAGTGTCATTAAGATAAATAAATAATTGTTTAATTAAACCTCTAATTGGTTTGTTTCTAAAAAGCCTAAAGGGAAAGCCTTTTTATAGGCTTGCAGTTACCCGCGGCTTGCATTATGGTAATTCTCTTAGGAAACGCTCAATTTTACGTGATAAAAACAGCTTGTAATTAAAGGGTTTATTATATCTAATAACAAACAGACATGATTTCTTTTGAATAGGCGTTTATATGTATATAAGTAATAGTTTGTTACAAATTATTCAAGCAATGCATTATTATGCCTGGACCTTGGCAACGTTCCCTCTCACAGAGAGGAGGCCTGTGTCCCAGCAGTGGGAACATTATAGGCAGATTATGCTTATCCCCTAAATGGGTTAAATAGGGGATGAAAGTTCTTAATTTTTCCCAATGGTAAATATTTTAACTTTCATCTTTTCTATTCTTTTCAATTTAGAATCAATAGAAACTACGTGTGCAGTGTTTTATAACTTCATTAGCTCATGTCCATGTTAATTGCTAACTGCATCTTGAAATATTTATGTTTATTATATATATTCTATTTAGTACCTACCTAAATCACCGCAGGACAAGTAGGCACTAAAAACTAGTCTGTCCAATTAGGTTCATTTGTGAAATAAACACGACATCCTATAAATAAAGTTTCTTAGTCGTTGGAATGTCGAAATACCCTGTTATTAAGTAGGTGAGGGAACATCATCATCTGCCTAGCCTTTTCCCGACTGTTGGGGTAGGCTTCCAGCCTAACCGGATGCAGCTGCATACTAGTATTTTACATGGAGCGGCTGCCTATCTGACCTCCACAACCCAGTTACTGGGTAATAAGATACCCCTTGGCAAGACTGAATCTGGGTGAAGGACAAGAATTAACGAAATTGAATAATGTATCTACTTAAATGCAAACTTTTTATTTTTGTCTTAAAAATTAATAAGAAGAATGACGTCTACGTCTAGGGTTGCCAGAGAAAATAAAATGACAAAAGTAAAATAACATGATTTTTATTTTGTTTCTATTAAGAAAATAAAAAAAGGAAATTACTACTTCACTGAACTAATAACGATTTTTATTAATAATTATTCTTGTATCCTTTTTTCTTTCTTCTTGCATACGAATATTTAAAGTTTTATTTAAATTAAATCATTTTTATCATTCGTTCTTTACGCAAAATCGTCAACTACCCCAACACTATAGTTTTAGTATGGTAACATTATATTTCTTTGAACTGTCAAGTTACTGAATACGTTTGTTGGTGTATAGTATAAATAAAATTCTAGTTCAAGTACTTCAAGTTCAAAATGGTATATTTAGCTGGAAATTTCTTCAAGAATGGTACCGTCGCCGGCACGTAACTAGGCAAGTTGTTGTAGTGGAACTTCACTTTTATTGCTTGTCATTATTATAAATAGTTATTGCCATAATTTATTTTTAAACATGTCCTTTTAGAAGAAAGGAGAGGAGCGACTAATGACTCTTGCCAAGTTAGAGGGACATTTTACTTTTGGTACTAATTTGGAAAGGTTTCTTTAAAGGTTAATCAGAAATGGAATTATCCAGAAATTAACCGGAGTTACCGACATAACTTACATTTATTGCCCGTGGTTCGACCGCGTAGTTCTTCTAGTAGGACGAGGACCAAGGGTATTTTTCGTTTCGGTGGTTCTATCAATAGGACCATGGGCAAATCAAGTTCTATCAGTAGTACTAAGGGCAAGCAAGCTGACGTGGTAGTGGGCTCGTTAAAACTTGATATTTAAAATAAAATATTTTCTAAACTATAAATCTCAGTTTTACATTACTTTAAACATACTAAAAACATAATTAAATAGTTTTTATTCACCTGGCCCAGAAGTAATAGACCTGTCGCAGTTCTTTGTAAACCCCTGGGGGTCTCTGTGGCGATACACACTTTGAGAATGGCTGGCCTAGCCTTTCTAGCCAACTGAATCAATTATCATGAAAATGATTATATTACGATAAATACTGTACTTTACCATTATTATCGTAAATGATATGCAGCTAGTTTATAGTTGGTTTGTTTATAGATTTACAGTTGAATTAATGTGTTAACTGTTATTAATTTAGCAATAACGTTAGATATGTTGAATTCTTGAAGAACCCCGGAAGAGCTATAAATATACTCCGGCGATGACAACTCTTAAGTATTATTTTTATGATATTTTATAAATTAGAAGAATGTTATGGTGCTCCGCCATGCTATTTTGATAATATTCATAACAATAACAAAACTGCATTCCTTGTGAGTTATTTCTGTAAAGTGTGACAATACAATAAAAGATTTCTGTTCAGTTAGGTAGGTACTAATATACTTCCAGGGATATTATATAATTATTATAGAAACAAAGAGATTTAAGATAGTAAATAATATAATGTATTTGTATAGAAACATCGGTTTGTTTAACCGACCTAGAAATGAAAAATTCAATAACATTATTATTGTTACATAAACTCAAACTCAAAATATTTATTTCAATTAAACCATTACAGGCACTTTTGAATTGTCAAGGGGTCGGTCAGTCAGAAAAATGAAGCTAGTTGCCCATTCCAAAGCGTAGGTACCTATGGAGAAGAACGGGCAAGAAACTCCATGGACACTCTTTTAAATCAATATAATATGGTTACAAAGTATTGGTTACATCATTCATGTTAGAAATTATGCATGTGAGAACGATGCAGAACGTTAAAAGCGTCCGTAATGAAAAGTTTAAAAAAATAAAAATAAGAACAATTCAAATATTAAATTAAATTAAAATAAGCCATGGCAGCAAAGAGATGACCAGTCCTTATGACGGCGCCCGTTCACGAACATGACGCGTGGATTAGCATAATAAGTAGTAGGTACCTATATAGGATTCACTACTCTTAAACTGTCCCGCAGTATTATAATAAATAAGGTACGTATACCCTATCCATTAGGTAAACCGTTTTTTGACAGATGGAACTAGTGATTGCAGTAACACACAATACATTGATTGATACACGCACGGTATTATAATATCTGTAAGAAGCCATAAATACGATAATTCAATAAGATAAGGCAGTTTATATATATATATTTTATTACGCATTTTAAAGTTAACTTTTACGTAATCTGGAATATCTAAGACTATCCATTATCCAGCTGTCAAAAAACGGTTAATCTAATGGATAGGATATAGGTACATATGGCATGCGTGAACGCCTGAAGAAATCATTGAAGAATTAATTACGCATGTCGCAGAAACTTAAGTTAGTGTTCATATATTTGACGGCACGGTTGGCGCAGTGGTTAAGCGATTGACTGCTGCGCTGCGTGTCGCGGGTTCGATTCCCGCACGGAACAAATATTTGTTTGACCTACATGTATTTGTTCCGAGTCTGGGTGTTTTTCTATCTATAATATGTATGTATTTACAAAAAAAAATGTATATAAGTAGTTTATCAGCCATCTTGTTACCATAACACAAGCATTAGGTTGCTTAGCTTGGGACTAGATGGTGCTGTGTGAAATGTCCAGGGATATTAAGGATATTATTATTATATATGTAAATATTGTGTACGTATCCTAAGGCTAAGCGCACATTACAGTACTACAGTAGACTACAACGGGCCGCAGCGCAAAACTTTCATACCAAAAATGGCGATGCGGCCCGCCTTTAGTGTGTTGTGTGCTGAAGATCCTCCACCTGGACACGAGTTTTCTTGGCTAACCTGAAAGCCTTTAAACAAACTCCAAACCCAGGTTTTACCGAAGCAAAGAAAAAATGTTCAGATAGAGATTCATAGGCAACTCCGCCTTGGAGTATAAATATGGTGCTGTTATGGGATGGGACACTTAATATTGTGTCCTGCTTGTCCTTCCTGTCGTCTGCACGTTACAGGAACTGATGGCGCCAAACACGAAACCAAATTTTAGGCCGAGTCCATTAAGATTACTATCGACAGGCTAAATAGAAGAAGTGTGCGTTGGTTCATGAAAAATGTATGAAAGTGATGAATGAGGATTTTTGCAATGTGTTGCGTTTGCGTTGCGGTGCGGGCCGCCCCAGTCTGCGCTATCCTTTACACACGTTAACAGAATGATCATAAATATAGCCACAATCATTTGAAACTCGACTCACTAAGCCCGCATCTTACTCAACAAGTTTCAAATCAACTTTTTTAAATTAAACAGCCACAAGGGGTCTTCAAAAGACTTTGTAACTCGAAAATGTAATGTAAAAATACATTTTGTAATGAATACTCGCTGTGCTCATTAAAAATGAAATTAATGTAAACTACTTATTTTGAATACCGCTCTTCCATTAATCACCGTTTTTGAATGGTTATCGTTAGGATAACTAGGAGGTTAATTTTGTTTGTGAATGGGTTTTGAAATTAAATGTAAATAAATTGTTAACGAAGTCTTTATGGTGAAGCGCCACCTGTCGGGAATAAATTACCTATGATTTATTGTTTTAAGAATGTATTTATATTGCTGAGGAGATTGTCGCGCCACTTCTTCATCCCAGCGAAAGCACCAGGAAGTGGTGAAGGGCTGGCGTTTTGGGGGACTATCTTTTGTAATTTTGACGCTCGAAAAGTGCTGATTCTCAGCCTAATTTGAATAAATGGCCTAATTTGATTTTGATACAGTACTTACTTTCTTACTTCCTGGTTCCCATAATCGGCAAAGGCCTCTATCAATATTTTTTCTAAAGCCTTGTAATTTTTATAACACATTTCAATATTAGTATTAGGTACCTTTGAGGTGGGCCGACGTCATTGTGGTCATCGCGGACAAAACCTGAATGAGGCAGGCACAGGAGCGTGGGGATTGTCACAGCAGTCTGTGAAGTCGGGCTGTGGATGGTGATGATGACCTGTAAGGTTTTGTGAGAATCAACACGCCAGATAGATGGCAAGGAAAACAGTAGGTACGGTTTTACTTCTAGGACTAAAGCGCAGGCCACACTGGGAACGAAGCTAAGTTCGTTTAGCTTCGCTCATGTAGCTACTGCGTGTTAACATACTTCGGTTCACACCGCAAACTATGAGCTGCAGTATGAAGTATGAAAAGATGCGGTAGCTATATCGCAGCCAACTGGTTAAATTAGCCGTTTAGTCAATCGTCTGGCCTTTGGAAGTAGTGCTCGCCTCGCTTCGCTCTCTCGTCTCGCACGCGGTTGATCAAAGTTCTAACCAAACCCATTTGGTCGGGGTGCCCTGGCTTAGTTACTGCGACCAATTCGGCTCGCACGTGATTGGTTACAGTTCCAACCTAAAGTGAATATCATTTAGGCCGTTATTTGAACGGCCGCTGTTTAGTTAAAAGGCTAGACGGTTAACTAAACGGCTAATTAAACCAGTTGGCTGCGACATAGCTACCGCATCTTTTCATACTTCAGCTCATAGTTTGCGGTGTGAACCGAAGTATGTAAACACGCGGTAGCTACATGAGCGAAGCTAAACGAACTTAGCTTCGTTCCCAGTGTGGCCTGCGCTTTAGTCCTACAGCTACATAAGCGAAGCTAAACCTTGCTTCGCACTCTTAACCTTGCAGCATAGGAATGGACATTTTTGCCTGTGCACTGAGTGAATTCACAAGGATAACATTACATGTAATAAGTTTTAGAAAGTAAGTTAATATTAAGTATTAGGTTTGCTTCACTATTGCATTGGATTGTACCTGTAATTGGCTGTAATAATAGTTGTAAGTGATTAAATAAATAAATAAACGAACTTCGCTTCGTTCCCAGTGTGGCCTGCGCTTTACGATGGGTGCTTTATAGGAGGGGTAAAAATAAAAACAAAACGCTATCAATGGCCTGCTATAGGCCGGGCACGGTATCTAACACGTTTATTTAGGGGCAGACCACTTCAGTTATGTACATTGTTGTTCTCACTTTTCTAACTAGAAAGCCTTCTGACGCAGTCGGATAAAAAAAACCTAAACCGGTACGTCTTCCTTTCTTCTTTCAGCATCATCTGCCTAGCTATTTCCCAACAATGTTGGGGTCGGCTCCCATTGTTACCGGATGCAGCTGAATGCCAGTATTTTACATGGAGCGACTGCCTATCTGATCTCCACAACACAGTTACTTGGTAATACGATACCCCTTGGTAAGACTGGTTGTCAGACTTTCGGGCTTCTGACGACCCGTAACGACTGTCAAAGATCTACAAATGACAGTCGGGACCGACGGCGCGGCGGTTGGGTTCTTTTTTACGGTTCCGTACCCAAAGGGTAAAAACGGGACCCTATTACTAAGACTCCACTGTCCGTCTGTCTGTCTGTCTGTCATCAGGCTGTATCTCATGAACCGTGATAGCTAGACAGTTGAAATTTTCACAGATGATGTAAGTATTTCTGTTGCCACTATAACAACAAATAGTAAAAACGGAATAGAATAAATATTTAAGTGATACAACAAACGTGATTTCTTTGCCGTTCTTTGCTCGATATTAATAAACGGCAACAGGTAGATACTTGAAATATTCACAAAATATTTAGTTGTCCGTTCACTTTAAAAATAAGTATTAACATTAAAATAAAATAAATAGGTATTTAAGGGGGCTCCCATACAACAGACGTGATTTTTATAGATAATGGTGTGGAACCGTTTGTGCGCAAGTCCAACTCGTTTGTTCTTTCTCCCCGGGTGGTGTTTTTTCTATAGAGACGCTCTCGCCTGTTTTCTTTCTGGTTAGTGACCATATGGCTATGATTTTTTACAGAATAATAAATGTTAGTTACTTGTATGTCCCTATGTTTTCCTTTTTGATAATACATTATTTTTATAAGCACTAGAACCCTCAAAAAATGCTCAAAATTGCCTATTTAGACCGCTGTTAACAGAGGCCTAGGGTACAAATTTGACAACTATTAATGAAAAAAGGGAAACATGGCGACACAGTATATATCCTTCTTATCCAGTGTATGAAATATCTTTTAAATTGGTTCAATATTGGTGGAGAAAATAGGCGAGAGCCAAACCTCGAAAATGTGACTTTTTACTTAGGCTATTCAGTCGGATCTGCAGTTGTCCTTATCGCACGAATTAGAGGGCGATAGGCAGAGGCGAGAGGGCAGAGTTTCTTCAAATACCTAATTTTCAAAAGTCTTTCCGCCCGTATTTCCTCTTAAAATTGTAAGGTAAGCAAGCCTGGCGAACAAAATTCTTCTTTCTCTGTATGAAGGAGGCCTTTGCCCGCAGTGGAACAGTAATAAACTGGTATACTACATAGATTTTTGCAGGAGACGATAAAAATTAAAGTAGAGTTGTGACTAAAGGTGCCTTCGTGTGTTTTGCATGTAAAGTGCTCAGCGCCGGGGACATAAATTAGTGAATGTTTTACAAGGTAAGGGCTGCCACGAAGGCAAATAGACTGTGCATGTACCAAGGAACTTATTTATGGTGGCAGGGACATCGATGCGCAAATTGTAAACATGAATTCAGCACATGAAGCCCCCTCCCTAATGTAGAAATTTTTCGTCATTTATCAAAAAGGTACAAATTTTTCGTAGAACCCTACGCGGTCAAAATGTATAGAGCACAATTTTTTTTTTTCGGAATTTTGTTCTGAATCCATAATAACAGAATACCAATTCCCGTTATTAAAAACGTTCACAATCTAGTCGCAATCTCATCTCAGCGACAATCAATGTCAAAAACTTGTCAAAAATGTAAGGAAATTAGAGGTACCTACCTATTTTTGACAGATTGAGACAAATCATACTGTGAACGTTCTTAAAATTACGAGAAAGTTGAAAATCTATTAAAGAAATTTGACAGATTGTAGTAGCTTGATGTGCTGAGATCTGTATACGTTGTAAATCATGGATGTGAACAAGTAAAAGAACTTACTACATAGTTTCGGTAAGTTACTTTCTAGCTAATCGTTTATCAAGGCAGCCACTGACGAGCACCCCAATTGCGTAACACACGATCGATCGGAATCGGTTTCATTTTGACAGTTCAAAAACATTCATTGCGTTATTTACGTGTTGTGCAGACAAATTTTTCGAACATATGAAGCAATGGATTAGCAACTTGCTTCAAAATGATTCAGATTCTGGTTGATCGTGTGTTACGCAATTAGGGTGCAGAGTATGGTGAAGTCTTTCAAATATGGCAGGCATTGTATACCTACATCAGCTGACTAGTCTTTTCCCAACTATATTGGGATCGGCTTCCAGTTTCACCGGGTGCAGCTGAATACCAGTATTTTACATGGAGCGACTGCCTATCTGACCTCCACAACCCATATACTAGGCAACTCGATACACCTTGGTAAGTGGCTGTCTGACATTCGAGCTTCTGACGACCCGTAGCGACTGTCAAAGATCCACGAATGACAACCGAGACGAACGGCTTTTATCGTGCTTTCCGAGGCACGGAGGGGTCTTGATTATATGTAAAGGTTAACTTACAGGATATGTAGGTATAGACCTTGTGTAACTAAAATATGCATCCTCCTATAATCGCACAAACTTGTTGTGCGATTATGAGGATGCATTTATTTTACTTAAAATAGAATATTCTTTATTATGTGCACCCTACGAATAATCTTTTATTATTCGTAGTGTACACCATATAAATTACAGACATAAATATAGAAATTTTACAATGGGAGGTCTTATCGCTAAGAGTAATCTTTTAAAGACGACTTTTGAATGAATTAAAAAGGGGAAGGAGAGACAAATAAAAAAAACTTATTTAAATAGAAAGACTTATTTCTTTAACACAATTTACATTATGATTATAGTTTCCATTCCCTCCGAGCCAGCCCTAGCGCCAGCAAAAACGGGCACCTATCCTGCTCAACGTAAAATAGTGAATAAAAATAAACGAAGAAGCAACAATCACGAATGCTGGAGGATATAAATTTTGTCGTGACTAAGGACGCCTACAGACGAACGATACGACGCCTGACGATGTATCCCAAACGTTCCAAGTTGACGCACAATAAGTTGTTAAAAAAAAAAAATAATCAGTAACCTCCTACGCTATTGCCAATCTGGGATCCTGCGAGTGGATGACCACACACGGGCAATGTACGAGTATCACTTGTATTGGAACTTATATTTAACAATGCTATCCGCGTTGCTGAATTTTGGGCCAAACCAATTTAAGAAAAAGCGGCCAAGTGCGAGTCGGACTCGCCCTTATAGGGTTCCGTTGAGTTGATTGAATGAAAGGTAAATTGCGGTTTACGATTTATGAAGTATTAAAAAAAAACTACTTACTAGATCTCGTTCAAACCAATTTTCGGTGGAAGTTTACATGGTAATGTACATCATATAATATTTTATTTTTATTTTTATCATTCTCTTATTTTAGAAGTTCCAGGGGACTCATTTTACCACTTTGGAAGTGTCTCTCGCGCAAACTATTCAGTTTAGAAAAAAATGGTATTAGAAACCTCAATTTCATTTTTGAAGACCTATCCATAGATAACCCGTATGGGATTGATGAAAAAAAAATTTTGAGTTTCAGTTCTAAGTATTAAGGAATTTCGAAGAATTTGAATTTCTAAGTATTAGGGAACCCCCAAAATTTATTGTTTTTTTTTTATATTTTTGTGTGAAAATCTTAATGCGGTTCACAGAATACATCTACTTCAATTTCAACATTATAGTTCTTATAGTTTCGGAAAAAAGTGGCTGTGACATACGGACGGACAGACAGACAGACATGACGAATCCATAAGGGTTCCGTTTTTTGCCATTTGGCTACGGAACTCTAAAAACAACTATATTTTTGCCATCAACACGCTAAGAAGAAAAATGTATCATTGAAGTTATTTTTATTTAGACTGTTTTTGAAGTGAAACTTCTTCGGCGAAGAGTCGACTGAGAGTGAAGTTTCATTAACGCGTCAAGTTTTGGCACATTTCGTTACATGAGAGAGAAGAAAGATATGACTCTCTCTCACACAAAATCTCTCTTATTCAAAATATTTTAAGAAGTGTCACTTCGCTATTACATAATTATACGTTTGCATAAACGCTGCACACGCAATTTTTGTTTGCTCAGATGTCCGTCGCGGATTCCTAGTTACTTTGACAACCGCCGAGAGGCTGGATAGGGAACCGATAACATTGTCGCTCCTTATTTTACGACTGGTGTGATATATAAAAAAAAAATACTGCCAACAAGCTCTAAACGTGACAAGCGACAAGACCTAAAGCAAATAATAAACGATTGTATTGAATCGATCGCGTCTTGAATTCTCGATTTATCAAATCATCGCAAACAGTAAGGTGGAATTCGATAAAATTTCGGAGCACTTCTCGCATTCATACGAGGATCTCCAGCAGAGACTGTTGCCCACATATTTCAATCCTTTCAAGTTATAGTTATTTCACATTTGACAGCAGCAACCCGAAAGCAACCTTATCGTAACGAGTGTAAAGATTACTGTGATTAATAATAATAATAATAAGCTAGCAACACCAACGTCAACGTCAACGTCTCTTTTGTCGTCTCTTCACAATTTGATATTTTATAATTTTTAGAAGCAGTTAATAAATTCATATACGGCAACCATATCAGGAAAAACCAAATTTATTAAAACATACCTAATTTTAAATAAATAAAATGAACAACCTACACATTCATCAAAAACTGCCGAATCGGACGTGACATCTGTCATGTCACCTCCGATAAAACGTGAAAAATGACGAAAAAGGATTGAAGATGTTGACGAGATCAGCAGCTCGCCGCGCACTTATACCACCTCCGGATTCGTCGCTCAGCCCCGCCCCGCCGCCGCCGGAACCTAGCCCCATCGAGAGTGCTGTGACACCGGCCGTAGCAGTTGCGTCGAGCTCGAGCGACGAATATTTTTCCCCGCCGACGTCGCCAACACCTGTACGTCGGCAGGGGAGAGGCCGGCCACCGAGGAGCTTGGGACTTAGGGGCCATCCGGCCCCGAGCCGGGTCCCCGCTACCGGTGGTTGTGTGCAGCGCATGAGATGGACTCAGTCTATGAACGAGAACGTCATGCGCGCATATTACAGGTCTACAGAGGGGGGAACTAACCTCACTGCGTACCGTGATAGGATGCTGTCTCTGTTCCAGGAACTGGAACCAACTGTCAACGTCTCGGCCCAACGACTGTCGGATCAGGTGCGGGTCATCCAACGTAATCACAGGTTGGACGATATCGCACTTGATAGGCTGCGCTCAGAGGTACTGGGCAACCAAATCGTCTCGACTCCGATACAAACCGCGGCACCAGCGTCAACTACTGATGCCATCCCGCCGCGGTCCAATCATGTTGAAGAAGATGATGATAGGGTTGACACAGTAAGTAGCCAGTGCAACGTCCGACTGAGGAGCGCACTGGAGGATGCGTTTCGCGAGTATAGGTCCACTCCAACCGAACTTAGACCCCGAATACCACGGCTACCTATGCACAAAAAAAAATAGGGCGCTGGTGTGTGCCTTGGACTCGCAGCTCAAGAACTCGAAGCTCTTCGAGAGCAGCGAGGATCTTGTTGATACACACTCGATCCTGTATTGCGCGGCTGTGGCGGCATGTCGTTTAGCTAACGTCAAGTTTCCCAATTGTGACGTAGCTACTCGACCAAAACCAGCCGTACCAGCCTGGCAATGCAGGATCGAGCGTCGTATCGATGGGGCCAGGGTACTCATCGGCAAACTATACTGCTTCAGGGAGGGCAATACACGACCACGAGTGATGCGCTTTGTGAGACAGGCATTTTCGGGGACTGGAATCAGCCCTCGGGAATACATGTCCAATGTCACAGAGCGCATCGACTTCCTGAAGCAAAAAGTTTGTGCATGGGCGAGTCGTATTCGGCGATATAAGCGGCGGGTTGATCGATACACGCAGAATCGCATGTTCCAGAGCGATGAGAGGTGGGTATATAGAGCTTGGGAGCGACCTGAACAAAACGTGACGCACGTGTGCCGCCCGGATGATGCCACCACGAGTGCATTCTGGCGCAGCATCTGGTCGGTGCCCGTCTGTCACGCTGAGGGTGGCTGGATGCGGGATATCGAGCGAGTGTGTGGAACTATACCAGCAATGGAACCAGTCTTAATTACACCATTAGACGTTGCCAGAGCAGTCCGTCCGTTACCGAATTGGAAATCACCGGGACCGGACGGACTGCATAACTTTTGGTTAAAATGGCTAATTAGTTCACACACTTGCCTGGCATCTCAGTTCCAGTCATCCTTAGAGTCTGGGTCGCTACCACAGTTTCTAACAACAGGCGTTACCCACCTGCTCCATAAGTCAGGTAGTCCCGCGGAACCCAAGAATTATAGACCGATCACGTGTTTGTCGACGGTTTATAAACTTCTTACATCCATTTTGAGAGCGAAAATTACAACAAACACGCACATTGACAGTAACTCGATTATGTCTGCCTCTCAAAATGGATGTAGGAATGGGTCCCGCGGTACTAAGGAGCTACTCCTCATAGACATGGCCATTAGCCAACAGGTTCGCCGATCCCG
The DNA here is from genome assembly GCA_945859715.1 of Apamea sordens. Taxonomy (NCBI): domain Eukaryota; kingdom Metazoa; phylum Arthropoda; class Insecta; order Lepidoptera; family Noctuidae; genus Apamea; species Apamea sordens. The sequence continues at coordinate 3,633,757 of OX244002.1, forward strand.
CAAGGATATGTCGACATGTTGGATAGATTATAAGAAGGCCTACGACTCGGTGCCACATACATGGCTCATGAGGGTGCTGGAGTTGTACAAGATAGATGCAACTCTACGCACCTTCCTTGAGTCGTGTATGGGGCAATGGAAGACGGTCCTTCGCTATCCAGGGTGTCGACAGATCCAGGGGAATGATGAGCCTGTATGGATTAAGCGGGGAATATTTCAGGGCGACAGTTTGAGTCCTCTTTGGTTCTGCTTAGCCCTGAATCCTCTAAGCACACTGCTGGAGGATTCAGGTCTAGGCTATCGGTTGAAGAGAGGTGGTCAGGTCATATCTCACCTCCTCTACATGGATGATTTGAAACTTTTTGCCCCCAACAAATTGCATCTGATGGAACTACTGAAGGTAACTGAAACTTTCAGTAGTGCCATCAGGATGGAATTTGGTGTGGACAAATGTGCAGTCATGCATGTAAAGGGGGGGAAGATTATGGAAACCGAGGGAATTCCACTTTCCGATTCCATACACCTTAGATCCCTCTCCTCATCCGAAAGCTATAAGTATTTGGGTATGTCGGAAGCGTTAGGCATCAACGGTGCTGACATGAAGCAATCGTTGAAGGAGCGCTTCTTTTGTCGCCTGAAGAAGGTATTAATTAGTCTTCTTTCGGGCGGAAATAAGGTGCGCGCCTTCAATGGTTGGGTCATGCCGGTTTTGATGTACTCTTTTGGCATACTCAAATGGACTCAGACTGAACTCGACGCCCTGGATAGAAGGGTCCGTACTCTACTGACCGCAAACCGGATGCATCACCCACGATCATCGGTGATGAGACTGTATATCCCGCGGAAGTGTGGGGGTCGAGGCTTTTTAAATGCGAAGACCCTCCACAACCGGGAGGTGTGCAGTCTCAGGGAATATTTTTTAAAAGCCGAAGTGGGTATGCACCGTGATGTGGTCGCAGTGGACAAGGGGCTCACCCCGCTCTCCATGGCGAAAGAGAACTGGCGCAAACCTGTAGTACTTACTACCGATGACCGCAAGAAGATATGGCAAAGCAAGGAGCTTCACGGACGCTTCTATCGGGCTCTTCATGAGCCCGGTGTAGATTTCTTAGCGTCCGTATCCTGGCTACGTTTTGGTGACCTCTTCGGGGAAACTGAAGGTTTCGTCTGTGCAATTATGGACGAAGTTATCTTGACGAATAACTACCGGAGACATATTATGAAGGACGGGACGGTGGACGTATGTCGGGCATGCCACCGTCCGGGTGAGTCCATCAGACATATTATCTCTGGTTGTTCTCGTTTGGCTAACGGCGAGTACTTGCACAGACATAACCAAGTAGCCAGGATTATTCACCAGCAACTTGCTTTGAAATATAAACTTGTGGACTCTGAGGTACCGTATTACAAGTATGTGCCCGACCCAGTTCTTGAAAATGACAATGTCACGTTGTACTGGGATCGGTCTATCATTACTGACAGGACTATTGTCGCAAATAAGCCTGATATAGTGGTGATAGATCGATTAGCGCGCCGCACAATGATTGTCGATGTTACCATTCCACATGACGGGAACCTCGTGAAAGCTGAGAAAGAGAAACAAATTAAATATCTCGACTTAGCACACGAGGTTGTTGACATGTGGAATGTTAGCTCGGCTATCATTGTGCCGATTGTCGTATCGGCCAATGGCCTGATAGCCGAAAGCCTCGATCAACATCTATCGAGGCTCTCGTTAGGCGGTTGGATCAAGGGCCTGATTCAGAAGGCAGTACTCCTCGATACGGCTCGCATTGTGAGGAGGTTTCTGTCTCTGGAGCCCTAACCACCGGTAGCTTGGACCCTGCTCCCGACACCGGTGGATCACTATTTTTTTATATTTTTAAATGTTTTTTTTTTTATACTAATATTTAAAAATGTAATAAAATAAGAAAAATAAGTAAATAAACGAAATAATAATAAAGGGAATATTTCTTAGAGACCGACGTGGGGATGCATCGAGATGTAGTCGCGGTGGACAAGGGCCTCACCCCGCTCTCCTTGGCTAAAGAGAACTGGCGCAAGCCAGTAGTGCTTGACACCAATGATCGCATGGAAGTATGGCAGAGTAAGGAGCTTCACGGACGCTTTTACCGGGCCCTACATGGGCCCGATGTAGATCTACCAGCGTCCGTAGCCTGGCTGCGTTTCGGTGATCTCTTTGGAGAAACCGAAGGTTTTGTCTGTGCAATTAGGGACGAAGTTATGATGACGAACAATTACCGGAGATTTATTGTGAAAGACGGCACGGTTTACATCTGTCGGGCATGCCACCGGCCGGGAGAATCAATCAGGCATATTATCTCCGGGTGTTCTCGTCTAGCTAACGGAGAGTACTTGCATAGACACAACCTTGTAGCTAGGATAATCCATCAGCAACTTGCTCTGAAATACAACCTTGTGCAATCGGAGGTGCCGTACTACAGGTATGTGCCCGACCCAGTTCTCGAAAATGGTAATATCACATTGTACTGGGATCGATCCATCATCACTGACAGGACTATTGTTGCCAATAAGCCTGATATAGTGGTGGTGGATCGATCAGAGCGACGCGCAATGATTGTTGACATAACCGTCCCGCATGATGAGAACCTCGTGAAAGCCGAGAAAGATAAACAAATCAAGTATCTTGACTTGGCTCGCGAGGTTGTCGACATGTGGGATGTGGACTCAGCCATCATTGTGCCGATAGTCGTGACAGCCAATGGCTTAATAGCCAAGAGCCTCGACCAACACCTGAAGAGGCTCTCGTTGGGCAGCTGGATCAAGGGCTTGATTCAGAAAGCGGTACTTCTGGACACGGCTCGCCTTGTCAGGAGGTTCCTCTCTCTGGAGCCCTGACCGCCGGTAGCTTGGACCCTGTTCCCGATACCGGTGGGCTACTATTTTTTATATTTTTAAATGTTTTTATACTTTTTATATTCTAATATTTAAAAATATAATTTATATGATTACATTGAAATAAAGGAGATAATAATAAATAATAAAGTTTTAATGACATAAATAAATATGTTACATTTTAATTTGAAGCCCTGACTCCTTTGCTAGGTGGTAACTGTGTTACAGGTCTTCACCCGTTTATGGAAAATTAACAATGGCATACATTGTTAATTTAAGAAAATTAACAATGTATGCTATAATATTAAAATAACGTAAAAATTAAATGAATTTAGTGCATGCATGCTCTTGAGTGGTTTGTGTTCATGTATGTGTGTGTATTTTCTATCTTTTGTGTATATATATGTGTGTGATTCTGACAGTGAAACAACATCATGGTGGCAAAAGAAGGAGGAAGTCTTAACTGTGAAAGGGGGCTACTCGCAAGAAAGAAAAATGTGTTTATTTATTGGCATTACAGCAAAATATACACCTTAAAACTATAAAAACAGAAAACAAAGAAAAAAAAAAGGCCAAAAGGGCCTCAGCTCAGCATAATGTCAGATGACAACACAAGGTGCGCCACCTGACGCTGATTTTCAGCTGCAACCCACGAGTACCATACGCTGGAATAACAACCACATAGGGAAGTGTGCCTCCTAAGCCCTTAAGCCTAAGCCTTAATGGCATTGGACTTGCAAGATGTCACAGTCTGAGACATAAATTACCTTTATCAAGCAAACGTCTTAAAATAATAAAGAACCAGCTGTTAATGGCTCCAATCCATTACAATATTAACACAACAAGATTCTTTATTAAGTCTTACGTTATTTGATAAGAACTTGAAACCAAGTTTTAATGTTTACAGAAGTTAATAAATTCTAATACTAGTGACAGTTCGAGATACTGGCATCATTTTTTGCCTCGTGTGGGTGTGATGAGATGCAAGTAATAACAGTAACTTAGAAGAAAGCATATTACTTACATGAGCAAGGTGAAGATTCATGACGTGGTAAAAAGATTGGCTAATCAGCAAGGTTTGTAGCAGAGCTGCTAGCAGTCATGCTAATTGCGTTATACACTCAATCTGAATCTAAATCTATTTGAAGGATATGGCTTATCCATTGCTTCATATGTTCGAAAAATTAGTCTGCTCAACAATGTAAATAACGCAATGAATGTTGTTGAACTGTCAAAACGAATGCCATTGCTACTTGAAGAACGTTACCTAACTCCCTTTTATTGTATGTATGTAATCCATTTCTCTCTCTTCACTGTCCCGTTGGTCTAGTCACTAGACCAAGCAAGCAAACTAGACTCTAGTGGTCGCAAGCGCTGCTGCCTAGCATGAGCTGTTAAGGCGTGTGCGTCGCAGCCCGAATGGTATTCTTAACGCATTGTCCCAGAGGTGGGACTCACCAATGTTGATGAGGTGCATGCGACTGCACGCTAGCGGCCCCTCATACTTATAATATAATAGGTACTATAATATTTTATGTGTTTTGATTATCTATTTGTTTCTGTTTAAATTATATTTGATTATTATTATTATTTGACTTAATTATTCTTTTATTACCTACATGTTTTGACATTCACGATTGATTTTTATAATTTTTTGTATTTTTTTAATTTATATTCATCTTTGTTTTTATATTTTTTTTTATGTAATATTATGGATTTTTATTATCTGCAATAAATAAATTGAATTGAATTGAATGAGCTCCTCCTGGCTTCGATTCCCAGGTCGGGCAATCTGTTATTCCTATTTTTTTTTAATCTGTTTTATGTGCGTTTTTGCGTCATGTTTACCGCAAATAAACGTATTTACTTTCTTTCTTTCTTTCTTATTGGGTTTTCCATCAGGAATGAAAACATAACTAGCGAAATGCAGATGGGTGTAAGTATAAGTAGGTACACCTTTGCATTACCCATCGGGGAATGCAGGCGTCATGTTATGTTATATCATGTCATTCAGATGATGACATAATGTCCCATGGGACGAAAAGGTTCTGGAGTGGCGACCGCGTACCAGAAAACGTAGTGTTAGAAGGCCTCCCATAAGGTGAACCGTTGGCCTTGTGAAGGCCACAGGAATCCGCTGGATGCGGGAAACACAGAACCGGTCGAAGTGGAGGTGCTTGGGGGAGGCTTATGTCCAACAGTGGACGTCTTTCGGCTGAAATGATGATTATGATAATTTCATTCATAACTCCAATAATATTGTGAGGTAACTTTACTCATACTTTTTTAATACTAAACTGACGTCACTGTCCAAAAAAGGGTTGAGAACCTCTGGCGTGGTCTTAAGATAAATACAGAGATGTGTGTGCCCGATAGGTCACAAGATAAGGATCTGAACACATTCGTCCGGTAGCCTGTCTTCCTTGCTCGGCGTGACAACTGTCTTTGTACTTTTGTACATCGTGTAGGACTTACTTTATACTTTTTTTTCAAGTAAGAAGTGTCTATTGTTGACTTTTTTGTTACTTTTGGTTCAATAGCCTCTGTGGTGGGAACACAAAACCTAATTATTGATCTGTCAATGGATAAAGTTTGTGGGATCAAGGATTGAGTTTCGTCATAGAATTCAAATTCATATCATTTATTTCAAATAGGCACATAAAAGGCACTTTTGAACATCAAAATTTATAAGAAATTAATCTATCTAATCTAGTATACTTAAAATACCTAAAGCTGAAGAGTTTGTTTGTTTGAACCCGGTAATCTCGGGAAGTACCAGTCGGGTTTGAAAAACTATTTTTGCATCGGATTATGATGCCCAATTCTTGAGAAAGGCTAGAGGCACCTTTTATTAACATGGTAGGACCATTAGGAGCTGAGCAAATAAAAAAAACAAGTCAGAAAAAATGCTAGGCGAAAATGAAGTCATACCTAACGATGCGTTGCGATGCGATGCGACGAGGTGGGTCAGGGAACAAGTTGTCAGCTTTTGCTAGTAAGAACATATTATTAGTCCTATACGTAACGGTCGCACAGTTAATAGCGATGCAAATAATATTAATGCACTTACTTTGTACTTGTTCTATTTAATGCGTTTAGAAAGGGAACAGATGGCGCCACTAATCACTGAACAGGGCCTTCTACCGCATCGAATGAAAAACGAAGATCTTTACGAGATATTTTAAAATATTACTGCACCCAAATTGCGCAACACACTGTCAACCTCAATCTGAATAATTTTGAAGGATATTGCTAATCCATTGCTTCATATGTTCGAAAAATATGACTGCAGAACAACGTAAATAACGAAATGAATGTTGTTGAACTGTCAAAAGGAACCCTTTGCTACTGACAGTGTTACGCAATCACCCCGCTGATCCTACTGACTTATATGCGGTAATAGAAACGATTATAGACAGTCTTAATTCTGAAGGATCGTAAACTGCAGTACTTGGTTCAACTTATGTAATAACTGACATAAAAACGTCCTCCAGACCGGATTTCGGCCGTCTTTCCTCAATCTCATAGTCTGATGGAATGGCAATCCAACACGACCGAAGAGTCCATGTAACCATCTCACCGTGAAAACTTAAGTGAAGTGAGCGTGGAGTGAGCTGTCATTCCGACTAATGCTAGGGATTGACACTATTGACAGCTCACTCTAAGCTCACTTCACCTAACTTTTCACGGTGAGATTTTAACAGAATCGATCGGCAGGCAGGAATAACTGAAATAAAAATAGTTGAAAATGCAATCTACAAACAACGTATAGGTAATGCTTTACGCACGGCGAAAGCCGACTGTCTAAATGGCAATTTGGCTAGGCCGCAGGTGACTAAAATCTCAAGTTCCAAAGTCGACATACAGCATCGTGGTTTTACATTTTTATGTAAAATGAAATAGTCACCTGCGATTTTATCAAAAATCGCAGGTGACTATCGCATTCATTTTCCTGTGTAAATGGGATGGCGATTTGGTAAGCGACCAGCCGCACGGGGACAATCTACCTAGTGTACACCCACAGCTAGACATAGGCCTCCCCCAACTTCGCCACTTCGACCGGTTCTGTGCTTCTCGCATCCAGCGGATTCCTGTGACCTTCACTAGATCATCGGTCCACATTGTGCGAGGCCTCGGGGTACGCGGTTGCCACTCCAAAACCTTTCGGAGTAGTAGGAACATAATAGGGTGATTATGAACTGTCGTTGCCAAGTCGAAAGCCACAGCCAATTCTTTTGACTCAATCTTATTCCTAATAAGTAACCTGATCATATAAGGACACCTGTGAAGTAGCGTAACAATAGGGTGGCAGGACAATAGCCCCCTACTAGATGGGGCCCCCGTCCCAAAAGGGCCGAGCATAGGAGGATCCTAATTTAAGTATAAAAATGCAACCGTTTTTGCAACAGTGCAACGAAGGACATCATTCAAATTTCGAACATTTTGAAACCAAAAATTAAAGTATACATTTTAACTAAAGGCTCCATTTCCGTTGACGATAAGGTTCCGATCTTCTATGATGTTGCAACCTTGGTCACCTTTGGTCACCCTTGGTCACACGTGATTGGTCACCCTTTATGACATCCATGCTCCCATCATTAAAGCGTGGTGCTTATAAAAGAAAACTATAACGTTGGTTGAGCTTCTTGACACGGAGTCCATCTTATGAATTTGTCACGGGCCTCAAACTATATACTTACTACGCCATTGCAGCTGTCAATTCTTCATCATGAATCACACATTTCTCTGCGTCAGTAACTTTGTAGGTGCCAAACATTTCCCTGATCACCATATTAATGAACACAGCAAACTGTTGAGCGGTACCGTTACAACCTTCTAACCTAAATTCAAGAAAGGGCTCAGTTAGCTCTCCTGGTAATATAATCAAATCTTCATAAACAACTTTAATTGCTATTAATTGCATTTCTCCGTCCATTTTGTTTGTTTAATTACTGGTAGTTATGAAATGACTACATGCATGCGGTATTAGTAGAAGATTTTTAGGTTAATAACGTAGGTACAGACGCCAGCAGGTCAAGCTACCCGAAACTGTCAAATTTTCCCAATCAACCTTAAACCTTAATGCTTTAGCGATAAAGTCGAATATCTATTAAAGAAATTTGACAGATTGTAGTAGCTTGATGTGCTGGCGTCGACGGAGATATAAGGGGGTCTACTCCGAAGTAGTATCGGCCGAATGTTCGGCCGTTTCCTGCTACGAAGTTACTACATATTTGGTTCGGTCGGTTCCGATCCTACACTGCACTCTTTCGAATATTGACTATGGTCCCGACCCAACAGAGCTGATCTGAACTTTTTTCGCATTTTTCGATAATACCTATTCGGTCGGCGATGTGTCGGTCCGATCCGAACATTCGCACTTTGCACTTCGGAGTAGGCCCCCAGGTTTTATCGTTACCTAAACTGTCTTTTAAAGTTTCTTGCTAAAATGAATTGAGAATTTTTTCATACCAGCTTCTGACTCGGGCTTCGTCCGCGTGAAATTTCTCGTTCCACCGACCCACCGCGTCGCATCGCATCGCCAGCCTGGGGGCCTAAAAAGGCCACTTTAAGCAATACCTTTAAAAGCTATTCATTTCCTGAATTCCCAGCAGATCATTAGCAATTCCTCTAATTTTCGTAAAATTTCATTTCATATTATTGCCGCATGAAAAAAATAAAAACCGTAATTTTATCGGTAAATTTTTTATTAATCATTATTGGTTTTTTATTTTTTATTTCTACTGTTTAAATATTATTTCATTGTGATATGAGTTGCACACAGATCATATTATGAATGGTCTGCTTGTGACCAATTTACGATTTTTAATATGATTCTTATTGTTATCCTATTATGATTCTGCCAAAGTGGCCTTTTTAGGCCCCCTGCGCTATTACTACGTTTTCACTTAGCTTTCTTCCTGACTTTTTTCTTTTTGCTCGGCTCCTAAGAAAGAAGAACGTCACGCTTGGACCAGCACGATGTTATGTAGTCGTACTTATTATCCTTCCTCAGAAATTAGGCCATGAAATGCAAAAAGAATTTTTCAACCCCGACTGGTAGTTCCCGAGAGTAGCGCGTTCAAACATACAAAGAAATTCTTCAGTTTCATTGATAGTATACATAGATACGATTAGATTTAGATAACATAACATCACGACTTTAATACCCGAAGGGTAAGGCTGAGGTGTACCCTATTGTACAGACGCCAGCAGGTCAAGCTACCCGAAACTGTCAAATTTTCCCAATCAACCTTGAACCTTAATACTTTAGCGATAAAGTTGAAAATCTATTAAAGAAATTTGACAGATTGTAGTAGCTTGATGTGCTAGCGTCTGTTATACACCAACATTTCGCCTGTTATGGTTACAGGGGCATCTTCTTATTCTTCCATTGCCATGAAGCGGGTACAAAACCAGACCCCAGGCTGCTACTGAGAAATTCCTGGTGGAAAAATCCAATAATACTGCCCGAACCGGGAATCGAACCCAGGTCCTCATGCTCAGAAGTAGCGCTTGTGACCACTAGACCGACGAGGCAAATAATTTCTTGTAAATTTTCCTGTCATTACTTTTCCTAGTCAAAAACAACCACTCAAAATAAACTCCACTAAACGAGCCAATAAAATCGAATTGAGATCGATTTTATATCTCGATGCGATCTCAGATTGATATCAATTAACAACCTCGTTACCATGGCAACTATGTTTACGAACAGCAATAATAAAGACTCTATCCCTATTCCTTTCATTCCATTTTCAACCATAATTTCGTCATATAAAACACAAAATAGATTGCATACAAACTTTAAACGTTACTAATATTTTTGTCCCCATTCACGCTATTCTCATTCTTAATTTCTTGACCATACAGATGAAATTCCCCTATAATTTTACTTTTAATAGCAAACTTGAGGACAGTGCGTGTTTTGTAACTATAAGATTCACTTAACGGTATCTGATGTTGCATTTTATAGCCCAAAAAGGGTCAAATGACATCCCTACAGGCTTTTGAATCGTTAAAACATTGTATTCCTGAATCCTAAGGGCGAATTTCACCGATGAAACTAATCGCGATCAGAAACATCTAAACCACGTTTAAGAACTTTCAGAGAAGACAATATTCCGTTACAACAATGACACTGACAGATCTTGAACGCGCGGGGTAATTGTGTAACAAACTAACTTGACATTGGCAGAATAATCGACATCGGCTTTACTTGCCATAATTAAAAATAGAATAGAATAATAACAAACTAACAGTAGCCATAGCTTTCATTTTGACAGCTCAACAACATGCATTGCACGGGCACCAATATGTCACCACTTGGCAACTTTCGATTGCGATTTTTTCGTGAAATAACGAATGCAACATTGAAATACGACACATTACATAAACCTATGGGTTCGAAAATGCTATGTTCATAACAACATAAAATTTCATTAAAAAATAATGGAGTAAATCGCTTTTGAATAAAGCCGAGTGTGACTTTTGCTCGTGACTGCACTGATCGCGTTCAGTTACATCGGTGAAATTCACCCTTAGGGATGTAGCGTGAGGGTACAACATTCTAGTAAAAATAACAAATACAAAAACATTATCTTTGGTTAGATCTAATTGCCACTTTCCTCTGTTATTCTTTATTTCGTGCACTTGATTGTAGAATTGTTTTAGGGTACGTATTCATTTGTTTAATCAAATAAAACGAGCGATGCCGAGGTGAGATAAGATGTAGGAATGTAAACGAGAGACCGCTGGTCAACAACCTGCAATTTGAAGAAAGAAAAAGTATTTATTGCGACTCACACAGTAAGATCACAAACTAAACTAAACACAGTCAAAAGTAAAAATAAATAGTTATATAAAAAAAGGAACAAAAAAATTAAAAGAAATAAAATCTTTTTAAGAACGAGCTTTTATTACTTGTCAATAAAAAGAACTAAAAAATTAAAAATAATTTAAACCTGTTAAGAAAAATACCATTATATAGGTACTGTAGAGGCTTGTCTGCCGAAGGCAACCTCATATGTTGCAGGCCGGATATAATTTAGCGCGGATGACATACGAACGTTCAAGCTAGTGTCAAAGATAGGTATTAGTTAGGTTTTTGGTTTAGAATAGAAAGTGATAATTTAGAGAGAAATATGTAAAGACGTTCTGCAAATATGATATAAAAGAAGTCATATAGTGTTTGATTCCTCCGTTACCTCAGAGGGCTCGTCTAGTCCTCTATAGTACCTACCTACACTGCAACATTTAACGATAATTAACACAAACCCTAAAACTTTACACCTTGTATTAAATCTTTGCGTTTTTATCACAGACCCAATTATCTATATCTATATACTTATAATAAATCTGTAGAAGTGAAAATTCTGTACATTGAAAATATAAAAAAAATAAATGGCAGGGGGTGTTACTAGACCGACACCGAACCCAAAAATGTTATTAAAAAAATTTTTGTCTGTCTGTCTGTCTGTTTGTTCAGGCATCACGCAAAAACTACCGGTTCGATTACGATGAAACTTGGTATAGTTATTCTTTAATATCCTGGGCACCACACTGGGTACTTTTTATCCCGGAAAAGTATATACAATAAAAAACAAACTTAATTTTGCGGTTCGATCCCTAAGACCCGGTTACTGCACTGCTGTCCCTACAACCGCAAATAATAAGTTTGTCGTAGGTTACGTCACCCGCAGTATTATCTGTGCGACCTTTTTATTCCTTTTAGTTTTTAGAGTTATTTAGGTTTATTTTTATAAGTCGTAGGTATAGATTTTAATTTTAAAGTATAGGTAGTATATTTGATAGTGTACGTAGTGACCGTAGGTTATTTTATAATACTGTTAGGTAGGATTAGTCATTCGTATCTAGATATTAGTTTTTAGGGATTTTGCTTAATAATTGAGTTTAGATTAGTTATCATCAGAAATAGGTTTATTTAGGTAGGTAGGTATTTTATTTTCTGTTATTGAGTTTATTTTTTTAATTTTTTTAATTAGGTGGGTACTTAGGTAAAGATATCATATAGGTACCCATACCCTCTTAATCACCACTAATGAGACACAATTGGTTTTCTATTGTAATTAGCCACAAAGGGCCCGCGAGAGAGATGGCATCCTGGGGAAGCACATACATTTTTATCCTGTTAGCACGTTCCTGTGGGATAATTTCCGACATCCACGCGGGCGAAGCCGCGGGCAGAAGCTAGTTTATAAATAAAAACTTTTAAACAAAAAAATTAAACCGCCGATTAAACTAAAAAGCAAAAAATAATAAACCATTTTTATTTAACTTCTTAAACTAATGTAAGTATACCTAAGTAATTTTGAGTCGGTGCCAAACAATCTATAAACAAAGATCACTAAATTGCCTATTTAAACGGCGCCGACTCCGAAGACTCCGAAGAAAATAAATAAGTAAATAAGAAATAAGCAGTTCCTTTGTATTCATTTATAACTATGTCATATGCCTATGTATTTTACTGTGTGTATGTACATAAATAATAAAATAAATAAACAAATAAGAAGTGGCAAACGGTTCTAAGATTATAAGATCAATCTAGGTACTGTTTCGCAAGTCTAAAAGCGAATCCCTTCATTATAACCGTACAGTTTATTATTATGAAAGTGAATCACCCGTTTCAGTGATACCTACCTACCTAGTACCTCTATATGCGGTGATATGTAGGTCGGGAGACTATTTCTATTCATTTTCTTTGGGCGCAATTAACTGTCTCGTGTCCAAGTAATGAGTAGACAGCGGGTGGCTTAGTTATTTATGAACGGTTTAATTTATGAAGATGAGAATAGTCAGTCTGGGGAAAGTGCAATTTAAAACCGTACTTACAATGTAATACATTATTAGTAGTACATTCTTATTAGTACTACATTGTTTCTAAGAGTTTCCATCACGTCTGTGATGTGTACAGAAACAGATTTTTGAACTAATATTTCAAGCAAGTACGGACGCCAGCAGGTCAACCTACCCGAAACTGTCAGATTTTCCCAATCAACATTGAACCTAATGCTTTAGCAATAAAGTCGAAAATCTATTAAAGAAATCTGACAGATTGTAGTAGCTTGATGTGCTGGCGTCTGTACAAACACAACATACGTTGACCTCTAAATGAATTATCATCAAATTATTATTATTTGTTTTATCGTGTTTAGATGTCGATTTCCATTATGTCTGCTGAGTTTTGCTAGCTATAACCTGCTCATTAGGTTAACCGTTTTTTGACAGCTGTCTTAGAACGTACATATTCCAGATTACGTAAAAATTTACTATAAAATGCGTAATAAAATAAACATATAATAAACTGCTTTATCTTATTGAATTATCTTATTTATGGCTTCTTACAGACATTATAATACCGTACGTGTATCAATAAATGTATTGTGTGTTGTGGCAATCACTAGTTCCATCTGTCAAAAAACTGTTTACGAAATGGACAGCGTGTAATTTGACCCTTTAGATTCGTAGCCCGAATTTATCGTAGAATTTGTCCAAGATATCAAAGCTTCGTTGATTAAAGCACAAGCGCTTAACGTTTTATTAGAACCTTCATCTTGTATCTTGGACTTCAGCAAAACAATAAAACACGGGAATATAAGTATGGTAACATTTTCTATGATTTATAATCGAGTTAAAAAGTTGTAAGCAACCAAATAAACATTATTGTGCAACATAATATTATTTATAAATATTATATTGATTCGTGCAATAATATATTATTACGGCTATTATGATAGGAATTTGAAATTTTATATGTTTACATATCTTGCTTATTTATAGGGTTTGATAAAGCTATGTAGCGGTCTGATTTAATTTTATGGTTTTCACACAAAGGGCTATGTTTACTGTTTAGCATACTTTAAAGTAAATTGATACATTTCCATGAAAATAGAATTTATTATTTCGATTATATTGATGTTCAAAACATTTGAAGAACGGTGGGAAAATCTCCATACCAAGGTGCTTATTTACAAACGTTGCTTGAAGTTAGGAGACGGCTAAACGTCAAAAACGTATGGTTAAACAGTCGCTAAACTTTAAGCAACGTTTATAAATAAGCTCACAAGTGTTTACCTTCCAGTCACGTACGGGGTTCCCCAAGGCAGTATTCTAGGCCCAACCCTATTTCTCGTTTATATAAACGACCCCACAAGTCTCAAACTTTCCCATGGCAAAATTGTCTCATTTGCAGATGATACTGCTCTCATTTTCTCTGCCGATACATGGGAACGGGCTTTTAAAGCTGCCCAACATGGTTTCAATGCTGTGAGGGAATGGCTAGAGGACAATGTGTTGACTCTCAACGTGGAAAAAATCAAATATGTTTGCTTCGGTATACGGTCAAACACAGAGACGAGTGTTTCTCTAAGGAAAACTGTTCATGTCCTAAAAGAGCGTGTAACACTAATAAAATATCTTGGCGTTATCATAGATAAGAACCTCAACTTGAAGGAACACACAAAGGCCCTCTGTGGTAGGATCAGGAAGTTAATTTACATCTTTAAGACCCTCCGACACGTCACTGACCCCTCTGTGCTGAAGCGGATATACTTTGCCCTCTGCCAGTCCCTCATTGCTTACTTTATTACATCATGGGGATGATCCCCTAACTCTACCATAAAACCTGTTGAGGTTGCCCAGCGTGCCATTCTGAAGGTTAGCACCTTCAAACCAAGATTGTTTCCTACCTCGCATCTTTACGAATTCTGTGGAGTCCTTACAGTAAGGCAACTTTTCCTGCTCAATATTATATTAAGTAATGCAACATAAGAAGATCTTTTACCACCCACTCACTTTGAATAGGCGCACAAAAGACTTGGTTTGCTCACAGCCCATCGCTTCTAAAACAAAATTTAGCACTAGATTTGCTCCATTTATTGGCCCCTACATCTACAATAACATCAATAAAATCTTAACATATACCCGATGACGAAAAAATCTTGCAAAACTACAGTAAGTGAGTACCTACAGAAACTCACATAGGAGGAGACAGAAAAATTGCTGGAGATACTAGATAAAAATGAACTAAAAACCGAACTAAATGGTAATAGTTGAATTATTAAAATGAAACTAAGTAAACTATCACAAAAATAACAGAGGTCATGCTCCGCAATCTTACACATCCTCTTACATTCATTCACGCACACCTCCATCACTGATCACAGACAAAGAGAGGACTGGATACACACCTAGATTTTTAAATAAGTAAAAAAAACTGTTTCTTTATTTCTAAATTATTACTCTATAACTATATGTTGAATAAGATACGTACATTCATACTTGGGATCATAGCACTGTCTTAATAAGATACTTAATTTGTAACTCAGGGAGATCGGCGTTGAAGGCTGAAATACAAGCTATGCCTAGTTCGGCCTCAAATGCTAATACTTTTGTGTACTGTAAGTTTAGATTAAGCACTCTACTTGATAAAAAAATGTAAATTTTTATGAGAATAAACATTATTATTATTTAACCTACCTACGAGGTTATAGCTTTATGGCATTTTAGGTTTCCTTCGATTAAAAATCACTAGAATTACTAGTATTTTTAGAGGATGGGTGGCATGGGTTAAGCTACGCTTGCCGCGATGGGTTTGTGGATGGGTGACCATCCATTACATATATGGAAAACCGTCCGTGACTCGGTCCCGGCTTGTTGTTCGTAGATCTAGACCAGGGGTTCCCAACCTTTTCTTGGTCAGGGACCACTTTTATATTATTCTTGTTAGCAGGGACCACAATGTAGGTATAATAAAAATAAACTGTAATAATCCAACTGAAACTTTAATTAAAAACTTAATAGGAATTACATACGGGGACTCGACGTACCGCCCCCTCCACCCGCGCTCTTCTCACTCACTGCACGGCGACCAACGGCTCACCGCCCGCTAAATTTAAAATCGTTCGCGGACCACATTTTGGCTTCTGCGGACCACTGGTGGTCCACGGACCACTGGTTGGGAACCACTGATCTAGACAGTCGATACGGGTAGTCAGAAGCCCAATAGTCTGACAATCAGTTTTACCAAGGGATATCGTGCTAGCCAGTAACTGGGTTGTGGGAGTCAAAAAGGCAGCCGCTCCATGTAAAATACTGGTATTCAGCTGCATCCGGTTAGATTGTAAGACGAGCCCAGCGGAAACGCTAAGCAGCAGAGTGATTGAGTTTTACAAAGTAGTAAGATTAGGCTTACGTACGTCTGCGTGACGCTTCAGCAATTATGAAGCAGTTATCAAAAGATTTTTATTGTTTTAAACATTCCTTGATGCCCGGTTTCTAAGATATTCTTATCAGTAGTTTATCTATTCCACCGAGCCCTTGCTTCGACATCAGCAGCGATCATCTTGACAAATTGGTTTTTTGAACCCTCAGAAAACAAAGAACGTTGCCTTGTCCTCAGAAACCGGACCGGGATGGGCACTATTGTTGATACTGGAATTATTTATTGAAACAATTGATTGACATAAATATTCACAATGAAAGATAAGTATACAGGTTGGTATGGGATTGACGCGCAACCCTGTAACAGGTTGCGCTTCGACAATGTTTCAATACTCAATCATTTATTGCATTCCACAGTGTTCCAATTCTCGATGTTATGTGTGTTTACTTACCACCTGGTAAGTATCCATTTGCATCGGCATTTTGCGGTGGAATTTTCGTCGATTGTAAAAAAAAAAAAATTGCTGTTCCATACATTTTTCTGCGTAGCTAATGCACTTTACGACTTTACTATGAAACAGCTGATTTTGGTTTTGATAACCGTCGAAAAATTTCTACGGTAGCTCTAGATTCATGTGCTGAATTCAAGTTGTAGTTTGCGCGTCGAAGTCCCTGACACCCGGTATAATAATTTAATTCAAGATCAAGAAGGTCAGGTTGGTTGGGTTTAGTTGGTTGATGGTTATCAATGTCTGAAGACGCTCTTTCATAGGTACTCCTGACGTCTATAACCAACCCAAGCTATCCAGGTCACCATCTCTTCTATTGCCCAAGAAGTATACTTGTAACTTCGCAACACTATTATCATCATCTGGCTATCATTACTGCGGAATGAAGATTGCACCACTTCGTTTATCCGACTGCGCGGGAGTGAGTAATGCGTTTGGAATGGTCGTGCGAGAGTGTCATGATATACGTAATAGTCGTGCTAACGATCCTGGATTGATTGTAGTAGATGAGCATTTTATTTTGCTACAATTTGTTATGATGCATTTAAAATTGTATTAAATTACACGTGTGACTCGCTGAGAACTGAGTGCAAAGCGATCAGACAATACCCAGTAAGCGATGCTGGTTGTTGGGCTGACTAATAAGTGTCTCCATTAGTAGGAATAGATGTGCATCCCTGATGACGCATGTTCGCTGCAGCACGAACAGCAGTGCAATTCTGTAACCATCTCACCGTGAAAACTTAGGTGAAGTGAGCGTGGAGTGAGCTGTCATTCCAAATAATGCTAAGGATTGACACTACTGACAACTCACATCAAGCTCACTTCACTTGAGTTTTCACGGTGAGATTTTTACAGAATCGACCGGCTGTATTCTCAGTGTGTTCCCAGATGGGAATCCCTGATATTGCAAAGGTGGATACAGCTCCACGCTGAATTTTAATTGTATAACTGGGACTGTAAGCTACTAACACTAGAAGTGAATTAAAATTGTTACCTACCCTATGAACTACTGTCTGAAATAAAAAAAATCTATTCTGTTAACCTACCTGGCCTGGCTAGCCAAACCTGTCAATCCCACAACCTGTCGACCCAATGACATGTTGCACACTTGTTTCTCGAACTCATGACATACACTCAAACTTTTCTTGTACCTAGGACTTTTTTTTTTTATCCATATCTTCTTCGTAGATAGGCAGTCGCTTCGTGTAAAATACTGGTAATCAGCTGCATCCGGTTAGACTGGAAGCCGAGCCCAACATAGGGAAAAGGCTAGGCAGATGATGATGAGTTCAGGAAAAAACACTTCTTAGTTTCTCAAATTATTATAAGAAAGGTTTACAAACCAAATAAAGTGACTACTCAAGTTGTAATTCATGAACTTTACACCAACTTCGTAATTTAATTTCCCAATAAATAAATAAATGTTGTGTTTGGTCATAAAATTATCCATACTTATCTCGGGAGTCATTTTTGTGGGTCCCAGCAGGTCCCAGCTAAGTAAATAGTAGGCACTTAGATGTAGGTATGTTATGTTTTGTGAGGTTGTGCAATGGTTAATAATATGCTAATCAGGTGGACGGATTGAGAAACTTTGTATGTTGTACAGGTGGGATCAAAAGTGATACTTTTTAAGTTTATTTTTATTTTTATATAGCTGTGGTATTTTATCGCGCACTGGATTTTTAACTCTCGATGTTGAGCCAAGCAACATGAATGCAATGCGCGAAAAAAATAACCGCGAGTTTTTTTATTTTCATTTGACTTATTTTTTTCTGGTCATTTTCTTCAAAACTGTTTCCTTATAGATGAAAAGTATGTATCTAAGTCTGTAAGTATGTATCCTGAAGTAGCGGTAGCCAGTCTTATGAAACATGAGAGTTTTACGAAATAAATAAACAATTTTTCAGTAGAAGCAAAATATTAATATAATATTTTTTTAAGCAATTTGAGGAAAGTCACACCTGTTTTATTTTTATTTTCTTTATAAACCGATGATATGAACAAACTTAAACGCAAATGGGTACTAAATTAAAAGACTATCTAACTAACTAACTATATAAATACAAAAACAAAAGGATATTTAGGCGTCGAAGTATCGCTGTCATCCAGAATCGTATCGAAAAGACTGGCTAAGTATTGCCACGTTGAATGGCAATGCTAATTCTTTGACCAAAGAACGACCCAATACCCAATTCAAACGCAAATTAATTCATTCCAATGCCCAAAGCCCCAAACCTTTCAACTTTCGTCACCAACTGTACTTACCTACAAGTTACCTTTCAATCGCTCTCGTAAAATGTAGGAAGAGGTTTCAATACTTTCAATGCAGTAACAGATACCGGTGCAACTATTGATATAACACTTATAGAGATTAGATAGTCACCATACCTTATGCCCTTTGTGGGATCTCGATACATAAGCTTGTGCAAGCGACTTCGCTTGCGGGAAAATTCTTATGTTCATGGTAACATTTAGATTCCCGTGTAATTCAATATGGCATGGGAATGTAAATGTTGTAATTTCTTGAGAAGGTTTACAGTCAGACACACTCAAACATATTGTAATAGGCTCAAATCTCTTAAAATGGTTAATTTCCCTAAATAAGCCTGGTTGATTTGATAAAATTATATTGTATAAACGTTGCCCCACACTAGAATAAACTATAGCTCTCAGGAATAATGTAGCTTTCTATCGGTGTCTTTTTTTTTAGAATTGGATAATTAGTTCCTGAGATAAGCAAATATTACCTCATTATAATATTATAAGTAAGTATATGTATATAGTATAGAAGAGCTATTATACATATACCACACATAGCTCTTCTTTAAATAATCTTTAGTGAGTACCTAAATACATGAAAATGCGTTATCTGTGTGGGAGATGGAAGAATGAACTTCATAATCATGAAAGTCAAGGCTAGGCCTCTCTTCAGGCATCGGCAAATAACACCAAACCACGTCATTCGAGCTAGGTACCTTTCTTCAAAAGATCAGTTCTAAAATATCCCAAATGTATGCGCATACGTTGACACAGACGGAACCTCTTACTACCTATATTATAAGTAGTTTATTTATACACCTAAAGAACAAAGGTTATCAGGTGTAGGCACTTTAAAGGGATCTCACCAGTTTCTGAATGTAGTTTGTGGTTTTATGAGATACCTAGAGAAAGGTACACAGGTAGGTAGGCACACCATCGTCATCATCTACCTAGTCCGTTTCCAACTATGATGATGTCGGCTACCAGTACCTGCATCTAACCGGATGCAGCTGAATAACAGTATTTTACATGGAGCGACTGCCTACCTGACCTCCACAACCCAGTGACTGGGTAATACGACTTGCCTTGCTAAGACTGGTTGGCAGACTTTCGGGCTTCTGACGACCAGTAACGTCAAAGATCCACTAATGACAGGTAGGCACACCATATAGGTACTACCAGAACCACCTTTTTTCGTGAAAAACGAAAAATAAGAAAAAATTGCTTCGAAATAAAATAAAATCGTTTATTATGCATGTAAGATATTATTACTTATACACGTCAATACTTTTTACAAACTAAAACTCAAATCATTTATGTCAATTGAACCAATTACAGGCACTTTTGAATTGTCAAGAAGTGGGTCAGCGTCGTAGTAGCCTATGGAGAAGAACAAGAACGGGCAAGAAACACCACGGGTGTCCGTGGTCTTTTAACCGGTTTAAAAAGCCATTATCTCGCGTGGATCCATGTTCGAAGGATTATTGGCCGCAAACGCACTAGGCTATTGAAGTCACCCCCCAGAGATGCTCTAAAACGCAGCACAGAGGAACTCTGTGTCTTCCGATGGAGATAATGAAGAAATGCCGGCTCCAGCTAGATTGTAACACTCTGGGGGGTGATTTCAATAGCTTAGTAACATCTTAACTCATCGTGCTACTCTCCAATCAAAGTTAGTCCACGAGCTAGCTAGCTAGCTCTAGTAGTACGAATTTGTTCCTAAATTCAAAGTTTCAAACACCTGACACATCGAGACTATTACCTTTTACGGCTTTGTTTACAAGTTCCTGAGTCCCGGCGCCGCACATTCCCGTATTTCCTACCATCCTACCAATGTAAGCGTTGTGTCAGTCATTGCGCGCACCATCGGCATCGTGGCGCGCACGCAGCTCCGAACCCTTAGGTACTGTCAGCCTCAGAAAGATATTTATTTATGGAGCCGCGTTCTCCATAAGAACTAACTACGCTGTGGAATGGGTAACTTCATTTTTCTGACTGACTGACTCCTTGACAGCTCAAAACGTATTTGTTCGTTGTTTTGTTGTTCTGTTCATATAATACGTAAGACGATTTGGGTCTAAACAAGTCTTATATTTTCTTACGTAGGGGGGCCGATAGTAGTCAAAATTGTCTTACGTAATAAGTGTACAGCCCCAAAGTGCCTGTAGATACTTGGTTTAATTGAAATAATTATGCTTGGAGTTTGTCCTATACAAACATATCGACAACAATATTCATGTAAAATTCTCTGGCTACTGCGCTACTTATAATATAAACTGACACAAAGTTGTTACACATGTTTTTCAGGCTGACTGTACTACACCCAGTTCGAATGTAAACAATAGCAATAAATAAATAGTGTAGTTTATGGTATAGGTACTAAACTACAGAAGGAATCGTGCCGAATTTGGATCCATTTGTTATAATTTGATAAACAATGCTTATGAGGAAGGTGGAATAATATTGAGGGTGAAAAGACTCATAAAGTATGAGTACAATTTTGGTTGGATATCTTACCGATGAGCAACTGATGTGGTATCTCTCAAAATTGGAATCTGTCTCAAATATAAAGTTGTTCGTATACAAGAGTACTTTCTTTCAACCCTAGGTTTCTATCTATCTACATAAAGGGTTTTTTCATACACGTTGAATTTAAAGTTAAACAATTGAAACTTGAACGCAGGGAATAAGTACTTTGACGGCACGGTTGGCGTTGACTGCTGCGCTGCGTGTCGCGGGTTCGATTCCCGCACGGAACAAATATTTGTATGACCTACATGTATTTGTTCCGAGTCTGGGTGTTTTTCTATCTATAATATGTATGTATTTACAAAAAAAAAATGTATACAAAGTAGTTTATCAGCCATCTTGTTACCATAACACAAGCAGGTTGCTTAGCTTGGGACTAGATGGCGCTGTGTGAAATGTCCAGGGATATTATTATTATTACTTCTAACTCTGCAAGAAAAATGCAGGCTGATAAGTATTACTCTAGGGCTGACTTTTCAATAGTCAGATAACATTTATCTGAGCAATTAATACTGTGGTTTGACAGCTTTTGTATAAGAAATACTTACCTATGTTAAACTGTCATATTTGTTCTTCAGATATAATGTTAAATAACTGACTATTCAAAAATCAGTCGTGAATCTCATAATTATTTCAACGGATGATTTCAGTCCGTAAACGACTCAAATCATTTTATTAGTTAAGTAATTAGTCATTATTAGAAACTAGCTAACCGTCGTCGTACCGCGATATATTTTTTTTTTCTTTTAATTTTCTTGAATACAAATATTGTCCTGACAATAACAAACGCAAAAAAAAATATCCAATTTGGTGTAGTCGATCGGAACTTCGGAAGTTATGCGCGTAGGTCTACATACATTTCGGTGATTCATTTTTATTTATATGTATATGTAGATAAATGCATTAGAATGAAAAGCCGAATGCAAATCGTAACCGTTTCATATGCCTTCAGCTACCGCTACGCCAACGATGGCTATAAAAAATCCCGGTTTTCAAACTCACCTCATGAAACACCGCTAAATAAATTCTACTGAATAGTCTTTGAGCATTCGTTCAAGTTTACAAGACAATGCTGTTGACCACGGAAGACATAAAGTTCAAGTCCGACGCAGGCGCCACGAAAGTCCGCGTTGTGTCAGTCACCGGCGCAGGCGCAGCTTACGTCCACAGCGGTATGTAAACAGACAGACGTACGGTTTCACCGCTAACGCTAATCTACTGTGTTTGTATTGTTTCGTTTTTTTAACTCCAACGTACGCATGTTGCAGGGACTCATGGAATTTCGTGGACTTGTGAAGTTTCTAATTCTGATTAAGACCAATTGTTCTTTATAAATTAAGAATCTTATCTTTTCTTAATTACCGTGCGTTTTAATTATAGTGACAGGTGTCTGCTATTAAATTAATACGTGCAAAAAATTAAGAAGGATAAACTTATTAAAATTAAATAAATTATGTTTTCTACACATAAAGAATGCTTTGGTCGAGCTAGGTTAACAATTTAATAGCGAGCAAAATTACAGCCTAGTAAAAGATGTTGGCCTACGTACTATGTGTACTTGATTCTTATATAAGTACTCATTAAATACCGCTAGGTAGGTAATTCCTAGAACAATTCCAATATGGACTTAACATTTTAAACAATTTATTTCAGAACACACTCCAATCCAAACCACAGTGGCTTATGCCATGCCTACCTATGCATGATAATGAATGGATTAAGAAAAATCCTTTTTGGTTTTCTTTATATTAAATTCAAACTCAAATTCATATCCTTACTTTTAATTAAACCACGTACTGACCGACTGACCTGATAACTGAAAAGTACGTGACTTTTGAATAATCAAGTCAGTTGGTCAGTCAGAAATATGAAGCTAATTAATTTAATTTATTGCAATCTTCTGGACTCTATGAAATCCATCAATCTTTTGAAATTAAAGTCTTTATAACTTCACTAACCATTTAAAAAATATACCTACGTAATTTTTTTTTTCTAAAGAAACTGAACAACTATACCTACAGTCATTTAGCTAAAACTCCAATTTCATAACACCATCACAACATACTACGCACATAATTAGACATACAAACATAAAGTACGGAAGTACAAACAAAGCATGTTTTCAAAACATAATGATTTTAACTAAAACCGGTTAATCTTAGTCAGGAACAATTAAATAATAAACAAATAGAAATAACTTTCGTTTCTCACGTAATAATTAGTTGTTGTGACGATAATGAACGGTCAATGTTAGCTGTTACGGCAATATTGAAAGGCTGGTGGAGCTTGACGTCTAAACATGAAGAAAATAGCCTAGCACTCCTGGCATGATTATACAACGTGTTTTTTTTTATATCCCATAACTCTAGGGGGTCATTGTACTCATCATTATGAACAACTTTTACTAAGGGACAAAACCTGAAAGCGCGAAAAAAAAATCAGCTGTTCCCTACATTTATGTTCTTATAACTCGTCAAAATGTAGGGAACACCAGATTTTTGTTTCGCGATTCTATTTCAAACACCTATGTTTAATAAATAAAAAAATGACTTTGACTTCAAGCTCAATTCACCTAAGTTGTCACGGTGAGATTTGTACAGAATAGATCCGCAGATGTAGGTAGGAGTAAAGCTTAGAAAAGCTTTGTGAAATGTGCGCTTTTATAGCGTGACGAGAAATCGTCACGTTATAAAAGCGCACATTTCACGAACGAAAGACGGACGAAAGTCCACGTCCGTAAAATATGGAAAAACGTGCACGTTGTAACGTTACCGTGGACGGAATTAAAAAGCGTCTTCATATATATATCCATTCCCACACTGGGCCCGCGTCGGTGGTTAGGTACAGCCCACTCCCTCTCACAGTGAGAAGGCTAGTGTCCCAACAGTGGGAACATTATAGGCTGATTATAAATATTTCCATACATTTTACTATCTCGTGATACGGCATCACAACGTGGACGTCCACGATAATATCATCACGTTAAAAAATATAAAAACGCACATTCGATTGTGTTCTATCAAGTCTAGTACCTACTTATATATTATCTTGTTGTGTGTGGAGCCGATGGGAGGTAGCCATAATAACATAAGTTAATCTTGGATGGAGACAATAAAATCTTCCACATAAAATTAATTAGCAGCTTTTTATGGCCAGTCGCGTCATAATCTAACCAAAACCTTCTTTCTCAGTTGGCTGGCGACAAAAATATAAACCAGTAGCATCAACCTGAGGTGTCGTGCAATGATTGTCATTTAGAACATGTCCGCCCACAGGCTCAGGAATAAATTAAACACTTTACTATGACACCAGACATTAATTGGCTGTTAGACCACTTAATGCTAAACTTTTCTTCACTAAAATGCAACCATATAGGTCCATATCGATAACAGCTTTACGAAACTGAGATTAACTAAATCCCATTGCGAAAGAAACATAAAATCGTTATCACTTAAAACTCTTGGTAAACTAGGCTTCATTAATACTAATCCAAAGTGGCCCAAATTATCTATGCTGGCTATAAATTAAGTGCCTGAGGTTAGCCAACATCCCGACTTGGACGTAAAGATGTTGCCGTGGCCACACACGGTGCAGGAATAAAAAAGTTTATTGACGCTTCGTGTGTTGTCTATGGCCGTTAGGCCTTTGTCCTGGAGATAAAAAATAAGCTTTAATGTATTCATTTCAATCATACGGCGAGGATTTTTATTTAGATAACATTTAAGTATTGAAGAGGCTGTTAAGATAAGATGGAGACAAATTGAGGGCGCTTCACGTCTTTGAAAAATAATGTTTTGACAAGTTAAACATGGTCAAGGGTGCACCTATATTCAAGGATAAACTTGATGGTGATTAACAAATATTGAAAAACGAAAACAGTCGCTTGTGTTTTGTTTTATTAACCCATTGGTTTCAGGTTGTCACATCTAAGGCTGATTTTTCCAACGTCAGATAATTTTACTGGAGGAATAATTTTGAATTTTTGACAGTTCTTCCATACAAAAACTGTCAGACGTCAATTTTATTACACGAATAAATATTATGTGTTGAATGAAAAATCAGCCCCTAGATTAATTACTATTTTAATTATTTAGTCAATCCTAACGGACTTTCAACAGCATTTAGGTATTCAGAACTTTTATTCAAAATAGTGGTAAACGTAAATGCCATTGAAATTAGCGGATTTAGTTTTCCACACCATGGTCCCGTGGGCGCCAAATGTGGCGATTAAGAGTCAATAATTTTAGTTGTTGAAGGAAACTCTGTTTGTATATCTGTTACCTTTTCACGCCTCAAAGAGTGATATGATGAAATTTGACACCCAGGTAGATCATCATCACCTGGGGTAGGACATAGGATACGTTTTATCCCGGCATTACGTTCGCATTACTTAAATAATTCCCAGCTCCAACGTGACCGAAGCCGCGGGCGTAAGCTAGTCGCTCATAATTATGTTTATTGTGGTACTTCGTAGGAAGCACCATTACTTTTTCAGTTCATTTACCATTGCAGTACATAAAAACGGGTCAGTTCTCGAAACTTGTTTTACAGGAATTTTACAGCTCGCTCCGTCGTAACATAGCGGGGTATGTAAACAATCGACTATTGTTTCCTCTATAATTCGTATATTTAAAAGGCTTTACGTAAAGGTTACAGGGTTCGTGTTGTTGTGCTTTCTGTAAAGTGCAGTTTGAACGGACTATACTTTGACATGTCTATGGTATTTGAAGAGAAAAGTCAAGGAGTAGAGTCGCGTTAGATTCAGGGTTATCTATGGGTTCAAATTACCGTATTTTCAGATTTCTCGTGGGTTCAGTAGGTTTATTATCGAACAATGACATAGATGACATCTTTATGGTTGAAGCCACCAAAGCCAAAGGTTAGGTAGGTGTTTATCTTTACTTTAGTACCTCAAGAACAATGAAATATTTACATTTGGTTTGGTCAATGGTCAAAACGACAAATGAATTATTATGGTTCGAATAAGCAACAGGTTGCTTTTATGAAACATGCAGGCACACCAACACCAATTCAAGCATTGTAAAGCCGGTTGTAGACTAAGAGGAAAACTTAGTTTACTTTAGCTAGCATAGCTGAGGTAATTTTTCATAGAATAAAATAGAATACTCTTTATTATGTACGTCATATAAATTACAGACATAAATATATACATTTTACAAAGGGTGACACAATGGGCGGCCTTATCGCTAAGAGCGATCTTTTAAAGACAACCTCTGCATGGATTAAAAAGGGGAAGGACAGAAAAATACTGTAGGTAGTCTGTGGTGTACCATTAAATTACATACTTAATACGGTATTGTACGTGGAGTTTCTTGCCGGTTCTTCTCCATAGGAAACGACTAATTGGAACCGTGCACCTAGTTTCTGACGTTTTATAAGTGGTTTATGTGAAATAAAATATTTTGATTTTGAATACTACTACTCTAGTGGTATTCCTATTAAGGCTGATTATTCAATACGTTGGACAAAACAGCCCTTAGTATAATAATATATGGGAATAAATAATTTTTTAAACAATTTCGGCAAAATTTTTCGTACCTGTTACCCAAAGAAGGCTATTAAAATAAAGCCTATGAAAAATAAAATAGTAAAGTGGGTTACCAAGGGAATCAAAGTATCAAGTACAATGAAAAGAGTTTTATGCAGTGGCACCCCAAATAATGGTAGTATCTCGAATTACAAAATCAACTATATTCGAATTTACAGAAGGGTTTTAAAGCAAGCTAAAAAGTTAGCCATATCAGTTCATCTTAGTAAAGCTAAAAATATATCCAAAGAGACATGGAAAGTAGTAAATGAACATACAAAGAAAACAAAAAATAGACCTATTAAAAAACTAATCCTAAATATAGACAATGAAGTTATTCATGATTCCCAGGATATTGCTAATAAATTCGTTGACGGCTTTGTTTATAAGCCATCACCGACACTTAGCAAAGATAAAGCAATGTCCTATTTGAAAGAAACAACGGTGAGAGTTGAGAGTAACTTGTCTTTCGAGCTGACTACACCAATTGAAATAAAAAAGATTGTGTGTCACATGGCTAACAAAAAATCTTGCGGATATGACGACTTACCAATAACAATTATTAAGGAGAACATAGAATTTTTAGGACTTCCTCTATCTGAATTTTTTAATAAATGTATTAAAGAGTCGATTTTTCCTGATCAACTCAAACTAGCTAAGGTAATTCCGATATACAAAAAGGGCACAAAGACTGACCCAAAAAATTACCGACCAATATCCTTGCTACCAACTCTGTCGAAACTTTTTGAAAAGTTAATTAAATTTAGGCTGATGGTACATTTGAATCTAAATAAAGTGATCCATTTAAGACAATTTGGATATCAAAGGGGCATTGGCACTTCAGATGCCATAGACGCTCTCATTGATGACGTAGTTAGTAAATTAAACGACAAAATGAAAGTGGCTGGACTATTTATTGACCTGAGTTCTGCATTCGACACTATAGATCATCAATTACTGCTTGATAAACTAGATCATTACGGTATAAGAGGTGATGCTTTAAAACTTATGACGTCCTATTTACAAAACAGGAGAATGTATGTCGAAATAAAAAACATTGATGAAAACAATCATGAAGTAGCCTATAGATCTAAGATGACATACATAAAACGCGGGGTACCTCAAGGCTCAATTTTAGGTCCAATATTGTATCTTATTTTCACAAACGATCTATTACATTTCATGAACACAGTTCAGCCAGACGCCTCGTGTGTTGTTTTTGCTGATGACACAAACGTAATAATTGGAGCGCATGATTTAAAAGAATTGTCCACAAAAGTAAATAAAAGTCTACATAATCTTTCTGAATGGTTTACAGCTAATAATTTACTAATTAATACAAATAAAACAAATATAATATTATTTAAGACTACATCTCGAAACACCGACACTATAGAGGTGACATTGAAAGGAGACAAGATAGGATTGGTAAAGGAGGCAAAATTCTTAGGTATACACATTGATTCAAATCTAAACTGGAAACAGGAGCTTGCTGCTATTGATTCCTCTATATCCTCTGCATGTTACGCACTTAGGAGCCTCAGGGATGAAATAGATTTGAAGCAACTTAAAGCATGCTATTATGCTTTGGTTGAATCTAGGTTGAGGTACAGCATCATGTTTTGGGGAAATAGCTATAACTACAACTGCCAAAGAGCATTCATCCTTCAGAAGCGTGCCATTAGAACCATTGTCAGAATTTCACAGCGTGATTCATGCAAAGAATATTTTAAGAAATTAGGCATTCTTACAGTTCCAAGTTTGTATATACTAGTTCTGTTAAGCAAGTTCGCAAAACATATACATCAATATGAATCACAAAAAGAAAGAGAGCTGAGAGAGAGCACACGAAGGAAAGTTATTAAAAATATAATGGTGCCTAAATTTACCATAGCAAAGCATTGTTCACGTTACCAAGCAGTAGAGTTATATAACAAGTTACCTACTGATCTAAAAACTTTGGTCTATAACAACCACTTATTTAAGGCAAAGCTGAAAGCCTTCCTATTAGAAAAATGTTTATATTCTGTATCCGATTTGATGTTGAATGATTCCAGATAATTTGTGTATGAATTATTTTATATGGTATTGACATTTAATTTATTGACATTTCGTTTAATTGCTATTTATTTTGATTGACAAATGATTTACTTGATATTTAATTTGATGGACCTTATCTTCATTTAATTGACATTTGGTCTCCCTATAATTGACATTTATTTAATTTTGACTGACATTTAATTTACATTTAATTTTTTTTTTTTTTTTTTTTTTAAATAACGCAATATGGGATAGACATGGTTGTTTTAATTGACATCTAATTGACATCTATTTGCCATTTAATGGTTGGACATGGCTGTGATTGAGCTTTTTATGGTTGGACATACAAACAGTAATTTTAATGAAATTTAATTCTCAGTTTATTTAAGTAAAATTGATAAATTAAGGTGGTTTTTGTGCTTTTATGGTTTGACATGTGGGTAACGGTTTTTGATTGATGACATAGTACTGTTATTATTTTTATTTGCTATATGTTTGATTATTGCCTGTTATGATTTAAAAAGTATTTATTTTGTATTATTGTATATGTATTATTTTGTAAAATTCGAACACAATGTAAATTGTTTGATAAATGAATAAATGAATGAATGAATATTATGGCCCTTGCGGACCTCCTCCAGCTGCGCCCTCAGCCGAGGTCCGTAGGGCACCCCCCGCGCCCCCCAGCGAGTAGTCGCTTAGAGCTCTTGTTAAGTTTTTAAACCCTGGCTGGAGGCGTTAATTTATTGAGGCACCGACAGGCAAGCCCTAACCTTCTCGGTTGACCTGCGAGATACCATTTATAAAAATAAAAAACATTTTATTTTCGTATGCCTGCCCCACGTAGGGTTCCGCTTCTAATAACCATAATACGATGTCATGAAGCTATATTAACAGAATGTCACATCAATGGGTTAGGCTACGACTTAAGAGTTGTGTAGTACGCACTGGGCCCACGTGGTAGTGGATTACGGCTCACTTCTTCTCACCGAGAGGAGGCCTGTGTCCCACCAGTGGGAACATGATGGGCTGATTATGCATTAAGCATATCAACTTCATTCCTTATGTACAGACGCCAGCAGGTCAAGCTACCCGAAACTGTCAAATTTTCCCAATCAACCTTGAACCTAAATGCTTTAGCGATAAAGTTGAAAATCTATTACAGAAATTTGACAGATTGCATTTAGGTTCAAGGTTGATTGGGAAAATTTGACAGTTTCGGGTAGCTTGACCTGCTGGCGTCTGTACTAACGTTTCAGTATGTAGGTAGGTAGGTATGGACAGTAAAATTCTTCCTTAATATAAATAGCAAAGACAAACAATAGCGTACATAGATAATACTCACAACATGAATAATGTATTTAATAAATCTAATATTTACCTACACCCTTCAAAGTTGTATCACAGTTGTATTCACAAAGACACGTTATGTGTATTATTCATAAGGGGATTTTATATTTCCATAAATGTCCATACCTTCCTACCTACCTACACATAGGATAATGAACGGCAATAATAATAATTATCGGACATTCTTTTTTTTAATTTACAGAGAGCTATTTTATTTTTCAGCAAGTTTTCGTTACCCAACGAAAAATATTAGGTAGAGTACACCTCTGTTTAACTTTTTAGAGCTTTTTAGGTACCTATTGTAACTAATAGGTAATTCATAAAAAAAGACTTATGGGGTCGGCAAGAACGAAGTTCAAAATGAAAATCAAAGATGTCGGATGCGAAAACATAAATATTATTACATCTTGGATTTTCATTTTGAGCTCACAATCGGCTTCAGCACCTTCGAAAGCCATGAAAACGACACCCATGACGAAAAATGAAAATGTTTTCAGCCGCCATCTTTGATTTTAATTTTGACCTCTCTATCGGCTTCAGCACTCTCGAATACCATGTAAACTATCTCTCTCTCTCTCTGACTGCATGGAGGGGACATAAACGCTATTCCTACCGCAAGCTTCATTAAAAACCTCGTTCCAAAGAGTAATATTAGACGACGGAGACATATTTTATTATCATAATAAATTGTTGTCCATTCACACATTTTACAAAAAAAGAAATATCCATATACAACATTGCCAATGTGCATTATGACGATGTTACGAATAAGTTATTTGTTTTAAAAATATCATATTTTTTAAATATTGCTTGTTATAACGAAGAATATCGTTAGACTGGAGCTTAAATTGTGATTTGTGAGACAGCTAACCAGCTTGCATGGCCATTTTGTGAGAAAACGTACTTTTGATTATACTTTATTGACAAAAAGTAACGGCAATTATACCATTTTTCATATTATGATAGGTAAACAATGATATGACAGTTCATTTACAAAATAAACGGGTAGGCGCAGACATTAAATTCTTACGGTATGTAATTTATTGCAAAAAGTCAACTTCAAGCGGTGGTCCCAAGCGGTCACCCATCTCAGTAGTCCTGACCGGGTCCAACGTTGTTACGTTACGGTGATCAGACGAGAACCGGCGTGTTCAACGTGGTATCGGTTTTTGGCGAAAAATTGGTGGATCATGGCAGGTGGACCATTAGAATCTGAGTTTAGACTTTAGAAGGTTCGATTTTCGAAGTCTAGGAAACATGTCCTATAGTCAACTTATTGTCGTTAATTTGTTAATTGCACTAATTTGTTTATTAACACCAGATTTCCCGGATTCATTAGAAGTCCAGACGACAAGCGCACCACGCTTGCACACTAGCAGCTTAGGCTTAGGAAATGTTCCAGAAAGAATGCTCGGTAGAAATATTTTGATAACTTTTGCATCGTCATCATTACCAAGCCTTTAAGAAATTTTTTCTCACAGATTTCTAATCTGTGAGAAAAAATTTCTCATACAGCCTTTAACAATGCAGTTTCCTTGCTATAACGTTCTTTATTAACGCTCCTCTGACATAATGGCGTATTGTCGCCGGATCGTGGGCGATGCGCCTGACATCAGATTTTGTCCGTAATCACCACAATAATAAAGATATCTAAACATCTTAGTTCTCGTTTGTGAAATAGAAATGTCAGACTACTTTTGCTGTAGGCGTAGCTTGTATTGTGAAAGACGGACTAATAGATTGAAGCATTACCTACCCACCATGGTTTTTGACGATACGTGAAGGTTGATGTTATTATTCCCTAAAAACTTTTAAGAATTGAAATTGAATAACATTTATGCTTTACACACAGCGTGTGGGGTGTAAGGGGCACACTTACCATCTCAGTGCCCGAAGTCAACCTCACCGGCTCATGGTGCATCATGCTGAACAACAAACAAGGCTCTGACAACCGACAAATGGCGGTATAACCATGTGATTTCGCAGCTAAATGGCGAAGATTAGTGACGAACAGCAGCATCACTAGTAAGAGAAGCTGCGACCTGCGATAGCCAACCCGCATGCCAAGCGTGGCGATTATGGGCACACCCTTCAATGGCAAGCCAAAATCAACCACGGCCCCCAGTTCCCGGCCGCCTTGCTATTTTTGTGTTTTGTGTGCTGATGCTGTCGGCTGGTAAGTAGGTAGGTACTCGATCGTCTGGTGATCTTCGTGTCCATGCTTTCCTGTTTATATAAACGGATTACAAGCGGTTAACGGTTGCCTACGACACAAACTGAAAACAGTGTAATTTAATTAGGTAATTACTAGATAGATGTGTTAATTCATCAGTGATAAAATGAATGGTGAAGTCTTCCGTCCGTGGTTAGACAAGTTAATAATAATAAATTAGGGCTGTCCCTGTCTCGCATAACATCAGGTAAGATCACACAACAGATCGTAGTCAATGAAAGCCCATCCAATTTAATAAAAGTCACGTGCCCAACAAAAAAATAACAAAGTTTCCAACTGGATTTAGTAGTGGTGTGTGTGAAACAAACTTCGTAAATGTACCTAAGCTATCACTGTCAGCTTGATTGACGGTGAGAGTTTCGTTCAAAACCGAAGAATACTCTTTTAATTTTTTTACTGAGTTGTAGCATCTGCCGTTCTTTCGTATTCAATTTATTTATTTTTAATTCAAGTTCGTTACATAATTTTGATATCATATACTAAATTCGGTATAAAGACACATAAAACAAATATAAATAATACTTAAAACTCTTTCCGAACTGTTGTTATGAATGTCATTTCACAAACGGACTTTCCCATTACAGTTACAGCACTAATTTCGTTCGCTAATTTCCGCGTTCTCTTTTATTGATTTATTTTTATTTTGTCACGATAAGCAACGCTATTTCAAGGTTATATTAGCCGTAAGATAAGACAGTTACATTTATTCTCAAGTGTCAGTTTCCTCCGGTAACTCCAAAGAAAGAGGCGTGTATTGAGCGCGCAATAAAATTACGACTAAATTATGATTAAACTACGAAACTGAGTCATGAAATAAGTGATTTCCCGCGCGTGAAATGATGTGCTAACGAGCGTTCTAATAGGGTTTATTTTAACATTGGTAAAGACGTGCGAAAGTTCGAATATGATGGATAAAATTAAGTTACTGTGGTCAAAAACCAACCGGTGGCACAGAGGTTTGTACTTACGATATTTTACACCTCATAAATTTTATTCAAGCGTATAATAAACTTTATAGCTTGATTACTTACTTGGCTGTGCAAATTGCATTTTTATTGTAGTAACCTCAGTATTGTGCTCAATTGAATCCATACTTCCATACTAATTATAAATTCTAAAGTAACTCTGTCTGTACCTTACCTTTTCACGCCCAAACCACTGAACGGATTTCGATAAAATTTGGCAAAGAGATAGATGGCATTCTGGGGAAGGACATATGCAACTTTTTGTCCTGGTAGCATGTTCCTGTGGGATAATTTCTGGCGTCCACGCGGGCGAAGCCGCAGGCCGAAGCTAGTATTAGATACCTAATGTCTATCAATACCTACTTATTTACATAGCAATAATCACTGGGCAAATGCATATTCCCAATTTTAATTAGTAAATAATAATTTTTTGTCATCATCTACCTAGCCTTTTCTCAACTATGCTGGGGTTGGCTTCCGGTCTAACCTGATGCAACTGAATAACAGTATTTTACATGGAGCTTCAGCCTACCTGAACTCCACAAACCAGTTACTGGGTTAATACGGCTTTATTTATTCAGAATAACCAGTAGGTAGTTTAAACTTTACACATTATTTACTTAAAATTAACATATTTAAATATTTTAACAAACACAAGAATATTTATTCGCATAATGGCACTGAAACTATTAAATATGTATATTTAATGATTATGTACCTATTTGACATTGAGTCATTATAGAATTTTTAACAAAGAAGCAAAGAAAATTCACATATTTGTGAGCATTTCTTCTTTATTCTTAAAATAAATCTGTACAAATACTAATATCCGGGATAATGAAATGGGGCTTATTTTGGAAACTCTTCAATGGCCAAACAAAACAAATATTTAAAGCCACACCACCCGATGTTTTATCTTTATAAACTTTGCAAGCAAACCATTGACTGATTTACAGTCAGTCTCAAAAAGATGTACTTATGATGTGCTATCGCCAAACCTATATCTGAACCTATATCTGACCATTTTGAAAACAAAATCCCTTGTACATGATAACAATAACAACAGCTGCGCTGCAAGCAGGAACAGGCCTTATGGTGGTCAGATTGTAGATTTTGGCGATACTACATCAACAAGAATTAATTTTACTGTTTTCTTGGTTTTAGCCTGGACCAGTACAAACCATTTTCCCCTTTCTGTATCTTTATTAATTGGAACTTTTAACCCATTAAATAAATTATTAAAATTTTATATCTACATTTTTGCTTACTCATTGTGATTATGAATAAACTAGAAACTGTGTAGGTACTTAGAGACATACAGATGAGTCACTCATAAATATAGCAATGCATACATAATTCTCCCTTTGATGAAATTAATACATGGTTTTTGCACTAGCATAATTTTTTGTTCTGGTTACTAAGTATGACAATGGTGGCAAGGTTGGTGAGGGGCCCGTGGTTAAGTAATAATAGCCGCACAGGTCGGTCCATCAGGTTAAGCTACGCGTGCCTCGGTTGGTCTGTGGATGGGTGGCCATCTTTACATACCGAGACTCCTCCGTGCCTCGGAAAGCACGTTAAGCCGTTGGTCCCGGCTGTCATTCATAGATCTTTGGCAGTCTTTACGGGTAGTCAGAAGCCCGAAAGTCTGACAACCAGTCCTTCCAAAGGGTATTTACGCAGTAACTGGGTTGTGGAAGTCAGATAGGCAGTCGCTCCATATAAAATACTGGTATACCTACAGCTGCATCGGGTTAGACTGGGAGCCGACCCCAACAAAGTTGGGAAAAGGCTAGTCAGATAATGATGATGATGATGAGTTTAGCATATTCAGCCGTTAATGTCACAACCCAGTTACTGGGTAATACGATACCCTTTTGGAAGGACTGGTTGTCAGACTTTCGGGCTTCTGACTACCTGTAACGACTGTCAAAGATCCACGAATGACAGCCGGGACCAACGGCTTAACGTGCTTTCCGAAGCACGGAGGAGTCTCGGTATGTAAAGATGGCCACCCATCCACAGACCAACCGCGGCAAGCGTAGCTTAACCTGACCGATCGACCTGTGCGGCAGTTATTATTTAGCCAGGGGCCCCTCCTGAATATGCTAAACTACAATGAATAAACAGCCAAACAGCTCAATGACGGACAGCCCTATATTAAGTTAGGTATGACTCTTGACTGATAAGATTATTTGTCTCTATAAATAACTGCATTTAGTAAATACATAATCAGCCTATAATGTTCCCACGGCTGGGACACAGACCTCCTCTCTGTGAGAGCAGTGGCGTAGCTCATCCTAAAGGGGCCCTGTATCAATTTTTTTTTGGGGCCCTTTTTACCCGACTGTAGTGGTGAAGAGGGCAGTAGGGGCCCAGTCGTAATGACCGCGACTTACTACATAGTTGTTGGTCGTAGGTTCAAACCCAGGCAGGCGCTTGACTTTGTGTAAATAATTTTATCGCCACTGTTCTCAAAACGATGAAGGAAAACATCGTGAGGAAACCGGCATGTCCTAGAATAAAAAATGTGTGGTGGATTACGGCTCGCTCCCTCTCACAGAGAGGCCTGCAGTGTCCCAACAGTGGGAACATGCTAATTATATATCACCTTTATTTTTCTGTTATTTTCTTATTCTCTGTTTATATAATGTTTGTACATACATATGTAAATAAATTAATAAGGATTTCAGGTTTTAATTTAAATCTTTTTTAAATATTATTTTAAAAATTTTGGCTTAAACACGTCGCGTCGTGGGCCCCTGTAGCTCAGGGCCCCCGTATCGTTGATACAGCGGTAGCTACGCCCCTGTGTGAGAGGGAGTGGGCCGCAATCCAACACGCGTGCGCGTGCGCGGGTTGGTAGATGTCACATGTTTTATGTCGGTAGTCTATTTAGTAAATGATAAGATACAACTCAGCTGACGTGACCGATAACATGATTGTGAAAATCACTGTTTTAGTGTTATCTTTTAACTAGCTGTTCCTGGCAATTTCATTCCCATTTTAATCTTGAACTCTTTCCTGTACCTAGATAGAAAGTAGATAATATCCTGTGTTTATCTAGGGCACGATCTATCCATGTCTGGAGTGTTATTGTTAATGAGTAATTCACTGACAAATATATTTACAAACTTTTACATTTTTATATCTACTTAATGTGGATGAATGAAATAAAGATAAGTAGAAAATTAAGGGTCAGTGGGTCATCTTAGGGTACCTAAGTTAGATACTGACGGAATAAAAGGATATAGTTTTTTTGGGCCCACCTTTTGTAACGTCTATTAATCGTATTATACTTAAAAATACGTAACCAATTTACTATTTAAAATGGTCGATTTTTAAAATAAAGTCTAACCGGAATCACAAAACTGTAAGAAAAAGAATATTGTTTGTTATTGCACTCAATTGATTCAATTCCAGATATGGTCGTCAATGTCATAAATGCTTGTATAGGAGCGCGAGCGGAACACTTTTTTAAATTTTTTACGTCAAAATACATAAGACAGTCCCCCAAAACGCCCGCCCTTAAACCACTTCTTTGTTGTGCTATAGCTGGGAAGAAGAAGTGGCACAAGTAACTCCCCAGCAGGAAAATTGAGCTCTTCAGCAAGATAATTATCTGCAATGATGCAATGTATGAACGTAAATGAAGCAAAATGAGTATTCCAGGATCGTAGCAGGTGGGTAGCGGGATCGTCCGAAAGGGTTACCGCTGCCCTGGTACATAAAGGGCTAAGGAAGGAACACGGGTGGGTTTTAGTCAGTAAGAGTCTGATACTCTCTTCCGCTCTACCCGGAGCGGGAGGGGTCATTTGATGATTTCCCATCCTCAAAAAAAAAAAAGTATCGTAGCAGGTGGCGTTGTAGATTCTGCCCACCCCCATTAGATCAAGGCATGAGTTTATGTATGTCTATCATCTGCATCGTCATCATCTAGCATTTTCCCAACTATGTTGGGTTCGGCTTCCAGTCTAACCGGATGCAGCACAATACAAGTATTTTACATGAAGCGACTGACCTTCACAACCCAGTTACTGGGTAATACGATACCCCTTGGTAAGACTGGTTGTCAGACTTTCGGGCTTCTGACGACCCGTAACAACTGCCAGATCCACGATTTACAGCCGAGACCAACGGCTTACCGTGTACTATCATCTACAATAAGATTAAAATATCAATAACCTACTCCGGTAGCAGGAAACACTATCTGATCATTTAAAGTTCATAACAGATGTCACGGCTCATTAGTAATGCCTTATAAATATCTGAATGACATATTCAAGCTGCTTAGGTCCCGATGACGTAGGTATAGGATAGTGAATAGGCTGCAAGGCCATCTAGATTAAAGGTACATACATACAATTATAGTATACTTATATTATGTCACCACACACCACCATTTCATCACTGCTCTCTAAACGGTGGAGGAAAACATCGTGAGGAAACCGGCATGTCTTAGAACTTAGAACCAAAAACTCGAAGACATGTGACGTCTACCAACCCGCACTGGGCCTGCGTGGTTGATTACGGCCCACTCTCTCTCACAGAGAGGAGGCCTGTGTCCCAGCAGTGGGAACATTATAGCTGATTATGCTTATGCTGTATTATGTCATCATCTGCCTAGCCTTTTCCCAACTATGTTGGGGTCGGCTTCCAGTCTTACCGGATGCAGCTGAATACCAGTATTTTACATGGAGTGACCACCACTATCCAGTTACTGGATAACACGATAAACCCCTTGGTAAAACTGGTTGTCAGACTATCGGGCTTCTGAGTACCCGTAACGACTGTCAAAGCAAATGGCAACCGGGAACAACAGGTTAACGTGCTTCCCGAGGCGCGGAGGGGTCTCGGTTTGTAATGGAGGGTCACCCATCCACAGACCGCCCTCTGCAAACGTTATTTAGCCACGTTTATTATTATGTATGAAGATATATTTATCATTTTTAATGAGTTTAAAGTCCAACCTCTTTAGTTCGCTGTAGTTCGTACATAATGGGAAAAAAAACTTGAGGTTGTTTACCTTTGATGTTGAGAGCTACTCTTGTCATGATGTAATGATTCGAAGTTTCTAAAGAAATCAACACGATCTTCACGCTTTAGACGCGTGGTTCTTGAAGCGTAACCACAGGTGTAACAATAATGCGCTATTGTACAAATGCAGTTCACGGTTAAATATGATAGTAGATAAACATAGAATTACGTCTTT
Organism: Apamea sordens; assembly: GCA_945859715.1. Lineage (NCBI taxonomy): Eukaryota > Metazoa > Arthropoda > Insecta > Lepidoptera > Noctuidae > Apamea > Apamea sordens. Next base: position 3,672,464 of record OX244002.1, read on the forward strand.
TTACATCGCAAAATATTAGTTATTTACATCATTAATTCAATTTATATGATATTTTGTGCAAATATAATGTAAAGGGATTTCCAAAGAGTTTCTTGTCCTTTCTTCTCGATAGATATCTACTACGCTTTGGAATGGTCAACTAGCTTCATCTTTAAGTTCTCAGTGACTAACTCCTCACGATATTTCAAAAGTGCCTATAACTTACCAACACGGTTTGACTTACCAACTGAATTTCGACAAACCGTAATACAAGATTTTATTTCGACAATATGGAACTCCGACACGTCTTCATTTCGACAATACTTTAGTTAGAAAAACGACAAAGCGTTTCTTCGACATGACTTCACTAGGAAACGAAGCGACTTCGACGACATGCTTCTTCGACAACAATGATAGTCCGACTTGAGTCAATTTCGACATTACTATACTCCGGCATGCTGTACTTTGACGTGATATATCTGAGACACGATGCTGCTTCGAAATTATTCTGCGACATTAGGGAACAACTAAACTTGTGAAAGATGATATTATATTATGGCTAAAAGGGGGTGCCTACCTAGATGACGACGAAAGAACATTTTTGCGCCGACACCAAATAAATTGGGATAATGAAACAAATTAATTTAACATTTCAATCCAGGTTCTTGTCTCCACACATCCTTGATCGTTTTCCATCTGTTCCAGCCTTCTTCATCTTTGTCGTGATAGAGTTGAAGGTCATACCCGGAGGTCAGGTAGGCTTCCAGTGCAACGACCCCGCGCTCTCCCACCCCTACAATGGGGACACGATCAGCTTCAAAGTACTTCTGGCTACCACTGTGCTGTTGCCGTTGGCTGTTGTAAGTAGTATCAAAATACTTTACTTCATACAGTAAATACAAACTTTACTTCATACAAAAAATAGTCATTCAGTCGCTCAGAAACAGCTTCACTAAGGTAAAGGCTTCAAATTGATGCTATTTCAACATCAGTTAAACATATTAATTTAGTTGATTTTAGAGTTTCTAGCACTCTTGAAAAAGTTATAAAAATGTTTGAAGTTGTAGCGTAAACTGAACTTTATCATGTAGGAGTTAAAGTTATTTTTTCATGAACTTATATTTGTTTACTTTTTTGGCAAATGAGGCGCAACTGCAGATTAGTTCAATCGGTATACAATGGTTGCTTTTTTCACACTCTAGTAAAGGATGTTTCTAAGCGACGGAAAGGGATACAGTTACGGGAATATGAGAATTCTGTGAGATAGGTCTGGCTCTTGTCTGATCCCAGCGGTGGACTGGAATGGACTGGAGTTTAGCTAAGCGCGTAACACGAAATATAATCGTCGCGGAAAATAAACGTCAATCTGTGAACAATACCAATATACCTACTAGAATTCGCGCACTGCCGTAAATAATCGCTTTAAAAATTATACAGGCTGTTAGTGTAAACACCGTTGTCACTAAAACCATAGGTAGTTGACTTAATTATAAAAATGTTTATCTGAATTTAAAAATAAATAAACGTTATTTTATTTCAAAAATGTAAGAAAGTTTCTGTCCGACACCGTCCGTAAATTCATGCGCTTGCCGGCTTGCGGGCACTTGCGGCACGCCCTGCATAGATAAGGGAAGTACTGACGACGCGCTGTTTCCCGCGCTCCGTCTACTTTGCCCTTGCGTGCACTTGTATAGGGTGAAATAATTTTGAAGAAAAATTGAGACTTTACTTAAAAAAAAAAAAAGATATTTTTTTTCATTGAATTTACGTTCTATTAGTGAAACCAAACCACTGGTTTCAAGGATAACGGTGTTTACACTAACAGCCTGTATAAGCGTTCGCGATATTTCGCATGAACATGCGATTGATTAAACAAATCGCATCGCGCTTCATCACAAATCACTATTATTAGCGGTAAACGATTTTAAAACATCTTTCAGTCATTGTTATCTACAACCAATGAAACGAATTTATAAAATCGTAGCGCTAAACGTATTTAATAATTGGTGGTACAGTCGGCGTCAATAATATCGGAACGAGCAGACTGTTCACAATGATCTAAGCAACTATGAAAATGAAATATTAACTCAATGACACAAGGGATGTTTCAATGCAGACAGTACTCAACTGTCATTCTGACAAGAACTTTATCAAATTGAGACTAAGTTTAATTTTCTTAGTTGTTGAAATCATTTTGAACAGTCGGTTTGTCCCGATATTTTTGACGCTGACTGTACAAGTGGACGTTAGTGTTGGTTTGCAACTTTGCAAGGCCGATAGTACCCAGTATTCACCAACTTACTAATTATTATATTACTTTACCAGATGTTACTAGTGGAGAGGATATACCACAATGAGAAGGCATTGAAACACAAGCAAGCAATATGTTGGTTCAAAGAGTTCCTGTTTGGGGTCTTGGTGAACCTCGTCATTGTGCAGGCGCTGAAACTCATCGTGGGGTCTCCGAGACCTCACTTCTTTGATACGTGCAGCCCTAAGGAGGCGTTGACTTGTCAAGGGTAAGGATTTATTTGGCATTACTTTTTAAGCAGCTAATTTATTCTTCTTCATATCGCAGGCACGACTGGATTTCAGATCTTGTTTGCGCGAGAGAAGAGTACCTACCTGACATAAGGGATTTTTTTTTTTTTTAATTCGACATTTAAAAGTGGTTCCCATATCCTATTTACAGAACAAGAGCGGTTTCGCACTACGTCTGATCCGAATCCGAGAAATGACGGTCCGAAGTAGCCATAATACTATTTGTATGAGGGGTTGCGCACTACATCCGAACTCAGTCCGTCCGAATTTAGAACATTCCCAATTCGGATTGAAGTCCGATCTTGAATTCGGATTCGGATCGGACGTAGTGCGAAATCGCTCTTAATGCTTTCTTTTTATTCTGTGGAATTCTTAGTTCTTTTCTGTTCGTTCTTCTGTAAAAAAGTGGACCCTTTTGCAGTTTAGCAAGTGATGACGTTTATGAAGTCTTTGGCTTTCTGCGCCTTTTCTTCAAAACAAAGTACATAATATTGACGGTAGTATCTCTTTTCCAGGTCGGAATACGTATCAAGTTACACATGTACCAAGGCGCACTGGTTGAGTCAGTCAGACAAGAGTTTTCCTTCAGGACACACGTCGCTTGCAGTGCACACCGGGGTATTCCTAGCTGTAAGTATTAATAGTGGTAGAAACTGAGTTATCTCATAGAAATAGTAGGTACCTCGTTAACACGTGAAAATGGGCGTATCATACGTCCGAAACTGTGGAGTAATATCGTGATTTTGAACAAGTTTGGATCCAGAAACTTAAATACGTCAAAAATTTGCCTAGCTTTTTCCCAACTGTTGGGATCGGCTTTCATTCTAACCAGCAGCAAAAGTCAGACTGGAAGCCGACCCCAACATTTGGGAAAAGGCGAGGTCAGATAAGCAGTCGCTCCATGTAAAATCCACCACAACCCAGTTACTGGGTAATACGATACCCCTTGGTAAGACTGGTTGTCAGACTTTCGGGCTTCTGACTACTTGTAACGTCTGTCAAAAATCTACGGATATCAGCCGGGATCGACGGCTTAACATGCTTTCCGAGGCAAGCGTAGTCTTCGATTGACCCGTGCAACTGTTATTAGTTAGCCACGAGCCCCTCCAATCGTTGGTGAAAATGGACGTATCTGCTGTTGCTGCTACTGCTGTGGGGGTAATTTCGTGACTTTGAACACGTTTGGATTCAGAGACTTCAATGTGTACTAAATATTTTTATTTCAACGGTTATCTAAAGCGAACTAAATAATACTTTTTTTTTAAACCTTCTTTTTAAGTACTTAACAGTTAATGAATGTGTTACGTCCTACTGTGTCAAAAAATACTTAAATGGTAGAGCAAAAAAAAACTTGCTTCAAGGTTTATGTTAGTTTTTGTTTAAGATCAAATACAATTAAGTACTTTAATCACATGGCAGTGAATCAGATCGATATACTTACACCGTTAAATTTTGATCGTTTTAATCCTTATTGTCATTGTACTCATCATTATGAACAACTTTTACTACGGGACCAACCCTGAAATCGTGAAAAAAAAAATCTGTTGATCCATACATTATGTCGAGTTATGCGAACATAAAATTAAATCTATGGATCAACTGATTTTTTTTTCACCTTCCCTTAGAATTTGGGCTATCAAACGCATCAATGTGTGTACAGTCACGAGCACTAATATGTCAACACTTGGAAACGTTCATTAACGATTTTTGCGCGAACTAACAAAAACAACAATGAAATACGGCACATTGCTAAAACCTATGGGTTTAAAATACTATGTTCGTAGCAACATACAATTTCATCCACAAATAAAACAGTAAATCGCTTTTGAATAAACCCAAGTGTATATACTTCGTGCCGGACGGCGTGTACGTGTTCCACGCGCGCCTCAAAGAGATGTCAGCAAAAGAGACGGGGCCCCATAGGGCCGAAGCCTGCCAGGGTAGCGGGACCATCCGAAAGGGTTTACCGCTGCCCTGGAACATAAAGGGCTAAGGAAGGAACACGGGTGGGTTTTAGTCAGTAAGAGTCTGACACTCCCTTCTGCTCCACCCAGAGCGGGAGGAGTCATTTGATGACTTCCCATCCCAAAAAAAAAAAAAAGTGTATATACTTATGCTGGTGACTGTACCAGTGGTAAACCTCTGTTGAACCCTTTAGGGATTAACAGGATATACAGGATGTTATATTTGTTTTACGGCACGATTGGCGCCGTGGTTAAGCGATTGACTGCTGCGCTGCGTGTCGCGTGTTCGATTCCCGCACGGAACAAATATTTGTATGGCCTACAAGTAGTTGTTCCGGGTCTGGCTGTTTGTGTATGTGAGTTTAAATGTTTGTAAACGCCCCCCGATACAGGAGACACTCCTAGTGTGGGGAAACGTTTTTTTTTTTTAAATTAGATATACGGATGCTTAAAACGCTACAAAACTTCGCTAAATATAATTCCTATCACCTATATAATATACAGCCTAGGAGAGGCCTGTGTCCAGCAGTGGACTGTGATAGGCTAAGTTGATTGGTTGGTATAATATACAACGTGGCGCTACAATGGCGATATAATTTAACACACGGGTAGGGCTAGTGGCCAATAATCATAAAAATTATATCAACATAAAAAAAATCGTAACTTGAAAACTTCCACCTGCGCCGCGCGCCGATATAGAGCTCTCTCTCTCTTCCCTTCAATTCGCCTTCTCTTTGCTCGTTAAATTAATGTCGCCGTTAAAGCGCCACGCTGTATATCAAAATCACATTTCATTACAGTACTACCTCCATCGCCGAACAAGCTGTCCAAGCACCAGTAAGATCATCATCCTGCAAGTGCTGTGCGTGGCTGCGGCGGCCATATGCGGAGTGTCACGCATGGTGGACCACCGGCATCACTGGTGGGACGTGCTGGCGGGAGTCGTCATAGCGGCGCCCATCTTGTTGTGGACCGTGAGTAGCTAGATGTTCTTACTGAAGGAGTCGGCGGAGTTATGAAACTGCTTCAGGTTAACACAGGGTGACAGGGTCATCGACGCATAACCTGTTACTATGGATTCAGTAAATGATTCTGAAACGCGTTGAAATTTCGATCGGTAATTTAAAAAAAAAAATTGCTCTGCCATACATTTTGACCGCGTAGGTATTGCACTTTGTTATGAAACAGCTGATATTTTTTTTATTACCGACGGAAAATATTGCAAAGCTAAAACGAAACCACTATACTCGAAGTCGTTTAATTGAATTTGACCAAGTGGATTGTCACAGCTGACTTACTTACTAACTGAAAACCGTTATATACAGTTGAATAATATTGGAGAAATTCGCCATTTACGATGACCAAAAGTTGAATCTTCACATTAAATTAAAACAACTTTCTTTTCTCAGATAAACTCCCTGTGCGGTAACTTCGAATGTGCCAACAAGACGCCAACAACGGACGACCCGACTAGTATCGACACAGGTGTCGCCAACGTGCCCCTTATCAACAAGGAAACGTAACATACTTATTGTAGTAACTGTACTATTAGCAATAACGCTAGCTAGCTGTAATTATTACGTGAAACACGTTGTTACTACGTTTACACCGGTATATCGAAAAAACTGGTATATTCAAGATACTAGTATCAAAAATACTGTTATCAAAAATATTGATATACCCATTTTGATATTGTTAAACCCAATGTGACGGTATTCACAAAATAATAGCACAGTACTGATATCTAAAATACTGGTATATCCAAGTACAAGATACTGACAAAACCAAAATACTGGTAAGTATCTAAAATACTGATATACAACATACTGGTATCCAAAATACTGGTACATCCAAGGTACGGCCTTCAAAAAAGCTTCACAGTCTTAAACGGAATTGCTGTAAACTAAGTTGTTATTAAGAAAACGGTTTTAGAATAAGAAATAATAACATTTTTATACCATAGCCATTGCCTTATAAAGTACTGATGACGAATTTAAAACTGAATAATTATGAAATCAAATAATGTAATTCTAATTGTACTATACAGATGCAAAAAAAATATTGAGTCATAGGATGCAAAAATGTGTGAAAATCTGGAATTTTCTATTAATATGTTCTACAATATTTTCATCTCACGAAGCGACGCGTGCTGTACTTGTGGTAACCAAGTGTACAAACACGATGAACGTGTGTGTAAACGCAGGAGCTCTCGATACCGTCCGAGCAATGGCGAAGTCAGAAGTGTGTGTGTGTGTGTATGTGCGTTGTTATGTGCTGACGCTACTCATCTTACACATTCACAGCGTGTTTGTACACTTCGTTAACAAAAGTACAGCGTGTGTCGCTTCGTGAAATAAAATACTATGCTTAACAAAAACGGTTAAACCTACAGGTACGTAAAATCTTGGTTATTGATATTTATTGAGACACTGTGATTTGTAACATGAATAATACACCAAAAACGCTAAATATGTTTATGTAATGTTTACACTACCTAGATGCTTATTATATAATGTAATCGCTTTTTCCATTCAGCAGTAATTAATTAATCACTTTCATATTTCGCACATTAGGCAAATTATTTTTTTTATTAAACTTATTAGCCAAAAGAGTAGCTAGGCAAAAGAGTATCCATCATAAACGAATCGAAGTGACATCCCGAGTTGGAGTATGATAACTCGGGAATACTGCTAGGGAATTGTTCCAGTGCGAAAAAGGGATAGTGCTATAAGTATGTAAGAGCTGCCTCTCTTTTTCACACAACATTGATGATCTTGACACTTCCCTTTGTGATATGATTATGGGATGTCCAGGGATATTATATGAGTTAGTAATGATTGACTGTGATGCAATGAAAGATGTGATGTGACTCATGATGTAGTAAAATTCATATAGATAGATGAATATTATTAATTTAGTATAATTTATTTATTTTTATTTATAAGCATTATCTGGTATTATTTTGTGATCATAGAATTTTGTTTTCAGAGGTTAATTACCATACATACATTAAATGTTAATTGTGGGTACGAATATTTAATTTAATTTAGATTTAATGGAAATAGTGTTATTTTTATTACTAAATAAACAATCATTTAAAATAAATACTCCTAAACATATTAGTCTTGACAGCACTAGAGCATCAACAAATGGCATCGATATTATATCTAAATCTATAAATTAATAAAGCTATATAATTTTTTTATAAAAGCAACTATATTATACAAACTTATGGCTGAGATCAGCAAAAGCTTACTAAATGATATTATTAAGCATAAAAACCTCTTTTCGGTTTTCAGTAAGTCCGCATTTCTATCCCGCAAGTAATGTTCACTTGTGTGAAAACTTGCAGAATTATAAGATGCACAAGTTATACAAAATTGTCTTGAATGCAAGTTCTACGAGTACTTGTGCAAGTAGAAGAAACGCAGTAACTGCTAGTACCAATTGTAAAACACGCCAAATAGTACATTAATATCTACCTACTAAGGAAACGATGATCGTTATTTTGTATGAGATGTATTAATTTATTTTTTATCATGTGTGTATTAAAGGTGGTTTATATTTAAGAGCTTTGTTTTATTCACTTTCTTTTGCATAAGTCCCTAAAGCTGCCCCCTGCGGTTTCACCCGCATAAGTTTCGATCCCGTGGGAATGTCGGGATAAAAAGTATCCTATTTGTTAATCCTGGTTATAAACCCTCTGTGTGTCAAATTTCATCCGAATCCGTTCAGTAGTCTTTGCGTGAAACAGTAACAAACATCCATCCATCCATCCATACAAACTTTCACGTTTATAATATTAGTAGGAAGTAGGATACCTTGTACCTGTTCATTCGTATTAGTGGCGTAATTGGTAGGTTTATCATATTGGTTTTGCATACGAATTACGAAAAGTTTGCAGTTACAAAGATATGATTCAGCAATACGTTCAAGTAATTTATTTGCTGCAAGTGCGGCGGCTACACTCACAAACCCTCCATACATTACTAATTTATACGTTTGTCAAACTTCAAAACACGAAAATCTGTATTTAATTACGTAAACGCTCGATAATTACACCTTCATAATGCTCACTGACTCCATGCAATATAATTATACGTTCTAACAACCGATAAATACGGTAATTATAAACGGTTTTGAATCAAAACCGAGCATTTCTTCGAGATCTCATTAAAAATGTAACACATCGTGGCTTGAGGAAAGCGTTCAACACTGTTGACATAATTAAGTTTCCTTTAATATTGTTTAACCATCAGTTATTACAGTTTTGAGTCATTCTTTGTCTGTATACTGACGATACTTAACATGAATACGAATTTCCGGGCTTTGATTTTGGTTTTTGTTATTTTAGAAAAGGAAGTGTACTCCAAGGATCCATCTTGGGTCCACTTTATCAAAAGTTACGTTGAGAATGAAGGGAAACCTACGATTTTGATTTTAAGTAACCTTTGCTGGGATAAAAGTAAGTAGCATTAAAATTTTGATTTATTTTTGAAAGTACAGAAAAAGAGAAAAAACAAGATCAATTAAATCTTTGTAGTATTTTCACTGTACTACTGTTTATCGCTTTTATATTTTTTCCAGATATTATAGTTAATTTAGCAAATGAAATATCAAAAATTGGAAGCAGATTATCAACGTCAATGGATGTTGACTCCAAATATTATTATCATGATCTACTGTATCTTGTTGACCTGGACTGTCCAAGAGCAGAAGAAGTCCTGGCTTTGGTAATTCTTATTGGATTTAGCTTATTGTTTGTTCTTGATGCAGTTCCGGCCTCTCGCCTGTCGACGTCGATCGTTGGACTCGACCGTTCAGATGGATTACACATACACGTTCATCGATCGACAATCGATTGTAATTTGGAGTTTTGGAGTGATCAATATCGACTGGTTGACTAAGATCGACAGCAATCCAGTTGCACCTTATGCAGAAAACAATTATCAGAAAATCTATTTATTAGACACACATCACATTTATCTATTACAAGAAATTCCGCTTATCTCAATCTAGATTTTGTTACAAGTTAACTCTTATCATTATTTTGAAGGCAACAAAACGCAACCTGTTTCGTTCACCGTATCGCTGGCTAGTCATCACCACTCAGTCTAAGCACGCAAACATGGCTGCTTTATGGAACAGCCCAGTATTGGCCGACAGCGACTTAGTACTGGCCGCAGGGACTGGCAGCTCCTTCAAACTAATGGAACGTGAGTAGAGGGCAGAGTGGGTTGAAGTTGATCAGTTTTGAAGGAGAGATCGTCCGGGGAAATATTCATCTATGTATTCTGCCGCCATACATAACATAATCAGCTTATTACGTTCCCACTGCTGGGGCACAGGCCTCCTCTCTGTGAGAGGGAGTGGGCTATAACCCACAACGCGGGCCCAGTGCGGATTGGTAGATGTCACACGTCTTCATATTTTTGGTTCTAGGACATACTGGTTTCCTTAACATGTTTTCTTTCACCGTTTTGAGATCAGTGGTGATGAAATAAATTACACAAGGTAAAGCGCCTGTCTGGCTTCGAACTTACGACCTACAACTCGTAAGTCGGGGCTGTTACCACTGGGCACTGGTCCAAGCATCGTTGATATTATGTGTTCAGCAGTGCGATTCTGTAACCATCTCACCGTGAAAATTTAGGTGAATTGAGCGTGGAGTGAGCTGTCATTCCAAATAATGCTAGGGATTGACACTACTGACAACTCACATCAAGCTCACTTCACTTGAGTTTTCCCGGTGAGATTTTTACAGAATCGACCGGCTACTTTCGAATCATGTTCATTTTGTAATTTTGTTAAAAGTTGTTGTAAGTTAGAGCTCATTTTACTGTCCATCCACTGAGTCACCTACCACGCCCACAGACGTCATCGTGAAAATATAGTATTTTTCTGTAATAATTACATCGACACCCATACTCTTAAAACCGGAATAGGTACAGCAAGAAAAACTGCTTGGCGGCAAAAATATGTATGGACGTAGTACTTCTCAGAGTGAGAGCTCCTTCACCAAGAACACTATTATTACTAAAACTTATTTTTCCACCTTTCATTTCCAAGTCCACAAGCCTTCACCCAAAGGCTCCATGATATCCTCCGTTCGCGGCCACTACAACGGCAGCCTGGTAGACGAACGTCCTAACCGGGAGCAATTCCGCAGACGCCGTGACGTCATGGGACATACCATCACTATGTCCAACGTCATTCAGGATAGTAACACCACGGTGGACCATCTGCTGAAAGAGGATAGAATGTGAGTGCGAGATTGGGTTAATTTTATGGTTAAAGAAATGTATTTCTCAATAAGAAATTACAAAGATTTCACTTACTTGAGAACATTTTCAAACATAAATATATTATATTTTAAGGTTCTAAAGGACAGGAATTTTTTAAAGTAATGTTCATAGTGGCCAGCTTTAGGTACCTGTCCAGAAAAAATGTTGATCCAACAACGTAGTGCATATCAAGAGGGCCAATTTATAGCCAGAAGAAAGAAAAATCAGACTTTTTTTGTAACTGAGACTTGAATAAAATAGAACAAAAATAAACTAGCAGATCTCATCCGGCCGTAGTTTTTGATAGAACTCTCATAGGTAAATAAATGAATAATAATTTATAACAGTAGGTATAACTTGTGTAGGGAACCACAATACGACTCTATAGCTAAGATTTGCTGGATGAACGTGAGGCAAGCGCTCCAGATGTTGAACGCTACGCCTGGGGCCGTCTTCAGTTACCGCTGGGGCTACAAGGTTGATGGCCAGTGGTCGGGCATGATCGCTGATCTGCATTCTGGAAGAGCGGATTTGGGTGAGTACTTCACTACCTACCTACATGTTGGGGTTTTTACGGTCAATGGGTCGTCTAGGAGCGGAGTTGTAAGAGTTGGAGTATACGTTTAGAGACACTATGAGCAGCAAAGAAAACAAAAAAAAAACGTAGTTATAGTGTGAATCAAAATGCATACTCATAGCCCGAAGAATTCCCAATCTTAAATTAGCAGATTGTGGGGCACAATGCTCGCAATACGGATGCCCAATAGAACCAAAAAAATCTGGAGTGGCGACCGCGACCCTGAAGCACGTGGGTAGATCTCCCCGCCACCTCACAAGATGGGCCGATGACCTGGTGAAGGTCGCCGGAAGCCCAGGATCGGTCGTTGTGATATTTCTTGGGGGAAGCCTAAGACTAGCAGTGGACGTCTTTCAGCTGAGATATGATGATGAATTGTGAACATTATTAGGTAAACTAGAACTCAAATGACTCCAACTTTCCAGGCACAATCTGCGTGATATCAGACATGGAGCGCCTCGACGTGGTTTCCTACACTGACAGCATAGCCCCATTCAGGGTCCGCTTCATATTCCGCCAGCCCCCACTGCCGTACGTGGCTAATATATTTTCCATGCCCTTCTCTAAAAATGTGTGGATAGCCATGTCTGTGTGTGCTCTGATTTCTACTGCGACTTTGTATTTGGCTGCGAAGTGGGAAGCTAAAGGACGCAAGGTAAATGCTTATACACACGAGCGACACGCGTCGACGACAGAGGCAACTTGTCGACGGTTGCAGTTGACTCTATCTTGGACGCGTATCGCTCATGTGTATGCACACTAAGATTATATGTAGTTGGTTGTCATCTAACAGCTTCTGTCAATCTTTTTTTAGCGTTAGTGGTATATTGACCTTCCCTGGCCCAGCGTAGTACGGTTTCAGCACAGTTTCTCTTTTACTTTGCCATTTTTCTTTCATAAACACTTAGCAAAAATAGTTCTACAAAGTGGTCCCTTTTTTATCCAGGGTCCAACACAATTGGACAGCGTAGGTGACGCGATGCTGCTAACGTTCAGCGCTATTGGCCAGCAGGGCTGTGTCATGGAACCTAGGATACTCTCAGGTCAGTTCTGCTTTATAATAGGTCAAATTATGCCTTTTGATTGCAATTAGATAGGGTACCTAATGCATACGTTGTGCTACACAATTTATCGTTGCATTATCTCGTGCTGAAACCTGAGGGGCAATTCTCGTAATTTTAAGAACGTTCACAGTCTGATCTCAGTCTCAATTTGTCAAAAATACCTCTAATTTCCCTACATTTTGACAAGTTTTTGACATTTGTTTGTCGCCGAGATGAGACTGCGACTAGATTTTGAACGTTTTAAATTACGAGAATTGGCCTTCTGATGTGTGTATCATCATCATCATCATAATTAACAGCTTTGTTTCACCTACCAGTAAAGGCCTCCTCCCTTTTGTGTTATGCATCCCTGATCTGTGCGATGTGACTATGTTTTCGCATAATTATTCATGTCTCATTTTAGCGAAAGAGATTGACACCTACGATGATTGTAGAATTTAGGAATTTGAAGCCCTTCTTCATTTATTCATATCTGTACACCTACCTAGCTTTGGACATGCGGCGTACTATGTTGATGTGTCTCAATGCGCAGGTCGCATGATGGTGTTCGTGCTGTTCACGGCGCTGATGGCGCTGTACGCGGCGTACTCGGCCAACATCGTGGTGCTGCTGCAGGCGCCGTCGAACTCCATCCGCAGCCTGCCGCAGCTCGCCAGGGCCAAGATCACGCTCGCAGCCAACGACGTCGATTATAATCATTTTGTTTTTAAAGTGAGCGTTGTTTTATCTGCCATCACCATAATTCAGCAGAAAAACGTCTACTGCAGGACATGGCCTCTCCCAAGCGTCGACACCATGACTGATCCAGTACTTTTCGTATCTATTCTCGCGAACATCACCAGAGGGCAACTGTCCAGCCTGTAAAGGGCCTACCCACGCTGCGTCTTCGGGTAAGTCAGTATTGAAAAAATGACAGGCCACTGTGGCTCTCATGGCCTCAATTTTATACAATACTAGTACGGAGTTTCATTAGGTAAGTAGCTATCGATTGAGTGTTGAGTTGAGAGAGAGACAAGAAGAAAACAAAGTTATAAATCAAAGAAACAAACGATAGAAAAGATTAAATATAAAAGATGAATTTAAACTGCCTATATGATATACGACCTTTTTTTTTGTTTTCGGGGGGAAACCTTCAAAAGGCACCCGACCTCCGGGGAGGGAGGTCGGGGAGTGTGGGATTATTACCTCACTAAAACCACCCCGGTTATCACCATCAGCACATAGGGGTGATCCCGGTTCCTCTTAAAAGACAAATTTCGGAACCCCCCCTGGCACATCCTTGGGGACACTGTAAAGGGGCCTCCCCTAAGCCTCGCTATGTACGGCAGCACGTGACTACTGTCCCACCGTCTTCCGTGGGGCCACTTGGTGGGCGGACAGTCCCCTCTCTATACGCCCGCGACCCCAAAGGACCTTTATACGACCTAGGTACTAAGTTTTCATTATTCATTAAGTACCACCACAAGACTAGATCAGAATCTGGTGACCCATTCTAGTGGTGGTAACCTTCGACCTGTTTCAGTTGTTCAAAGACCCAGTACGTGAGGTATTGTACAAGAGGATCGATCCGGAGAAGGGGAAAAAACATTTCTACGATCTTAATGAAGGAGTTGAGAGGATTAGGCAGGTAATGCGTACCTTAATTATTTTGGTAGCGCAGTATTTTTTTTTTACTTAGTCCGCCACAGTTTCCTCTGAGCATAATAGATATTACATATACCCACGATATTACGGTAGTTACTTAATGAGGATTTAAAGAAGACTATACTTAATTAGACTGCGAAGGTCCAGAGATTTATGCCAGTGTCTGAGGTACCTACTCAGATAAATCTCCTTTACCAATTCATTCCTTTGCCAGGAATGCATCGAATTTGTGAAGTTATCGAAACATAGCACTATCAAATGGATGAACTTCGTTTAAGAACACCTCATAAACCGGCCATGGGAGTGTTGCATAATTTGATCCTTAAACACCTGGCTATTAGACCAGTTATTCAGAAACCCAAGAAGTAATTTCCTCTCATTATCCAGGGTCTATTCGCGTTCCACTCGATCGTACAGCCAGTGTACCTGCGCATCGAGCAGACCTTCCTGGAGACGGAGAAGTGTGACCTGATGGAGGTAGACTACCTTAACAGCTTCGACGCATTCGTACCTGTGCGGAAGGGGTCGCCTTATCTGGAACTGCTAAGAGTTGTGTAAGTATCTTATTGATGTCAACTCTCAAGAAGTTCAGTAATAAAAATTACTCGAATATTAGAGTTCACTTGTTTATCAACCGCCACAAAAAAAGTACCTACCCATTTTTTAGTTGTGCCAGCTTTACCTACCGGTATTTTTGCCGCTTCTAAAAAAAAGTTTTGTTTTTTTATCTTTTTTATTGCTGATTGATGCCGAGACCCATCACGTCTGCGGAGTTCGCTAGCTAATTTAATTTAACCCCGTATATAGCGCTGAGGCCTTCCTGTGTGATAGATAGCGCGTCAATCGGCAACGGACGTAGGACGTATTCGTTTCGTTATCTTTTTTGGCGATCACGATCGAGGCGAAGGCGAACATTGAAAGCGCAGCTTATCTACGCATTTGTATGGGATAAACACGATAACGATTCGTTACTTTATGGTTTCGTTATGAAATATAACATTGTCTACCAAATTGCGATAACGATGTCGATTGACCACGTCGTGACTTAACGCGGCTTATGTCAATCAATCCCATACATTTTAGTCTTTTCTAACTTCGTTACTTATCGTTTTTAAATTGTTACTTTGTCTAAGCCCCTTATTAACGTAAACTGCACGTCGGCAGGTAACTCTGAGCGCGACCTGCTTAACCGGAAATGTCTGTGGGTGCCTCAATAAATTAAGGTCTCCAGCCAGGGCTTATAAAACTTAAAAAGGAAGCAACTACAAACTTAGGGCACCCCCTGGCGGATACGGACCTCAGCTTAGAGCGTCGCTGCGGCAGCAAGGGACAGGGTGGATTGGAATTATTTAGAGACGAATGCGCGAGCGGGCTCGAGCAACCTTTTGAAGGGGGGGCCACCTAGTAAGCCGTTCTTATTGTTGCGCGCCACAATTAATACCTGGTACATGGTGACATTAGTTACCACTAGCGCCATCTAGTATCGAGTAACAGATCTAATAAATCCTTCTAGTAATTTAGATACTAGAACTATCGACATCTGGTCAGTCGGAGCCGGTATGTACTCGAACATTCTAGATGTTTCTACAATAGAAGGTTCTGGAACTATCTGTGGCACTATATAAGGTCGGGTTTAGCCGCGAGCAATCAGACTTGGATCTGCGATAGAAGCGAAAGCGGTCTTCAAGTGCGACCTAAGTGCAATTGTGTTTTATAAATTAGTGTGTTTGAGCTGTTGTTATTAGTGTTGTTTCATTACAGTGAAATTTTTGGTAATTTATATCGGCAGTTTTTACTGTCACGAATCCGAAGCTCGTAACATTATGATAATTTACTTTCTCCAGTTTCAAACAAATCCGGGAGTCCGGCATCCAGGCAGCTCTATCAAGTCGCCTGCAAGTTCCGAAGCCGCACTGCGCGACCAAAATGTCATCGTTCAGCAGCGTGGGCCTGATGGACATGAAGCCGGTTCTGATCCTCATGGCGTATGGCGTCTGCTTGTCTGTGGTCATCGCGGTCGCGGAGATCGTTGTGTTTAAATTGTGAGTTTTCATTTGTTGTTTGAATTTTGTATTGTCACCGAAGTTGTGTCCGTAGCTTCGAAACAGACAGACTGATTTCAACGCAGTTTTTACTGTTTTTCTTTTAGTTAAAATAATGACTGATATTAATTTATTTGTTGCTACAGGGACACTTGGAGGAAGCTCTATAAAGTTAAGAATATGGATCTACCGAACTCGGCATGAAGTCGAAAGAATTTGAAAATTAAATTACGATTCACGTTAGCATATTTATTAAATTTGTAGTGGAACTCCTAGTTTTCTTTTACAAAACATCATGCCTGTTATCCCCGAAAGCTTAGGCAGAGTTGTACGGTCAGCATCAAAAGTCGGTTAACACTTTAGTTGTTTAAAATCTTAATTATTGAGAAAAATATTCTTAAAAAGCTTATATTAATAAGATATTTAAGAATAATTAACTCTTTGCTATTACATGAAATAGAGAAAACCAATGTATCACATCATTTTGTATCAATTTAGATGATTTGTAAAAGTAACAGTGTTAATTGACTTTTGATGCTGACTGTACCTACCTGTAGGTACAGTCAGCGTCAAAAATATCGGGACGAACAGACTGTTCAAAATGATCTAAGCAACTAGGAAAATGAAATATTAACTCACTGACACAAGGAATGTTTTAGAATGAAGACAGTACACGACAACTGTCATTCTGACAAGAACTTTATCCAATTGAGACAAAGTTTAATTTTCTTAGTTGTCGAGATCATTTTTGACGCTGACTGTACAACTCACATCACACACTGTATATCCACATTTCGCGAATAATGTATACAATAGGGCGACCCTATTGCTTTCAACCGGGCTCAAATCAAGGGTGCTAAGAAATTCCTCTTGAAAAATCCAATAACACTGCACGACCGACTGGGAATCGAACCCAGGACTTCATGCTCAACAGTAGAATTTGCGACCACTAGACCAATCAGGCAGTCTAGGACTAGTTTTCTTTTAATCCTGTTTTTAAATATTTGTTTTCATGTTTAGGATGTTTTCGTATAATTATAACATTTGAGGCCATGAGAGCCACAGTGGCCTGTCATTTTTTCAATACTGACTTTATTTGAAAAACTGCTCTAAACTGTAAAAGTCATAGCGCCACAGTGGCCTAAAAATTAGTTCAATTTTTTTCAGTTAGGCCACTGTGGCTCTCTGCTCTAAACTGTGAAAGACATAGCGCCACAGTGGTCTAAAAATTTGTTCAATTTTTTTCAGTTAGTCTTTGTGGCTCTCATGGCCTCATTTAGTAGGACGACTGGTAATGACATAATTATAATGTTCACTAGAAAGCCACCTCATTTTCTTTTGAAGTCTACGTGGCAGCTACGTGATGTGTACGTGGAATTTACACGACGTTTACGAGGCGTCTACGTGGCGTGTTATAATAAATAAAACAAATATAGCCGTGAAAGGATAATTTTATTGTACAAAGCTAGGTTCAAAACATGTAAATGCTTATTCATAAACCTAAACCGTACATAAAAGCGAGTTTGACACCGAAACTATACCTTCCTTCTACATACACATTCATACAAATATAGGCTCACTGGAGTATTACACTGAAGGGCGAAATTCCCGTGTACCGATTCGCCGATTGCAGTCAGCGATAGTCTATAATTATTTCGCTATCTTCATTGTTAATAAACACGAACTTCAAAAAATTATGTTATGAAATAGAATACTACCATTCCGGTGTAATTCCAACCACAAGTAGTTAGCAAGTTTGGAATGTGTTGACATATTTTTGTCGCTGAAGTAGATAATTTCACTCAAAAGTGGTCTAGTTTTTTTAGTACAGGTTGTAGTTTCAGTGTGCGATACATATTTTGAACTTTTGAAGTTGACAAGCTTAAGTTTACTACTGAAAATAAATTACTACGTGATGGAAAGGTACCGAAAGTGTTCATACTTTATAATATCCCACAGGTATAACGCCTTGGAAGCTAAAACGTAAATTCACTCACAATAAAAAGTTCCTAATGTAGTAACCCACTGCTTGGCAAAGGATTTCCCTTATATTTTGTTAAAAGGAACCAGTTTTCTACCAATTTGGTAGAAAATGGAACCCGTTTCATACCAATTTGATAGAAAATAGAAGTTTTCTACCAATTTCTAAAAATCAATACTTTAGACGCCGTAATACCAACAAACAGAAATTTTGTTTTTTTTTTTCAAAGGTTTTTATCAAAATAGCTTAAACATAAAAGCTTAGAAAAATACAGGTACTTAATGAAATACTTTGCCCAACAATAGGATGTCAAATGCCAACATAAAACTGTAATACGGTGACTTATATCCTATTTAAAACTAACGTAGATCCACATAAGAATCTAGCGTTCTAAATAAATAATTGAAAACAATTCAGATAGTGTGCACCACTTTTTGTTGGAACAATACTTTTAATTCTCTTCCCGTTAATTTATTTTCTATACTAAAGTGTTATTTTTGAATCGTTCATAAAGTCAGCAGGATCTTCAAGGTCCCCTATATTTTTTTTTTGATCAAAAGGCCAATTCTAATACTTGAAATGGAGATTAGAGGTATTTTTGACAGATTGAGACTGAGATCAGATTGTGAACGTTCTTAAAAATGCGGGAGTTGCCCCTTTGATTGAATTAGAAAAGATATTATTATTTTTATTAAGTCTCATACTTAATATAAATAATAACATCTTTTCTAATTAAGTCTATTCATAATTTAACATAAATACTTTTCTTTCTTTTCTTTACCGATAGGCCTTACACATAGGCCGATTTGTAAACAGCGGCGTTGTTATCTAATTAAGGACCACCCCTCCCCCCCTCCGGATATGATAATGATGAAAATGTATTGTGATTTGCATGTAATTATTAGCTAGATAACTTACCCCACCCTTTGTCGACCCCAAACTAATTGAGATAAAAGACCAGAGGGGGTTAAATGCTTTTTTCATAACTTTGACAATTATAAACGATTCAAAAACTGAACCCTTTCACTTGCTATCTACTTGAGTAGTTCACTGTCTTCTGACAGCGTCTTCTCCTTGACCAGCGTGTTGAGATGGTCGATGAGCCCTTGTACGGACATCTCGCCGTGCACCTTGTTGTCACGCGTACGGACGTTCACTGTACCTGAAGATTTCTCGCGATCGCCGACCACTGGGAACAAAAGTTTACTATGTTACTACAAAATTGATGGAAGAACAAAACGGTTGTCTAGTTTTTTGATAGTTGAGGGCGATCGATGGAGTTTATTCAAAATCATGTCATTTATTCAAATTAGGCTGAGAATCAGCACTTTTCCAACGTCAAAATTACAAAAGACAGTCCCCCAAAAACGCCCGTCCTTCACTCAACCTTAGTAAGGTTATTGGAATCAAGTTTGAGTAGCCCTTTTCCATAATTATATGCAAGGCGATTTGAAAGCACGGCGAGACTATCTCCGCGACACTCGACGGTGGAGATGGCGCCTTAGTGTCCGTTCACACCGCCCGGCTCGGAGGAGAGCACATTTTTATCGCGTTAAAAAAAAGAGTTTTGGGTTATTGAAATGAGGTTGCTTTTTTCATGTCACTTCCGATAATGCGCAGTGACATGAAAAAAACAACTGCTTACGCAAGTTTCCATATTACAAGTTTCTCTCTATTAAATATCCGAACGAACACGTCAACCCGCTTTATTTTGTCATGTCGCCAAGTTGCCTATCCATCTATCCCTCTCCCTATCATTACGTCCATACGCGACAGAAAGAGAAAGCGCCAAAAGACTACCGTTTCCGGACTACGTGGAATCAAGACACAAAATCAGGAGAGGGGCAGAGATTCAACTTCACTTGCAATCGAAAAGTTAACCGCACCGCTCGCTATACCGCTAAGCTTTGCGACGCGCGCGCGCCGCGAAACATACCAAACCGCTTTAAATAAAACCAATTTACGAGTGTCGGCCGACACAAAACCAGGAAGAAGCAGGGAAACAAAAGTTACTGGACGCGTATCAGCTCCACATTCAAAAACACCAAGTAAGTCCTTAATTGTTTCCTACCCCCTTGTGTGCAGGCGACATGACATTCGTTCCCGAATAATTTACACAACGCTTATTGGTCCTTCGACAGCCGCAATAACCCAACTTATTCAACAACAACCTTATTTCAATGTTTTTTATGTTACTGCGCGTCAGGTCGGCTCTTAAGCATTCTCATTTAAAAAAGAAGTGACATGAAAAAAGCAACCTTATGCTCTCCTCTCCGAGCCTGTGTCTCCGGTCTGTGTGAACGGACAATAAGGGTCGGCTTAAGTTTAGTGCAGTCGCGCATCAAAGGTTCTTCGAGGTATCTCGATGCATTATAAACAGTCGCCCAACTACAGAAGGCCAATTCTCGTAATTTAAAACGTTCAAAATCTAGTCGCAGTCTCATCTCAGCGACAAACAAATGTCAAAAACTTGTGAAAATGTAGGGAAATTAGAAGTATTTTTTGATAGATTGAGACTGAGATCAGATTGTGAACGGTCTTAAAATTACGACAATTAACTGATCTACTTCAGTAAGCACAGATAGGTCTCGCTCACTGATCTCGCGTGATTCCCATTTTGAAACCTCTAAACGCTTGAGGTACCCGTGCTCATCTTAGGAAGACCGTAGGCAGATTAGCAAAATCTCACCTAAGATGTAGTTGAACTGCGCAAGCTGCGCGTTTCGTACTTTCTTGTTCAGCGTGTCGCCGGCGTCTGTGTCCACTTCCGACATGAAACCTGCTGCGAACAGCTGCTCGTTCACCTGCAACAATGAACAACGTCATATTAGACACCGAGTAAACCGTCCGATTCTAGAACCCTAAACTCAACGAAATTTTATGACATCCACAGAACACTGATGGTAGCCAAGTCGTTACGGGCGCGTATCTGCAATACCGGATGCATCGCAGGTGCATTGCTCTCCCAGAAAAAAAGCTTGAAATGTCTCAAGTGACTGTAATGGGGATAAAACTGCTACTGGCTCACTTCAGATGTCGCTACTATCCAGCGTCTAAGAATTTGACAGCTAGTTGTCAGTATCCATACATTTTTTGTAACCAAGCGACTTTTACGCATAATTAATTAAACTAATATGCCTCGTTGCGCAGCTATACTATAAAAATACGGGGACCCATGTATTTGCCAAAAAAACTGTGAGAAGGCTCTATAAAAATAATTGGAAACCCGATATTTCGTCCTTAATGTGGTATCCTTTTTAAACCTTTTATTCTAAAAAAAATCGTATACCGGTAATGTTCTCAAGAGAACCGGACTAACTTCTTTATAAACCTTTACAAGATATTATGATATCTCACCTGCTTGGCATAGTCATCGAAGTGCGGCCCGACGGGCACGACGCAGACCTGGCGCGGACTGAGCCAGAAGGGCCACTTGCCCGCGTACGACTCGCTGAGGATCGCGATCATGCGCTCCACGGAGCCCAGGATGGCGCGGTGGATGATCACTGGACGCTTCTTGTCGCCGCTTTCACTGGAAAATTAAGAGTAACGAGATATTAAATCATAACTGCATCCGGTTAGACTGGAAGCCGACCCCAACATAGTTGAGGAAAGGCTAGACAGATGACGATGAAGATATTAAAACATAAAATCACACGTGTGGGTTTTCCTTCTGGAATTTCTCCATAGTAGTCTGGATTCGTGCCCGGATCATGGCAACAGCCTCGCCCCTTACTTAAACATGACGGTGTAAGAAAAAAAAAAAAAAAAAAAAACTGCCCCACACTAGGAATTTCTCCTGTCATGGGTGCGTTTACAAACATTTAAACTCACATACACAAACAGCCAGACCCGGAACAACTACTTCTGGGCCATACAAATATCCCTACGGGAATCGCCCGCGACACGCAGCGCAGCAGTCAGTCGCTTAACCACTGCGCCAACCGTGCCGTCAATACTTTTTCTTTTTTAAAAAAACGTTGCCCCACACTAGAATTTCTCCTGTATCGTGGGTGCGTTTACAAACATTTAAACTCACATGCACAAACAGCCAGACCCGGAACAACTACTTGTAGGCCATACAAATATTTGTTCCGTGCGGGAATCGAACCCGCGACACGCAGCGCAGCAGTCAATCGCTTAACTACTGCGCCAATCGTGCCGTCAATACTAGGAGTCGTATGTATACTTCCATCTATTTTTTCGGGCAATATAAACGTGATGACGTAATTTTATTGTGACATTTTGTTTACCTGACATAAGTAAGGTTGAATCTCTCCGGCAGTTGGAAGTCCAGCTGTATGGTGGCACACTGGTGTGACCTTCGAAGAGCGTCCTGTATGGTGATGTCTATCTTGGGGCCGTAGAACGCGCCGTCACCAGGGTTCAGTTGCCAGGGGCGACCGAATTTGTTTAGCGAGTCTGCTAGAGCCTGGAAAGAACGTAGTGATATTATTTTATTGTTATGATAATAACACATTGTGGGAAGGGATTGCTGTCTTGCCGTGGTATGATTGTAACCTATTATTTTACGGAACGCCAGTCAGCTTGGATTTTTACTGAGAATTGCCTAAGATACTGAGGGATAGAATCCGGAATGAGGTGATCCGACACAGAACCAAAGCTAGCAAGCAAGCTGAAGTGACAATGGGCCGGCCATATTAGCCGTAGAACCGATGACAAAACTTGAAAGACCGCGTGAGCAAAATATAATTCGCGAGCGTAACAAGTATGTATTTACAGAATTATAATCATTAAAATCATTAATACAAACCTCTACGTTCATATAATCCAATTGATTGATATTTCATTTGAGAAATTTAAGGTGGTGATTATAACAGATTTAGTACCTTTTCAGCCTGGTCCCAGGTAGCCAGTTCTCCGAGGTACTTCTCCGGCCGCGTGGACAGCTTCAACTGGAACGTGAACCCGAACGTCGTGTATACGCACTCCAGGAACTCCAGGCACGCCAGCTGAGGACAACATGTCATTGTGTTGTTGTTTTTACATAACAGAACATAGGAGGGAAATAGTACATCTTGTTGGTATTATAGAGAAAATATATCCGGCACCCTAATTGCGTAACACACAATCAATCGTAATCTGAATCATTTTGAAGCAATTTGGTAATCCATTGCTGCATAAGTTCGAAACATTTGTTTGCTCAACACGTAAATAAAGCAATGAATGTTGTTGAACTGTCAAAATGAAACCGATTCCGATTGATTGTTAAGGTGCTGATTCCATACTTTTCATGATCTTCTTAGTGTTGATGGCAAACAAAAGTAACACGAATAAATACATACATTTAGTTTTTCGAACGAAGTTCCTTATCGCGCATTGCGAAAGGGGGGGCTAGACGGACAAAATTAAGACCAAAAGTTGGAACGACACTTTTTGCTATAGTTGTAAGCCGTGCGGCGTGCGCGTGTTTCTGTGTCTGTCTCTCTCTCTCTCTCTTATAGAAAGTAAGCCAGTTTTTTTGTATTTTTTATTTGTTAATAATAAAAAAAATATTATAAATTAAAAATTTTTTTTTTTTTTACAATTACTTCACTAATTAATCGAAAGGAACTTCGTTCCATCCGGGTGTCCCATGACACCTCTCAAATTTTTTTTATTTTTTGACGTGACATCTTCCAACCCGCACTGGGCCCGCGTGGTAGATTACGGCCCACTCCCTCTTATAGAGAGGAGGCCTGTGTCCCAGCATTGGGAACATTATAGGCTGATTATGCTATACACATACCATCTCCTGCTCGATATGCTGCGGCGTACAGAATATGTGCGCGTCGTCTTGCTGGAAGCGCCTCACTCGCGTCAGGCCGGTGAGCGCACCGCTCAGCTCATTGCGGTGTAACACGCCGAAGTCTGCCAAGCGGAGCGGGAGCTCGCGCCAGGAGCGGATGCGGTTGTCGAAGAGTAGACTGAAATAAATAATTTCAGAATATATTTATATTATTATATACAGCGTGGCGCTTTAATGGCGACATTAATTTAACACACGTATACGGTTTTGCGTTGTAGTTTTATGAATATATTTTAATTTAATTAAACATTAATATTTATTTATTTATTAACAATTTTATAAAATAGCATCTTAGAGCAACCTGACTTAAAGAACTGTAGCGCAGGGGTCATTTGCCAGGGTCACGGATCAATGTAATTAAAACAATTAACGAGCAGAGAGAAGGTGAATTGAAGGAAAGAGAGAGAGCCCTATGTCGGCGGTCTTGCAACTTCTTTGTTTTGTCTTGCCTGGAAAGAGACTATTTGGCCAAGATCAAGTCCGACCTCTAGGCTTGACGTGCTGAGATCTTCTAGCATCTAAGTCAGCTCGGAGACTGAAGACGAAAAAAGGACAATATCGTCGGCAAAACGGAGATTGGATAATCTTTTTTGTCCAACCATAATGCCCCTTTCTGTCCAGCAGTTTAACTTTAAAATTAATTTGTAACGAAATGCGTCACATATTAATTTGAAAGCTTAGATACAAACCATCCTTTGAAACAATTAAGTTTAAAAAATGTTTTTTTTTAATATAATTTATAACAAGCTAATTTCCTGGAAAATATTAAATAGCTGGTTTTCAGAAATTGGTGAAAAATCTTTAAAAGGTGTTAGGACTTACCAATGGCCTGGGCAGTTCATGGGCTTGAGCGCGAAGGTTTCCTTCTCGACGTCAAAAGAGAACATGTTCTCTGAGTAGTGCGCCCAGTGGCCTGACGTCTGCCACAGTTTGGCGTTGTACATGTTCGGGGTTACTACCTCTTGGAATCCACGGAGTCTAGGCAAAAACAAATTTGTTGTATAAATATATATTATGTTTATTTCAAGGGTCTGTGGTAAGGACATAACAATGTTAAAAAAAACTTGAGAGGTGTCAAGGGACACCCGGATGGAACGAAGTTCAAAGAGAGAGAGAGAGACAGACAGAGAAACACGCGCACGCCGCACGGCTTACAACTATAGCAAAAAGTGTCGTTCCAACTTTTGGTCTTAATTTTTTCCGTCTAGCCCCCTTTCGCAACGCGCGATAAGGAACTTCGTTCCAATAACTTTTACCTGCAACCGCTTTAAGTGTTATTATACTATTAGCAAGATATTTACATTATCGTTAGTTGCAACATACTATGATTACCAACCTACAAATTAAATGTTGAAATTATAGTGTAAGAAACATTGCATTTTATTTGGGGGAAGGGTTGTAGGGCAGATATACAGGGTGGCATCATCCATGCGCAAACTGTAACCATAAATTCAGCACATAATTCCAGACCGCCTAGTGTAGTTTCCTAGTTAGCTAGCTAGTAGCTTATTTTCCTTCGCCTAGTGTGAAAAAATCCGCTGTTTCATAGAAAAGTGCAATACCTACGCGGTAAAATGTACCAACTGAATAGTAATGTTACTTTTAATAACCTACAAAAAATTTCAACACAGGATCTGAATCATGTACTGAATCCATGATAATATGTTGTGCATCGATGTCCCATTGTGCATGTTTACTGTAAGCCATAAACCTTCTCTTTTCGAAGGGCATTGGTAGGCCTGTATTGATAATTATTAATTAACATATATTAACATGTTTCAACTCTTTTAAAATGACCATAAAATATGCGTCCATACTAATAAGTAAAGACCGGATTATATGCAACATAAAAATCTTGAAATATGCATGCAAATATGCACGAAAACTGACAGAATATGCAACATTATTGACAATATTTTTTTTTTGTTTTGTTATATTATTCCTATAGATTTAAGTTTATTGTTAGTAAATACTTGTTTTATGTTTTACTTTATTAAGTATGTATCTTTATAATTTATTGTTTTTTAATAAAATAAAAAAACTATTAAGTTTTAGATTTTTTATTACAAAATCAGCATACATTTAGTAAACTATCCATTGATAGACGATAATCGATACAGTAACATGTTACACTATTTAATATTTTTGTAAACATTAACAATCAAGTATTGTTCTAAATGTTCAGTGGTAAGATTAGTTCTTCGATCATTCAAAATATTTTTATAGGTCGAAAATGATCGCTCCACGTCTACTGAGGTAACTGGGCAGAATTTGAACTTGGGTGCTATGTTAGCGCTTATATTTTCTGGCAAAATTTCCCCCGGCCCATTAATAAAACTATCAATTTGACACAGATGTTCGAAAAATACTGTAAATTATAGCGATAATATGCATCATCACTAGATCTAAGGAAAAATATGCTATTAGCGCTGAAAATGGCTTGAATATGCAAATGCATATGCAAATATGCAAATGCATATTATCCGGTCTCTACTAATAAGCATAAGATTTAGGTAGTAAGAGATGCTAATACCATAATTTTTTAAATTTGATTTCAATTTTAAAAGTCATTTTATCATTACACTATTACATACCTGTATTGTTGTCTAATAAAGTTGACGAGTGTGTTGTATATGTGAGTGCCGCGCGGTTGGAAGAAGCATGAGCCGGGCGACATCTCGTGGAAGAAGAATAGCTCTTGTTCCTATAAAAATAGAGGTCCAATTAGCGTGCACACAGATAATAGTAGATCTACTACCAACAAACCGTATTTGAAGAATAATAATAATAAATAATCAGCCTATAACGTTCAGACTCATGCCTCCTCTCCGTAACAGGAACTGGCTGTACTCAACACTGTACTCAGATTGGTGGATGACATTACGTCTTTGAACTTTGGTTCTAGAACATTCATTTCACATTTGTAATGGCAGCTTGATCACGGTGGTGACGGAAGTAACTGGTGCTTATAGCACAGGAGTCTTCCTAGTTTAAGCCCAGTTCCACATGTCTAGTATCTTGCCACTAAGTTACAGTCTAAATTAAGGTACAAAATAGTATGTAAATAGGTTTAAGTCTTGAACGAATAAATATTGTTTGTTTATTGTTATTATTACATTCCTCACGACGTTTTCTTTCGCCATTTTAACAGCAGGTGTGATGAAATAAATTACCCATGATAAAGTGCAAAGCAGTTAAAAGACATCAAAATTTACAGTACCGGGTACAGCAGCTGTTAATTCTTTTCGAACTAGGTGGAGGAATTTGATGGTTTGTAACAAAATGGCGCCGATTCCCTTGTTCACAAACTAAACTAAATTTAAGTTCAGTGCATCTTTTTCTTGCTATTTCATTAAAAAAAGGACAAGATAAAATATTAGTTTAGTCCTGTCAAATTAAGAAACTCCATAGACAGTTTAGACATCATTAAAAACATGGCTACCATAAATACGTCAATTTACGTCAGGCGCTGACTAATTTGACAGGACTAAACTAATATAATTTGTTTGTTGAGATTACTGTTCATCAC
Source organism: Apamea sordens (assembly GCA_945859715.1). Taxonomy (NCBI): domain Eukaryota; kingdom Metazoa; phylum Arthropoda; class Insecta; order Lepidoptera; family Noctuidae; genus Apamea; species Apamea sordens. Next base: position 3,699,878 of record OX244002.1, read on the forward strand.
ACAAAAGTTTTACTTGCAGTGCTCTACAGTCCTAATCTTCACATAGACTACTTCAATTCTCTCGACTCCACACTCAGTGATCTTTGCCCCATGTATGAGCACGTTATTTTAATGGGTGATTTTAATACCTGCTTGATTAAAAATGACACTCGATCCCTTAAACTCCTTTCACTCTTGTCTTCTTTCAATCTTCAGGTTTTGCCACTTTCTGCAACTCACTATTTTCCTAATTGTACACCCTCGCTTCTTGATCTTATGATTGTCTCCTCTCCTAGCAATGTTTCTTACCATGGTCAACTTACGGCTACTTTTTCTTACCACGATCTCATTTACCTTTCGTATCGTATCCGCGTTCCTAAGCGTAAGTCCCAACTTTTATATCTCCGTAACTACAAGGGCATAGATCTGGAAGCTTTGCAGCGTGATGCCGGCGATCTCGACTGGACCCCTCTGGTTGAGTTCGATGACATCGACGATAAGGTGAATTGTTTTAACGCAACCGTTCTCGAATTATATGATCAGCATGCCCCTATCCGTCGTGTCAAAGTTAGACATAACCCTGCTCCATGGATAACGCTACAAATTAAAGAGCTTATGGCTCGCAGGGATAAAGCTAAGAGCAGATATAAGCGCAGACCTTCAGAGCTGAATCTCTCTTACTACAAATCGTTACGTAATCGCTGCAGGCACCTGTGTCAAGATGCTAAGAGACGCTATTTCCACGACCAACTCAATAATCGCAGTTCTTCTGATGTATGGAAATTTCTCAAATCTGTAGGCATAGGCAAGTCTCCTGCCAACCAGTGTAAGGATGTTAACCTCAATGATCTCAATAAGCATTTCTCTCTCCTTCCCTTTTCTCTTGATGCGTCTGTCAAGGCTGCGACACTGGAGAGTCTTGCTAGTTTGCCGGTACCACAATATTCTCATTTCAAGCTCAAAGATGTTACTGAGGATGACGTTAAGAAGTCTATACTTGCGATAACTTCTTCAGCAGTCGGTAATGATAAGTTGTGTTCAAGAATGATAATTCTTATCCTTTCCTCTTTACTTCCTGTTCTCACTCACATCTTCAATCACTCATTTTCCTCTTGCTCCTTCCCGTCAGTTTGGAAACAGGCTCATATAATACCTTTACCTAAAACTAATAATCCTACTTTATTAACCCACTTTAGACCTATTTCTATTCTCCCATTTCTCTCTAAAGTTTTTGAGCACATAGTTCATAGACAATTATCATTTTTCTTGGCGTCAAACTCGATAATATCCCCCTTTCAATCCGGATTTCGCCCGGGTCACAGTACTGTAACCGCGCTCTTGAAGGTGACTGACGACATCCGCTGGGCAATGGAGAATAAGTTACTTACTGTTCTAGTATTGCTCGACTTTAGTAGCGCCTTCAACTCGGTGGATTTCGACATTTTACTAGGTTTCCTCAAATCTATCAATTTCTCTTCTTCCACTTTAGCCTGGTTCAGTTCTTATCTTCGGGGACGCTCTCAGTGTGTTCGCCTGGAGGAGTCCTTCTCCGATTGGTGTAGTCTCACTGAGGGTGTTCCTCAGGGTAGCGTTCTCTCTCCTCTTCTTTTTTCAATTTTCATAAACTCTGTTACCAGAGTAATCTCCTCTAGCTTCCATCTCTACGCAGATGACTTGCAGCTTTATCGAGACTTTACTGTAGCTAACGCGGGTTCTGCAATTGCTGCAATGAATCATGACCTGGCTTGCGTCAGCGCATGGGCTAAGTCATTTGGTTTGCAAATTAACCCAACTAAATCCCAGGCCATGATTATCGGCAGCAGATTCGTTCGCAATGTGGCTGATGTTACATCTCTCATGCCTTTATATCTCGATGGTGTTCGCATTGACTATACTGAAACCGCTAAAGATCTGGGTGTAGTTATTGACTCAAATCTTTCGTGGCGTGCTCAGGTGAATGAGGTCAGCCGAAAGGTACATTTCTCCTTTCATTCGCTGAAATGCCTTCAGGGTCTTCTGCCCTTGAAGACTAAAATTTCTTTGGCACAAACACTTATTCAGCCGATTATAGATTATGCCGACGCCTGCTACCTGGATGCTACTGAGGAGCTATTAAACAAGCTTGAGCGCTTGCAAAACCTGTGTATTCGCTTTGTTTTCGGTCTTCGAAAGTATGACCATGTTTCACACCTTCGCAAGGAACTCAAGTGGCTCCCAATCCGCCTTCGCAGGAACACTCGGATTTTATGTCTTCTCTTCAACATCTTACACAACCCGTCTTATCCTTCCTACCTGCGTGAGCGTTTTTCTTACGCTCGCTCTAGCGCCGCACCGTGTAGATCACACCTAAGATCCATCCTTAAATCTCATCCTCATAAAACGAGCTACTATTCTTATTCCTTCTCTGTCCATGCTGTAAGATTGTGGAACTCACTTCCGCCTAGCATTCGTGATTTAAAAACTATTTCTCTATTTAAACGTCGATTAAAAGAGCACTACCTTTCCTCTATACCGTGAGTATTTGTATATATATATATATGTTTATATATTTTTGTATTATGTATTTATTTAAGTATACTTAAGTATTTATTATTTTTTGCGTTATATGTGTAGGTATATTTAATATTTTAGTTTTAGACTTCACACATTCTTATTTTTCTCTTCTTGTTCTCACACACTATTGTCTACATTTCTTTTTTACTTCTCCTTTCGCAGGTCTGCTGGAAGAAATTTCTTAAGAAATAAGCAGTACCTTTGTACTCCTAGTATGATTATGTTATATCTATATGTATTTTACTGTGTGTACATAAATAATAAAATAAATAAATAAATAAAATAAATAATTTGACAACACGACATAATTTGACAACACGGTTAGCGCAGTGGCTGAGCGATCGGACTGCTGCGCTGCGTGTCGCGGGTTCGATTCCCGCACAGAACAAATATTTTTAAGTCCTACATGTATTTGTTCTGAGTCTGGGTGTTTTTCTATGTATAATATGTATGTATTTACAAAAAAAAAAAATGTATATAAGTAGTTTATCAGCCATCTTGTTACCATAACACAAGCATTAGGTTGCTTAGCTTGGGACTAGATGGCGCTGTGTGAAATGTCCAGGGATATTATTATTATTATATTTTATCTTCTGTCCTTTTCTTAATGAAATAGAAAGAAAAAGATGCACTGAACTTAAATTTAGTTTAGTTTGTGAATAAGAGAATCGGCGCCATTGTTGAAGAGATTATGACATACCCTGCCGATCTTCCTGTGGTCCCTCTTGGCGGCTTCCTCCTGTATGTGCTCCCACTCCTTCAACTGCTTGGGCTCAGGGAACGACACGCCGTACACTCGCTGCAGGCTCTCTGCATCAGCCTTACCCTCCCAGTACGTGGCTGAGTTCTAAAGGATAAAACAATGTAATTAGGTACAGAGGGTGGTTTGCAAAGTCAAAGTCAAATCATTTATTTCAAATAGGCACATAAAAGGCACTTTTGAACGTCAAAATTAAAATTAAAATAAAATTGATTCTAGTCGCCCCTTCCAAAAGGTAGTTTTCGTATGGAGAAGAATGGGCAAGAAACTCCACCGTTACTCTTTTAAAATGTTTGAAACTTTTTTACATTGCTCTATACTCTTTTAAATTGCTGTAAACCGCAAGAGAGCGCAGAGTGTATGTGACCTTGAATGAAAAGCGACCAATCGGCAACACAACAAAACCAACTGCGCCATCTACGCGGAACTAATTTGATAGTTTTTTCTCCATTTTTAAGTAGATTTTTGAACAGGCAATTTCCTTTTCGTTTTTAATTTGTGACTTTCAAAAGTCCTACAGGCTTGATTCAATGATACTACTAAAGATTAGTATAAGGCAAGAAGTAAAAAAGCGTATAATGCGAATGCCCACTGGGTCTAGGCAGAGATACATCTAAACGTCTGTTATAAGTTCCATGTAATTAGGGGTGAGATAATAGCTTAATAGATGCATCACACTTTTCTGATCCTACATCATCTGCCTAGCCTTTTCCCAACTATGTTGGGGTCGGCTTCCAGTCTAACCGGATGCAGCTGAATACCAGTATTTTACATGGAGCGACTGCCTATCTGACATCTACAACCCAGTTACCGGGTAATACGATACCACTTGGTAAGACTGGTTGTCAGACTTTCGGGCTTCTGATTACCCGTAACGACGAATGACAGCCGGGACCAACAGCTTAACGTGCTTTCCGAGGCACGGAGGGGTGCTATGTAAAGATGGTCACCCATCCACAGACCAACCGCGGCAAGCGTAGCTTAACCTGACCGATCGACCGGTGCGGCTGTTATTATTTAGTAACGTTGTGCATTTTTGATATTTTGGAATGCGGGCCTCCGTCTTACGAATTTTCGATCAGGTCACGTGTCCTGACGCGAGCTCCGTCTTACGAATTTTCGATCAGGTCACGTGTCCTGACGCGAGTTTAACATTTTTTACCCATCACAACAAAAGTTTACAACGCCGCTAAAGAAGTTTTCACTTCAATAAGATAAAACCAACATACCTTAGTAACCTTCAACGCCTTGACCTTCCCCGTATGCCTCACATGTGGTCCCCGACACAAATCAATGAGCGGGCCACATCTGTACACCGTGGTCTTCGGAGTGTTGACCTTCTCGTGCAGAATGCGCACTTTGAACGGGTTGTAGTCAAACATCTCGAGCAACTGCTCCTTGGTCAGCTCTAGGCGTTCAAACGGCTGCTTTTCTTTTGCTATTTTCTTTACTAGGCCTTCTAAAACGTGGAAGTCAGTTGATGAAATCTGCAGGACAAAATGGTTTGTAAATAAGTTGAATTATTACAAAAAAGTCTGGTCATGTCTTCGAAAACTAAAGGTTAGAGCACATTTCAGCTGCATTGGGCCGCAATGCATCGTATATTTACAAAAAAGTCCGGTACGGCCCGCCAGCAGTTTGAATGATTCATACGAATAGGCTAGATGCCTAAAAAAATCTAATTATTCCGTCAGTTAGATTATCAAAAAATATTGGAACCGTATTTTTTCTTTTGTCAATTATATAAAAAATTATGAAGATATCGCCCGTTAAAGTTCCGCGTGACGTCACGCCTTGCTACACTTTTTAGCAAGGCGTGACGTCACGACCCCCTACTCCCAAATTTTGACGCGCTTTATCTTTGTCATTTTTTGTTTGATTGACAAAAGAAAAAATACGTGTCCATTATTTTTCGATAATCTAACTGGCGGACTAAATATAATAATATTTTTTTTACCCAGGCAACTACCCTATTGTACAGTACAGACGCCAGCGCATATGATATAATATCATTACTAATGGTCAAATAATTAGCTATTAGTTAAAAAAATAACCATTAGATAAACTAAAAATTGTTCAAAAAACACATTTCGCAAATATTTAACCATTAGTTACTATTTTTAACAATTGGTCGAGTTGAACTACGAATCAAAAAACCGGCCCTTAGTGGCCATTTAGCGACATTAATCAGCAGATAATAGGTTGATAGTGGTAGTACGATAAATAGTAATGCATAGTTTTAAATGCTATGTAATATTGTAGCATAATTATAAACAGTGGGAAAGGGCTCGTGGCTAAGTAACAGCCGCACGCTTTCCACGGCCGGTCGGTAGATGGGCGACCATTCATTTTATACCGAGACCCGAGAGTAAGATAGGCATTTTTTTTTGTTTTTTTTTAATGATATAAACTAGTGCTTAACTGCGATGCCGCCTGATGCAAAGCAGTGATGCAATCGTTGATGGTAAAGCGCATTTGCTCTATTGCTCTATGTAAAATACTAGTATTCTGATGTAGGTATCACGATGAATTGTAAATGATGAACAGTCAATTCTTACCCCCTTTTCCGGATAATACATGTCGTAATAGAAGCCCTCTTCAATCGGAGGTCCGTAGCATAGACAGCCTCCGTATACCTGATAATAAATAACATTAGATATAATTTACAAACTTATAATTATGCACAATCCCTTTAAAGTTCTATAGTGAATAAGTTTAATTAAATAATCATTTTTATAGTTACATGGAGATAAACTGCACTAACTTTAGATCATTGTCATAATTTTCTGCACGAAAATTTAACCTGCGAGACGTAACGCAGCAGCCAATCGCTCAGCCATTATGGCAAGTTCAGCCAATCCGAATTTTGGTCAGTGTATTTTTAAAAGAAAATCAGAACTGGAACCATTATTGTCAATAATAGCGCACACTATTAAACTTGATTATGTTATTAATGGCTCTGAGGAGTGATTTAAATGCATCAAAACAAATTCTTTTATTTACAAAATAGGCCGAGAGCTTTTCAAACTTAAATAAAACATAGACAACCAACAAAATCTCCTTTTATCAAAGCCAAAACAAAAGACAATGTCAACACTCACCCTCTCCATAGCTTCTCCCAGCATATGCGCAGAAGAATGCCAGAAGACCGCCTGTGCATCCGTATTGTCCCACCTCAGGAGTTCCAGCTTACAGTCACCTTCCAGTGGCCTGTCCAGGTCCCAGAGCTCATTGTTCACCCGTGCGATGATGGTGGAATCGGCCAGTCCCTGGCTGTGATGGAGGATAGTCATCATGAGGGTCGGATGTGGAATAGCAGGGTGGAACTGGAGTGGCTTTTGACTGGGGACTTTTTAAAGCTGGGTTTGGCTTGGTCCAGCCAAAAGCTGGGTTTGGCTTGGTCCAGCCAAAAGCTGAGTATTTTTTACTAATGTCAAAAAAGGACGAGGTTATGCATTGAACGAGTATTTATTTACTTTATGCGGTGGTTTGGCAATATTATATGGTAGTAAGGTTGTTAATAAATGCTAATGAATAAATAGTATGCTTCAGTAATGACTACCACGATTATGATTACCGCATAACAACAAGCATTTTCAATAAATAATTGTATTATAAACACCAAACAAGCAAAGTATATATGTATATTATAGAAACATGCTGCACATAGTGCACACATAGCCAAATACATAGTTTTTAAGCATGCTTCAAATAATTATATTACTCTCATGTGCATTTTATTTAAAATTCTTTCTTACAGAGCATTTCAAATACTGTAATACCCAATCTTTTTTTAAAGATCTTACTTCTATATTATCATTTATCATACAAAACGTTAAATTCTCAACTTTGACCATGCTTTAAGTTTAGGCGGTATAGACATTAACCAGTTAAAGCCATCTGAACAGTCCACCCTTAAGTAAAGTACTTACTATTCTCTCCACCACTCGCTTGTGTGCAGGTAAATAAGTAATTAGTTATTATATACATTGGTCTAGCAATATTTGGACAGTTATGTTTAAGTTCTATGTAAGAGGGTGTGAACCTTTCGCCATCAACCAGGCACAAATCCAGACTCCGGTTTTTTACTGAGAAATTCCTGATGGAAAAACTCAATAACACTTTACCCGACCTGGGAATCAAACCCAGGACCATACTCGTACACAACAGTAGAGAATGTAGCTATTATAAGTTTGGTTAATACAGAAGAGGAAATATTTTTATTAATGTTTATTATTTTTTCCTTATAATCTTAGAATGTATTTCCGTGCTACCATTACCGAGTTACTAAAATTCTAAGTACTAGTATTTCACTTTCTACTCAAATAACTGTTGCTCTCTAAAATATCAATCTTATCAAGACTTCAATACCTGTAAAGTAGACTGCATGTTTGATTGGAATCATCAATATCTTGAGGAAAATTCTATTTAAAGTAGCATGACTCATGACATTTCCTATGAGTTTGCATGATGACATAGAGGCACACTATTACACTATTGCAATTAAATACTTAGGAATAAAGCCCATTGCAAACAATGTGCGGTAGCTTACGCTACTTTTTTACAGGCATGAAAAAAGAGTTGGAAATCTCTTTATCCTTTTTAAAAGTGCGAAAATAATCATTAGTGATTATGCCTGCTAGGATCTGCTTGATTTTAATACTAACTGCAATATCTGCAATTACAGCTGTAAATATTTTAAGCTTAAGAATTTGCAAACTAGTGTTGATTACAATATTATAATATTCGTAGACAGGTCATATTTTTATTTGTTAGTCAATAAAGTATTTGTTGATGAGCAATAAAAATTTAGAAAAAGTTGGTATGACTCACCTAATTCCCTTAGCAACATCATACGGACTAGTTTTCCAGGCTTTCGCTTCTACAGTTTTGCCATCAGGTAGCGTGACCACTATGCTCAAGTCCGGTTTGCTTGCTATTTCTTCCGCATACTGGATTTTGTACTTATCCCAGAGATCTATGCGTTTCTGGATGAATTCAGGCCATGGGTTTAGTTCTGCGGTTCCTCCGGAACCCTCCTCAGGTTTTTTCTTTTTTTCCTTCATTGCTTTGGTCTTCGACTGCAAGAAGAATTGCTAAGTTAGTACCTATCCTAAATTAATGAACTATCTATGATTGAATTTTTTAAAATAAAATTGTTGATAAGTTCTGCTAAAGGGATATTTTTTTATATTGCCCTACTAACAAAATACTACTATAATAATACTATAATACTTTACAATTGGTAAATGTGAAGAGGTTAGTAAATAATAACAAGGAGATAAGATGTGTGTGATAGTGGGATTTATTAGTTTCATTAGCAATGACACAGTATTGTAGGCACGTTATTCTGATAAATGATTAAATACCAACATAATACAAGGACACAAATCAACATTGTTTGCGGTAATTACGATTAAAATCGTGTAAATTACACAGGTGTGTGTGACAATCAAGTTTGTTTCACTTTAATAACCTATTGTATACTTTCTAATACGTTTTCTAAGACCCGGTAAAAACACAAATCATTATACGTAACTAAAATAAGTTACACGTTTTTATAGACAAAAATATCAACAAATATCAATGGCTAGGATACAGAAAAAATAAATATAGGCAAAGGAAACCGCATGATATCATTCCAGCTAAAAATGCTGATGAAAGTCCTACAGACCCATGTGGCATATGCGTAGTCCTTGCAGCGGACCACACAGCCTCCACGGATGCCGATAAACTTTATCATGACTTACATAACGTACAAATATACTTTCTCAAACTAAATTAAAATGTATAAAACCCTGCCTTTGCGTCAATGTTTAGTTTTGGGATTTCTTCAGCCACAGTGTCACCCATTGCAGAACGTGTATCTTTCGAATTTGACAGCCGAACTAATGATGTTGCAAGCGTGCAAAGAAAAAAATCCATTTTGTATTCCGTTTCATGTAATATTCCATGCAATTTAAATAAAAGAAATAATTTTATTTTTGCCAGCGCCGTTTCAGTACAGCACAAACTATGTTTTTTCACTTTGCTGGATGTAAGGTTTGTTTAATATGGTCATAGTATAAAGAGGGGAAGTAAGTTATCTTCATACAAACGCACCGCGCGCGGCTTGTATGTGTGCGCCAAAGTATCTATGCGTCGCCGCACGCACACTTAAACAAAATCTCGACCCGTTTCATAGTCCAGTCGGGGCTAACACCGCACGAGGCATAGATAGAGTAACTTATATAGCGAGGTTCGCGCGTCACGGCTTTTCGGCACTGTTAAATGAATGAAAAATGTGTGATAATCGCAGGAGAACATATTGCTGTGTTTGGGTGTTTATTTTATCCTTTTTTTTTTATAAATAATACTGCTAAGAATCTTGAATCCATATCTGTATTTGTTAGGAAAACCATTGTTGAACTTTATTGAATAATGATCACTAAATTAGTTATACAGAGATGTGTTATCTTTGGCCGGTCCGGTTTTAAACTAAGTAATTGGTGACAGTATTATCAGTAACCTACCGTTTACTCGTGCTCATCACCGCCCCGCGCCGCCCGGGCCCGTCGCTCTTTCTTTCATCGTGAACGGTTTCATCATCGTTTAGGTAAAACCGACCTCACAAACCCTGTACCCAGACAATACAAGTAAAAAATACAACTTCCCGACCCTTGCCAATCTATAGGCACAGAATTAAAATTTAGCTAAAAGTGACCACCCTGAGACAGTAGGCAATTATATCGCGGATTGGGCCGGAGATAGCCTACTTCCCCTCTTTATACTATGATATGGTAGCCTTAACCAATAGAGAGTTTAATGCCCTTGAATGATAGAGGTAGCCAGAAGCTACAGTTTATCAGGCGAATGCCACGATTTTTATTACAGGCGCTAGATGTTGGTGGTTCCCATCTCTGTCTCTAATCGGCGAGATTAAAATCTTTTATAAAAATTGAACAAAAACCATTAGTAATTTAGCTTCTACATTCGGAAATTATTCAATCATAGTACATATCATAGTTTTGCGTCAGATGTATTTAAGCTAACATTCCAACGAGGCAGAGCCGACGAATAGGTCCAGACAGCACATCAAGCTACTACAATCTGTCAAATTTTTCTTAATTCTTTAATAGATTTGACAGTTTCGGGTAGCTTTACCTGCAGGCGTCTGTACCTTCTTAACTTTATGAATGCCGATGAAGAGCCGTAAACTAAAGGGGGGTTCCACAACTATTTTAATAATCGAAGGAGTTTAAACCAAAGTATTTTATTATCACCAACCCTGAGCACAGAACATAAATTATGTAAGTTGGTATGTCATGACCCTTTCAGAAAATGACAATTTTGAGTAAAACAAAATTCAAAATTACATAGCACAATATTTTAATTTTCTAGTGTAATCCGGAATTGAAAATTAAAATGTGTGCACAGAAAACTCGTCCGATAGACGCTTTTCAGCGCATCATGACGTCCTTCAAGCATTTTGAAAATAAACTGGACAAGTTACAGGAAGATGTGAATTATCATGGAAAGACCCTTTCAGAACTTCGCAGTATGGTAACAAATCTTTCAGGGGGGACAATACTTTCTGCTGACAGCAAAGCTGAAGATAATAGGCATCCTCCAAACATAACACCGGCGATTCAATACGAGGATAGGGCGATATATTTGGATGAGTCTAAAATAAAAAGGAAGAATTCTGTTCAGCCCTTGCCCCAGGCATTAAAAGTGAACAGTTACCAAAGTCAGAAATCAAAGGTCTCTCCTCAAACCTCACCTTTTCAAGTTCAACGTAACAAATTGGAATTAGGTCCCAAAGGCATAAGTCCGAAGCATGCCCAAAGACACAGGAAAGCGGACGCTCAGCGGAAAACAAATACGCTGAGGAACCAGAAAATGACAGAAAAGAAACGAGTTAGACAGGCAAAGTAGGGTTTATACTAGAAAATTGAAAGTTTCCTCGTTTGATTTGTTTTTCATGTAAATTTTTGTTAGGTTTAGACAAACGGGACTTTATCTACAGGAAATAAAACAAAATGTAATACTTAATGTCTATTAATAGTCATTTACTAAATTTTCAACGTTCATTGACAAGACTAAATTGCGGGGTAGGTAATGGCGTAACACACTACAGTAGCAATTGCTTCCATTTTGACAGTTCAACAACATTCATTGCGTTATTTACGTTGTTGAGAACTCTTGCGAACACAATTATGAAGCAATGGATTAGCAATATCATTCAAAATGATTCAGAAGTGTCTTACGCAGTTAGAGCAATCACAGCAAGTAGATAACAGCCCCAAAATGACGATTGTCTAAAGTGAGTGTGTAATGTCACACCACATCAATATTTTACAAACTTCTAATTCAACAAAACTAAATACCTACTAGGAAATTGTGTAGGATATTTATTTATTTATTTAATACAATACTAAGTATAGTAAGATTGCTTAGGTGCACACGTAAAGTCGCCATCCAAACTGAGGGTAGCATCGAGCGACAGTGCCATTAACGCAAGATCTTTATCACCTGCACTTTTGAAACCCTCTTGTGTCGAGTCATTCTGAAAAAAAGAATAATTCCATGAGATTTTAAGGCAATATAGGGTCAGAGACTTTAAGGCTGCTAACCAGGCTCAGAGTCTGTTTGTATGGAGTGGTAATTGGGTTAACGAAAATCGCAGCAAAAAAATTTTTGTGATTTTTTTTGGGGTCAAACACCGCACCTAATTTAATTGGGCACTAGAAAAAAAGGAATCATAATTTTAGATATCGATACCCATCATGTCTGTAGACTTTTGGTAGCTAATTTTATCTTGTCTAACCGTCAGAGTATGTGTCAAAAAATTCACTCTGCATATGGATGCCAAAAATCTCTTTCCTGTCCCTGGGTTGTTATTTATTGAAACCATCATGATTTCGTTGCGAAATAGGGATGGTGCTATCTGCATCTCTCTCTCTCTCTCACACTGGAACAATCATGATTCTAAAACGTCTTAATACGGCTTCTTGTCAGGACAAGCTGGATCTCTTTTGCGATCGTTTTTTCCCGTCTTTCAATAGTGGATTACAGACTCACAGTTTATGCACAACGATCTCTCCAAACGCGATGGTCACGGCGACGGCAACACCATACAGCATGAGGATCAGGACAGGTCGCATATCCATCAAACCCACGCTGCTGAATGAGGACATCTTTGTGATGCAGTGGGGTTTGGAGACTAGGAAACGTTTGCGGATCGCTGATTGGATGCCGGACTCTCGGATTTGCTTGTGGCTATAAAGTATGGTTATTTGGAGATATGAGGACCAAAGATGTCGGTTTAAAAAAAAGAAAGTATTTAGGTTTTCTCCAGGAAACTAAAAGAACAAGCGATTTACAAAAAGTTGGAGTATGAGGCTTTAGTTATTGTTCAAAATCTATTGAACACAACAACACAATAACAATAGATTTTCTATTGTCTGGCAAACGTTTTAAGGAACTGATATTTTAATCGTAAGGGTAATAACATGCCGAAGATAATTAAGTATCTCACTGCGCGGTTTAGCTCACTATCTCGATGTTACCTCCATGTAAAACAAATACATGCTAATAGACACGTATGCACATGCTGAAGGATATCTCACATCGCGGGGTGCTTAGGGGTTTACCTCGATGCCTGGCATGTGTGCGCATGCATTTGTTTTACATGAAGGTGACATCGAGGTAGCGTAAACTGCAATCCCGAGGTATCGCAGTGAGGCGGTGTGTTATTCTCCGAAGTCTTTGAAAATAACTAAACCACAATGATATTCAAAATCTATCCAGTGACATTAAATTCGAAATAACAACCGTTCTCTGCTCCTGCCGGGTAAAAAAGCGTGTGAAAATTTTAAAGCAATGAATTTTTATTTACGCGAAAATGTTCTCAGATAGCAAAATATACAAAGACCAAACTAACACGACTCTGATCAGCTCCAAATAAGGGGATCCCTTCCTGACAGGAGTGAAAGAGTCGAAGGTCACCAGGTAGTCCACTGTTGCTATGTCGCACTTCTCACTCTCTAAGAACGTGGCTTCGATCTGACGGTACACTGGCTCTGCCACGGAATGGAGGGCGAAAAGACCCTGGGAAGGAAAACCTGATGAATTATTTCTAACATTATCTTGCCCTAGAATTATTTTTTATGTGTTAAACGCATGTCCGAGAATCCACAATACGCCTACTAAGGGACTAACCACACTTATTCAGCTCTGTTCAGCTTTTGTCCATAGAAAACATCGATTTTGTATGGAATACGTACGCGGTCGTAAAGCTGAACGGATGCGTACGCATTCCATACAAAATCGATGTTTTCTATGGACAAAAGCTGAACAGAGCCGAATAAGTGTGGTTAGTCCCTTAGTTGGATAAACGGAATTTATAGGCTTAGGGTGGATTCTCGGACATGCATTTCTGCGTGTGGCCACCTTAGAGTGACTAAACGGGATATCCCTTTTTCGGTGCATTTTACTTAATACTCGTATCTATGGATAACGTTTGGGTTTTAAGCAAGCGAAAGTTTGAAGCAAGAACTTGGAAGTGGTAATCTACATTGTATGACAATGTTTGTAGGTTCAAAGATGATGATGCTGAATTGATGATGATATTCGTGGAAGGAAGGGTAACTAATAATGAGAATTAAATAGCTAAGTACCTACCTTTCGGATTCTTTCAACACCGTCTGCTAGGCTGTAAAGTTTTGCTTTTCCATTTTCCGGAAAGACTCGATCCCGTATCGAAATATGCAGGGGTTCCTTGCTTTGATTCTGGAAATAATATAACTCATCTAAACCATCGTTCTACGTGCAAATTGAATAGGATGGAAATATAATACAAAAGATTTCACGTACAAAAACGAAATGGTTGTAATCGACATCGTTGGCTGCGAGCGTGATCTTGGCCCCGGCGAGCTGCGGCAAGCTGCGGATGGAGTCGGACGGCGCCTGCAGCAGCACCACGATGTTGGCCGAGTACGCCGCGTACAGCGCCATCAGCGCCGTGAACAGCACGAACACCATCATGCGACCTGCGCATTGGGACACATCAATATAGCAGGCGCCGCGTACAGGCCACCAACGCCAAGAAAACAACAGAAGAAGGTATGAACACTTATACCTGGTGCTCTTCTGGGTTCTATGTAACATCCTTGCTGAGTGACAGCGCTCATCGTCAGCAGCAGAGCGTCACATATTCCTCCATCTAGCTGCTGCTGTGTACCAGCCTAAAACGCAAGCAGCTTTTTGTCATGTCCTTGTTGAAATTATTTTATTAATTCGGGGTTTCCGCAGAGCCTTTTACCGCTTACCTTCGTCAGAACCAGTTCCACCTTACTAGCCAAGAACAGAGTAACAGTCGCAATAGCAGTACACACGGCTATCGTAATCCAGACCCTGGTGGAGAAGGGTAGGTAGAAGACGTTAGCCACATAGGCCAGGGGAGGCTGTCGGTAGATGAAGAGCATCCGCATGGGGGCCACCAGGTCAGTGTAGGTGACCACGTCGTATCGGTCGCGGAATATCACGCAGTTTGTACCTGTGGAGAAAGACTTACTGGTTAGTGGGGCAGTAAATGGGAAATTGTCCATACAATGTGTCTTTCATAATAATTTGAAATCCTACTACTGACTTCATGTCTATTGCAAAATGGGACTCAAGAATCGATGCTTCAAATGAACCCATTTAATTTAAGGTTAAAACTACTATGACACCACATCCTAGACTGACTAATAACCGAAATAAAAACCAGCCCAAACACGATGGGATTATATCGTTTTATTACAGAGTTCCCGTGGTAATCTCCTGACTTCATCATCAGATCAGCCCCATGTCATAATAATATTGCATTGTCATCCAATTTACATATGCTTGCAAAATTTCAGCTCAATCGAAAACCGGGAAATGCGTCAAATTTAACTTGTAAGATTTGATTACAGACAGATACCGGAAATAAAAACAAGCTTGTAAAAAAACTATTTTTTTAGACACCAAGAAGAAGGCAACCTTCTCTTCCACTCACCCATATCAGCCCTGTTAGCATACAGATCAGCGATCATACCAGACCACTGGCCATTCACTTTGTACCCATACCGATAGCTGAAGATATACCGAGCCGTCGCGTTTATCATCTCGAAGCCAATCTTAGCAGCTGACCAGCAGGCTTTCGTTATTGAATCGTATTGGAGCTCGCTGAAATAGAAAGAGTAGGTCTGTATGTGCAGATGGTGACGACACTCCCCGGTGTTATCCCAGAAGCTTGGGCGCCTTTTGAGGGCTTCCCCCCGAAAACATATAAAAAAGTTACAGGTGTAGGTTTGAAAATCTTGACGGCTTTTTTGGCGTGCAATAGGCGTTAAGTAGGTATCTACAGATGAAGCTGTTTTTTGCGGTTTAACTGAGTAGGTGCTGTTTCTGCAAGTTCTACACTATTTAACAATCCTTAGAATTGAATAATTGATGATCATGAATTCAATGCTCAGCATTTTCCATGGCCCAATAGATTGTACCGGCCCTTTCCTTTGTTTTTGCGGGCCGTATGTCATTCTCAACTAAGCTATAAGAAAACCAAGATCGTTTGATAGGTGACCGCAAAAGATTTGAGAATCGCAAGTAGAGTAGTGTGGGATGGCTCAGCTAAATACCAACTCGCCACTTTAGACTCAGTGGAGCGCAGAGCTAAGAGACTCATTGGAGATAAAAAGCTGGTGGAGGCAAAGCTTCACAGTTTGGCTCACCGGCGAAGTGTCGCCTGTCTGTCCGTTTTCTACAGACTGTACTTCGGGGAGTGTGCTCAAGAGCTACATGAGCTCATCCCGCCTTCACCTTTCTACCATCGAGAGTCCAGACGCACTGCGGGATACCACCCCTATTTGGTTAATATACGCACTAAGCGCTTCTCGTCATCTTTTCTGATGCGCACAGCTAAGGAGTGGAATCGTCTGCCTGCGTCTGCCGCCCGAGTTCATACAACCCGAATCTCTTCAAGGCGAGAGTGAATAGGCTTCTTCTGGGCAAGCTCGTTCCACCGTAGATCTCATCCCTGCCTCTGGGCTGGATTGAGGCCAAGAGTGAGCCAATTGTCAATAAAAAAAAAAGAGACAAAAAATTGTAGAAAATCTTACAGCCGGTCTTCCCTAGGGAGATGCAACCGCGTGGTGTTACTATCCTGGATGACGTTTGACATGATGATGGGATGTCCCATCATGTTCTTTCGCCTTCGGTACAGCTCTCTGTGAGGTCGTACATCCACCAGGCTGCCGTTGTAGTAGCCACGGAGGGTTGATATCATGGAGCCGTTGAGACCTGGCCTGTGCACTTGGGAGACATAAATTATAAGCTGCGTAGGATGTTAATCAAACGCAACCCAATGTTAAGTCGCTAATCAAGTTGTTGTCTCTAAAACGTCGTTGAATGGCGTTTTAGTGTCTCTCTAATGTTAACATAATCTTACTAATATTATAAACGCGAAAGTTTGTATGGATGGATGGATGTTTGTTACTCTTTCACGCAAAAACTACTGAACGGATTTGGATGAAATTTGGCACACAGATGGTTTATAACCAGGATTAACACATAGAATACTTTTTATTCCGAAATTCCCACAGGTTCGAAACTTACGCGGGTAAAACCGCGGGGCGCAGCTAGTACCAGAATAATACTTGCGTATAATATGACCAGCCGATCAATTCTGTAAAAATCTCACCGTGAAAATATAGGTGAAGTGAACTTGAAGTAAGCTGTCATTCCACCAGATGCTAGGTAATGACACTATTGACAGCTCACTTCACATAAGTTTTCACGGTGAGATTGCTTTCAGAATAAATCGGCTGATGTATGAACTTAAACGAAGCAAAAGGAGTATTTATTTATGGATCGTAGCAGATGGCCTTCTGAAGTTTCTGCCTACCCCCCAAGGGAAGAAGGCATGAGTTTATGTATGCACCTATGTGTATGTGTAAAATTTTCAGCATTTATGTGTTTTTTCAAAGGACTCGAGAATTGATAGCAGTTAGCCATACAAGTAGCAGTCTCAGGTTTTGCTTTTATTTTTTTTCAGGTGTAAATTATTTCAGTAAAGCAACGGCAATGGTTTTTTTTTTAAGTCGAGGCTACTTGTTAACTACAACTCTATGAGTGATAGAATGTTTTTTTTTTAAACTAGCTTTAAACTTACCTCTTTACGTAACTTACTTTCCACCATCTTGAACTGGTTCCCAATCCTCTCAGCGAGCACCAGGTCACTGTCAACCAACACTGGCCCGTTCTTCATTAGAGTCAGCGTTGACTGCTGCATTTGAGGAGAGGTGACCAGGACCAGCCAGCGGTACGTGAATTGGAACAGTTCCTTGGACAACGCCTGGATAAATGTGGGTAAAGGATTTCACGTTGTTACCATGCATGATCATAGAATGGACGAGGACTAGATGGGAATACGCAACGTCGTTTCTTCTTGAAGAGGTGTTGAAAGGCGACATGACTTCAATTCTAATGCATCCGCTTTTGGACATTGACCTTCCCCAAGAATCACCAGTCCTCCGTTTCCCGCATACCCGGATCCAGCAAACAGTTAACTGGGTTATTCAGTTTATATATCCATCTCAAAAAATCCACGCTAAAGTGGATACGCGGAAACGTATGTCCGAAAATCTAACCTAGGCCTAGTTGGATAAATGGAATTTATAGGATTAGGGTGGATTGTCGGACGTTTGCGCGTATCAGCCTAATAGCAATGCCACACGGGCGTTGCCAATGCTATTGCGTCGTCGCAGCGCAGTAATTTCGACGCAGTGAGTGCCACACGAGTGCTGCGATGAAGTTACTGCGCAGGCGTTGCAGCGCCGCCGCAACGTATTGGCAACGCCCGTGTGGCATCGCTCCTAGGGTGGATTTTTTGGGCCATCCTTTGGTTATCCACAATGCACTGTAGTAGCAGTTGCAGTAAGCAAGGTTAATAGAATGCGGAACTAATTCTCAGGGTGTGCTGCCAGACATACGAAGAGACTGTGACCTCTGAGTTTGTTTCGGCCTTTCTTCTCAGACTAGTCTGATAGGAAACGCCGAACTCATCTAGTTAAAAAAATAAATAATATGATTGACGAGTAAAAGTGTTTGTAAAAACCTACTTACTTACAGAAAATAGATCATTTATCATTTAAATATCACAACTTGTGAAAGTTTCACCCAAAAGCGTAGAAATACCTACTCACATAAGAAATAACAGATTTCGACTGAGCACAGTCTAAATCTGTGAGGTACAGTATCGCATGATCTTGGTACTTGGACATCGGTTTGAAAGACGCTGATGTTCGCACTCCTATGTTAGACATTTCCATTACAAGTTTGTTAATTACGTCTGCAATCAAAAAAAAGTTCTAACTTAGTACTTTCCACTTATTGAGAAACCCCTATAGTCGTTTCCTGTGATCAATCGAAGCAAATTGTTTAACTTTTTATTCATTTAATGAGTATAACATTTACGATGGTATGGTTCTTCATCATCTGTCTAGCTTTTTGCCAACTATGTTGAGGTCGGCTTCCAGTCTAACCGGATGCAGCTCAATAGGTAGGTACCTGTATTTTTCATGAAGCCACTGCCTATCTGACTTTAGGCTTTTAACCCGTAACGACTGTCAAAGATCCAAGAATGACAGTCGGGATCAACGAAGTTAACGTGCCTTTCGGCACGAAGGGGTCTTGGTATGTAAAGATGGTCACCCATCCAGGGACCAACCACGGCAAGCGTAGTTTGACCTGATCGGTTGATCCGTGCGGCTGTTATTACCTAGCAATGAGTCCTTCCTATGATGGTATGGGTTCATAAAAGAGCTAAAATGATTGCCTGTTTGCTTCGGCTACTTAATTGCATATGCTTCATACTTACCTACTTAGGTAGATTTTTATTAAAATCCTTTAAAAGAGTAACCCTGGAATTTCTTTCCGGCTCTTCTCCATAGGAAACGACCAATAATTGGAACCATGCACTTAGCTTCTGATGTTTTATAAGTGCCCATGTAGGTAGGTTTATGTGAAATAAAATATTTTGATGTTAGGTACTTACTTTTTTTCCAACATAATCCACCATAGATCAAATGCGTAGGTTTCTGATCATTTTGGATGAACAATTTAATGAAGTTTATAGTGTCCACATCTTTTGCGTAAACGACACTTTGTATCAGCAGTATAAATACAAAACAAATATTCATATTGATGAATGTAGATCAAGGGACAAAGGTAGAATGAAGAATTGGAATGGTTCGAGTAATTTCGGTTGGAAAACCTTAGATCTTTTTCTACGTAAAGTCAATAGGTTTTTGTTAGGTTGAACTAAATGTGATGTCAGCTGTAATTGAGAGAGCAATTGGAGCTGACAAGTCTTCAAATAAAGACAATTTGTGTCAGTAATACCGTGACTCTACATATACACATAGAATTTTAGTAGGTCTGTGCGTCTGTCCAGCCTGGAGTTCGGTGAATGTACAGACGCCAGCAGGTCAAGCTACCCGAAACTCAAATTTTCCCAATCAACCTTGAACCTCAATGCTTTAGCGATAAAGTTGAAAATCTATTAACAATAATTGACAGATTGTAGTAGCTTGATGTGCTATGTGCTGGCGCATCTGTACTGTACAAGTATCTCCCAGGCCCCCCGACAAACTAAAACTCCACTGTTCCTTCTAGTCTATAGAAGGCAAGGCAATCTTCGCAAGGCTATAAGTAAATTCCGTGCCAAATTTCAAAACTTTGCCACAATAAAACCTTTCATAAGCTACTAGCTAGCTAGCTGTTGCCTGCGACTTCATCTGCGATCCAGGATGAAAAGTTTCCCAGGTCATGTCTATTCGTGTGCCAAATTTTATTCAAATCCGTTCAGCCGTTTTAGCGCGAAAGCCTAACTAACAAGTAGACAAACAGACTTACTTTCGCATTTAGTTAGAATTCGACTCTAACCACGTTGAAACATATCTTCCACCCTCAAGTAAAAAAACTTGAGAGGTGTCAAGGGACACCCGGATGGAACGAAGTTCAAAGTGAGAGAGAGACAGACAGACAGAGAAACACGCGCACGCCGCACGGCTTACAACTATAGCCAAAAGTGTCGTTCCAACTTTTGGTCTTAATTTTTTCCGTCCCTTTCGCAACGCGCAATAAGGAACTTCGTTCCAATAGCAGCCCAAAACTGACCAAAAAGGCAAACATATTCAGGGCACGCCACCCTAGTCGGCTCGGTTTTAAACATAATAGAGCTTATTTACTTAACATTTTCAACTGAATATTACATGACTTGCGTCCGTTTGTTTGACGAACCAATTGGAATGGTGACATCAAAAGAATAGGTCTCATTATGTAAAAAAAAGTGTAAAAAGAAACTGTAGGCTATGAATAAAACACAAGACTTGCGTGGTGTCTTTATTGTAAATATATTTATACAAGGTCAAATTAAATTAGCTAGCAAAATTTTGCAGACATGATGGGTATCAGCCTATAATGTTCCCACTGCTGGGACACAGGCCTCCTCTCGGTGAGAGGGAGTGGGCCGTAATCCACCACGCGGGTCCCGTGCGTGTTGGCAGCTATGTCACATGTCTTCGAATTTTTGGTTCTAGGATATGCCAGTTTCCTCACGATGTTTTCCTTCACCGTTTTGAAAGCAGTGGTACTTTGAGTACACTGACCCCACAAAAAATCATTAAATTAATTTATTTTTGTTTTATCACGTTTAGATTTAATCTGCGGAGTTTCGTTAGCTAATTAAATTTGACCCTGTAATTGAAACTATAAAACTGAATGTCATACTTAAGTTCAAGTTCCATTGCAACCAAAAACTTATAGAATATATTATAAGACCTTTTTGTTACAAATGGTCACTCAAAATTCAACTTAGAATACATTGCACTAAAGTATATAACAATTAAGTGGTGATGAAATGTAAATCCGTCCGTAGGTTCTTTTGCAATGAGTGACATTTCGGTAATTAAGTGATGTGATTACGTTTCTTTTCATCATCAACATCATAACGCAACGGGCAATAACGCAACGCATTTTAATATAAATGTGGTATTTTTATCTCACGAAGCAACGCGCGCTTTAGTTGTGGTAACCAAGTGTACAAACACGCTGTGAATGTGAGCTTAAGCGCCATCCGTCTGCCTGTTAGCTAACCGAAAAGAAGTACCCAACTACGACCTTAAAACACCCATCATTTTGTTCCTGGCTTTGTCGTCACTTTGCTTTGCTTTGCTGTGAAGGGCGGGCGTTTTTGAGGGACTATCTTTTGTAATTTTGACGTTCCAAAAGTGCTGATTCTCAGCCTAATTTGACTTTGGCCTTTTGGCCTTTTTTGACTTTTGATTTGATTTGACTGTGGACATTAAACAAACCCCTGCCGGTCGATTCTGTAAAAATCTCACCGTCAAAAATTAGGTGAAGTGAGCTTAGCGTGAGCTGTCAATCCCTAGCATTACTTGGAATGACAGCTCACTCCATGCTCACGTCACCTAAGTTTTCACGGTGAGATAGTTACAGAATTGCACTGCTGTTCCTCTATTCTTTGCGATTATCTATATCTTTCACTGTGCCATCCTTTCTACAACTATGATGTGAATACTTGGTGCGTAACATCTTGCAAGAACTAATTCGTAATGCTCGTGGTTTAATATCACGGCTCTATAACTTTTATCTAGAAATGTTAGTCAGTGCCGGAAC
Organism: Apamea sordens; assembly: GCA_945859715.1. Classification (NCBI taxonomy): domain Eukaryota; kingdom Metazoa; phylum Arthropoda; class Insecta; order Lepidoptera; family Noctuidae; genus Apamea; species Apamea sordens. The sequence goes on from OX244002.1 coordinate 3,721,875, forward strand.
GGGATGAGGTCATCAGCAGCATATCTTCTTTTCTGATGTCTGATCGTCATTCTGAAACAAAACATTCATTTGAGACAATCCAAATAGAGGAAGAGGAAGGAGCTTCAGACGTTTTTCAAGAAGATCATATCAAGTTTCAAGAATTCAAACTCAAACTCAAATCATTTATTTCAATTAAACCATTTACAGGCACTTTTGAATTGTCAAAATTAAATAGTCGGTCAGTTAGTCAGATAGTTGAAGCTAGTTGCCCATTCCAAAGCGTAGATCTCTATGGAGAAGAACGGGCAAGAAACTCCACGGACACTCTTTTAAATCAAGACATTTTTACAAAATCCTGGTTACAGTATTCTTATTGCTTCTATATGTGAGAACAATGTAAAGAAACAAATTAAAATATAAAATTAAAAATATAAAATTAAAAATAAGCCCTGGCAGTTAAGAGATGACCAGTCTCAACAGATGGCGCCCGTTCACGAACATGACGCGTGGATCAGCACCACCCAGCTCAACCATTTCGTAGGGAACCGAATGATCCAACACACGCGCCACCACCAGTGAGACATTTAAGTGAGCATGACATATTCTCAACTACATGCAGAATCCGGGATATATGTCAAAACGGGCCTTTTATTTTTTGACAACGATAGGTGACACGTGGCGAAGAAAACACGAGAAATTATTTTTTAATGAAATTAATTCTCAATGTGTTTACGCGTCTACGGTCAGCTAAACAGGGTTATGATAACAGGATCACTTACAATCGTTTATACATGATCTCGACCACCAACACAGCTGGAGCCAGCAGCATGCCGTACAACGTCATCAGCATGGCGGGGTACATGTCAGTGATGCCGACACTGCTGAAGGTGGACACGTGGCCGGAACAGCGCGGACGAGGCACTGTGAGGCGCTGGTGGACGTTGGCTTGGACTCCTGACTCACGGATCTTAAGGAAGCTGGGGATGAGGTTTCATGATAAAATCTTACTAATGTTATAAACCTGAAAGTTTGTATGGATGGATGGATGTTTATTTCTCTTTCACGCAAAAACTACTGAACGGATTTGGATGTTTGGCACACAGATGGTTTATAACCAGGGCCCCAAGTCTGCTATTTTTATAAATTCGGCATTCCAACATGATCCCATTCCCATCCCATTGACATTTTGCTTAAAGTTCGTAATCTAGATCTGCTAAATTCATAATGGCGATCATTGGTCGGTCAATGGTCTCGTAATAGAATTGTGTCATAATGACATTGTCGTATTGTCATTATTATAAAACCCGTTATTAGAAATGATTTTCGAAAAACTACCACTGCTTTATTTACCAGATTTCATTTGTATATATTTTTACTTATTATTTATTAGTGTTTTATACAAGTCAAGCGTTTTATGTAAGTCAGTCATTCATTTATCATTATGTACGAGATTACCATTCTATGCCAATGATATTATAAGTAGTAAAATGGTGTTCTATGCCATTTCTTTCAATGGAGTGTCAGTGGTTGACCACTGGAAAGTCATAATGACGCCATTATGTTAGTAGATTACCAAACTTGTCTAAATCAACAATTACGAAATCAATGATAGACCATTCTGACACTATTGTAATAGCAGACTTGGGGCCCATTTTCTAAGTGCAGCTGTAAGCAGCAGCAACTTTTGATTGGAAGGGTTAGAAAGACAAGAAAAGAATGATAAACGTTAACTTTAGAGTCCGTTTAAAATAGACACCCCAACATAAAGACATCGTGGACATTGTGATAGGTCTGATGCTGGGGGGATAGCACCCCTATATGCCTTGATTAATTTGTCTCGTACTGAAAAAGGGAAAGCTATTCGTCTTGTACAGATCCATCTCTTTCTAGCACTGAAATATAGTGATGATGCCCTCAACATTTCCCCATACGGTTCCTGCACTCTGCAGTATGGTGTCTTCTGAGTGCTGAGAGTGTCAAAGGCCGTTGTTCATCTATGTCATTCACTCGAAGTGAAACGTCTGAACAAATGAGAACTCACTTAATCTTAAACAGGTCTTTAAACGGTGACCTCTTCTGCCCCGGCACCCAAGGATCAATCTCGTTGATATAGTCGATCTCCACTAGGTCACACTTCTCATCTTCTTGGTACGTCTCCTGGATCAGACGGTAGCCTGGGTTCAGCTCCATGTGGAATGCGAATAGACCCTGGAAGAGAAATAAGGTTGCATCATTGTTGTGTGTACAGTCACGAGCACCAATATGTCAACACTTGGCAACTTTCAATTGCGATTTTTTCATGAAATAACGTATGCAACATTGAAATACGACACATTACATAAACGTATGAGTAACACAATAAAATTTCATTAAAAAATAAAGGAGTAAATCGCTTTTGATTACGGCCGAGTGTATACATACTTTTGCTCGTGACTGTACTGTGAATCTAGTCGGAATCGAACACTGTCGAATCGATTAATTGTCTTAGGCCTGATTGTTCCAACGCCAGATAATTTTATCCGAGGAATAAGTTTGAATTTTTGACAGTTCTTCCATACAAAATCTGTCAGACGTCAATTTTATTCCACGAATAAAAATTATCTGTCGAATGAAAAATCAGCCCTATTATAAATTCTATTACTAATCTAATATTTTCATATGAACATGTAGGTACAGTCAGCGTCAATAATATCGGGACGAACAAAATGATCTAAGCAACTATGAAAATGAAATATTAACTCAACGACACAAGGAATGTTTCAGAATGAAGACAGTACACGACAACCGTCATTCTGACAAGAACTTTGTCCAATTGAGACAAAGTTTAATTTTCTTAGTTGTTGAGATCATTTTGAACAGTCTGTTCGTCCCGATATTTTTGACGCTGACTGTACGTAGGTAACGTCTGCCGATCGATTCTGTAAAAATCTCACCGTGAAAACGTAGGTGAAGTTGATCTTGAAGTGAGATGTCAATAGTGTCAATTCCTAGCATCCTAAAACACTTCAAGCTCACTTCACCAACGTTTTCACGGTGAGATTTTCACAGAATGGCCGGCAGGACTAACCTAGATAGCAACGAGGTTTTGAAATAATTTCACAAAATAATTGATTTTCTTTTAATTAATTTCAACAAACTCTTCTGTTTTTAGCACTTAAATTTTACGTCTAATGACGACAGGTGGCGTTACTAACACTATTCCAACACAAAAATAAAGTGGGTCAAATAAAAAAATATGAATAAGTATCACAGCACTAATTCAATAACACTCTTATCACTCTTTTTTTTTTTGTTAGTTTGCCTATAATGTCCCACTACTGGGCCTAAGTCCTTCCAGGAACTCTTTTCCCGCACCACCTCAAACCAGCCCTCGCGGTACGCGTGTACCATATTATTATTAACTTTAAAAAAAAAAACTAATCAAAATAATGATTAAGAACGATAAGAAAACTTAATATTATCATATTATCTTTTAATTCTGTTTCATGAATTTAATTATAAAAAGTGTCCGACGAGGATGGGATTCGAACCCACGCGTGCAGAGCACATTGGATTAGCAGTCCAACGCCTTAACCTCTCGGCCACCTCGTCTTATGATGCGGAGAGCCAATTAAGGGTGTGGTATATAAGTACTTATTGTATTATTTTTATCATGCAGTGGTATAGTAGCTAATCTGCTGGTTCTAGTGTTTTTGAAAGATATAGTAGGTACGTCATTAATTTAGTTGAAAATGGATAATTATGTAAGTTACTGACGTGAACACCATAATATGGCCCAAAATGGCCTATTTTGGCAAAATTCAATACACATGGACCATATTGGGCGGCAAATAGGTACGTAGTTTAAAAAATCAATCTACGTAGCCTTTTCCCAACTATGTTGGGGTTGGCTTCCAGGCTAACTGGATGCAGCTGAATACCAGTATTTTACATGGGGCGACTGCCTATCTGCAACTCAGTTGGTGGGTAACACGATACCCCAGGGGCTGCAGTCTCGACATTCATAGCGATCGCTTTACGATCGAATTCGGTCGCAAAGTCCGGATTGACAGGTGTAATGTATGGAGTGACAGGACTTTGCGACCGAATTCGGTCGTAAAGCGATCGCTATGAATGTCGAGACTGCAGCCCCTGGGTAAGGCAGACTGTCAGACTTTTAGGCTTTTGGCTACCCATAACGACTGTCAAAGATCTACGAGTGGCAGCCGGGAGAAAGCGTCAAGGTAGCCCGCAAAATAGATTTTTTTTTTGCGTTTTTTTACAATTTACAGGTAAAGTATCAGGTTGTAAGTAGATCTGAATGTGATTCGCGGGCATATTTTAATCAATATACATCCTGACACTACCTAAAAATTGCAAAAAACTTAATAAACTTTTTTTCGGGATAGTTTAGCGAATCCCTTGCTGCAAAGTGCTTTCCCAGGTTAACCATAAAATACATAATAGATATCTTTTCTACAGCCCATTAATTGTGGCTATTTCTACGAGTATTAGGTCTTTTTACCGAATTTAAACTAAAAGTTACATTTAGTAGTAGTAGTAGTTAAGTTTAGGGCGATTTTTCAATCGACAGATAATTTTTCTATTCGTAGAATAAAATTTTCGTCTGACAGATTTTGTATAATAATAATAATAATTTATTATTATTCATTGTCAAGAGGTTCCTCTCTCTGGAGCCCTGACCGCTGCGGTAGCTTGGACCCTGTTCCCGATACCGGTGGGCTACTATTTTTTATATTTTTAAATGTTTTTATACTTTTTATATTCTAATATTTAAAAATATAATTGATATGTTTACTTTTAAATAAAGGAAATAATTTATCTTTATTTCAGACATACGAGTACGTCCATACATTTTTACAAAAAAAGCGTTAGTAGGGTTGTTAATAGTACACACAAAGTCAAAGTCAAAGTCAAAGATCTTTATTGTGAGACAGTGGTTACAGAGTTGTTATGTACATGATAATAGGTCACACAAAAAAAAAAAAAACAAAATAAAATAAAAAAGGTGTTACTAATTTGTTAGTAAACAAAACAAGTTACACTACGTTTAGAAGAACTGTCAAAAATTCAAAATTATTCCTCTGATAAAATTATGGTGTGTTGAAAAAATCAGCCCTTAGATGGTATTGATCAAACTTTAGGTAAAATTTTGATCAATACCATCCAAACCCCGCATAACTCACTGTTAATTTGCTGTAGGTACCTACTTGAATTTACGTTATAAAAGTGTGCAAGTAGTTATATTTTATTTGTATAGTTGGTTTCAAACAACTCCCATAAATTATATACAATAAGTACCTATTAGTTATTATAAAATACTTTTATTATTTGTGTACATACAAATGTCAAAGATGAATTGGACACGATTATGGGTAGGTAGAGCAGTGATGGCGCAGTGGCAACGGCCGCGACTTAGAAGCTGTAGGTCGTAGGTTCTAACCCTGACAGTCGCACAGGGATATAGGTATTACAGGGAACTTGATTCTTACCCCATTCCGACTGTTCCTTATAAAGGAAACCATGCTCCTGTAATACTTGGATTTCTTGTGAGTTGAAGAGGTAGCAAATCGATGATTGTATTTCGTGCAAGTACTAACCTTTCTAATTCTCTCGACCCCATCCTTCATCGAGTAGTAGTTTTGCCTCTTTCCTTTCGGAGCTATTTTCTTCTCGTAAATCGACTTGCGTATTGGATCATTGAGTTTCTGAAATTTAGAGATTAATGGTTTTTCTGGATAAAAAATATTAAGTTTTTGTACGAATTTGACATGAAAATAAACAGGTAGGTATTCGAAAGTTCTCTTGAACTATTTTTACTCCTCATAAAATATCAGGAAATAGTAATAGCTTCTCAGCTCCATTCTCAATAACTATTTTTTCTGTTCTGTTTTTCATTGTCTGTTTATATATGTGTGTACATAAATGGTAAAATAAATAAATAAAATAATTTAAGGTTCTTACCTTAAAAAAGTACCGATTATACTCAAAGTCGCTGGCCCCCAACTTGAGAGGTGAGTTGAGCAGATCAGGCAGGCTCCTAACTGAAGAGCTGGGGGCTCGGAGTAGCACCACGATGTTGGCAGAGTACGCCGCGTACAGGATCGTCAGAGCCACGAAGAGGATCAGGGTTACGCAGCGACCTAGCGGATTCAGATTTAGGTTACTAGGTGTCCTGGATGGGGGAGATTTAAAGGGAATCTTCGAAGACATAGTTTTACTGGGTGTAGGTAATCTTGGGTATTGATGTTTATTCAAGTTACTTTGATCAGAGGGCCTAAACAAAGTGACATTCTATCAGCGATAACGATGATGGAAAACTTAAAAAAAAAAAACAAAATCGGTATAGCCGTTATAACACCCCTCTGTTTTCGTCGGGGGTTAAAATGTATTTGATTGGACGAGGTGGACGAGAGTTACAGCTACAAGAACGGTGTGAGCAGAGCTCTTGGGATCATCGAAACATTGGACATCGTACGAACAACATGTGCTTAGAAACTGTCTAGCGATCCGTATCGTTGAGTTGTGTAGCTACAGTGTGTGATTCGCTAGTGTGACTAACTTGTTCGTAAATTGTAATCTGATTTGAACTGCAAACCGTTTTTCTATTGTGCTATAACCAATACTACCCATAGTACGCCCACAGTAATTAAAATATGCCTGATGTTAACGAGAGACAGACATAATTATCTTCTACGTCATATATATTTTTTTTTTTCAAGAATTTAGATATGACAATTTATTATGATTATGTAACAGTTACTGCACCTCCAATTTCGATGTGTCCCAAGTTTTCAATTTCATCCTGTAGAAATACGCTTTGAAAGCGATTATCATTTGTCTCCTCTCTCAGCATCGCAAGCTTTCTCTTTTATTATTCTTATCAACTGTCAACTAGAATAGAGCTACAGTCTTCTGTCGCACTTCTTCAATCGAAAATGAAAAGGGTATAAAGTATTCGTTTCAACATTGGTCCAAAGATACAAACCTGCTCCATATCTTGGTTCCAAAGTGCATCCTTGCTGTAACACAGCTCCGATGATCAGGATCAATACGTCAGCCCAAGACCCGTCTAGTTGGAGGGGATGCTGGAATATTTAGATTACATAGGCATTACAGTTTTTTAGCAATTTTTACTTTTCCAAGTTGTCCATGCTAGTTTCTTTTAGAGGAGTTAGCGATTTATTCAGATGTTCTCATTTCTTGTACCTACGGCTTTACTGATGTCACATGTTGCCTTTGCGAGGGTTAGCTTGTCTCGCATGTTACATATACTTAAGTATAACATAACACCATCACGCACGCCTGTATTTCCCAAAGGGTTCGACAGACGTGTGCCTAGTACATTCAAGAGCACCAATATGTCAACACTTGGCAACTTTCAATTGCAATTTTTTCGTTAATTAACGAAAGTAACGTTGAAATACGACACATTACATAAACCTATGGGTTCAAAAATGCTATATTCGTAACAACATAAAATTTCATTAAAAAATAAAGGAGCAAATCGCTTTTGAATAAAACCGAGTGTATACTTTTGCTCGTGACTGTACACCCATATTTCTCCAGTTATGTTTTTAAGTCCCTTGTAACTGTAGGCGAACCTATTGCCATCAACCTGGCACAAGACCATGACTCCGAGCTGCTACTGAGAACTTCCAAATAGAAAAAAACACTTTTCCCGACCTGGGAATTGAACCCAGGACCTCTTGCTTAGCAGTAGCGCTTGCGACTACTAGACCAACGAGGCAGATCTGAATAAGTGCTATAAAAATACGAGACAGACCCATCCATAAGAGGGTGGTCAGACAAAGGGAGATTATAATTGAATGAATATGTAACATGTATATAATTACCATCCCCATGCTAGCCTCCCACTTCGAAGCTATATACAAGAAGATGGAACATCCCAGCACACAGATAAAGATGGCCAGCCAGACAGCCCCAGAGAATGGAAGCGTGAAGATATTGGAGATGTACGACAGAGGGGGCTCCCTGAAGACGAACCGGACAGCCGTGGAGCCGACCATGGCGATATAGTCCACTACCATCATGCGCTCTTGAGTGAAGATTGATAGGGTACCTGGAGTCATGAAAAGATGTAAATTAAAATCAAGGGCCGACGATTTGCAACTCCGTGTCGAGTTGAATCAATCAATGTTATCAAAGGTTGGTTGGTATTGTATTGTATGTGTTTGTATGATAAATAAATAATAAATAAAGGAGTCCCCTAAAGACTGTTCACAAATACAAAATCCGTTTTTTTTAATCTAAATGAATACGACGTCCGCTATCCTTACGACACGAATGTGTTGTCGTGGGCAATGCAAATCAGTAATTGAAAATTAGTCATTTTCGATACGACAACCTGTCGAATGGTTGTGAATAGCTTTGCTGGTGCTCAGAACAGGACAGTACTTACCACATAGCTCTTATAGCAGGGCATAAGTTGAACTGCATTGCATTTTTGTACCAAGTCATAGATAAAAAAAAAACCGGCCAAGTGCGAGTCGGACTCGCGCACGAAGGGTTCCGTATCATTATCTATAAAAATCAATCATGAGTTGATTGAATGAAAGGTAAATTGCGGCTTACGATTTATGACGTATTAAAAAAAAACTACTTACTAGATCTCGTTCAAACCAATTTTCGGTGGAAGTTTACATGGTAATGTACATTATATATTTTTTTTTAGTTTTATCATTCTCTTATTTTAGAAGTTACAGGGGGAGGGGACACATTATACCACTTTGGATGTCTTTCGCGCAAACTATTCAGTTTAGAAAAAAATGATATTAGAAACCTCAATATCATTTTTGAAGACCTATCTTCTAAAATGATATTGTAACTTCTAAATATACCCCACACGTATTATATAAAAAATGTTGAGTTTCAGTTCTAAGTATGGGGAACCCCCAAAATTTATTGTTTTTTTTTTCTATTTTCGTGTGAAATCTTAATGCGGTTCACAGAATACATCTACTTATCAAGTTTCAGTATAGCTCTTATAGTTTCGGAAAAAAGTGGCTGTGACATATGGACGGACAGACAGACATGACAAATCCATAAGGGTTCCGTTTTTTGCCATTTGGCTAAGGAACCCTAAAAAGCAGCGCAGTTCAACTTCTGCCCTGCTATAAGAGCTAGTGATAAGCCCTCAAAAAAGATCTTTAAAAGAGTGTCCTTAGAGTTTCTTGCCCATTCTTCTCCATAGAGATTAACCTTTTTGAATGGGCTACTAGGTTCAACTTTCTGACTAACTGACCGACTCTTTGACAATTCAAAAGTTCAAATAAATTCTTTCAGCCGGTCTATTTTGTAAAATCGCATCGTGAAAACTAAAGTGAAGTGAGCTTTAAGTGACCTGTCATGGTGTACATCCCTAAATCCCTAGAATCAGTTGAAATAACAGCTCACTTCACCTAAGATTTCACGGTGAGATTTTTACAGTAGTTTGAGTTTGGTCGCGTGACGTGATCATCATTAAAAGATTTAAAGATCTATGAAGGTCGTGGAATCATTTAAACAGCTGACAATCAGGGAAGGTTGCGGTAATCTACTGGATGTTGGCAGCGTAGGTGGCTGGCGATTCTTTGGGAAGGCCTTCGCCCACAAGTGATAGTCTTCTGGCTGATCAATTGATGGGGCTGCCGCGACATTGTAGTGCCTCGGGCATGTTCGCCGTCGCTAGCGTCGACTGCTTCTATGCAACGATGCGTAAGCGAAGCGCGTCCCTGGTACGCAGAGTTCGCGGCAGCTCCAACAGCGTGCTGGTGATGATAGCCGGCTGGCTCGACTGTCCATATATCAGACGCTGCAGTGACTTGCACGTCACCTACAGTCGTCGGCTGTCAATATGAAAATGTTTTGTGTGGTTATTGTTTTGTGTTGTACTATTGTAATGTAATGTATAATGTATTCAGTGTGTTCTAGTGTAAGATTTGTGCTATATTTTAATTTCTGTGTATTAATGAGTCCTTGTTACTTGATAAATAAATGAATTATTATTATTAATTCGAGTGTTTTACCAGAGAAGCATCGCGATCAATTCTCCAACAAGAGAGGGCCATTCTTGTAATTTTAAGAACGTCCAAAGTCTGCGGGGTAATTGTGTGATACACTATCGGTGGCAATGGCTTTCATTTATGATAGTTCAAAAACATTCATTGCGTTATTTACGTTGTTGAGCAGATTTTTATTTCCAACATAATTATGAAGCAATGGATTAGCAATATCCTTCAACATGATGATTGCAACTAGATTTTGAATGTTTTTAATTACGGGAATTGGCTTTCGGGTTTCTAGCTGTCACAGTTACAGCCTAGGCTGACTTTTTATGAAAATAATACTGCTAACTAACACCCACTCCTAGAGGATTGTAGATTTGTAGGTATATTATAGGATACCTTTCTAACCATAGAATTTTGTTTTTGTTATATCTATGGAATATAAGAAACATATTATATATAATATTATATATTATATATATTTCTATGGCTATCTCTTATGCATGTAATTAAACGGTTTAGTTAAATACTAGCAACAAGTTTCATAACTGTAACGTATTTTTCTAGTCTACCTGATCAACTGTTATTAAAAAAACCAGTCCAGTTTAAAATATTCTTACAGTTATTTTTATAATACGATTCGACCTGCCACTCCACCAGTGATTAATTAAATGACTGAGTATTTACAAGAAAAAACTAGTGACACTAAATTAACATACTTAAGTAAAAGGTGAATGAACGGTGAAGAATCCTAGATTTAGTGCTACATTTCTGATACAAACAAAATTAACGGCTTGATAATCGATTAGCACGAATTTACTAGCCCGAGACGTGCGAATCGTAACTTTAAAATATTATTTTTCTATAGGCCACTCGCACGCAGTTAATTTATTTGTGGGCGAGTCGACAACTCCAGAAATATGTATTAGGCAATTGGCAAATTTTGAACTTTATGCAATAATGTATAAAAAAGGACACTAGCATTGGCATAGCTAGGGATTTAGTCTGGGCAGACGTCCAGCTGAACTAACCACAGTCATCTAATCTGAGATCATAAATGACGCCTCGTAATAAATAACCTGACCAAAAATATTTCATGTAAAGTAGGTTGCCAAGACTTATTTAACGCTTTCACTATTAAAAAGTTATCAGATCGAATGTAGAGTCAAGCCTCTAATTCTACAAGCCTGACATCTGCTCAAAATAATAAAAAGCGATTAAACAGTAAGTAATTCTTCAATACTGTCGATCATAGCTCGCCCATAGTTTAATATTATAATATTAAACTATGGGCGAGCTATGATCGACGTAAACGTGTACTTTTTTCTTAACTTTACTTTGCGTGCGCCGTACGTGCGAGTCACCTATAGAAAAAAATTATAATTTAAAAGTGACGATTGCAAATCGACTAATAAGCCAAATTAACAGTCACTATCAAATAACTCAAATACAATCTGATTACTTAGTGCAGTTTTTGCGAATGACGCAAGATTTATGCGAATTTGATGTGATTAAGTAGGTATGTGCACAGTTGTTTTTTTATGATCTCCAGTTGCAAGATTGAATTTTGTCGAACATAAAAAAATAGCAAAGTTATAAATAATTATTTATTGTTTATTTGCATCGTTATTTGCATATTTTATTATTATTTAAATTATAAATTTAACTCACCTTCAAGTTTACAAATACTAGTATGTGTCAAGGTGACTTTTAGTGTTTCGAGTCAGTTATTGGTGAATTTAATTAATAAATTAATCAAGATTTCGAGACAATAAAAGTATGACAAGACTTGGCGTGGCGTCGGTGCACCTTAGGCAGTCAACAATTTTATCAAACTTGCTGCAATGCTTATAATTTTTGCTACTGCAACGGCTGTTAAATAATAATAAGGGTCTTCAAAAGCCTGAAAGTCCGACAACCAGTCTTATCAAGGGGTATCGATCGTGTTACCTAGTAACTGGGTTGTGGAATTCAGATGGGCAGTCGCTTCATGTAAAATACATCCGGTTAGACTGGAAGCCAACGCAAAATAGTTGGGAAAAGTCTAGTCAGATGATTAGAAAGACTGTGTATAGTTCCATCATAGATAGAAAGATAGAAATGACGCAAGAAAAGATGGCAAGAATTGACCCCATTGACCTAACCCCTTGACCCAGTATTTGGTCTTACAGGCTGTAAATGATGATGGTTTGCCAACACAAGCATAACCACAGATCACTGAAAAGCTACTGCTAAATGTTACCTAGATCAGCCTCCTTCTTCAGCAACTGGTCGACGATCCCCTGCCACTGCCCGTTCTTGTCCTTATAACCCCAGGTATGCGTGAACATCAGCCTCTCGGTCGCGTTCAGCATTTGGAAGCAGATACTCACCACAGCATACGACATCTTTGTAATGGAGTCCTGGTGGAGGTGCCTGGGTGGAAGAAGGTGGATTTAAATATGGAATACTCTTTAAATTATAATTAGCCTACCCCCTCTCTGTGAGAGGGAGTGGGCCATAATCCACTATACTGGTCTAGTGCCGGTTAGTGGTTGTCATGTCTTCGAATTTTTGGTTCTAGGACATGCCACTTTCCTCACGATGTTTTCCTTCACAAAAAAATGTACGCGGACGTAGTCATGAGCAGAAGCTAGGTTGGTATATATTATATTCGCTTTTTACAAATACAGCTCGTGAGATAAACTGCTTCAGAAACGGAAACGACGACGTAAGTATTGCGTTGTATTTAATAAAGATTAGAAATATACTTAGTATTTAGTCGGGTCTTTAGTCCCCAAGTCACGTCTTAGCAGATGACAATGAAACTTTTTCAGATAAAAGTTTATGATACGACAAAGTTGGATGTAGGCCGCATCTTATCCCGACAAGTTTCTTAAAGTTCTTAAGTAAAAATGGCACGGTATTTTAACTTACTGCTGCTAACTGGATGCCGCTGAATTCCAGTATTTTACTCGTACATGGGGCGACTGCCTATCTACAACTCAGTTAGTGGGTAACACGATACCCCAGGGGCTGCAGTCTCGACATTCATAGCGATCGCTTTACGACCGAATTGACAGGTGTAATGTATGGAGTGACAGGACTTTGCGACCGAGTTCAGTCGTAAAGCGATCGCTATGAATGTCGAGACTGCAGCCCCTGGGTAAGGCAGACTGTCAGACTTTTAGGCTTCTGGCTACCCATAACGACTGTCAAAGATCTACGAATGACAGCCGGGAGAAATTGTATTTTGCGTTTTTTTTTCAATTTGCAGGTAAAGTATCAGGTTGTAAGTTGATCTGAATGTGATTCGCGGCCATATTTTAATCAATATGCATCCTGACACTACCTAAAAATTGCAAAACTCTTAAGAATTTTTTTTCGGGATAGTTTAGCGAATCCCTTGCTGCAACGTGCTTTCCCAGGTTAACCATAAAATACATAATAGATATCATTTCTACAGCCCATTGTGGCTATTTCTACGAGTATTAGGTCTTTTTACCGAATTTAAACTAAAAGTTACATTTAGTAGTAGTAGTAGTTAAGTTTAGAGGGATTTTTCAATCGACAGATAATTTTTCTATTCGTAGAATAAAATTTCCGTCTGACAGATTTTGTATAATAATAATAATAATTTATTATTATTCATTGTCAGGAGGTTCCTCTCTCTGGAGCCCTGACCGCCGCGGTAGCTTGGACCCTGATCCCGATACCGGTGGGCTACTATTTTTTATATTTTTAAATGTTTTTATACTTTTTATATTCTAATATTTAAAAATATAATTGATATGTTTACTTTTAAATAAAGGAAATAATTTATCTTTATTTCAGACATACGTCCATACATTTTTACAAAAAAAGCCTTAGTAGGGTTGTTAATAGTAAACACAAAAAAAAAAAAAAAAAAAAAATAAAAAACAAAATAAAATAAAAAAGGTGTTACTAATTTGTTAGTAAACAAAACAAGTTACACTACGTTTAGAAGAACTGTCAAAAATTCAAAATTATTCCTCTGATAAAATTATGGTGTGTTGAAAAAATCAGCCCTTAGATAGTATTGATCAAACTTTAGGTAAAATTTTGATCAATACCATCCAAACCCCGCATAACTCACTGTTAATTTGCTGTAGGTAACTACTTGAATTTACGTTATAAAAGTGTGCAAGTAGTTATATTTTATTTGTATAGTTGGTTTCAAACAACTCCCATAAATTATATACTATACCTATTAGTTATTACTATATAAAAAACCACAAATTAAATTCTCCATTTTGCCTTTAGTTACTAAAGGCAAAATGGAGAATTTAATTTGTGGTTTTTTGTGTATGTGAAGTGACTGTATGAGTGTATTTTTTTGCATTATGAGTCAATGATACTCGAATTAAATGATTTTATTATTTACTAGCTTTTGCCCGCGACTTCGTTCGCGTGGAATAGTGACTTCACCAATAGATGACACCGACTCTTGACCAATAGATGGCGCTGTATGTCCGGAATAAATTTTATTTTTTATTTTTTGTAATAAAAACTATCCTATGTCCATTCTCAAGTTCCAAACTATGTCTGTACCAAATTTCACACAAATCGGTTCAGTAGTTTAGGCGTGAAGCAAAGACAGACAGACAGACAGACAGACAGACAGACAGACAGAGTTACTTTCGCATTTATAATATTAAGTTTGGATTTATTATTAAGCAGCATTTAGCAGCAGTTCAGGAGTTTTTTGTACCCAGTATTGCTGTTTTTTTAGAGGGGCTTGTTTGTGATTAAGTAATAACAGCCACGCGGGTCGATCATAGAGAAAAAATATTGTTCCAAATGTTAATGTTAAATGTTGAGCAGTCTTGGGGTATTACCCAGTAGGTACCAACCTAAGGAAGAGTTAAGTGATCAGGAAAAGCTAACAGGAAAAAGAAGTTCCTCATCGCTTTAAATAGAAATACTATAGCGACTTACTACGTCTTTAGGAATCTTAAGGATGCTGGCAAAACCTGACGTGCAAGTAAGTTGCGATGCAGGTGAAGGCCAGGTATAAATAAAATATATAATTTAATATCTCTGCGTTTTAAGCAAATGTGCGATCCATTAGCATAATATTTATATGCCAATGAATAATATCTGACCGCTGATAATAATTTGCAAGACCAAACGTGTACTTAGTTAAATTCATTTGACACACATGGAGCTTAAACATAAGATAGAATTCCATTCGTTGTTTATTGGAACGAAGTTCCTTATCGCGCGTTGCGAAAGGGGGCTAGACGGAAAAAATTAAGACCAAAAGTTGGAACGACACTTTTTGCTATAGTTGTAAGCCGTGCGGCGTGCGCGTGTTTCTCTGTCTGTCTCTCTCTCTCTCTTATAGAAAGCAAGCCAGTTATTCTTCGTTCCATCCGGGTGTCCCTTGACACCTCTCAAGTTTTCTAATATACAAGTCGAGCGTTCTTTGGGATAGCCCATTGGCCAAAATGACGAACTTCCACGAAAACTCACATCTCCTATTTAACTCCTTTAGGGGATGAAGTTTTGGAAATCATTCCTTTCTTTCGTTATAAAGGAACTCTGGTGCAAAATTTAACCTTTCTAGGCCCAACAGTTTAGGGCTGTGCGTTGAATGGCAATGAGTGAATTTAAGATTTCTACTAATATGGTGAAGAGCCCAAAACTAGGCACCGCCTGTTTCGAAAGTGTAAATGCGAAAGTTGGTATGGATGGATGGATGTTTGTTACTCTTTCACGCAAAACTACTGAACGGATTTGGATGAAATTTGGCAGACAGATAATTTATAACCAGCATTAACGCATAGGGTACTTTTTATCACGATATTCCAACGGGATCGAAACTTATGCCGGTGAAACCGGGGGCGCAGCTAGTTTTTTTTTTATAAGTTAATAGGAATTATTTTAGAGCATCAACACTAAATAATATTACCGTGACTAAAATACATTTTTTTTACCATAAAATTAAGCTTTTTTGAGCTCTAGGGTAGCTACTTATGCATGTCTATGTAATCCACAGTCAGCATAATACGACTTAAAGTTCTGAACCTGCAATAAAGTTTACCTCTTTCCAAGTTCCAACAGCGGTATACCTACGTCCTGTAAAACTGTTTTCTCCATACAACACCATGCACCAGCCGGTCGATTCTGTAAAAATCTCACCGTGAAAACTCAAGTGAAGTGAGCTTGATGTGAGTTGTCAGTAGTGTCCATCCCTAGTATTATTTGGAATGACAGCTCACTCCACGCTCACTTCACCTAAGTTTTCACGGTGAGATGGTTACAGAATCGCACTGCTGTACTACCTTTCCTAACTATACATAACTGCCTAGTTGGTCTTGTTGCCGCAAGCGCTATTGCTGAGCATGAAATCGTCGGTTCGATTCCTAGGTCGAGCAAAGGGACCTACACATAACTGACGAAATGTGGGTGTACTATAGGTATAACTCTACACACCCCTTCGGGAAAACAAGGCGTGATGTTCTATTATGTACCGTAGAGTTTGCCGCACTAACAAATGCATTTAGATACTCTCCTGTATTCGTTCATAACAAACATGCTATACTTCAATGTGCTTAATCTATTCATCATAGCTACTGCATACATGACACAATCACAGCTTCTTCGAATCGTGCTGATCAGCACGAGTGATAACGCTTCTTGTCATGTTCGTCTTATTAAATAAAATATTGCATAGAGTTTTAACGCATTTTAATATTCTCAGTTTCAGGCAAAATTAACTTTTATTAACATAAGAAATAATATTCGAAGATTGTTTACAAAGTTTAATGAGGTTATGGGGCAAAGATCGAAAAAGATGAAGTATCAAATTATCATATTTTCAAAATATTAGGTTCCAAAAATATGTACAGAAATATGCACCTCAATCTGTCAAATTTCTTTAATATATTTTCAACTTTATCGCCAAAGTATTAGGTTCAAAGTTGATTGGGAAAATTTGACAGATTTGTTGTGATTTGATGTGTACAGTACATGCCAAATTGAGTCTGACATTTTTGTATATTTATTTATGTTTGTGCAAAATATATTTTATCTCATTTATCGTTTTCTAGTAAAGCATGTAGACACACGTGCGATTGGTAACAAATAAATATAAAATATCATACTTTTTATGCAAATTAGGTGGGTAACTAAAACTTGAATAGGTACCTACTCTAAAGTGTCACGTACTCACGTTACTGCGCAAATTAGCATAATAATAAAATAACTAATCATAAAATTACTGTTAATTATCATAATTATGACAGGTTCTCAAGATAATTTTATAAATTCCGTATCAAGTACGAGTATTAACTATTTTTTCTTGCAAATATGAACGCGAGTATTTCTGCTAACATATTGATTGAGGGGCCCGTGGCTAAATAATAACAGCGGCACAGGTCGATCGGTCAGGTTAAGCTACGCTTGCCGCGGTTTGTCTGTGGATGGGTGACCATCTTTACATACCGAGACCCCTCCGTGCCTCGGAAAGCACGTTAAGCCGTTGGTCCCGGCTCTCATTCGTGGATCTTTGACAGTCGTTACGGGTAGTCAGAAGCCCGAAAGTCTGACAACCAGTCTTACCAAGGGGTTATCGTATTACCCAGTAACTGGGTTGTGGAGGTCAGATAGGCAATCGCTCCATGTAAAATACTGGTATTCAGCTGCATCCGGTTAGACTGGAAGCCGACCCCAACATAGTTGGGAAAAGGCTAGGCAGATGATGATATTGATTTTTCCAATTTCTAATAGGTAACAATACCCCATTGCACCGCTCATCATCTGCCTAACATAGTCCCAGCTATATGTTAGGCTCGACACTAGTGTATAGGCAGGCAGGGACATCGACGCCCAACTAAAACCATGAATTCAGTACATGATTTTGAATACCCCTGCGTTGAAATTTTTCACAGGTAATTAAAAAAAAGTGCGAAGGTTTCTATGAAACAGTTGTTTTTTTTTTGGTTTTGATAATCGACCAAACATTTCTCTAGGGGGTAGAATCATGTGCTGAATTAATGGTTTCAGTTTGCGCGTCGATATCCCTGCTATCCTGTATATCTGTGGGCTCGACTGCCAGTCTAACCAGATGCAGTTAAATCATACGTATACTTGTACAGTCACGAGCAAAAGTATCACTCGGCACTCGGCTTTATTCAAAAGCGATTTACTCCTTTATTTTTTAACTAGCTTCTGCCCGCGGCTTCGCCCGCGTGGATGTCGGAAATTATCCCACGGGAACGTGCTAACAGGATAAAATGTATGTGCTTCCCCAGAATGCCATCTATCTCGCGGGCCCTTTGTGGCTAATTACAGTAGAAAACCAATTGTGTCTCATTAGTGGTGATTAAGAGGGTACCTACCTATATGATATCTTTACCTAAGTACCTACCTAATTAAAAAAAAACTCAATAACAGAAAATTAAATACCTACCTAAATAAACCTATTTCAGATGATAACTAATCTAAACTCAATAAATAAGCAAAATCCCTAAAAACTAATATCTATACGAATGACTAATCCTACCTAACAGTATTATAAAATAACCTACGGTCACTACGTACACTATCAAATATACTACCTATACTTTAAAATTAAAATCTATACCTACGACTCATATAAAAATAAACCTAAATAACTCTAAAAACTAAAAGGAATAAAAATGAACTCCACTGCGGGTGACCCAACCTACGACAAACTTAGTATTTGCGGTTGGTACAGTACAGACAGTGGTAATCGGGTATAGGGATCGAACCGCAAAATTAAGTTTGTTTTTATTGTATATACTTTTCCGGGATAAAAAGTACCCAGTGTGGTGCCCAGGATATTAAAGAATAATTATACCAAGTTTCATCGTAATCGAACCGGTAGTTTTTGCGTGATGCCTGAACAAACAGACAGACAGACAGACAGACAGACAGACCGACAGACAGACCGACAGACAGACAAAAATTTTTTTAATCACATTTTTGGGTTCGGTGTCGGTCTAGTAACACCGCCTGTAAATTATTTTTTTGATATTTTCAATGTACAGAATTTTCACTTCTACAGATTTATTATAAGTATAGATATAGAATAGATGAAATTTTATGTTGTTACGAAGATAGCATTTTCAAACCCATGGGTTTATGTAATGTGTCGTTTCAAGGCTGCATTCGTTATTTCACGAAAAAATCGCAATTGAAAGTTGCCAAGTGTTGACATATTGGTGCTCGTGACTGTGCGTGTATATGTATTTTACATGGCGTAGAGTAAAAACTTAAATAAGATACTTACAACCTATCATTCATATGCACCCTCGTGTCGTTGCTATCTGTGATAACATTCGTCATCGTCAGAATATGTCCTCTCAAGTCATATCTTCTAGATGACAGCACATTGGAACTCCTGTAGTCTTCCATCAACCCGTATTTGGTAACAGTTATTTTCGGAAACGCCTTCCGTCCCCCCAGTAGCACAACACTAGTATTATCAGTGTCAAATAACTGGCTCCCGTTATCGGAACTGATATTCTGAGTATTGTAAACCAGGTTTTTGTTTATTATGCTAGTATTTTCGGTAACAGAATGCTGTTGCGATTTGGTGCTTTTCCATGTTGATCTTTTTGTGTAAATTACTTCGGAGTTCTCTGATATTTTGTACGCTGAAACAAAGAATGGATTTTTTGAGATTTGAATTAGTTTTGGTTATATTTATTCCGACCATCGTGTACAGGGTCAAATTAAATGAACAAGCAAGACTTCACAGGCGTCATACTTAAAAAAGCAGTCAAGTGCGAGCCGTGCTCGTACACGAAGGGTTCAGTACCACTCTACAATATTTAACAATATTTTCTAAAACCGCTGTTATAAAAACAAGTTTCTAGTATGGGGATGGGGGACCCTCTTTAATGTTTAACGATTTATATTATACTAGCTGCGCCCCGCGGTTTCACTCGCATAAGTTTCGATCCCGTGGGAATATCGTGATAAAAAGTATCCTATGTATTAGAAACTATCTGTGTGCCAAATTTCATCCTAATCCGTTCTGTAGTTTTAGCGTGCAAGAGTAACAAACATCAATCCATCCATCCATACAAACTTCCGCGTTTATAATATTAGTAGGATGTTGTTATAGCGATCAGTAGTACCTACACACTTTGAAAATTTCAAGTACACACGGCTACTCGTGAAGCTATACAAAACCAGTTTGTCTTGGCCTCACTTTGTATGATATTTTCTCACAATGAACGGTCAGCTAATACTGGTTTTGCATAGCTTGATGTGTAGCCGTGTGTACCTACCTATTATGATTCAAAAGATACGGCCCTGTGACAGATGGATGGACAGCGGAGCTTTAGTAATTGGGTGTCGTGGCACCCTTTGGACACGGAAGCCTAAACAATTTCGTAGGACGATTATATTAAATTGGTATTAATTAATTGTTTTTGGCAGCTTAGGTAACTGGTTTTTTAAGGTGCGTGCGCAGGAGACGTTAAAGCTTCTACAGTTTCCGCATTGAAGGTATAGTTTAGAACGCCATGACTAAATTACTTTGGCTATTGATTTCAAATTACCATGCACGATACACGGACGTTGATTGACAGGCAATAAGACTAGCAGTGCCCCGCGGTTTCACCCGCATCAGTGTCGATCCCGTGGGAATATCGAGATAAAAAGTATCCTATATGTTAATCCTGGTTATAAATCATCTATGTGCCAATTTTCATCCAAATCCGTTCGGTAGTTTGTGCTTGTGTTTGAAAGAGTAACATACATCCATCCATCCATCCACCTATCCTCACAAACTTTCGCGTTTATAATATTAGTAGGATTTAAGAAAAAAAGCACAAAGTGCAACCTAAAAATTTATTACTTAATTATTATTTATTTATCTATCCATTTATTTCAGGCATTAAAGCCCATATAAAAACATGCAATACAATATTAATATAACTTAATAATACTATACTGCCCTAGATACTAAGCGCAAAAGCGGTATCTCAAAAATTTTTTCGTAAATTTGATTTTTATGCCATCGGATAGCTCTAAAAAATACGCATCTAATGAAGTAAGCCTTTTAGCGCTATCCCTTTCATTAAGATACCGCTTTTGCGCTTAGTTGGGCAGTATAAATACATACAACATTATAATAACACTAAAAACTAACTATAACACACAGGAAGTGTCTGTGTCGTGTTTCGCTATGAGTACAGTCACGAGCAAAAGTATTTATACACTCGGCTTTATTCAAAAGCGATTTACTCCTTTATTTTTTAATTAAATTTTATGGTGTTACGAACAGAGCATTTTCGAACCCATAGGTTTATGTAATGTGTCGTATTTCAACAAAAATCGAAAAGAAAAGCGAAAAAATCGCAATTGAAAGTTGCCAAGTGTTGACATATTGGTGTTCGTGACTGTACTCGTACCCACCGGCGGATTTTCAACGCACTCCTTAGCGGTGAGTATTTTTTGACGCGTTGGGATGTCCAATCTATCTGTTGGAATCCACACTGTTGGATTCTCAATTCTCGAATCAACAACGAGAGTTGAAAATCCTGTGCGCTATTAAAATCTTCGGTTTAAAAAGTCTCCTGCGTAACACACTAACAGTACCAATCTGAATATTTTTGAAGGAATTAATTATTAATAAGTACATTGCTTCATAATGTTCATAAAGTTTGTCTGCTCAGTAACGTAAATACCGCAATGAATGCTGTTGAACTGTCAAAATAAACCCCATTGCTACTGTTAGTGTAATAACGGAACTCATTGCATAACAAAGTTAAAAAAATAATAATAACGCAATTACCCCACTGGGCTAACAGATCAATAAAAATATGCCTCTCAGTATTTAATAAGCGTAGTGCCGCGGTATACACGACGACATGTCTATTTGTAACTTCCAGTTTTAGCTGACCATTGTACTGCATTGTATATGTTTTTCGTACAATCAGAAGTCAGCTTCATCATCATCTGCCTAGCCTTTTCCCAACTATGTTGGGGTCGGCTTCCAGTCTAACCGGATGCAGCTGAATACCAGTATTTTACATGGAGCAACTGCCTATCTGACCTCCACAGCCCGGTTACTGGGTAATACGATACCCCTTGGTAAGACTGGTTGTCAGACTTTCGGGCTTCTGACTACCCGTAACGACTGTCAAAGTTCCACGAATGACAGCCGGGACCAACGGCTTAACGTGCTTTCCGAGGCACGGAAGTGAAGAAGTCAGCTTATACTGGTTGTTATAACTTGATGTGTAACAGTAGCCGTGCGTACACACGTTCAGATTAAGGAATTTATGATCTGACCTACAGGTGACTTACTGATTACGTGAGCCTGACTAGCACGTTACATATTTTTTACTTCGTTTATAAGTGTTGGAAAGCCCCTTAACAGATAAACAGATGACGTAAAAAATTATGAAAATTATGAATTTAAGTTAGCTTTAAGATTAAAGATAGGTGAAAGATTTCGTAAATTAGGTACTGAACCACCAGGATCTATAGTGTTATGAATTGGGTAATTGTAGCTCAAACTGTGCGTACCGCACCATAGACTATTTTCCTCTCACGACGCGGCGACGCAACGGTGCGACACCATTCAGGTAGAACAATTTTCATGAAGTTTTTATAAAAATTGGTCGCCGGCGCCTGTCTGCAGGAGCCTTTAAATTTCGTACATGGTTACAAAAAGTTTACAGCTACTAAAACAATGGTCTGGCCTAGTGGGAGGGCCATTATTTTAGTAAGGTATTCAGAATCATAATTCTTTGGGGCATGTATGATAGATCATACAAGGATATACCCTGGGGTATGGAGTATAGTACCCCATGGAGGCTGAGGAAACCGTTGCGCATGTACCATGTGTTCTTTGAAAGGCGTCAGCCAAATTAGGACGGAAACCCTCGGGGCAACCAGATCTTACACGGATGTAGATATAATCCACTTTTGAAGGGAGGTGGGTTGGTTGGAATAACCACCAATGGCTGCCATGGCTGCATGGTGGCATGGTGGCATGCCATAGTGGCATGGCTGCCACACAATGGTCTCTAAGTGCGAAAACCAAATTCCTCTAACATAGAACCCGAAGGAATTGAGATTGTGAATAGGTACATTAAAATGACATTGAAACTAATTAATACAAATCTGAATGGAATATCTAGGATTTCCGATAGCATAAATTCAAGTTATCACAGACATGTTTTAGCATGAATTATGTTATCGTTCTAAAATCATTAAACTGTCTGCGAAGACAAACGTTCAGAACGTCTACGGACGTTCAGCGATTTGATCGAAATCTACAACTGTTTAATGTAGTATTAATTATAGCATCCATAATATAAGCACAAAGTTCTGGTTTATTTACAGTTCAGTTTTGAGTTTGGCTATCCAGGCATCTTTAGAGTTCTATTAAAAGTAATGTGATAAGACTAATGACTGTTTCGTTGGTCTAGTAATCGCAAGCGCTACTGCTGACATGACATCCTGGGTTCGATTCCCAGGTCGCGGGTAAAGTGCTATTGAGTTTTTTCATCTCATAGCTGTTGGAAACTAAATTACAAAAGTATTCAAGGGCCGACATATAGGTACGGACTGCTCGAGCAGTTAGCGATTGATCAACAAAGACGGACCGCTCTTGCAGTTGCTCAACAGCTTGAAGCTGCCATTGATAACTGACCGCACGACCGCCCGAAGAAAAAGAAAAGAAAGAAAGAAAATACGTTTATTTGCGGTAAACATGACGCAAAAAAGAACATAAAAACAAATAAAGAAAAAAAACAATAAGAAATGGTTGACATGCGTCACATCCACACAAAACGGCTATCGCTCAGCATTATGCTGCGACCCTATGCAAAACAGAGCTCCAGCGCTGGTTTTCAGCGACAGCCGGCGCCGACTAGCGCTCGAAGTAGTTGCAACTGCTCGAGCGGTTTTATCTATGTGTGTACAGACGCCAGCAGGTCAAGCTACCCGAAACTGTCAAAATATCCCAATCAAACTTGAACCTTAGTAATTTAGGGATAAAGTCTAAAATATATTAAAGAAATTTGACAGATTGTAGTAGCTTGATGTGCTGGCGTCTGTACGTAGAAGACTGTAGTTCACTATGCAGTCGCAGCTTAAAGCAGTCCATCCTGACTGCTTCAAGCAGTCCGTGTATGTTGGCCCTAAAATTTTGAGGATTAGAGCCTGGGGGCCTACTCCGAAGTGCAAAGTGCGAAAGCTCGGATCGGACCGACACATGGCCGAACCGAATATTATTGAAAAATGCGAAAAAAGTTCGGATCGGCTTAGTTGGGTCGGGACCATAGTCAATATTCGAAAGAGTGTAGGAGTGTAGGATCGGAAAAGACCGAACCAAATAGTAACTTCGTAGCAGGAAACGGCCGCACATTCGGCCGATACTACTTCGGAGTAGACCCCCTGGTTCTGTGCCCGATTGATGGCAAAAGACTGTGCCCCTATTACATGGTATTTAAAACATAATTGGCGAGATGAGGGTGTAATAATAGGTCACCTCTGCCTAACCCCTCAGGGAAAACGCATCATGTTATGTTAAAAGCAATGTAATGAGAATTTCATCATCATTCATTCATCATTTCGGCCGATTCATGAATCATGATTTGATTATGTCTATACCTACCATAGATCAATCATTACGGATTTTAGTATGCAGTTCAGTTACCTGTGACACTAAATTGACATTCAAAGATCGACATAAAAAGAACACACTATAATACGGTAGGTAGAATAAAATAGTATCTACTTAAACAAAAAATATTTAATTACATTCAACACGAGCTTCGCTTTTTTTTTTAAATTGTAATTGTTTCTTTTTTAAGATTGTTTATTTATTTGTCTTTACAACTGTTGAGAAACGTCTTTTCAATCGGGATTTGACTATGCATTGCAAACTTAAATATCTGTAAAAAGAAATCATTCGATAGGTATATGGGATGGATAATATCGGATAACCTATGTTATAAATATCAAGTCAAATGTCTTATGATTAATATCTTATAAAGTAAAAGTTTGCGATCACATTCGTAAGAAGCTGGCTAAAACGAAGGCTCGAAGACTTATGACATCCACCAACCTGCACTGGGCCCGCGTCGCGGATTACGTCCCACTCTCTCTCACAGAGAAGAGGCCTATTCCCAGCAGTGGAACATTATAGGTGAATTATGCTTAAAAAGGGTTAATTAGAAACGTATTCATCTTTTATCCAGATTTAGTTGTAGGTAGCTATACTCTGTCCATGAAGTTAATCAAATAATTCGATTCGGTCTAATTAGCGAGTGAACGAGAATTAACATGTCGTCACAAATAAGGTACTTAAAAAAAACAAAAAAATGTTAGAAACTTCGTTTGTTTGAGATGTCCTTTACATGACCTACACGACAGGAATGATAACTAGCTAGAATTTAAAGGTTAATTTTTACGTTCGCTGGGAAATTCTGTTTTTTGTGTCTAGCTCTGTTTATATGCAGACCACGTATTTTATTACAGCTCCTTTGTTTAGATTTCCTACCTATCGATGTTAAACTGACATACATACTTCGACATGTACTTAGTAGGTATACCTTACGACACGCAAAACAATTAATGGTTCATTGTTCGCCGGCGGCATGAGTGACATGCAAATAAACGTTTTTTCAACCATTTCTAGTGTGCACACACACGATAGACACGCATCAACGGCAGAGGAAACTGCACCCATATCGACAAAATGCCGCTCATTTGAACATCGTACTCAAATACACGAGTGGCACGTTGTGCACGAGTGTCAACGGCTGCAGTTTTCTCTGCTATTGAAGGGAGTCGCTCGAGTGTATGAGCACATAGGGATAAGTAGTAGGATTTTCCTGCATTTTTTCGTCATGCTGCCTCGTTGGTCCGTCATGTTACGCGAGAGTTAAACATAGAGACAACTGAAGAGAACAAACAAAGATAAAATACATCACACAGCAAAGTTACGCTTCAAAGAAAAAGTTACTTAACATTTTTTTTAACTTTTGGACACTATTTGTGAATAAATTAAAGGTAGATGGCAATGCGTAGATGGCAATAGGTTTATGGCAATAGGTTGGTGGCAATAGGTAGATGGCAATAGGTAGATGGCAATATTTTGATGGCAATAAAAGGTACATGGCAATAATTTGATGGCAATAAAAGGTAGATGGCAATAGGTTTATGGCAATAGGTTGGTAGCAATAGGTAGATGGCAATACGTAGGTGGCAATAGGTTTATGTCAATAGGTTGGTGGCAATAGGTAGATGGCAATACGTAGATGGCAATAAAAGTTACATGGCAATATGTTGGTGGCAATAGGTAGATGGCAATAAAAGGTAGATGGCAATATGTTGATTGCAATAAAAGGTAGATGGCAATGGGTTGATGGCAATAGGTTGGTGGCAATAGGTAGATGGCAATAAAAGGTAGATGGCAATATGTTGATTGCAATAAAAGGTAGATGGCAATGGGTTGATGGCAATAGGTTGATGGCAATAGGTTGGTGGCAATAGGTTGATGGCAATAAAAGGTTGAAGGCAATTGGTAGATGGCAATAGAAGGTAGATGGCAATATGTTGATTGCAATAAAAGGTAGATGGCAATGGGTTGATGGCAATAGGTTGATGGCAATAGGTTGGTGGCAATAGGTTGATGGCAATAAAAGGTTGAAGGCAATTGGTAGATGGCAATAGGTTGGTGGCAATAGGTTGATGGCAATAAAAGGTTGAGGGCAATAGGTTTATGTCAATAGGTTGGTGGCAATAGGTAGATGGCAATACGTAGATGGCAATAAAAGTTACATGGCAATATGTTGGTGGCAATAGGTAGATGGCAATAAAAGGTAGATGGCAATAAAAGGTAGATGGCAATATGTTGATTGCAATAAAAGGTAGATGGCAATGGGTTGATGGCAATAGGTTGGTGGCAATAGGTAGATGGCAATAAAAGGTAGATGGCAATATGTTGATTGCAATAAAAGGTAGATGGCAATGGGTTGATGGCAATAGGTTGTTGGCAATAGGTTGGTGGCAATAGGTTGATGGCAATAAAACGTTGAAGGCAATTGGTAGATGGCAATAGGTTGGTGGCAATAGGTTGATGGCAATAAAAGGTTGAAGGCAATTGGTAGATGGCAATAGGTTGGTGGCAATATTTTGATGGCAATAGGTTGATGGCAATAGGTTGGTGGCAATAGGTTGATGGCAATAGGTAGATGGCAATAAAAGTTAGATGGCAATAGGTTGGTGGCAATAGGTAGATGGCAATATTTTGATGGCAAAAGGTTGGTGGCAATAGGTTGGTGGCAATAGGTAGATGACAATAGGTTGGTGGCAATAGGTCGATGGCAATAGCTTCGTGGCAATAGGTTGGTGGCAATATGTTGGCGGCAATAGGTTGGTGGCAATAATAGGTAGATGGCAATATGTTGATGGCAATAAAATGTAGATGGCAATAGGTAGATGGCAATATTTTGATTGCAATAGGTTGGTGGCAATAGGTTGGTGGCAATTGGTTGGTGGCAATAGGTTTATGGCAATAGGTCGGTGGCAATATTTTGATGGCAATAAAAGGTAGATGGCAATAGGTTTGTGGCTACAGGTTGATGGCAATAGGTTGATGGCAATAAGTAGATGGCAATAAAAGGTAGATGGCAATAGGTTGGTGGCAATTGGTTGGTGGCAATAGGTTGATGGCAATATGTTGGTGGCAATAGGTTGATGGCAATAGGTAGATGGCAATTGGTAGAAATTGGGGTAAGATTGGTAGAAATTTTGATAGGACTGGTAGAACTTTGGGTAAGATTGGCAGAAATTTGGGTAAGATTGGTAGAAATTGGGGTAAGATTGGTAGAAATTTTGATAGGACTTGTAGAAATTTGGGTAATATTGGTAGAAATTTAGGTAAGATTGGTAGAAATTGGGGTAAGATTGGTAGAAATTTGGGTAAGATTGGTAGAAATTTGGGTAGGATTGGTAGAAATTTTGATAGGATTGGTAGAAATTTGGTTAAGATTGGTAGAAATTTTCGTAAGATTGGTAGAAATTTGGGTAAGATTGGTAGAAATTGGGGTAAGATTGGTAGAAATTTGGGTAAGATTGGTAGATATTTTGGTAAGATTGGTAGAAATTTGGGTAAGATTGGCAGAAATTTGGGTAAGATTGGTAGAAATTTGGGTAAAATTGGTAGAAACTTTGGTAAGATTGGTAGAAATTTGGGTAAGATTGGTAGAAATTTGGGTAAGATTGGCAGAAATTTGGGTAAGATTGGTAGAAATTGGGGTAAGATTGCTAAAAATTTTGATAGGACTTGTAGAAATTTGGGTAATATTGGTAGAAATTTGGGTAAGATTGGTAGAAATTGGGGTAAGATTGGTAGAAATTTGGGTAAGATTGGTAGAAACTTTGGTAAGATTGGTAGAAATTTTGATAGGACTGGTAGAACTTTGGGTACGATTGGTAGAAATTTGGGTAAGATTGGTAGAAACTTTGGTAAGATTGGTAGAAATTTGGGTAAGATTGGCAGAAATTGGGGTAAGATTGGTAGAAACTTTGGTAAGATTGGTAGAAATTTTGATAGGACTGGTAGAACTTTGGGTAAGAGGTAGAAACTTTGGTAAGATTGGTAGAAATTTTGATAGGACTGGTAGAACTTTGGGTAAGATTGGTAGAAATTTGGGTAAGATTGGTAGAAACTTTGGTAAGATTGGTAGAAATTTGGGTAAGATTGGCAGAAATTTGGGTAAGATTGGTAGAAATTTGGGTACGATTGGTAGAAATTGGGGTAAGATTGGTTGAAACTTTGGTAAGATTGGTAGAAATTTTGATAGGATTGGTAGAAATAGGATTGGTAAGATTGGTAGAAATTTTCGTAAGTTTGGTAGAACTTTGGGTAAGATTGGTAGATATTTTGGTAAGATTGGTAGAAATTTGGGTAAGATTGGTAGAAATTTGGGTAAGATTGGTAGAAATTTGGGTAAGATTGGCAGAAATTTGGGTAAGATTGGTAGAAATTGGGGTAAGATTGGTAGAAATTTGGATAAGATTGGTAGAAATTTGGGTAATATTGGTAGAAATTTGGGTAAGATTGGTAGATAAGATTGGTAGAAATTTGGGTAAGATTGGCAGAAATTTGGGTAAGATTGGTAGAAATTTGGGTAAGATTGGTAGAAACTTTGGTAAGATTGGTAGAAATTTGGGTAAGATTGGTAGAAATTTGGGTAAGATTGGCTGAAATTTGGGTAAGATTGGTAGAAATTGGGGTAAGATTGGTAGAAATTTTGATAGGACTTGTAGAAATTTGGGTAATATTGGTAGAAATTTGGGTAAGATTGGTAGAAATTGGGGTAAGATTGGTAGAAATTTGGGTAAGATTGGTAGAAACTTTGGTAAGATTGGTAGAAATTTTGATAGGACTGGTAGAACTTTGGGTACGATTGGTAGAAATTTGGGTAAGATTGGTAGAAACTTTGGTAAGATTGGTAGAAATTTGGGTAAGATTGGCAGAAATTGGGGTAAGATTGGTAGAAACTTTGGTAAGATTGGTAGAAATTGGGGTAAGATTGGTAGAAATTTGGGTAAGATTGGTAGAAATTTTGATAGGACTTGGTGGCAATAGGTAGATGTCAATAAAAGGTAGATGGCAATAGGTTTGCGGCTACAGGTTGATGGCAATAGGTTGGTGGCAATACGTAGATGGCAATAAAAGTTAGATGGCAATATGTTGGTGGCAATTGGTAGATGGCAATAATAGGTAGATGGCAATAGGTTGGTGGCAATAGGTCAATGGCAATAGGTTCGTGGCAATAGGTTGGTATCAATGGGTTGGTGGCAATAGGTTGGTGGCAATAGGTTGGTTGCAATAGGTAGATGGCAATAAAAGGTAGATGGCAATAGGTTGGTGGCAATAGGTAGATGGCAATAATAGGTAGATGGCAATAGGTAGATGGCAATATTTTGATTGCAATAGGTTGGTGGCAATAGGTTGGTGGCAATTGGTTGGTGGCAATAGGTTTATGGCAATAGGTCGGTGGCAATATTTTGATGGCAATAAAAGGTAGATGGCAATAGGTTTGTGGCTACAGTTTGATGGCAATAGGTTGATGGCAATAAGTAGATGGCAATAATTTAATGGCAATAAAAGGTAGATGGCAATAATAGGTTGCCGGCAATTGGTAGATGGCAATAGGTTGGTGGCAATAGGTCGATGGCAAAAGGTTCGTGGCAATAGGTAGGTGGCAATGGGTCCGTGGCAATAGGTTGGTGGCAATAGGTTGGTGGCGATAGGTTGATGGCAATATCTTGATGGCAATAGGTTCGTGGCAATAGGTAGGTGGCAATGTGTTGGTGGCAATAGGTTGGTGGCAATTGGTTGGTGGCAATAGGTTTATGGCAATAGGTCGGTGGCAATATTTTGATGGCAATAAAAGGTAGATGGCAATAGGTTTGTGGCTACAGGTTGATGGCAATAGGTTGATGGCAATAAGTAGATGGCAATAAAAGGTAGATGGCAATAGGTTGGTGGCAATTGGTTGGTGGCAATAGGTTGATGGCAATATGTTGGTGGCAATAGGTTGATGGCAATAGGTAGATGGCAATTGGTAGAAATTGGGGTAAGATTGGTAGAAATTTTGATAGGACTGGTAGAACTTTGGGTAAGATTGGTAGAAATTTGGGTAAGATTGGTAGAAACTTTGGTAAGATTGGTAGAAATTTGGGTAAGATTGGCAGAAATTTGGGTAAGATTGGTAGAAATTGGGGTAAGATTGGTAGAAATTTTGATAGGACTTGTAGAAATTTGGGTAATATTGGTAGAAATTTGGGTAAGATTGGTAGAAATTGGGGTAAGATTGGTAGAAATTTGGGTAAGATTGGTAGAAATTTTGGTAAGATTGGTAGAAATTTGGGTAAGATTGGTAGAAATTGGGGTAAGATTGGTAGAAATTTGGGTAAGATTGGTAGAAATTGGGGTAAGATTGGTAGAAATTTTGATAGGACTTGTAGAAATTTGGGTAATATTGGTAGAAATTTGGGTAAGATTGGTAGAAATTGGGGTAAGATTGGTAGAAATTTGGGTAAGATTGGTAGAAACTTTGGTAAGATTGGTAGAAATTTGGGTAAGATTGGTAGAAATTGGGGTAAGATTGGTAGAAATTTGGGTAAGATATGTAGAAATTTTGGTAAGATTGGTAGAAATTTGGGTAAGATTGGTAGAAATTGGGGGAAGATTGGTAGAAATTTGGGTAAGATTGGTAGAAATTGGGGTAAGATTGGTAGAAATTTTGATAGGACTTGTAGAAATTTGGGTAATATTGGTAGAAATTTTGATAGGACTGGTAGAACTTTGGGTACGATTGGTAGAAATTTGGGTAAGATTGGTAGAAATTGGGGTAAGATTGGTAGAAATTTTGATAGGACTTGTAGAAATTTGGGTAATATTGGTAGAAATTTTGATAGGACTGGTAGAACTTTGGGTACGATTGGTAGAAATTTGGGTAAGATTGGTAGAAACTTTGGTAAGATTGGTAGAAATTTTGATAGGACTTGTAGAAATTTGGGTAATATTGGTAGAAATTTTGATAGGACTGGTAGAACTTTGGGTAAGATTGGTAGAAATTTGGGTAAGATTGGTAGAAATTGGGGTAAGATTGGTAGAAATTTTGATAGGACTTGTAGAAATTTGGGTAATATTGGTAGAAATTTGGGTAAGATTGGTAGAAATTGGGGTAAGATTGGTAGAAATTTGGGTAAGATTGGTAGAAATTGGGGTAAGATTGGTAGAAACTTTGGTAAGATAGGTAGAAATTTGGGTAAGATTGGCAGAAATTTGGGTAAGATTGGTAGAAATTGGGGTAAGATTGGTAGAAATTTTGATAGGACTTGTAGAAATTTGGGTAATATTGGTAGAAATTTGGGTAAGATTGGTAGAAATTGGGGTAAGATTGGTAGAAATTTGGGTAAGATTGGTAGATATTTTGGTAAGATTGGTAGAAATTTGGGTAAGATTGGCAGAAATTTGGGTAAGATTGGTAGAAATTTGGGTAAGATTGGCAGAAACTTTGGTAAGATTGGTAGAAATTTGGGTAAGATTGGTAGAAATTTGGGTAAGATTGGCAGAAATTTGGGTAAGATTGGTAGAAATTGGGGTAAGATTGCTAAAAATTTTGATAGGACTTGTAGAAATTTGGGTAATATTGGTAGAAATTTGGGTAAGATTGGTAGAAATTGGGGTAAGATTGGTAGAAATTTGGGTAAGATTGGTAGAAACTTTGGTAAGATTGGTAGAAATTTTGATAGGACTGGTAGAACTTTGGGTACGATTGGTAGAAATTTGGGTAAGATTGGTAGAAACTTTGGTAAGATTGGTAGAAATTTGGGTAAGATTGGCAGAAATTGGGGTAAGATTGGTAGAAACTTTGGTAAGATTGGTAGAAATTTTGATAGGACTGGTAGAACTTTGGGTAAGATTGGTAGAAACTTTGGTAAGATTGGTAGAAATTTTGATAGGACTGGTAGAACTTTGGGTAAGATTGGTAGAAATTTGGGTAAGATTGGTAGAAACTTTGGTAAGATTGGTAGAAATTTGGGTAAGATTGGCAGAAATTTGGGTAAGATTGGTAGAAATTTGGGTACGATTGGTAGAAATTGGGGTAAGATTGGTTGAAACTTTGGTAAGATTGGTAGAAATTTTGATAGGATTGGTAGAAATAGGATTGGTAAGATTGGTAGAAATTTTCGTAAGTTTGGTAGAACTTTGGGTAAGATTGGTAGATATTTTGGTAAGATTGGTAGAAATTTGGGTAAGATTGGTAGAAATTTGGGTAAGATTGGTAGAAATTTGGGTAAGATTGGCAGAAATTTGGGTAAGATTGGTAGAAATTGGGGTAAGATTGGTAGAAATTTGGATAAGATTGGTAGAAATTTGGGTAATATTGGTAGAAATTTGGGTAAGATTGGTAGATATTTTGGTAAGATTGGTAGAAATTGGGGTAAGATTGGTAGAAATTTTGATAGGACTTGTAGAAATTTGGGTAATATTGGTAGAAATTTGGGTAAGATTGGTAGAAATTGGGGTAAGATTGGTAGAAATTTGGGTAAGATTGGTAGAAACTTTGGTAAGATTGGTAGAAATTTTGATAGGACTGGTAGAACTTTGGGTACGATTGGTAGAAATTTGGGTAAGATTGGTAGAAACTTTGGTAAGATTGGTAGAAATTTGGGTAAGATTGGCAGAAATTGGGGTAAGATTGGTAGAAACTTTGGTAAGATTGGTAGAAATTGGGGTAAGATTGGTAGAAACTTTGGTAAGATTGGTAGAAATTTTGATAGGACTGGTAGAACTTTGGGTACGATTGGTAGAAATTTGGGTAAGATTGGTAGAAACTTTGGTAAGATTGGTAGAAATTTGGGTAAGATTGGCAGAAATTGGGGTAAGATTGGTAGAAACTTTGGTAAGATTGGTAGAAATTGGGGTAAGATTGGTAGAAATTTGGGTAAGATTGGTAGAAATTTTGATAGGACTTGGTGGCAATAGGTAGATGTCAATAAAAGGTAGATGGCAATAGGTTTGCGGCTACAGGTTGATGGCAATAGATTGGTGGCAATACGTAGATGGCAATAAAAGTTAGATGGCAATATGTTGGTGGCAATTGGTAGATGGCAATAATAGGTAGATGGCAATAGGTTGGTGGCAATAGGTCAATGGCAATAGGTTCGTGGCAATAGGTTGGTATCAATGGGTTGGTGGCAATAGGTTGGTGGCAATAGGTTGGTTGCAATAGGTAGATGGCAATAAAAGGTAGATGGCAATAGGTTGGTGGCAACAGGTAGATGGCAATAATAGGTAGATGGCAATAGGTAGATGGCAATATTTTGATTGCAATAGGTTGGTGGCAATAGGTTGGTGGCAATTGGTTGGTGGCAATAGGTTTATGGCAATAGGTCGGTGGCAATATTTTGATGGCAATAAAAGGTAGATGGCAATAGGTTTGTGGCTACAGGTTGATGGCAATAGGTTGATGGCAATAAGTAGATGGCAATAATTTAATGGCAATAAAAGGTAGATGGCAATAATAGGTTGCCGGCAATTGGTAGATGGCAATAGGTTGGTGGCAATAGGACGATGGCAAAAGGTTCGTGGCAATAGGTAGGTGGCAATGGGTCGGTGGCAATAGGTTGGTGGCAATAGGTTGGTGGCGATAGGTTGATGGCAATAGGTTTATAGCAATAGGTTGGTGGCAATAGGTTTATGGCAATAGGTTGATGGCAATAGGTAGAAGGCAATAGGTTGATGGCAATAATAGGTTGATGGCAATAGGTTGGTGTCAATAGGTTGGTGGCAATAGGTTGGTGGCTATAGGTAGGTGGCAATAGGTTGATGGCAATTGGTAGATGGCAATAGGTTGGTGGCAATAGGACGATGGCAAAAGGTTCGTGGCAATAGGTAGGTGGCAATAGGTAGGTGGCAATGGGTTGGTGGCAATAGGTTGGTGGCAATTGGTTGGTGGCAATTGGTTGGTGGCAATAGGTTTATAGCAATAGGTTGGTGGCAATAGGTTTATGGCAATAGGTTGATGGCAATAGGTAGAAGGCAATAGGTTGATGGCAATAATAGGTTGATGGCAATAGGTTGGTGTCAATAGGTTGGTGGCAATAGGTTGGTGGCTATAGGTAGGTGGCAATAGGTTGATGGCAATTGGTAGATGGCAATAGGTTGATGGCAATTGGTAGATGGCAATAAAAGCTAGATGGCAATATTTTGATTGCAATAGGTTGGTGGCAATTGATTGGTGGCAATTGGTTGTTGGCAATAGGTTGATGGCAATAGGTTGGTGGCAATAGGTCGATGGCAATTGGTTCGTGGCAATAGGTTGGTATCAATGGGCTGGTGGCAATAAGTTGGTGGCAATAGTTTGGTGGCAATAGGTTGGTGGCAAAAGGTTGGTGGCAATAGGTTGGTGGCAATAAAAGGTAGATGGCAATATTTTGATGGCAATAAAAGGTAGGTGGCAATATTTTGATGGCAATAGGTTGGTGGCAATTGGTTAGTGGCAATAGGTAGGTGGCAATAGGTTGGTATCAATGGGTTGGTGGCAATAGGTTGGTGGCAATAGGTTGGTTGCAATAGGTAGATGGCAATAAAAGGTAGATGGCAATAGGTTGGTGGCAACAGGTAGATGGCAATAATAGGTAGATGGCAATAGGTAGATGGCAATATTTTGATTGCAATAGGTTGGTGGCAATAGGTTGGTGGCAATTGGTTGGTGGCAATAGGTTTATGGCAATAGGTCGGTGGCAATATTTTGATGGCAATAAAAGGTAGATGGCAATAGGTTTGTGGCTACAGGTTGATGGCAATAGGTTGATGGCAATAAGTAGATGGCAATAATTTAATGGCAATAAAAGGTAGATGGCAATAATAGGTTGCCGGCAATTGGTAGATGGCAATAGGTTGGTGGCAATAGGACGATGGCAAAAGGTTCGTGGCAATAGGTAGGTGGCAATGGGTCGGTGGCAATAGGTTGGTGGCAATAGGTTGGTGGCGATAGGTTGATGGCAATATCTTGATGGCAATAGGTTCGTGGCAATAGGTAGATGGCAATGGGTTGGTGGCAATAGGTTGGTGGCAATTGGTTGGTGGCAATTGGTTGGTGGCAATAGGTTTATAGCAATAGGTTGGTGGCAATAGGTTTATGGCAATAGGTTGATGGCAATAGGTAGAAGGCAATAGGTTGATGGCAATAATAGGCTGATGGCAATAGGTTGGTGTCAATAGGTTGGTGGCAATAGGTTGGTGGCTATAGGTAGGTGGCAATAGGTTGATGGCAATTGGTAGATGGCAATAGGTTGATGGCAATTGGTAGATGGCAATAAAAGCTAGATGGCAATATTTTGATTGCAATAGATTGGTGGCAATTGATTGGTGGCAATTGGTTGTTGGCAATAGGTTGATGGCAATAGGTTGGTGGCAATAGGTCGATGGCAATTGGTTCGTGGCAATAGGTTGGTATCAATGGGCTGGTGGCAATAAGTTGGTGGCAATAGTTTGGTGGCAATAGGTTGGTGGCAAAAGGTTGGTGGCAATAGGTTGGTGGCAATAAAAGGTAGATGGCAATATTTTGATGGCAATAAAAGGTAGGTGGCAATATTTTGATGGCAATAGGTTGGTGGCAATTGGTTAGTGGCAATAGGTAGGTGGCAATGGGTTGGTGGCAATAGGTTGGTGGCAATAGGTTGGTGGCAATAGGTTGGTGGCGATAGGTTGATGGCCATAGCCACCAACCTATTGCCATCAAAATATTGCCACCTACTTTTTATTGCCATCAAAATAAGGTTGGTGGCAATAGGTAGATGACAATGCGTAGATGGCAATAGGTAGACGGCAATGGGTTGGTGGCAATAGGTTGGTGGCAATAGGTTGGTGGCAATACGTAGATGGCAATAACAGTTAGATGGCAATATGTTGGTGGCAATAGGTTGGTGGCAATAGGTAGATGGCAATAAAAGATAGATGGCAATAGGTTGATGGCAATAGGTTGGTGGCAATAGGTTGATGGCAATAAGTAGATAGCAATAATTTAATGGCAATAAAAGGTAGGTGGCAATATTTAGATGGCAATAGGTTGGTGGCAATATGTTGGTGGCAATAGGTAGGTGGCAATAGGTAGATGGCAATAAAAGATAGATGGCAATAGGTTGATGGCAATAGGTTGGTGGCAATAGGTTGATGGCAATAAGTAGATGGCAATAATTTAATGGCAATAAAAGGTAGATGGCAATAGGTTGGTGGCAATAGGTAGATGGCAATAATAGGTAGATGGCAATATGTTGATGTTAATAAAATGTAGATGGCAATATTTTGATGGCAATAAAAGCTAGGTGGCAATATTTAGATGGCAATAGGTTGGTGGCAATAGGTCGATGGCAATAGGTTCGTGGCAATAGGTTGGTGGCAATATGTTGGTGGCAATAGGTTGGTGGCAATAGGTAGATGGCAATAAAAGATAGAAGGCAATAGGTTGATGGCAATAGGTTGGTGGCAATAGGTTGATGGCAATAAGTAGATGGCAATAATTTAATGGCAATAAAAGGTAGATGGCAATAGGTTGGTGGCAATAATAGGTAGATGGCAATATGTTGATGGCAATAAAATGTAGATGGCAATATTTTGATGGCAATAAAAGGTAG
Organism: Apamea sordens; assembly: GCA_945859715.1. Lineage (NCBI taxonomy): Eukaryota > Metazoa > Arthropoda > Insecta > Lepidoptera > Noctuidae > Apamea > Apamea sordens. The sequence continues at coordinate 3,759,029 of OX244002.1, forward strand.
GTGGCAATATTTAGATGGCAATAGGTTGGTGGTTATAGGTTGGTGGCAATTGGTTGGTGGCAATAGGTTGATGGCAATATGTTTGTGGCAATATGTTTGTGGCAATAGGTAGATGGCAATTGGTTGATGGCAATAGGTTGGTGGCAATAGGTTGATGGCAATTGGTAGATGGCAATTGGTTGATGGCAATATATTGATGGCAATAAAATGTAGATGGCAATATTTTGATGGCAATAAAAGGTAGGTGGCAATATTTAGATGGCAATAGGTTGGTGGTTATAGGTTGGTGGCAATTGGTTGGTGGCAATAGGTTGATGGCAATATGTTTGTGGCAATAGGTAGATGGCAATTGGTTGATGGCAATAGGTTGGTGGCAATAGGTTGATGGCAATAGGTAGATGGCAATTGGTTGATGGCAATTGGTAGATGGCAATAGGTTGGTGGCAATAGGTCGACGGCAATAGGTCGATGGCAATAGGTTCGTGGCAATAGGTTGGTATCAATGGGTTGGTGGCAATTGGTTGGTGGCAATAGGTTTATGGCAATAGGTTGGTGGCAATTGGTTGGTGGCAATAGGTTTATGGCAATAGGTTGATGGCAATAGGTTGGTGGCAATAGGTTGATGGCAATTGGTTGATGGCAATAGGTTGTGGCAATAGGTTGATGGCAATAAGTAGATGGCAATAATTTAATGGCAATAAAAGGTAGGTGGCAATATTTAGATGGCAATAGGTTGGTGGCAATATGTTGGTGGCAATAGGTTGGTGGCAATAGGTAGATGGCAATAAAAGATAGATGGCAATAGGTTGATGGCAATAGGTTGGTGGCAATAGGTTGATGGCAATAAGTAGATGGCAATAATTTAATGGCAATAAAAGGTAGATGGCAATAGGTTGGTGGCAATAGGTAGATGGCAATAATAGGTAGATGGCAATATGTTGATGGCAATAAAATGTAGATGGCAATGTTTAGATGGCAATAGGTTGGTGGCAATAGGTTGGTGGCAATTGGTTGGTGGCAATAGGTTGATGGCCATAGTTTGGTGGCAATAGGTTGATGGCAATAGTTAGATGGCAATAGGTTGGTGGCAATAGGTCGATTGCAATAGGTTCGTGGCAATAGGTTGGTATCTATGGGTTATTGGCAATAGGTTGGTGGCAATAGGTTGATGGCAATAGGTTGATGGCAATAGGTTGATGGCAATAGGTAGATGGCAATAGGTTGGTGGCAATAGGTCGATGGCAATAGGTTCGTGGCAATAGGTTGGTGGCAATTAGTTGGTGGCAATAGTTTGATGGCAATAGGTTGGTGGCAATAGGTTGATGGCAATAGGTATATGGCAATAGGCTGGTGGCAATAGGTCGATGGCAATAGGTTCGTGGCAATAGGTTGGTATCAATGGGTTGTTGGCAATAGGTTGGTGGCAATTGGTTGGTGGCAATAGGTTGATGGCAATAGGTTGGTGGCAATAGGTTGATGGCAATAGTTAGATGGCAATAGGTTGGTGGCAATAGGTCGATTGCAATATGTTCGTGGCAATAGGTTGGTATCTATGGGTTATTGGCAATAGGTTGGTGGCAATTGGTTGGTGGCAATAGGTTGATGGCAATAGGTTGGTGGCAATAGGTTGATGGCAATAGGTAGATGGCAATAGGTTGGTGGCAATAGGTCGATGGCAATAGGTTCGTGGCAATAGGTTGGTGGCAATTAGTTGGTGGCAATAGTTTGATGGCAATAGGTTGGTGGTAATAGGTTGGTGGCAATAGGTAGATGGCAATAATTTGATAGCAATAAAAGGTAGATGACAATAGGTTGCCGGCAATAGGTTGGTGGCAATAGGGTGGTGGCAATAGGTTGGTGGCAATAGGTAGATGGCAATAGCTTTTTGGATGCATGAGTAACAGGGTGTAAAGTTCACTCATCCTCCATAGAAAAGGGAGGATCCGCCGACCAGACGGGTGTTGTGTCTGGCGGGTTATTGCCCAACGATTGATGTTGGGATATTGTATCTATGCTAATTGCGCGGTAAACTCTGCTTGCGAGATGCAGGATTTGCGTGACGTCAGAATGACGCGTTGTTTGCATGTGGCGTTGTAGATACAGCTACAGGTTGATGGCAATAGTAGGTAGATGGCAATAGGTAGAAGGCAATAGGCAAAGGCAATACTACATGGGACTTAAATATAACTGATAACTCGTCGGACTGACATTTCGTCAGTTAAGTAGTCGTCAGTTAAGTAGTTGCCTAACCTTTCGGGGAGTACTGGCGTGATGATATGCGTTATTTCTTTTTTCTTTATAAATAAAACGTTGCCCGACACTAGGAATTACTCCTATATCGTGGGTGTGTTTACAAACATAGTCACACAAACAGAACAACTACCTGTAGGCAATACAAATATTTGTTCCGTGCGGGAATCGAACCCACAACACGCAGCGCAGCAGCCGATCGCTCAGCCACTGCGCCCATCGTGTCGTAACGTAACATTTCTACATCGTCATCAATTGATTGATTCATGTAGTAATGTAACCCCTTATGGCTTGTCACGCTAGGAATGTGCGTAGGATAAAGGATATTACGAGGATTCCATGACAGATGGTGATAATGAGTAAGTTAGCGTGGGTTAAAAAAACCGCCAAGTGCGAGTCGGACTCGCCTATGAAGGGTTCCGTTTTTTTAGGTTTAAGTTCACAGAATACATCTACTTACCAAGTTTCAACTGTATAGTTCTTATAGTTTCGGAAAAAAGTGGCTGTGACATATGGACGGACAGACAGACATGACGAATCCATAAGGGTTCCGTGCCATTTGGCCACGGAACCCTAAAAACTACCTACATAAGTATAAACTATCACAATACAAGTATCTTAAAGTCATATATATAGTCATATGCGAAGAATGTGCCAGTTCCAGCAATGGCAGTTCCATAAGAGATCATGATCACCATGACAAACAGTAATTGAATATTGTAAAAATACATGGAAGAATTATTAAAAATATTGCACTCCTTTAGGGCTCCGAGGAATGAGGAAAATTCCGTGAAGAAAGTTTTGAGTATACGGTAGAGGAAGACGGAATAAACGATGGATGGAGTAATAAGAAAGATGATTTGGCTAGAAAGGGGGTTCCCTTTCTAACCAAATCATCTTTCTTATTATTTCTATTTTAGCCCCCTTTCTTTCTACTACAGAGATAACAGCTAATAGAGAAATATGGAAAAAAAGACAAGTCGCGCCGACTCCAAATAAATTGGAATAAAAGCAAGAGAATGATGATCCTCTTGGGCTTCGCTAGGGTAATCAAGTTAGATAAGTTTTGTGAGAAATAAGCTGCGTCCGGTTTTTTTTTTTTTGCGTCAGCCGATGTGACATCCGAGCACAGGTTCAGAAAGACATCTGAAACACCTTGACTTTCGACTTTTGGATGAAGTCAAGCATCTATAGCGCGCTTACCTTCCATAAACAAGTATTCCTCATCATTAAGCTTCTTCACCACAACCATGTCGCTATCAACCAGGATATCAACATCATTTAGACTTACTGAGTCTTCTTCATAGTTTACAAGAAGCCAGCGGTATGGCGCCTTGAAGAAGCCTTCTTTGCTGGCCTAAAAAGCAATTTTTTTTATTTTTAATTATTAAATAACCGATTGAATTTCGGCCATGGCGACCTGCAATATCAGTCTCATCAACACACAGTACACAAGTGTGTGCGTAGGCAGAATTTTCAGCGAAAGGTTGATAATATAAGGTCCCATTAAAATAGGTGGACAATCTTTTAGAAATCATTCAGACCACCAAAATAAGGACAATGGTAGAAAAATATATAAGAAAAACGCATTAGATACTTACAATTAAAATAATCAGCTAACAAAAATACACTTATAAATGTTGGTTACCCAATGCATAAACACTTTGTTAAATACAGAATAATGTAAGGATGTAACAGAACTGACTGTGTACCTACCCATAATGGATGGAATCGGATGGATGTGTTTATTCTAGAATGCCAGGTATTTTTAGGTCAAAATAAAATCATATTAATCAGTGTTTTTTTTTGCTTGGATATCTTTGGTTAAACGTACTGAGTGCTGTGGTAAAATTTGTCCATCTATTTTAATTGGACCCTATATAAGCTATTATTTGACACCACTTTCATCTTTTTACAAACAGGCCCAAGATTGTATGTAATCGTTTCAGTCTCCTTTAAGTACTGTCCTAACTCTCGTCCTTCTTTTGTTGCTTTCGTAACCAAAAGAGAAGGAGTTTTCAACAAAGTATGTGTATTGAAAGCAAATAGGAATAAAGGCAGAAGGATGATGATGACATCATATTCCTGCCCTCATCCCCAATTTACTTGGGGCAGTCTCAGTGTTTCTTGAAAAGAAAAATGAGGTCTGTAAGTATATGCCTCAAAGAGATGCCAGCACGAATTGACGGGGTCCGCTAGGGCCGATGCCTGCCAGGGCCTGGGTTGTTCGAAAGAGATACCGTGGCCCCTGGCACAGACAACTGAAGGAACACGGGTGGGTTTTAGTCAGTAAAAGTCTGACACACCCTTCCGCTCAGCCCAGAGTGGGAGAGGTCATTTGATGAATTCCCACACAAAAAAAAAATGTCTTTATGTACTTACTTTGATCAAAAATCTATCCGTTCCTGGACATGTTAGGTCAGCTAGGATCAAGACGTATTGCAAATAATATTCGGTTCTGTTATACTGCAGTGAAGTGGCAGTACTGGAACCGACACTGAACATACTTCTGGCCAAGGATTTGAGTGCATCTGAAAGGGAAAGACAAACATAATTTGCTAAATATTCATTCGTAGCGTGGGATGCCCGCAGTAAAGAACATGAAAGAAAAACCGGAACGAAGTTTAATATGAAAATCCAAAATGGCGGCTGCGAAAATTTCAAAATGACCTTCAAATTAAAGGTGACCAGACATCTTTTGGACACGCTCGTTCCATCCTAAACCTCATCCAACGCTTTCCATCAGGCGTGATCAAGGTCAAGAGCAGACACATTCAGCGACAAAAAAAAATTGAAAAGACCGGTAGATTTTCCCAAAGGGTTACTTACGCTGACTCCAACACAAATGTGGTAACAGCAGAGATATAGGCCTGTTGTCCATAGTCAGAAACGACATTACCATATCAATATTATGGTGACCAATACATGTTACTATTAAAACAAATGAAGAACTTATTAGAAATAATGTTCTCACGTCCATTTTTCATCGGCATTTGATAAAATAATAGTAAATGGATGAATACCATGTAAGGAGAGCACATTATAGAGGTATTATATCGCCATTAGCATTTAATATGCAAGCAGGCTTCTTGTAATGCGAAGGAGGTACAGTCGCGGTCACCAGTGATACAGTTTTTGGGTCCTGTTTTTTTTATGTAAAATTCTGATATCCATATCAAGCAATTTGATAGATAAAATCAAAAGTCATTTATTCAAATTAGGCTGAGAATCAGCACTTTTCGAACGTCAAAATTACAATATAGACAACGCCCGCACTTCGATCGAACAAGTGGTGCAACAAACTCCCCAGCAGCACAGCTGTCTGTTCAGTAAGAAAATACTTGATAGTAGGTATACAATACGACGTATGTTAAGTAATCAACATTACAAGACACAGAAGCTAGCCACGCCAATATACCAACAAATATAATAAAAACAATACGTAGGTACTCAAGCTAAAAAATAATTTATAAAAATTTAAATAAAAACTTACTAACTAAATAAAAGCCTCCAGTCATAAAATGAAATTGTTTATTCTGTTAATAGTAGGTATATAGGAATCACTTTAGCCTCATTGCATTTTGTTCCGGATGTTAAGAGCCAAGCTTTTTCAGGCTTTTGTCTTTAATATGAATATCTTACTCCCGACTACGTTCGCGTGCATGTTGGAAAGTAAATTGGATTTCATGGGTTTTAGTTTCGCATTTCCTAAAATAAAAGTAGCAGCTATCTGCCAGTGAAAGTCCCGTAAAAATCGTCCCAGCCGTTTCAGTTGAAAAAAAAAGTGCAGTCATTTTATTTTTCAGTGGTTGTTGTATTAAAATATGAACAGGAAAAAAGCTAGGCAGTTAACTGAATGACTAATTAAACCAGTAGGCGGCGACACACAAATTGTGAAAATTTCAAGTATCTACCTATTACAGATCAAAAGATACAGCCGTGATTGATAACCTTATCGCCACGCTGTATACTGTATCTGTTTTTGCTTTTAGTACTTTTACTTTTCAGTAAAATAAATATTCTATTAAGCTTTTGTCGGTGACTGTATTCAGCTCTCGGATACCAAATTATACGTTGCCCCTAATGATACGGTATAGTCTATGATTACTGTTCGCGACGATGCGTCAACGAAACAGTATTAATTATGTAGAGATTTATATTAACTTACGAGTAGGCCCACTTGCACGCTTAGTCGAGTTAAAATAATAAATATAGGAGTTTGTAAATTCGGAGTTAAGTAATTAACATTTTAAGGTTTATGACGTGTTGCGCCACTAACAAGTAACACCAGCGGGGTAATTGCGTAACACACAGTAGCAATGGCTGACATTTTGACAGTTCAACAACATTCATTGCGTTATTTACGTTGTTGAGCAGACACATTTTTGGTACATATGAAGCAATGGATTAGCGATATCCGTCAAAATTATTCAGATGGTGATTGAAGGTGTGTTACGTAATTAGGGGGCGGGTTAGTTAACCACGCATAAGTATTTTTTGAGTTGGGAACTTGGGAACATTGCAGTTCAATCGGGGAAACATAAAATAGAATTGCAATGTTTGTCTTCTGATATGTAATCCAACGAAAAATGAATGAACGGACCAACCGCGGCAAGCGTAACTTTCCCTGATCGATAGACCCATGCGGCTGTTATTACTTAGCCACCAACCTCTCGAACATCAAACAATATAAATCATAAAATAAGTCATCAGCGGTACCTCATAACGACAATTTATTTTGACATTACTTCCGCTAACCCAGAATTTAGCGACTTAACTCACCCACATCGGTGGGTTAAATATTTTAAAGTTCAACTCTTTTAAAGTTCAAACAATTCAACTTGCGCCACCTACAGTTAGAGGTAAACCCTCTAACTGTAGGTGGCGCAAGTTGAATTGTTTGACTAACCCTGAATTAACTGTTAACTCCGAGTTATTTAGGATAACCCATGAACGCGCCAGTGGGCCTATAATTATTATTCGATAAAGACGCCGATTCCCTTGTTCGCAAACTAAACTAAATTTAAGTTTAATGCATCTTTTTCTTTCTATTTCAGGACTAAACTAATATTTATCTTCTGTCCTTTTCTTAATGAAATAGAAAGAATAAGATGCACTGAACTTAAATTTAAGTAGTTTAGTTTGTGAACAAGGAATCAATAACTCAAGGAATTAATAATACTAGTAGCATCAACGTTGTGATTTAACAAAGAAATTGTAAGTAAAACCTTTATAATCTCAATTAAGTGGGTCGTATAGCTGTAATGTATTAGTTTTTTAGAGCGTCCAGGTACCCTGAATGTTGATTGTTAACGTTCAGATATAATTGGTTGGTTGGTTGGTTTGTAATGTAATGGATCAATGGTTGTCTGAATAAATTAATTATTATTATTATTAAAAAAGATAGCCACAAAGAAAAACCTAGGCCTTGACAAAAGCCTATTTAATTGAGTTTATAATTTTTGTAATAATTTGGCGCATGGGTTAACCATGACCTGGAATAGGACTTAGGCCACTTTTCATCCTGGATCGCTGCCGAAGTCGTGGAGAATAGCTAGTAAAAGATAACTTGATTTTCATGCGTTTATGATACACAAACTGCGCCCCGCAGTTTCACCCGCATAAGTCTCGATCCCGTGGGAATATCGGGATGAAAAGTATTCTACGACCTAATTCAAGTCATGGTCTACCCATGCGCCAAAAATTTCATCCAAATCCGTTCAGCCGTTTTAGCGTGAAAGCGTAACAAACAAACATACAAAAAAAAAATCTTTTCCCTTTATAATATTATTACTTTAGATATATTTTAGAATTATAATGCCCTTATAGTTGCAAAAGAGCAAAGAAAAAAAAATTACAAGTTATTTTTACGCACATAAAACGCATATTGAATTCGAAAGAAAACATGTAGGTAATCAAATTCAGTTTGACCGGTTTTCATATTTAATTAGAATAATTTAATATTTTACACATCATACACATATTATTGGTGACAAACATTGAACAAGTTTTCTTCGGAACAGGTTTCAACCAATATGTCCGTAATAAGTGAATTAATAATCATAGGAAGATCAAAATGGAATTGGAATGTTTATTTATTATTATTTATTTTACCACTTTTGTACACACATATATACACAGACAAGAAAAAATCAGAACAGAACAAATAGGTAGGTACTTACACGAAATAGGTACGTACTGCGCTTATTTATCTCGCTCATATGAAATCTCTTAATTTAATATTAATAGTAATGTTCTCCTTAGAGTCGAATGTTAGTCGAATAACATTTTTATTTATTTAGAAAAGCTACTACCGCAAAGAAATACTGGATATCTAAAAGAATAACCGTATTCTTTTAGATATCCAGTATTTCTTTGCGGTAGTAGCTTTTCTAAATAAATAAAAAGGAAGCCCAAGACGATGAAGTAAGGAGCTACCGAGCTCCTTACTTCATCGTCTTGGGCTTCCTTCAGAGGGCCAATTCTGTAACGAGCACCAATATTTCAACACATGGCAACTTTCGATTCCGATTTTTTCGTGAAATAACGAATGCAACGTTGAAATACGACACATTATATAAACCTATAGGTTCGAAAATGCTATGTTCGTAACAACATACAATTTCATTAAAAAATAAAGGTGTTAATCGCTTTTGAATAAAGCCGAGTGTATACATACTTTTGTTCGTGACCGTACACATTCTGATCTCAGTCTCAATCTGTCAAAAATACCAATAAACAAATTATGGGCTGATTTTCCAATCGACAAATAATTGTAGTTCGTAGAATAAAATGGACGTCTGACAGATTTTGTATCGAAGAATTGTCAAAAATTCTAAACTGGCTAAATAACAGACCTCCGTGCCTCGGAAAGCACGTTAAGCCGTTGGTCCCGGCTGTCATTCGTGGATCTTTGACAGTCGTTACGGGTAGTCAGAAAGTTTGACAACCAGTCTTACCAAGGGGTATCGTATTACCTAGTAACTGGGTTGTGGAGGTCAGATAGGCAGTCGCTCCATGTAAAATACTGGTATTCAGCTGCATCCGGTTAGACTGGAAGCCGACCCCAACATAGTTGGGAAAAGGCTCGGCAGATGATGATGAACGAAAATTCAAAATTATTCTTCGGATAAAATTATCTGGCAATGGAAAAATCAGCCCTGAGTAGATTAAAATTGCTTATTACTGGAACCTGGTTAAAGGATAAAAAATATATATCTCTAAAGGAAATAATCGTATAGGCAGTAGGTAAATGTCTTGTAGAAACACTTCACATTGCAAATAGTTTCTCTAGATAGATTTCCAGTCCTAGTTAAGTGATTAGTAGATTCTTCAGCATTTATCTCAGCGAAGTACTTAATCTGGTATCAAAGTAATGCGCAATCATGGAATATATCTACAGCTAATGGATATATAATTATGGGTCTACCTATTACTTGCTTGAGTTTTTAAGATTAATAATTTCTTATAAATGTTGATCTCATGCATACTTACGGAAAATAGTTTTGTTTGTGATTCTCCTGTCCAACAGATTACATTAGGTGTATACAGGGTGACAGGGAAACTCGACGTGTTCCTTCCAGGGCGTGATAGTGTGACCCATTTGCAACAATTAAGCACCCCATAAAGCCTAGGCGAAAATTCATGGGATCCGAGAAAAACCGATTTTCATGTTTTTTTGAAAATTTCCCAGAAATCGTTACTAAATATCGCTTATCTCTAAATTCTCTAATTGAGTGGCTTTCATAGCTATTCCATTGGCTACCTAATACTTTAACACACTTATTGATGTAACCAAATTTTCTAAAATATCAAACAGTTATAAGTTAAAGTAAGAAGTTTATTAACTATTTTCAAAAATCATCTACGTACACGAATTTTGACACCAGTTATCTCAAAATTTTACTATAACTCTAAGCGTACAAATTACGGGGAAGACATCTTCATTTAATCAGCTATGCAACGAGGTACAAAAATTTCATAAATATTTAAAGGTGCCGATGAAACAGTCGATAATGTTGGCAAAGGTCGAATTTGCAAATTGTTGAAATATTTTAAAATGATGCGATAATCGAATTAATTAACTGATTTATGTTATCCCTTTACCTCCGCTCCGCAAGTTGAGACCACATTTTCAAGTGGTAAGTATTACTCGCAGTAGATGAGGTAATCACCGATCTCTTGTCGCTTAGTTCGCGTATTTTTCCCTGATTTTTAAACTACTGCGCACGTATAAACTCTTAAATTCTAAACATACGAGTACTTCGGTTTTTTAAGCTTTTGACAAATAATCTTTTATTTATCATGTCATTAACCTGCAATATGGTAGACTCTTCACATCACATTTCGTTTAGAGAAAGATCAAGAAAAAGAATCGCCCAACGATTGATCTTGTGAAATTGTATCTATGATAATTGCGCGGTAAACTCTGCTTGCGAGATGCAGGATTTGCGTGACGTCAGTATGACGCGTTATTCGCATGTGGCGTTGTAGATACCGCTACACCTTAATCTTTAACGACGGATTGATGATTGTTGTTATTACTAAAAAGGGTTCGCTGCTGCCAACTTTATGCCCAAGACAACTTTTTACAAAGTAATGGTCCAACCCAATCAATTAAGTTAATCTATCGCAATTTACAGCTGGACCTTGACCTCTCCCGAGCTACTTACATGACATAAAATGATGTGCTTCACAAGCCCCTTAAGAAATAATGAATGTGGTTGCTGTTGGTTAATTAGAGCATCTTAACTCGTCTGGTACTGCCAGTGCACGTTTTAGTAAACAGTCATTTCTTTTACAGAAGTCTCAAAGTTTATGTTTATTATAGAATTAAGAGTTTATACGTGCACAGCAGCTTAATCACACCCGAACCAAGCGACAAGTGATCAGTGATTATCTCATCAACTACGAGTAATACTAACCACTCGAAAGTGGCGTCTCAGCTTGCCACCTGGTTGCGACGATCTAGCTTCATGACTTAGAAATAATTGTTGGGTGGTGAGGAGGTAAAGGGATAACATAAACCAGTTAATTAATTCGATTATCACATCATTCTAAATATTTCAACAATTTGCAAATTCGACCTTTGCCAACATTATCGACTGATTCATCGGCACTTTTAAATATTTATGAAACTTTTGTACCTCATTGCATAGCTGATTAAATGAAGATGTCTTCCCCGTAATTTGTACGCTTAGAGTTATAGTAAAATTTTGAGATAACTGGTGTCAAAATTCGTGTACGTAGATGATTTTTGAAAATAGTTAATAAACTTCTTACATTAACTTTTAACTGTTTGATATTTTAGAAAATTTGGTTACATCAATAGGTGTGTTAAAGTATTAGGTAGCCAATGGAATAGCTATGAAAGTCGCTCAATTAGAGAATTTAGAGATAAGTGATATTTAGTGACGATTTCTGGGTAATTTTCAAAAAAACATGAAAGTCGGTTTTTCTCGGATTCCATAAATTTTCGCCTAGGCTTTATGGGGTGCTTAATTGTTGCAAATGGGTCACACTATCATGCCCTGGAAGGAACACGTCGAGTTTCCCTGTCACCCTGTATACCGTATGACAAAGATATTTTAATAAATATCATTTTCTCAATTCCTGCGTTATCACCGCGTAACAATAATTATTTTTTTGGTATAAACTAGTGCTTGACTGCGACCCCGCCTGATGGAAAGCAGAGATGCAATAATAATTAATTTCAACTTACTCTAATCATGATTAGTGTTTAATGTTTATTTGTTTTATGCGGGAAAACAAACAGTTACACATGACGATAACTACATTTTAAATCTATATCTCTAACTAATAATACCTCTGAAGAGTTTGTTTGTTTGTTTGACACGCTAATCTGTGGAACTACCAGTTGTATTTGAAAAATATATTGCATTTTGATCGCCCAATTCTAGAGGAAAGCTAAGGCTACTTAACATCATGCTAAGGCCCTTAGAAGCCGAGCAAATAAAGTTAGAAAAAACGTTAAGAGAAAACGAATAATCGGTGGGCGATAGGATGCGACGCGATGCGTGTCGGGGCCGAAATTTAACGCGGGCAAAGTCGCGGGCTTAGGCTTACTAGCTTAAGAAACTTAAAAAGTAAAATCTAGAAAAAAAATACTTTAATGATAAGTTTTACATTTTAGTTTTACAAATTGTATTTTTTAAGTATTTTCATAATCTCTTATCTAACTATTTACACTAGGTAGTACTAAATTAAAAGACTAAGTAACTAACTATACAAATAAATACATATGTTTGTTTGTCATATCTTACAACAACTTTCCTTCAATCTCTAGCTTCGTCACTTAAAGTCTAGTCTAGAGTCTACATCATTGCAACAACATTCTGCAACAGCCCATTTACCCAATTAAATACCGATACTTTCCTTCCACAGTACTAAGAAAGAAGGAGCATAAAAACATGAGCAATGGAGCTTCATTCATAAAAGTTCCATGATTAACAATTATTATTTTCGAAATAAGTAGACCACAGCAACCATGACCCAAAACCCTTTGAGGATAAATAACGAAAAGTTGACGCGCCAAAAATGAATCAGCCATCTTGAATTCTTCGAACTCGATACACAACGTTTATTCTGTAGTACTACAATGTTTTTATAGTAATTTGTACTTTATGATATATAAAATAGGGTTTGAAATTGTGGAACAATTAGTTTGTTGCTACAAATTGTTGGTTGAACGTGACGATCGCCAGGCGTTTGTTTTGTTACGGTTATTTCTGGGTTCAAAACAATTGGTTGGTTTGTTTTGTATTATTTGGTGTGTCTTAGTTTTGGCACGATTTTCGTGGTTGAGGTTCACTACTGTACCTATAACTAACTACTACCTATATATTTTCTACGGCAGCTTCAAACTTCACTCAATGTCTTTTTACCAATGATTCATTGCTTTTGTGACTTAACATTCGAGACAGTTCAACTTCAATGTCCATCTTTGGGAGTAAATCCATGTTTACGTCATGTTATCGACTTCTGAGTTGTATGAATCACTGACATAGCAAAAACGAATGGCTCATTACGAAATGAAGCTCATAAACAACAAAAAAAAAGAAACTAAAAAACAAAAGACGGACCAATTCTCCACCTGTCTTAAAGGGCTCAAAGTGCAAAAAAAAATTAAGGGACTTACTTATAAAGTAAATGAAATAAACAACTAATAACCTAAAAAAAACAGATTTTTTCCCGTTTTTTTTTTGCCTTTTAAAGTTGTTTATTTCGTTTGATCGACGATGACAGACAAGACAAAAAGGGCACACCAGTTTGACGGCTAAAACGAAAACAAAATGTATTTGATCTTTTACAAAAAAGATTATAGGCGAGTTGCGTCGCTTACGCCACCCTTCAATAAGATACTTAATGCCAAATAAACACTGACCTTACAGGTCAGTGTTGATCGATAGTACTCGTATGATGTCCAGCGTACTTGTATAATATTATGACAAAATGAAGACATTTGATTTTCGCCATTCTGGCGCTGATAGCAACGTGAGCGTCCGTCGAGCTAACGTTTTTGATGGCGAGATTTACAAAATGCGCATACTCTCATGATAAAAATATTCTAAATATCTCGTAGTAAACACAAAATACACAATAAAAACTTATTCCACGATTTAGACCTAAATCATCATAGACGTACAAAAACAACACAACGACCATTTGCAACAGTGTGTCAATTTTAGTTACTGAGACGAACAACTGTCATTTCGCTTAGTACATTTAGTCCAGCGTAGGTACTTGTTTATCAGAGGGCAGTACAAATAAATTATCCTGCTTTTGTTTTACAAAGCATAGTGTCCCTAGTTACAGAAGCTACCATCGTGCAGTATCCCTTGAATGTCCATGATTGCATTCTCGAATGTGTGTCAAGACCATGCATCCTGTTCATTGGCCCATAAGTCATATTCCACAGTAATAAGCATGCAAGGGTTTTCTCGGAAAGGCCGTTTGGATGACTTACTACTTATTGCCCTTAATTACATACTATGTTTATTAGAAACGAGTGTGCTATTTTAAATGTCGGTAAATAATAATCATGTTTTTGAAATGAAGGATTCTATGTCTCATGGCTTTAGCTTGTTTAACTCCAGGTCGTAAATATCTTAAATAATGCTGAGCGATAGCCGTTTTGCGTGGATGTGACGCATATCAACCATTACTTATTGTTTTTTTCTTTATTTTGTTTTTATGTTCTTTTTTGCGTCATGTTTACTGTAAATAAACGTATTTTCTTTCTTCTTTCTTCTTCTAAATATTCTACATAATTATGAGCCATACAATTTTTTCTAAGTGCAGTCGTATATGCACTTTTGTGCAACAAGTTTTGGTACTGAGATCTCATGCTAGTATTTCTTTTGGGAACTGAACTTTTTGCTGGTTTTTATGAACTGGGATGTATCCCAGTTGTGTCTGAAAATCTGATGGAGTGTCCTCAATGTTCATCTGCGCCTTTATCAACGTGAACAACGCCTGTGTCCCCATAATAAGTGTGGCCAGCTACTGGGCCCAAACTGCACCTTTAATATAAATGTACCATCGCCTCGATGCAAAAAGGAGAATTCACATCTGGGGCTTATTTCATAAAAAAGAGAGGCAGGTTGGCAAGGTGACAGGTGACAATCCGACACTTTGTTAATTTTACAATTTTTTTCTAATTCTAATAAAACGTTCAAAATCTAGTCGCAGTCTCATCTCGGCGACAAGCAAATGTCAAAAACTTGTCAAAATGGGTAAAAGTATTTTTTGACAGATTGAGACTGAGATCAGATTGTGAACGTTCTTAAAATTACGGGAATCTCAGCTTTTATCAAACAGCACTTGTCGAGAAGATGTGTCAATTTTGTATTTTTTTGATAAAAGGCGATTCTTTTGCGTATTAGATAGGCCCCTGGTTAAACTGTGAGCTTACTTCAACTTTCAATGTATTAAAAATGCTAAACAAATGGCTAGACATAATCCCCTTTATTCATAAACGTTGCTTAGTTAAGAAGTGATTAGCAACTGTTTAATCATACATTTTGACGTTTAAATTAACGTCACTTAACTTTAATCATCGTTTATAAACCACGTTAATAAACCCCATTATTGATAGGTAGTCGATAGAGACTGATAGAGCTGTTTTATTAAATTAATGCCTTTTTGGTATCGCTATTAACTATGCGTGTTGTTATGACAGTGTGAATTTATCAGGATTTATCCTGTGTAACAATTTTGCTGTGTTATTTATTTAAAATCTCTATCGCTTTTATTCTGGTTATATTTTCATCACTTTTTTTAAACAAAAGGGTTGGTAAGCAGAACAATTCGTTATCGATAAAAATGTACATCGCTACATATCTAGCTATCCATTTCCAGTATAAGCTGACTTCTCATTGTACGAGAAACCTATACAATGCGAGGTCAGCTTAAATTGGAAATGTACATAAAGCATGATATGTCGCCGTGTGTAACTATGATGAGTAATTATGATGATCGACGATTATAATAAATATGATGACTACCTGGTTCAGTGGTCGCAAGTGCTAATGCTGAGCATGAGGAACTGGGTTTGATTCCCAGGCCAGGCAAAGTGACATAGTGTTTTGTCCAATTTGATGGCTTTTTATGGATATTTTCAGTAGCAGCCAGGAGTCTGAATTTGGACCCGGTTGATGGCAATAGGCCTCTATTACATGGAACTTAAACATAACTGGCGAAATTTACTATAGGCATACCACTGCCTACCACTGCCTTGCAGGCGTGATGTTATGTTACAAATCATCATCTGCCTAGCCTTTTCCCAACTATGTTGGGGTCGGCTTCCAGTCTAACTGGATGCAGCTGAATACCAGTATTTTACATGTACATAGAGCGACTGCCTATCTGACCTCCACAACCCAGTTACTAGGTAATACGACACCCTTGGTACGACTGATTGTCAGACTTTCGGGCTTCTGACTACCCGTAACGACTGTCAAAGATCCACGAATGACAGCCGGGACCAACGGCTTAACGTGCTTTCCGAGGTCTCGGTATAAAAAGATGGCCGGATGGATGGATGGATGGATGGATGTGGATGGTGACCCATCCACAGACCAACCGCGGAAAGCGTAGCTTAACCTGACCGATCGACCTGTGCGGCTGTTATTTTTTAGCCACGGGCCCCTCATGTTATGTTATAAATATGTTGTCTAATTCAGAACGTTGACAGCAGCACAACCATATAAAAAAACATATCACGAAATCAACATAAACTCCTAAGCTACTCTACTACCTGACCCTAATCTTAAAACCTCGTGGTTTTCCTTACATGAATAGGCAATACAAGTTCATATGCATAGGCCTAATACATTCAAAGGATTATCGCCTTTACGTCTATAACCTGTCGATCTAAAATACCATAAAGAGATGGTGTGTAATTCTGTGTTAATTATACGGCTTGTCAGTTACGTCTGTAATCATTTGAGCGTTTATGCTCAAAAGCTGTTATTACTGTAATTCAATCAATTGTAATGCCTCTCTGATAATGGCATTGTCGGGTATTTGTAGCATTCCCTTGCTTTATGTAATTGTGGCTTTGGCATTGGTTTGTAAAGAAATGTTTAGAATAGAATAGAATACTCTTATGTACAGACGTCAGCAGGTCAAGCTACCCGAAACTGTCAAATTTTCCCAATCAACCTTGAACGTTAATACTTCAGCGATAAAGTTGAAAATCTATTAAAGAATTTTTTATAGCTTAGAAGGTGAACCCCCACAGGTTTTTCACAAAGGTTGTATTTATTTTCTAAGAAGGTGCATCACTACTGCACCAAAAACCTGACGCAGGTAGTCAGGTACTTTACACCTAGGGGTTTTTGTGTACCTTTTTGCACCATGACGATTAAGTCATCACCGGCGATTCCTACTCTGAATGACTGATGGTCGCAGCCTCGTAGGCGGATCTAGTGCGCATACGCATGACTAACGTAGCACAGGCATTAATACTATTAGTAATGCGGTAACAAAGAAATTGGCCGAACATGGCTTGTTGCTATTAATGTTGTGTATGAGTCAGTATGGTGTTGTATGGGAACGGTCGTGCATGACTGCGCAGGAGATAGCCATGGCGCCAGTGTAGGATGATGTAGTGAAGGGTCATCGTGGGCTCTAGTTGATAGGAGTATGACACAGCCCTTCGTCTTTCCCATGATCTCTTTTCGTGGGGTGGCTGGAGAGTATACACCATGAAAGGGACACATCACACACATCATTAGCCAATAATGTTCCCACTGCTGGGACAAAGGCCTCCTCTCTTCGAGAGGGAGTGGACTGTAATCCTTCACTCGGATCCAGTGCGGGTTGGTATATGTCACATGTCTTCGAATTTTTGGTTGTCACGATGTTTTCCTTCACCGTTTTGAGAACAGCAGTGATGAAAATATTTACACAAAGTAAGGGACATCGACGTGTAATCTGTTACTTACCATGAAATGCCATGAAATCAGTATAATTATGATTCTAAACCCACAATCATCGAACTTTTGGTTAGTTATTAAAAAAGAAATCAGAGGGGCAATTCTGGTAAATTTAAGAACGTTCACAGTCTGATCTCAGTGTCAATTTGTCAAAAACTCATCAAATTTCCCTACATATTGACAAGTTTTTGACATTTTTGTTTGTCGCCGAGATGACACTGCGACTAGATTTTGATCGTTTTAAATAACGAGAATTGCCCCTCTGATGTCCTTTTAGTTTAGACCGTGTATTGTACTTTTTTAAAACCGCAGTTTTTTTTTATAACCGCCGAAACTTTTCTAAATAAAAGAAGTCAGTTTTCAAGACACTTTTGTTTGTATAATTTATGGCTCACTTCCATTTTGGTGTAGCAGTCTTAGGCGCCAGTTGTGATGTCATCCATCGACATAAAAATCATCCAGTGTCTTCTTTATCTCTCTCATGACGTAACAATATTAGCCAATCAAAACAGTATCTACCTAAGTACCTATCATCATTCAAGGAGTCTCTTTCTATAACGCTTTATAATATTTGTTTGGTAAGTAGAATAGGTAATGTGTGCGTACCTGGTGTGGTACTTATTGATACTTGTCATAATTTTATAACATCACACCTGTTTCCCCGAACGGTTAGGCAGAGGTATCACTATAGTATACACGGCTACACATCAAGCTATGCCAAACCAGTATTGGCTGACCGTTCATTGTGAGAAAATATCATACAAAGTGAGGCCAAGACAAACTGGTTTTGTATAGCTTGACGTGTAGCCGTGCGTACACCCATTCGCCAGTTATGTTTAAGTCACATGTTACAGGTGAGCTATTACTATCATCCGGCCACAAATCCAGACTCCAGGCTATTCCTGAGAAATTCCACACGGAACATCCCAATAAAACTTTACCCAACCTGCTGATATCTAACTTGAACCTGGTACTTATCATCATCATCTGCCTAGCCTTTTCCCAACTATGTTGGGGTGGGCTTCCAGTCTAACCGGATGCAGCTGAATACCAGTATTTTACATGGAGCGACTGCCTATCTGACCTCCACAACCCAGTTACTGGGTAATACGATACCCCTTGGTAAGACTGGTTGTCAGACTTTCGGGCTTCTGACTACCCGTAACGACTGTCAAAGATCCACGAATGACAGCCGGGACCAACGGCTTAACGTGCTTTCCGAGGCACGGAGGGGTCTCGGTATGTAAAGATGGTCACCCATCCACAGACCAACCGCGGCAAGCGTAGCTTAACCTGACCGATCGACCTGTGCGGCTGTTATTATTTAGCCACGGGCCCCTCAACCTGGTACTTATCAATAGTACAAAAAAGGTCGCGGTGTTCAAACGTCAAGATCTGTAATGATTCATCTCGAGTGTACCCACTCGTATTGTAAGGTGTGATAACTTTTACGATTATCATATTCATTTGGCAAGGGATTACCTTTGTGGCTCAATCTTCCGTATGCGTGTCTGTCAATGTACTGTTTATAAACTATGACTTAATAATGTGGTTACGCTATATTTACTATAAGTACCAAGTACTATGAATAGATTATTTTGCGGACAGAATGAAGATGGATTGACACATGATGATACTTTTTGTTAGAATTAATATGAAATAGTTAATTTTCGTTTTCAATTAATTTATATGTGGCAATGGGTGTTATTTAGATACCTGAAATAAATGAATTTATTACTATCTCGTTTATTTGTCTATTTGCTTACTTATCAAATTTAATTTTTAAATATTTCTTAAAATATAAAAAAATAAGTTTAAAAATCATTTAAAAATATAAAAAAAATGTGATCCACCGATGTCGAAGCAGGGTCCAAGCTACCGGTGGTTAGGGCTCCAGAGACAGGAACCTCCTCACAATGCAGGCCCTAATTTATGATTGTTATGGTGCGCAAAATAATAAAGAGGGGCAAGAAGATAAGAACAATAGGTAGGTGACTTATCTACTTACCCTTCTACAGACGAGAAGAGGGCATCGCCATTGTGGGTCAAAATTACAAGTCAGTGCAGCGAGGTAATTGCGTAACAAACTAACAATAGCAATGGCTTGAATTTTGACAGTTAAACAACATTCTTTGCGTTTGTTGTGCAGACAAATTTTTACTTAATTTACCTTTGTTATCAAAAGTGTTTACCTACCTACTTTTGTTGTAGAGTCACCGCGGGGTGAAAACGAACACGTATCAAAGAACAATGCAACTGTCGTAGCAACCATTATCGTAAATAATAAATATGCTATATATCTACAATTTATCATTTACAGTTTCATTTACATCAGCCGGTCGATTCTGTAAAAATCTCACCGTGAAAACTCAAGTGAAGTGAGCTAGATGTGAGTTGTCAGTAGTGCAGTTAATCCCTAGCATTATTTGGATTGACAGCTCACTCCACGCTCACTTCACATAAGTTTTCACGGTGAGATGGTTACAGAATCGCACTGCTGGTTGTTATTAAAAAGCTCGATTGGAACTTAACAATTTTATTCCATTTTGCAACAAAACCGCATTCGTCTGAATCATGTTCAAAGTGCCAATGATCCATTTATTATTGCAAAATAATTCACTAGAACCATGACCTATAATAGATATAGACTACAAGTCTGATTGAGGTCTCCATCCAATTGGTGATATTCATTTGGAAAAAAACAAGCTTCTTGGTCAACACAAGTCGGCAATGCTTGTGGTCATGACTAAGTTTTAAGAGGGAACTGCGATACTGGTAAGTGACTTTAGCCCTTAATCCTTCCAACATTTAGGATACAAGATGCAATAAACTTTCGTGAAAGCTTTGCACCAAACAGTTAGGTAACAGAAATGCCTTCATTTCTTTGCAATGTTTCCGGAAAGTAAAAATATTGACAAGAGCCATCAAAACTTAGGTTTTAGCCGTTGGATTCAAGTATTTGTTTCAAATAAACCAATTACAGGCACTTTTGAATTGTCAAGGGGTTGGTCAGTCAGTTAGTGGCCTATTCGTAAGCGTAGTAGGTTCCTATGGAGAAGAACGGGCAAGAAACTCCACGGACACTCTGAAAACACCCTGATCTCTCTCCAGTCGTGTCGGATTGCCGTCCCATCGGACTATGAGAGTAAGGGAAGAGGGAGTGAACCTGTGTCTAGGTACACACTTGTGCACTATAATATATCCCGTGTTGGTGGCTTCTCCGCTGAGACAGTCCGCAATGGCATAAAATTCTGGAGAAATATTATTGGACATCTTCTTTTTCATGTCGCTAGTACGACCGAATCTTGTGGGCCTATAACTTTGCTACTTCCACGGTGGATTATCTGAAACCATAGTTTTAAATGTTATCAATTATTGACTATTTTAATCGTATTAAGTAATTTACCAAACAGGACACACCCACGGTCGTCAGTACTCGATGGCAATGACCGATTTTCACCATGACCATCTTCGTCAAAAACCAGTTCATAAAAGATCGTTAATGGTTTCCTCTTTCGTAAATTGAAAATTAATCATTGACCTGTTTTAAGAATAAGTTTTAAAATAATACTAGCTGACCCGGCAAGCGTTGTTTTGCCCTATAATTATTTCTAGCTGCCCGGCGCTACTTGTTTCGCGTGGTGTCCCCTACCCTACTCCTACCCTACTCCTACCCTACTCCTATCCTACTCTTACCCTACTCCTACCCTACTTCTACACTACTCCTACCCTACTCCTACCCTACTTCTACCCTACTCCTAACCTACTCCTACCCTACTTCTAGCCTACTCCTACCCTACTCTTAACCTACTCCTACCCTACTTCTACCCTACTCCTATAAGTAAAACGCTGATTGATTGATAGAACCTAGCGGACCCGGCAGACGTCATCCCACCCGAAAAAGTAGCGCCAACTACCGGGTCTAATTATACAAACCTTGTCCTGACAATAATGAACACAAAAAAAAAAGAATTATCCAATTTGGTGCAGTAGTTCGAAAGTTATACACATACATTTCGAAGGTCCATTTTTATGTATATAGATTTTGATGTAGGTTATGTCAATATGTAGGTATAGCGTGTAGCTGTAGAGTGGCTAAGACACTGTTTCCCATGGACACCACCACATGCATGAAACTGGTACAGTCACGACCACCAATATGTCAACACTTAGCAACTTTCAATTGCGATTTTTTCGTGAAATAACGAATGCAACGCTGAAGTACGACACATTATATAAAACTATGGGTTCGAAAATGCTATGTTCGTAACAACATAAAATTTCATTTAAAAATAAAAGAGTAAATCGCTTTTGAATAAAGCCGAGTGTATACATACTTTTACTCGTGACTGTACATATGACTCTTTAGGTAGAGTTTGTTGCTTGTAGCTGTCAATAGATCGGTCTCACTATAATATTGTCATGCAATGTACGGAACACTTTTAATGAATAAATAAAGTAATACAGTAAATCTTCACTGTAAAAAATCTACCGACGTCTTTTTTTATTAAAACTGCGAAAGTGTTAATTAAAAATAAGATGTTAGCAATTTAAAAAAAATACAACGTAGAATCTCAAACATACGTCCCCTGGCTCCCAAACTAGGTATATACATGTAACTTGAGAGTCAGTGTTCCTCCATTATAAAAGTCATTACACATGTTGGAAAAAGAAAACAAAAAGGCACATTTCAACAATCAGGGTTTTTGGAATTGGAGATGTGCAGAGCGCAGATGCAACAGCATCCTTTGGTGAAAGTAATAATCACCTTCAATCTATATTTTATAGCTCTCTCGGTCTCAGTTATTATCAGCATTTAAAAGAGGCTTCATTATGACAAACCTAATCTGAATACCACATAAACCTTCCTTGCATATCCACGAGGCATTGTCTTAAAATAGCAATGATCATAATAACACTTAGCAGAATCGAAACTTATGTAATCAAGCACACGACTGATTGTGTTGTAATTTATCCTGCGATGTTCGCTGAGTACATAATTACCTTATGCGTTTATAGTATTCTTGATTGATGAAAATAAAAAAACCTAACTAACTGTTAATTGTCTAGCCACGTGTGTACTTTGTTTCTTTAATGGTGTTATATCTTAAGATTACCAGCTAAGCATCGTGTTACTTCAACTAATTCAGCCTATCGCAGTCCACTGCTGGACATAGGCCTCTCCCAGGCTGCGCTACAACACCCTGCCCTCCGCCTCAAGTCTGTCCCAGCCATCTTTTTGTAAGGTGTTCGGTCCATCTAGCTGGGGGTGTCCCACATTACGCTTGCCAATACGTGGTCTTCACTCTAGGAAATTTGCTCCACCAGCCATCGGTCCTTCGACAGGCATGACAAACTCACTGCCACTTCTGCAGTGCGATTCTGTAACCATCTCACCGTGAAAACTTACGTGAAGTGAGCGTGGAGTGAGCTGTCATTCCAAATAATGCTAGGGATTGACACTACTGACAACTCACATCAAGCTCACTTCACTTGAGTTTTCACGGTGAGATTTTTACAGAATCGACCGGCAGTTTACTTACTCTGCGAGTTAAGTCGACGCTAATTGACGTCGTACCATTTTTGTTTGTGGTCATCAGCAAATAAACTTCAAAAAAGCCTCTAGGTACGACTGATAAAACTATCATCCATCTTTATATCTTATCTGTACCCATCTTTGCTAACTGGCTTATCTTTTGGCTTTCTTAGTGCCGTAGTGAGAGAGGGGCCCGTGGCTAAATAATAACAGCCGCACAGGCCGATCGGTCAGGCTAAGCTACGCTTGCCGCGATTGGTCTGTGGATGGATGACCATCTTTTTATACCGAGACCCCTCCGTGCCTCGGAAAGCACGTTAAGCCGTTGGTCCCGGCTGTCATTCGTGGATCTTTGACAGTCGTTACGGGTAGTCAGAAATCCCAAAGTCTGACAACCAGTCTTACTAAGGGGTATCGTATTACCCAGTAACTGGGTTGTAGAGGTCATATAGGCAGTCGCTCCATGTAAAATACAGGTATTCAGCTGCATCCGGTTAGACTGGAAGCCGACCCCAACATAGTTGGGAAAAGGCTCGGCAGATGATGAGTGCCGTAGTGAGAGAAAGGATTCTATCGTGCGATAGCTTAAACCTATAATATTTTTATAAGCGCAGTATCTACGTATGCTTTTGGTTAGAATGTATGCAGGGTCCCAATTCCGTATGGTAATTATTATTCCCCTCGTAATCTTAATCAATCAATCATTCTTTATTTGTGAACACAGGTATTATAATAAAGGTCTTTTTTTTTTGAGGATGGGATATCATCAAATGACCCCTCTCGCTCTGGGTGGAGCGGAAGGGAGTGTCAGACTCTTACTGACTAAAACCCACCCGTGTTCCTTCCTTAGCCCTTTATGTTCCAGGGCAGCGGTAACCCTTTCGAACGATCCCGCTACCCTTTGAAGGAATCATTAAGTGGTCATAGTTAATTAGAGCCCAAGACATGGTTGTCAACGAAATACCACTTTAACATCAAAGGTTAGAACTATCTCTAAAAATCTATCTATATATATAAAAATGAATTGCTGTTCGTTAGTCTCACTAAAACTCGAGAACGGCTGAACGGATTTATCTTATCTTAGTCTTGAAATGTTCGTGGAGGTCTAGGGAAGGTTTAAACGGTGAGAAAATATGAAAAAATTGCGAGGAAGATAGTAAAAACAACAATTTCATTTTCCCATATAAACTGTTCTACCTACTTTCCTGTCAAACATTTGACGATCGTCCCTTCGGTACGGTAGACTCGGGTCCACTCGAATTGAAGCACGTATTAAATTAATTTTGGGGTTTTGAATAGTGTAGGAGTAGGTTAAGAGTAGGGTAGAAGTAGGGTAGGAGTAGTGTAGGAGTAGTGTAGGAGTAGGGTAGGAGTAGTGTAGGAGTAGGGTAGGAGTGGGTTAGGAGTAGGGTAAGAGTAGGGTAGGATTAGGGTAGGAGTAGTGTAGGATTAGGTGCCGGGTCAGCTAGTAAGTAATAAAAAAACAGTTTTCCATGACCAGCACTGGCCATGGAAAACTGTTTTTTTCTTAATTTTTAAAAGATTTATAGACAATATGCATTAATTTAATAGCCAGTATTTTTGTGATCTGTGATGCCAGACCTGTTTTATTAACCGCTCATGTGCAGTTTAGATGTTTCTACGCAAAACTACGCAGGCTGCAAAAAAAAGTTTTGATGTTTTGCCAGAAACCTGTCTAGATTTACATTTTAGCATTATTTTTTCCTGCTGGAGAGTTTTTATTTTTATAACTATTCAAATTCAAAATATTTATTGCTCAACACAGTACATTTTATACATTTCCAGATGTTAATTGAATGCGCAGTCCACTGTATTGTACCAATTCAGGCATGCAAAATTTATAGTTATACAATTTCATACTATAGTTTCCGTTTGATTTGGACAGTTCAATTTATTTATGGATCAAATCTGAATTTATTTTTGTTAGATCAGGAAAAGTATAATTCTAAAAAATTGAATGATCAACCAGATCATTTCATTTTTTATTCGAGATCTTAATTTAACCGTAGGTATGGTTTTGGTGTCCGAGCAATTGGTGGCCCAGTGGTATCAACCCCGACTTACGACTTGTCGGTCGTGAGTTCGAAACCAGGCAGGCACTTTACTTTGTGTGTTTCATTTCATCACCACCGCTCTCGAAAAGGTAAAGGAAAACATCGTGAGAAAACCGGCATCTCTTAGAACCAAGAATTCAAAGACCGGTGTTATCCACCAATCCGCATTGGGCTCGTGTGGTGGATTATGGCCCACTCCCTCCCACAGTGAGGAGGCCTGTGTCCCAGCAGTGGGAACAGTATAGGCTGATTTTGCTTATGCGTTTTCGGAACCCTTATAGATTCGTCATGTCTGTCTGTCTGTTTTTCCGTCCGTATGTCACAACCACTTTTTTCCGAAACTATAAGAGCTATACTGTAGAACCTATTCGAACGTATTCTGTGAACCGCATTAAGATTTTCACAAAAAATAGAAAAAAAAACTATAAAGTTTGGGGGTTCCCCATACTTAGAACTGAAACTCAAAAATTGTTTTTCATCAAACCCATACGTGTGGGGTATCTCTATGGATAGGTCTTCAAAAATGATATTGAGGTTTCATTTAATATATTTTTTTTCTAAACTGAATAGTTTGCGCGAGAGACCCTTCCAAAGTGGTAAAATGTGTCCTGTAACTTCTAAAATAAGAGAATGATAAAACTAAAAAAAATATATGATGTACATTACCATGTAAACTTCCACCGAAAATTGGTTTGAACGAGATCTAGTAAGTAGTTTTTTTTTAATACGTCATAAATCGTAAACCGCAATTTACCTTTCATTCAATCAACTCATGATTTATTTTTATACTTAGATTATGGTACAGAACCCTTTCGCACTTGGCCGGTTTTTTTAATACACACACATACCTACTAATAATACTCGTATAATAAAGCTGAAGAAATTGTTTGTTTGTATGAACGCGCTTATCTCTGGAACTACCAGTCGTATTTGAAAAAGTCTTTTTGCGTTTGAGAGCCCAATTCTTGAGGAAGGCTATTTAGCATCACGCTACGACCCTTGGGAGCCGAGCATATAGAAAAAAAACGCTAAGCGAAAACAAACTGGCGTGTGTGGGCGATGCGATGAGATACGGTGGGTCGGGGGCCAAGTGTCAAAGGTTATATTTTATGTTCCAACAAGTTTCACGGGCGAAGTCGCGGGCGCAGGCTAGTTAATAGTTATTTATATGTGTACTTATCTCCTTTGGTAACCGTACATAACTATAATACCTATATCATTATTACGCGTATAATAATACGTAACCATAGGGTCGTCGGATATTGTTGAAGTTTAGTACGAAACCGATAGGTGTTTTTGAATCAAATTTAAATTAATTAAGAGAAAACAAACAGTTCATTTATCAAATTAAATAACATTCGAAAACGTCCATCAGTTTCATACGTAACTTCAACTATATCCGACGACCCTGGTTACTTATCTCTTTTGGTGACTGTACGTTTTCCTTATAAGAGTCAAAATATTGATAACAGAGTCAATGAACCTTAATCAATCTATTTATTATTATAAAAGCATTTATCTATTTATTATTCTCTGTAGTATCTGGTTAATATTTAAATTGGATATTTAAATAATAATTCTCACTGTGGTATTGTAAGCGCCGCGCCGCTAAGAACCTAAGTTCGATTCTCTGGTGAAGACAGAATGTTTCTGTCTTCTGCACCGGATCGAATGTGTTTGAAAATTCTGATGGTCCATCCTGCAGCCTGCTTCAGCAATTATGATAAGAGACCACTCAGAAAATGTGAGGAGTGATCCTTTACTTTCATAAGCTTTGTCCGTAACGGGAGTTTCACTCAAGGCCCTTTTAGAATAGCTCTGAGTACGGAATATAGAAAGATTAACTTTTGCTCGAGGCATCGCCTGCGTGGAGGTCAAAAATTATCCCACAGGAACTTGCTCCCAGGATAAAAAGAATCATATGACCTAAACCAGGTCATGGTCTATCCGTTTACTCATCCAAATTTACTCAGCCATTAAACGTGAATAGGTTACAGACAGACAGACAGAGTTACTTTCGCATTTATAATAAATTAGGATGGAAGTTAGCGTTGTGATACCCTCGGAAAGCACGTTTAGCCGTTGGTCCTGCGCCTGTTCTCTCTGCGGCCGTGTCTGACTGCGTGCCATCCTATCAGACTATGAGAGTGAGGGAAGAGGGAGTACACCTGTGTCTGCACACACTTGTGCACTATAATATCTCCCGCGCCGAAGGCTTGTTGGCCGCCAAGGCCGAAAAACGGTCTGGAGGACTATTATTATTATTATGTAATCTTTTTTCTTTTTTATATTTTTTCTTTTTATATTTTTTCTTTTTTTTCTTTTCTTTTTTTTTTCTTTTCTTTTTCTTAATTTCTTTTTTTTTCGTGTTTTTTCTTTTTTTTTTTCTTTTCTTTTTTTCTTTTTTTTTTCTTTTGTGTTTTCTTTCTTCTTTTTTTCTTTTCTATTATGTGATCTTTTCTTTTTTCTTTTCTTTTTTTTTCTTTTGTGTTTTCTTTCTTTTTTTTTCTTTTCTTTTATGTGATCTTTCCTTTTTTCTTTTTTTTTTACCTTTTATCCGTATCTACCTTACAATAACGTAAACCGAGCGTAAGAGTTGAGTAATCACACGATACCTTCCGTGGTTCCTGCTTGCGTCAGAATTGTCACGACGCGTTACATTGTTAGTCATAAACGCATCATAGTCCTTAGGATGAACAAAGTCCGATGCTGGGTTTAGAGAATGTTCTCTGTCTGTGATCATCGGGGCAAAGTGCATGGTCCTGTGTCCTAACCGAAAGCGATAGACGCGATCGTTTGTGTGAGTTATGACGAAAGAACGCGACTTGTTTGAACGTCCAAGTACATCATATTTGAACCGCACGACCTAACCGAAAGCGAACGTTGCGTGATTACGTGATTGACGCGATCGTTTATATGAACTATGACGTACAAACACGATTTGATTAATCGCGCGAGTATGTCATATTCATATACACGAGCGCGACGATCGCGTATTTGCGCGTTCGCTTTAGGTTAGGACATGATCTGAAAGCTTTAGATATGAATAGTGCAAAGTGTTGGGTTGATGTGCATTGCGTCTGACAAATTTTACCATTCATCTTCTCATGTAAAAAGGTGAAAAGTTTAACTAGTTAGTTAGCCAGCTAAACTTTTTTGGGTAGTCACCTTTTATATATATATGGTTATTTGGAGCTGGCAGCCGACCACACGTCAGTGGTAACACCAGCTCAAGGTCTAATGAGCTGGCCTAGCTAACTAAGTACGAAGTTTCAATAGAATAAAGAAAACAGCTTATACATACTGGTTTTGTTTCCACTGACGGACGTGTAGCCTACTGTAGGTACCGAAATTTCTATTCATTCAAAAAAAAACTTTTGTGAATGTGACTGCAGCTCTACCTAAGGGGTGGTGTGCTGCTTGGGCAGAGCACCGCCGTGTCCTCGTAGAGGCGATCGGCAGCGGCGGCGACCTCTCGTGTCCGGCCCTGGTTCAAGCCATGGTCCGGGGCGAGAGGGAGTGGGAGGCAGTCACATCCTTCTGCGAAGCAGTCATGCTAGCGAAGGAGGTGGCGGGCTGGGCGAGGAAACGCACCTTGCGCACCTCACGCCTCAGCCGCCGCGGGAGACGCTCCGGGCGTCGGGAGCCGCGTGACGACTCCCGGCCACCGTAGGCGCGGGCCTGCGGGCGGAGAGTAATGGGTAACTCTCCGTCCGATCAGGACCAGGCCCGTGCCGGACGGCGTGTATGTGTTCCACGCGCGCCTCAAAGAGATGTCAGCAAGATTGACGGGGCCCGATAAGGCCGAAGCCTGCCAGGGTAGCGGGATCGTCCGAAAGGGTTACCGCTGCCCTGGAACATAAAGGGCTAAGGAAGGAACACGGGTGGGTTTTAGTCAGTAAGAGTCTGACACTCCCTTCTGCTGCAGCCAGAGCGGGAGGAGTCATTTGATTAATGATTTCCCACCCTGAAAAAAAAAAAAAAAAAGTGGTGGTGTGACGCATGAAGATATTGATGGTGATGATAGCTACCCTTAATCATGACGAGGAATTCCCTACCCACGTTACAAGAACAAAGTCACGTAGATTACTATTTCAAATTAAGTAGGTACCTAACTCACATAAGGAAATTACACGATGACGATTTTGACATTGACATAAATACTAATAAATTATCAATAATTACAATGACGTGACGTGGAATTGAAATGATTAATAACACAATTCGCGGGTTTATTTGTTTGCGCACTGGAATAAGAGTAATATTGTTTTTTTCCTGAATCAAAGCGCTTTCTTGACACTCACGAGCGATTTATTTTAGGTAAGTACGTAAAGCGTCGCTGAAAGTACCTATATCATACAGGGTGGCAGGGACATCGACGCGAACTGTAACCATGAATTCAGCACATTCTTTTAAAATAAAAAAATGCTGTTCCATACGTTTTGACCGCGTAGGTATTGCACTTTTCTATGAAACAGAAGATTTTTTTTTTTTGATAACCGACGAAAATTTTCTACGCTATAGGGTCTAAACTCATGTGCTGAATCCATGGTTACAGTTTGCGCGCCGATGTCCCTGCCACCCTGTATTTTACAAAATTAGTTCTTAGTCTGCATACAAAAATTCAACCAACTATATCCAATATGTCACTATAATCTATAGCTAGTCAAAGTTTGGCAAAACCAATAGTTGGCCCATCACTTCTATTTAGTTTCTTTGAAAAAATCTCTATATTCATTTCGATGGTTCGATTTTTCTCACAGTTTCAAAAAGTTCCTATGCATTAGAATAATAATAATAATATCCCTGGACATTTCACACAGCGCCATCTAGTCCCAAGCTAAGCAACCTAATGCTTGTGTTATGGTAACAAGATGGCTGATAAACTACTTATATACATTTTTTTTGTAAACACATACATATTGTAGATAGAAAAACACCCAGACTCGGAACAAATACATGTAGGTCATACAAATATTTGTTCCGTGCGGGAATCGAACCCGCGACACGCAGCGCAGCAGTCAATCGCTTAACCACTGCGCCAACCGTGCCGTCAAAATAGTGTTTGCTTTATATAAGAATAACACAGTGTTTGCTTTATTGTCGTACTAGCTGCGCCCCGCGGTTTCGCTCGCATAAGTTTTGATCCTGTGGGAATTTTGGAATTAAAAGTATCCTATGTGCTAATCCTGGTTATAAACCATCTGTGTGCCAAATTTTATCCAAATCCGTTTAGTAGTTTTTGCATGAAAGAGTAACAAACATCCATCCATACAAACATTCGCGTTTACAATATTAGTAGGAGTATGTCGTCTCCACATTATAGTATAGCCCACCATATTTTAGACAAGTTTTTAACATTGATTGCCGCTGAGGTGAGATTGCGACTAGATTTTGAACTGTTTTTAATTACGGTAATCGGCCGCCTTAAGGTAACTCAAAATCATGTGGCGTATTTCGTTAGAAAATTCCAGGACACAAAATATTGCAGTAGGCACCGAAATATGACATTGCAAATTCGTAAGTTAACCCCCGAACTGGAAAACCGTGTAAAACAATTCCAGGATCAGTTCTAATCTAAAGTCCTAATATTGTTCGTCACAGTGATGACGTGTTAGATCGACGTGAACTCTGCAAGGTTGGCCTTTGGGAAACTCTAGCAGTAGACATACATACGTAACATTGTAATAGTAGGTATTAATAGCTATACCTACTGCGAATTCGGTGATAAATATAACGTCAGAGCAGGAGTACGGTGGGTATGATTTTGTTTATAGTGGGACATTCCGTCATAGATTTTCTTTTAAAGCCCATTTTTTTATCAGAAATACGTCAACATTATAGTTGTAGATACTTTTGCTTCTAGGATTCCTTTTTTTAAGCAGTGATGTAGTTCACCTCAGGCACTGTCACGGATTAAATAGAAAGAAAACCGGCCAAGTGCGAGTCGGACTCGCGCACGAAGGGTTCCGTACCATTATCTATAAAAATCGCGTCTGTTGTATGGGAGCCCCCTCAAATATTTTTTTTTTTAGTATTTTTTGTTATAGCGACAACAGAAATACATCATCTGTGAAAATTGCAACTGCTTAACTATCACGGTTCATGAGATACAGCCTGGTGACAGACAGACAGACGGACATTGGTGTCTTAGTTATAGGGTCCCGTTTTTAGCCTTTGGGTACAAAACCCTAACAACTGAAAAATTAGCAATCAATCTAACATAAAATTATTTAAATCCACCTGAATTTCAGGTTCTATACTAACAATAGATCTTCGTGAAACAAGTAGAGCTTTGACGACATCATAGCTGAAGTAATAGTGGATTTTCCTATTTATTTATTAATATTATTCCTAGAACTTCAAATGAGACTTTTAGTCACAGTTTTCCGAAATCGTGGAGCCCCTGCATCATCGCCGGCGCCGCCGGTCGCCGATCGCGGTCATATACATACTCGAGCATTGAGCATTTCACGCCAGTCGAGCAGCGCTTGCGCGTCCTACGGGTTAATTTTATTTTGACATATTAATTTATTTAATATTGTATTTACGTGTTCGCGTACCGTAATAATTGATTGTGCGTGTTGTGGTTTAGTGTTGTGTTTTTTTTTCGAAGTAATTAATCTTGAAGGTGCGTTTTTTTTATTTGGGTTTTTTACTGTTATGTTTTTATTTCAAAAGTTATAAGTTAAAATAATTATTTAGGACGTAAAAATAAAACTGAAACTTTAAAAAAAAATCTGTTTTGTCATAGCTGCTGACTAGTGTATCTGGCTAGTATATTTAATTATTTTCTAGTCTATCTGTGCAAAATTATCTATTCTAGTACGTAAGGGATATAAATAAATACGAGTTAATGAACTTTCGCCGAAAAATATTAAGAGTGTATTTGTACTGTAAATTAGTTGGCTAGTAAATAAACTAGACAGTAGACCAACTTATTGGCTACTCTTTTATGTTTACGATAGCGCATTTGAAAGCAAACTAGTATTAAAATAAAATAATATGCGTTATATCACTTTAATCAAAATCAATGGAATATTCTCCTTAGATCATACAATTATTGGGTTTCTTAGATATATAATAAAAACGTGCATGTTAAAAACTATCAGTAATGTGCAATTGTGCTGTAACAGCTGTTTTAAGATTGTTTACTTTAGGTGTCACGGCTAAAAATACTTTCTTTGCAGATAGCGATTAGCGATTGTAAAAGAAATTTGTTGTTTCTAACTGCTCTATAGTAAAACATGCTGTAATGAACATGACTAGGAATATCAATGCGTAGAGTTTGATAGTAGTTATTTTCTTTTACCTATTGAGAGTTTACGTTTGCATCTGATAGCCTTCTTACTCGGCTCGAACTTATAGCCTGCATCTTAACATCATTCTTCTGTTTATATATATCTATCTCTCTATATTTATATTATATTCATGATCCCAATTTATTTGAGGTTGGCGCAACATGTCTTTTAAGCGCAATATATTAGTCGTTATTTCGATAGTCGTTCCCTTTCTAAACATATCACTTTTCACACAGTCCATCCATCGTTTCTTTGGTTTTCTCATGCTACCTATATGTAAACTCTTTTGCCTGCATCTATTTAGTAATGATTGACGCAATTTGCGGATTTTACTCTAGATTCTCCCAACTATAGTTATGCAGGAGATAGTATTTTAAGTAGGCTTGTAACTTCTATTTCAACGGATTTAACATAGATTTGAACTCCCGACCTCTTCACTCTTGATAGTTCAACGTTCTGGTCACTATCAGCATCGTTATCGAGTATTTTTGAACGAATGCAGTCAATGCTGTAGGTAAAGATTTCTTACGAATCATCACATTCTTCTAATTAATGAGTTCTTGAAGATTAATAAACAAGACTCGGGCTATTATTTCAATTAGTGCCATACATGGACGTCGTTAAATTTTATTGAAAATATGATGGTGTTTAATTGGGTTTCCAAGGACTATATTCGTTTAATTAAGGACGTTACCTATAACTATTAATTTTTTGCTAGTTTTCCTTAAAACAGCCAATGAAAAACAAAACTAAATTGGTTACACATACAATTATAATCGATACATAGACATAGTAAGGTTATTTTGAAGCTCATAGTTAGAACGAGTTAAATGTGTGTTTATAACAATAATGATTTGATTTGATTTATATGGTGTACAATAAAGAGTTTCTATTCTATTCTATGATTGTGTATAATTTTAAGTGAAGCTGAAAGCAAAAACTAAGCACAATAATCAACCTATATGTTCCTACTGCTAAGACACAGTTCTTCTCTTTGTGAGAGGGAGTGGGCCATAATCCACCACGCGGCCCAGTGCTGCAGCTTAGAGCTTTAACAGAGCTATAAACGTCAGTCATAAAACTAAGATTATTTTACTGGAAAACAAACTTTGGTTTCGGTTCAAAACATTAATGAACTTTATGTGCCTATCTGCCTATGTATTACCGATCAGACTAGTAACTAGTTTATAGTTACAAATTAAACTATAGCTTATTGTAACGAATTTTTGATGGCCAATGAGCTCCTGCCATTTTCTTTAAGTTTTTATTATATACTTGTATATAATATGTATATATTTTAGTGTTAGCTTGTAAATTGTAATTGTTGTGTCTATGTGAATAAATGTAAAAATTTAATACAAGGGTAAATAAAATACACCTTAGTATTACGTTCGCGTTTTAAGATTGGGTCTTAGATGAGAGAGAAGGTATTTTTACAAAATTTTGTTATCTTAACGCGGTAGGTACTTACCTTTTATGGGAAAAGTGAAGAACTTAAGACGAACAAATATTAAACTAAAAACATTGTTTTCCATGCTTATCTACCCAACATCAGAGGAACTAACATGTCAACAGCATTTAAACAAGGTATATTTAAAGCTCAAGGTTAATGATCTCCTTTAAATATTCATTCATTTACGTAACTTATGTCTCGTAAAAAGTTTAAGTAAGCAGAAGCCAAATAAAATAATTACTGTCAAAAATATTGAGACTTGTCCTGTCAACGATGTTTTTTATGGAGTTCCTACAATAATTTAAAGATGTTCTTCATCTGCCTAGCCTTTTCACAACTATGTTGGTATCGGCTTCCAGTCTAGCCGGATGAGCTGAATACCATTATTTTACATGGAGCGACTGCCTATCTGACCTCCATAACCCAGTTACTTGGTAATACGATACCCCTTGGTAAGACTGGTTGTCAGACTTTCGGGCTTCTGACTACCCGTAACGACTGTCAAAGATCCACGAGTGACAGCCGGGTCCAACGGGTTAACGTGCTTTCCGAGGCACGGAGGGGTCTTAGTATGTGAAGATGGTCACCCATCCACGGAACAACCGCGAAAAGCGTAGCTTAACCTGATCGATCGACCCGTGCGGCTGTATTGCTTAGCTACAAGCCTAATAATAATAATTTAAAGATTTTATTGTTTTTTATTTAATTAAAATGACTTGTTACGAATTCCCAAAGGTTGAACAACAAAAAATTGTTTAAATCAAAGGTTATCATTATCACTAACATTATTATAAGGTATACTTAACTCTGAAAGTTATCAACCAACTTTTTTTAAATAATATTATGTATGTTTCCATTAGGAATTTGTCAATAACAGCCCGGAGTCTGGACTGTGCACGATTGATGCCAATTATAGACTCGCTCCCTATTATATAGAACTTAAACATAACTGGAAAAAGGTTGGTGTACTATAGTTACAGCCCTGCCTAACCCTTCGGAGATTACAGGCGTGATGCTATGTAATAAGTAGGTATTTACTATTTATACAGGGTGGCAGGGACATCGACGCGCAAACTGTAACCATGGATTCAGCACATGAGTTGAGACCCAGTAGAGTCGAAATTTTTCGTCGGTTATAAAAAAAAAATTGCTGTTCCATACATTTTGACCGCGTAGGTATTGCACTTTTCTATGAAACTGAAGATGTTTTTTTTGATAACGTGAGGAATTTAAACAAAAATTCGTGAGGAAACCGGCATGGCCTAGAACCAAAACATCGAAGACATGTGACATCTTACCAACCGCACTAGGCCCACGTGGTAGATTACGACCCACTCCCTCTTACAGAGAGGAGGCCTGTGTCCCAGCAGAGCCTAACCAGCTGATGAATAGTCTGACATCATGGCTTCCTGATTAATCGTCCACAGACTATGCAGTGCACGCAATAACTAGAATTCTTAAACTAGCTCAATCAAATCATATCCTACAGCACAGCCGAAGGCGAGAATCTCGTCCAATAATAGCGAATGATCACAATGGCATCATTGCAACGAATAGTAGATTGAATTTATGATTCGCTGCATCGGTATGCGTGTAACTGATATTTATATCTAAGCAGGTCGTAGATTCGGTTTCATTCGGGTGATTGGTAAAGTTGTGTCTGGATTTTTATTTAAAATTTTGGCTAAACTTACCGATTTCCTCACGATGTTTTCCTTCACCGTTTTGAGAGCAGTCGTGACACATCGTGAGGAAATGTAGGTTCTAGAACCAAGAATTCGAACACATGTGACATTCACCAACCTGAACTTGGCCCGCATGGTGGATTACGGCCCACTCCCTCTCAGAGAGAGGACGCGTGTGGGAAGCAGTACTATATTTTGGCTTTAAATATCTCGTAGGTTTGATCTCTATAAACTTATATGTAAAAACGTTTTATAAAGTAGTGGGTATCTACATAACTGTGTATTGATACTTTTCTCATTGAATCTCCGTTTCTCAAAATTGGTGAATATCTAGACGCTCTATTTTCTAAAGTTATAAAAAGTCCCCTGTGAACTTTTTTCAGTAGCCTTTAAAATGGTGGGGGTAGCCTTCCTTTGCCTTTTCTGTAACGTAATTTTGTTACGATTCGAATAATACACATTATAAACTGTGCCAAGCATTGATATTTTAACCACGTACCAATTCTGCGATCGTTTAAAAAAATGCTAGTAAAATTTGATAACCAGTTTTTCTCTACAAATTATTAAAATACAATGATTCATCGCGTTGACTTTACATCTCAAAAAAGTTAAATTATTGGTGACCAGTTTTTGCTTTTACAAATTATTAATATTGAATGATTCGTCGCTTTTACTCCACATAGTTAGTCACTGTTTAACATTGAAACCCGTCCAAAGTTTTTAACAAAATGTGTCCCAGAATACTATAATGTTTTAAGAACCATAAATCATATTAATAAAATTTTATCGATGTTAGGTGCAACAACGTTAACTTTACGACAACGTTTACAAAATAGACCGTAACTATGTGTTTTTGTAGCTATTTCAAGAACTGCCCAAACATTGTTGATGAATTTCATTTTCATTTTTAGCACGGATGACGTAGTAGGTATAGTTATACATAGTTATTTGGATAATGCTATAAATAATACTATCGATTCGCGAGTTCAAGATGTAGAAGCTTTTATTTTGCACACCCTCTAGTACACTGTGTCTTTTCTCAGTGCACTGACTTCGGACAGGTCCATTCAATCTGTGTGTTTCTTCCCTCAAAAGACCATTTCAGACACCAGACCTACATGACCTACATGGTCTTCACGCCACACACCAAGATTGTGTCTGGACTTTAAAAGTGACCTCTGAGTTTGTTTCGACCTTTCATTCAGTAGTCAGATAGGTAAACGCCCACAGAACAGATAATATCTGTTCTGTGGAAACGCCGTCCTCATGTAGTTTTTAAAATATGATTGAGGTGTAAAAGTATAAACCTACTTACAAAAATAAAATCATTAATCAATGCTGTAGTCCAGAATTTGGTAGCGCGTTCCCGAAATGTTAGATGAGTTCCCGAAATGTATGTCTGAGCAATTAAATTACGAAAATAAAGTTAAAGTCTAAGAGGCTGACGAAACGCTGGCGTGGTGACTTAGAGGAGACTAGCTGCGCGCCGCGGTCGCACCCGCATAAGTTTCGATCCCGTGGGAAAATCGGGATAAAAAGTATTCTCTGTGTAAATCCTGGTTATAAACTATCTGTGTGCCAAATTTCATCCCAATCCGTTTAGTAGTTTTTGCGTGAAAGAGTAACAAACATCAATCCATCCAAAATTTGGCACATAAATGGTTTATAACTAGGATTAACATAGGATACTTTTTATCCTGATAATCCCACGGAATCGAAACTTATGCGGGTGGGAGCGCAGCTAGTAGCACCATATACCAATACTAAATCAAATAGATTAATCAGCAAATTAAACAAATCCGTTGATAAAAAATTCATAATAAGATTTCAACTCTAAGTGTTGTGTAACTCTCAAGCGTTCAGTTGTCGAGTCAACAACCTGTGACTATTTGACTATCTCGTCACCTTAACCTTTGGAGCCATAATTGCTCATTTACATTGGATAATGTCTTGGTTAGGGTTAACTTTATAATAAGTAGGTACCCGGTACCCAGTCTTATCTTGTGGGAAAACCTTGTTATCGCGAAAGGCGCTCCTAGCTTAGATGCTGGTTCTTGTTCAATCTAATTTTATGTTATGTCTTGCTCATTCATTTACCAGTAAATATACATAACAACAACAACATACATAATAACACAAATACTATTAGTGAAGTTTAAATATTTTTAAACTTAAACTTTTTTTAACTTCTTTTGTTTTATGTAGGTATGTTTATTTTATTTTATTTCATGTTTTGATTGTTGTTTTTTTTTTGTTTGTGTCGAATCATAATGTTGCAATGGTTTATTTTATTTCATGTTTTGATTGTTGTTTTTATTTATTTATGTATACTTAAATGCATGCTGCACTGGTTAACGTCATCACGTCAACGCCGGCTGCCGCTGAAAACCAGCGCTGGGGCTCTGTCTCGTATAGGGTTTAGCATTATGCTGAGCGATGGCCGTTTTGCGTGAATGTGACGCATGTTTATCCCCAACTTGTCATTTTTTTTGTCTGTTTATGTTCTTTTTTATGCGTCATCTTTGCCGCAAATAAATGCATTTTCTTTCTTTCTTTCTAAGTGTAGGTGAGCTTAGATATCTACAGCATTGATGGGTCAATTCAGTAATGTAGGTACAGTCGGCATTAAAAATTAGTTCATCCTCGTTCTATCAGCCACTGGGCTTGTGGCTAAGTAGTAACAACCGCACTGATCGATCGATCAGGTTAAGCTACGCTCGCCGCAGTTGGTCCGTGGATGGGCGACCATCTTTACATATCAAGACCTCTCCATGCCTCGGAAAGCACGTTAAGCCGTTGTTCCCGGTTGTCATTATTCGTGAATCTTTGGCAGTTGTTACGGGTTGTCAGATGCCGAAAGTCTGACAACTACTCTTACCATTGGGTATCGTATTACTGTAACTGGGTTGTGGAGGTCTGGAAGCCATCCCCAACATAGTTAGGGAAATGCTAGGCAAATAAGTAATGGTGATCGTCTATCAGGCACTGTCAATGTGATCTAAGATTTCATTAAATGTCCATCAGGTACAGTTACGAGCAAAAGTATGTATACACTCGGCTTTATTCAAAAGCGAATTACTCCTTTATTTTTGGATGAAATTTTATGTTGTTACGAACATAGCATTTTCGAACCCATAGGTTTATGCAATGTGTCGTATTTCAACAAAAATCGAAAAAAAAAACCGAAACAATCGCAATTGAAAGTTGTTGTTGACATATTGGTGTTACACACATGTACATTTTTTTTTTGATTTCCTACTGTTTATCATAACGTTACCTGCAAACAGACCTTACCTCACCTAATACAAGATGCGGAATCTGACGCATCTCACAGACCAGTCTTAGCATCTCGGCATCGACATACCTACTATGTAAACGGTTAGCTATTTCTGGACACGGCATGTGAATGCATTCGACATGGTTTCCGACTCCAATCATATACAGCAATACTATTTAGTTCGTGACTAAAATTCTAAGCAATATAAATACTTAGTTCCTTTGCAATTTGTGACTAAAATACCGTTGCTTATGCCCTGCAGTTGGTAAAATACAGGGTGACTAGACATATCACATAGTCGCCAACTACGCATTCTGCAAACAGAATTATGTAACACTAGCTTCTGCCCGCGGCTTCGCCCGCGTGGATGTCGGAAATTATCCCACGGGAACGTGCTAACAGGATAAAATAAAATGTATGTGCTTCCCCAGGATGCTATCTATCTCTATGCCAAATCAGAAGATCAGTGGTTTAGGCGTGAAAATGTAACATACAGTTTCAAGTTCAAATCCTCCCCTTAAAAACTGAATTACCCCCTTTTGTCCCGTCAGTGGTAAATTTTCGACAACTTTACATACTTATTATTAATAGCTGTGCATTGCGGGTGACGTAACCTACGACAAACTTATTATTTGCGGTTGGAACTGTAATCGGGTCTAGGGATCGAACCGCAAAATTAAGTTTGTTTTTTGTTGTATATACTTTTCCGGCATAAAAAGTACCCAGTGTGGTGCCCAGGATATTAAAGAATAATTATACCAAGTTTCATCGTAATCGAACCGGTAGTTTTTGCGTGATGCCTGAACAAACAGACAGACAGACAGACAGACCGACAGACAGACAAAAAATTTTTTAATCACATTTTTGGGTTCGGTGTCGGTCTAGTAACACCCCCTGCTATTTATTTTTTTGATATTTTCAATGTACAGAATTTTCACTTCTACAGATTTATTATAAGTATAGATATAGATTACATAAAATAGTTACTAAGCAACGACTTCTATTTTTGGTGTCAAAAATGAAAATCGATGTTTACGGTAGCGCACGCAAACTTTTTTGCATAAGGATGATTTATCATAATTAAAAAATAAAAGTTAAATTAAGTAGCTATAACATTTAAAACGTGTTTTCGTAAAAATAAGTACCTACCTATATCAGAAAAAGTTGGAATTTTAACCTTCAATATCTTCATAACCAGAAGGATCCCTAAAAACAAAATGATTACAATGACGGAAAGAACAATTATGTGACTCGGCTGCGTTCCATAATAAAAACAAAATGATTACAATGACGGAAAGAACAATTAAGTGACTAGGCTGCGTTAAGCGTTTTTTTGACGACACCCGTTATTTTAAGCAGGTACCTACTTTAATAACATTTTGTACTTACTATGTAGCAGCTCACTAAAATGTTTACACCTTCACTCCAATTTTCATAATGCGTGCGCATGAGCAATAATTTGCTGAACAACTTAAAGCGCCGTTTGGCACCAGTAGGTAATTGTTAGATCCAATTATATTTCGATTTAATGGTACAGGCAACAAAATAGGTTAAGGGGGAAGCGTCGGAAATTGAAAAGAAGTTGAAATGCACTGCTTTTTTGTACTAGTCATAGAACAAAAAAGCAGTGCAGTTCAACTTCTGCCCTGCTGTAAGAGGTGGTAAGCGTCCAGGTTGTATGTTGAGCTAAATATGATTCGGGACCGGAACAAGTATGTATTTACAGAATTATAATCATGGACGAAGATTTTGTCGGCCATGTCAGAAGTGGGTACTGTGAGAGGAATTTATGAAAATGTTGTTATAACTTTTTACCTGAACCTGATAATTTAATATTTTCTCTTTTATGTGTATGTGTGTATACAAACTG
Organism: Apamea sordens; assembly: GCA_945859715.1. Taxonomy (NCBI): domain Eukaryota; kingdom Metazoa; phylum Arthropoda; class Insecta; order Lepidoptera; family Noctuidae; genus Apamea; species Apamea sordens. The sequence continues at coordinate 3,799,937 of OX244002.1, forward strand.
TGTCTTTAATTTTTGTTATTGGTTTTAAACCGTCTTTAATTAAATAAATATGTGCGAATCGTCAATACAATACTCTTAGTTTGTAATACACTGAACTGCAAATTGCAAAAAATGTAAGAATATTTGAATTTCGCAGGCTACCATTCGAACTTTTTGAAGAAATCAAAATATTACTTTGACTTTTATTTAAACCTTCGTAACAAAGTACCTAAGTACTTTTAGTGGCTTAGTGCCACTAAAAATACCTAGAATTTATATCTGACTGTGGTTAGATAATTATATTCGTCATTGGTGAAGTTTATCAAATACATTGCACTTTACCGCTCAAATACCTATCTAAGTTATTTAACTAGCTGTACCTATTAGTACCTAAGAATAATTCGATCCAGCCTGTCCCTTGCTGCCCAGCGATGCCCGAAGCCGAGGTCCGCCACCACAGGTGATGGGGCCCTCAGCGTGTGATCGCTTAGATGTGTAAACCCTGGTTGGAGGCCACATGCAAGCCCGGCTAAGCAGCCGACAACCTCCTAGGATGACTTCAGAGAGGCCATCCCCAAAAAAAAATTGTACCTAAGCATAATATTTTTTGTTTTGTTCCAGATATTGACTAAAGATGGAGCCACTGCAAGTAGATGTCGTCCACTTCTATCCGCGGGAAAATGCACAGCCTCATAACACCGTCAAGTGAGTAATAATTAGTCCTAACCAATACCTAATTGAATTAAGCCCTTACGGTCTTAAATAAAAACCAATAAATCATTTCAAACCCAATGCCCGATGCCTGGAAACTATTACGGCTTTCGTAAATCTGCATGCCTATCTATTCTGTTAAAATCTCACCGTGAAAACTTAGCTGAAGAGAGCTTTAAGTGACCTGTCATTACATCTGATACATAAAGGGATTGACACAATTGACATCTGACTTCAAACTCACTTCACCTGTTTTCAAGGTGAGTTTTTTACAGAAAAAGCCGGCTGTTACCAGTTTGCAACAGCTAAGTTATAAATTGACATGTGATTATCCAAGCCATTTGGCCTTTTTAATAGCCATTAAAAAGGCCAAATGGCTGGTGTCATGCTAGAATTCAAAAATGTATTACTTAGGCATTGATGAAGGGCAGGCATTTCAGAGGCCTTCCGAAGTTCAAAAAGCGCTTATTTATTAGGTACTCTATTTTTTTTTTATTAGAACTAATGTAACTTAATGTATTTATTTTTTCCTCAGATTTGAGGTGGTGAACGATGAGAACCCGACGACCACAATCGTGAGACGTGGACAGCCGTTCAGCGGTGTGGTGAGGTTCACAAGACCTTACAATGAGGCTACCGACATTGTGCAGCTTGTGTTTTCTATCGGTGAGTTTTTGGAACGAAGTTCCATAACGCGCGTTGCGAAAGGGGGCTAGACGGAAAAAGTTAAGACCAAAAGTGGTAACGACACTTTTTGCTATAGTTGTAAGACGTGTAAGCCGTAAAAAAAATCATTAAAAGTACCAAGCGCACAGAAACCTTAGGAGTTATTAAACACACTATCCTCCTACATACGCGAGTGGTACGCACGGCTACACACCAACATCAAGCTATACATACCCAGTATAAGCTAAAAAAAAAAAAAAAAAAATACAATTCCTTCACTAATTAATCGAAAGAAACTTCGTTCCATCCGGGTGTCCCTTGACACCTCTCAAGTTTTTTTTATAACATTTTTTTTTAGTCTGTCTGCTTTTATCCGAATAATAAAGAAATAATAGGTAATCTATAGCCCAGCCGCATTGCATCGACACATACGGGGTTCGCTTGGTAGATAACTGCTCACGTTCCCTCACAGAGAGTAAATCTTAGCAGTGAGAAAATTACAAGCATCTCTGTCTGATGAATTGTTGACTAAAAGAACGCTAACTGATAAGAAAGCGAAGTGAAATCGTGGCAGACTAAGTTGAAGATGGCGAGACAAACTTGCCCCTGCCGAAAGTATTGGTATGCATTGTAAATGAGCATGGAAATGGAAGAGATTTGAGGCCTTTACAACAATAGAATACTATACCTACTGAATGACTATTTCATGAAATATCAATCAATAGAATTATATGAACTTATATGAGGGTTCCATTGATGATTTTAATTATTATAATTTTGTAAATACTTACCTACTTTTTGCGCTCGCGAATCCTATTTTTATCAACATACATCCTGACACTGACCTGAAAATTGGAAAAAAACGTAATAACTATAATTAGAATTTCGCGGACTAACTAGCGCATCCCCCTTAATAGAGCAGCTTATTGTACAATTCAACAAACTGGATACCTATTGTTACCTTTTTCTTCTTTTAACATGAACTTCTTTGTCAACAGGAGATAAACCATCAATGGAGACGACAGGAAAGATGTTCATACGACGTGACGTGGTGACGGACAAATATACATGGAGCGCCAATCTCTTGGAAGTGCAAGAAGAAAACACACTTTCTTTTAGGGTATGTAAGCCTTAATTTGGTATGAACTGATAAAGACTTGAGAAATGTATGATTAAGCAGGCATGCTCCACTCCATAACAGGCATATCGTACGGGATGCCGAATGTAATACCAAGTTAAGGAAGCAATCACCTAGCTCCTCTGCTTATCACGCGTTGGCAGAGGGGTCACATATTTTGCGAATGATCATGGCTAACAGCCGAACCTAATTAGCTATTTATATTTGGTTTTGGCATACTGGAGGTAGAAAAACCTATCTATCTCTGGTTTTAACATCCCAATAAGTAATCTATTACCTACTATTATTATTTATTCGTAGTAATATATATCAGTAGCGATCTGTATGATTATATTATACTGGCAGTTATAATGTATTATACTGGCTACCATCAGTAGCTATCTGTCAAAAGGATATTGGGTTCGACCCTTCGGCCGTAAGATTAGGTTCCTACTAATGGAAAACTTGATGAAACTTTGCACGACCTGGGGATCGAACTCTGGAACCCACGGTCAACAGTTGCGCTTGGGACCCAAAACTTCACCAATAAGGCAGTCGACATCAAAAACCTACTGCATAATTATCCTATAATCCATCTACAGATGTAATAATATCTAGCTGCATGTAGGTATCATTTAGGCAGAAATCAGCAATCTAGACACAAAATTATTGGTTATTTTAGAACTAGAACTTAGAACTTTTTTACTAAAATTGGTATGCTAATTTTAGCACGTATGAAATTGCATCTGCGCAAAAAATAAAATATTTGCACGTAAACTAGCGAGCAATCTAATAATATAGGTTTACTATTAGAGAATATAAAGTGGAATATTATTTTAATAGTCTGTTTCGAATACGTGGTAGGTAAGATCAGCAACAAAAGTACAAATATTTCTAAATTCCTTTTCGCTGTTAGCCCGAGCAAGAGTGAACAGCCGGTCGATTCTGTAAAAATCTCACCGTGAAAACTCAAGTGAAGTGAGCTTGATGTGAGTTGTCAGTAGTGTCAATCCCTAGCATTAGTTGGAATGACAGCTCACTCCACGCTCACTTCACCTAAGTTTTCACGGTGAGATGGTTACAGAATCGCACTACAGGCATCTTCTGGGCACTCTCGTTCCATCATAGACTTCATCCATCGCTTTCCATCAGGCGTTATCGAGGTCAAGAGCAAGGTCTATTCAGCAAATATAAAAAAAAAACTTAAGTATAGATATAATTGCTTAATTTTTCAAACTTCGTTTAATTTAATGGTGCGTCAGGCGTACTTACTCTTAAATGTATTGTTTTAGTTTTATTTATTTAGCTTTTCCAACAAAAGGTACGATAGGGATATGTTCAGAATACGTTACATAGAAATAATGGGCAAGATTATGTATTAAAAGAGTGTAGCTGGGGTTTTCCCTTTACCTACCTACGCTTTCAAATGGGTAACCAGCTTCATCTTTCTGACTGACCGCCTTCTTGACAATTCAAAAGTGCCTAAAATTGGTTTATTTGAAATATTTGCATTGAGTTTGATTAAGTAGGTGTACTTCTTCAGTTATAGGAGACCACAGCATGCACACAACTATAAGCTACCAAAGTTTAAATAAATTATTAATAAAGAAAAATTCAAACAATTTCGGTTAAAACTTGCGATAATTTATAACATTAAATTATTATGCAAATTAAAACAAAAATAACACAATAGTGTCTATTAAATTAACATAATATTTAAATAACTTAAACAACACATTTTAGAAACAAAGTTCACTATCTATACAGGGTTAAATTAAATTAGCTAGCAAAACTCCGCAGACGTGATTGATATTATTATCTGAACACGATAAAACAAAAAAGAAATTAATTTGATTTTACTTGAAATATCAGTTTAAAAAACAGTTTTATTTTTTGTCTAAACTTCACAGACGTGGTTGGTATCGATATCTAAATACGATAAAACATATTTTCTCAACTCATACTTCAAGTAACATCACTACCAGCGGTTGATGACTCCTAAAAAAACATTAACTCTTTTTAATTGTATCGTGATCAGATATCGATACCATCACAGCTGCGAAGTTTCGCAGCCGTGATGGTACCTCAGTACCTAGGTACCAAGACCTAGTGTCTGTCTATTTGGCTCCAATTTTGGTACCTGCTAAGTACTAGATACCTACCAAAATTGGCGCCGACTGTACTGATGTGACTTGTTTTTCTGACAACATAAATGCCGCTACTAGTCCTAATTCATTCAAACCACCACTAAAGCACATACGAAATAATCTATTTAATTTGAAACAATAGAATATTGTGAGTCAATTTCGTATAAATTATTCGATGCTACGTGAATATGTAATGCTTTTTTCCAACGCCAGATAATTTTATCGGAGGAATAATTTTGAATTTTTGACAGTTCTTCCATACACAAACTGTCAGACGTCAATTTTATTCCACGAATAAAAATAATCCGTCGATTGAAAAATCAGCCTTAAACAAGTTATTTTAGAGATAGATACCTACGTGCGTACTAATAAAATGTGATATTTATTACTATTGTCTGATTATTCAAGGCTTTTTTTTTTTTTTGAGGATGGGAAATCATCAAGAAATTATTCAAGGCTTGGGTTTAATGTTTTGTTTGGCTATTTTAACGTATGTAATTTGCTGGTGGTCCTGAGGTTGAGAACCTATAAAGCGCAAGCACCAGAATTCCTTCTGATCCGTCAACCCGCACTGGGTACAGGCCGATACTTAGCCGAAACATAATGATAATCGGTTCTGAAGTGCGCTACTCGCTGCGCAGTACCTCACTCCTCACCCCCGCTGACAGGCGAATTTGTTACTGCGCAGCGACTCGCCTCATGTTGCGAGCCGTTATAAAGTTTGAATCGGGCTGTACGGACGCCAGCAGGTCAACCTACCCGAAACTGTCAGATTTTCCCAATCAACATTGAACCTAATACTTTAGCAATAAAGTCGAAAATCTATTAAAGAAATCTGACAGATTGTAGTAGCTTGATGTGCTGGCGTCTGTACCTACGCGTGGTGGATTACGGCCCACTCCTTTACACAGAGAAGAGGCTTGTGTGCCAGCAGTGGGAACATTCTAAGCTGATTAAGACAAGTAGATATGATGAAGCACCAGGTTGTGGGTTTTAAACTTATCCACTTCAAAATCAAAAACTACAGTAAACATCTCGTAGATACTTGAACTATTAGCATACCACGTTTAATAAAAATAATACGTAGACACATTATAAGATATAATAACATAACAATTTATGAGCATTCAAGCGTTGGTCAAGACCAGTTCATTTAGACAGCGATACTCAAACTGCGAGTAGGTATCTTTGACTTAACATAACTTACGCCTGGTATTTTGGCATTTATTTCAATTAAATTAATTACGAGTACAGGCACTTTTGAATTGTCAACGGGTCGGTCAGTCTGAGTGAGTGTGAGAGCAATGATACATTATCACCCCCCCCCCCCCCCCGCCCCTCACTCACGCTCAATACTCGCAATACTCCACAACTCACATCCTCACACACATAGTTAGTACCTTTTATTTTAATAATTTTCTTTCTCTTTAATTACTAGTCTGAAACAAATGTACCATATTTTTGACCTGGGCGTTGATAGCTGCGCCACAGTTTTAACTTCTGTAAAGTGTCCTGAAACTTGTTCCAAATAAACGTTTATTATTATTGTTATTAATTATAGGCCAGTGGTATCGTACCCGACTTACGAGTTGTAATCGCCTGTGTACGAGTTTCTGCCATAAAAGTCTTCAGGTTAAAAAGTTTCTCCCACAGTTTTCGTTTTAACATGTTTGGCAAACACATGCGTGCCCGTATTTTTGCAGCCAACAGCTGCGCAACGGGCATAATAATGAATTATGCGTAAAACAAGTCGCATATTTACAAAAAAAAAAAAAATGGATAGTGACAGCTAGCTGTCAAATTATTGGACGTTAGAGCGCAGCGACATCTGAAGTGAGCAAGTGGCAGTTTCTATCGCCTTTGCACTTTTTGAAAACCGGGGATTGAAAGGGGCTCACGTTCAGTAGTTACGAGGCATGAACCATTACCAGACCCACACAAGACAGAAATACTAAGCAGTATTTGAGTGAATCGATATCATAGCGATTGTTAAGCTTAGTTAGGTTCGGTTTCGTGTTACCTACTACATGAATTGACCTGACCTGATCACGCATGTTGAGAATCGCTTGCCAAAGAACTCGCACTATTAAAAAGATGATGCTCACAAACACATTACGTTAGGTATCTAAGCACAGGTTTACCTACACGCAAATGTAGGATTGGTTATTTATTATGGTGATACAAATCATTAATTTTACTTAGAAGACGTGATGAAAATGAGCAATTAAACATTGTTATTTACGTAGGTATCTTGTGACTAAATAAATATTTTTCAGATACCTTTGAATTTAGGGTTATTAGAAGGCAATCCCAATTTCTTACTATGTAGCTCTCTAGATGTATAAGCTCTATAAAAATCAGTCCACCTAGCCTTTTCTCAACTATGTATTTAGGGGTCAGCTCACCGGGCCGCAGCGCAACGCATTTCAATACAAAAAAGTACGGTGCGGCCCGCTTGCAATGTGTTCACGAAAAATGTACGCGTATGGTGCAGGAGGATTTTTGCAATGTGGAGGCCGGAGTTTGGAAGTCGGGTGTGATATCCCCGTGCCTCGGAAAACATGTTAAGCCGTTGCCCCTGTGCCAAATCTCTCTCCGGTCGTGTCGGACTGCCGCGGCCGTCCCATCCGACAATGAGAGCGAGGGAAGAGACACACTTGTGTACTAAAATATTCTCCCGCGCCGAATGCTGGGGGTCTACTCCGAAGTAGTATCGGCCGAATGTTCGGCCGTTTCCTGCTACAAAGTTACTATTTGGTTCGGTCGGTTCCGATCCTACACTCCTACACTCTTTCGAATATTGACTATGGTCCCGACCCAACTGTGCCGATCTAAACTTTTTTCGCATTTTTCAATAATATTCGGTTCGGCCATGTGTCGGTCCGATCCGAACATTCGGACTTTGCACTTCGGAGTAGGCTCCCTGGTCTCCGCTGAGATTGCTCGTCATAGCCGAAATTCAGTCTGGAGGACTTTATTTATATATTTATATTTCCTTTATTGAAAAACTACTCTTGTTCCCACAGGTATCAAGTCCAGTGACCGCCCCTGTTGGTGCGTGGGCGCTCAGAGTGATCACTTGGCAGCGAGACTCTCCTGAACGTGCGTACTATGACTTCGATCAAGACATCTACATCCTCTTCAACCCATGGAACCCTGGTAAGTGTGCTTGAAAAATAGGATCGATCGTTTATAGCAGGCTTTTGTTTTAGACGATAAATTGTGCTTCATCTCCTATCCTGCCCTCTGTGCCCGAAAATAATGCAGTCAAAATGGCCTCCGCGTTGCCACCGACGACGCGACGCCGTGGAATTATACAGAGTGGCGATTAGGTTATCACATTAAATAGTACAGCGGTCATTACAAGTTGTTAAAAGTCTATTATAATAATAAAATTTAAATTTGACTAAAAATAAAAAAAATAATTAGCGTAAATATTGTCATGAAATAAACCATCTTTGATAATAAGTCGCTAGACACGCGTGAGGCAATGGTATCAAGAATTCAACACAAACTTTATGTTATTGTTACTAAATAAACACAAATTAAGCTTAATGTTGTTATATAGGTACTGAAACGAAAAAAAATGGCCCACGACTAAAATGTTAATTGTTATTAATTCTTTTAATTGCGTGTGTTTAATGTACAGACGCCAGCACATCAAGCTACTACAATCTGTCAAATTTCTTTAATAGATTTTCAACTTAATCGATGACAGTTTCGGGTAGCTTGACCTGCTTTTTTTTTTGAGGATGGGAAATCATCAAATGACTCCTCTGGGTGGAGCAGAAGGGAGTGTTTGACTCTTTGGCAGGCTTCGGCCCTATCGGGCCCCGTCAATCTTGCTGACATCTCTTTGAGGCGCGCGTGGAACACATACACGCCGTCCGGCATGGGCCTAGTCCTGATCGGACGGAGAGCTACCCATTACTCTCCGCCCGCAGGCCCGCGCCTACGGTGGCCGGGAGTCGTCACGCGGCTCCCGACGCCCAGAGCGTCTCCCGCTTGACCTGCTGGCGTCCGTACGTTATATAGAATACGTGGTTTCAATTCATGTGATAACCTAATCGACACACTATATTTTCACTAGCTTCGGCCCGCGTCGTCGTCCACATAACATTCCTTGCTCCCCCGACCCACCTCGTCGCATCGCATCGCCCGTCCGCACTATTACTTCGCTTTCGCTTAACGTTCTTTCTTACTTTCTTTTTACTATGCTGCTAAGCTCCTACCGTGATGTTATATATATATATATAGCCTATAGCCTTCCTCAAGGAATGAGCTATCAAATACAAAATAAAACATTCAAATCCGACTGGAAGTTCCAGAGATTAGCGTGTTCAAACAAACAAACTCTTCGACTTTATTATTAGAGTAAGGGCGCGTTCACATATAACTTCCGTTTTACAGGTCCGTTAAAACGTGTATGTTATTAGCGTATGTAGTTGTATGAGCGAGTTCACACATAATACAGTATTCCGGATCCAGTAGAAAATACCGATCCGACAAAATAAGCAGCAATCCGTTTTACAGGTCCGTTTAAACGTATGTGTTATTAGCGTATGTAGTTGTATGACCCAGTTCACCCATAATACAGTATTTCGGATCCAGTATACTGATCCGATCTCTTAAAATCAGTCCTGTGTGAATACTATCTCCAGTAGCGACGGATCCGTTAAAAAGGATCCTATAAATGCTGTGTGAATACTATCTCCAGTAGCGACGGATCCGTTAAAAAGGATCCTGGAAAAAACGTGCGTATATGTGAACGCGCCCTAAAACAGTTTTTCAACAGAGACACTTTTTTATAAGAGTAATTTTCAAGAAAAAATCATAAGGTTCCTTTGGCTTTACCGTAGTCAGGTAAAACCGCACCGCTACTTAGGTGATTAATAAATAAGCATGGAAATCAATTTATCTTTTATACCTGTACTTACGAGGTAAATGTATGAATGTGTAACGACAAAGTGAAATATTATGGTAATCATAGACTGTAACGTATCATTAGGGCCAGCGTATAATTTGATATCCCAGAGCAGTGTACAGACGCCAGCACATCAAGCTACTACAATCGGTCAAATTTCTTTAATAGACTTTCAACTTTATCACTAGGTAACCCATTAAGGTTCAAGGTTGATTGGGAAAATTTGACAGTTTCGGTGAGCTTGACCCGCTGGCGTCTGTACAATTGCTGACGGAGGTTTAATAGAATATGTATTTCTTTTACTGAAAATGGGGTTTCATATAGAGGAATATATTATCGACCGATAATACCGCGCCTGTGAGGGAGAGCCTTAATCCTTTGCTCCGTATTTTAACCCATTCCCTGTTCCATGAATCACATATGATTCATGTTGATTGTTTAACTATTGTGTCTACTTTGTGGACAGTGAACCTGTTAACAGGTTCACTGTCCACAAAGTAGACACAATATAACATGTTCAATAGCATTTAAATACAAAAGAAATATAAATGTAATGAGCTGCTTACCAATCTACGTTTCATCCATTTCGTTTGTACGTACTATTAAAATGCAATCTACTCAATTTAAACTTTAAATAAGTTGCGGAACAATACGGACAGTTATAAAAACATTGCTAGTCTAATTTATTTATGAGTTTGGAGTTTGTTTTTGCGAATGCAACTGTGGATAAAAATATAAAAGTTTTAGGTAAGCTTGTCACAGACAAATGCAAAGTTTGTCTTTCTAGTTCTTACTCTCAAGATTTCATGTTCTAAATATATGTTTGTATTTTGACCAGACTGGGATACTATGGAGGACAGGTAGGTATTCTTGTCCCCACGCTTTTACGCGTTTCCACTAAAGCTACGCGACTCCGAAAAGTAATGCCTAAAAACGCACTGTTAGATTTTATTTAGGCATTCAACTAAGTGTCACAGGGTATTAGTAAAAACAGCATTAATGGCTAAAGTAGATTTAACACACGTACTTTTATCAAACGTTGCCTGATTACAATCCAATTTTGGCTCAGGTCAAAAATGAGACAAGAAAACGTTTCAGCGTGGTCCTAACAACTGCCTGGATCCTAGATTCTCCTAGACTCGTAGGACCAGCATCAACCAATACTTACCTAATGCTTCCTTCCAGATGACCAGACGTTCATGGAGGATAAGCCTCTTCTCCAAGAGTACGTGCTGAATGACGTGGGCAAGGTGTGGGTGGGACCCATCAAGACCACGCGTGGGAAACCCTGGATGTATGGACAGTTCGACGCAGTTGTGCTACCGGCCTGCATGTTCATGCTGGATAGGGCTGAGGTGCCTTTCAAACAGTAAGTAAAATATTACTAGTGAACTAGTGAATTTACGTCCAGTGTTAGGCCCTTTGAACACGGCACGGAGTTTGAACCGCGCCGTAGAAAAAACGTGTCTGTCAACAAGATTCCATGGTGATCCATACAACAGTGACGACCGTACCTACACATGGCGAATAAAACATAGTTTTTCACGGCAACAAAAACGTGTATGTACAAATTGCCTTAGGTTCTGTAGGTATGGTGCCCTGTCCAGGATCGAGTAAAAAGAAGTGTGATTGAAGAGGCCTATGTCCTGCAGTAAAATGCTATAAAATTATACGAGCCTTGAGGGCTCTAGGTAATATGTACAGACGCCAGCAGGTCAAGCTACCCGAAACTGTCAAATTTTCCCAATCAACCTTGAACCTTAATGCTTTAGCGATAATGTTAAAAATCTATTAAAGAAATTTGACAGATTGTAGTAGCTTGATGTGCTGGCGTCTGTACCAATCATTCTATAAATAATAATGCCACTGGGATGAAATAACGCATGCATTTCTACTAAACGGTTATAATCACAACCAAAAATAGACTTTACATAGAAAACCAGCAACGAGCCAATGATTTATTACATTGGCAAAACTTCAACCGCCTGTGTACACTCTATCATTCGAGAGTAATTGTCCAGGGTTTACTTGACATAATATGCCGCTAAACAAGACAAGAATTGGCAGTCCACACGAGCATTAGAATATAAAGATTGAGGAAAATAAATAAAACAATAAACAAATCTAAGTCTTGAAGGATCGTTCCCTGTCCACAGCTACGCTACGAACAAGTCCTTAGCTTGGCTTTGTATGAGAATGTAGCGGGATTGCCCACTGCGACCCATGCACGGCCACGCTACGTACGGCACGGGTGCGTGACGTATCTGGCAAACTAACCCTACTTCTTCTTCTTAGCGTATCGATAGCAAAAAGTTTAAACATTTTTGACCCAAAATTCAGCTGCGCGAACTCCGCTCATTGACGCAGTCATATGATATTCAAGTGCTCAGGTGACAGGGCATGCGGCGCAGGATGGAAGGTGTCTGTGGGGAGCTGCCGCATATGCTTTTGAGATCTGACCGGCCCTTCACAAGGACAAACAGTCCACTAACAAAAAGGCCGACCATCAATGACGTGAAGGCAAAATATATATTACATCATCGTATCTGTGTTTGTTAGCTTCTATAATATATACATAGTATAGCTACGTCTGTGATGGGCTTTACACAGCATTAGAATTGCGCCTTTATTTCCAGAAAAACTAGCTCTGTTTCTAAGACTAGTCTAGAATCTTATCATGTTACGTGACCAGCTCTTCAATTGAAGACGTTGTATGAATACGGAGGTGAAAGGCTGGCAATTTAGAGGCGTTTGAAATATTGGTCTGTTGTTCAGCATCTAGCATAGTAATTTCGTTTGCAATGAATAGTTTTGTATCTAGTCGTATAGGTAGTTTAGAATCATGATGAACTAAAGCTTGATATATTTTGTTAAATAAAAAAAATACTAGTTAAACGTTAGGTCTTTGTCCGAATTTTGCTGAAAATAACTCGTAACTCAATACTCGTATATTCACTTAATTATGATCTTAGTGGTAATTAACTTTCTTGAACTTTATTTCTTAATCTGAACTTTCTTAACAACAATCCCTTTCCTTCCTTATAGCCGTGGTGACCCCGTAAAGGTGACCCGTGCCATCTCCCGCATCGTCAACTCCAACGACGATGGCGGTGTGCTGGTAGGACGTTGGGACGGCGTCTACGACGACGGAACAGCCCCCTCGGAGTGGACCGGCTCTGTGGACATCCTGGGGCAGTTCCTGGAGACCCAGGAGCCGGTGTCCTATGGACAGTGCTGGGTGTTCGCTGGCGTTGTTACTGCTGGTGAGTAGATAAAAAACTAGCAGTGAGATTTTCTTACATGTACTGTGAAAATGTCCAATCTCGAGTGACAGCAGTTAATTGGATTTATTCCAGTCGGATCCCCTGATCTGAAGGCCAATTCTCGTAATTTAATCGCAGTCTCATCTCGGCGACCAACAAATGTCAAAAACTTGTCAAAATGTAGGGAAATTAGAGGTATTTTTGACAGATTGAGACTGTGATCAGACTGTGAACGTTCTTAAAATTACGAGAATTGCCCCTCTGATCCCTTGCTGGTTGTTGTTACGTTTTAATTTTTACCCAAGGGGCGGGGACAAGATTGTGCCGTGAAACGGTCCAATCTCGAGTGAGAGCATAATATCGGAGGGGGACGACAAGATATAATATGAAAAAAAAAATGGTTACCATTATCTGGTAGGCAGAAATTAGTCACTTAGAAGACGAAAGAAACTCAATGGGTACTTCCCACACCAGTCTGAGTACTTGAAAGAATGGTGGCAGACAAAATAAAATCTAAGCGGATTATGCTTATACTTATGCTAAACGAACATCTTAGGGCTTAGAATAGAATAGAATAGAATACTCTTTATTGTACACCAAACAAATTACAGAACATCCTACTAATATTTTATAAACGTGAAAGTTTGCCTAGATGGATGAATGGAGGTTTGTTACTGTTTCACGCAAAACTACTGAACGGATTTGGATGAAATTTGGCACACAGATGATTTATAACCAGGATTAACATATAGAATACTTTTTATCCCGATATTCCCACGGGATCGAAACTTATGCGGGTGAAACCGCGGGGCGTAGCTAGTAAATATGTATATACTCGTAAAATTTTACAAAGGGTGACACAATGGGGCGACTAGAATCAATTTTATTTTTGACGTTCAAAAGTGCATTTTATGTGCCTATTTGAAATAAATGATTTGACTTTGACTTTGGGTGGCCTTATCGCTTAGGGTCCTATTGTCTCTTTTGGTCATAAGCGATTTCGGAATAATGCTTTTTATAAGTCAGAAATAACGTGGTTATACCACTATGAGCAAACTTTACTCTGTGATTTTACAGTGAGTACACACGGCTACACATCAAGCTATGCAAAACCAGTATTGGCTGACCGTTCATTGTGAGAAAATATCATACAAAGTGAGGCCAAGACAAACTGGTTTTGTATAGCTTGACGTGTAGCCGTGTGTACCATAGATATCCGGTGAGTACCTACCTAGGTACATCAAAAAGTAACATAGGAAAATAAAAAATCCATAGGTCATGTAATTTCCTCATAGAATCTTGAAAGCGTATAAGTGAAGCAAAAACTGGCATCAGGCCAACCAGCACACAGATAACAGCACCAAGGACGGTGCAAACATAACTATTACTTTCGCGTTTAAGTTCAGTTATTATCTAGAAGTATCAGATCGTTCATCACCATTAAACGGCGCATTTAGTTTAGTTTATAAATCATTTCAACCAGTTTATTTCTAAGAAGTTTAGCAAGAAAATGTTTATGGTACAGATAAATTATTATTTGGACAGCGCATTAAAATATGGAGGGTTATCTATGTCTTCCAATGCCTTGATATACATTTTGAAAAAATAACGTGATCCCTGAACCGATTTTCAATCGAATAACCATGAGATTCTTGGGACTTGGTCCAGAAAAACGCATTCGAACAATATTAGGTAGGTACCTACAGGAATAGTTCGGGAGTCCCGTGTTCTTGACGGAACTACTATACTATAGGAATTACGACATGATAGCCAGGCCAGCTATCAGCTCAATCCCAGGTAACGCTACTGTGGAGTTTGAAGCAACTGTAGCGCCACCACAATCAATAACTTTTTCGATTTTACACATACTTACTTACTTCAGCAAACTGCAGAAGTGTCTTGAAGATAGTCGTCTTAATGCTGTACAATCTGAAGAAAATCTCCATTTGACTACTGCAATAATATCCACCCTTCAAATCGGAAGGTTAGAACACAGCAATGTTATCAGTTCCTAACCGACTTTCTATTTCCAGTCTGCCGTGCCCTGGGCATCCCATCCCGCGTGGTGTCCAACCTGGTGTCAGCTCACGACGCCAACAGCACCCTGACGGTCGACAAGTACTACTCAGAGACCATGGAGGAGCTGGGCTATGACCCTAGCAACGCTGAGCCTGAACATACTGACTCTATCTGGAACTACCACGTGTGGAACGATGTTTGGATGGCGAGACCTGATTTGACTGCTGGTGAGTTGGCTGTTCTTTTTTCTTTTTGGTATTTACCTTTTTATGAACTAAATTTATCAAAAGAGCTTAGAATACAGAATCTTTAGGACACATAGTTCAAGGATTATGCTGCATAACGGTTGTCAGCTACTGCAGCAAATAAAACGGTTCGGAAAAACCAGCGAAAAGTGAAATGGTTCTTGAATGACGCTTTTTTTATCCCCAAAAAGGGAATCTGTTCTTTTCACATAATCAACCATGTCTTCAACTTTTATGAAGCCACTTTACTAATAGGCACTAGCAACAATGGTTTCCCATTCAAAAATATTCAGTTTTCTATACCATGGTGTTAATCCGTCATCTCTCCCAGGATACGGAGGCTGGCAAGCCGTCGACGCCACTCCCCAAGAAACCTCCAAGGGCGTGTACCAGTGCGGTCCAGCGCCATTGGAAGCCATCAAACAAGGAGTCATCGGAATTAACTACGACGTGGAGTTCATGCTGGCTTCAGTCAACGCTGACCTGATGAGGTGGAGGATCGACTCTAATGAGGAGACTGGATATGCTATGGTGGACAGCAATACTTACCAGTAAGTTATTTATTTTACCGCTTGGCCTATTGCTAATGAAATTCCCCTTATCAAAAGTAAGGAGATTCTTCGTATTTAAATTATCTACGTTATCAGTAAAAATTCCACACAAAGCTTAATGGATGCATTCATCCGAGATTATCTAGTTTCACGAAGCAGTATCCTTTATTAATTTTAAATTCTACAAAGGATTATACAACATCCTTTTCTAGTAAAATGCTGCTCGCGTAACTTAATTAGACGCTTTTTGATCGTTGTGGCTATTTTCGGGATACCTAGTCCTATTTCCAGCAATGGACTTCTTTTGACTAAAACGATGATAATACTCAAATTTACACGTTTCTAACTAAATTACCCTTTTCTTTCCAGCATCGGCCGCATGATCCTCACAAAGAAGCCATACGTGTTCGATCCCAACGGTGACGAAGACCGAGAGGAAATCACAGAACAGTACAAGTTCAGAGAAGGAACAGCCTCCGAGCGACTTGCTCTCATGAACGGAGTCAGGTTCTCCGAGAGGGCGAAGAGATATTACGCCGTGGCCAGTAACCTTCAGAATGATATCACGTTTAAGCTACGTGATGTGGATACCGTTCCCATTGGAAAAGACTTCAGGGTTACTGTTGATATCGAGAATGTTTGCCAAGAGGTAAAAGAGAATGCTTAGTTATTTACTTACCTTACCGATAAGATATTCGCTTTAATTTTAATAGTAACTGGTGGGGCTTTAATAGGACTGAAACCAGAAAGCACGGTCACCGTCATGTCGGTGAACAACAGTCCAGTTTCAGAATTGATTTTGAATAAAAACTGGCTAACAACAATTATAAAAGAGTAGAGAATGCTTCACAGACTAGCATTATGATATATTCTATATCATAATATATATTAGATTCTGCAATGTTTAGTAATATAAAAAGTAAAAACTGAAATGGCTGCTGGCTGAATGTACCATTTTAGTGATTGCCAAAGTAAGAGAAGAGAGAATAAATAAAAGTGTATAGTACTTATTCAGCTGCTATATAGAAAACTCATAATGTGCTAACAATAAAAACAATGTTACCTACAGACGTTGAGAAAGGTAAATAAACTTACCTCTGCATTACTTCCAGGGTCGTAACATCAAGGCGTCTCTATCGACCAACAGCGTGTTCTACAACGGAGTGAGAGCCGGCGTCATCAAGAAGGTTGAAGGAAAGATGTTCGTAGGAGCTGGCAAGAGTAAGTACAAAATCATATATACCTACGTACATCTATGGGTAAACTCGAAACCTATTTGAAATAAGTTCTCACGAATGTATGTCCTGCAAATGAAATGACCATGCTATTATTATTGCCAAGCTCCCTAATCTCCTTCTCTCGAGTCAAGAACAGAAACAAGGAGATCAAGATTAGCTCAAATAAACTGATCTGAATCTGGCTGATTAGCTTTTCCTAGTCAGCCAGATTGGAAATGGTACAGACTGGCTGACTAGATGGAGACACTGTAAAGGGGATTGAAGATTTTTATATGGAGACTGGCATACCTACCTGTCCTGTACACACGGCTACACATCAAGCTATGAAAAACCTGAGGCCAAGACAAACTGGTTTTGTATAGCTTGACGTGTAGCCGTGTGTACCTGTATTTTAAAAATAGTCACTCTGAATGTTTAAAATGATCAAACATTTATGCATAAGATATAAGCAAGTTAAAAAAAATATGGATGTTAGGTGATCAACTTTGAACGTTAATATCTCGGAAACGTGACACGTGGTTTGTTATGTTTTCTGTGCGAACTGCCCGCCATTTTGTTTTTTTGGCATATATAAATCGATATGTGCATTGATGTCAGATATCGGGCAGTTCGGTTTGCCATGGACCTTCAAACCCTTTGATAATCCGATGCTTGATACGAGATGACATGTTACTTGTACCTAAATACTAAAGTTCACAGCTGGCTTTGCGATCAAATGGGCCGAGCTTGACTTTAGGAATATTTAAACCACAGCTTTTAATTGATGTGCTTTTTTTGCAGAGGAACAGATCAGCATCCCAGTGAAATCGGACGACTACCTGCCTAAATTAGTGGAGTACTGCAACGTGAAGATTTGTGCGATGGCCATCGTGGAGGAGACCAAGCAGTCTTGGGCAGATGACGACGACTTCCAAATCATCAAGCCTAATATTAATATCAAGGTAATTTAGGAACAAAAGAAAATGGGGATAAGAGTGTGCAACTACAGTACTTGGCGGAACGAGGACCTGGTGTAGGTCACTGGATATGGGCAGCATTGTGACGAAAGTTCTGGCAATCCTTGGGGGAGGCCGTATGTCTAAAGGGACGTCCAAAACAATGATGATGATGAACTGCAATTTGTTAAATTAATATTTAGCTGAATTTTGATATGATAGGATATCAACAAATATCAGAGGGGCAATTCTCGTAATTTTAAGAACGTTCACAGTCTGATCTCAGTCTCAATCTGTCAAAATATACCTACCCTACCTCTAATTTTCCTACATTTTGACAAGTTTTTGACATTTGTTTGTCGCCAAGATGAGACTGCGACTAGATTTTGAACGTTTTAAATTACGAGAATTGGCCTACTAATATCTTGAAATTATTAGATAACACGCGTCCAGTTATTCCCTCTACGGTCACTATTTTGGCTCCCAAAATGGCACATGACCAGGGGGCCTACTCCGAAGTGCAAACTGCGAATGTTCGGATCGGACCGACACATGGCCGAACCGAATATTGTTGAAAAATGCGAAAAAAGTTCGGATCGGCTCAGTTGGGTCGGGACCGTAGTCAATATTCGAAAGAGTGTAGGAGTATAGGATCGGAACCGACCGAACCAAATAGTAACTTCGTAGCAGGAAACGGCCGAACATTCGGCCGATACTACCTCGGAGTAGACCCCCTTGCCTGATTAACATAATTTATCTACGCAGTTCTTTAGAAATCAATATTATATGGTAGACTGAAGTAGGTAGTATGACAATAAACAGAATACGTGAATCAATCCTCCGTAATAAATAAAATACCTATTACCCATTTGACTCAATCCTTTTTAATTATCGCGGCACCTTTCTGGTTGATCTTCACTTCACTGCCGATTCCGACCTACACTATCGTTCTTTAGGATCATTATGCCAATGAATTAGTTAGAGGACATCAGGGATATTATTATTATTATTACTGGTACGAGCATCGCTAGTTCTATCAACGATACGACTTCAAATACTAACTGACTAATTTTCTCCTTCGCAGTTCAACGACGACCTAATCCTGAACCAGCCGACAGTAGCCTTCCTCTCGTTCACCAACCCTCTGGAGCGGATGCTAACCGGCTGCGAGTTCAGAGTGACCTCATCCGGCGTAGCAGGCCGCACACTCAAGCTGAAGGCTGCGGATGCTGGACCATTGGAACCAATTACTGCTGAGCTGCCTATACAACCTAATGTAAGTGACTTTAAAAATACACTCCTGTACAATTAAATCGAGCCACCCTGCACTTTTGTGTAGAAGTCCATAGCTATTTAAATGGTCGAGAATTCAAATTCAGAGCAAAGACAATGATGAAAATGATGGCCAGTTGTTCGGCTTCAAAACTGCATAAAAACTTTTTCTTTGTCTCATCATTATTTTGATGTTATAGGCCTTTATAGCTTACTTGGAATTGTACGGTGGCTCGATTTAGGAGTCCGGGAGTATATAATCAATTGCAACAGTAAAGCCCCATTTACACGTTGCAATTACATGTTTCGCACCTGTGACATACCCCCAAAATTCAAAAACATTTATTCACACTAGACTGAGAATCAGCACTATTCGAACTTCTCAGTCCCCGAAAAACGCCCGCCCTTCATCACTTCCTAGTGCTTTAGCTGGGAAGAAATGGCGCAACAAACTCCCCGGAAGCAATTTTAATTAAAAAAATATGTTTGCAAGCTGTGCTCTAAAACAAATACATCAAAAAATCCACATACAATGCCAGAGCATAATTGAATCCACTTCTTATAAGTCTTGCTAATATCTTCTCTTTTTCTTTGCAGAAAGTTGGTAAGATCAGCTTCGTAGCGACATTCAAATCGGCTGAACTGAAGGACATCAATGGTGCAGCTACCGCTGAAGTCTTCGAAGCATAAGCTACCTTATGTCATAAGAGTTAAGGTATATTTTCTGTTGTACTATTATTGTTGTAAAATTTGCGAGTATATTAGTCAAGTATTTAAGCATTTTTCTTGTATTGGCTAGTCCATAATATATATTTTTTTTATATTAAGTATAAGAATCGAAAATACGTAAGAATATTTTAAGAAATTGTGCATTTTAAAATACCTATATTTTATTTTTCTAAAGATTTCTTTTTTTTATAAATCGGTTTAGAAGTTAAAAAACAATCATTTGAAAAGAGTTTATTTAGATAATATATTAAGTGAGTTGTAAGTGCCAATTGTAACGTGTAATAATTATTTTTTACCAGGCAGCGCCGTGAAACGGTACACACCTAATTATAAGTTTTAAAAAGAAATTGTGTCATATTATGACATAGAGCATTTTATAGTTACGTAGTGTTATAGTTTATTTTTTATTAATTTTGTATTGAAATCTCAGAAAATATAATAATTATTATCGTGAGTTGTTTTCGAAACAACCACGCTGAAAACTTGAAAATATTTTCAGTATGGTCGTGTCGAAAACAGTTTCACGGTGTTTAAATCTATTATGTAAGAGTTTGAGTTACGTTTCTATTTATGTTTAAGAAAACGCTTTCTACTACAATAAATAAAAAGTTTTTATTAGTATTTTGGTTGTATTTTTTTGTGGTAAAGCTCGTTCCTATTGCGCAATGCCTCATAAGGAAGATTTGGCCAAGAACATTGGGTACTAAGCATTGACTTATACAGCATGAGATCGAGAATAAATAATCAGCTGTCCCATACTGGGTCGAGTAGATATTGAAGTTTTGTATGGGTTAGTATTTGGAGCGAAGTTCTTTATCGCGCGTTGCGAAAGGAGGCTAGACGGAAAGAATTAAGACCAAAAGTTAGAACGACACTTTTTGCTATAGTTGCTCTCTCTCTCTCTCTCTTTGAACTTCGTTCCATCTGGGTGTCCCTTAACACCTGTCAAGTTTTTTTTTTATTTGCCGTTAATGTCTCACTGCTCGGCAAAGGCCTCGCTACTCTCTTTCCACCTGGAACACCAAAGGAAAGGCTGTTATAATGATTTATATAATACGTTTATTATCCTTTTATATTTATATATTGTAAGGTGTGTTTACTAATACCTATGTATTACATGAGACGTGTGATCCCACACAAGGCTAAAATAGTAGTACAGTTGCTATGCGAAAGTAAGGATTTCGGTCAAGTGGTAAGGGCGGGCTCATTCCTTCATTCATTCTCCTGCCCTTATCCCAATTTATTCGTAGTCGGCGCGACATGTCTTTTTCTTCCATACTTCTCTATTAGTCGTCATCTCGGTAGTCACCCCCTTTCTAACCATTTCATCATTCACACATTGCATCCATCGTTTCTTTGGTCTTCCCCTACTCTCGATAGTAAAAAATAATATTTATGAGTTAGAAAGAGAAAGACGATAGTGTTGAAGAAGGATCGATGTCCAGAGCTGCCAAGGACCAATCTTTATCTTTTTATCTGTATTTGTAGGGTTAGTTGATATTTTTTTTGCGATTACGATGTTTGTCCCATGGAGAAAGTTGTTCAGTTTAATGGTCTGTACCCTTATATTTGACCACACCTTTCTGATACACACTGTATAAAACAATGCTACTACGAGTTAATGAGATTTGAGTCAGGTTCTATTTTTATGGACGAAATATGGGATACACTAATTTCAGGTACAGTCAATAAAAAACAATAAATTTAAAACAAAATTTTATTCAATTCCATGCAGCGTCCACCATTTTCGCTTACAAACACAAACAGTTTGACATTTTGTTCGAAACTATCCACACATAAATTGAAATAGGACACAGACTAAACAAACTTGGTTACATTGTTACTAAGTTGCCTGTTAAATTAGTAAATAATAATAATATAAATATGCTGTCAAATGGCTGTAATTACTGTAATTATTTGACCAAAATAACAACCAATTAAGTAAATAATTTGATCAAAGGACACTGGGCGAATTTGTACGGACAGTTTTCCATGAACCATTTTGAAACAAGCAACCAAATCTTTTGAAAAATAAAAGTGAGTCATTGAATGTTAGCCACACTTTTTATTTTGTTTTCAATCAAACTCGTAGTACCGTGTTATATTTTCGTAAAACAATCCGTTTGGAATAATATAATTCAAATGCATAAGCATAAACAGCCTATAACGTTCCCACTGCTGGGACACAGGCCTCCTCTCTGTGAGGGGACTGGGCCATAATCCACCACGCGGGCCCAGTGCGGGTTGGTAGATGTGACGTCTTCGAATTTGTTGGTTCTAGGACATGCCGGTTTCCTCACGATGTTTTCCTTCACCGTTTTGAGAGCAGATTAATTCAAATGATCACGCATGAATTAACATTACTATCAATTCTCAGGTCATTTCACGAAATAAATACCAAGCTCATTAAAAAAAAAAGGAAAGGTTGTCTTTAAAAGATCGCTCTTAGTCTTAGCGATAAGACCGCCCATTGTGTCACCCTTTGTAAAATTGTATATATTTATGTTCTGTAATTTGTATGGGGTACAATAAAGAGTATTCTATTCTATTCTATTCTCATTTTACAAGTTCATTTTTGTCTTTGTGTAAATTTTAATACAATATCAAACAAACGTATGTTCTTTCATTCTTCTTTTCCTTCCTAAGTTTGCCTAGCCGTATCCATGAGAACCATCAATTCAGATGCACCCAAAACCATAGGATATTAAGCCTTAACCTATTTGATTAAACTAAATGGAAAACACAACATCGCCATACATAAATAAAACAATATATTTTTATCACATACTTAATATTCGGTTAACTTGGTGCCCACTTCGTTATCAAAATGGCGCTGATTTCAAGGAAAAAGGAAGTTAAGACCTTAATTAGGTATCTAATAACAATAATTATGAAAATTACTTTCCATCTAAGAAAATGTCGAGAAGTTTTAAACGTTTTAAACCTTTAAATCATTACGCCTGTTCTGTCAAAGAGGTAGGCAGGAGGTGCACTACAAACGTACATTTCGGGAGTAATGTTTTATGATAACGGGAGCGAGCTTATTGCCATAAACCGGGAGCAAATCCTAACTCCGGGACAATCTTGTTTTGTCAAATAACTCTTTAGACGTAATTTAAGCTTTTTGGATAACAAAAGTGGACACCAAGCATATGAAAATAATTTGAAAGGGCACAAATGCATCTGTACAAGGAACTTCAAGCTTAAAGGACGGCCAACAAAACCAGTGTATATTTATAAACATATCTGTATTTATATTAAAACTATTCTTTGTCAAAACAAAGTTTGCAAAAGTAAAAAAAAAAACTGTTCCTGCCGACTATACTAGATAAAGATGACATAACAGATGTCAAAAAAAGATGTCAACCAATGACAAATTGATATTATTTTACAAAAACAAAATAATTTTCTGTTCCACAAATTGAAAACCTCGATTTATTTATCAAAACTAAGATAAAAATTCATTGTCGTTTCGAAAACCAAATGCGACTAAAATTAATATAAATAGCCGTTCATATAATTTAGAAAAAAAAAATCACAAATAAATAATTTGGCATAATGGACATTTTCAAGATAATCAGTATAATACTTAGCTGAGATATAAGCACTTCTTTTTCAATAAATTATCTTTCACAATCACTATTAATCTTAATTTATTAACTTGGAAATATTGCTTTCGATCTTATTCTACATACGATATAGACTTCTTGGTAAACTGCTGTATAGCTTGTGTATGTACAAGAATCTTTTGACGCGTGGTCAAAATCGGAACAAACGCCGCCATCTTGTTTTTTCAATACATTTCTTAGAACTACTGCAAAAATGTTCACCAACAGTGCCCCCTGTCAACGTCATTCGAGCGCCAAAATATCCTTGTAGTAGTGTATTTCAAAAATAAAGAATTTTCTCTCCTCAGAGGATGACAGAACTAAATATTCCGCCGATTTATTTGAGCACAAAGTAAACTTAGCTGAAAGTATTGCTATGTCTTAAGCGCAAGTAATACCAGAAAGAGATGCATGATTATTTGAATTGTTACAGATTAGGTTCTTCAACTTTCGAACAGCTTTACATGGTGCTTCGAAATATCCAGTTAAAAGTTAAAACACGTGGACTGACATGACATCTCTTTCCACCCGACTGCGTTTCTTATGCCTGTTAGAAAGAGCCAGCAATATTTAGATGTAGTTCTGAGTTGGTGTCCAAATGAATCGTCGGCATTGTCAGTCGATATCGTGATTAACTATAAGAAGTACTAACGGACCACTATCATTAGATGAGCTATTAACAACCAGAATATTATTATTTGTATTGCCAAAGATACTGCACTGATGTGCAAAATTTTAACTCCATCCGATAATGGTCAGATGGTGAAAACTTCTGCACAAGATTTGACTCGTAGTCACACGATTGTGTAAAATGAATGAAATCTTATTTTTTACAATAATTGCACCATTCAACTGACAATCATTTAGTTCTACATCAAGTAACAATATAGACTGCTTTATAAATAAACAATATTGTTGAAAATTATTCCTTCTCTCATAAATTATTTGTGAAAACTTACGCCTTAATATGTACAGTGTATTTTTCTTACACGTCCCATTTAGTAAACAAACACGGTATACAGTTTTCGCATCAATTATGAACAGTCACGAGCAAAAGTATGTATACACTCGGCTTTATTCAAAAGCGATTTATTCCTTTATTTTTTAATGAAATTAAATTTTATGTTGTTACGAACATAGCATTTTCGAACCCATAGGTTTATGTAATGTGTCGTATTTCAACGTTGCATTCGTTATTTCACGAAAAAATTGCAATTGAAAGTTGCTAAGTGTTGACATATTGGTGCTCGTGACTGAACATCTTGATATTTATAAGAAACATACGGCATTACATTTAAAACGGCTTCGAATATACCATCTCATTCTCATTTCTTTTTTTTAATCTATTCGGAGCATACCGTTATTTGTTTACAAAATAGGACAAGTAAAGAGAAACACACTTTAAATGAAATTGTTCAACACTTACACACTAAGATTGACTTCTCCGTGGTGTGGGAATGTGGTAACAAAGTATTTTAGAAGATTTTGGGTTGAAGCTGCAATGTACTATGTACTACTCCATTCAAACTAATCGACCTAGCCATTTCCCAACTATTTTGGAGTCGGATTCCAGTCTAACCAGATGCAGCTGAACACCAGTATTTTACATGGAGCGATTGCCTAACTGACCTCCACAGCCCAGTATGATACCCCTTGGTAAGACTGGTTATCAGAGTTTTCAGTTTTTGACGAGTAACGACTGTCAAAGATCTACGAATGACAGCCGGGACCAACGGCTTTACGTGCTTTTCGAGGCACTGAGGCCCGGAGGAGTCTCGATATGTGGATATATGGATGGTCGACGAACCGACCGCGGCAAACATAGGTCAACCTTGGCGGCTGTCATTAAGCCACGAGTCCCTTCTACTTTTACTCCATTTAATAAACGATGTCTAAGCCGCGTTCATAGTAAACCTTTCACACTCTTAACAACATCTTTTTGTGTAGTTCAAGACATGTTGTAAAAACTTTTTTTTAAATTTATTTATGCAGTGTTGCCAGCAACATTTTGCCACAAACTTAATACATATTACGCCTGTATTCGAAGTGTTACGCAGAAATTTATATTAATTATTTCTTTATAATCACTTCAAGACACAAACATCTGTGCAGCCCTGGCTTTTGTACTAGAAGTTCCTGTATCACAACATCAAAATATTACACCTAGATTTCATCAGTCAGTTCAGTTTAAATCCTATGCAATAGGGGCAAGCCTATTGTTTTAGAAGGGGCACAAATCCGGACTATAAACGAATATTCAGTAAACAGTTCCTAATCAAATGCTATATGTTGAAATAAATTCAATTGTTGTAGTACATAGTACAATGATACCATCATTAATCTACATAGTTTTACATCTCATGTGACGAATTTGCACTGTGAATGAGTCAATAGGACAAACTAGCTATGCTAATGAAATGTATAAATATTGTAACTAATACGATATAAATGCATTTAAAGACTGTAACAACACTTTTATATTTAAACCTCTTTTATTGTTTAACCAATCCTTTTATAAAAAATCGATTTAAATCGTTAGATATCGATAAGCTGTGGCATTGTAATATCGAGTTATAGAAAAGTTATCGAATATGTCAACAGTAACAATTGAACTATGAAAACCGCCCTTACTGCTAAGACATAAAGACGCTCAATGTCAAATTGTTACCACTGATGTATTAACTGTACTACAATTCATCAGATCATTCTACTTAGACAGCGTTCCTGGTCACACATGCGCTCTTCTGCGCACGCGCATACGATACTTTACTTTGATTTATTGACCAGCGCTGCGACACTTATTTTTAAATGTAGTAGCATCATGCTTTTGACCTCTTCCAGGACATTTTTATTTTTCTTTTATTTATTTTTTTGTATTTATATTCAAATTTTATTTGTTTCAAATTGATGTTATTTCATGTTAAACAAATATCAACTTTATTTTAATGGTAATTAAGTTGATTTCAGAGTGACTAGCACTATTTAAAAAGTTATAAAAATGTTTGAAGTTGTAGCGTGAACTGAACTTTATTGTGTAGGAATTAAAGTTATTTTCCTTAAGGTCATTTATTTGTTTACATTTTTGTCGAATATGTCGCGAATGCAGATTAGTTAGTTTGTGATTTCCTATGCGAGTCCCAATAAATACTTTTTCTTTTTTTTTTGTACCTACATCTAACGATTCAAATCGACACTCACAACTATATTGCCATCTTTTACTACATAAGAACCAAACAAACTACGTCTAGCGAGTGTCACCTATACATTTCACTATCACAACAGCATATAAAGGACGCGCACACTCGTCACACCACAGCTGACTAAGCTAGTGTACTTTGGCTTTACCTGTGACGATCTTGGCGTACTCTTCGTAAAAACGCGGGAACAGTTGAATAGCGAAGTATACCACGGACAGGTATGCGACGATCGCTAGCGTCAGTATCAGGTCGAATACTGCTGGCTTTACACTGTGGGAGGAGAGATGACGTTTTATAAATGTTGTGTGTGAATCAATGTAGAACATTATCCTACTAATATTATAAACGCAAAAGTTTGTGAGGATGTATGGATGTTTGTTACTCTTTCTCGTAAAAACTGCTGAACGGATTTGGATGAAATTTGGCACACAGATAGTTTATAAATAGGATTAACACATAGGATACTTTTTATCCCGATATTCCCACGGGATCGAAACTTATGCGAGTGAAACTGCGGGGCGCAGCTCGTAATACAATAAAGTTTTCGGATAATTAAATCTATATGAATCATTGTCAGCTCGAAAACTTTGGATTACTCACATGAGGCTTCTAATGCCCAAAATAATAATTTATTTATTAATTAAAACTTTATGCACAAGTAAAAAAAGTACTGTACCAAGGCGGACTAATAATGTACCTCTGTCCCAAGATTTGACAGCTGCATATCGTTTGAAAGATCTGTGGCAATATCGCAACTCTGCAATGCCAATGTCAAAGTGACTATGAATAGGGGTTTTGACACGCGCGAACTGTCGTTTATACTCTATAAGCTGTGATACGCCTTCCCAAAGATTATAGATGGCAAACTCAATCCATGGATCGTCGAAATCTTTTCCCACAAAACTGATCGAAATGTCAAAAATTGATTCAGGATTATTGTCGGAAAACATCGAGTACGACTAAAATAAAATATTTTGATTTTTTTTCGACGGCACGTTTGGCGCAGTGGTTTAGCGATTGACTGCTGCGCTGCGTGTCGCGGGTTCGATTCCCGCACGGAACAAATATTTGTATGGCCTACAAGTAGTTGTTCCGGGTCTGGCTGTTTGTGTATGTGAGTTTAAATGTTTGTAAACGCACCCACGATACAAGAGAAATTCCTAGTATGGGGAAATATTTTTTATAAAAAAAAAATATATATATATATGTAAATTAACTCATGGGGGAGGGGCCTATGTCCAGCTGTGGACGTCTTTCGGCTGAAATGCTGATGATGATGATGTAAATTAATATCTCGTAATTAATATATCGTACCTGTAAACATATAAAGCTGCCCTCGTGGCTCCATACAGCGTGTACTCTGGCTCCCTCTTGTCGACCGCGTGCGTACTGACCGTCACGTCCATGTAGCGAGACAGTGCTCTTTCTAGGGCGCCCGTCACTCCTGTGGATAAACAAACAGTTTGAAACGCAAGTCACTGGCACAAAATAGTGATGAATTTGAATGTTGATGATGGAGAAAGAGATGGAGACTAAAAAAAGGTGGATGGATTGTGTAAAGCGCTTTTTACACCCAATATAGTAAGTTTTGGTGCATGTCCAAACTCACCTGCACTTGGCAGTGAGGTGGTAATGATCTGTGCCGCTCTCGGTTGCGAAGATAAGTATTTGTACCAGTGTCTTATTGATGCTTCATCTACACTCTGAAAATAAGAATAATACGTTTAATTTGATTGTAGTGCATTCGTTTTCACGTTTCGTTTCATTTGTAGAAAATTGAATGATCCATGCAATCTCTCTGTATGATTCCTACAAGCTTTCCGTATTTTGGACAGTAAATTGGCATGGTCCGTAATAAACTTGTTTAACACAGCAAAATGAAAGAAATTTAATTTATTAAGCTTTGTCCAAAGTAGGAAATATTAATGTGGGTGTGTTTCATGTGGGTAAGTGCTCATACACGAGCGACACGCGTCAGCGGCAGCAGAGGCAAATGTCGACGTGTCGGCCGCAGCCGTAGACATGCCGCTCGTGTATTTATTTATTTATCCATTTATTTCAGGCATCAAGGCCCATATAAACACATAAAATACAATATTAATGTAGGAATGGAACGCGACGGATGCATGAGATGTGTGAAAGAGACAGAAGTATAAGTGTGAGTGAGACAGGTGATGTATGCTTGAGAGGACGTGAATGTTGAGGAAGAGAAAGGAACACACAAATAAGATAGCAGAACGACGTTACGGTGTAAAAGACTGAGGGTGTGTTTAAGTTGGAAATAAAACGATTAATTATAAACTACGCAATTTGTTTGACTCAAGAACCCGATCCCACATTAATATACAATAAATAAAATATATATAAATAAATAATAAAATAATATTATTTTTTGTGTGGTGTATTTAAGCACCACACTCAACTGTCAACTCCACTCTGCCGTTGACGCGTATCGCTCGTGTATGGACACTCAGGCGCATGGTCTCGGCGCTAAATTCTTAACTCCAAGGGTTGGTATACCTGTCTGCCACAGTCCATCCAAATTCGTTCACCCTTTTTTTATTTATTTATTTATTATTTGGGACATCG
The DNA here is from genome assembly GCA_945859715.1 of Apamea sordens. Taxonomy (NCBI): domain Eukaryota; kingdom Metazoa; phylum Arthropoda; class Insecta; order Lepidoptera; family Noctuidae; genus Apamea; species Apamea sordens. The sequence continues at coordinate 3,829,127 of OX244002.1, forward strand.
TCAAATATCTTCTCCCGCTCTGGGCGGAGCGGGATGTCAGACTTTTACTGACTAAAACCCACCTATGTTCCTTCAGTTGCCTGTGCCAGGGGCCACGGTAACTCAAACAACTCGCAGCCCAGGCAGGCATCGGCCCTAGCGGACCCCATTAAAGCGTGATAAATAAACAAAGTTTAACATTTTTGATATTATTAGGGTAGCTTACCAACGCATCATTATACAGCGCAGCATCTTCGTCGTTCAACTCGTTCGTAAGATTATAAATATGAGAAGCGAGCGCCATCGCCGTCACCTTGATGTTCTCTACTAGATTCTTGACAGATGATTCATTCGGTAGATCTAGGACTGTACTGCGGGATGGGTCCTTGTGGCTCTAGAATAAATAATTACGAAGGTGAGGGAATGTCACATTATCATCATCATCTGCCTAGCCTTTTCCCAACTATGTTGGGGTCGGCTTCCAGTCTAACCGGATGCAGCTGAATACCAGTATTTTACATGGAGCGACTGCCTATCTGACCTCAACAACCCAGTTACTGGGTAATACGATACCCCTTGGTAACACTGGTTGTCAGACTTTCGGGCTTCTGACTACCCTAGTTCAAGAAGTCAAAATAGTCAAAACGTCAAATATAACACTATAATAGCATTGTGACAGCTGCGAAGGCGAACGCGCACAGATTATGCAGATTGCATAAGATTCGTTGCCCGGAATGTTACCATTATGTTGTCTTTATATTTCATGTCTCACCATCTCTTTTTTCTGTTTTTTTAATGTATGTTTATTTTATGTTATTTCATGTTTTGATTGTGGATTTTTGTTTGTGTCGAATCATATGTTGCAATGGTTTATTTTATTTCTTGTTTTGATTTTTGGTTTTATTTATTTATGTTTAATTGCATGCTGCACTTGTACGTCACACGTCAGCGCCAACTGCCGCTGAAAACCAGCGCTGGGGCTCTGTCTCGTATAGGGTCTTAGCATTATGCTGAGCGATGGCCGTTTTGCGTGAATGTGACGCATGTTTACCCCCAACTTGTTTTTTTTTTTGTGTGTTTTTGTCCTTTTTTTATGCGTCATGTTTGCCGCAAATAAATGCTTTTTCTTACTTTCTTTTTCTTTCTTTACCCGTAACGACTGTCAAAGATCTACGAATGACAGCTGGGACCAACGGCTTAACGTGCTTTCCGAGGCACGGAGGGGTCTCGGTATGTAAAGATGGTCACCCATCCACAGACCAACCGCGGCAAGCATAGCTTAACCTGACCGATCGACCTGTGCGGCTGTTATTATCATGTGACCTTAAATTTGGTTAGAAATTCAACTCAGCCTAACTAGTGTGGGACGCCCCCCAGCTAGATGGACGGACGACCTAAAGAAGGTGGCTGGGACAGACTGGATGTGGAAGGCGGAGGACAGGGTCTTGTGGGGCAGCCTGGGAGAGGCCATGTACAGCAGTGGACTGCAATAGGCTGAGTTGGTTAGAAATTGCTTGAGAGTAAATATAATGGACACATTTTGAACACCAACGCGGTCATAACCTCGAAAACGCGAGTAAACATGGTAAACTTATGTATTGTATGCAATTGTAACAAGGCATTGAAAAGTAAATTTGTTTTATGGTTCTGAAAGAGAGGTTGGAGGGTTCTGTTGTCTATCTGATAATTATTTACAACTCCGGTTTCATAATTTTCTGTCCCAATGAATTTCAACAGAAAGAGTTTTTGTTTTCACTGCTTTACTGTGTGCAGTCAAGACCACAAGGGACGTCTCTCCTACAAATACTATGTATTTTGGTGGAGCAGTCGAAGTTTCGCATTCCATTCGAAAAATAAATTCTAATTTATGAGAAAAAAAAAAATTAAAGACATAGGTTTCATACTTTAGATCAGAGAATTAATTTAATTTTAAGAACGTTCACAGTCTGGTCTCAATCTGTCAAAAAATTCTTCTATTTTCCCTACATTTTGACAAGTTTTTGACATTTGTTTGTCGCCGAGATGAGACTGCGACTCGGTTTTTATCATTTTAAATTACGAGAATTGGCCTGCAGCTTTAAACCACAGAGCCAGTTATTGAATTAAGAATCTAACTGTTATAGGTAGATGGCTAAGAACGTCCTAAATGACCAAACCACAACATGCCTAAAAAGATGGCATATATCTACTGGATCTGGATGAGAGAGACAGAATAGCTCTTATCTGGCTTTGTGCTGATGTCGACTCTATGGAGCCACATTGTCAAAAATATATATTATATAACCTAATGAAACCTCATCTGATTATGGCTAGATAAGCCGATTGCAGATTATACAAGCTGTTGATTTACATCCTCGTCAAATTTCAGGATGCTGTTATGAAATAACAGATAATAAATAATATATATAATCAAATAAAATTACGATCTCTTGTAAATAATCAATACATACTTGTTTTTTTTAGTTATGTATTTAAGTTTGACAGTATTTCAGAATACACCACTTTCAAAGAACAGAATCGCATTAACCCTTTGACCGCCACGGACGTCTATAGACGTCAAATCAAAAAGTGCACACGACGCCACGGACGGCATGGCACGTCGAAAATAACACTATTTTAAAGTTCAAAATAAATATACAAAAACATGTTTATAGTGTTTCTTTTTTCCTATTTTTATTCCTTAGACATATTTATTATATAATTACACAAAGATATATAACAATTTAATATAACAATTAGCCATTATAATAATGGGAAAAATCACAATGTAAGAACATCATGCAAAAGGTTGATTTTGGCGTACAAATCGACGCCACGGACGTGAAGAGTCGTCAGCTAGTGATGGGTAAGGAAAACAATTACGATAAAAGCTTTATGAAATATTTCACGAAAACAAATTAAAATACTTCAGTAATATATGACGAAAATTATTTCTCGTCTACTACATTTTACATCAGACTAAATACAAAGCAAAATATAAAATAAAAGTACCGTATGTAGTGACAAACTTATGAGTAAAAAGTGCAAATCGATAATTTTGTGGCAAATCTCGCGCATCCTTGTCAGCGGAATCCTTTATCGGTGCTCTATACGCCACAGACGTGATGAGACGACACGCAATGACGTCAACGCGCGGTGCCGGACACTGATAGTGTTGTGCAATACGTTAATACCAGATATTAGGTATTTTAATAATATATATTACGTATTTTTTTTATAATATTTTTGGCATGGCTTCTGGGCCTTTGTGCCATTAGTGATTTGGTACTTATTTACAATATTACCACATCAAAAAACTTAACATTTTAAGGACTAAAATAAATATTACTAAAATTGTATTTACACATTTATTTAAAACGTACGAGAAATGAATACGAGATTCTTGTGGTATCTCGTACAGTAGAATAGAAGGTAGAGTATATGTTATGTAAGTACGAGATACCACAAGTATCTCGTACTAATATAATTCATACTCTTATGGTACCTATTTGCTTTTTTAATATAAATTAATTCAGATGAATTACTAAAGGTAATTAACACAATTGGCTATTTGACAGATATTGCAATAAAATATGAATTGTTTTTGGTAGGATAGTTTGTATGTAAATAATAAATGTAGATATTTTATTTTCGTAAAACAAATTTGCGATTTTTATATTTGTGGATTACACGATCCGAAACGGGGCCAATTAACTCTGAGTAATTAAAAAATATATTATTCATATATTTAACACTTCTTCAGAACTAGTACTTTAATAAAATACTAGTCACGTGACTAAAATACGCACTGGTACATCTCTAACTCAGAGATGGCAAAGTTCGTAAGCGCAGTGCTGCCCACGCCAGTGACGGCTTATCACGTCAGTGGACGTCGTTACAAACGAGATTAGTGCTGTGACATTGTTATTTAAAATATTTGAATTACTCTTTTTAATATAAAATTTGCTATTATCTAACGATGTAATTTCTAGTAATGATTACTAAGTAGAGAAAAAGGGTGAAACATGGGTGAAAATTAATACATTCAATGGTACTTATAAGCAATTTTTATTCGTAAACCATGCACAAGTAAAATGTATCGATGTTTTATCGATGTATACTTTTGCCGTCACTATTATTTTGTAGGTATGAAAGAAGGAATTTGTCGCTTGGCGTAGAGAGCACGAATTTTCGTTATTGACGTGGCGGTCAAAGGGTTAAGGTATCGTATAAGCGGCCGCGTTTTTATGTGTGTGTGTAAAAGGGCAGTTACAGTGCAGTCTCACACATAGGCCGCGTTTTAAAAATGCGCGTCTCATACATGCCGATTTACGAAAATTAGAAATAAAATAAAAATACCTACTTATTTTATTATTGATTCGTGTCGAGAATCAGTTACCTCCTTGAATTTGACGAGGATGCAAAACAACACCTTGTATAAATAATTTTAAAAAAAAACTGTTATAGAAATGCAGATTTTCTTTATACAACAATGATAGCCTATTTCGGTGCTAAGTTGTCATTTTACTATTAAGAACTTTGCCTGAATCGAAATAAAGTTTGAAATACAAATACTGTCTCAAAGGTTTAGGCTAGAACTAAAGTTAGATTTCGTTTTGTAATAAGACGAATAATGTTTATCCATACCTGCAACGAACTCAGCGTGAAAGCAGTCATCCTCCTGATACTGAACCGCTCATGCTGCCACGCGAGCAGCTCGTCCGCCAGGTTGATCTTCTTGTGGTTGATGGCGACGCCCAGCCGCGCCAGCACGCTGTGCGCCGCGCCGCCCGCGCGCGGGGGCTTCGACACGTGCATCGTGAGCGCGCGGGACGCCGACACGGAGTCCACGCACATCACGAACGACACGTCCTGGGGAGAGGAAAAAAAAAGGTTTATTTGAATAAAACTTGTTATCGGTGACGGTATGAATCTTAGCGGATTTGCTTTTTGTCGGTTTAAAATAATTCTATATAATTCTATTATAATAACTGGTTTAAAAATAAACGAATTTTAACTAATTTGTTAAAAATAATGCACCATAAATCACTAATGATTTAGCACTCAACATATTTAAATATAATTATGTAGTTCTGTTTCTCTCAATCGTTTGGAGATGAGAGAGACAAAACAATGTTTAAATCCGTCTAAGGTTAAACATTATCACAGTACGCCGATGACTTCGTGCTATATGTAACCTGTAGTAATATAGAAGAAGGAAGGCACCAATTACAATCAGCTTTAAATCAATTTGTTAATATTCTTTCTCTTGCCAGGTTAGAAATTTCAGCACTCAAAAGTAAAATTTGTATTTTCCAAAATAAATTTGTACGGGACCCTGTGTCTCTAGTTGTTGGTGGTATATCTTTAGAAGTAGTGGATTGTGTAAAATACTTAGGTATTTGGTTAGACAGGAAGTTACGATGGTCTAAACAAATTAATGAATTAAGAGAAAAAGCGTCAAAAGTGCTTAATGTTTTTAAAGTTTTAGCGGGGCCAGGTTGGGGTATTCACCCAACTAATTTAAGGCGTTTATACATATCGTGTATTCGTAGCAGACTAGATTATGCAAGTTTCCTTTATGGTAATAGCTGTAAGACACATACAAGCAAACTGGATAAAATACAAAATCAGTGTATGCGGGTAATAGGTGGATTTATTAAAACGACACCTATACACGTTATGGAGTGTGAACTACACCTACCGCCTTTAAGTGTACGGAGACATTACCTGGCCGGAAAATATTGGTTAAAAGCGAAATCCTTTTCTAACCACAAGATTATTAAAATTTTGGACGACTTAATTCCTTTTAGTCAAAATTCTTATTGGAGGTGCAAAGAAAAGCCCATTTTAATTTTAGTTCATAGTTACCTTAAAGATACTGCTGTACATGTTAGTACACAATTAGATATGTTTGCACTTAATACCTGGGTCAGCAATGTGGATATTTCAAATATAATTAAGATTAACATAGATGCCGTAAGCAACGCTAAAAGAAGTTATAATTCGTTGGCCTTACAACAATTGTGTAATAGTTTTATTAAAAACACATATTCAGATTATTATAAAATTTATACGGACGGTTCGAAGGAAAGTAATTGTGGTGGATTAGCTATTTATGACCCGCAAGTTAGTAGTTCAGTGAAACTACGTATTAACTCAAACATCTCCATAATGTTGATAGAATTGATAGCAATATCAGAAGCAATTTCATATATTCAATCTTTTCAGCCGGGCAAATACATTGTTCTATCAGACTCCAAGAGTGCACTACAACACATTGCTCGATGCACCTCGAATAGTCGAGGCACACCGATAGCATACAGCCTTTTGAAGTCCACATTAGCCATTAAAAATTATACAATAGTATTGCAATGGATACCTTCACACGTAGGCTTAGCAGGAAATGAAGAGGCAGACTACCTCGCTAGACAAGCATTATCTGATGGTATCCCTATAGTTTGTTTGCCCTATTATACTTACGTTTTTTATATGATTAGGATTAAATGTAGAAACATGTGGAACGAATATTTTGATGAGCGCTCTCTAGTAAAAGGCATATGGTATAAAACAATCCAAAATAATTTGTCCCGTTCTCCTTGGTTTATTAATTCAGAACTGTCTAGACACACCATAGTATCTGCTATGAGGCTGCGTTCCGGACATATCCCACTGAATAGTTTTGCGTACCTAATGGGCAAAGTTGCTTCTAAGAATTGTACTGAATGCGATTTTATTGAAGACGTTTTTCATATTTTAGTGGAATGTGTTCGGAACGAAGCCGAGAGGTTATCTTTTAGGCTTGCTTACGGCGTTAGCTTGCACGACACTGGTGTATGTAACAGTATTCTTGCTTTTCCCTTATCAGAGGAAGCGAGATTCGTATATAAAATGGTTGATTGTGCCCTAAAACGTAGATAAGATGTGAATATGTAAGATGGTATGTAACTATGGGGATGACATGATTATGCATGATCAAATCCTCTTTTTTTTTCAATAAAGATTTAAAAAAAAAAAAAAGGTTAAACATACATATATTATACTAGCTGCTGCCCGCGACGTCGTCTGCGTGAAGGCTCTACAGCACCAAAAATACCTAAGATGCCAGTGTCGCTATAGCATTATAAGTAAACAACTTTTAAAATTGCATTAAAATATAAGTTTTTTTGCGAAGCAAGTGAAGCGAAGCAAGTGAAGAGAGTTATATGGGAATCCTGAGTTCAGTCATAAGATGTGATTGAAGGAAATAGAGAAAATAATGCAAGAATACATTCCAGGACACAAAAGAGTAAAAATACGTACAAAGGTATCATACCTTACCACACTTCCCTATAAACTACGTTGGTAGTTTTGCTGCCAGGAGCCAAAATGTAAAGAGAGTCAGGATTGGTGACGCGAGAGCAATCGACGTACAGTTGCCCGTGTGAGAAGCAACTCGTCCTGAGGTCGACACCCGCTGCCCTCAGTGTCTGCCCCTGCGACTTATTGATGGTCATCGCGAAGCAAACATTCACGGGGAACTGTACGCGCTTGAACTGGAACGGGTAGTTATGAGGTATGAAAGGAATGCGTGGTATAAATACTGTCTCGCCGACGCCACAACCCGTAAGAATTTCCGCCTCAATGGTGTATCTGTGGAGCGAGATGACTTTAAGGCGGGTCCCGTTACACAATTTCGGAGGAGATAGGTACAGAAGAAGCATAATCGGGACACCGACCTTCAGCTTGATGGTATGCGCTGGAAGTCCACTTGCTGACAGGGAGTTCAGAAATTCCACGGGATAATGTGTGGCGTCATCTTGCTCGACAACAGTGTTTATCGAGGTGTAGACCACTTTATTCCCCTCAATTTCCGAGAGAATGCATTTGTTAATTGCTGCAGCCTGATTATTTTTGGGCGTCAAAATGGCCCGCGCACTCTGGAAGCACCACCTGTCCACCTCTCTCTTCTGGTAGAGTGCCTTCGCCAAGACTTAGAAGGACATCGGAGAATTCTTGACCACATGCATTGCTGCCGAGCTGAGCTCTCATATTCATGGTCAAGCGCAGCGTACGAACTCGTGACCAAAACGAAGATCGTTTCAACGAAGCATTCACCTCGTCAGCACTCGATCCCCGCGTCACCACGGGAAGCGTTTTCCGGAGATCGCCACTGAACAGAACTATGACACCACCCATCAAATGTTCGTTCCTGCGGATGTCCTGCAGGGTTCTGTCCACGGCCTCAACTGCCTTCCTATTGGCCATCGTACACTCATCCCATACGATCAGAGAGCAATCCTTGAGCACGTGTCCCTTATTGCTGTTACGTGACACACCAAAAACAGGCGTTTCGGCGCTCTCTAAATCGATGGGAATTTTAAACATGGCATGTGCCGTCTTGCCGCCCGGAAATAGTGTGGCAGCGATTCCCGACGACGCTACAGCAATAGCAATTTTGCCTTGCCTCCTGACCTCTGCAAGTATGCCAGTGGTAACAAATGTTTTTCCTGTTCCACCAGGAGCATCCAAGAAAAACATTTTACCCTGGTTTTGCCCAACGCTTTCAAGGACGGTGTCATAAATGTGTTTTTGCTCTGAAGAGAACAAAGCGACATAGTCATTTCGTATGGTGGTCATTTCGCCCGGATCGTAATTTGTCTCAGCGTTATACTCCCGATTTCCTCGGTCTTTATACGGTGATGATGTGGGAGCTGATAACCCATATTTGATCAGTGGATTGCCGCCGATAGAAATGACCACATCTTGAAGTGAACTGAGACAGGTGTTCAGCACGCGTTCATCAGTTACTTCGACTTCGTCTCCAGTAACACGCCTCAAAGCTCGTAGAAAATCTTCAGACAGATGATGGCGATACTTCTCCCACAAAGCTACCAGGTTCGCGACTCCACAAAACACCAAGATGACGGCAAACAGATGACGCATGCAGCTGGGACTGTCACTGACGCTCGCCTCCGCGAGGGTGTCATCCCAATTTTGGTCACCGTCGAGAAGGTGACGTGCTACGCAGGCTGCGCGATAAGTGGGATACTCCACGCCATCAAATGTCCTCAGAAAGGCGAAAGACGTTGGGCCTCGGACAGTGCGAAGTAACAACCGCAGAAAATTGCATTCGCCATTATTCGGATGCACGGTATAAACCCTACCCAATGCGGTGTCCTTGAAAATTCCCGGAAAGCCTTCCGCAGCACCTCCTCGTCGACGTCGGTTAAATACACCCCTTTGCTTGTCGTACGTGTAATATGAAGGCACCTCGTCATACGTAAGGGATCTCGCAAACTGGTCGACTTCACAGAGCGTGTTTTTTTAAATTGTCTTCCTCAACTCTGCTCAAGATTTTGAGGGTTTTGTTGGAACTTGAATTTGTCGAAACGAACTATACCATACAACTTTTATGAAGAAAATGCACATTGCCATCTATGAATTTTAAGAATAACTAACTACTAACCTCGCCAACATGATCAAATTTAAATTATTTATTTCCAAAAAGTGTTAACATGTAACTTGATTTGATTTTTATGAAATCTCATAGATGGCGCTGCTTCAAAATTTTCATTATACTACTAACATTAATTAAACTATGTTTTTCTGCCCAAGTTACTTAAATGGCGTAGTTTTTATAGTGTAAAGCTAGATAATAGCATGGCTTACTAAAAAAAAACATTTAAATATGCGTCGTTAGATTACACGCTGTGACAGAATACGTAGGTAAGAAAAATAAAGATTCACAGCTCCTCCCCCGTAGGTGATAGCGTGATAATATGTTTCCAGAGTTAAATTATGGTTTACTAAATAAATAACATGTCATTTTGTGCATTCAATTATTTTGTGCATTAAATTACACACAAAAACCTTTTAAGATCAATATTGCTTACCTCCTATAATATACGGCGTGATAATATGTAGCCTAAAGCCTTCCTTGGTTTACAAAGAACATTTTTGCTGAATTTCAATTCAATCGATCCAGTAGTTTTGGCGTGAAGCCGTACCATACACACAGACAAACAGACAAACAGACAAAAATTCTAAAAAGTCAATTTTTGTCATCAGTTACGTTTTTCTAACAAAAGCCACTTATTTTTTCTCGAAAATTCTCAATGTACAGTTTTTCTTTCGTTACTGTTTTATTATATGTATAGATGATATATTTAGTGATTAATTGTGCAAGTAGTCCTAATACTCTGAATTTTACAAATGTTAAAGGTCCGTCATAGAGATTTGTGAATAAATAATATAAAATTTGTATTCTGTGACACAAACATAAAATTCACTATGTTAATCCAAGGCACTTTGGGCTTTAATCTATGGAATTAACGACTAAAAATTCTCCACTTACTTGTAACAACGATGCATCAGCAGAATCCAGCTGTTCCTCCAACCATTTCTTAGCAGAAAAATAGTTAAGGGAGTGTCCCAATGAAGTCAGAACGAACAATAGCGACGGCGCGCCGCGTGTCGACGTGCTCGAGTACAGGCGCGAGAAGATACGAGCGAGCTCGAGAACAGCCACCGCACCCGACGCATTCGAGTCCGCGCCTTGGGAGAGCTCCTGTTGACCAAAAAAAACATGGATGCTGTAAAACATCTAAATCGTCGTGAAATATATTTTAAAATATAGTTTTCTGATTGGAGCAAGGTGCTAGATGGGATATAATGATACCAACCTAGTATTATCCCATGGCAGAGCAAATGGTCTTCAACACTACATATCTATATATATAAAAGAAAGTCGTGTTAGTTACACTATTTATAACTCAAGAACGGCTGAACCGATTTGGCTGAAAATTGGTGGAGGTAGCTTATAACCAGGAGGCGGACCTAGGATACTTTTTTAAATTTAATTCTTTTATTTACTAAAGTAGGAGTAGGGTAGGAGTAGTGTAGGACTGCTCCTACACTACTCCTACCCTACTCCTACTTTAGTAAATAAAAGTAGTAGTGTAAAGTAAAGAAGTGTGTAAAGTAGTAGTAGTAGTGTAGGAGTAGGTTAGGAGTAGGGCAGGAGTAGGGTAGGAGTAGGTTAGAAGTAGGTAGTAGTAGGGTAGGAGTAGGTTAGAAGTAGGGTACGAGTAGGGTAGGAGTAGCTTAGGAGTAGGGTAGGAGTAGGGTAGGGGTAGGATAGGGGGTAGGACACCACGCAAACGAAGTAGCGCCGGGCAGCTAGAAATAATTTATATGGCAAAACAACGTTTTCCGGGTCAGCTAGTAATAAAATAAAACAAAGTCCCTGCGCCGCGTCTGTCTGTCTATCTGAACGCGATGAACACAAAAGCTACCAAACGGATTTTTTTTACGGTTTTCACCAATGCACGGATTGATTAATGAGGAAGGTTTAGTTGTATAATTCTTTAAGGTTTTGTGTAAATGGGCTGAAATATAACGATGATTGTTGAAGATGTCGGACATGAGGGGCTTGTGTGGCTTAGTAATAACAGCCGCACGGGTCGATCGATCAGGTTAAGCTACGCTTGCCGCGGTTGGTCCGTGGATGGGTGACCATTTTCACAAAACAAGAACTACTATAAAATAATCTACGGTCACTATGTACACTATCAAATATACTACCTATACTTTAAAATCTATACCTATTACTTATATAAAAATAAACCTATATAACTCTAAAAACTAAAAGGAATAAAAATGAACTCCACTGCGGGTGACCTAACCTACGAGAAACTTATTATTTGCGGTTGGTACAGAAATCGGATTTAGGGATCGAACCGCAAAATTAAGTTTGTTTTTATTGTATATACTTTTCCGGGATAAAAAGTACCTAGTGTGGTGCCCAGGATACTAAAGAATAATTATACCAAGTTTCATCGTAATCGAACCGGTAGTTTTTGCGTGATGCCTGTACAAACAGACAGACAGACAGACAGACAAAAAATTTTTTAATCACATTTTTGGGTTCGGTGTCGGTTTAGTAACACCCCCTGCCATTTATTTTTTTGATATTTTCAATGTACAGAATTTTCACTTCTACAGATTTATTATAAGTATAGAATAGATTGATCGTAAAATTGCATAAGCAAATAAAAAATATCATTCTGGTTGAATGTGAACAGGAGTTACTAATGGATTAGCTGGGATAAAATTATCAGGGTCTCCTAATAAATATGGATTTGTTAGGGTTAAAATAGTTAGTAAAAATAATAATGTTTTTGGGAATAATAAATAAATAATTAGAAAACGTTACATTGTTATTTGCCATATTTTAAATCTCCATTCTCGTCATAAGCCCTCTGGGCGATAACAACCAAGCAAATATTTCATTGAAAACATAGCAACTTGCATACATACAGGAACAACAGCTGAAGAGTCATAGTGCGCTGCAATGACGATGGTTTGTGCCGATCCGGAGCGGCCGACCAGCTTGCCGTGAAGAGTCACCGGCTTGGACTCCAGCTTCTGAGGAGTTGAAGCTGACACCACTATGGAGAGAGAGAACAATGAGTTATCATTTTACAAGTAGCTGTTGCCTGTGGGTCCAGAACATGATCCATCAAGGTGCCAAAAACAAGATTTTTTGTCAGAGAGGCAATTTTCGTAATTTTAAGAATGTTCACAGTCTGATCTCAGTCTCGATCTGTCAAAAATACTTCTAATTTCCCACCATTTTTGACATTGATTGTCGCTGACATGAGATTGCGACTAGATTTTCAACGTTTTTAATAACGGGAATTGGCCTTGTTATATTTAAATAAAAAATGGTGAAGGAAAACATTGTGAAGAATATTAAAAGTGGTTTAATAAATCAACAAGACAGTTCTATCTCTGAAAACCCTTTACAAATAATACATTCCGCAAACTTGTGCTATTTTGATAGTCAGTTATCTTTTGCTTGTTACATGATCTCGGCCACGATGTGTATGATAGATAATATTAAAATCTTTGACAATCTGTGAATTTTTTAAACCTTCTTTTCTCAGTTTTAATGAGACAATAATACCAGTTTTATAAATGGCTAAATGGAAAGCAATTCTTTTTGGTATAAGAATAGCCATTGATGATTTTTTTAATTTGTAATTTCTTTCAACTTAAACAAAACAAATTAATCACATTTGAATCTTATTCTAAAAGTAATAGACATTACGATTGGGTGTCTCATGCCGACTATGTCGCCTATATAAAACATTTACGAATACATAAATTATATAATGTATAAATCTTCGTTGTTATGAATTCGAAGTATCATATTACTTAGATACTTTAAATTAATATTGTAGATGATTAGACACAAACACACTTTATAATACTTATTATACTATTTTACAAGAGATTGTAACAAGTAACAATGATGAAATTATAGCAATTATCCGGGCTCAAATACCGCATCTGTGCTGTAAATGAGAATTTCCTATTGACAAAATCCTGAAACAGTTTCCTGCGAATAGAAGGCAGGACCCTATTCTTAGCATTATCAGCCTATAATGTTCCCACTGCTGGGACACAGGCCTCCTATCGATGAGAGGAAGTGAGCCGTAATCTACTACACAACCCCAGCGCAGGTTGGTGGATGTCACATGTCTTTGAATTTTTGGTTCTAGGACATGCCGGTTGCCTCACGATTTTTTCTTTCACCGTGTCGAGGGCAGTGTGATGAAACAATATACACAAAATATAGTGAGTGTGTCAGGGTTCGAACCTAGGACCTATAGCTCGTTAATCACGGTCGTCACCAGTGGGCCACCAATGCTCTTGCTTAACATTCACGAATGCCACTAGTATACAATGAGGCAGTAAATAAATCACCATAGTCTTTAATCAGGATCAGAATAAAACAGAATTCTCACCAATCTGATAGCCATTGGAAGACACGGAGTTCATCATAGCTTCTAGAGCTGTTCCGGACTTGTCATCAGTGATGAAGCTATGCTGCAAGTCTCGGAGGATATCCTCAAAGTCTGGAGTCCAGCGTGCAAAGTAGACCGGTGCGTTCACTTCCTGCTGGATCATTGCCATCTCTAGGAGTTGAATGTGCTGTGGAAAAGGAATTTTGTTAGTATTACTACACAAGTCCGGCAACGGAGACCGCGGTTACTAGCGGTGCCTCGCGGCCGAACCCGCTGGGTAAAGCACGTTTGACGCGAGCCTTGCATACACTTAACGAAATTGCGGAAAGGGTGGATTCATTTACCTGTTCTCTGAATGGGTTCACAAAAATTACTTTACAGTTTAGGTGTAATGGAAGAAATATTGTTTAATACCACACAACCGATTTGGGGCAAACTGTAATCATAGTAAATTACTATCATTACAGTTTGCCCCAAATCGGTTTTATTCCCAACACAACTGTTGTGTTGGGAATAATAAATAAATAAACTTTTTTAGACCTGAAGCCATTCAGAAAAGCAATGATATACATGCGAGGTTAGCATGCTAGATTCTATTATTTTGACATTTTCAGGCAAATTGTTTTACGGTGTGTGTCTAATATTTTCCTATACAATTCAATCAAATATTATTTTTTATTAGCTGCGCATCGTGGTTTCACCCACATTAGTCTCGATCTCGTAGGAATATCGGGACAAAAAGTTTCCTATGTCCTAATCCAGGTCATGTCTACCCATGTGCCAAATTTCATCCAAATCCATTCAGCCGCTTTAGCGTGAAAGTGTAAGATACAAAAACTAAGCTTTTCCTGAGCTGCCAAGGACCAATCTATATTAAAGGAGTCCAGCTCAATTTGGCAACTCTGTCTGGGCCCACTGCAATGTCATTTGCCATTAAGCGGGACCGTGGTTTGGTTTGATTGTCTCACATACAGCAGATGTGTCCATGATCATTGATCATTCTTTGAATTTAATAAAATAACATTTACAAAATATAATTAATTATACCTCTTTTTCTTCAGGAGTCAGAACTGTATCATTCTTGGGCAGAACCAGCAGCAATGCTCCAGCTTTGCTACGGATCTCCATGAACTGCTCAATGGTGATATCCTGTACCCGAGCCACTACACAGTGACGAGAAGTGCTCCAAGAAGTTAGAGAACGGCCTTCAAGGTTGAAGCTGGCACTACGGCATCCTGATTTATAGAAAAAGTGATTTAAAAAGATGGAGAGTGAATTTATTTTTTACTTTTAAGGACTAATAATATTTATACAGGGTCGCAGGGGCATCAACGCACAACCTGTTACCATTGATACAGTACATGATTCAGGAATTGTGAAACCCTGTACTGAAACTTGAGGTTGGGATTAAAGAAAAAAATTGCTGTTCCCTACATTTTGACCTTTTTTAAACAAAATAACCAATGAAAGATTTCATCAAAGGGAGTCCAGAATCATGTAATGAACAGGTAAACAGGTCATGGTAACAGCCGGTCGATTCTGTAAAAATCTCACCGTGAAAACTCAAGTGAAGTGAGCTTGATGTGAGTTGTCAGTAGTGTCAATCCCTAGCATTATTTGGAATGACAGCTCACTCCACGCTCACTTCACCTAAGTTTTCACAGTGAGTTAGTTACAGAATCGCACTGCTGGTCTATGTCTATATCCCTGCCACCCTGTATGCATTTATTGTTTTAGTTCTACAATCCAGGTGTTACAGAAAAAGCTTCCAGTTAAGAATGATTATGTACTCTGATAAGGGACAGAAACAAAATATTGTCTTAAATTAAACAAAATCCAATTCAACAAAACAATTGAGAACTATTATGAATAATAAGTGGATTTTAAAATAGCCAGACAACCAGTTTCACTTTATTAATTGTTCTTCCAAGATGCTATTTATTACATGGTTGGGAGGTAGAAAAAGCCAACACAATAATCAGCAAAATTCTGACACTTTGACAGAAACTAGAAAATAAATTAGTAGATAAACCAGTAAAAGCTTTGAAGATTCATGATCTAAATGAATGTGGGATGGTTACCATAATGCTGTTGATGAAAATTTTGTAGTAAGTGTACTGTACAAGTTTTATCAAACAAGGAAATTCACAAATAAATACAGACAGACATTCAATGCCCATAACTAGCAGAAACTCCTTCTGATTTAAAAAAATACTACCTTGAAAACTTGTAAACAATTTAATAGATTGTCATTTGCAAAATTAGAAAACAATGACTATTTTTTTAAATTGCCGCTATTATGGTGACAATCATAAAATAAACAGCCTATGGAGTTAGGATCCCTAACAATATAACCTCAAAAGTGTTACGAATCGATATTTTGTTTTATAAATTACAACTTATGTAAAGTTACGAACTTACCATGGGGAACGGTGTGTAGGTCATAATGTTGCATCCTATACACGGAAAACTCATGAGAAGCAGCGACCGGGTTCACAGGCGACATTATGATAAAAATAGGAAGAGCTACAAGCAAATAGTAGGGCAAGTAGCCCTTAAAAATCTCGGCAAAGCCATCCGCCTCGTCTAGCCACATCTTGGTGACTAATTGTATTTTCAGTTAACAAAATTAACACAAAATACGATTTTTAGTAATAACCATAATCCAATTAGAAACCCTACGTGTGATAAGTCGGTCAATGACATTCCATTTGCGTGACACTAGTGATGCGAGACGGTGCAGTTTGTTAGTATTACTAAACCGAGATAGTTGAGTTTAAAACGAAAATAATGTTTTTATTGTATGATGTGATATTTGGCGTATTTTAAAACCAATTACTACTGGAATATGAAATTTAGTCTTCAGTCGTCACAGATAATTTACTTCTGTTAATGAATCACTGTCAAAATCACAGTGATCTTTACCGTTACGCTGTCAGAAAGTCAAAGGTAAATAACAGTGAAAGGCGAAGGACTGTATTGGAATATAACACCTGAGGTTTTGGGGTAAGTTGATTACACTAAAAATAATAAAACATAAAATAAAGTTGAGAAAAAAATGACGATTAATCAATATGGGTACCTATATTCACTCTTTTCTTGTGAAAAAACATACTAAGAAAAAGAAAACGTAACATCACTCGACGATATTTAAGTTTAGTTTTACGCAAAAAGCTATTTTCTCGACGTAAATCAATAATATTTTATAGAATACGTTTATAATAAGGCAGGACTAAGCTCAGAATAATAAATATTAATACTTATATATATATTTTGATTTGCTATAATATATTTTTTGTATTTTTATAGTTTACATAAACAAGATTATAGTCAGGTAGTTCCTTATTTGACCGCCCATTGCGCACCTGGGCGCACTATGGACCTAAAGTCAAAGACATGCTGAATAGCTGAATACCGGTATTTTACATGAAGCGGCTGCCTAATTGACCCCCACAACCCAGTTACTGGGTAATACAATACCCCTTGGTAAGACTGGTTGTCAGACTTTCGGGCTGTCAAAGATCCACGAATGACAGCCGGGACCAACGGATTTACGTGCTTTCCGAGGTACGGAGGGGTCTCGGTGTGTAAATATGGTCACCCATCCACATATCAATCGCGGCAAGCGTAGTTTAACTTGATCGATCGACCTGTGCGGCTATTTATTGGACCATGTATCCAATTCGAAAAGTTACCGCGATTACATCTATACCCCTATGATCTCCTGATAAAAAACTCTAGGGTATCTATAATCTTTGCCTCTCAGTCGCAGGAATGATATCGCGATTCGATCATAATGAAATAACCATCTCAGACTTGACCTGGTTAAATGTTTTGTGTGTTGTTTTGTGAATAATCGGAAGGCATTTATTGATAAGGTTATAGATGATTTTAAGTTACAATAATAATAATTAATTCTCTGCAATAGTCCTGCACCAACCCCCCGGTTGTCCTTGGGTGCACTTGCATGGTGCATACGGGGATAATCGTCGGTTGGTGCCTCATTTCATTAAAAAATCTAACGGGCCTCTGCGAGTTGGCTTCGGCCCCTCTTACGCCTTCCAAAGGTCCGGGACCCCAGGGTCCCGAGAAATATCAAAAGAAACAATTATTTATTCTAGGTAGGTACAGTCACCAAAGGAGATAAGTAAACAGGGTCGTCGGATATACTTAGTTGAAGTTTAGTAAGAAGCCGGATGTTTTCGAATGAAATTTAATTTGGTAAATGAACAGAAGGCCAATTCTCGCAATTTAAAACGTTCAAAATCTACTCGCAGTCTCATCTCGGCGACAAACAAATGTCAAAAACTTGTCAAAATTTAGGGAAAGTAGAAGTATTTTTTGACAGATTGAGACTGAGATCAGACTGTGAACGTTCTTAAAATTACGAGAATTGCCCCTCAGCCTGTGAACGTTCTTAAAATTATGAGAATTGCCCACTGTTTGTTTTTTAGTATTTAAAATAAATTTTATTCGAAAATATCCAGGGGTTTTCCTTGGAAATGATCAGCAGGATAATTCTCGTAATTTTTTAAATTAGTCTTAGTCAAAATATGTGGCTTGGCCATTTCGCTACATTCACATGAGCGTAAAAACTCTCACTCTCTCGGTGAAAAACTCTCATACTGTTACAAAATGGTTCTTGTAGTAACGAAACGGCCAAGCCATATATTTTGACTAAGGTGTAGAGTTTGCGAAGTTAGGCCTTGTAGAGTTAGGGCGTGTAGACTTAGAAGCTTGGCTCTACATGAGATCTGATTACTTTTTGACAGTGCGAGCTACATGGTCTCGTCTTGGCAACATTTAACATGAAATGTTTTTGTGGGATTTCATTTCTTTTTGGAAGTTGCTTATGATTTACTAAAAATCCTGAAATACATATCTTATTATTTATAACACGGACCTCCTCTAGAAATTTTCAGACCTCTAGCATCAAAATTTACGGAAGTCTCATACAAACCTTCAACCCAAGTTTAAGGGGTTGGGGGGGTAAAAGTTTCAAGTTTTAAGATTTTTTTGTTGTTTGTGTACTATTACTAGCTTACATACCAGCTTTCTAGGACTCCAGGAAGAACCTTAAGAATATTGATGACTAGCTTCTGCCCGCGGCTTCGCCCGCGTGGATGTCGGAAATTATCCCACGGGAACGTGGTAACAGGATAAAATGTATGTGCTTCCCCAGAATGCCATATATCTCGCGGGCCCTTTGTGGCTAATAACAATAGAAAACCAATTGTGTCTCATTAGTGGTGATTAAGAGGGTACCTATATGATATCTTTACCTAAGTACCTACCTAATTAAAAAAAAAAGCTCAATAACAGAAAATTAAATACCTACCTAAATAAACCTATTTCTGATGATAACTAATCTAAACTCAATAAATAAGCAAAATCCCTAAAAACTAATATCTATACGAATGACTAATCCTACCTAACAGTATTATAAAATAACCTACGGTCACTACGTACACTATCAAATATGCTACCTATACTTTAAAATTAAAATCTATACCTACGACTTATATGAAAATAAACCTAAATAACTCTAAAAACTAAAAGGAATAAAAATGAACTCCACTGCGGGTGACGTAACCTACGACAAACTTATTATTTGCGGTTGACACAGTAATGGGTCTAGGGATCGAACCGCAAAATTAAGTTTGTTTTTTATTGTATATACTTTTCCGGAATAAAAAGTACCCAGTGTGGTGCCCAGGATATTAAAGAATAATTATACCAAGTTTCATCGTAATCGAACCGGTAGTTTTTGCGTGATGCCTGAACAAACAGACAGACAGACAGACAAAAAATTTTTTAATCACATTTTTGGGTTCGGTGTCGGTCTAGTAACACCCCCTGCCATTTATTTTTTTGATATTTTCAATGTACAGAATTTTCACTTCTACAGATTTATTTTATGTATAGATATAGATATAGATCATCAGTGAGTCAGTGAATCAGTGACGAAATCGGGGTATTCTATATATCAATAAAATCTAAAGTATAAGAGCTATGCAATTGAAACTTTATAGGTTTAATAAGTCAACCACTGACATCATATCCCGAAAATTTTGTTTATCTGGTATAATCCAAACCCAAGTTGAGAAGGTTCAAAAATACGACGAAGTGCTTCGAGAAAAGGTAGGTAGTGCCCTTGCGCTTCGCTTGGCTCGTCTTGGCGGAGGCACTACCGTGCCCCCAGAAACGATCACATTCTAATCTCAGTCTCAATCTGTCAAAAATACCTCTAAAATCCCTACATTTTTGACAAGTTTTTGACGTCGATGGTCGCTGAGATGATTGCGACTATTAGATTTTGAACGTTTTTAATTACGGCTATTGGCTTTCTGGTTTCGGTATTATTATTTTTTTCTATCTCACTGAACTAAAAGACATTTAAAGACAGGATGGCAGGGATATCGACGCGCAAACTGTAGGCAACCATGAATCAGCAGATGATAGCTTTTTTTTTTTTTTTTTTTGAGGATGGGAAATCATCAAATGACTCCTCCCGCTCTGGGTGGAGCAGAAGGGAGTGTCAGACTTTTACTGACTAAAACCCACCCGTGTTCCTTCCTTAGCCCTTTATGTTCCAGGGCAGCGGTAAACCCTTTCGGATGGTCCCGCTACCCTGGCAGGCTTCGGCCCTATGGGGCCCCGTCTCTTTTGCTGACATCTCTTTGAGGCGCGCGTGGAACACGTACACGCCGTCCGGCACGGGCCTAGTCCTGATCGGACGGAGAGCTACCCATTACTCTCCGCCCGCAGGCCCGCGCCTACGGTGGCCGGGAGTCGTCACGCGGCTCCCGACGCCCGGAGCGTCTCCCGCGGCGGCTGAGGCGTGAGGTGCGCAAAGTGCGTTCCCTCGCCCACCCCGCCACCTCCTTCGCTAGCATGACTGCTTCGCAGAAGGAGGTGACTGCCTCCCCCACTCCCTCTCACCCCGGACCATGGCTTGAACCAGGGCCGGACGCAAGAGGTCGCCGCCGCTGCCAATCGCCTCTACGAGGACACGGCGGTGCTCTGCCCAAGCAGGGCAGACCTCCACCGTATGCTCCACCGTGTCCTCTGGGCGATCCTGACAGTGGTGACACCCGGGCGTCTCCTCCCGCCTGATGATGTGCAGGAACCTCCCGAAACATCCGTGTCCGGAGAGGACCTGCGTCAGGCGGTAGGTGAAAACGCCGTGACGTCTCTCTAGCCACTCCTCAAAGAGGGGTCTTACCGCCGCTATCGTGGCGTGCCCTGCGCTGGGTTGCGATAGTTGCTCCTTCCATGCCACCATGAGATCGCGCCGGAGGTTCGTCCGCTCCGCCGCGGTTTGCCGCGGATGCGGAGTTTCCCCCCGGCGTAGTGCCTCCGCACGCCAATCATATAGGCGCGCGAGGACTATCGCCTCCAGATCCCATGGTGGCAGTCCGGCAAGGAGGCTTGCTGCCTCGCCCGAGATCGTGCGGTAGCCCCGGATCAGCCTTATGGCTACCACCTTTTGGGGCGCGTTCAGGTAGTGTGCGGCTCGAAGCCGCAGTGAACGCGCCCATACCGGGGCCCCATATAGGGCCATGGACCGCACGACCCCCGCGTAAAGCCGTCATCTACCCCGGTCGCGACGGGAACTGGAGCAGATGATACCTTGCGTAGAAATTTAACGTCGGGTACAAAAAAAAAACAGCTTTTTCATAGAAAAATGCAATACCTACGTAGGGAAAATGTATCCAACAGCATTTTTTTTTTAAATAACTGACGTTAAAATTCAACGCAGGGGGTTCAGAATCATGTAAAAATTAAATGTTTAGTTATCATGAGTTTACAAAGAACATTTCTAGGAAGAACTTCATTTCCTGCGGTTTAGGCTAGTAACAACAAAAGAGATAAATATGCAGGGTCGGCGGATATAGTTGAAGTTTAGCATGAAACCGATGGATGTTTTCGAATGAAATTTAGTTTGAGAAATGAACTGTTTATTATCTATTAATTAAATTAAATTTTATCCGAAAACATTAATCCGTTTCTTACTAAACTTCTTATTTTACTTATCTGTTTTGTTGACTGTACATAAAATACTACACAAAAAAAAAACAAATACAAGCCACCGCATTTGCCTTCACAATTTGTAATAGTGTCTACGAAAGTTACGCGAGGCTACGCTTTCGTAGGCGTCCGTAACGGTTGCTACGAGTCTACGAGCTACGCGAGACGTCCAGTTTATTGAGCAATATTTTGACTATTATTTACTAATGCAGGAATTTATTATACGATCAAGAGAAAATCTTTGATAGATAGATAGATAGATAGATAGATAGATAGATAAATCATTTATTTGGCGCACACAAAAAAGACAGCGCAACACACAAAAGTACATTATTAGAGAACTACCCACATTAATAATATAAAACAAGGTGCCGACAAAAAAGACAAAATGAAAAACATACAATATCAAAGTCAAAGTGACACTATGACGAATTAAATTAATAACGAAACATACACAGTGCGGTGTGCGTCTCAAGGTTGCACCAAATGGGAGTCCAGCTCAGCATGTGTCAGGCAAATGTACCTAACGCTGATATTCTGCTGGATCCCTGCTGTGACACACGGACGTTGAGAAGACGAGATAAATTAGTGTTGTGACAGGTGTTAAGTGCAGAGTGAGGCTTTGTAAGTATACCCGACACTATAATTATGTATTCTACAGTAAGTTTTGCATTGGGTAACGTTCTTGTTCGTAGGTGTCTTAGTATTGTGCTTTGGTTACTTGATTCTCATATTACAAAGTTACATGCAGTATATAATGTGTAAGTGATTAACATTACAATTATAGTGACGTTGGCGCGAATAAATTAAAAACAATTTGGCTAGAATAAAATTAGAATTAAATACGTTCACAATAAATAAATATAGGTATGTAACTTTGGAAAAGACAAGGCTATAACATTCCTGCAAAAATATGTAATTTATGTAAAAAAAAAGATAGAAAAAGTGTTTATTCTGCAAAAAAAAAAAACAACACACTTTACAAAAAAAAAAAACACTTACAAAGTAGCCAAAAGCCTCGTACTCAAGCAATAAAAGGTAAAACAAGTTGAAAAATGAATAAGAAAGGAAATGTGTTTTAATCTAAGGGCTGATTTTTCAATCGACCGATAATTTTTATTAGTGTAATACCAATAAAAATTATCGCAAATATATATATTATATAATAATATTTTATTTATTACAAAAACTGTCAAAAATTCAAAATTATTCCTCCGATAAAGTTATCTGGCGTTGGAAAAATCAACCCTAAACCAAATAGTACAAAAATAATGAAGAAAAAATCCCAAACACATTCCTCGTAGCCTCGTAGACAATCGCTACGATACCTACGAGCCTCTACGCGGCGTCTACGTAGAGAGCAGAGACTACGACACAAATTGCAGCGCAAGTGTCTTACACCGACCGCAATTTATGTCGCCAGCGGACATTTGGAGTACGACACTAATGGGGAACAGTGGCTGCAATTCGTTACTCTCTGCACCTTCTACGAGAAATGAGAGATTTATCTCGATATGTACTCAGCAGGCAAGAGTCAAGGTACTTTCTGGAATCGTCTCGCGGGCGTGTGGTACCTACATCAGCTTATTTATTTATTTATTGGATCTCCAACAGAGGCTATACAATTAAATGCATGTTTTCAAGAACAGGGACAAATACTAGTGTGCGTTTCCGATTATAAGAGATCACATCATTCACTCTACAGCTACCCGAAAAAAAAAAAGCTACTACAATCTATCAAATTTTCCCAATCAAACTTGAACCTTAATGCTTTAGAGATAAAATTGAAAATCTATTGAAGAAATTTGACAGATTGTAGTAGCTTGATGTGCTGGCGTCTGTACTATAGGTACATCTCTGGCTAACCCTACGGGGAATTCAGGCGTGATGTTATGTTATATTCAGGCTTTGTTCTTTTGTCTAAGCTTCATAGTAGATTTTCTTGCAGTTCAGCATTTTAAAAAGAAAACAAACAAATTGCAATTTAGTTCAAGAGACCTCTTTTATTTCATTTCCGGTAAATTCGTTTCGCCATTACCTCTTGAATTTTATCTTTGCATCAAGATAGCAACGCGAACGCAAAAACGGGTCGTAATTACTCTGAAAAATCACTTTTTTGTGTCGAAACAGAAATGGGCCAGGAGATGTACAATTGTACAGGCAATGTTTTGTAAAGACCTGCCCTGCCTTACTCATTGTACTAGGTTATGGGCGAACCGCGAAAGCATTAATAATAATCATATTATCATCTTTGTGTATTTACATTTTGTGGATCAAAGGACCACGATTAGATTAGGAGTTATTAAGGAGAGAAAAGTTTTGATTTTGTTTCAAAGAACTACCTTATAATATTGTTTCTAAAAGTTTTTTTTTTTTTTGTAAAACTGGGTCTTCCCTTGATTTTGTATACACGGTAAATCGATACCATCATGACATTTTAAAGGTATATTAATTAAAGTATTTACGGAACTAATTTTGAGTAGTTACATTAAGATAATTTGAAGTAATATGGCTTTGGAGGTGTATAGTAGGAGCGGTTGTCGCGAGTCCCGGGGCGACGGGAGCCGGGGATGCGTCGTGGAGTACGCGTAACCACCAAGAAGGTGGATACAGAAGGTCTGCTTCCTAAATGAAGTTATAAGAAGGTGACTAGAGAAAAATCATTATTGTGGAGAACAATGGGACAGTTTAAGGGCCACTTGTGCATCATATTGCGCGTGTTTCTAGGTTGCTTGGGAAACTTTTAGAAGTGAGAGCATATTATCAGGTTTTGTGGTATATGGAGGTTCTGAGCTTCTCTTTCCAGTGGAAGCGGTGTGGTGTGCGAGGCGCGAGGCGGCGCGGCGCAGTGCGGCGCTATCGAGCGGGTCCGCGGGGGGCGCGGGGTCGCGGGCCGGGGGCGCGGGCCGGAGGCGCGGGGCGGGCCGGTGCACGCGGCAGTGTGCGCTGAGCCCCCGGGAGCGCGGCATGGGTGGCGCGCTGCTGCTAGCGCTGCTGGCGGCGGCGCGGGCCAGCGAGCCCAATGCCACCGAACTCAGCCCCTCGCCGCCACCAGAAGATGACAAAACCCCGCTGTTCCCCATCGACCTGTTCAACGAGGAGCAGCGCCGGTCTGGCGCCGTGCTGCTGCACGTTGTGGGCATGGGCTACATGTTCGTGGCCCTCGCCATCGTGTGCGACGAGTTCTTCGTGCCGGCGCTGGACGTCATCATCGAGCGCCTGGCCATCCGGGACGACGTGGCCGGCGCCACCTTCATGGCGGCGGGGGGCTCGGCACCCGAGCTGTTCACCTCCATCATCGGCGTGTTCGTCTCCTTCGACGACGTCGGCATCGGGACGATCGTGGGCTCGGCCGTCTTTAACATTCTGTTCGTGATCGGTGCGTGCGCGCTGTTCTCTAGAACGACTTTGACACTAACTTGGTGGCCCCTGTTCCGCGATTGCTCCTTTTATTCCGTGAGCCTTCTCGTGTTGATATACTGTTTCCGGGACAGCGAGATATACTGGCAGGAGGCGTTGGTGCTGTTTTCGCTGTATGGAGCGTACGTGATGTTCATGAGGTGGAACCAGCCGATGGAGCGAGCGCTGAAGAAACTCATCTACAAGAACAAGGTGACGCGAGTGCGGAGTACTGATCAGCTGATGCCAACGGTGAGCTCGCCCGCACACACCCAAGCATGCATGTTGCAGTTTGGCGCAGATTTGGCAGGCGTTCAACTTTCCTCTATGCCAAATTTCGTTAATCTTTTCATCATCTAGAAACAAAAGCCGTCGATTCCGATACGATGGTGCTCATAAAGTAACACCTTTCATTCAGAAATTTGAAGAAAATGAGAAAAGTGTGAATTGCGTTGTCACCAAATCTGCGCCAAAATTTAGAGTATCGACTTTCAATAGAGCCTGCGATGTGTTGAACCTTCTAAACGTTAGATGAAAGACCTTCTCTTATCCCTAATCGTCTTAATAGTGCATTAAAATTAGACTTCGATAAGAAAATGCCGTACATAAATTACCATCCCTTCAGAACAGGAATAACATTCCAATATGTAGGAAAATGTAGTGAAAATTAAGGAATTCCTAACATTTGACCTCAATTTTAACTAATCGTTCCTTTGTATCGTTAACATCTAACGACATTGTGTTTGGTTACTAGACTGTTATCGTGATCGCTTTTATGTTATCGCCGAATACATACGAGTACTTTGTTTCTCATTTTGGTTTTTGCACTCGTTTTCGTATGAAAGGACCACTTTTTATAGTAAATAGGAACGTCAGAATTTGGAATTAATATTGGAAATCAAACAAAAATCGCATTTATTTTCATCCGGCGCCTACCCGCCATTACTAGTTCTGTACGAAATTCGAACAGTCGATTTCGATATTTGAAAACTTGAATTCCATTCGTCTATTGATTTGGCGGGTTTAGGTACTTACTACGGATCGCGCCGCGTACAACCGAACCTTTGAAGTATTTCTATTTATTGTATAGTAAATGGTCGTATATAAAGCAAAATCAAAGCGCCTACGGAAAAACTCAATAAAAATTCTTTACATATCCAAAGCGTCGGAATTTTAATTTCATTTTGTCTCGCTCTTCTTCTCAGGGAAACAAAATTCAATTTTGGAACGATTCAAATTATTTTCAATCGTATTTGAGTAAGTATCGATGTAAGGAGATATTTCTATTTTAGACAAAAAATAGATGGTTAGAATATTCTTTATTATGTACGGTCATCAAAGGAGATAAGTAACTAGGGCCGTCGGATATAGTAGAAGTTTAGTAAGAAACCGATGGACTTTTTCTTTTTTTTTTTAAAATTTCATTCGAAAAAGTTCACCGGTTTCTTACTAAACTTCAGCTATGTCCGAATACCCTGGTTACTTATCTCCTTTGGCGACTGTACACCATAAAAATTACAGATATAAACGTAGATATTTTACAAGGGGTGACACAATAGGCGGTCTCGGCATCGCTAAAAGCGATTTTAGGCGATATTAAAAATGACCATTATTACAATAATATTTTACACATACACATTTGACACAATAATGGACATTGCTATAAAGGCCGGTTCTACGATAGCGTTTATCGTCAATAGAGCGTTATTATTACTAATAGTTAATTAGCTATTAATATTGTTGTAGGCAATGAAAGTATCCACTGATTTTTACTAGAACTTACCTACTATGTATGTATAAGTAACAAAAGTTTTCATAAAAGTTACGAAGGTAACTTTTATGAAAACTTTGATGATGAAGATCATCATCTGCCTTTTCCCAACTATGTTGGGGTTGGCTTCCAGTCTAACCGGATGCAGCTGAATATCAATATTTTACATGGAGCGACGGCCTATCTGACCTCCACAAACCAGTTACTGGGTAATACGATAACCCTTGGTAAGACTGGTTGGTACATAAAAATTACATTACCATAAAAAAAAAGTTACTCTGTTACACGAAACAGACAAAACACGTATATAGGTAATTTTCGCAAACTAATAAAGCAGGTCATATATATATATAGGCTGAAAACAGGGATGTCAGTGCCGTTTCAGATCATAAAAAGAAAGCGATATTTATTAAAACTATGTATAATAATAATAACTAATAACTATGTTTGTATTACGATTTTGGGATAATTTTCAAGGTATGGAACAACAAACTGAATTTCATATAAAATAAAGTTAAAATTTTATTGTATTTTATCTGAGATTGTGAACTCTGCGTGATTATTTATTTTCAAACAAGATATTTAAACCCTACTTTCTGACCGCAAAATATGTTAAAAGGCAGATGATGATAAACGAGATTTCAATAGATTCTATCACTGAAGAGCTGAAGGTTAACTGGTAGAAAATGCCTATGGCATTAATTCCACCTTTGTAATGTGCTTAAAGTAATAAATAAATAAGACCTTAGATATTTTAATAAGCGGCTTAAATTCTACCAGCTGACAGTAGAGATAATCAATTTATCAAGATCAAGATATCAAGATCCCTACCAGCATATTATTGTTATGCCATTGCATAACAATAATATGCTGGTAGGGATCTTGACCGTACTTCCAAGATTGTCCTGATAGCCGTGGAATACCTCTCCACTCGTCACAGGCACCTCCGTACATATTGCCCCCTTGTCGCTACGACACTATGTGCTAGCGACCGTTTTCGGGGGCCTATTATTGAGTGTGCAAGTCACCCCCTGCCATTTCATCTGTGAATATTATATTATCATTGGTCAGGCAGGGGACATAGACCTTCCATAGGTAACCGATCCACTATAGCCACCCAAATCCATAGCCCTGTAGGTATATTTTGTTTCCATGTTCTGCAATAGTCCTGCACCAACCGGGTGTTGTCCTTGGGTGCCCTTGCATGGGGCATACAGGGATAATCGTCGGTTGGTGCCTCCTCATCCTTTAGAATTGTGGAAAGGGCCTCTGCGAGTTGGCTTCGGCCCCTAGTACGCCTTTCAAAGGTCCGGGACCCCAGGGTCCCGAGATATGTCAAAGACTCATGTGACTGCATGTATCATCACCATTTAGGTAATGATTAATTACCCCGGTAGGGCCGAGTTTGCAAGACTAAATCTGGTTCCTAATGTACACTATGGAACGCAATAAAGTATTGAGTATTGGTTTTGCAAGTCATCAGAGCGCTCACGAAAGGAAAGGAAATTAGTCTGGGTAGCTGTCAGCGGATACGGTGAGGACGATATGGCTAAATATCAATTGCCGTGCCCCTAGCACGCGGCTACAAATCGATAAATTTTTTAATAATACGTAGTTTTAGTTGTACAGTCAACAGCAAAAGTAGATGATCAAAATCAGAAATTCAATACTAATGAACGGAGTTCGCGTCAGAACTGTGTGGTGTCGAAGTGATTCAAAAGTATGTGATTGTAAATTATACCAAATATTTACTACAAGTACAGCTGCCATATAGCTGCGAACTCCGTTCATTAGTATTGAATTTCTGATTTTGATCATCTACTTTTGCTGTTGACTGTACCACGCAGTTAATAGGACGAAAATAGAACGAAAAAATCATGCATGTTCTCTGTCGCAGAAATACGACACGAGCGGTGGGGCACAGAAATACCTATGTGTCGCATAAATGCGACACAATAAGCGGTTGTCGGGTTAAGAACATTTTTTTTAAATGATCTAATCTAGTGCTTGACTGCGATCCCGCCTGATGGAAAGCAGTGATGCAATCGTTGATGGTAAAGCGCACTAATTTATTATGAGCCTATTCACTCGTTTGCGTTCCTATTGGGGGACCACATTTTAATTTTGAGCTTTTGAATGCGTCAGCTTTTAGTAAAAATTCTCAAACAATTGTAAATTCAGCCTATAATTTGTAAAAGTAGCCACTCATAAGATGCCATCGGTTAAAACTCTAACCTTGAAAACACTTAAATTATAATCGGACGGGAAGACCGCTGCAGGCAAATTGTTCCAGTCTTTCGATGTACGCGGTATAAACGACGAGGTAAAACGCTTCGTACATTTTGCTGATAAAATATACTTAGCTTCAAGCGTTTCTAAAAAAACTCGATAGGGAATTGCAACCAGCGGGGTAATGGCGTAATACACTATCAGTAGCAATGGACTTAATTTTGACAGTTCAACAACATTCATTGCGTTATTTACATTTTCTTTTCGAGCAGACACATTTCTCGAACATATGAAGCAATGGATTAGCAATATCCTTCAATATGATTCAGATTGAGATCGACAGTGTGTTGGTTCGTGCCGGTTAAGAAGATGCTAGAAGCTATTGTTCATTTTTAACCAACTTCAAAAAAAGGAGGAGGTTCTCCCTCAAATGGGGTTAAAAAAACCAGAGGGAAAATTACCCACCTTTGAGGGTCGAAACGCTCGGGTCATGAGGCCCGAAGGCGCGTCTCCTTTTCAAGGAAACTTCTCGCCGACTGGTCGACAAGTTTTTGGCCAAAAAATTCGCATTGCTATTCAACGTGGCAATGCTGCCAGTCTTCTGGGCACGTTTCCAGACGTTCGCAAACAGCGATGCGGACGAGTACTTCGAGTGTCCTTTTATTTTTGTATTATTTTGTCTAGTTAGTCATTTAATTAAGTACCTAGTGTAAACGTAAAGCCGTTGGTCCCGGCTGTCATTCTTGGATCTTTAACAGTCGTTACGGGTCGTCAGAGGCCCGAAAGTCTGACAACCAGTCTTACCAAGGGGTATTGCATTACCCAGTAACCGAATTGTGGAGGTCAGGTAGGCAGTCGCTCCATGTAAAATATTGGTATTCAGCTGCATCCGGTGAGACTGAAAGCCGATCCTAACATAGTTGGGAAAAGGCTAGGCAGATGATGATGTGTTATATAAACATACAATAAAATACCTATACCCTATCCATTAGGTAAACCGTTTTTGACAGATGGAACTAGTGATTGCAGCAACACACAATACATTGATTGATACACGTACGATATTATAATGTCTGTAAGAAGCAGTAAATAAGATAATTCAATAAGACAAGGCATTTATTCAATTTATTTTATTACGCACTTTACAGTTAACTTTTACGTAATCTGGAATGTGTACGTTCTAAGACAGCTGTCAAAAAATGGTTAACCAAATGGACAGGGTATACCTTGTCGTTTTTCATTTTATCTCCAAGCAAGCATAGAACAACATATCATCACTTTAAAGTATAAAATTGCTTAACAAATTGTATTATCGCAGTTAGACAGATTGTGATGAAATTCTACCGAGTTTATGGAAATGATTACAATAGTTTTAATTGACGTGGTTCTGGATTGAAATATCAAACGGCAGTTTCTGTCTGGTTTTTAAATGGATTTCTGAGGTCCTCTGTTATTACATTGTTCATATAAATGCATTAACAAAATGATTCATAGTTGTAAATGCTTAATGGTTGGTGTTGAATAAATGTTAATTGATGAATTACAACTGTGTTCGTGGAGTTATCGTCGTCAATTTGATAAATGACTACAATGGACGTTTAAATTGGTCCATTATGATTTTACATTATTAAGCTTTCAGTGGTGGCCCAACCGAATCAGGGAGCCTACTCCTAAGTGCAAAGTGCGAATGTTCGGATCGCACCGACACATGGCCAAACCGAATATTATTGAAAAATGCGAAAAAAGTTCGGATCGGCTCAGTTGGGTCAGGACCATAGTCAATATTCGAAAGAGTGGAGGAGTGTATGATCGGAACCGACCGAACCAAATAGTAACTTCGTAGCAGGAAATATCCGAATATTCGGCCGATACTACTTCGGAGTAGACCCCCAGCTCCGACTTACGAGTCGGGAGTTCGAACCCAGACAGGCACTGCATTTTGCGTATTTAATTTTATCACCACTGCTCTCAAAACCATGAAGGAAAACCGTGGATAAATAATAACAGCCGCTCAGGGGGATCGATCAGATTTATTTACGCTTACGTTGGTCTGTGGATTAATGACCATCTTTACATACCGAGACCCCTCCGTTGGACCCGGGTAGCGGGATTGTCCGAAAGGGTTACCGCTGCCCTGGAACATAAAGGGCTAAGGAAGGAACACGGGTGGGTTTTAGTCAGTAAGAGTCTGACACTCCCTTCTGCTCCACCCAGAGTGGGAGGAGTCATTTGATGATTTCCCATCCTGAAAAAAAAGCCGTTGGACCCGGCTGTTATTCGTAGATATTTGACAGTCGTTAAGGGTAGTCAGAAGCCCGAAAGTCTGTGAACCAGTGATGGAAAGGATGGAGGGAGGCCTTTGCCCAGGCGTGGGACAGCGTGGGATAGGTGATGAAATAAATTAATAAATAAAGACTTTCATAAAACCAGTCGAATTCATCCAAAGTTGAAGCATGATCTTTTGCATTACAGACTTTAGTCAAGCTAGTTGAAAAACCAGGACAAAACTAAAGACTTATAAACACGAGATCTTTAATATCCGAATAGATAACTTCCCCTCACTCAACTTCAAACAAACCCGAAGACAATGTTCATCAGGACTTTAACAATGATATTTGCAAAGTAAAACCCATTTAGAAGTTTTTAACGAAACAAAAGGTAGGGAAAGCACGCGAAATGAACAGAATTTTATGAAAATTGTTCTTTTGACTTCGACTTCTACGTCCACGGAACTGCGCTTAAATATTTATATATCTAGGTATACTACCTACATATACAACTAAATAAAATTGAAGTGTCAGTGTGTAATGTCAAAATAACCGCTTTACCTTTCAATGGCAAAATTTCACCATTTGAAAGCTACAGGCGCCAGCACATCAAGCTACTACAATCTGTCAAACTTCTTTAATAGATTTTCAACTTTATCTTTATCACAAAGGCAGTATATTTGTGAACAGAATTCAGTTGTCACCTGTAAATTATTGCACCAATTCATGTAAGCCTAGTACTTTTTTTTGCGCAGAACTCGCACACAGCATCTCGCGAACAAAATACACAGTCTTTTTCACCTGTAAATTGCAACCTTTCGAAGTCGGGGCAGTTCGCTAGTTTTCTCATAAAATACTTCCAAGACACGAAAGCAGAGATTTATATTTATTTTGTAGCTCTTTTACTTAAGGAACTCCAGTCGATAAAGGAAACAAGTTTACGGCTTGAGAGAGCACAGGCTTTGCTTTCGAAGTATATACAGGCACTACTTCGTTTGCTTTGAGTCTTAGATCTTTACTTTAGTTTTTATTATATTCTTTTGATTTATCAGCAATGTGATTCTGTAACCATCTCACCGTGAAAACTTAGGTGAAGTGAGCGTGGAGTGAGCTGTCATTCCAAATAATGCTAGGGATTGACACTACTGACAACTCACATCAAGCTTACTTGACTTGAGTTTTCACGGTGAGATTTTTACAGAATCGACCGGCAGTTGTTTTTGGATTAAGAACCGTTCTAATTTACGTTACGTTTTCGACGCGTGTTCGTACGGTCTTTTGGTTCCTTTAAAATCAGCCGAAAGCTGTCTGTACATATTTTTGGAGGGCCAATACGCAGCCCACGTATTGGCCCTCCAAAAATATGTCCATAAGTTACGGCCCAAAATGGCCATGTCAAGACTACGCCTGCTTATTTCACACTAACCTAACGTAAATAGGTGTTACCTCGTAACATCAAAATTTTGCTCACGTTTAGGTATACTATTTGCTTACTTTTAGGATAGATACCCACTTGCAAAATCTATGTGCGTAAGAGCAAATATTATGACACCGCGCCCGCCTTGGGTATCCACACCTTGAAAAGGCTTAATGCTATATAATATAATAATAATAATATCCCTGGACATTTCACACAGCGCCATCTAGTCCCAAGCTAAGCAACTATATAAATTAAACGTCAATATAAATTCAGGGTGCTTTTTTTCTCCTTCTTATAGTTGTCAGGAACTGAATTTAAAGACAGCTTGAAATTTACGACGGTAAAAAATATTTAGGTCAAATCCAATTACTGCAAAGGAACTGTGTTACGTACAACACCTTGTCCAGTCAAATCTTCAATCAATCTGCCTAGCCAACTATGTTGGGGTCGGCTTCCAGTCTAACCGGATGCAGTTGAATACCGACTGTCTATCTGACCTCCACAACCAGCCAGTTACTGGGTAAAATGATACCCTTTTGTCACACTTGTGGGCTTCTGACTACCCGTAATGACTGTCAAAGATCTACGAATGATAGCTGAGACCAAGGATTTACTGCTTCAGAAGGGTCTCGATATGTAATGGATAGTCACCCATCCCCACCGACCGCGGCAAGCGTAGCTTAACCTTCTAATCACGAATCCCTCCAATCAAGTGTTTGTGACCTAACCTAATTTTTACGTTAAAAAAAACAAACTATAATAAAAAACTTGGCAACACTAGCATTACGCAAGGGTGGCGTGCTAAGTTCACGTGTGTCGTCGCTTTGATTTCAAACGATTACGTATATTTTTATGTTAAGGTTTGCGTTTTGACGGCCATGTTCGCATTTATGCGTTATGATGACACGCGAATTAGGTTACAGGGTTATAAGTTTGCGCAGTAGTGCGGGGAAATTAGTCGAGGTTTTTTGACGTTTGTGGTGCAGCGGAAATTGGTGTCGTTTGGTTTTTAATAGTGTTTTTTTTCCTTTATGGTGTTGTATATAAGTGTTGTGAAATACCATATTATTGTTGTTTTATTTAGGGTAGTTTTTAAATATTTCTACCTTAAATGGAATTAAAAAATATTTTTCTTCTTTTGGGCTCACCACGGTCATGTGAAAAAATATTTTTCAGTTTCTATAACACTTAATAAATGAATCAGTGCCTTAATAAAAACTTTTTTGCAAAAAAAAATCAACCACTTCCAAAAACGTCACTACAAAGTGAAAAATAACTTTAATTTCGGAAGTCGGTGTCGTTGGGTTCACATCTTCGTTGTTTGCCACCGACTTCCGAAATTAAAGTTATTTTTGTTTAAAAACCAAACTACTGAACCGTTTTTGATGAAATTTCTATGGGACCATTTCGGAACCCTTTCCAAGAAAAAAATAATTTTTCAAATCGGTTGGCAAGCGACGAAGTTATGCGCGAACAAATATTTAAAAAAAAATGCATACATCCGAATTGAGAACCTCCTCCTTTTTTAGAAGTCGGTTAAAAAAACTATTAAAATGGCATTATATCTGTGTTCCCTCCCACAATTAACCCGTCTGCCTTCAAAGCAAGAGTGAACAGGCATCTTCTGGGCACGCTCGTTCCATCATATACCTCATCCATCGCTTTCCATCAGGCGTGATCGACGTCAAGAGCAGGCCAATAATTAAGCAACAAAAAATTACAACCTAAAAGAGAAAAATAAAAACTTTTTTGCAAAAAAAAAAACAACCGATTTCCAAAAACGACACCACAAAGTGAAAAATAACTTTAATTTCGGAAGTCGGTGTCGTTGGATTTTCGTTGTTTGCCACCGACTTTTCACTTTTAAGTTGTGATTTTTACCAGTAATTTTGGTTTAAAAACTAAACTACTGAACCGTTTTTGATGAAATTTCCATGGGACCATTTGGAAAGTATACCCTTTTCAACAAAAAGAGTTCCAACAAGAAGAATTTTTCAAATCGGTTGACAAGAGACGGAGTTATGGGCGAACAAACATAAAAAAAAAGAATACAAACATCAGAATTGAGAACCTCCTCCTTTTTTAGAAGTCGGTTAAAAAAAATATAAATAATTTTTATTTCTACACAAGTTAAAACAGCTTAAAAGAAAAGACATTATTTTCTCTTTAATCCACAAAAGTTTATCAGAAAGCACAATGCACAAAGCATTATTTTTACACAGAGCTTCTACTTTCAAAAGATGCCTTTTTCTTGCACTGTAAGTGGAAAACTGTGTAAAAGCTGCTGACTGTGTATTAACTAGTTAGCCTGCATCTTCGTATTTCCTGAACGAATTGCTGAAAGTGGAAATGAAAATTTTTCACACAGTCTGTGACCGTTTCATTTCAGAGGGGCCCGTGGCTAAATAATAACAACCGCGAAGATCGATCGGTCAGGTTAAGCTACGCTTGCCGCAGTTGGTCTGTGGATGGGTGACCATCTTTACATACCGAGACCCCTCCGTGCCTCGGAAAGCACGTTAAGCCGTTGGTCCCGGCTGTCATTCGTGGATCTTTGACAGTCGTTACGGGTAGTCAGAAGCCCGAAAGTCTGACAACCAGTCTTACCAAGGGGTATCGTATTACCCAGTAACTGGGTTGTGGAGGTCAGATAGGCAGTCGCTCCATGTAAAATACTGGTATTCAGCTGCATCCGGTTAGACTGGAAGCCAACCCCAACATAGTTGGGAAAAGGCTAGGCAGATGATGAGTGTGTGACCGTTTCATTAGATCGAAATTGAGTTTGACATTACCTTGCATTTTTACTTGGATCAAAAGTAATAAAATATTTTATGTATAGAGTGTTAAGTAAAAGTAAATTTAATTAACGAGGTTTATTTTAAAATGCCGCTACAGTTTAATTAAAAACTTTTGAATATAAATTTAGTTTAAAATGTAGATAGTTAATTTCTTGATTGCAAGCGAGCCTTCTAAAGCATATTTTAATAGTTTTAACTTTCTGATTATTTTCAAACATACTTGGCAAAAACATTATTCCTATAAAACTGCTTTTAATAACTAACAAAATGTAATAACTAAAGTTTAAAATAACCCAAACAGAACAATCAACATCTGTACGAATCTATTCGAGCCTAAATACGGGCTACAAAACACTGCTACGGAGGTACGTCAATACCGCTACGGGTGACTACGGGCTACGCTCGTAGCTCTCGTAGATAGGTCTACGATAATAGCTACGCCGGCGTAGCTGCTATTAAAAATGATGCATTGTATTGTCGGCAACCAAATGGATGACGGTTTTTAGGTTCCGCATCTTTTGTTATATTTGTTTGAGGTTTTTCTTCATTGATTATAGGAAAAGTTTGAGATTTAGTAACGGTGAAGGCTATGTAAGGTTTTGGCGATGCGATGTAGAGAAACTATCGAATATTCGGAAATAAACTTTATCATATAGGTAGTTCCAGCAAAGGAATTGGTCTTTTTAGCTTCTAGAAATAAAGTTATGGCCGCTGTAATTTAACTAGTCTTTGCCTTAACGGCATCATATTTCTATTTAGTAATAGGATAAGCAAAAAAGTAATTAACACGGTTTTTGTACCGATTTAATCTCTTTACATCTATACTAATAATAAAGCTAAACAGTTTGTTTGAACGCGTATAAAAAAAAAATAAGAGCGCAGGCGGGCGACAGGATGTGACGCGGTGGGTTGGGGGCCGAATTTCACGCGAATGAGCTAGTATAAGTCGCGGGCATAAGCTAGTACTTTATAAACAATATTAAACTACATTTAACGTTACTCAACCGGGTGTTTTCAGGTTTTTATGCTATGTTGATTATTTACAAATGGATTTTATACGTAAATGTTCTAAAAACAATCATCCATAGCGCTTCCCCTGAGATCCGAAGGGCTCCACACTGACTTAAGTGCCGTTTACTTAATCCGGCTCCATTCTAATGTGTTCCAGGCTACAGACGGACTTTTAAAACTTCATTTAATTTTGTAATTAAAAATTATTTGAATGACTTATTGAAGTATTTTGGAATTTAATGTCTTTATAATGAGTAATGCCTCATTGGATTCAGAACCAGAGGTTGAATAGGGAAGTGTCAAAATCATCATTGTCACAGTGGTGTAGGGGTATCGTGTTACCCAGTAACTAGGTTGTGGAGGTCAGATAGGCAGTCGCTATATGTAAAATAATGGTATTCAGCTGCGTCTGGTAAGACTGGAAGCCAACCCCAACATAGTTAGGAAAAGACTAGGCAGGTTAACATACTAAAAGCATGTATATGTAGGTATATTATTAATATACCTACTTAAAATAATAATTTTGCCGGCCCTGAGCTTAAGGGGCACAACACAGACTTAGGTGTCGTTTACTTAATCCGGCTCCGTTCAAAACCGTTTCAAGCCACAGACGAAGTTTTAAACTTCATTTAATCTTGTAATTAAATATGATTTGAATCCCTTAATTAAGTAGCTCAGAATTTGATGTCTGTATGGAGGGTAAATGATGGGGAAAGTTTTTAGTATGAATATGAATAGCTATAAAAGTAAGAGGAGAATATAGAAACTAAATAACGTCGTGAGTACATTTAACCGCGATTTTTATGGACATGTCCAAAGCTTTTGACCATGTGGATCATCAGATACTAATGACTAAGCTAGAAAAATATGGAGTAAGAGAAAAAGCTCTAAATCTTACAGAATCATACCTAACAAATAGATTACAAATAACACGAATAAACGATACAAAGTTTGAACAGATTTATATGTCCGATCCAAAAACAATCTTGTATGGAGTGCCCCAAGGAAGCATCCTTGGACCTCTTTTGTTCATAATTTATATAAATGATCTCCCAAAAGTCATAAACCATCAAATGGTACTATTTGCGGAGGAAAGCACAGCCATTTTTACTGACTATGACGAAGTTGAATAAGTATGAGACAAATATCAATAAATCGCTGGAAGCGATTATTAATTGGCTAACTCGTAATAATCTTAAAACCAATCTTGACAAAACAAATTACATGACATTTACAAATAAAAAAAACAAAAAAGCTACAAATACGCTATAAAGGCGAAATAATAAAAGAAGTCGATAACACAAAATTCTGAGGTATATACTGACCATAGACTGAATTGGAAAAACATGTTGATCCAAAATGTTCATGTTGTCCAGCCAAATCTTGTAATTTAAAACGTTCAAAATCTAGTCGCATTCTCATCTCAGCGACAAACAAATGTCAAAAACTTGTCAAAATGTAGGGAAATTAAAAGTATTTTTTGACAGATTGAGACTGAGATCAGGGCCCGTATTCCCGTAATTTAAAACGTTCAAAATCTAGTCGCAGTGTCATCTCGGCGACAAACAAATGTCAAAAAGTTGTCAAAATGTAGGGAAAACAGACGTATTTTTGACAGATTGAGATTGAGATCAGACAGTGAACGTTCTTAAAATTATGAGAATTACCCCTCAGACTGTGAACTGTCTTAAAATTACGAGAATTGCCCGGTCTGTAAAAAATTAAACCAACAGTCCTATGCCCTTTACATGCTAAGGAAAGTTGTAAACGTTGTCTATTTATCAACAGGATTCCAAAAAAGGCAAACAGCCTCTTTCCAGCTTCTAATTTCAACCTATTTAATATCAAAATCTCTATTCATGTTCTTGTATTAAACAGTGACATTATTTAACATAGCATCACGCCTATGTCCCCAAAGAGTTAGGCAGTGGAATTTAGTTCACACAGTTTAAGACACGATATCATAACTTTTTTCCTTAGAAAGAATCATTTATAAAACATAATACAATAATAATAGCCACCGATACTTCAACATTCATTGATTGCTCACTAAGTATACACTGACCTTCAGTGAACTCACGGTGCAATGTACGCTAAAGTCATTATAACGGTCATCACTACATAATGTATTACTGGTTCATGGCCAATCGGACAGGTGGTCACTATCGTTCATACACACATACACACCCCACGTAAACATGTACAGTTAAACCAGAAAAAGTATAGGCTTTTTTTTTTTTTTTGAGGATGGGAAATCATCAAATGACTCCTCCCGCTCTGGGTGGAGCAGGAGGGAGTGTCAGACTCTTACTGACTAAAACCCACCCGTGTTCCTTCCTTAGCCCTTTATGTTCCAGGGCAGCGGTAAATCCTTTCGGATGTTCCCGCTACCCTGGCAGGCTTCGGCCCTATGGGGCCCCGTCGCTTTTGCTGACATCTCTTTGAGGCGCGCGTGGAACACGTACACACCGTCCGGCACGGGCCTGGTCCTGATCGGACGGAGAGCTACCCATTACTCTCCGCCCGCAGGCCCGCGCCTACGGTGGCCGGGAGTCGTCACGCGGCTCCCGACGCCCGGAGCGTCTCCCGTGGCGGCTGAGGCGTGAGGTGCGCAAGGTGCGTTCCCTCGCCCACCCCGCCACCTCCTTCGCTAGCATGACTGCTTTGCAGAAGGAGGTGACTGCCTCCCACTCCCTCTCTCCCCGGACCATGGCTTGAACCAGGGCCGGACGCGAGAGGTCGCCGCCGCTGCCAATCACGCAAAAAAGTATACGCTTCGGTAAACTTCTTGTTTCCGAATAAGCCCGAATGTTGTGCCACAGAGTAACCCGAGGCAAATTTTTATTATAGGGCCCTTTGTAATGCACCTAACATTGTGCGTTTCCATGAAGTTTTCTCTCTCGAGTTACTCACGCGGATCATCTATCACTCAAAAGTTTTGATGTTGCATTGAGTTGCTAATGTACGAGCATAACTTTGAGTCATGTAATACAAAATATGTAAGTACCTCCCTGAGTGTCATAACTACGAGTATATTAGATCTCGTCATCCCACGTTCGAAGATATCTAGACAATGCCCGAAGCGCATATTTGTCTTGGTATATCTGTAGGTACATTTATTATTTATACTACCTCATTGGTTACCTGTACTTAGATGAACTTCGGGCGCTTAGGGGCCACTAGAATGATTAGATCGAGAAATTATTTAAGAAGATTTTTTTAAATTTTTTAAACGGGCTAAAATGCAGACTCCGAATTTATAATTTATTCAGTATATTTTGGAGTCTGAATTAATGCCCGTTCATTTGTAATATTAAATGGTGTATCAGAATCGTGTTACCCAGTACCTATGTTGAGGTCAAATAGACAGTCGCTCCATGTGAAATGCTGATATTCAGCTGCACCGGGTTAGATTGGAAGCTGACCGCAACATAATTGGGAAAAGGCTTCGCAGATGATGATGGACATAATTGGAGAAATGTGGGTGATACACTGCCTAACCCTTCGCGGAACACAGGCGTCATGTCATGTCATATCTTAAAATTTTACCCGCGGCGTCGTATGCGTGAAATCGGAGAGAACGTTCCCGTGGCCTAATTGAATAGGCCACGGGAACGTTCTCTCGGACTAAAAAGTATGTTATGTCCTAAGTGCCTAACCCAGGTCATGTTCTACCTGTGTGCCAATATTAACATAATCCGTTCAGGTGTGAAAAGTTAATAGATAAGTACACAGACTTACTTTTGCATTAATAATTTCATTATTATTTATTACATACATACGCAACCATTACAGTGTCCCAATGCGGTAGTGTGTAGTTTATTAACAGTTAATGGAATATTAGTATGGATAAGTAAAAAGACCGACGTATCCTTTGTTGAACACACTTAATTACTCTCCAACCGACCAACAAACTTGAGCACCTCAAGCAATACTATAAAAGCAATCTTAGCATCGTTCACAAAGCGCGGTCGACTGTCCACGGCCCCACAGTGTGCCACGGGAGGCGGTTGGCGAGCTGCCAAAGTGTTCGGAGGCTGCAGTTTCAATAGTCCACGTTATGTGTTTTATGGTCGCATTACTGTATGTTAGGTAAAAGGGGGTAATTAATTTTGGAGGCTATTAGATAGTTAAAGGGGTGTTTTGGTAGTAGCGTTTGAGTTTAAGTTTGTTTGTGTTTTGGCAACCGGGAATGTATGACATTTTTTGACTTGCTATTATCATTTTTTCTAGTGGTCGTTAGGGCGACTACTGAACATGGGGTTCTGATTTTTAACCTTAGGCAGTGTTAGGTAACTAATAATGCTGATGTTCGTCTAAACTCGAATGATTTCATTTTCTACGTTTTTTTTTTTACATTTATGAAGATTTATTTAGGAGGTTAAAAATGTATACACTGGGTTAACTTTTAATACTACGTAAACTAACAAACTATTAAAATTAAAATATATTCTCTAACAAAAACTGTTAACAAACTAAAATATGGCGTCGAAATATTCCTCCGTATCGCTGTCTGCCTGGTAACGTAACCAAGAGAGTGCCTCTGGCAAAGGTAAAAGCCAGTACTTGGATCACAGGAAGTGTCAACCAGCCATTTGGATATTTCATTGAACAAGTCATGACCAACAACCTTAGAATAGACAAAGCTTCATTGAGTTATTTCGTTACAAAATTTTTAGTAGTAGCCCGTAATTTTTATCCTTTTTTTTTGACATTGATTTACATTCCGTAATTACTTAAAGTCACACCCGGACTTATTACTCTTTATTTATTTATGAAAATCGTCTACTTTTAGAATGTTTGTAAATATGTGAGCACTATGTATCTATAGTTAATTTATATGTCATGGTTTCATTAATCCATTTTAATTCTTTTACCTATTGCGGTATAGTAATTTTATTTTTAGGTGCATCGTCTTCACATATAATTATTATATAATTAATGTATGCAAAATATTGTAAAACGTTTTGAAAGAGTAACGGTGGAGTTTCTTGCCCATTTTTCTCCATACGAAAACTACCTTTTGGAAGGGGCGACTAGAATCAATTTTATTTTTATTTTATTTTTGACGTTCAAAAGTGCCTTTTATGTACCTATTTGAAATAAATGATTTGACTTTGAGTACACCAGAGACCAAATCAGTTCCCAGAGTGTAACAACCTGCGCATTTAGTTTGTCATTCAGTGCTGATCTCGACACTGATTTATAGCTATATAGTTTTCGCCGTGTCATAGATGTCTGAGGTGTAACGGAACACGTGACATTAGGCAAAGGTAGGCAGGGACATGATTCGAGAAATCCTTTGTGGATAATCTAGACTAAAAGCGTCCGGAAAACTTTCCGGTAATGGGTTTTAGTTGTTACTGTTGAAATATGTAGGTACTGGCTTCTGTCTGCGGCTTCACCCGCGTGGATGTCGGAAATTATTCCACGGGAACGTGCTACGGGGACAAGGAGTAGTCTATGTCCTTCGCTAGGATTAGGATATCGTCTATTATCGAAATCCGTTCAGTGGTTTAGGCGTGAAAATGTAACATACAGACAGAGTTACTTTTGAATTTATAATATGTATTATTATTATGTCGAGAGCTGACGGGCACCTTAGATGTTGGTTCACACCTCGCCTCGACGAACACGAGCGCTGGGAAGTGCTTCATGCTTGACGAGAGTTTTCTTACTATTTTAATTTTTGAGGGATGATATCAGGCAAACTAAAATTTGTTATTTCATGTTTTACGGTTAGATTTGTCTTAAGCCACCTTTTGCCCGTGATTCCGTTTGCGTGGAGGTCGGAACTTATCCCAAGGGAACGTAGGAACTAGCGGCATAAAAAGTACATATCATAAATATCCCTGGACATTTCACACAGCGGCATGTAGTCCCAAGCTAAGCAACCTAATGCTTGTGTTATGGTAACAAGATGGCTGATAAACTACTTATATACATTTTTTTTTTGTAAATACATACATATTATAGATAGAAAAACACCCAGACTCTGAACAAATACATGTAGGTCATACAAATATTTGTTCCGTGCGGGAATCGAACCCGCGACACGCAGCGCAGCAGTCAATCGCTTAACCACTGCGCCAACCGTGCCGTCAAATCATATGACCTAATCTAGCTCATGGTCTACCCATGTGCTAAATTTCATTCAAATCCGTTCGGTCGTCTTAGCGTAAAAGTAATAACAAACAACCATATATACAAAAATCAAATCTTTTCTCTTTATAGCTTAGATATTAATATATCGCGAAAACATCGAGGACACCGGCATGTCCTAGAACCAAAGATTTGAAGACATACATCGATCAACCCGCACTGGACCCGCGTGGTGGATTACGGCCCACTCCCTATCACAGAGAGGAACCCTGTGTCCCAGCAGGGGGAACGTTATAAGGCTGTTAATGTATGTAAATATAGTACTAGCAGCGTCCCGCGTTGTTACCCGTATAAGTGTCGATCCCGTAGGAATATCGGGATAAAAATTATCCTGTGTTAATTCTAGTTATAAACTATCCGTGTACCAAATTTCATTCAAATCCGTTCAGTAGTTTTTGCGTGAAAGAGTCATCATCATCCATCCATCCTCATAAACATTCGCGTTTATAATATTAGTAAGAAGTAGGATATATGTAGTAAGTCTGTATGGATAGTATGGTTTATATTTTATTGTAGAGGGAACGTTAGCATGCAGATAAGTGCCTATTTGCGCTTGTGACATTCAGTCTGTAAACAAGAGGAATTCCGGGAGAGGGCATAACAAAAAAGAATCCGGCAAGCGAGCTGTCATTAACATTCGTTCAGATTTGCATGTCACCACGCGACTGCATACTAACCACCGCTTACATGAATTGTTTTGTCATGTTGTCGTATTTAAATCGAGTTCAGTAGGTATGTTATTATTGGGTTATGGGTTGGATATAATAGGTAGTCTGTTTCACAGATTTTTATTACAATTTCCATTATTTTTATGACTAACAATGAGCTGCTCGCTCTGCTAAGCCTTGTGATAAAACTTGACATTTTGATTATCATGCAAAATCATCATTGTACACCAGTTTATACAACGTGGCGCTACAATGGCGACAT
Source organism: Apamea sordens (assembly GCA_945859715.1). Taxonomy (NCBI): domain Eukaryota; kingdom Metazoa; phylum Arthropoda; class Insecta; order Lepidoptera; family Noctuidae; genus Apamea; species Apamea sordens. The sequence continues at coordinate 3,872,896 of OX244002.1, forward strand.
TAATTTAACGCACGGGTAGGGCTAGTGGCCAGTAATCATAAAAATTATAACAACATAAAAAAATCGTAACTTGAAAACTTCCACCTGCACCGCGCGCCGACATAGGGCTCTCTCTCTTTCCTTCAATTCGCCTTCTCTTTGCTCGTTAATTGTTTTAATTACATTGATGCGATGTTATGATCCGTGACCCCGGCAAATGACCCCTGCCCTCTAAGATGCTATTTTATAAAATTGTTAATAAATAAATAAATATTAATGTTTAATTAAATTAAAATATATTCATAAAACTACAACGCAAAACCGTATACGTGTATTAAATTAATGTCGCCATTAAAGCGCCACGCTGTATACATATTGACATTGATGAATATTATATATCAAATGTCCCAATCCCTAGCATCTGGTGGAGTGACAGCTCAATGTCAAAGTCAAATCATTTATTTAGAATAGACCGGCTGTAGGTCATGTTTGGGAATCAAATCCTAAAACCCCTTAGTGCAAAACCCTATCCTACCTAAAGGCCAATTCCCGTAATTAAAAACGTTCAAAATCTAGTCGCAATTTCATCTCAAAGACAACCAATGTCAAAAACTTGTCAAAAATGTAGGTAAATTAGAGGTATTTTTGACAGATTGAGGCTGTGAACGTTCTTAAAATTACGATAATTGCCCCTCTGATCTTTCAGTAAAAACGAACTGTAGTTTCTTGAAAATAACAAGACTCAACGCCGGCTCTTTGTTGCCATGTCCATAAGCTCACAAGCTCTCTATAGAGCTCCATAGAGCTAATATTGACGTGAACTTAATGCCAGCCCGGATGTACGTAGATGGGAAATAATAAACTTGCCATCGTCTAGTCTAGACGAAAGTCTAGACTAGAGGAATTTACTATTATTATAGCTGGTGATTGTAACAAGATTGATTTCATAGATAACCTTTTGCCTGCGACTTCACCTGTGTGAAGGTCGTGATTTATCCCACGGAAACGTATTATGACTTGGGTTAAGACCGCTCAGTCATGGTTCACCTGTGTGCATCGAAATCCATTCAGCAGTTAAGGTTTTTAAAGGAAGACAGTCAAAGATATTTTCTTATTTATAAGATTAGATTGGTAAGTTTTTTTTAGGACGGGAGTATTGTGTAATACAACGAAATAAATAGGACTGTTGTAGATACAGTTTATTTTTGTAGTAATAAATAGGGTGATACTGTTCCTCTCTTTAAACACAAACGAGGTTCATATCCTATCAAGCATTATGAGCCTATAATGTTCCCACTGCTGGGAGAGGCCTCCTCTCTGTGAGAGGGGTTGAGCCGTAATCTACCACTCGGGCCCGGTGCGGGTTGGTAGATGTCACATGTCTTCAAATTTTTGGTTTTAGGAGATGCAGTTTTCCTTCACCGTTTTGAGAGCCAGAAGAATAATCAATATTTTCAGAGAAATATAGCCAGACACTAGACACTACTATACAAATTGCATTATATACGGTGTCACGAATTGCAGATCGTGGTATATTTTTTAATAAAAGCCCATTTTCAATAAAATATGTTAATTATTGAGGGTGCCAACTTCATTAAAATGCACAAATTGCTGCATGGTCACTGTAGTGATTTCGGAAGCGCGCCGAATTAATTATTCGAATCTCGGTTTGTGAGCCCCGCGATATAATGTTATCATTGCAAGGTTCGAACCTCTGGTATTAAGCACTCATAATTTATGCTGTGGGTGCATTTTTTTTTCATAAAAATATAAGTTTTATTCTACAGGAAATCTAAATCAAATCAATTGTATTAAGTACTTACGTGTAATTTTGCAAAGCATGTGTCGTGTGACTATAAATGATACGCTGAGGAATGATGTGGTAAGGCAAAGATTGAAAAGAGTCTGCATTCGCGATTTATTTGCCAAAAATGTAAACAAATATGCGTTTATGGAATAATAACTTGAATTCCTACACAATAAAGTTCAGTTTACGCTACAACTTCAATCATTTTTATAACTTTTTCAATAGTGCTAGTCACTCTGAAATCAACATAATAACCATTAAAATAAAGTTGATATTTGTTTAACTCGAAATAACATAAATTTGAAACATAAGTTTGAATAGACTTTAGATGGTTTGATCATGTTGAGTGAGTTTATGTATGAATGTGTCCTTTTGTTGTTTTCAACAAGCCAATATCAGAAACGAGGCGTATAAGTTACGAAGACCAAACTTAATAGTACCAACCTAAAACATCAGAAAAGATTTTAAAATATTGATTTCAACATCCCCGGAGGATCAGGAGAGATTTTTATTGTCGGCAGGAAAATCTGTGATACCGTATCTTCACTGCATATTTTACGATCAATTCGCACTGTAGCTGCTCCGATATGGATAACATTCTAGCACCGAAGACTGTTTGAATAGCAGTATCACCGAATACCAACATAATACATATAACATCAAGCCTATATTCCGTGATGGGGTAGGTAGGTAACTAGAAACTACTATCTGACCAGGATTATATCTGGGGGCCTACTCCGAAGTGCAAAGTGCGAATGTTCGGATCGGACCGACACATGGCCGAAGCGAATATTATTGAAAAATGCGAAAAAAGTTCGGATCGGCTCAGTTGGGTCGAGGCCATAGTCAATATTCGAAAGTGTGTAGGAGTGTAGGATCGGAACCGACCAAACCAAATAGTAACTTCGTAGCAGGAAACGGCCGAACATTCGGCCGATACTACTTCGGAGTAGACCCCCTGGACTTTAAAAGAGAATGTGACCTCTGAGTTGGTTTCAGCCTTTCTTCTGAGAGTAGACAGATAGGAAACGCCGACCTCATCTAGTTTAAAAAAATATTATTGACGTGTAAAAGTGTTTGTACAAAGTTACTTACAAAAATAAAATCATTTATACCCACATTTTGCTGTGCAGTTATGTGGTAAATGGAATGCTGTGTAGTAGGAGGTGTCGGGCGATTCCATAGCGCGATTCCATAGGTAGCTATTAATGGGGCGCAAACCTAGACTCCGGTCTAATATTTAAAATATTAAACTGAACGCCAATTCCCGTAATTAAAAACGTTCAAAATCTAGTCGCAATCTCATCTCGGCGACAATCAATGTCACGCAACGTGTTGTTACGCAATTGCCCCGCTAACTGTGAACGTTCTTAATATTATGAGAATTGCTCCTCAGATACCCACTACATCGCAGGAGACGCCCTGGACGGGAGTCAACAGCCGACTCCCGGCCAACGTAGGCGCGGGCTTGCGGGCGGCGAGCAATGGGCAGCTCGCCGCCCGGTAAGGACCAGGCCCGGGTCGACGGCGCGTTGTGCTCCACGCGCGCCTCAAAGAGATGTCAGCACGAACTGACGGGATCCGCTAGGGCCGATGCCGCCAGGGCTGCGGGTTGTTCGAAAGAGATACTGTGGCCCCTGGCACAGGCAACTGAAGGAACACGGGTGGGTTTTAGTCAGTAAAAGTCTGACACGCCCTTCCGCTCAGCCCAGAGCGCGAGAGGTCATTTGATGATTTCCCACCCAAAAAAAAAAACATACCCACTACATATAGAAGGTGTTGTTTTGCAACCTCGTCAAATTCAAGGAGGTAACTATGCTACTGATTCTCGACATGAATCAATAATAAAATAAGTAGGTATTTTTATTTTTCAAATTTTCGGAAACGTTTGTGGGACACGCATATTAAAACGCGGCCTGTCTGAGACCGCACTGTAACTGCCCTTTTACACACACATAAAAACGCGGCCGCTTTTTAACGCGATTCTGTTCTTTGAAATTGGTGTATTTTGAAATACTGTCAAAATTAAATAACTAATAAAAAGTATGTATTCATTATTTACCAGGGATTGTAATTTTATTTGATTATTTATGTCTTTCCTAGCAGCCTCCTGAAATTTGACGAGGATGCAAAACAACAGCTTGTATAAATAGCAATAAGGATGAATTTAAAAAAAAAATCGTAAATCCAAACTAATATTATAAATGCGAAAGTAACTCTGTCTGTCTGTCTGTCTGTCTTTGCTTCACGCCTAAACTACTGAACCGATTTGTGTGAAATTTGGTACAGACATAGTTTGGAACTTGAGAATGGACATAGGATAGTTTTTATTACAAAAAATAAAAAATAAAATAAAAAATAAAATTTATTCCGGACATACAGCGCCATCTATTGGTCAAGAGTCGGTGTCATCTATTGGTGAAGTCACTATTCCACGCGAACGAAGTCGCGGGCAAAAGCTAGTCAAATCATAATTATAGAAACGAAAACGCCGAATATTGATTTAAAAAGTAACCATTTGTGCCAACTGGAGTGGACAGTACTCATATTAAAAACGTTTGTTGGCATAAACTTTATATTATACTTAATATTTTCTGGCTTAGTGCCAGTTTAAACTGGCAGCTTGTGTGAGGCTCACCGTTGTCTGGCGTGGCATGTGACGGGCAAAAACAAGCCTTGAATTGAATGATAAATGAATAAGGCTTTAGAGATATACCAAGAGATATTTCAATAAAAATATTTATACGTTTATCGAGCCAAGTCTTTTTACGAGTGACTACGCTTTTACTTTATGGATTGGTTTATTAATATTTTGTGGGGTTCGTGGCCAAAGTCTAACTGCGTTTGTCCTGTCAGTATGTAGTTAGGTTTTCTTTACACAATGGAGACCTCCAGTCAATCCTAACGGTCTTGGGATATACTAAACTGTCTGCTTAAAGGGGAAGCGCAGGGATTATATTATGAACTAAGAGGGTTGTATTGATGACTTAGGGCTGGTTTTCTGATCCATAGTTAACTCAACCAATTGTTAAAAATAATAACTAATGGTACTAATAATAACTAAAAATTTATCAAAAACACATTTTGCAAAAATTTAATAGACAAGTGAGTTGCGATAAAATTGTGAGTTACAACATTTTGTTATACATTGCTTGTAGACTCGCGAAAAAGGTGCGCAAAACAAGCAGTGGACAACATCTACGATGAAAGTATCAGTTTTGTCGCGTTAGGTTTGAATCTACCTGAAAAAACGCGTATTTCTTTCTTGTTGGCATGAACTGAGAATTAATATCAGACTTTCGGGCTTCTCACAACCCGTAACGACTGTCAAAGATACACGAATGACTGCCGAGACCAACAGCTTAACGTGTGTTCCGAGACACGGAGGGGTCTTGGTATGTTAAGATGGTCACCCATCCACGGACCAACCGCGGCAAGCTTAACCTGATCGATCGATCCGTGCGGCTGTTATTACTTAGCCACAAGCCCCTCAGAAACTATATGTCACCATTACAGTGAAAAGGCCTGTTCGATGAAGGCCCATATTTTGACAATGACTGTGAATATCCCGAACGTTATTCGAGAGCTCCGTATTGATTGGCCGCAGTTTGAGTCAGTTACGGCCATAATAGCCGCGCTTGGCAGGTTGTGATAAGATGTTAATAGTAGGCAAAAGTGCTGCTGATATGATTATCACAGGCCATTCTATAGCCATTAGTGACTGGCTGTTTGAGACTTCATGCTCGCTCGATAACTGGTTTTCAGTTGAGTTGTGTTTGGGGTCGCTGAACAGAAGCCATTTTGAACTGGCATAATGAATGTAGGTGTCTTAAAAGTGTTTTTGTTTAATTGAGCGTTTTGTTTTATTCATATATATAATGTAATCAATTTAGGAAACAACAGAAACACTTTTCCAAATATATTCCACTAAGGAAAGAACGTGTTGATCTAATAAATAAATTAAACAATCAGCAAATTAAATTAGAAGACAGCAGAAAAATATATGAAATTGATACACAGCGCTTACAGTCTGACATACAGGTACTTGAGGGCACACTTAGTTCCCTTTACATAAAATATGTGGGTTCTCAGAACCAAATTAAAGAGCATATTCTTGCTGCTAGTGAGTTAGTTATGTGTCAGTGTACTTGTCAGGTTTCAAACCCTGTTGCTGTCCAGCCTGAGGCAACGGAGGACCCGTCCCAGACTGAGAGTTTGTCTCAAGACTGTAACCTTAACCAAGACATACCTGATATAGTACAAGATCTATCTCAAGTGGTACAGCCTGAGACTGGTATTTGTTCATCTTTCAGTAGTCATGATTCAGTTATATTCTCAGATAGTATAGGAAGAGGTTTAGGTAAATTAATTAGTGACAACCTGAGTTATTCTACTCAAAATTATTGTATGCCAGGGTCAACCTACAAACAAATAATGGCATCAGTAACAGGAAATTTATTTAATCCTAAAACTAACATTACTGTATTTGTAGGTAACAGTTCTAATGTCAAAAAACATGAAATCACTGACTGTGTAACTGAGTTGTTAAAGTTAAATTGTAGAAAAATAATATTGTGTGCTTTCCCATATTTTGAAAAATTGACAGATAGACAAAACAAGTATATTCATATGCTTAATAAACATATGCACTTTTTAGTTAGTCATCACAGTGACAAACTTGTATATTTTGACACCAACAGTTTTGTGGAAACTTTAAAGTCGACTAGGGATACTGTGTATCTGCCTGTTAGTTTTAGACACATAATAGCAAGGCTATTAGCTTCTTATATAAACTCAGACATAAATAGTATGTCGAAGTCGTGTATTATTAACACCACATTGGTTAGTAATAATACTAATAATAAGGTGGTGAGCCTGAATAAATGTAGCTCAAATGCTATAAATACTTATACAAATTGTACGAAGGGGGTTCCATGTCCCTCACTCAATGTGAGCTCACCGTCCGGTGATGACATTGAAGTCTTGGGGTTAACTCCGGATAATCTTTTAAACTAGTTTGTAAGACAACAGAAGGTACCAGTAAGAATATCCTTATAACTAACAACAACAAGGTATCTTCTTGCTCTAAATTAAATAAAATAAAAGGAGATCAGCAGAATGCCTTGAAATTATTTCATCAAAATATTCAAGGTATTTCTTCCAAATTATTAGAAATTGAAATCTTTTTAGAAAAAACAAAGTTTGACATTGTTTGTTTAACTGAACATTGGTTAAAGGATTACCAAATGCTGATTAATTATGAGAACTATAGTGTTTGCAGTTGTTTTAACCGTAAATCTATGCTACGTGGAGGTTCTCTAATCTTAATAAAAAATTGTTTAAAATCCAAGCAACGAAACGACATAGTGGATTTATCAGTTGAACATTGTATCGAACTGTCCTGTGTTGAGCTAGATAAGCATGTTGTAGTGTGCGTTTACAGACCCCCTAATTATCAGAACTTTTCTTTATTTGAGTCAATAATGGAAGATGTCCTAGCAAAACTTGCATCCAGTAACAAAACCACAATTATTTGTGGTGATTTTAATATTAATATTTTGGAAAATAATTCAAATAGCAGTAGATTATTAAGCCTTTTTAAATCTTTCAATTTATTTAATGTTTTTACAGAACCGACTAGAGTAACCCCATCTTCTGCTACTTGTATCGATAATGTCTTCTGCGATTGTGATTATTTAGATAAAGCCATCGTAAATTATCTGCCGTCCGATCATAGTGGACAAACGGTAACTTTTAAGTTTAAAACACCTTTGCAAAAAGTGCAAATACAATTTAGACCAATAACGACTGGCAAATTAAATAGATTTAATAGTACCGTAAATAATAAGTTAAATGTTCTGGATCATAATATGAACGATGCAAATAAATTGTATGAGGATTTCTTTTCAATAGTGCACACTGAATTCAATAAAACTTTTGAAAAGAAAATAAAAAATATCTGCCCTAATTTTATATTTAGTGACTGGGCAACTAGAGGTATTAGGATTAGTAGGGAAAGACTGTTCGAGCTGTACGGCCTTAAGCCTTATATCAACACTGAAACTTTCAACAAGTATGTTGCTATGTATTCCAAAACTTTTAGAAATACCTGCAAGATAGCTAAAGCCCTGTTCATTAGTAACAAGATCAAAACGGCGGAAAACAAAATAAAAACTGTTTGGAAAGTTATACACAACGAAACTAGTGCGAATAAAATACGAAACAATGATTACGCATTGGAGACTTCACGTGGTGCCATAAGCTCTAACTTAGAAGTAGCTCAGGAATTTGTAAATTTCTTTACTAATATACCATGTAAAACGACGGAAGTTTTAAATTCCTCACCCGTTGTCTCAATTGATCTATTAAGAGCTAACGTTCCAGGCTGCTCGGTTGAATTTCAATTTAAACATATAAACCCTATGATTGTTATAAAAGCTTTTCGGCAAATCAAAATCAAATTGACCGAAGATTTATGGGGAATGTCTATCAAAGTTTGTACATCCATAATCGAGACTATAGCGCCATACTTAGCTTTGATATTTAATTTGTGTGTAGATCAAGGAGTCTTCCCGGATTTAATGAAATACAGTAAGGTTATACCGCTTTTTAAATCTGGGGACAGCAAAGACACCAACAATTATAGACCAGTATCCGTGTTGCCCGTATTCAGCAAGGTGTACGAAAAGGTGATGCTCAATCAAATGCTTAATCATTTTAACACCAACAAAATCTTACATGATCAGCAATATGGTTTCACCAAAGGACGTTGTACGACTGACGCCGGTGTAACCTTATTAAAGCACATCTTTACAGCGTGGGAGGAGGCCCAAGATGCCATAGGAATCTTTTGTGACCTCTCCAAGGCATTTGATTGCGTCAATCACGAAACCTTGCTTTTTAAACTCGAGCATTACGGAATAGGTCAACTTGCGCTCAGATTAGTAAAATCTTATTTATATGATAGACAACAAAAAGTTCAAATAAATGGTGTCAATTCTCTTGCTTTAAAAGTAAAAATGGGTGTTCCACAAGGCTCGATTTTAGGTCCTTTCCTCTTTTTAGTATATATTAATGATCTACCCCATTTATTAAAGAACCAACCACAAATGGTGTTATTTGCTGACGATACTTCCTTAATTTTTAAGATAAATAGGCGTGCATCAAATCTTGACGACGTAAATAACGCCCTACTGCAGGTACAAAATTGGTTCACTGCTAATAATTTGGTATTAAATGGGAAAAAAACTAAATGCATAAGATTTGCTTTACCAAATGTTAAAAGTAGTGATTGTGACATAGTATTGAACAAAGAGAAACTAGAATTCGTCGATAAAACTGTTTTCCTGGGGATCACGCTCGACTCAAAGCTGCAATGGGGTCCTCATTTAACATCTCTTGCAGGACGGCTAAGTTCAGCAGCTTATGCTGTAAGAAAAATCCGTCAAGTTACTAATGTAGATACCGCGAGGCTAGTCTATTTCAGTTACTTTCATAGTATCATGTCTTACGGTATTTTACTATGGGGACGGGCTGCAGATATCGAGTCCATTTTTATTCTGCAGAAAAGAGCCATCAGAGCAATATATGGCCTCCGCAGGCGCGATTCTTTAAGGGAACTGTTTAAAGATATTAACATCATGACGGTACCTTGTCAATACATCTATGAAAACATAATGTACGTAAGAAAAAATTTAAATCTTTTCAATAAAAGAGGTGAAAGACACAACTATAGGACTAGAAATAGGGACCAATTAGTTCAAACAGGTTTCAGACTGGCTAAAGTAGACTCATCCTTCATGGGGTACTGTTTAAAATGTTACAATAAAATTCCTCCCCACATACTCCAACTGAATGAAACGAAATTTAAATCTTGTATTAAACGCACACTATGTAGCCGAGCATACTATAAGTTAGGGGATTACATCGCTGACAAAAATGCTTGGCTCAATGCTGGTCCTGCTCCACAGAGGCGCATAAACTAATTAGCATTCGGAAACATTGTTGGAGCTGCTGAACATTGGCAAAAAAAAAAAAAAACTATCTTTGCATTGTATAAACTCAATTGTTTAGAATTGTATAATTGCATAGCACACGTGTGAGCACTATGTACTTTCTATAAAGCTACCATTTACTGGGTACGTCTTTCATTGACTTGAATGTGCCCTGGCAGCTGTGAGTATGTCATGCTCACTCAAATGTCTCGCTGGTGGTGGCGTGTGTGTTGGATCATTAAGTTCCCTCCAAAATGGTTGAGCTGAATGGTGCTGATCCATACGTCATGTTCGTGAACGGGCGCCGCCAGTAGGGACTGGTCATCTCTTAGCTGCCTCGGCTTATTTTAATTTCTGAATTGTTTTTGTTTTTTTATAACGGACGCTTTTAACGTGCACGTATTTCTACATCGTTCTCACATGGTTAATTTCAACACGAATGATGTAATCAAATATTTTGTAACAATTTTATGATTTAAAAGAGTGTCCATGGAGTTTCTTGCCCGTTCTTCTCCATAGGTACCTACGCTTTGGAATGGGCAACTAGCTTCATCTTTCTGACTGACCGACCCTTTGACAATTCAAAAGTACCTGTAATTGGTTTAGTTGAATTAAATGATTTGAGTTTGAGTTTGAGTTTGAATTCAAATTCTAAAGACGTTTGGATTCAGTTTATAGTGTTACATTTTACTTTATTTTAAAGAGTTTATTCATTCGATACGTGTATCAAGTTAATGCGATCAATGTTGTATGTCTTACTAAAACATGCAACGACATTACCTTTTCAAAATTTTACTGTATTTTACAACAATATGCCTTTAACAATCAATATGCCTAGTCTTTTTCCAACTATGTTGGGATCGACTTCCAGTCTAACTGGATGCAGCTGAATACCAGTATTTTTCCTATGTAAAATACTTAACAACCGGAGTATCGTATTATTTATTTTATTTTGTTTATCCATTTATTTCAGGCATCAAGGCCCATATAAACACATACTATACAATATTAATACAACTTAAATCTGAATGTGTTTTTTTATATACCCCTTCGGCCAGAACACTTCCTTGAGGAAATTCTCGAGATGATGTGTCAGAACACGCACCACGAACGAATTGAAGTTCGTGTTGTGACGCGACTCCAACTTCTCGACCCTCAAAGTCCAGTTGGTCTTCACACGCATGTACTCCACGATCTCCTCAACCTTCGTGGAGTGGTGCAGTCTGGACACGTACAGCTGCGTCGTGGGGATTGCTGGACGCAGCAGCATGGTGGGTTCTGCCGGCGCGGTACCGCACTGGTACTGACAAGGGGGTTTCTTCTTCTTCTTCTCCACCTTGATGAAACCATTCTTGTCGCACGTGTCCTTCTCTGGACCCTGCCTTTTCAAAACAGTGTTGGGTTTCGACCGGCTCCGTACACCCCCTTTTGGTTTTCCCGCTAGTTTTACCTGCGCCCTACCCTGACACTGGGTTGTAGAGGTCAGATATTGTGCCTATCTGACTACACCTTGGTAAGACTGGTTGTTAGAATTTCGGGCTTCTGACGACCCGTAACGACTGTCAAAGATCTACGAATGACAACCGGGACCAACGGCTTTACGTGTTTTTCGAGACACTGAGGCCCGGAGGAGTCTCGATATGTATTGGATGGCCCACGAACCGACCGTGGCAAGCATAGCTTAACCTGGCGGCTGTCATTTAGCCACGGTCAACGGCGGCACCAATCCACGGACCAAATTCGGCAAGCGTAACTTAACCTGATCGATAAACGTGGGACTCTTATTATTTAGCCACGAGCCCATCAACATCGTGATAGCAAAAAAAAATAATCAGCTGTCTCATACATTCGTGACGGGTCGACAAGGAATTGATGTTTTGTATGGAACAACACAAAAACACCATCAACAAAAACACCATCCTTAAAAGACGAATTTTTGGCATTTGAACGATTAGGCGCTGTTGCCCTGACAACCAGTCTTACCAAGGGGTATCATATTACCCGCACTAAGTGGATTGCGCAGGTCAGATAGGCAGTCATTCCATGTAAAATACTGCTATTCAGCTGCATCCAGTTAGACTGGAAGCCAACCCTAACATTGAGAAAAGGCTAGGCAGATATGAGGCGGTGTTGTCCTATTTCTTCTAAAGGTACAACAGCATAGTATAAATTGTGCACATCCTACAGCCATTCAACCAAACAGTGGCAATATATTGTGTTAGTTATCTTAACGCCCTGATTAACGCGGCTCGAATATCTAAGTAGTGTTCATCGGACATCTGTCACGCCTGAACCCCCATGTGGGGCCACAATTAATATAAGTTGTTCATAAGGCTGGGATTGGACTTAATTATGTGTCTATAAATTTATTAAAGACCAGCGGTGTAATTGCGTAATACACTATCAGTAGCAATGGCCTTAATTTTGACAGTTCAACAACATTCATTGCGTTATTTACGTTGTTGAGCAGATAAATTTTTCGAACATATGAAGTAATGGATTTGCAATAGCCTTCAAAATGGTTTAGATTACGAGGGTCATTCAATAAATACTTAACCTACAAAAAGTGAACGAAAATTTTGGAAAAGTGGCAATTTATTTTTCAACATAGTCTCCTTTTAGTTCATACACTTAGCCCAGCGATGCTCCAACTTTTTTAACCCGTCCGAAAAATAGTTTTTGTCAAACTCTGCAAAATAGGCCTCCGTGGCGGCGATGACCTCCTCATTTGATCCATATCTATTCCCGGCGAGAGATTTTTTCAGATTAGGAAACAGAAAGAAGTCACAAAGGGCCAAATCTGAAGAATACGGTGGATGGGGCAGCAATTCGTAGCGTAATTCGACCAATTTGGCCATGGCAACGGCAGACGTGTGAACCGGTGCGTTGTCGTGGTGGAACAGCACTTTTTTCTTCGCCAGATGGGGTCGTTTTTCTTTAATTCGGCGTCGAATCGGCCCAATAAATCGGCATAGTAAAGCCCTGTAATTGTTTTACCCTTCTCGAGGTAATCGATGTAGATCACACCTTGTGAATCCCAGAAAACGGTGGCCATAACTTTTCCGGCCGATTTTTCAGTTTTCGCCTTCTTTGGAGCACGTTCCCCGGTCTGGATCCATTGTTTTGATTGCTCCTTGGTCTCTGGTGTGTACCAGTGGATCCAGGTTTCATCGACGGTCACAAAACGACGCAAAAACTCCGTTGGATTCCGCTTAAACAGCGCCAAACACGTCTCCGATGTGGTCTCACGGTTGCACTTGTTTTCCGGTGTGAGTAAACGCGGCACCCATCGCGCCGACAGCTTTCTCATGCTGAGTTCCTCGTGAAGAATATGATGCACTATTCCTTCTGAAATGCCTACAGTCTCAGCTAGCTCCCGAACCTTCAATCGGCGATCTGCCAATACGAGATCATGGATTTTTTTAATGTTTTCCTCCGTAGCAGCTGTTTTCGGTGCACCTGGACGTGGTTCATCAAAAACCGACGTACGGCCACGTGCAAACTCGTTGAACCAATTCTTGACGGTGACCATCGATGGAGAAGAGTCACCGTACACAGCATCCAAGCGCTCTTTGATTTCGATGCGCGTTTTCCCTTCCAAAAATAGGAATCGAATCACCGAGCGATATTGCTCTTTTTCCATTTTTGTAAAACCGATCGATACATTCGCTTCCATAAGTTGTCAAATTAAAACAAATGAAGGGATTGGAATGAAAATTTGAAAAAATAATTAATAAAGAATGTGCTACACTGTGGTAAAACTCTTTTGAAACTACAGCGCCCTCTGGCGATGAGGCTAGGTACTTATTGAATGCACCTCGTATGTTTGAAAGTGTGTTACGCAATTAGGGTGCTGCTCTATCGGTGTAAGTTTCAGTTTACTAGTGTATGACACTAGCTATTTGTATCTGGCTGGTTTTGGTATCATTGAAAGTTTAAATTTTAAAGAACATAATTCCAAATTCAAATTAGGAAAATGTGTGATTTTCATTTGTTTTTCGCACTGTCAAGATGAGTGAATCTAATGAAGAAATTCGATACATTTTAAAATTTTACTACAAAAAAGGTAAAAATGCAACGCAAGCCGCGAAAAAAATTTGCGATGTTTATGGACCTAGTGCAGTGTCTGTGAGAGTAGCATAAATTTGGTTTAAAGGAGTAATTTTCGAAAATTAATCATGGTCATCATCATAAACTCAAGCCTTCTTCCCAAGCAGGTAGGCAGAAATTACTGCTACGATCCTAATTGTTTACCTTTAGAAGTATTTGTGCCAGGTTTCTAGTTTCTAAATTGTATTCATTGAACTCTTTCACAAAAAAACTATATTCTTCCCTTTCACCCCGACAAGGGTTGATTTAAAAAAAATCGTTTGTTGGAGTTCCGTTATATCAGAAATCTTTGAATTTATCTGATAGATAGCGCCTACCCAGAGACTGAATCAGGCCCTCAACTTTATTTCGATACACTTGTCTTTTTTGTTAATATCTATCTACCTACTTGAAACAATAATTGTGTATGTTTGTTTAGTTGTACCTGCTAGAAACACCATGCCCATAATCAGCCTATAACGTTCCCACTGCTGGGACACAGGCCTCCTCTCGATGAGAGGGAGTCATGCCCACCCATAAAAGTCAAAAGATTTTCTCCATAATTGCCTTTAGCGACAACTGGTGTTACACCCTCATAGGGCTAAATGAACTTGCGTTTAAGTCGCTCAGCTGCGCAAGGAGGATGCAATTTTGTAAAGAGAGGGCCTCGGAAAAGGTGGGCCTCTAATTAGAACGAGTCGGGAAAGATCTCCGTTTTGGGCTCTTGTAAGAAGGAAGTGGTACTCTTAGGGAACTCCCTAAGAGGGGGGTACGTAAGTGCATTACAGAGGACATGTCATTATTGTAATTGCCACACAATAATAATACTTAGAAAGAAAAAATGTTTATTTTGCATAAAAAAACACTACAAAAAAAAACATAAAATACGCACATACAAAGTAGACAAAAGCCTCGTACTCTAGCAATAAAAAGTTGACAATATTGCCCATTGCTTGATGTCAGGGCCAGGGACCAATGACAATACACATTAATCAGTGTTGCCACACTGGCAAACGACAACAATCAAAACAAAATGCCGATTGCAGAGTGGAAACATAACTACTTTTGTAACAAATAAACAACAAAGTAATAAGAACAATCGCATCTGTGCAAAAACAGGTCATTGCTCAGCAAAATGCTGTAACTTCGGACGAACCTATCGTCAATAGCGTTGATTTTCAGCAAATACCTCTCGAATGCCTTACTTACTTTCAATGTGTTATTCCTGAAGAATATCAGTTTTAAACAACCGTTTAAAACTTGTTTCAAGTAATGTGCATAATTTTGATAAAAACTGGAGACTGTCAAATAAAAACTTTAAAACACAGTTTGCAGCCAGTAAGTTAGCTAAAAGGGTAGAATTTTTTAAAAGAAAATGTCTACCTAAACAAAAGGGACGGCTTTTGAATAAAGAACACGACAAAGAAGGTTTGTTCTTATTTAAAAAAAAAAGAGAACATTCTTACAAACCAGTTATGTTTTTGTAATGAATTTTTAAGCGTGGCAACATAATTGTTTGAGTGTGCGACTGGAGAATAAAGAACTTCCACAAAAACGAAGTTGCACAAACGAAGCGTTGGAAACGGAAAATCTCGCCATTGTTAGTTTGTCTTTAAGCAATTCATTAATTTGTTTTAATTAGGTTTATATATTAAGAATCCTGGATCGTTTTAACAAGCGTGAAGTAGGGAAAGTTTTGGACAATGGAATTAATGACGAAAAAACCAAAATGGCGAAGTAGGTAGCCTACAGCGGGGTGCTACTTAAATAGCCTTATGTAGAATGAATAATGAATAAATAATGTGCAATCATCACATAACATCCCTTTACTGCAAATCGCGTATCCTGCACTGAGAAAACAAAATATTATGCTTAAAGATACTAGCCGCGACTTCCTCCGCGTGAAAATCCTTACTACCCACCCCGTCGTATCGCATCGCATCGCCTGCCCGCGCTATTACTTCGTTTTCGCTTAACGTTTTTTCTAACTTTTTTACTTTTCGCTCGGCTCCTAAGAGACCTAGCCTTCCTCAAGAATTGTTCTATAGAGATTAGCGCGTTCAAATAAACAAACAAAAAAAACGAACAAACAAACTCTTTAGCTTTATTATTAGTAAATAAGATAGATATATTATATATATTTTAGATATATTTAAGATATTTTTCCGTATGTGATACAAGTGATGTGATAAAAGCAAGGAATACCTAAAAAAAAATCTTGAATTCACTCACACACAATGAGACACGCACTGCCTAAGCCGCAGGGTTTAGAAGCTAGAAATGCAAAACAGCTACTTTTATAACGAAAGTGAGCATTAACGCACGGTTTGAAAAAAAAAACACCCCCTAGCGAGATCAGAGGGGTAATTCTCGTAATTTTAAGAACATTCACAGTCTGATCTCTGTCTCAATCTGTCAAAAATACCTCTAATTTCACTACATTTTGACAAGTTATTGACATTTGTTTGTCGCCGAGATAAGACTGCGACTAGATTTTGAACGTTTTAAATTACGAAAATTAGCCCTCTGATTGGGGATGAAAGTTTGTGTGAAAGTTCGTTATTTTTGCCCATGGGAAATAACATAGAGCGCACAGCTTGTAGGTTCATAAATCTGATACAGAAATTGGCTTTTCTATATACTTTCTACACCAATAAAAAAAAAAGAAAAATTACACTCGGTATTTTCGCATGCCATGTGAAATTGAATAACACCCTTCTCTTTGAAAAATTCAGTCTGAAATTGAATTTGTGTCCGATAAATGGCGACAGGCTCGCTATCACGTTCAAATCTAATAACATTATTAACAGTGGACACTGTTGGGTGTTATGTGTATCACATTGTACCTGTGTTAATAATTTTGTCACATCTACCAACCCGCACTGGGCCCGCGTGGTGGATTATGGCCACTCCCTCTCACAGAGAGGAGGCCTGTGTCCCAGCAGTGGGAACATTATAGGTTTATTATGCTAATAATATTATGTCGCTGGAGCCAATTCCCTTGTTCACAAACTAAATTAAGTTCAGTGCATCTTGTTCTTTCTATTTCATTAAGAAAAGGACAGAAGATAAATATTAGTTTAGTCCTGTCAAATTTAGATACTCCATAGTAAGTTTAGACGTGTTTAAAAACATGGTTACTAAAAATACGTCAATTTACGTCAGTCGCTGACTAATTTGACAGGACTAAACTAATATTTATCTTCTGTCCTTTTCTGAATGAAATAGAAAGAAAAAGATGCACTGAACTTAAATTTGGTTTAGTTTGTGAACAAGGGAATCGGCGCCATTGTCATACAACCGTTAAGGATGACTTACCTACATAAAACAGAGTCATAAATAAGCGTTTATGACTCTGTTTTATGTAGGTAAGATATCTAATGGTTTTTGGTCATTTCCTTTCAGGCGTTCTTGTAAGAAGAAACGTTTAGTATTTACTGAAAGAAATCCAAATCCTACCTGACGAACAGGCTTTGGCGACCAGTTATGCAACATATAATATGAAAATAAGCCGTTATTTTTAAAGGTCTTAAAAACATAAGAAATATCTCTGTGGTATTTTGGATTTCCTTATAATTATGTTGTTTTGGTTTTATTAGTCCATTTTTTTTGGGAAATACTCTGAAAAAAAAAGTATATGCAATATGTACTCTGGTAAATAGAAATTAGATAAGTAGCTGAAAACTGTCGTCAAGAAATGTAATCTGCCTAGAAAACGCGATGGTATTTTTTTTTATTTAAAAACAATCCAATCTCACTATAAATTGATTTTTGTACATGAAAAATAAAAGTCAGGTCCGGCATAGGAATTTGGCCATTGTTCTTTCATCCTCACAACCTAAATTACATATTTATCATAATCTCCATGTTTCACATATTTTTAGAGAGAACTACCGACATAATTCACCTAAACCCGATACTACAGATATCTATCTGTATGAGATAAGCTCCGCCGGAGCCCCAACTCCGTTCACAAATAATTAAACTCCAATTCCTCAGAAGAATGTTCCAACATTCCCTGCATACTTCGTACGGTCAGCACCTACAATTCCTGCAAACAAACTAGGTGCCCCTGGCTAGTTGCCAACTTGAGCAATTTATCTAACCGACCGCCGATACGGGTTGACAATCGGTCGAGTATTTGGTGCTATTTGCTCATATCGGGTTGTTATCAGCCTCGATGTTTGGATCGCTCTGCAACTTCTGTTTTTGAGTTTGGAGGCTGTTTTGGCTTGGTACTGGATTCTTTCGGTTGATGTGTTATTATGAGGTTTTTTTATAAATTAATTTTAATGTGATTTTTATACCTAAATCTTGACCTCTAGTATAGACCTGTAGATATCTATGGAAGGCATATAGTTGCACATCAGTGATATTTAAATGCCACCTTTGATGGCAATCTGCAGGCCTAACAGATTTATTTTTACCTAATCTACTGTGAGTGCACAAGTGCTATGCAACTAGATATCTTATAGTTTTCGAATCTGCATAGATATAAATAGGATCTAAATTCAGTTACAATTATTTAACAATCTCATATTTAAAGCGAAACTAAATCGTTAGTAAAAATTTACAACCAGAATAAATAAAAAACCCACCACATCCACCAAGATCACGCGAAAAGGTAAACATTTCAAGCAATTAACCCTTCGCTCGCCATAAAATGCATTAAAGGCCGCACAGTCGGGCCGCAGGCCGGCCGCCCCGCCACGCCATCGCCAGAACGGCCTGCATCTGACAGCCGCTAATCGAAAACCGTAAATAGCCGTCACACGTATCAATGTACCGCTTTTGAAGTAATATAAAGCGTTAATCAGACTTCTGTTTCTGATAGATTCATGTTAGTTTTCCGTTTTCCTTTTTCGCTCGCAATTATCGCGGTTTGTCAATGTTCTAGCTTTTGACTCATTAGAAACTTGGGGTTTGCCTAATAATAGCTATTTACGTAATAGCAAATTAGATAGTTGAACTAAACCGGCTAAAATACTAATGTACAGTGCCATACAAACGTTAGTTGACATTTTTCCACTTCAGTTGTGATACCACATTTAAAATAAAATAAAAAATTTAAGGTACTCCTAAGGGATTACTTGATTATTTTTATGATAGTTGAACCAATAAAAACGTAATAACAGTTCAAACATTTGGATCACTAGAATTTTAAATCATAATGTGATGTGTCAAAGCTGAAATAGAAAAAAAAACAACTAACTTTTGGAGGCCACTGTAAGTACAACATCAAAATACCTTTACGAGTGAAAACCGCGTACCGGAAGACGTAGCGTTGGAAGGCCTCCCACAAGGTGGACCGACGACCTTGTATAAAGGCCGCAGGAACCCGTTGGATACGAGAAGCACAAAACCGGTCGAACTGTAGGTTTTTAGGGGAGGCCTATGTCCAGCCGTGGACGTCTTTCGGCTGAAATGATGATGATGATGACAAGTGAATATAAATATTCATGCAAGCGGTTTAGTCCCCGAAATTTTGAACCTATACCCTGTCCATTAGGTAAACTGTTTTTTGACAGATGGAACTAGTGATTGCAGCAACACACAATACATTGATTGATACACGTACGGTATTATAATATATTATTATAATATTATAATTATTATTGTAAGAAGCCATAAATAAGATAATTCAATAACATAAGGCAGTTTATATTTTGATTTTATTACGCATTTTAAAGTTAACTTTTACGTAAACTGGAAAATGTACGTTCTAAGACAGCTGTCAAAAAACGGTTTACCTAAATATGGACAGGGTATAAAAATAAAATCCTGCACCAAAATACCGAACAGTTTAATCCATTTAAGCCCAACGTCATTTACTAATGTATGAGAAAACTCATTAATAACAGACAACAAGGCAGAAATGAGAAAACCAACACAGAATTAAGCCTCAACCTTTATCTACTGACTGCTTAAACATTAATTATGTACTGTGCTAGCTCGATAGCAATGAAAAACATTGGATATATCTCCGGAGTGCAATATCTCTTTCTCTGGGTTGCAATTTGCAAGCCTGACTTGGCCTCTCGAAGGCGTTTTGCTAACGACCTGAACTATTCATGCAGAATTGCTAGATATATTATTCTGACTGTGGAACAGTTTGCGCAAATTAAGCGTTTTTGGACTGAAAGCAGAAAATTGAACATTATTATTAGCTACTAGTTTCCGCCCGGACTTCTGCCGGTCGATTCTGTAAAAATCTCACCATGAAAACTCAAGTGAAGTGAGCTTGATGTGAGTTGTCAGTAGTGTAATTCCCTAGCATTATTTAGAATGACAGCTCACTTCACGCTCACTTCACCTAAGTTTTCACGGTGAGATGGTTACAGAATCGCACTACTGTAAGTAGTTTATTCGTAATCAATATAACTATTTTAATTAATCGAACTTTGAATATTGGTATTTTTTTGCAAAAGTTTCAGTCAGATTTTTGCATAAGTCAGATTTTTACAGAATCGACCGGCAGGACTTGCGTTTATTCTGTTACACCTTGTAGAAGGTCACATTATTGAACTACAAATTACTACATAAAAGTTGATGTTTCGATGCACCGAAATCATATCACAGATTTCTTTCCGGTACTCTTCAATGCTCTATCTATGCGAAGTCCGCATAATAATAGATAATGTCTTAGGTCAAGTCTACCGCCGCTTCATTCCGGCGGCCGATTCGTAAATAACAAATAAGGCCGATTAACCCATCGGTTAATTGAGCACCTGGGTAGCATTCGCGGGGTTAGTTACATTTCGATAGAATTGTGCAAGCCGTAATGTTGGTAACAAATGATTCGCTTTTACCAACTCGACGGTCTGTTGACCGCTAAAAAATACTTGACCGTTCCACTGAAGATTATTAATCCTAACTAATATTATTAAAAATGGGAAAGTAAGTTTTTTTTGTTATACTTTCACGCTAAAACGACTGAACGGATTTGGATGAAATTTGGCACATTGGTAGACCATGACCTGGGTAAGGACATAGGCTATTTTTCATCCTGGATCGCAGACGAAGTCACGGGCAACAGCTAGTTGAACAAAACCGAAAATATTGAACCACATCTAGTAAATATGATTTTATTTTCTTACCCATAAACTTTCCTTATTTTTACTTTAAATGATAATTAGAATATACGTAAGATTTTAACTAATGTATACCTACAGGATAGTCTTCACTACGTTCATCTGCAATAGGTCAACACATTTCACATACTGATGAAAATTCAATATAGCTTATCGCACACAAATTATGCAAAAAACATACATAATTCATAAATATTAAACACAAACAGTCGAACTCTAAACATAATTATGCACATTTTACAATATAAAACGAATCCTTCCAAATATGTCGCGGGCAATTGTCTGACCACTCCACAGATTCTGATCACGCGGTGACTTCTGATCGCGCGGCGGTATCTAATCGCTCGACCG
This sequence comes from Apamea sordens, assembly GCA_945859715.1. Lineage (NCBI taxonomy): Eukaryota > Metazoa > Arthropoda > Insecta > Lepidoptera > Noctuidae > Apamea > Apamea sordens. Next base: position 3,894,207 of record OX244002.1, read on the forward strand.
ATCAGCCGCGCCCGCAGTTTGAACAATCACTCGCCGACTCTCTACTAAACTGTTCTTATCACTCTGCTTTACTCTAAAATGACTCTTCTATTACTGGCTTAACTGACTGAAGCCTGTTTTTACAGCACCAGACAGCTGCCCAAACTTTGGTGAGTGATTGCCTAATACAGCACTTCTTTTTTTCCTTTTATACTGCACTGTTCAAACTGCGGGTGAGTTCAAAATTTGACCGCTGCACAGGCTGCACAGGTCATGATAAAACGGTTTAATTGTGCAAACAGTTTTTAATGATCCATCGGTGGTAATATGAGGGGTCGTTGTAGAATAACTCATCTAAACTTTCAATGGAATTCTAACAAACCGTTTGCACAGTTAAAACGATGCGATGTGAGGTGTGTCGCGAGTTTCAAATAAATGAAATAGCGTGTTGACGCCCTACGCATTCGCTAAAGCGTTCTCTCGCCCGCATTTTGAACAATTTCCAATTATTTCTTCATATTTTGCTATTATTCAACTTGTTTTTAACTATTCGCTTTACACTGACATACATTAATTTTGAAGACTACTTTACTCAACATTTATGCTTTTATGAAACAAATAGGTAAGGCAGTTTAATAACTATTTGCTTTTAAATATTTTTCCTTTCGTATACCTACCGTACATGAACAACACATTGACCTGACACCACGAGACGTGACTTTCGAGTGTCGATGCGCATACAGAATGCAAAGAAGGCAGAGAATGGTTTGAAGGCAGAAAAACTTCAGCTACTTCGAGAAAACTTCAATCTTTTTAAAGTTCTCAGAGGGCATTAAAAGTGAATTCTTTTGCGCCTTGGTGGTGTTGTATTTTTGCTGTTAATCTTTTGGCATGACTAATTTCTACTTTATTCCTCAGAACCTCATACCGTTCCAACTCTGCCTTCTGTGCAATGTACAGAACCATAACACCCTGAACACCACTCAGTATATGACGCGTTGATGTCATCTTTGTTTGAGTGTGAGAGAGAGATAAAAATATACGGGGCAAATAGCGCCAACTCTTTTTCGCAAATAAAGATTGATGGCTTTGACACTTGGCTTTGGCGTTATACATGAGTATATCGAGCTTTAGAAAGAGACTGTCAAACACGTTTGACAGACAGAGACGATGCTCTATAAAGCCAAAATCATACTAGAGGACTGATTTCACCATTAGCATATCTAAACCGCGTTCAAGAGCTGACACTGTCATTTTGTTTCCGAATTTTGACACTGACAGCTCTTGCACGCGGTTTAGATGTGCTGATCGTGTACAGTTTCAATCATTGAAACACGATGCGCCATACTAAAGCCCAGGTACTTTACGGCTCTCTGATCACATGCCATTATGAACGTAGACTTTCCATCAAATAATTAAAGTAATTAAAATGAGGCGTGCATGGCCGTTTGACGAGCTTTATCAGCGGATTATACTTGACCTATTAAACCTTGCGGCCGATTTGACAGATTTTGGCACTTCGCCGAGCATGCTGAGCGGATGATACGCTATTATAATTCTACGGTTTTATCTGCATTGTGTTACAGGAAGAACAGTAAGTTGATGATATTTGCTTCTTATTTATGACATTTTCACGCCTGTAATTCCCGCAGGGTTAAGCAGAGATGTAAAGACGCCAGCACATCAAGCTACTACAATCTGTCAAATTTATTTAATAGATTTTCAACTTTATCGCTAAAGCATTAAGGTTCAAAGTTGATTGGGAAAATTTGACAGCTTCGGGTAGCTTGACCTGCTGGCGTCTGTACTTAATAGTACACGCACATTTCGCCAGTTATGCTTAAGTTCCATGTGAAGTGGGAAAGTATGGGACACAAATGATAGAAAGTTTTATTTATATTTCTAGTATAATGAAGTCCACATATAAAGAAACAAGATATGATGGAAGGTGAATGTCTGTACAAGGAATATGAATTGAACAGCTATAATTAATTAAAGAAAATATATTTCTTATGGAGAAGAGAAAAGCCACTGACGTCTTATATGATGTCAAGTCACCAACTCCTCTATGGTGACTCACCAAAGAGTACCAACGCTACACATGTAATAGTGGGCGAGCATCAACCGGACATAAATCCAGACTCCGAGCAGCTTCTGAGAAATGTCTCTTGGAAAAACCCAACACCATTTTGCCCGCTCTGGGAGTCGAACCCAAGACCTCGTATTCAGCAGTAGCGCTTGCAACCACTACACCAACGAGGCGATACTTTTTATTGATGTCTTGATATTATATTATGAAACAACGTATCAAAGGAGCCAAAGGATCTTTTGGCGCCTGGATGACATTGACAGGATTGTTGGTAAACGATAAAACAAGATGGCGGCGTTAGTTCCAATTTTGGCCACGCGCTAAAAAAAACCTTGTAGCGTTGTAGAAAGATGCTTCCATTATCACAAGTATTCCTGTGATATTCATTAAACCCTGTCCATTAGGGTAACCGTTTTTTGACAGCTGTCTTAGAACGTACATATTCCAGATTACGTCAAAGTTAACGTTAAAATGCGTAATAAAATAAATATAGAAATTGCCTTATCTTATTGAATTATCTTATTTATGGCTTCTTACAGACATTATAATACCATACGTGTATCTATCAATGTATTGTATGTTGCTGCAATCACTAGTTCCATCTGTCAAAAAACGGTTTTCCTAATGGACAGGGTATAACTGTGCCCAAACTCCGCGTTCATTTGTTCAAAAAGAAAACTGTTACAAAGTAGGTAGCACGAGTTCACGAGGAGGCCTATGTCAAACTGCAGACTACGGTAGTCGGGATGATGAAAAAAAGTTTGTGTAGTTATTTTGTACTGTCAACCGTCCGTGGTAATAGTTGGAAGTAGGAAAACCACCCTAAATGCTGTGACATAAAGGCAATGTGAATGTGAAATTGTACCATGGATATACAGTTGAGTGTACGACCCACTTTCGTTTGTTTTCAGTCTCCGTAATCCATTAAATCCAAACTACTTTTTCAGGTCCCGCTGTATAGTATTTAACTTTTGCATTTTCCCGTTTTTGAGTACAATTGTGTGTTCAGTATTCACTCACGGATTTGGCTCATTTTTTATGCACTGAAGTGCTCGTAGCATCAGGAAATGGAAAAAGTTAAATCAAATGCGATATTATCTGCGAACTTAGTATAATTTTAATGCAAAACGTTAGCGTGGATGTCTGATATAGGTCTTCACATAAATCGTTCCACTCATTATCAAGATTAAAACAGAAGTTTATCAAATGGAAGTGTTGGAAATCGTCGAGTATTACAGAACTTGCAGAACAATTGACCTAGCTTTGCTTTCCATCTGACTTCAACTGGGTACGATTGTGTCGGGATTCAAAGACTATTCTATTCAAAAGTTAAAGTGTTACATTTCAGATGTGAACGCTGTGTCTAGTTTTTCTTACTCAACTGCTATAACAGAAAAAAGACTTTTTGAAAAAAATACTGAACTTCGCGTTTTGATAGATACTGAATAGGTTGCTATATTATCATGATGATTTATTAGGGATGGTATGAATGGGATGGTGTGATGGTGTTGGGGATGATGTTAGGGGTAGCGAGTAAGCAAACTGAAGTGGCAGTGGGCTGGTCATGTTTATTTGAAAGACCGATAGCCGGTGGATCAGACGCGTCCTAGGGTGGAGACTGCGTATCGGCAAGCGTAGTATCGCAGTCCACTAGGACATAGGCCTCTCCCAGGCCGCATCACAACACCCTGAACTCCGTCTTCCGCATCCAGTCTGTCTCAACTACTTCTTATGGTCCTTAGTCCATCTAGCTGGGGGCGTCCCACACTACGCTTGCCGATACGCGGTCTCCACTTTAAGACTCGTCTGATCCACCGGCCATCGGTCCTTCGATAAACATGGCCAGCCCACTGCCACTGCAATTCGCTTACTCTGCAAGCTTGGCTTATGCTTAATCCATACTTATTACTAATATTATAAACTAGCCTGTCGGAAATTATCCCACGGGAACGTGCTAACAGGATAAAATTTATGTGCTTCCCCAGAATGCCATCTATCTCGCGGGCCCTTTGTGGTTAATTACAGTAGAAAACCAATTATGTCTCATTCATTAGTGGTGATTAAGAGGGTACCTATATGATATCTTTACCTAAGTACCTACCTAATTAAAAAAAAAACTCAATAACAGAAAATTAAATACCTACCTAAATAAACCTATTTCTGATGATAACTAATCTAAACTCAATAAATAAGCAAAATCCCTAAAAACTAATATCTATACGAATGACTAATCCTACCTAACAGTATTATAAAATAACCTACGGTCACTACGTATGTACACTATCAAATATACTACCTATACTTTAAAATTAAAATCTATACCTACGACTCATATAAAAATAAACCTAAATAACTCTAAAAACTAAAAGGAATAAAAATGAACTCCACTGCGGGTGACCCAACCTACGACAAACTTAGTATTTGCAGTTGGTACAGTACAGACAGTGGTAATCGGGTATAGGGATCGAACCGCAAAATTAAGTTTGTTTTTTATTGTATATACTTTTCCGGGATAAAAAGTACCCAGTGTGGTGCCCAGGATATTAAAGAATAATTATACCAAGTTTCATCGTAATCGAACCGGTAGTTTTTGCGTGATGCCTGAACAAACAGACAGACAGACAGACAGACAGACAGACAGACAGACCGACAGACAGACAGACAGACAAAAATTTTTTTAATCACATTTTTGGGTTCGGTGTCGGTCTAGTAACACCCCCTGTAAATTATTTTTTTGATATTTTCAATGTACAGAATTTTCACTTCTACAGATTTATTATAAGTATAGAAGATAGAATAGATGTCTGTCTGTGACCTTTACACACCTTTATGGCAGAAAGAATTTCAATGGATTTTGGCTCGCAGATAGACCATAACCTGCAGCCTAATTGCGTAACACACGATCAATCGTAATCTGAATCATTTTGAAGCAAATTGCTAATTCATTGCTTCATAAGTTCGAAAATTTTGTCTGCTCAACACGTAAATGACACAATGAATGTTGTTGAACTGTCAAAATGAAACCGATTCCGATTGATTGTGTGTTACGCAATTAGGGTACTGGGCTAGGAAATAGGATACGTTTTATCCAGGTAGTATGTTCCCGTGGGATAATTTCCAACCTCCACTCGGGCAAAGCCGCGGACAAAACCTAGTAAGTACTTACTAACCAAAACGTTCAAGGCCACTCCGTAGAACATTACCATTCCTTCGCTCACCCTGTCACTGTGAACTGACAGCCAAGAACAATGTTTTTGCATCCACAGCTGTTTATAATCACCCTATCGCAAGTCACGCACTTCCTGTAGAAACATGATTAATTCAACCTTCAGATGTGCTAATGGAAAGGGTTCCTAATTTCAGTCATTGGGATTATCAGAGGGGCAATTCTCGTAAAATCACAATAACAGCTTAAACTTCTGAGTCAGAGAAAGTCTATTATTTAGTTATCATCATCTGCCTAGCCTTTTCCCGACTATGTTTGGGTCGGCTTCCAGTCTAACCGAATGCAGCTAAATACCAGTATTTTACATGGAGCGACTGCCTGTCTGTACCCCCACAACCCAGTTTCTGGATAATACGATACACCTTGTTAAAGACTAGTTGTCAGATTTTCGGGCTTCTGACGACCCGTAACGACTGTCAAAGATCCACGAATGACAGCCGGGACCAACAGCTTAACGTCCTTTCCGAGGCACGGAGGGGTCTTGGTATATGAAGATATATACTCTGACATTTGCTTACTTAGTAAAGTATTATATTATTTTAATTATTGTGAATGTGAAGACTATGTGGGTCATTGTATTTATATTATTTTTCTCTCTGTTCTCTTAGTTTTTGTCATGGTCTGGCAGTTTGAGTAATTAATGTGGCTTACCCAAATGTCCTTTCTTTGGTATTGTTCGTCGGATCGGTGAGCTCCTTAAGTTTTGAGTTGAGCTGCACGATTTCTGACAAATGCGTGCACTGACTGGACAGGTCCTCTCAATCTGTGTGGTTCTTTCCTCAAAAGACCATCTCAGACATCGACCTACATGGTCTTCATATGATCTGACCAAGATTATGTCTGGACTTTAAAAGAGACTGTGACGTCTGAGTTTGTTTCGGCCTTTCTTCTCAGACTAGTCAGATAGGAAACGCCGACCTCATCTAGTTTTAAAATATGATTGACGTGTAAAAGTGTTTGTACAAACCTACTTACAAAATAAAATCATTTATCATTATCATTTAAGATGGTCACCCATCCGCGGACTAACCACGGCATGCGTAGCTTAACGTGATCAATCGACACGTGCGGCTGGTATTACTTAGCCATAAGCCCCTCTATGCTCTATGTTCAATGGTATTATATTTATTATGTAACAAAAACACTACCTTCCTCAGAACCAATAAAGGTAAAAAGATTTTTTTTGATACAGGATACTATTGGAACTGGCTGCGCCATTGGACAGTGCTAACACAATCCTGCTAGTCAGTTGCCAAGCCTCCTCTTACCTGGCGTTATTTGGCGCCGACCTAGTATCTGTCTTGTGGTTACAGTATATAAATAAATCTAAGTAAAAATGTTACCGTGGTTGTTAAAAGTAACGTCTCTAGTTCGATATTGCTTTAGTTTTTATTGAACTATTTATGTAGAGTATTTTTGTACTGAAGTTATCGAAGTAATTTTGTAATGTGAAATTTTGAATTTGTGGTCTAAAAATAATGGTTTCGTTAATTTTAGTACCTATGTTAAATATGAAGGTGGAGCAAAATTTCGGTAGGTACAGTCAACAGCAAAAGTAGATGATCAAAATCAGAAATTCAATACTAATGAACGGAGTTCGCAGTTATATGGTAGCTGTACTAGTAGTAAATGTTTGGTATAATTTATAAACACATACTTTTAAATCACTTCGACGCCACACAGCTCTGACGCAAACTCCGTTCATTAGTATTGAATTTCTGATTTTGATCATCTACTTTTGCTGTTGACTGTACCTAACAGTTCATCGATAGCATGAGATATACCCATTTAAATGATAGAAAGCATTCCCATTTCAACCATCAACATTTCTAATCAAAAGTTCAAAACGCTATGTTTTAATTAGAAGATTAAAATCTTTACAAGTCATAGAACGACTTCATACAACGCAAGTAATATTATTACACAGAAAAGGGGACGGCAGATACTACGGAACGCTAACTGCTACAGTCCTAACATATTCCCTTTGTCTCGTTTACATTCATACCTACACCAGCCCCCTAATTGCGTAACACACTCATCAATCACAATCTTAACCATTTTGAAGGATATTGCTAATCCATTACTTCATAAGTTCGAAAAATTTGTTTTCTCAACAACGTAAATAACGCAATGAATGTTGTTGAACTGTCAAATTATAAGCAATTTCTACTTTTAGTGTGTTACGCAATTAGCCCGCTGCTCATTAACGTACGCCGATTGCGTGTACTACGCAGCTGACCTTTCTGAAGAACATCACAAATAAGGTTACTAAACATAAATATGTCCTTCTAAACCGTCCCCTGCTATACTATTATTATTATTATTTCAATTAAATAATAACAGCAACAGAATAGGTTTAATAATTCCGCCGCCATTTTGAAATTTCCCGTCTTTAAAATGTAACAGCTGTTTGTTGCTCTCACCAACAGTTGCTCGTAAACGGTAACTGTTCGTATGACTCATATTTGAACGCTGAAACTTTGCTTGGCTTAACTTTACGCTAGACGAGGGAAGTACTTACCAAGGGTTTATCGTATTGCCCAGTAACTGGGTTGTGGAGGTTAGATAGGTATTCGCTTCATATATATAATCTACTGGTATTAAGCTGCATTTGATTAGACTGGAAGCCGACGCCACGCCATATAACAGTTGGGAAATAGTTAGGCGATGTGATGCACTCGCAATGTCGGTAAAAATCTATGGTATTCTTGTATTACCATTAATTTTTGACAGGAGTGCGTTCACGGTGAAAATTTATTTATTCATTTATTTGAGGCCCATAGAAAAATATCTTAACCTAAACATACGTATATTTTTATTATAAAATAGTACTTACTAGCTTGTTCTTATGCTGTTCTGTGATACTTGTCCGCGGAAGCGACGGAACACCACGTCCTGCGGCCAGATATCTTCTACCATGACGACGGGCAGATAACAATTCGGTACGCACACCACGAACGCCTTGAAGACATTGCGGTGCAACTCCAGTAACTGCACCCTCGGCGTGGACCTCGTCTTCTGGTGCACGTACTCCACGATGTCCTCCGCCTTATAATGATAGATAATCTTACTTCTTAATTGCCAGTTTGAACCCCATTGGACAGTTGGTCCGTACTTATATCTATTTAACGAAACTTTCCGTCTCTATCATTAAGACTGAGACTTGGTTAAAAAATCTAAGCGGCAACTTTTATCGAAAGTATTTTTTTACCAACTTTGCTCAATCCTTTTTTTTACCAAAAAATCATCTTCTAGGTATAACTTGGAACCTTAATTGCTGCCTGTAATGGACAGCCTCAAGTAGCTGTACATAGCCTGTTGTCTCTTCAATCTCCATTTCCCCTTACCATGCAAAATGAATGGATAACAAGACATCACCCAATCATGTCAAAATATTCCCATGAATGCAGAACTCGAAGACGCGCTCAAAGGAGAACGTCACTTAATGTCTTTTGTTCAGAGTATAATTACCTTCTCTTTGATAAGGGGTATACACTGTAGACAGTCGTTACAATCGCTTTAGTAGCCAAGTTTCCACCTGAAGTCGCTCGAACGTCATATTTTTCAACTTTTGGGTACAAACTCTTGAATTATGGCATGAATTAGGAGTCCCAAATGTTTTAACTGTCAACTTTAGCCATGCAATTAAGGAAGACCAGTCTTGTGATGAAATAATTCCTAAAAGGCATAATATTAGAAAGCATAATAAGCCTATAATGTTCCCACTGCTGGGACAAAAGCCTGCTCTCAGTGAGAGGGAGTGGGCCTTAATCCACCACGCGAGCCCAGTGCGGGTAGTTAGATGTCACATGTCTTCGAATTTTTGGTTCTTAGACATACCGGTTTCCTCACGATGTTTTCCTTCACAGTTTTGAGAACAGTGGTGATGAAATAATTTACAACAAGTAAAGCGCCTGTCTGGGTTCGAACCTACAACTTGTTAGTCGCGGCAATTACCACCACTCTCTCGTTACATTAAAAATAACTAGTGGATGGCTACACAATAACCAGAAGGCCAATTCTCGTATTTTAAAACGTTCAAAATCTAGTCGCAGTGTCATCTCGGCGACAAACAAATGTCAAAAACTTGTCAAAATGTAGGGAAATTAGAGGTATTTTTGACAGATTGAGACTGAGATCAGACCGTGAACGTTCTTCAAATTACGAGAATTGCCCCTCTGATATAAACCGCAATGCTCAATGGTTCAGACTAGTTCAAGCAAAACAAAAGAAAACCGACGAGTTGAAGTTCCATACAGAGAGAAAAAGACAAGTAGCATTGTTTTGAAGCGAACGCTAAACTGTAAGCATTGTGGAACAACAGCTCGATCATGTATGAAATGTATTTATTCTATTGCTAAAGCCCGTCCAAACGTTTTGAGAATCAGTGAACTGAAGCGATGCCACAAAAAAGATGGATACAGAAGGCTGGCTCGATATGACGAGCGAGAACAAACGCACGTATACTTAGACCGTGTCCTATTTAAGAGCGATCGTCGCTTTTTTTCCCCTCTCACCGAGAACAGGCCCAGCAGTGACAACATTATGTGCTGATTATGCTTATGCTTATATACATATGACATCTCGCAAGTCAACCTACAAGGCTGCTAAACCGGGCTTGCCCAATAAGCCAGCTTAAAACTAAGCGACTACACTGTGGGGTACGGGCCTCGCCTTAGAGCGTTCGCGAGCGTTGCATCCATTCGGTAAACCTGAACGCGTGGTCGCGCCGGCAGAGGGCGCTTTCCGGTTTTCCGAACGAAGTGACAACGATCGTGTAATCGCGCGACGATCGAAATTTAATTTTCAAGTTATGGAACAAAAAACTGAATCTCATACTTAACAAAGTAAAAATTCCATTGCAATCAAAAACTTATTAGGACATTTTTGTTAGAAACAGATACTCAAAAATCAACTTAGAATACATTTAATTAAAGTAGATAACTGATTAAGTGGCGATGGAATGTAAATTATGAACACGATTATGTGCAATCGCACTCGCTGTACGTGAAGCGTGTCCATGTATGCGTAAGTAAGTGAAGTGAGCTTAGAGTGAGCTGTCAATAGTGTCAATCCCTAGCATTAGTTGGAATGACAGCTCACTCTACGCTCATTTCACCTGAGTTTTCACGGCGAGATGGGTACAGAATCGCACTGCTGGTATGTAGTTAACCTTCTGTAACTATCTACTTTGTCTCGATACATAGCTCGAATAGCTCCGAATCGTCACTCGAATAACAGTATCGATTGTGGATGATTCATAGGCGGAGAGCACGCGATGGAATCGCGAATGTTTTGAATACTGCCGATCTATATCGATTAGCAACGATTAATTTCTGTTTTGTTATGATTCGGGTTGTTATGTAAGGCTGTTTTGTGAATATGCACTTCGGGAAACAATTTGGGAGTTGCTTCAAGATTGGTTATAATTTTGCAATAGAAAAAGACAATAATTCAGCAAGGTTTGACTATTAATGAGTTGGTCTCTTTATTATTCTAAATCTTTGTTATTTTAGGTGAATGAAGTTATGTGAAAATACCGCGGATTAAATAAAACATGCATTTCACTCTCGATTTATCTAAAACGAGTTTGAAATAGTAACATTTTCTAAATTACTACCGATAAATAAAAAGGTACCAGCCACTAACCAGTACGGTGATGCTAAAGAAAGATTCACAAATTCAATAAAACTTTTTATTTAATACAACTAGGTACATAATACAACTTTCATAAAATATAAGAACCAAACTAACAATTACTTTCAATATCATTTCCTCGCTGCGTCCGTCCAACAGAATCTAGCAGGGATTCTATTCAGACGATCAGGTTTGACACCAACTGAGTGGTCTTTCAACCCTCCAGCCACTTCGCCACCTCCTAAGCTTGGCGGTTTTGTCTCCAATTTCTCTTCTGACACCAATTCTGTAACTGCACTCTTACTTCTCCTGTACAATAATTCCTGGTGAAGTTCTTCTTCCGAACTATAATCTTCTTTACTCTCTATCAAATCTTCTTCTAATTCTTCTAACGCTGATGCTTTAATTTCAGGCATCTTCTGCACATTTTGCACTGCAGGTAAAGCTTTCTTTTCTGATGCACGAGTTTCCGAATTTCTTCCTAATACTTGGGAATCCAATTTCTTTTCAATATCCGATATCTTTTCTAGAATCGTATCTAGTTTGCTCGTATTGCACTTTAAGATTTTTTGCACTTTAGTTATATCAGAAGCATTATTGCAGTTGCTTATATCTGATATACACTCTCTGAGAGCGGTCAAAATTGGTGCTTTAATACTGTCACTAAGGAAGTGTTTATCCTTCTCGTTCATAAGATGTACTTTAATCTTCGATTCGCCTTGGTTTTCGGTCGCCAAAGCTTCGAAAGATTCCGAAAGAACTAACTTTGAACCATTATTTCGTTTTTTGTGATGGCTTCTATCCTTCTTGTGACATTTCTTTTCAGACACTTCAGAAAATGTGCAGCATAATGATTGATTAATGTTTAAGTCATCTAAAGTGATGCTTGTACCTTGGCTGATGGACTCTCTGACACTAAAACTTTCTTTTCTTACCTTTCTGTAAGTTTCGAAAACTTTTTTAGTGTCCCCCTTTTCTGCTCCGTGATGATCAAAACTGGTCTCATGGGGTTTCCTTTCTTTTGTTCTGTGTTTTTTCGATGTTTTTATTGTATAAAATACGGGTAGTTTATCATCACTCTGTGGTATAACTAAAGGCACCAGATTTTTAGCAAATCGAATAGTCTGATCTAACACATGATCATTATTATTATTGCTAACTTTATACGTCCTATTATTGGTAGAGACTTCAGTATATTTGTCACTATTAAACTGTTGACCTTTATCAACTAACTTATATTTCTTTTCCTTTTTCAGTTTAACTTTTTCCTTCCTTACTTCAGGACTTTTATAATCGTCTAAATATTTCTTATGTATAAATACGACGGAATTGTGTGAGCGTTGATGAGGAAAGTAATTAGCTAGGTTCACCCCGTTGATTTCTTTGAGCGAGGGTTTCCATTCTGTGGGCAAAAGAGCTAGGTTAATATTAACGTGGAAATTGTTCGGTTTATTGCCTTCGTCGTGAACTCGCTTGACTGAATGGGTGTGGCGCATTTTATAGCAGATAATTAGGGGCTAGTTTTATGAACAGTCGTTTAATAACGTGTTTGCTTTTGGTAGTGTGGCTGAAAGGTCTTAAGCATGTAGAATTTGATTCTGTCTATACAGTAACGCCTAATACATATTTCTGGAGTTGTTGACTCGTCCATAAATAAATAAACTTCGTGCAAGTCGCTTATAGAAAAAGTAATAATATTTAAAATCACGATTTGCCCGCTTCGGGCGAGTAAATTCGTGCGAATAGACTTATAAGCCACAATAATATATTTTTATTTAATAGTTGCTCAGACAATTTATGTAGATTAACGTAAATTATATTTTTAAATACATAATGTTTATTCAACAACAAAATGGACAACTCGAATTTTATCAAAAAATAGTCAAACAAGTCTTACCTGAAGCCATCCAGTAATATAATATACGATAAACAATATTATATGCTCTATAGTAAATAGCAAATTAAAATTAATTATTTAAAATTAGCAAGGTAAATATTGACAAGTCGACATTGACACAAATAATTTAAGAATCTTTGACAAAACAAGGTTTTATGGCATTCCATTCTAGTCTCTATACGATTTAAAAAGTTTTCATTAGGTAACCAACTTCTCAGCCAAAAACTCAATTTATTTTATAGAGGTATGAGGAACCGATTGTAAAGTTCATCCTCATCCTCTATAGAAAAGCGAGAATCCTCCGACCAGATGGGTGTCGAGTCTGGTGGGCTACTGTCCGATGATTAGTGACGGGACGTTGGATACACGTTAGTCGCGCGGTAAACTCTGCTTACGCGATGCAAGATTTTGCGTGTCGTAGAAGTTTTAATGATGAAAGCAGTATGGTCATAGTTGGAGATCGAAACCAAATGAAAAATATAAGTAAATGTCTTAAACCGTATATGGAGGTTACCTATTCAATCAATTGCAGTCCACTACTGTAAATAGGCCTATATACATAGGTTACCTATTCATCAGTCATCATCATCACCAGCCTACAGCAGTCCACTGCTGGACATAAGCCTCTCCAATTGTACGCCATTCTGCTCGATTCTCGGCAACCACCTAGCCTGAAGGCGTTCTACCTTACGTTTGCCGATTCGCGGTCTCCACTCAAGAACACGTAAGTATACCCCAAATCGGATGATCAAAACTGGATGAGGTCGGCGCTTCCTATCTGACTACTCTGAGAAGAAAGGCCGAAACAAACTCAGAGGTCACAGTTTCTTTAAAGTCCAGACATAATCTTGGTCAGATCCAACCATGTAGATCGAAGTCTGAGATGGACTTTTGAGGAAAGAACCACACAGTTTGAGTGGACCTGACCTGTCTGTGTATATATTTCAAACAAACAAAATATTGAACAGATCAAAACGCACAAAAAACATCGGACATAAAACCGAAAACAATTACACCTCCTAAAAGGGGTGAAACCTGTACATACTGGCCTGCGTTTCCCCCTGTTATGTACAGACTACTTAATTAATATTGATAAAACCCGTCTAGATATTATAGGGACGAACAGAAAATCAAACCACAAAACTGCAAAGCAATGCATTTTCATCCCTATAGTGAGAGCTTAAATCCTTGTTTTAATATGGCAACCCTGGCCCGGGAACGCAAGGGAATTTCAACCTTATTCCTGTGCTGTTGAGGTAGAATTTTAGTTGGAAAATGAGTTCTCTTTGTAGCAAACTAGGTTTGCAGGAATCCCGGGCAGAGCTCAATTTCTACCTCGCTAGAGCCTCGATTGATCGATGTTCGGACAGTTCATTGCAGGACGAGCTAGCGACATGACGCGTATGTCATGTTGGGCAAAAACTGCTATACAGGGTGGTCATTTTAAGACGGTTTTGGGTTATTTTAATCGAACTATGACGGTGTATACGGTGTTTTGAACGTATCCTGCAGAAGGTTCAGCTGAAATTAAGGTAGGCAGATTATGTATTATTTTTCCCTTTATTGACAAAGGAACCCTATGTTTTATCTACTTTAGAATATTTTCTGTTCATATTGATGTTTATTTTTATACTTGTACTTACTACGATCGCGACGAGAACACGGGGTAACCCTCTTGCATCGTCGTTAGTCATTTGTTTGGAAAACCGCAAGGCGCTCAGTCGGCGCGGCGACGACGGCGCGTTCGTCCCAACAAAATAACGCAACGATCGCTTTTTCACGTGACAATCGCTTCTATTAGAACTCTGCCTTTTTCGTCAAGATACAGATCCATCATCATAATCAGACTATAATGTTCCCACTGCTGGGACACAGGCCTCCTCTCAGTGCGAGGAAGTGGGCCTAATCCACCACGCGGGCCCAGTGCGGGTTGGTAGATGTCACATGTCTTCGAATTTTTGGTTCTAGGACATGCCGGTTTCCTCACGATATTTTCCTTCACCGTTTTTAAAGCAGTGGTGATGAAATAATTTGCACAAAGTAAAGCGCCTGTCTGGGTTCGAACGACCTACAACTCGTAAGTCCCATTGGGCCACCACAGACACAGATTAGATACAGATACATAATGTTAAAAAGACAAAGTTGGCAGAAAGGCGGGGCCGACAGCCCAGCCGGTCGATTCTGTAAAAATCTCACCGTGAAAAGTTAGGTGAAGTGAGCTTAGAGCGAGCTGTCAATAGTGTCAATCCCTAGCATTATTTGGAATGACAGCTCACTCCACGCTCACTTCACCTAAGTTTTCACGGTGAGATGGTTACAGAATCGCACTGCAGGTAGACGTCGCGCGTCGTCGCTCTAAATTATTCTCACGCGCAGAGGCTCTTTAGTCTCTTACTTAGTCACGTGGCGCGGGCGCTTTTTTAACGCAGTGTTTTTTTTATTACGCACTGAAATTGCAATGCTCGGTTCAGCTCTGAGAGTTGTAAATCCAATACTTACGCGTTTTTGTAACACCGCGTTAGAAAAGCACCCTTGAGAGCGGAGGCTATTGCTTCGTTCTACCTATACTTAATATTATTTGAGGCCATGAGAGCCACAGTGGCCTAACTGTCATTTTTTCAATACTGACTTTATTTGAAAAAACTGCTCTGAACTGTAAAAGTCATAGCGCCACAGTGGCCTAAATATTAGTTAATTTTTTTTCAGTTAGGCCACTGTGGCTCTCTGCTCTAAACTGTAAAAGTTATAACGCCACAGTGGCCTAAAAATTAGCTCAATTTTTTTCAGTTAGGCCACTGTGGCTCTCATGGCCTCTCATTTCATCATGACATCATTTATTTGTTGACTTAGATCTCCCTTTAAACTGAAATAAACTCTCACAGTCATTCATTCTTTCTCTGTGTTCATTAAAATCATAAATATTTTAACACTGCAATTAAAAAAAAACGTTCAACGCAATCACATCAACAATGCGCGGCCGTGTTCAATGACATAATCGCAAGTTTAATCAATTAACTCTGTTTGTTTTAATAATTAAACCAATGGACCGTAATTATTGTGATATGGACACGTCGAGTACGTATTATCGATGAATGGGCATCGTCCGGGCCGCGCTTTTGATCGCCCGCGAGATATTTTCAAATCTCGCGTGAAAAAAGGCTAAAAGTTGTCAGTTCACGCCAACAAGAAAGAAATACTGGCATTCTTCCGGATGGATTTAAACCTAACGCGACATAACTGAGTTTTCATCATAGATGTTGTCCACTGTTTGTTTTGAGCACCTTTTTTATATTAGATCGCGGTGTCTGAAAGCAATGAATAACAAAATGTTTTAAGTCACAATTTTATCACAACTCACTCGTCTATTATTTATCTATGGGCCCTGTGGCCGGGACTTCATTAGTGTTCTAATAATAATAATAATAATAATCTTTATTTAATCAGACTACAATGGTCTATTAGTGTTAGTAACAAAAATAGCTTAGTCTATGTTAGTACTTAATAACTAAAACAGATCGGGTCCGGTTTGTAATCGCCCACACTAGCGGGCTGTCTGCCCGGGCGGCTATTGCTTGCAGAATAGTGTTGGGACTGCCACGCAGCCTGCGGAGTAGCGAGGCAGATTTCTTACGCCATAGTGCATCAAATCCGTCAGTGCGTGCATCTGCAAACATTGCCGAGGCACTACAGAAGCGCGGCAATCGCAACAATACCCTGAATGCGTTATTGTATTGGATACGCAGAGCATTGTAAGCCTTTTGGGTATATGTGAACCACAGAGCTCCCGAGTACAGTGCTGTACAGTATGCCTTAAAAAGGGTTATTTTAATTGTGTCTGTGCATCGAGAAAATCTGCGGGCCAGCATATTCGCCCTAACTGACAATGCTCTGCGCTCCCTCTCTAGATCCATATCATCTTTCAGGTCATCAGTAACCAGATGGCCCAGGTATTTGAATTTATACACCCTGTTAATCGGGTGACCTTTAATTAGGAGAGGAGGAACCGTAGTGGGACACCTGGTGCCAGACCTGAAGACCATAAATTCTGTCTTACTGCTATTATAAATTAACCCATGAGTCGAAGCGTACGACTCACACACATTGAGTAGCTTTCGGAGAGCACCGACCGAGGGAGCCAGCAGCACCATGTCGTCCGCGTAGCTAATGTTGTTAAAACAAACTCCATCCACGTAGCAGCCGACACGTGTGCTGCTGAGTCGCTCAATCAGAGCATTAATATACAGACCGAAGAGCAAAGGCGAGGACAGGCCCCCCTGCCTCACCCCGCACTCCGGCCGGCATGGCTCCGAAAGCTTTCCCGCCCACCGCACCTGAGTCTCTTGGTTCAGGTACCAGTGCCTGAGGAGTAATACGAACTCTGGCGGCAGCGATGTTTCTTCTAGCTTTTGCCACAGAAGATCGTATGAAACAAGGTCAAAGGCCCTGGACAAGTCAAGGAAAACCGCATAAACAGGTGTATTTCTATCCGTGTAATACCTGACAGCGTGCTTTAAACTAACAACAGCCGTCTCCGTTGACAGCCCAGGCCGGAATCCAAACTGAGCATCACAGAGCCGCACATGCTTATTTAGATGTGCGTTAAGCACGCTGTCAAGGACCTTGGCTATGACCGTGGCGAGTGAAATAGGCCTGTAGTTTGACTTGTCCGACACGTCCCCCGTCTTGCTCTTGACCACCGGAACAACCAGAGTTCGCACCAGATCAGGCGGTAGATGTGAATGACACAAACACAGATTAAATAAAAGTGCCAGCACCCGAGGTAAGTGGAAACCAGCATGCTGCAGGTGCTCAATGCTGAGTCCGTCATGCCCAGGGGATTTGCCTCTTTTCATCTTCTCTATTATGTGCCTGATCTGCTTTGCACTAATTACAGTATCCACCTCCGCACGCTCAGGGCCAGCACTGAACACCCCGCACGGCGGCCCCAGTGTCGACTTAATAGCGAATTGGCGTTTGAACAATTCAGCTATACCCCTAGGACAGGAAACCCCGTCGACGCTCACAGGAACGCCAGGCTTAGGATTTAATCTATTAGTGGCTTTCCAAAAACCTTTAAAATTTGAATTAGTATGGTATTAGTATTAGTATTCTAAGTAAGTCGGTGGCAAACAACGAAAATGCGAACCCAACGACTCCGACTTCCGAAATTAAAGTTATTTTTCACTTTGTAGTGTCGTTTTTGGAAGTCGGTTGTTTTTTTTTTGCAAAAAAGTTTTTTTGCATGCTATGTTTTATCTTAGCTAAACATGTTTGTGCCACTCTGACCTATGCTTAACACCATTATATACCATGTTTTACGCAAATAAATTATTTTATTATAATTATAAAACGTAGTTATTTTATAAAGCCTATATTCCTCGGAGCGGTAGGCAGAAGTGTACAGGGCATATGCATATCCATATTTTGCCGAACTGCCTCGTAGATGTAGTGGTTGCAAGCGCTACTGCTGAGCATGAGGTCCTAGCTTTGATTCCCAGGTCGGGCTAACTGTTATTAGATTTTCCATCAGGAATGGGTTTGATGGCAAAAGGCTCGCACCCTATTACATGGGACTGGTGAAATGTGGGTGTTACTGAAGGTACACCGATGCCTCGGTGTACCTGATGTACCGGGTACGTGATGTACCGGGTACCTGATGTACCGGGTACCTGATGTACCGGGTACCTGATGTACCGGGTACCTGATGTACCGGGTACCTGATGTACCGGGTACCTGATGTACCGGATTACAGGCATGATGTTATGACTCCGGGTTGCTACTAAAAATTCGGATGGAAAGCACAAAAACACCTTGACAGACCTGGTGATCGAACTTAGGACCCCACAGTTGCGTTTTCACAGTAGGCCAATTTCATTCTGATATTATTGTTACAAGGCAATACGGAACATCTAAATTAGAAATAGTGACTTACAAAGCGCGGTGTGCACGCAACGCAAATGGGAACGTTCAGCGTTTTAGCGACCTTGCTAGAATCACGCGATGTCTAAGCATTGAATCCTTTTCAGGAAAATTAGGTTATTCGTGGAATTAATTTCACCTATTTGTCAAGATAAAAAATCCTATAATCCTACTAATATTATAAACGTGAACGTTTGTATGGATGGATGGATGGATGTTTGTTACTCTTTCACGCAAAAACTACTAAACGGATTTGGATGAAATTTGGCACACAGATGGTTTATAACCAGGATTAACATATAGGATACGTTTTATCCCGATATTCCCACGAGATCGAAATTTATGCGGGTGAAACCGCGGGACGCAGCCTCCTATAATATTACAATAGTGAAATTTTGTATATTTAGATGTTTGTTACTCGATCACGCAAAAACGGCTGGACGGATTTGAGTGACATCTGGTACGCAGATAGATATACAGATAGACATAGGATACTTTTTATCCCGGTAGAACGTTCCCATGGTATAATTTCCGATCACCTCGCAAACGAAGCCGCAGGCAAAAGCTAGTATTTTAATAAAAACTAAAGCTCTTATTTTCTTCTAGACCTTATAGCCAGTCCGTAATAAGCGCGACCCTCCCGCAATTGTATTTTGTATCACGACAGGGCCGCGTTTACAGCGGTCGGGCTATAGCAGAGTCTAGCAAAATTGTTTCTAATGTACTTATACTTAAATTATAATATTACATACAATATTTTTAATAACTACAATATTAAAAGGCTAGGCAGATGATGATCATCTGCCTAGCCTTTTCCAAACTACGTTGGGGTCGACTTCCATTCTAACCAGAGGCAGCTAGTATACCAGTATTTTACATGGAGCGACTGCCTATCTGACCTCCACAACTCAGTTACTGGGTAGTACCCCTTGCTGAGACTGGTTGTCAAATTTTAGGTCTTCTGACAACCCGTAACGACTCTCAAAGATTTAAGGATGACAGCCGGGACCAACGGCTTAACGTGCTTTCCGAAGCACGAAGTTGTCTTGGTATGTAAAGATGGTCACCCATCCACGGACCAACCGCGGCAAGCGTAGCTTAACCTGATTGATCGACCCGTGTGACTGTTATTACTTAGCAACAAGCCCCTATATTATATCTGTATCTATAATAATTAAATTCCTTTGCTCGCCTCTCTTGCCTATAAACTTTACATATACACCGTTAAATTTTGATCGTTTAAATCCTTAAATGGATTGTACTCATCATTATGAACAACTTTTAGTACGGGACCAACCCTGAAATCGTGAAAAAAAAATCAGTTGATCCATACATTATGTCGAGTTATGCGAACATACATCTATGGGTCAACAGATTTTTTTTTTCACGATGTCAGAATTGGTCTCGTAGTAAAAGTTGTTCATAATGAAAGAGATAGGTAAGTATGCAGGGTCGTCGGATATAGTTTAAGTTTAGAAACTGATGTATGTTTTCGAATGCAATTTAGTTTAATAAATGAGGCTAAATAATAACAGCCGCACAGGTCGATCGGTCAGGTTAAGCTACGCTTGCCGCGGTTGGTCTGTGGATGGGCAACCATTTTTACATACCGAGACCCCTCCGTGCCTCGGAAAGCACGTTAAGCCGTTGGTCCCGGCTGTCATTCGTGGATCTTTGACAGTCGTTACGGGTAGTCAGAAGCCCGAAAGTCTGACAACCAGTCTTACCAAGGGGTATCGTATTACCTAGTAACTGGGTTGTGGAGGTCAGATAGGCAGTCGCTCCATGTAAAATACTGGTATTCAGCTGCATCCGGTTAGACTGGAAGCCGACCCCAACATAGTTGGGAAAAGGCTAGGCAGATGATGATGATGCAGATGATGATGAAATGAGCTGTTTGTTTTCTATTCATTAAATAAAATTTTATCTGAAAATATCAATCCGTTTCTTACTAAACTTCAACTCTATTCGATGACCCTGCATACTTATCTCTTTTGTTGACTGTACAATGATCCCTTTTAAGGATTAAAACGATAAAAATTTAACGGTGTATAGATACAATTATGACACCGTAAGACTGCGAAAACCGTTAGTTTATAATCACACTCACGCACTCATTTACTTCATTCGTTGTTATTACACTTTTAAATATAATCGTGGCAATAACAGTGACAGATGGTGAGTAAATATAATTGGGGGCTCTAGAAAAAAAATATTCCGAAAGTGTGGGCAAAATAAAGTTGAGAAACTGTGATCTAGAGATAGAAGATCTAGAGAGACTTCATCTCAAAAACGTTCCATCATTTCGAGCCGAAAAGTGTAGAAAACCCCGTTCTAATTCCGGCGAGCAGCATTATCAACTTTGACTCGTCTCTCTATTAGCGAGAGTGGGTGCTTATCCCTTTTCGAGACAAAACCCCTTTATTCATGCGACGGTATCAAGTCTAAAGCCTAGATGGATGACGAGGTTTAGTTTATTGTGAATTTTATTCGAAAACTAGGTACCTACCTATGAAGAAATATAAATATTTTTTCGATGTTAGAAAAATGTGCTTTATTCTGGGACTAAGATTTGGAATTCGCATTGCTGTTCTATCCTAAGTAAACTATATTTTTAACACGTATTGTCAAAATAAACCCTTCATTTAATCTAACCTTTTACCGCTATCAAAACAAAGGGAGCCTTTGCAAGGGACTTCATTAAAAAACTGGCTTCATATTACTACCTGCTTAATAAAAATAGTTTTTTTTTTATCTGCAATGGTATCTACAAACTCCCTACCGTAAAACGAAAAGTCGAAAACGAAATCATTCTGAATCCCTTTGATGCTAACAGACAAACAAAACGCAATGTTCAAAGAAAAGAACAGCTTTTCAAATCCCCCCTTACCCCCCTAGGTTTAACCACCTCATATGGGGGAGAAAATTAATTTCCATTTATTAACTGTATCCCTTTGACTGGGTAACTATGTAAAAGAAAGCTTGACGCACAATGTCTCCCCCCCCCCGTGCTTTATTAGGGAGAATACAATTTAGCACGACATTTTCGCCTTTCCGCCATTCATATGCTACCGTTTTGCCAATCTGTTAGATGTTTATACGAGTTGATCCGGCAGAGAACCAAAGCTGTCGACATAGCTCAGAATAAGCAAGCTGAACTGGCAATGGGCCGGCCATATTAGCCGTAGAACCGATGAACGTTGGGGTAGACATGTTCTTGAGTGGAGGCCGCGTATCGGTAAACGTAAGGTAGGACGCCTGCAAGCTAGATGGAGCGGCGATTTTCGCATGATGACTGGTAGCAGCTGGATGAAAGTCGCTGAAAATCGAGTTGAATGGCGTGCAATAGGAGAGGCCTATATCCAGTAATGGACTGCTATAGGCTGATGATGTTAGATGTAAAATCGCAAGGAACCGACAGTTTCAGGGGTGAACCCCTTGATTAAATAAAAACATATTTTATTATACCTATTTGAACTCAAACCTAGAATACCTAATTGAACTGTGGGGATCAGCCGCTAAATCTAACTTAAACTCGCTCCAAAGAATACAAAACAAAATTATCAAAGTACTATTTCATTATCACTACCTATATCCAACAAAAAAATTATACGAAAAAACTAATCTACTAAATCTCACACATATGTACACATATTACACCTGCATTCTAATAAAAAAAAATCACAACGAATTCTGTACAATCAATCATAAAACTACATAAAAAGACACCTACATACAACACAAGAAGTAAAAACAAGTTCCAACTAATAACCACACGTGCACGGACTAACTACGGCAAGAAAACGATATTGTCTGAGGGAGCAAAACTATTTAATGATTTACCAGAAGATATATAGAAGTGTAATAATATAAACATATTTAAAGCAAGGCTTAAAAAACATATTATGTACCCTGTAACGTTGCCAACACCCTAGAGGCATATATATATATTTTTAGATGTAAGCACTATTTGTATCTCATTTTAAGTGAACTGTTATTTAAGTTCTTATGAGAATAAAATTCTTTAAACCTAAACCTTATGCAACGAGCTCAATCCTCTAGACAGTCATTCTACTATACTACCTATTGACTACATTTACGAGAATATTATAAATATTATCCGTCAGAAATGTAAAACACAGTTTAATGAGAAATGTTGGTAAATAGTACATTATTATACGTGTGACTTAAGTAGTTAGCGAGGGTGCTAAAAGAACGTGTATTAATATACTACACAGGGCCGACTGTTCAAACGACAGATAATTTTTATCCGTGGAATAAAACGGACGTCTGACAGTTTTTATACGGAAGAACTGTCAAAAATTCAAAATTATTCTTCCGATTAAATTATCTGTGGTTGGAAACGTCAGCTCTAAGTCCTAACCTAACCTAAACCCGCAATTAAGTCACGCTGTTCTGTTGAAAAATAGACTACTTAAGTCACAGAAAAGTGAAACCTAACTGCTATGCACAGTGCTATAAAACAAATTACTATTTTTGACATTGACGATTTAACAATGAAATAGGAACCGGTATCACAGACAACTAACAAACAGCCAGACAACAACAGCCCGTTATCGTATTGATTCGCCATCTGCATACATAGACAGATAATTGGCGTCTCCGTCCGGGGTGACATATGTTTGCCCGGGGAGACTGAATCTATACACACATAATCAGCCTTATAATTGCTGGCTCTTAGAGAGGGAGTAGGCTGTAATCCACCACGCGGGTTCCATCCAGTGCGGGTTGGTAGATGTCACATGTTTTCGAATTTTTAGTTCTATGGGCTGATTTCCTCACTATGTTTTCCTTCACCGTTTTGAGAGCAGTAGCCATAATTAACACAAAGTAAAGTGCCTGTCTGGGTTTCGAACTTATGACCTACAACATTAAATCGCGGCAGTTGGTGGCAACTGTTGGTGGGCCACCAATTCTGAATGACGGGATACATGATTTCATCCCGGTTTTCCGTGTTCCCCTGCGTTCCTTAGTGCCCCCCTGTGCAATAGTTTCACCTGTGGGGTGTTAATTTTGTTTCAGACTTCACCTAATGGACGGGCCGGTGGTTTTTTTGTAATGAATTTTGCTTTGAACCTGTTTTTAATAACGGGTTCTGCTGTCTGCTGCAGATCGACATGGATTGAGTATTACTTTCTTTGTCATGTGTTAGATTAATTTGCTGAGATTTTTTACATTCACCTGAAGGGCAATTCTCGTAATTTTAAGAACGTCCACAGTCTGAGATCAGTCTCAATCTGTCAAAAATAATTCTAATTTCCCTACATTTTTGACAAGCTTTTGACATTGATTGTCGCTGAGATGAGATTGCGACTAGATTTTGATTTTTTTATTACGGGAATTGGCGTTCTAACTTCTCTAAATAGTTACCTATGAGAAGGCTCAGTTTAAGTTATTCCCTTGGGGACACAATGGGAAATCAAATGTTTTAGGAGTAAACAAAGACTATTCACTATAGTTTAGTGGTTTAAAAGATGGGAT
Organism: Apamea sordens; assembly: GCA_945859715.1. NCBI lineage: Eukaryota > Metazoa > Arthropoda > Insecta > Lepidoptera > Noctuidae > Apamea > Apamea sordens. The sequence goes on from OX244002.1 coordinate 3,918,456, forward strand.
TTTTTGGATAAATATTTCAACTTTTCAGGTAATAATTAAAATAATAATAAATAATAATATTAATATCCCTGGACATTTCACACAGCGCCATCTAGTCCCAAGCTAAGCAACCTAATGCTTGTGTTATGGTAACAAGATGGCTGATAAACTACTTATATACATTTTTTTTTTAAGTAGCGCTTATTGCGCGTAGTTGATTAGAAGCACTCGGCGTGAGTTTAATGAACGAGGACCTATATTATAGCTACTTTTTACAACTTTACATTACATAACTTTATATGACTTGCCTACAAGTCTATCACATTCTAACTTCGGAGGAATGTAGCTTTACCTGCAGTGCGATTCTGTTACCATCTCACCGTGAAAACTTAGGTGAAGTGAGCGTGGAGTGAGCTGTCATTCCAACTAATGCTAGGGATTGACACTATTGACAGCTCACTCTAAGCTCACTTCACCTAACTTTTCACGGTGAGGTTTTTACAGAATCGATCGGCTGTTACTGTTACTATTAGCCTGCATCATCCCACTGTTGGGCAATGAGGTCTCCCCATATATTCCAGCACAGCTTAAAATGGACCACAGGTCGAAGCATTACCTGAAAAGTTAAAAAATTTATCCAAAAAATCCCATCTTTTAAACAACGCCAGAGTTAACACACGACCCCTCTCACGACCCAACCACAAAAAGTTATACCCAGAAAAATTATTTTCACAAACAGAACGCCATTTTAAATGAAATTTCTCACTGGCATAAAGGGAAACGCGGTAAGCCGACGTTTAATAATAAATAAGCTAGGTGTTAAGCTCTGCGACGGTGTCGCCACCTGTCGGTAGCTGTCAGGCGCTCCTTCATCATTAAAGAGTTCACACGCCCATTAACTATCTGTTTAACTTGTTATAACGTGTAGTTAGTTAAGTAGAACATAGTTAAGCTCTTTATGTCTGATAGGCTTTAGTGATGGTTAGAAGTCCGCTGTTTGAATCTGACAGGGTCTAACCTTGGCGCTTCATTCTGTTCACTGATTCTGTTCAGAAATTGGGTTGTAGGTAACGAGTATTTTTTTCTGTTTAAAAAAAATCCTCACGCCAAAAAGCCCGGACAATGACATGTCTAGACAAATTCCGGACTAGGCGCCGAAGCCGGATATGGGACCAATTTGGATTGATGGTAACCCTGGTTGTATGGGTTCACAGAAAAAAAGAGTCTCCATGAAATACCATCTCCAAAAAATACTGCGGCCGGACAATGGTGAAGGTTCATATGTTTTTTAAGCCGGCGCACACTGATCAATTATTAAAAGTTAGCGTCCCATAATTATTTTTGGTCAATGTGTCGGTAGTCCGAAAAATCATTTTATTAAGACTTATTGGTAAGTTGTTTACATTATACTAAAACATCACCGTTATGCAGACAGTAGTTTAATAGATATGCCATTTCAAAGTTATCTCGAAAGCTAAACTATTATAACAAGACTGATTTATCGTTGTTTTGCGCTCCTATTCAAGTTAAGTTGGTTAAGTAATCAGTGTAAACTGTAAATTGAAAAAAATGGTGCACATTAAGGAAGGTCTGTACTTTTTATTGGTATATAAACAAAAAATAAAATAGATCAATTTATATGATAAAAAAAATATATTTAATAATGTACTGATATTTACAAACTTTTCTAAGTTTGAACTGTGTTACGTTAAAAAGTACAAATTAGTACATTATGATTTTGATTCCATTATATAGCAGGGCCTATTAGCTATATAAAAATATGCATTTTTTTTCCGGTGATTGCCGGTTTCTATAGTAAAAAGTGTTTTTTAGGTAATGGTGCCTCAATAAAAAATATTGATTTATTCAATATTTTGTCATTACATCGACCAGTAAAGACGTTATCAAAGGACAATAAAGATATACTACTTAACTATATTTTGGAGACATTAGAAGTATTGGAACTGCCCACTACAAGCAGGGAGAGTCTACAAAATGTTATTATAACTTTTACTGTAATGTTCCCTTAATTTTATTAGATTCCGGAATCAAAATGAAAAATGGCTTGATCAAATAGTAGTTACCTCTGGCGGACAAGAAAGTGCACCCTCTACGTCTACGTCTAGAGAAGGACGTCCAAAAAAGAGCTTTTGTGACCTATCCGCTAAAACTAAACGTAGAAGGTTAAATATAGAGGTGAAATCAAAAAGTAAAGAAGAACTCTGTCTCGCTGCTTCGATGAAGTTACACTCGGAAGGAAACCGCAGTGCAGCTTCACTTGTCCTAGACATATCTACCTCACCCGATAAAGGCCAGATTGCAAAAGAAGCTGGTAAATCGCAGGACAACTGTATATCTTTTTCATGTCAAGAAGCTTTATCGTTATTTACTGATTTGAAATTAACCCGCCATCAATATACTGCTTTAAGGGGGGCATCTGCAATCCGTAAAAACTTAAGAAACTTGTAAGATTATTGAAGAAAAAAGGAAGTGTTATCCAAAGAACATTACTTTTACAAGAACCAGAAGTTGTGTTAGATGAGGAGTGATTTAACAAAGACATAAAATATTAATTACCAACTTAAATTATGTGAAAACGATTTTTCGATACTATTTAATGTTATAAATATACCTTTAATTCACGATTTCAGTATTTAATAATTTCGTCCCCCTAAATTTTTGAAATTGATCACTGTGCGGCGATCCACCGCGATTCACAACCATTCGACAGGTTATCGTATCGAAAATTATATTATTTTCAATTAGGTACTGATGTGCCTTGTCTCCGACAACAAATAGCTTTCATAGAATGGCGGTCTATTTTATTTAAACTGACAAAATTTTAGGGTTTTGGATTTGTAAACAGGCTGTAGACGACTCATTTGAAACATTGATTGATGTTCGATTCGGCACGGAAGCGTATCTAACGGTTGTGAATAGCTATCGTAATCGAACCGGTAGTTTTTGCGTGATGCCTGAACAAACAGACAGACAGACAGACAGACAAAAATTTTTTAATCACATTTTTGGGTTCGGTGTCGGTCTATTAACACCCCCTGCCATTTATTTTTTTGATATTTTCAATGTACAGAATTTTCACTTCTACAGATTTATTATAAGTATAGAATAGATGACAGAAATCGATTCAGCAAACGATTTTGAACAAACTACTTTCATAAGGTGCATTAATACAGTTACACATTGTATATTATAAATAAACAAGGAAAATTCAATGTTTCAATTAGGTGAGCCGGTGAGCCCGTCCTAAGCCCTAAGTTTATTAATAAATAAGCAGTGTGTTGCGTTACCGCAGTGCTGCCACCTGTCGACACCACCTGTAAGCTCGTTCACCAATGAGGACTTCACACACTCAATCGTGTTGTATGTAAATTGTAGTTCTAAAGAATTCATTATGTGCCTACTTAGGAGTCTTATACCACTTTTTTTTTTTTTTTTGGGTGGGAAATCATCATATGACCCCTCCCGCTCTGGGCGGAGCGGAAGGGAGTGTCAGACTTTTACTGACTAAAACCCACCCGTGTTCCTTCAGTTGCCTGTGCCAAGGGCCACGGTACCTCTTTCGAATATCCCGCAGCCCTGGCGGCATCGGCCCTAGAGGGCCCCGTCAGTTCGTGCTGACATCTCTTTGAGGCGCGCGTGGAACACAACGCGCCGTCGACCCGGGCCTGGTCCTTACCGGGCGGCGAGCTGCCCGTTGCTCGCCGCCCGCAAGCCCGCGCCTACGGTGGCCGGGAGTCGGCTATTGACTCCCGTCCAGGGCGTCTCCTACGGCGGCTAGGGGCGTGAGGGCGCAGCGATTGCCTCTCCCTCACGCGCTCCGCCTCCTCCTTTGCGAGCATTACTGCTTCGCAGAAGGAGGTGACGGCCTCCCATTCACTCTCGCTCCGTACCATGGCCTGGACCAGGGCCGGACGCGAGAGATCGCTGCCGCCGATCGCCGCCACGAGGACACGGCGGTGCCCTGCCCAAGCCGGGAGTCTTATACCACTGGGTATTCTAAACTGATAAATTGAAATACGAGAACTTGTCGAATTCCACTTTAGGATTACTATCGTGCCTATTTGAAATAAATGATTTGACTTTGACTAAAAAGAAAATAAACGACAACATTAACAAATAGTAAAAAAAACAATATTAAAGTAAAATTGTTTGTTTTTTTTTTTTTGTTTGTTGTTCCTACTATCCTACTAATACCTATAGTAAAAATGTGAAAGATTGTATGTTTGGATGTTTGTTCAATCACGCAAAAACAGCAGAACGGATTGGGATGAAACTGGCACACAGATAATTTATAACCTGGGGGATACATTTTTATCCCGGTACTACGTTCCCGTGGGATAATTTCCGATCTCCACGCGGGCGAAGTGCTTGTACTTCAATCCTACTAATAATAGAAACGTGAAAGTTTATATGGATGGATGGATGGATGTTTGTTACTCTTTCACGCAAAAACAACTAAACGGATTTGCACGAAATTCGGCACACATGGTTTATAACCAGGGTTAACATATAGGATACTTTTTATCCCGACATTCCCACGGGATCGAAACTTATGCGGGTGAAACCGCGGGGCGCTGCTAGTATTATAAAATTGTGAAAGTAACTCTGCCTGTTAACTTTCACGCTCTATGTAACGGCTGAATGGAATTAGATATAATTTGGCACACAGTTAGACTAAGACCTGGATTATTAGGAAATAGTATACTTTTAATGCTGGCAGTACGTTCCCATTTATTTCCGACCTACACGTGAAGCCGCGGGCAACACCAGAAGGCTAATTCTCGTAATTTAAAACGATCAAAATCTAGTCGCAGTCTCATCTCGGCGACAAACAAATGTCAAAAAATTGCCAAAATGTAGGGAAATTAGACGTATTTTTTACAGATTGAGACTGAGATCAGACTGTGAACTTTCTTAAAATTACGAGAATTGTCCTTCTGGTTCTGGTTCTATAACGGGTGTAAAAAGACACTTAACGAAGCCGAGAGTCACTTGTACTCCCCGTCACTGTAATAATTTTTTTGTACAGGACCATACTTGGGAACCTTCTGGTTACGGAGATATTGCGGGTCAAGATTTTAACTTTTACTGACGTTTTTCTAAGAAAAAAAGTTTTTATGTTGTAACACAACTTTAAATGCCCCCACGACCCCTGCACCGTTGCATGCACCTATAAGCACAATGTTTTGCATGTGTTACATTGCGCATTACAGCAAACGGCAAATTTTCACATCAACAATAAAAGTCGTTTCCCAGCAATCATTTTTATGCAATGTTACTTAATTAATAATTATATCCCTGGACATTTCACACAGCGCCATCTAGTCCCAAGCTAAGCAACCTAATGCTTGTGTTATGGTAACAAGATGGCTGATAAACTACTTATATACATTTTTTTTTTTGTAAATACATACATATTATAGATAGAAAAACACCCAGACTCGGAACAAATACATGTAGGTCATACAAATATTTGTTTCGTGCGGGAATCGAACCCGCGACACGCAGCGCAGCAGTCAATCGCTTAACCACTGCGCTAACCGTGCCGTCAAATTTGATGTACAGAATGCGCAGTTGACGGCTATATGATGTGTCTTTTTACACTCTGTATAAAAAACTGTTTATAAAATAGACACTTCTACATAATTAGACCGAAATGAAACCGTTGCATACTAAGGAATAAGAAAAAGCTAAACAGATTAATTGAAACCACCAACCATCAAATTCCACCTTTCAAACTCTAATAAAAGTACCCACATTTTAATAAAAACATACCGAAAATACCTAAATATGTTACAAAACGCGGTATTTCGTATCAAATCCGAGTCAAATTACCGAGTAATTCCCTCAGCGGTACTCAGCAAAGGAATAAATTAACTTTCACGGCATATACATATCTACATACTTGTGTGTATATTGTGTGTGTGTACGTAAATACGTACGTTACGTTACGTTGGGCAATTAATCACTTCTTGGCGGGACTGTAAAGCTTTTGTGTACAGTCAGCGTGAAAAGTGAATAACCATTTGACATAAGTATACAGGGTGGCAGGGAGATTGACGCGCAAACTGTAACCATGAAATCGGCACATGATTCTGAACAGACGAAAAATTTCAACGCCCAGAATTATAATCATTAAAATCATCAATACAACCCTCTCAGTTCGCATAATTCTGTAAAGTCATATTTGTTACGCTCGCGAATCATATTTTAATCAACATACAACCTAACACTGAGTTGCAAATTGCAAAAAACGTAAGAATTTTTTTATTTCGTGGCTACCCTGACGCTTTCGCCTTAATTTGCATTCATAAAATTACTTTTATATTAAAACTAGCTATGCCCCGTGGTTTCACCCGCATAAGTTTCGATCCCGTAAGAATATTGGAATAAAAAGTATTATATTATATGTGAATCCTGGTTAGAAACTATCTCTGTGCTAAATTTCATCCAAATCCGTTCAGAAGTTTTTGCGTGAAAGACTAACAAACATCCATCCATCCATACAAACTTTCGTGTTTATAATATTAGTAGGATGCGTTTAGATCTAAATTCAACTCCGTTAAAAATATTCGGAACATCTAAGTTGTCATCACACTACGTTTTCGACTGTACCGCACTATGTTGTAAGTACAAAGGCGAGAAATTTTGCCCTTTCGTGTTCGAACCCTTTTGTTGTGATTTTATTTTTAGGGTTAAGCATATGGAAATAAAACGGAAACGTTGTGGCTTGTCAGATTATTTGTTGCTGATAATTTTAGTTTGTCGTGTTTGGGTGAATGTAGTTTTTCTACATTATTCTAAAATACGAAGTTAGTCCTGTATTTACGTGGCTTACACAGGTTTCGAGAAACTTAGACCGAGAGCTATAAACGTTACCTAGCTCGTGTTTTGACTAAGGGCTGATTTTTAAAAAGCCAGATAACTTTTATTCGGGAATAAAATTGACGTTTGACAGTTTTTATATGAAATAACTGTCAAAATTTCACAATTAAGAATTCCTCGAATAAAGTTATCAGATGATTAAAAAATCAGCTCTTACACATGTTCCTGTCTGTGTCTTTGACAGTTTTGCGACTGTGACAGGAAAAACGCTTAGCCTAAGTAACGTTGCATGTACTAAGTAACGTTTATAGTTGTTGGCCTTAGTTCTTTGATAGTCTAGCTTTGACCACTACTTCAGCTGAGTGTAAGCGCGGTTGCGGTCAGCGACGGCGCACCCTAGCGTAAAAGTCACCTATATTCAAATTTTATTTAGGTTTCAAATTGACGTTATTCCAAGTTAAACAAATATCAACTTTATTTTAATACCAATTAAGTTGATTTCAGAGTGACTAGCAATATTGAAAAAGTTATAAAAATGTTTGAAGTTGTAGCGTAAACTGAACTTTATTGTGTAGGTATTAAAGTTATTTTTCCATAAACTCATATTTGTTTACATTATTGGCGAAGTCGCGATATTAGATTAGGTACCTATTTCATTTATTTATCGAGACTGACAAACGGGGAGTGTACCTTCACCTGTTTATTTCAAGATCACCCGAATAGTTAATTAGCACATATTATAACATAACATCACCCCTGTATTATCCGTAGGGTTAGACAGAGGTGTATCTTTAATAGATACACCCACAATTCGCCAGTTATGTTTAAGTACCATGTAATAGCCAGCTATTGCCATCAACCAGACACGAATCCAGACTACTGGGTTTCCTCCAGTTAATAAATAAGTAACCAGTTAGGTTTAAAGAACTTTATTTTCTCATAAGAACATAGTTCACTTATTTTCTCATAGGAACATAGCTTATTTTGTTATTTTAAATTTAAATGTAATACATTTCGACACAATTTAAAAATTGACAATGAAATAGAAAAAAAAAACTTGAGAGGTGTCAAGGGACACCCGGATGGAACGAAGTATAACTGGCTTGCTTTCTATAAGAGAGAGAGAGAGAGACAGAGAAATACGCGCACGCCGCACGGCTTACAAAGTTACAACTATAGCAAAAAGTGTCGTTCCTACTTTTGGTCTTAATTTTTTTCCGTCTAGCCCCCTTTCGCAACGCGCGATAAGGAATTTCGTTCCAAAAAATGAGATTCACAAAAATATCTTAATAAATTCAAATACAGCTTTAGCTTATTACAAGTTTCATACTATTACAACTACCTAAATAATTTTATTTCACAACCTGTTCAGCAGCATCTCATTAGAAATAGTGACTGTAAATATGCCATTTTAGTTTTTTTTTTAGTAAATATTTAAATTGTTACACATTTTTATGTCGTTAGGCAGGCTGTTGTAAAGGTGTACTCAAACAGTATGTTTATTTTGCCGTAAGTCAGTGTACGTGGTCGAGTTGTTATTAATTTGTATCTGTTTCTTAAGTAATGTTTTTGTGTTAATGTAATGTTTGAGTGCATTATTTTTTTAACTAGGTTGCAAGTGTTGAATGTATATAACCAATTACAAACTCAATTCACCAATGAGTATCCAGAATGCCACAGAGTACTAATATTTCAATGGTGGTCCGTACATGTGATAACCTATCACAAACTAGTTAATAACGCGTTAGTTAGTCTCGTCTGCGTCGAGAGAAGTCTCGTGGACGATGTGCTTTATTAATAGTTTAAGAGACCGTCACGCAGCATGGTCGCGAATCCTGTGTGCCATGTAGGATGGCCATGTCTCATGCCTCAATAAATTAAGGACTCCAGCCAGGGCTTTTGGCCTAGGAACTGCTCAGTGTTTCCTTTTTAAGTTCAGAGTATTCGTTCTGTAGTGACTCTATACCATTGACCGGAATGGACGTTATAATAAGGAGTTTCTCTAGTTTACCCATATTCCAATTCTGCGCCTACAGCAGAAGGCCAATTCTCGTAATTTAAAACGTTAAAAATCTAGTCGCAGTCCCAACTCGGCGATAAATGCTTGACAGATTGTGAGTGTGAATGTCCTTAAAATTACGAGAATTGCCCCTCATGTATAACTGACACTATCTGTAATCACGATCCTATGTAGAGGATCCGAATGATCAGGTTTTACTAACATTTTTATCATCCCTGTTTTACCTTTCAAGAGATATCAACAAAACCAACATCCTAAACTTTTATGTAACCTAACAAACGTCAGCATGTAGATACTAAAAGTACGAAAACCTTTTGTTCTTCATGTCCCATATCAGAAAACAGAGAAAATCCCATATTTAGCGACAAAACCCGGACAGTTGTCTCTTTAACAGTGGGATATAAAAATGGCAGTCGCTTCGAGATAAGAAAGGGAAGTACAGTCACGAGCAAAAGTATGTATACACTCGGCTTTATTCAAAAGCGATTTACTCCTATATTTTTTAATACAATTTTATATTGTTACGAACATAGCATTTTCGAACCCATAGGTTTATGTAATGTGTCGTATTTCTTTCTTTTCTTTTCTTTTTTAAATCGTTGCCCCACACTAGGAATTTCTCCTGTGTCGTGGGTGCGTTTACAAACATTTAAACTCACATACACAAACAGCCAGACCCGATTTAAACGATGCATTCGTTATTTCACGAAAAATTCGCAATTGAAAGTTGCCAAGTGTTGACATATTGATGCTCGTGACTGTACCGCCATCCGTAAGGATTTTACGAGGCCTCTCTGACCCCGTGTTTGGGAGCCGCAAATGATGTAATAAATAACGGTTCCTATCTCCCTTTTTTAGTTCGGTTTTGGTTTTTGACACACGACCATTTCATATTGATTACCTATTTTTATAAATGAATGGTAAATGCAAGAAGAGTATAAAGCGGAACTCTCTGCCAGTGTCTGTGTTCCCTTCCACGTATAACCCGCTATCAATGGAATGACAGCAGTGCAATTCTGTAAACATCTCACCGTGAAAACTTAGGTGAAGTGAGCGTGGAGTGAGCTGTCATTTCAAATAATGCTAGGGATTGACACTACTGACAACTCACATCAAGCTCACTTCACTTGAGTTTTCACGGTGAGATTTTTACAGAATCGACCGGCAGCTCTCTCCACGCTGAGCGTGGAGTGAGCTATCATTCTAAATAATGCTAGGGATTGACACTATTGACAGCTCACTCTGAGCTCACTTCACTTAACTTTTCACGGTGAGATTTTTACAGAATCGATCGGCAGGTCACTTCAAGCTCACTTCACCTAAGTTTTCACGGTGAGATTTTTGCAGAAAGATTAGCTGATCTACGCCACGGTTCACGGATTTTACATAAACATAAATTACGAAACCAATGTTTTCGGTATAAATGCATGAGGGTTGTATCTAAACTGCATTCGCGACATATTTGCCAAAAATGTAAACAAATATGAGTTTATGGGAAAATAACTTGAATTCCAACACAATGAAGTTCAGTTTACGCTACAACTTCAAACATTTTTATAACTTTTTCAATAGTGCTAGTCACTCTGAAATCAACTTAATAACCATTAAAATAAAGTTGATATTTCTTTAACTTGAAAAAACGATAATTTGAAACAAACAAAATTTGAATATACGTATAAAAGCAACGGCAAAGATGAAAAAAACAGGACTGTTTCATATACTTCTTAAGATTTCAAGATAATTAAACCTCTTCATTTATCTACCTACACAAGTACTATTCCATAAGATTATATGGCCCCACACAATAATTACAGCTCTAAATTGGTTGTCAATTCGGGTGACAAATGGCGTGCCTATAAGTACGATTCCATGTTCCGTCAATTAATTTATTCCTTCAATTAATAGCTTCGGAGGCTGTAACGCTATTAGGCACTGATCTTGACATATTATTATTACAGAACGGCATACTAGTTATCTGCAGTGCTATTCAGTAAAATTCAAACCGTGAAAACTTAATTGAAGTGAGCTGGAAGTGAGCTGTCAATTCGGATGACAGTTCACTTCGAGTTCACTTCAGAGATGTACAGAATAGAGCGGCCGTTTGAAACTGATAAATTCATGTAGGTATCGTAAAAACTTAAGTGAAGTGAAGTTGAAGTGAGCTGTCAATTGTGTCACTTCCTAGCATCGGGTGAAATGACAGCTCACTTCACCTAAGTTTTCTCGGTGATATTTTTACAGAATAGATTGGCTGCAGTTCTATCTGTAAAGTTTCCACCGTGTTTTTCTTGAGAAGATATATCTATAAGTAGGTAGTTATTATAAGAAGTCGGATAGACTGGAAGCCGACCCCAACATAGTTGGGAAATGACTAAGCAGATTTATTGATTTTAAATTGGCGCCGATTCCCTTGTTCACAAACTAAAGTTAAGGTCAGTTCATCTTTTTCTTTGTATTTAATTAAGAAAAGGACAGAAGATAAATATTAGTTTAGTCCTGTCAAAAGTAAGATATTCCATAGACAGTTTAGACGTGATTAAAAACAAACATGGCTACTAAAAATACGTCAATTTACGTCAGGCGCTGATTCATTTGACAGGACTAAACTAATATTTATCTTCTATCCTTTTCTTAATAAAATAGAAAGAAAAGATGCAGTGAACTTAAATTTAGTTTTTCAACAAGGGAATCGACGCCATTGAAAGTCGCTTTTCGCGTCTGTCTGCGTCACCGCGTTGTTCTGTTAAACCACGCAACGAATTTCGATGTAGTATCGTCTCTGGTTAAGGCTCCTTTTAATATGCACCCCTTTTTAAGGGATGAAAAATACTTTTATACTGGTTTTAGTTATGAAAGAGTTAAATCGAGACCTATTAAAATAAAATATGTTCTGTACGATACGAAGGTGCCATTAAAAGCATCCCAAGTATTTTTTTTTTTAACTATTTACTTGAAATAAAACTTTGAAAGCTGCGTGAAAATGCAATTTTGAATGTCAAAATTTACAAAAAAAATTATTGATTACTTCCAAAAGGTAGTTTTGTATGGAGAAGAATGGGCAAGAGACTCCATCAGGCTCTATCTATCGCATTATGCCTTTTGGAGTCCTGAGTAGGTTTTTCAGCGTCGTGTATAATAAGTATAAGTTGCACCAAGCACCTCACAATTTAATCCGATCCAGCCTGTCCCCTTGCTGCCCTATCCCAGCGACGCCCTAAGCCGAGGTTCGTACCCCACAGGGGGTGCCCTTAGCGTGCAGTCGCTTAGCTTTAATCTAGATATAGCCCTGGCTGGAGGCTTTAAGAATTCTTAAGGCAACCACAGGATAGTCCGGTTAAGTAGTCACGACCTCTCAAGGTCAACTACGAGATGCCACATTCAAAAAAAAAAAAAAAAAACACCTCACAAGTTTACGCTTTACAAATAGCACTAACTAAACGCACAATTTCACAGTATTTTTGGTACTTACATAATTTTTGTAAATGCACTTAGCAAAAGGTTACATGCCTTCGGTTCTTGTATTAATAATTATTACATGTCATAATAAACTGCCAGACAAAACGTGTTTTACTAATTGAATTGTAACCGTCTTATCATAAAATGATTTCTAAACCTTAGTCCAAGCCTAACCCTGCGAGCTAGTTATTATATTTCGAACCTTATTCCGACTGGGGTAAACTTCTCAATACAAAAATGAAGACTTAGTTTTAACGTCAGTTTTTGTAATATTAGAACTTTGAAATTGTCGGAATAAAGTTGAAAATTCAAACATGGATGGATTAAACCTGGGTCTTAAGCAAAACCCTTGTTTTGTCAAAAGGCTGCGTGTGTTATATCCAAACATTGAAACGATTTGATTACCACACTGGTCCTTACTACTCTTCCCTGGTCCATTAAGAATACAGAGTTAAATTAAATTAGCTAGTAAACTCCGCAGACGTGTTGGGTATCCATATCTAAATATGATAAAATAAAAACAAAAAGATTTGATGATTTTCTTTTTTGGTTCAACGACCGCTTCTAGTCTTGTTACTTGAAGTATGAGTTGGAAAGATCTATTTTATTTTGTGTTATCGTGTTTAGATATCGATATCGATATAGTGGTGGCCCAGGGGTAATGGCCGCGAAGCGACTAACGAGTTATAGGTCGTAGGTTCGAACCCAGACAGGCGCTTTACTTTGTGTACATTATTTCATCACCACTGCTCTCTAAACGGTGAAGGAAAACATCGTGAGGAAACCGGCATGTCCTAGAACCAAAAATTCGAAGACTTGTGACATCTACCAACCCTCACTGGGCCCGCGTGGTGGATTGTTGCCCACTCTCTGTCGAAGAGAGGAGGCCTGTGTCCCAGCAGTGGGAACATTATAGGCTGATTATGATTTCAAATGACTACTGTAACTGCGGTTGATGACCCCACAAAAAAATATCATCAAATTAATTAATTTTTTATTTTATCATGGTTAGATATCGATATTTGGAGGTATGAGGAACAGGGTGTAAAGTTCACTCAACCTCCATAGAAAAGGGAGGATCCTCCGACCAGACGGGTGTTGTGTCTGGCGGGCATTTGCCCAACGATTGATGTTGGGAAATTGTATCTATGCTAATTGCGCGGTAAACTCTGCTTGCGAGATGCAGGATCAGCGTGACGTCAGTATGACGCGTTGTTCGCATGTGGCGTGATAGATTAGATACCGCTACAGATACTTATCACGACTGCGGAGTTTCGCTAGCTAATTTAATTTGACCTGGTATCAACGCTTCTCTTATGAAATGTTTTGCTGTGTCAAGCAATTAGGTATACTTTGATACAGCCAATGATAAGGGAATTTTGATGTAGGTAGGTACCCATATTCATGACTAGCTACGCCCCGCCCTTTCACCCGCTTATGTTTTGATGCCGTAAAAATATCGGGATAAGAAGTATCCTATATGTTAATCCTGGTTATAAACCATCTGTGTGCCAAATTTCATCCAAATCCGTTTAGTAGTTTTTGCATGAAAGAGTAACAAACAACCATACAAACTTTCGCGTTTATAATATTAGTAAGATTGATTTTTGGAGTAAAATGTTAATTATACAACGTGCCGCTACAATGGCGACATTAATTTCATACACGGGTAGGGCTAGTCGCAAGTAATCATAATAAATATAACAACAAACATCCATCCATTCATACAAACTTTCACGTTTATAATATTAGTAGGATATCAACTTCTCATTACAACCAAAAACACTCAAAACACAAATATACAAACGTAAAGGCGACAAAGTAAAACACTTCTCTTCGCAACTCGATAACCAGCTCTCTGCGAAGACCATCAGCTCACGAACGTTGCACTCCAGGTATCCCAATTCGAGTTCTGTAACCTCACAGCTAAGGGTCAATTTGCTTTGTAGCAATCGTGGCCTACAATACGGAATGAGAATTGAAGTGCCCAAAGTTTCGGAATTAGGTCGGGAGGGTTTAAAAATTGGCACAAGAGAATTCAAGTGAATTTTGGATAACTCTATGTATATAAATCGGATTTCCTCGGGCCGTATACTTGGACCGACGTATTATTTTTTATAGTTTTGCGCCTTTTTTGTTACTTCGGGGATTTCTTTGGCGAAGATTCTAGATTTTCATTAAGGACTTTTTTTTTTAAATAAAACGTTGCGCCACACTAGGAATTACTCCTGTATCGTGGGTGCGTTTACAAACATTTAAACTCACATACACAAACAGCCAGACCTGGAACAACTACCTGTAGGCAATACAAATATTTGTTCCGTGCGGGAATCGAACCCGCGACAAGCAGCGCAGCAGTCGATCGCTCAGCCACTGCGCCAACCGTGTCGTCAAATTAGTTAAATTAGTTCTGCATGCATTGTCTCTTGTCGACTTGAAATCCAGTCAGTAGTCAAGCTGTCATCAATTTGCAAGCAGTTTTGGTTAACTAAACGTGTAGATATTTGCAGTAGTAGCAATAAGGACCATAGTGAAAAACGTAGTTACCTACTTTTCGACATTTTGATACAATATAATAAGGTGGCCTGACAGCGGGGTAGTTGCGTAACATACTGTCAGTAGCAACTGTTTCATTTAGACAGTTCAACAACATTCATTGCGTTATTTACGTCGTTGAGCAGACGAATTTTTCGAACATAAGAAGCAATGGATTAGCAATTTCCTTCAAAATGATTTAAATTATGATTAAAATGTGTTACGCAATTAGGGTGCTGACCTATACGTATGTGGACATGTGGAAGTTTTATTGTAGCTGTTTAGCCTTCATTAAAAAAAATCTAAACAAAACAAATGAGTAATTTAAAAGATTTGAAATCTACCTCATCGCTAAAACAGTGCAGTTCTATAAGTAAGCTGGTCCTTTATCGGACCGTTTATGATGAAGCTCTTTCATCCCTCGTCAGTCTGATATCGAGCCCCGCCCGTTAAGCCTTCAGACAGATCAGTGAAACCAAGTGCCCAAGGGACTTTACTCGCGAGTCGTGGAATCAAAAGGAACAAGGAATTTATTTGTAAGATTTCGGGAGGGTGTGTAGACTTCCTCATTGTGTATTAAAGACTCTTGAATGAACACATCTTACATTCCTGGGAAGTGTGTTAAAGATTTAGTCAAGCAGTGTTGTACTTATTTATTTATGTAGGATGTTAATTTGGAACGCATCTTAATTTTAAGAATTTAATTGAAGTATGAATGCAGCGATAAGTGAGTGAGTGAGCGTGCTATGAGAGGAGGTTTTATCATTGTTTTGGTTAGGATCAAAAAGAGAAAATAAAGTATATATGTAGCCTATGTGAGATTGCTTCACAAGTTATTTGAGTGTGTGATAATATGTAGGTTATCACACACTCAAATAGCTTATGGAATGCAACGGTGGGCTGTGCTGGAGCGGCTGCTGTTGGTGCAGAAAACCTCAAACGGCGGAAATATTCCAGCCTGATTGGGAGTTATATCTTCGAGCCGTTTGGGGTTGAAACACTAGGGCCATGGAGTCCGAGTGCCCACTTGGTTTTTCGAGATATCGCCAAGCGGTTAGTCGACTCTTCACGTGACCAGAGGGCTAGCCTGTTTCTTGGCCAAAGAATTAGCATCGCCATACAACGTGGCAATGCTGCTGCCTTGTGGGCACTGTTCCTGTTGACAGCGATGCGGACGAATTTTTTGATGGCCTATGATTCTTTTGCTTGTCTTTTCACATACATGTATTATTATTTAAGACTTAATTTAAATGTCTAAGTAACTTATAATATATACTTTATTTTTCATTTGAAAACTAGTCAATAACACTAAGACAGAAACCAGATTAAAACCTACAAAGTAAGTCTGTAACTCGATCTATCTAGCCGGTCTCCACTCACTTAGCTCGCCCCTCCGGAGAACACGACAAACTTCAGACGTGACCAACTATTAATACAGTTGACAACTTTCACTGCACCTTAATTGAGTGGTTTAGCTTTTAACCGAGAACTAACTGGGTTTAGCTGTTAGCTTGCTAACTTTTAGTAGGGATAACTGTAGCTGAATGTAAGTAGATTATTAAATTTTACCGAAAAATAGAAAAATATGACCTTATAGTACTTAACTCCATTTAAATTCCCTCTTACACACTTGGCCCCGACCCGTGTGTTGAGTTTTTGTACTTTTTTATATACTGCTAGCTGCGCCCCGCGGTTTCACCCGCATAAGTTTCGATCCCGTAAGAATATCGGGCTAAAAAGTAGCCTATGTGTAAATCCAGGGTGTCAGCTACGTCCATACCAAATTTCATCAACATTGGTCCAGCCGTTTGAGCGTGAAGAAGTAACAAACATACAAACACACACACTCACAAACTTTCGCCTTTATACAATTCCACATGATGTAATCATAATGTTTGTATTACCTAATCTACAATAATTGTTTGTTTCCCATATAAATAAAATAAATTACTCAGCACCTGACGTAAAATGACGTATTTTTTAGTTGGAAATTTTTTAATCTCGTCTAAACTGTCTTAGGAGTTTCTTAATTTGACAAGTCCTGTCAAATTAAGAAACTAATATTTATCTTCTGTCCTTTTCTTAATGAAATAAAAAGATAAAGATGCACTTAACTTAGTTTGTAAACAAGGGAATCGGCACCAGTGTGTTACATAATTACTTGATTAGGATGTGGGCTTATTTGCCAACAACAACTAGCCAGACCGTCACTTTTTAGTAGAAAGTAAGAGGCTTTAGAAACAAACCTAGGTTATCTTTATCCCTATTTCCTCTGCTCCCAGAAATCTAGAACACAGACGTAATAATTGACACGCTATCCCACATAAATTATCCAATTAGTTTGTGGAAAAGAGGACATTTAATAAGCCACAAGTGGTACATTTAAATTATTTGCGGCACGGCCGAGGTTTGTCAGAAACCCAAAGATAAGCTTGTTAGGTGGTCCGGTTACTGATGAGGGCGGTTTTTGGACGCATTACAGTAACGAGACGCAAAGTGCTCTAATTAAAAAATATGTCCTTTTTGTTTATTGTGGACGGTGTTAGGGTCGTACAGATATTAAATGGGAATGTACTTTAAAGCTGTTATGCAAGGTGTAAGATTTATTTGGAAGCTTTTGAGTGGAGCTTACATGTGTGACAATTATGTTGATTAAATAACCTTTTATAATTACAGATCCCAGTACATCAAACTACCCGAAACTGTCAAATTTTCCCAATCAACCTTGAACCTAATGCTTTAGCGATAAAGTTAAAAATCTATTAAATAATTTGACAGATTGTAGTAGCTTGATGCGCTTGCGTCTGTACATACATCTAAATTAAGTTAAGAAGTATCATGTCAAATTACATAATAACCCATATGCATTGTAGACAATGCATACAGAACTTCTAGACTAGAAATTCAGTCAGTAGACATTCGTACATACATAATCAGCCTATAACGTTGCCACTACTGGGACACGGGCTTACATTCTGTGAGAGGGAGTGGGCCATAATCCACCACGCGGACCCAGTGCGTGTTGGTGGATGTCACATGTCTTCAAATTGTTTGGTTCTAGGACATGCCGGTTTACTCACGGTGTTTGGAAACCTCTTTTATAAGAAAAGAATTATTTAAAAACTTAAAAAATAATTATTCTTCTAAAATTATTCACAGACATAATAAAACGCACAGATAACCATCTATAAACAATCATATAGACACAGATTACTCGTCAAGGCTTATGAAGCATGGTTAAGAAGTTGCTATAAAATGTATATCTCGATTTGTACGGCATTCCCCTCACCTACAACAGTTACCCCATGAGTCTCCAAGGAGGCCGAACTTATGCCTGCCGCTCTAATCCGTAAAAATACCACCGTGGAAACGTCGGTGAAGTGAGCTGTCATGAATAAAGTGAGCTGCCAGTATAATGTCAATCCCTAGCATTAGATGGAATGACAGCTCACTTCACCTAAGTTTTCACGGTGAGATTTTTACAGAATAGACTGGCTGATAATACTAGGGATTGACAGTTTTGAGAGCTCACTTCACCTAAGTTTTCACGGTGAATTTTTTGTAGAATAGTCGGTATTCACATTTACACATCGTGTGACATTATTATATCAATTAAATAACTTTCATAAGAAGGAGAATAACATAAAAATATATAAGTAACATATTTTCAATGAAACAAGTTTTTAATGTTGATGTTAATGTAATAAATTACACAAAAAATTACACTTTACCCAAAAATCAATTAAAAATAATAATAATTCTTCTAAAATTATTCACCGACGTAATAAAACTCACAGATAACCTTCTGTAAACCAGCATAAAGACACAGATTACTCCTCAAGGCTCATGAAGCATGGCTTAAGAGGCTGCTATAAAATGTATATCTCGATCTCGATTTGAACGGCATTCCCCTCACCTACAGTTACCTCATGAGTCTCGAGGGAGACCGAACTTATACCAGTATTCACATTATTAATAAGTACATTGTGTGACAATATTACGATAATGATGATGATGATGTGTGATCATCACCATTTGCCTAGCCTTTTCCCAACTATGTTGGGGTCGGCTTCCAGTCTAACCGGATGCAGCTGAATACCAGTATTTTACATGAAGCGACTGCCTATCTGACCTCCACAACCCAGTTACTGGGTAATACGATACCCCTTGGTATGGCTGGTTGTCAGACAATCGGGCTTCTGACTTCCCGTAACGACTGTCAAAGATCCACGAATGACAGCCGGGACCAACAGCTTGACGTGCTTTCCGAGGCACGGAGGGGTCTCGGTATGTAAAGATGGTTACCCATCCACTAATAATAACTATTATAAAGAGGTTAAATTTGTTTGTATACCTATAAGGGGGTTTTGTTACCATAACACAAGCATTAGGTTGCTTCGCTTGGGACTAGATGGCGCTGTGTGAAATGTCCTATTATTTATTATTATTAAGGGGAACATAACTCTGGAACGGGAAACCAGTCGGATTTAAAAAAATATTTAGCATTAGATAGCCCATTTCTTGAGGAAGGCTAAAGGCTTTTTAACATCAGCGACAACGAAGTGATAGCGCGGGAGGGTGATGCGATGCGACGCGCGACGGTGTGTGCGGGGGGAAGGGCAGAAGCTAGTTACGTTAATATAAGAAGAAGAATAATCAATCAATCAATCATTTATTATTTGTAAAACATAGGTAACAAAAAAAAAATACAGATCTTAAAGGTAAATACAGTGCGCTATGTTTTGTCTATGGTAAGACATACAAATATGGGTAGTTTTAAAGTTTACAGACAAAAACAAATCAAAATTTTTTAAAAAATGTCAAAAATTTTAAAAATTAAAAAAAAAATGTCAAAAAATTTAGTAGGTAAATATCAAAGAAAGAGATTTTTTTTTTTTTTTTATTGGCACCGAAATTAGAAAATGTTGACGGTACAAACTTAATCATTCAAGAACTCGTCAACCGTGTAATAACATTTGTCAATTAAAATTTTTTGAAAAGTTTTCTTGAACTTGTGAACTAATTTTTTTATCTGATCTGGTATTTTATTATAATAACATAAGAAGATATAAGTAACATTTCAAAATGGCGCACAAATTTTTAATTTTGATATGCAGCGTGGCGCTTTAATGGCAACATTAATTTAACACACGTAGGTATACGGTTTCGCGTTTCCGTTTTATGAGCATATTTTAATTTCATTAAACGTGGATGCGAGAAGCACAGAACCGGGCGTAGTGGAGTTGCTTGGGGGCGGTCTATGTCCAGTAGTGGACATCTTTCGGCTGAAATGACGATGATGATGATGAAACGTTATTATTTATTTACATTTTTCTAAAATAGCATTTTAGAGCAACCTGTACTTAAGGTGGTAGCCCGCGAAATTCAATTTTTCTTACATTTTTTCAATTTGCTGGTCAGTAGTAAGTTGTACGTTGATTAAAATACGATTCGCGGCCGTAACAAATATGTATTTACAGAATTATAATCATTAAAGTCATCAACACAACTCTCTCAGATCAAGTAATCCTACTGAATGACTATTTCATGGAATCGTGACATTTTAGGATTATGCTAACTTAACAAGTTGTATTACTGATTCTCATCACATCGCATCAATGAAATTATAACGAATAACGTGCCAAGAGTAGGTGAATCGAAGGAAAGAGAAATAGCCCTATGTCGGCGAACGGCGCAGGCAGTAGTTTAGAAATTACGAATTATTTTGTTATATTTTTTATGATTACTTGCGACTAACCCTAGCCTTGTGTTAAATTAATGTCACCATTGTAGCGGCACGTTGTATAATTAACATTTTACCCCTAAAATCAATCCTTCTAATATTATAAACGCGAAAGTTTGTATGGTTGGATGGATGTTTGTTACTCTTTCACGCCAAAACTAATGAACGGATTTAGATGAATTTTGGCACACAGATAGTTTATAACCAGGACTAACATATATAAGATATTATCTCTTTTTATCCCGATATTCCTACGGGATCGAAACTTATGTGGGTGAAACCGCGGGGCGCAGCTAGTTTAAAATAATACTAATTCTTCTAAACTTAATCACCCAAGTAATAAAACCAACAGAAAACCTTCTATAAACTAGTATTAAAGCACAGATTTCTCTTCTTTACTTAAGAGGCTGCTATATAATGTATCTCTCGCTTTGTACGGCTTTCCCCTCACCTACAGTTACCTCATGAGTCTCGAGGGAGCCGAAGTTATACCAGTAGTCACATTAATACGTGTCGAGTTGAAAAACAAGATTTAGCTATTATACGAATAGTTCTTCTTTGAATGGGAGGGGTTCGTGGCTAATAGCGCCAGACGGGTCGATCGAAGGTTAAGCGTTTCTTGCCGCGGAGGGTTCGTGGATGGGTGACCATCCTTTACATATTGAGACCCTTCTGTGCCTCGGAAAGCACGTTAAGCCGTTGGTCTCAGCTGTAATTCGTGGATCTTTGACAGTCGTTTACAGGTCAGAAGACCGAAAGTCTGACAACCAATCTCTTACCAAGGGATATCGTATTCCTGCCAGGGTAGCGGGATCGTCCGAAAGGGTTACCGCTGCCCTGGAACATAAAGGGCTAAGGAAGGAACACGGGTGGATTTTAGTCAGTAAGAGTCTGACACTCCCTTCTGCTCCACCCAGAGCGGGAGGGGTCATTTGATGATTTCCCATCCTCAAAATAAAAAGGCATATCGTATTACCCAGACCATCCTTTACATATTCAGACCGTACTGCGCCTCGGAAAGCACGTTAAGTTTGCATACACACGAGTGGCATGCGTCAACTGCTGCCGTCGACGCGCATCGACGGCTGCATCTGTCTCTGCCGTTGACGCATGCCCCTCATTCATTGGTCCCGGCTCTCATTCATCTTTGACAATCGTTGCGGGTAGTCAGGAGCCCAAAAGTCATGTCGATCCATGTAAAATACCGGTATTAAGCTGCCTCCAGTTAAACTGGAAGTGGACCCAAACATAGTTGAAAAAAGGCTGGACAGATGATGATAAATAGTTCTTCTTTGAATGTCTTTGTGATAAAGAGTTTTAGAATAGGCTGTTTTCCTAAAAAATCTAATTAGTTCGTCAGTTAGATTATCAAAAAATATTGAACCCGTATTTTTTCTTTTGTTAATTATATAAAAAAATGTGAAGATATCGTTAAAGTTCCGCGTGACGTCACTTACTTGCGACACTTTGCAAGCAAGTGACGTCACGACCCCCCACT
This sequence comes from Apamea sordens, assembly GCA_945859715.1. Taxonomy (NCBI): domain Eukaryota; kingdom Metazoa; phylum Arthropoda; class Insecta; order Lepidoptera; family Noctuidae; genus Apamea; species Apamea sordens. The sequence continues at coordinate 3,940,533 of OX244002.1, forward strand.
CCCAAATTTTGACGCGCTTTATCTTTGTAATTTTTTGTTTGACTGACAAAAGAAAAAATACCTATCCATTATTTTTCGATAATCTAACTGACGGACTAAATATACCTAATAATTATTTTTTTACCTAGGCAACTACCCTATTGTAAACGTTTCGTCTCCAAAGTTTTTTAGAGTTGTGCTATTTGTCGTCTTTGAAGTTTTTGGTTCTTTCGTCTTATTCTCATTTGGGTGTTTTTAACGTAAAGTTTTATACAAATTGCATGTTTTCAATGACGACCTGAATCTGTATTTTAGAAGTATACGATTTTCAAGACAGAGAGTCGAACAGTCGACAGAGAATAATATTATTAGGATTCTAAAGGTTAACAAAATTGATGCAGATATAAATTCGATTTCAAATAAATGTGTATTCCATTACATTTAAGTATCACAAAAAATAAGCGCTGAATATTACTATAATGATTAAAGCAATAAAATCAAATAGTTTCATTGCAGATAGTTATAATAAAATGAAAATTAAATAATCCTCTGAATGGTGCATTCAATAACGTTATTTTACTAATATCGCATTGCCCTCGCTGGTGTGAATAAAGTATTAAATTGACTGAAATAATAAGTTTTGATATTCATGTTTAAGCCTTTTCATGGTCATTATTGGAGCAGTGGTGGCCTGACTTACGAGTTTGTCGGTCGTGGGTTCGAACCCAGACAGGCGCTTTACTTTGCGTAAATAATTTCATCACCGTTTTGAGAGCAGTGGCTCTCAAAACGGTGAAGGTAAACATCGTGAGGAAACCGCCATGTTCTAGGACCACAAATATGAAGACGTGTGACATCTACCAACCCGCACTGGGCCCGCGTGTTAGATTACGGCCCACTCCCTCTCTCGCAGAGAGGAAGCCTGTGTCCCAGCAGTGGGAACATTATGGGCTGATTATGTACGGTCATTATTGTGTTAATTTATATTCACACAACGTAACATTCTACTAAGAGAAATATTTGTGTCGATGGAGGTATACTAGTGTGTAGGATGTACCGTATAAAAGGGACCTGATAGAATTAACTTCAAGGAACAAGTAATACTTGATGAAGTTTTTAAAAATGTCCCATCCATAGGTGGCCGCTGTTTGCTTTTTACGCAACCACAACAAAGCCAAAAAGAGGGCTCTGCGTTTGATTTATGTATTTAAAGAGCTTCGAGAATTCTATATAGACAAGGAGGTTGTTATTTTTTTTTAATTGGCGCACATTTGAGCCTGTACAACGGTCCACTAGCGCCACTCCTTTAAAAAAATATTATCTCTTGACTGAGAAGGAATTATGAAAATCTGCTCAATTAGCGACCTCGGTAAGTGTGTCTAGAATTTTCTAATACCTTTTATTAAGTTTCATATTGAGACACGAAGCAACTAAATACGACATATAGGAATGTGGCCGCTTTTCTTTAGATCGAATTTTGTTGCTTCGTGTCTCAATATGACATTTTATAAAAGGTATTAGAAAATTCTAGACACATTTACCGAGGTCGCTGATTGAACAGATTTTCATAATTCCTTCTCAGTCACGAGATAATATTTTTTTAAAGGAGTGGCGCTAGTGGACCTGTGTGCACCCTCTTAAGCACGCTCCAATGACTGTTATCCAATAATTATTCGTCTATCAATCATGAGTAGGTACATGGACTATCTTATCCGTAAGTGCATATAATTATGACATTACAAATACCAACACAACCTAACTACAACCAATATAAGAAAGCAAGAAGAAAAAGAAAAAAAAAAAGGTTAATTGCGGTAAACATGACCCTTAAAAACACAAAAAAATAACAACTTGGGGAAAACATGCGTCACATCCACGCAAAACGGCCATAGCTCAGCATAATGCTAAGACCATATACGAGACAGAGCCCCAGTGCTAGTTTTTAGTGACAGCCGGCGTTGACGTGAGCATACGATTAGATATAAATAAAAAACAACAATCAAAATAATAAATTAAATTCATTACAAAAAGATGCTCATCAACTGCCTAGCCTTTTCCTAACTATGTTGGGGTCGGCTTCCAGTCTAACCGGATGCAGCTGAGCACCAGTATTTTACATGGAGCGACTGCCTATCTGACCTCCACAACCCAGTTACTCGGTACTGTGGAGAGCTAGACGAGCCCTCCAAGGTACCGGGAGGAATCAAACACAATGATCCCTTTTATATTTATATTTATAGAATGTATTCACGACTTAACGTCTAATCGACACTTCTTATTCTAGAACCATCTATCTTTGACACTCGCTTTAACGTTCGATTGACATCCGCGCTAAATTACATCCAGCCTGCAATATATGAGGTTGCCTTCGGCAGACAAGCCTCTACATCAGCTACGCCCATCCTTGAATAAAAGGATTCGTATACTCCCGCTTCTAAACAAGACTTTTATTCACAACAGTCGAACATTCAGGCCCTTCCTGCCTATCCCTATGATAATGATTACCTAACGCCAGATATCGTACAGTGTGAGGTCCAACTCTTGCAAGAGTAGGCTTAAGTCAGGACGAACGAATCGCGAGCCCGACACTATGACAAGTGTCAGGTAAATTTATATTTACATGTGCCACTATGCACCAACATAAACTAACGCAGTCCTGCTTAAACCTCGTCGCGCCAAAACTGGCGGAAAAGAAGCGACGCGGCCTCCTAAATATAAACAAATCGACGTGACAATTCACATCAGCCTGGATGAGGCTTAAAAAAATAAATGGTCTTAACTTCAGACTCTTTTACCCCATCGGACGGTATTGAGCCAGAGGGAGGGAAAAGGCTAAGAGGTCAATTTCCATCGAAAATGCCTAACTCACGCCCGTACTCCACAAGAAACATTTCCAAACGTCTATTCCGCTCTCAGTAAACTCCATATAACATCAGTCCATACTGATATAACTGTGGGTCCTCCACTATAAGTTGAACCAATTGTGTCAACCAAACACACTTTGCAAAGGCTATGCCCCGTAAGCAAAGTTGGTTTCAGCTTAGGTGAGTGTCACCCCCCCTGTAGGAGTGACCACAGTTTGCAAATCTAGGAATCTCTCCTAACTCGCGTTACTAAGATTCTGGAGTACGTTCATGCTATCTCAGCCTATTAACGCCCTACTATTTAATTGTCGTCGACATAAACACTCCCTAAGGCTCCTTGAAGCTGTGAGGTGTGGCACCTCACTCGCTCCCAGCCGCGTCCGGTATTTAGTCCCAGCATATGCAAACATACAAACGTTATCATGTTAATAGACTATATCATAATGATCGAACTAAAATAATGTACTAAAAGTAATATTTACATCTACCTGACGTTGACATGACAATGAAAGACAACTAAAGACAACAAGTTTACATCACAATATGAAAAGATTTCATCAAAAAGTTTTTATCTCTGAACTTACATTTTCTAAACTTGTATTTTAAAATTAATAACTTCTTTATAAAATGTTGATTATTTTTAGAAAATGATTTTAAAATGTTGCATATCAATGAAAAACATTTTACAAGGAAACATTTAGTTCTAGCTTTTCTAACAAATGAGTATTTCTTCTTCACTCGTGCTTTATTCATATTATTTAGTGCACTTTGTGGATGAACCATATTAATTATTAACATTGCTAACACCAATAATGATCGCAATTTACCCGCAATAAATGGAATGAATTGACTTGAGATTGAAATATCTCTCTCGGGGTTATCTACACGATGTATGACAGAGACACTACGATCAAAGTTCGGCACCTCATCCGTAGGAAAAATAAATAAACCTTTCAACTGCACAGAACTGTTCATCACTTCTGTGTATTTGTCTCTGACTGCACACAGTTCTGTGTATTTGTTGTTGTTAATTTCGTCCACCTTACTGTGGTCATATGACACTCCGACGCTTTGAGCATTCTCCTTTACTTCCGTGGACAACTCGACATGACCATTCTCCTTTGTTTCGGAATCAGTAAACAATAAAATATGCTCAACAATTTGATCACCAACGAAGTCGTTGTTAATGGATTCCACATCGTGATCATAATGCTCATCCTGATGCTCTGAAACATTGCTAATTACGTTAGTAAAAGGACTGGACTGACCCGATTCGTCAATTTCTTCCTCGTGTTCACTCTCGAACACATCTATCGGCTTCTTCTCCTCCTCTGCAGGGCTGCACCCCTGGCTGCTGCGCTCGTCATCATCTTCTCCCACGCTGCCTTCCAGGCAGCTTTGCTCATCTTGTAGTGGGTCATCTTGTGTTCCACTAAATAATAGAGAAGCATCAACATCTACATTTATAACATTTTCCTGTCCACTTCCTTCAGACAGATCTTGTGCAATCTCCTCTTGTTGCAACTTATAAAATGCTCTGTGACATCGGCACGGGAGCTCTGCTCGTAACACATTACATAATTCATCAAAGCTCATACCATCACGGTACATGAATCTAAAAACATACTGGGCAGCACCCTTAAGATATACGCCCAATATCAGCGCCCAATCGCTCTCACGCCATGTGTTGTAGTGGGCAACTACTTTGAATGCCTCAATAAACTCCTCCAGGCATCCGTTGTTGCCTGTATAAAATTGAGCCATCTTCCTATCTTACTCTCTTTAGAAAAAAAATATAAAACCACTTAGCTGCGTATAAGCTCCAGGCGGCTTTTCTGCGCCTGTTCTTTCCTCTGTATGCGAGCCCTCTCGCTTCTTCCAAATTATTTGTTATATACGTATGGGGTAACTTCTCTTCCCGCAATGCGCAACTTTCGCGCAAATTCGTCGCAACTTCGGCGCGTCCACCACTTGTGGAGAGCTAGACGAGCCCTCCAAGGTACCGGGAGGAATCAAACACAATGATCCCTTTTATATTTATATTTATAGAATGTATTCACGACTTAACGTCTAGCTCTCCACAAGGTACCGGGAGGAATCAAACACAATGATCCCTTTTATATTTATATTTATAGAATGTATTCACGACTTAACGTCTAATCGACACTTCTTATTCTAGAACCATCTATCTTTGACACTCGCTTTAACGTTCGATTGACATCCGCGCTAAATTACATCCAGCCTGCAATATATGAGGTTGCCTTCGGCAGACAAGCCTCTACGGTACCCCTTGGTAAGACTGGTTGTCAGACTTTCGGGCTTCTAGCTACCCGTAACGACTGTCAAAGATCCATGAATGACAGCTGAGACCAACCGCTTAACGTGCTTTCCGAGCCGCGCAGGGGTCTCGGTATGTAAAGATGGTCACCCATCCACGACCAACCGTGGCAAGCATAGCTTAACCAGAAGGCCAATTCTCGTAATTTAAAACGTTCAAAATCTAGTCGCAGTCTCATCTCGGCGACAAACAAATGTCAAAAACTTGTCAAAATGTAGGGAAATTAGAGGTATTTTTTGACGGTTTGAGACTGAGATCAGACTGTGAATGTTCTTAAAATTACGAGAGTTGCCCCTCTGATCTATCGACCTGTGCGGCTGTTATTATTCAGCCACCAACTCCCCTCACATATGAAGTATACAGCCTAACCTAATTTGCGACAGATCCTATCGACAGACGGTATACCCAGCCAGTGTTCAATTTATCTCAGGTCCCCGGGTGCGCCACACAAAGTTAACACAAGTAAAACTATCAGTCTGTAGTTCACAACTTGTCTCTGAAAACCATTAACTATAGATTTTCTTTTACACCACAGAATGAGGAAGTTCCTTTATTTATTTACCAATTAAACTTTTGCGGGTTTTATAACTAGTCTTGACAGTTTTAGGGTTCCGTACTCAAAGGGTGCCAATGGGACCCTATTACTGAGGCTCCGCTGTCCTTCCGTCTGTCACAGGGCTATAACTCTTGAACCGTAATAGGTAGACAATTGATATTTTCACTGAGTATTATTGTACTACTGTGGTCGCTTTAATATGAAATAATAATAATATTCCTGGACATTTCACACAGCTCCATCTAGTCCCAAGCTAAGCAACCTAATGCTTATGTTATGGTAACAAGATGGCTGATAAACTACTTACACACATTTTTTTTTTTTTGTAAATACATACATATTATATTATATATAGAAAAACACCCAGACTCAAATACATGTAGGTCATACAAATATTTTTTCCGTGCGGGAATCGAACCCGCGACACGCAGCGCAGCAGAAATATTAATAAAAAAGTAAAAGATTAGAGGGGTCCCCATACCAAAAGTATTTTTTTAAATATTGTACGGTCGGAAACCCTAATTTTGCGAGTCCGCTATTGGTCCGAATCGCACGCAATTCGCTTTTTTTTTATTTTTAGTCGTAAGTTGAGGGGAAATAAAGACGTTAGTACACTTACGTCATTACAACTATGAATAGTTTAAAAATCCTATTTGCTGCTGGGCAGTTTGTCGAGCCACTTCTTTTTCCTTGCAAAAGCACTAGGAAGTGTTGAAGGGCGGGTGTTTTGAGGGACTGTCTTATGTAATTTAGACATTCGAAAAGTGCTGTATCTCAGCCTAGTTTGAATAAATGACTTTAGCTTCATTTTGATTTTGTCATTTTATTGTAGCATCTAAATAAACAGGCAAATACTCTACACATCCTTATTATACACTCGACGATACGTCAATTAACATAAAACTTACTGTTAAGTATTCATTATTAAAATAGACTTACCATGTATTTATTTAGAATATAATTTACCATTTCAGTACTTTACATAGCGTATCTTAATTTACCTTACCCATCTATAATTTTTATTTCATTTATATTGTGCATCCTAACCGATCTATCATGTCTAGATTTCTAGATTATTACGACCCCATACACAGTGGCAATGGCCATTTAAACAATGGCCGCAGTGGGCCATTGTGTACAAGGGTCATTAGAGCATGGTCTAGAGTCTAACCTAGTGTTAACATTTGACATTAGATTGTTAGATTATCCCTTAATAAAAGCGGGCGAGCTCACTATTTAATTATAATAGTATAATTAGATACATAATATTAATAATTTAATTGTGTGTATCTCTTTTTATGCTCGTCAACAGATGTCGTTTATCAAAAACTACGGCGTGGCGGCGTTTATTTATATCTCAATTTTAAATACGATATAAAAAACGAAATATTTTTTTTAGATCATGAGAAGAATTGTTTTATTGCGATTGGTTTATTAATTTTTCAAGAGCACCACATACAATACACAACACACTGCACCCGAGACGAATAAAGGCGTAAGTACACTTGCGTCATTTATTAATTAAACAAATAAATAAATATAGTAATTTAGATGATACTAAAATCTAGATTCCGTTGTGAAAATTCCAGAATATATATTTCGTCATATCAAAAAAGTATTACAAGTACGGTCACCCAAGGAGATAAGTAACCAGGGTCGTCGGATATAGTTGAAGTTAGTAAGAAACCGATGGACGTTTTTGAATAAAACTTAATTTAATTAATAAAAAGCAAATAGTTCATTTATCAAATTAAATTTCATTCGAAAACATCCATCGGTTTCTTACTAAACTTCAACTATATCCGATGACCCTGGTTACTTATCTCTTTTGGTGACTGTGCAACCAGACGTAAATAAGCGGAAATTATTTCTTCATAAATATTGTGTACTCGTAGCAGCTCCAAAATATGACTACGGCGTAGCAGACGTCGTAGCCGCCGCCTACGCAGCTACGCTGCCGTAGCAGCTACGAGCTTCTACAGAATGTGAAACGATCCTCTTATCGACTCGAAGACTCTTCGAAATTTACTAAGATTTTTATCTATTATTGATCGAAGATATTATTTTTTATGGTGTTCCATTGCTGGGCAAAGTCCTTTTTCTTTCCAAACCTCCCTAGCTGTATTTTGCAATCTCTGGCCATGTTGGCCTTGCAAACGTTACCAGAAGGCCAATTCCCGTAATTTAAAACGTTCAAAATCTAGTCGCAGTCTCATCTCGGCGACAAACAAATGTCAAAAACAAAAGTCAAAATGTAGGGAAATTAGAAGTATTTTTTGACAGATTGAGACTGAGATCAGACTGTGAACGTTCTTAAAATTACGAGAATTGCCCCTCAGATCGTCACACCACCTTCGCCATAGAATCTAAATAAAAATATCAGCGTCCGACAGTATCATATATTTGCTAAGCCCGTTATTAAAGTTAGGGCTCGTTTGTCAATCGTCAACATTTTGAAATCTTGGCAGTTTTTCACTTAAAATCTGGCAAAAGTAATATTTTTTTGGATTAACTAACTATAGCGATAACCAATGTTTTGACAGCCTTCAAATCTCCAGTTAAGCGAAATTCGGGTTGCATCATTTTGACTTATTGTTATAATGACGTCATAAATAACTATAACAAGCAATTATAACGATAATCATTGCTTTGACAGCCGTCAAATCTCCGGTTAAGCGAAATTCGGGTTGCATCATTTTGACAATTGTCACAATTGTCAAAAAAACGTCACAAATAACTATAACATTAATCGCCCAACTTTGGGCGGTTAAGGGCTATAGTTACGGTTTGTGTCACCATTTTTTTGGAGTTTGGCATTGAATTCCTTTTCAGTGTGGTCCCATGCTTGTTTTTTTTTGGTGTTTTGTGCTAGTCTCGTCTGTTCTTTGCACAACAAAAATGTGTTTTTCTGCAAAGATTTGTAATCTAGTAACTTCTACGTTGCTAAAATTAACACCTCAGTGCAATCATCATATTTGTTCCATAAGCACAATCAGCCTTTATTGTTTCCACTGCTGTGACACAGGCAGTGGCTGTGGGAGGGCACTCCCGCCCACCAAGAAGAAGCCTGTGTCACAGCAGTGGGCCGCACTGGGCCCGCGTGGTGGATTACATTGCGGCCCACTAGCCGCAACGTAATCCACCACGCGGGCCCAGTGCGGGTTGGTAGATATCACATGTTTTCGATTTTTAGCTCTAGGACACGCCGGTTTCCTCGCAATGTTTTCCTTAACCGTTTTGAGAGAAGTGGTGATGAAACAATTTACACAAAGTAAAGTGCCTCTCTGGGTTTGAACCTACGATCTACAAGCTGTAAGTCGCAGCTGTTACAACGGAGCCGCCAGTGCTCAGCGATAAATAGTAGGATTAAAGGGTGTTAAGAATGGTCTAAAATCAAACATCACATAGTATATAATTATAACAAAGCATTTTTATTACTGTAAGCGCCAGACGAGTTAGAAGTAGGTAATATTTCATCTAAAGAAGATGCAGGTCGCTCCACCGATAAAAACTTAAATACCGCACGCTCCACATTACATGTGCACTACAGCCAACAGTACCAACGTCTGCCCACCAAACAGTTATCCAGCAAGAGCAGCTTGCTGTTAGAAATTGATGTTATCGATCGATATAAACGTATTCTAACTAATATTATTATTGTTCTTTTTGGTGTGCTGGAATCCACTGCAAAATAATTTATTTCCCGCAGTCATCAGGCACAGTATGCGTTTGTTGTGAAAATCGACATAGAACAATCGGCACATCTGCAGCAGTCTCGGGCTATGTCTTCGCATATTGCGTTGAAATCTTACTGAACCATAAAATTAACACAACATCCTTCTGGAGTAAATGCTCTAATGCTGTAATGCATCTTCCAATAACGCAATCCTTCAATTACATACAGGAAAACAGAAATATCAATTTCATGCAATTCGAAAGAAACGGAAAAATAAAATGAATTTTATTTATTGTCACTTGACACGTCTTGTCTTTCTGACAGTGTCAGATAGTGATGCGGCTCGATTTTATTTACCTCGTTACTCGAGTAAATAAAAGACAAATTTCTCTCGAGGTGCCACTCGATGTAGTCGCGATTAGATAAATATCACCAACTGGCAGTGTTGGTGATATTTATCTAATCACTAGTTAACTGTCATTCTTCGATAATAAACGTAGGAATAGATATATTTCGTGTAATAAACCGTCAAAATACTGTGATGTACAGTCACAGAGTTTTAATAAGAGAAAATACATGTTCTATGGGTTAGTGCGGACAGTTGATAAAGTGTAATATTTTGTCATTAAAATCGTCATTGATTATCAGATCAACCTGATAATCAGTGGAATCTGAGTAGGACATAACGCTTTTTACAAAGTCGAACAAAGACAATCTTAGCCGAATGTCACACCGATGTACCAATACAGAACGGTTACTGTATTTTGGATATTACGATACGATTCTTTTCTTTGAAGTTATTTTTGTGTACGTTTCAAACGTACGAAGCAACAACCAACTTGAATTGAGTTTTCGAATTACATAATCGAGACATCGAGTCCATTTATGACTGAGTAACATCACTAGAGCCAACAAAAGAAAGCGACAAGCGACGATGACAAGCTTGAAATGTTGCCCTTGTCAAAAAAATTACCCAACTTTAACGAAAAGAGTTCCTGGAAGGATTTGAGGGAGGCCTTTTAGGCTAACAAAAAAAAAATATTATGAATATGGATAGTATTGCTATTATTTATTTTATTACTTAATAAAAACAGTTTTGGTTACCACCTCAGACTGTGACTTATATATAATATGTTTTCATATTTGAAAACACGTTGCGTTTAAGGAATAATCCTACCGAAAAAATAAGTTTGATCTTGGTTATTTTTGAAAGTGTGATGACAACAAGCTTCAAGTGTTGTTCCTGTCAAAAAAATTACCCACGAACATTTTGGGGAAATAAGACCTCTTATCACTTGTCACCCTTTTAACTTTAACTTTTTACATTTTACATAATTGGTGCAACAACGGATAGTTAGAGTGAGTTGCATCAACTAACTATAGCGATAACCAATGTTTTGACAGCCTTCAAATCTCCAGTTAAGCGAAATTCGGGTTGCATCATCTAGACTTATTGTTATAATGACGTCATAAATAACTATAACAAGCAATTATAACTATAATCATTGCTTTGACAGCCGTCAAATCTCCGGTTATGCGAAATTCGGGTTGCATCATTTTGACAATTGTCACAATTGTCAAAAAAACGTCACAAATAACTATAACATTAATCGCCCAACTTTGGGCGGTTAAGGGCTATAGTTACGGTTTGTGTCGCCATTTTTTTGGAGTTTGGCATTGAATTCCTTTTCAGTGTGGTCCCATGCTTGTTTTTTTTGGTGTTTTGTGCTACTCTCGTCTGTTCTTTGCACAACAAAAAAGTGTTTTTCTGCAAAGATTTGTAATCTAGTAACTTCTACGTTGCTAAAATTAACACCTCAGTGCAATCATCATATTTGTTCCATAAGCACAATCAGCCTTTATTGTTTCCACTGCTGTGACACAGGCAGTGGCTGTGGGAGGGCATTCCCGCCCACCAAGAAGAAGCCTGTGTCACAGCAGTGGGCCGCACTGGGCCCGCGTGGTGGATTACATTGCGGCCCACTAGCCGCAACGTAATCCACCACGCGGGCCCAGTGCGGGTTGGTAGATATCACATGTCTTCGATTTTTAGCTCTAGGACACGCCGGTTTCCTCGCAATGTTTTCCTTAACCGTTTTGAGAGAAGTGGTGATGAAACAATTTACACAAAGTAAAGTGCCTCTCTGGGTTTGAACCTACGATGTACAAGCTGTAAGTCGCAGCTGTTACAACGGAGCCGCCAGTGCTCAGCGATAAATAGTAGGATTAAAGGGTGTTAAGAATGGTCTAAAATCAAACATCACATAGTATATATAACAAAGCATTTTTATTACTGTAAGCGCCAGACGAGTTAGAAGTAGGTAATATTTCATCGAAAGAAGATGCAGGTCGCTCTACCGATAAAAACTTAAACACCGCACGCTCCACATTACATGTGCACTACAGCCAACAGTACCAACGTCTGCCCACCAAACAGTTATCCAGCAAGAGCAGCTTGCTGTTAGAAATTGATGTTATCGATCGATATAAACGTATTCTAACTAATATTATTATTGTTCTTTTTGGTGTGCTGGAATCCACTGCAAAATAATTTCTTTCCCGCAGTCATCAGGCACAGTATGCGTTTGTTGTGAAAATCGACATAGAACAATCGGCACATCTGCAGCAGTCTCGGGCAATGTCTTCGCACATTGCGTTGAAATCTTACTGAACAATAAAATTAACACAACATCCTTCTGGAGTAAATGCTCTAATGCATCTTCCAATAACGCAATCCTTCAATTACATACAGGAAAACAGAAATATCAATTTCATGCAATTCGAAAGAAACGGAAAAATAAAATGAATTTTATTTATTGTCACTTGACACGTCTTGTCTTTCTGACAGTGTCAGATAGTGATGCGGCTCGATTTTATTTACCTCGTTACTCGAGTAAATAAAAGACAATTTTCTCTCGAGGTGCCACTCGATGTAGTCGCGATTACTAGTTAACTGTCATTCTTCGATAATAAACGTAGGAATAGATATATTTCGTGTAATAAACCGTCAAAATACTGTGATGTACAGTCACAGAGTTTTAATAAGAGAAAATAAATGTTCTATGGGTTAGTGCTGACAGTTGATAAAGTGTAATATTTTGTCATTAAAATCGTCATTGATTATCAGATCAACCTGATAATCAGTGGAATCTGAGTAGGACATAACGCTTTTTACAAAGTCGAACAAAGACAATCTTAGCCGAATGTCACACCGATGTACAGACGCCAGCACATCAAGCTACTACAATCTGTCAAATTTCTTTAATAGATTTTCAACTTTATCGTTAGAGCGTTAAGGTTCAAGGTTGATTGGGAAAATTTGACAGTTTCGGGTAGCTTGACCTGCTGGCGTCTGTACCAATACAGACAGAACGGTTACTGTATTTTGGATATTACGATACGATTCTTTTCTTGAAGATATTTCTGTGTACGTTTCAAACGTACGAAGCAACAACCAACTTGAATTGAGTTTTCGAATTACATAATCGAGACATCGAGTCCATTTATGACTGAGTAACATCACTAGAGCCAACAAAAGAAAGCGACAAGCGACGATGACAAGCTTGAAATGTTGTCCTTGTCAAAAAAATTACCCAACTTTAACGAAAAGAGTTCCTGAAAGGATTTGAGGGAGGCCTTTTAGGCTAACAAAAAAAAAATATATTATGAATATGGATAGTATTGCTATTATTTATTTTATTACTTAATAAAAACAGTTTTGGTTACCACCTCAGACTGTGACTTATATATAATATGTTTTCATATTTGAAAACACGTTGCGTTTAAGGAATAATCCTACCGAAAAAATAAGTTTGATCTTGGTTATTTTTGAAAGTGTGATGACAACAAGCTTCAAGTGTTGTTCCTGTCAAAAAAATTACCCACAAACATTTTGGGGAAATAAGACCTCTTATCACTTGTCACCCTTTTAACTTTAACTTTTTACATTTTACATAATTGGTGCAACAACGGATAGTTAGGGTGAGTTGCATCAAAAGCTCCGTTATAGTTACATCAAAGTGAATTTTAATTTTAACAATAACCATGACCATAAAATCTAACTATCTGTTGTTGCACCAATTATGTAAAATGTAAAAAGTTAAAGTTAAAAGGGTGACAAGTGATAAGAGGTCTTATTTCCCCAAAATGTTCGTGGGTAATTTTTTTGACAGGAACAACATTTCAAGCTTGTTGTCATCACACTTTCAAAAATAACCAAGATCAAACTTATTTTTTCGGTTGGATTATTCCTTAAACGCAACCCGTCTTATTCCAAAACACGATCTAAATTTAGTACTGGGATTGTTACTAGGTTTAAACCATGACTAAATAAAACGTTATTACAAAATGAAGTTTATCACTAGTTCTTGAACTAACTAAGGTACTAAAGTTAGTCCGCCGAGACCCCTAGTTTAACCATGGATTTGACATCGGTACTAATTTATTTGAGGTTATTATTGTGTCATTTTATTTACAAATCGTCAAAAATGGATATTGTTATAATTGATTTGATGGATTTGGTTATGCTGGAGACGTCTCGGCGACCTTACAGATGTCGTCATCATGTAAATCCTTTTAAAATGAGTGACGAAGATTTTAAATATAAGTATAGGTTCACAAAACGTTTTCGGGAAAAAATTGTGGATGTTTTACGTGAAGATTTACTCCACGACCCTCGAGGATGCCCATTGAGTCCTGAAGTGCAAGTGGTTTACGCATAGGACACACGCGCACCCGCGTAACAACGAAATAACGCTGTCGGTATTATTATATTATTTTGTAACATTATTGTATTATGTAAACCAGTTTCTTATTGATAATACAGTCCACTTATTCCGCAAGGATCCAAACCCAACACTTACACAACTGGGCTCGCCATGAAGTAAGTACCCTTGGTCAATGCTAACATTACATTAAATAAAATCCAAATAATATCCCAATATTATTGTTTTATTTGTCATATTAAAATAACAGAGACGAGTCTAAAGATCTAATAGGCGGTCACTTATCAGGCGGTTTGTGATGCTGGCCTGAAAATCATGGACATTGTTACCAGATGACGTGGACCATGACTCCAGAATATTCCGAGGATGTAGATTGAAACAGAGGTTTGAGGCTGGCGCTTTATCTGGAATATTATTCGGTGGCCGTGGCTATCACTGCACTCCATATTTATTTACACCATTGCGTAACCCCACAACACCACAAGAAGAGAGGTATAACAGCAGCCATATATACCCGGAAGACGATGGAGAGGTGTTTTAGTTTAATGAAGCAACCAACGGTTTCGTTGCCTATTACGAGGCATAATCGGACACATCCACTCATGAACAAAGCATAACGAATAAAAATAAGAATTGTGTTATTTGTTTCTTCAAAAGATAAACATTCGCTTCAAATGACGCGGGCTGTCGCCGAATGTAATTCGCTCCATTTCACGCTAGAGGTGTTAAAAATATAACAACTTGATTATGATCAGCGCGCCAAAAGTACAAGTTGTTCTTGTTCATTATATTGTAATCCAAACAAAGAACCATTTATGACATATTTTTGTACTGATAAATAATTATTAAATCATTTCAAGTGTTATTATAATATCACTATTTAGAGAAACAGAATGTTGCTTCAAATAAAGCCTGTACGAACGAATGAAAGAATGCCATTTTTATTTCTTATCTGTGGATATTATTTGAACCATGGACTTTCTTTGGTACTAACAGATCCTCAGATAGTCTTCGTTTTGTAATCGCGACACATTTTGATCCTGGTACTAATCTTAATACCGTCACAATCCTAGACTTTTTAGTCTTGGTTTAAACCAGTACTTAAGCAATTTTTTGTAATAAGACCGAACGTGTTTTCAAATATGAAAACATATTATATATAAGTCACAGTCTGAGGTGGTAACCAAAACTGTTTTTATTAAGTAATAAAATAAATAATAGCAATACTATCCATATTCATAATATTTTTTTTCTTTTTTGTTAGCCTAAAACGCCTCCCTCAAATCCTTCCAGGAACTCTTTTCGTTAAAGTTGGGTAATTTTTTTGGCAAGGGCAACATTTCAAGCTTGTTGTCATCGTCGCTTGTCGCTTTCTATTGTTAGCTCTAGTGATGTTACTCAGTCATAAATGGACTCGATGTCTCGATTATGTAATTCGAAAACTCAATTCAAGTTGGTTGTTGCTTCGTACGTTTGAAACGTACACAAAAATAACTTCAAGAAAAGAATCGTATCGTAATATCCAAAATACAGTAACCGTTCTGTATTGGTACATCGGTGTGACATTCGGCTAAGATTGTCTTTGTTCGACTTTGTAAAAAGCGTTATGTCCTACTCAGATTCCACTGATTATCAGGTTGATCTGATAATCAATAACGATTTTAATGACAAAATATTACACTTTATCAACTGTCAGCACTAACCCATAGAACATGTATTTTCTCTTATTAAAACTCTGTGACTGTACATCACAGTATTTTGACGGTTTATTACACGAAATATATCTATTCCTACGTTTATTATCGAAGAATGACAGTTAACTAGTGATTAGATAAATATCACCAACACTGCCAGTTGGTGATATTTATCTAATCGCGACTACATCGAGTGGCACCTCGAGAGAAAATTGTCTTTTATTTACTCGAGTAACGAGGTAAATAAAATCGAGCCGCATCACTATCTGACACTGTTAGAAAGACAAGACGTGTCAAGTGACAATAAATAAAATTCATTTTATTTTTCCGTTTATTTCGAATTGCATGAAATTGATATTTCTGTTTTCCTGTATGTAATTGAAGGATTGCGTTATTGGAAGATGCATTACAGCATTAGAGCATTTACTCCAGAAGGATGTTGTGTTAATTTTATTGTTCAGTAAGATTTCAACGCAATGTGCGAAGACATTGCCCGAGACTGCTGCAGATGTGCCGATTGTTCTATGTCGATTTTCACAACAAACGCATACGGTACTGTGCCTGATGACTGCGGGAAAGAAATTATTTTGCAGTGGATTCCAGCACACCAAAAAGAACAATAATAATATTAGTTAGAATACGTTTATATCGATCGATAACATCAATTTCTAACAGCAAGCTGCTCTTGCTGGATAACTGTTTGGTGGGCAGACGTTGGTACTGTTGGCTGTAGTGCACATGTAATGTGGAGCGTGCGGTGTTTAAGTTTTTATCGGTGGAGCGACCTGCATCTTCTTTAGATGAAATATTACCTACTTCTAACTCGTCTGGCGCTTACAGTAATAAAAATGCTTTGTTATATATACTATGTGATGTTTGATTTTAGACCATTCTTAACACCCTTTAATCCTACTATTTATCGCTGAGCACTGGCGGCTCCGTTGTAACAGCTGCGACTTACAGCTTGTACATCGTAGGTTCAAATCCAGAGAGGCACTTTACTTTGTGTAAATTGTTTCATCACCACTTCTCTCAAAACGGTTAAGGAAAACATTGCGAGGAAACCGGCGTGTCCTAGAGCTAAAAATCGAAGACTGACACAGGCTTCTTCTTGGTGGGCGGGAGTGCCCTCCCACAGCCACTGCCTGTGTCACAGCAGTGGAAACAATAAAGGCTGATTGTGCTTATGGAACAAATATGATGATTGCACTGAGGTGTTAATTTTAGCAACGTAGAAGTTACTAGATTACAAATCTTTGCAGAAAACACCAAAAAAACAAGCATGGGACCACACTGAAAAGGAATTCAATGCCAAACTCCAAAAAAATGGCGACACAAACCGTAACTATAGCCCTTAACCGCCCAAAGTTGGGCGATTAATGTTATAGTTATTTGTGACGTTTTTTTGACAATTGTGACAATTGTCAAAATGATGCAACCCGAATTTCGCATAACCGGAGATTTGACGGCTGTCAAAGCAATGATTATAGTTATAATTGCTTGTTATAGTTATTTATGACGTCATTATAACAATAAGTCAAGATGATGCAACCCGAATTTCGCTTAACTGGAGATTTGAAGGCTGTCAAAACATTGGTTATCGCTATAGTTAGTTGATGCAACTCACTCTTAGATTTTATGGTCATGCTTAATGTTAAAATTAAAATTCACTTTGATGTAACTATAACGGAGCTTTTGATGCAACTCACCCTTAGATTTTATGGTCATGCTTAATGTTAAAATTAAAATTAGCTTTGATGTAACTATAACGGAGCTTTTGATGCAACTCACCCTAATGCTTACAAAATTAGCTGTAAATCAAATTATTTGTGTCAAATCTACGAAAAGCAAAGATTCTCAGAAAATAATGTCATTTAGGGCTGATATTTCAATCATCTGATAACTTTATTTGGAGAATAATTTTGAAATTTTGACCGTGGCTGCTGTCATTTCATACAAAAACTGTCAAAAGTCAATTTTATTCCACGAATAAAAGTTATCTGGCGATAGAAAAATCACCCCTTAATTAATTACTTTTTCTTAACTTCTTAAGTTTCGGTTTCGTCCGAAACTACAAAAACGAGCCGAACGCCCGTTACTGTTCCGGTTTCGACTAAAAATCTAATATTGGTCGGACACTAAAAAATATTTTCTAACCGGAGATAAGAAAAACTTATTGGAGCGTCTACGTGGATTCGAAATAAGATGTGCTTATAAATCGACTGAATAACCCTTCGAAATTCACGGAGGTGTTCAGTTCGAAATATGCTTTCAATCAAAACACTTTGCAACATTTGGGCTAGCACTACAAATCTAACGATACTTCAATAACATCAAGTTTGTTTGGATGCTGTCTGGGGTATGGAAAATATGAGGAAAACCAATGCTTTGTAAGAGCAGATTTTACCAAAATTATATATTTTTTATCTGTGGAATAAAATTGACGTCTGACAGTTCTGTATTGTCCCACTGCAGGGCAAAGGCCTCCCTTCCGTCCTTCCAGTTTTCCCGGTCTACTGCGACTGTGGGCCAATCTTTTAAGAAGGAGTCCAGCTCATCCAGCCAACTCTTTTTGGGCCTGCCGCGCAGTTGTTTCCTGCCATTTGGGACCCACTGAGTTGGCTTTTGCATATTGCTGCTCCAACATGCGACAGATATGGCCAGCCCAGTTCTACTTTAGCCCAGCAGCTATGCGGCCAGCGTCCGCTATTTGTGTTTTGGAACGAAGTATAGAGTTCTTAATGCGGTCTGTGAGTTTGACACCTAGTATACTTCGTTCCATAGCACAGTGTATTATAGAGACCATTTTTCGGACATCAGTTTTTTATTAGAAATACAGATATAATTAGTCATTTAAAACGTCAGAGTAGAACTCCCGAGTGACAAATATGCATAATTTTGTAGATTTTTTATTTTTAAATCTCACAAATTTTCGTCTGGATAAAGTTTAAAAAAAATGTACACCTAAAACTAATTGCAATAAAAAGTAATTAATTAGGTAGTTCAAAAGTGTATTTTAAGATTCATTTTATAGAGCTTAAAATAATCGCGTAAGTTGCGTAGAACCGGAGAAATCATATTTTTTTAATTTTAAGTTTTTATTTTTTTTCTCAAGTAATCCGCTATTTTAGGAAAAGATATTAATACTAAAATTCAGATCTGTTATTCTTCTATTACTCACAAAAAAACTATGTCCTAATCTACTGTAAAAACTATGTCCTATTTTTTTTCTCAAGTAATCCACTGTGGATTACTTGAGAAAAAAAATAAAAACAAAAAAGTGAAAAATAAATATTTCTCTTGCTGTAAGAAACTCACGCAATTCGTTAAAGCTCTATAAAATGAAGCTTAAAAGACACTTTTAAACTACTTGATAAATTATTTTTTATTCCAATTAGTTTTTGGTGTAGATTTTTTTTAAACTTTATCCGGATGAAAATGTATGATATTTCAAAAAAGAAAATCTACTTGATTAAGCATATTTGTCACTCGGGAGTTCTACTCTGACGTTTTAAATGACTAATTATATCTGTATTTCTAATAAAAAACTGATGTCCGAAAAATGGTCTCTATAATACACTGTGCATAGCCCGTTGGCAGCCTCCAAGTGCGGACTTTTGACGCTTTGTAAGAGACCATGGTTGCGCTCCGTAGTTGAGGGTGGGAAGAGTGAGAACTTACGTTTTAATGAAAGCGGGAGAGGTCCTTTCATGAGATGTTTCATCGACCAATAGTTGTTCCATGCGTTTTCTGTGCATCGAGCGACTTCTTTGTCCTGTCTTGACTGGAAGGATACTATTTGGCCGAGGTAAATGTACTCATGGACATATTCATCCTGTACACCCCCAATTTCTACGTTGCGTTCGGTGCTGTTCGTCATCAGCTTTGTTTTCGACATGTTTATCGTAAGTCCGACTTGAAGACTGGCGTGGCTCAGTTGTTCGAACATTTGGCCTAGCTCAGCTGCTGAGGAAGAAAAGAGAACAATGTCGTCGGTGAAACGTAGATTCGTCAATCTCCTTTCCCCGACGATAATACCATTGTCCTGCCAGTAAGGATTTAATTTCTGGAAAATCCCTTCTAGCGTAGCTGTAAAGAGTTTGGGAGACAGCGGGTCGCCTTGCTTGACTCCTCGTTGAATTGGAAAGGATGGCCCGGTAGTATTAACGCGCATGGCTGCTGTACTATTGCGATATATATTTTTTAACACGTGTTTATAAGTGGGTTCTAATTAGTGTTTTTTGAGTGCCGAGAATATAGCTTCATGTGTTAGGCTGTCGAAGGCCTTCGAGTAATCTACAAACGCCAGATACAATGGTAGATTGAACTCTTGATGTTTTTCAATGACCTGGTTTAGAGACTGAAGATGGTCAGTAGTCGAAAGGCCATGTCGAAATCCAGCCTGTTTTGGAGGATGGTGGAGGTCTAATGTGCGGTTTTCAATCATTTTGACAAAAACTTTTATAAAGATGTGAGACCAAGCTGATAGGGCGTTAATTACCAATTTATCTCCCTTCTTATGCAGTAAGATTATATTGGAATAGCAGAATTTACTTAGGAACATGGCTGTTTTAAGCATTGAGTTAAAAAGGTTGCATATGTGAGGTAATAAGGTAGGTTTTCCAAGTCGAAGTGATTCAATAGTGATACCTTCTTCACCAGAACTTCTATTATATTTCATGCTGCTAAGTGCGTGGTGGACTTCATAACTGGTTATTATCGGGATATCATTTGGGCATGCGTAAGCTTCTGTTGTGTGTTGAATAGTTTTGGTGTCGGAATACAATGATTACTATGATATGATTATGAGTACTGTGTACTTATTTCAATTATTTTGGCTCTATCTCCCTGTCTCACACTGCTGTTGTCCTTTATGTGAGTGTTTGTAGATCTGCCTATTTATTTCCCATTTTGGCCACTCGCCAAAAGAACCTTGCAGCGCCGTGGTTGGCTAATTAAATGTTTCATCGTAAACTAAGAAAAAATATCCCACTTATTTCGTTAAAAATCGTTGCTTAAAAAACCGGCCAAGTGCGTGTTAGACCACGCACAGTTAAGGGATCCGTAGTTAGTTTGAATTTATCCCAAGAAAAAACTTAACATTTTAGTTGAAAAACATGTTTTCCCACATTCCAACTGCAAATGTAAATTTGTACGCACAATATTGAGAGATTTACGATATTATTTTAAGACCATTTCCTGTAATCTATAAGTATAGAACTATTTCCTGTATTGTTTTTTTTTTTTAATTTTAGGCTCTGTAGTTTATAGGTAGTTTTGACGGGGAGGAATTTTCATCTATTATCCTAAATTACTTTAAAACTTTTTCTTTTATAATTATAAAAACTAAATAACTGAGAAGGCGAAAGTAAGCCCTTTCATTTAATATGCCACACGGCACGGTAGTTTACTTTTTTTTCATATTTGCCTATTCAAAATTCATTTTTTTTTACACGTTTACACGTCCATGTTTAAGTCAGAATTTCTCATGTGTACCTTTCAGCTAAATCGGTCAATTTGATTCAGAGCAAATTGGCTATGACAGACGGACAGACAGACACACGAGTGATCCTATAAAAGTTCCGTTTTTTCATTTGGACGTACCGAACCCTAAAAGCTAAAACTGAACTAAATCTATACTCCAATTTCGTGAACAGATCCCGCGGGACCCTAAAAGAATACGACCATTGAATTAAAAAATCGTAAACGAATTTTTATGGTTCACTTAATGACCGATTAATACGGCGATTAGGGCTACAGGGCGGCTAAAGTGGCTATACCGGCTATATCGGCCACCGTTACATAAGTTTTTAGGGTTACCAGATAAAAAATATCTTGTTTAAAGCTCAGCATTTGTTAAGGAAGGATCTATAAAATAAAAAATGCATATTATTCAACTTCTTTATAATAATAATAATATCCCTGGACATTTCACACAGCGTCATCTAGTCCCAAGCTAAGCAACCTAATGCTTGTGTTATGGTAACAAGATGGCTGATAAACTACTTATATACTTTTTTTTTGTTGTAAATACATACATATTATAAATAGAAAAACACCCAGACTCGGAACAAATACATGTAGGTCATACAAATTTTGTTCCGTGCGGGAATCGGAATAATATATGTTAAAATTTGTGAAGGTGTGTATTTCTCAACTAGCTGTGCCCCGCGGTTTCGTCCGCATAAGCCTCGATGCCGTGGGAAATCCTACCAATATTATAAACGCGAAAGTTTCTATGGATGGATGTTTGTTACTCTTTCACGCCAAAACTACTGAACGGATATAGATGAAATTTGGCATGCAAATAGTGCATAACTAGAATTACTACATGCAATAGGTACTCTTTATCCCGATATTTCTACGGGATCGAAACTTATGCGGGTGAAACTGCGGGGCGCAGCTAGTTTCAGAATAAAAACGGTTACATCGATTTTGACAGGACTTTCACAGGCAGATAGTGGATGTTATAAGGAGTAACTAAGGCTAATTTTATTTTATAATAAGAATTAGGGTTCCGCGCAAAAAGAACCCCATGAAATCCAATTTGTTTTTCGATATGCACGCGAATGAAGTCGCGGGCACAGCTAGTTAATAAATAAGTAAGTAAGAGAGACCAAGATGGCAACAGATAGATACAAAGTAATAAATACTTTTGTACCAACATAAACTACCAAAATATAAAATGCCGAACAAGTCATCATCTGCCTAACCTTTTCTCAAATATGTTGGGGTCAGCTTCCAGTCTAACCGGTTGCATCTGACCTCCACAACCCAGTTACTGGGTAATATGAAATCCCTTGGTAAGAGACCAATTGTCAGACTTTCGGGCTTCTCACGACCCGTAACGACTGTCAAAGATCCACGAATGACAGCCAACGACTTAACGTGCTTTCCGAGGCACGGAGGGGTCTTGGTAAAGATGGTCACCCATCCATGGCCCAACCGCGGCAAGCGTAGCTTAACCTGATCAATCGAACCGTGTGGCTGATATTACTTAGTTACAAGTAGAATACCGACCAAGGGACAACCCTGAAAAAAGTCGACCATTATCAGTAAGATTACACAAAATGTCAGCACACATAAACTGGGGATAAATCTGTAGCCGAGGAATATTCGTTCTTATCTTAAGAAATGCTGACCCTGTCGCGCCGAGCCATAAAACGCGTAAGTCGACTTACAGCATTTTTCGCAGCCTTCATGGGGCGGTTCATAAATTATAAATGATTATACTTTATTTCTGTTTTTTTTTCGTTTTTAATGTGCTCTGCTGTTTTATGCCAGACAATATGAAGGAGCCATGTTTTGGATTTCAAACCTAATTACATAAAAATTGAATAGTAATAAAGTTATTAACTAAGTTCTTTAACATTAGCTACCTGAATGTATACGGAGTTATTTGACAAAATCCATCCTCTCCATTTTGGCGTGAAAATGGAGGGTATAGATGGATAGTGGTCGGAAGAGTATTCTACCTATTTATTACAATACCTTAATTCTACTTTATAAATATAAAATTTGATTGTCCCTAACGTGAATCGTCTGAGAAATATCTACCATAAAATTTGACCCATATTTACGATCAAACAATAACAAACACCAAAACAAACTCAGGGAAATAATTTGTTTACCAAATTGATTACCAACTTAAATTGTCCGTATATTAAAATCACAACTGTCATTCTTTGACATACATACGGCAAATTGACGTAGAATGTTTTTGATTTGATAAAAAAAATATCCCTGTACGCCCGGCGTCCCTTGGGCTGTCAGCCCTACTGACTGGCTAATATCCATGGCATGAATGAGTTGCATATTATTATGATAAAACAGGCAAAACTTGATATACAACTTACATAAGGAATTGAAGGCACGGTTGGCGCAGTGGTTAAGCGATTGACTGCTGCGCTGCGTGTCGCGGGTTCGATTCCCGCACGGAACAAATATTTGTATGACCTACATGTATTTTTTCCGAGTCTGGGTGTTTTTCTATCTATAATATGTATGTATTTACAAAAAAAAATGTATATAAGTAGTTTATCAGCCATCTTGTTACCATAACACAAGCATTAGGTTGCTTAGCTTGGGACTAGATAGCGCTGTGTGAAATGTCCAGGGATATTATTATTATATTTTCATAGCTCCATTCTTCAGATATAGTATTACCATGTAGTTTCCCTAACGTACTAGGTAGTGTCGCACTTTTAGATTTAAATCGATTGTTCTTACTCGATTTCCGATTTCAAACTGTCATCTATCGTCTATGGATCACTAGCGCTTCCGCGATTTGTTCATTCCTTTTTTGTGCGCGGTAGTGAACGCACCATTTTTCTTCATAGTCTGTGGAACGTCAAATATCAGAAAAACGCGTTACCTTCATTTCAAAATGGTGAAACGAAAGGCTGAAGATAAAATAAAGCGTTACAAAGAAAAAATCAAACGTTTAGAAGAAAAACAAAATGTGAATAAACATCGACGAAATATTATAATTACCGATTCAGATTCTGATATCGAAAACCAGGGTAAGTAAATATATAATTTTTACAAGTGTTAACGGATTTCGAAAGAAATGTGTGCAATACAGCGTCTATAAGTCTGCCTGGAGGGTAACCGCGAGTTATACACGATGGCTAGACATGACGCGAACAATCTAAACCTGGAGGTTGACCGAGAGTCATCACGAAGGAAAAATACATGTACCTACATAAATACACATGTGAGCATTTAACGAATTTAAAAAGTTAATATTATAAGTTCTAAGCGTAATGTTAAAATTTCGCAATCACAATAAAAACCCGTATGGGGGATATTACTTATAGTTTTCAAAGTAAAAACTATATTCTTACCTTATACTTTCAGATAACCAAATACCCGAAAATTATAATATTGAGGACGTTGAAATTGTGCACCATGATTACCCTAATATACAAGACGAATCATTACCGACGATACCGGTTGACATACCGTTATCTAGTACACCAGGTTTATGCGACCCATTGCAGGCGCAAACATGGATGGACAAAAGTCCTAAAAATGATTGTGGGTCATCTGAAGCTCCAAATCTTAATACAGTTCCAGAAACTTCAAATGAAGTACCTATAGAACTTGATCCAGAAATACGTCGTGCATTGGGGGATCCCATTGAAGACAGTCCTAAATATGGAGCTAATATTCACAACGACTTGGTACAGCGCTGGTTGCCAATACTAAGGAAAGGCTTGACAAAAGATGTTAAAGAAAACTTGTTGAAGGAACACCATATTCCAGATAACTGCAGATTACTAAAATCACCCAGTTTAAACCCTGAGATAGCCGCTGCGGTTGCAGAAGCAGTTCGAACTAGAGACAAAAAGATGGAAGTAAAACAAAACCAATTAGGATTGGGAATTACTGCTATTTCAAGAGCTTTGGAAATAATAATCAATGACGGAAGTAAAATTGAAACTATAAAATGTCTTTCTGAAGGTTGTAAAATATTGACAGATCTTCATTATACAGAAACACAAATTCGGACTAAATGTATTACTCCGTGTCTAGATAAATCTATACTGAATATAATTCAAGAAGAGGAAAGAGATGAGTTCTTATTTGGCAGTCAATTATCAGAAAAAATAAAGGCTGCCAAAGCCATAGAAAAGCAAGGTTCACAAATCAAAAGAAATATACCGCCAAAAAATAATCAGTCGCAATCAAAAGGCAGATATACGGGAAACTGGACACCTCCTCCTCGATATCCCTCGTCGTCGAGCAGGGGGGGGCGCGGAGCATACATGACGAGCAGAGTACATCTGAACAGGCAATTTCGCCCTCAAGCACCACAGCCGCCGCAGCAGTCGCAGGCGAGGACAGCCACATTTCCCAAACAACGTGCCCAAACACGTCAATAGTTCAGGTACATGCAGGTAGATTATCTTTTTATTATGATTGTTGGCTACACATAACAAAAAATAAAACTGTGTTAGATCATATTTTACATGGCTATCGGATACCATTAATAAATAATATTACACGGCCGCATATACCAAGTAAGTCTTTATCATATAAAGAGAAACAAAAAATTCAAGTAGCTATTAATAACCTTCTTGACTTAGGAGCTATTTCTGTATGCGAAAACCACACTGAACAATTTCTCTCCCCAATTTTTTTGATTCCAAAACCTAATGGGACAGATCGTTTTATTTTAAATTTAAAATATTTCAATAAATATGTAAATAACGAACATTTTAAAATGGAGGATTACAGAAGTGTATGTACTTTATTATCAAAAAACAGTTACATGGCTAGTATTGATCTAAAAGAGTCATACTTATTAGTTCCTATACACCCCGAACATAAAAAGTATTTAAGGTTTCAAATTGAAGACGATTCAAGAAATTCAATCACATATGAATTTAATGCAATCCCCTACGGCTTATCATCAGCACCAAGAACATTTACAAAAATAATGAAGGAAGTGATTGGTTACTTAAGAAAACGTGGTTTTAGTTCAGTAACATATTTAGACGATACCTTGTGTATTGAGAATTCTTATGAAAAATGTCTTTTGAACGTAAATGAAACTGTCAGAATCCTCGAATGTTTAGGTTTTATCATAAATTTCGAAAAAAGCTCGTTAGAGCCAAAACAAACATGCAAATTTTTAGGTTATATGTTTGACACACAAAATATGACTATGTCCTTACCAGAAAACAAACAAACCCATATATTACATTTGGTGAAAAAATTCAAAACATTACAAAAATGTACCATTCGAGAATTCTCTCAATTTATAGGTGTATTAACAGCCGCATGTCCGGCAATAAAATACAGCTGGTCATACACAAAGAAATTCGAAAGGGAAAAGTATCTCGCCCTGAAAAAATGTAACAATAATTACGATGCCATTATGAAACTGTCAAATAACATTTTACCGGATTTAAATTGGTGGGAAAGAAATATATTAATTTCAAAAAATATTATTTCGCCTCCAATATACAAATTGGAAATTTTCACGGACGCGTCAAGGTCAGGCTGGGGTGCTGTCTGCAACAATATGTGCGCCAATGGTCACTGGAAAGAAAGTGAACTAAAATATCACATTAATTATTTAGAGCTGCAAGCAGCATTTTTTGGCCTTAAATGTTTAGCCCGAGATGTTACCAATTGCGCTATATTGATGCGAATAGACAACACTACGGCCATCAGCTATATAAATAGAATGGGCGGTATACAATTCCCACACTTAAATGACTTAACGAGAGACATTTGGCAGTGGTGCGAAGAACGCAACTTGTGGTTATTTGCATCTTATATCAACTCCAAAGAAAATAAAGAAGCTGACACGGAATCGCGCAGAGTTAATCCCGACACCGAAATAGAACTATGTTCAGATGCCTTTCAAAATATTATCAATAAACTAGGAAAAATTGATATAGACTTGTTTGCATCTCGCACCAATGCCAAATGTAGGGTATACATATCCTGGAAGCCAGACCCGGATGCGCTTACGGTAGATGCTTTTACGCTATCATGGTCAAAATATTATTTTTACTGTTTTCCTCCTTTTGCAATAATTCAAAAATGCTTACAAAAAATTGTCAGCGAACAGTCAACTGGAATTTTTGTTTTCCCATATTGGCCCACACAAGTGTGGTTCCCGTTGTTGAGCAATATTATAATATCAGATATTATTTTTCTTAAAAATGCAATTCGATCTGACTACAGGATACATCTACCCGCGCAGACTACCCTGGCAGCAGCCATTGTCTCCGGGAAGCCTTCACAAAACAAGACATTCCATCAGAAGCTATACATCTAATGATTTCTTCATTGGCGGCTAATACTATTAAACAATACAACACAACGTTCAAACTGTGGTGGAATTATTGTTTAACCAACAATATTAACTACTTAGAAGCACCAAAAGCAGCGCTCATTTTATTTCTTACGAAACAATTTGAAAATGGCGCTTCTTATGGGACACTAAATAGCCATCGTTCAGCTATTTCACTGCTTCTAGGTAATAAAATAGGTTCTAACGAACAAGTTTCACGGTTACTAAAAGGAGTCTTCAAATGTAGACCTAGTATACCTAAATATAATACCATATGGGACCCACAGGTAGCTTTAGATTTCATGGATAAATGGTTCCCTCATACAAATTTATCATTATGTCAATTAACAAAAAAGTTGGCCACACTTTTGGCTCTTTGTACAGCTCATCGCGTACAAACATTGTCTTTAATAAAAACAAATAGCATTATAGTCCATCAAGATCAAATCATTATAACTATTTCAAATTTAATTAAAACCTCAGCAATCAATCGTGAGCAACCAGCCTTAGTTATACCCTATTTTACTGACAAACCTAGTATCTGTCCTGCAAAATGTTTGGAAGATTACTTAGAAATTACAAAAAATATTAGAAATGACTCTTCTAACTTGTTCCTAACTTACAAACGTCCACATAAGCCGGTGACATCACAAACCATCAGTCGATGGATTAAAAATATGTTAGCAGAGAGTGGCGTCGATGTGACGAAGTTTGGCGCTCATAGCACACGTCACGCCTCCACATCGGCCGCTCGCGCCTCAGGGGTATCACTAGACGTGATTCGGAAAACAGCCGGATGGACGGCTACATCACAGACGTTTGCAAAATTTTATAATCGCCCCATTATTTCACAAGAATTAGCGAGGTCTGTTTTTGAAACAAACAATTAAGTTTAATTGATTATTAATAATTTATAGACAAATTATATAAAATGGTATAAGATTATCAGTTAAGTTTAATATTTTGATAATGTTTTAAAAGTTATTGAAATAAAAGTAATTTTAGTTTCAATAAACTTTGTTTTATTTAAATACACTTTCCTACCAAAACTTTTAGAATAATATGCATTACTTCAGTTCTCTGAACATCTACATGGTAATACTATATCTGAAGAATGGAGCTATGAAAATATAATATATGATCAAACGAACTTCTAGAAGGAAGTTCGATCATTATTATATGAATAGCTCCATTCGAAGATATAAGAACCCACCCACCTCAACCCTTTGTAAAAGTTTTGGTATCTCTAAAAGGAATGAACAAATCGCGGAAGCGCTAGTGATCCATAGACGATAGATGACAGTTTGAAATCGGAAATCGAGTAAGAACAATCGATTTAAATCTAAAAGTGCGACACTACCTAGTACGTTAGGGAAACTACATGGTAATACTATATCTTCGAATGGAGCTATTCATATAATAATGATCGAACTTCCTTCTAGAAGTTCGTTTGATCATATATTATATTATAACTTAGAATTTTTTGTCACGGTTTGTAGATATGAATTTCAAGAAAATTCAATGTTTTAAATATGGACCCGATACGTGTTTTAGTAGCTCATGTCCATTCAGCAGCTGACACAAACAGCAAAAAATTCATAAGTAATAATTATAGGTATACTGCGTTCGCAATTTAGTTTCCACGTGAACAAATATTGTCTTTGGAAAATTAACTTTAATACCTGCAAAAAAGTTCAGTTTGCGCTGCAACTTCAAGCTTTTATAAATTTTTCAATAGTAGAAAACATTCTAAAATAAACTTTATTTACACATACATAAAGATGAAATTTTTTTAAGTGGAAATAACATCAATTGGAGACAAGTATTTGAATAGACTATAATTACATCTTTTAATTTCCGCGACGAAGGCAATACAGTCCGCTTTTCCTGACCCAGAGTGGGCGTAACTTTAAGTACCGATGTTAAGTTCTGCACACTAGAAACTTCGAAATTACTAGAGGAAACGTTCTTAACTGGAGATTCGGCTTAGGTCTCTTAGGGTTCCGCTAAATTAAAGCAAAGACGGTCACTATTAGGAGATGGGTCATCCTTCCTTGTCTAAAAGCTTTTGTTAAACGTACTTTAGGCGCTCGAATGACGTTGACAGGGGGCGCTGTTGGTAAATACTTGTGCAATTGTTTTGTGAAATGTCACTTGAAAATTATTCAAAAAACAAGATGGCGGCTATAGTTCCTATTTTGGCCACGCGCCACAATAGGTATATAGTTAACTTGATGTCCGTGTCTGTCTGTCTGTCAGCTAGGAATCTGGTTAGTTCAGTCCGTTCACAGTTATTTCACCTCTGCTAGCAGCAACGTACACGGCTGAATACGTTTACCTCGGGCAAACTCTAATGTTTGGTAAGAACAACTTTGAGAGGGAGGCTAACAGAAGAATTTAGCTGGGCTGGGCACGTTTGGAAAGCTTCGTCAAGTCTTCTCTTCGCGTATTCCACAGATCCTAAAGACTAAGGTCGTCAATCAGTGCGTCCTGCCAGTTATTACTGGAGCCGAAACGTGGATACTCACGGTACGGTTGGTCCGGTGAGGAAGGCGCCTTAGTGACATGAAGGACTATAAATTAAAAACTTTTGACGTTAAAACTGTTTGTAATTAATATTACTTATACCTGTGTAACAAAAAAAAAAAGGATTGCGTTGGTTCTGAAGAGCTCCGCAAAAAGCAACAGAATTTAACAAAAACAAAATCATTTTCCGATTCACAAAAAGATTGATATCGTATCGTAAAACAATTTGCTTTTAAAATGATATTCCGATTAAAGAGGTGTTGAAATATCGGCTTCGAATTGGCGATACACGATCGGGCCATGATTGCTTTGTGAACCAATTAAGAAGAGCAGTGAGTAGAGCTATCAGGTTCTCTTGGCACAGTAATAACAGTCGCACGGGTCGATACGCTTGCCGCGGTTGGTCTGTGAATGGGTGACCATCTTTATATAGCGTGGCGCTTTAATGGCGACATTAATTTAACACACGTATACGGTTTTGCGTTGTAGTTTTATGAATATATTTTAATTTAATTAAACATTAAAATTTATTTATTTATTAACAATTTTATAAAATAGCATCTTAGAGCAACCTGACTTAAAGAACTGTAGCGCAGGGGTCATTTGCCGGGGTCACGGATCATAACATCGCATCAATGTAATTAAAACAATTAACGAGCAAAGAGAAGGCGAATTGAAGGAAAGAGAGAGAGCCCTATGTCGACGCGCGGCGCAGGTGGAAGTTTTCAAGTTACGATTTTTTTTACGTTGTTATAATTTTTATGATTACTGGCCACTAGCCCTACCCGTGTGTTAAATTAATGTCGCTATTGTAGCGCCACGTTGTATGCCAAGACCCCTTCGTACCTCGGAAAACACGTTAAGTTAGTCTCGGCTGTCATTTCGTGGAAGTCTGTAGGCAGAAGCCCGGAAGCCTAACAACGTCTTACCAAGTGGTATCGTATTACCCAGTAACTGGGTTGTGGAGGTCCGATAAGCAGTCGCTCAATGTAAAATACTGGTATTTAGCTGCAACCGGTTAAACTGATAGCCGACCCCAACATAGTAGGGAAAAGGCTACGCAGAAGTGTAGAGCGAGCACTTAATACGAGTTTTGGAGCAGTGAGCGCGCGACTCACTGCTCCAAGACTCAATCTGAATCATTTTGAACGATATTGCTGATCCATTACTTCATATGTTCGAAAATGTGTCTGCTCAACAACTTAAATAACACAATGAATGTTGTTGAACTGTCAAAATGAAACCCATGGCTTCTGAAAGTGCGTTACGCAATTACCCCGTGTGCGTATGTACAGACGCCAGCAGGTCAAGCTACCCGAAACTGTCAAATTTTCCCAATCAACATTGAACGTTAATGCTTTATTGATAAAGTTGAAAATCTATTAAAGAAATTTGACAGATTGTAGTAGCTTGATGTGCTGGCGTCTGTACCAAGTGTTCCGAGTTCAACCGTGTTCAGCCCGCAAAGTGAGCGTCGCTGAGCGAGTACTCCTTTTAAATGATAAATGATTTTATTTTGTAAGTAGGTTTGTACAAACACTTTTACACGTCAATCATATTTTAAAACTAGATGAGGTCGGCGTTTCCTATCTGACTAGTCTGAGAAGAAAGGCCGAAACAAACTCAGACGTCACAGTCTCTTTTAAAGTCCAGACATAATCTTGGTCAGATCATATGAAGACCATGTAGGTCGATGTCTGAGATGGTCTTTTGAGGAAAGAACCACACAGATTGAGAGGACCTGTCCAGTCAGTGCACGCATTTGTCAGAAATCGTGCAGCTCAACTCAAAACTTAAGGAGCTCACCGATCCGACGAACAATACCAAAGAAAGGACATTTGGGTAGGCCACATTAATTACTCAAACTGCCAGACCATGACAAAAACTAAGAGAACAGAGAGAAAAATAATATAAATACAATGACCCACATAGTCTTCACATTCACAATAATTAAAATAATATAATACTTTACTAAGTAAGCAAATGTCATAGTATATATAAAATTCATTAATGTCAGTGTATATAAAAAAAAAAACAACAACAAAACAGAGAAAAACAAAATAAAAACATTCAATACGTAAAAAATTTAAAAAAAATTAAAAAAAAATTGGAAGCAGCTTAATCCCAAGCCTTTTTGTCCTCGATATAATCCTTAACGGTATAAAAGGCTTTCTGGCACAACTTACGTTTAATAAATGATTTGAATTTATTAAGGCTTAGATCTTGAACTGGGCTTGGAACTTTATTATAAAAGCGTATACATTGGCATCTGAACGAGCCACCTATTTTCTTGAGCCTTGTTGTAGGTACAACAAATTTGTGTTTGTTCCTAGTTTTATATCATGGATATCACTGTATTTTTTAAATAATTTTATATTTTTATGGGCATATAAAAGATTTTCATAAATATATTGAGAAGGCACAGTCATAACATTAATCTCTTTAAATTTGTCTCTTTTGATAGCTCTTGTCGCTGCACGCTGCAACGAATGAGTACTCACTGGCGATGTGAACTTTAAGTACATCTTTTACATACACAAGGTCAATTACCTACAATATTTTTTACGCACGACGAGATATCAATATATTTCCAGTATAAACTGACTCCTCATTGTACGAAAAGTCTATACAATACGAGGTCAGCTAAAACTGGAGATCATCATCATCATTTCAGCCGAAAGACGTCCACTGCTGGACATAGGCCTCCCCCAAGCACCTCCATTCAGACCTGCGGGGTAATTCTCGTAATTTAAAGAACGTTCACAGTCTGATCTCAATCTGTCAAAAATACGTCTAATTTCCCCACATTTTGACAAGTTTTTGACATTTGTTTGTCGCCGAGATGAGACTGCGACTAGATTTTGAACGTTTTAAACTAGGGGAATACGGGCCCTGTTCTGTACTTCTCGCATCGCAACGGGTTCCTGCGGCCTTCACAAGGAAAACTGGAAATATATTGCTTGATATATCGTGGTGTGTACGTTTCTTGAACGATAAAATCGTTGATAGTCTAGTCGCTCCCTCGTCAGCGGTGGGACAGGTCCCTACGGCAATACCAGTGTGATTGTGTTCCGTTTTCGAACCAACGGATTTTTAATTACCAAGCGACTGTAGATTCGATATTGAATTATTTTTCGGCGATTAATTAAAGCAATTACCGCTTGTGTGTGACGGCTTATCTGGGGTAGCCATTTATCAGGGTGAAAGGATTTTTGAGTTGATAAGGGAGTGTACATTTTGTTCACAAAAGAGTTACAGTTGAGAGAGTGTAAATACACTGCGGTCGACGAGAGACACCTATCAGTTTCATACAAACGAAACGTTTTTTGCGAATTTGATCTTTATTACTTAGCTACTAGAATGGTCGTGCTGACAGTTGTCAGGCACGCATTCTCTCGACGTGACGCCCGGACTGTATTTACTCTCTCTCTCTCTCTCTCTCTGTTGGGGTTGGCTTCCAGTCTAACCGGATGCAGCTGCATACCAGTATTTTACATGGAGTGACTGCCGACCGGACCACCACAATCCAGTTACTGGGTAACACGATACTTCTTGGTATGACTGGTTGTCAAACTTTCGAGCTTCTGATGACCCGTAACAACTGTCAAACCACGAGTAACAGCCGGAACCTACGCGGCAACATTTCCACGGAGGTGTCTTGGTATGTAAAGATGGTCATCTATCCAGTGACCAACCGCGGCAAGCGTAACTTAAACTGATGATCTGCGACTCAATCAATCATCTCATCTTATCGCAGTCCACTGTTGGACATAGGCCATTCCCAGGCTGCGCCACAATGCCCTGTCCTCCGCCTTCCGCATCCAGTCCAACCCAGCCACCTTAAGTCTTAAGGTCCTCTGTCCATCTAGCTGGGGGGCGTCCCACACTACTCTTGCCGATACGCAGTCTCCACTCCAGGACTCGTCTGCTCTGCCAGCCATCGGTCCTTCGACAAACATGGCCAGCCCACTGCCACTTCAGTTTGCTTGCTCTCTTATCTGCGACCAAATCTTACAAAACTTAATCTTCACTTAAAATTCAAAGACATTAAAATGTACATCGAAGCATTAAATAACATTTTCTACCCCATTTCTCTTCCCAGAATACAGCGGGAACTCATCCATTACAAGTGGTTGTTTCTCACAATGACCAGCTAGAATAATAGAGAAGATTCCGGTTAAGTGTGCCATTGAAACTTCAAATCATGTAAATTAATTAAATCTTCATTAGTTCTGTTTTGCTGAGATGTTATTTATTTATTATTTATTTATTCACACCAATAAGTACAACATCTTACAGTATTCCAAGACGATGTTATACACACTTAATAAACTATTTATAAACTATAAAAACATAAAATTAAACAATAAAAATAAAATAATAAAAATTACAATATTATGCCTCTTTCAATGCACCTTTGTGCTCCTAACACAAATTTCGGCAGGCTATCGAACACATCTTCCGACGGCATATTATTTATTATACGTGCGGCCCTTGACAAAGGAGCAAATTATATTATGGTTTAATGAGACAAAAGATTTTGGATGTGTTTTCTTGAGTAGGACCTACACTCGAAAGCCATAGTTATAGTTTTATCAATCATAGTTATCATAATATAAGTTTTAACCAAATGATTAAAAGAATTGCCAACACAAACCTAGATAAATATTCTACTATGGTTTTGCTATTAGGTAATAGCACTGGTATTACCAGAAAGGACATAGTGGATGGTGTTAACACCTTATTAAAGTTAAAAATAGGAAAGCTAATGTTGTGTGCTTTTCCTTACTCTGATACTTTATCAGATAATGAAAATAATCATATCTATAAGTTGAATAATACTATTCACAAGCTGACATGTTGTCATAGTGACAAATTATCGTATTTTGACACTAACAAGTTTGTTAGTGGTTTTAAGTTAACTCAGAGAACTTTATCTCTGTCTGGGGAATGTAGACATCTGATTGCTATGTTGATAGCATATAATATTAACGAGGTTATAGCTAATATAACAAATTCTAGTATTAGTGACAAATCTGTGTTGCATAGTTATACTAACAACATTGTGATTGATTATGAATCGTCATATTGTACAAAGGAGGATCCACCTACAATGCCAACATCCTTGGAGGCCACTACCAGTCAGATAGGGTATTTCCCACCTGCTGGAACTTATACGGGCAATCTAGACTCTCCAGTTGTAGCTGTGGAGGTATCTCCCGATAATAATTTAAACTAGTCAGTGAGACAACAGAAGTTACCCCTTCAAATAACCAATTATTATTACAGAATAATAAAAAGGTATCTTCTGGCAATATAATTAATAATAATAAGAAGAAGCTAAAGGGTGTGCAACATACTTTAAAATTATTTAATCAAAATATCCAAGGTTGCGCTTCCAAATTACTGGAAATAGAATTGTTTTTGGAAAACACCAAGTTTGATGTCATTTGTTTAACAGAGCATTGGTTGAAAGATTATCAAGTAATGTCAATTAATTTTGAAAATTATCGTGTAGTAAGTCATTTCAGCCGACAACATATGATACATGGCGGGTCATTAATATTACTTAAAAATTCGATTAAATCTAAAGAACGTAAAGACATCATCGGGCTGTCTGTTGAACACATCATTGAATTGTCCTGTGTTGAGCTCGATAAGCATGTTATAGTATGCGTATACAGACCTCCTAGTTACCAGAATCTATCTGTGTTTGATTCTGTAATGGAAGATGTGTTAAAGAAACTTAGTACTAGTAGTAAGTCAATAATCGTATGTGGAGATTTTAATATTAATTTATTGGAAAATAACTCGAATACTGTCAGATTATTGAGTCTTTTTGGGTCATTTGATTTGTCAAATGTGTTTATGGAACCAACCCGAGTGACAGCTTCTTCTGCCACTTGTATAGATAATATTTTTTGTAATTGCGATTACTTACACAAACAAATTGTAAATAAGTTGCCATCTGATCACAGTGGACAAATAATAACATTTAGCGCCTACATGCCTTTACAAAAAATTGAAATAAGGTTTAGGCCAATTACATGTAAAAATTTAGAGAAATTAAACAATTCTTTGGCCAGTAAATTATGTGATCACAGTTTTAATAATATAGATGACCCCAATGAGTTCTACGCCGAGTTCTTTTCACTATTAAATGCACAATTTTATGACACTTTTCCACTGAAAACTAAAAGTATTTACACAAAGTTTTTATTCAGTGACTGGGCTACTCCAGGTATTCGTAAAAGCAGGGAAAAACTTTTTGAACTTTATGGCTTAAAGCAACATATGAAAAATACAAACTTTCATCAGTATGTTGCAAAATATTCAAAAACTTTTAAAAGGGTCTGCCAAAGAGCTAAAGCTCTTTATATAAGCAATAAAATAAAATCAGCTGATGATAAAATAAAAACTACCTGGCAAATAATAAATAATGAAACAGGTAGGAAAAAACAGCGAAATAGTGAATTTAATTTAGAGACTGCACATGGCCCCATCAATTCAGATGTAGAAATTGCTCAGGAATTTGAAAACTTCTTCGCTAATATTCCCCTTAAGACTACTGAAGCTTTAAATTCTTCCCCCACGCTTTCTGCTGCCTTACTTAAAAGGAATGTAAAGGCATGCCCTTTGGAGTTTAGGTTTCAGCATACAAACCCCCAGGCTGTTATAAGAGCTTTTAAAGATCTTAAAATTAAATCAACAGAAGATCTCTGGGGTATGTCGGTAAAAGTATGTAGATCTCTCATCGAAACCATTGCGCCCTATTTAGCTTTCATATTTAACACCAGTGTTGACCAAGGAGTCTTTCCGGATCTAATGAAACATAGTAAAGTAGTACCATTGTTCAAATCCGGTGATAGTAAAGAACCAAACAATTATAGACCTGTGTCAATTCTGCCAGTTCTCAGTAAGGTGTTTGAAAAGTTGATGCTCAATCAAATGTTACGTCACTTTAATAAAAATTACATCTTTCATGAACACCAGTACGGCTTCACCAAAGGGCGTTGTACCACTGACGCCGGTGTTACCCTAATGAAGAACATTTTTAACGCCTGGGAAGAAGCACAAGATGCTATTGGAATCTTTTGCGACCTCTCTAAAGCGTTCGATTGCGTTAACCATGAAACACTTCTGATGAAACTCGAGCACTATGGAATTAGGAAAACAGCACTTGACTTGTTAAGATCATACCTGAAAGATAGAAAGGTTAAAGTCCAAGTAAATGGCGTAAACTCATTGGGGTCTGAAATGACAATGGGCGTTCCTCAAGGTTCGATATTGGGTCCATTCCTCTTTTTAGTTTATATTAATGATTTACCCCAATTACTTCAAAATCAACCGAAGATGGTGTTATTTGCAGATGACACATCATTGATATTTAAAATAGACCGACGGTCAGAAAATCTTGACGACGTGAATAACTCTATTCTTCAGGTCCAAGATTGGTTTACGGTAAATAATTTAGTACTTAATGAAAAAAAAACCAAATGCATTAGATTTAAATTACCTAATGTTAGAAGTAGCGAATGTGACATCATATTGAATGGCCAAAAACTAGAATTTGTTAATCAAACAGTTTTCCTGGGAATCACGCTAGACGAGAAATTACAATGGGGACCTCATATAACATCTATTGCGGGGCGGCTAAGCTCGGCCGCATATGCTGTTAGAAAGATAAGACAGCTAACAGATGAAGAAACCGCGCGGTTGGTCTATTTTAGTTACTTCCACAGTATTATGTCATATGGCATTTTACTGTGGGGTAGGGCTGCTGACATTGAATCCATTTTTATTTTGCAAAAGAGAGCTGTCAGAGCCATTTACAATCTACGTCGCCGCGAATCTCTTAGGGAATTATTTAAAAGGGTTAATATTATGACGGTACCTTGCCAATTCATTTATGAAAATATTATGTATGTAAGAAAAAATCAACATCTTTTTAATAAAATAAGTGATAGACATAATTTTAATACTAGAAATAAAGATAAATTAGATCAACCTTTTTTCAGATTGTCTAAAGTACATACATCTTTTATGGGGTACTGTGTTAAATGTTACAACAAAATACCTTGTGAAATATTGCAATTAAATGAAAGAAAATTTAAAACTTATATTAAAATTACACTTTGTAAGCAAGGATATTACAAATTAGAGGATTATATCCAAGATAAGAATGCTTGGAAACATGCTGGTCCTGCTCCATAGGACAATCTCTAGAGTCTAGACAAAATCAAACTGGTTGCTAATGTAATTGTATAATTTATTCTTTTTTTTTTTTATTCTCTTTGACATTAAATTTACATTCTGTAATTACTTAAAGTCACACCCGGACTTATTACTCCTTATTTATTTATGAAAATAGTCTACTTTTGGAATGTTTGTAAATATGTGAGCACCATGTATCTATCACCTAGTCAATTTATATGTCATGGTTTCATAAATTCATTTTAATTCTTTTACCTATTGTGGTATAGTAATTTTATTTTTAGGTGCATCGTCTTCACATATAATTATATAATTAATGTATGCAAAGTATTGTAAAACATTTTTTTAAAAGAGTAACGGTGGAGTTTCTTGCCCATTCTTCTCCATACGAAAACTACCTTTTGGAAGGGGCGACTAGAATCAATTTTATTTTAATTTTAATTTTGACGTTCAAAAGTGCCTTTAATGTGCCTATTTGAAATAAATGATTTGACTTTGACTTTGACTTTGAAAGAATTCGGAAAAAAGCGCAGTTATCATCATCATCATCATCATCAACATACCGCAGTCCACTGCTGGACATAAAACAAAATTCATTTATTTCAGGTAAAGACCCATTTTCAATACAAAAAAAAGAACATAGTTATCAATTTGCCATCTTAATTTTTAAATATGTTTATTACATTCAAATAAATTAATTTATCAAAACAAGAGTAATGTCAAATTAAAAACTATTAAACACCAACTACAGTAAATGTCAGAATGAACTATCAAATGTCAACTACAATAATTATACCCTGTCCATTATGTAAACCGTTTTTTGACAGATGTAACTAGTGATTGCAGCATGTATTGTGTGTTACATACATTGATTGACACACGTACGGTATTATAATGTCTGTAAGAGAATAAGATAATTCAATAAGATAAGGCAGTTTAAATATTTATTTTATTTCGCGTTTTGAAATTAACTTTTACGTAATCTAGATTATGTACGTTCTAAGACAGTTGTCAAAAAACGATTAACTTAATGGACAATGGAAAGGGTATAAGTTGCAGTTTCCAAACGCAAGCGGGCATTATCAACACTGCTCTAAAACGGTGGAATAACACCTTAACAATAAACATGAATGATGTACCCAATACTTTGCTTTAAAAGAGTGTCCATGAAGTTTCTTGCCCGCTCATTTTCAAAGGAACATATTTGCTTTGGTAGGGCAACTAACTTCATCTTTCTAACTAACAGACTTCTTAACGGTTACAAAGTGCCTGTAAATAGTATAATTTAAATAAGTGCCTTAAGTTTTTGGACAAGCATCGTGAGGAAACGTCCCAAAATAAAGACATCGAAGACATGTAAAATCCTTCCATCCATCATATGTCTAATCATATGCTACACTGGTTGACGTCATCACGTCAGCGCCGGCTGTCGCTGATAACCAGCGCTGGGGCTCTGTCTCGTATAGGGGCTTATGCTGAGCGAGCTGAGCGTTTTGCGTGGATGTGACGCTTGTTTACCCCCAACTTGTTATTTTTTTTGTGTTTGTTTTCTTTTTTATCCGTCATGTTTGCTGCTCATTTTCTTTCTCTCTATCCGAAGCCGCACTAGGCCAGCTTGGTGAATTTATATTGTGGACGACTTCATCTCACAGAGTGTAGCCCTGAGTCGCAGCAGTGGGAACAAAAATTTACATAGTGATCTAACTATTAACTCAAGCTAAAAGATTTATACGCACAACATGAGGACATTCCTTTATCCTACAGAGAGACATTTACAAGCCACTATATAAACTCAAATTAACTACTAAAATAAAGACAAAAACCTCCTCTATTCCCATATGCACGAAACTTTCCACTCCAAGTATAAAGACGGTCTGTTAAAGTCTGGGTCTCAATTACTTTGTCCCCTTTGTTCGGCGCCAATCTTCGCCAGTGGCAGAACAAAAGCGCTACGTCCAGTGAGACCATTGTCTGCTGTATGTGCGATTATTAACCAAAATGTTGGTGAGAATGTGCAACGGTATTATGTTGGAGATTTACACGTGTTTAGGAATGGTGGTAGTGTTTTTGCTATTAAGAGGGGTTGCTTTGTAATGCCGATAGCAGACGCTTTCATTTACCCGAGTGTGGGTTTGTTTTTGTTCATTCCACGTTCACATACAAGTAGAGCAGTGGTGGCCCAGTGGTAACAGCTCCAACTTACGAGTTGTAGGTCGTGGGTTCGAACTCAGGAAGTTGCTTTACTTTGTATAAATAATTTCATCACGGACGGAAAATATCGTGAAGAAACCGGCATGTCGTAGAACCAAAAATTCGAAGGTATTTCACATCTCCCATCCCGTACTGGGCCCGCGTGGTATGTAGATTACAAGCACACTCATTGGTGTGTCAGTTTGAAATCTCCCTCCTCCTCCCAATCGTATTCAGAAATTAAGAAAGAAAGAAAGAAAAATGCATAAAATTACAACATATTTTAGAGCTGATTTTTCCAACGCCAGATAATTTTATCCGAAGAATAATTTTGAATTTTTTACAGTTCTTCCATACATAATCTGTAAGAAGTCCATTTTATTCCACGAATAAGAATTATCTGTTGATTGAAAAATCAGCCCTTAGTTTATTTTAAGAAACAGATGAATATCGATAATCGGCGCCATAAAAACTTGTGACGTCAATTTATCCGTCAAGTTACAATTAAAGTTTATTCTACCCTTGTTGCTAGATAAAGAAAGACCTTCAAAAAATGTTAGGGGAAAATTACTATGCGTGTTTTTCGTGTTCATCCTTTTTAGGTCATAACACCGCCACGCCATGCAACTGATAGTTCAACAGGGTTATACCCTGTCCATTTAGGTTAACCGTTTTTTGACAGCTGTCTTAGAACGTACATATAAATGTATAAACTGTCTTATCTTATTGAATTATCGTATTTATGGCTTCTCACAGACATTATAATACCGTACGTGTATCAATCAATGTATTGTGTGTTGCTGCAATCACTAGTTCCATGTGTCAAAAACGGTTAACCTTGTGGATAGGGTATAGGGGTTATTTCTCCCTTTTAAAAATTGACGACACCAAACTCCTGAAGAATTTCACACCATGGAGGTAACCAATTTTATTATTGCCCACAGCACGGCAACGCGACCACCTCAAGCGAGACTTCGGTCGGGACGAACACGGCAACCGCCGCGCCTTCCGCCGGGCCCAGCAAGGGCCCGCCACCGGCTGCCAAGTTCCGCCACGGTCTGCTGCAGCTCATGATACACACGATCGATCCCATGCATGACGGTGAGTTAGGTATGCACGCGGCTTTGCCTACACTTTACACTTATGCTAAGTTCGGTTTTGGGTGGTTGATGATAAAGAAGTTAGCTATGTATTTAATCGCACGTCAACTAATTCCCGTGTTGGTTTCCTAAAACTATTATTGAACATTCTAATAAATTGATTCGCTTTTTGTGACCCTACATAGGTCCTAGTATACATACAACCGTCGAGCAATATCCCACCAGACACAACACCCGCCTGATCGCAGGGTCCTTTTCTATGTAGGATGAAGAACTTTACACACTGTTCCTCATACCTGTATAATATAAAAAGAAACACTCCAGAATTAATAAAAATCCTAAATTATTTTTTTGGTTTTTTTAGAAATCAAAGATGGCGTTAATGAAGCCTATACTTGGTTTTAATGTGGTCCTGCGGGGTAATTACATAACACACTAACAGTAGCGATAGCTTTTTGACAGTTCAACAACATTCATTGCGTTATTTACGTTGTTGAGCAAACAAATTTTTCGTACATACGAAGAAATGGATCAGAAATATCCTTCAAAATTATTCAGATTGAGATGTTGTGAGTGTGTTACACAATGCTAGAAATTAACGTTCAATATTTCCATATAGTTGTTCTTGTTCTGCATGTAATTCTACAAAATGAACGGAACTATTTATTTTGGTAAACAATTTTTTCTTTAGAAAGATTGTCTAAGCTCTCTCTCCAGTTGCAAATGTGCTATCTTTTAGTAACGGCAGTCAAAAAATCTACGTAAAAATTA
This sequence comes from Apamea sordens, assembly GCA_945859715.1. NCBI lineage: Eukaryota > Metazoa > Arthropoda > Insecta > Lepidoptera > Noctuidae > Apamea > Apamea sordens. Next base: position 3,982,977 of record OX244002.1, read on the forward strand.
ACATACATACGAGTACCTATAAAATTCGCCCCACTCCTAGAATCAAATTCCATTTGACCGATTTCTTAAAAAATCCGAAGCCAAATACTTCACAGCGTTGTATTAAAAACCCAATTTATCATCATTTACCTAAAGTTAACCTCATAACAACTGCCTTACGTGAGCGAGTCTCGCCACGCAACCATAATACTCGTAATTACAACAACCATCAATTAATAAAAAAAACATTTTCATTCGTGTGTCGCTTGCATTACTCACATAAGTCAGGAAAATTGTTATACCAATATTTTACTAATGGTACAAAAACGGGTCCGGACGGCAGTTGGTGCAAAAACGGACCCAAATTAGGTCAAATATAGGAGAACATACTCGTACCTCATGTTACAGGGAGTGTATGCACTGCGCTTTGCAATCACTTACGCTACGGCGCCTGAAATTTAGAGCTCCTGAAACGTTCAATGGAGCTCTGAAATGGCCTTAAACGGAGCCCTAAGGCGCTATTCCACCAGTGTGTGGCACTGTGCGACACTGTACTGCACAGTGTACGACACAAAAGTTTCTTTCAGTGGATCACTCAAGTAAACATTTACAAATGTGCTGCACTGTACGCTTACAAAAGTCGCTCGTGTGTAAGCATACTAACACAGAAATTACAAATATGTATAAGTTACAATTCACAATTCTTTCGCATTTTTAAAAGCGCTATTCAAAACATTTGATAAAATTGTAGACTTGTCACTACAATTTACATATTTGTTAGGTTTATCCGTTTCAACTGTGTGGCTTAAAGTTTTGTGGCACACGGGCTTGTAAAATTTATGAATTAGTAAATTGTAACTTGTAAATTGCAATTGTACATAAAGTTTTGTTGTATAGGGCTCTGCTTAAAATGTTTGTAAACCAATGTCCTGAACACTGGGGCTATGAGATGTTGAACCACTACGTGGAGCCCTAATATAGCTAGAAGGGGAGAAAACAAACGACTAGTGGTTCACTTTAGCCCTGGATCTAAAGAGCTGGAAGTCATGCCTTTGTCCAACACTGGGATGATGCAGGCTAACAGTAACAGTGCTGAACACAATTTTGGTGGAATCGCGCCTTAACATTGTTGCGCGTAACGCGGAGCTTGTATCGATGCAAAAATAGAATCCTGCTTGATTCGTGTGCTACTAGAAGCACAAGCATCGATCATACATAACATTGCAATATTGTACGTTTCTATATTCATTGTGTTGTTCTGTAACTGTTTTCAGGTATTCCCTGTACCTACTATGTTATAAGCTAACACACAACATTATCAGCTTCAAACGTACCTGCCTTATGGTAGCGGAAAATCAAACGATAGACAAGTAAGAACATTGCACATGACGACACGGTTGGCATAGGCACAGTGGTTGAACGATCGACTGCTGCGCTGCGTGTCGCGGGTTCGAATCCCGCACGGAACAAATAATTGTATTGCCTACAGGTAGTTGTTCCGGGTCTGGCTGTTTGTCTATATGAGTTTAAATGTTTGTAAACGCACCCACGATACAGAAATATTTCGTAGTGTGGGACAACGAATAAAAAAAAAAAAAAAATCTAATCTAATTGCATTCAAACTTTGCTAGAGGAGCATAAAAGTAACGATAAAAACTTATAAGACCCCTCTGTTTCCGTCGGGGGTTAAAAAGGAAACTGTACTCCAATAGCTAGTTAGTACAAGTTTATTCAGAGTGGTAGGGACATCGACGCGCTAACTGAAACCATGAATTCAGCACATGATTCTAGATTCTCCCCTGAAATTTTTGAACGCCGAGGTATATGAATCTTCTACAGAATCCATATTAACAGGTTGCGCGACGTGGTCCCTGCCACCCTTTAAAATAGTAGTAATCGTAAGGTCCCAAGAGAAATCATAACATCTTGAATTAAACTCTATATTTTCACTGCATGCTCTAGGAAGAATCGAAGAAATTGCTAACCCTTGACATCTTTTTAACCGGTAATTTTAGTCCCTATACCTAAGAATTAAGATCTTATAAAGCCATTGTAAATTGCAACGACTACACTACCATCTATCACATTGATGGATGGAGCCAAGTGTTCCATGTTTACATAGGCACGGTCTTACGAAACAACCATTAACTTTGCGTGAGACACTGAATTTATTACTAATAGCGCAGCACGCGTGAATCGTGTAGTGTTAGCTGTGCTACACACAAGTTTGCGTCGGCAAAGCCGGGCGGAAATATTGAAATTATGTATACAAGGTGTTTTTTTGATATCCCATAACTCTAGCACTCTCACCGCCACCCATATATAGATTTTTTCAGTGCAGCAGGCCATGCGGTCTGCCGGCAGCCGTAACTTTTCCTATCCGTGCTGGCCGCGGACGGTGCGCTGGCGGCCCGTACGGCCTGCTGGTCTCGCTCAGTGCAATATGTAGGTGGGGTACCTTACTCGAAAAGATACGCCCGCCGGCAGACCGTTTGGCGGTGAGAGTGCTAGGGTATGAATGAGACCATATCAAAGAATCAACTGACATATGAATTATTTTTCAATTAGGTATAATTTTTTTTTTGTTTTCATTTTCTATACAAAATAATTCGACAAAATCACGATTATAAATGTAAAACAACCTTACGTGAAATACGTCGCACGACGCACACACGCCGCATTTGCTCGTATCATATTCGAAACTATGCATTTTTGGACCACATATTCCAAATATTTATATAGTTTTGTATTATTTTTTACTTATAAAATATAACCCTTGAGTTATGGGACATAAAAAAGCACGTAGGTATATACAAGGTGTAAAAAAACCCATCACATAGCCGTCAACTACGCATTCTATACATCAAACTAAGTACCATTGCACAAAAATAATTACTGGGAAACGACTTTTATTTTTGATGTGTGCTGTTTGCGGTAGTGCTCAATGTACAGACGCCAGCATGTCAAGCTACCCGAAACTGTCAAATTTTCCCAATCAACCTTGAACCTTAGTGCTTTGGCGATAAAGTTGCAAATCTATTAAAGAAATTTGACAGATTGTAGTAGCTTGATGTGCTGGCGTCTGTACATAATACACGCAAAACATTGTGTTTATGGAAGCATACAACGGTACAGGGAACGTGGTATTCAAAGTTGTATTATAACAATAAAAACTTGTTACTATATACTTTTTTTTCGATAATCCCACGGGATCGAAACTTATGCGGGTGAAACCTTGTGGCGTAGCTAGTAAATAAATAAAGTAGAGGTTTATGGTCTGCATAAATCTTACATATGCGACCATACAAATATGGACGATAATGTTTAATACTCCACACCATAGAAATGTAAAAAACAGTCCTATGTCTATGCTCCACACTACTTCTAGCCGATAAATATTTTTCTTTAGTGGAATAGTTTCGTTAACCTTCAGTTAACAAACACACCAATAAAAAATAACTCTTTGTAATATTAGTAAAGATTATCCACACTATATGTATGTAGAAGTAGACATTCTGTTAAGAATCAGAACCTTCATGTCACCTTCTCCGTTTACGATCTAGCCTGATCAACTATAATAGGTCACCGCAAAATCTACAGTCACGCATAGTCCGTATCAGCGGAACTAATTACAAATAGCGAATATGCCAGGCTATCTGCCCATCTGTAGGCAAGATTGCCTATCTGCCCATCAAAAGGTAAGATTGCCTGTCGGGCACGCAATGTGAGCTACACCGCAGTACGGCAATGTATGTGGTCCCTACTTTGTCTTGTCTTGTAAGTGACTGCGAAACACGCACTTGGCAAGACTTGTGTCACGTTTGCTGTATTGTGTATTGGAGATATGCAGAATATTATGTAGATCTGTAAAAGTATTAGACTGCCAAATGAAATAACAATAAAGGCCATTCAATTTGAGAGTTTAGAAAAAAGTTAAATTTTCAAAATTACGTAAAAATTAATTTTCTCGAAACCCACTAATTTTTGCCTTGACTTTATGGTGTGTTTAATCGTTGCAAATGGGTCACGCTATCATTTCCTGGAAGGGATACGTCCATTTACAAGTCGCCTTGTATATAGGGCGGCAGGGACATCGAAACAGTAACCATGGATTCAGCACATGACACTAGACCCCATAGCGTAGAAATTTTTTCGTAAGTTATCAAAAAAAAAAATCTTCTGTTTCATAGAAAAGTGCAATACCTACGCGGTCAAAATTTAGGGAACAGAATTTTTTTTTTAATAACCAACGAAAAATTTCGACGCTGTGGGGTCTAAACTCATGTGCTGAATCCATGGTTACAGTTTGCGCGTCGATGTCCCTGTCACCCTGTATATGAAACAAAAATCTTAATAAAGTTCATAAAACGCTCGAGTTAGGGGTAGCTATAGACAGCATATCAAGATAATAATAAAATCATCATCTAACAACCCTTACCCCAACTATAGACATTAATTAACATAGTTTAATTAGAGCGTCGCTCATCCATTATTGGGCGGTAATTGTTTCCATCTGAATGGTGTATATTGGAGTTGACATCCAGTCCAACCGGATGCTGTTTTATTTTTACATAAAAAGTCTATCTTTCTGACCTCCACAGGTCTAGGTATAATATATAAACTTAATATCCCAATCATTCTATTATAGATTACTTCAATACTCGCAATGTATGGACAGGTTACTTATTATGCAGGCAGTGAATATATTCGTAGCTGATATCATGCTATTGTGATGCCAGTGTGACACTTCGTCCCAAATTAAATAGAGGCGTTAGTAAAGGCGGAAACAGACTTGTGTCACGCGAGTTCACGCGACGCGACTATATGAATAAATTTTATCTTATGTAGCAAATACTTTGTATCAGCTAATGAACACGAGTTTGTATTTTAAGTTATAGTATGGTTATAACTTATGTTCCTAAGTTTAAGTTAAGTTTAGAATTGCAGAAGATGGAGAAGTAAGTACTGGCATATTCGGGATCTAGTCACTTTAAGTACGTACACTGTTAAATAAATGTATCGTATAAGTCATACGGTACTTGTGGTTACTAAGCCCCGCGTTAGCTCATTCATCCATCAAGAAAAAGAAGATTTTAAGATATTTTTTGCTGGATTGAATAAGTGTTAGTTTTAAGAAACTTTTTTAGGCTCGTTTGCTCCACAAATCACATCGTTTATTTTCTGTTTTTGTCAATCGTTTATAGATGACACAGATGGAATGACGTTTCAAATATGTTCAGTGCTAAACGTATTTAGTGTGTATGTATTTATTTACCTAAGTATATTTACTCCACGATTTAAAGATTGGTCCTTAAAAGCTCTAGATAAAGAGAGGTAGAAAGAGGCCTTTGCCCAGAAGTGGGACATTAACGGCTAAAAATAAAATAATAAACAAGTTACTCCACACACATAATGTACGTATTTTTCTGTCCCTTTCATCTTGTCATATATTAATTCGAGACTCAAACCGCGCGATGTGTTACAAATATGTATGCACCTCTACAGGCGTCCTGTTGTTACCGTTTTAGCATACACCTACGCACATTCGCTATGCTCATAGCTTATAGGTAGGGTCACCGCCGCTGTCTAATTTTACTTGGAAAGTTATTTTTGTCTCGTTTACCTGAATGAATGGAATGTTTTTTTTTTTATATAAATGGCATCTCGCAGTTCAACCTATAAAGTGGACGTCTGCTTAACTAGGCTTGCCTGTGGATGCCTGAAAAAATTAAGGCCTCCAGCCAGGGCTTAAAAAACTTAAAAACTAAGCGACTACACGCTAAGGGCATCGCCTGTGGGGTACGAGGCTCGACTTAGGGCGTCGCTGGAAGAAGGCAGCAAGAGACGGGCTGGATCGAAATTATTTAAAGAAAAGAAAGAAAGAAAGAAAAATATTTTATTCTGCACAAACAGAACGCACAGTTACAAAAAAAAAATAATAATAATAATAAAAAAATAAAACATAAGATACACTTAGTTAAAAGACTCGTAGTCAAGCGTAGAAAAAATAATGTTGACACTTTTCGGGACGAATTTAAAACTACAGGCTCAACGACGCGGGCTGGCTCGAGCTAGGGTCAGGCGGACATGGTATGGGGCATCGCGACGGGAATGAATGGAATGCGATAACATATAATTATATTTCTGGCTACCACCACCTTATAGTTATGGTGGTTGGCACCTATGGTTTTTTCGAAGTTACAATATGGCGTAGGTCGGTATATCTGGTGATATCGACTGTCCTTGCGAATATTTATTTGGGGTCGGCGAAACATGTATTTTTCTTCCATACTTCTCTATTAGTCGTCATATCAGTAGTCACCCCCTTTCTTACCGTATCATCATTCACACGAACGAAACGTATATACACCGTTAACCTTGATCGTTTTAATCCTTAAAAGGGGTTATTGTACTCATCATTATGAACAACTTTTACTACGGGACCAACCCTGAAAACGTGAAAAAAAATCAGTTGCTCCATATATTATGTCGAGTTATGCGAACATAAAGTGACGATCGGCCCGTTTCTGACGAGTAAATTTGTGCAAATCGATTAATACGCCTTGTGCAGGGGCAACTTTGGACTGCGAAACTGTGTGCGAATCGACTATTGTATCTATCTATCGATAATAGTCACTTTTAAATTATATTATTTTTTCTATAGCTGACTTGCACCAATTGGCATGTTGAATTTTATAAAGGTGACGATTTGCCCGTTTCGGGCGAGTAAATTCGTGCAAATTGGGTAATAAGCCGCGGCCACAAGTCGAAACTTTACCGAGTGTACTTCTTATGACCCTCAAAATTAATGGTAAATATTTATCGAAGGTGTAAATTATCCTTTGGTTATCATTAGTTATGTGTCCCTATTGTTTATTTCAGCAGGTTTGACGACGGTCGGTTTTATCAATGAAGTGATTTATGAGGTTAATTAGGTAGTATAAAAGTACTTAGATGGTGTTGTGGTGCATGTGATTTAGGTAGTATTAAAGTTTAAAATGAAATACATACTAAACATAGACCTTCCAATAAAAGTATTATTGAAATCCTTAGATCGGCCATTCCTTTGGTGTCCTCCTTTAACCCTTATGTATGTTGCGAAGGGCCAAAAAATATATTTTACCTTTCAATCGAGGTACATAAAGTTCAATTTTATTGATTCTATTGACGCTCGGCCTGAACTACTAACGATAGAAATACTTAGGTATCAAATTGGATGAAAGGTTTCATTAGCGTCTAACCCCTTTATTCATAAACTTTACTTAAAATTAAATAGTGATTAGTAGTCACTGATCACTATTTAATTTTAAGTTAAGTTAGAAAAGTGATGTTAAAAGAAAAGTGACGTTTAAATGTAAAAAATATATGGATAAACAGTCGTTTAACCATATATTTTTTACATTTAAACGTCACTTTTCTTTAATCATCCTTTATTAAACCCGCTTTTTTTTTTTAAACCCGTAAAATGATTTTTACAAATTCTGGTCAGTGATTAAACTAGTTTGCCATGGAAGTCGATAGCATAACGATAACATTGCCGACATACTTCTTAAAAATGTCGCAAAAACCTCGAAATTTAATAATTTTTCAAATATACTTTGTGTTGCATAAAACCACAAAAATATCTAAATAGACTTCTTCAAATATTTTTTTAGGTAAGAAAAGTAAGATAAGTCTTAATTTGTCTTAAACGTGATATAAAGTTGTTACAGTCAGGTATTAATCTAAAGTTTACATGTTTAGCTATACAGGATAAGTATCAATTGTATGCAAAATAATTATAAGTTAATTGTTGTTCAATGTCACAGATATTATTATTTAGAAGTGACCTAAGTATTAATTCCCAAAAAATCGTTAAACTATTATTAAACCTAAACAAAACAAGAACCCGCTAACAAAAACCACGTAGAATCTTCTAACTTGAATTGAGGCCATGAGAGCCACAGTGGCCTAACTGAAAAAAATTGAACTAATTTTTAGGCCACTGTGGCGCTATGTCTTTTACAGTTTAGAGCAGAGAGCCACAGTGGCCTAACTGAAAAAAGTTGAACTAATTTTTAGGCCACTGTGGCGCTATGACTTTTACAGTTTAGAGCAGTTTTTTCAAATAAAGTCAGTATTGAAAAAATGACAGTTAGGCCACTGTGGCTCTCATGGCCTCAATTCAAATGCACGCCAATTTTACCAATGCAAACCGTTGCCTCAAATAATATAAGCAATATGAAATAGCGTGTGTCGTAATCGAAACAGACCCCGAAAATCGTCGGTACACAGAGAACGACGTTGTGGACCCTACCTTGACCGGAACGGCGGCGCTAGGATATCGATTCAACTGTTTTCATAGAGCACACAAACACTCGGTGTTAGTAACACCTTGTTCAGTGTGGGGTCATTCTACAACCTGCTGTTATTGTTACGATGTTTTTTTCGGGATATTTACCCTGTTGATTTAACGATATACTGAGTGGCGATTAGTTTATCACATTAAATAGTACAGCGGTTATAACAAGTTGTTATCAGTATATTAAAATAATAAAAAAAATCAATTTCACCAAATATATAAAACTGAATTTTTCATACAAAATAAATAGCGTAATAATTGCCACAAAATAAACCAAACTTGATAATAAGGCTCTAAACACGCGCGGGGCGATGTAATCATTAATTCAACACAAACTTTATGCTATTGTTACATAATCACGTTTAAATAATCACAAATTAAGTTTAATGTTCTTAAATACTAAAACGAAAAAATGGTCTTGCGGCTAGAATGTTAATTGGCATTAATTATTTGAATTATGTAGAATATGTGGTTTCAATTAATGTGATAACATAATCGCCACACTGTAAAACTAGGGCAATTATTACATTTATTTTAATTTAGACAGGCTCGTTGGTGTAGTGGTCGGAAGTGCTACTGCTAAGCAAGAGGTCCTAGGTTCGATTCCTAGGTTGGGCGATGTGTTATTGGGTTTGTCCATCAGGGATATCTCAGTAGCAGCCTGGAGTCTGGATTTGTGCAAGGTTGTTGGCAGTAGGCTCGCCTCCTTTCATATCTATCCTCCTCATATAGTACCTGTCGATATGTGAGTGGGATTATAGGCAGAGGTGTCTCTACCTTAGCTTTCAGGAGTTACAGGCGCGATGTTATGTTATGTGTTATTAAATTTGCTGTTTCTATTTATTTCGTATGGCGTTCCAGTGTGACGATAAATAAATTTACAAATATCAACTTCGCCTACGGCTTCAGTGGTACCATTTTTAAACTATTCTCTGGGATTTTTTTTATATTCGCTAAACTCCAGAGATATCTAATTTGAATAAATGACTTTTGATTTTGAGTTCACTTTACGTGCCAAATTTTGCCCGGTTTTTTTTTTGATATTGTATAACTCAAACTCAAAGATATATAAAAGAAAGTCGTGTTACACTATTTATAACTCAAGAACGGCTGAACCGATTTGGCTGAAAATTGATGGGGAGGTAGCTTAGAACCAGGAGACGGACATTACTTACTTTTTTTATTCTTTTTTTATTTAATACTTTTATTTACTTGTAGGATTAGGGTAGGAGTAGTGTAGGAGTAGGTTAGGAGTAGGGTAGGAGTGGTAGGAGTAGGGTAGGAATAGTGTAGGAGTAGGGTAGGAGTAGGGTAGGGGGTAGGACACCATGCGAACGAAGTAGCGCCGGGCAGCTAGAAATAATTTATATGGCAAAACAACGCTGGGTTCTTTTTTTTTTTGCTGGGTCAGCTAGTTTTATAATAAACCAATTACAGGCACTTTTGAATTGTCAAGGGTCAAATATACTTGTCGGGTCATTAAGTGTTCCCACCTACAAATTACTAGATAAAATCACGCTCCAAAATGAAAAACATCAACGTCCTTTTAAATCAGAAACAACAAAATGTTTTTTAAAGTTGCAGAATCACCCATTTTATACTCCAATACGTTTACCTACAGCTACTCGTACTAAAACGTATATATTATTGTCCTCTGCACAACATCTTCTTATTAAACTGATGTCAGAGGAACAAAAAGGCTGCTTGGCTGAAAGTAATACCAGAACCTGCTGAAATAATATCATGAGAACAGAACTGCTGTTTTTATTTTGTATCACTTTATTTTTTAATTAAGTTTGTTAGCAATGCGGTTTGCACTTTATTTTGTTTGTAATAAGAGTAGGAATAGGAAGGGTGCGGAGGGGCAGGGGGGAAGGGGTGGAGATATTTCTCCGGAATTTGGAAGTTGGTGATATGACATCCGTGTCGCCTCGAAAAGCACGTTAAGCCGTTAGTCTGAGGGGCAATTCTCGTAGTTTTAAGAACGTTCACAGTCTGATCTCAGTCTCAATCTGTCAAAAATACCTTAAATTTCCCTATATTTTGACAAGTTTTTGACATTTGTTTTTCGCCGAGATGACACTGCGACTAGATTTTGAACGTTTTAAATTACGAGAATTGGCCTTCTGATCTCAATCGGACTGTGAGAATGTAGGAAGAGAGAATACCTGTGTCTGCGCACATATTTACTTTATGCACTAAACTTAATACTTTGCCGCCATGGCCGAAATTCTGCCTGGAGGACTATTATTAATAATAATAGGTTTAACGCCCATAGTTCTACAGACAGAATTCCTAACTTCTAACTGAACAACTTACGCTGGCCATCTTTGTTGCCATGGTAATCTTTGGGCTACTTGTCATAAATTATACGTCTATAGAAGTATTTACATAGAAGCTTTTAGAAGTTTTTAATTACACCTTCTAACTGGACCTGCATGAGCCTTATACATAAATCAACCAACCCAATCGCAGTCCACTGTTGGACGTAAGCCTCTTCCAGGCTTCGCCACAACACTCTGTCCTCCACCTTCCCCATCCAGTCTGTCCCCGCCGCCTCTTTGAGGTAGCCGGCCCATCTACCTACTTGAAGTATCTTTCGACAAACATGGCGGGCCCTGGCACATCAGATTGCTTACTTTGCAAGTATGTCGGTAACTCCGGTTCTTTTCCGGATAATTTTATTTATGATTTTATCTTTCTAAGAAACTCCGATCATAGTCCGCTCCGTAGCGCGCTGAACGACCTTGAATATACAGTGGTTATACATAATTTGGAGAAACGATGCAAACTTTTGAAAATACTGGTCTAGTCTGGTGATTAGCTATCTGTTATCTGTCCCAAATTCATCTATATTCTACTAAAGCTATTGCTAGTTACGCGTAATACTAAGCTCAGCTTGTTCCCAATAGGCCTAAGATTAAAGTGAGGCCCCATCCACAGCTGTGGTCGTACGCGATAAGCTAACGACCGATAAATACTAAGTGCACTATTTGTGGTCATCTGTGGTCTTAATCCCATAAGTTACGGGTTCACGTTGGACATTTAGAATCGAATTGAATGGGAAATATTAAATGGCATGTAAAGGAATGAGGAAAAGGGTGTACAGTTGTTCATCCTCCATAGAAAAGGGGGAGCTTTCGAGTCGTGTCTCTGGCGGGCTACTACCCGACGATTGATGTCGCGACATTGTATCTAAGTATATGCTAGGCGCGCGTCGAACTTTACTTGCGAGATGCAGGATTTTTACGTGATGTCAGTGTGATGCATAGTCAGCGGCGGCGACCTCTCGCGTCCGGCCCTGGTTCAAGCCATGGTCCGGGGTGAGAGGGAGTGGGAGGCAGTCGCTTCCTTCTGCGAAGCAGTCATGCTAGCGAAGGAGGTGGCGGGGTGGGCGAGGGAACGCACCTTGCGCACCTCACGCCTCAGCCGCCGCGGGAGACGCTCCGGGCGTCGGGAGCCGCGTGACGACTCCCGGCCACCGTAGGCGCGGGCCTGCGGGCGGAGAGTAATGGGTAGCTCTCCGTCCGATCAGGACTAGGCCCGTGCCGGACGGCGTGTACGTGTTCCACGCGCGCCTCAAAGAGATGTCAGCAAATGCGACGGGGCCCCATAGGGCCGAAGTCTGCCAGGGTAGCGGGAACATCCGAAAGGGTTTACCGCTGCCCTGGAACATAAAGGGCTAAGGAAGGAACACGGGTGGGTTTTTGTCAGTAAGAGTCTGACACTCCCTCCTGCTCCACCCAGAGCGGGAGGAGTCATTTGATGATTTCCCATCCTCAAAAAAAAAAAAAAAAGTGTGGTGCATAGTTCGCATGTGGCGTTGTAGATGGCGCGACACACATAAATAATTTGTTTAAAGATCGTTTGAGAGTATTCGTGCTAAACATCGTCTTGTCAGAAACTTAATGTTTTACAACAATTAGCTGGTATTATTTTATTTTATACTACATTTTGCCCGCGAGCTCGCCCGCGTGGATGAAAGAAAGAAAAATGCGTTAATTGGCATTAAGTACAGCAAAATAAATACACCTTGAAACTATAAAACAGAAAACAAAAATTATAATGCCAAAAGGGCCTAAACTCAGCATAATGTCAGATTGTTGTCAGCTGACATTATGCTGACTTGAGGCCAAGGTTTTCGATTTTCAGCTGCAACCCACGATGATGATGATGATGACTGAAGTTAACCCACAGGAGCTTAGTACGGGGATAAAAAGTGTCTATGTCCCAGGTTATGGTCTATCCGTGTGCCAAATTCCATCGAAATCCGTCCAGCCATTAGGCGAGAAAAGGTCACAGGCAAAGTTACTTTCACTTTATATTAGTAAGTAAGTGATTAACTTCATTACGACTAACTGGTACCAAAAGCGGTACAAATTTGTACCGGCTCGTCCCTGAGAAGTATGGATATGGGATCTACATTGCATATTTTTTTTTTTTCTTCAGGACAACAAACAATTGCGTAATAATGCTTAATACTAGTACGGATCGATTATAGAACAATTAGGTAATAACGCAACCAGCACCGTTATCCACATAATGATACAATAACGTAAGTATACAGAAGTATACATTACTGTAAGTATACAGATTCATCCTCCATCCTTCTATTAACCTCTTGAATGCCGTAATTACAGACACAATTAAAAAGCCATTGTGTCTCACGTAGATCTACGTTCCGGCATACGAAGGGTTAATAAAGACTGGGAGTCTTTAATAATAAAAGGCCCACCGACGATTTCTTTAACTTTTCCGAAGCCCATAAGCCCCCTTGTACTTTAAAATTCCCCTGTCGAAGTGTCGATAAACCGGCCAAAGAAGTGCCTTCCTTTGACAGGGGATGATGTAGGTTACAAAATATACGCATAAGTAAACAGGATTCGTATATTTAGCTTGGGATGCGGTAAAAAGTCGTGTTGCATGACACGTAATCGTCCTGGGTACGGTTACTGAACGGCGAAAATTTTGTCGCAACTATCAAACAAAAAGTCCAAGATATAGACGGGAGCACGCCAAAGTTAAAGCTTGGGCTTAGTAACATTTATAGATCTCGGCCTTACACTCAGTGCGAGACACTTCTGCCGGTCCATTCTATAAAAATCTCGCCGTGAAAACTTAGGTGAAGTGAGCTGTCATTCTTCTACCAGATGCTAGGTACTGCAGTGCGATTCTGTAAACATCTCACCGTGAAAACTTAAGTGAAGTGAGCGTGGAATGAGCTGTCATTCCAACTAAATGCTAGGGATTGACATTATTGACAGCTCACTCTAAGCTCACTTCACCTAACTTTTGACGGTGAGATTTTTATAGAACAGATCGGCTGATTCAGCTCACTGCAAGTTCACTTCACCTAAGTTGTCACCGTGATATTTTTACAGAATAGATCGACTGGTGAAATGACCGCTCACTTCACCTAAGTTTTCACGGTGACATTTTAACGAAATAGCACTGCAGAAGCTAGCAATATTTGTGTACAAAATCTACATTTCACTTTAAAACGAAACCGCCTACTGCTCTTAATATCAAAACGCGGCGATTAAACTCTAGGAGCACTCAAACTAGGTTGGAACTGCAACATACATTGTGCTGTGGATGAAAATAGGTCAAACAGAAGTACAATGTGCACTAGTTCTGGTTCTTCTCTTGACTAGTTAGGACATGCTGCAGATAGAATGAGATTATTCCGTGAACTGTTTGTAACTTTATTAAACTCGGCCGCGAATGTTTTGTATGAAGATGCGACCGCAGCCCATTGTTAGGATTCCAAGATGTGGAATAGTTTTGCTGTGTCGACGTTAAGTTGAAATATTATTGGATTTCTCTTTGCATTAGGTGTATTATTTAAATAGGATAAAAATATAACATTAGATAAACTTCCTAAGCAGCAGAAGGGCTGATTTTTCAACAGTCAGTTAATTTTTATGCAAAGAATAAATATGACAGCTTGACATATTCCCTATACAAAAGCTGTTAAACAGCCATATTTATTCTTCAGTTAAAAGTTATCTGAGTATTGAAAAATCATCCCTAAATTAACTAACAAACTATTAAAATAAACATAATCTACCCTAACTATGTATTAACAAACTAAAATATGGCGACGAAAACTTCCCTCACATTGCTGTCGACGGGTAGTGTACCCAAGAGACTGGTAGCATTGCCACGATGTATGGCAATGCTTAGCCTCTGGCCAAGGTGAAAGCCAGTCCTTGGGTCACTTGGGCCACAGCCACACACAGCCAATTGGGGATTTCATTGATGGATTTCTCTTGGTCTACGATTTTCGTTATGTTATGAGTATCACATATTATGAAAAAGTGCCCCCGCCGCATCTGTATCAACACGATAAACTCAAAAACTACAAACGGATTTTCCTACAGTTTTCACCAATGGACGAAGAGATTCATAAGGGACGTTTGAGTGTATAATTCATTAATTAAGGTTTTGTGTAAATTGGCTGAAATATGACGATGATTGTTGAAGACGTCGGAAAAAAGCATGCCGACTGGGAGCTGTACTGATGTGCACCGCGTAAACCAGAAGAGTTTTATAAAACACGGGTTTATTCTATCCAACGTCCTTAAAACCTCTTACAGAATCCGTTCAGGAAGACCACAATTTAAAAAAACCCAACCAACCAACTTTTCTAACCATCATAATTCAATCCTTTCTCCTATTGTCCTCAGGCAAGGTCGACGAGAAAGCAACGCAGTTACATGCGATAGCGTCTCTGAAAGTGTTGCTGGAGGCAACAAGGCCCACAGCTGGGGGAGCCGGCGCGGCGGCGGCGCGGCATTCCGCTGCGGCTGCGCAGGCCAAGGAGACGCCTCTCGACTTGCCCAATGGCGGGATCGGGGATGTCCAGTTAGATGCTATAGAAGAGGTGAGAATTTATTTAGTAGAATCATGTTCCCACGATTTTCTTGCTCGTTCTTCTACATAAAGATCTATGTTTTGGAATGGGGTGACACTAGCTTCAACTTTCTGACTGACCAACACCTTGACAATTCAAAAGTGCCTCTAAATGTTTACTTTGAAATAAATGCTCGGAGTTTGAATACTTCAAGCATACTAAGGTACAGGACGGTGCCGTTAGCATTTCCTACCAGTCAACATGATGATGCAGAGACAAACAGTGGTACTCGTAAGTGCAAAAACGAAAATAGAGGAATAAATATCGATTTTAATATGGAAACTCCATACGCAAAATATTCATTTTTTTTTTTTCATATAATCCGCGCTTTGACGCGAAGTTGCAGAGACCCGCATTACCTGTTACCTAAAAAAGCGTGTTAAAAATGTAAACACATACTTACCTACTATAAACTAAATATAAATTCAGATTTTGCTTGAATTTTGTACATCAGATTGTGAGATGATGCTGTTTAAAGTGTGTTCGAATGTAATGTTAGAATTATGAATTTTGAAAATGTATTTTTCTACTCTGTTTATTGTCACAATCTTGTTCCCTATATTATTGTTGTTGTCAGGTACTGCAGATATTACTATCGTGTTTTTAATATATTTCTTTGTGTATTATTTTGTAAATTTTATAAAATGTCAGGTTTTTCGATCCTTAAATTTTCATTCCAGATTTATCATCATCATTAACTGTATCATCAGATATAATGATTAATTCTTCACATTGGTGAGGTAAATTGAAAAGTCGATCAATTTCATTTGTAGATTTTTATCATTTACTAACGATTCTCTGATGTAATATTCATATTTATGTCAATCTTAGCTTAGCCTTAGCTTAACTTTTTGGGTGTGATGTTAATGATTATTATTCTGTAAAGTCATGTTTGTTACGCTCGCGAATCATATTTCAATGAACATACAACCTGACAATAGCCTGCAAATTACAAAAACGTAAGAAAATTTGAAAATTTCGCGGTATACCTAGCGCATCCCCATAAAACCCCAAACAAAAAACTATCAAAGTCGTGCCCAAAACCCGTCATATCAAGATAAATGCTACCATTGTTCGATTTAAGAGATTTATAGACGCAGCAAATTCATCTCTCATTGTGTGGAACGTGGCAAGTGATTAATTGACTCCACGACCTGAATCATGCTAACGGTGATCTGCTTCGTTGGATGTGAAGTTTTTGTGGGAAGCAAATCCAATTTTTTGGTCACCTAACAGATTTCTGTTGCTGGCTCTGAAAATGATATGTGCGAACGTGATAGATGGCGTGGTGGCATGGAACGGATGTTGTTTTTGTTGCATACATGTAGACACAGATAACCTTCACCATATGAAGCAATGGATTAGCAATATTCATCAAAGTTATTCAGATTATGATTAATCGTGTGTTACGCAATTAGGGTACAACATACGAATGATTACAGGTATTACAGGTTGCTGTGGGTCTAGCGGGTGTGCCTTCTCTCACTGAGTAACCCCCACTCTCTCGTTCTTGTGTTATCATTTCACAAACAGGAGTCAATGGGGATTATTCGGCTGGATACTTACCATCGACTGAAAGAGCTGGATCCATAACAACATAATCAGCACTGCTGGGACACATACCTCCCCTCTGTGAGAGGGAATGGGCCGTAATCCACCACGTGGGTTGGTAAATGTCACATGTCTTCGAATTTTTGGTCCTAAGACATTCCCTCACGATGTCTGAGGTTTGTCTTTAAAACATCGCTTTTGGCGATAAAACCGCCCATTCTGTCACTCTATGTAAAATTTCTACATTTATATCTGTAATATGTTTTTCTTTACCGTTTTTGAGAGCAATGGTGATGATATAAGTAACACAAAGTAAAGCGCCTGTCTGGGTTGAACCCACGACCTACAACTCGTAAGTTGCGGCCGTTACCACTGGGCCACCAGCAGTGCGATTCTGTAACCATCTCACCGTGAAAACTTAGGTGAAGTGAGCGTGGAGTGAGCTGTCATTCCAAATAATGCTAGGGATTGACACTACTGACAACTCACATCAAGCTCACTTCACTTGAGTTTTCACGGTGAGGTTTTTACAGAATCGACCGGCTGGGCTC
Source organism: Apamea sordens (assembly GCA_945859715.1). NCBI lineage: Eukaryota > Metazoa > Arthropoda > Insecta > Lepidoptera > Noctuidae > Apamea > Apamea sordens. Next base: position 4,000,315 of record OX244002.1, read on the forward strand.
TCAGCGGCTAGATGGTTTTCCCTTAAATAATTTACCGGTATAAAGAATACTTTACAGGACTTTTTACTACACATTTTTCAACCTGCGTCTGTCCGTAGTAAGATTTCAAAATACTTGTTCTCTTTAGAAAAAGTATCATGAATTTTTGTGTCGGACTCCATCGACGCAAGTTCTACATGAAACGGACACAAGTCTCCAATTTTGAAACTGTAACGCGGTGTGTTTGTTTTAAAGTGAAAACTTTTACTTTTTGTGATGGGTAAAAAATGTTAAACTCGCGTCAGGACACGTGACCTGATCGAAAATTCGTAAGACGGAGGAAGAGTTTTTTGTGATGGGTACAAAATGTTAAACTCGCGTCAGGACACCTGACCTGATCGAAAATTCGTAAGACGGAGGGAGACTAGACCGCATTCCAAAATATCAAAAATGCACAACGTGAATATTCAAACTTTTCACTTCTGCCGGCACTACCGGAGTGTTTTTTTTTTCGTAGTAAAGTTGTATGAATTAACTGGAAGAAGCCCGTCCCTTTTAAGCATTGGCTTATACTGTCTCACTGTTTTATATAGATATGTATAATTATGTTTTATGTATTTATTGTATATGATGTACAAAAGCTTTTTCGGAATTGTTACCGCATTTATTTATTAAACTGTCAGCAGTCAAAAAAACTGAATTGCGCGCTCAGTACAAAAATCAATTATGCAACATAAAATGTAAGACTGCTTTGATGTACAAAAGCTTTTTCGGAATTGCACCTAGAATATATAATAAAATTCCTAATTCCATAAGAATACTGCCATTGTCAAAATTTAAAATCGTACTGCAGAAACTTCTGATTGATAAATGCTACTATACAATAGACGAGTTTTTAAACGATAAAGAGTTATAATAATTATTAATGCTGCATTTAAAATTTTCACATCTGACATTTCTTTTATTACTAATACTATGTTTATATTTATTAATGACATTTTGTTTAGCCTAACTACTTTGCATGTTACCATATTTGTATGTCTTAAGACAAAACATAGCGTAGTTTTTTTATGTATGACCTAATGTATACCTATGTTTACAAATAAACTTTATGATTTATGATTTACCTGTGTCTCTCCTTTCTCCCTTAATCCATCCAAAGGTTGTCTTTAAAACATCACTTTTAGAGATAAAACCACAGAGCCTGTGGGTCTACTCCGAAGTAGTATCGGCCGAATATTCGGCCGTTTCCAGCTACGAAATTACTATTTGGTTCGGTCGGTTCCGATCCTACACTCCTAACACTCTTTCGAATATTGACTATGGTCCCGACCCAACTGAGCCGATCCGAACTTTTTTCGCATTTTTCAATAATTTTCGGTTCGGCCATGTGGCGGTCCGATCCGAACATTCGCACTTTGCACTTTGGAGTAGGCCCCCTGAATTATTTTACTGACTTTTATTTTAAATGATTTTTCTTCCCTACCTACATTACGGTTATTCTATTCCTAAAGCTAACTCACTTTTTAAATTTTTACCAAACTAATACTAATTGGGAACCACACCGTCAATCAAGATCTGAATCATTTTGAAAGATGTTGCTAATCCATTGCTTAAATATGTTCGAAAAATGTGTCTGCTTAAAAACGTAAATAACGAAATTAATGTTTAAAATTAAAGCCATTGCTATTGATAGGTGTTACGCAATTACCCCGCAAGATCTCAGGGGTCGATAAATTACTATTACTTACTATTAGAGTTGTTAATTATATTGGGCATACTGCGGTCTCGTATAAGTGAAAGTGTACACCTACGTAATACCCGATGTTACCCTTTATTTATGTGTCATGAATTGTGTATGTCTTGTATTGGAAATCCTAAATAAATAAATAACAACATACATTTCCCATGGCAGCTTCACGTCTGACAGTTCGGATTTAAATCAAAATCGCACTGCACATCCCTATTCCCCGAATGAAAAACATTCTTCTATTGTTTTTTGGAACGAAGTTCCTTATCGCGTGTTGCGAAAGGGGGCTAAACGGAAAAAATTAAGACCAAAAGTTGGAACGACACTTTTTGCTATAGTTGTAAGCCGTGCGGCGTGCGCGTGTTTCTCTGTCTGTCTCTCTCTCTCTCTTTGAACTTCGTTCCATCCGGGTGTCCCTTGCCACCTCTCAAGTTTTTTTTTATCAATTCGAGATTGGTGGGAGACGAAATTTATTTAACTTCTCCTCCACGCTTATCATGCGCACAGCCAAAGTGTGGAACTCTCTGCCGGCATCACTGTGGTCCCTGCCACATTTAACCCGGCTGTCTTTAAAGCAAGAGTGAACCTCATCTATCTATCTTCATCTCTCTGCGGGATACCACCCCTATTTGGTTAATATACCATATATACGCACTAAGCGCTTCTCGTCATCTTTTCTGATGCGCACAGCTAAGGAGTGGAATCGTCTGCCTGCGTCTGCATTCCCGAGTTCATACAACCCGAATCTCTTCAAAGCAAGAGTGAATAGGCTTCTTGTGGGCAAGCTCGTTCCAGCGTAGATCTCATCCCTGCCTCTGGGCTGGATTGAGGTCAAGAGTGAGGCCATTGCCCGCTTCGCAACAAAAAAAAATTGAAAAAACTGTAGCCGGGATTATATTTAGGCAGCCAATCACTTGGGACTCGATAAAATTGTCATGTTGTTAGTATGTGCAGTAATAATATTTATCTGAGAGTTTTCATTTGAACAGTTTCTGACAATAAAAGCATGACAGAGATGTGAATGAATTTTTTGACGCTATATTTTAGTTTGTCAATAGTTTTAGTTAATTTAGGATATAATTTTGTTATTTTAGTATTAGTAACATATACGTGTTTAAATAAAAGCATTAATCACCACTCTTGCTCAAGACGATCTAAGTCCAGCCGTTGGTCCCGGCTGTCATTCGTGGAACTTTGACAGTCGTTACGGGTAGTCAGAAGCCCGAAAGTCTTTTTTTTTATCCTTTACTAAAAAGAACCAGGTTCTTAATAATTAATTACAATCTAGCCTATAAGACTAATAAGCAATTTTAATCTAACTTAATTTATTACGTGATAATTATTTTAAAACTTAGAATAGTGTTTATTGTACTTTACACAAGTCCGTTCCACTTTCTTAGAGTCTGATATGATGATATAAGCACTTTGTTCATGTGTTATTATGTGTGTCATTGGCACTATTATTTTCCGAAAGTCTGACAACCAGTTTTACCAAAGGGTATCGTATTACCCAGTAACTGGGTTGTGGAGGTCAGATAGGCAGTCACTCCATGTAAAATACTGATATTCAACTGCATCCGGTTAGACTGGAAAAAGCTAGGTAGTCAAAGTCAAATCATTTATTTCAAATAGGCACTTTTGAACGTCAAAAATAAAATTGATTCTAGTCGCCCCTTCCAAAAGGTAGTTTTCGTATGTAGAAGAACGGGCAAGAAACTCCACCGTTACTCTTTTTAAATGTTTTACAATATTTTGCATACATTAATTATATAATTATTATAAAATAAAATTACTATACCACAATAGGTACTTAAATGAATTAAAATGAATTAATGAAACCATGACATTTAAAATAAGTAGGTATGTGATAGATACATGGTGATGATTAATTATAAGTCCAGGTCACCTCACGATGTTTGTCCAAGTAATGTCCAAGTTAAATTAAGAAAGTACGAATTACAAAATCACTTTGGTACTTGTACCGGATTTAATCCCCTGCATGAGTGGTGAGACCTTATATAACCACTGGACCATCATGACAGTATCCTTTCATAATTTTCTTTAAAAGACGGAGCTTCGGTAGTTCTTTAATTTAACTTAGTGCTGATTTTTCCTACGCCAGAGATAACTTTATTGGAGGAATAATTTTTTAATTTTTAAAAACTGTCAGACGTCAATATAATTACACAAATAAAAAATATCGGGCGATTGAAATGTCAGCCCCTTAGGTGCAAGCAATAAACTTTTGGTAAATAGGTACATATTAAATTATTTATTTAAGGATAACCAACAAAGCATACACCATAATACATGCTGAAGATTCCATGTTTTTTTTTATATTTTATAGTGTAGCCTTAATTAAAGGCTGCCACGGCATGCACCAAACATAGAAGGAGAAAATGCAGTAACAAAACAGATTTTACTTATAAGCTAGATAGAATGATTGTTACATAAATGCAGATAGGTACATGACACTTTCGACAAAATATCGAGACCATCATGTATTTTATTTATTTTGTGATATTTTATTTAAAAACCAGTTAGCCTTCATTTGAAAGCTCACTAATTCTCATCCAAAAAACTAACACTAAAACTGATAATAGACATAGATAACACACCAAGATTTCCACATCTTTATGGAAATGAAAAAAGGCTAAAGAAACTAAAATATTATTATTATATTAACTAAATATTTTTGCTCAGTATTTCACGTAGATCGGTCAATCCCTTAAAACCTAATCTATTATCTGTGACACAGTACTTACACCCTCCGTCCGTTCCATTTACCAAACCGCCTCTATCTCCATGTAAAACTTTTCCTTTTAACTGTCCGCCTAACTACGTAAAGCTTTATGAGTGGGTCCTCATAATAGAATGCCAAAATTGGGTCCTCGTGATAGTTCCAGACCTTTGTAGTTGAATTTATTGTGTTTTAACCTTGAACGGGGGGACTGTTTCACGCCTTGCCGCCTAACTTTCAAATAGTTTTCTTTCATTACACCAGAATTATGAGCTGTTTTGGTACAATTCTTGTTCCAAGTAAAATTTCTACATTCCAACTGCCTTATGTGATGATTTTTAAAGTATGCAGAATGTTATATGTATTATGTTTATTGTAGCAGGAGTTTAATTCCATGTTTTTTTTTTTGTTTTCAACATCAATGTCGACAATATACCGCCATTTATGTACATGTATATCTATTGTGGTTAGACAAATAATAATAATAATAATATCCCTGGACATTTCACACAGCGCCATCTAGTCCCAAGCTAAGCAACCTAATGCTTGTGTTATGGTAACAAGATGGCTGATAAACTACTTATATACATTTTTTTTTTGTAAATACATATTATAGATAGAAAAACACCCAGACTCGGAACAAATACATGTAGGTCATACAAATATTTGTTCCGTGCGGGAATCGAACCCGCGACACGCAGCGCAGCAGTCAATCGCTTAACCACTGCGCCAACCGAAAAACATACATATATGCGATAGATGGGCTTACAATTCCAGCTTAGACGATCACTAGACCTTATCTATTTCTGAATGTGACGTGTTTTTTAACAGCGGGGTAATTGCGTTACACTCACAGAACAGATAAGAGACCTCTTTTATCTGTTCTGTGGTTACACACTACAAATAGTAATGGTTTTCATTTTGATAGTTCAACAACATTCGTTCCATTATTTAAGTTGTTGAGCAGACAAATTTTTCGAACATATGAAGGAATGGATTAGCAATATCCTCAAAAATAATTAAAAAAAAAAAATGTGTTACGCAATTAGGGTGCAGGTCTTCATAAAACAAATAGATTACAAGATCCTCATAATACTCAATCTTGTTACAGATTGGAGACCTGGACGAGGACACGACTCCGCTGGACATGTCGTGGCCGTCAGGTTTCCGCAAGCGAATAACGTACTTGTTAGTCGCACCAATTGTCTTCCCGCTCTGGATGACCTTGCCAGACACTAGAACGCCGAAGGGTGAATATTTTGTTGATGATTTCTGCATCATCACCATGATTCTCATCATCATCATCATCATTTCAGCCGAAAGATGTCCACTGCTGGACATAAGCTCCCCCAAGCACCGCCACTTCGACCGGTTCTGTGCTTCTCGCATCCAACGGGTTCCTGTGGCCTTCACAAGGTCGTCGCAATTTCGCCCTTCTCATTTTCATCCTTCATTTCACTCGGGGTTAGCCCTCCTGCAGTGCGATTATTATAACCATCTCACCGTGAAAACTTAGGTGAAGTGAGCGTGGAGTGAGCTGTCATTCCAACTAATGCTAGGGATTGACACTATTGACAGCTCATTCTAAGCTCACTTCACCTAACTTTTCACGGTGAGATTTTTACAGAATCAATCGGCTGGCCTTCTATTACCATAGGTACATTTCTATCAGTCCATTATCATCCTTCAATTTATTTGGGGCCGTCTTCTGCTTGCATAATAACTCTTTCAGTCGTCATTTTAGTATTCACTTCCTTTCTAGCCATATCATCGTTCACGCAACCAATGACCATTCTCAACCTTATCTCTATTTATTTGGGGTCGCCACAACCTTTCTACTCTTTCCGTATGTCTCAGTCAGTCGTCATTTTAGTATTCACCCACATTCGAGCCATATCATCTTTCACAAACTGTATCCCACAAACATCCCCATCCCCATTCCTGTACGAGTCGCAATAAATACTTTTTCTTTCTTTCTTTCTATCCATATTTTCTTGTATTCATCCGCGTATTAACACTTTAAACATTTTCATGTTATATTTCAGCATCATCATGTGAAATCGTTAACATTTAGTTTTTTATGCTTCAGACGTAGTGCTATGAAGTGGTTAAAGTCTGTATTGTTCTGTTGCGAAAAATATATAGTAAAATTCGTCTTGTTTAACTGCATCTTTCACTCTTGCATTGAAACAATGATGGATCTAACGTGTCATAACATAGAGCACGGCGGTTCGATTTCAGTTTAAAAAATCAGTTTTAGTTCGTACCTCTTCGATGTGATAAGTATCGATTTGTCAACTCATACTTCAAGTAACAACACTAACAGCGGTCGATGAGCTCCTAAAAAGTATATTAAAATCGTATCTTATTTTATCGTGTCTATACAGGCTGTTAGTGTGAACAGTGGCAATATTTAAGGAGGTGCATAAGTATCATGAGTAGATTCTAAAAACGTTGAAAAAATATGACCCTATTTTTTTCTAAGTTTTTCTTCTAATATCCCGAAAAATAAAAAATCATAGTAACATTACTGTTAGGCCTCTGCCCCGCATGTACCGGCGCCGCGCCGCCGGCGGGCGCGTGGCGGCCGGGGTAAACCCCGGCCGCTTCGTGCGTTATCGTCGGGTGCGGTCACTTCGCGTAAAATTTCGGAATTAGAAAACTGTAAAATTCGCAAAAAAAAATTGCGACATACATTTAAAACTTTTGTAATATTTTTTTATTTCAGATTATCTATCCGTCCTTTGAAAGTTGCCACTGTTCACCCTTCCACCCTGTATAGATACCCATTGCGTCTGAGGAGTTTAGTTAGGCAATTTAAAATAACCCTGTATAACATACAACCTTTTTTAACAACTCCATTTTCTTTTTCAGGGAAAAGATTTTTCCCAGTAACATTTATAGGGTCAATAGTTTGGATAGCTTTCTTCTCGTACCTGATGGTGTGGTGGGCGAACGTGGCAGGGGCGACGGCCCACGTGCCCCCCGAGGTGATGGGACTGACGCTCCTGGCTGCGGGGACGTCGGTGCCTGACCTCATCACGTCCGTGATCGTCGCTAGAAAGGGGTTTGGAGACATGGCAGTGTCCAGCTCAGTCGGCAGCAATATTTTTGATGTTACTGTTGGGTAAGTGTATTTCAAATTCTGTCATTGTCTGTGTTAGATACCGAGAACCAGTCAATCTGCCTTTTCATCAGCTTCCAGTCTGACCGGATACAGTTGAATCCCAGCATTAATCATGGAGCGACTGCCTACCTGACTGATAGATAACGTTATGATACCGTTTGATATACCAAGAACCATAGACTGTTTTTTACATTTCTATGCCAAGAAACGTGCAGTTTTAAAGGTAAAGTCGAAGTCTTTGCTCAAGTTCAGTATTGTGATAAACTAGAATATCTTGGAAATTAAGTATGTATTGAAGGAAATAAGGGTGCAATCTCTAAATCTATTGAACATTCTCTCCGTTAAAATACATGCTAGCATAAGCATAAGCTATTAAGTTTCCACTGCTGGGAAATAGGCCTCCTCTCTTCGAGGGGAAGTGAGCTGCAATCTACCACGCCAGCCCAGTGCGGGTTGATGTCTTAAAATTTTTGGTTCTAGGACATGCCGGTTTCCTCACTATGTTTTGCTTCACCGTTTTGAGTGATGATGAAATTATTTACACAAAGTAAAGCGCCTGGCTGGGTTCGAACGTCCTACAACTCGTAAGACTCATTGGGCCACCACGGGGTTCGAACCCACGACCTAGATCTCGTAAGTCTCGGCTGTGACCTCTAGGCCACCACTGCTCATAAATACATGCTACGTTTTCCGAAATTCGTACAGCTAAAACTAGTTTCTCAGTTTTAAACAGTAAAAAATATTCCCGTGAAATTAGATCAAAACAAAAGCACACCAAGAACAGACAATAAATGAAACTCAATTCAGCATAACATTGCACCAAAAACTTCGGGTTCCCTAGTGTTCACCACTGCAGCTCTTCGCCCCGAGAGATATGGAACTATGTGGCAAATGCTATTTTAGCTATTGCAGCTGAAACTGATATTTTAGCAGCCGACATTCCCCTCCTGTCGAATACTTTACCGGAGGCATTCCTTACTGAAACTTCAGCATAGTTCGTTCCAAATTTTGGTAACGCTGAGAGTTACAACTTTTTAGAAGCGGACACAACTCTCGTTTTTTATTATAAGTATTTCCGGTTTTTTTAACTGCTGCATTTTGTAGCTCAACTTCCTGAGTGGGAGTAATTTTAATTTCATGTTAGTGTCCATTAAAGTTTCTACACCACCTACTTGATTTCGCAGAGTTGTGTCGACCATTTTCACTGAAAATTTCCGGATAATTTCATTCCTGATTTTATCCTACCTGAAATGGCAGTGGGCTAGCCATGTCAGTCGAAGGACCGATGGCCGGTGGAGCAGACGAGTCCTGGAGTGGAGACTGCGTATCGGCAAGCGTAGTGTTGGACGCCCCCCAGCTAGATAGACGGATGACCTAAAGGTTGGGGTAGACTGGATGCGGAAAGCGGAGGATAGGATGTTGTGGCGCAGTCTGGGAGAGGCCTATGTCCAGCAGTGGACTGCGATAGAAAGAAAAGAAAGAAAATACGTTTATATGCGTTATACATGACGCAAAAAAGAACATGAAACACAAAAAAAACAATAAGAAATTGTTGGGGGAAACATGCGTCGCGCGATAGGCTGAGTTGATTGATTATCATCACTTCAGCCGAAAACGTCCAATGCTGGACATAGGCCTCCTTGTTTTGTATTACTAGTTAATATTTCAAGTTAACTAATTTTTTTTACATACACGTGTGTGACAATAAAACCATTTTTCTTTATGTTTTTCGTGACAGGCAGAAGTAATAGGCTTAGTAATATGGTCCCGTCGGAACCCGCTGGATACGTAAACCTATAAAAGCGGCAATACACACTCTGTGAAATTTACATCTGTCTGAGATACAGCTCGCAAACAGATGGACAGCGAAGGCTTAATAATAGGGTCCCGTTGGGACCCTTTGGGTAAGGAACTCTAAAAAGAACTACCCGCTTTTAAAAAATATATGACTGTAAACAAACCTAGCTAACTATCCTGCATGGCTTGCAACATCTGGTAACCAAAAACATATATAACGTTATCAAATGAACTTCCTAAACTGTACTCTAAGATAAGAAAATTCTTAACCATGTAGACCTTAAATAACGGACGCCATCTTAAGTGCTTACCTACTCAGCTTGGAGCGGTGCCAAAAATGAGGGTAGATGTGAAATTGCGCGCTTTTTTCTGCATACGTATAGCAGATGGCGGATTGCGGTTGTATTTTAAAGGAAGTGTTGCAAATGTTTTTTGTTGGGTATTCGGAATCTTATAGTAAGGCGGTGGTCGTCTTCTTGGTCGCACTTAAACCCTTGAGAAGTATAAACGAATGAATGATTATTCATCATCCACAGACCGACTTCCCCCACTGCTGGGCACAGGCCTCTCTTTTCTTGTGTCAATCCCCACGCTCCTGTGCCAGTCTTCCAGGTTTTGCCCGCGATGGCTCATGGCAGCAATGTCGTTTACCCATCTCGGTACCAAACGACCGACATCTCGTCTTATTTATTTATTTATTTAAACTTACACACACTATCTTTACAGGATGACCCCAATACAATAGTGGTTTGCAAATACACATAAAAAAAAATGAAAAATCAACTTACGCCTAATACATAAAAATCTAAATTTTAAAACTACAAGCCTCTTCGAGCTTCGATCAATAATAGTACTAGATTCCCGATAAGCGCTTCAAAAACGGCCCGAAAAATAAGACCACAAATACTTTTGTGGTCTTATTTCAAATTAGTGTGTTTTTAACCTTATTACTTAGACTTTAAGTTTCATTTTAGAATAAATGACTGAAAATTTAAAAATAGAATGATTTTATTTTCAAGCGATATTTTAAATATATTTTGCAATGGTAATTAAACTTTATGTTTATAAACTGAAGTTGTTAATATTATTAAACTTTTTTCTAAGAAATGCAGATGTTTACGTGTGTGCTAACGTGGCCACTTGAGCGACTGATTTTTGTTCCTGATCCTTAATCTAGTACTATTATTGATCGAAGTCTTCGAGATTTTAATTATTAGTTCCGTCAAATGGTAGTCAAGATGACCTGTTATTCTTCGTCAGTCCATCTGCCAAGCAAGGTCATGGTATATCCCATTCGAGTACATGGCAGGGACATTGAAGCATAACCTGTTACGATGGATTCAGTACCATGATTCTGAACCACCCACAGCTGAAAATTTTGGAAGATTATTAGGTTATCATTAGGATTAGTAGGTATTGCACATTTCTATGAATCAGCAGATTTTTTTTGATAACAGTTGAATAATTTCTTCGTTAGGCGCGAGGGGGCTAAAATCATGTGATGAATTCAAGGATTCAATTTGTGCATCCCATATCCCTGCCACTACTGTATACGGTACAGTGCACTATTGTACTAGTTAAATACAATACATTGCACATTTTCTCACTGAAATAAAGCTGTAACTTTTCTAAAGCATGTAGGCATATATATATATAGGTAGTAGTAGGTATTTCCTGAACAACACCGATTGCCCTCTCGACCTTGACTAAACACCTATTCTTGAACTTTGTAAGCTCGCACCTACCTGACACCTACGGCCTTGTAATACTAATTTTATATCAATATTCTGTGTTAAAGCAAAAGGAAGCTTCGTTAGGCGTGGTTTTTAGGCAAAATTATGTAGTTGAGATTATAGCACTTTCTACAAAAACATAACCTAACTTCACGCCTTATTCCCATGGCGGTAGGCAGAAACTGCAGATCGCCAAATGTTACGATCCTTACATACTACTTTTGCATCGTTTACGTTCATACATCGGCCGGTCGATTCTGTAAAAATCTCACCGTGAAAACTCAAGTGAAGTGAGCTTGATGTGAGTTGTCAGTAGTGTCAATCCCTAGCAATAGTTGGAATGACAGCTCACTCCACGCTCACTTCACCTAAGTTTTCACGGTGAGATGGTTACAGAATCGCACTGCTGGTCATCCACGCACGCCGGTTGCGAGTAGGTATTACGCACCTGACCTTTCTTAAGAACATCACCAATAAGGTCACTGAATGTCCTTCTAGAGCGTCCCTTCCCGACGTTTCCACTAACATCTACATTGTACAGACCGCCTCCTATTGTGCAGACATTGCACACCAAGCTACTACAATCTGTCAAATTTATTTAATAGATTTTCAACTTAATCGCTGAAGCATTAGGTTCAAGGTTGATTAGGAAAATTTGACAGTTTCGGGTAGCTTGACCTGCTGGCGTCAGTACAATTGGTGACGCGTTTAAAAAAAAGAGTGTAAATTCTTCTTCTTCTCTTGCATTGCCAATGTTATACCATAATATCACGCCTCTATTTTAAAGGTTAATAGAGGAGTATAAGCCACTCACACTTCGCCAGTCATGTCTATGTAACATGTAATGCTACCCTATTCTCATTAACCGTGCAAAAATTCCGACTCACGACTGTCATGTAGGTAATACGGTGGAGCCTATTGCCAAATATATAGTGATTCCAAATCGAGACACAACCAGCGGGGTAAATGCGTAACACACTATAAGTCGACAACACGGTTAGCACAGTGGCTGAGCGATCGGGCTGCTGCGCTGCGTGTCGCGGGTTCGATTCCCGCACAGAACAAATATTTGTATGACCTACATGTATTTGTTCCGAGTCTGGGTGTTTTTCTATCTACAATATGTATGTATTTACAAAAAAAAAAAAAATATATAAGTAGTTTATCAGCCATCTTGTTACCATAACACAAGCATTAGGTTGCTTAGCTTGGGACTAGATGGCGCTGTGTGAAATGTCCAGGGATATTATTTTTTTTTTTTTTATAAGTAGCAATGGCTTTCATTTTGACAGCTCAACAATATTCATTGCGTTATTTACGTTGTTGAACAGACAAATTTTTCAAACATAGAAAACAATGGATTAGCAATATCCTTCAAAATGATTCAGATTGTGATTATGGAAAGGCAGTTAGGGTGCGGGATGTTACTTAGAAATGTGTACCGATTTCTATTTATTTTCTCTCTAACAGCAAAATCTTTATTGAGTAACAAAATAACAAACATAAGCCATAACACTTTTCTAATGAAACAAAAATTGAGTTACGTTACCATGATACCGAAAGCCAGCCCACATGCTTACGGAACACCATCCAAACGAGGTCAGAGGATACGAACTTTGACCCAATTTACTAACCGGTTGAAGACCGGATCACCCTTGAGACTCAAAACAATGCAATCGCTTTTAAACAGCCCTTATTTGGGCATAGATGGCAATAACCAGCTGATTTGCCTCGTATCGTATTTATATCTCTTCATAAAACGAGCAATTCCTATGCTTATATAGAAATGGCCCCTTTGCCATGTTCTGAAGTTAATAGGTACATTGTACAGTTACGCGCGAAAATATATTTCTGTTCTAGAGGGTTTGGTTTCCGCACTTAATCCTTCAGGTGGACCATTGTGTGTGGGCCATGGCAGCCGTCGGTGGTTAGTCCAACCAGTCCACCTCCTCCCAGAAGTGGTTTATATTTCCTGGATCCATCTTCTGAAATCCGACCACAACATAGTTGAGAGAAGGCGAAAAACCGTTGTTTTTAAACTACGAAAACAACGATTTTGAACTTTGTTTAGTAAAGTGCCCACATCGTTCTGCACGTGACTGTACATAGAGTAGATTCTGCGCGAAATAAAAATTAATAGGGGAGAGTGTTATATTGTGTCACGCACAGGGGAATACATGACACGTTTGAAATACGATATTATTTATAGCGACATGCTGTAGAGACGCTGGTTTAAAGAACAACAAATAGGTCTTTGGAATATCTATGTACATCATCTGCCTAGCCTTTTCCCAACTATGTTGGGGTCGGCTTCCAGTCTAACCGGATGCAGCTGAATACCAGTATTTTACATGGAGCGACTGCCTATCTGACCTCCACAACCCAGTTACTGGGTAATACGATACCCCTTGGTAAAACTGGTTGTCAGACTTTCGGGCGTCTGACTACCCGTAACGACTGTCAAAGATCCACGAATGACAGCTGGGACCAACGGCTTAACGTGCTTTCCGAGGCACGGAGGGGTCTCGGTATGTAAAGATGGTCACCCATCCACAGACCACCCGCGGTAAGCGTAGCTTAACCTGACCGATCGACCTGTGCGGCTGTTATTATTTAGCCACGGGCCCCTATCTATGTACCTACTTAATAATAAAGCTGAAGAGTTTGTTTGTTTGTTTGAACGCGTTAATCTCTGGAACTACCAGGATTTGAGAAATTATTTGAAGTTTGCATTTGATAGCCCAATTCTTGAGGAAGGCTGTAGGCTATTTTACATCACGCTTAGAACCCTTAGCAGCCGAGCAAAAAGAAAAAAAGTCGGAAAGAACGATAACCGAAAACCAAGTAATTGCGCCGGCAGGTGAAAAATATCTCTAATTTCCCAAAAATTTTGGCATTGACTGTCGCTGAGATGAGATTCGACTAGATATTGAACGTTTTTAATTACGGGAATTGGCCTTCTAGTATAGGTTTAAATACTTTATTCTCAAAAAGACAAAAAAGCCACTTACATGAGAACATAAGATAACATATTGTAATTAACTTATTCTAGGTAACGGTCACTGGTTCAATACAATAGGGTTAGAATTATTTTGTTTTTAAATTTGTTTGGTTTTATTCTTAACTATGTAGTTAGGGCTAGTAACATTATTAGTGGGTGGTTTCCATTATGTGATGTCACAGTTTTGATTTAAAACCACTGAAAGAGCTTAAATTTTTTATGTAGGATGGTAAATTATTATAAATTTGTGCTCCTTCATAGGTGATATTCTTTTTAGCATAATTTCTACGTGTCTTTGGCAGGACAAGTAAGCTGGGTCGGCAAAGACTGCGTTCACAGAACAAATAAGTCTAATTACATTGCTGTTTAAATAATTACAGCAGCATCTATGTACCTAACCGCAGCACAGACCACGAACAACGATGAATAATTACACCACAAATCTCTCATTCTGGCAGTCTGGCATTTGGCAAAACACATCATAATGCATTTGGCACTTGGCTTATTTGACTTTGCCAAGCGGTAAAATAAACTAATCTGGGGTAGGTAGGTATGGTGAGGCTTTGAAATTTTCGTTCTGGATGATGTTTGCAAATACTTGAGTATAGTGCGTTTTTTGTAACTTTTTAAAGTTTATTTACTCACTATAAGTACAGCAGTGCGATTCTGTAACCATCTCACCGTGAAAACTTAGGTGAAGTGAGCGTGGAGTGAGCTGTCATTCCAAATAATGCAAGGGATTGACACTACTGACAACTCACATCAAGCTCACTTCACTTGAGTTTTCACGGTGAGATTTTTACAGAATCGACCGGCTGATACTGTGTATGCCATTTTTTGATAACTGTGTATCTAACAATGATTAATGACAGGGTGCCTAGATGGGAATGTTCCGTGGGCATAAAAAATAAATTCATTGGTGCCGAGATAGGAAGGTGCTGACATGGGAAGGTTCTGAGATGGGACTAAACCTTTTTTTTATGAATGGCATCTCGCAGGTCAACCTAGGAGGTTCATCATATCATCATCAGCCTACAGCAGTCCACTGCTGGACATAGACCTAGGAGGTTGTCGGCTGCTTAACCGAGCTATCCTATGGACTCCTTAATAAATTAAGGCCTCCAGGTAGCCAGGGCATACGCGTTTACCTACGAGGCCAGTTTTTATACTTACTAGATTGCGTTAACTTCAATTTATACTGATAGTGAATAAGCGCCGTCTGGTGACTATAATGAGAAACACAATCTATAATAATAAAGCTGTTTGTTTGAACTCGGAATTGGTTTCATTTTGACAATTCAACAACATGCATTGCGTTATTTACGTGTTGAGCAGATAAATTTTTCGAACTTATGAAGCAATGGATTAGCAATTTGCTTAAAAATGATCCAGATTACGATTGATCGTGTGTTACGCAATTAGGGTGCGGATTTGAAAAAATCTTATTGCATTTGATATCCCAATTCTTAAAGAAGGCTTTTAATATCACGCTAAAGTTCTAAGGATCCGAGCAAAAACGGAAAAAGCCAGAAAGAATGCTAAGCGAAGACGAAGTAATAACGCGGGCTGGCGATGCGATGCGATGCGACGCGGTGGGTCGGGGGAATACAAAATTTCACGCGGACGAAATCGCGGGCAGAAGCTAGTTATTCTATAAAAGTTTACGTAAATTAACGAGTAAGTATAAAAACTCGCACTAAGGCCACAGAAGTAGGCGAGCAATGGGCAGCTCGCCGCCCGGTAAGGACCTGGGGGCCTACTCCGAACTAGTATCGGCCGAATGTTCGGCCGTTTCCTGCTACGAAGTTACTATTTGGTTCGGTCGGTTCCGATCCTACACTCCTACACTCTTTCGAATATTGACTATGGTCCCGACCCAACTGAGCCGATCCGAACTGTTTTCGCATTTTTCAATAATATTCGGTTCGGCCATGTGTCGGTCCGATCCGAACATTCGCACTTTGCACTTCGGAGTAGGCCCCCAGGCCCGGGTCGACGGACGGCGCGTCGTGTTCCACGCGCGCCTCAAAGAGATGTCAGCACGATCTAAGGGGGTCCGCTAGGGCCGATGTCTGTCAGGGCCGCGGGTTGTTCGAAAGAGATACCGTGGCCCCTCGCATAGGCAACTGAAGAAACACGAGTGGGTTTTAGTCAGTGAAAGTCTGACACGTCCTCCCCTACGCCCAGAGCGGGGGACGTCATGAGATGATTTCCTACCCAAAAATAAAAAAATAGGCCACAGAAGTACCTAGTTGGTGATTTTCTTTTACTGACGCTCCGTTGAATTTACTTTGCGTCAGATAAAAATCGTAAAAAAAAAAAACAAAACTACGGTGTATTGTATGTACAGACGAAGAATGAAAAGCTTAAAAGCATCTTCACTTCAATATTTACCTGCACCGTGCATGAGACTCATAAAATTATAATAATTATAATGTTTCGAGAATATGTTTGACCAACCCGCACTGGGCGCGCGTGATGGATTACGGCCCACTCTCTAAAAGCTTTAGGCTCAGTTACGAATTATCAAATAAACACGCATCTAAGCCCCAATAGTTATAAACAGTTTATCTGCCTTATTCTATCCGAACCGACCCCAGCCTCTAGCAATTGTAGATCAGGAAACCGCAACATAAATTCCTGGAGCAAACGTGTTTCGGATACCAAACCATCTCAAATAACAATACAGCTTACCTTTATAGACATACAGTCGTAATTTCAACAACATTTGGGCTATATATCAGGAAAATAAAACTTATGTCGTAAACAGTGGGGGACTTATAGGAGTCCACCAGTTCTTAAGGGGGTGCGGGGGAAGGGAATGGATATCGCAATGCAGTTTGGAACAATTTGCAATTTATCTTCGAACGTATTTTGTATTTGGGTCATGCTTGAGAATCTCGAGTTTAAAATGTATTTTTCTCCTTTGTTTGTAAGTGACCCCGTTTTAATGTTTAATGGTGTATTACGTCTGTAATATTTATAGGGTCTTCGGAATTAATGATCGTTTTAGAATCTTGTTGTTTTGTTTTGTAAAATACAACACATAGTTTTATGTTATATTTAACAGTGTATATGCTTAAATTTATTACTATGAAATAGTGTCATGATAAACTATCATGGCACTATTTCATAGTAATAATTTTAACCATATACACCGTTAAATTTTGATCGTTTTAATCCTTAAAAGGGGTCATTGTACTCATCATTATGAATAACTTTTACTACGGGACCAACCCTGAAATCGTGAAAAAAAAATCAGTTGATCCATGTCATTATGTCGAGTTTTGCGAACATATATCTATCTATCAACTGATTTTTTTTACTCTACAATGAAGAAATACAAGTTAGTTAGTTGTAGCAGTAATTAGTTGGTAGCATTCATATATCGTAACAAATAAACGTTTATACTCGTATACCTAATTTAATTATTTTTTTAATTTTTAGTGTATGATAAAAGCATCCGGTTAGACTGGAAGCCGACCCCAACATAGTTGGGAAAAGGCTAGGCAGATGATGAGTGTGTGATAAAAGTATGTATGATGAGTGTGTATATAGTTTTTTTGGAACGAAGTTCCTTATCGCGCGTTGCGAAAGGGGGCTAGACGGAAAAAATTAAGACCAAAAGTTGGAACGACACTTTTTGCTATAGTTGTAAGCCGTGCGGCGTGCGCGTGTTTCTCTGTCTGTCTCTCTCTCTCTCTTTGAACTTTGTTCCATCCAGGTGTCCCTTGACACCTCTCAAGTTTTTTTTAAATTATAATATTTATATATAATCGTCATAGTGAAACTAAATGAAGTAGATTGAGTAAAACTGGTGTTAAATTACGTGGAACTAATGGCAAAGGTTGCAATAGTACAAGATGGAACTCCACTATAATCACATGGACTAAATAGTTGTAGCAGTTCCATATGAAAGAAATGTCGGGCTATAAAACTAGTTTAAAATTACATGGAACTACGGGGAATAAAGGGACAATCGACGCAAAAACGCAACACAAGACAAAGCCGAATTAGCCAAAATCCCAAAGCATTTTATGGTAAAAATACAATCTGTTAGTAAATGAATAAAGTATTTGAGAAACTATAAAACCGGCAATAAACGTTCACAGTCTGATCTCAGTCTCAATCTGTCAAAAATACCTCTAATTTCCCTACATTTTGACAAGTTTTTGACATTTGTTTGTCGCCGAGATGAGACTGCGACTAGATTTTGAACGTTTTAAATTACGAGAATTGGTCTTCAGGTTTCTACCGAGAAACTCTAGTTAGGGAAAAACCCAATACCACTTTGCCCGACCCGGGAATCGAACCCAGGACCTCATGCTCAACATTAGCGCTTGCGACCTACTAGACCAACAGTCAATTATGATAATATTAGCTGCGCCCCGCGGTTTCATCCGTATAAGTTTCGATCCCGTGTGAATATCGGGATAAAACTATTCTATATGTTAATTCTGAGGGGTAATTCTCGTAATTTTAAGAACGTTCACAGTCTGATCTCAGTCTCAATCTGTCAAAAATACGTCAAATTTCCCTACATTTTGACAAGTTTTTGACATTTGTTTGTCGCCGAGATGAGACTGTGACTAGATTTTGAACGTTTTAAATTACGGGAATACGGGCCCTGGTTATAAACCATCTGTGTGCCAAATTTCATCCAAATCCGTTCTGTAGTTTTTGCGTGAAAGAGTAACAAACATCCATCCATCCATCCATTGATCCATCCTTGCATACAAACTTTCACGTTTATAATATTAGTAGGATTTGATATCAATACATTTTAGTTCAAATAAAAAAGCTCTCCTTACTTTTATCAAATTAATAACCTGTCTGATATCGAATTAAAACAGAAAATTACCTATAATATAGAAACTAGATATAGTTTCTCAAAACTAAAAATCACTGCTTATTTTTCATTTCAATAAACACGAATTCGCCATAAAGGAAAGTCGGTCATTTTAAATACGATTTAAAATATAACTATTCGTGTCGCTCTCCATTTTATTAAAAGATTTGTGTGAAACGCGAACTTTTGTTTATTTAATAGTGACAGATAGTTTTTGCCTCGAAGCATTTGTTGCTTATTATTTCTTAACATGCCTGTATTTCTGTGTGTTCTTGTGTTTAGGTAATTATGTACTACCTCACGGAAACGTCAAATTCAAATTCATTCACATTCATTGTTATTTGATTAAAAAAATGATTATTATTAGTTATTATTTATTGTTTGTCACAGGTGAAATAGGTATCAGTTACACCTGGTGAAATATCTGTAACATACTATAAGGTGAGGTGTACAATATTTAATGCTGGTTCCGAATTATGGAAGTTGATGGACGTCCATCATTCATCATTCATTCTCAAAATCGGATAAAAAAAATAAGTAATAGGTACACTGATTTCATTCTAATTAAATTATTCATTGATTCGACGTCGGTCTATTCGATTATTTATTTTATCATGGCAAGCAAAACCGATGTCGTCCATTCTGCCAATGTCAAAAGTGAATTGGAAAAGCAAGTGTGCATTTTAGGAATACGTTGATAAATATGGACTATATTTATTTGTTTAGCCATGTATGTACACACACACACATTTATGTATATGAGTTTAGGTCACTCTTTACTTGTCCAATGATGTAATACGTCACATTTTTGACGTCGCATCATACAGGATGGCATGGACAACGACGCGCAACCTGGTTACCATGAATTCAGCACATGATTCTATACACCGTAGCGTAGAAAATTGCATCAGTTATAAAAAAAAAAACTGGTATCTCATAGAAAAGAGAAAACTCTACGCGGTCAAAATGCATGGGACAGGTTTTTTTTTCGATGCCACCCTGTATAATAAGACCTGGGGGCCTACTCCGAAGTGCGAATGTTCGGATCGGACCGACACATGGCCAAACCGAATATGATTGAAAAATGCGAAAAAAAGTTCGGATCTGCTCAGTTGGGTCGAGACCATAGTCAATATTCGAAAGAGTGTAGGAGTGTAGGATCGGAACCGACCGAACCAAATAGTAACTTCGTAACAGGAAACGGTCGAACATTCGGCCAATACTACTTCAGAGTAGACCCCAAGGTTTAAAATACCTATGGTTAAAGTTTGTCGACTCGAGTCTACTGCACGTAATCTTATTCAGTAAGTTACTGGAACAAAGCAAAATTAATGGGGTAACAAGAGTGCATCTGGGGTTTAATTAGAAAAAAAACGGGTTGCACTCAGGGAATGCCGGCAGAAGTGACAACTTGAATATTAACGTTGTGCACTTTTACTATTTTAGAATGCGGTATACTCTCCCTCCGTCTTACGAATTTTCGATCAGGTCACGTGTCCTGACGTGAGCTCCGTCTTACGAATTTTCGATCAGGTCACGTGTCCTGAAGCGAGTTTAACATTTTTTACCCATCACAAAAAACTCTCCCTCCGTCTTACAAATTTTCGATCAGATCACGTGTCCAGACGCGAGCTGCTCCATTTTACAAATTTTCGATCAGGTCACGTGTTCTGACACGAGTTTTACATTTTTTACCCATTACAAAAAAGTGCACAACGCCGCTAAAGAATTTTTCACTTCAAAAGTATGAGTTTTCACCGCATAAAGTTTTGTAGTTATGAAACAGACATCAGTCAGTCATATTTTAGTCCATAGACCCAAGATGCTTACTCGTGTTTTCCGCTTTCCTATAGTCAGTCTATTACACATAGGTAGTCTGATGTCATGCAACGTTAGTGGGTCAAACAGCTTTATGAGGTTTACTGAACTTAGATCAACTTCAATAAAAAATCTCCCCTTGCATCAGTCTAAAAAGAAACAAAATTACTCCGCTACTGTAAAGTTTTACAACTGAAGCTAGAGCATTATCAGGCGAATAAAAAGCAATAAATTAAATGGAGCCCACATTCATGAATAACCTTCTAATAAATGCTGTTACTTTGTTTACAAAATACGCTGAAATTCAGTCGCATCGCAGCACACGCAGACCACAACATAGTTCGGAATATAATTTTGAATAACGACTTTGTATTATACATTGTACAAATTGACGTCGAATCGTGCTTAACGTTATACAATCTGACGTCGAGGCTGACATACAAAAAAATATGATAGGCTTAAAAATATAACGCTAGTAATTCCTGAAAGTATGTTTAACTGCAATAATAATTTTTAAGTAAGCTTAGGTACTATTCCATCGGGCAGGATAAGTATTCACGAAATGCAAACCAAACTGTTTACGTTAGACTGAATCTCACCGGCTAGTAGAAAATAACCTAATTAAACCTATGACACCACCAGTCTTAAACTGACATTAAATCAGAGTAACAAAAATACCAGGCAACCGTATGACCTCACCTTAACAACCCCTGAGCCCGAAATTACGATAAAAATAACACTACGATATTTATCAATGTAATTCGGCTCGACCTTGCTCCAAATATCAGCGAAACAAATGCCAACTATAGTTACAAGTCATTACTAAATGTTGAACCAGCCCTGTTTATGTAACAACATTAATTTTTATTGGTATTATGTTGAATAATGTTATAGTTTTAGTTACCTGTGATTTATGGATAAATTAGTTACCTACATTGTGGTAAAATGTTGTAACTAGCGTTGGTACTTAAAATAGAGGTCGTGGTTTATTATCAAACCGTAAAATAGAAATGTATTATGTTATCTATACAGGGTTATTGGTAAAACACCAACAACCTTGCAGGACTGGATTACTAACTTCATAAAAAATAACTTATGTTATATGCCTTTTAACAAAACATAATTTACATTTACCAAAAACAAACCTTTAAGATTTCGTTGTTCCATTTAACCCCCGCTCACATAGAAAATCCCATCAGAAAATCAAATATTTCAATTCGTTGAATTTAATTAATTTTATGAAAGTCTGATGAGATGAATAAAAGTCATACCTACAACAAAAGTTGTTGTTTATGATGTCAGTAATATAGTCCTGAGATGTGGTTAGTGTTTTACCAATAGCCCTGTATAATATAGATTGTACAGTTATAGTAATTACCTAATTTGATATTATTTAGGCGAAGACACTGTGGTCATCCGTGAAATTCAAGTATCAATTTCAAACTTCACGATCTACCTGCAAAAAATTAGTAGTTTTGATTGTTTTTGACTTGGAGTGATTTCTTTTCATCTGATTTATCTAATGCTCGATGCTCGATTCCTAAGTAGCCTATTTCTATGGCGCAATCAAGGACGAGGCCTTATGGTGTAACTTTAATAATAGGCCAGTATCAATAATTTCGTATACATTAATATATTTGACCTCATTATGGCAAGTATAATGAATGAGTCTGCATGTTTGTACTGATAAAAACATTTTTCGGCGAGGCTTTGCTTACAAAAGAATATAAGTTCACATGATAACAGTAGGCCACTGTAAATGCTATTTAAATAATCATTTACAGAGGCCAACACATCGAACTACCCCAATCTGTCAAATTTCTTTGTTAGGTTTTCAACTTTATTACAAACAAATAAGGTCCATATTCAATTGGGAAAATTTGACAGTTTGGGACAACTTGATGTGCTAGCATCTATACTTCAGAAATTACTCTAACATTTAATTCCGGACTCGTTTGTCTACCCTATTTTATCTTCGACAAGAAACTATCCTGCTACCAAGCTGTATTACTTCCCAAAGTTCAGTTCTCCCTATTAGAGAATACGAAATTAGAATCGCAAAACTATAAAAAATCTAAATTATTGCAAAACCGTTTTTATGGTTTCTCAACCCTAACCTGCAATAACCTACTTGTAAGAGTTATAAAACTTTTAGCTAATATTTTTACTACTGACATGACCTACTTTAGAACTACACTACCTACTTTGGACGACAATAACTAAAGTTACTAGCAGTGCTCGCAGCTCGGCCCGCATGGAAAGTTTTTAATTTTCCGGAATGTTATTGTCCATTTCCAAGTACCTACCACGAGCGGTCAAATAGCAATAAAAGAAACCAGACGAACAGAGAAATAGACGATCTCTGAATATTACTTTTATATTCGGTCGGAAACTATTTAGAACAAACTTTAATTTATAGCATTATTAAAGAATTTTGTTTTACTGTTTCAGGCTGCCACTCCCATGGCTTCTGTACGGGATCATCTACGGCGAGCCAGTTCAGGTGAACTCCAAGGGCATGGTGTGCAGCATAGTGCTACTGTTCGCCATGCTCATCTTCGTCATCATTAGCATCGCCTGCTTCAGGTGGAAGATGAACAGAGGACTAGGTTTCACCATGTTCCTGCTGTACTTCGTCTTCGTAGGAGTCAGTTTGGCACTCGAGTACGGGTACCTCCACTGTCCGAGTGAATAGACTGGTCTTTTCGTCTTTTGGTCTTCTGAATTATTTATTAAGGGATTGATGAAAAGGATTTTCAATGTTGAGCGTTTGATAGTGACTATTCGTTTTGGGAACGATCGGGTTTAAAGAAGAAATTAATAGAAAAGATGGTGAAAAGTTTTTATTGTAGAATCCTATAGAGGAAAGAGGAAAGCAGAATTTAAAATAGTTTATGGTAAATAGTGGAGAGCGCTAGATTGCAGAACTGTTTACCTAAAACAAATAGTCGACAGTCAAATAGTAGCAAGTTGGTACTTCCAGCAATATTGCGGCTCGATTGCAGCAAACTATGCAACGGAAAACCTAGTAGAGGTTTTAATGTAAATTCAACGTCACTTTGTATAATGCGCGTATACATTCTGGCGTCGGA
Source organism: Apamea sordens (assembly GCA_945859715.1). Taxonomy (NCBI): domain Eukaryota; kingdom Metazoa; phylum Arthropoda; class Insecta; order Lepidoptera; family Noctuidae; genus Apamea; species Apamea sordens. Next base: position 4,024,201 of record OX244002.1, read on the forward strand.
AAACGTCAAAATGTATAAAATATTTTTTTAAATTCATTATGCAACGTGGTGTCGTGAATAGGTAGATTATTCATTTAATTATTTTATATGAATAATTAAATCTAATGGTCTATTTTTACATGGGATAATTTAACATAGTTTTGCTGCAACCGAGAGTAAAATTCTATAAAAATATTTAAAGACAATGTAAGTATTATAAGAAAGTTACTTTAGCGTTGTGAATTATTTAGTTTTATATTTTAGTTGTCTAGTTGCCATAGCACAAGCAGTAAGATATTGCTCAAAGATACTCCTTTACTTTGTTATTGCTTTGCTATGTAGTTTCGTTTAGGTGTTTTTAAATGGACGCTTGTAATAGATGTATTGATCGAAATGACGAGAGATAAAGTGCACCAAGTATACATTTAAGAGAAACTTAAGACAGTAGAACGATTAACGAAAATACAATTCCTATGAAATGCAATAATGAAAGCTTCCGTGGTTCTGATCATATTAATAAGAATTTTGCATTGTAAATTATTATGAGGTACAACGTTTTTGTATCCGAAGTAAATATTTAGCCATGATAGAGACTGTAGTTATTTATATGAATGTTAGTTGTTTAACTCGATGGCGCTTTTACGAAGTTTTAAGGCTAAGTTCTTAATCTATCGGTAAATGTACGTATCGGTTGTTTTTGTAAATATTCAACGCGTTGTGTTGGACTTCTGTTTCTTCTTTAGTTTATCTGTTCGGTCGCAGACCGTCGGTCCATGTGAATGAGTTACATTTTAATGTGTCGTTATAATGAAAGCGATTTGATGTAAGTGTGTGTGGCGAGCACAAACAGCTAGATTGTACATACACACATAGAGGGTGGAAGAGCGGGGCAAATGTAAAAGTTTTAATTAAAATCTCATTCCATAAAATGTGCCTAAGAGTTTTACGAACTCAGTAACATTTAGCTTCGATTTTTATAAATTAACAGTAAAAAAGAAAATGTTAAAAAAGTCATTTTATCATCTGTTAGCGGACTATGCTTACATATAGTGTTATAAACTATCCGAGGACGCATCTGTCCCGCTCTACGATATAATACGGTAGTTAGAGTTTACACTATCTCTATAAAGTCTATCTATAATTATAATGAACCTCCATACTCTTCGTTTCATCTATTGACTTTCGGCAGAAATAATTGGATAGTGATGTCTGGCTAGTCAATTCTTAATGTTACGGCTATGTCTTCAAAAATCTATTCTTCCTTAATATTTGAAAGGCACGGTTCAGTAAATTTAATAAAATTAATAAAAAACATCTTGTTAACCGTCCATAGTTTCTGTTCTATATTTACTTTCCGCTTCTGCACGTGATATCACTCTGTTATCTATGTCTCATGAGAAACTTTAATGAAAATGATGATAAGTTCAATTGTTGATACCCAAAAAATTTTATATTAATAACCCGCCTATTTGACATAGCAATAAATAGTCTAGAATAGATAGTTAAATATTTATATTGTTAAGCTTTAACACTTCAGACCATAGTGTCGCTCAAATGATGGAGAAAGCATTATTGAACTTCAAAGAAACTCGGGCATGGAGGAGTGACTTGAAAGGGCTGCAAAAGATTCTCCGAGATAGTACAACACCAGTCCTTAGCCACTTCTCTAGCCACGATGTTATATTCTACTTAATATACGCACAAGTAACCGACAATTCTTAAAGTTCGCTTCATACATCAACAAGTAATGTTTTGTTGGACTAGACTTCTTCATATAATAGAGTTATACTATATCTATAGTTTATGAACTTAAAACTAAAACTATTATCGTGAATTAGTTTGGAACATTTGTATGAAAAATTACATGATATTTGAATAAGAAGTCATGTTGTAGAATGTCATAAATGTACAAAGTCAATTATTTTTACAATCTGACGTTGACCTCCGGTCTTTTAAATACCGATCTCGTGAAGTAATTTGATTACCTGCTGTTTTTCCATCAAGCAGATAACGTGAGAGACAAAAGATTAATTGACCAATCGCTGACCAGGCTTTTAGAAAATGTTGTAGTTGGGAGGTTGACTGTTCGATATCAGTATTTTTTACTTGTTCTACAAATATTCCAAAACTATTTGCGCTATTCCAACTTTTAAAAAGACATCTTATAACAGATTGCTGTACTAGCTGCGCTATTTAGAGTATAAAATAAGTTTCAAACAAGTGCGAAATGTGTAAGGTTATTAATCAATATTTAGCTAGGTCAAAAGGCCGATTCTTCTATGAATCCTGGGTCATACCAGTAACAGAGCAACGCTCTAAAAATTAAACCTTTTATTCTGAACAACGCATCTAGTACAAAATCTCTTTGCTATACTCAAATATAAAAACGTTAATACAATGATGTTGCGATAAGTAACGACATATCGGTAGCCACCGGACATCGTTTAGGTCATAATCTGTGATAAGGGGCATGCTTATGACGTATATACTAAATATTTATATGGACATCATCTCTATTCAAATTCTCACATAGTATTATGTATGTATAAGCTTGGATTTGATAGCCTTCTGTAGTTCGCTTAGCGACGCCACTACTCGTACTAGACAGTGCCTAATATAAAAACCGTTCAAAACGTAATTTAAAAAGCCTGACAAAAAAGTCTATAATGTTCTCACTGCTGTAACTCAGGCTTCCTCTCTGTAAGAGTGCTGTACCCTAGCGAATCAATCATTCTGAGCAGTGATATTAAAGTAACTGTAAATACTTAAGACATCCAGAATATTTCCGAACTTAAATGAAGGAACGGGTGTGGGCAAGAAAGATATTGGTCCTGTTATCAAACGCTTCGACATCTGGCAACCATTGTCCCATTTTAGTCATCATTCATAATATTGGGGTGTAGGTACCACTGCTTCCAACTGTCCTAATAACTTTGTCAATGCTTTCCATAAAATTAATATTGCAGAAAGTACTTTGCTAAAACATGACTGCTTAGAACTGCTGACAGCTCCGGTTTTCAAGAACAATGGTCGATTTCTTAACATACATAGTTTGACTCTAAACTTAACACATTTCTATCCATTACTCCAACATCCAAAAACATCCAAACTATACAAAAACGGTACGAAGTAGTGGCCACTCTATAAAAATTTAAGAATTTGACTCTATAAAGTAACTTAATTCGATTTGAATAAACTTTTTCTTTACGATGATACAAGCTAGTTTGTAGTCATCAAAAATATCCTTAAAACTATTATCTGACGCACCAAGTACCAAAAGTACGTTATGCCTATGCTGAGGAGTCCCAAAAATGTACTGCTGTTGGTAAAAAAATCACAGAAAATTATACTTCCAGCGAAATTCGACGAAGGTTAGACCTTTTAAGCTTTTGACCTTTTAAATGAACATTAAAACACTTCAGCAGTACATTTTTGTCACCTTCACAAATATTCTATATGCTATTAAATTATATAACTATATACACTAGATTTCTATCTATCTATCTCTTGTATAATGTACTTAATTAGGCTTTGTAAATTAACCATCCTTCCATTTGTTTAAAGCGGTTAATTATTGAACTGATAAAGAATATTTATAATCATATCACGAGGTTCTATTTTTTGACGTCAGGATGTAGAAAGAGGTTCTCTGTGCGACGTCAGACTGTATATTTGACGTTACGTTTTCTACATTTTGAAATCAAAATATCATAGTTAAAACTCGCCTTTATGCATGTCAAATCACGTAGTTACATTAAAATTGCATTTGTTCAGTACCAAATAGCACAAGCCGAGCTAGAACTCATTAAATTCCAAAATTCGTTATAACTAATAGTGTCTGTAAGAGTTACAATTTATCAATATAAATCGGCGTCGACTACGGATGCCGATTGAACACATAAAATATCCTTTATAACTTCTTCGTAGACTAAGATCTAGGCTTAAACGCTATCATTAATATAAAACAAAATGTTTATTAATAAAAAAATGAAATATGATATCCAGGTAGAGATTGTTACTAGAAATGATGGTTTTTATATAAAATTATAAAGTAAATTATTGCAGATAATAAAAAATATTTTTCATTCCACTTTTTTGTTACGACAATAAATTATTGTAATGATATTTGATGTGAACACCATAATTATTATTTAGTGGAAATAAGTAATTTGTTCTTTCTCTTACTGTTTCAGCTTTAACAATGATCGTCAAGGAAAAAGTGGAGTGACTTTAAATAGTCATCGATTTCGTTTATAGCTGACAAGTCTCGATTTCGAACGATAATAAGTAAAATGTATAATTCTATTCGTTTGCACTTGTTATGGCAATTTATTTCACAGTTTTAAAATGTACATAAAAGCGATTGTAAAACCTAATTGGCTATAAATTGAGTTACAATGTAAAATTGACGTCAAATGACCTCGATGTAAAAGTGATGTCAAATGACCTCGATGTAAAATTGACGTCAAATGACCTCGATGTAAAAGTGATGTCACAGGACCTCAATGTATAATTGACGTCAAATAACGTTGTTATGATATTGTTACTGGAAAACTGATAAAATGTTAGTAAAAAAGATTTAAAAAATAAAACTAACGTCACGTGCTGTCGTTGAAATCGAGATGACAGCGTAGGTTGTTAATAGTGATATTACAAATTAGGTAAAAGAAAAAAAAAATGTTATTAATTTTAAAAAACTGTAGATAAGTTTTAGGAATTTTCATCATGATGTAACGAGTAAAATGGGAGAAGAAAGCTCTAGTTGGATTTTTTATTTCCATTCAAACGGTATGTGATTGTGGTTATTATAACATTTTAAGCAGTATTATGAATTCCGTACTTAGTTTATTTGAGCTAGTTAATTTTTTCGACTTTTGTGAATTTTTGCTGTGAATCTCGGTCGGAAAATTATTAAAAAATTAATGATAAATGAAATAGTTGATACTAGGATGTTTTAATATATACCTACCATAGAGCACGTATTTACATATATTTTTCGATAGATCTGAATATTTTACGCTGCGTTCAAAAATGGTGATTTTAATTGTTAATAATTGAACGTAGGACCTCATTTTCAAGATAATAGTAGTGCATAAATAAGTGAAGCACAGTTATATGTTAATATATAAATATTAAGTAATAAATAAATATATGAATATTCCGATCGAGGGGTTGTTGTTCTATTAAAAGCTTTTAATAATTGTTGACGATTAAAACATTGTGATAGTTTTAAAAATTCACTAGTTTATTGCGTATATTGTGAGATAATTTGGTATGTATCAGCGTTTATAATTTTACGTACAAAGAGCATGGTGTACCCAAGCGACGGCTGTCGACGGTATTATGAAAAATTACAATAAAAATAATAAAATAGTGAGTGAAAAAAATAATTTGGCTTTTATTATAAACCTCTTTGTCATCATTATCTAACTCTGAATAATCGCATAATATCAAATCCGGCAATCTCCAGTTGCCACACATTTGAGTTATCGACGAAAAACGTTTTTTGTTCATAATACATTGAAAAATAATGTTTCATTTATGAGGTCTAGTTTAGTAGCAGCTAATAATTACATTTATCGATTAAATGTAGGTAGCAGTTCTTTAATTCAAATTCATTTATTGTTTGTTACAGGAGAAATATCAGCACCCTAATTGCGTAACACACAATCAATCGGAATCTGAATCATTTTGAAGCAAATTGCTAATCCATTGCTTCATAAGTTCGAAAAATTTGTCTGCTCAACACGTAAATAACGCAATGAATGTTGTTGAACTGTCAAAATGAAACCGATTCCGATTGATCGTGTGTTACGCAATTAGGGTGCTGTTCATATGGTTATTATAAAGGATCGCTGTAACATATGGCCATGCATTGATATAGTTGTTCAATAAAAAGAAAAAAAAAAACAAAAGTCGGATAAAAAAAATAAGTACATAATAGGTACACTGATTTCTTATTAAATAAATTATTCATTGATTTCATTCAAATAAATTACTCATTGATGTCATACAAATTAAATTCTGACGGCTCCCACAGACAGGCGCGACTGGACACTGGTAGAACAAATTCCATGAAGGTTTCATAGAAATTGGTCCATCAGAGTCGCGTCGCACCTGTCTGCAGGCTAAATGAGAGAGTGACAACAAGGAACAATATTTTTACTTTAGGTCTGTACAGTCACGAGCACCAATATGTCAACACTTGGCAACTTTTTAGGCTAGATGCCTAAAAAAATCTAATTAGTCCGTCAGTTAGATTATCAAAAAATATTGGACACGTATTTTTTCTTTTGTCAATTATGTAAAAAATGATGAAGACATCGCCCGTTAAATTTCCGCGTGACGTCACGCCTTGCTACACTTTTTAGCAAGGCGTGACGTCACGACCCCCTACTTCCAAATTTTGATGCGCTTTATCTTTGTCATTTTCTGTTTGGTTGACAAAAGAAAAAATACATGTCCATTATTTTTCGATACTCTAACTGACGGACTAAATATAATAATCATTTTTTTACCCAGGCAACTACCCTATTGCTACTTTTTCGTGAAATAACGAATGCACGTTGAAATACGATACATCACATAAACCTATGGGTTCGAAAATGCTATGTTCGTAACAAAATAAAAATCATTAAAAAATAAAGTAGTAAATCGCTTTTGAATAAAGCCGAGTGTGTACATACTTTTGCTCGTGACTGTACTACCAGCACCTAATTACTAGCACACTATCACTCGCAATCTGAATAGCTCTCAATATGTTCGAAAAAGTTTGCTCAACAACGTAAATAACGCAATAAATGTTATTGAACTGTCAAAATTAAAGCCATTGCCACTGTTAGTGCGATGAACAACTCCGGAGTTTGAATAAAAACACACTTCCAATCAAAATATTTTAATAAATCTAAAACTTGTGTAAGAAAAGTAATACTACTCGTAAATACAATTTGGAACTAAACTAAACATTCAATATGGCTTTAAGCTAATTTGTGGCACACAAAATACTCCAAACATTGTATTGACACGTTGCGGGATGCACTGCCTTAGCAGTAGATTTGTCGGTGTTGAAAATGACAGTACGGGCACCGCCGGAACTGAGGTACGGGCATTACAGCGAAATTTTGTATAGAGGAACAAGGAAACCCGTTTTTACTGTCATACCACATCAATACGGCTATGAAAGTACTGTCATCGTATATTATTCTTTAGTATTGCTCTAGGGCGGTACGGATAAAGCAGTGGTCGGAACTTGTATGGACAATTTTACTGTCATATCGCATAATTTGAAAAAGTCAGTACCGTCTCGCAACGTATTAAGAACATACGACGTTACACATAGGAATCACGATCACATTTACATAATTTGGACATCGATAGGGATACGTAATTAATTTCTAAATAAACTAACACAACTAACATTAAGTAGTAACATCACGCTTCAACTCATTAGGGATGAACAGAAGTATCACACGTTTTAATATTGATCTTGCATTTTTTTTCCACTAGCAACATCAATGTGCATTCAAACTCAAACTCAAAGAATTAAACCATTTACAGGCACGTGTTGTTGTAAACATTTCTTTTATAGTTATTTTGATTTAGACAGTATCCCAAGAAACAATCCATCCGGACCCTTATTGCAACGAAATAAAGACCAATTTGATTTCGTCATTAATACAAAATTTGAGACTAGATAACCGAAATGTCTTTCGTTGGTATTGTTCGTCGAATCGATGAGCTCCTTAAGTTCTGAGTTACACAGGTTTACTCACTCTGTGTGGTTCTTTCCTCAAAAGATCTTCACGACATGGTCTTCTCATGGTCTGACCAAAATTATGTCTGGACTATAAAAGAGACTTTGTTTCGGCCTTTCGGTCGAGGTCATCTAGTTTTTTAAATATGATAGACGTGTACAAACTTCCAGAAATGAAATAATTTATCATTTATAACTGGCGAAATGCCTGTTATTCGGTGTTATAATTCTCTGCATGACAAAAAAAAAACTCATAAAAAATTACTTTCTACATTAGGATTTCTGTTTGGAAATGTTTCGGAATAGGATCGGAATACATTCTGGATTGGAGCAAAGCAGGATGAGCGTAACCACGCAATCTTAAAAAATCTAAACCTTAAAGGCGTTTACAAAAATAATAATAAAATTGTGCCGAAAAACGCTTAAACATCACATTTAGACTTAATTATTACACTTTTAATAGTATAAGTACTAGGTACGTTATATTACTATCAAATACAGACATTCTGAGACGATTCTTACAGTAGACACCTTTTCCATACCTTGGGCTTGACGAGTTAAGACCACCGCGACTTCTTAGCGTACTTACCATCATAAGACCAACCTCCCAAGTAGGGTCAGTTTCCAGTCTAACCAGATCCAGCATAATACTGATATTCCAGCCAATACAAAGACATATAAATGATGGTTGTAATCCAGCCGCTTAAAGCGATTCAACTGATCCCGTGAGTGGGCGAGGGTAGTTTTACAAAAGCGCAGAGCGCATGCGGGCGCGGCAGAACAGCAAGAACGCCAGTAGGGCCGCGAACGCCGCGCCGGCCAGTAATGTGGTGTCGTCGCGACGTGTGCCGCCAGCACGCTCTACCACTGTGCTCTGAAAATACAAACAGTGATGATACATAAGAGCATGTCTTATTTATTTAAAGAACAGGAGTTACAGAGTGGACGGAAGAGTTTATACAGCTAAACAAAACAGACTCAAAATAGAATGTGATGTGAGACTGTCAACCAATTACAAGAAGAAAGTAAGTAAAAAAAAAAGCATAATCATTAATTTTATCAGTCATAATTTCAGCCGAAAGTCATCCACTGCTGGACATAGGCCTACTCCAAGTATTGCCACATGTGCTGTGCTTGTTGCTTGATCTTTGATCTTCACAGGGTCATCTCACCACCTTCCAACGCTGCGCCTTCCAGTAGGCAGTCACCACTCCAGAACCTTTCAAACCCACGGCCATCAGTTCTGTGAGCAATATTTGGGAATATTGCTCGCTTGCTTATGGTTCGCAATTCTTCGGACTATGTCGGTTAAATTGGTTCTCCTGCGGATCTCTTCATTTCTGATTTGATAACGCAGGAAAACTCCAAGCATAGCCCTCTCCAATAGCATAAAAAATGCTCAATATGGCTTTCTCTTTTACATTCAATTAAATAGATTTTTCCTCCGCTTCCTTACCCATCCGCCATGCCTGATGGCCCATGGTGTGGCGCACTGGGCCACGTGCTTTGCCGCCCAGTCCACCGCCCTGCACCATCCTCCCACTCTCACGGCGCGGGCGCAGACTTCGCAGAGAAACGCTAGCACCACCAGCGCCCTTTGTTCTGTGTGAACACATGCCTGGAAAAAGATTGTAAGATTTGTAAAACGGTACTCAAAATTATGAAGGAAGGGATGATTGAAACTGTATATTTTGTACTAGCTTATGCCCGGGACTTCGACCGCGTGAAATTTCGACCCGCGAGCCACCGCGTCACAAACTCACAACCTATCGCCCGCCCGCGATATTATTAAATTAAATTAAAAATTAAAATAGTTTGTTTATGTAACTTTCTTGTACAATATTATTCTGTGGCTAGAACCTCCCAGGAAGCATGTAGTAATGCTTGTATTGGGTGGTTCTGCTCCTCCCTCGGATCAACATATTTTTTAGGTAACTAGATACCTAAACCATTTTAAGTAATTACAAACTCAAAACTCAAACTCAAATCATTTAATTCAACTAAACCAATTACAGGTACTTTTGAATTGTCAAAGGGTCGGTCAGTCAGAAAGATGAAAGATACAAACAAGTACACAATTAATGAAAAGTTAGAGATACTGGTATCACTTCACTTTATGTGTGGTGAGTGGGGGGGGGGGGGTGTGCGTGTGTGCTTATTTTTTTATAATATTACTAGCTGCGCCCCGCGGTTTCACCCGCATAAGTTTCGATCCCGTGATTTCGGGATAAAAAGTATTCTATATGTAAATCCGTTCAGCAGTTTTTGCGTGAAAGAGTAACAAACATCCATCCATCCATCAATCCATAAAAACTTTCACGTTTATAATATTGGATGGCAGACTAGCAGCGCCCCGCGGTTTCAGCCGCATAAGTATCAATCCCGTGGGAATATCGCGATAAAAAGGATCCTATGTATTATTCTGTCGTATAAGCTACTAGCTTCTGCCCGCGGCTTCGCCCGCGTGGAAGTCGGAAATTAATCCACGGGAACGTGCTAACAGGATAAAATGTATGTGCTTCCCCAGGATGCCATCTATCTCTATGCCAAATCAGAAGTTCTGTGGTTTCGGCGTGAAAATGTAACATACAGTTTCAAGTTCAAATCCTCCCCATAAAAACTGAATTACCCCTTTTTGTCCCGTCAGTGGTAAATTTTCGACAACTTTACATACTTATTATTAATTATTTTCTGTCAAAAGTATCAACACTGAGTTTCAAGTTACTGGGACCGCGCATTCAATTTTTTCCACACAAACTTAACACCCCCCCTTTGACGGGTAGTTTTGAAAAACTTATAATGATAAACTTTATTACTTACTTAGGCAAGTATTCTTGTCAAGTTTCAAGTTTATGAACTAAATTAATAAGATTTTTCATATAAACTGTATCCCCCGCTTTTCACTCCCGCAGGGGTGGAATTTTGGAAAATCGTTTGGCATTATTCATAACTTGATTCAAAGATTATTTATACCAATTTTCGAGTTAATCAAGCCACGCACTATAATCCTCCCCTGAAAAATAGACTACCCCATTTCAGCCCGTCACGGGAAGATTTTTAATAAACCCTGATACACATTATTCTTTACTTTCAATATTAGGTATAAATACTGAGTTTCGAGTAAATCGGACTGCGCGCTAAAATTCTTCCACACAAACTTTGAAACCCCCCAATCCCTTATTAGCGGGTAGTTTAGAAGAAAAAAAAACTGACAATCTTCATAATTTATTTAGATAAGTATTCGTGCCAAGTTTCAAGTTTATTAACTCAAGGAATAAGATTTTTCATACAAACGAATTCCCCCCTTTTCACCCTCTTAGGGGTGGAATTTCGAAAAATCCTTTCTTAGTGGATGCCTACTCTTCACGAAGAACACACCCTCCAAATTTCATGTCTCTAGGACCAGCGGTTTAGGCTGTGTGTTGATCTATCAGTCAGTCAGTCAGGACTTTGAATTTTATATCTATACTAGCTTCTGCCCGCGGCTTCGCCCGCGTGGATGTCGGAAATTATCCCACGGGAACGTGCTAACAGGATAAAATGTATGTGCTTCCCCAGTATGCCATCTATCTCTATGCCAAATCAGAAGTTCAGTGGTTTAGGCGTGAAAATGTAACATATAATTTCAAGTTTAAATCCTCCCCTTAAAAACTGAATTACCCCTTTTTGTCCCGTCAGTGGTAAATTTTCGACATCTTTACATACTTATTATTAATTATTTTCTGTTAAAAGTATCAATACTGAGTTTCGAGTTACTTGGACCTCGCATTCAATTTCTTCCACACAAACTTAACACCCCTATGACCCCCTTTAAGGGGTAGTTTTGAAAACCTTATAATGATAAACTTTATTACCTACTTACTTAGGCAAGTATTCTTGCCAAGTTTCAAGTTAATTAACTAAATGAATAAGATTTTTCATATAAACTGTATCCCCCGCTTTTCACCCCCACCGGGGTGGAATTTTGAAAAATCGTTTGGGATTATTCATAACTTCATTCAAAGATTATTTATACCAATTTTCGAGTTAATCAAGCCACGCATTATAATCCTCCTTTGTAAAATTAACTACCCCTTTTCAACCCGTTAGGGGTAGATTTTCGAAAAACCATTATACATGTTACTCTTTATTTTTGGTCTTAAGTATAAACATTGAGTTTCGAGTTAATCGGACCGCGCATTCAAATTATTCCAAACAAACTTCAACACCCCTATATCCCCCATTGAGGGGTAGTTTTGAAAAACTTATAATGATATTATTTACTTAGGCGAGTATTCTTGAACAGTTTCAAGTTTATTAACCGAATGAAGAAGATTTTTCATATAAACTGTATCCCCGCTTTTCACCCCTACAGGGGTGGAATTAAAAAAAAGTCGTTTGAGATGTATGCATAACTTGATTCAAAGATTATTTATACTAATTTTCGAGTTAATCAAGCCATGCAGTAAAATCCTCCCCTGAAAAATTGACTACCCCATTTCAGCACGTCAGGGGTAGATTTTCAAAAAACCCTGATACACATTATTCTTTACTTTCAATATTAGGTATAAATACTGAGTTTCGAGTAAATCGGACTGCGCACTAAAATTTTTCCATACAAACTTTGAAACCCCCCAATCCCTTATTTGGGGGTAGTTTAGAAGAAAAAAAACTGACAATCTTCATAATTTATTTTGATAAGTATTCCTGCCAAGTTTCAAGTTTATTAACTCAAGGAATAAGATTTTTCATACAAACGAATTCCCCCCTTTTCACCCTCTTAGGGGTGGAATTTCGAAAAATCCTTTCTTAGTGGATGCCTACTCTTCACGAAGAACACACCTAATTTTATATATCTATATATATAAAATTCAAAGTCCTGACTGACTGACTGACTGACTGACTGATTGACTGACTGACTGACTGACTGATAGATCAACGCACAGCCTAAACCGCTGGTCCTAGAGACATGAAATTTGGAGGGTGTGTTCTTCGTGAAGAGTAGGCATCCACTAAGAAAGGATTTTTCGTAATTCCACCCCTAAGAGGGTGAAAAGGGGGGAATTCGTTTGTATGAAAAATCTTATTCCTTGAGTTAATAAACTTGAAACTTGGCAGGAATACTTATCAAAATAAATTATGAAGATTGTCAGTTTTTTTTCTTCTAAACTACCCCCAAATAAGGGATTGGGGGGTTTCAAAGTTTGTATGGAAAAATTTTAGTGCGCAGTCCGATTTACTCGAAACTCAGTATTTATACCTAATATTGAAAGTAAAGAATAATGTGTATCAGGGTTTTTTGAAAATCTACCCCTGACGTGCTGAAATGGGGTAGTCAATTTTTCAGGGGAGGATTTTACTGCATGGCTTGATTAACTCGAAAATTAGTATAAATAATCTTTGAATCAAGTTATGCATACATCTCAAACGACTTTTTTTTAATTCCACCCCTGTAGGGGTGAAAAGCGGGGATACAGTTTATATGAAAAATCTTCTTCATTCGGTTAATAAACTTGAAACTGTTCAAGAATACTCGCCTAAGTAAATAATATCATTATAAGTTTTTCAAAACTACCCCTCAATGGGGGATATAGGGGTGTTGAAGTTTGTTTGGAATAATTTGAATGCGCGGTCCGATTAACTCGAAACTCAATGTTTATACTTAAGACCAAAAATAAAGAGTAACATGTATAATGGTTTTTCGAAAATCTACCCCTAACGGGTTGAAAAGGGGTAGTTAATTTTACAAAGGAGGATTATAATGCGTGGCTTGATTAACTCGAAAATTGGTATAAATAATCTTTGAATGAAGTTATGAATAATCCCAAACGATTTTTCAAAATTCCACCCCGGTGGGGGTGAAAAGCGGGGGATACAGTTTATATGAAAAATCTTATTCATTTAGTTAATTAACTTGAAACTTGGCAAGAATACTTGCCTAAGTAAGTAGGTAATAAAGTTTATCATTATAAGGTTTTCAAAACTACCCCTTAAAGGGGGTCATAGGGGTGTTAAGTTTGTGTGGAAGAAATTGAATGCGAGGTCCAAGTAACTCGAAACTCAGTATTGATACTTTTAACAGAAAATAATTAATAATAAGTATGTAAAGTTGTCGAAAATTTACCACTGACGGGACAAAAAGGGGTAATTCAGTTTTTAAGGGGAGGATTTGAACTTGAAATTATATGTTACATTTTCACGCCTAAACCACTGAACTTCTGATTTGGCATAGAGATAGATGGCATACTGGGGAAGCACATACATTTTATCCTGTTAGCACGTTCCCGTGGGATAATTTCCGACATCCACGCGGGCGAAGCCGCGGGCAGAAGCTAGTATATAGATATTACTGTAAAGTTTTATCAAAATCCATTCAGTAGTTTTTGCGTGAAAGAGTAACAAACATCCATCCATCCATCCATACAAACTTTCGCATTTATAATATTATAATAGGAAGTAGGATATCAAAACAAAACCATGACAAAATCTCGACAAATCATCAACAAAATTATTTACTTTTGATGAGAGGGTCCCCTAATTTTCCGTAGTTGAAACATGGAACAGTCTTTCCACTGAGAACCACAGAGCTGAGTATTCTTTCTTATACACAAAAAAGTCTATCTCCATGTTACCTGACACAACTCCTGCATAATATCCTCAAACTCCACTTCATCGAGACACAGTAGCGATATGTGTTCCGCTTCTGCTGCCAGTCGAGCTCGTGCCTTCGTCTCTCTGAACCTTCGGGATGCCCGCTCCAATGACCGCCAGTCGCGCCAGTACATCCACCATCCTCTGGAATGCAAAATTGGGAAAACTGCGTAATTTCTGATCTTTTATTATAAATGATAATTATTTCTGTAAATTGGTTCATAAAATCACTTTTAGAAGTCAAAAACAAATTCGGAAAATTCCTCTTCCATCACTCTGAGAAGAAAGACCGAAACAAACTATGGATTTGTTTTTTTTTTTATCAATCTAATCAACTCAGCCTAGCCCCTCCCAGGCTATGCCACAACACCCTGTCCTCCGCCTTCCGCATCCAGTCTGTCCCAGCCACCTTCTTATGCAACGTTCATAATATCAGCCTATTATCGTCCCAGGTCAGGGCAAAAGCCTATTTTTATACAGAAACGGCATGAGCATTGATCACCGCGGTTGCTCAAGAAGGGTTGGTGATTTCAGACTTATATTAACTATAAAGTTCAGGTTTCCTTACGGTGTTCTCCTACACCGAAGTCCGTATAATGTCCAAGACAAAATCCGCGCATTGTCGTGGAGTTGCGGATACCAGCCCGCTGTACCTAATGTCCAAGACAAACTCAGAAAGCACAATCTTATGAATTGAAAAAGGGAAGTACCTTTGTGACTACTACTTCCCCGGGTTGATCATCAACCTCGTGAATGAGAGGCGAGGCCTTAACTATGGGTTATCACAACTTTTCATAACGAAAGAACTACCTCTGATCAGGTTTCGCCGGCGCCACGAAACAGGGCGGCGGTCTCAGTTGCTCCAGCCTCAAATGCTGCAGCAGCAGCGCCCGGAACAGCCGCACCCCCCTCTCCTCCTCTTCCCCCTGCAGGTCTGGACCTCGCCAGTGTCCCTGGCACTCGTCTCGTCGCTCCTCGTCCAGAGAGACCTGGCGGAGGAGAGGGGCGCGGGGGGTGTTGTAGTCTTCGAGACCTTGGACGCTGCATGCTGGAAGAAGTAGGTGATTAATAATACTAATTAATAAAGTGTGTTGAAGCCTACATCGTATAATGTGACAGATCTGGATCATAGCTGATTTAGTCTTAACTAGACAGTCTCAGTAGAGGCTTGTCTGCCGAAGGCAACCTCATATGTTGCAGGCCGGATATAATTTAGCGCGAATGACATTCGAACGTTCAAGCTAGTGTCAAATAGATTTAGTTAGGATTTTGGGTTTAGAATAAGAAGTGATGATTTAGAATTTTAGACAGAAAGATGTAAAGGCGTTCTGCAAATATAATATAAAAGGAATCATATAGTGTTTGATTCCTCCCGTTACCTCAGAGGGCTCGTCCAGTCCTCTACAGTAGTCATGCAATCGTTGATGGTAAAGCGCGCTAATTTATTATGAGCCTATTCACTCTGGCCTTGAAGACACTTAAATTATAATCGGACGGGAAGACCGCTGCAGGCAAATTGTTCCAGTCCTTCGATGTACACGATATAAACGACGAGGCAAAACGCTTCGTCCGGATCGCGGCGGTGTCAACAACGTAAGGGTACACTCGCCGTACGACGGATTGTCCGATGATAGAACGGTGATGGCGGAATTAAATCATGTAATACCCGCGCACACTCTCCAGAATGCATCCTATGCAATTGTTATGCTACGTTTATGAAAAACCTTTTAGATTTTAATTCATTCAAACATTATCATGAAAACTCTGCTATTGATACCTATATGTTATTATTATTATAAGAGGGGCTTGTGGCTTAGTAATAACAGTCGCGCGGATCGATCGATCAAGTTAAGCTATGCTTGCGATTGGTCCGTGGATGTGTGACCATCTTTACATATCGCACCCCCGGTGCGACACTGTCACTTATGCAAAAATGTAGTTTTTCAGGAGAAGCATTTAAAACTTTGACACCTCACCAAAACAGACGAAAACGGCAATGAAACTCACGCCCTCATACGGAAACTATGCGTACTACAAAAGTAACGTTATTGCACCAAGTAAAGGGGTACTTTAGGACCATTTTTAGATATTTAACTCATTTTTGCATTTTTTGCAAAAGTAACAGTGTCGCACCGGGGGTGCGGTATGGGTCGTCAGTAGCCCGAAAGTCTGACAACCAGTCTTATCAAGGGGTATCGTACTACCCAGTAACTGGGTTGTGGAGGTCAGATAGGCAGTCGCTCCATGTAAAATACTGGTATTCAGCTGCATCCGGTAACCGGTTAGACCGGAAGCTGACCCCAATATAGTTGGGAAAAGGCTAGGCAAATGATGATGTTATTATTATTAAGTGCCATAAAGTTAATGGCTAAAAGCCCACCGCAGTAGGTATACAACCTTGACACGATGTCAACGTATAACAACATTACGTAGGGTCATAGGTACAGCAGGTACCTACATAATTACACTCGTGTTAATTATGCCGTTTAGTAAAGCAATCAAGATTTTAATTTTACATAGTTTCACACGCACATGCTTTACACCATGTGAGTCACAGTCACAAATGTGATTTGTAAATATTTTTTAAGAAAACATTTGCTCAATTCTGAACTAAGTACGTATCAGAATGCATAATAGAGGACTTATTAACATAGCTGAGGATAGCAGTAAGAGTAGGGGAAGAAAATACATCAGCTTGTGCCCAACAGCGCTGTGCCCTCGTAATGACACTGGGTATTGGTGATCGGGTGAACGGGTCCATGGTCGGAAGCGAAAACGGGTGGGTTGCTGTCGCTTCTTTTTGCGAGGAGGTGATGCATGCAAAAGAGGCAGCGGAGAGGGAGAGAGAGCCACCTTACCAGAAGAGCAGCCGGGCGTCGACGGTCGAAGGGCGCTTTACGATCTCCGGCGGATCTCAGAAGCGGGCGGCGAAACTGGGCCTGTATCGTCGCTTGATCAGTCAGGCCCATAGAAGTGGTACGCAGTGTTCGGCCGCACTTGGTGATGGGGCTGATACCAGTCGGGGGTGCGGTGAATGTACAAGTATATCCCGGGCCCCCGACTTATGGTAGTAGAAGGAACAGTGGGGTTTCAGTCGGTAGGAGTCCGACATAACCTTCCGTTCTCCCCAGACGGCGAGTATCCATGAGGATTCACTCCACATTTCACCAGTTATGTTTAATGGATGAGGCTGGCACAGGAGCGTGGGGATTGGCACAAGAAAAGAGAGGCCGATGTCCAGCAGTGGGGGAAGTCGGGCTTTGGATGATGACGTATGTACTTAGTCAGTCAAGAGCCCGTTGCTGTTCAACTCAAGTTTTATGGCAATATTTAAACAACGAACGGCAATGAAAAATAGCTATTTATTATTTATATCTTGTTCTAGAAACTTCAATCATACAAAAATAATAATAATCCTAACATTTCAGTTCTAAAACAATCCTGAACTTGTTAACGCCAATCAAAAAGTTGTAAATTAATTTGTTCCAATAAAATAAATTGAAAGTCACGCAAAGTAATGTTACGTAATTTGTTTGATAGGCATTGTTTCAGATATAGGCATATTTTATCTGAACAAGCTTTGTATGAGGTTCTGTCTAGCCATTTTTGTTTAACGAAACGAAAATTTTTGGAAGTGCAACTGCTAAACATGGGCACTTCGTATCCAGCATAACATATTCAGCCTATAATGTTCCCACTGCACTGCACTGCAGAGACACATGCCTCGTCTCGGTGAGAGGGAGTGTGCCGTAATCCACCATGCGGGCCCAGTGCGGTTTGGTAGATGTCACATGTTTTCGATTTTTTTGGTCTAGGACATGCCGGTTTCCTCACGATGTTTTCCCTCACCGTTTTAAGAGTAGTGGTGATGAAACAGTTTACTACAACTCGTAAGCCGCGACTGTGACCACTAGGACACTACTGCTCATTATTTTTAACAAGACAAAAATTTTGGAAGAGCAACTGCTACCCCAGTACCGCTTCGGTATCGGCCGAATGTTCGGTCGTTTCCTGCTACGTAGTTACTATATGGTTTGGTCGGTTCCTATCCTACACTCCTACATTCTTTCAAATATTGACTATGGTCCCGACCCAACTGAGCCGATCCGAACTATTTTCTCACTTTCAATAATATTCAGTTCGGCCATGTGTCGGTCCGAACCGAACATTCGTACTTTGCACTTCGGAGTAGGCCTCCAGGGCATTTCGAATCCTAATAAATAAACTTATTATTTTTAATCCTTGGTCGCACGTCAGTTTTTCCATCAGGAATTGCTCCGAAGAGGCCTAGAGTTCATCTATGCCCGTTCGTAAGCGAACTCATTTGTTTTTAAACCAATTTTTCAGAGATTCACACCTCTACACTGTTCGAATTTCGAAGTGATGCATAGAGAATACCTCTTTATAATATTAGATTTGGTGTTAATATCGTATGTATCGATCATTGTTATTGTATGTACCTATCAACTCATCTTAGGAAAATTGTCTGGAGGTCGTTCCTTAATGTCTGCTAGACAACAAGTCTTGAGACAATGGTCCTCCTACAGACAACTACGGGCGTTCTATAGAAACAAATGAAAGAGTAAAACTAGGTTAGTAACACAATCACAATGCCCAGCAGGCGATAGTGTTTCCATGCTGGGACATTAGATAGGTAGGTATGTCATATCCAACATGTTCGAGACTTGAAGTCTCAAATGAAAAGTAGTAGGTCAGGCAAACGTGTGCCATTGTCGTCTGCATCATCAATTCATCACAACAGAACCTCTTTTTTGGGGTTTTAGGGTTCCGTACTCAAAGGGTACCAACGGGACCATATTACTAAGGGTCCACTTTTGCGTCGGGCGGGGGTTAAAAACAAATGACACTAGGCGTCGAAGTACTCGTCTGCATCGCTGTCATCCGGAAAACGTAGATATTATGTTTTTGTAGATGACTGAACCAAAACCTCTGCACAGCAAAGGCGCCTAAGGGACTAACGCAACTTTACGCATCCGTAAAGCTGCGATGCGTACGCATGCCATACAAAATCGTAGTTTTCTATGGACAAAAGCTGAACAGAGCTCAATAAGAATATAATAAAATAGAATACTCTTTATTATGTACACCATATAAATTACAGAACATAAGTATATAGTATCACCCAGGATTCACCACATATCACTGTATTTTGAGAGATAAGAATGTAGTTTTTTTTTTTTTTGCCATGTAAGTAGACGTACATTTTACAAAGGGTGACACAATGGACGGTCTTATCGCTAAGAGCGATCTTTTAAGGACAACCTTCACACACCTTTACAAGTGCTTAGTCCCTTAGTGTGCATACATATAAGCGACTCGAATCAACCGCAGAGACCACTGCGCCATCAACAGCCGTCGACAAAGTGCCGCTCGTGTATTTGAGTACAGTCACGGACACCAATATGTCAACACTTGGTAATTTACAATTGCGATTTTTTCGCTTTTCTTTTCGATTTTTGATGAAATACGACACATTACATAAACCTATGGGTTCGAAAATGCTATGTCAGTAACAACATAAAATTTAATAAAAAAATAAAGGAGTAAATCGCTTTTGAATAAAGCCGAGTGTATACATACTTTTGCTCGTGACTGTACTTACGAAGTTACGAGCTTAAATACACGAGCGGCATTATTTCGACGGCTGCACTTGCCTTTGCTGTTGACGCGTGCCGCTCCTGCGTATGAGCACTTGGGTATGGTGGAGACTACAAACACGTTTTAACAATGCCTCTAATTCTACTTACCCCTCAAAAACGATGACTGCGACCGACCGTTCATTGTTAATGTAACACTGAAAGGAAAACAGTCAAATTGTTAGTCAAACTGCTGCTAATAACTACACACTCGTCAACTGTGGTGTATATGGCAGCGGCTGAAACAGGTACAAATCAAGGATATATTTTTATTTATCACACACTAGGTCAATAATTTGCCGTGTTATACTTAGCCATTGAATTTGCTATAGAATTACTTTCCCTCAGTTTACTCAAATACTTTTGAGGAATAAATAAAGCACCATTTGTCAATATTTAAATAGTTTTTATTTAATGGGACAATAAACAGAATTGCTAAACTTTGAGTTTTATTCATAAACGTTGCGTAAAACGACTGTTTAACAAAACATTGTAGACGTTTGAACGTCACTTAACTTTAATCAAAGTTTATAAATAAAGGGAAATGATGGTAATGCAAGTGTTGGTGGTTTTGATGAAATACCTAGTGTGTGTGTGTTGTTGTTGTTATGTTGTCATTGTTTGTTGTTGTTCTTGTTACTAACTCAGCAGTAATTTTAATAACAAGACATCGGCATTGCTATACCTATAGATAACTAAATTAAAATACATGTATTGTGATATTATTACAAGTATTCTGGGAGACCGAATATTTATCGCTACAGTACCAGACATACCTAGATACTCCAATTATGATCTAGTCTAGACGACTACCCATTTATAAATCTTGAGGTCAATCCTTCTCAATCTTAGATTCTCTTTTGTTTTTTTGCTGTGCCAGACATTGAAGAAAATATTTTATGAAACCACCACTCGAAAAAATATTTACATACTAGCTTCTGCCCGCGGCTTCGCCCGCGTGGATGTCGGAAATTTACCCACGGGAACGTGCTAACAGGATAAAATGTATGTGCTTCCCCAGAATGCCATCTATGTCGCGGGCCCTTTGTGGCTAATTACAATAGAAAACCAATTGTGTCTCATTAGTGGTGATTAAGAGGGTACCTATATGATATCTTTACCTAAGTACCTAACTAATTTTAAAAAAAAAACTCAATAACAGAAAATTAAATACCTACCTACCTAAATAAACCTATTTCTGATGATAACTAATCTAAACTCCATAAAAAATCCCTAAAAACCAAATCTATACGAATGACTAATCCTACCTAACAGTATTATAAAATAACCTACGGTCACTACGTACACTATCAAATATATACTACAATTAAAATCTATACCTACGACTTATATAAAAATAAACCTAAATAACTCTAAAAACTAAAAGGAATAAAAATGAACTCCACTGCGGGTGACCCAACCTACGACAAACTTAGTATTTGCGGTTGGTACAGTACAGACAGTGGTAATCGGGTATAGGGATCGAACCGCAAAATTAAGTTTGTTTTTTATTGTATATACTTTTCCGGGATAAAAAGTATCCAGTGTGGTGCCCAGGATATTAAAGAATAATTATACCAAGTTTCATCGTAATCGAACCGGTAGTTTTTGCGTGATGCCTGAACAAACAGACAGACAGACAAAAATTTTTTTAATCACATTTTTGGGTTTGGTGTCGGTCAAGTAACACCCCCTGCCATTTATTTTTTGGATATTTTCAATGTACAGAATTTTCACTTCTACAGATTTATTATAAGTATAGATATAGATTGCATTCTTAAGAGGGTTCATCTGTTCGGCTGGCAGCGTCGCATTTCTAGTGGTTTTTCGTGCTTATATGATTAAATTTAAGCCAAAATATTCTTTTTTTTTCAGCCAAGTACTAAATCGTTGGTATTTTGATGAAATTGGGTACGAGGATACTTTGAACCCAGAGAAAGTACATAGGCTACTTTTTATTGACATACCACGCGGGCGAGCAGCGGGCGGAAGGTAGTAGACAACTATATCATACATGCAGGCCAAGCACAAAACATACTAAAGGTAGGTAGTATAAGTTAATTGTCTACTTCACACATAATTAAATTCCGAGTAATAGGATTAACTTGCGCAATTTTACAGTGTCGGGGGAGCGGTGAATGCTTATGCGAATCCCGCACGGGGGGCCCTAAGCAGAGGTGGAAAACCGCGGAGGTTTTAGCCGGTAAGAGTCGGGCATCCCCCTCTGTCACCCCCACGATAGGGGAAGTCCACGAGGATTTCCACCGCGGAAAAAAAAAACTACCTTTTGCTTTAGCACTGAAACCGAGCTGATCTGAAACGTAGCACTTGAATGAGCGTTTTAAATGAAACAAACAAAACACAAAACGCAGCTTTGAACTCCAAGTAATATTTAGAACAAACATAAATCAAGTCAGAATTGTGAGGGCAAAACTTTTTTTTAGGTAAATCTCAATAATATACAACAAAGTAAGTTACGTTCTTGAAAATATCTAAGGATAATAAAAGTCACTTCACATTTAAGAAAATTTGATTGAGTGTAACTGTTCATAAAATGTTAGAAAGGCACTCTGGTAAACATTATAAAATAACCATTATTATTGTAGTGTTTCATTTAATGTGCGTACAAAGACACACACAATAAAAATAAGAAGAAATAAAGAATAAGATAAGAATAAGATAAAGAAGAGGAAGAAGAAGAAGGAGGAAGGAGAAGAATAAGATATACATTTATCAAAGAGCTAATTTGTATACGCTTTGGTAGACCAAAGAGTATACAAATTACATACTCTTTGCTATAGACTACTTTGGAGACAAAGCCGCTCAAATATTAATAACCTCTACTCTTCTAAAACACGAGACAAAGGAAACACTATTTCAAAACAAGATCGTTTCCTATATTTCAAGATATTTTCCCCTAAAACAACAAAACCTCACACCCCTAACCTCATTTCATAACGCATTGCCAAGCAACAGCCCTAATTAAAAAAAGAACAACACATCGATATTCAAAATGCAATGCAGCCATATTGGAAAAAAAATTCTTTAGTATAAACGTACCTGATATCACTTTACAAGTCTGAAAATCCATTCTGAGGACCTGATTCCACCAGCGTGTCTATCCAAGAATGTCTGCGGACTGACAGTGAGTTAAACAGTAGCGACCTTGCAGCACGGGTCATGACCCTGACACACATTTGTACGCATGCGCGTGGAACTGGGGGTTGGTCGGAACTTCGGAGGGGCTGTAGTTCCAAGTATCGCGCTAGGCTATCGTACTACGCTTGATTTCAGTGTCATGTTATTGATGTTGTACACGAGGAATGTTTTGTAAACAATTAATAATTTCCTTATTTGTAAATAGTAATACATAATATTTTTTCTTAAACATTCTCTTTTCAGTTATGAATACAAGACGATGCTAAAGCTTGGCTGTTGGAAAGGGGATTTTTTAAAATTCATTACAAATCTATATCAACACAAATAAATTAAATAACAGCTTTTAACTAAATGCTATGAAAATAATAGCTTATAACTATGCATATGAAAGTATATACAGTACCTACAGGGCCCGTGGCTAAATAATAACAGCCGCACAGGTCGATCGGTCAGGTTAAGCTACGCTTGCCGCGGTTGGTCTGCGGATAGGTGACCATCTTTACATACCGAGACCCCTCCGTGCCTCGGAAAGCACGTTAAGCCGTTGGTCCCGGCTGTCATTCGTGGATCTTTGACAGTCGTTACGGGTAGTCAGAAGCCCGAAAGTCTGACAACCAGTCTTACCAAGGGGCAGGAGTATCGTAACGTATTACCCAGTAACTGGGTTGTGGAGGTCAGTTATGCAGTCGCTCCATGTAAAATACTGGTATTCAGTTGCATCCGGTTAGGCTGGAAGCCGACCCCAACATAGTTGAGAAAAGGCTAGGCAGATGATGATGATGATACAGTACTTATAAAAAAAAACAATGTTTTAAATTTTAGTCTGCCTGTCTGTGTGTTCCGGCGAATCGGCTGTTGGCACTTTCACTGGCAGATAGCTGATGTTATAATATAAGGCTTGTTAGGCTCAGGCTTGTTTTAGAAAAATAATGTTTTCCAACATGCACGCGAACGAAGTCGCAGGCACAACTAGTCTTGAATATATTTCTCCATCAAAAAAAGCAAACCTGATTTTTTTTTTCATTTGCTAGCGTTCGTCCTTGTTATGTAGAACAAAGCCGCTATGTGGATCACTTTCGATTTTCTATAATTGGATATTTTCTTACTTAGCGTTGATAAATGGATGGATACTTAATGTATCGATTCGCCATTATCGTGCCCATCTCTAATAATAATTGTTCTTTCCACCTAAATAATATTATGGGCGTTGTTTTAAACTGTTTTATCCTCATTTAGATGCTATTTTAATGTCAGGAATAAACTCAGGATCTAGTCGTAGGATTTCTTCTATCAATATAGGAAAATCAGCCTGTCGCATCACTTTTTTTCTAATCAACCTATAATGTTCCCTGTTCTAGGACACAGGTCTCCTCTCTTCGAGAGAGAGTAGTCTGTAATCTACCACGCGGGCCTGTGCGGGTTGGTAGATGTCACATGTCATCGAATTGTTGGAACTACAATTCGAAGACTACCTTCACCACTGTTCTCAAAACGGTGTACGAAAACATGGTGTGGAAACCGTCAGAACCAAAAATTCGATGACATGTGACATCTACCAATCCCCACTGGGCCCGCGGCCGCGTGGTGGATGACGGCCCACTCCCTCTGAGTATGTATATAAACTTAGTGGGTATAACTTTATATTCCAAGGTTTCATAAAGTAAATTCGCGTGTAAGAACTAATTAAGAACAAACTTTGTCTAGAAGGTTTTGCTAAACAAACAAACCGCCGACATTTATTTGATCTTGAATTATTGTTATGGGTTTTGTTCTAGTAAAAGAAAAAGAAAAGTTTTGCGATATTGGAACTGTTATTTCTGTTAATTTTAGGCCAACTTGTGTCCAAATTATATTTGAGGATATAAATGCGATGCTAGGTCGAAAATGGAAGCTTTCGTTTGCCAGTTCTTCTGCAGAGGAAATTCCAAACTAGAAATGAATAGAGGTTCCTTGTTGGCACCTCATTTCTGACATTGAAAACAATACAAGTGCCTTGCTTTACCGCCTATGGCTAGAAATACAGGCGAGACGCGGTCCAAAGAAAAAGTTTAGAGACCTGTCTCCAAGGGCTTCCCGAAACACTTCCATTACATTTACATATAATTATTATGTTCAGCGATTATTCGGCTTTTAATATTTTTTTGGAAATTCTCACTTGACTTTTTTATTTTTCTTTTAGTGTGTCGCTTTTTTTGAAAATATATGTTTTTAATTATAAATCCTTAATTATGGTCTACGATCGATAAAAATTATTATCTGTCTAAACATCACCCAAAGTGACTGAAATTGGCACAAAGGGAAAATGTTTGCTCGTCTAGATTCGTTCTAGATTTGCAGCCTTTAAAAAATGGACAAAATAATGGTAATCCCCAACTAATTTTAATACTTCGTAATTTTAGAAACTTCAACGAACCCTCAGCTTTACTTTTCGTACTTTTCGGGACATTATTTGTAGAAATCGGACATGAACAAACATGGTCGGTAAGTCGAAAAAATTGTTTTTCATACTTGGTAGTACTTACTAATTGATGATCAAACGAACTTCTGGAAGTGAAGTTCGATCAATATTATATGAGTTGCTTCATCCGAGGATATATCATTAACCACGTAGTCCTTTCAACCTACAAGGCATAATCGCACGCTTTTCAGAGAGAATCGAATAATCGATTCAATTTTTTTTTTTTTTTGTCAATGGTATACTTACGCCATTATCGTCCGGCCGAATGTCACCTCATTTCTTTAGAGACAAACCTTAGTAAAGATGCCTATTCCTAACTTTAGGGGACGTGGTGGGTGGGTGTTTATATCCTCGGATGAAGCAACTCATATAATATTGATCGAACTTCACTTCCAGAAGTTCGTTTGATCATCAATTATATTTCGTTGCTTCATCCTTCGGATATATCATTAACCACGTAGATGTTTAGAGCCTAAACCTGGGTAACTGTATTATGATTATAAGATAAATAATACAATTTTACTATAGATAGGCAATCTTTATTAGAGAAAAAAGAAAACAAAGTTTTAAATGATTTAGATTAATTCAAGAATAATCAACAGGTAAATAACATTTGCAAATGAAGAAAATAATAAATTAAGGCAACATATACATAGTAATGTAACTAATCACTTGGTAACATATCTTGATTAGTGGAACGTAATATAGTTTGAGCAAAAATTCCGTCTGTATTGATCGGACGGTTGTAAAATCTGGCGAATGTTGACGATGAGTTCGTCCAACCCGCTGTCTTGTGAATAGTGTTTAAGTCTACACCTGCAGAGGCGGCGGCTGACGTGGACGCGTGGCGCGTGCTATGAGCGCCGTACACGTTCACGTTAACGCCACTTTCCGACAGAACCTGTCTCAACCATCTGCTGATAGTTTGAGACGTAGCCTTATTGTGCGGTTTCTTAAAGGTGAGTAGCAGGTTATCCGTGCCTATTGGTCTCAAACCAGCAGTAACCGTTAAATAATAATTTAAGGTTGTAGCTGGACATATCTTTAGGTTTTCTTTGAAATATGGAATGTTCAGAACCGGTTGCTCGCGCCCGGCTGCTGATGTTTTGATAGTATCAGTTATTAAAATCTTTAATCCAGAGGAAGATTGAACTATGTTGGAAATTTTAATTAGTGATAGGGTCTGCACCCGTTGTCCCGTACATAAGGCTAGCAATATTGACGCTTTTTTCGTAATTTTCTCTAGAGATAGCGAATTATTTGGGTGCCAACTAGAAACCAAGCTGAGTACTATTTCAGGATCCCAGGTACTGCAATATTTTGGCCTTGGTGGGTTTTGT
Organism: Apamea sordens; assembly: GCA_945859715.1. Taxonomy (NCBI): domain Eukaryota; kingdom Metazoa; phylum Arthropoda; class Insecta; order Lepidoptera; family Noctuidae; genus Apamea; species Apamea sordens. The sequence goes on from OX244002.1 coordinate 4,051,177, forward strand.
CTATATATTCCTCTTAATAAACGTTTAATTAGCTCATCTGACCCTACGTTATTCCCTAGGAGTAATGATAAGGCAGATCGATGACAATTTATGGAGCCATAGGATGCTCCATTTTGAAAAATTTCAACTAAGAACGTTATAACAGAATTAATTGAAGGATTGAACACTTCAACGTCATTTTGGGAACAAAACTGCCACCATCGCTTGTATGAGACTTCGTATTGCTTCATGGTACTTGGGGAGATAGAAGCTAATATTAAATCTAACGCTACCGAAGGGGTGTTACGTCTTGCGAAAGCCGTCCTGAGAGTGTCGCGGCCCCCAAGGAAAGGCGGTTGAACAGCGGATGGTACGATCTGAAATGGGAGCGTAAAAGATCTCGATTAGGGTTAAAATAAATTATCTCAGAAATTGCCATACTTTTTAGTAGAGGGAACCATGGTTGTCCCGGCCAGTAGGGGAAAACCAATACACCCGTTGCCCTATTATCCAGGATCTTTCGTAAGCATTTAAGTATTAACGAAAAAGGTGGAAATGCGTAAAAGAAGTAAAAGTGCCAATCCACCGTGAAGGCATCGACCGTTAATGCGTCAGGATCGGGTTTCCATGATATATATAAAGGACATTTGGCATTGGTTCGGGTGGCGAATAGATCAATGTCGGGCTGACCCAGTCTTTCGACTATGACTCGAAACGCCTTGTCCGACAATTCCCACTCTGTGTCAACATTGATCTTCCTAGATTCTGCATCCGCTTCTACATTATCGTGCGTGTTAATGTAAGAAGCGAAGAGAACAATATTGCGTTGCTCGCACCACTGCCAGATGTCTCTTGTCAAGTTATTGAGATGCGGAAACTGAATTCCACCCATCCTGTTTATATAGCTTAAAACTGTAGTATTGTCGACTCGAAGCAATATATTACAGTTAGACATGCTCTTGGCAAAACACTTTAGTCCCATGAAAACCGCTAACAGTTCTAAGAAGTTTATATGAAATGACAATTCGTCCTCTGTCCAATTACCATTTGCCCCGAAACCGTTGCAGTAAGCCCCCCAGCCGCTTCTAGAAGCGTCTGTATATATTTCCAATGCATACGTTTGATCTGTTCTCATGGAGTTTTTCGAGTTTGTTATATTTTCTTCCCACCAATGCAGATCCGGTAAAATAGATTTATCTAGTTTTATCTTTGCTTCGTATGATTGGTGTCTCTGAAGGGCTAAACATTTTAGGCGTTCTAAATTTTTTGTATAGAGCCACCCGTATTTAATGGCTGGACAAGCAGCTATCAATACGCCAATTAATCGAGAAAACTCTCTGATTGTACACTTAGGAAGTCTGGAGAACTTATTTATTAACTGAAATATATTGCCACGTTTTTCCGATGGTAAACTTAGAGTCAAGTCAACGCTATCAAATATGAAGCCTAGAAATCTGCAGGATTTTTGTGGTTCTAAGACGCTTTTCTTATAATTCACCATAAAACCTAAGCATTCAAGAAGGCTTAAAGTCTCTTTTACATTTTTGCAGCATTCTAAATACGTATCTCCTACGCAAAGAATGTCGTCTAAGTAGATGACTGATTTGTGATTGTTACACCTTAGATAATTGACAACTTCCCTCATTATCTTAGTGAAAATCCTAGGAGCAACAGAGACACCATAGGGCATTGCGTTAAACTGATAGATTTTGTTATCAAAGATAAAACGTAAGTATTTGCGGTGTTTTTCAGCCACGGGTACCAAAAGGTACGCCTCTTTTAAATCAATAGTTGCTAAATAACTCCCCTTAGTTATTAGTCTTGCCGCCGTTCTGTGGTCCTCCATTTTGAAATGCGAGCTGTCTACAAATTTATTTAGTGACTTTAGGTTAAGAATGAACCTCTTGCCCCCATTAGCTTTGGGAGCTAAGAATATATTGGATATAAAATCATTTTCAGAACGGCTGCAGATAGATACTGCTCCTAAGTCTATTAGTTCTTGTATGACAAGATACATTTCGGATCTTTCCCGAGGGGATAGCACAGTACTGGGAATAAAGGTTTGTTTGACATTACGCTTAAATGGAATAGTTAAACCCTCTGAAATCCATTTCAGTATCGTTGTGTTATCCGAAATATTTTTCCAACAATTGTAAAAATATTTAATTCTACCAGCATGTACCTCTATGGATGTTGGTTGGCAGCACGATGTCTGAACTGGTTTGAGGTTGGTGTCCTTGTTTGTGGCGCTGGTGGAGCTGTCCTGCGTCCCGTGGGAGTGGTCTTCTTCAACCCCCCTCGCCCCCCTCTGTTCGACGACGGGTAACGAGGAGGGCCCCTCCAGTTTCCCTGCGGCCGAAACTGGCTAGTCGATGGCTGGGGTGTTGGTAAGATCGTTGACTTTACCGTTGGGGCAGACTTCTTGATTTGGAGACCTTGTTTTTCGATCGCTCTTGACGCTTTTATCTTTTCCGAGAGTTTATTGCCGAAAAGCATATCATCCCTGTCTATTTCTTGAATAATGGTCAAAAATGATTTGTCTAGGCCGGGTGTTACGTACTTTTTTCGGGCCTCCGTCTCTACAAAGTGGAGGTCACATAGGATGCGACAGCTGTCACTCAGATGTTTCACAGCCACGAGTCTGTCTTTGTCACTTTCCAGCAAAAGCTCCAATCCCTTATTGAGAGCAGTAATCCCGGCGCCCAACTGCTGCTGAATACTCTCGATTGCTTTATCGCGGTATCGAGCCGAGTCCGCTATGGCGGCCTGGATCTCGGGATTTAATCTTGGAGCTTGTATCAAGGGACAGTTTTCGGGTACTGGATTTTGCTTAAGTAATTTATCTTTAACTTCTTTATCCATACCTTTTTTTAAAATGGATAACCATAGAAGTGATAAATTCTCGTGTATCTTCGGTCCAAATTTAGGAACATCCTCGACGACCTCCCCTAAGGCTGCGAGAACGTCGGGATTCAATTCAATCGCTGTGGTAACTTCTGGATCAGGTTCGGAACTGTTCGTGGCATTTTGTTCATTATCCACGTTCGCACATTGTGAACTGTCCTCATTCAAGGTCACCATGTGATAATCTTGTTCAATTTCTAGAACAAATAAAAATATTTTTATTTGTGGGTAGATTTATAATAATGTTTTGCGCCTTGTGTTAACGCGCGGTTAACGTCTTGGCTTTAAACCCAGTACTTTAGTGAGTGGTAAGGAAAGTAATAATTAACTCATTATTGAGTTCGATACGCCGACGTGTTAACACACGGTTAACCTCCCGGCATAATAAGCAACGCTGTGTTGGCACTCGGACAACCTCTGCGTGCTATTTTATAATAGTTTAATCACTGGTGTGTCACTAAAACTTTGTAATACGTTAAAAACTCACCTGAATCTTTTTCGCCGTCTGACGAATCGGTTTCAATTATTCGTTGGCGTCGGCAGTGTTCTTTATCCTCCAATCTTCTTATTTTACGTTTGTAACGTTCTATTTTATCACTATGTCTTCTTTTAGGCATGATTGCGAGAAAGATATTTATTGCGTGTATACCCAATTAATGTCACTAACGATTTTTGGCGCGTGCGCACTCTGCCTCGCACGAAAAAAGAATGAGGTGACATTCGGCCGGACGATAATGGCGTAAGTATACCATTGACAAAAAAAAAAAAAAAATTGAATCGATTATTCGATTCTCTCTGAAAAGCGTGCGATTATGCCTTGTAGGTTGAAAGGACTACGTGGTTAATGATATATCCGAAGGATGAAGCAACGAAATATAATTATTGTATTGTTACCGCTTGACCTACAATGCGACATACAAAAAGAAAAATGTATAAATTCTAAAGTCAAGTGAGAATTTCCCTATTAATATAAAAAAACGGTGTAACTCCGTTTATATAAATAATCGCTGACCATACATGGAGGTGTTTCGAGAAGCCCCTGGAGGCTTCTAAAATTTCCTCTGTACCTCGTTTCACGGGCCACCCTCTGTATAATAATATGTAAATAAATCTTTGGAATCTTGAAGCTTCGATATAATTTTGTTCTATTCTAAAAACTCTTTAAAGGAATCAGGCTTGATTTAGTAGTGTAACCTCAAGATCATTTTAAGACCCAGTTTATTATTTAAATCATCTACATTCATACAAAACATTGCTCCTACGCCTTTCGATGTCTGATTGAGTTAGTTCATTGGTTTAATAGTCCGGGACTCAATTGGTTATCGGCGGTCGTTGTGCAACTACTCATATCGTGCCGGAAGATCCACATTGGTCAGGATTACGTCCAGATAACTCGCGCAGGGAACACGTGTCTTCACTCCCGAAAATTAAGGACATTGTTGGAGGAAAATGGTCGCGAATTGAAAATTTATATTCTAAAAGTTGGAGGAGTGTTTCTGGTCTTTAGTTTTGTGTTAAAAAAACATGTGTAATCAAACAAAATGAAAAATAGTTCAAAGATAAAAGTGTCAACGGACTCCGAGCCGTTCTGCTGTAAAAAACTCTCAGTGATTGCCTGTGCATTTGCTATAGTGTCTTTACTAGTACAAACATACAATTATGTAGATAGTGGTGATGTACACTTTGATTTACAAGCTATGAAGATAATGCAGAATGTTCTAGAAGAAAGAATAGACGAGAAAATAGATGCGTATCTGATGGAGATCAGTAGGACTACATCTCATAGGCTAAAAAGAGAAGCAATGCTGGTAAGTGGTAAACTTTAGGGAGTATGTGAATGTAGAAGCTAATATTGAATGAAAGATTTGTTATTCAAAGGGTCTTTAATAAAAAGAGATTTAAGAGACGCTTCCGCTAGTCTAAAGTACCTAATATTATTTATAGAGAAAGTAACCCATTTACCTATATTCATTTGAATCGACTATTTAACAATCTAAATAATCGATAAGATTCCATGTCTAAATATAGTCTCAATTGCGGCTGTAGTACGCAAAAAGCCCACGTCGAACCGCCCACGAGTTTCACTTCCTAATTCAATGTAACGTCATAGTTCTTTTATTATGTTCTTTTATTATGATGAAACAGTGTACAAATGATACACAAACACCGATGACACAAATGCAAGGAAAATACTAGCTTTTTTATAAATAGCGCCTTTTGGATTAAATTCTTTAAAACAGTAAAAAATAACAGAATAAAACCTGTTGCAAATAAAGACTGTTTGTAGTTTTTAACACTTGTACTATTTTGTCATCAATTTCTTGAAGTTTGTACAAAAATAATGATTCAAACAATGGCCAAGATACCACAGAATAAATTCTTTTATAATAGTTGAAATTATACTTCTGCTATCTATTGGAACGAAAATCAATCATCAATATTTTCCGCCGCGTCTTTATCTATTATAGTAAACTCCATCTTGATCAAAACAGTTTGGTGTAGGACCAACGAGGTCCTAAGTCTATTTTCGACTCCCAACTTTGAGATAAGAATACGGTTGTAAACGCCACTACGAGTAATGTGTAATAAAGTATCCTGCTAGAAATTACTATATTTTAATTTCAATACAAGTCGTGAGATGAGCGCAATACGTCTAGTTTTAATCTCATAAACGCTGAATAAATGGTAATTTGTAACCTTAATTTAGAGTGTAATAATGGCTATGAGACATAAAAAAAAATGTTAATAAAGTTTCAAAGTAGCAAAAAATATACATTTAAATCATTTTTTTCACCACAATTTTATTTTTACAGGTTATATTCTATTTTTCTAAAATAATAGGGGTTAAAGTTCGAAATTGCCGTTTTATTTTAATAGGTAGGTACTTCAAATTGACGTAGAACCTTCATGGTTCGAGATTTTTGAGTGAAATTTTTTTCACATGGTACCTATGAAGTTCTTCTTTTAAAAAATGTGCAACATTCGATTATCGACTTTCAGTTGTTTTTTTTATTCAGCTTAGACAAGAAAGATGGATACTTCGAAAGTTCGAGTTATTTTTGAATACGAGTTCCGACGCGGAACTAACGCGGCAGAAACAGCTCGCAATATCAATGTTGCATTTGGAGAGGGGGACTGCTAATGAACGCACCGTGCGATTTTGGTTTAAATGCTTTAGTGATGGAAACTTTGATTTGAAGAACGAACCACGTGGAAGACCACAGGTGAATAACAATGAATTGAAAGAGATGGTGGAAGCCGATCCGAGCCACACTACCCAGGAATTAGTGGCATGGTTTAACGTTACCTTACTAACAATATTGACTCATTTACGTCAAATCAATAAAATAAAAAAATATGAGAAATGGGTGCCTCATGATTTGACTGATCTGCAGAAAGAAACGCGTGTTGAAACTTGTGTTGCCTTGTTGAATCGATACAGAAATGAAGGAATATTAGATCGAATTGTGACATGTGTCGAAAAGTGGATTCTTTACGATAACCGTAAGCGAAAAATGCAATGGCTGACCCCAGATCAAACGCCGCAACAGTGTCCTAAAGCAAAGCTTACCAATAAAAAGGTAATGGTAACTATTTGGTGGTCCCAGCATGGTGTTATTCACTATAACTTTCTCCGATCTGGTCAAGTAATAACGGCAGATGTCTACTGTGCTGAACTCCGAACAATGATAGCAAAACTAGCAGTGAAACAGCCCCGGCTCATGAATCGATCTTCACTATTATTGCCCCATGATAACGCGAGACCTCATACAGCACGAGAAACCGTTTTAACTGTACAGGAACTGCAATTAGAACACATTCGTCACCCTCCGTATTCGCCAGACCTTGCTCCAACGGACTACCATTTTTTTCGTGATTTGGACAATTTTCTACTTTTTAAAAAGTTTTCTTCTCAGGAGGCAGTACAAAATGCTTTCACGCAGTTTGTCGAATCTAGATCACGAGAGTTCTATCGCAAAAGCATAAATGACCTTCCTATTAGATGGCAGCAATGTAATGGTAATTATTTTGATTAAATAAATATGTTAAATTAAAAAAAAAAACGAATTTCATTTTTCAGTACAAATCGGCAATTTCATACTTTAACCCCTAATACTATATTTGATATAAAAAAGGTGGCAACCCCAAAAAAGTAACGTATTCTCTTGTTTCCTTCAGAAACAATCAGTAAATCACGAAGATAACACTGTGACTCCTCACGTGGAGTTCTTCAACCCTAAAATGCGGCCAGAGCTTGAAGATAAGGATGCAGCAGAGATGAGAAAGACTGGTGCTAAGGGTCCGGCGCCTGGTGGAGACACGTGGGTCTGGTTGACCAGCTATTCGAGAGTGCCAGTAAGTAAGACCATCTTAAACTATCCCTAACTTTAAGATAGCAGTAGTGGTCCAATGATAATGGCCGCGACTTTCGAGTAGGTCGTAGGTTCGAACCCACATAGGCGCTTTACTTTGTGTAAATTATTTCATCACCACTGCTCTCAAAATGGTGAAGGGAAACATCGTGAGGAAACCGGCATGTCTTAGAACCAAAAATTCGAAGAAATATGATATCTACCAACCCGCACTGGATTACGGCCCACTCCCTCTCACAGAGAGGAGGCCTGTGTCCCAGCAGTGGGAACATTATAGGCAGATTATGCTAAACTTTCCCCGCTAAATATTAGAAAAGTGCTTCAGGAGATATTGGCACTGGCATTACTTATTTAATAAAGAGAGCTATCTTTAGCCGGATCAATGTTTGTTCAGTTTTGTGCGTCGTTTCGCCGACGACGGTTTTATTAGGATTGCTAATGTATTCGCTCAACTAAATAATGATTCTCCTTAGTCTTCTATGATAAATGATTTTATTTTGTAAGAAGGTTTGTACAAACACTTTTACACGTCAATCATATTTTAAAACTAGATGAGGTCTGTACACAACACTTATGTACTTCTTCACTTATGTACTTCTTCTTAGCGTGTCGATAGCAATCTAAATGGACTCAGCCCAGAATTCGGCTACTGGTTTGGCGCCATCACCAGCGTCCATCAGTTCTAATAAAATATGGGACAAGCATCCTAATGGCGTAACACACTAGGCTGTCAATCTCAATCTGAATCATTTTGAAGGATATTGCTAATCCATTGCTTCGTACTTGTGTGTTCGAAAAATGTGTCTGCTACACATAAACAATGGAATGAATGTTGCTGAACTGTCAAAATGAGACTTATTGCTACTGATGTGAGTGTGGTACGCAATTACCCCGCAGTTTTTAAACTTTCAATAGTATAAATGATACGATTCCATGATCAATAAGTACAGACACCAGCAGGTCAAGCTACCCGAAACTACCAAATTTTCCCAATCAACCTTGAACCTTAATACTTTATCGATAAAGTTGAAAATCTATCAAAGAAATTTGACAAATTGTAGTAGCTTGATGTGCTGGCGTATCATGGACCACTGGCACCCATCAGATAGTTATGTTTGTGACAAATTCATTTTGTAAATACTAATCTGACTGCTTTATACTGTGTTAAGATTGAGTGGGAGGTAAAATGGTAGGTACCAAAAACAAGAATTTGAGTACTTATCTTTTACAGCTTAAAGACTACTTTTTAGGGTTCCGTACCCAAAGGGTGCCAATGGGACCCTATTTCTAAGTTTCCGCTATCAGTCTGGCCGTCCTTCCGTCCATCCATTCATCTGTCTGTCAACAGGCTGTGTCTCATGTACCGTAATAGGTAGGCAGCTGAATATTTCACAGAGTGTGTATTTCAAACCTCAGGGCTACACTGATGTGTGTGTCTTGAAATTAAAATAAATAAAAAATATTATTATTATTACTATTGCCGCTATAACAACAAATAATAAAAATAAAATAAAGTTAAAAATTAAAGGGATACAAGAAACGTGTTTATTTCTGCGTGTCTTGCCTTGTGGTACGGAACCCTTCGTGTGCGAGTCCTACTCGCATTTGACCGGTTTTTTTTAAATTACTGTTGTCCTACAATTTCAGTACAAAGTAGTGCAAGGCTTCTGCAAAGCGACCCAGGATTACTGTCCGCCTGGAGTACAAGGTCCCAAAGGACCAATTGGTATGCCAGGACCAAAGGGAGAGAGAGGTGACACCGGAGCCCCTGGAACAACTGGACATTCTGGAGGCAGAGGACCTGCGGGACCACCAGGCCCGAAAGGTAAAGGTGTAAAGATTTTTATCAAGAGAAACTTCGATCAATAATAATAGTACTAGATTCCCGATAAGCGCTTCAAAAACGGCCCGAAAATACTTTTGTGGTCTTATTTCAAATTAGTATGTTTTTAACCTTATTACTTACGACTTTAAGTTTCATCTATCTATATACTTATAATAAATCTGTAGAAGTGAAAATTCTGTACATTGAAAATATCAATAAAATGAATGGCAGGGGGTGTTACTAGACCGACACCGAACCCAAAAATGTGATTAAAAAAATTTTTGTCTGTCTGTCTGTCGGTCTGTCTGTCTGTCTGTTTGTTCAGGCATCACGCAAAAACTACCGGTTCGATTACGATGAAACTTGGTATAATTATTCTTTAATATCCTGGGCACCACACTGGGTACTTTTTATCCCGGAAAAGTATATACAATAGAAAACAAACTTAATTTTGCGGTTCGATCCCTAGACCCGATTACTGCACCAACCGCAAATAATAAGTTTGTCGTAGGTTAAGTCACCCGCAATGGAGTTCATTTTTATTCCTTTTAGTTTTTAGAGTTATTTAGGTTTATTTTTAAATAAGTCGTAGGTATAGATTTTAATTTTAAAGTATAGGTAGTATATTTGATAGTGTACGTAGTGACCGTAGGTTATTTTATATTACTGTTAGGTAGGATTAGTTATTCGTATAGATTTAGTTTTTAGGGATTTTGCTTATTTAATGAGTTTAGATTAGTTATCATCAGAAATTATGGTTTATTTAGGTAGGTAGGTATTTAATTTTCTGTTATTGAGTTTTTTTTTTTTTAATTAGGTAGGTACTTAGGTAAAGATATCATATAGGTACCCTCTTAATCACCACTAATGAGACACAATTGGTTTTCTATTGTAATTAGCCTCAAGGGCCCGCGAGATAGATGGCATTCTGGGGAAGCACATAGGTACATTTTATCCTGTTAGCACGTTCCCGTGGGATAATTTCCGACATCCACGCGGGCGAAGCCGCGGGCAGAAGCTAGTTTTAGAATAAATGACTGAAAATTTAAAAATAGAATGATTTTATTTTCAAGCGACATTTTAAATATATTTTGCAATGGTAATTAAACTTTATATTTAAGCATTAAGGTTTGTAATAAACTGAAGTGGTTCATATTATTAAACTTTTTTGTAAGAAATGTAGATGTTTACGTGTGTGCAAACGTGGCCACTTGAGTGACTGATTTTTGTTCCTGATCCTTAATCTAGTACTAGGTATTATTGATTGAAGAAGAGAAAGTCCTTTTCCATGTTACGAGTACTGTCTTATTGAATTAGAATCGAAAAACGATTTTGAGAAGCATTCGATTCGGGTTAACGCTCTACCCAATATTATTCTCAATACACAACAGCACTAAAAATAGATTTGTGACCAATTAATCTCAATAGATCTGGAGCATGAAACAAAATAGCGTCATTAGCGAAGCTAATACTAGTGCAGAACAGTAGCCGCAGTCATAATAATATTATTATGGTAAATATTTATAGCCACCTAGTAGGTAGCTGACTATAACCATTATTATTCTTGAAGAAATCGTAGAACTTATATACACAATTATATTATCTAACGTAGATTATTTATTAAATTATTTATAAAAAGGCAACGTGCCTAATAGGTTTCCCATAGGCAAAAATTACGAACTTCCTTACAAACTTCCTTCCCCTATCTAACCCATATAGGGGATGATTTTTCAAAAACCCTTAATTAGTTCTCACTTTTGTTATATAAGGAACACTTGGGCAAAATTTCATGCTCTAGACCCAGTGGTTTAGGTTGTGTGATGTTTGTCAGTGAGTGAATGAATAATAAGCAGCAAAATTTAAGTAGATAAACCAACGAAAACAGCTTACATCGTAAGAATTAAACTATATTAAAATCAGCTTTTTTTGACCTCGCCAGGAGAACGAGGCTTCCCCGGTAACCGTTGTCTAGACGGCCGGGATGGGGTGCCAGGAGAACCAGGTCTTGACGGCACGTTAGGAAGAAATGGTGCTGATGGGGCGCCAGGCAAAGATGGGCGGGATGGTGTGCCAGGCAGGGATGGCAGTCCCGGCAAGAACGGGAAGGATGGGAAAGATGGTAAGTTGGAAAATTAATAGCTGATGATAAAAAGTAATAATATGACGTGAGTGTATTGAAGTTGATGTCTGATCGAAATAATACTCGTAAAACACAGCTTACCAAGCGAAGGTTTTTATTTATTATTGAAGAATAAAGTAAGTTGCTTATATTGCCTTACCGTATTTTTTTATTTTCAAATTCGGGCAAGAATTGGTCTCAAACTTAAGAATGTATAACTGAGCATGTAGTTTTGGCCTTCATTGAAGTGGGTCTTATGGAAGAAGAAGACATGTTGCGCCGACCCTAATAAATTGAGATAACGGCAAGAGAATGATGATATTGTTACGCGCCACAATTAATGCCTGATACATGGTGACATTAGTTACCACTAGCGCCATCTGGTTTGGAGTGGCGGAACTGATAAAGTCGCTGGCGCCATCTATTGTGGAATGGCAAAACTAATAGAGTCACTGGCGCCATCTATTATCGAGTAGAGATGTCGATGCTAGAACTTACTAGAACTATCGACATCTGGTCAGTCAGGGCCGGTATGTACTCGAACATTCTAGATGTTTCTACAATAGAAGGTTCTGGAACTATCTGCGGCACTATATAAAGCCGGGACTAGCCGCGACCAATCAGACTTGGTTCTACGATAGAAGCGAATACATCGAAAGCGATCTTCAAGTGCGACTTAAGAGCGATTGTGTTTTATAATTAGTGTGTTTGAGTTGTCATTAGTGCTGTTTAGTTAAAGTGTAACTTTTGGTAATTTTTATCGGCAGTTTTTATTGTCACGAACCCGAAGCTCGTAACAATATGTAGTGGGTTCTATAAGATCACGTGCACGCAGTGCATGATATTATATGTACGAGTTTACAATTATAAACTTTAACACAGGTAGAGCAGGAGCCCCAGGACCACCAGGGATGCGAGGACTGAAGGGCGACAGAGGACCAATGGGGCCTAAAGGCCAGAGAGGCAACGATGGCCGTGACGGGGCCCCGGGCAGGCCAGGCCTCTCTATCTACAACTATACCCTGGAGAAGGAGCTGTTCATACCACCTACTTTTGCACGTAAGTAGTTCGCAGCATCATACTGAGATATTGAGAGATACCTTTTGGCCTCGTACAGGACTTTTTGTTTTTATTTTACTTTTGTTTTATGTTTTTATGAGTTTGTGATATTCCTGTGCGAGTCCCAATAAATACTTTTTCTTTCTTTCTTAATTCATTTATGAGTATTACAGTAAAAAGGTTATATACCTGTTTTTATCTAGATATATCTATTACACAAGCCGCCAGTACTTTCATATTATCTTGATATTCAGGATAATATGCTACGATACAGTTATGATGTATTTCATCAGTTCATTCGATCAGTCGTTACGGCCCAAAGTCTGAAACCAGTTTTACCAAGGGGTATTATGTTACCCAGAAACTTAGTTGTGGAGGTCAGATAAGCAGTCGCTACAGACATGTATAATAATGTTCTGGTATTCAGTTGCAACTGGTTAGACTGGAAGCTGACCCCAACATAGTTGGAAAACGCCTTGTTTATTATTATTATTTTTTATTGTTCATGTAAGTAAAATAATCAACCACTTGTAGAATGTAGAATTAAGATTGTTGTTTTTTATGTTTAGTTTATGTAGGAAGGCTGTAGATCTACATAACAGAACTTGCTTTTCTTTTTGTTTATGTGATTTTTTTTCTCTTTATTTATTTAGGGACATTTATTTATAATCGCAATGCGTTGCATCCACGAATCTTCGTAGATGCAACACATGATCTCAGCTATCATACGGTGTGAAAATATTTAATCTTATACGATGTCTTTAGCTTGCACAATGCTATTATTTTTATTAAATTTTAAAAAAGCAGCAATTACAAATAACAATCATGTTTAATTTCAAAGTGACAGAGCACAATCTACTTTCAAGTTCATAATTTACACTTACTTACATCATAACATAACCTACGCTCAATGCTCCTTTGGGCTTTTAACGTGAAAGTATTATGAACAACGTATGCTCCAAGATACGTCATGTTCGTGAACGGGCGCCGTCAGTAGGGACTGGTCATCTCTTAGCTGCCATGGCTTAATTTAATTTTTAATTTCTGAATTGTTTTTTATGTTTTCTATAACGGACGCTTTTAACGTGCACGTCTTTCTACATCGTTCTCACATGTTTAATTTCAACACGAATGATGTAAACAAATATTTTGTAACAGTTTTATGATTGTCCGTGGAGTTTCTTGCCCGTTCTTCTCCATAGGTACCTACGCTTTGGAATGGGCAACTAGCTTCATCTTTCTGACTGACCGACCCTTTGACAATTCGAAAGTGCCTGTAATAGGTTTAGTTGAATTAAATGATTTGAGTTTGAGTTTGACGATTTTAATCCTCTATACCTCCTCAGAGGACCAAACTCGCGTGATAGTCCGTGAGAGTGACACCATGCGCATCAGTTGCAACCCCATGGGACGTCCGGAGCCTACCGTTGAGTGGAGGAGGTACGATGGAACTGCTGTCATTCAGGTGAGGAACCTGTGCCCAGTGGGAACAGATCCAACTTTTTATTTTATCACCAATACTCCAAAAGTGGTGCAAAAAGCGTGGATTGAAACCAGCATGTTATGGTAGATATGAGGCATGAGAACCACCACTGGAAACATTATCTATAGACTGATTTTGTATTAAGAGACAATGAAGGTAAGGATTAAGGGGCATTTTACTAAGGAAAGTCGTGCGTGAACGCATTGCGTATAAAAACTTGCCAAGTGTATTCCTAAATACTTCAAATGTCGAATTAAGATTAAAAGTAAATAGCAGTGTTTGAAGTGAGATTTCTTAGGAGGCGATTCTATAATTGGACGAGAATCAAGAGTAACATTTTAAGGACACGTCACGTTTATCTTTGTACATGAGAAAGAACAAAGACATAACTCACACTAAATCTCTTTTATTCTTCCACGACCGTCCACGACTTCGTCCGCGTGAAGTTTCTTGCGCGCGCTATTTCGTTCTTTCTGCACGGCTCCCAAGAGTTCTAGCGTGATGTTAAATAGCCTATAGCCTTGCTGGAGAATAGGGCTATCAAAATAAAAAATATTTTTTCCATTCCGACTGGCAGTTCCAGAGATTAGCGCGTTCAAACAAACAAACTCTGTAGCTTTATTATTAGTATAGGTATAGATTTTTGAAGAAAAGATAAATAACACGCGCATTTTTATATTTCTCATCGTCACCATACCTATCTTAACACGTTGCGGGACGGTACTGACTTTTTCAAATTATGCGATATGACAGTAAAATTGTCCATACAAGTTCCGACCACTGCTTTATCCGTACCGCCCTAGAGCAATACTAAAGAATAATATACGATGACAGTACTTTCATAGCCGTATTGATGTGGTATGACAGTAAAAACGGGTTTCCTTGTTCATCTATACAAAATTTCGCTGTAATGCCCGTACCTCAGTTCCGGCGGTGCCCGTACTGTCATTTTCTACATCAAATCTACTGCTAATGCAGTGCGTCCCGCAACGCAAGTCACAAGGACCAAAATGAGGACAATAGATAACATTTGCATGCATTGCAGATATGACCTTGTTTCCAGGCGCATAACAGTCCTGGCGGATTGCCCGCCACGCCCTTGTGCTCGGAGAAAATGTTTACGTAGGCTTTGCATAGACAAAGGCATATAGAATTAGATTCCGAAGTCAATTTTGCTCCAGAAATAATAGAAGTAAGATTTGAAATATTTTGACACCATATCTATGTTTATTGGTATGTGGGATTCTTTATACCCTCTAAGCATCTTAACGTCTGGATGATTTTAATTTATGAAGTGTCTATCGACTCGTCTAAGTCGCGTGATCATTTTTTGTTTAATACCCATAAGACCTTTGCTAGCACGTATATTGTAACTTACTTAATAAGAAATCTAAGATAAGATCTCTGGAAGGATTTGGGGGAGGCCTTTGCTCAGCAGTGAGCAGTATAGGCTAACTACAAAAAAAAAAAACTTAAAAAAAAATGTCACGTCTGGCTGGTTCGAGGTGGCACGGGAAAAGAGTTCCTTGAATGACTTGGCAAAGTAGTTTTCTATGGGACACCACAGAAAACAAGGCATTTAGCGATTTTCCTACTCATATAATTATGATTCCATTTTTAATGCCTTGCCAAAACCTTTTTTTTTTAAACGTTGCCCCACACTACGAATTACTCCTGTGTCGTGGGTGCGTTTACAAATATTTAAACGCACATACCTACACAAACAGCCAGACCCGGAACAACTACCTATAGGCAATATAAATATTTGTTCCGTGCAGAAATCGAACCCGCGACACGCAGCGCAGCAGTCGATCGCTCAACCACTGCGCCAACCATGTCGTCTTTTCCGTCTCAATACAGAACTCCGCCCAAGCTTGAACCATCGATCCAGTTTTTGTATTTTGATCATTATTCCGACTCTGGTAAAGATCGTTTCTGTCTTTTCAGGGGCCATGGCGCGACGCGTCAGTCAGTGGTCACGTGCTTAACATCCCCAACGTGTCTCGCTGGCACACCGGCAAGTACGTCTGCTTGGCCAACAACGGGATGCTTCCCTCTGCCAATCAGACCACTGATGTCGAGGTGCATTGTAAGTACAACAAGCACTCATGGACTAATGTACTTTTGATGCATTTAAGAGGCTTAAAAAGCTCATGAGCCTTCCCTTTTAATAAGTGTGATAATGCCCTATCATTCACTACTTCAGCCAGCTACATGTAGGTATCTGATAGTAGGAACTTATTTGTTTAGTCATGATACTTGAAAATAAATGTGTTAATATTACAATACATCAACAATATTATTGTTAATCATAGAAAGAAAGAAAGAAAAAGCATTTATTTGCGGCAAACAACACGCATAAAAAAAAAACACAAAAAAAACAAGTTGGGGGTAAACACTAAACATGTCACATTCACGCAAAACGGCCATTGCTCAGCATATGCTAAGACCCTATACGAGACAGAGCCCCAGCGCTGGTTTTCAGCGGCAGCCGGCGCTGACGTGATGACGTTAACCAGTGCAGCTTAGGACACTAGGCACTAGGCATAGGACTGCTTGATTCAATCAACAATCAATCAACTCAGCCTATTGCAGTCCAGTGCCAGACATAGGCCTCTCCCAGGCTGCGCCACAACACCCTGTCCTCCGCCTTCGGTATCTAGTCTATCCCAGCCACCTTCTTTAGGTCGTCCGTCCATCTAGCTGGGGGGCGTCCCACACTACGCTTGCCGATACGACTGCTTGCTTTAATTTCTCCAAGAACAACAGGAGACGGCTAGTCCAAAATAAGCACCCAATACGACTAAAAATATGTAAATTGGGAGAACCGTAATGAGCATAAAATGTCGACGATACGTCTTACTTGTTTCAGTTAGTCCTTACATAAGGGTGCCGAACAATGTGGTCTACGTCACGAACAAGACCGTGAAGATTGAATGTGAGGTAAGTCAGTCAATTTGTTACTTTCATATCATGGCATACTCAGAAGTTTTAAGAAAGCAAAAAGCACATTACCATTTTCATAACAATAATTTTTGGGCGGGTTTCTAATGCTTTCAATTGTTTTCAATTATTGGGCGCTATTAAAAATTAGCACGCGTTATCCGGAACGAAAATCAAATCACTTGCCATGAGTTTTTTAATGATGATGCTAATTTTGTTCCATTGTCTTGGTGCTCGTAGGCCATCTGCAGCAGTCGACAAAGTGCCGATCGTGTATTTGAGTACGGTGCTCAAATACACGAGTTGCACGTTGTGAACGACAACCGTAGACGGTGGCTACAGTTGCTTCAGCCGTTGCGTTACGGGTGCCGCTCGTGTATATGAGCACTCACAGAAATACTGACGTGAAAGATTATGATACCGGTAAAACGGGGTGATTAAGGAGGCAGGGGTGAATCGGGACGAAACTTTAAAATGGATTTGTAAGTAGGTACTTTAAAATAATATAGTTTGTTGCTAACAAGCACACTGTCTTAATCTTTATTAAAAAGCAATAATATTATTTCAACGTTAAAATCCAATTTTGAAGTTTCGTACTGATTCACCCCTGCATCCCTATTGACCCCGTTTTATGGTAGTTAAAAACATTGTCTCTGTGCTTGTATAAAACTTCATAGCTACATAGCTAGACTTCAAGGCAATAAACACAATTATTTCCGTTCTCAGATCCAAGCCTGGCCAGAACCGGTGCTAGCTTGGGAGATTGACGGGCTCACTCTTGAAGGTCTGCGGTACAGAACCGAAGTGGCGCCTACACGAGACCCATGGCGCTGGATCATGAGGCTCGAGATCCCAAGAGTCACGGAACACGACTTCCGAAAGTACAGCTGCGTAGCCAAGAATGAGCTTAATAACCAGACTGTTAAAGGAGATATTACATTGAAAAGTGAGTAACAGATTTCAGGCATTTTTTGATAGATACTTTTATTCAAGCCAGTAACTGGGTTGTGGATGCATATAGACAGTTAAATACTAGTACCTATTCAGCTGCATCCGGTTAGACTGGAAGCCGACCCCAATATAGCTGCGTAAAGGCTAGGCAGATGATGATGGACCTAACATGTGGAATGTACAGGCGTGCTGACATGTTATATGTTAGACTAGCTTTTCCCCGCGGATTCGTATTCGTGGAGGTCGGAAATTCTAGCAGGATAAAAAGTATCCTATTTCTTAAGTGCCTAATCCAGGTTATACCTAGTCAACCTGGACCTGGATGAAGATGGGTTTTATTCAGGCCACACGTGCAATAATCAAACTTAAACAATGGCGCCGATGATTCCCTTGTTCACAAACTAAACTAAAAAGTTCAGTGCATCTTTTTTTGTATTTCATTAAGAAAAGGACAGAAGATAAATATTAGTTTAGTCCTGTCAAATTAAGATACTCAATGGCGCCGATTCCCTTGTTCACAAACTAAACTAAAAAGTTCAGTGCATCTTTTTCTTTGTATATTTCATTAAGAAAAGGACAGAAGATAAATATTAGTTTAGTCCTGTGAAATTAAGATAAGTACTCCATAGACAGTTTAGACGTGATTAAAAACATGGCGACTAAAAATACGTCAATTTACTTCAGGCGCTAACTAATTTGACAGGACTAAACTAATATTTATCTTCTGTCCTTTTCTTAATGAAATAGAAATAAAAAGATCCACAAGGGTTGCTAGTTTGTGAACAAGGGAATCGGCACCAATGTCTTTACCCGTTTAGTACAATCTTCTATTATTTTGTAACCTAATTGTAAGTAAAAAAAAAGTGTTCCTTTGAGTCCTTATATTTCCCAACAAACGAGGTGTCCTGCAATGTGATTTAAAGGGTAACATTAAGGAAATGTGCATTCGAATTCTTAATCCATATGAATCTTTGCCGAATCCTTCTTTGTCGTTAATTGCAGCGATCATTAGAAGACCCATATTCAGTAGTCGACGTTATTATTTTGTAGATAGGTAGATATTATTTTGTATTATTAGCCATTATTGTCCCACAGCCGGGCAAACGCCTCCCTACACTCTTTGCACCTCTCTCCGTCCAGAGCTATATACTTAATTGAATATTTAATATCAAAACACTTACTAAAGAATCCATGGCCCTCATCCAGGTGCACCAAACGGCCAGGAGCAGACACAGCAACCCGTGGAGTACGGCTCCCGGCCACCGACCCTGACTTCTTATGAGGAGCTGTGTGAGGTGCAGCGCTGCCCCACGTGTCCTAGATGTGACCGAGCCCAGTTGCTTATTACTCCTATGAATGGAACTGCTGGGCTGAAACCTAGGAGGAATACCAGTAAGTCATTGATAGAATGTACGTTTTAAGTTAATGCAAGATACCATTGCGAGCAGCGATGGCCCCGATGGTAATGGTCGTGGGTTCTAACCATGGCAGGCGCTTTGTGTAAATAATTTCAACACCACTGCTCTCAAAACGATAAAGGAAAACATCGTGAGGAAACCGGCATGTCCTCGAACCAAAAGGTTATTAAAGACGGGGTACGGGGTTTGGTCTTATTATGTTTTCTGTTTGCATTGATGTCAGCTATCGATTTATAAAGGTCTCATGCGTGGCCGCCATTTTGAAAGCAAAGCAAAATGGCGGACAGGTGCCACAGATCTTCACACCCTTTTCGGAGACATGTGCCATCTATCAACTCGCACTGGGCCCCCGTGGTCGATTATTGCCCACTCCCAGCCCCAGCCTGAGAGAACAGGCCGGAGACCTGGGCTGGGCGGGCTGGAGGCCTGTGTCCCAGCTGGGAGAACATTAGGCTGATTATGAAGTTACCAACAACGTGGAAACCTCGAGATTGAAGTTGACACAACAACATGAACGAAAAATACCCACTGCATTGGGACAATCCCAAGATGGACTTGTCATTTCGTTAAATTTTTTACAGATTGTCAACTATATGCCATTGGTAAGCCAGTGTACCATCGCTACAAAGAAGAACTGTTTGGAGCTTGGCTCAGGGACTCAAATGGCTCCGACGCACAGGTAAACCTAGATATATTTTGTCTTTTGAGATGATGACAATCACCTTTCGCAAGACGTACCTACGGACGACGGACTTATTGTAATTTATTTTCATTTCTGAATTGTTTTTTTATGTTTTATCTTTTTTATTACGAACGCTTTTAACGTTAACGCTTAAAAGTGAAGTGAATGAGTCTTAAAGAGTCCTTTATAAAGAGCTGAGCGTGTTACTTCATAAATGTAGTTAAGAAATCCGCGCAACGTGGTCAGTAGATTATGTAAACTGAATTTTACAAAAGCGACTGAGACTCTTCATCAAGTGAACATGTCAAAGGTATCATTAATCCTCTAAAATGTACCAAAATATGAATTTTAGGTACTTACCGAACTAGGGGTTGAAAGTGGACGAGGTATGCCTGTCCTTTGTATGAAAATCCACTCTCGACCCCCAAGGATCGAGAGTAAACTACAGTTAGGGGTCCAGTAGAAACATTATTGATTGGGGGTCGAGGGGTCCAGAGTGAACTAAACGTAAAAAACTGCCTTTTTTTTTTTTTTTTTTTGAGGATGGGAAATCATCAAATGACTCCTCCCGCTCTGGGTGGAGCAGAAGGGAGTGTCAGACTTTTACTGACTAAAACCCACCCGTGTTCCTTCCTTAGCCCTTTATGTTCCAGGGCAGCGGTAAACCCTTTCGGATGGTCCCGCTACCCTGGCAGGCTTCGGCCCTGTGGGGCCCCGTCACTTGCTGACATCTCTTTGAGGCGCGCGTGGAACACGAACACGCCGTCCGGCACGGGCCTAGTCCTGATCGGACGGAGAGCTACCCATTACTCTCCGCCCGCAGGCCCGCGCCTACGGTGGCCGGGAGTCGTCACGCGGCTCCCGACGCCCGGAGCGTCTCCCGCGGCGGCTGAGGCGTGAGGTGCGCAAGGCGCGTTCCCTCGCCCACCCCGCCACCTCCTTCGCTAGCATGACTGCTTCGCAGAAGGAGGTGACTGCCTCCCACTCCCTCTCACCCCGGACCATGGCTTGAACCAGGGCCGGGCGCGAGAGGTCGCCGCCGCTGCCAATCGCCTCTACGAGGACACGGCGGTGCTCTGCCCAAGCAGGGCAGACCTCCACCGTATGCTCCACCGTGTCCTCTGGGCGATCCTGACAGTGGTGACACCCGGGCGTCTCCTCCCGCCTGATGATGTGCAGGAACCTCCCGAAACATCCGTGTCCGGAGAGGACCTGCGTCAGGCGGTAGGTGAGAGCGCCGTGACGTCTCTCTAGCCACTCCTCAAAGAGGGGTCTTACCGCCGCTATCGTGGCGTGCCCTGCGCTGGGTTGCGATAGTCGCTCCTTCCATGCCACCATGAGATCGCGCCGGAGGTTCGTCCGCTCCGCCGCGGTTTGCCGCGGATGCGGAGTTTCCCCCCGGCGTAGTGCCTCCGCGCGCCAATCATATAGGCGCGCGAGGACTATCGCCTCCAGATCCCATGGTGGCAGTCCGGCAAGGAGGCTTGCTGCCTCGCCTGAGATCGTGCGGTAGCCCCGGATCAGCCTTACGGCTACCACCTTCTGGGGCGCGTTCAGATAGTGTGCGGCTCGAAGCCGCAGTGAACGCGCCCATACCGGGGCCCCATATAGGGCCATGGACCGCACGACCCCCGCGTAAAGCCTCCTTCCAACGTAAAAAACTGCCTTACGTTGAAATTATGCTCATTTTCTCTACGACCGTTAATAAGGTGCCCCAACGAGTTGAAAATTATCTCAATTTCTATCATTATTTTAGAGGGAGAAGTTGTGGACTACCCAAGAGACTGACGTGGAGAGACTGAGGGAGTACAGGTCTAAGGCAAGCTTCAAGGCAGACCACGTGGACGAGTATCACAAACTGCAGAAACCGTTCTTTGTAAGTATTGACTGTTCTCATTTCGCCCGTAATTTTTTCTTTGATGTCACATTCTATGTCAAATCTGAATGTCATTTAAATTAATTACCATTACTTCTATGTCGTATAGCTTCTGGCATACCAGAAGCTATACGACATAGAAGTAGTTGGGCTCAGTTACCAGAGCTCATAAAACGTGTTAACAAGGTATACATTAATTATTTTGCCAGGAGCTATACGATATAAGGGTAGTTGGACTTCCCTGGGCTCATCAGACATTTATTATTCTTACTACTCGTAGTCCTCAAGGTAAAACTTAACAAACAGCCCTTATTACCTAAGGGATCCAAGTGAAGAGTGAATGCTTCCTCTCGATGTACAAAAAAGAATATCTTCATATCAATAACCAGGATTTCGTTCTTCACAGGGCAACGGCCACATTGTATACAGCGGTTCGTTCTTCTATCAGGCCAATGAGTCTGGCAACCCTGGTGACGTCTTCCGCTACGACCTGACGCAGAGCCGCATCAAGTCAGTTAAGCTGCCAAATGCTGATGGTAGATTGTATGCTGCACAGCATAATCAGGTACCGACTGGGGCTAGAAACCAAAGGATCGGAAGGGGCCACTGTCCCTCATTTGCAATGCGAAATTGATTATGGTTGCGTTGTTATAGCACTTTGAGACCTCTCAACTTTGTGTGACAACGATTTATGACTTACGCGTTGCAGGTCATAGGTTGGATCCCAGACAGGCGCTTAACTTTGTGTAAATTATTTCATCACCACTGCTCTCAAACGGTGAAGGAAAACATCGTGAGGAAACCGACGTGTCCTAGAACCATACATTTCAAGACATGTGATATCTACCAACTCGCTTTAGGCCCGCGTGGTGGATTACGGCCCACTCCCTCTCACAGAGAAGCCTGTGTCCCAGCAGTGGGAACATTATTGGATGTTTATGTCACTGGATGAGACCCTTAAAAATAAAGGTTCTGTAGCTTGTTGGCAGGCTGTGCCTAGCAACTCTGCAATCAGATTACACCTAGAATATTCTAGAGCATAATATGGAACATTCTGATCTGCGTTGGTACCTATCTTACTAACAGCTAATGTATTTCATTTTGACAGTTCAACAATATTGATTACGTTATTTACGTTGTTGAGCAGACAAATTTTTTAAACATATGAAGCATTGGATTGCAATGCTGGTCATAAATCGCATTTCATCGGATTAAGAACAATGACAATTAAGACTAAGCGGTCAAGATTATGTTTAGGGTTCCAAAAACGTTTATTAATACTTACACATTATTGTATACATGTTTCAGGTAGATTTCAGTGCCGACGACAATGGTCTATGGGCGATTTACTCAATAGAGTCATCCAATAATACTGCTGTTGCTAAGGTATTTAAAAAATTGTTTGTTTTACCCCAAACTATTAAAATATGCATTTGAAACACGTTATTTATTACATAGTGTTTGTTTTCAGCTCAGTTTTGATCCCAGCAAGGATGGCTTGAATATAGACTACGTTTGGAATATATCTTTGAATCATAAACAAGTGAGTAGTTTCTTTTTATCTATGTTAGTTTCTTTCTACATATGGTATGCTTAACAACAGGCAAAGAATCAGGTACGTGATTTGTTAGCTTGGACAGTAACATTGTACCGACGCCAGCAGGTCAAGCTACCCGAAACTGTCACATTTTCCCAATCAACCTTCAACCTTAATACTTTAACGATAAAGTTGAAAATCTATTAAAGAAATTTGACAGATTATAGTAACCTTTTGTGCTGGCGTCTGTACAGAGGGTGGCAGGAAAATTACGCGCAAACTGTAACCATGAATTCAGCACAATCATGATTCTAGACCCCAGAGCGTAGATATTTTTAGTCGATTATTAAAAAAAAAACAATTGTCTCATAGAAATGTCAAAATGAATAGAACAGCATTTTTTTTAAACCTACTATACCTTTCAACGAAGGGGGGTTCGGAATCATGTACTGAATCTATGGTAGCAGTCAAAATCAAAAGTCATTTATTCAAATTAGGCTGAGAATCAGCACTTTTCGAACGTCAAAATTATAAAAGACAGTCCCCCAAAAACGCCCGCCCTTCACCCAGTCCCTTCCACCTTGTATTTTATCTTGTCTTGAATTAAGGTATACCTTTCAATTTAAATAGTATACTAATAAGATGATAAGGGTTCCTTGCAAGCTCGATAATTATTGCGGTCTAATTAACATAATGAAGACTGCAATAATTAACATCATCATCACCCATCTCACAATACTTTTGAAGTTTCGCATTTTTTTTTCATATAAGTAGCACAATGTATGTACAGACGCCAGCAGGTCAAGCTACCCGAAACTGTTAAATTTTCCCAATCAACCTTGAACCTTAATGCATTAACAATAAAGTTGAAAATCTATGAAAGAAATTTGACAGATTGTAGTAGCTTAATGTGCTGGCGTGTGTACACTTTACAGACTAATACTAGGCTAAACTAATGAGCACATATCTCTGGCACAGCAAGTTAACTTATAACTAGGTTAACATCACAGATCTTCATCGGCAGTCCACAAAATTCCAAATAGCGCATCACATCTCATTAATTCAAAACCAATCACAATCCGTTTACCATCCCCAGGTAGGAGAAATGTTCATAGTCTGCGGGGTGCTATATGCCCTGGACTCGGCGACAGAGCGGGAGAGCAAGGTGTCCGTCGCCATAGACCTGTACCTCAATAAACAGGTTGAAGTTGCTCTGCAGTTCACCAACCCGTTCCGAAAGACCACGCAGCTTGGATATGATCATATGCATAAGGTTCTCTTTCAATTATTTTTCTGGTCCTTCGAGACTTATTTGAATCTGTGGCTTGAAAAATAATGTATGTAAACTAACCTAACGAATAAATCTATAGGTAGGTACTAATAATAACCAACAAATAAAGCTGAAGAACGAACCCGAAGCTCGTAAGAATATTTTGCTCACTTTGTGTGGGGGAATATACACTAGCTATTTCACGAGTTAAGTAAGAGCAAAATCAAGCACCGCGACTGAAACTGTTTTCCTGGAAAATTTAAATAGAAATTCCTTGAAAGAAAAATCTAAGAAATTATTTGACCTAGTGACGGGATTGAATCCAGGATATTGTTATTTAATTTGCTGTGCCATTCGTCTGACTTTATTAATTACCTTTAATTTCAGGAGCTGTACTCTTGGGACCGAGGGAACCAACTCACGTACCCTGTGAGATACAACGAACTGCCTTGATTAAGTACCGATTAGATAATATTAACAACAATGTGAAAATATTTTTATACCAACATTTTTGCAAATACATAATCTTTTAATCGAACTTTTGTTTGTGTTTATAATCAGCCTATAATGTTCCCACTGCTGGGACTATAGAATTACTTATATTTATGGCTGGGAAACAGCCTCCTCTCTGTGAGAATTTGTAGTTTGTATTGCTGAGTATTCTATTCTATTCTATTCTGTACTGAAATTAGGTGAGAATGAAGTGACTTCTGATTGTATTTCCAGAGAGCACTGCTGCGAATTAATAACTATACCAGTCACTACCACCAATTAAAAACTAAACCCTCTAACGGAAAATTGTAGCACTAATTTGTCCCTCAAGAACACTTCCATTGGTCCTAACACTACTTCTTCACTTCTCCACAAGATGGCGCTGCTATGAAACAACAGAACATACACGATGGATGGCGCCACGAGTTGTTATCATAAAAAATAGATTACTATCGACCCTTTCATAATTTAACCAAGGAACTTTATTGAAAATTATCGGAATTTCTCCAACTTAATAATTAACGGCATGGCTACCCTTATTACGTATGTATGTATAAGTAGTAGTGGAAAAGCCACGGCTCTTATTTGTATCTCTTTGAACTCGTGTGATGAACCCATTGCTCGTTCAAGCATTATTTAATTAGAGGGGTAAACAGAAATGTTAGCTACACTTACTACCATGAGAACGAAAATAGGTACCTACCTACTTCGAGCAGATAAGCATAATCAGCCTATAATGTTCCCACTGCTGGGACACAGGCCTTCTCTCTGAGAGAGGGAGTGGACATTAATCCATCACACTAGCTGACCAGTGTGGGTTCGGATGTCACACGCCTTCCATTTTTTTGGTTCTAGGACATGCCGGTTTCCTCACGATGTTTTCCATCACCGTTTTGAGAACGGTGGTGATGAAATTAAATACACAAAGTAACCTCGAACTCACGACCT
This sequence comes from Apamea sordens, assembly GCA_945859715.1. Lineage (NCBI taxonomy): Eukaryota > Metazoa > Arthropoda > Insecta > Lepidoptera > Noctuidae > Apamea > Apamea sordens. The sequence continues at coordinate 4,077,036 of OX244002.1, forward strand.
GCAACTCGTAAGTTGGAGCCAATGCCACTGGGCCACCAGTACGCTTCCGAAGTGAGGACCTGAGGACCACAAAATACTAGGTAATTTGTGACCCCGTTAGTTAGAGTTAGGCTGCCAACAGGGAGCTGGGGTTACATTTAGGAGTAAGCTAAGTGCAAAAAGTAAAACAAGAAGTGAAAAAATAGTTTTGTTCTGCCATATCTATTGCATCTTGGATCAGTTAAAGAAGGTAGGTATGTACTTCATAAATAAATACTTTGTTCGTGGTGTTTATTGTTTTAATAAAATATACCAGTTGGTACCTAAATACGGATGCTACTTCTCCATTGTTCGGGAATCCCCTGAATATAATAATATTAATTAATTACACATATTAATATCTCGCCAATGTTTTTGTAAAATGATTTGACCGCAAAAATCAATGGTGTCTTTAACAGGATATTAAGTACCAGCAGTGCGATTCTGTTACCATCTCACCGTGAAAACTTAGGTGAAGTGAGCGTATACAATATTTCCTATTGTAATACTGTGACACTACTGACAACTCACATCAAGCTCACTTCACTTGAGTTTTCACGGTGAGATTTTTACCGAATCGACCGGCAGATATTAAACCCTTTTTTATGTTACCTTTCGTAGGTACTTATGAAATCATTGAATTAAAGTGCTTTTTGTTATTTCGGTACATTACCATAACCACAATACAGACGTCCGGTCCCAGTTTAATAAGGAAACTTGCTGTGTATTAATTTTAATGATTAACCAATTTAAAATTTTTGAACCATGAGATCAGCTTTATTTTTTTATTTTAAATACCAACATACTTAATGATGCGGTGTTTCAGAAATCTGTAATAGCCAACCCGCACTGGGCCTGCGTGGTAGATTACATAGCCCACTCCCTCTCAAAGATAGGAGGCCAGCAGTGCGATTCTGTAACCATCTCACCGTGAAAACTTAGATGAAGTGAACGTGGAGTGAGCTGTCATTCCAACTAATGCTACTCGTAGGGATTATAACAATTGACAGCTCACTCTTAGCTCACTTCACCTAACATTTCACGGTGAGATTTTTACAGAATCGATCGGCTGTGTCCCAACAATGGGAACAGTAGGTATAGCCTGATTATGGTATGCTTACCGGATCACGTAGAAATCCAGTGTGGAATTCGAAGTTCCCTAAATGTTTTGGCAACTCCTTTAATCCTCCATCAGCCGATCGATTCTGTAAAAATCTCACCGTGAAAACTCAAGTGAAGTGAGGTTTATGTGATTTGTCAGTAGTGTCAATCCCTAGCATTATTTGGAATGACAGCTCACTCCACGCTCACTTCACCTAAGTTTTCACGGTGAGATGGTTACAGAATCGCACTGCTAATCTATTCTCTAAAAAACGGTGAAAACTTAGGTGAAGCGAGCTGTCATTCCTTATGCTAGGGATTGACACTATTAACAGCCGGTCGATTCTGTAAAAATCTCACCGTGAAAACTCAAGTGAAGTGAGCTTGATGTGAGTTGTCAGTAGTGTCAATCCCTAGCATTATTTGGAATGACAGCCCACTCCACGCTCACTTCACCTAAGTTTTCACGGTGAGATGGTTACAGAATCGCACTGCTGTTCACTTGAAGCTCACTTCACTTATGTCTCCACGGTGAGATTTTCACTGCTGTACACTCAGTACCCACAGTTAATCTAATAAAATATCATGTAGGTACGGTACGTTGAGGTAATACTTCGGTAGGGACCTTTATCGAGTAGTTTCGATAGTTTATTAACTAGGTACAGCCACGAGCATAAGTATGTATACTTACACTTAGCTTTATTCAAAAGCGATTTACTCCTTTATTTTTTAATGAAATTTTATGTTGCTACGAACACAGTATTTTCGAATTCAAAGGTTTTTGCAATGTGTCGTATTTTATTGTTGTTTTCGTTATTTCACGCAAAAATCGCTATTATTATATTAAGTTTCCAAGTGTTGACATGACATGTTAGTGCTCCTGACTGTACACACCTACAAGGCAAGTTCTCCTTCAATATCCCATTGGTAAAATATTCACACCGTGTAATTGCCACCGTATCCGCATTTCGGAAATACCAGGCTGTATACATATTTCAGTGCCTTTGTAATTATGTATTAGAAAGTAGCGTGGAAGGAAACTACCCCCATTTTATGAAAATACTAGGATTTTATGTGTTTGAGTTTATGATAGCGTTTCTATGATTTATTTTTATTGTTGTGTGATAAAAGTGGATAGGTACGATCCACAGACTACAATATAATATAGGGTACGATCCTTTTAAGTAATATAAAACTTCAATATAAAACTTACATTTATTTTAAAATCTGTTATTTTCATCACTGTATTGTATTCTGCTAATTGTACATAAGGGCCAAATTTTATTTTAATAATCTGTTTTATTCACATCATTTAAACATTGTATACCAGTGTATACATCGAATGACAAGGAGAAATGGTAATAACTAGAGAAGGCCTTCACCTCCAGTTAAATGAGGGGATGATTTCTTACTGGTGCAGAAGTTTAAAATAAGCTTAATTTTTTGTAACCTAAGAAATTTTAGTTAACTTAGATAATTAGTTTAGTTTTTATTTTGTAGTTTTTTTAATAAAAAATATAAGGCTTTTTATTTTTATTTATTTATTGAACCGTGTATAAGATGATCTCACTTAAATAAACCACAACCAGAAATAATAAATATCCTCTCAAAAACCTGAACAGTCATTAACACTAAAGAGGTCCAAAGAGGCAGCAAATAAAAAGAATAGCTCACGCATAGTGATAGTGACGCGCGGCGCACATAAATCGTCGCCTCACACTAGGTGCGCCCTAAGCGCGGGCAGGCATTCCACGCTCATCTCAACCCCCCATTTTTCGCCACAATAGCTAGCAATACATTCCGTGACTTGGCAGAACCCGATGTCGAGATATTTGGCCCCCATCGCACGATCAATACGTGCGCACAGCGCCATCTAACAGCCATCGCGCATCCAAATTGCAGTTTAATAGTTCATTAGATCCGGCAAAAATGGCGGGGACACGACATTTTAAATTCGGAACGCGGTATCGATTCGCGGGAGCGCCATAATGGAATACAGGTTATAAAATTTAAAGTAATAACTTTTTTAGCAGACGTTGGCTGAAAGCCGGTTCGATTCCAGGTCAGGACTGGATACTGAGAGTTGGTACATTTTAGTCAAGCCAAGATATGTTACTTGATAATAGTGATCGAACGAATTCCTGCTTTTCTTAATGTCGGTAATCAGCTTTCTTAATGATTATTAAATGGTAAGAAAAGTTGGTAGTTTCAAGATTATTTTACTTTCACTGTAGATCAATATTCTTTTCGTAAAACTGTTAGTTGTAATGTTTTCGAAAATCACCACTATAAAACCCGCCTATGTATTTTAAAAACATAATGAAAATTATTGTTTCACGAAACGTTGGAGCCACGGGAAATTATTTTTTAATTTTCCAAGAACGTACACAGCCTCTATGCAGAACTACTTTGCAGTCTCCATTTATAGTCTGTGGTTTCGCGCCACCCGCCTCCCTCCCGACCGTTTGTAATGAATGAATCATTCGAATTCAATTGATCACCGTCGTTAATTCGTAATACTAATCAAACAGATTACCGTTTATTTGTTTACTTTGAACACGTGAAGTTTTTAAATGGTTTAATTGTGTTAATCATGTAATTTGTGAATGTGCAAAAGTACTTCGTAAAGGCTGATTGATTGGTACCTACTTTGATTTATTTATGAAAGTGCCATTACCTACATACATCTCTGCACAGTTTCCAGCGCAATTTAAAAGTCGAATGTTATAAATGAATTATTGTCAATTGCCGCTGGTTTCAGGGGGAGTTTTATTAAAGTTTTATATTGGTGCATCCTATTTTATATGCAGGCAGCATGCTACGAACACACAAGAAGGTTGATTTATTTATTCGCTCTTTGAAATCTAAACAAGTAACCGAGGAGAAATTCTCGTGTCAAAAAATACTTTTAATTTCCCTACATTTTGACAAGTTTCTGACATTTGTTTGTCGCCGAGATGAGACTGCGACTAGATTTTGAACGTAAAAACGTTCAAAATCTAGTCTTTAATTAGAGAATTGGCCTTCTGGTTTGTGACGTCAACTTGCGCCAAAAAGGTGGTCTAGTTAACGAAATTAGTATGAATTCGACCAGTTTTAGTTTGGGATTTAGCTTTCCACATAAAAGTATACACAAGACTATTATTGACCTGGTCCAATCAAATAGGTCATGCACTTATCGACAGAAGATACTACTCCGACCTTCTGGATGTTAGAAACCGACAGACAGCCAGACTCGGACCATTATCTGGTAGTCTGTAGAATAAGGACTTGGGGTACAAGTAACTACACCAAGACGGTTTAGGCAAGGAAGTTTGACACATCGGGGCTAAAGAGGAAGAGAGGAAGAGGAGGAGAGAGTTCAAACTGAAGTATATGGACACTGATTGTATAGAGGTAACTCAGATTGGGGATATAAATAACGAAGGCGAACCAAGTAACACGTGGCGCCGCCAGTCTCAAAGCAGCCCTGGAGCTGCAGTCTCGACATTCATAGCGATCGCTTTACGACCGAATTCGGTCGCAAAGTCCTGTCACTCCATACATTACACCTGTCAATCCGGGACTTTGCAACCGAATTCGGTCGTAAAGCGATCGCTATGACTGTCAAGACTGCTGAGGCTGGCTGCGAAAGAAGTTCTTGGAGTGTTAAAAAGACCAAAGCGTAGTAGATGGTTCGACGATGAATGTCATTAAGCTACTGTCCATAAAAGTGAGGCACAGAATACTACAACAGAAATACACTCGCAGACTTAGATAAGCAAGTACCAAGACGGCAGAAGAAAAGAGAAACAACTCCTCCAAAAACCGGCACGAGCTGCCGCCCGATGTTACCACCACACTTACTATTAGCCTGTGTCAGTGAATTCGTATAGTATATCAGCCGATCGACTCTGTAAGAATCTCACCGTGAAAAGTTAGGTGAAGTGAGCTAGTGAGCTGTCAATAGTGTCAATCTTTAGCATTAGTTGGAATGATAGCTCACTCCACGCTCACTTCACCTAAGTTTTCACGGTGAAATGGTTACAGAATCGAACTGCAGCTCCTTAGTAACGGACAAAAACAATTTGTTTTCTGAAATAAGCAGGAGAATACTGGCGGCCAATAAATACTATAATTTCAGCCTACTAAGGAACCTATTCTCGTTCAAAGTTACTCTCAAGAAGCGTTAATCTTTTCCTCTACAGGACCACAGTCACAATAAGACCAATACTGACATTCGGCTCGGAATGCTGGGCACTAAGCAAAAAAGTCGAGAACTCTCTCTTAGAACGGGAAATCCTCAGGGGCATATTCGGTGCACTCGGTGCAGTGCTGGAAAATGAGCAATGGCGAACACGCTATCACCACGACCTCTACGAGATGTCTGACAAGTCTATTGTGACTAAGACCATGGGGTCTACTCCGAAGTAGTATCGGCCGAATGTTCGGCCGTTTCCTGCTACGAAGTTACTATTTGGTTCGGTCAGTTCCGATCCTACACTTCGAATATTGACTATGGTCCCGACCCAACTGAGCCGATCCGAACTTTTTTCGCATTTTTCAATAATATTCGTTCCGATCCGAACATTCGCACTTTGCACTTCGGAGTAGGCCCCCATTATAATAGGAGGTCTTCGATTGGCAGGGTATGTCGCAAGAAAGGACGTGACCAGAGCACTCTGACGTTTACTTGATAGTAAACCAGATGGTCGAAGAAGTCGAGGCGGGCGGCCCAACCTCAGATGGTTGGATAGCGTAGACCAAGATTTAAGAACTGTTGAAGTGAGAAATTGGAGAGAAAAATCAGGAAAATATGTCACGTTGGAGATACTTGAACAGGCTAAGGCCCACCCGCGGCTGTAAACCCTCAGATGATGATGATCATTCATTCATGTGGGAGCCATGTTCTAGAGTTAATTCAGGGCTATGGCAGCAATAAACCTTTTCCCTTGCAGACTTACAAGTTCTTACATTTTGGGGTTGGAACTGTTGGAAGTTTATTTCCGTATAAGTTACCTAATTAGAAGTAGGGGAAAACCAAAGAAACGATGGATGGACTGTGTGAATGATGACATGCTTAAAAAGCAGGTGACACTGACAACCGTGATGACGACTAATAGAAGAAAACGACTTGTTGCGCCGACCCCGAAGAAATTGAGATATACCTACCTTTTAGAAGGGGTGACTAGAATCACTTTTATTTTTGACGTTCAAAAGTGCCTTTTATGTGCCTATTTGAAATAAATAATTTGATTTGACTTGACTTTGATAAGGACAGGAGAATGATAAGAAGAAGGTTACCTAGTTACCTCAAACAACAATCAACTGAGCGAATCCCAGTCCACAGACATAGACCTCTCCCAGGCCGCACCACAAAACTCTTTCCTTCACCTTCCGCATCCAGTCTGTCCTGGCCGCTTTCTTAAGCTCGTCGGACCATCTAGCTGGGGCCGCTGGGGGGCATCCCTTACTACGCTAGTTAACAGTTTTTTTTTATCCTCTATTCCTAGTACACATTGCTATGTCTACACAAGCCTTGCATCCTCTGTCATTAATTGCATCAATTATAACCTAATTACAAGTAAGTACCTATCATAACACAAAAGTTAATTCACTTTCAAAGGCGATCAGCTGACTGCTTACACATAAATCGACATAATAGCATTATGTATAAACAGTAGGTATGTATTGTATACATAGGTATGTTCGCGTTCAGTCGGGATTTCCTCGTTGTCGTCCGAGACATGATAGCGAGCGCTTTCAGCGGATACAGCGCTTTTTATTGTAATTCTATTGTTTTTGAGCGAGTTTTTTCATCGTATAATTTTATTTGCGCCAAAATGAGATGACAATTTTAGATGGTGATTTTTTTTTGGCTGTTTTGTTATACAGCGTGTTTCAGATATGTAATTTTGTTTTATTTTTTTTTTCAAAATGTTTTTTCGAGGCAATAAATAATTAATAATAATTATTAATAAGTAATTTCGTTTTTTTCGTTGCTGACATTTTTTTTAAAGACACTCCTAATTTTTCGCGCAAAACCAATGCCCTCAATGAAAGCGTTTTTAGAAAAATAGACATAAAGAAATTAAATAACACCACTAAAATCATAAATTAGGTAAGTACTTAATAGGCTTTACTTTTGTCACCCGACTCTCGATTTCCAAAACGAGTTTACAACAGGCCATCCTACCGCAGTTGCTAAGACAATACATTCTAAAACCATACTTTGTTTCCTTCGAGCACGGCCGAGTGAGTAATGTTTACAAAAAAAAATGATAAACAAAAAGGTCAATGTACATGCGTTGCAAGTAAGCGGCTGCAGCGCTGAGCGGCGCGTTCAATCACAGCTGAGCCAGCAGGTCGGACACCTGACGTCGGCGGCCCCGCCCCCCGCCCGCCCGCGCCCCCCTGCCATCAGCTGTTAATGTTCCTCCTCCCCCCGCCACACCGCACCAGCCTTTCCCCTTCGTTTGTGTAATGCGAGGAGCGTCGGCTATCAACGACACGCACCGACATTATATTTTTATGAGCATTGTTCTTATTTATTTCTGTACCAAGTTTTTGATGTTCAGTGTTATGTTTCGTCTTCTTAATGGCTAAATATAAAGCTAGAATATCCACGGCATCATTATGAACAAAAATACAGCGTGACTATTTTGTTATTAACAGCATACATACAACAAACGCTAAGCACTTCGAATGCAATATTAATAATTAACAAATGCTAACCACAGCGATTCCGACTAGTTATGGATTCTATTTGAGGCCACAGAGAACAACAAAAATGCCAACTTTTAATAATATGTATATCGCACATTATGCCTGCCAAATGAATAATTTATCGCAGTGTGTCGATTCGGGGCTCGCATCCCCAGGGTTCGCGGGGTGCCCCCCGAGGGGGCGCGCGGCGGGAGGGGCGCGCCGGCCGTCAGTCCGCGCCGAGCGGCCGAGCGAGCGCCATGTCCGCGTGTGCGCCGCGCGCCTGCTGCCGGCCGCGCGCCCCGCCGACGTTACTCGACATCACAGCGAAAATAGTCGCCGCCGCGATCCCATTCCAACGCATCGAGGAGCGCTATGAACGTATCCCGGAGCCGGTGCAGCGCCGCGTCGTGTACTGGTCGTTCCCGCGGGATGAGCGGGACATCTGCATGTACTCGTCGCTGGCGCGAGCGCCGCCCGACGACCACCGCAACATCGCCTTCTGCCGCGGCCTGAAGCTGCTGGAGGCTGGCTGCGTGGAGAACGTGCTACAAGTCGGTGAGTGTCTGCCCCGACGCGCCTGCGCCTGTTTACTAATATGCGCCTCGCCCACCCGCGCCGTATAAATAAAAACCTCGACGTGTGCGATCGATAGCTGCTCCTCTCGGGAATTATTCATGCGTCGGCTCGTAAAAGTTTCAGGAGATTAGGGCCTGCCGGGGACGGTGATGGTGACCCCACAACCTCCGCTGATCACAGAGGTCGGCCGGTCGCGCCGCTCACTATCCGTGTGACGCAACTAATAGGCTTATCTCGCTGCGATATCGATAACCCGGTAGTTGCATTGACGTTTAATCGATCCAAAGTTAAACATATTCACAATTTTCCAGCGGACACTGGCACTGGCCCGATAATGTCTCCCTGAGGCACGCCGGGCGACCGATAGGAAATCAGAGCGCCCGTAATTAATTGGGGCTCATTACTATGCATCGATTCCGTTTCGCATCCATAATCCATAAGCCACTTCAATGGCTTTATTTTCCTCGTCACGATATCAATATAAAATCGTGTGGTACAATTAATCGAACGCCTAATTAAGATCGACTTTCGAAACTATGCAGATGCATCGTGAAATTCGGCTGAGATTTACATAACTGGAAGTCCCGTTACATAGGGAATTACTCAACCGGATCGGCGTGGTGTCCGCGGCATCGGTGTCGCGGCCGCGAGACGCGCTCGCCTCCGATGGCATTAATCCATGCAGACGTCGTTTGTTACTGTCGCCGCTCTGAATAACGGACGCGAATAAACAATATTAATTGCCTGTTTTTATTTTTATAGGGTCAGACCCGGTTTTATTGTGCTCGGTCGTGGGAGGACGGGCGTTACATATTCATTTGTGCTTATCTGCCATCAAAACGGCGATTACTGGTCATTTCGGGCCGTTTCGGGTCGCACTGCGGTCGCATACGCCACATTTGGTGGGGCCGCGTCGTTCATAATGCTGTCACGTCTCAGGAGAACTTCAGACGCATTAATGTAATAAAAGATATGGAGCATAAACACGAATTCATAGTTGAATCATGTCCGCAGTACGATTTTAGGCACTGGCTTACGTCCAACTTTAGGGCGGTGGAAGAGCCGCCTCGGCGAGATAGCGTTTCCGATATGAATCGTGTACTTATGTTACAGATAAACGCGTTAGTGGTCGGCGGCATGCTTCTCGTGTCCAAACTGATATAAGTTCCCACACCCATAACATCTGAGTCACACAATCTACGATCAGGAGGAACCGCCCACTTGAAGTAAAAACAGGCTGAAATATGTTCCAAGAATTTAGTCGTAGCTAACAAAGGTTTGAAGCTGACGAAGGATTAAATTGTCTGCTATGTAAATTTGTAGGTCAAACGAGGTCTGGGCGAAAGAAAAAGGAGTTCTGTTTAAATTCCTATTGAAAGAAACTCGATTTCTATGAAGTCTCCTGCTCGTGCAATCTGCTTCGGAACTTTTAATGGAGTATGAATAACTTATGGACGCTTTTAAATTTTTAATGCATGCATATCGAGTTCCATCGGTGACAGCGTACAGACAGCACGAAATGTCATGTGAAGGAAAAAATATCTGGTTGGCACCATTCGAACAACTCACCAAACGAGAATAGCCAGATTCGTGTGTATGAATAAAAGAACGCTGCGCCCTCAAGGTACATGCAAATGATCGAAAATGAACCCCACGTTTTAAATGTATTGGAGTCGCATGTACATATTTAATTGTCATGCAAAAATAAACGAGCGCACCCGGCACAGCTCTGTAAATATTTTAATTCAATGTTAATAACTTCATATCAATTCAGTTCGGACGAATCTCGGTGCGCTCCGACCGGTTCCCTGGCTGATCGAGAGCGCGGCTGTAGGGGTGTGTTTGATTAAACCATCGATACCACTCTTTGTTTGGTTTTCATTTCACATAAAACGAACTGCAGCACGTTTCTAACACTGCAGTTCAATTATAATTAATAATTCCAAGGAAAAAGCATTTTCCGTAGTGTGTCGACAACGATCGTAGAATATTATTCAATAGAATCGATTTTCATTGGCTAGCATAATGGATGCATTAAATTTTTAAGTGCTACCTCAACATTCTTCTTATTAAATAATATATTGTTTTACTGTTAAACAATTCACAAGGCATTACTTAGGGTGGGTTTCGTTTGTCACAACACTGAAAAATTTGTTTCAACAAAAAAATATGGTGGCATGTCCGTCGCACACAGCCACAGTCATGAAGATTCATCTTCGAAAACGTACATATTTCTACCGAAATTGCCACATACATCACAAACAAAATATGAAATACTGCAAACAAATATTTGTACAGTATGTAAGCAATCACTCTTGCGCGTTCGACTGACAAACGTGAGGCGTCCGCCATGCCAAAAAATATACATGATACATATTCAAATTGATTTGAACAGAATGCAGATGAAGGTATAATTAAAACAATTTTAACGCAAAGTCTGAATAACTAAATACAAAGTAAAGATGATACGAATATTTCCGTTCTCATGTCGCTCACGACGTTTCATCACCAATTTAAGAGTTCACGGTATGACTGCAGTTCTGAGAAGGACTGTAACGCCGCCATTATTCATATGATGATCGTATGATACCCATTCTTGTTATAACAAGTTTGGAGGTTAACGTCTGCGGTTTTTGTCGGAACCTTTTTGATTTTTGGGGCAACATTTCTTGTAATAAACTAGTGTTATTTGTAACCTTTCAGTTATCGCTTTGCAGTTTTCCTTCGTTGAAAGTCAGAATCCAGTTCCAACGGTTGGTACCTAACTGTCCACGGTAAAGGAAAAAGTGTGGTTCCATAGTTACAGGATACGTGCGTGCTTGACTAACAATTGGCCACAACTAGCTAACATAAGTAGTCATTGATTTAGCTCATTATCATCATCAAATGTGGCGGAAACAGGAAAATCCCACATGTTTTATTCTCGGTTTTGTGAATGACCGGAAATTAATTAACCCACTCTGAAAGTTACTAAGTTCCTTAAATAGAAATATTAGCAAGTAGGTTGCAAAGATAGGAGGAATCAGAAGGAATTTTAAATTTGTCCTCGTCCGTCGATTTCCATCAGGTGTAATTGGGGTCAAGAGGCCTATTTAGTGATTTTAAAAAAAATACTATCGTGATCATTTAGCTGCTAAATACTCGATATAACTCCCTCAAATTCAAGTTCAAGCAAAATTCTGAACCAATATGATACTATTACTTGAATTATTGTCAATTAAATCAAGCATACCGTCCGCATGACTGTTCATAATTATTAGGTCTCCATTGCCGCAATTCGGGAAGCTGACATTATAAACGTTCAAGCATCATTTTAATAGGTAATAGATTTGCTTTCGGTATCTGCAAAAGATACTCTGCTGGAAGCTCCTAAATGGACGTTAAAGAATGAATACCTATCGGGAAGCTTTACTATAGGTATATTAATAATATATCGAAGACGATATTCCTCATATCGTCTTAGATATATTATACGGAAATATACCTATAGTAAAGCTTTCCGATGTATTAATTCTTTATATCGTCCTCATATTATACATATTATTATATTCCTCATATCGTCTATGCATTAGAAAAACTGTGGAGGACCAAATGCTTTCGACATAGTCAAACCGTGCGTATTGCTGAAACTCATAGCACTCATAAAAGCCTAAACTTGGTTATGAACTTAATTATTCGTTTATCAAACTCATCCATGGTATACCGAATAATATACTAACCAAATTATTTCATCAAATATTTCTTCATAAAGTGACACCGGCTTTTTATCTCCAACATTTTTAAAGGATACAGTACTTAAACATAAATTAGCCTAATCCCACAGCCTGGCAAGAATTTATGCAAACTTCCGACACTGTTTAAGTATATTACAAACATTGTTTGTACGACAATGGTTTTTACAAAACCATCAAAATGGAATATGTCATTGTAATCACTTCTTATCGTTGTTTAAATAACCATAATCGTGATGTGTGTAATTGTAAAACAATCTGTGTGCTATTATGTCTGGTAATAATCTCATGTTCGTCCGCAAGCGTAATTGCTTTAGAATGGGAATAGAAACATTTTCGGTGACACACTGTTGCATAATAGTGTTTAGAACTTTAGAATCGCATCCCTGCATCCCTTTTAGAAATAAAGTCCGAACTGTTGCAAGCGTTAGAAGCTCTACAAAGGTGCGAAAAATTTTGAACAGTTCCAATAGTATCACGAATTGGTCGTTGATCTTGTCCTTTCTGATGCTGTAAATTTACGAAATTACCGAAAAGCAAAGGATGGTGGATGGAAGATCACACAATGATAATGACAAGAAGCGAATAATTCTACAGAAGTTGACGTATAAGCCAAGCAGATTTAAGAGACAACGAAGCTATTGATGTTTGGCTAACCTCGGTTTCCCTTGGCATTATTTGCAATACTACAATGACTCACTCTACTAAACCATATCCGTTAGTATTTCAACAACTAAAGCTATTCACAAACATCACATCCGTAAAAATCCACCAACCACATGTCAATACAATCGCGATTCATAGCAACAAAGAAATTACAGAGCAAACTGGCAAACAGACAAACTCAGTGCTCCTCTGTCCAATAACAGTGTTTCATAGTATCCACACAAGAACAGTTCTGTCGCGCGACCTCGCACTAAAAACTAAAATAACACGCCCCCCATATGCTTCACTTCACCCCCTCTAACACCTATATCAATAAGCAATGGGAAAGACGAGGTAGATCTCGAAATACTGGTCGCGCTCACAAAGACTTGCTTGTGAGTACCAAAAGCACCTCCGCATTTTAGAATCCAATTGCAAGTTAACGCGTGCAATTCGGGAGGTCCTTAATGTTCAGGGAATAGAGGATGTTTTGCAATGAATATATTGTATTGTTGGGGAACGCATACAGTGAATCTTTGAAGGCAAACAAGCTTGTGAAGAGTATTGAATGCTTGATTTGATGGTGTAAAGATAAACTTGCGAGTACCTGAGAAATTTGGTACAGTTGGAAAGTTTCATCTAATACGTTACAGAACTAATTCGTTCGAACTTGTTTCAAATTGAATTCCATGCAACAATGTGTTTTGTAAATATCTGTATTATTACTTTTGCAGTTTATTTGCTTTGGTTATTACCGAGTACATATGTGTTAACGTTAACGTGTCGATATAATCTAGGACAGAAATGGCTTTGTGATACGGCAGCGTTCACGCAAATACTGGTTTGGATTGTTCCATCGATATCCATCGATGTGGACATAATCAATTAGATGTTAACGAGTAATGGATTTATGACGTTGGTAATGATGGAGCACTCAATAGCTATTTACAGGCTTCGGCTGACTACAATGCTGTAGCTGTAGTACCGGTCGATTATATACAGTAAAAACGCAGCTTGTTAAATCACTTACAGAATTCAATTAAGGAAAGATTTGCTGTGCGAAGAGGATTGAAATCAACCGAAGTATTCGATAATGTTTTGAATGACAACAATTCAGACAATGATTCCATTTAAAATGCAATGGTTCGCTAATCACATCACCTCCTACTAAGGATTCAAATCTAAGATCCAATCTAAATGTTGATACTGCAGAAAATTCCGAATGCAAATCCTCCAAGGTCTAACCAGATCCATATTAATGCAGAACCAATTACACGATGACTAAACTAAATAAGTAAATAATGATTCAATTTAACGTGGGAACTACTAGTAGATATATACTGGGTGTTAATTGATACAGAGTTCAGGGTCAAATATAGTCAATTGCAAAGCTTTTGACCTTCGCGATCAATTCGGCTGAAATTGCTTCTTCATACGAATAGTTATAGTTTCTGAATGGTGATCGATTATTTTGGCTGAGACAAGTAATGGGTAGACAAGCAAGTATGACTGTTTTATATTGACGACTTGCGACTTGCCGTGCGATATTTCTTTCGATAACGATTAATCGTGTCTATTATATAATGTGTGCTAGTTTCTCAATTATAAACAAGTTCAACCAGTTCTCAATAAGCAAGAGCCTAAAAAGTAGACAGAAGAAGGGAATGAGGGCATTGATGAACCCGAAAAAACATATATCTCAAATTCTATCACATTCAGAACTTTCTTGATCAGATTTCTAAACAAGTTTCGATATTGTGCGTGTTTAAAAATTTATTTAGGCCGTATTTTACATCAGTTCTTTAAGCAACATTCACATAAATGTTGAGAGTCAGCTGCATAAAAATTGAGTGTCTTCAGTAATCGTAAAGCAGCTAAATCGATGGGTAATCAACGACCCAGTTCTAACCCATCGTCATTTAAACTGATGTCGAGAGCCATCCAAATTCTGATGAGTGGTCGGATGACATAGTTACCGTGGCGACTACTAGTGACTCACTTCCAAGTATATTTTGTATTAATGTAATAAACAGTTGTACAATTTAAACACAATGATTTTATATGAGCTCATTGTTTGTCAAGATTACGTATCCTTCTGATTATTTATTTGATGCAGCTTCTGGGTTGGTATGAAGTGTAGGACTGGACTGGTCCACTCAAATCTGTTTCCTCAACATACCATTTCAGACAGTAATCCACGTGGCCCTCACATGATCGAACCAAGAGTATGTCTTTACTTTTAAATAACACTGACCCCTAAGTTTGTTTCGTCATTTCGTCTCAGGGGTAGTCAGATATGATAAATGTCGACTTCATCTAGCTTATTTTTTTTTTAATATGACCTGTAAAAGTGATCCCGTTATCCCATTTACAGAATAAACAGTTTCATTTCCTTCATTATGACTTATTGATAAATGATCAGTGTATCATTGGGGCTTTTGTGGCATCCCATGATAATTAATGAAGAAAATTTTGGGTGAAATTCATTTCACCGAAACGACTCAATCCATAAGGAACTGTCAGATAGAATCATTAGAGACGTCCACGTTTTGATTTGCAAATCGCCTGATTACATTCTCGTCTAGGTGATTTACAGCGTAAGGCACTAACAGTAGCAAATGTAGCAATAGCTTTCATTTTGACAGTTCAACAACATTCATTGCATCATTTACGTTGTTGAGAAGATTTTTTTTCCTGACATATGAAGCAATGGATTAGGAATATCATTCAAAATTTTTCAGGTTGAGATTGAGTGTGTTACGCAATTAGGGTGCTATTCAAGCATTTTCCTTTAAAATATTTAAGGGGGATTTCCATAGCCGTATCCATGCCGCACCGAAAGAGTAAATATTACCATCACCAAATTCTCTGAAGCAGTTCATATTATTCGCGATGTAACAATGAGCATTTTAATATTTTGTAAATAAAACCGCGACAGACATGACGCTACCGAGAAGACTGACAAAGAAAACGTTGCAACACTTAATTATGTTCTAAAGAAGTCATATGTTTGTTTTACCGTTACGAAATCATGCTTTTCTTGTGTCGAGAGGACTTGCAAGGAGGATATTATTTTTTAACTAGCGCCGCGGTTTCACCCGCATAAGTTTCGATCCCGTGGAAATATCGGGATAAAAAGTATACTATTAAAAAACATCTGTGTGCCAAATTTCATCTAAATCCGTTCAGTAGTTTTTGCGTGAAAGAGTAACAAACATCCATCCATCCATCCATGCAAATTTTCACGTTTATAATATTAGTAGAATAGGATTATGCATATACATATAAGGGATGTCTCAGAATAATTATGCTGGGCCCGTAGCGTGATACCTCATCTTGGTCTGTATCTTGGGGTTGTGTTTTCAGTGGAATCCTCAAGACAAATATGGAACCAATAAGAAGACACAACCCAGGCAAGCATGGCATAAATGGGAGAAGGGCTATTACTCAGCATTAGGTGGAACGAGGCTACCAGTGATGAACCAGCGGTGGAGCTCTGTCTCGCATAGGGTCATACTGAGCGATGGCCGTTTTGCGTGTGACACATAGTTATATCCTTTAACTTTTTTTTGTGTTTGTGTTTTTTCTCTGCGTTATGCTTACCACAAGTAAACGTATTTTCTTTCTTTCTTTCTATGATGATGACGATGAAAAGACAAAAGAACATGTCTCAAACACTGCTATTGGACTTATGATGCTCCTCAAAATATGAACCAAAACGAGGAAAACCGGCACGACATTAAAACAAAAGACAAACCAGCTCATATACCAGACAAGGCTTGCCAAATGAACTCAAAATATAATCTAAAAATAGGATCATATTAAATACCTACTTTGATCACCACGCCTAGGTCAAATACAGTCAGGTCAGATCCAATTACCGCCACAGAGGGGCGAAAGGTGGGAGGTCGCCCAATTAGCTTCAATCAGACGCCAGGAAGACGGAATTAAGTTATTAGGGGGCAGGCTTTGGCACTGACCCGGGGAAATGTGCGTATTGCTCGACATTTTACATTGTAGGGTACAATAAGATATTTTTCTAAATGGATGCAATGCTCATGATAGGGATGATAAAGACGAGATCACTCTTAACCGATTTCATGTAAGCTTAATTAAATCTAGAGAGAGATCAAATCGATTTATTGGAAATCGATTATAATATAAATTGATATCCTACGAACATTATTTATATTGTTCTGACTTTATCGCTTTGGCACGAAAATGGCATTTAAGTACTATAAATTGTTAATAATAGTTCAAGTCTGCAAATTAAAAATCTGCCTAATTTGGTGTACCTATATTATTCATTGTCTAAAACGAGAGCTTTGTATTCTATAAATGAAAAGCTGCAATTTTGGACGCTGCAGTAAAAGAACAGTTGGGTTTTCCTTAGGGATCGCGTTGTAACGTTGTAAATCCAAAAGATTTTTTGGAACCAAGTTTCTTATGGCAGGATATACTCTGCGAATGAGAACAACGAAAAAAGTTTTACATTTTGACCGTCACGACACTACACGACAATTTTGTTATAACAAGCCAAGTGCAAAAGCGAAAAGAACTTCGTCCCAACCGGGTGCCTCACGATACCTCTCTTGTGGTTTTGATTCTGAGTTTATACGCACACAAAGTTGGTCTACTAATACAACCACAAAACAGCGGGGTAATTGGGCAACACACTAATAGTGGCAATGACTTTCATTTGAACAACACTCATTGCGTTAAATTTGCGTTTTTGTGCAGACACATTTTTCGAATAGGTATATGAAGCATTGGATTAGCAAGTTGGGGATGTCTTCGGCACCCTAATTGCGTAACACATATAAAACCTCCTAGAACTTTTGAATCGACCGAAATATAGACTTTAAAATATCCGTAACGTCACAATAGTCCCCAATATCCATCAAACTGTAGACAAGGAGGTTTTGTAATGTAGATGTGTATCATTTGTTATTGTCAATTATAATGATACGAGCTTGCTTGAAGACTGGCTTGGCTTGTACATTTATATCGGCGAACATAAGCGGCTTGTGACAACGATTTACATCGTGGGTCGTTGGCTGATGTTTGTTCTGCGTTAAGATCTTGTTCCTATTGTCTGTTTGGGGTATTCGATTATGTCTCTTTTAAGCATAATATAGGTGCTTTCAGTTCACTCACTTAGTGCGTATCAATGCAACGTCTGCATAGCCCACATGCCTACTTTGAAAGCAGACCTAAGTAATTTCTATGACTAGAAGGATCGCTGCTAATCTTTGCTTTTGCTTGAGAAGTCATCATCATTATTAATTTTACTTTTTTCTGTCTATTACTACTATCCTGTAAAAATCTCACCGTGAAAACTTAGGTGAGTACTTCC
Source organism: Apamea sordens (assembly GCA_945859715.1). Taxonomy (NCBI): domain Eukaryota; kingdom Metazoa; phylum Arthropoda; class Insecta; order Lepidoptera; family Noctuidae; genus Apamea; species Apamea sordens. The sequence continues at coordinate 4,095,150 of OX244002.1, forward strand.
ACCCAACGCTATTGACAGCTCACTTCACCTAAGTTTTCACGGGGAGATTTTTATAGAATAGACCGGCTGATATATATGTCTTCTCTATTGTTTTTTACTTCAAACATCTTGGTTGGCTTTCGTCCTTCTTTTGCTTACGAATTTCCATCTCTACCAACATCATATGCCCCGTTTCCCAGTTTACAAAAAAACTTTATCAACTATTAACAATTCCTCATTTGTTGACAAACCTTTCACCCACATTTCACACACTCTAAAGACCAAAATAAGGTCGGTACACTTGAAAAACTAACAATTTTATCTAATTTCGCAACTCCGGTCACTATCGATAGGCTAGCATGGTTGACCTAATATTCAATCTCAGATATCGTAAGTGTGTCAAAACATTTTGACAAGCACTACTAATAATGATACATGTACTATTTAATTTGCTTTGTGCTGATTGGCTGTAGGTACTGCCGCATGGCTATTGCAAAACTGATTCAGATTCGAGCTTTGTCGTAATAGTAGTAAGATTATAGAAGCTAGAGTAGTTGTTGTAGGTGGTTCTTCGTAAACAGTACAGTTTTCTGAGTAATCTTCCCCGTTGATGTTTTCGTTTTATTTTTGGTGTTTTAGCGCAATTTGTTTTTTATCAACTGGATTATCCCACTGTTGAGCAAAGTTCTCCCCCATACGCGCAACATTTTTTATCAAGCTGGGTCCCACTGCTGAGCAAAGGTATCCCCTATAACTTTCTCCTGTTCCTTTTCAATACTCGATATCTTTATTGCATTCCATATGTGTTTAGATGGTATATATAAGGTAAAAGATCTGATTCTGTTGTCTTCTCCACCCAGTCTCCTGTAAACGCATCTAAGTCATCACGCCAGCGTTTCCTTGGCCTCCCTCGGCGACGACGATCTTTTGGCACCCACTGCGTTGCGCACCCTATAATACGGTCTAAAAGATTTACTTTTGCTTGCTTTTATTTAAAAACCCCTCCTCCTCCTCTGACTAAGAGGAGACCTATGTCTCAGCAGTATGAACATAGGTTGATTATGTATTCAGAAAACAACTCATTAGTCGTTTTACCTTGGTTTGAATACAGTTACACGTACGTTTTGTACAGTCAAGATATTTGAAACTGATACCTTCCTAGTTTCCTACCCACTTCAACCCAATGGTTTCCTTGCGTTTTGCAATGAATGAAGGTAGCTTTCATACGAAACTGCACCCAAAGTCCTTCGCCCATGGAAACCAGTAGGTACCAAGTATCCAACTCAATTGTCTGTACATGAAAAACCTTGTTCTTCGAAACAATAAACAATTAGTCCAACACTACTAACGCTTCGCAGTACTTCTATCATCCTTAGGTCAGTGGTATCATTAACACTATCTAAAGGTTCCTTCCCATTAGATCCTTTGTACTCTTCTATCATTATTGTTTTTCTTTTAGTGTTTTGTCGTTATTATTATTTGACCCTGATCAGGGCCGTCTGAGGGGAGCCGTTTAAGTGTACCATCGTGGTGAATGGATTACTCAGCTAGACTCTGCGTTACCGAGTACTAGCTAAAAAAATATAAAATATCGAAGAAGAGTACCATCGACACGAAAAGAAGAAATGTTTTGTGAACAGAACATTATTGTTATTTACGAATTGCTATTAATTTTCGTTTGAAAGAGTAACGTATCAAGTTCATTTGGAGTTGTGTAGTTGGGAGTTCCTTTTGTCAAATCAGAATTTGATCCTTTTTACCCTTTTTTTGTTTTTTTTTATTTTGTGTGGTAATCGCATTGTATCAGTAACTGGGTTGGTTGATGCAACGCAGAAACTCTGGGAAATAGTGCCGAAATAATCGAGCTTGACACACATATAGGTAAACGAAAGATGCAGAAGTGCAGAGAGATTTGAACAATCAATCATCACACCTGTTGAAAGATTCATCTACGAATTTGTATCTAATATGAAAGTCGAGAGATATTTAGTTTGTCGACCGATCCTAGTTAGTTGACTCTGCGAGTCTGCGTTTGCCTTCAGCTAGGACGCGACTGGCTCATTCCAGCAGTTGCATTACACACGCAAAGTTCATCGTTTGACCCCCGGCATGTCCTAGAACCAAAAATTCGAAGACATCTACCAACCCGCACTGGGCCCGCGTGGTGGATTGCCCTATATCATATTAAGTATATTAACCCGGCATTTGAACCCTGTCAGTCAAAATAGAACAGTTTAAAAACATTTCATTTTTGTTGGTGGTGGTGTGTAATTGGTTTTTGGGTGACGTCTCCCAGTGTGGAACTTGTGAGTACATTGTCTTATTGGGTTCCCAGCTGTAAAAACAATTGTAAGTGGTAATAGTAAATAAAAAATTACAGCCCACTCCCTCTCGAAGAGAAGAGAGGAGGACCTGTGTCCCAACAATGAGAACATTATAGGCAGAATATGTGTGTGATCGTTTGACGTTACACATTAGTGTACTAACACCTTTTCCGTGGTCTTGTAGAACGCACCGGAAGCGAGTAGTTGAGAATAGCACTTTATTTAACTTTACATTGTGTGATTGAGTACCTACCTACCCCATGATTACGTATTCAACGAGTTTTTATCTCTCCTTAATTATTATTGTCTTTCGGAAAAAACTTTTAAAATACTCTGTATTCTACAATAACAATGTAGGTTGGTAATCTTGGGAGACTGTTCTAGATGCTTTGGGCTGTATCTTCCTTACGGCTGAGGTGGTTTTTGAAAACTTTGAGGGTTAATTTTGAGGCGATCGTAAGGATTCTGAGTAATACTGACCTTCGACCTGTGACAAACAAAAAACGAATTTGACTTTAAAATTCGGCTGCCAGCAGTCATTAAATATATGTATGTTGTTTTTTGGCGTAATTATATTAATTTTAATCATCATCTACCTAGCCTTCTCCCATTTATGTTGGGGTCGGCTGCCAGTCTAACCGCATGCAGCTGAATACAAGTATTTTAGATAGAGCGACTGCCTATCTGACCTCCACTACCCAGTTACTGGGTAACGCGATCTCCTTTGGTAAGACTGGCTGTCAGAATTTATGTTAATTTTATATAATTACTTAGGTACATACTATACATACCTACATTGTATGTAATTACTTACGCCAAAAAACCTAAATATAGGAATATGGCAGGGGTAGATAGACACATACATAAATAAAAAAATATTAGGACCAAACCAAAAAAATATCATTAACCATGAAAACAGAGAGGTATACTCGCACGCTAGTTTGGAATGAACGCCACCGACCACGTGACCGCGTTTCCTCTAAAAACCTTCCCGATAAACAATTACAGCTACCTTTTTCTAAAACCGACCGAAAAATCAGAAAACAAGGGAAGATCAATTTAGTAAATTCGACACAAAAGCAATCGAAACTATATATAACCCCGAGGCGACGGGGGCTAATCGTAGCAAAGCGCACGTACCAGCCAATCATGTGTAATTTGGTACCACTTTGTACGAATAATAAAACAAATTACTATTGTAACGGCCCTTTGGACCTGCGGTATGCCACTCGGTTATTATAACCAAAATCATTTTTTTTATATATAAATTTTGGTAAACTTTTTTAGTGACTATACATATTGGGGGTCCTAAAATGTGAACTGTGAACCTCCGCAGTGGGAACTTACTCCCTAACCATACTAATATTATAAATGCGAAAGTAACTGTCTGTATCTGTTACCTTTTCATTGAATTGAATCGATCGTTATGAAAAACGTCTAAAGGTGACCAACATCCTAATTGCGTAACAAACTATCAATCTCAATCTAAATCATTTTAAAGGATATTGCTAATCCATTGCTTCATATGTTCGAAAAATGTGTCTTCTCAACAACGTAAATAACGCAATGAATGTTGTTGAACTGTCAAAATTAAACCCATTGCTACTGATAGTGTGCAATTACCCCACCGGGATCTAAAGAACTATATTATATCACAAGAATTAAAAAATATGAAATATTATGCACTTACAAAATACACGCAGACGGAGACGGACGCAACAGCTAAGCTAAATCTTCTATCATCCCAAAATATGCCCTTAGATTAAAAATGCGCGTAATGGAAAGTAAGACCAAAACCGAATAAGACAGGTGTAATGAGGTCCTAATGTGGAAGTTCTGAATTTCTTGAAGACCAATACAGTAAAGGGCTTTTAAGATCCGTAGCATACCTACCTACCAGTCGGCCATTTTGTTTTTTCAAAATTGCGGCCCCGCATTGAACCTACTTATAATAAATCGATAGCTGACATCAACGCTATCAGAAAACATATTAGTAGTAGGTATGCCAAGCTCCAAATAAAACTCTTCAATCCCCTTTCCGTTCATCTAAAAATCATTAACAAAACGGTTTTCTGACTGAACAATGTGTACAGTAAAAGAGACAAATGCTCAAATAACTCGCAAAGCCTAATACAGACCACGCAAGTCGCAACTTCAGTTAAAATTTATTATCCAACTTTTGGCCACCGCTCCATCAGCCTTAATATGCAAAAACAGAAAAATATCAGTAAATCAATCAAGCGCAACATCGCCGTCGGTCGTAACAGCGATCGGTTTAGTGTTGCCATAAACAACAAAGTATGAATGTACTAATTTAACAATAACCCTATAACGCGGGTGGGGGAGGGAGGACCAAATAGCCTGCGGGTGTACTCCCAACACAACTTGGTCCGGTGTGCGTTAAAAACTTGATGCCCCTAAGTGGGAGGGGTGTAAGCTGTAACTCTTTAGAATTCAACTGATTTTTAATAGATGCTACGGTTTAGGGTATATCTACTGTTATTGCTGTCGTTGTGCATCGCTGATATTGTTTTGTTTTTGTGTAATATTTTTTATGCGCTATGGTCTGGGATATAGCATTAAAATATACGTGAATAAAGATTTCGATCTCGAAAATTACTTGCCTGTAGAGTGGAGCAAAATAACTATAAATCTTAATACAGAAACATCATTATTTCTATCTATAAAGCCAAAAGGCAGCTAACAACTTTGCTGCGGCCCTCTCAGGTAAATGTGGATGAGTAATGGTTATCATGACACATCCGTGAACAAAGAAATAACACAGGTATACGTATGGAGCATATATTATCATGACCAAAGGGGAAGAATCACAAAGGAGAACCATACATAATTAATAAGGTGAAAGTCCCCGGCTGCCTATTCGCATTAATAATCTCCTTTTAATAATGATAGGTACAGAATCTTATTTGGCGGGATTGGCTCCCTGCCCGCACCGAGGACGCCTAGAACGGGAACTTTACATAATTTACTTTTGGCAAAAAACCTACAAAATTATTCATTCTCCGTTCGAAAACCAATATCGGGCCCGCCATGTTGGCTGAATCCGAAATAGGCTTCACAAATTTGTGTTGTGAAAAAAAGCGGCGAGATTTGGCAGTTGGCAAGGTACCTGGCACGGCGGCCGGTCGTCGGCACTTGGCAGCGCCCTTAATGCGCCTGCCAATGTGCACTGGCCGGCCCAGAGATTTGGCAAGCCAACATATTTCGACACCTTGTAGGAAAGGATTTAGCGTTGTTTCCTTTGGCATGGCGGAGGGACCATCAAAGTGAAGCGTCAGCCGCAGACTTACGAAGCCGTTCCTCACGCAAAATACTTTGCGGTGTAATTTTGTTATTCGCAATGGGCGGCGGTAAATCATTGTTGCGAATCTGGTGTTGGGTTCAAGGTTTTAAATCAACTCGTTACTCAATGTATATTTTCAACGAAAAAGTTATACAAAATGAAAATTACAGTGTTCCCCGTCAGTGGGTCGTTGAGACCACAAGCGGGAGCCGGTTAATAACTCCAGGCGCCGCACAAAACGATCTCCACTACAACCAATTAAAATAGAATTAGTGAAAACACAAAAAAGCTATGAATTTCAACTCTAATTAACTGAAACTTTACAAAAAAATATCATATAAAAACGTCTCGCGTGTCATTAGACCCATGCGCGTCCCTGTGGTGTTGTATTACGAACACAATTTATCCTTTTTTCGACTTTATCCTTGGGTAGTTGAGGTTCAATTTTGACTAGCATGTTTGTAAAAGTAAATGTGCTCTTACCCCCTCGGAGAGTGGTCCTTTTTTTCTCCAATTTTTTCGTCGTTTCGTACCTGTGGGCTCAACAAAAAGTGTTGTCGGGTGAAGCCAGATGCCTGCACTTGTATCAACACATGGATGTCCCATTGTGCAAAATGCACAGAAATGGGTTGAGCATCACGAAAAGCTACGTTTTGTACAATAAGTTTCATATTACTGAGAGCTGGTATTGAAATGTCAGTGTTTTTATAAATAATGCTAACATGTGTTTGAAATTTTGGCGACGGCACGCCTATAAATTTTGGTAAGAATGTACAAACTGTGAGAAATGATTTCGTTTCGGCGAGCAACGCCGCTACACAAATAAGTTTTGTTATTTTAAAACATGTTTGATCAAAGAGGTAATTTATCTACAAAATTTATTCTCAGGAAGTTTTGTTTTTACTTTTTTCGCAGATCATTTTTATTTAAACAATTATATTAGACACGATTGCTTGTCTAAAGTCTAAAACGACGAAGCTGCTCTCAAAACGGTGAGAAAACATATATGTCCTAAAACCAAAAATTCGAAGACATGTGACATCTACCAACCCGCACTGGGCCATCATGGTGGATTACGGCCCACTCCCTCTCGCAGAGAGAAGGCCTGTGTCCCAGCAGTGGGAACATTATGGGCTGATTATGCTTGTTTAAAAGCTGCTCTTTCTTCCGGATTTTGCTCCGAGAGCGATAAAATTTCGGGAAACGGTAAAGCGTAAAGTCCGCATCAACACCCTTTCCGATTCTTTCCTCAATACCTTTAACATTAATCAAAAAATAATACCTTCAAAGGAGCAATTCAACCGCAAGCCGAATCTGACATTCTGACCACAATACAACCTTGCAAACGTATCCCGACACGTAAACAAAGAAAATTGACACTTAAAACCTATCACTTAAGGTTTGCATGACCTGCACGTGTAACTTAGTTCTCTTAACCCGTTGAACGAGTTCGGGCCATTGTTTTGAACGCATTTTTTACTTCATTTTACTTCCCAGCCCACCCGGATGCCTGCAATCAATAGATTAGATTTAATCTTAGATTATCGCATGGCAGGATGGGTAGTGCTAGTGAACCACCTTGTAATAGCAGCCTTGGATGCCACTAAACATGGAAATGGTTTTAGAGTAGGAATACAGCGTGAATTGAGGTGTGTTTTAGAAAGATTGGGAAAGATACACATTTTTATCATACGTTAGTAAGCAAGATATCTTCCGTTACGGTATTTATAAATATAAAGCAGAAATCAGAAAATTTAACGCTAGTGCAGCACCTTAATGGCATTACACACTATCAATCACCTGCAGTGCGATTCTGTAACCATCTCACCATGAAAACTTAGGTGAAGTGAGCGTGGAGTGAGCTGTCATTCCAAATAATGCTAGAGATTGACACTACTGACAACTCACATCAAGCTCACTTCACTTGAGTTTTCACGGTGAGATTTTTACAGAATCGACCGGCAGAATCATTTTGAAGGATATTGCTAACCCATTGCTAACTTCATGTATTCGAAAAATTTGTCGGCTCAACCACGTAAATAACGCAATGAATGTTGGTGTGCTGTCAAATTGAGCCATTACTACGGTTAGTGTGTTACGCAATTACCCCGCAGGTCCTTGGAGACGCACATCTAATCTGTCTATACTACTAATAATTAAGCTGGAGAACATGATTGTTTGTTTGTTTGAACGCGCTAATCTCTGGATCTACTAGTCTGATTCGAAAAAAAAAATCTTACATTTTATAGCCCAATTCTTGAAGAAGGTATAGGTCTGACACTCCCTCCTGCTCCACCCAGAGCGGGAGGAGTCATTTGATGATTTCCCATCCTCAAAAAAAAAAAAGAAATCGTCTATGTTGTTAGGACCGGTACGAGCCGAGCAAAAAGAAAAGATCAGAAAGTTCGAAGACGAAAAGGAAGTAATTTATAAACAAAACGATTGATTTTAAATTAAAAGGCAGCTGACTACTAGTATCTAATAAATAATAATGTAGAACATAACTCCAAGAATAGTTCCGACCCAAAGGACACAAATAATTTAAAAAATGTATTTTTCTTAAAATCATAAACCACCATCCATTTTGGCAACATTACAAGTTCTGTTCAAACATTGCATCCTTACAAATAAAACCAAAGTAAATATGAATGGCAGGTAACATCATAAAGATGTTCTTTTAAGGCTTGCCGTATAATCTCAACTGCAGTTCATGACATTCTGATAAAGGGAAAAAATGTAGGTAGTTTTTATTTCAACCTCGTTGTCAAACTGCACTTACTAGGAAAACTATCTACCAGCGGGGGATATCTATCTAATTGCGTAACACACTATCAGCAGCGATGGGTTTCATTTTGACAATTCAACAACATTCATTGCGTTATTTACGTTGTTGAGTAGACAAATTTTTCGAACATATGTAGCAATGGATTAGCAATATCCTTCAAAATGATTCAGGATGTCATCGAAAGTGTGTTACGCATTAAGGGTGCAGTACCACACCACCACCACTACCACGGGGATAGGGGGAGAAGTTTTCTTTGTTTATATTTCTTTTTTTTATACAGGGTGGCATCGACGCGCAAACTGTAACCATGAATTCAGCACATGATTCTGAACCCCCTGCGTTACATTTACATACATATCTACATTTTGACCGCGTAGACATTGTACTTTTGTACAAAACAGCAGATTTTTAGACTGAAAGCCGACCCCAACATAGTTGGGAATGATGACAACTCATCATCTAGGCAGATGATTAGTTTGCGCGTCGATGTCCCTGCCACCCTGTCTGTATACTTTTATGTATTGCAATTTTTTTTCCATGTTTGTGTTTTAATGATTAGATTTCCCATTCTTCTTCCTCTGCGAGTTACCATAGAAACTTTTTCTTTCTTTCTTTTTATTTCTTCTTATGCAAAGATAGAGATATAGAGAGAAAAAAGAGACACAAAGTGTGATATAGACATATAGGTTTATCCTAGTACAGTCACGAGCACCAATATGTCAACACTTGGCAACTTTTAATTACAATTTTTTCGTGAAATAACGAATGCAACGTTGAAACACTCCACATTACATAAACCTATGGGTTCGAAAATGCTATGTTCGTAACAACATAAAATTTATTTAAAAAAAAAATAAAGGAGTAAACTGCTTTTGAATAAAACCGAGTGTATACATACTTTTGCTCGTGACTGTTCCATACATGGCATGCATATTATCATCATCATCATCAGTCTATAGCAGTCCACTGCTGGACATAAGCTTCTCCAAATGCACGCCATTCAACTCGATTTTCGGCAACTCTCATCCAGCTGCTACCAGCAGTGCGATTCTGTAACCATCTCACCGTGAAAACTTAGGTGAAGTGAGCGTGGAGTGAGCTGTCATTCCAAATAATGCTAGGGATTGACACAACTGACAACTCACATCAAGCTCACTTCACTTGAGTTTTCATGGTGAGATTTTTACAGAATCGACCGGCAGCACTCTAATTATGGATACACACTACCAATCTGTTTGAATAATTTTGAAGGATATTGATAGTTCATTGCTTCATACTCGTATGTTCAAAAATCTTTCTGCTCAACAACGTACCTAAATAACGCAATGAATGTTGTTGAACTGTCGAAATGAAACATTGCTACTGATAGTGTATTACGCCATTGCCCCGCTGGCATATAACCTTTGTAAATTATTTCTAAGATTTTACTGTTGATATTTTACCATTTTAAATTCTGAATAAATAGGTATTTATTTATTACTAGCTTCTGCCCGCGACTTCGTACGCGGATCCAGTCCCTTACTCGTTCCGATAGGAATTTCGGCAAGAGTTTGAACTGTGCGTTACTTAATCGAAATCCTTCATCGGTTTTGTTTGGTATACCTTAGATTGAGTGTTGTAGACAATAGGTAGGTTATAACTTCATTAAAATAAAAAGGTAGAATTATTTTCATTCCGAAATTATGAAGCGAAATTAATATCAATTAGTTAACATAACTATTCTAAAAAAAATCTTTATAAACTATATTGTTGGTTTTTCCGTCGGGTGCCAGAATATAAAACCCGGAAGGCTAACCCTTGAGAAAGCAACATAAAGTTGGCCATGAGAAAAACAGCCGGTTCTCAAATCAACACCAGCAGCTTTCAGTGTCTGTCTTCAATCGCGAGACAATGCATGACGATCACGATCAGCCGTAAGTCGCGCATCACGGTCTTAACTGGTTTCTAGAGACCTATAAGTGGATGTGCGGATATGCTGGGAACTCAAGCGTGATTCGCTTTCCATGAATGTTTCCGACTCGCGAGACAATGCATGACGATCACGATCAGCCGTAAGTCGCGCATCACGTTCTTCACTGGTTTCTAGAGACCTATAAGTGGATGTGCGGATACGCTGGGAACTCAAGCATGATTCGCTTTCCGTGAATGTTTCCGACTCGCGAGACAATGCATGACGATCACGATCAGCCGTAAGTCGCGCATCACGTTCTTCACTGGTCTCCAGAGATCTAAAAGTCAACGTGCGAATGCGCTGAGAACTCAAGCGTGATGCTTTTTCTGTGAACGTTTCTGATTCGAGAGACAATGCATGGCAATCACAATCAGCGGCCAGTCGCACTTCACGTTCATCACTGATCTCTAACGACCTAGAAGTCGACGTGAGAATACGCTGAGAACAAAAGCGTGATTCTCTTTCCGTTAACGTTTCCGACTCGCGAGACAATGCATGACGATCACGATCAGCGATCAGTCGCGCATCACGATCCTCACTGGTCTCTAGAGACCTAGATGTAGATGCGTAAATACGCTGAGAACGCAGGCGTGATTCTCTTTGTGTGAAAGTGTCAGAAACGCGAGACGATGCATGACGCTCACGATCAGCGCTAAGTCGTGCTTCACGATCCGAAGAAGTTTCCGCTGGGCGAGATACAGCCTGATGTTGTCGAACAGCATCAAGTCTTGCCTGGCGTTCTTCATTCGATTCTTGGGATCTAATGATCTTTAAATTTCGAACATTGCGAAAGATTTGACCTCTTTCGTGGCATGGTTATGGTTATTAATGTACTTTAATAACTTTGCAATTAAGATCTAAGTGACTGCTCCCCTGCATTACCGGGTAGGCTACCGTGTCACGAAGATAAATGGAAAAGGAAATTAAACACTCAAATAACATAAGCCCGAAGGCATATCTATTATATTATGATTTAGCCAGTGAAGCCAAGTTTTCAATGAATTTACCATCGTCATCGAAAAGAAGGCCCAAACTGTTACCGCCTTCACTGCGTGGAGGTACTCCTAGCTTATGTTAATATATTAGTATAAACTGATTTCCACATCAAATGTTCCTGATCCTTGATTTTTATTATCTCGGCGGAAAATACTCATCAGACCAAACAAATTTTGTTAAAATGTCATGTCTGTATATGCCATATTTTAGCTGTGCTCTCCGAGTTCCACATCAGATGTATCAATCTTCGAATTTTATTCTCCCAGCAGAAAATATTCATCAGACTAAACAACTTTTGCAAAGATGTCATTCCTATATATGTTATGGTTTAGCTGTGCTCTTAGAGTTCCACATCAGGTGTTCCGATCTTCGAGTTTTATTCTCGCAGTAGAAAATACTCATCAGACTGAATAACTTTTGCTAAGATGTCAAATCTATATATATTATAGTTTAGCTGTGCTCTAAGAGTTCCACATCAGGTGTTCCGGATCTTCAATTTTATTCTCTAAACAGAAAATGCTCATCAGACACAACATTTTTTTCTAAGGCGCCATTTATGTAACTCTTATAGTTTAGCTGGTCTGTTGCGGTTCTGCATCAGGTGTTCCAGTTTCCAAAATCAATTATAGTCTATATGTTGCCCAGGCTTAATAGCTAATTAACAAAAAAAGTTTCATTCAAATCCGTCCAGTAGTTTCGGAGATTAGCGTGTACAAACAGATAAACAGACAAACAGACAGACTTTTTTTTTAGATTCGTGTTCTATTACTGTTTCTTAACCGTATAGTTCGGTAGCGCCCCCGAATGGACCCGAACACACGAACCTCCGCTGGCTCAGTAAGGGGTCCCATTGGACCTTGAAATGACGACGCCCTTAATGATAATGTAAATATTGATTATGCTACCCATCAAATCTTATGAATGTGCGTTAATTAAGAGAGTTGGATAAAAAACTCATATGTTATCGCCATTCAATCTTCCATAGTTAGCGCACAAGTTTATTAATTTACCTTTATTAAATTCAAGTCTGTAAATGCGATAATCGCCATTTTGATGACAGTGGTGGTCGAGGCTAAAAAACATAAAAATTGGGGATTTCGAAAATCCAAACTTCACCACAGGGGCAATGAATAATACATGATTTAATTATTTGACGAATTCATCCATTGTTCATGTTAAATAAGTAGTGGTAATGTAGTTTTTTGATAGGTATCTAAAGTCGAAGTTTCGCGCCAATCGTGCGTGTTTACATTTTTACTTTTCACAAAAGTCACACACACACATGTAGATAAGATGTAAAATGTGAAAAATATTATTACAAATATTATAAAAAACACGAAAATGCCCAAATCATAACGTAATATTGAAACACAGGACCAATAACACGTATTATTCATTACCACTACTTAATTTGTATTCAAAATCGCCGACCATTGTTGTTTTTTTTTTTCGTAATGATGTGCGAAAGCGATTATGCCAAACGATTTTTTTTTTAATTTCAATTGACCCGAGTAATTAATATGACGAATGTCAGAAATCGATTCTCAGAAATTGAAATAAAATTATTTTAAGCATTAAATACAACAAGCATTATTTATAATAATGATTTATACTTTCCTAATGTAATTTTAATCGTTTTTTGGACATTATATTGAAACTGAGTCAATAACAGAGGACCTATGACCATAGATAGTCATTTATTCAATTTCGCGCCGAATTGTTTCTATATTTGAATTTATATTCGGAATGCGCTCGCTATTCAAAATTATTTTTATTTATTGTGCAATTATAAATTTTTGATAGGTACTTTCTAATATTTTGCTACAGAATGCCCAGTATACATTTTTAGATAGGCTTAGCAAAAGTTTGGGAAACCGCAAACACTTTACATTTCATTATGTTTTTTTAGCTGTATGAGCTTGGTAGTTTTTATTTATATTAGTTTACTTGAGTAATAGAAATTGTTTACTTTTTGTGGTAGTTTCCCAACGAAATTTAAAAAAAATAACTGGCCAAGTGTATGTCGGACAGTGAAAGGTCCCGTACTTGGGATGAATATTTACGCATGCACAGCGCATATCATTAATTTGATTGACTGCAGAAATAAAGAAAAAAAGAAAACCAAGTTAATTCTGCGGTTTTAAACGAAAATATCTCATATCTCAAAAACGATTGACTTTAAAAGTTAAAGTCAATTAGAAACATCTTTATAATTTTTATAATAAGTTTCAACAATACCTCCCACACGCTTGTGTGCATAGATTTTTTTCAACCCTCAGGTACCTGCATGGGGAATGCTTCCTCTAATTATGTTTATCGTAATTTTACTACACCATTTTGCGTGCATAGAATACGAATACGATATAGTGTTATTAACACTCGTTAACGTCTACGAGTAAAATGGTTAATGGCATTAACATCCGAACGCACGCACAGACTGACATGACGAAATTATGGGTTCCGTAAAAGTATTTTCAGAACATTTAAATTAGAAATCAGACAATTAAAGTTCTTAAAATTTTATCCCAAGCTACAGAACGGCAGCTTGGGACATAAGGAGTGCCTACTTTGTCCCACAACACGCGTCCACGAAAACGCCCGCGTTAAGCCTGTAAGAAAGGCTGGCCGGTGCAAATTGGTCAAAATCTAGATTTTACGGTTAGTTTAGGTTTGTACAGATGGCAGAGAGGTAGACCGACCGGCACATAGACAGACGGCCACATAACTTTTGTTTTAGTTATTAAGCAAATATATTTAAAACCCCCACAACAAGCCCTTTCATTTGATATGTCACACAGATGTACAGCAAAGATTTTTTTTTAAATTTTTTAGTTTGCCCCCCAAGAGTGACCCCATTTTCAAAATTAATTTATTTACGTTACACGTCCGTCTTTGGGTCACAGAAATTCATATGTGTACCAAATTTCAATTTAATCGGTCCAGTAGATTCGAAGCAAATAAGAAAAGACAAGACCCACAGACACAAGTGATCCTGCAAGGGTTCCATTTTTTCATTTGGACGTACGGAACCATAAAAAATTACACACCAAACCACACCGTACGTGTACGTGTACATACACGTACGGTAATTAAAATGATTAATTTCAAAAATAAATTAATTCATGAAAAATATACCAAAGAGGATTTATATAGTTTCTACACCTTTTTTATTTTTTTTTTTGCAAATTCCGATTATCGATTAGACTTTATGCAATTTTTGAATCGAAATAAGAAAACTGGACGGATGGTCAGCACTAAGAAGTGTCATGTCGAAACACAATTTTTGTAATTTTTATCAAGACTTGATTGCGTTTTATAAGTAGTTTAAGTAAGAAAAATGGTAAAAGTAAGAACGCGGAGAGAATGATAATATCTTTATTTTTCCCTTTTGCATCTTTTCAGCAAGAGAATAGGTTGTGTATGTACATATTTCCAGCGAGTTTAAGGTGCCTACCTTTTGGATAGGTGTAGTAATACCTATTTTATACAACTTTCGTAGTAGACTAACGAAGTTTGACCGACCTCAACAAATAATTAAAGATATTTGCCACAAATATATTGTGTAAAATAAGCGCGGAAACATATTTTTCTTAATAAATTTGAATGCTGAAAGTTGATGTAATTTACTGAATTTCATGACTTAATTCGCAAAATCCCGTCGAGTCAGCTGATATGTCATATGTCAAAATCTAGTCGAGCAGAGTGGTTAAACCCCCTCAATTATTCTTTTTTAAATATATTCAATGTACAGACACAACTTTTTTACATTCTTATTATAAGTATAGATAAGTATAGACTAGCTGTGCCCCGCAGTTTGACCCAAATAAGTTTCGATCCCGTGGAAATATCGGGATAAAAATTATCCTATATGTTAATCCTGGTTATAAACCATCTGTGTGCCAAATTTTATCCAAATGCGTTCAGTAGTTTTTGCGTGAAAGAGTAACTAACATCCATGCATCTGTCCTCACAAACTTTCGCGTTTATAATTTTAGTAGGATGTCTATGTTCCCTTACTTGATGTGGATATCTTCTGACACGTTTAACTTCTGACCCTATTTATCAAAAAGAAGGAATAATTAGGTCCCAAGCTATAAACATTGATTAGTGTGTTATTAAAAGGAGATTAATTTATTATCATAACGGGAGAGCGATACTCACATGAGTGGGTAAACAAAAAGACTTGATAAAACGAAATATTAAACTAGCTGTGCCCGCGATTTCGTTCGTTTTTTACATGACTATGCGGCAAACAAACTCGATGTCATGGGTTATATTTTTGGCCGCGGAACCCTAATTATTTTTGTAAAATAAAATTAGCATAAGTTACTCCTTATAACATCAGAGGGGCAATTCTCGTAATTTCAAGAACGTTCACAGTCTGATGTCAGTCTCAATCTGTCAAAAATATGTCTATTTTCCTACAATTTTGACAAGATTTTGTCATTTTTTTGTCGTTGTGTAATTTAAAACGTTCAAAATCTAGTCACAGACTAACTTTTAAACTTTTTAATCTAGTCGCGGACAAGGTTTTGGACGTTTTAAATTACGAGAATTGGCCTTCATTGATCTGCCTGTGACGGTCTCGTCAAAATTGCTCCAGCCGCTTCGGAGATCAGCCGGAACAGACAGACAAAGAAAAACATTTCATAAATTGTTTTTTTTTTTGTTATGATTACCCTGTTGTACTATCATCATAATACAAAAGATAGTATGGAGACAAACACATTTAAATAGAGTATCTTCAATCTCAGAAGACTTTAGCTACATTGACATCAGCAGTAAGACAAGACCTTTAAGGGAAAATCAGCGAAAAACTAAAAACATGCGCGTAGGCATCTTCTATAACTAAAACCCGATTTTTAAGCTGACAAGTAAGTTAAGAGACGTATGTATGTATGTATATTTAACAATCTCAAATTACTATTAAAAAAATTCTAAATTCACTATTTTGTTTAATCGTAGGTTGTAACCGAACATGCTAAATTAACAAGTCCGAAAGAGTTCATACTTATATTCAAATCGCATCCATTAGCAGTGCATTAACCCCTTTTGAGTCATTGTAACAAGAGTCATGTAATTGATGTTAACTTTTTTTTTCTCAAATCATTCTTTAAGTTTTAAAGAGGTTTCACGTATTTTGGCCACATCCGACCTCGACATAGCGACGTTTGACGGATTTGCCTCTCTTGTCATTGTCATACAAACGTAACTATAGTCGCACGTAACTTGGCAAGGTTTTGCTTCACATCACAATCAGCGTATAATGTTCCCACTGCTGGGACACAGGCCTTCTCTCTGTGAGAGAGAGTGGGCTGTAATCCACCACGCGGGCTCAGTGCGGGCTGGTAGATGTCACATATCTTCGATTTTTTGCTTCTAGGACATGCCGGTTTCCTCACGAGGTTTTCCTTCACCGTTTTGAGAGCAGTGGTGATGAAATAATTTACACAAGGTAAAGGGCCTGTCTGGATTCAAAACTACGACCTACAACTCGTAAGTCGTTCCCACTGGGCCAACATTGCTCCATCATCATCATCATCATTCTCCTGTCCTCATCCCAATTTATTTGTGGTCGCCGCAACATGTCGTTTTCTTCCATACTTCTCTATTAGTCGTCATCTCGATAGTCACCCCCTTTCTAACCATATCATCATTCACACAGTCCATCCTTCTTTGGTCTTCACCCACTCTTATCCATCCACGGAGCCATCCATTAAGAAATATTAATCCTAACTCATCGTCATCATCTGTCTAGCCTTTTCCCAAATATTAATCCTAACTCATCATCATCATCTGTCTAGCCTTTTCCCAAATATTAATCCTAACTAATAGATATTATAAATGCGAGAGTGAGTATTTATTTGTTACGCTAAAACGGCTGAACGGATTTGGATGTTATCTGGCACACAGATAGACCATGACCCGATTAAGGACATAGGCTTACTTTTCATCCTGGATCGCAGACGAAGTTGGGGCAGCAGCTAGTATCAAATTATAATTACTTATAAAAACT
The DNA here is from genome assembly GCA_945859715.1 of Apamea sordens. Classification (NCBI taxonomy): domain Eukaryota; kingdom Metazoa; phylum Arthropoda; class Insecta; order Lepidoptera; family Noctuidae; genus Apamea; species Apamea sordens. The sequence goes on from OX244002.1 coordinate 4,112,505, forward strand.
TCTTGTGATACTCTCAATGCATTTTAAACCGGATTCTATTTAAGGATAACTTGTGGGATTACGTAGGCGGAAATGCGAACTGAATTATTATATTTCAAGTAAATTATTTTACTTATAAAGTGCCAGTTAGCACGGAACCGATATGGGAAACCGCCACTTTATTTTAATTAAATTATTTTCTGCGTGATTACTATACTGAATCATGGTCATTTATAAAAACCTATTTATTGTGCAGTTTTATAGGAAATACTACCCATTTCTGTATCATTATAATTATAATTACAGAATGATTTTATTAATTCTGTCAACAGTCTTCTATACCTAATATCATCATAATTCTCCTGTCCTTATCACAATTTATTTGTGGTCGCCGCAACATATATTTTTCTTCCATACTTCTCTATTAGTCGTCATCTCGGTAGTCTCCCCCTTTCTAACCATATCAACATTCACACAGTCCATCCATCGTTTCTTTGGTCTTCCCCTGCTCTTATAGCCTTCGACATTCATACTCAAACCTTTCCTCACGACGTTTTCCTCATTCCACCGTATCACATGCCCATACAATGGCAAATGATTTCACAATCTTCTATGATAATTATGTCACATATCTAAAAGGATAACCGTTTTAAAAACATCTCGGAAGTCAGGTAATACCAATCGGGTAGCCGAAAAAGCAATTCTCACGCTTTCGATTTTCAAATTTGACAGCGAACATCACAGCAGTTGATCCACCCCAATGTCACCCCAACTCGTATGTTTTGCATTTGAAAGCGTTTGAGGTCCAAATATAAACAGGCCCAACCCTTGCACTGACGCTGACACGCTAATCTAACGTCGTAGACGTTGTAGTGTGACGTCACAGTTCATCAGTGTACTTTGACGTCACAACTCAGGCGATAAGTAGAATTGGGTATTGAATATTTTTTGGGAAAAACTATTTTAGGAATTTATTTAATACTAGCTGTGAGCTTGCGTGCATGTCGGACAACAAATCGGAACCTCAATCCTTTTGCTAAAATAAAAGTATAAAGACTGCCGCTTCAAGTTCAAGTCAAGTCACTGCAAAAGAATTTAATACAAGTCTGTCATAAAAAGATAATCGTAAAAAAAACCGTTAATCGCTCATACTTTTGTCTTTAATCCCTCGCTTTCACAACAGCAACAATTTATTACAAGCCCTTTATGTCTTCAAACTCAAATACATACTCTTAATGCACAGTTTTTTTTTTTAATTGACTGTCATTTGTTATGCTGACCCAACAATTAAATCATAAAATTGACAATGAAACAAAACAATCTTAGCAACAATTTGTCGGAACCGTTAGTCAATAAAGAAATAATTTTTGACGTTTGAAACGTCAATTAGTTGTCATCATGGCATGTCAATCAGAGATGTCAGATGTCACTAGCTAAACTTAATCAATCGGTTAATGTTTAAAATAACCTTACAGCCGTGCTATTAGGCTTATATCTCACTAGGACACCATGGTGGCGCAACCATGGTCGCGCTACCAGCAAAATATACACAGCTTTATGGTGGGGATCTCACTAGGCGTCCAATCGGTTGCGCAACCAACTATACGTTTTTGGCAGTGCGACCATGGTTGCGCCGCCACTGGTGTTCTAGTGAAATAGGGCCTTTACTGTGTTTTTTCTGACTTTTTTGTTTTTACTCGGCTCCTAAGCGTCACAGCGTGATGTTAAATAGCCTATAGCCTTTCTCAAGAATTAGGCTATCAAATGCAAAAAGAATTTTTCAAATCCAACTGGTAGTTCCAGAGATTAACGCGTCCAAACAAACAAACTCTTCAGCTTTATTTTTAGTAGTATAAATATAGATAGATAGGTTATCTCAACCCTATCTTAAGTGAACTTCGCATTAGTCGTAAACTATTAAGTACTGAAGAAGGTTTTAGTTAATCTACTACTCAAATAATTCCCTAAGGAACTAACAACATACTTGAAGCTACATACGTACGCTAGTTACCAATAACAGAAAACGGGTAGAAATTAAATTAGACTAAGTTCGGGCCCTCTGAGCCTTAGATTAAGGTAGATTAGTTGGGCGGGCCCCTTCCATAGGATTATGGGAGACGTATAGGGAATTGGCTTACTCTATGGCTTCAGGATATTTGATTTGGCAGAATGAGATGTAACTATACGGCTAGATACAGTTTACTATTTTATTTTATAACGACGCTGCAGGAAAAGGGTTACCTTATTACAGAATAAACGTAGCTCTCTAAAACCGCGTAAATAAATTAAATAGACTGACATTTCAGCACTGGAACTTGACAGCTATTATGCATGTTGCCAGTTGAAAAAAAAAAGATTTATAGTACTTTTTTGCCAAGCTTAACGGCTTAGCTTTTCTTTTGTTTTTTCTAAACTAATCAATGAATCGTACGCGTACAGTAAAATATAACGATCTCAGTAGTAGCAACCTTGTTCGAAGCGGTCTAAAACAAAAACTGCAGCTTGATGCAACCGAGTACCGAACCGGCTGCAGTCCGGAAATGCCAGTGACATGCCGCCATCGACAAGGGTCGATGACAGACTGATGCATTGTATTAACTGAGGTACCTTGGTACTACTGGGTCCAATCCGTCGGGGATAATAATTAGATTTTAAGGCAGGCAAGGGGGTATGCAGGGGTGGTACTCGTACATTGTACCTCTACCAATATTAAATAAATTAATATAGTTAAAAATCTCTGTTATTGATATAATTCTCTTATGCTAATATTTTATTTTTATTTTTAAAGAATAATATAAAGTCATAAATATCATAAATAAATTTCAATAAGGAGCGAGACAACAGGGCGCAAATCCAAACTATATACATAATAATATAAAAATACAAAATAATATAAAAAAATATATATGTATATACATATAAAAATACAAAATATAAAATAATATTATATTTATTTTTATATTACTTAAAGTCATATTAAAATCTTGTAAATTAAATGTATAAAATATATTAAAACTTGCAGTTTTTGGACACTTTTATTTGAACTTACGCCATGTTGGCTCATGCATAAGCAGTGCATAAGTAGACCGAGGGTGCAGCACCCCTAGTGCGCGCATGTCACTGCAACCCGTTGCCCTCAATTAATGACAGCTTGCACCGAATGATAAGCAGTTGATAACACCTTCCGTAGTCAATCAGTGTCCATTCATAACAATACCCTGATTCTGCAACTCAAAATAAAAATTAAAAATCATATGCAAATTAGGTTTAGAATCAGCACTTTTTGAATGCCAAAATTAAATTATAGAGTTATAAACTAGATTGTTGCTTGCTATCATTTAGGAATAAGGATTTTTATAACATTTTGATGAATACACACATTAACACACGCAGTGTCTACAGGGGGGTACAACAACATTCATTGCGGTATTTACGTTACTGAACAGGGGGTCTACTCCGAAGTAGTATCGGCCGAATGTTCGGCAGTTTCCTGCTAAGAAGTTACTATTTGGTTCGGTCGGTTCCGATCCTACACTCCTACACTCTTTCGAATATTGACTATGGTCCCGACCCAAATGAGCCGATCCGAACTTTTTTCGCATCTTCTATACTTATAATAAATCTGTAGAAGTGAAAATTCTGTACATTGAAGATATCAAAAAAATAAATGGCAGGGGGTGTTACTAGACCGACACCGAACCCAAAAACGTGATTAAAAAAATTTTTGTCTGTCTGTCTGTCTGTCTGTCTGTCTGTCTGTTTGTTCAGGCATCACGCAAAAACTGCCGGTCCGATTACGATGAAACTTGGTATAATTATTCTTTAATATCCTGGGCACCACACTGGGTACTTTTTATCCCGGAAAAGTATATACAATAAAAAACAAACTTAATTTTGCGGTTCGCTCCCTAGACCCGATAACTGTACTGTGTACTGTACCAACCGCAAATAATAAGTTTGTCGTAGGTTACGTCACCTGCAGTGGAGTTCATTTTTATTCCTTTTAGTTTTTAGAGTTATTTAGGTTTATTTTTATATAAGTCATAGGTATAGACTTTAATTTTAAAGTATAGGTAGTACATTTGATAGTGTACGTAGTGACCGTAGGTTATTTTATAATACTGTTAGGTAGTATTAGTCATTCGTATAGATATTAGTTTTTAGAGATTTTGCTTATTTATTGAGTTTAGATAGTTATCATCAGAAATAGGTTTATTTAGGTAGGTGGGTATTTTATTTTCTGTTATTGAGTTTTTTTTTTATTAGGTAGGTACTTAGGTAAAGATATCATATAGGTACCCTCTTAATCACCACTAATGATACACAATTGGTTTTCTATTGTAATTAGCCAGAAATGGCCCGCGGGATAGATGGCATTCTGGGGAAGCACGTACATTTTATCCTGTTAGCACGTTCCCATGGGATAATTTCCGACATCCACGCGGGCGAAGCCGCGGGCAGAAGCTAGTTTTTCAATAATATTCGGTTCGGCCATGTGTCGGTCCGATCCGAACATTCGCACTTTGCACTTCGGAGTAGGCCCCCTGACAATATTTTCGAACATAATATAAAGCAATGGATTAGCAATACCTATCCTTCAAAATCATTCAGTTTACGATCGATGGTGTGTTCCACAATTAGGGTGCTGATACGATCCTTACATACCACTAAAATCTCGATTTATATTCTATCCTAATCGCCAAATCATCAGGTAACATAAAAACGACTACAGATTCCTGTTCTAAGGACGGATACACATTGCCTTTCCGGACACTATCACTAAATTCCACAAGATACACGAGTGAATCCACACCTTAGTACAAGCTAATATCCCAGTGGGTTAGTGGGGGGTCGTGGGGAGCACCCCACACGACATATTGGAAGGCCCACTGACTACAAGTTTGTCTGATTAAAATTACTTTTCCTACACGTACGAGTATATCTGAGAAGTTTTAGCTTTGTAGGTTCAGGATTTTGTTGGGAAATTCTGTAGTCGAATTTCTAGATTCTATTATTAACAACGTTTTGACATTGACAGTTCTAGTACCTAGTTAATAAAGATCAAATTCGCAAAACAGGTATTCGTTTGTATGAAACTGACAGGTGTCAAGAACGCATTCTCAAATGTCAAAACGGGTCTTTGATTTTTTGACAACTTTACTTCTTTTCCGCCTTCCTCAAGAATTGGAAAATCAAGTGCAAAAACTATTAGCATTCAAACAAACAAACAAACTATTCAGCTGAATTATTAGTATAGATTTGTAATAAACTTCAGAGGGGCCATTCTCGTAATTTTAAGAACGTTCATAGTCTGATCTCAGTCTCAATCTGTCAAAAATATATATAATAATACTAATTTCCCTACATTTTGACAAGTTTTTGACATTTGTTTATCGCCGAGATGAGATTGGCAATAGATTTGGATCGTTTTAAATTACGAGAATTTGCCTTCTGCTTAAAATGTGTCTTTTCGCTAGTGATTTTCAGCCAAATAGCTTTCTATTTGGCTGAAAATCACTAACGGCCATTCTCAACATATTTTGATAAAAGTTGATTCTGATTTATGATTAAAATATTTTTTTTTATTATTTTAATATAATATTAAATATTCTTTAAATAATGAATGCAGCCCAAATTTTTAAGTAAGGGTTTTTTCAGACCAACCAGAGAAAGACACGACATATAAATATTAGGTTAGGCAAAGCCAAATTATCTTACCGTTCCCTTTCAGTTCATTACGGTCCCCCCTTGACCCTTTCCTCTTAATAAATAATAAACTGGATACCGTCCCTGCATTACTGTCTCGTAAAACATGCATTTCCTAAAGGTTTATTTTTCTTACTTTTGAAGTAACTCTGAGGTCGTAAGCAAGGGACATGTTTAATGCTCTGTGAGTTTAGAAAATTAATAATTAATTTCAAGATTATATTGAAAAAGATAATACCTACAGAATATTTTTGTAACAAACAACCCTCTTTTCATTACTTGTCTAAAAAATACGTAAAATAATATGGAATGGATGCAAATGAAAAATTTTTGCTGTCCCATATTCTTTCAAATCAAAACATTTTTCTTGAAGTTTTGCTACAAAAAAGTTAATGTTAATTGGTGTTTTTGTAAACACTGAAGTATCCTATCTTTTACCATTCGTCAGTACCATAGATATAAGAAAGAAAATCAGTACTGTTAAATTCTTGTATACTATGTATCTAGGTTGGTCCTGTCCTTATACATTTTAATTTGAGATCCATGTTTCATCAAAACTCTATGGACGATCTCAATTTATTTTATCAACCTACTTGTACAGTCGGCAATATAAAGCATCCGGGAGATAAGTCCACATCCTCGCAGCATCCATCTTCAATCTTCATGAGTGTGTTTAATCTTAGAGCTATGCTTAAGTGGCTCACTTCCCATAGAAACTCGAGTGGTTCGGGGGCTACTGGGGCCTGACTATTATGTTCACATGTGGGGTACCAGGGGTACCATTGGGAAGTGAAGATTGAAAAACTTTTATGTTAAAAATTTTGGCCCGATAGACTTTTTATGATATTTTGGCATCGGCATGATGTTCTTGATAAACTAGTTTTTGGCAAATCATTTTTGGTTGTTCATTTTTTGTTGATATACAGGATGTATTATAGAAAAAAAAACAGCTTCTATAAATCCTCTCATAAAATGGCCCAATAACGCTACAAATTGTTTCTTAAAAAACCCCTTCTCAAAATAAGACAAATTCCAAATTTAAACGCGCAGTGCCCATGCTCGCGTCCATTGTTTTTAAATTTCATATTTTATGCAACGGAACAGATGCGTCACGATCTTACGCCATAAATGGAACGCACCCCGATGATAGCCGACATAAATTGAGCCCCCACTCCCCCCTCGCGTCTTTATAACTAAACGCCACAGGGGAATCGGTGTAGAATGTCAGAGGTCTGGCTTTAATGGCGCTTCTAGGCCGAGGGGGCCACACATTGGCGCCATTGGCACTTGATATCGATCTTTGTTCGGGCTCCCCCGCTTCTTAAGCCGTGCTCTCCGAATTAGGGCTAGAAATTTATGTTTCTGGCTTACAGCAGAGGGATTGATACAGTTTGTAACTGTAAACCGGCTTAAACTTTGACGGAGACTAATTTTCTGAATGGCTAAAATTGTATTTTATGGCGCGTTTTGCAAAACGAGTTATTCTGCAAACTATTGTTTTAATCGAGGTCAAGTCGCTGTAGCTGCTTTCAATTTTGGAATCATTAATAGTAGGTTTTTTATTTTTTCGACTATGATTTAAAAATCCCTTAGACAAGTATTTAATTTTATGAGTCACTAGGTCAATGTAATAGACGCATGAATCTGCAAAAGGTAGCAAATGTTCAGCAAAAACATGATACATATTGTATTTTGCATGACAAAGCAGGCTGACGAGGTAAATGAGTACAATCTTATCTCCCATTTATTTATCTAAGTACAGAACACAAGCGCAGGCCGCACGTTCATCACTGCTCCGCCCCCTCACGTTCGTTCGTGATGATACATAAAACCAGTCCGCGACATTACTAAAGGCGCTTCTAACAAAGCAAAGAAATAAAACGTTCTCAATAACAATGCAGATTAATGAAAACAATGTTAGACACGAACAAACATTTTTCCGTCGTCGGGCCTGCAAGCCGACCCCCGCAGACAATACGAACTTATCGGTCCGACTAAACAAGTTTTCGAGTGGGGATGCCGCCGCTTATCTGTTCGGGCACATGTGAGCCCGTGCCTTGGGGCCTTTAAACTAATACCACCATAAAAAGGCCCCCTCGGCCCCCGCCAGGCATCATAAAAGAGGCCATAGAAGGAAATGGGCGTGTAAACTGGGAGGTCAGGCTACGGTGGTCGTTCGTATAAAAGCTTTTGCTAGATTACTTGGTTGGCTGGCTCGCGTGCGTTCTATTTTCAAACGTGATAATGATAACCGGATAGTTGGGACGATGCGAGTGTACGCAGTTCGGTGTTTGGAAGCGGAACAAAAAGTAGGTATTCTTTATTCTGAGGCGAAGGCATTTTACCATATTCTCTCGACTGCTCTGATTTTTTTTTCCATGATTGGCTGGCTGGAACTTGGTTTCATCCGATTTGTCGTTAAATTGCAGAACATTTTTCTTTTCCATCCATGAACTCAGTCAGGTTATAAAGCTCGCCGAACTGGATTACAAGTCGTTTAGAGCCAAAACTTGTTTCCTCACAATTACTCCATACAACCAATGCTTGTACGTGGCAAAATATCGAACAAATCGACATTTTATAAAAAATATCTTGTAAGCACTATGTCTATAAAGATCCAATTCTCTATTTTGTATTTCGAATGCTGGCTGTGGCTGTGCGTGCTTGTGCCACAAAAACGAATGGAACCAAAGCGCGCACCCTTGTTTGTTGGGCAGATTACTGAGCTTAGCACGCGGGTGACCACGCTCCGCGGTGTTGCCAATACTGGGAACAATAGAGAAAAACAACAAAAAAAAACACCAATCAGAGAGCTACTCTCTGATTCTAAAAACATTGAGAAAAATCTTTTAGCTTTTTTTATCATTAGATTGATGTTATCAGTTGCGAGTGCGACACCCTCGGTCGGTTAAAAAGCTAAATTTTTCAATGAATTCTTTCAACTTTTGTAAAACTAAATTACAATGCAATTTTGGACGTCCAACAAAAAAACCAAATACTACATCCATTATTAGACAATTCTGACCACAACCTTGTCCTGATAATATACTAAAAAACTTCCTTCTACAACATAGGTAACAAAGATATATCCTTACCGCATTGCACCGGTTCAAACCAGTACACTCGGCAAAATGCTCAAAAAACAAAAACACCTAGGCGTGGTCTGCCAGACCATAAGTCCTGATTAAGTCTAATGGTGGAAATGGTCATGCTGCCCGTGAGGGGGGTTATAGCGCCCAGGGGAAGGGGGGCGAGGTACCATTAGATGGTCATCACTGGCCCAGGTAAACCTCGGTACTACGTAATCTCGCTTTTGTGTCCCAGAACGTGTTGTAATAGAAAATTGGGTGACATTATGGAAGGTCGTTTCACTGATCATTTTACTTGTTTGAACATTCTGGTGGGTTGGATTGGAATTAAATATTTGAAAAATGAAAAGTTTTTGAAATTCAGTTCATTTATTTCAGAGGTTGCGTTTCAATTCTCAGATTTTTAACCCACTTCAAAAAAAGGAGGAGGTTCTCAATTTGGATGTATAAATACTTATATATTTTTTTTATATAAGAAATAGAGCGGCTAAGGACTATATGGGAGACTTGCGCCAGATTTTTTTTTAAGTATTTTGTCCTTTAAAATTATGTCTAATAATTATTATTTATTGTTATATTATTTTATAGTACTACTGTTACAAAGATCAAATCATAGACATCCCTTTTTATAGAAACCATTATGATCATTCTTTCCTCAGGTAGAGGCCCTGTTAGTTCCTCATTTTTTTCCCCATCATCGTCCACAAATTCTTGCCGTGCTGCAGCGGACATACAAACGTGCGGACGTACAATTTATGTTTGCAACGTAAAATTTTCGTTGTATTTTACGGAATCCCTACGTAGGATTTATGTGCGTCTGTGGCGTATAAAATATGAGTACGTTTTTACGATGCAGCGTTATTGATTGAACGAGTTTTAGTTACTCTATTTTTGGCTTTTGTTTTTGTTTTTGGATTAATGCCAGTATTGGATTTATTAAAAGTGTCAGTTATTGTCTGTGGTTTTGGTTGATTTCTGATTCGACTTTAGTATTTGTGCTTATGAAACAAACAGGTACTTCTTCTTAGCGTATCGATGGCAATCTAAATGGACTCGGGCCCAGAATTCTGCTTTCTGTTTGGCGCCTTGTTTGATGGTGTGGTGTTGGACGCTAATGACTTTAGGTATATTATTTTCCTAGCTAAAATAACATTTTACCCGTAATAATATTAACTAGCTACAATATCTTCCTCAACATAGATTAATCGAACCGAAAAATCCCAAAATTAAATCAATCGGCCATCGAACGCAAACGGGAAAAACCTGCAGAAACCCAATTAGTGCTCAAATTCAATCTAGTTCCAGCATCTAGTTGAATATAAACCTCGGGGTTGCGTGTCAGAGCATAATGCGCCGTCCGTGGTTCAGCATAACGCTAATCCTCCAACGGGTTCGATTCTCGAGCACGTACGACGGTATTTAGTTAGAAACCGTCCTTCACCGGTCACGTCTCACTGTTTGTTCTACGGATTCTATTAATTGTACGTTTTTATCTTCGCTCTCTATCGCCTCCCTCGCTTAGGTGTGCTTACGTTTTATGAGTGTAACGAAACAGGCTGGTTCTAGAAGCCTTTGAAGTTTATGTACTAAATTGTTGGCTTTTTACAGAATGGCCCATTAGCAGTTTAAATGATAGACGGAGCATTATAATATATAATTATATCCAAGAAGGAAATAAACAACTTCGGCCATATATAAGATAAGAAGTTTTGGGGTTTCCGAAAAAAAAATTCCTAACATAGTCGGTGCACTTTATTTATCTGCAGCGATCCAAATTCACAGATTAAAAACCACCCTTCTATGCATCTGTTATAATTTAAAATAAACTGCGCGAATCGAATCGCCCATCTAAACGTACCCTCGCAAGCGGTGCAGTTACGAAACGCAGATTTCAATGTTTTACGACGCAGCCAATTTTTCGTGAGCCCCCCCGCCTCTCTGAGCTCATACTCTAGAGGGCCATTGAGGGGGAGCGGTGGGTGATGTCTGGGATCATAGCATAATGGTCATGTTTTATAACACGGCCCCCCGCATTAAGGCGCGGGCCGCGTATAAAACGCGTAATAGAATTTCAGTGACGACTGCCACCCTTGATAGCGCTTCACTTTACTGCCCATGTAACGATGTTAGCGCCGCGCATGCGCCCACCAGCCGCCGCGAGTTATGTCAAAGCCCAAGACGTGACAATGGCAACATTGTGACAAGGATTATAATTTTGTCGCGTTTCTAAGGAATACTTCGTGTGAACATATTGCTGGGAATTTCTGGCGGCAATTTGCTTGAGCGAATTAATTTTGCCAGATTAATGATCAAATTAAACTTTACTCCTTTTTAGTCTTAATCAAAATTTTGCAGAATTACGGCTATACAATTTAACATTCTGTATAATCGTACAATGCTGTTTAAAATACAATAAGATGGGGTAGTGAGCATGCCGGCTAGGAATTCTATTTTAATGTACTTATATCTAAACAAACAGCCACAATTTCGCCACCCCTATTCGATTAAACCTTACTACCCGCACATTTCCCAAGAAACATCACACAAACAACTGACTACACAAGATGACCGTTCCCGCCAATCAGCGCGTCCAAACTTTTCCCAGCAGAGGCGTTATGTCCAAACCACCAATGGGGGAGGTTGGCGCCCTCATTGTTATCCAATTACGGCCTCCCGCCTGATAATACGCCGCGAATTCAAATTAGGATCGGGGAGAGCGGTCGCCGACCCCGCTCTGATCAATCGGTGACCGCGCCCGGCATCGATATGTGGACTCGATCGTCGCACGCGATACTTAATCGGTTCCCGCGAGCGATTTTTGTAAATCAAACTCCGTTTTGATTGGGATGTGATTTGTGAGTGTCGGAGCTGTTAAACACGGCGGAGAATTTTTTATCTTTGGAAGGATTGAACATGGCAATGCGCCACCAGTTCTTGTCGAAATTTTTCAGTTAGAGAAAATTCATGAAATGTCTGTGTACGTATTCTGTCTGATAGACGAACAAATATACGAGGTGCTACAATGGGTTATTCGCACTTCGTCCCATTCGCACTTCGTTAGCTAAACTAAAAAAATATTAACCTTATCATTACCGGCGGGGTACTTTCGTAATACACTATCAGTAATGGGTTTCCTTTTGACAGTTCAACAACATTCATTGCGTGCGTTATTTACTTTGTTGAGCAGACACATTTTTCGAACATAATATGAAGCAATGGGTTAGCAATATACCTACTTCAAAATGATTCAGATTGAGATTGAACTTATCCCTAAAAATTCAGGAAGCCTTGTCCTCTCCAATTTCAAAAGGATCAATTTCACTGATTTATTTTTCAGAAACTCTTGTGCGTCTTCCTGTCCGTACAACGATCACATCATTAGTACATACTTATTACGAAATCTATTAAATTAATTAAGAAAATGGCCGTTCAAATACGAGCTCTTATTAAACTTACATTAAAATCCCTCGGTATAATTAAGCAATAATTTCGATACATCGTGTGGGAGCCTGTAATGGCGGAACACGTTCGACGCTTAACATCGGACAATGTAAACGAGAATTACAAGGAACGCCTACCTTTGGCCGTTATTTGCTCAGACTTCTCCGCCTCATGCCATTTTTGGCTACAGACTTACGAAGATGGAGGAGCATAGTTTTTTGCTCGTATTAAAATTTTGATTGTAGAGCCCGAAATAATTAAGAAGTCAAGTTTCATGTAAACTCGTTTGAAATTGCAGTTGGTTGGCACTTGAGGCCTCCCACATTTTAACGCCAAACAACTAGCCGACAGATTGTCAAATTCTTTGTCAATTGATTTGATTGTCTGCTGTTATATTAGTCAGCCAATCACAGCAGTTTGCATGACATTGACAATCAGCAAATTGTCATGAATGGCCTTGTGATAGTCTCCTAAGATTTTATAAGTTTTTAAATCAAGCAAAGGAACCCACAGTCACAGCCAACGATCTTATAGGTATAAACATTTTCTGTCAAGGCCAGACCACAATATAGAAACAGTGATATTATGTCCGGAGTCCGGGAACGCATAACGGAACATTACGCAACCAGGGAACACTTCTCACGGCGACCCGCCATGCTGGATTACTGCGGTTTTTGCCGCCTCGCGCTTTTATTATTTTTAATTTCACCCGTATTGCAGCCAGTTGCATCATTATTGGCTCTCGGAAATGGAATCGGTTTGAATTTATATTTCGAACGTAATCATTAATTTGTGGATGTTGAATTTATTTAGTAATTATTTCTGGATTCGTTACTTATACTTATACAAACTTAACTCATTTGTTTTTTTATTTGTTACTGGCCGTATAGCTTATGCCTTATACAGCCTTTGGTCACCCACAGACCGTGCCGTTAATGCCATGCTTTCTTCATTGGTCTGTCTGAGACTCATCCACGTCTTACCTGCAGGTCTATGAAGACCATCCATCCATCTGGCAGTTGGTCTGCCTACCAACAACACTGTAACTATTACCTTCTAGTGTTTATCTTGGTCTTGTGAATTGTCTTGTTTTACATCACAGTTATCGACCCTACTGTCTAATCCTTATCCAGACAAAAACACAAACCTCAGACAAACCACGCTTATCACCATCTTTTTTGGCTTTCAGCAGAAAAGCGTGAAAAATTAATACCTGCACCAAAATGCGTCGTATTTTCAGTATTGCCAGCATTCCTACACTATCAGGTGGCGCCACCTACCGCCAATCACACACGTGTACCATTTATTATTAAACTTGCGGCTTTCCGCGGCAAATTCCATCACTGTTCGCGGCTAATGATAGATATTTTAAAGCTATGAGTTTGAAACAGGTATGGCACAAATGAGTATTATCGTGTATTCGCTTTCAATATTCAATATCAAAAGCGGGATAACTCTTTTCAAACCGGGTTGGTTATTTTCATAAAAGTGTTATTAATAATGTAGTTCCTTATTTCTAAAAAGAGTTTAGTGGTTTTTGAAGACCAAAGTGAACGTGGAGTGAGGTGTCATTCCAAATAATGCTAGGGATTGACACTATTGACTCACTCAGCACACACAGCTCACTCTAAGCTCACTTCACCTAACTTTTCACGAGGAGATTTCTACAGAATCGATCGGCTGGTGGAATGACAGTTCCCTTCACCTAAGTTTTTACGTTGAGATTTTTAGGGAATAGACCGACTGGCCTTGTCTCTGAGAGAGGCAGTGGACCGTTATCTACCACGCAAGCCCAGTGCGGGTTGGTAGTTGTCACGCCAGTATCCTAGTACCTACGATGTTTTCCTTTACCGTTTTGTAAGCCGAGTTAATGCAATAAATAAATAGGTAGGTACGTTAGCGAACTGACATGATAAACACATCTATTTTGTGCGCTATTCTATTATGATATTTATATCAGGATACTAAAGTATTTGTTATTTGTTTCAGGTAAGTCGGGGATTGCCAGTGACGTCACATAGTCCGTAGAGACTGTGAAGACTAGTCATAGTCCTTCTTCCTGTTGCTAAATTTGGACTATTGGTAAGTACGGTATTGAGATAACCGCGTGGTCGTGGAAAAACCTTCGCTAAAAGAGATAATGGTCAATGTTGAGGAGAATGTGATAAATAATAATGACTTTATTTATTTGCACAATGTACAAACGCCAGTACATCAAGCTACTACAATCTGTCAAATTTATTTAAGTAATAGATTTTCAACTTTATCGCTAAAGCATTAGGTTCGAGGTGGATTGGGAAAATTTGACAGTTTCGGGTAGCTTAATGTGCTGACGTCTGAACACAAAGTTACAGGCTAAGACTAGGCTGAAACTTGAAGAGTACATGACCCTGTTATGATGGCACAGCAAGTCATCATCTGCCTAGCCTTTTCCCAACTATGTTGGGGTCGGCTTCCAGTCTAACCAGATGCAGCTGAATACCAGTATTTTACATGGAGCGACTGTAGTACACAATTACACGTCAATCATATTTTAAAAACTAGATGAGCTCGGCGTTTCCTATCTGAATAGTCTGAGAAGAAAGGAAGAAACAAACTCAGAGGTCACAGTCTCTTTTAAAGTCCAGACATAATCTTGGTCAGATCATAAGGAGACCATGTAGATCGATGTCTGAGATGGTCTTGATGATATCTATGGGTATCGATATCTAAACACGAAGATTTTTTTTTTTAAATACCTATTCAACGTGACAAAACTAACTGCGGTCGATGGCCGTACAAAAAAATTATGAAATTTGACAAAAGACACAGCAGCTTGTTTACCTAACTAGCGATTTCTTTTGCTTCGCGTAGAGTTCGTATCAGAAAATTGAATATTTCAATAGGTTGAATTGAAATATTTTTATTTTTGTACGAAAGTCTGATGGATTTAAATCGGATGTATTAATATTAATAAAAGTCATAGAACAAAAGTTATTGTTTATGATGTTGGTAACACAGTCCTGAGAGATTAACTCTGTATACCCATTTCGTCTCCGGAGTTTCGCTTGTTAATTGAATTTGACCCTGTAAAAAAACGTTTTCATTCTAAAAGCTTCAATTATTTTATTTAAATTCTCGTCATCTTGCATAATGATTCTCAATTTCTATGACGAGAAAAATACAATTAAAGCAGCTAATCATCATGTGTTTTTTTATCTACAATTACGTATTATTATAATTGGTTACTTAATTAAATATCATTTACTTAGTACTTTGTAGTAACAAAAAAGGCAATTTAGTAAGCTATACGAGTATGTGAGGAAGGCTTGTGGCTAAGTAATAATAGCCGCAAAGGTCCATCGATCAGGTTAAGCAACACTTGCCGCGGTTGTTCCGTGGTTGGGTGACCATCTTTACATACATACCAAGACCCATCCGTGCCTCGGATAGCACGATAACCCTAATTGCGTAACACACGATCAATCGGAATCGGTTTCATTTTGACAGTTCAAAAACATTCATTGCGTTATTTACGTGTAGAGCAGACAAATTTTTCGAACTTATGAAGTAATATATTAGCAATTTGCTTTAAAATGATTCAGATTCCGATTGATCGTGTGTTACGCAATTAGGGTGCCGGTTGGTCCCGTTGTCATTCGTGGATCTTTGACAGTCGTTACGGGTCGTTAGTAGCCTGAAAGTCTGACAACCAGTCTTACCAAGGGGTATCGTATTGCCCGGTAACTGTGTTGTGGAGGTCAGATAGGCAGTCGCTCCGTGTAAAATATTGGTATTCAGCTGCATCCGGTTAGACTGGAAGCCGACCACAACATAGTTGGGCAAAGGCAGATTATGAGGAGTACCTATGCTTATTACGTAGCTTCCTGCAGTTTCTGCTTTTGAGAGAGAGAGATTTGGTGGCTCAGACGATATCCATAAAAATGATAAGCGAATGAAGCAGTTACCCATATCCTGTCTAGTATTTTAATAAATGCTGGCTTCGCGAGATTATTTTCGTACGCACGAAGAGATACCAAGCTAAAAATTTCCAGTATAAGCTGACTTCTGATTGTACAGATGCCAGCACATCATGCTATTACAATCTGTCAAATTTCATTAATAGATTTTGAAAATCTATTAATGAAATTTGACAGATTTTAACGTTAAAGGTTGATTGGGAAAATTTGACAGTTGCGGGTGGCCTGACCTGCTGGCGCCTGTACAGTCACGAGCAAAAGTATGTATACACTCGGTTTTATTCAAAAGCGATTTATTCCTTTATTTTTTAATGAAATTTTATGTTGTTACGAACATAGCTTTTTCGAACCCATAGGTTTATGTAACGTGTCGTATTTCAACGTTGCATTCGTTATTTCACGAAAAAATCGCAATTGAAAGTTGGCAAGTGTTGACATATTGGTGCTCGTGACTGTACGTAAAGCCTATAATACAAGCACCATAACACAAGCATTAGGTTGCTTAGCTTGGGACTAGATGGCGCTGTGTGAAATGTACAGGGATATTATTATTATTAATACAATGCGAGGTCAGGTAAAACTGGAAATGTATAGCTTGATAAGTCGGCGTGTGTACCTATAATGGGTATGTATTGTTATTTTTACCGTCATCCATACTGAAGAGGATACTTAGTACTTATCTACTAATTAATTGCTTACCTACTATTTCGCGCGAATCCATACCGCAGTTTTCCCTACTAGTTTTCCTGTATTCCTTTATGGAAAAGATTCTTATTTAAAAATATATATTTATTTCAGAATTCAAAGGACACTTAGGGACCTTCTCCACGAGCGAGAGAATCGCGGCGATAATATGTGATAATATCGTCGGGTCACCCAATTCTCGCCGCGATGATACCGCCGTGTGGAGACACGTTCTAAGAGAGTGTATACAAATTACATGGCACGACGATAATATCGCCGCGATTCTCTTGCTCGTGGAGACGGCCCAACGGTTTCACACTACGTCCGATCCAAATCCGAGGAATGACGATCCGAAGTAGCAATATTACTATTTGTATGAGGGGTTGCGCACTACATCCGAACTCAGTCCGTCCGAATTTTGAACAATTCGGATTGAACTAGAATCTTTAATTCGGATTCGGATCGGACGTAGTGTGAAACCCCATTAGGTGTACAAATACATGTACATAACTAAGTAGGTACTGACATGAATTTATCAAAGTTTTCAAACAGCTCTCAAAGCCCTTGTCTCTCTTTAAAACCTACAGAAAAAAAACCTACCTACCTTTTAATAAACATAGCCATAACACATTAAAATACCCGCAAATGTAATAAATACGCAGTATATAGCGAGTTCATTGTCTCCAAAGTAAGTAAATGTGAGCGTTGCCATTGCCTGCGCAAAAAATCTAAGGTTATTTACGCAACTGGTAACACTTTTTATCGAAACTTGAATGTTCGCACGTATTGTAATCCTATCGACGGATATGGACACACAATGACAAAATTTTAGCAGTTAGGATGATTAATAAGCCCAGCACACTAATTGCATATTACACACACTATCACACAATCCTTATTACGTAACGCACTCGTAATGTCAATCACGTTTATTTGACAGTTCAACAAAATCGATTGCGTGACTTTAAAACACAAAGCTGGTATTTTTTATGTCAAAATGAAAGCGATTGTGAATAGTAATGTTTTAACTTTTAAACTCCAGGGGTTTAAAAGTGGCGGTTATTTTCACGTCGCAGTCATACAAATTAGCAGTTCTTTGCCACAATTTGTCTTCGATAGCCTGCGGTTTGACGTCAGCTGCGACAATTTAGCGGCCTATCCCTTTTTCCAGCAACTAATGACGTCATAAGATATTATCGTTGGTATAATGAGCTATTACGATACAACGGACGATTGCTATACGTTTCTGAGACGTCGCGCGGCCCCTGGACTGTGCACATCTGGCCCGCATTCGTACGGCCCTGCCTTTTTTATTGCGTCTTTCGTTCCTCGACCAGGGCCGCACTTTAGATTCAAGTTTATTAGAAAATGTGTAAAACTCAGATTGATTTTGTGCTTATAGACTAGGAATTGTGGGTATTCAGCCTACTTGTGCCAGGGTAGAAATCAAATGGTATTATCCTCAGTTTGATATTGTATAGCTGGCTGAGTGACTGACTCGTTAGCCAAATTGCATAATTAGCCTATGTCCCACTGCTGGACACTCACACAGGCCTCCATTCTGTGGGACGGAGTGGGCCGTAATCTTCCACGCGGACTCAGCGCTAAATTGACCTTATCCTTATTTTACTTTAAAAATAAGTTGAGCAATTAGCTTCCAAGAATTATTAAAGACAATCAATTTCAAGCTTCAGGTTTTTCTTATCTTATTGTTGTGCAGGTCAAGATTACATGAAATTATCAGAAAGATTATGAACTTATGAGTTATGACGCAGAGCTATATCATGCCTTGTCTTACTCTTGGATTTCCGAGTGTTTGGTGCTCGCTTTGAAAGCTTCTTCTGGCTGCCCATCAGAAGCCCAATTCTCGTAATTTAAAACATTCAAAATCTAGTCGCAGTTAAAACTTGTCAATAATGTAGGGAAATTAGAGGTATTTTTGACAGATTGAGACTGAGATCAGACTGTGAACGTTCTTAAAATTACGAGAATCGTCCCTCTGAAGTCTATAAATTAGACTTAGTTTTTGAGATATACCGGGTGGCAGGGACATAGACGCGCAACCTGTAACCATGAATTCAGTACATGATTTTAGACCTCTTAGTGTAGAAATTATTTGTCGATTAACAAAAAAAAAATCTACTGTTTCATAGGAAAGTGATACCTACTCGGTCAAAATGTATAGAATAGCTAACTTTTTTTAAAATAACCAATTAAATCTATCGACGTAGGGTGTTTAGAATCATGTGCTGAATCCATGATAACATGTTGCGCGTCGATATCCCTGCCACCCTGTATATCTCAGAATTCGGAGCCACAGTCGATTGCACGACCTAATATGCGACAAGCGGAGCAAGATTTAGAAACGACCTCGTAACTAACCATGAAGCCACAAAAAACGAGCCTTGGAATCTACCACAAAAAAGACCATTACAAAAAGAAAGAAAGTTTAAGTTTGAAATACAGTTAACAAATTGAATAAAAAATCTTGTCCTCCAAACGCACTATTGTGTGTACTCCATTACTTATGTAGGACGTTAGGTAATAACTCGACTTGTATGTATAATGTATGGCAAAAACGAGGAATAATTTCGCCACAGGTCATTAACGAGTGCAAAACTCTTTCCGCCCTTGCCCCTAACTGCGGCCCTTGACCGGTCGTTGCGTTGTAAAAACCATTTGCAAGCAATAAATTTGAACATCCGGGAAATTATTTAGCATGCGGCTAGCGTGCGCCTGCCGCGTTTTGTCGCGTTAACCCACCATTTAATGGAAACGAGTGTCACTGTAGGAAAAAATGACAGCTGTCATGCGGGCTCCCCGCCATGTTTGAAACGTCTTGCCGCGACATAAAA
The DNA here is from genome assembly GCA_945859715.1 of Apamea sordens. Taxonomy (NCBI): domain Eukaryota; kingdom Metazoa; phylum Arthropoda; class Insecta; order Lepidoptera; family Noctuidae; genus Apamea; species Apamea sordens. The sequence goes on from OX244002.1 coordinate 4,132,218, forward strand.
ACGAATGAGTGACTCGTCAACCTCTGGCACTTGATTACCTGATTACAATTAAGTTATTAAGAAGTCGTTAATCTCAGAACATGTTCCGAATAAAGTAAAGACGTTATTAATACTAATCATAAACAACATTAGTAAATTAGTTATTATACTGCGTAGTTTTGTTTTATGCACTCGTAAATCCGAGTTTTGATTGGCTCATAAGTGCAGTTTAACATAAATGTAGACGGTTATTGTGCTATAACACGGTTTCTATCGAAGTATATTGCGTTTCGTACATCGATTCCACTGCGATTGCTCATAGCTGCTAACATTTTAAAGCCACACAGGTTTAACGAGTTTCCTTCGAAACTCGACATTCAAGTAAAGACAATATCGTCAATATCGAAAAGCAAACATGGCGCCCGTAAAGATGCGTTCAAACGTCGCGTCGAAACAAAGGGCACGTTCAGAATACGTGTTAAGTGCTAATAGATTTCCGGCACCTGTAAGGCAGGTGCGTTAGCGATTGCGATTCGGAACGCAACCGACACGCCTACACGCGATATTGGATTTACTGCGTAGGACGCCTTTGATGTGTGTTTAGGGTGCGATAATGTATGTTCTAAAGGCATTGGTAGGTTTCATTTTCAGCTTATTTTGTTAGCACTGTCAGAAATGGTTAAGGATTAGTCAATAGAAGGTACCACATTTATTGAGCGGAAAACTATCTTAATCTAATAGGTTAAGATAGTTTTCCGCTCTATTGGTATGTAGATATCTACATACTAATAGTACTGAAGAGTTTGTTTGTTTGAACGTGCTAATCTGTGGAACTACCAAACTATTCTTAAGAAAGATCAAGATTATTTAACATCTTGCTACAACCCTAAGGAGCCGAGCAAAAGGAAAAAAGTCAGAAAGAACGGCAAGCGAAAACAAAGTACTCGTAGTTAGCACGGGCAAGCGGTAGGAGGTGACGTGATGGATTACAGCTTACAGCCCACTCCCTCTCGAAGAGAGGAGGACTGTGTCCCAGCAGTGGGAACATTATAGGCTGATTATGCATCGAGGCAACTTGCTCTCAAAACGGCGAATGAAAACATCGAGAGGAAACCGGCATGTCCTAGAACCAACAATTCGAAGACATGTGACATCTACCAACCCGCTCTGGGCCCACGTGGAGGATTACGGAATTACGGCCCACTCTCACCGAGAGGAGGCCTGTGTCCCAGCAGTGGGAACATTACAGGCTGATTATGCTATGCTTATGCTGCGAGGTAACTTTCCAACTGCGACAAACTCATCCAAAACGATCGTGCAGATTTCGAGACCCAAACTAACTTTCACTTTATAATAATATTATGGGTTAATTATACCGGTATTGAGGTTATTTAGGTAATTAATATTTAACCAACTGAAGTAAAAGAAAACAATATGTTCTGTGTTAAAGCATGGTAAACCGCGAACATCTGCTGCCTTTACATTGTTTAAACACAATGTTAGTAAGTACTTAGCTCTTAATTGTTCTCTTTGTATTAAAACTTTATTCATCATCTGTGTAGCCTTTAATACGATACGCCTTGGTAAGACTGGTTGTCAGACTTTCGGCTTCTGACTACCCGTAACAACTGTCAAAGATCCACGATTATCAGCCGGGACCAACAGCTTTACGTGTTTTTCCGAGGCAAGAAGTCACCCCTTCTTGCCTCGGAAAAACACGTAAAGCTGTTGGTCCCGGCTGATAATCGTGGATCTTTGACAGTTGTTGCGGGGTCTGGGGTACAAGAAATTTTACGCGGATGAAGTCGTGTGCAGAACCTTGTATGTTATATATTAAAACTACATGTTTGATACATAGTAAGGCAAGTTTTCGCAGAACGTCTGCCTTTTACCATTCAATCTTCCCCGAACTCATAAAAAATACAGATTTTGCAGTGAATCATGCATGATCAATATTCAAGATAATGCCATCTATCTCCTTTAAAAAATACCTCAGTCACCATTAACAACACCAGCCATAGCTTGGTCTAACTTGTGCCCATACTCTGTTGTAAACTTGTTTTAACCACATGCTTGCATGCAAATCGGGCTTATTAGTCGACTCGCACGAATTTACTCGCCCGAAATATGCGAATTGTCACTTTTAAATAATATTATTTTTTCTACAGGCGACTCGCAGGAATTAGCACATTTTGAATTTTCTGCTATGAGTCTACAGGGTCTAGTGCGTATCTTGGGGTTCATTCTATAATCGAGTCTGGTCAAACCACGTTTAGATAGGTGCATTTCATTCATCATTCAAGAAAAAACTACACGTTTTATAATATTTAATTCTTTATCACTTCTGTGCACTAGTGTCCTTTTTTCTATACTTTGTGCGCGTTTTTGTGCTTCATGAGAGTCGCCTATATAAGAAAAATCAAAGTTCGCCCATTTCGAGCGAGTAAATTCGTGCGAATTGACTAATAAGCCGCATATCTGGATATTATGATTGAAAGTTTTACAGTAACTTTTTTAATCACAATCTAATGATCCCGGTATACCTATTTCTCATGCATTTCTATCTTCATGTTTTACGAGTCCTAAGGCCTCGGTTTTCTTTTCGACTTCTTGCTAAATGATTTATAGGTACGACGTTTTTCTTCCTTTCATTCACAAAATTCGTTAAGTGAAATTCTACCAAACCTTGAAAGTAACGTATTTTGCCAACTGATCCGACATTGATTACATACTGCAACAGCGACGTCGCAACAAGTTCCAACAATTTTATCCTTCGCTCACAAAACTGTATTTTTCGTAATCCTCGGACGAATACCATGGGAATAAGGAGCAAAATCGCGTGGGAGGTTAGTTCGTTGGTCGGTAAAGTTATTGTGTAGGGTAGTACCCCTTACCAAGGGTCGGTCCCCGATGTCGCAGATGTTTAAGCGTTTACAAACACTTGTTACTTACAATACAACGTGCTCCAATACCCAACGTTCGTTGGTGCCAATGATTTGTACAAACGTTTGGGCAAAACTTGAAATTATTTCGAAAAGTTAGTTTATTATAGTAATGTTTTACGTTATTAGACCTGGGGCTTTAAAGTAAATTCAGATACATGTTTTGTTAATGCGGTTAGCGTGTCTTTCCTGGTTGTAATTTGGCTCAAAAGACACCCTAATGTAGAAATGATTCTAACTTATCCTTAATCTTTCTTGAATGCGTACTTAAGAGTTGGTCATAACTCTCAGCAGATGAGACTACATAGAAATATTTCTGATGCATCTATCGCTAGAACTCCATAGGATATCATCATGCACCACATATGCATTCCATTCTTAGAACAGCTCTAAAAGGCTACAAAAACATAATTCTCGTTAAATTTTTTATACCAACCCATAAGACAATAAACTGGATATGTAAAACTTGTGACTTCATAGAAATTGAAACTTCCAACGTCAAAATAGAGACGCATACGTGCCATAAAGAGATGGCGTTATCGCCATCTCTTTTTGGCACTGTCACAATGATCAGGATCACTGATACGGCCTGACGACACTTCAGTAGCATTAAGTTTTATGAAGTATTGAAAAAAACAAGGTTTATTGGTGACCATAATGTACAGACGCCAGCACATCAAGCTACTACAATCTGTCAAATTTCTTTAATAGACTTTCAACTTTATCGCTAAAGCATTAAGGTTCAAGGTTGATTGGAAAAATTTGACAGTTTCGGGTAGCTTGACCTGAGCTGGCGTCTGTATGTAAAACCTTCGTTATTTTGGTTTTAACTATAGATAAAAGAGGAGTTAGGAGGAATCAGGTATTTATGAGCATCTTGAATCTGAGATATGTCACACGCTTATGGCATTTTGAAGACCTTTGATCATTATGATATTATTATACCTACGCACTTCGACCTTTTTTTGACATCAATTTGGACCAGTCTTCTTTTTACCCGATTGAAAAGAAGGGTTGTAAGGCTGGCAGTGGTCTGTTGAACACCTGCAGTGCGATTCTGTAACCATCTCACCGTGAAAACTTAGGTGAAGTGAGCGTGGAGTGAGCTGTCATTCCAAATAATGCTAGGTATTGACACTACTGATAACTCACATCAAGCTCACTTCACTTGAGTTGTCACGGTGAGATTTTTACAGGATCGACCGGCTGAAACGAAAAATCGAGACAGTTCTGCGGGTAATTGCGTAACAGGTAACACACTTCCAATGGCAATGCCTTTAATTTTGACATTTCAACAACATCCGTTGCCTTATTTACGTTTTTAAGTAAATTAATTTTTCTAACATTCCAACAGATTATAAAGCAAGCTTTACTGATATTGCATTACTGATATTCAACTACAGTACAGTGTGTCCAAAACTATACAAGGATCTTTTGGGGCCTGAATGACTGTCACATTACCGTTTGTGAAATTGTGACAGAAATTAAAAAAAAACATTGTATTGAAAAACAAGATGGCGACGTTAGTTCCGAATTTGGCCACGCGCTGAAACATACTTGTACAACTACCAGGTGTTGGCTTCTTGCTGATTCTGTCAAATTCAGGATGTCTCAAACATCAGAGGGGTAATTCTCGTAATTTTAAGAACGTTCACAGTCTGATCTCAGTCTCAATCTGTCAAAAATACGTCTAATTTCCCTACATTTTGACAAGTTTTTGACATTTTTTTGTCGCCGAGATGAGACTGCGACTAGATTTTGAACGTTTTAAATTACGGGAATACGGTCCCAGGTCAATTCTAATAATTTAAAACGTTCAAAATCTAGTCGCAGTACCATCTCGGTGACAAATAAATGTCTTGTCTTGTTGCAAAACTGTAGGGAAATTAGAGGTATTTTTGACCGATTGAGACTGTGAACGTCCTTAATTAAAATTACGAAATTCCATTTAAGTAATACGTATGGAATGCAATTATAGAATTGAGTATTGAGAATTGCCCCCCTAACTCGAAACAACATCAAACAGGTTTGGTCCAAGTACAGTCAGCAGCTAATTAATATTTTTTCTTATCAACTCATCCGACCTTGTCATTGCGACCGAACGTTGTAATTGGATGCATTATCAGCTTGTCAATTGACATACATACTTGTCGGTAATTTGACTAGATAAACGATATTAGAAGTAGCTAAGTAATAACAGTCGCACGGGTCGATCGGTCAGGTTAAGCTACGCTTGCCACGGTCGGTCCGTGGATGGTTGACGATCTTTACATACCGAGACCCCTCCGTGCTTCGGAAAGCACGTTATGCTGTTGGTCCCGACTGCCGCTGACTGACGTCTGACGACCCGCAACGGGTCGTGAAAAGCCCGAAAGTCTGACAATTTATTAGTCTTATCTAAAAGTATAGTGTTACCAAGTAACACGATACTTTTAGAGAGTTCCAGAGATTACCCCCTACCTACAAACTTACAAACAAATGAAAAAATAAATTATTAATTTTAGTATAGATTATGTTCAGCACCGTCTGAAAGGTCGACCATAACAGAAACCACAAACTGATCATTGTACGTTTTATAGGAAAAACAAAGACTTATTTATTTTGTTTATTTACAAATTCAATAAATAAATGTTTATCCTAGGTAATCAATAAATAAATGTTTATCCTAGGTAATTCCCATTGTACATACCATTTGATAGCTTAGTTTAAAATTAATGGCTCCCGCAGACAAGCGCGATGCCACTCTAGTCGATCAATCTAGTCGAAAACTAAGGAAATTATTCTACAAGAATCGCGTCGCGCCTGTCTGCGGGAGGCTTGAGTCAGCAGCACTCATCACGCACCTACCTAGATGATATCACACCATTACATATTATTATATTGGGACTCGTTTAGTCAGTTTAAAAAAATACTACGATTATTAATCATCAAACAATACAGATATAAATAGATTAAGAGATTATAAATAAATAATACTTTAAAGAGTGACGTCATTTTGTAAAAAAATTTTTTACTGGGCTGAATTTTAAGTTGAATATTCTTGTATAAATTAAACAAAGTTAGTAAATGTATATATTGCCGTTTATAAAAAACAGCAAGTTTGGTACGTTTTTTTTTGGATTCAAGGTAAGTGACGATCTTAGGATGGCTGGCAGCTGGATGAGAGTTACTGAGGATCGAGTTTTGGCGTGTGATTAGAGAGGGGCATTATACCTAGATACGCGGGGTAAATGCTTACCTCGCTTACATTGGCATTTTGACAATTAAACAACATTCATTGCGTGATTTATCTTGTCGAGCAGGCAAATTTTTCAAACATATGCAGCAATAGTTTAGCAATTTTCTTCAAAATCCGTCGGATAGCGATTAGGCAATTGGAGTGCTGAATGCTCACTGCTGCCCCACATACAAAAAAAAATCGTTTCACTTTAACAACATAACCTAAAAAAACACAACCTGATTAGATTATGTAGGTATGTAAACAAATGACAGTAATTAAAGTCAATAGAGTTGAATAATATTGTGATAAATTCTTATTTCGTGATGGCAACATTAATTATGAGGAGGACTGCCAGTTTGTGACACACATACAAATTAATTTATGACAGTTTACTTGGACCTGCGCGTGAGCGTGTGGCGGCCATGTTATAATGTAAATGCGGTTTTAGTAAAGCAGTCGTCATGCTTTTGATTTTAAACACTTTACTTCCTGATGAAAAAATGAAGATATAAATAATATCTATAGGTTATGTACAGACGCCAGCACATCAAGCTACTACAATCTGTCAGATTTCTTTAATAGATTTTCGACTTTATTGCTAAAGCGTTAGGTTCAATGTTGATTGGGAGGATCTGACAGTTTCGGGTAGGTTGACCTGCTGGCGTCCGTACAGTGTGATGCAGGGCGGTAGGTAGGTAGGCGACTATGGCACAGCAAACTAAGGGTTATGTAAGTAGGTATGGAATTACTTACATAATTTATTTGATTAGTATTCCAAAATCGTGTTCTCTAGCACTTTATTTAGCTATTTTATATTGTATTTTCACGGAAGGAAAACGGTCCGGATAGGTACGCACGGCAACACACCAAGCCAACCAACACCAGTATAAGCTGACTTCTGATTTTACGAAAAACCTATACAATGCGAGGTCAGCTAACACTGGACCGTCGCGGTCGACCCCGTGTGTACAGACGCCAGCAGGTCAAGTTACCCGAAACTGTCAAATTTTCCCAATCAACCTTGTACCTTAACACTTTAGAGATAAGGTTGAAAATCGATTTAAAAAATTTGACAGATTGTAGTAGCTTGATGTGCTGGCGTACTCACCTAATTTAGTTAAGTACCTAAAAGCTAAATGTTACAAAAAGCGTAAAGAATTAAAGATCACACCTTGGCAAAATACCTACAATTAATTTAATTACTTACTCAATAGTTAAAAATGGGGCTGGCTAATGAATAACAGCCGCACGAATCGATCGATCAGGTTCAGCTACGCTTGCCGTGGTTGGTCTGTGGATGGGTGACCATCTTCACATACCAAGACCCTCCGTGCCTCGGAAAGCATGATAAGCCGTTGGTCCCGGCTGTCATTCGTGGATTTTTGACAGTCGTTATGGGTCGTTAGTAGCCCAAAAGTCTGACAATCAGTCTTACCAAGGGGTATCGTACCTATTACCCAGTAACTGGGTTGTGACGGTCTGATAGGCAGTCGCTCCATGTAAAATACTGGTATTCAGCTGCATCCGGTTAGACTGGAAGCCAACCCCAACATAGTTGGGAAAAGACTAGGCAGATGATATTTCGTCAGACGCTAATTACTCAAAGGACAAAGATTCTCAACATCTTTGACGGTTAAGGTCACAAAAATGTAACATTGACTTGGCGGTTGACACGCCCGCGCGCACACCGACACAACGTATACGAACACGCGCCCACACAGCGACGCGCGTGACGAAACGACGTGACGTCACCCGCGGCACGCGAACACACCCACACTCGCGCGTGAAGCGGCGTGACGTGTCCACGCACATTATGAAACACGCTGCTCTACGGACGCACACTTACGTCGATGTAAACAAAGTGACGTAAAGACGTGACTCACACAGTGATGTCGGCGCACACTAGGCGCGCGCTTGTGATTAATGTAAACAAACCAGTCTCGTTCATAGCTCTTGCTACGCACACATTGAAGCGCCCTTACAAAAGTGGGCCATCTGGATACTATACTCTCTGTATATCTATACCTACCTACACGTAATACATATTTATTGATAAACAAACAGAAATAGACCGTTTAGAAGATTATTAAAATACCGTTCTATTTCTGCTTATTTATTTGCGTAATGTAGTAATGAACTCGTTTAAATTATATAGTAATGCTGTAGGATAGGTATCCTTTGTATTTAAACTGAATTAAAACAAGCTTAAATAATATACCTTTTTAAAAAAAGCCAAAAGCTTCCAATTTCCACAACAAAGAACAATAAAAACCAACGGAATACAGATAGCGTTATAAAAAAATTAAAATAAAAATCACAATACAGTCGCGCACAAAAGTTATAACCGGCTGAATGTGAAACAAGTACAGTCGTAAATAAAAACGAATAGCGCGCGGGCCGACGCGTACTGTTATTACTCGAAAATTTATGGCATTTACCCAAAAATTACCAGTTCCAGCCACTTTATGACGCACTGAATTCTGGCAATAACCGTCCTTTTCTATATAATATTCCAAGTTACTACGTAGTTATTAACTAAAACATGTTTTTTTTTTTCTTAATACCGAACTTTTTACATCAATTTCTTAAGCCATAATCATAATCCAAGATATAAAAATAACGAAACATTAAGATTTTTTGTTTTTTCCGACCTGTTTGTGGAGTCTTGAGATATAACTATAAACATGCCGAAATATGAAGTCGTTATGCCGAATATAAAATCGTGAAAGCCGTCGTTATTTGTAATTCTAAACCTAACAACTTTCTAAAACATCGGACATCCTCGAAATGAGTCCGAACATTAATAAATTCGTTAAATATGTGTTTTTCACACTGTTCAATAATATTCACATTCGAATGTGGAAACTGGAAACAATATTTAAGAATAATGCAGCTTGCTTAACAAGCAATATTCACAGGTTTTCTCAAAATAATTTTAACCACACTAAATAGTTAACTGCTTTATTATTTAAACGCCATTAACCTAGATTGTGAATTTAAAATAACGTTACATGCACAATGATCAGGATTCATGAATACCTAACAACATGTTTGTAATTAAATAATTATAATTTATTTAGATTAGTACCTAGGTACCAAGGTACATTAAATACATAAGTTCTAATAAATGAAAGGATGAGACCTTAGAATAACTAGTTGTCAAAAAATAAAAAGCCCGTTTTGACAATTGAGAATGCGTTCTTGACAACTGTCAGTTTCATACAAACGAATACGTGTTTTGCGAATTTGATCTTTATAAACTACTAGAACTGTCAATTTCAAAACGGGCTTTTTATATTATATTTTAACAACTTTAGCTATCGGATATTCGGCAATTTATTATATCAAATTAGTTGACCTAAATAAGAGAAAGAATTTCATACTCATATCTTTATTTACATTACATAATGTTTTAAGGTATTACAATGGCTTAAAGCTAAGGTAGAATTACCCTGTAGGGCACAGCAAGACGTATAAAATTAATTTTTGAAATAAAAATAAAATTAGGAAATAAATTACCTTTTTTTTCAAATATTTTCATTTATCCTTCTCTAAAACTTACACACACTACTAAATTCTAACACTTCAATCACACCGCACTACAAATTAATAACTAATTCCGTTTACTCGATTGTTCTGCGTAACACCTCCGTATTCGAGCGTACAGCTGTAATTTGACCTGGATAAATGTATCTAGGTCAATAGCGGGGTCAAGGCGTCCGCCATTGTTAGCTCGGCAATCAGCTGTAATTACACGTAATTGTGTTATTACCAGCCATGCTGATCTGCTGATGATAACAGAATTTCAGCCGTTCATCAAGCCTTCTTCGTCATCTCACTTGAGGATGCGCTAGGTAGCCCGCGAAATTCAATTTTCTTACGTTTTTTTGCAAGTTCATAAAAACCTATTGATTGATATTTTATGAAATAATCAATCTCCCAGGCTGCGCCACAACCTCCGCCTTCCGCATCCAGTTTTTCCCAGCCACCTTCTTTAGATCGTCCGTCCTAGATGGACGGACGATCTAAAGAAGGTGGCTGGGGGGCGTCCCACATCAGCCTTGCCGATACGCGGTCTCCACACCAGCCCCAGCAGTCTTGACATTCATAGCGATCGCTTTACGACCGAATTCGGTCGCAAAGTCCTGTCACTCCATACATTTCACCTGTCAATTCGGGACTTTGCGATCGAATTCGGTCGTAAAGCGATCGCTATGAATGTCGAGACTGCTGGGGCAGGACTCGTCTGCTCCACCGGCCATCTTTTCGGTTCGGATCGGTTTTAATGATTATTATACTGTAAATACATACTTGTTCCGCTTGCGAATCATATTTTACATTTTAAACTCTCGGCGCTAAGCGGTGCGTCGTATTAAAAAATATACAAGAACAGGCCCATTCCATACTACTTTCAAGTTTTATAGTTCCACATAACCTCTTTAGCTTAAAAATACATATAAAAACTGTAGGTGTATATGTTATTAATATTCTAGCCAAAGGGCATATCAATAAACTTGAATATTTCTATGCTGATTCCGCTTTTTATGTCGATATTAACACCATAGTATATAATAAGCTACTCACGACTTTCGACATAGGAAACGACTTCAAACTATGATAAATACTGTTTTTATACTTCTTGTTAGGTTTTTTTTTGTTTAAACATTATTCATTTTTGCCAACAAAAGCCTTCAATTTTGGACGACCGCGACAAAAGGCTTTGATAACACATGATATTATGGTATTAACCACTTACGCCTGAGTTGAATTAATTCACTGATTTATAAACTTTTTTTTTGTATGCCTTTAATGGCTGGTTGTAGCAAACTGTACATACCATTTTACATCTATTGTACCTATAACTTACAAATAAATATTTCTGATTACAGTACTGCTTGTAGGAAGTACCATTGTAAAGGGAGGTACTTTAGGTACTAAAATATCATCATCATCACCCGCCTAGCCTTTTCCCAACTATGTTGGGGTAGGCTTCCAGCCTAACTGGATGCAGCTGAATACCAGTATTTTACATGGAGCGACTGCCTATCTGACCTCCACAAACCAGTTACTGGGTAACACGATACCCCTTGGTAAGACTGGATGTCAGACTTTTGGGCTTCGGGCCGTAACGACTGTCAAAGATCCACAAATGATGACACTAACATACTAAAAATAAAGCTGAAAAGTATGTTTGTCTGATTGCTTGTTTGCACGCGCTCATCTCTGAAACCAGCAGTGGTATTTGAAAAATTCTCCGCTACGACCTTTAGAAGCCAAGCAAAAATATAAAAAATCCAGAGAGAATAACTAGCTAAGCGAAAACGATGTAATAGCGCAGGCGGACGATGTGATGCGACGCGAGGGAGTTTTATAAAAAAGGTGTTGTTATTTTAGTATATTGTGTATCTTACGACTTCCACGCGAACTAAGTCGCGGGCTTAAGCTAGTGTTAAATATAAAGTTGTATGACTAGTATGATAGTTTAACCGCAGGGCCATTCAACAAGTAACAGCAGGCCAGTTAGTCTGGTTTGTGCTGAGGCCAACAGGGCTCTATTGATTTCCTGATGAGAATTGAGATGTATGCAGCTTTGTTCTGTTCTGATGTAACGGTAAAGATCGCGTTACTTTGTCAAGATATAAGTTAAGGATTGCGGATATAGGATATAAATCAAAGTTTAATTCGCGTGGCAGGCTCACTTGCCAGCCTTTTTATGTTTAGAATAGATAGTTAGATATTTTTCAAAAAAAAAACCCCCTAACCGTTTTGTCACGGACTGTACTTGAGTTACTTTACAAAGTTGTCACAAAATACAAAAATAGCGTACCTAATTTTCTACTTAAAGTATTCATTATCTTTTACATATTTTTATGTTTGTAGTTGTTTTTGTTTTTTGTGTGCTTCCCTTCCGCCTGTAATTGCCTTTAGCCTATAATGTTCCCACTGCTGGGACACAGGCCACCTCTCACCTCAGTGAGAGGGAGTGGGCCGTAAATCGTAAACCACCACGCGGGCCCAGTGCGGGTATGGTAAATGTCAGATGTCTTCGTTTTTTTTGGTTCTAGGACATTGACATTTTTGGTTCTAGGTCAAAGATGTTTTCCTTCACCGTTTTGAGAGCAGTGGTGATGAAATAATTTACTCAAAGTAAAGGGCCTGTCTGGATTCAAATATACGACCTACTCGTAAGTCGCGGTCGTTACTACTGGGCTCTGCTTAGACTGCTTCTGATGGCTTGCCAATTCCAAACTTCCAGTTCCATTAATACGTTGAATGCCAGACAACTGACACAATAAAAAATCTATTGTTAGCGGTCACTGGTGACCGCGGAGGCAGTCAATGCCGTAGCAAGTACCTACCCTCACAAGATGAGATTTTTTACATAGCTAAAAACGTGTGAATTATACTTAATTTTTAGTTTTTTTCGATAAGCATTTACAATCGAGAGTGGTTTTGGTTTTCGTATAAATATGTAAAGCATGTTTACTTACTTAATAGCAATGGCTTTCATTTTGATAGTTCAACAACATTCATTGCGTTATTTATGTTATTGAGCAGACACATTTTTCGAACATACGAAGCAATGGATTAGCAATATCCTTCAAAATGATTCAAATTGAAATTACTAGTGTTACGCAATTAAGGTGAGGGCGCGGCAGGAACTCGGTCGGTGTGAACGTGGAGGTGCTTCGTTGGACCGGAGCGTAGTGGACCCAGCTAATGAGTCTTATGCTCCCGAAGTCCCGATGTATCCTGCACTCCCGCGGCCCGCCACTAGCTGCTTATTACCCAAGCCACTTTGCGTTTCACTCAAGACACTTGAATATGTATGACAATACACATAATTAACATACATACAGGGGACTTAAAGTGAAGTAAGTTATACCAATACCTATAGGAATTATACAGTCCTATGAATATTATTAAAACCAGCTGTGCCCGCGACTTCGTTCGTGTGTATGTCGGAAAATAAATTGGATTTCATGGGTTTTCATTTTTTTATCCCTAATTCTTTTTCTAAAATGAAAGTAAGGCTAAGTTACTCCTTATAACATCAGCTATCTGCCAGTGACAGTACCGTCAAAATCGGCCCAGCCATTTCGGAGATTAGCTGGAACAAACAGCCAGACAGATGGACAAAATTTTTCATTAAAAATTGTTTTTTTTTTTCATTTTTTGTTACGAGTATAAGTACTGTATGCACTTTCATCTGCTGCATTAAGTAACTGTTATTTTGACATTACAAACAGACACGTTTATTTTATTTGTATGAGCGCATGATGAATCAGGCATCTGCCTCAATCAATATAGATTTGGTAAAGGTACACGCATAGGCTACACTTAACATAACATTACGCCTGTATACCCTGAACGGTTTGGCAGAAGTGTAGTTGTAGATCTACATCTACATTAGGGTTTCCAGTCTCGTTATATTTTCAAGTCCCAGGAAAAAAATCGAGACTCGCTCCGGTCTCGAAATTCCCGGGAAAAACGAGACTTGAGAACATTAAAAAAAATAGGTTTCATACTCTTGGGCTAGGCATTTAGACAATCAATACAAGATATTTCAATAAAGTTTTTTATTAATACTGACACTAATGTTATTTTTTTTTTTAATATGAAAAATAGTCATAAATAATTGTTAAATTCACAATTATTACTTATTTTTCATTTTTTTAGTGGGCACGTAAAAAACAAAGAGCATTTAGTGTACTTTCAGACAGAGAGGATCTAATTTTATTACAAAATTAGAAAGAAACGTACGTAAACGGAGCTTTTTCTAACGCGGGTTGCGTTAGAAAAAGCTCTCTGCTTCTACGCTAGTAGGAGGGATAGATAACAAATAGTTATAACACTGGCTTAAGTATTTCCGTCTGTCATCACCATTTTCAAAGAGAGCGTTTTCCACATGCAAGGTTGTTTGCAAGTCATGGATAGACACAGAAGTATTATTGTCTGCTATGTCTGGTTGAGGTTTTAACAAATTATTAAGCTCATATTCTAACTGCTCTTTTGTCGTTAAACTGGTTATATCATTTGAATTACTAGTATTTGTTGGATTTGTGGATCACTTTGAATAATGGCAATTTATCTGACTAAGTCTCGATAGCCTCGTTATTCCCGGGACTGGCAGTAGTCAATTTAGAGTCTCGAAAATACGAAAAAATCGTCGAAACTCGCGAAGTTTTCGGGACTGAGACTCCCGGGATAGAAGTCCTAATCTACATCCACATTTCGTCAGTTATGTTTAAGTCCCGTGTATAAGGGTCGAGCCTAAGATTTTAGGACAATTTTTATCCCGATATTCCCACGGGATCGAAACTTATGCGGGTGAAACCGCAGGGCGCAGCTAGTAAACTATAAATCGATACCAAAACATGTGGTAAGTCGTAACTCAGGTCTTGTCAGAAATAATCCTAAATGATGCGATGCGACGTGATGTAAGGCGATAAATTACCGCGCAATAAAACCGCCCTGGCAACGCAGCTGTGCTAACAATTTTTTCAAGTTCTTCTTCCAACAAAAACCTTACTTTTACTATAAACACTCCTATCTCTAACCTTAAAAATGCGAAGCTTCCGAAAAACAGCCAAAACTCAACCGTAGTGCGTCGAAATAATATTGTGGTTTCACTATTATTCGTCGCTCAAACGCTTTCAAGTAGATTTTTTTTTCTTGAACAATAAAACCGCCATTTTGTTTCGTTCGATTTCGCATTGATCCGTTGCGTTGCGATTTATCGCACCGAATACTTGGGTAATTGGTTGTGTTAAAAAAAATACTCGATTCGTTCCCGATGCTGATAATCAATAATTGACTTGGTACGTTCTACGCAAACCAGTCGTTTTCTATTACACTTTTTAAATATAAATAAATCGACTCTAAATTAGTGTTGTGTTCGTATTGGACATGCGTATTGTTGCGATATTTGGCATAAAAACTAGTTGAATGAGATTGGTATATACTAGGTACTCGTACATATATTTTTAAAAGTGAATTGGAGTTATATCACCGGTTGGTGTAACAACTGTAACAGAAATTATTGACAAATTAGGCGAAGTAAACGGATAGTAGGCTAGGGTGTGCTAGGAATGTAAATGTAAATGTACTTAATTAATGTACCTAAAGTACTCAAAAACGGCTGGACCGGTTTTTATGATCCTTGACTTGTTGAATTTGTTTCCGCCCCGAATAGCAGAATAATTATTAAAACATTGGAAAAATTCAGGAAAAAAACAATAATGAAGATAATTATTTTCCTCATACTTTCGTTCTTATTGATTCTGAATTATTATTGTACGAAAGTCATAGTTAAGTATAATTACCTATGTACCTAGTAAATAGTTTTAGTCAGTACATAATAAGTACCGGATATTTACCGTTATAAATTAAAAACAAAAGAAAACTGGAGCCTAATATTTAAAACGATGAAGAAAACCATCGAGAGGGAACGAAAAATGTTCTAGAACCAAAAATTCGAAGAGATGACATGTTTCATCTACCAACCCGCACTGGGCCATGGTGGATTATGGCCCACTCACTCTCACATGGAGAAGGCCTGTGTCCCAGCGGTAGGAACGTGGCTGATTAAATTATGCTAAGCCTAATATTATTAGTTACGTAGGTTTTGTAATTTTTTAAATACCTAAACATTTCATCACTCCGAAGGAAAAAGCACGCATTTTAGTGAAAAAAAAAACGGTTTGATATTGGGTTCAAAAACGAAAAACCAAAGAGAAAAAAAAGTTGCACAAAGCAAAGGAGTTCGTATTTCAAAGCCTGACGAATCGTAATCGATTTGCTTTGGAACTCGATGCTGTGATTACTCGACTCGAACCATTTCATACCGAATCTATTCACTCCAATAACTAGGGTGCCATGCCACTATATTGTGATCGAATGCACTTGAATTCGAAGTCTTTCTTCCGTGTTCGTGAGAACTCTAAATTAGTTTGGAAATCAGAGTATTATTATATAATTTGTACGTGGAGCTATTTAAAATATCGAGTACAGTGCAGCTAACGCCTTTAATTCTCTTTTTTGAGCAATTGAACCGTACGCGGGACCAGGGGGCCTAAAAAGGCCACTTTGGCAGAATCGTAATAGGATAACAATATGAATCATAATTAAAAATCGTAAAATGGTCACAAACTGACAATTCATAATATGATCTGTGTGCAATTCATATCACAATGAAATAACATTTAAACTGTATACATAAAAAATAAAAAACCAATTTTATTAATAAAAATTACGGTTTTTATTTTTTTCACGCGACGATGTTTACACCAAATATGAAATGAAATTTTACGAAAATTAGAGGAATTGCTAATGATCTGCTGGGAATTCAGGAAATGAATAGCTTTTAGAGGTATTGGTTTAGTGGCCCTTTTAGGCCCCCAGACTGTAAGTACACACGCACAATTCGCGCAGATTTAGAGCAGTGGTGGTCTAGTGGTATCGGGCTATCGGCCCCGACTTACAAGTGGTCGGTCGTGGGTACAATCCCGGGTAGGCGCTTTACTTTGTATAAATAATTTCATCACCATTGCTCTCAAAATGGTGAAGGAAAACATCGTGAGGAAACCGGCATGTCCTAAAACCAGAAATTCGAAGACATGTGACACCTACCAACCCGCACTGGCCCGCATGGCCCTCTCCAAGAGAAGAGCCGTGTCCCAGCACTGGGCTGATTATTCACAATTTATGTTTGAAGTTGACATGGAATCTGCTTTCAGATTCAATATTGACAGAACACTGTCATTTTGCCTCTGACACGTCACAGCGACATGCGCAAGAGTTTCATTCGGTAACCATAACATCATTTAATTGGGTCACCACCAAATTAAATACCACGTTTATCGTCTATAGAGGTTTATTCAAAAATATCCACAGGATATGAACACTTAAGTTCGTTACGTTCAAATTTAACAGCAAAGCCGTTAAATTATTAATGGCAGTCAGGTATTTTGTAAACTGTTGCCGCTCTAATGGGCTATTTACAAAATATTAAACAGTTTTGGAGTCGTTATACTGATGCAAATATACTTTCTAACATGTTTTCGATACTATAATCGAAGGGACTTGCTGTATGGAATATTTTTGGAACGAGTATCGATGTTCCATCAAAGTTAATGACCTTATAAAGATCTTTCGTTTTACTTCCGTGGTAAATTAATATTGCAATAAAAATCAGTGTACGAGTATTGATGATTTCCCCACGCAAGTTTTTGCTGTAGTATACGTAGGTCTGGGTGGTGCCGTAGCCAAGTAGAGGTCCTTGATCGTCACTACCATCTCTTACCAACCTTATGTATTGTGGACTGTGGTATGATAATACAATATATGTATCAGTTTCGTGCTATCCAGAAACTGGGTGGTGACGGTCAGATAGGCAGTCGCTCCATGTAAAATACTGGTATTCAGCTGCATCCGGTTAAAGTGGAATTCGACCCCAACATAGGGAAAAGGCAAATAGATAGAGGCAGATGGATAGAGGTAGATTGATTAATATACAATATGTCCTAGAATGAGCAGCTTCATATTTGAATTGGCCTCGCGAATAATGTTGACATCTGTAGTTGAATAGCCCAGTGGTACATTGATGAGTTCTAGTCACCATTTTCCATTTACTGAGTATTCTATTCTGTTGTTTGCAGGTTTCCATTTGAGTGGCGTGGTGCGCGCGCCTGCCGCGGTGCCGCCATGCTCGGATCCGGAACGGCTATACAGGGTCACCGTCTCGTTCGACAGGTAAGCACCATATTGTTTAATGTATGTATACTGCTGCAAGGATCTTTTGGCGCTCGGTTGATGTTGACAGGGGGGCGCTGTTGGTTGACATTTGTGCAATTGTTTTGCAAAATGTATTGAATAAACAAGATGGCGGCGTTACGTCAGATTTTTGCCACGTGCCAAAAGATACTTGTACCTACAGCTATAAATTTATAAATAAAAACAGATTCATGAAAGAGAATCTCGAAAGATATTAGAGTAAAGAGTTAAGAGGGGATGAAGGGTTACAGCAATCTGTCAACGACCAATGAAGATGAAAAAACTGAGGAGGTCACAGGCAACCATCTTCAGTAATGAAGGTTCAAACAGATTGAAACGAATCCATCGCGGAAATATCGCGCTAATACCAGCTCAGCAAATGTTAGTCGCGAATTCGCATCTTAAACCTTGAGGTAAAGACGAAGAAGCATAAGAAACAAAGCCCACAGTCTTCAAAAATCAATCATACTTCACGCAAGCGAAATAAATAGTTACTTCAACCATAACCTTACAAGAAAACAAAGAAGTTTTAATAGAAAGGGCCACAAAGGCCCTACTATTGTTTGTTCTATAAGGGCACTTTTTACCCGAAGGCCGATGTACCCGCATAATGCCTATTGTGTAGAAAACTTTGTCACTTCCAATAATGGTGATTGTCGTTTACTTTACGACAGTATTCTGTAGAGCTAAGTTGTGAGACTTTTGGAAATATGTCATGGATAAATGAACTCTTATGAGTTCTGAGATTAGGAAAGATTAGACTCGTTATTCTGAGCAACGTTGAGTCTTTTAGATAGCTAACTTGAGATCCCTCGTCGGCTAGCGTTCCACTAAGTTCAAACAGCTAAATCTTGGGGACAAAAAGACCTCGGCTACAATGAGGTGAAAGTTCCTGCGTATTCAAAAGAAGTACCTTTAACCTAATGCGACACACGAGTCCTCTATCGACGCGATGTTTTAGTATGAATTATGACGTATACGCACGTAAATGCGACATGATTGACCGCGCGAGTGTGTCATGATATTCTTTCAATTCTTTCAAGCTGAAGAGTTGGTTTGTTTGAAAAGTATCTACCCGTCTTATTTGACCAAATATTTTTTCATTGGATGGCCCGATTCTTGAAGAAGTTGTTTATCATCTGACGGCACGGTTGGCGCGGTGGATTGACTGCTGCGCTGCGTGTCGCAGGTTCGATTCCCGCACGGAACAAATATTTGTATGGCCTACAAGACGTTGTTCCGGGTCTGGCTGTTTGTGTATGTGAGTTTAAATGTTTGTAAACGCACCCACGATACAAGAGAAATTCCCAGTGTGGGGCAACGTATTTAAAAAAAAAGAGAAAGAAAAGATGTTGCTACGACCGTTAGGTGGATCACACGAAAAGCAGCCCAATTCCCGTGCGGGGCGCGTTGTCTGCGCCCCGTCGCGTGGCGCGTTGTCGTGTGCAATCCTCTCTAGAAAAAAGTCAAAACGAACGCTCAGCGAGAACGAAGTAATAGCGCGGGCGATGTGATGCGATGCGACGCGTTGGGTCGGGGGGCGAAATTTCACGCGAACGAAGTCGCGAGCTGGTATCCGTATAAAAGAGCCCGACTATCGCGTATTCGCGCGACGATCGAATACTCGTGCGACGATCGCATACTCGCGCGACGATCGCATACTCGCGCGACTGTCGTGTGCTCGCGCGACGATCGTTTACTCGCGCGACTATCGTGTACTCGTGCAACTATCGCTTTTAGTTAGGACGTGGCCAGAGTCACAATATCATCAAGCTAATTCCATCTTCCCCACAGATGCAAGATTACGGGAGTGACGTGCAGCTGCGAAGCTCGCGACATCTTCTGGTGCCAGCACGTCGTGGCGCTGGCGTTGTACCGCATCAGGAACGCAGACTCCGTCAGGCTGAGGGTGCCTATCTCAGGTGAGCCGTCAGACCTTCATTACAACTTTAAATACCTCTCTCTGTCTGTCATTTCTTCTCGTCAGTAATAACAGTTTAAATTATTGCTAAGAAAAAAAGGCAAAATTAATACAAATAGGTTTCTGAAAACCAGAAGGCCAATTCTCGTAATTTAAAACGTTCAAAATCTAGTCGCAGTCTCATCTCAGCGACAAACAAATGTCAAAAACTTGTCAAAATGTAGGGAAATTAGAGCTGTTTTTGACAGATTGAGACTGAGATCAGACTGTGAACGTTCTTAAAATTACGAGAATTGCCCCTCTGATCAAGTTCTGTGATCATTGGGCATAAATAATAGCCTAATGGCTACTTAATACCCTTAGGACCCGGACAAAAACCAATAAAAGTAAAAAAACTGAACGAAAACGAAGCATCGCGTCGCCTGCCCAGGCGATGCGATGCGACGGGTTTGTTTGGGGGGACAAGAAGTCGCGGGCAGACGCTAATTACTCAGTTATCGCTTTTTATCAAACTGGAAGTTCAGACATTTCCCAGCTTCTGAATATCCATTTAAAGTCTTCTTAAAAAAGCGAAACTAAAGTTAAGTCCAAGAAGTAAAATCACTATATTCTCTTTCAGAAACCCTTCTGCAGATGGACAGACAACAGCTCCAGAAGTTCGTGCAGTACTTAATAGCGGAACATCACACGGAGGTGCTTCCGACGGCGCAGAAGTTGGCTGACGAGGTCCTGCAGGCCAGGTCGGCTATCAACAGGATCTGCGGAGCGCCTGACCCCACGGCTGGGCCTCCGCCTGATGCGCACCATGCCTGGCACTTGGATGAGCAGCAGGTTCGTGAGAAGAATAGTTTATAATCCTCTCTAATAGTCCAGCATGGTAATTGCGTAACAATAGGAATGGCTTTCATTTTAACAGTTCATCAACATTCATTGCGTTATTTACGTTGCTGAGCAGACAATTTTTTCGAACATATGAAGCAATGGATTAGCAATATGCTTCAGATTGTGGTTGATGGTGTGCTAAGCAATTAGGATGCAGTGGTAAATTTTTTTATTATTTTGTAAGTAGGTTTGTACAAACACTTTTACACGTCAATCATATTTTAAAACTAGATGAGGTCGGCGTTTCCTATCTGACTAGTCTGAGAAGAAAGGCCGAAACAAACTCAGACGTCACAGTCTCTTTTAAAGTCCAGACATAATCTTGGTCAGATCATATGAAGACCATGTAGGTCGATGTCTGAGATGGTCTTTTGAGGAAAGAACCACACAGATTGAGAGGACCTGTCCAGTCAGTGCACGCATATGTCACTGCCTTCCTTTACTTGAGCTACCTTTGTACTGACTGTCTCGTTGTGGTTGCAAGAGCTACAGCTAGCATGAGGTCTTGGGTTTGATTCCGGGGTCGGTCAAAGTGTTATTGTATTTTCTCAGTAGCAGCCTGGAGTCTGGATTTGTGTCTGATTGATGGCAATAGGGACGCCTCTATTACATGGGATTTAAACATAAGTAACTGGGGAAATGTGGGTGTACTGTAGGTACACCTCTGCGTAACCCTTTGGGGCAATACAGGCGTGATGTTAAGCTATGTATGTTTGTTGTTCCACTATCCACTGTAGTTTTGTCATTTATCTTGTCATTGTATCTCGCGTGCAGTTCCTGTAGCTCATAAGGGTTGCACTCCGGGAGTGCCGGCAGAAGTGAAAACTTGAATATTAACGTTGTGCATTTTTAATATTTTGGAATGCGGACGTCCTCCGCCTTACGAATTTTCGATCAGGTCACGTGTCCTGACGCGAGCTCCGTCTTACGAATTTTCGATCAGGTCACGTGTCCTGACGCGAGCTCCGTCTTACGAATTTTCGATCAGGTCATGTGTCCTGACGCGAGTTTAACATTTTTTACCCATCACAACAAAAATGCACAACGCCGCTAAAGAAGTTTTCACTTAAAAATTCAGACAAGCTGCGCCCCGCATAAGTTTCGATCCCGTAGGAACATCGGGATAAAAAGTATCCTTTATGTTAATCCTGGTTATAAACCATCTGTGTGCCAAATTTCATCCAAATCCGTTGAGGAATTTTTGCGTGAAAGCCTAACAAACATCCAACCATCCATTCATCCATACAAACTTTCGTTATTAGTTGGATTGAGTATTAATATTAGTAGGATCAGTATCTCGCGTACTGTTCCTGTAAAAATGTCAAATTCTAATTTTTTCGTTGTGTTGTTTTCAGGTCTGCGAACAAGTGCGAGCGTATTTATTACAGGGGACATATTACAATGCAAATAAACAACTTAACTCATTATTTTCTAAGGTAAGCTAGTGTTATTTACTGACTTTACTGAATGTAACGGCTACGCTAGGCTATTCTCTAGGTTGGGAAATGGGAGAGCCTTATCTGGAACTGACCAGACATTCTTATCTGCAACCCTAGGGGCACCAGCCGATCTATAACCATCTCACCGTGAAAAGTTAGGTGAAGTGAGCGTGGCTGAGTCGAGCTGTCATTCCAAGTAATGCTAGGAACCGTAAGAAACCGATGGATGTTTTCGAATGAAATTTAATTGAATTAATAATAATAAATAGTTTATTTATCAAATTAAATTTCATTCGAAAACATATATCCGTTTCTTACTAAACTTCAACTATATCTGACGACCCTGGTTACTTATCTCTTTTGGTGACTTTACCATGAGTATGTATGAGTTTTAGTGAGGTTCTGTAATACGGGCCTTAATCTTACTAAGAAGAACAGTTTCTAGTATGAAATAGTCCAACTAAATAACAATTAACGTCGATTTTCGATAAATCTAATTAATTATGTCTCCGTCCAACTGAACTTAGTTTTCAAAGATCGATGAAGCCTAGCCTTTTCCCTACTATGTTGGGGTCAGCTTCCAGTCTAGTCAGTTGCAGCTGAGTACCAGTATTTTACATGGAGCGACTGCCTATCTGACCTCAGACTTTTGGGCTTCTGACGACCCGTAGCGACTATGAAAGATCCACAAGTGACAGCCGGGACCAATAGTTTAACGTTCCGAGGCACGGAGGGGTGTTGGTATGCAAAGATGGTCACCTATCCACGGACCAGTCGCGGCAAGCGTACCTTAACCTGATCGATCGACACGTGCGGCTGTTATTACTTAGCCACAAGCCCCCAAGCCCATTATGTCCCAAAAGGTTTTACCAATACGGAGAGCATTAAATCTTTACTGTACTCACTCTATCTTCTAGGTAAGAGAAATGCTCCGAGCCCAAGACTCCAACGGTCCACGGATGCTGATGCTGATGACAGAACAGTTCCTATCAGACCCTCGGCTCCTGCTATGGAGGAACCAAAACACCCCCATGACAGAGAAGTGTAGGCAGTTGTGGGAACAGCTAGGGGCTTTGTGGGTCAGCATAGTTCTGGACCCAGGCAGTAATAAGCACCACAGGATACAATGGAGGCATCTGTTGGAGAAATGGTCTGCTGTTGAAGTGTGTCCTACTGAGGATCCCGATTATCGATCTTTTCCTTTGGTATGTATATTTAATACACACCTTCCCTTTGGTGCCTTTTCTTTGGTGTTCATCCATTAACCCTTCTGTTAGGGTTAATGGAGGAACACCAAGGAAAGGCTGGTATAAGGATTTATATGTATAATACGTTTATTATCCTTTTATGTTTATATATTGGCAGGTGTGTTTACCTCGTATTCTGCACAAAAGAACCGCACATTACAAAAAAAAAATGTAAAATATACACATACAAAGTAGCCAAAAGTCTCGTTCTTCAGCAATAAAAGGTTGAAAACTTTGTCCATTTTGTTTTGTTTTGTAATATATATCTGTCTGTTATATTTTATGTTTGTTGTTTTGTTGTTCAACGACCATATTATAAACGAGTGATAAAGGCTGGCGTTAATATAACCCATCGAAGTTTAGAAAGATACCCACTTTATGATTATACTTGAATACAGAATCTTATTCATTGCCACTTACTCAACAATCTACTCTAACGTAATGCAGTCTACGTTGATTTTTTAGTGATCCTGTTAATTCACTAACAACGTCCGAGTTCATTTTTGTAGCAATGGAATTTGAATTCTGTTCTGTATTACCTTAAGTATGGATTTCCTTTGATAATTACAACAGCTTTGCAGCATTAATACTATTATGTAATATCGTCTTCCTTGTTCCACAGTACGCAAGAGAAAGGGAAAGAAACGAGAGGGATCGAGACAGAGACCACAGAGATAGGGACAGAGAGAGGCATCGCGACCGGGAGGAGAGGGACAGAGAGAGACTGCGCGAAAGAGAGGAGAGAGATAGGTGAGCTTGAATACAGATTTTACATGCAGTCAAGTTTTTTACATCTTCATCTGTTTTCAAATTATTTCCTTTATCAAGTCAGGGCACATAATACCTTTGCATCTACGGCACTAAGCAGACTATTGCATAGAAAGTTATATTTGACTAGCTGCGCCCCGCGGTTTCACCCGCATAAGTTTCGATCCCGTGGGAATATAGGGATAACAAGTATCCTATATGTTCATCCTGATTATAAACCATCTGTGTACCAAATCCGTTCAGTAGTTTTTGCGTGAAACAGTAACAAACATCCATCCATCCATCCATACAAACTTTCACGTTTATAATATTAGTACGATTACTTAGTAATAAAGATCAATAAGAAACCAATTCAGTACATGATATATCTGAGTAAATTTTTCGTAGTTCAATAAAAAAAAATTGCTGTTCCATACATTTCGACCGCGGAGGTATTACAGTTTTCTATGAAAAGAAGTTTTTTTTTTCGATTTTCAACTTTATCGCTAAATTATAAGGTTCAAAGTTGATTGGAGATTTGACAGATTCGGGTAGCTTGATGTGCGTCTGTACAATGAGCAGACAAAAATAGCCCTTAAGGTGACGCACATATCAAAATATGTGCGTCACCTTAGGGGCTATTTTTGTCTGTGATATGACTGTGGTTTTAGGATACTAAAATGAAGTACCTACTTAAATGTCATTTAAAAGGAGTATTGTCAATACTTTTTGCTTTCAGACAAACATGTGGATTTTTTTTTGTATTATTTAATTTTAAACCAATCACGAGAGATTTGGCTAGTGAGGTATAAGAAGACTTTCAGAATGCTAGATTTAATATTTACCTAACCTTAAATCTATTACAAATATAAACGAATTTTCATCCCGGGCAAGTTTTACTGATAAATATTTTTTTTTATTTTTTCAGAGAAAGACATAGAGAAAGACAGAGAAGAGAAATGCATTCCCATTCCGAGAGTTCCGACGAAGAATCTAGGCCTAATAAGTAAGTAGCTAAATTCTATTCAAACTAATGTTTCAAATTTATGTTATTTCAAGTTAAACAAATATCAACTATATTTTAATGGAAATTAGGTTGATTTCAGTGTTGTAGCGTAAACTGAACTTTATTGTGTAGGAATTAAAGTTATTTTTTCATAAACTCGTAATCCCCTTATTTATAATATGCCTGGCTGCATAGTGTGCGTTTTATACAAGATTTAAATTTCGTTTCATTCTGTTCTATTATGTGGGCAGGTATTTTATTGTAACATTTTAAACAGTACCCCATGAAAGATGAGTCTACTTTAGCCAGCCTGAAACCTGGTTGAATTAATTGCTCCCTATTTCTAGTGATATAATTATGTCTTTCACCTCTTTTACTAAAAAGATGTAGATTTTTCCTTACGTACATAATGTTTTCATAGATATATTGACAAGGTACCGTCATGATGTTAATATCTTTAAACAATTCTCTTAGAGAGTCACGCCTGCGGAGGTTATATATGGCTCTGATGGCTCTTTTCTGCAGAATAAAAATAGACTCGATGTCTGCAGCTCGTCCCCATAGTAAAATACCGTACGACATAATACTATGAAAGTAACTAAAATAGACTAGTCTCGCGGTATCAACATCAGTAAATTGGCGGATTTTTCTCACAGCATACGCTGCTGAACTTAGTCGTCCTGCAAGGGATGTTAAATGAGGACCCCATTGAAGCCTTGAGTCGAGCGTGATCCCCAGGAAAACCGTTTCATCGACGAATTCTAGTTTCTCTTGATTCAATTCTATCTCACAATGACTACTTTTGACATTTGGTAAAGAAAATCTTATGCACTTCGTTTTTTTCCCATTTAATACTAAATTATTAGCAGTGAACCAATTTTGGATCTGCAGTAGGGCGTTATTTACGTCGTCAAGATTTGATGCACGTCTATTAATTTTAAAAATCAAGGAAGTATCATCAGCAAATAACACCATCTGTGGTTGAGTTTTTAACAAATGGGGTAGATCATTAATATATACTAAAAAGAGGAAAGGACCTAATATCGAGCCTTGTGGTACACCCATTTTTACTTTTAAACCGAGTGAATTGACACCATTTATTTGAACTTGCTGTTGTCTATCATTTAAATAAGATTTTACTAAACTGAGCGCAAGTTTTCCAAGTCCGTAATGCTCAAGTTTTAAAAGCAAGGTTTCATGGTCGACGCAATCAAAAGCCTTAGAGAGGTCACAAAAAATGCCTATGGCGTCTTGGGACTCTTCCCACGCCGTAAAAATGTGTACACCGGCATCAGTCGTACAACGTCCCTTGGTGAAACCATACTGTTGACGATCGACATCGATTATCGACGTACAATATCCATCTCTGTCTGTATATCCTTAGAAAGACAGAGATAGACATATTATATCAATACACACATCTTCAAAACGCACACGCTGTGTTACTTTTGTAAGCCTATGGTCTCTATAGACTCCCGCAGACACGCGCAACGCGGCTCTAGTAGAACGACACACAATATCCATCTCTGATTGTATATCTTTACAAAGATAGAGATAGACATATGTCAATACACTCATTTTCAAAACGCATACGCTGTGTTACTTTTGTAAGCCTATGGCATCTAAACGCTCCCGCAGACAGGCGCGACGTGGCTCTAGTAAAACAATTTCTGTGAAAACATGAAAATAGTTCTACCAGAATTGCCTCGCACTGTCGCGTCGCGCCTGTGTGCCTTAAGAATTTTGTTCTCGAAGTAGCTTTACATTAATACTGATGCATTTTTTATTATTTTCAGTTATGAACGTGAATACAGGAGAGCAAGTAAGAGACTAAGACTTAGCAACCAAAGATCCGCACCGCAACTGACGCCACGGACTGTTTTTCATAAGTAAGTCTATCTGAGGGGCAATTCTTGCTATTTCACATTCCCTACAATAATTTCAAGCCACATCCAGCTATTGCTTATCAGTGTTGAACGGAGACTTGTTTACCTTTAGCCGCGTACTCACGAACGAACAAAAACATGGTGAACACCAACATCAAACACTTTGTTCGCACGTGCGTACCACTAACACAGTGTTTGATGTTCGTTAGTGGTACGCACGTGAGAACAAAGTGTTCGATGTTCGTGTTCACCATGTTTTTGTTTGTTGTTAAGGGTTGATGTCTTGAGCCCGTGTATCAAGCGAACATGGAGTTGTTTGTATTATTATTTTCAAACTACCCACAAAATAATGATTGTACAAATGTCTAGTTTTTTGTAAATCTCTCAACAATATCGACTTATGTTATAGTTTTAATATTTTCATGTAAGTGATTTTTGTTTTGTTATAAGAATAAAGTTATCTTAAACCTCAATTTTAATAACATTCACAGTCTGATCTCTGTATCAATCTGCCAAAAAATCCTCTAATTTCCCTACATTCTTGACAAGTTTTTGATTGCCTTGATCTGAATCCAAGATTCTGATTCTGAAAATTGAAGTTTAGTTGCCTGTGCCTATTTGTTTCTTGAAATTTGAACTTTGTTAAGCATGACATTGAATGTTTTGTTCCAAAACTTATTCCTCTCGTTTCTCCAGGGCGCTGGACGCGGTAGACATATCCTGGGAGAACGAGCACCTGAAGAACATCCTGGGCAGCGACGAGTACTCCGACCCTGACAAGCCGGAGAAGCCAGGCAGTTCTACCACCACCACCCTCCTGCCTTACCCCAAGTTCAATGAGGATGGACAGCCGCTGTGGCATGGTGAGTCAGAGAATACTGCACGGATAAACTGGTTTCGTAATAGTCTTTCACCAATGGGCACGTAAATTGATGGTTGCAGGAATTCTTAATTCTTCTTTATGTTCTGTAATGTGTATGGGAGGGGCCCGTGGCTAAATAATAACAGCCGCACAGGTCGATCGGTCAGGTTAAGCTACGCTGGCCGCGGTTGGTCTGTGGATGGGTGACCATCTTTACATACCGAGACCCCTCCGTGCCTCGGAAAGCACGTTAAGCCGTTGGTCCCGGCTGTCATTCGTGGATCTTTGACAGTCGTTACGGGTAGTCAGAAGCCCGAAAGTCTGACAACCAGTCTTACCAAGGGGTATCGTATTACCCAGTAACTGGGTTGTGGAGGTCAGATAGGCAGTCGCTCCATGTAAAATACTGGTATTCAGCTGCATCTGGTTAGACTGGAAGCCGACCCCAACATAGTTGGGAAAAGGCTAGGCAGATGATGTTCTATAATGTGTATAGTGTACATAATAAAGAGTAATACTATTCTATAGTGTGAGTGAGTAGTGTGTGTGTGTTCTATTCTATAGTGTAGTGTAGTGTGAGTGTGATTCTATTCTATTCTTTAGCCAAAAAAAAAAAAATTCTTTATTGCGAACTTTCGGCGCTGCTTTATTCGGCGTCGCATATTACCGCTTTACAAAGAACAGACATCTCTTTTTGTACAAAGAGACGTCTTCATTTTTGACATCGCGCGCATTAGTAATTTTTCTACAATCATTAATTTTGTCTTTCGTGCTTTTCGGTTCTTCTGTGAGCCTGAATCATTAATTCAGCTGAAGGCCAAATATTTAATTTGTTTTATCCCATACATCAACATTCCGTCAGAATAACTTAACATCGTTTTTTTCTTTGCAGAGCACTTGCCAGTAGTGGGGGCTCGTATCGAGGCCCTGAGAGCGCACGGCCGCGCGCCCGCAGCCCTCAGGCTCGCCGTCAGTGCCGCGCGGGCCATGAGGCATCGACAGGTAACGTGGGACCCTTAGTTCATTGGCAGTTCTAGTGATACTGCAGTTCCAGAACTTCAAAAAGCCTATAAGAGAGAGCAGTGCGCAGGCGCAGGGTACGAATCCGAACCAGGCGCCGTAGGTTCCATCCGAGGCGCTTTACTTTGAGTAAATTATTTTATTACCACTGCTCTCAAAACGGTGAAAGAAAACATCGTGAGGAAACCGGCATGTTCTAGAAACAAAAGTTTGAAGACATGTGTCATCTATCAAGCAGCACAGGGCCAACGTAGTGGATTACAGCCCACTCCCTCTCAAAGGCAGGAGGCCTGTGTCCCAGCAGTGGGAACATTATAGACTGATTATGTATTCTCTATAATAATTGACTAAGTCTGTCATTAATGTCTTAGATTAACAAGTGCATACTTGGTTTCTGAAAGGTCAATCAAGACAATAGATTTCGCTCAGATTGTCAAACTCATTTAGATTTTTATCCCGTGCAATGAATTCAAACATCTAGGTACAATTTTGACGGGTACCGCACCACATAGCAAAAAAGTCATGTATGAAACGTGACTCGTACATTTTATATGAACCATCGCACACAACAGGTTCACCGCACCGCGTCTCGTTGCATTGTAATGCGATATGCTTCGGCCCGATGCGGATACTTATCTTGCACCTGATTTTGCATCGCTGTCAAAGTAACAGTGATCTTTATTGTCTTTGTGATAAGATTGCTGTTGGATTGCTGCCAGCTGACAAGCTTACCAAAATCACAGTGATCTCTTTACTCGTACAATCAGGGGGCCTACTCCGAAGTGCAAAGTGCGAATGTTCGGTTCGGACCGACACATGACCGAACCGAATATTAATGAAAAATGCGAAAAATGTTCGGATCGGCTCAGTTGGGTCGGGACCATAGTCAATATTCGAAAGAGTGTAGGAGTATAGGATCGGAACCGACCAAACCAAATAGTAACTTCGTAGCAGGAAATGGCCGAATATTCGGCCGATACTACTTCGGAGTAGACCCCAAGGTTTCTTTTGGTTTGTTGCCGTCAGAGGTAAAATAACTGTGAGTAGCTTACGTAATGTTACGTTACTGTAATGTTTTTCTCTCTGTACAGGAGGTATCGCAGCAGCGCTGGCAGTCGGCCGGCGGCGGCGAGGCGTCGTCGTCGTCCGGCGCGTGCGCCAGCGCGGACGCGTGCGCCGGCGCGTGCGGCGAGCGCGCCAAGCTGTCGCAGGTGTGCGCGCACATGGACTCCGGCGCCTGCCTCGCCAGCGCCGCCACGTGCGCGCTGTCGCACTCGCAGCGGTGTATCGGGAGAGGTGAGGCTTTATGCTGTTAAAAATTTGCTTGAGAAACGTGATTTCTAAATAATAACATAACAACATTGCGCCCTTATACCGCGGGTAGGCAGAGTTATAAAATATAAGGTCGAAAATAAACTAAATATTGGACTAGTAGGAACTATTCTAATATTTCGCACGCACCGCATAAATCCTAATGATAAATTCTTCATGGAAAAACACAATAACTTATCCAATCCTGGGGATCGAACCCAGGATAACGAACTCGGCAGTTAGTAACAAATCAGAAAAAAAAAAAATTAAAATCTTGCACTGTCGGACCACCGTTTACCCCCATCATCAGAATGGCTATAATAGATGAAGCCCTTTTTCACGGCAAAACTAAAAACTAAGTTTTAAACCTCTGACGTATAAACAAGGGTGTTGCGTAATAAGTTTGATGGCTCCAAACTCAAACTATTTATTTCAATTAAACCAATTACAGGCACTTTTGAACTGTCAAGGGGTCGGTCAGTCAGAAAAATGAAGCTAATTTGCCCATTCCAAAGCGTATTAAGTACCTATGGTGAAGAATGGGCAAGAAACTCCATACCTAGTCACTCTTTTAAATGAAAATAATAATTATGGTTACAAAGTATTGGTTACATCATTCATGTTAGAAATTATGCATGTGAGAACGATGCAGAACGTTAAAAGCGTCCGTAAAGAAAAGTTAAAAAATAACAAATATTTTATTAAATTAGTTCCTCCGTAGTTGTGTGTATCTGTCTGTGGCATCCTACTCCCAAACGGGTGGACCGATTTCAATGCAGTTTTTTTTTCTCCCTGCAGACAGCAGATGTTGGACGGGTTGGACATTGGAAGCCATTTGGTGCGTGTACGAGTGTTTAGCGGACGCCTGCTTAGCCCCCGACGACCAACGGGCGTCTCCTAGACTACACACCGCGTATCTGGACGAGGAGCCCAACACAGGACTGCCACCTAGGTAAGCTAATAAAATGGTGGAGATTTTGAAGGAAGTCCTACTACTTTTTCTAAGTAGTTACTGACCCTGGTCACATAATAATTATGTACCTATGACTCTTCGAATTATAGAAAGACACTCAACACAAACTCGAAGCATTTATTTCAATTAATCCATTTACAGGCAGAAACCACCTGCCGCCTGCTGCTAAATTTATAGTACTTATTATACGTGACAGATACCAGAAACTTTTGTTAATCACTGAAAGCAGGGTCCGCTAATTTCTAAATGTGTGCTAATTACGTAATAATTTAATTTCATCACAGGTACCAACACGTCCCCGTGGCGGGTAGCAAAAACCCTGAGGAGACGTACCTAGCGCTGGCGCTGGAGGCAGCTCTATTAGGCCTGGGTGTCCAGCGCATGCTACCCATGGGGCTGTATGCGCAGGAGCGGCATTGCAAGCAGGTGAGTTCATCCTTTTTATATTATAAAGGTCCCAGTTGAGGGGCTAGGTATAAACCAGTGATCGGGTTAGGTAGTGCAATTTATTTGTATTTTGTTATTATAAGATATATAAATTAAAGTGATTTTACAAGCTTTTATTTAATATGCCTTGTGAAGAAAAGAAAGATAAAAGTTTATTTTACCCAGGGTATGTTTGTGTGTCTGTGTCTGCCACTCTACAAAAGAACAATAGTCTGACAATTCCTATCTCTTTCTCATATTTACTTATCTAACATTCTTATCAGCCTCTGAGAAAACGATGCATTTTGAAAGTTTCCTAGTTAAGTTTATCAACAACAATGGGGTGGCCAGTTTTTAGATATTCCGTACAATATTATTGGCCGGCTAGCTACAGGGCTATAATGACATTAATGACTTATTATTAATACTTATAATTAGGTTATGTTTTGATATTATCGAGCAGGCGGTGTGATATAATTGATTGTTTTAGGAGGAGCGCCTGATCGCGCAGCTGCAGCGCGTGGAGGGCGAGGCGGCGGGCGGCGTGTGCGCGCGCGTGGCGGGCGCGCTGCTGGCGGGCGGGCCGGCGTCGTGCCTGGGCGCGCGCGTGCACCCGCGCGCCGCGCCCGCGCACACCTTCGCCCGGTTCCTGTTCCTGGCGCTGCTGCCGGCGCACCCCGACCTCGCCTACCGAGTCGGCCTCAGAGCTATGAGGTTAGCTAACCACGTATTTATAGTAAGAACACCAACAGTACACTCACTTTCAATGAAATTACAAATAACCACTAAATAAGAGAGTTGCACGACACAGACATGAATCTTACAGATAAAAGAAAACATTAAAAAGTGTGTCTAGTAGACCTAAATCAAGAACATGACTATGCTACAAAGTAGTGGCGTGGCCAAAACGGGAACTTACGCAGCCATCTTCTTTTTTGAATAAATTTCAAGTGACATTTCACAAAACAATTGTACACAAGGGAGTTTATTTATGGAGGCGCTCTTAAGCGCATGCATGGAGAGAGGCCAGTTTCCACTCCGTTGGAAAACGGGGAAGCTGGTCCTCATTCAGAATCCAGGGCGCCCTGCGGACTCTCCGTCCACATACCGGCCCATAGTGCTGCTCGACGAGGTTGGCAAGCTCTTTGAGAGAGTCATTGCAGGCCGCCTCGTCGGGCACCTGGGGAGGACTGGGCCGGATCTTGCGGATTGCCAGTTTGGCTTCCGCAAGGGGCGCTCGACGGTGGACGCCATCATGCGCGTGAGAGCCCTCACGACGGGGGACGCGGTGTCCCGGGGTGGGGTAGTCATGGCGGTGTCACTCGACATCGCCAACGCGTTCAACACCCTGCCCTGGAGCTGCATTGGGGAGGCACTCCGGTATCACCGGGTGCCGACTTACCTCCGTCGAGTAGTCGGGGCGTATCTGACGGACAGAGCCGTCATCTACCCCGGTCGCGACGGGAACTGGAACCGGCGAGAGATGTCGTGCGGTGTCCCACGGGGATCGGTTCTGGGGCCGCTCCTGTGGGACATCGGTTACGACTGGGTGCTGCGTGCCGACCTCCCTGAAGGCGGCAGCGTAGTTTGCTACGCTGACGACACGCTGGTCCTGGCGCAGGGGAGGTCGCATCAGGCGGCGGCCGACGCGATGACACGCGGGGTTGCGATAGTCGTGGAAAGGATCCGGCGGTTGGGTCTCGAGGTGGCATTGCACAAGTCCGAAGCCATGTCCTTTCATGGGCCCCGGTACGGGCCACCTTCGGGATCCCAACTGATGGTAGGAGCGGTTCGCATCGGCGTCGAGGCAACAATGAGATACCTGGGTCTCGTCCTCGACAGCCGGTGGAACTTCGTCGAGCATTTCCGACGTTTGGCCCCCAAACTGGAACGGACCGGGGCCGCCCTAAAGCGACTCTTCCCCAACCTGAGGGGGCCAAACGCCTCCTGCTGGAGGCTTTACGCGGGGGTCGTGCGGTCCATGGCCTTATATGGGGCCCCAGTATGGGCGCGTTCACTGCGGCTGCGAGCCGCACACTACCTGAACGCGCCCCAAAAGGTGGTAGCCGTAAGGCTGATCCGGGGTTACCTCACGATCTCGGGCGAGGCGGCAAGCCTCCTTACCGGACTTATACTCCATGGGATCTGGAGGCGATAGCCTCGCGCGCCTACATGATTGGCGCGCGGAGGCACTACGCCGGGGGGAAAGTCCGCATCCGCGGCAAACCGCGGCGGAGCGGACGAACCTCCGGCGCGATCTCATGGTGGCATGGCAGGAGCGACTATCGCTACCCAGCGCAGGGCACGCCACGATAGCGGCGGTAAGACCCCTCTTTGAGGAGTGGCTAGAGAGACGTCACGGCGTTCTCACCTACCGCCTGACGCAGGTCCTCTCCGGACACGGATGTTTCGGGAGGTTCCTGCACATCATAAGGCGGGAGGAGACGCCCGGGTGTCATCACTGCCAGGATCGCCCAGAGGACATGGTGGAGCATACGGTGGAGGTCTGCCCTGCTTGGGCAGAGCACCGCCGTGTCCTCGTAGAGGCGATCGGCAGCGGCGGCGACCTCTCGCGTCCGGCCCTGGTTCAAGCCATGGTCCGGGGCGAGAGGGTGTGGGAGGCAGTCACCTCCTTCTGCGAAGCAGTCATGCTAGCGAAGGAGGTGGCGGGGTGGGCGAGGGAACGGACCTCACGCCTCAGCCGCCGCGGAAGAGGCGTGAGGTCCGTTCCCTCGCCCACCTCCGCACCGCCTCGCCCGAGTTTCACCTTGTTTGTATAGTTAGTTATTGAAATAAATATCTCCAAAAGCACCAGTAATATGGTAGTTGTACCCGTGCAGGTTGCCGATGGTGGAAGAGGCGTACGCGCTGGACGGCGCGGCGCCGGGCGCGGGCGGCGCGGCGGGCGCGTGGCACACGCTGCAGCACGCCGAGCAGCAGCAGGCCGCGCTCGCCAGCGCGCTGCTAGGTAACTACTCTCTCTTCATACCAGATTCCTGCGGGCGGCGCGGCGGGCGCGTGGCACACGCTGCAGCACGCCGAGCAGCAGCAGGCCGCGCTCGCCAGCGCGCTGCTAGGTAACTACTCTCTCTTCATACCAGATTCCTGCGGGCGGCGCGGCGGGCGCGTGGCACACGCTGCAGCACGCCGAGCAGCAGCAGGCCGCGCTCGCCAGCGCGCTGCTAGGTAACTACTCTCTCTTCATACCAGATTCCTGCGGGCGGCGCGGCGGGCGCGTGGCACACGCTGCAGCACGCCGAGCAGCAGCAGGCCGCGCTCGCCAGCGCGCTGCTAGGTAACTACTCTCTCTTCATACCAGATTCCTGCGGGCGGCGCGGCGGGCGCGTGGCACACGCTGCAGCACGCCGAGCAGCAGCAGGCCGCGCTCGCCAGCGCGCTGCTAGGTAACTACTCTCTCTTCATACCAGATTCCTGCGGGCGGCGCGGCGGGCGCGTGGCACACGCTGCAGCACGCCGAGCAGCAGCAGGCCGCGCTCGCCAGCGCGCTGCTAGGTAACTACTCTCTCTTCATACCAGATTCCTGCGGGCGGCGCGGCGGGCGCGTGGCACACGCTGCAGCACGCCGAGCAGCAGCAGGCCGCGCTCGCCAGCGCGCTGCTAGGTAACTACTCTCTCTTCATACCAGATTCCTGCGGGCGGCGCGGCGGGCGCGTGGCACACGCTGCAGCACGCCGAGCAGCAGCAGGCCGCGCTCGCCAGCGCGCTGCTAGGTAACTACTCTCTCTTCATACCAGATTCCTGCGGGCGGCGCGGCGGGCGCGTGGCACACGCTGCAGCACGCCGAGCAGCAGCAGGCCGCGCTCGCCAGCGCGCTGCTAGGTAACTACTCTCTCTTCATACCAGATTCCTGCGGGCGGCGCGGCGGGCGCGTGGCACACGCTGCAGCACGCCGAGCAGCAGCAGGCCGCGCTCGCCAGCGCGCTGCTAGGTAACTACTCTCTCTTCATACCAGATTCCTGCGGGCGGCGCGGCGGGCGCGTGGCACACGCTGCAGCACGCCGAGCAGCAGCAGGCCGCGCTCGCCAGCGCGCTGCTAGGTAACTACTCTCTCTTCATACCAGATTCCTGCGGGCGGCGCGGCGGGCGCGTGGCACACGCTGCAGCACGCCGAGCAGCAGCAGGCCGCGCTCGCCAGCGCGCTGCTAGGTAACTACTCTCTCTTCATACCAGATTCCTGCGGGCGGCGCGGCGGGCGCGTGGCACACGCTGCAGCACGCCGAGCAGCAGCAGGCCGCGCTCGCCAGCGCGCTGCTAGGTAACTACTCTCTCTTCATACCAGATTCCTGCGGGCGGCGCGGCGGGCGCGTGGCACACGCTGCAGCACGCCGAGCAGCAGCAGGCCGCGCTCGCCAGCGCGCTGCTAGGTAACTACTCTCTCTTCATACCAGATTCCTGCGGGCGGCGCGGCGGGCGCGTGGCACACGCTGCAGCACGCCGAGCAGCAGCAGGCCGCGCTCGCCAGCGCGCTGCTAGGTGACTACTCTCTTTATACTCGATTCAGTGATAGGTGCCTGGGATAATTCTTTTGATGTCTTGTCCTTGCTTGGCGCCAATAATGTCGTCACTCTTGAAGCTTCCTGAATAGATAGCGCCAAAGACTGAAGGATCAGATCGGTCCAACGTTTTGGTTGTGAAAATGGTGGCGGAGAGTCCTGGATCGGCAGCGGAAAGAGACCAGGGAAAAGGCTAAACTCACATACACAAACAGCCAGATCCGGAACAACTACTTGTAGGCCATACAAATATTTGTTCCGTGCGGGAATCGAACCCGCGACACGCAGCGCAGCAGTCAATCGCTTAACCACTGCGCCAACCGTGCCGTCATAATATTCCATTAGCAATAAAAAATATAATGTTCCAATAATAGTAAATAAAGTGTAAACGTAAAAAAGCCTTAAGAACCAGTTACCAGTGTTCTCCGCGAGTGCGAAGCGAGCTAGCCGTGACTGATGTGTTCTCCGGGCTTGAACAATATTGTACACTCGCTTGCCGCGGGGTCTCTTGTATACTCACGTTAAACGGTCTCGTTCCGTAAACGTGCCGAACACGTTGCGCACACGCAGCGAGAGCGTTAAACATCGATCACTTTATTAGTGATCGATGGCGTTAAACAAGCAATGTGATAAGGCCTTTAATATTTCTGCCATGTGTGTCCTGTAAATGTGACTTCCGACTTGGTGACAGGTCTTTTTCGTGCCGATACGAACGGGATGAAGTTTTTTTTTTTCTCTTCCTTCTATAATGTTAATATCCTCTATGCAGGTGCAGCCCGCGGCAACCCGGGCCGCCTGCGAGCCGCGCTAGGCGCCGCCCAGCGCCACGTGCGCTCGGCCGCGCAGCTGTTCCGCCTGGCGCAGGACGCGCTGCGCCACGCCGCGCCGCCCGCCGCGCCGCACCACCACCGCGACCTGCTGGCGGCTGCCTTCGAGCTGGGCTTGCAGGTACTGTACACACGCACACGCAATGGCCCAGGGCACGTGTCGGCTGCGCAACTGTTCCCCCTGGCGCAGATTTGATGAGGTCTGACGGGTGGCCAGTGTGTAGCAGAAATAACCGAGTTTACGATCAACCAATAAACGGTCGTACTCATTTTGCCTCGATTGTAACATAAACTGCAACACTATGAGAACAAAAGCAACATAATTTCAACGAAAACTCATTTCGTCGCACTTCAGGGCAAAGGCACCTTTGCATGCAAGGCACGAGCAGTCGAGCACTCACTTTGCGTGACATATATTACTTCTATTGTACGCTCGTTTGGACCCTTTGACAACCTGTTTTTTACATAACTAATAGTTCCTCTTAACCTGCAGGTGCTAAGGATGACGCTATCCTCAGTAAATTGGCGTCGGCGCGAGATGGTGCGATGGCTCGTCACGTGCGCCACGGAACTGGGGCTCGACGCGTTGCTGTCTATCATGCAGAACTGGTCAGTATATTATTATGTTGAAAGCTTTGCCATGGAATAGCATTTGGAGAAGTATACACATGCCAGTCCTATCATAAATGATATTTGTTCTGTAAATAGATTCATAAAAATACTTTGACACGTCAAAAATAAAATTATGTTTAAAAACTAGAGGTCGATGTTCGCTATCCGACTACCCTGAGAAAAAACACCGAAGTAGCTAATAAAAAGGGAATTTCAATCGAAGTTCCGCGCAGAAACAGCCAGGATTTTCTTCAGATTAGGGTAAAAATCATTGGTGCCATTGAACATATGAAAGGTTTAATAAAAATGGGCACCACAAAACCCAACGCCGTCCCATGTCTCTTACGATTATAGATGTACTTACAAGTATTATTTGGCGCGTGGCGAAAATCGAAACTAACGCCGCCCGCCATCTTGATTTTTCAATACAATCTCACAAAACAACTCTCAAATATTTACCAGCAACACCCCCGCTGTCAATGTCATTCAAGTGTCAAAAATCCTTGTAGCATTTTACATTTCGATAAAATTCCCTTTGAACCATAGACTATACACTTATAAACTGAGACTGAATGACTGAACCTCCTTGTCCTGTAGGTATGAGCTGTTCACGCCGACGGAAGCGACGGGTCCGGTGGCCGCAGCGGCAATGTCTCACACAACGGCACTGCGGCTAGGCCTGAGCTTCGAGCAACAGGAGAAGCTAAGTGCCTGCGCGAGGACGTTAGCGCTACAATGTGCTGCTAAGGTATGTGTTTATTTTATAAATATAATTTTAATTTCAAATCATTGACACTTACAAATAAGGCACAAACAGAATCCTTAGCAAACCTTAAAATTACGAATACTTGATTCCAAGCAATATTGAAATACATTTTAATTTTACACAACTAATTATCATTCTATGAGAAAAAAGAATCTTCAAATATTCTATAAAAATTGCTTGTTTTGATCTTTTTAGTTGCAGATAGTTCTTTTTTTTACCTTTTCCTGTGGTATACTTTTGGAATTATCTCCTCAAGTGCTTTATTTTGATACCCTAAAATATGGTCATGGACTATCAATATTTGTTCAAGACAGTAGGTATTCATTCACGTAATAAAAACCACCATTTTGGTTTTATTTAAATAAATTGAGTCGTGAGGATGCTTCAGGGTATAAACAACCCCCCATGTCTTTGCTGTCTCTCGGGTATAAACAACCGTTTCTCTTCTTTCAGGACCCGCCAGGCTGTGCCTTAAGTGCCCTCTCGGTGTGCGAAGGCTCGGCGGGTGCGTTCGAGGCGGCGTGCGCGGCCGTGGGCGGCGCGGCGGCGCGCGGCGCGCTGGCGTCCAGTCAGCTGTTCGCCGTGGCGCGCTACATGGAGCAGCGTGGCCAGCCAGCCAGGGCCATGCGCCTCGCCACGCTGGCCATGCGGAACCTCCATTTGCATTATAATCAGGTAAGGAAGAATAGATCCCTCTCTTGATTTGTTACATACAAAGGATTCTAAAAAAAAAAAACAAATACATAGTGGTTTAGAGTTGGTTCTCGGGGTTCTTTTAACCATCCATTTATGTTGCAAGCCGTTAGCAACCACCCAAGTCTTTTGAAATCAACCGTTCTAACCTAGGATTACGTCTACCTTTGCATTTATAGTATAAAAACACAACAAATGATTGGTTTACAAGCCGTAAACAAATAATTTGTTGTGTTTCAACACCTCCGAGTACGAAGTTCCTTTTTAAATACTTTCGTGCAGGTAATTTCATACAAATTCCGTTCTATTTTAGAATTTATTGAGTGACGGCCGAGAAGTAACTATTCAGTTGTAAAACAGCACCCCATTGTGTAAAAACTAACTAAAAAAAAAAGAACATGAAACGATGGATTTACTAATCCATTGTTTCATGTTCTTTTTTTTTAGTTAGTTACCTACCTACTGGTAGGTAACATACTTTAAAATGACACTATCAAAAAAAACCGGCCAAGTGCGAGTCGGACTCGCCCATGAAGGGTTCCGTTACGTTACGATTTATGACGTATTAAAAAAAAACTACTCACTAGATCTCGTTCAAACCAATTTTCGGTGGAAGTTTATATGGTAATGTACATCATATATTTTTTTTAGTTTTATCATTCTCTTATTTTAGAAGTTACAGGGGGGGGACACACATTTTACCACTTTGGAAGTGTCTCTCGCGCAAACTATTCAGTTTAGAAAAAAATGATATTAGAAACCTCAATATCATTTTTGAAGACCTATCCATAGATATCCCACATGTATGGGTTTGACGAAAAAAAAAATTTTGAGTTTCAGTTCTAAGTATGGGGACCCCCAAAATTTATTGTTTTTTTTCTATTTTTGTATGAAAATCTTAATGCGGTTCACAGAATACATCTACTTACCAAGTTTCAACAGTATAGCTCTTATAGTTTCGGAAAAAAGCGGCTGTGACATACGGACGGACAGACAGACAGACATGACGAATCCATAAGGGTTCCGTTGCCATTTGGCTACGGAACCCTAAAAATGGAACGTGTGAAGCAATGTATAAGCAATATTCTCCAAAATGATTCAGTCATTTTGGAGGATATCGCTAACCTATTGCTTCATATGTTCGAAAATGTTGTCTGCTCAACAGCGTAAGCAATGAATGTTGCTGAACTTTCAAAATGAAAGCCATTCCTACTCTTTTGTGTTACGCAATTACCCTGCAGGGTTAGCAAAAAAAAAACTTCTATATAATATCATTGACCCTGACCAGTGTTTTATAATTTATCTTTGGTTTGGCCCTTTGAGTTTGTTTCGGCATTTCTTCTCAGGGATCAATCGGCTAAGAAATGCTAGCGCCATCTAGTTTTAAAATATTGATCGAAAAATTGAAGAAAACTTTCAGAAACTTTTACACGAAAAGTCTCTGAAAAAACATACAGTAATAGACATTTCATTTCATGTGCACAACTAATATTACTATATAAATTATGCTACAGGACAGTCACCCAGCGATCGCGGACATCCACTGGGCCGTGGCGCTGGCGCACTCGCTGGGCCGCGCCGAGCTACAGGCGATGTTGCCGCTCTTGGTGAAGAACGTGCAGTGCGCGCCTGTGCTGGTGAGTACCATCTATAT
The DNA here is from genome assembly GCA_945859715.1 of Apamea sordens. Lineage (NCBI taxonomy): Eukaryota > Metazoa > Arthropoda > Insecta > Lepidoptera > Noctuidae > Apamea > Apamea sordens. Next base: position 4,172,920 of record OX244002.1, read on the forward strand.
CTATACAAATAAATACAATTGAAGTGTGCGTTTATAATATCATAATGGCAGTTTTTTTACTAAATGCATATGAAAGTATATCTATAGGGTTAAAACATTTTTTTTTAATTTGTCTGTGTGTCCGTCTGGCTGTTTGTTCCGGCTAATCTCCGAAACGGCTTGACCGATTTTGACAAGACTTTCATTGGTAGATATAGATGTTATAAGGAGTAACTAAGGCTACTTTTATTTTAGAAAAAGAATTAGGGCTCCGCGAAAAAAAATGAAGACCCTTGAAATCTAATTTATTTTCCGATATGCAAGCGAGTTATAAAAAAAAAACAATATAGAGGGGCTTATGGCTAATTAATAACAGACCCACGCGTCGATCGATCAGGTTAAGCTATGCTTTCCGCGGTTAGTCCGTGGATGGGTGGTCATCTTTACATACCAAGAGTCAAGACTCCTCCGTACCTCGGTAAGCACGTTGAGCTGTTGGTACCGCCTGTCATTCGTGGATCTTTGACAGTCGTTACGGGTCACCAGGAGCCAGAAAATCTGACAACCGGTCTTACCAAGGGGTATCGTATTACCCAGTAATTGGATTGTGGAGGTCAGATAGGCAGTCGCTCCATATAAAATACTGGTTTTCAGTTGCATCCGGTTAGTATAGTTAGGAAAAGGCTAGGCAGATGAGTACTTACAGAATATGTTTTATTGCACATCAAATGTTAAACACAGCATAAGTACAAACCTTTTAACACAATAATTATATGGTATGCCAGCCGGTGCGCTGCCTAGTTAACGTGAAATAAACTAACCTTGACACTCCAGCAGCGTATCTTTTGCTGTATCCCAGCGACGCACCAAGCTGAGGACTGCAACCGCACCCGTAGCGAGTACCTAGTATCTAGCTTAAGTTACAAAACTTCTACACCGCGACAAGGTTCTTTTGCCGCGTGGCCGCCATCTTGTTTTGTCAAACAATTTGTGACAATATTACAAATGTCAATGTGATTCAGGCGCCAAAAGTTTCCTTGTAGCAGTGTAGTTAGAGATGTGCCCCCGTGCCCGCAGTCGGACGTGCTGCGGCGCTGCTGCGTGGCGGCGGCGGGCTGCTCGCGCTCGCGCGGCGCGCCCCCGCGGCCCCCCACGCCGCTGCGGCCGCTGCTGGAGGCGGCCCTGCGCGCCTACGCCTCCACCACGCATGCGCGCCTCGCGCACATCTCGCCGAGACATTACGCGGACTTCGTCGAGTTCCTTGGTATGTATAATAATAATACCAACCTATTGTTGTCCCACTCCAGGGTACCTAGTGGCAAAGCTCTCTTCTCAAACAAAGAAGGCACGAGCATTGATTACCACGCTTGCTCAAGACGGGGTAGCGGTATGTATAACATACTCCTTTTATTGGACCTTGAATATTCTTTTCATATTCAGTCCATTCTTCTATGGAATGCGCTTCCTCTTGATATCAGGACGGCCACCAGTCGGTATGCATATAAGCGGAAATTGCAGAGTTATTTTCAAAACAATTTTTCCACACTTAACACATCTCTCCCTTGATTTTGTGTATATATATATATATATTGGTATATATTATAGTCATAATATGTATGTGTATGTAACCTATGTATGTATTTATATACCTAGTTTTAAGAGTTTTTTTTTTTTAATTATTATTGTCCCTCTCAACCAAAGCACCTGCCATCTAATCTCTTCACCACCCTTGGTTGACTGATAGAGAATGCCTAAGGCATTAAGTCCGCCTTTGTACCTTTTTGTGCGAAAAGTTTAAATAAATAAATACGTCGTTGGTCTAGTGGTCGAAAGCGCGACTGCTGGGCTGCTAGGTTCGATCCCCAGGTCAGGCAATGCGTTATTGGGTTTTCCATCAGGACTCAGCAGCCACTTATCTCACCCCCTCTTACATGGAGCTTGAATATAGTTTGCAAAATATGGGTGCAGTCACACCTCTGCCTATTCCTTTGGAGAATAGAGCGTGATATTATGATGTTTTAAGTGTTATAAAAAAACCAATGTGTTCTGTGTGTTGTTACAATGCCGAATCAATTGGTTTTGAGTTCGAATCAAACCTTCGAAAAATCGAATCCTCACCTAATCTAGCCCAGGCGCATGAAAGCCAATTTCTATAACATCAAAAATATACACAAAAAAGTTCTTCAACAAGGTTAAACTTTTCGCACAAAAACGTACAAAGGCGGACTTAATGCCTTAGGCATTCTCTACCAGTCAACCATGGGTGGTGAAGAGATTAGATGGCAGGTACTTTGGTTGAGAGGAAAAAAGATAAAAACGCTCTTAAATCTAGTTACACAAATACATAAATAGGTTATATACACATACATACTATTACTATAATATATATACCTACTAAATCAAGGGAGAGAGGTGTTGAGATGACTAGGTACGCTATTTACATTTTCATCCTGTTTCTTTTCTGCAGGCAAAGCCCGTGACACATTCGCGCTAGCCCCGGACGGCCCGCACCAGTTCGCCGCACTACTCCAGGAGATCAAGCTCAAATACAAAGGGAAGAAGAAACTCATGTTCCTCGTCAAGGAAAGATTCGGATGATCCCACAATGTTTCTCGTTACAAACCCCACCGAATTAGCAACGGTTTCTAGATACTTCATTCCATATTGATAGAAAAAAGCATTTTAGTTCGATGCCTGAAATTTTGTTGAAAACTTTGGCGTATAGCATCGCGGTTTCTGCTTTTGTTAATATCACAATGCTACTGCTGTGGTTAAAGGCCTCAAGATGTTTTATATGGTTGATTATTTTACTGTTATCATGCATGGATTCAAATACTGGCTCACACCGGACTACAAGAAAAAATGCAACTTTCTTGCATACGCCTGCGCTGTACTGCCTACGTGCAAAATTCAATGTAGCCAGGACTTTATGTGTACCTATAGTCAACGAATACCATTGTAGGACTTTTACGAGGTCTTTGACCATAGTCGTAATAAAACAAGATAATGTGAAACTCATGGCATGCTACATAATTGTTTAATTCGTGCAATCATTGTTTTCATTTCAAGTTTTTGTTTTTATTTTGTTAATATCGTGCAATAAGCTGCCATGATGAAAAAACAAATGTTGTTACGTCATAGGGCCTTGTCTCGACGCATAATAATTTTAGAAATAAATGTCGTGGAAAATGAAAGGTTGATTAATGTATCTATTAATCGTATTTACATTTTGATGTCAAAGAAATGCCCATGACTTCTTGTAAAGCACTAGTGTGACAATGCTACTTACCTAAAAACGAGGACATGAATCGTTTCGTTTCACGGTAATTTAGGCTCGAAATAATTTTACCGTTGCGGTAAAAATCATTACCTCATTCAAGGTACACATAATCTCGTGTACCCGCCGTGTACCAAACCAGTCTATTCTAAAGTATTATTTTTTTATTTAATAATTATAAATACGGCTGACCTCGTAATTTTCATTTTTTTGTAATCGTAAGAAATGATCTCAATAATTCCATTTGTGTAAATAGAAACGAGTTTGTAAATATAGTACGAAGACAAGTTTAGTATTGGAAAATATTAGTTAATTAATGTAATAATTAGTTATGATGTGATCTGTGCGAGGACTGCGTGTTGTACAAATTGTGTAAATGTCGGTGTGTTGTGAGTGATGGAGTGTCGGTGATGTGGAGCGGCCGCACAGATCGCAAGTTGTAAGTAGGTATAGCGCGCCACTCGTATAGCGTCCAATAGCAATGGGATAATTCATAAAATATGACACAACACCAAAGAACTATATCCTAAGTCCAAGTGTGAGATAAGCAACGCCATCATATTTTCAGTATTCTTGAGTATTCTGTATCTGTAGATATTTGTTTATATGTTAGCTCCCGGTTTTATTGTTATCTTGAACGGCACATTTACAATGCTGAACATGGGATGCATTTGCATACTTTTAACACGAAATATTGTTACAATCGGCGCTGCAGTAGTCTTCTGTAAACCATTTTATAAAAGTTATTTCAAAAGACGTTATTTAACTAATCATGCCGTATTTCTTGTCTATTTTCTATATCGTTACACAAATCTTATTTAAGAGTTGATTACTTTGAATATACTTCATTTTACTTCAATCATCATTATTTCTAAAACTCAGCCTTTTTCTTGTTTAGAGTAGAATATAAAATTTTAACAAGAAGTGCATTTATAAAGATAGAAATGATTAATATTTAAATAGAGATGATGTATGGATAGTGTTGAGAGAATAGTATGAATTGAATAGTATATAGACTTAATGAAGGACTTTTGTACTTTTTGTGGTGTGTGTGAGGGTTGCGCAAAAAATATTTTGACACTGTACAAAGAAACATACAAAAAAAAAATTGTATCCGTTCATTATATCAAAATTTTGGCAACCCTATAATGTGTCAAATAAAAAAAAACAGGACATTAGTACTCATTAAAATATTGATATGAATGTAAATATAAAAAATATGATTTTTAGTTAGAGCGCTGATAGTAGACACATCCAATATCTTCCTTATCAGAGACTTTTACACGAAGAAGTAGGATGCGTCCTATTAGAAAGCGATCGTCGCGTCCATATTATGTCACTTTTTGTACAGTGAACCGGAACACGGAGTACGCGCGACAATCGCTTTCAATAACGCGGGGTTAAGTAATATCAAGTAGAAAAGTGATCAATAGTAACAGTTAAATGTATATGTTATTTATGATACCGCTTTAAACATGTAACATACATAGAACGGCGTAACATAGCTAAGTTTAGGCTTATTTTAGCGGAAGCATATTTAGCTTGAGACAAATCTGCAGACTAATTGCGTAACACACTATTTGTAGCAATGGCTTTCATTTTGACATTTCAATAACATACATTGCATTATTTACGTAGTTGAGCAGACACATCTTTCGAACTTAAGAAGCAATGGATTAGCAATATCCTTCAAAATTATTCAGATTGTGAATGATCGTTTGTTACGCAGTTATGGTGCTGATTAGCTATTATACCAACTTACTAGTTCAACTGTCTCTAAAAAGATACAATTACTTTTTCTTTTGTTACCGAACTTAATAAATCTGCCTAACAAACGAGGGGTAATAAGTTTTTTATTTGGGTAACGAGGCACGAGATGACTTTTATTTCTTTGATGAACATCTCGAGTTAAATAAGTTTCCTGCAAAAAAAAATGCTAAGTTACAAAATATCAGAAAGTGAAGCATCTCAGTCTGAACGCAGCATGGCGTAAGTGGTGTTTATAAAATTATTTTTTGTATGAAAAGAGAAATTAATTTCATAAGCAAATAACTTTTAAATGTCAAGCAATAATTTTGAAGCCTTCGGCCGGTCTGCTGTGATTTTGTGTACAACTTTATTGGTTGTCGAGAACATGTGTTTGTGTAGCTTATTTAGTCAGTATGCGTGACCATTGATTAATGGAGTCTGTCAAAATGCGATAGAGATATTTTTACTAAAGAAAATTGTAGCAAAATTATCATTTGGGGGTTATTTTTTCTGTAAAATTATTTAATTAAAAGCATTTTTTTTTTATTACTGTTCTTTTTCTAGTTGTTTTTTTCTGTAACTTTACTGATAACTTTAATAAATAAGTAGGTTTTTCAAACATCGACTTGCCAACTTGTAACTCCAAGCAAATATTTGACCTCAAGTGCCTTCAGGCGAGTCCAAATAAGCCAGACCGGCTCTTACTTGGTTTTGTTGTATTTTTATTTTGTACTCTGTCAGTGGTTATATTGTAATTGTGTTGTACGTCAAACGTGGACACCCTTCAGTGCTGGTATTATGAAGGTGATAATTTCAATATAAATAATTGAAAAAATGCCATCTTGTTTTATTCAAGTCTTTCTATAGGCCGCGAAATTAAAATTTTCTAAGTTTTTTTGCAATTTGTAAGTACCTAAGTGTCAGGTTGTATATTAAACAAAATATGATTGGCGACCGTAAAAAGTATCTATTTACAGAATTATAATCATTAAAATTATTAATACAACCTTCTAACTTCATATAATCCAATTGATTGATACTTATTTCATGAAATAGTTAATCAGTTGTGTAGATGATTTTAATGATTATAATTCTATATAGTCACAGTTAAGCTCGCAAATCATATTTTAATCAACATTCAACATGACACTGACCTGCAAATTGCAAAAAACGTAAGAAAAATTGAATTTCGCGGGCTACCCTGTCGCTTCCCCCTAAGTCCTTTGACCGCAAGTGAGTAATTGTCACCACCTCTGAATCTGCAGTGCGATTCTGTAACCATCTCACCGTGAAAACTTAGGTGAAGTGAGCGTGGAGTGAGCTGTCATTCCAACTAATGCTAGGGATTCACACTATTGACAGCTCACTCTAAGCTCACTTCACCTAACTTTTCACGGTGAGATTTTTACAGAATCGATCAGCTGAATATATTCAGAGTATTTCAGAGGGCTAATTTCCGTAACTTCTACGTACGCTATCTCAGTACGAATCTGTCAAAAATTTATAGATTTCACCTATTTCACTTAGATTTTTGACGTTTTATAGTCGCTGACAAAACATTGGGCCTAGATTTTTCAGATTATTTGGCAAGTTCAGCGTCGGCGCGGTTGGCGCAGTGGAAAGCGATTGACTGCTGCGCTGCGTGTCGCGGGTTCGATTCCCGGAACAAATATTTGTATGACCTACAAGTAGTTGTTCCGTGTCTGGCTGTTTGTGTATGTGAGTTTAAATGTTTGTAAACGCTTCCACGATACAGGAGAAATTCCTAGTGTTGGGCAACGTTAAAAAAGATCAACTTATCTGACACAAGACGTCATTCCCGTCCGGTTGTGTTGTTACGACTTACGACCCCATGGTCGCGTGTCCATAGGGCGCGTCTTACTGCTGCGAGCACAGGCCGAAACTCCGAAAGTGCAGGAGTCACAATCACATATTATGGATATGATATGGATTCAAGCGGAGCAGACTGCGCGCTAAATGCGTAACACATTAAAAATAGTAGTAATGGCTTTCATTTTGACAGTTCGACAACATTCATTGCGTTATTTACGTTATTGAGCAGATTTTTTGGAACGAAGTTCCTTATCGCACGTTGCGCGAAAGAGAGCTAGACGGAAAAAATTAAGACCAAAAGTTGGAACGACACTTTTGCTATAGTTGTAAGCCGTGCGGCGTGCGCGTTTTCTCTGTCTGTCTCTCTCTCTCTCTTTCTTATAGAAAGCAAGCCAGTTATACTTCGTTCCATACGGGTGTCCCTTGACACCTCTCACGTTTTTTCCAACATATGAGGCACAAGCCACCGACATCACAAGGAAAGGTGGAAGAATATGGGGGAGGCCTTTTGCCCAGCAGTAGGACAATCTAGGCTAAAGGAAAAAAACAACATATGAGGCTATGGATTAGCAATATTCTTCAAAATTATTCTGATTCTGATTGATAGACCAGACCACCCTAATTGCGTAACGTAGGTAACGTTACGCAATTAGGGTGGTCTGGTCTTTACTAAGTAAGTAAGTACCTCTTATATCTGTGAGTTGCGGGAACAAATTGGGTACCAGGTATTTATTATTTTATGACTTCGGTTCGGTACCACACAATAGAGATACGCACATCATCATCTACCTAGGCTTTTCCCAACTATGTCGAGATCGGCTTCCAGTCTAACCGGATGCAGCTGAATACCAGTATTTTTTACATGGAGCGACTGCCTATGTGACCTCCACAACCCAGTTACTGGGTAATACGATACCCCTTGGTAAGACTGGTTGTCAGACTTTCGGGCTAATAACGACCCGTAACGACTGTCAAAGATCCACGAATGACAGCCGGGACCAACGGCTTAACGTGCTTTCCGAGGCACGGAGGGGTCTTGATATGTCAAGATTTGTCACCTATCCACAAACCGATCTGGACAAGCGTTGCTTTACCTTGAAGATCGACCCGTACGGCTGTTAATATTACTTATTAGTTATTACTTAGCCACAAGCCCCTACAATAAAGATACGCACACGCTGCATAAAATGCTGCGTCCCCGTCTAATGAAGGCTTGGCTAACATCGCGCTATGACTATTAGGAACCGAGCAAAAACAAAAAAGGTCAGAAAAATCACGCTTGTTGTATGGGGCCCCCCTTAAATAATTATTTTATTTTGTTTTTAGTATTTGTTGCTATAGCGGTAACTGAAATACATAATTTGTGAAAATTTCAACAGTCTAGCTATCGCGGTTCTTGAGATACAGCCTGGTGACAGACAGACGGATGGACAGACAGCGAAGTCTTATTAATAGGGTCCCGTTTTTACCCTTTTCGGTACGGAACCCTAAAAACGAAAAAATAGCACGAGCAGGCGATGCGATGCGACTGGGGAACACGAAATTTCACGCGGACTAAGTCGCGGCCAGAGGCTAGTGTTGTATAAATACTATATATAAGTAGGTACATATATATACTCATCAAAGGAATATGTGTGATGCATATTTAATTGATCAGTGTGTACCTACACTGTATTATTTATAGGTGGCTAGTACCTACCTACGCTTGCTGAACGGAACATCAGTTGGAATTGGAAGTTACAGAAACATACTTAAAGTCATCGTCGTTCGACGCCATTTGGTCAACCATTTTGGTATTGTAGGTAAGAGCATGAAGATAGTAAGAGACATTATTACAGTTGTCAACTGAAATTTTTATTTATTTACTTTAGGTTAGCCAACAATATTTATACAGCACTGACAGCACATCAAAAATAATTTCCTAACATGAACCATAATCATTAATCACGCGTTCAAGTTTGTGGGGATGGATGGATGTTTGTTACTCTTTCACGAAAACACTACCTACCTACTGAACGGATTTTGTTGAAACTTAACAATTTAGCTTATACATAGAATAGGTAGGTAACACAAAGGGTACCTAACCTACTTTTAATCCCGATATTCCCACGCGATCGACACTTATGCGGGTGACACCGCGGGGCGCTGCTGATAGGTAATATTATATGTAAATCTTCCTCAAATTGATGACGAGAAAATAATTTAATGTCTTTGATGACGAGTTACGTGATGATAAAATGGAAACAGAAATTGACGACTTTCTAAAATATGTAGGTTCCTTTTGTAAACAGTTGCACGCACTGAATTGCAACGAGATTTAAAAATGTCTTTGAGTGGAAGCGAACCTTTATAAGTATTTATAATCCCCGCGCTCGAGACGTACCTAATCGTAGGTTCGTAGCTCGTTGTTTGTGCGAGGCTGCGAGGGAACGATGCCCGTATGCGGACCCGAATCGCCCAATAGGAGCGGCGCGCAGCACTTGCGGCTAACCGCATTGTGTAGAACCCCCCTCAGACCCCTCACCTTCCTGCTCCCTCAGTTACCGTGTACTATTCAACGGTTGATCGCGTACGCCAAATTGTTAAAATGAGTGTCCATTTCACCGAACCTGAAATGGTACAACTTGTAGAAATCTACAAGGAATACGACTGTCTGTGGAATATGAAGCACGAACAGTATAGAGACAAAGGAGCAAGGCAAACCGCATACAAACAAATCGCAGAAACATTGAACATTCCTAACCTAAGAGCTAAAGATATTCCGAACAAAATTAAAAATTTAAGGTCATCATACTACCAGGAGATCAAAAAGGTTAGAAGAAGTGTTCGGTTAGGTGGGAAGGTTTATAAACCGAAAGTGTTATGGTTTTCAACTGTAGATAGTTTTTTAAGACCATTCAGGCATGAACGGGAATTTATTTCGAAGGTAAGAAACAATTTTTTTTTACAATCATACTTTTAGAGTTTCTTGGGCACATGGTAAAAACGTACGTGCACATATAATTTCTTCATTTCCGTCCGTTCGTCCTGTCCTGATCACAGAGCATGTAACCTTTTAGGTCCTGATGTCACATAGTCAGAATTGGAAAATATGTTTGTACTGTGCGCCGCTAAACATAAACAATGGTGTAGAGTACAAGCGCGCAAAGATTTCTTGGCGCCAGAATGACGTTGACACTATTGACAAAGGGCGCATAAAACAAGATAGCGTCGTTAGTACCGATTTCGGCCACGCGTCAAAATAACCCTGTAGCGTTATAAAGTAGTAAAAAAATAAAAGGCCCGTTTTAACATTTGAGAATGCGATCTTGAAACCTGTCAGTTTCATACAAACGAATACGTGTTTTGCGAATTTGATCTTTATTAGCTACTAGAACTGTCAATGTGAAAACGGGCCTTTTATTTTTTGGCAACTTTAGTGAAATTATGAAAACATGTACAGACGCCAGCAGGTCAAGCTACCCGAAACTGTCAAATTTTCCCAATCAACCTTAAACCTTCATGCTTTAGCGATAAAGTTGAAAATCTATTGAAGAAATTTGACAGATCGTAGTAATTGTCTGAACTTAACCGAGATATGATAAAAAAATCAAAGCACAATGTATGGGGTATCGTTGGGTCCCATATTTAATACGATTATGACGTCCTTAGACTTAGTTAGACTGCTATTTCAGTCAATTGTTTTTGAGACATGGGACATTTTCGGTTATAACCGCACAAATAAGTTCGTTTTTTTTACCTTTTTTTTTCGAGAAATATTAAGTGAATTTAATTTATTTTTGCGGTCATTAAAATCAATACCGTGTATTCGTAAATAATGATCTTGAGTACAGAATCCTTCTCGGGAGTAATGAATGTATTCCGTGAATCCGTTCGGGAATTTTGTTTATTTTATTGATCTAAATTAAATCAGATTTGTTATTGATGTAAATATGTAAGTACATTGTAGGTTAACATGTATTATTATTCCTTTTTCAGAGACCAATGAAAGGAAACAAAAAAGTTGATACCAAATTTTTATCTTTACAAGACGACGACGGTAACAGAATCCAGAAAGAAATAAAACAAATTGACTCAATAGCGGAAAGGATAACACCGTCAAATAAAAAAATTGAAGATGAGTTTGATAGTTTTGGGAAATATATCGCCTCCTCTCTGCGTTCGATGCCGCAAGAATTTTCAATAATCGCAAAAACAGAACTACAGAAGACTATATCGGACATTCAATTAAAAATAATTAGGCAAGTAAATACTGGGAATGATCACCTTAACCGGGCACAGTCTCCGTGTGGCAGTGCGTCAACTTCGAGTGACTACGAAAACCAACGTACAAAATATTTGTCTCCTACGTCTGATTCTTGCATTTCTACTATTAAAATAGAATATGATAATGGTGATGAGTAGAAATACCGTGGTTTTGTTTTTCATATATTTTTTTTTTTTAATTAATTGCTGTCGGTTTTTTGTCCTTTTTGGGAACATTTCAGAATCATAATTTTGTGAAATACCAACGTTGGTGTCAATGTTTTTTGTACATACAAATAAAATAATTACAAATAATTAAAATTGTTTTTAGGTACTCATTTGTTTTTGTTTGGCTTTTTAATTTTCTTATTCGACTTTTTGATCGTTTTGGACACAGATTTTGACATCTGCGACGACAGCAGTGCGATTCTGTAACCATCTCACAGTGAAAACTTAGGTGAAGTGAGCGTGGAGTGAGCTGTCATTCCAAATAATGCTAGGGATTTGTTAATCCAACAACAACTCACACTCACAACAAGCTCACATCAAGCTCACTTCACTTGAGTTTTCACGGTGAGATTTTTACAGAATCGACCGGCTGTAGGAACACAGGCAGTGACTCGCTGGCCATCTCAGAATCTCACGTCCGCAAACAGATTTTGTAATCGCCAGTGAGTCTCCGGCGACTAAAGTCGCTGAGTAAACGCTCTTTGTACTGTGTTTAATTAATACAATACAGCCAATGAATCATAGCCGGTTCGAACTTTATGCAGCAGGCAATAACATTTTTTAGGAACATGAAGCGAGTGTGCGCTAAAATTCATAGAATCAATGTTCAGACCGGCCATATTGTAGGGTGCTACTACAAGGATAATTTGGCGATTGAATGACATTGACAGGAATGACTACAACAATAATAATCATTGAGATAGGAAAAACATGGAGATGCCGCGCTATTCTGTACATACATTTGCTTATACAAATATGAGTGAAAAATGATTCAGAATTTGAAATATCGTTATGTCTCATTCTTTCTAGTGAGATAATCTTATTTGATAAAAGAGACAACTATATTTTAAGTTGTTGCTAATTATGGCAACATTTTGTCTTGACGTAGTGACAGTTGTAGGTAAGTGCCGTAGCAGCCATCTTATGTTACGAGTTTCATGGTAGTTTGGCTGTCAAATGGTTGTTTGTTTTTTGTATTATTGAGATTTGCGAGAAAATTACGAGGATTTTGTCTTTTAAAACTGTATGTAAATGTTGGAAAACAGAAGTTCAATATGCCTGTGTGTTGTATTGTGAAGCACACTTCACAAGAAAGAATGAAAATCAACCTCAATTAGGGTTTTTTTTTTTTTTTTTTTTAATCTTTATTTAAAGAGCTTTGTCGCAGATCGACAATGTCGCTCTATACGTTCTCATATACATAAACAAAAACAAACAAAAAAACATCAAGCAAAAAACAAAGGGAAAACTATCAAATGAGCTTGAGATTGCAACAGTCAACGTCTCAACCTCAAGCCCAAATTGACCAGCTTGTACAGCGCCATAGCTGCCCTCGACATCGGGACAGCTAAGGCGCTGTTACATCCACCCACCGTACGAATTTTGGGATATTTGTGTAAGATTTCTATTCTAAGCGACTCGTTCCGGACACATTCCATCAAGATATGATATACATCTTCAGCTGTATTGCATTCTGTGCAATTTGGTGACTCAATTTTACCCATTAAATGAGCAAATTTATTAAGTGGAATGTGTCCGGAGCGTAGTCTCATCGCTGTGACCAAACTGAACCTATTCAAACTGTTGCTGATCCAGGGACAATACAAAGGCTGTGGTTGTATGGTCTTATACCATATACCCACCTCTCTCGATCTTTCATCGAAATATTCTTTCCATGCTGAGTAGCATCTATTTTTGACTAACGATACACACTCTGTGAAGAAAGGGAGAGATGGGGCAACGATACCGTCTATCGCAGCTTCTTTAGCTTGGGCGTCTGCTCTTTCGTTACCTTCAATTCCACAGTGTGAAGGTATCCACTGCAAGTAGACTGATTTTGACTGCGTTTGGAGTTCCATCATGAGTTGAATAATCGAGTAGGCAATCGGGAATCCTCGACAACTCGAGGTACAGCGAGCCAAATGTTGCAAAGCGCTTTTTGAGTCAGTAAATATTACAAACCTATCGAAATTGATAGTAAGTAAATGTGTTAAAGCCGCCTTAATAGCGATTAATTCAACATGCATGATAGAGAGACCAAAGACAATCTTAATCCTATAATCTTGATTTAACTGTGGATCGTAAAAGGCAGCTCCCGCTCCATTAGTATCTTTGGAACCATCCGTGAAAATTTTATAGAAATTATGAAATTTTTCATTACACATGTTTTCAAAATTCTGTAATAATTCATTGGATTTATAACTTCTTTTGGCTTTATTAATTAGGTCCATATTAACAGCGATATATTGGGGCAAATTTATGTTACTAACCCACGTATCTAACGAAAACATTTCTAATTTTGAACTAATTATCATTCGAGTATTCTTTAAACTATTATGCGTTTCAATCAATAAAGGACACTTTTTCCTTATCCATCGGTGATTAGAGAGACGTCGCGAGAGCTCCGACAACAAATCTATAGTCTTATCATCTTTTAAAGATTTGATTTTAAGCCACGATTTTCCACACAAATACTGTCTCCTGTTCTTAAGTGGCATTAGTGCTAACTCACTTTCCATCACGTGGATAGGAGTTGTTCTGATGAATCCCCCAATGATGCGCATCGCTCGGTTCTGAATGCGGTCTAACTTGATAAGGTGTGAATTAGCAGCATCCCCATATAGAAAGGAAGCGTAATCGATTCGACTACGAATAATCGCAATATAAATTTTCCTCAAATGTTTAGGATGCACACCCCACCCCGAGCCTGCCAGCACTTGTAAAATCTTTAAATATTTTGAACATTTTTCACGTATTTCGTTTAAATGTTTTCCCCACCTTAGTGCGCGATCCAACCACAACCCTAAGTATTTCACACATTCGACTCTCTGCAAATTAACTCCATTCACCTTCAAACAAATTTCTTCACGGAATGGTCTTTTTTTAAATATGCAAACTTTGCTTTTAGAGGGGGAAAGATCAAGACCGAGATTTAATAACAGTGAATACATCGTATTAAGGGCCGTTTGTAACTGATACACCGAATCGTTAATGTTTTTGTTTGACGTAAATAGAACGAAGTCGTCAGCATATTGCATTATGTATACATTTTTAATTAATTGGCAGATATTTATTGATGCTATATTGAATAAAAGAGGGGATAGGGGATCACCCTGTGCTAAGCCCCGCCCACAAGATCTAGTAATAATTTGATTTTGTAAACGTATGCTAACATATCGCTCGCTTAAGAAATTCCAAATATATGAACAGAGTTTCTGGCCTATTTTATAATATTCCAATGTAGATAATAGCGATGATAAATCCACATTATTATAGGCATTATCTACATCGAGGAAACAACCGACTGTAATATCATTTTTAGTAAAACTAGATTGAATTTGACTAACTAAAAATCCTAAATTATCTATACACGATTTAGCTTTCCTAAAACCAAAAGTTTTGTCCGAAAATAACTGTTGTTTTTCAAAAAACCACTCCAGTCTCTTACATAAAATATTATGGAAAATTTTGCAAATACAGGATAATAATGAAATAGGTCTTAAGGACGAAGGTAAATTTGGATCACGACCTGGTTTTGGTATGGGCACAACACTAATGTTACGCCACTGTGTGGGGACAAAATTCGTTTTTAAAAAAATATTAAACAAAGCTAATAAAAATAATTTACCTCTATGGGGTAGTTTTTTGATCATGGAGTAAGAAATTTCATCCGAACCTGTAGCCGTGTCTTTAGTTTTAATACAGGTTTCCATCTCATGTAGGTATATTTCCATCTCCAAGACTGATTCGCATCGCTGAAACTGAGGTTCACTAGGTGTTACGAAATCGGGACATAAACTTTTTAAAAGACAATTTCCTTTTTCTATACTAATATGGACATTCTGAGTTCTATTTTTACCTTTAATCCACTTCATTTTTTGCCACATCTCAGAAGAAGAAGTGTTTTCGTCAACGGAGTCGCACACCTTATGCCAACCCTCACGTTCAGCCCCGCGTATGAGTCTCTGTGATTCTTTGATGGAGTCAGAAAGTAAATCCAAATTATCTGGGGTGGGGTTGCGTCTAAACTGAGCTAGTCTTAGTCTACGAATCGCAACAGATCTTGACAAAGTAGCACTCCAATACGGTTTAGGAGTGAATTTACTTTCAGTCCCTAGACAGAACTTAATATATGGAATACTGGAATCAGCTGCATCATTGAGTATATTTATAAAGGAATCGTACGCGACTTGTGGATAATTACAGTTATTAGGTAACAATATGTCATTAAATTTATTTACAAGCTTTTCTGAGTATAGTTTCCAGTTGGCTGCTTTGAAGTTTCGTTTTTTAATTTTAGTAATATCTATTTGTAATTTAGCAGAAATTTTTATCATAACGTGATCGCTTCCTAATGACTCGTTCATTGTATGCCACTGGAAATCAAGCGCCAGATCGGTTGACACAAACGATATGTCGGGTGACGTCTCCCTTAAGATACCCTGTACTAATTGAAAACGCGTAGTCGATCCGTCATTCAAGGAGATAAATCCGTATTCTAAGCTAGACTGATATAACTGATTGCCCCTTGTATCAATTTTATAGGACCAGTTTGTGTGGTGACCGTTGAAGTCCCCCAAAATCAATGTGTTTCTTACCGAAAATGAAAAAATATAATCCCAATCGCTTTGTTGAGTGCGAATATCACTAGGGCAATAAATACATACAACATATTTAATTTTACCACAGTTCCAAACTCTAATACAAACAATTTCTATGAGAGGGGCTATTAATTTGGATACGTTCTGTTTTAATAGATTTATGAACTAATAGCATGGCCCCCCCTCCCTCGGACGAGCTATCCCTGTCCTGTCTAAATGCAGAATAATTGGAAATATTTAAATTAAACTCAGGGTCTAACCAGGTTTCAGTAATTGCCGCTATATGTATTTTCTCCTGGACCAGCAACTGCCTAAAGGAAGTCAATTTGTTCAAAAGGCTTCGTGAATTCCACTGCATAATATTAAAATTAAGTACATTATTATTATACCTATCCATTGAAAAGTTCAACAATATTCTTAAAGATTGATACGTCTGACAATAGTGAGTATATATAACTAACAATCCAACTAACAAAAGTTTTACCAATATTTTTAATTTTGTCAACCACATTTACCCTTTTCAAAAATAATATATCCTTTAGTTTTTGTATCAAAATCTCAAATGAAGCCAATTTTTCCGAATTACAATTAGTCTCGTCGTCGTCGGACGAACTATTCTCGACGCAACCGTTCTCGAATAAATCCCGTTCACAGCTGCGTTCGTTTCTCTGCTTACGAGAACGTTGTTTTTTTGACTTGTTTGATACAACCTCAGCATATGAAGTAAAGCGCGATGTACTGGACGATAATGGTTGTACATTGGTCTCGATTGCGTCACAACTGTCCCTAATGAGGGGCGTGGCGGGTGGTGCGGGCGGCAGCGGTGGGTGCGCGAGAGCGGGCGCAGGCACTCCGGCTGAGCTACTGTGTTGACTCGAAGTAGTGGGGACGAACATTGCGGTAGCTTTGCGATAAGTAACATTGAATTCGGACATTAGTTCACGAATTCTTTTTTCTTTTAGATAGATCGGGCAAGACTTACTTAGCGCCATGTGTTTGTCGCCACAATTTACACATTTAAAAGATGTGGTTTCGCAGTTTTCGTGTGAACCTCCGCATTTAGGGCATATAAATTTATTAGCTGGACACAGTTTTTTCAAGTGACCGAATCTCCAACACTTAGCGCATTGGGTAACCGGGAACGTGTATGGATCTACTTTGATTCTTAAATCACACAAATAAATAAATGCTGGTAGGTGAGACCCAATGAAACCTATTCTGACAGACTCGCTCGGCACCCAGCCGTCGTCGTTATTTGTGCTTCTACGGTTGAGCCGTTTTAGTGAGAATATAGGAACGGAGCTATTTATATATTTTAGCATCTCATCTTCCGGCAACTCGATGTCAATGTCCTTAACAATTCCGTATGATATTCCCACTACCCACGTTTTTTGACTATTCCAGCCGATCTCTTTAAGCCCTTTACACGAAATGAATTTCTCAGCATGTGACTCTGTTCTAAAATTAACCAATAATTTGTAAGGATTCGCATATTTAATTTTCATCACTCCTTGAATATTAAATGATTTTAATAACTTTGCTAAGGCGAATTGTTTCGGAAACCTTTCTTTGCTCACAACACTTATTTGTATGTCCTCCTTAGATAATCTCTTGTTCCTCCTATAATTCACCTCCGTCCACTCTTCGACGTCCTCTTCACTAGCCTCTTCCCGCCTTCGCTTGTTGCTGCGTTCCGATTCCCCGTCACTCTCTGCGTCACTCGTCCCCACCTGCATGCTGTCCACGCCATAGTCCAGCTGTCCAGGTGGTATGGACTCGTCCCAACGACAATTGGGTTCCTCTATGTCATCCTCAGGCGGGCCCGCCTCCTCGGTCATCGCTAACTACCACCGTTACGACACGTTATAAAACGACCACGACACCAAACCACTAATCGGCTCGCGACGGACAGAAACTTTCGCAAAAAATAACACGTGCGCTCCGTTCGAGGATGCGACCGCGTCTGAAAACTCAATTGACTTTGCACAGGTTAGTAGCCGGTTTTTATGCATTAATACATACAATAATACACAATCGATGATACAATTGTAACGCGATCATGAATTTATGACTAAAGTATTGATATTTGGGTTCATTTCCATATAACAGGCCTTTTTATTATATTTGTTAATTCATTCGTTTGTTTACAAACAGATGTCATAATGGAATAGTGTTGTACCGTTGCCGACTTACCGTAATAGTTTCCGAAACTAGTTCCTCCGCTGAAACGATATCCGTATATTCTGCGATGTTAACATAAATAATCTTGCGTCTTATTCGGTCCGAGTGACCTAGCTAGGTCCGGCCTGTGGTTCACACTTCACAGCACCAAAATCCATCGTGATCCAAACGTGATAACTAGTAAAACTCGTATAAAGTATCGTTACTCGTTATAGTAACAACGAGATAACAGTTGTTCCTTGATTGACACAACCCTAGCAATGGCAGCCATTTTATGCGACAATATTAGTTGTAGGTATGCACCCTTTTTTCGTAGGTATTTCCAGTCCATACTTTTCTATGTCAATGATAATAATAGACAAGACAATTTTGACAAAATAAGAATAGCATAGAATGACAGACCGAAGACCGTCAAGATGGTGACGTGACGTTAGTTCTGATTTTGATCACGCGCCCAACTAACGTTTTATTGTGTACGGGTTGTAGCTGCAGTTAGCTCTTTAAGGTATACCTATATGTTCTGAGTTAACTTCGTACACCGATTTGTCGTGAAGGTTTGTAAATTTAGTTAGTATCTCTATACTAACTAAATTTAACTAATTTAGATAACTTAGTTATTTAAGTTATGAGTAAGTTACAGAACTAGAGTGGAGGGCGATTATTTCTCTCAGTTGTTGATAGTTACACAGTTATAAGCTCACTAGGTATATTTAAATTCGTTAGTCATGTTGTTTTAATCGTTGGCATAAAGTAGGTCACCGGTAAACGTTTTCAAATTAGGCAGAGAATCAGCAGTTTTCGAACGTCAAAATTACAAAAGACAGTCCTCCAAAACGCCGGCCCTTCACCGGAATTTGCCAGCCTATCCTAGAAGCGATTAAGGCAAATTCATCAAACGACAATTTTTACTGCACTTGTAGCACGTTTTAAACAGGTAACATGTATTAGTATGTATGTACAGACGCCAGCACATCAAGCTACTACAATCTGTCAGATTTCTTTAATAGATTTTCGACTTTATTGCTAAAGCATTAGGTTCAATGTTGATTGGGAAAATCTGACAGTTTCGGGTAGGTTGACCTGCTGGCGTCCGTACGTCGTACGGCGTAACGTATTGTGCAACAAAAATGCCACAACGCATCACCTTGTATAAATAAAGAGTTTTTTTTTTGTTAATTTTTGTGAGTGAACAATATAAAAAGAAATTAATGGTAATGAGTTTCAGCGTTTGGCTATCCAAGTTGGTCTCTCTTAGGATTGGACATAAATTCGTTAGTCGAAGGCCGAAACACGCAATTGGTTTGGACTACCGACTACCTACTTTATTGCTTTTATCAATTTTGCTCACTCGAAAGTAAATCAAAACCTGCAGGGTACTTCCAGTTCACTTAGAATCAAGCAAGAAGCAAGGTCTTAAAGCACAAGAAAAAAAAATTGTTTAAGTAGGTACTTACTTGCAGTCTAAAAAAAATATTTATACGATTATACATTTGCAGTTGGAGAATTTACCCTGGCGTATATAGGTAGATGTATGGGAGAATATCTTCTCTACTGTAGCTAAGAAGCTTGCCCTTCAATTGGAAATCGAAACTTTGTAGGCCGTATATATTGAAGTAAAAGTCTTTATTTCATTAAAGTTGGTCTTGCAGTTGAAAATAAACTTTTTAGGGAAAGTGGTCCCATAAAAGTGTATTTTCAACAGCAAAGTTAATTTTGTCCTTCAATCTGAATGAGAAATTCATAGGCCGTACATACTAAGATAGGCCGCGTCAGCGTGTCACTTGAGTGAAGCCTCGGGCAGCCGGGCACAGATTTGGGACGGAACCCCCAGGGCAATACTCTTTGGCCCGGGTCCCTGCTGCTCACACTAAACTTGTTCGGTAATTCCGTAGACAGAGAAAACTACTGTCTACGGGTAATTCGGTATTTTTATGTTGGCACTTTTCATCTGATACCTGTCAAGTGTCAATTGTGACTTTATGACTCATAAAGTCACAATTGACACTTGTCACAATCACACTCAATCACTCATAAATATTATGAGTGAGAATGACAGACGTACAGCTGACAGACAGGTGTTTTCAATATAAAAAACTTGATTCTTGTCTTGTCTTCTTGATTCGTTGATGCTGTGAATCACAGAACACTACTATTACTCCTTGCTGTGAATGCTGTGATAAAGCAATGTAAACAACGTTGGTCTTGTTCTTGATATTCAAAATAAAACAAACGGGGAATAGCATCGATTTGTGAAATCTAAAATGTTAAAGGTTCGTTTAAATTAGATAAAGGTACCTACTACTACTACTGTCTATCTATAGTTCTTTAGAATTGTTTTTGAATAACTACAGTAAATGTTCCTTGTTTTGAATACCTACATGTAATTTCAAAAGAATTGTGAGTAAATTCCCCAATGATATTTTAGTATTTTACTAGAATATCATTGAAATTCCCCCAATTTGTATGATTATTTTTTTTATTAAAGTCAGAAGCCCGAAAGTCTGACAACCAATCTTATCAATGTGTATCATGTTACCCAGTAATTGGGTTGTGGAGGCCAGACAGGCAGTGTCTCCATGTACAGGCACTGGTATTCAGCTGCATGCAGTGAGACTGGAAACCCATACCTCTAGGAGGTGGGCTGGTTGGAATAACCACTGACGGCCGCCATGGCCCACGCACAATGGTCCACTTGAAAGAATAAGTGCGGAAATATTTGTATTGCATACAAGTAGTTGTTCCGGGTTTGGCTGTTTGTGTATGTTAGTTTAAATGTTTGTAAACGCACCGCAACGCACGATACAGGAGAAATTCCTAGTGTCGGGCAACATTTTTATAAAAAAAACAAACCAAACTCGTAACATACACCATACCTCTAGGTAGGTACAATAATAAGAAAATAAATATTCTAATATGGACAGGACAGGAAGAAGTATTCTAAGAAATACAGGGAAAGCTTGAAATACATCGTCATTCACCTGCCGTTATCCCAATTTATTTGGGGTTGGTGCAACAAGTCTTTTTCTTCCATACTTCTATATTAGTTGTCACCTCGTTAGTTACCCCCTTTGTAACCATTTCATATGTAACTATTTTTCTTTTTGTTTCTTTGGTCTTCCCCTACTCCTATAGCTATCGACTTTCATCAGCCCCGGATCTTCAATTTTTTTTAGGTGGGGCAAAACCTGAAAAATGCTGCTCCCGCCCACTTACATTTATTTTTACCTTTATCATCCGTCATCATATCGAGTTGATATGAAATTTTTGAACTTGTACTATTATTTATTCCGTGGTCAAAGTTAAGTAAATGATGAGTTGTCCATTTCTCTGTAAAGTGTGAATTTGGCTGCCCTCTGAACTTGCCGCCCGGGGCATAGGCCCCGGTTTGCCCCCCCCCCCCCCCCCCTAGATCCGGGGCTGACTTTCATACTCAAAACTTTCCTTAATGCATTTCCCTCATTCCTCTGCATTACATGCCAATACCATGACAACAGAGTCCCACACATTTTTTCAGTTACCGGTGCCACTTTCAGACTTCCTGTTATGTACTCATTTCTTATTTCTATCCATAAAATTGATATGCGTATAAGGTAGGAATAGACACACCTAATAAGGTAGGAATAGATGTAGCATTGGTAGGCCTCCCACAAGGTGGACCAACAACCTTGTTAAGGCCGCAGGAACCCGTTGGATGCGAGAAGCACGGAACCGGTCAAAGTGGAGGTGCTTGGAGGAGGCCTACGTCCAGCAGTGGATGTCTTTCGGCTGTAATGATGATAATGATGAGATACACATAGATGTAGTCAAAAAATTAGGTAAAAGTCTTGCCAGCCTACAAAATATTAATCGAGTACTAACATTTCTGTAATAGTAAAATTCACAGTTGTTTTTGTATCAAACTGCTGTGCTATGCACAATATAATTCTCATGCTGCACCTTTGTTTATCGCAAGTTGGGTGGTGACAGGCGCCGCGGCAGTGGGTTGCCTCCCCCCTCGGCTTCAACGTGCTTCTACCTATGCTCAAAGAGAACTCACCAACAATCGAAAAATATACACAGGTATTTATTTATGGTTAATCTTGCCTGCAGCTCCACATACAGTATGAAAATTTTCGATCATGATGATCATCAAAGGAATTCCTACATGTTTCTAGATTTAGATGCTTAGGACTGGTTGTGTCCAGCAGTAGGCTGTGATAACATTTATTTATTAATAATGCTGACCTGACAAATGTCCTGACAAATGTCCTGTCAAAATTTCAATAATTCATACAAAAGTAGGTACTATAGAAAACACTATTACAAAACTAATATGTTTAGAAAATTAAAATAAGTACCAATTTTTATTTACTAAACCATATTTGGACTTTATCAAACTGTTAAAAAAGAAAATGAACCATATTGGTCCAGCTGTTCTCAAGTTATGTGCTTACAACTAACAGTAATTTTTATTCATTTATATAATTTAATTACATATATTATTCATAATTATTGCAAAATAATAAATTATATTTCTTTATTTCAGATAGCTAAGACCTTAAAAAACACAAAAGGATGTAAACTTGAAAAGAGAACTTTTGTTTCTTCTTCAAAAGATGTATCAAAATTAAGACAATTTACTGATGTTGAGAAAGCAGACTTTAGTAAAAATGAAAATA
The DNA here is from genome assembly GCA_945859715.1 of Apamea sordens. Lineage (NCBI taxonomy): Eukaryota > Metazoa > Arthropoda > Insecta > Lepidoptera > Noctuidae > Apamea > Apamea sordens. The sequence continues at coordinate 4,195,671 of OX244002.1, forward strand.
CCTTTTCGGTGTATGTAGGTACTACCTTTTTATCTAGTACTAGCTTCTGCCCGCGGCTTCGCCCGCGTGGATGTCGGAAATTATCCCACGGGAACGTGCTAACAGGATAAAATGTATGTGCTTCCCCAGAATGCCATCTATCTCGCGGGCCCTTTGTGGCTAATTACAGTAGAAAACCAATTGTGGCTCATTAGTGGTGATTAAGAGGGTACCTATATGATATCTTTACCTAAGTACCTACCCAATTAAAAAAAAAACTCAATAAATAAGCAAAATCCCTAAAAACTAATATCTATACGAATGACTAATCCTACCTAACAGTATTATAAAATAACCTACGGTCACTACGTACACTATCAAATATACTACCTATACTTTAAAATTAAAAATCTATACCTACGACTCATATAAAAATAAACCTAAATACCTCTAAAAACTAAAAGGAATAAAAATGAACTCCACTGCGGGTGACCCAACCTACGACAAACTTAGTATTTGCGGTTGGTACAGTACAGACAGTGGTAATGGGGTATAGGGATCGAACCGCAAAATTAAGTTTGTTTTTTATTGTATATACTTTTCCGGGATAAAAAGTACCCAGTGTGGTGCCCAGGATATTAAAGAATAATTATACCAAGTTTCATCGTAATCGAACCGGTAGTTTTTGCGTGATGCCTGAACAAACAGACAGACAGACAGACAGACAGACAGACCGACAGACAGACAGACAGACAGACAGACAAAAATTTTTTTAATCACATTTTTGGGTTCGGTGTCGGTCTAGTAACACCCCCTGTAAATTATTTTTTTGATATTTTCAATGTACAGAATTTTCACTTCTACAGATTTATTATAAGTATAGATAATCACATTATTATATTAGTACGTAGTGTAAGGAGACCAGTCACATTTCATACAAAGTTGGCCCAAAACCCAAAGTCGCTACCTAACCAGAACTTGATTTTCCAACTTTCAAAAACAGCTGAAGGACACTTGGTACATTACGAGGGCGGAGTGATAAGTCTGGTAAAAATCTATTTTGGAATAAAATGATCGCATTGCATGGAACCTCCTTGTAACACAACTCTTTTGAAGGACTCTGAATTAAAATTTTCAGCTAGTACTGCCGCATGCCGGTTAGTTTTTTTTTTTTGACAGCCATTAAAGAAACACAACTGAACACGTTTTTGCAAAGATGGAGAAAAGTGAATTTCGTGTCGTGATTAAACATTATTTTTTGCGCAAAAAAACTATAACGGAAACGAAACCAATACTTGATAAATATTATGGGGACTGCTCCGTCGATTAAAATAATTCATAAGTGGTTCAATGATTTTCGGTGTGGTCGTACAAGCACAAGTGATGCTGTGCGTCCAAGACGCACAGTTGAGGTCACTACCTACTCCAGAGATGATCGCTAAAATCCACGATATAGTGTTGAACGACCGAAGAGTAAAAGTGAGGGAGATATTCGAGACAGTAGGCATCTCAGACGAACGTGTTCGCAATATCTTACCCCAACATTTAGATATGAAGAAGCGATCCGCGCGATGGATGCCGCGTTTACTGACTGTTGCGTGTGACCACTTCGGAGGCAGGTTTGGCGTAATTTTTGCGTCGTTTTATAACAGTAGGTAGACGAAACATGGATCCATGTTTCATCCACCATACCCCAGAAACCAAGTAACAATCGAAACAGTGGATTGCTACCGGCGAACCAGTTCCAAAGAATGCCAAAGCAGTTTTATCGGCCAATAAAGTGATGGCTACAGTTTTTTGGGATGCACGTGGGGTAATCCATATTGACTACCTAGAGAAGGGTAAAGCGATTAATGGCGCATATTATGCCAATATATTGAACCACTTTGACAAAATTTTACGTGAAAAACGACCGCCTTTGGCTATGAAGAAAATCCTCTTCCACCAAGACAACGCACGAGTGCACACCTGCGCGATTGCCATGGCCAAACTTCATGAGTTGCTTTCTCACCCACCGTATTCGCTAGATTTAGCCCCTTGCGACTATTTTCTGTTTCCGAATTTTAAAAAAAATGGCTTGGTGGAAAAAGATTTGGCTCCAACGAAGAGATCATGCACGAAACCAATGCCTATTTTGAAGGGTTACCTAAGTCGTACTTTATGGAAGGGATCGAAAAGCTAAAAAAACGCTGGATGAAGTACATTGATTTACAATTACAAGGAAACTACGTTGAAAAATAAATAATAATAATTAAATTAAATTGACTCTTAATTTTTACCAGACTTATCACTCCGCCCTCGTAGTAAAAAATTATAAGGAGGACTTCCCCGACCAGGGTAATACTTTTTTTTTCGTTGGCCATTTTGGATTTAGGGCACAATTTGATGACTGATCTCCTTTAGCATATACCATGTGTATTTAGTATACCACTCTATTAACCAATTTAAAATAAAGCTTTGTGTTCAATCAAGCATATATTCTATCTATCTACAGATTTTTCCTTTTGCATTGCTGACTGACCTCACTCCGTACAGGCAGACATTGATTAGTAATTCAACTGAAATAAAACATTACGATATGTGTGACTCACACGTATCGTATACTATTTTATATAGCTCGTGTGACAACGCTTTTCTGTGTAAAAATGGATACTTATGTCACAGATAAGTGTGACTAAAAGGGCGGATTTAAAATAAGTTATTCTACTATTTCTTTTTTACCATTTACGCATACAATTCCTTTCTTTTTACTGTTTAATTTTTTGTAATTATTAAGACAAGAATTTTCATTTATTTTCAGATGAACAAATATGGGGATTTGGGATATCATGAGTTTTCTAATAAAACGGAGTTAATTTATGCAAATTTCTGTACATTTGAGGTGAGTAATAAAAAATATGATATTAATCTATATCTACATATACCTACATATAATAAATCGCTGAAGAGTTTGTTTTGTTTGTTTGTTTGAACGCTCTAATCTCTGGAACTACCTAGGTACCAGTCGAATTTAAAAATACCCTCTTTTTGCATTTGTTAGCCTAATTCCTGAGGAAGGCTATAATAATAATAATAAATTTATTAGACATGAAAAAAGGTAGGTGCACAGATACAGGGTGACAGCTATAGGCTATGTAACATCACGCTAGGAGCTTTGGGAGCTAAACAAAAAGAAAAAAAGTCAAAAAGAATGCATAGCGAAATCGAAGTAATAGTGCGGATGGGCGATACGATGCGATGGAGTAGGTCGGGGTAAGTCGCGGGCAGAAGCTAGTTAATTACAAGATAATTTATAAGGGAAAAATTAGATTACTTATATTAAAAAAAAAACTTTTGGGCACCAATTTTGATGAGACATCATCAATATAATGTTTAAATAATTATAACACCCCTTCGTTTTTGCGTCGGGGGTTAAAAATAACAAATATTCTTTCAGAGTCGTTGGCAGTTAAATAAGCGTTCTGGTTTATTAATGAAGTTATACAACTCATTCAATTATGCGGACGACATCAGATATGAGGGTAGAGTAAGTTCTTTTATCAGCATAACAAAGTAACTGACACAGTCCTACTTCTCTAAGACATTCTACCAACTGGTGAAAACTTGACTCAAATCTGTTCAGCACTTTTTGAGATACAGACATATTGACTTTATAACTGTTCTCAGCATTGTCTTTCATTTTTATTACTTACTATGACGGACGGACAGTGGAGCCCGCTGTCCGTCCTTCTATCACAGTGACCGAACCGTATGAACCGTAGTAGGTAGACTCTTGAAAGGGGATTGAAGATTTTTATATGGAGCCTGGCATACCTACCTGTCTGCCTTTTTTTTTCAAAATGGCTGCCATGCGTGGAACTAAAAAATTAAATATCCCCGAAAAACGTCACGTCCGAGATATTTACGTTCAAAGTTGATCACGAAACATCCATTTTTTTTTGAACTTGCGTAAGCTTGTTGCATAGTTTTTTGATTATTTTAAACATTCAGAGTTAAAACATCTATGTAACAAGATCTAAGCAAGTTAAAAAAATAATGGATGAAAGTTAATATCTCGGAAACGTGACACTTTATGGTTTGGTCTTATTATGTTTTCTGTTTGCATTGATGTCAGCTATCGCCCTAAATTTATATATAGGTTTCATCCGTGGCCACCATTTTGAAATAAAATGAAAATGGCGGACAGGTAGATATGCCACAGACCCTCAAAGCCCTTTTCACAGAGTGTGTACTACTACAGCCGCTATAACAACTAATAATAAAAATAATACCCATAAGGCATTATGTTTATAACCTATTTTAACTTTTTTACGAATAAGACCGCCTATTACTGCCCCACTGCAATGGCCTCATATCATGCAGAGAAAGCACGAGCATTGATCACCGCGCAAGTGCTAAAGACGGATTGGTAATTTAAAACTTATATTAACTATACAAGGACATATCAAATTAGCTAGCGAATCCCTGCAGACGTTATGGGTATTGTATCGTATAAACACGATAAAATAAAGACAAAAAATATTTGATATATTTTTTGGGGGTCAACGACCGCTGGTTGTATTGTTACTTACTTGAAGTATGGGTTGAGAAAATCAGTTTATTTTGTTTTACTGTGTTGAGATATCGATACTCATCTCGCCTGGTAAGTTTTTGAAGTTTGTCTACTTATTTGTAAAAAAATACCCTCATTTATTTCTATTAAATGAACAAGTCTCCGAAAGACTGAGCAAAAAAAAAATGCCGGGATATTAATGTTATAATTAATGCCCGCGTGGTAATGCGGGCCCAGTGCGGGTTGGCCTCTTCTCGTTGAGAGGGAGTAATCGGTGGATTATGGCCCAGCAGTGGGGACATTATAGCCTGATTATGTTATGTTATGTAAAGCGCCTGTCTGGGTTCGAACCTATGATCTACAACTCTTAACTTCGCGGCCGTTAAACGATAATGAGAACGAATTTACTCACAAGAATGCTTCGAGATACTTAATAGAGTTTTAAAGGATTTTGTCTCTTCAATGACTTCCAGTTGATGGAACTACCCCTCCATTCCGAAGATTTCAAGCTAGTGTTAGTTCTCCCGAACGAGAGCGATGTGTTGGTAGACTCACTGTTCGCGACGCTGACCAATCAAGGCCTTGCTGCAGCTATCAACAGCATACAGCCACTGTTTACTGTTAACACGGCATTGTCGACCTCTGTTAGCATCAATGTCAATTCAAGAGTGGAAATTAAGGAAGTAAGTTTCAAACATATCATTTCACATCATCCAAGAACTGCTTCATCACCCTCATCTGTCTATCTTATACAGGGTGTAAAAAGACCCAACACATAGCCGGTAACTACTCATTCTGTACAACTAAATACTCACTTAACATTCATTCATTCATTCTTCTTATTCTTCTTCTTCACAAATATAATTGCAGGAACTCGATTTTTGGTGAGAAACTTTTCTGATTGCGGTATTGCGCAATGTAATGCACGTAAAATATTGTGCTTAGGGTGCATGCAACGGTACAGGGGTCGTGGGGGTATTTAAAGTTGTGTTATAATATAACATTGATCACTTGTTTTCGTAAAAAAAAATCAGTAAAAGTTGGAATTTTGACCTTCAAAATCTCCCAGGTAATTGTCCAGTACAAAAAAATATAATAATGACGAGGAGTACAAGTGACTCTCGGCTTCGTTAAGTGTCTTTTTAACACCGTTATGTAATTCAAAATAAACCTAGTATTAAAACACAGACACGGCACAGTTTTCACTCCCAAGCAAATATCAACTTCGTGTTCCAAAGGGACCAAACATTAATAGGTATATTTGGCTCTTTTATAGACGGTACCCTGTGATTTTAATATAATACGTACAAACTGGTGTGGTGTTGTGTTTGTGTGTTTGTTCTAGGTTAGTTATTTCTCCTTGAAATAAAGTAGAAAATAGTAACTGCGTGAATAAGTTTTTATGCTCTCTCTTAATTTAAAAAGCTGCACAATGTTGCCACTTGTTACCAGTGAAAACTGTGCATAGTGCAGTATGTTTTGGTGGCCTTTTGAAGGCATAGAAAACAATAATAACAAGTAATTTGAAAACGTTGTAAAAGCCAATTATTTTGAAAACAGTAATCGTGGAGTTTCTTGCCGGCTCTTCTCCATAGGAAGTGACCAATTGGAACCGTGTGCCCATGTAGGTTTATGTGAAATAAAATATTTAGATTTTAATCAAGTATTACTTTCAGAAAATAAGCGCTATATCTAATGGATTAGCTATCCAGTATGGAACTATATTCGTGTCCGAGGAAGGTACCCGAGCGAAGGTACTGACTTGTAAGTATTTACCGTTTTTACAGATTATTCCACTTTGCCTCACCAAACTGTCCCACTTGACATTTTAGGCCCCTCCCCGTATTGTCAGAGCTTTTACACTGGAAGTCTGTGGGTCTGTTGCGCATCCAGTATAATAATATCTTCAGGATGATGTTGGAGTTCCCACGTTTCTTTAGTGCATCGGGGATGTTCACGCTGTTTCGCACTGATGAATCCCATGCCATCATTCGCAAAAGGACGGTATCCCATCTGCGGAATACGTGACAGCGGCAAGATCTCATCTCCGCTTTGGAAGTCCCTTGTTAAGTCGGTCATCAGAATCATAATTTCCATTTCAATCTCCATTTTTGTAATTGTTTTTGTAATATTGATATAATGTAATTGTACCTTCCATAGGTACTTGATATCTGAATTATTTTTTTTTTATTAGTTTAACATTCAAGTTACCTACTTGAACCAAATTACTTTCTTCAAACAACGTATTTATAGTACTTTTGTAAAAACCTACCTATATAGATTTTTTGCATAGTTGGTGCCGGCAGTGATTGAACTGTGATCTTTTCTAACAGAACTTTGGATACAAGAGCGGGCAAAGCGAGCTTGAAACTCGGATAATTTTGGTTTTATATGACATTTAGTAAAAAAAAACATACTTACAGTAATAGGAGTTACTTTGTCGACTTATACAAGCAAGTTTAAGAATAAAGAGTAACTAAGATGCAATAGCGAGTAACTCGAGCCCAAAGATTTTTAGCATCACGCCTCGGAGAGGTCAAAGCTGGGCCCCTAGGTCCCCCTCTAGGCTTTGTGTGCCAAGGCGTAAATCCGGGGCTGCCCACGAGTGAGACCAAGTGGAATGTTCATTATTTTATCATCTACTATATCGCACTAATTGATTTTGGTGGGCTAATTACACTCGCTTTTCATATGAGATTAGGATGACTCTGAAGCAGCTTATAATTAAAATGGCTATAAGTGGAATCACGGTCTTATTTAATTTTATGTCAACGTCAAGTTAATCTTTAAAAAAATGCAAACAATTAAGTAGGTACACACAGTGTTTTAGTCACATTTTTTTTCATATAAAATCGCACATTTATATAGCAACTAGCTTCTGCCCGCGGCTTCGCCCGCGTGGATGTCGGAAATTATCCCACCGGAACGTGCTAACAGGATAAAATGTATGTGCTTCCCCATGATGCCATCTATCTCTATGCCAAATCAGAAGTTCAGTGGTTTAGGCGTGAAAATGTAACATACAGTTTCAAATCCTCCCCTTAAAAACTTAATTATCCCTTTTTGACCCGTCAGTGGGAAATTTTCGACAACTTTACATACTTATTATTAATTATTTTCTATCAAAAGTATAAATACTGAGTTTCGAGTTACTCGGACCAATTCAATTCGGATTCAATTTCTTCCACACAAACTTAACACCCCTTTATCCCCCTTTGAGGGGTAGTTTTGAAAAACTTATAATGATAAACTTTATTACTTAGGCACGTATTCTTGGCAAGTTTCAAGTTTATTAACTAAATGAATAAGATTTTTCATATAAACTGTATCCCCCGCTTTTCACCCCCACATGGTTGGAATTTTGAAAAATCGTTTGGGATTGTTCATAACTTGATTCAAAGATTATTTATACCAATTTTCGAGTTAATCAAGCCACGCATTATAATCCTCTCTTGTAAAATTAACTACCCCTTTTCAACCCGTTAGGGGCAGATTTTCGAAAAACCCTGATACATGTTACTCTTCATTTTTGGTCTTAAGTATAAGCACTGAGTTTAGAGTTAATCGGACCGCGCATTCAAATTATTCCACACAAACTTCAACACCCCTATATTCCCCTTTGAGGGGTAGTTTTGAAAAACTTATAATGATAAACTTTATTACATACTTAGGCGAGTATTCTTGAAAAGTTTCAAGTTGATTAACCTAAAGAAGAAGATTTTTCATATAAACTGTATCCCCGCTTTTCACCCCCACAGGGGTGGAATTTAAAAAAAATCGTTTGTGATATATTCATAACTTGACTCAAAGATTATTTATACAAATTTTCGAGTTAATCAAGCCATGCAGTAAAATCCTCCCCTGAAAAATTGACTACCCCATTTCAGCCCGTTAGGAGTAGATTTCCCTGATACACATTATTCTTTACTTTCAATATTAGGTATAAATACTGAGTTTCGAGTAAATCGGACTGCGCGCTAAAATTCTTCCATACATACTTTAAAACCCCCCAATCCCTTATTAGGGGGTAGTTTAGTAGAAAAAAAACTGACAATCTTCATAATTTATTTAGATAAGTATTCGTGCCAAGTTTCAAGTTTATTAATATATATCCCTGGACATTTCACACAGCGCCATCTAGTCCCAAGCTAAGCAACCTAATGCTTGTGTTATGGTAACAAGATGGCTGATAAACTACTTATATACATTTTTTTTGTAAATACATACATATTATAGATAGAAAAACACCCGACTCGAAACAAATACATGTAGGTCATACAAATATTTGTTCCGTGCGGGAATCGAACCCGCGACACGCAGCGCAGCAGTCAATCGCTTAACCACTGCGCCAACCGTGCCGTCAAGGAAGTCATTAACTCAAGGAATAAGATTTTTCATACAAACGAATTCCCCCCTTTTCACCCTCTTAGGGGTGGAATTTCGAAAAATCCTTTCTTAGTGGATGCCTACTCTTCATGAAGAACACACCCTCCAAAAAATTTTATATCTAAAGAAGATTTAGCAAAATAATATAAAATCACCATTACCGCCGAATGACTAGTGAACAACAACTCGAAATCGAATTAACAACTTTCGAATACACGTAGGGAACCCGGACAGATTGGTAGGCAAAGTGGAATAATTCCGTATTTGTAATTACTACATCGACGCGCAATGATTCTGGGGTCCTCCGGTTCAGAATCCTGTACTGCCAGCCTGTATGTTTTCTTGAAACCTTATAGACCTCTTAGCGATCAAAATTATCTGTAAAGGATTTTATTAAAATTATTGTTTCCACTTTAGCCCTCAGTTGCTCCATTTTTTTTCTGAATAGCCAATCTGACAATTGCATTTATTTTTCCAGGTTTATATTTACCTGCGGAAACGGTTATTAATAATGTCGAGCATGATACTGTAAAGTCTGCCACGCAACCGCCATCACCACCACTTTACTTTGCAATAGTTTACCAAGACACGCCCATTTATTACGGAGATTTTAAAATGCGATTAGGCGCTCAAAATATTTAAAGAAAATTATATAAAAGGCGTACCAGTGTGAATATTCTACGGAATGTACTAAGGAGTTCCAATGAAAGAATGAAAATATTAGAATGTGTAGAGAACACCAACATAAACGAAGCGGCCACCTTATTGTTTCTGGAACCCAAATGGTGGAGTTAGTAACTAACCCCATGAACCAACCACCTACACTGCTACATGGATCTTTTGGTGCTGGAATGACGTTGACAGGGGGGCGCTGTTGGTAAACATTTGTGCAATTGTTCTGTGAAATGTATTAAAAAAACAAGATGGCGGCGTTAGTTCCGATTTCGGCCACGCGCCTAAAGACCCTTTAGCGCTATACCCTGTACTTTTTTTAAGATGAGCGCTCTAAGCATACTTAGGTACAATAAAAAAAGGTTTTTAAAAATCTTGTTTGATTAAAAAGATGAGTTTTAAAAATGTGTGTTTTTATTAAATAGATTAGATATAGATATCACACAAACACTTGCATGACATCAAAAATATTGACTGGGCATGTCATCGTTTTAAGGGCGGGTAGACCAAACGAAATAGGCATTTATCGCAACCAAAAGTTGCCCGCGATTCCCGCGAAGCGAGCCGTGCGCTTACGTCGCTGGCGTGAACTTATTTGAACCCAAACCCGAGGGAAGTGTCACATTATAGGTAAGTAGGCAGCAGGTCAACTTATTTTATTAATTATTTTAAAGTTTTAAGCTACTTATGTCAAAGTTGTCTCAAAAAAAATAGGGATAGTTAAAAATAATACAATTGTGAGAAATAAAAGATTTATGTGCCATAATTTTGTCACAAAAATTATAAGTTTATTATTGATTACATTTTTTTTACTTCTATGAAACACTTGAAAGTATACATGAGTAACTATACTAACAAACAAATGCCCGTCGTTTCGTGAGTTGTACGAAGATGTATAAGTGTGGGTGCCTTTTCGCTTGGAGCTACATAGTACCATTTTGCATTGCAGTAGTTAGACTAGATATTTACTTTGTATTTGTGTTTTTTCTTGACGCATACATTCCTTTGCATCGTGGTTTTGATGCACTGCAACAATAAAAAAATGTTCATGAAAAATATTGGTATCAAGTTATTCTACTGTTGTGATTCTACTATGTAACATGTAGGTATTGATAAAATAAAATGCGTAAAATATTGAACTTTATAGATATTGTTGGTAAACATTGACTACATAAATCTATTAGAATTAGAAAATACCTACTTTGAATGTACGTTGTATACTTACCGGCACCGATATTGTATGTTTCAAGGACGAAGTGGGCTAGCTTTGCCTATCGTATGCTGATAGATGTGATTTGATTTGATTGTGAATTGTGATGGGAAAATAAATAAAAATTATTATTATAGACTGATGATCTATTTCACTTCTGCACACAATGACATGTGCGCCTAAAGCGTCCTTGAGACTTCTATGTCCGTGCCGGTGATTATAAGTACTAGAAATCGGTAGGCTAAACCTATATCCGTAGAAAGGAACAGAGATCCCTACTTCCCTACTAATAAAAAGGAAAGTGTGTATGTTTGTATCTATGTATGTACTATGTTCTGTTTTCACGTCAAAACGGCTGAAATTGTGATGAATTTCGGTACAGAAATAAGTGGGAGGGACCATAGAGCCATTTATAGACTATATAGGGGAGGGGTGGGGGGCGAACGAAGCCGCAGGCAACAGCTAGTAGGTAAATAAAACCGAAAAATAACAATGCACACAGGTGCGGCCGGCAGCGCGGCGCTCTTCTTTTGTTATATAATAGTAGGTACCTAAATACAGGTAAGAACCGCACTCTTATTGCCATTTCTTAGACATGATGGACAAGTTTCGAAAGTAAAGGTAAAGATAAGACCGTAGGGTGGATTGAAAAATCAAAAGACAATAAGTTGATAATATGTAAATAAATAAAATTGTAAACAAACTTACCTGGTTTCTCGTCTAACATTCCGCACTTTAGACTTGGTCACTTTCTTGTATTTATTTTTATTCGCCATACTTCTGTTCACTAATAAAAACAAATAAACAATAACTGACTACGTGATAGCCGCGCGCTAGAAAAAGGGACATTTTATTAGTAAAAGAATTAAGCTATTTTGCAAAATGTAACCACATATTATTTTTCTATATGTTATTGTCTTTTTTTTAGATATGGTTTTTAGTAGTAAAACTTTTATAAGCTTTGAGAAAAAAAAGAAATGCTTAAAAAAAATATCGAATTAGGCTGTTTTTCGGAATTTTTTTTGATCGAGTGATGTTTTCGATATCGTGTTTTGAACCACAAATTGTTCAAATATATAAAGTCAACTTCAACAAGTTTTTTTTTTGGCTTTAAAAAATCACGATTTCTTTGTTTATTGTTGAATCCAAGTGGTGTAAAATTGGGAATACCTGGCCTTAAATGAATAAATCATCATCTCAACAATCATCAAAGATATGTGACATCTCTCAACAATCATCATCGAGGGGCCCGTGGCTAAATAATAACAGCCGCACAGGTCGATCGGCCAGGTTAAGCTACGCTTGCCGGGGTTGGTTTGTGGATGGGTGACCATCTTTACATACCGAGACCCCTCCGTACCTCAGAAAGCACGTTAAGCCGTTGGTCCCGGCTGTCATTCGTGGATCTTTGACGTAGTTACGGGTAGTCAGAAGCCCGAAAGTCTGACAACCAGCCTTACCAAGGGGTATCGTATTACCCAATAACTGGGTTGTGGAGGTCTGATAGGCAGTCGCTCCATGTAAAATACTGGTATTCAGCTGCATCCGGTTAGACTGGACGCCGACCCCAACATAGTTGGATAAAATCGAAGAGAATAGAATAAAATACTCTTTATTATGTACACCATATAAATTACAGATCATAAATAATAAAATTTTATACAGGGTGACACAATAAACCTTTGTGAGTTAGAAAAAGACTTTATTTAAATATTTTACCAATTTAATACTGAAAAAAATATATGATTATTATTATAATGGGCGGTCTTATCGCTAAGAGCAAAAATATGCAATAAATAATTGATATAACGAGTACCTTCTAATAACTTAAAATTAATTCCTATTAACTTTATTTTTGATGCTTTTGTCACAATTCACACCTCTTATTAATGCCCTGTTCACAGGCTTATCAATATTTGTTTTTTTTCAGTTTTTTCAATAAACTTCTATAATTTCTTCTGAAACTTCGTCTGCCTTTTGTGTCTATTATTATAGTACGTTGTGGTTTTTTTTCAGTTTTCTTTTTTTTTGTTGGTACAGCTGTTTCCTTCTTCTTTTTTGAATCGACAGCTGATTTCTTCTTTTTTGAAGAGGCAGCTGATTTCTTCTTTTTTGAAGAGGCAGCTGATTTCTTCTTTTTTGAAGAGGCAGCTGATTTCTTCTTTTTTGAAGAGGCTGCTGATTTCTTCTTTTTCGGCTCTGCAGCCGGTTTCTTTTTCGGCTCTGCAGCAGGTTTACTCTTTTTCGGCTTTACAGCCTGTTTCTTTTTTTTTGAAGAGGCAAGTTGTTTCTTCTCTTCTGCCGATGAAGGTGGTTCGTTTATCTCTGTCGATTCAGTAGTTTCCTGTTGTAGTGGCAGTGCAGTTATATCTTCTTTTTCTGGGGGTGCAGTTATTACTTCTTTTTCTGTGGCAGCAACCGTTTCCTCTGTTTCTGGTCGTGCGGTCGTTTCCCTCCTTTTTGGTGCTGCAGTTCTCATCTTCTTTTTCGGTGTAAAGTCTTTGCCGACTTCCATCGAGTCATGGTAAAGCTCATCGTAGCCTAGCACCAGAGGCGGCAGGACGACCAGACTTGCTATGCGTTCCTTTGTTTCACACTGCAAATAAAAGTCACAATTTAAGTGCAACTATCCAATGTGGGCAGGTCGGTACACGTGAAGTCCGGCCGTTCTATTGTGTAAAAATCGCGTCGTGGAAACTTACGTGAAGTGAGCTGTCAATAGTGTCAGTCCCTAGCATCAGGTGGAATGACAGCTCACTTCAAGTTCACTACTCCAAGTTTTGACGGAGAGATTTTTACAGCATAGACAGCAATAGTTTGGTTGAGCGACAATTTCCACCAAAGCGAAAGGAGATGTCGCTTTACGTTATTTTCACATCGCTTTAGTACCTACTTATTTCAACAGCCTAGTTGTAGTTTTTTCGAATTTTGCAATACATCATCCCTCGTGGCTTTGGTGTAGTTTTGGCCAAAAAATTAGTAAATAGGACAAAAACAGTTTTTTTTTAATAATAAAGAGTTCGGAGGATCTATAATAACATTACGAAATAAATCTACTTAGTTTTAATTTTTATGACTGTTCTAGGATCGATCTTATTTCAATATCAAAGGCAATTTTATGGAGTAATGTTGGTAGGTACACGCCGCCTGTGCCACAATCTTGCTGACATGCAAATTTACCATACCAGATAGAAATATTATAAATGTATACGTACTACTCACCACAGTGAAACAAATGGTAACTGCGGCCAAAGCCAGCATTAAGGACATACTTACATAATCACTAACAATTCTTTATACTTCCAGTTTATGACCAGTCGTAAACTTTCAATTTTATTTTCAAAATGTGATACGTTACGTAGTGGTGTGTTTTCACGTGTGTAAATCAATGAGCTACAGAAACTTCTGAATACTAATCCGAAGTTATGAGTATTTCGTTTTTGTTAAGTACCCTTAAAGTGAAGTCCCGACGTCCAGACTTGAATCGACGTTCTTCTCCGTAGGAGCCGACTACGCTTTGGAACGGGCAACTAGCTTCATCTTTACGAGTGACCGACTCCTTGACAATTCAAAAGTGCCTGTGATTGGTTTAATTGAAACAAAGCTTTGAGTTTGAGTTTGAGCTCTATCAGATTGGTCCATACAGACCACTGACATCTTAACCCTATAAGTAGGTATAAACACCTCCTTTCCACGATAGGAAAAAAACTCTCCCGCAATGGGTCGTAAAATGTAGGTACAATACGTACCAACTTCATTCTCACTTCGAAACTTCTCTAAACTTCGTCAGGTGCAAATTGTTCCTCCTCTGAAGCTTCTACGGCTGGCAGCTTCTCTTCAGCATCAGGGATTAAAGCTGGCGGACGAGACAGCCCAGCCTCACTCAGTAGCTCAAACAGTGATACCATCGAACTGGCAAGCTGAAGACAAAGATGAAAAGCACACAGGATAATGTCATATTCAACAGTAACTTGGCCTATGTCCAGTCTTTATGACACTAAGGGCAAGATTTCACAGATTGCACATTGACTTTGCTGAATAAAGTTAGCGTTTCATACGAATATCAGAATATGAACCTTATTCTTAAGCCAACAGTGTTCATATTCATATAAGCGTACTGTGCAAGCCCTTCATGCGAATAATCCTTTTACTGAAATAAAGGCTATTCTTTCAGTTAAGGATTATATTAAGCGTTTCATACGAATATGAATCTTATTCTGATGCTAATAATGTTCAATCTTGCCTTATGTGCACATCTATTCTTCTTACCGTCTGTTGTTTTTGGCCTACTTACAACTTTGATTAAGCAGAAAAACTGGTCATAAAATAGAGCTTATTACTATCTACTTTGAAGGCCTTTTAAATTAAAAAACCCTATCAGTTAGAAGCCCGTAGTTGGAAACTAAAGGTCCGGAGTATTATTGTCGATGGTCGCATCTCATCTTTTATGCAAATAACCGCCACTAGTGGCCATAGTACCTATAGAGTATAGAGATATAGATCTCTATACTCTATATCTAAAAGAAGGAAAGGTGAAAAGTTAGTTCGTTTGTTTGAACGCGTTATCTCTGGACAACCAGTCGGATTTGAAAAAATATTTTTGTTCTTGATAGCCCAATCCTTGAGGAGGCTTAACGTCACGTTGAGACCCTTAGGAACCCAGCAAAAATGGCAGTAAGAACGCTAAGCGAAAACGAAGAAATGGCGTGAATATGCGATGCGATGCGATGAGGCGGGTAGGCAACACGCGGGCAGAAGCTAGTTATATTTATAAGCCTAGGTAAGTACTAACTAATGTACTTTCGGGCGGACCCTATGCAGTTTCACTGGCTAATAGAGCTATCAAACTACTTAATAAAAATCTTAAATTCATTCTTTCACTGACAGCATCACCGTCTAGGGGCTGTTCATTTATTACGTAAGACAAGCCACAACAATAATAGGCTGGTATTATTACAACGTTTATACCTGTGCATCTGCCGTTTCCTCCTTCTCCAGCAGCTCAGCAGTGACGACGGCCTCCTCCGCGGCCTCGTGCAGCCGCCCCGCGCGTGCGTGCCGGCCCGCCACGTTGAGCCGGATGAGCGGATCGTCCGGCGCCAGCGACAGCGCGCGCGCGTACGCGGCGTCGGCTCGCCGGTCCCCCAGGCGCTCCAGGGCTATGCCTATCAGCAGCACCTGCATCGAAACTTGGATTGTCCAGATTGTGCAGAGTTGTTGCCTGGCGCAGACCAGAGAAAAACATGCCACAAATATTTACTGCAGTAAGAGTGTCCATGGAATTTCTTGCCAGTCCTTCTCCCTAAGGACCTACTATACGCGTTGGAATGACCTAGTTTCATGTTTCTGACTGACCGACTCCTTGACAATTCAAAACTGCCTTGGTTTAATTAAAATAAATGCTTTGAGTTTCAGTCAGGCTTAATTCTCGTCAAAGTGCAATAGAAATGCAAATGTAGGTAGGTACATACGAGTAAGTACAGTAAAGAATGTTTAGAGTTTTGGCTTGAGTGAAGCACTTGGATAGCCGCATTACTACTGTGGCGTTCCTACCGTGTAAGGCTGGAAAGGCTGCAAGGCCGCAGCTGTGGCGAGCCGGCAGAAGGCCGAAGCTGGTCTCTTGCACACGAGCAGCGCTACTCCGAGGTCATGCGCCGCACGCGCACTCAGCGGCGCTGCCCACGATGCGCGCTGAAGACACGTTAGGGCCTGCATGGGAAAATAACTGTCTAGAGTTCGTCTCACGAGGTTAATAAGTGGACCTAAACACGCGGTGACGAATAAATAAGACAATAGGTGAAATAAGTGGCACGTCGCATTACTGCAGCGCCGCGTTTGTGAGACGGACTTTATGTCACATCTTGAAATTAAATTAACCCTCCCCGACACTGCTCCATACTTCTTCTGACCCTTTTTTTCACATTTTATGACTATTATGAACCCACTGCTCTATCTACGTTTATAGAAACTAAACAATGAACCGATTGGATGGGACAAGGGTAAAATTTTCTCCTAATTAGACTTATGGACATAGGTGCCTACCTATCGTCATACTATGTACGACGCCTAACGTGCGTACTTACTGCAATATACTTCTTCTTAGCTAACAATGCCATTCCCAGATTAGCATGAGCCGCCACACAGGTTGGATGTGCTGTAAGTGCAGCTTTGAGCCTGGATAGGGCGGCGTCCAGATCCTTATGCTGCAACATCATAGCTGCGAGGGCCAGGGCGGCTGCGTGCTGCGTGGGCTGTTGCGCCAGAGCTGCCCCCAGGAGTTGGAAGGCGCGTCGAGGGTCACCAGCTCGGAGACGTAGCGCTCCAGCAGCTGCTAAAGTGTCCGCTCCGCATGCGTGCGTACTACGAGAATGCGTGTTTTAATTTTAGCTTTATTTATTGACTAAAATTTGGTTCTAGTTTTTTTTTTACGATTTGTAAAAGACAAGTCCTTCACAACGTGCTGTTAGACATAATTCACAAATCATAGAAGGTTTTTGGCCATCGCATTCGCAGTTCACGAGCTATGTGAATACGCCAACTCCGTACCTAATTGGTTGGCAGTTTCAATGCAGTTATATCAACTGCATCCAAACTGCCATTTTGCAGCTGGCGTGCAGTTAAATTCAGACCATCTTTTTAGACCTTAAGTAGGTACGCTGCAAAACTGCATCCACGATTGTCGTCGATCCACTGGCTGTTTGTAATTATCAATTAGATTACCCCACTAGCTCTGTGTATTCTCTCGGTTTCGTTCAAGAAATACTTATACTAACGTCAAAGCCTGGTCGTATGCCAATAAAGCGCCGTGCATATCGTCACTGGCCAAGAGTAACTTCGCCAGGAGAGCGCCTGCCCGCTCCCCGCCCCCCGCCTGTACCGCAGACCTGGCCCATTCCACACCCTTCTCCAGCTCACCTAAGTTCCACGAACACTCCGCTGAAAATATATTATTACGAAGGGGTACATTTTCAAATAATCAAGCCTAGCACCGTCTACTGCTCGAAATACTTAGGTTTCTTACAAGTTGAACCATAACACCCAGCTCTCCAAGTTAGGTACCGCTGATCCTTGAGCACACTGTACCGTACAAATCCAGTGTGCTTAAGGACCAGCTACTTTTTAGAGGTTGGATTTACAGTCTTCATTCAAGGACATCATCTGTATCAGGGTGCAGAGCATAAAATGGCGGCTATGAGACGGGCTAGATGCGGAAGGAGGAGAACTGATTGTAGTGGCGTACCTAGAGACCCCTGTGGACTGCAATAGGCCTAGTTTAATTTACCTAAAGCGCAGTATATATCAGGATTGGGATGCTTTGACAACTTATCAGCTTCTAAATAGGCCTCAAGAGATAACTGGAACCGATGCTGCCGAGACCTGCAATGTTATTAAGATTATGCGAGTGGTTGATTGCAGACTGATCATGAAACTATGACGATGATGATACATACAAGCAGCTGGCAACTTGTTTCAAAGGCTCGGGGTCCTGAGGATGGAGTCGTATACAGCTGTGGTACCTCTCCAGAGCTTCCTGCAGTCTGCCAGCATCAGCCAATACTGAACCCTGGCCAATAGAAACGTAGAAATCTATATTTATACCAGTCTTCTATATCTATGTACAGACGCCAGCAGGTCAAGCTACCCGAAACTGTCAAATTTTCCCAATCAAACTTGAACCTTAACTTTTTAGCGATAAAGTTGAAAATCTATTAAAGAAATTTGACAGATTGTAGTAGCTTGATGTGCTGGCGTCTGTACATATACATAAATACAAATAAATATTAGAGTTGCTTTTCGTGTCTGTCTGTGTGACCACAAAGCTCATTTAAATTACGCAATAGATTTTTATGCGATTTTGCACCATCATTAATTTAGGGAATTTCTTCCCGAAGGTTTATGTAAGTATAATAATATTAAGGTACATAGTACAATAAGAAGTCTCTACGTTTTGTCAAGTCGTACAAACCACACAATGCAGGGGCGAGTCGCTAGTGCTAAAATAAACAGATTGTTTGTTTGAATTCATTCAATTGAGAAATTCACAATATTTTCGTTTTTCTCTTTCGTTTTGAAATCTTCTGACTCCAGGTCCCTCCTGCCTGGAAGAATTCCACTTCAGCAGCAGTAGTAGCTAACCATTAAAGATACAAGTGACATACCATCCATGAAATAACAAACTATAGTCTATTCAAATTTAAGTTTCCAATTTATGTTATTTCAAGTTAGTCAAATATCAACTTTATACCAGTAATAATTAAGTTGATTTCAGAGTGACTAGCATTAAACTGAACTTTATTGTGTAAGTAGGAATTAGTTATTTTACCAAAAACTCATATTTGTTTACATGTTTGGCAAGTTAATCGCGAACGCAGTATACATATTGTGACTAAGTAGCCTGTATTTATTGGTAGGTACGCATCAATACCTTTATGTAATGCGCATATCTATGTTTATTGCCGTGTTGTTTCTGTAGATCATCGGCAAGGTCCAGGCATAACGAATGCTCTCCTCTAACGTAGCGCGCGTGAAGCAGCCAGTTGCGAGAACCAGTGTTGAAGCCTGTTAAAAAACATGCAAAACGTCATAACTGCTACGGACTACCATCATCGTCTTCTCTGACACAACCGACCTACTTCCAGAACAACATTTCGTACTTTGTCTGGCCCGACATTAAAGAATAAAAGCAACACTAGACTATGGGTTCGGAAGAATGGTATGTAGGTACCTTACCACTGCCAAACATCGATTTAAAAAAAAATCTTTTTTTATTTTAAACTTTTTCTATTACTTAGAAAAAAAATTGTACCTACCATCCGCATTGCTTTCTAAAGAGAATCGGCGTTTCTTCATTGGTCTTTATTCCAAGATTACCTATTATAGATTTATTCCTATCTTGTTTGTTTGTATGCTATGGTAACTATAGCAGTAGGTAAGTACTTACATAGCGCAATGTAGGTAAATAACTATAATTACGATTAGTACCGGTTTTTTACAATGCAATAAAGCAATTTTGTAAATAAAGCAATTTAAAAAAAATGGGTACCTACGTATTATCTAGCTACGGTCGGTTGTTAGGATAGTTAATATGTTTTCATATGAAATGGATTTCTTCACTGTATCAAAAAAAAAAATTGGGAACCTTTTCTTGGGTCATTTTTAAAATAATCTCTAGAAATTAAGAACCGAGTAGACAACTAAAAAGTTTTTCTTTTTTTCTTTGGCTTCTGAGCCAATGTCGACTATTCTCCCCATTGAGATAATGATTCTCCCAGCGTCATGTGACGACAACCCAGCAAGGTTTTTTTTTTATACAAATGGCATCTCGTAGTTGACCTTGAGAGGTCGTGACTACTTAACCGGACTATACCAGCAATGCGAGCCGCAGCCTTTATAAAATATTAATGTTAGTAGCCGAAAGCACAAGACAGTTTTTATTAGTAGACAGATTTTTTTTTAATATGTAATTTTAGATCACCATCATCATGATGATGGTGATGTAATTTAAGATCACCACAAATCTATATAATATATTTACAAACTTATTAAAATAAATAATCTTAATTTATCATGCAAAAAATGATTCCATCACATCCTAATAATCAAATCGACGTTTTCGAACGAAAATGACAATGACAAATCAAAATTTGACAAGTGTACTGTGAATTTCATAGATTGGTAAATACGGTGATAACAAATAATTTTCTTAAGTTTTAAGCTTCGAACATTCCAAAAAACATATTAAATTGAAAATGGAGGATATGGCGAGACTTGCTGTGGTGGAACAAAGTTTGAGAGATGTGGATAAATTTTATAAAATACTGTATGAACTTTTGCGGCATATTAATCATATTTTAGAAAATCCCCATGATTATGAATTGAGGACAATAAAAAGCGATATTCTTAAAGATATGTTAAAGTGTGAGGCTTTCAATGAATACTTGAAATATGTCGGCTTTCAACCGGTAAGTACTGAAAATAACATGCAATTATTACTATTCTCATTACATTTAAATTCTCAAGGAAATGAAAACAAAATCTATAGGGGCATGAGAAGGAACCATATTTTATTCCTATTAAAACACTGGTAGTCCCTGAATATTTCTGTATACATCTAAAAACTGTGATAACAATGAGTTATTTGTTTTTTAAGTAACTTACCTACTTGTTATCTTCATGAGTTGTTATGAAACACTATCAATAGTGTTTCAAACTTAAAATGAATATGAATTCATACATTACCTACTTATTACATGCAAAAAAATATATTGTATCATTCTGAAAAAACAACACAATACCAGCTTAAAATGCCCAATGCCCAGTTCTTTAGACAGAGAAGTTCATTTAGCCTTTAGCCTAGCCTATTCCCAAATATGTTGATGTCAGCTTCCAATATAACCAAATGCAGCTGAATACCAGTATTTTACACAGGGTAACAAAATACCACTTGGTACTTGGACTGTTTGTCAGACTATTGGGCTTCTGACTACCGGTAGGCGGTAACAACTGTCAAAGATCAGAGGGGCAATTCTCATAATTTTAAGAAAGTTCACAGTCTGATCTCAGTCTCAATCTGTCAAAAAATACTTCTAATTTCCCTACATTTTGACAAGTTTTTGACATTTGTTTGTCGCTGAGATGAGACTGCGACTAGATTTTGAACGTTTTAAATTACGAGAATTGGCCTTCTGCTGTCATTCGTAGATCTTTATAATAATGATGATCTTTTAATATATCAATAAAATGTCTTTACTTACAGGAGGGTCCCGAAGTCATTTACCCGAAGGAACAAACACTAAACAACTTGAGAATGGCACAAGTAGCTATTGAGAGGAAAATAAGTTTTTGTTATGGTACCCAGAGCAAGCTGAATAATGTCAGAATCAGTCACAGTCCCAAGATGAGGATGTTAAAACCCACTAAGATTCTGGTATTGTATGTTAATGTTTTCGCTTTTTGTTGTGCTGTTCGCTTTTTGTTGCGCTGTAGCGTAGCACTTGTCATTAACACTTAGTATATTCCTTGTGTGTAAACATACTGAACTAGTGCTTAATATTCGTAAAAGTGTATAGACACCGATGTTATTTAATAAGCAAAAGTCAAAAGTGACAAGTACGGTCACTAAAAGAGATAAGTAACCAGGGTCATCGGATCTAGTTGAAGTTTAGTAAGAAACCAATATTCTTTATCAAATCAAATTTAATTTAATGAATAGAAAACAATCAGTTAATTTATCAAATTAATGCTCATCTTTCAATCATCTAATTACTTTATTCGAGGAATAACTTTTTAACAGTTATTTCGTACAAAAACTGTCAAACGTTAATTTTCTACCTCGAATAAAACTTATCTGGCAATGGAAAAATAAGCCCTAAACTAAATACAAACGATAAAAAACAACTTTAAACTTGTTTTTGTACAAAATCATGTTGATGATTACAATGACAAGGAATGAAAGTGTCTCAGCTTCGTTTAGTGTCTCTTTACACCCGTTACTATGTATTGGAACAAGACTAGTCTCTGAATATGAGATGGATGGGTCAACTTTTTTTTTAAATATAAACATCACACTTCTGTAATTTTCCTTTGCAGACAACAAACAACCAGCTACTATTAAAAATTGAGAGCCTGTTTAATGACGTCCTAGTATATGAGGAAGAAGAATTGTTGGGGCTCGCACGGGAAGAAATACCCTTGGTCACCCTGCAGCTTTTGGCTCTCGACAGGGTTCGTGAGGCCCAGAAATTGATTAAAGCTGGTGAGGATATAAGTTGCAATATACGTAGTTGAAAGCGGATTGGTCCGTGGCCTACTGTCCGCCATTTTGTTTTTTTTTTTTTCAATATGGCGGCCACGCATGTAACCTACAGAATTAGCAAAAACCCCGTAAGCGTTTCTGAGATATTAATGTTCTAAGTTGATCACGTGAGACCCATATCTTTTGAATTTGCTTACGTCTTGCTGATGTTTGAAACTTTAACTATCAAAAAATACCTCAAATTTGGGACGTTACAATTACGAGAATTAGCCTTTTGTTATTTTTATCTTTACATATACATATTATCATCTTCTCATAGGCCAAAAGGATACTTTGGAACTGCCATTCGACATAGCGCTTCTAATGGAACTGATAGGCTGGTTCAAATATAAGTTCTTCACGTGGGTCGACAAGCCGGCGTGCGAGGGTTGCGGTGGTCGCACCACTTTCAGCAAGAACTATACCATCAACACGGAAAGGGAGACTTGTAAGATGGAAGTGAGTGAGAATGACATTGACGTCTCGTTTCAGCGCAAGATAATGCGGTGGCAATGGCTACTACAGCCCGATTCAAACTTGAAATTGAAACTATGGTGACTCTGAAGTGCGCTACATGCTGCGCAGTACCTCACCCCTCACTCCCGCTGACACGCGAATTTGTTACTGCGCAGCAACTTTCATCATATTCCGCGCCGCCATAAAGTTTTAATCGGGCTGAATTGTAGCTGTACAAGGATCTTTTGGCGCGTGGCCAAAATTGGAACTAACGCCGCCATCTTGTTTCTAAGGCGCGGTACAGCAGTTTCGATCAAACTATAGTTTCGTACTTTTGGTAAAGAGAAGTTGCGTAACATTCTCTTCATGTTTAGCAAATGTTTCTCAACTTTTGGTCACCACAGGGTTTAGCTATCTACGAGTATACAGTATCCTGCATTCGCAATTTAGTTACAGAACATATAAAAAAATATGTGTTTTATGAAAATTTAATCTAATACATTATTCATAGTTTGCGCTACAAAATTTTTTTTTTATAACTTTTTCACTACAACAGTTGCACTCAGTCATTGTATTATCAACTTAATTTACATTGCTATAAAGATGATATTTTGTTTAAGTGGAGTTACCATCAATTGGAAACAAGGACTTCAAATAAACAATATGAGTGGTGGTGGTGGGTGATGGTCATGATAGGTCGGCGATCAGTCTGTATTTTTTTAATCTTTAAATCATTTCTATATAGGTATCAAGGTTTCAAAATAACTTTTTTTTAAAGTATTTTTAAGATTAATCAATCATAATATCAGCAATAATAATACCTACAGTCTTCGCATACAGTGAAGGCATGAGCATTTATCACCACGCTTGATCAAGATGGCTTGGCGACTTCAGAATTATATTAATTATATATTTAGGTTTCCTCACGATGGTTACCTTCACCAATGTCAGTAATATCTAAGATAAACTCGGAAACTACATATTAATTAAATTAGTCACATTGGTACTTGCCCAGATTTGAACCCACTACCTCGTGCGTGAGAGGCGACGCCTTAACCACTGGGCCATCACGACATCATCAGCAAAATATGAGTTAATATAGTTCTTTGATGAATATTACTTTTGTAGAAACGTCATCGTATCCAACAGTGTTTATGTTTTTAGGCTGCAAATTATTTTTGTTATTTTGTCAATTGATACGGTTTATTTATATATATTTGATTGTACAGACGCCATTACATCAAGCTACTACAATCTGTCAAATTTCTTTAATAGATTTCCAACTTTATCGCTAAAGCATTAAGGTTCAAGGTTGATTGGGAAAAAATGACAGTTGCGGGTAGCTTTATTACCACTGGGCCACCGCCCACCACTGATTTCTTTACTTGTAATAGAATTTGAAAATTAAAAAAAAAAACAATTATTGTTAAGAGACTAACGGTGCAGTTTCTCGTCGACTTTTTGAACCGTGCACCTAGCTTCTGACGTTTCATAACTGTCCCTGTAGGTTTGTGTGAAATAAAATAATTTAAATGGTGTGTATATATCTATCTAGGCGTACACCTGCAGCGCCTGCGGCATTGGCTCGAAGTTCGTGCGGTTCAACGACCCGCGCACGCTGCTGCGCACGCGGCGCGGGCGCTGCGGCGAGTGGGCCAACTGCTTCGCGCTGCTGTGTCGCGCGCTCGGGTACGACACGCGCTTCGTGTATGACACCACCGACCATGTTTGGTGCGAGGTAACACCGTACATATTTAATAACTAACTGCCCATGCTGCGCACGGTTTTATGACTTGACTAAACATTGAAATTTCTTTATTCCTCCCGACCGGTTTTGGTCACGGTGGCCAATCTCAACGGAGATTAGCCAGCCCCAGCAGTCTCGACATTCATAGCGATCGCTTTGCGACCGAATTCGGTCGTAAAGCGGTCGCTATGAATGTCGAGGCTGCTGGGGCAGGTACGCAGGAGATATTATAGTGCACAAGTGTGTGCGCAAACACAGGTGCAGTCTCTGTTCCTTTGCTCTCATAGTCAGATGGTAGGTAAACACGATATTTTATTGTGTTTTTCTAGATTTTCGACTACGATTCAAACACGTGGATCCACGCCGACCCGTGCGAGGCCAAACTCAACGCGCCCCTGTTGTACTCCCACGGCTGGGGCAAGAAACTGTCTTACGTCATCGCAGTGTCTCGAGACGACGTTCAAGATGTCACTTGGAGGTATACCATGGATCACAAAGAGGTAAGCCATTGGCCTTTTTATCTATACACATTAAAATGATTATTTCGAAAAATATAAAAATATAATTGCAGTAAAGCGCGGTGCCATCCATACCGTACCAATATTATCAATGCGAAACTAACTCTGAACACTAACGGATTTTGATGTAAATTGGCACACAGGTAGACCATCACCTGGGTTAGGATAGGTTTTTATATTATATTCCCCTAGGATAATTTCCAACCTCCACGCGGGCGAAACGGGTTTTTTTTCTTATGTTTTTCTGCGATCAGTCACCGGACTATATGAGCAGATTTGATGGTGCAGAGCGATTTCTCCAAAGAGATTTCCCTCATAATATTTCTTGGCAGCATGTTGCAATTTGCGGAGCGACCCGCCTAAATGAGCGTTAGTCTTTAATAGTTTGTATTATCTCTACTTCCCCGTTTAGTCCATCCAAAATTTGTCTTGAAAAGATCGCTTTTAGCGATAAGACCGGCCTGTCAGCCTGTGTAACATTTTTAGAGGGGTTCGAACTTTTTTAACGATTTCCATAGTTCTCTTTAATGGCGATGTTTACCTCCAAATATATCGGAAACGTGACACTTTAGGGTACCATATTATAAGACATGTTCTGTTTAGATGAGTCCCCTACCCATATATAATACTTTATTCGTGCGCAGAAACTTAAAAAATAATCAAAATGGCGGCGGGTAGATGGATATAACAGCTTTCATAGAAAAATGTGTATAGAGAGTATTCTACACAAACACATACATACAATCACGCCTTTTTCCCATGAGGATTGGCGGAAACTACAGAACGCCACCTACAAAGATCGTTAAAAGAGAGAGAAAAGAAAAGAGAAGCAGCGCCATCTAGTTTTAAAATATTGACCAAAAAATTGACGTGTAAAAGAAAGTGTCTTTAAAAAATAAACATCATTTCATATAATTACAGAATAAAGTGTATTCTATTCCATTATTGTAGGTGCTGAAACGTCGCACGGAGTGTACGGAACAGGAGTTGATCGAGTGCATCCTGACGCTGCGCGAACATCGACAGAGGCAGGTGTCAGAGCCGCGCAGGCGGTACCTGACCAAGAGAACCCTGCAGGAACTGGCTGGCCTTATGATCGAGAAGTACGATTCACGTATGCTAGCTAAAGAAAGAAAGAAAAATACGTTTATTGACATTACAACAAAAAAACACTAAAACTATAAAAATATAACAATACTTATTTTACTTCTGACAGCAGCGAACTAACGACCTTATTCTAATGACAATAAAGACCAATGTGATTTTTACTATCCAACAGCAACCTAACGGTGTCAGTAACCCAACATAACCTTATAGTGATGAGAATCCAAACGGATCCGTTTGGTTTTGACAGTAATGCAAAGTCAGAGGTAAAATAACAGAGGAGTAATTCTCGTAATTTTAAGACCGTTCACACTCTGATCTCAGTCTCAATCTGTCAAAAAATACTTCTAATTTTCCTACATTTTGACAAGTTTTTGACATTTGGTTGTCGCTGAGATGAGACTGCGACTAGATTTTGAACGTTTTAAATTACGGGAATACGGGCCCTGATAGGACTGTGTTGCCTTACTATAAAGATAAGTCATACAGAAGTAAAATCAAGTAATTAGTTAATAACCGAATCATTATGCAATGTTGGTTATCATAATTATAATGTATAAAAGATGGTTGGTGTCGATGTCATTTGTAGAGCTTTGACAGTCGTCACGAGTAGTCAGAAGCCCAAAAAGACTGACAGCCAGTATTACCTAGGGGCATCATGTTACCCAGTAACTGGGTTGTGGAGTCAGGAAGGCAGTCGCTCCATGCTGGTACTCAGCTGCATCTGGTTAAACTAGAAGCTGACTCCAACATATTTGGGAAAGGCCTAGGCAGTACTTTTTTATATCACAGATGTATTTTAAACTAGCTTTTAATTAACACCATTTATTTTGAACACAGGAAACCAACAGACTATGAAACCCACGGCCGGATTTCGGGGTCTGAGCAATGGCGTGCCGAACGTGGGGAAATGGGAAGCCAGATCTCGAAAACGTTCGAGTTTAAGAAACTAGGCCACTACGCACTCTATTACTTCATAACCACGGACTTGTACCGCGTCCAACACCAGAATGAGGAACTGGAATCCGTAGCCACCTGGTCCGCAGGAGTATACCATGCAGAGAATGTCTTCAGAAAAGTAGAACACGATTGGAAGCAAGTTTATCTAGCTAGAAAAGGTATGTTCATTTCCTTCAAATTGACTTCAATTAAAAAAAAAAATGACAAATAGTCTAGAGCGTGTAATCTGCTGCGGCTGTAGATAAATCATTCACCAATCACAACAATTAACGCACCTTTCAGAATTTATCATAATCATTTTGCGATAATTTTCGTTCGAGAAACTGGCCCCAGATCTGGCATCCACGGCAGCGTACCAATGAAAGTTTATTTTTATTTTTCACTATGTTATTTTGATCCGAAGAGGGTTCGTCGGTGGGCAGCCTGTCGTGGCGCGTGTGCGCAGGCGCAGGCCTGCAGCTGTCGGAGCTGCAGCTGCGCGTGAGCTCGCAGCTGTACGACACGGGCAAGCTGTCCTGGAGCCTGCAGTACGACGACCAGCCGCCCGTAGCCGCCGACTTCGACGCCGAAGCCTTGCGTAAGTGGCCTATGTTGCTATATAAATGATTTACGTCGGTAAGTGCATCGCTTGAGAACTGCTGGACTGATTGGCTAAAAGCAAATCAAGACGAATTCTAGAGGGCGTTACTCCGTCATACAGGACATTGCTCAGAATCAGAACCGCTTTAAAGCAATAGAGTATGGCCATAAAAATATACTCATAAATTATAAAATATTTTTTTAACTTTTCTCGAGTTCAATTGATTGGAATCGTATGTGGGGTTAATATTTTGTATTTAATTAGTTATTCATTGGATTTAATTGTATAGTTTTTTAAATGGCGTATTTTAGTAAAAGCAGTGTTGCCAAGTTTAAGAACCTCCCCATAATAGGTCTTAACGTGTAAGGACAGACATTGAGTTTTAAAAATAATTATGACATTCTTCCTGGGTCACTGTTTCCGTTTTAATCATGATCTGGCAGTTTCAGTAATGTATGCGGCCTACCCAAATGTCCTTTCTTTGGTATTGTTAGTCGAATCGTTGAGCTCCTTAAGTTCTGAGTTGAGCTGCACGAGTACTGACAAATGCGTGCACTGACTGGACAGGTCCGCTCAATCTGTGTGGTTCTCAAAAGAACATTTCAGACACCTATCTACATAGTTTTTACATGATCTGACCAAGATTATGTCTGGACCTTAAAAGAGACCGTGAACTCTGAGTTTCTTTCGGCCTTTCTTCTCAAAGTTGTCAGATAGGAAACGCCCTTCTCATCTAGTTTAAAAATATTTTTGACGTGTAAAAGTGTTTGTACAAACCTACTTATAGAAATAAAAGCATTTTATTTACTTTTTTACTCCTCATTATTAATGTTTTTATTTTTAATTAATATAATCAAAATAATATATTTTACAAAAATAACTTTATAAAATTAACATCTTTAAAATAATATTAAATTAAATCCATTTAGGTACTTTAAACTAATTATTTGTCCATACTTGTTAGTATAGGTAACATAAAATACTGGTATTCAGCTGCATCCGGTTAGACTGGAAGCCGACCCCAACATAGTTGGGAAAAGGCTAGGCAGATGATGATGACTTGTTAGTATAGTTATATTACTTTACTAATGAAAACTCTTTCTTTAGTAGGTCAGGGTCATTAAGATTAACTGTTGGTAACACTGTCACGGGCAATGTGACAGGTGAACTGTCAAAAGTGTCTCTCATTGTCAATTTGTCAAACAAAGCATCTCATGTCGGCCGACAGTGAACTTTATTTTTAACCCCCGACGCAAAAACGACGGGGTGTTATAAGTTTGACGTGTCTGTGTGTGTGTGTGTGTTGGGTGTGTGTGTGTGTGTTGGGTGTGTGTATGTCTGTCTGTGGCATCGTAGCTCCCGAACGGATGGACCGATTTTGATTTTGTTTGAAAGAAGTATTTGTCGGGACTGTTCTTAGCTATGTTTGATGAAAATCGGTCCAAGATGGCCGCCGCCACAAAATGGCGGATTGCATATTTTTTCACAACTCCAAAATTAAATTAAAATTTTTAAAAACCCCCGACACAAAATAATAATAAAAAAGTATAAACGTGAAACCCTATAAAAAGAAAAAAAATAACCTTGAAATTATGACCCTACGTAAGTACGTATGAAATTTTTTGATTAAATATTGTCCCGTCGCTACTATTTTAAACTTTAACAGAACTTTATGCTAATAATTAGAGCGGTCCCCCGACGGGACCTTGGGTAACCTCCGGACCCTGGTTAGTCGAAGCAAAGAAAATTTGTTCGGGTTTCATAGAAGACTCATAGAAGACTCCGCCTTGGAGTGTAAATGTGGTGCTGTTCCACAAACGATGGGACACTTCATATCATGTCCTACGTGTCCTGTCAGCTGCACTTTACTGGAACTGATGGACGCAGGAGATGGCGCCAAACCAGTAGCTGAATTCTGGGCTGAGTCTATTTAGATTGCTATCGACACGCTAAGAAGAAGATGATGACGTAAGAACCACCATTTATACTTTTCTTAGGCTGATTTTTCCAACACCTGAGGGGCAATTCTCGTAATTTTAAGAACGTACACAGTCTGATCTCAGTCTCAATCTATCAAAAATTCCTCTAATTTCCCTACATTTTGACAAGTTTTTGACATTTGTTTGTCGCCGAGGTGAGACTGCGACTAGATTTTGAACGTTTTAAATTACGAGAATTGGCCTTCAGATAACTTTATCGAAGGAATAATTTTGATTTTTTGACAGTTCTTCCATACAAAACCTGTCAGACGTCAATTTTCCACGAATAAAAATTATCTGTCGATCAAAATCAAGTCATTTATTCAAATTAGGCTGAGAATAGGCACTTTTCGAACGTCAAAATTACAAAAGACAGTCCCCCAAAAACGCCCGCCCTTCACCACTTCCTAGTGCTATCGCTGGGAAGAAGAAGTGGCGCAACAAACTCCCCAGCAGCACAGCTGTCCGATTGAAAAATCAGCCCTTAGTTTGATTTTGTTTGTGGCCTTTGCCTGTCTGTGACAATAATGTATATTTTCTATTAAAGTACTTAACAGAAATACATCTATTATATTTATTTTTAGATGTCAGTCGTATTATTTCACGAAGGATTAAGTCACGACAGCCGTGAGCCGTCTTGACTTAATTCTCCATGTCAGCTGTAGATTAGGTGTACACACGGCTACACATCAAGCTATGCAAAACCAGTATTAGCGGACCGTTCATTGTGAGAAAATATCATACAAAGTGAGGCCAAGACAAACTGGTTTTGTATAGCTTGACGTGTAGCCGTGTGTACTACACCTACATTTTAGGTAATAGGGCTGTAGCTGATATTACTAGCTATTATTGCAATTGTTTGGTGGGTAATCGGACAGTGGGATGTTGTGCACACGTTATGGCCATTTTGTGGTATCTTAGTTGGGCTCGATTTAGGTCTTTTGAGTCGCCGGCTCTGTTTTGAGACGACATATTTTATGAATATGATTCTAATAGTAGGTAATAATAAAACGATTGCATTCAGATATTCAAGCACTTTTATTTTCTATTTCCTATACTAACCTACATTTGGCATGACCTACCTATGTAATATTATTTAATTGGGATCATTCATTGAAAATATTTTCTGTTGTTTTATGTGAATTCAAATCATATTGTTGTAAAATACTGTTTGTTTTTTGTGTGGAATGTTTGTTACCAAACTAACCTCAAACAAAACTGAACCGAGATTTGTGCCTTGGTCGTCCCACAGAGTCTCGTCGAATATCAAAGAAAAACAAAAAACGTCACAAAATAAATGGATAATTTTTATTTCCTATGAAAATACGATATCACACCTCTTTTATACCCAGTATCATACAATTTTTTTTATAATGTTCGAGTAATTCAGAATGGTTTTTCCAAGAACCTTATTCGAACTATTACGACAATTAAAAAAAAAAGTGTTCGGTCGGGGGATCCCAGTCAGGATTGGAACGAAGTTCCTTAAGCGATACTCGCACGCGCACGCACTCGTATGATAGAAAGAGACACACACAGAGAGAGTGTGAATTTAATAAGAAAAGAAAGAAAAAAGAAAGAAAAATGCATTTATTTGCGGCAAACATGACGCATAAAAAAAGGACATAAACACACAAAAAAAAACAAGTTGGGGGTAAACATGCGTCACATTCACGCAAAACGGCCATCGCTCAGCATAATGCTAAGACCCTATACGAGACAGAGCCCCAGCGCTGGTTTTCAGCGGCAGCCGGCGCTGACGTGATGACGTTTACCAGTGCAGCATGCAATTACAACAATCAAAACAAGAAATAAATAAACCATTGCAACATAATATGCAATATACGCGTTTTTATCACAGAGCCATCTAGTAAAAGTTATTAGGAGCTCTCTAAAGTTGTCACCATCTTGGATTTTCATTTTGACCTCAGAATTGACTTCAGCAACCTCTAAAACCATGAAAACGACACCCATGATGAAAAATTTGAATATTTATCCGCAGCTGTCATCTTGGATTTTTATTTTGACCTCTCTATCAGCTTTAGTACCCTCGAACTCCTTGAGAACTAAGAAACAAAGTCGCATGGAGGGGGCGATAATGCTTTTTCGTTACGTAACGATTTCTACCAGTCAACTACCGCGAGTCGCGTTAAAGAACTCCATTCCACAAAACGAATTGGTTCAGCTAATTCAAGTAATGCATTTACCAACGAACAGCATTTTTAATTTTCTCTAATTAATAAACTAATTAATCTAATGATTGGTCATGGGTTCGATTCCCAGGTCGGGTAAAGTATTATTGGGTTTTTCCACCAGGAATTTCTCAGTAGCAGACCGAACTCCCGGCCCCTCCCGACCGCTGTTCCCGCTCTCGCCATCGACGCCTCAGTACCGCGCGCTTACGTCATCCGAGCGGAGTCTCAAGTTAACTCTTGCGAGTTGTACTAGACGTACTAGACGTAAGCAGCAGTGCGTGTAGTAGTAAGTAGTTTATCAGCCATCTTGTTACCATAACACAAGCATTAGGTTGCTTAGCTTGGGACTAGATGGCGCTGTGTGAAATGTCCAGGGATATTATTATCTCCTTTATTTAAAAGTAAACATATCAATTATATTTTTAAATATTAGAATATAAAAAGTATAAAAACATTTAAAAATATAAAAAATAGTAGCCCACCGGTATCGGGAACAGAGTCCAAGCTACCGGCGGTCAGGGCTCCAGAGAGAGGAACCTCCTGACAATGCGAGCCGTGTCCAGAAATACCGCTTTCTGAATCAAACCCTTGATCCAGCTGCCCAACGAGAGCCTCCTCAGGTGTTGGTCGAGGCTCTTGGCTATTAACCCATTGGCTGTCACGACTATCGGCACAATGATCGCTGAGTCCACATCCCACATGTCGACAACCTCGCGAGCCAAGTCAAGATACTTGATTTGTTTATCTTTCTCGGCTTTCACGAGGTTCTCGTCATGCGGGACGGTTATGTCAACAATCATTGCGCGCCGCTCTGATCGATCCACCACCACTATATCAGGCTTATTGGCAACAATAGTCCTGTCAGTGATGATGGATCGATCCCAGTACAATGTGATATTTCCATTTTCGAGAACTGGGTCGGGCACATACCTGTAGTACGGCACCTCAGATTCCACAAGGCTGTATTTCAGAGCAAGTTGCTGATGGATTATCCTGGCTACAAGGTTGTGCCTATGCAAGTACTCTCCGTTAGCTAGACGAGAACATCCGGAGATAATATGCCTGATTGATTCTCCCGGCCGGTGGCATGCCCGACAGATGTCAACCGTGCCGTCTTTCACAATAAATCTCCGGTAATTGTCCGTCATCATAACTTCGTCCATAATTGCACAGACAAAACCTTCGGTTTCTCCAAAGAGGTCACCGAAACGCAGCCAGGCTACGGACGCTAGTAAATCTACATCGGGCCCATGTAGGGCCCGGTAAAAGCGTCCGTGAAGCTCCTTACTCTGCCATACTTCCATGCGATCATTGGTGTCAAGCACTACTGGCTTGCGCCAGTTCTCATTAGCCAAGGAGAGCGGGGTGAGGCCCTTGTCCACCGCGGCTACATCTCGATGCATCCCCACGTCGGTTTCTAAGAAATATTCCCTGAGACTGCATATCTCGCGATTGTGGAGGGTCTTAGCATTTAAAAAGCCTCGGCCTCCACACTTTCGCGGGATATACAGCCTCATTACCGACGACCGTGGGTGATGCATTCGATTTGCAGTCAGCAGCGTCCGGACCCTCCTATCCAAGGCGTCTAGTTCGGTTTGAGTCCATTTGAGTATTCCGAAAGAGTACATCAGAACCGGCATGACCCAACTGTTGAAGGCACGCACCTTGTTTCCGCCTGATAGAAGACTATTAAGTACTTTTTTCAGGCGGCCAAAGAAGCGCTCCTTCAACGATTGCTTCATGTCAGTAACATTGATGCCTAACGCTTCCGACATACCCAAATACTTATAGGTTTCGGATGCGGAGAGGGCTCTAAGGTTTGTGGAATCCGAGAGTTGGGTTCCCACGGATTCCACAATCTCCCCTCGCTTTACATGCATGACCGCACATTTGTCCACACCAAATTCCATCCTGATGGCGCTACTGAAAGTTTCAGTTACTTTCAGTAGCTCCATTAGTTGCAAATTGTTTGGAGCAAAGAGTTTCAGGTCATCCATGTAGAGGAGGTGCGATATAACCTGACCACCTCTCCTCAGCCGATAGCCTAGACCTGAATCCTCCAGCAGTGTGCTTAGAGGATTCAAGGCTAAGCAGAACCAAAGCGGACTCAAACTATCGCCCTGAAATATGCCTCGCTCGATCCTTATCGGTTCGCTATTCCTCTGAATATTTCGACATCCTGGATAGCGAAGAACTGTCCTCCATTGTCCACCATACACGACATCAGGAAGGTACGCAGAGTTGCATCTACTTTATACAAATCCAGCACCCTCATGAGCCATGTATGTGGCACCGAGTCATAGGCCTTCTTATAATCTATCCAACATGTCGACAGATCCTTTCGGGAACGACGAACCTGTTGGCTAATGGCCATATCAATGAGGAGAAGCTCCTTAGTACCGCGGGACCCATTCTTACATCCGTTTTGAGAGGCAGACATAATGGAGTTGGTGTCTATATGTTTGTTAATTTTAGCTCTCAAAATGGATGTAAGAACCTTATAGACCGTCGGTAAACACGTGATCGGCCTATAATTTTTGGGTTCCGCAGTGCTACCTGATTTATGGAGCAGGTGGGTAACTCCTGTCGTTAGGAATTGGGGTAGCGAACCAGACTCCAAAGCAGTCTGGAACTGAGATGCCAAGCGAGCGTGCGACCTTGAGAACCATTTTATCCAAAAGTTTTGCAGCCCGTCCGGCCCTGGAGACTTCCAGTTAGGTAACGGACGGACTGCACGAGCTACATCTTGGGGGCAGATGGTAATAGCCTCCATTTCTGGTAATGGATCACAGGCTCGCTCGACTTCTCGAGCCCAATCACCTTCGGTGTGGCTGACAGGCACCGACCAGATACTACGCCAAAAGGAACACATGGCATCATCATCCGGTAGGCACGTGTCAGCCACACCTTGTTCCGGTCGCTCCCAACCCCTATACACCCACCTTTCATCACTCTGGAAGGTGCGATTCTGAGTGTATCGCTCTACTCGCCGCTTATACCGACGAATACGGTTCGCCCATGCATACACTTTCTGCTTCAGGAAGTCGATGCGCTCTGCGACACAAGACATATAGTCTTGAGGACTGATATCAGTCCCTGAGAACGCCCGTCTCACAAAGCGCATCACTCTAGGGCGAGTATTGCCCTCCCTGAAGCAGATTAGTTTGCCGATGAGCGCCCTGGCCCCATCAATACGGCGTTCAATTCTGCACTGCCAAGCTGGTACGGCTGGTTTCGGTCGTGTAGCTCTAGAGTCACAGGCAAATTTGACGTGAGCTACACGACATGCCGCTACAGCCGCGCAGTACAGAATTGAATGAGTATCGGTGAGGTCTTCGCAGTCATCAAAATGACTTGACAACTGCGCATCCAGGACCGCCACCAGCGCCCTATTTTTGTTATGCATGGGCAAACGAGGTAAACGTGGTCTAAGTTCGGGCGACATGAACCGATATTCCCGAATCGCACCCTCCAAAGCATTCCTCAATTCCTCATTGCACTGGATACTTACATTTGTAGCCCTGTCATTACTCACCTCGTCAGCATGGCCAGTGTTGGACTGCGGAAGTACTGCAGTAGTCTGCGACTGGTGGGCGATGACATGGCTACTCTGCATTTCACTTCGCAGGCGATCAAGTACAGTGTCATCTAACATAATATATGATTACGTTGAATAACCCGCACCTGATCCGATAGTCGTTGTGCCGAAACGTTATTATTATTATTATTAGTCGTACACCTCTGCCTAACACTTCGGAGAGTACAGGAGGTATGTACAGTCACGAGCAAAAGTATGTATACACTCGGCTTTATTCAAAAGCGATTTACCTACTCCTTTATTTTTAAATTAAATTTTATGTTGTTACGAACATAGCATTTTCCAACCCATAGGTTCATGTAATGTTTCGTATTTCAACTTTGCATACGTTATTTCACGAAAAAATCGCAGTTGAAAGTTGCCAGGTGTTGACATATTGGTGCTCGTGACTACGTATTTATATGATTGAATTGCTAATTCCCCAGAGAGCGGCGTAACCCTGCAGCGAGCGTGCAGCTCGCTCGTGCTGCGCGTGCAGCTGGCGGGCGGCAGCGGCGCGCAGGCCTGGCAGCACGCGCAGCTGTGTCGCGCGCCGCTCGAGCCGGCGCGGCCCGGAAGCGCGCCCGGCCCGCCCGGCCTCGCCCTCACAGCGCGCGTCAAATTGCTAACATAACATAATTCATTCATAATAATACCAGCCACTGCAGGCCAAAGGCTTCTTCTCAATCAGAGAAGACACGAGCATTGATCACCACGCTTGCTCAAGACGAAACCTACATGGGCACTTATGTACAGACGCCAGCACATCAAGCTACCCGAAACTGTAAAATTTTCCCAATCAACATTGAACCTTAATGCTTTAGTGATAAAGTTGAAAATCTATTAAAGAAATTTGACAGATTGTAGTAGCTTGATGTGCTGGCGTCTGTACCTAACGTCAGAAGCTAGCACGGTCCAATTAATCGTTTTCTATGGAGAAGAAAGGCAAGAAACTCCATTGTTACTCTTAAAAATTATTGGCTTTTACAATATTTCAAAATTTTAGTGTTTATAATCCATACCTATAAAAGCAGAAATTTGGAAGAAGACAGTGTAGGCTTGTCAATAAGTGTCATCCGCCTCGCCCAGAAGTTCTCAACCTTTTTTTGCTCGCTGCCACTTTCACAATAATATATTTCTTTCTAGACCTCCCCAATTTTTTTTTACTTACCATCTGTCGTTATATGTATGTACTATTTAAACGTGTAATATTGTATAGTCGTAAGATAGGATATATAATTTTGCTCAGGATCTTCTTCTGCCCCCCCTGAAAGTCTCAAACTGAACGCCTAGCTATGGCCTAGCTCCTTCGCAATGTGCTAGTTGACAGTTTTTAAGACACCAATTAGTAATGTTCCTTTTAGTTTATTTCGCACTTGAACTGCACTGCTTTTTTGTAAGTCATAGAACAAAAACGCACTCTAGCCACTGTTCAACTATACATGTTTGACGTTTAAACGTCACTTAACTTAAATCATCGTTCTTAAAAATACAGGCATTGTCCCTCAGATGTAGACGATGTAATTAAGAACTTCACATAGACGGCTTAATTACAAAACAAGGTTTATCGTTAGACCCAGGTTTAAACCATTGAGCCGTTTTTTATTAATTTTCGAACTATATTTCGACAAAGTTAAATTCCTTATTACGTAAATCAGAGTCTTAAGTTGTCAATTTTGCATTAAGAACGTTACGTTTGACTCCAAAAAATACAGTGACTGGCCCGAAGGTTTATGCCAGGTCTAAAGTTACAACTCGTTTTGTAATAATACTATGAGATGAGATTTTTTTAAGTATTAGATATGAAGACGCCAGTTAATTTAATTTGGGCCTTTATGAACATATTACAATCTACTTTATGGCCCGAGGTGATTTCATATTCATATTCATATATTTATTTACATTCCATAATGTTGTAGAGGTATTACAATGGCTTATGGATTTCTCATCGGGAATGGTCATCTCGTAGCTGCCACGGCTTATTTTATGCTTCTATTTGCTATAATATGGACGCTTTAAACGTGTAAGGGCTGATTTTTCAATCATCTGATAACTTTATTGGAGGTATAATTTTGAAATTTTGACAGTTATTTCATACAAAAATTGTCAAACGTCAATTTTATTCCTCGAATAAAAGTTATCTGGCGATGGAAAAATCAGCGATAAGTATTTTTTACATCGTTCTCGCGTATAATTCAAACTCAAACTCAAATCATTTATTTCAATTAAACCATTTACAGGCACTTTTGAATTGTCAAAATTAAATAGTCGGTCAGTTAGTCAGAAAGTTGAAGCTAGTTGCCCATTCCAAAGCGTAGATCTCTATGGAGAAGAACGGGCAAGAAACTCCACGGACACTCTTTTAAATCAAGACATTTTTACAAAATCCTGGTTACATTATTCTTATTGCTTCTATATGTGAGAACAATGTAAAAAAACAAATTAAAATATAAAATTAAAAATAAGCATTGGCAGTTAAGAGATGACCAGTCTCAATTCTATGATGTAACTAATATTTTTGTAACAATATAATTTGAGTGTCTTGCCCGTTCTTCTCCATAGCGTAGTAGTAGGTACCTACTACCTACTACGCTTTGGAATGGGCAACTAGCTTCATATTTTCTGAATGACTGAACTCCTTGACAATTCAAAAGTGCCCGTTACTGGTTTCATTGAAATAAATGCTTTGAGTTCGAGTTTGTATTATTTGTATACTGTGCTTATGAGCAGAGGGAGGGGGATAGTACAGGACAGGACACAGAACACTATTACCCTAGGCGGGGGACAGGATGTCGTTACCTAAGTTTTTCAAACTGCCTGAGCATGATTGTCTCGTTTGCAGTAACCAAGATTGTTATAAATAATTATCCAACTTTCAATAAAAACTATGTTTAGGTACTGAATTTTTTACACTCCACATAAATAATCATAGTTCTTGAATATACTTAAGCTAGCACAGCTTTAAATGTCATAGTGCCAGCAAAATAACGACGATCTTTTGAAATTAAGTGAGTATTTTTCTTTCCATGAGTTATATCCTAACTAATATTATTAATGCGAAAGTAAGTGTGTTTGTTTGTTACCTTTTCACGCCTAAACCACTGAAC
Organism: Apamea sordens; assembly: GCA_945859715.1. Taxonomy (NCBI): domain Eukaryota; kingdom Metazoa; phylum Arthropoda; class Insecta; order Lepidoptera; family Noctuidae; genus Apamea; species Apamea sordens. The sequence continues at coordinate 4,234,487 of OX244002.1, forward strand.
CGATCATCTTGAAATTTTGCATATATATTGTCAGGTGTACAGCAGTGCGATTCTGTAACCATCTCACCGTGAAAACTTTGGTGAAGTGAGCGTGGAGTGAGCTGAGCTGTCATTCCAACTGTCAGTACCTATATTATAATGTACTCTGTGGCAATGATCGCACAATGACGTTCTAATGGTAGGTCACTGATCAGTCACTGCACTGTCAAAATTTTATCAGATTACCGCCTAAGTCAGTCAGTAAAATGTATGTGCTTCCCCAGGATGCCATCTATCTCGCGGGCCCTTTGTGGCTAATTACAATAGAAAACCAATTGTGTCTCATTAGTGGTGATTAAGAGGGTAACTATATGATATCCTTACCTAAGTACCTACCTAAGTAAAAAAAAAAAAACTTAATAACAGAAAATAAAATACCTACCTACCTATATAAACCTATTTCTGATGATAACTAAACTAAACTCAATAAATAAGCAAAATCCCTAAAAACTAATATCTATACGAATGACTAATCCTACCTAACAGTATTATAAAATAACCTACGATCACTACGTACACTATCAAGTATACTACCTATACCTACTTTAAAATTAAAATCTATACCTACGACTTATAAAAATAAACCTAAATAACTCTAATAACTAAAAGGAATAAAAAGGTCGCACTGAAAAGCACGGTTTAGAATTGCAAGTAGCAGTTAAAATAAGAACGAACGCTCGCCACTCGACACGTCCGTTCAAATCAAAGTTCAAAAAATGTAATGCGCGCGCTCCTTATCAGTGGCGTGCGGTTCATAAAGACAGAAAGACACTGCCTACCCTAGTTCTGATAATAGATCTAATATTATTTTATCAATAAACAAAACAACATAAAAATCTTAAATCATAAATCAGCTCCACCTATCGAGTGCCGGTGTTATCATTAAGATCGATACAGTTTACTGCACTGGCGCCACCTCGCCTATGCCACGGCAAAGACACAAACTATTCGTCTCTGAATATTTTGTATGTGTGCTCCGTGGAAACTCGTGGTCATGCGTATTTTTATGTGTGTGCGTTCCTATAGCTACGTGGGCTTTGCTGACACACAATGACAAAAATCACGCACACAACTGCATGAAAAGCCAGTGTCTTGTTCGAGTTGTTCTTTAAAGCTAACGAAAAATTACGATCCTAACCGAACATTTCCGACGAAAGTTTGCTATGCAATGCGAATATTTTAAGAAGTAATATTGTTTCATTGAATTTTATATATTTAGATGGCCATCATTTTTTGTCGTATTAATTTTCCTTTTTACTACGTAATTTCAATAGTCAATAGTAGCCATTATTGTTTGATGTGTGTTGTGTTTGTGACTTACGCTATCAGATATTTAGGATTTTAACATTGTGATTAGAGTGAAAAATGGATAATATTGTCTGTGAAAGTTGTTCAGATGGTGTGTGTATTGATAAAATAATATATGACGCGTTTTCAAAACTATCTTTTAGTGAAAAAAAAACAAGTTATCGAGTTATGTCGTCCTACACCGGATTTGCAATTATTACAAACTAAAGGTAAAGTCAATCGTAAATTCAATACAAAACAATATGATTCATATCATTGGCTGACAGGTTGCATACACAGTAATCGGTTATTTTGTTTCGTTTGTCTAGTATTGTCAAATAATAAAACCGTCTGGAACGACATCGGTTACGCTGATATTCATAATTTTCCTACCGCCGCGAGAAAACATGAACAATCTGAAAAACACTTAGAATCTTCCCTTCCCTTAATTATGCAAAAAAAGACATTAGATGTGACTTATTGCATTAAAAAAATTAGGGACTTTGAATCGTTTTTGGAATCATTCAGATCTAGGTTTGAATTAATTTTTGAAGGCGTAAAAATAATCACAGGGCCGCCAAAACAAAAACGTAATGTTGTGGACGCGAAAACCAATTTTAAGCGGATTTTTATTGAAATTATAGACAATATATCCATCGAATGTCGCGATCGATATAAAAATCTGAAAGAGTTAAAATATTTTGGACTACCTACTTTCATGCGAAAATTTCAATAAATATAATGACAATTTTCCGGTTGAATTAGTATCGCAATTCGTAAATGTTTATAAATTATACGACTTTGCCTTAGACCGCCTTATCAATGAGCTCAAATGTGTTTATAAATCTGCCGAATTCAAAAACCTTAGTATTTACAAAATTATAGAACATTTTTACGAAAATAACATAAATACAGTTTTTCCCGAAGTACTGCGTTTGGCAAAATTAATTGTTACAGTTCCCGCGAGCAGTGCTTCAACCGAAAGGTCATTCTCGTCGCTAAAACGTATACACACCTACTTAAGAAATACACAAGGCCAGCAACGACTTACAGACCTTTCCACGATTTCAATAGAAAAAAACCTTCTTACGGAAATAAAACGCTTTCCCAACTTTTACGATTCCATATTTTAAATTTTTTAAATTTTTATTTATTATGGGACAATAAACAGCTTCAATATAAAATGTTTACAAATAACAATAAAATAGGCTCATAAGTAGTATTAACATTAATATTGCAGATATTCTTACAGAAAGATAGGCGTGTAGATTTAATATACAAATAAAACAATCCTTTAAACTTAGTATACTCACACCACCATCTTTTCAATGATTTTATTTAAATTTTGCAAATCACACAAACATTACAAAACATCAAACAAACGCGCTGAAAGGCCACTTCGAATATCCGTAAATTGATATGTTTATAAAATCAGTCAATCTATGGATATTTGAGTGGGCATTTGGCAATTACCTACATCATCAATCGACAAGACGACGAACCAAAACCAACGTGTAGTATTTTTGGTGAGTACAATTTTCTGCCTACCCTGTCATAAAACTGTGTGCACGCCACTGCTCCTTATATACGGTAGCGATCCGTGGCGGCCGCGCGCCACGCGTGTGCTGCGAACGGTGCAAGCCAAATTCAACCTTCAGCACTACATTTAGAGCATAACCTTAGTGAACTCCACTGCGGGTGACGTAACCTACGACAAACTTATTATTTGCGGTTGGTACAGCAATCGGGTCTAGGGATCGAACCGCAAAATTAAGTTTGTTTTTTATTGTATATACTTTTCCGGGATAAAAAGTACCCAGTGTGGTGCCCAGGATATTAAAGAATAATTATACCAAGTTTCATCGTAATCGAACCGGTAGTTTTTGCGTGATGCCTGAACAAACAGACAGACAGACAGACCGACAGACAGACAGACAGACATAATTTTTTTTAATAACTTTTGGGTTCGGTGTCGGTCCAGTAACACCCCCTGCCATTTATTTTTTTGATATTTTCAATGTAGGTACAGAATTTTCACTTCTACAGATTTATTATAAGTATAGATAGATTATGATGCATAACGTAGTTGAAACATTCTGTTGTGAGCGAAGATCTATCTACTCGACTCGTGCGATGGTTAGGTATGTTCTACTGTTTGATAAGTAAACATTATTACCAGGATGTTTCATAATTCTAATGTATTATTTATTTTTCTTTGTACCTATTATCTTAATTAATGGTAAAAAAAAACACGCCTAGAGGTATTTTATGTCGGATACATTGAGTGGACCACCTTTGTCAGACGACTTAAAAATCACGGTGTATATTTCCGACTTGCTAAATAAAAATGGTGATAGCTCAACTGAAATGCATGATGTAAACATAATTTATAGCTTATAGCACTCACAAATAATGTAGCTTTCTACCAGTGAAAACATTTTTAGAATTGGATCATTACCTCTGGAGATTACCCCCTACATACCTACATACAAACAAACAAATACCTCTTTGTAATATTTAGTTCTATAGAAGTATAGATAACCTATAACAATTAGTTTGGACTTCAAGCTTGTACTTACTAAAATAGCGTACTATGATGAACATCGAGGTACACATTATCGAGCTATGGCTTATTAGTTTACCAAGCGATACATTCCCAGTTTTAGCTGACCTCGCATTGTATAGGCATTTCGTACAGTGAGAAGGCAGCTTATACTGGAAATATACCTAGGGTGGCAGGGACATCGACGTGCAAACTGTAATCATGGATTCAACACATGAGTTTAGTTTAGACCCCATAGCGTAGAAATTTTTCGTCTGTTATCAAAAAAAAAAAAAAAACTTGTGTTTCATAGAAAAGTGTCCGCGCCTACCTAACCTACGCGGTCAAAACGTTTGGAAAAGCAATATATTTTTTTAATAGCCGACGCAAAATTTCTACGCAATGGGGTCTAAACTCATGTGCTGAATCCATAGTTACAGCTTGTGCGTCGTTGTCCCTGCCACCCTGTATAATTTGATATGTCCTCGTGTACTCTCATAGAATAATTACTATCACTAATGTCTTTCTGACTAACTAAAAAATCTCCCATGATTTTTTCCTCTCTTCGAACAATTCCCCAAAATTTCTCCTTCCCCAAAATTGCGAAAAAAATACCCAATCTGGTAACCCTGCCTAAAAATATTAAATTTTCTAACTCTGCATACTTACTTCAATCCGTCAACAACTGCTACGTTCAACCGGTACGGTATGAATGTAGCAGTTGTTGACGGATTGCCTAAGCTAGCGCCATTTTGGAGGGTTTTTGAACTATTGCATATTTACTGCATACAGGTAGCTGGACGCTTTTTCAACTTTCGCCCCTTATGAGATAGTTCTCCTTACCTCTACTCTCCATACTTACACCACATCACAGAGTAACTAATAGTACAGTGTCGTCAATATTATCTGACCCACCCTAAAAACAAACGAATTTGGACCCTCTGGCTGTAACATTAAGGTTTATTCAATTTATATGAGCTTAACAGACAAGTGCTCGAGGACTTGTTTAACAAATACAAATTTATAACGGTAGCATTAGGTTATATGTTATAACTACTTGTTATAATATAATTAGTGTAATAGCTTATTTTAATGATTGCGTTCAAGTAATTCTGGTCTCGTGGTCTGTGTATAAGACTGAGAATATCTAGGTGCGAGATCAAATCCTGCGACGATGATATTGTTTTGCTTTCAATTTAGAATTTATTCCAAAACTATTTCTTGTATTATTATAAAGAACTATAGACGGATAATCTTCAAATATAAACTTTGCAAAATGGTAATATTAAACACTTGACCGTTATTTGAAGCTTACTAGATTGAGAGTGGCACTACTGGTTTCCGCTATACAGGGTGTTATTGACAGCCCTCCACAAAAACACAGGATTGATTCAGCTCCTTATTCTGAATCATATCCCACTGGAAATTTTCTCAGGAAAAAAAAATTATGCCGTTTTTTCTGCTGATATTCCTTTATTTCAATGTAAAATTACGTTCTCTGTATGCAACACTCCATTTATGTAAATAAAACAGCTGAAAACAGCCTCGCTCAAGCTCGCTGCGCTGCCGTCCGCTACGTGCGTTTTGCCACGGTAACGATACGTTGCGTGTGAGGTAATAAAACAAATCTGGTTTTTTGGATTCCCTTAATGTTCCTGAAAGAATTACATGTACCGGTCATCTTAATATGATGTACTGAAGCCACCCTATCAGTTTGCGGAGGGCTGTCAATAACACCCTGTATTTACCTCTCTTTTGCTCTTTCCTTTAGTCGTATATACCCCTCTCTTTTGCACATCCCGATTTCTCACCAGGTGGCGCTGCCAAATGTGGGCTTAGCCATGGCAGTGAATCGCTGATCATTGGCGTCTTTTTCCGCGTGAAAAGAGGTTGTCGAGACAACTTTTAAAGTTAAATTTAAATTCTTCAAAAAGTGATTATAAGTGCATTCCATCGGACAAAATTGTAAGTAGAAATAAATTTTCATAAAACTTTTCAGTGGTGCGATGCATGATCACTATATGTTTATGGGCAAAGTTATAATATTTAAGAAATAAATAATAACGGTGTTACCGTTCGACCTTGCCCTTAGCCAGCATTGCAGTATATTATTCGCAATGCAAAACTTGTACTGGAATTTTTTTTAATTCTTTTTTTCTACCCTCACTTGCTCTAAATTGTAGGAACTATTTTTATTAAATGTTTTGACAATGATTTTTATTAATGGTATATTAGCGTATTTTGACGCTAAATCGTTAATGTTACAATAGTCTCGTGATTATTGTATAATTCAGCAAACGTTTTTAATTGTATGTTTTTGTAATCACGTACGTACTCGTTGGTGCGTCGAAATAGAATCATAAAAAAAATCGAAGTTTTCGATTTAAATAGGATGGAGGGCGCAAGTAATCCAATTGCGATGGACGCTCCGGGGCCATCAGGGTTAAAAACCAAGGGGTCTACATTGCGTCGAGAACATCGGACAATCGAGTCGTCTTCTAGCTCCTCGTCCAGTTCTTCTAGCTGTTCCACTTCGTCATCAGCAAAGCCCAGTAAAAATAAACGTCGCCGTCACTATAAAAAAAGAAGGGGGGCCGCCATTCTCGTAAAACAGATTTATTGCAACAATTAACTCAAGAGGTTAGCGAACTACGAGAACGTGTTTTTTATAATAAAACCTCTGCATGTTCACCTCGGCGTTCAGCAGAAATACAGGCAGACGGCAGTAATGACGAAATTTCCTTATTTGATAATAATGATTATAGGTCTTTGTATGATTATGATGTAGTAGATGAAAAATCAGACAAATCACATCAATTCAAATTTGATTTACAAGTGAAATTAAAGGAACCGCCTGTTCCTAAGGCTCCTGAAAATTATCTAAAATCTTTAAATGATATTCAGCATTTTAATAAAAATGAATGGTGCGAGGTTAGGTATTCGGAAGTGCAGAAGTTATATAATCACAGTCCCGGTTTTACCGAGCTGGAGATCAACGAAGAAATCAAACCATATGATTCCTTAAGACATTTAGCGTTGGCTGACAAAGCCTATGGTGCTCTAACATTTTGTGCAATTAAACAGCGAGAGGTATTACAAACTAGCATGGCTGATCTTTTATCCTGGGCACGTGTCAAAGGTAGTGTAACACCCGATCAGTTGCATAACAAAATCTCTGAATTATTTTCGGATGGTGAATATTATAAAGTGTCTTCAGATATGATTCAACTTATTTGCGGTCATCGCGCAGAAATAATTCAAATGCGTAGAGACGGAATAATAAATTATGTTCGCGATCCTCTTGTTAAGTCGGCGTTGCGCAAAATCCCACCTTCTAATCAGCTGGTTTTTAGTCCTGAGCTGTTGTCATCAACGTTGGAAAAGAACGGAGGTGTTAAGAAGACCTTCTTACCTCCAAATAAAACCAGTGGCTTCAAACCTACTTCGCAAGCAGGATTTAAGAAGACCACTCGCTACCCCCGCAGGGGTCAGCTTATTATAGGGCACCCTCGCAGGGTGCCCGCCAAGCGTGCTGCACTGTGCCATGCTTCCAGCCCTCGCAGGGCTGTGGACACAACCACACCTCACAGAGGCCAGGTCATTGCCATCCCTCGCAGGGAACCGGCAACAATAATAAAGGAACACGTGGGCCTAGCCATAATTATCATGGGCCTTTTCGTTCACGAGGAACTCACCAGCAGCCTAACAAACAAGAGACGAGCAGAAATAACAGAAAACGGACTTCAGCCACCGAATATCCCCCAGGGGGAAAAAGAAGCAGGTTTTGACAGACAGGACTTCAGAGCGGGCCAGTTAACTTTTTATGCCGATCGATGGAAGAAACTCGGAGCACCAAAAACCCTTCTTCGCATAATAAAAGGTTATCGCATACCTTTCATAAAAAAAAACCACCTCTAATGATACCCAATGCACAAAGCCCATTTCAAACAAAGGAATCCGAGGCAATGTCAACAATCATATCTCAAATGATAACGCAAGAGGTGCTAGAGGAAGTTTCACATTCTCCGAGTTTCCTATCCTCAATGTTCCTGGTCCCCAAAGCCGATGGCACCAACCGGCCTATTTTCAACCTAAGGAATCTAAACGATTTTGTTTACACAGAGCCATTCAAGCTCATAAACGTGTTTCGTGTCCCAGACTTCCTCCAACCAAACGACTGGCTTTGCAAAGTCGACCTGACACAGGCATACTTCAATTTGCCAATACACCAGTCACACAGACGATTCCTACGTCTAAGTTACAGAGGAAAATTGTTAGAAATGACCTGCCTTCCTTTTGGCCTCAGCACAGCGCCCAAAGTCTTCGCGACTCTAACAAACTGGGTAGCACAGACATTAAGAGAGGAGAGGTATTCGAATACTCGTCTATTTAGACGATTTTTTCGTGGTTCACCAGGACCATCAGGTCCTGCAAGTGCACGTCCAAATATTAATAGATCGCCTACACTACCTGGGGTGGCAGACGAATTATCAAAAGTCTGTCACAACTCCGTGCAAAAGCCTCGTATTTCTAGGCGTTCTATGGAATCCATGGACAAACGAGAGATCATTGCCTTACGAAAAGATCACAAAATTAAGAGAAAAGGTGCTGGATCTGTTACACAAACACACAACGGTGACGAAAGCACTACAAAGCCTGGTAGGACTTCTAAACTTCGCCAGTTTCGTGGTACCAAAGGGCAGACTTCACTTTCGGGACACACTAATGTTTCTAAACAACAAACTAAAAGAAAACTGTGTCAGTGTAGTTTTGCCTATAGAAGTAAAGGAGGACCTAAATTGGTGGCTGCTAAATTGTCATCGGGCTTCTCTGATTCACAACCCGCCACCATCACATTTCCTGACCACAGACGCGTCGGATCTAGCTTGGGGGGCTCAGCTCGATGGATACGCACTATCAGGACCGTGGACAGATCAAGAGCAACAGCTCCATTGCAATCAAAAGGAGATGCTCGCAATACTAAAGGCCATAGAAGAGCGAGGTCCACACATATCCAAGTCTACCGTTCTAGTTCAGTGCGACAACAGGACTGTTGTAGCCTTTTTGAGAAACGAGGGGGGGACCAGGTCTCCTTCGTTGCTAAAACTCACGAGAGAGATTTTTCAAATCCTAGATCAACTCCAAATCAACCTGAAAATTCAGCATATTCCGGGAAAATACAACTGTCACGCAGACCATCTTTCTCGTCATCGGCTCCCTCCGGAGTGGCATCTCTTACCCCAGTGCACAGAGAAAATATTCAAAAAGTTCGGAGTTCCAGTGATAGATCTATTTGCGTCAGAACGGGCAAAAGTCGTGATGAATTATGTATCACTGGATCAGAACGACATTCAAGCAATGTACCACGATGCCTTCTCCCAAAAGTGGACTTACCAACTAGCTTGGGTGTTCCCTCCACCCACCTCAACTCTGCGTCGGGAGTCTTTCTAATGGTAGTCCCAAGGTGGGAGAGAGTCTTTTGGAGAGCAGATCTAAAAGCCCGTGCGTTAGCACCTCCATTCACAATCCAGAAACTACATTCACAGCTGATAGATACGGTGACAGGCCTCCCACCCCCAAGAGTCCGGGAGACGACGTTAGAAATATGGAAATGTGGGGGTGGTCCCAGACCTTAGGTGAATGGAATGAAGCTCAGTTACAGCTCTTAAAATCCTCATGGCGGATATCAACTAAAAAGACTTATCGAGTAGCATGTAATAGGTGGCTCAAATGGACAAAAAAGCATAAATTAAACCCCTTCCAGCCAACAGGTCAAGTTTTGGCTCGTTTTCTTGCAGATTTGAGTATTATAGAGGGTTTAGCTTATAAAACTATTTTATTACATAAATCTGTAGTCTGCACGCTAAGCAACCCTGACGAATCTGCCAAATTAAGTTCCCACGTTTTAGTTACTCATATATTAAAGTCTATTGCATTAAAAAACCCAGTAGCTCAAAAATCTATAGTCTGGAATGTTGATAAACTAGCAGAATTTATGGGAAGCTATTCTATAGACGTGAATAATGTATTTGCTACTTGTAGACATACGGCGACTTTGTTACTCCTTTGTTCCGGCAGAAGAGTCCATGACCTAACTCTACTAGCTGTAGACTCAAAACACCTGTCAGAAAATAATGATTGTCTGATCCTATGGCCAATATTTGGATCTAAAACAGACACTGCTGAAATTTTGGGTGAAACGAACTATAGCTATACTAAAAGATAAACGTCAGTCAGGATGTCTCAATAATCTGTTTATTAATTTTAGAGGAAAACCAAGGGTCGCTTCTCGTACAGTCATAGCGGGGTGGGTCAAATCTTTGTTGTTGGAAGCAGGAGTAAGTGCTACGCCTGGCAGTCTTAGGTCTGCTGTAGCCTCTAGAAACTGGGTTAACAACTACTCCTTAGAGGAAATACTCTCTAGAGGTAATTGGCAATCGCAGAATACCTTCACCCGCTATTACTGTAGAGAAGTGATGCCCTGTATACCCACCCGTTTTAGTTGTGATGTATCTAGAACGTTTAATCCTGTTAATTAGGATAATAGAGGTACTTATAATTATATTTTGTATTATTGTCCTAAGTATGTAATTTTTCTCAAGAAGTGTTAGAAATGTTTATATTTGCATACCTAATATTATAGAAACAAAGGTGCAGTCTATCCTATAAATGTCATTACCTATTTTATAAAGTTATCAAGGTATATTAAGTCAAAATTTTGTTATTTTTATTATAAAGGAAAGATAGTTCATTTTCTACGTTAAGTAGGTATCTATTACCTATTAATAATGATATTTTCCCTTGTATTATTAATTAATTCATTCGATTAAATGTATTTCTCTCTATGCAAATACTCATATATATTTCCAAATTAATATACCTACATTTTATATTAGTATGCCATAATCAAATCTAACCATTTATTAACATTAAACAAGGCATGCTTATGCTTCAGGCGGCGGCCGACGCGATGACACGCGGGGTTGCGATAGTCGTGGAAAGGATCCGGCGGTTGGGTCTCGAGGTGGCATTGCACAAGTCTGAGGCCATGTCCTTTCATGGGCCTCGGTACGGGCCACCTCCGGGATCCCAACTAGTGGTAGGAGGGGTTCACATCGGCGTCGAGACCACGATGAGGTACCTGGGTCTCGTCCTCGACAGCCGATGGAACTTCGTCGAGCACTTCCGACGTTTGGCCCCCAAACTGGAACGGGCCGGGGCCGCCCTAAAGCGTCTCTTGCCCAACCTGAGGGGGCCAAACGCCTCCTGCCGGAGGCTTTACGCGGGGGTCGTGCGGTCCATGGCCCTATATGGGGCCCCGGTATGGGCGCGTTCACTGCGGCTTCGAGCCGCACACTACCTGAACGCGCCCCAAAAGGTGGTAGCCGTAAGGCTGATCCGGGCTACCGCACGATCTCGGGCGAGGCAGCAAGCCTCCTTGCCGGACTGCCACCATGGGATCTGGAGGCGATAGTCCTCGCGCGCCTATATGATTGGCGCGCGGAGGCACTACGCCGGGGGGAAACTCCGCATCCGCGGCAAACCGCGGCGGAGCGGACGAACCTCCGGCGCGATCTCATGGTGGCATGGAAGGAGCGACTATCGCAACCCAACGCAGGGCACGCCACGATAGCGGCGGTAAGACCCCTCTTTGAGGAGTGGCTAGAGAGACGTCACGGCGTTCTCACCTACCGCCTGACGCAGGTCCTCTCCGGACACGGATGTTTCGGGAGGTTCCTGCACATCATCAGGCGGGAGGAGACGCCCGGGTGTCACCACTGTCAGGATCGCCCAGAGGACACGGTGGAGCATACGGTGGAGGTCTGCCCTGCTTGGGCAGAGCACCACCGTGTCCTCGTAGAGGCGATTGGCAGCGGCGGCGACCTCTCGCGCCCGGCCCTGGTTCAAGCCATGGTCCGGGGTGAGAGGGAGTGGGAGGCAGTCACCTCCTTCAGCGAAGCAGTCATGCTAGCGAAGGAGGTGGCGGGGTGGGCGAGGGAACGCACTTTGCGCACCTCACGCCTCAGCCGCCGCGGGCGACGCTCCGGGCGTCGGGAGCCGCGTGACGACTCCCGGCCACCGTAGGCGCGGGCCTGCGGGCGGAGAGTAATGGGTAGCTCTCCGTCCGATCAGGACTAGGCCCGTGCCGGACGGCGTGTACGTGTTCCACGCGCGCCTCAAAGAGATGTCAGCAAAAGCGACGGGGCCCCATAGGGCCGAAGCCTGCCAGGGTAGCGGGAACATCCGAAAGGGTTTACCGCTGCCCTGGAACATAAAGGGCTAAGGAAGGAACACGGGTGGGTTTTAGTCAGTAAGAGTCTGACACTCCCTCCTGCTCCACCCAGAGCGGGAGGAGTCATTTGATGATTTCCCATCCTCAAAGGCATGCTTATGCTTAAAAGTTTGTTATCGAGAAAATGAATTCGTCTGTGAAATGCTTTACAGATTTATAGCTGCCTATATGTAGTGAATAAACATGTTATTTAAATAGAAACAATCTATTTATAACAATAACATCACCACATAATCTGCAACATTTTAATGGTTTAACAATCAATCCATTGAGCATTTACTTACATGGTGTGTTTAAAAACAGAAAAAAAAAATATTCCTGGATAAAACGGACCCTTTCTTCGCGATGAGCAGGTGTCAATGAAATTTTCTGTGCCGGTTTATAATTCGTTATATTATTATTATTCCAGCAGCGTGTAAATGCCTTCTCACTGTTTCCTCTGAAATATTGTGGTTTATTGCGGTTACACGAATGGGCAAAAAATGGATTTTCAACATAGCTTGAAACAACGGTGGCGTTCGAATTCGGGACTATACTTGATGGCTTTTGCTCCTGGACGAATCCGCTGAATATTTCCATTGTCTCCATAACGTCTTAGGCATAGACGGACCGTATTTCTTTAAAACAAAAAAAAAAACATTTTTGGAACCGGTAACTTGTAAGGAGTGAATGTAATGGTAAAATAGCCAACTACGCGTTCGTTAATCACAATCAATAAAATAAAATAGGTATAAAAAAACACTTACTGCTATATTAAGTCGATGACCATGTTGACATGATGTTCTGTAATTTGTATGGTGTACAATAAAGAGTATTCTATCTATCTATCTATGACCAATCTCTCTAATTCCAACATTCCCAACATTCTACTCATGTAAAAATATGATTTTATGTTTGGTATAAGTTGCGACATGATGCTTTCTAACACCAAATTGCTTAAAAATACTTATATCGAGTTAAGTGAAACGATTTACAAATGTGTGTGCGCAGTCACTGCTATCAGGCGTAGTGTAACTTTTGTCACTTAGATGAATTTATTATCTACCTCACGAAGCAAATATATTTTTTACTTCGTATCCAACCATTCTTGGTAAATATAAATTCTGTACCTAAACTTAGTTTTTCAATTTACCCACCTGTTTACAAGATAAGTTATTAAGCGTAAATCATATTGGTCGTTCTTTAATAATGCAAGCAATATTGTAGAAATGAAAACAAATTAAAAAAGAAACTGATAATATAGGTGGACTGTATTTTCGAACCCACATGTTGTTTGTCGCCAATCCAGCATTAAACCGCTAAGCCACAAGAACTTGTTGGAAATGCGCGAAATTAAAGATTGGGTTGTAATTATGTAGTGTGACTTAAAAGCTTTTCAACTTTAATGTCAACGAGATAATGATTAAAATAGCTTAACAAAATGATATTATAATGCCGGTGGCTCCGACAATGTTGTGTGGGTTTACCTTAACGTTACGTGTTAAAGATGAAATTTGCGTGTCTGTAGGTATTGTTATTGTATTTGTCCATCGAGTCCTCGAGCACTTGTCTGTTAAGCTTATATAAATTGAATAAACCTTAATGTTACAGCCAGAGGGTCCATATTCGTTTGTTTTTAGGGTGGGTCAGATAATATTGACGACAGACTGTACTAACGTAACCACATCTTAAATTCTGAACATCAAAATCCCCCTTACACGCAGTGTCGCAAAAGTGAGCTTGAGAAAAACAAGACTTGCCAGCTAAAGAACCTGAGAATTCATGAGTTTTTTTTTTACACGAAATGAAGCCATCAGAGTCAGACGCTTCTTCGATTAATACCTTCTAAAAATCACAGTCAGTACTCATAAGTGTGTAATAATCATCTAAATAAGTACCAACCTTTTTTTGGAATATTCTGAAACTAAATAAGATTAGGTACAGTGCAACACAAGAGAACTAACTGAAGGTAGGTAGACCTGGGATGCAACGTGTGTTGACACCCTTGTGCCAACTCATCTTCCAAGCACGATGGACTATGCTGTGGCGGCTGCTGCAGGTGCAGTAAACCTTAAACGGTGCAATTACTCCAATCTCTATGTTCGAGCCGTTTGGGGTTGAAGCACTAGGGGCGGGTCCGAGTGCACACTTAGTATTTCGAGACATCGCCAAGCGGTTGGTCGACTCTTCACGTGATCAGAGGGCTGGCCTATTTTTTGGCCAAAGAATCATGTATATCAGAACGTTCGGCCAGTCGAGATAGGGAGCTGGCTGCTACTCCAGTTTTTTGTGACGATTTTGTGACGCATAAAGATGCCAGCCAAAGAATTTGTGACAGAACAGTTCGAAAGTTAGAAGCATTTATTTATGGCCGAACGACCTGATATCAGAACGTTCGGCCAACCTGAATCTCCATAACTGAGGACCTTAGAGAAACTGTTACTGAATAAAGATTTAGTGACGATTTTGTGACAAACAACCAATGCTTTACTTTTACTCGTAATGCCACCGGTTAAAAGTAAAATGAATTTTGGTTCCTGGAACATCAGGACGTTCGGCCATTTTAATCTCCATAACTGTGGACCTGAGAGAAACCGTTAATGAATAAAGATTTAGTGACGAGGCTGAAACAAACTTTTATGGCTTTACTTTTTTTTGTGACGGCCCCATAGTATAATAAAATGAAAATTTAACATATAACCTCAAAACATTGGGAATATCGAATCCTGCACAAGGAAGAAGCCCAGAGAACCGTTAATCAATAAAGATTTAGTGACGAGGCTGAAACGAACTTTTATGGCTTTATTTTTTTTTGTGACGGCCCCTATAAATAGTAAATTGAATATTTAACATATAACCTCAAAACATTGGGAATATCGATTCCAGCACAAGGAAGAAGCCCAGAGAAACCGTTAATGAATAAAGATTTAGTGACGAGGCTGAAACGAACTTTTACTGTTTTATTTTTTTTTGTGACGGCCCCTATAAATAGTAAATTGAATATTTAACATATAACCTCAAAACATTTTGGGAATATCGATTCCTGCACAAGGAAGAAGCCCAGAGAAACCGTTAATGAATAAAGATTTAGTGACGACGCTGAAACGAACTTTTATGGCTTTATTTTTTTTTGTGACGGCCCCTTTAAGTAGTAAATTGAATATTTAACATATAACCTCAAAACATTGGGATTGTTGATTCCTCCACAACAAGACGCCTAGAAGACTTGTAAAACCCTTAACCCTATGTGTTATAGGTTTTCAGTGCAATGGTGTCAGTATTTTTGTTGATTCAAGATTAATCTATAAAAAATGCAGTATGGCGGATAGCGACTGAAATAGGGTGACCATGTATTCCAACGAAACAAGTATTTATCGAGTACTTAATTACATAAACAATGAAGCAAAACATGTCGTAATATTAAATTATATAGGTACAAGCCACGTTGAGCTGATGCCTGCATTCCAGTGTCCACTTGTGAAGTTTTTGTTATATTAGTCGAGTCTATTTTAGCTAAAAGCAAACGAAAGTGGAAAGGTGACTGACATTGGAGATTGGGAAATTTGACTAAGTACAGACGCCAGCACATCAAGCTACTACAATCTGTCAAATTTCTTTAATAGATTTTCAACTTTATCGCTAAAGTAATAAGGTTCAAGGAAGGTACTTTTGACAGAAAATAATTAATAATAAGTATGTAAAGTTGTCGAAAATTTACCACTGACGAGACAAAAAGGGTTAATTCAGTTTTTAAGGGGGGCGACTTGAACTTGAAACTGTATGTTACATTTACACGCCTAAACCACTGAACTTCTATTAGGCATAGAGATAGATGGCATCCTGGGGAAGCAAAATACATTTTATCCTGTTAGCACGTTCCCGTGGGATAATTTCCGACATCCACGCGGGCGAAGCCGCGGGCAGAAGCTAGTTCAGTAGATAAATAGGTACCTACTCAATAAATACTTGTTTCGTTGGAATACATGGTCACCCTATTTCAGTCGCTATCCGCCATACTGCATTTTTTATAGATTAATCTTGAATCAACAAAAATACTGACACCATTGCACTGAAAACCTATAACACATAGGGTTAAGGGTTTTACAAGTCTTCTAGGCGTCTTGTTGTGGAGGAATCAACAATCCCAATGTTTTGAGGTTATATGTTAAATATTCAATTTACTATTTAAAGGGGCCGTCACAAAAAAAAATAAAGCCATAAAAGTTCGTTTCAGCGTCGTCACTAAATCTTTATTCATTAACGGTTTCTCTGGGCTTCTTCCTTGTGCAGGAATCGATATTCCCAAAATGTTTTGAGGTTATATGTTAAATATTCAATTTACTATTTATAGGGGCCGTCACAAAAAAAAAAAAAAACAGTAAAAGTTCGTTTCAGCCTCGTCACTAAATCTTTATTCATTAACGGTTTCTCTGGGCTTCTTCCTTGTGCTGGAATCGATATTCCCAATGTTTTGAGGTTATATGTTAAATATTCAATTTACTATTTATAGGGGCCGTCACAAAAAAAAAATAAAGCCATAAAAGTTCGTTTCAGCCTCGTCACTAAATCTTTATTCATTAACGGTTTCTCTCAGGTCCACAGTTATGGAGATTAAAATGGCCGAACGTCCTGATGTTCCAGGAACCAAAATTCATTTTACTTTTAACCGGTGGCATTACGAGTAAAAGTAAAGCATTGGTTGTTTGTCACAAAATCGTCACTAAATCTTTATTCAGTAACAGTTTCTCTAAGGTCCTCAGTTATGGAAATTCAGGTTGGCCGAACGTTCTGATATCAGGTCGTTCGGCCATAAATAAATGCTTCTAACTTTCGAACTGTTCTGTCACAAATTCTTTGGCTGGCATCTTTATGCGTCACAAAATCGTCACAAAAAACTGGAGTAGCAGCCAGCTCCCTATCTCGACTGGCCGAACGTTCTGATATACATAAAGAATCGGCATTGCCATAGATCGTGGCAATGCTGCCAGCCCTATGGGCAGCGATGCGGACGAACTTTCCCCCTCTCTCTCTTTCTCTAATATACTAGACTACCCACTTACCTACACCTACGTAAGTGTGTTGTATTTTAGTATTTAGTTTGTTTCGAATTTTGCCTTTGGCTTACCATTACATTAAAAAGCGTCACATATAAACAACGTTAAGCACTGGATTTTCAAGCTCAGCATCGTAAGTACTTTTAACAGTTCACATAAGGTATAAATAAAAATAAAGTTAAAGAAAGAAAGAAAGAATTTGCCGCTGCAAATTGGTATATAATTATTTCAACAATAAGAATCCAAAAATATCCTGTTCCTTGAAAAATAACTAAAAGTACCTTTTGGTTTCGGCTACAACTAAACGTTAACTAAGACATTTTTAGAAACACTCATTTCTCGTTTTGCTCCGCCATACGCTATTTTCATACACTTAAGGGGGTAGCATTTTTGGCAGTGTTTGGGGCATCACTCGCTCTCATCGAGGTGGTCACGGATTTCCGTGACACTGATGGCGCCCTTCTGCAAGCACTCGAGCACCGCGAGCAGCAGTCGCTTCATATTGTTTTTGACGGCGAACTCAATCAGATCGCACGCATTCCCCGCGGTCAAGCCGCGCACCAGTCTGTTCACGCAGACCTGCTCCAGCTCCGGCATTATGTAGTCCGAGGACAACAGCAGCAGCTGCTCCAAGTCCTGCACCGACTGGGGCAGCACGTGTAAGTACATAAATGTCTTGAAGTGCTCGATAGTGGCTTTAGCCGTGCCGCTGACCTGCCCCTCGGCGGCGTCGCGCCACTCGCCGCCCAGCATGCGGCGCAGCTCGGGGCTGGCGGCCGCCAGCACGGCGCGGTGCATGCGCACGGAGCCGTCCTCGCCGCGCAGCTCGAAGTCCGTCAGCTCTGTGTCTTCGTGCAGACTCGCGAACGGGTTAACGCTCGGCTGCAGGCGCATCTCCACCACCACGTCGAACGTGAACTGCTCCTTCTTGGTCTCGTGTATCATTCGCCACGTGCCATCGTCGCTGGTGAACGTCTTGTCCACTATGTTCAGCGCCACGCTGTTGAAGTATATCATGCAGGTGAGGTCGTCGTAGTCGCGCCGCTTGGTAAACCGCACGAATACGAAGCTGTAGTACATAGCAGACCTACCGTCATCTGACTCTGAGTATGCGGTGATCACTCGTACCTGGAACAGCACCGCGCCGCCGATCACGAACTCGGGACTTAAGTAGGTAGTTAAGTAACTGCTGCCCGCCGCTGCGGTCACCTTCGCTTTAAGTAAGTTACCTTTTTGTGTAACCTCTGTTGTTATCAGTCTAGAAACAAAATAATAACATTTTACTTGAGACGCCTAGCATGGCAGGTAGACACTTGCCATTTCATAAACATTAATTAAATAATCAAATGAAACGCAATTTGCAGTTTTTTTTTTAAATATTTATTTGCAAAATCCTTTTATTGTTCGAAAGACGTTTATTCCGAAATGGTCCCATTTAAATTTCTTAAAGATCTGATGATGAGTTTCGGAGACAGACAACGGAACTCTTTAATAAATGTCACCAAATCAACCGCGATTGCTGCTATCGCATATGTATGCATTGTTTACGTTACGCAATCTCACAAAATAACATCACGCCTGTACCCTCTAAAGGGGTACGCAGATATGTTCAGTATATAGGTACCACGGTACACATTCATTTCTATCAGTGGTTATTGGGGTACCTCTAATCTTGTAAGTATATATGAATTTCTGTGGGGTCTGTATAAATAAAAAGTTAAAAATAAACAACTTAAAAAAAAACTACAAATTCAAAAATAACTAATTTCGGAAGTTGGTATCAAAAAACGAAATTGCGGAACCAACGACACAGACTTCCGAAATTAAAGTTATTTTTCAATTTGTTTTTTTTTGGAAGTCGGTTGTTTTTTTTTTTTTGTAAAAAAGTTTCTTAGTTATTATTATTATTTTTTATTTTTTTTGAATTCCGTACCTAAAAAGGAAAACGCGGAACCTGGATCACTTCGTTGTACCTACACACGGCTACACGTCAAGCTATACAAAACCAGTTTGTCTTGGCCTCACTTTGTATGATATTTTCTCACAATGAACGGTCAGCCAATACTGGTTTTGCATAGCTTGATGTGTAGCCGTGTGTACGTCCGTCATTCCGTCCATCTGTATGTAGGTATGTCAAGTAGGCCCTTTTTCTCAGGAACTCGTGGACTTAAATACGTAGGTCTACGGTCCCGTGAGCTCTCAAAAATCAAGATTCAAGAAATACGGCCATTTATGCGACATATTTTGATACTCGCAAATAAATCTAATCATATAAGGTACCTACCTACCTACTTGCCATTGTACCTAGAATCATAAAATTTGACAAGAAGCAAGGTCTCACACGTAACTGGTTTGAAGGATCAAGTTTGGGCTAAAGTTAGAGGTAGTTTTGTAATAAGAGCGACACAGTCGAGACAGTGCAACCACCGAAATATTATTATTAGGAACCAGTATCTATATCTTCTATAGAGCCATAGAGGTAGGTATATCTATACTTATAATAAATCTGTAGAAGTGAAAATTCTGTACATTGAAAATATAAAAAAAATAAATGGCAGGGCGTGTTACTAGACCGACACCGAACCCAAAAATGTGATTAAAAAAATTTTTGTCTGTCTGTCGGTTTGTTCAGGCATCACGCAAAAACTACCGGTTCGATTACGATGAAACTTGGTATAATTATTCTTTAATATCCTGGGCACCACACTGGGTACTTTTTATCCCGGAAAAGTATTTACAATAATTTTGCGGTTCGATCCCTAGACCCGATTACTGTACCAACCGCAAATAATAAGTTTGTCGTAGGTTACGTCACCCGCAGTGGAGGCACACACGGCTAAGATACTACAATATTTTATCTTAAGATACAATATCGCTCGCCATACAATTATGTATGATTCTCTATACCTACGTTCAATTAACTTGCTTTATCAAAGGAATTACTTAAGGATGTATTGGTTAGGTAAGTGGGTATTAGTACCTACTTAGTTTGTTTAGAATCTTGATTTTGGCTTACCAATACATGAACATAGTTAATGACCTGTTTCGCAGTATCCTGATTTGCAATCAATGCTTGTTCTGTTATTATGGCCTTAATTTACCGCTGCGAATTGATAAATAATATCCAGAAAAAGAAAAAAACTCGTAAAAAAATGTTAAAAATATTAAAACTACTTCATTTAGTAGAAATAATTTTATAATAATTAATATTTTTGAGAAATAATACCGTAAAAACAAAGCCATTGGTCACGTGACCTTGAACGCAAATCAGAGCGCGGCACGTCATTTCTCGTAGGTACAGACGCCAGCACATCAAGCTACTACAATCTGTCAAATTTCTTTAATAGATTTTCAACTTTATCGCTAAAGCATTAAGGTTCAAGGTGAAACTGTCAAATTTTTCCAATCAAGGAAAAATTTGACAGTTTCGGGTAGCTTGACCTGCTGGCGTCTGTACTTTACTGTTTCAAATCTATACTTATAATAAATCTGTAGAAGTGAAAATTCTGTACATTGAAAATATCAAAAAAAAAATTGTCTGTCTGTCTGTTTGTTCAGGCATCATGCAAAAACTACCGGTTCGATTACGATGAAACTTGGTTTAATTATTCTTTAATATCCTGGGCACCACACTGGGTACTTTTTATCCCGGAAAAGTATATACCAATAATTTTGCGGTTCGATCCCTAGACCCGATTACTGTACCAACCGCAAATAATAAGTTTGTCGTAGGTTACGTCACCCGCAATGAAGTTCATTTTTATTCCTTTTAGTTTTAGAGTTATTTAGGTTTATTTTTATAAGTCGTAGGTATAGATTTTAATTTTAAAGTATAGGTAGTATATTTGATAGTGTACGTAGTGACTTTAGGTTATTTTATAATACTGTTAGGTAGGATTAGTCATTCGTATAGATATTAGTTTTTAGGGAGTTTGCTTATTTATTGAGTTTAGATTAGTTATCATCAGAAATAGGTTTATTTAGGTAGGTAGGTATTTTATTTTCTGTTATTGAGTTTTTTTTTTTTTAATTAGTTAGGTAGGTACCTACTTAGGTAAAGATATAATGAGACACAATTGGTTTTCTATTGTAATTAGCCACAAAGGGCCCGCGAGATAGATAGCATCCTGGGGAAGCACATACATTTTATCCTGTTAGCACGTTCCCGTTGGATAATTTCCGACATCCACGCGGGCGAAGCCGCGGGCAGAAGCTAGTTGTAAATATAAACAAACCTTATAAGCATCTGACAGTTTCTTTTGCATGACGAATAAACGTACGAAAATAATGGTCTTGAAAGGAACAACACTCGATTAGTATAGTGTGTCCCTGTCGCATAATGCGGCACTGTGTTAATTAATATGTATTAAATTAGTAGTAGATATTTATTCTCATTCTCAGGTACATTAAAAATTAGGAAATTGAAGTCGTCGAACTGTCATAAGACTGTCAAAGTAAACATTAAAATAGAAATAATCATTACATAATAATAATAATAATAGGGTTCATAGTCGGTTTGTGCAACATGCTATACTACTTCACTGTGAACTCTCGCCCAAACTTAGTGGCCGCTCTGTGCCTGTGCTCAGTAGCGGATGTGTGTGATGTGTGCGCGGCAGTGGTCAGGAGAGCGGCCACCAAGTGCGTAGAACTGAACGTAAAGTAGTCCGAAACTAGAAAACTAGTAAGTCCGAGATTTTTAGAAACATTTCTTTCTCGTTTTGGGGACCACTATACTTTAACACCCGGCGCTTTTTTATAATAGTTTTTCTTTGGTACCTAGTGTAGACCTTTTTTAGAGTATCTTTGAAAACCCCAAAGTGCACAAACCCATGGGTGCCGAGAAATAAATCGCCTAAGTTTCTTTCGGGATAGGTGGGAGATAATGGGAGAATCAAGGGTGGGGATAGTGGCGTAGTCGACGGAGCCCCGCTTGGCCAAGCGGGGCTTCTACTTCTGAATGGTTTGAAAATAATAACCAAAAAGGGAATGGCGGGGCCTTTGTTCGCTCACGCCATTCCCCTTCGACTCTAACCTGTCCGAGTCGGGATGCCCCAACTCCCGAGCTCGACGTTTCTCAAAAGCTAGACGTTTGCGCAGTGTGAAGTTTTACGAAAGTGTTTTACATAAAGACATGTGTTATAAAATTGTGAAGTTTCGCACGCGCGGATGTTAAGGTACAATGGAGTCTCGTTTTGTGTTTACCATCCGCCATGCCCCACATATTTTCTTACAGCCAAACTTTTCAAGTCAGAGTATTTTTTTGTGTTTTTGGCAGTGTTCGGGACATCACTCGCTCTCATCGAGGTGGTCGCGGATTTCCGTGACACTGATGGCGCCGTTCTGCACGCACTCGAGCACCGCGAGCAGCAGTCGCTTCACATTGTTCTTGGCCGCGAACTCGATGAGATCGCACGCATTCCCCGCGCTCACGCCGCGCACTAGTCTGTCCACGCAGAGCCGCTCCAGCTCCGGCATGATGTAATACGAGGACAACAGCAGCAGCTGCTCCAAGCCCGACTCGGGCAGCACGTGTAGGTACACAAACTTCTTCAAGTGCTCGAGAGTGGCCTTGGAGGTGCCGGTGACTTCCACGTGCCCCTCGGCGGTCTCACGCCACGCGCCGCCCAGCATGCGGCGCAGCACAGGGCTGGCGGCCGCCAGCACGGCGCGGTGCATGCGCACGGAGCCGTCCTCGCCGCGCAGCTCGAAGTCCGTCAGCTCCGTGTCCTCGTGCAGACCCGCGAACGAGCTCGCGCTCGGCTGGAGGCGCATCTCCACCGCCACGTCGAACGTGAACTGCTGCTTCTTGTTCTCGTGTATCAAGTGCCACGTGCCATCGTCGCTGGTGAACGTCTTGCCTACTATGTTCAGCTCAACGCTGTTGAAGTATATCATGTAGGTGAGGTCGTCGGTGTCGCGCCGCTTGGTGAACCGCACGAACAACAAGTTGTTGTACACACTGGTGTGTCCGTTGTAGACCAGCGCGGCGATCAGTCGCACCTGGAATAGCGCCGCGCCGCTGATCACGAACTCGGGACTCGTCCTTGTAGCGAAGGGAGTGTTGTAGTTTGTTACGGTGAGCTTCGCTGTAAGTAAGTTGCCTTTTTGTGTTATTTCTCTTGTTTCCATTCTGTAAAAAAGAAAAAAATAACATTTTACTTGAAAGACCTGGAATGGCAGGTAGACCTTGTGGCAAGACGTCGTTTTTTTTTAAGACGTCAAGATTGCGACACAGATCGACCATACGACTACCGGGTGATGACGTTAGCAAAATAAATGAGCTATTCTTTACGCCAAAATTTAAAGAACAGCAAATTTTTTTTATTTGATAATTTTATCAATAACCGATGTAAACTTCCAACGCTTGTGGGTAACTACTACTACCGTTGGAAGTTACCATAAATTTAGACGACCGAACCGATGTAAACTTCCAAGTTTACATCGGTTCGGTCGTCTAAATTCAGTACTAGTGTGTACTGAAACTGAACTTATGGTAACAGTCTGCGCGTCGATGTCCTTCGCTAGGCACTGGTTGACCGCATCTTTCGCCGGCTGGTGTTAGCCCTAGTAGGTACCTATCATCGTGAGGTGCGAATGTGCGACGAGCGTTATTTTTTTGTGATCCAGTTGAAATCCGGTAGGTATACCTACAACTGCGAGGCTATTTTATGACTGTAGGAACTTCTGTTGCTTAGGCTCGCCCCCTATTACATGGGAGTTAACTGTTTCACAACAGGACCCAAGTCACTGACCAGTTAATGATTCCTTACTTCGAAACCACGTCACAGTTGGCGTAGTTTGAACCTGGGGATCTACTCCGAAGTAGTGTCGGCCGTTTCCTGCTACGAAGTTACTATTTGGTTCGGTCGGTTCCGATCCTACACTCTTTCGAATATTGACTATGGTCCCGACCCAACTGAACCGATCCGAACGTTTTTCGCATTTTTCAATAATATTCGGTTAGGCCATGTGTCGGTCCGATCCGAACATTCGCACTTTGCACTTCGGAGTAGGACCCCAGGGATGTTGCGAATATTCGCATCCGCAGCCGCATATGCGGGACATCTGCATCGATTTAGAAGTCCGCATCCGCATAAATCAATGCGGAGCTCATGCGGATGCGGATGTGTAGTACGTCGCGACAAGAAAGAAAGGGGGCGGGCCGGGCGAGTGTCGCGTGTCGACCGCGCGTGCTGGCTGATTGACCAATAAGAAATCAATAATTTTGTGACGCGCCTCGCTATTGTTTGTGTCGTGACAATAGATCTGTACCCTAATTCTCTAATTAAAAACGTTCAAAATCTAGTCACAGTGTCATCTCGGTGACAAACAAATGTCAAAAACTTGTCAAAATGTAAGTAGTGAAATTTGGGGTATTTTTGACAGATTGAGACTGAGATCAGACTGTGAACGTTCTTAAAATTACGAGAATAGCCCCTCGGACAATGATATTTTAGTATCATCTGACGCGCACGTTTGTTGTTTTGTCGTAAATAGTCAATCACAAGTTTATTACTTTTTTATTGTGCTTTTTGTTAAAAAGTATCATAAATATAAATAAATAAATATAATATAATAATAATAAAATTTTTATTCAAGTAAAAGTAAAGTAAAAATATGATTTACGTTAATTACAATCGAGGAAAGTTAAATTCTAACTGTAATGTAGACCTGCCTGATCTAGGTTTATGATCGCATACATGTAGGTTAACTGTATTGTTTACGTACGGACGCCAGCAGGTCAACCTACCCGAAACTGTCAGATTTTCCCAATCAACATTGAACCTAATGCTTTAGCAATAAAGTCGATAATCTATTAAAGAAATCTGACAGATTGTAGTAGCTTGATGTGCTGGCGACTGTACAACGTAAGTACTAGGTACGTAAGTAGGTATTACCTAGTAAAGTGAGTGCTGCTTTTTTAATTCCACCTACGTAAAGTGAAATTTGCACCTATTTCAAACCTATTGAAAATGACCGGGATAAATCTCAGTGTAAAATATGATTGTAGTAAAAAATATTCTCGACTCGATTTGTACAGATCCGCATCCGCGGATGGTTAGCCTCTTAAAATCCGCATCCGCGGATGTGAAAAAATCTGCATCCGCAACATCCCTGGTTTGAACTGTCAAAATACATGTTGTCCGTTGACATTTCGATTCCTTGCCGTCTACAAGACACGATATTGACGTGGTAAGATTTCGTGGGGAATAGGTACCTAATAGCTAATTACCATACAAAATTGGGACCCTGTTCGTAGCATTGATGCATAATTTTTGAGTTAGTAACATATAAAAAGAAAGTTATTCATTTTCAAGCAGATAAAGCTTATTATAATTTGAATGAGTTTTTAGATGAGAGATTTTGATTATGTCTAACTAATCGATTACTATTAATGTTCTTATACAAGGTGATTTTTTAAAGACCAGCCAAATTTAAGGATGTGGTACAGACCATCAAACTGAACAACTTTCTCCGTGGGACCAACATCGTAATCGCGAATAAAAATTCAGCCGTCCCATACATTTAGGTCGAGTAGGTATTGAAGTTTTCTATGGGACAGTTGATAAAATTTTCGCGATTACGCTATTTGTTTATGTACCTTGTATTATCAAGACATCCTAACTAAATAAATGCGAAATTAAGTTTGTTTATTTGTTACGCTTTCACGCTAAAACGGCTGAACGAAATTGATTACATGGGTAGACCATGACCTGGTGAAGGGCATAGACTGCTTTTCATCCTGGATCGCAGACGAAGTCGCGGGCAACAGCTAGTTTTTAAATAGGTAATTTGACCTGGAGTGTCACATAAATTATTGGTACCTAAGTATTACTTAATATTTGCATGCTTGTTTAAGGTAAACATGATGATTTGACCACTTCTCGTAATTTTAAGAACATTCACAGTATCTCAGTCTCAATTTGTCAAAAATTTCCAAATTTCCCTTTCTACATTTTTTAGCAAGTTTTTGATTGTCACTGAGATGAGATTGCGATTTGCGACTAGATTTTGAACATTTTTAGGGTTCCCAAGCCAAATGGCAAAAAACGGAACCCTTATGGATTCGTCATGTCTGTCCGTCCGTATGTCACAGCCACTTTTTTCCGAAACTATAAGAGCTATACTGTTGAAACTTGGTAAGTAGATGTATTCTGTGAACCGCATTAAGATTTTCACACAAAAATAGAAAAAAAAACAATAAATTTTGGGGGTTCCCCATATTTAGAACTGAAACGCAAATTTTTTTTCATCAAACCCATACGTGTGGGGGTATCTATGGATAGGTCTTCAAAAATGATATTGAGGTTTCTAATATCATGTTTTTGAATAGTTTGCGCGAGAGACCCTTCCATAGTGGTAAAATGTGTGTGTGTGTGTGTCCCTGGAACTTCTAAAATAAGAGAATGATAAAACTAAACAAAAAATATATGATGTACCTACATTACCATGTAAGCTTCCATCGAAAATTGGTTTGACCGAGATCTAGTATGTAGTTTTTTTTAATAACTACGTCATAAATCGTAAACCGCAATTTACCTTTCATTCAATCAACTCATGATAAAACTCATTTATAATTATATTATTATTATATCTCTAAGTATTTTTAACATCTCTTGCATGCCGACAATTTGTGTTGTATGTGCTTGTGAGTACTTATTCCTGTTAGAGCAAATAAATGATTATCGTATCTTATCTAAAAGTTTTTGGTTTAAAACCACAGTTTATTAAACTATAACAAACAACAGTAACAGTTATTTTAACTTTTAGATACTTGCTATAACTTAGAAGTGTGTAGGAAATAGTAACCAAATGTTAATAGCTTTTTAATGATCAATCATGATGTTATCGATCGATGAAGAAAAAATAAATAATAATAATAATAATAATATCCCTGGACATTTCACACAGCGCCATCTAGTCCCAAGCTAAGCAACCTAATGCTTGTGTTATGGTAACAAGATGGCTGATAAACTACTTATATACATTTTTTTTTTGTAAATACATACATATTATAGATAGAAAAACACCCAGACTCGGAACAAATACATGTAGGTCATACAAATATTTGTTCCGTGCGGGAATCGAACCCGCGACACGCAGCGCAGCAGTCAATCGCTTAACCACTGCGCCAACCGTGCCGTCAATCATTTTAATATGTTAAGGCATTGACTGCCACCGCGGTCACCGGTGTCCGCTAACAATATTTTGCTACAAAAAAGGAAATAGGTATTATACTTCGTCATATTGGTGATCTGTGACAGTCTTCAAAATGACAATATGTAATTGATCCTCTAAAACACTTATTGATCGTCTCTATGATGAGTCTCTTTTTAACTTAGGTAACGTGCTACATCCAAGTTGGTCGTAGATAATCCAGATCTATCCAGTATTTTAAAACAAAAATGGCGCCAATTGCCTTCTTCACAAATAAAAGTAACGCGCCTGGCGCAAATAGATGATCTCGGTAACTAAGCCGAGATTACGATTCCCACCCGCTGATTGGCGTAAACACATTCTTACTTCGGGAACCAAAATCAGCGCAAACATTAATTTACAAATTCTCCAAGCTTTTGCAATATCTAATGTGACTTAATCATCGTGGAAGTCCACGTCACGGCATCACGATGACACAGGGAAGTAAAAATGTATGGAAATATTATTATAGTATAGTATATCTATATATTTTTTATTCTTAAATTTTATTAGAGGCTCTTAAATTTCCGTCCACGATTTATTTATTTATCCTCACACTGGAACGCCATACAGCAATTACCTACAGTCCTACACCAATGGAGCAAAAAATCACTTTGTGT
Source organism: Apamea sordens (assembly GCA_945859715.1). Lineage (NCBI taxonomy): Eukaryota > Metazoa > Arthropoda > Insecta > Lepidoptera > Noctuidae > Apamea > Apamea sordens. The sequence goes on from OX244002.1 coordinate 4,262,501, forward strand.
GCTGATTCTGTCAAAAATACCTCATATATCCCTACATTTTTGACAAGTTTTGACATTGATTGTCGCCGAGATGAGATAGCGACTAGATTTTGAACGTTTTTAATTAGGGGAAATGGCCTTCTGATCATTTAACATGAGTTTAATTTTGACACGTTGTTACTGTAGTCACAGAATACATAGTACAAGTACTGTACTTAGTGCTATCTTGTAACCAAAGTTTTCATTGTGAGATTTTTACAGAATAGATCGGCTGATTTTTGTGTCAGAAACCGGTCGATATAGCCTCTTTAAATAGCATTATTTTATTTAGTTCAGTAGATTTAGCAGGAATAGTTATAAGCATTTTGTTTTCTTTAACCAAAATAACCACCATGTGGAGCCTTGACACAGCTAGAAGGCAGACGAAGAAGAAGGCGGGCCGATCTGGACAAAACAAACGAACAGTGATCCACTCAAGGCCTCCCACGTCAGACTTTTTGTAGCACCGATTGCACCGATAATCGGGCCGATTTTTCTTCCGATTCTTATGATCGATTTTGTGACCGACTCAACGTACACGTCCGTCACTTTGTCTGTGGCACAACGTCCTTCCCTAGCAAGTGCATGCGGCCCACTAGTCCATTTTTCACCGATGATCGGATCGGTTGGGATGCACCGATTTTATGTCCGACCGACTTTTTGTAGTGCGTTGGTTCTATTTTTCTCCTACAAAAATCACCGATTATCGGACGTGAGCCGGCAGCTTTAGCCCCGGATCGAAAGAGCTGGATGTCATGGGGAGAGGCCTTTGTCAATCAGTGGGATGATGCTAACAGGAATGATAAGATACACAATGTCACGAAGTTTATCAGCCGTTATAAGTATCCCGTCTTTCGACCTTCAATAAGTAGCTACACGTGTATCTGTTGAACTTAACAGATACATACCTAAAAGTGCTATTTTGGCTACGAACTTCATCTGCGGCGGTATTATCTAGCGGAAATTTTTCATCGGTTAGTGTAAAAAAAAATTGCTGTTCTATACATTTTGCACTTCTCTATGGAACTGCTGATATTTTTTTTTTTATCTAACCGACGAAAATTTCTATGCTGGGTGTTCTAGAATCATGTGCTGAATTCATGGTTATAGTTTGCACTTAGATGTCCCTGCCACCCTGTCCAACAGGAATAGACCACGTATTTTATTTTATACCTAAACCTGATAGGTAAGTTATCCGTACAGGGTATGTCTATCTACAAACACTAAAAACTGCTATCTGGCCGCGAAACGTTACTGGAAACGAACCTGCATGTAGCAGACGAAAGTTAGGGAATCCCCTTTGCTAGACGCACATTTGTTTGCCTAAGATCATCATCTGCCCAGCCTTTCCCACCAATGTTGGGGTCGGCTTCCAATCTAACCGGATACAGCTGAATACTTTAGTATTTGACATGGAGCGAATGCCTAATTGAGTTCCACAACCCAGTTACTGGGTAACATATGATACCCCTTAGTAAGCCTGGTTGTCAGACTTTTGGTCGTCTAACTACCCTTCTTAACGACTGTCAAAGATCTACAAAACGCTCATATATATAATATCTAATAATAGAAAAACTCTGCAGACGTGTATGTGAATACGTCACCAGTCGCCGGTCACCACAAAACAATCTGGTTTCGATATATGAACTTGGAGGTAGCGCCCGAGGGTCAGTGTTGTACGTCGACTCGAACAGACAACATGGCGCAGCTTCTCTTTCTACTAGGTACGTAATTTTATTGTTATGATAACATTCACACCGCTCATCTTGCGAGATACCTACTCAATTACATAATCTAAATACAAATGGTCCAATTAAAATAAATGGTTTGACTTTGAAGCAATCTGACTATAAACGCATATTACCTACGAGCATAAGCATGTATACACTTGGCTTTATTCAAAAGCGATTTATTCCTTTATTTTGGAATTAAACTTTATGTTGCTACGAACATATTATTTTCGAACCCACAGGTTTTTGAAATGTGTCGTATTTCGTTGTTTTCTTTATTTCACGTCAAAATCGCTATTGAAAGTTTTGACATATTAGTGCTCGTGACTGTACACCAAACCGTGTTCTTTTTGTCACTTTATGATAATTAAGAAAAGGTACCTATTTTTACATTCTTATTTTTATGTTTTTTATAACTTCTGAATTCTAAAAACTTCTGAATGTGGTTAATTATGATTGTCCGTCAGAATCGCGGGTGTAGGACTTCCAAATAGATCAAAAATAAACTATTTATATTTACGTAAAATGTACATTTTTGTACTAAAATCATCGATCAATAATAGTACTAGATTCCCGATAAGCCCTACAAAAACGGCCCGAAAAATAAGACCACAAATCCTTTTGTGGTCTTATTTCAAATTAGTATGTTTTAACCTTATTACTTACTTTAAGTTTCATTTTAGAATAAATGACTGAAAATTAAAAAATAGAATGATTTTATTTTCAAGCGACATTTCAGATATATTTTGCAATGGTAATTAAACTTTATGTTTAAGCATTAAGGTTTATAATATACGGAAGTTGTTAATATTATTAAACTTTTTTCTAAGAAATGTAGATGTTTACGTGTGTGCAAACGTGGCCACTTGAGCGACTGATTTTTGTTCCTGATCCTTAATGTAGTACTATTATTGATCGAAGACTAAAATAAGTATAAATGAGCCAATGAGAGCCACAGTGGCCTAACTGAAAAAAATTGAACTAATTTTTAGGCCACTGTGGCGCTATGTCTTTTACAGTTTAGAACAGAGAGCCACAGTGGCCTAACTGAAAAAAAAAAAACAAATTTTTAGGCCACTGTGGTGCTATGACTTTTACAGTTTAGAGCAGTTTTTACAAATAAAGTCAGTATTGAAAAAATTACAGTTAGGCCACTGTGGCTCTCATGGCCTCAAATGTACGTGTCTGTATGCGTAGCAAACATCATGTTAAAGTAAGCCGCCATCCTGATGTCAGGTTGGCGAGTGCATTTTATTTCAATTAACTTTTAACGGAATATTGTCAATACACTAATTATGTAAATGCCGATTGACTTTATTCCAAAAGTATGATGTTGTAGGGTATGTATTCAAACGTTCGCATACGGCCATTTCGATTACATATGACCAAATTGCTGTCGCCCCTTATCACAAAAATGTTTGTAAAACCATGCGAACGTTTGAATACATACCCCAAAACATCATACTTTTTTAATATAGTCAATCGGCATTTATCTGTATTGACAATATTCCGTTAGAAATAACACTCAAAGGTTATTTAAGTATTATATTATACGAGTCCTTGAATATGTACCTCCAAGCTTAATTTCTAATTATGATGCAATTGGGTATTATAAAGCGCATTCCTAAAGGGATGATGGTATATGGATGTGCTATGATGGTTTGAAGCCAAGATTAAATAGAATTCCAGAAATGGTGATTGCCCATTGTATTCTTTATGGTTATAAAATTTATTAAATCATGCTATGAATTATTTAATCGAGTTTTGTTTTACTATCTGACAAGAACATAAGACGTATATTTATTTGTTATTTGGTTGATCAACATAGTTTGATTGGTTTAGAATCAACCCGCCATTCTGGCGTCAGGGTGGCGGCTCACGTGCGTTTTACAATATCAGAGCTTGTATAACATTTAAGAAGTTTTTAAATATTGTTCCTATATGTACAATTGCCGTACATTCCATTCCTAATGTCAAATTTGAAAAAAGTTAATTGAATTAAAATGCACCCGCCAACCTGACATCAGGATGGCGACTTACTTTGAAATGATGTTTGCTACGCATACAGACACGTACATTTATACTTATTTTAGTACAAAAACGTACATTTTACGTACATTTATTATAATAGTTTATTTTTGATCTATTTAGAAGTCATACACCCGCGATTCTGACAGACACAATTATTTTGATTAGATTAATTCAAGTTAGGTTCTTTTTTTTTCACTACTTATTGACGAATCTGCACCCTAATTGCGTAACACACAATCAATCGGAATCTGAATCATTCTGAAGTTTGAAAAAATTGTCTGCTCATCACGTAAATAACGCAATGAATGTTGTTGAACTGTCAAAATGAAACCGATTCCGATTGATCGTGTGTTACGCAATTTGGGTGCTGTTTTCGGAAGATTCATTCGATCATTAGCTATCAGTAAAGTATAAGATTTACCTACGCGACACATCCAGAGTTTTTCACAATTACTTAATTTTTTGGAAAAAGGGGAAAAATAATAATAATACAGACTGCTTTAACGGCCTTATCGATAAAATTGTCATTGTCAAAGTCAAAAGTATTTATTAGTGGGATTTTTTTGTGCTGTGGTATAGATAGATAGTGAGGTTAAAAGGTCTCCCTAATGATTAAGTCGTCTAAGTCTTGATGTCTAAAAACTTACTAACTTAGTAAATGATAAAAATAATAAACAATTTGAGTAGGTACCTTCGTATTGAGATAACGTTATTTTGTTGGAAAATAATTCTTATAACCTTAGATAAACTTAAAATCGAAAGATACGGTATTTAGGTACGCTCTTAAATAGCAATCACTAAACCTGCGGGGTAATTATGTAACACACTATTTACGTCTTTTATTTTGACAGTTCAACAACATTCCTTGCGTTATTTACGTGTTGAGCAGACAAATTTTTCGAACTTATGAAGCAATGGATTAGCAATTTGCTTCAAAATGATTCTGATTCCGATTGATCGTGTGTTTCGTTAATCCATTGCTTCATATGTTCGAAAAATTTGTCTACTCAACACGTAAATAACGCAATGAATGTTGTTGAACTGTCAAAATGAAAGCAATTGCTACTGATAGTTTGTTACGCATGTACCTCTGGACGCATAGTTAGTAGTCATCATCAACACTTTTAATAAAAACAGAAACTGACTTTAGAACCAGGTTTAAATTGTTGGACCTATTAAGGTGGATGCTCCAAGGTAGCCCGCGAAATTCAAATTTTCTTACGTTTTTTGCACTTTGCTGGTCAGTACCAAGTTGTACAGACGCCAGCACATCAAGCTACTACAATCTGTCAGATTTATTTAATAGATTTTCGACTTTATTGCTAAAGAATTAGGTTCAATGTTGATTGGGAAAATCTGACAGTTTCGGGTAGGTTGACCTGCTGGCGTCCGTACGTTGATTAAAATATGATTCGCGGCCGTAACAAATATATGTATTTACAGAATTATCTGTAAAAGTTGTACGTTGATTAAAATATGATTCGCGGCCGTAACAAATAATTATATATTTACAGAATTATCTGTAAGTATATAACCTTAAGAACTTTACCTTTATCGGAATAAATTTCGAAATACAAAAACTAGTTGATCTTGGACTAAAGTAAAACCTCGTTTTGTAGCGCGACTGTGACGAGCTCCGGTGGAAAAACACCGGTCATCACAGGTCCTAGCCGGCTTGTGGTTACGATAAGAAAGCTTAAAGTACTACTCAATTACCTCCTCCTTTTTTGAAGTCGGTTAAAAAGCACTTAAAAACATGAGACATTGGCGCCGATTCCCTTGTTCACAAACTAAACTAAATTTAAGTTCAGTGCATCTTTTTCTTTCTATTTCATTAAGAAAAGGACAGAAGATAAATATTAGTTTAGTCCTGTCAAACTAGTCAACGCCTGACGTAAATTGACGTAGTTAGTAGCCATGTTTTTAATCCGTCTAATCTGTCTATGGAGTACCTACCTATCTTAATTTTACAGGACTAAACTAATATTTTATCTTCTGTTCTTTTCTTAATGAAATAGAAAGAAAAAGTTGCACAGAACTTAAATTTAGTTTAGTTTGTGAACAAGGGAATCAGGGCCATTGAAGGCTTGGGGGTTTGACGTCCTACCCGTGGCGAGGGTAAAAGTTTATGAAGAGGGCAGAAGGTAATTAGACACGTACCTATATGATAGCGCATCCCTGGCTACCTCTATAGTAGATGTAAGCCTGATGTTAAAATATACATACATAAATTCACGCATTCTTTCTATTGGGGTAGGCAGAAACTATATAACGCCACCTGCTACGATCCTTAAATATTCGTTTTGTGCGTTTTCAAACATACATCTGAAGGTCAATTCTCGTAAATTAAAACATTTAAAATCTAGTCGCAGTCTCATCTCGGCGACAAGCAAATGTCAAAAACTTGTCAAAAATGTGGGGAAATTAGAGGTATTTTTGACAGATTGAGACTGAGATGGTATATTACCAGTCGAACCCACATGACCTGAGGGGCAATTCTCGTAATTTTAAGAACGTTCACAGTCTGATCTCAGTCTCAATCTGTCAAAAAATACTTCTATTTTCCCTACATTTTGACAAGTTTTTGACATTTGTTTGACGCCGAGATGAGACTGCGACTAGATTTTGAACGTTTTAAATTACGAGAATTGGCCTTCTGATCTTTCTGAAGAACATCGCCAATAAAGTCACTATTATGTCCTCCTCGGCTTCCCCTGCCGGCATTTCCACTTACATCTGCCTTGTACCTAAATACCTTTTGTTAGTCTCATTTCATTCATCCTCTCAACATTGGTTTGGTCACGACCAAACCATAACCATCTTGTTATAATTTACGATCCTACTTATTATTATAGGTAAATGCGAAAGTTTGTATCGATGGATGCTTGTTAGTCTTTCACGCAAAAACTACTGAACAGATTAGGATGAAATTTGGTAGGTAAACCGATAGTGTATAACCTGGATTAACACATAGCATACTTTTTATCCCGATATTCCCATGGGATCGAAACTTATACGGGTGAAACCGCGGGGCGCAGCTAGTGCATACATAAAAATAATTCATGTTCTTGGGTGCAGTGGCCTCCAAAAGTATGTTTACATTTTGCCACTTCAGCTGTGATGCTACATTATGATTTATAATAAAAAAATAAACAGGTACCTACCTCCTAAGGGATTACTTACTTGATTATTTTTTATGGGAATCCAAAGGTAGTTGAATAAGGGCTGATTTTTTAATCGACAGATAATTTTTATTCGTGGAATAAAATTGACGTCTGACAGATTTTGTATGGAAGAACTGTCAAAAATTCAAAATTATTCCTCGGATAAAATTATCTGGCGTTGGAAAAATCAGCACTTAGTCAATTAAAACGTTATAGCAGTTCAAACAGTTGGATCACTAGAATTTTAAATCATAATTTGGTGTATCAAAGCTGAGGTGGAAAAAAGTCAACTAAATTTTGGAGGCCACTGTATATTATTGTTACATCAGTCATTCACTGATAACGTAACACTAGTGTGTGTCATTTCATAATAATAACTGTACGCACGACGACACATCAAGCTATACATTTCCAGTATAAGCTGACTTCTCATTGTACGAAAAGCCTATACAATGCGAGGTCAGGTAAAACTGGAAAGGTACAGTTTGATGTGTCGTCGTGTGTACACACGGCTACACATCAAGCTATGCAAAACCGCAGTGCAGTATTGGCTGACCGTTCATTGTGACAAAATATCATACAAAGTCAGGCCAAGACAAACTGATTTTGTATAGCTTGACGTGTAGCCGTGTGTACAACCATTTCCCCTAAATGATCTAGAAGGCGGCATGTAACTGCATGTCGCTAATATCTGCATCATCAACTGCCTAGCTTGTTCCCAACTATGTTGGGGTCGGCTTCCAGTCTAACCGGATTGCAGCTGAATAACATTATTTTACATGGAGCAACTGCCAATATCTGACCCCTTACTAGTTGAGACAGACTTTCGGTCTTCTGACTACCTCCTAGCTACCCGTAATGACTGTCAAACATCTACCAATGACAGCCGGGAGTCCCGGAAAAACGGGTTATGAAATGAACGGTCGTCCACTGAACAACCGCAGCAAGCGTAGCTGTAGGTACGGACGCCAGCAGGTCAACCTACCCGAAACTGTCAGATTTTCCCAATCAACATTGAACCTAATGCTATAGCAATAAAGTCGAAAATCTATTAAAGAAATCTGACAGATTGTAGTAGCTTGATGTGCTGGCGTCTGTACCTGTATCGATTGAACCGTGTGGCGGTTGACTCCTATGTTAACTTAGCCACGAGCCCCTCACATAAATGGAAGGAATAAGTGCTTAAATTAAATACGTACTCTGAGCTAGTCTTATGTGCTGACAATCTCTGATCTCGATATTCACTTGACATAATGTTTGGTGATTCCGAACCTCTATACATATCTAGATTCGTTTATATTACTTTAACGCGACTATCTGTTACAAGTATTATCACGCTACTGTTCGCAAGTTACGATACCAGCTAGAATTATTATATCAATCATACTAATATTATAAAGGCGAAAGTTTGTGTGTGTGTATGTGTTTGTATGTTTGTTACTTCTTCACGCTCAAATGGCTGGACCAATTTTGATGAAATTTGGTACACAGATAGTTTATAACCAGAAGGCCAATTCTCGTAATTTAAAACGTTCAAAATCTATGTGACTCAGGCTGGTTGGACAAATCTTCAAAATAGCTCGCATTTAACTAGCTCAATAGGGCACTTTATGTGACGGCTAAACAACCTTTTTTTTTTTTGCGGATGGGAAATCATCAAATGACTCCACCCGCTCTGGGTGGAGCAGAAGGGAGTGTCAGACTCTTACTGACTAAAACCCACCCGTGTTCCTTCCTTAGCCCTTTATGTTCCAGGGCAGCGGTAACCCTTTCGGACGTTCCCGCTACCCTGGCAGGGCTAAACACCCTTATTTCAGAATTTGTAACGCTACAGAATCTTAGATAATCGATCGAAAACGTGTCCAGTCAGCTTGAAAAACCACTTTTCGCTGGTCTCTCAATCTCGGTAACGGAAGTGATTTTGACGTATTTTTGCATATCAACGGGCGTTACATAAATTAGTTTTATGATACGTACAGCGGTTTGTAGAAATGCAAAAACCTGTGTCCAGCCAGCTTGAATTAAAAAATTACAAACATTAAAAAATTACCACCCCTTCCTCACTTCTACACTTTTGTCTTCTATTGATTTAAATACCTACAGTTGTTCGTATTAATATTACCATTATACCGATTTTCGTCCCTTAAAGAAAACACCTTAAAATATACTTAGTCCTACATAAAACCTACAATATTGGTAACCCTACTGCAGTGTTTGTATGGGAAAATTTAAATGATCGATATCTTTGAAACTACGCAAAGTTTCTCCGTTACAAATTCAGGTTATCATTATCGTCCCCGGTACAAAATTTTGAACACATTTCGAAGACCGTAGATCATCAGGCAGCGGAGATACATGTGTCCAGCCAGCTTGAACTCAAGCTGGCTGGACATAAAGTTTTTATTGATTTCTCGTAAACCCTTACATGTAACGCCATAAATCAAACGTTATTACTGTTACAAATTGCGTCACTAAATGTTAGTAAAGTAACCATATTCGAAAACGCTCCCCTTATTGAGATTCGGAAGTGCCAGCCAGAAGGTTTATACGTAAATTCAAGCTGGCTGGACACAGATTTTTGCATTTTTCTATTAAACAGCTGTACGTATCACAAAACTTTTAGCTCGATGCCTGTTACTTTATGTAACGCCCGTTGATATGCAAAAAGTCGTCAAAATCACTTCCGTTACCGAGATTAAGAGACCAGCGAAAAGTGGTTTTTCAAGCTGGCTGGACACGTTTTCGATCGATTATCTGAGATTCTGTACCGTTACAAATTCTGAAATAAGGGTGTTTAGCCGTCACATAAAGTGCCCTATTGACCTAGTTACCTGCGAGTTATTTTGAAGATTTGTCCAGCCAGCCTGAGTCACATGATTAACATATCATATACTTTTTATCCCGATATTCCCACGGGATCGAAATGAATACGGGTGAAACCGCGGGGCGCATATTATATATAGGTACCTATGTGTTAGACAGACATAGGCTGGAGATTTATTGCAAGCGAGGGAGTAATTCTATTTGAATAACGGCCGAACCCAATTTTACCCAATAACCTATTGACAGATCCTTGCTGATGGTAGCCAGTATAATCATAACTGCTAATATAAATAATCATACAGATCGCTGATTTAGATTATTTGGACGTTAAAACCAGAGATGAGGGATGATGGTTTTTCTACCTCCAATAAGCCAACTGATGACAGATAGGTAATTGGGTTCGGCCGTTAGTGAACAGCTTTCCCTAGTAGAGCCAACTGCGCCCGCGCCGAGCAATAAGAAGGCAGTTATTTTATTGTAAGCGTGACTGCCAGTTTCCGTTCCACATCCACTAATTGAGGGGCTCCTGGCTAAACGATAACAGCCGCACGGGTCAATCGCTAATACTAATACGCTAATACGCTTGCTGCGGTCGGTTCGTGGATGCCTCGGAAATCGTTAAGCCGCTGGTTCCGGCTGTCATTCGAAGATCTTTGACACACGTAGGTACACGACATACTTCGGAATCAGTCTTACCAAGGGCTATCTTGGCTGTCATGTTACCCAGTAACTGGGTTGTGGAGGTCAGATAGGCAGTCGTTTTATGAAAAATACTGGTATTCAGCATGCGGTATGTGTCCAGTTAGACTGGAAGCAGACCCCAACATATTTGGAAAAAGGCTATGTAGATTGATAGATCCACTTCTTAATTAGTTTACGGTTCCATTATTATCATTAAGACTTCTTACTCGTCCTTGTTTCTTGAGTTCCTGGCGGTGGCCATCTCACACTTAAGACGCTGGCTCAATTTTGAGTTTCAAATCGTATCATACCTTGCATCCACCCGTATCTGCAAAGGAAACAAACAAGCGCAACCAGTTTTACCTGTGTTCATAGTTTTAACACCAGAAGGTCAATTCTCGTAATTTAAAACGTTCAAAATCTAGTCGCAGACTCATCTCAGCGACAAAAAAATGTGAAAAACTTGTCAAAATGCAGGGAAATTAGAGGTTTTTTGACAGATTGAGACTGAGATCAGACTGTGAACGATCTTAAAATTACGAGAATTGCCGCTCTGTTAACATCCTAAAAATATTATTGATATGTGTAAATAATAATTTTGATGTGCTTTAAAAAGCTGTGTAATCGTCATTGGATGAACGTCTCATGGCTCGTGTAACCAACCCAGGGACATGTCAACACTCGCTTCCTTTCGAAAAAGTCATTATGGTCGCAAAGGGAGAAGACAACCCAGAGACGTGTTAACACTTGCGTCCTTTCGAAAAAGTCATTATGGTCGCAAAAGGGGCAAAGGGAGGGCTCCCTTTGTTCCTTTGCGACCATTATGACCTTTTTTCCCTATTCGCAGCAGTTATCATTGATCAGATTGATTAAGCTGTTGACTGTCCTACGTAACACATTAATCTATACCTAAATTACCTAATTACAACTTCTTCCGTTCTTGTTCTCTGAAAGCCAAATCGTAGTTAAAATTAAAGGCATCCGTTAGAAAGCACTAACATCAACATGAATAATTTATGAACGAATTAACTCTGTTAGTTTTATTTCCGAAGGCTGGGCGCCTTTAGGTTTTAGTTTAGGTTTGCCATACGCGATTCTTCTTTCTTTTTTCTTCACTTTCCTTGTTGGAGTGAAAATTACGCATGCGAAAATGTTTGTGGTCGACCTTATCGTGCGCCTCATTGTCAGCCAACGATGACGTCACATATATATATATATGCTCATATTAACAATCAATCACATAAAAAACCAGTTTTCCTTCTTTTTTTGTACAAACATGATTACTCAAGGTCAAATAGGTACGAAGACTGATGAGAACACGGATATGACGGATTTTTTCTTTGTTATTTTTATCCTTTTTTTTGGAACGAAGTTCCTTATCGCGGCATGTGGTAAGAGTAAACTGGTAGAAGTCGTCACGTAACTAAAAAGCGTTATGCTACTTTTTTTCTAGATAGTATTCATGGTTTACGAGTATGCTGAAGCTATTAAGGAGGTCAAAATGAAAATCTAGAAGGCGGTTGCGAAAATTTTCAAGTTTTTCATCATGGGTGTTTTCATGGTTTCGAGAGAGCTGAAGCGCGGTCAAAATGAAAATCCAATATGGCGAAAATTTTATGAGAGCTTCTAAAAACTTATAGGTACTATATGGCTCTGTATTAAAAACGCGTATTGAATTCACACGTTCTCTTTCTCTCTGTCTCTTTCTATTATATTTAAGTGTGTGTGAGTGCGAGTATCGCGAAAGGAACTTCTTGATGTGACTCAGGCTGGCTGGACAAATCTTCAAAATAGCTCGCAGTTAACTAGGTCAATAGGGCACTTTATGTGACGGCTAAACACCCTTATTTCAGAATTTGTAACGGTACAGAATCTTCTGCCAGAAGTTTTATACGTAAATTCAAGCTGGCTGGACACAGATGTTTGCATTTTTCTACTAAACCACTGTACGTATCACAAAACTTTTAGCTCGATGCCTGTTACAAATTTATGTGACGCCCGTTGATATTGCAAAAAGTCGTCAAAATCGCTTCCGTTACCGAGATTGAGAGACCAGCGAAAAGTGGTTTTTCAAGCTGGCTGGACACGTCTTCGATCGATTATCTAAGATTGTGTAGCGTTACAAATTCTGAAATAAGGGTGTTTAGCCGTCACATAAAGTGCCCTGTTGAGCTAGATAAATGCGAGCTATTTTGAAGATTTGTCCAAGCAGCCTGAGTCACATCGTTCTTGACAGGGGCCCCCCGACCGCACACGGTTTTTGAGGGTAGCAAAGAATCCGACAGCCCACCTGATGGTTAGTGTAATGGTCATTCCGTGGGCATCTACAATACCAGAGGCATTGCAGATGCGCGAAAACGTGTGTGTAGGTACAGAGGGCTTATCATTTATAAGATTTGTACTGTATTTACGAATTTTTGTTTTGAATACTTATTATTCCGAATTATATATAGTAAATTAGGTACCTAAATACACAGAATCCAAATCCATAACAACTTTTACATCATAATAACATCATATGTACAATAATCTCTGTGTCTGTAACACAGTGTGTGTATACTAGCACAGACACAGACGTTCACTCTGTCTCAAATAATGCATAGCGTTGTACTTCATTGTTTTTATGTTTGATTGAGATGGACAAATTGTATTTGGCTTTTAGAAATAAAAGGTTATTATATTATTAAAAAAGCCACATCCAGCTACGCTTATCTGTGTTGAACGGAGACTTGTTTTGATGTTTTGAGCCCGTTCATCAAGCGAACATTGTTTTTTTTATTTTTTCTTTATCTACCTACTAAATATGTAATGACAAAGCCCTAGTTTTTGTGCTCAACAATATCGAATTAAGTATGTTATGTTGTAGTTTTAATATTCTCATGTAAGTGAATTTTGTATTCTTATGAGGATAAAGTTATCTCAAACACCATTATTATTGACCAATTTTGAAATCGGTCACCTTAATAGTAAGGCTATGAATAGTTTCAGGCATTTTAACTATTCATCAAGGGAAGGGGAATATTACTGTAAACTCTTTGATAGACATAGCAATAGGTAAATTGAATAGGTACTTACCTACTGCAGTGCGATTCTGTAACCGTCTCACCGTGAAAACTTTGTTGAAGTGAGCGTGGAGTGAGCTGTCATTCCAACTAATGCTAGGGATTGACATTATTGACAGCTCACTCTAAGCTCACTTCACCTAAACTTTTCACGAGGAGATTTTTACAGAATCGATCGTCTGTTTGTTAAGTGCTCTTTACATTTAGGTACCTATTGTCTTTTTCCAGGCCTGGTGACCATCGCGATGGCGTCGCCTTTTGGTTTCGATGACTTCCCCGGCCCGCCAAACTATGTCAAAACACCGCTTGGTGAGAGCATAGATAAATCCACCATGAAACTACTCAAGGTAATTTTATAGTCATTTTTCCAGATATTATTGCATATACCTGAGGATATTTATTATATACGATTGTGTGCAAGCATTCCACCACTTAACCCGATTCAGCCTGTACTTTGCTGCTCTGTCCCAGCGACGCCCTAAGCCGTGGTCCGTACCCCACAGGGGGTGACCTTAGCGTGTAGTCGCTTAGTTTTTAAGTTTTTTAAGCCCTGGCTGGAGGCCTTAATTTATTGAGGCATCTACAGGCAAACCCACCTCATAGGTTAAACTGCGAGATGCCAATCCCAAAAAAAAAAAGCATTCTACCACAACGCAAATATCTATAGGTAATAGATATACTTGGGGAAAGCCCAGAAAAAATATCGTGCAATAAATAAGGATAATTATGTTACTGTGAGTGAGTGTCATATGCAATTAATGACGTAAACTGATCAAGGCTACTCAAATGATCTCTATATAAATAAAAATGACGACTTTGAAGACAGGGGGTCTACTCCGAAGTAGTATCGGCCGAATGTTCGGCCGTTTCCTGCTACGAAGTTACTATTTGGTTCGGTCGGTACCGATCCTACACTCCTACACTCTTTCGAATATTGACTATGGTCCCGACCCAACTGAGCCGATCTGAACTTTTTTCGCATTTTTCAATAATATTCGGTTCGGCGATGTGTCGGTCCGATCCGAACATTCGCACTTTGCACTTCGGAGTAGGTCCCCTGGCGTCGTCACCGAGGAACGCCTAGAAAAACGCTGGTGTGATGATTTGGACTTGTTTCTAACCGATTGGACGGAGAAGACACAGCACAAAGTGGAAAAATATGGAGAGACCTTTGCCCAGCAGTGGGACAAGGAACAATGTAGGTTAACGGGAAAAAAGAAATGAATGAAAAAGAAATGATGTTCGTTGGTAAGCGCATCATTTGAGAACCACTGTGCACTTGAGAACCACTGTGAAATATTAACAAATTATTGACTACTATACCAATTACTATTAAATTATTGGCTCTTTTTAAATGATTGATTATTATTATTGACTAATATATTAATTAACTATAAATTATTGACTAGGTACTACTGTAATTTTGCGAAAGTCTTTTAAATTATTGTATGCCTAAAGACGGGTCATAAGATGTACCTACTAGGTATACCTAGTACCTAGGTACACCTACCTATAGGTAGGCATATTATATATATAGCTAGGCATATATGGCTAGGTATATTTTTACCTGTGTACAACATTAAAAGATTTGAATTTGAACAATGACCTTGGCAGGTGGCCTACGATTCGGCAGAGGACAAGAACGTGGTGTCGTCCCCTCTCAGTCTCATGATTCTGCTATCCTTGTTCAACTCCGGCGCAGGTCCCAACACCCAGGAAGAGATTACCCAGTTCTTGGGTGGCACAGATTATAAAAAGGTTAGTTTTTTTTTTTTTGTGAGTCTGTATAAACTGACTGGATGTTACCTATTATCCAAAGATGTGATGACTGTGTTTTAATACTTATAGATACATAAAATTGTTGACTTACTGAATGACTTATGTGCTGAACTGCTGATTAGCCGTGAACTTTATACGCACGCAATACCTGAAATCGTTAACAGTTATTTTTAACCGTTCGAGAAAGGATTCTAAATAACGAGAATTCAGATATCATTAAATATGTACAATTTACGAATCAACTTACCTTATCGTGGTAATTAAAGTGCGATCTATCAACGATGCAATCACTTTTATTATTTACATAAACATTTCACTATGCTATTTAAGTTAGCTATAATGACAAGAGTCATTACATGACGCGCTATAACAATGATAACGAAAATATGTAACACCTGCCCGATAAGACAATATGAGTTTCAGGGCAGTAGGTACCCTTTTAATATCACATAGTTGTGTGATACCTACACATGTTCATTTAAGTAAGTAATTCGAATAATGTCAATCAAATATGAAAAGATTTGGTAAAAACAAATTTTTATATGTTTTTTAACTACTCCGTTTCAAATATTGATTAATTTATCAAAATGATAGTCACATTAGGTACCTGGCCGTCAATATAAAACAACGGAAGAGGAAGATAGTGTTACACAGGAATCAGTCCAGGAGACAACGGTGTTCAAAGCCAAACTTTTTCTAAAACAGTGTAGATGATGCACGATGTATTCGTTACGGTCAACTAAACTCCATTCACATAATGATTTTGTGACAAACTAAACGTTTACTTTTCTTATATTTCCAGACTTCGGACTCTTACAGGGAGTTGAGCGAGAGATTCTCCCAACTGAACCCTGAGGCTCTGACAGTCGCCAACAAGGTGTACGTGTCCGACAAGTTCCGTCTACAAGACGCTTTCACCTCAGCCGCTCGCTCCTACCGCAGTGAAGTCGACACCATCGACTTCAGTAAAGCGCAACAAGCTGCCGACACCATCAACCAGTGGGTAGGTGCATCACTAACATACCGCACTTACGTCAACTACATCTTTCTAAAATCATGTCCGAAATTATCTACGAGCGAACGCCGCAGCAGAATTATGCAAGAACTGCCATATCTGGACTTACCTACGGCACTGGCAGTAGCACTTCTCTAGTGTATAAATATCATGACCTTCATGTTTTGATGTTGACAGGCTGACGAGAAGACCCACGGCAACATCAAGACACCAGTCAGCCCAGACGTGCTAGGCAGTGACATAGCTGCTGGTCTTTTTAACGTCATATACTTCAAGGTATGTAGTTTATATTGCTTCTAGCATGCTTTAAAACAACTCTACATAATTAAATATAGAGGGTGTGACGCGACTGGGTTTTCCCCAGATAATTGTAGAGTTTCAAAACAGTTTACGTGTACCTAAATTAAAAATGATCTTCTGCCAAAGCAATCACAAAAAGTTCCAAAGCCTTAGGTGATCGCCGGTTGAAAAATTTTCTTTTTATGTCATGTATTGTGTGTGTCTTTTGTTGGAGATCCTAAATAAATATAATTCTTCAATTTACAGGGACACTGGCACGTTCCTTTCAAATCGGAGGAGACGAAAGACAAAGATTTCCATCTCAACAAAAGCTCCGTAGTGCAGAAGCCGACGATGCACTTGTTGCAATCTCTGTATTACGCGGAGAGCTCTGAACTCGGTGCTCGGGTAAGCGTCAGATTGTTAGGTACTGGAACTGTTCTCTGAAGGACATCCATACAACCAGTATCTTTTGAAAAAGCATTTAAATCAACTTTCGGGACTCTGCAATCATTTATTTGCTTTATCTGTACCTATTAGATGGTTGAGCTGCCCTACAAAGAAAAGGGCTTCCGCATGGTCGTGGTACTCCCGAACGAAGTTGACGGGCTACCATCAGTGCTCGAAAAAGCATCGGAGAAAGGACTTCTGAACGACGTGTTCAAGCTAAGCCCTGCTGGATCTGATGTGGATCTAGACCTCCCGAAGTTCGATATCAAAAGCAAACTGGACTTCAATGAAATCTTACCAAAGGTTATTTCTTTAATAATATCGAGTTTCCATACATATTTAAGCGAACGGATGCGTATATATATAAAAAAATCCTCCTTTCCATATACCCACCTACATAAATCCAAAGAAGTGAATATTTAATTTCCAATGCTCGAAAATCTATGATCTTCTGCAGATTATTAATTGAAAACTCTTTGTAATTACAGCTGGGAGTATCCAAACTATTTGAAGAGTCAGCAAACGGTATTGTGCAAGACCAGTCGGTGGTAGTGTCCAAGGCCTTCCAAGAAGCCTTCATTAAGGTTGATGAGGAAGGAGCCACCGCTGGTGCATTCACAGGTTTGTAGCGTTGAGTCAACTACAACTACACTGGCCTGCAAAACTAAGTATCACACTTTTAAAATTGGAATAAGGTACACCAGATATACTTTCGAAATAAAAAGGACGCGAAAGTTGTATTATCAGCGTGATGGCTTGGCCATCAAGAACTCCGGATCTTAACCCAATTGAGCACGCCTGGGATGAGCTAGGGAGGCTATTCATAAGCCGCAGACCACCAACTACAGGGCCAACTACAAGACCCTCAGGGCATTCAAACAGGCCCTTATTGAAGAATGGGAGAATATTCCCCAACATCGGCTCCGAAACCTCGTGTTCAGTGTGCCAAACCGGCTCGAAGCTGTCAGGGCCCGAGGAGGCAATACCAGTCATTAAAAATTTTAACATTTAAAACATACTTATAAATGTTAATTGAGTTTTTTGAAACTAAGGTAAAAATGGCTATTTTTATTGTTTTATCTTTTTTTTAAGTTAAAAATGTTACTAATGTATAGTTTACTAGTTTCAAAGAAAGCTGATAAACGTTTTTTATTTTAAATCTCTAACTTCTATAGTTTAGAAAAAATTTGAATTTTAAAAGTGTAGTAGGTACTTAGTTATGCAGGCCAGTGTATATTATCGGACAGTTAACGTACCATGTTACACTTTATAGGACATCAATGGTAATGTTTAAAAAAATGCATTTTGTCGGTTCTCTTTCACAGGATCATTTGCAGTAGCAATATCTGCAAATTCCCAACCACCACCACCTGTGAAGTTTACAGTTGACCGTCCATTCTTATATCTTATTATCTTCGAAGACTTAGTTCTTTTTGCAGGCACTTACAGGCACTGATGAGGTAAAATATAGATAAACGACTTGGTTGCTTTCTATTGTGTTCGCAATGTTCACATCGCAGGCTAATTACTTTATTAATTTCCTATTGACAACCTGTATTAACTAGATAAAACTGGTTCCATTCACATTAAGCGCTTTACTGCCTATTTTTTACTTCAGTCTTCTTTTTTGTTTAATGTCTACTCTTGTCCTCTTCGGATTCTAAATACCGAATTTAAAATGTCTTCCTCACATCAGACTTTTCAGTTTCTCGCTGCATTAGGTATGCATGCAGATCAACTTCAGAACCGGTCCACCAAATGATTACCTACCGTACACATACGAAACAAGTTCCATTTATGATGAGCGTAATTGCTGAACTATGGATTAGTTTGATTATCATCCACGCCATTAGGTTCATAATCAGCCTATAATGTTCCCACTGCTCGGTGAGAGGGAGTGGGCTTTAATCCACCACACGGGCCCACTGCGGATTGGTAGATGTCACATGTCTTCGAATATTTCATGAATATGCATATCTTGCCATTGGGTTATATTGAGAGAAATTTAACTATCTCCTGAGTCACCTTCGACGGTGAAAATTTGTTTTCAACTGGTTGTTCCTTTTTCTATCTAATATTTTATAGCCCATCAATGGTGATGTCTTTTACTAAAAATGTGTATTGAATGTCTTTCCCAGGAATATTTTTAGAACCACAATCTTTTAATTACGAAGCACCACCTCCTATGAAGTTTACTGTTGACCGTCCATTCTTATATGTGATCCTCTTCGAAGACAAAATTCTTTTTGCTGGCAGTTACCTGCACTAATGATGAGGTAAAATATTGATAAACGACGTGGTTGCTTTTTATGGTGTTCGCAATGTTATTAATTTTGCTATCACTATTGAAAATCCCCTCTTCGCTTTTATTCACTAGATAAGTACAATTTGTTTCATTCACATAAGTTGCATTTAGCGCTTTACAATATCTTTTTAAATGAAGTCTCCTTTTTTTATGTAATATATGTCCACCATATAATATGTTAAATCTCTTCCCAGACATCACTCTAGATCTGACTTCAGAACTATCGATCCAAAAACCACACACCATTAAAGTAAATCAGACAGTAATCAGTAATCCGCTATGACGAGCGGAGTTGCTAACCTTTAGGTTACAGCAATTGATGTGTTCGGTTATCATCCACCGGATTGATATTGAGGGAAACGTCACTATCTTCCCAGCCGCCTTCGACAGTTAAGTTTACTATTGACCGTCCGTTCTTATATTTGATCCTCTTCGAAGACGAAATTCTGTTTGTTGGCACCTGCACCAACTAATCAGAGGACGTAGGTACCGTAAAATAGAATACGCATTTGGCTTTTGCTTATCGAAGTCGCGTCATCTCCGCGTCTCCATGTTCTTGTAACCATGCCATTAGTCTTGTTTCAACTGAATTTTAAATACCTATATATTGTCCTCTGACACTCCGCAAGTTATTCCTTGCATTTGCATTGTCATAATACAAAGCGGAAAGTCAGTCTTCTGTGCTGATGTCAAATTAAAATCGAGTACCTATCTATGCTGCAATTTTTTTTTATTATTCACAGGAATGTTTTTCGCGTTTACATCTGCATTATCGAAACCACCACCGCCAGTCAAGTTTACAATTGACCGTCCCTTTTTGTACGCTATTCTCTTCCAAGACAAAATTCTTTTTGCTGGCACCTACACCAACTAAAGCAAAAAGAACAACAACGTATAAACAACAACGTAGGTACAACCGTCTTTATAGCATGGAATTTGCATTTTGCATGTTTATCAAGATGTATTGTGTCATGTCTGCAATTCCTTCTTTTCATTTTGACATTGATCCTTAAATTGTCATACCTTATTACAACAATATCAAACAAATTCTAGTAAAACCAGTGAATAGTACTCGTAGAAGTGGAAGATCCAGTAACCGAACTAATTTAGGTTAGGAATCTAACAGAGTCGCAGTTCATGGTTTTTTTTTATCAAAATAGAAATAGGACCAGTGGGGTACCTAGCTGCATAACACTAACAAAATACCTAATTAGAATTCCTTCATTTTGACAATTCGAGAACCATTCATTGCGTTATTTACGTTGTTGAGCAGAGAAATTTTTCAAACATATAAAGCAGCAATATATTAAAGATTTCCGTAAAAATCCGTCGGATTGTGAAAGAAAGTGTTACGCAATTTGGGTGCTGGTTGTATTCCCATATTGATTGTTATCGACATGATTGATCGAAGAACACAGGGGCAATTCTCGTCATTTTAAGAACGTTCACAGTCTGAGGGGCAATTCTCGTAATTTTAAGAACGTTCACAGTCTGATCTCAGTCTCAATCTGTCGAAAATACCTCAAATTTCCCTACATTTTGACAAGTTTTTGACATTTGTTTGTCGCCGAGATGAGACTGCGACTAGATTTTGAACGTTTTAAATTACGAGAATTGGCCTGGTGACTTTATTTTCTCCACCACCATTAGCAATTTGGTTTACTGTTGATCGTCCATGTTTATATGCAAACATAGACCAAGGGTTTGTTTTATTTTCTAAATGGCGGCCACGCATGAAACCATTTTTATTTATCTTCTTTTATCGATTTCTATAGGACCAAAGTGTGGCCGCAATTTTGCGAAAAAAGAAACAAAATGGTGGACCAGTAGTTATGCCAGGCTCTATATAAAAATCCTCAATCCCTTATCTGTTACCAGTACCCACACCGATTGATACTTTTTAATAAGTTTTGTGTTCAGATTAGGATATAGGATTTCGATTATGCTTCTCAAATCCTCATCGGCTATGAACTTTCTTTTCTATTTCTGCTCTACGACTATATTTCTTTCTAACTAAAAATACTTGTCAATGGCGCCGATTCCCTTGTTCACAAACTAAACTAAATTTAAGTTCAGTGCATCTTTTTCTTTCTATTTCATTAAGAAAAGGACAGAAGATAAATATTAGTTTAGTCCTGTCAAATTAGTCAGCGCCTGATGTAAATTGACGTATTTTTAGTAGCCATGTTTTTAATCACGTCTAAACTTGCCATGGAGTATCTAAAGACAGGACTAAACTAATATTTATCTTCTGACCTTTTTTTAATGAAATAGAAAGAAAAAAATGCACTGAACTTAAATTTAGTTTAGTTTGTAAACAAGGGAATCGGCGCCAGTGTCGTTTACCTATTAATTTGTATTTTATATGTAGCAGTGCCTCATCATTATATCCTCCATTATTATAGGTACCTACCTATACTGACATAATGAGGTAGAATGATTCGGATTTTTTTTAGCCATTATTTCCGTAATAAACAGGCTAAATTGATTATTACATACTACCCACTTTTATAATAACTAATTCCTATAACACTACTATGTCAATTTTGAATTGTTTTTTTTTTTTAAATTAAGTAGTTATCTAAACTCCGCATACGCGAAGAGTATTGATATTTAAACCTAAATCAAAAAAAATATTAATTAGATGATTTTTTGTGGAGTCATCGACCGCAGTTATTGTAGTCACTTGCAATATCAGTTAAGAAAATCTGTTTTTTATTGTGTAAACTTCGTAATTTGTGTTTTCGGATTTTATCCTTTACTTGTGCTACATGAAATTGCTTCTTGCCATATTTCATGATTCTAGGTCAACGGGAAGTACCATATAGGTTTTGATTCCCTTGCGACTGTCAATATGTACCTATATGCGGCGTAAACGGAAAATAAACACCCGTATCTTTTGATTGCGTTTACTTAGAAGTTTGATTTTTTCACTGCTTCAAGGGATTGCAGCCCGAGTATTTGATATTAATTTAACATGATAACTCCACGCATTCCTTTGAAAAAGGGTCTTGACAGACTGACGGACAACGAAGTGATCTTATAAGGGTTTCGTTTTTCCTTCTGAGGTACGGAACCCTAAAAACCAAAAAAAAAGGTTTGATATCCATCGCGTCTGCTGAGTTAAGCTAGCCAGTTTAAAATAACCCTATATATAAGTATGGTTTTATTATCATTTACAGGATTGATCCTAGTAGCGACAAGCTCATTTTCTTCACCACCCTTACCAATACGGTTTACTGTTGATCGTCCATTTTTATATGCCATCCTGCACGAAGATAAAGTTCTGTTTGCCGGCACCTACACCAACTGATACTTAGGTATTGTGTTCGTCGTATTTGGATTATGCTTTTGCTTATTAAAACCTTGTCGTAGGTACTTCCACCTAACTAGGTGTTAAGCATTCTTGTAATTATTTTTTACTATCATCGCAATTCATTACTTCTCTTGCTCATTTTGTTTGCTTTAAGTATTTCTTTCCAAAAATGCTTGCCGGTGTTTAAGAAACACAACTTTTAATTATTCCGTATGTCTTTGTATTTGTTTGTCAACAAATAATTTTGCGGTAGGAATGTCACTTTGTCAGTAAATGAGCTACTCTTAAATCAAATATCTGATTAACCATAATTTATGGGCGTCAGTTTACATCCCCCCCTCCCCTCTCTAAAAGCTAAACGGCTGGCTCGAAAAATCTGAAAAATTTCATGATGGTAGGTGTCCATGTGATGAACTTTGAAGGAAAACTATATTGGCTTAGATAACTTTGTTAGTTCAGGAGATAAAGAGGCCTAACTTGTAAAATGCGCTTACTTAGAAAACTTCGTACAAAAATAACGAAATATTAGGTAAACATGCAAAATATTAAAAATAAAATCATAACAATTATCTATTGATACGGAACCCTTTGTGCGCGAGTCCGACTCGCACTTGGCCGGTTTTTTTTCTTCTTCATAAGATACATGTCAATTTGACAAAAATTTTGTCTAACCATAATAGGTGTATGTGTACACCCATGGGGTTAGCAATTACAATCTGAATCATTTAGAACGATATTGCTAATCCATTGCTTTATATGTTGTTGAACCGTCTAATTGAAAGCCAATCCTACTGGCAGTGTGCTACGCAATTACCCTTCTGGATGTGCCATTCACCGCAACATTCCTTTACGTTTCAGATGATTCTTAAGCTTATGTCCGTCACGTGCCGTTCCGTTTGTTCTTTACACACCATCACCATGATGTGCCATTTTGATTTACGAAACAATGATTTTTCGTAATCTATTAAGAGCGATGACATTCCCTTTGACCTGGTATTGTCGCATGCTGTGTCACTTATTTAAAATGTAAGCATTTATTGGTATTGTTTGTCATTTCCAGCACTCATTCTAACAGATTCTCTACCACTAGAAACAGTCAAGTTTACCGTGGATCGCCCATTTATGTATTTGATCCTCTTCGAAGACAGAATTCTTTTTGCTGGCACATGTATCGATTAATTAAGGTGATATAAATACTATACGATTAAAGTAAGAACAGGTCTAGCCTCGACTAACTAATAACTTCACTAAGAGTCCACACGGCTCAAAAAGTTCGTTAAAAAGTTACAATATTGGTCGAAGGTCAATCCTCTTCTCATTTTGATCGCATAAATATACTTTCTACTTCGAATGTTATTCGGTGATGTGATCAGTTTCCATTTTATTATTCTAGCTTTCCTATCCGATACTAACTCCTCATTAATTCTTTATTATGTCTCAAGTTTTCGATGTCAAAATAACGTTATGTTTGAACCATATCGCCGTTTTACTCAGGATGTGTCCCAGAACATCCATTTTACCACTCAACTTTTATAAGTTCAGGGTAGGGTATCTTGTTCTTATTAGCGCTCGTCTCGTCTATGTCTTAAGTAGAAAAGCGGATTTTTCAATACAAAATATATAGTTTCAGCCTTCAAAATCGGGTTTGCTATAATTATCTACGTCGTTTTCGAAATTGTCGGGCTTCGGATCTGAACGAGTTGCTTCCTAATTCCTTAGATTCTTTTCCTTTTTTCTTTTCTTTTTTTTTCCTTGTTATGTTGTATACGCGACTCGCGTGTTGTGTGACATTTATTGATATCGTTTGTCCTTTCCAGGAGCGGTTATAGTACCAGAATCATTAGATTCACAGCCACCGGAGCCCGTGAAGTTTACAGTTGATCGTCCATTTTTGTATCTGATCCTCTATGAAGACAACATTCTTTTTGCTGGCACCTACACAAAATGAGGTGACAATAAATTGAATAACACATCTAGGTTGTAGAAGCTTACCATTTTAATTTTCCTATCTTTCCATCCATTCCGTCACAAGTTGATGTTGCATATTTTATATCTGGGCCTCAATTCTGCATGGTAATTATTATTTCCCGTGTAATCTTACCGCGTGCAAACCACGTACGGGTGTCAAGCGTGGTATTTTGACAGTTCAAACCACGCCAACATTGCGTTAATTTCGCGCGATTCCGTTCATTGTGACAGAGAATATGTTATTAGCAGATGTCGTGATTAGCTAAGGAATTGACGTGGTTTCGAAGTAAGGAATCATTAAGTGGTCATAGTGAATTAGGGCCTAGGAACGAAAACCTAAAAACTTAGGGTTATTTTGGTTCATGTCAAGGGTCTTATTTCCCAAATCTGTTTAAGGACCTCTTGGCTGTAGTCTCTTCCCAGTCGAACAATAGCCACATTAGGAACTTGCACGGTGTCCTAGTTTTAGTCAAGCCGAGGATGAGTTTGTGAAAAGATGTGGTTTCTTCGTGATACATTGTTGTTTATAAGTGACTGTTATAACATGTTTATAATAATTCACGAGGCAAAACGTGTATGTAAGGATCGTAGCTGGTGGCGTTCTGTAGTTTCTGCCTACACTCCATGGGATGAAGGCGTGAGAGTATGTCTGTATGTATAATATTCACTTACAATAAACCAATTGTGATCCACAGGTATTCTTGCCGTGCCTCCGTCTTTGGATTTCCGACCACCGCCAACAACGAAGTTTACAGTTGATCATCCGTTCTTATATCTGATTCTCTTCGAAGACAAAATACTTTTCGCTGGCCTCTTCACAAAATAAGGTGATTTATTATGTCGAGTGTTGTGGTGGAGCTATGTAGTTTCTGCCTACAGTCGTGAGTTTATGTATGTACTTATCTGTTATTATGTTCCTACTTGGCACGGGGGCAACCTTATATCTTTTGATCGCTTATTCATTTTTCACCTTATTAGTATCCCGTTTAGAGTTGAGTTGAGTTGACTGCCAACTAACCAAAACCTCATTAAGCATAATGGTGGATCTGAGGGGATAATCAGCATCCATTTTTGCTCCAGTGGAAAATTTCATAGATGTCTCTCGTGGGGAAATCTTTTTGGACGTTGTACCCTCCATTGGGGAAGGAGTATCCGTATGATTTGAATTATTGCTGTCTTACTCTGAAGTATCTGAATAATTATTACCCATAGTAGGTCTATAGGAGTCTTCAACGTTTTATTTTTGGTTAAACAGTCCTCAGGAGCCGCGAGATAGCGATTATCTATTTGGACTTCTGGGATTTTCCATTTATCGCAACGGAACTGTGAGAGATGGCTTCATCACGTCCTTGAGTGTTTGATGAATTACCTGTTGAAGGATAATATTGTCATCAACAGGAGGAGGTTTCATACTTCTATCTCCAGCACCGAGAAGCATTGTGAAGTTTACAGTTGACCGTCCATTTTTATATGTGATACTGTTCGAGGACAAAATAATTTTTGTTGGTACCTACACATACTGAGGTGATACTTCTGCAGTAGGTAATAAGTAGGTATACCTAATTACTTTTTTCGTAAAATAGGCCTGCAAGCTTATATCATCTTTATTCACACACTTTATTAAACTCCTTCCTTTTTCTTCTAGGCCTTAAAACCTATGATTCATTTTCTGTCTTGTAAATATTAAACTTCAAACCACTCATTAATACCAAAGTGGAATTTAGACTTAGTATTCTTCCGAGAATAGATAGGTATCCTACTAGATACGTTTGTTTTGTAGTTAGCTACTATAATTTAGAGTAGATACCTAATTTATTTGTTGTGCCCGTGTAGCTTTGTCCACGTCTCCTGCTCAAATTACTTACTATAGAGGTCTTATTAACCGTTCATACTTATTGTATAGGTCTTATAAATCGTTCATGTTACCGTTACGGTATTCTTTTTAGGGTTCTGTACGTAAAATACGCGCGTTGTCGTAGAGTTGCGGTCACCAACCTATCTAATGAATAAGGTTTCGTAGCAAAATGGTTGTTATCCACTTGCCCAGTTACAAAATAAGTGAAATAATTTAAAACTTTGATCTTTTGACGTACCAAAATCGGAACTAACGCCGTTATCTTGTTTTTGTGAATGCAATCTCACAAAACAATTTCACAAATGCTTACTTACAGCGCCCCCTGTCAATGTTATTCAAGTTCAAAGATCCTTGTAACACTGCAGGTAAACATAATTATTTATTTGTTGGAGGTTCATGTATTTTAATATTTATATTAGGAAAATAAAACGATGTCTCCAACTACCTCAGTTTTCTACTAACCACCAAAAACCATTGACAAACAAACTTTATTTTGCGGTCAGAAAAATTAAAATCTTTGAAAACGGAAAGTATATAAGTTACGGAGTCTTTGCCGGTATTTTGCAGCGTAAAACGTTGTACATGACATGCAATGAAAGAATTCGAAAAATCTTTTATAAAAAAATAATTATATACATATTAACACTTACTTTTCCGACGGTAACGACATTTTTCCTCTTAAAGACTCAAAGAAAATCAAATCAACAGAGTATTCTTAAAAGTTATAGCATTAATCTATTACTTCCTTAAAATAAATTATTATAAGGATTTTTTTTGGAGGTCCTGTCTTTGGATTCAGAAACACCACAACTGACGTTTACAGTTGAACATCCATTTTTATATTTGATTCTCTTCGAAGACAAAATATTTTTTGCTGGCACTTACACACAATGAGGTGATATATATTTTAAGGTTCCATATGTTATGGGTTTGAAAACTTTTTAGTGCCTAGGTGTAATCCTACATATGGCCCGACCACACATACTACAACCACATCGCAGCGACAAAATGTGGGCAAGCAATGGTTACGTGTGGATAGAGTCGCTGCAGCTTCTTGCGATTGCGTTTACCACAACGCAACTACAAAATTTCAATGTGGTTGCGTTGTCACTAGACGTTGCGATGTGGTTGCGTTGTGGCCAGTGTTTGCAGATAGACAGATCGATCCCTGTTTGCGATGTGGTTGGCCGCTAGTGCGCGGTCTCGCTGGTGGTTGTGTTGTGGTTGCGAAGATGCCTTGGTGTGTTCGGTATCGCCCACACGGTTGATTTTGACGGCCAAATGCCATCCGTGTGAATAATCTATTCATTTTCATACAAATTGGCGCCCGTCGATGCCGCCAAATTGGTGTCGTTATGGTGTGGTTGTTGGTCGTCTGCTCGGGACCGTAATCTTCTTTGCCTTAGAAAAAATTGTAGGATTGTGTTTTCTTCAAGACGGGCTCAAGTTTTGTAGTCTTGCTTATAAAAATGTGCCAAACAGACGTTTAAATCGTTAAGCAACAAGGGTCTTAGACAGAATAGCGGTTGTCTTATTTCTCATTCAATTTACACAATCGCTGATGTGTATAACCGAACTGTCAAACATCTTATATTAGTAAAGTTTAATGATACGACACACGTTTATGGTATAACTCCCGAAGTCTCGACTCCGTTTTAGACTGCGGTTTCACCCGCATAAGTTTCGATCCTATGGGAATATCGGGATAAAAAGTATCCTATACGTCAATCCTGGTTATAAACTATCTGTGTGCCAAATTTCATCCACATCCGTTCAGTAGTTTTTGCGTGAAAGAGTAACAAACATCCATCAATCCGTCCATACAAACTTTCACGTTTAGTAAAATAGGCACATTAGAGGCACTTTTGAACGTCAGAAAGAAGAACCTAAACTCCATTCAGAACAAGGACATTTAAACAGACCTTTTTTTACAGTCCATTCAACAGATTTTAACTTCTATTCCGTCTTTCTATAGGTACGGAAATCTGTTGTAGCGTTCAGCGGAGTAATTGTGTAGGTACCTAACAATGGCTTTCATTTTGATAATTCAACAACATTCATTACGATAATTACGTTGTTGAGCAGACAATTTTTTCGAACATATGAAGCAATGGATTACTAATATCCTTCATATTGTAATTGATAGTGTAGCGATCAATCGGAATCAGAATCATTTTGAAGCAAATTGCTAATCCATTGCTTCATAAGTTGTCTGCTCAACACGTAAATAACGCAATGCATGTTGTTGAACTGTCAAAATGAAACCGATTCCGATTGATCGTGTGTTACGCAATTAGGGTGCTGTTCTTCATGAAATTAATCAAAATAGTAATCAATTAGAAAAATTGCCATCATACTTTTCATCGGACTAAAGTAGGTACCTAAGCGTGGCTTCAGAATCAGAATTCATTTATTTGAAACTAGCTTCTGCCTGCGACTTCGTCCGCGTTCCATCGCTCGCCCGCGCTACGAATACTACTTCGTCCGCGTCCCATCGCTCGCCCGCGCTACGAATACTACTTCGTCCGCGTCCCATCGCTCGCCCGCGCTACGAATACTACTTCTTTTTCGCTTAGCGTTCTTTCTGGCATTTTTTCCCTTTTACTCGTCTCCTAAGGATCGTAGCGTAATGTTACATAGCCTATGACCTTCCTTAAGAATTGGGCTATTAAACACAAAAAGATTTTTTAAAATCCGACTGGTAGTTCCGGAGATTATTCCCTACATACATACAAACAAACAAATTTTACTTCTTTATAATACAAACAAAACAAATATTAGTATAGATGAATATAGCTAACTTAGAAAGAATTTAGGTAGGGAATTAGGTAAATGAAGATGTTGTGTTTTGCCCTCTAACTACTTTTTGTTACGGTAGGTACGTGGGACATATTATATGGAACGAAATATTGCCTATGCGTATATGCTATCATGTTATTGGGTACTGCTTACACCCTAACCTATCGTAACCACCTAAGGATTCTATGGAAACTAAAGCCTGTTCACGGAGGCGTAGCTTCATAGACACGTATCCATTATGTATCTAACTATCTAGGTACGGTTGGTGTACGACTACTTGCTGCAGAAAACTATGAAACTCATGCGTATGCAGCCTTCATGACACATGCCGTTCCGCGTGTCGTATATTAAGGCTACATTGAGCGGAGCAGCAAGTGTTTATGTTATAACAATTATTTTCAGTAGGCCAAGCACGAACGGGGTGTAAACTACTTTTTTCATATCTAAGGGCGACAGTAATTGTGCTTGTCGCAAATTTTTTAACTAAGAAGTAAAATGCTATGGGATAGTTGTAATTTCGATTTAAAAAACCGTGCCCTTTGCGGACAAAGTTTAGTACGCCAGGCTGCACAAACCGCCCGACGTGTTTTGAAGCGTAACTGCTACGCCTCAGTGGACAAGCGCAGGGTATAAGAGCGCTCGTCTAACTTTTTTTTAGGTCCTACATTCGGTCAGTTTTTTTTTTTGTACTACCTTCGTTTTGTAGGATGTGTGCGTTGATACATTTGATCTCCACTGTTTCATTTAGCTCCTACAAAAAATCGGCCACCAATAATTGTATGCCGTCTGCGAACGCTCTAACGGCTCTAGCGTCTTCAGGTTACACAGTCACACCTACTGAAGCAGAGGTTTTACATCGTCGGTCGTGTCGTATCACCCAGTAACTGGGTTGTGGAGGTCTGTTAAACAGTCGCTTCATGTAAAATACTGATATTTAGCTGCATCCAGTTAGGCTGGAACTGGAAGCCGACCCAAGTTGGGAAAAGGCTAGGCAGATATTGAGGCGTTGAGAGGTCGCCTACAACAGTGGTTGCTAGACTTGTAGATTTGTTCAGATGATGGATTCTACCTAAATATTATATTTGTTCCGCAGGACTTATTTTGCAGAATTATTCTTCTATTAGTTTACCGCCGCCCGCTGTGAAGTTCACGGCGGATCATCCCTTCTTGTTTCTAATACTTTTCGAGGATAAAATCCTCTTCGCTGGCACCTATGCTTATTGAGGTGATGTTCCAACGCTTAATTTCTTCGTTTCATCAGTCATTACCAGTAACTGCTTTGTTAACACCGTATAATACGAAATATGTTTGTCTATTTACTTGAAAATAATTCGGTTTATTGCACCCATTTCTATCTTTAAGGCGGAAAGTCCCGCGAAATTCAAACTTTCGTAGGTACAGACGCCAGCAGGTCAAGCTACCCGAAACTGTCAAATTTTCCCAATCAATTTTGAACCTTAATGATTTAACGATAAAGTTGAAAATCTATTAAAGAAATTTGACAGACTGTAGTAGCTTGATGTGCTGGCGTCTGTACCTACGAAAGTTTGAATTTCGCGGGACTTTCCGCCTTAAAGATAGAAATGGGTGCAATAAACCGAATTATTTTCAAGTAAATAGACGTGCGAAGTTTTTTTTTTGCAATTTGCAGGTCAGTGTCAGGTTGTTGGTATTTTGATTAAAATATGATTCGCAACTGTAACAATTATGACTTTACAGAATTATAATCGCTAAATCATCAATACAACCCTCTAAGTTTATATTATATATAATTTTATTTTATTAATTGATTGATATTGCATGAAATAGTCATTCAATAGGATTATATATGAACTTAGAGGGTTACGCTACTTACTTCTAGCGCTCGCGAATCATATATTGTTCAACATAAAACTTGACGCTGACCTGGACCTTGCAAAAAAACGTATGAAAATTTTGAATTTCGCGGGCTACCTACTGCATCCCCCTAATGCACTTGCTTTTGGTAGATTCTTATTAATTTATCACGCAAAGATTTTTTATCGCGCACTGGATTAGTTGAAAATCAAGTGCGCGATTATAATTGCCCGTCGGTACGAGGGACTATAAAGCACGCTTACTGTCTTACTTCAGAATATTTCAGAACTAAGGGCTGATCTTTCCAACGCCAGATAACCATATCGGAGGATTAATTTTGAATTTTTGACAGTTCTTCCATACAAAAACTGTCAGATGCCAATTTTATTCCACGGATAAAAATTACGGTCGATTGAAAAATCAGCCCTAAGGAGGATAGCGGAACTAACATGTTTTTTTTTTAATTTACAGGCCTGGTAGCCGTTACTATGTCATTGATGTCAAGACCACCACCGCCAATGAAATTCACTGTGGATCATCCTTTCTTATACGTTATACTGTTTGAAGATAAGATCCTTTTTGCTGGCACCTATGCTCTGTAAAAATTGTACTTCCTTATTTGAAATAAAAAACAAAATTATGTACTTCAAAAAAACAAAAACAACTCTTTCTACATCATTACATTTTTTTTTTACATTTATGTAGTATGTCGTGTCTGTCAATGATTAAAGTACATTAAAAATAAAAACACAATATTATTTTTCAGTGTTTTATTTAACCCAGTAAGATAATACTTTGTTGTGTACAGACGCCAGCAGATCAAGCTACCCGAAACTGTCAAATTTTCCCAATCAATCTTGAACCTTAATGCTTTAGCGATAAAGTTGAAAATCCATTAAAGAAATTTGACAGATTGTAGAAGCTTGATGTGCTGGCGTCTGTACATACATTCATACAATACTACGAATTTAACAATTTTACAGTAAGTCAGAATTGGGAAACAAAGAAAAATAAAGAGGCTATGAATAATTTTTGAGAATGTATAATTATGTCGCCGCCATCTAGCTTAATTAGCCATTCAATTAACTGCCTAGCCTTTTAAATAAACGGCGCCGTTCAACTAGAGGCCTGAATAATATTCAGCCAATGCATTTACAACATTTAATTAACCGGCTGGCTGATGCTTAGGCCATTAATATAATAGGGTGAAAATGTGAGAAAAAAAACTGTTCAGGGTTAGGTTAGGTTTTTTTTCGCTTTGTATTTTGGTGTGTGGTTATACTATTCTTTTTTTTTTGACGTGACAACGTCTTATAAATTGGTTTGCCGGGTGACACTTCAAGAAACTGCGTTACGCTCCGCTCACGTTATGCGCTCACAATGAGAGCGAGTGAGAGGCACGCGTCCCTTCCACTCGGGCATGGTTAGCCCGCCTAAGAGCGAGAGAGACAGACATAAAAAGTGAAAGGCACGCGTCCCTTCAAAGTCGTTGTCACGTAAAACTTTCGCCCGTATACCGACTTTACAGGCAACCAATTTTTTTTTTTTTTGACAATATCTGCTATTTGATACAGATGCTTTCAAACTGTGATCAACAACGCGCAAGCCGAATTGGTCGCAGTAACTAAGCCAGGCCACCCAGACCAAATGGGTCAAAATCTCATCCCTGCCTCTGGGCTGGATTGAGGTCAAGAGTGAGCCCATTGTCAATAAAAAAAAAAAAAAGATAAATGATTTAATTTTCTAAGTAGGTTTGTACAAACAGTTTTACACGTCAATCATATTTTAAAACTAGATGAGATCGGCATTTCCTATCTGACTAGTCTGAGAAGAAAGGCCGAAACAAACTCAGAGGTCACAGTCTTTAATCTTGGCCAGATCATATGAAGACCATGTAGATCGATGTCTGAGATGGTCTTTTAAGGATAGACCCACACAGATTGAGAGGACCTGTCCAGTCAGTGCACGCATTTATCAGAAATGCAAAGTGCAGCTCAACTCAAAACTTAATCAGCTCGACGATTCGACGAACAATACCAAAGAAAGGACATTTTGGGTAGGCCACATTAATTACTCAAACTGCCAGACCAAGACAAAAACTAACAGAGCAAGGAGAAAAATAAAAAATAATATAAATAAAATGACCCACATAGTCTTCACATTCACAATAATTAAAATAATAGAATACTTTACAAAGTAAGCAAATGTCACACAAAATTCATTAATGTCAAACTGTATATAAAAAAACCAACAAAACCGAAAAAAAAAGAAACATCCAATATGTAAAAATTGGAAGCAGCTTAATGCCAAGCCTTTTTGTCCTCGATATAATCCTTAACGGTATAAAAGGCTTTCTGGCACAACTTACGTTTAATGAATGATTTGAATTTATTAAGGCTTAGATCTTGAACTTTATTGTAAAAGCGTATACATAGGCATCTGAACGAGCCACCTATTTTCTTGAGCTTTATTGTAGGTACAACAAATTTGTGTTTGTTGCTAGTATTTATATCATGGATATGATATAAATACTAGATTTTCTTGAGCCTTACAATAAGGCTCAAGAAAATAGGTGGCTCGTTCAGATGCCTATGTATACGCTTTTACAATAAAGTTCAAGATCTAAGCCTTAATAAATTCACTGTATTTTTTAAACAATTTAATATTTTTATGGGCATATAAAAGATTTTCATAAATATACTGAGAAGGCACAGTCATAACATTAATCTCTTTAAATTTGTCTGTGAGCGAGTGTCTCGGACTTAATATATAAATTGATCGAACAGCTCGCTTCTGCAAAACAAAGATAGTCTGAATACCAGCGGCATTTCCCCACAATAGAATACCGTACGACATTACACTATGAAAATTTTGCTAACAGCGTATGCTGCGGAACTTAGCTTTTTTGACAATTTGTCTATATGCGAACCCCACTGAAGCTTAGCATCCAAAGTTATGCCTAAGAATACTGTGCTGTCTACAGAATTCAATTCTTCGCCCTTTATCAACACATTAGTTTTCACCTGCCTAACATGAGGTAGCGTAAACTTAATGCATTCGGTTTTTTTCTCGTTTATAAGTAAATGATTAACATTGAACCAGTGGACTACTTTAGAGATCGCGCCATTTACATCGTCAGTAACCTGCTGCTGACGTTTAAGTTTAAACAAAAGTGAAGTGTCATCTGCAAACAACACTATATCATGATTATCCTTTAAGAGGTACGGCAAGTCATTAATATAAATAAGAAACAAGAAAGGACCAAGAATTGAGCCCTGTGGGACTCCCATTGTTACTATAGATCCGGGAGATCTTTTTCCATTAACATCAACGCTCGGAATCCTCTTACTCAAGTATGAATTAAGAAGATCCAGAGCAACGTTCCGGATCCCGTAGTGGCGGAGTTTCCTGATTTAAGTTTTGTGAAGAACGCAATCGAATGCCTTGGACAAATCATAGAAGATGCCCAAGGCATCGCATTTGTCTTCCCATGCATTACAAATATGTCCTAAAAGTTCAACATCCAGTAGTTGAATGACCCCTTGTAAAACCGAACTGTTTGATATGTAATAATTTGTGTTTATTTAAAAATCTTTGCATTTGTTCTAATATTAATTTCTCAAAAATTTTACTAAAGAAACAGGAAGAAACAGAAATAGGTCTATAATTTGTGGGGTCTGATGTACTACCCGATTTAAACAAAGGTATTATTTTGTGTATGTGTACTCCTAGAGAATGTATGAACAAGTGCTACTACGAAATTGTAAATCAAACCCCAAATAATTTCCATTGTTGTCAAAAATATGAATGGACTCTTATAATTATAATAAATGTGCTTCTTTTTGTGTGCTCCAAGTAACTCCTATTTTGTAGTCCTAAAATACAAGAGCACAAAATAAAAAAAAAATCCTTTTGGGGTGCCCTAGCTTAACTAGCTTGATGAGATTACCCTTGGCCTGAGGCTAAGCATTGCCATACAAGGTGCTAATGCCGCCAGTCTCTTGAGTACATTACCAGTCGACAGCAATGCGGATGAATTTTTCAATGCTATATTTTAGTTTGTGAATATAAATTTAGTTTGCTATATTTTAGCTTTATTTACTTAGGATATAATTTTGTTACTTATATTAATTAATTAGGTATTAGTTGTTATTTACTTTACATAATTTACATCATTAGAAGGTCAATGATTTAAATCGAGGATTGCTTAAACATTTACCATTATTTAGTACTTGAAAACTAAATTATCTACAGTAAATGAAAGTCCATGTTCTCTCCTAGTGTTATGATATACTTACTTAATTTAAATAAATATAAGAATCGGCTAAAAAATATTACGACGTCAATAATTGTATCACAAAGGAAACAGTTTACTTTTCTTTGTGTAACGTAACAACGTACTTATGTATTTATTTTTTCTCAATTAAGTACTTAAAACGTTAATAAACCCCGCACCTCGACTAGCACTTTCAGAATTGCGGCCTTGGCTCTTACAAATAACTTGTTACTCATTTTCAATGCTCAGGAAAACGCTTTGTTTAAACTTGTAAAACAATAAACATTTAATAATCGGTACTCACTGTGTGCTCAGATCATTTTGGGACCAAAAAGTGTCTGCTACTGACATCTAGATACTTTGTTATTTTCTTGATTCACATAAATTTGTCTCTATTTAATAAAATAAAACAAACTATTAAAAAACTATAACGACATTGTTACTGTTCAAATACTTTGATACGACTTTTATCATGAAAACTCGGAAAACTTTTGCTTTGTTTGTTTGATTCTTTTTTTGTTATGACTTATACTTTTAATTTTTGAAGTTAGCTACAGTACTATCTTAAAACTAGTTTTTTTTTACTAATTCTAAGTAGCTCTATGAATAAAAGGAAAATCATGAAAATTCAGTCGATTTATTATAATAAACGTATACTTTTCATTTTCTCTCGTCAGATAAAATAACAAAAAATGGCGTTTACAGTTAAAATTTATTCAATATAACGGTGGTCCCACATATCATACCAACTATCACCAGATAAAAAAAAACGTGTTTTTTTTAATACTAGCTGACCCGGCAGGCGTTACTGAAACATATACAATATTGTTTTGTCCCATCGTCGGAATTTAGTTTTGTCCTAATATTTTTTCAGTCTTGATTTCATGAACTCTTGTTGACCATAATTAATTACGTCTAGTCTAGGTCAGACATTATGAAAACGCTGACGGACTACGGACGGAGTGACCATGGACTGGAGTGACCGAGTGACGGGTTGACGGCTGACGTCCCTATACATATTGTAGTCTTTGCGGCTGACCTAACCTAAAGATAAACATAATTGTTGTTTGTTTCAGTTTTTTAATTTACATACAAGCTTTATTATAACAGACACTTATAATTCACTGCGTTATTTCCAATGAAAAGAATGTCTACGTTAAGGAGATATATTGGTAAGTTAAAAAAGTAAAAAATAAAGTTTGTTGTTGTCAGTCTTGTAGAATAATCTTGTTTATTCTTAAACAGCTTTTGCAACTATCAATAGACTAAGTAGGTATTTTAATATTCAATTGGCTCTAATTTTCTATCAATCCGCGCTATAACTATATTAATTATGTACCTCTATTAAAAAAAAAAAAAACTAAAAACTGATCTATTTCAGACATTGGGGCTAACCTCACAGATGAAATGTACCAGGGCATGTACCATGGTTCAAAGAAACATGAGCCCGATTTAGACATAGTGTTGGCTCGTAGCTGGGCTGCAGGGCTAGACAAGATGATCGTTACTGGAGGCTCCTTGACAGACAGTTACAAAGCTATTGAACTGGCACGGTCTGATCGTAAGTCACCAGGGCCCTAATTTACTATGACCACTTGCCGATTCCTTACTTCGAAACAACATCAATTCCTTAGCTATTCCCGTCAATCCCGTGTTCATTTCGCGCGGTTTCGTTTGTTGTGTCATAGAGAATAAGGCCCCTGCTTTATATTATATTGGAATTATGGTTGTGGACTGTGTCTGACTCTGCGTGTAATCTGTGATCTGTCCCAATCCCAAAACTATTTGCAGAAGGTTATAAAAACCTACTTTGTCAAATAAAATATTTAGGATGATTTAAAGTTAGAATTTCAGGTTCAATTACTACAAAGTATATAAAAAATAATAAAATGCTAAACACTCAATTTATAAGTAGCACTGTAAATATAAAATGTAAACAAATGGATGAGAACATGTGGATGTTGGGTATGTTTCCTCACCCATTTGTTTACATTTTCATCGAAGACTTTAGGAACAGACGTATACGCATGTTGCGTTGAGTACGATTCCCCCATAGAACAATTAATATTTGTAATACTTACAGTACCGTCTACAGATAGATTTTTTTACAGGTTGTGGGCCTGTTTTTGAGATTAATGTTTATAAATGCAACAGCTCTAATAATACAGGAGTAATTCCATTATCTGAGGCAACCTTTTTAAGGCTTTCTCTTTTCTCTCTATTTCTGGTGAAAGTCTCAGTTTAAGGGGGGGTGTGCCAGCGTAGCCCGCAAAAATCAAATTTTCTTATGTTTTTTGCAATTTGCAGGTCAGTGTCAGTTTGTATATTGAACAAAATATGAATCGCGAGGATAACAAGTATGTATTTACAGAATTATAATCATTAAAAACATCCATACAACCGTTAAAGTCCATATTCATATTATTTTTATTTGTTAGGGTTGCGAATGATATTTTAATAAAATTTGAATTTTGCGGACTCTATCGCATCCCCCTTAAGAGAAGTTAAAAGGTAAAGATTGGGGTTTTTAAAAGAATAGTACCCTTCAACTTCGTCATAGTTATTAATATTATTAAGGGCTGATTTTTCAATCGATTAATTGAGGAATAGAATTGTTGACTGACTGATTTAGTACGAAAGAACTGTCAAAAATTCAAAATCATTCCTCGAATAAAATTACCTGTCATTGGAAAAATCAGCCCTAAGAAGTATGTAAGTATACATACAGTATGTTTCATTAATTGGTTTTATTTTTGAAGTGAGTAGTTTTTGGTTTTTACTTATTTTCTCTTCTACTCTTACACACGGAGTCTACATCTCTTTATCTACTCTCCTATTGCAGGTATGCTGGAAGAGATTTCTTTACAAATAAGCATCACCTTTGTATGTATTTTTCTGTTTCTTTCTCCTTGTCTGTTAAAAAAAGGTCTTATTTCAGCCAGGTTATATACAACTGTAGGCTGTCACCCCACCAGATGTAAAGACTTTTTGCCTGATGCCGAAGCCTACCTGCAGAGTCTCCGAGACCTAATAACGGAAAACAAAGACAAAGTTGTTGCTATTGGGGAGTGTGGACTGGACTATGACAGACTAAACTTCTGTGATAAAGATGTTCAGCTTAAGTAAGTTCGTTAAGTAGTTTCTTAAAACTAGCAATATCCAAAATAACTACCAAATTCTTCTTCTTCGTGTCACTGGCACAACTGAATTTTAAATGTTTTTCCCAAAACTTTGCCATTTAAATTAAGATTGAAACTTTTTGGAATAATTTACTGAAACAGCATATATTTTGTGATGGGTACCTATATTCAAATTTTATTTGTTTCAAATTGACGTTATATCAAGTTAAAGAAATATCAACTTTATTTTAATGATCATTCAGATTTCAGTGACTAGCACTATTGAAAAAGTTATAAAAATGTTTGAAGTGGTAAGGTAAAGCATAAACTGAACTTTATTGTGTAGGAATTAAAGTTATTTTTCCATTAACTCATATCTCACACCACAGTTCCCAGTTTTTTTTTTATTGACAATGGGCTCACTCTTGACCTCAATCCAGCCCAGAGTCAGGGATGAGATCTACGGTGGAACGAGCTTGCCCAGAAGAAGCCTATTCACTCTCGCCTTGAAGAGATTCGGGTTGTATGAACTCGGGAATGCAGACGCAGTTTACGAGTTTCTGGAGACACGTTTTCAAATTAGCGAGCGAATATGCTGAAACTCATTCATAAGCGTTATTTTATTGTTAGCCATTAATGTTCCACAGTTGGTCAAAGGTATCCCTACTCTATTTTCACCTCTCACTGTCCAGTCCAGAGGTGCCAAGGACAAATCTTTATTAAAGGAGTCCAGCTCATCTTGCCATCTCCGTTTGGGCTTACCGCGATGAGGACCCACTGGGTCGTAAGTTTGGCCCATTGGTCGTCTGACATGCGGGATAAGTTTCCAGCCCAATTGCAGTTAAGCGTGGCAGCTTTTTGAGTGACTTCAGATATTTTAGTGATGGAACCGATTGTTGTATTCTTAACACGGTCCACGAGTTTAATAGGTACCCAGAATACTCCGATCCATAGTACTCTGGCAAACCTCGAAAATTGCAACGCACGGCGTCGTCTGATTTTCATCAGACTTGATTTCTAATGGTTACGCGAACCATTAGCTATCCAGTAGACGTAATTAATTTATGTAAACCAGGAAATATAGTTGCCAAATTATTACAGGTATTTCGAGTACCAGTTGCAACTGAGTCGCGAATTCAGTCTGCCGCTGTTCCTGCATTGTCGTGCGGCTGCCGACGACTTGGTCGCAATACTGGAGAAAAACCGCGACTGTGTCGTAGGCGGAGTCGTGCATTCGTTTGACGGAACAGAAGATGCTCTGCAAAAGATACTGGACTTGGGGATGTACATAGGTATTAATGGATGGTCAGTTGACGAGTATGCACTTCACGCTACTTGACGGAAAATAGTTTTCAGTTCTTAAGAATAGTCTACACTCCATTTAACCTTTTTTACAGTCCGTTCAACCGATTTTAACTTCTATTCCGTAGGTATAAGGGTGGCATTAAAAGTAAAAAAGTGGTTACAATACCAACTATTTACTGCAGCTGCAATTTGTCATGCCTCTAACGCAATAGAAGTTAAAATCGGTCGAACGGACTGTAAAAAAGGTTTATTTAAATGTCTAATCTTATTCCGAATGGAGCACAGTTATATTATACAGCAACACTTTGGAATGCCTGGTGAAGCAGGCATTCCATAGCAGTTTTGAAAATCTAGTTAGTCTTGTTAGTCTAGTGGTTGCAAGCACGACTGCTGAGCGTGAGATCCTGGGTTCGATGGCACGTAAAATGTGGATGCACTTCTGCCGAATTCTTCGGGAAACACGGGCGTAATATTATGCACATAAAGTCTTCGTTCACTGTCACTGTATTCTTAATATTCTTTTTTTTATTAAAATATTTCCTTTATTTTCAGCTCCTTGAGAACAAAGGAAAACTTAGAAGTGGCATCAAAAATACCTAAAGACAAGCTTATGATCGAGACCGACTGTCCATGGTGTGAGGTGAAGCCGACCCATCCCGGCTATACCCATGTGGTGACGAAGTACCCAACAGTGAAGAAAGAGAAGTACTCACTGGGGTCTGACAACCAGGTGAAAGGAAGGAATGAACCAGTTAATATTGTGTAAGTATTTTTGGACAGGCGGACCGGAAGGCGCAGCGTGTAGGTCCCTCATAGTGGAACGACCGAAGATCAGCACCCTGATTGCGTAACACACTGTTAATCTCAATCTGAATCATTTTGAAGGATATTGCTAATCCATTGCTTCATATGTTCGAAAAATGTGTCTGCTTAACAACATAAACAAAGCAATGAATGTTGTTGAACTGTCAAAATGAAACACGTTGCTGCTGATAGCGTATTACGCAATTATGCTGCTGGTAGAGGTCGCGAGAATCGGCTGGTTGCGTGAAGCACAGGACTGATCGTTGTATTGATGCTTGGGAAAAACCTATATAATTATGTACAGTCCAGGAATAAATATGACATGAAACGATGAATAAGCAAGAAAACACGTATAAGTACGCTTATTTTTATGTCTTACACCCAAATTATTATTCTTTTTCCGATAACATTTTGAATGATAAAGACCTCGAAAAGGAGTCGCACCCACTATTTGGTTGTGTGGTGGTGGCAGCTTTCTGAGTGACATCAGTTATTTTAGTGATTTGGGTAATTTGTTTGAACTCTTCAATGGTGCAATGCAAAACATACTTCAGGTAGGACCATTGATCGATCGAACTTCAATGGACTTAAGGTGATACTGGACTAGTCGAAAAATACATTATTGTAATGGAGAACGCCCCACATGAAAAGCCATAAAAATATTATGCAAGCGACATTTTTTGGTATAAGTACCAAAAAGTTAAAATCGCGTTTTTTTTACTTTTCAGGCAAGTTCTGGAGATTTTAGCAGCAATACGGAAAGAAAATGTAGACGAGTTAGCAGCAGCCATTTACGAAAATACTAAAAGATTGTTTTTTAATAAATAAATTGTAGATATTTATGAATAAATAAGCGAAATGTTTTGTTAAAAAATGCATACTTTTTCTTATCCCCCTTTTGTAGATACGTAATCGAAACTTTTACGTAGGTACCTAGGTACTTGTTTGATTGCCTGTTTAATAAAAAAAAAACGTGTAAAGCGTTTGATGACCCCAAAACCCACTAGAACCTGTTTTTATTTAATTGCGGTGTGTTGTGTAGCACTAACTATATTTGGAGACTGGTATAGCAGCCACTGGTCGCTTTCGTCAAACGTGTATTTATATTTTAAAATGCAATTATTTATTTGTACCGTACTAGGTACTAATTTGGATCGGTTTTATAAAATATAGCGTTCTGTGCAATGAGAAACAGAGGAATGATTTATTACATTAGGCTTGTCACATTTAGATCGAAAACTTCCTTAAATATGAAGCTCATGTTCATGCTACCGACAGTCTATCTAGAAAGACCGTGAAAACTTAGGTGAAGTGAGCTGTCAATAGTGTCAAACCCTAGAACCAAGTGGAATGACAGCTCGCTTCACCTATCTCGTTTCACGGTCAGAATAGAATAGGTAGTTGATGCTAGTTATTGACAGCTCACGTGACCTAAAGGTTTCACGGTGAGATCTTTACAGAATAGGCCGGCAGCACGGTCTAGCATAATCATCACTTAGGCACGCGTAAATCCCCACCGCCGACGAGGAAGCGACTAGCTCAACAAATTTTCTACAAAAGATTGTGGGTCCCGTGTAAGTAGAGATACATAGGTAGTGGTTGATCGCCAACATGTACTAGTTTGTCGCAGCGACAAGAGCTATCAGTACTCCCTCAGCGACGCTCGCTTGGCGGACACAACACTGGCTGAGACAGACGTGCTTGCACATACGCATACCAGCGAGTACCTAGTCGCCGTAGGGCACTCGTTGTTCGTTAGGCCCGGATTCCTCTGTCGCTGACGTCGGTCGCGTACCGTCAGTCGCGTAGCGCGCTGACCATCAGCGCCAATGAAAACATCCGTAGTGCGATACTGACCGCTCCACGGTACAGGCGTCTCCAAGTGGATTTGTTGTGGATTTGTGAAGCGGAGTTTGAATTTGGGATATTATTATGAACCCGTTTATAAATTGTTTAGTTGCTGCAGCATACAACGCAAGCGGAGACGGCGTCAATATAGAA
The DNA here is from genome assembly GCA_945859715.1 of Apamea sordens. Taxonomy (NCBI): domain Eukaryota; kingdom Metazoa; phylum Arthropoda; class Insecta; order Lepidoptera; family Noctuidae; genus Apamea; species Apamea sordens. The sequence goes on from OX244002.1 coordinate 4,305,117, forward strand.
AAAAAAGATATCACATTCACCCAATTGTTGCTGATAGGGTGACGAATGGTGAATTTTCTACTTTATTTGAAAAGCTACGTCAGGACGAGGAAAAGTTTTTAATTATTTTAGAATGCATGAATGCGGCAATCACACGTTCGGTATCAATGTTCATGGTGGCGGGCGACTGTACGCGCGCGTGCCGACGGTCGGGAACAGAGTGAGGACGCTCATAGCGTTCTATAGCGCGTCAGTCGACCAACGAACGCGGCGCTGACGAGCGAGACCGACGCGCGTCATCAGCGGCGCGTAGCAACTCGCGCGCCGCTGATGTCAGCTTTACAGTGTGGTGTTTCATAGAACACAACGTATATTCGTACGCGCGACCGACATCAGCGACAGAGGAATTCGGGCCTTAATCGCCGGCGCTGGGACATGTGCCTATAGGGACGGCGTGTAAATTAAACGCTTAATAAATCACTAACAATATTTAATTGTGATTTCTTACAATTATTTCGTACAACACAACATTTATCATCTTATTCAGAGGAACAAATATCTAAATTAAATGGTTGATGTCCACCGGATCAATATTTCATTCACTCAAATAAATAGCTTACAGATGGGGAATTCTAATTTGTGTGACTATACATTATTTTTTTACGTTTATTTCTATCAAAATAAATAAAATCGCAGTTTTCAATGTTGACTGATAGATTGGAAATGGGTGTGTCTAGCATTGCATATATCTTTGATCATGCTATGATATGAGCTCGTATAAACCGCAGGATAAAAATATTGCTACAGGAAGTTGCTCCGGCGTTAAATTACAGTTAAGTATTCTATACAATGCAATTTTAAGTTGTTCCTCTATCATTTCCTTTAAAACACGATCTCTCAACACAAAATAAATATACTACAAAAAGCTTATACCCCTATTATATCATTTGTTAAAAGATTCAATAATATGAACAATGAAATTATTTGGATGACAATAAGAGGTAACTTAATGATTCATTATGAAATGATACCAGTCTGTTAGGTATTTAAATGCATCATAGGGAATGTATTCAAATACTGGATTTTGATTTAAAATAAATACAAAAAAATTCATAGATGGTTGTCATGGATAACATTTTTGTAAAAATATATTCTTCAATGATATGATTTATTTATTGCATGACTTAATAAATTGAGTGAAGTAACAAGATTTTAAATAAAAAGGTAGTAACTACCTATTTTTGGCACACAATGCTTAGACGTTTTATTTGTTAATTAATAGTTATTTATTGATAGATGTAGTTGGCACTAGTTCCAAGATCTATGGGATGGCAACAAAACGGCCAATCTTTTAATAAGATGTGTTGTTAAGACACTTTCATATCTATAAAATCAATGTGTGCCAAGAATAGTGCCGTAGACAGCTCGTTGTTACAGTCACTACTAGCTGTGTGTATTGTACTCGATTTAAATTTTTCTTCATAAAGGAAACAGATAAATTAAAAATAAAACAGATTTGATAAGGACACGTTCAGGCAGAGGACTGTGTTTGTTTTGTGCAAAGTTCAACTTTGGATAAAATGGAAATGTGAAGTGTATTTTGATATTATTTGATGATTTTTGATTCAAACACGGATAGTTAAATATTGTGCTTAACACAAAACTCACCAAATAAGTTCAAGTCTTTATAAACATTGTATTCATTAAATTGACCGAATAATCCTTAGACATAACTGCTTGCATGTAAATACATTATACATATAAATGTACATATTTTGATATCATAGTGCAAACGGTAACAATTCGGTCAATAAAAACATGATAAATTAATTCTAAATTCAGTAGATAAGGTTTTGATCACTGTTACAAAAAGTGTAGAAAATGAACACAATCAACACTATAAACTCAGTCCTCTGTCTGTGTAGCACAGTTATCACTAAAGTGGAGGGTTACTCTTCAAGGTATCTTGGAGTAGATGTGCACCTGTTCCCGGAACCAGTGGAAGTATGACGTCACATGGGACCGGGTGACGTTGAGAGCGGTTTCCGTTTTGTTCTGCAGGATCTCGGGCGCCCATTCACCTCTGAAAACGTGATAGCAAAGTAATTAGTGGGATTTTAAAACATTTATAGTAAAACATTGATTAACGGTGGAGCTGCTTGCCCATTATTACACGAAAACTACCTTTTGGAAGGGGAGACTAGAATCAATTATATTTTATTGAAAATTTTGACGTGCATATGTGCCGTTTATGTGCCTACTAGCAGCGCCCCGCGGTTTCACCCGCATAAGTTACGATCCCGTGGGAATGTCGGGATAAAAAGTATTATTGAAGTTTCGTCCAAATCCGTGCAGTAGTTTTTGCGTGAAAGAGTAACAAACATCCATCTGTCCATACAAACTTTCACGTTTATAATATTACAGTTGTATTTGAAATAAATACTTTCGACTTTTTATAAAAACTTGAGAGGTGTCAAGGGACACCCGGATGGAACGAAGTTCAAAGAGAGAGAGAGAGAGAGACAGAGAAACACGCGCACGCCGCACGCCTTACAACTGTAGCAAAAAGTGTCGTTCCAACTTTTGGTCTTAATTTTTTCCGTCTAGCCTCCTTTCGCAACGCGCGATAAGGAACTTCGTTCCAAAAACTCAAAATTGTTATATATGGGGATAATGGTTCTCTGCAGGAAGAAGTCCCGAGTTTTTGTATACTTACTATGGTTATATTGTAATCCAGCAGCTTTGGATAAAATTATTTTTGGAACGAAGTTCCTTATCGCGCGTTGTGAAAGGAGGCTAGACGGAAAAAATTAAGACCAAAAGTTGGAACGACACTTTTTGCTATAGGTAGTTGTAAGCCGTGCGGCGTACGCGTGTTTCTCTGTCTCTCTCTCTCTCTTTGAACTTCGTTCCATCCGGGTGTCCCTTGACACCTCTCAAGTTTTTTATATAAGCCTTTATTGTGTCACAGCTGGGCAAAGGCTACTCTCTTTCCACCTCTCTCTGTCCAGAGCTGCCAAGCACCAATCTTTAAGAAAGGAGTCCAGCTCATCCCGCCATCTCCCTCTGGGCCTGCCGCGATGTCGTTTGCCATTAAGTGGGACCCACTGGGTCTATCTATCTATTCATCTGCTTAGCCTTTTCCCAACTATGTTGGGGTCGGTTTCCAGTCTAACCGGATGCAGCTGAATACCAGTATTTTACACGGAGCGACTGCCTATCTGACCTCCACAAACCAGTTACTGGGTAATACGATACCCCTTGGTAAGACTGGTTGTCAGACCTTCGGGCTACTGACGACCCATAACGACTGTCAAAGATCCACGAATGACAGCCAGGACCAACGGCTTAACGTGCTTTCCGAGGCACGGAGGGGTCTTGGTTTGTAAAGATGGTCAACCATCCACGGACCAACCGCGGCAAGCGTAGCTTTACCAGATCGATCGACCCGTGCGGCTGTTATTAGTTAGCCACAAACCCCAGGGTCTATCTATCTATTATCAAAAAATATTCAAATCATAATTACAAAAGGCACGCGGTTTCAAATGTCACCCTAGAGTATAATACTAAATAGTTTTTCGGGAGCTCTTCAAAAATACCAGACATTTTTCTAATATTGTATTTTTCATTTTTCGTTGGTCATCTCTAATAAGTTGAAATAAGTGAGCAATTTGTAACGTCTCGAACAACCTCGGAATTTAAATGAACACAATGGAACAAAAACGGAAAACAGAATTCTTTATCTAACGATACCTACCAGATAATTCTTAAAATAAATATTGTATTGTCGCGTTAAAATCACCTGATAAGTTTCACGAAGCGACAATTATAATGTGTTTTTACAGACACTTGTTTACAACTCTGGCGCATGTTTTGTAAATCAAGAGCTATTGATACATCCTTGAGACTGAAATACTCGATTAATCCTGTCGGCAAGCCTCAACCAGTCAACCACATTAACATAAAATCACTCCCGCGTGGTAATTGTTAAACACACTAAACAGTGATGGCTTTCATTTTGAGAGATCAACACACACACACACAACATATTGCGATATTTACGTTGTTGAGCGGACAAATTTTTGGAACATATGCAGCTATGGATTAGAAATACCGTTCAAAATCATTCAGATTGAGATTGATCGTGTGAGCTGTATTCCCCACCCACATTTTGCCAGTTATTTTTAAAGGGACTAACAGTAACCACACTTATTCAGGTCTGTTCAGCTTTTATCCCTATGAAACAATGATTGACGGCACGGTTGGCGCAGTGGTTAAGCGATTGACTGCTGCGCTGCGTGTCGCGGGTTCGATTCCCGCACGGAACAAATATTTGTATGACCTACATGTATTTGTTCCGAGTCTGGGTGTTTTTCTATCTATAATAAGTATGTATGTATTTACAAAAAAAAAAAAAAAATGTATTTAAGTAGTTTATCAGCCATCTTGTTACCATAACACAAGCATTAGGTTGCTTAGCTTGGGACTAGATGGCGCTGTGTGAAATGTCCAGGGATATTATTATTATTTTCATCCGTAAAGCTGAAGGCATGCGTACCCTTTCCATACAAAATCGTTGTAGCTGAATAAGTGTGGTTAGTCCGTAAGTCTCATGAAATAGGCGGCGAGACTATTGGTATCAGCCAGGCACACAATCCAGACTCGTAGCTGCTATTGAGTTTCAGATCGAAAAAAAAAAAAAAAAAACCGATGTTATAGTATGTATTTACAAAAAATCTGCGACAAAACAACGCTTAGAATCTTAAAATAACATCTTATCATCCCACGTAACTCGTAAAAGCCGAGCAATGTTGATTGTTGCAAATCTACATAGTTGACAATGAAGACATTTCACACTTGCTAAATGCAGAGTTTTAAATTTCCGATCCCATATTTTCTGTGTCAGACTTAATAATAGTCGTCATCCTGCTATCATCAATTTCTTTGGCTCAAGTCAAGATAAATTACTGTTATCACAATGTCACATGAATTAAATGATTAAGTTTTGACACTGATATCTCCATTATTTTTCTGATTGTACGCAAAATTTCCTCATTTTAGTACATTATCAATTTTTTTTTGCAAAACTACGTTTATTTGAAAGTAGAAGCATTTTTGGTTTCATGTTGTGCTTAGGTGGGGAGCCTCACAACCTTTGCCAGGTCAAAGCTGCAACTATGTATTATGATAAAGTTTTAGCAGACAATCCAGGGTCACACGAAAAACTATTAGCAACTGTAATTGATATGCCTACCAACTAAAAATGAAAAACTTTGAAGGTACATATAACAATGATGGTTCCGAAATTTTTTAGTATTTTCGCTACTGGATTAGTCAGAGAGGCTCTACTAATGCCAGACCAGACATATAATGTCTTTATTGAAGCCTTAGACAGGGACACAGTTTTGAGTGAAAGGGACGACGCTCTACAAAGCCAAATTGATCTAATACTTGAAGTGGCTAAGTAACAGTCGGGTACTGTACGCAACCTAAACCATACGCAAAATAAAAATGGATATACTCACACAAAAACTTTAGTCGTCAAGTACTCTGTCGTCAGCTGATAGTAGTCATTGGAATACTTCTTGACTGCTTGAAACCCGCTCGCTGTGTAGCTTTGCACATTGTCCACCAGGCCTGGTGCATACTGCTCAATAGTTGCTAGCACTACTGGGGTTTTCTCGGCCACATAGTCTACAGTGTTAAGATACAACACGCCTACTTTCTTCGTTGCTAAGTAGACAAACTCTCTTGAGAGGAGTACGTAAGGTGTGCATGTTTCGACAGTCTGAGTATAGTAGACAGGCGCGTTGGTCTCCAGCCAGAGGTACCCGCGTGCTGACGTTGATAACGTCTTCTGCCAAGCCCGCTGACTGTGCTCCAAGACTCCGAGGTCGTTCAGCAAACGGCCCGTTGTGCTTTCTGTCAATAAGAAGTGTTATGTTAAGAATTTGTTCATTTATTTTTACTTTTAATTGGGATAAAATTGCTTTGTTGTTCAACTTGGAACGCAAAATGGAATGCCAAACCACTTAATTGGTCTTGACGCAAAAGTAACCATTCGCAAAACGTCCTGTTTTCTTTAAACCGTACATTTTGCGAATCGGACGGTCTGCGTCACTGCATTTACGTAGAGTCACTAGTATAAGTATGTATATGTCACCGGAAGATAACAAGATCCGCAAGTTTATAAATTTCCTAGGAAATTTATAAACTTTCGTAGAATTCTAAACGAGACATAAATTGTATTATTTTACGCCCACATTTTCGCTTTATCAATTTGCGACGTCTCGTGGGTGTATTTCATTATTGTTTTCGTTAAAATAGCTACTTATTGAAAGTTTCTAAGTGTTAGCCTGACTGTACATACAAATGTTGGATGATATTAATAACAACCAACATTTTAGCTGTAGGAAGTAAGAGCTTACCACAGAAAAATTATCTGATAAACATAGTAATGAAATATGGCGTCATTCATACGTATACATCGCTGTAATATTCCATAGTTCACAAAAGAATGACTGCCGTGGATGGATCGACCAAAGTCATAGTATAATTACACTAATTACACCACTCTATAATTGAATTAATATACGCAAACAAGAAAGATAGGCAGATTTAAGTAAACATTGCCAGTAGTCTTTGAAGGTATTATGAAACAGGAAAATAAAATCATTCATTTATATTGTATGTAGGTGCCACGTATTATAAGGCCATTAATCTATTTACGGGTATGCAATCACCAACCACTCTACCTAAACACCATGTTGCGGACGATATACATAAACTTTGACGATGTTCAGACCATGAAAATAAACATTTTTCATTACGGACACATTAATGATTCTTATTTTCAATTTTTTGTTAATTTTCATACAATCTCACCTTGACGTAAATCACTCGATATGCCCGGCATGCCTCTTTATCTCTTTATCCGAAGCGTTTGATAGATTTATCATTTTAATTGCACTAAGCGGCGACATAGGTCAAATTACTGCATAGCTTAATTAAATTTCATTAAATGAAATTACTTACAAAGATCTTTGTAACGTAGCCTTTTAAGTACTACTTCCTTTGTTAGATTTGATTTGTAAAAGCTTTATGGATAACGTGAAGAACACGGTGTATATATATGACGTTGTCTACCATAAACAATTCTGTTTTTAGGGTTCTGTACCTCAAAAGGAAAAACGGAACACTTATAAGATAACTTCGTTGTCCGTTCGTCTGTCTGTCAGTCAAGACCCTTCTTTTCAGGAATGCACGGAGTTATCAAGTTGAAATTAATATCAATACTCAGTCCCTGCAATCCCTCGAAGCAGTGAAAAAATGAAACTTCTAAGTCACCGCAATCAAAAGATACGGGCGTTTATGTTCCGTTAATGTCGCATATTTTGCCACTCGCACGGGAATCAAAACCTATAGGGTACTTCCCGTTGACCTAGAATCATGAAATTTGGCAAGAAGCCATGTCAAGTAACAAGTAAAGGAAAAATCCGAAAACAGTAAATTTGTAGTTACGGAACCCTCGGTGTGCGAGTCCGACTCGCACTTGACCAGTTTTTTATTCAATATCAAATTGAAGGTTACAAAGTTTAATGGACTATCACAACCTGTTTTATTTCGTATTTATTCTGAGATTATAAGCTATGCAACACAGGGCACAGGTTATTGTATTTTACAACACCGTCTTATCAATGCCAACAATGTCACATTTAAAAACATAGTCTTATCTGACACGATAACATAGTCATTACTGCTACATGACAGACCATGCCATGGTCATTTGTAGAATACTTTATTCTTTTGAGGAAAACTAGTTGAAAGGTCACTTATAGGACAATGTCATCAGACAAAAGTTGCAGAATAGAACAAAGGCGCAAATTAGATATGCACTTTGTCATGGGCGTATCGAAGGGGGGCAAGAGGGCAGCTGACCCACTGAGATCTTCCTGCCTCTCATAGATTGAGTTGATAAATTACGTACCTACATTCACACACTTCGTACAAAGTTAACATACAATTGCATTTTATTGTCCTAAGCAGTCTTATGTTTGTTTTTCCTTGACGGGAACCTGAGCTGGCGAACCTGCATACAGTTTCTGATTGACTATGTAATTTGTTACTTCTTTAGTTCTACATACTTATTTGTAAAACTTGTAACAGACTGTACAGTGACGAGCAAAAGTATGTATACACTCGGGTTTATTCAAAAGCGAATTACTCCTTTATTTTTGGATGAAATTTTATGTTGTTACGAACAGCATTTTCGAACCCATAGGTTTATGTAATGTGTCGTATTTCAACGTTGCATTCGTTATTTCACGAAAAAATCGCAATTGAAAGTTGCCAAGTGTTGACATATTGGTGCTCGTGACTGTACCATACTTTTACGTACGGCACAAAATTCTTGATTTGCCATGCCTGGGTAGATTTACTCTCCCCTCCACAAGGTCTTATATCTTTGCCACTCCACGCAAACATCAGTGATACCCATGTACTTGGTAGTTATTGAAATGAATTTTCTTTCTTTCTTTCTTATTCAGGTATCAGTCTGAATCTACTGATTCAGACTGATACCTGAATAAGAGGGGGCCGGGGGGGGGGGGGGGGGAACTTACGACCTGTACGTTGTGGGTTCGAACCCAGACAGGCACTTCACTTTGTATATTTCATTGCATCGCCACTGCTCTCGAAACGGTGAAGGAAAACATCGTGAGGAAAATGACATGTCCTAGAACCGAAAATTCGATGACATGACACACACAACAACGACCCGCACTGGGCCCGCGTGGTGGATTACTGCCCATTCCCTCTCAGAGAGGCCTATGTGGCGGCTCCCACACTGAACTGCTTCAAGAATCGACTGGACAGATTAAATATCTCCAAGTTATTGATACACTCGCATCAGTTAATTAGCTGCTAGTGTGTCTAACCAACTAATAATTTAACTGATTATGCTTATGCAAGGCTGAATCACTACCGGAAGTCGACTGACGTTAAGTTACATTGGCAGCCCCGAATTTGGATGTCAATGCAATTTTGGACGAAGTTGTCTAGATATATTCGAGGTCATTCATTCATTACACTTGGTGACTTAGGTCAGGTGAAGTTGAACCAGCAAGTCAACCCCTGCTTGTGTTTAACTTGCTGCAACATCGACCTATGCTACTTGCTGTTTGATTTTGAGTTTCATACTTAAGAGAGGGCGCCAACAAGCAACTGATAACTCAGCAACGAATTTGTCTCTCACATCAAGTCTACGGGTATGTATGAAAGTGCTGTCTTTGTCGCGTCGCTAAATGCGCGCACTAAGACAACAAAGCTTTCTAATATTAATAAAGTAGAAAGATTAAATATGATTATTGTTTACCGGGAGCGAATACCATATTGAGCTTTTAGATAAAAACAAGTTGTTGTAATGGTACTAGTAGATGTTCACGCTGCAGAAGACCGCATAACATGGAGACGCGTCGTATGTGGTCGCGATCCTCAGCGTTGAGGAAATGACGAAGATGTTTGGAGACCTTTTATTTTAAGTGCTGGATTTCATTACATATTATGTTATTGCTTCTAATAAAATACTTAGCATAATTAAAACTTCAATATTTCACTATTGAACTATAAAACCTGACATCTTGGGATGTTGTTCATGTCTGTCAGAACACAGGATTTGTTTTTTCTTTTCAATAAATCGTAATGGCATTGTAATGTTTATGGTTAAGAACAATATGAGTAAAGAGTATTTAAATGCTGCTTTTCTTAGCAAAAACTAAATTGTAAATGTAAATAATGGTTTTCTAAATAAATAAACGGGGTAGGTTAGTAAGTAATAAGCTTAAAGATTTTTCATAGCCCCATAACTCATTAATAAAAACAGATTTCCCAAAATCCTTAAAACAATTGTTACTCTGTCAATATACAGAGTGGCAATTCTCGTAATTTTAATAACATTCACAGACAGATCATCTCTGTCTTAATCTATCAAGCAAACATTAATAAAATCCCTACATTTTTGCCAATTTTTGAATTTAAGGGAATTGGCCTTCTTACTATGGAGAATTTTGGTGAAAACATACCTAAAGTTCGTTTTTTAATCCCAGATACTAATCTGACAATTAAGTCTTTTGTTTGTGTTTTTTAGGGTTCCGATGCCAAATGGCAAAAAACGGAACTATAGATTCGTCATGTCTGTCTGTCCGTCCGTATGTCACAGCCACTTTTTTAAGAGCTATACTGTTGAAACTTGGTAAGTAGATGTATTGTATTCTGTGAACCGCATTAAGATTTTCACACAGAAATAGAAAAAAAAAACAATAAATTTTGGGGGTACCCCATAGAACTGAACTGAAACTCAAAAATTTTTGACGTGACAACGTCTTATAAATTGGTTTGCCGGGTGACACTTCAAGAAACTGCGTTACGCTCCGCTCACGTTATGCGCTCACAATGAGAGCGAGTGAGAGGCACGCGTCCCTTCCACTCGGGCATGGTTAGCCCGCCTAAGAGCGAGAGAGACAGACATAAAAAGTGAAAGGCACGCGTCCCTTCAAAGTCGTTGTCACGTAAAACTTTCGCCCGTATACCGACTTTACAGGCAACCAATTTTTTTCATCAAACCCATACGCGTGTGGTGTATCTATGGATAGGTCTTCAAAAATGATATTGAGGTTTCTAATATAATTTTTTTCTAAACTGAATAGTTTGCGCGAGAGACCCTTCCAAAGTGGTAAAATGTGTGTGTGTGTGTGTCCCCTGTAACTTCTTCTTCTACAAACTGTCAAATTTCTTTAATAGATTTTCAACTTTATAGCTTTTATAGATAATGGTACGGAACCCTTCGTGCGCGAGTCCGACTCGCACTTGGCCGGTTTTTAGTATAGATTTTTGACATTACACCTGTCAAATTAGAATCTGGGTTTCTTTACAGCTTTAAAAAAAAACAGTGGAGCAATAAAATTGTGTAACACACTTAGTAATGCTATCTTTCATTTTGAAAATTCTATAACATTAATTGCATTGGCAAGCAGACAAATTTTTCAAACGCATAAAATACCGTAAAACGGGGTGAATAGGGATGCAGAGGTGAATCGGGACGAAATTTTAAAATGGATTTTAACGTTGAAATAATATAGTTTGTTGCTAGAAAAGACTCTAATGTGTTTACTGTCTTTTAATTAAACATTAAGTGTCCTTGTTAGCAACAAACTATATTATTTAAAAGTTCTAATCCATCTTAAAGTTCCGTCCCGATTCACCCCTGCATCCCTATTCACCCCGTTTTACCGATATTGGAAAACTCCTCAACGGCCTTCAGATTGTAATTAAGTTGAAGTGTGTCATGCAATTGGGGTGCAGGTTGAATATACTTACTTGGGAAGTTGCCACCTGATCTGGAGACATCATATGAGACCAGCCCAGCTATGCCAACCAGCAAGAAGAAACTGGCCCAGATCCAAGGGAACCTTCTAGTGCTTGTCATTCTGTCTAGAATATCCTGGATAGAAACACAAAACGCTATTGAAATTTAAACTGGCATAATAGGAGATAAGTTCAGTATCCATACTAATATTATAAAAAGTGAAAGTTGTTTGCAAAGAGTGAAAGTAACTCAGTCTGTCACCTTTACACACTTGAACCACCAATCAATTGGTATGAATTTTGACAGATAAGTAGCCTGGGCCCTGGGGGCCTACTCCGAAGTGCAAAGTGCGAATGTACGGATCGGACCGACACATGGCAGAACCGAATATTATTGAAAAATGCGAAAAAAGTTCGGATCGGCTCAGTTGGGTCGGACCATAGTCAATATTCGAAAGAGTGTAGGAGTGTAGGATCGGTACCGACCGAACCAAATAGTAACTTCGTAGCAGGAAACAGCTGAACATTCGGCCGATACTACTTCGGAGTAGATCCCCAGGAGATGGACATAAGCCACTTTTCATCCAGAATATTGGTACCTATAAAAATGCAGACTAAGTTGCAGGCAACAGCTAGTAAATACAAGCTTTTGAATGCTGTTTTACTTGTGCCCAAAGGAAACGTGTACCCAAATAAATGGTATTTTGGTCAGTAGGTCAAGTGTTAACATTCATAAATTTTACAAAAGGTGAGTTCTTTAAAGGATTTTGGATGGGGGTCTAGACCACTCAGAACAATTTTTTGGACTTTTGAATATTATTATTATGACTCAGTTTCCTGAAAGCCTATATATTCAATGTAATTAAATATTTAGTAAAACTATGATTGGTTATTCATTTTTAGTGGTCACAATAGCTAATGTGACAGACTGGGTGGGAATAAATCCGTTTTTGAGCTCAATCGAGGCTCTGTGAGGTGTATTTATGAAGCTGCCGGTCGATTCTGTAAAAATCTCACCGTGAAAACTCAAGTGAAGTGAGCTTGATGTGAGTTGTCAGTAGTGTCAATCCCTAGCATTATTTGGAATGACAGCTCACTCTACGCTCACTTCACCTAAGTTTTCACGGTGAGATGGTTACAGAATCGCACTGCTGTTGTGAATTTGTGACCAGAGGGGTAATTCTCTTAATTTTAAGAATGTTCAAATTTCAGTCTTAGATCTGTCAGAAATACCTCTTAAATTTTAATTTATGACAATAATTGACATTAATTGTCGCTGATATGTGATTGCGACTAGATTTTGAATGTTTTTTATTTATTCATTTACAGGAATTTGACAAAAAAGACACTTTTAAATGGGCAAACTGGTGGTAGAGAACAAACTAAACTACAAAGATTATTCAAAAAAGCACATTTTTATTGTTTCTATTAAAAATCATTGTAGAATATCACTATTCTTGAATAGTGGTTATTGAAATACTAACAAACACTTGTATAAGTGATGCAGAACTGTTTCAGTTGTTTAAATATGATCCTACCTGTTTGCTATTAAGGAAAATAAATTATGAAAATATTCAAAGGCATATTTTTGGTATTGATGCGATTTTTTTGGTTATGTTATCTGGGTTTTACGATTTTTTTTTCTAAAATTTCCTTTTCAGCACAATATCACATACACACTATCACAGACTAACAATATTTATGTAGGCACAGTAGAAAAATAAAACCTTATGGTTTATGAGAACTTGATCAACTATAGCACAGTAAGACACAGATTTCACAAAAAAATCAGTCCGATTAGAATAGCACTGCTAGGAGGATTTAGAAAATGCACGTTATTGCTGTTGATTTTACCTGGATTATAAATACAAACACATAAATTGAAACAGCTTGCGTGAAATACCTCCCGCAGAGTAACGGATGTAACACATCAACATTTACAGTTAGCACTACGCCCGCGTACACTACACAACGCCTAAAGTAGTTTTTCAACTTCCATTCACAAGCTAACTGCGCGATTCTTTGAATTGATTCACTAGGTGCGCACGGATAGGTACCACACAACCATTTATAAATTACGCACACCTGCCGACCGTTCTATATGTCGGTAAAGACATATTTTTAATCGTATTACAGTTTTCATATTACAATTACCTTCAACGAATGATGAATACGCTACGAAAATTAAAATAGAATAGATTCAACAGTGAAAAAATATGTCGCCTTCGAAACTCGTTTTTTTCTACTGCCAAACTTAGGGTGGCCACCATTTATGAAATTTAATTACCATATTGCCAAAAAAGAATACCACAATCCAACCTTCTTTTAATCCATATAATAGTAAAATTTTCACATTTTTAGTTTCTTTTCTAAACAACGAGTTTTACGGTAGTGAAGTTAACATCATGCGATGATAACTCCATCGAATGAGACAAGTTCAGCAGAAGCCACAGTATACATGTTTTTTTTATAACGTATGCATACTTTGTCGAACATAATATTATAAGCATTTTAACAGTACCTAAACCAAAAAAAAAATTATTGAAATAATCACTAACTTATGTGGTTTTAGTTTAAAAGAAATAATACTAAAATTTATAAGATTGGTTTGATGGCAACATCCCAAAAAGATGAGACATGACATTTGACCTCAATAGTGTAGTGTATTACGTACGTCATCGAAGTTACGGTTCTTTTTAGTCGATTTCTAAATCATCCATGCGATGGTATATTATTATTACGAACTACACCACGAAAAATTCTACAGGGTTTTTATTCGATTTTGGATGAATGCGTGCTTATTAATTTAATATTCGAGAATTGTTTCCGCTTCCGCAAATCTCCTTCTAAAGCTAGATAGATGTGAAAGCAAAATAAAATGCTGCTTACCTGGCATATTTTATTTGTTCTTTCAACAGTCTCATCCTTCTTCTTGCCTTTCAAAGCTTCGCCGCAGACTTCTTTGTATTGCAAGACAGACCTTTTTAAGGATTTCTGCCTCAATTTCTTACTGACTTCTGCCCAGTTAGTGTCTGTTTGGAAAACAAAATCATTAAATATTTATATGTTTAATACACACAACAAACACTTCCATACGATAGGCATAACGGACAGCCCCCTGTGCAGAGCCTGCATGGAGGCTGATGAAACCGTTGCGCATGTGCTCTTTGAGTGCACAGGCGTCACCCAGATTAGATCAAAAACCCTCGGGACACCCAGATCCTACACAGATGTTCTCGACAGACCAGGAGACCTAATAAGCTTCTGGAGGGAGGTGGGCTGGTTGGAATAACCACCGACGGCCACCATGGCCCACGCACAATAGTCCACCTGAAGGACTAAGTGCGGAAACCAAACCCATAACATAGAACATACATGTTTAATTTTAAACAAACAAAGGATCCAATTATTATACAAAAAAAGCTGCCCAGCCTTCTTGTATGCAGCGCATTCATTATAAGTTATAACAAATTAAGGGTGCAAATGAAATAAAACATACCAATGTAATCAAGGAATGTAGCAGACTGTTTGGTGCACCGATGGAACAGCTGTCTCCATGTAGCATTGCACGAGTCGTCTCTCACGAGACAGTCAACTAGGCAGTCTACGAGGACCCTATGGTACGGGTCCAGGGACGGGCCAGTCAGGTACTGGTTGGGCAACTTCTTCATCAGTTGATTGAAGGTCACTTGGAGCTTATTATTGCTTTTATTGAAATATATATCCTGAAATTTAATATAGTATTTAGTGTTTGTTTATTAATATTTCTCATGACTGTCACACTACTGCTTTTCTTTATGTATGGAAAATGGTTTTAGGTGTTAGAAACTTTGATGTTTTTTAATTAGAAGATTTTGTAGCCTCTACAATTTTTTCTATGGCTCCGTTAATTGGTTATTCCTATTTGTATGTCTAAGGAGTACGTAATTAAAATTCACATACCTTATATTTACTTAATTGTTGGATAAGGTCACTTGACACATCCTTGGGCAGTGCACTTCTCTTGTTATTTACCATGTCAATCATGGCGAATAGCTGATCCTGACTAACTTTAGTGTTTTCCATGGTTCCGTGCTCGTCTAGAAGGTTCGACAAGTATCCTACTACGTATTTAGAGTAGTTCTTCAACTCGATGATGGGAAGGAACAGATCTTGCCAAGCTTGAAAGAGAATATTCAGTCAATTTAAAGTTTCAAATACTGTAAAAGGTTAAATGTTTTGAGTACACCCAAATGTGTTTTGATCACATAGTTATCAGGCCGTTATGTGAGCTGCATGATCAGTTAATTATCTAAAACTGTTAATATTGTAGCTTGTACCATATCAATCAGGGTTTTTTTTAATTCAAGTACAAATAACTGGCACTTGAAGTATTTACACCACACGCAAGAAGAAAAACTCACTTATAAATTCTATATTATAAAAAGAATGAATACTATAGGAACACGTACCTACCAATACTTTTAACTAATAAATCTAAAGTTATCTCATTTACCTTGGGAGGTGTCAAAAAGACGCGAGATAACAAATTATCTCAACAAGTTCTGACCCAAAACAGTGTCTTGGCTTATGCCTCAAGTAATTTCACTCATCTCTTTTTTTATGTAGGTAACCCGAATTATTGCCCACTAGCTGCGCCCCGCGGTTTCACCCGCATACGTGTCGATCCCGTGAGAATATCGGGATAAAAAGTATCCTATGTCTTGGTGTGTATCCTGGTTATAAACTATTTGTGTGCTGTTAAAATAAAATTAAATCACTAAAAAAAGTGGTGAATTGAAGATTTACCTTTCAGACCAACAGAAAAATCACTGCTACCACCCTGACCAAAAGCCCACAGCAAGGAGAGTCCAATAGGCGGCCTATTTTGGTAGGAGTTGCGGAGACTAGCACTCTTCTGCATAGATGTGATGCAGAACTCTGGATAGTCTTGCGCTAGCATTTGCAGTAGCAACCTGTGACCATTCACAGATTGACCTGGAATGGAAGATTTTTGTACCACAATGTTTTTAGGGTATAAAATAATGTTCTACTGTGGTGTAAAAGTGTATGGTTTAGTCTCTGGTAAATGACAATCACAGTCAATAAAAGAGCTAAGCAATCAAGCAGCTAATGTAGCACATAAAATCTTGCAACTACTTTTGAAATCTGCTGATGTTGCTCTACCAAGTGTGGTTTGAATTTAGCATAATCAGCACATAATGTTCCCTCTGCTACGACCCAGACCCTCTCTCTTCGAGACGTTGAACTTAGCAATAATAAAACAGGCTGAGAATGAGCACTTTTTGAACATCAAATGACAAAAGCCAGTGCTGCCTGCCCTTCACAAGCGGTTAAGTGCTTTATTAGCTGGGAAGAAGTGGCCACTTCCACCAGTGACGCCACTTCTTCATTGGACACACATTAACAACGTTATTATTTGCCTGTCTACCTTTTTTGTTAACCATAACTCTTACTTAATATTGTTATGTCACAGAAACCAACAACCATGAAATTCAGATAAAAGTGAAAGTAAAAAAAAGAACGCATTTTATAACACAAACCTCGGCTCATATCATTCGCAAGTGATGTAAGCGTGACATCAAAGAACAGCTGAGCGTTTGCTTTGCCAGCGTCCTGCAACACATCAGCTAGAGATCTCTTGATCTCCTCGGGGACACTAGATAGTGGATAAAGGGGAGGATATGAGGAAAACGTAGGGTCATCCACGTCTATCTGAGTCTTAGAGTTGAGGAAAGCTGCTACTTCTTTCAGCCATACGAGAGGAGCGTTCGAGAAACGGAGCTTATTCGTTGTTATTATGTTGGCTAGCTCTGCTGGGTCAATCTGAAACAAGAAGTATGTTTATTAAGAATATGCTTACTGCAAAAAGTACTTGAGTCAACAGCATATTTTTAACATAAGTATTTCCAATTAAAAACCATGTCTAAATATTGGCGCAGGATAAGGAATTTGATTATTTTATTTATTTAAAATATAATAAAGATTCACATAGGGACAGGCGACAGCATTCTTCACAGTCTGGTAAAATTAAGAGCACCTCATTTGCAAATCAAAGGATAACCAGTGCATACATAACAAGTAGTGATACATTATTGTATAATCATTTCCATTAGCATTTCAATTGCACCTATTGTCTTACATACAGATGAACAGTTGTTATGATTATATCCTTGAACACTTACGGTTGCTGTGTATTTTGCCATGCTTTATACTTATGCAAAATATAAACTGAATCTGCTACATAAAATTGTTAACATTAACTCCTTTATTCATAAACATTGCTTAAAGTTAAGTAGTGATTTTTTAACCAAAATATATTTTTGATGTTTGAATGTCACTTAACTTAATCATTGTTAATAAAAAAACCCCTTAATGTAATGATACACCAAATAAATTGGGACTAGGGCAAGGGAATAATAAAAATGATCTATGCTGATCAGGTGGGCGTTCAACTACTAGTCATGAAAAATAAAAAATAAATTAAAATTGAAAATTATTCCCTCGCAGAAACAATGCAACTTGTTATCATTTTTACTTAGATACCTATACCTAGAAGTTCTCCTGCCATGCAACTGAAACTGCAGTAGATAGGTAGTTTTTTTTTGTTAATATTTCTTGTAAAAGACACTTATCGCATGGATTGGATCGAGGTGCCGCTAGAAAAGGATACATGGAAGGAATTGGGCGAGGCCTTTGCTCAGCAGTGGGACAGTGTAGGCTAAATAAGTATAAGTAAGTCTTCTAAAATATTGATGAGTTACTTACAGCCTCAAGGGCTCCCTCAATGGTCTTAGGGGGCTTAGGTTTGGGAGGCTCAGCATTCTTCTTGTCTTGTTTCTTTTTCTTATCACCTTCTTTCTTTTTATCTTTTTGAGGTTTCACATCATCAATCTCCATGCCAGAATAAAATGACTTTATTTGAGAGTGGGGAACTGAAAAATTAAGACTTATAGTTGTTTTCATTTAGCAATTAGCTATGACCAGGTTTGTAATTCTAAATGGTTAGTAATTAAATTAGTAAACTTTTTATTAGAGGTATGTATTTTGAATTGTTATTTGTAACGTAAAAAAAAAAAAATATGTTTGTCTGTTTAATTTTTATTGAAGATAAATAAAATCCTTTTAAAACTAATTATGGGGATAATACCATACCATGGATACCAACAACATACATGCCTTAGATGGTAACAATCTCGTAATCCGATAAATAAAACGTTACTCAAATACTACTACTTATATAAGACGTCAAGTACTTTTCGTTTATCACAGCATTATATTGGAAATATTTACTGCAGTTACTTGTTTGAGTAATATTAAATATTTTTAATAAATAAGTCAATAAGTCTATAAATAACAGTAAATTTGTCGGCTGATGCGGTGCTGACCCGGCTTGCCCTTGCTTTCATTAAAATGATGCTTTATTTTACAGAATACTAATTTTATAGAAAGGTTTTAAATTACTGTAATTACTGTAAGTAAGTAATATCAGAACATGAATGTTCCATATAAAAATCATGGCATTAATAAGAATGAGAAAAATGTATTGCATTTTAAACAAAACGCGTAAAAAGCCGTGTTGTAACCAAAATGTAAAGTTACCCACCGACGTCCTCAAGTTTCGGCCCATTTTTCACTGCTTTTTTTTCGTCCTCTTTAGTTTTAATTTTACCATTCTGCGACTTCTTATTCTTCCCAACAACTTCCCATTGACCACTCGACATTATTAGAAAGATTCTAAACAGATTTTTATTCAATTCTTTGTAAATAAAGGGAAAGCATCAAAGTAATAGGTTACACGTCAAAACCAAACAAATACCAAAAAAAAATTAAATGCAATTTTAGGATTCTGAAAGAACTTCAGCATAAACAAAACATCACACTATAGGAAATGTGCTTGGATTGAAAACTATTTATGCTCTGAATACTCTAGTGTGCAGATACTGGAATACACTAAAAAAACATAACTTCTCTGTGATTGGTCAAGAAACTCCACCTTGGACAAAACGTGGCAGGAATATCAGAAATGCATTTTGGTAACATTGCAAAGTAATTTAATTTATTCATGAATTACTATTGTTTCGTATTATGAACCCCTAAAGTGGACAAAATGACCAAAAAAAGGGATAAAATATAAAATAAACTTAGAATAATGCAATAATTTATTTTAAAAGTACGGTTTTCTATATCTGTGGAATGTAGTGCTGCACCCAATGGTACTCAAAAAATCTACCCAGAGTCGATTGTGGTTAATATTCTAAACCAATCGACTTTTTGCTGTAATAGTTGATTTATTGTTAGAATTTTTGTCATAATTACACTGGTCAATACAGGATTAGTTGATATTTGGTCACGCACACTGTATCACTGAAATATATACAACGCGCATCACTATTCGTCAGTTTTTCATTTGTGAAAAAAGTTGACTTGATATTTTGCTGCTGAGTTGTTTTATAAATTTTTAAATAAATAGATATACGTGCCCGTGTTGTGTTGATGAAATAAAACTGTGTGTTACAAGAACAGTGGCTAGATAATGGAAGACAAATTGATGTTAGAAGATGTGACTAGCTCCTTGCGAGAACGGGTGTTTTTCGCTGCCAGGGATGGAATGTCTTTAACCCTTTACGCTTTACTATACGAAAAAAACACAGATGAAATTGACGACCTATTAAATAGCGTAAGTACTGTTAGGCACCTTTAATTCATGATGTTTCCTCAGAAGTTGTATCAGGACTTTGTTAATGACATCCAATATTTCTGATGAGAATGATGATAATCTATTTTTATCGTACAAATTGACGGCGCGTTACCTTTTGCGCGTTACATACGTTCGGTGTGAGTTATTAATTCATTTTTTATGCGTCGCGAAATGCGATTTTGCGTCGTAACGCACATATCGTCTTCGTAACCTTGGTACCACTTGCCAGTTTCATTTCCTTGAGTCCGTGCGGTGGTTGTTGCGAAAGACTCCGGTGCTCGGGGTCGCTCGCTCGTCTATTTAATTATAATCGTAATTACTACACATACTGCCTTGCCTTGATTGTTATCATGATGATGTTGCAAAAATATGTTTACATTAATTCAAGCAGTTTAGATAAATTCTTTGGCACTATGTTTTTTTGTTTAAATAAACTAGGTATATTAAGTTCATGACTAAAAGCTGTTTACATTAACTTTGTTTGATGTTTCATCAGCTTGTCAATGAATCAGCTGAGCTGGGCAACAGTTGACAGTTAAATATTTTGTAGTTCTCTTTATATTCACAACCATGTAGAAGCTATATTTCACTTGTAAAAGACTCACCTTTGAAAAAGTTCACCAAAGTTTAAATAAATGATAAATTCGAGACATCTAAATCACATACATAGATCCAAATCAATTCTATTATTCAATTCCATAATATCATCAGTATAAGCAATAATTAAAATAGAATAGAATACTCTTTATTTTGTACACCATTTAATTACAGATACATAAAAAAAATAGTAGTTAACTTGAGAAAGAACAGTACCTACTTTAGAAAAAAGCTTTATAATCACGTTTCAAGACTCACTACCAATAAAATATGTAGCATACACACTAATTTGGTCCCTAAATCAGGTTGAAAAAATAAATGATGAATGTTTATTTGGAGTTTGCGCAACAAGTCTTTTCCTTCCATCCCTCTCTACTAGTTGTTGTCTCAGTAGTCACTTCCTTTCTAGCCATATTGACGGTTGAAAGGCTAATTGGTTTAAGCGATTTTTTTTTGCAATAATGAGTTATATTCATATTCGGAATCAGCAAAATCATCTCCTCGATATCATCTTTCACACAGTCCATCCATCGTTTACATCCCATATTTTTTTTAGTCTTGCCTTACTCTAATAGCCATCCATTTTAGACCAAATACAGAAGTATGTTATATAAACAAGAAACACATCCCTTTGTTTTTGACGTACAAAGATGTGGGTTAATGACATGTCGATGAACTTGGGAATGTCACTTTTTGTGTGAACAACAAATAAACACATGACACGGCACATGTCAACAAACACATGTAAACATGTCCCTAGGGTTTATTTTTATGTCCCAATTTGTACCCCTATTGTGTAACAAACCTTTTACCATTTACTCCTTTATTAATAAACATTGCTTAAAGTTTAGCGAGTGTTTATCCATATATTTTTGACATTTGAATGTCACTTAACTTTGATCATTGTTTATAAATAAACCCCTTAAGGTTCATGACAGCTAAACTATGTCTATTACATAGTGGTTATAGTTAAATAGATTTAAATATCTCTGAGTATGTAATGATGTTGATAGTTATTAAATTAAAGTAATTTTTAGAGTTATGTTATTATTCGGACCCTAAATTAAGGTCGTCTGGGCTAGCTCAATCCAATGCCCTAAACTAGAATTATAATAATATATTTTGGTTCAAATGTTGCTTTTCCAGTGAGAGCAGTCATGGTGGCACAGTGGTAATGACCTCGACTTACGAGTTGTAGGTTGTGGGTTCAAACTCAGGCATGCGCTTTACTTAGTGTAATTTATATGTGTAATCACCATTACTCTCTAAAACGGTGAAGGAAAACATCTGAGGAAACCGGCATGTCCTAGAACCAAAAAAATTTGAAGACATGTGACATCTACCACCCGCACTGGGCCCGCGTGGTGTATTACGGCCCGCTCCCTCTCACAGAGGGGAGGCCTGTGTCCCAGCAGTGGGAACGTTATAGGCTGATTATGCATGTATATGTATGTATGTTGCTGTTCCTGACTCAAATGCTTTTTACATGTAAATCCAGCACCACTATTTGTGTGCCAAAATTCACCAAAAAACTTTCAGCTGTTTATGAATGACTTGCTTTTGCCCATGGCTTTGCTCGCGTGGAGGATAGAAATTATACTATGGGAATATACTACTGAGAAAAAATTATTGTATGGCCAACCCGGGTTATGGACTACCTGTGTGCCAAATTTTCCACAAACCCATTCAGCCATTAGGGCGTGAAAAGGTTACAGACAGAAAGAGTTACTTTCGCATTTATATAGTAAAATATAGATTCCCATACGTAAAATACGGGCTTAGACTTGGAGTTGCAGACACCAGCTCGTTATACATAGTACGGATTAAGTTGACAAACTTTCCTTTAGCATAAAATTCTCTGTCCACAGGATGTTTGCTGCGATGGAGTCAAATGCACGCCTTTAATAGCAGCAGCTAGACACGGCCGCGAAGGAGCAGTAAGGATCCTCTTAGAGAAGTTCAGACCACCGGTCAGACTTGAGACAGAAGGCACTGTTAAATTCGACGAGTATGTTATTGAAGGTTAGTAGTGCCAGACAGGTCTAAGCTTTATATTCCTATGATATAAATGTGATATCATTATCGTCATCATTCGCAGACTTCCACCCACTGCTGATTATAGCCTCCTTCCTCGTGTGCAAAGCTCGCACAGATTATGGAACTGCACCCTAATTGCGTCACTTGCACTGACAATCTGAATGATTTTGAAGGATATAATATCCATGTTAAGATACCTAAATTAAGTCTTTCAAACACTTCTTATATTTTGACAGAGGCTCGCATTTGTATAAATTATATGCTTAATTGGCTATTACGGCCTCAAGATCGATCACATAATTATGATGGTGACGTATCGCTTTGTGTATGGCTACGCAACTATATGAGTGGTCAGATCCAAGTGATGCAGGATTTCTACTCCCTAAGGTATTGACTGCCATGGGCACGCCACAATAGCGGCGATAAGCCCCCTCTTTGAGGAGTGGCTAGAGAGGCGCCACGGCGCCTCACTTTCCGCCTGACGCAGTTCCTCACCGGACACGGTTGTTTCGGGAGGTTCCTGTTCAGGATAAAGCGGGAGAAAACGCCAGGGTGTCACCACTGTGTGAATCGCCCGGAGGACACGGTGGAGCATACGGTGGAGGTCTGCCCGGCTTGGGCGGAGCACCGCCGTGTCCTCGTGGCGGCGATTGGCGGCGGCGATCTCTCGCGTCCGGCCCTGGTCCAGGCCATGGTACGGAGCGAGAGTGAATGGGAGGCCGTTACCTCCTTCTGCGAAGCAGTAATGCTCGCGAAGGAGGAGGCAGAGCGCGTGAGGGAGAGGCAATCTCTGCGCCCTCACGCCCCTAGCCGCCGCAGGAGACGCCCTGGACGGGAGTCAACAGCCGCCTCCCGGCTACCGTAGGCGCGGGCTTGCGGGCGGCGAGCAATGGGCAGGTTGCCGCCCGATAAGGACCAGGCCCGGGTCGACGGCGCGTTGTGTTCCACGCGCGCCTCAAAGAGACGCGTCAGCACGAACTGACGGGGTCCGCTAGGGCCGATGCCGCCGGGGCTGCGGGTTGTTCGAAAGAGATACCGTGGCCCCTGGCACAGGCAACTGAAGGAACACGGGAGGGTTTTAGTCAGTAAAAGTCTGACACGCCCTTCCGCTCAGGCCAGAGCGGGAAAGGTAATTTGATGATTACCGCACCCAAGAAAAAAGGTATTGACTGCCACCGCGGTCACCGGTGGTGACCACCAACAATAGATTTTCTATTGTGTCTGTGGTCTGGCAGTCAACGTGTTAAGCATGAAATA
Organism: Apamea sordens; assembly: GCA_945859715.1. Classification (NCBI taxonomy): domain Eukaryota; kingdom Metazoa; phylum Arthropoda; class Insecta; order Lepidoptera; family Noctuidae; genus Apamea; species Apamea sordens. The sequence continues at coordinate 4,329,049 of OX244002.1, forward strand.
GTCGTATTTTGGGTAATAAATCGTAATTTGGGCCGAATTTACGGCTGATTCCTACTTCGTATCACCTACGGGCATTTTGGGGCCCGACCTAAGAATAAATAATACAACGATTTAACACTTGTCCCTACTCCCGATGTGGTTTTGTCTGTCCCAAAAAGTTAGTTATTCGGGTGTAGGGTCCACTACGAAGTTTCGAATCAATTTCGGTCGGGTCCGTATTTTTGCTGACGGACGGTAGGCCCCCAGGGGCTGCAGTCTCGACATTCATAGCGATCGCTTTACGACCGAATTTGGTTGCAAAGTCCCGGATTGACAGGTGTAATGTATGGAGTGACAGGACTTTGCGACCGAATTCGGTCGTAAAGCGATCGCTATGAATGTCGAGACTACAGCCCCTGATTTGTCTGTTCAGATTGATTTCGCCATGAATGGTAATGGTATGGCCTGTAGGCTACAACTTCGGGGCATACGCCGCTTTCAAGAAGTATGATTTCTTCTACTGTAATATGGCCATGATTCGACTTCCCGACTAGTTTCGAACTCAAAAAGGACCTCCTTATCATGAGTCTATGTCATGAGCTGATTATAACTAGCTACAACTCACTCAGCTCAAATCTACTCCCTCCCTGAATCATCAATCTCCTGCCCTTATCCAAATTTATTTGTGGTCGGCGCAGCATGTCTTTTTTCTGATGTTTTTTTTTTGTATCTGTTTTGTGGAGGTCAGATAGGCAGTCGCTCCATGTAAAATACTGGTATTCAGCTGCATCCGGTTAGACTGGAAGCCGACCCCAACATAATTGGGAAAAGGTTAGGCAGATGATGCAGCATGTCTTTTTCTTCCATACTTCTCTATTAGTCGTCATCTCGATAGTCGGGTTTCTAACCATATAATCAAGAAGGAAGACCAAAGAAGCGATGGATGGACTGTGTGAATAATGATATGGTAAAAAGGGGGTGACTCTCTCCCTGAATACAGCATGGCTATAGTTTCTAGTTGAAGTAGTCCCACAGCGTCGAATACAGAAACGTGTACTCAAAATAAACTGTAAACATAAACTTTGACTGAAATTAATAATTTATTACCAAATCTAATTGAATAATCATCGCTGTATTCAGATTATTTATCACTTGATAGCACCCTTTGTAATATTATATTTATTGTCCTGATTTGTGTTTGCACTCAACTACGCATTGGATACCATCAAAAGCATCGCAGAATAATAAGAAAGAATTTTTCGTCGTATATTATCAATAAATGCCCACTCCATCGCCTTCTCAGAACGCAGATTTAATTCCGTGCAACATAATTTTACCCCAATGTCAAATGTTTTTTCTCCAAATAAAGTTTCGGGCACGTCATTGGGTGCACAGACACACAAAGCGCCCTGCAACGCCAACGTGCTCCTCCGCCGCGCAGCACATTGACTCTCATTTTTTCTCTAAGTCGGGAACTCACGGTTTAAATATAGAAATGTGTGAAAGTTTACACACAAAGAAACTGAAAATCGTCTCTCGGAACGTTTTGGTACGTAGCTGGCCGACTTCCAAGCCTCTTTGTTTCCTCGTATTTATGATTTACCAGCATTATAAAGGATTTGCACGTTTGGCATAGCGCGTGGTGACTGGATGCATTTCCTACATCGTAATATAGTGATAAAGAACCAGAGCAGCAGCTCTTGTATATGGCATAAACTTTCTAAGAAGTTCTTATTCATGTGTTATTTTCTCTAATAATTGTAGTTTCGTACCAAAACGAATGATTCAGGTTCTTGGTTTTATCATGAGTTGTTAATGAAAAATTCAATGCGTGACATTGAAATGTATTTTTGTACGATATTATTAGCAATAGTGATGCATGAAACCTAGTCATCGTTGAACCGTGTGTGTACGGAAACTGCCTAACCAACAGGGAATCTCTCTCTATGTCCCAACCTGAGGCAATTACAATCGCCAGGTTCTTTGAAATATACCAAAACGGTACTTTTGACTTCTATATTATGGATGCTATTCGGCTTGTTCGCATTGAACGAGGACGGTAAATAGCACCTTATTTGCCGGTTTCCTGCACAGAACAAGGCGTAGCGTATCTTCTTCCATACTTCAAGAAGACGAAGCGCCGCGCCGTGCCGATCCCAAGCAAAACAGCAGACTTGAGTGGACATAGGACCTTCCCGAGGTCCCCACAGCTGGCACGCTTGATGATTTCAGTATACATTTTATCCGTTTCGCTTTCTGTCAAAATAGCCAGGAAATGTACTCAGGACAATAAGAAACTTACAAATGGTTGGTAAAAGCCGTTATACTATTAACGAGTTTTACGTAAGCGCTAATGTAAATATTTATGGACATACATTTGGCTTGTGTTTATTGTATAATTGTGTATTGCTAACGTCTTTATTCGATGCGAAGTCATCTCCTTTGGCTTTGTTCGTGTGCTCTTAAATCTTTCCTGGGCCCCAATTCTGTATTATTCCCCGCGAAATCTTGCAAACACGTGAATATTTTTACCGGCAAGGAATCGAATCGAAAGGTCAACCGTACTGACATGTATTTTGACGGTTCAAACCACGCCATTTTTTCATAGAGAATACGTTAATAGCAGATGTCGTGATTATCTAAAACTAACTAGGTAATGAAAGTGGTATCGAAGTAAGGAATCGTTAAGTGGTCATAGTGAATTAGGGTCCTGAATTAATTGTCGACAACATAAATATCACTACCTAATATTCACCATTTTCTTCTATCGTATGGGTATGAAAGATATAAGAATGGCTCATTTATCTATTTAGCCTGTAAGGTCCACTGCTGGGCAAAGGCCTCCCTCTCTCCCTTTTCCAAACACGTCTGTCCTCTGTGATTGCGGTCCAGTCCTTTCGGTAGGAGTCAAGTTCTTCCCTCCATCTTCGTCTTGGTTTGCCGCGATGTCGCTGGAATGACTCGTGCCTTCGTAAAAATATTTGCCAGTTTGTTAGGTAGTAGTAAGTTTGACTGCCTAGGGTACGCCACACGTACATCTTAGTGAATTCTGATCATCATCATTCAGCTGTAAGATGTGTAAGTCCAAGTGCCTTCCGCAGCCAGCGGATTCGATTATTTTAAGGCAATTTTATAGGTACTCCATAATTCCATCCATTCTTCCGTACTAACTAATATGAATATCTAATAACCTTTATCCTATATCATCATCTGTCTAGCCTCTTCCCAACTATGTTGGGGTCGGCTTCCAGTCTCACCGGATGCAGCTGAATAGGTACCAGTATTTTATATAAAGCGACTGGCAATCTGACCTCCACAACCCAGTCACGTAATGCGATACCTCTTGGTAGCAGACTGGTTGTCTGACTTTCGGGCTTCTGACGATCCGTAACGACTGCCAAAGATCCACGATTGACAACCGCGGCCTACCTTTATCCCATTTCTAAAAAATATATGCGAAAGTATTAAAAAAAAAAAAAACGTTGCCCCACACTAGTGTTGTCACACTCCTGTGTCGTGGGTGCGTTTACAAACATTTAAACTCACATACACAAACAGCCAGACCCGGAACAACTACCTGTAATATTTGTTCCGTGCGGGAATCGAACCCGCGACACGCTGCGCAGCAGTTGATCGCTCAGCCACTGCGCCAACCGTGTCGTCAAATTCTGTCTGTCAGCTTTTCACGCTTTTGACAGCTGAACGGATTTCAATAAAATTTTGCACGAAGACCATAACCATTAAAAGTATCCTAACATAGGATACTTTTCTTTCTCCCCTTATTCCGTTCCCAAGGGATAATTTCCGACCTCCACGTGAGCAAAGCCATGGACAAAAGCTATTTTAAAATATATCTTTTTCAGGAGCCACGGCGCTATGGTGCGCTGCGGGGGCTGGTCACCTCGGCATCGTGAAGCGCCTGGTCCGCGCCGGAGCCAATGTGAACCACGCCACAAAAACACTAAGTACGCCCCTCAGAGCCGCCTGCTTCGACGGTCGACTCGACATTGTCAAGTACTTAGTCAGGCATGGCGCGGACATACATAAAGCTAACAAGTATAATAATACCTGTTTGATGATAGCGGCATATAAGGGGCATTTAGATGTGGTAAGTGATTAATTCGATATTTTTGGTATACAGGGTCATATTAAATTAGCTAGCGAAACTGCAGACGTGATGGGTATCCATATCTAAAAAATTATAATGATTTGATTTTTTTTCTTAGGGGTTAATAACCGCTGGTAGTGATGTAACTTGAAGTATGAGTTGAGAAAATGTGTTTTATCGTTTTTAGATGTTACGAAATCTCGTCTTTGATGTTCACACAAAATCTGATTTTTTAAACTGATATTTCAAGTAAAACAACGATCGATGACTTAAAAAAAATCATCAAAATAATTTCTTTTTTGTTTTATCATATTTACCCACCACATCCGTAAAAGTTTCGCTAGCAAATTTAATGTGACCCTGTATATTTCAGATGAAAGCAATGTTGTGTTACCAATATTATGTTATTAATTTATACTCCTAATTACAAATTCCACCAAACTTTGTTACCTAGAATAATTCTTATCCTAAGAATAAATTTTGAATTGTTGACAGTTTTTTCATACAAAAACTCAGTCGTCAATTTTATTACACAGATAAAAGATATATGACTGTGGTCAAATCAGCCTTAAAAGATAAAAAACGACTAAAACGCTATGCCAGGAATATGATGAGCAGTATTATCCTGTGAAAATATTACCTATAATTAAAAGCGTTACAGAAGATGCCAGACGAGCACGCTACGCACGATCTGAAGCCCAATTTCCATAAATAAAATCGTTCAAAATTGAGGCGCAATCTCATCTCAGCGACAATCAAACAAAAATGGCGATATCATCGCGGCGAGAATTGGAAGGCGCGGCGATAATTGAATGGCACGACAATAATATCGCCGCGATTCTCTCGCTCCTGGAGATAGCCCCTTAAGAGTCAGTGATTCTTCGTTACAAACATAGCCATATTATACTAAGTCGGGCTGAGTCGGGACGTTTAAACAATAACATTATGTACCAATTGCAAATACTAATCTGTTGTAGAGGTCTAATTGGACCCTTATGTTCAGTGACAGCACAGTCAGATAAGTATTAACGAAAAACAAAGTCAAATAATCTATTTTTATAATTCACGTGTTCATCTATACTAATATTATAAGGAGGTAAAATTTGTTTTGTATGTCCGGGGTAATCTCTGGAACTTCCAGTTGGATTTGAAAAAATCTTTATGTATTTGATAGCCCAATTCTTGAGGTAGGATATAGGCTATTTAACATCACCCTATGACCCTTAGGAGCCGAGCAAAAAGAACAAAATTCAGATAGAACGCTAAGTAAAAAAACAAGGAATAGCTCAGACATGAAATGTGACAGTTGTTTTGGTATATTGTGCTGTATAACGGCTTCCACTCGAATGAAGTCGCGGGCAGAAACTAGTCCTACTAATATTATAAACGCGATAGTTTGTATGGATGGATGGATGAATGGATGGATGGATGTTTGTTACTCTTTCACGCAAAAACTACTAAACGGATTTGGATGAAAGGCACACAAATAGTTTATAACCGGCACCCTAATTGCGTAACACACGATCAATCAGTTTCATGTTTCATTTTAACATTTCTTCAAACAATTTATGAAGCAATGGATTAGCAATTTGCTTCAAAATAATTCAGATTCCGATTGATCGTGTGTTACGCAATTAGGGTGCAGGATTAATACATAGAATACTTTTTATTTTGATAATCCCACGGGATCGAAACTTATGCGGGTGAAACCGCGGGGCGCAGCTAGTTAAATATAAATTAAACTACGTTTTATCATTGTATATCACGGGTTAGGGTCTTGGGTCATGTACTCCGCACATATCACTTACTTTTGCTTTATAATTACTTGCAAGTTCAGAATATTATATCACATAGTATATCTATTTGTGGTAGGTATATCTTTGGTAACGCGTAGTTTCATTGTGCGGTGAGAATTAAAACGTCACTGCTTCAGTTTGTGTTAAATCTGTAATGATGCTGATCATGAGGTCCCGAGTTCGATTCCCAGGTGTTATTCTTAGAAAGAAAGAAAGAAAGAAAAAGCATTTATTTGCGGCAAACATGACGCATAAAAAAAAGGACATAAACATACAAAAAAAAAACAAGTTGGGGGTTGGTTGGGGTTGGGGGTTGGTCTTCCAAGTGTTATTGGGTCATTCAACCAGGAATATCTCAGTAGCATCCCGGTTTCAGGATTTGTGCCTCCTTGATGTCAATAGGCTCGCCTTCTATTAAATTGGACTACTGGCGAATTGTAGGTGTACTAGTTACAGACGCCAGCATGTCAATCTACCCGAAACTGTAAATTTTTTCCAGTCAACTTTGAACCTTAATGCTTTAGCCATAAAGTGGAAAATCTATTAAAGATATTTGACAGATTGTAGTAGCTTGATGTGCTGGCGTCTGTACAGTCAGCGTCAATAATATCGGGACGAACAGACTGTTCAAAATGATCTAAGCAACTATGAAAACAAAATATTAACTCAATGACACAAGGAATGTTTCAGAATGAAGACAGTACACGACAACTGTCATTCTGACAAGAACTTTATCCAATTGAGACAAAGTTTAATTTTCTTAGCTGTTGAGATCATTTTGTCAAAGTCAGCGTCAAAAATATCGGCACGAACAGACTGCTGTTCGTGCCGATATTTTTGACGCTGACTGTACACCTCTGATTAACTCTTTGAGGACTACAGTCATGTTGTTACGTTAGCAATAATTAGCACGCACTGCGATTAAACGGATGTTTTGGAAGAACTGAAAACGCGCAATAACACGTCGAACAAGCATTGTAGGCTAATTTGTAGTCAGTTATCACTAAATGTCATCGACTCCACAAACTGTAAAAACTTGTAACATTTTTATATTCGCTTAGACAATAGTAAAACAATGGTCGCCGAACTGAAATAGTTTGCATGACGGTTGAGGGGATAACTATTTCATATTCAAGTCCTTGTTTCCAATTGATGTTGTTTTCACAACTTTATTGTGATAGTAATTAAGTTGACTTCAGAATGTCTAGCGTTATTGAAAAAGTCATAAAAGATGTTGAAGTCATAGTGCAAACTGAACTCTATGTGTAGTATAAAGTAATTTTTCCAAAAACACATATTTGTTTACATGTTTGGAAGCTAAATTGACAACGCAGGATAGACAAAATGTAGGGAACAACTGATTTTTTTTACGATTTAAGGATAGGTCCCATATTGAGATTCGTTCATAATGATGTTTAAGTAATCTATTTTTAGGTGTTTAGTCATTTTAATTCTACCTTGTATAAAAACATGTTCAGAGTTGTTGTTTGTAAAGGATATGAAATGACCAATACCTCGTTGTTTCCAGGTACAGTTTTTATTGGACAGCGGCGCCCGCGTGGACGAGCGCGCGCTGTGCGGCGCGACGGCGCTGCACTTCGCGGCCGAGTGCGGCCACGCGGCCGTCGTGTGCGCGCTCACGGACCAACAGGCTAAGATACTCTTTAATGAAAATGGTAAGTACTGTGGAGGACTAGACGAGCCCTCTGAGGTAACGGGAGGAATCAAACACTATAATGATTCCTTTAGATTATATTTGTAGAACGTCTTTACATATTTCTGTCTAAAACATCCCTTCTTATTCCAAACCCAAAATCCTAACTAAATATCTTTGACACTAGCTTGAACGTTCGAATGTCATCCGCGCTAGATTATATCCGGCCTGCAACATATGAGGTTGCCTTCGGCAGACAAGCCTCTACAGTACACCTTATCAAGGTTTTGGGGGAATGTCTCATGTACAGTCACCAAAGGAGATCAGTAACCAGGGCCGTCGGATTTAGTTGAAGTTTAGTAAGAAACGGATTGATGTTTTCGGATAAAAATTTATTTAATTAATAGAAAATAAACAGTTCATTAATCAAACTAAATTTCATTCGAAAATATCCATCGGTTTCTTACTAAACTTCAAATATATCCCCAGGGTCTTTGGATATATTTGAAGTTTAGTAAGAAACCGATGGATATTTTCGAAAGATTTACTTATTTCCTTTGGTGACTGTACAACTAGCAATGGCCTATCGTTTGTCGTAAGACGTATTGCCGCAATACGCGGGTAGCACACGCAATCACTGAAACACACGGGAACACCGCCTTACGCCACAATAGCACAACTCCATCGAAGGGCCGTCCTCTGATGATGCCGGTAGCCGTGTCCATAGCAGACGTTCCCGTGCTTCCGAAATCCTCGTGCACAATGGACAGGTACGGTAGCTCATCAGGCTGTAACCACGCCTCTTGCAGCGCGTTTATGTCCGCAAAACTGCAACGCTATATCCTCAATAGACCGCTTGATGTTCTTATAGTTGTATGTTATGAAATTAACCCTATGCATTTTATTTATTAAGAGGATTAGAGGGTTTTTCTGGATTATTCAACGTCAAAATATTGAGGGTTTTTATAAGGTCTGAAACGTCTGCATGTAATATCGGCCGGCCATGACTTGTCGCTCAAAAACATGTCTAGTTAAGTTTTCGGAAGCATTATTTTAAATGCATTAGGTATATTCTTTTTCTGTCTTCATTCTGATTTTCTGTACCATGACTTTTTCTTTTATTTATTTATTTATATATCTATTGCTTTCTGCACTTACAGAAAGAAAGAAAGAAAAAAGAAAGAAAGAAAGAAAAGAATTAAAATATATTATTTTATTATTATTTTATTTTTATTATTGAAAGTATATCTGTGCGATATCATTTTCTGATGCATCGTTGTGAACGTTGAAAGAAACAGCGGTATTGTCACACTTGCGGACTTAAACTCATTCCCAGGCATACAGGGAGCCTTGCCTCTAACCAATTGATACTCTGAACGTCTGTTTTTGAGTCTTTTCTCCTGCGCTAAAATCCACTCGTTTTTTGGATGCTGCGATTTCCATTCACCATCGCGCGTTATTTCCGCTAATGATTTCGCTTTGTTTACATCCATCGTGACATTTAAATTGATAGTTGCCGCCTTGCCGGCGTCGTAGACGTACAGTCACGAGCAAAAGTATGTATACACTCGGCTTTATTCAACAGTGAAATTTTATGTTGTTACGAACATAGCATTTTTAAACCCTTAAGTTTATGTAATGTGTCGTATTTCAACAAAAATCGAAACGAAAAGCGAAAAAATCGCAATTGAAAGTTGCCAAGTGTTGACATATTGGTGCTCGTGACTGTACTTATATCTTTAGAAAACTGGTTTGTCGAGGTAGGACTTGCGTTGTGTCGGCGAACAGCTGACCGCTCCCCCACCACTTTTCTGTGGCCGGCCGGGATCGCAGGCAGTGACAGTACCAGCAGTAGTTTATGGTAACAGCAGAAACAGCGGTCGTGTTAGGCCTGGTTCACATTAGGTCGGACCGACAGTTTGCCTTTCACCGACTGCCGGGTGTTGCTGTTCACACTAGACGCCGCCGACCCGACCTAATGTGAATATAACTGTCGGTACGGTCGTTTTACTGCCCGGCCTGGGTCGTCACAAAACAGTTGTGAGTTGGCTTTCGTATAGGATGGACGACGACGACGTTTTCATTGCAATGTGGTATTTAAATAAAAGGCAGAAAAAAAGAAAAAGGAAATATTGGGTCCAATAATTGCCGAGCGAAATGAAGTTGGAACTTTTCAAAGTTTAATAAGCGAATTAAGAAGTGACGAACTCCTGTCTTCCACAAGAGAAATCAAAACTTCTACATTAATTTCGCCCTCCATATTGAAACGTGTCTTCTCTGCATACACGTCGACGAAACTGCTTGCGCGAGTGCCGAGAGCGGGGTAAGGGCTTCGGCAGGCGGGTGTCGCCGCCGCTTCGCGCCGACAAATGTGAACGGCGCCATACTTGCTAGTACGCCAATATTATGTCCGATCCGACAGAAATCGTGGCTGGACGTACGGTAAAAGTGTCGGCTCCGACAGTTTGGTCGGGTCGCCCCAATGTGAACGGCGCTATTGACATACATACGCCAATATGGATCCGACACGTTTGTTGGGCCGGTAAAACTGTCGGTCCGACCTAATGTGAACCAGGCCTTATCAAGTGCACTGCGTACGAATGTTTTAGTACGATCACACCCTGTGTTCATTATTTGCAGGGCTATCGTGGATCGCCAATTCACTTGATCAGTAGTTAGATCATTTTTCTCAGGCATAGTAAAATCAAACAAGTAGGCCAACTCAAGCCCCGAGCGAGCGATAATAGCCTAAACTCGTAGGGCTGTCACTTATACTTTATTCAATCGTCAAAAATGCATAGTCAATCTCTCTCTATACAAAACAATGTTCCCCTGTAGGGTAAGCATCAGGGACCTTTAAGTAATACAAAGTTTTTTTAAATTATTTTTTCTACATAGACCAGGAGCTGACTATATTTTTTTAATTGCCTACGTCATGTTATCTGTTTAGTTATTTGAAAAATTACGATCGAAATCATCTGCCTAGCCTTTTCCTAACTATGTTGGGGTCGGCTTCCAGCCTAACCGGATGCAGCTGAATACCAGTATTTTACATGGAGCGACTGCCTATCTGACCTCCACAACTCAGTAACTGGGTAATACGATACCCCTTGGTAAGACGTAAGACTGGTTGTCAGACTTTCGGGCTACTGACGACCCGTAACGACTGTCAAAGATCCACGAATGACAGCCGGGACCAACGGCATAACGTGCTTTCCGAGGCACGGAGGGGTCTTGGTTTGTGAAAATGGTCACCCATCCACGGACCAACCTCGGCAAGCGTAGCTTAACCTGATCGATCGACCCGTGCGGCTGTCATTAGTTAGTCACAAGCCCCTCAAAAAAAAAAATTACGATCGAAATATCACTAATAAATTTGACAAACTGCTATTAAGACATCCATAAACACTGCAATATTTTCTATAGCTACTCGAATTTGTAGCCATCTTTGTAGTTAAAGGAGGTAGGTAGGTACACGTACAAATTATTTATTACGAGCAGCAGGGCAGCGGCGAAGCGTGCGCGGGCGCGGGCAATATTACCGGCGTCGGCGTGAACTATTGCTGCTGTTACGGTTTGAGATATTTAACAAATCGATTGGACCACTGTCTCGGCTGCTGTCCAGTAAGTAAGCACTCCGTCTTAGGTTTACGTTTGCGGAGCCAGTACGTTCCAAATCTACCAACGATGCAAATTTAATTACGTTTATTTATTTATTTATCATGAAATGTTAATGTTGTTGCTGTTGGTTATCTCGGCTTTCACTGTGTTTAGTTAACCGAAGCACAACACTCTTTTAAATACTTGACCTCCGATTTTAATATGACGATGTCCTTTCCTAAGGCCGTGGCGTCAATGTAATCTAAGGATACTGAAGGTAATTTATTTAATTCCTTTGCCACAAAAATAGATGTTTTATCAGGATCTGTACTCCTAAATGTGCAGATAATATCCTCCATCTCTTTTCGCTCACGGTTCTTGCGTCGCGAAATGTTGCGGGTACTCGTAGATATTGATTTAAACAAAAAATCCTTCCCTGTGGTAATTTCCACGCTCGTATGAGCTCACACACAACCGATTTAAACTTTCTTCGCCCATGTCAATTTTGTTGTGCACACATATAATAACTCGTTTATGATGATGTTAAACTTTATACACTTTATCTTTTCAGAAGACTATTTTTTGCACCCGAACTTTATCGAGTTGGCGCGAAGATATGACCAAATCATGCTCCATTGCCTAATAAAAATAAAAAACTCGAGAGATATCGGACGAAAAAGTGTTTTATTGTTGTTGATGACAGATTGCTGCGTAGCAGAAAAAAAAAGCGCGTGGCGCGCCCTGTACTTGTGGTTCCCAAAGGTACAAACGCGCTGTGAATGTGTGAGTAAGCGTAGGAGCTCTCAGTGCCGTCCGGACAATGGCGAAGTCAGAAGTGTGTGTGTGTGTCTGCGCGTATGTGTGTTATGTGTTGACGCTACTCGTTTTCACGCCCACATACACAGCGTGTTTGTACACTCGGTTACCACAAGTAAAGCGCACGTCGCTTCGTGAGGTAAGAATACTGTAGGAAAAATCCAATCTTTTCCAGGTATGACGCCCTTACAATGCGCGGCTGAGCGAGCGCGAGCTTCCGTAGTCGAGATGTTGGCGGCGCGGCCCGAAGTATCCCGAGCGTCGGCCATCGAGGCCTACGAGCTGCTCGGAGCTTCCTTCGCGAATGACAAGGAGTACTATTGCCTCAGGGTGTGTGGTTTATGGAAACTTGAGGGCCTGTTTTAGCCTGTAGGCTATAATAAGCTAGTTGGCCGATTTTGAGAAACCGATTCATAATGTTCCTTGTGGTCTATTTCTCGCAAAATATGAACATTTCAGCAAAAGAGAACAAAACAAATAACAAAACTAATTTTGCAATACGACGCAAATTAATGTTTCTAAGTCAAAACGGGGAATTCTTTCATAGCATGGTTTACAGTGTTGCCCGCACACAAACTTCTTTTATTACTTCTGTCGGAATATTATAATATTTGGTAGTATTTACAATTTGAATCTTTCGTCCGAAGTAGTGACATGTCGCATTTTGATTCGAGTTGAATGCCACGTTCACCGATGGCTTTAACTAAAAATATGAAGTAATTTAAAATTATTTGCAAAATTAAGTTGATTATTTGCTAACTGACTACCATTCTACAACATAAAAATCAAAAGGTATTTTTCTTACTGTCAACTAGCCTATACTTTAGGAGTTTAGGGTAAATTCTTAAAATAATTACTTTTGAAACTGACAACTAAAAACCCACAGATGGCGTACCAGTATTTACATAGAGCGATGGCGATGCGGTACGACACTCGCTACGGGCTCATACTGAAGAAACCAGCCGACCCTATACCGGCGTACGATAACTGGAAAGAGAGTACTACGTTAGAGGTAAGATAACATAACATCACGCCTCTGCATCACACCCATATTTCGTCAGTTATGTCCCATGTGATAGGGGGTGACCCTATTGTCATCCACTAGGCACAAACCTAGACTCCAGGCTACTGCTGAGAAATTTCAGATGGATTAAAATCTAATAACACTTGCCCTGACCCGGGAATAGAATCACTTTCATTGTTATTTAAAAAAAAAAAGAAAACTTGAGAGGTGTCAAGGGACACCCGGATGGAACGAAGTATAACTGGCTTGCTTTCTATAAGAGAGAGAGAGAGAGAGAGACAGAGAAACACGCGCACGCCGCACGGCTTACAACTATAGCAAAAAGTGTCGTTCCAACTTTTGGTCTTAATTTTTTCCGTCTAGCTCCCTTTCGCAACGCGCTATAAGGAACTTCGTTCCAAAAACTATTAAATAATTGATATATTCATAACGCTTGCTCACCTGTTTATACCTGGCAACTTCATAGTTGTGAAGGAAACGGCGACGATTTGTTATTCATAAATGTCGAGGATAAGCTCGATATTTATGAATAATAAATCGGGGAGATGTTCGAAAAAAGTTCATTAGAATTTATATTATTTAACAGTATCGGTACGCGATTTAGTTAGGTAGCACATTTGAGATTTATCAATGTAAATATTATCTGACAGTCTGACACCATTACGTCGCTCGCCGCAGAGGCCCGAAAGTTCCCATGGGGCGTTCCGCGGTATGTTTTTTTCGGTGACTTTCAGGTTTTGAGACGGCTGACCGATTCTTCGTCATCGTCAAATAACAAATGAGTCTAAGCGGGATTGGGGTTAAGGGTATATTTCTATTACTGGATCTCGCACTAACACCAATGAGGCAGCAATGTATAGATTAATTGTTTTTTTTGTTTCAGGAAGTGGAACAACTAGTCGGCAACGCGCACGCCCTTCACATGGAAGGCCTGGCGGTGCGCGAGAGAGTGCTCGGCGCGCGCTGCCCGGACCTGCCGCACCCCATCGTGTTCCGCGGCGCCGTGTTCGCGGACGAGGCGCGCTTCGACCGCTGCCTCGCGCTGTGGAGGCACGCGCTCGCGCTGCGCCAGCACAACGAGGTGACGGCACATTATGTTATACACTGCGCGGACGAGGCGCGCTTCGACCGCTGCCTCGCGCTGTGGAGGCACGCGCTCGCGCTGCGCCAGCACAACGAGGTGACGGCACATTATGTTATACACTGCGCGGACGAGGCGCGCTTCGACCGCTGCCTCGCGCTGTGGAGGCACGCGCTCGCGCTGCGCCAGCACAACGAGGTGACGGCACATTATGTTATACACTGCGCGGACGAGGCGCGCTTCGACCGCTGCCTCGCGCTGTGGAGGCACGCGCTCGCGCTGCGCCAGCACAACGAGGTGACGGCACATTATGTTATACACTGCGCGGACGAGGCGCGCTTCGACCGCTGCCTCGCGCTGTGGAGGCACGCGCTCGCGCTGCGCCAGCACAACGAGGTGACGGCACATTATGTTATACACTGCGCGGACGAGGCGCGCTTCGACCGCTGCCTCGCGCTGTGGAGGCACGCGCTCGCGCTGCGCCAGCACAACGAGGTGACGGCACATTATGTTATACACTGCGCGGACGAGGCGCGCTTCGACCGCTGCCTCGCGCTGTGGAGGCACGCGCTCGCGCTGCGCCAGCACAACGAGGTGACGGCACATTATGTTATACACTGCGCGGACGAGGCGCGCTTCGACCGCTGCCTCGCGCTGTGGAGGCACGCGCTCGCGCTGCGCCAGCACAACGAGGTGACGGCACATTATGTTATACACTGCGCGGACGAGGCGCGCTTCGACCGCTGCCTCGCGCTGTGGAGGCACGCGCTCGCGCTGCGCCAGCACAACGAGGTGACGGCACATTATGTTATACACTGCGCGGACGAGGCGCGCTTCGACCGCTGCCTCGCGCTGTGGAGGCACGCGCTCGCGCTGCGCCAGCACAACGAGGTGACGGCACATTATGTTATACACTGCGCGGACGAGGCGCGCTTCGACCGCTGCCTCGCGCTGTGGAGGCACGCGCTCGCGCTGCGCCAGCACAACGAGGTGACGGCACATTATGTTATACACTGCGCGGACGAGGCGCGCTTCGACCGCTGCCTCGCGCTGTGGAGGCACGCGCTCGCGCTGCGCCAGCACAACGAGGTGACGGCACATTATGTTATACACTGCGCGGACGAGGCGCGCTTCGACCGCTGCCTCGCGCTGTGGAGGCACGCGCTCGCGCTGCGCCAGCACAACGAGGTGACGGCACATTATGTTATACACTGCGCGGACGAGGCGCGCTTCGACCGCTGCCTCGCGCTGTGGAGGCACGCGCTCGCGCTGCGCCAGCACAACGAGGTGACGGCACATTATGTTATACACTGCGCGGACGAGGCGCGCTTTGCCGAACAGCATTTGTTTACACTTTCATCAGATACTTTTGGAAGAGGCTATAGTTAGTCATCTACCTGAAGTGGCGACAAGTCAAAACGTCGTTCTTCCGTTTTCAAATCAATGCTTTATATGAAAACACGGTGGAGAAGACAAAATAATAAATTAAAATGCGTATCTCATCATCTGCCTGCCTTTTCCCAACTATGTTGGGGTCGGCTTCCAGTCTAACCGGATACAGCTGAGTACCAGTATTTTATATAGAGCGACTGCTTATCTGACCTCCACAACCCAGTTACTAGGTAATACGAAACCCTTTGGTAAGATTGGTTGTCAGACTTTCGGGCTTCTGACGACCCGTAACGACTGTCAAATATCCGATGGCGGCCGGGACGTTGGTACCGGCCGTCATCGGACCCCTCCATGCCACGGAAAGCACGGTAAGCCCAACGGCTTACTTAAGGTGCTTTCCGAGGCATGGAGGGGTCTTGTTATGTAAAGATAGTCGCCCATCCACGGACCAACCGCGGCAAGCGTAGCTTAACCTGATCGATACTCCGTGCGGCTGTTATTACTTGGCCACAAGCCCCTCCTCTCAAATAAAACCGCGTGTATACAGGGTCAGATTGAATTAGCTAGCGAAACTCCGCACACGTGATGGGTGCGAATATTCATATATAATAGTGTTTAATGATATTTTAATGGGAAATATTTGAATATCGATCAAATACATGCCTATTAAAACTGATTAGGTACAGTCAACAGCAAAAGTAGATGATCAAAATCAGAAATTCAATACTAATGAACGGAGTTCGCAGCTATATGGCAGCTGTACTAGTAGTAAATGTTTGGTATAATTTACAATCACATACTTTTGAATCACTTCGACGCCGCACAGTTCTGACGCGAACTCCGTTCATTAGTATTGAATTTCTGATTTTGATCATCTTCTTTTGCTGTTGACTGTACCTATATAATCTAATTATAATTTTCATTTTAATTTAGTACCTAGTGTACCTAAATAGCTAGGAGATTACAATAATTTCCATTTAAATTTTTAATTTTATTTCCATTTTAATCTCCATTTTTGTAATATTGATATAATGTAATTGTACATATGGATCTTGATATCTGAATTAAAAATATGCTATTCAAATGTGATATTTTTATTGTTATTTTCAGGTTTCAGTAACAAAGGACCTGCTCAGATTTGCTCAAGTGTTCTCGCAAATGATACACATAGGAATTGAATTACCTCTCGCTCAGGTAAATATTATTAATTTAAACTTAACTTTATCCTTGTTTCATTTTTCGGTCAGCAAAACGATATCAAAGAAATATGAAACTTAATGGCGTCGATTCCCTTGTTCACAAACTAAACTGAATAAGTTAGTTAAGTTCTATGGAGTATCTTAACTTGACAGGACTAAACTAATATTTATCTTCTGTCCTTTTCTTGACACATCATGATAATTATCTGAAATTCTGAACTCAAAAATATTTTTCTATGTACCCAGGTGTGTTTCGTGCTCGAAGCGTGTGCCAAAGAGCTCCGAAGAGGCAGGAAGCGGCTGGAGAAACCTCAAGCGAACAATGACCCGGAATCCCTAGTAGTATGTAGCTACTCTGTAAGAATTGTCACGTTGCTTCTCATGTCACATGTCGGTGGATGAATATACAAGGTTATTTTAGCGAAACTAACGCAGACATCTTGTTTTTTGAATACATTTCGAGTGACATTTCACAAAACAATTGCACAATTTTTTACCAAAAGCGCCCCCCTGTCGATATCATTAAGCTGAGCGCCGAAATATCCTTGTAATAATGTACGTACGATTGACTTACGAAAACCTGAACTATACTTAGAACCTTCTCATATTATACAGGGTGTAAAAAGACACATCACACAGTCGTCAACCACGCATTCTGTACATCAAACTACTACAACACATTTAATCTGCATTCGCGATTTATTTGCCAAAAACGTAAACAAATATGAGTTTATGGAAAAATAACTAAATCCTACAGGTCAGTTAACGCTACCACTTCAAACATTTTTATTATAACTATTCCAATAGTGCTAGTGACTCTGAAATCAACTTAATTACCATTAAAATAAAGTTGATATTTGTTTTTTTAACTTGAAATAACATCAATTTGAAACATTAGTTTGAATAGAATTTACGAAACATTGCACAAAAATAATTGCTGGGAAACCACTTTTATTTTTGGTGTGAAAACCTGCTATTTGCGTTAGTGCGCAATGTAAGGCACGCAGAACATTGTGCTTATGGGTGCATGCACCGGTACAGGGGTCGTGGATATAACGTTGTAATATAACATTTAAAAAAAAAATCGTAAAAAAAACGTCAGTTATAGTTAGAATTTTGACTTTTAATATCTTCGTAACCAGAAGGTTCCCAGCTATGGTCCAGTACAAATAAGTGATTACAATGACGGGGAGGACAAGTGACTCTCGGCTTCTTTATGGCTCTCGGCTTTTTTACACCCGTTATTTTAGGTAGGTACGAAGCAAATGACGATGAAATGTCCCCTGTCTTCTCAAATTCTCGCGGCCGACTGTTTCAGCCCGTCAATTGATCAATTATTGATAAACCTGCACTCTAATTGCGTAACACACTTGTAATCACAATCTGAATAATTTTGAAGAATATTGCTAATCCATTGATTCATATGTTCGAAAAATTTGTCTGCTCTACAACGTTAATAAAGCAATGAATGCTGTTGAACTGTTAAAACGAAAGCCTGGCTACTGTTAGTGTGTAATTACCCCGCTGGATTGATATTTAACTCAAAATCCACAATGATGGCTATTTGTTACCAAGTAGCGAGTATTGCCTGTTTTAGTTCGAAAATAATGAGATGGAGGACGTACAACGTGATCCCTTTTCGCTTTAGCCAGCGTAGCAAGAAGTTTATTACGTAAAAAATAGGGTATTTGACAGGTTTTTTTAATTACATTTCTCGAAACGTAGAACAAAAACATAAGTCACAATAAAAATAAATTGTTTAAATGTATCAATGGAACTCTGTCATCTTTGTTCCCTCCCACATTTAACCGGCCTTCAAAGCAAGAGTGAACAGGCATCTGGGCACTCTCGTTCCATCATAGACCTCATCCATCGCTTTCCATCAGGCGTGATCGACGTCAAGAGCAGGTCTATTTAGCAATAAAAAAAATCTCAAAAATTGAAGATCTAAGCGTATTAAAGTCTGCCAGACAGAGACAGTACTACTGCGATTTGACGTCACGACACAGGAAAGAGGAACGCCATAGTATCTTCGCGCTATTCAGTACATTGGCCGTTTTTCGTGACAACGATGGAAGACTTTTATTCCAAAACGTGTAACTTCTCCATTTTTCCATCGGTTTTCTTTTCACAAATCGTCTTTTTCCATAACATCTTTAAAATAAATAAGTATTTGTTTATTTGTATAGTAGCCTCCTACCCTATTGCGCATCTTATAGATGGGGTACTGTTACTTCAATCAATCAATTCAGCCTATCGCAGTCCACTGCTGGATATGTGCCTCCCCCAGGCTGCCTCACAACACCCTGTCCTCCGCCTTTCGCATCCAGTCTGTCCCAGCCACCTTTTTAAGGTCGTTGATCCATCTACCTGTCACTTAACGGTTGGATACTGTAACTTAACGGTTGGATACTGTAACTTAACGGTTGGATACTGTAACTTAACGGTTGGATACTGTAACTTAACGGTTGGATACTGTAACTTAACGGTTGGATACTGTAACTTAACGGTTGGATACTGTAACTTAACGGTTGGATACTGTAACGTAACAGTTGGTTACTGTAACTTAACGGTTGGATACTGTAACTTAACGGTTGGATACTGTAACTTAACGGTTGGATACTGTAACTTTTCGGTTGGGTACTGTAATTTTAAATCATCGGTCGGGCAGTATATTTCACTCACAATCCACAATCATGGCTATCTGTTCCGTGTAACGTAGCGAGTATTGACGCGTAGAGTTTGGTGCGCACGTTCATGTTGCAGGACGAATACGAGGGCAACGTGCGGACGGCGCTGTACCTCGTCGCCGTGGCCGCTCGGCTGCTCGAGAACGCGGGGAATAGTGAGGTTAGTATAATTATATGCCAGCGTCTGTGTTCCCTTCCACGTATAACCAATCTTCAAAGTAAGAGTGGAAAGACAACTTCTGAGCTCGCTCGTTCCATCACAGACACATACATATCACTGCTATTGTATAGAAGCAAGTTTTTCTAACTGATCAGACAGCCGTGCTGCTGGGGAGTTTATTGCGCTACTTCTTCTCCCCAGCGAAAGCACTAGGCAGTGATGAAGGGCGAGCGTTTTGGGGGACCGTCTTATGTAATTTTGACGTTCGAAAAGTGCAGATTCTCAGCCTAATTTGAAGACTTACTTTTGATTTTGATAGATTTTGACGGACTTCATCCACCGCTTTCCACAAGGCGAGATCGAGGTCAAGAGCGGACCCATTTCGCAATATTTTTTTATCTATTTGATTGTCAAGTTTCAGCATTTAATTTAATTTGGCCTTGTATAATTAAAAGCAGTATCTGCCCCGACTTAAAGAATGACACTGTGAGACTGTAGGTCATGAGTTATACCCTGTTCATTAGGTAAACCGTTTTTTGACAGATAGAACTAGTGATTGCAGCAACACACAATACATTGATTAATACACGTACGGTCTTATAATGTCTGTAAGAATCCATAAATAAGATAATTAATAAGATAAGGCAGTTTATATATTTATTTTATTACGCATTTTAAAGTTAACTTTTATGTAGTCTGAAATATGTACGTTCTAAGACAGCTGTCAAAAAACGGTTAACCTAATGGACAGGGTATAGACATAGACAGACACTTATTTTGTGTATTTCATTACATCACCGCTACTCTTAAAATGGTGAAGGAAAATATCGTGAGGAAACTGGCATGTCCTAGCTAGACGAAAGCGCCTTTCTTGTGATCAACTGTTTACTTAATAAAATTATTCACAGGAAACGACAAGTTTAATTCGACGAGCGATCTTTAGGCTTCGGAACGTGCGTTTACGCAGTGGCCAGACACTGCTACACCTCGCGGCAGACAGACGGACGCCTGTCGACGACTTCCATACCAGTGATGTGTGCCAGTGAGTATACTATACATTCTTATTATCTATATTAATTTAATAATATAATATATATAATTTAATATAATATTAACACATTCAATTAAAAAAATACAATTATATAATACATGGACAAGAACCACACGTCAGCCTAGTCAAATAACCCGCCCCTAACTGTTCCCGGCGCAAAGGTGCCCAAAACGCTTGCTGCATTGCCACGTTGGATGGCAATGGCTAACCTTTGCACCAAGAACGAGCCGGAGCGGGAGTCCCCCGTTTTGTCACAGAGCTTGTGCCCTATCTCACCAATGAGTTTCCTAGCCTCAGTGCCCCAAGCACCCATGGTCTCCACGGCAATGGGCACAAAATGATAGAGATCCAGCAACGGTGCGTACTTCACCCTCTTATCTCTCTCTTCTTCTCTCTTCTTATCTTAATATTAGGTATTAATAAAAATATGATTTAATAATGAGGTATTTGTTTGTTTGCTTGTAAGTTTGTATGTAGGGCAGACATAATCTTAGTCAGATTATGACTATGTAGATTGATGTCTGAAATGGTATTTTGAGGAAAGTACCAGTAGTACCAGTAGTGCAGATTTGAGTGGACCAGTCTTCGATCAATAATAGTACTAGATTAAGGATCAGGAACAAAAATCAGTCGCTCAAGTGGCCACGTTTGCACACACGTAAACATTTACATTTCTTAGAAAAAAGTTTAATAATATCAACATCTTCAGTTTATTATAAACCCTAATGCTTAAACATAAAATTTAATTACCATTGCAAAATATATTTAAAATGTCGCTTGAAAATAAAATCATTCTATTTTTAAATTTTCAGTCATTTATTCTAAAATGAAACTTAAAGTCTAAGTAATAAGGTTAAAAACATACTAATTTGAAATAAGGCCACAAAAGTATTTGTGGTCTTATTTTTCGGGCCGTTTTTGAAGCGCTTATCGGGAATCTAGTACTATTATTGATCGAAGGGACCAGTCCAGTCCAGATCTGAGCAACGCCTCTGACATCGTTGTAAATGTGGCCACCTTAATTGGGCCCAAATGGTTTAAGCAACATAGATGTACAGTCGGGTCTTTTTTTCAGGTTCCCATGCAGCAGAACGACGCGGTTGCTACTAGAGTGTGGCGCAGAAGTCGACGCGTCAGACGACTCCAGAAGGACCGCCCTGCACGTCGCACTCATCTCATACCAACTTATACCTGGTCAGTAGTCATTTATGAGATATTTTGTCATTATAATATTTAAAGTAAAATATAGAGTTATAAGGAACAGGGTGTAAAGTTCATCCATACTCTATAGAAAAGAGAGGATCCTCCGACCGACGGGTGTTGTGTCTGGCGGGCAACTGCCCGACGATTGATGTCGGGAAGTTGTATGTATGCTAGTTGCGCGGTAAACTCTGCCTGCGAGATGCAGGATTTGCGTGACGTCAGTATGACGCGTTATTCGCATGTGGCGTTGTAGATACCGCTGCAAAGAAAGATGATATCGCTGGAACGGGAGTAACTACTGAGATGATGACTTATAGAGAAGTATGGAAGAACAAGACGTGTTGCGCCGACCACAAATAAATTGGGATATTGGCAGGAGAATTTATTTATTTGGCTCACCAATAATTCAATACACTGATACAAAGATATGAGTTACATCCAATAGACTTATAGAATAGTGGACCAATTTCTTACAGGTAAGCACATCATGCATTACTTGTTTGTCGATTGATATCAACAAAACGTTGTTTTTCTTTTTTAATTTAATGTGTGAGCATGTGAGCTTTCACGTCGTCATTTGAGTCGAGATGAAATGTTACGAGCCGTGGGCATGTTACAAAATGGTGCTATTCAACGTATCGTTGCTGAGGCTCTACACACCAGGCACACCAGCCAAAACGTGATATCAAGGTTGTGGTCACGTTATCGCGGTACTGGGGATGTGGCTGAACTGCACACGGGTAGATATCGTGTTATTACGCAGAGATAGGATCGATTTCTCCAAATAACCGCCAGAAGACAACTTAATATCACAGCGATGCAACTAGTACAAAGGCTCCAGGAGGACCACCAGCTGCTGGTAAGCGACCAAACCGTGCGAAGGAGGTTGCATGAAGTCGGTCTTCATGCTCGAAGACCGCTACTAAATAACATTTATATTTAAAACAAAAAAAAAAACACGAAATGTTTTTTATTTTTTTTATTAAAGACCTTAAAATAACCTATCATTTTTTCATTTACTGTATCAGAATTTTTTTCATAGATTTTTAGATATTTGATGAAATATAATATTTTGTTGATGTGTGTATGTTATGTAAAGTATATAATAGAAATAAAACAAACAGGGAAGCAATTACATATTATTCTCTAGTATTAACGACTATCATTTAAAAAAATACAAAGAGGATCAAAATGTTGTAGTCGTAGTATAACAATGCGTTCACGATAGATGCGCTCGAAAATCGGGACGCGGGAAAAAATGGCACAAGTCCGTCGTCGATGGGCGCTCGTGCCGTACTAATCGGTGCCCGCTTATGCATCGTAATTTATTGTAGTCAAAGAGTGATGTTAAAAATTATATTATGTCTGATTAAGTTAATTTATTTTAACAAAACTTTGGAATTAGTTTGGTAAAAGCACATAGTTTATTTTTACACGATTTTTCAAATGTAATTACGCTTTAATCAAGCCAAAAAATCGCGATAAAATAGCGATATAAAACGTAAAAATTGACCTAAGACTTTGCTTTTTTACTAATTATTGTTATAAATTCGATAATTTATAACAATAATTAGTAAAAAAGCAAAGTCTTAGGTCAATTTTTCGACAATTTTATCGAAAAATTGACCTAAGCATTAATCTTTCAATCTTGTCGACACATAATGTACTAGAATATCGATATATTCTAGTACATTATGTGTCGACAAGATTATACGCCTAATGCTTAATGTATTTTTTTCAGGTAAATTTATAAATATTAATGATAGATATAGGAGTCTGAAATTGACTCTGCAATGATTTTTCAGTAAACTAGTTGTGGGAGATTAATCACTACATAGTAATTAAATAAGTTTTTGTAAATGTGTTACATGAAGTGTCAATACGAAAGACTAATCTTTTTTTTAACATGTATTCACCAATGCCAGAGTTTTACCTAAGATGGTAAATTAGGCGACCAAAGTCTTAGATATTTGCGCGAAAACTTGAAATGTCTCTTTAACACAAAGGATACTTTTGATCACAGTAGTACGTTCCGGTGGGATATTTTTCGAAATCCATGCGGGCGAAACCGCGGGAAAAAGCTAGTACAACATACCCGCCAGACCCACTAGACACAGCACCCGTCTGGTCGGAGGATCCTCCTTTGTCTATGGAGGATGAGGAACTTTACACCCTGTTCCTCATATCTCTAATTATATCCTTGCCACTGCAATGAGTTTTTTTCATGTTCATGCCCGAGTCGAAAGAAAAAGCCAGTTTATTGACATAAGGCTGTTTACAGACGAACGGGAACAGTGGAGCGAGTCTCTATGCGCTGTGGTTTGCGAGTTGATCGTGAGCGGCGCGCATGTGGATGCTATGGACGCAGATGGCATCACGCCCCTGGTCGCATCTATTGGTGGTAAGCTTGAAAACCAAATTTTTGGAAAAATAACTTTATTAAATAAAGTTTAGTTTGTGTTGTAACTTTAAAAAAACGTTGCCATTCTAAAATTAACTTAATAAATTGATATTTCTTTATATGGAAATAATAACAATTGGAAACAAGGATATGAAAAAGTATTTGTTAGTCTACTGCGGCACTCCGCAGGTGTACAGTCACGAACACTATGTGTACGCTGAACTTGTTCAGTGTACACATAGTGTTCGTGATTCTAAAAGTGATTTTCTCCTACTGTACCGATTGAATTTTCATGTTCTCGAGAAAACAGTATTTCGGTATCTATGCTATTATGAATTAGGTTTTATAACTATATCAAAATTGCAAACGTTATTTTCCGAGAAATTGCTTTTGAATTATGCTAGGTGTATACATTAAGTGATTGTGACTACAGCCAAAACGCAGAATTGAATTACGAAAATCGCCCTCACTATGAAGGGTGAACTGCTACCATGAAAGTGCGGTCGGGTGCGGACTGAGACAAAGGGCCTTTTTATTGTCATGCGTGTTTGCGCCCGCGTGCAGGCCAGGCACGCATGCGTGCTGCCCGCAACCTATCGTATCATACATGTTTTTATTGTCAAGCGCGCCACACGCACGCGGATCGCGGGTGGCTCGCACGGATGCGTGCCGCCCGTGTGCGTGTGGCGAACCTTGACAGTCAGTGTTGTTTTTACTGTCAAGCGGGTCGCACGCAGGTTGTATGATCATTCATTTTGACACGAGTTCTCTTCCTGGCGACACGCACAATACTGTGGCGGCGTGGTGAAAATAATGTTCTGCGTGCGGCCCGCAGCACGCATGCGTGGCTGGCCTGCACGCGGGCGCAAACACGCATGACAATAAAAAGACCCTAAAGCTGTAAATGTGGTGTGCCCGCAGGCCCGGCGGAGGGCGTGGTGCGCGGCGCGCTGCGGCCGCGCCTGGCGTGCCTGGCGGCCGGCGCGCTGGCGGGCGCGGGCGCGCGCTACCGGCCCGAGCACGTGCCGCGCGACCTGCACGCCTTCCTCACCATGCACGGCGTGCGCGCCATGCACTAGCGCGCGCGGCCTGCTGTAAGCCTTCGATACTGCAAGCCTGATCAACGAACTGGTCAAGTTAATGAAACGGCGAATTTCAAATGTTCAAATTAAGCCGGCATTCATTATGTAGAGTCAGGGAGATTCATTGTTAAGCAAATTGATAACCTACGTCAATACGCCGTGTTCAAAGTTAAGTTGGTAGTGTCAATTTCAATTAGTTTCCCTGACTTTACGCGCACATCTGCACCTGCCCAAATGGATACGGTAGGTGCAACATTAAAACAAGCGTTGATACGTACGTAATAGAAGTTATTTTACACTGTGACATTGTGTTGTGAGCAACAAATTAACTGCTTCAACGACGAGATGAAATTGATTAGGCTTTCAGTATACGGGGTAAGTCTCATGCAGAATAAGTCTTAGGACGAGAATATACAACGAAGAAACTGAAAGTCCATTCTTTACACAATACTTTTATTCCCACCATTCTTTCATATAAAATGATCACTGTCCTAGAACTTAATCTGTGTGAAACGGCCAAAAGTCTTCGCAACTTTATATATGTGCGTTGATGACGTCACACCCACAACAACAATGAACAACTTCACTATAACCCGTCGCGAAGCTCCGTATAGGGCGAGCGCAGACCTATCGAAGCGCAGTTTTCACTTTCAAACGAATATCAACCTTGCCATACTTTAAATAAGGTTTAAAATAAAATAAAAACTTCCATTAGTCCGAGAGCGCTTCAAAGCTGTGACAGGAGCGCGTTCTCACGTTATCTATTTTCGACTTTATTTTAAGAAACGCAATGTTGATATTTGCTTAGTCTTGCCGGCCCTTACTCGGGCATCGGCTGATGACAGTTGTTTAATGTACTCACTATCGCCTTACATTCACGCCGGCATGAAACTATCATCATATTTTATCACGTAGACGAAGCTCCAATTATATCGTAATTTATTTTATGGACCCTGTAATACAACTGATATTACTACATACTTGTTTATTACTTCTAGCTAAAGTAAAAAAAAGTGTAGCTATTTCATCTTTTCTGTATTTTTTAAATATACTATGCTACATGCCAAATTTAAAACAATTTAAACTAGGATTTTCCCATCTGTAAATACTATCTTCCAAAAATATAAGCTACTTTCTTTCTTTCAAGAAACTCAGCCAAAATATAATGTATATGTGAATTAAAAATTTGAGGTAATTTTCAAGTTATGGAACAACAAACTGAGTGTCATACTTAACAAAGTTCAAATTCCATTGCAACCAAAAACTTATTAGGACCTTTTTGTTACAAATGGTCACTTAAAAATCAACTTTGAATAAAAAGAAGTTTTAAAAGAAATCCAGACAAGTAAAACGTTGTTACAGCTAAGAATTTCAAGTACCTAGTGTGTTCATACGTCGCCATACAACGTGGCAATGCTGCCAGCCTTTTGGGCACTGTTCCTGTTGACAGCGACGCGGACGAATTTTTTGATGCCCTATTTTGCTTATTTTTTCACAATCATGTACATATTATTATTTTAAATGTTATATAATGTAAAGATAAATCAAAGAAAATACACTAGGTACTTGAATTTCTTAGCTGTAACAACATTTTACTTGTCTGGATTTCTTTTAAAACTTCGTTTTATTGTTTCAATACCTTTATCAATAAATAATTGAAACAGAATACATTTCACTAAAGTAATTAAGTGGCGATGGAATTTAAATTATCTGAGATTATTAACATTGCTATAAGCATGATGACATAGAAAGATTGTTCAATATGGTGAAGTACACACCTGACTTTAAAAATTATACTACAGGCTTGAGAAACTAAACAGCAAAGTTTAATAATATTGTTCAACTATTATACTTTATATTACTATCCTATAAAATACTTCGAAAATAGCTTTTAGCCTGAGCAATAAAATGAAACTCAAAATGTGTATTAAACGTATGTAGTTCAAAAGAACACAGGGCTTTTAATGTGTTCAGACGATATTGTCCAAAGCGTGGCTCAAATTCTAGAATAGTGAAGAAACGATTAAATGATATAAAATCGATTAAAATAATCGACTGCTGATTAGTAGTCGATTATTTTTATATTTTAGTTTCGATTGATCCGTCATTATAATCGAATCGTAGGGGACGACGTATTGTGATAATAAAATAGAATATTAGCTTTAAGAATAGAACGAACATTGCTAGTATAGCCTTGTTGAGGCAGAGTATATTGGCATGTTACCTTGTCTATAATGTTAGAGAGAGACAGATATAGAAACGACGCGTTTATTTACAGACTTTGTATATAGTTATTTTGTTAATATGAACGCACATAATCGATATAAATTGACGAGAGAAGTTTTCTTTGTGAATAGTTTTGACTGATTGTTGACGTACTGCTGAGTTATCGAATCGGCTGAACATTCACAGAAATTGGCGGTAAAGTTCCTTCTTTTTTTATTTTTCATGTATCGTTCTAGTTTTCTTTGTAAATACAATTGTTTTGAGGAATTTTCTTTTTATAAAAATCGCGAAATACTTTTTAAAATATTTATTATGATTTCTTTGTTATAATTTTCGTCATTATCGACTTTATAAAAACTTCTTAACCCGCTATATTAACCACCATTGAATATCAAAGATTGCTTTAAATAAAAAGTTAAAGGCAGAGCCATTGTTAATTTAACCGGAATAAAGTTAAAATCAACCGGTCGAAGTGATTGGTGTTTTAACGCCTTTGTATCGCACAAATTATCACTTAGTATATTATGGCCTATAGGACAATTCGTTAGACTTGTAATGTTCTTTAATGTACGAAAAGTAGTTTGGCGGTATAGGCCATTGTATAGTTGTTGATTTATAAGTAAATTCTAGTCAAAAATATACTTGTTAGCATTTCTGTAACATTGAATAGAAAACTATAGTAAACGCCAAAGTTCGTAGTAGTTGCGGTCATAAGACGAGGAAGCGAGACGATACGTACTAAATAATTGCCGTCCTCCTCGCACTTTTGAAGACCGCGACTGCCACGAGCCCTGAAGTTTACTATAATGTAGCTACAAAAATGTTGATGTCTAATTAGAATGAAACTGATTATAAATTAAAGGATTGGAGTTGCATTTTTAGACGAATATTCTTAAAAATGTTCCAGTTTTTACCGTTTGACATTACATGTGACAATTGAAAATAGGTGTTTAGTTTTCATTGCGTTTTTATATTGCTTGCTTAGCAAACACTCGATGAGCATATCGTAGGAATAACGTAATGTATAGAGAAATAGTTTTTCGGTAGCTGAAAAATATTATATTAACTACCTCTATAGGAATTGTCTCATTTATCATTAAAAAAATATAGGCTGATATCATTGATAGCAACCGAAGTCAATATCTTATTGTTTTTAATTATTTCAATTATAAAATATAATATTATTTAAATAATTACTAGCAATAGCTATTTGCTTTACTTGACGTTTTATCAAATTTTAATTTGATCAATATTTTCTTACTCATTTTATATATTATGAGGTCACAAAGAGAGTTGTCCTAAATACCTCTAAATATATAATTTATTTTTTGTATGAACCAAAATATATTTATGATAGTAACTATGTATACTGTGTATAGTATATTATTTTTCTATAAATTCAGCTATTTTCTTATAAATGCCATGATATTGTACTTACCGAACGTACCTGGTTTGTGTACAACCTAAAGCAATAGTTTAAAGGGAAATTAAATATGAAATACAACGGCGAGCAAAAACACACCCAGGTGCATAATTTACAAAACAATATTTTTAACACATTATTCTCTTGGTGAGTCTTTTTGCTCGCCACTGTAAAGGTTATCAGAAAAACTGACTAATATGTAATATTGTACAGCTTATTATAAGGTAACTAAGCCATTACGTTATGCTAATTATTCTTTGACTCAAAACAAAAATTAACAAAATAAAAATAACACAGCGTGCCAAATGATATTCACTTTATCATAATTAACCAAAATATTGATATTATTGCCATAGACTTAAAAGCAGGAATTCATCCATTTATATGTTTTAAGTTACTTCGTTCCAAAAACGGAAACAATTAACATAATAATTACTGTGTAACATGCATATCTTACATTTTGTGTTCAATTTTGTTTTATAAGATAAATCTGAAAGTAAGAGTTACTAAACAAAACGAACGGTGTTATAAAATAAAAAATATTTAAACAATGTTTCGCATTTACAGTAGAATGAACACCGTAGGGTAGTTGGACATTAGAAAGTTTAAATTAAATCTACAATGCGGTCAGAATAAGAACAGGGAAGTGTCAAAGCCATCATAGTTCTAATGCGAAAAAGAAATGGAGGTATATGGGACGTATAGTGTAGTGTGTGTAGTTTACATACCATTTTTTGCACTGGGTCTTTGCCTGTGTTATCATTTCAACCGAAAGACGTCCACTGCTGGATATAGGCCTCCGCCAAGTACCTCCACCTCGACCGGTTTTGTGCTTCCCGCATCCAGCGGATTCCTGCGACCTTCACAAGGCCATCGGTCCACTTTGTGGGAGGCCTTCCAACGCTACGTTTTCCGGTACGCGGTCGCCACTCCAGAACCTTTCGGCCCCATCGACCATCTGTTCTGCAAGCAATGTGCCCTGTCCACTGCCACTTCAGTTGGCAATTCTTCGGGCTATATCGGGCTTGTTCTTTTCCTATAACAAAATACAGCTAGTTCTATGTACTGATCCTAGTGAATTAAGTTCTTTTTTTGTACCGCATTGTGTATACAATTATCTTGGAAACTAAAATGTGAGCGATAATGTCTAAAATTCTTAAAAAAAACGATACTAATAAGTGTGTGCTAAGGCAGCTTACAAACAAAGCAGGCTTAGTTTCAATATACGCTTTACCCAATACCCTAACAATAAAAAAAAACATTTAGAAACAATAGCTCTTACAATGTTTATAGAAATTATACGCGGCAGTTATGTCTGTATATTGAATAATATCCGTTACAATATTTTTATCTCACGACGCGACACGCGCTTATCTGTTCACCAAGTATACAAACACGCTATGTATGAGTGCGTGAAGACGAGGAGCGTCAGCACATAACACACACACACGCACGTACTTCCCGACTTCGCCATTGTCTCTGACGGTACTGAGAGCTCCTGCCATAGATTATACAGTCTATTATATTATCAAAATATATGAATACTAGCGCCATCTGTGTCAAAATATGTACAACACTCAGTTCATATATTAAAGTTAGTTGCTAACCGTCGCTCTCAAAACCAAGTTGTTTTATTTTAGGCTCCTGCGCTGACTCATACTTTCACAGTGAGTTTATACACTTTGTAAACACAAAAAGAGATAAAAATACTATTCTGTTGTTGAGAGACCATATTTTCAAGATTGACCTTATTGTGAAGAGAAAAACATATAAGTTGGACTGATGCGATGTTTACTCGCTCAAATTCGTCTAAAACATACTTGCAATCACAGCTAGTAGACTTGCTGCAAGTACTAAAGCAGTCAAATAGTCAAATTGCGCAAGAGAACTTGTCAGTAGGCATAATGAGAGTCCTCAGTCCAACTTATATTTTTTTTTATGGAATTTTATGAAAAGATTTTGGGGCCTATATATAGTGGTCATTCTACGTCAGAAATAGAAGAATTTCGGCTATTATTTTTAATGCAAATTATCTTGATAATTACAATTACTTGAAGCAAGCAAAGTCGCGTGCTAATGCTAGTCACAAACGCAATGTGATCTATCGGGGTGTATCATCTAAAAGCCCTTTATGTATATTATTGTAAATAAGATTATTTATCTGGAGTTTAATATAGTGATATTTTTTGTCAAGACAATTCGACAAATAAAATGTTATATTGATTGTTTTTGTTTTATTAACCGACTTCAAAAAAGGAGGAGGTTCTCAATTCGGATGTTTTTTTCTTTATATATATATAGGCTCCTCCCTGATTACCTACGAATGTCATCGACGTTCCTACTCAATCAGCTTATAATGTTCCCACACAGGCCTTCTTGTTGAGAGGGAGAGGGCCGTAATCTACCACGCGGGCCCAGTGCGGGTTGGTGGATGTCACATGTTTCGAATTTTTGGTTCTAGGACATGCCGGTTTCCTCACGATGTTTTCCTTCGCCGTTTTCAGAGCAGTGTTGACGAGATAATTTAGATAAAGTAAAGCGCCGGTCCGGTGGAGCAGACGAGTCCTGGATGGAGACTTCGTATCGGCAAGCGTAGTGTGGGACGCCCCCCAGCTAGATGGACGACCTAAAGAAGGTGGCTGGGACGGACTGGATGCGGAAGGCGGAGGACAGGGTGTTGTGGCGCAGCCTGGGAGAGGCCTATGTCCAGCAGTGGACTGCGATAGGCTGAGTTGATTGATTGAAAGCGCCTGTGGTTCGAACCTACGACGGCTCATTTTTCATTTGCCTAACCTTTTCCCAACTATGTTAGGGTCGGCTTCCAGTCTAACCGGATGCAGCTGAATACCAGTATTTTACATGGAGCGACTGCCTATCTGACCTCCACAACCCAGTGACTGGGTAATACGATACCCCTTGGTAAGTCAAAGATCCACGAATGACCGTCGGTACCGAGACACGGTTTTTTAGTTACTCTGGTTATAACAAGCAAACAGAAGTATCTGCTGACTGTACTATCTGATGGCAGATTGTAAAATCTATAGGTACTTATAATAAATCTGTAGAAGTGAAAATTCTGTACATTGAAAATATCAAAAAAATAAATGGCAGGGGGTGTTACTAGACCGACACCGAACCCAAAAATGTGATTAAAAAAATTTTTGTCTGTCTGTCTGTTTGTTCAGGCATCATGCAAAAACTACCGGTTCGATTACGATGAAACTTGGTATAGGTAATTATTCTTTAATATCCTGGGCACCACACTGGGTACTTTTTATCCCGGAAAAGTATATACAATAAAAAACAAACTTAATTTTGCGGTTCGATCCCTAGAGTCGATTACTGCATCAACCGCAAATAATAAGTTTGTCGTAGGTTAGTTAAGTCACCCGCAATGGAGTTCATTTTTATTCCTTTTAGTTTTTAGAGTTATGTAGGTTTATTTTTATATAAGTCGTAGGTATAGATTTTAATTTTAAAGTATAGGTAGTATAATTTTGATAGTGTACGTAGTGACCGTAGGTTATTAATTTATAATACTGTTAGGTAGGATTAGTCATTCGTATAGATATTAGTTTTTAGGGATTTTGCTTATTTATTGAGTTTAGATTAGTTATCATCAGAAATAGGTTTATTTAGGTAGGTAGGTATTTAATTTTCTGTTATTGAGTTATTTCTTTTTTTTAATTAGGTAGGTACTTAGGTAAAGATATCATATAGGTACCCTCTTAATCACCACTAATGAGACATTATTGGTTTTCTATTGTAATTAGCCACAAAGGGCCCGCGAGATAGATGGCATTCTGGGGAAGCACATAGGTACATTTTATCCTGTTAGCACGTTCCCGTGGGATAATTTCCGACATCCACGCGGGCGAAGCCGCGGGCAGAAGCTAGTATTCAATAAGAGAGTAGGATCAGTCGCTGCGTCCTACTTTCTGCTGGTCATAAAATGGTCCCAGGTGATATTATTTTCCCTTTCGTCTCAGAATACCACCAGAACCAGATTCTCTAAATATCAAATTCTCAATATATCAGACTAGCAGCTAGTCTGATATATTGAGAATTTGATATTTGATATTTGCGGGTGAAACCGCGGGACGCAGCTGCTGCGTTCCGCGGTTTCACCCGCATAAGTTTCGATCTCGTGGAAATATCGGGATAACAAGTATCCTATATATTAATCCTGGTTATAAACCATCTGTGTGCCAAATTTCATCCAAATCCGTTCAGTAGTTTTGGCGTGAAAGAGTAACAAACATCCATCTATGCATAGGATAGTAGGAGTAGGATTTCGGACAGTCGAAATCTAAATATTTATATTATGGCAACTAGCTTCTGCCCGCGGCTTCGCCCGCGTGGATGTCGGAAATTTACCCACGGGAACGTGCTAACAGGATAAAATGTATGTGCTTCCCCAGAATGCCATCTATGTCGCGGGCCCTTTGTGGCTAATTACAATAGAAAACCAATTGTATCTCATTAGTGGTGATTAAGAGGGTACCTATATGATATCTTTACCTAAGTACCTAACTAATTAAAAAAAAACTCAATAACAGAAAATTAAATACCTACCTACCTAAATAAACCTATTTTTGATGATAACTAATCTAAACTCAATAAATAAGCAAAATCCCTAAAACTAATATCTATACGAATGACTAAACCTACCTAACAGTATTATAAAATAACCTACGGTCACTACGTACACTATCAAATATACTACCTATACTTTAAAATTAAAATCTATACCTACGACTTATAAAAATAAACCTAAATAACTCTAAAAACTAAAAGGAATAAAAATGAACTCCACTGAGGGTGACCCAACCTACGACAAACTTAGTATTTGCGGTTGGTACAGTACAGACAGTGGTAATCGGGTATAGGGATCGAACCGCAAAATTAAGTTTGTTTTTTATTGTATATACTTTTCCGGGATACAAAGTACCCAGTGTGGTGCCCAGGATATTAAAGAATAATTATACCAAGTTTCATCGTAATCGAACCGGTAGTTTTTGCGTGATGCCTGAACAAACAGACAGACAAAAATTTTTTAAATCACATTTTTGGGTTCGGTGTCGGTCAAGTAACACCCCCCGCCATTTATTTTTTGGATATTTTCAATGTACAGAATTTTCACTTCTACAGATTTATTATAAGTATATAGATATGAAATTGGCAGATACTTATTGGTGTTATAAGGACTAACTTAGCTACTTTTATTTAAAAAAAAAAGATGAAATCCAATAGGTATACAATAACAAACGAAGTCGCGGGCACAGCTACTCATGAAATATATCACAATCTAGTAGGTACTTATTTTGTATGTAAGTAGGCACCCGATCGCACAACAGAAGTTTTTTATATAATTAGTACGTTCGTAATGACAGGTGGGAATGATCACAAAGGTGGTGTAAGCCACGAGAAATGGACGATGAGCTACATCCGTGTGAATCTCTTAGAAGAACAATGTTCCAATTGACGAGGAGAAAAAATACTTATGGCTCCGGCGACGAGGGGCAGGTACAGACACACACCCCAAGCTACTACAATCTGTCAAATTTCTTTAATAGATTTTCAACTTTATTGCTAAAGCATTAAGGTTCCAGGTTGATTGGGCAAATTTGACAGTTTCGGGAAGGTTGACCTGCTGACATCTGTAGGTAATATACCTAATAGGTGTAGGAAATGTATTTAATTTCTTCTTTCTTCCAAAGTTTCCATTGGCGCCGATTCCCTTATTCACAAACTAAACTAAATTTAAGTTCAGTGCATCTTTTTCTTTCTATTTCATTAAGAAAAGGACAGAAGATAAATATTAGTTTAGTAGTAAATTATGTCTAGTTTTTGAACAAGGAAATCGGCGCCATTTTAAAATCCACTGTCCACACAGTTCTTCGTCTTCCCCAGCCAGTTACCTAATTTACTACATTGGTCTAGTTGGTCGCAAGTGCTACTGCCGAGTAGAAGGTCCTGGGGTCGATTGCTAGTAGTAAATTAAGTCTAGTTTTTGAACAAGGGAATGGGCGCCATTTTAAAATCCACTGTCCACACAGTTCTTCGTCTTCCCCAGCCAGTTACCTAATTTACTACATTGGTCTAGTGGTCGCAAGTGCTACTGCCGAGTATAAGGTCCTGGGATCGATTCCTAGTAGTAAATTAAGTCTAGTTTTTGAACAAGGGAATGGGCGCCATTTTAAAATCCACTGTCCACACAGTTCTTCGTCTTCCCCAGCCAGTTACCTAATTTACTACATTGGTCTAGTGGTCGCAAGTGCTACTGCCGAGTATAAGGTCCTGGGATCGATTCCTAGTAGTAAATTAAGTCTAGTTTTTGAACAAGGGAATGGGTGCCATTTTAAAATCCACTGTCCACACAGTTCTTCGTCTTCCCCAGCCAGTTACCTAATTTACTACATTGGTCTAGTGGTCGCAAGCGCTACTGCCGAGTATAAGGTCCTGGGGTCGATTGCTAGTAGTAAATTAAGTCTAGTTTTTGAACAAGGGAATCGGCGCCATTTCAAAATCCACTGTCCACACAGTTCTTCGTCTTCCCCAGCCAGTTACCTAATTTACTACATTGGTCTAGTGGTCGCAAGTGCTACTGCCGAGTAGAAGGTCCTGGGGTCGATTGCTAGTAGTAAATTAAGTCTAGTTTTTGAACAAGGGAATGGGCGCCATTTTAAAATCCACTGTCCACACAGTTCTTCGTCTTCCCCAGCCAGTTACCTAATTTACTACATTGGTCTAGTGGTCGCAAGCGCTACTGCCGAGTAGGTATAAGGTCCCCAGGTCGGGCAAATTTTTTTACCATCAGTAGGTAATATCTCAGTATCAGCCTGGAGTCTGGATTTGTGCCAGGTTAATGGCAATAGGCTCGTCCCCTATTACATGGATTATAACACGCTCAGCGCCAAGCCCCATATGCCAATACCACTACACCAGGAAAATTCCCTAGGCCAGGGCAACATTTTTTGTATATAAAATGTATGGCAAGTGTGCGCGTTAGCGATACACGGCGCTTAGACTGGAATGGTGCTTGTGTATCAAAAAGGATACACAAGTGTTTAGACAGTGTGTATCGCAAAATATACACATGGCGCTGAACGTGTGAAACGTAACTGGCGAAATGTGGGTGTACTAAAGGTGCACCTCTGACTAACACTTCGGGGATTACCGGCGTGATGTTCCAAAACAAAAAACGAAATCGCATATTTTCTACCTACAACACGACTGTAGATTACTTAGGTAAGTATCTACCTACATCTTAGTAAATGACAAAACAATAGTTTTTACTTTTTACCTATCTACGCAACAGCCGGCATTGTCAACTAAGTATCGGGTTATCGTTAGCAAAAACATCGGATGTAGCTCCTATGGAAATAGGATTAAATGGTAATAACTCGATGTTACCTAATCACAGCGTCGGGGGGCTACTAGTGATGTGCGCTTGCACGTGCTGCATTATTCGGATTTCGTGGGTTACCTACTCAAAATTAAATGCAGGATTTTTCTTAAAATGATTCCGATGTTCAGCTATGTTGGATTTCTTTAGACTTTAAGGGGACAACTATTCGTTTTCCGAAACCTCTTTATAAACCGTTAAATTTTGATTAAAAAAAAAATCTGTTGATCCATAAGTACATTTAATTATATTCGCATAACTCAACATAATGTACGGATCAACTGATATTTTTTCACGATTTCAGGGTTGGCTCCGTAGTAAAAATTGTTCCTAATGATGAGTACAATGACCCCCTTTATGGATTAAAACGATCAAAATTTAACGGTGTATAACCGGTAATTTATTTCTAAATAATTTATTAGTCTGTTTATTGCGAAGTCAGATTTTCTTATTTTTGGTCCAATCGAGAAACTACTTATATTTGAAACAAAAGATAAATTGCTGCTTTTTTAATACGTAAACTTTGCCTACTGCTGATAACTAAAACGTTAAAATATAGCTCCTGCATTTACTCATTATGCAATAGCGCAAGTTATTGTAAGTAATGCCGTCAAAACTCTCGGTAAAATCAAACAAAAGAGCAACAAGTACGCGGTTAAGTATTTAAAATTATGCGGATGCCTCACCAGTCGCGGATTACCGCACATCCCTTGCAGCAAGACGTTCGTCTGGAGCCCACTGCCACTTTCAGTTTCTATAAGTTGGTCGAACAGCTAACACGCATAGCGCCTTACGCAATTTACCGCGCCCGCATGCGTCTGGTTGGCACACTTAAAAAAAAAACATTTCAAAATTCGAACGCAGATAAAGAAGTATTTGCTTATCTGTTTGCGCAAATCGTGTCAAATTTTCGCTACAGATTAACAAATTTTTCGCGGCATTTTGTATTTTGTAACTTTGTTTGCGCGGGAATTATTTTTGGTGTTTTTTTTCGCAATTATTAAGTACATAATGTGTTTGAGGATTAAGTGTTATGTTGTTCTGAAAAACTGTGATGTGTTTGTTTCGTGAAGTGGACTATAAAAAGACATCATCTGTCGAAAAGTAAATATTTTTTTATTATTTTTTAATCTTTAGCCATTATCATGTTTTTTTCATGTTCAATGAAGGTTGTAGTACTTATGTTAAAAAGCATGCTTTAAGTATAATTATATCCTGGTAAATTGGTACAAAAGTGGAAGTAGGTATTGTACATTTTTAATAGATTGGGAGCAGTTACATTAAAGAAAAAGATCTCCTCAGGCTCCGGTTCGATGTCCGACTCTACATCATTATATGTTATTTCCATTACCTACCTATTATTTCAAATGAATAAAGACAAGAAAACGTTAAGTACGTTAATACTCGGAACTTTCAAATATGTATTTCCATTTACTTATCTATTATAAATAATTGAACCTTTTTTTCCCGTAAACTCCAAGCTCAGAGGGGCAATTATTCTCGTAATTTTAACAACGTTCACAGTCAGATCTCAGTCTCAATCTGTCAAAAATACCTCTAATTTGCCTACATTTTTGACATTGATTGTCGCTGAGATGAGATTGCGACTAGATCTAAAACGTTTTTAATTAGGTACGGGAATTGGTCTTCTGGTGTCCGCCTATTTAGGCCATCACTATGTTCTCCCTTAACCCTTGTTTTCTCTTTGACCTGTGTCTAAATATCTATGCATGGGTCGAGACTTCGAGAGTGAGGAAGAGTTCTTCACGATTCACAGGTCTAGAGGACAATAGGTCAACTATGACCCTATGATCTTTTGTATTGCACAATGACGGACGCTATGCCGATAAAGTACATTATAATCATATTGTTTTTTTTTAAACTAAATAGTATCTAGATATTCGCATTCTTAACATGTAATCATACAGATTATTTGAAAAAGAACTTGAAAAATTAATATTTAATTATCATTATGTACCTATTAAAAAAATTGACACAAAAAGGGCACTGTTTAAGTAAGATAAAATTACGCACTAAATGAACTAAAGATTTAAGACTGTTACTTAGCAGTATTTTTATTATTATTATGTAAAGACTGACTTGTACATCTATTACCTACTGTGTAATAAATATTTGTACGTCTTGCAACAAGGCAGAACATAGTGACACAATATATTTTATGATTTTATACCGTCATGTACCACTACATTATTCCTGTTTTTTCAAATGCTTTGTTATTGTATTTACATAACTAACTTTTACACTAGGTACTAAATTAAATGGCTAACTATATATAAATAAAAACAAAAGGAAAGTGTATACATGATACCTATGTATGTGTACAAATAAATAAATTTGAAATGGCAATGGACGGTAACTATGTGATAAAAAGAGTAGCATTACAGAATAAATTTAGTAAACGGTGGCTGAATGTAGCTGTTTGCAAAATTAAAGAAATTATACAATAGGTCACGACAATCGCGAGTCGCAGGTTGCGAAAATCTTGGTCTAACTGCAAGCCTTCGGACCTTTAAGTAATTTCTGACATTAAATTAGCTTTAACTTAAACATACAGACATGTTTTACAAATCATTATGGGTTACCTGCAGTATCTACCCGATGCAGGTAATCTACTAAACACAAAGTTTAATTGAATCGAGGCCATAATACATAGGTACCTACTAATAAGATGCGTTTGATTCGACTCTACCAAACGATCTACGGATTTTTATAGATGCAAAGCCGTTTCCTATAGTGATTCTGCAAAAACCAAAGCACCATCTCAACGGTTTTCGGTCGATAAAAAACCATTTTCGAATAAAAAAACATCTTATTGTTTGGGTAAATTCCCGCATAGTTCTACCTACCCATATATGTTTTGAACTGGGTTGTAGTTGCAGGGAAATCTTTCTAGTTCACAGTTCTCCAATTCTTTAAGGCAAAGAGCAAGAAGTAAAACTACTGCATCAGTCTAACTTTTTGGTTAATCTTCTAATGAAAGTTGTCGCTAGAAGGGTGATATACCAGGAGTTGCTAGGTTTAGCGGTTAGTGGTATGTCCGAAAACCATCAGAGCTCCCTAAGCTCCCCCTCCTCCTTTGCTTGGAACTGAGTACGGCTTCCATATCCTGATATCCATATCCAGTCCGACATTTCTTTCCAACTTACCGGACCGACGACGATCCCCAAAAGAATTTCCGTACAAAAGAACAAAAGAAAGGCCATAATATCGGTCCCTGCGGAACTCTTTCATTGTTCTTAAGCTGTGTACTAAATTCCGATACTGTTTTTACCACTGTCCGCTCCAAAAGGGAGGAATGTCAGTCACACTCGTTCCCACCTACATACACACCCACAGTTCATTTGTACATCTGTCCAGTCAAAATTAGGACGACGGTTTTGGCAGTGGTCATTATGACATAATAGATCTCAAAGGCGCCTGCCTATATCTGACATGATCCACCCACTAGGTACTTGTGTTAGGCACACGTTATATTGGTACTGTTTCCTTTTTAATTCGGAGTTTAACATACGATAGGAAGTGTGTATAGAATGGGGCACATGTGGCGAGAGAATATAAAACAAAAATAAATAAGACAGACCTAAGGAATTTGGTGGGTAATATGAAGGTTCGTGTGGTAGGGACGGCAAATGAAGGAAGTAAATACTAAGATGACGATTGAAAGAGATAAAGGAAAAGACATAGGTACGGCGTCGACTCTACGCTGACGAAAACTCATTGGAAGGTCAAGTTTAGTGGTAGTATGGAGGTAGAAGGAACAAGGTGGGATGTTCCCCATCCTCCAAAGAAGAGAGAGGATTCTCCGACCAGCCGCACGGTACAAAAGAAATAGAAACCTGATTACCTACCTAATGTGCCACTAGATAAAATGCTATAAAATATTCTATTCAGTTTTAAAATGAACTCGAGTTTCTGAATGGCATTCCATAAGATACGTATGGTTAAGCATTGAATGCAAAAAATAAATCTGATACCTTAAAGAGCACTATAATTAATTAATTATACTAATAATTATACAAGCTACACACAGTAATTCGGACGATAAAATCACTGCAAACACGTTCACAAACATTTCGTAATAATGAAAATAAAAATTGTTCAATTAAATTCGGCCTAACTTTCCTCCATTATGCACGGGTAATGGTATTTCGTAACGAATTTGACGCACAATTTGGTTCGGGAGATGGTTCGCTTCGCACACCGTGTTTGCATCCGTGTCTTTCAATATTAGGGCTGGCAGAAATATAGGTTCTTTACTTTCTATAGTCGTCTGACGACCAAATTTTTTTCATCACTTCGCACAACAAGAAAAGGTTTTTCCTATGAAAGTCAACAAATTATCAAAAACATTAATGTTTAAAATTCATTACAATAATCTGGAAAGAATTCGATACAGAAACCAAATACTTCTCATCTGAACCAATGTTAATAAAAACAATCAATTGTAATTTTTATTACAATAACGAACTGCAAGTACTGACTGGGCTTTCCCCAAACAAAGATTAAGCTTTCAACTTTAATTGAATTTAAGTAAAAGCATGGGACGGGCTTGTGGCTAAGTAGGTAATAACAGCGGCACGGGTCGATCGATCAGGTTAACCTGCACGGTTGGTCCGTAGATGGGTGACCATCTTTACATACCAAGACCCACAGTGCCTCGGAAAGTACGTTAAGCCGTTGGTCCCGGCTGTCATTCGTGGATCTTTGGCAGTCGTCCGAAGCCCAAAAGTCTGACAACCAGGCTTACCAAGGGGTATCGTATTACCCAGTAACTGGGTTGTGGAGGTCAGATAGGCATTCGTTACATGTAAAATACTGGTGTTCAGCTGCATCAGGTCAGACTGGCAGCCGACCCTAACATAGTTGGATGATGAATTGTAAAAGAATGGAGACTTGACAGCCCTAGCGACAGTGAAATTATTCACGCGATAGTAACTCAGAATTTAAATGATCACTACAATGAATTTTTAAACACACACATTCACTATAGCAAAGTAATAACAGTACCGTCTATTTGTATGTATAACGACTGGCTTCTAAGTAAAATGTTTCTTTTATTTGACTAATAAAAGTAAATTGTCATGCGAAAATATCATAGAAAGTCGAACTAATAGGAACCACGTTTTAAGTGATAACGGCGCTGACGTTCCCAATCACAGTGTAGCCAGTGTAGCCTTATCATGCATGACTAACTTTGAACTGTCACCTGCTTCAAGACAGAATGCATCGTGGGAAGGTCATTTTCAGTGATAATACCGTAAACGTTTAAGTATGTCCCAACTACGGAAATAGATAGGGCACGAACTTTTAACAGGTGTTAATATGGAAATAAGCATCCATTCTTTTCTAAAATAAATGTGAATAAAACTGCATCTTACATTGAGAAAGGTGGCTGAGGTCATTAAGAAATACTGGACAAAAATGCGATATTTGTTGTCCCCAAAATGTGACCTTGAGGGACGCCTTTTAAAAACATTACATCAAGTAGTACATAATTAAATTAAATATCCGGAGATATACAGACTGGCTTGTAATATGGGCTAATCCCCGTAAAAATAATAGGCAGGTACGTGTTGTAACGGTAACGTACAACAAATGAGTGCCACAAGGCATTGATTTGCAAATTTGTATAACAAAAGAGAGAGAACTCCTTGCGTTACATAAGAATGTAGACCAGGGACCTGTTAAAAGTTAAAATAACAGCAATAGAACTCACATTCACGAAACTTTAAGGTCAAATTCGCACGGTAACTTTTTATTAAAGTACAATGAAATACGTACCTCTTTTTCTAGATATATTTTTGAGACATTAGTCTCGTCTTAAACGACAACCGGAAAAGGAAATGATGATGATTCTATTTTTCCAAAAATAACATAGAAATGTTTAGTCGGTCTCTCATCGTTCTAATCTAGTTCATTTTATTGATTGAATCGGAAATGTTTACATTAAATCATAATGTACCTACTTTCAATAGCTTTGCGGCAACTATTAGAAACTGGAACATTAGGTATTTATTAGAAACAGTTTCACATAAATCATTGTTGGTAGTTTTCGTCACTTAATTTCAAACATTGGTAGTTGAAGCATAATCAGTCTTTAATATTCCCACTGATGGGACACTGCCTCCTCTCTTCGAGGGGGGAGTAGGTTGTAATGCACCTCGTGGAGCCAGTGCTGGTTGGTAAATGTCATATATCTTCGATTTTTTGGTTTTAGGACATGCCGGTTTCCTCGCGATATTTTCCTTCACCGTTTTGAGAGCAGTGGTGATGAAATGATTTACTTAAAGTAAAGCCTGCGTAGGTTCGAACCCAGAACAGAGGCTACAACTCGTAAGTCTGGGCCATTGCCACATGGCCTCTATTGTTCGGTAGTTAAAGCACACACCCTAAATGTATTGTCATCAGTGTCGTCTAATACATTCTGGCATTCTTTGTGCTTTTCTAACAGATAACAACTGATTACACAGATTCCAATTCATTTTGATTGCTTCATCAGTTTCGATCCCAATAACTAGTTTACAATACAAGTTGGAGCCATTATCTGTCGCTTGGTACAGTTTTCTCTCTATTGGTTTAAAAGGCCAGTATTCTTTGGTTCTCCATCATTTGCCAAGGCATTAGCAAGTTATTTTAAATTCCCAAGTACA
This sequence comes from Apamea sordens, assembly GCA_945859715.1. Taxonomy (NCBI): domain Eukaryota; kingdom Metazoa; phylum Arthropoda; class Insecta; order Lepidoptera; family Noctuidae; genus Apamea; species Apamea sordens. The sequence goes on from OX244002.1 coordinate 4,372,013, forward strand.
TTTTAATGCCTATAAAATGCTCGTTAACGTCCGTGACGGAGAGTCGTGAAGTTTCCAAAGGTTTGCGGTTGCATTACTCAATGGCGTAAGTAGTAACTGTCAGTTTTGAATCAGTTTCCCTGTCTAAAATGAAACAAATTATGTCTTGTTAGAGGATTAGCGGCAAAGGTCAGTTTTGAGCAATAGTTAGGTGTTAAGCATAATTTACAATCTGATGAACGTTCGTTTTGATGTTACTTGTTTTGAACTTTGATATCGAATTTTATTTTATACAGGGTGGCAGGGACATCGACGCGCAACCTGTTACTATGGATTCAGCACATGATTCTAAACACGTCGACAAATTTCATCGGTTATTACAAAAAAATAATAATAATAATTTAGAGGCATGAGGAACAGGGTGTGAAGTTCGCTCAACCTCCATAGAAAAGGGAGGATCCTCCGACCAGACGGGTGTTGTGTCTGGCGGGCAATTGCTCAACGATTGATGTTGGGAAATTGTATCTATGCTAATTGCGCGGTAAACTCTGCTTGCGAGATGCAGGATTTGCGTGACATCAGTATGATGCGTTGTTCGCATGTGGCGTTGTAGATACCGCTACAATAATAAGCTGTTCTATACATTTTGACCGCGTAGGTATGGCATTTTCCTATGAAACAGCGGATATTTTTTTTGATACCTAACCAACAAAAAAATTCTAAAATCATGTGCTGAATTCATGGTTACAGGTTGCGCGTCGATGTCCCTGCCACCCGGTATTATAATCCAATTACCCATTGGAATGTTGTATGGGATTGAAAATCATGTTCTTAGCTGACTCTTAGCCGCCTCACTCACTCCTTATTTAAATTTGCTACTTCGTGCGCGTCAAATTTCTTGTTCCCTCGACCCACCCGTCGGCGTCGCATTGAATCGCATACCCGCGCTGTCACTTCGTTTTCGCTTTTTTTTTGCTCGGCTCCTAAGCGTCCATGATTTTAAATAGCCTATTAGCCTTCCTCAAAAATTGGGTTACCAAATGGAAAAAGATTTTTTTAATCCGATTGGTAGTTCCAGAGATAAGTGCCTTCAAACAAACAAACAAAAAAACAAACAAGCTCTTCAGCTTTATTGTTGGTATAGATATAGGTAGATGTTACTCCCGACACCGTAACGTCCAGGCCTATCTAATCACGTAAATGAACTCAACACTTTTGGTATCACGAAGTTCATAGGTAGGTACTGGCGCCGATTCCCTTGTTCACAAACTAAACTAAATTTAAGATTATATTATATTATTATTATCCTTTATTTCAATGTAATCATATAAATTATATTTTTAAATATTAGAATATAAAAAGTATAAAAACATTTAAAAATATAAAAAATAGTAGCCCACCGGTATCGGGAACAGGGTCCAAGCTACCGGTGGTCAGGGCTCCAGAGAGAGGAACCTCCTGACAAGGCGAGCCGTGTCCAGAAGTACCGCTTTCTGAATCAAGCCCTTGATCCAGCTGCCCAACGAGAGCCTCTTCAGGTGTTGGTCGAGGCTCTTGGCTATTAAGCCATTGGCTGTCACGACTATCGGCACAATGATCGCTGAGTCCACATCCCACATGTCGACAACCTCGCGAGCCAAGTCAAGATACTTGATTTGTTTATCTTTCTCGGCTTTCACGAGGTTCTCATCATGCGGGACGGTTATGTCAACAATCATTGCGCGTCGCTCTGATCGATCCACCACCACTATATCAGGCTTATTGGCAACAATAGTCCTGTCAGTGATGATGGATCGATCCCAGTACAATGTGATATTACCATTTTCGAGAACTGGGTCGGGCACATACCTGTAGTACGGCACCTCCGATTCCACAAGGTTGTATTTCAGAGCAAGTTGCTGATGGATTATCCTAGCTACAAGGTTGTGTCTATGCAAGTACTCTCCGTTAGCTAGACGAGAACACCCAGAGATAATATGCCTGATTGATTCTCCCGGCCGGTGGCATGCCCGACAGATGTCAACCGTGCCGTCTTTCACAATAAATCTCCGGTAATTGTTCGTCATCATAACTTCGTCCATAATTGCACATACAAAACCTTCGGTTTCTCCAAAGAGGTCACCGAAACGCAGCCAGGCTACGGACGCTAGTAGATCTACATCGGGCCCATGTAGGGCCCGGTAAAAGCGTCCGTGAAGCTCCTTACTCTGCCATACTTTCATGCGATCATTGGTGTCAAGCACTACTGGCTTGCGCCAGTTCTCTTTAGCCAAGGAGAGCGGGGTGAGGCCCTTGTCCACCGCGACTACATCTCGATGCATCCCCACGTCGGTTTCTAAGAAATATTCCCTGAGACTGCATATCTCGCGATTGTGGAGGGTCTTAGCGTTCAAAAAGCCTCGACCTCCACACTTTCGCGGGATATACAGCCTCATTACCGATGACCGTGGGTGATGCATTCGATTTGCAGTTAGCAGCGTACGGACCCTCCTATCCAGGGCGTCAAGTTCGGTCTGAGTCCATTTGAGTATGCCGAAAGAGTACATCAAAACCGGCATGACCCAACTGTTGAAGGCGCGCACCTTGTTTCCGCCTGATAAAAGACTATTGAATACTTTTTTCAGGCGGCCATAGAAGCGCTCCTTCAACGATTGCTTCATGTCAGTAACATTGATGCCCAACGCTTCCGACATACCCAAATACTTATAGGTTTCGGATGCGGAGAGGGCTCTAAGATTTCTGGAATCCGAGAGTTGTGTTCCCACGGATTCCACGATCTCCCCTCGCTTTACATGCATGACCGCACATTTGTCCACACCAAATTCCATCCTGATGGCGCTACTGAAAGTTTCAGTGATATTCAGTAGCTCCATCAGTTGCAAATTGTTGGGGGCAAAGAGTTTTAGGTCATCCATGTAGAGGAGGTGAGATATAACCTGACCACCTCTCCTCAGCCGATAGCCCAGACTTGAATCTTCCAGCAGCGTGCTTAGAGGATTCAAGGCTAAGCAGAACCAAAGCGGACTCAAACTGTCGCCCTGGAATATGCCTCGCTCAATCCTTATCGGCTCGCTATTCCTCTGGATATTTCGACATCCTGGATAGCGAAGGACCGTCCTCCATTGCCCCATACACGTCATCAGAAAGGTGCGTAGAGTTGTATCTACTTTATACAATTCCAGCACCCTCATGAGCCATGTATGTGGCACCGAGTCATAGGCCTTCTTATAATCTATCCAACATGTCGACAGATCCTTTCGGGAACGACGAACCTGTTGGCTAATGGCCATATCAATGAGAAGTAGCTCCTTAGTACCGCGGGACCCACTCTTACATCCATTTTGAGAGACAGACATGATGGAGTTGGTGTCTATATGGTTATTAATTTTAGCTCTCAAAATGGATGTAAGAACTTTATAGACCGTCGGTAAACAAGTGATCGGTCTGTAATTTTTGGGATCCGCGGTACTACCTGATTTATGGAGCAGGTGGGTTATTCCTGTCGTTAGGAACTGGGGCAGTGACCCTGACTCTAAGGCTGACTGGAACTGGGATGCCAAGGGGGCGTGCGATCTTTGGAACCACTTTATCCAAAAGTTGTGCAGCCCATCCGGTCCTGGGGATTTCCAGTTAGGCATCGGACGGACTGCACGAGCAATATCTTGGGGGCTGATGATAAGTGGCCCCATTTCTGGTATTAGTTCGCACGCTCGCTCGATCTTCCCAGTCCAATCACCCTCGATGTGACTGACAGGCACCGACCAGATGTTTTGCCAGAACGAACACATGGCGTCATCATCTGGTAGGCACGTGTCAGTCACACCTTGGTCCAGTCGCTCCCAATCCCTATAAACCCACCTTTCATCGCTCTGGAATGTGCGATTCTGAGTGTACCGCTCCACTCTCCGCCTGTACCGACGAATACGGTTTGCCCATGCACAGATCTTCTGCTTCAGGAAGTCGATACGCTCTGTGACGCGGGACAAATAGTCTCGAGAACTAATATCAGTCCCCGAGAATGCCCGCCTCACAAAGCGCATCACTCTAGGGCGAGTATTGCCCTCCCTGAAGCAGATTAGCTTGCCGATGAGTGCTCTAGTCTCCCCGATACGACGTTCAATCCTGCACTGCCAAGCTGGTACAGCTGGTTTTGGTCGTGTGGCTCTGTCACTGTCCGGGAATTTGACATGAGCCACACGACATGCCGCAACAGCTGCACAGTACAAGATTGAATGGGTATCGGTGAGGTCTTTGCTGTCGTTAAAGTAATTATTATTATTATTATTATTTGGTTATTATTTTTTTTTTATTGATCTTTTACCTTATATATACCATCTATACACATATGGAATGCAATAAAGATTTGAGTTTGAGTTTGAGTTTGTGAGTTAAGTTCAATGCATCTTTTTCTTTCTATTTAATTTAGAAAAGGACAGAAGATAAATATTATTAGTTTTGTCCTGTCAAACTAGTCAACGCCTGACGTAAATTGACGTATTTTTAGTAGCCATGTTTTTAATCCGTCTAATCTGTCTATGGAGTATCTTAATTTTACAGGACTAAACTAATATTTTATCTTCTGTCCTGTTCTTAATAAAATAGAAAGAAAAAGATGCACAGAACTTAAATTTAGTTTAGTTTGTGAACAAGGGAATCAGGGCCATGATCTACGACTGGTCTAATTAAAATGTATGATTGCTAATCACAAAACACAAGACGTTGCTCATCATGCATGATACATAATTAAATTCGACATTACATTAAGCATTTAAATAATTTAAATCCGCAATTTCAACACAACTACATATATCAAATTTCAAAAGATCGAGTGTAGTTCTTTGTGTTGAATGACGGAAAACTTGTAATTTATAATCGGTTACACTAATTATAACTAATTCAAAGATTTCTAATGACTTGGCATTTGGGAAGCATTCGCCTTATTCTATATCCTAGTTTGATAGCAAATGTGGTATTTACTGGACTATCGTATCAAGTATTTTGGACACTATGTCGTTGTCTTTGTGAGTCGAAATTCCTTTATATTTCTCTGCAGTGCACTCTACCTATTTCCGAGCGTAGTTAAGATAATACACAGAACAGCACCGGAACTAGCTAGTGAAGTACTATTTTATAATTAAAATACATATGTTTAGGTTAATGTGTTTAACTATGGGCCTGCGTCGCCTGAAATAAATAAATAAAAATAAAATAATCTCTATCATCTTTATCACTTCAGCTAAAAGACCACCAAGCTTCATCAATTCTATGCCCTACCTACATGTTTTTTAAAAGAAATGTTGGTAATTAACGTTAGTACTATTTCGGGCCATGAATACCAGCTCTGCGGTGTTTATTTCATAAATATCGCAGTAGTTAGCAAATCTAACCAACCCACTGCAATACCCGTATAACCAGATCCGCGAAACCACGTCTTAAAGGCTTATTCCTAATGCTGCTTATTCCCCATTAAAACGTCGTGTAGAAAAGATTATCTGGCAATAATACCCTATTAACATTATGATAGCATCCCAAAATGGTAGCGAGCGTTAAACTTGTATAGTTTTGAAATCAGGAGATAAGCTTGGAGTGTGTGAAGGTTAGCCACTAACCCCTTTGTTGTACAGGTGTATACAGGGTGACCGGGACATCAACGCGCAACCTGCTAATATGGATTTAGTACATGATTCTGGACCTGCGTCGAAAACATGCGTAGGTTATTAAAAATAAAATGTTGTTCCATACATTTTGACCGCGTAGGTATTGCACTTTTGTATGAAACAGCAGATTTGTCTCTTCGTCTAGGATCATGTGCTGAATTCATGGTTACAGTTTGCGCGTCGATGTCCCGCCACCCTGTATGTAAGTGAAACATTGATGCACATAAACTTTCTAGAATATATTCTCTAAATTATGGTGAAAACAGCATCAAAATACTTACATTGTGTGCCTGCTTAGAAGAACTTATCCAGACATACAGATAAGAAAAACGACTTTAAAAATACTTTCCAATCATTCCATTGTCCAGTTTATTTTTGCACTGAAATAAAACTGTTTGGCTAAGTATAAAATCTTCTCTGATTTTTGCCCGTTTGAAAAAGTATACGATGAATAACGCACCGATGAAATTCCATCGAAGTTTTACCAAACTGCCTGCATATAAGGTCCTGTGTACGAGTATCTGTGCTCTGCAGTTCCTTCTTCATACAGTCACGAACAAAAGTATGTATACACTCGGCTTTATTCAAAAGCGATTTACTCCTTTATTTTTTAATTAAATTTTATGTTGTTACGAACATAGCATTTTCGAACCCATAGGTTGTAATGTGTCGTATTTCAACGTTGCATTCGTTATTTCTCGAAAAGACATAGAATTGAAAGTTGCCAAGTGTAGACATATTGGTGCTCGTGACTGTACACCCGCAGTAGTTAGGAATTTTCTCGAAAAAAATGTCAGTAAGAATAAGATCCCTTGAGAAAAAGTTATGCCTTTGTAAATTCACACGCCGCAAACTCTAACTGTGTTATGCAAATAAGGTATTTGTCTCCAAAATATTTCCACGGCTATCATCGAACTTAGGCTACATAGCGTGGGTATACAGTTTCGTTGATATCTGAGATGGTGTGTAATGTAACTGATCTTGATTGACGTGATTATTTTTAGAGTTAGAGAGAGAGAGAGAAAGATTACTAACGAGCATTTAGTTTTAATGGTGTTTGGAACGCAAGGCTATTGATAAACCCTCAGTGAACGTTAGAAGAAAAATTACGACCATTTCCACGGTTTTCGGTATAACTTCCAATTCAAAATCCATACATCGGGAATATCAAATATCTTTGTTTATGGAAACACCTATCATTTTTGTGAATACGATCATTGTTTTTGATTCACTGCTCATTTTCCTAGGCTAGTTATCAAAACATCAACCATTGGCGATGTTTGTGGAAACTCGATGGATAAGGTGGAATAGCACACCTGTATTTATAATAAGATGACCTATGTTTTCAAATGTGACTCATGCTTGAGTTAACCGAAACCCATGTCGTTTAAAAACATAGATACTGTTCAATATTGTTGTTATAATAGAGCTTCCTGCCAAATTACTTCATCTCAAGGGCCTTCTATATCCAGTTTTGTTATTGACGTTCGAACATTGATTAGAATTGAAACTAACTTGTTAATGCCTCATGGACTATTACTTATCTTCACCATATTTTATTGTCTACGGATTTCTCTTACCATGTCCAGATCATGGTCAAATCAATGTTGCAAGTTTACTTCCAAGTTATGCATTGAGTTTTTAAAGAGAAGATATTGTAACTCGTTTACAATATATCGCCTTTCATAACCTAGAACCCAAAATTCAAAACTCAACATCGCAAAATTTTATGTTTTCAAAGATATTCGTTCGCGCTCAATCGACAGATGCAACGGCATGCGCGGACGCCGAAATTAATCGCAAGGCCGGAATGTCGTAACCTCTTATACATTTCACCTAGATTATGTTTGTTTCTCAGCCGGCTGTCAACATCGTCTGTATGGAATCCGGTCGCGAAACAGATCAACAATATTGCTGGATCTTTTTTTTGCATGTAAAGACGATAAATAGTATGTTTTGGTTTGACAGTGCAAATAACGTTTTGTAACAGTCATCAATGTTGCTTGTGACCAGTGCTGCTGTAAGGTCACAGTGTGCATTTGGTAGCAGTTTCTTACTCTAAGTGGACGCTGCGTATCCTTCTTTTCTATTACGAGACCAATGGGAGCAAGGGCAGTTCCTGAGTTGATACTCCCCCAGATTGTCCTTATTTTCTTTAAGCACGCTGATCAGTTTTCAAGATTCCGAAATTATTATCTCCAGATACTTACCAGTTTTATTACTCCTCCGCATTGGGAATCCTCATTGGATGATAGTGTAAACTCTCATTATTTTGTGAATTGTGGGTATTTATTACGATTTGTGTCTTCGTGGTGTGCCACGTTGACCGACACCTTCAGACCACTACTTGGACGCCTAGCTGGATCATAACTTTGGGCTACTTCTTGAATGTTTGGTCAAGCCCAAAGAACCGTTGCGCCACTTCATCTCAGCTAAAGCATTAGGAGCGTTTTGGAGGAAAAGTGCTGATTCACGGCCTAATTTGAATAAATGACTTTGATCGTTTCCATAATGCCTTACATTACATAAATGGTTAAATATACAGATTTTTGTTGCAAATTCCGCGATAAACCCTTGCTCAACCTTATAGTGAGTCCACAAAGAGCTGACCCTTCCTTGTACCACATTGCAGTGCGTTAGTTTACTGCTGTTATGAAACGTGACCTGGATACTGTACAGTCTAAACGCGGGTCACTGCATGTCACTTTTCACTTTCGGTATGGCCATGTTTGACAGAGTTAAATGTTACAGAAGGAATTGGGGTAAATACTGAAGTCCCAATGCAAGGGTTTCACAATGTTTTTTTGGTTGCAACTGATTAAACTTGCATTTTCATTGTTTGCAACTAATTAAGATTATGTCCTAATCGTAATGGTTCCAGCAAATTAGTCAGAGCGTTTTTTTACTAAGTTTTACTTCATAAAATAAGGTTTCTGCCCGATAACCACAGAGGTATATATTACCACATTTATTTTTAGACTGTGCGTGCCTAATGTTCAGGGAATGACCCTTTTTTCAGGGAAGTAAATGTCATGAATTTCGAAACGTTGTAGTAAAATAAAAATCTTTCTTTAGCACCTGTTTAATGTATGTAGGGGACATATTTTCAAGTAGTTTATATATTTAGCATTGAGTAGTTTAGGAAAGATAGATTTTGCTGCACTGAGAAGTGCGCCAGCACCACTAATGTTTCGGATGGATGACTTTCTCATAGGAACTGTTTCTATATCCTACATAGGAACCAAGAACTCTAAGGACTATTAGAGAGATACGCTACGATATATGAGACTTAGCAATCGTGGTATTTATTGAATAACGACGCTAAAACTTCTAGCACGCTTCAAATGACGGTATTCAAATCGTACCAAAATGCCAACGCAATTTTATTATTTAATAAAATACTTTTGTAAATAATAAATGGTCTATCATCAATCAAATCAGCTTCTTGAGATGTATCAAAACGCCACTTAAGAGGCAGCTGTCAAATCAGTAAGACAGGCCATAGATTCCTTTTGTACGATTGATTGTAAAAAGATAATCTTTTAAACAATGAGCTCATCAAATTCCTTATTCATAACGGTATAAAACCAGTCATTGATAGACAGATAGAATACCTACTTTAATATAAACACATAGATTAAATTTAGATGAAATATACTTTATTTATAATTATATATAATGTAAATGGTACACCACATATTTGTCTCTCCTTAATTTTAATCCATCCAAAGGTTGTCTTTAAAAGATCGCTCTTAGCGATAAGACCACCCTTTCAGCCCTTTGTAAAATGTTATTATATTTATATATTCTTCTATTCTATACATATAACATCATGCCTGTATACCGTGAAGGCTTAGGCAGGGGTGTATTATAGTATAGGTACCTACATTTCGCCAGTTATGTTTAAGTCTGTCAAGTATGTCATAGGGGGTGAGTCTATTGCCATTGAACGGGCAGAAGTCCCGACTCCGGGTAGCTACTGAGAAATTCCAGATTGACAAACCCGATAACTAATAATAAATAAATACTTTTTCTTTCTTTCTTTCATAACCACCCTATGGATAGAATACCTAGAATAATGCCAGAAGCATAGACCGGTCGAAGTGGCGGTGCTTGGGGGAGGCTTATGCCCAGCTGTGGACGGTTTTTAGCTGAAATTATGATGATGATGAGATAGAATACATAGTAGTGTTATATAGTATTGAGATGAGTCTTAATGACTAATCAATCATCATCATCATCTGCCTAACCTTTTCCCAATTATGATGGGGTCGGCTCCCAGTCTAAGCGGATGCAGCTGAGTACCAGTATTTTACATGGAGCGACTGCCTATCTGACCTCCACAATATAGCCACCCACAACAACCTATAACCAATCATCATCTCAGCATGAAACATGTCTGAAGCTGACCATAAGCCTTCTCCAACCATTCAGCTTCCCAAGGAAATATTTACTTACCAGTAAAAGTTGAAAAAAAAAAATCTCATTGTAATACATTTTCAAGATAATCCCATATCGTTATGGAGTGGAGTACTCGCACCATAAGAACGCGGTCAGTCGGTCTCAATGTCGTTTGTATAATATGCTGTAATCCAGTGAAAAGTGTTGTAGGTGCATTGCGTCAGCGCAAGACGTGTTCATGCCAAATGCGCAAGTCAATTAATAACATTTTTTTTTTTAGTTATTGTTATCCATCAAAGTACTGGCACATTAAATATTAGAAATAAATTAAACTTTTTTTAACAACTTTTCTCGATAAAATCTTTCATTGAAGTTAAGATGTGTTCTTTTTTAAGTTTCTATCCCGTACTGGCACATTAAATGGAAACAGAGATAGAAATAAATTAAACTGTCAAATTATCTTGAAAAATGTTTTCATTGATGATAAAGATGCAATAGAATTTTCGCTTTTAAATCTTCGCGGAGAGGATGCATTTTTGATTAACCTAAACTTCAAATATTAATTAATTTAAAACTAGCTTTATACCTACGGTGCAGATAAAACAATAGTACATATAGGTGCCTACTTATTAAATTAATGTTTAGTTTAAGATCGAACGATCTTTTGCTTGCTTTCTAGACACTAATCAGCGATTTAATGAAGCAGAACATCATAAGGAAACGTCAATCACTACAGGCAATAAATAGCTTTATGATGATTGGCAGCCATATATGTAAACTTAGGCCAGGAATTTGAGATCATTTTCAAGTTATGGAACAACAAACTGAATGTCATACTTACCAAAGTTCAAATTCCATTGCAGCCAAAAACTTATTAGGACTTTTTTTGTTACAAATGGTCACTCAAAAATCAACTTAGAATAAATTTCACTAAAGTTGATAACTGATTAAGTGGCGATGGAGTGTAAATTATCGTGAGATTATGAACACTGTTATGCAATACATTGGCTCATACTAAACTTGATTAAGTATGCACATTATGTACTGTACACCGGCGTTAATAAGACACATCCAGCTTTATAAAAGAGACTGTTACACATGAGAATCAAGTTCTTCTAAATTAACAGACAGCTGTCCTGCTGGGAACTTTGTTGCGCTACTTCTTCTTACCAACTAAAGCACTAGGATGTCGTGAAGGGTAGGCGTCGTTGGTCCCCCAACGCCATCACGACATTCACGACATCCTTGTCTTATGTAATTTTGACGTCAAAAAGTGCAGATTCCCAGCCTAATTTAAATTAAAAAAAAAATACACCATACAAAGCCGAACTGTTTTTTTTTACTCTACGTTACATAATATTGATGATAAATGATAAATTTATTTTATATTGTAAGTAAATTTGTACAAACACTTTTACACGTTAATCATATTAGATGAACTCTACGTTACACAATATTGATGTGAACACCGGGTACTGTATATCTATGTCTTTGCTGTAATACAGACGCCAGCAGGTCAAGCTACCCGAAACTGTCAAATTTTCCCAATCAATCTTGAACCTTAATGCTTTAAAGTTGAAAATATATTAAAGAAATTTGACAGATGATAGTAGCTTGATGTGATGTCGTCTGTACCTAAGTACTTTTGTTTTGATTTAAATATTTTATTTGTTCATTAAAGTAACTAATTTTTAATTTTGTCATACTTCACTCACTCATAAAACCGTCCCGTCCGGAGTTGCGGTCACCATGCATGCGCGCAGCTTTCTCCTCTTTGTTTGCCGCGTACCGAAATTATGCTCAAATGATTTATTGACGTTCTTTTATCTACTTTTGAACTATAACTCATAATGGATTCACCATTTTGAGGTTGAAGGCTTTGAATAGGGATCTTGATTTAATTACGCTATGGACCCGACCCACATGATTAAAGCCCTACCTATTAGAATTTTGACCCTAATTTGTATTGATTCGTTCTACATTTTTTAAGGCATGTATTTAATCGAACCTCTAATAATTTACCATAACTCCCAATAATAACCAAAAAATCCCATAATTCCCATTATGCTTTCCTAAAAATATTAATAACTAGCTGTGCCCGCGACTTCGTCCGCGTGGAATAGTGACTTTTCGGGCAGCATATTTTGAATTACATATACCGTCGTTTGGGTAGCTAAAAATTTACTTTACAGTAATGCTTCTCTGTATACGATATTTGACGTATGGCCATCGGGGATGAAAGCATACAGGCTCCTAGGATTGCAAACCCGTGACAGAGCCACATACAACTGACCATGCGAGAAACAGCTGATACTTAGATCTACACCCACAACTTTCAGCGTCTGACCTTGGGCTTTATTAATTGTCATCGTAAAACATAGGCTGACTGGAAACTGGACTCGTTTAAAACTAAATGGAAAATTGTTTGGAATGAGAGGAATTCGAGGAATGAAAACACTTTCACCTTTTCCACACCCTGTTAAAATCTCTGCTTCTATCAGATTTCGTTGTAAATTGGTCACTTTTAACCTGGTGCCATTGCAAAGTTTTGGGGGGCTTAAATTTCTAAGAAGCATTATGGGTTCGCAGAAGTCTCAGACTCACGCGATAGCGTGTGAGCTTCACGATCGACAGATAAAGGTGCCTTTCGTTGTTCCCCGTTTTCCCCATTTCGAGTTGTCATCATTCGAGAACGATTTGAACTCAGTCGAGATTCTCGCTGTCGAAGTTTCTGCAGCATGAAACCTAGTCCGATGTTCCCGAGTTGTAGAGAGCCTTGCCTCACGACCTTCCTCAGATTCCTGTGATCGAACTAATTTCATCCTTTTAGCATTTCTGCTAAATTGGGAGAGGTTGGATCTTCTTCGAGGCATTCTTACAATAAAATAGTACTTACTACTTAACACACAGTTATATTATAATTAAATTATAAATACTTACAGATTATTATACAATCTAAAATTATCACAGTTTAAGTAATAAGTGTTATTAAGACGTGTAAACCAAACCAGTTTGTCTTGGCCTCACTTTGTATGATATTTTCTCACAATGAACGGTCAGCCAATACTGGTTTTGCATAGCTTGATGTGTAGCCGTGTGTACTAACTTTATAAAACAAAAGAATTGCTAGACAAAATTTATTACTAACCTGAGCTAATGAACTTATACTTAATAAAGAAAATCAAGAAAAGAAATGCCTAACCTATACCAAATACTTATAATATTTATATACAAACCCTAAATACAAATTAAGATAAGTATACCGAAAATCAAGGAAAGAAATGCCTAACCTTATAACAAATGCTTACAATATTTATTTACAAAATTTTAAAGAAAATCAAGAAAAATAACCTTACCTACAAACCCTAAAATATAAATAAATGAAATATGCAAACAGTCAGTATTCAAGTGAATCGCAATAATCGAATGCAACTATTCGTCTATACTCTCCAGGATACGTGCGATCGCTACGAATAACTGAGTCCTTATGGCAGCGGAGCGTTTTTTTTTTTTTATGAATGGCATCACGTTGTTGACCTTGAGAGGTCGTGACTACAACCGGACTATCCTGTGGTTGCCTTAAGAATTCTTAAAGCCTCCAGCCAGGGCTACATCTAGATTAAAACTAAGCGACTGCACGCTAAGGGCACCCCCTGTGGGGTACGAACCTCGGCTTAGGGCGTCGCTGGGAGAGGGCAGCAAGGGGACAGGCTGGACCGAATTAGTATTATTAATGCTTTGATGAGCGCGGCGTTTCCTAGGACTATCTCTGAGAAGAAAGGCCGAAACAAACTCAGAGGTCTCAGTCGGGGAATTTAAAGCTACAGGCTCAGCTACGGCGCGGGCTGGCACTTCAGCGGGCAAGGGTCGGTGGGTCAGCGGCGCGGCTCTCAGCGCGCTTTATATAGCCACGGACACGCAGGCGCGAGGCGTGTACGTACTCTGATAGAATACCTTAACAAAAATGTTCGCCGTGATTCTTTAAATTGACATAACTTTTTTATTTATGAACCGATTGACATGAAATAAACACTAAATGTTAAGTGAAGCTTACTACAATATATTGGTGAAAACCGCATCTAAATCGAATAAGCCGTTTCTGATATTAGCGTGCACAAACACACAGACAAACAGACAAACAGACAAAAAAAAAATTAATTGCAATTTCGGGTTCGGCATCGATATAATAACAACCTCTGCTACTTTTTTTTTATATATTTCCATTGTACAGACACCACTTTTCTACAAATTTATTATATGTATATAGATATAATAATAATAATAATATTCCTGGACATTTCACACAGCGCCATCTAGTCCCAAGCTAAGCAACCTAATGCTTGTGTTATGGTAACAAGATGGCTGATAAACTACTTATATACATTTTTTTTTGTAAATACATACATATTATAGATAGAAAAACACCCAGACTCGGAACAAATACATGTAGGTCATACAAATATTTGTTCCGTGCGGGAATCGAACCCGCGACACGCAGCGCAGCAGTCAATCGCCAACCGTGCCGATATTATTGATCACTCTAATAAAATGATTGCACCTCTTTTTGAGAACCTCAAATAATTCCTATTCATAAAAATACTAAACTGCGATCATCTTGGATGTAGCGAGTAAACGCGCTACATCCAAAACGTAAAAAAGTGTGCATCTTTGAAGGTCAATCAGTTTTAGAGGATTAGTTAAATATTATCTTATTCTTATGGTTTTAAGATGACTAAGGGCTGATTTTTCAAACGCCAGATAATTTTATCGGAGGAATAATTACGAATTTTTGACAGTTCTTCCATACAAAAACTTTCAGACGTCAATTTTATTCCACGAATAAAAATTACCAGTCGATTGAAAAATCAGCCCTTAATTCATAATTATTGTTCAATGATTTTGGAGTCATAATTTTTATTTTATTTTTCTTAGCAAAGTGTTGCTTCAAAAACTCGCTAAAACTACGAGTAATAAAAATCTGAAGATGCGTTATTGTATAAAATTAACATACATTAATGTGTACGTAACATACGTAATCACCGATTTCAATAGCAACTGGCATTGTATTCTCAAAACCTTGTATTATTAATATTGTTCCTCAGTTCTAAGTAATCTCTATGACCATAATCGTCGGATTTAAGATAAGTATTATGGGAAAACGGATGCTGGCTTCATTCAAATGTCTTTGTAATAACGTGGTGATCTTCGAATGTTGCTACAAAGCGGTGTTATCAAGCCATCTCGTGTCTCAAAGTTATTCCAACTGCATTTTCGTGTTCGTAGTCCATTGAGAATTTTGGATGGTGTGAAATAAAGGCTGTAAGGTTATGTAAGAAGATTTGTATTCCAGTGTGTCGTGACGGTGGATAGTCTTCCTGTTGAGAATCTCGTAGCTCTTTAAATGAAGCTATTCATAATTAAGACGGCCTAGATTGGTTACCGAGAAGAACCGGAGTGACCGACATAGCTTGCAGAGTAAGTAAACTGAAGTGGCAGTGGACTGGCCATATCTGTCAAAGGACCTACGGCCGGTGGAGTAGATGAGTCCTGGGGGTCTACTCCGAAGTAGTATCGGCCGAATGTTCGGCCGTTTCCTGCTAAGAAGTTACTATTTGGTTCGGTCAGTTGCGATCCTACACTCCTACACTCTTTCGAATATTGACTATGGTCCCGACCCAACTGAGCCGATCCGAACTTTTTTCGCATTTTTCAATAATATTCGGTTCGCCCATGTGTCGGTCCGATCCGAACATTCGCACTTTGCACTTCGGAGTAGGCCCCCTGGAGTGGAGACCGCGTATCGGCAAGCGTAGTGTGAGACGCCCCCGATCTAGATGGACGGACGACCTAAAGAAGGTGATTGGGACAGATTGGATGTGGAAGGTGGAGGACAAGGTATTGTAGCGCAGCCTGGGAGAGGCCTATGTCCAACAGTGGACTAGCTGAGTTGATTGATTGAACATTGGTTGTCGCCGACAAAGAACGGCGGGTTTTATGAAAACTAAATCAGGTGGGTCAGAGATGGTAAGAGTTGTATTAAAATAGCCTCCACGAGGTGATTGTACCATGTAAGTCAAAAGCATCCTTAGTGGCCTTGCCCACCCCCTCTCACCGAGAGGAGACCTGTGTCCAAGGAGTGCGGCAACATTATAGGCTGATTAATTATGTGAGTAGACTTAGCTAACTAAAAACTAGAATAATAAAAACGAGTTGGCGAGCAACGAGCAGTGAGTGCATGCCGGCGACCAGCGTTTACTTGCTACTATGCGTATATACCAAGCGTAATTGTCAGGGGCTGCAGTCTCGACATTCATAGCGATCGCGGATTTGCAGGACCGGATTGACAGGTGTAATGTATGGAGTGACAGGACTTTGCGACCGAATTCGGTCGTAAAGCGATCGCTATAAATATCGAGACTGCAGCCCCTGGGAGTGTTCTGCTCGCCAAGCGAGCATCGCTGAGCGAGTACTCTCTTTCGCTACTCTCTTTCGTTACGGTCTTGTCGCTGTAAACGAGTACTCGCCGCGGTATGAATATGAACAGTCAGCGATTACCTATTCATATTTATGTATAGTCTTTTACTGACACGGGACTTACAATCTGTTGTAAGTTTCTTGAGTAATAAAATCATTGATAGCTAGTCGCTTCCTTGTCGGCAGTGGTACGTGTCTGACTTAATATTTTACAATAACAAAAACTAATAAACTACACACATTGTAGCTGTAACGGAGGTTATTTTGCTTGTAATTGATAGAGAATAACACTGCCAACTAATTGAATGCAAATACTCAAAAATTTCACAAGCCTACACATGCGAACAAGACAAAAACATATCCATAAATCACAGCGAGTCTTGCAAAACTTAGAACATTATACGCAGGTACCCTTCAAAAAATGATAAATGAAAAATAAATAACATGATTAAAAGAAATATGGTAAAAATAATTAATTACGTTTCTCTAAATGTCAATTAACGATTGTTAACGATTTATATTCGTCTATTATTTAGTAATATTCAAGGTTTTCTTCAGAAAACTGAGTATCTAGTGGTAAATATTTGGGTCAGCGTATATATGAATAAAGTATAGAGTATTGTAGTAACATCAATTTGTAGTATAATTGGAAACTTAATCGATGCGATGAGAATGTAAGGGTATAGTGGAAGTGATAAGCAACTGGCGAGTTTAAATTCTTAATTAAAACTACTTAAGTAGTGCTTTTTCTTCACTTCCTTCGTAAACATAATTTTCCAACACTCTTTGCAACATAATTTGCACACATTAATTGAGTAATAGTTTTTCTTTTTATATTCTTCGCTAAAGCATTAAGGTTCAAGGTTGATTGGAAAAATTTGACAACTTGACCTGCTGGCGTCTGTATGTTATTCTGCAAAGAAAGAATATAAGATTCGATACCATTGCATATTGAGTAATACCTACCGCTATACTTGTTCAAGATGGCTCTGAGTTTACCAAAAAGCGATAGAACGCAGCATTCTGGGTGTAAAAAGATAGGAAAAAATTCAGAACACCGCGCAGCGATCGAAAACGGGTATAATAGACGTAGGCAAGAAGGATGCGAGGCTTAAATAGGATGGGGTGGCTCAATCATAAATCAGCCGCATGCACGATGACCGCTGGGCAAGTCTCCACACAATGGGTGCCTGAAGGTTGAAGGCTGAAGGCTGGCCCAGAAAGAGGTGACGAGATGACCTGGACTCGTACCGCGAGGTCTGGTTCCTAGAAGGACTAGTGGGATAGCATACGCTAAATAAAATATACTACAACACTTTTGGATAGTTCCGTAGAATTAGTTTCCGTTGAAGCTGAAATGCCTCTCACCTAAAATGTAAACCCTCTATTAGCTTACTTCTTGGCACCGAAGAAGAAATAAGTGTTAATGGCGTTTCTAACTGCAGCCACGGAAGTCGGGGTCAGAAGTCGAATGACATCATACCGGACAAAGAAACATTTTTATATTAAAACTACATTGTTTCAATACTTTTGTACCGAAAACATCGAACGATTATTATTATTGTTATAGGTTAGTTGACCCGAATTAAACGTTTAACCAAGTTGTAGATTGTCTCACATGTTTATAATCTTGCACACATTTCATAATCTTCTCTTAACATATGTATGAGTATGAGATAATAATTTGTTGTAAGTAGTGATAAAGTTCGGTTTAGATTTTATGTTAGAACAAGTTTTGTGCCCGATGGGATTTCCGGCAAAATTGACGGACTTTCATACAAACTTTCATTCCCTATTTGACCCCCCTCCCTCCCTTAAGGGGGTGAGTTATAAAAACATCTTCCTTAGTGGTCACTTTCGTATTATAACTCTATTCCTTCGCTTTTTGATTCCGAACACGAACTGGAACACCCCTCCAACGTCCTTGAAAAATTAAAAGTTTTGGAAAATTAATTATTACTATCTTTGATATGTACCTAGGTCAGAAATTGTGTCTTGGATCCAGTAGTTTAGGCTGTGTGTTGTTTGTCAGTGAATTTAAGATTTTTTCAAGTTTCCATTTCCCGCGTGTTCTGGGGAAATTTTGTATAAAACATTAAAGATTTTCCTTAACTAATCAATATTTGCATTTATAAATTATGTTTTTCCTGTACCAAGTTGTTTGTGGTATGTTTAGCGCTTTATGCAACATTTTGCCTACCAGTATGCATGGTTGAACATATTTTCTATCGGTAGTTAGCACTCAATAGTAATAAATGTATGTAATACTCGTATACTTGCATCTCCTTTGATATATTATGTTTTTAAAAATCACTTTTTACTGTTCCTAGTTTATGGCAATAAACTCTCCCCTATTAATTGGGATTTAAAGTCTTAAGGGCCTTACTCTCGTTTAGTACCGTAATACGGTCACTTTATGAAGAATATTTCTCATTAACGGCTTGATTAAAAGATCTGTAAAAAATATATGTTTGCTATAGATTCATGAACAACATTTCTGTAGAAGGATTTTTTCGTATGGCTAATACTTTTGCCTTAAAAAAATATTTACCAACACGCTATTTTTTTCTGAAATTCGATATTACTTCTAAACGGCTTTGATGTTTGGAAATATTTTTACACTGAAAAATCGATGGTTAGAGGTACTACAGATTTGTCTTAGCTTATGTAAATCAATTAACATTTGCAAAGGAAATGTCCCCACTTTGAGATCGAGCTTCAGAGGGGCTCTGCGCGGGCGCGGGCGGCAGTCGTGCGTTAGCATTGAGACGGGATGGCTGTGTCGCTCGCTGCTACGCTCCGGCTATCGACCGACTATGCGCGTCTGTCTGTGTTAGTGCAAATATTTACGAACGAATTGTATCAGTGTGCGTTTATTGACTAGCTCGCTGCAGATGGCCCATTTCTATTGTGCGCGTGGACGCTTACGAATACTTACGATAGTAAAATACAAGTAGTCATATCTAAACTAATATTAAAATGAGAAAAGATTGGATTTGATCAAAATAAAAGTCCAAGATGGCGGCTGCGAAAATTTTCAAGTTTTTCATCATGGGTGTCGTTTTCATATTTTTCGAGGGTGACAAAACCGATAGTGAGGTCAAAATAAAAATCCAAAATGGCGGCTGCAAAAATTTTCAAATATTTCATCATGGGTGTCGTTTTCATACTTTTCGAGGGTGATAAAGCCGATAGTGAGGTCAAAATAAAAATCCAATATGGCGGCTGCAAAAATTTTCAAATATTTCATCATGGGTATCGTTTTCATACTTTTCGAGGGTGATAAAGCCGATAGTGAGGTCAAAATAAAAATCCAAAATGGCGGCTGCAAAAATTTTCAAATATTTCATCATGGGTGTCGTTTTCGTGCTTTTCGGGAGTGATAAAGCCGCTAGTGAGGTCAAAATAAAAATCTAAAATGGCGGCTGCGAAAATTTTCAAATATTTTATCATAGGTGTCGTTTTCATGCTTTTCGGGGGTGATAAAGCCGCTAGTGAGGTCAAAATAAAAATCCAAAATGGCGGCTGCGAAAATTTTCAAATTTTTCATCATGGGTGTCGTTTTTATGCTTTTTGGGGGTGATAAAGCCGATAGTGAGGTCAAAATAAAAATCCAATATGGCGGCTGCAAAAATTTTCAAATATTTCATCATGGGTGTCGTTTTCATGCTTTTCGGGGGTGATAAAGCCGCTAGTGAGGTCAAAATAAAAATCCAAAATGGCGGCTGCGAAAATTTTCAAATATTTCATCATGGGTGTCGTTTTCATGCTTTTCGGGGGTGATAAAGCCGATAGTGAGGTCAAAATAAAAATCCAATATGGCGGCTGCAAAAATTTTCAAATATTTCATCATGGGTGTCATTTTCATGCTTTTCGGGGGTGATAAAGCCGCTAGTGAGGTCAAAATAAAAATCTAAAATGGCGGCTGCGAAAATTTTCAAATATTTCATCATGGGTGTCGTTTTCATGCTTTTCGGGGGTGATAAAGCCGCTAGTGAGGTCAAAATAAAAATCTAAAATGACGGCTGCGAAAATTTTCAAATATTTCATCATGGGTGTCGTTTTCATGCTTTTCGGGGGTGATAAAGCCGCTAGTGAGGTCAAAATTAAAATCCAAAATGGCGGCTGCGAAAATTTTCAAATTTTTCATCATGGGTGTCGTTTTTATGCTTTTCGGGGTTGATAAAGCCGATAGTGAGGTCAAAATAAAAATTCAAAATGGCGGCTGCAAAAATTTTCAAATATTTCATCATGGGTGTCGTTTTCCCACTTTTCGAGGGTGATAAAGCCGATAATGAGGTCAAAATAAAAATCCAAAATGGCGGCTACAACAATTTTCAGATATTTCATCATGGGTGTAATTTTCATAGTTTTCGAGGGTACTACAGCCGATAGTGAGCTCACAATGTAAATCCAAGATGGCGGCTACAAAAAATTGTTTTTTTTTAAATCATACATAAGGAACTTCGAATAATCTAAGTTATTCCGATCAAACTAAAATTTACTAATTATTACTTGATTTTAGGTACACGATACTTATTTGACAATAATATACTTAGTGTGATGAGTTGCCAAATAAACAATGTTATTTATCACGAGACCGCATGAGTGAGTGAGTGAGTGAGTGACAGATAGATTGCAAAAACAATATCCTATACGGTTAAGACACAAGAAATGCGTTTCCGTGAATACTGTATCATTGTGTATTAAAATTCAATTGATTTAATACAGGTAACTTATTATTGAAAGATTATCTATTTATCCAGTTCTTTATTTAGATATTTAAGAAGGAAAATTAGTTTTATATGTAACCAACACCTCAAATGATGACTGAATAATTAGTTACAACTAAAACTAGATTTTTGAAGCCGCCATTTTGGATTTTTATTTTGACCTCACTATTGGCTTTATCACTCTGGAAAACCACGAAAACGACACTTATGAAGCAAAATTCCAAATTTATTGCAGCCGCCATTGCGGATTTTCATTTTGACCTCACTATTGGCTTCAGCAAACTCAAAAACCACACCCATGATGAAAAATTTGAAAATTTTTGCAGTCGCCATTTTAGATTTTCATTTTGACCTCACTATTGGCTCCAGCACCCTCGAAAACCACGAAAACGACACCCATGACGAATATTTTGAAAAGTTTTGCAGCCGCCATCCTGGATTTTCATTTTGACTTTATAATCGGCTCCAGCACCCTCGAAAACCACGAAAATGACACCCGTGACGAAAATTTTCGCACCCGCCATCTTAGATTTTCATTTTGACCTCACTATTGGCTTCAGCAGCCTCGAAAACCACGAAAATGACACCCATGACGAAAATTTTGAAAATTTTCGCACCCGCCATCTTAGATTTTCATTTTGACCTCACTATTGGCTTCAGCAGCCTCAAAAACCATGAAAACGACACCCATGATGAAAAATTTGAAAATTTTTGCAGCCGCTATTTAGATTTTCATTTTGACCTCACTATTGGCTCCAGCACCCTCGAAAACCATGAAAACGACACCCATGATGAAAAATTTGAAAATTTTTGCAGCCGCCATTTTGATTTTCATTTTGACCTCACTATTGGCTCCAGCACCCTCGAAAACCACGAAAACGACACCCATGACGAAAATTTTGAAAATTTTCGCACCCGCCATCTTAGATTTTCATTTTGACCTCACTATTGGCTTCAGCAGCCTCAAAAACCATGAAAACGACACCCATGATGAAAAATTTGAAAATTTTTGCAGCCGCTATTTAGATTTTCATTTTGACCTCACTATTGGCTCCAGCACCCTCGAAAACCATGAAAACGACACCCATGATGAAAAATTTGAAAATTTTTGCAGCCGCCATTTTAGATTTTCATTTTGACCTCACTATTGGCTCCAGCACCCTCGAAAACCACGAAAACGACACCCATGACGAATATTTTGAAAAGTTTTGCAGCCGCCATCTTGGATTTTCATTTTGACTTTATAATCGGCTCCAGCACCCTCGAAAACCACGAAAACGACACCCATGACGAATATTTTGAAAAGTTTTGCAGCCGCCATCTTGGATTTTCATTTGGACTTTATAATCGGCTCCAGCACCCTCGAAAACCACGAAAATGACACCGATGACGAAAATTTTGAAAATTTTCGCACCTGCCATCTTAGATTTTCATTTTGACCTCACTATTGGCTTCAGCAGCCTCAAAAACCATGAAAACGACACCCATGATGAAAAATTTGAAAATTTTTGCAGCCGCTATTTAGATTTTCATTTTGACCTCACTATTGGCT
Organism: Apamea sordens; assembly: GCA_945859715.1. Classification (NCBI taxonomy): domain Eukaryota; kingdom Metazoa; phylum Arthropoda; class Insecta; order Lepidoptera; family Noctuidae; genus Apamea; species Apamea sordens. The sequence goes on from OX244002.1 coordinate 4,394,809, forward strand.
CCAGCACCCTCGAAAACCATGAAAACGACACCCATGATGAAAAATTTGAAAATTTTTGCAGCCGCCATTTTGATTTTCATTTTGACCTCACTATTGGCTCCAGCACCCTCGAAAACCACGAAAACGACACCCATGACGAAAATTTTGAAAATTTTCGCACCCGCCATCTTAGATTTTCATTTTGACCTCACTATTGGCTTCAGCAGCCTCAAAAACCATGAAAACGACACCCATGATGAAAAATTTGAAAATTTTTGCAGCCGCTATTTAGATTTTCATTTTGACCTCACTATTGGCTCCAGCACCCTCGAAAACCATGAAAACGACACCCATGATGAAAAATTTGAAAATTTTTGCAGCCGCCATTTTAGATTTTCATTTTGACCTCACTATTGGCACCAGCACCCTCGAAAACCACGAAAACGACACCCATGACGAATATTTTGAAAAGTTTTGCAGCCGCCATCTTGGATTTTCATTTTGACTTTATAATCGGCTCCAGCACCCTCGAAAACCACGAAAACGACACCCATGACGAATATTTTGAAAAGTTTTGCAGCCGCCATCTTGGATTTTCATTTGGACTTTATAATCGGCTCCAGCACCCTCGAAAACCACGAAAATGACACCGATGACGAAAATTTTGAAAATTTTCGCACCTGCCATCTTAGATTTTCATTTTGACCTCACTATTGGCTTCAGCAGCCTCGAAAACCACGAAAATGACACCCATGACGAAAATTTTGAAAAGTTTTGTAGCCGCCATCCTGGATTTTCATTTTGACTTTATAATCGGCTCCAGCACCCTCGAAAACCACGAAAATGACACCCATGACGAGGTTTATCTACTAAACGGTCGTAGGTAATTATTTCAAGGTCACTGCCGAAACTATAACATCGTTCGATTGGCTACGGAACCCTAAAATGCTATTTAGGTACAGTGCTAGTTAGGTAGGTTTATTACTGATTTATAATAATTCAAATTGGTGAAACAGGATCACATTTTTTATAAAATCTCATTTTTAAGTACTTAATAAATCCTCCTACCTACAGTATGCAAATATAATGTTATTCGATTCCTAAGAAAAGTTTTACCCCCGCAGGAACTAAGTTCTGATTTTAAATAAAATCGAAATTTCTAAATGAAAAATGCTTAAAATATACGTAACATACGTATCAATCTATACAAAATATATCAGACTTGCAACCGCAATTCCCTTCTGGAATCGTTGGCAAAAATAGCGACCTGCGGGCGGCATGTCTGTGCCTCTGCATACTCTTTGATCGTCGTTTTAGTTCAGCGCGCCACCGCGCGCGTTTTACGTTTTCGGGAGTAGAGCGTTTAGCTCCGCCCACATGCACAAGGTCAGCGAGCCCTATATACACCTTAAACATAACTGGCAAATTGTGGGTGCACCTGTTTTTTATATTTCTATGGGGGTGCGCCCACTCTTGGCGCTCCTCTGCCTAATCCTATGGGGTTATGTTACACGTTGTTTTTACCTTTCCCTTTAACTGTTTTTTTATTTGACGTCCATGATTTGGATAACATTCCAACGACATCAGCTTACTCGTATAAGGCAAGGTAGGTTTGCATGACACTTGGTACCTACTTAAAATACTCATCATAAATTATTCCTTTTCCATATAAATCATGTTTTATTAGTAATTAACGTTTGTTAAATACAATCGTCAATTCATTTGGGTATTTCTGATCAGATAATGCAGTGGATATAAGAGACGGTTGTATGAACTTCAAATGATTACAATTCGCGAATTCTTCACTGTTGTGTGGTCATGGTCTTTCACGCGCGTTTACAAACATATTGATGTTATGTTAAGCTTGTTTACCTCTTTGTGTTAACTACGAACTTCACAGTTTATTCGCATCTAGCTGGCTTCCTGAACTGTATAGGTACCATTTGTTTAGGCAGGTCCCTTCTTTACCATTATAATCATTACTAGCTGCACCCCGCGGTTTTACCCGCATAAGTTTCGATCCCGTGGGAATATCGGGATAAAAAAGACTAAGTAATAACAGCCGTACGTGTCGATCGATCAGGTTAAGCTACGCTTGCTGCGGTTGGTCTGTGGATGGGTGACCATCTTTACATACCAAGGCCCCTCCGTGCCTCGGAAAGCACGTTAAGCCGTTGGTCCCGGCTGTCATTCGTGGATCTTTGACAGTCGTTACAGGTCGTCAGAACCCCGAAAGTCTGACAACTATTCTTACCAAGAGGTATCGTATTACCCAGTAACGGGGTTGTGGAGGTCAAACAGGCAGTCGCTCCATGTAAAATACTGGTATACAGTTGCATCCGGTTAGACTGGACGCCGACCCCAACATAGTTGGGAAAAGGCTATCCAAATGATGATCTCCAGTTGATCCTGCCACAAACAAACTTGTGGCTGTTCCAACGCCTATCTGGAACCCACAGCGGTAACCAAATACCCATATCTTCAAACTACGAAAAAGGTAACTCGTTACCTAATAATAAATTAGAAGTTAAGATATTCGAGATTTTGATACTTGTATTTATTCATTCCTGAAGCTCAGATAAATCTCGAATTCAGGTGTACGGCAATTGAATAGACCTATTAGTTTCAAACTTAATGAGAGCCCTAATTAATCGATACTTTAGCCACTAGATCGTTTAAAACCACTGCTGTAAATCTAGACAAGAACTTACACAATAGTTCACTAGGCTAAGGTGCTCACGATCGGAGCGAACTAACGCCTTACTAAGTCTTAGGGCCATAATATATACACATAAACTACTAGCTTCTGTGAACGGGAAATTGCATCTTATGATTTATTTATAAACTTGCATCTAAAATACCTGATTGCCTGAAACCTTTGACCCTTATTGCATCAACTTTGCCTACAAACTAGAAGCCACGGATAGGTACAGTCACGAGCACCATTATGTCAACACATGGCAACTTTCAATTCCGATTTTTTCGTGTAATAACGAATGTATCGTTGAAATACGACACATTACATAAACCTATAGGTTCGAAAATACTATTTTCGTAACAACATAAAATTTCATTTAAAAATAAAGGAGTTAATCGCTTTTGAATAAAGCCGAGTGTATACATACTTTTGTTCGTGACTGTACTAGAAACAAGAAACAAGTCGGATATTGAGGCAAGTATTATTTTGCCTAGATATTAGATCTCCTAGCATTATCAGCCTATAACGTTCCCACTGCTCGGACACAGGCCTCCGCTCTGTGATAGAGAATGGCCCATAATCCACCACGCAGGCCCAGTGCGGGTTGGTAGATGTCACATGTCTTTGAATTTTTGGTTCCAGGACATGCCGGTTTCCTCATGATGTTTTCCTTCACCGTTTTATGAGAGCAGTGGTGTTGAAATAATTTACACAAAGGAAAGCGCCTGCGTGGGTTCTATCGCCACACATTACCACTGGACCAGCACTGTTCTCGTCATCATCATCATCTCGTTATCAGCTACTTACAGGACAACAAATATTCGTTCCATTCTCTGCATACCTAGATTTAACACTGATAACTAGACATCGGATTATATGCACTATCAAAATGCCAAAATATGCATGCAAATATGCACTAAAAAAGGGCGAAATATGCACAAAATGTACAATAAAAAAACCATTTAATATTAGAATTAACGAAATATGAGGCAGTAGTAGTTGTTGACTTCTTGTCACATGTTTATCGATTTGATATATTTTTGATGAAGGTATTCGCTTTTCACGAACCTTGCAGAAAATCACAGTGCCGTGAGTCCTAAATTGGCCTGGGTAATTTTTTATCCAAGATTTCATTAAAGTGTGGGTATTTTTTTTCGCTGGCGAACAAATAAGATTTTCGTAGATAGATAAACAAATACAGCGAGACAAAAACAATTGAATTGCGTCAGACGCATAATACAACACGCCTAACACGTATAATAACTACTGAAATAAGCACTGTCAATGAAAAAGTACCAAAATATGCAATAACGCTATAAAAATAGAATTATATACACTTGCATAGGTATACAAACGTACATGCAATGCATATAATCCGATGTCTACTGATAACCACCTACTTTCATTAATACTTAGTCATCAGATGAAAACTTTTTGGCATATAACTTTCAACAGGATTTAGTACTTACTTAACAATTTTTTTGAAGCACAAATATTTAGGAAGGTATTGCGCCAAGGGTTGTCATACAACCTCCTCTTATCTAATTGAAAACTAACAAATTATAATCGTCTATTTTCTATTTTATTAAAGCATTACAATAATTAATGAACGGGATCAGACATCTTCATTTATTTTAAAAAGATACAATCAATTGTGCTTCGCGTCGAAACTTGACCGGCCATGTTGAATTCTTTTCTGACTGGACAGGTAAACTGTCTTTTAAATAAAATGAAAGAAGACGACGTTGTAATTTATTTAAAAGACAGAAGACAATCAGTATCAGTAGCATTTATCAGTTGAAGACAGACGTTAATTTATCAAGTCTTACATTGTAAGTAAGTTTGTCCATTCCGACGAATAAATGTCTTTGTCTTGTTTGGTTATCGTTTCTGTAACTCCAATCTGACGTGAAAATAAATGTGGGATCTTTATGTGGGAAAGAGAAAAGAATGTAGATAGGTAAGTGACTACTGAAATTGTATTCCGTAGAGAAATAGTAATAACAGTTTTAGAGCCGAAAAGCAACAACATAAATACAGAACATATTATACATATATCGCTTTATTAGCTTAAAGTAAGTACTTAAATAACAACGAATGCCTAATTATTTTTTTATTTATTAACTTTAACAATAGGTAAACTTAATATTTACAGCCTTCTAAAACTAAATAAATTAATAAAAATAACAAAATTATACCCTAACTTAACTAAAACAATACGCAAACTAAAATATAGCGTCGAAAAATCCATCCGCATCGCTGTCGACTGCGGTCATGTACCCAAGAGATTGGCGGCATTACTACGTTGTATGACAATGCTTAGCCTCTGACCAAGGTAAAAGCCAGCCCTTGTGTCACGGGAAGTGTCAACCAGCCGTTCCGAAATTTACTTAACAGAACATACATTTTTCTTATCTATATATTTTTATAGTGCCGCGACGTCGCGTGTCGTACGTGTGAAATTTCTTGTTCCCCCGACCCACCGCGTCGCATTGCATCGCCCGCCCGCGCTATTATTTCATTTTCGCTTAGCGGTCTTACTTTTTTTCTTTCTTTTGGAATTTTTGTAAATATGTGAGCACTATGTACGAGTATCTATCACATAGTCAATTTATATATGGTTTCATGAATTCATTTTAATTCTCTTACCTATTGTGGTATAGTAATTTTATTTTTAGGTGCATCGTCTTCACATGTAATTATATAATTAATGTATGCAAAATATTGTAAAACATTTTAAAAGAGTAACGGTGGAGTTTCTTGCCCATTCTTCTCCATACGAAAACTTCCTTTTGGAAGGGGCGACTAGAATCAATTTTATTTTAATTTTAATTTTGACTTTCAAAAGTGCCATTAATGTGCCTATTTGAAATATATGATTTGATTTTGACTTTCTGCTCGGCTCCTAGCGTGCTGTTAAATAGCCTTCGAAATTATTTTTCAAATTCAACTGCAGTGCAATTCTATAACCATCTCACCGTGAATACTTAGGTGAAGTGAGCGTGGAGTGAGCTGTCAGTCCAACTAATGTTAGGGATTGACACAATTGACAGCTCACTCTAAGCTCACTTCACCTAACTTTTCACGGTGAGATTTTTACAGAATCGATCGGCTGGTAGTTCCAGAGATTAGCGCGTTCAAACAAACTTGCTCTTCAGATTCATTATTAGTATTCGAAAAGATTTCACGAAAAAGTTAGCTTAAATGACTTACAAACTTAGATTCGTTTTGTTTTTTATTTGGTATGCGTAAGAGATATACGAACAATTACTCACCTTGGCTAATCTTAAAATAAATAATTTAAAAATATGATTTTCGCATTCAAAGCCCCGGGTCAAGGCATTCTCATTATGTCGTTATCATCGCCTTGGATGTCAATTTTCAAATATTTATAATTTTTATCGATATAGAATGATGTTTTATCGATTATCATATCGCTTTAATGCCGAGTCACGATCTAGACATCTATATTGTTGTTTGAAGTTAAGGTCTTGCATATTTGATATTTGTTGCATTGACGTAGACAATGCTAAAAGTTTTTAATTTTATATTCTAAATGAATTCATTATTGTTTTGTTGACCTCTAACGCTAAAATTAAATAAATATTTGCTCATTTTTTAATTAAAAGCGTTCGAATTAAGCTAATCAAGTCTCTTGGTCAGGCATTGACATCGCTTGCATTATTCCTAATTCAGTAGGTATAATATTCGGAGGACCTTCAGGGCCTTGCATCCTGCCGGTCGATTCTGTAAAAATCTTACCGTGAAAACTCAAGTGAAGTGAGCTTGATGTGAGTTGCCAGTAGTGTCAATCCCTAGCATTAGTTGGAATGACAGCTCACTCCACGCTCACTTCACCTAAGTTTTCATGGTGAGCAGAAGTGCGATTCAGCCGGTCGATTCTGTAAAAGTCTCACCGTGAAAACTCAAGTGAAGTGAGCTTGATGTGAGTTGTCAGTAGTGTCAATCCCTAGCATTATTTGGAATTACAGTTCACTCCACGCTCACTCCACCTAAGTTTTCACGGTGAGATGGTTACAGAATCGCACTGCTGTAACCATCTCACCGTGAAAACTTAGGTGAAGCGAGCGTGGAGTGAGCTGTCGACCGGCTGGTTACAGAATCGTTCTGCTGTTAGTGTTAACACAGAATAAATGTATCAAGCCTGTATCATCCCACTGCTGGGCAAAGGCCTCTCCACTTGCGACTTCCACTTCCAGCGCTTGCGATCCAGTGCTAATGTGGACCACAGCTGGTTGCATTGCATCCTGTATTTGTGAGTAATTATGAAAATTCGTTACAGTAATATTTTTTCCAATCCGAGCAATATTGGTGACGGGACGATACATGACATACAATAAATCATAGTATCGTCATATGATACATACGATAGATCATTATAGCTCAGGCGATCTATTCTGTAAATTTCTCACCGTGAAACATTAGGTGCGGTGATCTTGAAGTGAGCTGTAAATAGTGTCAAGATTTTAACAGAACAGCTGATCAAGCTGTAAATAGTGTCAAGATTTTTACAGAAGAGGTAAAGTGAGGTGAGAAGAGAGCACTTACTCTGCCTAGCCTTTTCCCAACTATGTCGTCTTTACTTACTGTCTGACCGGATGAAGCTGAATACCAGTATTTTACATGGAGCGATTGCCTATTTGACCTCCACAACCCAGGTACTAGATAATACGATACTCCTTGGTAAGACTTGTCAGACTTTCGGGCTTCTGACGACCCGCGACCCGTGACGACTGTCAATGTAATTCTATAATGTTATCTGTACTTATTATACTTAATAATATTATAAGAATAATTGACCATTGACCCGCGCTATTCGGGTTACTAACGATCTTCACGTGAAGATCGATGTATTTACAGGCCATTTGAGTGAACTCGCAAAAATACTGCTGTTCCTTTTATGTTATTATGTAGATTAGAGTAGGCTATATGTTGTTGTTTTTATTTTTATTTTGTTTTCTTTTATTTAGGGAATTTGGGGCATACCTTGTACTACTAGTTGTTTAAGTTATTCATAGTTTTAAATTGTTAGTTAAGTTCATTTTAAGACCACGCTATCGCATTAGGTATACACCTGTAATGATAGTGGTAGGGAGATTTTAATAAATAAATAAATAATATTATAAACAGGTAAAATTTGTTTGTTTGTTGGTATGTAGGGGGTAATCTCCGGGACTACCAGAAGGACTAAAATTTTTTTTTTTTTTTTGCAATTGATAACCCAATTCTTGAGGAAGGTTATAGACTATTTAACATCACGCTACGATCCTTAGGAGCCGAGCAAAAGGAACACGCACGGTCGACCCATGGGACACGACGCGATGGGTCGGGGCCGAATTTCACGCGAACAAACACGCGGGGTGAAGCTAGTTTTCAATAAAAACATAATTCAAAATTACTAACGAACACTTACTTATCGCATGTATTGTGCAAGAGCCATAATGGCTTGTTTAAAAAGATATATTGTGCATTCATTTTTAATCTACAATCGGTAATGCTCGTAAATATATTAATAGGTGGTGAGATGGAGCTGATGTCCTTACTTAACACATTAATATGAAATATGATGTGCGCAAATTGAACTGATTATATCGCCAGCTTTACTGCTGAATACAAACTTAATGGTCGCATGTCAGAATAAATGATTATGTTCCCTTGTGTGTGATGAAGAATGGGTTTCTTTTGTTTGATTCAGAGGCAGCTCAGGGGGATCTCTGAGGTATTCCACTTAGAGCACTGATTTGAACAGCACTTCCGCGAACCGCACATGAGCACTTGCACTAACCGCACTGAAACAAAATTTCGTAACGTGCGGTTCGGAGGAACAGTTTATCGTTATTGTTTAAAGTTCCCGAACAACACCTGCATACAGTTTGTAGTGATGGGACGTATATATTCTTTGTTCAGGACATTAGCAACGTATCGATACGGCAAGTGCGTGTAGAACGCGCACAGTAAAGGGCTCCGTTGTCGTTATGAATGCAGTTAAATGTTTACGAATGTAATTTGATTAACATTGGATTCAAATTGCTTAGAAGTCACCTGAAACATACGCTATATCACTGTAGACCACATACATACGCTACTACAGGTTATACAGAAGACATGTTTTGAGCAGCATTACCTATAGGTACTCGTAAAGGTATTTCATAAACATTTATCAATATCATCATCATTATTGATTTCGTAACTCCAATTTTATTTCACTTAAATACTTAACGATTTTTGGTCTTGAACCTATAGAGGTATGAGGAACAGGGTGTAAAGTTCACTCATCCTCCATAGAAAAGGGAGGACCCTCCGACCAGACGGGTGTTGTGTCTGGCAGGCAACTGCCCAACGATGAATGTCGGGACGTTGTATATATTAATTGCACGGTAAACTCTGCTTGCGAGATGCAGGATTTTGCGTGACGTCAGTATGACGCGTTGTTCGCATGTGGCGTCGTAGATACCGCTACAAGCCCTTTAGCCCCTGGAACCGCCACTGGGTAGTACCACCATAATATGACAGGTACCTTTCTGCCGCCAAGTATCGTTATTGTCATACTGAGACGATTGCGGAACTTTCTTCCAACTGCCACTAAAACTGCGCTTGCACAATCCATTTTACTTCCCATCTTTGACTACGCTGATATCAATTATCTCGATCTCACTGAGGCACAACTAGATAAACTCGAGCGACTTCAAAACTTTTGCATATGATTTATATTTGTCCTGCGCAAATATGGTTACATTTCTGAATTTCGTACAAAGCTCAAGTGTCTTCCCATACGTCTTCGCCGGAATTCTCATAACATGTTTCAGCTCTACGATATTTGGTTTAATCCTACAATCACCTAGAATGTTATGATATCTGAGGTCATCGGCAAACTTGAGACTAGAGATGCGGAATGCATCGGCATCTCTAGTCTAAAGTTTTTATGACAAGTCTTTTACAATTCAAGCAGTGCAGTTATGGAATTTAAACCTTGCCTGTGTCAAAGAAACGTGCTCAATCTTTGTCCACTTTTAAAATTCTGGTAAAAAGCAGTTAAGCATCATCATTATATTATATAGTTCCTTGCTCTTGTTTCATGTTTGTTATTGTATACATAGATGCATTTATTGTATATGTAAATGGTACACCACTGACTACCTGCAGTATTGTCCTTTGACTCCTTCTTCCTTTAATCCATCTAAAGGTCCTTCTTCTTCTTCTCCATGTCGCACGACTGAATTTTATATCTTGTTGGTCCAAAACCTTGCATGCAGCGCTGAGGTCATTTTGACTGCATGTTTTGGGACACAGAGGGCAGGATAGGAAGTGGAGCATGGTTTGCGACATAGCTCCACAATCACACCCTACCGTCGCGCCGTTTCGTCAAGGTAGCCCCACTTTACCATGTTGGACTTACATCTTCCACTTGTGTCCGGAGACAGTTCAGGGACAAGTGGACCACGGAAGGTTACACCCTGCAGGAAGATGCTCCTTTGGTGGCGATAAAACTGCCCATTGTGTCTCTCTATGTTCTAATTTATCTGTAATTTGTATGGCGTAGTACATAGTAAAAAGTATTCTATCTATCTATCGGTGCTCCAATTTCATGAGCTCAAGGGTATGTGTGTCGGAGTTACAGGCACATAACACATGATTGTATGTGTGTGGCAGTCATCTGCTCGTCGCACTCGCTCGTAGCCCAGCGACAAAACTATCCGAACTACACACTCGCTGCTCGTTGCTCGCCAATAGTTGCTGGCTCTACTCACTTCTCGCTAATATAATCGGTCGGTAAAACAATTGAATAAAATAAAACAATAGTTGGACATCTTGCATGAGACGGTAATGTTTAATTTTAATTCGATGCTGTAACTAATATACACATTGCCCAATTGTATTGTATTTCGAAACGTACAGTCACGCACTAATTGTGTTTGTCCGATCACGAATCGATTTATAATCGAATAACACCTCTCGATCGATGATCGATAACGGCCAATGTTTACGAAAATGGAACATCTCAATTATTTGAATATATTTTATATTCGATTGGTTATTGAGTAGGTAACATATAATTTTATTGCAATACATTGCTTCTTTATTCTCTTGTAACTAATATAATTTTTTAAATTAGTACGTTTTTCTATTGGATTTGTAATGAAATGACGTTTAAGTATAGATAACCTTCGGTATTAGATAAAAATAAAGTACAACTTATGAAATATCAATATGCATTCCGCATTATAATTAATTAATGATGTTAGAGAATCCATTTTGAAATCGTTATAAATAATTTTTGAACAATCTTTTAGCAAGCTTGTAAGGTCTGGTGATTTATTTTGCAACCGTTTCTTTGTGGAATATTTTCGAACAAGTCATTTAGTTACACATTCGAACACAATTAATAATTATTTGGAGTCTTGTTGGGTGATTAATAGTTTGCTGTATTTGAGTTAAATATCTGTTTTTTTTAATTCATTCCTCCGTCTTCATCCGTCTTTATTAGGTAGTATTTTAAATCTCTTGTCCAATTACCAGATACCCCGTAGTAACAGCTGCTATGTCAAACGTATATTTTGACATTAGATGCACCAATTTTAGGTATATGGTGTACTATATACCTTTTTTTTTTTTTTTTTTTTTTTTTTTTTTTCTCGCTGAGAAATGCTTTATGCATCCCCGTCCCGCGGGGGACCGAGACGGGGTATGTGGGACTCCCTGTCGGAAAGGACAGTATACCCACTAAAACTCAGCGGTGTTCCTACAAACGCCGTAATGGGAGGGCTATGGGAAATCAATACTTCCACGGCCCTCCCGGCGCACGCCCGCCAAGATGGTATGGCGGGCCCCGCATGCCCCCCAGGTTGGGGGGCTACGGGAATGGCCGGGAACACCTGGCCATTCCCGTCCCACAAGGTGGAGGCCTGTGCAAAACAGGCAACGGAGCCCCCGCACCCGTTGCCTGCTGGCCTCCACGCCCGCCTAAAAGGCGGGCCCCGCATGCCCCCCGCGTTGGGGGAGCTACGGCCGCAGAGGATAGGGAGAGCGGCAACGAAACACCGACACTCCTCTTCCCCTGCGGCCCCGCCGCGTCCGCCATCAAACGGTGGCGGCCCCGTCAAGGCCGCGGAAGGAGGGAGAGCCTCTCCCGCCGCGGCCTCTATCCTCAGCCGCAATGTCTCCCTCACGGGGGACATCGCGGCCCGCCTCAGGTAGGTCACGATGTCGCGCAAGCGGCACCGCAACCTACCCGTGGGCCACTACGTCCCGGGCTAAACCGCACAGCCCGGACGAGCGGCCCCCGCTGGGGTTCCTCTTAGCTTCACCGTGGCCCAGCTCGCCACGGCTACTGAGCCCCCCCGCCTCGACAATGCGGGAACCCACTGGGGGGGGTGTACTATATACCTGCATTGCCAAAATATACGTTTGATAAATAAGTAATTAAAACCTCAGCCTACTAACTGGACGTTTGTCCTAACAGAAAAGCCAATTTCATTACCTACTTACCTGAAAATCATACCCGCCGATAGATTTTGTAAAAATCTCACCGTGAAAACTTACGTGAAGTGAGCGCGGAGTGAGCAGCCGGTCAATTCTGTAAAAATCTCACCGTGAAAACTCAAGTGAAGTGAGCTTGATGTGAGTTGTCAGTAGTGTCAATCCCTAGCATAATTTGGAATGACAGCTCACTCCACGCTCACTTCACCTAAGTTTTCACGGTGAGATGGTTACAGAATCGCACTGCTGTCATTCCAACTAATGCTAGGGATATTTGCAGCTCACTTCACCTAACTTTTGGATTTGGAGATGGTTACAGAATCGCGCTGCTGATTCTTATTCCGCTAGGTTTCTTATCTACTCTCAAAAATTCGAGCCAGTAAACTACTTTGATTAGATAAGCAAATAAGCCATCAATAGAACCAAATAAAAACATCAAACACTGATTAATATTTGAATTAGTTCCAGCCAATTAACAGATTAAATAATTAAATGGATTTAGATCAATATTGAATTGTGATCTAATCTCGGATGCGACTACTAACTTCAATCTACTTCACATCATGATTGATGTGCTTCCTCGAAATTAAACAAAAAAGCCCGAGAAGGCATTAGTGAAATCGATTTTTGTTTATTCGAAAATCTCTAATCGATTTTTTTGTGATTGCCGATTAAATTGCAGCTCTTAATCGGTTATGTGGCCTTTGGTAGCTTTACATAATAAAAAATAAACCTAAATGCCATTGGTATTGACATTGCAATAATGAAATTAGTCAGGCAGAAAGCAATAACATAACTTTTACTCATGAATAAGCCAAGTCAACATTACATGATTTCTATGTGCAAAACTGCAAATATTATTTGCACATGCAGTTTTGTACATAGAAATCATTCAAACATAATTCATTCATACATTTCTCTTTTGTTTACAAATAAAAACGAATCAAACACAATCCTCAAACGTTACGTGTGTTGTGCAGTGTAAACACAGACAATATGTAATTTCTAACAGTATATATTAAATGTTACTTAATACTGTATTTCCACGCTAGACACAAGTGGAACGAGGGCGATCTGGTTAGTTGATCTCACAAATTAACATCCGTTATAAGCGACAATAATTGTTTAATTGTTGTGTATATCGTGATTAAACACTTTTCTACTTGACTGTCCCATTTTGCGGTCGAGAGGAGACAAGCGGGAGACATCATTTGACCCAGTGCCATCTGCGTCTTGTATGCTTCGTTCATTCCATTGCTTCCCAGGGAAAACACACTGAGCTATGTCCGAGATGTTATTTGGAACTTGGTTTGAACTGTTAAATAATGCAAAAAATGGACCGAGCCACAAAGTCTTTAATCTGACTAGTCTGCTTGGTGACTATGGATAAGCTTTCCAATACCAAATAAATAGGGTTTCCAGTAATATTTCTTAAAATCATTAATTACTGATTGAAAACATTAACTACTGCTTGCGAGCTCTAGAGCTTTAAACAAACAGCGCAAGAGACAACCAAACGAAAATATTCATTTGTATGCAAAGAATCCTGTGATGATTCCGTTGAATGAAATCTGTGGCTATTGTTATAAAATAACTCTTTTCTTGTTCCTCTGCCAATCAGTCAACTCAGCCTATCACAGTCCACTGCTGGACAAAGGCCTGTCCCAGGTTTCGCTACAACACCCTTTCCGCATCCAGTCCCAGCCTTTCGTCGGCCCAGAACCTTTCGTTGGTCGTCGGTCCATCAAGGTGGGAGGCTTCCCATACTTCGCTTGCCGGTATGCGGTTCCTCCAAGACTCGTCTGCTCCACCGGCCATCGGTCCTGCCTTTGTAGCATAACAAAAACCATACTTCCCAAAATAATAACTAAGATTCGTTCCTTGATTCAATAAAATTCGAAGTATTATGCAAAAAAAAAAAAACAATGCACAGCGCACTTCCGAGATGGTTCATGAATTATTCAAAGTTAATGCGATATGTGAGTAGATTACAGAGTAAATAAGCGGATGAAACAGATGGTACACTTGATAAAAACTAGTCATAAATAAGCACGCCATAAAAATCTGATGACATTTCGTCAGATTCGTTCGCCAAATTTTTCTGACCTATTTTTTTTACATATTATTTTCTGCAATTAGCTTTTCTAGTCATAATCAGAGGGGGTCAATTCTCGTAATTTTAAGATCGTTCACAGTCTGATCTCAGTCTCAATCTGTCAAAAATATCTCTAATTTCCATACATTTCTGACAAGTTTCTGACATTGATTGTCGCTGTGATGAGATTGCGACTAGATTTTGAACGGTTTTAATTACAGGAATTGGCCTCCAGATATGGTTTCAGTAGGTTTTTTTTTATTGTCAATGGGCTCACTCTTGACCTCAATCCAGTCCAGAGGCAGGGATGAGATCTACGGTGGAACGAGCTTGCCCAGAAGAAGCCTATCGGTTATATATATTTTTGACAACGTGTCTTCATTGAGTCGACATCAGCACAAAGCATGATAAGAGCTATTCTCAGTCTCTCTGATCCAGGTCCAGTATATGCCATCTTTTTAGGCGTGTTGAATGCCTAAATTACCAAACGATGGTAATTTAGGAGGTTCTTAGCCAATTCACTGCCATGCCCTTGTAGTCTCTTCTTATATCGCGTACAGTGTCTGTTTACTTCTTCCTTTACCGTGGGCATTTTTAGGTATTCATGGAGCCGATTTATGTATGGTTTGCTTTTGCCCAGGATTTCGCACGCGTGGATGTTGGAAAAACTACTTGATTAAAAGTACCCTATTTGTTAGTACAGGTCATAATAAGCTATCTCTGTGCCAAATTTCATCCAAAGCCGTTCAGCCGTTTTTGCGCCAATCCGGAATATACATCCGGACAAACAGACAAAAGTTCAAAAAACTATATTTTCAGCATCAGACTCGTTGCAATTTTTTTTTCAATAATATTCCACATCCTGTTTTGACTTGTTATTATGTTGTTATATGTATAGATTCGATGTTAAATAATTTGAAGGAATATCTCATAGAGCGATACATAGCGTAGGTAGTAGTGCGGAAGTCGCAGCTAACATTTTGTTTTTCTAAATAATCTCAAAAACAGTCATCAGTTTTCAGGTACCAAATTATTTAGTTTCAAGCCCATCTATTGAAACATAGACAACTTAAAGCTAGCGTATGTGACCGATAGAGTACCATATTATATTTTGGAATTCCAGAAGTTAGGCTTTCCAGGAATATCAGGAATAGGATTTAGCCACGTGCGAAGGATTTATGAAAAATATCAGCTGTTCCTAACATTTTGACCGAGTAGGTATTGCACTGTTGTAAAGTTCGTTTTTTAAACCCAGATAGT
The DNA here is from genome assembly GCA_945859715.1 of Apamea sordens. Classification (NCBI taxonomy): domain Eukaryota; kingdom Metazoa; phylum Arthropoda; class Insecta; order Lepidoptera; family Noctuidae; genus Apamea; species Apamea sordens. The sequence continues at coordinate 4,410,339 of OX244002.1, forward strand.
AATTTGACAGGTGTAATGTCAAACTCTGATACTAAAAAGCAAACACAAGACTTGAAATGTCAGATTACTATCTGGGTTTGAAATACGAACTGTATGAAACAGCTGTGTTTTTTATATAACCGACTCGAATTGTCTACGCTGAAGTGTCTACGTAGAATCGTGTGCTGTATCTATTCATGCAGTTTGCCCGTCGACGTCCCTTGCTGTGTATATTCAGTATGGTACCAAGAAAGGTCATCAGAAAACGTACAGAGACTTGACCACTCCGAACAACTCAACATTTTATAATCTATGCTCAGAGATTGTATCAAGAAGGTGCACTATGAAACAATGAGTGTATTTCTTTGTTTGGCATTATGTAAGTTAAACTAATTGTCTGTGTACCTGCTGCCTAGAGCCTTGTAGGCATCATTACGATCATGTAGATATGCCGTTATAGACTCGTGTGAGATTGCTTTTGATTCATTTATGGCATCGATAAGATTTGTAAGTTATTGAATTAGCCAATCAATTCAATAGGTGCATTAGAAAACCGTGAGCGACGAATCATCATCATCATTTTAGCCGAAATACGTTCACTGCTGGACATACGCATCTCCTAAGCATCGCCACTTCTTGCATCTAGCAGATTCTTGCGGCCTTCACTAAGCCACTGGTCCACTTAGTGGGAGGTCTTCCCACGCTACGGTCTTTGGTACGCGGTCGTCACTGCAGAACCTTTCGGCTCCATCGGCCATATGTTCTGCGAGCAATGTGCCCTGCCCACTGCCACTTAAGTTTAGCAAAACTTCGGGCTAAGTCGGTTGCCTTGGTTCTCCCACGGTTGTCTTCATTTCTGACGAAAAACGATACTAAATTCATCATAGTGCCTAGAGCAGTCTGGGGTTGTCAGGCTCCATTATTTTTTTCTTTTTATCTTATTTATTGTACAACTCGTGCTTTGACTGAGTCGATTATTTTAAGAGGAAGGTTGCTGCATCTCTGTCTTGGTTGTCTTTTGATCCTTAACCGTTGCTAAGTTTAGTGATTTATTTATTATTTATTTGTATACAGCGTGGCGCTTTAATGGCGACATTAATTTAACACACGTATACGGTTTTGCGTTGTAGTTTTATGAATATATCTTAATTTAATTAAACATTAATATTTATTTATTTATTAACAATTTTATAAAATAGCATCTTAGAGCAACCTGACTTAAAGAACTGTAGCGCAGGGGTCATTTGCCAGGGTCACGGATCATAACATCGCATCAATGTAATTAAAACAATTAACGAGCAAAGAGAAGGCGAAATGAAGGAAAGAGAAGAAAGAGAGCCCTATGTCGGCGCGCGGCGCAGGAGGAAGTTTTCAAGTTACGATTTTCTTTATGTTGTTATAATTTTTATTATTACTGGCCACTAGCCCTACCCGTGTGTTAAATTAATGTCGCCATTGTAGCGCCACGTTGTACACTTTATTGTACACCACAAAAATACATAGCAAAAAAATACATGAAACACTACAAAATATACAATGGGCGGAATTATAGCATTACTGCGATCTCTTCCAGGCAACCTTGGAATGGACAGTGATTTTGGTCAAAATCTAATTTTGTGCTATCATCAACTGGATTTTTTAAGAAACCTCTGTTTATACGAGTATGAGGACAATTACCGTCTCATTTATTAAAAACTTTTCTCTTTCTTATATAGCTCTCACGGGTATAATATCATTACACGTAACTATCCATTTGTCTTTCTTCAATTAGTCACACGACATAACAACGATGAAAGATTATCAGGAAGTGATCGATATTGAGGAAGCTTATAGTCTGAGAAATAACAATAGCCAAGTTTTAATGAGAATCAATTGACAGTATGCTTAGATTGATCCTATTAAACATGTTCTTGTATTGGTTCTCAACCTACTGATTAATATTAAGTTTCTTAACGCGAAAAAGAAGTTCCTATTGTATTCAAAGCTGGAATTTAAATAGACTTTTCCTAGAATTGAAGTTCGAAATAAATCTATCGTTTCATACATCATTTTCATTATCATTCTGAACACTGCTGGACATAATTCTCTCCAATCAACTCGATCCTCGGAAACTCACCTAGTTGCTACCGTCCTCTACCAAACCCGGTTATGATATTTTCTTTCATATGAATGAATGAATATCTACTGTTATCTAATAACACTTTTTTTTTTGTGTTTCTTACGTTATGCATCACGTTTATTGCAAATACATGTATTTTCTTTAATTTTCTTTCGTTTCTTTAACAATTGTTTGTCCTCAGGGTGGAGGGCGACGCGAGTGCGAGGAGGCGGCAGGGTGCGCGTGCGGCGGCCGGCGCGCTCCGCCCGCGCCTCCCGCGCCGCCTGTGCATCACCCGCTGCACGCGCTTGACCAAATGCCGCCGCCTTTACTCAGGTACAACATTTCTATCTCTATTTCTTCTCTCCTGCTATCTTTGGGGGAACCCATCTTCTTTGTCATCATCATCCTCTACTCTCTAGTCCTTATCTTAGTTTCATTGGGGTCGCCGCAGCATGTCATCTCACTCTGATGGGGAGTTTGTTGCGCCGTTACTTTTTCATAGCTCAATCACTAGGAAGGGCTCAAACACTACTTTTGGCGAACTGTCTCTTCTGATTTTGACGTTCAAAAAGGGCTGATTCTTAGCCTAGTTTGAATAAATTAAGTACTTTTGATTTTGATTTGATTCTGTAGTTTACTACCTCAGTAGTCCCGCGCAACCATACTAAGACGGCATTGATAATTCAATGGGAAAGAGGAACGCATCGTTAAAATTCCAAATTATACAGTCACTGTAAGTCAGAACAATAGATACGTAACCACAAATAACTGAACATTTCCAAACAATGCCTTAGTTGTCAGGAAATATCCAAGAAATTCTGATTCATCGGGGACCCTAAAAGCAATTACATACTCCAGAGCCTTATGCTCAAGTCATAAGGTTTATTATCGCTTGTTTCTATTTCTACGGAAAGGTCGATGACTTGAAGAAATTTTACATTCATAAAGGGTATCTAGATTGTGTGCGTTTTTATACTTAATTTTTCCAACATAGGCGCTTATTTTCCATGACATGTGACGGTCAAGGATATAAATGTATAAAGATAATATTACATGTTTTTAGTTTTCTGTGTTAGTGTTAAGTCATCAAACCGGTTCGTCATTGTTATCTGAACATAGCCGCCATATCGTGAATCCCTGTACGAATTACCTTTTTGAACTTTTCAAGTAAGAAGGCAAGTTACGTCCTACTTAATATTATAAACGTGAAAGTTTGTATGGATGAATGGATGTTTGTTACTCTTTCACGCCAAAACTACTGAACGGATTTGAATGAAATTTGGCACACAGATGGTTTATAACCAAAATTAACACATAGGATACTTTTATCCCGAAATTCCCACGGGATCGAAAGTTATGCAGGTGAAACCGGGGGCGCAGCTAGTAGTTAAAAAAGTAGTAGTAGTTAATAAATGCATTTTCTTTCTTTTCTTTCTTTCTTTCTTTCTAGTTTCATAAGCTCACACTGATTTGGAATCATCACCTGATGTTATCCCAATTTATTTAAGATCGGCGCAGATTGCTTTATTCTTCCATACTTCGATAAAAAGGCGTTATTGGATTTTTCAATTGGGAATTTCTTAGTAACAGCCTGGAGTTTTGAAGTTGGTGGTTTGATACCCCCGTACCTCGCGCCTGATCTCTCTCCGGTCGTAACTGATTGCCGTCCCATCGGACTATGAGAGTAAGGGAAGAGAGAGAGTGCACCTGTGTCTGCGAACACTTGTCCACTATAATATCTCCAGCGCCGAAGGCTGGTCTCCGCTGAGATTGGTAGCCATGACCACGTCTGGAGGTTTTTTTTTATTAACTCCTAGAATGCTATCTTCCAGACAATCTTATCTTTCCTTCCTTTGCGCTATCCCTTTTCTTAAGATGCCAACTAACATGCCACAAAAAAAAAAAATGCAAATAAAACAATTTCAATTTTATGCAAAGAACCTCCTCTTTTTTTGAAGTCGGTTAATAAATGATTTATTATTAATATTATTATTCATGATAATGTTGGCGATCGCAGTGTGTAAGTGCTCGAAAATGCCGATGCCGCCAATCACAATGGAAACTTCGTCAAGTATTTGCAAATAAATATATAATATAATTATGTACTTGTGGTGTGATTGCTCTGGTGGATTCACGAGCTATTTAAGGATACTTATACCTAAACCTGTTTTATTGAACTTTAGAATGGTCGGCAATTTCGCGTCATTATGAGGAACTGCATGTCTTCGTATCGTCTCAGTAAAGGATACTATCTGGTCATTGAACCATGTCACTTCAAAAGTACTTATACGCAGAATGACAAGGTGACACAATTTTCAAATAATTAGTAGTTTCTACCGTACATATAGGGCACATTTTTATTCATAACTAGCTAGTAGCAATAATAATAATAATATCTTTATTCAACCATTAACATGACTCAGTTGTGTTAGTAACAATATTCTTTACCCCTATGTTAGTATTCCTATTCTAATCACTTAGCCATGCTTAGCAATGCTATTTATCTTTATTTTTGTTAGGAATCTTTTCCGGCGCGCACACAACAACTTACCAAAGTTCCATCACGATCACTCAAGCCATTTTCGAGTTTTTGCGAGACGTTGATGCTCGGCAATTATTTTTTGCATACATACTCGTAGATATATATGTCAGCGGTATACGTAGCCGACTAGCCGTAAATAACAAGGTTCGTCAATAGTGCAAGTGAAAATTGATGCAGGATTGCAGCAGGTTTGCTGCTTTTCATTCCGCTACTGCACCATACATAGAGATTTGACTCATAGCTTCTTGGGAAGACGTTATGCGATTTACAAAATTTTCTTCAAGCCATAAGTAAAGGACTCCTGGGTTTAAAAATGTTTATGAGTTAGAAGGAACATTCTGTCAGTTTACCATGAATGAATAGAATAATTGAACGAAGCGTCTAATTATTGTTTTGTTTTATTTTGGCAGGTCAAACCCCCTGTATACAGAAGAGGAGGAGCAAGAGGTAGTAATAATCGTGGATTCGTTAGACGAAGTGCCGGAGGGCGAAGCCCCGGAGCCGCCGCGGACGCCGCGTCGGGCGCCCTCCACATCGTCAGGTCAGTAACTTTTTTCTTGTTAACTGATATCTCGCATACGTCGACACGCGTCTACGAATGCTGTTGCTTCTGTCGTTGACGCGTGTCGTTCGTGTGTATGAGCACTTAATCGGTAATCGCAGCATGATGTTGCAGTGTGACGCTTTAAGCAGACAAAAAATTTTTTTGCAAAAAAAAAACAACCGACTTCCAAAAACGACACTACAAAGTGAAAAATAACTTTAATTTCGGAAGTCGGTTTCGTTGGGTTCGAATTTTCGTTGTTTGCCACCGACTTCCGAAATTAAAGTTATTTTTCACTTTGTAGTGTCGTTTTTGGAAGTCGGTTGTTTTTTTTTTGCAAAAAAGTTTTTATTTTTCACTTTTAAGTTGTAATTTTTACCAGTAATTTTGGTTTAAAAACTAAACTACTGAACCGTTTTAATGAAATTTCTATGGGACCACTTCAGAAGTATCTCCTTTCGAACAAAAAAAGAATTTTGAAGATCGGTCTACAATTAGCGGAGTAATCGCGTAACAAACACACAAAAAAAAAACATACCGTCGAATTGAGAACCTCCTCCTTTTTTGAAGTCGGTTAAAAATACGCTACTAAATTCACTCGACATAATGCAAAGTCATCTTTCACGCAAGTCAAAGATTGCAAGAGGGTTGCTAAGAGAGATTCACATCACCACGCTACTAATCTACCAGCACCATTCTCAATCCGGCAGGCTACGGCAGCGGCGGCGGCAGTCACGGCAGGGTGTCCCCCAACTTACCAAAGAGCGACCAGTTCGAGCCACCGGCGCGCCGGTTGTCCGACTCGGACAAGAACGATGGATCTCACACCACTTCGGATTCCGATGCCAGTCCGATTTGCACGCTTAGCAGGAGTCTTAAGGAGGATATCAGGTCCTGTTTAGGAGTTTGCAGGTGTGTTATTATTACTGACACTGAAACTTGGCGGACTTTTCTCTGTTCTTCTATTCTGATCCCAAAGGGTGTCAATCGGCTATGAAGTATCTCTGTTTGCTTTGTCAAAGGGCTCTTTCCCAGCAAGTGAGACACGTGGTACCTAGTTAGTCGATTTAGGGCTGATTTTTCCATCGCCAGATAACTTTTATCCAAGGAATAAAATTGACGTTTGAAAGTTTTTGTATGAAAGAACTGTCAAATTTTCAAAATTATTCCTCGAATAAAGTTATCAGATGATTTAAAATTCAGCCCTTAATTAACTTTATTATTTATAGATAACTAATTATTTACACTAGGTACTAAAATAAAAGACTTACTAACTATATCTATACATATAATAAAATCGTAGGAAAGTCAAAACTGTACATTGAATATTTTTTTAAAAGAATACTTGGGGCGTGATCTACAATCGATATCGAAGCCAAAAATACAGTTTTTAGAATTTTTGTCTGTGTGTCTGTTTGTCTGTATGTATGTCCGGGCTAAACTCAAAAAGTACTGCATGGATTTACTTCAAATTTTGCATGAATATTACCAAGAGGTCGGGTTTACATTAATTCTACATATTATCACGCTATCACTTACGGGGGAGGAGCTGTGAATCTTTGTTTTTCTTACGCATTCTGTGACAGCGTGTAATCTAACGACGCATATTTAAATGTTGTTTTTGTGTAAGCCATGCTATTATCTAGCTTTACATTATAAAAACTACGCCATTTAAGTAACTTGGGCAGAGAAACATAGTTTAATGAATGTTAGTAGTATAATGACAATATTGATAGCAGCGCCATCTATGAGATTTCATAAAAATCAAATCAACTTACATGTTAATACTTTTGGAAATTAATAATTTAAATTTGATCATGTTGGCGAGGTTTTCCGGGAATTTTCAAGGACACCGCATTGGGTAGGGTTTATACCGTGCATCCGAATAATGGCGAATGCTATTTTCTGCGGTTGTTACTTCACACTGTCCGAGGCCCAACGTCTTTCGTCTTTCTGAGGACATTTGATGGCGTGGAGTATCTCACTTACCGCGTAGCCTGCGTAGCACGTCACCTTCTCGACGGTGACCAAAATTGGGATGACACCCTCGCGGAGGCGAGCGTCAGTGACAGTCCCAGCCGCATGCATCATCTGTTTGCCGTCATCTTGGTGTTTTGTGGAGTCGCGAACCCGGTAGCTTTGTGGGAGAAGTATCGCCATCATCTGTCTGAAGATTTTCTACGAGCTTTGAGGCGTGCTACTGGAGACGAAGTCGAAGTAACTGATGAACGCGTGCTGAACACCTGTCTCAGTTCACTTCAAGATGTGGTAATTTCTATCGGCGGCAATCCACTGATCGAATATGGGTTACCAGCTCCCCAATCATCACCGCATCAAGACCGTGGGAATCGGGAGTATAACGCTGAGACAAATTACGATTCGGGCGAAATGACCACCATACGAAATGACCATGTCGCTTTGTTCTCTTCAGAGCAAAAACAAATTTATGACACCGTCCTTGAAAGCGTTGGGTAAAACCAGGGTAAAATGTTTTTCTTGGATGCTCCTGGTGGAACAGGAAAAACATTTGTTACCACTCGCATACTTGCAGAGGTCAGGAGGCAAGGCAAAATTGCTATTGCTGTAGCGTCGTCGGGAATCGCTGTCACACTGCTTCCGGGTGGCAAGACAGCCCATGCCATGTTTAAAATTCCCATCGATTTAGAGAGCGCCGAAATGCCTGTTTGTGGTGTGTCACGTAACAGCGATAAGGGACACGTGCTCAAGGATTGCTCTCTGATCGTATGGGATGAGTGTACGATAGCCAATAGGAAGGCAGTTGCGGCCGTGGACAGAACCCTGCAGGACATCCGCAGGAACGAACATTTGATGGGCGGTGTCACAGTTCTGTTCAGTGGTGACGCGGGGATCGAGGGCTGACGAGGTGAATACTTCTTTGAAACGATCTTCGTTGTGGTCACCAGTTCGTACGCTGCGCTTGACGATTAATATGAGAGCTCGGCTCGGCGGCAATGCTCAAGAATTCTTTGATGTCCTTCTTGGCGAAGGCACTCTACCAGAAGAGAGAGGTGGACAGGTGGTTCTTCCAGAGTCTCTCGGTAGAGCGTCAATCCAGCTTAGAAGAACTCATTCGCTGTGTGTACGGGAATATCAGTCGTATACCGCACCAGCAGAATTCTTGGGTGTGTGAGCATGGCCATTTTGAGGCCCAAAAATGATCAGGCTGCAGCAATTAACGAATGCATTCTCTCGGAAATTGAGGGGAATGAAGTGGTCTGCATGGGGAACTCCCCGTGAGTGTTTGCTTCGCGATGACCATCAATAAGTCGCAGGGGCAGACACTGAGGGCAGCGGGTGTCGACCTCAGGACGAGTTGCTTCTCACACGGCCAACTGTATGTTGCTTACTCCCGCGTCACCAGTCCTGACTCTCTTTAAATCAAAATCAAAAGTCATTTATTCAAATTAGGCTGAGAGTCAGCACTTTTCGAACGTCAAAATTACAAAAGACAGTCCCCCAAAAACGCCCGCCCTTTACATTTTGGCTCCTGGCAGCATAACTACCAACGTAGTTTATAGGGAAGAATTGTAAGGTATGATACCTTTGTACGTATTTTTACTATTTTGTGTCCTCGAATGTATTCCTGCATTATTTTCTCTGTTTCCTTCAGTCACATCTTATGACTGAACTCAGCAGGATTCCCATATAAATCTCATCAATTGCTTCGCTTGCAAAAAAAAACTTATATTTTAATGCTATTTTAAAAGTTGTTTACTTATAATGCTATAGCGACACTGGCATCTTAGGTATTTTTGGTGCTGTAGAGCCTTCACGCAGACGACGTCGCGGGCAGCAGCTAGTAATTAAATACAATAACAAAAGGATATATACTTAGGCGTCAAAGTAGGTACTCGTGCGTATCGCTGTCATCCGGAAATATGCCCAGAAGACTGACCATTGCCACGTTGAATGGCAATGCTAATTCTTTGGCCAAAGAACGACCCAGCCCTCTTGTCGACACTTCACGTGACCAGAGGGCTTTTTTTTTGCGGATGGGAAATCATCAAATGACCCCTCCCGCTCTGGGTGGAGCGGGAGTGTCAGACTCTTACTGACTAAAACCCACCCGTGTTCCTTCCTTAGCCCTTTATGTTCCTCACGCGCGCCTCAAAGAGATGTGACCAGAGGGCTGGGTCCTTTTAATTAACTACTTAAAACTGCGTTTTCAAATCTATTTGTGTTCTCTTTCAATTCCAAAATAACCATTGTAGACAGTTTTATAATGATAATGCATTCAATTTAAAGTAATATACCTCTAACTTAGACCGTGTAGCTATAGCCTACGGCAGCATATATCGCTCTCTCTCCCGTCGTATGCAGCGAATAATGAAATAAATCAAGCGAATTGGAAGTTGCTTCCACTTTTCACATTGCAACGAACGAACATTGATCCCATCTTAGAAAAGACTATGTTAGTGATATCAATCTTTCAAGCTATACTCTGTTCGATGATCGTCCATAGAAATAAATGAAGATATTTCTTATTTGATACCATTTTAGTTTCCTTCGTTTCTCAGAGGGTACGTAAAATTATTGTTCTTGCAACAAGTAATTGGTTTGTGGAGGTCAGGTATTGCTATGAAAAAATCTTAGAAAGTTGGAACTGGAAGCTAACACTGACCTTAACGTCATGATGATTACTTGACGCGTGGTTCTTTCTCTCTATCCTAAAAGTACTTATAAACTCTCAAACCATTTATTTCAATTAAACCATTTAAAGACACTTTTGAATTGTCAAGGAGGCAGATTCAGAATGATGAAGCTAGTTGCCCATTCCAAAACGATGGAGAAGCACGGACAAGAAACTCTAAAGACACTTCCAAAATCCTGGGTACATTACCTAACAACTTTCTTCACCACCAGATGGGAGAAAGACGTGAACGATGTGGTGGAGGCCGCGGTGCGGGGCGCGGGCGGCATCAGCGCGGCGCGCGCGCGCCTGCACGCGGCGCTGCTGGCGCTACACGAGCCGCCTCCGCGCCTGCCCAACCGGGGGCCCTCGCTGCCCTACTGCGGGCCTGGCGTCAGGCCGGGAGACGTCACCATGATGCCTAAGAACACTGAGATGTCGTTGCTGGTAAGTGAGTTACGATCTTTTTGTTTAACTGTGTAGGTAGGTATAATGTGTGAATATGAAAAATGTTACCTTTTGTCATATATTTTTTTAACAGTGTTTTCAATCATGAAACTAATTAGCCTATAATGGTCCCACTGCTGGGACACAGGCCTCCTCTGTGAGTGGGAGTGGGCCGCAATACATCACGCAGGCTTGGTGCGGGTTGGTAGATGTCACATGTCTTCGAATCATTGTGACTATGTGCAATGAAACTAATTGTTTAGTTAGAAATAAATAGGAAGCAACTTCCTAAAAGATGGTCTCCTATATTTTTTTTTAGATTAAATCGATGAGTTTTTTAAACACTGTTTTTTAATAGAAATCGTCATTAATAGGGCCTCACAGTGTGATGGTAGAAAAATGTTAAGAAGCCAGTGGGTGAATAAAAAAAAATGTTGGTCTGCTTGGAAGTTTTCATAATAAAATGGCCGTATTTCTTTGCAGAGAATGCAACTCTGATTTTATTACACTCGTTAAGTGTCGAGAGTGCATATCATGGTAAAAGGCTCTACTACAATAAACTCTCTAGTGAGACCACTTATTTATAAAAATGTTGGAAACAATTTTTATACTTTTTTCCGTAGACCGTACCTTGAAAAAAATCGTCAATCCATTTTTATTCATGGTTTTTTTAGGGTCCAGCAACCAAACCAAACTAAAAAGGAAACTATGTTACTTAAAGAATATTTATTTAGTATTTCAATTGCTAGGTATCTTGTCAAAATCCATGTCTGTTAACATAACATAACATCACGACTGTATGCCCCGAAGGGTTGGCAGAGGTGCACCTATGTATAGCACAGACGCCAGCAGGTCAAGCTACCCGAAACTGTCAAATTTTCCCAATAAACTTTGAACCCTAATGCTTTAGCGATAAAGTTGAAAATCTATTAAAGAAATTTGACAGATTGTAGTAGCTTGATGTGCTGGCGTCTGTACATGCATTTCGCCAGTTATGTTTAAGACCCATGTAATAGGGCTAAATAATAACAGCCGCACAGGTCGATCGGTCAGGTTAAGCTACGCTTGCCGCGGTTGGTCTGTGGATGGGTGACCATCTTTACATACCGAGACCCCTCCGTGCCTCGGAAAGCACGTTAAGCCGTTGGTCCCGGCTGTCATTCGTGGATCTTTGACAGTCGTTACGGGACGTCAGAAGCCCGAAAGTCTGACAACCAGTCTTACCAATTGGTATCGTATTACCCAGTAACTGGGTTGTGGAGGTCAGATAGGCAGTCGCTCCATGTAAAATACTGGTATTCAGCTGCATCCGGTTAGACTGGAAGCCGACCCCAACATAGTTGGGAAAAGGCTAGGCAGATGATGATGTAATAGGGTAACTCTATTAGACCAGGGTCGATAATTTTTTTAACAATAAAAAGCCAAACAGGCAATACAGGAGCAAATTGCTCCTGTATCGTGGGTGCGTTTACAAACATTTAAACTCACATACACAAACAGAACAACTACTTGTAGGTTATACAAATATTTATTCCGTGCGGGAATCGAACCCGCGACACTGCCTCAACCGTGCCGTCCAAGTGTTTATTCCAAGGTTGCCTGGAAGAGACCGTAGAAAGCGATAAGGTTTTGTTTTTTATAAGATATTGTATGTTTTGCTATTTAATGTATTTCTCTGGTGTACAGCAAAGTATATATAAATAAATTATATACTATGGTAACCCTATTCGGCGCTGAAGTGAAAAGATTGCGATCACAACTTTGTATTAACTGCAGTAAGGAAGCACTTAATTTGTTACTTAATTACGTACATACTTGCGTATGTATTTGTTTGCTAAGAATTAGAATATTTTGTGATACGCAACGATTGTATAGCAACATTGCAACTGTTGGTCTCGTGGTCACAAGCGTGTCTGTTGAGCGTGGGGTCCTAGGTTAGATTCCCGGGTCGGACAAATGTGTTATTGAGTTTTTCCATTAGGAATTTTTCAGTAACAGCCCGGAGTTTGGAAGTTGGCTGTGTGATACACCCGTACCTCGCAAACCACGTTAAGCCGTTGGTCCTGCGCCTGATCTCTCTCCGGTCGTGTCGGATTGCCGTCCCATTGGACTATGAGAGTGAGGAAAAAGAGAGCGCATCAGTGTCTGCGCGCACACTTGTGCACTATAATATCTCCTGCACTGAAGAATAGTCTCCGTTGAGAATTACCGTGGTCGAGATATTTAGCCGCCGTGGCCGAAATTATACGGTCTAGAGGACATTTGCAAGACAAATTAAAGACACTCTGAACTAGGTTCCCGAGGACAAAAATGAAGACCATCCATTACATACAGAAAACCTTCCGTGCCTCGGAAAACACGCTAAGCCATTGATTCCGGCTGTCATTTGTAGAACTTTGACAGTTGTTACGGGTAGTTAGAAGCCGACAAGTCTGATAGCCAGTCTTACCAAAGGAGCTATCGTGTTACTTAGCTACGGCTTAGTTTAGCTAAAAAGTAAAGATCAGATAGGCAGTCGTTCCATGTGAAATACTGGTATTCACTTGCATCCGGTTAGAAGGGAAGCTGACCCTAACATATTTATGGGAAAAGGCTATGATGATGACTGATCAGTTGATCAGTTTCACTACCGTTTAGCTGACTAGCACTAGTTTAGTAGATTAGCAGTAGTTAGTACTCAAGAACTTTGAGATTTTCAAATACTTTGTGCTGATACAAAAAAAAGTTTCGAAGACATTTAGTTTTGAGAGTTCCGTAGCCAAAAGTTGCCTATTAAGCCTCCGCTGTCAGTCCGTCCGTCTGTTTGTCAGCGAGCTGTATCTCATGAACCGTAATAGGTAGTCAGTTGAAATTTTCACAGTGTGTGCTATTGCCGCTCTAACAACAAATAATAAAGAAAGAAAAGAAAAAGAAAGAAAAATGCATTTATTTGCGGCAAACATGACGCATAAAAAAAAGGACATAAACACACAAAAAAAAAAACAAGTTGGGGGTAAACATGCGTCACATTCACGCAAAATGGCCATTGCTCAGCATAATGCTAAGACCAAAAAAATAATAAAAATAAAATAAAGTCAAAAATTTTATTTTTATTATTTTTTTTCTCTTTCTTTCGGGGTTTTGTGGCACGGACCCCTTCGTGTGCGAGTCCGACTCGAACTTTTGTAACTTGATGGGCACATCGGAATGCACCTTGCTGTCAATCTGATCGTAGGAGTGATGTGTCATGGGTTCATTAGACAAGGAGCTAGCAATTTAAAAGAAAAATATATCAATAAAATCGTTATTTATTTTTAAAACACTGTGTTGCACTGACGAATAGTGATTTTTCTGACGTTATCTTTAATTATTTCAATGTTCTTTAAACACTTGTTTAGACTCGGTTGTCAATCAAATTACTGTTAGGTAAATAATATAATAATAATCAATCAGGCATATTATCTCCGGGTGTTCTCTTCTAGCTAACGTAGAGTACTTGCACAGCGTGCGTTGCGTCAATTTTGAAAAAAAAAAAGGATGTATGTGTATGTAGGATGCTACGGACCTTCAAAGCCCTTTGGGAAAGAACATCGGCAATATCTCAAAATGCCTCGTTACACTTACTGCGCATGCACTGACTTACGAGCCGTGTTTCAGAAACTGGAGGAATATTGATGAGCGGTGCAGCCAGAATGATAAACACCAGAGTCTAGAGGCAACTCGGTCATTGCTACGTTGTCACGTGATAATAATGTGTAATAGCTTTATCTGTGAGTTCTGACGGTGTAAGTTACTCGTCTTAAACATATTTTTTTAGGATTATTTGTTAATAATCCTAAAAAAATATGTTTAAGACGAGTAGTATTGTACTTAACTCGTCTGCTCTGAAAGCAAGAGCAGACAGGCATCTTCTGGGCACGCTCGTTCCATCATATACTTCATCCATCGTTTTTTATCAGGCGTTTTCAAGGTCAAGAGCAGGCCCATCTATACTTATAATAAATCTGTAGAAGTGAAAATTCTGTACATTGAAAATATCAAAAAAATAATTTACAGGGGGTGTTACTAGACCGACACCGAACCCAAAAATGTGATTAAAAAAATTTTTGTCTGTCTGTCTGTCTGTCGGTCTGTCTGTCTGTCTGTCTGTCTGTTTGTTCAGGCATCACGCAAAAACTACCGGTTCGATTACGATGAAACTTGGTATAATTATTCTTTAATATCCTGGGCACCACACTGGGTACTTTTTATCCCGGAAAAGTATATACAATAAAAAACAAACTTAATTTTGCGGTTCGATCCCTATACCCGATTACCACTGCCTGTACTGTACCAACCGCAAATACTAAGTTTGTCGTAGGTTGGGTCACCCGCAGTGGAGTTCATTTTTATTCCTTTTAGTTTTTAGAGTTATTTAGGTTTATTTTTATATGAGTCGTAGGTATAGATTTTAATTTTAAAGTATAGGTAGTATATTTGATAGTGTACACACGGCTACACGTCAAGCTATACAAAACCAGTTTGTCTTGGCCTCACTTTGTTTGATATTTTCTCACAATGAACGGTCAGCCAATACTGGTTTTGCATAGCTTGATGTGTAGCCGTGTGTACGTAGTGACCGTAGGTTATTTTATAATACTGTTAGGTATTCATATTCATATTCATATTCATATATTTATTTGCATTCCATAATGTTGTAGAGGTGTTACAATGGCTTAAAGCTAAGGTACAATTATGGACCCTGTAGGGCACAGCAAAAATTTTAAATTAATTATTAAAATAAAATAAATTTAGGACACAAATTAACAATATTTCTATGCTACAATCTTTAAAATGTGTTATTATCATTCAATTTTTATAGGTAAATATAAAATTTTATTTTGTTGAGATCAGTCGGATAAAGTTGGTACATAATAGTTATTTGGTAAGGTCAATTAAAAATATATCTATAATATTACAATATTTGTCTATATATGTATGAATGTATCAATACAACTGTGTGTGGTGTCTGTTTGTGTTTAATAGATTTTTTTGTCTTGTATGTATTCGTTTATCGTGTAGTATGCTTTTTTAATTAATATTTGCTTGAGCTTATTTATAAATGTCGTATCGTTGGTTTCATCCTTTATTGCATCTGGTAGTTTATTAAATATTTTTATGGACATTACGTAGGGGCTATTGGAATGTAGTTTCATGCGCGAGGAGGGTAACATTAACATATTTCTATATCTGACAGATCGCTCGTTATGTTTATCGCCGCGGGTTGTGAAAAAGTTCATGTATTTCCTGACGAATTTGCATATTTCCAGGATATAGATAGATGGTAAGGTGAGTATTTTATGTTTTATAAAAAAGGGTAGGATTAGTCATTCGTATAGATATTAGTTTTTAGGGATTTTGCTTATTTATTGAGTTTAGATTAGTTATCATCAGAAATAGGTTTATTTAGGTAGGTATTTAATTTTCTGCTATTGAGTTTTTTTTTTAATTAGGTAGGTACTTAGGTAAAGATATCATATAGGTACCATCTTAATCACCACTAATGAGACACAATTGGTTTTCTACTGTAATTAGCCACAAAGGGCCCGCGAGATAGAGGGCATTCTGGGGAAGCACATACATTTTATCCTGTTAGCACGTTCCCGTGGGATAATTTCCGACATCCACGCGGGCGAAGCCGCGGGCAGAAGCTAGTTCAGAAATAAAAAATGTGAACAGGGTCGCCCTGCATAACATGGGACTTAAAACATAACTGGCGAAATGTGGGTGGACACCTCTGCCTAACCCTTTGGGGTATAGAGGTATGAGGAACGGGATGTAAAGTTCACTGATCCTCCATAGAAAAGGGAGGATCCTCCGGCCAGACGGGTGTTGTGTCTGGTGGGCAACTGCCCAACGATTGATGTTGGGAAATTGTATGTATGCTAATTGTGCGGTAAACTCTGCTTGCGAGATGCAGGATTTGCGTGACGTCAGTATGACACGTTGTTCGCATGTGGCGTTCTAGATACCGCTACAGGGGAAATACAGGCGCAATGTTCTCGCTGTGGCACTGTCTCGCATAGGGTCACAGCATCGATGGCCGTTTTGCGTCGATGTGACGTATATTTTCCCCCAACTTGTTCTTTTTTGTGTTTTTTCTTTGCGTCATTTTGACTGCAAATAAACCTATTTTCCTTCTTGCTTTACGTTATATTATGTTATCAAAGAAAAGGAAATAATACTTGTGTTCAGCCAAACTCCCGCGCTTGGAACGCGTTCAAAATGGCACTATAGGCCTAAGGTTTATAGCGCCATTTTGAACGCGTGTGTGTAATATGTCCAGTTTTGCTTCTTCACTGATTTACTGATTTATTTTTCGCTAGTGATGATTATGACAATGTATAGTTAAACTTATGTGCTGATTTAATTTATTATCTTTTCTCATCTTTACACCTTCTAGCCTTTATGGTTGCGTGTGGAAACCATCTTCTAGCCTATTTGTATCCTCTAATCAAGGGCGTTTCATTGAGGATCTCTTAGTTGTTAAGATAATAATCAAAGGGCATCTGAAATTAGAACAGTAATTCTAATTTCAGATTAAATTACGTTAACATTACCTATTATTTTAATAAACTACTCGTTGTACGTATTATACCTCAATAATACCTCACATCCTGATGTGATAGGAATTTATGTGTTCTGAAGGAAATTAATGGGGCTTAGAAAGGCCACCATATATGTAGTTGTTTGGCTTAATTTAACTTGAACTGCCTCATTGATCTCATGGTTGCAAGCGCTACTGCTGAGCGTGGGATCCTGGGTTCGGTCGGACCAAGTGTTATTGGGGTTTCCATTAAGAATTTCTTAGTAACAGTCCGGACTTTGAAAGTTGGCGGTTTAATACCCCCGTGCCTCGGAAAGCACGTAAAGCCGTTGGTCCTGCGCCTACTCTCTCCACGGTCGTGTCGAACAGCCGTCCCATCGGACTATGAGAGTAAAGGAACAGAGAGTGCATCTGTTATTACGCACAAACTTGTGCAAAATATATATATGTACCTATCTATATATCTCCTGCTGCGTTCCTGGCTACTCTCCGTTGAGATTGGCCACCGTGACAGAAATTGGTCGGGAGGCTATAAGTTGTTTGGTACCTACATTAAGTTCTAGTATTGTTGTCTCAGCATGGAGTTCTGTCACCCATACCCTCCTTCTGAAGCTCGATGTGACAGCAGTGTGAGCCCTGGTACCTACCTACTGTAAGTCAGTTGCTACCTTCGTCTGAACTCATCATAATGTTGGACTTAATTACTCTTCAATAGACAATAATGAATTGATTAGTTAACTGTGAACTCAATAATTTATTCACACTGTGTTCTATGGTTTTCTTATTATTAACTAGCTTCTGCCAGCGACACTACGTCGCATCACATCGCCTCCCCGTGCTATTATGTACTTCGCTTATAATTTTCTCTTTGCTCGGCACCAAAGGGTGCTAGCGTGATGTTAAATAGCCTATAGCCTTTCTCAAGAATCGGGCTATCAAATGCAAAATGATTTTTTAGATCCGACTGGTAGTTCCGTAGATTAGCGCGTTCAAACAAACAAAATCTTCCACATTATTATTAGATTAGAAGATGAGATATGCAAAACGCAAAATCAATCGTTAAAATATTCAGGTAACGTTGTATGAGTTCTGTTATATTACAAGCAAGTGCTTAACGCAAAGTTGCAGGTACAGTCAGCATCAAAAGTCAATTAACACTGTTACTTTTACGAATCATCTAAATTGATACACAATGATGCGAAACATTGGTTTTCTCTATTTCATGTAATAGCAAAAGTTAATTATTCTTAAATATTCTATTACTATATGTTTTTTATCAAACTGGTTGCTAATGTAATTGTATAATTTATTCTTTTTTTTTTTTTTTATTCTCTTTGACATTAAATTTACATTCTGTAATTACTTAAAGTCACACCCGGACTTATTACTCCTTATTTATTTATGAAAATAGTCTACTTTTGGAATGTTTGTAAATATGTGAGCACCATGTATCTATCACCTAGTCAATTTATATGTCATGGTTTCATAAATTCATTTTAATTCTTTTACCTATTGTGGTATAGTAATTTTATTTTTAGGTGCATCGTCTTCACATATAATTATATAATTAATGTATGCAAAGTATTGTAAAACATTTTTTTAAAAGAGTAACGGTGGAGTTTCTTGCCCATTCTTCTCCATACGAAAACTACCTTTTGGAAGGGGCGACTAGAATCAATTTTATTTTAATTTTAATTTTGACGTTCAAAAGTGCCTTTAATGTGCCTATTTGAAATAAATGATTTGACTTTGACTTTGACTTTAAGAATATTTAGCTCAATAATTAAGATTTATACAACTAAAGTGTTAACCGACTTTTGTTGCTGACCGTACCATTGGGAACGTTCTTTTGGCTAGTTATTTTATTTGTTTTTTTTTTAAATAAACGTTGGTATTTTTTTTTTAATAAACCTTGGTATTTCTCCTGTATCATGGGTGCGTTTACAAACATTTAAACTCACATACACAAACAGCCAGACCCGGAACAACTACCTGTAGGCAATACAAATATTTGTTTCGTGCGGGAATCGAACCCGCGACACGCAGCGCAGCAGTCGAATCGAAGTCGAGCAGTGCAATTATAAAGACATCATGTTTTTCCAATCGTTGATAAAGTCTCTTCTTTACATTCTTCGGGTCACTCTACTCCTCAGTCAGTTGTCTTACTTCATTCGTCTTTGATAAAAAGGACTCGTTTCCATACTTATTGGTCTGCTTATGCCATATATATACCCATTATCATTATAACATTTTCAGCAATTGTTGCATTTAATACCTATGCCTGTCAGCTATTTTCATTATACCTACAGTAAAGTCGTAAAGTCTTCACCGTTATTATCAACAGTTTGCATAGTTAGGAAATCGTTTAAGTTTATTCAAAACTAGCTTCTGCCCGCGGCTTCGCCCGCGTGGATGTCGGAAATTATCCCACGGGAACGTGCTAACAGGATAAAATGTATGTGCTTCCCCAGAATGCCCTCTATCTCGCGGGCCCTTTGTGGCTAATTACAGTAGAAAACCAATTGTGTCTCATTAGTGGTGATTAAGATGGTACCTATATGATATCTTTACCTAAGTACCTACCTAATTAAAAAAAAAACTCAATAGCAGAAAATTAAATACCTACCTAAATAAACCTATTTCTGATGATAACTAATCTAAACTCAATAAATAAGCAAAATCCCTAAAAACTAATATCTATACGAATGACTAATCCTACCTAACAGTATTATAAAATAACCTACGGTCACTACGTACACACGGCTACACATCAAGCTATGCAAAACCAGTATTGGCTGACCGTTCATTGTGAGAAAATATCAAACAAAGTGAGGCCAAGACAAACTGGTTTTGTATAGCTTGACGTGTAGCCGTGTGTACACTATCAAATATACTACCTATACTTTAAAATTAAAATCTATACCTACGACTCATATAAAAATAAACCTAAATAACTCTAAAAACTAAAAGGAATAAAAATGAACTCCACTGCGGGTGACCCAACCTACGACAAACTTAGTATTTGCGGTTGGTACAGTACAGGCAGTGGTAATCGGGTATAGGGATCGAACCGCAAAATTAAGTTTGTTTTTTATTGTATATACTTTTCCGGGATAAAAAGTACCCAGTGTGGTGCCCAGGATATTAAAGAATAATTATACCAAGTTTCATCGTAATCGAACCGGTAGTTTTTGCGTGATGCCTGAACAAACAGACAGACAGACAGACAGACAGACCGACAGACAGACAGACAGACAAAAATTTTTTTAATCACATTTTTGGGTTCGGTGTCGGTCTAGTAACACCCCCTGTAAATTATTTTTTTGATATTTTCAATGTACAGAATTTTCACTTCTACAGATTTATTATAAGTATAGATAAATTAGATAATTTTAACACTTCAGCCTTGATATTTTACTGGCATATTTGTAAACGCTTGTAACATCTTGAATACTAATGTACCTAAGTCTTGTATAACTTAGTCGATATTTATCTAAAATTATGCCTATTTACGAAAAAAATATTAAGTGTTAATTCCGACTACAGAATTTTTGTTCCTGGATTTGGTATTTTTTTAATAACATTACATTGTTAACAAGATTTTTACCGCTTCTACTGCACTAATGGTAGCACAAGCTAAACTAGATGTTCTATTGTATATGCAGCATGGTGTTTATAGCGGAAGTTGCCGTCCATTCTGAGCGTCAGATGTCCTGGGGTCTATTCCGAAGTAGTATCGGCCTAATGTTCGGTCGTTTCCCGCTACGAAGTTACTATTTTGTTCGGTCGGTTCCGATCCTACACTCATTTGAATATTGACTATGGTCCCGACCCAACTGAGCCGATCCGAACTTTTTTCGCATTTTTCAATACTATTCGGTTCGGTCATGTGTCGGTCCGATCCGAACATTCGTATTTTGCACTTCGGAGTAGGCCCCCAGTACTGCTCGTTTACATTCAGCTTTTCCACACAATTGATTTGAGAATTTTTGTAGTTATCTCCGTTCGTCACATGTCATTCGTTATCGAGCTTGATTATATCCTTCATGCGATTCTGCTAGGCAGTTGCCACTTGTCATGCCATCGTCGAGTCTAGAATAAAGTCTTATTCTAGACTTTATAGCATGACAATCTTGCAAATAAATGCAATCAAATATAGTAGTGGTATTTATGACTTAATACCGTTCCTGTTATCTACTTTACTTTATATCTTAACTAGCTTTTGCCCGCGGCATCGCTCGCTTTAATTTAGAGTTTGACAATCAATTCGGGTTGTACTTCATTCGAAAGACACGTAGCGCCATCTATTATCATAATAACGTTATTGTGGTTTTCCTCGGGAACAGCACTTTTTTTCGAGATGAAAGGTACCATAATATGTTCGTTTCTGTATACCTGACAACGTATATGCAAAATTTCAAGATGATCGGTTCCGTGGTTTAGGCGTGAAAAGGTTACCTTTTCAGTAACAAACAAACTTACTATATATCATTACTTTCGCATTTATAATATTAACTAGCTGCGCCCCGCGGTTTCACCCGCATAAGTTTCGATCCTGTGGGAATATCGGGATAAAAAGTCATATGTGTTAATCCTGGTTATAAACTATCTGTGTACCAAATTTCATCCAAATCCGTTCAGTAGTTTTTGCGTGAAAGAGTACCAAACATCCATCCATCCATCCATACAAAATTTCGCATTTATAATATTAATAGGATATATCTTAATTTTACCAGTATCGCCCAAAATTCCCACCTAGATCAGTGTCTTTGCAACCTCGAAGCATCGTACAGCGTCCATTTATAAATATCAGATGGTTTTCAGTTGAAAAATACGACCACAAATAAATCAACATCCATTAATTTCAATTGGAGAATGTACAAATATTTTAGCGCCATTTGTAATCGAGATACGAAGTATTTGGGTCCGAAGCACCGATGACCGATTATCACAACTGCGATCACTATCACAAACTGTGGCATTCAAACTGGTTCCACATAAACTTACAACATATCTTTCGGAATAGACAGCGTCCAAAATACTTCGCATGTTTTCTTAGTAAAGTTACTCAATACTAATATTATGGGTCTATAAGAAGCCTTTTCGTAAAATCCAGGATCATCAAATGGGAAAGTGGCTTGCGATTACCAAAGAGCCTGAATCCAGCAGTGCATTATGAGTAAACAATTTACAGTATCGGATAGCTTTATCATGATAAATGTTCCCATCTACGCAAAATATTTCCAGTTCTTCTTTTGTCTGCCACGATACCTTGTTACTCGAGGTCGGCACAATGAGATTTTTTCTTATATTATCCACTTACACTCATTACTTTATCATTCGCATCCTTGGCCTTCATATCATCCCCACAAAGTCCATCCATCTTATCTTTGGTCTGACTTCTAATTTTAGATTTAAAATATTTCTAATTATGAGTCTCACCTTGTAGAGATGACTTCTTATTTGCCTCTGGTTTATTCCATTTCTTCAACATGAATAATAATATAACATTCTGCTCCAGTTGCTTACCTATAATGTTTCTTTTTGCACTTCTAATTCGTTTTTAGATCTTTTTATCTCCGTTTTGTTTTTACACACTGAATGAAAACCAAAATCTTAGATAATGGGAAATCATTAGAAAATGCAATTCTTCGGTACAATGTTTGGCTTCACTTAGGATCCTTGTGGTTTACTTTGAATGTTTTATTTTTATTTCTGTGTATAATTGAAACATCATTCGCTATGTATAAAGTTATAGGATTGGTAACATTTACAATGATAGAGGATCGCAGCGAGTGCTACTAGTTGCTCAATTCTCGCTACCAACTTTATTTCCACTACATTTGCGAGTGAACGTATATAGTTCAAGATCGCTGTGGCAACACTGGCTTGTATTTTGCATATAACACGACCAACTTACTTCTACCATCCATTTCAACCTTATCTTAAAGAATTAAAATTCATTTTTGAATGACCACGAACTTTTGTCTCAAGTTTCGTGGTGTCAATTCGCAAAATATTTTTTCTGGCTTCTTGAATCTTAATTATATGGTATTAGTGTGCATAATTGATTGTGATTGATTATTTTCGCCACCGTTGGTAATAGTGGTTGGTTTTTTATTTTATTTTTTCAACACGTTATAGTGTGCGCATGATCTGTTGCTATCTGAAAAAAGGCTACTGATTTTATAGGAACTTGATTCTGGCTTTTGTTGTTTTTTTGTGTGAAATTATTTACTCTTTGCTGCCAGCGAATACCTGTGTAATAAGGTTTACCAACATCTTAACTTTTTCCATATATATAGTCACTAAGGTACATTAAATTTGTTCGAGACGTCCCACTATTATTGAAGATTGAGAGAGTTACAGAGAAATTATGTGGCTAAAATTTTTCAGTAATCAATTCAACAATAAGTAGAACTAAATCATTAAGCTATTCAGTTGACATATTGCTCGTGATAAAAATCGATATTATTACTGGCATACGATTGACGATTGTCGATCATAATCAAATAGACTTCATGTTCCGTGACATTATAGTATCGATAAAGTCTAATCGATTGTAATGATTGATGTTTCGATTTAGCAATACGTGTGTATTATTATCGAGAGATATCGTCGCGGCGATGAATGTAGAATTGTAGAACAAACGTTTACGTTGTCCTAGTTAGTTTCTATCGTTTGTCTTATCAACTCAGCATGTCTTTTCAGTTCATGGAGTCATTAGGCTTGAGACTATTTAAAAAATGTTAAGTTTACCATACGTTAAACCCAATTTCTTATGGGTTGGTACAGCATATCTTATTTCTCTTATTTTTTCTTCCATACATCTCTTATATCTATCTGTAGCAATATCATTATTTTTAAGTAAAGATTTTTATATGGAGCCTGGCATACCTACTGTCGCGCCGTTTTGATTTTTTTTTCAAAA
Organism: Apamea sordens; assembly: GCA_945859715.1. Classification (NCBI taxonomy): domain Eukaryota; kingdom Metazoa; phylum Arthropoda; class Insecta; order Lepidoptera; family Noctuidae; genus Apamea; species Apamea sordens. The sequence continues at coordinate 4,434,099 of OX244002.1, forward strand.
TTGCGGCTATGCATGGTCCTGTATAAATCGACAGCTGACATCAATGCAAAAGGAAATAGAACTAATCACTCTGAAAGTTTAAAGTTAATCAAACATCAACAAGATCTGGCAACGCAATCTAAGCAACAAAAAGCAGAGCCACAAGATACAAGCGATGCTTAGTTTGTGGCTCACCGAATCCGTCACATTGTCTTTTTACTTTTTGATGAATAAACTTATTATTATTATTAACTTCGAAGGTATGGATGTCACGTGATCAACTTTGAACGTCGATATCTCGGAAACATGATGCTTTACGGAGTTTGGTTTTTTATATTTTTTGATGCCAATTGTCAGCTATCAATTTATACAAGGTGTCGTTTTGCATCCTCGTCAAATTCAAGGAGGTAACTATGCTACTGATTCTTGACACGAATCAATAATAAAATAAGTAGTTTTTTTTTTCTAATTTTCGGAAATCGGCATGTGTGGGACACGCATTTTAAAACGAGGCCTGTGTGAGACCGCAGTGTAACTGCCCTTTTACACACACATAAAAACGCGGCCGCTTATACGACACCATAACGCGATTCTGTTCTTTGAAAGTGGTGTATTCTTAAATACTGTCAAACCTAAATAACTAAAAAAACAAGTATATATTCATTATTTACCAGGGATCGTAATTTTATTTGATTATTTATGTCTTTCATAACAGCTTCCTGAAATTTGACGAGGACGCAAAACAACAGCTTGTATAGGTTTCATGCTAGGCCGCCATTTTGAAAAAAAAAAGAACTAAATGGCGGACAGGTATGCCACGGAGCTGCGGAGCTTCAAATCCCTTTAACAAGCCTTAAACCTTACTTTATTTTTGGCTATCCAATACTTAAAGCCTAGAGCGAATTCATGGGACTATCAATCTGTATTTGCCGTTGAGCAATTTATTGTATAAGCTGCAGCTGCAGTTATGTACAGAGTGACGTATGTACTTATACGATATTACACGACTTACATATTGTTACATAAACGTTACCAATACTATTGTGCAAGTGATCCGATATGTAATGTAATTGTCTTAGTTTAAGGTAATTTTCTACCAGTAGATATTACTTGAACTTTTTTATAAACCGTGGTCTTTTCCAAATTTTCCCGTTTTTTCTTGGGTTATAAATACAGTTTCATTGTGTCAAAGCAGTGGACTATTTGGGAAAGTGAAGTTTTTAAATGTGGCTCAATCTGGTGAAAGATCCACTTTTTGCAAATCGTGGTTTTGGGTATCGGAAAATAATGCGAGGAAAAATCACTCGTGCGTAAATAAATGTATGAAGAGAAATCTCTAAACTGCAGGGGACTGCACACGCTAAATGAAAGTAGAGTTGTACACAAAATTAAGTTAACTTATACTTTGAAAAGATTACATATTCTGCAGACGCTGATTTCATATCTAGTCAAGCCAATTCCAATTTTGAAAAATGACAAATATTTTATTAAACCTAGCTAGACCGATGGTTTAAAAAAAATTGAATTTTGTTTGTTAGATGGCCATTTTATGTAATATAATATATAAACAAAAAATCAATAACTTAATTGTCAGTCTGTCAGTGTCACATTTTTAATTCAGAGTGTAAGAATGTTCATAATGAATGAAGATGGCTGAAGGTCAATCTGAGGTATTGACATATATCTATATATGTATAATCTGACGTATATTCTAAGTTTTTTTATGTTATTTGATTTTAGTTTAGTTAAATTTTAGTTTTTGTTTTCCTGTCTTGCAATAACTACTATGTACATACGAAACTTTGAAAATGTCGCAACTCTGACTCCCAAGATACAACCAAATGCCTAGTTTGGGGCTCACCGTCTATTCTATTCTTGTACAAATTGTGATAAAAAAAATAAACTTGAAATTTGACAATACGACGCAATATGTAATGGTGAGTCGGTAAAGTAGATTCTAGCGTACGGACGCCAGCAGGTCAACCTACCCGAAACTGTCAGATTTTCCCAATCAACATTGAACCTAATGGTTTAGCAATAAAGTCGAAAATCTATTAAAGAAATCTGACAGATTATAGTAGCTTGATGTGCTGTCGTCTGTACAATGAGCAAACTAGCCCTAAGGTGACTGGTGACGAAAATATTTTGGATGTGACTGGACCTTATAGGTACGCTACTTTGGCAGATTAGGTACTAAAGTAGAACCTATTATTATAGTTCTGGCCCTTCCTTTTACTTGCATTTTACTAGAGCTTTAAACGCATTAAAAGGCAAGTCTAGCAAAGAAGAGGGCATCTTGTTGTAAAAAGATATACTTACCAAGCCCAACAAATAAGTTGTGAACCTTATGAAGCCGGTGAAAGGGGGCACGTAGTTTGTCCTTATTTCTAGTGTTAACACTGTGAATATACGTGGTTAGACCATGACTTTTTATCCCGATATTCCTTCGGGACTTATGCAAATGAAACCGTGAGGCGCAGCTAGTGACAAATAAAATTGTTTAGCTGTACTTTTCAGTTTCACATGGGGAAAATGTGTTTTTGCTCACTTTTATTACTCAAGAGATTATTGATTTTTAAATTATTAAAACCCCTGTTTTATCTTTTACCACATTTGTGTTTTATCAATTTAATAACCGCTGTCTTCTGTGTGACATATTGTAGTTTGTGTCTTGAAGTAAAAATAAATAAATTATTATTATTAATTACTAGCTGCGCCCCGCGGTTTCACCCGCATAAGTTTCGATCCCGGAATATCGGGATAAAAATTATCCTTTATGTTAATCCTGGTTATAAACCATCTGTGTGCCAAATTTCATGCAAATCCATTTAGTAGTAGTTGCGTGAAAGAGAAACCTCAATACAAACTTTCACGTTTTTTAATATTAGTAGGATTATATATATTCCAGTTTCCCCGTAGTATTTAGACAAAAACAAGCGAAAATGATCATGTAAAATAAACAGCAGATGTTCTACCAAAGCCATACTTATAAGTAAACCATCTGCACAGCTGTATAGTAAAGTCATATGATCACTGACCGGCAAGCTGCCTTGCCGCGGGCGAGGCCGGTCGCGCTTGCGACAGAGAACACGGCGCTGCGCGTACGCATCGCCACGGGGTAATGTTGTATTTGCTGTTTCATAGTAATTTGGGTCGGATTGACGATATTAGGTAGATGAAGAAATTAAATAAAATAAAATTTATTTGCAAGAATTGTACTTACATTGCAGATGGTCGGTTTTTTAACAGTTACTAAAACAATTCGCTAAATCTAGTATGCAGAAAAGAAGGTCGTATTATAAGGTAGGAGGTATCAGTTGATTCTAGTCGGATAAGTAGAAAACTAAATGATAAAGCGCAAAATACCAGGCGTTAAGCCCGCTTTTATACAGATTTTTTTTACTTGTGCAAAAAGTTTTAGTAAATAAATAAAATACTCTATTCTACACGTATTTACACGTGTACTTTCTAGCCTGAAGCATAGGTTCAACCTAGTAATACCTATAAGCAACAATCCTCCATGTTACCAATTGAAAAGATATTTACTGTAAATGTTCCCCCTTTTTATAAATAAACGATAAAAAGTAATATTTTTAAGAAAAAAAAAAGAAACCATTCTCAAGGCTTGCAAGGAGTGTTATTGCAAGTACTTAAATAACTACATCTCTAAATTATGACAGATATTAAGGAAAACCTTTCGTGTTAACAAATAACCCTAAAAACTTATGTCTTCTGTAAAATAATCTTTTATTAAATCCTTCAGTATAAGTAAATGGTGTTATGATGGTTAAGTACCATGAAAACTAAAAAATCTAAGTAAGAAAAAAATATTAGTTTTCGGTGTATCACTTGGTTCTTGTCATGGCAATTTTGTACAGTCACTAAAAGAGATAAGTAACCAGGGTCGTCGGATATATTTGAAGTTTAGTAAGAAACCGATAGAAGTTTTCGAATGAAATTTAATTTGATAAATGAACCGTTTGTTTTCTATTAATTAAATTGCATTTTAATAATAATAATAACATTTTTTTTTGTTTTTTTTTTTTTAATTTTTTTTTTATTCGAAAACATTTATTTGTCTTACTAAACTTCAACTATATCTGACGACCCTGGTTACTTATCTCCTTTGGTGACCGTACGTAACTTATTTACTTATTTCGAATATAATCTCGCAATAAATTCCACATGTAAGTTTAGATATCAATAATTTCATAAATTACTGCCTCCATAAATACGTAGTTATGTGAGACCTACCCACAGTTAATTATCTAATGGAATTGTAATTGAATATTCATAACATAATATATTTAAAACAGAAAAGGAATACAGCGCGAGTAAACCACATTAATACATTGACATAATTATACTCAATTTAACGCAGGATGTCCCGAAAAATATTCAAGACCCTCTTAAAATCAGTAATTTCTACATTCATATCTGTAATTATCGAACAGTTGTGGCCCAGTGGTAACGGCAACGACTTACAAGCTGCAGGTCGTAGGTTCGAACCTAATATTAATAGTTCAAATTATTTCATCACGACTGCTCTCAAAACGGTGAAGAAAAACATCGTGAGGACTAGCATGTCCTAGAACCAAAAATTCGAAGACATGTGATATCTACCAACCCGCACTGGGCCCGCGTGGTGGATTACGGCCCACTCCCTCTCACAGAGAGGAGGCCTGTGTCCCAGCAGTGCGAACATTAAAGGCTGATATATCTGTGATTTATATAATAATAAAGAGCATTCTCTCTAGCTACATCTAAACCTATTCCACTGTGAAGTACTACATACATATACCTACAGAATTCAGACCTGAGATAAAAAGTAAGGAAAGTTTATTAAACTTTATGGTAACATGAAAATTATTCAGGTTTCGTAAAACTTATGGGGAAAATGACTACACACAGACTAACTGTCTAGGTTGGGGCTCACTGGCAAATAATGTATATGTAATCTAGCTGTAGGTAATATTTTAGGCTACTCATGTCATCTCAACTTGCTGTTAACTAGTGAACTTGCTTACTGTATTACCAGCATAACATGTAAATCCTACTTAATATTATAAACGCGAAAGTTTGTGAGGATGGGTGGATATTTGTTACTCTTTCACGCAAAACTACTAAACAGATTTGGATGAAATTTGGCACACAGTTAGTTTATACCCAGGATTAACACATAGGATACTTTTTGTCCCGATATTTCCACGGTATTGAAACTTATGCGGGTGAAACCGCGGGGCGGTTCTAGTATTTTATATTTCTATCACATAACCAATATAAGAAAGAACAAGTTCAAATGACGAGGATTGCACTGCCTAAAAAAGACAGCAAATGAATTACTATTATACCGAAGACCCTGAAATTCGAATGTATATCTTACAAAAACTCTTTTTAATATTCAAAGATGCTACGCACTACATAGACAATCAAATATAGCTCATAAAACGGCAATACCAATCCACGTTAATTACAATCCAATAATAATAAACATATACGGACAATTTACGACCAAAATTAATACCAAATTAAAACCTGCATTACTGGCAACAAAATCGGTAGCCATTTAACGTATTTGTGGTCATCATTACCTAAGATTTAATGTCCTAAAGTTATTAGGTTTCGAAACATCTTTGTACGGACTCGAAGCAAATTGCTAGACAATCGAGGTCTGGAGAACGGATGGATGTGACAAAATGAATGAAGGCTAAGCGTGGAGCGGGTGATCGGTGAGCTGTAGGGCTGTCAAAGTTAATCGCCTAAAATGTTACAATTTTTTTTTTGTTGTTGAATGTAGCATATTTACAGTGTATCTAAATATTTGCAGGATAAACTACAGGATTTATTTTTTAAATAGTTTTTTATTTATCTAATTTTTAATATTATTTTGTTTATTTAAAAAAAAATTGTTTTCTTTTTATGTACTTTGCATGCCGAAAAGTAAAATATGGTGATACCAACACTGTATACAATTATTACATTAATGTAAAACACCTGAGGGGCAATTCTCGTAAGAACGTTTACAGTCTGATCTCAGTCTCAATCTGTCAAATTTCCCTACATTTTTTACAAGTTTTTGACATTAATTGTCGCTGAGATGAGATTACGACTAGATTTTGAACGTTTTTAATTACGAGAATTGGCCTTCTGCAAATTGTTTACCCATATTTCGGTTTTTTTAAAGGTTCTTTGTCTGCGGTTAAGTAAGTTTTAGTAAGTCAGGTATATAGGCACATGCTGATACTAGCGTGCCTTGAAAAATAAAAAAAGAACTTAATCCTCGCAGAGTCTAAAAAAAATAACACTAAATCTCGAAAAGTCACACACTTTCTGCTTGGGAAAATCTCTATAAGATGTTGAAGTTAGTTATACCATCATTTCATGCTGATAATCTGCTAATAATGCATCTGTTGTGTCGGTTTCTAAGTATACTTTATGACCAATTTGAACTTATTACGTATTTCTTCTCGATTTCAGAGCCTTCTTTTGTGTTCAGCCAGTGTGCCAATAAGCACTAATAGCGTTTTCTGTCTGACAAACTTTATATCCATTTCCTGCTTTTCAAACGTCAATTCATACCAAAACTTAGTCTCCAGATGGCTGAACATCGTTGGCAGCTTGGCAGCCCTAGATATAAGTCCAAGATGCACACACAATAGGAAAATATGTACTACTGTGTTGCAATGTTTGTTTGTTCATTGTTAATGCATTATATCGCTGTACCATGTAATGACGTTGGTTTAGCAATGGGAGACGAGCTCTGTGGTCTCTGCTATTGCGGTCTACTGCTTGATCACGATCAGGTCAGACTACTGCTGATGCCGTTTGTACTTGATTCGTTCATCGCAGTCTGGCATCAATATGTTCTGGCTTGCTGATAATGTTAAGGATTTCATCGAAAGAATAGGAGCAAAGTCCTATTAGGTATATAGTTGACTGTTAGAAAAGGGGAAAAAACATATATGAATTACCATGTGAAAGATCGGATATGACGACTAATAGAGATGTATGGAAGAGAATGACATGCTGCGTCGACCTCAATTAAATTGGGGTAAGGATGGAAGCTGACAGCTCTCCCAGCTGTGGCCCAGTGGTATCGGCCCCAACTTACGAGTTGTAGGTCGTGATTTCGAACCCAGGCAGGCCCTTTACTTTGTGTAAGTATTTAATTTCATCACCATTACTCTCAAAACGGTGAACGAAAACATCGTGAGGAAACTTAAAAAAAAAATACGAACACGTGACATCTACCAACTCGTACTGGGCCCGCGTGATAGATTACGGCCCACTCCCTCTCACCAAGAGGAGGCAGGGGGAGCATTATATGAAGAAGGATGGACTATTGGTAGAAGGATTATGATGATACCTCATGACCAAGAACGGAGTGTATTAAGCACTTGTATAAACCTCTTTATCTCCCTTTAAAATCATAAAATAACTACTAAACATAATCTGTGACTTAGATTAATCTTATAATTGTTTTCGTAATTATTATTTTTCATCTTAACTCGTATAACATTAATGATGTACATAGCAATCTGGTCGTAAACTTAACTGCTAGCATACGTTATAGTTTATATTTTAATCACTTTAGTGGAGTTTACAGTGAAGCTAATAATAAGACGGCATATCAAACTGAATCCATGAGGCTGATTGCTTGCATAAGTAATTATAATATGTGGAAGGGAGTTGGTTTGGATTGTCGAATAAGAAACTATGATAGTCCTCGCGTTAAATGAGTTTCGTAAATTAGACGTAGCTTTTATGTAATTCCCATAATTAAAAACGTCAAAAATCAATGTCAAAAACTTGTCAAAAATGTAGGGAAATTACAGGTATTTTGGACAGATTGAGATTAAGATCAGACTGTGAACGTTCTTAAAATTACGAGAATTACCCCTGTGAACAAAAGTGAAAAAACAATGGCTTATGATATCTATAGAGAGTTGCGTTTATGGGATTCAATCTTAATTTTGCTTTTACTTTACAAAAGGTATTATGTATGTGTATCTTACAGAATTTATATGTATACAACGTGTCGCTACAATGGCGACATTAATTTAACACACGGGTAGGGCTAGTGGCCAGTAATCATAAAAATTATAACAACATAAAAATAATCGTAACTTGAAAACTTCCACCTGCGCCGCGCGCCGACATAGGGCTCTCTGTCTTTCCTTCAATTCGCCTTCTCTTTGCTCGTTAATTGTTTTAATTATATTGATGCGATGTTATGATCCGTGACCCCGGCAAATGACCCCTGCGCTACAGTTCTTTAAGTCAGGTTGCTCTAAGATACTATTTTATAAAATTGTTAATAAATAAATAAATATTAATGTTTAATTAAATTAAAATATATTCATAAAACTACAACGCAAAACCGTATACGTGTGTTAAATTAATGTCGCCATTAAAGCGCCACGCTGTATATGTATAAGGTCGTGCTGGTTTCCTTACGACCTACAACTCGTATGTCGTAGCCGTTACCGCTGGGCCAACAATGCCCAAGAGACTCTGTCAAGATACATAGATACGCGTGAGAAACATAACCCTGTCTTTGCTGTACCCAATCGGTTAAAAAAAATATCGCCCAAGTACAGACGCCAGCACATCAAGCTACTACAATCTGTCAAATTTCTTTAGTAAATTTCCAAATTTATCGCTAAAGCATAAGGATCAAAGTTGATTGGGAAAATTTGACAGTTTCGGGTAGCTTGATGTGCTGGCGTCTGTACATTTATCTTGTTCAGCTACATAACTTAGTTCATACATAACACTACTTATGTCGGCATCCTCGTGCCCACAGACAGTTTTCTCGTAGGTATTCGTCATAGTACCGTAAAACTCGGCATGCCGGTGATGTAACTACAGTTCCGTGGTCTAGGTACCACTTACAGCCTAGTGGTTCGGCGCACTACCATGTTGTATTGATTAAATTTTTCTTAATACGACAAAAGTTTCTTACAAACACGCCTTCTTTCCATGGGGGTAGGCAGAAACTACAGAACCTACTCCATCCAGTGAATTCTAACAAACTCCTTTTGCCTCGTTAATGTTCATACCTACATCTGGTCATACACGCACTCCGGTTACGTGTACTGCGCATCTGACCTTTCTGAAGAACATCACCAATAAGGTTACTATAATTATGTCCTCCTAGGGCATCCCTTTCCAGCGTTTCCACTTACATCTGCTTTTTAAATACCTTTTGTTAGTTGTCTTTCATCCAAAAGTTTCTTTGTGGTGGTAAAAAGTAAAGCCAGTTAGAGGGAGGAGGACTAGAAGCCAGGGTGCGTCGGAAGAACTTCTGTCTTCTGGATCTTCAATTTCCTGTAGGTTATAACGGCACATTTTCGTTTTAGCAGCATTCGTGCCACATACAAAACTTGCTCAATATATGAAACTACATAATATAAGTACTTATAGCTTAGAATCGATCAATTTTTTTTTGAAACGATAGTATTGAAATCATCAAAAAAAAAAAAAACATCCATAGGTATTCAAAATAAGGGCAAAGACATGCGTAGTCGTTAACTTAATTTCAAAATATATAAATCAAATAATAAATTAGTTGCTGCACAACATTGACCGTAAGCAAATCTTGCGCCGACGCAGTTCCGAATGCTGCAGCGCTTAATAAAGAACTAGTTTGCGTCGTTTAAACGATGACATACGCATAAAAAGAAGAAAAAGGACTCGTTTTAATAAGAGGACTAGCTGCGCCCCGCGATTTCACCCGCATAAGTTTCGATCCCGTGGAAATATCGGGATAAAAAGTATCTATGTTAATCCTGGTTACAAACCATCTGTGTGCCAAATTTTATCCAAATCCGTTCAGTAGTTCTTGCATGAAAGAGTAACAAACATCCATCCATCCATTCATTTATCCATCCATTAATTCATCCATCCATCCATTCATTCATCCATTCATCCATCCATCCATACAAACTTTCGCGTTTATAATATAAGTAGGAATTAGATGTAGGTTTCTATCATAACAACTATAATGGTATTTTATCCAGTCATTATTAATTGTAAAGAAAGTTTGGTATGAATGTGTATGGCTATGAAGGAGAAGACTAAAGAAAAGATGGATGCATAGTGTCCAAAATTATATGGCTAAAAAGAGATCGACGTTGATAGTGCAAAAGAAAATGATAAAGTTTCCGACGACCCCAAATAAATTGGGTAGAAGCAGACGTGTAAAAGTTAGTGCTAGACGCTATGGTAACCTAACATTCCTTTCTCGTATTGATAGGATATGGTTTACTGAAATACTGGTATTCAGCTGCATCCGGTTAGACTGGAAGCCGACCCCAACATAGTTGGGAAAAGGCTAGGCAGATGATGATTGATAGGATATGGTTTATATGGTAGAAGTTAAAGTCTCGAATTGAAAGGGTAATAGCCGTATATTTAATCACTATAACATTAATTACAAGACAATGGTAATGGTTTTCAGTACGTGGTGTCTCTAATGAGATCTGAACGCGAACTGGCCCACTTTTTGTTGGACGTGTGAATGTGCATACTTGCGTTCGATGCAATTATGCATTTTCGCTTAGTGTTCGATTAAACTAAGTAACTAGATCCTATCAATCTAAACTGTACCTTTTTGAGAGAAATAAATTACTATTACTATTAAACTCGAACAAGAAGGATAAGGTAGAAACAGCTACTTATCAAAATGTCCGATCCATGGAGTGAGCGATATTTTCCCTCAATACCGTAAGCAGTACCCTACATTTTGAGGAAACCAGCAAGCGTAGCATAACACTTCTATCTCTCTCTATTTACTCTATGAAGAATAGACATACAAGGTTTTGGTCGGAGTGTGGTCGAAATCGGAACTAACGCCGCCATCTTGTTTTGGCAATACAATTTATAAGGCAAATTCACAAATGTTTACGAACAGCTACCTCCTGTCAAAGTTTTTTTTGTTTTTCCTTTGGCTACTGAGCCGATCCTGTTAATGTTATTCTTGCGTCAAAAGATCCTTGTGTCTCTATGCAAAGTGACATTCTGACATTTTGTCATGCTAAGAATAAGTTAAAACACAGAATAAACAGTAGATGCTGCTTTAATTTTAAAAGTAACACAGCAAAATTTATTTAATAATTTAAATATTTGCAAACGACTCGGAAACTGATTGAAGTATGCTTGGCCTTAAATCGAGCATAGATAAGTAAACAAACAGAAGTTGGTTATTACCTAAATGAAGCATTAAAGTATAGAGTAAATATAAACACTAGAAAAAATCACAAAATTCTGTTAAATTGTTAAACAAATACTACTAGGTACTTAGCTATTTGATTTAGCATTGATGAATAAGTCAAGTCCTTGTTTTAAAATTATCTGATTTTAGTAGAATTATCTGCATCGTTCTACATAAACTAGACGTATTTTAATGAATTGTTTAGCCTTATTAACTAGCTGTTGTAATTAAAATTATGATTTTAAACGTTACATTGATTACATGACGAAGACGAAGATGGCGGGACGAGCTTGTATGTACGAGTGTAAAACAGAATTGTGTAGAAATGGGAGAACCCGGCTTTTGCCATGCAGGGGACAATACAGACTAGTTAGATTAGATTGATTACATACATTGTTCGTCGGAAAAACCGAAGAATTGAGGCTGTCTCAAAAATATTGAATACTAGCTGCGCCCCGCGGTTTCAACCGCATAAGAGTCATACCTCACTAGGATGCCATGGCGGCGCAGCCAGGTCTCGTCGCCAATAAATGTATGGTTGGATGCATAACCAAGCGGACGCCAGGTGACCCACCCACGATATAAATAGCTGTATACATTTAGTTGGCAGCGCGACCTGGCGACGACGTCGCCTCGGTGTGCCGTCTTCAAGTTTCAGTCCGTCCGTCCTAGGTTATGCTCTACCCATATGGCAAATTTCATCGAAATCCATTCAGCCGTTGTAGCGTGGAAGCGTAACCAAACTCACTTTCGCATTTATAATATTAGTTAGGATTCGAACCATATACCTATTCTTAATCCTAGGCATAAGCATAATCACCCTATAATGTTCCCAATGCTGGGACACAGGCCTCCTCTAGATGTGAGGGAGTAGGCCGTAAACCACCACGCGGGCCCAGTGCGGGTTGTGATGTCACATGTCTTCGAATTTTTGGTTGTAGGATGTGCTGGTTCTCACAAATTTTCCTTCACCGTTTCGACAGTAGTGGTGATGAAATAATTTACACAAACTAAAGCGTTACTGTCCGGGTTCGAACCAGTGCCCTCCTATGTACAGACGCCAGCACATCAAGCTACTATAATCTGTCAAATTTCTTTAATAGATTTTCAACTTTATAGCTAAAGCATTAAGGTTCAAGGTTGATTGGGAAAATTTGACAGTTTCGGGTAGCTTGACCTGCTGATGGCGTCTGTATTAGGTAGCGAGACTATTGCCGTCAACCATCATCAGGGTTATAAATCCGCACTTCAGGCTGCTTCAAACTCCACAATAGAATAATCAGTGCAAATGGAATTCCTTACGCGATATCAAACTAAACGTTCTATGGTTACGCCATCTATAATTGACTGGTGATCTTGACACGTCGTTTGGTCTTGGACATTTTCGCAATTATTTAATTAGTTATCGCATTCTCGTATGCGACGAAGACACAAGCTTAGTGCGTGCGTGGTATAGAGCAGTGTTTTTCAAACTTTTTCATGGCGTGGCCCCCTTAGTACGGAAAATATTTCGCAACCCCCTTCCCTTTCCTTCACTTTGGGTACCTTTTGGTTAAACAGAAAAATAGAATTCCCACAATCAACCACTGAAGCTTTGAAGTGTTTGTTTCCATTTGGAACATCCTATTATTTTAAAGAAACGGCGGCCCCATTAAAGAGGCAGGGCGACCCCCTAGGGGGTCGCCACCCACACGTTGAAAAACACTAACCGTTTGATTCTCTATCTATAGAGCTTTTTATAGAGTTTGCTATCGAAAGATGCAAGGTTTTCTCAGATGCTTCATCTTCCTGCCCATGTTACTTGGAGTCAGCAACGACAACCTCTTTCTTTAATTACTATCATCTCTCGCTCAATCCATTCAACTTTTCTTTTATCTTCCCTCTCCCTCTCCATTCATCAACAATTTACGTTTTGTTTTCTTAGATTGCATAGTCTCGTTCGCAAAGCGGCACTTGGTAATGGTACGCTCTGATTTCACCAATTACCCCATGTGTAGTTAAAACGGCTGAGTATTTTGCAATTTCCTAGTCAGAAGGTCAATTCTCGTAATTTAAAATGTTCAAAATCTAGTCGCAGTCTCATCTCTGCGACCTGAGTTATTTTTGATTGATACTGAGATCAGACTGAATATTCTTAAAATTACGAGAATTACCTGGTACTTTTGACAACTATTTGACTATCCAAACTGAAAAAAAAGCCCAAAACCTGGGGGCCTACTCCGAAGTGCAAAGTGCGAATGTTCCGATCGGACCGACACATGGCCGAACCGAATATTATTGAAAAATGCGGAAAAAGTTCGGGTCGGCTCAGTTGGGTCGGGACCATAGTCAATATTCGAAAGAGTGTAGGAGTGTAGGATCGGAACCGACCGAACCAAATAGTAACTTCGTAGCAGGAAACGGCCGAACATTCGGCCGATAATACTTCGGAGTAGACCCCCAGGACTATTAGTTTTGGCAGTTAGATAATCTGATTAATGAAGATGCGTCGATGCGTCATCTAGGTATTCTTAAAAAACAATGAAGCCAACGACCGGCACTACGCTCCGTGACAGCTTCTCGTATCGTGCACACAAGTTTGAAATGACGTGACGTATGTCCGTCAAACGCCATCTCAACTACACGCGTTACGTAACAATCGTCAAGACGCAGTTAATTGAGCGTTGCTCTTGCGCTCATCTGATGAAAGCTGATTGGCTAATATTATCCGTTAACTTGTGACATAAATATTGCGTTAGTTTTGATGATACGTGCTTCATTAGGCTTATGTGATTGATTTATTCGGGAATGTTGAAGAATTGATTAATTTATTTGTTTAGTATGGTCCGATAGTTAAAGCTGCATTCTTGGTTACCACTTTTTTCCTCACTTTCTAACATGGATAAAAATTTATAACGTAAATTCCAAGTATACACCTTCTACTATCCTCTACAATGGACCGCGCCTTTAAATTATCTGTCTGATAAAATTAAAATGCCTTTGGGACTGTAAGCTGTCGCAAAAATTACAAGTTTAATACAGTTAAGATGACTAAGTATGTCGAAACTGTCGATGATTGTGCAATTGAAGGAAATGAAGATCGTCTGTCTACGTTCAAAAAGCTTCCCAAGCACCCGTATTCAATTATAAAAAATAATAAAAAATTACTCATGCGATGACGTTACTTTTCTATTAGTTGAGTACTTAAGAAATGGATTATGATAATACACTACGCTTACAAGTGCACAATGGTTTGTATTTGCAGTTATTCCGCGTAGTGAAGAGGCTCGGTGAAGCTTATGCGTAGATACATTGGTATATTTACCAATAATTACCAAATAACTGTAGGTATATATACCGATATACCTTCGCATAGCAGTCAATCATTAAGTCTAAAGAGAAACAGACGCATAAGGCCGTAGCATTGTGTCTTTTTTAGGAATAAGCTTTCTAATTTTTGACTTCGACTCGATCACTAAAATTAAATAGAATATTCTTTTTTATGTACACCATAAATATTACAGATTTGAGTGTAGAAATTTTACAAGGGGTGACACAATGAGCGGTCTTATCCCTAAAAGCGATCTTTTAAAGACAACCATTGGATGGATTTAGAGAGAAAGGGGAGACAATACTGCAGGTAGTCTCTGGTATACAATTTACGTAATATATATATACAATAAATACATACATACACAAAACATATACGTACTTATCTTTATAAATAAATATACCTATACAATAATAATCATAACACTAGTGCAAAGAACATCACTAGATTACTAAAGTCTCTCATCTTGACTAACGTTCTTTGACTTCGACAAATCTAAGTGGTATTTCCAGATACCTATTTAAAGCCTTAATCTAAAGCTGCGATAGGGTACGCTACGAAGTCAGTAATCTGTTCTAGAATTACACATTCAATCGTACGTCAAAAGTAAACTTCCAGGCTTTAATCCATTTTGCAACCTCAATTACATAGACGTAGGTACATTTATTAAGCTCTTAAATGAAGCTTTTGCGTCCAGTTCCGAAACCCACAGCCTATGTAAAGAATGTCCACGCAATGAAGGTGTGTCGACATTTAAGACAACAGGTCCCATACCCGCATTCCAGTACAGACATACAAAAGAAAGGGTACCAACAAGAAAAATGTTCATGTTGACCATCAACAGACACACAATATGTATATATTATAATACGAGCAATTTGCTAAAACCCACACTATAAGAACGTAGATTTCGTATTACACTGACATATTACCTCATTAGTTCGCAAATTGTTTTGCATAACTGCAGACCTTTTATGATTTATTATGTAATAAATAAGGTATGTCCGTTGAGCTTGGCTTTGGGCGCCTTCGTTGCCAGTTCGCTCGCTTCCATTGTTATTTTGACCTGTGGCCTTGCTTGGTCATCATGAGACAATAGTTCAGAGGGGCAATTCTCGTAATTTTAAGAAGAACATTTACAGTCTGATCTGTCTCAATCTATCAAAAATACCTCTAATTTCCCTAAATTTTTGACATTGTTGGCCGCTGAGATGAAATTGCGACTAGATTTTGAATGTTTTTAATTACGGGAATTGGCACACTGTTGTATTAGTATGTGACTGGACCTTTCTTTGACCCTAAAAGCTGATAATCATCTTTTTATGGGACATTTTGTTGGTGATGCTCTACCCAAAAATGATGTCGTCGGAAATGCGATATTTCTGCACCATCATCCAGTACTCTTTGAAACTCTTACACTTGAGCTAACCTTGAAGTGCTGTGGGCTGAAATTAGCGCAACCACAGTAATCTCTGTAACTAATTACAATTCTATTCAAGTACCAAATAATTTGCCACACAATACAATCAATTGGCACTAAGCTGTCTAAAGGTCAATATTGTCTTTACTCATTGTCTATGTTTTTCAACGCCTCGGGTAAGCCCGGAGATTAGCTAATGACTTTCAATATGTCATCAGTTTAATCGTTTGGGGAAATAATATCATGGACACGAAATAGACAAAAAAAAAAATAGAATCTTGTGATGTTGATTCGTAGGATCTTCTAAACAAAATATTAATAACACAATAAAATATAATATAAAAATATATAGAATACTTATATTATATAATTATACAAAAATACTTGTTCATGGACCATTTACCAAAATTATATACCAAAATTATATACCAAGCCCTCTTCCTCTCTCCTACTACCTCTGCTGTGCCCGACAGGGTCCATAGTGATTCTGCTATATTTTTATTTATAAGACCTAATGTACACTATGGAACGCAATAAAGTATTGAGTATTGAGTATTAACTGAACAGACAGCTGTGCTGCTGGGGAGTTGGTTGCGCCACTTCTTCTCCCCAGCGAAAGCACTAGGAAGTAGTGAAGGGCGGGTGCCTTGGGGGACTGTGTAATTTTGACGTTCGAAAAGTGCTGATTCTCAGCCTAATTTGAATAAATGACTTTTGATTTTGATTGTTAGGGATTCTAACCTGGTGTTCTTCTTACTTGCCTTTCGCCATCACCATTCTCTTGCACTTATCCCAATTTATTTGGGGTTGCCGTAACTTGTCTTTTCCCCCCATTCTTACTTCTCTATTACACGTCATCTCGGTAGTCACCCTCTTTCTAACTATATCATCTTTCACACAGTCGATCTATCGTTTCTTTGGTTCCCCTACTCTTATAACCATGACCATACTTGCCTCAGATAACTGAATTAAAAGTAATTAAATACATAGGTATTTTGATTTTGTGAATGTCCGCCCGATCGTTTGAACCGCGTATTCACACAAAGCCAAATCATTAAAGCAATCAATGTAATGTGTCTGTCAATAACTATCAAAACCTTAATCAAAATTAATATAACTTAGCTACTAGTGATCCTTTCAGTAACAAATCCAAGGCTGCACATAAATAATTCAGTGTGCTATAAATTTAAATAGATTCTGTTAATGCAGTCGTGACGGACCGTAAAAGCAGATGTAACAATGACGATTGCAGCCAAACGATTATATATTCAATATAATATATTATTGAACGACAGCTGATCTGATCTTAATGTGAAACTAGCCTTTGTTTGTGCCTTTGCTTGCTTATGAAATATTGGATTAATACCAAGGGCACGTAAGAAAGACGTTTTAACTTTCTACATAGGGAAATATGGCAAATAAAAGCCCCAGTACTTCGCAGAGTCTCTAATGATATATACAGCCACCCAAACGCATAACTCAGTATATTTTGTTTCCATGTTCTGCAATAGTCCTGCACCAACCGGGGGTTGTCCTTGGGTGCACTTGCATGGTGCATACAGTAAACGTCACTGGTGCATACATGAATCGTCGGTTGATGCCTCCTCATCATTTAAAATTGTGGAAAGGGTCTCTGCGAGTTGGCTTCGGCCCCTAGTACGCCTTTCAAAGGTCCGCGACCCTAGGATCCCGCGATATGTCAAAGACAACTATATAGTATTATAGGATATTTATAGTATTGTATAATTGCATACATATTCAGATTTATGCTTGCACACGGAGCAATATTAAACGGACAAAGATTTATATTATTAAAAAGATTGATTTAGAATTGACGTGCATGACAATGAAATGGATCCTGTCTTAAATAGCTACCGTGCAGATCGATCTGCGAGGTTAAGTCATTCTTGCCACGG
Organism: Apamea sordens; assembly: GCA_945859715.1. Lineage (NCBI taxonomy): Eukaryota > Metazoa > Arthropoda > Insecta > Lepidoptera > Noctuidae > Apamea > Apamea sordens. Next base: position 4,451,939 of record OX244002.1, read on the forward strand.
TCGAGTTCTGGATGGATTACCATTTGTAACTTGTCTTACGTCTCAGTGTATTGAAGTTTTTTTATCCTCTCCTACTTAATGTGACCTACAGTAAACGTGGGCTGGACTCACACGAGGAGGCCAGAGGGAGGACATACCATATCCATAGAACACGGTGAAGGTGGTGTGACGATCTGATAACATTTGCAAGGCCAATATGGCTAGAGATCGCACAAGAGGAGATTTGGAAGGAAAAGGGGACGCCCAGCAGTTTGCCCAGCAGCGGGATACAATAATAAAGGTTAAAAAAAACTTAATATGTTTTGTGTTTGGTTCAGCTTTGTCAATTCGTAGCGTAAAATTGTAATATTTTGCAAGAACAATAGACTTCAGACTCGACGTAAAGGGAACCATTCAATTCATCTTTTCTCCCAGACGTTTCGTATTTGTATTGGAGAATGTCTCTTCCTCTTAACTGTGGTCTTTCTCGTTTGCTCCCTTTTGCACTTAGCCCTGTTTTTCGTTGTATCCTATAAAGTTATGTGCTAACTTAAAACCAATTAGAAGTGGTTGAATGGAGTCTGCAATTATTGTCAAAGATTGCCCGCGGTAATCGAAAATTGTCTAATTTAGTACTAATTTTAAGACCAAGATGATAATTTACGGGCTTGGCCTAATGTTGTGGAGAACGTAAACCTTTGAAATTAATTGCTTTTTTTTTGGAATTTAGCTAATTGCAAAAACACTGCGGAACTTTTGTTGTTTATTTACACACGAAACACTTCAGTATAATTTATGTAAGCAGCCTATAATGTTCCCACTGCTGGGACACAGGCCTCTTCTCTCTTCGAGAGGGTGTGGGCTGTAAAGTGTCGCCCGTGTAGATGAGCACTTAGTTAATCGGGTACCTCTACTTACTATGTAGATCTGCCTACCCTATTATTATAAAGAGGTTTTGTAAGTTGGGATGTTCTGATTATGATTTCTTGAAGAAAATAGTAGTACTCTCGTCAAAATCTATATCTGACCACCGTAAGGACTATTCCTGTTTCTAGCGCATATTATTAGTCGACCTAAAAAGGATCCTCTTTTGTTTTACTTACGGACGCAACTGTGGTCATCATGTGCACGGGATTTTGTTTTCAAAACGGCCAGAAGGCCAATTTTCGTAATTTAAAACGTTCAAAATCTAATCACAGTCTCATCTTGGCGACAAACAAATGTCAAAAACTTGTCAAAATGTAGGGAAATTAGAAGTATTTTTTGACAGATTGAGACTGAGATCAGACTGTGAACGTTCTTATAATTACGAGAATTATAGGCCTCTGATATATATATACTAGCTTCTGCCCGCGGCTTCGCCCGCGTGGATGTCGGAAATTATCCCACGGGAACGTGCTAACAGGATAAAATGTATGTGCTTCCCCAGGATGCCATCTATCTCTATGCCAAATCAGAAGTTCAGTGGTTTAGGCGTGAACATGTAACATACAGTTTCAAGTTCAAATCCTCCCCTTAAAAACTGAATTACCCCTTTTTGTCCCGTCAGTGGTAAATTTTCGACAACTTTACTTACATATTATTAATTATTTTCTGTCAAAAGTATCAATACTGAGTTTCGAGTTACTCGGACCGCGCATTCAATTTCTTCCACACAAACTTAACACCCCTTTGAGGGGTAGTTTTGAAAAACTTATAATGATAAACTTTATTACTTACTAAGGCAAGTATTCTTGCCAAGTTTCAAGTTTATTAACTAAATTAATAAGATTTTTCATATAAACTGTATCCCCCGCTTTTCACCCCCACAGGGGTGGAATTTTGAAAAATCGTTTGGGATTATTCATAACTTGATTCAAAGATTATTTATACCAATTTTCGAGTTAATCAAGCCACGCATTATAATCCTCCCTTGTGAAATTAACTACCCCTTTTCAACCCGTTAGGGGTAGATTTTCGAAAAACCCTGATACATGTTACTCTTTATTTTTGGTCTTAAGTATAAACACTGAGTTTCGAGTTAATCGGACCGCGCATTCAAATTATTCCACACAAACTTCAACACCCCTTTATCCCCCTTTGAGGGGTAGTTTTGAAAAACTTATAATGATAAACTTTATTACTTACTTAGGCGAGTATTCTTGAAAAGTTTCAAGTTTATTAACCTAATGAAGAAGATTTTTCATATAAACTGTATCCCCGCTTTTCACCCCCACAGGGGTGGAATTTAAAAAAATCGTTTGGGATGTATTCATAACTTGACTCAAAGATTATTTATACTAATTTTCGAGTTAATTAAGCCATGCAGTAAAATCCTCCCCTGAAAAATTGACTACCCCATTTCAGCCCGTCAGGGGTAGATTTTCAAAAAACCCTGATACACATTATTCTTTACTTTCAATATTAGGTACAAATACTGAGTTTCAAGTAAATCGGACTGCGCGCTAAAATTCTTCCATACAAACTTTGAAACCCCCCAATCCCTTATTAGGGGGTAGTTTAGAAGAAAAAAAAATTACAATCTTCATAATTTATTTAGATAAGTATTCGTGCCAAGTTTCAAGTTTATTAACTCAAGGAATAAGATTTTTCATACAAACGAATTCCCCCCTTTTCACCCTCTTAGGGGTGGAATTTCGAAAAATCCTTTCTTAGTGGATGCCTACTCTTCACGAAGAACCCACCCTCCAAATTTCATGTCTCTAGGACCAGCGGTTTAGGCTGTGCGTTGATCTATCAGTCAGTCAGTCAGTCAGTCAGTCAGTCAGGACTTTGAATTTTATATATATAGATAGGTTTTGGCGATAGTAACTATACTATAGCAGCTGCATTACTAAGACCCTTTTTCATACTTTCAACGACCTTACTTGAAACCTTGGCTCCCGAGACATCCGGTATACTTTTACAAAGAATGTTGAAATCTCGTATCAGTAGTAATTATTTTGAAGTACTTCATTGACACCCTTGCTTATTTCTCAATATATTGTTGGAATAGCTCACCATATTACCAATTTTTATGAGATTGTTTATACAACAAACTTACAACTAGCAATTTATTTAGTTTTAATTGTTTTTCGTGACACACAGTCGTCTTGTAGAGTGAACAATGAGTTTTTTGTAATTGCTGGATGGGCCTGCTCTTGACGTCGATCACGCCTGATGGAAAGCGATGGATGAGGTCTATGATGGAACGAGCGTGCCCAGAAGATGCCTGTTTTGCCCTGCTTTGAAGGCAGACGGGTTAAATGTGGATAGGAACACAAACGCCGTAGAGAGTTCCAAATTTTGTCTGTGTGAAATAGTAACAAACTTGGAGAAAAAGCGCCGAGTACGATTGGTCGGGATAAAAAAGGCACCTGTTTGTTGTACAGACGCCAGCAGGTCAAGCTACCCGAAACTGTCAAATTTTCCCAATCAACCTTGAACCTTAATGCTTTAGCAATAAAGTTGAAAATCTATTAAAGAAATTTGACAGATTGAAGTAGCTTGATGTGCTGGCGTATGTACTACAGTTTTTTAAGGTGAATGTTTTTATCAAATACAGCAGTGCACCGTACGAGATCTATCGCTTCAGAAAGGTCTTGGGAAAGGACTTTTAATTAATCAAATGAACTTAAACTCATGCTCTTTTGCATATAATAAACTAAAGACGACCTTTGATGCAATTCGTTTTATGTTTCAAAAGTTTTCACACATTACATCACGCCTTGTTTCCAGAGGCGTACCTATAGTACACCGAACATGTCATCAGTTATGTTTAAGTCCCTACTTTGCCCGACCGAGCGCTTGCTGCCTCTTGACAGGTAGCAGCTACAGCTGAGCATGAGGTCATTCGTTTGATTAGTTACTCTAGACCAATGAGGAGTCTTCACATTTACTAATTTGTAGAAACTTAAAAAAGCCATAATTATGATGAGACTGTCCACAAAAGAAACAGACGAATACAATTATAGCTTGTCAGTCAGCAAGTTGGACAAACGGCCGGACATGCTCTCCAAACGTAAAACCAATGTATCACACAAGTTAAAGCACACAGATAACTTTTACGATATTAGTTAAATCTTATTAATTAAAAGTGATTATTTTGCAACATCTATTAAATTTTAAGTACCTGTCTGATTGACCTACTGACTCAAATCGATCGTCGTATCAACATTATTTTGACGATCAATATCTGTTTATTTAATTTAAAAGGTAATAAATGTATTATTACACTGATGTACTTTGAGATAACATTGACAAATAAATAATAAATGAGTGGTCAAGAACAATGAATGTTTCAGGGTAAGAAAAAGCTACACGTACTATGTATACAATATGTATATGGTACACCACAGACTACTTGCAGTATTGTCTCTCCTTTCTCTTTAATACGATCTAAAGGTTGTCTTTTCTACATTTATATCTGTAATATTTATGGTGTACATAATAAAGAGTATTCTATTCCTAGTTCTATTCTATGTAGCTGTAGGTACACACGGCTACACATCAAGCTATGCAAAACCAGTATTGGCTGACCGTTCATTGTGAGAAAATATCATACAAAGTGATGCCAAGACAAACTGGTTTTGTATAGCTTGACGTGTAGCCGTGTGTACTATGTCTATTTTTGAACTTTCTACCTTCTTTTCTTCTTCTTCTGGTTCTTCACTCATTCAAAATTCCACCGTCACGTCAACGGGACGTCTACGAGAACAAGATGACAGCACCGTATTTTTACAATTATATAGGCTTTCCTGTAAATCCATTACCTAATGTGTGAGCAATATTTGTACGCCATGCAAGGCAGCACATAGTGACACAACATATTTTTTTTTATACCATCATGTACACGTAAATAAATTTGAATTTGAAGTAACGATACATAAATTCATTATGGCCGCGTGTCCACCGCACGCCGTCACCGGTACGTCACGCTCAGTTCGAATAATCTCGTTTCTCGTTGACGGTGGCGAGTGGATAAACGGTGTTTGGGTTAGACCCAATTTCAAACAAGTGAAGACCCTTAACAAGTCACAGCTTCTTGTTATACAATAACACATAACTTTTTATGGAGAAATTCTTATATCTTGAAGCCATTTCTACGTTATGTCTATAATATTCAAGCAATATCCCATTTCAAACTAATGAATATATTATGTACCTAACTATAGTTTATTGAAATTTAAATCTTATGAATCTATGTATATCGTCATCGTTTACATGGAATAGGTACTTTGAAAATATTCTAAGAATGGTTCGTACCTAACCTATGTCATTTAACATCTCTAATAACAATCCCTTCTTTCTTCACAGGCTGCCAGCGCTCTCTTCACCCTCGATGGAGCGCGAGGCGAAGCCCTATCCCGTCGCTTGGCCCGCAGCGAGCGTCGCCGGCGCCGCTGCAGGGCTGCCCTGGCCATCATAGCCCTGCTGCTACTCCTGGCGGCTGTAGGAGCCGTGGAACTCCTCATGTCGAGAGGACAGAGAGTTTTTGGTGCTGTACTACGCTGAAAACTTGCGACAAGCCATTAGGTGAAAGATGGAAACTATCACTATGTATGGAACTATCGTTAATGGAGGATATTAGGATTCTAGACGATTCATGCCCTGTTTCTGAACACCTGTCAACACTGATAAAAAGACGCAGCACGTCCACCTGATTGCTAACAAAAATGATGCTCCAATTGACACAAACCTGAAGGTACTAAACCAGAGTTAATCTATTTCGACAGTGATATTGGTTGGATATCCTGACTACAACTAATTACGCTTAGATTTAAATAACTATGCCGAAGGAATATATAGCTATTGAGAGTTTATTTAAAGACGTCAGAAAACGAGCATTAGCGATTTAAATGTACGGGCGCGTTCACATATACGTACGTTTGTACAGGATCCTTTTTAACGGATCCGTCGCTACTGGAGATAGTATTCACACAGGAGTGATTTTAAGAGATCGGATCAGTATACTGGATCCGAAATACTGTATTATGGGTGAACTGGCTCATACAACTACATACGCTAATAACACATACGTTTAAACGGACCTGTAAAACGGATTGCTGCTTATTTTGTCGGATCGGTATTTTCTACTGGATCCGGAATACTGTATTATGTGTGAACTCGCTCATACAACTACATATGCTAATAATATACACGTTTGAACGGACCTGTAAAACGGACGTTAAATGTGAACGTGCCCTACGCTAAAATTTTGTGGCAATAAAGTATAGAAAAAAAGGACACTATAGCACACAGAAGTGATAAGAGTTATAGTAGTTTCATCGCACGAAGGCAGATAAATCGTAACAAAATGACTCTTATTTCGACGTGATAAAAGTCACGTAACCCGCCTTCGTGAGATAAAACTTTAAAACGAATATTATAAAACGCAACTTATTTCTTAACTTCATAGCTTAAAATTCAAAATGTGCCAATTACCTGTTAATACACATTTCTGGAGTTGTTGCCCCCAAATAAATTAACTGTGCGAGTCGCCTATAGGAAAAAAAAAAAAAGAATGTGATGATTCGCCCGTTTCGGGTGAGTTCAATGGAATCGACTAATGAGCCAATTCAGTGCGTACGTTTTCTATTTTAATTCATCCGATAGCGACGAGTCAGTTCTTCGCAGCTTGGTTCTCCACATCTTCATTACAAAACTTTTGGCCCAATAATTACAGCTGAACAACAGAAAACATAACAATTAGTCACTTTATGTGAATTTAGATTCTACGGTCTCCGCATTGGGTGGATATTTAAACTCACAAGGAGTTAGAATTTCTATTATGTATCTCCTGATGAAATATCTGAAATTCCTGCCAAGACGTTGGCACCGGCAAAAGCTGTTTGGAATGTTGGCACTCATATCTAATCCTTATGCATTCACGACACGGAGATTTGAGGCGTGGGACATTGGGATCTTGATTTCAGAGCTTGGGAGCCTGTCCAGATAAGGCTACTAACAAATTCAATGTAGGGACGAGAATAAATTTTGTTGTCCCAATACTTCGCCAGTTCCACGGAGCGCAGAGGTAACTTTGGATGCATATTTTTGGAGGAGGTGGAGCATAAGTGTTTCCTTTTAAAGAACAGCATTAACAGAAACGCTAGTCATCTCATATTATTATTTTCGCTGTGAAAACAGAAACGAGATCGATTACACGTTTCCTCTGAATAGTCTAAGGCAGAGATCTAAAAATTCAGCATCTGCTTTGACATATTCCCATCTCTATCTCGCAATTGTAGTTTGGCAGTTGTTCGACCGTGACAGAAATACTCAACACTTGGTCAGAGTATGTGCTAAGTTAAGTTTGTAGATGTTGGCCTAGCACTCTAACCAGAAGGCCAATTCTCGTAATTTAAAACGTTCAAAATCTAGTCGCAGTCTCATCTCAGCGACAAACAAATGTCAAAAACTTGTCAAAATGTAGGGAAATTAGAAATATTTTTTGACAGATTGAGACTGAGATCAGACTGTGAACGTTCTTAAAATTACGAGAATTACCCCTCAGACCCTAGCTAAGATAACATAAGATAATTTTTATTTGTCCAAAACATGAGTATACATACACATGGCATGCAAGATGTTACAGCAAATAATCTGACAGTCATGTTTTGTCTGAACGGCGTACAAATATGAAATTTAGGACGCTACACAGCTATACCTACTGCTATAGTGTAGCTTCGGAATCGTAATACGTAACTTAGCTATTAAAACTGAGCTAAGTAAATAGGTAAGTTATCTTAAGATCTAATAAGAATGCTTGTTTTAAAAATGTAAATAAGTTTAAAATTTCCATGCTTCAAAAGCAAACGATTTGAATTCCACTATCGAAAATATTGTTAAGTTACAATTAAGTTAACGGTAAGTAGTTAATTTTGTAAATATATTTTTCCTATTCGGACCATTTGGTATTAAAAATATTTATCTAAGTTAATTGTCTTTCTACTTAGTTCTAGCTTAAAATGAACTTAAGACGAAATTAAAACCCTTGGTACAGAAAAAGGTTCCCAAATTCACATTCAAGTCAATTAAAATTTTATCCATCCTTAGCATCCATAGCCAGCGACTTTGTCCGTATACAGACGCCAGCACATCTACAATCCGTCAAATTTCTTTAATAGATTTTCAACTTTATCTCTAAAGCATTAAGGTTCAAGGTTGATTGGGAAAATTTGACAGTTTCGGGTAGCTTGACCTGCTGGCGTCTGTACAATTTGTTGTTCCCCAGACCCACCCTCGTGTAGCGGGATCGTCCGAAAGGGTTACCGCTGCCCTGGAACATAAAGGGCTAAGGAAGGAACACGGGTGGGTTTTAGTCAGTAAGAGTCTGACACTCCCTTCTGCTCCACCCAGAGCGGGAGAGGTCATTTGATGATTTCCCATCCTCAAAAAAAAAAAAAAGACCCACCCTCGTCTCAACGCATCACCTGCTCGCGGTTTTACTTCGTTTTCGTTTACCGTTCTTTATTTTTTCCTTTTTATGCCCCAGAGGGTCATAGCGGGATATTAAATACCTTTTTTTAAAAACTATATCAAGGATTGGGCTATTAAATGCAAAAAGAACTTTTCAAATCCGACGAAGCTCTCCTCTAGTAGTACAGTCACGAACAAAAGTATGTATACACTCGACTTTATTCAAGAGCGATTCACTCCTTTATTTTTTAAAGGAAATTTTATGTTGTTACAAACATAGCATTTTCGAACCCATAGGTTTATGTAATGTGTCGTATTTCAACGTTGCCATCGTTATTTCACGAAAAAAATCGCAATTAAAAGCTGTCAAGTGTTGACATATTGGTGCTCGTGACTGTACTCCTACTCCGGTAGTTCCAGAGTAGCGCGTTCAAACAATCAAACTCTTTTAGCTTTATTATAATTTAGTATCAGTATAGATAATAATAAAAATGCGAAAGTAACGCTGTGTGTCTGTTACATTTTCACGCCTAACAGCTGACTGGATTTCGATTAAAATTTAGCATACAGTTAAACCAGTACCTGGGTTAGGTTATAGGATATTTTTCCTTCCAGAGTACGTTCCCATGGGATATTTTTTTACGCGGGCGAACCCGCTGGCAAAACCTAGTAGCTTGATAAAATGACTAAAGGTAAATGATTTTATTTCTGCAAGTCCCTACTTGAAAATATGATTGACGTGTAAAAGTGTTTGTACGAACCTTCGTGCAAACACTTTTACACGTCAACCATATTTTAAAAACTAGATGAGGTCGGCGTTTCCTACCTGACTGCAGGAACTTTTATTTGTTCATATTTAAACACTAGACGATTTTAACACCTAATCATTCATTTTGATTAGAAGATTCGAATATTCTTTGTTCTAAAGGTAAAGAATTATAAAATGTTTTTATTTTAACTTCCATTTTTCTTCGTCCTTTAACTCAAGGATACGAGAGAAAGGGAATGTACGTAATTTAATAATTACTTCATCATTAACATCTGCCTAGCCTTGTTCCAACTATGTTGGGATCGGCTTCCAGTCTAACCGGATGCAGTTGAATACCACTATTTTACAAGGAGCCTATCTGAGCTCCATAACCCAGTTACTGGGTAATAGAATACCCCTTGGTAAGACTGGTTATCAGGCCAATTATGAAATAAATTAAAAAATCAACGGGTTGCACTCCGGGAGTGCTGGCAGAAGTGAAAACTTGAATATTAACGTTGTGTATTTTTTATATTTTAGAATGCGGTCTACTCTCCCTCCGTCTTACGAATTTTCGATCAGGTCACGTGTTTTGACGCGAGCTCCGGCTTACGAATTTTCGATCAGGTCACGTGTCCTAACGCAAGTTTAACATTTTTTACCCATCACAAAAAAAAAATGCTAAAAAGTTTTCACTTCAAAAGTTTTCCCTTCAAAAATGAGAATTAAGTAAATAATTACTTGTCGGTCAAATTAGAATCAATTTTGATGTACGTTCGCTGTTGTGGATTAAGGTAATATTAACACATAATTATTAGGTACCTAGGTACCTTTACGATGTTTAAAAGAGCAATGTCAAATGTACTGGTATAGGTTTGTCCCCTGATGCGATACTCATACAGGTAGGTACCGCTATCTTTTATTATTTTAAAATATTTTAAATACTTAAGTACTTTTCTCGAAAATAATATCTTTGGATAAACAGATTTAGCATCGCATTGACTTACAAAAAAAAAAGAAATAGGTAAGTATCTAAAATGTTGGGAATCTGCATCCTCGCTCATGTTTGAAAATATTTTTTAATCAATAAGTAGGTATGTAATTGTTTAGATAAAACTTTTATTTTATTTGCTGTATTTAGTTTTATTTATCATAATTATATCATTATTGTTATAGCATATAGTATATTGTTAAAAATGAAATTTGATAGTGGGATACAATCTTTTTAATTATATTATTAATTTTAAGCAAGCTTTTGTGTATATTTTAATGGCATTAGCTTTCCCATTATTTCGAGCCCATACGAATGAAGAAGCTGATCTAAATTTATTTTTTAGATGTAGATAAATAAATTAGGTTACGTTAACGATTTGTCTTTTGTTACGAAATAAGCTTTTGAAAGTTTTAGCTTTTTATTTACTGTAGCTATCAGAATGGCGTACGTATGCGGATCAATCATATAAGGTCGCCATTATAATAGCTAAAAAAATTATAATATATAAAATAAATATATAATTTAATTAAAACAGTTCTTATTCAAGAAATACTCGTACTTAATTCAATTAAAAATCCAATGTGAAAAATTCTATTTTGATCCTATGATTATATTCTATTGAATTAAGATGAACGAAAATTAAAAATAAAATTTACTACTGGTCTTTTTTCTGTTGGTGCCATAAAACATAAAAATATACATACAAAATCTAATCTATGTAGGTATACAATTTATTTGCCTTTTCTCCTTTTATTTCGATATTATGAAAACCATAAATAGCTATTATAAGTTAGTTGTTAAGGTAATATGGCCACATACATACAAAATAAATACGAAATACCTAATTTTAAATATTGTTTTTTTTCATCTACATTATTTAGTTTCCTGCACATGTTTCGTGTTTTGCATAGCACAAATTATTCGACTGGCTAGATACCTAATTCAATCTATTTTCTGTTTCTAGCTTCTTGTTCTGTTACCATTCTATAAAATTATCATAGAGTCACCATAAAACAACACGATTGCCATGTTAAAAAATTCTTGTGTTGTGGCCTTTTTTTATTTAAATATTTGTGATTGGAATAAATGTGATTATTGTACCTTTTAGTATATTTTTATAAGTATTCGACTTTTGTAATTTGTATTAGTGACCATTTTAAATTTCTGCACAAAGTGCGAATGTATTTTTTCAGTATAAATAAATTAAATAAATAATTTATTTGACTTTTTATTTAAAATAAATAGAAAATAACAGTTACCTACAGCCTACATACTATTTAAAATATCCTTTGGCACATAGATTGAAAATACAGAGTAGAATTAAACATAGTAGGAAGTTTGCGTATCTAAATATCGCAAGCATCGACTTGTAAGAAAAAATATTATTCATAGGTATGTATCTGTCGCAGTAAGATGGTTAAAGCCGTGATATAGTGATATCCCTAGGAATATTTAAACCACTTTCTTAAGCTTATATTGCGGTATATACTCGTAGCTATATTCCCAGCGATATAACTATATCACTTACTGCGACATATCTATTGTTGCGAGGCGAGGCGGGAGTCTTACGTCGTCTTGTGATTAGTAAGTAAGACTTGAAAGTAACGTTTATTCGGCGAATAACACGGCATCTACTTTCTGGTCTTGTTCGTTGGTTGGCACGTCATCTACCACTTGGCACGAGAATGCTACTGCCACCACCTGAAAAATAAAGTTAAAAAGGATATTATCATGAATAAGTTATAGTAGGTAGTAGGGTTTTGCCCAGGACCACCGTACGGCTAGTAAAAAAAAAAGTTATACTGCTACATGGATCTTTTGGCGCCTGAATGACATTGACAGTTGTTGGTAAACATTTGTGAAATTGTCCCAGAAATCGTATTGACAAAACAAGATGGCGGCGTTAGTTCCGATTTTGGTCACGCGCCGAAAGAACCTTGTCGCGCTGTATCTTATTCAACCACGTGACCCATGAATGACTGTAGGTGGAGAAGTATCAGTATCAGTGCCATTCTATAAAATTATCCCATTTATAAACTTATTCGAAGTAGGTAGGTAGTAACTTCATAGTTCCAAGCAAAAAAAATATACCATTCTTAAACGAATAGTGTTTTAGTTGATAAATAATAAATAGTGAACGAATTCGCGAAAATAACGAAATCGGCCATTAGTCATTGTTATGTTCTAAACAACAGAAAGAAATTATAGTGTTAGGACTAAGGATTGTAGAGAATTAAATGAATTCTTGTCTATTTAAACCTACATCTTTTTTCGTGCTAAGGGTGCGGAATATAGTTGGTTTCAATATTTAGCTGTGATATTCAGCAGAAGAACAGTGAAACATATTATTATAAGAAAAAAAATCACTTTGCACGTACCTTAGGTGCAGTTTCGGGGTTACTCCTGAGATTAGCGAGAAACTTGTCGTAGTAGCCGCCGCCGTGGCCGCATCTGTCACCAGACTTGGAGAACGCAACACCAGGGGCTATGACCAGGTCCAGACCTCCTGAAAAATAGAGTACTTATTGGTAGATGGAGAAGATGGCGGGACGGCCTTGACGCCTACAGATAGTATTGGATCAACTAGCTGAAGACAGAGAGGAGTGGAAAGGAGAAAGGGAAGTCTTTGCCCTGCAGTGGGACAACATAGGATAAAAAAACTTGAAACCAGGTGTCAAAGGGACACCCGGATGGAACGAAGTATAACTGGCTTGCTTTCTATGAGAGAGAGAGAGACAGACAGAGAAACACGCGCACGCCGCACAGCTTACAACTATAGCAAAAAGTGTCGTTCCAACTTTTGGTCTTATTTTTTTCCGTCTAGCCTCCTTTCGCAACGCGCGATAAGGAACTTCGTTCCAAAAATAAATAGTAATTTTGGTAGAATCAGAAAAGGCAGGAAAACTACTCCTAGTTCAGTTCAGCAGAAGGAATTCGCAATTTTACTCTCTACAATGATTGTGAAATGTTTAACCGGTCAACGTGTATCAGTTGCAAGCGCACCTACTGAATGTTGAGTCCTGGGTTCGATCGTCAGAACGCGTAGCTAGACCACCGTAAAAACAAAAGAAATGAAGTTTGCAACGGTGCGATGTCAAAAATGAATAAAAGAACTGTCACTTTGTATGGAAAGTGATTTTCGTTATTAGTAGAGTTCAGATAGAAGTGATAATGCTACAGGTGCGGCAGTGTTATTGGGCTTATCTCAGTAGCAACTCAGGTTAGTACCTGGTGAAGCTTTATTTTGTACTAACTGCGCCCCGCGGTTTCACCCGCATAAGTTTCGATCCCGTGGGAAAATCGGGATATGTGTTAATCCTGGTAATAAACTATCTGCGTGCCAAATTTCATCCAAATCCGTGTAAGTAGTAGCTTTTGCGTGAAAGAGTAACAAACATTCATCCATCCATCCATCCTTACAAACTTTCGCCTTAATAATATTAGTAGGATGTTTAGTGGTGATTTTGAGTACAATCTGGCAAAATCGGCCATTATCGATTCATCCAACATCCATTGCAAGTGCGGTGCTCCTGAACAGACTATGTCCCCTCTGCTAGTTAGACTATCCAAAATGTACATTCGCCTGCATACTTGACGTTCTGAACTATGCCTCTGACGCTGCAACAAACGTGGCCACCTACGGGGACCTAAGAGTATATAGGTATATGCAAAAAAGATACACCGTTGAAATGAAGAGAAGAATTCTGTGAGGCTACAATTTAAAAACCTACCTGACTCAATAGCATTTTCTCTCCTCTGATCCTTCGCGTGCTGAGCAATGCCATGTCTAGTAACGAACATGTTCTTCTCATCATGAGTCTCAAGGAGCAGCATCTTCATGACACCACCAGCGTACTGTGGGACGAAGGCTGATGCCCCTCGCGCCTTTATGTGGCTAATAATGGGGGCTGTGTTGATCTCCTGGTCAGTGCTCATATATAAAGCTACGCGTTTCGTTGATTTGTACCAGGGATGGTTGATGACCTAGAAGATTTTAATAATTTTGTTAATAAGAGTTGTTATTTTATGTAAATCTGACTGGCGCGCAATTGGAGAGATAAGCCTCTCCAACTGTCCAGCAGAGGAGTGCTGTAAATATATTAATGGTTAAATTAAATTCTGAATGTTGGCCTTGTACCTATTCCTCATTCTCTTAAAGGAAATATGTTTCTGATTAGCTTAAAAGCTTACCTTATCGTACACAATCTCGGACTGTCGTTTCTTGTCCTCTGCGGTAAGTGCTGCAATGCGAGCCGCTATCTCATTCCTCAGCAGCGCCTTAGCTGGATTCGGAGCTATCTTCGACATTTTGCACTTCTGGAAGATCATTATTAACTTTAAAACTGTAGCTGATCAGCTATACCAATAGGTATTAGGTATTTAAAGATCCACTACGAATAACAATAAGATACGTCGAAGTGTCAGTTGTTTAGGTTTCTTACTGAAGGTTACTTTTTCAACTGAAAAACTGTTTGGAGATAACCTAAAAAGGCTACAAAGAGCACTTGCCAAAGACTTACATATTGTTATCTGTAATGTATTGTTATGCTAATTAGTATGGTAATGTATGAGTAGAGTTACAGGTTTTACATTTTAAACGATAACTAGCTTCTGGCCTCGGCTTCGTCTGCGTGAAATTTCTTGTTTTGACATAAAATACTTATATCGTATGACACTCGGCATCAGCAATGCTGTTGCTTCCCATTACTGAAAGAATATTCGGAATCGATTCAGTAGTTCCGACAATTACCGCCTACACACAAACTCACGAATTTTTACATCTTTATAACATTAGTAATTATGTAGTTAGTCCTATCCTACTAATATTATAAACGTGAAAGTTTGTATGGATGGATGGATGTTTGTGTCTTATGTCTTTTTATCCAGATATTCCCACGGGATCGAAACTTATGCGGGTGAAACCGCGGGGCACTGCTAGTAATTGTATATTCATTCTCGTATTGACGCGAACTTCGTAAAAATACAGCCAGTCAGCAAAGTGACTAATGGGAGAGGAATGGAAGCGGGGCTCACTGTCCAGGATGCACTGGACGAATTACCAGGACGAACCTACCCTACACAGAAGTGTATGCCGCTCGTGGATGCTATTTTGACTAAATGTCGGTCGGTTAAGCTACGCTTGCCGTGGTCGGTGCGTGACCATCGACTCCATATCGAGACCCCTCCGTGCCTCAGAAAGTACGTTAAGCCATTGGTCCCGGCTGTCATTCGTAGATCTTTGATAGTCTTTACGCGTAGTCACAAGCCCAAAAGTCTGACAACCAGTCTTACCAAGGGGTATCGTGTTGTAACTGGGTTGTGGAGGTAACTGTTGTAACTGATAGGCAGTCGCTCCATGTAAAATACTGGTATTCATGCATTGCATCTGATTGGACTGGAAGCCGACCCCAACATAGTTGGGAAAAGGGTAGGCATGTCGAACACCAAGCTTACCAAACATATTTGATCTAAATTCCAATGTTTTAGGGCTTTAATATCGGGCAGTATAATTTATTGGGTAACGCGAAAGGTCAGTTATGAGCACAGGGGCCATATCATGACGTATCACTGCCACCATTTTTCCAGTGTGAGAGCGAGACGGAGCTATATAAGGCCGATAGCACCATCTCTTTTTTTAGAATGGAATGGTGATGGCATTAATTCTTCATGATACGGCCCTAGGTTTTAATCTTACTAATAAGTATTATGAACGTGAAAGTTTGTATTGTATGGATGGATGGTTGGATGGATGGATGTTTGTTACTCTTTCGCGCAAAAACTACTGAATAGATTCGGATGAAATTTGGCACACAGATGGTTTATAACCAGGATTAACATATAAGATACTTTTTATTCCGATATTCCCACGAGATCGAAACTTATGCGGGTGAAACCGCGGGGCGCAGCTAGTTGGACATAAATCTATCAATGATGATGATAGATGCATTTGAAATAAGGTCGAATAATTTAGCTTTTTAGGTCAAATCAGAAATTATGTGGGAATTAGATAAATTATCGGTGATATAATGAGTTTTATGTCTGCTAATTGGATTGATTAATTTATTGAAGACAGCTTTGTAGGGCTATCGAAATTTGAAATGACCCAACTAGCAAAATAATCCTGGAATGCGATTTTATAATGCTACGTGGACTTATAAAGCTCCGATGAAGGTTTTGGTGGTTGCTACTACGCTTATAACAGCATAAATACATGCTGTCTTTACTCAAGTACGTTGTATCCTATAATTTGTACTTATATCCGTATATAGGATCATATTTCCTGACAAATATAGGATCAAGACTCCTATAAAAGCATGAAATAAGAGTAATTTTACTCAAGAGTAATTACTACGGTAAGTCAGACTTAAATGCGCCTATAAGATAACATCTGCGGGCCATTTAAATCTTAATACTCCTGTAGGAGCATGTACCAGGAGGATATGCACTGAGGAGCAATTACTCTTGTTATTTTTACCTATAGTCTCATACAAGCTAATATTTTGTGGCCAATATAAGTAAATTAAAGTTAAACTACTGTAAGTAATTTATGTATCTGGTTTGGTTTAACATAAGCTTAGAAGTAACTGTTAAAAGAATTTCATATCCACGTTTTAAAAATAATAAATCACCAAGATTATAACAGGATAAAATGTTCTCTATATTTTTTTTTTTAGATTTATCGTATGCCGTTTTAAACCTAGACATATTTATATAGGCATTCCACAGTAGTGTTATTGTCTAAGTAATCTCAAATAATCCTGGTTAAAACTCTTAAGAAGCCACTTTTGCTTGTAACGACCAGTACAAGGCGAAAACACGCTTTATATAGTTTTGCAAACAATGGCGACTCTTCTTCGGTTTTGAGATAACCCAATATAGAACCAATATACTCATATTGGTACTATGTCACACTTGAAAATGCTAAAAATACTTATTTTAGCACTATGTCACACTTGGAAATGCTTACTAAGAAAATGTCAGCTGCCTTCATAATATAAATTTAATATTAATTAATACTAAAATGTAAATAAGCAAATTTCAAGAGGCGCTTTAAAATTGTTATAAAAACCATGATAGATTTCACGGAAAATTCATGTTCCCCTACGAATAAGCTATAAGACTAAAGATTTGACAACACTAACATTTTGTTTTTCAACTATGGTTGACATTAATAAATTCTGATTCATTTAGATACTTCAAGATGTTAAAAATATTTTTTTACAGAGCACACAAGTTCCGATACACTCACTTTGACTGTTCACAATATATGAGCTTATGGAAGCATTTCTAGGCGCGTATTAATCTATTTTTTTACTATAACTTACTTATATTATTATTAACAGGAGTATTTGCATTGACGTAATTCAATTACAGGAGCAATATAGGCGTAATATGGCATTTCAGCGGTCTAATATAAATACGTTATAAGTAAAAGTAGACTTATAAAGTGGGCCCTTTTCGCGACTTATATGTGGATATAAGTCTCATATAGTCCTCGATAAATTATGGTTCTAGGATAGTATAAAAACCACTTTTTGCTAGTTGGGGAGCCTATAATTACTACAACTGGATTTTGAATACATTTTCTACATTATGTCGTACTTGCTACTATTTGCTATCGCGATTCGTTTTCGTCTCAAAATTTTGAAACCTTTCTTACACTAATAAATAATGATACTATTAAATTAGCAGTACGTTTTTTCTCAAGCCGGTAAGTAACACATGATTATAACAGGCCGTGCAACCCGCCAAATCTGGTCTTTTTTCTCAGAAGCCAATAACGTAATAAGAAACTAACACACCTAAGTATGACTATTTAAGAAACAAAAAAACAATGCTACACCATTCAAGAACTAGTTTCTCTAGCTAGAGAAATAGCTTAAATATAATTAGGTATACAATAACAAACGGGTCAAAGTCAAAAGATATAGTCACGAGTAGTTTGCTAGGATCTAAGAAATTAATAACCAATAATGATTTTTGTTTCGGACCAAAGAATCCCTAAAGTGTTAGTAACATAATATTAAAACAACTAATGAAATGATAACGCAAATTATTAAACTTGCCGAGTGACAAACACAAATGAATGAAATGATAACGCAAACTATTAAACTTACCGAGTGACACGACAAATACACAGTGCGTAAGAAGCAGACTGATATGAAATCAAACGGAATTTGATAATATAACATGAGAATAGCGCTAACCAAAACAAACTAAATGTGACATTATTTTCACACGTGGTCATACTAGTAACGCCATCTGTGGGTATAGCGCTGAACTACGTAGCTACCTTACTAAAAAGAAGGGGCGATGTGGTGATAAAATTATGTTTAGTTGTTACTGTTCTTGATAACAGATGTCGCTCTGATACGCGAGCAAACAAAGCCAGTCACAGGTACTGAGATTTTTCTAATGGAAACTCCCAATAGCCCAGGTCGAGAAAAGTCTCAACCTGGGAATCCAACGCAGAACCTCAAGCTTAGCAGTCACCCTTGCGATTACTAGACCAACTAGCTAGGCTGACAATAGTCAAACAAGAAGAAGATAATAAACGAACAAGAAGGAGTTATGTATGTGCCTAAGCACTAAATTGATATTAATTATTATAGGATAGGAATATAGGAATTAGGATAAGCTATATCGTGACTCTAGATGTGACACCTCGTAAATACGAACCTGTCAATATTCCAGGAGAGACAAAAACTGTTTTGATAAATTTTATGTATATTGCATGCTTTTGGTTATTTTATTGAATATTAAATAAAATACCGCATGTGTTCTTGTATGTACATAAAAAATCACCTTGGCATGCTTGGTGTCTAATAACAACTTACAAGGTCCCACACCACCTTCCTAAGGGCTTCGAAGTCTTGTTACGAGATGTCACTAAAAGTCAGTTTTTAAGTGAAGTAAATCTCATGTACATACAAGGTATTACCAGAAAGATAGAAAATTGCGTGATGCGCAATTTCGCATCAAAATGTAAAATTGACCAATAATATTGCAGTTACGAGGTATCACATCTAGAGCGATGATATGGTCAATATCCAGCTTTGGTCTATCTACGAAGAGCTAAAGCTAACCCCTCGCCAAAAGATGGATCCTTTCATCATTATTTATAACAATCAGAGATAAAACAATGAATTCTTCGATATTATCTTAAACTAGCTGCGCCCCGCGGTTTCACCCGCATAAGTTTCCATCCCGTGGGAATATTGGGATAAAAAGTATCCTATGTGTTAATCCAGGGTGTCAGTCAGTATGTCCATTACAAATTTCATCAAAATTTATCCAGCCGTTTGAGCGTGATGAAGTAACAAACATACACACACAAACTTTCGCTTTTATAATAGGTATTAGTCTGATAGACAGAGCTCAGACAACCATATCAAAATTATCAAAAACCGAGTAGAATTTGACATTAATAGCGAAACGATTACAACATGAGATTGATTACAAATGATAAAACTATACTTAGCTTTACATTCATACATTAAATATTTAAAAAAAAGGAGGAAAATAGTAGTTATCCCACCAGTGTCGCTCCTAAGTCCAAGCTATCGTTGACGTTGGTCAGGGCTGTAAGCGGGTAAGAAAGAACTAAAGAAAGAGAGAAAAAACATTTATTTAGAACAGACTAAAAGACACACAATACACCAGATACATACATCAGACAGAAACTAATAAAAAAAACAAATAGAAAGTATAAAGACCGATCTAAGAAATTAGCAGGAAAGTGTGTCTCACGGCTGCACCAAAAAGGCCCAGTTCAGCAAAAATGCCAGACAATAGTGCCTGACGCTGGTTTCAACTGAACCTGCCGAACGATTCTGTAAAAATCTCAACGTGAATAGTTAGGTGAAGTGAGCTTAGAGTGAGCTGTCAATAGTCTCAATCCGTAGCATTAGTTGGAATGACAGCTCACACCACGCTCACTTCACCTAAGTTTTCACGGTGAGATGGTTACAGAATCGCACTGCTGATGTGTGAGGTGACGGATGTAAATCAGTTTTACACTGCAACGTGACGTGTGTATGCATACATAAATAAGATGAATATGTAACAGATAAAAAATAGTAACGAATATGTACATAAATAGTGTGAGTTGACTAATATTGCAAAAATAAACCAAAAAGTACTGACAAATATAATGAGATGGCCGCGTGATAGACATTCGCTAATATGTAAATAAATAAATTCTTCGAAACCACTCAGAACAACATAAGCCGGTTTTAAAACGATGCCTAACTTAATTCCACGTTCCAACACATTGTCATTAATCCGTGCATTTCATCGCACAATACGCTGCAAACAGCCGAGCGCGGCGGACGATATACAGACCGTTTGCAACTTGTGTGAATTGAAATTGTCTTAGCTATGATTTGTATTGGGAATATTGGGATTAGCCCAATACGATACGAACGTCTATAATTAAGTCAGCTAAACATTGTTGGCGAAAGTGGAGATGGAAGTAAAAACACATGTACGAAAAGTACCTATAGGTAAGGATGAAAGGTAAGCACTAGTCGACAGTAGTAATTATTATTTGGAGAAACAACTCGTCATGGTTTCTTGTGTAATGTGAAAACCCACTTTTATTAATTTTCTGCCTCCTTCCTACAGTCTTATAGTTGTCACATCACAAACTGCACAGAGGTTCGTCTACTGCCAGGTCTTGGTGAAGGATGGGTGAAATGGCGCCATCCCGACCTCGCACGTACGTTGACAAGTAAACATGGCTCAGCGATGCCCAAGTTGAAACGTAACTTTTATTTTAATTTGTTTGTTTTGCATTTTGCAGATCTCACATCTGCGAATGGGACGCAGCAGTGCCGCGTATAACGCAACCATAACCACCGGACCGAGGATACAGAGGACACCAGCCAACCAACCAAGCCGAGCGTCATCATCAGCAAAAGCAAAACCCAGCAATGAGACTGTATAACATTATAACTAGTTATTTATATTTTCGTGCAACACTCACCGAAACACTGACACATACTCAAGTGGGTAGGTATATCTACCTTTTTTTTTTTCAAGATGTGAAATCATCAAATGACCCCTCCTGCTCTGGGTGGAGCAGAAGGGAGTGTCAGACTCTTATTGACTAAAACCCACCCGTGTTCCTTCCTTAGCCCTTTATGTTCCAGGACAGCGGTAACCCTTTCGGATGATCCCGCTACCCTGGCAGGCTTCGGCCCTATCGATCGGACCCCGTCAATCTTGCTGACATCTCTTTGCGGCGCGCGTGGAACACATACACGCTGTCCGGCACATATCTACCTTCCTTTGCGCTTCTATGAGATATTGCCGTAAGCGTTGACTAAAAACGACTATGGTGTTAATTTCTCTAATCGGCGGTGGCAGGTTATTCCATATTTTGGAAGCCGCGTAACTAAAAGCGGCTGTTCTATGCTGGGTCTGACTGGGTCGAGAGTTGTGGCGAGCATTGCCTTCTCCCACATTCTCGTCTACTGGCTCTCCAACTCAACTTGTCGTACAGGTAGTCCGGTTCCTGGTATTTAACTACACCAAACAGAAGGCACGCTAAGTTTAGTTTGCGTCTCGATTTCATTTTCAATGTGAAATGTTTGTTTAAAGATCGAGTCACGTGACTTTTGAGAGGAATTTTATAACAAAACCGAGCATAAGCGTTTTGGACCCTTTGAATGAGCCGATCTATGCGAGCCAATAGGCGCGGGCCGAAGAATGTATCCGCGTTGTTTAGCCTAGACAAAACCAGGGTTTCAGCTAGCCGCTCCCGCAGCGTTTCGGACTAGTACGGCCTAATCTTGTACTGAACTTTCAGGCGGTAAAAGCAGTTTCTTACTGAGCCGGCTACGTGATTTTCGAAACGGAGGTCTTTGTCCATGTTAAGACCGAGATTCCGAGCCTCATAGACTCTGTCAATAGGTTCGCCCATTAGCTCCAGGTGAAACGTTGCGGGTAATTTAGCTAGTTTCTGCCTTGTGCCAAATACCATGTATTTCGTCTTGATTGGGTTTAGTGACAGGCAATTTTTCCAGGTTGCAATTCTACGAAGGTCTTCGTTTAGATCTTTAATGGCACTATAGTATTCCTCTGGAATAAAAGATATGTATAACTGGACGTCATCGGCGTATATGTGATGCAAGTGCATCTCTGGAGGCATTGAATTATATCTGCACGGTATAAAATAAATATAATTGTAAACTTTTCTCTATGATTACAATCACCTCATCCATTCAGGATATAAATATAAATATTGTATTGTCCTGTTGTAAAGTAAATCAACTAATAGGGCCGCGAAACAGCCAAGCCGTAGATTTTGACCAAGAATGTTAGGTTTGTAGAGTCCTAATCGCTAACGCTGATAGATATTGACTGAATTCTAAGCAAGTATACATTTATTTTTACATTCTGTGACTACTGTAACTCACACACTTGTTAGAATTCTAGGAAAATCATCTACTTTTACAATATTTGTAAATATGTGAGCACCATGTCCAGGTAATTCAGTAAGCAGGCAGCAAGTTGAGACGACATGAGTAGCCTAAAACATTACCTACAGCTAGGTTACAATGTATTATTTGCCAGTGAGCCCCAAACTTGACAGTTAATCTTCATCTTGTTAGGATGACAGGTGGTACTCAACATCCATTTCCTCCATGGATGACAGGTGTGGATGAACTAAACACCCACAGATCGAACCGTCATGCAACGTAGCTGACATCTCCATTACGTTATCATGGTGTTCCGATGGAACGGGATCACGGAATGGGGCCGGCCGATAACGAATTGATATCTAATAAAATCGGTGTTCTGGAAATTTCCATAGTTAATGAATAAACATAAACGTATTGATTGTAAGTATCAGTATGTATCCTGCCAGGGTAGCGGGATCATCCGAAAGGTTTACCGCTGCCCTGGAACATAAAGGGCTAGGGAAGGAACACGGGTGGGTTTTAGTCAGTAAGAGTCTGACACTCCCTTCTGCTCCACCCAGAGCGGGAGGAGTCATTTGATGATTTCCCATCCTGAAAAAAAAAAAAAAAGTATCAGCATGTATGGTATACTTACAATCAGTACCTAGCACAGCACTGGTGGCCAGTGGTATCAGCCCAGACTTACGAGTTCTAGGTCGTGAGTTCGAACCGAGGCAGGCACTTTACTTTGTGTATAATTTCATCACCACTGCTCTCTAAACGGTGAAGGAAAACATTGTGAGGAAACCGGCATGTACCAAAAATTCGAAGACATGTGAGACATTCTCAACCAGCACTGGGTCCGCGTGGCGGGTTTTCGCCCACTCCCTCACACAGAGAGGAGGCCTGTGTCCCAGCCACAGAACAGAAAAAAAACGTTGTTTTTCTGCCGGTCGATTCTGTAAAAATCTCACCGTGAAAACTCAAGTGAAGTGAGCTTGATGTGAGTTGTCAGTAGTGTCAATCTCTAGCGTTGTTTGGAAAGATAGCTCACTCCACGCTCACTTCACCTAAGTTTTCACGGTGAGATGGTTACAGAATCGCACTGCTGATCTGTGGTCCCAACAGTGGGAACATTATAGGCTGATTTTGCTTATGCGATGTGGCCTTTGAAGGAAAGTGATCTATCAGTCCAGGGGTCTACTCCGAAGTAGTATCGGCCGAATGTTCGGCCGTTTCCTGCTACGAAGTTACTGTTTGGTTCGGTCGGTTCCGATCCTACACTCCTACACTCTTTCGAATATTGACTATGGTCCCGACCCAACTGAGCCGATCCGAACTTTTTTCGCATTTTTAAATAATATTCGGTTCGGCCATGTGTCGGTCCGATCCGAACATTCGCACTTTGCACTTCGGAGTAGGTCCCCTGGACTGCTTGTCCCGTTTACCTAAGAGAGCCCAGCCCTTTGTCCCAAGACATTTTCTCAGGATGTTTTTCTCCGTCGTTTTTAAAGCTGCCTAAAATATAGGTACAGCAAATTAAAGGCTCCTTTGACAAAAGTTAGTAATAAGCGAAATGTGTCGGATACTGTAACCAGAGATGATTGATATGCAACAGGAACGTGAGAGAGTCCTCATCTTACGTGTACTTTATCATTTGTCGTTTGTTTTATTATCATCCGTTTTGTTGCCATGGAGATTTGCAGTAAAGAGCATTTTTGTATAGGTTGGGCATTATCGCCTTTTAATTAATATCTTACCATAGCTAGAATCCTAATGGCGTTTCTTATTCACTAAGAATAGTGTATTTAAGGACAAATTTTGCCAACGCCAGATAATTTTATCGGAGGAATGATTACTGACAGTTCGTCCATACAAAAACTGTCAGACGTCAATTTTATTCCACGAATAAAAATTGTCTATCGATTAAAACATTAACCTTAAAGTGAGTATAGTTAGTTGATAAATTAGGTTCAACTGATTATTTTTCTTTTATAATAATTATTTATAAGTGTAATATTTTACAATAAAAGTAGGACTTAAATTAATTTCAATCAATCAATTCAGCCTATCGCAGTCCACCGCTGGACGCGGACCTCATCCAGGCTGCGCCACAACACCCTGTCTTCCGCCTTCCGCTTCCAGTCGTCTCTCCATCTAGCTGGGATGCGTCTCACACTACAATTAATTGATCTGTAGCGGTATCTACTACGCCAAATGCAAACGCGTCATACTGACGTCACGCAAATCCTGCATCTCGCAAGCGGAGTTTACCGCGCAATTCGCATACCTACATACAAAAACTTCTCGATATCATTAATATTAAAATAGCCTTCACAAGACATCCTTTGGGCAGTCAGCATCATTCGCTTGCAAATGGCTTACTTGCTACTGCCACTTGCTAATATTTTTTACCACGTAATGATGGCTCGTAACAGTTCGTGCCAATACGAAGGAATAAGTTTAGATATTTCTTTCAAAAACCACCATTCCTTTGCTTCGATGAAATACATGGGCACTT
The DNA here is from genome assembly GCA_945859715.1 of Apamea sordens. Classification (NCBI taxonomy): domain Eukaryota; kingdom Metazoa; phylum Arthropoda; class Insecta; order Lepidoptera; family Noctuidae; genus Apamea; species Apamea sordens. The sequence continues at coordinate 4,476,988 of OX244002.1, forward strand.
GACAGTTTCCCATAGTTTCAAAAAACTATGAAATGGCCATTTTTGTTGTACTTTGTTGTTGATACACTAAAACAGTGTTTTCCCAAATATTTCTGTCATGACTAACATTGTGATAAACCCAAGTAAACCAGGCTGTGTTTGTTTGTTCAGTTCAGTGTACAAACAAGGATTTTTTTTTTTAAATAGTATGTAGACATTGCTCATAGTTTTTATTCTTTGTATGTTTGGTGGTTTGTTATGTGCTATGTGGAAACTCCGGAAGTATTTTCTACTTCTCAATATAATCTGCATTCGCGATTTATTTGCCAAAATGTAAACAAATATGAGTTTATGGAAAAATAACTTTAATTCCTACACAATAAAGTTCAGTTTACGCTACAACTTCAAACATTTTTGTGACTTTTTCAATAGTGCTAGTCGCTCTGAAATCAACTAATAGGGCCGCGAAACAGCCAAGCCGTAGATTTTGACCAAGAATGTAAGGTTTGTAGAGTCCTAACTCTACAAGGCTTAACTCTGCAAACCTTACATTTACTTTTTTTTACTTTTATCAGATTTAATGTACATTCGATTTGATACATTTTTAACAGTGAAAGCGTTTTGTAAATCTTGGCAAGAAATTTACATGAAATGTTTTTGGTGGTTTTTTTTTTATCGTACGGAAAACCTCTCCACGCGAGCTGAACGCGCACTTGACCGTTTTTTTAGTATGATTTTAGATTAGATTCCCGCTTTCGACGAAGATTCCCCTTGTTTTTACTCAAACGGTTTCACTAAACCCGCTTTTCCCGAAAAAAAATCTGGCAACGCTGATAGTTACTGACTGTATTCTAAGCAAGTATACATTTATATGTTCATTTATTTTTACATTCTGTGACAACTGTTACTCACACACTTGTTAGGATTCTAGGAAAATCATCTACTTTTACAATATTTGTAAATATGTGAGCACCATGTATCTATCACATAATTGATTTACCTGTCTTTATTTTTAATTCTTTTTACTTTTTGTGTAATTTTTATTCTAGGTGCATAGTCCTCACATATAATTATAAAATGAATGTATATAAAACTTTGTAAAACATGTTAATAGAGTAACGGTGGAGTTTCTTGCCCATTATTCTCCATACGAAAACTACCTTTAGGAAGGGGCGACTAGAATCAATTCTATTTTACTGTAATTTTTGACGTTCTAAGGTGCCTTTTATGTGCCTATTTGAAATAAATGATTTGACTTTAACTTTATACCTACTTATTATATACCTGTAAGGCGCTGAAGATAAACCGGGTGACTCATCGGCATCTCCTTTACATGCAAATTAGTTTACTCTCGGCAAAGACACGGTCGGTATGTACATAAACATATAAGTATGTACTGCTTATGTACACGGAATATACTAAGTAGGTTACGTTGAAGGATGCCTAAAGAATTTCTTGAAGATTAGACGCTGAAATATGTACATATTTTGAACGTGTACAACGTTAATTTTGGAATTACCTTTTAGATACAAAATCTTGATTTTGGATTCGAAATTGTACGGAATTTTTAAACTGTGTTTAAAAACAGCTGTTTTTTTTAATGAACAGAAACTTAAAAAAAACACTTCCAAAAGTTTGTATACAGACGAGACGCCAGCACATCAAGCTACTACAGTCTGTCAAATTTCCTTAATAGATTTTCAACTTTATCGCTAAAGCATTAGGTTCAAGGTTGATTGGGAAAAATTTACAGTTTCGGATAGCTTGATGTACTGGCGTCTGTAAGTACCTAATTTGTAACGAGCTGGGCTCAAACTTCAAACACGGGACATCAGTTAAATTACCTAGGCTGTAGTTGTACCCTGCTTTGTCTCAACTGCTCCTCCCAAGCCAAACTTCTGCACTAAAACGTATTAATAGCCTACCTACACAGTCAAGTAGCCTAGTAAAAGTTGTAAAAGTATCGAACTCCTGAAGTTCTCAGGAGTTTTCTAGGAGGCTTTAATATTTTTAGATATTTTAAAAACTATGAAATTTTAAAACGTAATAAAAATATTTTTTGTCGAGAACTTTGAAAAATCAATGTAAGGTATTGAATAGTCTTCTCCACGTCTTCTCTTTACCTATACATACTTATTACCCTTTTTAATCCCCGAAGGGTTAGATAGAGGGGTACATAATAATAATAATAATAATCGGGTATTGATAAAATACAAAATTTCTGGTATAAAAAGTTAACAGTACTACACAAATCTATAGCAAAAAATTTAACAGATATAGTATTAGGAGAACAGAACATACCCGAATTCATTGCCACAGGAATAACTTACATGGTACCTAAAACTAAATACACATCAGAGCCTTCCCAATACAGACCAATCACATGCCTACCCACAATCTATAAAATACTAACATCAGCAATAACTAATAAAATTAACTCACACGTTGAACACCACAATATGATAGCAGAGGAGCAGAAGGGATGCAGGAGAGGCCACATGGGATGCAAAGAACAGCTAGTGATAGACTCTACTATCCACAAACATGCCACCATGAAAAATAGAAACCTACACTGTACTTATATAGATTACCAAAAAGCTTTCGATAGCATCCCACACTCTTGGCTAATACAAATCCTACAAATATATAAAATTAATTCCAAAATAATAGACTTCTTGCGCATTGTAATGACGCGTTGGAAAACCACACTTCAGATAAATAATCGATTCAGCTCTCTCATAACTCGACAGATACATATTAGGAAGGGTATCTACCAGGGGGATTCATTGAGCCCTCTTTGGTTCTGTCTCGCCCTGAACCCCTTGTCTCACTTACTTAATCGGTGTCGGGCTGGATATAATTTTAAAAACAATATCGAAGAAACTATTATCTCGCATCTCATATATATGGATGACATTAAATTATATGCTAAAACCGAAAAAGAAATGAAAACTCTGATAGACATAACAACAACATTTAGTCAGGATATTAATATGCAATTTGGATTAGATAAGTGTAGGACATTGCATATCATAAAAGGAAAAGTAAAGCCCGGCAACTATGCAGTCAGCGACACCGACACGATAGCAGCTATGGAACCATCAGATTTATACAAATATTTAGGATACAAGCAACTTAAAGGACTCGACCACGCAGCAATTAAACAAACACTAAATACAGAATATCGGAGAAGAATTAACGCAATTTGCAAAACACAGCTATCTGGAAAGCATCTTATAAAAGCTTTGAACACATTTGCTATACCAATATTGACCTACTCCTTTGGAGTAATAAAATGGTCAAAAACTGACATCGAACAGTTAGAAAGAACCACACGCACTACACTCACAAAACACAACAACCTACATCCTAAATCGGCGATAGAACGACTCACCATCAAAAGACAAAATGGAGGGAGAGGCCTAATCGACATACATCACCTTTGGCAGAAACAAATCACTAGGCTAAAAACATTTTTCTACACAAAATCTCGCACAAGTAACATACACAAAGCTATTACCTTAAATGATTTTAATTACACTCCGCTGAACTTAAATGAACAAAATATACAAGACATTAACATCACAGACCCGCAAAGCCAAAAAATTGAAAATTGGAAAAAGAAAGTCCTTCACGGTAGACACCCTCATGACCTAGAGCAGTCCCACATAAACAAATCAGCATCAAACAAGTGGCTTAAAATAGGAAACCTTTTCCCTGAAACAGAAGGCTTTATCATAGCTATACAAGATCAGATCATCAACACCAAAAACTACAGAAAATTTATCATTAAAGACCCTACCATCACAAATGATAAATGCCGCAGATGCCACGTTCAATCAGAAACCATACAACACATAACGGGAGCATGCATAAACCTCACACAGACAGACTACACCCACAGGCACAACCAGGTTGCAAACATCGTCCATCAAAAACTAGCACTCAAACACAGTCTCATACAAAACACTAACACTCCCTATTATAAGTACGCGCCACAAACTATCCTAGAAAATGACACACATAAACTGTATTACGATCGCGCCATACTTACAGATAGGACCATCCATTATAATAGACCAGACATAACCTTGCAGGATAAAATAAGAAAAATCACTTACCTTATAGACATTGCAGTTCCCAACACCCATAACCTACAAAAAACAATCGCCGAAAAAATAAGCAAATACGCTGAGCTTAAAGAAGAAGTTATAAGAATTTGGAGTCAAGATAAAGTTTATGTTGTTCCTGTCGTTCTCTCCACGACAGGTGTTATCCCCAACCATCTCCTCCGTAGCCTAAAATTAATAGATCTAGAAGAATCCCTTTACATCAATCTGCAGAAAGCAGCCATCCTAAACACATGCAGAATCGTTAGGAAATTCATGCAGGTAGACGAAAGTACACTATCACCATAAATTCACCACACGCTGCATTTACTTGGCTTTGGCCCGTAAATGTGGCTCAAACCAGCCTTAGTGCTGAGAAAAAAGAACACCCCGATAATAATAATAATATCCCTGGACATTTCACACAGCGCCATCTAGTCCCAAGCTAAGCAACCTAATGCTTGTGTTATGGTAACAAGATGGCTGATAAACTACTTATATACATTTTTTTTTTGTAAATACTTTCATATTATAGATAGAAAAACACCCAGACTCAGAACAAATACATGTAGGACTTACAAATATTTGTTACATATAGTACATCAGCATTTCGCCAGTTAATAGGGGGTGAGAGAGCCCGGAGGACCTCATGCTTAACAGATGCATGCGCTCACTAGATCCACGAGGCAGTGCCATTATATCTTAGTGGGTAAACATCAAGCAGGTGCAGCCAACCTGGTGGGATGCGTACGGACATCTGAAATACCAGAGACATTGCATTTTGGTTCCCATCCAAGGCAGGCATCATCAGAATATCAGCGTCAGGAGCATTTGCCTGATACACGCTGAGCTGGATTCCCATTTGGTGCGATGCCCACCTGGAGAAGCAGACCGCACTTTGTTCGTTATTTGGTTTAAAATATATCATGGCGTCACTTTATTTCTTTATGCACCTGCTTTTCTTTGGGGCTCGGCGCAACATGTCTTTTTCTTCCATACTTCTCCATTTGTCGTCATGTGGGTAGGTGACTACGGACATGACGACTAAATGGAGAAGTAACATCATTTGTTTTTTCATTTTCTAACCATATCGTCGTTCACACAGTCCATCCATCATTTCATTGGTCTTCCCCTACTCTTATAGCCATCGACATCGACATTCATACTCAAAATCTTCCTCACGACATTTCCCTCATTCCTCCGTATCACATGCCCATACCATGACAACCCATTTCCACACAACTCTTCAGTTACCGGTGCCACTTTCAGACTTCCTCTTATGTTCTCATTTCTTATTCTATCCAATCGTGTAACACCACACATTCCTCTTAGCATTGTCCTCTTAGATTTCAATTTCATTCGTCTCTTTTATGGTCCAACATTCTGATCCATACAAGACAGACTTCTTTTTATTATGTATATTAATGTAATTTGTTATTATTATTTGACAGACCATATTGGCAACACCACACAGCGCTCCAAACCACAGATTAAAAGACGTTGCTCAAAAAGCAGCTAAGCTGAAGTGGGCTCGCCACGTCTGCTGTATACCCAATGAGCTGTGGGCCATAATAACGTGGAGCCCTGACACCTAGAAGGCGTCGCGGCAGACCCCGTAGAAGATGGCAGGACGAGCTGGACAAAACAAACGACCAGTGGTCCACTTTAGCTCTGGATCGAAAGAGCTGGAAGTCATGCAGAGAGGCTTTTGCCCAACAGTGGGATGATGCAGGCTAACAGTAATTTGTTATATTTTAATTGTGCTTGTGTGTGTTGTGCTATGACTTTTGTGTGCACTGAGTAAATGTTTTATATATCTATCATGAGTCTGTAACTAAACGATGCCCTTCAAACTGGAAAACAGCATTTTTGGTGCATGAATAATTATATTGTTTGATAAAAGATAATAGCTAGCTATCTTTGATCTACACATGGAATTTTCTTATCTAAGAAGCCGCATGACATAATCAGCACTATCCACACTTGATAAATTACGTAGAAAAGTCGGACACTTGAAGAATTGATTACTTTGATAATATCTACATTGTCTTTAATAAATACTAGCTGACCCGGCAAACGTAGGCTTCTACCCTACTCCTAACCTAATCCTACCCTACTCCTACACTAGTCCTACCCTAGTCCTACCCTACTCCTACCCTACGCCTACCCTACTTCTACCCTACTCCTAACCTACTCCTACCCCACTCCTAACCTACTTTAATTCGAGTCCAGCTTCAATTCGAGTGGACCCGAAGTCTACCGTACCGAAGGGACGAAAGTCATGATTTTTTTTTAATGAATTTCTATACCATAGCTTTGAGGTAATTCAGCTTACTAGAATAGTGTATCTTTATTTGCGAAAAATACTTTGTAGTTTGCTCTTATTAATTTGTAACTTTCAGAAGCCATTCGTAAAGTTTTCCCTCAAAAACACTTAAAAGTGAAAATTATCTTTAATTTCGGAAGTCGGTGGCAAAAAACGAAAATACAAAACTAAAGACACCGATTTCCGAGATTAAAGTAATTTTTCACTTTAAGGGTTTTTTGTTTGGAAGCCTGTAGTTTGTTTTTGTAATAACGTAATTTTTCATTTTTTTGCTGTGGTACCTCACACAAATCGGGTCTGTCCCACTAGTCCCATTGACCCAGTCCCATGATGGGACAAGTGGGATTATATGTCCCACTAGTCCTAGGGGACCACTGATACTAACTTTCGAATACGTACTTTCACTTGCTAAGTAAATAACCGTGACAGGAAGTTATTATAACACCATCAACATACACTACGTTGAAAAAATACGTATGATTGAAGCTATCTGAATAACCACTCATCAGAAGTTGACCAAATTTATATGGGACTACTTCACTAAGTATACCCTTTCAAACAAAAGAAACAATTTCAATTGAATTGAGAACCTCCTCCTTTTTTGAAGTCTGTTAAAAACGATCCGTTATAACATACTTATTGAAATACCACTGAGCTTGCGGAATAGAGGAATGATGAGGGAGCGAGAAAGATGATAACATATCATGGAGACAGTTAACTAATTGACACAATAACTCGCTGTAAAGGTAGTTGTCACAAGTCACCCGCAATGATGACCACTAATTGATAGTAGTTGATAGGCTCGGCGCTCAGTGACACTGTTAAAATAAGCTATGTTCGAACTTCACGTTTCTTACCCGATTACAGCAAAGCCAAAAGGTAGGGTTATGTTTTTCCGCTCTCATTATCATCATCTGCCTAGCCTTTTCCCAACTATGTTGGGGTCGGCTTCCAGTCTAACCGGATGCAGTTGAATACCAGTATTTTACATGGAGCGATTGCCTATCTGACGTCCACAACCCAGTTATTGGGTAATACAATACCCCTTGGTAAGACTGGTTGTCAGACTTTCGGGCTTCTGATGACCCGTAACGACTGCCAAAGATTCACGATTGAAAGCCGGGACCAACCGCGTAAAGTGCTTTACGAGCCACGGATGGATCATGGTATGTGAAGATGGTCACCCATCCACGGACCAACCGTGGCAAGCGTAGCTTAACCTGATCGATCGACCCGTGCGGCTGTTATTACTTAGCCACAAGCCCAATAAAACAGTAAGCAGAATAAAACGCAGATTAACAGTCATATAAAAGCTTTTGTAATTCGCACCCTAATTGCGTCAATCGGAATCTGAATCATTTTGAAGCAAATTGCTAATCCATTGCTTTATAAGTTCGAAAAATTTGTCTGCTCAACACAGTCAACACGTAAATAACGCAATTAATGCTGTTGAACTGTCAAAATGAAACCGATTCCGGTTGATAAAGTGTTACGCAATTGCCCCGCAGGTCTTATAGAGCTTTTAAGGGCACTAAAAGCCAAAAGAAAACTGATAAAGCCGCTATGTAATCGTTAAACACAAGTTGCTATATCAAATTGAATAAAATGCATACCTACTAAACTTTTAAAAACAAGACCTTAAAATGTCGTGTGTATCATGCGTCCACGCATTATCGTTATTAAACTCTATCTGCAATCATTAAAAACCAGATTAATTATGATATTTCTAACTATGTATGCTACCTGATGCTAAATAATTATAATCATATTAATCAAAACTAAGAACATAATTCTCAAATTATGTTTTAACTCGAAGACAAGATATAGATTTTTAAAACAGGGATTTTTTTTATTACTTTACAGTTATAAGCTTTATAAGTGGTTTACAAAACAAGCAATTTCCGGGTCATCGCCAAAAGAAAGAAAATTCATGTTATGGAGTCCGATTCATCAACAAAGTTTTTGAAGAATAGAACTAAAGGTCTTTTTTCTCTCTTAATCTATCCCAACCAAGGCACCCAAGGTAGTCTTTAAAAGATCACTTTTATCGATAAGACCATTGTGTCACCCCTTGTAAAATTTCTACTTTTCATAATTATCAGCCTATAACGTTCCCACTGCTGGGGCACAGGCCTCCTCTCTGTGAGAGGGAGTGGGCCGTAATCTACCACGCGGGCCCAGTGCGGGTTGGTAGATGTCACATTGTCTTCGAATTTTTGGTTCTAGGACATGTCGATTTCCTCGTCGTTTTCCTTCACCATTTTGAGAGCAGTGGTGATGATATCATTTACACAATGTAAAGCACCTGTTCGAACCTTCGACCTATGTGTAATTTTTATGGTGTACATAATAGTTTTCTATCTACATATGAGAAACTATCGAAAGTAAATAAGATAAAGGGATGAAAATATAATAAATGAAATCAAAAAACGATAAAACCGTTTTTTGATTTCATTTATTATATTTATTCATTATACGCAATATTCCGTAAAATAAGGTAAATTTCACAGTATCCCGAGTGTAGTAACTCGACGGCTTGACACCCGAGACACATTAGTGCCATAAATAGAACAGGAAAAACTATAATTAAATCTAAACGGACTCAGCATTAATCAGTCCAGTGTAATAAGGCTTTTTTATACAGCTTAAGCCGGGTTTATAAACAGCTCATTCATGCTTTACTGAAGTTTTATAATAATAAACAGTGCAACTACATGGTATGACTACGTTATGCAAAAGTGAATGTCTGTGACTGACAATCTATTTTGGTAAAAAAAACAAAAGGAATTTATTCTAACTAGACTGAGAATCAGCACTTTTCGAACGTCAAACTTACATTACACAGTCCCCCAAAACGCCCGGTGAAAATACCGATTGGCATCTAAAGGAGCTGATGTTAATCTAGAAAAATAAAGGGTGTATAACTAGGCAGCTGCAAGTCACGACTAGGAAATTCTAATTCTTACGCCATAATTTGTTAAATCAACCGATACGTAGCTGGAAAATACTCAGTCCTGCACCCGGAGCAGCATTGTAACTGTCAACTTTCTTTCTTATCTTTGGTTAATTGATTTGTATTATCTTTTTAATTTTTTCCTTATCTTGTTAAAGCACTTTCTGTGACAAATAAAAAATAAACCAATTCCTTCTTTCTATAACTATCTTCACAGCAATTGGTAAAGGAAACCTGAAGTTGAAGTGGTATTTGTGTGAGGTTGGTTATTTCGTGTTTTTTTTTAATCAAAATATGTGTAGTATCAGATTGACAGACAAGTACTCACAGTCTCACACGCTCGGAACTTAACCGTTTTAGTATTTACTTAAAATAACACTTCTCAAAGTTTCCATTCTTTAAACAGACTGTTAGCAGTGTGCGCATCGTGGGAAGTTCAAGTATAAAATAATATTATGCGAATATTTAAACTACGAACTGCAACAAAAGTTGTTCATTTTAATGTCGACATTTATTCTCTCCCGGACACTGCTAACGTTTCAGGGTGCATTGCATAATTCGTTTGGAAACTTAAAGCGAAACAAAACTGTACTTTGAACAAAAGTTCACTAACAAAGGATCATTTTATGCTACTGTTCGCTGCCCAGTTTAAAGGGGCCCTAAACTGTAACGTCACCTTATTATCACTTCGGCGCCGTCCCCGCGCTTAATCATACACACATAATCCACTGTGTGTCCACGTCACACGGACTGAGTATGATGACGTCACAATGTTTGCACTCTTGCAGTTTAAACATCAGTTCAAGTTCAATGATTTGTGTGTAGTTTTTTATAGGTGTGGCTGCAGTCGCTCTTTGTCTCGCTGTCGCCGGGCACCAGGGGGCGCTGCGGCGCGGCCAGCTGTGTTCACGCCGGTCCGCAGCAGTCGCGGTCCGTCAACGGGCGAGGTACCACGTGGTTACTCCACGTCCCGTAAATCAAAAACTTTCTTACGTCAAATCAATGGATATAACCTAACACGCGCGTTTCGCAAATTAAGAATAAGATGTGATATATTTGTGTTTACGTCGCGATGGCCTGTTAATCACTTATTATTGTGTACAACAGTGACGTGTTGTGCTGTGCCAATGATGTGAATATTTTTTCTGTGTTGCGTTGCATAAAAAAAGGAGTTATGAGTATCCAAAAGTGTTTGCTGGATAATTCCAGCAGGATGATCAAGGCGATGTCGACCGCTAAGTCGAGTACCAGCGAAGTGAAGATGGTATGTACACTTTAGCACTAGTTTGGCGTAATGAGCGACCTTGTGATGAAAAGAAAGCTGTGTTTTTAGGTTATTAGTCAAGAAAACAATAGTTAGCAGTTCTGTAACTTTTTTATCGCACTGTCAGAGTTTAATGTGAAGTGAATTCGTATTGCGATGTTTTGGTGCAAATAAAACGTTTTAACTTAGTTTATGTTTGTAACAAAACCCATATAAACCCAGTAACATGTTTATATACGTATAATTACGTCACAGCGAGATACGTTTCCGTTGCTGCGGTGAATGCAATATGGCATTATTTTTAAATATAACACTATAAAATTACTGTGACAATTAGAGGAAAAATAATATGCATTGTAAAGTTTAAAACGACGTTGTTCGATGTTGTTTCTATTTTAGGTCGTTTATGAGGACTCTTGTCAAGTTCGACTTTTGTAGCACTTATCCTAGCTAGAGTCAAAGATGTTAGTTTTAATCAGCTGGCGGATTGCACAATACATTTTTACTTATCTACTTCGATACATAATTGACCACGACGAGTTAGCTATACCTACTTTAGTATACTGTGCTATTATAGTGCTAATTGGTCTTATAACAGTTTTTGTAGGCAGGGGTTTAAAAGGAATTAAAAAGGCTAATGGCGTTGAAGGGAAACTTAAGAATTCGCTAAGTGTTAGCAAACCTGCTAATGTTGAATAGTTTAGGATAGAATTGAATGTCAGTGGGGCTTCCGGCCGTCAGACTCGTAATAGTAGCTAAGTTTGTTTTGATTTACAATTGCTAGTGACAACTAAAAGTAAAAAAATGCGTCTGACCTTTAAAAGCCAGCGAAGCGTGACATTAAACTTGAAAGTCATGAATAGTCATGATGCTATTCGTTCTCATATTTGAGATTTATCTTTTGTAGCTCTTTTGTTGACTGAAGTTTAGTTCGAGAAAAACCGGGCCAGATGACGGCTATGCCCAGCCGATATGATTTTAAACGCGACAGTATTAAATAAGAAACGATTATCGAGAGCCATTCTTAGGATCTTACTCAAAAGACCGACGTTGAAACACAGTCCTGAGGGTCAATTCCCGTTTTTTTTTAAAGAAATATCGCTTTTGATTTTGACGTCGATGGTCGTAGAGATGAGATTGCGACGAGATCTTTAACGTTTTTAATAATGGGAATTTTATTAGCCTTCCGCACCCAAATTGCTTAACACACAATCAATCGGAAACAGAATCATTTTGAAGCAAATTGCTAATCCATTGCTTCTTAAGTTCGAAAAATTTGTCTGCTCAACACGTAAATTACGCAATGAATTTTTGAATTGTCAAAATGAAACCGATTCCGATTGATCGTGTGTTACCTACGCAATTAGGGTGCAGATGTCATCTCCGAAATTACTGTTTGAAAACTAGGTTATCTTATCGATAAGATACCCCTTTGGGGACTTTGGGGATCGTTAAGTTGGTGATTTGTGATAATTTCGATACTCTAGCTAGAGTTCTTGAAGAAAATTTAGGTTTTCGTTACAGAGTGTATAATCCAGAGACACAGATTTATTTTCTTCATTCGCTTTATTTTTTTTTGTACGATGTTCTGCACTAACAGTAACAATGGCTTTCATTTTGACAGTTCAACAACATTTATTGCGTTATTTACGTTGTTGAGCATACAAACTTTTTAACAGCAATGGATTAGCAATATCCGTCAAAATCATTCAGATTGCGACTGATAGTGTGTTACGCAATTTAGATGCTGGGTTCGTAAGATATTGACTCTGATTCCTTTGTTCATAAACTAAACTAAATTTAAGTTCTGTGCATCTTTTTCTTTCTGAACTATTTCATTAAGAAAAGGACAGAAGATAAAATATTAGTATAGTCCTGTCAAATTATGATACTCCATAGAAAAGTTAGACGTGATTAAAAACATGGCTACTAAAAATACGTCAATTTAAGTCAGGCGCGGACTAATTTGACAGGACTAAACTAATATTTATCTTCTGCCCTTTTCTAAATTACATAGAAAGAAAAAGATGCATAGAACTTTAATTTAGTTTAGTTTGTGAACAAGGGAATCGGCGCCGTTGCCAATGTGGTAAAAACCTAAAAATGTACTGAATCTTGTAGTTCTCTTCTTCTCTCTTCTTAATCTCATCTCAGCGACAATCAATGTCAAAAACGTAGGGAGTTTATTGGAACGAAGTTCCTTATCGCGCGTTGCGAAAGGGGGCTAGACGGAAAAAATTAAGACCAAAAGTTGGAACGACACTTTTTGCTATAGTTGTAAGCCGTGCGGCGTGCGCGTGTTTCTGTCTCTCTCTCTCTCTTATAGAATGCAAGCCAGTTATACTTCGTTCCATCCGGGTGTCCCTTGACACCTCTCAAGTTTTTTTGACATAATGAGGCTGCGATCAACTGTGAATGTTCTTAAAATTACGAGAATTGTCCCCTCTGTTCTCCACAGTGTTTTTGTAAAACTATGTTTCTAGTTATGATTTTGGTTTTATATATTAGTAGCCTGATCGTGATCTTTTCTACTAAGATAACGGTAATTAAGTGGCAATTAAGTTAGTTATGCACTAAATAGCTGCACGCTGATGCAAATACCTGATAATATCTAGGTAGAAGTATTAAAACCTCTATAAATTTAAATGGCATTGTGCAACCAACAGTTGTATTACATAGATATGCGTCTTTTATTTATTTATAATGATTATTAGAGCGCAAGGTATTTATCCAAATTAGGCTAAGAATCAACACTTTTCGAAAGTCAAAATTACATAACACAGTCCCCCAAAACGCCCGCCCTTCACCACTTCCTAGAGCTTTTTTTTTTTTTTGAGGATGGGAAATCATCAAATGACCCCTCCCGCTCTGGGTGGAGCAGAAGGGAGTGTCAGACTCTTACTGACTAAAACCCACCCGTGTTCCTTCCTTAGCCCTTTATGTTCCAGGGCAGCGCTTTTAGCGCTTTTTTTTTACTAGAGCTTTAGTTGGGAAGAAGTGGCACAACTAACTCCTCAGTAGCACAGAGGTCTGTTCAGTTAGAAAATACTTGTTTCTAGCTCTTATAGACGAACGGCATTTTGTCGACGACACAAGTAACTACGGTTGCAGTTATGTCAGTTGCCGCACAAGATGCCGCTCGTCAGTAAGCAGCCTTATGATAAATGATAAATGATTTTATTTTTTGTAAGTAGGTTTGTACAAACACTTTTACACGTCAATCATATTTTAAAACTAGATGAGGTCGGCGTTTCCTATCTGACTAGTCTGAGAAGATAAAGGCCGAAACAAAGTCAGACGTCACAGTCTCTTTTAAAGTCCAGACATAATCTTGGTCAGATCATGTGAAGACCATGTAGGTTAATGTCTGAGAGGTTTTTTTGAGGAAAGAACCAAACAGTTTGTGAGGACCTGTCCAGTCAGTGCACGCATTTGTCAGAAATCGTGCAGCTCAACACAACACTTAAGGAGCTCGACGATTCGACGAACAATACCAAAGAAAGGACATTTGGGTAGGCCACATTAATTACTCAAACTTAGAGCTCTTTGAGATGGAGATCACCCGAAGCTGTACTTACTACGACCATACCTATTTCTGCCGCGAAGCTGCGTTGCTGTGTTTCGTTCCCGCCTTAGGGTATTAGTGTTCTGTGGTTTCGTTTCAAAAGGTGGTGCGTTCACAGTCATTTTACCTCTGATTGATTATGCATCACTGTCCAAATCACAGTGATCTTTATTGGTAAAATAATTGTAAACGGTGTATAGTGTAGGTACCTACTAGGTATTCCATATTCATATCCTTGTTGCTAATCGATGATGTTATTTCCACATAAACAAATATCTACTTTATAGTAGGTAGTGTTATTAATTAATTAAGTTGGGGAATACCAAAGACACGATGGATGGATTGTGTGAAATATAATAGGTATGGATAGAGATAGATGGAAGAAAAAAACATGTTGCGCCGACCACAAATAAATTAGGATAATTATGGGAAAGAGCATGATGGCGAGTGAAATTAAATTGACTAACCTACTATTGCAAAGTTAAACATGAACAAAATGTTTTACTTTACGTGTGATTTTAAAGTTATTTTTCCAAAAACACACCGGTTTACCTGTTTGGAAACTAAATTGCGAATGTAGGATACCTACATGAGATATTTCGACTTTGTCTCTAGGATGGCAAGCCAAAAGCGATGCTTTTGGTATTGCAGATGTCCTGTGTAAGCGTCAGTTATCTATCATCTACCGGGTGATCTACTCTCTGAGTCCATCAACGAAGATACGGACCAGTCCGAAATCAAATTCAATTGTTTAGACGGTCAAAAACACATCGGGTGTAGGGAAACCGTGTTTCTTAGTTTGAGCCCCGAACTAATCTTATGTCCGTTACCGTATCCACGATACTTGGGATTACGGATTTCAAGCTTTAGGGAGTACACTTCCTTGTTCAACGCCTGTTTGTTTGTCTTTAAAAGCGTCATAAGAATTTCGTACATCTACCCTTTGTCGAATTCCATAGATACCCTCTATTGTATTGTATTGCTGTAGTCTAACAATAGACATTGATCATTGAAGTCCCGCCAACGTTCTATAAGAATTATCAAACAAAATGGTGGGGGCCAAAAAATCTGAATAAAGACGAACTAGGCTTTGGAGGGAATTACCTATGCATAGGCATATATTATACATAGGTATACAGAGAACAACATCCCAGATCCATGACGGGTTGCGCATTAATGCCAAATCCCAACGGCAGGCATATAAGAACAGTACATCAGCGTTAGTACAGCGTCCTAATAATTGTCTGCTTTAATAATAAAAATAATTGTTTTAATAATTGTTGATGAATAATTGTTTGCTGCACCGGACGACATCATTACGTCGGCGCCGGCTGTCACTGAAAACCAGCGCTGGGGTTACGTCTTGCATAGGATCGCAGCATAATGCTGAGTGATAGCCGTTTTGCGTGGATGTGACGCATGTATCCCCAACCTTTTCTTATTGCTTTTTTTGTGTTTTATGTTCTTTTTTGCGTCATGTTTATTGCAAATAAACGTATTTTCTTTTTTTCTAGATCTCTCTATTTCATCATCTGGCTAGCCTTTTCCCAACTACTCGTATATTGGGGTCGGCTTCCAGTCTAACCCGATACCAGTACATGGAGCGACTGCCTGTCTGACCTCCACAAGTCAGTTACTGGGTAACACGATACTTATCCCTTGGTAAAACTGGTTGTCAAACTTACAGGCGTCTCACACTCATAACAACTGTCAAAGACCTACAAATGATAGCTGAGACTAACGGCTTAACGTACTTTTCGAGGCACCATGGGGTCTCGATATGGACCGACCTTGACAAGCGTTGCTTAACCTTGAAAATCGACCCGTGCCGCAGTTTTTATTCAGTCACGAGCCCCTCCATAGAATATAACAGAAATGAATTTAAAATGAACACCGGTATCGTCGATTTCGAGTTATGAACACAATAATAGACAGACAGACAGATTTTGTGTTTTTATTACTGAGATGTAAGGATGATCAACGTTTGAGATAAGTACTGTATCAAATTCTATTGTGGGCCTTGGGGGCCAAGTAAACTAATCTTGCTACAATGCTGCCTAAGTATTTGCACTATTAAACTTTACTTTAATTTTATACTATCTGTTGCCTGTGACTTCGTCTGCGATCCAGGATGAAAAGAGTAGCCTATGTTCTTACCCAGCTCATGGTAAATCCGTTTAGCTGTTTTAGAGTGAAAGCGTAACAAACTAACAAACTCACTTTCGCATTCATAATATTATAGTTTTTTTATGATCAGGGGGCCTAAAAAGGTCACTTTGGCAGAATCATAATGGGTTAAACAATAAGAATCATATTAAAAATCGTAAAATGGTCACAAACTGACAATTCATAATACAATGAAATAACATTAAAACTGTAGAAATAAAAAATAAAAAACCAGTTTGATTAATAAAAACTGTAATGAAAAAAGTATCGATAAAATAACGGTTTTATTTTTTTCATGCGACAATGTTTACACCAAATACGAAATGAAATTTTACGAAAATTAGAGGAATTGCTAATGATCTGCTGGGAATTCAGGAAATGAATAGCTTTTAGGAAATGTATTGCTTAAAGTGGCCTTTTTAGGCCCTCAGTTCCCACAGACAATCTGCGAAAATGGTAATTGGGCATAATGGTTTTTGGGCATAGTTTTAAGTACAAGACTACTGTAAACTCTATATCAATAATAACATAACGCCTGTAGTCTCCGAAGAGTTAGACAGAGGTGTTCCCTATAGTAGATACTAGGTACTCTCACATTTATGTTTTAATTGGCAGGCCTATTGCCACAAATCCAGAACTCCGAGCTGCTACTGAGAAAGTCCAGGTGCAAGAAACAAATAATCCAATAACTATATAAATAAATAATAATGTATTGTGAAGGGCTAGATGAGCCCTTCGAGGTACCGGGAGGAATCAAACAACGATACGATTCCTTTACGTTTATATTGACTGAACGACTTTACATATTCCTGACCAAACTAGCACTGGCTTTTTCAAAACAAAAATCCTAATAAAATATTTTATACCCAGTTCTAAACATGCTTGAATTTTCGAATGGAAACCGCGCTAAATTATAGCCAGCCACTACATAATATTGACTTTGGTGGACATCCTTTACTTACAGTATCTACAACGCATATCGACGAAGAAAAAGACGGAAGATATGCCATATAAGGTTCAGCTAAATCTTCCATAGAACCACAGTAATTAGCATAATTGGTGCCAACTATACTGCGGAACGAATCGCCGAGTGGCATATGAGGAAAAACAGTTTGAAATGTACTATCCACGTATTTTAGCAATTATATTTTAGGTAGGTATGTACTATATTTATTATTTTTCATATACATTTTCCTCTTCCTGATAAAACAGTACTTTGACCATTTTAGTTTCTTATTATAATGCACGTCAATCGTTTTGTGTGCTTTCTACCCTATTTTTACGCTCCACGGTTTCACCAGCATAAGTCTAAATCCCGTGGGAATATTGGCATAAAAATTATCCTATATCCTAATCCAAGTTATGGTCTACCTATATATGTCAAATTTCATCCAAATCCGTTTAGCCATTTTAGCGTGATAGCGTAACAAACAAAACTATACAAAAAATGAAATCTTTTCTCTATATAATATTATATTACTTATACTCTTTATAATATTAGTTCAGATAGGTATTATTATTAGTTTAGAAAATCTATGTCCGATTCTCCTTCGTATGAAAAGAGGCCTTCCCCTGCAGTAGGAGATTACAGGCTTCTTTTAATATTTTATTCATCAAAAGGATTATGAACGTTAGCAGGTAGACCACCTGACCTTACCATTCCTTCGACGTATCTTCCATTATTCACAGGAATACTTGATCTATTCACATGAAAATATGATACCTATAGATGGGCGAAATAACCACGAAAAGTTTTAATATTAATTTAATATTACCTTTAATATTAATTTCGAAATGCCAGGTGCTTCTTACATACATAAAAACCATGAAATTGATGTACCTTTTTAAAAGTAAGTCATTCAGTACCTACAAATGTATTTTTATGACTAAATATAGATTATGTAGTATGGTTTCATGCCTGTTTTACTGCTTGATGTATGTTTTATGTACTCGTATCACTCTCGAAAATACGTGAAAAATGTTGAAAGTAGACCACGAGGATGCAGATTGCACACAGCAAAAGTGGGTACCTATTGAAGGTGGTGCATTTTTCCTTTTTGTAGCTACTTTTCGTAAGCCTACTGGGGGTAAGGACACATTCACGTTAAAATCTCATCGCAAACTGTGTTGGTGACCAAAATAACTACATCCAATCCTATGAGTTTTGACGACCGATTAAATTGAGTCATTGTCTAAAATTTCAAGGAAAATATTATTTTCCTTGTGCATAGGTCTCACAATGAAAGGCTGTCAATCAAAGTACAGTGAGGGTCTGCCGGTCGATTCTGTAAAAATCTCACCGTGAAAACTCAAGTGAAGTGAGCTTGGTGTGAGTTGTCAGTAGTGTCAATCCCTAGCATTGTTTGGAATGACAGCTCACTCCACGCTCACTTCACCTAAGTTTTCACGCTGAGATAGTTCCAGAATCGCACTGCTGAAGAGTTTTACCACTAAACTGGGTGGCACGGACATCGACGCGCAAACTGTGACCATGAATTCAGCACATGATTCTAAACAACCTAGCGTAGAAACCTAGTCAGTTATCAAAAAAAAAAAAAAAAATCTGCTGTTTTATAGAAAAGCAATACCTACGCGGTCAAATTTTTTTTTTTAATTTTGCCCCATACTTGGAATTGCTCCTGTATCGTGGGTGCGTTTACAAACATTTAAACAGACATACACAAAAAGCCAGACCCGGAACAACTACCTGTAGGCCACGGATATCTATGCTGTAGGCAATACAAATATTTGTACCGAGCAGGAATTGAACCCGCGACACGCAGCGTAGCAGTTGATCGCTCAGCCACTGCGCCAACCGTGTCGTCAATATTGAACATTATTTTTTTCTGTCAAAAAATTTCAACGAAGGCGGATCCAGAATCATATACTGGGGGCCTATTCCGAAGTGCAAAGTGCGAATGTTCGGATCGGACCGACACATGGCCGACGTTCCTGTTGCATATATTATCAATCATCTCTGGTTACAGTATCCGACACATTTCGCTTATTACTAACTTTTGTCAAAGGAGCCTTTAACTCGCTGTATATTTTAGGCGGCTTTAAAAACGACGGAGAAAATCCTTCTGAGAAAATGTATTGGGAAAAAGGGCTGGGCTCTCTTAGGTAAACGGGACATGCAGTCCAGGGGGGCCTCCGAAGTGCAAATTGCGTATGTTAGGATCGGACCGACACATGGCCGAACCGAATATTATTGAAAAATGCGAAAAAAGTTCGTATCGGCTCAGTTGGGTCGGGACCATAGTCAATATTCGAAAGAGTGTAGGAGTGTAGAGTTTAGGATCGGAACCGACCGAACCAAATAGTAACTTCGTAGCAGGAAACGGCCGTAGTATCGGCCGAACATTCGGCCGATACTACTTCGGAGTAGACCCCCTGGATCCATGGTAACAGGATGCGCGTTGATGCCTGCCACCCTGCCTATACTACATACTAGGTAATCCATGACTTTTACTAAACCTTCATAATGCTGCAGTAACAGTGGTCGCAGTCCTTGCCATAAAAGTTGGAAAAGGAGTCTTTAGGACTCCAATATAATCCTCCGTTTACCTTTCCATTATCTACAATGACAGCCAGGCAGATGGCAAAATCTACACAAAGTACACGAGTAGTATGATCTGACAATTTTCCCACGATTTCTAAACGTTAGGTACCTAAATATATTGATACCTACTCAATTTTTGTTTGTTATCTCGAAATATGATCGACGCGTGAAACTAGAAACTAGGTACCTACTTGGTTGTCTTACTTACGATTTTGCTTTTAAA
Organism: Apamea sordens; assembly: GCA_945859715.1. Taxonomy (NCBI): domain Eukaryota; kingdom Metazoa; phylum Arthropoda; class Insecta; order Lepidoptera; family Noctuidae; genus Apamea; species Apamea sordens. The sequence goes on from OX244002.1 coordinate 4,497,135, forward strand.
ATTATATTTCACTGTTCTGCAAAATTTGATTTGGGTTAGTGACACGTAAAGGTACGAATAAATTGATGAGTTTGTCTGATCGTTTGACGTCACTAGTAGCTTTACATCACTAGCACCAAGACATTATTCTTAATTGTCTTGTACAGTCAATTCACAGTTATTCACCTCTGATTTTGCATCACTCTGTCAATATAACAGTGATCTTTAATCTTAAGACAATAAGACTGATGTTGGGTTGCTGCAACTGTCAAGTCTGTCAAAACACAGTGATCTTTATTGTTGTTGTAATAAGGTTGCTATTGGCTGTCAGAGGTAAAATAACTGTGAAAAGACTGTAGTTAACACTCGGTACTTGTCACTAGTTGTCACCAGTCACCAGAGGGCATAAAAAGGCCACTTTGGCAGAATCATAATAGGATAACAATAAGAATCATATTAAAAGTCGTAAAATGGTCACAAACTGACAATTTATAATATGATCTGTGTGCAATTCATATCACAATGAAATAACATTTAAACTGTAGATATAAAAAAAAACCAATTTGATTAATAAAAACTGTAATGAAGAATTTACCAATAAAATTACGGTTTTTATTTTTTTTAATGTGGCAATGTTAACACCAAATATGAAATGAAATTTTACGAAAATTAGAGGAATTGATTATGATCTGCTGGGAATTCAGGAAATGAATAGCTTTTAGAGGTATTGCTTAAAGTGGCCTTTTTAGGCCCCCAGTTCACCGTTCTAATCGAATGCAGCTGAATACCAGTATTTTATATAGATCAACTGCCCATTTGATCTCCACAACCCAGTTACTGGGTAACACGTTACCCCTTGGTAATACTGGTTGTCAGGGCTTCTGACTTCTTCTTCGTGTCGGTGATTCTATTTTTCTGACAGGACTGTCATTGATGGATATGTCTCTTGTAGCTCGTAGTTTATACCAAAACTATGCTTGTAACAGCCACATATCCCCTCAATGGAAAGGTCGTGAGAAAATATTAACACCTAAATTAACCTTTGGCGAACGCCCAAACGAATTGTACCTAATTAGTTTGAATGCAGCTGCTTCTAATACCTATTCTTGACATAATTACTTTGTATTTTACGATATTTATTTATATATACTTTATTGTACACCACAAAAATACATAGCATAAAAAATACATGGCACACTACAAAATATACAATGGGTGGCCTTATCGCATTACTGCGATCTCTTCCAGGCAACCTTAGCATGGACAGTGATTTTCCTTGACATAAAATGGGACTGTCGTTGGTGCAAACATTATGTATACAATAAACTAAAATAAATACACAAATATATACATATCCAAAATTATAGATACATACTTAAATACATACATACTTTAAATACAAGCAACGAAAAATAAAAGAAGCCTGTAGATGATTGCAGTTAGGACAACACAACCCCTGTGACGAAGTCTAATGCTGTTTGGCCTCCGTAATAACCTTAGTCATTTCCTCAGCTGAAAGACGTCCACTGCTGGAGATAGACCTGCACTCTAATTGCGTAACACACAATCAATCGGAATATGAATAATTTTGAAGCAAATTGCTAATCCATTGCTTCATAAGTTCGAAAAATTTGTCTGCTCAACACGTAAATAACGCAATGAATGTTGTTGAACTGTCAAAATGAAACCGATTCCGATTGATCGTGTGTTACGCAATTGGGGTACTGACCCAAGCAAGCAACGCTACAGTGACCGGTCCTGCGCTCCTACCACGTAGCGGATTCTTGAGACTTTTACTTACCAGGTCGTTGAACAAAATTCACAAAGGATACTAGAATATCCTACTTTTACGGGTTAATATGTATGTTTTTACGGCTCTCTTTCAAGTAAAATGTTCTTACTTTCACAAGTATTACCGAACGCCTGTTCAATAACAATAGCAAAGAAACACATTACAACGTAAGTGCTATTCCACATTATCTCTTACATTTCATAGTCGTATTCATTTCACAGGGAAGAAAGAGAATTTTAATAGACTATTACGTGTAACAATCTTTTGTTTACCTAATTATACCTTTGTTTAGAATGGAGAAGAATTTCTTTAAACAGCCAAGAAACAAGGCTGGCTTAGTTATCCTAACTAATGTTATAAATGCGACAGTAAGTTTGTTACGCTTTCACGCTAAAACGGCTGAACAGATCTGGATGAAAATTGGCACATGGGTAGCCTACGACCCGGAGAAGAACATAGGCTTCTTTTTATCCTGAATCGCAGACGAAGTCGCGGCCAACAGCTAGTAGGTACCTATATAATATTTTTCATTATGTTTTTCCTCCTACACTGCTTTGACACACTTCAAACGGTATCAATTTTCTATGGTTCGAAGTAAAATATTCGTGTTTTTTTTCACTGTAACGTTGACAAAAAAATAAACATACAAAGATATAATATCACTTCTGTACCTACTTATTTTCCGAAGCTAAGAGGGGTAGGTAGGCAGAAATGTTAAGTCTAATTTCGCGAGGTAAGACTTCTCTTGTATCTAATAGGGCGCCAAACTATTGGCATTAACACTCTCTGCCCATCCTATGAACAATACAGATGTGATGTTATGTTAGACATAATAAATCTTACGTAAAAAAAAACGTTTCTTCATTCTCGTATCACAGGAAGGCTTTATTTGCAGCTTTAAGGGGTTGACGACAGATTGCAAAGACGAGGGTTCACGCTTGACGCTTTTCTTGAATTGCTTGCGGTTTTAAAAGCACTTGCTATACAGCCTTTATAGAGCTTTAAAAGGGCTCTTGATGAAATAAAACTAGGTTTCAGTTGTAAGGTTTATAGGTTAGGTTTTAATTGGTTTTAGTAAGGGGTGATTTTTCCAACACCAGATAACTTTATCGGAGGAATAATTTTGAATTTTTGACAGTTTGTCCATACAAAAACTATCTGACACCAATTTTATTCCACGATTATTTTTTTTTAGGTAATACGGGTGCACTTGTCGTTTAGTCGCTTAGTTTTTAAGTTTTTTAAGCCCTGGCTGAAGGCCTTAGTTTATTGAGGCACCCACAGGCAAGCCCGGTTAAGCAGCCGAAAACCTTCTAGGTTGATCTGCACCCTAATTGCGTAACACACAATCGATCGTAATCTGAATCATTTTGAAGCAAATTGCTAATTCATTGCTTCATAAGTTCGAAACATTTGTCTGCTCAACACGTGAATAACGCAATGAATGTTGTTGAACTGTCAAAATGAAACCGATTCCGATTGATTGTGTGTTACGCAATGAGGGTGCTGATTTATTTCAAATAGGCACTGAAAAGGCACTTTAGAACGTCAAAAATAAAAAATAAACAAAACAAAAAAAAATGGTAACCATCTAATGTCTGTAATCTGTATTTACGCCTGTGCAATAGTCACGCCCTCTATTTCATAGAACTTAAACATACTTTGTTATTCACTTACAGAGCCCGAATTCACTAACCTAACCGCGCAAAAATACGCGAAGTTGTTTGTTTGAACTGTCAAAATGCCACGGTTGACAACCGTACGTAGGTAGTTTGGAAGATTACGCGGGGAATGATAATTACCATAAGGAATTGTGTTCCTAAGGGATGTAACTCACAGTTCAACTATTCATTAAGGTGAACACTCACTGTGCCTGTAATCAAGTCGCCAGGTATTATTAATAATTCACGCGAGCCCTGCACGGTCGACACGGCATCTCTCGTGCGATGGAAACATACGGCCGAATAGTACGGACGGGGACGTTTAGTGCGGATATAAGCAGCTTTTTAGCAACACAAATAGTCATAGTCATTTATTGGTAAGGTATTCTTATCAGCCAATCGATTCTGTAAAAATCTCACCGTGAAAAGTTAGGTGAAGTGAACTTAGAGTCAGCTGTCAATAGTGTCAATCCCTAGCATTAGTTGGAATGAGCGCTCACTCCACGCTCACTTCACCTAAGTTTTCACGGTGAGATGGTTACAGAATCGCACTGCTGGCATCATAATAAAAATCATTACTTTACATACAAATATATAAAAAAACATCGTTCCATCCATCCATTTAATATCTATCAAATATCGGTGTACCTAATTAGGTATTATCACCTAAATAACGATACTTAGGAATCTACTCTTTTGGCAAAACCGTTTACAAAAACAGATCTCTATGTTCAAAAGCATGACAGTACTATTTTTAGACATTTTCATGATCAGCCATGAGGTGAGGTGAGGAAGGTGCAGCGTTTACTGTAGTTGAGGCCAGTTGTTAAAGGGGTCCATGTAATTGGGCACCGTTGCCTGTATCGCACAGGCCTCGTCCAGTGTCGGACGCCCCCCGTATGCCCCCAGGTCGGGGGGCATGCGGGGCCCACCAGCCCAGCTAGGCGGGCATGCGCCGGGAGGGTTGTGGAAGTAAAGGCTAAGCCGGTTTCCCATGGCCGTCCCATCACGGCGATGTGGGAACACCGCTGAATTTTAGTGGGTATACTGTCATTCCGACATCCCGTCCCACAAAGGTGTCCATGTAATTAGAGTGCGACAAAGATCCTTTGGCGCTTGAATGACGTTTACAGGGGATGCTGTTGGCAAACATTTGTGGAAAAGTTTTGTGAAATGTATTGAAAAAACTAGATGGCCGCGTTAGTTCCGGTTTTGGCCACGCGCCAAAAGATTCTTGTATAGCTGTATGTTTGTCGATATAATTACTTATACCTATACAGTTCCCTTCTCTACTCTAAAATAATGAATCACATTATTACTAGCAAACAAAGGTTTAAGTATAACATAAATCTCTCTGTAACACGCGAAATCAAGTCGACAACCTTAATTAAATTAAATATGAATAATTAACGTAAGCCGTGCGCGGCCGCGCCTCTGATGGAATGAAAACATACGGGTGGATAGACTGGACGTCAATTCCGTTAACGAAACGTCACAAAATATTGAAAAATATTGGCAAATTGTGTTTTTTTTTTTTTCAATTGTCAGTTTATCCAATTTGTTAACTCCAATTTTGGGGGGTTAAATTTTGTTACCTGATAGTTACTGGTTAGACTGGAAGCCGACCCAAACGGGCAAGGAAATGGGAAAAGGCTAGGCCGATGATGAGATAGATAGACAGAAGACGCTCTTCCTCTGGTCTCCGTATAGGAACGTGTCACTAATACAGAATATTGTTATACGTTTTACGACATTAGCTGTAGCTCTTAATGTTCCTCGTGTGTGGTGGCGTTGAGTGGCGGTAGGCATGTGTGACTAGAGTTACACACGAATTTATGAGTTTATGACACCTGTAGTGCGATTCTGTAACCATCTCACCGTGAAAACTTAGGTGAAGTGAGCGTGGAGTGAGCTGTTATTCCAAATAATGCTAGGGATTGACACTACTGACAACTCACATCAAGCTCACTTCACTTGAGTTTTCACGGTGAGATTTTTGCAGAATCGACTGGCTGTTCCTAGTTTTTTATGAACCTTCATATTATTTTTTAGATATCGTGTTTTTTCTACGTAATAAAATCATCAATTCATTCGCCAAGTATTATATAGGTTAGGTACTAGCTTTTTTCCGTTTTCATATATCTGAATAAAAACCCGGCCAAATGCAAGTCGGACTCGCACTTCGCCCGCTGACAGACAGACAGACGGACGGACCAACGGATGGACGGACAGGGAAAGCTTAGTAATAGGGTCCCGTTGTTACCCTTTGGATACGGAACACTAAAAAGTACCTATTCTATTTCTTTTTCCGCAGTTATAACGTCAAGAAGAACAAACAAACTGACACACTTTAACTTTTTTCATGTTCAGCCTAACTTATGTGGACTAATATGTTCGGCCTTTAGATAATCAGATACGGCTGAATATCAGTATGACAACTACAAAGGGACCGACATCTAACCCCCCCCCCCCCCCCTTTGCCTAAATTAGTGAGATAACGTGAATTGATATCAGCACCCTATTTGAGTAACACACTCAATCTCAATCAGAATCATTTTGAATATACTAACTGATTTAATAAAAATTTGGAAGCGCTTTTATGAATATATGAATACAACAAAGTGATTGTTGTCTGGGTGTTTTTCTATCTATAATATGTATGTATTTACAAAAAAAAAAAAATGTATATAAGTAGTTTATCAGCCATCTTGTTACCATAACACAAGCATTAGGTTGCTTAGCTTGGGACTAGATGGCGCTGTGTGAAATGTCCAGGGATATTATTATTATTGTTTAACATACTTCTGTGTTTTAATACAGTCTTTTTCTCTTGCCCAAATTCTCTGAACAGAAGGGTCAAAGTTGATATAAACAGTAATTCAACTTAGTATCTGACAAATAGTCTTTATATTCTAATCATTTTGGCAAATGTCAAAGGTTTTCTAATAAGTATCTGTTTACGATGTAGTACAATAGCAGCTTATATGTCTTGTTGCTAACAATGAATAAAGGGAATTTAAAGTAAGGGTTTCTTACAATGACTGTATGTATTTTATTTTAGATCTTGTTGGCACAACTTTAAATTTTCTGTAGTAATTTTTTATTGCTGATGATTTTTATGCGTTAGTCTTTTTCAGACACAAAAAAACACAAGTAACTTGAAAAAATATTTTTTACTACATTTTCCTTTTGCTGTCTTTCCTTTTGATAAAGAAACAAGTTTCTGTGTTTCTGAAATTCAGGTTTCGCTAATAGTCACGTTTAAAATGACACATTGAAACTTGCATACATTTGTGTAATGTCTTTATTTATTACCTACATAATGATAGGATATTTTTATTTAGAATACCTAACTAATTAATAAAAATTTCAAAATTATATCCTAACTTAACTAAAACTGTTCACAAACTAAAATATAGCGTCGAAAAAATCATCCCCATCGCTGTCGACTGGTCATGTACCCAAGAGACTGGCTGCATTACTACGTTGTATGACAATGCTTAGCCTCTGACCTCTGAAGGTGAAAGCCAGCCTTTGGGTCACGGGAATGTCAATCAGCGGTTTCGAAATTTCCTTAAAAAGACCATGAACACTCGGACCCCACGGCCCGAGGGTTTCAACCCCAAATGGCTCGCAAATATAATTACCAATATGAGTACGCCGCTTGATTAATTAATTGATAATTATTACTTAGGTGACAATAACATACCTACTGTTCTATCTAGTATTGCACTACAGTCCGGCTGTCGAGAGAATGCGTACCTGACACCTGTCAGTGCGCCATAGTAGCCAATAAAGATCAAATTCGCAAAACACGGAAGTATTCTTTTTTATGAAACTGGCAGCTGTCAAGAACGCATTCTCTCGTTGGCCGCTGTAGTGACTAGCTTGGACTAATCCGAAAATATAGGTTGTTATAACATTGATTGCAAAAATATAAAACTATTTACGGGTAAAAATTAAAATATAAAAAATCGAAAAATTCGACGTTATATTTTAATTTGTACCTACCCGTAAATAGTTTTAGTTAATTTAGGATATAATTTTGTTATTTAAGTGTTAGCTTCTAAATAAAATGTTTAATTAATAAAAAAAAAAGTAAGTTAAGTTACACCTTCATCCGCTGGTAATGTACCCAAGAGACTGGCAGCATTGCCAATCTTTTATTTTAGAAAAACAACTAGGGTTCCGCACAAAAAGCAAAACCCATTAAAATTCAATTTGATTACCGACATAAACGCGAACGAAGTCGCGGGCACAGCTAGTACATAAAATAAGAAACGAACAATTTACGACAAAATGTAAAATACGATATTTTCTAGACAATACAATATTTTACGGTTGTTACCGGTACTTACCTATCCAACTACTCACGGGAGTTTTCACTCAATCTGCATATACTTACTTCTATACTAATATTACAAAGAGGTAAAATTTGTTTGTTTCTAAGTTTGTATGTAGGGGGTAATAATCTACGGAACTAACAGTCCGATTTGAAAAAAATCTTTTTGATTTCATAGTTCAATTATTATTCTTGAGGAAGGTTATAGTTTGGTTTGATTTCCGGGTCGGGCAGTGTTTTTATTGGAACGAAGTTCCTTATCGCGCGTTGCGAAAGGGGGCTAGACGGAAAAAATTAAGACCAAAAGTTGGAACGACACTTTTTGCTATATGTAGTTGTAAGCCGTGCGGCGTGCGCGTTTCTCTGTCTGTCTCTCTCTCTCTCTTTGAACTTCGTTCCATCCGAGTGTCCCTTGACACCTCTCAAGTTTTTTTTTATTAGCCTTTACTGTCCCACTGCTGGGCAAAGGCCTTCCCCAAATCCTTCCAGGATCTCTTTACCCGCGCCACGTCGAACCAGCCCTCACGGTACGCGTACAGATCGTCTCGCCATCTCTTTCTGGGTAGGCCTCGGTGGCGCCGTCCATCTACAAATTGAAAAAAAATCTAAGTAGCAACCCGGAGTCTGGATGTGTACTCGGCTGATGGAAATGAACATGTATCTACTATAGGCACAACTCTACTTAACCCTTCGGGAACCCATCGGGGACCCTTCGGAGACCCTTCTCTCTATATACTCTAGACTGATTGGTTATTTCTATCTTGATCCTAGGTGAAAAACTGTCTTCATAAATAATAATAATTAGGTATTTTAATAAATAAACTTAGCCCCAAGAGAACAAAGAGGCATGAATTTGACGCTACATAATTCATTTACTTTTACAAACTTTTTTATCATCAAACCTCCAGCTGGCGGGTACCTAGTATTAAAATTTTAATTTAAAACAGTCCAGACATGTAAATTGGACGTGAATAATACAAGCGAGTAATGTACGTTTTAGGCCAAACGCATTATCAAGAGATTACGAATTAATGGACATACGTAAAACCCTGAAAAAATGTTGCCACTTTTAAAATATTAATTCATGAGAAAATATTTTTGCACACGTTGGCAGAACGATTAGAACGAGGCGTCTGATACCGTATTTCATCCGCAGACCTAGTAAAACCGATTTGATGCGGTTTTCTTGAGAGCTGTGGTGGCGCAGTGGTAACGGTTCTGAGTTACCGGTTGGTGGAGTTGTGGGTTTGAACCCAGACAGGCGCTTTACTTTGTATAAATAATTTCATCACCACTGCTCTCCAAAACGGTAAAGAAAGTCGTCGTGAGACAACCGACATGACCTGGACCCAAAAATTCTTAGACATGTGACATCATATGCCTGGAGGCTTTTATTTAGGTAGTAAGTTTTTATTTACATTTTAATTAATTATTTTTCAGCTTGAGTACGTATAGTTTTTATTATATTTGTTGGTATATTGGCGTGGCTAGCTGACATATTGCAAGTAATTTAATTTTATGTTATGTGCCTTGTAATGTTAATTACTTAACGCCTAGTATTGTATAGTATCAAGTATTTTATAACTGAACAGACAGCTGTGCTGCTGGGGAGTTTGTTGCGCCACTTCTTCTTCCCAGCGATAGCACTAGGAAGTGGTGAAGGGCGGGCGTTTTTGGGGGACTGTCTTTTGTAATTTTGACGTTCGAAAAGTGCTGATTCTCAGCCTAATTTGAATAAATGACTTTTGATTTTGATTTTTGATCTACTAACCCGCATGATAGATTACAGCCCACTATCTCTCGCAGAGCGGAGGCCTGTGTCCCAACAGTGGGAGCATTATAAGCTGATTATGCGATTTTCCGACGACCTTGTAAACGCCACAGGAACTAGTTGGATGTGAGAAGCACAGAACTGGTCGAAGTGGCGGTGTTGGGGGAGGCCTATCTCCAGCAGTGGACTTCTTTCGGTTGAAATGATGATGATGATGCGGTTTTCATCAAACATTTTGCTTGGTCATATTATAATAGGTACAGACTGTGATCCAATGGTTAAGATTTTAGACAGGCAAGCAAGAGGTCTTGAGTTCAAATTCTACCCGTCTGAAAATTCATGTGAACCTACTACATAATTATTTACTTTATAGTCAAAGGAATATTAGAAGATAAGTTTACCACTGCAAAAACACGGCGGAGAAATAATGCCCAAACCTTTAAAATTATTTTTAATTTGTGTAAAAAAGTAAATTATTTTGAAGGGCTTATTTTGTGCTTAAAAAACCTTTTTCGAACAGAAAAAGAATTTTGTAAATCCGTCTATATATGACAGAGTTATGCCCGGAAATACATTAAAAGATATAATATATGTATACATATAAACCATGAATTGAGAACCTCCTCCTTTTTTGAAGTCGGTTAAAAACTCGTGTGTTTTGGCTTAAAAACTCAGTTTCAGTCCGCTAAATATTACGATAATCTAAATCCAATATAATCTTACTATAGATCTATAGATGTACTCCTGGCTAACCCTTCAGAGAATATCTACAGGCATGATGTTATGTATGTGTAAATCTGAATAAAATCTACGGAATATTATAACTGCATTTCATGACGTTTAGAACTTAGGTATTTTCCAATTTCTCCGGTTATTGTCATTTCCTATTCTAGTTTGTGGAGACAACAGTTTACTACATTCAACTGATCTGAATATCTCCGTGACTGAACAGAGAGCGGTCCGGAGACACTCGGGGCTCATTTCCGAGTTCCGGTGTGATTGTAGTACCATTGAATGATCTGAACTATTTTGTAATGTTGGTACTACAGACGGCTTTGGTTTCTTAAGCAATTTTCGTAGATCGAATGAAACGGTGAAGTTAAAGGCAACATTTTAAACTGTACAGTCATCTGATTTCTACCTTATTGTTATGCTCTAGATTGCAATCTATGTGGTTTCTATCAATATAATACAGTCCCATATCAGTCTTTCATTCGTAAATAAATAAAGAAAAAAAAAATACATTTCTTTAGCACACACTAAAGGGCACACAGTACTATATACTGTGTGACTTTTAGTCTGTGTACATCAGATAAAAATAAATAAGAATCAAATAAAAAGATTAAAAAGTCCGATGTAAGAAATTGGCAGGAAAGTCTCGAAGAATAGTCACGGCTGCGCCAAAAGGGCCCCAGTTCAGCAAAAATGCCACAAATTTTTCGAGCACATGAAGGACATTAGCAATATCCTTCAAAATGATTCACATTGAGATTAAAAGTGTGTTACGCAATTAGGGTGCTGGATAAAGTTTAGAGTTATGACTGGCAAACCCCTTTTTTCTTTTAATTAATTTAGATTCTATTATGCGTAATATCCACATTAATTGGTGCCTTTACCTTGTTATTATTTGCGATCTAGACGCGTCTAGATCTTGCGCCGACTGTCACAGGTGGCGTGCGCACGCGACTGTATCGCAATGTTTACACAACGCGGATGCGTTACGTAAACATTGCTCTGGGTGGTCGACGGATTTATAGATAACGGAATTAATATGATGGTTAGGTATGTGCTGTGATTCTGCCTGTATTTAGATTAAATAATTTGAGAACATTTGTAATTAAATTATAAGACACTAGGTTCTGCCCGCGGCTTCGCCCGGGGTGTCGGAAATTATCCGACGGGAACGTGCTACCGGGATAAAAATTTGCTTATGTCCTTCCGCAGGATGCCATCTGTGTATCTTCTTGCGAAATCGTTCAATGGTTTGGGCGTGATAAGGTAACATACAGTTACTTTCGAATATAATATACAATATAATAAAAATATGCAAATATTTTTCTAGTTCTTAATTTTCTTATTCCATCTTTTGGTCTTATTTTTTCTGCACCTACTAATAATATCTACTTAAACCCTATCTCCTTAATAGTTGAATAGGTAACACAATATTATTTAAGTATAACCCAACCTGAACCACGAAGTTTTAGATCAAACTTTGATAAAACAAAACATTTTGCTGACAGTCTTCTGGACACGTTTCCCAGATGACAGCGATGCGGACGAGTACTTAGACGCGTATAATTATGTGCTTTTGTTTTTGTATTTATTTATTAAATATGATTAGTTAGTTAGGGCTGATTTTTCAATCGACAGAATTTACTATTGTTTTTTTTTTAATGTTATAAACTAGCGCTTGACTGCGATCCCGCCTGATGGAAAGCAGAGATGCAATCGTTGATGGTAAGCGCACTAATTTATTATGAGCCTATTCACTCTAACCTTGAAAACACCCAAATTATAATCGGACGGGAAGACCGCTGCAGGCAAATTGATCCAGTCCTTTGATGTACGCGGTATAAACGACGAGGCAAAACGCTTCGTCCGGATCGCGGCGGTGTCAACAACGTAACTCGTTTCGGCTGAATAAAATTTGTTCTGAATGTGTGAAAAGTACTCAACAAAAAATATTGCTACCTACCGCCATTCCCATAAACAATAATAATGTACCAAGTTCGTAATGCAAGAGTCGGAAACAATTTGTCTATTGAAATTGTAGAATAAATTTTCCAACAAGCTCATAAGTCTGATTTGTTTAGACAACCTCGGAAGAATAGCAGACGTACTCAGGCGCAGGTGATCGATTTTATGAAGATTAGACAAGTAATTAACAAAGAATTGATAGATAAACAAACATTTGTGCCAACAGTTGATGTTAAGAATAATAAAGATTATCTTATGATGTTTCTTTTTAAATTGAAAGAGTTTTTAATAAGACCAAGGCAGAAAAGTTTTTAACCAGCAATGAGTATATATCACCGTATGAATAAAATATCGTGAGTTTATAATCTATCTTGCGAGATTATAAACCATCGAAAAGTTTTGAACTGCAACAAATCATTTAGAATTTAACGCATTATTTTTCGATACCTAGTTTATAATCTACCCATGGCAAACTGTCAATTTGTAAACTGGTATCAAACTTGCATGCGACGCGCCGCGCCTTGCGCTATTGATACTGAGTACCGTTGCTAAATGAAACTTTACTAAAGGGGAAAAATTACTACTACGCTTATTTTTAGGCCCGCTTGCTTTCGTAAATAACAGAACTTTTAAAATAATTCGTTCTTTATCAACTATACGAACGATTGTCAATGTTTTGATTGATGGTTTCGGATTAGAGAATTTGAAGTTATGAACTTGGCAAACTCAACTTTAGCATTATTTAAGGTGATAAGTAGCCCGCGAAATTCAAAATGTATTTAAACGTTTTTGCAAAGAAATTTTGTATTTCGCAGGCGTCACCATGCCAAAGCAGATTTTGACATGATGTTCTCAGCAGTCAACTTCAAATTCTTAATTTAGAAAACCTAGGCATGAAACTATGGCTATAGCTGGTTGTATAAGTAGCATGTGCATTGTATTTTCTGCCTACGCTCATGGGGGAGAGTAAAGCAGTGCTGGCTCAGTGAAAACGGCCGCGAGTTACGAGTTGTAGTTCGCAGGTTCAAACTCAGGCAGGCACACTTTATGTAAATTATTTGATCACCACTGCTCTCAAAACGGTGAAGGAAAACCTCGTGAGGAAACCAACATATCCTAGAACAAATAATTCGAAGTCATGCGTTGGATGACGGCCCCCTCGTCTCACAGACAGGGGGCCTGTGTCCCAGCAGTGGGAACATTATAGACTGTTTATTTATGTTTACCTTAGCATGTGTGACTAGTTATTAATTATTTTCTCCTATGTTTTTCCTACAGGGTGTCCATAGTGGGCTGAAAAGAGTGGGGCTGGCAGTACTGTCCCTATCCGCCCCGTCGCTTTCAAAAAATAAAGTCAGTACAGTTTGGGCATGATCGAGATCACCATGGGTTTATTAACAGCTTGAGACATTATTATGAGGAAATAATGTACATTTTCATTGATATTTTAAAAACTTACACGAGAACTTAAACACCATTTGAAAGCATGTTTTTGGGGTGCGTTGATGAGGTTTTAGCATGATAGTTATCAGTTTTGTTTAGTTTAGCAGGAAAATGGAGGCAAAATTATTTACTCCAGTACCACAAAGCAGTGTCAGTTCAGGGGCTTTAGACACTGATGACTGACACTATGGATGCCAAAGACGAGGTTGGTAGTGAGGTTTTGCAGATAAGCAACGCTGTAAACTGTAAATATTGTTAAACATAAGTACCTCAGTTAATTTTTTCAGTTCTAAAATTCGTTAGCGGAGTAATTGCGTAACACACAGAGGAATGGCTTTCATTTTGACAGTTCAACAACATTCATTGCGTTATTTACGTTGTTGAGCAGGATTTTTTTTCGAACATATTAAGCAATGGATTAGCAATACCCTTCAAAAAGATTCAGTTGCACAATTAGGGTGCAGGTTATCAATCCAGGAGAGTTTCATCTGTGAAAAAGGATCAAGTCAGTGTAAGCCTAGTTTTTTACCTTCATCCTTATTAATGTAAATACCCTTTTGTCCAAAAAAAGGTGAAAATAAAATCTGTTTTCATCAATCACAAGTCAAGTTTTGAGACCCTCAAATCGTCCTGAAAAGAATTAGGATGACTCCTGAAAGGTAGAAAAGCTTTTTCAGTAGGATTTTCTCTATGATCCGAATTCGAGATTGGGTTTCAACAAAAAATATTTTAGCTTTAGTCCATCCATACGTTAATTATTATATGATTTGGATTCTTTCAGAAAAAGGATCACTAAAAGGTATTGAAACGAGTTATTTTTCTAAAAACTTACATTTCATGTATTATTTATTAACTTTGATTTTGTTTGATTTTATGAGTGAGTGAGTGTGATTTTAATATACAATAACTTCGCCCGCGTTGATGTCGGAAATTATCCAACGGAAACGTGCTACCGAGACGGAAATAGCATATACGTAGATGTTATTCCATAACATCAGCTATTTGCCAGTGTCATGAAAATCAGTTCAGCCGTTTCGGAGATTAGCCGGATTGCGGAACAAACAGACAGTCAGACAAAAATGAAAAAATTGATTTTCTTGTTATAAGTACCATATATGTATACTTTCATATGCATTTAGTGAAAAGCTGTTTTTTTGACATTACAAACACTACACTACAACTACACTTAAATTTTAGTTATTTGTATAGATATGTGTTTAATTACAATACCAGTACCTACACAGCGTTGTGGAGGAATTATTGTTGACGCCATATTTTAGTTTGTAAATAGTTTTAGTTAAGTTAGGATATTGTACAGGCTGGCAGGGACGACGTGTACTGAAACCATACATCAATACAATATTATATATAAGAAGTTAAGTTTAAACGTCGTGGTTATTGTGGTTAAGAGAATGGGTTGGATTCCAGCAACGTAAGGTGTCACCAGCAGAGGTAGCTACATAATTTACCTACTTACCTATACCCTGTCCATTAGGTTAATCGTTTTGACAGCTGTCTTCGTACATATTTCAGATTACGTAAAAGTTAACTTTAAAATATGTAATAAAATAAATAATATAAACTGCCTTATCTTATTTATGGCTTCTTACAGACATTGTAAGACCGTACGTGTATCAATCAATGTATTGTGTGTTGCTGCAATCACTAGTTCCATCTGTCAAAAAACGGTTTGCCTAATGGACAGGGTATAGTCTTGATGTTTGTGTCAAACAAAGTTTGTTTGTTACCTATTACGATGGCAAGAGACGAGTGATGGCGAAGTGTAAATATATGTAGTTTTATAAAAAAAAAAAATACAAATTTTACTGAAAAAATTTAGATTAAACGTAGAATGGCAGGACTTTACTGCAAAAGTTCGGCTTTTTGTCAATACTTTTCAAATTCCAGGGTGACCATTTCCACTCTGATGACAGCAACGCAATCAACTCGTGCGCACAAGTTGATTGCGTTGCTGTCATCGGAGTTAACACGTACGTGATAAAACGGCAGTACCTACCTACTATAGTTGAATTAAATTCAATTGGCGCTTGTTTGCAAGCGTTCTCGTTAGCGATGTCCAATGTCAATATATTGTGATACTTAGGTACAGTTTGTATTGTATCAGTAGAGTTTAGGACACACGTTTTAATACGAATAACATCGAACTTGTAAACGGTTTTTTTAAGTGTGTGATGAACTGGACTCCTTAAGGGGTTGGTCTACAATCGCAGTAGACCTGGGAAGTGGAAGGAGGGAAGGTCTTTGCCCTTCAGTGGTACAACACAGGCTTATAATAAATAATAATAAAGTGTGTGTGTAATGTAATAGGTATATAAGTGGCATTTTTAGTGTGAAAAATGAAAAATGGTAACCGGAAACCCGGGGTTTTCTCTTATAGTGAAATGAGGCTCTTGAAAAATAATTTCTGGGCATTTGTAGGCCACATTCATTCGGTAAGTCATCTACTTAATATCTTAAATTCGTTCACTAACAGACAACGCACAGCCTTTAGTGTCACAATTTTATGCCTCTAGACCCTACGGTAAACCGCTAAAATTTTAAAGAAGCGTTGCGCGTAAAGAGGTATTTTTTTAAGATAAAACAGAATAGTATGTATTCTGTTTTATCTTAAAAAAACACCTCTTATTAGTTTGTTATCTTAAGTCATCTGGGACAGTGTTTGTGGAGGACCGGCATTACAGAATGAACGATCACTAGTCACTACTATACACACGCATCTATGTCACATGTGAGAGATAAAACGCATATAAATAGCCCGAGAATTGTGCACTTTCTTAGATAAGTGACGAGAAATGTGGAGGACAAAGAGTTTCCTATGGAGAAGAACGGGCAAGATACTCCATGATTCAGTCACATGAGCGATTCCTTCACAAACTTGTTCAGCCCATCGATTCTGTAAAAATCTCACCGTGAAAAGTTAGGTGAAGTGAGCTTAGAGTGAGCTGTCAATAGTGTCAATCCTTAGCATTAGTTGAGCAAGGCTTAGGAATGACAGCTCACTCCACGCTCATTCACCTAAGTTTTCACGGCGAGATGATTACAGAATAGCACTACAGGGTGCTTGCTTAGGAACATGTTCAGGGTGCTCAGACCGTCTTTGTGGAGGACCGGTGTTACAACATGACCGATCACTACAGTACACACACACATGCCGCATGTGAGAGATAATACGCATATAAATAGATCGAGAACGGTGCACTTTACATAATACGCATATAAAGAACGAGAAGTTTGTTTTATGTATAAATAAAAGTAAAGATAATCTTATACATATAGTTACGAGCGTTCCCGCGATGTCTCATCGATAACCCGCCCAGCTTCTTTATGAATATGATCTTGCTATAAAATATAAACAGAAATTGTGTTAATTTATCGTACCTTCACTAACTTGCGATAAGGAAGTTGAAGTGAACGCTTGTGTGCTCTCTGTGCTCACTGCGCTCACTCCGCTTATGTTGTAGCCAAGTAAGTAATCCCCACGAGAATGTCACACGCATCGACGGTAGTGTGGGGCCATGAGAACAGCGAGAGGCATAATACACACGGTTAGTTTTCAAAGACCAGCCAAATTTAAGTGGTATAGACCATCAGACTGAACAATTTTCTCCATGGGTCCAACATCTTAATCGCGAATAAAAATTCAGCCGTCCCATACGCTTAGGTCGAGTAGGTATTGAAGTGTTCGGTCAGAATGCGGACCCAGGTTGGCCGAAGCAAGGAAAAGGTGAAGATTCATGACGACTCCGCCTTAGAATGTAAATGTGGTGCTTTTCCACAAACGATTGGACACTTAATATCGTGCCCTGCGTGTCCTGTCAGCTGCACGTTACAGGAACTGATGGACGCTGGTGATGGCGCCCAACAAGTAGACGAATTCTGGGCAGAGTCCATTTAGATTGCTATCGACACGCTAAGAAGACAATTTGTTTCGTATTTAGTTCACATATCATTCGTTACAAAGTTCGCTACGGAAGCTTCCAAATAGTGATAATTAAATAAAACAAATGCTTGTGTTGCGATTCTGTCTACCGTTGTGTATTAGGTATTTTTTTAAATAGTCTTATCGCCTATAATAATAACGTCTCCATCTGCAACTGTGCCAAACGAAATCGTGATTAAGATTTCTTTAAAATACAACGTATTTATTGTAGAGTTTGTTTGTGGTTTTATTACAGATAAAATCTCTCTTATTAAATCCTACTAGTGTTCTTATTTTAAGGTTGGACTCTTAGAAGCCAGGCCATTTTCTTTTAACTCAGTCAGGCGCCTTATTTAGTGTAATTTGTCATCACTGCTCTGAAAATGTGTTAAATTTGTAACATTTAACATGTTTTAATATTTGTATGCCATGCCATGGCGAAACGTGTAAGATCATAACTTTGTGTATTAGACCTTAAAGTACCATGTTTTAAAGCAAATATAATAATTAATAAGTAAATTATATTCTATTCTCTTCCATAACGGTGAAATTCCAGCATGTCCTAGAACCAAAAATTCCAACATAATATGTGACATCTACCAACTCGCACTGGGCCCGCATGGTGGTTTACGGCCCACTCCCTCTCACAGAGAGGAGGCCTGTGTCCCAGCAGTGGGAACGTAATAGGGTGATGATGTTATACCTATAATTTGTTTATCTTGCTAATAGGGAGGGTATTTGCCTGGGCAAAAAAATAATAATTATATTTAGTCCGTCAGTTAGATTATCGAAAAATAATGGACACGTATTTTAACTTTCGTCAATCAAATAAAAAATGGCAAAGATAAAACGCGTCAACATTTGGGAGTGGGGTCGTGACGTCACTTGCTTGTAAAAGTGTCGCAAGCAAGTGACGTCACGCAGAACTTTAACGGGCGATATCTTCATCATTTTTTATATAATTGACAAAAGAAAAAATACGGATTCAATATTTTTTGATAATCTAACTGACGGACTAATTAGATTTTTTTAGGAAAATAAATACAGTCAGTTTACTCCTTTTACTTGAGCAGTTGGACATATGCCTAAGTTTAGTACTTGTACCTAATATTCATCATAATCATCATCAGCCTATATCAGTCCACAGCTGGACATAGGCCTCTCCTATTGCACGCCATTCAACTCGATTTTCGGCAACTCTCATCCAGCTGCTAACAGCCATCCTGCGAAAATCGGCGCTCCACCTAGCCTGAGGGCTTCCCACCTTACGTTTACCGATTCGCGGTCTTCACTCAAGAACACATCTACCCCAACGGTCATCGGTTCTATGGCTAATATGGCCGGCCAATTGCCACTTCAGCTTGCTTATTCTGTGAGCTATGTCGACAACTTTGGTTCTCTGCCGGATGTACTTGTGCCTAAATTTAACAGGTTTAATTTATCATGACGACATGATCCCTGTTCCCGTGGCCCCGTCGCTCCACTTAGCAAGAGCGTCAGCTTACATGATGAGAATGTTAGACGTACAAGTAGACACAAGATTCCTTTGTATTACCTTTGAGCGATTATTGTGTCATCTGTGCTCCTGCGTGTTTGGGTACGCGCGAGCCCTTGTTAAGCTGTGTCGTTAGCTCGCCCGTGGAATAGAGCTATTAAAACAAGTGCAAGTCGGACTCGAACACGAAGGGTTCCGTGCCACAAGGCAAAAAAACGCCGAAGAAAATTGTTTCTTGTATGGTAAATTAATAAAGTTAAAAATTAAAGGGAGTTAATTTTTTTCTTTATTAATTTACCTTTTGTTGTGCTAACGGCAATATTTGTTTAAATTTCAACTATCTACCTTACGATTCATGAGATACCTACAGCCCGCTGACAGACAGACGGATTGACGGACGGACAGATGGGCGGACGGACGGACAGCGGAGGCTTTGTAATAGGGTTCCGTTGGCACTGTTTGGGTACGGAACCCAGAAAGGAAGGGTTTCCATTTTTTTTTTGTTTGCTGATTTTACCAAAGTGGTCTTTTTATCCGAGAAATAAAGTTGACGTCTCACAGTTTTATGACTTTTATGTTGTATAAAAGAACTATCAAAATTCAAAATTTCTGATTCGCTGATTCGGGAAAGATTTAAATCGCTAGATACGCCCTACCGCGTCAAAAGATAGTCTCGTTTCTGTTTCGTTTGACACCTCTGACTCTTACACACAATGGCGCAGTGACATGACTTGATTTTTTTTTTTATAAATTGCATCTCGCAGTTCACCCTATGAAATTACACGCTAAGGGCACCCCCTGTGGGATGCGGACATCGGCTTAGGGCGTCGCTGGGAGAGGGCAGCAAGAGACAGGCTGGATCGGATTAATTTAGGGACGAATTTGAAACTACAGGCTCAGCGGCGCGGGCTGGCTTTCCTAAGAAACCGTAGCATATGACATTATAACATGTGACTGTTCCTAAATTACCCTAGGCTGATAAAATTTTCGTTTTTCCTAATTACATGAAATATTACAGTTAAGATCGGCTCTCCCTGCGATATATACTAGGTAGGAATAAAAGTTTGGTCGAATTCCCCCTAAAACCGGTGACCTTTCGGTGTTTAGTGAGCAAGGAAGTTTGTTGCATATTATACCTTGAATCATATTATGCAAATCGGACAATCGTTGATTCTTTTCGTTTACAGGATGCAGTTATCTACAGACTACCTTATCAACACTCGTTGGTAAATATTTTACTAAAGCTAAAAATGCAGTCCTTTGAAGGTCGGTAAGTTCAGATTTATGCGCAAAGCTCAGGACTTGTCATTGTGGCGATGATATGTGGAGGCCTTTGTCTAGTGTTTGACGTCTTACGGCAAAATGATGAGGGTTACACGAGACTACGAGAGTCACATATGGGTTATATGCCAATCTATTCACATTGTAAATGAAAAAAAGTAAGTCTCTTTTCGTGTCTGTCTGTGTGACCGTGGGTGGTTTCTTTTAAACTAAGCAACGGATTTTGATGCAGTTTTCACTGTCATGTAGAGAATTCGTTCCAGAAGGTTTATGTGTATGAGGGCTTGTAATACTTTAGCTGAAATTCATATTGCCCCCACTTCCCTGCGCCATCTCTCTATCCCGCTCGCACTGTCAAACTGATTCAGTTAGGGTGAACTACACTGTTCATGGACGTAGGCTTGGTAATACATTTATTTTCTCACCACAATATTACAAAATACATATTACATGGTATCAGAGTCAGACAACATTTTAATGTTGTGGGAGACTGGTGGTGTTAGTAAACTAAGCTCTAGGCCAGTATTTCAGGACACCAGAGGGGCAATTCTCGTAATTTTAAGAACGTTCACTATCTGATCTCAGTCTCAATCTGTCAAAAAATACTTCTATTTTTTTTTTTTTTTTTTTTTTTTTTTTTTTTTTCTACATTTTGACAAGTTTTTGACATTTGTTTGTCGCTGAGATGAGACTGCGACTAGATTTTGAACGTTTTAAATTACGAGAATTGGCCTTCAGGTCTCCGCCCTTTTCCAAATGATACATTTTATTTTGTTATGTAGACAAAAAGATAAAAATTCAACTAACAACTAATACATGGTCATATTAGTATACGAAGTATTCGGCGACGTCTTCTGAATAAAATGGAAATATTTTGAAACTTTAGCTAGTTAATTTATAATGATAGTACCTAAAAATTTACAAGAAATAGGCGCTTCGGAATCATCGTCTATCTTGTAAAATACGAACGCGCGATCATAAGATCTAATATAGAGTATATACATACAGAAAAGATAAAGCAACCCTGGCTTTGCATAAATGATAGAATCCTCCCAACCAAAACTTACTATGCATGAAAAATCTAGAAAAAATATAGGGTGCGGAATATTTTAAGTTATTCAGGCTGTATATCCAATCGTTTTGGGCGAATATCAGCGACTAGTTGTAAATCTCAATAGGCTTATGGAACGGAATCGAGGAATGAGATTTTATGCGTTTAATATTTGGTACACTGATTCGAATTTTATCAAGATCCGATCTCTGGCTGGCTTTTTTTTACTAGCTTTTGCCAGCGGCTTAGAGGTAGGAAGTAATGAGAACCAAGCGCCTTTGTTTAGCGCTGTGCGAAGTCTAGGATTAAGTATGGTGTCCGATACGGACCACGGAGCGACATTGATCGTTTAGACGTGGTCGCGACACATACTGGCCAAGGAACTGCTCTGTTTCCTTTTAAGTTCTATCCATATCCTATTTCCAAAGCTCCTATAATAGGGTTCCCTCTCATCGAGAGGAGGCCTGTGTCCCAGCAGTGGGAACATTATATGCTGATTATGCTATAATAGGGAGCGAGCTTATTGCAATCAATCGGACACAAATCCAGACTCGCTCGTATCCTATTCTATTTGTGCTGAACCCTAATTGCGTAACACACAATCAATCGTAATCTGAATAATTTTGAAGCAAATTGCTAATTCATTGCTTCATAAGTTCGAAAAATTTGTCTGCTCAACACTTAAATAGCTCAATGAATGTTGTTGAACTGTCAAAATGAAACCGATTCCGATTGATCGTGTGTTACGCAATTAGGTGCAGGGCATGGTAGGCTATAATAAACTATAAGTAAGAAGGGAAGTAGCTCTTGCCACTTACTTATTTAAGATTCATCATCATCATCATCTGCCTAGCCTTTTCCCAACTATATTGGGGTCGGCTTCCAGTCTAACCGGATGCAGCTGAATACCAGTATTAAGATTATGCGTGGTAAAATACACAACTCTGGCGTTCTACACACGGTTGGGTTGTGTGTACCTGATGGGCACGTGGGGCGGCGGAGGCGGCCGCCGCTGCTGTGCGTGCCACCCGCCCGCACCAACCTGATGCAGCACGCGCCGCTGACGCGCGCGCTGCGTACACTCAATACGGTTTCACAACAGATTGACTGCTTCAACTGTACTCTTTAACTAACAAACCATTTAAATACAATGCCGTTCTCATTTGAGCACTTGGTGGATAGTATGCTTACGCCGGGAGCAGCAAACACTGCTTTACCGTGCTTCGGGTGAGAGTGAATTCACACGGGCCGCATTTTCTAAAATTACTCTTGGTTAATATTATGTAATAATATATAATTCTAAGTCTAATTGTAAGCTATTATAACTATACCTACACTATTGTAGTAAGGTAAGCCTGTGATGATAGTGTATGGGTTTTAAAATAAATACATATTTTCTCGTATTCTGATCGGATGCAGTGCGCACTAAGGATTGTGGAGGTCGTGCGACAGGGTCAGGCGCATGATAATGAAACGTCCTATTCCTTAACACATGTTGATTCATTAAGCTTGGTACACATGAGCGCTTGTCCAATGAGTGATGAACTAAAGGGCGCTCCGATAGAATAATGACTATACTCGTATATATTTATATGCATTACATAATCAGCCTATAATGTTCCCACCGCTGGGACACAGGCACCCTCTTTGTGAGAGGGAGTGGGCTGTAATTCACCACGCGGGCCCAAAGTGGATTGGTTGATGGCACATGTCTTCGAGTTTTTGGTTCTAGGACATGCCGGTTTCCTCACGATGTTTTTCTTCCCGTTTTGAGAGCAGTGGTGATGAAATAATTTACACAAAGTAAAGAGCCTGACTGGC
Organism: Apamea sordens; assembly: GCA_945859715.1. Lineage (NCBI taxonomy): Eukaryota > Metazoa > Arthropoda > Insecta > Lepidoptera > Noctuidae > Apamea > Apamea sordens. Next base: position 4,520,408 of record OX244002.1, read on the forward strand.
CCACCATGGCCCCAAAGATATGGTGTTATGTCGGCCGTCATGATAATATGTAATTTCTAGTTTCATCAAAGTGTCGTGTTAAAACTAGAAATAAATGCTTCATCACAAGACAAGATATCGTAGTTCGTACTGATCTTGTGCTTCGTCGATGCACAAATAAAATATTTAGAACTTACAATGATTCCTTAAATAATTTAATTAATCTGGTTGGTGTTTTTGCGAAAATATTATCTCTAAAATGTTGTTTTCATGTCATCTTTCCAAAGGCTTTGAAGATAAAAATAGCACAAACAAATCGATTTTTACTACACGCAGGTACGTGGCTGAATCCGGTTAGACTGGAAGCTGACCCCAACAGTTGGGAAAAGGCTAGGCAGTGATATCGTGATTGGTTATCTAGATGTCAGGTGGCTATCGTCGCAATAAAGTGACTTAGGTTCCTAGGTCAAATCACAGAATAGATAATGTCAAACTGGTGATTATAGGTGATAGGTCAACAATACGTGATAGTTAGCTCTTTCTGATCGGATCTTTCACCCCTCTTTGTTCCGTACACATTTTACTGGTTTAGAAAGGGTTGTATTTTGCAAATCAGCACTTTCAGCACCTCAATTGCGTAACACACTATAAATTTCACAATGTGAATCAATTTGAAGGATATTGCTAATACATTGCTTTATAGGCCACACGCAGAGCTCAACCAAACGTGGCTCTGTAAATCTAACCTCCTCCGAAAGTAAATCCATGTTTAACTAGGTTTAACTGTACAAATTAAACAAGTTCAAGTTTTAAAGTAAAAGTTTTATTGAAATTGAACACTATCTCAAACAATTTGGCGACAATGTTCGAAAAATTTATCTGCTCAACACCGTAAATAACTTATTGAATGTTGTTGAACTTTCAAAATGGTAGCCATTCTTACTCTTAGTGTGTTACGTAATTACCCCGCTGGACGTCGACTGTAAAAGCCAAACTAAAATCATTCTACACCTCTGCAAAGTTAGATATAAAAGGTGGAAAGATTTGCTGGTAAATTCCTCAAGCCAACTTCAAATGCAGACGTACAGCCGATCGATTCTGTAAAAGTCTCACCGTGAAAAGTTAGGTGAAGTGAGCTCAGAGTAAGCTGTTTATAGTGTCGATCCCTAGCATTAGTTGGAATTACAGCTAACTCCACGCTCACTTCACCTAAGTTTTCACGGTGAGATGGTTACAGAATCGCACTGCTGCACTACAAGGTTATTTTGGCGCGTGAGCAAAATCAGAACTAACGCCGCCATCTTGTTTTTTGAATACATTTCAAGTGACATTTCACAAAACAATTGCACAAATGTCTACGAGCAGCGCCCCCTGTCAACGTCATTCGAGCGCCAAAAGATCCTTGTCATCTTCATCATCATCAGCCTATAGCAGTCCACTGCTGGACATAGGCCTCTCCATTCAAATATCCTTGTAGAAGTATTAATTGCTTATAAACGACTAGTTTCTAAGATAAAAGGATTTTCGCTGATTTCGTCCGCGTTTTCTCTAACAAACACAAAGTATTTATTTACATGTAAAACAAAACTTTCCTCCCACAGTTATCATTATCAGTGATCTACTTGTCTCTGCATCTACCTGTACACATGTACCTGTATGTACCTACGTACAGTAGTAACTCTGATTACACAAAATTGTTTGATTGTGGTACACCTATTTACACTCGCTTGATAAGTTAAGTCGGCGGATGAATGAAGTATGCTTGTAGCGGCGGCGTTGAAATTATTATTTTTTGGGTGAGAAATAAATGCAGTAAAAATTGAAAAATGGCGCGATGGATTTAAAATATTTTTAACTATCTAGCCCACACCTAATCTATATCTATACTAATATTATAAAGAGGTATTTGTTTGTTAGTTTGTAGGAGGGTAATCTTTGGAACTGCGTCGTATTTAAAAAAAAAATATTTTTTACATTTGATAGCCCAATTCTTGAGGAAGGCTGTAGGCTATTCAACACGCTATGACCCTTGGAAGCCGAGCAAAAAGAAAAAAAAGTCGGAAAGAACGCTAAGCTAAAACAAAGTGAAAGCGCTGGCAGGTGATGCGATGCGACGCGGTGGGTCGGGAGACCTAATACCAAATAAATATGTGTAAATTACCTATATTATTTGTGAAAGAAAAAAAAGAGGATATGTGCTTATGACTACACGATAGGAGTGAAAACTTACGATTGGAGCCGAGTTTACTCGATTCAGCGTCACCGACCGACTGGAGCCGAGTATACTCGATTCAGCGTCACCGACCGACTGGAGCCGAGTATACCCGATTCAGCGTCACCGACCGACTGGAGCCGAGTATACTCGATTCAGCGTCACCGACCGACTGGAGCCGAGTATACTCGATTCAGCGTCACCGACCGACTGGAGCCGAGTATACCCGATTCAGCGTCACCGACCGACTAGAGCCGAGTATACTCGATTCAGCGTCACCGACCGACTGGAGCCGAGTATACCCGATTCAGCGTCACCGACCGACTAGAGCCGAGTATACTCGATTCAGCGTCACCGACCGACTGGAGCCGAGTATACTCGATTCAGCGTCACCGACCGACTGGAGCCGAGTATACCCGATTCAGCGTCACCGACCGACTAGAGCCGAGTATACTCGATTCAGCGTCACCGACCGACTGGAGCCGAGTATACTCGATTCAGCGTCACCGACCGACTGGAGCCGAGTATACTCGATTCAGCGTCACCGACCGACTAGAGCCGAGTATACTCGATTCAGCGTCACCGACCGACTGGAGCCGAATATACTCGATTCAGCGTCCGAGCGTTGCGCTTTCTTCTTCAAAAAAAGATTAGTAAGCAAAATATTGTAAGTGCAACTGCCTACAAAGGATGGAGGAAAATCGAAGAAAAGAAGTAATAGAATGAGATAATTGCATACCATGAATCTTTTTTGCTTGGTTTTTTAATCCCAGAATTCTTAGCCTTTAGGGCCAATACTTTTCTTCTTAGGGCTAATTTTTGAAGCGATAGATAATCGGGGAATAAAATTGTCGTCTGAAAGATTTTGTATGGAAAAACTGTCAAAAATTTAAAATATCGCCAGATAATTTTACCCTCGGATAAAATTATCTGGCGTTGGAAAATCTGCCCTTAGTCGAATACTCGTAGTTGCTATAACTTATGTTGTTGTTATTTTTCTCTAATATTCGAATTAATTATCGTTTTTTATGCACGTGTTTCTGTGACAAATAAACCCTTCCTTTTAGAAAAAAAGTAAATTGGTAAACAATGTATAGGTATAAAATTGCCATAAACTGAGAAAGAGAGAATTGTTCCTTTCTTTAAAGCAATTTTTGAATTATTCGTTGCATAGTTTTACTCCTTTATTATAACAATAAATTGCAAATGCAGAGCAATTAATCATTTTGATGAAATTCAGTAATTGAATGACCGAGTTTGCGTTCGATTAAAATTCAGTATCGCGACAGATATTTGTTGTTTTTCATACAAAAATATCTGTCTCGAATTTTCAATACTGAATTTTATGAAGCACTGAAAGCTATGCAATTTGTCAAATGAGTAACATTTTGGCCAAATACACATGTAATTTATTTGAAGAAATGAAACCGTTCAAAGTCAACATGAATGCTTTCACTTTTTCAGCAACTTTTCATTGAAAGCGGAGATTGGAATGGAACGATTTGTATTTGAAAAGTTATTTACTAAAATGATGAGCGAAGATTATGTAGGTACTACGCTAGGAGATTGGATTTCAAAATACTACAAAATTACTATCGGAGATTGAATTTCCACTACTAAACTTACGAACGTAAAATTTTATCTTTATTTTTAGTACGAAATATATTATAGTCCCCGGATAGAAATTAAGGCGCTTCCTCTTTTCTCCCGGGTGTCGTGAAAATTGGATATAAAATCGCTTTTAAAACAGTGTTTTTATGAATTAAAGTGTATTGGAAATACTTGATAACATTTATAAGCAATCTCAGTTTTACCAAAGAGTGGTTCAGAGTTTCCTAATATAATAGGAGGATGCTTCATTGACTTCTAAAGCTGTATATAACACCATTTTCATGTTAAGATAAAATCAAACCGGTTGCTAATTTAACTGTAAAATTTATTATTTTTATGTCATTATATACTTTTACAATGTTTCTAAATATACTCGTATGTGAGCTTAACTTTTGACTTAACTTACCTTACTTACCTGTCCTTTGGTTTAGTAATTTTATTCTAAGTGCATCGTCTTCACATATAATTATATAATGAATGTATACAAAGTCACATAAGTTTCGATCCCGTGGGAATATCGAGATAAAAAGTATCTTAAGTGTTAATCCTGGTTATAAATTATCTGTGTCCCGAATTTCATCCAAATCCGTTCAGTAGTTTTGGCGTGAAAGAATAACAATTGTGCATCCATCCATCCATATAAACTTTCACGTTTATAATATTAGAAGGAAGTAGGATAATGAATGTACAGACGCCAGTACATCAAGCTACTAAAATCTGTCACATTTCTTTAGGTAATATGTAGATTTTCAACTTAATCGCTACAGCATTAAGGTTCAAGGTTGATTGGGAAAATTTGACAGTTTAGGGTAGCTTGACCTGCTGTCGTCTGTACAACCTTGTGAAATATTTTAAAAGAGTAACGGTAGAGTTTCTTGCCCATTCTTCTCCATACGAAATTTTGTCATTTAAAAGTGCCTCTTTTGTGCCTATTTAAAATAAATGCTTTGACTTAACTTCAGTAAAAAATCTTTCTGAATATTATATTTTAAAAACAATATTATTTTCACGTATAACGCTATGTAAAGTATGCTTTTAAGTGATTTAGCATTGTTATCATTAATCTTGCCGTGGCGCCTATTCACATCACTTTCGTTGTTAATATTGTACCACGTTCTGGAGAGTAGTTTTTGAAGCAAGAATATGCCTTACCTTTGATATTTTCAGGGGTCAGAGAACTGGGCTTATTCTGTAAACCTAACACATAATCGTATCACGTAACCATTTTCACCGTAAAACATAGAATGACCTGCAGAACTCGCAAACAATTCATCTAAGTCACGGTACGTGTCTAAGTATTCTCTTTGTGTTTATATTTTATAGAAGATATGTATTCTGGGTTTCTTGTTAACGTTCATTGAACTGTATGATGCCTGTATGATAGAAAATGTATTGTCTTAATTTACTATCTCATCTACATTTATCTAACAGTTTTTTTTTAGCCAGCAAGCCTCTAACTCCCCCCCCCCCCTTCTCGTCTCTTCTTCTTCTCTTTTCTTCTCAACTTCTTCTTCTCTTTTCTTCTCAACTTCTTTTTCTCTCTTCTTATTTATTTAATCTTTTCGCACATAAAAAACGTACAAGGGCGGTATTTATCTTTTTATAAATAAATCGGTACCTAAGCCATGTTTTCGTTCCGTTTATCTGGATAAAAAGTTACAGCAAGTAAGTACACAAAATCATGTAAGTAACCATCACATTTCTTTGACATCTAAATAGGAGCTCACGGCTTTCATTGAGTTTTATTACCTTTGCGGAAAAAAAAGTTTGGGAGGTACTTAGGTACTCATACGTTTTCTTTTATCCATCGAGTTTGAGATTTTCTTATAAAAAATATTGTACTCGTAAATGTTTAACATAAAAGGAAGGTTGTGTATTGTTACCTCTTAACGTCTGAGTGGATTTTCAAAGGAATCATTTTAAGTTCTAAACATTTTATTTGTGCTTCAACGAAGTACAAGATCAGTATAAACTACGATATCTTGTAATGAAGCATTTATTTCTATTTTTTATTTTAACGGGGGAAAATGACAGATTATCATGACGGCCGATCTAATAGCAATCTTTAGAGCAATGGTGGCCCAATGGTAAAACCCCTGACTTACGAGTTGTGGGTAGTGGGCGAACCCAGACAGGCGCTTTACTTTGTGTAAACTATATCATCACTACTGCTCTCAAAACGGTGAAGGAAAACATCGTGAGGAAACCGGCATGTCCTAGAACCAAAAATTCGAAGACATGTGACATCTAGCAACCCGCACTGGGCCCACGTGGTAGATTACAGCCTACTCCCTCTCGAAGAGAGGAGGCTTGTGTTCTAGCAGTGGGAATATTATTGGCTGATTATGCTTTCTTAGAATAACTCAAGTAGCGGATGTTGGAGAAAAAACAGCTAGGGTGAAGTGGGAGTGGTCTGGACACGTCTCGCGACGTCGAATGCATCTCGAGAGACGGGCCAAGATCGTCACTCACTGGACGCCTGAGGGCGGACATCGCCGTCGAGGGAGACCACAGCGAAGATGGTGTGACGATCTGGCGTGATGATACGTTCGCAGGCCCAACACGACCAGAGATCGCACAAGATAGGGAGGATTGGAAGGAAAAAGGCGAGGCCTTTGACCAGCTGTGGGACACAATGTAGGCTAAAAAAAAAATGAAGCTTTAGTAGCAAAAGAAGCGATATTACTTTTAAAAGTGCATTTATACCATTTTACTAATCGTCCAGCAAAACCTCATTTGAAGTTATAAGAAATTTTTAATTTAAATTTTTCTCTTTTACGCTGCGATATGCATCGAAATAGAGGAAAAGTTGGTAAAGAAACGTAAGCTTGGAAATAAATTAAGCGAGAAACACGAATAGAAAACATTAATTACTTGTTGTGGCCACAATTAGTGAGGTAATGAACCTGGAATAGGTATACTAATGGAACAGAATGGAAATACGTGTGGAAATAAAAAATAATGGTAGGTACGTAGACATGGAAAAAACGAGTCTCCAGAATGATACCACATCCCGTAAATGAATATAACATAGGTGAGGGTGAGGTGAGTGTTGGTGGGGTGGAGGGTGGTGAGGTGTATCTGGTGATTTAAACATAACTGGCGAAATTTGGGTTATATTGAAGTCCCACGCTTCGATCAATAATAGTACTAGATTCCCGATAAGCGCTTCAGAAACGGCCCGAAAAATAAGACCACAATTACCAGAAATATAATATTTTTGTGGTCTTATTTCAAATTAGTATGTTTTTAACCTTATTACTTAGACTTTAAGTTTCATTTTAGAATAAATTAATGAAAATTTAAAAATAGAATGATTTTATTTTCAAGCGACATTTTAAATTTATTTTGCAATGGTAATTAAACTTTATGTTTAAGCAAGGTTTATTATAATAAACTGAAGTGGTTAATATTATTAAACTTTTTTCTAAGAAATGTAGATGTTTACGTGTGTGCAAACGTGGCCACTTGAGCGACTGGTATTTGTTCCTGATCCTTAATCTAATACTAGTATTGATCGAAGGTCCCATGTAATACGGGGGCGAACCTATTGCCAACAACCGTACACGAACCGAGACTCCGGGCCGCTATTGAGAAATTCCAGAGGGATAAACCCAATAACTGTTGGTCCGACCTGGGAATTGAACCTAAGACCTCCGAAGCCGAAGCCTGCCGGGGTAGCGGGATCGTCCGAAAGGGTTACCGCTGCCCTGGAACATAAAGGGCTAAGGAAGGAACACGGGTGGGTTTTAGTCAGTAAGAGTCTGACACTTCCTTCCGCTCCAACCAGAGCGGGGGGGCCATTTGATGATTTCCCATCCTCAAAAAAAAAAGACCTCGTGCTCAATAGTAGCGTTTTCAACCAATGAGGCAGTCAAATGAATAGATATTTAATTTGCTGTAACCAAAATTTGACTTGTCAAACAAAATTGCTATTTTAACCTTACATTACGACTTTTACAGTAAAAGCTCCTAAAAGTTTTCCGAAAGGGTCAACACTATTGTCGCTGGTAGTCAATTTTCGTATGATGTCCCAACTTTGTGGGGGTCCTATTATGACCCGTTGGCAAGGCACTTTGCAAGATATAAGGGCTCGCTTTTCGGGACTGTATTTTTCCGTAATATCTAAGGGTTGAGTTAAGATCCTAAACGACGTTGTCGTTTTTAGTTTATGAGGAAGGTGGGTCATGTATGATGAAGACGAACTAAGTATTTTTTGTGCCTTGCGATATCTAGCTAAAAATATAAAGGTCACATTGCGGACGCAAAAAGGACTTTGGAATTGTCCTGGGAAGATGGAGTTTTTCATTAGATAGACGGGAAGTCCCATTTCATACACCTACTGATTACAAAGTTGATGAAATAGTGGCTAAATAATTACAGAAGAAAATCTATCGATACTTAACAATACTGTAGCTTCCCATTTGTGAATGAATTTTAGAAATCGGGTCCGAATATTACTTACTCGCTATATCTCACACATTTTACCTCTTAATAATATTAGTATAGATACTTTATGTTTGATTACTAATCTCTATTAATTTTCAGCCAAGCGATTAAAATTTTAATATAAGACAAGTTTACCTAAGCGTCTCCGCCAATACTCAATTTCCCGCTGAATGTGACCTCATCTACGCTAGTGATGGCAGAATTCTCATCAGACCTGGCTTAAAAAAAGAAAAAACATAAAAAGCAAACGTCACGTAAGAAGGTTCTAACGTTGACATTTATCCTTCAGCCCCTTGTGAGCTGACCTTTCGAGTGGTCACTTTCTGTAATTAAACGATTAGAAAGCTTTTTTGTTTTCAGATTTTTTTTTTAAATATTGCGGTGGTTTTTGTGCTTTTTATCTTTTGAAGTTTTTGAAATATATTTTGTTAAGAGCGTCGTGGTTTGTTTGTGTTATTTTACCAAATACCGTCAAACGGGGTTAACAGGGATGCAGGGGTGAATCGGGACGAAACTTTAAAAGGGATTTTAACATTGTAATGATTTAGTTTGTTACCGAAAAGACTCAAATGTGTTTACTGTATTATAATTTTATTAACGATTAAGTGTCCTTGTTGACAACAAACTATATTATTTCAATTTTCAACGTTTAAATACATGTTAAAGTTTCGTCCCGATTCACCGCTGCATCCCTATTCACCCAGTTTGTAGGTACTTTAATATCAAGTCATATTCTGTATGATTAATGGCATGAGTTCATGAAAAGACGAAGTCAAAGTATTGAAATTAAATTCTTGAAGAGATGAGTGAAGAGTGAGTGATAAAATTCCGCGTTCTCCTAACGAGAATTCTAGAGATAATTTAAATATGCACAAAGGGCTCAAACGCCATGTTATAGAAACAATTTCAGCAACATTATAATAATATTGTTATTTCAGGAATAATTAGCACTTATGATAAGTTTAATATAGACCCTAAGGCGCGTCGCTCACTGGAAGTCGAGGCGCGGCCACGGCGTAGTCCCTACCTAGAGTCGAGGCGCGGGCGGCTATGCTTCCTTCATACATTTAAACTGTTACACACATACGTCTACGCGCCCAAAAAAAATTGACAAAATGGCGGTGGAGTCGCGTCACGGTCGGGCAGTTCACAGTGCGCCCGTGACGCGTCTCCGCCTCGACCCCGCGCCGCCACCACCTCGCCTGTGCCGCGACTCTAGTATGTGAGCGCACTGCCATTTATTCCTATAGAGAACGTAGAAGCGGCGCCCCCGCTTGTGCGCCCGCGCCTTGTCGCCGCCTTAACTCTAGCTCATGTGGGCGACCCGTCTAAATGTGCATACACACGACCGACACGCGTCGGCGACAGAGGCAAGTGCAACCGTCGACGAGTCGACAGACCGCGACGTGTGTCGCTCGTGTATTTGAGTACGAGGCTAACACGAGCGACACGTTCTCGTCGGTTGCAGTTGTTTTTGCCTCTGTCGTCGACGCGTGTCACTCGTGTGTATGCAGACTAAGGTTGTGTTAATTAACCGTATTTAAATTCAGGGTTCAAAAACCAATTTGTGAACAGAGATATCTTTACTAGTCTCTCCTTTTTGTCAATGTCATTCTTCTTCTCTTGAATGGATTAATTGTCCTACGTCAGAAGCTTAATATTTGTCAATAATATTCCACGTTTTATAGAAAAAGTGCAGGGTCCTTGTTATTTGACCGCCTTAAATCAGATTCAAACATGCAATTACCGTTTTTTTACTCATTCATAAATTACCAATCACTAATGAATGGACGTAGTAAAGAATTCATTGACAAGACAAGATAATTCAATAAAACAATAATTACTCTTCACTATCGTAATCACGACACAATCTTTAAAGTAAATAACTGAAGTGGCCCACATTACAAGGTTGTGGCGTCACGCCGGCAAGAAGGATGCGTTTATTTAAACTGTGGGTAGTTAGTGTGATTCGTTCGTTGCGTCTGAGCATTTCCACTTTTGAATGTGTTCTAAATTCGAATATTCGGTAGTGTTCTTTTCGTGGTATATTTTATATTAAAATTGTGTTCTTTTAAGTGAAAGTACGTGTTTAAATGTGGTGTAAAAATGACTTAATATAGTTTTCGTTTAATTTAAAATGATTAAAAAGAAATTAACTTTTCTATTTTACAGCCGATTAAACCAAAGTATTTACTTACCCAGATCTTTTTAAATAGCTCATTTTATCGGTAGTCTGTGTATACCTCCTCGATTAGCATAAACTCTTGTTTAATATTCGTTTGAAGAGGGCACATCCATTTGCAATTCAATACCAATTAATGGATAGAGTAACTACTTAGGAGCTAATTGCTTGAGGCTTTGTTGTTAACTGTTGACACAACATTGTAACGAATTAGTTGTTTTTGTTGTAGTTTTAAAGTAGATTTGCCTGCGGTGTATAGTCAGCCGCAAAAAGATGTAACCATCGACAAGAATTCATTTAATTGTCTCCCATTTTTGTTCCATAATTTTGTATCTAGGCACCTAACCTAGGTTAGGTACTTAATTTTATTGTAGTTACACTTTGATACAGTAGTATGAAGCACAAATTGTAGACAGTCAAATAAAATCTTGACAACGACTTTTTGAGGCTAATTGTGCCTACCTATTGAATTTTGAAGAGTTCAAGAATATTAAATCTACTTATTATAAAGTGTTTTTTCTCATTAGTTTTTTTTATTAATGGCCGATGGCTATAAGCTATAATTTACGGATTGTTATTGGTTAATTATTAAGACTCCAATAATGAAGGAAAGACCTCACTCACAGCTTTGCAAAGAAGACTCTCCTATATGGAAGTAGCTATCACAGGCTCTACACACAATCTAAATTATAAATTGAATGATGTAACCAATACTTTGTAAACATATTATATTGATTTAAAAGAGTGTCCATGGAGTTTCTTGCCCGTTCTTCTCCATAGGTAGGTACCTACGCTTTGGAATGGGCAAATGACAATTCAAAAGTGTGCCTGTGTGCCTGTAATTAGTTTAATTGAAATAAATACTTTGAGTTTTTTGAGTTTGAGCATAAGTTAACGTGACTTGATTATTTTCTTATTTTTCTGTTGCCCAACACATTGAAGGCAAGTCAGGTGCTTCAAATATCGTGCAATAATTTCTGTATCACCAATAACCTAAATAATAAAAAAAAAACGAAGATTTAAACTTTCCTTTACATATGAGTAAGTGCGTTCAAACTCGAATATCGTCCCCTTTATTCATAAACGTTACTCAAACTTAAGAGCGAGATGTTTAAACGTCAAAAACGTATGTTTAAACACTCGCTAATCATTGGTTTAGGGACTAACCACACTTATTCAGCTCTGTTCAGCCTTTGTTCATAGAAAACAACGATTTTGTATGGAGATGCGTAAATAGGATCTGTAAACCTGAACGGATGCGTACGCATTATATACAAAATCGTTGTTTTCTATGAACAAGAGCTGAACAGAGCTAAATAAGTGTGGTTAGGTTAGGTTATTTGTCGTCTTTGCTACTAAGAGCTCAACTGTCACTAATAAGACACAATTACTTTTTTTATTTTACCAAACTTCATAAGCTTGCCTGACAGACGAGGGGCTAATTAGGAGTGATCACTGATCTAGACTGTCTTGATATCGCAGACCACTGCTGAACATAGGCGTCGCCCAAGTTAGGAGTGAAATAAACCAACATTAAAATAGTGCTAGTGCATAAAACTGGATGGGTGGTTGAGTGAGACATGTGAGGATGACGTCACTGGGGATCCCCACCGAGGCTCCTGTCCACACCATTTTGTTCACGTCTGCGTACACGCAGAAAACTGTCAAAGTTGTGCCGAAGAAGGTAAGGGGATTATATCATACTTATTCATAAATCTCTCGGTTTGTGAAAACATGTAATTTATTTTAAGGCGCAGATTTCTCGAAAACGGTCAAAAAGTTGTTTTTTAAAGCAGTGTATCTCTTAAACCGTAAATAATTAGGACCTAAAAAAAAAGTATGATATTTTCAAGTCTTATTTTAATACAGTGATCGAGCCCAAATCATAATTATACATACATTAATGCATCAAAAAAATCTTCAAACAAACCTCTTCTTTGTTTTTAAAAGCAGTTTATCTCTTTATTAACAACAATAATTATAATAAAAAATATACCATAAAATTTCTAATGCCAAACTGCATCCAGTGATCGAGTAGTTTTTAATAAATAGTTAATATCTAATTTTATACGATTTTATAAACGTTTTTACGACATACGCTTGCTCATTTCCTTGCTGCCTGCACCGCGCCAGTGTTCCTTGGAACGTTGTTGAGGACGGACCTGTGTCGCTTTGCTCCGCAGTGGAATTTTTACGTTTTGTACCGTGAAAATAAAAATGGGAAATAAATATAATAGTGGGAAGAGATGGAAAGCTGCTCGTCGAAAGCGTTTACTCCAGAGTGTGCAGAATATAGCACGAAGACTGTAAGAAACTTTATTATATGTACCTACCTAAATAAAGAATGATAAAAATAAATATATTTCTCGTGAATTTAATACTTCTAACTTAGTAATTAATAATGCCTATAGATATAGAGTACACTATATTATAGGCATTGTTACTAAGTTGAAATTGATTTTCCGAATCATATCACCTGAGTGACTTGAGTGAGACTCACCGAAGGCCACAGAGTAAGTACCTACAGTAGGGTCAGCTGTGCTTCCAATTGTATTTCAATGATTTTATTATTTTAGATTGCCGAATAAGCAAATTGCTACTCAAGAACTGGATGATACTGCTTCTCGATTGGATGATGAGTAAGTACCTACCTACTCATTACAATAGAATGCTTCCTTGGTTTAGTGGTGAAAGGGATATCTTCTCGATCGCGGGTTCGATTCCCACGGGGAATAACAACTTTAGGTGTTGTTTCTAGTTGGGCTAGGACTTTTTTGGGGTCATCCACCGTCGGTAGTGTAGTCAATTAAAATATCCGTTTTTTTTTTTTGTATACTTTACAGACGGGTGTCACTGTCGATATCTCAACACGATAAAACAGATTTTATCAACTTACACTTCAAGTAACAACAATAACAGCGGTCTCAGGTCAGTGGGGTCAATGACCCCAAAAATCATTATTTTTTTTATTTTGTCTCAAGACATGATGGGTATCGATATCTACTAAACACGACAAAAAAAATGTTTTGTTTGGGGTCAATGACCGCTGTTATTGTTGTTAAGTACTTGAAGTGTAAGTTGATAAAATCTGTTTTATCGTGTTGAAATATTATATAGTTTCGCTAGCTAATTTAATTTCACTCTGTATTATTGTTTTATTACTCATAACTACCAGACTGTTAAATACGGGGTAATACTATTAGGCCGGCCACATACAGTCGGAATTCCGTTTCGAAATATCGGTTCGGAATTGAATTTTTTTTTTTGACTTACCTACGTATACCTTTTATACGTTCACGTGGATGAATTCGCGGGCATAAGCTAGTGTATATTAAATCAATATTGTATTTTTCCAGTTCTACTATTGAAAAGCCATCATCATCTATTGTTCACAATATTCAAGCAAATCAAAAGGCATTTCAAGAAGAAAACGGAATTTTTCGAATTTCGTATTATTGTTATAGTCCTGTGGGACAGACAAGATGATTTAGTGATCTATCACTACAACATCTTTATTAAGACATTATAGGGTTTAATGAAATATTTAGTGATCAATCTATTGAATAAAATCTGAACTTAGTATCCGACAACAAATGACAAAGTAATAGATATAAACATACCTATCATAGAATACATTGTATTATTTTAAAAATAATTGTTGTTTTTTTGCAGTCCTCCTACTGAAAAGCCATCATCATTTATTGAATTCGATGTCATCATCAAAGTAAAGTGTTCATCAAGTAAAATTCAACCTTTGTTCAAAGGCTTACTATTCCATCAACGACTACTTACACGATAAGAATAGTTGGTCGCCCTAATTAACTCAAGACAATGTTCATGTTCTTTCTCCAGAATTGGCTTACTGACAGGTTATTGTTATTAGTATTAACTTATTTATTTATTTTACTTCGATGGTCCTAGTTTATCATCTGTGACTTCAAGTGACAGCTATGTGACCAGAACCCAGCAATGCGTAAATATGTAAGCAGTCACGCCCTTTATACCTGGAGGCTTTTATTTAGGTAGTAAGTTTTTATTTACATTTTAATTTTAATTAATTATTTTATGAGTACCTATGTATAGTTTTTATTATATTTGTTGGTATATTGGCATGGCTAGCTGACATATGGCAAATAATTTAATTTTATGTTCTGTGCCTTATAATGTTAATTACTTAACACCCAGTATTGTATACAATCAAGTATCAAGTATTTTCTAACTGAACAGACAGCTGTGCTGCTGGGGGTTTGTTGCGCCACTTCTTCTTCCCAGCGATAGTACTAGGAGTAGGAAGTGGTGAAGGGCGGGCGTTTTTGGGGGACTGTCTTTTGTAATTTTGACGTTCGAAAAGTGCTGATTCTCAGCCTAATTTGAATAAATGACTTTTGATTGTGATTTTGATTTCGATGTAAATTTACACGAAGAACTAGATCAAACGACCTATGAAGCTGAAAGGTAGTTTTCAACATTGTGGATTTTGTTTGATCAAAACCTGCCTGTTTGAATATTATATATATTTCTAAGCCGTCAGTACTTCAACTGAATTTTATATTTTACTTTGTTTTAGGGAAACTGAAAAATTATCGATTGGTGGACGTAAAGTAAACATCAGTAATTTTTTTAAATCACTACAAGAAATATCAAGCCGGACCTTTAGACTGCGGTTTAAAGTCAATTGAAATCGTATCTGCACGTTTGTCAGGTTGATGACTAAATTCGAATCGGGAATCGGCGCCAATGTTCGCTTACCTGAACAAAATTAATCCCTACATCAATCTTAGTATAGTTTTTAGTATCTTTGATGGTATATTGGCGTGGCTAACTGACATGTGGCAAATAATTTAATTTAATGTTCTGTGTCTTGTAATGTTAATTTATTTAACATACCTATTATTGTATAAGTATTTTTTAACTGAACAGACAGCTGTGCGTGAAGAAATGGCGCAACAATCTCCCCAGCAGAGTTTGTTGCGCCACTTCTTCTTCCCAGCGATAGCACTAGCAAGTGGTGAAGGGCGGGCGTTTTTGGGGGACTGTCTTTTGTAATTTTGGCATTCGAAAAGTGCTGATTCTCAGACTAATTTGAATAAATGACTTTCATTTTGATTTTTTTTCTTTCTCACTTTCACAATTTTTTTCACTTTCTCTCTCACTCTCGCTCTCTTTCTCTTTTTCTTTCATTACAAACTAAAAATTGGACCCTGTATAGTCTTTACTCGGCTGGCAAAATCGGAATTCCGTTCAGAAATATCGATTCGGATTTTCAAAGGCAGCAAATCCATACAAAATAATTTCGAAGGCAGAAAATTTCGAATGGAGAACTATTGTAAGTACGTGTGAGGTAGTTCCTTGATTTTGTATGAATTCGTTGCCTTCGAAAATGCCGAATCGATATTTTGAAACGGAATTCCGTCCGTATGTGGCCGGCCTTATTGAACTAAAAAGTTTCGAGCCCACGACCGCTCGTGGCTTCTAGATAAACTTCTGGATAATAAATTAAATTGGGGGTCACGGGTTATACACGGGTCCCACAAACCATAATTCCATACATCGGGGCTCAAAGGGCGTATATATAGCACATTTTGGCCAATTAGAGTTATTTACACCATCTTATTCAGTTTTTCTTTCTGTATCGATTTATTGGATTTCGTGAAAAGTCGTGTTCATCCTTTGAGCCCCGAGGTATCGATATAGGGCGCATTGTGGTTCATGGGCTCCATGAACCCAATATGGCATTTGATCTTCGGCCGGCAGATATGTATATTGCTCAGAATTTCCAGTCGATCTATTCTGCGTTAAAAAAAAAAGTAAGTAGGTACTAACTTATTCACTTTTATTTGTGAGCGAAATTGTAGGGAAAAGCTAATTTAATAATAACTGTCTAAATTCTGCCGCCCGGTTACATTGAGAATATTTTCTATTTTTATTAATATTACGAGTTCTTTGTTTGTAAAAAAATATAAATATACACCACTGCTCTGCAATAAATGCTGTTAGCTACCTATATGTGAGCGTCGCGCGTCTGACACTATGGCAGCTAGCCCTACAAAATAGAAACTTCGTGTCCGCTTCGCGCGTAAGTACGATGAGGGGCGCGCGGGGCATTTTCAGCGGTAACGCCCATTTGAGCAAGGTCAACGGCATAATACCGGGCCTTAATCTGGGCCCGTATTCCCGTAATTTAAAACGTTCAAAATCTAGTCGCAGTCTCATCTCGGCGACAAACAAAATATGTCAAAAACTTGTCAAAATGTAGGGAAATTAGAGGTATTTTTGACAGATTGAGACTGAGATCAGACTGTGAACGTTTTTAAAATTACGAGAATCACCCCTCTGGTATAAAATAATTTGTTTACTTATTGTATAATTGATTCTTTATATTCATTCTACCGATACCAATAACGAATCGCAACAACAGTAACTGATACCTATGAGATTAACTGAACGGAGACTTATGTCTGCGGGGTAATTACGTAACACACTAACAGTAGGAATGGCTTACAATTTGACAGTTCAACAACATTCATAGCGTTATTTACGTGTTGAGCAGACAATTTTTTCGAACAATAGGACGCAATGGATTAGCATTATCCTTCAAAATGGTTCAGATTTTGATTGAAAGTATGTTGAAACACACCTGAAAGTAACACCTAAATAAAAGCAAACAGCGCATTAATTTAAAGGCATTAATTTCGATGTCGCCTAATGTTAGTGAAAACAGGCATTATGGTATTAAACAGCTGATTCACTGAATAACGACATTGTTCCGATTTCCAAAAGTAGAGAAAGGTTTTCCAAAATAAGCCAGCAGCACCCTAATTGTACTATCAATCAATCATTGTCTTGTTCGTTAACTGGCGAGTGTCAAACTCGCGAGCCGCGTGCGAGTTGACACCTTCCGATTTTATCTGTTTTTTTGGATCGTCTTGTGCGTGGCTCGCGAGTTTGACACTCGCCAGTTGACGAACAAGTCGAATTATTTTGAAGGATATTGCTAATCCATTATTTCATATGTTCCAAAAATTTGTCTGCTCAACAACGTAAATAACGTAATGAATATTGTTATACTGTCAAAATGAAAGACATTCCTATGTGGGACCCCCGGAAACATCAATCATTATCCATTTTTTTTTATCACCGTATGTATAAATGTCCGAGTCATTAGTTTGACTATTCGGAACTCTAGCGCCATCTCGTGGCGCTAGGCAGAGTCTAGCCTGAGTTCGTGGGGAGACGAGAGCAACAGCTACAAAAGTGGTGTGAGCAGAGCTCTCGAGATCATCGAAACATTGGACATCGTACGAACAACATTGTACCTCGTACGAACAACATTGTACCTACAGTGTGTGTTTCGCTAGTGTGACTGACTGGTTCGTGAATTGTAATCTGATTTGAACTGCAAACTGTTTTTCTATTATGCCAACCAACACTACCCATAGTACGCCCACAGTTATTAAATTATGCCTGATATTGACGAGAGACAGACATACCTTCTCCGACAATATTTAACTGTTTTTAAAATAAAAGAACGAGCCCGTTACAAAATCCCCGGACAAATAACAAAATATCCAACAAAAATAGATTGAAATCACCAAATCGTTAGCAAACAATTTATTTTTATTGACGGGGTGTTAACTGATAAAGGCTTTGTTTTCCTTTGTTGCCGACCCATCACCAACGTTACGGATTGTCATAAAAATAATCAACACATAAAAATAAACCGAACGCTAACTACTTGATAATTTCTATAGTTATGATCAGATTGTAATAACGGTGGGTGGTTCATTAAAAATACATTATATTTTTTAAATAAAATACTAGCGACCCGCCCTTGCTTCGCACGAGTCCAATGGTGACATGTCAAAACATCAAGATTTTTTTGCTATCATAATTAATTTCAGCCGAAACACGATCACTGCTGGACATAAGCCTCCCCCAAGTATCGCCACTTTTTGTGCTTCTTGCACCCAGCGGATTCTTGCAGCCTTCACCGTCGCCTTCTAACGCTACGTCTTCCGGTACTCAGTAGCCACTCCAGAACCTCTCGGCCCTATCGGCCATCGTAATGCGAGCAATATGTCTACTGCCACTTCAGTTCGGCAATTCTTCGGGCTATGTCGGGTACCTTGGTTCTCCTACGGATCTCTTCGCTGAACTATATCTAAGTTAAATATTAATAATGTGTTCATATAGCCTTTCGGAATAAATGCTCTTAATTCTAAATGATGGTGATATTGTGTATTTCAGAAGATCTATGCAGCCGCACAGACAAAGACGAAAAACCACTTTGTTTCATAGTATTTACTAGCCAATCGCCCCTGTATCGCATGGTTTTTGCGACTTGACAAAAGTTTAATATTAACGTATCATACACGATGAAAACCTCATCAAAATCCGTTGCATAGTTTAGAAGAACAACGCGGCCACACAGACAGACATGAAAAGCGACTTTAATTTATAATATGTATTGATTTAATTATGACCTTTACGATAAATACCCACGACACAGTTGTGAGTAAACCCTTACTCGGTTCAACAAGTTGTCGATTAGCAAAGGTTTTCATTGATTTACCGACTGACTTCTGTGATATTGGAAAACAAACACCTAGATTTTTGTAATTCTATGTTCACGAGTATCTTCATAGACTGCGAAAACTAGTATTAGGTACATAAGTGGAATTATTATGGGAATTATTTTGATAGTGAAATGAAAAACATTAAAAATTGTTTATTATTTTAAGATAGTGATGTTGCGCAGTTTTTGAAGTGCAAACTGTCGACAACGTCGTTTAATTAGATATATGAAAACACTAGCAGTAGCACGCGGTTTCACCCGCATAAGTCTCGATCCCGTGGGAATATCGGGATAAAAAGTATTCTATGTATTATTCTGATGTATAAGCTATATTACTGTAGAGTTTCATCAAAATTCAGTTCAGTCATTTTTGCGTGAAAGAGTAACAAACATCCATCCATCCATCCTCACAAACTTTCGCCTTTAGTAAGATAATAAATAATATAGTAGGATATTAGTAGGATACTTAAAAATACCGTAAAGCGAGTGCAAAGTGCCTCACCAAAGAGTCATAGGACCCCAAAAAGTTGGGTCCTCATGCGAAAATTGACTCCCAGCGACAATAGTGTTGCCCCTTGGGAAATTTTTAGGAGCTCTTACCGTAAAGTTCGTTGAGCAAGTTTTTGTAGGGGAAAAATACTGAAATGATAGTGAAGTTATTATCAATACTCCTTAATTACCGATCCTTCTTTGCATGAAAAGAAGCATTTTAACCAGGTTCAGGATGGTATAATAGATGTTCAAAACGTTGAAGTTCGTTAACGTCCTTTGTGACTACACTGTAGTTCATTAACAGAGTAAAAAATCATTTAGGTACTAAAAGCTGCCTCATTGGTCTAGTAGTCGTAAGGGTTACTGCTGAGTATGAGGTCCTTGGTTCGATTCTCGGGTGTTGTCGGGATTTTTCAACTGGAATTTTGTAGTAGCAGCCTGGAGTCTGGATCTGTGCCGGATTGAGGGCAATAGGCTCGCCCCTATTAGGTACATGGAACTTAAACATAACTGGCGAAATGTGGGTGTACTATAGCTACACTTCTGCCTAACCCTTTGGGGAAATACTGGCGTGATGGTGTTACTAAAAGCTAGCCTGAAATACCTTTATACCTAAAAAAAGCCCCAAATAAC
The DNA here is from genome assembly GCA_945859715.1 of Apamea sordens. Classification (NCBI taxonomy): domain Eukaryota; kingdom Metazoa; phylum Arthropoda; class Insecta; order Lepidoptera; family Noctuidae; genus Apamea; species Apamea sordens. The sequence continues at coordinate 4,540,541 of OX244002.1, forward strand.
GTATGATGCGTAAAATATTTGACGGTAAACGATTATTTAGGTCACGCAACCCCAAATAGACGTCATTGTCGCGCCGAGGAATTAAAAAGTTATTATTCAAAGTTCAGTGTGTGACAAGAGATTCATCATTAATACTTTATTTATTTTTATTCAGTTGATAACATCGTAAAATATAAATAAATATTGTTTTTATGACGCAGGTGCGGGGGATATTGATTAACTTTGTTTATTAAAGTTTACAGTTTTATTTTGTGACGTGGATTGTGGTTCTGATTATTTTTTTTTTAGTCTGTGGTACGGTCAGCATCAAAAGTCGGTTAACACTTTAGTTGTTTAAATCTTAATTATTGAGAACACATATAGTAATAGAATATTTAAGAATAATTAACTCTTTAATGTTACATGAAATAGAGAAAACCAATGTATCGCATCATTTTGTATCAATTTAGATGATTTGTAAAAGTAACAGTGTTAATTGACTTTTGTTGCTGACTGTACCTAGTCACAAAGTTGTTTGTCGTTAAAATTGGATTTTAAATTCTAAAGCTGCGTCTACGCTAGGCGAGCCGATTTCTGCCGAGTATGGACGGAGAACGAATAGGAGTAGTGTAAACGGATTTCAGAGTCTCGAACGAGCACGCCTCGCCATGACGATTAGGAGTAGCGTAAACGGATTTCAGAGTCTCGAACGAGGGTAGCGGGACCATCCGAAAGGGTTTACCGCTGCCCTGGAACATAAAGGGCTAAGGAAGGAACACGGGTGGGTTTTAGTCAGTAAAAGTCTGACACTCCCTTCTGCTCCACCCAGAGCGGGAGGAGTCATTTGATGATTTCCCATCCTCAAAAAAAAAAAAAAAAGAGTCTCGAACGAGCACGCCTCGCCATGTGAATTGGTTGGTGCTCCGCTTGTGGTCCATTCGTGCTCGGCTCTCCTAGCGTAGACGCAGCTTACTATATAATGCTCGCTAAGAAGTTTGCCTTTACCAAATTTCATTGGCATTTGTCTTACTGCATTTTCAAGCAGTATTTTTTATATATTTTTTTATTACCTACCTAATAAATCTTTGGCCTACTGGTGGAAATTGATGAATGAGGTCTACGACGATGGGTTGAGCGTACCCAGATGATACCCGGTCACTTTAGGCACATAATACAGTGCAGCCTCGATATAACAAATCGGAAGGGAACAAGTAAATATTCGTTATATCAAGTAATTCGTTAAACTGAGGTTTATATATTGAGGTTAGGTTGGTCTAAAATTTGTTATAAAGAGGTAAAAACGTGTCAAAACCTCTCGCGACTGAATCACATACTATTGGGAACGTTATATAAAGGTTTTGGGTTGACAAAATTCGTTAATTAGAGGTTTACACTTTTTTTTTGATAGTTTAAAATTAAAAGGTTGTTCGCAAAAAATCTTCGCAATGTAAAGATATATTTTACATTGACTCGAGGTTAAATCGAGGAATTCGTTATATTGAGGTAGGTACGTTATACAGGGTGTTATTGACAGCCCTCCACAAAAACACAGATTCAACACAAATTCAGCTCCTTATTCTGAATCATATCCCACTGGAAATTTTCTCAGGAAAAAAAAAATTTTTATACCGTTTTTTCTGCTGATATTCCTTTATTTCAATGTAAAATTACGTTCTCTGTATGCAACACTCCATTTATGTTAATAAAACAGCTGAAAACAGCCTCGCTCAAGCTCGCTGCGCTGCCGTCCGCTACGTGCGTTTTGCCACGGTAACGATACGTTGCGTGTGAGGTAATAAAACTAATCTGGTTTTTTGGATTCCCTTAATGTTCCTGAAAGAATTACATGTACCGGTCATCTTAATATGATGTACTGAAGCCACCCTATCAGTTTGCGGAGGGCTGTCAATAACACCCTGTATTAAGGTTGCACTGTAATTTGTTTTAAAACTATTATCTTTTTTTCTTTCTTTTGACAGTCTACCACAAAATGGTCCTGAAATGCTTTGAAACAAACTCCTAGCACTGCAAGGCTTAACTTTTTTAAACGTCAAAACTGCAGAATGTATGCCTTGCTAAAGAAGAATTTAATCCAACAAATAACTTGGTGCATGCAGCCGAATGCCGCACAATTTAATTTGTAGTCGATGAGCACCTCGAAGCGTCTTTCCATTACGTACTCATTCACTAGCCAGTCAAAGGCAGGATTTTATAAGTACTTATATTATGCTTTTAGAATTTGAGGCCATGAGAGCCACAGGAAAAAAATTGAACTAATTTTTAGGCCACTGTGGTGCTGTCTTTTACAGTTTAGAGCAGAGAGCCACAGGCCACAGTGGCCTAACTGAAAAAAATTTAACTAATTTTTAGGCCACTGTGGCGCTATGTCTTTTACAGTTTAGAGCAGAGAGCCACAGTAGCCTAACTGAAAAAAATTGGAACTAATTTTTAGACCACTGTGGCGCTATGTCTTTTACAGTTTAGAGAAGAGAGCCTGACAGTGGCCTAACTGAAAAAAATTGAACTATTTTTTAGGCCACTGTGGCGCTATGACTTGTACAGTTTAGAGCAGTTTTTTCAAATAAAGTCAGTATTGAAAAAATGACAGTTAGGCCACTGTGGCTCTCACGGCCTCATTTCTTGTAAGCAACCAACTGAGTTTTTTTGTTTCGTGGCAGTCTTCTATAAAATAAAAAACTGCCAGATTATCACTAGAAAGAATCAGTTCAGAAGACCAATTCCCTTAATTAAAAACGTTCGAAATCTAGTCGCAATCTCATCTCAGCGACAATCAATGTAAAACACTTGTCAAAAATGTTGGGAAATTACGGGTATTTTTGACAGATTGAGACTGAGCGGGCAATTCTCGTGATTTTAAGAACGTTCACAGTCTGATGTGAACGTTCTTAAAATTACGAGAATTGTTCTTTAAAATTACTGATTTCAGCATCAAGTTTTTAAGTGCGTTAATTTACAAAATAAATGCTTGCTTTTTGTTTCATTGGAGCTAAAGCTACTGCAGATATTTGAATTTTAGTCTAGACTACAACAATCCAATTCAGTCCAAAGAAAATTTATAAGTATTTTCAGTTCCTAAAGTGATTATAAGGGAAATTATTCGTAGCCTGGAAGAGATCGCAGAAAGCGATAAAGCCCGTCCATTGTACGTTTTGTAGTGTTAAATTATTTTTGTTATTTATTTTCTGGTGTACAGACGCCAGCAGGTCAAGCTACCCGAAATTGTCAAATTTTCCTAATCAACCTTGAGCCTTAATACTTTGGCGATAAAATTGAAAATGTATTAAAGAAATTTGACAGATTGTAGTAGCTTGATGTGCTGGCGTCTGTACACTAAAGTATCATCATCATCTGCGTAGCCATTTCCCAACTATGTTGGGGTCGCCTTCCAGTCTAACCGGATTCAGCTGAATACCAGTATTTTACATGAAGCGACTGCCTATCTGACCTCCTTAGTATACATATAAATAAAATAAAATAAATAAATACCCACTTAGTAATTATTTTAAAAGATTTGCAATTTATCTTCATTGGTAAACTATGGCTCAGTTACAGTTACGGTAAGGGACTAATCACACTTATTCAGCTCTGTTCAGCTTTTGTCCATAGAAAACAACTATTTTGTATGGAATGCGTACGCGGCCGAAAAGCTGAACGGGTGCGTACGCATTCCATACAAAATCGTTGTTTTCTATGGACAAAATCTGAACGGAGCTGAATAAGTGTGTTTAGTCCCTAAATCTGCACCCTAACTGTGTATCTACACACTTTCAATCACAATCTGAATCATTCTGAAAGATATTGCTAATTCATTGCTTCACATGTTCCAAAAATTTGTCTGCTTAGCAACGTAAATAACGCAATGAATGTTGTTGACCTGTCAAAATGAAAGTTTCTGCTAGTATTGTTAGTGTGTTACGCAATTTTCCCCGCACCTCCTTTTTAAAGGTCATTCTAAACGCGTGACACGTGTCTACTCTGTCCCGTGGGCCATATTACCCTTGCCTAGGTAAGCAGAACCTACTAATAATCCCCACTGTCATTTAAACGTCTCTGGCCTACACACCGCCTACACAACAGGAGTAGGAACTACGCAAGAGGCTTACACGCAAACGAATGGATGTACAGTCAACAGCAAAAGTAGATGATCAAAATCAGAAATTCAATACTAATGAACGGAGTTTGCGTCAGAACTGTGTGGCGTCGAAGTGATTTCAAAGTATGTGATTGTAAATTATACCAAACATTTACTACTAGTACAGCTGCCATATAGCTGTGAACTCCGTTAATTAGTATTGAATTTCTGATTTTGATTATCTACTTTTGCTGTTGACTGTACCAGTGACCGCTTGACATTTAAATTATAAATTGTACCTACCTATTTAGAAAAGTATTGTGATGGGATAGATTTTTTTAAATAAGTATTTTTGGATTTACATAATATATAGGCTAGCAGGCTATTAATATCTAATATATACCTACATGTATATTAAAAAGATGGAAAAGAATCATAGAGCATCAAAACATTCGTCCGCATCGCTGTCAACAGAAAAAGTGCACAAAAGGCTGGCAGCATTGCCACGTTGTGCGATGCTAACTTTGCTCAAAAAATAGGTAAATATTCTTACTTATTCGGTAAAAAATATGATTTCCTAGTTGGTCCAGTAATCGCAAGTGCTTCTGCTAAACCTGAGGTTAGCACACGCTAATAAGAAGACGATGATTTTATTTCTATGGCAAAAATAACACGAAAAAACAAATCTACTTACAGCCGGTCGATTCTGTAAAAATCTCACCGTGAAAACTCAAGTGAAGTGAGCTTGATGTGAGTTGTCAGTAGTGCCAATCCCTAGCATTATTTGGAATGACAGCTCACTCCACGCTCACTTCACCTAAGTTTTCACGGTGATTTGGTTACAGAATCGCACTGCAGTTCGGCCGACGAGAGAGCGCGTTCTTGACACCTGTCAGTTTCGAATTTGATCTTTATTAGCTACTAGAATTGTCAGGCGTTCTCTCGACGGTTGGACTGTAGTTTTTTTTTAATTTGTTTTGCCCAATATTTAGTAACGTTGGCGAAATATTTAGTTCAGTATAGGCACCTACAGTGTGTTATCAGCGCACGATCTGTGATTGCGTTCTATTTGTCTAAGTGCATGTAAATGATCCTCACGTATATAAAGAGCATGGATGCCATTTTAATAGAGTTGTTTGTCTATGAATAACTATGAAGTTGTAGCTGGTTTTATTATCTAGGATCAAACGTGAGCTGGGTTCTCTAAGATAATTATAGACTTGGTATGAAGATTATGAAATATCAGTACTTATTACCTACTACATAGCATCTATTTGGTAGTTCTGAAAGGAGACTAACAAAAAGTTAGTCTCCTTTCAGGCAAGGCTAACAAGGCAGATGTGAGTGGAAATGCAGGGAGGGGACGCTCCAGAAGCACATATACTGACCTTATTGGTGGTGTTCTTCAGAAAGATCTGGTGCGTTATACTCGCTACCGGTGTATGTGTATGATCTGCCGATCAATTCTGTAAAAATCTCACCGTAAAATCGTAGGAGAAGTGAGATGTCAATAGTGGTAATCCCATCAGGTGGAATGATGCCTCGGTTTAATCTCAGTTTTCACGGTGAGATTCTTACAGAATAGACCGGCAGATGTTGAACGTTACCGAAGCAAAATGAGTATCGTATCGTATCGTAGCAGGTGGCAAAGGTACTGTAGTTTCTTCCCACCCCCATGGGAAAAAGCGTAAGTTTATGTATTTAAGTTCTGAAAGCTTTGTCATTTTTGATGAGCTAATTTTATCTACCTCTCCAAAGTCACATTCGAAATCTTTTGAGGTCATCATCTGCCTAGCCTTTTCCCAACTATGTTGGGGTCGGCTTCCAGTCTAACCGGATGCAGCTGAATACCAGTATTTTACATGGAGTGACTGCCTATCTGACCTCCACAACCCAGTTACTGGGTACCTAATACGATAAGTACCCCTTGGTAAGACTGGTTGTCAGACTTTCGGGCTTCTGACTACCCGTAACGACTATCAAAGATCCACGAATGACAGCCGGGACCAACGTCTTAACGTGCTTTCCGAGGCACGGAGGGGTCTCGGTATGAAAAGATGGTCACCCACCCACAGACCAATCGCGGCAAGCGTAGCTTAACCTGACCGATCGACCTATGCGGCTGTTATTATTAAGTAGGTCGTTTTCGTAATATTTTAAATCTGTATCTTCCACCATAATACATTACAAGGATGATTTTAACGATTTGATGGCAACTCAACTGGCAGCAAATAAAATTTATTTATTCTTGCCACTTGGGCCCGAGTATAGCTTTTTTGTGGGTTTTTTACGACGCCATAGAATTGATCATGTTTTTCCTATGGTATCGAGACTCGACTGTCATTTGTTAAGGCGGGGTTTTACTGGGCGAGCTGATTTACGTGTATCTTTTACCTTATCAATTCGACGACACGATTGGCGCAGTGGCTGAGTGATCGACTGCTGCGCTGTATATCACGGGTTCGATTCCCGCACGGAACAAATATTTGTATTGCCTACAGGTAGTTGTTCCGGGTCTGGCTGTTTGTGTATGTGAGTTTAAATGTTTATAAACGCACCCACGATACAGGAAAAAATCCTAGTGTGGGGTGACGTTTTTAATAAAAACAAATCAAATCAAAAGTCATTTATTCAAATTAGGCTGAGAATCAGCACTTTTCTAACGTCAAAATTACAAAAGACAGTCCCCCAAAAACGCCCATCCTTCACCACTTCCTAGTGCTATCGCTGGGAAGAAGAAGTGGCGCAACAAACTCCCCAGCAGCACAGCTGTCTGTTCAGTTAGAAAATACACAGCTCGCACACAAGAGTTTATCGTAAAATTGGTATGTGTTAGCAGTGATGGTGACTGTCGCGACTGGTGTTTTAGGAACCCAGACAGGCGCTTTGCTTTGTATAAATAATTTCATCACCACTGCTGTCAAACGGTGAAGGGAAACCGGCATGTCCTAGAACGAACATTTCGAAGACACGTGACATCTAACAACCCACACTGGGCTCGCGTGGTGGATTACGGCCCACTCCCTCTTACAGAGACGCCTGTGTCCCAGCAGTGGGAACATTATACGCTGATTATGCAGGTTTGTTTTATCGCAAAAGCGGTATACTTACACACAAATAATGAAGATACAACAACCAGTCCCGCCAGACGGTCTCGTCGTATGCTACTCCCTTTTCAAAGAGGGAACTTCACACCTTGTTCCTCTACTTCCAAACTGGTGACTCCAATCACGTGTCTATAGTGGGCTTATTTATTTTTTTTATTTATTCATTTATTTCAGGCAACAAGGTCCATACAAACACATACAATACAATACTAATATAACTTAAAAATATACTATAAATACATACAACATTATAATATTACACTAAGAACTAACTAACGCACACGAAGTGTCTGTCTGCGTCGTGTTTCGCTGACTGGTGTCATGTAGCCGGCCACGAAACCGGCGGTACACAACACCCTTCGGCCAGAACTCTTCCTTGAGGAACTTCTCGAGATCTTCTTCTTCTTCTTCTTATACTTAGAATGTCTGAAAAGTTTAACTGTGAGCATCCATAGTGCTGTAGAGCAGTTGTGGCCTAGTGGTAACAGCCCTTTTTTTTTTTTTTTTTGGGTGGGAAATCATCATATGACCCCTCCCGCTCTGGGCGGAGCGGAAGGGAGTGTCAGACTTTTACTGACTAAAACCCACCCGTGTTCCTTCAGTTGCCTGTGCCAAGGGCCACGGTACCTCTTTCGAATATCCCGCAGCCCTGGCGGCATCGGCCCTAGAGGGCCCCGTCAGTTCGTGCTGACATCTCTTTGAGGCGCGCGTGGAACACAACGCGCCGTCGACCCGGGCCTGGTCCTTACCGGGCGGCGAGCTGCCCGTTGCTCGCCGCCCGCAAGCCCGCGCCTACGGTGGCCGGGAGTCGGCTATTGACTCCCGTCCAGGGCGTCTCCTACGGCGGCTAGGGGCGTGAGGGCGCAGCGATTGCCTCTCCCTCACGCGCTCCGCCTCCTCCTTTGCGAGCATTACTGCTTCGCAGAAGGAGGTGACGGCCTCCCATTCACTCTCGCTCCGTACCATGGCCTGGACCAGGGCCGGACGCGAGAGATCGCTGCCGCCGATCGCCGCCACGAGGACACGGCGGTGCCCTGCCCAAGCCGGGCAGACCTCCACCGTGTGCTCCACCGTGTCCTCCGGGCGATCCACACAGTGGTGACACCCTGGCGTTTCCTCCCGCTTTATCCTGAACAGGAACCTCCCGAAACAACCGTGTCCGGTGAGGACCTGCGTCAGGCGGAAGGTGAGGGCGCCGTGGCGCCTCTCTAGCCACTCCTCAAAGAGGGGACTTATCGCCGCTAGTGGTAACAGCCCTGACTTGCGAGTTGTAGATCGTAACTTCGATCCCAGACAAGCGCTTTACTTTGTGTAAATAATTTCATCACTACTGCTCTCAAAACGGTGAAGAAAAACATCGTGAGGAAACCGGCATGGAGACAACCTAGAACCAAACTATATTTAACTAGAACCAAACTATATTTCAAACTATATTTAAGATCTTGCATGCCTGATTTGTATGTAAACACATGTTTAACAAATAAAGTATCTTTATCTTTAAACATTCGAAGACATGTGATATCTATCAACTCGCACTGGGCCTTCGTTGTAGATTACAGCCCAGTCCCTCTCGAAGAGAGGAGGCCTGTCCCCCTGCAGTGGGAACATTACAGGCTGACAATATATCTATAGTTCTGCTTCTTTATTGGAAAAGAGCTTTTTGTCCTGTAGTGCGACAACTTTAGAACAGGTTTAAGACCGTTATACGTGTATGACATTAAGAAACAACATGAAACCCGCCTTCAAGCGATCTAATTAAAACCTCATCAAGTTTAAACGCAATTTCAGATCAAAATCAACTTAATTCGCGTATTTGCATTCCGGAAACACGGCTTAACTGTCATCTGAATCAAAAAGCAGTTTATGAAAAATATCTCCGTGCAATAAACAGTCTTAAGCGATTATGATAGAGTTTTAAATCGTCTGACGTGTGTACAGACTTACGTCGTGATGGATTTGGAAGTTGGCATTTGAGGTAATGCTATAATTATGCAATTTGTATGTGATCAATGGGGCTGTGACGTAGATAGCCTGATAGCTCTGAAGTGTTTAACGAACGAATGTCTGGATAACATTTATACCTGGGTTTGATAACTAAGTACTTGTAACCGACTTCAAAAAAGGAGGCGGTTGTTGAAACATGCGTTTTGGTGCTAAGTCGGTAATCATTCGAATTACAAAAGACTGGCTTGAAATCTTTTTGTTTTCTCGTTTTTAAGCTCGACAGAAGAAATGGCATTACAAACAGTCTGTGAACTTTTCTGACTCGTAATATAAAACGTTCAAAATCTAGTTGAAGTCTCATCTCGGCGACAAACAAATGTCAAAATGTAGGGACTTTAGACGTATTTTTGACAGATTGAGACTGAGATCAGACTGTGAACGTGCTTAAAATTACGAGAATTGCCCCCCTGTTGTTGAAACAAACAATTAAAAGCTAACAATTACTAGTGTGTCGTGTGCCATTATAATTTTGTAGGTACCTGGCATCTACAGTCAGCGTTCAAACAACTATGAAAATACTATATTAATTCAATGACACAAGGAATGTTTCAGAATGCAGACAATACACGACAACTGTCATTCTGACAAGAACTTTATCCAATTGAGACAAAGTTTAATTTTCTTAGTTGTTGAGATCATTTTGAAAAGTGTGTTCGTCCCGATATTTTTGACGCTGACTTCACATGTTATACGCCTGCATACGACCACGGCTTTACTATGACTATTTTGTGCCTACTAATGTCTTGATTTCTTTTTGAAATATTTTCTTGTTTCGTACTTTTTAGATCACTCACTTTTATTTTTCTGTAGTCGAGTTATAGTTTGTTAAACTTTTTTTTTTTTTGCTATATTTTCTTGTGTCATAGACATATTCATATTTTCTTCTCTCGAGTCGGCTCGAGCTTTTTGAGAACAGAACAGTTAGCATAAATCTTATTAAGTAGCATAAGCATGTTGTAAGTATGCCCAGTACATCCTGGGCATTTAGGTCTGACTGTCCTACTCAACGATTGATAAAAAAATGAAAATTATTAATAGCCTGGTCGACACAGGGAATCTAGTAGCGAATAAAGTTTGAATTCATTAATTCATTTAAAACATGGAAATTATGTGTAATATTATAACTCATTGTTATGTAAAACTAACCAAATGCGTCTATTTAAAACCATCGCAGTTCATCAAACTCCACTCACGGAAAAACTAAAAAGAAAAATAATTCACTAATCAATACCGGTCCATTTATCGAGGAAATGCCCGAGTTGTTTACATTCAATATGTTTATTCAGAACAGGCGGGGGAATGAATGAAATAACATCAGTGTGTATCAAACCATGTTCATATAGTACTGTACGCCGCACGTCAGTGAAAACGAAACCAGTGTGTACATGGAGCCCATAATTATGACCTCCACATCCCAGTTACTGAGTTAGTCAGTTACTGGAGAACGCTATTTTGGTAACGCTATTAGACTGTTTGTCAGATTTTCGGGATATCTAGGTACTATACCTACTTTAAAAAAGCGGCCAAGTGCGAGTTGGTCTCGCACACGCAGGGTCTCGTCCATCGTACAATATTTGACACTACATTTATTTGTTTTTAATACTTTAGTAAAAAAAACGCCGAAAAAAACGTTTCTTGTGTGGGCTCCCTTTATTTTTGTTTTTATACCGGCCGTAACAGTGCACACTGAAAATTTCAAGTGTCTACCTATTAATGTTCAAAATATACAGCTCTGTGACAGACGAACGGAGGGACTGACAGACGGACAGCAGAGTTGTTGTAATAGGGTCCCGTTGGGTACGAAATTCTAAAACGTCCGTCAACGTCAAGCATTTCAACCCGTGTGTTTTTCGTTTTAATTTGAAATAATGACGCAAGGAGCAATATTATAGTGAGTATAACACACCGACGCAATCCATCTAAAGTAACACAAAAATATAGGGCTGGGTACAATCAATAATATAGGATAGAAGCATAGCATTAAAATAATGTTCTATCAAGGTTGTAACACTGTGGAACATAGAATAAAAAGGGTACAGAAGGCTGATATTATAAAGGAAAGCAAAAACACAACGGGAAAAACAAACATTATTATCCTACTCTTACTAATATTATAAACGTGAAAGTTTGTATGGATGGATGGATGTTTGTTACTCTTTCTCGCTAAAACTACTTAACGGATTTAGATGAAATTTGACACACAGATAGTTTATAACTGGGTTTAACACATAGAATATTTTTGATCCCGATATTCCCACGGAATCGAAACTTATGCGGGTGAAACCACGGGGCGCAGCTAGTAAGTAAATAATTTATTGTATTTAAAAACAATTGATAAAGCTTTCTAGTTATATGGAATATGTTCTATGCTAAGCTACGACAATTTTTGCATGTATTCCTTACTAAGTATTCGATCCTCAATAACGTATAGCTAAACCACAGTGCCTCACTGTGGTTTAGCTATACGCATAGTGTGCTTATGTTACTGAAAAAATTATGAAATACACATAGAGTGATAGAAGTCGAGTTTCATACAAAACCACGATAATAACCGTGTGGTTATGTATGAAACTCAACTTCATCATCATCTGCCTAGCCTTTTCCTAACTATGTTGGGGTCGGCTTCCAGTCTAACCGGATGCAGCTGAATACCAGTATTTTACATGGAGCGACTGCCTATCTGACCTCCACAACCCAGTTACTGGGTAATACGATACCCCTTGGTAAGACTGGTTGTCAGACTTTCGCGCTTCTGACTACCCGTAACGACTGTCAAAGATCCACGAATGACAGCCGGGACCAACGGCTTAACGTGCTTTCCGAGGCACGGAGGGGTCTCGGTATGTAAAGATGGTCACCCATCCACAGACCAACCGCGGCAAGCGTAGCTTAACCTGACCGATCGACCTGTGCGGCTGTTATTATTTAGCCACGGACCCCTCGAACTCAACTTATGACAACGTATGAAACTCAACTTCTGTAACTATATTTCATGATTTTTTTTCAGGCACCTTTTTATTATGTTTCAATTTTATGTGTTGCGTACTGCAATAAAAATGTAGGGCACGGAACGTAAAGTTAATAGTTACAGTTCAATGGAAAATGTTGTAAGTATGGAGCGTTATTACCGTTACCTTTATATTCCTGTACCCAGAAATAAATACAAAGTATGTTAAGGGGTATACTTAAAGCGCCATAAGGTTGTTGTAGCGCGTGGCCAAAATCAGAACTAAAGACGCCATCTTGTTTTTTGAAAACATTCCAAGTGACCGTTTACGAAACAATTGCACAAATGTTTACCAACAGCGCCCAAAGGTCCTTGTAGCAGTATACAAGCTTAGTTCTTTTATTCTCTCATACCTAACTTATTTGTTTTTTCAAAAAAATTGTGGCGGCACCTACATCGCTACATGCAAACTACGCATCACACGCAAAATCCTGCATCGCGCAAACAGAGTTTACCGCGCAACTAGCATACATACAACGTCCCGACAGCAATCGTCGGGCAGTACCCCACCAAACACAACACCCGTCTCATCGGAGGATCTTCCCTTTTCTATGGAGGATGAGTGAACTTAACACCTTGTTCCTCATGCCTCTATAAAATCCAAAAGCTTTGAATAGCAAGGTTCAGGTAGAAGTTATTTTTTTTTTTATTGCTCACTCTTGACCTCGATCCAGCCCAAAGGCAAGGATGAGATCTACGGTGGAACGAGCTTGCCCAGAAGAAGCCTATTCACTCTCGGGTATTTTTTTTTATTTTTTAATTTAATTTTAATAAAATATTTTTATTTTTTTTTGTAACACCCTCCCTATTTTAACATCAGCCAGGAACTTATAAACATTTAAATAATCTACCCACTGCTGAGTATAACAAACAGCACTCCTCCCTTCCTCCCTTTTGTGCCATACTTCCCTGGCCAATTGCGTAACTTTTAATCAGAACCCAAATAATTTTGAAGGATACTGGTAATCCATTGCTTCATATGTTCGAAAAATTTGTCGGCTCAACAACTTAAATAACGCAATGAATGTTGTTGAACTGTCAAAATGAAAGTCACTGTTACAGTTAGTGTGTTTATGCAATTAACCCGCTGGTCTTTGCGAGTCTCACATATCATGTCTTCTTTAGATAAATGTTAATGATAAATTGACAGAAATAGACTATGCTACTCTTAGCGGATTCATTATTGCAGAGAGAAATACCGTATTAAAAGGCAAAATCTTGTAACTTTTAAGTACAAAGTAACTTACAAGCCGTACAAAAATACACTGATGAAGGCATAACCGTACTTAAGTAGTTAGACTTAAACTTTAATGCTTCTTGATGAAGTAAGTATCTACTTAATGGTAAATCTTTGAACTTAAGAAGTTTTAAAAAGTGGAGCCTGATGAAATTTATTTGTGATGGAGCTTATGAGATGTGGTGAAATAATAACAGCTGCAAGGGTCGATCGAAGGTAAAGATAAGCCTGCCGCGGTTGGTTCTTAGATAGGTGACCATTCATTACATATAGAGAAACCTTCGTGGCCCGGTAAGCGCCGTTGGTCCCGGCTGTCATTCACAGATCTGAACTGTGTCCAAATAAACTTTTTTTCTTTCTTTCTTTCTTTCTTTATCTTTGACCGTCGTTATGTTATGGGTAGTCACAAGCCCAATTGTCTGACAAGAAGAGGTATCGTGTTACACAGTAACTGGGTTGTGGAGATCAGATAGGCAGAGGCTTCATGCAAAAAACTTGTATTCCGTTGCACTGCAAGCCAGTTAGACTGCAAGCCGACCTCAACACAGTTGGCAGATCATTTGGAAGATAGATTGATAGGGATTATGAATGTTCATCGAATGATGAAGTGTCGTCAAAAGTAGTAATATACATAATATGGCTTTGGATGAATAGAATGATGTGAAATCAGAACTGGTACACATTATGTTTCAGACACACAGTTCTGTCTACTCGTCCAATGAGTGCAGGAAAAAAAGATAATAATCCGGCTTCTATCTGATAAAAACATGTGATCTAATTTCAGCGAGCGTTTTTACGTTTGAATGGTGGATCTAACAAGCTATAGGCGACAGCGGGGGTTTCTTTTGTTCTTTCTCTTTTTACCCGACTGCGTCAGAAGGAGGGTTAATTTTTAGGGTTCCGTACATCGAAAGGAAAAAACAGAACCCTTATGGGATCACTTTGTTGTCCGTCCGTCCGTCTGTCTGTCAAGACCCTTTTTCTCAAGAACGCGTGGAGATATCAAGCTGGAATGTATATCAAATACTCAGGTCTACTGACCCTTGGAGTTGTGAAAAAATCAAACTTCTATGCCGACGCAATCAAAAGACACAGCCGTTTATGCCGCAAATTTTCGACACTCGCAAGGGAATCAAAACCTACAGGGTACTTCCCGTGAACTCAAAACCTTGAAATTTGGTACGAAGCAACCTCTTATAGCACAGATAAAGGAAAAATTGCGAAAACCCTACATTTTTATTTACATACCTACAAATTTGTACGGAACCGTCGGTGCGCGAGTCCGACTCGCACTTGACTGGTTTTTTTTTATCAGTCGCACCATGATTCAGTTTTCTATATTTTTCCACCACTTTTTTCAAAGACAAATAATTAGGTACTATTCTTAGGCCCATATTACAGAACCTCACCCAAGACCCAAGCATCCATACATTTCATACTAATTCTTCATTCTGCTGCCTGATGTGCCGGGTCGGTTCAACATGTCTTTTTCTTCCATACTAATTATTAAATACTAGCTTCTGCCCGCGGCTTCGCCCGCGTGGATGTCGGAAATTATCCCACGGGAACGTGATAACAGGATAAAATGTATGTGTTTCCTGAGGATGCCATCTATCTCGCGGGCCCTTTGTGGCTAATTACAATAGAAAACCAATTGTGTCTCATTAGTGGTGATTAAGAGGGTGGTACCTATATGATATCTTTACCTAAAAACCTACCTAATTAAAAAAAAACTCAATAACAGAAAATAAAATACCTACCTACCTAAATAAACCTATTTCTGATGATAACTAATCTAAACTCAATAAATAAGCAAATTCCCTAAAAACTAATATCTATACGAATGACTAATCCTACCTAACAGTATTATAAAATAACCTACGGTCACTACGTAAGTACACTATCAAATATACTACCTATACTTTTAAATTAAAATCTATACCTACGACTTATATAAAAATAAACCTAAATAACTCTTGCCCTGCCATTTATTTTTTTGATATTTTCAATGTACAGAATTTTCACTTCTACAGATTTATTATAAGTATAGATTATTGATTCGAAAGTAACTCTGTCTGTATTTTAAGGTTTTACGCCTAAACTGCTGAATAGAATTCGATAAAATTTGGCAAGGATATTATAGACATCCTGGGAAAGGACATAGGCTACTTTTAGTCTCGGTAAGACGACCCTGTGGGATAATTATTGACATCCACGCGGGCGAACCCGCTGGCAGAAGCACATTACTTATCAAGTAGTTTGAAGCCATTTTATTGGTCGAAACTAGTTTGAAGTAATGCTTAAGACTTGATTAAGGTTCTGTAATACGGACCTTGAGACTTTTAATCGAATACATTTTTAATTTTTATTTTCCCACGAGGCAGATAGAATATGTAGAAGCACTAAAAGACACACAATACACCAGTTACATACATCAGATAGCAACAAATAAAAATCAAATAGAAACTGTAAAGTCCGATGTAAGAAAATAGCAAGAAAGTGTGCCTCACGGCTGCACCAAAAAGGCCCAGTTCAGCAAATGCCAGATAACTATAGGCCGACCGCTTAACTGAGCTGCCTGAGGCAGCAGCGCGGTGCGGGAGGGGTGTGGTGACGTAATGCGAGAGCTCAGTGTTTCGTCAACTTGTGACGACTATCACCCCTCCCGCACCGCGCAGCTACCTCAGGCAACGTCTCAGTTAAGCGGTCGGCCTATAGTAGTATCTATAGAAAAAAGCTATACTACTCGTATATAATTTCGCTCCTGGTCATTGAAGAGAATTTATAGTATAGAGTCCGTGACAGTTAATCTATAATTTATAGAGGCTAAGATACTGAACAAACGAGCCCGAGGAATAATTTATTACTGCTAAATAAGACATATTGCCGGATTATAGCCTTTTGCTATAGAAAGTTCACTTTTCTATTCGCCGTCGAATGAAATTGTAAGGTATTATAGAGGCATGAGGAACAGGGTGTAAAGTTCACTCATCCTCCATAGAAAAGGGAGGATCCTCCAACTAGATAGGTGTCGTTTCTGGTGGGCAACTGCCTTATGATTCATGTCAGGACGTTGTATATATGCTAGTTGCGCGGTAAAGTCTGCTTGCGAGATGCAGGATTTTGGATGACGTCAGTATGATGCGTAGTTCTTATGTGGCGTTGTAGATACCGCTACGGTATTATGCCGAGAGGATATGCAGAACTGGCTAAATGTGGGCGCACCTCTGCTTCACCCTTTGGGGATTACAAGCGTAATGTTGTGATGAATAGGTGGGCAACAGTGTTCAAACGTGCCGACAACACTTTTGTGAATTTAAACACAAAACTACACAAAAGATGCGGGACTTCGTCAAGGTGTAACTGTCATGTACGCTTCATCTGATCGAGTTAATTGATGAAACATCTCATCACAGCGACAATCGATGTCATAAATGTAGTTAAATTAGTGGTATTTTTGACAGACTGTAAACGTTCTTAAAATTACGGCAATTGCTCCTTAAATATATGATGAACGTAAAACGAAGCAAAAGGAGTATCTAAGGATCGTAACAATTCGCGTTCTGTGGTTTCTACCTACCCCTATGTGTGAGAGAGAACAGAAAGAGAGATATATAGATGCAAAATATTTTTTTTTTATTTATATATTTAATGTCAGATTACAATGATCCATATATGCTACGTCTGTCGTATCTTAATAAGTTAGAAAGAAAAGAAAGAAAGGAAATACGCAGTCGTTGTCGTAAGTTGAGATAAGAACAGGAAAATGATGTTAATTATGGGCGATAGAAAAACTGAAATGAATTAGGAAAATCGCCCGTATCTTATAACTTGCGCCTGCGACGTATTCATATATACTCAAGTACAAGGTTGGCTCTATTTTGAGAATATATTGGTACAGTCGTGTTCATATTTTTATTACCATTAAATTGAACGGCTTGCCAAAACGATGCTTGTTCTTACAATGTAGGTACGAGTAAAAGATAAAATAAAAATTATTTTTTTGTTCACCTTATTTTGGGCGTTATTGGAATCTTGTATTTGTTATTTATATTGATTTTGTAGATAAATATTTTGTAGTCTTAGGATTGTTTTTGTTACAAACGAATTTAGTTTCAGTTGATTGCTTCATTGGTGTAGTGGTCGCATGCGCTACTGCTGGTCCTGAGTTTGATTCCCAGGTCGGGCAGCGTTATTAGGTTTTTCCGGTAGGAATTTCTCAGTAACAGACTGGAGTCTAGATTTTGGTTGAATACACTATATGCTACTACAATAGGCTCGCCCCCTAGTATGTGGGACTTGGACATAACTACATGGCGAACGAAATGTACTCGTAGATGTACTATAAGGTATGCCTAACCCTTAACGAAAACGGGCGTGATGTTATATTATGTTATGTAGTTTCAGTATGTTTAGGGTTTAGATAGATAGATAACACAATTATATGGTGCACACAAAAGACAGCACAACACACAAAAGTACAATTAAATGATAATTGATAACAATCGGTTTCTCATTCAATCGCTTTGATTGATCTGAACTAAATTATTAATATTACTGCGCGTGTATTTATTAAGAGGGTCTTAAATGGAGTGACAGAATTTGTATTGTCGACAAACAGTCACGTGAGTCGATAATAAAAGAGTGTCAATGAGTTTCTTGTCATAGGAACCTACTATGCTTTGCAATGGGTAACAAACTCTGATTTTTAAGTTGCTAGACTGAAATGACAGATGCGATCATTACAATGCGGCCTTAATTAAAACGATTCAAAATTTAATGGTGTATAATAAGACTTTGTTTAATTTTTCTTTTTAATAAATATAACATGTTTTTTTTTACTGTGTTTAATTTAGTTTATGATCTTCCCGTACGAGTCGCAATACATACTTTTTCTTTCTTTCTTTCTTAACAATAATGCCATGTTGACAAAAAAGGTCGACCGAAGCTGTCATTTTAATCTAAGTATACCCTGTCCATTAGGTGAACCGTTTTTGGACAGATGGAACTAGTACTTGCAGCAACACAACAATACAATGATTGATACACGTAATGTCTGTAAGAAGCCATAAATAAGATAATTTAATAAGATAAGGCAGTTTATATATTAATTTTATTATAAATAATATTAATTTTTTTATTATTTATTATATGAATAGGGTAGTTTTCTGGGTAAAAAAATAATTATTATATTTAGTCCGTCAGTTAGATTATCGAAAAATAATGGACACGTATTTTTTCTTTTGTCAATTAAACAAAAAATGACAAAGATAAAGCGCGTCAAAATTTGGGAGTGAGGGGTCGTGACGTCCCGCCATGCTAAAAACTGTAGCAAGGCGTAACGTCACGCGGAACTTTAACGGGCGATATCTTCATCATTTTTTATATTGACACAAGAAAAAATACGGGTCCTTTATTTTTTGATTAGGTATCTAACTGACGGACTACTAGTACTATTAGATTTTTTTTTAGGAAACTAGCTTATTGTCAACAGTAGGTAAGTACCTACATATTTAAATATTAACATTAGATAATGTTACAATTTAATAAAAACGACCTTCATATAATCCAAACCTTGGAAGGCAACGCTAAAACTCACGCTAATATTCATTCATTCAAATAAAATCTTCATTTCACGAAGAATTTATTTGGTAACCTAAAATATCCGTATAGCTATCCATACCTTGAACCAAAGTAAATATTTAGGAAGTTGCTCACCTTTTTACAGATTCAACGGGAATTTGACACCGGATTTTAAAATAGGTTTTAAAATCCCCTATTTTAGTGAGTGCGCGGCGCGGGAGCAGGTTGCCGTGTTTCCATAAAAAAGAAAAAGAAAATTATGACGTTACAGTGCGAGAAAATGTGAGAATTCTAATGATTAATTTCTTGAAGTGGTGTGTTGTATTGTTTTACAAAATGCTGCAATATGTGTTGGACCCTATTTTGATGCAACCAGTGCATCTGAGCCATGTGTATTGTAAGGTAAGATAGAAAATCTTTTTAGGAATATTTTTCTGGTAAGATGAAAAAATGTTTTTAGGATTTTAGATATCAGCAGGCCAATTTTCGTAATGACTGCGACTAGATTTTGATCGTTTTAAGATCAAAATCTAGTCGCAGTCTCATCTCGGCGACAAACAAATGTCAAAAACTTGTGAAAATGTAGGGAAATTTGACGTATTTTTGACAGATTGAGACTGAGATCAGACTGTGAACGTTCTTAAATTTACCGGAATTGCCCCTCAGATCTTTACAGCTCAGTTACTGGGTAATACGATGCCTCTTGGGAAGACTGGTTATCTGTGTTTCGGGCTTCTGACTACCCTTAAAAACCGTCAAAGATCTACAAGATTCAGTACCTTTTTAGGTTTATACCACACTGGTAATATCCTACGAACCCAGCATCCAAATTGCATAACACACTATCGATCACAATCTGAATCATTTTGAAGGATATTGCTAATCCATTGCTTCACATGCTCGAAAAATTTGTCTGCTCAGTAACGTAAATAACGCAATGGATGTTGTTGAACTGTCAAAATGAAAGCCATTGCTCCTGATGATGTGGTACGCAATTACCCCGCTGATTAGTCTTTAAAACTAGACAAAAGTGATAGTAATTGTTGCATTATGATATAGGAGTCTTTTTGGCTCTGCACAAATCTTTTCTTAAATATTTTAACGTTAATTTTGTTAGTTTGAAATGCTCCTTTTTTAACCGACTTCGAAAAAGGAGGAGGTTCTCAATTCGGATTTTTGTATTTTTTTTTTACTGTTTGTATTTCCTGGGCGTGTCCCATATAAAATAGTTTTCTTCCTTTTTAGTACCTAAGGTTAGACGGCCTTTAGTCAACACATTTTAGGCTTTTAGAATAAGCCAACCAAATATTTTTTTAGATCACTCTGTGAAGACATTTTAATAACCTGAAGTTTAACCAAAGTATTTATTTCACAATCATTCTCGTTAAAATGGCTTACAAAACTTACACTTAATTGAACCATTAAATAAATGAAAACCAATAATCGTTATTAAGCTTACAACGTTAAATCCTTTACAACCAAAAAATAACAACTTTTTTATTGCTCTTTTCCGACCGTATCCCGGTTATCAGAGGAAGGCAAATAACATTTTGTTTTTAATTATCATTGTTCTCTACGGGATTTTAGGTTTTCATGAAATATATTCAGTTTTTAAGCTGACGTTTGCATTTATTTTGGACCTTTCATTATTATGGTATATTTTACGGAAACGAATGCCAGCAGTGCGATTCTGTAACCATCTCACCGTGAAAACCCAGGTGAAGTGAGCGTGGAGTGAGCTGAGTGAGCTAGGGATTGACATTATTGACTGCTCACTCTAAGCTCACTTCACCTAACTTTTCATGGTGAGATTTTTATAGAATCGATCGCTGGAAGGTTAGTGGGAGGCTTTTGCTCAGCAGTGGGTAAAGGGGTAAAGTATTCAAAAAGATCTTGCTTAGTCGTGAAAATAGGTAGGTGGAATACATTTTCCTTTGTTATATTATAATAATACCTGCGTAATATTGTCCCACTGCTGGGCTTAAAGGCCAAAACTCTGTTCTCATGCAGAGAAGGCACGAGTATTGATCACCACGCTTGGGTTGGCGATTTCAGACTTATTTTATGGGTATATAAATCAATGTAAAATAAAAAAACTTGAGAGGTGTCAAGGGACACCCGGATGGAACGAAGTTCAATGAGAGAGAGAGAGACAGACAGAGAAACACGCGCACGCCGCACGGCTTACAACTAAGTATAGCAAAAAGTGTCGTTCCAACTTTTGGTCTTAATTTTTTCCGTCTGGCCTCCTTTCGCAACGCGCGATAAGGAACTTCGTTCCAATAAAGCAGTAAATTAGGTTATGGCGTATCGGCAAGCGTAGTGTGGGACGCCCCCCAGCTAGATGGACGGGCGATCTAAAGAAGGTAGCTGGGGTAGACTAGAGGCAGCGGAGGACAGGGTGTTGTGGCGCAGTCTGGGAGAGGCCTATTTCCAGCAGTGGACTGCGATAGGCTGAGTTGAAAGTAGGATAGGTCTAGGGAGAGTTTATGATGGCGGTCACCCATACAAAGATTAACCTGTGCAACTGTAGCATTACCTCACATGTCGCTGAAGTATAAAAAGTATGAAGATTGTAAGACTATCGATTGTATTTGCATGTATAAAGTCAATCTCCTTTGTATTATAACATATAATTGTATAACACAGGTGTGATACTAATAGAGCTACCATTTACCGGGTAATATGTCATTCATTGATTTGAATGTGCCCTGGTGGCTGATAGTAAGTCATGCTCAATCAAATGTCTCGCTGACGGTGGCGCGTGTGTTGGATCATTTAGGTCCCTCCAAAATGGTAGAGCTGAATGGTGCTGACCCATATGTCATGTTTGTGAACGGGCGCCGTCAGTTAGGACTGGTCATCTCTTAGCTGCCAATGCTTTTTTTATCTTTTTATTTTTGGTCAGGGCTGCGGGTACTTTTTTTTACATTGTCATATTTGTGACTGACCGACTTCTTTACGATTCAAAAGTGCCTGTAAATGGTTTAATTGAAATAAATGCTTTGAGTTCCAGTTGCATCCTGTTATTCGGCACTACGTTCGTACCTATATCAAATACTATGATCTGTAAACATAGTTTACATAGAATAGATTCCGATGCTTATTCTATGCGATACATCATTCGAATTGTTTACATTTGTTTGATTTATGGTATACTTCGGCTTTGGTTGCCGTTAACCCGGCTGATTCGTTACACACGTCAGATATTTATTTTTCTTATATTGTAATAAAATATTACGATGCATTCCTCACAGTTTTGTTGCTTGCAAAGCCACCTTGTAAGTTAAGTAATCCTAAAACTTGCAATATGTGGGCGCAACAAGTCTTTTTCTTTCATACAGGTTTAAATATATTTATTCTCAAAAAAGGCACATTTTTTTAAATTTATTTATCATTTATAAATAAGAATACAGGTTTATTCATTAAAAATAGCAACCAAAAACGACTAAGGTTTAAACTTGTGCTATCACGAGTCTATCTCAATATCGAACTATACAATGAAGCATTTTATAAAATATGCGTCATTGTCCATACAATTAATACATGAGAACAATGATTAAAATAATTTATTTTATGTTCGTCACAGACATCACGGTAACAATTATAATACTTCTCTCAAAAAGAGTTCTAACTTTAGACTTAGCCGAAACCTTCGAGCCAGTTTTTGTATTTTGATCTTTATTTCGAAAAACGTAAAGTTGTTAATGCAACATTGACCACTTAGACTCGGATTTAACGTTCGTTTTTGTAATGAGAACTTTTACGGATCATACTTCGAAATTAAAAAATTGTTTGATGTTATTAATTAAACCATATTTTGTAATAAGGCCGAAGGTGTTTTACCTTTTTAGGGTTCCGTATCCAAAGGGTAAAAACGGGGCCCTATTACTAAGACTCCACGGTCCGTCTGTCTGTCTGACCAGGCTGTATCTCATGAACGGTAAATAGCTAGACAGTTGAAATTTTCACAGATTATGTATTTATGTTGACGCTATAACTACAAATACTAAAAACATAATAAAATAATATTCAAGTGGGGCTCCCATACAACAAACGTGATTTTTTGCCGTTTTATGCTCGATATTAATAACGGCAACAGGTAGACGCTTGAAATATTCACATAATATTTAGTTGTATATTCACTTTAACAATAATTAATTGATTGAAAATAAAATAAATGTTTAAGAGGGGCTCCCATACAACAGACGTGATTTTTATAGATAATCTTCGTGTGTTACAAAAATATTGCTTGTTGATAAGTTTTAGCTGTTTAATTATATTGCATCATAACCTGAAACTTGTTGGAGTTACAAAGTTGTGTCTGTTTGTAAGTAGGAACTTAGCGCTAGACGCCACAAACGTGTTTTGTAAACGACACATGGCTAGTGAAACGTTAGCACTCTGACATTACCGTGACGTTAGGTATGGTAACGCTTTGGTAATTCTGAGCAGGGGTGCGAAACCTATGGCACGCAACCGATTTTTTTAGCATGGTAACTTCAGAAGCCACTGTATATTTTATAACCTACTACTAGGTGCGCCTCGCGGTTTCACCCGCATAAGTTTCGATCCCGTGGGAATATCGGGATAAAAAGTATCATAGGTGTTAATCCTGGTTATAAACTATTTGTGTGCCAAATTTCATTAAAATCCGTAGTTTTTGCGTGTAAGAGTAACAAACGTTCGCATTTATAATATTAGTAGGATTAACTGTTGCCCGTGACTTCGTTCACGTGATATTAAAAAAAAGCCTTAGTTAATCCTTATAACTCTCAATCTGTCAGTGAAAGTCCTGGCAAAATAGGTACAGCCGTTTCGGAGATTACCTGAAACAAACAGGTAGACAATTTTTTTATGCATTTAGTAAAAATCTGTTACTTTGACATTCCAAATAGGCACTTATTTTTTTAAATTTGTATTGATATATTATAAAGATTACATAATTATAATTAATTATTTTAAAATGTCATAATTTGAATAGTGAGTCAAATTATGACATTTTAAAATAATTAATGTTGTGTTGTTGTGATGAAAATAATGTTGAAAATAATTCTAATGGGAGAGTATTTTAATGAGACAAATTAATACATGACGCGTCATAGCAATTCAAATAAAATTAAGTTTTATTTTGTCGCCGATGTAAAAAGGTTCGCCATCCTTACGCTAGAGTAACGCTAGGGTTAACCCTAACGTTTGTGGTTCGGGGTGAACACTGGAGGTGCGACTGCAAACATTTGCAGTTTGTATCCAAGTCGGGATTGTAAACTTTACGACAGAATACCGCAGCACTTATGTTAACTATGTGTTATTTTATTGGCTGCTAGAAGGTCGAGCTTTGTACAGTTGAAGATGTTATGAGTATGCTGAAATAGGTTAGATAGAAAAGAAGGAGGAGTCATAATTATTAAAAATCTTGGTAACAGTAATATTCGTCAAGCAATGTATCTTACTAGGGGCTCATTTTTCAATCGATAGAGAATTTTTATTCGTGGAATAAAATTGACGTCTGACAGTTTTTGTATGGAAGAACTGTCAAAAATTCAAAATTATTCCTCCGATAAAATTATCGGGCGTGGGAAAAATCAGTCCTTAGTTAAGAAGTTCCAAATGCAACATTTTAAGTAAAATAAAACTACACTTCACTATTGTAGAAAACTAAAATGAAAACTGTATTTAGCCGTTGTAACAGCTTCCCTTTTTTTTAGTTTTTTTTGCATTACATTCGACATCTTTCACTCGAAGTGAAACGTCTAAAAACAAAATGATCAAACGCGAAAAACGAATTCATTAATGATTGATTCAACGATATTGGATTTCGGCATGGCCTCGTCGGCATCTTTCACTGGCCTCCTAAATGATCTAAAAATGAACAGATGAAAGTTCATTCCTATATAATTTTGACGTCGTATGAATGTGAAATGAAATGAAAAATTAACATTTATTCGAATGAACCATTCCCTCGAATGAAGCGTGTGTTACCAGCTGAAGGAAGAAAGAGAGTTCCTAGGACTTTCCAAAAAACTATCTCCTGTACTCGCAATTCATGCATTAACTTCATTTAGGTAGACACTTCAGCTGATTGATTCTGTAAAAATCTCACCGTGAAAAGTTAGGTGAAGTGAGCTTAGAGTGAGCTGTCAATAGTGTCAATCCCTAGCATTAATTGAAATGACAGCTCACTCCACGCTCACTTCACCTAAGTTTTCACGGTGAGATGGTTACAGAATCGCACTGCTGATAAGTAATAAAGATATGTCACCTGAAATCTTCCTGTAGTTTCAACATTCTGTCACTAAACATTAGCAGAAGGCTGAGTCAGGAGATTGGCTGCAGAGGGCGCTAATACCGCACGTGTGAGCGCGGCTCTTTCAAGTCATTTGCTGGTACCGTCAGCATGAACAGGCGGACAATAAATAATTTAAAACAAAGTTTTTGATCAAAAACTGGCGTATCTGTCGTGATTTGCATAGCTGGGTACCTAAAATATGTTTTCCTCAAATGGTTTTTTTAACAATAAGTACTAAGCTTTTCCCGCGGATGCGCTTCTGTAGTCTATTTCACTGAAACCGGGCATTTTTCGGGATAATTATGAGATATGTCACTTCAGAGCTATACATTATCGTCGATACATTGCTTCGTTGTTGTGTGAAAAAAACCGGTCAAGTGCAAGTCGGACTCGCGCACCGAGGGTTCCGTACAAATTTGTAGGTATATAACTACAAATTTACGGCTTTCGGAGTTATTCCATTACTTGTGCTACATGCAAGAAGCAATCTTGCCAAATTTCATGATTCTAGGTCAACGAGAAGTACCCGGGTTTTGATTCCCTTGCGAGCGTCAATATATGCGGCATAAACGGATCATAACCGCCCGTATCTTTTGATTGCGTTGACTTGGAAAATTTTTCACTGCTTCTAGGGATTGACAGCCCTGAGTCGTTGATATTAAATTATCAACTTGACAACTCCACGCGTTCCTGAGAAAAAGGGCTTTTCATAGACTTATAAGGATTTCGTTTTTCCTTTTGAGGTACGGAACTCTAAAAAGGACTGACCTGACCTGACCACATTGTCGCTTTTATAATAATTTGAGAAAGGAGTTTTTACGAAAACAAATGATTGTCATACTATGAAGATTTTACAAAAAAAAAATGACTATCCTAAGATAGTCATTTGTTTTTGTAAAATCTTCCCTTTCGGATGTGTTCACTCTGTGAAGCAGGTAATAGAGCGTAAAAGATTTGAGTTTCGGTTGGAAATGAACATCAAGACAGTTCAATAGGACGTATTGTGTAGTCATTGAAACAAACATACCTAAATTACTCAATGAAACAGGTATAGGGCATAAAATATTGGGGTTTCAGATGGACATCAAGACCATCCCTTATGTATTGTGTGTACTCATTGAAACAAACGTACCTAAATTACTTAATATCTAAGACAAGATTCACCTCAATGATCACAACTTCCTTCAAATAGATAGGTCACTTCAAAACCAGGATGAAATCGGAACATTCGATAGTAATTGTGTTTGTTTGAAGATGAGTATTCGATTGTAAATCGATCCTTGTATTATGCTTACTGAACCAGATAACTAGTTTCGTATTTTGAGAACAATAGCAGTCACAAGTGTCTATCTTATTGTAAGTGTGATCAAAATGGTGCCTGTATTGGATAATTTAAGAGGAAACGTGATCACGTGGTCATTCTACCACTATCGTGTCCACTGTACTTACACTGCCATGTCCCTATATCTTGTTTTTTGGAGTAATTATATATGTCGGAGACATTCGTTTGACTATTCGGAACGTCAGTGCCGCCCGGCGGCAGCAAGGTGCAGCCGCTCTCTTGGACATTGGACATTATACGGACAACGTCATGTGCTCAGAAACTGTCTCGCGTTCCGTATCTAGTTGTGTCGTGTACCTGCAGTGTGTGATTTGCTAGTGTGATTAATTTGTTCGTGAAATTGTAATTTGATTTTAACTGTAAATTTGGTTTTTCTATTGCGCAATAACCAACACTACCCATAGTACATCCACAGTACTTAATTAAAATATGGCTGATAATATCGAGAGAGACATACTTTCTCCGCCATATGTATGTAAAATTCTTCTTCTTCTTCTAAAATTTATGGTAGGTATACAGGGTGGCATGACACCGACGCGCTAACTGTAACCATGAATTCAGCACCTCACTAGTGGTTTCATCGTACACAGGTTTAGGATACTTAAATAAAAACGTATTTCAATGATAAATGATTTTATTTTTGTAAGTAGGTTTGTACAAACACTTTTTACACGTCGATCATATTTTAAAACTAGATGAGGTCGGCGTTTCCTATCTGACTAGTCTGAGAAGAAAGGCCAAAACAAACTCAGACGTCACAGTCTCTTTTAAAGTCCAGACATAATCTTGGTCAGATCATGTGAAGACCATGTAGATTTATGTCTGAGATGGTTTTTTTGAGGAAAGAACCAAACAATATTTGCCTCTCGTTCCCCTTTTTAATCCATCCAAAGGTTGTCTTTAAAAGGTCACTCTTAATGAAAAGGCCGCCCAGTGTGTCACCCTTTGTAAAATTTCTATATTTAAGTCTGTAATTTATATGGTGTACATAAAAAAGAGTATTCTATCTATCTCTCTAATAAAGTTATAAATCACATAGCCTAGCTGTACCTAGCGGGCAAACACGAGACTATCGAAAGTAAAAATAAAAAAAAAACCAGTCGTGTGTCGAACGACAAGGTTTCCATAGTTCTGTTCTATATTGTAAAACTGGCAATATTTCAGTCCACCTGCGTCTACTGTCGCTACAACTGAGATTGCTTCCCAGCCTCCCTGGAGATTAGTGCACGTAATGCGTCCTCTCAGCGCTCAGTGGTTTGTGCTATAGACAGATTTCATCTCAGTTGGAGTACTACTTCTTTTTGATTTTAGTATTCTGAGGTTATAGAGGTGATTGCATTAGTAATGAAATTACGAATTAATTGTGTTGTATAATTAATAAGTAGGATACCGAACCAACTCCTCTGCCGAACCCTTCGGGAAATACGTTGTATGAATTAGTAAAGTTTTTTAGAGTTCCGTAGGTACCTCAAAAGGAAAAACGAAACCCTTATAAGTCTTTGGCAAAAAATACTGTGACACTGATCCTTGTAGAATACTTTGATAAATACTATGATTTTAGACTTTAGCGCAATTTCCGCGTTGGTAATTTTTTTCCTCTATTTATAGGCACAATCAGATTATTTGAAACGAATATACTTTTATTCGGAATCCGTTGACGACTATACCGGGGATACAGGGACTCCCCTTACAAAGCTGCAGACGAAAAATTAGGTAAACCGTTTTTTGACAGATGGAACTAGTGATTGCAGCAACACACAATACATTGATTGATACACGTACGGTATTATAATGTATGTAAGAAGCCATAAATAAGATAATTCAATAAGGCAGTGTATATATTTATTTGATACGCATTTTAAAGTTAACTTTGACGTAATCTGCAATATGTACGTTCTAAGACAGCTGTCAAAAAAACGGTTAACCTAATGGACGGGGTATAGTTACAACAACAACGACTAACAAGACACACATCACAACTTAACACAACAACACAGCACACACAACACAACTAAGTATTATATTTTTCGTCTGTGGCTCAGTTAACATTGAAATCGATAAAGTACTTCCATTGTAGGTACTTCAAATCCGTCGGGATTCGATTCCAAGTAAAAAGCAAATTGTATTGGTTGAGTCACGTTGCGTAGGTTTCAGAGAAATTGTGAGTATTTAATGGCCGAACAAACAAGCTGAATTTGATTTATTAACTATTTATTTTAGGATTATCGGCGTTTACAAGTAGTTCAAACAGGATATTTCTACAATGTAGTGCTCCTACTAACGTATACCTACATGTCTACCTTTAGAGTAGGTACCCAGTGGAATACAAACTATAATATTACAGTGCAACCAGGTACCTCAATTTATCGAATTCTTCGTAATCCCCTTGAATTGTCCATAAAAGTCAATGTAAAATATACCTTTACATTGCGAAGATTTTTTGCGAACCACCTCTTTTTAACGAATTTTTAACTAGGTATCAAAAAAAGTGTAAACCTCTAATAATTAGAGAATTTACAATTTTTTTTAATTCACCAAAATTCGTTAATTATTAACGAATTTTGTCAACCCAAAACCTTTAGGTATATAACGTTCCCAATAGTATGTGATTCAGTCGCGACAGGTTTCGACACGTTTTCACCTCTTTATAATAAACCTCAGTATAACGAATTACTTCATAACGAATATTTACTTGTTCCCTTCCAATTTTTTATAACGAGCTTGCACTGTTTAAAGATAATAGATTTGATTTTTTGTATATTACCTACGCTAAAAAGGCCGAACGGATTTGGATGAAATTTGGCACATGGGTAGACCATGATCTGGAGAAGGACTAGTAGACCATGACTAGGATTTTCATCCTGGATCGAAATTATGAGCCTTTTGGGCCTGATGACCTACCACGATTACCTAGTCTCAAATAAGCAAAGGCCCTTTCTAAAGAAGTGGCTTTTACAATAATGACACACTATGATCGTCAATTTATTAAATTTTGCCATGCATTATCATTAACTGGGGGCCAATGGTAGGGCTCCAGTTGCCCAAGGCGGTAGGCTGCCTTTTTTTTTTTTTTTTTTTTCAGGAACCGGAAATCATCAAATGACCCCTCCCGCTCTGGGTGGAGCAGAAGGGAGTGTCAGACAGTTCACACACAGTTCCTTCCTTAGCCCTTTATGTTCCAGGGCAGCGGTAACCCTTAGGCCGCCTGCCACCTTCTCTTATAGCCAGAGATCCTCCATATTTTTATTTCATACTGAAGTGAGGTTAAAATAATACTGCTGTAAAACTGCTGTAAGCTGTGACCGCAATCAATGTCACTTCCTTACAAATACTTATTCAGCCTATAATGTTCTCACCGCTGGGACGCAGGCCTCCCCTCGGTGAGAGGGTGTGGGCCCTAATCCACCATGCGGGCCCAATGTGGGTTGGTAGATGTCACATGTCTTAGAATTTTTGATTCTATCACATGCCGGTTTCCTCACGATGTTTTCTCTCACTGTTTGGAGAGCCACTACTGCTCTCCATGAAATAATTTACACACAGGAAAGCCACCTGTCTGGGTTCGAACCTACGAACTACAACGCCTACAACGCGTGGCGGCTGTTACCACTAGGTCACCACTGCTCTCAGTAATAAAGACCACAATTTGATTTAAAAAAACTTGAGAGGTGCCAAGGGACACCCGGATGGAACGAAGTTCCTTTCGATTAATTAGTGAAGGAATTGTAATAATTTTTTTTTTTTTTAAGTTATAATAATATTTTTTTAACAAATTATTATTAACAAATAAAAAACACACAAAAAAAACTGGCTGGCTTTCTATAAGAGAGAGAGAGAGAAAGAGAGACAGAAAGAGAAAGACGCGCACGCCGCACGGCTTACAACTATAGCAAAAAGTGTCGTTCCGCAATTTTTTCAGTTAGCCCCCTTTCGCAACGCGCGATAAGGAACTTCGTTCCAAAATTACATATTAAAGTACCAAGTTCTTTCATAAAATGCACATTTACAAGAAAGCTGTAGTATTTAACTATGACTTGAAGAATTAGAACATTATGAGGTAGGTACTGAGGTAATTAGAATGTTCCGCAATGAGTTGAGACAAGGAATTACTCCAGAAATACATTTGTGACAGGCTTGCGGAATAGTTCTAGCTGTAGCTGGAAAATGCATTTTCCCTTTGTAAGAATGAAGACGTTTCGTTTCTTCCTTGTTATTGCGGGCTTGTAGATTTATGAAGGTTTTCCTTGACTTTGCTACTGTTTATGCTTTATGTAGACGGAGGATTTAAATTTAATGGGGTGCTCTTTTATGTTCTTTCTTGATGATATTATTTCTCGGTTTTTTTACTTGGATTTTCTGTTTTAACTAACATAACATATCACATCACGCTTTATTCCCGGAAGACTTAGGGCGCATTCACATATAACGTCCGTTTTACAGGATCCTTTTTAACGGATCCGTCGCTACTGGAGATAGTATTCACACAAGACTGATTTTAAGAGATCGGATCAGTATGGATCCGAAATACTGTATTATGTGTGAACTGGCTCATACAACTACATACGCTAATAACACATACGTTTAAACGGACCTGTAAAACGGATTGCTGCTTATTTTGTCGGATCGGTATTTTCTATTGGATCCGGAATACTGTATTATGTGTGAACTCGCTCATACAACTACATTCGCTAATAACATACACGTTTTAACGGACCTGTAAAACGGACGTTATATGTGAACGTGCCCTTAGGCAGCACCTATACTTACACACCCATATTTCACCAATTATGCTAACGCAATGCAATTATGCTACATGGGACCATGTAGTCCCATGTAGCCTTCTGCCATCAACCGGGCACAAGTTCAGACTCTGAGCGCCACTGAGAAATTCCTGATAGTAAAACAAATAACACTTCACCCGACCTGGGACTCGAACCCCGGACTTCATGCAAAACAATAGCTGGACCAATGAGGCAGTCTCTATGGACTCAATTATGTAATTAATATTCTTTCTCGATTTCGATTCGGATTTTCTGTTTTTTTATTAATTACGTTTAGATAGATTTATTGGCGAGGGAGAATGGATAGCAATTGGCGACTTCAAAGGACTAAAGTAAAAAAAAAAAACTAGTATACTAGTTTAAAGCCCAAAAGTATTAAATAAACATTGCATTGTAAATTAAAACAAGCATCAATAACAGCATAGACTACAATAAGTACGAACTACTAAAAGAAAACAAGCCAATTAAGTACACTGCAATTCTATCGATACAAGACGTCTCGATTCTTATAAAGAAACTTGATTGACTGATCATGGACAAGACAATCGGCGAAGCTCATCAAAGCACTACTTCGCATTTAAATATAGCCATTGTTATCCATTGAAGCGGATTGAATAAGAATAACAATCCGATCTCAACTGCCAAAGCAAATAACAAAGAATAGATAAATACAGAAGGCTGGTTCCATAGATATCTGCCAAGACGAGCCAAAAAATCAGGGGGCACTGCCTACCTTTTCTCAAAGCGTTTCGTCGTATTTTCAACCAATCATAGTTTCGGTTTGGATAATGCTAGAGAGTTCAAATTCGTAGGATAAGATGTAGTTATTAGTCTAGCTTTTCTACTTTGGATTTTATTTATTAATACCTAAAATTCGTCGATGTCGTCACTGACTGACTGACTCAGTAACAAACTGACTCACGCACTCATTAATACCTCTAGGGCACTACTACCCTAAGTCCTAGAAAGTTGAAATTTGGTATGCAGGCTAGGATTTGCAAACAAACACAGACAAGAATAAAGAAATCGCAAAACCCTGTCCTCCGCTTTCCGCATCCAGTCAGTGCCAGTCAACTTTTTAAGGTCGTCTGTCCATCTAGTTCCTTACGTACGGCCATCTTAAACTATCTGAAACAAATACTAGTCACGACTTCACGAGTCTGCTTGTATGCTGGCCGGCAAACAACCCACTATTTGTATTAATTCAACTCGCTGTATTAAGATACAGTGAGTACAAGTGGACTCTTGACATAGACAAGAGTCTTCACTCTTGTCTAGGCGCGCGCGCTGCCGTTCGATATATGGAGCTGGCCTTCTGTTCCAATCTATTCTGTGCAAATAGGATGCAAATAGTGGGTTGTTTGCCGGGCAGCATTATTATCATAATAAGTGGCATATTAAAGGCGTAATAAAGGGGATAATCGACCAGTAACGCGTTACGCACATCAACATTGGCAAAGCTTTTATGATAGGACTTGATTGATGGAAACTTCTTGGTATTTAGGGTGAGTTGTATTCCTTATGATAAGAATTTATCTAGAGAACAGTGAAGTGGACCGTCCACTGTTACGTAGGATGTGCACGGACAGGTTTGGGATATTAACTGCGCGGCGGCGGCGGTTCATTTGTTTGTCAACCACGCATCCGTATGCTCGTGAACGATCCTCTCTACATCTTCATACCAAGCACCAAGTGATGCTAAGTACCTACATGTAGGTAGTTTAGCCGTGGGTTGTTATGGTGCGGCGCCTTAAAAGCGTTTTCACAACTGTTACATATCTATACTTACTTACTAATAATAAAGCTGAAGAGTTTGTTTGTTTGTTTGAACGCGCTGTTCTCAGGATCTGCCATTCGGATTTGAAGTTGGGCCATTGTCTCCGGAGACACGCCACATGTACCCTTGAGTGAGGTCCGAGTCCTCCATACACCTCCATCTGTGGGCATTCTCTTTGCTACGACCACTACGGGTTCGTCGTCTGTTTAGGGATTTTTATGCCGGCCACGGAAACGCGTGCCCAGATGGAAGGCTCTTACAGGGCTCGATAAAGCTGTCCCAGGGTTTAAGCTGCTTTTGGTGACTCAATGATTTAATAGAAAAAACTTCTGAAACTGAAGCAATAGGGTAGTTGCCTGGGTAAAAAAATGATTATTATATTTAGTCCGTCAGTTAGATTATCGAAAAATAATGGACATGTATTTTCTTCTTTTGTCAATTAAACAAAAAATGACAAAGATAAAGCTCAAAATTTGGGAGTAGGGGGTCATGACGTCACGCCTTGCTAAAAAGTGTAGCAAGGCGTGACGTCACGCGGAACTTAACGGGCGTTATCTTCATCATTTTTTATGTAACTGACAAAAGAAAAAATACGGGTCTAATATTTTTTGATAATCTAACCGACGGACTAATTAGATTTTTTTAGCCATCTAGCCTATTGTCTTTATTACAACCTATGTAATGTTTCCACTGCTGGGACACAGGTCTCCTTTCTGTGAGAGGGAGTGGGTTATAATCCACTAGGCGGGCCCAGAGCGGGTTGGAGGATGTCACATGTCTTTGAAATTTTTGGTTCTAGGACATGCCGGTTTCCTTACGATGTTTGCCTTCACTGTTTTAAGAGCAGTGACGAAATTAATACACAAAGTAAATTGCCTGTCTGGGTTTGAATTCATGACTTGTAAGCCGGGGCCGATGTCATTACTGCTCATTGTCTTCATAACCTCTAACTAACTTACTACATAACCTTTATCTAACCTAAGGAAAATATTAGTCTATACCTACTTCCTTCTTTCAGGGGTCGAAAATGGCCATCACAAACAACTCACAGAAAAATGTCCCCATTTCCTGTTGCAGACTTATTCACCAGGCTTAAAGTAATGATAGTAGTTCAGAGGTTTATATAATTCAACCGAGGATTCTCTTCCTTTTTGCTCCGTGTCCCGGATTTAAATCTCAAGGGACCCCCGTTACTAAAGTTTCAGTCGAGTTTAATCTTACTCCGCGGAGGTTTTTGTTTACATTTTGAAGATAACTTTAATGTTGGGCTGTTTGTAAGCGAATGTTTATGTTGCAAAAGTTGGATTTTGAAGGAATTTCTTAATATATTTTATGTAAGGTTGACTGGGTTTCATATTGCTGGGGTTCTGTTCTGTTCCTTCAGTTAAATTCAATTGCTTAAAAAACTTGGTTCAGGAAAATAGTGCAGCCTTGTGTTTTATTGTACCTACGCTTTTGTAATTTGTTACGTTATCGTGGACAATGTATGGAAAAGCGTATTCATATATTTCCATACATTTTACTTTCCTGTGTTATCATGATGCCCATGGACATAAGCTAGAATTCATAAAATCGTAGGTACATTCGGTTTGAGCTAACCTCTCCAGTGCCCGTTTTGGTTTTTTTTTTTCCCGTTAGCCTATATTGCCCACTGCTGGGCAAAGGCCTCCCCCATATTCTTCCACCTTTCCTTGTGCTGTGCCTTCTCCGTCCAATCGGTTAGGAACAAGTCCGAATCGTCACGTCAGCGTTTCTTAGGCCTACCTAGGTGACCACGTCCCGTCCGTCTTCAGGAAGGAACCCACTGTGTAACGACTTTGGCCCATTTGTCTGCATGTTCTTTAAAACTACTTCTAACAAAATGCTTTTTCTATATCATCTTCATCTATCATCGGCATGTGCTGCATATTTGTTTTGTCCTAACACAGTAGGATGCAGGAATGTTCCTTTTTATCGCAAAACTAGAAACTAGAACAAAAATAATATTGAGGTCAATGATATTTTAGTAAAATTGAGGTCGTTAAATCGTCCGCCTTAGGCACCAGTCCCACCGCCGACGAGGAAGTGACTAGCTATAACGACTAGCAACGATTTTCTCGCTCAAGAAACGTATAAAAGATTGTAGGTCCCGTGTAAGAACAAAACAGATACATATATGTATAGTTGATCGCTGACCTTTCACACCGCCGGCGACTACTCATTTGTCGCAGCGACAAGAGCTATCAAAGTAAGTATTCACTCAGCGACACTCGCTTGGCGGGCAGAACACACGCTGAGAAACTCAAGCTTAGAACATACGCATATCAGCGAGTAATCGCTCGTCAAGTAGGCCGCAGCTAGGACAACCTCCACAAGTGGGGGTTCAAGGAAGGCTCTGATCTCCGGTGTGTATGCGGTGTCTCTCCACAGACAATGGCTCACCTCCCATCTTGCGCCGCATCACCTGTCGCCTGTCACCTGCACACGTGAGGACCTAATGGCTGCGTCAGCGAATGCTATCCGCGTTGCTGAATTTTAGGCCAAACAAATTTAAGAAAAATATACTATATTTTTGCCATCGACACGCTAAGAAGATCGCTCGTCGCCGCCCTCACTCGCTGCTCGTTTTTATTTGTTAGCTCTACTCGCTTCTCGTTAATCGCCGATGGTGGGACATGTGCCTTAAAAGTACAGGTGTAAACAAAAGCTTAACTCGAAGCCAAGCTTTCATCAGAGCAGTAAATTGAACACACTTCCATTTGCGATTGTACACTGGTAAGCGGAACAAACTGTTTTTCCTAATCGGATTGCTGCAACAGCGAATGGGATTCTAAGTAAATCCTTTGAATACGGGTGTTGAGACTTTTGGTAGGTAATGAAATGGATGAGATTCGGGCTTTTATGATATTAGGAAGTTGCTAAACTGAGCACTGTGGTTGCAAGCCTGAATGAAGTAAAAGAATTGCTGAATATTTTGAGAATGCAGAACGGAAATATATATAAATATATACTGTACATTGTATTCGATAAATTGGTACATAATTACCTATTATGAGGTCGGTGTTTTCTATCCTTTATGTATGTATGTTTAATGTCTGTGAGTAGGTACCTATCTCTAAGATTTAGTTACCCTCACACAATTAAACTACGAACTACTGCGGAGACGGCTATGCTTGGAGTTTCCCTACGTGATCGAAACAGAAATAACCAGATCCGCAGGAGATCCCAGTTAACCAACATAGCCCGAAGAAAGAAACCAAACTTAAGTGGCAGTGGGCAGAGCACATTACTCGCAGAATAGATAGCCATTGGGGCCGAAAGGTTCTGGAGTGGCGACCGCGTACCGAAAAAAGTAGCGTTGGGAGATCTCTCACAAGGTGGACCCATGACCTTGTGAAGGCCGCAGGAATCCGTTGGATGCGATAAGAACAGAACTCGTCGGAGTGGCGGTGCTTCGTAGGCTGAAATGGTTCAAAACAAAATCTTTAAAGGTATTCGCAGTAAGTTTCTGGCATTTATTGTGTCTGTCTGACAAATCTGTCTTCCGTAAGTACTTGACACAATCTGTGATCTATAAATGCTTTACACGGGTGTTGTTACGGAAGCTGCATTACCATTGCAAATGATGGTCGTTATGCCTTTGTTTCTGCTCAATTATACAATGATTTACATCTGTGTTATCATTAGACAGTTCCAGTTTAACTTGAGCCGCTAATCGGAAATGTTTTTGTAAACGGTCGCGTTTTTCCTGTACCTTGAAAGACGGTTTCTGCCATCGTTGTAAAAGGATTAGTCACGTAGACTCTGCGTTACGAGTTTGGGGAATTGGGTCCCGATTTCCTATGTTGCTCGGGGAGACACTTTTTTTGCACTTCTCCTCCTTTACCTATTTATTTAAACTTTTCGCACAAAAAGGTACAAAGGCGGACTTAATGCTTTAGGCATTCTCTACCAGCCAACCAAGGGTGGTGAAGAGATTAGGTGGCAGGTGCTTTGGTTTAGAGGAACAATGATAAAAAATCTATTTAAAAAAAACTAGGTATACAAATACATACATAGATTATATACACATACATGCTACATACATACACACACACACTCCTTTCTCTCTCCTCCTTCCTCTCCCGTTCCTTTCTTGCTGTCAAAGTGAGCTCTGTGCTACCACCGATGACGCCGTGGAAGTAGCAGAGTTCTGGCCCACCAAGATCTGAGAAAAGTTGTGACAGAGACACGAAGAAAAAGAACAAACTGTAACGGTATTTACAACGCCACATGCGAACAACGCGTTATGCTGACGTCACGCAAATCCTGCATCTCGCAAGCAGAGTTTACCGCGCAATTAGCATAGATACAATTTCCCAACATCAATCGTTGGGCAATTGCCCGCCAGACACAACACCCGTCTGGTCGGAGGATCCTCCCTTTTCTATGGAGGTTGAGTGAACTTTACACCCTGTTCCTCATACCTCTATTGTTAAGCGGTGATGCTCTCTTGTTTATTGCTATGGGGAAACACAGTCTTCGGGAAGGAGTCATTCGTAGATCTTTGACAGTCGTTACGGGTAGTCAGGCTCCAAAGTCTGATAAACAGTCTTACCAAGGGGTATCGTGTTACCTAGTAACTGGATAGTGGGGATCAGATAGGTAAAATACTGGTATCCAGCTGCATCTGGTTAGACTGGAAGCCAACCCCGACATAGTTGGGAAAAGGTTAGGCTACGAAAGGCGGTCGAAACACTATTCAAATTATCCTACATGTGACCTTATTTGTACTTGATCTAGGTTTTTAAAAATGAAATAGTCTCCACGAGTAAGCCATCGGCCAACCTACACTGGCCAGCACAAACGATGAACAGGTGCCACGTGACGTCAGAACTGCAGTAGTTATTGTACTGCCTGAACAATGATGATGGATTATATAATAAATAACAGGAAACCATTGTTATGTGGACGGTGTTTACTTAATAAATGTTACCTTTGATGCAAGGCACGTGAACACAGAGGGGCCTGGAATTAGAAACAATGTTTGCTGCTACTTATGGGGTTCTTTTTCTAAATTTTTCCATCGATTATTGATTATTTATTCGGTTCAGTTCATCGGTTATTTATTATTTAGTTCTGATTTTTCAATAGTCAGATAACTTTTATCTTAAGAAAAAATCTGACAGTCTGTCATTTTATTTTCTATACAAAATGTGTCAAACAACAATACAAGTTATCTATGTAAAAATCAGCCCTTAGTCGTATAGTGCTGATTTTACTAAAGTCAGATAACTTTTTCTATGGAATAAAAGTGACGTCTGACAGTTCTAGTAGGTATGGAAAAACTGACAAAAAATCAAAAATTTGGAAATTTATTTTGAATTTTTGTCAAAAAAATTTTTGGTGAATTTATAAAAGTTTGGTAAATTTCGCCCTTAGTAACATAATTATGTTTTAATTTGAAACTGTTTATTACTCATTCGTCATTTGTCCCTAAAGGCTCATTAGAAGACCAGCCGCGTCAGACAGCATATTCTGTCTGACATTAATGCTAAAATTGACCTATTTGGCGCAGGCGTGACTGTTGTTGTTAAAACATTTCACTTTTATCAAATTTGTATTTGTGTTTCACAATCTGTTGCCAAATAAATTTTATTGTTTCTTTCATAACAAAACATCACGCCCTTCATTCCAGAAGTATTAAACAGAAATGTTGTTATAGTACCACAACCACATTTCGGCAGTTATTTTAAATCCCATGTAAAAGGAAGCGAGTCATAAGTTTTGCATAATTAAGGCTCTCATAGGGCTTTAATTAATATCAGATGAATTAACGGATTGATAGCGGGCCTACTCTAATAGCTAGACACTTGTTATAAACATTACTTAAAGTTAAGTACCGTAAAATGGAGTGAATCGGGATGCATGGGTGAATCGAGAAGAAACTTTAAAATGGATTTTAACGTTGAAATAATATAGTTTGTTGCCAGAAAAGACTGTAATGTGTTTACTGTTTTTTAATTAAAGATTAAGTGTCCTGTTTAGCAGCAAACTATATTATTTTAAAGTACAAATCCATTTTAAAGTTTCGTCCTGATTCACCCTTGCATCCCTATTCACCCCGTTTTACATGGTTAGGGACTGCTTATAAAGTTTTTAACATACATTTTTAACGTTTAAACGTCTCTTAAATTTAAGCAACATTTATGAATAAACCCCTGATCAGTCATGTCACTGCAAGTAACTAACCCCTTTATTTTATTCCTCACGATGTTCCTTCACTGTTTTGAGTGAAATAATTGAGAGAATGAAATAAATTACATAAAGTAAAGCGCCAGCTTGGGCTCGAACCCACGACCTACAACTCGTAAGTCGGGGTCCCTACCACTGGCCACCACTGCTCCTTTTTAGGGCTCCGTACCCAAAGGGTAAAAACGGGACCCTATTACTAAGACTTCGCTGTCTGTCCGTCCGTCTGTCTGTCACCAGGCTGTATCTCAAGAACCGCGATAGCTAGACCGTTGAAATTTTCACAAATTATGTATTTCTGTTGCCGCTATAGCGACAAATACTAAAAACAAAATAAAATAAATATTTAAGGATAAACAGACGTGATTTTTATTGATAATATTACGGAACCCTTCGTGCGCGAGACCGACTCGCACTTGGCCGGTTTTTTAATCATAACATGTTATTATTTAGGTACAAGATTAGAAATGACACAAAACATGTTTTGTAAGTTCACTTATTTTAATGAAACTGAAAGTCGGCTTAGAAAATATTGGGTACAATTTCTAGTCTAGCTTTCAGCCTAAAAGGCTATGCTAAATATTTAATTCTAGAAATGGTACCATTAGGCAGAACACAGGCGTCAGAAAGTAGCTTGCAAACTTAGGTAACAATCTAGGCTCATTTTAAGACTTCTTTTGTCTCATGTTTCTAGTTGTTGCTTCTTTCTTTCCATGAAGAACATTTAGGAATGGAGGATGCAACATAATTATGAGTGCAGTAGGTTTATAGTTTTCTATAATTTTATAATAATAATAGAGGAGGAGACACAGGCCTCCTCTCTTCGAGAGGGAGTGGGCTGTAATCCACCACGCGGGCCCAGTGCGATTTGGTAGATGTCACATATCTTTGAGTTTTTGGTTCTAGGACATGTCGGTTTCCTCACGATGATTTCCTTCACCGTTTTGAGAGCAGTGGTGATGAAAAATTCACACAAAGTAAAACGACTGCCTCGGTACGAACGAACCTACGAACTCAGCTCGTCAGTCGCGGCTGTTACCACTGGGCCACCACTGATATCCCTGGTTCCTTATCTTCCTAATACTATCATTGTAAGTACTGATATAAAAAATAATGGAAAAATAACTTTAATTCCTACAACATAAAGTTCGGTTTACGCTACAACTTCAAACATTTTTATAACGTTTTCTATAGTGCTAGTTACTC
Organism: Apamea sordens; assembly: GCA_945859715.1. Classification (NCBI taxonomy): domain Eukaryota; kingdom Metazoa; phylum Arthropoda; class Insecta; order Lepidoptera; family Noctuidae; genus Apamea; species Apamea sordens. The sequence goes on from OX244002.1 coordinate 4,581,156, forward strand.
TGAAATCTACTTAATTTTCATTGAAATAAAGTTGATATTTGTTTAACTTGATATAACGTCAGTTTGAAACAAATAAAATTTGAATTTAGGTACTCAAGTTTATTTTTGCAGTGATGGCCCAGTGGAAGCAATTTCGATCATTTCGGGACTGTTGAACAGTTAATGAGAATTGAAATGACCGAATTCGGTCACTTCGCAACCGAATCCGGTCGCAAAGTTCTGTCACTCCATATATTTCACCTGTCAATTCGGGACTTTGCGACCGAATTCGGTCGTAAAGCGATCGCTATGAATGTCGAGACTGCTGGGGGAAATAGAAGTCTGAATCGCACACATAGCCTAAGATACTTTGGTATTCTGTTTTTTAATTAGTTTTCGAAGTACTGGTTATTTTATTTTGTTTAAATTTGTACAAATATTCGTCGTTTTCGGGTGACCACTGAAAATCAGCGCCATGCTGTGGGTCCCCAATAGCACAGTATCATGCTGAGTGGAAGACTGCTTGTCACTTGTTCAGAAGGCCAATTCTCGTAATTTAAAACGTTCAAAATCTAGTCGCAGTCTCATCTCAGCGACAAACAAATGTCAAAAACTTGTCAAAATGTAGGGAAATTAGAAGTATTTTTTGACAGATTGAGACTGAGATCAGACTGTGAACGTTCTTAAAATTACGAGAATTGCCCCTCTGTTGTGTGATTTTATAGATCTGTTTTGTTTTTTTATTCACGCCCACTACTTAGCGCACTCTCGCGTGAGTTTTTGGCTATGTTATTAACTTACTTATGTTTTTATACACACGTGTTTCTGTGATAAATAAACCTTGTTTTCTTTCTATCTAGACTAGTCTCGTATACATAGTTTTACACACAACACAAGATAGTGTGAATCCTGTGTGAATGCCTGTCGTTATTTATTGAGCACGATTTCAGTCTCCAGCTGTTTATTGCTCAGAGATTTTCTCACTGAAAAATAAAATCACAAACTGTACGCTGAATCTATCTTGTATTATGTAGATTGGCAACGCTTTTTTAACAGGATGATAATGCCACGAAAGTATTAAGTTGTACTTTCGCTTTGTTACTAATAATACCTTTGAGTTTAAATCTAGGCTAAATAATAATCAGCTGCTCGACTCGATCGAAGGTTCAGCTGCGCTTGCCGAGGTTGGTCCGTGGATGGGTGACCACCCATTACATATCGAGTCCTCCGTGCTCAGCCCAGTCGTCACTGCTATCATTTGTTGTAGATACATCTTTTACAGTCGTTACGGGTAGCCAGAAGTCTTACCAAAGGGTATCGTATTACCCAGTACCTAGGTTGGGGAGGTCGCTCCATGTAAAATACCTACTGGTATTCAGCTGCCTTCTATTAGACTGGAAGCCAACCCCAACATAATTTGGAAAAGGCTCGGCAGATGGACCTTTGTGTTTAAATATGTAACTATTAATATACCTATATATTTTTTTAAATATTAATTACTTAAATGATAAAACTACAAAAGAAACTCCTATTTCATCACGTCTCAAGAAAAACACAAAACATTATATAATTCGTCTTTAGATATATTACAAATATATTCTAGACTCACTTATTTCCAAGTCAATTGTCCCGCTATCTTTAAACAGACGCGACTTGACAGCAATACTTTCAATGACATCCATTGTGCGTCGACTATAAAACGTCTAATAGAATGCTAACTTAAAACAAAACACGCAAGGAACATATATTATTAGGTACCTATCAGCAAAAAGTTACGTTATTAAGTTACTGAGTAGCTCATTTGAGTGTGAAGAAATGATAACCAGAATCAGAGAAGCTCAACCTTTCATACTAAACTTAAGCCGCATAATGAAGGTAGCCTATAATGCTTGCCTTCGCAAATTACGACCTTTTCATGTACAAATAAGGTTGGTTATACAGTGCCGGCCAAAAGTAAGTTGATATTTTCCCACTTCAGCTGCGATGCCGCATTATAATTCACTAAATTCTTTTTTCACTTTAGATTTATTTTGTTTTCTGACAACCCCCGTTTGACTATCCCTGACCTAAGCTATGCGTCAGAATGACCTGCCTTCCTAGTGATAAAACAGCCGCCTCGATACGATCTGACCGTGGTTGTAAATCAACCCACTTGGTGCACCAGTTCGACCGGTGGACGATTTAATTTCCTGAAACTATCGTATCGGGAATTTATGTTTTCGTTCGTTCGGCAATATTTGGATTTTCTGTGAAAACTAGTGTTTTGTTAACCACTGATGTGAAATTGAAGGTGGTATGGTAACCGTTGCCACAAGTTCTTAGTAGACCAACGTGACAAGTGCAGTTTTTCATGACTGTGCCAGGGTTTTGTACCCAATGGACGCCAACGGTACCACTAAGCCTCTGATATCCGTCCATCCGTTCATCTGTATGTCAAAGGGCTGTAAATCTTTTGAAACGTAATAGGTAGACATCCGAAATGTTCACAGTGTGTACTACTAAATAACCACTGTAATAACAAATAAAAGGGGGTCCCCTTTTATTTGTTATTACAGTGGTTATTTAGTTTAGTTGTTACAGTGGTGCCATACATGGCACGAAAAAGATGTATAGTGTTAAATATTGTATGGCGGTACGAAATCCTTCGTGTGCGAGTTATTATATAGTTGGCCGCTTTTTTGGAACGAAGTTCCTTATCGCGCGTTGCGAAAGGGGGCTAGACGGAAAAAATTAAGACCAAAAGTTGGAACGACACTTTTTGCTATAGTTGTGTAGCGGTTGTTGTAAGCCGTGCGGCGTGCGCGTGTTTCTCTGTCTGTCTCTCTCTCTCTCTCTTTGAACTTCGTTCCATCCGGGTGTCCCTTGACACCTCTCAAGTTTTTTATCATTATTTTAAGATCTGTTCAAACTTAGCAATTTCTATAAGAGTTGAGAATTGTCTAGAACATTTTCCTGTAGAGCTGCACCGATTAAGGTACACACGATGACTTATCCAGCTGTACAAATCCAGTTTAAGCTGGCCTCGCATTGTATATGCTTTGCATACAATGAGAAGTCAGCTTATACTGGAAATGTTAGCTTGATATGTCGTCGTACATACCTACTGCCTTTCATGTCCTATCTCAAATTACCACCTACTGTTCCTGTCTAGACTAGAAATGAGATCGTTTCGGACCATTAAATACCTTTCACTTTGTTTAGTTTCCAGGGGAGGAAGGGATTTCCGAGGACTGAGCAAAATAAAGATGAGACTGACAATGGCTTCTATTTATCTATACGTGTCTGTTTAGATAAGCAGTTTATTTGTAAGGATATTTAATTGACCTGAGGAAGAATAACACAGAAGAGGGGGAAATACCTCTAAAAGGGATTTATGGCATCGAACAGTTACACAATTATTAAAATCAACAAGTTTTTCTCTCCAGGTTCAAATCTTTTAACCGTTTTCGAATCTCACATGAAAGACATGTGATTGGCTGTTGTTTTTTATGTCAGCCAATCACAGTAGTTAACATGAGTTTGATTGTGTTATTTAGTATTTTTGTTCTTTGCAGAAACAGGATGTGAATTCTCAGAACCACGATGCTTAAAAATTTTAATAATTACTTACCCTATAGAAACAACACTATGCTAAGCCATGTCCGTTCTGCGTGGATGTGACGCATATTTTCCCACAAGTTGTTCTTTTTAGGGTTCCGCACCTCGAAAGGAAAAAACGGAACCCTTATAGGATCACTTTGCTGTCCGTCCGTCCGTCCGTCTGTCTGTCTGTCAAGACCCTTTTTCTCAGGAACCAGTGAAGGTATCAAGCTGGACTTTATATCAAATACTCAGGTCTACCGAGCCTTGGAGCTGTGAAAAAATCGAACTTCTATGCCAACGCAATCAAAATATACATCCGTTTATGCCGCAAATTTCCGCAAATTTTCGACACTCGCAAGGGAATCAAAACCTACAGGGTACTTCCCGTGAACTCAGAATCTTGAAATTTGGTACGAAGCAATGTCTTATAGCACAGATAAAGGAAAAATGGCGAAAACCGTAAATTTTTTGTTACATACCTACAAATTTGTACGGAACCCTCGGTGCGCGAGTCCGACTCGCACTTGACCGGTTTTTGTGTCTTTTCTTTCTTTTAAAAAGTCCAAATGTATGTCAGATATTCGTGTATGTAAAGGTCTCAACGACCGCGTGTTAGGAAACACAGCTGCGTCACAGGCCATAAAATAATAGCAGCGCACACCAGTGTCGCAATACGTCTTGGTCTAAACTTAGCTTGTCCACACCTACACTAAGTGATGGCCGAGGCACTATTATTTTATTCTGTGGCAATGGGGTGGACTATTCTTAGCCAGGTCTGCACGCAATGTAACACATTAGAAACACGTAACTGTTGAACTTCTCCAGGGAAATATGTTACCGTCTTGAAACAGTGATGTAACATAACATCACGCCAATATTTCCCGAAGGGTTAAGCAGAGGTGTATCTATAGTACACCTACATTTCGCCGCAGTTATGGTTAGTCCCATGCAGTGCAACCTCGATATAACAAATCGGAGGGGAACAAGTAAATATTCGTTAGATCAAAAATTCGTTAAACTGAGGTTTGTTATATTCGTCGAGGTTAGGTTGGTCTAAAATTGGTTATAAAGAGGTAAAAACGTGTCGAAACCTGTCGCGACTGAATCACATACTATTGGGAACGTTATTATAAACTAGGTTCTGCCCGCGGCTTCGCCCGCGTGGATGTCGGAAATTTACCCACGGGAACGTGCTAACAGGATAAAATGTATGTGCTTCACCAGAATGCCATCTATGTCGCGGGCCCTTTGTGGCTAATTACAATAGAAAACCAATTGTGTCTCATTAGTGGTGATTAAGAGGGTACCTATATGATATCTTTACCTAAGTACCTAACTAATTAAAAAAAAAACTCAATAACAGAAAATTAAATAGATACCTACCTACCTAAATAAACCTATTTCTGATGATAACTAATCTAAACTCAATAAATAAGCAAAATCCCTAAAAACTAATATCTATACGAATGACTAAACCTACCTAACAGTATTATAAAATAACCTACGGTCACTACGTACACTATCAAATATACTACCTATACTTTAAAATTAAAATCTATACCTACGACTTATATAAAAATAAACCTAAATAACTCTAAAAACTAAAAGGAATAAAAATGAACTCCACTGCGGGTGACCCGACCTACGACAAACTTAGTATTTGCGGTTGGTACAGTACAGACAGTGGTAATCGGGTATAGGGATCCGCCGCAATTTTACGCAACCGCAAAATTAAGTTTGTTTTTTATTGTATATACTTTTCCGGGATAAAAAGTACCCAGTGTGGTGCCCAGGATATTAAAGAATAATTATACCAAGTTTCATCGTAATCGAACCGGTAGTTTTTGCGTGATGCCTGAACAAACAGACAGACAGACAGACAGACAAACATTTTTTTAATCACATTTTTGGGTTCGGTGTCGGTCTAGTAACACCCCCTGCCATTTATTTTTTGGATATTTTCAATGTACAGAATTTTCACTTCTATAGATTTATTATAAGTATAGATGTTTTGGCTTGACGAAATTCGTTAATTTGAGGTTTACACTTTTTTTTTATGGTTGAAAATTCGTTATAAAGAGGTTGTTCGCAGAAAATCTTCGCAATGTAAAGGTATATTTTACATTGACTCTTATGGACAATTCAAGAGGATTTACGAAGAATTTGTTAAATCGAGGAAGTCGTTATATTAAGGTTGCACTGTAATAGGGGGCACGCCTACACACCGATTTACTTTTTTATAATATGTAATGTTGCCATTGTATTTCGCTATTAGTGATGTACGTTTTCTTGTGCAAAAGTCAGGATAAATAAGTGTTTTTCTAACACAGGCTTGTGTTTAATTAAAAAGAATTAACTCTTTCAATTTAGATAGGTGCTAAATAGTATGCACAATACCTAATATAAAGGTCAAATTCTTAATTTTGTATTTTTTTCTTTTCAGGTAAGTCGAGTGAAAATTTTCTTCTTCTACATAATTGTTCACTATGTGAACCATTTACTGCACTACGATTAGTACTACCGTAAGTATTAAAGTACGTGCTTCTTAAATCATCATTATCCACAGCTGGATTTCACCCACTGTTGGGCAATGGCCTCTCTTTTCTCGTGCTGCCCCAGGATCCTGTGCCAGCCACATCAAGGATCTACCAGCAAGCAAAGGCAAAAACAAATGTAATAGTGGCTTCCTAAATACCACGCTTTTTTAACTGTTAAACAAAATCCATAGTACTTATAATATATTGGTATGTTTGACAACTGCATAGGTCCAACGCAATGCAATATTTGGTTAGTCATTACAATTTTGTTGTGTTGTGGAGGTCAGATAGACCTCCGCAACAGCAGTCGCTCCTTCTAAAATACTGGTAGGTATTCAGCTGCTTCTGGTTAGACTGGAAGTCGATCCTAAAATAGTTGCGAAAAGGCTAGGCAGATTAGTTTTTACGATTTTAGTTTGTTACAAAATTATTTAAATAATCAAGCAATTTAAAATAATCGAAATTCATGTTCCAAGCTGCCGCACGTTGTTGATTTAAGGCCTACGCAGACCGGGACGGCATGGCAAGGGATTTTAATTTTTACTAATGGTCATTCAACCGTACTATTACAGAAATACGACATAAATTGCTATGCTTTAAAATGATGCCGTGGCATTGAAAGGGATTTTATCGCACGGCATTAAAAGACGCGCCACAGGCTCCCGTGGCATACTGCGGTAGGCAACGGCATGCCACGGACTTCGGCGCTCGTAGTGATATACTGCGGGGTGCGGCGGCGGGGGTAGAGAAGCGGGCATGCCGTGGCAAAGTGCTGGAATGCCGCGGTATCTAAGCGGCCAGTGTGCGCTGACTCACGGCAAAATCCCTTGCCATGCCGTCCCGGTCTGCGTAGGCCTTTACTATTATATACCGTACTTACTAATCCTTTGAAATACTACGTTTGATTATAGGTAGCTGCTAACACAATATTCAAGCTTACGTCTCAAGAAACAGAATCCTTTGAAATACTACGTTTGATTTTATGAAGCTGCTACCACAATAATCAAATTTACGTCTCAAGAAACAAGATCGATAATCCTTTGGCAGCGACATATTTCAATGTATTTTCTCTTACGTGTATTCTGTTTGGACCTTAAACCCCCTGTCCCTAGGGCTTGTATGACATCTGTCGCCTTATAAAATCGATAGCTTTATCCCATTTAGCTGTGAAATGAAAGATTTTTGAAGCCCGGATTTTTGTCCGTTTGATGGTAGGTATTTATTTGTGCTTATATGTAATTAGGTATATAATATTGGAACGAAGTTCCTTATCGCGCGTTGCGAAAGGGGGCTAGACGGAAAAAATTAAGACCAAAAGTTGGAACGACACTTTTTGTTATAGTTGTAAGCCGTGCGGCATGCGCGTGTTTCTCTGTCTGTCTCTCTCTCTCTCTTATAGAAAGCAAGCCAGTTATACTTCGTTCCGGTGTCCCTTGACACCTCTCAAGTTTTTTTATATTTATAGTTTTAATAGGTTTATGCGTATCTTTATATTTAAAATAATGGTTCGTCAATTTTCATTCTTCTATTTTTCTCTGCATCACCCAAGGGTTGACTGGTAGAGTGGACTTAATGCCATAGGCATCAATTCCGCCTCTGAACATGTATGTGCTTGAAGCTTCGATCAATAATAGTACTAGAAGGATCAGAAACAAAAATCAGTTGCTCAAGTGGCCACGTTTGCACACACGTAAACATCTGCATTTCTTAGAAAAAAGTTTAATAATATTAACAACTTCAGTTTATTATAAACCTTAATGCTTAAATATAAAGTTTAATTACCATTGCAAAATATATTTAAAATGTCGCTTGAAAATAAAATCATTCTATTTTTAAATTTTCAGTCATTTATTCTAAAATGAAACTTAAAGTCTAAGTAGGTAATAAGGTTAAAAACATACTAATTTGAAATAAGACCACAAAACTATTTGTGGTCTTATTTTTCGGGCCGTTTTTGAAGCGCTTATCGGGAATCTAGTACTAATTATCGATCGAAGGATAAGAAAGACTTTCAGCTCTTTTGTCGTGGGTAGGTACAGACGCCAGCAGGTCAAGCTACCCGAAACTGTCAAATTTTCCCAATCAATCTTGAACCTAATGCTTTAGCGATAAAGTTGAATATCTATTAAAGAAATTTGACAGATTGTAGTAGCTTGATGTGCTGGCGTCTGTACTATTAAAATAAAAGAAAACATTTTATGACAAAAACTTTTCTGTATTTGTTGGTTTTCATAGTATAAAAACAATAAAATTAGAATGATAAAAATACTTGATAATACGTACATCTTTTAAATAAATGCTTTACTGATAATTCGTCATGAAGTGTAGTTGACATCGCTCCGATTTCAATTAGTAGGCAAAGTTAGGGCACAAGACAGTTGATCCATTAATTAACAAAGTTAACATTTCGAGTAACGGATTAACTTTTAAGTAAACTTAAAAAAAAAATAACGGATTTATTAACTTCCGTTAACTTTCCATAAGTCCATTAATCGTTAATTAAGTACTTACTATTTGCCAGAAGGACACCGCGAGGTTCACGCCGCGCCGCGAAACTCACTTTCTGACAATCTCTATAAATATAATTATTATTACAAACTCTTATGAGTGACACACCCTTCTTATATTAATTTTCATGTCCTGCCAAACTTCAATAGCAAATACCAAATTTTTTTTATAAGTAAATCACTATCGCAACGATATATAAATTGTAATTTGTATCACGAGTTACATCTTACGTTAAATCTTCCGAAATGCAACGCTTTAACGTTTAACGAAGTTAATTGATTGATTAACGGTGCTCAGCACCCCAATCGCGTAACACAATCTTAATCTGAAATATCTTGTAGGATATTGCTCATCCATTGCTTCATATGTTGGTAAAATGTATCTGCTCAACAACGTAAATAACGCAATGAATGCTGTTGAACTGTCAAAATGAAGCCCATTGTTACTGATAGTACAGACGTCAGCACATCAAGCTAATAAAATCTGTCAAATTTCTTTAATAGATTTTCAACTTTATTTCTGAAGTGTTAAGGTTCAAGGTGGATTGGAAAAATTTGACACTTTCGGGTAGCTTGACCTGCTGGCGTCTGTACCTATGTTACGCAATTGCCCCGCAGGTATGGTAGAAGGTAGCTATTAGCATAATAATATCTTTTATTGTACACTTAATACTTACCAACGAACTACCAACCAGCTAGCTTGTTTGTACGTGCTTGCAGTACCTAATTGATTTCATTTCGACCTCGGATCCATTCTAATCTTACAATCAGATATGAGATTTATTTCCGGTAAAATAGGATTTAATTTTCATTGAAAGCAGGTTTAGTCTTAGCCTCGAGTCATATGCCAGTTAGCTCATTCTGTTGGTAGTTTTTCTACATTAAAAATGTTCACTGTTGGCACTAATCTTGAAAACTTTATTTTAGAATTTATTGTGATTCTTCTGTAGTTGACTCTATAAATAGTAATTATGTTAATTAATATCGAAAAAATATCAGCAATACAAAAATAAATGTAGGTACAGACGCCAGCACATCAAGCTACCCGAAACTGTCAAATTTTCCCAATCAACTTTGAACCTAATGCTTAGCGATAAAGTTGAAAATCTATTAAAGAAATTTGACAGATTGTAGTAGCTTGATGTGCTGGCCTGTCTGAGTGTCTGTACCTAAGTACAGCCCGATTCAAACTTTATGGCGGATCGGAACACGAGGCGAGTCGTTGCGCAGTAACAAATTCACGCGCAGCGGGGGTGAGGGGTGAGGTACTGCGCAGCGATTAATTAGCGCACTTCAGGACCGCCATGAAGTTTTAATTGGGCTGTATTTAGTTTATGTTTACGTTTATGTAAAGTCGAAGAATCATCATCTGCTTAGCCTTTTCCCAACTATGTATGTTGGGGTCGGCTTCCAGTCTAACCGGATAATGAGAACTTAGGTTGAGCGAGTTTGAATTGAGCTGCCAAACCCTAGCATCAGGTGAAGTGACAGCTTCACTTCACCAAAGTTTTCACGGTGAGATTTTTACAGAATATATCGGCTCTTTTTACATTTTAAATACTTAAAACACGGATAAAATAACCCAACAGTTAACGCTCCTAATAACAATTTAATGTGTTTAACAATAAAATATCTAAATTGCTAAGTGTTTGATAACGTAACAATGTTGAGTCATTATCACACTGCTATAATATCTTTAAAATTACTATCATAATATCTTAGCTTACATAAAATGCATTAAAAGTCTTGTAAAATACTTAGTATATTTCCACTTAAAATTAAATCCGTCATACTTTATTTTTCACATACCGAGAGGACGAAATTTGTGGACGTTTCATGATTTTTTTTATAAATAAAATAATCTTACATGTGCCAAAAGTATAAAGACATTTCATTTCAAATACAAGACTAGATTTCTTCTCATATTTTAATGAATTTCGGAGTTTTAGTAATATTGATAATCTAGGGCATTATATTTTTTACGAGAGTACGAATTGGTCTTAGGACATCATTTTTACTTAATTTTATTTAGCAACAAAAATAGTCAAGTATTTTGGTTGAAATTAGCCCAGTGTTGAACACACGTATTCGCTTACAACATTCATTAAAATAAGTAGTTGAAATCCAATAAAAAAATAAACATCTTTAAAACACAACTCTGCCCACAGCCTACAGTAACTTAAATTCATTAAAACAAACGAACAACCAATTGACACAGCATAACAAAGAAGATACAGCTGAGAGTGGCACTAGAAGAACTCAGCTGCGCAGGAGCAACATAATACTTGGCATAAATACTCCCCCAGAATGTCATCCGTTGTACGTGCGGGTCGAATCTGGACTCTTCAACATAAATCAGGGCGTTGCTGATGGTGGGACCACCGTTGCCACCGTAGTAGAGGTAGTTGGTGGTATCTTTTGTGATGGGTGCCCAGGAAGCAGATCTGCTGATGTTGAGGGTTCCATTGGTCCTGGAAAGAGCAAAGAAAACGATATGATAGAAGTAGTGGTAGAAAAGTTAAGACATAACATGACATCATGCCTGTAATCCCCTAAGGGTTAGGAAGCATCCATATTTGGCCAGTTTGTTGAAGTCTCATAATGTATAAGCAGGTGTCACTATCATTGACTGTTTATTACACGTGGAAACTTGTAATTGGCCTTATTTTTGTATAATCTATTACTTACTGTATCTGTTTAGCTGTAAGTTTTCCTAAAAATAAATAAATAAATAAACCAGTACGCGAATGTTATCGAAATGGAACGGTTTTAGTGTGAAATATGAAACCCGTTGCAACTCGACTTAGGTACTTTGCTTTTTTGTCAAAAGTATGAAAACATAAAAAAATATTCTTACCAGTTATAAGCGAATGCGCTGAACCGCGCCACGAGCGATTTGCTGACAGCTTCATCTTCAGCACGTAAATCATCATCAAACACATAGTTCACGAAGGCTCCATGAGAGGCACCACTCAAAGGGATCTGGTTGTGAATCCATCGAGAGTTCTTAGTCCCTAAATACGCAAACTCCAACAACCTGACTTCGCTCTTAGATGTCAAGGCCCTTTCTTTAGCAGTTTTGATAGTCGAGACGAGCACAAGGGTATCTCCTTCAAATTCTAAGTAGTCTTCAATGAGCGCCATGTTGATCGAACCATTGCCGAAGTAAAAATTACGGATGCTTGCTGCCACAGCTGATTTATTATTACCCGGTTTCAAGTCAACCGGAAGAAAACTTGTAAAGTTTGTTTGCATGAAGGTCAGCCAATTTCCAAAGTCTGCCTCGTCTGCCCTCATTGTGCCTTCCCTGTTGGTATATCCGTATATGACAGGAATCTGGGCGTATTTGCCTGATCTTAGAGCATCGATAGGAGCTTCGCTCAGAACTGTGTCATTAGGGTTAAGTTTAGGATTCTCGAGGCATGGTGCGAACAGTGGTGTATTGTTGACGAACTTGAATTCATTCAACGCAGTATTCAAAACGTTAATGTCAGTTTCGACTAGATGTCCTGCTAGTTTTGCTGGATTATTGCCGTCGTACCCAAGTTTTATTCCCAGACGTTCTGCGTACCCAATAGGGTCGTAAGCTACGGCCCACGGGGCTAAGCTAGAACCACTTAAAACAATAGCTTTGTGCGCCAAGTTTTCTATTTGCGGTGAAAGAGTTAGCAAATCGACCATTGCTGCTCCCGATGCGTGACCCATTAAAATGACGTTGTTGCGGTCCCCCCCAAAGTTGCCAATATTCTCTTGTATCCATCTCAGTCCCTGGATGACGTCTTTCAAGCCAGCATTGCCTGGGGCTTCTGGAACGCCCAAGCATAGGAACCCGAAAATGGAGAGCCGGAAGTTTAATGATACGAAAACAACATTTTGTTCTATCAACCTTCGGGCAGAGATGACTTGAGTATTGGAGGTGGTGTATTCATCTACGTTGAGCCACACAACGACTGGTTTCGGGATGGTGGCGTTTTTGGTGAAGATGCTCAGGGTCAGGCAGTTCTCGACCCCGACGAGTCCCCGAGATGTGGGCTGGGCGCAGAAGATGTTGCTATCAGTGGCACTGAGTACTTCATGGCGAGAAGGTGGAACCGGCGCCTGGAACATATTTTAAGCACAATTTAAACTTTGAACAAGATAAGGCTAAGGCGTGACCACCATTTTATAGATAAGGGACGCAAACAACTTTCTTATAGGGACGATAAAGTATGGCCCTTCCCTTGTAGAAGTTTTATGAATTTCTTAATGTCTACTTTACTATATAGTAAACAAATATGGTTTGAAAACATCTGTTTAACGGATATTACCAGTTATTGCCAGTTGTTAAGAATTGCCTCCCTTTAAGTAAACTACAGGATCGATTTACATTCAATCGAAGTGTTTGTAAATTCTATTGCTATTGTATTTGAGTTTTCCGCCTACTGTAAATGTTATAATAATATTCATGGGAAAAAATGAATTGATCTTCTCGTGTCGATAATTCCATTACTTATTTCATAATAATATTATTTATTATCACTTTGTCAGCGATTTCGTCCGCTTATTATATCCCGTGAGAAATTCGATATATCCTTATTCCTTGTCTACCTCATAGAAGGAACCTTTGTACAAACGGCTTTCTAGGTCCAGTGGTTTGGGCTGGGCGTTGATACGCCAGTCAGTCAGTGAGCGAGGCAGGACTTTTCTTTTATTTGTATGGACTTACTTTTGCCAGCGGCTTCGCCCGTGTGCAGATTATCCCATGGGAACGTACTACTAGAATAAAATTCCTATATCGTAATCCAAGTCATGGTCTACCCGTGTGCCAAATTTCATTCAAATCCGTTCAGGCGTTTTTGCGTGATTGACTAACGAACATACAATCTTTCACATTTATACTTTTAAGTAGGATAATATAAATAATATAATTTGCATTGTATTGTTTGCATGCAGCTGAGATGAGAATGCTAAGAGAGGTGTGGTGTTACACGAATGGATATAGAATCAGAAATGAGTACTTAAGAGGAAGTCTGAAAGTGGCACCGGCAACTGAAATGTGGCGTGGAAATCGGTTGTCATGGTATGGGCATGTGGTACGGAGGAATGAGGAAAATGTCGTGAGGAGAGTTTTGGGAATAAATGTCAATGGCTATAAGAGCAGGGGAATACCAAAGAAACGATGGATGGACTGTGTGAATTATGATATGGTTAGAAAGGGGGTGACTACCGAGATGACGACTAATAGAGAAATATGGAAGAAAAAGACGTGTTGCGCTGACCCCAAATAAATTGGGATAAGGGCGGAAGGAGAATGACGATGATGTAGTATGTATTGATTATCAGACAGAACTCATCCACAATGATAGCATTAGTCTCGTAAAGGTCTCGAATAATGAAGATGCAGATATTGCACAATATTAATTGCAAAACCTGATGATAAAAATAATTGTATACATATATTGTTGACCAACATTACATTGACTAGTACAGCAATGATTATGATTTATTGGATCGTTTGATTGCTCGACTTATCCACCGTAAGTGTTTGACTGAATACCTACTTGATAAAAATGATGCCATTGATATCTGAATTACTTGTATTGATTAGCTGACTGAAGTAAAGTCATCTAAGTTTTCCCAATTTTTTTTATGTGTCTTGTTACCGCAAATAAACGGTTTTTTTTTCTATTTAAATAACTATAACATGGTAAAAAAATTAATAATAAAAATGTTTATTTCATCAGCTCATACTTTATTATTATAGCCAAAACTGTTTGCATGCCTTAGTTAAGGTAGTTAGTATAAGGATCATTTTATTAAACTTAACATCTGTAACTTGTATCTACTTTCTCTGCAAATAAGGAACTATTCTATTCTCTTCAATAACATCACGCCTTGTTTCCTGGGTTGGCTAGAGGTGCATATTTCGACAGTTATGTGTTTAAGTTGCATGTAATAACGGGCTAGCCTGTTGCCATCACCTGGGCACAAATCCAGACTGCGGCTGGTACAGAGAAAATCTAGATAGTAAAACCCAATAACACTGCCAGTCTTGGTAATCGAATCCAGGACCTCATACTCAGCAATAGCGCTAGCCACCACTAGACCAACGTTATTCTATTACTCTCTTTAATTGTTTACTATGGTCAATACTATATTTGGTTTGTTTCAACAGTGATTCATTTTTCTGGTATTTATTCAATTTCACACAATAATTCCCCCTGACAATGATTGTACCTAAAATGTGGTTTGATTCATGTTTTTACACAAAAGTTTTTTTTATCATGATCATATAGTTGACGTTTTGTTTTTCATTTCAATCAACCTATGTATAATGTTCCCACTTCTAGTACATAGGCCGTCCTCGTTTTGAACAAGATAAATACCTTTCTTTTACCTAAGCTTTAAGTAAATAAAGTGCACGAATGCGGAGGTTTTAAAAGAAAAAGTTTATACTTTTGCGGAGTTGAAGGAAGCTTTGCAGGGCTTTGCTGTTTTTTACTAGGAATCGACTTTTTTGCATTTATTTTAGTTGCATTTTCATTAAAATTCTAATAAAATACTAAGCATAATCAACCTTAAATGTTCCCACTGTGAGAGTGAGTAGGTCCACCAACGTGGTCTACCACGCGGGCGCAGTGTGGGTTGGTAGATGTCACATGTCTTCGATTTTTGGTTCTAGAACATGCCGGTTTCCTCGCGATGTTTTCCTTTACCGTTTTGAGTTAGTAACATTAACAATGACGTTAACTATCTACCTACCTTTTAATTGCGGTATTATCCAAATTGATTATACATTTGACTGCGTGTTTAATTGAAAGAATTGTCTGATAAATAAATACCTCATTAGTTTATCTAAGCGATTTTTCATTACTCTCTATCTTTCTATTTGTCTTAATGGAGAAGTCGATTTTGATAAAGTTAGATTTCATGTCCATAAATGGACATTGGTGTAAGACTATTTTTATTTTTCCACTAGCAGCGCCCCGCGGTTTCACCCGCATAAGTTCCCCAATCCCGTGGGAATATCGGGATAAAAAGTATCCTATGTGTTAATCCTGGTTATGAATTATCTGCGCGCCAAATTTCATCCAAATCCGTGCAGCAGTTTTTGCGTGAAAGAGTAACAAAAATCCTTCCATCCATACAAACTTTAGCGTTTATTATATTATAGTAGGATATTATGGACATGGGTTCAATTATTTCAATCAGATCTGAAGATCACCACGCCTGTTATTCCCTACCCTCCGTAGCAGAACTTCATGCAATCTCAACAGTAATTGCGTTGACACTTGAATCAAAGCTACATTTAACGAAAACTAGGCTAGTTACAAACACCTTACCCTCAACAACTCCGCATTGCGATTTGAACCTTATTCTGAAGTGCCTAAGGAAAAATATTGGTGTTTGGTGTTTAATTATCGGAATTGGTATCGGTTTAACGTTCCAGTGCGCCAGTAGGTAGGTTCTATGGAAACATGCGTACATATACATTCGTGAACCTAGGTATGTTTGTGTGTAGGTATTTATGGGATAATCGTGTAAAGCGACTTCGTCATGTCTGCCGTCATATTATGAGATTTATGATTTACAAAGTTGAAATACATTATTTATGATTATAATGTATTTCAACCTTGTCGGATATTGCTAATTCATTGTTTCATTTTGACAGTTCAACAATATTCATTGCGTTATTTACTTTGTTGTGCAGACACATTCTTTCGAACATATGAAGCAATGGATTAGCAATACTTGTCAAAATGATTCAGAGTGAGATTAATTTAATAGTGTGTTATCATCGATCACTAAGTTCTTTATTATTGATCGATGTGTGTTATGCAATTAGGATGCGTATAGCATGGATAGATGTAAATGCGATGAAACCTTAATTAATTAGGTATAATCTATGTATAAGTTATCAATAATTACCTAGTCTTCTTCGAATCCTGTTATTTCCATAATATAGCTAATTAAATTACCTACTGACAATAATATTCATTTACGTATCTCTGAGTAATGAGTAATATTAAATAATATATATATCTAAGTACTTAGTTACAAGTTTCCTTGAAGATATTACGAGTACCTACATTTATGCAATAAATATTGAAGGTAATTTATATTATCTACATATTACTATTAGGTAATTTTACATAATACAAAGTATGTGATAATTATAATTAGAGATCCGCTCCTACCTCGCACAGTTTTTACATCTTGATAATACATTTAGTTTTCAATATTATATGTAAAACTAGCAGCGCCCCGCGATTTCACCCGCATAAGTTTCCATCCCGTGGGAATATCGGGATAAAGAGTACCCCAAATGTTAATCCAGGCTATAAACCACCTGTGTGCCAAATTTCATCCAAATCCGTTCAGTAGTTTTTGCCTGAAAGAGTAACAAACTTCCATCCATCCATGCATCTATGTATATAACATTTCACGTTTATAATATTATTAGATAGGATTACTGCTTAAAAAATTAAGCCCAAAGAAAAGATGAATGGATTGCGTCAGGGATGCAATTAATGAAGGCAAGAGTGAATTATAATGTGACGACAGAAAGTAAACAATTGGCACACCACCAATTTGCGTGGGACGAGATCCGGCAGTAGAAAATTCATAGTTAAAAAAAACTTTTGTAAGGAGTTAAACAAAGGTTGACAAAGGAATAACCAGATTATTAGAAACAAAACATTATGAAATAAATGGATAACAATTTTCAATAAAATTATTGTCTGCAATGAGTATATGAGTCACCTATAAAATAAAAGCATTGCACAACTTGCAGTGAGATTTACTCAGATTGGGGGGATTTACTCAGGTCACAGTGGTCATTGACTTATTGTATTTGCTCATAATAATGAGCTAAAACTTTGCAAAATATACGTTATCTAAACGGGGTTTCACACCACATATTCTTGCCAAAATGGAAACTCGTGACGCTATAACGTACCTACTCTAATGTTTATACAAACATAGAAAATGTGTACAGCGAATTGCCAAAACCACTTATTTTTAGACACCAGGCAGACATAAATTTCGCCATTCACCTACCTTCCATTCAAATATTAAGGTTTGTGCCTGCAAGTAAGAAGGTCTTGTTAATTCGCTTACCTTAAACCGGTTTGCTCCTGATGTCGGTCCCGCGTAAGGTATGCCATAGAACGCATAATAATCTCCGTCGGCTGCCTTCGATCCTTCCACAATACCTTCCGTAGTTTCCACTTGAAAACTATGCGCGTACGCAAGGAATAACACAAACAATGCGCACACTAGCATGGCTACACACACAAAGAAATAATTATTTTTTTAAAACAGAGGCGCGCGCGCTCGCCTCGATAGCCCGTGAACGAATGACAGATGATGCGTCTTTTTTATCTACGGTCCGGCTGTATCGTTATTATCAGAGCTTGCTTTTTATCAATGAGGTCATCGCACAGATTATATAATTTACTTAGGAGACAGTTTAAATATGGAATCGTTGTTTTTTTTTCGACTCTTTCTGTAAGTACCTAATATGTACCTGGTATCGGTCTGTTTTCTTTTTTTTTAATGGTTTAAACTAGTGCTTGACTGTGATCCCGTATCTCTTTATGGAACTACGTGATAAAGTATGATTGTGTGTCTAGGTAGGTTGAATGGATGCTTGTGTTTGTGTTAGTGCGTGGGCGCAGAGGTGAAATTAAGAGGTCATTTGTGTATTCTTCTTTGTTAATTGATAGTTACTTTATTAGGAATTCAACGAAGAAAATTATCATCATATCCGTCGGAAAAATAACTGTTGTACAAAAGTTTCACGTGATCTCTGCACAACGGATTTATTGATGAGTAGGACTCAGGGGTTACCATGCACGCACTCTCATAACAGGCCAATATTTGACAATAAGTTTCCAGTTGTTTTTAATCAATAGTCTCCAAAATGATTATTTTAATTAAACTTTAGCAGGCAAATCAGGTAATCGATAATGTATTACCCGACAGCATATCCATTGGATATGTTGGATATGCTGGTCACGTAATCCTAGTAATAAGGAAAAATAAAAACAAAATATATCTATAGGTAATCACGAGCACAAAACAGTAATAGTCGACGGCTGCACGTCATGGCTGTGACAAAGAAGACTTCCACTCAGCATGATGCTGTGCTATGGGGACCCACAGCACAGCGCTGATTTTCAGTGGTCACCCGAAAAGGACGTACGGAAAATAAGTCAGATCAAATGATTCGTACTATAAGTAACAAATGGTGTAAATGTGTAATAGTGAAAATGATTAAAACCTTTAGATAAGATAAGATATATTTATTTGCTCAAACTCAAACATGTATAGGTACCACGGCTACTCGTCAAGCTATACAAAACCAGTTTGTCTTGGCCTCACTTTGTATGATATTATCTCACAATGAACGGTCAGCCAATACTGGTTTTGCATAGCTTGATGTGTAGCCGTGTAAAGGTCATGGCACATTATACCGGCACCGCAACTGCGCAGCTGCAGCACGGCGTCGGCTCGAATTTAGACTACGGCTAGCTGCCAGCGCGCTAACTACGCGTTGTCCGCAAGGTGCAAGCTCGCAGTCCGCGCGCCGGCCGCGACGTGTAAGCTCACAGTCCGCGCGGTGGCCGCGAGGTGCAAGCTTGCTGTCACCGCGAACTCAATATTGTTATATGGCATTTATGATTGAACACGCCTAGGACTTGCACGTTTTCATAATGTCTCGGTTTACGTTGTGTCGTTTACGTACGGTTGACGTTTCGCTGCCGACTCGGAGTCGGCGCGTAATAAGCATGCCGTCGGCGCGCTGTGCGCACAAGGTCTGCTCGCTTGCAGCACGCGGGCTGCGAGTCGAGTTGTGTGGTAGCGGCAAGCACGCTGACTGCCCGCCGTTGGCTTTTTCATATTGACATTATGAAATATATTATACTACGCACGATTTAATGCTCTAAATTGAATGACAAGTTAATTGCTGGTTTGGAGCGGTGCTGTTGCGGTGCCGGTATAATGTGCCATGACCTTTAGGGTTGCCAACTCTTTTTCAGTAAAAAATAGTAGTTTTAAAATAATTACCCAAAAAATATAGTAGATAGCGAAAAAATGAAAAAATATATAGTAGGTTTTAAAATACTTTATTTCTTAAAAGAATATTTTTTGCTACTTGAGCCTTCATAGCTATTAGTGCAATTTAAATGACTAAATACCATTAACTCAGCTCAGCTTTAATTAATTTTATACTTTAATTTTAAACAAAATTTTCGGGATATGATGTCCACTGACATCATATCCTGAAAATTTTGTTTATCTGGTATAATCCGAACCCAAGTTAAGAAGGTTCAAAAATACGACGAAGTGCTTCGAGAAAAGGTAGGTACAGCTTGGCAAAAAAGTCTAGAAACGGAACTAATTATTTGTCTGTTGGCAACATTCCCAAAATAATGACGTTTCATAATAAACAAAGTTCACGACTTCGTAGAATTTTTATTTCGACCATCCAACGGTGATTATTAGTGATTAATAAACGTAAAAAGTGAAAAACAATGAATAAAACCATTCGAAGTGCTGGTAGGGAGGTTATTTATAAGGTGTACTGGCGATGTCTGGCGGAACATGAGGCCCAAACTATTATTTCCGATCTTAACAATGTTTACCAATTAACCGCTGATATGACAGGTATGTCAGAGTTTGTTTTGTTGTTTTTAGTTAAATTAAGTGTTAATTGATGAACTCAAAGCTGTTTTAATTGGCTTGCATACGGAATCAGTAGAAATTTTAAACAATAAACATCGAGCACATAGGTTATGTTTACATTTTGTTTGCATTACTCTGGTATAGCGCGCCTAGATTAATTGATACTTTGGTGACTTGAACTCTACCTAAAAGAAAACTCAATTTCTACTTAACATAAGCTTTGAGTTTGTTTACAAGGTAGTGATGTATTTGTTGTAGCTTTTGCATTAGAAATTTAACAGAAATTATTGTGCCATAGACTAAATAACAAAATCTATTTATTCAATACAGGTAAATCTGTTAGCACTGTAAGAAGAGTTGTGCTGGAAGGAGATAGAAACAAAGGGGTATTTTCTACATCCGGAAAACACAGAAAAGGTCGTCGTCGCAGAGGAAGATTTTTTGGAATAAAAAAGAATAATATTATACAATGTCTTTTTATTTTTTATTTCCAAAAAATGTTGTGAACTCAGGACAGGAGTATTTCTCAAAATACTTATTTTTAGGTAAAAAGTAATCAGTTGCGTATCGAGAAGACGTCCTTGTTCAATTTAACAATACTTACTGATTTGAAAAAGTAACATAAAGAGAGAATACATTTGTCCAATTGAACAAAAAAATCAGCTAAGTATCAAGATTAGGTTGGTGCGCTATTCGGTTGCAGCGGGTTGCCATACGAGCAGCACAGTGGCGCCTCCATTATTTTCTACTCTTTTTTGCCAAGCTGTAGTGCCCTTGCGCTTTGCTTGGCTCGTCGTCGTCAAGGCGGGGGCACTCCCGTGCCCCCAGATTATTGCTTAGTGGGTTTTACCTATGCCTAATAATATAGTAGTTTCGCCTACTATATACTTTTTTCAGAAATATAGTAGTCGGGCCTCTAATATAGTAGGATACTATATTATATAGTAGGGTTGGCAACCCTAAGCCGTGTGTACACATACAAGAATAAGAATGCATGCAGGATAACATTTAAAAAAAAAAGCATCAGACATGTTTGTAAATCATTCTGCCTAGCCTTTTACCAACCATGTTGGGGTCGGCTTCCAGTCTAACCGGATGCAGCTGAGTACCAGTATTTTACATGGATGATACGATAAGACCCCTTGGTCAGACTTTTGGGCTTCTGACAACCCGTAACGACTGTCAAAGTTCTACGAATGACAGCAGAGACCATCGGCTTAACGTGCTTTCCGAGGCACGGAGGGGTGTCGATATTTAATGGATGGTTACCCATCCACGTATCGACCGTGGCAAGCGTAGATTAACCTTCCATCGACTCGTGCTGCTAGTTTGATTTACTCACGAGATCTTTTTTGGTATATACCCAGTCGCCCCCACATGGATTGCCACCAGGTGGCAATCGGGATTAAAATTCCCAGTTGCCAACGGATGGCGACTGGGAAGTTATTGCCCTCACTTCAAATCGCTGTACACTGCGGTGTGTGCTTTACTCTGCGTAATTATTTCATCACCACTGCTCTCAAAACGGTGAAGGAAAACATCGCGAGGAAACCGGCATTGCCCTAGAACCAGAAATTCGAAGACATGTGGCATAAACCAACCCGCACTGGGACCGCGTGGTGGATTACAGCCCACTCCCTCTCGAAGAGAGGAGGCCTGTTTCGAATCATAGGACAATGATAATCAGCCTATAATGTTCCCACTGCTGGGACGACGTTGAAGTATGACGTTTCAAGACATGAAAGCTATCAGTGCAACTGCATGACCTGCCACTTAAAATCACGTCTCTTGAAACGTGTTAGGAAGAATGACGAACTAGGTTTTGTGGAAGGAAGTTGTGGTTTTATTACTGTTCGATTTATTTTGAGATGCCAATACGTTTTACTAGTAATGTTTTGATGATGATTCATCGGTCTTCTACCTAGTCATTTTAGGGATATTGTATTAATATTATAGGTATGTTGGCTGATTATGATATTACGGGTGCAGTAACTGCACTCATATTATGTTGCATCCTCCATTCCTAAATGTTCTTCTCTAACAGGCGTGATGTTATGTAAAAACATAAATCTTACTTTAACAAAACCAACAAATGATTCAGAACCTAGGACACCATCATCATCATCATCTGCCTAGCCTTTTCCCAACTATGTTGGGGTCGGCTTCCAGTCTAACCGGATGGAGCTGAATACCAGTATTTTACATGGAGCGACTGCCTATCTGACCTCCACAACCCAGTTACTGGGTAATACGATACCCCTTGGTAAGACTGGTTGTCAGATTTTCGGGCTTCTGACTACCCGTAACACATCCACGAATGACAGCCGGGACCAATGGCTTAACGTGCTTTTCGAGGCACGGAGGGGTCTCGGTATGTAAAGATGGTCACCCATCCACAGACCAACCGCGGCAAGCGTACCTTAACCTGACCGATCGACCTGTGCGGCTGTTATTATTTAGCCACCCTAATTGCGTAACACACGATCAATCGTAATCTGAATCATTTTGAAGCAAATTGCTAATCCATTGCTTCATAAGTTCGAAAAATGTGTCTGCTCAACACGTAAATAACGCAATGAATGTTGTTGAACTGTCAAAATGAAACCGATTCCGATTATATAATAATAATAATAAGTTTATTTATTTTCTCTCACAATGGTTTGTAGTACTTAACAGTTTGACCAACATAAATTCACATTGTGAGAGCTGGTGCCTGAAGTAGGTTTTAGAAAAAAACCTGTATTACAGGTCACCAGGCCCCACTTAGTGGCATCATTACAGATAAACAGGTAGGTAACATGTATTTCTACTAAACACTTAAAACAAAAAATAAATAAATGAGAAGAAATAAAAAAAAAATAAAAAAAAAAATAAGACAACTTAAGCAGTCAAAGAGTGTAAGGTGAGTGTGTAGGTAAGTGGTGGTAAATATGTAGGTTAAGTGGAGATGGATGTGTAGAAGAATGGTGGTTACTGTGAGGGTGAAAGGTGGCGGGTGTGTGTGTGAATGGTGGTGGTAATTATTTGAATACAAGTGTTATTTCATTGAGTGGAGCAATTTCTCTGTGTCCTCATAGGAAAGAGTTTTCAAGAGTTCAGTTACTTTTTGCTTACAACTGAGCTTGTGCAGTGAATAAATATTTTGACCCTTGTTGATAACATAAATAATCCCCTAAGTAACAGAAAAACTTGTGGGTCTGACGTAACGGGAAAAATTTTGTACTGCACACAGTACCCTTTCTTCGTTTATCTTTCAATAGATCCGGTTCATAGGCTAGCTGCGAGTGTTTTTTGAGGACTGTGTGCAGAACGAAAGTTTGCCTTATAGACAGTACATCCCATTTTTTGTATAAGTCGACTGTAGGAAATCGGAAGGGAAGACCCGCAGCAACCTTAAGTATGGCACGTTGAGCTCTTTCCGCCTCTATCAAGTACGTTTTAGCCGCACCTCCCCAGGAGATGATGCAGTAGTCAATAAGTGACTGACACAAGGCATAGTAGACCATCTTGATGGTACGAAGGTCGGCTACATGTTTTAGACTTTTAAATATGTAAATGAGTTTGCGCAATCTCGTTACCAGGACGTCTATATGTGGTTTGAAGCTGAGGAATTGATCCAATGTAACTCGGTACTTAATGCTATCTGCCCTTTGAAGAGAAGGACACCCGCAAGGCTGGTAGGTTGACCAACACGTGTGAGCCGTTAATGACAGTGACCGTGGGGGTAGCACGTGCGATCGATGTGCAAATGCCACGTATTTGGTTTTTGTAACATTAAGAGTCAACACATTACTCCGCAACCAAGCAACAACCCCGTCAAGCCCCTCCTGAGCCACACCAAAGACCCCTTCCCAGCTATCATTACTAAAGAAGAGAGCATCAGTCATCGGCGAATGTAAAAATTTGACCATTACTAAGGTGAAGCTGGCACAGGTCGTTAATGTAGATCAAGAAGAGGGTCGGTCCGAGTATACTGCCCTGAGGCACTCCGAAGGTCACCGGCTCTTCGTTACTCACCATACCATCAATTCTAACTTGCTGTTTCCGGTTAGCCAGGTAGTCCTGGAATAGTTTTAGGGGTTGAATGTGTGTTACGCAATTAGGGTGCTGTAGGTACCTCGTCTCATAATCAACCTATATTGTTCCCACTGCTGGGACACAGGCCTCCTCTCTTCGAGAGGGAGTGGGCTATAATCTACCACGCGGGCCCAGTGCGGATTGGTAAATATCACATGTCTTCGAATTTTTGGTTCTAAGACATGCCGGTTTCGTCACGATGTTTTCCTTCACCGCATAGAGAGCTGTAGTGTTGAAATAATTTACACAAAGTAAAGCGCCTGACTGGGTATCTCATCTAGTTTGTAAGTAAGGAATTAAGTCCCTATAATAATCTGAATTTCTAACAGGTAAACACATACTGGTGTTTAGACTGAAATCGATTAGACCTGGCCTTGGCTGTAAAGTGCGCCTTCGTGCTTGCATGTAGCACTGATTTGTGGCAAATCCGACAGTAATAACTTTTAACTAGGTGCTAGGCAAGCTGACAAATGATAAATGATTTTTTCTTGTAAATTGTGTAAAAAAAAAATCCTTTTACACGTACTTAGTTAAAAAAAAAAAAAACTAAATGAGATGAAACCTGGGGGCCTACTTCGAAGTGCAAAGTGCGAATGTTCGGATAGGACCGACACATGGCCGAACCGAATATTATTGAAAAATGCGAAAAAAATTCGGATCGGCTCAGTTGGGTCGGGACCATAGTCAATATTCGAAAGAGTGTAGGAGTGTAGGATCGGAACCGACCGAACCAAATAGTAATTTCGTAGTAGACAACGGCCGAACATTCGGCCGATACTACTTCGGAGTAGACCCCCTGGACTTGTCGTAAATATTAAAAAAGTCTGATATCGCTAACCCGTTTTGAGCATGCGTGGTGACTATTGCCTTCTTTGTTTAAGAAGAGGTATTTAGAACGAAATTGTTTCGAAATTAGTTGCGTAACACACTATATCTATCACAACCAGTTTACCGAGGACAAACACAAAATACGGGTTGTTGTACCTAACTAAATTATAGTTACTAGGTAAATCATATGAGTCATAATTATTGCAAATAATTAAAGCGAGATGACCCATTTTTGATACCGATAATATAGACAGTAATGAATGTTATTGTAGAATGTAGTCTATAAATAAATTAATAAAGTCTACTCAAACTAAGTAGGTACACTCGGGGAATGAAAAGGATAAACCACGTAATGTGAATGGATGATAATGGGGCTAATTGACCAGCACCCCAATTGCGTAACACACCTTGTGCAAGACGGGCCCGTGGCTAAATAATAACAGCCGCACAGGTCGATCGATTTGGTTAAGCTACGCTTGCCGCAGTTGGTCTGTGGATGGGTGACCATCTTTACATACCGAGACCCCTCCGTGCCTCGGAAAGCACGTTAAGCCATTGGTCCCGGCTGTCAGAAGTCAGGAGGCCGAAGGTTTGACAGCCAGTCTTACCAAAGGGTATCGTATTACAGTAACTGGGTTGTGGAGGTCAGATAAGCAGTCGCTCCATGTAAAATACTGGTATTCAGCTGCATCCGGTTAGACCGGAAGCCGACCCCAACATAGTTGGGAAAAGAATGGAGAGGATGGAGGAATTGATGATGACCTTTTTCATAATCCGAAAGATTTTGAAAGAAATTCCTAATCCATTGCTTCATATATGTTTGAAAAATTCGTCTTCTCGACAACGTAAAAAACGCAATAAAGGTTGTCGAATTGTCAAAATAATAATAATAATCTTTATTTCTTCTCTCTACACAAAAGTTCACATAGCTATAAACAGGGACAAGAAATATAGCGTTTTGACAAAATGCAAAAATATGATCCTTTGTGAGAGACTGGCGTCCATACTAGGATACCCTGTGTGACGGATCACCAGGCTCTCACCCCGAATAAACCTAATTAACATTACATTACAACGGTTAATTTTATAACTCTAGACAAATTATGTAGGTAAAATGGCATTGCAGTTACGTAGTTAACCCCCAAACCAAGGTGTGCCCGACATTAAAATTTTCACCACACGAGGAAGCTTTTTTTTAATAAAATTTGAACAAAAGCTCTCCTTTTATTATTCGGTGGTAACTTTCGCGGTATTTCGATGACATGTAGTACAGTCACGCGAACAAGTTGTAACCTCTATTTTAATTATTTATTTATGCACACCTGCAAAAGTTGTTATTTGCGTGTCGCCGTATTAGGGTTGTGAGGTGAACTAGTTTAGTATTGTGTATGGAATTTGTAATAAAATTTTCATTATTACAATGACAGGCACATATTGTAACGTTTTTTTTTTCATAATTTTCATTGTTACAATGACGTGGCTGTTTAAAAAAAATGTAACGTTACGTTTTCATTTTTCCGTAACTCCGGGGAATACAATGAATGATAAATGATTTTATTTCTGTACTTAAGTAGCTTGTAAAAACCGTTTTACACGTCAATCATATTTTAAAAACTAGATGAGGTCGGCGTTTCCTGTCTGACTACTTTGAGAAGGCCAAAAAAAAAACTCAGAAGTCACAGTTTCTTTTGCAATCCAGGGGGTCTACTCCGAAGTAGTATCGGCCGAATGTTCGGCCGTTTCCTGCTATGAAGTTACTATTTGGTTCGGTCGGTTCCGATCCTACACTCCTACACTCTTTCGAATTTTGACTATGGTCCCGACCCAACTGAGCCGATCCGAACTTTTTTCGCACTTTTCAATAATATTCGGTTTGGCCATGTGTCGATCCGATCCGAACATTCGCACTTTGCACTTCGGAGTAGGCCCCCAGACAATACATAATCTTTGTGAGGACCATGTAGATTGGCGTCTGGTGAAAGAAGCTTTGTTCTTTTGGTGAAAGAACCACGAAGGTTTGAATGGATCTGTCCAGTCAGTGCACGCATTTTGTCAGTAGTACCTACCAGCAGCATTCAGCTGCATTCTGTTTAACTAGAAGCAGACCCCAACATAGTTGGGAAAAGGCTAGGCAGATGATGAAGACCTACCGGAAGCATTCCCAAAAGAGGTAGGTCAAAACTTCTGTAAAAATCTCACAGAGAAAATCTAGAAGTTAAGTACCCTTGACCAGAGGGGCAATTCTGGTAAATTTAAGAACGTTCACAGTCTGATCTCAATCTCAATCTGTCAAAAATACGTCACATTTTGACAAGTTTTTGACATTTGTTTGTCGCCGAAATGAGACTGCGACTAGATTTTGATTGTTTTAAATTACGAATATTGGCCTGCAGTGGGCTGTCAATAGTGTCAATCTTTACCATTGGGTGGAATCAAATGACACAGCTCACTTAAGTTTTTACTGTGAAATCATTTCAGAATAGACCGGCTGCTCTATCTGTAATCTCACTTACTTAAATAGGTTGCCTTTCTGTGACATTCTTTGAAAAAAACGATCACAAAACTCATATATACAGCATTTCACTCGTAATTCCCTATCACTATTGGCATAATCGATCCTGGGAAATTAACCGGCCGATTACATCCGGATTGTTGTTGGGAATTTCGACGTAGATTTCCGGAATAATATCCGGGATTCCACAGATATATTTGACCCGTTCCGAAGCATCTGTTCCTGACACACTATTTAGTTTAAGAAACATGTTACGAGGTAGGAAATAGCAAAAAGCTCTTTGTGGTTGCTCTTAGGATCATCATTATCATCATAAACAGCTCGACATTCATCCCACTGTTGGATATAGTCCTCTCTTTGCCTGTGCTTGGGTCTCTCCACGCTAATGTGCCAGTCTCCTCATCCAGTATTTATCCGCGATGGCAACAATGTCGTCTGCCCATCTCACTGCCGGACGACCAACACTTCTTTTTCTAGTCTTTGGACACCACATGGGCTCAAGGCTCAAGTCTTGTGGAAAATCATCACGGTTTTCAAATGGTTTATCATTTAAAGAATTTTCTAAAATGAATGCCGTCTCTTTGTGCAAATCAAAACCTACTAGGTACAGGTTATCTAGTAAAACTCGGAGATAAGTTAAAGAGCTCATTCGATTTCAATATTATGTTCTGTTCAATAGTCAGATAGTCTTCGTTTCGTTAGTCGTAACGTCGTTACGGGTCGTCAGAAGTTTGACAACCAGTCTTACCAAGGGGTATCGTATTACCCAGTAACTGGGTTGCGAAGGTCAGATAGGCAGTCGCTTCATGTAAAGTACTGGTACTCAGCTGCATCCGGTTAGATCCGACCCTTACACAGTTGGGAAAAGGCTAGGCAGATGATGATGGTGAGTCAGAGAACTTATAATTGAAGAATAAACATTCTAGTTTGTCAGCTTTTATAGAATATATATTATAATATGTCAGACTGTCATATTACATTTATTACCTAGATAACAGTTAACGGGTGATTAAAAAATCAGTCCTAATATTTTCCTCGATACCAAGCAATTGCTATGTATTGAAAAAAATTCTAGGTATACCTGCAAACCTTACAGAAGTTATGCCAATATACCATTGTGTGGAATCGAAACAATGGCACTACAATAGCTAAATGGTTCACTACTGACCGAGCCAAGCCGAATTAACGATAAATTATTACTCGATACCGAATCCTCGATATCGAAACCGTATCGATAATACAGGGGAACTGTCGATAAAGGGGAACTGTCGATAGAGGGGAAATATCGATAGAAGGGAACTGTCGATATGGACACTAAATCTTGCTTTGTTCATGTTGAATATTATGTTTTATTTAATACACTGTTATGTTCGGTAGTACACGTGTTGAATGATTTGTCGTTTCTATTTTATATCGGTTCTACGCAAGGTACGAGTAGGTCACTACCTACCTCTAAGGCATACTTTAAACAAAATTAACTGCATTTGACGTTGTTACAATATATAACATTTTTAAAGGTTTTGATAGTCTGGAGCTCTGTCTCGCATAGGGTCGCAGCGTGATGCTGACCGATGGTGATTTTGCGTGGATGGGACGCATATTTCTCCCAAATTGTTATTTTTGTGTTTTTTTCTCTCTATGCGTCATGTTTGTCGCAAATAAACGTATTTTCTTTGTTTTTCAAAATAGTAATAAACTTTTCTCTTAAACGAACAATAATAGCACCTATTATCTAAACAATAAACTTCAAAATTGTTTTTATAAACGACCGCGATAATTCCTTCCAAAGCTCTCGTAATATCTAGGCTTTAGTCTGAGCTGAATAACTAGATTTCCTCCGTAACAAAAACAAGCCCGTTAGGAAGTTATATTATACTGATGATGTACTTTAATGGCCGAGTCTTCTGGCCTTATTTATGGTAAAAGGTGATTTTCGTAATGGCTGACCTGATATTTCGTAGGCTTTGTAAAGCTAAAATGATGTAAATACTGGTTTGATGTAGTCGTTAAAATGGCATATTATGGAATGAACTTTTTGGTCTTGTACAGCGGGCTGATTGCGTAACACCAGTAGCAATGGGTTTCATTGTGACAGTTCAACAACATCCATTGCGTTATTTACGTTGTTGAGCAAACACATTTTTCGAATATATGAAGCAATGGTTTAGCAATATCCTTCAAACTGATTCATATTGAGATTGAGAGATTGATAATGTGTTACGCAATTAGGGTGCAGGAATTTCTTTTTTTTTCTTTCGTTTTTTTTTGAAAGAAAGAAAAAAAAATGCATTTTCACTTCTCATGCTCTGAAAGTGCTTCTTTGTGCAGGGTATAGGCTGCACAAAATCGAATTTTGTGCACAAGGGCATTAACGTATCTACTCATAAATGTATTATATTAAGGCAAAGAAAATGAGCCATACAGCCAAATGCAATAAGAAGTTCATAGATAGAATTTGTTATTATATAATATTTACTTTAATTTATTTGCCTTATGTGTTTTTTAAGATATAATAGATATTAAAATTTTAATTCAAGTACCTACCGTAGGTTAGTTGATTTAAGAAAATTATTATTACAAAATTAATTTAATAGTAGGCTGTATAGGTCTGCAGCCTAATATCAATGTCGTAAGATTTAAAAACAATTTCCTTCAGTATTCAAAACTGTTCTAATTTTACTTTGAATTTTAATTAAAGAAATGTTATGTTATAGATACTACTGTTTTATTTCCTCGCAATCGAAGTGAAAAGCAGAGTTTATAACTCGTCCACAAAACCATTTTTATCCTCGACATTACTATCAGCCCTCGCCTTCGGCTCGGGCTGCTAAAAGTCTCGGATAAAAATGGTTTGTTTTGTGCACTTGTTGTAAAATCTACTATTATTGGCATTACACAAAATGACACCTTAAAACTTTAAAAACAGAAAACAAAGATTATAATACCAATTTTTTTTTGTTTCTATTATTGTGTTTAGTTTATTAGTTTGTGACCTTCCTGCGAGAGTCTCAATAAATACCTTTACTTTATTTTCTAAAAAGAGAGTAAAACTTACTTACTTAATTTCTGTTTAAATTAAGATTACCTATATAAGGGAGGTACGGTAAGACCATGAAATTAAAGTTTTCTTACGTTTTTGCCAGGTCAGTATCAGGTTGTATCTTGGTCAAAATATGATTCGTGATCGTAACAACTATGTATTTACAGAAATATTATCTATCATTGGGTTTCTCAATAAGGTAATTCTAGTTTGGAGAGTTTGTCGTATGGGTGATTTTAATAACTATAATTTTGATAGTATGGTCAAGAATCATATTTTGATCAATGTAAGTATCTACAACCTGACACAGACCAGCAAATTGCAAAAACCGTAATTCTAATTTGGCAGCATTGTATTTCTCGGAGGTACCATGGGTAAAAAAAAATCCTGTGGTACCTTCCAGGAACTACGGGAGGGACCTCGGGTCACACACGAAGAAAAGAACATTATTCATGTGTCCAACATTTTGTACCCAAAAATAAAGTGCCGGAAAAAGCGAAAAATACCTAACCCCGTTTTTTTTACGGGAAATAACACCCTCAACATTTTTCCCTTCTACAAGGACGGTATACAATTAACCCTTCCGCCGTAATAGGTATTCAAACTCAAAAAGCAGCCAGAGGGTTAATTATAGACTTTCGTTGTAATATAAAAAAAATGTTCAAAGTTAGAGTTATTTCCTATGACAAAACAGTTCTTTTTCTGGCACTTTATTTAGCGTTCTTTCTGACTCCTTTTACTCGGCTCCGGAGGGTCCTAGCGTGATATTTAATAGCCTCTAACCTTCTTCAAGAATTGGGCTATCAAATGCAAAACGTAACGTATTCAAATCCGACTGGTAGTTCAAAAAATTAGCGCGTTTAAACGAACTCTTCAGCTTTATTATTACTATAGGTACATATAATAGGTTGGGGAAAAAGTTTCTTCGCATTTTTTAAGAAAATTCAAAACATTTTTTTATATAGTTTATTTACATTTAACTAAAGTATGTAGGTACCATTTTGTTCGATAACTTTTTGCCATATTGTAGGTAGGGACATGATCCCATTGCTGTAGGAATTTTGGGACTTCTGATCAAAATACCGCGACAAGTGGTTTTGGCAGTCCTCTCGTGATGTTAACCTGACACTGCCTAAAACTCTGAAGAGACCGAAACAGGTGGAAATCTGAAGGTGTAAGGTCGGGACTATACGGCGGATGCATTAACACCTCCCAGCCAAACTCTCGTAATTTTTGCTGAGTGGCTAAAGATGTGTGAGGTCTAGCGTTATCATGATGAAAAACCACACCCCTTCTGTTCAAAATCAAAATCAAAAGTCATTTATTCAAACTAGGCTGAGAGTCAGCACTTTTCGAACGTCAAAATTACAAAAGACAGTCCCCCAAAAACGCCCGCCCTTCACCACTTCCTAGTGCTATCGCTGGGAAGAAGAAGTGGCGCAACAAACTTCCCAGCAGCACAGCTGTCTGTTCAGTTAGAATATAGTGCATGTATACAAATACTAGGAACCTATGTTCAGTAATTAACATTACAAGAAACTTAAATTATTCGCCATAAAATATGTCAGCTAGCCACGCCAATATACCAACAAATATAATAAAAACTATACGTACTCAAGCTGAAAAATAAATAATTCAAATGGAAATAAAAAACTTACTACCTAAATAAAAGCCTCCAGGCATAAAGGGCGTGACAGCTTACATATTTATGCATAGCTGGGTTCTGGTCACATAGCTGTCACTTGAGTCACAGATGAAAAAATAGGACCATCGAAGTAAAATAAATAAATAAGTTAATACTAATAACAATAACCTGTCAGTAAGCTGATTCTGGAGAAAGAACATGAACATTGTCTTGAGTTAATTAGGGCGACCAACTATTCTTATCGTGTAAGTAGTCGTTGATGGAATAGTAAGCCTTTGAGCAAAGGTTAGATTTTACTTGAGCTTTAAACGCATTGAAAGGCAAGTCTAGCAAAGAAGAGGGTATCTTGTTATAAAAGGTTATACCAAGCCCAACAAATGAGTTATGAACCTTATGAAGCCGGTGAAAGGGGGCACGTAGTTTGTCCTTATTTCTAGTGTTAACACTGTGAATATCACTGTTTTTAGTGTACAAGTGCAAATTTTGCCTAATATATAAAATGTTGGCGAAGATGAATTGTGATGCAACCGTGAGAATACCAATATCTTTAAAAAAATCTCTTAGAGAAACTCTGGCACCTAGCTGGTAAATTGCTCGAACAGCTCGTTTTTGAAGGACAAATATATTTTGTATATCAGCGGCTTTGCCCCACAGCAGAATACCGTAGGACATAACACTGTGAAAATAACTAAAATAGACCCAAACTACCAACTAAAATAGACCAAATAGATGTTGATTAATTCCGGCCGCTTTCTCTCAACTTCTTGCTTTAATCTCATCAGTTGTTCGCAGTAGAGTTCAGAATCGATGGTCCTGCCTGGTGGTAACAGCTCATAATGAATAATACCCTTCCAACAAATTGTGTGTGGTGGGACCACACACACAGCATCACCTTGTTGCGAGTTAACCCGGGTTTCGCCACAGTCTGTGAAGCCTGACCGGCCTTTGACCACGACCTTTTTCGCACGTTCTTGTCGTACGTGATCCACTTTTCATCACCAGTTATCAGCTTCTTCAAAAATGGTTCGGTTTCAATACGTCGTAATAAAGAATCACAAATGAGTACACGGTTCATTAGGTTTCTTTCAGTGAGCTCGTGAGGTATCCAAATATCGAGCTTTTTTGTGTGCCCAGTTTTTTTCAAATGCGGCAAAACTGTTTTGTGGTCAATTTCCAGTTCTTCAGCTACGTCGTAACTAATGATATGCGCCGATCTTGCTCCACTTTTTCAAAAATGGCATCCATTTTATCTGTACTATGGCGACCAGAGCGACGTGCATCTTTGACATCAAAACCGGATTGAAAACGCTTAAGCCAAATTTGTGCTACTCTCACAGACACTGCACTAGGTCCATAAACATCGCAAATTTTTTTCGCGGCTTGCGTTGCATTTTTACCTTTTTTGTAGTAAAATTTTAAAATGTATCGAATTTCTTCATTAGATTCACTCATCTTGACAGTACGAAAAACAAATGAAAATCACACATTTTCCTAATTTGAATTTGGAATTATGTTCTTTAAAATTTAAACTTTCAATGATACCAAAACCAGCCAGATACAAATAGTTTAGCCAAAGAGATTTTATTACAAGTTCATACATACTATAATGCGAAAAGACTTTTTCCCCAACCTAATATTTCGTAAAGAAAAAACTACGCAAATTATACTAGGTTCTATTAAGTCTAACAATACTCTTTCACCTTGCTTTTTAAGCGCCAGGAAAACTCAATTAACTGAATGTGCCTACCAGGCCACTTCTAGTCTAGTTTCCAAAGAAAATTGTACCTTATTCCTGAGTGTCTAAGATTCTAAGTGATAGATTTACTAAAGTGTCTGCCAAAGGGATTAGGAATTCTAGGGAATTTGGACTTTGTTTTTAAGGTAGGTAAGGTTCGAAGTAAGTTTTTATTGTTTGTTTATCTTGCGTGTATGGAAATGAGCGATTTATGTATGTTTTAAGATTGTGCGACATGAAAAGTCTCAGATAGGTAGGTGTACGACATTTCCTTTGATGTTAAGTAGGTACCTCCAAGTATTTTTTTTTATCGCTAGCTCTTTATATGCCTGTGTGTTCAAAAAGGATGAATCGAGATCGTAGTACAGACGCCAGCACATTAAGCTACCCGAAACTGTCAAATTTTCCCAATCAACCTTGAACCTAATGCTGTAACGATAAAGTTGAAAATCTTTTAAAGAAATTTGACAGATTGTAGTAGTTTGACCAACCCACACTGGGCCCGCGAGGTAGATTAAAGCCCACTCCCTCTCACAGAAAGAGGAGGCCTATGTCCCAGCAGTGGGAACATTATAGGCTGCTAATTTTCACAATTTATTTAGTAGCTTATAGGATTTCAAACAGTAGCTGCAAGTTAATGGATTCATTTTATTTGCGTGACAAACTTGAAAGTGTATGAGAATTGAGGGCCCATTTTGAATGAAGATTTACAAAGTAGGACAGTGTTTTGCGATAATATCTTGTTTTCACAAATTTTGTTTGGCATTAGCTAAGATTTTGGCATAAAGACTTTTTCTGTAGTGTACATAGTTTTTCAGGTACAGGTGGGCCCCCAATCCTCTATGTGAGAACTGAGGGCCCAACTTTACAGTCAATAACTCAATTAATATGACTTTCACAAAATCTGATTCCAACTTTCACAATTGTTGGGGAATGTTCACTAATCCTAAGCACATTTTCAAAGAGTTTTAACAAAGTGGCCCTCACACCACACGCACATGGTTATGTTATGCTAGTAGCTTGATGTGCTGGCGTCAGTACCTTCTAGCGATCTCTAGGTTTTGCCAACCATTACGAAAACGAGCAGTGTTTTCTTACAAGTTTATTTAGGATAAATCGGTAAATTCCTCCTTGTAATGAAAAGATTATGCAACATTCAGTTGTACAAATATTTACAGACTGATATTGATATCCTTCAGATAGACATTTTTTAAAAAGCTGAAACATAATGTGAGGGCAGCTAATTTTATGTCGTAAGTAAGTGTAAAGTGTTATGTTCAAGGCTTTCAATAAAATTTTTTATAAGTAATACCATTTACTAAATAGAACATGTACCGTTTTTATACCTAAACAACCAGCTAACGAAATAAAAGGGGCTTCAGAAGTTTCACTCTAACAAAAACTTCAAGCTTATACAAAATTAAATTAGCTAACGAAATTCCGTAGACATGGTGGCTGTCCATATTTAAACATGATAAAACAAATAACAATGATTTTTAGACTGTTAGCTTTTTAAATTACTTATGTAAATATTTTGTAATAAATATTACTTAGATAAATATCACGGTTGCGGAGTTCGGCTAGCATATTTAATTTGACCTTTTATATGTGGATAGCTAAAAGAAGTAGGGGGGGCTTGTGGCTCCCTGGACGGGAGTCAACAGCCGACTCCCGGCCACCGTAGGCGTGGGCTTGCAGGCGGCGAGCAATGGAGCAGCTCGCCGCCCGGTAAGGAACAGGCCCGGGTCGACGGCGCGTTGTGTTCCACGCGCGCCTCAAAGTGATGTCAGCACGAACTGACGGGGTCCGCTAGGGCCGATGCCTGCCAGGGCCGCGGGTTGTTCGAAAGAGATACCGTGGCCCCTGGCACAGGCAACTGAGGGACACGGGTGGGTTTTAGTCAGTAAAAGTCTGACACGCCCTTCCGCTCAGCCAAGAGCGGGAGAGGTCATTTGATGATTTCCCACCCAAAAAAAAGGGGCTTGTGGCTAAGTAATAACAGCCGCACGGGTCGACCGATCAGGTTAAGCTACGCTTGCCGCGGTTGGTCCGTGATCGGCAGATGATGATGAGCTAAAACAAAAATACCAAAGAAAAGATGAATGTCAGATGTCACTATCCTCCTGTCCTGTCTGTCCTGTCCTGTTAGGAATAGACACAGTGTGTCTTTTCCTCCCATAAGTTCTTCTTTTCCTAATAATTTTGCTATTTTATTAGAAAAATTCTGGAGTGGCGACCGCCGAAGACGTCACGTTGGAAGTCCGTCCACGAAGTGGATCGATGGCCTTGTGAGCCTTTCCAAGGTCATCGGTCCACTTTGTGAAGGAATCCGCTGGATGCGGGAAGCACAGAACCGGTCGAGGTGCTTGGGGGAGGCCTATGTCCAGCAGTGGACGTCTTTTGGCTGAAATGACGATGATGATGGATTCTATAAGCAAAAATCACAGTTACAGATAATTAAAACTGCCAAAAACCACTAAAATCTGAAAACTAGAAAAACGTTTTGTTACGTGGTTTCAGTAAAAAGGGCATTTTGAAAGATAACATATTGGCACTCGCTGAATATCACAAACTAAACATATTCAAACATCTTATCTAATCTAACTAACCTGCATTGTCTCACTGCAGGGCGAAAGCCTTTTTTTTTTTTTGACGATGGGAAATCATCAAATGACCCATCCCGCTCTGGGTGGAGCAGAAGGGAGTGTCAGACTCTTCCTCAGACAGAATTGTGTGGAAAAAGGGAGAGGGATCTCCCTTTTCCACACAATTCTATCTTTTGCGAGTGCCGGCCAGTCCTTACGGTAGGAGTCCAGCTCGTCCCGCCATCTTCGTCTTGGCCTGCCGCGATGGCGTCGTGCGTTTGGTGGGACCCAATCGGTGGTTATTTAGACCAATTGTCATCTGACATGCGACAAACATGTCCGGCCCAGTCCCACTTAAATTATAAAAAACATAAAACATTTAAAAACAAAAGTAAAATTAAAATAAAATCATAAAGTCATCTACGAGGCCAATAAGAATATAGTACGACGCCATGGTTGTACCTCAGACAAAATTGTGTTTGGTAAAAAGTGTTTTAATATATATTTTTTTTTAATTTTTACGTCAATATACAATGTCGGAGGAGTGAAGTAAAAGGTTTGATTACGTACTAGTAGCGCCATCTATTAGCGTTTAAGATACCTTACTCGATTAATCAAATCGAAAACAGTTGTCATTGAGTCAGTAGTTCGAGTCGGGGTTGTCAATGTCTTGTCGCGTGTGGCGTTTGACATCTGTCAGATGTCATGGTGAGACTAGTGTGTTAGCGACATGTCACATTGGACACCCAGAGCTCGACCGCGCCGGGTGTGCGCACTGATTCTACCCAACCACGTGCAACCTGACGGACACCGATGGAATTTCGGATAAAAATCTCTCAACATCTCCGACATATAATAAATGTTAATTGCGAATTTTCATGGTGTTGTTCTTCTGCAGTAGTTCCTATTGTGGCACCTGCATGGTGTGTCCTTCGCTGCAGTTACGAAGGTCAGCACGCCAGGCCAGGCTGCGGAAGTGGGCCAATTATAGCTGGATTTATACTGCGTCGACTGCACGATAAGTGGCATTTTATTTGAAGTACTTGGTTACCACTACGTATGCTTCGGTCATAGAGGTTTGATTGTACGGTTAGAAACAAAATGTTGTGTCGCCCGCGTTTTGATAAAAAATATTTTACGGATATATTACTTCACATCGCGTCTGTCTGCCTTAACACTACTACTTTTATTGATACTTTCTTTTTTATTCATTATATTTCAGCCCTTCATAATTAATAGCTTCGAGTTAATATGCTTTTTATGTTCTCTTCCGAGTATAATTAAATATTTCGATAGGTAATTAAGATTTTTCCGAAGTGTTAATCGAATTTTGCCGCTGACAACTTGGAATGTAAATATGACTTCTGACCCATCATTATGCAAGGTATTAAGTAAAAGTACAGCCGCGAGCACATCAAGCTGCCCGAAACTGTCAAATTTTCCCAATCAACCTTGAACCTTTTTTTTTTTTTTTTGAGGATGGGAAATCATCAAATGACTCCTCCCGTTCTGGGTGGAGCAGAAGGAAGTGTCAGACTCTTACTGACTAAAACCCACCCGTGTTCCTTCCTTAGCCCTTTATGTTCCAGGGCAGCGGTACCTAAACCCTTTCGGATGTTCCCGCTACCCATCAACCTTGAACCTAATGCTTTAGCGATAACATTGAAAATCTATTTAAAAAAATTGACAGATTATAGTAGCTTGATATCCTGGCGTCTGTACATAGGAATAAAACAAAATTACGCCTGAATACCCTGAAGGGTTAGGCAAAGCAGGAAGGGAGTTTGAAAGAAAAAAAAGAAAGAAAGAAAAAAGTTTATTTGGAGTTTTTTTGGTTTGTTTGAGATACGATGTTATGTTTTATTACCTTACTAGCTTCTGCCCGGGGCTTCGCCCGCATGGATGTCGGAAATTATCCCACGGGAGCATGCTACTAGGATAAAAAGTATTTCCTTCCCCAGGCTGCCATCTATCTTTGTCAAATCAGAAGTTCAGTGGTTTAGGTGTGAAAATACAACATACAGTTTCAAGTTGAAATCCTCCCCTTAAAAATCGAATTACCCCTTTTTGCCCCGTCAAGGGTAAATTTTTGACAACTTTACATATTTTTTTTTTTTTTTTCTGTCAAAAGTATTAATACTGAGTTTCGAGTTAATTGGGCCGGGCAGTCAATTACTTCCACACAAACTTCAACACCCCTATATCCCCCTTTTAGGGGTAGTTTTGAAAAACTTATAATTAATAAACTTTATTACTTACTTAGACGAGTGTTCTTGCCAAGTTTCAAGTTTATTAACTAAATTAATAAAAAAATTAATATAAACTGTAGCCCTGCTTTTCATCACCACAGGGGTGGAATTTAAAAAAATCATTTGGGATGTATTCATAACTTGACTCAAAGATTATTTACACTAATTTTCGAGTTAATCAAGCCATGCAGTAAAATCGTCCCCTATAAAATTGACTACCCCTTTTTCAGCCCGTCAGGGGTAATTTTCGAAAAACTTTTATTAACTTGCTTTCGATCGTAGGTATAAATAGTGAATTTCGAGATAATCGGACCGCGCGCTAAAATTCATCCATACAAACTTTGAAATCCCCCAATCGCCTTTTAGGGGGTAGTTTAGAAAAACATAAAATGGCAAACTTCATAATTTACTTAGATTAGTATTGGTGCCAAGTTTCAAGTTTATTAACTCAAGGAATAAGATTTTCCACACAAACAAAATCCTCCCCTCTTAGGGGTGGAATTTCGAAAAACCCTTTCTTAGTGGATACCTACTCTTCACTAAGAACACGCCCTCCAAATATCATGTCTCTAGGACCAGCGGTTTAGGCTGTGCGTTGATATATCAGTCAGTCAGTCAGTCAGGACTTTGAATTTTATATATATAGATAGATTATCATTCTCCTGCCCTTTTCCCATACATTTGTGGTCTGCGCAACATGTCTTTTTTTTCCATATTTCTTTCTATAAATAAGTCATCCAGCAGTGCGATTCTGTAACATCTCACCGTGAAAACTTAGGTGAAGTGAGCGTGGAATGAGCTGTCATTCCAACGTTGAGCTGACAATAGTGTCAATCCCTAGTATTAATTAGGGATTGACACTATTGTCAGCTCACTTCACCTAACTAAACGTAACATAAACGTTAAACTTTTCACGGTGAGATTTTTACAGAATCGATCGGCTGTTTGTTCTCTATTGGACGTCACTACCGAGATGACGTCCAATAGAGAATAAACAGGATGGCTTATTTATTTATTTTATTTGTTTATTTCCAACAACATGGCTACAAACGTACCCTGTGTAGCCATGTTCTACTTTTATTACCTATTAACTAAAACAGCATTCAGCTATAAACGCTTCAATCGCTTTAAAAGCAGAATGCTACCGCTATATAAATGAGAGGACTTGTGTTGAGCGGATTCTGGGGATTAATATTGAAACGTTTACATCAACAACCAGGTCTTCTTTTCATTAATAATGCCTTGAATGGAAGCGACCACAGCGTTGAGAGAGCGCTACAAGGCGTGTTAATTTCATTAGATTTGAGGAATTCCATAAGCATGCTGGAGTGCCGCAATAATTGTAAGAAAGAAAGAAAAAAAAGTTTATTTGGACACAGTTCGTGAAACACAAAATACAAAATTTACAATGACATAAGTGCATAAAATGTTAATACTGCATATGAATATTTTATAATTATGCACTTGTCAACTACTTCATCATATACTAGCTTAGCACAAGTAATCTTGTCAAACTACTTTAGCATTACTCGTGGGCTTCTAAGTACGAGTTTGACAAGTTCTCAACTTCAAATTCTCAATTCAGAAACCTGCCGTTAGCAGACGGTACTTACACAAATAAGAATGATCAGCCTTAATGACTAGACTCATTGATGATGATGATGATAGCTCTAAATATTCTCAACTCTATTACCTATATTGGTAGGCTAGCTGCGCGCCGCGGTTTGACCTGCGTAAGTTTCGATCTCGTATCGGGATAAAAAGTATACTATGTGTTAATCCTGGTTATAAACTATCTCTGGGCCAAATTTCATCAAAATTGGTCCAGCCGTTTGAGTGTGAAGAAGTAACAAACAAACAAACACACTCACACACTCATAAACTTTCGCCTTTATAATTTTAGTGTGACATTTTAAAACTAAGTTCCTGCACTAGCACTGCAATCAAAGCTAAAAATTAAATGTGCTACCAATTGAGGACAGCGCACAATCACCAACCAAGGCATCCAATTTGCAGTCAATTATTGGCAGGAGCGGCAGGCCACATCGAAGAATACTGAGCGCTCTCTATTAAAAGGGGCTATCGCGCACTTTCTTAATTAAATAGCTTTATTTTTCATTTTTAACGCGTTTTTCTTTTTGACTGGGTTTATGGGTTAACGTGCTGTTACAAGCTGTAATTATGAGCTTTATGTTTATAATTTTATAATCTAGGTACTTGCTTTTGTCCGAGGCTTCGGTCGCCTTGAGGGCAGGAAGGTATGGTCACCAAAGGTTATAAGTAACCAGGGTTGTCGGTTATAGTTGAAGATTAGTAAGAAATGGATTGATATTATTAAAGAATATTGAAAAAATATTTAATTAATAGAAAACAAACATTTCACTACTAAACTTGAACTATACCCGACGACCCAGGGGGCTTACTCCGAAGTGCAAAGTGCGAATGTTCGGATCGGACCGACACATGGCCGAACCGAATATTATTGAAAAATGCGAAAAAAATTCGGATCGGCTCAGTTGGGTTCGGGACCATAGTCAATATTCGAAAGAGTGTAGGAGTGTAGGATCGGAACCGACCGAACCAAATAGTAACCTCGTAGCAGGAAACGGCCGAACAATCGGCCGATACTACTTCGGAGTAAACCTCCTGGTTACTTATCTCCTTTGCGGGAGAAGGCAATGCTCGCAACAACTCTCGACTCAGTCTCAGGGTACGGCTGCTTTTAGAGGCAGCTTTCGTTATGCGGCTTCCAAAATATGGAATAACTTGCCACCACCGATTAGAGAAATTAACACAATAGGCGTCTTTAAACTACGCTTACGGCAGTATCTTATAGAAGCGCAAAGGAAGCTAGATATGGTCACACTAAACGTCTCAATTATATGATGTATGTACCTACCCACTTGAGTATGTGTCAGTGTTTCTGTCGGTGAATGCTGCACGAAAATATAAATAAATGGTTTTAAGGCTATACAGTCCCATTGCTGGAAATTACTCCTGCTCATGCTCGGTTCGGTTGGCTGGCCATTATCCCCGGCTCGGTGGTTGTAGTTGCGATATCCGCGGCATTGTTGCGTCCCATTCGCCAATGCGAGACCTGTAGAATACAAAACTTAAGCTAATAAAATAAGCCTAATCCAACTATTGCAACGCTGAACCACGTTTGCTTGTCAACGTACCCTATGCTGCATGGCCTACTTGCACACGAATGGGACGCACGATGTCGGGATGGCCCCAATTCACCCATCCTTCACCGGGCGCTGGTAGTGGGCGAACCTCTGTGCGGTTAGTGATTTGACATCCACAAGGCTGCAGAATGGAGACGTAAATTAAAAGTGGGTAGTTTTCACAATGTCACATTATACCAGAACCCATGATGAGCTTTTTATATATCATTGATGACGAGTTTTTTTTTGCAAATATATCTATTATCTACTAGCGCTTACCTTTCAAATACATAACTTTCATGTATTTGTGCATGTTTCTTTATTTCCACTTCCACTTTTGCCAACAATGTTTAAGTAGCTGACTTATTTATTTATTTATAGATGAGATGTCCATCGTATTTGGTTATTCCCAATCCAAAAACAGCTAAGACAAGTTTCGGAACTCACACACAAGTTGAAAACGGTCCGATAATAGTCCGTCACACTCGGCTGCTTGCAGCGTATTGTGCGATGACACTACAGTGCACGGATTAATAAATTGTGGCAGGCAGCGTTTTAAAAAAAGGGTTTTGTTCTGACTCGTTTCCAGGAACCTCTTTGTTTGCTTTGGAAGGTTGTCATGATGCGGTCTCACTTATTTATTTATCAGTATTTTTTAGTTTGCTAATTTTGCAATGTTACTCAATATCACACTATTTAGACATACCTATTCACATATTCCTTACTGTTTTTTATCTAACACAAATTTATTTTATTTATATATTTAAGTATGCACACACACGTCACGTTGCAGTATAAAGCTGATTTACATCTGTCACCTCACACATCAGGTCCAGTTGAAAACCAGCGTCAGGCACTAGTTGTCTGGCATTTTTGCTGAACTGGGCCTTTTTGGCGCAGCCGTGAGGCACACTTTCCTGCGATTTTCTTACATTGGACTTCACTTTTTTATCTAATCTCTTATTATTATTGTTATTTTTTATTTTTATTATTATTATTTTTTTTATTTTTTATTGTTTGTTTTGTCTGATGTATGTATCTGGTGTATTGTGTGTCTTTTAGTTTGTGCCAAATAAATGTATTTTCTTTCTTTCTTTCTTTCTTTCTTTCTTTGGTGACTGTACTTCCAGGATAAAAAGTACCCTTTATCCTAACCCAAATCATGGCCTACCTATGTGCTAAAGAACAATGGCCAAATTCCTGTAGAAGCTGGACCAGACTATTATTTTTCATATATAAAAACAAATTATTGTGAAATTGGATTTTTCATGCAGTAAGACTTATCGAAAACAAGTCAGCATCTGCCTAGATTTTTCCCAACTATGCTGGGATCGGCTTCCAGTCAAACCGGATGCAGCTGAATACCAGTATTCTACACGGAGCGACTGCCTATCTGACCTCCACAACCCAGTTACTGGGTAATACGATACCCCTTGGTAAGACTGGTTGTCAGACTTTCGGGTTTCTGACTACCCGTAACGACTGTCAAAGATCCACGAATGCCAGCTGGAACCAACGGCTTAACGTGCTTCCCGAGGCTCGGAGGGGTCTCGGAAAGATGGTCACCCATTTACGGACCAACCGCGGAAAACGCAGCTTAACCTGATCGATTAAACGCGATGCGTCTGTTATTGTTTAGCCACGGGCCCTCTTGTCGAAAACAAGTATCACTACTTAACACGCTCAGCGCCAAGCCCCATATGCCAATACCACTACACCAGGAAAATTCCTTAGGCCAGGGCAACATTTTTTGTATACAAAATGTATGGAAAGTGTGCGCGTTAGCGATACACGGCGCTTAGACTGGAATGGTGCTTGTGTATCAAAAAGGAACACGTGTTTAGACAGTGTGTATCGCAAAAGATACACATGGCGCTGAGCGTGTTAAATAAACGTGACAACGCTGGATATATTATAAAATCTCCTACCACCACTTTTCAAATGTCTTAATATTCTGTTTTCTTTTTTCAGGTAAGGCATAGAAAACTAACAATACTAGAACATCATTATCTTCATCCGTAAGTAAGCGTACACATTTACACATGAGGAGGTATTTCCTACGCCCCTCCATTCACTCATACGGTCTGGTACATCCATGGCACACCAGAATCAATAAGGTTGCACTCTTGTGCCAGCTGCCAATGCAGTTAGGGTTGCCATTCTAACAGATTTTATGGAGATAAAAACATATTAGAGTTTTGTCCCCACGAAAAACTTTCCGTAAAATCAAGAAAGAAAAATGTTTTTAAGACACGCATAGGAAATACAAACAGTGAAAAGGAGCATTTAAAACTAAAAAAATGACATTAAAAAAAAAATAAACAAGAAAAAAAAATACTGTGCGACGAACTGCCGACGCTTTGTCGAAAATATAAACCTGAAACATGAATATTTCTGTCCAATCGTCGACTTGCTTACTTTCGAGTCAATGCAAT
The DNA here is from genome assembly GCA_945859715.1 of Apamea sordens. Classification (NCBI taxonomy): domain Eukaryota; kingdom Metazoa; phylum Arthropoda; class Insecta; order Lepidoptera; family Noctuidae; genus Apamea; species Apamea sordens. The sequence continues at coordinate 4,625,704 of OX244002.1, forward strand.
TGCCACGCTAGCAACTTAGCAAACATCGTTAGGAACGTTGAGTTGCAAATCTTTTTGAAGTTTAGTGCTGAATACGAAATGTATTTGTCAGCAAATTGAATTTGTAAAAGACTTTAGAAAACTGAAGTAGGAGAGACGTCCCGCATCCTTGAATTTCATTGGCGATAGGTACTTTTAAGGCACGTCGTTGCAATGGCAATGGTGATTTAAAAGCAAATGCGGTTTTGGTCTCTCGTTTTTTTTTTGTTTATCTTTTCTCACTCCCACAGCTGGGCAAATCTTCTCCCCCAAGTCCCTCCAGGAGCTCTTTTTCCCCGTGCCACCTTGAACCAGCCCTCGCGGTACGCGTTCAAATTACCTCTACACCTCTTTCTGGCATCGGCTCGATCAAGCAAATCTGGGGCACAAGAGTGCTCCCGCCAAGGCGAGCCAAGCGATGCGCAAGGGCACTACCTACCTTTTCTCGAAGCACTTCGTCGTATTTATTTTTGAACCTTCTTAACTTGGGTTTGGATTATACCAGATCATATTAATTAACTTAAGTTTTTTTAAATATGTAATAGCCTAGAATTTTGTTAAAAAGTAATTACTATTGAACGGCATTTAAAAACGCATATTGTATGAACTATCGCGTAGGTACTGACGACTGTTTAAGATAGATAAATAAGATATAAATAAAATAAAATAGCCTAAAGGGACAAACTGCGCGCGAACCGAGCGAGCGAAGCGAGCGGTGCCGCAGCAGTGGCCGGCGAGAGCTACATCCAGGTTGGTCGCGGTTTGTCTATTTTGTAGTTTTAGGACCCCAAAATAGCAGTTACATATTTAATAATATATGCTTCATTGTACACATAAAAATACAAAACAAAAAAAAAAAACAAATTATTTTAGGTTCGGAAAAAGAGGCACTGTTCAATAATATTTTTAAGAAAACAAAATGGGAAATATTTGAGGTTCAACTAAATAAATAAATAAATAAAGTATTTATTTGCAAAAAAAAAAAACATGCCATTTACATAACTATAAATAGGTACATTATTTTGTGGTGTAATGTTGGTTGGTGGTCACAATCCCGACCGCACTTTAAATTCTACAGTTGATGATGCCTATTGGAATTGTAATTTTGGTGTAATCAGTGAAATTGGTTGGATTGATTGCTAATGAAATGCTTTGTTGGAACCGCGTGTGTGTTATGTGTGTGTTAACATATAATAAGTACCTTATGTTACAATTATTGTTTGGATTGTTTGATAGGTACATTTAAAACTAGATTTACAATAATTTTTTTTGTTAAAGAAGTGGTTTCTTTATGCATGCGGAGTTGCTTGTAAGTGATTGTTATGCACTGTTGCAAATAAATTTTTCATGAAATAATTTTCCAGAGTAATTATTTTTAATTGTCATTCGATTTTATAATTATGAGCAATTTCAAGGATTTATTTCTGTATAGTATTGAGCCTATGCGAGCTACCCACCTTTTTTACTCCTACCATAGATTTACTGTTTTTATATACCTATAACTCCCACTCAACTCCTGCCACATCTTCTCTTCAACTTGGTTTGACTAATATGCTTATTTATGTAAATTTTGAGAAAAATGTATATCAAGGTAATGGTTATTTCCCCTTCTTTTTAAATACTTCATCGTCTGCTTAGCCTTTTCCCAACTATATTGGGATCGGCTTCTAATGTAACCGGATGCAGCTGAATACCAGTATTTTACATGGAGCGACTGCCTATCTGACCTCCACAACCCAGTTATAATACTTTTTTTTCACTTCAAGACACAAACATCAGTGTAGCCCTGGCTCTTGTACTACGAGGTCATGTATCACAAGAGCCAGAAGTGACTGGGTAAGACGATACCCCTTGGTAAGACTGGTTGTCAGACTGACGACCCGTAACGACTGTCATAGATCCACGAATGACAGCAGCAGTGCGATTCTGTAACCATCTCACCGTGAAAACTTACGTGAAGTGAGCGTGGAGTGAGCTGTCATTCCAACTAATGCTAGGGATTGACACCGTTGACAGCTCACTCTAAGCTCACTTCACCTAACTTTTCACGGTGAGATTTTTACAGAATCGATCGGCTGGGACCAACGGCTTAACGTGTTTTCCGAGGCTTCTTGTCTTGGTATGTAAAGATGTTCACCCATTCACGGACTAACCGCGGCAAGAGTAGCTTAACTTGATCGATCGAAAAGTGCGGCTGTTATTACTGCCACAATATAATTTTTATATACTTGTGCATATTATTATTATAATTTTAGGTAAAATAATAAAACCCTCGTAAAACATCATCGTTCTAACTCAGAACAATATTTTGTCTTCCACTCAATCTATCCTTCTAATCATAATGTAACATAATCATTTTTCAAATAATATATTTTTATTGACCCTTATCAGACGTAACAACCCTGTGTGCTCAGAAAAAGGACAGCCTTTGATCTAAATACAGCAGCGGTCAACAAACACGTCCAATTAACTCCGGAATGGATGTTTGTATGGTCGTTTGTGCTTCACATAATTCAAAAACATCGTCTATAAGATTCTTTTGTTAGGTTCGTCTTCTGAGTTTTGGAGATCTACAAGACTAGTTAAGAGGAGGAGTGATTTTGATATAAGAATGAATTTGGTTTGGTTGAATTATCTAATTATTGGGGCAGTGGTGCCCACGTGGTGCCCACGTGGTGCCCCAGTGGTAACGGTCGCGAATTACAAGTTGGAGGTCGTAGGTTCGAACCCAGACAGGCTCTTTACTTTGTGTAAATTATTTCATCACCATTGCTTTCTAAAACGGTGAAGAAAAACAACGTGAGGAAACTGTCTGAGAAACAAGAATTCGAAGACATGTGACATCTACCAACCCGCACTGGGCTAGCGTGGTGGATTATGACCCGTTCCATTTCACAAAGAGGAGGCCCCAGCAGTGGGATATAGGCGTTATAGGCTAATTAGGCTATGCTAATTATTAATTAAATTTTGTAACACTTTAAGGGTAACAATGTGGCAATGCAGCCAGTCTCTTGGGTACATTAGCAGTCGACAGCGATGCGGAGGAATTTTTTGATGTTAATAGTTTTAGTTAGGTTAGGATAATATTATAGTTTGTTATTTTATTTAGTTTTAGAAGTTTACCAAGTAAGGGTAAGGGGTACTGTCACTGCGGGCGGCGAGCAATGGGCAGCTCGCTGCCCGGTAACGACCAGGCCCGGGTCGACGACGCGTTGTGTTCCACGCGCGCCTCAAAGAGATGTCAGCACGAACTGACGGGGTCCGCTAAGGCCGATGCCGCCCGGGCTGCGGGTTGTTCGAAAGAGAAACCGTGGCCCCTGGTACAGGCAACTGAAGGAACACGGGTGGGTTTTAGTCAGTAAAAGTCTGACACGCCCTTCCGCTCAGCCCAGAGTGGGAGAGGTCATTTGATGATTTCCCACCCAAAAAAAAAGGGGTACTGTCACTGTTCTATATAGGTGTCAAACGACTGATGTTTGAAACTAGCCACAAAGCTATTGCGTTATAGAAGCTTTTGCGTAACTTCAGCTACAAGTTTCAGACTCAAACTCAAACCATTTATTTCAAACAAACCATTTACAAGCACTTTGCGCCATCTCATCTTCCTAGCACGGTGGGCTGTGCTGGAGCGGCTGCTGCTGGTGTAGAAAACCTCAAACGGCGAAAATATTCCAGCCTGATTGGGAGTTATATCTCCGAGCCGTTTGGGGTTGAAGGTCCGAGTGCCCACTTGGTTTTTCAAGATATCGCCAAGCGGTTAGTCGACTCTTCACGTGACCAGAGGGCTGGCCTGTTTCTTAGCCAAAGAATCGCCTTACAACGTGGCAATGCTGCCAGCCTTTTGGGCACTGTTCCTGTTGACAGCGATGCGGACGAATTTTTTGATGCCCTATGATTCTTTTGCTTATTTTTTCATATGTATATATGTATTATTATTTTAAATGTTAGGTTATATAATGTAAATATAGCACTTAAATGATCAAGGGGTTGGCCAGTCAATGCGTCAATCAATCATTTTGCTTAGCCTTTTACCAACTATCCGGCTTCCCGTCTAACCGGATGCAGCTGAGTACCAGTTTACATGGAGCGACTTGACCAGTCAATGCGTAAGAGGCTATAAAGAAGAACATAGCACAAGTGTCATAGATAATTTAAAAGCATTGCAAGCGTAAGCACGCCGCAATAGACTAAATTATTATATTTTCCTATTCTTCTATGTCGTAATATTATAAACGTGAACGTTTGTATGGATGGATGGATGTTTGTTACTCTTTCACGCAAAAACTACTAAACGGATTTAGATGAAATTTGGCACACAGATGGTTTATAGCCAGGATTAACATATAGGTTACTTTTTATCCCGATATTCCTACGGCATCGAGACCTATGCGGGTGAAACCGCGGGTGCAGCTAGTAAAGAAATAAGCACAAAAAAAAATCCAATAATCTGAATTCTTTGGTTCTTATATATATCTTTCACTCCAAATTAGTTGTAGGACGGCCTCCCAACGTATTCCAACTGCTCTCCTCATGGCTAATCATCCAAGTGGTTGTCAGACTCCACACAGATAATTACGAGACCTTTCAGTTGATTAAACTGCTGAAGACGAACGTATTTTAAATAGAGCATACAAATTGCCGACCATTTGCCTCAACGACCTCCATCCTACGGCTAAGTTACTATTTATACACCAAGGTTCTATTTAAGTGGCTTCAAGTTCTGCTAGTTGGTTTAAAAAGATGAAAAAAATGGATTACAGAAACGGAGGATGGATTGTGAGACTGGGTAGGTGCGAGTCAGACTCGCACACGAATGGTTTCGTAGGGTACACACGGCTACACATCAAGCTATACAAAACCAGTTTGTCTTGGCCTCAAACTCAAATCATTTATTTCAATTAAACCATTTCAGGCACTTTTGAATTGTCAACATTTTAAATAGTCGGTCAGTTAGTCAGAAAGTGAAGCTAGTTGCCCATTCCAAAAGTAGATCTCTTTGGAGAAGAACAGGCAAGAAACTCCAAGGACACTCTTTTAAATCAAGATATTATTACAAAATCCTGGGTACATTATTCTTATTGCTTCTACATGTGAGAACAATGAAAAAAAAGAACAAATTAAAATATAAAATTAAAAATAAGCCCTGGCAGTTAAGAGATGACCAGTCTCAACTGACGGCGCCCGTTCACGAACATGACGCGTGGATCAGCACCACCCAGCTCAACCATTTTGTAGGGAACCGAATGATCCAAAACACGCACCACCACCAGTGAGACATTTAAGTGAGCATGACATATTCTCAACTGCCATGCTCTTTCAAGTCAACATCAAAATATCATAAAAACGGATCCATGGTTCTTACATTTACAAAATTTAAAAAATGCTTCTAATTTATACAAAACTATAGGAATAATCAGGAAGAGGTATTTAATATTTAAGTATTAAGAATTAAATCTTGATTGAATAAAATAAACATTACGTTCGTAATGTCAGAAACACAAAAAAAGGGGAAGCATCTCTTCCAAATATTGAAATTGTAATCAACTAGTGAGACCAAGTGCCTGTGGAGCAGGACCAGCATTAAGCCAAGCATTTTTATCTACGATATACTCATCCAACTTATAATATGCTTGTCTACATAGTGTGCGTTTAATGCATGTTTTAAATTTCTTCTCATTTAATTGAAGAATATTGAGTGGTATTTTATTATAACATCTTACACAGTACCCCATAAAAGAAGTTTTTACTTTAGACAATCTGAAGCACGGTTGATCTAGTTTGTTCCTATTCCTAGTGTTAAAATTATGTCTGTCACTTATCTTACTAAAAAGATGTAGATTTTTTCGAACGTACATAATGTTTTCGTATATATATTGACAAGGAACCGTCATGATGTTAATTTTTTTAAACAGTTCCCTTAGAGATTCGCGTCTGCTGAGATTGTAGATGCCTCTAACAGCCCTTATAGTGAATTCTATTACCCCGTATAAACCTATTTTGCTTTCTTTCTCTCATAACAACTAGCAATTGAGATGACAGCTAATAGGGAATTATGGAAAGAGAAGCCATGCTGAGCTGATCCATCAAGGCAGTTGGAAGATGTTGTAATAAAATATTTGTAAGTGCTCATACACACGAGCGACGCGAATCAACGGCAGAAGCAAATGCAGCCGTCGACACCATGCCGCTCGTATATTTGAGCACCGTTAAGAAGATAATGCTACGACATCCTTCATTGTCCTTTGATTTCAATTCAAAGAGCCCCCTAACCTTGAACCTTTTGCTACAAACTCCTTACAATCTTTGCTTACAAATTTAAAAACCAATCATCTAAGACCCCTTGTATTATTGACTTTGTAATACCAAATGCTAACATTAAGTAAACCATGATGTGTCTAAATAAATTGGGCAGTTGCAAGACAGAGCCCCAGCGCTGGTTTTCAGCGACAGCTGGCATTGACGTGATGACGTCAACCGGTACAGCATATGACAGCTCACTTCACCTAAGCTGCTGAACAACGTGTTGCATTGCATCTTCTCATATTTTTTATTATTTTTACTACTTTTGTTCTTACATGAAATCTGTGTCCCGGGAGCTTGCACGATGTTTCGGCCGACTTTAAAAATAAAATCCTTTTACTAAATGCCTCGTGTCTATTTGAGGTAGATCGTTATATTCACCGGGGCTAAAGCTGGAGGCAAGCCATTTCAAAGTCTAATCGAGCGTATGCTACCCTCAGTCACCAGTTTTAGATAGGTATATTTTGTAACAAGCTGTGCCCGCGACGTCGTATTTTTGATATTCTATTATGCCCACTCTGCCGCAAACTTAATTGGTTACCAGAATAAAAAAAAAACTTGAGGGTGTCAAGGGACACCCGGATGGAACGAAGTATAACTGGCTTGCTTTCTATAAGAGAGAGAGAGAGAGACAGAGAAATACGCGCACGCCGCGCCGCACGGCTTACAACTATATAGCAAAAAGTGTCGTTCCAACTTTTGGTCTTAATTTTTTCCGTCTAGCCCCCTTTCGCAACGCGCGATAAGGAACTTCGTTCCAACAAATGACTCCAAGCCATAAATAATATGAGCTCTCAGAGGATGTAGCTCTAAATTATGAGACCACAGTAAAAGTCTATAGTAGGTATATGTATGTCCCATAGATAGGCTTGGCGAGCGTCCAACGTTGCTATCTGTATTTTATACCCTGGAATGTACGAAACTATATGTCATAATAAGAAAACATGAGCAAAAAAATAAAGCAAATTTTATTTATGCTCTTTTCCTTGTCTAGTAGTTACCATGATTGCAACCTGCTGAACTTTAATGATCTTTGGAAAATGACTTTCCGGCTTATTCAGGCTTCATTGAGGGACTATCTCATGAACTTGCCACGGGCCCCAACTGGTATATTTACGCCACTGCCACTCCCTCTCGAAGAGAGGAGGCCTGTGTCGCAGCTTTGGGGAAATTATAGGCTAATTATGCTTATGCTTATTTTAGTAGCATTTTATTGAAAATGTATCTAAAACAATCAAAACAGTCAATTCCTAATATCAAACAGCACAGCTCAGCAAAGTTTCCTGCAACTTCACAAAAGCATTAACTTTTACTTTTAAAACCTTTGCATTCGTGCACTTTATTTATTTAAAGCTCAGGTAAAAGTAATAAGTAGTAAAGTAAGCAAAGGAAAAGTATTTATCTTGTTCAAAACTTTTAATGGGGTCGCGAAAGATTCGCGCGAAGTCGAGGAACATTGAAAGAGAATTTCGCTTCGTTTGATGTTAGTTTTTTTAGTGACAATTGTGTTTTTCAGCAAGAAATGGGTGCTAATTGGTGAAGACTGTCATTGTCACAGGTTTGTAGCAAAATTTAGAACTTTTTTAGGGTTCCGTGCCCAAAGGGTTCCCAACGGGACCCTATTACTGAGGCTCCGCTGTCCGTCCGTCCGACCGTCTGTCACAGGGTTGTATCTTTTGAACCGTTACAGGTAGATACTTGAAATTTTCACAGAGTGTGAACTACTAATGGCCGTTATTACTATTAATAAAAAAGTCAAAAATTAAAAGAAAATATACAAGACGTGTTAAATATGGTTGTGTTTTAATACTTGCTGCGACCTTACAGGGTCATGTACTCTTAAGTTTTTGCCCTAGTCATAGCCTGTAACTGTGTGTGTGTGGGAATATCGGGATAAAAAGTAATCCATGTATTAATTCTGGTTATAAACTATCTGTGTGCCAAATTTCATCCAAATCCGTTCAGTAGTTTTTGCGTGAAGGAGTAACAAACATCCATCCATCCAACCATCCAAACAAACTTTCACGTTTATAATATTAGAAGGACTAGATGAGATCAGATGCTATCTTTATCAGTCGTTACGGGTAGAAGCCCGAAAATCTGACATCTAGTTTAAGATTGACTTACCAAGGGGTCTCATGTTACCCAGTAACCGAGTTGTGGAGGTCAAATAGGTAGTTGGTCCATGTAAAACACAGGTACTCTGTTGCTTCCGGTTAAACTGGAAGCCGACCCCAAAGTAGTTGGGAAAAGGCTCAGTAGATGATGATGATGTAGTGTTAATTATTGTACGATGGTAGGTACGGAACTTCGTCTGCGACTCCGATTCGCACTTGGCTTTTTATTGTGTACCTACTCTTACTAGAAGTAAGAGGCTACTTTATCGTTGAAACTTTTAATGGTCAATCACGAATTTTGTCAAAGAGAAGATTTTACTCGTATGAACTTGGCAAAGAGGCCGGTTAAACTCAAAAACAACTTTCTGACTTTTTCGTATCGAAGAAACGTTTTGTTTTTCCTCTTAGTTAGTCTCAATTAATCAAGTCAGTCAGGTACTTTACATTTTGTATTTAATTTAATTACCACTGCTCCCTATAATACAACGTGTTTTTTTTTGATATCCTTTAACTCTAGGGAGTCATTGTACTCATCATTATGAACAACTTTTACTATTGGACTAAACCTGAAAGCGCGAAAAAAAATCAGCTGTTCCCTATATTTATGTTCGTAGGTATAACTCGTCAAAATGTAGGGAAAACCAGATTTTTGTTTCGCGATTTCGGGTTTGGTCCCATAGTAAAAGTTGTTCATAATGATGAGTACAATGAACCCCTAGAGTTACGGGATATAAAAAAAAAACACGTTGTATAAGTGCAGAAGGTCGGTTCCATCAAGTAAAAACGCACGCGCACAGAGAGAGCAGTGGTGGCCCAGTGGTAACGTTCGTGACTGACGAGTTGTAGAACGTAGGTTCCCAGACAGGCGCTTTACTTTCTGTAAATTATTACATCACCACTGCTCTCAAAACGATGAAGGAAAACATCGTGAGGAAACCGGCATGTCCTAGAACCAAAAATTCTAAGACATGTGACTTCCGCCAACTCGCACTGGACCCGCAAGCTGGTTTATAGCCCGCTCCCTCTCACTGAGAGGTGGTCCTTCACCATTTTGAGAGCAGTGTAGATGAAATAATTTACACAAAGTAAAGCTCCTGGCTGGGAAGGAACTGTTGAACCTACGACCTACAATTCGTAAGTCACGGTCGTTACCATTAGGCCACTGCGATGGGTTTGGATAGATTACTTGCTACCTTTTTACAATGTTAATGTTCAAGAAGTAAATAATCTATTTAGAACGATGAGTCACTCCTAGAAGTCGTTCGCATGACGAATTCCTAGCTCTTAAGATTAAGCTTCGAGCAACTACTTAGTGCTGTAATCTTCAGGCAGATGCACTATGCTTAATTAATACCTACTGTCATAGACATCGACGCGCAACCTGTTACAAAAAAAATTACATTAAAAATGTATCTAAGAACAATACATTTTGACCGCGTAGGTACCTATTGCACTTTTCTATGACACAGCGGATTTTTTTTTTTGATAACCGACTAAAAATGTCTACTCTAGAATCATGACGTGCTGGTTTCAGTTTGCGCGCCCTTATCAACCTGTATACGATTAGGCGAAGTGGTTCGATGATTTTCTTTATGACCTACGGGGCGAAGAGTTTTATTTCCGGGAAAAGAGTTTAAAGATTCATCTTTTTACCCCCAAATCGTCAAGGTTGATGTTCGTGCTGCCTTTCTAGTTTCTAGTACTACAGCTTTAGCCTGGACCTGCAAGTTGGTATCACGCAGGCATCATTACATTGCTATGGGTAGAAATCGACAGTTTATGCCAGTTTTCTCAAAATTGACAGCGTGATACCAGTCTGATACGATTTTTCTAACCAATTTTCTTCCCTCATAAATGATTCAGCTACGCTACGATATACCCCTGTTATAATACACTTTGGTATAATCCGTAACCATGTTTGCTCCGCGATGTATGCTGAAGCGCAAGCGTCACATAAAATCTTTGCGTCTGCTAGATGTAACACAAACATGGAGTCGTAAACACTTGGTCGGTACATTCACTGTAATCAACGACACCACCTTCTATTTAATTATGAACGGTCGCAAAATGTAAAGTTTCTCACTTTTACATTAATATTTGACTTTCAATACGAGAGGGGTCCGTGTCTAAATAATAACAGCCGCACAGGTCGATCGATCAGGTTAAGCTACGCTTGCCGCGGTTGGTCTGTGGATGGGTGACCATCTTTAAATTCCGAGACCCCTCCGTGCCTCAGAAAGCACGTTAAGCCGTTGGTCTCGGTTGTCATTCGTGGATCTTTGACAGACAGGCGTTACGGCTCCTCAGTAGCCCGAAAGTCTGAAAACCAGTCTTACCAAGGGGTATCTTATTACCTACCCGGTAACTGGGTTGTGGAGGTCGGATAAGCAGTCGCTCTATGTAAAATACTGGTATTCAGCTGCATCCGGTTAGACTGGAAGCTGACCCCAACATAGTTGGGAAAGGGCTAGGCAGATGATAACTTGACTTTCAATCCGATTCATGAGCATTTTCGTATTAGTATATTTTTAAAAAACGAAAAAAAAACCTTTTATAACATGGAAACATGTTATTATTGTAAATTCTGTGTTTATTTTGGTTTGAGTTAAAATCGTCACGAATGCGCCATGGCGGAATAAGCCGAGAAAATCAAAAACAAATTCCGGTCTCCTGAAAATCCCTTTCAATCTCTTTGTTTTGATTTTTCCTCCGGTACACTCTTTGTTTGTTTACCTGTGGTCTGCTGCCTGCGGCATAGGAAATAATATCGAAAAACCTTTTTTACCAAAGAGAGGTGCTGACGAGGAGTTTGTTTTGCCACTTTTTCGAATTTTTTTAGAGGGTTCTTTTGTAACGTTTGACGTTCAAAAAGTAACTAACTAAACACTCTTATTTTAAGTAATGATTTTTTATTTTATCAAAGGTAATATATAATTAATGGATCATTTAATTTTTATCGTACGGAACATTATGAAACCTCTAAAGACATCTATGGACAAAAAACGACGAGCTCATCTAGTCTATATATATGTATAAAACTTGAGAGGTGTCAACGGACACCCGGATGGAACGAAGTTCCTTTCGATTAATTAGTGAAGGAATTGTAATAAAATTTTCTACTGGCTTGCTTTCTATAAGAGAGAGAGAGAGAGAGAGACAGACAGAGAAACACGCGCACGCCGCACGGCTTACAACTATAGCAAAAAGTGTCGTTCCAACTTTTGGTCTTAATTTTTTCCGTCTAGCCCCCTTTCGCAACGCGCGATAAGAAACTTCGTTCCAAAAAAAAGTTTCTTTAACTTAACTTCAGTTGTGCACAAAACACGTATCTATACACTATGCAGCGTTACAACAAAGGAAGAGTGATTTCGGTGAACTCTGGCACCCAAAGTAAGATTTAACTTGTATAAATAGATGAGAGATGTAAAGGAAATCATAGCTGATAATCCGATTAGTAATGTATCCTTTTGGGGTATTTCTTGAGACTGCGTATTATCGTATTATGTTATGTAGTTCAATAGAGTATTAGTATCTCACAAGCTCGAAATGTACACACGGCTATACATCAAGCTATACATTTCGAGTTGTGGCTGACCTCGCATTCTATAGGTTTTTCGTACAATCAGAAGTCAGCTTATACTGGTTTTGTATAGCTTGATGTGTAGCCGTGTGTACTATCGCCAAAACTGTATCTGACCATTTTGAAAACAAAATCCCGTGCACATGATGACCACAGCTGCGTCCTTGGGTAAAACAAAAAAGAATCCTTTTAGTTCGACTAATAATATGCGCTGCAAGCAGGAATAGTCCTTACGGTGGTCAGCTATATAGATTTTGGCGATAGTACCTCATCTCATTGGTTATCCATAGGTGTCAAATTCATAAAATAAATTTTTTTTTTGGAACAAAGTTCCTTATCGAACTTTATACTCTGCGCACTTGCAAAACATTGTAATATTGAACCTTCAGCTTTTGTTAAACCAAAATCAAAAGTCATTTATTCAAATTAAGCTGTGCAGCTGGGTTGTTACATAACAAAAGTTTCGTCATTACACTTTTTAGGTCTAGCTCTCATTAAATAATAATTTTCCCTTACACAGAAGTTAGAAAAACTAAGAAAGAATTTGTAGAAACAAAAGGTCCAAGCCACAGAGGTCCTTTGTCCATTGTCCACAGATAATGAATGGTTATCGGGTACGATCGCAACCTCTAGAATCCTCATTATAACTTGTTGAGCGCGCCCGACGCCGACATTGTAAACAATGGCCAAGAACGACCCCTGTAGCTTGGTAATGTGTCAATGTACAGTCAGGGAACAGACTGTTTATCAAATTCACTATCAACTTAAATTATCCATAATTATATGTATTAAAATTAAAACTGTCATTTTCAGTCACATGGAATGGCTATTACACGGCAATACGTAGTCAATCTTCTAACTAACGCAATGACTATTATTGAACTGTGATTGCTCTACAAAAAAAGGCTGCTGTTTTAAAAACTAAAATGCATGACTTGTACTTGTACAAAGTAATTTGAACAAAACAAAACCGCGTTGTCGTGTAAATTTCCGCCCTTATGTTGACATATTTGCCCGGAACGCTAAACACAGCAGTTTGTTCAAACGTTCGCCGATAACATACTATCATGAACGCCATTCCGTTCTATACACCCCATTTATCATACAATACTGCAGTAATATCTGTCACAGGCGCATAACGCGTCATTTAACAATACCAATTACTTACGACTTTGTAAAAATGGACGAGGTTCATTCGTGTGTATTCGGCAATTGTCGACTATCCTCGGCTCCGCCAAAATGACACTTCCATTATTAATTTTGATACATGACACCGCGGGATATTCGTGTTGAAAATAAAAGAAAAACCTTTGTTCGTTTGTAGAGCATGCAATATGTTTGCATAGAAAGTGAGACGAGCTTGACTGGATGAGTTTTTTGAACCAAACTCCAAATGGATTGGCGTTAAAAATTGCAAGAGTTTACGAATGGCCAGCCGACTTTAAATCCCACCTGTGGTGCTTTCAAACTTTTATAAGAATGAAGCGGAGTGCCATGCTTCATACGAATTGCGGCTTATTTATTCAAAAGAAAAGGTAGCCATTTTAGGGCACAAAAATGAGGCAAAAAGTATAAAGTTTATTGAGAGCATTTACAAGAAAATGGTACAGACGGCCAGCACATCTAACTACTACAAACTGTCAAGTTTCGGTTAGCCTGATGTGCTGGCGTCTGTACATAGTCTACTACTTGTATTTTATTAAATTGTTGTGCCCGACAAGGTGCCATGTGAACTTTATACTATTGATAAGACCTCGTAAACACATGTGTTATGCCATAAAGATTTGAATTTTAAATTGAAACAAAAATTACAGGAGCCGTGCCGAAGCTCGTAACTAAAGAAAGAAAGAAAGAAAAATATTTTATTCTGCACAAACAAAACGCACATTACAAATAAAAATAAAATAAAAAAACCAATAAAAATAAAAAAGACAAAATACACATCGTCAAAAGCCTCGTCCTCAAGCATAAAAATGTTGACACTTTTGTCTATTGCTTGATGTCAGGGCCAGGGACCAAATGACAACTCACATTAAATTGACATTGACAATACATACATTGGCAGATGACCACAAAACAATAAAAATCATAACAAAAACAAAAAATAATGACAATTGCAGAGTGGCGAAATAAGTATAACTACTTTTGTAACAAAACAAACAACAATTAAGCCGTGTGTCGCATCTGTGCATGCAAGAAAGTTCTCCTATGCGTCTCCAACTTTTGGAGTTCCCTAAGCTTCTCCAACTTTTGGAGTTCCCCCATGCGTCTCCAACTTTTGGAGTTCCCTAAGCTTCTCCAACTTATGGAGATTCCCCATGCGTCTCCAACTTGGTCGTTGCTCAACAAAAATGCTGTAACTTCGGACGAACCTATCGTCAACAGCGCTGATTTTCAGCAACTACCTCTCGAATGACGTAATGACGATGTACGTCCCACCATGTGACATACTAAGGGCTGATTTTTCCATCGCCAGATAACTTTTATTCGAGGAATAAAATTGATGTTTAATAGATTTTGTATAAAGTCGACATTTCATAATTATTCCTCGAATAAAGTTATCTGGCGATGCAGAAATCAGCCCTAAATTGGGTAAGTCTAGAGCAGTGGTGGACAAGTGGTAACGGCTACGACTTACGAGTTGTAGGTCGTAGGTTCGAACGCAGACAGGCGCTTTACTTTGTATAAATGATTTCGTTACCACTGCTCTCAAAACGGTGAAAGAAAACATCGTGAGGAAACCGGCATGTCCTAGAACCAAAAATTCGAAGACATGTGACATCTGCCAATCCGCATTGAGCCCGCGTGGTGGATTACGGCCCATTCCCTCTCACCGAGAGGAGGACTGTGTCCCAGCAGTGGGAACATTATAGGCTTATTATGTATTCACGCGTAATTTAAAAATCAAGTTAGCAATAACTATAACAACTACATTAACTCTTTCCTGTAAATCCTGTATTTGTAGCCTTTATTTGTCTCTATACCTGGCGTGTCAGCTAAATGTTGTTTCTTCCTATTAAGTGTAGGGACAGGTGCGGCTAAAGTTAAGGAAGCAAAAAGGTTTGCGCCCCTCACACTCCAACAAACAGTCAAAGTGCCATTAAACTGAATCAACAGATAAAAACGCCACTCCCATTAAGAAAACCGCAAACCCATTAATTTACGATAATTTTAAACCCCATTTAATTTATCATGTCGACGTTTTTTCATGTACAGTCAACAAAAGTGGTAAGAATACAGGCCTATAAACAATACCTGCAGCTACTTAACTTCTTAATAAATAATAATAATAATATACCTGGACATTTCACACAGCGCCATCTAGTCCCAAGCTAAGCAACCTAATGCTTGTGTTATGGTAACAAGATGGCTGATAAACTACTTATATACATTTTTTTTTTGTAAATACATACATATTATAGATAGAAAAACACCCAGACTCGGAACAAATACATGTAGGTCATACAAATATTTGTTCCGTGCGGGAATCGAACCCGCGACACGCAGCGCAGCAGTCAATCGCTTAACCACTGCGCCAACCGTGCCGTAATGTAATTATGTTAGTCGTACAGTGGTGACAGGACAGTGTCAGTGGTGACAGGTACCCCAAATTTCCAGTTTTAGTACTTTACAGTACTAAAACTGGAAATTTGGGTTACCTTGACGGAACGGTGGCAGGGTGTGGTGATGTGGAGTTACATCGCAAATCATGCTCCAACTCCTATCCTGCCCTGTGTGTTCCAAAACATGTAGTCAATGTGACCTCTGCGGTGCCACCAACGACGCCGTGGAAGTGGCGAATTTTTGGGCCAAAAAAATTTAAAATATTGTCGTGCCAGCGACATGATGAAGAGGAATTGGCGAAACAAGAAGCTAAAGCAATTCTCATATACAATCCTTTCCAGCATAACGGGCACATGTCACAATTTTGACAGAACGTATTCGAAAAAAAAGTGAGTCTAATGCACGCTGCAAGTAAAAATTTCCCTAAAGGTGCTCAACCTATTAACAGTGCTGGAAACTCTGTAAGTGATTATTTAATCTCTCTCTATCCGTCCTGTTCATCTGTCTTGTCCATCTATATTTTTTTTATTTTCTGTCCACCCCAAAGTTGCCTGAAAGAGATCGCAGAAAGCAATAAGGCCGCCCACTGTATATTTTGTAGTGTTTGATTTAGTTTTTTGTTGAAAATAAAGTATAAATGTATAAATAAATGAATTTAATTTCTTGCCAGCATACCTACTTCTTTTGCTGACTGTACCCGTGGCAAACTCCCATTAGGGGGCGTCACATTACGTGGCTTTCACAATTTCACACGGAATAAATTCAAGGTTGGTTATCTACCATCAGACGGTCAGGGACGCAGGATTATACGATTACGTGCTCCAATGGTTTATAAAAGGTGCAATTTGAATTTTACGTGGGATTTGTGGCGTCCCTAATAATTTGTGAGGACAAATTGTGAGTTTGCTGTTTTTATTATTTTTGCGGGTTTTTCTGACGAGGACGGTGTGAAAAGGGTTTGACGTAGGGCTAGTTTTTTCTCTTTGACGGTTTCAATGAAGGCGCTTAGTGGCTTTGTAATAAACTGAATTTGTGGGATTTTTCCGCCATTTAAGCGTCTTTTTTAGGGTTCCGGACCCCAAAGTGAAAAAACTAAACCCTTATAGGATCACTTCGTTCTCCGTCGACCCTTCTCAGGAACGCGTGGAGGTATAAAGTTGAAATTATAACAAGAAGCAAGGTGTCACGGAAAATGTCCGAAAATTGGTAATTTGCACATTGATAATTGCATAAGTTATCACATATTTTTTTTGCTTTTCGTCTCATTCCAAGTCATTCAACTTTATTTGTATAACTAACTTCTGCCTGCGACTTCGTCCGCGTAAAATTTCTTGTACCCCGACTCATCGCATCGCATCGCTCGCCCACGCTAGTACTTCGTTTTCGACTAGCGTTCTTTCTGACTTTTTTTCTTTTTGCTGGGATCGTAAGGGTCCTAGCACGATGTTAAATAGCCTTCGTCAAGAATTGGCCTATAATATGGAAAAAAAGAAATCCGACCGGAGAGAGACCAGAGTTTAGCGCGTCCAACCAAACAAACTCTTTAGTTTTACGATTCGTATAGATTCGGAAATGATGACGTAGTCAAAATATCCCGAAGACATCCGAAGTAGACTCAAAGTATTAATCATGTTCGAAATACTCATTAATGTTGGGCCAAGTTCTTGTTCCAACAGTGATTATACTTGTGTACTGTCGCCAAGTGCCTAGCCAAGTTTTTTGATTAGACTTCCGAGCATACATAAAGGATTATGGTAAAACGAAGAAAATTTTTGGGAGGTATTTCATGTTTATTTGAAAACATATTTTGTAATCTAAATAATATGACTGGCTGGACTGGTATGACACACATCAACACAATCTAGGGATATTTTAGATTCAAATATTGAAAATTCAAATATTCCCAGTGAGCCACCTCGCCAGTTTCTCGGTAGCGAGACCACAATCATGATATGTTCCTTTGACTGGTGCCAATTTTTATTTACTTTCCTATTAGAGTATACAATATTGCGCAAAACAATCGTAAAATGGAGCTCAATAAATATTTTTCGTCGCATAATTCTAAAAAATTTGATCATAAACTATCATACTTTATGTAATCATAATAAAGGAAATTTAATCAACTAAAGAAATGCCTAAAAATATTCCACTGAGCCGTGGATTAATTTAATTAAAACTGCACTTACTGCACTAATATCTTGATTTAAAAGAGTGTCCTTGGAGTTTCTTGCCCGTTCTTCTCCAAAGAGATCTACGTTTTGGAATGGGCAACTAGCTTCACTTTCTGACTAACTGACCGACTATTTAAAATGACGACAATTCAAAAGTGCCTGAAATGGTTTAATTGAAATAAATGATTTGAGTTTGAGTTTGCACAATATCTTTTATTTTGGTGGTCATTCGATTCAACCAACATCAAACGCATCGCTGTTTTGAACCTTATTTGTTGCGGTGATGCGCTATTGTCAAGTACTGTCACGGTGTCACCAAAAGAGATAAGTTACCAGGGTCGTCGGATATACATAGTTGACGTTTTGTAAAAAACCGATGGAAGTTTTCGAATAAAATTTAATTTAGTTAATAGAAAACATCATCGGTTTCTTACTAAACATCAACTATATCCAACGACCCTGGTTACTTATCTCCTTTGGAGGCTGTATCTAAAAATTTTGTCCTTACCGCACCTTAAATACGTAAGTATTAATTATCTTTTACCAAAAATAAAATGATTTCATAAAATTCCCAATTTCCGTTCGATCATTTTAATTCGATAAACGATAATTGAACACAAATAAACGATAATTGAACACAAATTTAATAAAAGCGATGCATCACATCGCTTTTATTAAATTTAAATGTGAAAATTGCATTTCGCTCACACCACACGCCATTTAACCCTACAATGCCGACGACGGTTATACAAAATTGCATCGCAAAATAAATTGCCATTTTGCAAAGTTTCCGACACTTTTGTTGAGTAGAATAAATACATTCTTGTTAAACAAGGCAGCTGGAATAAGAAATGAGATTCAATAGAAAACGTTCCGCTCAATGAATTGCTTAGTAGATTGCAGTAGCGCAGTTTTCAGCCGATTCAAAGTATTTTAAGACATTTCTACTTTCATAGTATTAACAACAAAGGCTGTTAAGATAAATGTTGCGTTACGTAAGTTATGTCGTAAGTAAATGACGGCTTTTATTTTAAAACTAGGTTTAGCCCGCGATTTCGTCCGCGTGAACTTATGGTCCCCGACCCATCGCGTCGCATCCCATCGCGTCGCATCGCATCGCTCACCCGTGCCACTACTTCGTTCTCGCTTAGCTTTCTTTCTGAGTTTGTTTCGTTTTTATCGGCTTCTAAGGATCGTCGCGTGATGGGAGATGGTAGTTCCGGAGATTCTACATTATAAACTTAAAAACAAAAAAAAAAATACCTCTTTATAATATTTTTATTTATTTTATTTTATTTATTGGTGTATCTACAATATTGTTACACTGTTTATCCTTGAAATACAAGCAATATGAGGATACAAGCATAGTGTACAATATGATGCGATAGACACAGCATGCAAAAACAAAATTATAACATCAATAAAATTGCAATAATTGTGCAGAAATAACGCTTACAGCTGAGCACTAGTGGGTAGTTTTGGAAAACATGACAAGGAAAAAAATAAAAAATAATACAAAATGAAGAAAGGAAAAAAAAGCAGTGAATTGTGTTGGTTACTTTTATATTAATAGGTATTAATTAGGTGTATATTAAGTAGGTGTATATTCAAATGATAACCTACAAAATTTACATTCAAAACATATGCTTTTAAAGAAACTTCTACAGCTTTCTTTCTAAGTTGGGTTGAGTTCAAGTAAAGTACCAAAGTATTTTTGTACAATAAAAACTTGGAATATGAACTTTCCAGACCGGACCACATCGCTAGTCGATGCAAGAGTTAAAAAGTTATCAGAACTCGGTCGTTCTATGTTCGAATTTTGTTATTTTTTTCTTTTTCGATGTTCGAACCTGCAGCTTTTGACGATGGAGGTTTGAATTTTCTCTATTACAATTTAAAACTCCTTGTTCAGTTTTATATAACGTGAAAAAGTTTTTTCTGGGGCTGAAATTCGTTCTGAATATTTTTTGCTGCGAATATGCAGGCAAAACGATGTTTTTTAAAGAACCTTATTCACTGAAACCGGTAAAGCGGACCTAAGATATTCATCCAAACAGACTCAAAATTCTTATATTTTTATTTCCTTGTGGGATTCAATTGCCTTGAGGGGTATTCGCCAAGCTGGTCTAAATTGGCGATTTACCCAACCCGAAATGAGTTTTTGCCATTTTCTCAATTCTTGGACCATTCAATACTGAACCTTATTGGTCTTTAAATTGAATGACGTCATCACCGTTGAACGATTTCCAAAAATCTGAATCGTTGAACAAAAATCATTAATATGGAAGTGGACCGCGACTATCTCGAATTCACATTTTAATATCGGATATGCACGTTACGTGCGGACATTAAAGTGAATAAGTTAAATTGCAAATGGGTATATCGATGTTTTCATTTCCTCTTTGCGAAATGGAAAAGGTCCAATATATTATAATTATATTAATTTATTATGAAGATTCTCTTTATTAAAAGGAATGATTACTCGTAAAGCACACAAGGAGTTATTAACGATATTGCTAGCTGTCTGTTACGGGTAGTTAGAGACCCAAAAATTCTGACAACCAGCCTTACCAAAGGGTATCATGTTATCCAACTGGGTTGTGGAGGTAAGATAGGCAGTCGCTCCATGTAAAATACTGGTATTCAGCTGCATCCAGTTAAACTGAAAGCCGACCCAACATAGTTGAGAAAAGGCTACACAGATTGATCAAAATACCTACAGCTGCTCACTTTAACCATAGATTTCTGCCGATCGGTTCTGTAAAAATCTCACCGTGAAAAGTTAGGTGAAGTGAGCTTAGAGTGAGCTGTCAATAGTGTCAATCCCTAGTATTAGTTGGAATGACAGCTCACTCCACGCTCACTTCACCTAAGTTTTCACGGTGAGATGGTTACAGAAACGCACTGCTGATAGAATACCTTCCAATTTTAAACCATAAAAAAAAGTTTTTCTATAAAAAGCCAAGCAGCTGAGCTGGTACCTCTATTCTTTATTCAAACTTTCCAACCGCATTCCGGTCTGGATTTTCGCTAAAGTTTTCATGGCGCTCGTTTTTAGCTAAAATATTCGAAGTACAGCTTACAGCGTGTTTTACTAAAAACGTTCTTGCTGGAATTATTTTGCAGTCTGGATAAGACATTTGACGTTCACTTGGATGAGGACAGGACGTACCGATTTTTGTCTAAAGGATGGGATTGTTTGGTTCACTGTGCAATGGAGAGTTACTGATTTTTGAAGTATTTTCTGTAAAGAAAAGTAGGTAGAGTGAAAAAGCTATGCAGGTATTATTATGTTAGTGCTGTTAATTAGGAAGCAGAAATACCAACCCGCACTGGGCCTGCCTGGTAGATTATAGTCCACTCTCCGGTGGCGTAACAATAGGGTGATAGGAGTGGCCAAATGCCACGGGCCATGAGCACAGGAGGATCCTGACATAAGTATAGAAATGCAAATTTTTACAACCTCTAGACAAACAAAGCAGTCAGGTATTCAATTTCGTAGGGGAAATTACGAAATTTACGTGGACGAAGTCGCGGGCGAAGTGCCAGTTATAAAAAATTATAACGTTTGTTGAGCTTCTGTTCATTGAGGGAGGGCCCTATCTCATGAACTTGCCACGGGCCCCAACTGGTATATTTACGCCACTGCTACTCCCTCGAAGAGAGGAGGCCTGTGTCCCAGTAGTGGGAACAATATAGGCTGATTATGATTATGATGATATATTTAATCCAGCCTCTATTATTTCCCATTTTGTGCTGCTAAAAATATGATTGTGGGATACTTTTTGGGGAATGTGGGCGTGATCATAGAATATCTATGGGCGTGATCTACTCGTATGTTTTCTGTGACTTTATTCATTTATCTTAATACAGGGTGGCAGGGGCATCGGCGCGCAAACTGTAACCATGGATTCAGCACATGAGTTTAGACCCCATAGCGTCGAAATTTTCCGACGGTTATAAAAAAAAAATCTTCTGTTTCATAGAAAAGTGCAATACCTACGCGGTCAAAACGTATGGAACAGCAATATATATTTTTTTAATAACTGACGAAAAATTTCGACGCTGTGGGGTCTAAACTCATGTGCTGAATTCATGGTTACAGTTTGCGCATCGATGTCCCCTCCCACCCTGTACACACACGTATACACGATTTCTCACAAATACGTGCACTGACTGGACAGGTCCTCTCACTCTGTGTGGTTATTTTCTCAAAAGACCATCTCAGACACCGATCTACATGGTCTTCATATGATCTGACCAAGATTATGTCTGGACTTTGAATTAATCTCAGACTGGTCAGATATGAAACGCAGACCTCATCTAGTTTTTAAAATATCATTGACGTGTAAAAGTGTTTGTGCAAACGTTTACTAAATAAAATCATTTATCGTTATCTCATCAAGTCAAACAAACATAGGTACATACCCACATGAATTAATTCTGAACGTGTCCCGTATCCGTGAGATATCGCTGTAACTGGTGTGATCCAGCAAGTGTTTAATTATGTTTACGTATGGCGAGCCGATAGCATCTCTAGAGATAGTGTTGGGAATTCACGGGGTATGCGGTGCGGGACTAGCGCTTGCATAATAAATAAAGGAGTGTCCATGGAGTTTCTTGCCAGTTCTTCTCCACAGGAGCGTTCTACTCTTTGGAATGGGCAACTCGCTTCATCTTTCTAAATGACTGACTCCTTGACAGTTCAAAAGTGCCTGATGGTTACAGTTTGATATATGTCTTATGTGTAGGTACCTATAATTTAGAGATGAAGTGATGAAATACATATATGTACTAGTTATGCTCTAGCTAAAGGAATTTCTTAAAGTATCCGTATATTTTGTGTGTCAAAGCCATGGTCCATTTGTGTGCCTTTCACCCAAATTCACTTCGTCGTTTATGCGTGATTGAATAAAAAAATCTATTCATACTTGACCAAAGTAATACTTCAAAAAGCTCAAGAACATGTTTTCAGATCCATCACCCACAATCCTTTGAGATTTCAGTAAATTGGGGTCATTTGAAACGCGGGCTTAAAGGTCCAACAATCGAGACGTCTCAAGAGATCTCGGAGCCACATAGCATTATTTAATAGCACCTACACATATGTAACTCGAAATTCAGATGCCTGTGACCTTTCACCGAGCCTTTGCAAGGCAAAAATTCAAGGACGTAACCTTCGACGTAATAATTGTTTTTTTTTCCCTTGCGAAGGCTCGGTGTAAAGAAGGTTTATACAGGGTGGCAGGGACATCGACGCGCAAACTGTATAAATGGCTGAATGGACATAATTTCTATGATATTAAGGATTTCTTTGACATACATTTATATTATATCTATTAATTTGAATTATTTAATTACTACTTACTGTTATTTTGACATCATAATTATTTTTGCATGCAATTGATACATATACTGTATAGCTAAACATGTGGACATTGTATTTAAATAAGACTGTAACACCATTATACCATGTTTAAGGCAAATAAAGACTTATCTTATCTTATCATCAGCATTCTTCTGCATTTATCCCAATTTATTTGGAGTCAGCGCAACATATTGTGTTTTTTTTCCATACTTCTCTGATAGTCGTCATTTCGGTAGTCACCCCCTCTCTAACCATAACTTGGTACATAAATACAGTATTCATTTATTGATTAACTGATGTCCAAACTAAGTCAGGGCTTGGATTTTGGGAGTCAGTCCTCAAACGTGGAGCATTATTATTGATATGGCTGGTGCAAAATAAAGTCTTGCTAGTTGTAAAACGAAACAGATACAAAATATGCAAAAGAATTTTGCTAGTTAAACCCAGTCCTCTGGAATTGATATTTGAAATTCTTTGAATATATCTCTCGCAGTAAACATCATAGAAAGGAAAATACGCATAACAAGGAATCTCAAGAATGCAGTTCACTATAACATAATATTATTCCCGGAACCCCGCGGGATATTCAAAGTCCTACAAGTACAGCACTATGGCAGTGACGTAGATGTAAGGCGGATCACAGACGGGCGATTAATTTGGGTCGAGTGTGCTGCGACGCAGGACGGCTGCACACGAGTCAATGGGCTTTGTCAAATATAACCTGAGATTAATCGAGAATTGGAGGCGAAGGATGAGAGGACGACAAAGTTTCTTACAGTTACTTAAGTCTTTGTTTTTGACAATATATTATAGTGATGTTGATTTGATCATGTTGAGGGGATGAATGAAAGGCGACAAAAAGTAAGGCTACGCTCGCTAAGGTCCCGCTACGCTTTGCTACGAGCGGTGCTACGGCGTAGCTCACACAGTTACTCGTTTTTAGGTATTATTTCGTTTGAAAGTTTTGTTATGTGATAGTAAACACTTA
This sequence comes from Apamea sordens, assembly GCA_945859715.1. Taxonomy (NCBI): domain Eukaryota; kingdom Metazoa; phylum Arthropoda; class Insecta; order Lepidoptera; family Noctuidae; genus Apamea; species Apamea sordens. The sequence goes on from OX244002.1 coordinate 4,649,810, forward strand.
TTTATTTTAAGTGATATTATATTTGTACGTGTCTGAAATCGCCAACCCGTCTGGAGCAGCGTGGCGATCAATGTTCGTGCCTTCTCTGTTTGAGAAGAGCCATTTGGCCTGCAGTGGGACAATAATAGGCTGGTATTATTATTATAAAAATGATATCGAACCCTGTCTACCGAGACCCCTCCGTGCCTCGGAAAGCACGTTAAGCCGTTGGTCCCGGCTGTCATTCGTGGATCTTTGACAGTCGTTACGGGTAGTCAGAAGCCCGAAAGTCTGACAACCAGTCTTACCAAGGGGTATCGTATTACCCAGTAACTGGGTTGTGGAGGTCAGATAGGCAGTCGCTCTATGTAAAATACTGGTATTCGCTGCATCCGGTTAGACTGAAAGCCGACCCCAACATAGTTGGGAAAAGGCTAGGCAGATGATGATGATATCGAACCCTGTCTTTCGTTACTCTAAATCTGTCTGGATTTCCAAAATAAAGTCGGTTAATCTTAAAGATTTCAGAAATTTCTTGCAAATTAATATTGATTTTCTCCTTTAATTGCGATTTACTTTCAACTTTTAATTTCAACTGTGTGACAAATTCCTTCATTGCGAAAATTCATTTCCTTCGGGAAATGTTGAGTGGTATGCTTATCCCAATAGACGAGGGATAAAGCTAAATATTTAATTTGTAATTCTATGCCAACAGGGCCACGGGCAGTCGTTAGTAATTTATTACAACATACCTGTGGAATGTGGGGATAATTGGGCAATTTGTTTGTTGATGTATAATTGGATAGTTTTTAAATGTAAGCTATACCTTGTTCATTAGGTTAACCGTTTTTTGACAGCTGTCTTAGAACGTACATATAACTATAACTTTAAAATACGTAATAAAATAAATATATAAACTTCCTTATCTTATTGGATTATCTTATTTATGGCTTCTTACAGACATTTTAATACCGCACGTGTATTAATCAATGTATTGTGTGTTGCTGCAATCACTAGTTCCACCTGTCAAAAAACGGTTTACCTAATGGACAGGGTACAGTTGCCACCTTCAGAAAGGTTTAGATATTTTTTTCATTTCAGGGCCCGTATTCCCGTAATTTAAAACGTTCAAAATCTAGTCGCAGTCTCATCTCGGCGACAAGCAAATGTCAAAAACTTGTCAAAATGTACGGAAATCAGACGTATTTTTGACAGATTGAGACTGAGATTGAGATCAGACTGTGAACGTTCTTAAAATTACGAGAATTACCCCGCTGATATCTGTATAGCAACAGATGCATAATTTTTATTCTATTTTTTATATACGTAACTCTTTCAACTATTACGTACCTACTCCATTAATTTATTTTATTTAAGGATTTACAATTACATACATTACAATTAACTGTAACAACAATAAAACTTGTTTAATAAATATGTTATCCTGTAATGCACTCAACTATATAGAATAGATAGCCACAGCTTACAATTATCGAGCACACATGCTCTGAATCTACCATCCCGCTCTGGGCCTGCGTGGTAGATTAGGTACAGTCCACTCCCTCTCAAACAGATAGGCCTATGTACACACGGCTACACGTCAAGCTATACAAAACCAGTTTGTCTTGGCCTCACTTTGTATGATATTTTCTCACAATGAACGGTCAGCCAATACTGGTTTTGCATAGCTTGATGTGTAGCCGTGTGTACCAGCAGTGGAAAAATTAAAGGCTGATTATTATTATGATCTGAATTCATAATTCAATTAAGAATACCTATCTATATACTATATATATATATCTAGATATGTATAAAAATGAATCCGTTGGTCACGCCATAACTTGAGAACGACTTTACCGATTTCATCCATATTTTTTTTAAGTTTTCCAATACTTTGTAGAAGGTTGTTGCGGAAAAAAAATTTAGAGAGTTACTTCACGCGGACGAAGTCGCGGACAAAAGCTAGTAAAAGTTTAAAAATGCATCAATACAATACAATAAAACCACCACAATTACCTTTATCATCAATAAGTATTTTGTCTGAACGAATTAATAAATAACTTACAAAAAAATAGCTTATATTTGATATACAACATTAGTTTTTGTTTATGCGAAACCTGAAACACGTGTCTAGTACTTTTATGTAAAGAATCCATGTACAAAATTTCAAAACTGTATCTTGAAAAATCACAAAGTTATAGGTCTGTTATGTTACGTGGTTGTCCGTTCAAAAATATGCTTACCAAGTCACCGCGCGGCGCGGCGGGGCGGCGGCGGCGGGCGCGGGCGCCTCCGTGCCGGCCGCCCCCCGCGCGCGCTTCCACAGTCGCACGCACGTTCATTGTCGGCGAATGTATTGTTACTAACTGGTGATAACATTTTCCATCACACTTGCAGGCTTTGGACTGTCGTAATAGTTAAGTGTAGGTAGATATTATTATTGTTACTTTATTCCACGACACTCGGATAGGTACCAAATTGTTCCTCGTATCGCCGCACTGCCAGGGATACGTTATCACCACAAACCGCTAGTGTACGCACCATTTCGGTGTACTGGGCATTTGAGTACGCAAACGACATGGTACACAATCACTTATTACAAATAGGTACACACTAAACTATTTCGCGTCTCGCGTTATGTCGCTCGCTGAGCGCAAGTGTTACACGTGCGTATACGACTGTTGCAACGGGGCGACTGAAGGGGTTGGGGGGAGCGATAGCTCCGCCCCGCTGCGCGTAGCGCTGCCTGTGCGCCGTGCGCGCCTGACCCGCGCCGGTTGTTATGACCTGTCGTAACCTTTGTACATATGATTGCGAATAGGTGTCCAACTCGTATCCTTTTTAAAATAATTTTGGGACAAAATATAACATGGTATAAAAATTATTGGAATCGATTCAGTTACTGATTCTGAACAAACTATATTCAGGTTTCGCATATACTAAAAATAATGTTGTATAAATCAAATAAAAACTTAAGAGATAAAATAATGATAAAATAATTGGAATGATAACTCAATTTCACATTCACATGTTGCATTATCTATTCCCTGCCTAACTACAGCCCCGGATCTTCAATTTTTTTTAGGCGGGGCAAAAACTGAAAAATGCCGCCCCCGCCCACTTACATTTATTTTTACCTATAACATCCATATAATTTCAGCTATCAGATGTCCACTAATTGATTGAAATTTGGAACCTTCTTAACTTGGGTTTGGATTATACCAGATAAACAAAATTTTCGGGATATGATGTCAGTGGTTGATTTATTAAATCTATAAAGTTTCAATTGCATAGCTCTTATACTTTACGATTTTATTATTATTATTTATTTATTTATCCTCACACTGGAACGCCATACGGCAATTACACCAATGATATTGATATCTAAAATACCCCGATTTCTTCACTGACTCACTGATGATCATCAATATTCTTAAGGTTCTTCCTGAAGTCCTAGAAAGCTGAAATTTGGTATGTAAGCTAGTAATAGTACACAAACAACAAAAAAAATTTAAAACTTGAAACTTTTACCCCCCCAACCCCTTAAACTAGGGGGTGAAAGTTTGTATGAGACTTCAGAGAGTTCTTGAGAGTCAAAATGTATAGCTTGGCCGTTTCGTTACTACAAGAACCATTGTATAACAGTTTTTCACCTTACGCTCATGTGAATGTAGCGAAATGGCCAAGCCACATATTTTGACTAAGGTGTAGAGTTTGCGAAGTTAGGCCTTGTAAAGTAGAGTAGTAAAAATAAAAATCAAATATGTGGGTGGTGTGGATGTTGGAAATTATCCCACGGGAACATGCTACCAGGATAAAAAGTATGTCCTTCCCCAGGATGCCCTATATCTCTTTGCCAAATCAGAAGTTCAGTGGTTTAGGTGTGAAAATGTAACATACAGTTTTAAGTTCAAATCCTCCCCTTAAAAAACGAATTACCCCTTTTTGCCCCGTCAGGGGTCAATTTATGCCCTTACAAAATGGTGGCAGGTTGAAGGCCAAAAATACCGCCCCAGGACCCGACGGCTTGCCGGGTAAAGCCTGGGTCCTGGCCTCGAGGGCTCTCGGGCCTCGACTGGAGGCGCTCTTAAGCGCATGTATGGAGAGAGGCCAGTTTCCACTCCGCTGGAAGACGGGGAAGCTGGTCCTCATTCAGAAGCCAGGGCGCCCTGCGGACTCTCCGTCCGCAGAACGGGCCATAGTGCTGCTCGACGAGGTTGGCTAGGTCTTTGAAAGAGTTATTGCGGGCCGCCTCGTTTGACACCTGGTGAGGACGGGGCTGGATCTTGCGGACTGCCAGTTTGGCTTCCGCAAGGGGCGCTCGACGGTGGACGCCATCATGCGCGTGAAAGCCCGCACGACGGGGGACGCGGTGTCCCGGGGTGGGGTAGTCGTGGCGGTGTCACTCGACATCGCCAACGCGTTTAACACCCTGCCCTGGAGCTGCATTGGGGAGGCACTCCGGTATCACCGGGTGCCGACTTACCTCCGTCGAGTAGTCGGGGCGTATTTGACGGACAGAGCCGTCATCTACCCCGGTCGCGACGGGAACTGGAACCGGCGAGAGATGTCGTGCCCGTGTCCCGCAGGGATCGGTTCTGGGGCCGCTCCTGTGGGACATCGGTTACGACTGGGTGCTGCGAGCCGACCTCCCTGAAGGCGTCAGCGTAGTTTGCTATGCTGACGACACGCTGGTCCTGGCGCAGGGGAGGTCGCATCAGGCGGCGGCCGACGCGATGACACGCAGGGTTGCGATAGTCGTGGAAAGGATCCGGCGGTTGGGTCTCGAGGTGGCATTGCACAAGTCCGAGGCCTTGTCCTTTCATGGGCCCCGGTACGGCACACCTTCGGGATCCCAACTAGTGGTAGGAGGGGTTCACATCGGCGTCGAGACAACGATGAGGGTCTCGTCTTCGACAGCCGGTGGAACTTCGTCGAGCATTTCCAACGTTTGGCCCCCAAACTGGAACGGGCCGGGGCCGCCCTAAGGCGGCTCTTGCCCAACCTGAGGGGGCCAAACGCCTCCTGCCGGAGGCTTTACGCGGGGTTCGTACGTCCATGGCCCTATACGGGGCCTCGGTGTGGGCGCGTTCACAGCGGCTGCGAGCCGCCCACTATCTGAACGCGCCCCAAAAGGTGGTAGCACTACGCCGGGGGGAAACTCCGCGATCTCATGGTGGAATGGAAGGCGCGACTATCGCAACCCAGCGCAGGGCACGCCACGATAGCGGCGGTAAGACCCCTCTTTGAGGAGTGGCTAGAGAGGCATCACGGCGTTCTCACCTTCCGCCTGACGCAGGTCCTCTCCGGACACGGATGTTTCGGGAGGTTCCTGCACATCATCAGGCGGGAGGAGACGCCCGGGTGTCACCACTGTCAGGATCGCCCAGAGGACACGGTGGAGCATACGGTGGAGGTCTGCCCCGCTTGGGCAGAGCACCGCCGTGTCCTCATAGAGGCGATCGGCAGCGGCGGCGACCTCTCGCGTCCAGCCCTGGTTCAAGCCATGGTCCGGGGCGAGAGGGAGTGGGAGGCAGTCACCTCCTTCTGCGAAGCAGTCATGCTAGCGAAGGAGGTGGCGGGGTGGACGAGGGAACGAACCTCACGCCTCAGCCACCGCGGGAGACGCTGCGGGCGTCGGGAGCCGCGTAACGACTCCCGGCCACCGTAGGCGCGGGCCTGCGGGCGGAGAGTAATGGGTAACTCACCGTCCGATCAGGACCAGGCCCGTGCCGGACGGCGCGTATATGTTCCACGCGCGCCTCAAAGAGATGTCAGCATTAGTGACGGAGCCCGAAGACGGAAGACGAAGACGGAGCCCGATTTCCCATCTGAGATGATTTCCCATCAGGAGTTTCGAGTTAATTGGACCGCGCATTCAATTACTTCCACACAAACTTAAACACCTCCCCCTTTGAGGGGTAGTTTTGAAAAACTTATAATACTTAATAGACTTTATTTTACTTTCTTAGGCGAGTATTCTTCCCAAGTTTCAAGTTTATTAACTAAATGAATAAGATTTTTCATATAAACTGTATCCCCGCTTTTCATCCACTTAGGGGTGGAGTTTAAAAAAATAATTTGGGATGTATTCATAACTTGACTCAAAGATTATTTATACTAATTTTCGAGTTAATCAAGCCAAGCAGTAAAATCCTCCCCTTTAAAATTGACTACCCCTTTTCAGCCCGTCAGGGGTAATTTTCGAAAAACTAGGGGAGTTTTCGAATATAGCTTCATCTCTTTCGCACGCACGGTAACCAAACGCGTGCTGCCGCGATCTGCGATTCCTGTAGGCGAGCGGGCGCGTATTTTGAACTATGCCTACGCGCCTCGCGAATAATAAATGTTCGTGCAGCACGTCTCACTCCGCGCTCTGGGTATCGGTCGAGTTGATATGGCCATGAAATTTCTGTACTTGTACTATTATTTATTCCGTGGTCAAAGTTAAGTAAATGATGAGTTGTCCATTCGTCTGTAAAGTGTGAATTTGGCCGGCCTCTGAATTTGCCGCCCGGGGCTTATGGCCCCGGCTTGCCCCCCCTAGATCCGGGGCTGCCTAACTAACATACACCTGTCATTTATTTGGACAGGCTTAATAATAATATGATAATAATAATAATTCTTCATTGACATAATAGGTTACAAAAACTTGTTTGAAGCCTCTGACTCCTGAGGGGCAATTCTCGTAATTTTAAGATCGTTCACAGTCTGATCTCAGTCTCAATCTGTCAAAAATTAATCTAATTTCCCTGCATTTTGTCAAATTTTCACATTTGTTTGTCGCCGAGATGAGACTGCGACTAGATTTCGAACGTTTTAAATTACGAGAATACGCCTTCTGAACTAGGTGTACCTGTATGTCAGGAGTCAGCGCCCTCTCCCATTTTATTTGGCTTTTTTTTTTTGAGGATGGGACAGCATCAAATGACCCCTCCCGCTCTGGGTGGAGCAGAAGGGAGTGTCAGACTCTTACTGACTAAAACCCACCCGTGTTCCTTCCTTAGCCCTTTATGTTATTTTATTTGGCTTAGGTACTAATGTCAACATAGGCTTAATTCCATGTCTGGGTTAGTTTGTAACTAACTCAACATTGTTAATAAATTGCTCTAAAGACGGGAACCCTTCTCTAGCACCAGCATGATTTTGTTTAGATGAGTTGGATAACTTTACAGTCCGGCTATCGAGAGCATGCGTTCCCGACACCTGTCAGTGCGGAATACTACATAGTAGCAAAGTCGCAACACGTATTTGTTTGTATGAAACTGACAGGTGTCAACAACGCATTCTCACATCGGCCGCACTGTAACAGAAATACAGGTACACACACTAGTTTCACAAATTCTTGCATAATTTATTATCGGATGTTTAGATTAGAACTGTGATTTTTAAATTAGGTTTAGCTTAATTGGATCAACAAGCCATAGGAAAAAATGAGTTAGGACTATTTTTTTTACTGTTTACCAAAGATGATGATGATGATGGACACTACGACTACGTCATTGCATTTTTTGGGTTTCGTATTCAAAGGGTGCAAACGGAACCTATTACGAAGTCTCCGCTATTCGTCCGTCTGTCTATCACCGGGCTGTATCTTATGAACCATAATAGATAGGCAGTTTAAATTTTCACAGATTGTGTATTTCTAACGCCGCTATAACAACAAATAATAAAAATAAAATAAGGGTAATAAAAATTAAAGACACCCATTTAATTTCTGCATACCTGCGTGTGCGCGTCCCACTCGCACTTGACCGTTTTTTTTAATGTACTTAATGACGAACAGCTGTTTTTATCAGTCAATGCAACTAAGTGATTTCTGATTCTGACCCAAAATATTCCATAAAAAAATCATAAAGGACTCGAACTTGGTAAAATCTTCTCAATAAAATAGAGAAACAGGAAAAGACTCAGAGGCATAATTTGATAAAAGATCAATAAAGATCTCCATAAAGCCATTATTTTCCCTTCAGACCATTGCAAATTCAATATTAAAACCAATCTTGAAGACAAGATAATCAAATGATTCCTTCTAATAACTAAATACTCAATATATCTTACAATTAGCTGCGAAGAAATCCTGATCCTTCCACTCGGGTGACCGGATTGATTCGCATCGGGATCGGTCGTGCGCGCAAATCGTTCCGGTCCATCTCACGGCAATTTGACCCAGATTGACGGTTTACTGACGGCTGATTCACGATTTTTGTAGAAAAAGCTGTCAAGGTATGAAGAGTGGTCATTTGCTGGAATTTTCAGAGGTGAAGAAGTTAAAAGCAGGGTTTGTTTTACGCTTTGGATACAATGAATTGTCTCACCTTAAAAAAAAAGTATAAACATCCAAATTGAAAAGAGGGGCTTGTGGCTAAGTAATAACTGCCGCACGGGTCGATCGATCAGGTTAAGCTACGCTTGCCGCGGTTGGTCCGTGGATGGGTGACCATTTTCACAAATCAAGACCCCTCCGTGCCTCGGAAAGCACGTTAAGCCGTTGGTCCCGGCTGTCATTCGTGGATCTTTGACAGTCGTTACGGGTCGTCAGTAGCCCGAAAGTCTGACAACCAGTCTTACCAAGGGGTATCGTATTACCCAGTCACTGGGTTGTGGAGGTCAGATAGGCAGTCGCTCCATGTAAAATACTGGTATTCAGCTGCATCCGGTTAGGCTGGAAGCCGACCCCAACATAGTTGGGAAAAGGCTAGGCAGATGATGAAACATCCAAATTGAAAACCTCTCCTCCTTTTCGAAGTCGGTTAAAAATAAACTTTTTTGCCATATCAGAATTGGCAATATCCCGGTTTCTGAAAGCCGAAACTAATTAAACTGTTTTCAAATCTCATTAAGTCATCGCAGGAACTAATCATGAGTTTTGACAGCGTATCTACTTATTTCTAGAAATCGAATTATACGGTGTACGCACAAAAGGCACAGAGGAAAAAAAAACAAATAATACTCGCCTATTCAAAGGGCTGATTTTTTAACCGACGGATAATTTTTATTCGTGAAATAAAATTGACGTCTGACAGTTTTTGTACGGAAGAACTGTCAAAAATATTTAAAATTATTTCTCTGATAAAATTATCTGGCAAAATCAGCCCTAAATTAATCACACCGTCCTATCGCCAATCACTGCTCACCAAATTGTATAAATGCTGTTTTAGTGTTAAAAATAATTATTTTGCAGACAAATCTGTCTAGGTAAATCTGTGAAGGGTCTCGTGGCTAAATAATAACAGTCACACGGGTCGTTCTTCAAGGTTAAGTAACGCTTGCCGAGGTTGGTCCGTGGATGGGTGACCATCCATAACAAATCGAGACCCCCTCCGTTCCTTTTTTTTTTGGGTGGGACGTCATCAAATGTCCTCAACCGCTCTGGGCTCAGCGGAAGGGCGTGTCAGACTTTTACTGACTAAAACCCACCCGTGTTCCTTCAGTTGCCTTTGCCAGGGGCCACGCTATCTCTTTCAAACAACTCGCGGTCCTGGCGGCATCGGCCTTAGCGGGCCCCGTCAGTTCGTGCTGACATCTCTTTGAGGCGCGCATGGAACACAACGCGCCGTCGACCCGGGCCTGGTCCTTACCGGGCGGCGAGCTGCTCGCCGCCCATCCCCTCCGTGCATTAGAAAGCATGTTAAGCAGTTGGTACCAACTGTCAGTCGTTACGGGTAGTCAGAAACCCGAAAGTCTGACAACCAGCCTTACCAAGGGGTATTGTATACCTACCCAGTAAGTTGGTATAAGGCTAAGCAGATTGATTTTTGATCTGTCTATTCTGTAAAAAAATCATCAAGAAATCTTTGGTGAAGTGAGCTGTCATTCCAACTGAAGCTAGGCCAATGCCCTAGCTTCAGTTGGAATGACAGCTCGACCTTCTGCCGGTCCATTCTGTAAAAATCTCACCGTGAAAACTCAAGTGAAGTGAGCTTGATGTGAGTTGTCAGTAGTGTCAATCCCTAGCATTATAATTTGGAATGACAGCTCACTCCACGCTCACTTCACCTAAGTTTTCACGGTGAGATGGTTACAGAATCGCACTGCTGTTCAAGCGCACTTTACCAAAGTTTTTACGGTGAGATTTTTACGGAATAGACCTGAGGGGTAATTCTCGTAATTTTAAAAACGTTCACAGTCTGATCTTAGTCTCAATCGGTCAAAAATAACCTCTAATTTCCCTACATTTTGACAAGTTTTTGATATATTTTGTTTGTCGCCGAGATGAGACTGCGACTAGATTTCGAACGTTTTAAATTACGAGAATTGGCCTTCTGTTCAAGCGCAATTTACCAAAGTTTTTACGGTGAGAATTTTATGGAATAGACCAGATGTTTATGTCAACAGCTGAAAACACTCACGCGACTAAAAACCGTGTCATAAGCAGAGCGTGCGAAAAAGTACTTAACCTCGAGAGATGTCTTTGACTTGTGCAGCATTTGAAGCACCCAAGACTTACTGCCACTTAACTAAGTAGTCTTCAGCTTAATTATAGAGCTAAACGGTTTAACTATTAGCTATAATTGGTCTTAATTTAGCTACTAGGTCGCACAGCGGGGCTTTGAGGCTATTTATCTTCGTTCTATACTTCGTTCGTACTTTACGTTTAGTACGTCGGTTTTGACATTTTGGCAAGACGTCTAAAACTTCCACTTAATATAGTTTTTTTAATTTAGCTTTAATATTTTATATTTAGCTTTAATTATTATTGGTCTTAAATTAGACCTACTCAACGTTTCCATTTCTTGGATAAATCCTTTAAAAAAACTATATTTAGCTTTAATTATTATCGGTCTTAAATTAGACCTACTCAACGTTTCCATTTCTTGGATAAATCCTTTAAAAAAACTATATTTAGCTTTAATTATTATTGGTCTTAAATTAGACCTACTCAACGTTTCCATTTCTTGGATAAATCCTTTAAAAAAAACTATATTTAGCTTTAATTATTATTGGTCTTAAATTAGACCTACTCATCGTTTCCATTTCTTGGATAAATCCTTAGCTTTAATTATTATTGGTCTTAAATTAGACCCATGTGGAACACGGGAACGGGTTTTAGTACTGTTTATCTCAGTTCATCAAGGTGTTGTAAGAAAGAAGAAAAAAGAAAATACATTTATTTGCGGGAAACATGACACAAAACACAAAAAATAACAAGTAAATGCTGTAGTAGAGAGTAGTCTAGAGAGTAAGTACGTTGTAAGTCCAAAAATACCTACTATGTAATGTATCATCTGCCTAGCCTTTTCCCAACTATATTGGGGTCAGCTTCCAGTGTAACCGGTTTTTTTTTTGTTTCCTTTATTGGCCAACCAACAAATTGTCTACACTGTAATAATATAAAGTGCTATCTACCATAATCTAGGGTTAGTGTAACAATTTCTTACAGGTTAACCCCCCCATAAACATTGGAATGATGCAGATGCGGATGCAGCTGAATACCAGTATTTTACATGCAGCGACTGCCTATCTGACCGATCTGAGCGATTACCCAGTAACTGGGTTGTGGGCAACGAAGTTAATGAGTAATACGAAACCCCTTGGCGAGACTGGTTGTCAGACATTCAGGCTTCTGACGACGCGTAACGACTCTCAAAGATGCACGAATGACAGCCAGGACCAACGGCTTAACGTGCTTTCCGAGGCACGGAGGGGTCTTGTTATTTAAAGATGGTCACCTATCCATGGAGCAACCGCGGCATGCGTAGCTTAACCTGATCGATCGACCCGTGCGGCTGTTATTACTTAGCCACAAGCCCCTCCTATGTGATACTAAAGCAAAAGCCTACAAGTATGACTCTTATTTCTTACAAACTACATAACTGTAATGTAGGCAATAATTTCAGGCTATTTACCTTATAATGCGAAACCACGATGTAGAAGCTAAAAAGCTTATTTTCGGGCAATTGGGCTCTATTTAAGTATGTCACGTTCGTGATCCCACAGTTTAGGATACGCACGCGAAATACTATTTAACCCTAAAACTCTGCGTGATATTCGCGGTGCCCGATAAAAGGGCTGTGAGCTAAATTATTTAGGATTATTCGTGTAAAAAAATGTATAAAATACGCCTTTGTTGTACGTGAATGTGTAATGTCGAAAATTACGCCTAAAGCCTATATTGTTATAATAGATTAATACAGGGTGGCAAGGACATCGACGCGCAAACTGTTACCATGGATTCAGTACATTATTCTAGACGTCTATAGCGTATAAATAACCGACGAAAAATTTCAACGCAAGGTTGAGAATCATGTACTGCCGGTCGATTCTGTAAAAATCTCACCGTGAAAACTCAAGTGCTTGCTAGCTTGATGTGAGTTGTCAGTGGTGTCAATTCCTAGCATTATTTGGAATGACAGCTCACTCCACGCTCATTTCACCTAAGTTTTCACGGTGAGATGCTTACAGAATCGCACTGCTGAATCCATGGTAATCGATTGCGCTGAATCAATGTCCCTGCTATCCTGTATATTCTGAAGGAAAAACCTCTGTTCAGTAACATGTCTATATTATTTTATCAACTGACTTACCGATAAAATAAAAAAAGGGTATCTTTTCGTGTTCAGTAAAAAGGGATCATCGATACCTATTGTTTTGTCGACGAGCAAGGGTTAAAAATATTCATTTTTCGTGTGAAGGTTACCCCGATAAAATCTGTGATAATGGAAGGCGATATGATTAGTGGTCTGCTGTATTGACTTCCAATGAATTTCAGTCATATTGTAACGTTCAATTTGATTTATCGCTCAAATCAAATCGAAACGTGGAAATATTATTTGATCCATTTGGAGAAAGTATCTTCGTGTCCGGGCAACGCCATTATTTCAACAGTAGAATAACCTACCTACAGGTATTTCTAAGAAACCAAATTACGGTAACATAATCATTGATTTGTCGAACTCTGAAGCAGTTTTAAAACTAAAGCGCTAAACTTCTAGGCATAGGATGATAATAATTCAAGAGAAAAATATAAATATTCAAAGTAAGTAGCCCAGAAACGCTTTGATATTGGAAGAAATACAATACGCTCGGTAAATTGAAGCAATGAATCTGCATGCCTAGTCCTTTCCCAACTAGGTGGGGGTCAGTTTCCAGTCTAACCGAATGCAGCTAAATATACCGAGCGACTGCCTATCTAACATCCACAACCCAGTAACTGGCTAGCACGATACCCCTTGGTAAGATTGGTTTCCAGATTATTAGGCCACCGACTGCTCGTAACGACTCTCAAGACGCGGCTTGACGTGCTTTCAGAGGCACGTAGAGGTCTCGATCGATATGTAATGGATGGTCATCCATCCATGAACCGATAGCTCAACCTTCGATGCCCGTGCGGCTGTTATTATGTAGCCACACGACCCTTTTTTTTCAGGATGGGAAATCATCAAATGACTCCTCCCGCTCTGGGTGGAGCAGAAGGGAGTGTCAGACTCTTACTGACTAAAACCCACCCGTGTTCCTTCCTTAGCCCTTTATGTTCCAGGGCAGCGGTAACCCTTTCGGATGTTCCCGCTACCCTGGCAGGCTTCGGCCCTATCGGGCCTCGTCAATCTTGCTGACATCTCTTTGAGGCGCGCGTGGAACACGTACACGCCGTCCGGCACGGGCCTAGTCCTGATCGGACGGAGAGCTACCCTTTACTCTCCGCCCGCAGGCCCGCACCTACGGTGGCCGGGAGTCGTCACGCGGGTCCCGACGCCCGGAGCGTCTCCCGCGGTGGCTGAGGCGTACCGATAGCTCAACCTTCGATGCCCGTGCGGCTGTTATTATGTAGCCACACGACCCTAACCCTAACTTGAGCAACCACAATAAACACCGTGTTCGGAAATGAACAGTTGAAATACGTAACGTGTTCAAATGAAATTGTTCCTATATTTCACCAGGTACACAATAAACTCGTTTGCAAGATCCATAATGGCTTTGTAGAACGAGTCGTAGCGCGTAGCTTACAAGTCCCGGGTAAATACATTACGTAGTTAAAAATCACAGGTTTTTCATACCTTTTTACAATATAAAGCGGGTGCTGTTTGCTTCTGTTTCCGGTTAAATTTATTATGGTTGTAATATAACTTGGCTGCGGAAATTTAAAAAGGTTCAATTACAGAGACAATGGGTGTTTTTTTTTTTCTTCTATTGTGTTCTTTGACCATTGTTTTGTTCATATGCTCTGCCGTATTGGATAGTTTAAACCGTGAAAATATACTGCAAATTAGGCAGAATAGCATAGCATAATAAGCCTATATTTTTCCCCCTGCTGGCCACAGAACTACCTCTGTGAGAGTTATTGGGCAGTAAATGGCCGCAATCCACCACGGGTGGTGGTGGATGTCGGATTTAGGCCGACGAATATTGTGATAAATATGTACTACCTTTCACAAGTTCTTCGTAACTGGCGCTATATTATGCCGGGTATAGATTGGTGAATCAAATTCACCTCGTTGTTGTGTTGTATTGGATTTTGGACGGCTCACTTGTGTTACATCAGTAAGGTTTCACCAATCTGTACCCAACATTAGGCTTCTCATGTTCAATTCTAATTCTATAATAATCCATTCGCATTTCTTAGCATTATCAGCCTATAATGTTCCCACTCCTCTCTGTGAGAGGGAGTGGGCCATAATCCACCACGCGGGCCCAGTGCGGGTTGGTAGATGTCTCATTTCTTCGTATTTCTGGTTCTAGGATATGTTCAAGATGTTTTCCTTTACCGTTTTTGAGAGTAAGTAGTAATTATGAAAATTTTTTACATAAAGTAAAGCGCGTGTTGGGGTTCAAACATACGACCCAACACTGCTCGCTTTCACTTTTTTATCACATTTTTATTATAAAGTTTACTTGTACACCTAGCTACACGATGACAGGGTGTGACTTGTTGTCTCTGAAGATAGGTAAGTATAGTGATTCCCTACTTTCCGTCTTAATTATAATAATGGAAATCACATGTTAGTTGTCCAGCTTTGACAAATAATATTAACAGAACACGCGATTTGACGTGAAACTCAAGTATATTTTACATGAAATTCGGGCATAGTTTTTTGTTTTTTTAATTAGTAGGAAGTGGGGCATTCTGATAAGCCTGTCGTGTTTGATACATTTTATGTATATGTGAAAATGTCAAGCACCTCTGCTAGGAAACAAGAGACGGGGATTTTATCAAAAATAACTTGAAAATTAATAAGGTCATAAACTACCTCTATCACTTTCCGTACGCATAATCGCTTAAATTATTTATTTAATAAACAAATGTTTAAGAACAATGTTTTCCGGTATAAATTCGACAAAGTTAAACACGTACGTACACCTATTGAAATAAACAAAACGTTATAAACCCCTGGAAGTGACTAGTCTCGTAAACATAAAATTTTAAGCAATTATAAATTCTGGTACCAAACAATTAAGTCTTTTTTCCTTTGCGGAGAGTTTCAGAAAGAAATTCTGGAACGTTTTTAAATGGCCTTCGAAATGTCAAAAGTTCAAAGATTGTTTGTTCCAAACGTTTTGGTAATGGAAGCCTATTAAAATTGGCGCGAATTGATTTTGAAAGGCTGTATTATTATTAAAAGATTGGCCATTAAAAATTTTTGATGATGTTTAGCGGGAAATTGGAATAATTCCTGGAATAATAAAAAAATGCTTTTTCTGGGTGGTAATAAATTTGCTTTCATTGATAAACTGATATACACTTTTAAAAGTATACCTATTGTTATATTTGTTTATTATATCGACTAATTCCAAATGGGCATTCTGGAATACCTATGGTGAATTGATCGTATAGAATTTCTTACAAGTACCTATTAGTGTTTCTTGTCTATTGTGCTTCCTTCGTAAAAGATTGAAAAACAATTTTTTAATAATAAATATGAAGTATTATCCTGTAGTGCGATTGTGTTCAAAGGGGTGTCAATTCAAATATTCTGTATTTTTACGATGTTTTTTATTGTTAATAAATTAATAATAAATACATAACAGTGGCTAAATAATTACAGTTTTAAGTAACAAACAAAGACAAATTAAATAAAAGATTAAATTACAATATCACAAGAAAAACAGTATTCATATTTTACATAAATAAACTGACTTTATATCTAGATTCAAATACTAAAAATATATATAATATTCAGTTTTAAGTGACAGAAAAGAAAAGCAGAAACTACAAACTAAAGCAGAAATTACAAACTAAAGCAAAAATTACAAAAAGCAGAAAGCGAAAAACCAAGATAACTAAATCAGGCAACAACAGTGAGATAAACGGCTATTAATTAAGGAATCGCTGGAAGATCATATTTATTATCCTAAATGCAAATTGCTTAAGTCGGAACAGTCATAAACATGAGCTAATTGCGACACTTATTCACTTTGAATCGTTTCCCTCCTTCGCATAAAGTAATTGACTATCGAGTAAACGAAACTTCAAAAGTACTTTAATGCATTCTCAGAGGGTAATTCTACTATTTTTAAGAATATTCGCATTCTAATTTCAGTTTAAATCTGTTAAAAATACCTTTAATTTACCTAGATTTTTGTCAAGTTTTTACATTTATATGGGATTGCGACAAGATTTTGAATATTTATAGGTACGGAAATTGACCTTCAGTTAAAATTCTTACATTGGAAAATTTTATAAATATTGTTCTGATAAATAAGTAATTAGGTCTGTACCAAAAATAGGTAAAAAAAATAGGTAGTTAAAAATGGTTATTTGACATTTATGATACCCAAATCTACAAACTAATTTTGGGTCTACATCCGCAGCTGAGATCCATTATGATTCAATAGTAATTTACTTATGACACAAAAATTACTACTATACATTCAAAACTACTATTTCATGATTATCAATTTCTACTATCATTTTATAAATATAAAATCTATACCATTGTCTATTCCAACTGTCGCATTCGCTGCCATGTTGTTCCATTTTCAAAATATTTATTGCCAGGAGGACACTTCTTTTTCGTACTTCTTCGTGTAAATCTTCTGGGGGTCGTACTTGTCAACTGCCTGCTTCCAGTATTTAGGTTCATACTTGATCAGATGCTTCATCACCTTCTTGATGCCCTTGCGTTGACGGTCAGAGCATTTGGAGCACCCGGTCTTGAGGCCGTCGGAAATGTAATCTGTGATGAGGAAGATTATTGTAAATGCTGTTATGAATAATAAGAAATGAAGGTGATGAACTGGTGAGGTAACTCGCAGTTGTGTGTAGTACGGTTGTTTAGAAACAAATCAATTTCAAATTCAAACATAAACTTTTGAATTGTCAAGGAGTCATTCAGACAGAATAATGAAGCTAGTTGCCCATTCCAAAGCGTAGTAGTACATTCCTAAGGAGAAGAATGGGAAAGAAACTCCACAGGCACTCTTTTGAATCATTACTCAATAAAATAAATTAACCTAAATGCAGCTGAAGTAGTTTTTTATTGAAGTGAAAACTTCTTTAGCGGCCTTGTGCACTTTTTTTGTGATGTAAACATTTTTAAACTCGCGTCAGGACACGTGACCTGATCGAAAATTCGTAAGACGGAGGTCGCGACAGGACACGTGACCTGATCGAAAATTCGTAAGACGGAGGGAAAGTGAACCGTATTCCAAAATATCAAAAATGCACAACGTTATTTATTCAAGTTTTCACTTCTGCCGGCACTCCCGGAGTGCAACCCGTTTTTTGGAACGAAGTTCCTTATCGCGCGTTGTGAAAGGGGGCTAGACGGAAAAAATTCTTACGAAAAGTTGTCACGACACAATCGCTACGAGTGCTACGCCGTAGCCGATGCGCAGATTATCCGCTACGCAGCTACGTCGTCGCAGAGCTACATAATAAATTATCTGCTCAACAACGTAAATTGATTTATAGAAGATTTTTATTGGAACGAAGTTTTGGAACGAAGTTCCTTATCGCGCGTTGTGAAAGGGGGCTAGACGGAAAAAATTCTTACGAAAAGTTGTCACGACACTTTTTGCTATAGTAAGCTATTGTAAGCTGTGCGGCGTCGCATGTTTCTCTGTCTGTCTGTGAACTTCGTTCCATCCGGGTGTCCCTTGACACCTCTCAAGTTTTTTTTTTGCCTAAGTTATTCTAAAACCTTCATCACAAAAAGCATTAGGTAACTAACTTGCGGGATTAATCTACGTAGACATTGGTACTCCGTAGTAGTGTTTCAGCGAAAGTCTAAAGTGATCTCATTGCTTCGAACAGGAAGATCTATCTAATCCATCTATCTTACTAGCCTGTATTGTCGCATGGCAGGGCAAAGGCTCCCTCTTCTTTTTCTATCCCTAAGACAAACTTTTTAGAGCATTATCTCCCAAAGAAGAAAAAGGCTCCAAAAAGTTTGTTTCAGCTAAATTAAAGTAGCCAAGTGGACGATCATGTTGTGGAAATGGAAAATCCGTCGATCTTATACACTCAAATGTGAGTATAGTTATCTAATAAATGAATAAATCGAAATAAAAAGTTTTTTTTTTTCTGAATAAATTAATTATTATTATTATAGTTATCTAATGACGCGTCAGAGTATCTATGTCTCAGTTTGTAACTATTCAAAAGTAAGATCTGTTTAATGAAAATCTTAAATTCATTCATTTGACCTAAAGAAGGTGGCTGGGACTGACTGGATGCGGAAGGCGGTGGACAGGGTGTTGTGGCGCAGCCTGGGAGAGGCCTATGTTCAGCAGTGGACTGCAATAGGCTAAGTTGATTGATTGGTTGATTCATTCATTCATTCACTGACAACGAACAACCTAAACCGCTGGGGCTAGTAGCATGAAATTTTGCACGAGAGTTCCTTTTATAACGAAAGTGAGCACTAACGAAAGATTAGAAGGAAAAAACATACCCTAAAGGGGTTAAAAAAAACGGGGATGAAAGTTTATATGAATGTTCGTAATTTTTTTTTGCGGATTTACCTTCGCGCGCACCGCCTGTGATCACAGAACCACAGTGCACACAGTGTGCACAGAAGTGATCTCAATCAACATTTTGTTCGTCTACTTACATTTAAGCTCCTTTCCTTCAGCAGTGCAAGGTCCCTGGTCGAGGGTGCACTTCATGTAGCCATTCAGCATCCTCTTGTTGCCCAGGACTTCATCCAAGTTCATGTTGTCATACTTATGGGAGTATTCCTCAGCCTGCACACATGCGAGGACGATAGCGACGGCTACTAGGATGAGTTTCATCCTGGAATAAATGAGAGAAAATGGGTGATTAAATATTCCAGCACAAAACGGTGAAGGAAAACATCTTGAGAAAACCGGCATGACCTAGAACCAAAAATCGAAATCGAAGATATGAGACATCCCACAACCCGTCCTGGGCCCGTGTGATGGATTACGGCCCATTCTCTCTCTCTAAAGCAGGAGGCCTGCAACCTGACAATGGGAACATTATAATAATATGCTGATTAGGCTATTATGAAGTGCTAATATATACAGGGTTATTTGTAAAAGACCAGCAACCTCTTAAGAGGTCATTGTACTCAGGGAGCAGCTGATTTTTTTTTTCGCGATTTCAGTTTTGGTCCCATAGTAAAAGTTGTTCATAATGATGAGTACAATGACCTCTTAAGAGGTTGCTGGTGTTATACAAATAACCCTGTATAGATACACTTAGATTTTTTTTATCAAATGGAGTTTGAATGTCAAAAATGAAATTTCGGCCTGATCTATGTAATGCAAAATTAGTTACTTTAGTATCAACAGATGAGTAATCTTTCTATCCTGTGGTTGTTCTTGTATGGCAGAAGATCACATTGAGTGATAACAATACAAATGCAATTGTATTTGTATTGAATTCAGTTTGTGTTTAAGTGTTTAGTGGAATACCATCCAAACTTTCGCATTTATAATATTAGTTTGGATGCGAAAGTAACTCTGTCTGTCTGTCTGTCTGTCTTTGCTTCACGCCTAAACTACTGAACCGATTTGTGTGAAATTTGGTACAGACATAGTTTGGAACTTGAGAATGGACATAGGGTAGTTTTTATTACAAAAAATAAAATAAAAAATAAAATTTATTCCGGACATACAGCGCCATCAAGAGTCGGCATCAATTCAGTACTGAAAATTCATCGGAAAAATGTAAATAAATAGTAAGAACTATTTGGGTAAAACCAAAAATCTGCCGGAAGTCACTATTCCACGCGAACGAAGTCGCGGGCAAAAGCTAGTTTCTAATAAATGTTTATGAAACAAAAATGAAACTGAACTGAAAGTTTTAGTGTTATTCCTTATAGCGATGTCCCATAACCGCCATCTGGGTGTTTGTTACATTTGACAAACTTTATTTTGAGCGAACAAATTAAATTTGAGATTATTCTGCAAATCACGTTTTTATCTAGTCTAGCAGATGATACCCATAATAAAAACAAAACAGCTGTTCTTGATAAGTTTCATAAAAGTTATCTTTTCAGGCAGATTATCAAAGTTATTTACTATCGTTTATTATGAAGAGAAAATGGTGTTTAATAACGTATTCATTTTGTTCTTTTCAGGTAAGTTACGCGAACAAGAAATAAGACGATGGTGATGTAAAAAAAGGTGTTTTGGTAGGTACTGTAAAGGTTGTCTACTAAACTTGACCTTATGGCTGACAATAAAATAACTCTGGTTGCATTCGAACAGTCAGGCGAGTTTAGAATGAGGTTTCAAATACTTGTATTAGGGTTTTGTTAAAAAAAAAACAGTGATAATATAGCGGCAGTCATTTAAAGACGTTAGCTTGGAATAAACCATATTGTTACGGTATGTAACGTATTAACGTAATAAACCGTAACGTACAGAAATCATAACGTTGTTTGATTTCTCACAGTACGTAGGTAAGTGAACTTCAAAAGCTTATTTAGCAAAAAAAAAATTATAAACATCCAAATTGAGAACCTTCTCTTTTTTTTGAAGTCGGTTAAAAAGTGAGTGAAAACGTTTTCATAATATTTTAAGTGATACCTACCCACTGGAAAAAAGTAAAAGTTTTTATAGTACCCAACGCAAACGCTAAAACATGAAAACACATTTAACTTTATAATGTTAACTGAGCTAAATGTTTATGTCTCCCAGGTGGAGCAGGGTTGCGATATGAAAATATTATGCCTAACTTTTCATTTTCATCATCATTCTCCTAACTTTTCATTATATAACACAAAATAAAAAGTTTTAATGGTCATTTCCTGTACCTATTAAAATAATGTCAGAATAGGCGTACGCAATAGGCTGAACCTTGATTCCTTCAAAATTAATATTTAGTGTTAATTTAGTACTGGTACTTATTTAATTTAATTTTAGTGTAGTTTATTCCTTATGTTTGGCGGTACCGATTTGATGGTTGGTCATGTTCTTGATAATTTGTCGTGTGTAAGATCTCTTACTGTATTATTGTATAGCTAGCCGTAAAAACCTATAATTGGCTTCATGTTTCTTATTCCAGTATATTTATTGTATTTATGTAAAGCGGTTGGTTTTCCATGTGATAAATAAATAATTAAATATAACTTTTTGTTCTTTATTTTTTTTTTCGCTACAACCTAAATAACAGATGTTACCTAGAAAACCGCTAAACTTAATTCGGACGGGGCCGGACATGTTTGTCGCATGTCAGATGACAATTGGGCTAAGAGAACCACCGAATGGGGCCCACTAAATGCACGACGCCATCGAGGCAGGCCAAGACGAAGAATGGCGGGACGAGCTGGACTCCTACCGTAGGAACTGGCCGGCAAAGACAGAATTGTGTGGAAAAGGGAGTGGGAGGCTTTTGCCCTGCCGTGAGACAATACAGGCTACTTAGATTAGATTATTCGCTACTAATTTTCGGAAAATATTCTATTTTTTTCCTCCTGGGAGAGGGCACTGGCTCTTGTAACACAGGTTAACGGTGGTTAACCTGTGTTACAAGAGCCAGTGCCTAGGTGTAGCACAAGTGTCAGGGACTTCATAGAATTTGTAACCACTTTATGTAATAAAGATTATTATTATTATTTAAATCATACTTAAAAACAGCCTAAAAAATTAAACACTTGATTTTTTTTAAATATAGATTATAAAAAAAACGTGTACAAACGTACTTACAGAAAATAAAATCATTTATCATTAGTATTCTGTAATTAAAATTTCACGCTTGTTTTTTTTCCAATTTCGGAAAAGTGATACCTATTTATAATGTCTAAATTGAAAATTTTAAATTTGTAAAACTCTACTTTAAAATTACTTACGGCACCACTTACTACTTATAATATCATTGACTTACGGTGATTTCTTCAGTATAGCCCGCGAAAATATATATTTTTTTTTATGTTTTTACAAACAAATTTCGAATTTCGTGGGCTTTTCCCTTTAGTTAAGGAGAGTTTGCCAAGCTCTTAATTTAAAATTCTCAATTAAGAAACTGTCACCCTAATTGCGTAGCAGACTATCAAGCTAATCCATTGTTAGTATTTTACGCAATTAACCCGCTGGTGTTTGTTAAATAACCCCCTGTTCATTTTCACGCTAAATTGTAGTTCAGAATACTACTTATTCTGAACTAGAATTTACAATTTTTCTTTCCTTTTTTAATTTAATGTTCTACTTACTTCTCTGAGTAATAGAATCTTTCACAATATTCACTGATATCTCAACACTTCAATCCACAAGTCGAAGATGAACTGTGCCGGATGGATCGTCCTCTATCATTTTATACTGATCATTTATCCTTAAACCATCTCCTTGCAAAGTATTCATGATGAACGCAATCACATTAATTGCTTGTTAATTATCAGCTCATGATTTTGTATCATTGTTTGATATAATCCCTTTGAACTTGGTTTTTATTGCAATCCGTCGAACATTCTATCTTTCCTCTATCCCAACAAACTATTTCGTATAAAGCAGCATTAACAGAATACGAAATATTTTACGTTATAATCTATTAACTAAATTAGGACCAGATTTTAAATTTTGGGCCTTTGAGCGGGATATAAACCAAAAAGAAAGAAAATTTTATTTAACCCAGGTTAAAATGAAATTATGTTATATAATAAAAAAAAATAAAAAAAATTAATAATTAGTTATTAATTATGTTATTGTTGTTAATTATGTTATGTTGTGTTGTTTGTGTTTCTTATTTTACTGTGTGTACATAAATAATAACAGAAAAAAAAATCTAATCAGTGACTATTATTGCACAGTTACTGGTCCTGATGAGGCTTAAAGCAATAACATTTGAAGAACAATTATATATACGAAAAAATATAATATAAAAAATTATATAATATATAATACGAAATACTTACTCGAATAAAAAGAAAAGAATTGGCCTTCGACTTTCTTCTTAGTTACATCCTACTACAAAAAGTGACCTACATCAATTATCACCGATTTAATAATTACCTTCTAACCTAGTTGCATATAAAATGAAGGTTAATTTGACCCTGCGGTAAAATAATCACTAAGTACAATAGTGAATTACCATTTTACTGTGATTTACCATTTATGGTCTTATGACTAAGTTCTATTGTCTTTGCTTAGTCGCAATGACTTTGCAATATTGCATTTTATTTCGTGTTGGTTGTCATTTATGGCATTTATCGCTGATTATTTCCAGCCATTTGTAGTAGTTAAATTCATGAATAATGGTTAGCAGCGTTGTAGCGTTTGATTAGTTAGAATAGGTTGAAGTACCGTGCTTCGCAAAGCACGTTAAGCCGTTGGTCCCGGCTGTCATTCGTGGATCTTTGATAGTCGTTACGGATCGTCAGTAGCCCGAAAGTCTACAACAGATCAAGGGGTATCGTATTACCCAGTAACTGGGTTGTGGAGGTCAGATAGGCAGTCACTCCATGCAAAATACTGGCATACAGCTGCATCCGGTTAGACTGGAAGCCGACCCAACATAGTTGGGAAAAGACTCGGCAGATGATGAGGTTGAAGTACCTAAATTCTAATCAAGATTTGTATTTGGGATTGATTTTGCATTTGAAGTCTTTGGCAATAATTCAATCCTCCAATTTTATAAACATGTTTTTGATAAAGTCTACCAACCAACAAAACGAATTATTTCTTATTCTTACTTCAAGGGCAATCTATTTGCCTAGCCATTTCCCAACTATGTTGGAGTCGGCTTCCAGTCTAACCGGATGCAGCTGAATGCCAGTATTTTACATAGAGCGATTGCCAATCTGAAGTTCACAACCCAATTACTGCTACTAATACGATAAGATTACCCCTTGGTAAGACTAGTTGTCAGACTTTCGGGCCATTCACGACCCGTAACGGTTCTCAAAGAACCACAAATGCCAATTTTATCTGCCTGTTGCAAGTTACTGAGTAAAATTAATGAAATGTTAAATTAATTAATTAAATGTTGTCATTTTCCTAGAAAAACCTCTTCCAAAGATAAACATTTCTTTTTTTCATCCCATCCCTCCGAAATCCTCTGCTACAAAAACTTCCGTGAAATACTCGCTTTGCCCTCGACCTTTATTTCACACATATATCTTCATTAATTCCACCTTTTTCGTCTCTTTTCCGTATGTAAGTGAAAAACGGGATAACGTATCATTCCGATGGAAAGAAGTCCCGCAGGCTGCAGTGTTACTTGGGCTAAGAGACTTAATATTAATAACTATTAAATAGAGTTTTTGAAATGAAGCTAGCTTAATCCATACAAATAAGAATACTTGTATCTCATCATATCCTGTACTAGTTTTTTGAAAGGCTCGTTCTCATTCAAAGTTATCATTCTCATCCAACATAAAAATTGTTAGCTACTGTTTAGCTAATATGAGTTTTGACCAACTTGGAAATCTTTAAATAGACTTCGAACCCAAGCCGGCCGTATCAAAGACATTCTCCATCTCAGTGGGGGTCTACGGACGGCGTATGCGGTACCGCCCCACAGATAATGGCCCACCTTCCATCCGCATGCCCAGAAACCTGTGCACTTGATGATCTTATAACTGCGTAAGGGAGCGGAGTTCGCGCAGCTGAAGTTTGGGCCAAAGATTTTTGAACTTTTTGCATGGATATGCTAAGAAGAAGCAGGTTTACCGGTTCTTTCTTGATCAGATTATTAGAAACCTCACATTCTCATATCACTTCCTGACCTTCTTTCTAATAAATTAATCAACAGCCGAGTAAATATTTAATCCTCACTGCAACTTGTTGTACAAACAAACATCTTTATTTATTCCCTCTATTTTACAATGTGTTCAGGAAAACAAGCTGAAGGCAAGGGGGTGACTGCTCACGCCGGGGTGGCGAACACCCACGAACATCCCCGAATAAATTCCGAACTATATTTTAATAATATATATTCGGAGTGCCACCCCTGGTGCGATGTGTCACTTGTTTCAGCTGAAGGAGGTGGTTTAAAATTCCGTTTAAATTTTTGGTGAAGAATTTACTTAAGCTCATTTTTCGGCGTTGAATTTTCTGCCTGAATATGTCTTGGCTTGATAATGAATACTGGAACATTGCAGCTAGATTTGGCAATGGCATTTGAGTCTAATAACAAAACACAGAACTATGTGAAACATTAATCCCGGTGACATTTTAGGACTAACGTAGGAGGAGGGAAATTGTAAGGTGCTGTATTTATTTTTATAGATCGATGCTAAGTAATCAATTTATTTAAAAAAATAGCACCCACTGTATTAAAGTACGCTAACCTGAGAAATGTGTGTGTTATGTAGTTCGGCATTATATCCTGTGGCAGATTGTGAGAACAATTTGACACAAGAAATGAACTTCACAATAATAACTTGGTCGTAAAGAGCTTTTTAGTAATTTCTAAAATATACTGCCTGAGTCTTCAACTTTTCATTTCAGCTACATTTAATACTTAGCTTCTCTAAGTTAAGTTTTCTCTGTTTATGTTTTCCAAAATCTAAGCTGAAAATGAACAAAACAATTAAGGGCTGCCACGTAAACGTGTATGCCTGTAAGCTCGTGAAGTAAAACTTATGATTGATGTGGTTTCAAAAAGCGTTCACGTACAGCTTTACGCGTTTCACCGACACCTCTTAATTGTGAGTTAGTACAAGATAATTACGAAAACAACCCTTTATCTCGGCTGTAAACAGTCTGCGCTTAATTTAGAAAACCGCAGAGTAATTACTGGAGGTTTTCTGGCAAAATGCGGTCTCGTTGTTGACTCATTAAGTAGTGTTCTGGCTTATTTATTTAAAATATGCGGTGGTTTTTAGGGTTCCGTAGCCAAATGGCAACGGAACCCTTATGGATTCGTCATGTCTGTCTGTCTGTCTGTCTGTCTGTCCGTCCGTATGTCACAGCCGCTTTTTTCCGAAACTATAAGAGCTATACTGTTGAAACTTGGTAAGTAGATGTATTCTGTGAACCGCATTAAGATTTTCACACAAAAATAGAAAAAAAAAACAATAAATTTTGGGGGTCCCCATACTTAGAACTGAAACTCAAATTTTTTTTCATCAAACCCATACATGTGGGGTATCTATGGATAGGTCTTCAAAAATGATATTGAGGTTTCTAATATCATTTTTTTCTAAACTGAATAGTTTGCGCGAGAGACACTTCCAAAGTGGTAAAATGTGTGTCCCCCCCCCCTGTAACTTCTAAAATAAGAGAATGATAAAACTAAAAAACGTTTGACGGCACGGTTGGCGCAGTGGTTAAGCGATTGACTGCTGCGCTGCGTGTCGCGGGTTCGATTCCCGCACGGAACAAATATTTGTATGACCTACATGTATTTGTTCCGAGTCTGGGTGTTTTTCTATCTATAATATGTATGTATTTACAAAAAAAAAAATGTATATAAGTAGTTTATCAGCCATCTTGTTACCATAACACAAGCATTAGGTTGCTTAGCTTGGGACTAGATGGCGCTGTGTGAAATGTCCAGGTATATTATTATTATTAAAAAAAATATATGATGTACATTACCATATAAACTTCCACCGAAAATTGGTTTGGACGAGATCTAGTGAGTAGTTTTTTTTTAATACGTCATAAATCGTAACGTAACGGAACCCTTCATGGGCGAGTCCGACTCGCACTTGGCCGGTTTTGTTTTTGAGAGAAAGTGGCTTGTTATAGAATGAAATATATTAATAATAAATATTATATTCTCGAGCCGTTTGGGGTTAAAACCCACGGGCCGTGGGGTCCGAGTGCTCATAGTCTCTTAAAGGAAATCTCGAAACGGCTGGTTGACACTTCCCGTGACCCAATGGCTGGCTTTTAGCCTTTTTACCTTTAGTAAATGTTTGATTTATTATGCTGCTGTGATGCGTCGTATGCAAGGGCTTCCGTCTCTTTTTTTAAAGTTTTCCTCCCAATTAAGAAAGCCTTTTTTTTTTTTTTGAGGATGGGAAATCATCAAATGACTCCTCCCGCTCTGGGTGAAGCAGGAGGGAGTGTCAGACTCTTACTGACTAAAACCCACCCGTGTTCCTTCCTTAGCCCTTTATGTTCCAGGGCAGCGGTAAACCCTTTCGGATGTTCCCGCTACCAAAAAGCCTTGTAATATGATTAAAAAACTCGTTGTAAAAGAAACTTATGTTGTTATTCACAAAGATTTGGACAATAGAACAGTCGTTGTCAAAACAAAACCAACTCAAGTTGTTGCTAACAAAGAAAAGAACGTCGCCGTCTCCTACTCTTGATAATGAAATAAATGAATGAAAGCAAACCCTTGACATGGAACAAAGCTTTCCGATACCACAAACCGAACAAATCCAGACACGTCCCGCTAAAAACAAAGCTATTGCCAACACCAACAACAAACATTTACAACAAAAATGGCATCCATAAAAGTATACGGCAAATAGTTGTGAAGTTGGCCGACCAACAGATGTCCACAAAGTTCGTGCAAACAATCTGACGTTGGCCCAATATTTATTCTGTATTTTATGTCCTAGATGTATTTCAGGTTCTGCTGCGAATGACGTCACATAAATTGGATTTGCTGTTCTATATTTGGAGGATGTTGTAACTTTGGAAAGGATTTTGCCTTTCCTCTGAAAGCACTTTTTGGAGGTTTTTGCTTGAAGTGGTCTGTGATATACCTTCGAGTACCTACTGCAATCATTCATAATTCTCGTAATTTTAAGAACGTTTACAGTCATTCTCAGTCTTAATCTGTCAAACTTTATAATATTATTATAATGTACCTAGTTCTGATCTACATGGTACTATGTGTGAAACGATATTTAATGTAAGATCTCAATGTACCATATACTAAGAAATAAATTAATAAAAAATAAAAAAATACCTCTAATTTCCCAACATTTTTGACAAGTTTTTGACATTGATTGTCGCTGAGATGAGATGACGACTAGATTTTAAACGTTTTTAATTACGGCAATTGGCCTTCTAATATTTGGTTATTGTTCACTTTAAGCAACAACAACATTTAGCCATTATTCAGAGCTGTAACTTAAAACAAGCATTTCTCACTATTCAACGTTCACGAACAAATGTGAACTCTGCTTTGAAAAGTCAATATTCAGTGAGATTGCGGGTTTTCGCATTCCGGCTGCAACGCGAGATGTCTGCACCCGAACAAAGTGTTTCCAGACGTTGATTAATATTGCCGAGGGAACATACTGGCTGGAGGGGATTACTGCTGAAATTTACCGAATTAATATTCGGTAGGACGCGAGCAACAGATGGGAACATCCAAGACAAAACATGCAACAATTAAGGCCTTAATAGGTAAATGAGAAATGGCAATATACATAGTCGAAAAACGGGACTTCTGACGGTATCAACATTGCTAAAAAGATAGGAAAACTTGCAATAAAACGTTTGAAAGGCGACAATTAGTAAGAAATTGAGCACGAAAATCATCGAAGATGAAAAAGGAGCCTTTTGAAAGAGTAAAATTATTTAATTTAAGATTAAATCCAAGAACGCAATTAAAAATAATAGAACAAAGAATTTCAATGAGCATTCTAGTTCACTAACATTCTCTAGTACCTTTTGTCTAATTAAACCTAATCCTGCTACCAAAAGAGCTGAGTCGCAATAAATACTTTTTCTTTCTATCTATTCACGATACCATCAAGTTTGAGCTACTCGGTGGAGGGCAAGTAGTTGATGGAAAGTTCAAAGAGAAAACATGCAAAATCTTCTAAGACCTGTGTTCACCAATATTTAATCAACCGATTACTTACCTGTTTAAAATTTTGTTTAACGACTGATTTGACAATTGATTTAAACAGTTCAGTTATATTTGAAAATGTCCTAAGGTTTGAAACCTTCAAAACGTCAAAGGTTAAACGTTTGTTTAACGTCAAATCAGTCGTTAAACAAAATGTTCAGTTATATTTGAAAATGTCCTAAGGTTTCAAACCGTAGAACTTTTTCAAATGTAACTGAACTGTTTAAATCAATCGCCGGATTAGAATTCAGTAGCCATGGGCCTTAAAATATAGGAGCGTAACTTAGTTTGCATAAGTCTTCTTCTTAGTCTAAGTGCTCGTACACACGAGCGACACGCGTCAACGGCAGAGGCAGTAGTACGGTGCTCAAATACACAAGCGACAAGTACGGCAGCTGTCGTGGACGCTTCGACGGCTGCAGTTTTTTTTTTTTTTCAATAATATCCCTGGACATTTCACACAGCGCCATCTAGTCCCAAGCTAAGCCACCTAATGCTTGTGTTATGGTAACAAGATAATAATAATAATAATATCCCTGGACATTTCACACAGCGCCATCTAGTCCCAAGCTAAGCAACCTAATGCTTGTGTTATGGTAACAAGATGGCTGATAAACAACTTATATACATTTTTTTTTTGTAAATACGTACATATTATAGATATAAAAACACCCAGACTCGGAACAAATACATGTAGGACTTACAAATATTTGTTCTGTGCGGAAATCGAACCCGCGACACGCAGCGCAGCAGTCCGATCGCTCAGCCACTGCGCTAACCGTGTTGGCAAGTTGCTCTGCCGTTGACGCCTGTCGCTCGTGTGTACGAGCACTTAGACTAAGAAGAAGACTCATACAACCAATAGAGCTCAAAGATAGTGAAAAAACCAATTTAGATGAAATCTGAAACATCACCATGACCGAAATTAAAAATAATAGAACAAAGGATTCCAATTAACATTCTAGTTCACAAACATTTTCTAGTACCGTTTGCCTAATGAAAACTAATCCTGCTACCCACGATACCATCAAGTCTGAGCATCTACTCAACCATAGCCTATTTCAGAAGCTAATAAAACTTTTGAAAAGGTCAAGTGTCTGAGGTCTACCTACTTCGTTAATTGATCTGTCTTTAAATAGCCACTTCAATTGAATAGAGGGTTTGCCCTTTTAAATGTTTTGCGGAACATGATCTGAAAGGCTTTATGTGTCCCTTACACATAAAGCCTTTGAGAAGGCTTTTAAGGGCTTTGGAAAGGTCAAAATTCTTGAAAGGATGCGAGCAACAGATGGGAAGTTCAAAGACAAAACATGCAATAATTAAGGTCTTAATTGGTAAATGAGAAAGGCCCTTTTTACGTAGACGAAAAAGGGAGGTCCCCTTTTTCGTCTACGTAAAAAGGGCCTTACGGTACCAACACAGTTTATATAACACACATAACACAATCTATAATGTTCCCACTGCTGGGACACAGGCCTCCTCTCTGTGAGAGGAAACATAGTTAAAACATAGGAAAACTTGCAAAATAGGCTATAAGGTGATAATTAGTAAGAAAATGGCGCAGCCGTGAGACACACTTTCCTGCTAATTTCTCACACCGGACTTTACACTTTTTATTTAATCTTTATTTTTTTGTTTTTATCTGATATATGTATCTGGTGTATTGTGTCTTTTAATCTGTGCTAAATAAATGTATTTTCTTTCTTTCTTTAAAATTGAGCACGAAAATCATCGAAGACAAAAAAGGAGTCTCATTTCGGACGCCAAAAAAAAAATATTTAAAAAAAATACATTTAAAATCAAACCATTTTTTAAAAGGTCTAGTATCTGAGGTACTAATACCTACTTCGTTAATTGATCTATCTTTATATAACCACTTCAGTTGAAAAGAGGTTTTGCCCTTTAAATGTTTTGCTGAACATGATTTCAAAGGTTGTATGTCTAAGGGCTCTGTAAGGGTCAAAAATCTGGTTTAGCTAGTGGATGGTCATCTAAAAAGAGCCTTGTGTTCTTCTATTTAGTTTGTTGTTATTGCCCAAAAAAGGGATTATCACAGACTGTGTATTTGTGATAATTTCAACTGTCTACCCATTACAGGTCATGAGATACATAGAGCCCGCCGACAGACAAACGGACGGATGGACAGCGGAGCCTCAGTAATAGGGTCCCGTTGGTACCAAAAATTTTTTTTCTTGAACTCTGTTTTAATAAAAAAGTAAAAGTTTCCTTCCAAAGTACAAACATGTACTAGTCGCTACAACAGCTTGTTGCAAACACTTCTGATTAACTTCATTACTCTGTGGTATTATGTTTTTGTTGGCAACACGAAACTGCCAGAGTGATTCAATTTAGTGGTAATATTGTTTCGACGGTCGACGAACTGTGAGGGCTGGTTCAAATTGAGGCAACTTGAGTGTATGCAATTGTTTGTTGTTGTTAGAAGGGTAAATAATAAGGGTAGCGTGTTTGTATTTGTCCAGACGTATTGACGAAGTAGTAAAGCTACTGACGATAAAAAGGCTGTCTAAAAAAATATCTGAGAAATCATTAATGTGTCATAGTGATTTTAATGAGTTAAATCATGGCTGAAATCTCAATAGGTTAGACATATCGACATAAATCTAATCTCAAATCTAATCTAATCTCTACAAATAGATATAATTAAAGAGTCTGTTTGTAATGCCAAAATAACAGCTTTTTACTAAATACGTATGAACACATGCGGTACCTTTACAAAAAAAAAACGTTTTAAACTTTTTTGTCTGTCTGTCTCTGTGTCTGTTTGTTCCGGCTAATCTCCGAAACGGCTAAACCTACTTTGACGGGACTTCACTGGCAGATTGCTGATGTTTTAGGGAGTAACTTAGGCTGCTTTTATTTTAGAAAAGGAATAAGGATTCTGCGCAAAGAAAATAAAAATGCGAAGTTTCGGGCACAGCTATTATTTCCATAAAGTAAAGGTACACTTTCTATTATTGAAAAATGTGGACCCGACAAAACACATAATATTTTATGCGTCGAAAGATATCCACTTGTTCTGTTTTTTTTGGCATACATTCTTCAAAAGAAAGTATACCTAAATATCGTTTTTATAACGAAAGTAGATATCCTCGAAATGATGCACATGGATGAACTCAAGTTTTCTTTCTGATATTCTGTATACTTTGAACAGATTTATCAAATTGTTTCTGGTCGGAATGTTTTTGCTTAATGAATTGAAACGTACATTTTAATATCGCACTGCAATCGTTATTGGTTGTCTGTAATATCAGATCGGTTTCATATCAAAATACTTTATTTCACACTAGCTTCTGCCCGCGGCTTCGCCCGCGTGGATGTCGGAAATTTACCCACGGGAACGTGCTAACAGGATAAAATGTATGTGCTTCCCCAGAATGCCATCTATGTCGCGGGCCCTTTGTGGCTAATTACAATAGAAAACCAATTGTGTCTCATTAGTGGTGATTAAGAGGGTACCTATATGATATCTTTACCTAAGTACCTAACTAATTTAAAAAAAAAACTCAATAACAGAAAATTAAATACCTACCTACCTAAATAAACCTATTTCTGATGATAACTAATCTAAACTCAATAAATAAGCAAAATCCCTAAAAACTAATATCTATACGAATGACTAAACCTACCTAACAGTATTATAAAATAACCTACGGTCACTACGTACACTATCAAATATACTACCTATACTCTAAAATTAAAATCTACAGGGTGTTATTGACAGCCCTCCGCAAACTGATAGGGTGGCTTCAGTACATCATATTAAGATGACCGGTACATGTAATTCTTTCAGGAACATTAAGGGAATCCAAAAAACCAGATTTATTTTATTACCTCACACGCAACGTATCGTTACCGTGGCAAAACGCACGTAGCGGACGGCAGCGCAGCGAGCTTGAGCGAGGCTGTTTTCAGCTGTTTTATTTACATAAATGGAGTGTTGCATACAGAGAACGTAATTTTACATTGAAATAAAGGAATATCAGCAGAAAAAACGGCATAAAAAAATTTTTTTTCCTGAGAAAATTTCCAGTGGGATATGATTCAGAATAAGGAGCTGAGTCAATCCTGTGTTTTTGTGGAGGGCTGTCAATTACACCCTGTATACCTACGACTCATATAAAAATAAACCTAAATAACTCTAAAAACTAAAAGGAATAAAAATAACTCCACTGCGGGTGACCCAACCTACGACAAACTTAGTATTTGCGGTTGGTACAGTACAGACAGTGGTAATCGGGTATAGGGATCGAACCGCAAAATTAAGTTTGTTTTTTATTGTATATACTTTTCCGGGATAAAAAGTACCCAGTATGGTGCCCAGGATATTAAAGAATAATTATACCAAGTTTCATCGTAATCGAACCGGTAGTTTTTGCGTGATGCCTGAACAAACAGACAGACAAAAATTTTTTTAATCACATTTTTGGGTTCGGTGTCGGTCAAGTAGGTAACACCCCCTGCCATTTATTTTTTGGATATTTTCAATGTACAGAATTTTCACTTCTACAGATTTATTATAAGTATAGATTAACCTACATGACCAGCGGGGTAATTCCCGTAATTTTAAGAACGTTCACAGTCTGATCTCAATCTCAATCTGTCAAAAATACGTCTAATTTCCTTACATTTTGACAAGTTTTTGACATTTGTTTGTCGCTGAGATGAGACTGCGACTAGATTTTGAACGTTTTAAATTACGGGAATACGGGCCCAGGTAAATGTGAAATAAAATATTTTAATATTTTTTTTATTTCACTTATGAAACGTCAGAAGCTAGGTGCACGGTTCCAGTTGGTCGTTTTCTATGGAGATGAGCTAGCAAGAAACTCAACGGTTACTCTTTTAAAAATAATTGGCTTTTACAATGTTTTCAAATTACAGTGTTAGGTACGCGGGTCACAGGT
Source organism: Apamea sordens (assembly GCA_945859715.1). Classification (NCBI taxonomy): domain Eukaryota; kingdom Metazoa; phylum Arthropoda; class Insecta; order Lepidoptera; family Noctuidae; genus Apamea; species Apamea sordens. The sequence continues at coordinate 4,683,821 of OX244002.1, forward strand.
TTAGGTTGGGTTGTCATTTTTGTCGCAAATAACATACTGTATCATCTCTAAAATTGTTTTTTTTTTTTAATAATAAGTAGGTACCATAAGGTACCTAGTTATAACCATTATCACAGCAATAAGAAAATTGAAAAACTTTTAACGATCCAATTTCTTTTTTCAGACCATTAAAATAAACTAGTTTTTCAGATTTCTATCTATAACTAATACCAATTTCAGGCCAACTACATTGTCTAGACTAAAGAAGGCGAAAAGTTCTGCAAATTGCTTCCCAAACTTTTCTGAAAACGCTGCATCTTTGAAGTCAACTTCTCAAATCTTCTCAAATCTTTCTTTTACGAACTTTCATTGTTGAAGTTTTGAAAAGATCGAAGATCAAACACATTATGATAATTTGTTTTTTTTTTTGTGTTTTTGAAAGAGATTTAGAGTTTTCGGTTAAGTGAAAAGAAAAATAAGCTTTCAGATGAAATTTGATGAGCCGCAAGTTTACATCTACCTACATGCCGAAGACACACGCGGTTGCATAGGTGTTTGCTTCGATGACTGGCATGTGATTGGGTGTCTATTAGCATACATTTATTTTACATAGAGATGACATCGAGGTAGCAAGCTAAACTGCGACCGTGAGGTATCGTGAGGTGTGTGTGTTGTGGTACCTAGTAGAAGATCTGAACTGTTTCATTGGCTCCTTAAAAAATCGGGCACCGATTAAATACCGTCTGCGAACGCTCCTAAAGGGCCCTAAATAATAATTACGTAAATCAATAGTCTGGGAATCACATTAAATAATTATGTATTCGAATAAGAATGCTTATGGATATGGACTATAAAAAAGCGGCCAAGTGCGAGTCGGACTCGCACACGAAGAGTTCCGTACCACCGTACAATATTGACCAGAATATGCCAAAAAAACACGTTTTGCTTTATTATATTTTTATTGTTTGTTGTCATAGCGGCACTAGAAATACACACTCTGTGAAAATTTTAACTGTCTACCTATTATGGTTCATGAGATACAGTTCGCTGACAGACAAACGGATGGAAGGACAGCAAAGGCTTAGTAGTAGGGTTCCGTCTTATCGTCATTTCATTGGCATTCGAGACAGAGAGAGTTTGAATCAAGTAAGTACTACAAAATATTGCGCGCATTCTAATATTGACAAATATAATTTCAAGACCTGATTTCCCAACTTCAAAACTAAACTCAAACAGCACACTTCTGAATAATTTTAAATGATATTGCTAAACCATTGAAAACTTTGTCTGCGTCACAAGTTAAATAACGCAATGAATGTTGTTAAATTGTCAAAATTAAGCCCATTGCTACTGTTGATGTGTAACCCGTTGATAGAATCCTTTGACACTTTAAAATCTTCGTTTAGTAACATAGCCATATTTATGTTCTAAAGTTTATTTTGTAACGGAATCTTCGTTTGCCGTCGCCAGAGCAATAATATTTAATCTAGCTCAGTACCTATCGATACCAACTTTCAGTTTATTGAAAACGCTTTTCAATTTCCTTCCCCTTGCGATGGAACTTTACGCTGAGCTTTAAACTTAAAATGGTTCTTTTCTATCAGAATATATAAAATTATTTTATGATTTTATTGGGTAACATTTCACGGGGTTTCATTTTTAAATTAGTTCTTTATCATCGGAAGCTTATAATTCTGTCGTTTCAATTGAACATTCTAATAGTAATATGCAGAAACGAGATTTTACTGCACTTGGCGGCTTTTACATGATTTTTTGGTTGGACCTGCATAAGAACAAAAATAACTACGCGTTTAATGAGATACTTAATTGATTATAACTAGTACTATTAACATTAGTTACCTCTAGGGTGCTGGAGACATATTAGCATATTCTGTATTATGTGTTGTATTTCTGTATTGTGTAAGTCTTACTTTTTTATCCTTACTTCAATGGCAATCAATTACCTAGCCTTTTCAGTCGAACCGAATGCAGTTGAAAACCATAATTTTACATGGAGCGACTGCCTATCTGGCCTCTACAACCCAGTTACTGGGTAACATGGTAAGAATGACTATTTCATGAAATATCAATCAATAGGATTATATGAGCTTAGAAGGTTGTCTTGATGATTTTTTTGATTATAATTCTATATTTGTGTCCTCGCGAATCATATTTTAATCAACATTCAACACGACACTGAACTGCAAATTGACTTTTACTGACTAAAACCCACCCGTGTTCATTCAGTTGCCTGTGCCAGGGGCCACGGTATCTTTTTCGAACAACTCGCAGCCCTGGCAGGCACCGGCCCTAGTGGACCCCGTCAGTTCGTGCTGACATCTCTTTGAGGCGCGCGTGGAACACAACGGGCCGTCGACCCGGGCCTGGTCCTTACCGGGCGGCGAGCTGCCCATTGCTCGCCGCCTGCAAGCCCGCGCCTACGGTGGCCGGGAGTCGGCTGTTGACTCCCGTCCGACTTGGAGCAGTAGCTCCCTTCTACCCCCACATACTCAGGGTAGACTCTGTCTAGCGCCACCAGATGGCGCTGGCGTTCCGAATATTCAAACGAATGACTCCGACGCATATAAATATGTGAATATATGGTGTCTATATGTGAAATAATTTTCGGATTCGGATCAGTGGTTCCGAAGATGAACCTACCTTTACATCCAAACTCACAAATTTAACCTCGTTTAAAGTTAGTATAGATTAGTATTAAGCAAAAATATTAAGAATAGAAATTGTACTTTCAAATTGTTTCAATTTCATTAGAAATTGTACTTTCAATCTATGAGTAAAAAAAAAATAGCTATGTCAATAATTAATTTAAGGCAGGTTACCTTCCTTTGACCCAATTTTTCCCACCCTGCATAAAAGCCGTATTTCTTCGCTAGGGTCGTATGTATCTAGATTGTCACGGTACACTCCATTTGTTGCCCACTCACGAAGATTTTTCTCGTCGACAGAGTTTTCAGCAAAATTGAAGTGATTTGTATGCTTGGTGAAAAACAGGGATTTTGTAGTGGACTTGTGTGTGAGACAGAAAATTATAGGGTCTACAAAGACCTTATAAATAAATAGATAAGAAAACATACACGATTTAAAAAACACAACAACAAACAACACAAACAAAAACACAAAACAATTTTTTTGTTTTAATTGTGATTCAGATAATCGAGATTTCTTTTTATACAAACCGTGTGTGATTATGGGATTTTCAGCAGCAGAAATGACAAACTTTCATTCCCTATTAACCCTTTTAGGGTATGAATTTACCAAAATCTTTTTGCTCACTTTCGTTACATAAGGAACTCTCGTGCTAAAGGAGGTTGGGCGATTCTGCCCAATAGCGTTAAGATATATTCAAACGAAAATATCTCATCAAGGAATATTTCTTCTTATGACGACTTCTCTTGATTGTTAGTACGTAAGGAGCTACAGAGCTCTAAATGTGAGTAATTAAGTATTATTGAAATTCTGGTATTTCGTCAATTAATTTATTAATTAAAGTTTTTAAGCCTATCGGCTTTTAAAACATGACAGACCAGACTCATAGAGAATAGATATGTATACAAAATTTGAACAGAACCTACCTTCTGGTACGGACACCAGCAGGTCAACCTACCCGAAACTGTCAGATTTTCCCAATCAACCTTGAACCTAATACTGTAGCAATAAAGTCGAAAATCTATTAAAGAAATCTGACAGATTGTAGTAGCTTGATGTGCTGGCGTCTGTACAGTCGCCAGCACGTCAAGTTACCCCACTTTGACCTTGAACGCGTTATGAGCAACAACAGCGAGAATCGTGCGAAAGAGATGTATAGCTTTTTGTCAGTTCTAACTTGTAATGTTTCGTGCTGCAGTGCGTGCGTAAGGGTGTGTGCGTGTGCGCGTCGTGTTGTTGAATAAGATGCGATAAGAAATAGCGTAGCAGGTTGAAACTTGAATGGAATCGGATTATTGGCATGGTAATAATAACAGGCGGCCCGCGCAATGCGTAAAATACACCTATGAAAGCTTATAATCAATTTGTTTTATTGAAATAATATCTTACTTAATCCTTAATTTTTACATACGGTATTTGTTTCTATTGTAGGTATTACCTATAAGTATTAAGTAGGTATAATCCGATGTAAGAAAATAATATGGATACTTACCTACCCCATCACGAACCTGTGTGAAGTTTAGCCAATTAATTATTCCTATAAAAAGACTTGTCAGTCCGCCGTGTTTGAGATTAAAGTTACGTCCGCGACACGATCTTATTACTAAAATAATAACTTTGAACTTAGTAACGGAATTACCTATAGCTACCGAAGTTTGCTTTTACATGCAAGTTCAACCTTATTGCGCTATAATAAGATACGATTTCGAACATTATGAATTTTCAAATAACATTCTAATCTTTTATTACTGACTTATTATTAATTCATCATGTCCAGCAGTGGACTGCCGCCTCTCAACTCGATTTTCGGAAACTCTCATCCAGCTGCTACCAGCCATCCTGCAAAGATCGTCGCTCCCCCTAGCCTAGCGCTACCTACTTCTTTACATCCTAAACATTGTATAAATGAGAATAAGAGTTTCTTTGTTTGTTGCGTATCGTCATGAAATGTTGCATGTAACACGTTGTCAGGGGTAGTTACAGAAAAGGATATGGGTTCCCGTAGGAACCTATTCCTATGGGAACTCGGGTGAAGCCGCATAAAATGCGAAAGTGAGTTTGTTTATTTGTTAGGGTTTCAGTGTTCACGCAGCGGCGTACTAGCCGTAATGGGGCCCATATCAAAGTATCTTGGCGGGGTCTTTTGCAAAAAGGACAGTGAGTTTTCAACCGACTTCAAAAAAGGAGGAGGTTCTCAATCCGACTGTATTTTTTTATGTTTGTTACCTCAGAACTCCGTTATTTAAAAGCCGATTTACAAAATTCTTTTTGCAAATCGGCTTTAATTTGTAAGGATATACTTTTAGATCGGTCTCATAGAAATTTCATCAAAAACAGTTTAGGAGTTTGGTTTTTAAATCAAACTTAGGTACTGGTAAAAATTACAACTTAAAAGTGAAAAATAAAAACTTTTTGCAAAAAAAAAAAAAAAACAACCGACTTCCAAAAAAGACACGCTACAAAGTGAAAAATAACTTTAATTTCGGAAGTCGGTGGCAAACAACGAAAATGCGAACCCAACGACACCGACTTCCTAAAATAGTTATTTTTCACTTTGTAGTGTCTTTTTTGGAAGCCGGTTGTTTTTTTTTTGCAAAAAGTTTTTTTAGGTAAGTAAATAAAATATGCCCCGGGCCCCGTATAATAGATACGGCGGTAGCTCCCGTGCTTTTGGAACCTTAACTACACAACCGATCATCATGGAATTTTGTATACCTACCTATCAGAAAAGGACATAGGAATAGGATAGGTTACTACGTTACTACTAGAAAAAATCTCAAAATAAAATGCGGAATAACAATCTTAATCTTTTTATTTAATATAATTGAAAACTTAAAAACAAATACCTATTCTAAATTAAAATATACTTAAATAAAAAATTATAAAACCAAGCTATACAATAGTATAAAAACAAGTAGATAATATTTATTTTTTACAAGCTTTTATTTTTAGAAAGAAAGAAATACGTTTATTTGCGGTAAACATGACGCGAAAAGGAACACAAACACAAAAAAAAAACACAATTATTAGTATTCGTTTTATTGATATTTGTAACAGATTAATTATACAGTTACATCTGTCACCAACGGTCGCCAAGCAAAATCAAATGCTGCCGCCCAACAAAAGTAAGCTTTTACCTAGATTAGTATAATTTGACTGGGCTGTATAAGGCCCGGCACCCACAGGCGGCACGACACGACAATTTCATTGATACATCACAGCCTGCTTTGGCATCCTTCGGAACGTTCTGGCATGCCGTGGCATCCCGAAATGTGAATGCTAACCATGATAAAATAAGATCTCAAATCATTTGCGCTTACTAAAATCCCTTGTCGTGCCATGCCGCCAGTGGGTGACGGCCCTAACTTAAATTATCACCAACAATTAGTAAAGGAAAAATGCTCAAGAATATAACAATGGTGCGAAAAGGTTATTAGAAGAATTATCCATACTAATATTATAAATGCGAAAGTAAATTAGTACAGACTAAGTTACTTTCGCATTTATAATATTGTTACGCCTTCACGGCCAAACCGCTGGGCAATTGTGATGAAAAATATGGAGATAGTTTGAAGCCTGGGGAAGGCAATGGAGGAAGCTAGTTTATTATATAATTATGACACAACAACAACGAACGACATGTCTGGCGTCTTTCCTAAATCGAGCAATGGAAGAATAAGCGTTTGAGAAACAGTTCAAACAGTGGATGGAAATACCTTAATACCTTTATTTTGGTAAATAAAATATTTACAATATTAAAATACAACTTATTGATTGTAAAACTGCTCTATTTGATGTGAAAGTTTGTGAGAATGGATGGCTGGATGTTTGTTACTTTTCACGCCTTAACTGTTAAACGGATTTTAGTGAAACTTGGCACTTAAATAGACCATGACCAGCAGTGTGATTCTGTAACCATCTCACCGTGAAAACTTAGGTGAAGTGAGCGTGGAGTGAGCTGTCATTCCAAATAATGCTAGGGATCGACACTACTGACAACTCACATCAAGCTCACTTCACTTGAGTTTTCACGGTGAGATTTTTACAGAATCGACCGGCTGGATTAATACATAGGATAGGTTCCTACGGAAACCCGGGTGAATGAAGTGTATTATTTACTAGTGCCGTAGAATCGGAGTTCGTCATCTAAAGGTAAGTTTAGGCTACGACACTATACGCCGTGCACTCAGTGTCCGGCACAGTGTCTGTATATGTGAACACTGTGTGTCTAAGTGTTCAGACACGGTGTCAGACATTGAGTGTAATGCCTATAGTGCTGTAGACTAAACTACATAATTTCGCTCGGGTCTTATTAGCGACAAAGAATATGCCATGACCTAAAAGAGCCCAAACTTGACCTCAGAAATACGCAACAAGATCGGCCTTTCAGTTTTTATGAAATATAAAACTACATGGGAGCGTAATGCGTTGCCAAAACAATATAATAATATTAAATGATAAATAAAAAGTTACTTACATAAATTAAACTCTACTAACTATAGATACTATAAAATTGCAATAACATAACAATACAAATATAAGCAAATACATATTTATTTATTAATATTTAATATTATTATATAAAATGCAATTATTATACTATATTTAACAATTTATATTTAATATTTGGTCGGACCACCTTGCGCGTCTAAAACGGCGTCCAGCCTGTCCTTCATGCCGGCCACCATGTTCCAGCAGGTGTCCTTGCCTCTGAATTGCTCCCATGTAGTATGGGCTTCTCGCCGCAAGTTTTCGTTGTTGCGGATTTCTGAAGCATCCTAATCGAGAACCATGAGACCCCATAGATTCTCGATTGGGTTTAAGTCGGGGCTCTTTGCAGGCCATGGCAGGCGGATGACGTCATCCTGTGCCGCGAACCACTCCTGCACCACCCTGCAGGTGTGCACGCGGCAGTTGTCTTGGCACAAGTAAATAATGCCCTCTGGGTAGTGCAGGCGCACGGTGGGGATCATCACGTCCCGTAAAATTTCGACGTAATGTTCCCCAGTCATGCGCCCGCTAACCTCCACCAGTTCACCCGGTCCCATTGAGCTCATCCATCCCCAAAAATTTAGCGATATTCTTCCACTTGCCCGATTTGGCAAAGTATTCACCTCCACATAGCGCTCATTCCTATTGCGCCATAATATTTTTCTTCCGTCCATATCCGAACGGAAGCTTTTTTCGTCTACAAATATGACGATATTGTTTGCCCAGTCAAAATTATAATACTCTAGGCAAAAACTTACTCTTGCCTCCTTATGGGCCTGGGTCATCAAGATCTTCTTGGCAGGGCGGCAGCATTTCTTTCCGGCGTCTTTAAGGCGCCTCCTGACTGTGTCCATTGAAATCTAAAACAAAGAAAATTTTGTCAATTTTAATAATTACCTAGGATTCCTTAGTGTGACAACTAGTAGGTACGGGCCAACTTAACTAATCTGCATTCGCGATTTATTTACCAAAAATGTATACAAATATGATTTTATGGAAAAATAACTTTAATTCCTACACAATAAAGTTCAGTTTACGCTACAACTTCAAACATTTTTATAACTGCTAGTTTAGTAGTGCTAGTCACTCTGAAATCAACCTAATTGCCATTAAAATAAAGTTTAACTTGAAATAACATAAATTAGAAACATTAGTTTGAATAGACTTTATATGAGTACGAGTAATGGGACGATTAAAAAATGTTCTTCAAAATATAAACAAACAATTTGTCGAATTGAGAACTTCCACCTTTGTTGAGGTGGGTTATAAAGAACTGAAGATTTATCTAATACATAGTAGGTATTACTAATAAGTAGTAATAAACTGAGACTGGCTGCGCGGCGCGCGTAAACCGGTAAACAAATATGATTTTATGGAAAAATAACTTTAATTTCTACACAATAAAGTTCAGTTTACGCTACAACTTCAAACATTTTTATAACTGCTAGTTTAGTAGTGCTAGTCACTCTGAAATCAACCTAATTGCCATTAAAATTAAAATAAAGTTGATATTTGTTTAACTTGAAATAACATAAATTTGAAACATTAGTTTGAATAGACTTTATATGAGTACGAGTAATGGGACGATTAAAAAATGTTCTTCAAAATATAAACAAACAATTTGTCGAATTGAGAACTTCCACCTTTGTTGAGGTGGGTTATAAAGAACTGAAGATTTATCTAATACATAGTAGGTATTACTAATAAGTAGTAATAAACTGAGACTGGCTGCGCGGCGCACGTAAACCGGTAAACAAATATGATTTTATGGAAAAATAACTTTAATTCCTACACAATAAAGTTCAGTTTACGCTACAACTTCAATCATTTTTATAACTGCTAGTCACTCTGAAATCAACCTAATTCCCATTAAAATAAAGTTGATATTTCTTAACTTGAAATAACATAAATTTGAAACATTAGTTTGAATAGACTATATGAGTACGAGTAATGTAGGTAAAAACAATCACTGAGACTGGCCGCGCGGCGCGCGTAAACCGGTTTGCTTGAGCGCCGAGCGCCCTTCCAACAACCTACATTGTATGTCTATTAAGTAGTAAGTATTATTTTAATCAATTTTGCTACCTATTCACTTTATAAGAAAACCATAATTATGATAGGTAAGTGATGAATAAGTTGAGGTGATAAGTATGATTACAAGCTACACATGGACTCACGCTGTACGAAGTTGAAGTAACTCGTGTGGTCAAAAAAGGATCGGCAGAGTGTGCAGCTACCATAGCCGCATCGTCTTCCACCGTAGTGGCTCTTGCGTAGAGTTGGCGGCGATGGGCTTCAATGGTTCCGCTTTCCTCCCACCGCCGAAGCCAGAAATAAACAGTTTTTTTCTGGAACGAAACAAATAGCTCTAGTTTATTTGCCCATTATTACTCAATTACTATAGGCAAAGATGTATTAATACTTATATAATTTCCTTCAATATAGCTTACTTAGAGTGATTAAATTATTTATTTACACACAAACATCGCTACCATTACAGGGTTACACTCAATACGATAGCGTGGTAACTAGATTCTAACTAAGCAGGGGCTGCAGTCTCGACATTCATAGCGATCGACGACCGAATTCGGTGACTCGCGAAGAGATCGCTATGATGTCGAGACTGCGGCCCCTGGGCCCGCTGGGCACGAGTACACATTTGACCCAGCAATGTTTCAACGGACAAAAAGAAAGTGCGTAATTGCTTAGATATTTACTTTAAAATCCAATCACTACCTACTGGATTAACTTTTGTTTAGAATGTTTCATGACTAAATGGAATCAAAAACAATACCTAGTTTATCGAATTCTATAACTATGAATTTAAGCTTTCACGGTTACTCTACATTTTAGTGACGTTTGAACAGCGCGCAGCATTAACTAATTTCGAAAGTTCAGTAGAAAAACACCATTGACATATTTTTTCAATATTAGCCTTTGTTTATTTTAATTCAAAAATTGTAATTACAAAAAAATATTACTCACCGTTATGCCCGTCTGCCGACAAATATCTATCACCCGGCATCCACTCATTCGAAGCGCTATGATGCGCTGCCTTTCAACTTGTGTCAACTGAGGCGCCATTATAACAATACACACACAGCACACAATACTATTGGAAATCACAGGAATCACTATTACTGGAACTAATACTATTATTATTGGAATCACTATTACTCCTAGCGGAGAACGCTCCTCCAAAGAGTATAATAATAATACGGGAGCGCTCCTCCAACTGACGAACGATGTGACGACGTGACGAGTGACTATCGTTTAATTTCGTGAAGGATCGGGAGAACTCGGAAGCAGCGGCGGGCGCGCAGGGGCGAGTGGGCGTGGCTTATTCCTATTGGGGAATATTGACAAATGTAACATGCCCCAGTGAAACATGATGATTGGCTCCCAATTATTAGTATGTGCAACCATTGGGCAATTTTAAAAACGTTGAAAACTCCACCAATCATGCCAAGGATACTTTCTTTCTAACACTCCACGGCGCGTCGTAGTTATATTTATGTATAGAGTTTACGTTGATGTGCTGGCGTCTGTACATACATTCAGACAAATAGATAAACAACAAAAATTCTAAAAATTATATTGTCGGCATACGAATCGTTCAGACCTCGTACAAATTACTTAAAAAAAACTTCAAATACTTCAGTACAGTTTTCACTCTGCCACGATTTTATTACATGTGCTTAAAAAAGATGTGAGGGTCATTGTAATTTTTTTTTTCAGTTAGTTTTAATCCCGGTCTTGCAGTTTAGGTAATGTATGCGGCCTACGTACAGTATGCCTTTTTTTGGTATTGTCCGTCAAATCCTTAAGCTCCTTAAGGTCTCAATCGGTGTGGTTCTTTCCTCAAATGACCATTTCACACGCTAATCTACATGGTCTTCATATGATCTGACCAAGATTATGTCTGGACTTTAAAAGAGACTGTGACCTCTGAGTTTGTTTCGGCCTTTCTTCTCAGAGTAGTCAGATATAAAACGCCAGCCTTATTTAGTTGTTAAAATATGATTGGCGATTAAAAATGTTCGTACAAACTTAATTCAATCAACCCAGTCTATTGCAGTCCACGGCTGGACATACGCCTCTCCCAGGCTATATCAATTTAATGTAGATGTTCATTCAGTTGGCTCACCTGTATCTTTGGTTATTTTAATGTTACCCTTGTTATTAAACAGTTTACTTTACATTGTAATTGTGTATTCACTTTGTCGTGGCTCCAACACGAGTGCATCTACTGCTACTAACAAATGGCGTCACTTTTACAACGCCACGTTGATTTTCTTATTGGGTGATATCGCATTGATGTCTATTTATGTTGTAGTGTTTATTGAAAAACCAATTACATATGAATTCAATCCATGAGGCATGCTCATTTTCAGAGCAAGATTATTTATAATTGAGTGGTCACCTAATTTTGCAATAAAGTCACTTCAGTTAATTGGAATATCATACGTATATCTAGAATTATTAAATATTTACATAAATCCAATAGTCATGTCAGTTTTTTTTATCGTTGTAAAAAGTAATCGAGAGGTGTGGTATGAGTTCTATGTAAATAAAGTAAATCAAAGGTTACCAGCAATGTATCACGGTATCAATATAACATAGAATTAACGAATTCAAGATTTTTACTAAGGGCTGATTTTTCAATCGACCGATAATTTTTATTCGTGGAATAAAATTGACGTCTGACAGTTTTTGTATGGAAGAACTGTCAAAAATTCAAAATTATTCCTCCGATAAAATTATCTGGCGTTGGAAATATCAGCCCTAAGAAGATAATATTATTTTTGCAACCAAAACGTAACAAGGCTGTCAAAAATCAATGAACTTCCTAAAAGCAATATTTACAAAAAAATAACTTAACTGTTTTTTTTAATACCCAATCTTTAACTTTACAGTTAATAAAGATAAGAAAATATCTACATATTTTTACTAACATTTTCTAAGAGCCAATAAAAATAGTCCCTACGGCGATGTACTGGCCCATAAAATGGACAACCACCATAAACAAGCTAAGGATCTAATTTTGGACCTCATCAAAGTACAATGAGAGTTTGGCCACACACCTCGATTAATATTTCAACCCTGGGGAACAGGCCCTTTAATAAAAACAAATCACGCACAAACAAAATCTCTTATACACCATCCATTACTGGCTTAACAAACCACTCAAAAATATGTTTCGAATAAAACAAGCAATAGTTCCGTAAGTGAGGAGGAAGTAGTTGTTTGCCCACGTAAGGTAGATGTCACAATTAACGGGCATGTTCAACATGGGTGCTTGTTTGATTCAATATTCAGTATAATGTAATTAAACAAAATTGTGTATAAGTAACTTTGTGAGCGGGTAAGTACTCGTATTTAGACGGTAAATTAAATTGTGGTTTGTGAAAATGAGCGGTTGTTTCGTGGCATTTTGATTTTTGTTTCCACCATTTTGGAAATACTTTTCTTTTGTTACGGTTCCTTTGTGTTACCGATTTATGTTTTCAAACCTGTGTTATGGATAGGGAACTTTGATCACGCAAGATTGAATTTAGCGCACTTTACAAACAAAAGGTCGGTTTGTTTGCCAGGGGCAAACAAGAAGGCGCTATTGATATTTTATCGTAGGCACAGTATTTTTTTATTAAAAACAATTTCTATTTTTCTTTCAATTCTAACTTGAATATGTCTTAGACAAATGTCGGATTATACCTAAGTATTTATTTACCCTTCCTGGAAAACAGAGGTGATGTTATAGTAATAGTTACGTTTATGTTATTTATTTTAAAGGATGAATCTTCTATAGCGCCACCTGTTACGTGGGGAGCGTCGAGACTGCGGCTCAACGTTGTAAGTTAGAGTGACAGCCACTTACTGAACGACTGAAACTCAATAAGAAATTGTTATTTCGTTTTTTTTTTTTTCAACAGCTAATTTATGTGGTGCAGACAAAAAATACTTAGTTTGAGTTTAAATTCACGGAGAGCTGAGAAACTTTTTTATTTTGATTATTTGATTTTTTTCGTATGAACTACTTTGTTCTTTCTACATTAACAAAAGTAAGCGTTAATATGGAAAAAAAATCATGTAACAAAGTTTTTATTCCTATCTTTGTTACCAAATGTAACAATAAATTAACGCCTGAGATAGAATTTATTCATCGACCGAAAAAAGAACTTGTTCTTAACCAAGTTTAAGCCTGGCTGTATTTCTTTTGGGTAAGCCATAAACCTTGAATCTATGAATATAAAGTCTGCGAAGGACATCAATCGCGTCTTTTACCCTACTTTTGTTGAGAAGATGAAATGGCTTTGAGGTTTCTTTTATTCGTATTTTGGGAATCAGAGGAATAAAAAGTCTACCATTTTGTTTCTTTTAAGGCGTGTAAATATACAGACGCCAGCACATCAAGCTAATACAATCTGTCAAATGGCTTTAATAGATTTCCGACTTTATCGCTAAAGCATTAGGTTCAAGGTTGATTGGGAAAATTTTACAGTTTCGGGAAGCTTGATGTGCTGGCGTCTGTACAAGATATTGGAATTACAACCTCAATCAATTATCTCTATGCGACTACTACACCAAAAAGTGAACTGAAGTTCTATTTATTATAACATGTCATTTGATAAAAATGAGAATGCTTGTAAAATATTATAGCGATACAAATAAACAAGTCAGTCTATTATTACACACTAACAATAACAATGACTTACATTTTGACGGTTCAACAACATTCATTGAGTTATTTACGTTGTTGAGTAACAAATTTCTCGGACATATGAAGCGATGGATAAGCAATATTCTTCAAAATTATTCAGATTGTGATTGTAAGTGTGTTACGAAATTAGGGTTCTGCGCTGGCCACATCTGTCGCATGCCGGAGGAGCTATGGTAACCACACAGTGGATCCCAAACAGCAGCAAACGGTAACGCGGCAAGCCCAGCGGGAGACGGTGGGACGAACTCAACTCTTTTCTAAAAGATTGATCAAATAAAAAAAAGACCAGCAGACTTTCGGGCTACTGACGACCCGTAACGACTAGAATGACAGCCGGGACTAACGGCTTAACGTGCTTTCCGAGGCACGGAGGGGTCTTGGTATGTGAAGATGGTCACCCATCCACAGACCAACCACGGCAATCGTAGCTTAACCTGATCAATCGACAAGCCACAAGCCCCTCCAAAAAAAATGGCTGTTTGTAAATCGTATCCTAATACTTCCTGCCCTACTTTATTAATAAGTATTATAAATGCGAAAGTTTGTATGGATGGATGGATGGGTGGATGTTTGTTACTCTTTCACGCAAAACTACTCAAGGGATTAGGATGAAATTTGTCACATAGATAGTTTATAACCAGGATTAACACATAGGACTCTTTTTATCCCGATATTCCCACGTGGAATCGAAACTTATGCGGGCGAAACCGAGGGCGCAGCTAGTAATAAATAAAGTTCATTTATCCAATTCATACGGAAAGAGAATAATGAATTATTCCCAAGAAACAGAGCTACGTTAATGAATACCTAATGTAGCAGGTAGTTAAGTTTGTTCCATGTTACCTTGCTTCAACAACTCTCAGGAACTTTGCGAATTATTGCGTTCAGTGTACCTACTTAGAACTTTATAGGCTCGAGAACTTTAATAAATTAGGAGTACAATGTTTCTGGCTACTACGTTGTTCTTCTTAGATAAACGAATAAAGTTTTATGGAAGTAAATATCAGCAGTGTTTACTTGTATCCACTGCTTGAACTCGGGTTCCTCTATGTGAGATGGAATGAACCGTAATCTTCGAGCGAACGAGGTTTCATCATAGAATAGAATACTCTTTATTGTGCTCCATACAAATTACAGAACATAAATATGTTGGAGTCACTCGTTTGACTATTCGGAACGTCAGCGCCATCTCGTGCGCTGGACAGAGTCTAGCCTGAGTTTGTGGAGGTGGACGGGAGCGACCGTTGCAAGAACGGTGTGAGCAGAGCTCTCAGGAACATCGAAACATTGGACATCGTACGAACAACATGTGCTTAGAAACTGTCAGCGTTCCGTATCGTTGAGTTGTGGACCTACAGTGTGTGATTCGCTAGTGTGACTGACTTATTCGTGAATTGTAATCTGATTATCTGACTTGAACTGTAAACCGTTTTTCTATTGTGCTGTAACCAATATTACCCATAGTACGCCCACAGTAATTAAAATATGCCTGATGCTAACGAGAGACAGACATAGCATCTCCGACAAATATATAAAATCTTACAAAGGGTGACACAATGGGCGGGTCTTATCGCTAAACATCATAATTCTTAAAGCGAACCTAATGAAGGTTGCTGGGACGGACTGGATGCGGAAGGCTGAGGACAGGGTGTTGTGTCGCAGCCTGGGAGAGGCCTATGTCCTACAGTGGACTGCAATAGGCTAAGTTGATTGATTGAAACGCAGAAATTTAAAAGGAAGAATTTCGAGTAAATCGAGATTATTTTAGGAAAAAATAAACACGTTATGACATAATATCCAAACTTACTTATTTCCACTCAGTTTAGCCTCAGACTCTGCTATCTCTAGTCGATCTTCAAGACTGAAGCTCCGTAAGTAGTTTTTGATAGCCAAGCGTTGTGTCATGCTGCCTTGCCTCGAAAGTTTCTCGTAATATCTGATAGTTTTTGGTATCATCAACGTCTGAAGAAAAGTGATAGCATTTCTGCTGAACATATTGCAACGAAGTTTAACGCGGCTTGCAGTAGGAGTTAACTGGTAGAAATCGCCGCGTAGCGAAAAAGCATTAAGACTCCCCATTGACAAGTCTGTCAAAATCATTGTGATCTTTATTCTCGTCACAATAAGGTTGCTGTTAGGTTGCTGCTGTCAGAGGTAAAATAACTTTGAACGGACTGTAGTACAGATTGCCTTAGCAACATAAATAGGTCACTTTTGTTGCCCATGACCTTTGCTTATTACCTACAACTGTAACACCGTGTAGGTCACGTCCCCTTAGGAGCCATCCATAATTTCATCACACGAATTTTGTGGTCTTATTGATATAACCTCCCCTCCCCTGGTGACGTCACATATTTTGCAATTTTAAATTAAACCTTATAGTAATATTGTGAGAGTTGGTAATATTATTCTAAAGTTTTTCGTTAGAGTTGAAGCTTAGAGTTTTAATACTTTAGATATAAATGTATTTATTTATATCAGTAATTTCCCCGTGCGACGGCGACTCTGCGCTAGCGCGGCGGCAGCGGTCACACGCGGGCGCGATCACGTCCCGCCCCGCTGCGCCCCTTCACGCCGTCCGTATCGCGATCGCGACGCGATTAATTCATAAAAAAGATGTTGAGCGATTCAGACGTGGAAACGCTCTTGTTTTTATTTGCGCTAGCTAAGAAAAAACAACGTAAACGGAAATGGGTGCATGAACTAAATCAAAAACGTCGTAATTAGGGGGAGTGTCATAGACTATGCCGCGAAATTTTATCCCAAGAAGATAAATTTTATATTACCACCTATGGCCCAAATCGTACAAACATACGTGAGCATGTACACATTCGATTAGTTTTTCGACATCCATTTTTGTAAAACAATACAAAATCACATTCACGCTCCGTCCCGTCCGACGCGACGTGTTCACGCCCCGCCGGCAGTGTATACGTAAACCATACAAAACAAAGCGTCGGCGTCCTGCCGGCGCTGCGCTCGCGTCCCGCCACGCCCCGCCCGCCCCGCCGCTTCTGACTTGTATTCCCGCTCGGCGCGGCGGCGGCGTGGCGCGACGGTTACCGTCGCGTCGAGCGGGACCGCTCTGTGTGGCGTCGTCTGTAATATCTAGTACCTACATTATAACTGCTCAGCGTCGCGTCGCCGCCGCCGTCCCGTCCGACCTTTACTTCGTAGAAAATTCTAGATCTAATTAACTGGCCTAGTATTCATAAAAGTATAACAGAGTAGGCGCCAGTAATTACATAGAACGGAAACCGGTATACACGGCTGTAATGCGGTATACATGGCCGTTCTGCGGTACGTAGGTACACTACTCGTAAAGCCTGCGATACCGCACCTGCATGCTTTGTTGAGGTAGCTGTACTAGATGTGGTAGGAGCTGGGTAGAATTTAAGTTTAGAGGAAATCTGGAAAGCTTTAAAGTAAATCGGAAATATTTAGCAGATCCTCTAAAATATTATTGTTCTTTTAATGATGTATGCTTTTTTAAATTAATTTACCCCTGAACGTCGGAGCAGTTTATGCAAAAGTCACCACTCAGTGGATCCCTGATGGCAGGAAACAACTGCGCGGCAGGCCCAGAAAAAGATGGCGGGATGAGCTGGACTCCTTCTTAAAGGATTGGCCCACAATCGCAGTAAACCGGATAAAGTGGAAAGAGGGAAAGTAGGCCTCTGCCCTGTAGTGGGATAATACAGGCTAATAAAATTTAAAAAAAAAACCCCTAAAAACATTTTTGCCTTCTAAAGAAACACACTTTTTTAAATGATTGAGCCTCTTCTTAACCACCAGAAGGTTATAAAATAGGCCTTTTCTGATAGTTGGTCGCAGTAACTAAGGTTACCCCGACCATACGGGTTAGGTCAGAACTGTAAAAAACCACGCGCGAGCCGGGTTGGTCGCAGTACCTAAGCTAGGGCACTCCAACCAAATGGGCTAGGGTAGGTTACAACTGTGACCAACCGCTTCATACAATTTGATTGCAGTTACTATTTAGTATTAATGTTATGTCCCCAAAATTGGAATTATTTGAGGTTCACAAAAATAGACGCATAGCTACATATGAGAGCATTAGAGTGTTCGATAATATTTCTAGGAAAGCAAAATGGGGATTATTTCAAACTCAAACTAAAAGCATTTATTTCAATTAATCCAATTACAGGAACTTTTGTATTTTCAAGGAGGAGGCATTTGGGGGTCAATTACATACAGTTCAAAGTAAATAGACTAAAACGTGTAACTACTTCCAAAACGTGTAGCTGTTACTTACAAAGTAAAATAATGTTGTTATTATGATAAAAATACATTGCACGAGCAGTAAGCGATCACATTAAAAATAAAAAGGTCGTCGATACACGTGTCACCTTATTTTTCCAAATGAATGAACAATTCTGTTAAGAATTGTGCGGCAAATAATATGGATGGATTATTCGGAGTTTTACTTTATAACAGCAGAAAATCTAAATCAAGGCTTATAGAATAGATTTTTTCTTTATTAAAGTTGGTAACTAAGATTCAACCAGATTATTAGTAAAACTTACGACTATGCTAGTAAGCACAGACACTAAACAAAAACCAGGGAAAAACAATACAAAAAATAATGGTTGGTCAGCGTTGCGACATCCCATGAGCGATGGCATAACAGTGACTCACGTATACACAGTCCAGGCGACTCGCAACCATTTATTTTTTTTAACTTTCAATATATTTCCATTTTATTCTATACAGAAGACGTCGATTTCGTATAATAATAAATAATCATAATTTAATCATTTATTACCAAGCCTACGTCCATCAACAGTCTAGTTCACCATAGCTGAATCAGTTTGACAGTGCGAGCGGGATATAGTGATACATGGAGCGGGGAAGTGGGGGCAAAATATGAATTTCAGATGAACTATTACAAGCCCTTAAGACACTGTTGGAGCCACCCCACACCCTGCGCACCAGGAAAGCGCACATTATGAATGGTTTTGGAATAAGAAAAGGTTTGACAGCACTACAAAATCGATTCCACGCGCAAAGACTTACCTAAACCATAACATATGCAGAAGGAGCTAGATCTGTTCCAGTAAAATACAAGTGAACAATCTAGTGTTAGCGCTCATACACACGATCGGCATGTTGTCATCAGCAGTTGCCTTTGTCGTCGACGCGTGTAGACGGCTGCAGCTGTCTCTATCGTCGGCGCGTGTCGCTCGTGTAATCTTACTAAGGATCTGTTTCACACAGTGTGGTAGTAACAACGAATCTTAAAAAGCTGGCAGAAGTCAGAAAATGAAGCCTTGAAAATGAAGAATGTCTCATCTAGAAGCTGCTAGATCTACGACACTGACCTACTTCACGCGGCCTGGGCGGCTCATTTGTCATGCTAACGCAAATGGTTGTACCGGGATGAAGCGACTTAATAAAATATTAATGGCTTCCCACGCATTAGCTGCCATGACACCAGCGTAGATTGAAGACCATGGGGAAGAAAGGCGAAGGAAGTGAGCCAGCATTAAAATGTGTCGTGTAGACTTACACCCGAATAATGAAAAGTCATTTTCAGGTGGTCTTCAAAGAGAAGAGGAAGGAAAGGGGGGAGAGGGGAAGAGGAAGTGATGATGCAAAAATTATTTTTTTCAGGCGATTTTAAGGTAATTCAAAAGTTTTATCTTCACAAACATTTTCACAGAGGCCCATGTGAATAATAAAATATTAAAAAAAAAATTGCGTCATGAATTTATACAAAAATTATACTTAGTTAGGTACGTATCATAACTGGCGATATGTGTACTATAAGGTACACCTCTGTCTTACACTTCACCGATTATAGACATGATGTTATGTTCGGTTTATAGATATTTATTCTCTTATAGAACACAAACAGTTCACTTATAATATGAGATTACAAATAAATCATACACTATTACATCATGACTCCGTGGGTCGACGATATAATTAAACTGCGAAGCGATAACAATATATATATAGGGTTCTAGAGAAATTAAGTACAGATGGTTAATTACTAAATTTGAGATACATAAATTTTTAACATTTTTTTAAAGATATTTATACTTTTTGCATTAATCATATCATGTTACAGGTCTATCTCTATTTATTTTTTTCCCTTCCATAACTTAGTTTCTGATGTGAGACCAATTATTTTTTAATTTGACCAGCATATGAGCAAACAATATAGTACATCCGCGTTCAAGCTTCGCATATTTGCTTTCAAAGGCTCCATTTTAAAAATATGTAGTTCAGTTTTGGAGCCAACTTTATGTGAAGTTGGACCATTTGAGCTAAACGACTGGAGGGCACTGCATTCCAAACGTTATACTCATATCGTTCAAGCACGTACACCGCACGCCATTTTCCTTTTCGAACTAAAAGCGGTCTTTTTGGTTATATTTTTTTTTATTATCTGTGGGTGCCGTGTTCGAAATTATGAGTTTCGAATGCCGTCTTGTTTATTTAAGAGGAAACGTGGTCACATGGTCGGTGGTGTTAATTCCATGCTCGACTAACGTATTCCTCTGTTTTCTCATATAATTACGTCAAAAAACAGAACATAGGGACATGTCAGGGCTAGATATTCATTGTATCGCATATATTGTATGAGATCGCAGAAAGCGATAAGGCCGCCCATTGTATGTTTTGTAGTAATAATCGTATTTTTTGTTATGTATTTTCTGGTGTAGGTACAATAAAGTATAATAAATAAATCGTAATAAAAACAACATTTTTCTTTGTTAAAAATTTTGGCTTACCTATTTACATCACTTTAGGGAAAAAAGATTTTAGGCTACCGAATTAGTTTCTCCAGTAAATAAATTGTAATTAGAGCGTAAACAGGATGAATATGAACGAGGGACCTGGGAATTGAAGTGAAACATAAATAAGTACATTACTAGTTGCGCGGAAAGAGCTTACACGAAAAATAAATAACGTTATTTTTCGTGTTTAAAGCGGGCTTGTGGCTGAGTAATAACAGCCGCACGGGACGATCGATCAGGTTAAGCTACGCTTGCCGCGGTTGGTCCGTGGATGGGTGACCATCTTTATATACAAAGACCTCTCAGTGCCTCGGAAAGCACATTAAGCTGTTGGTCCGGGCTGTCATTCGTGGATCCTTGACAGTCGTTACGGGTCGTCAGAAGCCCGAAAGTCTGACAACCAGTCTTATCGTATCGTATCATATCGGTATCGTATGCCCAGTAACTGGGTTGTGGAGGCCAGATAAGCAGTCGCTATGTGTAAAATACTGATATTCAGCTGCATCCGGAGAGACTGGAAGCCGACCCCAACATAGTTGGGAAAAGGCTAGACAGATGATGACTTAACCAAAGAAACGTCACGACTGACTATTCCACTAGAACCTAAATTCCACAAAATTATTATTCTCCTAAACCGTAGTGGGGTTTTGTAATTTACCCAAAAAGAATAAAATATTTCTCTGTAACGACTCGTGGCTACCGACGCGTCCGGATGAAATTAATGATCCCCGCATAGCTATACAAATCTGTATGATTCAACCTGTTGGATCTTCATGTATATTTTATTCTGTTTTGTTTTGAATTTCGTGAAAGGAGAGGGCCGTTATGGTTTATAAGGTTTCTGAGTTATGGAAATTATTTTTGCAAGATATGTGGTCGTTTTAGTGTGATGAGGTTTGTGATGAACGGGTCTACACTCGTAAAAGCTATTGTTATCAGGACATAACATAACTTCACGTCTGACAGGAATGCTCCGAAGGGCTAACCAGAGGCACCTATAGTACACCCATATATTTTTACCATTTAATTTTTTAACTTTCAATATATTTCCATTTTATTCTATACAGAAGACATCGATTTCGTATAATAATGTAATCATAATTTAATCACTTATTACCAAGCCTACATCCATCAACAGTCTAGTTCACCCTAACTGAATCAGTTTGACAGTGCGAGCGGGATAGAGTGATACATGGCGCGGGGAAGTGGGGGCAAAATATGAATTTCAACTGAACTATTACAAGCCCTGAAGTCCAATATAGTAGAGGGCGATGACATGTTAAAAACAGAAAATATGAAGTTTACATACTTAAAAGTGAAGGAAAACATAGTAAGGAAACCAGCATGTCTTAGAACCAAAACTTCGAAGATATGTGACACCTACCAAATCCGCACTGGGCCCGCGTGGTAGTGCCCACTCCCTCTGGACGAGAGAAGGCCTAGTCCCAACAGTGGGAACATTATAGGCTGATCATGAAATACTTAAGAAAAATGGAAATTCTCAATGGGACTAGCGTGGAAAGACCACTAAGTAGGAAGACCAGTTTCAGCCAAACCTATTCAAAATATAACTTAAGAAGTTACTTACTGAAAAATGTTATTATTATGTTAAAGATTATTTAAATGATAGTTTCTAATCTATTTGTGTTATATTTTAATTTTGTTATAATTTTTTTCTGTCTTAATTATGTTATATATTTCAAGTGGCTATAATCTATATTTTATTTTGTACGCCAATGGTGGCAAATCATGTTGAAACTCACAGATTTTCACTTTTACATCCACATTTGCATGTATATGTATAATGTTACACATGTTTACAAATAAATATATCTTTATCTTTATCAGGTTTCCTTATTTTACACTATCTATTATACAGGGTGACAGGGACATCGACGCGCAACCTGTTACAATGGTTAACTGTCGTAATTTAAAACGTTCAAAATCTAGTCGCACTCTCATCTCGGCGACAAACAAATGTCAAAAACTTGTCAAAATGTAGGGAAATTAGAAGTATTTTTTGACAGATTGAGACAGATCAGACTGTGAACGTTCTTAAAAATACGAGAATTTCCTCTCTGGTCAAAAGGTACGCAGTCTAAACGCATCGGCCACGGTTGTGGCCTCACGTAAAAGCGTTTTGTGAGTGCGTGAATATTTGATGTTAACATCAAACAGGCATGCTTACCATCGCTCATTGTTAATTCAAGCTGGTTTAGTCATTAGGTCTCGTGCAAACCGCTGTATAACACAAACATTTAGACGGACTTTTGTATTGTTAATAACGTTTAGATTAGTGAGATCAGTGGTGGCCCAGTGGCAACGTCCGCGACTTACGAGTTGTACTTAGGTCAGATTCGATCCCAGGTTACACGCACACATTAGAAATATTTGATGACAAAAATGTCTCTGTGTGGCAAGAAATCGGGACGCATTATCGCAATAACGTATCCGATAATAACGCGCCTATGGGGGAGAGCCTTAAATCAATATCGATAAGTTCTAAGACGTAAGCATTTGGCATCACGAAGTTCTAACAACTCGTTGTTACTTGAACAGACTATAATGCACTTGATTCCTTATCACAGCAGCGAATATCACTTACACCTTTCATCGTACTCTACGTATTTCGTACGATAGATTATACTCCTCAACACTCGCAATCTGCAACGCTTTGCAAAAAGGGTGAAGGAAAATATTGGAGCAAATCATGTTTAATTCCACAGAACAGATACTTTTATCTGTTCTGTGTTTAATTCCGATGTAGTAGGGGCCGAAGACATTTAAACAGAAATTATTAAAGAAGTATTAAATACTTAAAGGTGAAGGAAAACATCGTGAGGAAACTGAAATGTCCTAGAACCAAGAATTCGAAGACACGTGACATCCGCCAGCCCGCTCTGGGTCCGCGTGGTGGATGGTGGTAGCTCACTTCCTCTCGAAGAGAGGAGGCCTGTGGTGCAGAAGTGGGAACATTATAGGTTGATTATGCAATTATGTTTAGATTTACTTTAGGAGAAACAAGTGTAAGTGGTCTGCGTGTTTGACCAGAGGACCAATTCTCGTAATTTTATGAACGTTCACAGTCTGATCTCAGTCTCAATCTGTCAAAAAATACTGCTAATTTCCCTACTTTTTGACAAGTTTTGACATTTGTTGGTCGCTGAGATGAGACTGCGACTAGATTTTGAACGTTTTAAATTACGAGAATTACCCCTCTGTTGTGTAGATATTTTTTTCAAAATATATCGATGCATGAAAGTTATTTCCTCACGTGGGCTGTATTTTTTTAATGAAGCAGCTTTATTTATTATTATTATAAAATCACAGTTGGTGCCTGTTTTTGGTATTCTAAGCTAAACTTTTTAATTAAGTCCCTTTACACACTGCTGATAGGCATTATGTATTTTAATTCTGTGTTATAACAAACTCTCCTTTGTTTCGCTAGGTAAAAATTTAATGACTGAACAACTTAGATTTTAGAACAAAAACGTTTATTAAAAAAACAATTTTAACGAACAATGATCCCTTTTGATTGTTCCTCAAAAAAGGAGAGAAATTATAATAAGTAAAACAAAGGAGAAAGAAAAACATGATAACATTATACATACTTTGATAATTAAAAAGAGGTTTTTAACAAATGAAAGGTGGAATTGGACAAAGGCTTATCGGGTCCCGAAGCAATGAATTGAAGTGATGAATGGACTCGTGGAATGGGACCATAAAGCTCCCAGTCCACTGACTCGTAACGTTCGTAAGGCGTGAGATACTGAGGTCACGTTTTATTGCGAAATACTAAGGCCTGGCACTAGACAGCCTGGCCTAAATTACTATAGTTAGATTGAGACACAGAAGTTCTTGAAACTTTGAATTGTTGAACGTTACGTTCTAGTATGCATGAACCATGCGACCTTCCAAAACTTTTGATAAAATATTCAATCCACTCTTGTCCGCATACGTAAACATTTTTGACGGAACGTTCAGAGTAAATACACAATTTTTCATAGCTTTATTCACGGAATGAAACTCCTACAGCTGTGTAAAATCTATGCAAACCTTTTTTGTCCCTTTCCGCTCGCGTGTACTTAAAGGCGCCCCTCCACAGCAGCCCACGGCTAAGTGTGCATACACACGATTGGCATGCGTCAACGGCAGAGGTAACTGCAGCCATTGATGCGCGTCGACGGCAGCCGTCGACACGTCTACGTACAACGTTCCGTTCGCGAACGACACGTGCCCGTGCCGCTTGTGTATTTGAGTACGCATGTTGTCGCCGACGGTTGCAGTTCCCTCTATCGTTGACGCGTGTCGCTCGTGTGCAAGCACCCTAAGCTACTTCGCTTTGTTTGAAGATGTGGGCTCATTCACTACGTCCCGGCCGCGATTCACGCACGAATGACTGGCAAATACATGAAACGCGCAGCTTTTTTTTTTTGGGTGTGAAATCATCAAATGACCTCTCCCGCTCTGGGCTGAGCGGAAGGGCGTGTCAGACTATTACTGACTAAAACCCACCCGTGCTCTTTCAGTTGTATATGAACCACGCAGCTGACGTGGTAAACCTCGTCGTGCACTTCCTACGTAGCAGTGGACATTTAACTTAACATAACATAACGTTATGTTATACAACACGACACCCACAGATAATAAAAATATAACCATAAACGCCCGCTTTTAGTTCAAAAAGGAAAATGGCGTGCGCCGTATGTTCGTGCTAGAAGGATACGAGTATAACGTTTGGAATTCAGTGGCCACTACTCTTCTAACTCAAATGGTCCAACTTCACATAAAGTAGGCTTCCAAACTGAACTATTTTTAATATGGAGCCTTTGAACGCAAATATGCGAAGCTAATATGCGGATGCACTATATTGTGTGCTCATGCTGGACAAATTGAAAAAGAATTGGTCTCACATCAGAAACTAAGCTCGTCATCATCATCTGCCTAGCCTTTTCCCAACTATTTTGTGGTCGGCATCTAGTCTAACCGGATGCAGCACCAGTACTTTACATGGAGCGACTGCCTATCTAACCTCCACAACCCGTAACTGGGTTATACGATACCTCTTAGTAATGAACACACACTGAGACTCACTTCAGAAACAAAGCTATGGAAGGGAAAAAGGAACAGTACCTAAGTATAACATACCTAACATCACGCCAGTAATCTCTGAAGGGTTAGGCAGAGATATGCCTTAGTTACACCAACATTTCGCCAGTTATGTTTAAGTTCCTTGTAACAGGCGCGTGCGAGCTATTATTGCCATCAACTGGGCACAAATTCGAAAGAAATATCAGTGTATATCAGTTAAGTGGTTCTTAACTTGTTAGCGCAAACAATCAATCAATCAACTTAGCCTATCGCAGTCCACTGCTGGACATAGGCCTCTCCCAGGCTGCGCCACAACACCCTGTCCTCCGCCTTCCGCATCCAGTCAATCCCAGCCACCTTCGTAAGGTCATCCATCTACATAGCTGGAGGACATCCCACACTATGCTTACCTATACGCGGTCTCCACTCTAGGACTCGTCTACTCCACTGGCCATCAGTCCTTCGACAAACATGGCCAGCCCACTGCCGCTTCAGTTTGGTTACTCTGCAAGCTATGTTGTTAGCGCACTAACGAATAACAGACAAATAAAAAACAAACATAAAATTAAAAAATCAAGTGTGTTTCTCAAACTTTCGAACCAAAAACAAATAAACACTAAGTCTGTCTAGACTAAGAGCTAGTTAATGTATCATGTAGCCATTTGCAAACGTCTTGCTAAGTCTCTGATTTAGCACCAGCACTGCGGCAGACGCTCCTAATTGAGAATTTATAAGATAGTCTAGAACATTCACCTTAAATAGTTTGTTGTTTAGTTGAAAACTTTGTTGTTTTAGAAGCCTTTGCTTTCATTAACTTAGACTGTTTGCATAGCACTTTGGAATCTATGAATCAAAAATGCTATTAAAAAGTCTACCTAACTGAAACAAAATAGCAATATTTTAGTTTTTTAATAGTTTTAGTACCTACTACAAATTATTAAAATAAAAATATAATATCCTATTAGTATAGGATATTATATTTTTATTTTAATAATTTGATTTTTTTTAGCTTTTTTTTTAATTTGATTTGGTTTTTTTTTTGTAGTTTAGAAGTTTGTAAATATTATCTTTAGTTGCCTTGTGAATAAATATATAAATGTATAATCCACTGAAACAAAAGCTATGACTTGAGAAATAGCTCCCAAATTATTTATTCATTTTCAGCGGTATTCATCCGCGTGAAAATTCTTGTTTTAATCTTAAACATATATCCTGTGACATTCGGTAATACTGTGGCATCCCATTAGTAAAAGAATTTTCGGAATCGAATTGGAATTCTGAAGATCAACTCCTACATACAATCTTACACTGTTACCTATTTATAATATTAGGATAAAGACATAGAACAGAACAAAAATAAGTCGTAGTAAGATACGTCCATAAACCATTTTTTTCCCATCATATAAATTAACTTCATGAAAGCAAAGAAAGACTTCATAATAATTATCACGATACATATTCGTACTAGTTTCCAAGAAAACGTATATTCCTTCTACCTTTGTACTTGATTAATATTACTTAACAGGTTAATTATATGATGACCTGGTATCTAATGGATACCTTAATTAATTATTAATATTGTAGAAAGATATGAGAAACACATTACGTAAATGATTAATGATCGAACACATTATTATTTTTTTAATTCAAATTATTTATTAATCACAATTTGTACAAGAATAGAATAGACGGCGACCCCCAAACTAGACATTTGCCTGTATCTTGGGCGTCAGAATTGCGGCATTTTCAAAGCGTAGGTATTGTAGTGTACATAGTGATTATTGCAAAATAGGAAAACAAAAACTAAAATTTAACTAAAATAAAATAAAAGAACTTAGAATATGTTTGTGCAACGCTCAAATTACTTAAGAAATTCGAGAAAATCACAGGTATAATGTACCTATGTACAAAACGATTTTAAAACTCCGCATTTTCATAGAAAAGAAACATATTCCAAGTAAAACGCAAAATATGCAGCTTCCCCGTATGTCAATCTCAACTGTTCTCGGTGCATCTGGCGCTGATTGATGCTGCCCTAACGACTGACAGCATTCTACCATACGACTTGCAAATCCCAATATTCCAAGCCGAATTGTTCTTTGCTGACTGCATTACTTTGATGGATGCATATTTACATATGCATCCATCTTCTTCTTTTTTGGTATTGGCACGAACTGTATGGGAATAGCATATATCGTGGTAAAAGTAATCAGTAATGTAGGAGTGGCTGTGGCAAATCGCGCCGGATATTTCAGGCAATAATTTTTGCGTACCAAGTTATAATTTATTTTCAACAGAAAGCGAAATCCTCTTTTAAAATTTATCTCCAAAGGTTAAAGTTGCTACGAACTGGACAATTTAAAGTTTAAAAATAACAAACTGTTCAAAATAAATCAACATTTTGTAAATAAAAAGTAAATATTTTTTAGGTTAAATGCAACCATTTTGAGAATCGCTGTCCGAGACATTGCTGGTTTAATAAAGATGGTAATCTTAAAATGATATTAATTTATTAACATTTTAGAAGCGTTCTACGAAACTCATAATTTTGGATGCTATACACAGAGTAAAACAATTACATTAGAAAACAAAATGTTTCTAGTTTGTGTTTTAAAGTTTTGTTTAGACTGTGTACATAATAATAATTGTTGTTTGTTAATGAGGGTAGGACCAAACTTTAATTAAATAATTCTTAGGCTTCAATTTTGCATAAGCAAACATCTGTTTCTTTATGGTTCAAAATATTTATATTCTCAACTTTAATAATACAACTTTCGCAATATTATTAGTTAACGGCAAATTTTTCGAGTCTGATAATTTTTATCTGAAGAATAAATATGACAGTTTGACATATTGGCTATAAAAAAACTGTCAAACCGGAATATATATTCCTCGGATAAGAGTTATCAAACTGTTGAAAAATCTACCCTTAATTACTTTTAATATTTTTTATCTAATAATAGTTTAGTTTGCGAATTTAAAAAATCTAAAATCTAATGGTATTGCCACTCCACTACCTAGAGAAATGATGTAAATATTTGCTAGGTATAAAACAGATTGAATCTATTAGAATCAAATAGGAGAGCACTTGAATACCAATGAGTTCAGAAATATTGGAATGCAAATACCTTTAATAATTTCTTAAAAGCCTATATAAGTGTTTGTCTAAAAGGTTCTATTTTAGAAAACATTTTTACCGATAAAACTAGGAAAAATAAGAGACATAAATAGTAAAATAAAATTGAGTGGAGGAATTAACGATCGAGTAGAGATGATGATTAAGGGACTAATCACACTTATTCAGCTCTGTTCAGCTTTTTTCCCTAGATAACAACGATTTTGTATGGAATACGTACAGTCACGAGCAAAAGTATGTATACACTCGGCCTTATTCAAAAGCGATTTACTCCTTTATTTTTGAATGAAATTTTATATTGTTACGAACATAGCTTTGTCGAATCCATACGTTTATGTAATGTTTCGTATTTCAATGTTGCATTCGTTATTTCACGAAAAAAACGCAATTGAAAGTTGCCAAGTTTTGACATATTGGTGCTCGTGACTGTACGCATCCATAAAGCTGAACGGATGCGTACGCATTCCATACAAAATCGTCGTTTTCTATGAACAAAAGCTGAACAGAGTTGAATAAGTGTGGTCAGTCCCTAATTTTCACTCACTCATCGGTAACTTTCTATCATATGGTAGCCTTACGGACATTATACATTAGATGGACATTGTATATCGTAAAGTGTGTGGCTACCATTAGAGTCTGCCTAGTTTAGATATATATGTAGTAGTGCATAAACGTTCCTACGAATATCAATATTATAAAACAAAAAGATTGGTATGTAAGTTAGTTAAACAAAATGCAGAGGAACTTTAAACTTTTCGAAAGGACGGGAGGAATATTTGAGGCAAAGTTGGTTTGTTATAGTCCACACATAACAGGAATTTTCCCACTGTTGGGACACAGGCTCTTCGACAGGGAGTGGGCTGTAATCTACCACGCCTGTCTTCGAATTTTTGGTTCTAGGACATGCCGTTTCCCCACCTCTGTTAATACTGAAAAAAAATGTATGTAGATGTAAATTCTTAATACTGAAATCCTATGAAACACATGAGCTCTCCCACAAATTCCGTTTAATTCCGGATGAAAACAGCTTTTCCGGATCTTTTGTGCAAGTTACAGGGCTGTGTATTTCCAGCTTTACCGCATAAATATTTTTTTACAACATGAATGACCACAACGATCCATCATCGCTCAGTGTATGGTGCAACCTCAAGCGCTTTGTGTTGCTTGCAGTTTTAAAGCGAATAAAGCGCTGAAATACGTCTTATCGGACAAACTGAGACCGAGCTTTTAAGCGCCGAGCACATAGTCTTTGTTTGGGTACGCTTTCGATTGTTCTTGAGTAAATAGAACTGTTTGTACCTTTAAAAAATAAGGATGGGCTAGCCAGATGTTTTTCTCTTCACTTGTTGGTGCTTTTGGCTAAGTTTGTTGCTAGCAAATAATAAATTCTGTTCATTTATCTGAATTTAAAGTCAGCTGCAGTTTTCCTCGTATTTTGACGATTACTTTTCATTCATTATTAGCACCCTATCACAATTCGAAGGTTTTTGAAGGAAATCCCTAATCCATTGCTCTATATGTTTGAAAAGTTCCTCTGCTCGTCCACGTAAAAAAACACAATGAATGTGTCAAATGTTGTATTGTCATATTGAATGTCATTTGCAATATTTTTTAGTGTGTTACGTAAATACCCCGCTGGTGTAAGTAAGTAATATACCTAACGTTGGCGCTAAACTATACTGTTTTATGTTGCTTCTCTTTATTTGACAGGTTCCAAAAAGCAATTAAAAATAAATTAAATTCTGTTGAATGTTGTAACCTTTTATTAATATAGCTTTATTAAAATTAAAATATTTCAGAATCTGTTATAAATACAGCAATTTCACCGAAACTATGCTACAACAGGAACTACTTAATATACAAATCCCAGCATCCTCCTGTATAAAGCTGCCAAACACGTCCCCAACAAGTCAAAACTCGTCGAAAGCCGATACATCACGTCACCCGGTTCCGGCTGAAACCCTGTTACATCTCCAAACTGTTGCGCTAAGTCGCCCCTTCCTCCCGCCAGGGGCGGGTTCACCCCCTACTCTACCCTGTACAAATTACCATATGAAAGTCTGCTGTAAGTACTTTACATATTTTCTTGGCATACGGGTCAAAACAAATGTGCGTTTTGGGGTCAAGTTCGAAAAGAAATTGGGGTTCGTTTTCCTGCTCGTGTGGATTATGCTTATTTGAACCTTTTATCTCCGAATTCTTCAATGACAACACAGCGTAGAGGGACTTATAATCAGCTTGTTCTCACTCAGCAGTGGGAACAAGCTGGTTATAAGTCCCTCTACGCACAGAGAGGAGGCCTGTATCCCAGCGGATACAGGCCTCCTCTCTGTGCGAGGGAGTGGACCATCATCCACCACGCGGGCCCAGTGCGGGTTGGGGGATGTCGCATGTCTTCGATTGTTTTGGTTCTAGGACATGCCAGTTTCCTGACGATGTTTTCCTTCACTGTTTTGAAACCTGTGGTGATGAAATAGAATTGTCAAAGTAAACTTGTCAGTCGGCACCAATACCACTGAACCACCACTGCTCTGTCAGCACTTATGGTGACGTTATGTTAAATTGGGTGTGTTCGAGTTTTTCGCCCAGTAACGAATTTAAATTACTTTTCATTTGAACCTTAAAAAAAACATTGGATTTCGTAGTTAACGTTTTTGATTGGTTAGCTTGCCTTTCGCCTTTCGGGATCGGATTTAGCAAAAGTTTAATTGGATTTTCAGTTAGCAAAATTTTAACTTGTCACTCAGTGTTTAAATTGTTTTTCGGAATTGAAATTAAAAGAGTTTTGAAGTTATTTAATAACTTATCTTGCGGTGTTAGCACAAGTCGCACTTTGCTTGTTTTATCTTGAGTTCTTAAACTTTGAATGATATTATTTTAATCAAACACTGCATTATTTTTTCCTAACTTCGTCGATGGTCATCTATAATGTGTCGGCCCAGGACTTAGCCAAGGAGTATTGCATTTTTAATAGCGCCCATAAGCTCCACCAAAGTATTATAGGTATTAGAGCAAGTAGGGTTCCAACAAACTCAAAGAGGTCGGAAAGATCAGTCAGAAAGACGTCGCTAGTTACCGATTTCAAAGTGTTGTAGGTTCATATAGAGAAGAATTGACAAGAAACTCCACGGACACACTTTTAAATCAAAATATTGGTTACATAATAATAATAATTATAATATTAATAATATAATAATAACGAATGTGTTTGTATATTACAAAATAGGTTATAAAAACAAGATAAAATAATGTATAATATAAGGACAAGAACAACACGTCAGCCTAGTCAAATAACCCGCCCCTAACTGTTCCCGGCGCAAATGTGCCCAAAACGCTTGCTGCATTGCCACGTTGGATGGCAATGGCTAACCTTTGCACCAAGAACGAGCCGGAGCGGGAGTCCCCCGTTTTGTCACGGAGCTTGTGCCCTATCTCACTAATGAGCTTCCTAGCCTTCTATAATAATAATAACATAATATTTTGTTATTTTATTTGCACTCCAGATTGGAATCGTTTGTTCTCATGTCCAGATTCTCATTAGCATACCATAATCAGCCACCACTGCCTCCTGCACCTACTCTCTGTGAGAGGGAGTGGGCCATACTTAATCCACCATGCGGGCCCAGCGCGGGTTGGTAGATGACACATGTCTTCGAATTTTTGGTTCTAGGACATGCCGGTTTCCTCACGATGTTTTGCTTTATCGTTTTGAGAGCCAGTGGTGATATAAATACACAAAGTAAAGCGCCAGCTGGGTTCCAACCTACGACCTACAACTTGTAGGTAAGTCGCTGCTGTTACCACTGAGCCATCACTGCTCTTCTTATTGCTGCAGCTCAAGTGAGTTCATGACTCCAATAAAATCATAGTTTGTCACCTCTAAATATCAGGACTGAGTAAAAAAACTGCTAATGTTTACATTCGCACCTACATTCAGTTCCAAACTCGTGTGTCCATCAAAACCGAACCGAGTTATGAGTCCAATAAATTCTAATCGCTTTAAAAGCTTTTAAAAGCCATCAATAAAATGTTATAAAACCAATTAATTTCGGTTTGTTTACAACTCGTTTTTTATCGTGTTAAAGGTTGTTTAATCATGTTATATCCTAATGGGTGTAACTGTGATGGTCAAATTACACTGTGTAACAATATCACGTGTGGCATTGAGTACCATAAGCCTTAATTATTTGGGACAATCCTACTTACTAATAATGAAGTTAAGTGGTACACACATAGGTGAACACAAAAAGGGCCTAAAGGGCCAAAAAGGACCCGGCTTAGAAACCGAGCAAAAAGAAAAAAGGCCATAAAGAACGATAAGCGAAAACTTAGTTAAAGCGTGTGGTCAGGGGATGCGATTCGACAGTGTGTGGGGACAAAAAATTTCACACGGACGAAGCGAGCAGAAGCTAGTAATATTATAAATGTGAAAGTTTGTATGTTTGGACGCGTGTTACTTAATCACGCAAAAATGGGTGAACGGACTTGAATGTTAGGCACACAGATAGACAATGATCTAGTCTAGTCTAGGACATAACGACTTTTTGTCCGGGTAGTTCGATCCCGTGGGATCCGACCTCCACACGGGCAAGCCGCAAGCATGAATAGCCCCCTCCTCCCCGGGTTGATGTTAATTTATTTATTCAAGGTCTAACACACAAACATACGTTACACAAGGCAGACTTAATGATATGATGTTTTATTCAATTTAGCTTCTTTATAGACTCTCTCATTAAGGCTTTACTGTGTTAGGTCTATACGACTAACTAGCCTTAATTTCTGAGCTTCGAATGAATGAACCCAAAACAATTTCACAAACAACAGGAAACCCAAAAATAAGTGTGTACAGAATTTATGAAATGCCGCTGAATAAGGAGCTAAACCAAATTCAGTAGGCATAAATTTTTAGGGTGAAATAATTCATACCTTGCGAGATATCCCGTAAGATTTGAGCGGGAGGTATGCTGACTGCTGCCGTGCTGGCAAATGGTTACTGATTGCCGTGGATAAGAGATAAACCCTCTGAAATAAAGGGATGGGCGCTTTTAACCTGATGACGTTGTTTTAGATTTAGTGACGTTCAAAATAATTTTGTTTATGAATAAAGAAATTCATTTTTTTTTGTTATGGTATAATTTTATATCTACACATTATGTTGGCTGTTGAGGTTGAGGGGCTTGTGGCTAAGTAATAACAGCCACGCGGGTCGATCGATCAGGTTAAGCTACGCTTGCCGCGGTTGGTCCGAGGATGCGTGACCATCTTTACATATCAAGATCCCTCCGTACCTCGGAAAGCACGTTAAGTCGTTGGTCCCGGCTGACAATCGTGTATCTTTGGCAGACGTTACGGGTCATCAGAATCCCGAATGTCTGACAACCAGTCTTACCGAGGGCTATCGTATTACCCAATAACTGGGTTGTGAAGGTCAGATAGGCAGTCGCTTCATGTAAAATACTAGTATTCAGCTGCATCCGGTTAGACTGGAAGCCGACCCCAACATAGTTGGGAAATGGCTAGGCAGATGATAATGACATTATGTTGGCTGTAGCTTTGAGATTAGACAAAAAGAAAGTACCGACGCCAGCAGGTCAAGCTACCCGGAACTGTCTAATTTTCCCATTTAACCTTGAACCTTATTGCTTTAGCGATAAAGTTGGAAATCTATTAAAGAATTTTAACAGATTGTAGTAGCTTGATGTGCTGGCGTCTGTACCACATCCACGTAAAACGGCCATTGCTCAACATAATGCTGTGACCCTATGCGAGACAGAACCACTGCGCTGGTTTTCAGCATTTTGTGATTCTGTGTTAATCTTACCTGTATATTATTTAATAATTTTCCCGTTCCTCATTGGATACAATGTGTAAGACTGCATGCTCAACAATTATTATATGTCATGGTTTCATTAATCCATTTTAATTCTTTTACCAATTTACCACAATAGTAATTTTATTTTAGGTGCATCGTCTTCACATATTATTATATGACTAGCTGACCCGGCAAACGTTGTTTTGCCATATAAATTATTTCTAGCTGCCCGGCGCTACTTTGTTCGCGTGGTGTCCTATCCCCTACCCTACTTCTATCCTACTCCTACACTACTCCTACCCTACTCCTACCCTACACCTACCCTACTCCTACTCTACTCCTAATCTACTCCTACACTACTCCTACCCTACTCCTACCCTACTCCTACCCTATTCCTACCCTACTTCTACCCTACTCCTACACTACTCCTACCCTACTCCTACCCTACACCTACCCTACTCCTACTCTACTCCTAATCTACTCCTACACTACTCCTACCCTACTCCTACCCTACTCCTACCCTACTCCTACCCTACTTCTACTCTACTCCTAACCTACTCCTACTCTACACCTACCCTACTCCTACCCTACTCCTACTCTACACCTACCCTACTCCTACCCTATTCCTACCCTACACCTACACTATTCAAAACCCTTAATTTAATACTTGTTTCAATTCGAGTGGACCCGAGTCTACCGTACCGAAGGGACGATCGTCAAATGTTTGACAGGAAAGTAGGTAGAACAGTTTATATGGGAAAATGAAATAGTCGTTTTTACTATCTTCCTCGCAATTTTTTCCATTTTTTCTCGCCTTTTAAACCTTCCCTAGACCTCCACGAACATTTCAAGACTAAGATAAGATAAATCCGTTCAGCCGTTCTCGAGTTTTAGTGAGACTAACGAACAGCAATTGATTTTTATATATATATAGATAAGCTAACCCGGCAAACGTTGTTTTGCCATATAAATGATTTCTAGCTGCCCGGCGCTACTTTGTTCGCGTGGTGTCCTACCTCCTACCTTACCCCTACCCTACTCCTACCCTACTCCTACACTACTCCTACCCTACTCCTAGCTTACTCCTACCCTACTCCTACCCTACCCCTAACCTACTCCTACCCTACTCCTATAAGTAAAACGCTGATTGATTGATAGAACCTAGCGGACCCGGCGTCACCCCACCCGAAAAAGCAGCACCACCTACCGGGTCCAATGATACAAACCTTGTCCTGACAATAACGAACACAAAAAAAAAGAATTATCCAATTTGGTGCAGTCGTTCGAAAGTTATGGGCTTACATATACATTTCGAAGATCCATTTTTATTTAAATAGATTAATGCAAAATATTGTAAAACATTTTAAAATAGTGACGGTGGAGTTTCTTGCCCATTCTTTTCCTTACGAAAACTACGTTTTGGAAGGAGTGACTAGAATTAATTATATTTTATTGGAATTTTTGAAGTTCAAAAGTTATTTGAAATAAATGCTTTGACTTTGACAATACAAACAATAAAATTACTAGATTCGCAAAATTAATTCCGCTAAGGTCACTGATTTTCTCCTCAACCCAATTGAAATTGGGAACTGTAAAATAAATGGAATATTATAAATTAAAAGGGACAATCTGCCATGGCATAAACCGATTGAGACAATTATAGCATAGCTGAATATACGTTTACAGATAAAAATGAAAAGCGCGCGAATTTCGTACAGAAATGCCCAACAGATAATTAAGGAATTAATACCATTCAGCCAGTACACAATGGCTCGCTTCAATTATATTGGGCTGAATTGTTTGTATTGAACCTTTTTGTTCGAATGGCGGGAAACGATGTGAATGGCGCGCAAAAGTAGCCCTGTCACTTCGCTGTCAAATTGGCAGTTCAGTAAACGGTTTTTTTTTTTGGTAAGCTAAGTAATTAAAACGGAATTAAAATATTCTGAACTAGGCTTGAATTGTCTGCTTTTTATTTTCTTTCTTTTACACTTACCTATCAAGCTTTTATTTTTCCAGTGAGTAATATTTTTAGCAGCGGTTGAGAGCATCCAAATAAAAGGTTAAAAGGTTATTTTTAAGTGTTTTAAGATGGTTCAGATTTAAAAAATCGGATTGTACGAAGCGTTTTCCAAGTTCCATTGTTTTATACCATGAAAACTTCACTTGCGCGATTCAGGCTCACTCTCATACAACGCTATCTATGAAATGAAAGATTAAACTTTCAACAAAGCCCACCTGTGTAACTTACTTAACAATTTAAGAGGTTTAAGATTGTTTTAACTAAATAAACAGTGGGATGATGCCACAACAAAATGGAATACTGCTGGGATTATGTTCTGTGCGGTAATACTAGAAGTTGACTTCCTTTGGAAGAAAAGATGACGGCAGCTTTGTTGGTAATGAAAGCCGCATTAGTTTGGCTGCTTATTAATTAGTACTTAAGCTGGTATTTAGTGTCAAAGACATAGTTGGTAAGTAGTACCGGGAATATCTATGTCGTTTGGCTTTGTCACTTTGTGGTCTTAACTTTATTTCCATATTTCAATAAATAATTTATAATTGGACCTCTTTCAACCCCTCGAGTTTCAGTTTGAATAGAACAAGGTTGGCCTTTATCGCATCCATTTGTTTAAAATATTTTACCTATGTTATTTTAAATGTTTGTTTGGCGATTTCTCATTTAAATAAATACTGCAATAAGTATTGATTTTAGTGCTGATGGTGTAGCGAAATGAAATTAATCATTTATTTAAATAAATGCAATATAAAGTGAAAGTCAGGATTAAATTCAGTGGCGTAACTATACCGTTCTAGGCCCGTGGCAAATTCATCGGATGGGCCCCCTCCCCCCAATATAAAGAAGCTGAACCAACAATAATAATATTTTTGAAATTTTATAATACCTACTTATTTATACACTTTTACTCGTAAGAGTAAAATAATAAATCACTACGTTAAGTAGGTCTGTACTTACATACAAACTTTATAATTATACTTAGGTACTTGATTATCTAATAATTCACTTTAAATTAAAAGTACCTAATTTAAAGTACAGTCAGCATCTTATGGATACATAGAGTAGTCAAAATGATTTGAAAAACAAAAAAAGATTTGATCCGAATCATCATAAATCAAAAATCCGAATCATCCTGTCAAATTAAGATACTCCATAGACAGTTTAGCCGTGATTAAAAACATGGCTACCAAAAATACGTCAATGGCGCAAATTCCCTTGTTCACAAACTAAACTAAATTTAAGTTCAGTGCAACTTTTTCTTTCTATTTCATTATGAAAAGGACAGAAGATAAATATTAGTTTAATTCTGTCAAATTAAGATTCTCCATAGACAAATTAGACGTGATTAAAAACATGGCTACTAAAAATACGTCAATTTACAACGTCAGGCGCTGACTAATTTGACAGGACTAAACTAATATTTATCTTCTGTCCATATCCTAATGAAATAGAAAGAAAAAGATGCACTGAACTTAAATTGAGTTTAGTTTGTGAACAAGGGAATCGGCGCCAATTTACGTCAGGCGCTGACTAATTTGACAGGACTAAACTAATATTTTATCTTCTGTCATTTTCTTAATGAAATAGTTTGTGAACAAGGGAATCGGCGCCATTGTCAACCTATTTTCCCAATTGACTAATAAATTAAATCCTCACTTGCAACAAACACCCAATTCTTACAACAATAAACTGCTAACTGCTTGCGTAATAATAGAATAGTGGAGTCTTTCTCATATACAAACTTGAATCAGGGATTCCCTGTGAGCGTCAAATTGGCGGGACGCGCAGCGGGAATTCCCCGATCATCCGCAATACCAACACGTGTGGCCTGTGGTGTGGTGTGGCATCGGATACGTTCTAAAACTAGGTTACAACTTTTTTTTTTTACAAATGCTTTGAGTTTTTTACTTGTGTATGCAACTGAGTAGGTAACAAAAATAAATCAAAGACAAAACTTTTCTTTACTAAACATGTATGATAAATTATAAATGTTAGGAGTTGGGATTCTCCTCTGACCGGGGGCCCCTTCCGGCTGGGGGCCCGTGGCATTTTGCCGACTTGCCACCCTGTAGTTACGCCACTGATTAAATTATTACTTTGGAAAAAATAA
This sequence comes from Apamea sordens, assembly GCA_945859715.1. Classification (NCBI taxonomy): domain Eukaryota; kingdom Metazoa; phylum Arthropoda; class Insecta; order Lepidoptera; family Noctuidae; genus Apamea; species Apamea sordens. Next base: position 4,722,612 of record OX244002.1, read on the forward strand.
AGACTCATCGCCAAACAAAAGATTGCGGGTGCTGCACCTTATATGTGAAGGAAGTGTAACTTCTTAAAAAATGAAGACGGAGAGATTTAGTATAAGAGAGAGTTACATCTTTCATCTCTCATGTAACGAAATGTGCTAAAACGTGATGTGTCCTTGAAATCTCACTCTCAATTATCGAATCGCCGCGCGCCGCCTAAGGGGCCGTCTCCACGAGCGAGAGAATCGCGGAGATATTATCGTCGTGCCACGTATTTCTATACACTCTCTTAGAGCGTGTCTCCACACGGCGATATCATCGCGGCGAGAATTTGATGGCACGCCGAGACTATCGCCACGATTCTCTCGCCCTTGGAAATGGCGCCTTAGGCACCTTCCTCACCGGATCGGCGCATTTTCGTTTCTGTACCGAATCTGTACAGATTCTTTACCGAGAGCCACTTCTTGACTGGCTCGGTTTGCTACGTTTTTTGTCATTTGTTTATGGGTCCAGCGCTACGTGAGTGAGCTGCGGAGTGGGGGGGAGTGGGCGGGAGTGACGGGACGGGCGAGTCGAATGGTTCGGCAGTACTCGGTACAGATACGTGTGTATGCGCTCGGTAAAGAATCTGGAGTGCGATTCTATAACCATTTTGTCACTGTGAAAACTTAGGTGAAGTGAGCATGGAGTGAGCTGTCATTCCAAACGAAATGCTAGGGATTGACACTATTGACAGCTCACTCTAAGCTCACTTCATCTAACTTTTCACGGTGAGATTTTACAGAATCGATCGGCTGTACCGAAACTACTCAGTGAGGAAGCTCTAATTTAATCACATGAATAAAGAAAGAATCCGTACAGATTCGGTATAGAAACTAAAACGAAACGAAAACGCGTCGATCCGGTGAGGAAGGCTCCTACGAAGTTTCACTTCAAATGCTTTTTTCGCAGTGTATAAAAACCTAATATAAGTGAGGTGGGTCGCTGGGTAGGTGTCTACAGTATGAGACCACAGCCTCCGTTTCATAACCTCACTTTTTCATTTTAATACCCTCACTTTTGCATATGCAAGTACCCACATTTTTGCTCAACAAACGTGTCGGCGGACTGGGTGGTGGAGGCTTTATGTGCCGGCAGGCTTCCGGATCCGTTTCCTCATTTCCGGCGTTTCCGTGACGGAGCGGTTAATTTTCGAACTTAGTTCGAGGGTAGACAGAGTTGTGCGACGACACGGAATATTAGTTTGTTTTATTAGTGACGGGAAGTCATTTAGATAATAATAATAGGGAAAATTTATGTGTAGTGATTTTGGGAACCTATTGTTGAAAATTTTTTTTTTCTTGGAATTAGCTGGAACTGGGTCTACTGAAGGTTAAGCTACGCTTTCTGAGGTCGATTCGTGGATGGGTGACCATCCATTACATTACATTACACTACGTTTACCATGCCTCGGAAAGAACGTTAGCCCCCGCTGTCATTCGTAGATCTTTGACAGTCGTTATGGGTCTCTATGGCCCGAAAGTCTGACAACCACTTTTGCCACGGGGTATCGTGTTACCCAGTAACTGGGTTGTGGAGGTCAGATAGAGATAGGCAGTCGCTCCATGTAAGACACTGGTATTCAGCTGCATCTGATTAGACTGCAAGCTGGCCTCAATATATTTGGAAAAGGCTATGCCATAGGAAGGCCATTGAAATTGTAGTTGAAAATGATTAAACAGTGAAAGATTAAAACAGTGTTGGGTTTTCATAAAAATTGTGTTTTAAATGCGTTGTTATTTTTGTTAAACATCCGATTCTCGTTAACGTGAACGTTACGCAATAAAAACTGTTTCAAAGTTTTTTTTAAATAATTGAACCTACAAAAAAAAAAAACAGCAATCACAATCTGCATCATTTTGAAGGACATTGTTAATCCATTGCTTTATATGTTCGAAAAAAATGTCTGCTCAACAACGTAAATAACGCAATGAATAGAGTAGAATACTCTTTATTATGTACACCATTTTATTACATATATAAATGTAGAAATTTTACAAAGGGTGACACAGTGAATGTTATTGAACTATCAAAATAAAATAAATAAATAAATATTAATATCCCTGGACATTTCACACAGCGCCATCTAGTCCCAAACTAAGCAACCTAATGCTTGTGTTATGGTAACAAGATGGTTGATGATTTTTGTAAATACATACATATTATAGATAGAAAAACACCCAGACTCGGAACAAATACATGTAGGTCATACAAATATTTGTTCCGTGCGGGAATCGAACCCGCGACACGCAGCGCAGCAGTCAATCGCTTAACCACTGCGCCAACCGTGTCGTCAAAAAAAAAAAAAAAATGAAAGCCTAATTCCTACTGTTATGTTACTACCCAATTACGCCGCAGAATACGATATAAACTAAAGAGTATCTACTCAAGAGTTTTATTTCTATCTATTTGCGTTATAGGGAAAGGCATAAAAACTCGCGCTGAAAATAAACAGAATCGCTCTCTTAAAAAAGTAACCAACATTTGCTCATAAAATATGTAGGTTATTTTAACACTGGCAGGCAGATAAGACCTGACAGATACTATCGCTCCCAATATACTCGTAAAAGATATCCAGGGAAGTGAAACCTTTTTTTGCACCCTTTTGTTGGAAACCCCTTATCCCGGATCGGCACTAATCCAGATACATAATTTATAAGCTGCTGTTTCTTCAGATAAAACATTGTTCAGGGTAGCAATGAAAACAGTTTGATTTAATTACACGCGTAACTAGTTATTTAATTTATGTTGCGCTGTGAATGTTTGTGTAAGCGGAGCAGTTCTCGATACCGTCCGAGATAATAAGGAATTCGGAAATGTGTGTGTTTGTGTGCGTCTATGTGTCATGTGCTGACGCTACTCGTCTCCACGCACATTTTCACGGAGTGTTTGTACACGACGCGCGGTTTACTTGTAGTAACCAATTATAGGTACTACAAGTAAAGCGCGCGTCGCTTCGTGAGATAAAAATACACCGTAACACATTCAGTTAACCTATGCTTATTTAAAATCTTTCAAGCGTTAATTATCATGTTCCGGGGTTTATGCCAGAAGCCAGACCCCGGAACAGGAGGCGTACCGATAAATTCCGAAACTATGAAAGATTAATGTCATGGATTTAGGGAAGCCGATACAACGGTGAAAGCTTAAGTTCCAGTAATATCGAGGGAATGTAGGCTGGTGCTATCATTTAGCCCATAAGACTTTTGACCTTTGAGATTAGCAACCCACCCTGCTTCGCACTTGACAAAACATTGAGTTTTATAATTATATGTACCTATGTTTAATATTAATTTTCACATAAACCTTAAGGAATGGATTCTCTATTTTATGGATCAAAATCAGTTCCGCAGTTTAGTAGAACAACAGACAGACACGAAAGGCGACTTTAATTTTATAATATGTTCAGAACAAATAGATTTCGATTACAAAAATGATAGCCAATCAACTTTCCAAAAATGTTTTTGACTGCTGTACAGTAAGCATCGCACATTTTCGATGAGCCCTATCAAGCTTGGACAACGGGTTTGACTAAAAACCTATAGACTTTCTTGTAAGTTTTCAGACAACACCTACGTATATAGGATGACCGATAGTACTAAAATACATCATTGTACTCATCATAACAAACAACTTTCCCAAAGAAACTGTTTTTTATTAATTTACCAGGCGCATGACACCCATCAGTCAAAAATATAAATATCCACAGTCCCTAATAATAATATCCCTGGACATTTCACACAGCGCCATCTAGTCCCAAGCTAAGCAACCTAATGCTTGTGTTATGGTAACAAGATGGCTGATAAACTACTTACGTATATACATTTTTTTTTTTGTAAATACATACATATTATAGATAGAAAAACACCCAGACTCGGAACAAATACATGTAGGTCATACAAATATTTGTTCCGTGCGGGAATCGAACCCGCGACACGCAGCGCAGCAGTCAATCGCTTAACCACTGCGCCAACCGTGCCGTCAACCTAACAACGCGATAAGCACACAAAATACTTCCTTATCCAAAATAGTTAAAATATTCACCCGATCACACCCATAACTGCCCAATCATTATACATGGGGGTCAGTTTCGAACCTTTACGGGCCGTTATAGCTGTATAGAGCTATTTGGGGACAAAGTGACCCTTAGCTAAGGTACACAATATACCTAATTGGCAAGTTTATGGAGTGGATGAGACGGTTTGACAGTAATGACGGTTGACTTCATAGAGGTGTATGATAAGGCTTTTATGAAATTCTGTGGGATGTTGATATAAAAGTGGTAAAAAAGATGAAAGGAAATCGTTTGCGTTGGTATGGGCATAGAGTGATGAATATAAATGTTGATGGATGGATATGGAAAGGAAGGCCAAAAAAAATTGGGTAGATTGTGTGAGGAATGGTATGAAAGATGAGGGAGTGAATGATAGCGTGACGGTTGATAGGGGTGAATAATAATAATTATAATAATATCCCTTGGACATTTCACACAGCGCCATCTAGTCCCAAGGTAAGCAACCTAATGCTTGGGTTATGGTAACAAGATGGCTGATAAACTACTTATATACATTTTTTTTTTTGTAAATACATACATATTATAGATAGAAAAACACCCAGACTCGGAACAAATACATGTAGGTCATACAAATATTTGAATGAAACCCGTTGTGCCGACACTAAGTGACATGAGGCAAGCAGGAAGATGATGGTTGAAATAAAGAATATTTAAAGAAGAATTTCCCGTAATTAAAAACGTTAAAAATCTAGTCACAATCTCATCTCAGCGACAGTCAACGTCAAAACCTTGTCAAAAACGTAGGGAAATTAGAGGTTTATTTTTGACAGAATGAGACTGAGATCAGACTGTGAATGTTCTTAAAAAATTACGAGAATTGTCGCTCTGATCAATCACTCTAGTGATTTCTTAAACAGGGAAATATAATTTATTAGACAGCAAAGTTTGAATTTAAGTACGCGTTGACTTCTTAGACAGGGAATTATTTATTTGACAGCGACGATTGAGTACGCGTTCTACAGATAGCCGTTAGAGGTTTTCATTAATGCGAACGTCTGACAAATTTGACAATTGATCTAGGTATCCCTAAATATCAACCGAGTAAAATATTGGTTTCAGTCAAAATTCGTTAGATAGAGAGCCGCTTATAATCAGAATAAATGAGTGTAATACTATCTATGAAGTTAGGAGAACCATGGTGTATGATGAACAGATAGACCGAAGAAAATAATGAAAAAAATAATTAAAATGTTTTTAATCACAGAAATATTTTTTTAACAAGATATGTTGGCAGATGTAGGTAGCTCCTTTCTTAACTTTAAACATAAAGTAACTACTTTAAGCAAATAGGTACACATATATAACCTTCAAAAACTTAAATACAAATCCTCGTTTATCTAAAAGACTTCGTAATTAAAGTGGTCTAGCTAATAACGATAAATTGGATCGAGTTGTATTAATGAGAGAACGTGACGGTAGCCTCGAATCGAGATTTGTAATCGATTGTAGTAGACGCATTTGTAACAGTAATTGATATTCGATACACAGTAGAACAGGAGGCCAATTCCCGTAATTAAAAACGTCCAAAATCTAGTCGCAATTTCAACTCAGCGACAATTAATGTCAAAAACTTGTCAAAAATGTACGGAAATAAGAGGAGTTTTTGGAAGATTGAGGCTGAGATAAGATGTTCTTAAAATTACAAGAATGGCCCTCTGGAGCTACCTAGAATTTTCGTAGGTGCAAGATAGGTGATAATAAATATAGACAATTAGATTAGAAGTGTTCAAATGTATGCACATCCTAACTATATAATATTTTAAATACGAAAGTGAATTTGTTTGTTACGCTTTCACGATAAAACGGCTGAACGGATTTGGATGAAATTTGGTACACATATAGACCATGATCTGGGTAAGGACATAGGCTACATTTTATCCTGGATGGCAGTGAAGTCGCGGGCAACAGCTAGTTAGCCATTAAAAAACCTAGAAAGCTGTTTTTGCGCTCCCCTGGAAATATTTGTTTGAAGAACTTAGGCACTGTGTTCATATGAGGTAGCCATAATATCTAGTCTGTCGTAACAAATAATCAAAATAGTTTAAGTTCCTACTACAAGAACTGCCTAGATAGTTTTGCCACAAGCTCACGGCCAAAGTACCAAACTTTGTCCAAACCATTACATGCAACTTAGCTTGCTGGGCCAGTGCAGACTGGCCGGCACTCGCAAAAGACAGAATTGTGTGGACAAGGGAGAGGGAGGCCTTTGGCCTGCAGTATGACAATACAGGCTAATTAGATATTTATTTTATTTTTAGCCTGTGTTGTCCCACGGCTGGGCAAAGTCCTCCGTTTCTTCTTTCCTCTCTATCTTAAGCTAGTAGACCAATCCTGTCTGTAGGCGTCAAGTTCATCCCGCCATCTTCTCCTGGGTCTGCCTCGATGTCGCCGGACGTTTTCTGGGACCCACATGGTGGTAGGTTTGCCCCATGACTCGTTCGACATGCGGCAAACGTGTCCGGCCCAGTCCTATTTAACTTTAACTACTTTTTTGGTGACGTTGGTGATTTGTGTTTTGGAGTGCAGCACTGTGTTCCTATACACGGTCCGTCATTCTAATAGATAGATACTCAATTCACCATTTAATACAATAAAATAACAACCGTGACAAAGAATATATTTTGTATTTTTTTTTTCTACGACTTAGATATTTAATTTATCTGTTCACTTTATTAACACAAGCTTAAACTAATTTAGTAACACCATTTTGTATCTTAATTGCTCTTAAACACAATAGATTTTTAGCATTTTCATCGTCTATCAGTAACCGCTGTTCTTAGCGGTTCCCAAAGTTTAACTTTTAGCCCCCAGGCACTACAAGTTTTCTTAGCTCTTCTTGACAAACTTTAACAAACGTAAATCTCTTGTGACTGTTAAGAGTTAATTTAACTAAACGCCTTAAGCTTTTCTTCGACTGAGATCATAAAAACTTATTAAGAGTCAATCTGAGTCTTCCAAAATGTTTGAAGTTTTGGAGCCGCAAAAACTTGATACAAGTACCTAGAGTAATCCTAGAGTTTTACGTTTATAACACCTAGAGTAATTTGAAGTCTGGCTTTTGTGGCCGGTTGGTAGCAATAGGCTCACCCCCAACTACATTGAACTTAAGCATAACAATCGAAATGTGGGCGTAGTTTGTACAATTCTGCTAACCCTTTATCGAATACAGATGTGAGGTTTGTGTTAATAATAATTATATGTCTTACCTTAATACGTTTGATATTAGCGAATACTTACTACTACTGCTTCCTTATTAATTTAACTTAGTTTTGATTTCTACAACTAATACGATAAATACGGTTCCGCATTGAACATTTCTTCAAAACTTATTTGACAGCCACGCTATTGAGCGGCAGAAATAGGAATGATAAAAGCCGTTATCTCGCCACACAACAAGCCTAGCAGTACAATTTCTATCTGCATCATTACCTCAAAGATCTTAACAACTATAACCACGACCTCAGAAGTCATAACACTTTGAGAAACAAGGTATATTATATGAATTTACGACTTCCTTGCAGGCCGGGGGGTGCTATTGCCAGCAATATTCATTGTCGATGTCAGGGGACATCACAGCTTCGTGCCAATAGCCTTTATATGGCCTCTTGCGATGCCACTAACATATGTATATAAACTACCTACTACGTATGTGTAGCTATTCGCTTTTGTCTGAGCCTAGCAAGAGAATGCGTTTTTTTTTTTTCGCTGAGGCATACCTTTTTTCTGGCCTGTACCGTATTCATAAAGCCTGAGTTTTTGTAACCGAAAATATAACGTAAAAAACGTTCGAACTGCAACTATAATATACAGGGTTATTTTAAATTGGCTAGCTAAACTCCGCAGGGGCAATGGGTATCGATATCGTAAGACGATAAAATAAAAAATAGTAAGATTTGTTTTTTTTTGGGAGGTTAACGACCGCTTTTAGTATTGTTATTTAAATTATGCGTTAATAAAAACTGTTTTCTTAGGTTTTATCGTGTTTAGATATCGAAACCCATTACTTCTGTAAAGTTTACACAAAAAAAAAACAGTTTGGCAAGCCAGTTTAAAATAACCCTGTATTATCAAGATATCTTAAGTGGTTTGGGTGTTATAAGCGAAGATAAAACATTATTTTATGCTAAGAGGGATGTGTGGTGTTACACGAATGGATAGAATAAGAAATGAGTACATAAGAGGAAATCTGAAAGTGGCACCGGTAACTGAAAAGTTGTGTGGAAATCGGTTGTCATGGTATGGGCATGTGATACGGAGAAATGAGGAAAATGTCGTGAGGAGAGTTTTGAGTATGAATGTCGATGGCTATAAGAGTAGGGGAAGACCAAAGAAACGATGGATGGAATGTGTGAATGATGATATGGTTAGAAAGGGGGTGACTACCGAGATGACGACTAATAGAGAAGTATGGAAGAAAAAGACATGTTGCGCCGACCACAAATAAATTGGGATGAGGACAGGAGAATGATGATGATAAAACATTATTTTATAGCCTAGATAGATATTATTGGAATTAGTCTGGATAGTGCCCGGTGGATGGTAACAGACTCGACCCCTTTTACATAGGACTTTAACAGAACTAGCGAAATGTGGGTATACTATAGATAGGTGCACCTCTGACTAACCCTTCAATGAATACAGGCGTCATGTTATGTTATGTAAAATAGTATTTTAAGGTAAGGTATGACATTGGAGAACCTCACGCCTCAGTCGCCGCGGGAGACGCTCCGGGCGTCAGGAGCCGCGTGACGACTCCCGGCCACCGTAGGCACGGGCCTGCGGGCGGAGAGTAATGGGTAGCTCACCGTCCGATCAGAACCAGGCCCGTGCCGGACGGCGCGTATGTGTTCCACGCGCGCCTCAAAGAGATGTCAGCATAAGCCCTGTCGGGCCCGTCAGGCCCGACAGGGCCGAAGCCCGTCGGGGTAGCGGGATCATCCGAAAGGGTTACCGCTGCCCTGGAACATAAAGGGCTAAGGAAGGAACACGGGTGGGTTTTAGTCAGTAAGAGTCTGACACTTCCTTCCGCACCACCCAGAGCGGGAGGGGTCATTTAACGATTTCCCATCCGCAAAAAAAAAATGGTATGAAATTGGTGCCTATATACCTTAAAAATATTGTCTCCAAAGCCTTTCGCTCATCATCTGCGTAGCCTTTTCCCAACTATGTTGGGGTCGTCTTCCAGTCTAACCGGATGCAGCTAAGTACCAGTATTTTACGTGGAGCGACTGCCTATCTGACGTCAACCCAGTTACGTAGTTTGACTGGTTGGTTGGTCCAAAGCCTTTCCCTAAATTACAAAAATATCCATATACGGCTTCTCTCAATCCCGTTCCACATTCCGACACATGCCAATCAAAAATATAATCCGCTGAATCTAATCTAATCTAACCAGTTGTAGAACAATTGGAACGTGCCTGTTCGTGAATACGGAATGTTCACAATCAACAGGGGAACACCAAAACATGTCAATTCAAACGAAACACGAGATACAAAAGGGTTGAGGGTACTCCACATACATCCTGCGTAATTGGGACCAGCTTTATAGAACCGGTCTCATGAATAACAGGCCTCCGCCGTGCCTCCATGCTCTTGAAATGACACTGACAGAACAATACGTGTACAGGTAGAACTTTTATGTTGTCATCATATCTAGGTCGATCGATCAGGTTAAGCTACACTTGCCGCGGTTAGTCTGTGGCTAGGTAACCATCTTTTCAAACCGAGACCCCTCCGTGACTCAGAAAGCACGTTAAGCTGTTGGTCCCGGCTGTCATTCGTGGATCTTTGACAGTCGTTACGGGTCGTCAGTAGCCCGAAAGTCTGACAACCAGTCTTACCTTGGTAAGACTGGTTGATACGATACCCCTTGGGGTATCGTATTACCCAGTAACTGGGTTGTGGAGGTCAGATAGGCAGTCGCTCCATGTGTACTGGTATTCAGCTGCATCGGGTTAGACTGGAAGCCGACCCTAACATAGTTGGGAAAAGGCTAGGCAGATGATGATCATCTCTAGGAAGCAAAAGATTTTAACTTACGAATGTTGTTTTTAATAATGTAGGTTTACGGAATAAGTTTCTGCGTCGTCAGTTTCAAACAGGAGATGACTTCATTTGCTTTGAAAATAATACTAATCACACGACCTGTTGGTCCTTTGAAGTACACCAACCTGGGCTCTATTTTACTATGACCACTTAATGATTCCATACTTCGAAACCACGTCAATTCCTCAGCTAATCCCGGCAATCTCGCGTTCACTTCGCGCAGGTTCTACTGCTTTCGCGGTTCTTTTGTATGTCATTCCTCTGGTGTTATGTTATGTTAGATGTTGCTGTTGACAATTCAAAAGTGCCTGTAAATGGTTTAATTGAAATAAATGATTTGAGTTTGAGTTTTGAGTTTGCTGTTTTCATTGTTATCGTCGGAGGTCTCATCACTAGCCGTTGCCGGTTTTTTTGCCTGTCAGAGAACGAGTGAATTTAAGATTGTTGATAAGTAGATATTCAACGTGTAAGTAAACCTTCAGCGCGCGTTAGCAAAAACACTTCACTCTCTTATCTAAACATACTCCTAGCTGTTCTCACTATCCGAATTCCATCCAGTTTTCAAAGCCTTACTGAAACGTTAATACCTCTGCAACCATTGTGGTGCACACAATAGTTTCCGGACACATATCCGGACAGGGCCGAACGCTACCGGAATTCGGCACCCCGGGGATTGCACCTCTATAATATTAACTTAATGCCGACAGAATTTCGAAGTGGTTGATAATTTGGTGATATTGGAGTAGATTGACTGGTATTAATTAACGCAATGCGGATATCCTAAATTTATGTATTCGGTCCACTGTGAATATAAGCTGAATAAGTGTTATACACAGGAGGGGCTTGTGGCTAAGCAATAATAGCCGCACGGATCGACCGATCAGCACCCTCTAATTGCGTAACACACAATCAATCGGAATCGGTTTCATTTTGACAGTTCAACAACATTCATTGCGTTATTTACGTGTTGAGCAGACAAATTTTTCGAATTTATGAAGCAATGGATTAGCAATTTGCTTCAAAATGATTCAGATTACGATTGATCGTGTGTTACACAATTAGGGTTCAGGTTAAGCTACGCTTGCCGTGGTTGGTCCGTGAATGGGTTACCATGTCCACATACCAAGACCCCTCCGTGCCTTAGAAAGCACGTTAAGCCGTTGGCCACGGCTGTCATTCGTGGATCTTTGACAGTCGTTACGGGTCGTCTGTAACCCGAAAGTCTGACAACCAGTCTTACCAAGGGGTGTCGTATTACCCAGTAACTGGGCTGTAGAGGTCAGATAGGCAGTCGCTCCATGTAAAATAAATCGGGACATATTATATTTTTTTTCAGTTCTATAACAAAATTCTTCAGCACGAAAAGAAGATAAAACTCACAAGTAAAGTGAAACTCAATATTACCACCAATAGAATTACTTCATTCCGTTTCGGTATAAAACCTTATTTACCCAATTTTCTGTTTATCCATCAATAACATGAAGGGAGGTAGTCACATCCCCGCGTTGTACCGATGTTATAATATTTCACACCCTGTACGTCTTTCGACAGGTATTTAGCACTGATGTTTGATCCCTTATGGGGTGGATATCACAGCAGATCGAGGCTTATTTTTTTATTCCTCAAACTGGAAATTGTGAAGATATTTTTGCAGTGCTAGTTTGTGGAAATATGCCAAGTTGGATGGGAGCAACAAGATAATGGTGTGGAAATCGTTTTGATAAGGGCAATACGTAATGCGACTAATACGCGTAGTTTATCAGCCATCTTGTTACCATAACACAAGCATTAGGTTGCTTAGCTTGGGACTAGATGGCGCTGTGTGAAATGTCCAGGGATTTTATATTATTATTTCCTTTATTTAAAAGTAAACATATCAATTATATTTTTAAATATTAGAATATAAAAAGTATAAAAACATTTAAAAATATAAAAAATAGTAGCCCACCGGTATCGGGAACACGGTCCAAGCTACCGGCGGTCAGGGCTCCAGAGAGAGGAACCTCCTGACAATGCGAGCCGTGTCCAGAAGTACCGCTTTCTGAATCAAACCCTTGATCCAGCCGCCCAACGAGAGCCTCCTGAGGTGTTGGTCGAGGCTCTTGGCTATTAACCCATTGGCTGTCACGACTATCGGCACAATGATCGCTGAGTCCACATCCCACATGTCGACAACCTCGCGAGCCAAGTCAAGATACTTGATTTGTTTATCTTTCTCGGCTTTCACGAGGTTCTCGTCATGCGGGACGGTTATGTCAACAATCATTGCGCGCCGCTCTGATCGATCCACCACCACTATATCAGGCTTATTGGCAACAATAGTCCTGTCAGTGATGATGGATCGATCCCAGTACAATGTGATATTTCCATTTTCGAGAACTGGGTCGGGCACATACCTGTAGTACGGCACCTCAGATTCCACAAGGCTGTATTTCAGAGCAAGTTGCTGATGGATTATCCTGGCTACAAGGTTGTGCCTATGCAAGTACTCTCCGTTAGCCAGACGAGAACATCCGGAGATAATATGCCTGATTGATTCTCCCGGCCGGTGGCATGCCCGACAGATGTCAACCGTGCCGTCTTTCACAATAAATCTCCGGTAATTGTTCGTCATCATAACTTCGTCCATAATTGCACAGACAAAACCTTCGGTTTCTCCAAAGAGGTCACCGAAACGCAGCCAGGCTACGGACGCTAGTAAATCTACATCGGGCCCATGTAGGGCCCGGTAAAAGCGTCCGTGAAGCTCCTTACTCTGCCATACTTCCATGCGATCATTGGTGTCAAGCACTACTGGCTTGCGCCAGTTCTCATTAGCCAAGGAGAGCGGGGTGAGGCCCTTGTCCACCGCGGCTACATCTCGATGCATCCCCACGTCGGTTTCTAAGAAATATTCCCTGAGACTGCATATCTCGCGATTGTGGAGGGTCTTAGCATTTAAAAAGCCTCGGCCTCCACACTTTCGCGGGATATACAGCCTCATTACCGACGACCGTGGGTGATGCATTCGATTTGCAGTCAGCAGCGTCCGGACCCTCCTATCCAAGGCGTCTAGTTCGGTTTGAGTCCATTTGAGTATTCCGAAAGAGTACATCAGAACCGGCATGACCCAACTGTTGAAGGCACGCACCTTGTTTCCGCCTGATAGAAGACTATTAAGTACTTTTTTCAGGCGGCCAAAGAAGCGCTCCTTCAACGATTGCTTCATGTCAGTAACATTGATGCCTAACGCTTCCGACATACCCAAATACTTATAGGTTTCGGATGCGGAGAGGGCTCTAAGGTTTGTGGAATCCGAGAGTTGGGTTCCCACGGATTCCACAATCTCCCCTCGCTTTACATGCATGACCGCACATTTGTCCACACCAAATTCCATCCTGATGGCGCTACTGAAAGTTTCAGTTACTTTCAGTAGCTCCATTAGTTGCAAATTGTTTGGAGCAAAGAGTTTCAGGTCATCCATGTAAAGGAGGTGCGATATAACCTGACCACCTCTCCTCAGCCGATAGCCTAGACCTGAATCCTCCAGCAGTGTGCTTAGAGGATTCAAGGCTAAGCAGAACCAAAGCGGACTCAAACTATCGCCCTGAAATATGCCTCGCTCGATCCTTATCGGTTCGCTATTCCTCTGAATATTTCGACATCCTGGATAGCGAAGAACTGTCCTCCATTGCCCCATACACGACATCAGGAAGGTACGCAGAGTTGCATCTACTTTATACAAATCCAGCACCCTCATGAGCCATGTATGTGGCACCGAGTCATAGGCCTTCTTATAATCTATCCAACATGTCGACAGATCCTTTCGGGAACGACGAACCTGTTGGCTAATGGCCATATCAATGAGGAGAAGCTCCTTAGTACCGCGGGACCCATTCTTACATCCGTTTTGAGAGGCAGACATAATGGAGTTGGTGTCTATATGTTCGTTAATTTTAGCTCTCAAAATGGATGTAAGAACCTTATAGACCGTCGATAAACACGTGATCGGCCTATAATTTTTGGGTTCCGCAGTGCTACCTGATTTATGGAGCAGGTGGGTAACTCCTGTCGTTAGGAATTGGGGTAGCGAACCAGACTCCAAAGCAGTCTGGAACTGAGAGGCCAAGCGAGCGTGCGACCTTGAGAACCATTTTATCCAAAAGTTTTGCAGCCCGTCCGGCCCTGGAGACTTCCAGTTAGGTAACGGACGGACTGCACGAGCTACATCTTGGGGGCAGATGGTAATAGCCTCCATTTCTGGTAATGGATCACAGGCTCGCTCGACGTCTCGAGCCCAATCACCTTCGGTGTGGCTGACAGGCACCGACCAGATACTACGCCAAAAGGAACACATGGCATCATCATCCGGTAGGCACGTGTCAGCCACACCTTGTTCCGGTCGCTCCCAACCCCTATACACCCACCTTTCATCGCTCTGGAAGGTGCGATTCTGAGTGTATCGCTCTACTCGCCGCTTATACCGACGAATACGGTTCGCCCATGCATACACTTTCTGCTTCAGGAAGTCGATGCGCTCTGTGACACAAGACATATAGTCTTGAGGACTGATATCAGTCCCTGAGAACGCCCGTCTCACAAAGCGCATCACTCTAGGGCGAGTATTGCCCTCCCTGAAGCAGATTAGTTTGCCGATGAGCGCCCTGGCCCCATCAATACGGCGTTCAATTCTGCACTGCCAAGCTGGTACGGCTGGTTTCGGTCGTGTAGCTCTAGAGTCACAGGCAAATTTGACGTGAGCTACACGACATGCCGCTACAGCCGCGCAGTACAGAATTGAATGAGTATCGGTGAGGTCTTCGCAGTCATCAAAATGACTTGACAACTGCGCATCCAGGACCGCCACCAGCGCCCTATTTTTGTTATGCATGGGCAAACGAGGTAAACGTGGTCTAAGTTCGGGCGACATGAACCGATATTCCCGAATCGCACCCTCCAAAGCATTCCTCAATTCCTCATTGCACTGGATACTTACATTTGTAGCCCTGTCATTACTCACCTCGTCAGCATGGCCAGTGTTAGACTGCGGAAGTACTGCAGTAGTCTGCGACTGGTGGGCGATGACATGGCTACTTTGCATTTCACTTCGCAGGCGATCAAGTACAGTGTCATCTAACATATGATTACGTTGAATAACCCGCACCTGATCCGATAGTCGTTGTGCCGAAACGTTGACAGCTGGCTCAAGCACCTGAAAAAGAGAGAGCATCCGAACACGGTACGCGGTCAGATTGTTTCCCCCCTCTGTAGCCCCATAGTATGAGCGCATGACATTTTCATTGATGGATCTTGTCCATCTCATGCGCTGCACACTTCCGCCGGGAGCTGGGACCCTATCAGAGGCCAGTGGGCCTCGAGGTCCTAAGCCGTCCGGCGGCCGGCGTCCTCCCCGTCGACGAGCAGGTGGTGGCGTCGTGGGCGGAGAGAAATACTCGTCGCTCGAGCTCGACGCAACTACCGCGGCCGGTGTCGTCACAGCGCTCACAGTGGGGCTGGGTACCGGCGGCGGCGAGGCGGAGCTGAGCGAAGAGTCCGGTGGTGGTGGGCGTGCACGTCTTGCGGCTGATCTTGTCAACATTTCATTCTGATATTAACTATGTTAGTTTTTGTGTTTTACCGGAGGCAACATGACAGATGTCACCTCCGGTTCGGCAGTTTTTGGTGAGAGTTTATTGCAATAGAATTGTTCATATTATCTTTTTAAAAGGAAAATTGGTTGGAATATTCGGTTTATGGTTGGTAATTCACAATAACTAGGTATAAAAACTGCTTCTAAAAATGTATTTAACTAAAAATATTAAAATATCGGAACGTTGACTTGTTGACGTTGTTATTATTATTATTAATATAATTCGTATGGTGTTCATAATAAAGAGCATTCGATTCTATTATATTTTAATGCCTCTAGTTTAAAACCTTAAGCTCAGAGCTGTTTTATACCACGTACAAGTAGCCTCCAAAATTTCCACTTTTTTCCATTTCAGCTGTGATACCACATTATCATTTAAAATAAAAAAAATAATTAAATACTAAGAGATTACTTGATTATTTTTTATGATAAGCCAAAAGTATTTGAATAAGGGCTGATTGTTCCACCGCCAGATAACTTTTATTCGAGGAATAAAATTGACGTTTGACAGTTTTTGTATGAAATAACGATCAAAATTTCAAAATTATTAATTTCAATTATCTGATAACATTATCGAATAATGTTATCAGTTCATTGAAAAATCAGCTCTTAGTCAATAAAAACGTTATAATAGTTCAAACATTGCGATCACTAGAATTTTAACTGACAGAATGTCAACTAACTTTTGGGGGGCACTGTGCCTACTCAAACTCAATATTTATTTAAGAAATAAAATCGATTTCAGTCCATTACTAAATAGTTTCTCCTATATTTTCAAGTTAATTCATAAACGTATTTTTACTCCATTTCTACTGTCTTACCGTAGGTGACTATATATCAGTTTAAAGCCTGACGATTCAGCGCTTATTCAGTGCTAAACGTCAAATTCAGAACTGTAAATCCACTTTTAAAACAACTTAAACTGAAATTCGTCATAACAAGCTCTCATTTAAAACAAAGAGATTAATCTCACATAAGCAGTTTCCCGTACAATGGCTGAACCAGCCTCGTAGATAACTTCAAGCAAATAAGAACTTCTGGCGACTGAGATAAAGTTTACATTTGATTGAAAAGTTTCAGCATATTACTTGCCGAAGTTGAGTAACAATGAATGTAAGGACGTGTGTGTTGAAGTTGATTATTTACTGAGTTGATTGTGAAGTAAGATAGATATAAGTTGACACTGGGATGTTTGATTAAGTTAATTAGTCTTCTGGGGTGTTAAATACAAAGAAAAGTTTAAATACTGATGTTAATAAAATTATCTGGTTCCATAAATCCGTTCACTCGTTCGTTCGTCACTCGTTTTTAACTCTTTGAAAGGTACCTGTAAAGTAAGACTAAAGATTTGTACTCTCAAAAAACTTTACTATTATCATTTGGAACAATAATTTACTAATCAGTGGATGTTTTTTAGGGTTCTGTACCCACAGGGTGCCAAAGGGATATTACTAAGGCTCCGGTGTCCGTCCGTCCGTCCACAGGGCTATATCTTTTGAACCGTGTACGTTAGGTGATTTATTTTTATTAAATATATTATTTAAAAAAACCGGCCAAGTGCGAGTCGGACTCGCCCATGAAGGGTTCCGTTACGTTACGATTTATGACGTATTAAAAAAAAACTACTCACTAGATCTCGTTCAAACCAATTTTCGGTGGAAGTTTATATGGTAATGTACATCATATATTTTTTTTAGTTTTATCATTCTCTTATTTTAGAAGTTACAGGGGGGGGGGGACACACATTTTACCACTTTGGAAGTGTCTCTCGCGCAAACTATTCAGTTTAGAAAAAAATGATATTAGAAACCTCAATATCATTTTTGAAGACCTATCCATAGATACCCCACATGTATGGGTTTGATGAAAAAAAAAATTTGAGTTTCAGTTCTAAGTATGGGGACCCCCAAAATTTATTGTTTTTTTTCTATTTTTGTGTGAAAATCTTAATGCGGTTCACAGAATACATCTACTTACCAAGTTTCAACAGTATAGCTCTTATAGTTTCGGAAAAAAGCGGCTGTGACATACGGACGGACAGACAGACATGACGAATCCATAAGGGTTCCGTTGCCATTTGGCTACGGAACCCTAAAAAAAATGTAGGTAGGTCTAGTGTTAAATACATACGTACGTACATACGTTGTACGATAGTATGGAACAATTCGTGTGCGAGTCCGACTCGCACTTAGCCGATTTTTTAGCTCTCAGGAAACTATGACACAGAAAGAGCTTGGATTTTCTTGTAGAATTCATAAAGAAACAGTACTTAATTTGTATTATTTTTCGAAAAGGCTTAGAAGTATTTATTACCTACTACACAAGAACACATATTAGCTAACTGTAGTGCGATTCTGTAACCATCTCACCGTGAAAACTTAGGTGAAGTGAGCGTGCAGTGAGCTCTCATTAACCAACTAATGCTAGGGATTGACACTATTGACAGCTCACTCTAAGCTCACTTCGCCTAACTTTTGACGGTGAGATTTTTACAGAATCGATCGGCTGGTCTGACAACGCCATATTGTAGGAAGAAAATATAAAAAAATCAAATGAAAGTAAGAAAATATAAAATTGCAAATGGCGATTCTTATCTCAACAGAATAAAATTCCTTTCTAAATCCCCCCCATTGGAGTTCTATCGAGTACATAATAAGATGAGCACCCAAAGCCACTATGCATACTTACATCTGTAGATACAGAAAAAGGAATACTATCGACAATAGAAACTCTTTTGTGGCTTCCGTGCACCTGTCGTTCACTATTTCTTTCACGAGCCACTTCGAGCGGTAAAAGAGATTTCTTTTATAAACAACCTAGCAATGGGTTTCCTGTTGACATTTCAATAACATTCATTGCGTTATTTACGTTGAAGAGCACACACATTTTTCGAACATATGAAGCAATGTATTAGCAATATCCTTCAGAAGGATTGATAAATAGTGTGTTGCAGTGTTACGCAGTTCGGGTGATGGTCTCTAAATTGAAAATTTAAAGTTGTGAACTTGTTAAGCTTTACTTTAGCCTTACGTCGGGTAAGTTGGATTGGCCAGCGTTTGGAAAATTTCGTCAGGTCTTCTCGTCGCCAATCCCGCAATGTTTGAAGACTAAGGTCTTCAACCAGTGCGTTCTGCCCGTTATAACATACGCTGACGAAACGTGAATACTGACAGTCGGGCTGGTCCACAAATTGAAGGTCGTTCAGCGCGCTATGAAGCGAGCTATACTCGGAGTTTCTTTGAAGGATAAAATCAGAAACAAAGGTATCCGGAAAAGAACCGGACTTACCTACATACTCGTAGCTTGCAGAGTAAGCACGCTGAAGTGGAATTGGGCTGGCCATGTTTGTTGAAGGACCGATGCCGGTGGATCAGATGTATCCTGGAGTGGAGACCGCGTATCCGAAAGCGTAGTACGTACCCCCAGCTAGATGGACCGGCGACCTCAAAAAGGTGGCTAGGGCTGATTGGATTCGGAAGGCGTAGGACAGGGTGCAGCATGCAGGACCAGGTGCAGCATGGAAGAGGTCTATGTACACCAGTGCTGATACTGATTACTGCGATAGGCTGAGTAAATTGAAGCCTTAAGATGATTTATAAGTTTTTTTGGATTTTCGAGGGCTACATTGAAGGAATCATCTCAAGTATGAGTTTGACAAGGTATCAATTTCAAATTATCTGTTGCAGTACAGCTGGATCTGGTCATAATGTTCGACTATATCCTACCCTTCCTTCTTTAGTACTCCTTTCGTAGCTAAACTGTTTTACATAAATGCATTGAGCTGGAATCCCGATTCTGTAACCAAAACTCCGGAATATGTAAATGAAGCCACATTTGCGATAAGCGCTGCTCTTCCTGAATTGCATTTCACGGTATATATTCTCAACATTTTGGAATGTGAAAATTAAGTCTACATATTTTAAGGTTATATTTTTTAATTCAAACGCCACATGTAGTTTGAAATGAAAATCTACGGAACGCATATGCATAATTATGCAGGGCCTTAATTCATTATCGGAATCGGAATTAAAGGAATCCTTAAGTGGTCATAGTGAACCTAGGGCCCTGATTTGATACGAATTACGAGGTTATGTATGACTCGGATGATTTTAGAACATTTTCGATTTACACTTGTATAAAAAGTGGCAACTTTCCGTGATATTAGATACGACTCCTGTTGTCAAATATTTTGTAGCTTTTACCAGGCAGCATCATTAATGACTGACATGCCCAGGAGCCTTTAAATCAGCCAAATTGTAGACCAAAACTTAATTCTCGGTCAAAGTACTCTGAAATAATGCAGCAATATTCATAATAATCGACTCTTCATCATAGTTGCGACAAACAAATACGTGACAAATGTTAGGGCGATAGTACGACATGTCGACCATCAGTGGTACCACAGCACATCAGCTCGAGGTACGTTAGTGCGCCTGTTTTTAACCGACTTCAAAAAAGGAGGAGGTTCTTAATTCGGATGTTTTCAAAGAAAGTCGAAAGAAAGAAAGTTGAAAGTCAGTTAAACGGAAGTCGGTGTCAAAAAACGAAAATGCGGGACCAACGACACCGACTTCCGAAATTAAAGTTATTTTTCACTTCGTAGTTTTTTTTTGGAAAAAAAAAGCAACAGCATTCGGTTAGACTGGAAGCCGACCCCAACATTGTTGGGAAAAGGCTAGGCAGATGATGAGTTTTTTTTGGAAGTCGGTTGTTTTTTTTTTTTTTTTGGAAAAACGTTTTTCTTTGCAAACGACAGCACGACGGAACTGTTGATCGACGAACGATACTTAGCACGCACAGACTTATATTCTGTGATAGCACGACACAACTTTCGCTCGACAAACCATAAGTACTAAACTATATTAACTAATCTAAGTATTTTGGTTTCAAAATCTCATTTTAATTAGGTTACAAATCTCAGATGCTACAGACAAAATTCGAGATTCAACTTGTTTTGCCGATCTATTGAATACAACTGAGGGGAAGAAAGTAGATATCCGCTTTGTATTTGCTTTTATCCTTTACGGAAAAAGCCAATCTATGAAATGAGATCCGGAGCGGTTAGTGTCCATTTCTGCTTACTTTTTGCAGGTTAACATCAACGCTGAGGATTATTTTGAGAGGGGTTGGTAGCTGCAGTGAATGATTGCCTGGTAGTGAATGGTGTATATTAGATACTACCTATTCATGTGATAGGTGACTTATTTCCTGTTTTTCCCATCTAAACACTCCAACCAATAGAATAAATACTTTAAACTGAAGGCCAACTCTCGTAATTTAAAACGTTAAAAATAAAGTCGCAGTCTCATCTCGGCGACAAGCAAATGTCAAAAACTTGTCAAAATGTAGGGAAATTAGAAGTATTTTTTGACAGATTGAGACTGAGATCAGACTATGAACGTTCTTTAAATTACGAGAATTGCCCCTCTGGTATGTGATGTACAGACGCCAGCAGGTCAAGCTACCCGAAAGTGTCAAATTTTTCCAATCGACCTTGAACCTTAACGCTTCAGAAATGAAGTTGAAAATCTATTAAAGAAATTTGACAGATTGTAGTAGCTTGATGTGCTGGCGTCAGTACCAATTAAAATATGCCCATCGCTTTAGATCGTTGTTCATTGCACACAAACCTAATTAAACCCTAAACTGTGCTATATGGAAAATATATCGCCATTTTTCCCACACTTTATACTCAGCTACAGCTCAGATTCCCTAACTTAGTCCCACTTACTCTGAGCGACAATCTCTGGATCAATCCTAAAGTTCAAAGGATTTCAATTTGCTTCGCGAGAGCGTATTGTAGGAGCGATATTTAAAATCGAGTTACTTCTGAAAATTGTCAAAGACAAAACGACCAGATGGTGAGTTGCCAAGTTGTAAGAGGTACGCGAAATGGTGCGGACATTACCGCGTAATAAATTGTCTTTATACCCTATATTACTTGGCTCTAGCTTGAGAGGTCGGATAAAAGTATATTGCAAGATATAATTCTACTCGACTGCCTCGTTGGTGTAGTGGTCGCAAGCGCTTCTGCTGAGCTTGAGGTCTTGGGTTCGATTGTCGTTCGTGCGAAGTGTTGTTGGGTTCTTTGACCAAGAATTTCTCAGAAGCAACCTGGAGTTTGGATTTGTGCCTGTTGATGCCAATAGGCTCACCCCCAATAGGGGGCGAGCCGAACATTTCGCCAGTTATTTTTAAGTCCTATGTCATATTAAGGCGTCGACCGGGCACAAATCCAGAATGCCACTGAGAAATTCCAGATAAAAAAAAACAATAAAACAGAAGGCCAATCCTCGTAATTTAAAACGTTCAAAATCTAGTCGCAGTCTCATCTCGGCGACAAACAAATGTCAAAAACTTGTCAAAATATATGGAAATTTTAAAGAATTTTTGACAGATTGAGACAGAGATCAGAGGGGCAATTCTCGTAATTTTAAGAACGTTAACAGTCTGATCTCAGTCTCAATCTGTCAAAAATACGTCTAATTTCCCTACATTTTGTTTGTCGCCGAGATGAGACTGCGACTAGATTCTGAAAGTTTTAAATTACGAGAATTGGCCTTCTGATGCTTTATAACTTTTAAAACTATATTATACTTTATCACATGACCACTTGGTAAAGTATCATACAAAGAAACAAATGAAGGAGCTATAAACAAATTCTCTCAAGATAAGGCTTCAGACAGGCAGGCTGGTAATTTCATACACCAGTATATCTTGTTGACTACTCGCAGGGGTGTCGTAAAGAGTTCGCGTGTTTATCTTGCCCTAATATATTCGCTAATGTTGTGCTCGACGTCTGTGGAATAGGGCTGTCAACTCTCTGTTAAAGAAGATATTAATTTTACCTTTACATAATCAGGCCATAATGTTCCCACTGCTGAAGCACAGCCCTCCTGTCTTCGAGAAGGAGTTAGCCCAGTGCGGGTTGATAGGTGTCACGTCTTCAAATTTTTGGCTAATTTTACATTTGCCTTTTGTAAATAAAGTAATTTAACAACCTTATGAATTATGGCTTTAACCTTTAAAATATTGGCTTTCACCTTATAAATTGTTGATTTGACCTTAAAATTTTTGGCTTAGACCTTAAGAATCGTGGTTTTGACCTGAAAAATGGTAGTTTAGACCTTAAAAATGGTGGATAGAACGTCTTCCCTTCCAAAAATGATGTAGGCTAAAATATTTAGCAAAGAATCTCATTCATTTATATAAAATTCTCGCTTCCCAATTCATATTGACTTGTTGCCTTAATAATCCATCAATCATATCATCAATATCTTTTCAGCGAGTGATTATACGAAAAGTACGAAAGGGAACGAGCCGATAGGGGTCGTCATTTGTCAGGGACGCAAATTACGGACTCGACGTGATTCATCGTCCAATCATTCATAAAGAGTGATGATAAAACGAGGAGAAAGCTTACGGATAGTAATCTCGAAATTATATGACAAACGATATTTTTAAAATATCACTGTTTAATATTAGGAAAAAGAACAGTCATACTATTCTGTAACCATATCACCGTGAAATCTTAGGTAAAGTGAGCTGTCATTCCAACTAATGCTAGGGATTGACAGCTCACTCTAAGCTCACTTCACCTAACTTTCACGGTGAGATTTTTACAGAAACCACTATACCCTGTTCATTAGGTTAACTGTTTTTTGCCAGAGAGCTGTCTTAGAACGTACATTATTCCAGATTACATAATAGTTAACTTTAAAATGCGTAATAAAATAAATGTATAAACTGCCTTATCTTATTGAATTATCTTATTTATGACTCCTTACAGACATTATAATACCGTACGTATATAATGACATAAATCAGGAATAAAAAAACATCAATTACAGAAGTGTACCCTCCATGCCTCGGAACACCCCGAAATCGTTGACCACAGCTGTCATGCCAATAAAATACGTCGTAAATGTTCCTGGAAATGCTCAAATGTCTGACAACGAATCTTATATTTCTTATACGGTTACGGAAATGGCTAGTAGTCCTACTTAGCTGCGTCTTTTTGGACTCACAAAATCAAAATATTTTATTTCACATAAACCTACATGGGTACTTCTAAAACGTCAGAAGCTAGGTGCACGGTACCAATTGGTCGTTTCCTATGGAGAAGAGCCGTTGAGAAACTCCACGGTTACTCTTTTAAAAATAATTGGCATTTACAATGTTACAATGTCAAATTACAAGGTTAACAGGTATGGGAGGACAGTGTAGGCCTGTCAAAAAGTACTAACAAAATAGCATTTATCTACAAATCTACAGTCTACAAGGCTTACAACGTTCTCCGTTCACAAAATATTAAATAATCTATTTAAAAGACAAATAAAATGATAAAAATAAAAACTAATTCAAACCAGATGACATGATTGCCATTATAACTATAACAAATCTAAATTCATATAGTGTCCACAAAACCCACACAGGCCAAAACTCGATCCTAAAATAGTCCACTTTAAAATTGAAAACTTTCAAAAAGTAATGGACCCATTTTTCCTCGAGCGGAATGAACTTGCACCTAACTTTTTTATAAAATAGGGAATCTCTATTCGATCTTAATAGGGAACATAATAGGCTCTTATTAGTTTGTCGGGAAACTCCCGGAATTGGGTAATTTAAGACATTACTTTCGCAGTCTTTTTTTTCCTTTTGCGCCTACACTGTATGTTACCACACGATAAGATTGTTGAAGAACTTTTTTCGCGGGCATTTTTCGGAGATTTTCAGTTGTAGGAAATGATCAAACAATATCCCAAGCTCTGTGGCACCTTTTTGACAATAAATATTGTTTTTATGTTTTTGACCCCTTTACACGGCGGCGTAGGGATTTTTTTCTTTAAGTCTGCACGGATTTGAATGTTACTGGCACACATATAGTTTATAACCAGATTTTATCCCGATATTCCCACGGGATCGAAACTTATGCGGGTGAAACCGCGGGGCGCAGCTAGTTTGTTTATATAAAAGCCTAACAACTAAATACATACACAGCATTAAACCACAATCTTTGTCTCTATCTTAATTTCGCATCTATCTTAATAATAACAAATCACGGCACTGTTAATTAGCGTACATTATAATGTACAATATACAGCGTATATTGTACATTATACATAAAATATATATACTGAGTGATTATTCTGAGCCCCTGCGTAAATGTTTGCGTCGGTTATTAAAAAAAAACTTTTTACAAAAAAAAAAACCGCCTTCAAAAAAAGACAAACAAAAACGTTCCTGCACTAAAAAGTAAAAAATAAAAAATTGAATTCCTGTAAAGAAACTTAATTTAAAGGTAAACTTATTTGACATTAATATTTTGCAAATATTCAAAATTGTTTACTTCTTTTTGGAGTCGGTGCCAGCAGTTGTATCCTGTGCCATTTATTTTTTCAATTCACGATTATAAAATTTTAAAACAGATGCTTACAAACATAATGCTTCAAAAATTTCAAAGTACTTAAAAAGTGGCAGGGGATTTTTATACGTATTTATAATTATTATTATTTAAAAGAAATTATTGTGAAAATTGTGTCAATATGTTTTAGAGTACCTACAGTAGTCTGTATTTGTGTTTTAATTATTCTAGGTATGCAATAGGTATCTTGGTAGTTTTATAGTAAATGTTAGAGGTCGTTTTTCGAGGTATTGTTGCCCATACGTATTTCCTTGCCTTGGCTGGCACCGACTCCAAAAAGAAGTAAACAATTTTGAATATTTGCAAAATATTAATGTCAAATAAGTTTACCTTTAAATTAAGTTTCTTTACAGGAATTCAATTTTTTATTTTTTACTTTTTAGTGCAGGAACGTTTTTGTTTGTCTTTTTTTGAAGGCGGTTTTTTTTTTTGTAAAAAGTTTTTTTATTTCTAGCCGTTTAGTGTATTTTTTATTATAATATAATGGCAACGTAGTTAATATCTTTTCTACATAGAATATTATTTTGAAGAAGTACCAATATCATACAAGTAGGTATTTTGAAGTTCTCATGCCAACCTTCCACCTTCCAGCTCCATCATCAGATCAGTTCGATAGGAACTTATAGCCAAAGTGCATTTCATGACAATTCTAATAAGCCCAAACACGGCTAGAATACGTTGATTAATTACGGAGTTCCGGTACTTGTCTTCCGGCTCCATCATGATCATCAGATCAGACGTCAATAACTGTGGTGGTTTTCAATCGTCAATAAAAATTGGCGTCGGATCCAGAGTCATGTTAAGACGAAATATAGCAGTCTCAGAAGGGCTAGTAAATGGAGCTATGGGCATAATAAAAAAAATCAAATGGCCGGCCTTAAGAAGAGATCAACTGGAGGAGGGGAAACGTGTGCATACTACCAAGAATACAATTTTATTTTAGTAAATAATAGAAGCGATTTTTTTTTAAACATTGTAAGCAAAATGCCTTTAATATTTCAGAAGTTGTTTTGTGGACACATTGATGATAACATCAAAACTAGATTTTCAATGGCACCTTGTATTCAGAGTGCATCTCATGACAGTTCTAAGCCCAAATACTGCTAGGATACATTGTTTTATTTTGAAGTTCTCATGCCAACCTTCCACCTTCCAGCTCCATCATCAGATCAGTTCGATAGTAACTTATAGCCAAAGTGCATTTCATGACAATTCTAATAAGCCCAAACACGGCTAGAATACGTTGATTAATTACGGAGTTCCGGTACCTGTCTTCCGGCTCCATCATGATCATCAGATCAGTTCAATGATAACATTTTCAATATAACTATTCAGGATTGTATGTTTATTTGTATTGTCATAGTTGCTTAACTATCTTGATTGTGATATCTATGCGAGTGACAAGTTCCGTTAGCCATATCTGATCTTCTTCACCAGTTCCACTTCATCAAATGTTACTTTTTGACTGTAAACGCTTGATTTCTCGATGAAAATATTAAAATTACTATATAGTTGCCTATAATATTTGAGGAGTTCCCTCGATTCCTCATGGATCCCATCATCAGAACTGGATTTTGAAAAAAATGGGACCAATCTGGAAGCATATCCTTTAAAGTTAAAAAAAAAATTTGCAAATCGATCCATAAACAACGGAGTTCTGAGGTAACAAACATAAAAAAAAAAAATAAAAAAAAAAAAAAAAATACAACCGAATTGAGAACCTCCTCCTTTTTTTGAAGTCGGTTAAAAAGCTGTTAGGTAGGTACTTAGACTTACATTTAGAGCGCGTAGGTATTAGACTATTCTATGAAATAGCAGATTGTTCTATTGATAACCGTCGAAAAATTGTTGAAAACAGTGCTAAATTCATTGTTACAGTTTGCGCGTCAATGTTCCTTCCACCCTGTATATTATTATAAAACAATAATACTTTAACTATGACTTCTTTCATTCAATAATTTCTTTCTTTTACAAAATAAAACCCACAGTGCATAATACTTGCACAATGCATTACATTATGGATACTTAAATTAATTTTTAATCATCATGTACAGGTATACAAAGTTTTGAAACAGAAATAAATCAATTGACATGTTTAATATTCAATCGTAACTGTCCTCGCGTACCGTTAACTTCATTTAAATATACAATATTTATGTCCCAAACATTCTGCAACGTGTGCTGAACCCATTTGCTCCAATATTGCGCGATGTAAAGTATTCATTGTCTTTCATATTGAATCCGTGAAATAGGGTCGGTTTTATGGACCGGCAATGTATTGTGCTTTTTATTGTCGAAAATATATTCTCGCTTTTGTGTGAAAGAGTGTGGATGAGTTGTGTCGATGATAAAGACTTGCCTATCGTAAATTAGATTATTCATGAAATTGATAAGATTTTTTAGATACATTTACAGATATTTCCTAACTTTTCGTGGAACGGAAACATTAAATAATAAAATTTTCTCGATAAATTCATCACGAAGTTTCCTCTAATTTTGACGCAATTCTAAATAGGATATTTAATCATTATTTCTATTAATACAAGGCGGAAAAAATGTGCAGGCATTTTTTTAAATTCCATTTATTTTTTAATTTAGTTCTAGGAGTACCTACTGATTACTTAGGTACTAATTCTTGTGACTCAAAAAAATCGCTCTAAGATGCGTTTTATCATCCGGCTCGAAGGACAATGCGTGTCTATATTTTCTATGACTATTCAAAGCATAGTTTTTCATCAGTTTCTATAACATCATTTGTAATACATCAAGTATTTAAACCAACTGTCTAGAACTGTACATCACATTGATAAAGAAGGAAAGAAAGAAAATGGTACGTTTATTTGCGGTAAACATCCATACATTACGCAAAGAAAGAAAACTCAAACATAAAAACAACGAGTTGGAAGAAAATTTGCGTCACATCTACGCAAAACGGTCATCGCTCAGCATAATGCTACGACCATATTCGAGACCCGGCTGTCGCTAATTTTCAGCGACAGCCGGCGTTGACGTGATGACGTCAACCGGTGCAGTAGGTATACAATCAGATATAAATAAGAAATCTTACTAATATTATAAGCGTGATAGTTTGTATGGATGGATGGATGGATGTTTGTTATTCTTTCACGCAAAACTACTGAACGGATTTGGATGAAATTTGGCACACAGATTTGGCAGACAGGTTTATAACCAGGATACTTTTTATCCCGATATTCCCATGGGATCGAAACTTATGCGCGTGAAACCGCGAGGCGCAGCTAGTAAAAAATAAAACAATGACGACAGCAATGCCAGCGTGTGAGAAATTGATCCCAGCTTGACAGCAGCGTGTTTAATGACCCGTAGCAAGGAGGTATCATGACGTAGGTCAACCTTTATGACCTTTAACCTTCAACTAACGATGTTGTTTTCTTTTCAACAGGTAGGTAAATAACCTTGGAAAGGAAACAACATCGTTACTAACATAATTGTTATGAAAGGTCAATAATACAACAGGATTCCTTTCGGCTTACCTTTCCGAACATGGTTCAGGGTGCAAGATTAATGTATGTTTTTGAAACATGAATAATGGTATATTTATTTATTTATCTATTTATTAACTATGGATAACTTACAGCTAAAACAAACAGAATAAAAAATAGTATGTGAGACTGACAGCCAATTAAAAGTCATCACTTCTAAAAACAGTTTGGAAAGAAAGAGTGTGAACAACACAACACAGCTACCAAAAAAGAAAGAGAAAAAACAACAATATAACATTCAATCTTAAACTAAATATGAGAACAAAACAATAAAAACCTGTACATACAAATTCTTAATTAAAAAAGCTACATCATCATCATCATTATAGCTAAAAACCTCTACTGCTGGACAAAGGCTTCCCCAAGCACCGCCACTTCGACAGGTTCTGTGCTTCTCGCATCCAGCAGATCCCTGAAAATATAGTAGTACTCTAACCGAAATTTATCAGTAGCTGAATGACCTTTTAGTGATAAAAGAAATAGAAAAGCCGGTCAAGTGCGAGACGGACTCACACACGAAAGGGACCAGGAAAAACCGACCCTTTAATTTTTATTACGTTTATTTTATTTATATTATTTGTTGTTATAGCGGCAATAGAAACACACTCTGTGAAAATGTCAACTGTCTACTTATACGGTTCATGAGATACCTACAGCCCGCTGACAGTCAGATGGACAAACGGACGGATAGCTGAGGCTGAGGAGGATAGTAATAGGGTTCCATTGGCACCCTTTGAGTACGGAACCCAAAAAAGTAGGATCGTAATATTCGTTGTAAGTGGAAGTCAGTAGTTCACGCTTATTTGCATACGAGGTCAGTTTATACCAGCGCTGGGGCTCTGTCTCGTATAGGGTCTTAGCATTATGCTGAGCGATGGCCGTTTTGCGTGAATGTGACGCATGTTTACCCCCAACTTGTTTTTTTTTGTGTGTTTATGTCCTTTTTTTTATGCGTCATGTTTGCCGCAAATAAATGCATTTTTCTTTCTTTCTTTATGTATGAATATATTAGCCTGTAAGCTCCTCTAAACATAGATAGCTTGGTAACACACGCGGGGGTTCACGTCAATCACGTAGGTACGGCGGGTGAGTTCGATCGACCGACGTGCAAATAAAAACTTGATGGATTGACTGGTTGATCTCTTGCCTGCCTGCCAGTGACTTTAGCCAAAGGGCTATTTAATTTGTAATCATTTAGACGTTGAGCAAATAGGAAAAGCTTGAGGTTGGACAGATACATTTTTGTGTTACCAAAAATACTTCCAAAAATTTGCCTAGCCTTTTCCCAAATATGATAAATGATTTTATTTTTGTAAGTAGGTTTGTGCAAACACTTTTACACGTCAATCATATTTTAAAACTAGATGAGGTCGGCGTTTCCTATCTGACTAGTCTGAGAAGAAAGGCCGAAACAAACTCAGACGTCACAGTCTCTTTTAAAGTCCAGACATAATCTTGGTCAGATCATGTGAAGACCATGTAGATTAATGTCTGAGATGGTTTTTTTGAGGAAAGAACCAAACAGTTTGAGAGGATCTGTTCAGTCACGTATTTGTCAGAAATCGTGCAGCTCAACACAACACTTAAGGAGCTTGACGATTCGAGATAAGGTCGGCTTCCAGTCTAACCGGATGCAACTAAACGCCGGTATCTTACATGGAGCGACTGCCGATCTGCCCTCCACAACACAGATACTGGTAACACGATACCCCTTGATAAGACTGGTTGTCAGACTTTCGGGCTTCCGACTACCCGTAACGACTGTCAAAGATCTACGACTGACAGCCAGGACCAACGGCTTAGCGTGGTTTCCGAATCCAAAATTCCTTAAGTACTAACATTTTAAATGTGAAAGTAATAAATAGGTCAGTCTGTCTGTTACCTTTTCACGTCTTAACCACTGAATCAGTCATCATGCAATTTGACAGATAGGTACTTAGGTAACCTGGAGAAGGACACAGGCATTCATCCTGGATAGCAAGTGAAGTCGCGGGCAACAGCTAGTACTTCCATATTTTTCATTTACCAGATAAAAGTTAACCGAACTATAATCGGTTAGCATTCAGCTTTCATTATTTAGCTCCAGCATCCCTCGAGGTAAGTTTTGTCGGGTAAAATGGCGGTCGAAAGCTACTAGTAAAACTATTTACACTCCAACGGGCGTAGGATGTCAGTTATAGTTCTAACAATGCTCCCGCGGGGAGAATTTGGGGGAGACATTAAGTTTCAGTAACCGAAAATTGTAAATTAGAAGTGTATATTTTTTCTTTTTGGGTGAATAGAGAAAATGCTTCACGAGATAATATCTTTCTAGAGCCTAACTTTTCACTGTACCTGTTATTTCTCACTCTATATTAAATAAAATGAACAAAATTGAAGCTTTTTACAAAATGAATATGAAATTATATACGGTACTTATATAAAAAAAAAAAATTGTTTGTCTGTCTGTTTGTTTATTCCGGCTTATCTCCGAAACGGCTAGATCAGTTTTGATGAAACTACAGCCTACTCCGTCTTAAAGAGAGGAAGACTGTGTCCCAGCAGTGGGAACATTACAGGGTTATTATGCTGAGCATAAAGTATGCCTCTAACTGTCATTCTTTTCAGGTTAGATACAACCATTTGAAGCAGATTCTATTTGACCACAAACCCTCAAACTTCCCAACACCACTTGCCATTTAATCGCCATTCCAGCCAGTGTTTACTCAAACTAAAACCACTCAAACTAAATCAAAATGTTTGTTTGTTTCAGAAAACAACACGCAGCTGGATTGAAAGCACGTTCCAGAAACGAGAGTGCAAATACTTCGTGCCCAGCGCTAAGGATGAGCATGTGTAAGTACTGTTTGTTTGACGAAGGTTTTGACGAACGTTGTCCTTTTACCGACTTCTAAAAAAGGAGGAGGTTCTCAATTCGGATGTTTGTATTTTTTTTTTTATGTTTGTTCGTGCATAACTCCGTCGCTTACCAACCGATTTGATTGGATTTTGTTGGAAAGGGTATACTTCCCAAATGGTCCCATAGAAATTTCATCAAAAACGGTTCTGTAGTTTGGTTTTTAAACCAAAAAAATTACTGGTAAAAATTACAACTTAAAAGTGAAAAATAAAAAACATTTTTATAAAAAAAAAAAACAACCGGCTTCCTAAAACGACACTACAAAGTGAAAAATAACTTTAATTTCGGAAGTCGGTGGCAAACAACGAAGATGTGAACCCAACGACACCGACTTCCGAACTTAAAGTTATTTTTCACTTTGTAGTGTCGTTTTTGGAAGTCGGTTGATTTTTTTTTGCAAAAAGTTTTTAATGGATTATTTTGTTTGGCTCAGGTGTCTTGGAATCTTCTTTTTTTTAAAACATGGTCAATATGTTCTACGCTTCCTTTATCGTATTGGCACGTTTCGGGCAATAATGTAAGAACAGCACATGAGCTGTAGCGTGTCGATAGCAATCTAAATAGAGTCAGTCCGAATTCGGTTACGAGTTTGGCACGTTCAGTAATAACACATCGAGTTCTTCACGTTATCCGTAAACTTTGGCAAACGATTCTATAGCTTTTACAAATCATGTCTTACAAAGGAAGGCTACTTAAAAAGATATTTATAATTTCATTTAATGAGATTTAATTGAGCTATGCAGTAAGAAAGGGTCTTAATTTTTCCTGTGTTGCCGCTTAGTGCAATTAAAATGATATATCTATCAAATGCTATTTGCGTTTCTTTTGCACGTACGAGAGGAATCCCAGAGTTAGCGAAGAAGGACGATCATTTACGTCAAGGTATTTAGTTTGTATGAAAATTTGCATTAAATAAAAAAAATAAGAATTCATTAATAATGTGTCGAAGTTTATGTATATCGTCCGGAACACGGTGTTAAATATTTTTTTTTTATACATTCAGAAACCATACATATCTACATCATCTCTCCTGTCGGTGTTTAAGTATGTCGTAGTGAAAAGATCCCGACAGAAAAATTGTAAACGAATCCGACTGCCTAAACCTTCCAGTAGAAATAATTAAAATACTGGCATAAGCTTGTATTCAGCCTTTAGTGTTCCCACTGTTGGGACACAGGCCTCCTCTCAATGAGAGGGAGTAATCCACCACGCGGGCCCAGTGCGGTTTAGTAGATGTATCACATGTCTTCGAATTTTTGGTTCTAGGACTGGGACACCACTGCTTTCGTCAAATATAAATTCTCTCTCACTGTTTCACAATTCTCTAGGCTCAAGCCCCAATAATAACAACATTATTATCAACCAACAAATCGAATATAAGGCAGGCATTGATATTCTCAGTGGACCTAGGCACAATCCAATACATTATGGAGTAAATATACGTCATGCCTTCTCATATTTGAACTTAATACCAAAAACAGGGGTATTTTCCTTACATGTTCTTGAAACAAAAGGGAATTTAACACGATCCCTAATGTATTTTTAACGACGTGGTTCAAGACAGAGTTGGCATCGATGGAGAGAAGCTTCTTGATTAAGAAGGGGGGGATGCGCCAATAAATATGAAGATTTGACTTTGATAAATTATGGAGTGGTTCCTAATAATGCAAATAAGCTTCAGCCAGCAACACTGTATGATGACAGTGACAGCTTACAAATTATTAAAATACAGCTTATTCATTCGATGAGTTACATTTCCAGCGTTAAGTTATTATCGCACCCCTACAGTTGAAGGGGCCGCATGGTATCTGTTTCCTTACATTTAGCAGTGAATATTCGAAACATGCAAACGTCTTCGCCATTGTAGTTGGTATACAGTAGTACCGACTACAATGGCACCACTGATGGCTTATTAAATCATAATCATACGAAAACCTTCAATATATAAGCAGAAGTAAAACCTTTCGTATCAATTAATTTATGGTATGAACACTGAACTATGTTCATCCATATCCATACTATTATTATAAATTCAAAAGATACTCTGTATGTATGTTACTTTTTCACGCCTAAACGCTGAACGGATTTCGATAAAATTTACAACGGCATCCTGTGGAAGGATAGGATAGGTTACTTATTTTTATTATTATTATTTGTAATTGTGCGTTTCGTTTGTGTAGAATAAAATATTTTTCTTTCTTTCTTACTTTTTGGGTGAAGCCGCGGGCATAAGCTAATTTTTTTTATACGCGAGATAGGCTTACGTTCGTCGACCATGATGCCTGGACGACACCTCATTATTCGCAACTAAAAAGAGAAAGTATTCGCCAGAAAAATCAAGGCAATTTGCAATTTGGAATAATTATACTTATCTTATAACCACAGTAGGTTAGATAGATAGAGGTTATCTGTACAAATAAAAATCACTGGCCGCTTGTATGAAAGATTCATGTGAAAACAGGTCCACTTACATATTTTATTTTCGGAAAATCCGTTGGAAACTTGGGTGGTATTTTGTATCAAAATATCAATGAAAAAGGCAATGTACAACCGGACGTTGTGGCGACGCCGGACACGAACAGCTAGTTTTTAAATCTCTTCATTACTCTCCCAAAGAATGGAACTGTAACCCAACCCCACAAGCCGTTAATCAAGGCTCAATGAATATTAATTACTGTCTAAA
Organism: Apamea sordens; assembly: GCA_945859715.1. Classification (NCBI taxonomy): domain Eukaryota; kingdom Metazoa; phylum Arthropoda; class Insecta; order Lepidoptera; family Noctuidae; genus Apamea; species Apamea sordens. The sequence goes on from OX244002.1 coordinate 4,756,904, forward strand.
CAACTCTTAGTAAATATTAATTATCCACATTCAGATGTCCTCGCCAACGCTACAAATAATTTTGTGAGACAAAGAAGGAAATGATCTGTTTAATTAAAACTCAGACGAAGAGAAGATTTGTGTACCATTGTATGAGCGTTTATTTGAAATTAAAAGAAACAATGTGTCTAAATTAAATAGATTATAAAAGTCGCTTTCAGAATTTTCGGTAAAAAAGAAATGAACAGATTAATTTCAAGCTTTGTTAACTTCGCTAGTTCAAGTTTGTAGTAATGCAGAAAAAAATACGTTTATCTTAATCAATATATTATGTAAACTGAAGGTTAACACTACGGAACGCGGCAAGTTACCTACTTCGTAACTTGTAAACTGTGCTTCGTTGTAGCACAGCTACAGCGTAGCACGCACAGAGATACAGCGTAACACGCATTGAGCTACAGCGTAGCACACACTGAGCTCCATCATAGCACGCGCAGCGTAGCACACACTGAGCTGCAGCGTAGCAAGCACAGACCTACAGCGTAGCACGAATTGAGCTACGATGACGTAGTCACAACACTTTTGAATTACTCTTTGCATAATTGTCTCATTGTCTATAAAAGCTTAAAGCTGAAGAAGAGCGGTGGCCGCCACACAGGGTCTGCAATTTACAAATTTAATGACGTCACTGAAACGTTGTTATTTATGAAAGTAAGTTGGTGTGTTTACCTAAAGAGCGTTTTTATATAGTGAAGTTAACCCCCGTTGCCATCATTTTTATAATTAATTATAGATGGTTAATATATGTTAAGTTAGGATAAGCGCTTTTACTGCATTGGGTTATCTTGTAATGGTATATGTTGAGGTCGTTATGTGGCGGCTCTTCTAGGAAACTGTATATTTTCACCACCTTGCCAAAGTGAGCCAAATTGTAATCCCAATGTAAATAATACCGTGTCTGAACGTTCAGCACTGTGTAATAAATCTGAACATGTAGTGCGACGACGGCAGTGAGCGCCACCTGGCGGCTTGGCATGAAATACTGATGGAACGTGAACGCGGATGCTGTATCGCTGCCAAATGTTAAATTAAATATGTTCTGTGTGCATTTATTGAATTTCAAGTTAAACTTACTACGTTACGTTGTTAAAATATTTGTATAGTTATTTAAACTTTTCGCACACAAAAAAGATACAAAGGCAGACTTACTACTACCTTAGGCATTCTCTACCAGTCAACCAAGGGTGATGAAGACATTGCATGTATACGATTACAAATGATTAAATTACGATTACAAATAAATGTCTGTTTATCCTTGTGTGCTTATAATTCGAGCTAATATATTTTTTACTATATTATATTTATTACCTACCTACGTAAGGATTGAGTGCCCCGAGATGAGACTAACTCATGGTTGCAAGCTCGACTACTGAGCGTTGGATCCTCGGTTCGATTCAAAGGTCAGGCAATATGTTACTGCTATTATTAGGAATTTCTCAGTAGCCGCCCGGAGTTCGGAAGTTGGTGGTTGGTGGCCTCGGAAAGCACGTAAAGTCGTTGGTCCGCGCCTGACGAATATTCCCTATCAGTCACACATTGTCGTCCACACTATTGACGATCGGGAAAAAAAGTTATTATTTATTATGGATTTCTGTAGGAAAACCTTGACTATCTGTCGAAGGAACACGACTAATAGGTAAATGTAGAAGCTGATATTAATCACAACTCAAAGCCATTCTAATTAATATTCAAACAACAATGATATATCTAACTGCTAAATATTAATTATCATAATGTTAAGCAAATATGTATACACAAATAATTTAACGTAGCAATAATAATAATTGGGTCATGAATATTTAAGCGAACGTTTAGCTAATGCCCTGTTGATACAACATTAATATTAGGTACAAACTTATATGGGATTATGATATTATTGGAGTGAATAATGAGAGCGTGAAACCTAATCCTGTTTCCATAGGTATTTGACATTCTTCATTCTCGTGTTGGTATGAGTTATATGAGAATTTCTCACGCCATGGTTAAACCATTAGCTGGTAAATAAGGGTTGCTACCCTCATGTTTCGGCATACGGTGGCAAAATTGAATTTAAATATGTCGGAGAAGGTATGTCTGTCTCTAGTTATCATCAGGCATATTTTAATTACTGTGGGCGTACTATGGGTAGTGTTGGTTATAGCACAATAGAAAAACGGTTTGCAGTTCAAACCAGATTACAATTCGCAAACAAGTTAGCCACACTAGCGAATCACACACTGTAGGTACACAACTCAGCGGTTTCTAAGCACATGTTGTTCGTACGATGTCCAATGTTTCGATGATCCCGAGAGCTCTGCTCACACCGTTCTTGTAGCTGTCGCTCCTGTCCACCTCCATGAACTCAGGCTAGACTCTGTCTAACGCCACGAGATGACACTGGCGTTCCGAATAAACGACTAACTCCGACAAATACATGTAATATTGTCGGGGAAAATTATGCCGAGCCGAACAGGACATGATTAAGCGATGTTAGATGCCGAAAGAGGTTTGCCGATTGGCATGAGCCGAATGGAAGCTGAAAATGTGTGGTAAATGCTTCGGTTCGACTTTGCTATTAAACAATCACTGCAGAATCGTATGTGTCGACCTGAAAATGTTTGTAGAACACCTGAGAAGGTCAATGACTGACTATCAGATGAGGACTGAGTGCCCAGAGCGCGTTGTTTAATGCGCCCCATTCTTAGATTTTGGTACTAGGGTTAGACATGCTGTTATTCTCTGTATGAGACGCATTTGCCCAGCAGTGGGATAATAATATAGAAATCGATCGGTATAAAAGTAGACACGGTGTAGAAAAGCAAAATCATGTTTCCAGCTTCTTCGTAGAAACCAAAAATTAAGGACAAAATCAATTTGATTTCCTAGGAAATATTTTTTTTGTTCTTCCCACTAACCGTGTATAATATATGATCTATAGCATGCGATCGTTAAGTGTTAATTAACGTCTGTATGTCCCCGCCACGGTTAGTCATGCATTTTAAATTACAAAATTCCTGCTAAGCAAACAGCGACCTTAAGCTCAAGAACACCGTGGTTATCCTGAAAATCGACGTAAATCAACCCTAATTGCTTCAAGGTGTATGTTATACCCATATCCCCCCTCTGTAAGAATTAATTCCAACAGGAAACTATTACTCCAGAATATAACAAGACTATAATTTCCAAACTAGTAACTAGTTTAGCGTGCATGGCTGAGCGAGTTAGTCGTCAACTAGTTACTGAGTTATGCTCAATATCGTTGCAGCGTTAACGGTAACTAACAAGTTTAAATGCAACCGCTTTCGTTTAGTTTTAAACAATTTACGAAGGAGTCATTAATTAAATTAGTTAATTTCACAAAGCACGTTTGTATGGTCTGTTCGAAAAGCATCTAATGAGAATGTAAACAAACGGATCAGAAAACGTACCTGTGGATGCCAATTTGTGCCGCTTACAAATTGAGAGCTTTGATTTGTTTATTAGAATACTTAAAATCTAATTTTAAATTATAATAAAGAAGTTTTTAATTTGACACTTGAGGTTTCGATCAAGTAGGGATCGCTGAACGCTGATCCCGCTGGATGCGGGAAGCACAGAACCGGTCGAACTGGAGGTGCTTGGGGGTGCTTGTCCAGCAGTGGACATCTTTCCGCTGAAATGGTGATGATGATGATTTTTCGATAACAATTTGATAATGATACTCAAACTGTAATTACCGGAAATAGTAGTGAGATATGCGTTAAGTTGAATTCTTCTCAATACAGATAAATGTATTATTAATTCCCGTGAGCGAGAGATTGCATAAACATGTCGTTGAGCATGCCGTCCTAGGTTCGATTCTCGGGTTGGGCAAAGTATTTTAGGTACTAACTGGCGAAATGTGGGTGTACTATAGTTGCAGCTCTGCCTAACCCTTTGAGAATTACAGGTGTGATGTTATGTTATTGAATTAAAACACATACCATCGCTGCTATGCCAAAGGCGCCAAACTAAAAAATAGGTTTTATTAGTTACTCTTTAAAAGCCTTCCACTTGTTAAATTAAAATAGTAATAATTTACAGCAATTGCTAGTTGTCAAGTCTTCCCGTCAGGTATCGTTACAGCTTGTGGGAACGTCAGCAGCTGTTCAACTTAGTTGCCAAGCTGATAGAGGAAATTACTAGGTACTGAACAGTGCACATAAGAAATGATGAACTGTTAAGTCACTTGAACTGGTACCTAAGAATTTTCTTATTGAAGCCGTTTAGAAAATATGGCTTTGAAATTTCAGGACTTACTTACAAACATAAATTCACGCCTTCTTCCAGTGGGAGTAGTCAGAAACTACAGAACGCCAGCTGCTACAATCTTTACATCATACTCATTTTGCTTCTTTTACGTTAATACATCTGAAGGTCATAATTAAATCTTGTAAAGAAAAAAGTTCAAAATCTAGTAGCAAATCATCTCAGCGACAATCAATGTCAAAAACTTGTCAACAATCTTAGGGAAATTAGATGTATTTTTGGCAGATCAAATCAGACTGTGAACGTTCTAAAATTACTGGAATTGCCCCTCCGGTCTTACACGCACGCCGGTTGCAAGTACTACGCACCTGATCTATCTGAAGAGCATCACCAATAAGGTCATTATAGGTAGAAGTTCAGGACTTAATTCTACTTTGAAGGTTAAGTGATATTTTGAGATAAAATTACCAAGTTTTTATAAAAAAAGTTTGTATGGATTACCTACCTTACATTCTTGCTACTTTTTTCAAATTCTTAATCTACATGCAATATTCTTCAATCTTCAATATTCTTCGGCTAAGCAGCACTGCCTTTTTAGGGTTCCGTAACCAAATGGCACGGAACCCTTATGGATTCGTCATGTATGTCTGTCTGTCTGTCCGTCCGTATGTCACAGCCACTTTTTTCCGAAACTATAAGAACTACCTATACTGTTGAAACTTGGTAAGTAGATGTATTCTGTGAACCGCATTAAGATTTTCACACAAAAATAGAAAAAAAAACAATAATTTTTCGGGGTTCCCCATACTTAGAACTGAAACTCAATTTTTTTTTTTCATCAAACCCATACGTGTGGGGTATCTATGAATAGGTTCTTCTGCTCTAGGCGGAGCGGGAGGGCGTGTCAGACTTTTACTGACTAAAACCCGTGTTCCTTCAGTTGCCTATGTCAGGGGCCACGGTATCTCTTTCGAACAACCCGCGGCCCTGGCAGGCATCGGCCCTAGCGGACCCTGTCAGTTCGTGCTAACATCTCTTTGAGGCGCGCGTGGAACACAACGCGCCGTCGACCCGGGCCTGGTCCTTGCTGTTTGGATTCTAGTTCAAAAAGTACGGTTGCCGGTAAAATAACAGAAGCAGAAGTGTCAACTTTATATTTTCTTAGGGCGAATTCCATCGGACTTTTTACCTAAGATAAGTTTAAACCTGAGAATACATTTTGACTATTTTATTCCACGGGTAAAAGATGCTGACTTTGGTACAATCAGCCCTTAGTCGATAAAACCGGCCAAGTGCGAGTCGGACTCGCGCTCGAAGGGTTCCGTACCATTTCTATAAAAATCACGTCTGTTATATGGGAGCCCCCCTTAAATATTTATTGTATTTTAATTTTATTATTAAAGTAAAAATACAACTGAGTATTTTGTGAATATTTCAAGTGCCTACCTGTTGCCATTATTGATATCGAGCAGAAAAGGGCAAAAAATTGTTGTATGCGAGCCCCCCTTAAATATTTATGTTATTTTGTTTTTAGTATTTGTTGTAAGTTGTAGTAGTAATACATAATTTGTGAAAATTTCAACTGTCTAGCTATCGCGGTTCTTGAGATACAGCCTGGTGACAGACGGACGGACGGACAGACAGCGAAGACTTAGTAATAGGGTCCCGTTTTTACCCTTTGGGTACGGAACCCTAAAAACAGCAGCATATTGCCAACCAGAAAATCAAATGGCACCATTTTCTTTTATCTCTTCTCTTTTATAGGCTGTGTTTCAGCGCTGTAGAGCCTTTCAAGTTCATTAACCTCTCTTATAACACTTTAAGAAAAAAGTAACACTAGGAACAACAAAACACTTTCATAAGAAACCTCCTCGACAAGGCACTTTGGAGCGCCATGTTATCTCATCAGTGATAACTTCTCAAATGACTCGTCGTCTTTACGGCCTGCCATCAACGAAGTTCTACGAAGATGGACGAATTTTCACGAAGTTCCTTGTCTAAGGCTGTTTTAAACCAGTCTATCTAAAGGCCGGTTTAAACTTGCTATATTATGAAATTCTTAACTTTGAATATAAAATTAAAAGAGTTATAGGTAAATAAGGTATAAAGCTAAAAATTCTAGTAGAAATAGCAAAGAACTCGGTATCCCGGAAAATCTTATTGAACTGAATAGTAATACGCCGTAGAATTACCATTTTATATTGTAACATAGGTCAGCGGAGGCTGAGGACAGGGTGTTGTGGCGCAGCCTGGGAGAGGCCTATGTTCATCAGTAGACTGCGATAGACTGAGTTGATATTGTAACATAGTGTAAATGTGTCCTTACTAAGAATGTTGGCGTAAGGCCGGCTCCAAATGAGTACATAAAGCTCCTGTATTTAGTTTATTTGCTGAATACAGCCAGGTCAGGCGGAACGGGGTGTTTGCCTCGTTCCTCGTTTATATTATAGGTACTTCTTATTGTGATAATATAGTCTGTCTATGCGAATGTAGGTGTTATAGAAGTGGGATAAAGTCTGCAGGGAAAAATTTGTGAAAATATTTTGGACATATCTTTAGTTTCTGCTTATCGATTCTGTAAAAATCTCACCGTGAAAAGTTAGGGGAAGTGAGCTTAGAGTGAGCTGTCAATAGTGTCAATTCCTAGTATTAGTTGGAATGACAGCTCACTCCACGCTCAATTCACCTAAATTTTCACGGTGAGATGGTTACAGAATCGCACTGCTGGAACGTAAACTTGAAGTTTCTGTGTAAAGAAATAGAACTGATTATGTTCTTAATATCATCATCATCATCTGCCTAGCCTTTTTCCAACTATTTTGGGGTCGGCTTCCAGTCTGACCGGATGCAGCTGAATACCAGTATTTTACATGGAGCGACTGCATATATGACCTCCACAACCCAGTTACTGGGTAACGGATTATGATCTTAACGTCTTTGCAAAAAATACATATTTTAATCTTAGTCATTTTGCTTTCTAAAATGTTTCAGCTTAATAAGAATGTTTTTTAAATACACAAGATATTTCATCAACTCGTAGTCGTATAACTCAGATTAGAATACTAAATGCTTATGAGAACATAACGAACCTTTGGCACCAGAAAATTAAAGTCACGTTCCATGAATGAAGCGTAGCATAATGCTCTCATAAATTTGAGCAGAAAGGTAATTAGTAGCAAACGTACGTATACTTAATATATGTATACGGTAGCGCGGAAAATGAGAAATTTAAAGATGGCTAAGATTGGATTTTCATGCATGAAAAGCATAATGTCGAGCACGAAGGGCTCGTGGCAAACTAATAACACATGTTGTATCGTATCACGGGTGTATCGATCGAGTTAAGCTACTCTTACCGAGGTCAGTACGTGGATGAGTGACCCTGACCATCTATTTCATATCAAGACCCCTCTGTGCCTCGGACAGCACGACAATTCTAGTAACGAATAAAGATCAAATTCGCAAAACACGTATTACACATATATTTGTATGAAGCTGACAGGTGTCAAAAACGTATTCTCTCGTCAGCCGCACTATAATTGCAGGAAAATAATGATGATTTCTTAGTAAACTAGAAATAAAATAATCTACAAAAATAGACAAAAGAAGACCGTAAGCGGCTTTATATAGAGTTCTCCAAGTAAAGCATTAAATGAACTATCAATTTCTGCCAGCGAGGCTACATTACTCTTGAAGTCTTAGAATTCCTCGGGGATGGAGAGGTATGTGGCTTTGAATCCCTCGGAGGAATTCTATATCAAATAGATGAACTGAGAATCAATTCTATGAAACTTGTTGCATGATTGATTCTGATACAATGCACCGAAATACAGCGGGGTAACTGCGTAACACACCATCAGTAACAATGGATTTCATTTTGATAGTTCAACAAAATTTATTGCGTTATTTGAGCAGAGAAAATTTTCGAACATATGAAGAAATAGATTAGGAATATTCTTCAAAATGATTCAGATTCTCTTACTCTGTCCTTCTCATACGTCTGACTTTGTTCATTCTTCTTTTCATATTCAGTCCATTCTTCTTTGGAATGCGCTTCCTTTTGATATCAGCGGCCACCAGTGGGTATGCATTTAAGCGGAATTTGCAGAATAATTTTCAAAACAAATTTTCAAAAAAATAGCGTATAGTCATCTCAACACCTCTCTCCCTTGCTTTTGTATATATATATAATAAAAGAATATACTATAGTAATAGTATGTATGTGTATATAACCTATTTATGTATTTGTGTACCTAGTTTTAAGTTTTTTTTTATCATTGTCCTTCTCAACCAAAGCACCTGCCTAATCTCTTCACCACCCTTGGTTGACTGGTAGAGAATGCCTAAGGCATTAAGTCCGCCTTTGTACCTTTTTGTGCGAAAAGATTAATTGAGATTGATAGTATGGTACGCAATTAGGGTGTTGTTGTTGACATGAATACCTAGTAGCGGAGTTTTTTTTTTTTTGGTAATTCGATCGTCCATTGTAGTTTACTGTACTTAACATTCAAGCTGGACAAAAGCTTAATAGTGCTCATAAGAGCGAAATTAACGAGTTGTACTGTTTTATAGACACACTAGCTGCGCCCCGCGGTTTCACCCGCATAAGTTTCAATTCCGTGGGAATATCGGCATAAAAAGTATCCTATGTGTTAATCCTGGTTATAACCTATATGTGCACCCTAGAGGAGTAGCGTAGCATAAAGGTAGCTTATTTTTGTCATAAACCAGAGGGACAATTCTCGTAATTTTAAGAACGTTCAGTCTGTTCTCAGTCTCAATCTGTCTAAAATACCTCTATTTTCCCTACATTTTGACAAGTTTTTAACATTTGTTTGTCGCCGAGATGAGACTGCGACTAGATTTTGAACGTTTTAAATTACGAGAATTGGCCTTCTGATCTGTCATACATAACATTATCAGCCTATAATAATATTCCCACTGCTGGGACACAGGCCTCCTCTTTTCGAGAGGGAGTGGGCTGTGACCTACCACGCGGGCCCAGTGCGGGTTGGTAGATGTCACATGTCTTAGAATGTATGGTTCACGTTGTTTTCCTTCGCCGTTTTCAGAGCACTGGTAATGAAATAATGTACACAAAGTAAAGCGACTCTCCGGGTCTGAACCCACGACCTACAATTCGCAAGTCGGGGGCCGTTACCATTGGGCCTCAACTGCTCACTGAGCCAGCACTGATCTCTACCATAAGTTTGCAAGTAATTAACTAATGTTACTCTTGGAATTAAAGTCAGAAATTATTGCGGGTATATTTCCCAGGTGTAATTTTACTAATAAGGCGTAAAAAGGAAGCTAAAACTTCCCTGGTATTTGCAGGCTGACAGTAATTTCCATTAGGTCATGATATCAGCTACCCGTGTCAAAAAAGTGGCAAGCCCCTGGAGACAGGGGTGCCGAACGTGAAACAGAATAATTTATTACCATGTGTGAAATGAAAATGCCGTATTGGTACTTTCGCGTAATTTTTCAGGTTTTAACTGAATTTGCGTTGTAACAAACATTTTTACTCAATTAAGGGCTGATTTTTCAGCCATCTGATAACTTTTATTCGAGGAATAAAGTTGGCGTTTGACAGTTTTTCGAGTGATTATTTCAAAGTTCTATGCAACAAGATGTAAGCTAGTTACAAAAAAAAAACATTTTTTTAACTTGCATACAATTCATACTTGCATGCATTCTCATCTCTCACCATGGACAGGAAGGTATGAACCTTCAAACTGAACTACTTTCTTCATGGGACCAACATAACATCGTAATCGCCTAGGACAACAATTTGTATGAGCTTCGTAAATTCTAATAACACGCATATAAATCTCTGGTCGAAAGAGGTATCTGGTATTAAGGTTTGAAATATTTACATAGCTTTTAGCCCTCTCTCTCGCCTACCGTTAATTTATGATTACAGCGGAATTAAGGTATTAAACAATACTAAAGTTTCCGGTAGTAAAGGAATTACGAGAACGATTTAATAACTTTACTTATACGTAGTGCTCAAGAACCTTTGGATTTTATTATTTTAATTTTACATACCATTAAAAAAATTAACTACTGGGATATCAAATTGGGATCGGGACTCTGGGGTTTTAAACGTGGTTTGGGAAAACTGTTTCAGAAATAATTAACAACTTTATGGCATATATTTTTTTATTCGAATGTCGATATGATGAACTAAATGAACAAATTAGGTGATGAAAAGGTACAGTCCGTTCATAGTTATTTTACGTCTGACAGCGGCAACCCAACAGCAACTTTATTGTGATGAGAATAAAGATCACAATGACTTTGACAGGCTTGTCAATGGCAGCCACACAACAGCAACCTTAATGGAATGAACATAAAGATCACTGTGCTTTGGATAGTGATGTAAAATCAGAGGTAAAGACGTAACTGTGAACGAAAACGGACTGTAGTAATCATTGAATACTGAAAAAGTAAATGTGTGGCTAAATGAGGTCGTCAGCGAATTCGGCCTCCTTTCTTGTATCCGATGGCAATTCCTCTTTTTGAAGAGCCTGGAAAGAAAACATTGGATAAAGCATTAATTCAGGCGGTTTTCGTGACGCCAGATTAAAATATTCCTATTTGATTTAGTGTATTAATTGCGACTTTTAAGCCTTCTTTTATAAGGTCGTTAAACTTTTCGAAAGGGGGGCATCGTCACCGGTGAAGTTTTAGGGGCGTAATGGCTTAAAAGTTAAACAAGTTAAAGTGGAAGGCTATTGGAGGGACTTGCGCAGTAGTGCGAAAGTAGTTTGACTAGCCGTTCTATTCTGAGGTAAGCTTAAAGTGACTTGTCATTCTACCAGAGGGGCAATTCTCGTAATTTTAAGAACGTTCACAGTCTGATCTCAGTCTCAATCTGTCAAAAAATCCTCTTATTTAAACATTTTGACAAGTTTTTGACAGTTGTTTGTTGCCGAGATGAGACTGCGGCTAGATTTTGAACGTTTTAAATTACGAGAATTGGATTTCTGATGCTAAGGATTGACACTATTTAACAACTCATTTCAAGCTTACTTTCTCACACAACGGTCTCCGCAAAGCTTTCCACTTTTCCTTCAGCTGATCACCTTACCGCTTCCCTCTTGGGTATAGGGCGCAGTGTGTCGGCGTACGCTTTCCAGAAGAGCGTCACGTGGTTGGCGGTCAGCTTGCGTTGTTCCAGCTCCCCGGCCAGGGACCAGCAGTCCTCATTGGTCTGAATGACAAATCCTTGGAAAAAAAGAAATGTATTTATTTATTTACCAAGGGACATCAACAACACATCAAGGATAATAACAATAGGTAATCAGGAATCTTTATTGAAACGAAGTTCCTTATCGCGCGTTGCGAAAGGGGGCTAGACGGAAAAAATTAAGACCAAAAGTTGTAACGACACTTTTTGCTATAGTTGTAAGCCGTGCGGAGTGCGCGTGTTTCTCTGTCTGTCTCTCTCTCTTATAGAAAGCAAGCCAGTTTTTTATGTCTGTGTTTTTTTATTTGTTAATAATAAAAAAAATATTCTTATAACTTAAAAAAAAAAAAAAAAAAATTACAATTCCTTCACTAATTAATCGAAAGAAACTTCGTTCCATTCGGGTTTCCCTTGACACCTCTCAAGTTTTTTTATGTAAATACATCCCCTATGGTCATGCAAAACTTTTTTATTAAAAGGTAAAAAGTAAATTGATTAAGTTATTAAATCATTACACTATTTGCAATAGGTAATATCAAATTGATACATAATCAAGTGACCATATTAAGGTAAAATAAAACATAGCGTCACATTGCATGAGAACAATACAATAATATAATAACTTTTAACAATTAAATATTATTTGTATCGCTGTTGGTTGCCATAAAGAAAATAAAAAATAAAAATGACTGTGACGTGGAAAATAGTGTTTCAGAACACAGTTAAGGCAGAATTGATACGCCAGTAGTCCTTTTACACTTAGCGCAAAAGCTAAGTTTTCAAAGCTTCCTCTCTCCTACTATCATGCTGTGCCTGACAGAGTCCCAAATGATCACATATAATTTTAAGTTACCACCTAAGTACCTACACATTGTGGAATGTAATAAACTATTGAGTAGTGAGTATTGAACCGGCTTATTTTTAATTTTATATTTTAAATTGTTCTTTTTTCATTGTTCTCACATGTAGAAGCAATAAGAATAATGTACCCAGGATTTTGTAATAATATCTTGATTTAAAAGAGTGTCCTTGGAGTGTCTTGCCCGTTCTTCTCCAAAGAGATCTACGTTTTGGAATGGGCAACTAGCTTCACTTTCTGACTAACTGACCGACTATTTAAAATGTTGACAATTCAAAAGTGCCTGAAATGGTTTAATTGAAATAAATGATTTGATTTTGAGTTTGAGTTTGAACCGTGTTCTGAGCCAAAGAACCTAAAAAACCGGAATTCCTAAAAAGAGTAAGTATTTGACCGACCTCAACAGTTCGTAGCGCGGAACTGCGGAATAGGAGCACGTTTCACCGAATGCAATCATTGTTTGTTACACCTCACTGGAGTGTGGTCTATCTATTTTATTTGCTTATCCAGTATACAGAATACTGAACACCTGATTCTGGATTAGAAATCTGTGTTGAGTTAATTTCGTTTGAAAAATGGAAGAGGTTATTTTTTAAGTTAGTTCTTGGATTTCTTTTATGTGAACAGAGTATGGTAACGTTGAGAATGTAAAATAGAGCCATGGTGGCCCAGTGCAGTAGTAGCGGTCCCGACTTATGAGTTGTAGGTCGTGGATTCGAACCCAGGCAGGCGCTTTACTTTGTGTAATTTATTTGATCACCATCATCATCTTCCTGCCCTTATCCCATGTTACTTGTGGTCGGCGCAACACGTTTTCTTCTTCCATTCTCCTCTGTCAGCCGTCACGCTATCATTCACTCCCTTCTCTTTCATATCATTCCTCACACAATCCATCCATCTTTTCTTCGGCCTTCCTCTCCCTCTCCATCCATCAACATGTATATTCATCACTCTTTTAGTCACATGCGTTTCGTCCCTTCTCATCACATGCCCATACCAAGCCAAACGATTTCCTTTCAACTTTTCTGTCACTGGCGTCACTTTCAAACTTCCTCTTATATACTCATTTCTTATTTTGTCCATTCTCGTCACTCCACACATCCATCTCAACATTCTCATCTCCACTGCATGCAATCTTTTTTTATCCGTCTTTTTCACAGCCCAGCATTCAGACCCATAAAGTACGACAGGTCTTATCACGGACTTATAAATTTTCCCCTTTAACTTGAGGGGCATCCGTGGGTAGCAAGTCGGGGGGCAATTTATTTGATCACTATTGCTCTCAAAATGGTGAAGGAAAACATCGTGAGGAAACCGGCATGTCCTAGAACCAAAAATTCGAAGACATGTTACATCCAACGACCCGCACTCGGCCTACGTGATAGATTACAGCCCACTTCCTCTCACAGAAAAGGCCTGTGTCCCAGCAGTGAAAATATTAAAGGTTGTTTATGTTTATGCACATTTAAAATGCGACAAAAACATCTCCTTTTGCGGAAACAAACGAAAAAAATTAGGCACTTTCTTGGGCAGTCAGAGATATGAAAACTTAAGCAACCTCAGAAGCTACAAATCTTTTATATCTTAGCTTTAATCTCAAAGTGGGAGGTAGGGAGATTTGTTACGATTTAATTAAAAAGAAACAGCAATTTGTAGAAAGATAAAATGCCTGTTTTTCTCAATTTGGTAGGTGTAGGCGTAGACACCCACAGCCTCCTAATAAATAGATGTATTACAAAGATAAATTAACTAGAAGAAGTGCGGATATCAACTAGTTAGGACAGTTTGTACACACACACACCTTTTTCTTGTTGTGAAAAACTACGGTTTATTCGCTGTGTGTAGGCACGGTTGTCAGTGATGTATGGATCACTTTGGAAGCTTGTCGACAGTCACGTTTTTTCTACGGCACAGTTTATACACCGTAGCGCAATGAAACCATGCCGTGTACAAAAGGTCTTTGGGAATTAGGGCGGCCAAATCTCCCCAGTTTTGGTTGTCATGGATTTCCACTAAGCTACTTAATCTAAGACATGTGACATCTACCGTGAGTCGAGCTGCACAATATCTGACAAATGCGTGCACTGACTGGACAGGTCCTCTCAATCTGTGTGGTTCTTTCCTCAAAAGACCATCTCAGACATCGACCTACATGGTCTTCATATGATCTGACCAAAGATTATGTCTGGACTTTAAAAGAGACTGTGACCTCTGAGTTTGTTTCGGCCTTTCTTCTCAGACTAGTCAGTTAGGAAACGCCGACCTCATCTAGTTTTAAAATATGATTGACGTGTAAAAGTGTTTGTACAAACCTACTTACAAAATAAAATCATTTATCATTTACAAATCTTACCAACAAAAGAAGCTATTCTTAATTTTTCCCTTAATTCGACGATCAGCTCATCCTCTACATTATTCACTGGGAAGTTTCTCTGAAAGAAAGTAAAACACTTTTGAGAACTTAATTTAAATTGCTAGTAATAAAATATGGTACCAGTTCTTTAAGCATTTTTAGCTAAATATTTTTCATGTATTCTTTTATGATTCAACAATAGGATTAAAATAAGGTGTGAATTATATACACGGTGTCTTTAAAGATATACACATTACTCTCTATTTCCCGATCGATCTATTTACAAACCTTATTCCATCAAACAACAAACAGGAAACGTTCAAACAGTGAATGCAAATACCTAGAATGGCCGAACTTCTCTGTTTTCAGCGCGCGAACGCTCTGAAAATACGAGCTTGGCACTCAAGTGGCTCTTTGTGCCACCTCCATGTATACTATACCCATCCCCCCTCCCTCTATTACTTCACCCCCTTCAAGTGACAGAATAGATGCAGAAGGTTGGTTCCATACAACAAGTAAAAACGCACGCGCAGAGAGAGCATTGGTGCAGTGGTAACGTCCGCGACTGACGAGTTGTAGAACGTAGGTTCCCAGGCCGGCGCTTTACTTTGTGTAAATTATTTCATCACCACTGCTCTCTAAACGGTGAAGGAAAACATTGTGAGGAAACCGACATGTCCTAGAACCAAAAATTCGAAGACATTGGACATCTACCAACTCGCACAGGGCAAGCGTGGTGGATTACGGCCCACTCTCTCTCACCGAGAGGAGGCCTGTGTCCCACCTGTGGGAACATTATAGGCTGATTATTATGCTGGCACACATAAACACGCTTCACGTACAGCGAGTGCAGGCGCAGTCGCAACTGGCATTTGTTTGAGATCGTCGTATACGGTACGTTTGTCTGCGTGCGCCTTTTTAACTCGCTGAATGGAGCCGACCTTCTGTGCTTACCCATCTATTTCATATCCAAATCTTGGCAAAAGTCGGCGAACTTTAAAATTTAATGTGGGACGCCCCAGTAACGAACAAAAGTAGAATTTTTCCGTGAAGAAATATTTTAATTAGAAAGGATTTATTATTTCTCTGTAGTTTTCTGTGCTCTTCCTTATTAGCGGGGGAACACGGAAATTATACAGAAAGATTCGTAAATGAAGGATGTTTTGGTTTAAAACTTTGAAAATCTCAGGGTTAAAAAGTTTGGAGTGACCTTGCCCACGCCCCTATTCGATTTGATCCATACTTCCAGGGACACCCTGTAGGTATATGTTCGAAAAATTTGGCGGCTCAACAACATAACGCAATGCATGTTGTCGAACTGTCAAAATTAAATTCATTGATACTGTTAGTGTGTTACGCAATTACCCCGCGGAATCTTATATAAATAACATACATAATAAGCACGTTAGGAACTGCTGGGACACAGGCCTCCTCTCTGAGAGGGAGTGGGCCGTAATGCACCACGCGGGTTGGTAGATGTCACATGTCTTCAATCCTCTAAACATCTATACTAATTAAGACTATTGAAGTGTATGCAATGTCAAAATAACAGCTTTTTACTAAATGCTTATGAAAGTATATACAGTAATTATAGTAAAAAAAAAAAGATCTTTAAAATGATTGTCTGCCTGTCTGTTTGTTCCGGCTAATTTCCGAAACAGCTGGAACGATTTTGACAGGACATTCACTGGGACTTTAAAAAAAAAATGTATATAAGTAGTTTATCTACATCTTTTTAGTAAGATAAGTGACAGGCATAACTTTAACACTAGGAATAGGAACAAACTAGATCAACCGAGCTTCAGATTGTCTAAAGTAAAAACTTCTTTTATGGGGTACTGTGTAAAATGTTATAATAAAATACCACTCGATATTCTTCAACTAAATGAGAAGAAATTTAAAACATGCATTAAACGCACACTATGTAGACAAGCATATTATAAGTTGGACGAGTATATAGTAGATAAAAATGCTTGGCTTAATGCTGGTCCTGCTCCACAGGCAGTTGGGTTTACAAGTTGATCACAATTTCAATATTTGGAGGAGATGCTTCCCCTTTTTGTTTTTTTTTTTTGTGTTTATTTTATATAATCAGGATTAATTTTTAATACTTCAGTATTAAATACCTCTTCATGATTGGTAGTAATTTTTTTTTCTCTCATCTCTTAATTAAATTGCAAACTATAGTTTTGTATAATTTAGAAGCATTTTTGAAAATTTTGTAAATGTAAGAACCATGGATCCGTTTTTTATGATATTTTGATGTTGACTTGAAAGAGCATGGCAGTTGAGAATATGTCATGCTCACTTAAATGTCTCACTGGTGGTGGCGCGTGTGTTGGATCATTCGGTTCCCTACGAAATGGTTGAGCTGGGTGGTGCTGATCCACGCGTCATGTTCGTGAACGGGCGCCATCTGTTGAGACTGGTCATCTCTTAACTGCCAGGGCTTATTTTTAATTTTATATTTTAATTTGTTTCTTAACATTGTTCGCACATATAGAAGCAATAAGAATAATGTAACCAGGATTTTGTAAAAATGTCTTGATTTAAAAGAGTGTCCGTGGAGTTTCTTGCCCGTTCTTCTCCATAGAGATCTACGCTTTGGAATGGGCAACTAGCTTCAACTTTCTGACTAACTGACCGACTATTTAATTTTGACAATTCAAAAGTGCCTGTAAATGGTTTAATTGAAATAAATGATTTGAGTTTGAGTTTATCAGCCATCTTGTTACCATAACACAAGCATTAGGTTGCTTGGCTTGGGACTAGATGGCGCTGTGTGAAATGTCCAGGGATATTATTATTATTATTATTACTGGCAGATACCTGATATTATAAGGAGCTAAATTAGGCTAAGTACTTTAATTTTAGAAAAATAATTAGGGTACCGCTCAAAAAAAATAAAACCCATGAAATCCATTATGCACGCAAACGAAGTCCCTGACACAGCTCAAATAAGCGTAGAACGTTTGACCCATTTGAGATTTCTGCTATACATATGCTCCAGGTTAACAATAGGGCTACATATTACAGTCAGGGCTACATATCATAGCAATGCATGCTCCATTTGAAGGCACGTACACACTGCTACACATCAAGCTATGCCCTTCCAGTTTTAGCTGACCTCGCATTGTATAGGTTTTTCGTACAATCACAAGTCAGCTTGTACTGGTTATGTATAGCTTGATGTGTAGCCGTGCGTACCTATTCCACTAACATGTCGATATTAAAAGTAGCAATCATGCATGCAGACCATGTTGCCTTTCAGATCGATCTCGCTTCTGAATGCTATACAGAATGCCTGTTATGTGTCCCATGTATGTTAACACTGTAATTTAAAAACATTGTAAAAGTCAATTATTTTTCAAAGAGTGACGGTGGAGTTTCTTGCCGGCTTTTCTCCATAGGAATCGACCAATTGGAACCGTGCACCTAGCTTCTGACGTTTCTTAAGTGCCCATGTAGGTTTATGTGAAATAAAATATTTTGATTGTAATCATTCATTGAGGCCTGAAAATATAAAAAGAAACACTTTCAGCATTACTACAAAACAAAAATCTTTGAATCCCTGTTTTAACATTCAAACCATTTTTTTTTTAATTTTGAACTAAATTCCGACTATACTAAACTAAATACAAAATCTAATTTTGAACACCAGTCTAAGCTATCAATTTTGTATTTAGAGCTTTACCTCAGTCGAAATAAGGTTTGAAATAAAAAACTTGGTGAAAGATATAAGCTTGGACCAAAGTAAGAACTCGTCTTTTAATAAGACAGTTTTTTTAGGGTAACCTGCACCCTAATTGCGTAACACACAATCAATCGGAATCGGAATCATTTTGAAGCAAATTGCTAATCCATTGCTTCATAAGTTCGAAAAATTTGTCTGCTCAACACGTAAATAACGCAATGAATGTTGTTGAACTGTCAAAATGAAACCGATTCCGATTGATCGTGTGTTACGCAATTAGGGTGCTGTCCTGTCCTACTGCTGGGCGATGGTCTTCCCCATAATTTTCACAGTATACCTACTTTTTTTTCTCAAGGTAAATGGATAGATGTTTGTTACTTTTTCACGCAAAAACTACTAAACAGATTTGGCCGATGCCTGCCAGGGCCGCGGGTTGTTCGTAAGAGATACCGTGGCCCCTGGCACAGGCAACTGAAGGAACACGGGTGGGTTTTAGTCAGTAAAAGTCATTTGATGAAGTCCCACCCAAAAAAAAAAATGCCGAATAGGCCGTCTGGCGACTGCCTACTGCCGCGCGTGTTTAATTGTATGAAGATTTTGTTTTATGTTAGGTATGATAATATAATGAGTTTCTTAATTGTGGGGCACACACATTAAAATTTAATTGACAGAGTACCTGTACGCACGCCACTGCTAGGCAGATGATGAATCACCAATCTCATTCACACGACTTTCCAACTCTCAAAACTCGGATCCTTCTAAAACCTGAAGACCTTATTAATTTCAATCGAATTGCCTCTAATTAACTAACGCAAAACTTCTCTGTATGGCGAGAAAATTAATTATTACTTCAATATGCCTCGAATAGCAAACAGTTGGGAAATTTATTATTAAATCGTTTGAATTCAATAACAGCTGCTCAATGTTTTTGAGCAGCTGGTTTGATTTGTAATCGGCTTTCTGTTTCGTTTGTAGGATTAAATAAGCGTTATTTCATGAACCAAATGTGAAATAAGTAGTTCTATAGTGTTGCCAAGATATTTATTATAGCTAGTTTTTAGTAGTTTGACGGCACGGTTGGCGCAGTGGTCAAGCGATTGACTGCTGCGCTGCGCGTCGCGGGTTCGATTCCCGCACGGAACAAATATTTGTATGGCCTACAAGTAGTTGTTTCGGGTCTGGCTGTTTGTGTATGTGAGTTTAAATGTTTTTAAACGCACCCACGATACAGGAGAAATTCCTAGTGGGGCAACGTTTTTGTAAAAAAGAAAGAAGTATCATTAATATTTTATGTACCTACTAAAACTAAGAAACAAAAAAGCCTACTCTTGAGGTTATCTACACCGTAAAATTTTGATCGTTTTAATCCTTAAAAGGGGTCATTGTACTCATCATTATGAATAACTTTTACTACGGGACCAACCCTGAAATCGCGAAAAAAAATCAGTTGTTCCATAAGTCGAGTTATGCGAGCATAAATCTATGGATCAGCTGATTTTTTTAAATAGTTTAAGGCAAACATAGAATTCCAGGAGCACCCCAAAATCTGGATTTGTACCCGATTAACGGCAATAGGCGCCCCTAATTATAAAACACTAGCTTTAGCTCGCGGCTTCGCCCGCGTGGAGGTCGAAAGTTATCCCACGGAAACGTAATAACCGGGATAAAAGTATCCTATCGGGTTAATCCAGGCTATAATAAACTATCTGTATGCCAAATATCATCCAAATCCGATTAAAAGCATAATACTAATGATTGAAATACTGTTGTGAATTCATACAAGCCTAGTACTTTTTGTTAGATTTAATACCCGTTAAAACGCTCTAAGTGACTTTTGTCCCTTTTTCGTTTTGACCCGTTGAGCGCACCACCACTATTCTCCCTTTTTTCATTCCATTACGATGTGACGTCGTAATATATCGATTTCTTTCTATTTTTAACCGACTTCTAAAAAAGGAGGAGGTTCTCAATTCGGATGTTTGTATTTTTTTTTTTTTATGTTTGTTCGCGCATAACTCTTTCGCTTGCCAACCGATTGAAAAATTCTTTTTTTATTGGAAAGGGTATACTTCCCAAATGGTCCCATAGAAATTTCATCAAAAACGGTTCAGTAGTTTGGTTTTTAAACCAAAATTACTGGTAAAAATTACAACTTCAAAGTGAAAAATAAAAACTTTTTTGCAAAAAAAATCAACCGACTTCCAAAAACGACACTACAAAGTGAAAAATAACTTTAATTTCGGAAGTCGGTGGCAAACAACGAAAGTGTGAACCCAACGACACCGACTTCCGAAATTAAAGTTATTTTTCACTTTGTAGTGTCGTTTTTGGAAGTCGGTTGATTTTTTTGCAAAAAAGTTTTTCTACTAGAATCTAAATACGTTTCTTCATGCTAAAAATACGAAAATAGTTCGACAATGGTTCATTGGGATTTAAAAAATAATGTCAAAGTCAGTTGTTTGTTCTCGTGCGATAAGCGAAATATTACTGTGCAAGTTTTTACATAATTTTCGGTTGTGGGTGATTATTTTTGAGTAAATTACTGATTTATTGGATAATTAGAATATATTTTATGTGTGTGCAATCGGATTTTAACCTGAGGGTATGTATATTTCTATTTCTGTCAGAGGGGTCTACCCTTTATAGCAGAACTTTTTATGTCATAATATTGTTTTGCATAACAGCGGATAGCATAAACTTCATTTCGCAGAAAATCGTTTGGCAGACAGTCATTTATCATACATTCAAAATTCATAATTTTGTAAGTCAGAATCATCTTTAGGCATAAATTTCATATCCATAATAATTAAAAAGTAGAACCATCATATCGCAGAAAGTTCACAGTCAGAATCGTCTTTTGGCATACATTTCATACCGATAGTCATTAAAAGGCAGAACCATCACATCTCAGAAAGTTTAGAGTTAGAATCATCTTTTGGCATACATTTCATATCCATAATCATTACAGAAAATTCATTCATTCATTCACCATGCATGCAGCATGCAAACAAGTATACACCATGCATGCAGCAATCATGCAGCATGCAAGCAAGCATGCAGCATACAAGCGAGCATGCAAACAAGCATACACCATGCATGCAGCAAGCGTGCAGCATGCAAGCAAGCATGCAAACAAGCATACACCATGCATGCAGCAAGCATGCCGCATGCAAGCAAGCATGCAAACATGCAAACAAGCATACACCATGCATGCAGCAAGCATGTAGCATGCAAGCAAGCATGCAGCATGCAAGCGAGCATGCAAACATGCAAGCAAGCATACAACATGCATGCAGCAAGCATGCAGCATACAAGCAAGCATGCAAGCAAGCAAGCAAGCATGCAACATGCAGCAGGCATGGTTTCTGTCATGGCTCCGGCGCTGCGGGGCTCCGGCGGTCCCACGCGACCTTATCGTCGCAGAAGGTTTTAAGGCTCACCACCGCAGCTTCGGCTTGCTGGCCGGCTTCGCCGGCCAGCCTCAGCTGCGGCGGCGAGCATTAATACAACCTGCTCCTCAGCTCGCGGCCCGCCTCACCTCTCCGCGCCTACGCGGGCTTAAATTACACTCTAGGGGTAGGGCAGACCAGACTACGTGGAGTCGGTTTTGCAGCGATTCGTTTCTGTCACTAACATTTGTAGCACAACATATTATTGACTTTTCACGACAATGTTTTAATTTAAGGTTAAAAATGCTATTGTATAGAAATGTCAATATGCCTAATAAAATTATTCCAAACGAAATTCTGCCATTTTCATAAGTATGCGAAGTGAACGTTATGCTAAACGAAATTATGCCAAATAAAATTCTGCTATCTTAAAACTATGCCATTGTAAATTCGGACATATAAACATTCGGCCAAACAATAATTATATTAAATCATGTTTATGCCTTAAAAATATTCGTTTAAAGAAGATTATGCCAAGTGTGTTATGCCAAATAAATTTCGGAGCATCAAGATTCTGCCAGATAGAGGGAACCCCTGTCAGAGCACTTGTAACAGTACTAGAATTTTGTCAGAATGCTATCGTAATTTATTAAATAAGTTCTGTGTAAAAAGTAAGTATCACATTGAATGTTTAATAACTATCTATTAATAACTATCACATTGAATGTTTACTAACTATGACACATTGAATATAACACATTGAATGTTTATTTAATGCTTAATAACTATCACATTGAATGTATACTCGATAATTGTTTTCAGCCAAAAAATATACAAAAGGTACTAAATTTCAGTTAAGATTATATTTTTTATTTCAAGTGGGTCCGCAAAACAAAAAATGTAAACAAACAAAATGGCCGCCCACTCTCCCGATTTGTGACATTTCTTTACTTGTATTTTTTTTTTCGATGGCTATTGAATAACAAGTGTGATACATCATTGGAAAGGGCATTTCTTGTAGAAAATAGTTACATATGATGTACTTCTTTTACTCAAACTTCACTTAACAAAAAAAATAAAAAACAAATTCTAAGTGCGATTTTGCGTGGGTTGTTCGTACGTTTCTTCAATCAATCCCAAGTTTTTCTATTAGATAAACCTATCCACATAATATTTACACATTATGTGACAATAAAAACTTAGCTTTCAGATAGTAACAATATTTTTAATTTACGTTAAAGGGTATATATAGTTGTACTAAATTATTTATTTGGGTGAAAAATTATTCACTAGTCAGCAAATGGTTCGTGCTAGTAATTGTGTTTTATTTTTATTTTATCGTATGTAGATAGAACCCTTCCAACATTATGTCATAAAATATATATGTTACTAATTAGCTTTTAAAAATAATCTTTTTTAAAGTTGAAATAATGAATTTTTCAACTATAGTCAATGTTTACCGCTAAAAATAAAAAAATAAAAACTAAATCTTAACAAATACTTGACACGACTTGAAAGAGTCATTCATAAGCTTGAACAAAAACCAACAAGTCACCAAAAAAACTACTTATAAAGTCGGGTCATATTTCAATCATGATTCGAAAGACACGTAGCGCCATCTAGTGTCCTAAAGCAATTGTGACCGTCGAAAGTTATTGGTGTTCTTTTCTTCGAGAACAGTATTTTTATTCTGGATTAAAGGTACCCTATGTCCTTTTCTATACCCCTGACAACGTATTTGCAAAATTTCATGATGATCGGTTCCGTGGATTAGGCGTGAAAAGGTAACAAAAAAACAAACTTACTTTTCCATTTATAAAGTAAAGTATTAAAACATAAGAAGCGAAATGTAGGTGGAATATAGGTAGGTACAACTATGCCTAACACTTCAGAGAAAAAAGGTGTGATGTTATGTTATGTGTGACATAGAACCAATTTGACGACATGGTTGGGGTAGTGGCAGAGCGATCGACTGCTGCGCTACGTGTCGCGGGTTCGATTCCCGCACGGAACAAATATTTGTATTGCCTACCTACAGGTAGTTGTTCCGGGTCTGGCTGTTTGTGTATGTGAGTTTAAATGTTTGTAAACGCACCCACAATACAGGAATAATTTCTAGTGTGTGTGTGTGTGTGTGTAGTTTTTTTTTTTAGTGTGTTTGCATTTTTTGCAGGAATACCAAATGTTGACGCTCTTCTATAGGTTATAATTTTATTTTATTGTTATACTAAAAGTTATATTGGTTGCAAACCAGTTATAAATATTACCAACAAATAATTGCGACACATCCCTTACTAGTAACATTACTGCTAAGTGAAACTCCTAGGTTCCAACTGTGACAACACACTCATAATTCACCATTTACGACCTTGTTTACTCCATAAGTAAGCGAATTTAGTATACTTATATCCATTTCCACAAACACATCCTAGAAAGTAAAAGAAGTACCATTTGGACCGATTGCCTGACCTCAGCCAATCACAGCAAAGTGCCACCTGTAGCTGCACAAGTACTTATCATACAGATGTCTTGCATTGCACGAAAGACTCTCTCAAACCTAATTGATACTCCAAACATAGCCATCTAAATTTCAACTCTCTCCGCTTTTCAACAAAGTGCAGTTTTGTTTGAGGAGTTTGTTTTGTTTCTAGTGTTCCGTTTCATTTGTTAGCTCTGCTAGGTCCCCAGACAATTAGCGAGTGATTGGGAGCGCAGCGTCAAAAGATGGAGTTTGCTTTACTTCTGGCGGAAGATGCTTAATTTGAAACATCTACAAGTCTCCAACAGAGTTTGTGACTTTGTTTGATACTATAATAACGTTATTTACCTACAGTTTATTGTCCTAGGGAAATAATTTAATAATCTAGAATAAAAGCTTGAGATTTTTGTTAATTGTTCGTTCTTTTCTTGTTACGTGCGTGTTTGCGTGATGTTGATCAGTTAAGTACATTGCTGCTGTGGAAGCTATTTTAATCAACATTCTATCTAGACATAGCTCAAAACCTACCTACATCATCATCTTGCTTGCGTAACTAAAGGTCAAATTTTAATGCTTGGGACCTTGGGTGAAGTACGGAAACGAATAGCGCTTTGGTTCCGTCCAAAGAGAATTAAACAGTCATTGGTTCCGTCAAATGTGTACAGTACCCGCAATGTTATTATGGCACTTGGAGTTTTATAAAAAAGTTCGGCATTGTAGTGTCATCTCTGCACAAATTGATATGTGTTAGTCTTTGCCAGTCTCAATTGTCTCTTTCTAAAACCCGACGTGCTATATTAATAATGTTCAGTACTGTATTTCAGAACCAAATCTCTCTAGCATTTAAATATGCGGTGGATAATGTTTAGACGTCACATAGGATGGTATACATAAATTGAACTAACCCTTATATATTCCAAGATGAGAACAGTTTGGACATCTTGCTTCCATAAGTTGAGGACACACAGGGATTCGAAGATCATCTCCGGAGACACCTAGACGCAGAATACTTGAAATTGCTTATGATGTTATAAATGAATAACCACATTTCGCCCAGTCTTAAGTGCAGACAACTCGACTCTGCTGTTAAGAAATTCCTGATGGGAAAACCCACGAAACCCAAAAATACTTTTTCCGATCTAAAATATCGAACTCAAGCAGGCGCGCTTGCGATCACTAGACCAAACAGACAGTCTAAAGCCAGCCGATCGATTCTGTAAAAATCTCACCATGAAAATTTAGGCGAAGTGAGCTTAGAGTGAGCTGTCAATAGTGTCAATCCCTAGTATTAGTTGGAATGACAGCTCACTCCACGCTCACTTCACCTGAGTTTTCACGGTGAGATTGTTACAGAATCGCACTGCTCGTCTGCCGCCATGGCTTAGCGACCAATTTGATTACGCTGGCCGCTAGCCGCATAATGTCCGCATATTAACATGCGACTGGGGGCCTAACATGAAATGTTCTTTTAACAACTTTGATCGAGACTTCTTTTTTGGCGCGAACTCAGCAAGACAAATCGCGGGACTAGTTTAATGCTTTGAATAAGTGTGCATACACACGAGCGACACGAGTCGACGGCAGGGGCAACTGCAACCGTCGATGCATGTCGTCGATAACGTTCGCTCGTGTGTATGCATGCACAGTAATGCTTACCTCACAATACGTTTGCGCTGGTAGGATCGCCTCTGCTTCAGGAGTTGAGTTCGTGTTTATGAACAGAGGCGACAACATATGGCAGCGGGAGCCGGTCTGAATCTGCTTTGAAAAAGCTGTAAATATTATCAAAATTACTTTAAATATGTGACTTTCAATTGTTGGACAAACAGTCAAATGTTGTGACAAGGTTTAACTGCCTTGCGACAGCCACTTCCCTTTTATATTACTTAGATCAGACAGTGGCCTACAAAAGTTAGTTCACATTTTTCCACTTCAGCGGAAAGCGGCTTTGGATCATACATGATCATTATCAAGCCGAGATGCCACATTATTGTTTAAACTAAAAAAAATATCAGGAAATCCTGAGGGATTACTAGATTATTTTTCATGATAAGTCATAGGTTGAATGAGTCAATAAAAACGTTATAGTGTAGTTTAAACATTTGGAAAACATTTAAACATTTGGATTTAAAACTCTAGGTTTTAAATCGTAGATGTGATGTTCCTCTCACAGAAACAATACTTGTAGCGCTTAAACCTTCATTCAAGACGTCCACGTTTCAGTATAAAGCACTTTTATTTTACACCATACATCTATGTTTCACATGATATCCGTCCCTTTCACACAGTTCAACACCCCATTAATCCTTTTGATGCACAATGAGCCACTAAGCCACATATTATGGCTATTCTCAGCCATAACACGAGATCAACATCATTAAATTTGTTTGAGCTTCCATTTTCGCAAGCTGATACCTTTTGGCGCCAGAGTATAAACACTAAGAACAAAGGACCATCAAAGACGACGCTAATAGGCACTAACTCAAACAGGCTGAAACACAATATTTCGACAGGCGGCCAAACATTTGCTCTGCAGCGGGCTTGGGCTCGTTCTGGATGTTTGAAACTCTGCAGGTCACTCATAATAATGATTTTTTTAGTATCCTAACCTGGAAACCGGGGCGCGAAAAATTTCATCCCCGGCTTTTTCTTCAACTTTCTAGCCCCCACAATCTTCTTTTTGGGCATTCTTCTGTTTCTATATCTTTTGCGAGTGCATCTCCTCCTTCTATACTCGCATCTGATCACTTCATATTCATATCTGATGACAAATCGCTTCGCTCTAACTCAGGGCGTTTAAATGAAACCAAATGTTTAAAATTAAAAAGGTTTATTTCAAATTATTCAAAAATCCACTTTACATTTCAAATCACAAATTTGTCTACCTTCTGCGGCAGCAGCGGTGTCCACAATGAACGCAGCCAGGAGTTCTAGAGCCGCTCCGCGAAGACAGCCTGGTGAATATAGTTGAAATTGACTGCTGCTCGCGGATTCTTCTCTCGTCCGCTCTGGGATGACGTGCTACTTGCTTCCTCCGCATGGGGGCTCTTCTTAACTGACGTCGGTTATATGACCGTCGTCTCTTTTCTACTCTTCCACTTCTTCTACCTCTCTTTTTCCTCTCAGGCACCTTGGCTTCCCTTTTGCCGAGAGCGGGTTTGGGAGGTTCTGGTCGGGCGTCTACCATGTCCACTCGACTCCTCGCGGAGTACGTGGCAGACACCGATGTCTCACTGTTCGACACACCCTCATCATGTCCCCTTTCATCATATAAGTCATTTCCAGAATTCGTCCTCTGACTATCTTTTTTACTTGTGGAAGGCTGGTTCTCTTCCTTCGTAGTTTCATCTTCCATTGCCAATAGCTTCCAGAAATAACTGGTAATTTTGTATTTTAAAATAAAACCTCACATAGAAAAATGTTAAAAGTTTGTCTGTCAAAAAGTCACAGCCAAATCATCACTTGTTTTTTGTTTCTTCTTCTAATCGTGTTAGAACGAAGAATTGGTTAATGACAGAAAGAAGTTTGAATGACAAACAATTTTGATATGATTTGGTCAAGAAATAAACACTTAAACTTAGGGTAAGAACACATGACATGCATAGCACTCATGTACATATTATAATTTACATTCCATTGCCATTTAATCAGTTATCTACTTTAGCGAAATGTATTGTTACTATTATTGATCGAAGTATTCTAAGTTAATTTTTAAATGACCATTTGTAACAAAAAGGTCCTAATATGGTTTTGGTTGTAATGGAATTTGAACTTGGTTGAGTATGACAATCAGTTTGTGGTTTTATTAAAATAATAATAATCTTAAAAAATTAAAAAAAAAAGCTTAATAATATAAAGCTTAAAAAAATTATCTCAAATTATTAATTTAAATATAGACATTGACATTTAACTATAACGCTAACACCATGCATACTCTGGTGTTAGCGTTATAGTTACTCAACTTAGCCATTTCATTGTCGTACTAGAGATGCGGTTTCATACAGCGGTACCAATTAATATTCGGCCATTGCCATGTTTCGTAATGTCAGTCAGATAATAGCGCCATCGCACCGCCAGCGCCAGCAGGCTACATTTATTGAAAAGGTCTTTTATGCGGCTCTTATTGGTAAATTGTGAAATTGACCTCCAATTACGCAAATTAAACAATTAAAAGACAGCTTGAGCTGAATTTTAATTAGGGTGTTTATTTTTGCAGAGTAAAATGTTTAAAAAAAACACTACAAAGAGAAAATTAAAAATAACTTAAATTTCGGAAGTCGGTGTCGCTGGTTCCACATTTTCGTTTTTTGACACTGACTTCCGAAATTAAAGTTATTTTTCTCTTTATAGTGTATTTTTTGGAAGTCAGTTGTTTTTTTTTTTTGTAAAAAAATGTTTATTTTTCACTTTTTAGTTGTACCTACCCCACACAAATTCGTATGGGTACTGAACACATCTGCGTACCCCTTTAGAGGGTACAGGCGTGACGTTCTGTTGTGTGATTGCGTAAACAATACATACATAAGCGATACCAGCAATAGCCGTTGATTTGCTGGCATTTATTGAAGAGTTCCGTGGTCTGTCTCCGAAACTTATCATCAGATCTTGTCAAAATTTCAATGGGACCATTTGGGAAGTATACCATTTCCAATAAAAATTTCAAATCGGTTGGCAAGCGACAGAGTTATGCGCGAACAAACATAAAATAAAAAAATAAAAAAAATACAAACATCCGAATTGAGAACCTTTTTTAGAAGTCGGTTAAAAAAAGAGCTAGCAAAAAACACATGCGCGGTTCATGGAATAATTATAGAAGCAATCGTGAAGACGTCACTATCGATGCTCCGTAGGAACCGTGACGCAGCAATTTCAATTTATAATTTATTTTGTTCCAGATGCTGGTGCGGACTTAGCAAGACTGCTCATGGCTCAAACACTCAGACTGCCAACGCTGGAGAAGCATGGGTACCAGCACGGCATACGCAGTCAGCTCCGACCGACGCCTACGGAACTGTGGAGTTCCAGGGCGGACCGCATCCAACTAAAGCTCAGGTGAGCAGTAACCCTTCTGCGAAGCAGTCATGCTAGCGAAGGAGGTGGCGGGGTGGGCGAGGGAACGGACCTCACGCCTTAGCCGCCGCGGGAGACGCTCCGGGCGTCGGGAGCCGCGTGACGACTCCCGGCCACCGTAGGCGCGGGCCTGCGGGCGGAGAGTAATGGGTAACTCACCGTCCGATCAGGACCAGGCCCGTGCCGGACGGCGTGTATGTGTTCCACGCGAGCCTCAAAGAGCAAGATTGACGGGGCCCCATAGGGCCGAAGCCTGCCAGGATAGCGGGATCGTCCGAAAGGGTTACCGCTGCCCTGGAACATAAAGGGCTAAGGAAGGAACACGAGTGGGTTTTAGTCAGTAAGAGCCTGACACTCCCTTCTGCTCCACCCAGAGCGGGAGTGGTCATTTGATGATTTCCCATACTGAAAGAAAAAAAAAAAAATAGTGAGCAGTAACAGCATTTATTGTTTTGGAGGGTAGACGTGTTCTTGCGTGAGACCACGAATCGGCAAACGACAGAGTATGAGTGAACTTTACTCCCTGTTCCTCATACCTCTATAAAATATTTAAGGGATTGTAGTACTCGTGATAACAACTAAAAATATTCCAAAAGTGAAAAATATTGGGTCCCTAGCCTTACATCTACTATTCTTTCCCAGTATGTTCGTCTCTCCCACGACACACGACCCGAACTAATAGTCCAGCTGCTGACAAGAGAATGGGCCCTCGACCGACCGAAGCTCCTCATCACCATACAGGGTGGCAAGGCCAACTTTGACCTACAGCCGAAGCTCAAGAAGGTGCTAAGAAAAGGACTATTGAAAGCTGCGAAGACTACTGGAGCGTGGATATTTACAGGAGGCACTAACACAGGTAACTAATTATCTAAGGAAAAATATGACATCACTCCTGTGTTTCTCAATAGGTTAGGCAGAGATGTATATTATATACATTATATATACGTAGACAATACTTTTTCTGTCATCTGTCAGGCAGGATGACACCTCAAAATTTTCCGTGTTTTTCAATTTTAATGTATTTACGTTGAAAGATCATTGAATTTCAAAAATCCGCAATGAATGTGCGCCATATGGAAGGAGTGATGGGGCTATGGACAAATGCTGCAATTGCACGCTGCGTGAGCGTGCCCGAACCATCGCCACTCGTTCGATGTCCACCGCGCACAGGATGGATTGAAAGCAGCATATAAAGTGATTTTTTGCTCCGTTGGTGTAATTGCCGTATGGCGTTCCAGTGTCAGGATAAATAAATAGATAAATAAATACCTAGTACATGTACTGTGGGTTCTTGGGATGTAGGTCCTGGGATTTGATCCCCAGGCCGCTAAAGGTGTTATTGAGTTGTTCCATTAGAAAGGAGATTGAAGATTTTTGTATGGAGCAAAATGGCTGACATGCATGAAACCTATATAAATCGATAGCTGACATCAATGCCAACGGAAATGTAATAGGACCAAATACCGTAAAAAGTCACGTTTGAGAGATATTAACGTTTAAAATTGTCGCTTATACGTTTGAAATAATCACTCTGAAAGTTTGAAGTAATCAAACATCAATGCATCAAGATGTAAGCAAGTTCACAAAATATGGATGAGGCATGAGGAACAGGGTGTAAAGTTCACTCAACCTCCTTAGAACAGGGAGGATCCTCCGACCAGACGGGTGTTGTGTCTGGCGGG
Organism: Apamea sordens; assembly: GCA_945859715.1. Lineage (NCBI taxonomy): Eukaryota > Metazoa > Arthropoda > Insecta > Lepidoptera > Noctuidae > Apamea > Apamea sordens. Next base: position 4,787,867 of record OX244002.1, read on the forward strand.
CAATTGCCCAACGATTGATGTTGGGAAATTGTATCTATGCTAATTGCGCGGTGAACTCTGCTTGCGAGATGCAGGATTTGCGTGACGTCTGTATGACGCGTTGTTCGCGTGTGGCGTTGTAGATACCGCTACAAACGTTTATATCTCGGAAACGTGACACTACGGGGTTTGGTCTTACTATGTTTTTTTTTGTGCATTGATGTCAGCTATCGATTTATATAGGATTCATGCGTGGCTGCCATATTGAAAAAGAAAATGGCGAACAGGTAGGTATGCCACAAATCTTCAATGCCCTTTCTCCGTGGCAGCCCTAAGTCTGGATTTGTGCCCTTTGATGGCACTTATAGGCTTGCCGCTTTTATATGGACTTAAACGTAACTGCCTGAGTGGCAGTTAAGTATGTTTAGGCATTACACACCTCCGCCTTTTGGGAAATTGCAGACGTGAAGTTAGTACCTATATTTTCATTTATATGACTTTCATTTAATGTGTGCTGAAATATACATTTTTATGTTAAAAGTTGAATTAATACGCTATAACGACTTTCTGTCAACCATAATGACGTTTTAGGGGCTCGGAAGTACTATTAGTATGAATTACTATCTGATGTCCTAATAAAAAGTAAACAATATGGTGGTAGGTAATTACTTCCTGAAAGCCTAAAATACGTTCAAATTCAAGTCGGAATCTCATAGTTGGGAAAACGCTAGGCAGATGATGCTCTGGTAGAAACACATTTTTTTTGTTGAGTACCAGTATTTTACATGGAGCGATCCTCCACAACCCAGTTACTGGGTAATACGATACCCCTTGGTAAAACTGTTTGTCAGACTGTCGAGCTTCTGACAACCGGGGCCAACGGCTAACGGTCATAGCACACATATCAACTCGGAAAGGGATCGTCGCCGTATCGCCTTTCGCCTCGCCGTCAAACAGGCGTCAACCTACCATAAGCACGTAACTAAAGCGGATCAGCAGTTCCGATACGTCTGCGTACGTACCGCGCTTACGGCTCGCCGACCGCCGGTTGACCTAGCTGGCACCAGATCAGTTTGAATCCGAACGTGAAGTGTAGCGCACGGTTATGTCCCGGTTCATAATACACGAAATGGCTATGATAGCCGTAGCACTCGGCGGAGAGAAAAAAGAAAATAGAAATAAACGAAGAAAAAGTGTGCTGCAGGTAGGCCGCGGGAGGGGTAAGAGGGGCAAGCGTAGACGAAGAGACGTAAGCTCGGGTACGGAGAAACGTAAGCGCGGGACGACCAGCCGTAAGCGCGTGAACTGCAAGTTGACCACGCACCGCAACGCGGTTCATGAGCTTGTCCCGAGGCGAGGCCGATACTGAATGGCTCGAGTGAGTGGCAGTGACGATCCCTTTCCAAGTAGATGTATACTATGTGCTCTTTCCTTTAACGTGCTTGTTGGATGGATGGTGACCCATCCACGAACCGACCGTGGCAAGCGACGCTTAACCTTCGACCGACCGGCTGTTACCATTCAACCACGAGCAATTCAATTCCTTTATAAATAACGTAAAGTTACAGCTAGAATAGTCTACGTTCACAATGACACTGACTTAGTTTCGCTCATCCCCAAAAGTTTCATTACCACTTAGTGCAGGCAAGTTGGGAACAAAGCGCCATCGTTAAATTTAATTATCTGTAGGAGTCCTGTAATAACATTACCTTCCTACATAGCCGTGCACTTTGGCACCTACAGCGTGTGAAGCGTAATATGTAGGTACAGTCACGAGCAAAAGTATGTATACACTCGGCTTTATTCAAAAGCGATAAATTTACTCCTTTATTTTTTAATGAAATTTTATGTTGTTACGAACATAACATTTTCGAAACGAGGTTTATGTAATGTGTCGTATTTCAACGTTGCATTCGTTATTTCACGAAAAACTCGAAATTGAAAGTTGCCAAGTGTTGACATATTGGTGCTCGTGACTGTACTTACAGTTCGTGTATTGTTCGCTGTCCAAATTCTAACTAAAGGATAATTAATTGAGTGGGTTTAGTCACCTGCAATGTAGTTAAAGTGGTTAATACGTGGTGTTGGGCTTGTCGCAGCTGCCAATTGAACCTTTGGCCTATTATACAGGGTTATTTTAAATTGGCTAGCTAAACTCCGCAGACGCGATGGGTATCGATATCTAAACGATAGAAGAAAAAAATAATAATTTGGTGATTTTTATGGGGTCATCGACCGCAGTTATTATAATATTTTGAAATAACTTTTTTTTCTCAATTCATGCTTCAAGTAATAACGATAATAGCGGTCGTTGACCTCCAGAAAAAAACATCATTTTTTTTTTTTATATTTAATTATCGATAACCATCGCGTCTGCGGAGTTTAGCTAGTCTATTAGAAATAGCAGACGTGTATACCTTTCATATTCCATAATGCTGCTTGCACTGGGTAGTAACTGGGTTGTGGAGGTCAGATAGGCAGTCGCTCCGTGTAAAATACTGGTATTCAGCTGCATCCGGTTAGACTGGAAGCCGACCCCAACATAGTTGGGAAAAGGCTAGGCAGATGATGATTCCATAATGCTGCTTCTCTATGAACAACGCGCTGCATCCGATACCTGGATAGAATTGTATTAATGTTTGTATCCTTGGAAGGGAAGACGATAATGCAACGGCTACATTGTCGCGATAAAACGAACTGCACTTCGCTCTCTGTTACACAGCGAGACATCGAGCGGTGTCCGTCTTCCCTTCCAAGGATACAAACATCAACACAAGACATATCAAGTTATCGGTCGTCTAATTAAGTTAGTATTCATAGAGACAATTAGTTAAGGTTAGGTTAATTGGACACAGGCATGTGTACATATTAAATTACAACACAGCCTAGCTGTATGAACTTCGTAAATGTGCTGCTGTTCCACAAAAGATGGGACAATTAATAACGTGTCGTGCGTGTCCTGTCAGCTGCACGTTACAGGAACTGATGGACGCTGGTGATAGCGCCAAACAAGTACCCGAATTCTGGGCCGAGTCCATTCACAAATCATAATCGATTAACTAATCAGCAAGATTGGTAGCGAGGCTGACTGCCATAAGTCGCTGATACACACGAGCGACACGCGTCAACAGCACAGACAACTACAGCTGTCGACAAATTGCCGCTCGTGTATTGAGACCGTACACAAATACGTTGTCGACGGTTTCGACGGGTGTTTGCCACGTTCCGCTCGCATGTATGCATACTAAGGATGCGCTGAAGACGTAATTACGAATCGGCGAACGTGGAAGTTCTTTTAATAACACTTATAACCTGTGAATGAAAAAATATTTTACTATGCTAGAAACATCCTGCTGAGTCGTTTATCACAGGTAACAATTATGTTTTGTTCAAAAGTTCTCTTTCATATTATAACATTCCGCCTAAACAAAACTGAGTCGAAGCTCGTAGCATTTTACTCGCATTGTTAGACTCAGCAGATGAAATGAAACTACTTTATAATTTGTCCAGAACTTTTCCTTGCAGTGGCACGTTTTCAGTGCAATTATATGAAAACAATGTCTGTTTTTGTTAAATTATTTGGGCGTAATTAGATGCGTTTTCTTACGCTGCCTTTCAAATTGAATTTAAATAAATAAATAAATATCCCTGGACATTTCACACAGCGCCATCTAGTCCCAAGCTAAGCAACCTAATGCTTGTGTTATGGTAACAAGATGGCTGATAAACTACTTATATACATTTTTTTTTGTAAATACATACATATCATAGATAGAAAAACACCCAGTTTTGGAACAAATACATGTAGGTCATACAAATATTTGTTCCGTGCGGGAATCGAACCCGCGACACGCAGCGCAGCTGTCAATCGCTTAACCACTGCGCCAACCGTGCCGCCGTGCTGCCGTGAAATGATACAAAACTTTTTTACAAAAACAAACAACCGTCTTCCAAAAAAAAACCCTACAAAGTGAAAAATAACTTTAATTTCGAAAGCCATTCGTTGGCCATTTTGGTTTTTGACGATATTTTTTTTCACTTTTTAGTTGTACAGTCACGAGCACCAACATGTCAACACTTGGCAACTTTCAATTGCGATTTTTTCGTGAAATAACGAATATAACGTTGAAATACGACACATTATAATTATAATATAAACCTATGGGTTCGAAAATGCTATGTTCGTAACAACATAAAATTTCATTAAAAAATAAAAGAGTTTTGAAAAAAGCCGAGTGTATACATACTTTTGCTCGTGACTATACCTACCCCACATACATTCAATAACACTACTTGCTATGTAAATATCAGTGATAGGAAATTATTAAAATATCATCAATATAAACTCATCATCATCATCTGCCTAGCCTTTTCCCAACTATGTTGGGGTCGGCTTCCAGTCTAACCGGATGCAGCTGAATACCAGTATTTTACATGGAGCGACTGCCTATCTGACCTCCACAACCCAGTTACTGGGTAATACGATACCCCTTGGTAGGACTGTTTTCATCAATATAAACTAAGTGGAAAAAAATCGTATTATTAAAGCTAACTCAAAACTACCCAAGCAAAGTTAATAAATTATAAGGGACCACCCCTGAGGTCTAACTTAAAATCCGTCTATATTTATGACGGTGTTATGCCCGAATATAAATATTAAAAAAAATATATAAGTAAACATCCAAATTGAGAACTTCCTCCTTTTTTGAAGTCGGTTAAAAATGGAAATTGTTATAATATGTAACTACAGGCTGATTTTTCCATCGCCAGATAATTTTTATTCGAGGAATAAAATTGACGTTTGATAGTTTTTGTATGAAACAACTGTCAAAATTTCAAAATTATTCCTCGAATAAATTTATCAGATTATTGAAAAATCAGCCCTAAGATTGCTAGATAAATTGCCCTACCCCAATGAATTGAAACGTTAAAGCGGAAATGGCCATAACCAACATTGGTAGATATATATTCCATTCATTCCAACCAAACCATAGTAAATCCACCTTTATCGTCGCGATATATAAGTTTTCCAAATCTCAAATTGTTCCCACCAAATTGTGACGACCGGTTTTCTGCACTAAGAATATTTTGGTACTGTCTCTTTCATGACACATGAAAGGATTCCCATATTACCAGTAGGTATATAAATACTAACCCATTCTCCTTCCACAGGTGTCACCCGTCAAGTAGGTGACGCGTTACAGCTGGAGCGGTCACAGCGAGCAGGCAGAGTGGTTAGCATCGGTATAGCACCCTGGGGCATCGTCGAAGGCGCTAACGAACTTATAGGCAGAGGGAGAGATGTACCGTATCATGCGATAGCTTCACCAAGGTAAGAACAACTTGCTGTCTAATTAATTACGTGGAACTGTTTTTCTACAAGGCTGTTTTTACGTATCGTTACGACTGCTCTGCGACGTGTCTGCCACCCGAACTATTCTTAGTTTTGCCGAAGCTACCCGAAACTAACCTCGGCGTCCTTAGGTATACTTACAAATGCCAAGGCAGCTCTCAGACGCCCCAAGTCGCTCGAAGCAGCTCTCACGCGCCCGAAGCCGCCGTAAGGCCTCCGAGCTGTACCGAGCCGCGCTGTACATATTGGGCGCCGGGCCTTAAGGTATATTTTGGTTAAAGTTTAGTGACGTTCAAACGTCAAAAATGTATGGTTAAACAGTCGCCAATCATTACTACTCCGCCGTGGCTACCAAGTTGATGACCCAATTCAATGTGGTGTTCTTGTGTTTTGAGGATAGCGTTTCTTTACTTCACGATTTTGACAAAGGGTTAAATAATATTGTTCATAGATAGAATTAGGATTATTAACGTAGGGTCCTGCGGGGTAATTGCGTAACAAACTATCACTAGGAATGGCTTTCGTTTTGACAGTTCAACAACATTCATTGCGTTATTTACGTGTTGAGCAGACTTTTTCAAACATATGAAGCAATGAATTAGCAATATACTTCAAAATGGTTTAGATAATTGATAGTGTGTGGACGCTAGTTCATAAGAAGTGACTGGGATCTGTCATAGAAATATAATGAGTTGGTAAAAATAACTAAACCTGTTTGAATCTTAACGAATTCATAACATAAACCCATAACATGTCATCGCATCACGCCTATTTTACCCGAAGAGTTAGGCTGAGTTGTACCTATAGCACACCCACAATTCGCCAGTTACGTTGAAGTCCCATATTATGTTTAACGAATACAACAATAAAAATAAATTGCCAGCGCCAGTTAAACCCAGGAGCTTTGTTAAAAGTAGCAATAAAACCTTAAGCAGACATCTAGACTAGAAACAAACAACTAGGTATTGCAAACATTTGGCCTGCCCCAACCGCCCGGTCTGTGCTCCCCACCATCCGATGTTTACATAGGTCTTTATGCTGTTAACAGGGCGGTAGGTACTTGTTTGCTTCGTATTTACTTGTAATCCTCATTTCTATTTGGTTTGTTTCAAGATTTTGGAGCGACTGCATTCATGTTTAGTTGTACAAGTAATTACTATGTGTAAAGTTGCAGTATTTATGGATTGCATTAGCAATAGCGTAATTTCCTGGTTAAAGTTTTTTATTATATTTAGTCCGTCACTTAGATTATCGAAAAATAATGGACATGTATTTTTTCTTTTGTCAATCAAACAAAAAATGACAAAGATAAAGCGCGTCAAGATTTGGGAGTGGGTCACGCCATGCTAAAAAGTGTAGCAAGGCGTGACGTTTCGCGGAACTTTAACGAGCGATATCTTCATCATTTTGTGTATAATTGACAAAAGAAAAAATGCGGGTCCAATATTTTTTGATAATCTATCTGACGGACTAATTAGATTTTTTTAGAAAACCAGCCTATTGAGGATTGAATTGATCTTTACCACTTTACTGGGTGAACGGCGGCAGGTGGCGGGATGAGCTGGACTCCTTTGATAAAGATTGGTCCTTGGCAGCTCTGGACAGAAAGAGGTGGGAAGAGAGTAGGGTAGGTCTTTGCCCAGCAGTGGGACTTTAACGGCTAAAAATAAAATAAATTAATAACTATCCGTCAAGGGGAGTATTGTTCCCCGTCACTTTCAACAAATTTCGCTACGAAACTTTACAAATAAACACGATTGATTGATTGATTAATTGAAACTCTTATCAGATTCGTGCAAAAACCAAATTGCTATACAACAGTAGAAAGACTATTTCGATGCAAGCAAGTTTTTTTTTTTTAATTAAAGCCTTTGTTACTGTTATTGTTTTACGCAATTACTTCGCTGACTTGGCTTATTAGGCAATATTTGCCTGCACCAGACAGCTCAATAAAATATAATTTATGGTAGATCGAACCCATTAACAAATAGGTACGGAGGCACTACACAGCATTCTCTACCGGGGAATATTCGCAAAAATCCTGGAACATTCGGGATTCGTAATCGTGAAAAAAAGCAGTTGATCCATACATTATGTCGACTGATTTTTTTTTCACAATTTCCGGGTTGGTCCCGTAGTAAAAATTGTTCATAATGATGAGTACAATAACCCCTTTTAAGGATTAAAACGATAAAAAAAACAGTGTATGTTAGTAAGTAAAAGGTTTGGAATGTAAATAGTTTCGTTATTTCTTTGTTTGAGGACGGAAACATTATTTATGTAACATGAACATCACGCCTGTATTTCTCGAAAGGTTAGGCAGAGGCACCAACGAAGCAGATATGACGAGGCGTTTTATTTGACTATTTATTTGCCGTTGGTCCCGGCTGTCATTCTTGGATCTTTGACAGTCGTTACGGGTCGTCAGAAGCCCGAAAGTCTGACAACCAGTCTTACCGAGGGGTATCGTATTACCCAGTAGCTGGATTGTGGAGGTCAGATAGGGAGTCGCTCCATGTAAAATACTGGTATTAAGCTGCATCCGGTTAGACTGGAAGCCGACCCCAACATAGTTGGGAACAGGCTAGGCAGATGGCCTACTGACCTTAACCGATGCTGTCTGCCTATAACGACTGCAAAACCTAATAGATTGAGACCACCAGCTAGTACATTAGGTTATTAAAAATAAGGATCATTTCTTCTTAACTTTTTTTATTAGATAGGTATACAACTATTAAACATGACAAAAAAAATGCTTTAAAGGTATCTTACAACGTTCACTAGATTTTTTAAATGCAGATTAGATCACTTTCGAAATAGCGTCCATTGAGATTGAGATCAGCCGATCGATTCTGTAAAAACCTCAACGTGAAAAGTTAGGTGAAGTGAGCTTAAAGTGAGCTGTCAATAGTGTCAATCCCTAGCATTAGTTGGAATGACAGCTCACTCCACGCTCACTTCACCTAAGTTTTCACGGTGATATGGTTACAGAATCGCACTGCAGTATCCCTCCGTCCGTCTGACTGTCGTCTGTCTGTCTGTGGTAGGATAGGTAGACAGTTGACATTTCCACAGAGTGTGCATTTCTATTGCCGCTATAACAACAAATAATATAAACTTTATAAAAATTAAAGGGTCGTTTTTTCCTTGTCCCTTTCGTGTGCGAGTCCGTCTCGCACCTGACCGGCTTTTCTTAGTATTAGTTGGAATGACAGCTCACTTCACCTAAGTTTTCACGGTGAGATGGTTACAGAATCGCACTGCTGACCTTAGGGCCAACCAAAGCACATCAACGTAGGTGAGCAGCATGCATGGCTTCAGAGTCTTGTATATACGTGTTGATCTTACTGTCGCTTGTATTGGTTTTGACTCTGCGCTTTTATCGCACGTTTTACTGTGCACACTTGGCGATGAGAGCTAGACCGCAAAAGTGTAACATTATGATCGTCGAGACACTTTTTTATTCATTTCACTCTCAAACGCTATTAATTTATTTCATTGTGTTTATTATTTAATAATAATACAGGAAAAAAAATAACCAGTATGCAATACAACCGTAGCGTAGAAATTTTTCGCAGTTAATAAAAAAATGGTTGTTCCATTCATGGTTATAGTTTTGCGCACTGGTTATTTTTTCCCTGTATACAGAGAAAGGAACTTGGTTCCAACCGGATTACCAACAACACCTCTCGACTTTTCTTTTCTTATTTTATATGCTTTCATCTGCCTGTTCATTCACCCTTTGAATCTATTTAAAGGGATCGGGTGTATTGATAAAAGTAGCATTTGTCAGTCCGTTTGTCTGAGCTTGGTACAGCACATCATTGATTAGTTTCTCTGCCAGAATCCGCATGTTTCCGGGAAGGTTGCGCAGTTTTGCGGCCACGTTTACACCTGTAAGACACAAAATAATAATTTGACATGCTTATTGTGATTTTAATAAGGAAACTTAAACTATCCTATCTGAAATATTCAACTACCAATGAGAAACAGTACTAATGAATGCTCGGTTTGGCTCTAATCCCGTAGATAAACACATGAGTGCAATTTTAACCTGAGGGGCAATTCTCGTAATTTTAAGAACGTTCACAGTCTGATCTGTCTCAATCTGTCAAAAAATACTTCTAATTTCCCTACATTTTGACAAGTTTTTGACATTTGTTTGTCGCCGAGATGAGACTGCGATTAGATTTTGAACGTTTTAAATTACGAGGATTGGCTTTCTGACGGTTATCGCTATGCACGTTCTCGCCACGAAACGGGCGAGAATTTATCTCCGTGAATATGATGCCATTATTCTAATTTTATTGTTTGGAGATGTTTGGGATGCTTTTCGACTAGATATATTTCTGCTGTAAAACATTATGAAACTCCATAATGTCCGAGTCATCATTCTCCTGTCCTCATCCCAATTTATTTGTGGTCGCCGCAACATGTCTTTTTCTTCCATACTTCTCTATTAGTCCTCATCTCGGTAGTTACCTTTCTAATCATATCATCATTCACACAGTCCATCCATTGCTTTGGTCTTCTCCTACTCTTGTAGCCATCGACATTCATACTCAAAACTTTCCACACGACATTTTCCTCATTCCTCCGTATCACATGACATGACAACCGATTACCACACAACTTTTCAGTATGGATTTTAACTTTTAAACTGTTATAGATATGGCCTAATCGTATATACACTCCTATTTCTATTTTCTTCTATCTAAAGATTCAAGAAACTTAAATGCGTGTTCTTCAATTCACAAGCTATTTCATTTGGAACAAATTTCTGTGTATATACTCGTAGATAAGTTCTGTTGATTATGTTCCTGGGTTACTGTTATTTTAGGCCCAAGTTCGGGTCCTTTCTGTCTTGAAATTTATTGAACCGAATCGTCTCAGTCCAACCATCTTCTGAGTCAATTGATATGTGTAATTGTAGCCTAATTGTAATTTGTGTTAGTATTGGTTTATGCTTTTAGCTAGTTTGGTGTGGTCCAGAAGATAATAATAGGTTAGGGTCTACTTAAACATATAATTATGATACAGTTTTTTTTACAACAATCAGCTCCAGTCAGCTGCGGTTTTTACATATATAGAAACACTAGCTGCGCCCCGCGGTTTCACCCACATAAGTTTCGATCCCGTGGGAATATTGGGATAAAAAGTATCATATATGTCAATCCTGGTTATAAACCATCTGTGTGCCAAATTTCATCCAAATCCGTTCGGCAGTTTTTGCGTGAAAGAGTAACAAACATCCATCCATCCATACAAACTATCACGTTTATCATATTAGTAGGATAAACTCACATCTTCTTCCCATATGGGTAGGCAGAAACGTCAGAACGCCACCTGCCGGTCGATTCTGTAAAAATCTCACCGTGAAAACTCAAGTGAAGTGAGCTTGATGTGAGTTGTCAGTAGTGTCAATCCCTAGCATTATTTGGAATGACAGCTCACTCCACGCTCATTTCACCTAAGTTTTCACGGTGAGATGGTTACAGAATCGCACTGCTGTTCCATCCTTACATACTCCTATTGCCTCGTTTACGTGCATACATCTGGTCATGCCGGTTGCGAGTACTACGCACCTGACCTTCCTGAAGGACATCACCAATAAGGTATGTCCTTCTAGGGACGTCCCCTCCCGGCCTTTCCACTCACATCTAAGTAAATACCTTTTGTCAGTCGCCTTTCATATATTCGCGGTTTATAATTTGCACATAACTAAGTCCTTGAATATTAAAGTATCATTTTACATGGTTGATTTAAATCTGACTGTTTTGGGATATAAAAAATTACTTTCAATTATTTTTATTATAAGGTGGCACCTGTTCCAACTCTAGGCTTTAAGCAAGTTCAAAATTAGTAGGACAGCCCTAATTAAAATATTACGTTACGACACATATCGTAAATACGTACCAATAGCATCATATTCATCATCAACTTCAGTGCAATGTCGTTTGTTCTTATCTTCATCCAAGAATCTCTTGGAGGAGATCTGGGCAGCACCGCTGGTACTCTCGGGCACCTCGACTATGTTGCTGGCAATACTGAAGGCGGCTGAGGAGTAGTTGTCATCTGTCGCCACGATTGATGCATCATCGTCATCCGGCATGGTTTCATCTTCCGGATCGTCGGGATCTGAGTCCTGAGATTAAGAGAAGTTTTTATTACTAGGTATTGTAGTAGGTAGCAAACAAAAGAGTAAAATATACAAAATTTAAGTGTCTGTTTGTAATTAAAAAATAACAGCTTTTTGCTAAATGCATATGAAAGTATATACAGTATTGATAAAAAAAATGCTGTCTGTTTGTTCCAGCTAATCTCCGAAACGGCTAGACCGATTTTGATGAATTCTGATAATAAGATACTTTGAACCCTAGGAAAGAACATAAGCTACTTTTTATCGACAAATCACACGGGTGAAGCCGCGGGCGGAAGCTAGACATGACAGATGAATGACGTACACGACAAAGAATTATGTCAAGACTAGCTGCGCCCCGCGGTTTCACCCGCATAAGTTTCGATTCCATGGGTAAGAAGTATCCTATGTGTTAATCCTGGTGATAAACTATCTATGTGCCAAATTTCATCCTAATCCATGCAGTAGTTTTTGCTTGAAAGAGTAACAAACATCCATCCATCCATCTATCGGTATATTCCCAGTCGCCCCGATAACAGATGAAATATTTCTGCGCTAGGGGTCTAAACTTATGTGCTGAAATGCTGAATCCATGGTTTCAGTTTACGCGTCAATTTCCCTGCCACCCTGTATTACTTTAACTAGATAAATAAATGTTTAAAGGTTTGGATTAGATTTATCTTACATATGACAATGTTCAAAACTTCACATTAACTTTTTCTGTTCCGTGATATTAACAATATAAAGTTAACGACTATTTGCATTTTTTTTGATTGACTAACTAATAATTCAGATATATTTTTCTTATATTACTTTAAGGGCTGGGGCTTTTTCAATCGTCTGATAACTTTATTCGAGGAATGATTTTGAAATTTTTACAGTTATTTCATACAAAAACTGTCAAACGTCAATTTTATTCCTGGAATAAAAGTTATCTGGCGATGGAAAAGTCAGCTCTAAACCAAATTTGACTTGTCTTACAGCCAGCATAATCAGCCTATACTGTTCCCACTGCTGGGACACAGACCTCCACTCTGTGAGAGGGAGTGGGCCATAATCCACCACAAGGGCCCAATTGGCGGATGTCACATGTCATGACATGGCTTACTAGACGATATTTGCCTGCACCAAACAGCTCAACAAAATATGATTTATGATAGATCGAACCCATCCATTGACAAACAGAGAATCTTGTAGTGCCTCCCACACTACAAGATTCTCTACCGGGGAATATTCGCAAAAATCCTGGAACATTCGGGATTCGTATCACGTTAGCAATTTCTGAAAAAGAATATAAATGTACACACACTATAGCTGGGAGCTGTGATGGACCAATTTTGTCCACGTTTCCTCTTTATTTTCTCACTGTGTTCGGAAATATTTAGGGTGACGGTCGGGGTTTATATGTTAGTAAGTAAAAGGTTTGGAATGTAAATAGTTTCGTTGTTTCTTTTTTGAGGACGGAATATTATTTATATAACATAAACTTGACGCCTGTATTTTCCGAAGGAGTTGGCAGAGGTGTGTAGTACATTCACGAGCATCAATATGTTAACACTTGGCAACTTTCAATTGCGATTTTTTCGCTTTTCGATTTTTGTTGAAATACGACACATTACATAAACCTATGGGTTCGAAAATGCTATGTTAGTAACAACATAAAATTTCATTAAAAAATAAAGGAGTTAATCGCTTTTGAATAAAACCGAGTGTATGCAGCTATATGCTCGTGAGTTTACACCCACAATTTGCCAGTTACGTTTAAGTTCCATGTAATAGGGGCGTATCGGCAAGCGTAGTGTGGGACGCCTCCCAGCTAGATGACGACGTAGTGTGGGACGCCTCCCAGCTAGATGACGACGGACGACCTACAGAGGGTGTAGTGTGGCCAGCCTGGGAGAGGTCTATGTCCAGCAGTGGACTGCGATAGGCTGAATTGATTGATAGAATAGGGGGCGAATCTATTGCCATCGACAGGGCACAAAGCCAGACTCCGGGCTTTGATTAATTAATTTCTGATGGAAAAACCACTATTCCCGACCTGAGAATCGAACCCAGGACCTCATGCTCAGCAGTAGCGCTTGCGACCACTACATCAATGACGAGGCATTTTATTTGACTATAGATTTGGCAGATGGCCTAATGTTAACCGATGCTGTCTGCCTATAACGACTGCAAAACCTGTAGATCGAGACCACCAGCTAGTACATTATTATTTTTATTAGCCGTTAATGTCCCACTGCTGGGCAAACGCCTCCTACTCTCTCTGTCCAGAGCTGCCAAGGATCAATCTTTATGAAAGGAGTCCAGCTCCTAAATTAGGTTATAAAAAATAAGGATCATTACTTCTTAACTTTTTTTATTAGATTGGTATACAATTATTAAAAATTACAAAAAAATGCTTTAAAGGTATCTTACAACGTTCACTTGGATGTTTAAATGCAGATTAGATCATTTTCGGAATAGCTTCCATTGAGATTGAGATCAGCCGGTCGATTCTATAAAAATCTCACCGTGAAAACTCAAGTGAAGTGAGCTTGATGTGAGTTGTCAGTAGTGTCAATCCCTAGCATTATTTGGAATGACAGCTCACTCCACGCTCACTTCACCTAAGTTTTCACGGTGAGATAGTTACAGAATCGCACTGCTGGGGGCCTACTCCGAAGTGCAAACTGCGAATGTTCGGATCAGACCGACACATGGCCGAACCACATATATTATTGAAAAATGCGTAAAAAGTTCGGTTCGGCTCAGTTGGGTCGGGACCATAGTCAATATTCGAAAGAGCTCCTACACTCGTTCGAATATTGACTGTAGGATCGGAACCGACCGAACCAAATAGTAACTTCATAGCAGGAAACGGCGGAACATTCGGCCGATACGACTTCGGAGTAAACCCCCAGACCTTAGGGCCAAAGCACATCAATGTAGGTGGATTATGATGGGCAGCGTGCATGGCTTCAGTCTTGTGTATACGTGTTGATCTTACTGACGCTTTGTCTGGGTTTGCCTCTGCGCTTTTATCGCTCGTTTTACTCTGTACACTTGGCGATAAGAGCTAGACCGCAAAAGTGTAACATTATGATCGTCGAGACACTTTTTTATTCATTTCATATCAAAAGTTATTAATGTATTTCATTTTGTTTATTATTTAATTAATAATACAGAAAAAAAATTACCAGTGCGCAAAACTATAACCATGAATTCAGCATAATGAGTACCCGTCGGTTATCAAAACCACAATCAGCTGTTTCATAGAAAAGTAAGTACAGAAGCACATCAAGCTACTACAATCTGTCAAATTTCTTGAATAGATTTTCAACTTTATCGCATTAGGTTCAAGATTGATTGCCAAAATTTTACAGTTTCGGTTAGCTTGACGTGCTGGTGTCTGTACTTTTCTATAAAACAGCTGATTTTTGTTTTGATAACCGACGGGGGTCTAGAATCATATGCTGTATTCATGGTTATAGTTTTGCGAACTGGTTATTTTTTTTCTTGAATACAGTGAAAGGAACTTGGTTCCAACCGAGTTTCCCACAACACCTCTCCACTTTTCTTTTCTCGTTTTATATGCTTTCATCTGTCTGTTCATTCACCCGTTGACTCTATTTAAAAGGTTATCAATTCACCCGATGGTGTATTGATAAAAGTAGCATTTGTCAGTCCGTTTGTCTGAGCTCGGTACAGCACATCATTGATCAGCTTCTCTGCCAGAATCCGCATGTTTCCGGGAAGGTTGCGCAGTTTTGCGGCTACGTTTACACCTGGAAGAAACAAAATAATAATTTGATCTGATTATCGTGTTCTTAATGGCAAGAAGGCTCTTTACAAAATATTGTAAGGAAACTTAAATTATCCCGACTGTAAAGTCGCACACACGCTGTCTGTTTAGTTTATTGCCTGTGGCATACCATAAAATTGAAGCAACAATTTACTGGCACCGTCTAAACAACACGAACAATTGTTGCACAATACGGGCGAGTTAGTAGTTACAATAAAATCGCGTTCAATACTTGAACATATTTTATACGGACGTGCCACCCTTTATTCAGATAAGGCAAAACTTGCAAGCAACAATCGCCATGCAATAGTTGCCTTGAAAACAGAAGTCGCATGCAATTATTGTACGACATTTTATGGAAATCGCACGCGTGTAAACACTTGCATGCAATTCTTGAATGGCAATCATTTGTCGTGCTTTATGATATGTGGAGCTTTTTATTCAAATCAAATAGCAATGAGAAACAGTACTAAGGAATGCTCGGTTTGGCGCTAATCCTGTACATAAGCCCATGAGTGCAATTTTAACCTGACGGTTATCGTCTATGCACGTTCTCGCCACGGAACGGGCGAGAATTTCTCTCCGTGAATATGATGTCGTTATTCTAATTTTATTGGTTGGAGATGTTTGGGATGCGACTAGATATATTTCTACTGTCAAATATTATATTATGAAACCCCATAATGTCCGAATCATCTTATTTGGGGTCGGTGCAATAAGTATTTTTCTTCCATACTTCTCTATTAGTCGTCATCTCGGTAGTCACCCCCTTTCTAACCATAATTATCATCATTCACACAGTCCATCTATAGTTTCTTTGGTCTTCCCCTACTCTTATAGCCATCGTCATTTATACTCAATACTTTATCACGACATTTTCCT
Organism: Apamea sordens; assembly: GCA_945859715.1. Taxonomy (NCBI): domain Eukaryota; kingdom Metazoa; phylum Arthropoda; class Insecta; order Lepidoptera; family Noctuidae; genus Apamea; species Apamea sordens. The sequence continues at coordinate 4,804,004 of OX244002.1, forward strand.
CATTCCTCCGTATCACATGCGCTTAAGCTGCTAAGCAAGTTCAAAACTAGTAGGACAACCCTAATTAAAATATTACGTTACGACACATATCGTAAATAAGTACCAATAGCATCATATTCATCATCAACTTCAGTGCAATGTCGTTTGTTCTTATCTTCATCCAAGAATCTCTTGGAGGAGGTCTGGGCAGCACCGCTGGTACTCTCGGGCACCTCGACCATGTTGCTGGCAATACTGAAGGCGGCTGAGGAGTAGTTGTCATTTATCGCCACGATTGATGCATCATCGTCATCCGGCAGGGCTTCATCTTCCGGATCGTCGGGATCTGAGTCCTGAGATTAAAAGAAGTTTTTATTACTAGGTATTGTAGCAAACAAAAGAGTAAAAGATACAAAATTGAAGTGTCTGTTTGTAATTAAAAAATAACAGCTTTTTACTAAATGCATATGAAAGTATTAACGGCATTGATAAAAAAAAATACTGTCTGTTTGTTCCAGTTAATCTCCGAAACGGCTAGACTGATTTTGATGAATTCTGATAAGGAGATACTTTGAACCCTGGGAAAGGACATAGGCTACTTTTTATCGATATATCACGCGGGTGAAGCCGCGGGCGGAAGCTAGACATGACAGATGATTTACGTATATGACAAAGAATTATGTCAAGACTAGCTCGCGCCCCGGTTTCACCCGCATATGTTTCGATTCCATGGGAATATCTGGATAAAAAGTATCCTATATGTTATTTCTGGTTATAAACTATCTGTGTGCCAAATTTCATCCTAATCCATGCTGTAGTTTTTGCGTGAAAGAGTAACAAACATCCATCCATCCATGCAAACGTTCGCGTTTATAATATTAGTAGGAAGCATCACCTTTATACCTATTTTTTTGATCTGTTTTCTTTCTGTGTAAACATAAATGGTAAAATAAATAAGTTCAGGTATCTTTTAAACTATGCCTGGAATCCTAATAGTCCGGGATTCCGTTCAGCATCTCTAAAATAAAACGGGCCAATGCCTCTTTTTTATCTTTGGCCCGTTTTCGAGTTCGATTACAGTTAATTCGTACAGCATCGCGCTAGCATCGTCAGCTAAGTTCTGAGGACGGCCTAAGGTCAAATTGGGTCAGAGGTGACGTGACCAGCGGGATGGGTTCTGAATGGGTTCTGTTCGAATAGTGTCTTCGTATGTGAGAGAGGTTTCATGAAATCTAATGCTGATAAGTTTAATAAAATAAAGATTGGGGTTTTGTTTAATGTTATCTAATTAGAAAATTAGGACGTATATACACACGGCTACACGTCAAGCTATACAAAACCAATTTGTCTTGGCCTCAATTTGTATTATATTTTCTCACAATGAACGGTCAGCCAATACTGGTTTTGCATAGCTTGATGTGTAGTCGTGTGTACACTATGTAGTTATGAGTGAGAGTAATGATTTCTTTTTCTGTCTAGTCATTAATTTTATTTTTTAAATGGATAAACTGCTAATACTAAATAACCTAAAAAAACTATTAAAATAAAAATATAATATCCTAATCTATGGGCTGATTTTTCTATTGACAGATGAAGTTTTATCGTGGAATAACATTGAAGTCTGACAGTTTTTGTTTGGAAGAAATGTCAAAAATTCATAAAGTCTTATAGTCATTTATTTCAAAACAATATACATTGTGTAGAAATTTTACTAAAGATAAGATGTCATTTAATAATCTATATGAGGAATAAATACAATAATAAAAACAAAACAAAAAGACATAATAAAAAAAATAAAAATAAACAATATGAAGTGTAAAAAATTTCAGAGTAATAATAGTCACCATGCCATTTCAAATTAATTCCATTCAATAAATTAATATCCAGAACGATGATATTTATTTCAAAATGATTCCACCGATAAAATTATCTGGCGTTGGAAAAATCAGCCCTAAAACTATAATTAACAAACTAAAATATGGCGTCGAATTAATATCCCTCCGCATCGCTGTCGACAGGTAATGTTCCCAAGAGACTGGCGGCATTGCCTCGTTGTAGGTATGATATCTTTGGATAATCTTGTAGTCGCCCATTTAAGTCCCACAAACTCAGACGGGGTGATTTTATTTAAGAACTGCGGGTATATTAATTATAAAATAATAAATAATAATAATAATATCCCTGGACATTTCACACAGCGCCATCTAGTCCCAAGCTAAGCAACCTAATGCTTGTGGTATGTAATTATAATAGTTATAAGAAAGAAAAATGTGTTTATTGGCATTACAGCAAAATAAATACATCTTAAAACTATAAAAACAGAAAACAAAGATTATAATGCCAAAAGGGCCTCAGCTCAGCATAACGTCAGAAGATGTACCACCTGACCGCTGATTTTCAGATGCAACCCATGAGTGCCATACGCTGGCCCTATGACATAGATTGCCCTATGTGTTTGTTAACACATAGGGCAATCTATGTCATAGGGGAGTGTGTGTTATCCTGGGTTTCCTTTTATGCTTAATTTCGTCCTGGTTTTTTCTGATTAAAATTTTATAATCTGTTTCAACTAGAAGGATCGTTTATTAATTCAGATGAACAAAACAGTCACCATGTCAAATCTCGTTTCATTCATCCTTATCATCTGCCTAGCCTTGTTCCAACTCAGCAGACAACATTAATATATTTAAAAAGAGGTTGTTTCTATTCCTGATCGAGAAGGCATATTATTCTATACAGGACTTTCTTAATGATAAAATATGAGTTTTATGTGTGCTGTAATATAACCATATTGACAGGTATTTTTTTTTTTTTGACTATGTAATCTAGTGCTTTTATTTGACATTATTAATTTATATCATTATTTTATTATTATTTGTACACCTTTTTATACTGACATTCTTAACTTGTACCATTATTTTATTATTATTTGTACACCATTAACTGGTAGGACATAGAGATCGTAATATATTTGACTATAACAAATGATAAATGAATGATAAATGATAAATGATTTTATTTTTGTAAGTAGGTTTGTACAAACACTTTTACACGTCAATCATATTTTAAAACTAGATGAGGTCGGCGTTTCCTATCTGACTAGTCTGAGAAGAAAGGCCGAAACAAACTCAGACGTCACAGTCTCTTTTAAAGTCCAGACATAATCTTGGTCAGATCATGTGAAGACCATGTAGATTTATGTCTGAGATGGTTTTTTTGAAGAAAGAACCAAACAGTTTGAGAGGACCTGTCCAGTCAGTGCACGCATTTGTCAGAAATCGTGCAGCTCAACTCTAAAACTTAGGGAGCTCATCGATCCGACGAACAATACCAAAGAAAGGACATTTGGGTAGGCCACATTAATTACTCAAACTGCCAGACCACGACAAAAACTAAGAGAACAGAGAGAAAAATAATATAAATACAATGACCCACATAGTCTTCACATAAAACAACTTTGTAACTAAATAACTTTGTAACCTATGTACACAAATAAATAAATTGAATTGAATTGAACTATGTTGGGGTCGGCTTCCAGTCTAACTGGATGTAGCTGAATACCAGTATTTCACATGGAGCGACTTCCTATCTGACCTCCACAACCCAATTACTGGGTAATACGATACCCCGTATCTCGTTTCACTCAGATGCCTAAATTAATACAATCCAAATAACAGTTGCAACAAACTATACACTAATTAAACACACAAATCCAACAGACCGTAAATACCGTCACAATACTAATAAGGTTTACACTAACATACAATTTCAGCGGTTGTTTGTGATATTATATTAGCTACTAGCTGCGTTTGTATCGCTGGAGGGCATATCGCGATACATAACTATAAACTGACATGTTTTCAACAATATTAAATATATTTTCGACATTAAACATGTTTTCAAGCTACCTGTTATATTCCATGATAGGATGTTATTTCTATACAGGGTCAAATTTTAATTAGCTAGCTTAACTCTGTAAAACGTGATGGGTAAAAAATCTCAATTGTCACTAATTAAACCTACAGACCCACGTCTGTAGGTAATTAGTGACTTTTGAGATTCTTAAGGTTTTCCATGTAATGTAACGTTCTTAGTCTTACGAATGGTACAATACAGTTAAAAGCTCAGTTTTCATGTAATGTAATCCAGTTTCCACGTCAATAACAAAACATCGAGTGTTGTGTTCGGAGTGCGGTTCGATAAAATTGTAAAACGACGAATACTCGATGTTCTGTTACAAGTAAATGCTGTAGTCTATACTCCCCTTTAAGAGGCATATTTTTACATTAATAATATCCTACACCTACATAATATGTTCGGGGTTCGGGTGTCGAAGATTTTAGTGGCACTTATTCTATTAATAATACTAGCTACCAAAGCTTCATTTGTCACATCTCATTTCAACTCTCTCACATAATATTATAGGTTAGGTTAGTATTATAGGTCTCACGTAATAACAAGTTGTGTCACGTCACAAATATCGTGGGTTCAGTAAAGTGTGTCACGAATCGCGGTTGGCAAGTCAAACATATTTTATGTCATTTAGAACGAGATTACCTGCTGCATTCAAAGAGACATATTTTGTATGCGGCAGATACCACGTTTTACGGTTCACAGTTGACGGGGATATAGAAAAATACCTATGTACAGCTTTTACAGAAAATCACTTACGGGTTGTAAGGTCGTAGGTTCGAACCCAGTCAGTTTTTTTTGTTCGGAAGAGGTTTGTTCCGAAATTGTCCCATTTAAATTTCATATAAAACATAACATCACGCCTGTACCCTCTAAAGTGGTACGCAGATCTGTTCAGTATACCACGGTACACCCTCATTTCTGTCAAAGATTTGGATACACTGATATTTACATAGCAAGTAGTGAAGAATTTGTGTGGATAGGTACAACTAAAAAGTGAAAAATAAATTACAAAAAAAAGAACAACCGACTTCCAACTTCACTTTGTAGTGTTTTTTTTTTTGGAAGTCAGTTGTATTCTTTTTTTTTTTGTAAAAAAAATATTTGTGTATATTTTTAGCAGAGAATTAGTCAATATGCGTCGTAATGTAGCAATTGCTTAGACCGCTAATATGTTTTACATACATATAGTAAATTATAGTGGGTCGTCTTAGGCGAAACAAAAAATAAACTTACCTTTTTTCTTATTGCGGTTGGTTCATGGTTGTGATTTTGCATATGTTTTGATAATATTTCATGTTGTTGGTTTTCGTCCAGTCTGGTAATAAGTCGAGCGGTACATTTATAATAGTGATGCCGATGTAATTCACACACCCAATAATATAAATGTTTATCAGTTTCTCCATTTTGCTCAAATATGAAACCATTCACATTTAATTTGATTCCGGTTTTGGTTTTAAAGGTATGAACTGTAATTTCCATTTGTAACTGCAATTCACTTTATTTAAAGGATTAAATTACACCTTTGCATTAATACACTCACTGACAATAGTTTTATGATACCGTCCACCATACACTTAAAAAAATAAAAAATAAATTTTGTTCTACCTACAATATAAAGTGCCTTTAAATTTCATTAGAGCAACATTGTGTAAAAATGTGTTTAAGTGTCTAACATTTTAGGAGTTAATTTTTATGCGTTATACTTATGCCTATACAATAAATTAATGCTTTAGAATGTTATGCTTGAACATTATTATGATTAGGGAAATTATGCTTAAAGAAATTAGGTACTTATGCGTAAATATAATTTTGATAAACAAAAGTATGCCATGTTATATTATGTCTTAAAATTGTATGGATAGGGAACCATTACGCCATGAAGCCTCTAAACATTTGTGGTCATAGGTCTCCGAAGAATATTACAACAAACAATAGGTATTGTGTATTTGACTAAAGACGCCATCCGCCTCTGATATTTTAAACCAGAATACCTAGCGGACAGATAGACACAAGATAAAAAGATTACCGAGGAAACCGTTTTTCATCCCGAGATTGCTCTCTTGTGCATTCAAAATGAAACATTTATTAACGTCACTCGAGCTACCTGAGGAAGTAACTTTTCAAATGTATTTTTATTCAGAGGTGAACTGATACTACATTCCTACATTTACATTTGCAAAATAATAACAGTATTATTCTGATGTACAGACGCCAGCACATCAAGCTACTACAATCTGTCAAATTTCTTTAATAGATTTTCAACTTTATCGCAAAGTAATAAGGTTCAAGGTTGATTGGAAAAATTTGACAGTTTCGGGTAGGTTGACCTGCTGGCGTCTGTACCCAGAGTTATTAATTACTATGGCGACAGAACCTTAATAAAACGCATTCCTTATTTATTGAACACTTTGCCTGCTGACATCAGACAAGAAACTAATAAAGTAAAATTCGCACGTAAACTTAAAAAAATATTTATTAGATTCTATGTAGATAAGTGTATGTATTAAGTATATATAGGTTATAGATGTACCTAACATTAAGTTTATTGTAAGAGAGACTCGACGATCTCACAGTTAAACTGCGTAAGCATTTTTGTGGGGCAATGTACCTAGCGTTAAGGATTTTTTTATGTGAATAAAGCATTAATTCATTCATTCATTCTTCTTCATAGCGTATTGATGGCAAAAACTTTAAACATCTTTGGCACAATATTCAGCTGCGCAAACTCCGCTCACTGACGCAGCCATAAGATCAGTTTTATGTGGGGAGAATAATGTAATAGCTTGGAGAAAATCTTCATATTAAAAATGTTGATTGTTGAACTTGTTTTTTTGTAGGGTAAATCTCCCTGCATTATGCGCATAATTTTATTTCTATTAAGGAGGACGCGACAGTCTCCGAAATTTAAATTTTCTTTTAACAGGTATATTATACCTAGGTATATTTTTTTATTATTTTTTATTAAAACGTTGCCCCACACTAGGAATTTCTTCTGTATCGTGGGTGCGTTTACAAACATTTACTCACATACACAAACAGCCAGACCCGGAACAACTACTTCTAGGCCATACAAATATTAGTTCCGTGCGGGAATCGAACCCGCGACAGTCAATCGCTTAACCTCTGCGCCAACCGTGCCGTCATATATTTATGAACTGAGTGGGTTGTATGGATGATTTGATATTGATTATAATTCCGTTAAGGCATATCTGTTACGGTCGCGAATCATATTTTAATAAACATACATCCTGACACTGACCTGCAAATTGCAAAAGACATAAAAAAAACTTGACAGGTGTCAAGGGACACCCGGATGGAACGAAGTTCAAAGAGAGAGAGAGACAGACAGAGCGACACGCGCACGCCGCACGGCTTACAACTAGTATAGCAAAAAGTGTCGTTCCAACTTTTGGTCTTAATTTTTTCCGTCTAGCCCCCTTTCGCATCGCGCGATAAGGAAATTCGTTCCAAAATTGCATTACCCGGGCTACGTTAGCGCATCCCCCTTAAACATTCTGTAATTCAAACTAGAAATTCTCAATCGTAAACTAAACTTGGAGAGCAGTGGTGACCCAGTGGTAACAGCCGCGACTTACGAGTTGTAGGTCGTAGGTTCGAACACAAACAGGCGCTTGACTTTGTGTAAATTATATCATCACCACTGCTCTCAAAACGGTGAAGGAAAACATCGTGAGGAAATGTCCCACAAATTCGAAGACATGTGACATCTAGCAACCTGCACTGGGCCCACGTGCTAGATCATAGCCCACTCCCTTTCGGAGAGAAGAGGCCTGTGTCCCAGTGGGAACAATATAGCCATATAGGCTGGTTATGTAAATTAAACTTAGCTATGTTTTTGCAAAGATATTGCTCGATTTAGTCCTATCGTATCTAACAGACCCAGCTAATACACAGTATTTACTTAATCGAAAAAAAAACCATTTATTTTGAAACGTCTCACAGGGCAATGGCCATTTTATTTGTAAAAATCTACAGCGTGTTTGTGCAGCAGATGGCAATTCGTTTAGCTGATTGGTCCACTGTGGGACTGGGACATGTTTATACTCACTGCACAGAAGGAAAATTCTCGTAAATAAAAACGTTCAAAATCTAGTCGCAGTCCCATCTCGGCGACAAACAAATGTTAAAAACTTGTCAAAATGTAGGGAAATTAGAGGTATTTTTGACAGATTGAGACTGAGATCAGACTGTGAACGTTCTTAAAATTACGAGAATTGCCCCTCTGATGTGTGAAGGAAGCAAAAGGAGTATGTAAAGATAGTAGTAGGTGGCGTTCTGTAGTTTCTACCTGGGAAAAAGGCGTGCATTTATGTATATGTATAGGTACTTAGTCCGATACGTTTTTGTGTAATAGTTATCGATTTGTTTGGTTAAAGATTGATCCATGACAGTGTCGACATATTAGTTAAAGGATTACGTACTTTTTTTTCTATGCAGAATCAGCCTGTATTATATTATTACCATTTCTATGCATAACAGACTTAAATAGTGCTTTAAAAAAGTGTGATTTATTTTAAGTCCCTTATACAAATTCCGCGTCTTTCAAGCAAAAATATAATCGACTAGTTGAATATTTCTTCACCCCTAACAAGATAAAAAGGGCCTTTTATTTGTGAAAAAACTTTTATTGATATCTACCCTTTAGCAGAATAAAAAAAAGAGAAACAATTTAACAGATACCACACGAGTGAACACGACCCTTATTACGTGTCGTACTATCTACTCAGGTTACTTATAAAGGTACAGTCACGAACACGAACTGTGGAAGTTTGCTTAACTGTAAGGTATTTAACCTTACAGTTAAGCAAACTTCCACAGTTGCCACTGGGCCACAACTAGAGCAGTGCTGTGTGACTTACGCGTACCTATAGGTCGTAGGTTTGGTTGCAGACAGCGCTTTACTTTATGTAAATTACTTCATCACTACTGCTCTCAAAACTGTGAAGGAAAACATGGCGTGGAAACCGGCAGGTCCTAGAACCAAAAAAATCTAAAACATGTGACATCTATCAACACGCACTGGGCTCGCGTGGTGGATTACTCAGTTCCTCTCACAGAGAGGAGGCCTGTGTCCCAGCAGTGGGAACATTATAGGCTGATTATGCTTATGCTACGCAAACTTCAAAAGCGTTTTTCTCGTGAAATTACAATTGCAACTTTGAGTAACTACACAGGCCTTTTACACTACACTGGACTTTTAAAATTGGAATAACTTTTTAAGTAGGTACACAAGATATGCTTTCGAAATAAAAAGGCCTCGAAAAAGAGTTTAATTTTGTATATAAAAACTTCATAGTCGAGAACCTTCTTTTAAGAAATGGCTGAAAAGAGTTTGAAAAGAAAAATAATCCTTTTCGAATTACAATTTTACCATAATTTTTTTTTTGTTTTTGTTTTAAACTTCTTCTTGATCGATGAGTCTTGTTACAAAAGCTAAGTTAGACAACAGCACAAAATGTCTATCTTTAGGAGAAAATAGCTTATATAAATCTCGCGTAACTCATTCTGTCTAGCCTTTTCCCAACTATGTTGGGGTCGCCTTCCAGTCTAACCGGATGCAGCTGAATACCAGTATTTTACATGGAGCGACTGCCTATCTGAACTCCACAACCCACTTACTGGGTAACACAATACCCCTTGGTAAGACTGATTGTCAGACTTTCGGGCTTCTGACAACCCGCAACGACTGTCACAGTTTAATTCATTAGATACAGCCTCCGAGAGTCGTTAATTGTAATTAATCTGGTAATACGGAGAACATAAGACCCTTTGTAATTGTTACTAAGCTTTGTCTAAGGACGACTACACGACTATCGACTATACACCACGGAATCACACTAGGCTGACGTGTCATGTTCAAAATAAATGAAATTAACCATGTACCTACATAGGTACTTTAACGAAAACTAACTTCCCTTTCCCCAGGGTTCAAAGTATCCCTATACCAAATTTTATCAAAATCGGTCCAGCCGTTTCGGAGATTAGCCGGAACATAGAGACAGACAAAATTTAAAAAAAAAATGCTCTATTGTTATAAGTAGGTCTGTACCGTATAACAAATATTATAAACGTGAAAGTTTGTAAGGATGGATGGATGGATGTTTGTTACTCTTTCACGTAAAAACTACTGAACGGATTTGGATGAAATTTGGCACACAGATGGTTTAACATAATAGGATACTTTTTATCCCGATATTCCCACGGTATCGAAATTTATGCGGGTGAAACCGCGGAGCACTGCTAGTACTTTCATATGCATTTAGCAAAAAGCTATTATTTAGACATTTCAAACAGATACTTCAATTTTATTTATTTATACTTATAGAAAAAAAATATTAATTTCTAACACTTATAGAAAACATTTATTAATTTCTTATACTTAAAGAAAACATTTATTAATTTCTGAAATATTTTTTTTATATTACCTCCTGAAGACACATGATTTAGGTTTTATTTATTCTCGACTTTATTTTAACGTTTACAAAGTTTATAATTTGGCAGTGACAGAGCTTCGCTTCGTACGTTCTGCATCGTCTTATATGCTTTAGATGTACACTTTTGCCCTAAATGTACTTTATTAAACAAGCTATTTTTCTGTCTCTAAGAAAATCGTTTGATTTAGAGTTACCCTAATTGCTACATGTCAGGACAAACTTCCTAAGTATGTGGTTTTGGATCTTCGGAAACTTGTCTGCCAATATGTTCGGGCTAATCGCGGAACTTTGGGAGTTTCAGAACGGATTCCAAAACTTTTGCAGGGTGAAATGGTTAGAGTTATGGTACCTATCTTATGGCTCCTTCCTATATTAAAACTATCTCCTGTAAATAGTTCAGTCTCAGATATGTTGAGCCTCTTGTCTCATTTTTTTGGTACAACAGTGATTTTTTCCATTCAAACATAAACGGCATACCGTTTATGTTTGAATGGAAAAAATCACTGTCACTGTCACTTTATACCCTGTACGGTACCTCATAAGGTACCGTACAGGGTATAAAGTTCACTCATCCTCCGTAGAAAAGGGAGCATCCTCCGACCAGGCCGGCGTCGTGTCTGATGGACAAAGGTCCGACGATTGATATCGGGATGTTATATACAATGTTAGTTGCGCGGTAAACTTTGCTTGCGTGATGCAGGATTTTGCGTGACGTCAGTGTAAGGCGTAGTTCGCATGTGGCGTGGTAGATGCCGCCACAGTTACAGGCTACCGATATTTATAATTTTGTTTGTTTCAGATCAAAACTAGCAGTTCTAAACAACAGGCACGCTTACTTCCTTCTCGTAGACAACGGTTCAGTCGGCCGGTATGGCGCGGAGATCGTACTGAGGCGGAAGCTCGAGAAATACATCGCGGCGCAGAAACTACATCCATGTGAGTACTATTGTATGTAAGCGACAACGGATAGCAGGTGATTTTTTGGCATCGTTTGCTTTGATGCCAGAACATAAACTTGTTTAGTAGTGCGAAATGGAGCACCTAAACTAGTTAAATGCCAGTTGTTGAGTATTGCAAAACTAGAATTCCTGAAATGTTTTATTTTTTTTAGCTATGCCAAACGTGAGCTGGCTTGTTTAGTCACCAACTACTATTTTTAAAAGCTAACACTAATATATACTATATACAAGTATGTAATACGAAAAAACATAGAAAAAGGCATTAGTACATTGGGCTATCAATGGGATAAGTCAAAGTGCCCAAAAGGCTGGCAGCAATACCACGTTAGATGGCAATGCTGATTTTTTTGGGCTAAAAATAGGCCAGCCAGCTGGTCACGTGAAGAGTCAACCAACCGCTTGGCGATGTCCCGAAAAATTCGATGAGCACACGGACCCCAAGGCCCTAGTGTTTCTGCTCCTGCAATAGCCGCCCCAGCACAGCCCACGGTGCTAGGAAGATGGGATGGCGCGAGGGTTTCGACACAGGTTGCATCCCACACTAACTAACTTCAAATGCAACTTCAAAGTTCTCAATAACTTGTGTAAATATACAACGTTAATCAACCTACAAAGTTTTAACTTAATACCCCTTGCAATTACGATTAACATCGCAGCAAATACGCCCAGTCTAAACCATTAACAGTTTAAAACTAGGTCAGGCAAATTTCCAATCACGGACAAAAAAACATTGATAAAAAAAAACCGGCCAAGTGCGAGTCCCACTCGCACACAAAGTGTTCCCTACCACCGTACAATATTTAGGTAACACTGAGTTTTCTTTTTTAAACACCTTTTTTGTGTGTTCCTCCTTAATTTTTACTTTTTTTTTATCTGTGTAGTTTTCAAATTTCAACCATCTGCCTATTACGGTTCATGACATACAGCCCACCGACAGACAGACGGACGGACAGCGGAGGCTTAGTAATAGGGTTCCGTTGGCACTCTTTGAATACGGAACCCTAAAAAACATCTACTTTCAAAGTTGAACCAACTTTTCATCCGCAGCTATAAATAAATGTAAAAAATACAGACCAACTCTTTATTCAAAACTTTGTCTTTTTCAAGTTGAAGCAATTTGCAATTCACATCTTGATAGTCAAAATGAATTTCAACTTTGTTTAACCCCAAAGTTAGGCAGGTCCTTTCAAAATTAATGCCTGCACACCTGGCTGTAAACCAACAAGATTGTTGGCCTTATAAACTTTAGGGATTATGTTTAGTGATGTGAATTTAGAGAGAATGATGTCGAAATCTCGTAATTTACCTGGAAAAGTTAAAATGTCAAATCGAGGAAAATTGTTTTAATGAGGTCTCCTAATTTTATGCTTAGCGTTGGGATCAGCAAATGTTCCTTCAACATTTTTAACTTTTTCTTAGTATGCCTAATTAACAATCGGGAACTTTCCTACAAATTTTTTACATCGGAATTTACTTTTTTATTTGTTTTTTTTTTTTTTTAAGTACGTCTGGTATGGTTTGTCTTTTAGTCTGTGAGAATAAATGTGGTGGGTCGTACGTCGAACCCAAAACATTACACACTAAGCTCCAACTCGACCCAACCTTATCTAAAAAGTTCTCTAGTATCGGTTTTCAGTCTAACCAGATCCGGGATGCGTGTAATCAGTATTTTACATCGGAATACCTGTGAAGTACTGATTAACAAGCGGCCTACCCATCATTTGAGACTTTAAATTACACATTAGAATAATTTATTCAGGAAAAGAAAGAAACGTGCCGTCTTAATGTACCATCTTTTAAAGCAAATAAATATATTCTATTCTATAACAATCGAAGGATTTTGTGAAATATGGTAATCATGGCTCTTGGCTAGGTAGGAAGTGGATGGCTTCATTTTATTATTTTACCTATTTTGTGATATATTAGGTAATTTTATTCTAGGTGCATCGTCATCACATATAATTAATGTGTAAAAAATATTGTAAAACATGATAAAGGAATAGCGATGGTGATTCTTGCCCATAATTCTTCTCCATACGAAACTGGAAGGGACGACTAGAATCAATTCTATTTATTGTACATATTGTCGCCCAAAAGTGCCTTTATGTGCCTTTTTGAAATAAATGCCTTATTTAGCCAAGAAAACTATAATTCTACTAAAGATGTTGAAGGTAAAGAGAGAGGATTTGAAACGTTACGATTTCTTACACAAACCACCATTATTATAATTTTATTAACATTGAGATCCAAAAGGTAATCTTCAACTAAATCAAGTCTTAAAATCAAGACTTCTAGCATGCGGGCTTTACAAAGTTACTTCTGACTTTAATATATTAGCTGGAATACTTATAAGTAAGTTTACTTTGAAGTTAAGTTTCTCCTACGTAAGTAATGGCTAAGTTATTTGACGCCACTTATTTCCTGACTTGCTCCTTTTAACTTAAAGGAAGATGATGGTAGCGAATCATGAATCAGAAATTATATTATTTTTCTTTATGTACGCTGTACCGGTACAGCGTCCTAATAATTGTTTGCTGCACCGAACGACGGCGACGTCATTACATCGGCGCCGGCTGTCGCTGAAAACCAGGGCTGGGGCTCTGTCTTGCATAGGATTGCAGCATAATGCTGAGCGATAGCCGTTTTGCGTGGATGTGACGCATGTTCCCCGCAAACCCCTTCTTATTTTTTTGTGTTTTATGTTCTTTTTTGCGTCATGTTTGCCGCAAATATTTGCGTAAGTGTAATATTTTCTTTCTTTCAAATTATATTATTGCTCTGATTGACGCCATGATTCATCAACGCCTTTTAGGTACAATTTGATACTGCATAGAATCCTACATAATTCCAAAACACAGCATTTTTATTCATTCTTCCATTGTACTTGGTCGTAGTAAATTCTAACTTTTTACAACAATTGATACATGTGCGAGTTTGCGTAGAAGAATTTTTTTTATATTGTTTTCATTAAAAACAAATTAATTGATATCATATTTATATTATATTTTAGTTTGTGATGGTTGTTCTAGTTAAGTTAGGATATAATTTTGTTATTTTTTAATTCTAAATAATGATATATTTACTTTACATATTACAAATATTGATATCACGCTTTCAAAATTCGCTAGACTTTGTGAATTTGTCTAGATCAATTTCTTTTCAGTTTCCATCTTACCAGTGGGCCCCTTTTCCTTATCCAACTGAGCTTTAATATTTTCTATTTCTTATGAAATAACTTCAATACGAAAGTTTGTGCAAGTTTCAAACAACACTACGTCCAGACTTCTGTATTGTTGTAGTTTTGTAGGCTTTCGACTGGACTTACGATAAGTTTTCTATTCTTTTATGGATTCTTCTCGATAACTTTATTTTTGTAGAGCTTTGTAAATATGCTGCGTTTGTTCTTGATACCGATACCATGGTTTGCGGTTGTTCTGTGTTTAGTTTAGTTTGTGATCTTCTTGTACGAGTGGCAATAAATACTTTTTCTTTTATTTTCTTTTTAAGTACCTTAAGTACCATTAACACAATTGTGGCCAATTTTACGACCTCCTTATAGGTACTTACATAATAAACATTTCATTCAATGATTTTATAGTCAAATAGTTGACCCAACTAACTTCGTACCGCCAACGAAGTCAGTCAACCAGTTCTCGAGATATCATCAAAAAAGTCATTCCATCATACAAAATGTATGAAAAAATAACTTGTCTTTTTTTCGTGAATTTTTCCCATGTTTTAATAGTTAATAATCTGCTATTCGGAGCGGAGACAAATCTAACAAATCAAAGATCAAAAAATCGCTCCAGCCGTTCTGAGTTATAAATGGCGTAACTAACTCGACTTTGTTTTATCTATATATATTTTGTTTATCCCATGATTATAAAACATACCGCAGAGTAAATAAGCAAAAGAACTCATTCACGGATGTTTTTCAGCGTTTCATGTGCATCAGACATATAACTAGCTACGTACACTGAATATATCCATATCGCCGGCTTTTAGTTATTGCAGCATTCTGGGTAAAGATTTCCTTTTGACTGGTGTTAAAACATGGGCGAAAAAGTCAGACAAAAATAAAAATGACAAAGAGAATTAAGTACTCTAGTCGATTCTGGAATACCTATGTGTTTAACTAAAAACAAGAGGAACGTTGCAATGCAGCTTATCTGAAACAACTTGTTACCGCACATGCGCGTGTTGTCACATACCGGTAGATTAGTCGGCTGACAGCGTGCGCGTTTGCTTACCTCCGCAGCTGACTGGGGCGAAGAACCGTGTGGTTTCGTTTTATCATAATCCTCATTCATCGCATCCGTCTGGAACATGAACGCGAACAGATCGTAATACCACAGGTGTGGGGTGTAGATATCCGCCTCGCTCTCCGCAATCTCCTTACTATGTTGCACTCTCTTATGTTCCCTCCTCACACAAGCCCTCAAACTCTCTATTTTCCTCAAAACATGCACTCTTGTAGCACTGGGGTCGTATTCTTGAACAAGCTGCGTCAACTTCGTGATTGCTTCGTGTCGTTTGTGCTTCATTTTGTATGAAATGCAGTGTTTGTCCCACAGGCATGGTAGATTCTGGTATAGGGTGATGAATTCCTTGACTAGTTTGCGCGGGAAGACAACGTTTACAGCATCGGCCATTTTGTTGGCGCTTGACGCGTTCGACGAGCGGCGCGGCGCGCAGGTCACTGAGCGTGTTGGGTGGGGTACTACGCAGGTTTGCCTCCCGCACCGCGCCTGCGTCGCGTCTCCCCGCTGTGGCCAGCCTGCATGACTATACAAAATACATTTTGTGCGCCAACATGTTTGTATGCACGGTCGATACACGTGCTCGGCTCACTGGCTAGCCGAGAATATTTGCGGAAGCGAACGAATTTGTGTTTTGGAGGGATTCGCAAATGATAAAAACTTCGGTACTTAGTTATTATTTTTTATCTAGGGCTTGTTTACATATTTTTTTTTAAATCCTTGGCTTTGGTTTTCCAAAAAAATATATTTATAATAGAATAGGTACAGAGATGTCTATGTTTTGCCGTTAACGGCGTACAAATATCAAGTAGGTAAATATTACAATTTAATAGGTACCTACCTACCTACGAAATTATTACCTAGTATATTTTTTTTGTTAAAACTTAAATGTTTTACTATCCTCTATCAAAGTTCTTCTCAAGCTAAAAGGAAATAAACCTGTCCCTAATTACACCGAACAAAATACCTATATTTTCTAAACACGGCCTTATTGATATAGCTTCAAATTTAATATAATTATGTAGGTACAAAATAATGAAAAGTCATTACTCCCTCAAGTACCTACACAAACTGGCTTAAAAAAAACGTAAAAGTAAGTCGCATATACTTAAATATTTACATCATTAGGACCCTGTCCTTGGGTACAAGGCATGCTATTTGCAAGCATTTTAACAAGGGATCCTGTGCTCCTGACATTTGTCGGATGCTGGCTTTTAATTAAACCTATTTCAGAAAAAAAAAAATGGTTCGCTCCGGCAGCGGCACGGCGACGGTTTGTTAAAATACGTATGTATATTTTTAATACGTGGATTTAATCCCCTTTAACGACGTTAAATGTAGGAAAATATCTGTTGCTAAACCTACATCGCCTATTACGACACCAAATATTAATATTATTTGATAACACACTTGCAGCTAATTACCATATGCGTGTATAACAAGTAACTTGTACTAATTTCATCTATCTAGTCGATTGTTCGCCGTTCGATTCGATGTTCCGATCGCCGTCACAAAATTTTCCGGGAGACTATTCCATGTTTGTACAACACGGTTAGGCAAGAATTGCTTCTGATGTTTTTATTTAATGAATGTTCCATGGGTTTAGGGTAACATGGAAAACGTTTCCTATAAATACAACTGTGACACCCACTAACTACTACTATAAAGGGTCCGGCTGAAAGCATTGTTGTCATTACCCCAAAAAGGTAATGCGAACAATGCCTTAACAGGTGTGAAACATGCTCAAAACAAAAGACTAAAGCTACCTCCATTCATGTCAAGTGTAACACATGGTACTTATGTAGTCACGTCCTTATGATATACATAATATACAAAGGCTTATTTTACATTGTCTGTCCAATTATAATCCTCGTAGCGGTAAGTAAGGATGAAAACACAAAAGCATGTCATGGTATCGACGGAACCCGCGGAAGAAATTGTAAACAGTTTTTCTTTAGAGAAGTTGAAACCGCGGCAACGGTAGTGTGACGATCTAATGTTTGCGGGGCCAACACATTATACACGGGGAGCCTGTGGGTCAGCTTTACCAAAAGATCGCTGGAGGTCCTGCGCATCCAATATAATAATGTTTTCAGAATGCTGTTGAGACTGCCTCGTTTTTGTAGCGCATCTGAGATGTTTGCGGTCAATCGAACCGACGACTTTTATGCGGTCATGCGGAAAAAAATCTCGTCCTTAATAGCCAGAATGCGGGACAGTGACAACAGTATTCTGAGGACAGTGGCGGATAGCATCTACTCTCCTATTCTGAGACGTTTTGTGGGGATGATGAACGAGTGAAGTACTTTCTCTTCGCTTGTGCGTCGTCCACATGAAGCGGTCTCGAATAAAAATGTATTATATAATATGGCACTAACATTAGTTATAAGCAATTTACTAACACAGTGGATCTTACGTTGTCCGAAATAAAGAATTTATTATTATTATTATGCCTCAAGATCTAATAATAACTGACTTAATATTGGCAAAATTTGTGAAAAATTGAGTGAACCTTTACCGAGAAAAATGATGACAACTTTGAAGTACGAGATCACACAAGATGGCCGTTTTGCGTGGATGTGACGCATATTTTCCCCCAACTTGTTATTTTTTTTTGTGTTTTTCGCAAATAAACGTATTTTCTTTCTTCTTATTTCTCTTTTTTTCACACTACTTATTTACTTAATGAAACCAACCATCACAAATAAAGCGAAAGGTTTCTGTAAGAAAAAATACCGAGAGGTAACAAAATGTTGCCACATTATTGCTTCCCGTGTTCCATTATACGCACGCCACTCATATTCTGTACAAAATCCATGGCAATGAGTCCTTTATACTTCTGTATTTTAAGATAGGAGCTTTTGAGACCTGAGGCTTCGAGGATTTTGTGAGAAGTATGTAGTATAGTAATACTGTAGCTACAATTTAATGCTATAATTATTTTATAAATGACTTTATAATTGTTTTGGGATGGTGTCATTACATATTATAAAACAAAGTCCGTGGCTAACTAATGACAGTCGCATAGTCAAAGTCAAAGTCAAATCATTTATTTCAAGTAGGCACATTAAAGGCACTTTTGAACGTCAAAAATTAAAATAAAATTGATTCTAGTCGCCCCTTCCAAAAGGTAGTTTTCGTATGGAGAAGAATGGGCAAGAAACTCCACCGTTACTCTTTTAATTTAATAGGTCGATCGATCAGGTTAAGCTATGCTTGCCGCGGCTGGTCTGTGGATGGGTGACCATCTTTACATACCGAGACCCTCCGTGCCTCGGAAAGCACGTTAAGTCGTTGGTCCCGGCTGTCATTCGTGGATCTTTGAAAGCCGTTACGGGTAGTCAGAAGCCCGAAAACCTGACAACCAGCCTTACCAAGGTGTACCTATCGTATTACCCCGTAACTGGGTCGTGGAGGTCAAATAGGCAGTCGCCGTCCATGTAAAATACTGATATTCAGATGTATCCAGTTAGATGGGAAGCCGACCCAAAAGGCAGATGATGATATTATGAAACATAGTTCCCCCGCCGCGTCTGACTCCTGTCTGTCTATCTGTCTGAACGCGATAAAATTAAAAACTACCGAACGGTTTTTCACCAATGGACAGAGTGATTCATGAGGAAGTTTTAAGTGATAAATTCAAGGCTTCGTATAAATTGGCCGAAATATAACAATGTTTGTTGAAGATGTCGGAAGAAACTATGCTCACTGGGAACTTTGCTGGCCTCCGCCGCGTAAACTGACGTACACGCGGGCCAAGACTCGGGCAAAAGCTAGTTGTTGATAAAATACTCTTTTATAATTATGATTTCCTGAAGATGACTTCATGTGGAAATTAAGATAACATTAGGCCGTATGTGTGGGTAGCGGGACCATCCGAAAGGGTTTACCGCTGCCCTGGAACATAAAGGGCTAAGGAAGGAACACGGGTGGGTTTTAGTCAGTAAAAGTCTGACACTCCCTTCTGCTCCAC
This sequence comes from Apamea sordens, assembly GCA_945859715.1. Lineage (NCBI taxonomy): Eukaryota > Metazoa > Arthropoda > Insecta > Lepidoptera > Noctuidae > Apamea > Apamea sordens. The sequence continues at coordinate 4,823,544 of OX244002.1, forward strand.
CCAGAGCGGGAGGAGTCATTTGATGATTTCCCATCCTCAAAAAAAAAAAAAAAGGCCGTATGTGTAATTACTGCTGGCCATATTCTCTCTAAAATATAAGTAAACAATTTGATTCGTGTCATGGTGGTGCTTATAAATATCACATTCCATTAGGTAAAGTGGCTTCGCACCCTTCCAGCAATGGGCTAAGAAATACTACGGCTATTGCAGAAAAGATGACATCTGTTTTATTTACAAGACTAGGTACATCGCATAATATGTAGGTCGTGGGTCTGAACCCAGGCAGCCACTCTATGTAATTTATTTCATCACCTCTGCTCTCAAAACGGTGAAGGAAAACATTATCAAGATGAGGCCTTTATCCCAGCAGTGGGTATGTTATTGGCTGATTATGCTATATCGTACAGATGCCAGCACGTCAAGCTACTACAATCTGTCAAATTTCTTTAATAGATTTTCAACTTTATCGCTGAAACATGGTCCAAGGTTGATTGGAAAATTTTGACAGTTTCGGGCAGCTTGACCTGCTGGCGTCCATACATTCTCACCCTTTTTGGCAAAATATACCCTTGGAGTATTTAGATACTCCAAGGGTATATTTTGCCAAAAAGGGTTCAGGACACGGAATGAAAAACTTACGAAGTCTTTATAACATTGAAAAAAGTCTAAAACGATATTTTGATTCAAATTTAATCATTCGTCGGTTTTAAGAGTAGCAATCTGAATCTTTTATGAACTCAGCGAAGCAGTAAGTCCTATGAGAAACAGTTATTCAAAGAGATTACAATTTCATTTAGTTCTGTCATTTTCCAATTCCACTAGAAAGCAGACTGTAAGCTGTGGGTTAGGGCTGGTTCGCTCTATTGTGAATATACCACATGGAGTTCGTTTCTTGTAGACATTGGCCACAATTCTCTTGTTCACAAATTAAACTAAATTTAAGTTCAGTGCATCTTTTTCTTTCCATTTGAATAAGAAAGGGACAGAAGATAATATTCGTTTAGTCCTGTCAAATTAAGATACTCCATAGACATTATAGACGTGAAAAACATGGCGACTAAAAATAAGTCAATTTACGTCAGGCGCTGCCTAATTTGACAAGACTAAAATAATATTTATCTTCTGTCCTTTTCTTAATGCAATAGAAAGAAAAAGATGCACTGCATTTAAATTTAGTTTAGTTTGTGAATAAGGGAATCACCGCCAATGTAAAACATTTTAAAAGAGTAACGGTGGAGTTTCTTGACCATTCTTCTCCATACGAAAACTACCTTTTGGAAGGGGCGACTAGAATCAATTGTATTTTAATATAAACATTGACGCTCAATACTGTATTTTATGGCATCATAATCTGCCTTGCCTTTTCCCAACCATGTTGGGGTCGATTTACAGTCTAACCGGATGCAGCTGAATAAGCAGTATTTTACATGGAGTGACTGCCTATCTAACCTCCACAACCCAGTTACTGGGTAATACGATACCCCTTGGTAAGACTGGTTGTCAGACTTTCGGGCTTCTGATGACCTGTAACGACTGTCAAAGATCTACGAATGACAGGGCTAAACGTGCTTTCCGTCCCATCTACGGACCAACCGCGGCAAGCGTAGCTTAACCTTATCGATCGACCCGTGCGGCTGTTATTACTTAGCCACGAAGTAGCGCCGGGCAGCTAGAAATAATTTATATGGCAAAACAACGTTTGCTTGGTCAGCTAGTTTGAAATAAATGCTTTGATTTTTAAATGATTTTGTGTCTGCCTCGTTGTGTAGAAATTGCTAATGCTGAGCATGAGTTCTTGAGTTCGATTTCCAGGTAGGGTAGGGTGTTATTGGGATTTTCCATCAGGAATTTCTCAGTAGCAGCCCAGAATTTTTACCAAGATTTTTTCAGGTGCTTCATATTTTCTGACTGATCAACTGCTTGACAATTCAAAAGTGCCTGAAATGCTTTGAGTTTGAGTATTGGCAGCTCACTTCACCTCAGTTTCACGATAACATTTATACATAATAGTGCCCACTTGGTTTTTCGAGAAATCGCCAAGCGGTTAGTCGACTCTTCACGTGACCAGAGAGCTGGCCTGTTTCTTGGCCAAAGAATTAGCATCGCCATACAATGTGGCAATGCTGCCAGCCTTTTGGTCACTGTTCCTGTTGACAGCGATGCGGACGAATTTAATGATGCCTTATGATTCTTTTGCTTATTTTTGCACATGTACAGATGCCAGCATATCAAGTTACTACAATCTGTCAAATTTCTTTAATAGATTTTTAACTTTATTCCTGATATATTAAGGTTCAAGATTGATCGGGAAAATTTGACAGTTTCGGGTAGCTTGACCTGCTGGCGTCTGTACATAATTATCATTACCTATTTTAAATGTTAGCTTATATAATGTAAATAAATATATTTGATACATAATAGACTGAAGGTTGTCCTAATTGATTGCTTGGACAGCCCTACTTCTATTTAAATCTTTAAACATACATCAAAGAATAATAATGGTTAACAGAAAACCAGTTACTCTTTCAACAATAAGATGAAAAATAATAAAAAAAATTGAGACACTAACAAAATAGACGAACCTTTACCCCTTCAGACTCGTGATTTTTTAAGATTCAATTTCAGATAATATAAAACTCACAATAAACGGTTTTTTATCTTTCAAAATAAACTATTAAGTATAGTATGTCTCACCGAATTTTATTCAAAACTCTTGAGTAATAGAATTTTATTATAGTCACGAAATGTTCATGTCAAGGTACAATTTCACATTGACGTTGATGTCCTTTACGTTGTTGCAGTAAGGGCGATTTTCGTAGTGGAAGTGTACCACTGATGTGCAGTTGATTGTATAAACCCGAAAACTTTGTAAAATAGTAAGAAATTCCTAAGCAAGTTTAGGTAATAACTCTTAAGATTATTTCTAGAATGACTGGACGGATTTTCTTATACTTATGTTATACCTCTTTACGACAAGCAATGTAATAAAAGATAAAAGTAATTGTTTGCGTCCATGTCATTTTTTGTTGTGTTAGTCGTTCGTGTAATTTTATTCCCTAAGTTATGTTATAGGTATTTTGTACCGACCTGTTTTTTTGTATTTTTATTTTAAGTGTTTATCAGTGAAAACTAGTAAATAACCTTCAAATGCATATTGTTTAATAACACTTTTTATATTAGCTGTTAGTTTCCCGAATAGAATAAAATAAAATTAATTAAATACCAGCCTTATATGGCCCCACTCCAGGGCAAAGGCATCAATCACCACGCTTGCTCAAGACAGGTTGGCGATTTCAAACTTATATTAACTATACGTTCACGATGCTCCAAGGAAGCCATGCCATCATTAGAAGCAAGCTAACCAAACGGTTACTACGCCTGGACAGGACAGGCCTGTGCCTGGTGACGGGGACCATCACGGGACACTGCTCGCTAAACAAACACTTCCACCTAATAGGCATAACGGACAGCCCAGCGGCTTGAATTGAGGCTAAAGAAACCGTCGCGCATGTGCTCTTTGAGTACACAGGCGTCACCCAGATTAGGTCGGAAACCCTCGGGACACCCAGATCTCACACAGATAACCTCAACAGGCCAGGAGACTTAATAAACTTCTGGAGGGAGGTGGCCTGGTTGGAATGACCACCGACGGCCACCATGGCCCACGCAAAATGGTCCACTTGAAGGACTCAGTGCGGATACCAAACCCGTAACATAGAACATTCCTCACGATGCTTTCCTTGGCCGATGTCAATAATAACCAAGATAAACTCTGAAAAAGACACATTGGTACTTGCCAGAATTTGAACGCACAACCACGAGGTTGTGGCCTCGCCTCTCATGCACAAGCATGAGACGTGAGGTCTTACCACTGGGCCATCACAACAAGTATAAAAAAGTCGCCCAATTCGAAACCTCCAAACAATCCCGGTTCAGAGAACATACATAGCTCAAGTTTTCCTCCATAACAATGAAAAAATCAGCAATAAATAACTTGGTACAGACTTAAAACCATAAGCTGCTGGAAAGTGCGAATCCAACGTTCCAGTAAATATCCCCCTAACCTATATTCGGCAGAGTGTAAGGTGGTGCTACCCTAAATCCGGTATAACGGCCATAAAGAAAGATTTAAGGTGAATTTCTTTGTGTGCCGAAATTGATAAAATATCGACCAGGAATGTATGGTTTGCCTTGATAAAAACCTTTGAGGGCAGAATGTACTGGCTAAAGCTCTTTATTAGGATTTAAGGCAGTATGTGACTAAGTTTGTTTTGTTAGGATAAAATTTAAAGAGAAAAATGGGGACTATTTCATTAATCTCTCACGTCACCCCTATCCCCGTCTCTCTCTCTCTATCTTTGACTCTTTTCATATTTTGGAGGAAAAGAAAGAGAGAAAAAAAGAAAACTTTTTAAATGAAAAATAAATGTCACCTGTTTTTACTCTAAAATAATGTTAGGTGCGTATGCTGCCTACTTGTTGGAGTGTAAGAGAGAGACGGAATTATGCATGACCGACAGCACCATCCTTTTTTTGCATTGGAATCATGATGGCATTTATACTTTGTGATAAGGCCCCCTGATTCGGAAAAATTGCCTGACTGTGCCGAATCATGCCAACCTGAACAAGTGTGTGGCACCTCTTTTCAACTTTTTTAATATTGTGTAAGCGAAGCCGGGTGAAACGACTCAAACAATGCCCTTTCTTTATACCTGAAAAAAATAAAAATACCACTAGACTTCATTATACAAAGGTATCTAAACAAAATATATCTAAATACTTACCAACTGGAGAACTTGGTTGTTGAACAAAATAATAGAAACTTTTGCAATATTCTATCATAATTTACGCCAGTTTTATTTCTACTTTAGTTCGACAATATGTTATCTTTTAATACATAGTTTTTAACTTCCAAAGAACAATAAACAAAATATCAACACTGAAACTTCGGTAAACTTTTTAGTAGAAAATATGTTTCTATTACAGGGATACCTTACATATTGTCGGGTTCCCAAGTAAATATAACTTTAGAAGCCCTGGAGACGTAAAAATATCTATTTGCAGGCATTAAGAGTAATATTTTTTGGTGTCAGTAATATAAACTTTTTAGACTCAAACTATCTTAAAAATGATTATACCTACGGTCTATTCAAATATATGTTTCTAATTGTTGTTATTTGAAGTTAAACAAATTTCAACTTTATCGTAGTGGTTATTAAGTTGATTTCAGAGTGACTAACAATATTTAAAAGGTTCTAAAAATGTTTGAAGTTGTAGCGTAAGCTGAACGTTATTGTGTGGCCATTAAAGTTATTTTTCCAAATACTCATATTTGTTTACATGTTCGGCAAATAAATTGCGAACGGTGATTACTCTCCTTGACAATTCAAAAATGGGTGTAAATGGTTTTATTGAAATAAATGCTTTAAGTTTGGTATCTTCCAAGTCATCATCTGCTTAGCCTTTAACCAACTATGTTGGAGTCGAATAGCAAATAGCGTAGAAGGAAATACACACCCACATACATCAAGTAATACTGGTATTCAGCTGCACCTGGTTAGACTGGAAGCCAACCAATAACCGATTGCGATGAAATACTTTAAAATATAAGATTATTTGTAATTGTTGCAGAAGTAAGCTTACTAACAACACTGGCGCTGTTATTGCAAAACCTGTCTTGCTACGCGACAAGCTACGGCGTAGCTAGCACATGTGCTACGATCGCGTAGTCTCCTCAGGCGACACAAGTTTAAATTTTCTTTGTTTGACAAGTTCATAATAATAATTCTTTAACGTGTAAAATCATCCCAATAACTTGTATAAAGGGTGGCAGGGAAATCGACTGCTACTGAAACGGTAACCTAAATTGTTTCGTCGGTTTAAAAAAAAAATTCTGCTACTTCATAGAAAAGTGCAAAACCCTGTCAAAATATATGGAATAGCTAATGTTTTTTTTAATAGCTGGCGAAGATTTAAAAGCAAGATGTTCACAATCATGTACTGAATCCATGGTAACGGGTAGCACGTCAATGTCACTATGAATTGAGGCCATGAGAGCCACAGTGGCCTAACTGAAAAAAAATTAACTAATTTTTAGGCCACTGTGGCGCTATGATTTTTACAGTTTAGAGCAGTTTTTTCAAATAAAAATGACAGTTAGGCCACTGTGGCTCTCATGGCCTCACATAGTATAGATAAATGATCATAAAACCTCATTATATGGAACACAAAATCGAACGGACTTTGATTTTTTTATCCACAATACTTCACATCGCGATCTTACGACAACGCAACCGATTCGTACATGATCACACTGATTTCACGCCACCAAATATTTCGTGTCAATCTGGGTTTCCTGTCTCCGGCGTTGCGTTCTACAACCCAACAGCTATAGGCTTGCTCAAATGCCCACAACGTGTCACCGGACGCCTGTGGTCTGTGACCGCGACACCCATGCACAAATTACGTCGCCCTGTAGGTACCACTGATTGGGAAAGGTATGGACCTAAGGGCGCGTTCACATTTAACGTCCGTTTTACAGGTCCGTTAAAACGTGTATGTTATTAGCATATGTAGTTGTATGAGCGAGTTCACACATAATACAGTATTCCGGATCCAGTAGAAAATACCGATCCGACAAAATAAGCAGCAATCCGTTTTACAGGTCCGTTTAAACGTATGTGTTATTAGCGTATGTACGTATAGTTGTATGAGCCAGTTCACACATAATACAGTATTTCGGATCCAGTATACTAATCCGATCTCTTAAAATCAGTCCTGTGTGAATACTATCTCCAGTAGCGACGGATCCGCTAAAAAGGATCCTATAAATGCTGTGTGAATACTATCTCCAGTAGCGACGGATCCGTTAAAAAGGATCCTGTAAAACCGTACGTATATGTGAACGCGCCCTAATACACATTAGTATCATTGTAATACGAAGTTAGATTGCAGGATTCTCAGCCCATTTCTACTGTCTCATTCAAGTGGATTTAAATTCTAGACTAGGATTTCCTCTGTTGTGAGATCCCAGTCTCCTTCGTTCTGATTTCAACTTTTTTTTTCATGGTAAAAATTATCCTATGTGTTCATCCTGGTTATAAACTATCTGTATATGTAAAAAAGTAACAAACATCCATCCATACAAACTTTTACATTTATAACATTAGTAGGATATATATAGTATATAGGATAGAATAAATCGGATCAGCTGATCACAATACCGGTCGTTCTAGCTCAACTTGGGATAGGTCTAGCAATGAGTTTCTTAATAAATTAGGTTTAGTTTTGGGCGATTTACAACTTTTAGAATAAGTATTTTGAGAAACTTCACTTCGTTATGGCTTCTTGCACAATCTCTGGATACGTTTCGAGTTTCAATTAACATAGAATTGTGAACTGTTTCTTCTTGAATTTATGATGCTTACCTAAAGGCTTACATCCTAACAGCTATAGGCCTGCCCACAACGTGTCCGTACGCCCGCGGTCTACCGCGACACAAATGCACAAATGACGCTCTATATCACTAATTGTAATTGGTGGCTCGTAATAGTCGTAATGGTATAACATTGTTATTAGTATGATTGTAACCCGGGATGGGGTTGAGATTTAATTCATTCGTGGTTGTTGTCATTAGTGAATCAATATAAGTTTGGTTAACTAATAGACGGCACGGTTGGCGCAGTGGTTAAGCGATTGACTGCTGCGCTGCGTGTCGCGGGTTCGATTCCCGCACGGAACAAATATTTGTATGACCTACAAGTAGTTGTTCCGGGTCTGGCTGTTTGTGTATGTGAGTTTAAATGTTTGTAAACGCACCCACGACACAGGAGAAATTCCTAGTGTGGGGCAACGTTTTAAAAAAAAATAGAATAGAAAGAGCAAAGTTCAGCGAACACTGATAGAAGTAGCTGTGGCCTCAGATTGGGTAGAGCCTGTATTTTAAATTTGTTTGTTTCATAATCAACAGGTTTTAACTAATGCATTTTAGAGGTATTCTTTTAAGTATAGAGATACCAGTAACAGAAGACCTCCCCTCTTCCATCTCTATGTGTCCTGTTAATGACAGAACCAATAACAAAAAAAAAAACTTGAGAGGTGTCAAGGGACACCCGGATGGAACGAAGTTCAAAGAGAGAGAGAGAGAGACAGACAGAGAAACACGCGCACGCCGCACGGCTTACAACTACAGCAAAAAGTGTCGTTCCAACTTTTGGTCTTAATTTTTTCCGTCTAGCCCCCTTTCGCAACGCGCGATAAGGAACTTCGTTCCAAAAATTGTTACAATAAATTTGCTTGGCCCAAATTAGAAGCACACACGTACCATTTAGCACGCTTCCTTTCTTTTAAAAATATTAACTGCCTAGCAACTGCTTTTAGGACACGACATGTGTTCCAGAATTTATGAGCCTCGACTAAATTAGGTACCTGACACACCTTTTTGTCGCAGAAGATATATTAAAGTACTTGTAAAGGCAGGGCTAGATCAACTAATTAGAAAGAAAAGTAGGTTTATTCGTCACAGGAACACGTGCATACAAAAAGATAATTACCTCGAATAATAGAGGAAATACCGTACCGTACCTAAACCAATCAATATTGCCCCTAAACACCTTTACACCTTTTTACCCGACTGAGGAGTGGTGGCTCAGTGGTAACTTACGAGTAGGTGTGGTCGTGGGTTAGAACCCAGGCAGGCACTTTACTTTGTGTTAATTATTTCATCACCACTGCTCTTAAAACGCTGTAAGAATACATGAGGAAACCGGCGTGTCCTTGAAGCAAAGAATCGAAGACTTGACATCTACCAATCCGCATTGGGCCCGCGTGGTAGATTACAGCCCACTCCCTCTCGAAGAGAGGAGGCCTGTGTCCCAGCAGTGGGAACATGGTAGGCTGATGCTACCCCACTGTGCGACAGCAAGGGCTATGCATTTTTGTATACTTTTATTAAAAAATACAATAAATTCACAGTGACAAAAGTGCCTGTCTCAGTCACTTTATAAAAACACTTAAAGAAAATACCTATTCATCCGAAAGCCGTAAACATTACATACATATAAAAAAGCTTTACGACTTTTTTGACATAAAACCTAGTACAGACCAGGTGTTGTCGCTGAAAGTTTTATTGGATTACAGTAAGCAGTTTACAGCAGTTTGATCCTAGATACAATTGAAAACGGGATTTGGAAACTTTAGTACGTCGAAGAACACCTTAACTTATCTATTTAAGGTCCAATGGATTTGTAGGGTTTTTTCAATTAAATGGACATAACATAACACCACGCCAGTGATCCCTTAAGGGCTAGGCTAAATTCCATCAATTAACCGATCGTAAAATTGTATATGTAATTAATCCGAATAAAAAAAGAACTTCTCAGTTTGTCGGAATCTTATTTTTATTTTTGTTTAGCGATAATTATTTACCACGTGACAGACCGATTTCGATGATTCTTTTTTATTGGAAAAGGGGGTACCCCTTAAGGGTGGTCCTATATGGTTGTCAAGTTCAGAAGGCCAATTTTCGTAATATAAAACGTTCAAAATGTATTCGCAGTCTCATCTCAAACAAATGTCAAAAACTTGTCAAAAATGTAGGGAAATTAGAAGTATTTTTGATAGATTGAGACTGAGATCTGACTGTGAACGTTCTTAAAATTACGAGAATCACCCCTCTGATAAGATGTTTTAGTTTTAGCTTCAATAATACGTTTTTTTCAGTACTTCATCTATGTTGATTATATTATTGTTGTTTTTGTGGGAATCTACAACAAAAAAAAAAGAAAAATATAAACCTTTTTCCAAAAAAATAACAACCGTTTCCAAAAACACATGAACACCTCGTCTGGAGGTAGTATTGTGTTACAAGTGTCAACGTACATATAAGATCACAGACACATGTCGCTTGCAAGCACATTATTTTCTTTGTCCCTTCCTTTGTGGTTGAGTGACCGTTTTACTTTGCCTGATCGTTACGACTTCCCTTTGATGTATAAGTAAGTACTGCGTACACCTTTCTTTTTATATCATTTTCCTTTGGTGGTTTCACCTATATAATTGAAACGAATTGTTACTGTAATAAACGTACGAGTACCTATTCTTCTACTAATATGGCAATGTGCTCGACATTGCATGGGACTTAGAGCGCGCCTAAAGCCAGTAAAATTTTAGAATAGAAAAAATAACGTAGTATGCGCCAAAACTGTTATATCGTAATAAATCCAAAACTAAAAGGAATTACTTAAAATGCCTAAGCACAGCCTTTTCTCTTGTATAAATATAATTAATTATCAAATTTTTGTCGCAATAGGCATTTACCGTATTGAGTACAAAACGGAAAAATATGAGAATTAGAGGTTACTTCGTGATTTTTTTTCTATCGAGGAAATGTTATTATTTCATGTTTTTGATCAAAGTGAACCCTTGGAAATATCATGTAGTTATTCATACATTTTTATTTTAAGATTTGGTCCGGAATTTTTCATGTAAAATCAAATATATGATTGGTAATTTTGCTTTATACGCGCTCTTAATAACAAAGGCAAAACGATGGTGTACAGACTCCTGTAAGTGGAGATCACCTCTACTTACCCCACCGGGGCGTACGCGTGAGTTTTATGTATTATTCTACTATATTCATGGTTTTGGACCTGCCGCTCTATTCTGTAAAAACCTCACCGTGAAAATTTATGTGAAGTGAGCTGAAGTGAACAGACTGTCATTCTACCAAACGCTAGGGAATCTAGGGATGTATTCAAACTCAATTCAAGCAAGTTTTCACGGAGAAATTTTTACAGAATGGCACTACTAAATTGAATGACATTTTTAAGTGATATTTATAATCAATTTGCACAGCTCACGTTCTTCAGATTAAGGTGAAAACATTACGTTCAGCACTTTCAAACTTTATAGGTTCTACAAAGATATGGTATTAAAAAGTTCAAACTTCAATTGCAGCTTTAAATTATCAAGATAATTATCATTTCAAAACTGTTCATTCAAAGAATTAACATGCCATAACTGATGTAAGTAAATCTGAAAGTTTAAAAGCAGTAACTTTGGAGACACTTTGGAAACCTGCTAATTAACCTGACAGGTATATCTCGAAATCATTCATTGAAATCTTAATGAAACGTTAATGAAGTAACCGAGACGGTTGGATATTTAATATTGAAAATGATAATGAAATATTTCTGATGGAAACTTTTTTAATATTTGAGAAAGTATTTCGAGCCGAGCCCGTTTTCCCGATTCGTCTTAATCACTGAAAAGCTGTTAAAGACAACATCCTGAACAAATCGAAAGTCGTCACCAAAGGCACCATCTGTTCTAAATACAGTGTGGCGATTAGGTTATCATCACATTAATTGAAACCACGTATGCTACATTACGTATTTCAAACATACCTACACAATTAAAATAATTAACATTGTACGGAACTCTTCGTGGGCGAGTCCGACTCGCACTTGGCCGGTTTTTTTGTATTGAAATACGATGAGCAGCTCTGCGGCCCGACGTGGTTGTAATGTGCGCTTAGCTTGATATTTCTAAAATACTTTATATTAAACACCTTTACCGTTAAACACACTAACTTAATTGAAAACAGAACAATACCACATCTAAGTGTCTAAACACACTATGCCGAGGATACGCGACCGAAGTTCGGCATGATTACGCCTGCAATGCTATTTGAATTACTGGCGATACATTATGCCGAAATTACGTTGCGTTATAGCGTACAGCCGAACTTCGGTCGGGCGTAAGTTCAGCGGCAATTCGGCGGCAACGTATTCTGTAGGTAGAGCGTTGCGGGCGTGTTTTGCGTCTGTCTGTGCGGCTGTTTAGATAACACGACACGACGCCACGACAGCGCTCGAGACACGGAATACACACAAAGTGGATCAACTGAATTTCTGCTGCGTAAGTTCGGCACTTGTGGTGTGTCATATCAGCCGAATAGGTCGGAACGTAAAATCAGCCGCGGACCTTCGGCATAGTGTATTTGGACACTAAGACTGACATTAGCAGAGTCATCGAACATTTTTCAATGGAGCTATAACCATAATTATAATTGAATGGAAACACTTTTTCATTGTTACAGACACACACTCCTCAACCCCTGTGGTCTGCCTGGTGATAGAAGGTGGCACCAACACCGTGCGGGCCGTGCTGGAATACGTCACCGACACGCCACCCGTGCCCGTCGTCGTTTGTGATGGCAGCGGCCGAGCGGCGGATCTCATCGCTTTTGTTCACAAGTAAGCGTTAATTTAGTAAAGAACTGTTTAACTTATTTGCCTAAGGGCTAATCGCCAGGTAATTTTATTGGAGGAATAATTTTGAATTTTTGACAGTTCTTCGATACGAAAACTGTCAGACGTCAATTTTATTCCATGAATAAAAATTACCATCAATTATTATTATTAATATGCCTGGACATTTCACACAGCTACATCTAGTCCCAAGCTAAGCAACCTAATGCTTATGTTATGGTAACAAGATGGCTGATAAACTACTTATATACATTTTTTTTTTTGTAAATACATACATATTATAGATAGAAAAACACCCAGACTCGGAACAAATACATGTAGGACTTACAAATATTTGTTCTGTGCGGGAATCGAACCCGCGACACGCAGCGCAGCAGTCGGATCGCTCAGCCACTGCGCTAACCGTGTTGTCATCATTAATTATTAGTTGTTCCGGCTCTGGCTGTTTGTATATGTGAGTTTAAATGTTTGTAAACGCACCCACGATACAGGAGTAATTCCTAGTGTGAGACAACGACATTTCTAAAAAAAAAAAAAAAAATAATGATTGCTGTCAGAATCTTTGGGTATAAAGGAAAGGGGAAAGTAAAGGAACGAAGGTGGAAAAAAAGTGTTTTAGCACTCTTTTTACCAAAAGAATATCTTGTTTTAATTTCTAAATAGAAACACTTTTTTGAATTTGACTCATCGATGTAATATGCATGTCAATGTCAATGTCGCATGTATTTGCCGGTGTTAGGCAAAAGTGTACCTAATCCTTACAAGGAAAACATTCCTGAAATGGTCTTACTTCCTAAAGGTTTACTTCCGAAGCCGACCGCAACTGCAAACCGCTACTCAGCGCCGCCCAATCGCAATGGCAGACCGCAGCGGTACGACTGGTTTCTATGTAACTCTGTGAAAACGGTAAAAGGCTGCAATGTGGTGGTTGAGGTGGGGAGAGAGCAGTGGTGGCCCAGTGGTCACGACCGCGAGTTTCGAACCCAGATAGGCGCTTTACTTTGTGTAAATTATATCATCTCCACTGCTCTCAAAACGGTAAAGCAAAACATCGTGAGGAAACCGGCATGTCCTAGAACCAAAAAATCGAAGACATGTGACATCTACCAACCCACACTGGGCCCGCGTGGTAGATTACGGCCCACTCCCCTTTTCAGAGAGGAGTCCTGAGTCCCAGCAGTGGGAACATTATAGGCAGAGTATCAATATTTATATGTATGTATTGGTGGGGTTGGTCATTGCGATTCGGCGACATTACCACTTGCGGTTTGCGGTTACGGTGACCTTCGGAAGAGCACCTTAACAAACACAACACATTAGGTTCGCTGTATCATCTCCCCATTACAATTAAATTAAACATATTCGTCACCGCCAGACTCCTCCTAAAATTCCCCTAAGTACAGATCATTTTAATAATCAAACTTCCACCATTACAACACCACACAAAATCCTCAACTACCCACATATTCAGGAGTATTAATTTCAGTACTACCGAGTTATTTGTCAAAGGGGCTTCAATACTCTTTGATATTGGTTTGGAAGAAGTATTTCATAGGCGAGATAGTTGATGATTTACTGCTGAATAACTTTAGAGGATTAAGTAAGTTGTTTATTTGTATTGGAAATGTGTTTGCTAGGGGATTTTGTACTTACGCAGTGATACTGTAAAGGCTGATTTATTCAAGTATTTGAATGTAGTAGCATTGGATCGGCAATCTATCAAACACTTTTTAATCAAGTCCACAGTCCCGTATACAGCGCTGGATTTGAAAAGAGCAGCCTCTAATTGTCAATGGCCTAGCACCTTAAATTGGAGAGAGATACACTAATGCCTATTTTCTCTAACACTGGACGGTACCTAAATGAATGCCTATACAAGAGAGTTCTGTTGGATGCTCAACGCGCGGCTTAGCGCCGAAAGAGAAAAATCTAATAGCGCGTTTTTATATCGGCATTCACTTAGCTGTCGCCTAGTATTAGCCCCCTAATACTAGGCGACAGCTAAGTCTACGTAAAAAAATAAAAAACCTTTATTTTTCTTTTTACAAAAGGAACAATAGTAGATTTTACAACAAGTGCACAAAACAAACCATTTTTATCCGAGACTTTTAGCAGCCCGAGCCGAAGGCGAGGGCTGATAGTAATGTCGAGGATAAAAATGGTTTTGTGGACGAGTTATAAACTCTGCTTTTCACTTCGATTGCGAGGAAATAAAACAGTAGTATAACATAACATTTCTTTAATTAAAATTCAAAGTAAAATAATAAGAATTTTGAATACTGAAGGAAATTGTTTTTAAATCTTACGACATTGATATTAGGCTGCAGACCTATACAGCCTACTATTAAATTAATTTTGTAATAATAATTTTCTTAAATCAACTAACCTACCGTACTTGAATTACAATTTTAATATCTATTATATCTTAAAAAACACATAAGGCAAATAAATTAAAGTAAATATTATATAATAACAAATTCTATATATGAACTTCTTATTGCATTTGGCTGTATGGCTCATTTTCTTTGCCTTAATATAATACATTTATGAGTAGATACGTTAATGCCCTTGTGCACAAAATTCGATTTTGTGCAGCCTATACCCTGCACAAAGAAGCACTTTCAGAGTATGAGAAGTGAAATAGTAGATTTTACAACAAGTGCACAAAACAAACCATTTTTATCCGAGACTTTTAGCAGCCCGAGCCGAAGGCGAGGGTTGATAGTAATGTCGAGGATAAAAATGGTTTTGTGGACGAGTTATAAACTCTGCTTTTCACTTCGATTGCGAGGAAATAAAACAGTAGCATAACATAACATTTCTTTAGATACGTTAATGCCCTTGTGCACAAAATTCGATTTTGTGCAGCCTATACCCTGCACAAAGAAGCACTTTCAGAGCATGAGAAGTGAAAATATAATTTATTTACTTGTCAAGTGAACAAAATGGATAACAAAATAGTCAACCAATAACAAAATGGTTTGACAATTTCAAAAGTCAAACATTGGAATTCACATTTAGTTCTGGATGCAAAATTTCGATTCGGAAGAGTTGTTGCTTCGAAAAGATTGAAATCTAGTTTTCATAAATTGAATTCGGATCGTATCGAGAACCTGCTTCCATGTCAATCATGTAGTGCAAAGATTTATGTCTAGTGAAAATAGCAAAACTAAATTTTATACTTTTGGAGTCCCATAAATGTAAGATAACGTACATGTATTTTTTTATTCAATCTAGTCACAATTTTCACACTCATAACGTCATCCAAAAACCAATTACACACCAGCACCAACAAAATTGAAAAATGTTCAGTCCGGTTCCGACCGCGAACGCGAGCGCAAGCAAGGTTACGTACCCTTGCTACGACAATGGATAACGCATCTAAAAGATTGAAATGTGCTAGTTGTAATATAGTGATTTGTGAGGTGTTGGCTTTTATACAAAATAAACTCGATGTTATGGACGAGCAAAGCCTTGTGCAAATATGTGAGAGTGCATTTAGTACGGCGGACATTGAATTGGCTAAGTCGTTACTATTTGAATCGTTGAATAAACGGCCTACGACGCGAAAGCGTCAGGGAAAAACCTTACGAGACTTGGAGGATATAATTTGTTTATTTAAGGAGACAGACGATGAACAAATTCCGATTTTTGTGGCTAAAAGGTTGGAAAAATTGCCGCCCGTTACATTCGATCATATCGATGTTACCCCTTTGCTCAAAAAGATAGTTTTACTGGAGAAATGTATGCAAGATTTTAAAAGCCAATATGCTACCAAAAGTGAATTAAATGATCGAATTAATGAATATTATTTTAAAACTACGTCCTTTGTAAATCAAGAGAGAAATATAAACATGCAAAGAGGAGGTAGAAGTAAATTGTTTGATAGTGGGCCGATGGCGCTGCCAACATTACACGGCGATGAATCATTTACTGCCGAGCGCGAAGTTTCTGCAAATCATCCATCTCTCTCCCCTGTGCAGGAACCGTCACCTATACTGCCAATAGCGACAAGTGAGACAAATATGCGTATGAATGAAACGACAAATGGAAGCGACTTTTTAGCAAATAGTGAGATTCCGCCGCATACTTACTGTACACCGCCGTCGGTAATTGAAGCAGCTGATCAATGTAAACAAGCTTGTGATAAAACCGATAAACGTCTGTCGTTTTCTGAGATTATTCAGAAGACCGGTGAATGGAAGGTATCGAACAATGAGAAATGGACCTTGGTGCAAAGGCGGAGATTGGGGAATTGGAATCGGTTTATTAGTCACAAAGGGAAGGCGGTGGTTGATGTTGGTGAGACAAATATACAGTTCAGAGCGGCAGACACTAAAGTGCCATTGTTTATATCAAATATACATAAGGAGGTGTCGGAACAGGATGTTGTCAACTATATATATGAGAAGACTCAAGAACGAGTCACATTGGTGAAAATTAAAATGAAAAAGGAAAAAGACTATAATGCATACAAGCTCTTTGTAACAAAACATAAAATTGATACATTTTTGAATGAAAAGTTGTGGCCATCTGGAGTATATTTTAGGTGCTTCGTGCATCTGCCTATGAGGCGACACAATAAAGGAGTTGACAATATAGATAGAAACAATGAACAATCTTAGTAATATAGTCAGTTTCAATTGTAAATCACTCAAGAGGTCAATGGAAGGAGTGAGAGCGTTGTGTGAGTTGGCGGACGTGGTAGCCCTTCAAGAGACGTGGTTGCTGCCGCACGATTTACCGCTACTTGGCGCGATAGATGACAACTTCGGGTACACAGGGACATCGGCTGTGGATACCAGTGCGGGCCTGCTGAGCGGGAGACCGTACGGTGGCGTGGCGTTATTGTGGCGTAAAAGTGCGTTTGAGTCAGTGTTGCCAATAGAGTGTGAAAATGTGCGGGTATGCGCGATCAACATAACTGTGAGTAGTAGATCTGTAGTGATTTTCAGTATCTATATGCCTACGAATACGAATGACAATCTTCCAGAATTTACAGCCTGTCTAAGTACTATTCGCTCAATAATAGAGATAGAAGAGAATAAGGGAGTTGAGGCTTTTTACATCATAGGAGACTTTAATGCACATCCGAATGAGTTATTCTATAATGAAATGATGAATTTTTGTTTAGATCAAAGCTGGTCCTGTGTAGATGTGAATATGTGTGACAGTAATACGTATACTTTTACTAGTGACTCGCATGGCTGTAATAGATGGTTGGACCACTGCATCGTCACGGAGTCGGCACAGCAATCAGTCGTTACCGTGAGAGTATTGTATGACGTGTATTGGTCCGACCATTATCCAATTGTAGTAGAATGTGATTTGTACAAAATTAAGCTTAAATTGGTAGATAAGGTACATGATTATAATTCAACTGTAAATCGTGTTATTTGGGGTGAGAGGTCGACAGAGCAAATTAACAAGTACCACGATCTCTGTCATTCTGGACTCAGACTGATTGATATCCCTGGGGAGTTGCTTGATTGTTGTGATAGATTCTGTGATTGCAAGGAACATCACGCAGCTCTCGATTTAATGTACTCACATATTATAAATACGCTGGCAATGGCGGCCATTGACACTTATAAGAACAAGTGTCGGAGAAGGGGTGGCTATATCACTGGGTGGAATAAATATGTTGCGGATGCTCACCGCGAGGCGCGGCTTAGATTCCAAGTGTGGACAATGGCCGGGCGACCGGCTAGTGGTCGCATATTCGATGATATGGCTCAGGCGAGGAGATATTTCAAGGCCAAAATCAAGTGGTGTCAAAACAGACAGGAACAGCTTAAAATGGATCTCCTCGCTTCCAACCATGCCAGTAAGGACTTTAAGCGTTTTTGGAAAAACACAAACAAAATGAATGTGAGGCCTAGTCTCCCGGTGAGTGTCGGTGGCATCACTGACCACAAGCAGATAGCCGATGCCTTTAAGGAAAATTTTTCTGTACAGTCGCCCCTGAGCCCAATGTCTCGTCACGTGACCGATGCTGAGGCCATTGCGACAAGGCAGAACGTAAAAATTCCTGCTAAGAGGGTTGCTAGAATCATTTCAATAATGCAACGTGGAAAGTCACCGGGTCATGATGGCCTCAGTATCGAACATTTTAAACATGCTGGGGTTCATCTGCCTAGAGTGTTGTCATTGTTTTTTACCCTGTGCACGGGTCACTCTTATTTACCAGAACCGCTTATGCGGACGATAGTGGTCCCCATAGTTAAAAATAAGACGGGTGACACATCCGACATAAATAATTATAGACCCATCTCGCTCGCTACCATCACAGCGAAGGTACTGGACGGTTTGTTGAATGGCAGCCTTTCAGAGCACGTGACGGTGCACGACGCCCAGTTCGGCTTTAAGGCGGGAGTGTCCACGGAGAGCGCCATCTTTAGCCTAAAACACACCGTCAAGTACTATACCGCGAGAAAAACGCCGGTGTACGCGTGTTTTCTCGACTTGTCAAAAGCGTTTGATCTCGTCGTCTACGATTTGCTATGGGACAAGTTGAAGAGCGCGGGTGTGCCGGCGGGGTATATAGATCTTCTCAGATACTGGTATGCTCACCAGACAAACCGAGTGAGATGGGTCCGTACAATGTCGGATGAGTACAGGATGGAATGCGGTGTAAGGCAGGGGGGGTTAAGTTCGCCTTTGTTATTTAACTTATATATGAACCAGCTTATCGAGCGACTGAGCAGCGCACGTGTCGGCTGCCACATTGATGGCACCTGTGTTAATAACATTAGCTACGCGGATGACATGGTGCTGCTCAGTCCGTCGATAAGTGGGTTGAAAGAGTTACTGTCGACCTGCGAGATGTATGCGAAGGTGCACGGCCTTAGTTACAACTCCAAAAAGAGTGAGCTCTTGGTGTTCAGAGCGCCTAAGCAACGGCCTCGCCGTGTACCTTTGGTATATCTCAACGGTGCGGTACTCAATTTAGTCGATAAGTTCAAGTACCTGGGCCACGTCGTCACGGGTGACCTACGGGATGATGACGACATAGAGCGCGAACGCAGGGCGTTGGCAGTGAGGGCCAATATGCTTGCCCGCAGGTTTGCTCGATGCACGATAGACGTTAAAGTGAGTTTATTTAAGGCGTTCTGCCAGTCTTTTTACTCGAGCGGTCTGTGGGTATCATACACGAACCGAGCTTACAGCGTCCTGCGTGTGCAATATAACAACGCCTTCAGGATGCTATTGCGGCTGCCGTGGCGTTGTAGTGCGTCAGGCATGTTTGCGGAAGCACATACGGATGGCTTTCATGCCATTATGCGGAAGAAAGCAGCATCCTTACTACAACGTTTACGTAACAGTCGGAATGGCATCCTGAAGATGATTGTTGCGAGACCAGACTGTCTCATCCAGAGGCACCTGGTGGAGGTGGCTTTAGGTTTAATATGATAAAGAGTTACTTACTAACATTACTAACATAGCAGATAAGACAAATTGTTACTAACTTATTATTACTAACAATGTATGGACTGTAAATGTCTGAATTAAATCTTTTTTATTTTTTTTAAAAAATGTGTGTTTTAAAAATGTCATATTTAAAAAACATGTTTATAAAACAAAAATAATTAATTAACAAGTAGGTGTCACACTCTGGAATTCCGCCAAAGAGCAAGTAAAGATGTCCAATCGCAGTGTTAAAAGAAAGAGAGAAGAGAGAGAGTTGGAGTCTGGTTTTTTGCGTTTGATGGCAATAGCTTTGCTCCTTATTACATAGTACTTAAACATAATTATTGAAATGTGAGTGCACCTACTATTATAGATACACCTCTGTCTACACGCGTGATGTTATGTGTGTTATAACCTCTCAAACATTATTTTAAGTTGACTACAAAACTTTTAATCAGAAGGCCAATTCCCGTAATTAAAAACGTTCAAAATCTAGTCGCAATCTCGTCTCAGCGACAATCAATGTCAACAACTTTTCAAAGGTGTAGGAATATTTGTGGTATTTTCGACAGATTGAGGAGGAGGTAAGAGCGTGAACGTTCTTAAAATTACGAGAATTGCACCCCCAAAATGTGAACGTTCTTAAAATTACGAGAATTACTTTTTAGAAATTATTATTTTCCCATTTCCCGTTGATCTTATTATGATTATTTCAATGTATCACCATAATACGTTGGTATATTTATATTTTGAGATATATATATCGTTTCCTAACTAAGCAAGGATTTTCCTTAAATGCTCACAAAGTAAATGTCGAGAACGTACCGCTCGACTTTGAGTGTACGTACCTTGAAGTTAAGTAGGTACTTGTTGATATTTGCGTGCACACTCGAGTTGAGGATCGAACTGTAAATATTTTCAAACTTTTTTAAAGTTTATAAAATGTATTATTTTAAAACTTTTGTAAATGCAATTAAATGAAAAATCCTGCACTTACGTGTGACCACCAAGTGTACAAACACGATGTGAATGTGTGTACATTCACATCCTGTTTATACACTTGGTGGTCACAAGTAAAGCGCGCGTCGCTTCGTGAGGTAAAAATACTGTACAAGGATCTTTTGGCACTTGAATCACATTGAAATGGGGGCGTTGTTAGTAGAGAATTCTGAAATTGTTTCGTTAAAAACAAGATGGCGGCATTAGTTCCAATTTTGACCACGCGCCCAAATATTGTACAGCTATGTCTACACTTGCGTAGCTTAGCCGTAGACTGCTAAGGAGCAGCACCATTATTACAGTTTCTGTCAGTCAGTATTTTTTGACAAAAAAAAACTTATTCGACACAGATATGCATCTGAGACGGGCGAGCAGACGGTCCTGGAATCTATGCGGGACTACCTGATCAGCACCATTCAGAAGACCTTCGAGGTTGGCTTGCAGCAGGCAGAGCTGTTGTATGGCGAGCTGCTGCAGTGTACCAGGAAGAAGAATCTGGTAAGTACTTACCTAAGGATTTAATTATTTTGTGAATGGTTGGTGGACATGGACAATCGCCCAGCTGATGGCAAGTTACGATGGATAAGATTTTAAGTTACATATACGGTTGCCTTTAGACAGTTTGAAGAACCTTTCACGACCTCGGGCGATGTGACTTGCGACGAGATTTGCGTCAAGCGACTCACGCACGCGACTTCAAGCCATGCGACGACCCGTCAGTAAAGTTGACTTGAAAGAGCATGGCAGTTGAGAATATGTCATGCTCACTTAAATGTCTCACTGGTGGTGGCGCGTGTGTTGGATCATTCGGTTCCCTACGAAATGGTTGAGCTGGGTGGTGCTGATCCACGCGTCATGTTCGTGAACGGGCGCCATCTGTTGAGACTGGTCATCTCTTAACTGCCAGGGCTTATTTTTAATTTTATATTTTAATTTGTTTCTTACATTGTTCTCACATATAGAAGCAATAAGAATACTGTAACCAGGATTTTGTAAAAATGTCTTGATTTAAAAGAGTGTCCGTGGAGTTTCTTGCCCGTTCTTCTCCATAGAGATCTACGCTTTGGAATGGGCAACTAGCTTCAACTATCTGACTAACTGACCGACTATTTAATTTTGACAATTCAAAAGTGCCTGTAAATGGTTTAATCGAAATAAATGATTTGAGTTTGAGTTTGAGTAGCGACAGTGACTTGTCAGACCGTGCTCGACGGTCGCACCCGCTCTGAAGTCGTGGCGGTCGTGGCCGCCACGACTTCAGAGCGGGTGCGACCGTCGAGCGGTTCTTCAAGAATGACGTCGTTTTAGCCCTTTGTCGACGTGGTAAATACACATATCCATGCAAAGTTTCTTCTTTCTAGCACTAACCGTTTGGAAGGTAAGCCGACGACGGACGGACGGACGGACATGACGAAACTATAAGGGTAAGGGTACGAGACGTGAACTACGGAACCCTAAAAAATTAAGAAAATAATTTGGGTATTTGTTTGTCCAAGCTTAAGAAAAAGAAAAGGTTTTATAAGTTCTCGAGAAATCCCTATGCCTATGGTAGAGAATGCCTAAGGCATTAAGTCCGCCTTTGTACCTTTTTGTGCGAAAAGTTTAAATAAATAAATAAAAATATTTTTCCTACCTAATCAACCTCCGCACAAAATGCCTAATATTTGGAGTGTAGCTCTCCGCCACAGCTCTCAGGATATACGAGTATGTAGTAGCGACTACCCCGCACTCTACAGCAGCGAAGCAGTTTTTTTGTTTTTAAAGTTCCGTACCTGAGAAGGAAAAACGGAACCCTTATAAGATCACTTCGTTGTCCGTCTGTCTGTCCGTCCGTCTGTCAAGAACTTTTTTCTCAGGAACGCGTAGAGTTATCAAGTTGAAATTAATATCAAATACTCAGGGCTGCAATCCCTTGAAGCAGTGAAAAAAATTAAAGTTCTATGGTGCGTTTGTTTAGGTGATTAAAAAAAAATAAACAATCTTGGTATGTCTTTTTATCTAAAAGTTGTTTAAAAATTGTATCTAAAAATGTTTACAATTAGGTATTTACCTAAATTAATGTTAGGTAATAAACTAAATTTAATTATCCTTCGTATGTATTTTATACGACTACTTTAATATAAAAAGACATACCAAGATTGTTTACCTTTTTTTAGTCACCTAAACAAACGCACCATAAGTAAACGCAATCAAAAGATACGGGCGTTTATGTTCCGTTTACGCCGCATATTTTGACACTCGCAAGGGAATCAAAACCTATAGGGTACTTCCCGTTGACCATGAAATTTGGCAAGAAGCAATGTCTTGTAGCACAAGTAAAGGAAAAAATCCGAAAACCGTTGTATACATACCTACAAATTTGTACAGAACCCTCGGTCCGACTCGCACTTGATCGGTTTTTTTTAAATAAAAGTAGCCTAAGTTACTCCTTATAAGCTAACTGCCAAACAGACAGATAGAGAATCACTTTAAAAATTGTTTTTTGATATACGTACTTTCATGTGCATTTAGTAAAAAGCTTTTATTTTGACAGCCACAATGTTATTTATTCATAATAGTTATTTGTATAGACAAATCTCCTTATATTACGGCCTACTTATTATACCTATAAGCTTTGGAAAAACATGTGAACCCTCGCATAATAAAATGGAGATGGTACGTAATATATAACGTTTTTTCCTTCGCTGTTAGCTGTATGAGTTTATGGGTCTATAATACTCGGGAATACTGAGGCGGTTTCGTTTATTATTTTTTCGCTATCAAAAAGTTGGATGAAATAAGGAGAATTAACTGTACCTTTTTTATTCGGGGGAAACCTTCAAAAACACCCGATCTCCGGGGAGTGTGGGATTTTTACCTCACTAAAACCACCCCGGTGATCACCATCAGCACATAGGGGTGGTCCCGGTTCCTCTTAACTGTACCTACCGTACTTTCAGCGTGTGGTGTTTCAACATTCAAATGTTAGGTCTTTATACTGTGTGAATGATGATAGGGTTAGAAAGTGGGTCAATACCAAGATGACGACGAAATACGAATACAGAAGTATGGAAGAAAAAGACATGTTGCGCCGACCCCGAATAAATTGGGATAAAGGCAGGATGAATTGATTTTGATTGATTGATTTATTTATTTGTAGAAACATGAGTATACGTCATGCATGTTGTTCATAAACAAAAAAGATCCGTCATGTTCGGCCTTTGTGGCATACAAATATAAAGGTAAGAAGTCATTCCTAAATATTTAAACAAAGCCAAAAGTATTACATTTTCTCATAAACTAAAAATTAAAATTAAACAATAAATTTGAATTAAATTGTCCTATAATCTAATTATAAATTATAAAATGTCAGTAAATATTTGTTAAATTCGTAACATTACACCTTGTCATTTAAAAATTCTAAAATACTTGTAGTAGCTATGCTATCCCAACTAAATATAATTTCAGCCGCTTTTTTAATATGTGTGCACTTAGTTCCCTCCATCCCTTAAGAAGTTTATTGAATATTAAAGGCGCAATGCAAAATACACTTTTCCGCATTAATGCTGTTTTGGAACTATGTGAGCAAAGCATAGTGTTATCGTGTCTGACTGATGATGAGAATGATGATGAGGTTTTATACAGGCGCAAATTAAATTAGCTAGCGAAACCCCGCAGACATAGATACCCATCACGTATGGTATATATTATATACGTACGTGCGGTAGTTGATATCTAAATATGACACCTATAATTTAAAAAAACTTGTTTAGAAAATAAGCGTTTAGATATCCCCAGATATACCCATTAGATCTGCGAAGAATATACATTTTTTTTTTTATTAAACTGCATTTTCTAGCAGGTAACTGCTCTACCCCTACAAAGTCTCAGCGGTGTATTGCTAGCTAATTTAATTAGTTTTTTTTTTTTAATTATTTAGTATATTTCACTTCAAGACACAAACATCAGTGTAGCCCTTGCTCTTGTACTAGGAGTTCCTGTATCACAAGAGCCAATATTAGATTTAATTAGACTTGATCACCACGTGGTCCATCCGTATTTTCAAAATCTGCTCCATTTGTAGATGTTACGGCCTCAAGTCTACGCACCGCGCAAATATTTGAAGCAAGCTTTACCGTTTCGAGTCTGTATCCGGTCAGGGCGATCTGACCCAGGTTCACCTATTCAGCTTGGCGTCTCCATGTATCAGGCTTTATTATCTTTTAAATGTCTTTGACACATCGCTGGACTCTCGGGCCCCGGGCCTTTGGAAGGCGAACGAGGGGCCAAAGCCAACTCGCAGAGGACCCTTAGACAATTTTAAGTGATGAGGAGGCACTAACCGACAATTATCTCTGTATGCACCATGCAAGTGCACCCAAGGACAACCCCCGTTTGGTGAATTGGTTACCTTGAACTATGGAAGTACTATGTCCCCTGCCTGACCAATGTTTTACATATAATATACACGGATAAAATGGCTAATGGTTAAGGCTTCATTTATTATTAACGGCCTGTAAGTTACCGAACCATTTACTTTCGCGTTAAAACGGGCTCCAAGTTCGCGAGCGACACGGAACAAATATTTACTTCCCAATAATTTTCAAAGGGAGGAGGTGTTGAAAAACAAGATTT
This sequence comes from Apamea sordens, assembly GCA_945859715.1. Lineage (NCBI taxonomy): Eukaryota > Metazoa > Arthropoda > Insecta > Lepidoptera > Noctuidae > Apamea > Apamea sordens. The sequence continues at coordinate 4,848,839 of OX244002.1, forward strand.
TTTCGATGTACTGTCAAAAAACGAGATAAGAATGCAGTATCGTCGGATATAGTTAAAGTAAGAAACCGATGGATTTTTTCGAATGAAATTTAGTTTGATAAATGAACTGTTTCTTTTCTCTTTTGTTGACCTTACCTTATAAATACGCGACCTTTGAGATGAGACAGTCTTTCCAATTATGAGGGGATGTAATAATAAATATTAATTTGAGTTTGATCCTAGATGAGAATAGGCAACCCTCTCCGTGTAGGTACGGACCTATTACAACACAACATAATCAAGAAGATGAAGGTCGGTTAGACCTATATTGGTCGAGATCTACGTATTTATGGAAAACTTATCTAGAATATCTTTAGTGGGAAATGTTAATATAACCTTCCCTATTTTACAATAGTATTAACATAACATCACGCCTGTAATCCCCAAAGGGTTAGGCAGAGGTGCATCTATATTGCACCCGCATTTCGCCAGTTATTTTAAAGGTCTCTGCACACAACGGGCGGGGCGCGGCGGGACGGGACGGCGACGCGGCGCTGGCGCGGCGGCAGTGTTCACACTGCGAGCGCGAACACGTCCCGTCCCGCCGCGCCCCCTTTCTTTCATCAAAAAGATGTTGAGCGATCCAGACGTGGAAACGCTATTAATAGCTCTTATTTGCGCTAGCTAAGAAAAAACAACGTAAACGGAAATGGGTGCATGAAATAAATCAGAAACGTACTCGCGTCCCGCCACGCCCTGTCCCGCCACTTCCGACTGTATTCCCGCTCGGCGCGGCGGCGGCGGGGCGCGACGGTTACCGTCGCGTCGCGTGAGGCGTGAGCTGTTATGTTTCGTGATAAAAGTTTCACTAATATGAGGCACGAGGCTTCTGATTGCTAGATGTTTTCTTTCAAATTGCACTCGGCATTCCCGTCAATCAACTCAGCCTATCGCAGTCCAATGTTGGACATAGCACTCTCCCAGGCTGCGCCACACAACCCTGGCCTTTTCGGGGGGAAACCTTCGAAAGGATAAAACCCCTGGTCTCTGGGGATAAAACCAGGGAGTGTGGGAGTTTTACCTCACTAAAACCACCCCGGTGGTCACCAGCTGCATATGGAATGGGCACCGTTACCTCTGAAAAGACCAATCTGGAGCCCCCTCTGTGCAACGCCTGTTAGGGCTCATCTCTGGGGAGACTGTAAAGGGGTCTCCCCGAAACCTGACTATGCAAGTGTGCAAGGCAGCACATGACCACTGTGCGCCGCCTTCCCTGAGGTCACTCAGTGGGCCGTCAGAGTCCCCACTCTAATCTCCCGCGACCCCAAATTCCCGCCTGCGTTAAATGATGCAGGCGGGGTTTCGGCGTATTAGGCGTCGAGATGGTTGCCTCCTCGACGCCTTCTTCTCCGAGCGGGATCGGCTCTCTCACGATCCCGCTCGGCAGCCTCCTTCTGGACCATCACGGACTCACAGAAGGAGGCAACTTCCCTCCCGTTTTCTGTCTCCGTCAGCATAGCCCTTACTACTGCTGGTGGAGATAGGTCTCGCCCGATCCTAGCGACCAAAACCTGCCGCTCAGACGCCAACGCAGGGCACTCCTCGAGCGTGTGCTGTGCAGAGTCTAGGTCGCTTCCACAATGTTGGCAATTTACCGTGGCCTCACGCCCAATCTTGTTCAGGTACTCACCGAAGCAACCATGTCCGGTCAGCACCTGAGTTAGGCTATAAGAGTTGCGCTCCTCTCTCTTCAGCCAGGCTTTGAAGTGCGGTAGAACGGCTTCGACAACGCGCTTTTGCGAATATTGCGGCCGCTCACGCCACCGCTCGAGAGCGTGTCGCCGTTCCTGCCACCTCAGCCGAACAACAGCGATCCCTGGGCACTTACATACCTATAACATTCTAAACTGCGGAACATCTGTTCATAATTTTACTATACCTTTCGATGACTGTATGAACAACAACAAACATTATGTAACAGTAAATGTTCCTGCCCTATTTATAACACCATGAAATTCTTATCATGTTCTATACCATCCTCAAATAAATGTAATGACTTGTGCATTACTCATACATAATCATTATTTACCCATGAGATCCATTAATCATCGGTGATTTCCGACTGCCTCCAATATTTACATCCACAATTCATAAATATTACGGAAAGCTTTTAGTACAAAAACATGTGGTTCACTGCTGTCAGTTACATGTCACCGTATAGTGTTATTTACTAACACTTCGTTTTTAAGGACTATATTGTACTAGCCCTATAAAAGTCTTCGCTCGGAATAAAGTTTTTTTTTTAAATATATTTACAGAAAGTCGGCTCCGTACAACAAATAAAAACGATCCCACGTACACAATTATAGACGTGTTTTACTTATGGAGATCTAAGGAAACAAATTAATGCCAGTCGCGATTACGCTAGCATTTGCATTCAATGAAACCGATTTTGGATTGTCAAAGAAGTTGACTTACGTTACTTATTTGTAGGTCGTAGGTTTGAAGCCAGATAGGATGTTAGTTTGTTTAAATTATTTCATCACCACTACTCTCAAAACGGTGAAGGAAAACATCGTGAGGAAACCGGGATGCACCAAAAATTTTGACTAGAACCAATAATTCGAAGACTTGTGACATCTACCAACCGGCGCTGGGCCCGCGTGGTGGATTACCACTCCCTCTCAATGATAGAAGGCCTGTGTCCCAGCAGTGGGAACATTATAGGCTGATTATGCTTGGTCAGTCAGAAACATGAAACTCGTTGCCCATTCCAAAGTAGGTCCCTATGGAGAAGAACTGACAAGCAACTCCATAAACACCTGAGGGGCAATTCTCATAATTTTAAGACCGTTCACAGTCTGATCTCAATCTGTCAAAAAATACTTCTAATTTCCCTACATTTTGACAAGGTTTTGACATTTTTTTGTCGCTGAGATGAGACTGCGACTAGATTTTGAACGTATTAAATTACGAGAATTGGCCTTCTGATGTGTGTTTTTAGTATAGAACCTTTTCCTATACATTTACTAATGATTCTATACGTACCTTTATTTCTGTCCCAGCACCATTAACGTGGACATCGTTGTCAGTCTATTTCGGTGAAATCATAAAATGGACACAAATAATTACGTCCGTGTCTATCAGATCCTTGTATGGCAAGTAATTAGGCGTTGATGAAAGGGTCTCTTTACATAAAGGGCCACGTTGAATACAAGCTTCGTCCATTCATCGAATATTTATATACTAGCAGCGCCCTGCGGTTTCACCCGCATATGTATTGAACCATTGGGAATATCGGGATAAAAAATATCCTATAATATATTATTCTGATGTATAAGCTGTATTACTGTAAAGTTTCATCATAATCCATTCAGTAGTTTTTGCGTGAAAGACTAGCATCCATCCATCCATCCTCAAAATTTCATGTTTATAATATTAGTGGGATGTTCTATACAGGATGGCAGGGATATTGACGCGCAACCTGTTACCATGTATTCAGTATATGATTCTGAACACCTGAAAAAAATTTTCGCTATAGAAGAGGGGTCTAGAATCATGTGCTGGATTCATGGCAGGGATGTTGCGGATGCAGATTTTTTCACATCCGCGGACGCGGATGCGGATGCGGATTTTAAGAGGCTCACATCCGCGGATGCGGATGCGGATGCGGATCTGTACAAATCGACCCGAGAATATGTTTTACTACATATTTTACACTGAGATTTATCCCGGTAATTTTCAACAGGTTTGAAATAGGTCCGAATTTCACTTTGCGTAGGTGGTGGCGTAGTTCACTTGTCCAATAGGTTAACAATTTGAATTAAAAAAGCAGCACTCACTTTACTTAACGTAATACGTAGTACTTACGTACGTAAACAATACAGTTACATGTATGCGATGACACTTTTTAACAAAAAGCACAATAAAAAAGTAATAAAGTTGTGATTGTCTATTTACGACAAAACAACAAACGTGCGCGTCAGACCTTGTCACAGCACAAACAATAGCGAGGCGCGTCACCGTTACCGCATTCACCGATTCACCGAAGTCCAAAACAAAATTATTGCTTTCTTATTGGTCAATCAGCACGCGCGGTCGACACGCGACACTCGCCGGGTCCGTCCCTTTCTTTCTTGTCGCGACTTGCTACACATCCGCATCCGCATCAGCTCCGCATCGATTTATGCGGATTCGGATGCAGATGCGGATGTCTAAATCGATGCGGATGTTCCGCACATGCGGATGCGGATGCGAATATTCGCAACATCCCTGATTCATGGTTACAGTTTGCGCGCCGATGTCCTTGCCACCCGATATGTATGTTAGTTTTGGTACTCGATATAGTTTTGGATCGCGTTAGCTGTCAATCCCTCTCCCTCAATCACTCAGGTGAAATGTCATCTCCCTTCACGTAAGTTTTCACGGTGAGATTTACCGAAGAAACCGGAAGATTCGGCTAGATAGGTTTCGTTGTTCCACACAGGAAAATGTGACCGTAATCTTAACACGTGAGATGAGTCGATGAATTGATTGGACGTCCTAAGAATACTAGTAGACGAAAATATCCTAATCAATGTCAGTCGGGTAAGTAAGCTGGGGCCCGTGCCCAGGGCGCCATCATCAGGGGGCGGTAAATTAAAGCGCCACGCTTTCAAGTGACACACGCAGACAAGTGCACCAATAAAATTTGACTAATATATTGCTGGCAAAATTTCGAGCTCGCTTCGCGCGCCCTTGCAGTTTTGAACCTAATTCTTAAAACTTTTCTGTATAGCTCGTTTAAATACTTAATCTTACTTATGAGGCAGAGTGCTAAAATTTACGCGCTACCTACATAACGGATTGGCGGAGCGGACGGCGGCAGACGGCATTTTTTGCCCCGCCTCGAAAACATTCTAAATCCGGGGCTGATAAAGAGTTACTTGTGAGAGTCACTTAATTACCTATTACCTGTTATTACTGCGTTATGTCATTTGTTAATACATCACAGAAACATTGTATATTTTCTTTTCAATTTGGTTTTTGAAAAGGTTATTTAGTTAAGTCCTGAAACACTGGAAGAAAAATGTCAAGGAAAAACTACCGCAATATGAAAGTCAAATGTATCTGGCATAATAAATAATGGTAGATTGCCACCGTGCTCTCCTTCCTAAGTTAAACCTCTTTTAAGGCTTGACGTTTCAATTTCTTTTGACCCAGATCCTGCTCTCAATCTGTACAGATTTAGTATTGTTTTTCTAGAAATATGTTTTTTTTTACCTACTTTATTTATTGAATATAATTTTTGTGATGGTAATACCTACGAATGGAGAATCAAAACTAGATGTTAACTATCGTAGCGTTGGTAATAAGTTGGTAGAAAAATTCTACCGAACCAAACCTCATTCGTTCGATCAGACTAATGAGAGTTTTCATTAAACTTCACGTCATCACCTCGTGAGCGTCATTTCAGAAAACCCTATTAAATAAATGTCAAATACAAATATCCGAAAACACTACATTATTAGGATTAATAAGAATCTAATCCTTCCTTATCTATACTAATATAAAGCTGAAGAGTTTGGTTGTTTGAACGCGTTAATTTCTGGAACTTCCAGTCAAATTTGTAAAATTATTTTTACATATAATAGCCCAATCTTGAGGAACGCTATAGATTATTTACATCACGTCAATATTCTTAGAAGCCGAGCGAAAAGAAAAAAAGTAAGAAAGTTCGCTAAGCGAAAACGAAGTGTTCGCTCGGGTAGACGATGCGATGCGACGGGGTGGGTCGAACGAACAAGAAATTTAACGCGGACGAAGTCGCGGCCAAAAGCTAGTTAATTATAATAATATAGCCAACTAGATGCGAAATTCATAATTTATTTTTAATTAATTACAAAACAATTATATAATCTACGCTTTGCAATTATACCAAATTAATATTAAATAAAACATTTCATAGCCGGTAGTCATTTTCGTAGCCGTAATTAATAAATAATTACGACAAAATTGACATTTTGATGAGTCGTTTTAATTCTGTTTTAATAAGGTTTCCCAAAAAATGTAATAAGATGACAAAGTATTGCATTAATACTTTACTAAAATACAATACTTCCAGGAAGAGTAAAGCATATAAAAAATTAAAGTTAGAGTAGATTAGTATAGGCACCAAAAAGAAGCGTAGCTGTGAATCAATTTGAGCTACATTTTATAGCTTATACACACAACCATTCTTAAAAATTACCAATTAAACAAACAATGTCGTCTTACCAATCTCATTATTTAAAACTACTCTCTCATAATTTAAACGAGTATCACCACGAAATGAAGAGACCCCCACCTCAGTAGTAATTACAATTTGAAGCTAAGCGCAAACCAACAAAGGACAGATCATTATATTTTAAAACCAGCGGGGTAATTCCCGTAATTTTAAGAACGTTCACAGTCTGATCTCAATCTCAATCTGTCAAAAATATGTCTAATTTCCCTACATTTTGACAAGTTTTTGACATTTGTTTGTCGCTGAGATGAGACTGCGACTAGATTTTGAACGTTTTAAATTACGGGAATACGGGCCCAGGAGCATAACTAAAATTAAAACGACTCGGAACCAGAATGAAAACTTTAGTATTTTCAACAACGTCAGAGAATGTTAATCATGGTAGTAATGAAGAATTCAGCTTAAAAAATACAAATTTCTCCTTCAGAGATAGTTTGCAGCATAATGGAAAGGTCCGATTGATGGGCGTGTCTCGTTAGCACGTATAATGGACGACCCGGGGCGGCGGCCAACGAAGGCGTTTTGCAGGGAGATATTCTTGGCCCTGCACTTTTTATTGCCACTCTTGTTAAATTTCGCTTTGTGTTAAGTTAAAACATCGCGTTTAAATTACACTTTTCTTGTTTAAAATTTCACTTATATTGCGGATTATTTTTTGTACAACAAATTATCTGCTAAACTGGTTATCTTCATATTTACAAAAGCCAATTGTAGGTATAATTTGTTAAACAAATATATTTCGTGTACGCATTACCTACACCTAAGAGTCAATAAGTTGTGCTTACCCTTGTAGCTACTTTGATTTAAGCCAGGTAGCAATAGCAGTGGTTTTCTATTATTTTCCCAATTACATTCCGAAATTGGAACTGTGCCCGAATCATAAGGATAGGGACACCCGTATCAAATTAACACCTTTGTGGCTTAGAGAGTATATGAGAGTCAACCTTGTGGAAAATATTCAGTTATATCAAATATGGCATCGTATATTTTTAATAACATATTCCTTTACAAATTGAAAATGCCTTCGTTAAAAGCAATGTAACCGCTGCGTTGTCGAGTTTTACGGTATAATTTTACTGCTAAATAATTACAGAAATGACTGTCCATTAAAAGGGTTTATGGACGCGTTCACTACTGCATTTTACTGTCTATTACCTTCACTATGATATTGGGTGAGCTTTATCTCGACAATTATTTTCTATAGCAATATATGGATTGGTTTGAACAATTATTTGGTTCTTCCATTTCACTATTAAAGTATGCTCGTAAACACAATCAGTTTTGTTTTTCTTTTGGATGTGTTGTTTTTTGTTTTGTGAAAGATTGAAGCTATTATAAACACATAGCCACAGACCTTTAACCAATGCACATTGAGGTTATATTGAAATACACGAACAACAATTGGAGGTATCTTTACTTATTATTCTATTCAGTCGGATTACACCCGCACTAGCGGGATCACACTATCAATCACAATGTGAATCATTTTTGCTAATCCATTGCTTCATATGTTCGAAAAATGTATCTGCTCAGCAATGTAAATAACGCAATGAATGTTGTTGAGCTGTAAAAAAGAAAGCGATTTCTACTGCTAGGGTGTTACGCAATTACCCCGCTACTGATGGCAAATTGCACATTGGGTATAATTGCATTTTAAATAGAATAGAAGATAAATACGGTTGGTAATAAAGGTTAATATATAGCCAGGTAAACTGCAGGTTAAGTGAAACAAAGTTTTCACCGCGGAACACGTTCGTGCAATAAATACTTGGCTCTTACCTGTTTATAGTAAAGCTAGCTTAGCTTATGCCTGCGACTATGCCTGTGGAATATAAATATGTTCTTGCATTAAAATGTCTTTGTTCTAGTAAGGTACAGCTTGTATAAATAACATTTCCTATTGTACTAGTTTTATTATTACCATTCTTAAACGTTGAGCTGGTATTCTTGTTCCAACTTTACGTCGCTGAAAATTATTTTAAATTTTTTAAATTATTAAAAAAATATTTTTTTAAATATTTTCTTTTAAAGTATACTGACGGTGCGTATATTTTGTGCCCTGGAACTTATCAAACATCTAAGGACAGATAAGGTAACTAAACTTTAGATTCGGTTTTAAAAACAGCATACGCTCCATGTAGAATATAGTCGGTCTATTCTGTGATAATCTCACCATGAAAACTTAGGTGAAGTGAGCTGTCATTAAAGCTGATGCTAGGGATTGAGACCATCGACAGCTCACTTCACCTAAGTTTTCACGGTGAGATTTTACAGAATAGGTCGGCTGTTACCTATTCAGCTTCATCCGGTTATACTGCAAGCCGACCGCAACATAGTTAGGAAAAGCTATGCAGGTGAGGCTAGGCAGATGCTGATTCATGTTAAAAACAGCGAATTAGAAGTCGAAATCTAAGCAAAATATTGCAGTGAAGTTGTAGTTCGTGTCTAAAATTACACTAGCGAGACATAATAAGCCAGACATGTTGAAATTCATATAAATGGTAAGGAGACTACACTCTACTATTTCTGACATTATGTTTGCAGTTGTAGTAACTCTAATAACTAACAATGTCTTCTAGGAGAAATTTAGATTAGTTCCGAAATCACTTCAGTATTTTTAGAATAATATAAGTTTTAAAACAGTTTCGTTATGTTATGTGATTGTTGCCATCGCGAGCAAAACCTGGATGAGGCTGGCACAGGAGCGTGGGGATTGGCACAAGAAAAGATAGACTTATGCCCTGCAGTGGATGAGGTCACGATGATGATGATGATGATGAAAACAGTTTCGATATAGACTTTAAAGCGGTGTTATTTCAAGCCGTTGCTTTGAATAATGTAAAAGTGTTACCTACAATTAACTTTTTTAAAGTGATCCTAAAAGGGGCAATTTTTTTAGTTCAGAACCTTAAAAATGTTCAATATTCTACATGGTGATCTTACTTCTTCTCCTTTTCAATTGGACACTCAAGGCGGAGAGTGCGAAAGAGTTACATCTCAAAATAGTTGTCAGATTATGTTTAATTAAAAACATAATCATTTTCTATACGAAAATGTTTAAAGTCATCTTTGATTAGTTTTTATATTAGCGGGCAGGTACATCCCAGCTTCAGGGGTTGTATTGTTTAGTTGCCGGCAAATAAACATGCACGAAAAGCGATAATATTGTGTCATAGGAGCGTATGGGGTCCGGAGGTGCGTTCCTATACAATTCAGATAGCCGTTTATTACACAAAACACAATTCGGTTTGCTGGCTTTTCTATTTCAAGATAATAATTTGTAAAGAGCTAAAGCCTTTTCTTTACTTACCGTTTAAACACCCACGCCAACAAATCTGAGTGGCTGACTTAGATCTGTTACAAAGAAAACGGTAACTCCTTTTATGTTTTCAAGTAGGTACTCCCAAAAACGTTTTCAGGGTGACATCAAAAGAACAATGCCCAAGTTTAACCCGTCATATTTACATCTTCAAACGCTGTTTGCGAAATTAAATTATGTCTAGACGCCAACGATGGCAGTAGTACACACAATTGAACAACGAACGTATCTAATCATCCTTTGTGAATTGAAACTCTTTGGATCAAAGGATTTGGGATCAAAATGCGTGTAGAGTAAACTATGCTGGCGATTGTAAATTCAAAATCGAAGTTCAAATTGCCCTATTGAATAACTATTTTATGAAATCTTGACATTTGAGGACAATTCAAACAACGTGAGGTGTATTACTGGTTCTAATTATTATAATGCTGTAAATCCTATCCTAATATTATTATAAACGTGAAAGTTTGTATGGATGGATGGATGGATGGATGGATGTTTGTTACTCTTTCACGCAAAAACTACTAACCAGGATTTGGATGAAAGGACCATGGGCACTTTTGTATGAACACTGGGCCCACTTTTTCAACATTGTTCAACAGTGATGAAACCTATGTCATATGAAAGCTCTTGGCGTGTACTTTACTTTATTCTATGGCAGCTAAGTTCAAATCCAGCGCGAAATTGGTGTTTTAGTACGTTAAATGAAAATGCGAAAAAAAAAATCGTCTATATGTATTGCTGGTCAATGGAAGCCATCACCATGTCTACCTAGTCCCAAGTACCATATTATGGATATGACATGGGCACAACTTCCGATAGTGCGTCTACCCGTGAGACATGTACAGTAGTATTGTATAATGGCGTCTTTGCCTACTTGGTCATGGTCAATTAAGCCATAGGTATAATACATCCTCGATCTAAAGTGTCGTCTGCTACTTACTGACAGCTTATTATAATTTAATATCTATCAAAATAAAACAGATTAAAAAAACCGCAAAAAAACATTTTCGCGCTGGATTTGAACTTAACTGCCATAGAATGAAATAAAGTACACACCAAGAGGTTTCATATGACATATAATTCATCACTGTTGAACAATGTTGAAAAAGTGGGCCCAAAATGACGCATGGTCCTTTGGCACACAGATAGTTTATAACCAGGATTAACATATAGGATACTTTTTATCCCGATATTCCCATGGGATCGAAACTTATGCGGATGTAACCGCGGAGCGCAGCTAGTACCTACATATTTGTTACAGTCGCGAATCATAATTTGATCAACTTATTTACAACCTGCACCCTAATTGCACTTTGAATCACAATCTGAATAATTTTGAAGGATACTGTTAATCCATTGCTTCATAAATGTTCGAAAAATTTGTCTGCTCAAAAACGTAAATAACGCAATGAATGTTGTTGAACTGTCAAAATGAAAGCCATTACTACTGTTAGAGCTGATTTTACCAAAGTCAGATAACTTTTATCCTCGGAATAAAATTGACATCAGCTGACAGTACTACTATGAAAAAACTGTCAAAAATTCAAAATCTATTCTCAGTATAAGACTTATTCTACGTATAAAAGTTTGGTGGAATGCGACCTTGGTGTGTTACGTAATTACCGCGATGATACTATTTTACTTAATGACAAGCAAATTGCAAAAAATAGAAAAAATAATCGCGGGTTACCATAACGCATGAAGAAGGACATCATTAAGGAATAAAACAACTTAAGAGTTGGTTATTTAGTAACAAAATCACATATAAGATTACATGCACATTTGAAAAATGATTTAATTAGTGTTCTATTGTATGATACAAGAAATAGGAGAAATTAATAAAGGCACTTAAAAATTAAACAAAACGTTTAAGTTAAGTATGTTTTTTTGCACTGACACTGCAAACAAGTCTATCGAAAACCAACGTGCATGCTTATCAGCAGTGCGATTCTGTAACCATCTCACCGTGAAAACATAGGTGAAGTGAGCGTGGAGTGAGCTGTCATTCTAAATAATAGTAGGGATTGACACTACTGACAAATCACATCAAGCTCACTTCACTTGAGTTTTCACGGTGAGATTTTTACAGAATCGACCGGCTGGTGTCATTCCTCACCCCGATACGGCGTACGTTGTTAATTAATACAGGATGATTGACAACCAATTACGAGTACACGCACGACTGACATTTCAAAGAGAATTTTGGGTCATGGCCTTTGATTCAACGGAATTTTCAATACTTAAAAATTACCCCAGTCCCTAACCATTCAATTTAAACTAATAAAATATACCAAAAACTAAACTGTCGAAAAGGAACGCCTTGCGATCGATTGCCATTTTATGTGTGTTGGGTAAAGTCCCTTGAGTTTTCAATGTGGTACTAGCAGAAATATCATTCATCCTTCCTTTCGTATCCAGTAGATAGTATTAAAAGAAAAAAATAAAGGAAAATAAAAGGGAAAAAAAATACGCAGTAACTTCATGGCTAAAATAACTTTGAACTTGATTAAGTAAACGAAGTAATTTACCCAAAAAAGTTTGACAGAAGCTCCGCTAACTTAATTAACCCAGGCATTTTAACAAACGGTTTCTTGGATTTTACTTCTTTTGAAACTGATTTTCGTTAGAGCTTTTATAAGTAAACGTTAAAATTGAATAAATCGATCTTTGGACATCCTACTTAATAATATTATAAACGTGAAAGTTTGTATGGATGGATGTATGGATGTTTGTTACTCTTTCACGCAAAAACTACTGAACAGATTTGGATGAAATTTGGCACACAGATGGTTTATAATCAGGATTAACATAAAGGATGCTTTTTATCCCGATATTCCCACGGGATAGAAACTTACGCGGGTGAAACCGTGGGGCGCAGCTAGTTTAAAATAATTTGCTAATATATACTTAAAGTATAAAATTGCCGATTTGTACTGAAAAATTTAAATACGTCTTTTTTTTTAATTTAACATATTTATTTAATCAAAATAATAACCTTTATTATCTGTACATTACTGCCATCTAATAGGAAGGTTGCCTTTTGTCCAAATTACGAAAAAAATGGTAGTCCGTTAGAGCAAGGTCTGGCGAATACGGAGGGTGACGAATGGTTTCTAATTGCAGTTCCTGTAGAGTTAAAACGGTTTCTCGTGCTGTATGAGGTCTCGCGTTATCATGGAGCAATAATGGTGAAGATCGATTCATGAGTCGGGGCTGTTTCACTGCTAGGTTTGCTATCATTGTTCGGAGTTCGGCACAGTAGACATCTGACGTTATTGCTTGACCAGATCGGAGAAAGCTATAATGAATAACACCATGCTGAGACCACCAAACAGTTACCATTACCTTTTTATTGGTAAGCTTTGCTTTAGGACACTGTTGCGGCGTTTGACCTGGGGTCAGCCATTGCATTTTTCGCTTGCGGTTATCGTAAAGAATCCACGTTTCATCACATGTCACAATTCAATCCAATATTCCATCATTTCTGTATCGATTCAACAAGGCAACACAAGTTTCAACACGCGTTTCTTTCTGCAGATCAGTCAAATCATGAGGCACCCATTTCTCATATATTTTTATTTTATTGATTTGACGCCAATGAGTCAATATTGTTGGTAAGGTAACGTTAAACCATGCCGCTAATTCCTGGGTAGTTTGGCTCGGATCGGCTTTCACCATCTCTTTCAATTGAAAGCAGCACAGTGATTTTATGCTCCATTGGTGTAATTGCCGTATGGCGTTCCAGTGTGAGGATAAATAAATAAATAATAATAATAATTCATTGTTATTCACCTGTGTGGTTAACGTGGTCTTCCACGTGGTTTGTTCTTCAAATCAAAGTTTCCATCACGAAAGCGTTTAAACCAAAATCGCACGGTGCGTTCATTAGCAGTCCCCTCTCCAAGCGCAACATTGATATTGCGAGCTGTTTGATATTGCCGCGTTAGTTCCGCGTCGGAACTCGTATTAAAAAATAACTCGAATTTTCGAAGTATCCATCTTTCTTGTCTAAGCTGAATAAAAAAAAACAACTGAAAGTCGATAATCGAATGTTGCACACTTTTTAAAAGAAGAACTTCATAGGTACCATGTGAAAAAAGTTTCACTCAAAAATCTCAAACCATGAAGGTTCTATGTCAATTCGAAGTACCTATTACAATAAAATGGCAATTTCATACTTTAACCCTTACTATTTAAAATGTGTGTTGCGATTGCAAATAAACAATCTGTGTCGGCCTCATTCGCCTCACCTAAGTACATCAACATACACAACGCTCTTTTTAAAACGAATAATAATTATGAAATAGATTGTAATCACATATGGAAAGCATACTATTTTAGTACCTTCGCTGTGGCTGTCTGAAACATTTCCGTTGCCCGTGCCACAGAAATTCGTTAAAAACTAACTATCCAATTTGCGCGCCAATTTTCTATAATCAAATTACTTAACCGCAAAATAGGTTTGTTGCTCGGAACCATTATGTGATGGCCTTCATTCAAAGTTGCAATTACTGGGTTATAATTTAGGGCCAATCGATACAGGGAATTGAATTATTGATATTATATTGTATTGTCAATTTTCGACATAATAATAAATGCTGGCAATGAAGAATAACCTATACGCCAAAAAAGATATGAAAATCCATGGAATAATGCACAAAATTGTCTATGGCGCCATTTACGCAGATTTAAAAATAGAAGGAAGATATGTACCTAGGTTTTTAATTTAGTTGAAAATATGTTAGGCTTTATTTAAATGTTTCAACATTTCGTCTTCATTTTAATCATTATAATAGTTTTCTGCAAGAGCCGTCACTGTGTGGGTGTAATCTAATAATAAACACAATAAGGTATGTGGTTTCTGTCATACTTTTACAACAAAAATAATTAGACATATTCTATATTACGAAATGATGTCACTTTCAACACCATTTCTAATTTAACCTGCTCATACTCAAAATCAAATCTAAAGTCATTTATTCAAATTAGGCTGAGAATCAGCATTTTTCGAACGTCAAAATTACAAAACACAGTCCCCCAAAAACGCCCGCCCGTCACCACTTCCTAGTGCAAAACCCTGGGAAGAAGAAGTGGCGCAACAAACTCCCCAGCAGCACAGCTGTCTGTTCAGTTAGAAAATACTTGATTGTATAAAATAGTACCTATGTTAAGTAATTAACATTACAAGACACAAAACATAAAATTAAATTATTTGCCATATGTCAGCTAGCCACGCCAATACGAGTATACCAACAAATATAATAAAAAACATACGTACTCAAGCTAAAATATAATTAATTAAAATTAAAATGTAAATAAAAATTTACTACCTAAATAAAAGCCTCCAGGCATACATTTTCTAAATTCTCTTTTCTATGGACTGTAGTTGTCTGATAATAAACAATTTTTATTTTATTTATTTATTTTATAAAGGGCGTGACAGCTTACATATTTATACGGCTCTTTAGTCAACTGAGGCCGCTCGAACTTATCCCGTGGGATGCGTTGACTAAATAATTAATTTTATTATTTTTCCTTTATCAATTGCTGGGTTCTGTTCACATAGCTGTCACTTGAAGTCACAAATGATAAACTAGGATCATCGAAGTAAAATAAATAAATAAGTTAATACTAATAACAATAACCTGTCAGTAAGCTAATTCTGGAGAAAGAACATAAACATTGTCTTGAGTTAATTAGGGCGACCAACTGTTCTTATCGTGTAAGTAGTCGTTGATGGAATAGTATGCCTTTGAACAAAGGTTGGATTTTAATTGAGCTTTAAACGCATTAAAAGGCAAGTCTAGCAAAGAAGAGGGTATCTTGTTATAAAAGGTTATACCAATCCCAACAAATGAGTTATACTCTAAGGAAAATCGTTATAGGCAATTAATACAAGAAATTGAACGACAATTTTTTTTTTCAGAAAATCGATACGCTCTTCGTTTCTATTTACTGAAAAAAAATAGTCTACTATTTTTTATTGCGTTAGTTAGTTCCACCTGCTTTTAAAAATACTTTTTTGTTTTGTTATTTTTCGTCCAGTTTTACCGTGATTTGTTTTTAGTGTCGGGATTTTCGTAAACAACTGTTTGTTGGGTTTATGAGCCTCGATAATTTGTGGTTGTAGGTTATAATACATTATAATTGGTGGCGTGACATTCTGTGTTTACTACTCGCTGTGTTTTTTTTTGTGCAGCAATTAAAGGTTGTGGTGGTGTGAATTACGATTATTATTTGGGATTTGTCGGAAAGCTATTTTGTTGACTAAAGTTATTTAAAGGTTTATTTGTAAATAAATAAACAGACCCAATTATTATAGCTTGTTGTGGGTTCGAACTCAGGCACTTTGCGTTAATAATTTCATCACCACTGCTCTCAAAACTGTGAAGGAAAACATCCCGAGGATGTCCTAGAAAGTTGTTCAGTTAAACTACCACTCTTAAACGTAAAACGTGGTAGGTAGTTTAACTGAACAACTACACACTTCCTGATACATGCTGTATAAAAATATCAACGCAGGAGTTACGCTAAGTTTGCTCCGATGCGTAGTAATTTTTAGTGGGTTATTAAAAATTTGCTGGTCCATACATTTTGATCGCGGAGATATTGCGCTTTTCTATGAAACAGCTGTTTTTTTATTTTTATAACCGACGAAAAATGTCTACGCTAGAGAGTCCAGAAACATCTGCTCAATAACTCATGGTTACAGTTTGCGCGTCGATGTCCATGCCACCCTGGTACATACAAATCGTACGAAACAAGGACGGCTAACTAGTGTACTCGTACCTAATAAATTAAAGACACCAGACGAACATATGGGTCACCTTGCGTGTCCTTATCTTCGTGATATATCAGACCTTCGACCTTTTGTTTATGCGAGCCAATTCCACCACTGGATTCCATCAATAAAAATCTATTAGACTAATAAAACTAAGGGGCAGCCCAATTAGTATCAATTTCTTAAGGACAGCGTCCGACTTCTACGTAGGTAGGTTCCCAAGGTCAATAGCCGACCCAAGCAAGCCCTTTATCAGTAATTAAATTGAGTTCGTGTCAAATTCTTTGCGTTTCACGGGTTTATTAGAATAAACCATTAACATTCCGAGGTGATTACGGAGTTAAAATATATTGAAGTTAGGTTGTTGACCCTTTCGTTTTTATTCGTACGTTTAGTGAAAAGCAGGACTTTAACAAAATAGCTATTCAAATAATATCTAACTAACATGAACAACCAACCGTGATTCCTTTCAGGCATTTGTTAAAATGAAAAGCCTTTTTCATTCAGACTGAATAATCTGAATCCTAAAAACCCAAATTCCTTTTAAAATTATTTTATAGGTAAGTACCGGTTCTAATGAAAGACGGAACATAAAATGAGATGTTCTGCGAAAGATAATATTTAGGCTAACGCTCCTATAGAACGGATTAAACTATATTTTTCCGTAGGGAAATAAATCCACATGTAAATACCGTTTGTTGTTTGTTTGGGAGGAAAGAGGGTTATATCGGGCTCCTATCGAGTAAAGCACCACAGCTTCTTCTACCACCATGAGTCTGGAGTGTGAGGTATACTCAGTACTCACACATGCGATCCTTACTCACGCTGTGCTCACGTTAGCCTAGAATAGAATAAAATAGAATAGAATATTCATTTATTTGCTCAGAATGTAGGTGTTTACAATAAGGTGGTTACAATAATATGAAAGAAGCTTCGCTTCGCTAGCTTCGTTGGTGCATTTTTTTACGCGACAAGTTCTTTAAGCGCGCTTGATTTTCAACTGGCGGTATTGAGCCCAGCATTGAGAATCCAACTGAGTGCATCCTAGCTCGTCAAGAAAAATCCTCTGTTGGATTTTCTAATTTCGGCGCTAAGCTGAACGTTGGAAATCGAGTGCACGATAAAAAATCGCTCATGCGTACCTGGGCCAAACCATATCGAATGATACTTTCAACAATATCTTGCAATACGTCTTCTGGCTGTCATTTTCTGGAACAGTAATTTTCTGGTTAGCATAAGCAAAGCACAATCAGCCTATAACTGTCCCACTGATGGGCCTCCTCTTTGTGAGAGGGGCAGACCGTAATCCAATCCACCACATGATTCCACCTGCCTATCACCTAATAGAAATAATCTTCTTCCCCAGATCACGGTGTTCAGAATCCAGGAACGTGCGGAAGGTGGCGAGGTTCAAGAGTTGGACCAGGTCATCTTGACAGCATTGTTCAGAGCACAACACCTGTCTCCAAGCGAACAGCTTTCCTTGGCCCTCACATGGAACCGAGTGGATATCGCCAGGTCGGAGATCTTCGTTTATGGGCAAGAATGGCCTCCAGGTATGTGGAAATAAGAGTTCATTCAATAAATGTCATGTTCGTGAACGGGCGCCGTCAGTAGGGACTGGTCAACTCTTTGCTGCCATGGCTTATTTTGATTTAATTTAATATTTGAATTGTTTTTTTTTTATCTTTTCATTACGGACGCTTTTATCGTTCTCATGTGCATAATTTTGAACGTGAATGATGTAACCAATACTTTGTAACAATATTATTATGATTTAAAAGAGTGTCCATGGAGTTTCTCGCCCGTTCTTCTCCATAGGTACGCTTAGGAATGGGCAACTAGCTTCATCTTTTTGACTGACCGACCTTGACAATTCAAAATTGCCTGTAATTGGTTTATTTGAAATAAATAGTTTTAGTATAAAAAAAAAAAAAACTTTTGAACTTTAAACTTTTCTTACATAGAACCACCAAAATAGGCTGTTAGCTGTTGTATAGGAATTCGTTTTTTTTCTCCACGATCGTATATATTCATAGTGACAGTTGTTTAATATGACGGGTTCTATCGCCCATGACGGATACAGATGACTAAATTGCCACTCTGTATATCAAGAGCACAAAGCAAACAAGGAGCAGTGGTGGCTCAGTGGTATCGTCCCCGACTCACGAGTTGTAGGTCGTGGGTTCGAACCTAGACAGGCGCTTTACTTTGTGTAAATTATTTTATTACCACTGTTCTCAAAACGGTGAAGGAAATCATCGTGAGGAAACCAGCATGTCCTAGAACCAAAAATTCGAAGACATGTGTGACATCTGCCAACCCGCGCTGGGCCCGCGTGGTGGATTGAAGCCCACTGCCTCTCGAGAGGGGGAGAGAGGAGGCCTGTGTCGCAGCAGTGGGAATATTATATAGGCTGATTATGCTAAAGCAAACAAGCGGTTACTCTTGTATTTTTACTACCAATAAAAACACAGGAGACAAATGTGGTAGGTACAGTCACCAAAGGAGACTGACTGAGGAGGGTTGTCGGACATAGTTGAAGTTTAGTCAGAAACCGATGGACGTTTTCGAATGAAATTTAAATTAATTAATAGAGAACAAACTCTTATCAAATTAAATTTCATTCGTAAACATCCATTGGTTTCTTACTAAACTTCAACTACCTATATCGGACGACCCTGGTTACTTATCTATTTTGGTCACTGTACCTAATTAATAATAATAATAATATCCCTGGACATTTCACACAGCGCCATCTAGTCCCAAGCTAAGCAACCTAATGCTTGTGTTATGGTAACAAGATGGCTGATAAACTACTTATATACATTTTTTTTTTTGTAAATACATACATTTTATAGATAGAAAAACACCCAGACTCGGAACAAATACATGTAGGTCATACAAATATTTGTTCCGTGCGGGAAACGAACTCGCGACACGCAGCGCAGCAGTCAATCGCTCAACCACTGCGCAATTGTGTTTCTATTTGATTTTTACTGACAACCTATTTCCTTAATACTTTCATAAAACAGAACAGCTAAAACTATTCTACTCAAACTTGTCAACAAGAACAGCTGTTTAGTAAGTTTCATAATTAATTTTGTAATAACGTCTTAACAAAGGAGTTGCCGAAACCGTTTAAGTGAACTACTCAGTTCTTCAAAAGTTCAAAGCATTTAGATTACAAACTAGTTACATCATAATATCGCGAACATGATGTGCAATTAGCATATTACATATTTTAGTACACAGGTAAATGATAATATTTAGAGCTATGAGAAGTAATTACGTCAGTAGCTTACCTAAGCTACCCAGCTAGCTTACCCAGACTATTCCTAGGGGTTGTTTTAGCTAATTGCAGACACATTATATTATATATACCGTACACAGGTACATATACATAAATGTTCATAAAATACTCAGATTGGGTTATTTAATAATCGCTTTAAAATGAAATGTAACGTGCTGGAAGTAGATAAAATTCGGAGCTATTGAGAACACCTCTGGGAATGTACAAGGTGGAGATGACAATATGACAATAAAAATGTATCAATCTAATGACGTCCCCAGTTTGCATACAAAAATTCAATCAAATATACCCAATGGTTTAGTCAGTAATAGGGTAATAGCTAGTCAACGTTTGATAAAAACCCATCGTCGGCACAACACTAATAATTAGTTTTTTCGAAAAATCACTTTTTTTTTTCATTTCAATGTTAGGATGTTTTTGATAGTTTCAAAACACTCCTGTGCAATAGTAAGGTCAGTGTTTTCATTTATTGTTTTATTGTCGTTTTCACATTTTATAATGAGAAACAAACACACCACAATTTAAATTCCTAAAGGTTTACTTATACATTTATTGGGTTGTGGAGATCAGACAGGCAGTCGCTCCGTGTAAAATACTGGTTTTCAGCTGTATCCACCTGGATCCTGGACCTTGTGGAAATTGATTAATTGTGTATTAACCACCCCTATTTGGTTAATACACCATATATACGCACTAAGCGCTTCTCGTCATCTTTTCTGATGCGCACAGCTAAGGAGTGGAACCGTCTGCCTGCGTCTGCATTTCCGAGTTCATACAACCCGAATCTCTTCAAGGCGAGAGTGAATAGGCTTCTTCTGGGCAAGCTTGTTCCACCGTAGATCTCATCCCTGCCTCTGGGCTGGATTGAGGTCAAGAGTGAGCCCATTGTAAATAAAAAAAATAAAAAATTAAGCAGGTAATGACTTTTGTAAAGATTCGGTAATACTAAATTGGGCTCTTCCAGCAATTCAGGTTCTATCTCACGAATCGAAGCACGCTTTACGCTTTGCTTACCAAGTGTATAAACACTGTGAATGGTAGCGTCAGCACAGAACACGCACTTCCGACTTCGCCATTGTCTTGGACAGTACAAAGAACTCCTGCGCATTCAGCAAAAAAGCGAAAGTGTGAAAGCGCGCGACGCTTCGTGAGATATAAATACTTGTACCAAGTTACGTGCAAAAAGAACCTGAATAACGTTGCAAGTCACTCTCACACGATACAATTTTTTTAATAGAATTCTCATTTGTTAACTTCGCAAACACAAAACCATTTACGAAGGTCCTCAACCTAAATAGTTACTATAGAAACCCCTCACAAAATTAATACATTCCAAACTAATAAACGTAAATTAGTTCACAGTTTAAACAGTGGAATCCAACATTAAAGGGTATATTCATTAACAGACCCTACTAACTCTCAGCGCTCACAAATAAATTACATTTGGACCGTACGGAATAAATTCATGGATTCTGGACCCTTATTGGGTTTTGGACGTACAAAACTGATTTACCGTCATATTCGCACAAATATTTTATTAGGAGATACAAAATGTAAATGTGGGTTGTATGATTATTTGTGTACAACTTTGCATATAATAAATAAACAGGCAAAACTTCTGATGGAACTGCTTGTAGCGAAATAATAACAGCCGCATGGATCGATCGATCAGGTTAAGCTACGCTTGCCGCGGTTGGTCCGTGGATGAGTGGCCATCATTACATACCCTGACGTTAGAAACCCAAAGTCTGACAACCAGTCTTACCAAGGATATCGTATTACCCAGTAATTGGTTTTTGGTGGTCAGATAGGCAATCGCTCCATGTGAAATACTGGTATTCAGCTGCATCCGGTTTGACTGGGAGCCGACCCCAACATAGGAAAAAAGACTAGGCAGAAAAAATCCTAATGGTACTGTTTTATTTTTCTGTGACTTTTAATTTAGTTAGTTTCGATAGAAGTTTACCTTTGCGCTTTTATAATTTCTAACGTGACGATATTACCGTGGACGTCCACGTCCACGTCATGTCAGCCCGATAAAACAGGAAAGTAAAATGTATGGAAACATAATTATGAAGACGCTTTTAATTTCCGTCCACGATAAAGAAAGAAAGAAAGAAAAGATAAAGTGTTTATTCCGCACAAACAAAACGCACATTAAAAATTTTAAAAAGACATTAAATATACACATAAAATGTTGACAACGTAACCATAACGTTATAATGTGCACGTATTTCCAAACATTTGACATTTACGTTAACATCGTCACGTTAGAAATTATAAAAGCGCACATTGAAATTTCGATGAATAAGATACAAGTTACCATGCTGCGGGGTAATTGCGTAACACACGTCTGTTATCAAAAAAAAAATCTTCAGTTTCATAGAAAAGTGCAATACCTACGCGGTCAAAATGTATGGAACAGATTTTTTTTTTTAATAATCGACGAAACATTTCGACGCTATGGGGTCTAAACTCATGTGCTGAATCCATGGTTACAGTTTGCGCGTCGATGTCCCTGCCACCCTGTATACGTTGTTGACCAGACACATTTTTCGAACATATGCAGCAATGGATTATAATTATAGCAATATCCTTCAAAATTATTCAGATTAAGATTGATGGTGTATTACGCAATTAGGGTGCTACTTTTCATAGGTTAGCTCATCTACTAAATGATAGGTACTTAGGATTCCCATGAATTTGCCTTTCCAACTATGCATGAAAATTAATAATGCCCCACTTAAGCTCGTCCCAATGTTATTGCCACTTTCGTTAAAGGTCTGTTCCACCAGCCATCGCTACTTCTCCATTAAACGCCATTCGACCCCACTTCGACTAGTGATCAACTTACGACTCAACATTCGTCGTCAGAGAACAAGAAGTCGGAACATATTTATTCTTTTTCCCTTATTTGGAGTCGGCGCAATATGTGTTTTTCTTCCATACTTCTCAGCATTATTTTTTTTTTCGTTAGCCTATACACCGTTAAATTTTAATCGTTTTAATCAGTTGGTCCATCGATTTATGTTCGCATAACTCGACATAAATGTATGGATCAACTGATTTTTTTTTTCACGATTTCAGGCTTGGTCTCGTAGTAAAAGTTGTTCATAATGATGAATACAATGACCCCTTTTAAGGATTAAAACGATCAAAATTTAATGGTGTATTGTGTCCCACTGCTGGGCAAACGCCTCCCCTTTGTCGTCCCAAACCTTCTCAGCATAATCAGCCTATAATGTTCCCACTGCTAGGACACAGGCCTCCTCTCTTCGGGAGGGAGTGGGCTGTAATCCACCATGCGGGACCAATGCGGATTGGTACTAGTAGATGTCACATGTATTCGAATTTTTGGTTCTAAGACATGCCGGTTTCCTCACCAGGTTTTGCTTCACCGTTTTGAGAGCAGCATAAGTACTTCTCAGAACATATTATTCTGAAATATCTGACGTTAACTTGCGTGTGCTGGTACATATAGCAGAAATAACCAACTCATTCATGCTCATGCTTAAACTCAAAGTAAAGGCATGGAACTGGAAATATATTTTCATAAACATTAATAAATCATTCTTGTCCTGACCCCGTCAGAATGAAAAATTACATGTTTGAATTGACATTGTGTGATTTACGACACAGCACTTTTTTCACTAACTAGTAGGTATATCTTTTCTTGTGGCAACCCACGCAATTATCAAGATAAGCTAGAGGCGGCCCAGCTGAGTGTGAAGTTGAGCTGTGGATGGTGGTGAATGATGATGAAGAAGTAATATCTCCTATGGCTTTGCGTTCAGTATGTTTTGGTGAAAAAAGGATTTTTTACCGGCAGTTTTTCTGGCCATTCAGTTACATAGCAGAGCCAGGAGTTTGAAAGTTTGTGGTGTGATACCCCCGTGGCTCGGAAAGCCCGTTAAGCCGTTGGTCCCGCGCCTGATCTCTTTCTTATCGTGTCGGATTATGGCAATCCAACATAATAGGAAAGAGATCCCCATCAGACTATGTAAGTGAGGGAAGATTGAATGCACCTGTGTCAGCGCACACACTTGTGCACTATAATATCTTCCGCGTAGATGGCCGTCTCCGCACAGATTGGCTTTCATGGCTTAAATTCGGTCTAGATGACTACCTATACGATGTATATCTCCTAGGACTTTGCGTTCAGTATGATATTGGTGCGAAAAGTAATTTGCCGACAGTTTTTCTGGCCTTATATAGCTAGAAATATCCAGTATGAATATGAATACACATAACAGTAATAAAAGAAGAAACACATATATTATTAGTAAGTATTCAGTTTGATGTCAATATCAGACTACAAATATTTCCATTCTCGCCGACTATTGGCATATTACCCCTGTGGTATATAAGTTATTAAATATTACACACGTGGAGGCGTGCTTATCGGAAAACGGAATAGCTTTTGTTGCTAATTCCCTAGGGTTGCCTTGTATACGTATTCCGGGATGGAAACTTTTCTGTTTTTCTCCTTTTTTTCTATTGAAACGAAATAACAAGTTGTGGAGTTTTATTATGCGGTGAAAGTTCTTTGTTGGGCTAGTATAATTACACATAACATAACATCACGCTTGTACACTCACATTTCGCCGTTTATTTTTAATTCCCATGTAATAGGGCGGGCCTTTGCCATCAACCGGGGACGAATTCAGATTCGGGGCTGCTACTGTGTAATTAACTATCTTCAATTCCCTATTGGCCGCGTTAGCCTTTTGGAACGAAGTTCCTTATCGCGCGTTGCGAAAGGGGGCTAGACGGAAAAAATTAAGACCAAAAGTTGGAATGACACTTTTTGCTATAGTTGTAAGCCGTGAGGCGTGCGCGTGTTTCTCTGTCTGTCTCTCTCTCTCTCTCTCTCTCTCTTATAGAAAGCAAGCCAGGGTGTCCCTTGACACCTCTCAAGTTTTTTTTTATTTTTTTGGGTCGCTATAATCATCATATGACTTTTCCCGCTCTGGGCGGAGCGGGAGGGCGTATCAGACTTTTACTGACTAAAACCCACCCATGTTCCTTCAGTTGCCTGTGCCAGGGGCCACGGTATCTCTTTCGAACAACCCGCGACCCTGGCAGGCATCGGCCCTAGCGGACCCCGTCAGTTCGTGCTGACATCTCCGGCCACGAAATCGGCGGTACACAACACCCTTCGGCCATAACTCTTCCTTGAGGAACTTCTCTGCTTATGACTCTTGTTTAATTTTTTCTTGTTAACTTACTAAACGGACACTCAAACAGCGTCAACTTTCACAACGACTATAGTTGTCTCGTTTTAGCATGGCAATAGTGGTCATTGACCCACTTACATTTCCAAACATTTTTTATTTCAAAAGCTGAAATAAAGTTCGTTGTCGTCCTGAATCAATATCTATCGTCAATATCTATTCTATCTTCTGATCTTCACCTTGTTCCAATAAATATGAAAGTATTAAAAACCATACATTTATTGTTTGAGTTCCTACGGAGAGATATTAGGGAAACGGTAATGGCCGCTGTTGCCATACTAAAACTATAGATCTATTCTTTGAATTAAGCCACTTCATTCGAAAATACAAAAACCCTTGGGAACCGTTGCCATTCAGCCGTAAATAACAATAGCAGATAACGTAAAAGCGAGGCAATTGAAAGCTTAGCGTCCAGTTAAATTTACATAGCACAGACATAGGGATCCGTTATCGCTTCCCAGACTTCTATTTGATTAACGGAATTCGTATAGGAAATGGAAACTAAAGAGAACAAGGGGACCCTTTGGATTCCTCCATTTTATACAAAACAAAAGGGGAAAGTTTTGACGCCCAACTTTGTATAAATATTGGAATACGGACAATCGAATCGTAAAAATTAAAAGGGTTCAATTGTTTTATTGTTTTTTGTAGCCAAAAGGTCGTGGAAATTCAGAAGCTTTTGCTTTGTTTTGCACTCGTTGATAAATACGTGTAACGGGCATGTTGTTTTAAGGTGAAGAAAAAGCTAACCCTTTTCCATCCGAAGCGAAGGTGAAAAAACAAACGTAATATTTTGCCTGCTGACAACATTCTTTCTGCCAAGTGTGTTGAATAAAGTATGAGTGTGGTGTTTGTAAGTTTGCAATTTTCCGCTTATGGAATCCAAAGAGAGTACGAATGTGTTAGATGATGCCAAATGCCCAAACACGACATTTGGCATGAATATAGAAGACTAAAAGTTAACGTAATTGGACAATGCATTGAGTTTGTTGGCACCTAAATACCACGTAATATTGACACGTAGTTTTCGAAGCTCAATGCGCATAGCTTTTAATAAATGTGGATCGATCCTGTTTTCTGGTTAAACACACCATACAACATAGCTGGTAACTCCTGAAATAAAGAATCTTCTCTATTACCTATTATCTGCTAAGTTGTTTCCCATTCAACCAGTCCCATCTCCCTCAAGTTGCAAAACACTTTTCTTTTATCTCCTACACGTTATAACTTAACTCAATGTTGCATGCAGAACAAGTACAAAACTTACTTTGTTACAAAACCAAGTGTCAGTTTAAACTTTTTACTTTACAAACTCTGGTTACTGCTCGTTAACTTTTAGGTTAAGTGCTGAACACAGCATGATTGCCTTGTCATTAACAGAAACACACGATAATGCCTTTTGTGAGTATTCGCTGCGTTTTTTAGCAGTCATGTTTTTTTTAATGTCCTTAAAAGTTCTTGGATTTTGATTTACGAAATCCATATGACGAAAACTTACGTGGAACTTCTGCATTGACTAGATCAAAATAATAAAGCGGGGCTATCGTTGCAAATGCTGTATTCAGGAGGCAGACAAAATACAAAATAAATTTTGCCACTTAGGTAGACGTTGCGTTCGTGCACATGACATATAAGGTTGCGCTTATATTTCTAAACCAAGTACCTAAAATAAAGACCAGTGGGCAGTGGCTACGTCTGTCCTGATATATTTAAAGTTTAAAAATCCACTATGGCTATAAAGGATTGAATGATATTTACTTCATCTATAAACTGAGGGGCAACTCTCGTAATTTCAAGACCGTTCACAGTCTGAAGGTCAATTCTCGCAGTCTCATCTCGGTGACAAACAAATGTCAAAAATTTGTCAAAATGTAGGAAAATTAGAAGTATTTTTTGACAGATTGAGACTGAGAAAAGACTGTGAACGTTCTTAAAATTACGAAAATTACCCCTCTGATCTCAGTCTCAATGTGTAAAGAATTCTAATATCCCTATAGTTTGACAAGTTTTTGACATTTGTTTGTCGCTCAGATGAGACTGCGACTAGATTTTGAACGTTTTAATTTACGAAAATTGGCCTTCTGTTCTTCGGAAACATCTTTGTTGAAAATATGAATACCAAATGTCTTATTTTACTATTCAACCACAAAATTCATGACTATGTACTTTCGCAAAAGTGCCAGAGATACTGCCAAAACGACTCCATTCTCAGCACGATTCTATTTCATTTTATTACGTCTATATTTTATGACGCTCATAAACACAATATCGGGCCGTATGTGGCGTGAGATGCGTAGATAGGCATCAGGTGTCCTGTAAATAGATTCAAAGAAGCCGCCACCCTGCGTACCAACAAAGTAAATAACTGCAAAAGACCCATTTTTATAAAAGAAACAGTAAGAAAGAAAAAGGTGTTTGAGTTGTTCTTCCGATTGACATAAAAGGCATTGGGTGCTCGTATTTAGATCTTCTATTTATATGTATAATACAACTATGTTTGGTCAAACTGTCCTAATACGCAGTCATATATCGTTTTCAGCTTCGTCTGTCACATCTAAATAGACTTTGTGTCCAAATCTGCCATATACTTAGTGAGGTATTCCCTGTTCCTAAGCCTGAACTACCTTATTACCTACCTTAGTGGCTTCGAAGCTTCGGCTGTCAGATCTAATTAGGTTGATGCCGAATATACCATACTGAGTAGGCTATTTCCATGTTCTTGGGCTGTAGATAGATCAGTTCGTGACGGATTTTGGGTGCGGAATAATTTATCGACGTCACCTCTGCCTGTCAACAGTGCCGTATTTAGTGATTCGAATATGCAACAAATTAAATTACCTGTAACCTACTTTGTTACCTACTTGATTACCTACGTATCGATTTTAATTGCTTCTATTTCAACGTCTCTCTCTTTATAGTCCTGGATACCCTCACACATTTTCTGAGTCCAGAAGAATACTTGAGAAAAATCATACACGTGTTTGGACTGAACTTCTGTCTCAACCCGTATAGTGAAATGGATACAGGTCACGTCTGGGGAATAAGGATGTTGCTTCAAAACACAAACTAGGGTTATCTCTCTCGCACAATGGATTGAGGCTCTCAGTGGAGTCCATTGTTGGCGGATTATGGTGGAAGATTTCGGATTCGTTGGAACGAACTGGAATTTTTATAGTTTGAAAGCGAATTTTGAATTAGATTCTTGAAGATTGCGTTAGTTAAGTACATGTAGGCGTAGATAGCTTAACACGAATTGGATCATAATATACCACATGTTTAGACTTAGAAAAATGATTTAAGCACCTAATTTCTGTCTTAATTTTTTTTTCTGAAAGTGCCACCCCTAATAATGTACCCACGAAACTTGCTCTATTAGACAATCTTTATTACAATTTAGTATCATCTTCGCAACATAGAATACATTTTTCAAGTCAAGTCTTACTTTCCGATGATACTTTGTCCACAAACTTGCAACGAAGTAGTGATAGCATCAGATGGCGACACAAACTTTTAAATTGCCTTCCGATTCAACTTTCTTCTTGGAAAAGAACTCAACGTCGTTCTTTTCATTATGTCTATTACAATTATAGCTATAATCCAACAGCCCTCGGCTCCGCCGGTTGGAACGCGTACTACTTCCAAGATGAAAAAGTATTCTTTACCCAGTCTCTCAGTTTCTCGTTCACTCGGGCTGTCGCTAACAACCAGCTCTGGGGCTCTGTCTCGCATAGGGTCATAGCACTAAGCTGATGTGACGCATATTTTCCCCCAACTTGTTCTTTTTTGCAAATAAACGTATTTTTCTTTTCATGGTTTATTCGTGTGCCTTTCATCCAAATCCGTTCAGCTGTTATAGCGTGAAAAGGGTACAGACAGACCAACAGACAGAGTTACTCTGGGACACCATGGTGGCGAAACCTCAATCGCGCTCCGAAAAAATGTATAGCTTCAGATAATTATGGTGGATAGCTCACCTGGCGTCCACCACACATTTTATTTTATTTAACCACCTATGAACACACATATATAAAAAGACAATAAAAAAACAGAACAGAAAAATAGGTACAGGGGTGATGCTTATTTCATAAGAAATCCTTTCCAGCAGCATATCTGCGATAGGACATTTTTTTGGTAGCTCTTAGGAAAAAAATTGGTAGTTTCATTACTGTGTAGTTTTATTATCATGGTTAGTTGGTCTTCTTGTTAAAATTTTAGTTGTTACTGGCAATATAAATGTCAGGAGCGTGAAAATTATTGTTGCAGCCAACTGTGATGTTAATTACTGCACGAATGTATTATTCTAGAACGTTTTTCTGTTTGTTATGTTAGATGTATGTTTACAGTTTAAAATATGATGATAGAATATAACTCTAAATGTTTATGTTTCTGGATATAGTAATCCGTATAGAAACCAAAACGAACTGATGAAGGCTTTCAAATTAACAGTTTTCTCATTATATAATAATGAAAACAAAAAAAAAAAAATACGATCCTGACATAATTTACGTGAACAAAAACCAATAATTTAATAAAAACTCCCTCACATGGGTACCATCGTTACGCGGCTGCGAACTTTTATCCGAATGAGCTCTTCGTTTTGCCACAGCAATAAGATTAAAACAAATGTACCACTCCTGTAAAAGAAATATAGCGTAATAAGTACTATCTAGTACCACCATTACAGTCTCAAACCCCAGTATATTTTGCGGAACAAATCCAACGTAGATAAAGGCAATATTCTTCTCTCTAAAGTAACTAATGTGGTTGCCAGTTCTCCTCTTAATGCTTGAAAGAAGTGGGTTTCGCTATTGCACTGTATTGCAAACGGGTAAGCCTGCAGTATGTATTCACTACTGTTGAAGCTCCTTGGAGAATGGGAAGCTTTTTGTGGAATGGCGTTTAATAGAGAACTAGTCATGTGAGGTTTAAAGTTACGGATATGTATGCCCAGCATTGGGATGATACAAGCTGACAGTAACGGATGTATAATTAATGGGTCTTTCAGTAAGCGCTTCCTACCTTTAAATTTAAATAAAATAAAGTGTGTGTGTGTTATGTTAACAGGCTTTGAGAGCCGCTATGGCTTGTGGCTAATAAGCCACAAGCCATAGCAGGAAAGCGTAGCATAGCGTGGCATAGGAGGAGGCATGCGTATTCGCAGGTCTATGCGAATACGCATAGACCTGCGACTTAAGAAAACCCCACAAGAAAAAGCCTAACGGGGTCAAATTTCAAGATCTCGGTGGCCAGTTTACATCACCTCCACCTGAGACGACCATGCTGAGAGCATGGTCGTCTCAGGTGGAGGTGATCGCTCGTGCAGAATCTCCAATGTGGCATGAGCTGTTTGGCACGTAGCGCCGTCCTGTTGAAACAACATGTCGTTGGTATCCATATCATCCAATTCAGGCAAAAAAAAGTTGATATCATCGACCTATAACGCTCACCGTTGACGGTGATGGCCTGGCCAACGTCGTTCTCAAAGAAACATGGACCGATGACGCCGCCAGCCCAAAATCCACACCAAACAGTGACTTTTTCGGTATGCATTGGACGCTCTTGGATCTCAAGTGGATTGGTATCATCACCAGTGGACTCAAATTTATCCACCACACTGCGAATAGTCCTCTCGGTAGGACGATTATGGCAACCGTAAAATAGGCGAAGCGCGCGGAACGCTGCCCGAATAGAACACCAATTTTGATAAAACCATTTTATCATTTGCACGTGTGAACGCTATATCCGTCCATGGTAATTTGGCAAAACAAACTGAATAAATGACAGCCAATTTGACAGATGTATCTTCAACAATATGGTCGCTATCAACTGTCAAAGTGCGGAAGTCCCTATTGGAAGACCCTTTACATATATATTAATATTATCTATACATATATATATTTTTTTTATTATTATTATAAATTAAAGTCACTTTTCGCATGTCTGTGTGACTGCGTTGTTCTTCTAAACTGCAAGGACTCTTTGATGCGATTTGCATCATCATTAAGAAAATTTATTCCGGTAAACTTACTTATGATAAAGAAATCTCGATGTCTTATCAAGTCGTAAAAACCGTGCTAAAAGCTAGTCTTTGTATGTTTTTTTTTGTTAATGTATATTTTAATTATTCCCTAAAATACCTAATTCTATTCAGCTTGTGACCCCGAGCTATATTGATTGTGACCAACTGCTATTAGCAGTAGGTACTTGGCCCCAAGCTTCAACTGAATAACGTTATTTAATTCTCATTAATTTTGAGAGTAATTTTACTTACGTGACGGGAAGTTCTTCCTCCTGAGTCCTGATCGAGTAGTAGATAGGTTTAATAACGGTCAACAGTATGTGATTTGTGATCCCATTCGTAATATTATAATCAATTCCATGATAACTGTTCCTCTCAACCAAAGCACCTGCCATCTAATATCTTCACCACTCTTGGTTAACTGGTAGAGAATGCCTAAGGCACTAAATCCGCCTTTGTACTTTTTTTGTTTGCGAAAAGTTTAAATAAAAGTAAGTCATCATCTGTCTAGCCTTTTCCCAACTATGTTGGGGTCGGCTTTCGGTCTGACTGGATGCAGCTGAGTACCAGTATTTTATATAAAATAAAAGTAACTTACTCTTATATTAAATTAAAGTAAATATAAAGTATAAATAACTATTTCATTCAAGCAACAAAATATTCGATACTAAAAATAACAACAACGCTTTTCCAAACAATGAACACTAAATCAACAAAAAACAATACTCGTGCATCATTTAAAGTACCTGTTGTAACTTTGTACCCATATTACAAAGTTTTAATTGCAGCTTTCATAGTTTTTGCAGTACAACGGATCGATGCTACTAAAATATTTACCGTCGTCGAACAGGCAAACACATTGTTACCTACTTTGCCTTTAAAATAAATATCAATTGTTTAGAAGGAAAATTAATAGCTGTTGCCACAATATAAACTAGGGTAAATATAGATATTGTTGATACTTACTTACTTACATATTAGACGAGTCTCCGTAATAAAATCTGCCTAGCCTTTTTCCAACTGCAAAAAGGTTGCTGCAGCTAAATTACAGTATTTTATTAGGAGCGACTGCCTACCTGACCTCCACAACCCATTTAGTAGGTAACACGATACCCCTGGGTAAGACTGGTTGTCTGACTTTTAGGCTTCTGACCGTAACAACTGTAAAATGTCTACGAATGACAGCCGGGACCAACGGCTTAACGAGTTTCCGTTATATTCTGCTATTTTAGCTATCCACTCTTGGAATTTGCATTGCGTATAATATCAAACGACAGACAGACACCATCTGGACAAAGGCTTCCCCAAAATATCGCCGCAACGACCGATATTGCGCATCCAATCTGCATACTATCATAGAAATTGGCGCATCTAAAACAGTATTTCTGAATTCGTAAACTCTTCGAAAGATAACATAAATTGGGATAACGTTATGAATCTCGAGATCTCGCAAATATGCCTCTAAATCAATTTATATCAGAGTCTTTGCCGTAACCGTAGTACCGATAGATAAATAGATCCGATCCGGATTGCAAAGTTGCAATTGCTACGATTGATGAGATTGTGTGGGACTTTGGGATTACGTTGAATTGCACTGCGAAGCATTCCTGCTTTGATGATCTGTTGTACTGCTTCGACTTCTAAAGCCGTTTTAGATTGGAAAAACTTTCGCTGGCGCGCAAGATCTGAAATTGTAGGTTGTATCTATTTTATTTGTGCTATCGTTAGCAACATGTCCAACTAAAGTCAAAATCTTTGAAAGAACTTTTGAACGTCAAAATTTACAAGAAAATAGTATTGATTCTAGTTTTAGTCCCTTCCAAAAGATAATTTCATTAGTAGAAGAATGAAACAGATGAGAAACCTACTTACAAAATAAAATCATTTATAATGGAGAATGGAGAAGAATGGGCAAAAACTCCACAGAGACATGGATAATCATCCTAAGCCCCTTTTAACGATTTTAATGTCAGATTTAATTAGTTGTTCATAATAGCTTGGTAATTATCACAGATCTTTAGTTGCGTATCTTTATGAATCTTTACCTTTTATTACATTTTTAAAAAATAATAAGCTGAGGCAATATTTCATTCTACAAAAAAAAACTAGAGTTGTATAAAACAAACTTGACCGTAATAATAATTTCCATTGCCATTCCTGCGGAGTTGTAAAAGCCAGTTAATTGCCAGGCTCCAAGCTAAGTATTTCTTGACCATCGCTATTTAATTTACATTCAAGCACAATTTTATTACCATGCAAAGTTGAAGAAATTAATTATTCTGCCTTAATAAATGTAGCTTTGTACACACTTTTCTACTACTATGAAATTAAAACTATGATTTCACATTTTTATTTCATTTATACAGACTACATTTCTAAGTTAATTTTGCACGAAGATGAAAATGAACTTGAATATTTCGAAAAATAAAAGTTCTTTCAGTTAAAGTATTCGTTTGATACCAATTATGATATCATGAATACTTTATAAACTTTGCTTAAAAGGAGGCTCCAATCTCAAATTTGTTGTACGTTTAAGGTTATCAAATAAACTATTTTTTTTTTTTTTATTTATAACGCAAATATGTAGACAACACATGGTGTTTAATAAAAAAAACCATTTTACTTTTTCACTCATTTACTTCTCACAAATATCACCATTCTCCTGCCCTTCCAATTTATTTAAGGTCGGCGCAAAATATATTTTCCTTCCATACTTCTCTATTAGTCGTTCCCCTTCCAGCCATACCATATTTCACACAGTCCATCCATCGTATCTTTGGGCTTTGCCTACTTTCCAGGATATATCTCAGATTTAAATATTCGATTACATGTATGAGCAATTTACTCTATCCTAGCTAACCAGTTGCATCTTAAACCAGTTTGAATACAATAAGACAACGATATAGTAATCGTAGGTATCCCTTCTGCATCCTTAGGAATGCAAGGTTTAATACGGACAATTCTTTTATTCCAATTAAAGTTTAATTCCTGTATAAACCAATTACGGTATAATCCTCCAACGGTTATGCCAATGGAGGATTATACCGTAATTGATTGCCCGTACTTAGCTAGTTCAATTACCGTATGTAAAGGAATGCAAAATACTTTCCAAGTACTGAATACACTTCTTGGAACAAATATTTTAAGATCCGTGCTTTTTCCACGAAAACATTAAATCTATGGAAAATTAAACCCCAAGAGGCATCCCTCAATTAATAACTAAAAATGCTAATATTTCTTCATTTATTTTCTTTGTTCCAGGTGCTCTCGACGAGGCTATGATGCAAGCGTTAGAACACGATCGTATAGACTTCGTCAAACTCCTTCTTGAAAATGGTGTCTCCATGCGCAAATTCCTAACAATACCTAGGCTGGAAGAGTTGTATAACACCAAGAGTGGGCCCAGTAATACCCTGAGGTATATTCTGAGAGACGTCAGACCGCACTTGCCGAGGGGATATGTGTATACCCTACACGATATTGGGCTGGTCATCAATAAGCTTATGGGTGGTGCTTATAGGTAAGTTAAAAAACTTAACAATAGTTATTAAGTAAAAGAAAAAATGTTCGCACTTTTCAAAGAAAAAATAATGTCATCGACATAAACCTTTTATTATTTCATTTTATTTGAACGTATAACTTTATTTTAAGTCATTTTATAGTCAATTCTAACATAGCTTTGAGTGTAATAAAGTGTAAAAGCTCGAAGCGCATTATTACAAGTGTGAAGCGTTGCTATCATAACTTGGTAAAGTTCTTTGACAGTGGCAATGTAAATTCT
Source organism: Apamea sordens (assembly GCA_945859715.1). Taxonomy (NCBI): domain Eukaryota; kingdom Metazoa; phylum Arthropoda; class Insecta; order Lepidoptera; family Noctuidae; genus Apamea; species Apamea sordens. The sequence continues at coordinate 4,883,533 of OX244002.1, forward strand.
CATAAAACTTGCATATTTCCATGCTTTTATTGTTAGTGTTACTAAGATTTAAATAAAATTTCTATTTTAATATTTGCATTACAAAGGTGGATTCAAATTTTTTTGATGCCTTCATCTGCTTTTGATCTTTATACTTTTCTTTTTAGGTACATTGACTCTAAAAGTTTATTGCACACATTCAAAACATGTACTATTTTTCTTTTACCAGGTGCTACTACACAAGACGCAAGTTCCGTCCGATCTACGCCAAGGTGATGAACAAGAGTGTGAACGTCCATCGGAACAGTGCCTCCTTCACCAGACACAACGCTGGCGGCCTATCCCTCATCACTGGCTTCATGCCTGTCACCACCGAGATGGCGCTCTTCGACTATCCTTTTAATGAACTTCTTGTAAGGAACCCTTATTTTTTTTGTATTTTTAATATTCTATTTCAGCCTGACATTCTAAGTACGGCTCAAATAATATTAGTATGTACTTCATTCGTAAGAACTCTTTTGTTAGATTTATTGAAGATTCTTGAATTAAAAAAAAAATGTTAAAATATTTATATTATTCGCTAGTCCCTAGTACCTATTCAGAAGCTAGCTCTGATAATATAAATATTTTAACATTTTTGTCAAAAATTAAAAAAGATTCTTAGTAGTAGTTTTTTTTTTTGGCTAATACAATGTAAATACAGCATACTCTAAATGAGTTCCTTTTACCACCAGATGTGGGCAGTATTAACAAAACGGCATCAGATGGCGTTACTTATGTGGACGCATGGTGAGGAAGCATTAGCTAAGTCTTTGGTAGCCTGCAAGCTGTACAAGGCGATGGCACACGAGGCTGCTGAAGATGACATGGAGACTGAGGTCTATGAAGAACTCAGACATTATGGCAAAGAGTTTGAAAACAAAGGTAAGGATGGGACTCTTAGATCATTATTACTAGCAGGATCAACAAATAACAGAATTAGTTAAGGATTTAATAAAGTTCATCAGAATGAACTGAATGAATGAATCTGATGAACTTTATTAAATCCTTAACTTATTCTGTTATTTGTTGACGTAAACACACTGCCGAGTACACTACTGTATAGTAATACATACTTCTAACTATTTAACTTTGTTAATTTCTCTTCTCTAGCATTGTCTGCTCTACCTTGGACCCACATAAAACTGTTATATCAGGGTGTAAAGATTTAATAGCTACCTCAAAGTTTTAGTCAAATAAATCATATCTGAGTCGCCTCGCTTAGCTGAGGAATTAAATACATTTTGTCAAAATTATAAGTACACAGCATATAATAAATCGATAAAGTTTCTATAATCACCAAAGCTTTGATCACATTTTATTTTACGACCAATTTATATTAAAACTTGCGAATTGTAGATTATTTGAGTATGACGAACTCATTTCACTGAGTTCACAAGTAAGCTTACGCGTGTAAGCAATCGTAAAGTTTTGCTAAAGAAATATTTGTGATTCGTAATTTCAAGTAAAAAGGTTTGTATAAATTAAAACTTTAACCACGTAGATGTAAGTTCTCTTTCTTAAGGAAACACCTCTAATTAATGGCAGGTTAAAAGTTCATTTTAACGTTAAATGGCAAACGTTTACCCGTTAATACTGCAAGCTATTATAAAGTTAACTGCGTCATAAAACTAGGGACATGAGGGCTAGACACCTAATGTGTTAGACCGCAAACTTCAATTAATGACTTTTCTCCAAGACTCATTTTAAATTTCATCGTCTTCGTCTAGCCTTGGAGCTTCTAGACTACTGCTACCGTCAAGATGATGACCAAGCCCAACAGCTCCTAACTTGCGAACTTCAGAACTGGTCTGGTCAAACCTGTCTTAGCTTAGCCGTCGCAGCCAATCACCGGGCGTTACTCGCTCACCCTTGCTCACAAATCATACTAGCTGATCTATGGATGGGAGGACTCAGAACAAGAAAAAACACAAACCTTAAGGTAATTGCAATTTTATTTTTATTTTTTATCTCTTTTCTTTTAGTCATTCATCTTATTAACGCACAGACTTGTCATTCGCACATTTCAGAATGCGAAAATAAGAGAGACGTGTTTTGGTAACATGGGGAATAGAGATTTTATAGAGGGTTAAGTAGTCGGTAATAGTTTTGCACGTATATCACGAATACGTCCAATTAGAGAGCTTCACTCTATAAGTGGCTGATATGTGGGTTTGACATAAATATAACACGTCCCCCTTATGAGTAGTTAAGGGCACGATCAGTAGATTGCGATGTTAGACTATAACTTAGACCATAACAGAGAAACTCGATTGTAAAGATATATATAATTTGATGTCTGTGTGTCAATGAGTCGCTTTATATATTATAATCATTTGGAAATTCGCATGCACTTTGTTTATGACGCCGATTTATGCAAGTCCAATTTGATTTTTCAGAAATTCATTATTGTATTGAAGAATGTGTGTCAAATTAATGGCAAATTAAAATCTTTAATTCGACTCATAGACATGCAAACAAGATTTTAATATAAAAAAATATATTGCTATCTCACTTGCACATAATCGGCGTCGAAACCCCGTTTCAATTAGAAACATAGCATGTACCGCTTAAGTCAAAGTGAGTTAGCATCGACGCGTTTCCTTTGCCACATCGGCTTTGTCGTGATGTGTGAAGGTAATTCTGAGCCTGCTGTGTCCGCTGTACATTCTCCAACTGGAGTTCAAGTCGAAGGAAGAACTGCAGCTGATGCCGCAGACGGAGGAGGAACACCTCGAGAACGAGAGCATCGAGGATGACAAGAGTACCAAGGACCCCAACGACGCTGAGGTAAGATTTCGTGTTCTGTTGCTCACCATCTTAGTTTTACATTCACATCAGAAGTATGACGTCACGTTGGCCATTTATTTATCTAGTCACCTTTATTGCAAAACATAATACACATTTCTCAACAGGGATTATAAATAGTCTCTTTGCTGTGTTTTGAATTAATTGCACCTCTACAAAAAGTGGCCTTTATTTGAAATCTCATTAAAGAATCTTTCTGTAGGGGAAGGCTTATTATAATAAACTATAACAATTTAATGAAATTCCATTCCTTTGAGTAAAGAGACTAATCCATATAACGATCGGTGATGGAATTATTTGTGTTCACACATATTCCATGTTCACTCATACAGAAGCAGATAATATTATGTATATGTAATATTTTTCAATTTCAGAGCTTAGATATAAGGTTAGAATAAACTATGTGATTGTTGCGTATGTAGGTTGGAGTTGCAAAAAGGCGTACGCTCTCGATCAAGAAGATAATTCCCCCTGGACAGCCGTGTATAGTAACAAAGGTAGACGAGTCTTTGAGACCTGAAGGGTCTATTGTGATACGAACACAAATCGCACTGATATACTACACATTAGTAGAAACGTAGATACTTTACATTCAAGAGTTTAACATTCCACTAGACACAGTGTCTTACAGTCTGCACTATTCTATACTTGTTTAGATGAAAGAAGTCTGCACTATTCTATACGTGTTTAGATGAAAGAATAGCAGATCTATGTGTGATATCGTAATTGGCACAGTCATATATGTATGTCTCGTCTTCATGATCTCTGTACACTTACACGATATACGTGTACCTTCTTGTGTTCGTATTACATCAAAGTGCACACACAAAACAATATATTTGTTGCGCGGTACGTCGATGGCTTTGCGTGATAGTCGGCTTCCGTGGCGCTCCGTATACTTCCATTCCAGCCTCTCAATTCACCCTTTCTGTCTTTATGCCCGTCTTTATGGGCCACGTCATTCGTTTATAGCTCACCTTGAATTTTAGCACTCCAAGAACATTTTCGTACCAGACGACCCTCTAAAGAAGCTCAATTTACGACGTCTTTCTAATTTACCCAGAGACATCGATATTAAAATTGTATGGAGACATTTTTCTAAAGATACTCGTTGCTTTTGAAATTCTAAACATCTGCAGTGGTTAACTGCCGCCATAAAATATAATGGCGCCACTAATTAATAATGGTTTTTAATTAAAATAAATCCGAGGTGAAGCTTAAACGGTGACAATAAAATTCTCTGTACTTACCTATATAAATGCAAAATTTAAATTTATGTCGATGTGGACCGTACTTAGATTTTGTTATTATTTTCAATCCTTATCTCAAGCTGTCGTCTCAATATTTCAAGATATTTTCTATATTTACTAGCGTATCGTTCGAGGCTTTTACAATTATTTTATGACTGTCTTTATTCTCAAAATATGGATGATTTTATTAAGATTCAGCTTGTAAACGTCGGCTCTTACACTTGATGTGGTGTCGTGAGCTTATATTTGGATATTGTATGCGTTGTTAATATCAATATTCTGCTTATTGTCATGCTTGCGTCTTGAATCTTGTACTAACGTACTGTCATCATACTCGTTGTCATCTCGACCTGGTCTTTGAAGAATATCGCCGCAACTGTTCAAATTTAGTCACTGTTTACTATTAAATTCAAGCTTACTCTGAATGTTTTCTATTACCAAATCTTGTTCTATTTTATTACGGTATGAACATATTGTTGTAACGTTTAAATACGATTTTGTCTGGACTCAAGCAGGCGTTGATTGGCTCAGGGGCCGAATGCGAAACTCGTGTCGATCAGAACGGGAAAGTTGGTAAAATAGGGTGGGAACCCTTGTACAGAGAGCTGCCGGAGCCCCATTCGCCTGAAGACAAGATGATGAGGCCGCTGAGGCTCAAGAAGAAGATTTATGAGTTCTTTACAGCGCCCATCACCAAGTTCTGGGCCGATTCGGTGAGTAACACATTACTTCCTTAACACTTTGAGGGACACTTAACGCCCATAATAACAATAAAACTTCAATTGTGGCACGTTCAGTGTCCGCCAACCGATTAAACTTTCACAAAAATAATATTATACTTTCATTTTGATGCACTTAGGTTGCAATTTGCAAATACTAATGTTCTGAATACATCTAGGCAATCCGCCAATGCAGGTGTTTTTTGCATTGACGCAACTTGCCTAAACTATACATTCATAAACTCTTACGCTGCAATAGGTATGATCACAAGTCATTAGCAGGAAGAAATAGCGCTGAATTTGAACATAATATGTACGAGATACAAAGGCTCAACAATTTTCGCCGGTCAGAACCTTTCCTTGTTTTTACGAAAGCTCGTATTATTCGTGCATTCTATTATAATACAGAAAGAATAAAGGAATCTCATATTACTCCACCATACCCGACAATAATTACTGTCGGAAAATTGCTGACCGTTGCCTTATAATTTTGTAGGATTTGCATAATTTTGTCTTTATTATTTTAATTTTCTGCCTGCTCTCTAATTTCACTTTTATTCCTTTTGTTGCCCATGGCATTCCAGCATTGCTTTTGGAAACCACTTCTTTGGTTTTTTAAATTAACATTTTGTTGCTACTGTTTTACTCTTCAGTAAATTAGTATTAACCTTAATTTATAACGAACGTTTTAAAATCCGAGAACATTACTTACTTTTCAATTTGCGCAAATTATGTCGAATTTAGTCATTTTTTTCGTAAGCAATTCGAATTCAGTTCAAAAACTTCTTTGCGTACAGAAAGAGAATTCGTAAGTAATTGCGATACAGTTTTAACTTTGCAATTGCAGTTAACTCCAAAGGCACACTAAATTACTTTTACTCAAAGCAAAATAATAAAAAAATAATAATAATATAAAAAGGTTAAAGCTTTTATGCTTGGAATTAAATTTTCCGTTAAAGACGTAGAACTGCATGTATTTAGAATTAGCCTGTGAAGTTTAGCTGACTTTGGACGGTTTTCCCATCTCCGAATAAGTTTTTACCTAACCTGACTTCTCTAGCGAAGTAAATAACTAGTTTAATGCAAATTCGGTTCTATTTGTTACGAACTGTGTACCCTAAATCGTTATATTTGATACATTTCCTCACGATAATTCGCTGTACTAAGAAAACTACTATCAGTACTAACATTATCTTAAACAATTTAAAATTGCTCAGGTCAATCAATACAGTAATACGTATGAACGTTCATGGATACTTTGTCGCAGTGCACGATAAATGACAAATCAATATCCAACCATTTTGATTGTTTTACAATTCCCTTCTGCGTCAGTTTTAATGCAATAATTGGCTACCTATATTTCATTCTGTCGACGACGGTTCGACGGTAAAGATTCATGTCAATGAATATTTATGTGAGTGAATACCTACTTTACGTGTGATATTACCGGGAAGCCACCAATTAATATATAAGGCTGGCAGGGAAATCCACGCATACCATCGATTCAGAAAATAACCCCTAGTGTAGAAAGTCGTCGGTTATTAAAAACAGCTGTTTCATTGAAAAGTACACTAGCTACGCGTTCAAAATGGAAATAAAAAAAAACATGGTTTCAGTTTGCGCGTCGATGTCACGCTAACCTGTATAAGTCTTCTGTAGAAAAAGACTAAAATATAATTTAAATATAATATTGAATCTCAATTGACGCTACGACTATAATTATTATGAACCCAGGAATGCTTTGGATACTTTGAGCAAAAGCATCCATAATCGTCACCTTATTTTCGCGTTAAATATAAGGTGACTCATTCATGTATTCTTGTTTCCAGATAGCCTACATATTGTTCCTATTGATGTTTACATATACAGTATTAGTCAAGATGGACCCGACGCCGTCTTGGCCCGAGATATATTCTATATGTTATATATTAACTTTCTTATGTGAGAAGATAAGGGAAATCATTACGTCCGAACCTGTTGCTATTAGGTAAGTTATTGCTTCTTCATCTTCATTAATAAGGGCATGGAACCCAATGTTATTATTAAGTAGGTGATGGGTAATTTGTTAACCTTGTATTTAAACTTATTACAAGCAACCAAACAATATTCCTCAATTCAAATAAACGCGTTTTATTTTACCACTATCAATTTTCTGTTTTGCGGATTCGTCACTGCGTCGTATCCCCTGGTGATGTTCAAAAGTGCCTTTTATGTGCCTATTTGAAATAAATGCTTTGACTTTGACTTTGATGTCATTAATTGCAGTGAGATTGAAAGTCAAATATAAATATTAAGATTAAATACTGTCAAATTACAATCAAATCAAACACTTCCATGATCCCCATCTCGTAGCTTCGATCCCTTTCCTTAATTTAAATTCAAGTTTCGCTCATCTCAATTAAGATGATAGGGTCATTAATAATTCTATTAATTCGAGGAGCGTTGTCAAGACTATCAATAACAATATGAACTTTGATATTGTTTGAGGACGATCTCTGAATTTTGCTGCTCATCATAGCTAACTTATAGGCAGTTAATTCTTTCAAAATACTTATATATCGATCAATACAAATCTATCAAATACCTACAATAAAAGAAAAACATGGACATATTTTTTCTTTCATTATCATTTATCTGTTTCGCGTGTGTGTTTAATTACAAAACAAAACCACCTACACTGTTCAATTAAAAAGTTCAATTAAATCATTGTAGGTTCATAAAACTATATAGGTGTATGTGATTCTCATAAACAAAATTGCATATACCAATAACATTAAAATCAGTCCATGTCCACGCAACAGTTTGATAGCAAATTAGTATTCTACATATTTGCAAATTAGTAGTTCTCGCTAATCTATGGTATGCGGGACACATTACGGTAATTAAACTGCATATTAATTAAGTTAGTCATTATAGCGAGCTGGAATAATATTTGCTTTTGAATGAATGCCAGACTGAAATTATGAATAAATTGACGAAAACTTTGAAATGTTTTGTAAATGACTGTTGTGGTTATTTTTGGCGAATATTTTAAAGAATTTATAAAATGTAAACACAGTAAAGAAATAAATGAATGGAAACTTTGCTATGTAAAGGTGAGCTTGAACTAACCTCAAAATGCAAAACACCCTTTTGTTTTCAATATTATTATATAATTATTTGAATAATAGACACATTTTGCGAACATATGTAGTCCTAGAAACCTCTAAACCAAAAATCTTTTTCAATAAAAACGTTGCCTAACATCCCACGTAATTAATTTCAATTACATGCTATTGAACTACAAGCATTGTTATTATTTCTTCCAGACATAAGTTCAGCGTATGGGCGTGGAATCTATGGAACACGTACGACGCAGGTTTCATAATATTCTTTCTGGTGGGCCTGACCCTGAGGCTACGATCCGTGTCCATGGACGTGGGCAGGGTCATCTACTGCGTCGATATTATTTATTGGTACTTAAGGATATTGAATATATTGGGTGTTAATAAGTACTTAGGTAAGGACTGTCACTTGTGTTACCTACTTTAAATCTCTCACAACTTTAAAACATAAACATTAACTAAATTAATTTCTGTTATAGACTCTTTCTCGTCTGTAAAGCATTTATGAAGTCTGTTAATAATTATGAATTCGCCATCGTTGCAGCTTACAGACGCTATGTAAATTCACTTCGCCACTTCGTTTTCATGTTCATCCCTATCTGGTCTTCTATCTATTCCATTTTTATCAACAGGTCCTCTAGTCACAATGATGGGTAAGATGGTAAAAAACATGATTTACTTTGTGGTGCTATTACTGGTGGTGCTAATGTCTTTCGGCGTGGCGCGACAAGCCATATTGTATCCAGACGAGGAAGCAAGCTGGCATCTCATCAGAGAAGTAAGTCTGCACTTGTGACATACATTACATAAGTTACATTAGCTGTTAGTACTAATGTATTTTATGACAAAATAAATGTGAAATTTCTAGAAAATTGCAAAGGTTTAAGTGAAAAAATATCTGCACTTGCCGGACCTAGAAACTGTTTTGTTTAAAAGCATCGTGCTTATAGCTTTAAGCATTAATTAGTGATGGCAGTATGTTGTTATCCGGAAAGATTGAGTAACGAAACGTCTGAATTCGATCCTTAAAGTCAAGAGTAAAGTCATATTTTATTCATATCATGTCTTTTTTATTCCATTACTTCGTAGAATCAATATGCTAGTAATTAAAATAAACATTAACAAGATCATAAGCCATAACCAAATATACCATCCGAATCTACTAACATTTGCAGGTCTTCTTCCAACCCTACTTCATGTTATACGGAGAAGTGTTCGCTGAGCAAATGGCCCCCCCTTGCGGCCTGCCCGGTCTTGAGGAGTGCCGCGTGGGCCACTGGGTCCCCCCTGTGGTCATGAGCGTGTACTTGCTCATCGCCAATATTTTACTAGTCAACCTTCTCATAGCCGTCTTCAATAACATCTTCATTGAAGTCAACGGTGTGTCGCACCAGGTTTGCGGCAAACTCGATAACTGTCGTAGCTTCGATGTTGTTATAGTGCCTGTTGCGAGATTTGATTACATTACGGTTGGAGTTCGAGGATTTATTTAGTAGACGGTAGATTTTCACTCTGTATTTAGAAAGGTTGCTTTTATATTCGGAGATTTAATTGAGTAAACTATTAATAATTTTAACAATTCGATAAATTTGGCTATACTAGAGATAGTTGGGTTTATGGAAACAAAGTCTAGTAAATGTAAAAGAAATGCTTCTGTAGTACAAAGTGAAATGGTCGACTGTAGTTGTATCGTCTAATATCCTGAGTAGATTAGCACCTAGGTAGTTTTAGTTTATAAAGTTGATTCGTATTTAGTTTCCCGGTATATTGAGTTGGATTGAATATTATTTTTATTTAAATTTTCCTTTCATTATTACCCATTTTATTTTAACCGCTATTTTAGTTTGAGCTCCCGTTGTCCGTAGGTATTCTTCCAACCGTACTTCATGTTGTATGGCGAGGTGTTCGCTCCTGAGATCGACCCCGAGTGCGGGAAGAACCCCGGACAGCCTAAGTGTGTGACCGGCAGGTGGATCACGCCCGTCGTCATGACAATTTACTTACTCGTTGCGAACATTTTACTCATAAACCTACTTATTGCTGTCTTCAACAATATATTTAATGAAGTCAATGAAGTCTCGCATCAGGTTTTTTATTTTATTTTTTTCTTATTTGCTTTTTTAGTTGTCCGTACCAGAGTTGGAAATTTTTAGTTCTAAATATTTGGAATTTCTTGGGCATTTGCCTGATGAAGGTACAGATGTCTCCCAATTGATGAAACCCGCAATTTCAAAATTTATCTGGTCCTAAAATGATAGTTTTATTATTAGGTACATTCACTTTAACTAGAAGCTAATTTGAATTTAAGGTGTTAAAAATAAATGATGGTACGGAAAACTAATATCGCAAGAATGATTTGCATTTTGCTTTTTTTGTATTTTGTTAGAATCATGGTCTCCTACACAGTTAATGGTGATTCCAACAAAATTGCATGGTAGACGTTTTTGATTTTGTGAAGATCTTATTTACCTTTAGCATTATATTTTTGAGAATCAGTCATTTCGAGATCAAATACGTCTGCATTAGTTGTCTTTGATGTTGTTACTTAATTGTGTAACACCGTTTTTTAATATCAGTTTCTTTACGATTCCACTTTTAAACATTCTTTCAAATTGCCCCTTGAAATTTATTAAAATAATTAAGTAAATATTGAAATAAATTGTGTCGATTACTGCGGTTCCACGTCCTAAATCAGCCAACCAACCTTTCAGGTATGGATGTTCCAAAGATTCACAGTGGTGATGGAGTACGAACAGAAGCCGGTGTTACCACCTCCGTTGATAACGTTATGTCACATATACGCAATAGGCAAGTGGGTGACGAGGAACGTGTCGCACAAACGGTTCCAGTATGACAATGGGCTCAAACTATTTTTAGAGAAGGAGGATATGGAAAGACTTTATGATTTTGAGGAGGAATGCGTTGAAGGGTATTTTAGGGAACAAGTAAGTAATTAATTAATTACACAACCATTTGGTAATAGACGTGGTACTTCTATAAATTAATACATATCATGTTTCCAGGAAGTTAAATTGTCTAATTCTATAGAAGAGAGAGTGAGAAACACAACTGATAGGGTAGAACATATCACGACCAAAATGGAAGACTTGAATCAAAAAGCTAATTGCCAAATACAATCGGTTCAGGTAAATTACTAAAAGCTTTTAAGATGTCCCTAAATTAAATTCAGTTTATTTAAATTTTTAATTGAAAGTCCGTTACAACAAAGAACACTAAAATAATAAAAACCTTTCCAGAGTGTAGAATTTAGGTTAAGAAAGTTAGAAGACGTGGCAGAACAGACCATGAACCACTTAGCAGTGATCCACCGGTTCATGGCGACGCACCCGTCCCTCGTGAACCGAGGGTCCACTGACACCCTGGGACCTCCACCACCCACCTTCCAGGCAGGAGCCGCCAGGCTAAGGACTGCCAGTGATCGTTCTGAGGTTAGTAGGATTAAAATTTGTATAAATAATGTTTGTTTTTTTTTTGTGTATAAAAAAGAGTTGTGTTAGAATTACTTCTTGGTGGTAGAATATTGTATTTTAAATTACCAGTAAAGAAATGATGTTATTCATTTGTTGATTGTTCATTAATTTGTGAACTTTATTTCTTTATTACGTTGGTTCGACGCCAACAAAGATTTCAAAGATCAAGATCGTCAAAATTTACAGTTTTGATGAAATCATTCATCAATCTTTGTTTTTGATGTGTCTATTAATTTCATTATGTGTTTGATATCGACATCAACAAGAATGCTTTAGAACACTAATTGCAACGTTTTATGTTAATCATTAGCATGATAGTCAATGTTTGTTAATGCTAATTTTAACTTTTGTCTTTCATTCAATGTTTGTGACCCCACCTAATCTGCAAATAGCCAGAACATTTTGACTTGTTTGGAGCTCTTGTCTCTTTTATCAAGAGAAAATCTTGTAGTTAAATCTAGCAGTGAGGCATGTTACAGAAGTGGAAGTCTCAAAAAATATCTGACTATTTGCACTCGCTTTAGTGTATTTGGTTCTGCGTCATTCGGAGATTTACACCTTATCAATATGCAATGTAGTTATAATCAACATTAATATGCAATATGCGACATCAAGTTATGATCATATGGCCCAAGTCGGATCAATAGAACTCCCTCAATTCCCTCTTGCACTAACAACATAAACTTCAACAAAACTGAGGCTAACTCCTACACTACAGATTATATGATATTGTACTTTACAACTTCTAGTTTGCCTACCTAGAGAATTGTGGCTGTAATTTTGAAACTGAAACTGAAATTAGTTTCTGTAATTTTATAGTTTGCCTTTTCGACGGTTTTCTGTTCAATGTGTATTTAGAAATGTGTAACGTTATTTGCCTTTTCCCGTCGTAACCATTTGATGCTACGATGGATCTTTCATATCAAAAGAGGCTTGCCATTCTCTATATTCAATAACAAACTACCTTCCAATGTGTAAATAGTTCTTTACATACCCTACTACTATACTTCCTAAACCAAACAAGACTACATAATCTACACAAATACGTCTATAGCTGTTCGAACGACGAGTTCACGATTATTCCCCTCGGGCTTAATTAGTATTCCAAATCAAGTTTTAGCTTAGTTTCAACGCTCAAACTGTGTTTATCCTTCTAGAAAACAAAGACAAATTCCAAATAATTCCCGTCGCCGAAGTCTGAAACTGTGCAGTGTATGTATGAGATTTGTAACCGCTTTATAATTACACGTGTAACAAAGTCAACCCCATTGCTTTCATAGCCGTTCATAGCAAGATTCATTTAGATATTCATGGCCTGTTCCACAGTATCCGATTAGGCACTATCTACTAAGTGAAATTTAAAATGGATCAAAATTTGTATGAAATTATCTGCTACATTACTGGAACCTTATTCATTGGTAAAACAGGTCATAAAACTAAACAAGTTCATGGGCTTCCAAAATCTCCGGGTGACGTTGTACCAAATGCTAGTTAGGTAGCTATGTGTGACGTCACGACAGGTGCTGTCGGACAGCGACACGGGCGTGGCGCGGTTCACCGTGCGACCGGTGCAGGAGGAGGATGAGCGGTCGAGACCCTCCGATGTAAGCACCCCTCTCGGCCCTCTCTGCCGCGTAGCTGCCCGAACAAGCTGCACGGGTTTCATAGGCCATGACAAAGAACCAATGATTACTGTAGATGAAAGTGTAAGCTATATAAATGAACATTAACCTGTCGTAACATCAGCGTCTGAAGACATTGTAGGGCTGTTTGATGGAACTGTCTTTATATAGATTTCTTTACAAAATCCAGAATATCCATCACATTTACAAATTGAGCAAAAATGTATAGAACGTCATTAGCCGTATTGTTAACTCATTTCAAAATTTTACTTCCTTGTATAAATTATGATGATGCAAATTATTTTTTTCGACCATAGGACGACGGCGAAATATCGGTTGTACATCAGGCAAGTTGACACAATTTAGAGCACTTAGGGGGAACCTCTATTTCTAGAGTTCCACCTGAAACTTGAACAGGATTATCTCCTTCGTGCACAAATGCAACTTTGTATGAAAGCTTTTTAATTAACAGAACTGGAATAGCCTCTGTAAACTTAGCATTTACTACAATTTATATTGTGTTGTCCAACTTCCTCGGCACTATTGTGTCTCACTTTTGTTTGGGCAGCCAGCGAACTAGTACACTGTAGGTATTTTAATTGGCAATTAAAATTAGTATTCATTATAAGAATTCAAAAGCTAATGACAAAGAAATTAAATGCTTTTGTGTCGTGTGGGACAGCACCGTGAACCTTTTTGTTTTTATTCTTGTTGATTTTGTTTAATATACAGATTTTTTACTATTTTATTATATTTAGCTCTGCAGATTCATAATCTTGTAGTTATTCTATTTTATTTTTACGTGAGTCCTTAAGTAAATTCGTAATCGTTCTATGCATATTATGCAAATTAGTTTTAATTACTGCATAGCACTAAAGCTTTTCAAAATTGTTGAATCACGCGTTAACAATGTACGCACCTTTGGCTTTCTAATTTAGCTTATCGGAGCAGTCTCACTTGGCTTCTTCATTTCCACCTAAGAATATAATTGAAACTTCGATTAGCAATAAAACCTTGAAGTTAAATCCTTTATTATTCATGATCATCAAATTATATTAGGTTGTTAAAAAATATTCCAAATGTTTCTCCTGTGATCTGAAATTATAAGCTCGCTCGTTGAAACTCAAGGTATTATTGTCTCTACATTGTTTCTATGCTTACCAACCATCATTATGCTTCCTGCTACATCTTCATCGCTCATTAACAGGATGAAATGCCTCAATCTGGGCCAGAAGCCCCTGTGGAGAAGGAACCAGACGCGGACTCGATATCAACATCATCTGGGGAAGGCCATGCAGGTCCTAACATAACGGTGGTGAAAGTGCAGCCGCCCATCACGCCGGCAAGGCAGAGGTCCTCCGATAGCAACAGGACGGAGCCTAGTGACGAGAAGAAAGGTAAGTTACCAAGAGTATTTAAACAGCATATTAAAATACATTTATTTCTTCATGCAAAATACTCCAAAAAACGGATACATTTTCTCCTTATTGCTCAAGATCTTACTCTTATGATTTTTTAGATATTATCTACCCACATCCTCGTCTGATAGCGTCGTCGAACGACGATGCTTTCTTACCGGAAGTGCGTGAGGTACCAACAGATCTTCAAAGCCTGCGCCCACGCACCACTTCCGCTGGAACCCGACGCACTGCCAACACAAGACGGTAAGTTACGCAAACATCCAATTTTGAAATATCATGTATTTCACATTTTGAAGATATAGGTAAAACAGTATACTGAGTTACACGACTTTGCAAAGCGTTCAAATGTAGTTCGAAGAAGCCAATGATATAAAACCTTCTGAAACTGATTTGATTTTAATACCAGTTTCAGTAATGTTCAGGCCGTACTTTGGATTAACTTTTAACTTACAATATAAGTAATGTTGTAGGTCTGTGTAATAATATGTAAATAAGCCCATTTGAAAGAATAATTAACTAAATATCACTAAACATGTTTACTCAGTATAGTCTGGGCACCAATTCCATGTCACTAAAGGTAAGCAAAAAACAATAGAATCATCAAATTCACGCAAAGAATTCAAAGGAGCATGTGCATTCATTATCACGGAAGAACCAAATTACGACCAAGACATTACAAGAGTTTCCCAATACATAGGTACAGCTTACAATGGAAGTGCCACCTAAACCAGGTGGTCCCATGTCGTATCGTCAAGCATGACCGCGTTACCTTTTGTTCTTGATTGCCATTCTCATTAACCATTACTTTATTTGTTTTGGAAGAACTATATTTGATGGAGTTTTGGCCGCTCTGGACTGAGAGTTTTTGAATATCACCGAAAATATTTGGGTATAAAAAAATTTGAAATAGAACTTAGTAAAATATTTTATTAAAATTGGTTGTGTAAAGTAAAGAAAAAACAGAACAACTGGTTTTCTACAAATATCTCGAGAATCTAAACAAAAAAGTTGTCGATTTTCCTGAATGCAGTCATCATTTGCATTCTCCACAGCCACCAAACCTCACTCATTTCTATATATACTTCATTCACAAAATCGGCAAATACTGTGTTTATTTGTATAAAACCAAAATTATCATCGCCATAATTGTTTTTAATTTTATTTTTTGTTACCTTCTTGCATCTGTTAGGAGACGGTTGTGGAAACAGTAAGTCAAATAGAGTCATTGGCGATTGGCTTAGCTTCTTAGCGTATGTAGTTAGACGTAGTTGCCTTATTGTATAATAAACATTCACTTATCTACAGCTTGTGTACACGCTCGATATCAATATGTTTAGCATTAACAAGCACTACTTTCGACAGTCACACACAACATGGTTTTTAATGTGACGCAATTTTATTTGAGCATCTGTCTGTCTTTCTGTACATCCCTACACAAACCAATTCTTACTTCAGCCATATACGACATTGATCTTTCTATTTGGCTATTGATTTATATGATCAGCTGTTATTTTTCCATAAAATGTCATATTATGCGAACTTGGAAAGTATTTACTGCAATATTGTGGCTATCATTTTCGTCATTTTTCTTTTCTGATGTAAATACAATGATTGCTATAAGGTAAGCTTCGACTAAATTTCAAATTTCTTAATTTACAAACTTTACAGTATTAAAATTTGTTTAATCTTCTAACGTCACTGTTGTTCTCTGTTGTATTTTCGATTGTCTTGTCTTCACATTACTTACTAATCTCAAGATTATAACCACTCTGATTATTTTTCAACAAATACTTCTACAAAACTTCTACTAAACTGCCACTGCACACATACTTCTGCCACTTTCTTGTGGGAACATTATTATTTTACTTTTCAATGAAGATGTGTTGACCAAGTCATTGCAATGAACCCTTACTAAATTGATACAAGATACAAAAAAGATAAAAGTTAATTTATTAGAAGATAGCACAGAAAAAAATCAAATAACAATCATGATTTAGAATTTAAGAAGGCTTTATTAGCCACTTGAAAAACGTATGACACCAGTCAGCGCATCTTCCAACGTCAGACAGTCCATTTGGTACTGTCAAAGGTATAAAACGAGGAGTTATTACCAGGCGTTCGGAGGGCGGCAACGACTGCGGCATGGGCGGCCACTACTCGGCACAGCACCTGGCGCCGCGCCGCCAGCACAGTCAGACGCACTCCGAGCCTGACAACTCCGCCGTCGACGCTGGCTCCGTGCACAACTCCGTAACTGGGACAAGTAAAACTAAAACTCTATTTAATAATGATGATAGCTTGTTATTAAATGTAAAAAATAGCATGATGCTATTCCGCTCAATATTCTATCGCTTTTGCGACTCTTATGGAATAAAAGATGCGGGAGTCTATTCTTTGCCAGAAGTCTTTTCACACCTTCCACCATTACCTTGTGCCAGGTCGTCAGTCCGGTTGGGAAGCAACGGGCGGTGCTACCGGCATCCCTTCAGGTCAGAGAAGAGTGGGTGGAGCACCGCGCTCCCTACTGTTGGCCATGCACGAGTACACCAGCATCACTGATGAGCTGGAGACCGTGTACGGACTCTTCTCACCGCCGCATACGCCGAGGTAAGGAATCTTAGAAGAAGTTATATATTTTTCATAGGAGCTGTAAAAGATTACAAATAATAAAATGATGTCGTAAAGTTCTGAATTTTGCATATAAATAAGCTCCTTCCGGGGCAGTCGCGTAAAAAGTCTTTTAAAATTTAAAGTCGCAATATCCCAACATGGTTACGGCAAACTTAAGGTAAGTCCTAACCTCACCCATCTCACAGTTTAACTCAATCAAGCCATGTATTTTTTACTTAGATGGAAGTATAGGACTGACCTACTGTTAAGTTGCTGCGTTTTAGCATGGTAAAAGTGGTGCGAGAAATAAATGATGTATCATAATTGGACGATGTTGACAATCACGATAGATAAGGACGTTAATGGACTTTATTTCTTTTAAATGAAGATTGTTAGTCAATGACCGCTATTGCCGTGCTAAAACGCAACAACTATATAAAAGGACCTAGCTGAATCACAATTCTAATAATGAATAAATAATAAAAAAACACGCCTGCCTTGCCAAAAATGATTTTTACTCTTTCACGGAAAAACTACTAAATGGATTTGGATGAAATTTGGCACACCTACAGTTTATAACCAGGATTAACACATAGGATACTTTTTATCCCAATATTCTACGGGATCGAGACTTATCAATTTTCCACTTTTGAGCACACGCTGCTAACGATATCCGTTAAGCCGTTTAGAAGTTATGGTGGAATAAAGAAACTCACAAACATACATGAACCCTGACTCCTTTTTTTGGGCAGTCTTGTAAAAAGTCCATCTTTCTCACAGAACACCAATAACCTCTCGTCTCCTATCACCGGCCCGAGCCGCCTCCCCGTCAGTCCGTCGCCGCCACGCCAGCGAGATGTCCAACCCTGAGTTCGCGCTGTTCATGGAGAAGGAACATCTTCGGGGGGCCGAAGAAGATGACTACATCATCATGGAGAACCTTATTCAGAGGCGGTGAGTGATCCTTTAGGAGACGAAGAAGCATTGTGCGTTGCTTGCGAAGAAAAATTACACTGATCATGAAACCATGGTGGAGGGTATTTGATTTGCGCATCTTTGTTTATATTGCTGTATATATGTTACATGACGTTCTGGCTGAGCAGTACATTGTTGCGCAGTTGGAAAAGGTGAACCTACAACAGCTTAGAAAAACCAAAGTTATTTGTTTCATATTGTATTCGTATTACACTCGTACTGCTCAACTATGAACCACAGCCTTAAATTGAATGTTTTTATCACATATATAGCACATTATAATAAAATTATTAGAACTAGAGTACTAAAAAAACATAAGGAAAAGCAATAACTGTTTTAAGCAACAACGACGTGGAAGATGACTGAAGAAACGAGTAACAGAGACAATTATAGAAAAATTATCCATGAAATCCAAATATTTGAATTCTTACCTCACAAGGAATCATTTGTAAAAATCAAATGTTCCCCTGTAAGTCTATAGATCTAGATTTCTCGATTTCAAGACTCAAATTATTATTACATACTTGTTTATCGCCCCAAGAAACTTGATCTCAATAATCGACCCCACAAATTCCAAACTTTCCAAACTGTTGTGCCACGTTGGTTGGTGATACTGAATCTCATTGATCAAACTCCTGAAATGGGAGACTATTTGTTTGACGGTAAACACTGGGGGAAATATCACTTGGTTTATAATTATAACACATGAAATCGTTTATGCTTGCTCTAATAGGTATAATTGTATCGAAGTGAAACTATGTTTTTATTATATCTGTAGAATACCTTAAATATATTGAATAAAACAAAGAAAAAATGAGTAGCACAGGACAAAATTTCGTTTCATTAAAGTAAAAATCAAAGTCTTAAAACATGCCTAAGTAGACCAATCAAAAAAGGGGTAAACCCATGTCTGCATTTCTCTACGCAAAAAAATTGTGGACAAAGACGGAACGGACGGAACATGACAACACCCGACAACAGGACTCATTCGACTGCGGTACCCCAAAACCAAACAACGGAACTGCACCAGCAAGGCATGGCAAGAAGAGCTGAGCTTGCTTCGGCTTATAGCTTTTGTGAGCGTCCTGAACTCGATCCTTACTCACCAGCCATTTGTACTGTAGCCTAGAAATGGGTGGGCTTGGCAGATACGAGGAGGAGGAGGGTGAGGGGGCTGACGGGGCCGAGGGCGGCGTCAGCGGCATCAGCATCAGTGTGTGCGTCAACAGCAGCGGCGCGGACGAGCCGGCCGTGCCGCCGCAGGCCAGCTCGCACCTCACTGTGGGGGACCGGCGCCTGTCGCATCAGAGGTATGGGATTTGTGGACTCTTTTATTTGTGTATTGTTTTGGTCACTTAACTTGAATCTTCCAGGTTTGCGGTTTGTGAGTGTTATGCATAAAATGTTATTCTTAATGTCTCTTTGATTTATTTATACCTACATTCTATCTTCTTCAAAGGCAAAATCTCTTTTTTGCCTACAGTCAATAATATATTATGAACATTCAAACAAATGTAGTTCCTTCATAGTTCTTCTTTCTTTCTTCCTGGATCTATATAGATTTAATGACTTTCCTTCTTGTTTCTTCTATTCTTTTGTAATTAAAAAACCTCAAATATGCATTATTAGTCACTTGTCTTACAATTTCGTTCTCCGTTATAATGTTGCCTTCCTCAATACTACAGACACTCGTTGAGAAGGTCGTCAGCTATCGACAGTCGTGAGCTGCCGTCGCCACTGCAGCCGTTGTTAGATGACGATGCGTGTGGAGAAGTGCTGCTACCCGTGCCCAGGCAACCTTCTGGTAAGTGGTCTGGTCTCTATAATGTATTGGATCCTATTCTACTTAGACTAAGGTTTTTGAGAAATGTATTCTTTAATAGAAGGCATATGAGGAAGTTTACTATCTCGTGTAACCTGAACTTGTAACCTAATTTCAGCAAACAAGTTATCGGTTTTTTTTTTTTTTTGAGGATGGGAAATCATCAAATGACCCCTCCCGCTCTGGGTGGAGCAGAAGGGAGTGTCAGATTCTTACTGACTAAAACCCACCCGTGTTCCTTCCTTAGCCCTTTATGTTCCAGGGCAGCGGTATCTCTTGATTGGTTGGCTTGATTTTTACATTTGTAAAATCTAGAAGTTAATATTATGTCCTGCCTTACACCCTTCATTTCCCCAGGAGACACGAACGCGTCGAGCGAGCTGTCCCTGTCGCACATGGTGAGCGAGAGCCTGCCCCCGCGGCCCTCCATCGTGCTGGACTCGTCGCAGCTCCCCCGCCAGCGCTCCGCCGACCTGCCGCCCGCGCAGCCGCCCGCGCCCGCGCGCCCCGAGACCATGTGCTAGACCCTGGTATACATTACGTAGAGTAGACACTGCAGAACCATTTAAACCCCGCATACTATTGTTCGCTAGTATACTATAGATTTGAGTACTTTTAAAATTATGAGTGTCTTCTCTCCATCCATAAGAAAAAGAGATAACATTGGCCAAGACTTAAAACAAAATTAAATTAAATCCTACAGCACTTTGTCAGGCTTTTTTTCTCACTACAGTGGAAACCTTTTTCAGTTAAACTCGATCCAACAGCAAGTTCTAATTTAAAAAAATATTCTTACAGGTAACAACAAAACAGTCACAACTCCAAAGAAATCCAGCTCTTCAAGGTGACAACCAAATAATTTAGTAAATTACAGAACAGCAGTGAAGGACTGACCTAGTGAAGTATTAGTCATAATAATTGTTAACACCAAATACTTAACGTTAGAGTTTCGACGACTTGTAGAGCCCTTTGTAGGCCTTTTGGGACCCTTTTCAATGTTACCTAGTTGATACTTGATACTCTTGTCTCCTGCGTGATGCTAACAGACTGAATTGAACTCAATTCTAAAACGAATCATATCGGACCTTTTCAATTACTACATATTTTGTAAAGTTCGAGTTTTTTTCATGAAGAAGTAAATACAAATCCGTTCATATTTCAACTTAGAGAAGTACGTTAGTCGGTCATGATAAATATGTTTTTATTTGATATCCATGAGCAATATTCATTATTGTAGCGTAACTTTTAAATGAGTGGCTCGAAAGTTACTTAAAAATGAACATTGTTAGGAAAATATTATAGATAATTTTCGAAAAGATTATCATTAAGATTTTTATCAAAAAAATTAATCGCGACGCTTCAATGACGAAGACTGTGAATTACATCTATTTATTTTAAATTGTACAAAAACGGGCCTTGTGCTTAATATGTAAGGTTCAAAATCACTTCAAGCTTATCTTTCTCCTCCGTTGGAGGGAATTTATATTTAGCTGTAAATACGCCAAGTGTCGCTATTTAATATATCGTCTGTAGATACATGGTCCAATGCATGTCATTTCGTACTCGTTTCACTTAGATCGAATCTAAGGAGTAGGATCATTTTATACTTACCTACTTTCTTACTTGAACTAAGCGTATTGAACATTTAGCATAATGTAAAAGTGCCGAGGGGACAAATTACTTCAATACAAGTTGTCCTACTCTCAAGATTTGTACATAGGTTTATAAAAATATTGTACAGAATATAAACGGTTCAGAAATAAGAACCAGGGGAAAGACAAACGACAATACTAGTACTCACCTTGTACATACTGTTGTCAGAGTTAAAGGATTTAATAAAACGGTACTGAGGTTTATAAATTAGGACATAGTAGTTATAACATTCGGAGCCATATAATATGAACATGTTGAAACTTAAGAGTTTACGCTTCTTCAAAGCTTATAAACAAATCAGTGAGCACCAACAAGCGCATCTCAATTGTTTTAAAAGTACCACTTTCTACCATTTTGAACATATCAGACAAAATTACTAAAATAAGGAGTTTATGTTCTGAAACGTAACATTACGTAGATTGTTAAAGTTTTATATAATACTTGCGTGTTTCATTTTGAATACCTTCATTTTTTATTTGAATAATTATTGACCAATTTATACATATGAATGTACAACGCATTTTAATAATTTTATACACTTTAAATACTGTTATAATCAAATGGGTGGTCGTGAAATATACTATGAATAATTCCGACAATGGGATAACGGCCTTGATGAACTAGAAATAATAAAGCTATCAAATATCTGTATTTAAATTATTTTGAATCCCTCAACAAAAAAACGGTCATCACAATGTGTTCAATTATACCAAATATTTTGTGCAAATTTTACCATTTTTTTACTATATTTGCAGTACAATGAAATAAAATGCATCTTTGTATATAATTGTAGAAACATGAAATAATGGAGGTGATTATTGTATATTTAATAGCAGGTTAATAATATACTGATTATTATAATATAATTAAGCATCAATGTATTGTTAAGGTGAACAGATGCAATAAATTATTTTACTTTTTAGTAGACACTGAATGGGAGTTTTATCATATCTTACAATCGCGTTTGGTCGGGCGGTATCAATGAAGCAATAATTTTTGTACGTACAACATTTATTTCTATATTCCTATAGCTTTGTAAGTGCAGAAAAAGTTACAATAATTTAGTAGTATGTATTAGATTTTCAGTCGAGTGAAGCATGAATTAATATTGTCGACGGCCGTTTGACATGAGCTCCGACATGAGCTCGCGGTATCCAACGAAATATTTCCCGTTCAGTGAGTCGGAGAAGTTCGAAGTTTGTGGGAGACAGAATGCGTAGTTTGGGCAATAAAATTACGGTAAACATAGGAGATAGTTCTTCTATTACCTGTAGAATTATAGATAAACCTCTGTGGACTTCTTATTTTTCCAAAAGCAGTAAAATATGTTTGTGTTTAAAAAATGTGTTTGTGTATTCTTGAAGACCAGCGAGTGCGATGGAAACAAAATGAGAATGAAAAAAAAATTGGCCACTTTGTGACTTTATAAAATGATTTATTTTGATTAATGTAAGAAACCTTCGAAGTCATACTCCAGTTACTTTAGACAAAGAAACTCTTAAAGCAATTAAAGTAAAGAAGCCATGTAATTGAAAATTCATTATTGTTTCCATTAACTTTTACTGGGAATACGTTATTGTTACATAATATACCTACTATCGAAATGAATGTCGCCAAACATGAATCGAGATCCGTACAACCGAGGAATTGAAACGTCAAGTTATATGTTCCGAATAGTCCAATTATATTCCATATAGTTTATTAATAAGACATATTTTACGGAGAATAGCGAAGAATGTAATTGTACATAATGTGTAAATGTTAAAGTTGTTATTTTTTACCAAAATGAAATGTGGTGAGAGAGCGAACAGAGCGATACCAACATCCTGATGCTTCATCAGCACAATCTTTTAATCATAATTTTTAAATCTTTGAATCATCTTTGTCTTTAGCACAACGTTTTGATTATTCAAGAGAAACGACTTGTCCTTATTGGGATATTTTATTCTAGACTCGATTCATTAAATATTTTTCAGAGTGATAAAACTACTTCATCTGAGTTATATAAAGTATGTACAATGGTAAAATAAATATTATATTTGTGATATTACCGCCGATTTGTTTTATTGTTTCCCATTTGTAGTAATCTCTTTACTGTCTCTCAGTACATTACCTCAATTTTTGCGATCCAATAAATAATACGATAAAAGGGTAATATCGTAATATTCGCTGATCGTCTATAAACTATTGTATCGGTGTTTATCGGCAGTTTATTGCTCCTCGTAACAGCCGCTCGATTTCTCTGCTTAATTACGTAGGCACCAATAATGTATTTATTGGATCTCTCGGGCAACATCTGCGTCATTGGCGATACAGTAATTAATTCTTAATTATGCGACGTGCTGAAAATTACCTACAGTTTAAGTACGCTAAATAATTATAAGCTTCCATTATTCATATTGTACGAATTAAACGCACAAAGATGTCGAATATAAAAAAAACATGACGCAGTAAAAGTTTTATGGAACGTAAAAAATCTAACTTGGTCTTGTACAAATGCACAACAAACAATATACCTAGAGCCTACCATTACCTACTACATAAGACTGATGCTACTACAGAAAATTTTAAACGAAGGATTCACCAGAAGGCCAATTCTCGTAATTTAAAACGTTCAAAATCTAGTCGCAGTCTCATCTCGGCGACAAGCAAATGTCAAAAACTTGTCAAAATGTAGGGAAATTAGGTATTTTTTGACAGATTGAGACTGAGATCAGACTGTGAACGGTCTTAAAATTAAGAGAATTGCCCCTCAGGTATACTTCTAAAAAGCAACTCTTGGCATAAAACAAATGGCACAGAAAACTAGTGAGAAATACCTCTTACCATGCAGCCTGAAATGGATTCAATATAGGTACTTAGGTAAGCTCCACCGTATAAGTCCGCACGAAGTGGATCGCACAAACACTACGACTACTAGATACACGGGATAAAATTACCATTTCCAATAAATGTTTTGAAAAGCAAATATTGGATCAAAGTCGTGAGAGAGAATGATTTGAGGAACTCACAGCAAATTACGAGGATTTTGCGCGTAAACTGACGCTTCTATTCAGCTTTAGAAATGATAAACAAATTCCATTCAAAACTGACGCCATTGAAACTTTGAACAAAGGGAAATTGAGCTGTTTATTGAAATTGATTTGCTTTAAGATTTAGTTAGGAAGGCCAAACAATATAATTATGTAGAATTAATGGAATCAGTGAATTAACATCTGTTGTTAACTGGGAGCAAATAATTAGTGTTGTGTGGCTGACAGGTTGCATGGCGTTTTAACCACAAGATCAAGATTAATGTAAGGGCTAAAGGTTCCTACCTACACACTTGATTGGAATTAACGTTCTTTAATGACAAAGCTGATCCGAATCAATGACTAAATATACACAATTGGGCATCTTTCCTCGTTAATTCGTTTAGGATGGCTCGGCACAATTTGGGCTCAGACGAACGGCTTTTTCCCGAAGATATATATACATAATAATATACCAATTCAATTGGGTTGGTGCTTCACCCCGGTGGAGAACCTAGGTGAAGCCCGGGTCCGGTGCCATTCAATTTTACCGCCCGGCTAAACATGCCAACGCGAACAAGTGTATCTGTATGTAACACCCCTTCCAGAGAGCCGAATAGAATGATAATGTTTCTCACACTTCTCACTACATCTGTCGTGTTTGTGCGTCTGCCCGCCCACGTCCGATAAAATCGGTGACCGATTTTTCTAGGAGAAAAATAGAACGTACTGATGGCAAATAGTGCAACGCACACGTCCTACAAAAAGTCTGTCAGAAATAAAATCGGTGCATCCCGTCCGATCCGATTATCAGTGAAAAATGGAACGTTCGAAAATATATGCGTTAACGCACACTACTCACCGACAGTCAGCCGCATGCATTTGCTAGGGAAGAACGTTGTGCCACAGACAAAGTGAGGGACGTGTACATTGAGTCGGTCACAAAATCGGTCTTAAGAATCGGAGGAAAAATCGGCCCGATTATTGGTGCTATAAAAACTCTGACGTGGCTGGGCAGCCGGAGAGAGTATTATTATCTCAACGTGCTACTGTTCGTCCTACTGTAGGAATTGAAAATGGCATGCAAGTAAACAACGCTACGTAACTAAGCCAAAGCTGTGCCTCAGAATAGTGAGAATGCTACAAGGGAGATTGCGGTAAGAAGGTGCTCGCAAATGTGCGTGTGGTGTGAGGGCCACTTTGTTAAAACCGTTTGGATTTAGTGAACATTCCCCAACAATTGTGAAAGTTGGAATCAGATTTTATGAAAGATGAACATTCCCCAACTACCTGTACCTGAAAAACTATGTACACTACAGAAAAAGTCTTTATGCCAAAATCTAAGCTAACAAAACAAACAAAATACAAACAAAACTTGCAAACAAAATTTGTGAAACAATGTCCTACTTTGTAAATCTTCGTTCAAAATGGGCCCTCAATTCTCATACACGTAAAAGTTTATCACCCAAATAAAATGAATCCATTAACTTACAGGTACTGTTTGAAATCCTATAAGCTACTAAATAAATTGTGAAAATTTGTGAAAGCAAAATGAAGTCACCACTTCTTGTTGTTTGAAAGTTATGACCCTGATAAAATTCGGGCCCTCAGTCCTCCTCCTCCTCCTTATTTCTTTTGTTTCCTTTTTATTACTCCTAACGTATAAGATAAGCCAAATACAAAATTCTCTTTTTGTGAAAAAAATTGTGCAACAGATTGGTGTTATTAAGCAACACGGCACTGAAATGGAAATGTAATCCCTTAAAGTAATTATATTTTAGCTGTAGGTAAGAATATGTAGTTGGATTGAAACGTTGTGACCACTCGTCGTTGGAATATTAATTACAGTTTTAAGCAGAGTGACTTCCCTGTGATCAGCCGATCGATTCTGTAAAAATCTCACCGTGAAAAGTTAGGTGAAGTGAGCTGGGAGTGAGCTGTCAATAGTCATTAGTTGGAATGACAGCTCACTTCACCTAAGTTTTCACGGCGAGATGGTAACAGAATCGCACTACTGTACTTAATTATGGAAGTGCCTGTCTCCAGCACCCTAAATGCGTAACACACTATTACTCTCAATTTGAATAATTTTGAAGCATATTGCTAATCCATTGCTTCTATGTTCGAAAAATGTGTTTGTTCAACAACGTACCTAAATAACGCAATGAATGTTGAACTTTCAAAATGAAACCCATTGCTACTGATAGTGTGTACTTCGACTCATATACATGAACATAAAACATAACATCGCGTCTGTTTTCCCTTGTAACGGTATCTACAACGCCACATGCGAACAACGCGTCATACCGACGTCACGCAAATCCTGCATCTCGCAAGCAGAGTTTACCGCGCAATTAGCATAGATACAATTTCCCAACATCAATCGTTCGGGCAATAGCCCGCCAGACACAACACCCGTCTAGTCGGAGGATTCTCCCTTTTCTATGGAGATTGAGTGAACTTTACACCCTGTTCTTCATGCCTCTAAACCCTGAAGAGTTAAGTAGGCAGAGATGTATAGTAACTTAAATTCACATTTTACAAAGTTACCTTCATGCTGCCGTGCAATGACGACACACTGTATCTAAAAATCCCAACTGCAACTAAAGAGGATAAAACATGCTCACTCTTCAAGCAGTTTGATGCGAAATGGTCAAACAGTGTAACAGCGACTGACCATAGAACAATACAAAAGTCTCCAGAGACAGGTTCAGGTATTAAAAGAATATAATCATTTATTATCAATAATTACGTTACTAAACAATAATCATAATAATTTCATAAAAACACACACATGATATTTTTACTCGACATTGAATCTTTAAAGGTTTGTGTATCTTCAATCCGGGCGCAACTGTGCCAATAAAACATTGCAAAATTCAGCATCTAGCGATTCTGCAGCAAGAGTAACCACAGTGAGGACACGACGACGTGTTTGACCGACAGGAATCAGATGAACTGTATAGACTGCGCTCATTTCTGCGCACAATACTTAGAGATTTTGTCTTCAGGCGTCTTGTTTTCTGCTTACGTACCGGTCGCTTTTTCGGTTTCTTTTTCCTGATCCTTTGCTGAAATGGGCTCTTAACCACGGTCCCCTTAGCAATGTTCTGCAACAATTTGTAAGCCTTGCTCTTCGACTTTCTTGGCAGATGGGGACGGATGACCCTAAAGAACTCTTGTATCTCCTTCTTCTTCGTGTCATTGCTCAAGTTGTTATTTTTAGCCTTGCTTGAGGTCGCCGATGGAGTATATAAAAGATAATCCTGTATTGAAACTGCTACACCGTCCCCGTAGTGCGGGATCTGTTCAGTAGCCATGTCTGTGACCATGTCTCCTGTAGGAGGTAGTGTCGTTTGAGTTTTCTCGGTAGGCATTTCATTTATTATCTCGTCTACATTTACGTTAGGTAGTTCCTCGACTTCCATTTTTTGGAAAACTATTATAATATAACATACAAAAATCAGTAAAATCAATGATACAGTTTTACAAAAAAGCTGTCAAAATATCAATAAATCAAATCAAATCGAATGAACAAAATTTGTTGTTTCAACGTGACAATTTGGAAGAGCAAAGAGGTTTTTTCTAATATATTAAATGGCGTTTTGACTAGGATTTTTTCACAGAGATTTTTTTTCGGGTGAATGGAAATGGTGTACACAAAGTTCAAAGAAACTGCAAACTTCATTGAAAACGTACTCGCAGGAATTTCACGTTGGTTTAAAAATTAAAGATCGATTCAGAGTCTAAAAAATTCTACCTATCTCATATACAGGTAGACTTGTTATTTGACGTATTCCTTCCAGGAAGGACGTGACAGTGTGACCCATTTCCAACAATTAAGCACCCCATAACCAGTTATCTGAAAATTTTACAATGGCATTAGGCATAAAAATTACGGCAAAGACCATCTTCATTTAATCGGCACATAAAAATGTTATTTTCTCGAATCCAATGAATTTTCGCCTTGGCTTATGGGGTGCTTAATTGTTGCAAATGAATCATACTATCACGTCCTGGAAGGAATACGTCAAATCACAAGTCACCCTGTAAATCTACTGAATAAATGCAGAGCTTGGAACATCATCATCAATAAAAAATAAAAACAATCAATTGATATATGCATCCGTCGTAACGCAAGGAATGTATGAACATATTTAAAAACAAACAAACAAGTAAACTTATAAGTGTCAATTTTATTGCATTACTTTATTGATCTTAAATCTAAAATGAAACTTATAACAATTCACACAATTGAAATCCCCCATGTATACAGAAGCTCTATACAATTCAATGATTTTATCAACAAACAGATTCGAAACATCAAAGCCTTTGACGAAACATACATTCGACAATTTTATTGAAACTCTTTGATTAGCAGATCGTAAATACAACGTTTTTATTTATTTTACACATTGTTGTGTTTGTTGGACAAGTGTTTTTATTTATATGTACTGGAAATGTTACAGGAATATTATTGTGTTATCAGCTAAACGTAGACGAAGTCGTGGTCTACCTCGAAGTTGTTTCTCGTTGATATCTCGGTCGCGATGTTCGAAGGGATTTTATCTGTAAATAGAAAAGGCACTCAAAAAAAAGAATTATTATTAAAAAAGAACTGATTAAAAGAAACACTCAAATTAGGGATTTGGTATTCCCAGAAAGCGTATTCCGAGTAAAGTTATTGGATTTCAGGGACAGATCAGAGGGGCAATTCTCGTAATTTTAAGAACGTTCACAGTCTGATCTCAATCTCAATCTGTTAAAAATACTTCTAATTGTGACAAGTTTTTGACATTTTGTTTGTCGCCGAGATAGACTGCGACTGGATTTTGAACGTTTTAAATTACGAGAATTGACCTTCTGATGTAAAATTCTCGTAATTTAAAAACGTTCATAATCTAGGTGCAGTCTTATCTCGGCGACAAACAAATTTCAAAAATTAAACTAAAAAAATTAGAGGTATTTTACATTTATACCTACTGACAAAATGATTCTCGTCTAATATGTGACAATACCTCCAAAAAACATTCGTATGATACCTACCTATAACCACCAATTAAGTAAAAAAACAGTCATAACAGTAAATCAACTTACCATTACATCTGTACACGAGATTGGACCAGATGATCATCTCCTGCGAGAAACAGAACACTCCGAGCCTGCCTCCCTTGAGCGTGAAATCATACACGTTGCCCGAGTCCGCCACCAGGCGGTTGTTCTCGTACACCTGATGAAGTCATGATATTCATATTTAGTTTGTAATGTAGGTATGATTGTACTGGGGGTCTCCACGACCAAGTGCGTATTATTATTTACATAACACATATCACAACTCCTGTGTTCCCCGAAGGGTTATGCAAATGTGTTTTTATGCATAAATTATTGTGAATATAAGGACTCTTAAAGTCCGTGTGTCCGTGTGATCGTCGCGTTCATTTTGTTCGGCGAATTCGAATACGTGGTCACACCGACAGAGGGCGCCGTCCAGTTTTCCAGACAAATTATATAGTTACTATGAACGCCACACTCGTGTATTCGAACGATCTTTTTGCTTGGGACGCTGAGTTAGACTTGCGGTGAAAACGATTTGCTTTTCCCATCATGTCTGTAAAGTTTAACCAGTTAATTAAAAACGGCACTGTATAATTTACCTTCAGTCTAATGAGGCCAAGCTTCGGTCTGTGCAGCAGACGCCAGCGGTAGGCCGTCTTCTCGCGCCAGCCCACGTTGCGTGGGTCTTTCCAGAGGAGTGTTACCTGGAGGGAAACGAAAGGAAA
Source organism: Apamea sordens (assembly GCA_945859715.1). NCBI lineage: Eukaryota > Metazoa > Arthropoda > Insecta > Lepidoptera > Noctuidae > Apamea > Apamea sordens. The sequence continues at coordinate 4,913,817 of OX244002.1, forward strand.
CGTTACATGAACGGCACTAAACAAATCAATTTACTTGTGCTTACTTGTGACAAACATTGTGAGGAATGTCGTCAATTATAATTTATTATGGAGGGAGCTAGATGACGGGGCGGGGCGTAGTGACACGGTAGAGTAATATACGATTCCGTACACTTAATGCGAGTTGATGAATGAATGGATTTCTTTTAAAACTTTTGGAACGAAGTTCCTTATCGCGCGTAGCGAAAGGGGGGGGCTAGACGGAAAAAATTAAGACCAACGACAAGCCGTGCGGCATGCGCGTGTTTCTCTGTCTGTCTCTCTCTCTCTCTCTCTCTCTCTCTCTCTCTTATAGAAAGCAAGCCAGTTATACTTCGTTCCATCCGGGTGTCCCTTGACACCTCAAGTTTTTTAAGAATTTTGTGTCCTAAAATATTCTAATACTAGCTTCTGCCCGCGGCTTCGCCCGCGTGGATGTCGGAAATTATCCCACGGGAACGTGCTAACAGGATAAAATGTATGTGCGTCCCCAGGATGCCATCTATCTCTATGCCAAATCAGAAGTTCAGTGGTTTAGGCGTGAAAATGTAACATACAGTTTCAAGTTCAAATCCTCCCCTTAAAAACTGAATTACCCCTTTTTGTCCCGTCAGTGGTAAATTTTCGACAACTTTACATAGGTACTTATTATTAATTATTTTCTGTCAAAAGTATCAATACTGAGTTTCGAGTTACTCGGACCGCGCATTCAATTTCTTCAACACAAACTTAACACCCCTATATCCCCCTTTGAGGGGTAGTTTTGAAAAACTTATACTTAATGATAAACTTTATTAGGTAAGTACTTACTTAGGCAAGTATTCTTGCCAAGTTTCAAGTTTATTAACCTAATGAAGAAGATTTTTCATATAAAATGTATCCCCGCTTTTCACCCCTACAGGGGTGGAATTTAAAAAAAATCGTTTGGGATGTATTCATAACTTGACTCAAAGATTATTTATACTAATTTTCGAGTTAATCAAGCCATGCAGTAAAATCCTCCCCTGAAAAATTTACTACCCCATTTCAGCCCGTCAGGGATAGATTTTCAAAAAAACCCTGATACACATTATTCTTTACCTTCAATATTAAGTATAAATACTGAGTTTCGAGTAAATCGGACTGCGCACTAAAATTCTTCCATACAAACTTTGAAACCCCCCAATCCCTTATTAGGAGGTAGTTTAGAAGAAAAAAAAACTGACAATCTTCATAATTTATTTAGATAAGTATTCGTGCCAAGTTTCAAGTTTATTAACACAAGGAATAAGATTTTTCATACAAACGAATTCCCCCCTTTTCACCCTTTTAGGGGTGGAATTTCAAAAAATCCTTTCTTAGTGGATGCCTACTCTTCACGAAGAACACACCCTCCAAATTTCATGTCTCAATGATATAATATTAATGATTATTCATAACTTGATTCAAAGATTATTTATACCAATTTTCGAGTTAATCTAGCCACGCATTATAATCCTCCCTTGTAAAATTAACTACCCCTTTTCAACCCGTTAGGGGTAGATTTTCGAAAAACCCTGAAACATGTTACTCTTTATTTTTGGTCTTAAGTATCAATACTGAGTTTCGAGTTACTCGGATCGCGCATTCAATTTCTTCCACACAAACTTAACACCCCTATATCCCCCTTTGAGGGGTAGTTTTGAAAAACTTATAATGGTAAACTTTATTACTTACTTAGGCGAGTATTCTTGAAAAGTTTCAAGTTTATTAACCTAATGAAGAAGATTTTTCATATAAACTGTATCCCCGCTTTTCACCCCCACAGGGGTGGAATTTAAAAAAATCGTTTGGGATATATTCATAACTTGACTCAAAGATTATTTATATTAATTTTCGAGTTAATCAAGCCATGCGGTAAAATCCTCCCCTGAAAAATTTACTACCCCATTTCAGCCCGTCAGGGGTAGATTTTCAAAAAACCCTGATACACATTATTCTTTACTTTCAATATTAGGTATAAATACTGAGTTTCGAGTAAATCGGACTGCGCGCTAAAATTCTTCCATACAAACTTTGAAACCCCCCAATCCCTTATTAGGGGGTAGTTTAGAAGAAAAATAACTGTCGATCTTCATAATTTATTTAGATAAGTATTCGTGCCAAGTTTCAAGTTTATTAACTCAAGGAATAAGATTTTTCATACAAACGAATTCCCCCCTTTTCACCCTCTTAGGGGTGGAATTTCGAAAAATCCTTTCTTAGTGGATGCCTACTCTTCACGAAGAACACACCCTCCAAATTTCATGTCTCTAGGACCAGCGGTTTAGGCTGTGCGTTGATCTATCAGTCAGTCAGTCAGTCAGTCAGTCAGTCAGGACTTTGAATTTTATATATATAGATAGATTGCACCCCTATCCCATAGATCATAATTCAGAAGCACAAAATCAAGCTTTCAAGTTTAACCTATGTTAAATAATGTAACAAACTCAATTACATGATATGAAACGTTGATATCCAGTAGAGCTATTCACTCTTGCGTACAGTCACGAGCACCAATATGTCAACACGTGGCAACTTTCAATTGCGATTTTTTCGAGAAATAACGAATGCAACGTTGAAATACGACACATTACATAAACCTATGGATTCGAAAATGCTATGTTCATATCAACATCAAAATTTCATTAATAAATAAAGGAGTAAATCGCTTTTGAATAAAGCCGAGTATAAAAATAATTTTGCTCGTGACTGTACGCATCACGAATAGCAAGCAATCAAACATAAGCTCGTCGCGACTCACGGACTGTCGTCCATAGACAATGCAATTAACACTGTATTCAATTTGTAGCCCCTTCCGCACGTCACGTAGTCACGTATGGTACCGTCGAGTTAGTAATTTAGTTTAATTAGTGCATGGAAACAGATGGCACCTAGCTAGTTATAAAGTCTGCGTAGCCTTTTCCCAACTTTAACCTTTAACAATACAGTGAGACTAAAATTATTTTACCATGTTATTATGTAAGTATCTAAATTCTGGCATTTCAACTGTGTTGGGGTTGGCTTCCAGTCAAACCGGTTGCAGCTGAATACCGGTATTTTACATGAAGCGACTGCCTATCTGACCTCCACAACCCAGTTACTGGGTAATACGATAACCCTTGGTAAGACTGGTTGTCAGACTTTCGGGCTTCTGAAAACCCGTAACGAAATGTCAAAGATTCACGAATGACAAATGCAACGGCTTGACATATTTTAAGAAAAACTATTCATTCTTAGTAGGACCCGAACTCATTTCATTGTATAGTTCTTCATGCTATAGTTCTTCATTTTTTTCTGCTAATAAGTAACTTACAACGAGTACATAGATTACAGTCAAGATGAAAATCCAAAATGACTTTCGTATTTAATAAACCAAACTTAGAAAAAACCTGGGTTTTTCTTTATCAAACACAAAGTTTGTTCACGAAATTAACTCCTCAGGACCCTACTACAGACCGACGATCTAAAGAAAATTTGTTTCTTTATAAGTTAAACTTAATGAAGCTACAGGTATTGTAATATCCTTTTTAATTTTTGGCCTTAGCCTTTAGCTTAGAATCATTGTTTCTTATGAGGTTTAAAGAATACAGTGTCGCTTATGAATGAGTATAATCAGCCTAAATGTTCCCACTTCTGGAACACAGGCCTCCTCTCTGTGAGAGGGAATTGGGCCATAATCCACCACGCGGGCCCAGCGCGGGTTGGTAGATGTCACATGTCTTCGAATTTTTGGTTCTAAGACATGACGGTTTTCTTTCACCGTTTTGAGAGCAGTGGTGATGAAATGAAATACACAAAGTAAAGTGCCGAACTCGGTTCGAACTCACGACCCGGGACCGGCCAAACGGGGCCACCACAGCTCACTACTCGCTTATGGATGAGGCATCTAAAATCAGCACTGGGGGCCTACTCCGAAGTGCAAAGTGCGAATGTTCCGATCGGACCGACACATGGCCGAACCGAATATTATTGAAAAATGCGAAAACAGTTCGGATCGGCTCAGTTGGGTCGGGTCAATATTCGAAAGAGTGTAGGAGTGTTGGATCGGAACCGACCGAACCAAAATAGTAACTTCGTAGCAGGAAACGGCCGAACGTTCGGCCGATACTACTTCGGAGTAGGCCCCCTGTATTTTTTTCCCCAAGCACACCTATTATGATGAATGAGGGACACACGGAAACGGGAAGTATGGCAGAAAAAAAACCTATATGAGATGACACCAACAATGGAAATTACAACAAGGTTTCGCTTTTTCGGCTGCTATATATCACTCACCTGATCAGGAGTAGTATCAGTATTCCAGAGCGCATTCCTCAATGTCTTGCCAGGCCCAGTCTTCGAGTTGACCAGCTTCAGTTGTATGCCGGGCTCGGCGACCGCCCTGAACGGCGTGGTCTGCCAGTACGTCTGTGTGTTCTTCTTCCACATGACTACGTAGAAACGCTTGTTGTTTTGATAGCTAGGCGAAATATATTTTTGTTCGTAAATATAGGAAAATTAAAATAATTTATACATACAGACACTCTTTCAAGTACCTACAGATTGAAATTTATATTGAAGCTGAAATAAAAGGATTTGTTTCATACATTTTGATTTCCATTTTCATCTGAATAAACCAAATTTTGGTCCCGTTACAAATATTCACGATAACTTTCACCCTCTGGAAGGACGCCAATGAGTTCAAAGTCACCCAGTACGTCTGATTTTAAAACTTATGTTTATTCATGTGATTTGATGTTTGTGTTTTGACGTTCTAGAAAATTAGAGACTTGATTAGGCTTTTAGCTAGCGTTCTAGAAAATTAGAGACTTGATTGGAGCTCGTAGTTGAGGCACTTCTATTTAATTGGCACATACTAGACTGCGAAACAAGATTAATTTGCGGTCCAGTGTTAGCTCTTAAGAGCTCCAATATTGAAGTCTATGTTTCAAATTGATTTTATTATTTATTTTAATGGTAATTAAATTGATTTCAGAGTGACTAGCAGTATTGAAAAAAAAATATTTGAAGTTGTTGCGTAAACTGAACTTTATTGTGTAGGAATTAAAGTTATTTTTGCATAAACTCATATTTGTTTACATTTTTGGCAAATAAGTCGCGAATGCAGATTAGAGGAAAATCTCGAGTATAAATAAACAATACTCTTTTCTGATGTAGTACTCGAATTTAATCAACTAATATACATACATTCTACCAGCATAATAAAAAGAGCTTTTGCGTCCATTTTACTTTTTTATAGGACAATGAAACAACAAACAATATCATCCAAATAAATAAAACTAAAAACGACCGGCAAAATTGACTGAATTTAAACTCAAGTGGTATTAAAACGACTTATAAGCATCACGTATCGTATTCATTTTCATTGGAATGATGTAAGTTTTTGAAAGTTTAACGGTTAATGCAGTTTAAGCACAGACCCTCGTCGTGTTTTATTTAATAGAAGCCTTTTGCCATGCCAAGCTGATTAAATTAATTTACATTTTAGATATCAAATAGTTTCAGTTCGGCTCCTCTACAAGTTTCTCAAAACTCTAACAAAAATGTTGCTATCAGAAAGACAAAGGTACGTAAGTACATGCCTTACATAAAAAGTACACAACCCAATCGCTATCTTTTTGTCCCTTGCCAAAAGGATAAATAATAAATAAATCAAAGGTCTCCAGAAATAAATTCTTTTTGTATTCAAAATTAATTTGGATGTATAGCACTATACAAGTAGTATTATATAAGTACGCTGGACTAAATATCTTTATTCTTTTTTTATAAAACGTTGCCCCACACTAGGAATTTCTCCTGTGTCGTGGGTGCGTTTACAAACATTTAAACTCACATACACAAACAGCCAGACCCGGAACAACTACTTGTAGGCCATACAAATATTTGTTCCGTGCGGGAATCGAACTCGCGACACGCAGCGCAGCAGTCAATCGCTTAACCACTGCGCCAACCGTGCCAAAGTCAAAGTCAAATCATTTATTTCAAATAGGCACATAAAAGGCACTTTTGAACGTCAAAATTAAAACCGTCGTGCCGTCAAAACTACTAAACTAGACTAAATATGCTATACGAGTTGACAGTCGTTTTTTGTGCCGATTCAAAGCGCCCCGCTCGAGCGTATCAGGAACTAAAATTGACACATTGCCGCAAATGGCCGTCGTTTTGTTTTGGTACGCCTCTGACGATTTAATTCTAAATCCTAGAATAAGACTTTTTTGTGTATTTTGTGTTTACTACGAGATATTTAGAACATTTTTATCATGAGAGTATGCCCATCTTGTAAAAATCGCTATCGAAAATATTAGTTCCACGGACGCTCACCGCAACTCACGTTACTATCAGCGCCAAAATGGCGAAAATCAAATGTCTTCGTTTTGCCATCGATAGTATGAAGTCCAGCGTACTTGCTTATTAGAGATCAGTGATGAGTAGGCATCCCAAAGAAAAAAAAACTCACCCAAATATAAATCCAACATAGTCATCATCGATCTGTGTGTCCACAAACAGCGTTCCTTCGAAGTCGACTCCACTGAAGCTTTCGAAGCCCACAGCTAACCCGGGGTCCGAGTTCAGGGTCTGAAGGATCTCCGCGCCCTGGTTCGCGATCTCCCAGTTAGGATCCTGTTGGGACTCGCCCTCAGGGTCTAGCCGGACTGTCATGTAGTTTCTAGAAAATAATTAAATGTTAATTGTTCATATTATAAAATGAAGTCATTTTTCGAGTCCGTCTGCGTGACCGCGTTCTTTGTCTAAACTCTTAAACGGATTTTGATGCGGTTTCAAATATTTATTTAAAAAATCTATATTATAATTTATATATAAACACCGTGCGAAGCAGGGGCGGGTTGCTAAATATAATAGGGTTGATTTTTCAATCATCTGATAACTTTATTCGAGGAATAATTTTGAAATTTTGACAGTTATTTCATACAAAAACTGTCAAACGTCAATTTTATTCTTCGAATAAAAGTTATCTGGCGATGGAGAAATCAGGCCTTAGTCACAAGACGACAAGCCAAGTCTTCGTCGTGTAACTGATAATTTATAATTATTTTGAATTGTGATCAAAAACGGTTTTATAAGAATGTTTCTAGATGCTGACATTTACAATATATTTTTCTTCAGACATTCATTCTCATTCATACTTACTCATTCTCACATCACTCACACATTCATTCCTCACTCTTACTTGACTCATTACTCATTACATACACATCTCTTCATTTCTACTAAATTCAAGAAACTTTAACCACAAATCCCTGACTCACTCCACTTCACTCTCGTTCACTATCTTGCTTTCACGCTCGCGCTATAATTAAACTTTAATCCCATCCTCGAGAGCTAAACTTCCAACGAAGTGCATTAGATGCGTCAGTTAGGCGTTAGTGATTTGTTGCAAAACATTTTCCACTAGTCTGAAATCTTCACCGTTAAGTTTATTTATCGTGGATTAACTTTCGCACACTTAGGGCTGATTTTACTAATGTCAGATATATTTTATCCGTGGAAAAAATTGATTTCTGATAGTTCTGGTATGGAAAAAAAAATATTCACAGGACATAACTAGGTAGCTAGGGTAGGTCATCTGCCTAGCCTTTTTCCCAACTATGTTGGGGTCGGCTTCCAGTGTAACCGGATGCAGCTGAATACCAGTATTTTACATGGAGCGACTGCTTATCTGACCTCCACAACCCAGTTACTGGGTAATACGATACCCCTTGGTAAGACTGGTTGTCAGACTTTCGGGCTTCTGACTGCCCGTAACGACTGTCAAAGATCCACGAATGACAGCCGGGACCAACGGCTTGACGTGCTTTCCGAGGCACGGAGGGGTCTCGGTATGTAAAGATGGTCACCCATCCACAGACCAACCGCGGCAAGCATAGTTTAACCTGACCGATCGACCTGTGCGGCTGTTATTATTTAGCCACGGGCCCCTCGGTAGCTAGGGTAGGTCTAGGTATAAAAGTTTAGTGAAATTCGCCCTTAGTAAAATATAACTTACAAGTCGTGTGCCCGATGTGATTTCCCATCGGAATAAATGACAAACTTTGATTCCCTATTTACTCGTATTATTATATAAATGAACTAGCTGCGCCCCGCGGTTTCACCCACATAAGTTTCGATCCCGTGGAAATATCGGGATAAAAGTATCCTATATGTTAATCCTGGTTATAAACCATCTTTGTGCCAAATTTCATCCAAATCCGATTAGTAGTTTTTGCGTGAAAGAGTAACAAACTTCCATCCATCCATACAAACTTTCATGATTATAATATTAGTAGGATTTTCAAAAATCCTTTCTTAGTGCTCACCTTCGTTATAAAAGAAGCTCTTGTGTAATATTCAATTCAAGCTTCTAAACCCAGGGGTTTAGGTTGTGCGTTATCTGTTAGCACTTAAGATTTTTCGTAAGTAGATGAACATTAAAATCGTCTCATCGTAACAGTCTGTATTTCAAACATTTACACGTTATGTTTTCATTGCTTTCCTAAACAATAGTTTTGAGATTATCATATCTCTTTATGAGGACCAGGGTGTAAAGTTTACTTATTTGCCATAGAAAAAGGATGATCCTCCGACCAGCACCCTAATTGCGTAACTCACGATCAATCGGAATCGGTTTCATTTTGACAGTTCAATAACATTCATTGCGTTATTTACGTGTTGAGCAGACAAATTTTTCGAACTTATGAAGCAATGGATTAGCAATTTGCTTCAAAATTATTCAGATTCCGATTGATTGTGTGTTACGCAATTAGGGTGCTGACGGGTGTCGCGTCTGGTAGGCAACTGTCTGACGTGACATATGCTATTCGCGGGTAAACTCTGCTTGCGCGATTCACGGTTTTGCGTGACGTCAGTGTAATGCGTAGTTCGCATGTGGCGATGTAGATGCCGCCACAAGATCTTTAAAAAAGATGTTCTCTAGGTTTTCTAAATTTTCCGAATTATATAAAAAGTTCACAATAGACCTTACCTGAAGTCAGTGCGATATATCTTGGAGTTGTTCGGGCAGTTGTCGAGCTCGTTCACCACATGGTCACCATCGTAGTCATTGTCACAGGCATCGCCGACGCCGTCATCTAGGTTTTAGAAAGAAATATGATCAAAATCAGAAATCAAAATCAAAAATCATTTATTCAAATTAGGCTGGCAAAATTACAAAAGACAGTCCCCCAAAAACGCCCGCCCTTCACCACTTCCTAGTGCTATCGCTGGGAAGAAGAAGTGGCGCAACAAACTGTCCAGCAGCACAGCTGTCTGTTCAGTTAGAAAATACTTGATTGTATACAATACTAGGTACCTTTGTTCACTAATTTTACCATTACAAGACCAGAACATAAAATTATGTCAGCTAGCCACGCCAATATACCCACAAATATAATAACTTGAACTATACGTACTCACGCTAAAAAAATAATTAATTAAAATTAAAACTTACTACCCAAAAAAAAAACTCCAGGCATAAAGGGTAATGAAGTATAGGACGAATATTTCTATAATGTATTGGATGGAAGACTTTTCGAACAATAAAAAATGAATAAAGACACAGACGTCTACCTTCCCGAATACAAAATAGCTTATAATAAAACTTATATTGTGTCTCGTTTAGTATCTGCAAAGTTGTTAATCTCCTAAAAACACTCAAACTTATTAGTTAAGGGCCAAATTACATAATTTAAAGTTCAATTTGTAATTAATTTCAATTAAACTATTTACAAGCAATTATGGATTGGTCAGTCACAATGATAAAGCAAGTTGCTCATTCTACAGCGTATTAGGTTCCTATGGAAGAGAACGGACCAGGAACCCCGTGCACACTCTTTTAAATAGGTATAGAAATTGTTACCAAATATCGGTTACATCATCCATGTTGATTATAAATCATGAAATCATGTTGTTGATTGTTGTTGGTTTTGTCGATTTTAATCAACTCAGCCTTTCGCAGTCCACTGTTGGACACAGGCCTCACCCAGGCTGTGCTACAACACCCTGTCCTCCGCCTTCCGCATCCAGTCCGTCCCAGCCACCTTCTTTAGATCGTCCGTCCATCTAGCTGGGGCGTCCCACAGGATGTCCCAGCTAGATGGACGCGGGTGGGAGCTATTCAGTAGTGTGCTACTAAATTAAGGTAAACTCAAGCGAACTCACTGTTAGAATCCTTCTGATCCCTATTCTGGATATAAGGACAGTTGTCGTCCACGTCGGGCACGCCGTCTCCGTCGTCGTCGTCGTCGCACGCGTCGCCGACGCCGTCCTCGTCCACGTCCAGCTGGTCACTGTTGGGCACTGTCGGACAGTTGTCTATACTGTCTTGGATACCATCCCTAGAAAATATTTTAAGGTTAGCAGATTTTTTAGTTAATTAAGATTTTGTAAACTTCCATATCTTTTATAAATTAGCGTTGTGTTAATCGAGACACATAATTTATGGGTTAGATTCACACCGATATTTCAAGCTCAAGGCTCCAGACTCAAGAAACAATATTTCTCCCTACTTCTATGCCTGCCCAAACATCCATTGTATTACACAATGGAGATAGAGATTCGGTTTCCCATACTTATACATTGGGAAACCCCTCTATCTCTTTCTCTGTTGTTGTAAAGGGATCGTTCATTTGTAAATGAATTTTCATTTATTTATCTTACTTTTCCTTCATTTGGAATACGACATTATTAAATGCGTTGTCCTCTCATACAGATGGATAGCCAATTTCCTTAATTTGAGAATTGATATGAAACTTTTAACTGAGTAGCCGTCTCTTATAGCCAACACACAGCTAAACCACACATATTCTAATCAAAATCGCATCAAGTTTTGCGTGCCCTGACTTGGGGCGTATGACTTCAGGGTTTTGTATTTGCTTAACTTCTTCTATTATTAGGTATACTTACTGATCTCGATCAACATCGCTGTCACAGCTGTCGCCCACGCCGTCTCTATCAGCATCTTCCTGCGCAGAGTTCCGTATACGAGGACAGTTGTCACAAGCGTCGCCTACGCCGTCGTTGTCTAAGTCTTCTTGAGCCGGGTTATAGCGACGTGGACAGTTGTCCATCTCGTTTGGTATACCTGGACAAGGGACATTGTCAATGAATAAATATTGAACAAGCGTTGCAATGACTTTTTCGTTTTTTTTTTTGTTTGGTACCTTATCCGGTGCGCACACGACAACTTACTAAAATTTTATTACAATCGGTCGTGCCATTTTCGAGTTTTTGCGAGACTATCGCACGGTAATAGATGTTTTAATATACAGGGTTATTGGCAAAACATTAACAACCTCTCAGAACTATACTCAAAACATAACAACAACAACATTCAAAAAGAAACTAACTGTACTTTTGGTCAATAAATGTTACTACTCCGTATCGGATTTTCTAGCTGAAAAATTTTAGTTGTATCAATGTCTGTATGTTTGTTTGTTGATGAATTGCATCAATGTTTGCATGCCAATATGGTAGAATGTACAAGGATTCTTTCATATTATTGTAACCACCTTATTGTAAATACCTACATTATGAGCAAATAAATGAATATTCTATTCTATTCTATGACTAATTCATCCAACTTATTTACTTTACTTACTTATTTTCTGATACGAACTCTACGCGAATCAAAAGAAAGCGCTAGTTAAGTAAACAAACTACCGTGTCTAGTACAAAATTCATCGAAGGGGAGCGAGGATTAGATAGAACAATTTGGTAAATGTATTACGTTACGTAAATAAAAATTCATAGAACAAAAGTTGTTGTTGTTAGTGTTTTAAGAATAACCCTGTATATAATAGATGTTAAAGGGAATTTAAAACTGAATAAAAGGCTAAATGTTTGCGATACCAAACCATGGGCCCTTAAGACGTAAAGTTAGAATGCAAAAAGAACACATTTTTATTTTCAAAATTGTTGAAGAAAAAGTAAGATTGTATCAACGATGTATTCTCTATATATTCTTCTTTCTGTCAACGTTTAAATTCGTTTAAGTATGGCATCACCAGACAAATTCGCTTACAAGCTTCAGGGCCTGAAAACCAATTTGTCAGTAAAACGATTCATAATTTCGGTTTTAATGGGGTATGTGTAAATACTATTTTTTTTTTTTCAAAGTTTAAGATTCTCGAGTGAACAGGTTACTTCTATGCAAGCGTGCTCAATCTTCGACGGTATCATCGTTAACCATCTAATGAAAAAATAGCCAAACGCAACCTTATCTACGAGTATATCTACAGATACATATTATGTATAGTTAATACGGGTTGCTAGTCAAAGATAAAAGATGGCATTCTCTCACTATCGTTATCCATATCGGGATCACAGACGTCTCCAAGCCCGTCTCCATCGGTGTCCTCTTGTCCAGGGTTGTACCGTCGGGGACAGTTGTCACACGCGTCACCTCGCTTGTCGCTGCGGTCTTCATCGCGGTCCAGTTGGTCAGGGTTAGGAGTTAGGGGGCAGTTGTCCTGGGAACGAAAGAAATTATTTAATTTATTTTATGTACATTTCTCAGGCTTTGAAGAGTATAAGACTTAAATTTTTGCTTTTACATTTTAATGGGTTCTCTATGATAAACCGTATGATGACAGACAAAATTGTCAGAATGAAGACTCGAATAAATTTTAAACATTATCTTCCTTTTCCTGTTACCGAGGGGGAACATAGAAGACCCAGGTGAGAGACTTGACCTACCGTAAAAAAGCCATTGCAACTCTTTCAATATGCACCTAAAATTCTAAATTCCCTTTCGAACAATAGAAGAGAACATGTAATGGCGCAAAACACGAAACCGAATTCTGGGCAGAGTCCATTTAGATTACCATCAACACGATAAGAAGAAGGTTTTCGAGTTCAAAGATGAACTGTGGCTGAAAATTGCAGTTCTCTAAACACTTTAAAAGTCTGTAAATTTTCTCAAACTCCATTTACTTTTATAGTTCTCTGTATTTGATGGAATTGCTCCAAACAAAAAGTGTTCATTAAATATTCTCATTATGAATAAGATGGCGGTTATTGTCTCCCCGTAATTAAATCCATTGACTTCTACAATTCTTTTATCTACGAGCTTCGGGAAAATGAGAATAATTTAGTACTGTAATATTCTAATATATTGTAAGCCCAGGATTTTATTAGAGAACAGTAAGGCCTATGAGACAATGATCTCATTTATTAAGATGTAGTAAACAGTCTTATTTGCATGAGAACTTTATAAAACAAATACGAACAAAGGCGTCGAGTCTAGCCATCTGCTGCTAAATAATAAAACACTCAGGAATATTTTTTAAGAAAATGTTTCATGCCTCGCTAGAACTTAAAAAATCTTTTGTAGAAAAATCTGTGTGTTCATTGTGTTAGGGATTATGGCTGGCTTAGCTGTTTAGCCAATCTTATCTGACGTTAACGAAATTTTAAGCTAGCTCAGGAATTTTTCTTTTAAAACACAGTACACCTTCGAAATGAAATTGTGAAAAGCCAAAGATTTTTTTCGAAAGATTCGCGCACTGATTGTACTTTTGATTAATTTTGAAGAACTTGGAGCTAAATAGATGAAGATACAAAATTGAATTACACAAAAGATTTTAGTATAATAATTGGCCACAGGCAAGTTTACGATACATCGCCATCTTTCTTCTAAATGTCACCATCACTTTCCACCCTAAGTGTGCCTACTTTTTAACAACCTTAATTAGTACGTAATCAGCATCAGGGTCACAAGAGTTTCCATACCAATACTATCACCGTCAGCGTCTTCCTGCCCTGAGTTGGAGACAATAGGACAATTGTCAGCCTTGCAATGAGTAGTCTCGTATACTATCTCCATACTTCTTGCCCTACGTAGGTAAAGTTGAAATCTAAGGCACTCACCGGGAGATTAGCAATGCCATCACCATCAGCATCTGGGTCACAAGAGTCTCCAATGCCATCACCGTCAGCGTCTTCTTGTCCCGAGTTGGAGACGTCAGGACAGTTGTCTGCCTTGCAGCGAGGTTCGGAACAGCCTAGTTGGTGATCTGGGTAACCGTCCAGGTCCTTGTCAGGACCGCAGACTGTACCGTTCCCTGCCCAGCCAGTCTGGAATAAAAGTAGCGAGTGAAATATTGAAAATATTTAACTGATCCTCCAAAAACTTACTTTTTTTCATTAATAAAATAAAATAAAAATATATTTATTTCAGACCTATCAGTCCATACGTTGTTAGTGGTTAGTAACAGATTGAGCTTAAATACTATGTTAGTGTTATCAGTGTTACTTAATTAATTAACATAAACCTATACATATTTTGACCCAGTGTCTTTGGATGGGGCAGTCCACTCTGCCAACAATCATTTTCAGGGTGCTGTTCCAATTAATAAACCTCTAAAAACTTTTTGCGCTTTTAACGATGCACACTTTTTGTTAAATAATTGAGCCTTTTTTATAACTCTTTAGCAATTTCTCACAGTTCACTAAGCTACCCTAGCTTAGTTACTGAGATGAGTTACCCCGACCTTAAGGTTAGGTAAGGTTGTAACTGTGACCAAACGCGCGCGAGCCGAGCGAGCGAAGCTAGGAGCGGCGCGGCAACGGTCGGCACGCGCTACATCCAAGTTGGTCGAAGTTACTTGACTATTGAGTATATTTAGGATACTTAAATAGGAATTATTTGAGTTTCAGATTCATTATAATAGCATAATCATTATACTATAACTAGAGTGTTCAATAATATTTTTAAGAGCGCAACATGTCAAATATTTTGGATAAAAAGGAGTTTTTCTTTACTTTAACCAAAGAAAATAGGCTACTGTTTGTATTGTTGAAGCATACTTAATAACTTATGTCGACGTTATTTCGCCGGTAACGCCTTTTCGTCCAGATAAACGACAATTTGGCAAAGTTAGATATTGTTGTTGGCAACAGATATTTCGTGTATACGCGTCAAGTACCTAGTAACAAGAAGTACCTGTTTTGTATCATCATTGTGTGCCCTAAAAATAAAGGGTTGTCATGTTAAGCTTCCCCGACAACATCGCCTGCTATTATGAAACGTTGCCAAACATGTTGAGCGTCACGTTTTATTTTATTCGTGAATATTATACGGTTTAACGGTGAGTAGTAGCTCTATGTAAAGTTAGTTCGGGGAAGTACTTTATTACCTATTTCTGCCGCCAAGAAGCGTTGGTATGTAAAGGTTTGTGAAGTTTGACCAATTAGTGTATAGTCTGCTCCAAAAACATCTTCTGAGAGAGTTAATCAACTCTGTTCAGATTAAATTATTGTTTCGTAACATTAAAAATCATCGGAAGTCGAAATCGAAACACGGCCGCGTCGTGTTCACGTAGTAGCTACCCACAGTATACGTACCGCGCAGACACACTTGTACCCGTAGCCGCACACGGCGTTGTACCGGCGACAGTGCGCGGGGTCGCAGCGCTGCACGAGCTCGCCCGGACCGAAGCACGGCCGCGTCGTGTTCACGTAGTAGCTACCTCCGCATGGCACGCACGTGAACGAACCCTGAGATAAGAACAAAGTAATTAATAAGAATAGAGATTGTGGGTGAAAAGGATCAGCGGAAATATTCTCTTCGAAAGAACGATCGCATGAAGTAAAACGACCGATTCTTCCAATGCTCAGGGCACAGTAAACTATAACTATATTATTCGTTTATATTTTAAATCTGAAACGCTGACCATACAGACAGATTGGTTGAAGATCTTACACAATGTTGGGAAATTAGAAATATTTTTGACTATTCGAGTGATTTTTTTAAATACAGGAATTGTCCCTCAGATTATCACTACAGCTAAGAACTTAGGTTGCTGACTCAAATCTTACCGGAGTATTAACACAAAGCCTGCCTCTCGGACAGTTGGCTCTGCCGTCAGCACACTCGTCCACATCAACGCACTGCTCCCTTCGCCGCTCGTTGCCAGACCCTCTCCATCCGGAGCTACCCTCGTACCCGGCGGGGCAGGCTCCGCAAGTGAAGCCGCCTTCTTCGTTCCGACAGGACACGACCTCATCACAAGGACGGATGAGGTCACATTCGTCCATGTCAACGCAAGAAAACCCTGGAAGAAAAAAACAATATGTTTCAAATTATGTTGTTTGATTACTGGTTGTGAAATAGTATATTTCAACGTTTAAAGCATCTATACAGGTATGAGGAACAGGGCGTAAAGTTCATTCATCCTCCATAGAAAAGAGAGTATCTTCTGACCAGACGGGTGTTGTGTCTGGTGGGCTACAGCCCGACGATTGATGTCGGGGCGTTGTATATATGCTAGTGGCGCGGTAAACTCTGCTTGCGCAATGCAGGATTTTGCGTGATGTCAGTATGATGCGTAATTCGCATATGGCGATATAGTTGTTGCCATACGTCCAATTCAAAATCCAGAGCAATTAAAGGAACTGGAAACTGGTGCACGTTGTCTCGAGTTTATGCAGCATCCACTGCATTAGCTTTTAGTCTCACCATGATCATTCCATCATCATCCATGATCATCTCTTCTTAGCATTGCTGCCAAATGATTACTTTTACAGACAGCTTAGCAGAATATCATGTCAGTCTTGTTATCACTTACCATTCCAATCAAATCCTTTGGGACATCCTTCACATTCATAGTATGGACTACTGGACTTGGGACTGCATCGTCTAGATCCGCAGGGTTTGTGGGTGTCACAGATATGCTGACACTGTTGTCCGTTGCCGTTGTACCCAGCAGGACAGGTGCCACAACGGGGACCTGATGCTGTCTCCGTGCATTCTACACCTGAAAATTTGACATAAGAACTTATTGACTATAATTTCAGAATCAATGCATCCAAAGGACTGAGCTTTCAATAGCTGCGCAGAAACTTCTCATGAAATTCTTACAGGAGTAAGTACATACCTTGGTAGCAAGAACTCTGGCGACAAGACACTCTGTAGCATTTCTCTCCATTTCCATGGTAACCCTCTGGACAAGAGGCACACCGGTAGGTACCATCCGGCAAGTCCTGACATTGTACACCTGGCAAAAATACGTACATTTTTATCGTTTCTTTTGTAGATTTATTTCTTGACATATAATAGGTACAGGCACTTTTGAATTGCCAAAGGGTCGGTCAGTCAGAAAGATGAAGCTATTTGCCTATTCCAAAGCGTAGGTACCTAGTACCTATGGAGAAGAACGGGCAAGAAACTCCATGGACACTCTTTTAAATCATAAAATTGTTACAAAATATTTGATTACATCATTCGTGTTGAAATTAACCATGTGAGAACGATGTAGAAATACGTGCACGTTAAAAGCGTCCGTTATAGAAAACAAAAACAATTCAGAATCAATTGTTTTATACGTATAGGCGATCATGAAGATCATATATTTTTATACAAACCACCTCAACAGCAACTTAGAGTAGAAATACTGAACTCTTAGTACTCACGTCCTCCAAAGCAAGGGTTGGCACTGCAGGCAGTGCGACAAGTTTGTCCGTCGCTGGTCTGTCGTCCTGGACATCGCTCACACCGGTAACCCTGCTCTGTGTCCACGCAGCGTTCCCCTGGAGAACAGATGAAACTCAACAACCGAGGCATAATGTGTATACATGACAAGAAGTAACCTATACTTCATTAGCCTTCTGTTATCTAGAGATATCAAGGGATATGTTACGTACTGTAGCTTTTCATATCCTTAATCTACCAACTCTTTGGCTTACTAACCAGTACAATTCATTAGAGATATTGTCATAATTTGCCTTGACAATGCCATAAGAGAGTTTTTTTATTTCGCAAACTTCCTCTGCACTTATAACTAGCGGTAGGTGCAGTACGCGTGTCGTTGTTAATAAGACAAGTGATGTGCTGATCCGCATATGGCTCATTAAACAACGCTGGGTAGCTTGTAACAATGGCAGTTAATGGTTCTTTGAACCTAATGTGACGACTGCTAGTAGCTTTGCCAGGCAGCATCTGTACTTGGACTTTTGCCAAAAACTCGGTGGCGATAAAACAATAAGTAAGGTACTTATACCTTAACCCACATAACACCAACCTTTTTGTGATCATAGAAGGATCACATTTATTTACTCTGCATTAATCTGATGATCAAATAGTGGCATTATCTAGCTAGCACTACAAACATGACTCTTTCATCGGCATTTGAGTGAAAAATGAAAATATTTTATTACGCATATGGGCACTTATGCACGTAAGAAGCTGGGTGCACGGTTTCAATTGGTCGTTTCCTATGGAGAAGAACCGGCAAGAAACTCCACGGAAAGAAGGAAAGACATAAAATAAGCATCATCATTCCAATCAGTCAAAAGATTTATTAAAACTTTTCTTTAGGTACAAATTAACGAGATCGATAACGGTCCCATATAAGCTCGGCCCAGAAATTAATACAAATAAAACAAAATGTTTTATGAAGCTATTATGAAATATTTCCTGCAAAGTTTAGCCAGGGAACGATAGCTGCAGTAGAATTTCAAATATTATCAGTTATTTTTAATATAAGTAATTAACTCTTTGTCTGGTCATTTATCCATGTCAGGTATCTAATGAAGAAAAAAGTTTTCAAGGTACCACTCTACCAGCAGTCGTTGACTCCGTAGTCCGTCCGTAGTATGCTGAATAGTACCTAACTTGAAGTGATGAGTTGAAAAAACATTATATTTTGTTGTTTGTTTTGTCATCATTAGATCTAGAACTCGTGTGACTACGTATCTTTGTATCCTCAAGAAGTAATCTTACTATCGACGACAAAGTCTAGCATATGAATGTAAGTGTCACTTACCTTGTGAACAGGGTCGTCTGTTGCAGGTGATCGGTCTACATCTCTTGCCGTCGCCCTCCATGCCTTGCGGGCAGGAGCCGCAGTCGACTCCAGTGGCTGTGTTACGGCATTCTACACCTGTATCACACGATGTTATGGATAACATGATTAGAAAAGATTTGTCACCTTGATGGAGATTTCTCTTATCCTCATCGGTACCGTAGATCTCATCCCAGCCTCTGGGGTGGATTGAGGTCAAGAGTGAGCACATTGTCAATAAAAAAAAAAAAGTATAGTAAAAGTTGTCAATCTAAATGTGCCTTGTGTATGTTTTATTCACTATGGTCGATTTCTTTTAAAAGGATGTTTTTTAGCCAGATTTTTCATCTACCTAATTGTAAAAAATTACTACATTTTCAATGTATGTTCAAAGGCAGATCTTAAAGAACTCACGGAGCGATTTTCGCCCGCAACCGCCGCGGTCGTGGATCTGCGGTTTTATTTCAAAACACACGAGACCGGTTATTCGCGCGGTTACGCGGCCGCAGCGGTTGCGATCATCGCCCGCAAACGTGGCGGGCGATGATCGCAAGATTGCAAGACGGCGACATCCTCCCGCCGCGCCGCCCGCCGGCCCCCGCGGTCGCCCGCCAACCGATCGCAAAGCGCGCGGGCGCCACCCGCCGAGGCTGCGGGTAACCGTGGCCCGCGCGATTCTACTAGTTGCCCGCCGGTACAGCGGGAGCCGCATACAACCGCGTACACCGCGGGCGTAAAACGCGTCGTGAAATGTGCTTTAATTTTTTATATAAATATTTGCATTCTACAGAAGCTGCGGGCCCGCAACCGCAGCGGACGCGGGCGAAAATCGCTCCGTGAGTTCTTTAAGATCTGCCTTTGATCTTAGGCTAAGAACTCACGGAGCGATTATCGCCCGCGTCCGCTGCGGTTGCGGGCCCGCAGCTTCTGTAGAATGCAAATATTTATATAAAAAATTAAAGCACATTTCACGACGCGTTTTACGGCCGCGGTGTACGCGGTTGTATGCGGCTCCCGCTGTACCGGCGGGCAACTAGTAGAATCGCGCGGGCCGCGGTTACCCGCAGCCTCGGCGGGTGGCGCCCGCGCGCTTTGCGATCGCTTGGCGGGCGACCGCGGGGGCCGGCGGGCGGCGCGGCGGGAGGATGTCGCCGTCTTGCAATCTTGCGATCATCGCCCGCCACGTTTGCGGGCGATGATCGCAACCGCGGCGGCCGCGTAACCGCGCGAATAACCGGTCTCGTGAGTTTTGAAATAAAACCGCAGATCCACGACCGCGGCGGTTGCGGGCGAAAATCGCTCCGTGAGTTCTTAGCCTTAGGCTGGTTGCCCCGCGGTTGGCGGGCGACCGCGGGGGCCGGCGGGCGGCGCGGCGGGAGGATGTCGCCGTCTTGCAATCTTGCGATCATCGCCCGCCACGTTTGCGGGCGATGATCGCAACCGCGGCGGCCGCGTAACCGCGCGAATAACCGGTCTCGTGAGTTTTGAAATAAAACCGCAGATCCACGACCGCGGCGGTTGCGGGCGAAAATCGCTCCGTGAGTTCGCCTTACACTGCAACACGCGACGGGGCGCGGGAAACGGTGGCAAATGCCTCGCGCGGAAACGCGTTAGTATTGAATTTGTATGTGGACACCACGCGTCCCGCGTACCGGAGCGTGGCGCGCGGTAGTAAGAGATCCATCTAAGTTAGCAGGTAAAACATCGATTACGACGTCACTTAACGTCTGATTGAATGCTACTTTTCAACTGTAATGTCTTAATCAAATGATTTTATTACTTTTCTAACTTCTTAATAATAATAATTTTGAAAGAGATACTATATCATAACATTTTTAAACCTCAACCCATAATAATATCATGACCACAATTAATTTCCAAAAATAAAACAAAAAAACTGTTTATATAATTCAAAAGCAACATTGATTATCTTCGTTTACCTAAATTAGCTTGAACAAGGAACATCATTAGATACACTTTCGCCTACAGAGCCACCAATCATCCCGACATCATTATAATTGACAAATCTAGTTATTCATTCACAAATATGAATAAGGTTAATCAAGCAACTTGATATTAGGTGGGCGAGACTCGCGACTCTGTAGGCAGACAATGATCTGACACATATGGACTAGTACACACGACGATATATCATGATATATATTTCCAGAATTAGCTGACCTCGCATCGTATAGGCATTCCGTACAATAAAAGGTCAGTTTATAATAGAAATGTATAGCTTAACATATCGTCTAGCGAACTATGTATATGAAATAAAACGCGATTTTAAAAGAACACTTTTAATAAAAACCCACACTTTGAATATATAAGTTGCTTGATACACCTTAAGTTAGATGGTGATGTGATATGACAAGAACTAGATGATGTTACTAACGTTAATTAAGCTAACTTGGTTAGTGATTATGATGAGAATGTAAATATAGTATACGTGTTAGTAAATGCTAAAGTACAAAATATTAATGTTAAGAAGGAATATTATTCATATTCATACAATATTACTTCTACATTGTGAAATAAATCCTAAGTTGATAACTCTGTATTTACTGTACTAAAACAAACTTTACACACAAACAAAACCTTTTTTCTATACTAACTTGACAGTACGTAAAAACCTAGAATTTCGATAAATGCAAAACTGAAATCTCTTGAAATATATCTAAAACTGGCAAGACTATTATGAATTTGAGTATATAGTTTTTCATAGTAATATTTAATAACCAGGATAGCAGGAAGATCCAGTGCATCTTTCAGGAGCTGGCGGAGTGGGCACGCGGTTGCAGCACTGACGCAGTTGAGTGCGCAGGTTGTCGATGATACCCTTCTGTTCGCCGACCTCGCGCCGAAGGAGCTCGATCGTTTGGCGAAGCAGAGTCAGCTGACGGATCACTTCGTCTGGAAGATGAAACATAATGAGTCGTCAGAGGAGTGTTTGAGATTCCATTTATAGAAATGACGATACTTGAAGAAGGGCTAAGCCCAGCAGTTTCGGCGAATGGTTTTGATGATAAATTCGATCCTCCTGGATGAAAGTATGATTTAAGTTTCAATTGTAGCTTATAAAGCAAATTATTTCATTTCTAGCATCTATAAATCATTGGAAACTTATTATTGATTCAAAATATACAAAGATAGAGATAGATCCGATAGAACAGTACTACGCCTAAGTGTCCTATTGTTTTTGAATATATGTATTATAATAGTACCTAGTGTAAATAGTCAGCTAAATAATAATTTACTATTGTATACTTTGCTTTACCTGCTAATTGAAGAATAAAATAAAAAATAGACAAAACATGTAGAATTAAAGTTACCATCACAAGATTCAATAGCGTTTGAAGGTATATCGCCTCTGTTGGGAGCCGGCTGTGGTAGAATGTTAGGATCAATATAGTTTCCTCTGTAATCGTCTCCTTGCATCTGTTCCTCACGCTTCCTCCTCGCATCTTTCGCCATAAAGTCTCTAACTTCTTCGTAGTCCGTTTCTTCTACTGTCGTGAGAGCTGGAGGCCTCATGGTGTCTTCATGGTGGTCACAGTTAAGAGACTCTAAAACAGCCCGTTCGCTGGTGTATACTTCCACTGGTGCATTTTCTTCGTGGTACTGTCAGAATATTGAAACGCTTTAAAAAATTACAGAAAACCTTTAACTAGCTTCTAAAACCTTTAGGACAGTCATCTTTTTTTTAATATGAATATGCCGAAATAAATTTTCCACTTTCATGGTTTTCCTTTTAATGTTAGGGTTAAATAAAGTCCTAGAAATTTTCAAGCACACTCTACAGTATCGTGAAATTAAGCCTTGCTCAAAGGGTGCTTGAAAATAAAACACTGGCCACTCAAGTATTTAATACTGGTTTATTAAGGTACTCGAGCCTCTCGCTCTCCAATAAATAATAATCAGTTCATGACATTGACATGGTCATAGATTTTCTATTACAAAAGAATTGAAGATTGGAATTATTCGAAGAGAAAATTGTAATCCCAACTAACGAAAATAAATTACTTGTTTCAAACTCAGTAGATACCTCTGCCTGCTCATCATTATTTTTGGATTATTCGAATTAGGGCTGATTTTTTATTCGTGGAATAAAATTGACGTCTGACAGTTTTTGTATGGAAGAACTATCAAAAATTCAAAATTATTCCTCCAAAAAAATTATCTGGCGTTGGAAAATTCAGCCCTAAAACGTTCATCCAAGTCCAACAAGAGTTCCTTCATAATAAGTTGTTACTTACCAGTTTCATCTTCTGACTAGATAACATCGCTAGCATATCGTGTCTGCCAGACATGTTGTGCCAGTGCAGGGGTTTGCAGCCCGCGACCAGCTTCACTCTGCTGGGAGTGATGATCAGGGCCAGGGTACCTCGGGGGTTCTCGCCCAAACCCCAGGATACGGACTTTAGGTGACCACCGTGGAGACTCTCCAAGGATACTAGGAAATGCAAAAATAATTATATATTAGGTACGGTAAACCGTACATTAGTGGTAATAAAACCAGTTGAAACCGGTTTCTCATTAATCTTATTCTATCGTGACCATGGATATGCTTTTTACATTTCTATGATCGTAACTCTATTGCAACTCCGTACTACGCTTAGCGAGCTCAAGGTCAAAGTGTTACCACTGACGTGCGGCCTACAGTACAAAGTAAAAACCAAAGAGTAAATATTTTTTACACATCGTCAAGAGCCTGTTTCGCACTTTCTGATAATACCACTTATCTACTAATAGATAAAATTATAAATAAAAAAGTTACAGAATATGTATAAAATTATCTGCCCCCCATGCCATGAGACAAAGGGAGAGTACTTATATCGATTTGGCTATAACTTATTTTAAAACTTACTTTAGAAATAATTCCTACTCCAACAAACCGGTCATCATCATCTTATTCACCTGCCTAACCTTTTCCGAACTATGTTGGGGTTGGCTTCCAGTCTAACTGGATGCAGCTGAGAACCAGTTTTTTACATGGAGCGACTCTGACTTCCACAACCCAGTTACTGGTTATTCCATACCCCTTGGTAAAACTGGTTGTCAGACTTTCGGGCTTCTGACAACCCGTAACGACCTTCAAAGATCCACGAATGACAGCCGGGACCAACGGCTTGACGTGCTTTCCGAGGCACGGAGGAGTCTTGGTATGTGAAGATGGTCACCCATCCACGGATCAACCGCGGCAAGCGTAGCTTAACCTGATCGATCGACCCGTGCGGCTGTTATTACTTAACCACAAGCTCCTCTTCATTCATCACTGACCTCTTATTAATTGCGAATTTAACTGAAGTAAATCTGACAAGCTTATTTAACCGAGATGTCAATCATATTTACGTACGAGTGACATAACTTTTTCCTCATACCGATATCATAAATGCATTTCGCTTCTCAGATCTATGAATTCCAAGATATCAAATTACATTTTTTCAAGAAAATAAACAGTTTTGGAGAATCAGCTCTATCTGAATATTTAAATTTCCTTTTTAGCTTCTCAGTTTGCCCAATGAACAAGTATAAAAGTAGATGTAGGTAATACAGGTGAGTGGTTTTATTCGTTACGGCACATATGTTGTGGAAGTTTTAGCACATTATGTGGTCGATCTAACAGTAATGCCTTTAGACGTTACTACAACATAAATGGTACGCTTTTTCTTTCTCAGCCAAGCAGTATTTTGGGCTGAAATTGACTTTATTTTTCTTTTAGAAGCATTTATAATGTTATTGCCTTAGTTACTGGCATCAGCTACTGGACTCAGGTCAAAACCTGCTCTGGTGGAGATTCACAAATGACTCCGTCCTGAAGTGTAATTGCGGTGCTGAACCACGAACAATGGGCACTTATACTGTTTCCAGCGTGTTCTGTTGTCTGTACGCTACAGGAGCCGATGGACGCTACTGAAGGTGCCAAGTTTGTAACTAAATTCTGGACTGACTCTATAAAGATTGCCATCGACACGCTAAGATGAAGAACTGGCACACACGAATAAATACTACTACGTAGGAAGCCGCTCTCTTACTCTAAAACGATGAATCCATTGTAAAACAAATTGGATATGGCTTACGTGTTCATTCAGAGGTAAAATGTATCCTGTTTCCTTTGCGTAAAAGCAAATACGTGCCGTTACGAGGAAGTAGTTAAGTTACCATTTCCTCCGCGTTTAATAACATTTTAGATAGCAATTCATTCTCACGCTTTCTCACAATATTGCTAGATACTTTTATAATAACGTGGGTTCGTGTTTATATTATAGACAACTTGGCTCTTCTGTCTCCTCTAATACAATGTAGACCGGCACCCCAATTGCGTAACACACAATCAATCGGAATCAGAATCATTTTGAAGCAAATTGCTAATCCATTGCTTCATAAGTTCGAAAAATTTGTCTGCTCAAGACGTAATGAATGTTGTTGAACTGTCAAAATGAAACCGATTCCGATTGATCGTGTGTTATGCAATTAGGGAGCTGTACCCTAATTGCGTAACACACTATGAATCACAATCTAAATCATTTTGAAGGATATTCCTGACTCTTTCAATGCAACATAATTATGTTCGACAAAATTGGTCTGCTCAACAAAGTAAATAACGTAATGAATGTTGTGTTACCTAGGATTACTACCTGATCTGGAGGCTTACTCAGAAGTGCAAAGTGCGAATGTTCGGATCGGACCGACCCATGGCCGAACCGAATATTATTGAAAAATGCGAAAAAAGTTCGGATCGGCTCAGTTGGGACCATAGTCAATAATCGGAACCGACCGAACCAAATAGTAACTTCGTAGCAGGAAACGGCCGAACATTCGGCCGATACTACTTCGGAGTAGACCCCCAGATCTCTTGCCAATAGCTCCTTCACAGTCTATCTATATCATGCGGATGGCCGTATCAATTCATCGTAACAGAGTATCCTCGCTCTATGTTACTCACCCTTATTGCTCTTCCCATTGTAATAAAGCGAGATTGCAACATCCTCAGCTCCCTTCGCATGAAGCAGTTCCTCTCGCGCGGCACTGCTGCCGTGAAGACCTCTCACCAAGATGGCCAGTTCTCCACCGTCGCGAGCGTTCACAGCTGCTGTCATTACGCTGCCTGTTGCGTCTGGAAATAATTATGAAAGAATTTACTTAATATAGAACACACATGACATAACATCACGCCTGTATCCCCCGATGGGTTAGGCAGAGTGTATCTTTAGTACACCCACATTTCGCCAGTTAAGTCCCATGTGTTAGAGTACGAGCCTATTCCCATCCTACGCTACTACTGAGATATTCCAGATGAAAAAATCCAATAACAATTTACCCGACCCGGGAATCGAACCCAGGACCTCATGATTAGCAGTAGAAGCAGTGTAGTTTACATAAAAGTTGATCGAGACAAGTGAAGTTTTAGGGCACGTCTACCTTAATGGCAAAAAAAAATACTACACTCTTATCTCTCAAAAACAGTGCTATGTGGTGAATCCTGGGTGATACTTAGTACTGTCATTATTCTTCGATATTCCATAGAATAAAAAAGGGCCCAAAATAAAAAAGTATTGAAAACATAATGTCTAAGTCTAAGGTGACTTATGTAGCCCGAGAGAAGAAATGACGGATTAGTAAACTTTTCCAGTCTCCACTCGTACTAGCACAACTCCTTATATCGAAACTCATTAAACCTAAGCCATAACATCGTTAGACAGTTCCTAAAATAAATAATAATTTACCTAACCACTAAATCCGTGAGTTAATTAATTAATCATGGCTATAAAATGTAATTCTATTATGATTAACACGATTAACGATAACCGTTCGAACCTCTGTTACATTTTCCTCGCCACATCAATTTTAATATAAGTTCTAGATATTAATTACTAACAGCCCTCAATAAATAAAATTACTTTCAAATTCGCATTTACTAAACGCAAGGTCGAGGTGAGTTTCAGAGATCAGCGAGCTCAAAAGCTCTAGAATCAAGCTTCAAGAGCACTTATTTCTTCAAAATAATGGCTCTCATACTTATTATTCTTATTGGAAACCTCTCAAGATAACGTTCGAAACGTTTACTAAAGTCAGCAGATTTGCTCCTAATGGGCTTTCGTGGCTCGAATCACTGACTGTGCGTAATTGGATTATTATTAAGGGATTAATTCACTCTGCTCAATGTATAATGATTGATTTCAGCTTCTGAGCTTTTGTGTTATTTCTAGGTATTATCACGCCTGTTTTTCCCGAAGGTTTAGTAAAAGGTGACCTATAATAAGTACTTACGCACGACAACATATCAAGCTATAAAATTCCTGTATAAGCTGAATTCTCATTGTACGAAAAGCTTGAAATGTCTTCGTATGTACAATATTTCGCCAGTTTAATAATAATAATAATATCCCTGGACATTTCACACAGCGCCATCTAGTCCCAAGCTAAGCAACCTAATGCTTGTGTTATGGTAACAAGATGGCTGATAAACTACTTATATACATTTTTTTTTTTTTGTAAATACATACATATTACATACGGACTTACAAATATTTGTTCTGTGCGGGAATCGAACCCGCTACACGCAGCGCAGCAGTCCGATCGCTCAGCCACTGCGCTAACCGTGTTGCCGTGTTGTAATTCCCATGTAACAGTGTTATTTCCAATCTAAACTAAAGGAATAGAAAGACGCTTGTTCCTTACGATTGTCCGTTGTCAGCACCTAGATAAAAAGACGTTGCCTATCAACAAACCAAGTCAATGACTCCAAACCCTAATAAACTCTTTTTGAAACCCTAGAGCTTAGTTATATTAAAAAGCGAAAGTTGAAAATAAATTACTTAATTCATTCGGTTGGTTTGATAACAAATAACCTTTGTACTTTCCAGTGCTACTCTACATTTCATTGTAAAATAATGTTAAAGAACTTTCAGTTTTGCGATATCATAGACTTAAAATAATACCTTCAAATTATTCAGCAAAATTCTAGTGATCCACATAAATTACTAAACAATACATATGTACATGAGAAAAAAAAAATTAAGCAAAAGAATCATAGGGCATCAAAAAATTCGTCCGCATCGCTGTCAACAGGAACAGTGCCCAAAAGGCTGGCGGCATTGCCACGTTGTATGGCGATGCTAATTCTTTGGCCAAGAAACAGGCCAGCCCTCTGATCACGTGAAGAGTCGACTAAGCGCTTGGCGATATCTCGATAAACCAAGTGGGCATTCGGACCCCATGGCCCTAGTGTTTCAACCCCAAACGGCTCGAAGATATAACTCCCAATCAGGCTGGAATATTTTCGCCGTTTGAGGTTTTCTGCAGCAGCAGCAGCCGCTCCAGCACAGCCCACCGTGCTAGGAAGATGGGATGGCGCAAGGGTGTCGACACATGTTGCATCCCACACCAAAGGTCTGCCTAACTTCCAGGGCAAAAATAAATAAATTCGAAGAACTTTATTCGGAATAAAAATTTCTTAGATAAAGTAATTCGTAAAAGAGAGTTTTCTGTTAAAGCAAGATAACAAATCTGAAATCTTTCTTAAACCGAGCGAGCAGATTGGTAGAATAATAGACTTTTTCTAAAAAAAAAAAAGGCCCACGAAATGAGCCAAGTAGAAATTCGAACTAAAATTGTCACAAAGATCACAAGTTCACTTGATAAGAGTACCTACCTATTGTATAGATTGTATTGGATTCGTGGTTACGAATGATAACAGCTCGTCAACACATTGAACTGAGAGATAGGCGGATATTGTTGCTAAATCGAATACTGTGTATAAAATGATATTTCTTAATTTAGCATTGAGACAATGAACTAAGAAGATATGCAATGTGTTTGGTGAACGATTAAAATCATTAAAATATTTGGAGTAGTCAATATTTTGGTATCATTTGACGACACGGTTGGCGCAGTGGTTAAGCGATTGACTGCTGCGCTGCGTGTCGCGGGTTCGATTCCCGCACGGAACAAATATTTGTATGACCTACATGTATTTGTTCCGAGTCTGGGTGTTTTTCTATCTATAATATGTATGTATTTACAAAAAAAAAATGTATATAAGTAGTTTATCAGCCATCTTGTTACCATAACACAAGCATTAGGTTGCTTAGCTTGGGACTAGATGGCGCTGTGTGAAATGTCCAGGGATATTTATTTATTTTTTTTTATTTTTTATTTTGTAGGTTGACTCAAATACGTTTGATTAAACATGCAATATTCATTATAGGGTTATTTTCGGGGAAGGCCTATGTCCAGTAGTAGATGTCTTTCGACTGAAATGATGATGATGAATGATGATCCTATTTTAGCCGATTAAAAAAATAATAGCTGCCATTCCCAGGGTGTTGGGTTAGGCGAAGGTATTTACAAAAGTGCACTTGTCGGTTAAAATGAGTAGGTATACAGGGTTATTTTTCAAAGACCAGCCAAATTTAAGGATGTGGTACAGACCATCAAACTGAACAACTTTCTCCATGGGACAAATAGCGTAATCCACGCTCACTTCACCAAAGTTTTCACGGTGAGATGGTTACAGAATCGCACTGCTGGTAACCGTTCTCCAAACACACTAGTCAGAAAGTATATACCTACCTACAAAGCTCTATATGACCTATACCTATCTACATAAATTATACATTAAAGTCGCTTTTCGTGTCTATCTATTCTAAACTACGCATCGGATTTTGATACGGTTTTCACCATTATTGAGAAAATTTATTCCGGAAGGTTTATGTGTCTACATTAATATTTAGATTACATAAGACATCTCGATGTTTTATCAAAAACCGTGCGAAACAGGGGCGTTATACATTTAGAAATAGAAGGTACTATTTGGGTTTGAAACAGTCTAATTTAGTGTATAGGTACAGTCAACAGCAAAAGTAGATGATCAAAATCAGAAATTCAATACTAATGAACAGAGTTCGCGTCAGAACTGTGTGGCGTCGAAGTGATTCAAAAGTATGTGATTGTAAATTATACCAAACATTTACTACTAGTACAGCTGCCATATAGCTGCGAGCTCCGTTCATTAGTATTGAATTTCTGATTTTGATCATCTACTTTTGCTGTTGACTGTACAATAACAAGTATTACCCAAGTGCTGAAAACGGAAATCAGTACCACCTGTCACCTAGGCCTGGATTAACGGTGAGATATTAATACAAACATTCCTTGTTCTAGGCATTTATTGTGAAATATAGTCCATAATTCATCTTAGTTTTGGTTACCGCTTACGAATGCTCATTTATTTCGGTAATGAGTAACTTCTTACATTAGCGAGATTTAATTCATGATCTAGGTTTTAAAACTAAGTCTTAATCCAAGACCCTTGAGGTGCCTACTTATGAATATAAAGTGCTTTTGACTCCATGCCAGTAACTTTGGGGCTAAAACGGTAAAAAATGTTTGAAAGACATTCAAACATTTAAAACGTCTTAAATGTTAAATGTTTGAAAGACATTAAAACATTATCATTTCGTTTCGTCTTAGATAAAACCTTAGCATTGTTACTTGTAGTATGTAAGTGAGCATTTTCCCCGTCAGTAGCAGGATCTTCAAAACATTAAACACATGTATTTTAAAAGCAACAAGAACAAGATAGACAGTTCCAATAAAACGTTTGTAGTCGGTCGCTCCCAGGAAAGTTATTCCGGACCGTATGACACAACCGTTGACTCACACGAGACGGATCACTGTTTTTACTTGTTTCTTATTTATTTACTTAACTATCGTGTACTCTAGTGCCATACATGTCTTTAACTATGTAATTCCTTAACAAGACTACTTACCTTAATGTAGAAATGTAAAGACAAAAAATGTAAATTTATAGGTACATGAAATATCCTGATCCCACCTCGTTGGCAAATAAATAATAAAACTCCGCGTACGCAATTTGGTTGTCTAAAGAGAAAAAATATCTTCATATAATTGTGTCTCGTTCTAAGAAACAACACAGATGTTGAGCAACATAAGGTAACTTTTTAATATTACAGACGATCTATCAAAATCTACATACATTTTGGTATTTTGATGGACATGTAAAACAGAAACCGTCTTGTTGTTTATTTATATACGTTTTATTGTTTACTTGGTAATAAAACGAAGAATGTGCTACCTTAAACGATTGAACAAGGTACCTATTTATTGTTTTGTATGCAACTAAGTTTTACATGTAACGAAACAATAAATTCCTTGGTTTTCCATGAAGCTCTAAAGCAGCAGTATCTGCTGTATTACTATACAGTAGATACTGCTGCTTTTTTCTGCCGAGAATCAGCTTTTAATGAAAAAATAAAAAAGTCCCGCAATAGGGAATGCCATTGATTTTGAGGCCATAAAGTCAGCGGTGTTAGGTAAAGTCCAAGAAGACAACATCTATTTATAAACTGTTTTCAATTCGTGAAATATACAATGCTAGGCAGTTAATACAGAATGTAGAGCTTCGTATACAAACAATAACGTGATCTCGTAAATTCTATCGGCCAGCACATGATAACATCCCATGAACCAGTAAAAACCGAACATGACATTGTTGGATGCGACCGTATGTGTTGAAAACCACAGAACAGAAAGACGGAAAAAGGAAAAGATGAAAGAAGGCTTATTTATTATAGGCGACAGTTTCGTTGGGTTATGAACTTAAATTAAGTTATATAAAAATCAAAAATAACACACAACAACACAACACAATAACACACTTACAATTCAAACATTATTCTGAAAATGGTGCTATACATATTAGCCTTTTAAAAGTTGAAAGTGATTTTGATTTCTTAATTACTTTAGGTACAGAGTCATAAAACCGTCAGACGACAATCTAACAAATCGTCAATTTTACAAGCTTTTATTCAGTTTCACCTGTCCCGATGTCTGTTAACATATCTTGCAAGTTACATTACAATTTTCTTTCATACATTTTCTACTTTTATAAACAGCACCGGTCGTGAATGTGTCAATTTAGTTTTTTTTTTTGTTTTTGTCAAATATTTCGCATTGTCAATAATATGAATTAAGGCCCTATGGGGTAATTGCGTAACGCACTAATTAAATGTTGTTCTAATTGTTGTTCATTTTGACAGTTCGACAACGTTTATTGTGTTATTTACATTGTTGAGCAGATTTTTTTGCGAACATTGAAGCAATGCTATGATTAGCAATATCCTTCAAAATTATTCAGATTGTCATTGAAAATGTGTTACGCGATTAGGGTGCAGAAGTGACACCATTTCATGTAAAAAGAGTGAACGATCTTTGACGAACATGAATTTAAAATCTTCTCCTTTGCTACCCTGCACGTTCCCGTTACAACAGCTGTCCGCTCATCTCAAAGCCTCGCACAGTTAGTAATTGTGGCGACATAGTGATGTCACAGAGGAGCCGATGGCGTAACGGTACGAGATAAAAAGTAAACTCGCATCGCCTTGTAGGGCCTTCCTGCTGAGCGCGCCGCGCGATCCTGACCCCGATGCGATTCCATAGCGTTATGCTTTTTCTCTTCGAAGACTTATTTATGGTATGGCTTATAATTATTGTGTTGTGGACAGCTAGGATGTTTATTTTTTCATCTAGGTACAGCATGTCTTTTGCCAATTCTTGTACTGTCAACTACACCAGTCAGTGATGTAGCATAGTAACTAATCTATTAGTACTATCCTAAATATCCTAATGCAATATAATATAATAAATGCGACAGTGATTTTGTTTGTTTGTTAGGCTTGCACTTTAGAATAGCTAAACGGATTTGGATGAAATTTGGCACACAGGGAGATCCTCACCTGAGTGAGGACATCGAATACTTTTTAACGTAATATTCCCACGGGATAGAGATGTATGCAGGTGAAACCGCGACGTGTAGCTAATTGGAAGCAGAAAACAGGAAATTTCACGCGTATGAAGTCGCAAGCAGAAGCTAGTGGTTTAGAATTGGTAGCAAACTAAAAAAAATGTAGGAAAGTTTTATCTAAAGTCCTTCTAAATCCTTCTCGTCCATTCTAACTGACGACGAGCCATGAACAGTCAGTGTAAGTCTTGTACTGAGATCGTTTACGGATTGATGCGTATCAGGATCTAATGCATAAGGGAACTTAATTGATCGTCAAGTGTCGTCAATCAACGTCGGTAGTGTTTATCAGTCCATCCGATAGCAACAATGTTTACCGACAGGTTGTTACTGTAATTATCTGAGCTGTTCCGACGTGATTTCTTACTGGAACTATACACAGATGTATCCTGATGTAGAAGAATTTTTACAAAACATTTATCTTGATACGGGTACCATAATGCGATACAATGGAAGGCGTGATTAATATCCTATGTTACAGATGCCATATATACACTTGTAATTTGTGTAATTTGTGAGTACTATGTACCTACATACTTTAAAGCTACCATTTACTGGGTACGTCTTTGATTGACTTGAATGTGCCTTGGCGGCTGAGAGTATGTCATGCTCACTCTAATGTCTCGCTGATGGTGGCGCATGTGTTGGATCATTTAGCTCCCTTCAAAATGGTTGAGTCGAATGGTGCTAATCTATGCGTCATGTTCGTGAACGAGCGCTGTCAGTAGGGACTGGTCAACGCTTTGCTGCCATGGCTTATTTTGATTTAATTTAATATTTAAATTGTTTTTTTTTTATCTTTTCATTACGGACTCTTTTAACGTTCTGCATCGTTCTCACATGCATAATTTTGAACATGAATGATGTAACCAATACTTCGTAACAATATTATTATGATTTAAAAGAGTGTCCATGGAGTTTCTTGCCCGTTCTTCTCCATAGGTACCTACTACGCTTTGGAATGGGCAACTAGCTTCATCTTTTTGACTGACCGACCTTGACAATTCAAAAGTGCCTGTAATTGACTTGTTTTAAATAAATAGTTTGAGTTTGAGTTTGACGTAATCCTTTCAGGACGTGATAGTGTGATCCATTTGCAACAATTAGGCAACTCATAAGCCGCAGTGAAAATTCAGGGAATACGAGAAAAACCAATTTTTATATATTATTAAAAAAAATGGAATTTGTTACTAAATATCACTTTACTCTTAACTCTCAAATTAAATGGCTGTCATTGCTATTCCATTGGCTACCTAATACTTTACCAACCCTTTGGATGTAATAAAATTACCTATCTAAAAAATCGAACAAATAAAGTTAAAGGATGTACTTATTTATTAACTATTTTCAAAAATCATCTACATACACGAACTTTGACACCAGTTATCCCAAAATGATATAATGATGTTCTTGAATTCCATGAATTTTCGCCTTAGCTTTATGGGGTGCTTAATTGTTGCAAATGGGTCACACTATCAACCTGTATACAGGGTGGCAGGGATATCGACGCGCAAACTGTAACCATAGATTCAGCACATGAGTTTAGACCCCATAGCGGCGAAATTTTTGTCGGTTACTAAAAAAAATGCTGTTCCATACATTTTGACCGCGTAGGTATTGCACTTTTCTATGAAACAGAAGATTTTTTCTTTTATAACAGACGACATATTTCGACTAGTATCGGTCTAGTATCATGTGCTGAATCCATGGTTACAGTTTGCGCATCGATGGGGATGCCATCCTGTATATGGCATCTGTAAGATAGGATATTAATCACGCTTTCCATTTTACCGCATTATGGTACTCTAATTAGTGACTGTGAATGAAACATAGACTCAAACCACATCAGCTAACACAATCCTTTTAATATTATAAACACGAAAATTTTTGAGGAGGGATGGATGGATGGATATTTGTTGCTCTTTCACGGCAAAACTACAAAACGGATTTGAATGAAATTTACCATATCCTATCTGGGTCATCGTTAATTGCTAGTCTAGTCTGGCTGCATTTAATTAATGATATCATTTCCATATGCATTTGTTTTTTCTAACAGGAAATCTCTATACATAACTACATAATATACAAAGGTGTTGTTCGTATATTTGTCACAAGGCTCATGGGCAGTGAAGGCGGTACAAATTAGCCTATCAAACCGTAGCGTGGGCAGTGTTATGGTCCGCCTTGCCTAATAAAGTAACGAAGCTTGGCGGATGTATAATCAGCTGTTCATGCCGGTTCTGGGGACATTTGGGCTGAAGAAAAACAAGAAGTTTGATGAAGATGGAGTCTTTAAAGGAACTGTTTATGTAATTAGTCCATATTCAGGTGGTCAGTGATCCTAAACGAGTATTCGCACACATAAAAAGGATTTTGTCAGTGTCGTGTGTTTGTTAGTTTTTCCAAAAGCGGTATAAACGGTCACGTAATAACCGCTGACTTGACACCTTAATGTCCAATACATCGGGGTAATTGCGTAACACACTAACAGTTGGAATGGCTTTCATTTTGACTGTTCGACAACATTCATTGCGCTATTGACGTTGTTGAGCAGACAAATTTTTCGAACATAAGAAGCAATGGATTAGCAATATCCTTCAAAATGTTTTAGATTGTGATTTGTAGTGTATTACGTAATAAAGGGTTCTGGTGAAAATTACAGATTTTCATGACGGCCGTTATATTAAGACAACCGCTCTCTATTATGATTATTTTTAGCAGAATTTCAATAAAATTAGTGCCTACAAAGTCGAGATACAATGTTAAGAAGAACGGGAATTCAAATTATAAGATTGCCCACATTCCTAACAAACAGGATTCAAGGCGGAAGTGAGGATTCGATCAAACGATCCCCCGAGATTAAAATTTCTTATTAAAATTATTTTCTTAAATATTCGGAGGCCTTCCATGGCATTTTTAAGTTCCGAAGAAATTATAATAACAGGCTGTTCCGAAGTAAAAATGTATTTTTAATACAAAGATTATGGAAATTATCAGAGAGTATTAAAATTGGGAGAATACGTAAGTTATTACGCCGAAGTTACTTTTTATCTTTAATAACTTACCATAGACTCGAAAAGAATAAGGAGACTTTTTATCTTGACTGATTTCTACATCCCATATTTTAAATACATCATGCAATTTGATTAACATAAACCAACTCTATCGAAATAATTGGAGATGTGCCTCCTGTTGGTCTAGTGGTCGCAAGCGCTACTGATGAGCACGAGGTCCTGAGTTCAACTCCCAGATCGGCCAGTGTGATTGGGTTTTTTTATCAGGAATTACTCAGTGACAGACCGCACCCTAATTGCGTAACACACGATCAATCGGAATCGGTTTCATTTTGACAGTTCAACAACATTCATTGCGTTATTGCGTGTTGAGCAGACAAATTTTTCGAACTTATGAATTAGCAATTTGCTTCAAAATGATTCTGATTGCGATTGATTGTGTGTTACGCAATTAGGGTGCAGACTCTGGATTTGTGCCCGGGCAATAAGCTCGCCCCCTATTACATGGGAATTAAACATAATTGCTGAAATGTGGGTGTACTATAAGGTACACCTCAGACTAAACCTTCAGGGATTACAAGAGTGTTTTAATTATATATATTTTTTTAAACTTATGTTGGAGTAGTTTCAGTTTTTCTCGAAAGCAGCCTAGCGAAAACTTTTTATTTCTAAACTCTTAATTCATCAAAGTTAAGTTTACCCGGAGATTGAACAAAATGTGTGGACTTCGAGCCGGCTCGAAGGACCGCATTAAATATGTAGGTATCTACAAATTATACGAACATAATAAGAACTTCCGAACAGAAACGATCTATACCACATACCAATCATAAATAGCTACCCACACGGCTACCTAGATGATTTCATATTCCAATTTCATAACAGTTCATTGTAAGCATGATACATTAATTAAGTGCTAAAATAGCTAATTCAATTATGATGTCATTCTTAACAAGTATTACTACTTCATTTAGCCTCAATTTGATATTTGGATTTCCGTATGCGGAAAATAGGATGACTTCCTTGAAAATCATCCATGGCTCCTGATCAAAGCAGATTTCAGTTGTTACTCGTATATGTTTAAGATTGTAAATAGATAGGTAAACACCACGCCTGTAAACCCCGACGGGTTAAGCAGAGGTGTACCTACAGTACACCCACATTTCGCCAGTTATGTTTAAGTACCATGTAATAGAGGCGAGCCTATTGCCATCGCCCGGGAACAAATCTGGACTCCGGGCTACTGAGAAATTCCTCAGTATCAACCTGTATGATTTAAATACTAGCGCAATTATTGCAAATGCTATAGGCTCATATACGACGCTCCTAAAGTTCAGGGGGGCTACTCCGAAGTAGTATCGGCCAAACGTTCGGCCGTTTCCTACTACGAAGTTACTATTTGATTCGGTCGGTTCCGATCCTACACTCCTACACTCTTTCGAATATTGACTATGGTCCCGACCCAACAGAGCCGATCCGAACTTTTTTCGCATTTTTTCAATAATATTCGGTTCGGCCATGTGTCGGTCTGATCCGAACATTCGCACTTTGCACTTCGGAGTAGGCCCCCAGGTTCCGATGTACCTAAGTAGGTATACGGGGGGCATCAGCTGATTACTGTCGCATTGACATTGCGAAGTTAACTGAGGAAATGGCTACGCCACTTGCAAGCGATGTACTTACAATCAACGTCTGCACGACTTCCTTCCAAGTTAAAGAGAACCGCTTGTGCTTACCGCAAAAGGGTAATTAAAGGCTTTGGAATGGGCACTAGCTTCATCTTTCTGACTGACCGACTTCTTGATAATTCAAAAGTGCCTATAATTGGTTTATTTTAAATAAATGATTTTAGTTCAAGTTCAAATACCTACTCATCATTTAAAAATCTGTAAAAATTTAGCATCTGGCGGAATAAAACCTCAAGAATATACCAAAATCCCACAAAAATATTTAATGAAAAAAATAAAGAGAGACAAATTGTACACCTTATCAATAATTCAAGGAACCATAACTCTTAGGCTACATAATTAAACTTGTAGGACCCAATTCCAGACAAGATGCGTAGGCGCAGGCTCGTAACTAACCGCGCCAATGCTGATGAGGTCATTGTTGCAACCTGCTCACTGCTGCATGGTATTAGCGAACCTAAATACGTATTTGGTCAAAAGACCATAAGTAAATAAGTCAACTTATTGTTTAACCATAGTAAATAAGTCAACGTATGAGATAGTCATTTTGATTTTTGATTGTTTACAGGAGCATCTTATTTTTACCATATTTAAGGAAATGAGACATTAAACGTAACTACGTAGCGATAATAATTCTTTTCTTAGTAAGCGAGTGACGGTTGGGTACTTAGACATGACTAGAACAATGACAGGTTTATTAGAATATTAGATCATCACAATATTAATCACCAATAATATTAGGTCATTGTCCAGTATTGACTCAAGTTTCCTAGATTACTGGACTGACACTCGATTTCTGAAAGACCAGTCAAAATCGTGCATCGCATAGGATAGTGAGACATTCAGAAAAGTAAGATTTTTCGACTTGCGGCATCGCATATTATCTTCTATCCCTATAAAATATTGCATGTACAGGCGAGATTTATAAAGTAAAATATCGATGATGCATTTTGTCTTAACTATGACCGGAATTTTAACAAAATTAAACTAGGATGCTATTTGGTACGAGTATTACGACATTTTTTCAATACCAGGACCGTGCGATTACTTGTATATAAAAATTAAATAGGTAATATTAAAATTTACATTTAAATATTTTCTTATGAACATTTAAGGCCCGGTATTATGCCGTTGACCTTGCTCAAATGGGCGTTACCGCTGAAAATGCCCCGCGCGCCCCTCATCGTACTTACGCGCGAAGCGGACACGAAGTTTCTATTTTGTAGGGCTAGCTGCCATAGTGTCAGACGCGCGACGCTCACATATAGGTAGCTAACAGCATTTATTGCAGAGCAGTGGTGTATATTTATATTTTTTTACAAACAAAGAACTCGTAATATTAATAAAAATAGAAAATATTCTCAATGTAACCGGGCGGCAGAATTTAGACAGTTATTATTAAATTAGCTTTTCCCTACAATTTCGCTCACAAATAAAAGTGAATAAGTTAGTACCTACTTACTTTTTTTTTTAACGCAGAATAGATCGACTGGAAATTCTGAGCAATATACATATCTGCCGGCCGAAGATCAAATGCCATATTGGGTTCATGGAGCCCATGAACCACAATGCGCCCTATATCGATACCTCGGGGCTCAAAGGATGAACACGACTTTTCACGAAATCCAATAAATCGATAGAGAAAAAAAAACTGAACAAGATGGTGTAAATAACTCTAATTGGCCAAAATGTGCTATATATACGTCCTTTGAGCCCCGATGTATGGAATTATGGTTTGTGGGACCCGTGTATAACCCGTGACCCCCAATTTAATTTATTATCCAGAAGTTTATCTAGAAGCCACAAGCGGTCGTGGGCTCGAAACTTTTTAGTTCAATAAGGCCGGCCACATACGGACGGAATTCCGTTTCAAAATATCGATTCGGCATTTTCGAAGGCAACGAATTCATACAAAATCAAGGAACTACCTCACACGTACTTACAATAGTTCTCCATTCGAAATTTTCTGCCTTCGAAATTATTTTGTATGGATTTGCTGCCTTTGAAAATCCGAATCGATATTTCTGAACGGAATTCAGATTTTGCCAGCCGAGTAAAGACTATACAGGGTCCAATTTTTAGTTTGTAATGAAAGAAAAAGAGAAAGAGAGCGAGAGTGAGAGAGAAAGTGAAAAAAATTGTGAAAGTGAGAAAGAAAAAAAATCAAAATGAAAGTCATTTATTCAAATTAGTCTGAGAATCAGCACTTTTCGAATGCCAAAATTACAAAAGACAGTCCCCCAAAAACGCCCGCCCTTCACCACTTGCTAGTGCTATCGCTGGGAAGAAGAAGTGGCGCAACAAACTCTGCTGGGGAGATTGTTGCGCCATTTCTTCACGCACAGCTGTCTGTTCAGTTAAAAAATACTTATACAATAATAGGTATGTTAAATAAATTAACATTACAAGACACAGAACATTAAATTAAATTATTTGCCACATGTCAGTTAGCCACGCCAATATACCATCAAAGATACTAAAAACTATACTAAGATTGATGTAGGGATTAATTTTGTTCAGGTAAGCGAACATTGGCGCCGATTCCCGATTCGAATTTAGTCATCAACCTGACAAACGTGCAGATACGATTTCAATTGACTTTAAACCGCAGTCTAAAGGTCCGGCTTGATATTTCTTGGAGTGATTTAAAAAAATTACTGATGTTTACTTTACGTCCACCAATCGATAATTTTTCAGTTTCCCTAAAACAAAGTAAAATATAAAATTCAGTTGAAGTACTGACAGCTTAGAAATATATATAATATTCAAACAGGCAGGTTTTGATCAAACAAAATCCACAATGTTGAAAACTACCTTTCAGCTTCATAGGTCGTTTGATCTAGTTCTTCGTGTAAATTTACATCGAAATCAAAATCACAATCAAAAGTCATTTATTCAAATTAGGCTGAGAATCAGCACTTTTCGAACGTCAAAATTACAAAAGACAGTCCCCCAAAAACGCCCGCCCTTCACCACTTCCTACTCCTAGTATTATCGCTGGGAAGAAGAAGTGGCGCAACAAACCCTCAGCAGCACAGCTGTCTGTTCAGTTAGAAAATACTTGATACTTGATTGTATACAATACTGGGTGTTAAGTTATTAACATTATAAGGCACAGAACATAAAATTAAATTATTTGCCATATGTCAGCTAGCCATGCCAATATACCAACAAATATAATAAAAACTATACATAGGTACTCATAAAATAATTAATTAAAATTAAAATAAAAACTTACTACCTAAATAAAAGCCTCCAGGTATAAAGGGCGTGACTGCTTACATATTTACGCATTGCTGGGTTCTGGTCACATAGCTGTCACTTGAAGTCACAGATGATAAACTAGGACCATCGAAGTAAAATAAATAAATAAGTTAATACTAATAACAATAACCTGTCAGTAAGCCAATTCTGGAGAAAGAACATGAACATTGTCTTGAGTTAATTAGGGCGACCAACTATTCTTATCGTGTAAGTAGTCGTTGATGGAATAGTAAGCCTTTGAACAAAGGTTGAATTTTACTTGATGAACACTTTACTTTGATGATGACATCGAATTCAATAAATGATGATGGCTTTTCAGTAGGAGGACTGCAAAAAAACAACAATTATTTTTGAAAATAATACAATGTATTCTATGATAGGTATGTTTATATCTATTACTTTGTCGTTTGTTGTCGGATACTAAGTTCAGATTTTATTCAATAGATTGATCACTAAATATTTCATTAAACCCTATAATGTCTTAATAAAGATGTTGTAGTGATAGATCACTAAATCCCACAGGACTATAACAATAATACGAAATTCGAAAAATTCCGTTTTCTTCTTGAAATGCCTTTTGATTTGCTTGAATATTGTGAACAATAGATGATGATGGCTTTTCAATAGTAGAACTGGAAAAATACAATATTGATTTAATATACACTAGCTTATGCCCGCGAATTCATCCACGTGAACGTATAAAAGGTATACGTAGGTAAGTCAAAAAAAAAAATTCAATTCCGAACCGATATTTCGAAACGGAATTCCGACTGTATGTGGCCGGCCTAATATTATTACCCCGTATTTAACAGTCTGGTAGTTATGAGTAATAAAACAATAATACAGAGTGAAATTAAATTAGCTAGCGAAACTATATAATATTTCAACACGATAAAACAGATTTTATCAACTTACACTTCAAGTAACAACAATAACAGCGGTCATTGACCCCAAACAAAACATTTTTTTTTGTCGTGTTTAGTAGATATCGATACCCATCATGTCTTGAGACAAAATAAAAAAATAAAGATTTTTGGGGTCATTGACCCCACTGACCTGAGACCGCTGTTATTGTTGTTACTTGAAGTGTAAGTTGATAAAATCTGTTTTATCGTGTTGAGATATCGACAGTGACACCCGTCTGTAAAGTATACAAAAAAAAAAACGGATATTTTAATTGACTACACTACCGAC
Organism: Apamea sordens; assembly: GCA_945859715.1. Taxonomy (NCBI): domain Eukaryota; kingdom Metazoa; phylum Arthropoda; class Insecta; order Lepidoptera; family Noctuidae; genus Apamea; species Apamea sordens. The sequence goes on from OX244002.1 coordinate 4,955,596, forward strand.
GGTGGATGACCCCAAAAAAGTCCTAGCCCAACTAGAAACAACACCTAAAGTTGTTATTCCCCGTGGGAATCGAACCCGCGATCGAGAAGATATCCCTTTCACCACTAAACCAAGGAAGCATTCTATTGTAATGAGTAGGTAGGTACTTACTCATCATCCAATCGAGAAGCAGTATCATCCAGTTCTTGAGTAGCAATTTGCTTATTCGGCAATCTAAAATAATAAAATCATTGAAATACAATTGGAAGCACAGCTGACCCTACTGTAGGTACTTACTCTGTGGCCTTCGGTGAGTCTCACTCAAGTCACTCAGGTGATATGATTCGGAAAATCAATTTCAACTTAGTAACAATGCCTATAATATAGTGTACTCTATATCTATAGGCGAAATATATTTATTTTTATCATTCTTTATTTAGGTAGGTATGTACATTAAAGTTTCTTACAGTCTTCGTGCTATATTCTGCACACTCTGGAGTAAACGCTTTCGACGAGCAGCTTTCCATCTCTTCCCACTATTATATTTATTTCCCATTTTTATTTTCACGGTATTAAACGTAAAAATTCCACTGCGGAGCAAAGCGACACAGGTCCGTCCTCAACAACGTTCCAAGGAACACTGGCGCGGTGCAGGCAGCCAGTGTTGCCAACTCAATTTTTTAAAGAGAGCTAGATTACCTTCGAAAAAGAGCTAAAATAGAGCTGAATTTTTAGAAAAAAAAGAGCTAAAATAAAAGATTGTTTAAAAATCAAAATTTTCATGATATTATATATTATCTTGTTAGATTGATAAGAAAGATTTAAAAAATACGATTATTCGTCGTCAGAACTATCAAAATTGTGTGTCAAATTCACTAATTCTAATCCACTTGTGCTTGGTTCTGAGTTTTCCACATCATAAGTTGCCATGGTACCAATTTTATTTTAGGACTTCTTTTGGCACTTCATAGTTGTGGCAGTATTTTTTGTGTGTATGGCCTACTCGATGACATTTTGCAGGTTGCACTTTGCTATAATTTATTTTAATTCGCACTACAACTACACAAACAATTAACACAGTACTCCACCACGATCGTACACCAATTACCAAAATCAAGGAATGAATGATCGAAACTAAGTACTTAAATGAAACGAACGAAATAAAACAATACGGGGATTCCCCGTAGTTCAACGCATAGACTAAATATGGCTCTATGTATTAATTTACTCGTTGGTCGTCTGCATGAAATTCGGATACACACCTAAAAGTTTGAAAGAAAAAAACACCAAAAGCTTTTTTTTATGTATTCAAATGGAGCTAAAATTAAAAAATTAAAGAGCTAGAGAGCTAAAATTGTTTTTTTGGAGCTGATTAATTGAAAATAGAGCTAAATTTAGCTCTAATAGAGCTAAATTGGCAACACTGCAGGCAGCAAGGAAATGAGCAAGCGTATGTCGTAAAAACGTTTATAAAATCGTATAAAATTAGATATTAACTATTTATTAAAAACTACTCGATCACTGGATGCAGTTTGGCATTAGAAATTTTATGGTATATTTTTTATTATAATTATTGTTGTTAATAAAGAGATAAACTGCTTTTAAAAACAAAGAAGAGGTTTGTTTGACGATTTTTTTGATGCATTAATGTATGTATAATTATGATTTGGGCTCGATCACTGTATTAAAATAAGACTTGAAAATATCATACTTTTTTTTTAGGTCCTAATTATTTACGGTTTAAGAGATACACTGCTTTAAAAAACAACTTTTTGACCGTTTTCGAGAAATCTGCGCCTTAACTAAGTTCACTGTAGTTTTGTAGGTACACACAACGTCATTGAGCTCGGCTTCCAGTCTAACCGGATGCAGCACCGATTTCGGAAAACCTAAACTTAGACAGAAAATTACTAAGGTATTACAAAAACAAGAGTCAGAGCTTTTGAATTAAGTCTGATGCCACCAAAATATGTATAAGTTATTTTGTGGAGTGACGACGCGCGACGTAAGCTCAAATAAGTCTCGTGTTTTAAACACAATGTTTACGTAGGTACCCCAGGACCAGTAAACAAATCTTTTTCATGTAAAAAAGGACCAAATTATGCAACACGCTGCTTACAAATTACCTTCAGGAGAAATATTTTGGGCGAAGAATTTTCACAGATATTAAACTTGTAGGAACACTCCTCTGTTCAATATCTCAAATATTTGGAGAAGAATGAAATGTAAATCCTTTTGAAACAGTTTTATAAAAATATTCAGGGAAGTTTAGTGTCCACTTTACATGTCTGCTCTCGTGAATTTGTTTGCTAAAAGTTCTGTCTGTGGACCAAAACTGAAACAATATTGAACTGAAACTATATTAAACTGAAACTGAAAAAATATTAAACTGAAACAATATATTTGACGGCACGGTTGGCGCAGTGGCGCTGCGTGTCGCGGGTTCGATTCCCGCACGGAACAAATATTTGTATGACCTACATGTATTTGTTCCGAGTCTGGGTGTTTTTCTATCTATAATATGTATGTATTTACAAAAAAAAAAAAATGTATATAACTAGTTTATCAGCCATCTTGTTACCATAACACAAGCATTAGGTTGCTTAGCTTGGGACTAGATGGCGCTGTGTGAAATGTCCAGGGATATTATTATTATTATTAATATCTTGAAGTACCCCTTTGACATCAACAAAGGAAAACCATCTATGCAAAATTAAATTGGATGCTGAAATTCGTGTTAAGTAAATGGTGATCGGCAGATTTTGTTTGCCGACAATAACTCTCACTACGATATTAAATAATTCAATTATCTTGCAAACTTTACAGAAACCGTTGTTACAAGCTGATTTGTTTTTTAAATGAAATCGGGGTCAAGAGATTTTCATTGGTAACTATCTAACTAGGTGACACGTTTGCTCGACGGTCATAGTTTACCAAATTTTATTTAGGCAACACGACCAGATAGCAACATCATAACAACAGATTTTATCTATACTTATAATAAATCTATACTTATAATAAATCTGTAGAAGTGAAAATTCTGTACATTGAAAATATCAAAAAAATAAATGGCAGGGGGTATTACTAGACCGACACCGAACCCAAAAATGTGATTAAAAAAATTTTTGTCTGTCTGTCGGTCTGTCTGTCTGTCTGTTTGTTCAGGCATCACACAAAAACTACCGGTTCGATTACGATGAAACTTGGTATAATTATTCTTTAATATCCTGGGCACCACACTGGGTACTTTTTATGCCGGAAAAGTATATACAATAAAAAACAAACTTAATTTTGCGGTTCGATCCCTAGACCCGATTACTGTTCCAACCGCAAATAATAAGTTTGTCGTAGGTTAAGTCACCCGCAATGCACAGCTATTAATATTAAGTATGTAAAGTTGTCGAAAATTTACCACTGACGGGACAAAAAGGGGTATTTCAGTTTTTAAGGATTTGAATTTGAAACTGTATGTTACATTTTCACGCCTAAACCACTGAACTTCTAATTTGGCATAGAGATAGATGGCATCCTGGGGAAGCACATACATTTTATCCTGTTAGCACGTTCCCGTGGGATAATTTCCGACATCCACGCGGGCGAAGCCGCGGGCAGAAGCTAGTATTAATTAAATTTACAAGCTCTTATATTAATTAATAAAACAATTATATTACACATCTGTGAACCTAATCAAAAGCTAGTTCACATAGAACGCCATACTGTTAACATTTCGTAAGTCTAATTCATGTGGCTTTGTAAATAAATATGGAGCCTAATAAATTATGTATAATGTACCCACCAGATGTGTTGCTAGCCAAAGCGTTTTGTAGTTGAATTTGGGTAGCTGACATTGGGAATCAAATATGTAACCGAATTGTCAGAAAGGACCTAGACCTGCGTGTAGACTGTAGACTCTTGGGTAGAGACCCAAGAGTCTACCTACAGTCTACACGCAGGTCCATCAATATAAGGAAAATTTACCTATGTTGACGTACAATCCATAGAATTCTAAGGAAATGGTGACTGCCAAATGGTGGATAGTTTATAAAATAATATATTCATTTACAGCAGCCCTAGTACCGTTACCTTTTCACATCAAAGTAATGAACTGGGGGCCTAAAAAGGCAATACCTCTAAAAGCTATTCATTTCCTGAATTCCCAGCAGATCATTAGCAGCAATACCTCTAATTTTCGTAAAATTTCATTTCATATTTGGTGTAAACATTGCCGCATGAAATAAATAAAACCGTAATTTTATCGGTAAATTTTTCATTAGGTACAGTTTTTATTAATCAAATTGTTTTTTTTATTTTTTATTTCTACACTTTAAAGGTTATTTCATTGTGAGATGAATTGCACACAAATCATATAATGAATTGTCAGTTTGTGACCATTTTACGATTTTTAATATGATTCATATTGTTATCCTATTATGATTCTGCCAAAGTGGCCTTTATAGGTCCCCTGATCCTTGTTGTATCATCTCGGCGCCGGAATTACGTACAAAATTAAATGATTTACAAGCAAAACTAAACTTGATATATTTCAGACATAAAGGAGGACGGTTTCATGGGACATGGACGGTTATACCTCACGCGCCGTCATAGAATATTAAATTATTTGTCGTCGGAGAAAATATCTAGAAAATTCTTTGTTTTACCTCCAAGCTCGGCTTAATTAATTTATATTAAATTAAGATGTAAATGAGCATCAAGTGGTGTACTTTGTTGATATGAATAGGCTTCGTACCTAATTTTGAATGTATTTAGGAAACGATTTGACCATCTATTTCAAAAGGTAAAAACAGAAATGTAGGTACCTAGTAAACATGTAGAAAGACACATTAGACACACAGGTACTCGTATCTTTATTGGTGATAGGTTAATCTTAGAGTCTAAATAGCATATCCATCCACTCTGTGTATCTGCCGTGGATAATTATTATTGGCTAGTCATGTAATCCTAGATAAGTACTGTTATCCCTAAAAATAAATAAATAGATGTAGATATTGACATAAGGACGCTGAATTAATTAAGGTATCAAGTTTGCAACATCCCTTTGAAGTCAGAAGCTTTTAAAGTGGCCGTAGCCAATAAGAATCCTTAGAAATTCATCATGATATTATCCGCCCGTCCATCTGTCACTTTTAATTCCTTTTACTTTAAACTTCCTTCCTTCTTCTTTAACTTTTGACATTTTCGTATCTGAATCCACTTAACGAGTTATATTTAAATATTTTAAACAACCCTTTAAATAAGTTCTGATGGTGCTTAATTGACCAGACAGCCACTCTAATCTTCCTCGTTTCGTAAGATGTAATTAAATTATGGTATAAAGTGAGTACATAATAGGTAGCTGCATAATACAGTTGCTATATGGTAACAGCCACCATATAACGCATATAGCATCTGTTAGCCTAAAAGACAGTTGACGAGCAAGCAAATCGGACAAGTCTCAAGAAAAAAGCAGCTCCATCTGTTTCTACTCTCTTCTTTCTTAGAGAATGATTAAGAACTTATAACCGATGATTGCTATAAAATATATTTATCTGGCACCTCGAAGACACATAATATGCCACACTCAGTATAAAAATAGCAACGGTGAACAAATGGTAACAAGCTATTTCCACTAGAGTAGAACAATCAGCCTCCATTATGCAAGTGTTGATTGATGACTGCGTATATCATTTTCCCGTTTTATATTATTAGGTTTACCCAGGTAAACCTAATATAAAACGGGAAGATGATTGTCTACGTTTGAAGAAACTCATTTACAGATTTTTGGTCCTTTTCTTGATCTTCTGATCTTACATAATAGTTCCTGATATCAATTCTCTGTTTGCACTTTCCATGTTTTATGAAAACGAAAGGGACTTACATACATCGATAAATAGTCACTTTCACAAATAATAGGTATGTGCGAATGGATGAGACACATGAGATACGAGTATCTGATAATAGACATCAATCATGATATGATGTAATTATGTACTTAACATCATCATTTATAGTTATGAGTGAAGGTCCTTCACTAAGTTCTTTTTCCTTAACAGTAAACAAATTCCAGTAATTTTGACTCACAGCTGAATTACGACACCCACAACAAAATCGTAACCACAAGATTGTAAACATTTCTGATGCGCTTGAGCATTGTGTGAAACCAGTATTATGATCCCTATATGGGCTACCATATGTCCCATGACCTGATTATTGTGATGCTTCTGCTTATTTCAGACTTTAAATATAATTTTGTATTACTTTGCATATGGATGCTGGTGACATTAAAGGGCAGTAACATGAAGCTTGTATGGAAGTAACGGAACTATTTTGTATACCTACCTAAAGCAAAGAAGTCTGTACCTATTTTTTCTGTTCTGATTTTCAATGTCTGTTTATATATGTGTGTACATAAATGGTTAAATAAAAAATAAATAAATAAATAAAGAATGGTGCGTATAATACACTGTATTATACGCACGATTCTTTGCTATAGGTGATACTGGGATATGGACATGTAATGCGGAATAATGAGGATAATATTGCTCGTTAGAACGAGGAAAAGTTCATACATGCTTATGAAAAGAAGCAGACAGAAGGAGCAAGGCTGAAAGAAGGATGACTAGGTACTGGTGAAGATGTGGAAAAAAAAGACAAAATTAAGAGCTGTGTCAATCACAAAGTAACTTGAATTAAGGCAACTTGATGCTAACCAATATAACATCAAACTCCTACCAAATTAAAAGAATCCAGCCCCTCAGTACCCAGTACTAGTATCTTAAATAGGTAGTCAGTTTTACCATAATCACGCCAAATTAGCTTTACCTAGATTGAAACAAAAGGACCATACCTAAAAACATTTTGCTTTGCAGTTATTTCTCCTACAACAGACTAATATTCCTCCATGTTAATATCACTTAATCCTGAGGTCACTCGACGCAGCCCTGACTAAGCGTGACAAATAGATTACGAGACGGTTTGTTTACCTCGCCGGGTAAATTCGGTGGCTTTGTCTATTATAATAACGTGTAGCTGGGAGCTTTAGGGACTAGGGGTTCTTTTAGTACCTAATCATACTGGTATAGAGGACGGTTTGTTACTACATGAGTTACACGCGAGGTATTATCGTTCTACTCGCTAGTAGAACGATAATACCTCTAAGCGTACCGGCCGGCGGCTTCGCGCGGTTTTTACAACTTGATTAAACATCAAAATTTCTTCATGATACGGAAGTTTAAACTGTATATACCTTCTGGATGAATTCTGTGCATGATGGTGAAAACCGCATCAAAATCCGTTGGGTAGTTTAGAAAAACAATGCGGTCACACAGACATGACACGAAAACCGACTAAATGTAACAGCATATAATATCATATACCTACCAGCTACTGTCGGGTTGGGCACAAAATTTATCGCGATAAAACGAAATTGGGGTGCCAAAGTCCGAAGACAGGATGAAATGCAGGACGGGGATATAAAGACCAACTTCGACAATAACCAAAAATAATCAAATCTATGGTAATACACTTATATCACATAGAAATAAGAACCAACTGAATTAAAATAATATGCTAGCCTGAAAAACTGCAATAAAGCTGTTGCAATACGTAAAGCCAGAAGTTGAACTTCCAGCCCACATTCTAAGAAAATGCCTGAACTTCCGTTCCGTCTAATTATGCTATTCTATGTGTGCATTCGTTCTATTTCTCTCCGAACGCTAATGACCCCGAGAATAGTATCGCGGCTGTCCTAATGGGAATTTATGTTTACTTTGACTGATGTATTTCTGTGCCTGGGGGTGAGCATTTTAATCTGAAGCGTAAAAAGCTTGTGGATGAGAAAAAATGTGTAGAAAGGCGGTATGCTGATTCAAGTCAACAATGAGAATCTAGCAAGTCAAAATGTTGAAAAATTGCCATTATTTTTTCATTATCTATTCTTGTGCTACGCTAGCTCAAGACAGAAAGAAAAGAAGAAGTGGGAAGGAGAAAGAGAGGCCTTTACCCTGCATTGGGTCATGGCTAAAAATAAATAAATAATCCTTGTGCTAACAACTATTTCAAACAAACAATCATGGCTGCTCTGAAGGGGAATGCGCTAGGTAGCCCGCGAAATTCAAATTTTCACTTAGAGGGTTGTATTGATGATTTCAATTATTATTAATTCCGTAAAGTCATATTATTTGTTACGCTCGCGAATCATATTTTAATCAACTTATAACCTGACGCTGACCTGCAAATTGCAAAAAACGTAAGAAAATTTGAATTTCCCCGGCGCTTCCCCCTTAATCACTAGGTACTAGGTATAGATAACAAAATAAAATGTATGTATCTATAAGATTATTCTCGTTCAATGTTATTAACTACCCATGTTGCTATAAAAAACCATCGTAAATTAAATAAGTAACTGCATGCAAACCAATAAAATGTAGCTAGGCCACCGCCCACTGTCTTCGAGTACGGTTTACTAGGTACCTACGAGTACCTAGTTGTAGTCAGATTCCTTCAACCGACTCCTACGCCTACACGTAGTGATAAGATACGGACTGGCATTGTTTAATTTTAGTACATTTTCTATCATAACGACCTCTAACCCTTTCAGATTGAGCAAAATTCCAACAAAATCGACTTGAATGAACTCATTATCGCAATAATTAAGATATTTCGTAAGTGCAGCTTCGTTCAACTTGAAGTCAAATTAACGTTGCTCAATTGTTTCTGTTCACGTATTTATAGTGAACTTGTGCTTAATAAAATAAGCAAAAATCATTTGATGGATCACGTTGGTTATGAAATCTTTCAAAACATTTGTTTTTACTACTCAGCTATTGCCAGTACCTACCTACTGCCATTAATTATTTTGGTCAATGTCTCTTTGTTTATATTTGGGAAAATATTATAATAGAGATAAATAAAAATATTAATTGTTGCCCTATGACTTCAGTGATAGCATAGTGATGCAAAAGATTCGACCTCGAGTTAAAGGTGCTTACGTAAATAATTATTATAACTTAAGCATTGGACTTACCTTCATCCATGGTGAGTGATTGTGTGACCATCACCACAGCAAGCAGCGCCAAGGCTCGCGCGCACATGGCTGAAGTAGCCATGTCTGCTGAAACACCATACTTTTTTGTAGATCATTGAAAAATATGAAAACCACCATCAATGAAACAAAATGTTGAATCATAAATTAAATTGTTTGTAAGTAATAATAATGCATCACATTTTTTTTGTGTTTGAAAAAAAAAGAATCAGTCATAGATATTTTTTTATTTTAAATACAGACAGTTTCTGTTTGCAAATAAATTACTGCTAGGTGATGGCTTTTCATGCGTAAAATTAGAAAAAAAAAACTAGGTAATACTCTACTAATCATTAAATTATAATAAAATGTGTGATAATATAATTTCAAATTTTATTTACCGCGATATTTTAAGTTTTATTGGAACACTAATTTCCCGCGTAAAGTTTCGATTGCGCGCAAGCTCGGGTGGAGAAGTGCGCGTGCGCGAGCCGCTTACGCGCTTTTCAACTGTCGCGATCTCGGATCAAACGCACGTATTACTGTTTCCTATTGTATGAGTTATAATATTTTTTAAAGCTGTATAGCATCATTTACGTACCTACATAAGCAAGTAAATATTAGTTACTCACTTGAAATAAATATAAATACCAAGAATACGGTGAATAAACAGGTGACACAAGCTAGAATGCGATAATTCGTGAGAATAAATATTAAAGATGGTACAGGGTGAACTTTAATTCGACGTATTCCTGGATGTAATAGTGCGACACCCCTTTACAACCATGAAGAACCCCATGCCCTATTATCTTGTTTCTGAAATTTCCCAAGTAGTTTTCCCTATAGTCTTACATTGTATGGCCGTGAATAATACCTGTTTTATTATTTATTTGGTAGGGAGTACGCTAACAAAGTTTTCGATCAAACCAAAATGTTCTAAAACATCAAACAGAAACCTACAACAAAATATACAATTTTCAAAATCATCGACGTGGGTACCTACATCTTCCCATCATCTACATTCTTGTTCACGTCGTTAGCGTTGTTAACGTATACTATGTACTCACTGCCAACTAAAATAACATTGATTGCTTTATTGTCAGAAACTTTTTATTTTATTTTATCGAATCCCATGGAATTTGGCCTAGGCTATATGGGGGCTTATCTGTTGCAAAGGGGTCACTATGACGTCCTGGAAGGGAAACATCGAATTACAGTTCACCCTATAGGTACAGCGGGCTGGCGTCCGCAACTCCACGACAATGCGCGTATTTTGCGTACGGGAACTGATAGATTACTTGTCGATACATAAATAGAGAACAGAACGTCAGGCAGGAGAAAAACATACAACAAAAATCATGTTTAAATTCAACCGTTGTAGCTGTTTGTATGTAGATCTTGAATTTTCATTATCTTGAGAATCCGAAATCGTCAAAGTTTTTGAACGGCCCGCCCTTTGCGTGCCAAAATGATACGTCACTAAATTAACTCTATGGTGTTTTATTTTAACTATCGTCGATTCACGCTATTTTTAACCTGTGGCAAAATTCACTTTTCTTTTTTTATTGTGGCAATAAGTTGGTTCTGCCGTTTGTCGATGGTCAATGTTTGAGTGATTTGTCGCAATCGCAAATGTCATAGTATTTTTTGAGCTCAATAATATCAGGATGGCAGAAAATAGAGAGGAAATTCTAGCAAATTTTCAGGTAAGAGTACCTTTTATGTTAGCAAAATCCTAATTTTCCTATCACCACTCTTAAGTGTTTCAAAAAGGTTATGTAGTGTATAACAACAGTGACTCTTAATTCTCGTCTAACTCTTTGTGCTTTGGTCATATCGTAGTTTTCAAAGATTTTTTCAAAATTTCTTTGTCCTTTATGTATAACTACATAGGTTTTTCGGGCGTGAATCATACTTTGAACACGTGTTAAACGTTACAAATTATGCCTTTATTTTCTTTGTGCTTCGTTCACTTCCTTGAAGCTACAAGGTAAACCTTGTGGTTGGTGTTTACTGCGTTCTTGAACTTCTTCATGTGCGTAGTATATGTAATAAACGCATCGTTATACTTCGTTTGTAATAATGAAACAAATAATTCTAGGGTATAACAGCCATAGAAGATGTTGCAGAAGCTATATACCACCTAGAAGAAGCAAATTGGGACTTACTCGTGAGTACACTACTTTTTCATATATAATTGAAACTGTAAAACGTAAAATAGGATGACAGTTTTTAAGCAAATCATACTGCAAAATATTAGGTCTGTACAAAGGGTTTCTAACTTTCATAACATCTTCCATTTATGGGTTTGTTTATATTTTTAGTAGCTTCAGATGTCACATGTGTCAAAGATTTTTTGCTTATCTACCACCACCCTAACCCTCAATAAATAAATATTTTGACCTAAGAATATAGTTCTAATTTAAAACTAAGAATGGAAAATATGGTTGTTCAACCTCAAAATCTGCATGTCATCTCATGTCACAGCCTGTGTCATTATTATTATAGTTCTACTCTATGATCATAATGATCTGTTAAAAATAGTGATTAATTACCTTGGTTTATAGCTACAACAATTTCTCTTGTTTAACTTATCAGTAGAAACATCTTTCTATCTTAAGGTTGGTATCAGAGTGTTAGTATATTCTAATAAATCCTTTGAATCATTTCCCCTAAAACTACAAAAAAAAAACTAAAGAGGATGTTCAGTATATATTTTCATGCTCAATGTTTGACCAGCAACAGTATTTAACAATTACCATGATTACATGCACTTTACATGGTACTCAGCTGCATCCAGTTAAACTGGAAGCTGATGCAGAATGATGATGACATGCACTTTACTTATGGTAATGAACAGTAAACATTAAGCACTGTCGACATTACTAAATTTGCTGCATTTACCTGAGTCTTATCATTTCAAGTAATGTTGTAATACAAAACTCATTGATTGAATACCAAATGCTCCCGCTTAGTACCAACAGTGGACTTTACTGCAGGAGCACCCACTAAGTGACCAACATGATTGTGAACTGATATTAACGTTATGACTCATATCAGTCTACCATCTAATACTGGTATTCAGTTGCATCTGGTTATACTGTAAGCCGATCCCAACTTAGTTGGGAAAAGGCTGGTTTGTCCATCCAACCAGTTAGTATAAGTGAGCTGGTATCTGCAACTTCCTGTCGGAGTGTGTGTGTCTATCTGTAAAAGCCAAATCCAGGGGGCCTTCTCCAAAGTGCAAAGTGCGAATGTTCGGATCGATGCACATGGCCGAACCGAATATTATTGAAAAATGCGAAAAAAGTTCGGATCAGCTCAGTTGTGTAGTAACTTCGCAACGGCCGAACATTCGGCCGATACTACTTCGGAGTAGACCCCCAGTAGGCCATTCAAAGTAACTTTAAAAAAAAAAATCTAAATCCTTCCTTCATTTAAATTAAGAATTTGAGATAATTTTTAAGTTATGGAATAACAAACTGAATGTAATACTTAATAAAGTTCAGATTTCATTGCAACTAAAAAGTTATTAGGACCTTTTTGTTACTAATGGTCACATAAATAAATTTAGAATACATTTGAATAAAATAGATAACTGATTAAGTGGTGATGGAATGTAAATTATCTGATCTTATGAACACTGCTATAGCTGGATACTTAAACAATCTACTGTCTGTAGTCATCTAAACAAAATAGGTAAACACAATCAGTTCCACAAGAGGTTCATGAATGAAAAATAGCTAAAATTACCTACACATAACAAAACAAGGGATCCACTGACAGGGATCAACACAAAAAAAGGAACTGAAGAAAAGTATTATGATATTAACACAAAATTAGGTTCTATCATAATTCATATTCAAAACTTTGAAAAGATCCTCGATTTTTGTTGTCAACTGTACCTACCTATTTTTATGCTAAAGTCCAATTAGTCATAATGAGTGAAGCCAATCAGTTATTATTATCATCTTTTTCGAACTACCTACTAGTATTGCAACATATAATAATTAAGACCTGTTCCTTGGTATGTATACCTATATTATTGTTGACTATTTTTAGTCATTAAATCAAGTTGACGTATTTACAATAGCCTCAACAAACACCTAGGGGAACTCAACTCTTAGATAAAAATAAAACATTTATTTGTTGTCCCTTTCCTTCATTTCATTTTTTGTCATTTGTTGGTTTCTTCATTTCTTCAACTTTTCATTTATTTATAGCTACGTACGCACTGACAGGTGGCGTCTTTAGCGCCTAGAGCCTAGCGAGTAGCGAAGTGAAACGAACGCTCTAGAATAATCGCAAGCGGCTGCAGTATTAATACCGCATAGAAAAATTCCAATACTGGGAGACACAAGTTTTTTCCAAAATTCTATTTTAAATTAAATAACTAGTAAGTTACACCGCAAAACAATAAAATATCGTTCTTTAAATATAAGATCACTTTTTTAATATAAATATAAGTACTATATTATAGACCAGTCAACGTAGACACAAAAATGTGCGTACGCGTTTAGTCGCAAAAAATTGCGCTGTACTGATTTTAACCAATAGTGTAAAACTAAGTTTGCAGTTTTGAAAGACCTGTGTTAACTGCGTGGTGCTCGAAAAACCTCTAAATTTTCGGACACCTTTCAGTTTTTTACCTATGGCCTTTACGTTGTTGTACTGTTCCTACGGAAAAGTCACCCAATACATTTTTAAATACCGTATACAAAACGTGTATCTCGAGTTTTTTTGGACCTACAGAGTTATGGCTGCGCTTAAATTTTGTATACTTTAAAAATGTATTGGGTGAGTTTTTCGTAGGATGCACCTTTTAACGCATGGGAGATTCCTCCATGCTGTTCCCCCACCTTCCTTCTCACCTGGGGAATCTCAGTTCTATTGTTTAATATACCTCTTGTCTTCACCGAAAGCAAAATACAAAGACCAACCTTTTTATCCCATTGTTTACCAGCGCAGGTAGTAGTAAACTGTAACTATCTAAATAAACCACGAGGTAATGTTCTATGTTATGGGTTTGGTTTCCGCACTTAGTCCTTCAGGTGGACCATTGTGCGTGTCGAACCACGAGATAATTAAAATACGCAGTTTTTTAAACTTACCCAGATAAAAAATTGGTTGAAAATAGAATGTGCAAAAGAACGAAATTGTGCCACTGTAGTTTCTAGTGAAAATAAAATAAAATCACCAATACCGGAATTTCGGTATTAGCCAATACAGGGATCCCGGTATTGGAAGCCCGTCCCTAGGCTCTAGGCGCTAAGAAAGCCACCCGTCAGTGCGTACGTAGCCTAATCGAACCTTCCAGAAATAATACAATTATTTCTTTGTTTTGTAGCTAGTATTAGGAAAAGAAAGAATTGTAACAAACATTAGTGACGATTACGTTATCACATTAATGTTGTTATCAGTCTGTTAAAATAATAAAGTAAATAGTTTTATTAAAAGCAGAAAACTGAAGACCAACTCTCGTAATTTCAAAACTTAAAATGTAGTCGCAATCTCATCTCAGCGACAATTAATGTCAACATTTTTGGGAAATTAGAGGTTTAGATTTTTGACAGATTAACCCTTCATAATATGAGGCACTAGACACGCGCGGGCGATGATATCAATCAAGAATTCAACACAAACTTTATGGTATTGTTACCAAAGAACCATAAATTAAGTTTAATGTTGTTAAATACTAAAACGAAAAACGACTAGAATGTTAACTGTTATTAATTATTTTAATTGTGTATGTTTAAAATACGTAATGTAGCATACGTGGTTCCAATTAATGTGATAACCTAATCGCCACACTGTATAAGAAACGACCTCATTTTACAAGGTGTAAAACTTAAGTTTCAAAAGAATATTAAAATCAACAGTTTTCTAGATTCTGTTACTTTGATTATGTAACAAGTACTTGTTACACTCAATCTCAATCAATAACATTCAATAAAAACTTGTAGAATGTTAAAACAATGTTTTCCTTCCATTCCATGTATGGAATTGATTATGGTGACATGGTATTACTATACTGTAAATGTACGCATGTAATGTATACAGAGTGGTAATTTGAAATTAAAATAGGGATGACGACATTTTTTTTATTTTTAAAAAGCCTAAAAAATTGCCAAGCTATAAACGTTTTAAAATAACTGCAAGACAAAGACGGCACACATCATAGAAGTGACGTCACGACTGTGTAACTTCATACTATACGTCGACCCCTTAACTGAGACGTTGTCTGAGGTAGCTGCGCGGTGCGGGAGGGGTGATAGTTGTCACAAGTTGACGAATCACTGAGCTCTCGCAACACGTCACCACACCCCTCCCGCACCGCGCTACTATCTCAGGCAACGCCTCAGTTAAGCGGTTGGCCTATAGCGTAATACTTTGTCATTTGTCGGTGACGCTCGACAAGGCTGCACACCCCCATCCAAAACTTTTAAAGCGCGTAGCTTAACCAATTTTCCATCGATTTTACAGGTTTTTTTGATTATCTCGTTTTATTATGCCTTCTGTGAAATTACATTATTTGTCCGAACATTTCTAATATTAGTCATTCAGCCTGTATTTACAGTTTATAATGCATAGGGAAAAACAGCTAAAAGTTACGGTTTCGCAAGAATAAACTGAAGCCAACCAGCTGAAAGTTTTTACAAAGTCAGGCTGTATGTAAGTACTTGCCGCGGTTGCGTCAGCTCTACGCTGTTAAGAGCGGTCCGAGGGCTTTTGTTTTTGTGTGAATTGTAACACATCGAACTGACCACACCATCGATCGCACCAGCAGTGCTATTGTGTAAAAATCTCACCGTGAAAACTTAGGTGAAGTGAGCTGTCATTCGACCTGGGAATGACACTATTGATAACTCACTTTAAGCTCACTTCACCTAAGTTTTCACGGAGAGATTTTTACAGAATACATCGGCTGGTGTCTTTAAACCCAGCAGTGTTGGTTTTGGACTGGCAAGCGATAAGTCTTGATTGTTCCAGTCATTTGCAAAAGCAGAATGAAGGATCTTTTCTTCTTGTAATGGCCCTCAGACGCTAACGACAAATGATCCTACAGACAAAAAGATGTTGGGCGCCAAATTATTGCATGCGGTGACTCAAGAGTCGATGACGTCATCAACTGTCATGTTTTATAATATAATGCCGTCTTACTCACTCCTATGCGTTATGGTTACAGGCAGCCATCAACCGAGTGATGCCACAGGATGCGACCAGCTCGTCAGTACATGATAACGACACACATGATGTTGAGATGATAGACGATGATATATCTGTGATAACTCCAAAAACTCACCCACCAGGTAAGAACTATATGTATATTATTCGTTTATGATACGAGCAATGAATACTATTATGGCGTTTCGACAATTTAGCCCGCGAAATTCAAAATTTATATTCTTTTCTAGACATAATTTGTCTGTCAAAGACGAATGCCTTTGCAACAATTAGCCCATGTTCGTATGGATGAAAAAATATCGCGGCAGGGTTTTATCGCACACTGGATTTTCAACTCTCGGTGTTGAGCCGAGTATTGATAATCCAACAGAGCACCTCCCAGCGCGTCAAAAAAACATACTGTTGAATTTTCAACTCTCGGCGCCAAGCAGTGCGTTGAAAATCCAGTGTGCCATAAAAAGCCGCACTGCGAACCTGGGCTTAGGCTGGAGTTAGTGTTACATTGACGTCGGTCGCGTACCGTCGATCACGCGTACCAAGACGCTGACGATAAATGAACGTGTATAGTGTAACACGGTCAGTTACCGAGCGCGAATCCATATACATAAATCGGTACGTGACCGAAGCCAGCGCTGTCCGCCGGTCTAGCACGAAGTGAGCCTTAAAAAAAATTGTACACTACGATACGTGTGACTTAAACCCGCACTTAAGTCACTCTTTTCTGTGTAAAAATGGAAGACTTAAGTCACAGAAGAGCGTGACTTAAGGGCGGGTTTGGGTCACACAGTGCTGTAAAAGACTATAATAATAATATCCCTGGACATTTCACACAGCGCCATCTAGTCCCAAGCTAAGCAACCTAATGCTTGTGTTATGGTAACAAGATGGCTGATAAACTACTTATATAATTTTTTTTTTTTTTAGATACATATTATAGATAGAAAAACACCCAGAGTGTTTTTCTATCTATAATATGTATGTATGTATGTACAAATACATGTAGGTCATACAAATATTTGTTCCGTGCGGGAATCGAACCCGCGACACGCAGCGCAGCAGTCAATCGCTATTCCTTTACTTTACTAACCAATTCTATTATTATTCCGCAGACCGGGAAGACCGTAATCAAGCATCAACATCGACGCCTTTAAATTATACCCCCACTCCTTTTATAGAACTACAAGTTCATTATAATCATAAGATACATGAAATTAAAATATCTGCGAATGCGACAGTCGGTGAGTACTTTTTAATTATAATGGCCTCATTTGTATCTTGGTAGCAAACTGAAGGCCAATTCTCGTAATTTAAAACGTTCAACATCTAGTCGCAGTGTCACCTCGGCAACAAACAAAATATGTCAAAAACTTGACAAAAATATAGTGAAATTAGAGGTATTTTTGATAGATTGAGACTGAGATCAGACTGAACGTTCTTAAAATTACAAGAATTGTCCCTGTGATCTGCAAGCCTACTACTAAGGGATATTATAGATTGAAAAGAGAGAAAATAAGTTTATTTGCGGCAAACATAACGCAGACAAAGAACACCAACACAAAAAAAGAATAAGTTAAGGGAAAATATGCGTCACATCCACGCAAAACGGCCATCGCTCAGCAAAATGCTACTGCTGCTAATTGATGACTGCTCTCTATGAATTCGGTTTCAATACGCTTTTAAGCGTACAAAGCTGGTTTAACATGCATGTATTTATTATCTTAGGTGGAACGGTCCATTTGTCTTTCTTCAGCCCAAGACACCTGTATCAAATTCTATCGAAATCGGTTTTATATTTTTACAGTAAAAATGTACAATAAAATCCATCCACCATAAAATAATCTCAAAGTGTAGCTACTTATAAATTGGTTATGGTTAATAAAATCTCAGAAGCGTTTACTCAGGTCATAATTTAATTTAATACAACTTAAACTATGACATTTCAACTGGCAACATTATATATAATCTCTTTTATTCCCGCAGGTGATTTAAAAAAGGAGTTGGAGACCAAATGCGGCGTGCCTATATGCCGGCAGCAGCTGTCGGGTCTGGGCGGCTCGCGTGCCGTCAACAACGCGACGCTACAAACACTCAGCCTGCCGCCTAACGCCGTACTGCGACTCAAAGCTGCTGAAACTCATATGGCGGATGATGAGTGAGTACAATAGCTTCTTAAGGGGAAGTCAACAACACACACTTTTTGGAGTGTCCTAAGTGACCGTTCACCTGCACCTTGGATGACCTATAAAAATGTCGCTGAGGGCGCAAACGTGGCTACCCTGTGGGCGCAATTTTTTTTTTTATTGATTTATGCTGGCTACCTAGCGCATCCCCCTTAATATTCTTCTCGACTCATCATAAGTTATTTTGTAACATAAAGAGAAAGCGAATAAAAATGAAAATGGGAAAGTTTAATGACACTTATCTCGACTCTGAAATCACACCCAGGAACCCTTAACTGGGCAGTAAGAAAGGTAATTGTGGTTACAAGGTGAAAAACAATTTTAAAAAGCTGCGTCGTGTAAACATAGAAATGTTTGTTGCCTTTATTTCACCGCTTTCCCATCAAAATCAATCATTGTACCTTGTATAAAACCTCCCGCTAATCTTCTCACAATACTTAAGCACAGTTTATTTTTAAACTACAAGTTATCAATCATACTATTATATCTACCAGGGTCGCAGAGAGGCTGACAATAACATACGTCCTGCATGTAAAAGTAGACGACAAGGAGTACACGCTCAAGTACCCGGGCACCAAGACCGTGCAGGAAGTCAAGAGCGACATATACTCGCTCACAGATATACCCGTCAGACATCAGGTCAGTGATATCACCTGTCAGCTACAGTAGCACATTATTTATATATCCCGTTGACTGTTATGTCGCAACAACGGAAGTTTGGAACTTTTTTAATCTCTACCCTTTTCGCAACTATGTTCGGGTCAGCTTCCAGTCTTACCGGCCTGCCTATCTGACCATCACACCCTAGTTACTGGGTAAAGCTCCTTGGAACTTTTTGGAATTGGTCATTTTTACTCCAATACTGTAAATTGTATGGAAAAATATTTTACAAATTTTGAAAAACTTCTGTCCAGATTTTTTTATCCGTTCAATGGTATGAAAGAGAGTCGAAAAGCATTAAATTTTTTTTAATCAATTATTCTCATTTTTAAGGACTACTGGCACTTGACCTAAAAAAACAATTATGCTTTTCTTGAAAAAAGAGCTAATGGTTCCTTAGACATTTTCCCCGAATCTCCTATGGTTTCGGATTACCCCATATTGTTTCAGTAAAAAAAAAACACTGTATTTGCGGGTTGTATGGAAGAAACAGACATGTTGCGCCGACCTCAAATGAATTGGATCATATGTTTATGTTCTTACTTTCTGTCTTCCCCAGCAATGGACAGGTTGGCCCTCAGTTACAGGGCTGGATGAAATAATTTTAGCAATGGCTCATCTAGATCTTCCTCAACATGAGCTCTCCGTGCGACGCGCGCCTGGCAAACAGAAGGAATATAAGAGGGTAAATAGTACGGTACTGGACCCTTTTACTAACCTATCTACGTATATAGAGCTACAAGGATCTAAACGGTACTAACGCCATCTTGTTTTTTCAAAACACTTCGTAAGGCAATGGGGAAGGCCAACGTCAAAATGGCGCTGTCTAGCGTAACTAGTGAAGGGCGAGCGTTTTTGGGAACTGTCTTTTGTAATTTTGACGTTCGAAAAGTGCTGATTCTCAGCCTAATTTGAGTAAATGACTTTTGATTTTGAGTTCCCGAAACAAGCTTCTACTACAAGAATTGAGGAATTTTTTATTTATTTTTGAGAAAATGTTTCATTGTTGTGTTCTTAGATGCTCGGAAATTGAAGTCTACCATTTTACTTAGGACCCTAAACTCAGAAGATTGTGGCTTAAAGTTATTCTTAGGGAATTATTTTAATTAAACAGAACCCGAGTTTAATAAAAATGTAAAAAAATAATGTTGTTATGTCGGAAACATTTTGAAAAAAGAGATTACGTCGAAATAAGCAATTCTGACATTTTCCATGTCAAATAAATTTTCATTCAAACATTGAAATCACCGAAAACCACGAAATAGTTGTATAAAACCAAACTCATGAATGAGCTCGAAAAGGAATGGATGGACGTAATGTCAAATTTATTATAGGCTGTAGAGTCCGACGTTGATTTTTAATTTGCTTGACTAAAATAACAGCTGCATAGTAATGAATTCTGTCAACATGACATTTTGGTCTAGCAAATTAAAAATCCGTGTAGCACTGGTGACTCCATCCTTGACTGACCTTCCCCATTGCGCAAACGATTATCAACAGCGCCCCCTGTTAACGTCAATCGAGCGCCAAAAGATCCTTGTAGCAGTGTATGTTGTACAGTCGCAGAAAGAAAAGGTTGAGCAGCTTTCAGTCAATTTACACTTGCTTATGACTTTATTTTTCACTCTCAAAAAGGTGGGTTGTCAAACGAATCTATTTGAAAATTGCTTAACCTTTAATTCCTGGACTTCATATCTTAACTAACACACTTCCTACTTGCATTTCTTTATCCAAAACAGATTCTCGTTTAAAATATCATTTGATTTTTTTAAATAATAAATAAACTCGTGAAAGACTATGACTAATCATTTTCGTAGTTTTTTATGTTCCCTTGCAGTCTCGAAAACTCTTTCCATGACAAAGAATGTAATCATTCCAGATAATAGTGGAGAGTTCAGACAGTGAAAACAGTTCGGTCGAGGAGGTAGAGGACACAGCTGAAGGGTACACGGGCGAGGATGACAATATGTTCGTCGACCTCGTGCAGTCCGAGAGGCTACAGCCGCTCAGTGAGTACAAATTTACTACTTGAATAATGAAAACGACAACAACTTAAGCCATAACAACTAAAATTAACTATCAACATTCAACTCACAACTGTTATTTATTTAATACTAGCTGCGCCCCGCAGTTTTACCCGCATAAGTTTCGATCCCGTGGGAATATTGGGATAAAAAGTATCCTATATGTTAATCGTGGTTATAAACCACCTGTGCCAAATTTCATCCAAATCCTTTTAGTAGTTTTTGCGTGAAAGAGTAACAAACATCCATCCATCCATACAAACTTTCACGTGTATAATATTAGTATGAAGGATAGTAGGACTTCAAGCACATTAATGTACAGAGGCGGACTTAATGCCATTGGTTATTATTTGTCAGTCGTATAAAATGGCTATAACACTGCAAATTGACGTGTGTCAATCCGCCAAACAGCCAAGCTCCCTGACTGTACTTTTAAGTATCGACACTTGTGAACTGTGCAAACTGAGAAAAAAATACAGTACATACTTCAAATCACAATACGTGAATTTCGCCCAATCTGCCAATTTTAAAAATATATAAAATAAGAAATGGATGGTATGATCTGGAATAAAAGATTATTATCATATCGCTACTAATACTTATTATTTATGTTGTAGTGTCAGAAAGCGTAGAAGACGAGGCGCTAGGCTGCATCGAGTTCTCGCAGCGGTTCCGGACACGATATGGACCCAACACGCCGCACTTCTTTGAGGGCACTCTGCAGGACGCCATCAAGGAGTCCTGTCTTAAACCTGCCAAAGAGGTGGGTTACAGTCTTCATGATCACTCCCTAGTGCATAGAAGGGGGTAGACCTGGGTAACCCTAACCTGTGTTAGATTTCTATTTAAAAATGTTTTTTTGTATCATTTTTTAGGAAGCTCAGGTAGATAATAAAACAATCTCAAGCAGAAGAAATGTATTAGAATAGAATAGACAATTATTTTGCAAATATGGGTAATACATAATAGATGTTATAATAATATTAAAGCTCAGCCATATTTCACCATTCAGCATGCAATTTTTATATTGTTAACATTCACAAGTTTAACCAAAGGCCTTCCATTAATAAATATTATCCTTTTTCTTTACTTACAAATTAAGATTTGCACACCATATACCGGGTACAATATGACGGAAATTTACTATGCATATTTTTGAACTTATTGTACTTATATCCTTGCAAAATATTCTCATTCCCCAGCGAAAACTCCTAGGCGTATACTTGCACCACGAGCAGTCGGTGCTATCCAACGTATTCTGCGCACAGCTACTGGGCTGCGAGGCAGTACTTCAGACCCTCGCCGCCAACTTCATAGTGTATGGCTGGGACCTCTCACACCCCGACAACAATAACATGTAAGATACAAGCAATACTCGACCTTAGCAGCTACAACTTGTAGGCGATAATCAACTACGCGGCTGGACCTCAGATCCTAGCCGCCAACTTCATAGTGTATGGCTGGGACCTCTCATACCCCGACAACAATAACATGTAAGATACAAGCAATACTCGAACTTAGCAGCTACAACGTGTAAGCTATAATCATCTGCGAGGCAGTATTTCAGGCCCTCGTCGCCAACTTCATAGTGTATGGCTGGGATCTCTCACACCCCAAAAACAATAGAATGTTAGATACAAGTAATACTCGACCTTAGCAGCTACAACTTGTAGGCTATAATCTAATTTGAAGCAGTACTTCAGACCTTCGTCGCCAACTTCATAGTATACGGCCCGATAATATTCATATATGAGCAATACATAAGTTAGCTGGAAGATTCCTCCTAATTTCTATCGATTTTATCTTTGAAAAAAATCTCGCAATAAAATAATTAATATTGTATATTAAAAATAAAAATAATTAATTTGTGTATTAATATTGTGTTTCCAGGTTATTATCGTCAGTTGCGAACGCGTTAGGCCCGGTCGCGAGCATGACGATACGCAACATCCCGGTAGACCGCATGCCCGCACTCGTCGTCATCATGCGGGTGCGGTCTAACACCGAGATATACTCCGTTATTAATGGTGAGTGTAAGATGACAATGTTATTATCATTAGAGCTGTATTCCCCAAAAGGAAGTAGGTCGAAGTGTATAATTGACCTAAATGTTGCCAGTTAATGCTTTAAGTTCCTGGTCATGACATGACCCGCGCGTTATCTTGCTAGACATGGCCGCTTGTGAGAATTTTCTTGTAGAAAAACCCAATAATATTGCCGAATTTGAGGATAGGCCCCAAGATTCCATCTTCAGCAGTGACGCTTAGGCGATGATCAGTACATTGTAAGGTAAAGAAAACGGGTTGCCCTCCTGGAGTGCCGGCAGAAGTGAAAACTTGAATATTAACGTTGTGCATTTTTGATATTTTGGATTGCGGTCTAATGTCCCTCCGTCTTACGAATTTTCGATCAGGTCACGTGTCCTGACGCGAGCTCCGTTTTACGAATTTTCGATCAGGTCATGTGTCCTGACGCAAGCTCCGTCTTGCGAATTTTCGATCAGGTCATGTGTTCTGACGCGAGTTTAACATTTTTTACCCATTACAAAAAAGTGCACAACGCCGCTAAAGAAGTATTCACTTCAATAAAAACGTATGACCAGGGGGCCAACTCCGAAGTGCAAAGTGCGAATGTTCGGATCGGACCGACACATGGCCGAACCGAATATTATTGAAAAATGCGAAAAAAGTTCGGATCGGCTTAGTTGGGTCGGGACCATAGTCAGTATTCGAAAGAGTTTAGGAGTGTAGGATCGGAACCAACCGAACCAAATAGTAACTTCGTAGCAGGAAACGGCCGACCATTCGGCCGATACTACGAAATATTGCAAAACATTTTAAAAGAGTAACGGTGGAGTTTCTTGCCCATTCTTCTCCATACGAAAACTACCTTTTGGAAGGGGCGACTAGAATCAATTTTATTTTAATTTAAATTTTGACGTTCAAAAGTGCCTTTTATGTGCCTAATTGAAATAAATGATTTGACTTTGACTACTTCGGAGTAGACCCCCAGATTAAGAACGTAAACGAGGCAAAAGGAGTAGGGGAAGAAGATGTATTTAAAAACTTATTAACGTAAATGTATTGATCATCGCCGTGTGAAAGTGACCTAACAATCATTAGACCAACGAGTGTCCACCTTATTAATCTGTCGCGCCTGGAATGAGACATAATTCATTCTATTCCTTCAATTTCCCATGTTTACAGGTAACGTCGGCGTATCAGAGTTACTAGGTGGTTTAGTAGAAGCATTAGAACGGTTCAGCTCAGCACGTGAAGACGAAGCCAAGATGGAGAGAGAGCGAGATGCAAGACAGCGCGTCAAGAGGGAGCAAGATGAAGCATACCAACGCAGTTTAGAAGTTGACAGGTATGGTATAAAAAAAAAATGTATATAAGTAGTTTATCAGCCATCTTGTTACCATAACACAAGCATTAGGTTGCTTAGCTTGGGACTAGATGGCGCTGTGTGAAATGTCCAGTGATATTTATTTATTTATTTTATTTTATGATTAATGAAACTACACATAAGTATAGGTTTCGGTTGCATGTTGAATTAAAATTGTAATAATAATATGAGTTAATTATGCGCTTTTCCTATTTCAGGGCTAAGGAAGAAGTAAAGAAAAAGATAGAACTAGAAAGAAATCAAGAAATAGAGCGAGCGGAGTCCGAAAGACAAATGGAAGAAGCTAAGAAAGAGGTAAGCCCAATTATTATTTGAGGCATTTTTCGACACTCACAGTACATTTCATAGTAATCCCGGTAAAATTTTTGGCAAAAAACTTGTTTTTTAAAACGCGGAATATGAGTATCGATCGACGTCATGTGACTTGCGCGCGATTAATGTGGAACATACACTTCACAACTGAAGGCCAATTCTCGTAATTTAAAACGTTCAAAATCTAGTCGCAGTCTCATCTCGGTGACAAACAAATGTCAAAAACTTGTCAAAATGTAGGGAAACAAGAGGTATTTTTGACAGATTGAGACTGAGATCAGACTGTGAACGTTCTTAAAATTACAAGAATTGCCCCTCTGGTCGGCGACTGCGTTCTGCGCCGGCGGTCGATCGTGAGCCCGCCTGGCGCCGCCCTCGCGCGTCTCGCTCCCCAGGATAATAATAATAATATCCCTGGACATTTCACACAGCGCCATCTAGTCCCAAGCTAAGCAACCTAATGCTTGTGTTATGGTAACAAGATGGCTGATAAACTACTTATATACATTTTTTTTTTTTGTAAATACATACATATTATAGATAGAAAAACACCCAGACTCGGAACAAATACATGTAGGTCATACAAATATTTGTTCCGTGCGGGAATCGAACCCGCGACACGCACGCAGCAGTCAATCGCTTAACCACTGCGCCAACCGTGCCGTCGTGGAGGAGAAGGCGCCTCCTGTGTGCTTGGAAATGTGGGAAATATACGCGTGTTGTTATGTATCCTAACTCCGTGTCCGGCAGGCGGAGCGCTCGCAGGCCGCGCGGCGCGTGCCGCCCGAGCCGGCGTGCAGCGCGGCGGCCGGCGACGTGGCGCGGATCCGCGTGCGCCTGCCGCCCCCGCACGACCACGCGCTCGAGAGACGTTTCAACGCGCACGACACGCTCGCTGTACGTATATTGTAATACCAGCCTGCTCACAGCACGGCAAAAATCTCCGATCACCATGCTTGCTCGAGACGGGTTCCCTCACAATGTTTTCTTTCACCAGTGACAGTGATGTCCATGATAAACTTAGAAATGACATACAAGTTTGAAGTCACCCACGACCTCGTGCATGAAGGCGATGCCTTAACATCACATCACGGAAGTTTATGTAATTTAATTCTTCAATGCGAAAAATATTTTTTTAATACCTACTTAAAAAAAAACACAACCAGCTCGCAAACTTTTTTTTCATTGTTTAATCATTTTAAAATAACTTATTTTGTAATCCATTTCAGGCATTACTAGACTTCCTTGCGTCTAAAGGTTATCCACAAGAACGCTTTAAGGTTATCTCCAGCTGGCCTAGGAGAGATGTAAGTACTTAGTTCCTAGATATTCACTCTCTTTTTTCTCCACAAATTGTATAAAAAGTCGAGCTTAGCAAAATTATTTGTGGCGGCATCTACAACGCCACATGCTAACTACTCATCACACTGTCGTCACCCAAAATCCTGCATCGCGCAAGCGAAGTTTACCGCACGACTAGCATATAGGTATACAACGTCCGGACATCAACCGTCGGGCAACCAGACAAGACACCCGTCTGGTCGGAGGATCCTCCGTTTTCTATGGAGGATGAGTGAACTTTATTGTTGTAATACCCTGTTCCTCATACCTCTTATATATTTAAATCAATTGTAACTTGAAAATAGATATCTAATACACAGCGTATTAGATATCTATTTTCAAGTTACAATTGATTTGTCAAGAATCTTGTAGACCAATCGTTGCAGCAATGCTTGGCGAGACAAAAGACTGGCTATGCCCAACAGTGGACGTCTTTTGACTGAATAATCTTGATACTTATCTCTTTTACTTGTTACAGCTCACACAGGAATCTCCGCTCAGCACACTGAAAGCTCTAAAGCTGTATCCGCAAGAAACCGTGATGCTGGAAGAGCGGTGAGCCACGCCGTTCGCTCCGCCGCACGCGACACACTCCACACTCCCGCGCAACACTACTAGACAACCGCATTCCAGCAAATAACATAATGTCAGATTCTTAATTACGTATGTCGTTTGGGACGTAGAAACTGATTCAGGTCCTCGTTTACATCACATAACATCAAGCCTGTATTCCCCGGAGGCAGAAGTGTATAATTCTCGTTAAATTTTTATAAAAACGATACTCTCTTGAGAGTCGCCGCGTCTTGGAAGGTTAAAAAAAATAGAGAAAACCCTAACTTTTTTTTATGTTATTATTTTGTACTTATATCATCAATTTACAATCGTCGCGTTAACTTCTCTTGTAGACTTTTTAAATATTTAATAATTAATTATATATTTTACCATATTAACTGCCTGTTATTCGGTTCTGAATCAGTATAGAATCTTAAATAAGAGTTAAAAGTAAAGTTCAAGGAAGGCGTAGTGACTAATTCTACTTTTGCCGTCAGTGAACGTTATTGTTTTACTCTTAAGTCCATTTTGCAACAGCATCTACAAATCGTCTGACGACATACGTTAGTCCCGCATTTCAAAAACTATGTTAATTCAAGAGTTTAATATGTAGTAGGACTGCTGAATACCTTTTAATCATTAGAACTTCCTTCGAGGCTACCTCTTTACCTATATTTAGTATTATAAAAGAAAGAGAAATGTTCGCTATGATGCAGCTACTATGTAAGATGTGTAGACGAGGCAGACTCGAATGAAGTTCCAACGCGTAACACACGTTACTTGTTCTAAATATAACTAAAAAACGTGGTCATCACCAATTTAATTCGCCCAAACTAATGATACTATATGCGTGTTGTAACTTCAAATTATTAAGTTGAAATTGAGAGATTTAACATTGATTGTTATTCTACCATGCGAATTTGAATCTTATTGTACATTAATAGTGTTTATATTGCGTTGCGCACCCACTGCGGATAACGGAGCTCCTTGCGTTTGTGAGCTTTCTAGCGAACAATACTGTCAAATGAACGGACACTTGTTTGTATTCAGTGCATCGTTAAAAATCTTCATTTATACCAATAAATGATCGTTAGCTTAATATTGTACATTGATTGTTCGACTGGCTTCAAGGGGCGGGGCGTTAAATACAGTGTAGTGACGTCATTTAGAAATAAACAAGAAACTAAATAAAAACATCACAATATTTGAAATAGCCATAGAGCTGCGTTTTAAGTGTTATATGTTGCGACGTCTGCGCACAATGTGTTTAAGTTCCCGTCTCGTAGTCAGCCATGTACTGATCTTATGTAAACTTCATTCTAGTTCTGTGGCCGACTGGCGGGTTCCATGTTGAGTCGGCCACAGTGCCGTGTATTATATACATACATGATAATAGTATAAATTATTATGAACGTGGGTATCCGTACAGTTTTGGATGATGTTTGTAATTTTTTCACGAATCCACTCTGGAGTGTAATTGTGTAACGCGAGGAAGTTATGTACCCAAAATAATAAACAGATGGAAGATGATTGGTTTATTATTGCTCCTTTTACGTTACATACTACTTCACTTGCAACTTAAGATTTATCACTATTTTAGGATAATACAATGTGTCCCAGAAATCAACTCAAGCCGAAAACGGGCAATAGGCCAAGTCGTGACAGTTATTAAAAAAATCTTGGTCATGTACACACGGCTACACGTCAAGCTATACAAAACCAGTTTGTCTTGGCCTCACTTTGTATGATATTTTCTCACAATGAACGGTCCGCCAATGCTGGTTTTGCATAGCTTGATGTGTAGCCGTGTGTACTTTTCAAATTTTATGGATTAAAAAATAAATCTCAAAAAGTGACACCCAGTGATGATCTTTCAAGTCCTGTGACTACAAATATTAACTTTTCGTCAGTTTTTTTCTGTGACGTAACCATGAATAACCCTTCTATAAATTTAAATTAAAAGTTAAAACATAACTACCTCAGTTTTAAATAAAATGTTAGATATTTGCCCAACATTGAATTCAAAATTATTACATCACCCAACTTTAGCCGCGTGTAGTGTAAAAGAAAAATGTACTACACTATTTTGGCAAGTAACTTTAAAAGATGGCGCGTCTAGTCTGGATTCCAAAATGGTATGCCACTTACTAATTGCTACTTCTTAATTGAGGAAAAAAGTTATTTGTTAGTTTTAGGTGCGTTTGAAATAAAATTCAGTTGTTGGATTTCTTTAGTTATAATTTTTATTAGATCAGATTTACCAAGTTTATATTATTAAATGTTCGAACTGTTTACCTTCAGCTGCAATGCAAGCTCTACATCTCTTTAAAAATGATCGCGTAATAAGACAGGCGCATCTTCTCGAGTTGATGTATTCAGCTTTGGCGCAGCTCGTCTAAATTTGGAATTGGTTTAGAGTACACGATATCCTATAACGTATCCCAGTAAAAGAAATCTATGGGGTTTAAATCGGATGAACGGGCAGGCCACGAAATTGTACCACCCCGCCCTATTCACCTATCGGGGTTTTTATTTAAACTGACGAAAAGTTATTTTATTTTAATTTTCTTTCAATTATTTAGTTAATTTCCTTTCAATTGTTTTACCTTTGATTTTCACAGTGATGCAAAATGATCTTAATTCTCTAATATTTACAATAAGGTTATTATCGGGTTGCTGCTGCCTAAGCAACCTTTTTGCAACTAGGATAAATATCATTGTGATGCAAAATCAGAGATAAAATAATTAAAAAGACTACTCTGAACGCAAGCTCTAAAAGCAAAAATACCTAAACACTACTATATCAATTCCTAAACTGTCTCACTCTACTCTTAACAAACCTATCCAATACGAGCTCGCACATAAGGACCACTACAGATGTGATCATGCCAAGTGAGAGTGCTAACAACGGCGTAGAGAACTCCCTAATGCCGACACAGAACACGCTGGAATCCGGCGTGTGCGCGCACTCTGGCATCGGCTCGTCGATCTCTGATTGGATGCGGGGAGGCAGGCCTACCTCGTACATCTTGCGGATACTGAAAATAGCCCGGCAAATATGGGAGTAAATTAAAATTGCTGTCAAAGATCACGCGAAAATCATTTTACTGCAAATCTCGTAAATTGTTGTTGGTTTTAAGTCAATTCATGCTACCACTAGTAGACCATGAGCAACGTGTGTTACTTGTTGTTTATTTCTATTACATTCTGCACAAAAGTGTCCCAATTATTTTTTCTATTTCCTGGGCTAAAATGCTATGTACAGACGCCAGCAGGTCAAGCTACCCGAAACTGTCAAATTTTCCCAATCAACCTTGTAGGTAGGTTAACTTAAAACTGACTTCAAAAATGGGGGGATGTATGGAAACGTTACCTTATACAACCGACTTTAAAAAAAGGTGAAGTTATACATATAAATATATGCAACGTTTTTTTTTTATTCATACAATACTTACGCATAAGCAATATGTTCTTTATACGGCGAGTTCTTCCTAACAACTACGCCCATTCGCTGCAGCGGATACAGCTGCACCAAGTTCGTCTCGCAGATCTCCCTCTCAGTGAACGTCGCCTTAATTAAAGGAAAGGCGAAGGTAGTCTCTACGTGGAATGCAAAGCCTCCCTTCTTCACCAGAGCTATGCCTTCCTCAGGGGTGAAGAAGTTGTAGTGCGTTGCGGTAACCACCTTTTTGTGGTAAAGTTCTATGGCTACTGGGTCAGTTGTGCGCTGGAAAATGGGCCTCGATATAAAATGCTGTTAATCAATTTATACAGGCTGTTTGGTAGAAGGCTACCGATACAATTTTCTTAGGGATAGGTAGTGTCATTTATCCTAGTTTACACCCATAACACCGTCTTATGTGTCACGGTAGGTAATTGAGATAATAATAATGACGGCACGGTTGGCGCAGTGGTTAAGCGATTGGCTGCTGCGCTGCGTGTCGCGGGTTCGATTCCCGCACGGAACAAATATTTGTATGACCTACATGTATTTGTTCCGAGTCTGGGTGTTTTTCTATCTATAATATGTATGTATTTACAAAAAAAATGTATATAAGTAGTTTATCAGCCATCTTGTTACCATAACACAAGCATTAGGTTGCTTAGCTTGGGACTAGATGGCGCTGTGTGAAATGTCCAGGGATATTATTATTATTAATAACAATTATGTTTGTTTTGAATCACCCGAAATATCGTCACAACTTTTTGTTTGTGGTTGTAATAGAGCGCAATAAGTTTTGGTGTTATCTGCAATGTAAATGTATGTAGGTACAATTGATTCTTGAATATGACTTTGTTGCTTCCAAAATCGTAAAATTATGTTAACCTTTTAAGGAACGAAAAATTTAAAAATTATTTATTCATAATAAAATAAAAAATAAATTGTGGTTGCAAATGACATTCCCAATCCCTCAAAAAATTGTGTGTCGGTCCTTCTACCAAACACCTTGTATAAAGTTATGTTTAGGTTAGGTTATGTATCGCAACTGGTTTGCCAAACCAAGACCTTTCTATTATCAGAAAAAGGTAGCTAACTAGCAGCTACTTAAGTACTTACCTACCACGTTCACATTTCCTGCATTCTCAAGTTATCCAAATACTTACCTTAAAAAAATCTTTATCATACACAATATCATGAGAGCCGGCTTTTAAATCGCTGTCCAATAAATCCTTCAGTGTCCTGATGTTCTTGGGCGCTTCTAGCAGCAGCGAGGACACTATAGTCGCGTTGTAGTACTGGTACAGAGTCACAGCATATACGAACGTGGTGAAGATCACCAGTTTCGTGGAGGTCGACTCACGGTTTATTGAGATTCCTAGAAGTTAAGTAAGTTTTGGATACTGGTGCACTGCATAGCAAAAAAGACAAGGAAATCGTGGCAGACCAATAGATGGATTTTTGTAAAAGATGATAAATGGATGGGAAAGATAAACACATGTATTTTGATTTACGTATGTATGGTTGATGAATGGAAGAAAAAGACGTAGGTAAGTAGGCACCTGCTGCGCTAACCGCAAATAAATTGGCAAGGTAACATCGAAATATAATTAGCACACAGTTGATACATTTATGCAACTACCTACCTAATGCATAAAAAAGTACCTATAGCCCGGAATACAGCCTGTAATTTGTACAAAAGTATGCAAGTAGGTAGCTTGCATTCCGTGTGCTATAGCAACTTCTGATTGGTGAATACCATAATGGCATGCATGTTACTTGCATACTTTTGTGCAAGTTACAGGCATGTAGGTGGACAGTTTTACCTTGTTGACAAATCGCCCCCCAAATAACCAAACCAGCCAAACTCAAAGAAGAGTCTTCATTATCGCCCCTATTGTTCTGAACCACCAGCATGGCCCACAGTGTAACGGTTGTCACCACCAGCATGGTGATAACGCAGTACCACACTACGACGCTCAGGGGACGCGTGTAGATCGTGTAGAAACCACCCGGGTACTTAGGATGGCGGAAGATGAAACTGTGCCTATGAAGAAGAAATGTGAAGTAGCAAAAAAAAAACGTGTTCGGTCGGGAGACCCCCGTGACGAAATTCCGTACGCGATACTCGCACACACACACACACTCGTATAATAGAAAGAGAGAAAATCGCATGGAGTAACGCGTTTTCAGCGTGACGGTTTCTACCAGTCAACTCATATAGTCAGTCAGTCATATCATACCACAAGCCGCGTTAAGAAACTTCGTTCAAAAAGTTCTAACTCTTCTTTTCTTCACTCGAGGAAGACTCAAGTATACCATATGAACTAAGCTAGCAACAAAAGTCGTAACCGACCGACTTACACGTTAAGGGTTGATAGTCGGCTTTCGTTGCTGATCGTACTGTACGAATAGGTACGGTCAGCAACGCGCGTCTAGTCATTCGTGGATGCCTATCTCAATAGGATGGACAGCACAATTTTCCTCTGTTGAATAATATGAAAATACTGTTAACATAGTAGGTACTTGGCTTTCTAACGGTGAACTCCGTGACTTCATGATACAAAAACGGCCTAATCAATGAAAAACAGAAAAAAATGGTGGACGTTAGCACTATTACCAAGAAACCACAGCAGCATGTTTTACCTGGACATCCAGACCTCCGATATGTACTGTACGTGCTGCCCCCTATCGATGCGGTAGAAGATGGGGGCTCCTCCTATCTCCGCCATACCAGAGTATAGAGCATTCACCATCCCGTCAAAACTGCCGTTGCGTTTGTACCCCCACGTACTCACTCGGTGCATGTCGTAGCTATAAAAGTTAAAAACAATACGTATTTGTAAGCAAGAGGATTTTCAGGAAAATCTTGTCTGCAAACTATGTAATTCTGTTAAGCTCATAAGAGAGAGCAACCGGCAGATAAATGCAGCACCTACAGCATAGATAATAAGGACGTTAAAAGGCTTGTGATAATGCCAGATGATTGTAGGTATCGAGAGCTGATTTTCAGCATCACCACAAAGTCACCGGTTAGGATATGGGCAAACCCTGAAGCCTTTCCCCTGTGCTGCTGGGGAGTTTGTTGCGCCACTTCTCCCCAGCGAAAGCACTAGGAGGTGGTGAAGGGCGGGCGTTTTGGGGGACTGTCTTTTATAATTTTGACGTGCTGATTCTCAGCCTAATTTGAATAAATTACTTTTGATTTTGTTTTTTTTTTAGAGTCAGATTGAGGTCCAACTGATAATATAATCTTCAATAATTCCCACGAAAGTTAAACCCAGTACGAAAGCGCAGCTGCCTCCATGAAGAAATAATGTCTAATACCGATGAATCTGCAGTTTAAAACAGACTTACCTGACGTTGTACATATCTCGCATAAACTTCATCATTGTGAAATATTTCATTCGATGCACAGTGTCTACGTCAATCTGCGACCTAATAGGCTTCTCCATGTACTGCTCTAAAGTCTGGTTGGCCCACCTGGGCGACGAGAGTATAACTACCGCTGTCTTGACGAACGCGCCTTGTAAGTTCCATCTTTTCGATTCTTTGATAAATAATGAAGCATCCCAACGTCCTACCATTCTTACATTGTATTTCCCCTTGAAATTAGATCCAGTGTTGTAGACTTCATACAGATTGAATGTTTCATTCATCCTATGTGCAACGATAACATCTGAGTCTACTTCTGCTGGGTACCGAGATAAAGCTTCCGTAGTTACTGATAGATGTTCCGTGATAAGTATATAGGAATACCCCTGAAAGGATGTGGTGCTAGAGTTCAATACTGAGGTCCATCCTTCGCAGGCCGTGTCTATCACTAATCCAACTCTAGGATAAGATTTCGTGACATTATAAGTAACATTATAATCAATTTTAGCACTCGCGATCAGGATATCGTGATCATTGAATATTTTATGCATTGTACTCACGAAATAGTTATCGTAACAATGAAATATTACGCCGTTTTTTATATTTTTATGATTAAAAATATCGATTATTAAGGGAACGTCTGTTACCGAAAGAGATAGTAATACGTTGCAGAACAAATTCATGTTGAGTAAAGCCGATTTATATTATGAAACCGTGGTCACTCTTTTATTCACTCTAGCGGGCTCTGTTTAAACAACTCGGAAGTTCTGATACATATCAGTTATTTGTAAACGCACATAAGCTTCAATCATGTGGTCATCATCATCACATTCGATTAAACTTTGAAACGCGACTGACAATAAAATGGGCGCGATTATAAAATAAAACTCGTATTAGGCCACCAGGCCACTGTGGCGCACGAAAAAGGATGTGGTTTGGTAGTATGAGAGCCGCACACTGTACAAACAAACAATACTTACTATGCCGTGGAAGTGGCGAACTTTTGGGCCAACAAAATCTAATAACTGTTGCGCTATCGACACGACGAAGAAGAAAACTGCTATGGGTGGTTTAGTTTGTCATGGCTGGTAAACAGAAGATGCACAAGTTTTTGTGTTGCTGGACATACGTCGCAGACAAAGAAAAGTGTTGATGGAGACAATGTCTAAAAATTACTGAACAACTTTTGTGATGCGATGATGATAATAAATTATGTGCAGCCTAAGTTTTATAATAAATAGCTTTTTTCCGAGATTACGCTCGCGTGGTGGTCGGTAATACCGGGATTCACACGGTTCGATTTTAGTTGTTCTGCTGCTAAGCCGAAAGCTATTTGAACCGTAAGAAAAATTTGTTTATCTAAAATAGAACCGTATGAAGTCGGTATAATTATATGCCACGGGTCACGGGTCCTAACCCCAAGTCGTTCAGCCGTTATGGTTTAAAAAAGCAACCGACAGACAGTTACCTCGCATATAAAATATTAGTAAATATCGGATATCTATGGTAAATATGGATAGTGTGGCGCCGCAATGTGGTTGCGCCTTTACTGTCAGCATGTCAACTGGAATTATGAATATAAAATGAGGAAAGCTTCTGTTGACGTTAATAAAACCCCTATTAATGTCAACAGCATGTCAACTTTGATGAGAATGAACTACCTATCATGAAGTTTAATAGAATGAATTATAGCATCTAGCCTTTAGCTTTAACAAATTCTAATAGACCATGCAATAGTACCTATATTTGCTCGCTATATAAATATGAAGCAAAATTCCCCACAGTATATTTAGGAACTGTTGCTTACAGCTACTGTGTACTTCGTAAATAAAGAGTTTTAGTCAAGAAAGACTTTAATAAATATTAAATAACTATTCTAAACAGAACAAGCAAATTCAAGAGGACACACATTCAAAAAGTGTAAGTAGAGAAAACATCTTGGAACGGAAACTCTGCTGTATCAGGGACAAGGAGATCCGCCAGGAAACAGACAGTACCCGCAGTGCCTTCGTACAGACTCTCCGGATTATCTGGTAGCCTTGCATCTCTAATAAACTCATCCGTGACCATGAAATCGGCAAACATTTTTGCTCTATGCAGGTACTTTTCCTCACCAGTTATTCTATGCAGAAGTAGGAATACGTAACCATTGCCACCTACTCCATGGCAAATGCCAGGGCCCTTGCGTAACAACCCCTTCTGCCAGACCAGGTCACCAGCCTTGATGATAGCATCATAAAATCTCTTATCTTTGTAAATTAAGTATGCTTTAGCCATAGCATAGATGGTGCCAGGAGCACCATGACACCAATGCACCAGCTTGTGGTCGCTCAGTCCAATTTCCTCCATGCAACAAGGCCAGTTTCCATCCACAGTTTGCAGTGAAACAAGGTACTCTAGTGTCTCTTTAATGTCAGTAGCAGCAGTCTTGTTAAACCTTAAATATCCAGGAACAGAGAGGAGCATCTGTAAGATGAAGCTCATTCCATGTGCAGCTCCAAGGTACTCTGTGTTATAATAATGAAACATCAAGGGGCAAGGACTTTGGTGTTTCATAGAGTATTCCCTTCCAGAGTTGACTATCACATCACAAATCCCATATAACTCTTCATTCGTAAATACTGGTGTTTTAAGTTCTCGGCTCATCCATAACGCTCCAGCTAGATAGCCAGCTCGCCCAACAAAAAACTCATCTCCACCGCATTTGAGGAATTTAGGGTTAAGATATTGCGTGTACAAAGACTTGTATGTCTTCAACATGTCAGCAGATTTTTCATCGCCCGTTTCTTTGAATAGAACAGTGGCTAACGCGTAAGTACCGGCGTCGCCCAATAGGAACGAAGTCTTATCTCCAGCCGTCGTATCCAAGGCTGGCTTTAAGTATTCAATACTTTTTTCTAAGTACACAGATTTATTATCCGACAAAAATGGGTTTTTAGAAAGATAATAATACATGAAAGAAACGCCGGTGACTCCGACATACAGACCTCCATCGACGTTCTTCCGTGAAGGATGCAGGCGTTTGGAAATACTATTGGTGTACTCATGTAATTGAGTAGTCACTTCGTCTCTGTCAATCGTTACAGAGTCTCCTGGCTTGTAATCATCGTATGTGTTTAGAAAGAATCGTACCATTTTCTCTTCAAAAGCGACGTGGGACATCAAATCTACTGTCAGCAAGCTCTTAAATGTACGAAGTACAGTTGAAGAAATCTTTTCGAGGCTTCTACGCATCAATGCAACTTTTATTAAAATACCTTTGTTGTAAGAAAATAAAATAAAGTAGAAATAATTTTTCTAGCAAACTCTCTTTCGTTAGCGAGCTGCGATTTTGTTTTGTTTTTGAAAAAACTTATTTCTATTGACAATGACAGTATTGACCAGGGCTGCCAGTAGATAATTTTAAATTATTCAGCCCGTTTCTGAAATTATACGAAATTGAATGTCAGGATACACTCCATAAAAAAAATCCTTCACATACACAATAATGATTAGGTATTTATCGTGTGAACTTACCTACATTGATTTATTTATTTATTTAGTATGCATATCCTTAGCTTAGCACGCATCCATTCCATATTATGACAACATTGACAACATTGGCAAATGTCAACTCAAAATATATCCCCACAGATTATAACAACGAACGATAACGATATGAATATAACATTTAGGTTTACCGTATCCAATTATACATGAGGATCCAGGATACATAGAGGATACGATCAGTCACCTAATTATACAGTTTTTGTATCCAATTATACAATCTGGCAGCCCTGGTATTGACATCATTACAAAATTGCCAACCGAAAAAACAACAGCCAGCAGGAAACAAAAATTATTTACAGTTGCGTTCATGGTCTTAATTTTAATAACGGATGTGTAATCAGACTATAGGTAGTATACACAATGCTTTGGGATTATTAATTGATCAAACTATTTTTAATAAAGTTAATTGATTAGAGACGAGTTTAAATAAAGAAACAAACACCGATTACTCGTTCTCAACAGATTTCTGCATAGAAAATTAGTCCAAGGCCGTGGTAAGCGTTACTAAGCAACCTGTTTTTCTGAGTGATAAATTATAATGGACCAAAACTGTCTTTTGTACGAATTTATTTTATTTAATAAAATAAAATTGTATCAAATGGGGCCAACTGTTTGTTAAGTCTTTTGTAGTTGTTGTTATATGTATAATATTATAATAGAATAATGCCTATCATGTATAACCGGGGGAATGTAAGTAACCAGGACAACGAATTTAAAATTATATAAATGCAGAGATGTAAATGCTTAAATGTGTAAATTAATATTTTTACCGCCATCGATAGTTGTGTATTCATATTTTTTTTATAAAGGTAAGGAAAATTGCATTCCGCACAAGGGGCAGGTCAGCTCAGTCTCTTGATGCGGGTGGACCACGAGTTGACCCTGGTGCTGGTGGTGACGGCCGCTTATTTTTGCAAATAAAACCAGCGCTACCAGATCCAAGAGCTCCACTAGTTCAACGATCTCACACGACGCTATCAGGGTAAGTGGCAAAAATCTAAAACTTTTCCTTCTCAGAATAAGCATCAGATAAATTATTTATAAATTATCTTTCTTCTTTTTTAAATTCTTTCCAACAAACCTACTGTTAATTATGTAAGCTCGCTCGAAAAAAAAGATGAAATGAAATGAAATAATTTATTTGCTACTAGCTTCTGCCCGCGGCTTCGCCCGCGTGGATGTCGGAAATTTACCCACGGGAACGTGCTAACAGGATAAAATGTATGTGCTTCCCCAGAATGCCATCTATGTCGCGGGCCCTTTGTGGCTAATTACAATAGAAAACCAATTGTGTCTCATTAGTGGTGATTAAGAGGGTACCTATATGATATCTTTACCTAAGTACCTAACTAATTTAAAAAAAAAACTCAATAACAGAAAATTAAATACCTACCTACCTAAATAAACCTATTTCTGATGATAACTAATCTAAACTCAATAAATAAGCAAAATCCCTAAAAACTAATATCTATACGAATGACTAAACCTACCTAACAGTATTATAAAATAACCTACGGTCACTACGTACACTATCAAATATACTACCTATACTTTAAAATTAAACTCTATACCTACGACTTATATAAAAATAAACCTAAATAACTCTAAAAACTAAAAGGAATAAAAATGAACTCCACTGCGGGTGACCCAACCTACGACAAACTTAGTATTTGCGGTTAGTACAGTACAGACAGTGGTAATCGGGTATAGGGATCGAACCGCAAAATTAAGTTTGTTTTTTATTATATATACTTTTCCGGGATAAAAAGTATCCAGTGTGGTGCCCAGGATATTAAAGAATAATTATACCAAGTTTCATCGTAATCGAACCGGTAGTTTTTGCGTGATGCCTGAACAAACAGACAGACAGACAGACCGACAGACAGACAAAAAATTTTTTAATCACATTTTTGGGTTCGGTGTCGGTCTAGTAACACCCCCTGCCATTTATTTTTTGGATATTTTCAATGTACAGAATTTTCACTTCTACAGATTTATTATAAGTATAGATGAATGTAGGTATGTACTATGGGCAAAATTTCCGCGTGCTCACCTTAAAAGCGATAATCGCATAGCACGGTTCACGACTCGATCGCACAATGCATGCGTTTTGACCAATAGGATGCACGAACCGTATTTTAGTCGTGTGCGTATTAGTATAATGATGTATAGAAGTGTGCGACTCTCACTAGGCGCGTGCTCTGCTCACTAAATTGTTTGTGAGACGATTTCCTTAATGGGCATGACCGGCGTGAGCTCTTCATGAATTCTTATTTTGTTATTGACTAGCTTCTGCCCGCGACTTCGTCCGCGTAGATTTCGGATTTGTGACAGGATTGCGTATCTCAAAAGGAAATCAAAATAACCCATAAAGATACTAATTTTTTTTTTTTAAATAAATAGAAGGAAGAAGATGAATTTTTTAAACTTTGCGAAAATTATGAAAACTTTATAACACTATACAGATGCGATGTAAATAGTTATATTATTATTATGACTTGATT
This sequence comes from Apamea sordens, assembly GCA_945859715.1. Classification (NCBI taxonomy): domain Eukaryota; kingdom Metazoa; phylum Arthropoda; class Insecta; order Lepidoptera; family Noctuidae; genus Apamea; species Apamea sordens. The sequence goes on from OX244002.1 coordinate 4,995,123, forward strand.
TTTGATTTTGTAAACTTATTTACCGACAATCGTAATATTTTAATTTCGCCATAACTTAAAAACCAAACGTCCAATTTTAATCATTCAAAGACCAAATATTATCTACATAAACAGTACTTAGTGATGAAATAATTTATTTTGATAAGCATTAATAGCATGAGTAAAATAAATGCGTTTAAATGTAGTCCAAAAAAAATTCAAGATTTTTAAATAAAAAATGGTTGTTGTGCCTCACTCGACATAGATAGGTATAGTGTGTCGCGGACTTTTTTGTGGATATTTATAAGATCTACAATTAATTTGAACATTTTATGGTTCTATCTTTTATAGTTTAGGCAGCGTACGCAAAATACGTAACTTTTCTGGTTTATTTTTTACACCTTGTCTCCGAAAAACCCAAATATCTTACGGAACCCTATTTTTTCTAAAATTAAATTTAACCTACGTTACTCGTGGATAATGTAGCTTTCGAATGGTGAAAGAATTTTTTAAATCGGTCCAGTAGTTTTGAGCCTATTCATTACAAACAAATAAACAAAGTTTTCCTCTTTATAATATTAGTATAGACAAGAAGTAATTTTAATAGGTACTCATATCTTCTGTTTGGTTTAGACAATCAATGTATTGTTATTGCTGTATTACATTAGTATCAACTTTCCACAAAAATAGAATAATTTGGAATAAGAAATGTCAAACTATGTATTACAATTTACATATCTATTACATCCACTTTAATTATGTTCCCCTCTCTATCGGGGCTATAAATTTGCGTTACTTATGAACACTTTCACTTGACTGCCTCCCCAATTTTCACCATATCCTATGCGATGCCGCCATACAAATCGGAGCGAATGCATTAGGTGCGTTGACCGGCACTGCATAAAGGTATTATTTTTACTTGTGCAGTGCTATTGAAAAGTAAATAACTATATGTCTATGTGATTACACTTGGGAATACGTATATGTCAAGAAAGAAGCAAGTTACGTAATTTTATTGGAAATTGACAACATATTTTGGTATCTTTTTCTTTTATTGCTCTACAAATTCGAACATATGAATCAATGGATTAGCAATATCCTTCAAAATGATTCAGGTAGAGATGTTTTTATTGAAATAGCACAATTACAGTAATAATTCTTAACTAATACTTGGCGCAGTTCATACAATGTTATCAGAGCTTTTTGTTTATAGTTGCCGCAACTTTTGCCGTAATGCCAACGTATGGCAATAGCCGCCCTATTGTTTAACCAGATTTCCAGACATTCCCACTAAATAACAATGGGATTTAAATAATGAACTTATTTTTATTGCAGTTGCAAAAGTTGCGGCAGCTAACATAGAGCAATAAAAGAATAAAAATAAGTTCATTGTCTTAATCCCATTATTATTTAGTGACAATGTCCGGACACCCGGTTAAACAATAGGACGGCTTATTATAATACTAGGGCCTACGGCCATACGTTGGCGAAAAGATAACCAATTTTATTACCTTAAGATTATCTCATACGTTTTGCAGTTGTTACTTGTATTTGGTTCAATACTTTTAACAGTTGTAATATTCGTTTTATCCATTAATTTATCACACCTTTGATTTGATTGTAAATAAGTATAATAACGAGATTTCACAAACAAGGTATCTTTCTAATCAACTCGACAGGCGCGTTGCCGGCATTGCAACCTACCTATGACAAGTTTTTTTTGACAAATATAATATTTATTTAGTTCCTACGCCACGCGCTACTTTAAAATTAGGTAAATACAGCATTTTCTTATTATTACCTACTAAGTGAACAATCTTAAACTAGTTTTTTTCTAGTTTTGTTACAAAATATTTTTAGAGAACATAAACAAAGAAAGACATAGCCCTCTCAAATCGACGGCACGGTTTGCGCAGTGGTTAAGCGATTAACTGCTGGGCTTCGTGTCGCGGGTTCGATTCCCGCACGGAACAAATATTTGTATGGCCTACAAGTTCCGGGTCTGGCTATTTGTGTATGTGAGTTTAAATGTTTGTAAACGCACCCACGACACAGTAGAAATTCCTAGTGTGGGGCAATGTTTTATTAAAAAATTAAAAAATCGTGTCGTATATCTTGTGTTTCCTTATCTTAATAATTAACAAAAATATAACAAAAAACTAAAAAACAACAAATTCACCAAGAAAGGTAGCATGACACTAAATTGAAGACTTCAAAATCGTTGGCAATGTTTTAAACTATGACTACAGTTGGAATACTGAAAATTAACCTAAAAATAGCTATACAGTGTTATTTGTAAAACGCTATTAACCTCACAGGACAAAAATACTAACATCATAAATAACAACTTTTGTTTTATGACTTTTAATATTATATAATTCATAATTTTTATTTTTTTCGTGAACTTATTTCAAAATACTTAAATTGATCGCTCTAAGTGTGAAGAACTCTACGCGGAGAAAGCACTAGATAAGTAAACAAATAGTGCGTTGCGAATGCAGGGGCGCGGCGGTACTAACTACAAAAATTTAAAGAAAAAAAAAACTTTTTAAAAACAAGCTTTTATTACTTATTAATAAACATAACTAAAAAGTTAAAAATAATTTAAACCTGATAAGAAATAAATAAAAGCGTGTTACATTTTGATGGAAGATTAAAGAACATTTAGAACACAATGTAACACGCTTTTATTTATTTCTTATCAGGTTTAAATTATTTTTAAGTTTTTAGTTATTTTTATTAATAAGTAATAAAAGCTTGTTTTTAAATTTTTTTTTTTTTCTTTTAATTTTATTTTGAACTTTTTAGTATTTTTGATGCGAGATTGACTACGGCGTAGTTCGTAGCGCGTAGCAGTGTTTTTCCGTTATATGCGTTTACTGCACTTAAGTTACCTGTTCATCTTTTGTCCCTGGTTACCATCTAGCACCAAAGTACTCGTCAAGACGAATCAAACGAGCCCAAACTCGATGGAGTTATGTCGTTTAATTACCGAGTTCCTATGACCATCGTCCAGCTTCATCATCAGACCTTAGTTACCATCTAGCACCAAAGTACCCGTCAAGACGAATCATACGAGCCCAAACTCGATGGGGTTGTGTCGTTTAATTACCGAGTTCCTATGGCCACCTTCCAGCTCCATCATCAGACCCTGGTTACCATGTAGTATCAAAGTACTCGTCAAGACGAATCAAACGAGCCCAAACTCGATGGGGCTGCGTCGTTTAATTACGGAGTTCCTATGGCCACCTTCCAGCTCCATCATAAGACCCTGGTTACCATGTAGTATCAAAGTACTCGTCAAGACGAATCAAACGAGCCCAAATTCGATGGGGTTGCGTCGTTTAATTACGGAGTTCCTATGGCCACCTTCCAGCTCCATCATCAGACCCTGGTTACCATGTAGTATCAAAGTACTCGTCAAGACGAATCAAACGAGCCCAAACTCGATGGGGTTGCGTCGTTTAATTACGGAGTTCCTATGGCCACCTTCCAGCTCCATCATCAGACCCTGGTTATCATGTAGTATCAAAGTACTCGTCAAGACGAATCAAACGAGCCCAAACTCGATGGGGTTGCGTCGTTTAATTACGGAGTTCCTATGGCCACCTTCCAGCTCCATCATCAGATCAACTCTATGTCATAATAATATTGCATTGTCATCCGATTTATACATGCATACAAAATTTCAGCTCAATTGGAAACCGAGAAGTGGATCAAATTTAACTTGCAAGATATGATTACAGACAGACAACGGGACAGGTGAAACTAAATAAAAGCTTGTAACAGACAACGGGACAGGTGAAACTAAATAAAAGCTTGTAAAATACAGATCTAAAAAGTGTTATTACCTACAACAAAAACTTGAAAGTCTATTTTTGGTTTTGTCAAAAGTCATAGAACAAAACTGGTTGTTTTTGATGTTATTAATTAGTCCTGCACTCCTGCCAAGTGTTTTAAAAATAACCCTGTATAATGTAATTATACAGTATGTTAACTAACGAAAGGCTTTCCCGCTAACCCGCAATAGAATAGCGTCATGCTAAAAAAATATGACCATTCAAAAATGGTAATGGTTGTTTTTAAATGGTAATATTTATTTAGCATGTATGGACGCTATTATAGAACGCCTTTCGTTAATTAACATACTGTATGTTAAAAATTATAATTAAATTAATATTTCGTAGCTGCTCCTGCCGCATCTAAAATGAAATGTCGTAAAATTATATGGTGATAGTAATATACGGGAAGCGTCAACACTTAGCGAGATGCAAATTGGCACTGCCGCACTCTGGCTACTGACTTTGAAATTTTGTTACACGCCCTTTACTCACACAAATGCATATTGTCTCTAATTGGGCGACACCAGGAAGGGGCGTGGCTTGTCACTAGCTGCGCTTCCGCAGAAATATTTTCTTAAGTGAGCATGCTCATCTTTTGCCGATAGTACAAAAGTATGGAGTTAAGTAAGAGAAGGGTCCAGTACATTCTACCGTGAGGCATGAATTTTTTTTATAGTAGAATTAATTATGAAATAATCTTAAAAAATCAAATATTTAACGAGTATCAAATTATTAAAATCTATATACTTATAATAAATCTGTAGAAGTGAAAATTCTGTACATTGAAAATATCCAAAAAATAAATGGCAGGGGGTGTTACTTGACCGACACCGAACCCAAAAATGTGATTAAAAAAATTTTTGTCTGTCTGTCTGTCTGTTTGTTCAGGCATCACGCAAAAACTACCGGTTCGATTACGATGAAACTTGGTATAATTATTCTTTCATATCCTGGGCACCACACTGGGTATTTTTTATCCCGGAAAAGTATATACAATAAAAAACAAACTTAATTTTGCGGTTCGATCCCTATACCCGATTACCACTGTCTGTACTGTACCAACCGCAAATACTAAGTTTGTCGTAGGTTGGGTCACCCGCAGTGGAATTCATTTTTATTCCTTTTAGTTTTTAGAGTTATTTAGGTTTATTTTTATATAAGTCGTAGGTATAGATTTTAATTTTAAAGTATAGGTAGTATATTTGATAGTGTACGTAGTGACCGTAGGTGATTTTTAGGGTTCCGTAGCCAAATGGCAACGGAACCCTTATGGATTCGTCATGTCTGTCTGTCTGTCTGTCTGTCTGTCGGTCTGTCTGTCTGTCTGTCTGTCTGTCTGTCTGTCTGTCTGTCTGTCTGTCTGTCTGTCTGTCTGTCTGTCCGTCCGTATGTCACAGCCACTTTTTTCCGAAACTATAAGAGCTATACTGTTGAAACTTGGTAAGTAGATGTATTCTGTGAACCGCATTAAGATTTTCACACAAAAATAGAAAAAAAACAATAAATTTTGGGGGTCCCCATACTTAGAACTGAAACTCAATTTTTTTTTTTTCATCAAATACATGTGGGGTATCTATGGATAGGTCTTCAAAAATTTTTTTTCTAAACTGAATAGTTTGCGCGAGAGACACTTCCAAAGTGGTAAAATGTGTGTCCCCCCCCCTGTAACTTCTAAAATAAGAGAATGATAAAACTAAAAAAAATATATGATGTACATTACCATATAAACTTCCACCGAAAATTGGTTTGAACGAGATCTAGTGAGTAGTTTTTTTTTAATACGTCATAAATCGTAACGTAACGGAACCCTTCATGGGCGAGTCCGACTCGCACTTGGCCGGTTTTTTATTACTGTTAGGTAGGTTTAGTCATTCGTATAGATATTAGTTTTTAGGGATTTTGCTTATTTATTGAGTTTAGATTAGTTATCATCAGAAATAGGTTTATTTAGGTAGGTAGGTATTTAATTTTCTGTTATTGAGTTTTTTTTTTTTTATTAGTTAGGTACTTATGTAAAGATATCATATAGGTACTCTCATAATCACCACTAATGAGCCACAAAGGGCCCGCGACATAGATGGCATTCTGGGGAAGCACATACATTTTATCCTGTTAGCATGTTCCCGTGGGTAAATTTCCGACATCCACGCGGGCGAAGCCGCGGGCAGAAGCTAGTAGTCAATAAAAATATGTAAACAATGTCAGTGGTAAACAATGCCATAATAGATAAGTTAATAATTAGATGATTTTATCATTATTTAATTATAAACCAAAGATCGTAAAAACTCATAGGACTTATTTTTATTCTATTGAATCTTTGAAACTATATAAAATTGTACTTTACAGAAATGCTGCCAGCCTTTTGGGCACTGTTCCTGTTGACAGCGATGCGGACGATTTTTTTGATGCCCTATGATGCTTTTGCTTGTTTTTTCACATGTACATAATATGTATTATTATTTTAAATGTTAGCTTATATAATGTAAATATTGTATTTTATACAATGCGTATATGTATATTAAAAGGAAAAACTTTACAGAATAGAAAGTAATAATTCCAATTATTATTATGAAATTTTGACAATTTACAGTAATGATTTCGTGCTCAAAGAAGACAGCAAAGATGAAACAATCAATTTACAAGCTGTGGGTGAAGGAAAAGTTCAACTTTCTAGAACACCACAAGAAAAAGATCGACTACCCGACAGGATCAGCTTGGATAGGTAGTTAAATATACCTAGATTATTGATTAAACTAAGTCAGGAGGTCAGATAGATAGGCAGTCACTCCATGTTAAATACTGGTATAGGTACAGATACATCCGGTTAGACTGGACTGGAAGCCGACCGCAACATATTTGGAAAAGGCTAAGCAGATAATGATGATGATGATGATATGCATTAAACTAAGTGACACTTGTAACGCGGTCGATTGTCTGATCTTGCTTGCACCGCTAAAATGATTTTAAGGGTAAAAGGGGAAGGGCGCTCCTTCCTCTTTTACCCTTAACAAACATTAGATAACATAATATTGATGAAATTAAACAAAACCAAGTAAGTAAAATGAGTACCTTTTTGTTTTGTTTAATTTCATCAATGTTGTGTTATCTAATGTTATCATCACTTATCACTAATTTAATAAATTTGGTTTCAGGAGAGGCCTTTCGTCAATACCCCATATAGTCGGAGAGCCCGGCTTACGACTTTTGTCATTACAGCACAATCTAATTAACAGTTTGTCGGGATTATCTCCTTTAGACTTAGGTAAACTTGTGTTTCTGGATGTGTATGATAACCAAATTGACAAAATTACTTCTTTGGAAAGACTGTTTAGCTTGCGAGTGCTTTTAATGGGCAAAAACAGGTAAGCAACAATCAATATGACGAAGTATTGTATAATTTGATTAATAGACTTCTCATTAGTATATTATAATCTTACAGGATAAAAAGGATCGAAGGCCTCACAAACTTAATAAAGTTAGAAGTTCTAGATTTACATGGAAATAGGATAGGAAAAGTTTGCGGTTTATCCAACTTATGTGAACTAAAAGTGCTCAATTTAGCTGGTAATCAGATCAAATGTGTCGGACAAACGGATCTTCAGGGTCTTGTATCTCTAAGAGAATTGAATTTGAAACGAAACCGTTTGAGAAAGCTGCTTGGATTTCAAAATACACCGAAATTACAAAAACTATATCTTGGCAATAACGATTTACAAAGGTATTGTATCCAAAAGTGTATATTTCGTATTTATTATTTAACGTTATACTGCTTAGCAGTTAATTTTTTTTTAATTTCCAGTGTAGAGGATATGTCGTCTCTTTCTGAAGCGGACTCTCTGGTTGATGTGTCTCTAGACGGGAATCCTGTGGCTTTGGGTGGGGATTGCGTACCATTTCTTGTCTCATATCTGCCTAATTTACTAACGTTGAGCAACATGCATGTTACTGAACAGGTAAGAAAATATCAAAAACATTATAAGTAGAAAAAAACGGGCAAGCATCTCCATGTTTATTTTTAAATCTAAACAAGCAAAAACATAATTAGCTACATTTGATGGCGTGCTTTACGTTATTAAAAATCTGTCAAATTTCTTTAATAGATTTCCAACTTTATGTTAAAGCATTAAGGTTCAAGGTTGATTGGGAAAACTTGACAGTTTTGGGTAGCTTGACCTGCTAGTGTCTATACAATTCTATGTTTGGTACAGGTGCGTAAGGCTGCAATGGCTTGGCGAAATAACAAAGAAGCAGCACACGCAGCTTACTGTGCATTAGGCGGAGCCGCGCAGCAAGAAGCCAGACGTGATCAAATTATCAACAATGCTCGTACTAACTGGGAATTGCTCAGGTTTTCAATTCATTTTTGTATAAAATAAGTAAGGTATACTTACAAAATATTAGTTCTATAACAAAATTTGAGCCTTTATATCCTGTTTTTAGATCGGAAAATAAATGCTTCGTTCCTGCAACTAGTCTAACCAAAAATGTAGATACTGACAAAGAATTCTCCATAGAAGCGACAACAGTGATCACACAAAGTGGTGGAATTCAAACATTGGAAGCCGCAGCACTTCCAGATGTCGTTGTGTCTATGCAACAAGCTGAAACCGAAGACTCCGATTGTAAAATTAATAGCGATGCAAATATTGCAAATGCAAAAACGAGCACAGACCATGTGCCAAAAGCGTCACCAATGAAAAAGTTACAAAGAAGTTCAACAGCCAGAAAACCTTCGGAGAGAAGAGTTAACTTTTCTGACAGAAGTGCCTCCCAAGACACAGACGCATCCCATTCCACGTCGACTAGTAGTGATTTGAGACTACCACCTATATTATTACCGATAATATCTTCTTTGGAAAACGTTAAACTGGCCGATAGTTCAGAACCAATATTAAAACGCTGGGAAAGTATTTCAAGTGTCGACCCAGTTGTTGATTCTTCGTTCAGCTCACTGCCATCTTCTAGTAGTGATAGTGAAGAGGAAACGAAAAAAAGACCTATTCGACGCATGCCAACAGCATTAAGGCGTCGTGAAAACTTTAGTACAATGCGGTCAAAGTCTGTATGTGATCCAGAAAGTCGCAGATCTAAATCCAAGAATTCAGATATAAGTGAAAACGCGAGCAATATATCAAGTAGTACAAATGTTGGTTCTGTTGCCAATTCCTCGACTTCAGGAAGTGATCATAACAGTAAGGTTCTGCGACGAGAAAGCTCCTTAAATAACAAAACGAGTAGAAATATAAGGAGTGCAACAATATCGCGGAGAAATGAAAGGGCATCTTCAGCAAATAGAGCATCTACAGCTAGAGCAAAGTCGGTGAAAAATTTGAATTTAGCTAACTTCAAATCTTCAGAGCCTGTGCCGAAGACTTTGCCTGCGTCCAAGGACAGAGAACAAGGTAGTTTGGTTTTTATTATTTTTTAAATATCTTACTACACTAACTACATAATAACCTCCTTTTTCTACAGGAGTTGATTATCTAGTGGAAGTCTGTGACGGAGTGGTGAGCGCATGGGGAGCTGGTGCTGTGCGACGTCTCGCTCGTGATTGGGACTGGGAGCGTGCGCGTACCGTCACTCGCGCTGCCTACCACTACATACATTATAATGCAGTCGCACAATCACTACCCGAGCTTAAGTCCAAGTAAGTAAAAAAAATATTTATAGTATTTATTTTGAGTCAAATTCGAACTAATAATTTGCTTTATCAGGTTTCCGAATGTCAGCCAGATATCAGTGCGTGCGACGGGTCTACAATGGCTTGGCCAATTGCATGCTCTAGCTGAACTGCGAGGCGTCACCGGTCTAACAGTAGTACAGGAGGGTAACCCCATTTATGCGAAAATCTGGAGAGAATATGCTGTATACAGACTCGCACATTGGGGATTAAAAGAGATTAATGATGAGCCGGTAAGTAATTTTAAATGCGTTGTAAATGCTGGAGTTTTGGACAGTTAAGTAATTGAGTATCCTACAGGTGACGGATGAAGAAATAAAGTTGGCAAATAGAACTTATGGAGGACTTAGTGATATTGTACTTCGAGCTATACCTGACGCTCCATTACAACCTCTTTTGTCGAGACTAGGAAGAAGTGGTAACAGTGCTACTAGTGCTAAAGCCTGGTTAAGAGCTGCTGATCCAGCTCTAAGGGACGTCATTGCAAAAGAAGCCTTACAATATAAAAAAGGAAACGTGTCGCAGGTAAAATAACCAGGGGGCTTACTACCAGCTCTTATAGCAGGGTAGAAGTTGAACTACACTGCTTTTTTGTACTTAGTCTGTAGTCATAGAACAAAAAAGCAGTGCAGTTCTACTTCTGCCCTGCTTTAAGAGCTGGTGGTAAACCCCTGATCAATAATAATTAATTACTCTACTCGTATGTGCCATGGATCATGGATACCTATCAAAATCACTCTGCCTAGCCTTTTCCCAACTACGTTGGGGTCGGCTTCCAGTCTTTCTGACCTCCGCAATCCAGATACAGGGTAACACGATACGCCATGGTAAGACTGATTTCCAGACTTTGGGCATCTGACTACCCATAACGACTGCCAAAGATCTACGAATGACAGCTGGGACCAATGGCTTAACGTGCTTTCCAAGACACGGAGGGGTCTCCATATGTAATGGATGGTCACCCATCCACGAACCGACTTCGACAAGCGTAGGTTAAAACCTTCGATCGACCCGCGCGGCTATTATTATTAAGCCACGAGCCCCTCTTCTGATCATGGATACCTCTATGTATTTCAAATGTATTTGTACTTTACAACATTCATTATGTATTTGAAATTGAATGCTGTTGTTAATCCGATTGTCACCAGTAAATGATATCAACATAATTTATTTCACAGGAGGACATGAGCTGGCGTGTTCGTGGCCGCGGTCAACTATCTCACGCAATTGATTTAGCTTGTGGGGCTGCGCAAAGACTTAGAGCTCTCGAAGTACAATGGCCGACAATATTAGTCGAAATGATTGAAGACATTCTGAGGGATTTTGCAGATATGGAAACACATGTGAAGGAACAAATGAAAATGCTTATGGACACAATGTGAACTAGAATACAAAAAATAGCTTTATTTAGACTAGAATTAGTGTCAAATATCGCGCCGCCAAAATCTAGATTATTATAACAAGTAATTATAGCATCAACAAAAACAATTCACATTTAGTCAAATTGTCACGGGCTAGATAGTCAATTAATTTATCTTATTTTAATAGGTACCACGAAAATGATTTATCTTGTAAACAAAATACCCAACCAAAAGTTATTTTTATATGCTTTCTTTACTAATAGATTAATAGTGTAGAAAACAATCAAAACCCAGTAACTTTGTCGACTGAACAGTATTGTAATTTGCTCAATCTAGGTAGGAAATCAAACTGATCAATTAATAGCATGTTTAATGTTTTGTAGTACCTCAGATATTATAGCCATTTGTAGTGGACTAGTTTAATCGTATTTTAATAATAAGTTACGTAGTCATAGAGAAACTAATAGTACTAGGTGATGAACTGCCCTGCGTGTGCCTCTTTAATTTTAATAATAAACAATTTATAGATCTTTTGTGTATTCTTTTTTTCATTTACATTACATCTACATCTACACTCACTTTGCCTGGCAGTGATGATGCCGGCTAACAGTGACGGAAATAGTAACATCTATTCGGCTCAGTTGTCAATACGATAAACACAAGGTAGCCCCGTCGAAAATGTAATCAACGCATTCCTTCTTCTGGAGTCTCTCCATCAACCGTCCCAAGGTTTTCGAGAGCCTGTTGATTTACTTATTTTGCTGAAAATTACGAGCGAACAAAGTCTGAATTCGGGCCACGAAGCAAAAACTAATAGGAGACGGCCTATGCAACTGCACTGTGATTCTCACTAGGTCCTGACGTCATCATGTAGGCGTGGCCTTAGTCAGTGGTATTGTTGGCGTTCGTACTGTGCGCAACTTTGTAAACGTTCCCATTTTACAGTATAATTCGCGCTAGAGGAAAAAAAAATGAAGTGTTGTGATTTCATCTTGTAAAAATTACTCGGATAGACGTTCTGATGCTATGTAGGTATGCCATCACATTTCATTTGTAAGTAATTTTATGCGTAATTTATTAATATAATAATAGTTCTAGAAAAATCTCCTAGCGTCGGCGATTCCAAACATAATTCTACCCGACACTAGATGGCGACACTTGGCGTCATGGAAACTAAAAATATTTAGGAACGTAGAGCTCAGAACGGCAGTCGCTCCATGTAAAATACTGGTATTCAGCTGCATCCGGTTAGACTGGAAGCCGACCCCAACATAGTTGGGAAAAGGCTAGGCAGATGATGATGATAGAGCTCAGAACTAACATATTTTAATAATCTTAATACTGAAGTTTGTTCAACATTCATTCCTAAAGACCTTTTAATGGCCAAAATATTATTTTTGTAGTTTTTATATCATTTTGTAAACAGGCCGCCATCAATCGTCAACTAAGAACAACTCCCTGGTACGAAAATCCTGAGTACGACCCTGTTGCATCTTGCACTTAGTGACATCTAGTGCGAGATAGTTACGTAACTACAAAGTAAAATCGACAGAACGAGCAAATAGTTTTGCTATTGACCGGTCGATGGAAGCAGTGGGCGGGATCTAATACCCCCCCTCATCCCGTAAAGTGTCACGCGTTGTTTCCTAAGGAAATCGAATATTAGAACATCTCTTTGTTTTTGCATCGTGATTCGGGCACTCCGCTCGTACATTAGGTTTAAAGAACTAAGGCTAGATTCTGAAACCCAAACATTTCATTATACTTGGGGTAATGGATAAGTGCTGTATTTTTTTTATTTTTTTTATTTAAACATATACAGTCTTAATACAGGTTAATGTTTGTTTTGTACCATTAAACCAGAGATGGTTTGTATTGGTACTCACATTCGCTAAAACAACACTGCTTAATCACTAAACAATTAATATAAGTAAAAATGTAGGTACATGAAAAATATTTTGCACATAACTATTTTAGCCGTAAAACTAATCAACTCTGAATAAGTCAAAGAATATAGTAACTATACAGAATAAGTCGACAAAGTAAGTTCGTCCATTTCTGTTTAGAAGGTCAAACGAAAACCGAACCGATCCGAGGCGGGGGTACTTGAATTTTTGAGCTCGCTCTACATTCTCAGCTTCGACAAATTACTTCCCATTTCTATTTGAATGGTCAAAAAATGTCAAAGGAAAAAAGAAAAGGTAGGCCTTTGCAGTGGCACAACACACGCTGAAAATAAATGTTACATTGCCTATTATTGCTAATAAACGAGGAATTTGAGCTCTTTATTTTGAACGCAACAAAATGACAACGCTACCAACCAATCAAACGAAATCATGCTGACTGCTAACCATTGACATAGAAAAGTATGGACTGGAAATACCTACAAAAAAAGGGTGCATACCTACAACTCATATTGTCGCATAAAATGGCTGCCATTGCTAGGGTTGTGTCAATCAAGGAACAACTGTTATCTCGTTGTTACTATAACGAGTAACGATACTATATACGAGTTTTACTAGTTATCACGTTTGGATCACGATGGATTTTGGTGCTGTGAAGTGTGAACCACAGGCCGGACCTAGCTAGGTCACTCGGACCGAATAAGACGCAAGATTATTTATGTTAACATCGCAGAATATACTGATATCGTTCCAGCGGAGGAACTAGTTTCGGAAACTATTACGGTAAGTCGGCAACGGTACAACACTATTCCATTATGACATCTGTTTGTAAACAAACGAATGAATTAACAAATATAATAAAAAAGGCCTGTTATATGGAAATGAACCCAAATATCAATACTTTAGCTATAAATTCATGATCGCGTTACAATTGTATCATCTATTGTGTATTATTGTATGTATTAATGCATGAAAACCGGCTACTAACCTGTGCAACTACAATTGAGGTTGATTTTCATTCTTTCTTGCACCACACTTCACAATACAACACACAGGCATGTTGAACTTCTGTTTTCCAACATTTACATGCAGTTTTAAAAGGTAAAATCCTCGTAATTTTCTCGCAAATCTCAATAATACAAAAAACAAACAACCATTTGACAGCAAAACTACCACGAAACTCGTCACCTAAGATGGCTGCTACGGCACTTACCTACAACTGTCACTACGTCAAGACAAAATGTTGCCATAATTAGCAACAACTTAAAATATACTTGTCTCTTTTATCAAATGAGATTATCTCACTAGAAAGAATGAGACATAACGATATTTCAAATTCTGAATCATATTTCACTCATATTTGTATAAGCAAATGTATGTATAGAATAACGCGGCATCTCCATGTTTTTTCCTATCTCAATGCTGCTAACTTACAGAAATGACAATCACTTGACATGACATGACAATGACACACTTGAATACTTGTCAGTTGTCACTTGTCAAATGCTAAAAAATAAAGCCTAAATATTTTGCAATTATCACTAACCCCATGCATTATTAACTGTAAAATGAAGCAGTGATTGTAAGTCAATACGAAATGGACGACACTGAGAGCACTACAACATCTGCTGATGAGAACACCGGTAACTTGTGCGACAACCCGACAAGGGATACTTTAGCAGAGGGCTTGCTCGGGCTTTTGAAACCCACTGTGGACCAGTTAGACGACAGGGTCAGAGCTACAAGGTAAATTATTATATTAAATAGCCAAAAATATTGCAGGCGGCCTTTTTTTAATACATATTTATACTGAAAGGCAGCTTCAGTTTTCAATCGCCGTAATTCGTGATATTTGTCGTCAAATTAGACATAACTAGATTATAACCTCTTTTTCTGCTTCTCTTCGTTACCACTTTTTTGAGTTCTAGTTGGTTCTTAAACAAAAAACAAAATATTCTAGTAGAGCATAGGTGTAGGCTACACACACAATCTTACAACCAAATACTAGGTCGCAACTCGCAAGTATCTTAAGAGTTGATGACCCCTTCCCTACTGTAACATGTTGTACCTGCCTACAACAATATCTTCGTATAAATCCATGAATATGCATGCCTTTCAACTTGTGAATTTCCAGGATATCCCAGTTAGAACTGAAACAGCAGATAGAATCATTGAATGAAGAGCTGCAGAATGTACGAGAGGCGTTGAACAATCACCCTGACTTGGACCCCTATGTGAAGAAGCTGATATCTTGCAAACACAAGGTCACTGTAGTACTGAATGTGTTACAAGCCTCACAGGTTAGTTGTAACTTCATTAAAATATAGTTAAAATAATTACTTTCTCTTTTTCCTGATTTCATCCTAATGAAATTAATATTGTACCTAATACTGACCACACATTAAAGTATGAAAATAAACTAAAAAGCAACATTATACTGGCAAAAGCTAAATCAAATCCTTGTCACAATTTCAGGATAGACTCAATGAAATAAGACGGATGGTAAGCAAAGAGAAGAGTGTCCGCACAACTGTACTGCCTGAACCAACACCGCAAGAGCCTGAACAGAGCACCAGCGGAGTGGTCACAGACAGAGGAAGCATCAACTGACAGCATGGAGACTCCATATCAGAACCATATCAACAAGGCTGACTACGACCATGTGTATGAACCTGCTGGAGACAGCTTCCTACTCATAGATGCCTTAGAAAAAGACCTAGAATATTTAAAGAACAAAAACCCCACATTCTGTTTAGAAGTTGGTTCTGGCAGCGGTGTCGTTGTAACAGCTTTTGGTATGGTATTCCCACAAACTTTCTGTATGAGCACAGATGTTAATTTTAAAGCTTGTGTCATGTCTAAACAAACTGCTGATTATAATAAAGTTAATTTAGATTCATGCAATATGGACTTGGCTAGTTCCTTTACTGATAACATTTTTGATGTTATCATCTTCAATCCGCCGTATGTGGTGACCGACAGTGAGGAGTGCGGTGGAACTGACATTATGGCTAGTTGGGCTGGTGGGGCTAAAGGCCGAGAGATTACTGACAGGCTACTCAACATGATACCAAAGAAACTAGCCAATGATGGAGTATTCTATCTTCTGCTCATTGAAGAAAACATTCCTGATGAAGTTGTTCAAGTTATGTCTAGTTATGGATACAAATCCGAAACTGTCATAGAGAGGAAAGTCCGAAATGAGCAACAGTTAGTTTTAAAGTTTTTCTAAGTATAGTTGATATTCCTTATTTATTTTGCAATATTGACAAGACACTGATAGAACAATATTATTTTGTATTTGCTTCGGTCTCATTATTTACAGCTAGAGGTCTAATTAAACAACAGTCTTTTAATATTGCAATCATTTTGTTGTATATTAATAAGTATAAAAATAATTTATAATAATATGTAGCAAAAATATATTTTATATGAAAAAAATATCATCTTTATTTCAAGCAAGATTTTTTATGACAGCTTCCCCAAAAGCTTTAGCTCCTACATCGTTTTCTGCAACTCCTGGCAGCGAGGAGCATATGTTCACCCATCTTTCAATGTTAGGGAAGCTTGAGATGTCCCAGCCAATAGCCTGAAATGCAATATAAACAAAACTGTAATGTTTTCTAGCAATCCAAATAACATGAATGGTGATTTTGACATAATATAACAAAAGTTCTATTGAAAGAAGATTGAGTAAATAAGTTTGCATAGTTTACCTATTAGTGAATAAAAAAGCTTGTAAAAATAAACCATGTTACTAATATTTGGGTGGATTCCTCTGCTTATCCCTTTTTCGTAAATGGGGGTAATCTCTGTTCTATGTTCCTATGGAACCAAAAACCCACAGGTTTGGTTTCCACACTTAGTCCTTCAAATGGACCATTGTGGGCTATGGTGGTGGTTATTCCAACAGGGGGTAATGTAGGGTTGCCAACTGTATGAGGTTCCACATACAAATATAAGATTTGTGGTCCAGGTACCTGAATTTGGTACTGGTACTTGTTAGTTGCAAATACCGGTACAGAAATAACTGTAAAGTACTGGTACAGAACCTGTACCTTTGGTACCGGTTCCAGGCCCTGCATTGAATTGCTATTAGGATCCATACTAGATTGCAGCCCTAAGTATTTAGTCAGGGTTACCACATAGCACAGAGATGGTATTAACCAATAGAAAAAGATGACACCAGACAGGCCCAGCACCTTACATAAAAATTATGTTTATTTTATTTATTCAGGGCAAAAACAGTTATGTGTTACAACATTAATAGTTAGCTAAGGTATAATAGTACACAAACCCATAATCCACATTATTGTCCACGGAATCATATCATAGGAAATCGTGGTATGGTAACACATAGGTGTAGTGCGAAGAAATATTTTTCTGTACTATTTCTAGTCTGTGGTTATGATGTAAACGTAATTATAGTTTATAAAATTGTTCTTACTAGAATGCTGCTCAGTGATGCATAGATAGACGTGTCTGCAATAGTAGGATGGTCACCAGCAACCCATTTGCTGTCATTGAGGAACTGGTTCAGGAAACCAAGAGTAGTGTTCAGATCATCTTTTAGTGTCTTCTTTATTTCCTTCTCTCCAAGGAATAATATTGGGAACTAGAAAATAAGTTTGGTACCTAGATCACTAATTGTTTTTAAAAGTAATACTTACTCTATGTAGGTAACTAAGTATAACATTTAAAACTTTAGCGTAGAAGCAGTGGGATACAGATATTAACAAGGACACCCGGATGGAACGAAGTTCAAAGAGAGAGCGACAGACAGAGAAACACGCGCACGCCACACGGCTTACAACTATAGCAAAAAGTGTCGTTCCAACTTTTGAACGCGCGTTAAGGAACTTCGTTCCAATAAACAATGTTACTTCATGAAATAATGAAGGCTATGCGACTAATGACTTACACAAATAGCCCTAATCTTCACATACAAAGACGAACTATCGAAGTACAATCTCTGATTGACTAATGCGCGCTGTTTCAAATCTTTCGGATAATACTGATCATCCTTCCCGTACTTGTCGGCCAAGTAACACGCAATAGCTCGGCTCTCCCATAATATGAACCCATTATCGTCCAATGTGGGTAGGCAGTGCTGAGGATTTATTTTCAAAAAACTTTCTTTCATTTGTTCCTTTTGGAATAAATTAACAATTTCGACATCTATCGGCACTTCTACTGCTCTAGCTGCAAGTAAAGCTCCGCGCGAAGGGCCACTGATAGGAAAATGATAAAGTTTCACCGACATTTTAATTAATAAGAGAAAATGAAAAATTTAAAATACAAGTTTGAAAGTATGTTGACTTCAAGCAAGTGACATTCAAGTTGATTCAAGAAAAAAATAAGGTTAGTGAACTGCAATAGGTACCGAACGAAACCAGTTTCATCCTACAAATGATTTACACTTTTATTGGGGTACCTACTACTATTTGTTGTTGCCTCTTCGATCTTCGTCCACAGTTCCAGTCACATACTGACTGAAAGAATTAAGAAAGGTTTGTAACGAAACTTAAATCACGTTTCCAATAAAACCGTAATTTCCAAAAAGTTAATTAAAGTTTTATCCCACTTTTTGTATGTACCATTGGTCCAACTCTATCTTTGAAACAGAAGTTTTCAAGTGCCCGCCGTATGGTATTAGTGTTCTGTGGTCAGAATAGAAGTTCCTGTCATTATGTCATGTCTGTCATTGTCAAAGCTAGCTGTAGCTCTCATGAGGGCTCATGAGCTAATGTCAAATTGCCAATGTTTATATTTTGCCAATAATAAAATACGAATTCGTGCTTATTTTTATAGAATAAATTACGTTTATAAATTAAAGATGACGGCGAATATTTGTAGAGTCTGTTTAAATCAAGAATTATTAGTAAATATTTTTAAAAAGTCAGGATTTCTTACAATACCTACGAAATTAATGTCTATTGCGAAAGTACACGTGAGTATGATGATAATATTATTGTTTTTTTATTTAACTAGGAAATATATGTTAAACATCACCAGTACATAAATTGACCACTGTAGTATGAGAGAACAGTACTGCACAATGCACAATGCATATTGGACTCGAACTCAGGGAACCTACTCATACGAGAGTAGAATAAGAGTGGGCTGGCCATACATTTGCATGCAATAAATCTCACATTTGGCGTAATTGTAACACAGATGAATTTTGCAAGTCAAAGGCTTCAAAACTAAAGCTTTTTATTTTAGATAGCACCTGAAGATGGCCTTCCAGATGCAATTTGTTCAAAATGTGTCCAAAAACTAGACGACTGTATAGAATTTATTAAGCTATGTGAAACATCTGATGTAAAACTGAGGGCCTTATTAGAAAATAACTGTATGGAGAACAAATTGATGATGGACAATAGCATAGAAAATGATAACTATTTATCGGATAATACTTCATTATCACCTAAAAGTGAGACAGAACAAGTGCTGTTTATTGATGAAAGTATAGATCATAGTATTATGGACCATACAACTTTAACTGATGATTTGTTGGAAAATGAAACAATTATGGATACAAAAAAAGAAAATATCAATCATTCAAAATTAATAAGTAAGAAGACTCGGAAACAACAGTGCTTCACTTGTGGGAAAGTTATGTCATCGAGGCAAGTAAATAGAAATAATTCAACTTTCAGATCGAAACAAAATGAACTGTTTGTTGGTTTGTTTTTTTAGTTGAACTACTGGAATAGTTTTGATGAAAGGCAGATTAATTAGATATAACAACAAGTTGCATGAGTGTGGGTATAAAGCCCAGGTTTTTTTTTTTATTGACAATGGGCTCACTCTTGACCTCAATGGGGCATGTTACATTTGTCAATATTATCACGATCCTAATATCGCGATATCGCAATTATTGAGCATGATACCGTGATACGGCCTATTATACCATCACTATTACCACGGTATTGTGATATTATTGACAATGTAACATGCGCCAAACCAGCCCAGAGGCAGGGATGAGATCTACGGTGGAACGAGCTTGCCCAGAAGAAGCCTATTCACTTTCGCCTTGAAGTGATTCGGGTTGTATGAACTCGGGAATGCAGACGCAGGCAGACAATTCCACTCCTTAGCTGGTATTTTATTACTAGACGTTATTTTTCGCGCACTGGATTTTCAACTCTCGGTATTGAGCCGATAATTGAGAATGCAACAGAGCTAATCCCAGTGGGTCAAGAAAACACTTGGATTTTCAACAAAAAAATCGCTTGTGCGTACCTGGGCTAACAGCCACTAGACTTTAGTATTACATCTGGTAAAATAAAGACCGAACATAAATAGTCTTTCAGAGGAATCATTTATTAATTTAAAACATTCATTTCAGGTTCTAACAATAACAACTTTTATCCCTTCTCTCGTCTTACATTTCGCATTTGCCTTTTTAGATTTCGCCTCAAGACGCACATGCGGACACACACTGGAGAGCGGCCATTTTCCTGTCCACATTGCAGTAAGAACTTCTCATTAGCACAGAACCTGAAAGTGCATCTGAGAATACATACAGTGAGTAGCATTAGTCACTTTGACAAGGACTAAGTTTGGGTGACATTTTTGTCCCAGTCTTAGTTATTTTATTAAGACTAGCATTTGACTGTAGTTCTAAAATTAGTACTAAAGTTTAACTGTTTTCTTGTTATTTTGTATATTAATTGCAATTTTATAATTTTCAGGGAGAGAAACCACTGCAATGTCCAATATGTGGAGATGCATTTGCTCAGTCAGCAGGTTTGGCAGCACACAAACGCAAACACTCAGGCGTACTACCGTATGACTGTAAGCTGTGTCCGCGCGCCTTCCGAACTATCGGACACTTGCAGTACCACACACGGTAGGCATTAATTTAATCAATAATTTTTCGAAACATTAAAATATTTTACAAAAATATTGTTAGTTATGATAATGATTGTTATTCAGACTAGGCTAAAGTTAATTTAAGCATTTTTTTATTTAAATTTAAATTATTTAAATAGTCCCCCTATAATAACTTCCTTGTACTGCCATATACCCAGAACTTTCGTCACACACAGTTTTGCTGATCGTTGTCAGTAAAATATCCACCACATAAAAGTATAATTTGTTTTTGTATTTATTTGTATAGTTAGTTAGTCATTTCATTTAGTACATTAAACTAACGTAAACTAGTGTAAATAGTTTGTTGTGTTAAATATAAAAGTTATATACAGAATCACCTATAGGTACATATTACAAATTGAAACTAAAATGTTTTATGCTTATCTATTGCAGGCGACACACAGGCGAAAAGAACTTTGAATGTGACACATGCGGTCGAGCCTTTATCACTCGCAGCGATTTAAAACAGCACTTGCTCACGCACACCGGAGCCCGGCCCCATGTCTGCTGCATCTGCGGACTGCGGCTCACCCGTGCCTCACACCTTAAGAGACACATGCATCTTACCCACGAAAAAACTGTATACTCCTGTGATCACTGCCCAGCGGAATTTATAAAAAAATGCGAGTTAGAAAAGCATATTAAAACTCACGACGATTAGACTTTTTATGAATTTTAACATAATATGCTTCGATAGATAGTACGTAAGGGCGCGTTCACATATAACGTCCGTTTTACAGGATCCTTTTTTACGGATCCGTCGCTACTGGAGATAATATTCACACAGCACTGATTTTAAGAGATCGGATCAGTATACTGGATCCGAAATACTGTATTGTGTGAACTCGCTCATACAACTACATACGCTAATAACATACACGTTTTAACGGACCTGTAAAACGGACGTTATATGTGAACGCGCCGTAAGTCCTGTGTGAATACTATCTCCAGTAGCGACGGATTCGTTAAAAAGGATCCTATAAATGCTGTGTGAATACTATCTCCAGTAGCGACGGATCCGTTAAAAAGGATCCTGTAAAAACGTACGTATATGTGAACGCGCCCTTAAAATCAGTCCTGTGTGAACACTATCTCCAGTAGCGACGGATCCGTTAAAAAGGATCCTGTAAAAACGTACGTATATGTGAACGCGCCCTAAGCCATTTATAAAGTTGTAGATCAATAATAGGTTGAAGCAATAGATAAGTATTTTAAAAAGTTGAAGTATAATGTGTACTAAACCCTTATAATTATATACTTACAGCGGAAGATCGTTACTTGATCACAGCGCGCGGTCCTACTGAACCAAGTGTTTCGTTGCATGTAGTTGTGAACCGGCCCCAGGTTTAGCGATTACACTACAGCGTATCTTCCGTCTTTAGGTTTATCTAAGCTAAGTTAAATATGTCAGTAAAAAAATATTATTTGTAATAAAAGTCGAAATAATACATATAATTATAATTCCATAAAAATAATATTTATGATAACTTATTTCATTCCTTTTCTTATTTCCTGTGATATAAATCGGCAACTAATAAATGTGTCTTAATAATAACTATAGGTGTGTGTGGTTTTATTCAAATCTACACCTACACTCAAGAACTGCCAATGCGTTGTACCGTTCGACTTCTACTGAACAGTGTACAGAAGCTTTCTATTATTCAAGACGATGCATCTATCCTTTCCATTGATTCTTTGCTCGTTTTCTACGACGCCCACAAAAGTTGGATGTTAGGTGCAAAAGTGAAAACTATTACCTACGGTCAAATGAGCGTAGGTAATAGTTTTCACTTTTGAAATTAGGTATACTAGCAAATGCTAGTACACCTAATTTCGTAACACTAGTTACATCGATCGAGCCGCACAGGCCGCACTAACATTTCATATAGGTATAGGCAATGATATTTTACTAGAATATCATTGGGTATAGGTTAGTGCATACGGTTAATTTATGAATAAGAACACCCTGAGTAGGTTTTAGGAATTACCTGTTCTCCGCCATACGATGTCCGATATTTCTATTCAAAATAAACGATTAGCCCGAAAACGACCCTAACAAAATAAACTCAACATAATTGTAAAAATTTATAAGAATATATTTAAGTGGTTTAGTCATGTTGAGGGGGTGAATGAAAGGCAAAGACTACAATATGTAGGTATAGGGACAATGAATGAAAGGTGACTGATTAGCAAAAGTATTTACAAGGCAGATGTGGAAACGCCAGGAGAGGATGAAGACGCCCTAATATTATATTGTAGTCTGTGGGACGCCCTTATAGTGACCTTTTGGTAATGTTAACATGAAGCGGTGAAGAACGCACCTGACTCAGGTGCGTACGAAATACTCGCAACCAGCTGAACCAGCATGCGTGTATGAACGTAAACGAAGCAAAAGGATTATGTAAGGATCGTAGCAGGTTCCGCCAGGGCTGCGGGTTATTCGAAAGAGGTACCGTGGCCCTTGGCACAGACAACTGAAGGAACACGGGTGGGTTTTAATCAGTAAAAGTCTGACACTCCCTTCCGCTCCGCCCAGAGCGGGAGGGGTCATTTGATGATTTCCCAACCCAAAAAAAAAAAGGATCGTAGCAGGTGGCATTTTGTAATTTTTGCCTACCTCCATGGGAAAAAGGCGTAACTTTATATATAATATGTGTACGACTGTGATCCAATATCAGTTACGTGCCAGCGTCTCTAAATTATCCAAGGGTCTTATTCTTATTTTAGGGACTCATGGTATCTTTTATTTTTATGAAGACTTCTTATAAATAAAATATTAATTTAAAAACCAATTACTTAGTAATAAACCAATTAATAAGTTTTCTTGTATCATTCTCTTTAGTAACTTTTTATACTCAATTAATAAATTATTTAGTATACCGAGAACATCATCCTCAATTTTGCGGAACTTTCCGGTTTTCCGTGGTTTTTTATCATGGCAACATTCACATTTTCGAATTTTAAAATCGTTAACGCTTCCCTGTCGTGTTTGTTACGAGTGCTAGTTTTCTTTGTGATTTTCTTGAAAACTGGACTAAGTAATTGTTTTGTAAACACCGCTGCTGTATCACCATCAAAAGAGCTTTTCTAAAAAGTCTTAGGTTTCTAATAAAAAAGCGAATTGTTTCTGTTTCGGCAGTTTGCAATATTGTGACTGTCATCACCATGTCGGCGAGAGAAATTTATTACTCTGAGAAATATTACGATGAAGACCACGAATACAGGTAAGGGATTTACTAACTAACACTATTATAGTCGTAATACATCAACATTCAAGTCCTAACCTATATGTATAAAATTTCAAAGTTTTCATTAAGTTTATGGGGGAATTCTTATTTCTGGGTCGTTCTACATAAAAATACCGGTACCAATAATACAAAGTTTTGGTGGTAAACTTTTCTTGAAAGTATGAAAAGAAGAAACTCCTAGAACTTCATGACGCTACTTTGAAATTCATTGAAAGGTTTCATGAGCAATCATGGGCTGTTATAAGTTCTGGGGGTTCGAAGATTCGACATATATACAGAATCTTCGAGATTCAATACCCGAAGTCTTGTTTTTGGGAACTGGTTAACATACTCGAGAACTGTTTGTTTACATTGTTTTCCCTTAGCTGTTTGTGAAGTTATTCTTGTGCTAGTCTGAGTTCTGAATCACATGAAACATCAAGTTGCTTGTTAGCAAATGTTTCATGTGATTCAGAACTTGTTGAGGCCTGTAAAATATTCACTTCATACATTAAAATATTTAAAGTACCTATTATTTGAAATATTGTTTTATAGCAATAATATCTTGACCAAAACTGCAAATGGAACTACTAATAATTCTTTTCCCGCTATAAAATCTAGTTAACTTACAAAAATATTGGTATTTCCAGGCATGTGGTTCTGCCGAAAGAGATGGTAAAACTGGTGCCAAAGAACCACTTAATGACTGAGCAGGAGTGGCGCGGCATTGGTGTGCAGCAGAGCCAGGGGTGGGTTCACTACATGACACATCAACCTGGTTAGTAATACTTTATTATGTTTATTTTGTTATTTAGGGCTGATTTTTCAAACATCCAATAACTTTATTCAATTAATAATTTTGAAATTTTGTGTTATTTCATAAAAAAAAACTGTTGATCATCAATTTTATTCCTCGAATAAAAGTTATCTGGCGATGGAGAAATCAGCCCCTAAACTTTTTTTTTTGTTTTTTGTATTTGTACCTATCTCTTGATATCTGGATTAAAATATATTTTATTTATTTATGTCTATAAATGAATAAAGGAAAATAGTAGTAGAACATTATATATTATAACTGTACTGCAGCAAGCCAAACATTGTAATTGTTAAATCAACCGGCAGCAGTTACAGGAAAGGCTAACAGGTTTATCATTTGTCTTTTTTATAAAATAATAATAATAATAAACATTTATTTCAGAATTTCTGTCCCTAGGTACACTTACAGAACATAGAACGTAACATACAATAAAATACACATACTAACAAAACAAACAAAATCTCAAAAATACACAACACATAAAAAAGTGTTGTGTAGTTTTGATAATTCTGTAATAATTAACTTAACATGTACTTCCTACTAAGAGAATTCTATTGAAAAAGAAATTCCTGAGTAGAATAAAAAAGAATAACCTTTTATTAAATTTAATTCCAGAGCCTCACATTCTGCTATTTAGGCGAAAGAAAGAAAAGAAATGAGAACAAGCGAAGCCAGTGGTGCAAGGTGTAAATGTATAGCTCTTAACTGATATTAGGATTAATTCTAGCTTTAATTAATGTTGCCCATCTCAATTAATGATGAATCTCTTGCTTCCATAACAATAATTACTAATGATCAAAACGAAACATTGTCCAGTCTTTCTATATTCCTAGATAACCAGTACAGTTTAGCCACCCAAACCCATCAATCATCCAATATATTTTGTTTTCATGTTCTGCAATAGTCTTGCACCAACCGGGGTTGTTCTTGGGGGGCAATACAGGATTTTTGTACATACATTGGGCTTGAATGATTCTCATGACCTTTAAAGCTCTAACAACAAGATGTATTTAACATTTTAGTGTAAATCTTGAAACTTTTTATATTTCATTTTACTTTTTTGGTCAACAGTACAGCCTGATTCAAACTTTATGGGGGTTCGTTCGGAAGTGCGCTACTCGCTGCGCAGTACCGCACCCCTCACACACGCTGACAAGTGATTTTGTTACTGCCCAGCGTCTCGGCTTGTTCCGCGCCGCCATACATTTTGAATCAGCTGTGATCAGGCTGTAACAGCAAATCCATGTCAAATAAAAATAAGAGTATAGTACACCTACTATATTATTTTATGGGCTTTACTGATCTTCATTCCATAATTATTAAGTTTTTGTTAGAAGGAACATGGATCTACAACTGTTTTATTAGAATTTTAATCATGTAATTCATTTTGGAATAAGTACAATGTTCAATCTTTTTTTTCCTTAAATAAGTTCTGGGTCAGTGCTTACTTTTAATTCTTAAATTAGTCATTAAATGTTTAATAAAATGAAACTGTTCTCATCATGACTTGAATTAAATACCAGAAGGCCAATTCTCGTAATTAAAAACACTCAAAATCTGGTCACAATCTCATCTCAGTGACTAAAGTTGGTAAAAAATGTAGGGAAATTAGAGGTATTTTTGTCAGGTTGAGACTGCGATCATACTGTAAATGTTCTCAAAATTACGAGAATTGCCCCTTGTGCTGCACCTATTTTTAACAATTTGCTACTAGGCATTAATCCTTATTTTGTTTTGATAATAATAATTTCTCAGCAGTGAGACAGTGCAGGCTAATATTTAAAAAACAATCTTGTTGCTTCAACAATATGTATTATCTATCTTAGGGTGTAAATAACAAAATAAAAGGTTCGTGTCCTAGCAATTCAGTTAAATCATTTAATAATAATTTTTGAATTCATGTATTTTTAGGGTTTTTCACATAGTGCCTTAGTAGTATAAACTTATGATAATATTGTGATAAGTGTTTTGACTTGAGAATGTAAAATATGGCAATGAAATCAGGTCTGTAATGTTGACTTTTTGATGTTTTACTACCAAGTAATTGTTGGTGTATAATCTGAGACAATCATAATTATTGCATGTTGTATATACAGTGATGTAATTATCGGCGTTTTGGCAGCACTTATTGTTATCTGACACAGTAATTGGAATAAATTATTTGGTGCTATGTTATAACGATGTTTTATTTTATGCATTTACTCTCTCGATTGTAGAAGGCTTCCAGTTTAACACTGCGGGACACTATGTTTAGTGTCCCATAGTGTTAAACTGGAAGCCTCATTTTCGTCATAATTGTGTTTTGTTCAATATCGATTTACCACATACAGCGGAGGCGCCAATTTATCAATTGTCAGTTATTAGATAGATAGTTTTTTTTTATTTCATTTATCGATACCCCATCACGTGTGCGGAGTTTCGCTAGCTAATTTAATTTGACCCTGCCTAGGATAATCGTATTGATCGGGGAACTGCAGTCAGGGGCTAGTGGTCACATTCACTACTGATGAGCCATGCTCAGCTAATTGTTCTGGGTCAATTGCCAAGCCAAGATGGGCAGTTGGTTTCTCATTTCCCAAAATTCTCAATACCTACCTAGCAGCATGTACCTGATAGCAATAGGCTTGGATTACATGGAAATTATAGGTACCTAACCCTTCAAGAATACAGGTGTCAAAGTATGGCTCGTCATAATCAAAATCAGCCTATAATGTTCCCATTGCTGGGATGGGACACAGGCCTCCACGCACAATGGTCCACCTGAAGGACTAAGTGCGGAAACCAAACCCATAACATAGAACAGGCCTCCTCTTGGTGTGAGGGAGTGGGCCGTAATCCACCACGCGGAAAGTATGGTTACCAATACCAAAACAAAATTGTTTTAAGGGACTGACAGAATAAGAAAAACACTTATTTGATTTAGGGCGGATTTTTCAATTGACATTTATTTTATTCCATGAATAAAAATACTGTTGATTGAAAACTCCGGCTTTAGAAGTACTTTATTTTCAAGAATGTGCTAAATATAAAGGTGTAGAAAGACAATCTATTTTCTCTTCTTTTTAGCACTGGGTGATAATGTGGGCAGTTTTGCAGTTGTCTCTGGTTGTGAAAACTCCATAGGTTCCATTTTTATATCATCTGTTGACACAGCATCTAGGAGTTCCAAACCCTGCAGTTGCTCTTGTTCTAAACTGTGTAGCATTTGGAATCCAGGTTCCAAGGATGGTGTGAATGCACCATCTAGAGCAGCAGGGAAATGCAACTCCGGAACTTCTTCTAATTTCAACTGTGGTGCTATATCCCTTATAGCTAGTGATTCCACCTGAGATCTTAAATCCTCACATCTGTTTTTCGTCTTTGCATGGTACCTCACAACTCTGTCATTGTAAAATTCATGAAGGTTGCCAACATTGAGTTCTGAAAATACTTTTGTAATTGCATCTGGGTATCCTGATTTTAAGCCACTGGCTTCCTTATCAACCACTGTCCTGAGTAATTTGCACATATTGGTTAAATGCAGGTCTAGAGTGTCGGCTAAAGCAGTTAAAACAGTATTTGTTGTGGTTGAAACTCCAACATGGCCAAGAGCTATGGCCGCACATTGACGCAATGCTCTTTTGTGACTTTCGGGTGTAAAAGGCAGAATCATGGGACCTTTGCCTAGTGAAAAGTCGCAGTACTCTTTTTCGAGAAAATTTATCGGTGGGACTGTTTCGTGTTCTAGTTTTAAATCTGGTTCTGGCGGCTCTATTGGTAAGCTCACGGGACCCAAACGAGCACCTTCATAGACGGCAGCTTCAGCTTGTTCCAGTATCCCTGATAGTTGTCTCGCATGAGCATGAAGCTGTATCGTGTGAGTTATTAAATTCGGCTTCGGGAGTTCGATAGGCGAAGATTTCACTGTGATAGATATTTCAGGAATGTTTTGCATACCCAACTCTATGATAGGGTTGAAATTTACATTCTGAAGTAATGTTTCGTCCGTTCTTTCGTTTTCCATTTCGCCCCAGAGCTTTCTTGTGTTCATTTTTGCAGGAATAATAACAATAAAATACCGCCGATAGCTTTGTAATTTCAACAAGAAGAACAACAACAAATAAATGTATTTGTCAATGTCAATCACTCACAACTGTCAATTTTGGGTTATCCTTTCAAAGTCAAATTGTTAACTTTTACAGCACAACACATTCTGTCTCCCTCTTCGCCTTGCAAAGGATTGAGTTCAATGCCCAACAAATGATACTAGAATTGCTAGATACACAATACAATATCTCAGTACAATATCTACAAACTAATGAAATGGTAGTACTCTATACTCTATTTTTGACATAAACATAAAGCCATGCCTTCTTCTCATAAGGGTAGGCAGAAACTAGAACAGAACATACATATTTTTATAAAATTGGAATTAGTCGAAATATCAGCCCTTTCAGGACTCCTATTGTAGATCACTTCTATTTTTTAAATTAAAACACTTCTTCGTATAAAATAACTTTATTATAGGTATACACTGTTTCCTGACTAAATGTTCAACGGTCCTTCTTCGTAGCTCAACGATTACTGGCTCTGCACTGCCTTTGCCTTTTACAATTTAAAACGACTTTTGCCTCACCCAGAAATAAAGAGAATGTCCTACCTAACCGTTATTTCTAAGTGTTGCCAAGTTGTTGCCATGGTGGATATTATAATTCGGTATTAAAATAATATAAGTTTCATCCAAACTTCCGTAATAATCGATGTTTTAATAGAATTCACAACTTATTTTTAATGAATGAGGCAAATCTATTTAGAAAGTGAGCAATATTTATTTAGAATTAAAACAAGCTAACACCACAGTAAAGCAGTAGGTACAGAAAATACGTATAAACGTTCGAAACGGCACACTCAAACAGACGCGCGCATCTATGATACGATACCCCTACCTAACTCATAGATAGGCGATAGTCACGGGTGTCCCTATAATATTGTAGTCCATTGACATAGAATGTTTTTTCCTATCTCAATGATTGTGGTCACGGGCCCTTTAGGGTATATCTGTGGTCACGGGTGCCGCGTTAGAAGAACGAGTAGTCCAAAGAGTAAAGGAGTAGTCGCGTAATACATTTCATTACTTGTGCCACGGACATCTTCTTAAAAATGCCTCGTGCGTATTGTATAGTATACGGCCACAGAGTACATTATAATATACTGACGTATACGGCTGTTTGAACTCGGTTTCTTCAAAACCGCAAGTCTCACGTAATATTAGTAAATACACCTTCCAATATATAAATATATATGGATAATAAACGTATTATATAAATCCTTTTCTTGGTGTTCATCCATTAACCCTAACAGGAGCTTTCGTTTTTTAAACTCCCTGCTGATCTTGAAAGGTAAGAATGATTTATTGTTTTAATCGATATCGAATAATGGCCCGTGTGATCGGATCACGATTGAATTTATGAAATTCGTGAATTTATTTGTAAAACAAAGATGGCGGATGTTAACATGTATATGACGGCACGGTTGGCGCAGTGGTTAAGCGATTGACTGCTGCGCTGCG
Source organism: Apamea sordens (assembly GCA_945859715.1). NCBI lineage: Eukaryota > Metazoa > Arthropoda > Insecta > Lepidoptera > Noctuidae > Apamea > Apamea sordens. Next base: position 5,025,362 of record OX244002.1, read on the forward strand.
TGTCGCAGGTTCGATTCCCGCACGGAACAAATATTTGCATGGCCTACAAGTAGTTGTTCCGGGTCTGGCTGTTTGTGTATGTGAGTTTAAATGTTTGTAAACGCACCCACGATACAGGAGAAATTCCTAGTGTGGAGCAAAGTTATTTAAAAAAAAAAATTTTTTTTTCGTCACGCGTCGTTTACATAGTTTTTTTCCCCTTTTTTTTGGCAACTGAACCGATTTCGACTATTCTGCCAGTGTCATGTAGTGACAGCAGCACAGTAAGATGAGCTGTCGAACACTTTGTTACATAATTGAAGAGGTTGCCAAAACCATTAGTGAGGTCAAAATGTAAATCCAAGATGGTGGCTGTGGTATTGTTAGCGCTGTTATATCAACTTACGTAGACTTTAATCTCATTCAAGAATCCGGGAGGGACACTGCTGAAAAATATGAACAATTTATTCGATGCATTGAACTTGTCAAATCTTAATGATAATTACGAATACAGAAGAGCATTTACCGGAAAAGAATCACAGATAACTTTCTTCAATGAAATATTTTTTCAACATCTGAAATTAAAAATCCTCCAAAAGCAGGTAATTGTAAAGACGATTTGGGAAAACTTCTTATTCAGACCAGCGTGTTATGTCAACTGAATGACGAAGCATCATCTAATGAGGAAAACGATACCCCCGGTACAAGCAATGAAGATCCAGATAACAACGTTCAAATTATGAGCTCTGAGGGGCAATTCTGGTAAATTTAAGAACGTTCACAGTCTGGTCTCAATCTGTCAAAAATACGTCAAATTTCATTTGTTTGTCGCTGAGATGAGACTGCGACTAGATTTTATTGTTTTAAATTACGAGAATTGGCCTGCAGATATAATCTATAATCAACAAGATATTACTGAAAAAAAAAACACATTTTTATGTTTGTGGCTATCTCCTGAAAAAATGCGGCGAACACCACGGTTGTCAAATTCTGAAATCGTATATTAGACCTAATTATGGACTGTTATAGGTCTGAAATAAAGATATTTTATTTTATTTATTTATTTTTATTTATTAAGCCATCCACAACTTTAGTTCAGAAAGTCACTATACATGAGGTACAGAGAATACAGCAAAGATACTAACTGAAGCTTGCTAGTTGTACCACCTGATGACTTAGTTCAATATGTCGAGAAAATGGATGATATTTTTCGTTTTTGTTTTAAAAGAGAACATATTAACTGCAAGATAGCTTTTTCAATTTACACTGTAAAATTTAATAACAAAGCATATCGAACATGTAGTAAGCGAAAGTATTTTTCGGTAAATAATTTATAATTGGCTATGATTCTTACGTTACCTACTGTTATTGGTTGCTGCTCATAAATGGGCACCAGTTGTGACACTAAATAATACGAGTAGGGACAACAAAGGCGGATCCAGGATGGAGGGGCACATGGGCCAGACATTCAAGAAGAGTCGAGAGAGAGTGTGTATGTATTTACAAAAAAAGAAAAAAAAATGTATATAAGTAGTTTATCAGCCATCTTGTTACCTTAACACAAGCATTAGGTTGCTTAGCTTGGGACTAGATGGCGCTGTGTGAAATGTCCAGGAATATTATTATTTTTTATTTTATTTTTTATCTAGTATTGCACTATGTTGTTTTTGGGATTCATTCTTTTGAATGAAGGTGTGCGGTCGGGGGACCCCGGTCAGGAACGAAGTTCCTTAAGCTATGGTTTCCTACTAAAAGAGCGGTGACCGCCCCTTAGCGTCCCCAATTTACCGGTGAATGACGCAACTGAAACGTTATTTATGAGTAGGTAGGTAAAGAATATGGCACTTAGAAGGAACGGCGGGCTAAAAGGGGCTGCACGGATGCCCAAATTATTTATGTATGAGTGCATAAGTTAATACTGGATTATTTTACCCGCACCGATCGGTACCGATTTGTCTTTACAGAAAGCCCGCGCAGTTATACAAGCACCCTAACTAACGTAACAAATTCACGGTTCCTGCATAAAAGACGCTCTCACGACGCAGACTTCCTTAAAAAACCCCTCTGACAAGCCTGCCTGCCTGCAAGCTGACCTTGACAAGCTCAAAATCATCCCGAGAAAGTTAAACGTTCTTAGGAGACTTTTCGCAATATTTTTCGCAAATAGGTATCGAAACCGTATCGCTGTTGGCTCCTAGACCACTTCTCATACAAGTATGTCCAGTCTCCTTTTCGAGCTCGCTTTGCTCGCTCTTCGAATATTAGATCGACAAAGTAACACCTATTTCTGTATAATGTATAATCAGCCTCTAATGTTCATTGCTGGGACACAGGCCTCCTCTCTGTGAGAGGGAATAGGCCGTAATCCACCACGCTGGCCCACTGCGGGTTGGTAGATGTCACATGTCTTCGAATTGTTGGTTCTCAAACATGGTTCCCACACGATGTTTTCTTTCACCGTTTTAGAGAGCAATGGTGATGAAATAATTTACACAAAGTAAAGCGCCTGCCTGGGTTCGAACCTGCGACCTATAATTTGTAAGTCGCGGCCGTTTCCACTGAGCCACCACCTCCCTATCTATGTAGGATTATAAATTGTCTTTTGAACGTTTAGTTCAAAACACAATTTAAAAAGGTTGCATCTGCAATCAGGCAATTGTTGTGACGTGGTCGTCTGTGACCTAGTAGTAAGTTAGTGGGACGGTATTTCAAACTCCATCTCCATCCTTACCTTGTAAATAAATCTTTAATTGATTTCTACTTCCAATTCTTTAATTTTTTAAACGTTTAATTTCTTTAAACGTTGACTTTAAATTAAACTAAACTTAAAGGTACTTTAAGTTTAGTTTTATTTAATTTAACTTTAAATTAAACTAAACTCAAAGGTACTTTAAGTTTAGTTTAATTTAAAGTCAATGTTAAGCTTTTCTTGTCGCTTCACGACAATGCGCTTAATTATAACGAATAGCACTTCATTTTATTTATATGTATAGATGCTTACCTAGGTAATATACTAACAGCTACTACGCAACAAGGCCGCTCGTGTAATATGATTTCTTTTTTAAAATAAATATGATTTGCAAAGTATTTTTGCGATTTAATTAATTACTTTTAGGACACGAATTCCCTTATCATTCTTATCAAACTTGTTAAAAAAATGACTGCTTAGGCCAGACTGCATAATGAAATGAAATGATATTGTTAATTCTGTAAATACGATATCCCAATCACTGTAACACGTCATATATCTAACAAGATAAAAAATAAGCTAGATGGAGTCGACACCGACCGAAGACTACCCCTGAGAGGAAATAACAGCCTTTTTCTATAAAACAAATATAGTACCTATTAATGTCCGCATAGTTCCCCAGAGAAGAATCCAGCAGTGCGATTCTGTAACCATCTCACCGTGAAAACTTAGACGAAGTGAGCGTGGAGTGAGCTGTCATTCCAACTAATGTTAGGGATTGACACTACTGACAACTCACATCAAGCTCATTTCACTTGAGTTTTCACGGTGAGATTTTTACAGAATCGACCGGCTGTAGGTATGACATAATTTTAAGATAATGAAAATAAGTAAAACAAACAATTCCGGCTGTATCTACATCAGTTACTGTTACTGTTAGCCTGCATCATCCCATAGCTGGGCAAAGCCGGGAGAGGCTTTGCCCAGCAGTGGGCACGACTTCCAGTTCTTTAGATCCAGGGCTAAAGTGGACCACTGGTCGTTTGTTATGTCCATCTCATCCTGCCATCTTCTACGGGGTCTGCCGCGACGCCTTCTAGCTGTGTCAGGGCTCCACGTGGTGGTTACAGTTATCTGTCGGTTTTTTTTAACAGTAAAGGCGGTCGAACTGGGTCTTCCTGTCATTTGTTCTATGTGTGGGCCCCATTGTAATTTACCGTCAATAGTTATTTCAAGATCAATCGACTCAACAGGGCCCGACTCTATTCCATTAAGTTGAACATTGGTAGTTAGATGTCTGACATAATGCTATTTATCCCTCAGTTCCGTAATTGACTTATAAAGGTCAAACTAACCATGGAAAATATGGATGTTCAGCAGCATCTGGAGGGACTGGAAACTGGATACCAATTACACACGATCTCGCTGAGAAAAGGTTACATTTACCTAGATAGTTAGGTTACCTATTGTCACCTAAGGATTCGAATATCTTCTAATACCTATATACCGATTTTGAACAAAAAAACATCGAGAGCTTAAAGTCACAACATATTGTTTTAATATTCGTAAAATACTCGTATTAAAATTATTTTTTAACCGACCGATAATTTTTATTCATGGAATAAAATTTACGTCTGACAGTTTTTGTATGGAAGAACTGACAAAAATCAAAATTATTCATTCTTTAAAATTATCTGGCGTTTGAAAATTCAGGCCATGATATAAATGCAAAAGTAACTATGTCTGTTATCTTTCCACGACTTAACGGACTTGAATGTTTGGCTCACGGTAGACCTGCACCCTAATTGCGTTATCACACTATCAATCAGAATCTGAATTATTTTGAAGGATATTGCTAATCCATTGCTTCATATGCTCGAAGAAAGTGTCTGGTTAACAACGTAAATAACGCAATGAATGTTGTTGAACTGTTAAAATGAAAGTCATTGCTACTATTAGCGTGTTACGTAATTACCCTGCTGTATTAGACCATGGAATACTTTTTTATCCTGGTAGTGCGTTCCCATGGCATAATTGCTGTTCAAAAGCTGGTATGTCTGGAACAAGTAAATCCAATCAAGAAAATCCAAAGCATCTTCCATGATAAGTAATTGAATATGATATTATATGTATTAGCTACATCGGGTACAGTCAACCGCAAAAGTAGATGATCAAAATCAGAAATTCAATACTAATGAACGGAGTTCTCAGCTTTATGGCAGTTGTACTAGGAGTAAATGTTTGGTATAATTTACAATCACATACTTTTGAATCACTTCGACGCCACACGGTTCTGACGCGAACTCCGTTCATTAGTATTGAATTTCTGATTTTGATCATCTACTTTTGCTGTTGACTGTACCTAATGATGTAGAGTTAGATATTGTTAGCTGAAAAGCCGGTCTTAACATTGCTGTGATAAGGCTCAGCTAGTATCCGACTACAATCCTGCTAATATTATATTATAAACCCGAAAGTTTGTATGGATGGATGGATGGATGGATGTTTGTTATTCTTTCACGCCAAAACTACTGAACGGATTTGGATGAAATTTGGCACACAGATGGTTTATAAGCAGGATTAACATATAGGATACTTTTTATCCCGATATTCCCACGGGATCGATCCTTATGCGAGTAAAACCGCGGAGCGCTGCTAGTATACCAACAAACGTAAAATAACACCAAACGAAACAAGTTAATTAACAGTCGCCAAAAATTCAGCGTTTCAGGAAACAAGCGAATAGTTTCATGAATTAGATCCGACATTGAATATAATTAAAATAAGTCGGATGTACTAATTATGGCGGTTAAGGTCGCCTAATTAGCGTCAATTATCTTTAATAGAGTGGCGACAGTGTTAGGTAAATAGGTATTTGGAGCGAGGCTGTTATATAATACCTATACCTAATTTTTTAATTTTTTTCTTATATAAATATTTCTTTTTATACACTGTATTTATTTATTTATATATACTTTATTGTACACCACAAAAATACATGGCACACTACAAAATATACAATGGGCGGCCTTATCGCATTACTGTACTCAGGTTCTTTTTTTTTTTTATTGACAATCGGCTCACTCTTGACCTCAATCCAGCCTAGAAGCAGGGATGAGATCTAGGGTGGAACGAGCTTGCCCAGAAGAAGCCTATTCACTCTCGCCTTGAAGAGATTCGGGTTGTATGAACTCGGGAATGCAGACGCAGGCAGACGATTCCACTCCTTAGCTATGCGCAACAGAAAAGATGACGAGAAGCTCTTAGTGCGTATATAGTATATGGTATATTAACCAAATAGGGGTGGTATCCCGCAGTGCGTCTGGACTCTCGATGGTAGAAAGGTGAAGGCGGGATGAGCTCATGTAGCTCTTGTGCACACTCCCCGAAGGTTCCCGGCTCTTTATTTGTATTTTGACATCAAATGTGTGCCTTACTTGGGAAGAGACTGGACCCCACGACACAGGGAATCCTAGTGTGGGATCCAGGGAATTTGTAAAAACCTAGCACCTAAGGCTCATTGTAATTTACAACTATGTAGTTTTGTTTTTTTTATATGTACCGTGCTTCTTTTCTGAACTGAATAAAGTTTATTATTATTATTACCTCTTTTATTATTATTAAAAGCCTGTGATGTCCCACCGCAGGGAAAAGGCCTCCCTACTTACTTTCCACTTCTCTCTGTTTAAAGCTGGTGCGATTCTGTAACCAAATCACAGTGAAAACTTAGGTGAAGGAAGCTGTCATTCCAACTAGTGTTAGGGATTGAAGCTCACTTCACCTAACTTTTCACGGTGAGTTTTTTACAGAATCGATCGGCAGTTCTTGTTGAAGGAGTCCAGCTCATCCCGCCATCTCCGTCTGCGCCTGTACCCCATTTACATTAGACAAATCATCATCAATCTCCTGCCCTTATCTCTAATTTATTTGTGGTCGGCGCGATATGTCTTTTTCTTCCATACTTCTCTATTAGTCGTCATCTCGGTAGTCACCCCCTTTCTAACCATATCGTCATTCACACAGTCCATCCATCGTTTCTTTGGTCTTCTTCTACTCTTAAAGCCATCCACATTCATTCTTTAAACTTTCCTCACGACATTTTCCTGATTCCTCTGTATCACATACCATGACAACGGATTTCCCCAAAACTTTTTAGTTACCAGTGCCACCTTCAGACTTGTTTCAGTTATTTTATAAATTCGAAAGTAACTCGTTAGTACTTTTTGCTCGGCTTCTAAGAGTGCTAGCGTGATATTAAATAGCCTATAGCCTTCCTAGCCTTTCTCAAGCACTGAGCTGAAATGCAAAAATATTTTTTCATTTCTGACGGGTAGGTTACAGACTTATTAAACCTACGACGTGCTACGAAATCTCAGTGACGTAGACAGGTAATAATTCCGTAGGCGGAAGCTACGAGTACGCTACGCCAATCAAATGGTCGTCGTAACTCGTAGCCAATTAAGAAAAGCTGGCTACGGAAATTAACTTAAGGAGAAGCAATGTGGTTTGTTAATATTACTTGTTCTTTTTATGTTCAATATGCTAGGTGTTTTAATTATTTGTGTGGGACAGTGGGACTAGACTCAAGGCAGACCTGAAAAGAAGCTAAATAAGTACTAAGCAGTGGCGTAGCAATAGGGTGGCAGGAGTGGCAAAATGCCACGGGCTCCTAACCGGAGGGGGCCCCCGGCCTGAGAGGGCCATGAGCACAGGAGGAACCTAACATACTTAAATGCAAACTTTTTTCGACTACTAGAACAAAGAAGCAGTCAAGTATTCCATTTTTTAGGGGAAATTACGAAATCTACGCGGACGAATTTATGGGCGAAGTGCCAGTAAAAAAAAAATTATAACGTTGGTTGAGCTTCTTTACATTGAAGACCCTATCGATCCCATGAATTGGCCACGTGCCCCAAAGGGTAGTTACGCCACTGGTACTAAGTAATAATAATAATATCCCTGGACATTTCACACAGCGCCATCTAGTCCCAAGCTAACCAACCTAATGCTTGTGTTATGGTAATAAGATGGCTGATAAATTACTTATATAATTTTTTTTTTTGTAAATAAATACATATTATAGATAGAAAAACACCCAGACTCGGAACAAATACATGTAGGTCATACAAATATTTGTTCCGTGCGGGAATCGAACCCGCGACACGCAGCGCAGCAGTCAATCGCTTAACCACTGCGCTAACCGTGCCGTCCTTGCCTTACCTTGCCTTGGCGTAAGTGCCTTGATGTTAGTTCGATCATCATAATAATTTCAGCCAAAAAAACGTCCACTACTAGATATAGGCTCTCCGCAACACAAGACAACCGGTCACAGAGAAGCACAGAACCGGTCGAAGTGGCGATGCTTGATCGCCACTTCGACTGATTCTGTGCTTCTCGCAATCCAGCGGATTAAATTAGCGTTAGTGCGATACTAATAATAAAATCCATATCTATATACATACTAATAATAAAGCTGAAACTACTGGTCGGATTTGAAAAAATATTTTTGCATCATATAGTCCAATTCTTGAGGAAGGCCATTAACCATCGCGTTAGCACCCTTAGGAGCAGAGCGAGCGAGAAAGCGAGAACGAAGTAATAGCGCGAGGGTAGCGGGATCGTCCGAAAGGGTTACCGCTGCCCTGGAACATAAAGGGCTAAGGAAGGAACACGGGTGGGTTTTAGTCAGTAAGAGTCTGACACTCCCTTCTGCTCCACCCAGAGCGGGAGGGGTCATTTGTTGATTTCCCATTCTCAAAAAAAAAGGGTGTTCTTATTCATAAATTAACCGTATGCGCACTAACCTATATCTCATTTGATGATTTCCCATCCTGAAAAAAAAAAAGTAATAGCGCGGGCAGGCGATGCAATGCGACGGGGTGGGTCGGGGAGGAAAAATTTCACGCGGACGAAGTAAATAAAAAAAAAAAAATATTTGTCACTTAAAAATACATGTTACTCGTACAAAGCCAATCACAATAAGAAAGCACACGAGTATACTGCCAGAAATCTGAGGGGCAATTCTCGTTAATTTAAGACCGTTCACAGTCTGATCTCAGTCTCAATCTGTCAAAAAATACTTCTAATTTCCCTACATTTTGACAAGGTTTTGACATTTGTTTGTCGCTGAGATGAGACTGCGACTAGATTTTGAACGTTTTAAATTCTAGTTTGGTGGTTAGGATCAGAAGGCCAATTCTCGTTAATTGGCCTTCTGATCCTAACCACCAAACTAGGCCTGGACCTGTATTTTAGGGGTCAGCGTTCAGCCATGGGGTCTAGTTTCAATATAACAGCATTGAGAGTGTCCCTATAGAAGTCGCGGGCAAAAGCTAGTTATTTAATAAGTAAGAGCGTAGAGAGTGAGTAAGAGTAAGAGAGTTAATATAACCTAAGCATCTATTTAAATGTACAGACGCCAGCACATCAAGCTACCCGAAACTGTCAAATTTTCCCATTCAACCTTGCACCTTAATGCTTTAGCGATAAAGTTGAAAATCTATTAAATAAATTTGACAGTTTGTAGTAGCTTGATGTGCTGGCGTCTGTACCCATTATTATACCAGCCTGTAACTGTCCCACTGCAGGGAAAACGCCTCTTCTCATACAGAGAAGGCACGAGCTATGATCACCACGCTTGCTCAAGACCCATTAAGTTATGTCACTATAGAACAATCGATTGGACTTCTAAAAACTAAGAAATCTATCCATAAGCTGCAACCATCTGAAATTCCAACACAAACAATAAATTCTTAGATGTCATCGTTATCTGTGCTCTTCCCAAACGCGTTACGCCAGCCGTAGGACGACCGCGACTGGCGATAGGGCCGCTTTCCATTCCATTCAGGACATGGAAGTACAGATCAATCGTCACGTCCCCCCCTCCCCCCACCGTGATCCCTAGCCTGGAGGATATCCAGACAGAGTGGCTTGTCAGTGAGGTCTCGACTGCCGCCCGCGACGCATGTGTCGCACGCACCGCCGACCGCTCGAAAACGAAAGTGATGCGGTGTACAATTGAAACTAACTAGTGATTTGTGATAACTGTACTGTATTCAGCTGTTTTTATTGTGAACGGTAAGTACTGAAAAAAACATAGTTTTTTAACAAATTATTCATTTTATAGAAGACTTTTTTTGTAAATGTACAATTTTCGGAATATGGCGTGGTATTATGAAATGGAAATTGCGTTCTTTATCAATTAAAATGCGTCACCAAATTAATTTTAGTTACAGTTAAATCAAGTTACTTGAATGGTTAGTAGTTTATCGTAATTATAAAAGTAGTAAACGATATATTAGTAGGTAAATCTCAACGTTAGAAATGGCAGTGTAAATATTTTTGCGACGCAATTAAGTTAAAATATTACCTTATCTGCTTAAGATTTCAACCAAATAGGTATAAGATATTATTTATGGCATTCATTTATTATTACTGAAATCAATATAATAGATGACTTATAAATAATGGTAGCTTTTCCTTAAAATCAACATTAAATATCCCGTTTTTGGCTGGATCAAGTTGCGCGGGAAAATCGCCAACTGTTGAGATTCTCTGCTATTGGTTCTCATCCAGTTCCATTATCTTTGTTTACATTAATTACTTACCTTAATGGCTTGCTATGTTAAATCAATATTTTATTAAGGGCTAATTGTTCCAACGCCGTATTTTTTTCGAGGAATAAAATTGACGTTTGACAGATTTTGTATGAAAAAACTGTCAAAATTTCTCGAATAAAGTTATCAGATGATTGAAAAATCAGCCCTTAGCGAGATATATTTAGTTATCTAGGTAAATGGTGTAGGTACTAAATATTCAGATTTACATAAAACTATATAATTCGAGTGTTGGTATTGTTTAATGCACTATGCGTTAATTGATTGGATTCACCTGCGTTTTATGCACCGTAAAAATATATTGATAAATAAAACAAAACTTACCATTGGTTATTTTATTAGCAAATATATTTATAAATAAATGATTTGGGATATATGCGTATTATGAACTATATACATAAATGGTGAAAACTCCATAGATACAAAGGACGTTCTAGTTACTCTTAGTCTAAGTATGCTCCCTTGAGGAACTCCTTTACAGAGTTCATTTAGATTTCATGAATTTACAGACAAGTATGTTTGAAGATTAATCCGTCATCTTTAAGAACTCAAAACCAGTTTCCAAGGAGGAGGCAATAAAATTTAGATTACCCATCGGTTTGCATAAACACTTTAATTTAATCAGCTGTCTTAAAATCGTATTGTCAAGTATTATGACTGGTCAATGTTGTATTGTTCAACCTATGTACTATTAACCTCTTGTCTCTTTAAGTTATTGAAGAGTAAAACAAGTGATTAACATATTTTCAAAATTAGCAGGTCTTCAAAAACATAATTTTCTGTCTAGTCTTTATCCAGTTTGTTGAAAATCGTAATTGAAATCAACGGATGAAATCAATTGCTTTAGCTACATAATCTGTAATATTGTCCATCATTGCTTGTTTCAATGTAGGTTGTATTGTTCAAATGAATAAGGATGCCTTTTAAAATAGTCTGGATCAGATTAGTTCGAATTATTTGTGCAGGAAGAGCTCAGTGCTTCCACGGAATTGGCCACTTCAGCTGCGTATATCAATAAATAAAACAAGTGGTTTCATTGCCGGATAGAATGACAAATTCAATCCCCCCTATTGGTCTATTTTTATCAATCGCCAGGCAGCAGGCAGCTAGTTTGCGAGGGCCCGCAACGATATTTAAATATTTCATGTCCGCTTATTTCGCGCGGAAAAGTTTTGACATATTACAATGCTCTCTTTGGGTTTGTTTCCCAAGATTGGCACTATATACATAAAAATGGAATAAGTACATACTATGTTTTACATCCTCTGTGTCCTTGGTCTAGTTGCCGCAAGCGCTACTGCTGAACATTAGGTCCTGGGTTCGATTCCCGGGTCGTGCAATGGGTTTTTCCTTATGGAATTTCTCAGTAGCAGCCCGTTATCTAGATTTGTGCCCGGTTGATGTCAATAGGTTCACCCCCTATTACATGGGGTTTATACATAACTGGCTAAATGTGGGTTTACTGTAGGTATACTTCTGCCTAATCCTTCGGGGATGGCGGCGTGATGTAGTGGTATGTATTAATTTTTGAAGTGAAAACTTCTTTAGCGGCGTTGTGCCATTTTTTTTGTGATGGGTAAAAAATGTTAAACTCGCGCCAGGACACGTGACCTGATCGAAAGTTCGTAAGACGGAGCTCGCGTCAGGACACGTGACCTGATCGAAAATTCGTAAGACCGAGGGAGAGTTTTTTGTGATGGGTAAAAAATGTTAAACTCGCGTCAGGACACGTGACCTGATCGAAAATTCGTAAGACGGAGGGAGAGTAGACCGCATTCCAAAATATCAAAAATGCACTACGTTAATATTCAAGTTTTCACTTCTACCGGCACTCCCGGAGTGCAACCCGTTTTTTAGGGTTCCGTATCCAAATGGCAACGGAACCCTTATGGATTCGTCATGTCTGTCTGTCTGTCTGTCTGTCCGTCCGTATGTCACAGCCGCTTTTTTCCGAAACTATAAGAGCTACACTGTTGAAACTTGGTAAGTAGATGTATTCTGTGAACCGCATTAAGATTTTCACACAAAAATAGAAAAAAAACAATAAATTTTGGGGGTCCCCATACTTAGAACTGAAACTCAAATTTTTTTTTTTCGTCAAACCCATACGTGTGGGGTATCTATGGATAGGTCTTTAAAAATGATATTGAGGTTTCTAATATCATTTTTTTCTAAACTGAATAGTTTGCGCGAGAGACACTTCCAAAGTGGTAAAATGTGTCCCCCCCCCCCCCCTGTAACTTCTAAAATAAGAGAATGATAAAACTAAAAAAAATATATGATGTACATTACCATATAAACTTCCACCGAAAATTGGTTTGAACGAGATCTAGTGAGTAGTTTTTTTTGAATACGTCATAAATCGTAACGTAACGGAACCTTTCATGGGCGAGTCCGACTCGCACTTGGCCGGTTTTTTTTTATTATTCTTTTTTATTTTTACTTATGCGCAGCAAACAGGCTATAAAAGTACTATTGATGTTTATCAATATTTTTTTATATGTGGCATCTCGCTGGTCAACCTTGAAGGTTGTCGGCTGCTTAAAACCGGGCATGCCTGAGGGTGCCTAAAAGGCCTCCAACCAGGGCTTAAAAAACTAAGTGACTTCACGCTAAGAGCACCCCCTGTGGGGTACGGACCTCAGCTTAGCCCGTCTCTGGGTGAGGAGAGCAAGTCACAGGCTGGATAGAATTAATATAACAATCTAAGAAGATGAAATTGTATTTATTGGAAGGAATGTAAAGCCCTACCCGTCATAATTATAATTGTTTTTGGGTCAACAGGAAGGACCTTTTTAGTTAACGTCTATTGTCCGACTGCTAAGTAAAGGCAACATTTTTTCCACTTAGGAAATTTGAAAAAGGTCCTAATTGTATAAAACGTACGTCCGCCCTTTTCATTTGCCAAGTTTTGACAAAGAATACGAGCTAAACAAAACTTTCTCGAAACTAATTTACCGCCGACCATCCCGAGTGCGTAAACAGATAATCGCAGCGATTCACAGTATTCCCAGGGTCTGCGGGCCGTACGACTATTTAATGACGAAAAGTTTATATTCAGACCATTTCATAAAACAATACTTACTTCGTTTTCTAAATTATATTATTTTGGTTCGTGCCCCTGTGTAGCTCCAACTTCCGTTTATCATACGCTTATTTCTAAAGGGAAAAGGGTCTGGTGAACTAAGTCGCTTTTTTTGCTCAGAAATGAAACCTTATGTCTTTTAATATTAATAACCACATCGGACTTCTCGTTTGAGTTTATACATACATACAAATAAATAAAAACGAAGTGCCTCGTTTGTAATGTCAAAATAACAGCTTTTTACTAAATGCATATGAAAGTATACCTATACGGAGCTTATAACAAGAAAAAAAAAACTTTCTGTCTGTTTGTTCCGGCTAATTTCCAAAACGGCTGGACCGATTTTTATGAAATTTGGTATGGAGATACTTTGAACCCTGTGGAAGGAAATAGGCCACGTTTGATGGACATACTTATACATATTATTTATTTGCCATATTATACTTACATAAGTTGAATAAACAATTCAATTGTTCAAATCCAAAAGTGGTCAAAAGGAAAGGCATTGCCATTGTGTATTACGCAATTAGGGTGCTGGGTTGCCGCTCTTCAATGTAAAATTCGGCAGTCATAAGATCCTTTTAGCAGAAAGTAATAACTCTCCGTTTTCTTTTTTGTGTCTGTAGTCTTAACATCGTTCATAATTCGTATCCAGTTACGAGAAATATAATTACATTCCATTGGAAACTCTACGGGAAATGATTTAAGAGTGTCAGGAATCCCCTCGCGAATTGTTGAGTGTCAATTGAATTAAAATAGGTCACTGTGCTAGTGGCTGCTCCGGCTGGCTGGATGTTGTGAAAAACGATATTGGAGTCAGCAATCTGACCGGGGAGGAGACGCAACTCAAGTGTAAAAGGAACCCCTTGGAGAAAGGTGGGATGTGAAAGAAAAAAAAAACTTGAGGGGTATCAAGGGACACCCGGATGGAACGAAGTATAACTGGCTTATTGCTTTCTATAAGAGAGAGAAAGAAAGACAGACAGAGAAACGACGACGTGCAGACGCGCACGCCGCACGGCTTACAACTATGTACTTTTAGCAAAAAGTGTCGTTCCAACTTTTGGTCTTAATTTTTTTTTCCGTCTAGCCCCCTTTCGCAACGCTCGATAAGGAACTTCGTTCCAATACGTTTATTTGCGGTAAGCATGACGCAGAGAAAGAACTGAAAACAAACAACACAAACTGGGGGAAAACGTACATCATACCAAAACACAAATCACATATCTACGCAAAACGGGCATCGCTCAGCATAATGCTAAAACCCTATGCGAGACAGAGCCCAGCCCTGCACCCTAATTGCGTAACACACAATCAATCGGAATCAGAATCATTTTGAAGCAAATTGCTAATCCATTGCTTCATTAGTTCGAAAAATTTGTCTGCTCAACACGTAAATAACGCAATGAATGTTGTTGAATTGTCAAAATTAAACCAATTTCGATTGATCGTGTGTTACGCAATTAGGGTGCTGATTTTCAGCGACAGCCGGCGTTGACGTGATGACGTTAACCGGTGCAGCATACGATAAGGTACAAAATAAACAAAATAAGAAATTCATGCATGTGAACATAGTAAGGACTAAGGAATGATCGAGTATACCCTGGCCATTAACCGTTTTTTGACAGCTGTCTTAGAACGAACTATTAAAAGTTAACTTTAAAATGCGTAATAAAATAATATATAAACTGCCTTATACTCGTAACTCCGCAATTTCCGCCGCAAATGAATACCGATTGGTCAGTCGTCTTACATATCGTCTAGCTTCTAGTACATCTAACTCTTACAACCTTGCTCTTATCTGTCACAGTCATTGTATCAATCACCCTTACATGTAATAATCGAGATAAGTGAATATATAAATTGCACGGCATGCAGGCGACTATGTTGACACTAGCTTCGCCTTGGCCCTGGGCGGAAACGCTCGTTGGCGCAAATTGCATTCGCCATACTTCGTTAGGATTACCGCTTGATGCTTGTAAAAACGGTGTGATGAAGAGCTTTTATTTCCGCATTTGTAATAGTGATAGTCCATTTATTTGTCAGAATATTGTTCAAATCAAATCAAATCAAAATAATTTATTTGTGATAGAGAGAGATAGAGATTATTGTTATAGAGATGTTACATCTAAATGGTCTTCACATGATCTGACCAAGATTATGTCTGGACTCTAAAAGAGACTGTGACCTCTGAGTTTGTTTCGGCCTTTCTTCTCAGAGTAGTCAGATAGGAAACGCCGACCTCATCTAGTTTAAAAAAATATGTTTGGCGTGTAAAAGTGTTTGTACAAACTTAATTACTTAAAACTTAAAAATTAACTTAAAAGTAATTTAATTAATATAAATCATACAGTTCATTTATTAAATTAAATTCCATTCGAAAACATCCATCGGTTTCTTACTAAACTTCAACTATATGCGACGAACCTGGTTACTATCTCTTTTGGTGACTGTACATAAATAAATAAAATATTGAAGGACTTAATTAAACAAGCCATCTGAGACCATTTCAAAACAAGGAATGCTTTATTTGATGTCCGGGATAATCCGAGATTCGAGTAAGCCCAAGGAACTGGAATCCTGTTTCGTTAGTGGAAGCACTTTCCATTTCCCGTCCTTTTGTTATTGTTAGTGACTATGTTGTTCATTTATTTACTAGCTGTTGCCCGCGACTTCGTCTGTGATCCTGGATGAAAAGTAGTCTGTGTGCTTACCCAGGTTATGGTCTATCTGTGTGCCAAATTTTGTCCAAATCCGTTCAGCCGTTTCAGCGTAAAAGCGTCAAAAACAAATAAACTTACTTTCGCATTTATAATATTAAGTTAGGATAGTTGGACTTTTCCACAGTGAGTTTACTGGTACTTTACAATTTGTACAATACCAACTTAAGTATAAGCGCCTCATTACATACAGAAAAGCACAGCATGCATGCTGCATTGCATTCTGCGAAGATACCACAATAAGGGCTGATTTTCCAATCGACAGATAATTTTTATTCGAGGAATAAAATTGACAGTTTTTGTATGAAATAACTGTCAAAATTATTCCTCGAATAAAATTATCAGATTAAAAAAAAAAGAAAAAAAAATTAAGATACTCCATAGACAGTTTAGACGTGATTAAAAACATGTCTACCAAAAATACGTCAATTTACGTCAGGCGCTGACTAATTTGACAGGACTAAACTAATATTTATCTTCTGTCCTTTTCTTAATGAAATAGAAAGAAAAAGATGCACTGAACTTAAGTTTAATTTAGTTTGTGAACAAGGGAATCGGCGCCAGTGTCTCATTATTGTTAATGAATCTAATCTCTAATCTTTGCGTAGGCACGGAGTAAGTCTGGCTTCAAATTATGCAAGCATCGGGTATGACCAGTCAGTCCCTCTACACTTAGAGCTAAAGGCTCACAGTCCCGGCTGACAACAAAGCGCGTTAATAAGGTACTTTATCCGTCGTAGTGGCCCTAAGAGGGTATTTCCCACGCAGCCTCGTTGGGCGGGCGGGGGGTGTTCGGATCCGGGGGCGGGCGGAATCAACAAGTGTCCTTCAAACCACCTGAGTGGCCTTTGTTGTGTGTGTAAATAAAGCCTTCTTTAATGAGCTCCCGGCCTGTTGCTAGGATCCGTAACGATATTTGAGATTGAGGTGATTTAAAATATGTAAGTATACCTACATATCATTCAAAATCTGCCTAGCCTTTTCCCAACTATGTTGGGGTCACCTTAAGTATACATATCATTATCAACATCAAAATACAGTGAGTATGTGTGTTTACACTATGTCTTAAGCTTTAGTCCGATAAAGAGTGCCTCGTTAGTCTAGTGGTTGCAAGCGCTACTGTTGAGCGTGAAGTCCTTGGTTCGATTTCCATATCGGGCAAAGTGTTATCTATTAGTTTATTACATAAGGAATTGGTCAGACTCGGAGTCTGCATTTGTGCCCAGTTGATAAAGTAAGATAATATTTATTTTGTAAAACATGAGTACAGTATGAAGGTCTTATAATTAATATGAGGTGGCTACATGTTTTGCCATTTATGGCATAAAAAATTAGTTGCACTAGACATACAAAAATAAAAAGTACAAAAACAAAAAGAAAAGAAAAAAAGAGAATTACAATGTCAAAATTAAAATTAAATGGAAATAACAACGTCAAATATATTTTTTTTTTTTAACTTTAACTCACATACACATACAGCCAGACCCGGAACAACTACCTGTAGGCAATACAAATATTTGTTCCGTGCGGGAATCGAACCCGCGATTAAAAATCGTTTAAAAATTCATCTACGCTGTAATAGCACTTCTCTAGTAATAACCCCTGAATGGACTTTTTAAATTTGTTTAGATTTAACAATATCAGAATATCAGAAAGCCAATTCTCGTAATTTAAAACGTTCAAAATCTAGTCGCAGTCTCATCTCGGCGACAAACAAATGTCAAAAACTTGTCAAAATGTAGGGAAATTAGAAGTGTTTTTTGAATATCCATTTCAACCGCGCGGCCAACTCATAAAATTGGATGAGATTGAGATCAGTGTGAACGTTCTTAAAATTACGAGAATTGCCCCTCTGGTATTTTATTATAATGTAAACAGGCTCGCCCCCTCTTATATGGGACCTTTGATTATATAGGACTTAAACAGAACTGGTAAAATGTGGGTGTAGGTGCTACGAGTATATGTACATATATATAGGACACCTCTGCCTCACTCTTTGGGGACTACTGGCGTGATGTTATGTGTAGGTAGACAGAGTGTAAACAAACAATTTTCTACTCTAAATGTGATTACATTGTTAGGACGTGTCAATTTATTTGACGAAACTTGATAGCGCTGTAAAGTGAGTCGCATCGTGTTAGAACTTCGTCTAGGTAAGGAGACATACCTTCTACCATTTGGGTAATTTTAGGAGAAGGCTTTCGATTTTGATCATTACTACCCGATTGGTCCCTACAGAAGGATCCAGTTGGGTTTGAAAAAATTGGTCAAGTCTTCTCATCGCCAATCCCACAATGTTTAAGTTTAAGACTAAGGTCTTCAACCAGTGCGTCCTGCCCGTTATATGAAATATACGGTGCCGAAACGTGGATACTCACAGTCGAGCTGGTCCACCAATTTCAGGTTGGTCAGCGCGCTATGGACCGCACTATGCTCGGAGGTTCTTTGAAGGATAAATCAGAAACGAAGTTATCCGGAAAACAACAACAGAGCAAGCAAGTCTGTGACGCCCCCTCGGTGGACCGAAAACCTCAAAAAGGTGGCTGGGACAGACTGGATACGGAAGGCGGAGGAAAGGGTGTTGTGGCGCAGCCTAGGAGAGGCCTATGTCCAGCAGCGGACTGCGATAGGCTGATTTGATTGATTGACCTGATTGGTATCAGGATTGTGTTCGTCTTATATGAGATTGAGACTTGGTATTGATAAGTCGGGCTGGTGTCCGTGACTACATAACAAAGCGAGTACCTATTTGTACAGGGTGGGCAACTTGGAGGTATATAACATTTTTTTGCCGCCATTTTGTTTTGGCGGCAAATATCATTCATCAACATTCATCATTCATTCATTTCATTTTGTTTCATGAAAATTATTTTGTGTAGATACGGCAAATTTGCCATGGAGCGTTTTACGACTGAACAAAGTGTTTTAATTATTAAAACATTCTACTCAACCCAATCATGTATTGCGGAAACTCTAAGAAAATTGCGGCCAATTTTTGGTAGAAATCCTAACCTTCGCGGCTAACAATAACTCGTTTGGTGATTAAAAGCAGCACGGCATTGTAACTGATAAAGCAGTTTTCTTACATCAAGTGAATCAGTTGGGCTTAGGAAACATGTGGTTCCACAAGACGGGGCCACATGTCATACGGCACGAGCCACAATCGACACATTGAAAAGAACGTTTCCGGGTCGATTAATTTCGAAAAACGGAGACATTGATTGGCCCCGGATTTAACAGCTCCTGACTTTTTTTGTGGGGCTACTAAAGGGACGTGTCTATGTATGCTAACAGGCCAATGAACATTCAAGAAATAAAACAAAAAAATTCTGAGACACAGTCACTGAAATAACGCAGTGAAAAGGGTTCACATCTGCCATGCTGCTAGAGGTGGACATTTGTCTGAAATTATTTTCTACACTGAATTGCCGGCCCTTAATACTATGCGCTACTTAGCATATAATATAAAAGGCAGGCATGATATAAGACAGAGTTATTAGCTGCAAATCCCGCTCAAAATACAGGTCGACATCAGCTTCTTGTGGAGAGACGTGAAGCAGGACAAGTGAGGATTAAGCTTTACTGAAGCTGAAGCTGAAATACAGCGCTGGAGTCGCTTTTTTGTAGTTCGGTACATCATATTTTATGTATTGTCAGTTAAAATTACGATATTATGTACTATGATGTTATATTGAATGAGATTCTTTGAATAAACGACGTCATCATCATCCCCTGCCTAGCCTTTGCCCAACTAAGATGTTGGGGTTGGCTTCCAGTCTAACCGGATTCAACTGAATACCAGTATTTTACATGGAGCGACTGCCTATCAGACCTCCACAACCCAGTTACTAGGAAATACGATACCCCTTGGTAAGAGTGGTTGTCAGACTTTCGGGCTACGAAGTATTAAATAATTTGCCTTAGAAAGTCGGTGCACAGTGTTATAAAATAAATTAAATTATACCTTCCCTTTCTTCTTTCAAGTCCATTATAATGATATACCTGATATATTTTTGATCTTGTTAGCAACGTTGCAAAGAATATATCGTATTCCACATCACATCGGCCTAACCAATTGGACGCTCGAGCGGTGTACGATCTCACGTAGGTATCCCTTTGAGATACAGAATCCAATTTTAACGAGATTGGGACAAATACATAAGCGTGAACGGAGGTGAACGCTACGTCTACCTATTGTGCTAAGGGTCACGTAATCGATTCAGGGGACAAATATTTGGACCACGCAAATATATGCTCTCAAGTATTCGATCCAAGTTCCAACTATGGCTGTACGGTCTTCTAGAAAAGCGGTGGCGCTTAATACAATTATGTTTATTTAATTGTCTTGACCACCATCCATATGTTAGTTACTTAGGTATAATAAATTTAAAGCTATGTTAATATGTTAATGTAACTAGGTACTAAGCTCACGGAAAAATAATATTTACTTACATTCATATTTCACCGGATGTAATGAATCACTACTGCCGATAGATTCTGTAAAAATCTCATCGTGAAAAGTTGGGTGAAGTGAGCTTAGAGTAAGCTGTCAATAGTGTCAATCCCTAGTATTAGTTAGTGTGTCAGCTCACTCCACGCTCACTTCACCTAGGTTTTCACGGTGAGATGGTTACAAAATCGCACTGCTCCATAAAAAAAAAAACTTAAGTGCTTCTTGAAAACTTAAGTGAAGTGAGCGTAGTGAAGTGAGCTGTCATTCCAACAACTAATGCTAGGGATTGATACTATTGACAGCTCACTCTAAGCTCACTTCACCTAACTTTTCACGCCGCCGTTTTTACAGAATCGATCGGCTGCATGAAGTGATTCATTAGATTCATTATCGGCGAGTATTTGTCTACTAACATCTTCGGATGGCCGATCGGGCCGAAAGGTTCTGGAGTGGGTGGCGATCGCGAACCGGAAGACAAAGCGTTTGAAATCCTCCCACAAGGTGGACCAACGACCTTGTGAAGGCCGCAGGAACCCGTTGGATGCGACAAGCACAGAACCGGTCGAAGTGGAGGTGCTTGGGGGAAGCCTATGTCCAGCAGTGGACATCTTTCGGCTGAAATGATGATGATGATGACTAAAATCTTCACAATGCTATTAAGACTTGGCCACAATGACGGCTCGCTCTCATGGAAATTATGGCACCGGGGCTTGACTTTACGGTGTCAAAAACGCTCTCTAAGAAAACACACTAACTTACATTCATACATAACGTTTCAGTGACGTCATTCGACGTATTCTATGAAGATGATGATGATTTTCGTGATAAAATTATCATTATCCTGCATCCCAATTGTGTAACACACGATAAATCGGAATGAAACCGCATTTTGATAGTTCAACAACATTCATTGCGTTATTTACGTGTTGAGCAGACCAATTTTTCGAACTTATGAAGCGGTGGATTAGCTGATTTAATGATTAAATGATTCTGATTCCGATTGATTGTGTGTTTACGCAATTAGGGTGCAGTATATCGACAAAAAGTCAAAGGATTTGGGGGATTTTTGTATTTAATTTACAGGAATGTTTGGAACAGTGAAGAGCAGTGGCGACCCGGTGAAATCAGCCCCGACTTACGAGTGTAGGTCGTGGGTTCGAACCCAGGCAGGCACTTTACTTTGTGTATTTAATTTCGGTTGCTACTAGTAACCGTTTTGCATTCGAGATGAGTCGATCTCTAACGATCTATTTAGCATATACACATACCTACATAATAATTAGCCTATAACGTGCCCACTGCTGGGACACAGGCCTCCTCGCTGTGAGAGGGAGTGGGCCGTAATCCACCACGCCGACCCAGTGCGGGTTGATAGAAGTCACATGTCTTCAAATTTTTGGTTCTAGGACATGCCGGTTTCCACACGATGTTTTTCTTCACCGTTTGGAGAGGTGTAGTAATGAAATAATTTACTCAAAGTGAAGCGCCTGTCTGGATTCGAAACTACGATCTACAACTCGTAAGTCCGGCCGTGACCACTGACCCACCACCACCACACACACACAAAATAGATATCCATATAAGTAGGTAGTAGGTACTTATAACTAACTAAATCTTGTTGTTGGTACATGTTGACGGCGATCATAAGCCGTCATCGTCTAGTCGTGCCGATGAATAATTGGTGATTAGTAGATCATTCTTGTTCACGGCGGAAAACTCATGAGTAAGATGCCATACAGACACGCCCTGTAAGTTGATTCATTTGGCAGTTTCTTACAATATCTTTTGGTATGTTTTGTAGAAAGGCGGAGAATTTTAGGTATATTATAAATTTAGTAATATTTGTTTTTATAAGATCTATTGTACACGGCACGGTTTCTTTACAGTAAAGTAAAGCTTATAAACCGCACTGTAGGAAAAACGTATCCGTCAACAAGTTTCCATAGTCACCCATACAATACAGAGGGGTAATTCTCGTAATTTTAAGAACTTTCACAGTCTGAGGGGCAATTCTCGTAATTTTAAGAATGTTCACAGTCTGATCTCAGTCTCAATCTGTAATAAATACCTCTAATTTCCCTACATTTGACAAGTTTTTGACATTTGTTTGTCGCCGAGATGAGACTGCGACTATATTTTGAACGTTTTAAATTACGAGAATTGGCCTTCTGATCTCTGTCTCAATCTGTCAAAAATACCTGTAATTTCCTTACGTTTTTGACAAGTTTTTGACATTGATTGTCACTGAGATGAGATTGCGAATAGATTTTGAACGTTTTTAATTACAGGAATTGGCCTCCTGATGACCGTGCGGCACACGGCGAATAAAACGTGGTTTTTTACGGCAAGAAAAACGTGTGTGTACCTTCGATCAATAATAGTACTAGATTAAGGATCAGGATTAATCAGGAACAAAAATCAGTCGCTCAAGCGGCCACGTTTGCACACACGTAAACATCTACATTTCTTAGAAAAAGGTTTAATAATATTAACAACTTCAGTTTATTATAAACCTTAATGCTTAAACATAAAGTTTAAAGTTTTTAGTTAAAGTTTTACATAAGGTTAAAAACATACTAATTTGTGGTGTTATTTTTCGGGCCGTTTTTGAAGCGCTTATCGGGAATCTAGTACTATTATTGATCAAAGGTGTGTACAGAGGGCTTTACGGTGTTTGTTAAGTATAGTCGACCTTGTAATTGCTTTATCACCCTTAGGTATTAGTGTCACTTGCATAGCATAAAATGGAAAAGGTCTATTTGCCTATGTGACAGTTAGATAGGTTCAACCTTAATGAAGTTTCAATTTTCTGGGAAATGTTGTTAAAATTGGTAGGAAAATTTTCGAGATAACCAGATTCGAACGGGAAGCAAGGGTGCGCGAGCCGTACTTATTATACCTACGCTGTTTAAGAAAATGCTTTGTACACCTACTGTAAGATTTTGCAATACCTACCTAGAATATTACATAGCTAACTATTTTTTGACCACTGTGTTCACATAATTAGGTACTGTCCAAATAGGTTGCTCTTTTTATTTGACGTCACATACAAATATGGACTATATGAATAAGGTAATATTCCTGAAAAAGCCACAAAAATAACGTCATAGTGAACATAATATTTATGCGATGACTACATTACTTGCGCCTGTACTTACCTGTTATGGAAATTGTTATCAATTATTATGCCCGGTACTCGTAGGTATATCCTGACTTTGCATTGTTCATTGTATATTTGTTAGGTTTGTTATTTTTGTTAATTTACTACTAGGTACTTAGTTTTTAGTAATCAACAAGCCGTGTGCGCGATGGCCATATCGGAAAAAAATTCTCTATTTAAATCTAAACAAATCTAACATTATTATACTTTTGTAAATAATTTCTAAGACTTTATGTAAATATTTTACCAATTTTAATCTATACTTATAATAAATCTGTAGAAGTGAAAATTCTGTACATTGAAAATATCCAAAAAATAAATGGCAGGGGGTGTTACTTGACCGACACCGAACCCAAAAATGTGATTAAAAAAATTTTTGTCTGTCTGTCTGTCTGTTTGTTCAGGCATCACGCAAAAACTACCGGTTCGATTACGATGAAACTTGGTATAATTATTCTTTAATATCCTGGGCACCACACTGGGTACTTTTTATCCCGGAAAAGTATATACAATAAAAAACAAACTTAATTTTGCGGTTCGATCCCTATACCCGATTACCACTGTCTGTACTGTACCAACCGCAAATACTAAGTTTGTCGTAGGTTGGGTCACCCGCAGTGGAGTTCATTTTTATTCCTTTTAGTTTTTAGAGTTATTTAGGTTTATTTAAGTCGTAGGTATAGATTTTAATTTTAAGGTATAGGTAGTATATTTGATAGTGTACGTAGTGACCGTAGGTTATTTTATAATACTGTTAGGTAGAATTAGTCATTCGTATAGATATTAGTTTTTAGGGATTTTGCTTATTTATTGAGTTTAGATTAGTTATCATCAGAAATAGGTTTATTTAGGTAGGTAGGTATTTCATTTTCTGTTATTGAGTTTTTTTTTTAATTAGGTAGGTACTTAGGTAAAGATATCATATAGGTACCCTCTTAATCACCACTAATGAGACACAATTGGTTTTCTATTGTAATTAGCTACAAAGGGCCCGCGAGATAGATGGCATTCTGGGGAAACACATACATTTTATCCTGTTAGCACGTTCCCGTGGGACAATTTCCGACATCCACGCGGGCGAAGCCGCGGGCAGAAGCTAGTACTGAATAAAACATTTATTTATTTACTCCTTTAAGGGATGTGACATCTACTAACCCGCATTTGGTCTGCTTGGTGGATTACAGCCCAATTTCTCCCGAAGAGAGGAGGCCTGTGTCCCAATGCTGGGACACAGGCCTCCTCTCTTAAGCACAATCAGCCTCCTCTCTAGTAGGCTGATTGTGCTTATGCTAGGGGATAACTTTTCAATATCCTTACTAAGTGCTCATTTTCGTTATACACTCGAGAGCAATGAATCCGGGTCACTTGAAGAATCCTAAAAATCTCGGAAACTAAAAATGCTAGGTTAATGCAATAAATTATATTTAATAGACAATGTAATACTCCTTAAATGAAGGTATTAAAACTTCTTAGTTATTGTAAAGTTATATCATAAAAAAATCAAATTTGAAAAAGGGCCACTTTCGAAGATGGAACTACGAAATTACAGCATTTGGTTTTGCTTTTGTTTGTAATCTGTCATTTATGTGGGTACATAAACCATGTTGATAGTGCTCTATATTCATTATTCAAGCTGAAATTATGTCGCTTACGCCTGAAGAATGCACCAGAATACTTACAATGCTGGAAACCGGCCGGAGTCAGCGCGATACAGCCAGGACTGTCGGTGTGTCGCTGTCAACAGTACAAAGAGTTCTCCGACGTTACGAAGAAACTGGTTCTAACCTACGCAGACCAGGAACGGGCAGAACCAGGTGTACCACAGCACGAGAAGACCGATACTTGGTGAACACCATGCTTCGAAATCGCTTTCTCACAGGAACTGAACTCACAAATCAGTTTCGACGCCTCGGAGGAAGTAACCCAAGTGCATGGACAGTAAGACGTCGGCTTGCTGAATCTAACTTAAAACCCCTTAGACCTGCAAACGGCCCTAAACTGGAGCGTGGGCATCGTATTTCAAGACTAAGATATGCCCAGAGCCACGTAAATTGGAGTATTGAAGATTGGTCAAAAGTTATGTTCTCCGACGAATCAAAATTTATGCTCTACAAGCACGATGGAAGACACAGAGTGTATCGAAGACCAGGGGAAAGATTCAAGCAAGCATGCATCGAAGAAAAAGTAGCCTACGGTGGTGGGTCTGTACTTGTGTGGGCCGGAATTTCTTCTGAAAGTCGCACAGAGCTGGTGATCATAGAAAACGGCTCTTTAACTAGCGTAAGATATGTGGAAGAAATCAATGATCACGTTGGTCCATTTATGGTCAATTTAGGTGAGGATGCTATATTTATGCATGACAATGCCCGACCTCATACAGGTAGGATTGTGAATGACTACCTTCAAGAGATTAACATTACTCGTATGGAGTGGCCAGCGCGCAGCCCGGATATCAACCCGATCGAGCATGCTTGGGACGAGCTAGGCAGATGCGTAAAACAACGAAACCCTCCCCCAATCACGCTTCGTGAGCTCAAAATTGCTCTCACAGAGGAATGGGAGAATATTCCCCAAAATCGTATAAGGAACTTGGTGTACAGCATGCCAAACCGCGTAAACGCAGTAATGGAAGCACGAGGAGGCAATACGAAGTATTAAAATTCAAGAAAATCGTAATAAAGTTCAAAAATTTCATGTTTCCTATTTTTGTTTTAAGGAGAGATCAGCAGTTTTTTTCTTTATGTAATTTTGTGTTAATAAAATGTATGGTGACTCATATTTTTTTTACTTTCATTTAAGGAGTATTTTACATTGTCTATTAAATACAATTTATTGCATTAACCTATCATTTTTAGTTTCCGAGATTTTTAACATTCTTTAAGTGACCCGGATTCATTGCTCTCGAGTGTATTATAAGGAACTCTTGGCTTTGAAGGTCCGTGGCGTTACGTTTTCTGTTTGCATTCATGTCAGCTTTTTCATAAGTGGCCAACATTTTGAAAAAAAAAATGGCGGACAGGTAAGTATGCCAGGCTCTATATAAACATCTTCAATTCCCCTTTCCATGTTTCTAAACCCATGCGGTTTATGTTAAGCGTTGTCTGTCCGTGAATTTAAGATTTTTTTAAAGTAGAAGATATTTTTTTTGTAAACGTACGGTTTTTACAAAAAGATTTTAGGGTTTACTCATACAATCGCTGCTTCATATTTGGCTAGCCAGCTAGCTTAAACGTGTAGAAAGACTCACAATTGCCAGGGATAGGTATGTTTTGTGCTACACGATTATTGACAAATGCGTGCACTGACTGGACCGGTCCACCTTGTGGTTGAAAGAACCAAAAGGCCACCTCAGACACTAATCTGCATGATCCTCAAGTCCTCATATAGCTTGATCAGGATTATGTCTGGACTTTAAAAGAGACTGTGGTGACCATTGCATTGACTGGACATGTCTACTCAATCTGTGTGGTTCTTTCCTCAAAAGATAATTTCAGACGCCAATCTACATGGTCTTTACATGATCTGACCAAAATTATGTCTGGACTTTAAAAGAGACTGTGATCTTTGAGTTTATTTCGGTCTTTTTTCTGAAAGTTGTCGGATAAAAAATATCGTCTAGTTTTAAATAATTTGTTTTTAATGCGTTAAAGAGTTTTTTTTAAACCAATTTACAGAAATTAATATCATTTAGGCGCTTTAGACTTTAGCTCCACGAGTGACAATTCTTGTGTACATTACATACGGAACTTCCTATTATAGGTGGTCAGTCTCGCTAATAACCTTGTTGACTGCCTAATTTTTACACAACTTAGCATTGACTTTCTTCGTAACTCATGCCGACTTGTTTTAACTTAACTGGTTTTGGAGTCCCTCAGATAAAGTGTAAGAAAAAGTTCTTCCATGATTATGTGTGTTCTGAAACAAAATGTGTCAATACAAGGTGGAGACGACAATACGGCAATAAATTAAACTTCATATAAATCTAATGACGTCTAATGACGTTCTGTCTTCATACAAACATTCAACCAAATATATTAGTTTAGTTACTATAGCTAGTCGAAGATTGTCAAAGCTCATAGTCAGCTCATCAATACTATTTACATAGTTTGTTTGAAAATAACACTTTTTAATTTCTATGTTTGGTTTTATCTGATAGCTTTAAAATGCTTCTTTGCACCACCCATTGCCCGTTGATTATCCTACCAGGTGCGCCCCGCGGTTTCACCTACATAAGTTTCGATCCCGTGGGAACATCGGGATAAAAAGTAAAATATCCTATATGTTAATCCTGGTTATATACCATCTGTGTGCCAAATTTCATCCAAATCCGTTAAGTAGTTTTTGCGTGAAAGAGTAACAAACAAACATCCATCCATACAAACTTTCACGTTTTTTCGTTTACATTGTAGGTATACCAATTTCGAAGCACTTTTCGAATGGTAAACTTCGGTTAAAAATACTTACCTCGGAAATTGAGCTTTTGTATAAGTTTTCTTGTAAAGGTCGTGTCGACTTTTTCTGATGCCTCCTTTAGTAATATAGGTGGGCAATCAATTCTGAATTTTTCTCCTTGTCCTTTGCGAGCTGGAACAGCTCAGCAGCCATCGTGAAGTCGTAACTGCTCTCCTTCAACGTAGACACGATAGAAAATTTAGAGTCCACTTAAGTTAATCCAAATGAAAACTACGCGTCAGTCACTTGACATAGCCGTAGTATCAGGTAGGTAGATCAGGGCTGGCAGTTAGGCGGTGCGTGTGAGCGAAGGGGGACGCGGATTGATAGCGATACCGCTAAATAAAGATTTCCGCGACGACATCCGTGCGGGGGGTCCCGCATGCTCCCACGTGCGCCCGCGCATCGCAACGCGAAAATGAATGCTGTGATTGGATGAAAGTTTCGACATCAAAATATTGATGCTACAGGGCTGAATTCTGGATGTACGACAATCAGCAGAACAAAACTTTCTGATGTGGTCGAACAAATAAGTACCAAAAAATTGGCAAAATGTTGTTTATTACCAGAGTATTGAATAAAACTTGAGAGGTGTCAAGGGACACCCGGATGGAACGAAGTTCAAAGAGAGAGAGAGAGACAGACAGAGAAACACGCGCACGCCGCACGGCTTACAACTATAGCAAAAAGTGTCGTTCCAACTTTTGGTCATAATTTTTTCCGTCTAGCCTCCTTTCGCAACGCGCGCTAAGGAACTTCGTTCCAAAAAGCGCAAAATAATAGTATTATCTTAGAACAACCCTCTGGTTAACTTTTCCTAACTCTAGGTTGGACCTCCAGTCTCACCAGAGTGCAGTAGATAAGGCAGTTAAGTGTCTTACTTGTTTCATTTTCGCTAGCTGAGCATAAGAACTCCCTCTGTGCTAAATTAGCCGTAAGCGCGGCTGCTGAGAGTGGTATCCTGGGTTCGATAACCAGGTCGGTAAAAGTATGTTTGTGTTTCTCCCTTCCGTTTTGAATATGGGTGTCCTATACAATTCTGCCTGGGGATAACAGAACAAGGCTCTCGAAACGGTGAAGAAAAACATCGTGCGGAAACCGGCATGTCCTAGAACCAAAAAAATCGAAAACTTGTGACATGAACCAACCCGTAATGGGCCCGCGTGGTGGATTACGGCCCCCTCCTTCTCACAGAGAGGAGGCCTATGTCCTAGTAGTGGGAAGATTATAGGCTGATTATGCTTGGGGAAAATAAACAAAATAAAGGGTCTTACTACAAAAACTTAAACACTTGTTGAACAAGTGTTTAATGTCAGTGTATGTCAAAGTCCATGTAATTATGTCGTGTTTAAGAGGTGTTTAGCCTAACCAACTGATAAACACTGTTTTGTGGTAGTCAGGTAAGGGTCTTACTATAAAATCTTAAACACTTGTTTAACGTATGTCTAATGTCAGTATTACGTCAAAGTTCATATAATTATGTCGTGTTTAAAAGGTGTTTAGCCTAACCAACTGATAAACACTGTTTTGTGGTAGTTAAAGTAAGAGGTCTATAATGTGAGTTTGTGATTGCTCATTGTATAGACACTACATGTGCATCAAATAATTTAGCGATATTAGTGCACGTGCTCGGCCGAGACTACAATAGGTCGACGTGCTCTGCCAAGAGCTACTCCTAATATTAACTGAGGAACGCAGCGCGGTCACGGTAGGGTGACCAGAGATACTGTGTCATCAGGATATGTCCTAGTTTTGATTTGTTAGTACCTATTATAATATCAGATCGTTTCTTCTCGACCTCCGTGTATCACTAACGGGATGCAGCAGAATACCAGCGTCAGGTATTGTACCTGGCATATGCTGAGCTGGACTCCCATTTGGTGCAACCACGATACACACCGCCCAGTAGTGATCGACCGTTATAGATTTACTTGTGCGAGGTGTCTATGGGTCAATTTAGCTTTTTAATTTTTTTTTTATATATCACCTTTTTTGATGTTTTTTTTTATTACTTATATTGTGTTTTGTTGCACTGAATAAACGTTTTATCTATCTATCTACGTACAGTCACGAGCATAACTAGGTATGCATTCAAAGGCGATTTTCTCCTTTATTTCCTAATGAAATTTGATGTTGGTACGAACACAGTATTTTCGAACCCTAGGTTTTTGCAATGTGTGGTATTTCATTGTTGTTTTCGTTATTTCACGCAAAAATGGCTATTAAAAGTTTCCAAGTGTTGACATATCGTGACTGTACAAAATCAAAAATAGTTTGCTTAAATTAGGCTGAGGATCAGCACGTTTTGAAGGTCAAAATTACATAAGACAGTACCCCAAAATGCTCGCTTTTCACAACTTCTTAGTGGTATAGTAGGTCTGTTCGTAAACCATACATACGCTTATAGATAAATGTCCTCACAAAAGCCACCAAAGCTTTAATTTGGAGACTCAACAATTGCCATTGTTCCGTTTGCTGAGTAAAGACAAGTTAATCAAATGAACATTTCCAGAACTGTCAACATTAGATTTCTACTGAATATAAGATCAATATGACCCAGTAAGTGTAGTTTGGTAGGGTACTTTGTAGAGGTCAAGCCGTAATAACGTCAACAGTGTTTACGTTTAAAATTATGTTTCGTTAAGCGACGAAAGCGTCTAAAGAATTGAATTAAGTTCGATAAAGAGTTGTAGGTCGTAGGTTCAAACCCAGACCTGCTTTACTTTGAGTAAATTATTTCATCACCACTGCTCTCAAAACTGCGAAAGAAAACATCTTGAGGAAACCGGCATGTAATAATTCGAAGAGATGTGTCATCTAACAATCCGCAATGGGCTCGTGTGATGGATTACGGCCCACTCCCTCTGATTGAGAGGTGGCCAGTGTCCCAGCAGTGGGAACATTATAGGCTGATTATGATTATGAAAGCGACAAAAGCGTCCAAAGAATTGAATTGCAGACCGGTCAACGGAAACGGTCGGTTCTGCAAAACGTAGTAAATGAAATGTCCCACATCAATCTAAAATGTAGTCCCCCTACCCGACCCGATTCCATCGAGCGCGATAGGCATTGTCTCGTCATTTTATCGGCGTATAATTATTATGATTTATGGTCAATCTTCTCGCCGGACATTCCCAGGAATCTCTGACAGTCTAGTCTAGACCAAGTTTAAGAACTAATTAGTGTTTTGAGCTACAAAACTGGTATAGTAATGGGGCCAACTGCTCTGCGTATTTATGTTGAATGCGAAATAAAGTGACAGTAACTAACTAAATTGATGCAGTTATATGTCGCTTATCCAGCAGGTTAATATTTTGGATAAAAATATATCTTTCGGTTATTTTCAAGTGAGATAATAAATGATGTCATTAATTAATAAGTTAATGTTATCTAGTATTGAGCCACTGAACATACAGTCAACGTCAATCAACAAACGAAATAAGAGAAGATCAGGGGGGGGGCAATTCTCGTAATTTTAAGAACGTTCATTGTCTAATCTTAGCCCCACGAGCAACTTAGCTAACTAACTGTTTTGTCTCTGTCGCTGTCTCCTCGCCGAGATTTGGACGATGCGCACACGGGAGCGACAGCAACACTACTTTTTTGTAAAATTTTCGATTGAGCGGCAACTCGCTAGCCGGCCACTTTTTTGTCGTCGTGCGCGCACTTGCATTACAATATTTGCAACTAATAGAGGGGCGACAGTTGCGTCCAAACCCGCGGACGAAAATGTCTCCCAGCTGTTGCGTTGCTACATGCACGCACTTTCATACAAACCGGTAGACTTGATGTGAGAGACAAATGAGTTGCTGAGACAAAAGTTGCTAATCTGTCAACAATACCTATTTCCCCTACATTTTTGTTTTATTTTTACATTGATTGTCGCTAAGATGAGATTGCGAATTTGCGACTACATTTTGAACGTTTTTAGTTACGGGAATTGTTCTGCAGGCCATGTAAATACATAAACCACTGACTAATATATTTTTTTTCTATCCCCAGAAACAAGAAGCAACAACCATGCCGCTCCAAATTCGAAGAAACCGATGCGCGTCGTTCGTGCGCGACAACCTCCTTACGCTACTGACCGTCATCGGCGTGGTCTCTGGCACCATCCTCGGCTGCGGCCTCCGGGCTTCGGGTCAGGAGTGGTCGCGCCGTGACGTCATGTACTTCCAGTACCCCGGAGAGCTGTTCCTTAGGATGCTGAAGTCCCTTATAGTGCCGCTGCTGGTGTCCAGTATCGTTTCCGCTATTGGGTCCCTGGATTTG
The DNA here is from genome assembly GCA_945859715.1 of Apamea sordens. Taxonomy (NCBI): domain Eukaryota; kingdom Metazoa; phylum Arthropoda; class Insecta; order Lepidoptera; family Noctuidae; genus Apamea; species Apamea sordens. Next base: position 5,057,788 of record OX244002.1, read on the forward strand.
AGTTTATCTGGCAAGTGAGTTGGTTTTTATTTGTTAAGTAATGATATTTTTGTCTGTGCCCGCCCCGATATAGTTTTACCCAGCTACATGTAGTAGAGCTACGTTGAAACTAATTACCATTTTGTATGCGAGGCCACTGACAATGTGCAGCTGTGTTCGTGGCTACTTGACAAAGTTCCGGTCAACTGTACAGATGCCAGCACATCAAGCTACTACAATCTGTCAAATTTCTTTAATACATTTTCAACTTTATCGCGGAAAGAATTACGGTTCAAGGTTGAATGGGAAAATTTGACAGTTTCGGGTAGCTTGACCTGCTGGCGTCTGTACGTTTTCGTCAAACAGAAAAAGTGTGACAAGAATGTAAAAAAAAAATTCAAAGACACGTCCCTAGATTCTCCCACTTCTGACAAAGGTCTCCGCCATACTTTCCTAATTGTCTTTATTTAGCCTTCTCCGGCCAATCGGTCAGGAACGAGTCACCCTTCATTAGCGCTTTCATGGATAGCTTCTCGTTCTTCGGTCTGTTCTTGTCTCCTAACTTCTGCCAAATCTATGTTGTCCCAGTTAATGTCGGCGCCCGCTAAAGCCAGCAGAGCAGCTGGAGTCACTGGGCACTTGGGGACATATTATCGTTGTGCTTTCCATATCTCCATATGTATGGGTGGTTTGGACCATAATCAGTCACGCTGGTCCAATGCGGGTTTTAAGGTTTAGTCCAATCAAGAGTGAGCAGAGTATACCGCGTGCAGGTGAAGTTGGCGTGGGTTCCTTAGCTGGAATTGGGAACTCCTTACACTCGTTTATTTTATTTTTGTTTTATTATATTATTATAGTTAACCTGTACTGATCCATTGCTGGGTAAGGACCTTTTCTCAAGAGTGCTTACCCAGCAACTTTGGTTGAGAATAAAGTGGGTTTGTGACAAATTCTCTTGCCGCAACCTGCAACTAACTCCTCATTCCTTCTAGGGTTGGTCTCCGCGCGATCATCTACTACATGACTACGACGGTATGTGCTGTGATGCTGGGCATAGCCTTAGTTACTACCATCAAGCCGGGCAAGGATCCGGAGGCCTACACCCAGCCTAACGCCACCAAGCTTAACATCAAGGATACTCTGACGTCAGATACCCTGCTGGATTTGATCAGGTCAGTCTTTATAATGAACATAGTGTTAGATATATTTCTACAATATACAACTAACACTAAAATGTATCATATTTTGTACAAAGAAATAAAAAAGGGGAAGACCTCATTAGACATCTAAAAATTTGTACGCATCGCTGTCAATGGGAAAAGTGGCCATAGGGCTGGCAGTATTGCCATGTTGGGTGGCAATGCTGAATCATAGGCCCAAAAACAGAGTTTTAGATGTTGACGTAAATCTTGGCTTAGATATTCTCGAGATTAAAACTTTAAGTTTAAAATATGTAATTGTTTAATAAATGTTAGTTTTCCTAACATAGGGGAGGGTAACAACCATTTATCGGCCACAACCGCAGAAAAAAATGTACTGACTGAGTACAGTTGACGGCACGGTTGGCGCAGTGGTTAAGCGATTGACTGCTGCGCTGCGTGTCGCGGGTTCGATTCCCGCACGGAACAAATATTTGTATGACCTACATGTATTTGTTCCGAGTCTGGGTGTTTTTCTATCTATAATATGTATGTATTTACAAAAAAAAAATGTATTTAAGTAGTTTATCAGCCATCTTGTTACCATAACACAAGCATTAGGTTGCTTAGCTTGGGACTAGATGGCGCTGTGTGAAATTTCCAGGGATATTATATTATATATTATTATTAGTACCGTTACATCAGTCCTATCATTATGTATTCTGTAAAAAAACAACTGCCTCGTGGAAGGAAAATTATTGAGTCTCTTCTTAGTAACAAAATTATAATAAAAAAATATATAATAATTTGCTTACACGTGTCTGGGAAAATTAAACGACCTACAATTTACAAAGGCTTCGAAGACCGTGTATGAAGTTACCATAGTGAATCAATACCCGTGGGTAGCAAAGCGGGCAGCCTAATATTTTCCTCATATTCCCGAGAAAAGGAAATATAATAATATTATATTTCCTTTTACATATTATGTAAGGTATATTTCCGTATAAACGTGCAAATGCAAAGGCAAATCCTCTTTACATTGGAGACCTCAGAGGGACGATTGAATACAAAATGGCGCAGAATTATCCGAAGCAATTTCGTAGCAAGCTTTTTTATAATAATCCTTAAATGAACACCGACTATTGTTGATTGTGGTTTTTAATCTGAGGATATCTCTTCTCTTTTCTTGTTTTTTTATGTAATTAAATTGATTGTTTGTGATTGTAAGTGTGAATGATTATAATTTTGTAATATAGAGGACCGTTACAACGGTTGTGAATCATATTTTTATCAACATATAATCTGATACTATCCTGCAAACTGTAAAAAAATGTAAGTAAAGGACATTCAAGTGTCGAACATTTTATACACAAAAATAAACGTTAAAGAGTACTGGTTTAGTATGGGAAATGACCTTTTGAGCATTTTTTACTATTACTACGAAAGTGTACAATTAACCCCCCGGCTGCTATTTGAGATTGAAAATGCCTAAAATCATATTTTTATAACAACATTCAAAATAAAATACCAACTTTTAATAGTTGTTTTGTGCAGTTGTTTTAAAATGTTCTTAATATTCCGAATAACATACTTTTAATTGAATTTAACATCCTGAACATGTTTTAACTATAAACTAGTTATAAACATATGATTTTTAATCTCAAAAAGCAGCCGGGGGTTTAATTGTAGACTTTCGCAGTAATAGTAAAAAGTGCTCAAGAGGTCATTTCCCATAAGAAAACGGTTCTTTTTTTTTCTGGCCAGCACTTTAAATTTTGGGTACTTTAAATTTTGGGCACGAAATGAATTTCGCGGGCTACCTTAGCCCATGCCCCTTAATAAGTCGACTCTCTTTTTTTTCTTATTCTCTCACTCCCCTAAGTGCAATTGCAACATTTAAACACATATAAAACCGCGCGACATTTCCATTTCCAGAACATAGGTACGAGAGCCGTATGGTTCTCGTAACTAGATCGCATCAAACAATATTCGTATAATGTGACGCGAGATGATTGGCTTAATACTCTTAATAGGTGCTACATAGCAGATAATTTCGCCATCCGGGTGACCCGCGCCAAATTAGGTTGATAAATGATACGCATGATTTGAATACATTACGTGTTTCGAGGTAACAGTGTTGGAGTTTCCAGTTCCGGCTACGAATGACGATGTTGTTAGTTACCCTTTTAATTGTTAACTCGGAAAATATTTATATAAATGTGTATGTACACACGGCTACACATCAAGCTATGCAAAACCAGTATTAGCTGACCGTTCATTGTGAGAAAATATCATACAAAGTGAGGCCAAGACGAACTGGTTTTGTATAGCTTGACGTGTAGCCGTGTGTACATACGACTTAAAAATATAATATAAATATAGTTTCGTAACACACTAACAATGGGAATGGCTTTCATTTCGAAAGTTCAACAAAATTCATTGCGTTATTTACGTTGCTGAGTTGACAAATTTTTCGAACATATGAAGCAATGGATTAGCTTAGCAATGATTCAGATTGTGATGTAGTGTGTTTCGCAATTATGCTAGTGTTTCTTTTAGCTTAACTTCGAAGGAAACTGAGGTGTTATGTATATGTCTTTTATGTAAAAACCTTAGGCTTATCATGGTTAGACAGAAGCTGTGAAAAATACATGTAGGTATACGTTACATTAGAAATTGATGGCCATCTTTGAAAGGGGCGACCTTTCATCCACAGTCCATTGAATACTAAATATTGCCTTAAAACTAATTTGGTTAAACGTGTGATTTTGAGAACCATGTTAGCCCGCAGGTTTGCGCCCTGTGGTAGGGATGTGAAAAAGTATCTTTTAAAGCCTACTGTCAAACCTAAACGTGCAGCTTGTTAATGAAGCATACGCAGAGGGCCTACAACGTCCTACGCGTTCAGCATAATAATGGATTTAGCACGTTGATGGGGCTTCCGCGCTTCTGCAGAGCTTCGAAGCCCGTGCTTACGATTTTCATGTCATAGTGAGAAAGAGGGTGGCGTCGATAATGGGTAGGTTAGGGAGGGTCCAACAGCATCCTAAAAACATTGTATCGCAAGGTCGACAGCTCCTTTTTTAGGCACTTGGTGCAGAGGCACGTGGCTAAATAATAACAGCCGCACAGGTCGATCGGTCAGGTTAAGCTACGCTTGCCGCGGTTGGTCTGTGGATGGGTGACCATCTTTACATACCGAGACCCCTCCGTGACTCGGAAAGCACGTTAAGCCGTTGGTTCCGGCTGTCATTCGTGGATCTTTGACAGTCGTTACGGGTAGTCAGAAGCTCGAAAGTCTGACAACCAGTCTTACCAAGGGGTATCGTATTACCCAGTAACTGGGTTGTGGAGGTCAGATAGGCAGTCGCTCCATGTAAAATACTGGTATTCAGCTGCATCCGGTTAGACTGGAAGCCGACCCCAACACAGTTGGGAAAAGGCTAGGCAGATGATGGGTGCAGAGGCACGTGCCAACATGTGTTGAGCCTCGTAGTTATTAGTTGTTGTTAGTACTTAGTGGGTTAGTTTGTCAAAATAACATCGTTTTTATGTCCTTGTTACTAATACTATAGGTATGGATCATGTGTACTTTTATGTGTGATCTGCAATTAATAATTCATTTATTCATCAAGTAACAAGGACTCATTAATACACAGAAATTAAAATATTGCACAAATCTTACACTAGAACACACTGAATACATTATACATTACATTACACACAAAACGCAAAAACAATAACCACACAAAACATTTTCACACTGACAGCCGACGACTGTAAGTGACGTGCAAGTCACTGCAGCGTCTGATATACGGACAGTCGAGCCTGCCGGCTATCATCACCAGCACGCTGTTGGAGCTGCCACGAACTCTGCGTACCAGGGACGCGCAAATTAACGTAATATGTATATAAATGACTAGCTGCACCTTCGTCCGCGTGAAATTTCTTGTTCCCCAAATCCATCGCGTCGCATCGCATCACCTGCTCGTCTGTCACTTAATTTTCACTTAGCGACCTTTCTAACTTTTTTCTTATTGCTCGGCTCCTAAGAGTCGCAAGGGATGTTAAATAGCCTATAGTCTTCTTCAAGAATTGGACTATCAAATTCAATAATAATTTTTCAAATCTTACCGGAGTTCCACAGATTAGCGCGTTCAAACCAACAAACTCATCAGCTTTTTTTTTAGTATTAGTAGATAGATTAATCATTCAGAACTAGGTAAGCTGCGCTAAACTGTACCAAATAAAAACTAAAACCATTAAGTCGTTCAATTGCTAGCACTGCTCTTGGCCAGCAAAGATCGGAGGTCACAGCTGTCGCGCCAGTGCCCATAATTGCCCATCACCTGATTTATTGCTCTATTGCCCGCTCCTCGACGCTGTAACAATGTGTCAATTGTTTAACACCTTTCATCCTCATATTGGCGTAGATAATTGAGTACTGACTACTGTAATTGTTTAAAAAGGCAATAGGTGCTATAATTGGTTGCATTGTTTTATTTTCCATTATTGAAAAGGACCTGGATCGCTTACATTTTTTTTTGTGTAAAACATGCTTATTAGCAAAGTGAACCTTGCTTTAAATATCAGAAAGATCAAAATTCAAGCTACGTAGGTATTAAGGGGAAAGCGCCTGGGTAACCGGCAAAATTCACATTTCCTTACGTTTTTTGACTGTTGAATGACTATTTCATGAAATATCACTCAATCGGGTGTTAAGAACTTGGAGAGATGATTATAATTCTGTTAATATATACTTGTCGAAGTATCATGCTGAGACCTGAGCCTTTTGGCCTCGTATAGGACTTTCTGTTTCTTTTTGTTACTTTTTTATACTTATAATCTGTTTTTTTTTTTAATTTTTACCTGTGTTTAGTTTCGTTTATGATCTTCCTGTACAAGTAGCAATAAATACTTTTTCTTTTTCTATCTTGTTACCGTCGCGAGTCATATTTTGTTCAATATACAACCTGCAAATTACAAAATCGTAAGAAAATTTGAATTTTTCGGGCTGCCCTGGCGCTTTCCATACGATGCCTTACTCCAGTGAGTCTTACACAGTTCATGCATATTAATTTGACATTAAAAGTCATTACAATATTTCAACAACAAGTTATTTTAGAAAATACTGAATTCACACCTGGTGAAGCGTTAACTCAATTTTGAATCCAATATTAGGGATGATAATATATCTTCCTTAGCCAAATGAACAGCACCCTCATTGCGTAACACATCATCAATCTCAATCTGAATCACTTTGAAGGATATTGCTAATCCATTGCTTCATATGTTCGAACAATTTGTCTGCTCACCAATGTAAATAACGCAATGAATGTTGTTGAACTGTCAAAATGAAAGCCATTGCTACTGGTAGTAGGTTACGCAATAACCTCGCAGGTGGGTTTGCATTCAAAGTGAGCTCTCAAACCTCATGAAGTCATGAGTCATCAAAGACCATACGTAGCCTAACTCAGACATTGACAGGGGGGCGCTATTGGTAAACATTTGTGAAATTATCACAGAAATTGTATTGACAAAACAAGATGGCGGCGTTAGTTCTAATTTTGGCCACACGCTAAAAACCATGTAGTGTTGTATGCGACGTGTATGACACGCTAAACGTGTCCTATGCGTGACAATATATGTCATGTTCTATGCGTGTAGCATGGCGAGATAGGTAATTGTCAATTGCAGCCGGTGTGAGAGGAGTGATGCGCGCCACAATTCACGCTTGTTGCTTCGTTCACTTATTTATACTGCGCCCTACATACTGCGTAGGGCTGCCGGGAGATACACAAACCGAGAGATATTAGATAGATGCAAGACACTAATCTATAATCATTCGTGGTTTGACGCAGTTAAGGACCAGCGCAGGCTGCGCTAGGACTCTGAGATTATCTCTAACTTCGTAGGTGCGTTTAGATAATATGTCACATTCTTTAATATCCAGACTTGTGTTAAATAAATATCATTATCTGGTAGACCTTTAAGATTAAGTGTTACAATGGGTTATGAACTCAAGATCCTCAGCCACGAAGAATACGACGGCGTAGGAACATAATGGTACCTATTCGCATTCTTCATTCACAGTTTTATAGTTCACCTCTTAGTTACCTTTGATTTCCAAGACGTTTTCTAGGTGTCGTTACACTTTACTATGTTACTAACGATTTCCTGTGCTTGTTATTAGGGCTGTCGCCAATATCATTGGTGACCCGTCATTTTTTTTAATAGAATTGTATAGAATAGACATTTATTTTGCAAATATGGGTAATACATAATAGATGTTATAATACATTAAAGCTCAGCCATATTTCACCATTCGGCATGCAATTTTTATATTATTAACATTCAATCAAGTTTAACCAAAAGCCAGTAGGCCAGATCCATCAATCCAGAGCAATTCAGGAAATTCTTTTCACTGATAAAAACTCTATTACAGTTCCTTGTCCGATCCTCCTGAAACCGATGATTTTTGTCCGATCCTCCTGAAACCGATGATATTTGTCCGATCCTCCTGAAACCGATCATTTTTGTCCGATCCTCCTGAAACCGATGATATTTGTCCGATCCTCCTGAAACCGATGATTTTTGTCCGATCCTCCTGAAACCGATGATTTTTGTCCGATCCTCCTGAAACCGATGATATTTGTCCGATCCTCCTGAAACCGATGATTTTTGTCCGATCCTCCTGAAACCGATGATATTTGTCCGATCCTCCTGAAACAGATGATTTTTGTTCGATCCTCCTGAAACCGACGTTACACATGTTTATACAAATAAAGTGCATCTTTATCTTTACCGATGATATTTGTCCGATCCTACTGAAACCGATGATATAAATTGTGCTACGTCAAGATAATTCACGATAGGTTCGTGACTCCTTTCACACACTAACTCGATTCCAAAATAACAAGCTTTATATCCCTTCCCGATAGCTAGTAACGTAATTAGTTAACAGCTCAACACCCAGGAGACACGAGCTGTTGATATAGTTTATCGTGCTTCCCACGGGGAGATAAACCTTTGGCAAGCTACGTTTATAATGTTCCTACAAACGTAGCTTAGCAGCCTACGTACAATGCTTTACACACAATTTCACAAATGTTAAGACGATTCATTTAGTAAGTTCATTGAGCGACATTGTGTTGATGAAAGTGCTGTGTCACAAAAACTGTTATTTTTTCATTTATTTAAGTAGTTCATTAACAATTTTCCCATTCTGTCGAAATGTATTACAGTAAAAACTAAACCAACATGAAGAAATATAACTTAAAGATTAAAAAATAATTATGAATACCTGGAGGTTTTAAAACAATCCTCGAAGTAAAAAATATTCTAAATAGTATGTCCTCTGATCATTAAGTACTGAGTCAGTGTCAGTCAGTGACATGGTTCCTTTTGAATTGAATCTGAATTTTGTTTCGGTGATTGGTTCCTAGTTTGCTTCCTAAAACCATTTAAGTATTCAAACAAAAAATATTATTGGAACGAAGTTCCTTATCGCGCGTTGCGAAAGGGGGCTAGACGGAAAAAATTAAGACCAAAAGTTGGAACGACACTTTTTGCTATAGTTGTAAGCCGTGCGGCGTGCGCGTGTTTCTCTGTCTGTCTCTCTCTCTCTTATAGAAAGCAAGCCAGTTATACTTCGTTCCATCCGGGTGTCCCTTGACACCTCTCAAGTTTTTGTTTAAATCTTTTCTTTGTTTTCTCCTCACCAGCTGCTAATTAAAAAAAAATGTACAAGTTATGAATCAATTATTTTCATACGACACTTCTACCATATGACTAGGTCCTAAAGCACTTGTCTTATTTTCCTGGTTCTGTTATCTACAATTTCCTGACGGCATCTCTAGAACTTAGGTCATCATTGTCGTATACACCGACTCATCCTGTAAAGCTTCCGTTCAGTACCTATGCGTCAAGACAGTAAGCATACAGTGCTTACTCTCTTGACAGCCCTACGTACCACATCAATCAAAATAAGACAATGGTGCTCACGCGAGTGACGGCGGGACATCAGGTGTTGTGACGTCACAAGATCCAGATCACTGGCAGACCAACTAACCATTGAGCTTAGAAACATACGTATGGTTGGGGCAGATGGCACCAAAAATGGTAGCTTTCCATAATGTTTGAACGACGCGTACCACGAGGGCTGGTTCGAGGTGGCGCGAGAAAAGAGTTCGTGGAAGGATTTGCATTTGGGGGAGGCCTTTGCCCAGCAGTGGAACAGTATAAGATAACATTGTCCGCGTGGTGGATTATGGCCCACTCCCCTCACAGAAAAGAGGCCTGTGTCCCAGTAGTGGGAACATTATTATGCTTATTCTATACAAGTATACATTGAGAGATTACTGCCCGCGCCATATATCGGTTTGACCATGCATATGGACATACGAAACAAGGATTGGCTTCAGGGAGTAGTCACTCTGGCCATAACAGTAACTTATCATGTTGGTACCTACTTAAAGCAGCCTATAAAGTCCCAGAGATGGAGCTCAAATGCTTTTGCTCGTCGTCAAGCCCCAAAATGTTGCCACCCTATAACCATATTTAGCCGCGGTCGCCTGTTCACTTTCCGCGGTTAATGGAATGATTCAATTTGTGAGAAATTCTGTTAGCCCTCGTAATTTTTGGGCGGTATTTTTGCGTTTTAAATTGCGTAGGTTGCCGACATTATTTTTAGTATTTAAAAAGCTACTAAAGTTAGTTTTCAGGCTTAGCATAAGCATAGCATAATCAGGGCAGATACAGGCCTTCTCTCGGTGAGAGGGAGTGGGCTGTAATCCACCAAGCGGGCCCAGTGCCGATAGAGGTCACATGTATTCGAATGTTTTGGTTTCGAACCCAAAACCTACAACCAAGGGCGGATCCAGGGGGGGGGTCATGGGGGTCATGACCCCCCCCTGGGCTGAGTCCAGGACCTAGGTGGACCACTAATTAAAATTGTTGAACAAAATGTTTTTATATATTTTTTGTCACAATATAGATTTTATTTATGTACTTTCAATTTTTAATTAATTTAATATAATACTTTGTTTGACGCTTTAGCTAAAGAAGTAGCTGAGCAGCTAGATGTAGAAATTAAATGTCCCAGAATAGTGTCAAGACAAATACATAGGGCCAATAACCAACCTGCTCAATCTGCTGAATAGTATTTCAGCAGAGCCATATACATCCCTCTTCTGGATTCAATAATAAGTGACCTACAGGACCGTCTGTCTCCTGAAATACTTAATTTCTTTCAGCTAAGCGTTTTCATGCCAAAAAGCGAATACAGTAATCAAGACATTGAAACTGTGAAACAACTAGCAACCGATTATACGTTGTTACTAGATAATACTTCAGTTTCTGTCGTTGTAAACGAATATCGGCTGTGGATGGTGAAGTGGCAGCGGAGTCAAGACATACCGCAGTCGATTTCTGACCTTATTTTAGATTGCGATATTGAGATGTATCCTAATTTAAGAAAATGTTTATGTATTATGGCTACACTACCTGTTAGAGTAGCGACAGCAGAAAGATCTTTCTCTACGTTACGAAAAATCAAATCGTGGGTAAGAGCTTCAATGGTTGAAGAACGTCTAACCGGACTGGCACTTCTCCACGTCCATAAAAACGTACCCATTGAAGTAGATGAAGTGCTAACGCGTTTCGGGAGAAGACGTAAAAGAAACATTTATTTTGTTATTTAAATATAGGTAGGTATTTTTAAGTGTAATGTAATGTAGTCCTTTATTTAGTTTCGGACATGTAACCCCGCGTAATGTAGTTAATGTTTTTAATACACTTACCTATGTCTAAAACACCGGTGATTATTGGGGCATCTCCATTAAACTTTTAAGTAATATAATAGACATCATAGCTGTTACTTTTAATAAATGTGTTGATTTAGGAACTTTTCCTGACCTCATGAAGAGTAGTGAAGTTATACCATTATTTAAATCAGGTAATAAGAATGACGTTGGCAATTTCAGGCCTATTTCTATCGTATCTGCATTTAGCAAAATATTTGAAAAGTTAATACTCAAGCAGTTGCTAAGATACCTCCTCCATAGACTATACACTTAGAAACTGAGAACCTCCTCCGCCTTAATAATGCAATTTGTGCGAAGACTTGTTCCTTAGTTTCTGGTCTTCGCTTTCATTCGTCTTTAATAGGGTCCAATGTGTAGATGTTAATGGTGTAAAATCTTCCGGGCTACCAGTTCAGTTAGGTGTTCCGCAAGGCTCAATACTGGGTCCATTCTTGTTCTTAGTATATATCAATGATTTACCATTCCATTTGAAGGGCATCTGTGACATTGTACTGTTTGCAGATGATACCTCTCTTATTTTTAAAGTAGACAGGAATAGATAAGATTTTGACGACGTAAACAATACACTCTCAATAGTTACAGATTGGGTTACGTCAAATAACCTAGTTCTCAATACCAAGAAAACGAAATGTGTAAAGTTCGCCTTATCGAATGTTAGAAATCTAGGACCCAACATCGTCTTGGATAAAGAGGTGCTTGAAACTGTAGGCTCGGCAATTTTTCTAGGACTAACAGTAGATGCCAAACTTCAGTGGGGACCTCATATATCATGTCTAGCAGGAAGGCTCAGTTCGTTGCTTACGCCGTCAGGAAAGTAAGACAATACACTGACGTTAATACAGCTCGTTTAGTCTATTTTAGTTATTTTCCCAGCGTTATGTCCTACGTGTTCTGCTGTGGGGCAAAGCCGCTGATATACAAAATACAATTGTCCTTCAAAAACGAGCTGTTGGAGCAATTTACCAGCTAGGTGCCAGAGTTTCTCTAAGAGATTTTTTTAAAGATATTGGTATTCTCACGGTTGCATTACAATTCATATTTGCCAACATCTTATATATTAGGTAAAATTTACACTTGTACACTAAAAACAGTGATATTTACAGTGTTAACACTAGAAATAAGGACAAACTACGTGCCCTCTTTCACCGGCTTCATAAGGTTCATAACTCATTTGTTGGGCTTGGTATAACCTTTTATAACAAGATACCCTCTTTTTTGCGACTTTTAAATGCGTTTAAAGCTCAAGTAAAATCCAACCTTGTTCAAAGGCATGCTATTCCATCAACGACACACATCACTTATACGATAAGAATAGTTGGTTGCCCTAATTTAACGCAAGACAATGTTTATGTTCTTTCTCCAGAATTAGCTTAGTGACAGGTTATTATTTATATAACTTATTTATTTATTTTACTTCGATGGTCTTAGTTTATCATTTGTGACTTCAAGTGACAGCTATGTGAACAGAACCCAGCAATGCATAAATATATAAGCTGTCACGCCCTTTATGCCTGGAGGCTTTTATTAGGGTAGTAGTAAGTTTTTTATTTACATTTTAATTTTAATTATATTTTTTAGTTTGAGTACGTATAGTTTTTATTATATTTGCTGGTACGAGTATATTGACGTGGCTAGCTGACATATTATGGCAAATAATTTAATTTTATGTTCTGGTCTTGTAATGTTAATTAGGCACCTAGTATTGTCTACAATCAAGTTTTTTTTTTAACTGAACAGACAGCTGTGCTGCTGGGGAGTTTGATGCGCCACTTCTTCTTCCCAGCGACAGCACTAGGAAGTGGTGAAGAGTGGGCGTTTTTGGGGGACTGTCTTTTGTAATTTTACGTTCAAAAAGTGCTGATTCTCAGCCCAATTTGAATAAATGACTTTTGATTTTGAGTATAGTACTTACATTTGACGGCACGGTTGGCGCAGTGGTTAAGCGATTGACTGCTGCGCTGGGTGTCGCGGGTTCGATTCCCGCACGGAACAAATATTTGTATGACCTACATGTATTTGTTCCGAGTCTGGGTGTTTTTCTATCTATAATATGCATGTATTTACAAAAAAAAAATGTATATAAGTAGTTTATCAGCCATGTTGTTACCATAACACAAGCATTAGGTTGCTTAGCTTGGGACTAGATGGCGCTGTGTGAAATGTCCAGGGATATTTATTTATTTATTTATATTTATTTATTATTAAAATACCTACTTTTTACTTGTATCTATTATTATCAAAATTAAATTATAACTTCTTGTGACTTGACCACGACTATGTGACCCTCCCCTGGCGCCAAAGCTGGATCCGCCCTTGCCTACAACAGCTCGTAAGTCGCGGTTGCAGGATTTCAGGCCCATAAGCCTGAAATACAAACTAATAAAAAAACATACTTATATAATTAATTGAAATGATTTATTAATAATATCAATATCAACCATAGAATAAAATATGATATTATTGCAATTTACCATTCATTTGTTATTAGGTAGGTATCCATATTGCGAATGTACAGATTTTCCTGGTAGTAACTAGACAGATAATACGATCTACGTATACATCATTTATGTAAACTTTTTATTCATTATTGCATATTGTTGTCGAAACCACATATACAACTTTAAATCTATAATATTTACGTCATCAACAATACTTTAAGGAAACAAGCATTAAATTTTAATAAAACAACAAACATACTAAAATGCCTAGATTTATATGACCGTTAAATGAAAATGTATCCTTAGTTTATTCATTTACCATTTTTTTATTCAAAGAAATTCTGCTTATTCATAGAAAAGTGCAATTCCTACGCGGTCAAAATGTGAACAGCATTTTTTTTTGTTAACCGACGAATTCGAATTTCAGGTAAAAGGAAAAGGTTCAGAATCATGTAACTGTGAATCATGTATTCATCCATGGTAACAAATGGCGCCTTGATATCCCTTCCACCCTGTATACAACAAAATTATAAACTATCTTATAAATAATAATGATAATGTGTACATGTATATAAGGGGGGGCGGGGGAGGATTCATTCAAAACTCGTCCTCATCGCTGTCAACAGCAAAGGCGCCCGAAAGGCTTTTCCATTCTTGACTTTCAAAAGTTTGTATACAGGTTGGCCGGAAGATAGACGTCCAAATAAAAAAATTTGGTTCCTCATATCGTGGACTATCCGAATCACCCCTATCCCTTCAACTGTGGCAGCCATATTGCGCGAATCGTATGTTCCGCGATTTCTCAGTTTTCGAGTTATGATTTTTTTTTAATTTTTGACATTTCTCGACCTGACCAAACTAAAAATTTCTTAAAAAAAAATAAAAACACTTTTTCGAGATTTTGTTTTGGAACAGAATCTTCATGAGTCGTACTTTTATGCATAAATTAATTAGCTTCATGACTGTGATGAAAGTTATGAAAATGTTGGTCTAAAGTAAAAAAGTTAAGTTCGGTAAATATGACTTCAATTTCCAACTGTAAATTAAAAATCTAAATAAAATCTAAATGGTTCCTAAATAGGCCTTAAAAATGCGTCAGACTCTCAGGTATCATAATCATTAAAAAAAAAAATGGTCACTGAACCTAATTTTTCGGCCAGCCTGTATAATAGGTAGTCTAATTCATTCTAATTAATAGGTAGTCTATCTATCTTTACTCTCTTTAAAATTTAGCTATCTTTCCCTCGAACTTGACGGTTACATACCTACTGTGTCTTAGTCACAATTTTCGTAAAAATCTGTCGTTAACTATTGAAGACACGCACGTCGTAAGAAAATGGGTTAATCATCATTCGCTAGCTCGCTGGCAGAGGGCCAGTGAGCCAGTGACTATTGTCCACTTATGCACTTTTGCAATCTGGTCGGTTTTATTGTGGCCAGTTCATGGGCAGTCAACTTATAGAAACACGTGTTCGATGTAAACTTATGTAATTTGGAAAGATTTTTTTATGAGACTAGAATTAGCGATTTTCGATCTTTGCTGCTAACAGTTCGAATTTTAGGTTTTTGAGACGATCGTGGGTTTCGACTGTTAATTTAGCAAAATAACCCTTCACTGGGCGTAATACCCTTATAAAATATGTAACATATCAATTTATATATACATATATAAAATTGAAATCTTTTATTTCGGACTACTACACTTATGGGAAGTGTAGTCCATTTGGTTGTTTCAATGCTCACGGCGAGTGAGCATTTACATACCTGTAACATTTCTGTCTAACTTGTATTCATTGATGAAATGTCGGACCTATAGGTACCGCTCGTGCCTTTGCTGGCGTACACCAATACGCTCGTTGCTTTTTAAAATCAGGTTGTAACAAAACATCGAGCGTCGTGTTCGAAGTGCGGTTCGATAAAATTATAAAACGGTGAATGCTCGATGTTCTGCTACAAGTAAAAGATTTAGTCTATACTCACCTTATGAGTACCAGGTACTAGATGATATACTAGTAGATGAACAAACACAACAATAACAGCGGAAGTGACGAACTCTTGCCATTTACGACACTTCTGTCCAGTGTTCACCTTTTAATAAGTTTAAATGATACGTCCTTCGCTCTATTTTAAAACTATACTATTTTAAATTTACCTATTGCTAGTAATGTATTTATTGTAATAGGCCAATAACCTGTACCCTAATTGCATAACCTTCAACCAAACTTCCAATTACAATCTGAATCATTTTGAAGGATATTGTTAATCCATTACTTCATATGTTCGAAAAATTTGTCTACTCTACAACGTAAATAACGCAATGAATGTTGTTTAACTGTCAAAATGAAAGCTATTACTACTGTTAGTGTGTTACTCAATTACCCCGCTGATGACCAAAGGGATTTAAAAATTTGTACCTAAGATCAGACAGGAAGTATAACGGGGAACCAAAACTGCATGATGTTTTTCAGTTTTGGTGTAAATTTTCTTACAAATCGTTCAATTTTTTTTTTTTTTTTTGATGATGATTTTAGACCTCCTGCCGTTGTAAGACTTCGCCTGTTATAAAAAAAATATCTGCTGTTTCATAGAAAAGTGCAATACCTACGCGGTTAAAATTTAAGGAACAGATTTTTTTTAAAATAACCGACGAGTAAATTCTACTCAAGTCTTTACTCTCTTCGCTTTTGTTCGTTATAAACTAAAGATAAACAAATGACGGCGTTTATTTTCAGGTTCTGCACCCTAATTGCATAACACGCTTTCATTCACAATCTGAATCATTTTGAAGGATATTGTTAATCCATTGCTTCATATGTTCGAAAAATTTGTCTGCTCAACAACGTAAATAACGCAATGAATATTGTCGAACTGTCAAAATGAAGCCCATTGCTACTGATAGTGTGTTACGCAGTTAGGGTGCAGGTCCGTTATAAATCAAACCATATCAATAAATATTGGGCATACTTTCTTTTCGCTTCTGAATCCATGGTTACAGGTTTAGGTAGCAAGTTTTTATTTTAATTTTAATTAATTATTTTTTAGCTTGAGTACGTATAGTTTTTATTATATTTGTTGGTATATTGGCGTGGCTAGCTGACATATGGCAAATAATTTAAGTTTCTTGCAATGTTAATTACTGAACATAGGTTCCTAGTATATTGTATACATGCAACTATATTCTAACTGAACAGACAGCTGTGCTGCTGGGGAGTTTGTTGCGCCAATTCTTCTTCCCAGCGATAACACTAGGAAGTGGTGAAGGGCGGGCGTTTTAGGGGGACTGTCTTGTAATTTTGACTTTCGAAAAGTGCTGATGTTCAGCCTAATTTGAATAAATGACTTTTGATTGATTTTGACAGTTTGCGCGTCGATGTCCCGCCACCCTGTAAATGAACGAATTTAAGTTTTTCTCTGTGCCTACTCTTTTATGCATCTTTACTAATTCTTACACTGTCTGTTGGTTTCAGAAACGTGTTCCCGGAGAACCTTGCGCAGGCGACGATCGCATCCTACCGCACGAGGCTCGTTTTCGACAAGAACGACACTAAAAGTCGACTAGGTAGATTTATTTGTTTCTCCCGATTATTTAAGTCGCGATAAATCTTAGTTTTAAGTGTTGTTGCTATTTATTCTTTAACAACCATTGAAATATATGATTGTACATAAAACATGACACGTGTATACAGGCTGTAATTGAATTCGTGGGCATCCTATTAAGGGGTCATTGTAATCATCATTATGAACAACTTTTACTATGGGACCAAATCTGAAATCGCGAAAAAAAAACAGCTGTTCCCTACATTTTGACGAGTTATGCGAACATAAATGTAGGGAACAGCTGATTTTTTTTCGTGATTTCAGGTTTGGTCCTATAGTAAAAGTTGTTCATAATGATGAGTACAATAACCCCTTAAAAGGATGCCAATGAATTTAATTTCATCCTGTATAGTTACCTAACATTGTCGCTATGCTAATAGGTAGGTACACGATCGTTTTATAAGCCTCGTGTTTTCCATTAAGAATTTCTTAACAGCCCAGTGTTCGGAAGTTGACCGTGTGATTCCCTCGTGTCTCGTAAAGCACTAGACACTAAGCCGAAGGGTATAGTCTTCGTCGAGATTGACTTTGACGGCACGGTTGGCGCAGTGGTTAAGCGATTGACTGCTGCGCTGCATGTCGCGGGTTCGATTCCCGCACGGAACAAATATTTGTATGACCTACATGTATTTGTTCCGAGTCTGGGTGTTTTTCTATCTATAATATGTATGTATTTACAAAAAAAAAAAATGTATTTATGTAGTTTATCAGCCATCTTGTTACCATAACACAAGCATTAGGTTGCTTAGCTTGGGACTAGATGGCGCTGTGTGAAATGTCCAGGGATATTTATTTATTGGCTTCTTTGGCCGAAATAGGGTCTGAAGAATATTAAGAACTTCGTCAGAAAAATTCAGAGTTCATAATGCTGTTCTGTTCTGTATTAGATCAAAAACATTCACGAAAGGCTTAAATTGGAAATATTACACTGCAAATAGAATCAAGTCATTGCACTATTAGTGCCTACTGGTCCCTCACCCCACAAGAGTAACCAAACACTGATGTAAGACAAAACTAAATCGGTAACATCACTAAACGACCGCGTGTGCACAATAATTTATGAACAGCTAACTGAACAATGACTTTTATTGCAAAATGATGATGAATGACTCTTCTATTCGTGAACAAAAGATTCTAGCTTTTGTTCACAAATAGAACAGTCAGCAATTCAGGTCTTGACGTCACTGTGGAGGAATTGAATTCATTATTGCTACGTTCATCGTCACAAATATTAGGAAGTTGAGTTCTATGAGCATTTGTAGCGATTTTGTAGAGCATAGTTCTTCCTTATTTTGCCCACCGCCCACTTTTTTTTACTTACCATCTGTCGCGAATCTGAAACAGCTATTGCCACGATTATATTTAAACGTGTAAAATTATATAGTTGTAAGGTAGGTTATATAATTTTCTCTGAGTTTTCAATTGCTCCGCCTGCTCACGAGGGGGTGTTATCGCCCACGTTGAGAACCAATGCTGTAGAACTTGAGTCTTTTACCATGATTTTTGTGTTGCACTACTGTGTGACAACTTTACCAGAATGTATCACTGCCTTTGATAAAGCATGATTGATGCGAGCTATTTACGTGAAACATGATAAAACAAAACATTAATTAATTTGATGACTTTTTTTGTGGTGTCATCGACCGCAGTAAGTGTAGTCATATCTCCACGACACAGGGAATCCTAGTGTGGAGACCAGTGATTTATCTGTTATAACTGTGTATTTTTCTGAACAATAAAGATTATTATTATTATTATCTTTTTCTTCGTGTCGCTGGCACGACTGAATTTTATATCTTGTTGGCCCAAAACTTTGCTACTTCCACGGCGCCATCAGTGGCAGCACAGAAGTCACTTAGACTGCATGTTTTGAGACACATAGGGCAGGATAGGAGGTGGAGCAATGAGCATGGTTTGTGACAAACCACACCCTATTGCCGTCCCGTCAAGGTAGCCCCACTTTACCAGCCGGTCGATTCTGTAAAAATCTCACCGTGAAAACTCAAGTGAAGTGAGCTTGATGTGAGTTGTCAGTAGTGTCAATTCCTAGCATTATTTGGAATGACAGCTTACTCCACGCTCACTTCACCTAAGTTTTCACGGTGAGATGGTTACAGAATCGCACTGCAAGTTGGACTTACATTTTCCCACTTGTGTCCGGCGATAAAACAAAAGAAAACAGTTTGTCTCAACTCATAACTTCATGTAACAACACAACAACACTCCCAGCGGTTGACGCGGTCGGTTAATTATTTTATGTACCTATTTTTTTATATTTTGTTTTAATTTTTTTTTATCGTGATTATTATCGATAGCCGTCGCGTGTGCAGAGTTTCGCTAGCTAATTTGATTTGACCCTGTATTTCTAAACAAGTATTTCTGCACTTGTCCAGGTGAGTTGGAGACGTATCAGATCACGGGAGAGTACCAGAGCGGCAGCAATGTGTTGGGGCTGGTCTGCTTCAGCATCGTTCTGGGCATCACTCTTGGAAAGATGGGCGACAAGAGTAAACCGCTGCAGGATTTCTTCCACGCTTTATCGGAAGCCATGATGATCATCACTGGTTGGGTTATTTGGTTAGTACGATATTACTATAATGAATTATAAGAACATCAATGTTAAGTTTTTAAAGAATAATCGGCATCATGTACTGAAATATAACGCAAGACTGCACTCACCGGCATTCTCTTGTGTGTAAAATCTATACAGTACATATATTGGAACCTTCTAGGATAATCAGATTTAAGGTCAAGATTTTTATGGTTATTTTAATCAGTATTATGAGCAACATTTGACACGGTCTAGGTCGGGTCAGGATGTGAATGGCATGGAAGCAGCCCATTGAGAAATATGTCTATGTACCCAAATTTTTTACTTGCCTAAATATCTAACCATATCTTTTCCAGGTTATCACCCCTTGGTGTGTTCTTCCTGGTGACAGCGAAGATCATGGAGATAGATTCATTTGCGGAGCTGGTGGGTCGGTTGGGGCTGTACTTCATGACGGTACTGCTGGGGCTGTTCCTGCACGGGTTCGGAACCCTGAGCATCCTGTTCATCTTGGCCACGAAGAAACTCCCCTGCCGGTACATTGCGAAGATGGGACAGGTCATGGCTACTGCTTTTGGTACTGCTTCTAGGTGAGTTAATAATTTATGTTTTTAATCTTTAAATAAAAAATCGCCAGTTTCGACCATAAATCAAAGTCTCTTAATCTTTCTAGATCTTCTTTTCTTTCTAGATTTTTCTTTTTAGATCTTTCTTTTTGAATCTTTATTGTGAGACAGTGGTTACAGAGTTGTTATTATGTTAATTGGTGTGCTTTTGCACATCAATTAACATAATACTCCACCATGTTGGGCATACAATAGTTTCAGTTTGTTATAATTATTAGACCTAAGTTGATGTGATATATTATATTAATTCAAATAGACATTTCAATTGCAATAGAGCTTTATTTTGCACAAAACATTTAAGATTGACATGGTGAATCTTTGTTATGGGGCGGTTTTGACATTGGAGTGTGGGATTTTGAGCAGTTAGTGAAGTCGGGTTGTTGATAATGACGATGATGAAATTTTGATATTCCGTAAACTGTTAAGAAGGCACTTCTTGCTAAGGCGTTAATCCTGGCGTGAAGGACCGTGGCTAAAATAATATTCATCTTAGTGTATCTCTCAATGTTTTGTTCATAAAAAATTACTTTCTCCTTCCAGCTCAGCGACAATGCCAATAACGATCGGCTGCTGCGACGACATGGGGCTGGACCCGCGCATTACGCGCTTCGTGATCCCCATCGGCGCCACCATCAACATGGACGGCACGGCGCTGTACGAGGCCGTCGCCGCCATCTTCATCGCACAGCTCAGGAAGGTCGAGATGTCGTTTGGCAAGATTATTGCTGTTAGGTGAGATGATCTCTTCGAAAACATTTTATTCATAGTTACGAGACATGCAGTTGAAATGCTGCTTCTTGGTTCTATCCTCCATCGTGCTCAAAAGTAGGTACCTATCTAGCCGAAAGTAGTGACTGCATTCGCGAGAATTTTAAAATACATCAACAACTTCAAATCCTTTTACTGGGATATTTTAAAATATCTAAAGTTGCGCATGGGTTCAGCTTAGTATAATGTGTTGTATGTAGTATAATGTGTTATTCTATGTGTTACCTTATAACATTCGACTCTTTCGAATGTTATAAGGTAACACATACATTCTTTTCCTTCCCATTCGAATTTTCCAATTAGTCATGTTTCATGAGTCTTCCCATTTACGAGTACCCACTATCTACTTTACGATTAATATGAAGTGTACCTTGTTTATAGCCATTATCATCGGTAACACTATTTGACATGATTTTCAGCGTGACAGCCACGGCAGCGAGTATAGGCGCAGCAGGCATCCCGCAGGCCGGCCTGGTCACCATGGTGATGGTGCTGGACACCGTCAACCTGCCCGCTGAGGATGTCTCCATCATCCTGGCCGTTGATTGGTTGCTGTAAGTCTTAAGTTACTATTGTCCAGTCAGAGCGATATCTAGATACCTTTTTTTTCAGTGGAGAAATTGGATCATCTCATGGATTGGGAAGAACGGAGGGTTATGTCGGATTCCTACCGACTAAACATCACGGTTTCTTCCACTACCACGCATCGGGGTACATTCGCCGCACCTCCGACTGACTAAATACTTAAACCAAAGAGATAAAAAAAAAATAGAACCTTCATTAACGATCTCGTTTTTTAAATTTATTTCCCTGTTTATTAATACGTTATTGCTGTAAGTTTTTCATTCCTACAAATGGGCTCATGGATGGTGTTTTGTGCTGTGTAGACTGTGGCGCTATATAGCTAATTGGTTAGTTGAAATACGTACTTGCATAATGGATCGTTTGGTAACCAACAGCAAGTAGGACATATATTGTGTAACTAAGGATAAAGTGACAAGTAGGTAATTGATACCAGTTGATTCACTGGCAGCTTGATGAATTGTGTCATCGGCCCTTTTGTTAATTCATTATTATTGTCACAATATACACTGTTGCTCTGACGTCATTAACGCAATGGTATACTGATACGTCAACGATTATTGGTGGCCCAGTGGCAACGGCATTGACTTGCGAGTTGTAGTCTTGGTGTCGATCCCAGGCACAGACGAACGGTGAAAAAACTTGAGAAAAAAAATGTCAATGTCATGTCCTAGAACCAAAAATTCGAAGACATGTGACATCCACCAACCCGCACTGGGCCCGCGTGGTGGTTACGGCCCAAAAAGAGAGGAGGCCTGTGTCCCAACAGTGGGCCCACATTTTAAGCTGATTATGCTATACTGACACATTTTGCTTAGGGATTTTTTATTTTTCCTTACTGTTGAACAACAAATTACCTCTTTGTACTGTAAAAAAACTTTCATCTTCTGTATTCTAATACTGTAATTGAACATTTCATTTCAGCGACCGCTTCCGTACAACGATCAACGTGGTTTGTGACGCTTTGGGCGCCATTATAGTGACGTCACTATCCCAGGGAGACATAGAGAAGACCCGCGCTATCAACAACGATAGGGAAGGGGCGCCTTCCCACGAGCTCACCGAACTAGAGAAAGGAGAGCATTGAGCTGATATACCACAAATATACGTCCTCCACCGACTAATGTGGACAGAATACGGAATAACGCCATTGTTAAAAATAACAGTTTAATAAATCGATAAACGAGTACAAGACAGAAGCTTTAAATTCAAATCATATCGTATTTAAAAATATCAAAAATTGCTTCAATGTAAAAAAGCTAATTTAAATTACTTTGGCATGTGTGTTCGAAAAATCAAATGCAAATACCTTATAAAAATAACTCGTTATTCCGTCGCGTTGCGAAAACTGTTCTGTCAGTTTTGTGTTCAAATGAAGTTATAGTTACCGTTATTTTTAGGACAATAACGTCGCAGTTTATGATATTATGTGATGGGATGTATGATTTTTTTTGTGTGTAAAATATTGATGTTTGAATTATAATAGTTTTTATTTTATTGTAAACCTTTAAAATACTGTTTTAATATATATTATATTTTATATATCTAGGTAATTTTATTTAAAATGGTCATGTATTTACGCATAATATTTTCAATGTGTTTTTTGGGACAGTTGATAAGGCTCTCTATGCACCGTATTATTCGAGTTTCAATGTATAGACATTAATTATCATATCGTACCAAACGTTGGTTACCGAAATAATATATACAAATTAATATCCAGTATTTAGGGTTAAATTTATGTAAATGTTAGAAGGAGCTTATAAAATGTGTCGGTGTGTTCTATATGTGCCATTTTTTGTAGCTTTAAAGTAGCTGTCGTGATGATGTTTAGAATTTTCGACTCTGTATTATATTCGTGTCTACGTTATGTCAAGACTCGAGTATGAAGTGAATATGTGTACATGTCGCTGAAGATATATTCTCATTTAGAGATTAAGTAAGAGCTGCACTTTCACTGTACGCTATGAAGTGTTTAACTGCATATTTTCAGCTATTTTGCTACACAAAACTTTTCCTGTCCTGTCTAAGGATTTTTTTGAGACAAAATTTAAAAAGGACTTTAAAATTTACATAGGGTAGGTCCTATTTAGTGACGCGACACATAAAAGTCATGCACAGAAAATTTACCTTTGGAGACATTTAAAAAAATCTGTAGCTGAAACTTTCCATCTATTTTTGTATGAATGTACATTAGTCGAGTCGAATGTGTATGTAACGTATTTAGAATGTGTTTGTTTTATAAGTAGGTACTGTAATTATATGCGCCAAATGTTGATTTTACCAACAATGATGTTAATTTGATATTGTTCTACGTTTTATGCAATGTTTTTGGTATTTAAATTATCATTTTTGTACTTTTCGACAAGTTTCGTTATTGCGAAAAAGTACTTAATACTAATATTGTTTCTTTGCATTGCCAATCCATCTGTATTTGTTGATTTAATTTAACATTGAACTGTTGGTAAAACCAAAATTGTGTTGTTAGTAAATTTTCAGAGTTGTAATGTTAAAGACAGCCTGCATTCCAGTTATTTCGAACGAATTCATGACACTTAGTGTTGTGCTTCTATTTATTTACATTTGTTATCGATTGTTTTTATCGTTAAAAACGATATAAAATTTACCGTTAGTAGTTTGAAAATTTATTAATTTTCTCCGCTGTTTCACCATTCTTTGACATGACGTACTTTTTATGCCTTTTTAATTTTAAAATATACACCTGTTTGTGCGATTATTGATTAAAATTTTCAAGGAAAAATATCGGCTAACATTGTAGCAATGTGTTAAGTTTTTCCAGCTCAGAATTGGTGGAACAGACCCTAGTAGTGTATGAGTTACTAAGTGATTCTCGAAAGCAATTTTATTTAAAAAACTAGTTATTCGAATAAGTTACGACATAATAAATTATATCAATATAATTTATATTTTCGACCACAGCAGAGGGAAAGTCATTTAATTGTGGCCAAATACTAGCTGTAAGCTATAAGGATTATAAAATAGTAAGATATTTTACCATTGAATATAATTATATAACCACATTTATGTACGTAGATGTAATGTTCATAATAGTCTCTAGTCCGCACTTTAATTATTATTAGTCCGTTATTTTAATTGATGTTGAAAATTAAATTGGATGTATCATGGGACGAAGATATTTTTAACGGAAGTCTATCAATACCTATTGGATCATTACACGAATATCTTTTACTTAGTAAGGAATAACTTATTTTGTTACGATTATTATCGTTATTACGTGTATGTATTGTCGCACTAAGTCTTATATCACAGAGTTAAAAATCATATCAAATATTGTAATATAAGAACAAGTTATTTATCGATGTCGGCTCATGATTCCCTGTTTTTATTTAAAAACGATGTTATTTTAAATAAATATTTGTGTGAAAATTGTTTTTTTACTAAGGATTATAAATAACAGAACAAATTAATTTAATTTTTTTATTCAAAAAATTAGCTCTTGCATTAACTTAGGATTAGGATTTAGTACAAAAATTTCATATCTCTTTGTATGTATAGAGCTGAGTCTCTATCACCTCACAGCCAAGGTACACATTTATACTACTAAACAAAAATAAAAGAATCTTTACATTAAAACTATAGTTTAAAAACAAAAACAACCTTCAAAGAAATAACAGTTAGTGTTTGGTATCAAAATACCTACTAAGGACTTATCGTCTGTCAGTCAGTCTTATTGAATAAATATATACGTAATAACTTAAGCGTGTTCTCATTGGAATGTATCAACTTTACATGCTGGAAAGCCATGAGTATCCTAGTTGTGTCGAGGAACTAGAGAATCAATATCAATTGTCATCATAAAGAGTAACAATATCAATCGATGAAGCCTCATTACACTAGCTATCAGCTAATAATTAAGGACTATATTTATAGCTAACTCACTTATAGGAATGTTACATATCAGTGCGTAACACTCAACAATTACAATTACGTTAACCTACTCACAAGGCATGGCACAAACCGCACGAACCGTAGTCTTTGTGTAAGTTATCGCGACCTAGATATGTTTTCAAGACTCCATCTTAAAGCTTTCTTTTACCCACATAGAAATTCAATAACGATATTCAACCTCGTTTCAACGAGTTATCGCGTTTAGAAACAGAAAAGAAGTCGTTTAAAATAACGTTATTTATGCCCATCACTAGTTGGTCAAGAGCAAAAAACAACGCCTGAATAGTCTTGATCAAATAATTGCCAAACATTTTTGTTTTTTTTTTTAATGTGTTTGATTTGACATTACATCAAAAAACAGCAACAACTGATCTAAGGTGATATCTAAGTGTATCGTCCATCATATTATCGGCAAACTAAAAACCCTAAAACGAATATCCTTCAAACTTCGAATTACGACTTTACCAAGCACCTCAAATGATTTTAAGTCGTAACTTTCCCAAAAAGGTTTTCTTAACACAATTATAAGGCGAGAGAGAGTGAGATAGCTATACCATGCCGTTGCTAACGTGGTTGTTGTTGATGTTGTTCCAATGTTTCTGTGACCCGTTCTGCGTATTGTATGGGGAGTCCCGTCGGGCGTTTCGCTCGCTTCCCATGGAGTTCCTCGCTCTGGCCAGGGTCGCTGCTGATATCTCCATCGATTCACCGTAAGGTAGTCTTGAACCACGTCTCATACTGCCGCTTCGACATCTAACGTTCTGGAAATCAAAATATGACATAGTTTCTGAGTTTTAAAGGAATATTTTTCAGTTTGGTTTAATAATGAGTAAGCTGTATCGTCTCCGTCAATTGCAAGCGTGATGAATATATTTTCGTTTTAATATATTTTGAACTTTAAAGCCGTAAGGCCACGTGCTTACTGCCATATACGAAAGTTAAGTCAGTAGTCCGCCTTTCGGGTCCTAGTCCATTAACTGAGAAAAACAAGGCCAGCGGGGTAATTGCGTAACACTCTTTAACAGTAGCAACGGCTTTCATCTTGACAGTTCAACAACATTCATTGCGTTATTTACGTTGCTGAGCAAATAAATTATTCGAACGTATGAAATAATGGATTAGTAATTGTATTGTTTGTATTAATTAATAAAACTGTTTGGTTAATTAATACAAACAATACTTGTAAGATCTATATTAATATATGTAGGTCTTACAAGTAAGGTTACATAATAATCGAATTGTAGCTTATAGGACATTGTCACGAGGACGACTGTCAAAACGTCTTGGTAACGTTCCATTACTACAGGAATAACCTTCAAAATCAGAATACCAGCGCTTCGACATTTATTTTTTAAATGTCGAAGCATCATGCTGTGATAGGAGCCTTTTGGCCTCGTATAGGACTTTCTGTTTATTTATTTTTTTCCTTTTGTTACTTTTTTATACAATTTGTTTTATTTTTTATTTTTAACCGTGTTTAGTTTAGTTTTATGATCCTGTACGAGTCGCAATAAATACATTTTCTTTCTTTCTTTCTTTCAAAATTTTTCAGATCGTTATTGAAACTGTGTTACACAATTGGGGCGCTGATGACAACACTATCTACGTGGAAACTATTTGATTTTCAATGTCCGGACACCTACTTATCCAACTCACATGTATGACAATCTACACGATACCTACGAGTTCTTTACGAGGTGCTCTTTCGAAGCCAGTCGGCAAACCGTAAACCGCTGCGTCAACGTTGCCTAACCACAAAGACAGACCGCAGCAACATGACTGGTGTCTACATAAGTCTATTTAAACGGCTAGCTAATAGGCTATATTGTCGCTGGTTGCCGTTTATATCTACGGAAGCGTTTTCATAGAGCATAGAAACCAAGACGTCTACTCTCTGAGCACGAAATCCGTAGTTTTGGCAGACGGTACGGACGTTGCCTACTCCGTATCACTTACGGACATTAGTTTGGAACCCAAACAAAGAACAAATGACAACACGATTCGACAGTAATTGTTGTTCGTATTCCCGATGTGTTTATAGGTACTGTCCGAAAAAGCTATTTAATCAGGAGTATATATCACTCCGAAGTATCAAAATCAAACTACTTCTACATCTTTATTGACGGAATTGAGAGTGGGTCGTGAAGTGTCGCTGAGGTCTGTCGTTGCGAATGGGTGGCGGTATTGCCGCTGCTGTTTGCGGTTGCGGTAGCCTTCGGAAGAGAACCAGCCGGTCTATTCTATTAAATTCTTACCGTGAAAAGTTAGGGGAAGTGAGCTGTCATTCCACCTCGTGCTAGGGATTGACTGACACCATTGACAGCTCACTTCACCTAAGTTTTCATGGTGATATTTTTACAGAATAGATCAGCTGAACTCTCTTAAAACAAATAAACAAATACATAGGTGGATGGCGTGAGACTTACAAAGTAACTCACCCGTCCGGCGCGCCACGTCCACCGGTTGCGGTTGAACACGCCGTACACGATGGGGTTTGCGCATGAGTTGGTGCACGAGAAGAGCCACATCGCCTTCTGGATGGCCGGGTCCAGGCTCTTCAGAGATTCTTTGTCGATCCAGTACCTGAAGATCAGAAATGATGGGGTTCTTAAATTTGTTTCCTTTGTCTTAATACAAAAAAAAAATACCATTCATGTAATGGTTAAGACGTTAAATGCAATGTTCCTCTGAACACGATACGACTTAATTGGACTTGAAATGATTATCATTATAGGTGTGATTATTTTGCCAATAATGTAAAGACAACTTACCATAAACAATAACAGTAGTAAGGAGACCAACAAGTAAAAAAGACTAGAACTATGGTGACGGTCATCTTTAATGTCCGAGCGCGCGCTCTGCCCAGGATGCCCACGCCGCTTCGACGCATCTTATCTGCAATCATCAACGAAATATTTAATCTTAATTACGCATTATATTACCTGAGACTAGAGAGAGATCCATTCCACCAGTTTCTATGAAAATCTTTTTCTGTTCAAGCAGTACAGTTATGGAATGACTTCCCGGGTCGGTAAGGCGTGCGCAATATTTGTTCACTTTTAAAATTATGATAAAAAAGCGCTTTCTCTCTCGTTAAATAAAACTCATAATCATTATTTTCTTTGGTCTTGTTTCATGTTTATTATTATATGAATATATTTATTTAGATTAGTAAAATATACTTTATGTATATATTTAATGTTTATATTTTATTTTATGTAAATGGTGCACCATAGACTACCTACAGTATTTGTCTCTCGTTTCCCTTTTTAATCCATCCAAAGGTTGTCTTTAAAAGATCGCTCTTAGCGATAAGACCGCCCATTGTGTCACCCTTTGTAAAATTTCTATATTTATGTCTGTAATTTATATGGTGTACATAATAAAGAGTATTCTATTCTATTCTTTACTGATCACGCAAGAAAAACTGAACAAGAAAATGTAGAACATCTATATCTATATCTATACTTATAATAAGAATGTAAAAAAGTTGTGTCTGTACATTGAATATATTTAAAAAAGAATAATTGAGGGGGTTTAAGAAACAGTAATAGAACACGAATCTAAAAAAAAAAGTCTGTCTGTTTGTCTGTTTATCTGTTTGTCTGTTTGTACACGCTAATCTCCGAAACTACTGGACGGATTTGAATGAAACTTTTTTTGTTAACTAGCTATTAAGCCTGGGCAACATATAGACTATAATTGATTTTGGAAACTGGAACACCTGATGCAGAACCGTAACAGACCAGCTAAACTATAAGAGTTACATAAATGGCGCCTTAGAAAAAAATGTTGTGTCTGATGAGCATTTTCTGTTTAGAGAATAAAATTGAAGATCCGGAACACCTGATGTGGAACTCTTAGAGCACAGCTAAACTATAATATATATAGATTTGACATCTTAGCAAAAGTTATTCAGTCTGATGAGTATTTTCTACTGCGAGAATAAAACTCGAAGATCGGAACACCTGATGTGGAACTCTAAGAGCACAGCTAAACCATAACATATATAGGAATGACATCTTTGCAAAAGTTGTTTAGTCTGATGAATATTTTCTGCTGGGAGAATAAAATTCGAAGATTGAAACATCTGATGTGGAACTCGGAGAGCACAGCTAAAATATGGCATATACAGACATGACATTTTAACAAAATTTGTTTGGTCTGATGAGTATTTTCCGCCGAGATAATAAAAATCAAGGATCAGGAACATTTGATGTGGAAATCAGTTTATACTAATATATTAACATAAGCTAGGAGTACCTCCACGCAGTGAAGGCGGTAACAGTTTGGGCCTTCTTTTCGATGACGATGGTAAATTCATTGAAAACTTGGCTTCACTGGCTAAATCATAATATAATAGATATGCCTTCGGGCTTATGTTATTTGAGTGTTTAATTTCCTTTTCCATTTATCTTCGTGACACGGTAGCCTACCCGGTAATGCAGGGGAGCAGTCACTTAGATCTTAATTGCAAAGTTATTAAAGTACATTAATAACCATAACCATGCCACGAAAGAGGTCAAATCTTTCGCAATGTTCGAAATTTAAAGATCATTAGATCCCAAGAATCGAATGAAGAACGCCAGGCAAGACTTGATGCTGTTCGACAACATCAGGCTGTATCTCGCCCAGCGGAAACATCTTCGGATCGTGAAGCACGACTTAGCGCTGATCGTGAGCGTCATGCATCGTCTCGCGTTTCTGACACTTTCACACAAAGAGAATCACGCCTGCGTTCTCAGCGTATTTACGCATCTACATCTAGGTCTCTAGAGACCAGTGAGGATCGTGATGCGCGACTGATCGCTGATCGTGATCGTCATGCATTGTCTCGCGAGTCGGAAACGTTAACGGAAAGAGAATCACGCTTAAGTTCTCAGCGTATTCTCACGTCGACTTCTAGGTCGTTAGAGATCAGTGATGAACGTGAAGTGCGACTGGCCGCTGATTGTGATCGCCATGCATTGTCTCTCGAATCAGAAACGTTCACAGAAAAAGCATCACGCTTGAGTTCTCAGCGCATTCGCACGTTGACTTTTAGATCTCTGGAGACCAGTGAAGAACGTGATGCGCGACTTACGGCTGATCGTGATCGTCATGCATTGTCTCGCGAGTCGGAAACATTCACGGAAAGCGAATCATGCTTGAGTTCCCAGCGTATCCGCACATCCACTTATAGGTCTCTAGAAACCAGTGAAGAACGTGATGCGCGACTTACGGCTGATCGTGATCGTCATGCATTGTCTCGCGAGTCGGAAACATTCACGGAAAGCGAATCACGCTTGAGTTCCCAGCATATCCGCACATCCACTTATAGGTCTCTAGAAACCAGTTAAGACCGTGATGCGCGACTTACGGCTGATCGTGATCGTCATGCATTGTCTCGCGAGTCGGAAACATTCACGGAAAGCGAATCATGCTTGAGTTCCCAGCGTATCCGCACATCCACTTATAGGTCTCTAGAAACCAGTTAAGACCGTGATGCGCGACTTACGGCTGATCGTGATCGTCATGCATTGTCTCGCGATTGAAGACAGACACTGAAAGCTGCTGGTGTTGATTTGAGAACCGGCTGTTTTTCTCATGGCCAACTTTATGTTGCTTTCTCAAGGGTTAGCCTTCCGGGTTTTATATTCTGGCACCCGACGGAAAAACCAACAATATAGTTTATAAAGATTTTTTTTAGAATAGTTATGTTAACTAATTGATATTAATTTCGCTTCATAATTTCGGAATGAAAATAATTCTACCTTTTTATTTTAATGAAGTTATAACCTACCTATTGTCTACAACACTCAATCTAAGGTATACCAAACAAAACCGATGAAGGATTTCGATTAAGTAACGCACAGTTCAAACTCTTGCCGAAATTCCTATCGGAACGAGAAAGGGACTGGATCCGCGTACGAAGTCGCGGGCAGAAGCTAGTATTTAATAATATAAAAATATTCCATGCCCGCCGCGAGCCGTTTATGTGTGAAAAGGTAACAAACAGACAGTATTACGAGTACTTTCGCATTTGTAATATTACATTGATTACGCAAGAAAAACTTGAATGAAGATGTACATACATATAATATATACATAAATATTGTAGACATAATTATTGAGAAATACGAGGAGAAACTCTTCAGGGCTCGTCAATTCCTTAGCTAATCCCGCCAATCTCGTGTTATTTCGCGCGGTTTCGTTCATTGTGTCATAGAAAATTACTGCCCAGGTATACCTACTGGTGGTTTGTGGTTGTATTAAGTGAAGTGATTAACATTTGTTTCAAGTAATTGGCATTACATTCCAATTTTATGCAACAGTATTTCGATCTGCATCGCTTTAGTAGTGTATTTTTAGACGCTTCTGTTTATATCTGAGATCATATTAAACTTTGCTCGTTTTAGTACCTACACAATGCATTAGATATATTGTTTGACCACGGAGCACATAAAAGACCTCTTTTATTGTCTGTGTGCTTGACGGTGCGGCCCATGTTCAACAGATGATTTTAATAGTGTTTGTGTATATGTGTGGGTGTGTTTGTGTTTGTGGGTGTGGGTATGTATGCATTTTTGTGGGTGTATTTGAGGGACTGTATTTGTGTTTCTGGGGGCATGTGTGTGTGTGTGTGGGGGGGTGTGTTTGTGTGTGTATAAATTTCCTTACCATTAGAAGTATTAGCTCTCCGAATGATCTCGAGCAGCGCGGCCGACGAGCAGTACAACGTGGACAGCAGTGGGATGACGTACATCAGGATCATGTTCACCAGGAAGTACGCGAACTCGTGGCACTCCGTCGGCAACGAGCCGTAAGACACGCACTGGTAGTATCTGGAATTAAAACAGATGGTTATTAGCGCTGTCACCTGTGGTCTGACGATCTTATGACTGCGTCAGTGAGGGAGTTCGCACAGCTGGATTCTGGGCCAAAGATGTTTGAGCTTTTTGCCATCGATACGCTAAGATGAAGAAATACATAGCGTTGACTAAATAGTGTTATGTATTTATTTTAAGTTTGTATTTGTACAGGTCTTAACCAGTCTTGCCAAGGAATATCGTGTTACCCAGTAACTGGGTTGTTAGGTAAGAGAGGCAGTCACTTCATGTAAAATACTGGTATCAGCTGCATCTGGTAGGACTGGAAGCCGACCGCAACATTGGGAAAAGACCAAATTGAGTTGGGAAAATTGAGTGCACCTGTGTTTGCGCACACACTTGTGTACTATCTCCTACGTAGATGGTTAGTCTTTTCGTTACGTAGATGGCCGCTATGGCGGAAATTCGGTCAGTAGGAGCCTGTAGCTGGAAATTCCCGACTGTGAACTCTGAGTTTGTTTCAGCCTTTCTTCTCAGAGTAGTCAGATAGGAAACGCCGATCTCATCAAGCTCAAATAATAATAATTTTGATCCAGCCTGTCCCATCTTGTTGTCCTCTGCCCAGAGACGCCCTAAGCTGAGGTTCATATCCCACAAGGGGTGCCCTTAGCGTGCAGTCACTTAGTTTTATAAAATTTGCCCCTGGCTGGAGGCTTTGAGTTTACTTAGGGCAACAACAGATACCCCCGGTTAAGTAGTCACGATTTCTTAAGGTCAACTACGAGACGCCATATATAAAAAAAGAAAATTGCGTAAATGTGTAGGTATATTCGTTACAGGTTATGGAAACATAAACCCATATCCTCATTTCAAGTTCTAATGATTGACGTAACCAATAATAACACACGCACTTGTAATCGTATTGATATTCGATCAATCAACAAACCTTTCAACTGTTTATTACCGAACCGCGTCAGGGAACTCGTAACTTTTATTATGTTATTGGATGGCAAACGAGACACGTGACTGCTTTGGCACAAAAGTAAGTGGCTATCGCCGTCTATGATTATTTAAAAATAACGTTAATTTAACGTTAATCAACGAAAAGTTTCCAGCCGGCTTGTTCTGTAAAAACTCTCTCTCTGTGTGTGTAAATTCACAGCGTGTTTGTACATGTAATGTACCACATTACTTTATCGAGAGCCATTACATTTAAATAGCGAGTTATCCGAATATTGATGTAGGGGAGACCGGGGCAAGACGAAGCTCGGGGCAAGACGGGAAAAGTGCTTGTGTGCGTGACTGGTGACCACAACAGAGCCTAACCTAGCGCCATTCGAGCGATGTTCAGTCGCGTCAAACGAGTCGGAGCGGCGCGTGCGTGTCACTGCGTGTTTTGGCTGCGTGGCGAGAAAAAATTGTTTTTTGGAGTATTTTTACGAAGTTTTCTGTTTTGAATCGATGGGCAACAAGGTAGATATCAGTGCTATGTTAATATTTTACCACGTACTTGTTGTAGTAGTGTAAAGCTAACGAATTTAGATTGCTTTTTCGCAGAATAATTTTTTAGGTTAGAACTTTTTAGTTACTTCTGCAAAATGTGTATGTTGGGGCAAAAAGGTCGGGGCATAATGGGATAGTATCTCGTTTTGCCCCATATGTGTAGGTAGAAAAATGTTTCATAGGTACCTATTTAATAATAAGTTTATTTTTTGTTTGCAGTTAAAATGGTACGAAATTATAAACGTAAAACAAATCGTGGAACATGGGAAGAAGAGGATATGAAAATAGCGGTTAGAGCTGTGCTTTCTGACACAATGGGATTTCTTCGAGCCTCAGCTACATATGACGTGCCTAAATCGACCTTGGAACGACGAGTGAGAAATGCTCGGTGTGCTGAAGATACTGGCACTGAAAACAAAAGACGCAAAAAAGACAGTGACACGGATACTAGTTCATCTGAAGACGATGAAAATGATTGTCTTTGTATATATATATTGTGGGTACTTATATTCACAGTCCACTGAAGGATGGGTTATTTGTAGCGTGTGCCATTGCTGGGCCCATAATTCCTGCGCAGGTGTAGACGATGACGATGAAGAGGGACATATATGTGAACGATGCCAACCAGATTAAAATGTGTACTCATTATGCCCCATAGCGTTTCCCATCTTGCCCCGATCATGGGGCAAGACGGGATATTTGACATGTGTCATTTAGTTCCTATTTGCCACAAAAATATGTGATTTAGCGCCATAAAAGTTTATAATTACGTTTATTAAAACTGTAAGTGTTGCTTTTTTTGTAAGAGATTTTTAATAAACAGTTTGATTTTTATACTATGACGTTTTTTTTCTTAAGTATCCCATCTTACCCCGGTCTCCCCTATGTAGAACTCTTTAATCTGAATCAATTTGTCTTTGATTGATCTCAAATGAATTCTGAATAAGTTTGAATGAATAATATTGCTCTTCAGTATTTTTATCGTGCTAGGAAATATTCAAATTCTATTTAAAACATTTAGTAGGTATTGGATTGTAGTTTGAATATTCATTTCATTTCTGTTGGACAACGTTGTGAATGAAAAGTTGCTCTGTACTGAGAATAACTCCATTTTTGTGGACTATTTGGTGGGTGACGATTTTTTCCTCAGGGTTGTCGCAATGTAGAATAGTGAACATATATTATACCTTATTTCGGACATAACGTCTACTATTTCAGAAGATAGTTTATCATCATTGTTCCACCAACTGCTGAGGATAGCCCTTCTCCCTTTTGTGCCAAGCTTAGGTCTGTGCGAGTCTCAACCAAAAATGTAGGTAAGTAACACTGTTGTGGCGGCATCTATATCGCTATATGCGAACTACGCATCACATGCAAACCTGCATCGCGCAAGCAGAGTTTACCGCGTGACTAGCTTAATATATACAACGTCCCTATATCAATCATACGGCCCACCAGCACGACACTCGTCTGGTCGGAGGATCATCTCTTTTTTATGGAGGATGAGTGAACTTTACATCCTATTCCTCATATTTACTGCAAACTAAGGGTCTTACTATAAAAACTTAAACACATGTTCAACATGTGTTTAAGTTTGGCGAGGGGCCCGAGGCTAAATAATAACAGCCGCACAGGTCGATCGGTCAGGTTAAGCTACGCTTACCGCGGTTGGTCTGTGGATGGGTGACCATCTTTACATACCGAGATCCCTCCGTGCCTCGGAAAGCACGTTAAGCCGTTAGTCCCGGCTGTTATTCGTGGATCTTTGACAGTCGTTACGGGTAGTCAGAAGCCCGAAAGTCTGACAACAGTCTTACCAAGGGGTATCGTATTACCCAGTAACTGGGTTGTGGAGATAGACAGTCGCTCCATGTAAAATACTGGTATTCAGCTGCATCCGGTTAGACTGGAAGCCGACCCCAACATAGTTGGGAAAAGGCTAGGCAGATGATGATGATGTTCAACATGTGTCTAATGCCAGTGTTATGTCAAATTTCATATAATTATGTCGTGTTTAAAAGGTGTTTAGCCTAAACAACTAACAAACAATGTTTTATGGTAGTAGGGTAAAGGTTTAAACAGCGAAATACACATCCTAACCACATACTACACTAACAATGTAACTATGTCAGTACCACAAACTATTTATATGATACGGAAATTCCCTCAATACAAATAGAGTTCCTAGCCGTGTTTATGCAAATAAATGTACTCCATGCTATTAGCCTGTTAGTTGCTAGCTCTATAACCCTATTCCATCAATCCAGTTTTACGATTGGCGTCTCTCGTTTTACTTAAGGAAGGCCATGAAACGTATGGATATGCTGATTGGTATCGTAAATGAAAATTTTATTAGACCGGTATTTGGGGGTGGTGATGATGGAATTTTACAGAGTATTGTCGCGTTGGCACACTTGTTGGAAGTAAATAATACTTTGACACTTGAGGTTGGGCATTTGTATTGGTTCATTTTAAAATAAGATTATTTAGAAATATGCAATTCCTGGCTCTAAGTAGTACTGCGGGCGCTGGCGAGCCCTCCGTACCGGGATGAGACACACTTTGCAATATAACGTCCATAATTATTCCTAGAATGGATTTACGTTTTTACATTTATATCATTTTTCATCTTCTGTCTTCCCGCTTATCAGCTAGATAGACCCCGACTTGTTTTATATTGTTATTTTAAACCAAATTAATGTTTGTCTCGTATTTGTGCCATCTATTTATAACGGACTCGCGGAGGTTATATGTTAGCACCAAATAGGGTATAAGCTCTACGGTACCTACTTACCTATACCCTGTCCATTAGTTATATCGTTTTTCGACAGATGGAACTACTGATTGCAGCAACACACAATATATTGATTGATACACGTACGGTATTATAATGTCTGTAAGAAGCCATAAATAATATAAGGAAGTTTATATATTTATTTTACTACACATTTTAAAGTTAACGTTTACGTAATCTGGAATAGTTCGTTCTAAGACAGCTGTCAAAAAACGGTTAACCTAATGGGCAGGGTATAGTTTAAAATAATGATTTAATTTTGATTTCCAAAGCATTTATTTAAAATCTCGATAATATTTGTAATGATTATTTTTATCTTCTTCTTCTTTAGGAGGGGCCCGTGGCTAAATAATAACAGCCGCACAGGTCGATCGGTCAGGTTAAGCTACGCTTGCCGCGGTTGGTCTGTGGATGGGTGACCATCTTTACATACCGAGACCCCTCCGTGCCTCGGAAAGCACGTTAAGCCGTTGGTCCCGGCTGTCATTCGTGGATCTTTGACGGTCGTTACGGGTAGTCAGAAGCCCGAAAGTCTGACAACCAGTCTTACCAAGGGGTATCGTATTACCCAGTAACTGGGTTGTGGAGGTCAGATAGGCAGTCGCTTCATGTAAAATACTGGTATTCAGCTGCATCTGGTTAGACTGGAAGCCGACCCCAACATAGTTGGGAAAAGGCTAGGCAGATGATGATTATTTTTATCTTCTAACATATTTTAGAATTTCATACTATTTGATAACCAAACTGTTATGTCTTACACGAAAATACACTCCGCGACTTTTAGTTGGTTTGTTCGTAGTAGG
The DNA here is from genome assembly GCA_945859715.1 of Apamea sordens. NCBI lineage: Eukaryota > Metazoa > Arthropoda > Insecta > Lepidoptera > Noctuidae > Apamea > Apamea sordens. The sequence continues at coordinate 5,095,131 of OX244002.1, forward strand.
TACATGTCATCCACGAATTATTCTCAGCCACATTCTCTCCTCTACCATTATTCTTTAAATCACTCACATCCGATTCACTAAATCATCTTAAAGAACTCCGACATGTTCTATCATCGCCCGTTAGATCAGCATCATAAACATGAACACTACCATCTAGATTACAGGCTGAACTTTAGGCGCAAATGTAGCACAATCTGCCTGAATCAGTGCCAATATTACGCCGGGATTCAGTCCTGTTAGCATATGTTTATGAAACATCAGATCAAACGATATGGAGTATATTATTGATATAAATATCTTATAACAATCATCGCTTTGCATTCGAATGTGTAATAGAATTTCCTGAAACGTCACCCACGTTTCAGGAAATTCTATTACACATTCGAATGTGTTAAATATACCTGTTAAATATCGGGGTCAAATTAAATTAGATAGTGAAACTCTGAAAACGTGTGTGTCGATATCTTAACACGATAAAATTAAAAAGGATTGATGTTTTTTTAGGGGTTTACGACCGCTGTTTGTTTTGTTACTTGAAGTATAAGTTTAGAAAATATGTTTTATCCTGGTTTTGGTATCGATACCAATCACGTCTGTGAAGTTTATACAAAAACAAAATCAAATCAAATCAAATTGTTTATTCATACAGGGTGTTATTGACAGCCCTCCGCAAACTGATAGGGTGGCTTCAGTACATCATATTAAGATGTACCGGTCGGTACATGTAATTCTTTCAGGAACATTAAGGGAATCCAAAAAACCAGATTTGTTTTATTACCTCACACGCAACGTATCGTTACCGTGGCAAAACGCACGTAGCGGACGGCAGCGCAGCGAGCTTGAGCGAGGCCGTTTTCAGCTGTTTTATTTACGAACGTAATTTTACATTGAAATAAAGGAATATCAGCAGAAAAAACGGCATACAATTTTTTTTTTCCTGAGAAAATTTCCAGTGGGATATGATTCAGAATAAGGAGCTGAATCAATCCTGTGTTTTTGTGGAGGGCTGTCAATAACACCCTGTATAAACAAAAAAAAAAAATATCATCAAATTAATTTCTTTTTTGTTTCATCATGTTTAGATATCGATACCCAACACGTATGCGGAGTTTCGCTAGTTAATTTAATTTGACCCGGTACACGAAGTGAGTATGTTTCAAACCAGATTTGATGCAAAGTCGGGACAAATATACTGAACATAGCTATGTAGGTAACATTTGGAATCATTTGGGAATACTATTCGATTACTGGTACACTCAGATTGTCGGTTCTAGGCTCAGAGGGTTTATTATATTACTCTGAGGTTCTGGGGAGCACAGATTACCCTAACTCGGTCCGATTCAAAATATAAATGGATGACATGTTATGATTATGTTTATCATTCATTAAGTTTTTCACTAAGTGATTTTCCTAACTGTATTGTTCAATGTTCATAATATACTCCTTTATTGAAAAATCTGTTCTTTTAATATTTAACAACACCATGTAAAGAAATTCTAGATAGAAAAACCCAATATAACACTCAGCCCGACCAGGGAATCGAACCTAGGACCTTATACCAACGAGGCACTTGCACATGATTTACAAGTGTATAGAAAATATATCCCTATCAAAGATAAAAACATTTATTCGACGTATGACATATTATATGTGACAGGCACAAAGTTGGTTGGTAGAAATATTGATCAGTTCAGGATAATAATAATAATATAATATAAATATAATATAATAATAATATATTTCTGGATCAAGGGCTTGATTCAGAAAGCGGTACTTCTGGACACGGCTCGCATTGTCAGGAGGTTCCTCTCTCTGGAGCCCTGACCACCTGTAGCTTGGACCCAGTTCCCGATACCGGTGGGCTACTATTTTTTATATTTTTAAATGTTTTTATACTTTTTATATTCTAATATTTAAAAATATAATTTATATGATTGTACATTGAAATAAAGATAATAATATCCCTGGACATTTCACACAGCGCCATCTAGTCCCAAGCTATGCAACCTAATGCTTGTGTTATGGTAACAAGATGGCTGATAAACTACTTATATACATTTTTTTTTGTAAATACATACATATTATAGATAGAAAAACACCCAGACTCAGAACAAATACATGTAGGACTTACAAATATTATTTTGTTCTGTGCGGGAATCGAACGGGCGACACGCAGCGCAGCAGTCCGATCGCTCAGCTACTGCGCTAACCGTGTTGTCAGGATACATTCGTCGCTAATAGCGATAATAATATATCGGCATACGAATACTTACATATCTTAATATATTAACGATACCTATACTGTCAAAAATATGCTCATTGAGAGTTATCTATATCGTCAATGCCTACTTACGTACTCATCGGTTATATTATACCCTTTATGCGACTACGATCTAAATATGATGCTATTAATGATGTTTTCCTATAAGTACGTCTTTCATGTATACTTACCTACTTGCAAATTTTCTCCTTTTCATGTATTCAAGTAATGTTTTTATCGTTATCATATAAGTACCTTTATACTCAATACCTACTAATATGTCGTATCCATAGAAGTGTATTTCCTATATCTATGGTCGTATGTACCTATCTGTATCCATTTTACTGTAATACATCCTACTAATACTTATTATAAACGCGAAAGTTTGACTGTATGGAGGATGGATGTTTGTTACTGTTTACCTGTAATAAAAATACTTTAGTTTTAGTCTATTTTTAGGTACTATAAATGTATGGGAAAGCTACTCTTGGCTATATGTACACCTTTAGTAAACGTTTGTATGAAATAAAATTATTATATTATAAATTTTATTTCAAGCAAAAACTACTGAACGGATTTGTATGAAATTTGGCACACAGATGTTTTATTTAACCAAGATTAACAAACACATAGGATACATTTTACCCCGATATTCCCACGGGATCGAAACTTATGCGGGTGAAACCGCGGGGCGCAGCTAGTAAATAATAAATTAATTTTTTTTGGTGAGCTTTACCAGTGTTTTCGTAATAATTCATAAAAAAATTACCATAATAATGAGCCAGAATTTTTAATTAAAAAGCTTGGAAAGGTTCAAAGCATAACTTTGCAAAGAATAACAAAAGGAATCCTGCTTTTTTAATAACGGTCCGCTCTTGAGCACGACTCACAAAAAACTGTTGAGTTCTAAAATGCTGCACCTTTGGACTTACAACATGTTTCACACTTCACACGTCTACAAGTAAATCAAGTTCTCAACACTACTTAGCGCAATTAGCCTATAATGTTCCCACTGTTGGGACACAGGCCTCCTCTGTGAGAGGAAATGGACCTTATAGGTATCCACCACGCGGACCCAGTGCGGGTTGGTGGATGTCACATACTGTCACGAATTTTTTGGTTCTAGTACATGCCGGTTTCCTCGCGATGTTTTCGTTATCGTTTTGAGAGCAGTGTTTATGAAATTAAATAGACAAGGTAACGAGTAAACAAATAAGCAATATTAAATATAATTATATAAATAAATAGATGCCTACCATTTACCGATAGCTACCATTTACTGGGTACGTCTTTCATTGATTTGAATGTGCCTTGGCGGCTGAGAGTATGTCATGCTCACTCTAATGTCTCGCTGATGGTGGCGCATGTGTTGGATCATTTAGCTCCCTTCAAAATGGTTGAGCTGAATGGTGCTAATCTATGCGTCATGTTCGTGAACGGGCGCCTTCAGTAGGGAATGGTCAACTCTTTGCTGCCATGGCTTTTTTGAATTGTTTTTTTTTTATCTTTTCGTTACGGACGCTTTTAACGTTCTGCATCGTTCTTAATTATGTATAATTTTTAACATGAATGATGTAACCAATACTATATTATTGTGATTTGAAAGAGTGTCCATGGAGTTTCTTGCCCGTTCTTCTCCATAGGTAGGTACCTTCTACACTTTGGAATGGGCAATTAGCTTCACCTTTTTGACTGACGGATCCTTGACAATTCAAAAGTGCCTGTAATTGGTTTAGTTGAAATAAATAGTTTGAGTTTTTTTTTTTTTTGAGTTTTTTGATAGACTTGAATATATAATATTAATAGAATAAGTAAATGGAAATATAAATACTTAGTGGGATATAAAATAATTCGAACTTAATAACTTGAGTTTAAGGAAAAAATATAAAGCGCTCTACTTCTCTCTACTTATTTAAACAATTGCTGTGCCCGACAGGGTCTATAATTGTTCCTATTATTTTTTATTTTATCACCTGTAAGATTGGATAAGAAGATTGGATTGCAATAAACGATTTGAGATTTGCTTCTGGGTTCGAACTCACGACCTACAGCTCGTCAGTCGTGGCCACCATTGCTCCCACACTACTTAAATGGCTAAATGAAGGTATTCTCAGAGGTACCAAAAGCAGCAGGATAATTCAAAAACTTACTAATCTGACTTTCATCCATGATAGACATAGACGCCAGCACATCAAGCTACTACAATCTGTAATATTTCTTTAAAAGATTTTCAACTTTATCACTAAAGCATTAGGTTCAAGGTTGATTGGGAAAATTTGACAGTTTCGGGTAGGTAGCTTGATGTGCTGGCAGTACTTCAGGTAGTTTCAAGGCCAAATCTCGCGGTGATTCGTTGGCGTTATCGAATTCGACACCAAAGTCCCAAGGCGGACACTGATTCTATTGCCAATTTAATCCACATACGTAGTCCCATATAGGCATATATGTTTCCAATACCTAATATGTTTATAAAGTATGATTTTGATAGGTTTTCTCAGTCCGAAACGCGTTAATCAGTCGATGAATATTAAACACGTGTCAACGCACTCTTCCGCTGAATCGAAAAAAATGTATGAGATTTTTTTGTTTTACTCAAAAAAACAGAAAATGCATTAAAATTAGGCGGAGAATCAAAACCAACACCTAGTGCGGGTGCGGTGCTTCTGATCAGACCATGCCCCACTTGCTGGAGTGCCCGTTCATCTGCACCTCGAAAGGCCCAAAGAATGCCACTGATGCCGTCACCAACGTGGCCACCTACTGGGCTCAAACTGTATAAAAAAACATCGAGAAAGAGTGCCATCGACACGAAAAGAACAAGAAGGTACAAGCCAGAAAATGAGTACGAGAGAGGTTGATAATGGTCTCTGTAGTGCGTTAACCAATTTTCATTTTTCTTTTGAAGTTCTTCTCATCATGCTTAAAGGCCTGCCATCACTCGTCGAGTGGCATGGGAAGTTGCAAGGAAAGAGGAGGAGACGAAGTGTGGCAACTTGTCATGCCACACGTCACGCTCCTCGTCATGCCCACTGCTCCCACTTTTGTCGGTTTTTTGGGCGCGAGTCAAACGGCTGCCAATAAATTGTGCGATTAATTGCGCGAGTAGAGCAGTGGGTGGGAAGAGAGGGCAACATCGCGGCAGCGCGAGGAGCAGAGCGAGCAGCATAGTGTGGCAGGGTCATTAGACGGATGCTCCATAGTAGCCTATTCTCCTTAATAATTGAATATATCCCTTACCCCTTAACATCGGGATGCTCCTCCACGTGGAAGATGAAGCTCTGCGGCAAACTGGCGAGCCCGGCGCACACCCACGCCGTGATCAGCGCCCTGCGCACGCGTGCTTCCCACGTCACGTTCAAAGGCTTGAGGATGGCGTAGTATCTGGAATGGCGATTTAGACAATTGTAATATACTTTTATTAAATACAATATATTATAAATAGTGATCTTTATGAACGAGATGTAGTTTGTGACTTATTTTTAATTTTGTGTGTGTGACTTGGCTATCACCAGTGGCGTGCGGTTCATAAAGACAGAAAGACACTGCCTACCCTAGTTCTGATAATAGATCTAATATTATTTTATCAATAAACAAAACAACATAAAAATCTTAAATCATAAATCAGCTCCACCTATCGAGTGCCGGTGTTATCATTAAGATCGATACAGTTTACTGCACTAGCGCCACCTCGCCTTTGCAACGGCAAAGACACAAACTATTCGTCTCTGAATATTTTGTATGTGTGCTCCGTGGAAACTCGTGGTCATGCGTATTTTTATGTGTGTGCGTTCCTATAGCTACGTGGGCTTTGCTGACACACAATGACAAAAATCACGCACACAACTGCATGAAAAGCCAGTGTCTTGTTCGAGTTGTTCTCTAAAGCAACACGAAAAATTACGATCCTAACCGAACATTTCCGACGAAAGTTTGCTATGCAATGCGAATATTTTAAGAAGTAATATTGTTTCATTGAATTTTATATATTTAGATGGCCATCATTTTTTTGTCGTATTAATTTTCCTTTTTACTACGTAATTTCAATAGTCAATAGTAGCCATTATTGTTTGATGTGTGTTGTGTTTGTGACTTACGCTATCAGATATTTAGGATTTTAACATTGTGATTAGAGTGAAAAATGGATAATATTGTCTGTGAAAGTTGTTCAGATGGTGTGTGTATTGATAAAATAAAATATGACGCGTTTTCAAAACTATCTTTTAGTGAAAAAAAACAAGTTATCGAGTTATGTCGTCCTACACCGGATTTGCAATTAATACAAAATAAAGGTAAAGTCAATCGTAAATTCAATACAAAACAATATGATTCATATCATTGGCTGACAGGTTGCATACACAGTAATCGGTTATTTTGTTTCGTTTGTCTACTATTTTCAAATAATAAAACCGTCTGGAACGACATCGGTTACGCTGATATTCATAATTTTCCTACCGCCGCGAGAAAACATGAACAATCTGCAAAACACTTAGAATCTTCCCTTCCCTTAATTATGCAAAAAAAGACATCAGATGTGACTAAAAATTCATTATTGGACATAGCATTAAAAAAATTAGGGACTTTGAATCGTTTTTGGAATCATTCAGATCTAGGTTTGAATTAATTTTTGAAGGCGTAAAAATAATCACAGGGCCGCCAAAACAAAAACGTAATGTTGTGGACGCGAAAACCAATTTTAAGCGGATTTTTATTGAAATTATAGACAATATATCCATCGAATGTCGCGACCGATATAAAAATCTGAGAGTTAAAATTTTTTGGACTACTTTCATGCGAAAATTTCAATAAATATAATGACAAATTTCCGGTTGAATTAGTATCGCAATTCGTAAATGTTTATAAATTATACGACTTTAACTTAGACCGCCTTATCAATGAGCTCAAATGTGTTTATAAATCTGCCGAATTCAAAAACCTTAGTATTTACAAAATTATAGAACATTTTTACGAAAATAACAAATACAGTTTTTCCCGAAGTACTGCGTTTGGCAAAATTAATTGTTACAGTTCCCGCGAGCAGTGCTTCAATCGAAAGGTCATTCTCGTCGCTAAAACGTATACACACCTACATAAGAAATACACAAGGCCAGCAACGACTTACAGATCTTTCCACGATTTCAATAGAAAAAAACCTTCTTACGGAAATAAAACGCCTTCCCAACTTTTACGATTCCATATTGCAGATATTCTTACAGAAAGATAGGCGTGTAGATTTAATATACAAATAAAACAATCCTATATACTTAGTATACTCACACCACCATCTTTTCAATGATTTTATTTAAATTTTGCAAATCACACAAACATTACAAAACATCAAACAAACGCGCTGAAAGGCCACTTCGAATATCCGTAAATTGATATGTCTATAAAATCAGTCAATCTATGGATATACCTACATCATCAATCGACAAGACGACGAACCAAAACCAACGTGTAGTATTTTTGGTGAGTACAATTTTCTGCCTACCCTGTCATAAAACTGTGTGCACGCCACTGGCTATCACATTAGGTTAAGTAAGACCTGTAATGATAGTTTTAAGGCATTTAAATAAATAAATAAATAATGGAAGTCATAATATGGTATTAATTGGATATTGTGCGCTAATTATTGTATGTTTACCATAGCGTCGTTTTGAGATTCCGACTCTAGCAATATTCCGAATTACATTTATTATTTTAAGTTGGTTTTCGTGTCTGTCTGTGTGACCGCGTTGTGCTTCTACTAAACAACGTAACCGATTTTGAATCGTAATAACAATTGAAATTTTCACAGAGTGTGTCTCCGTCGTGTGTACAAGTACTATGGCCTTTATAACAAAAATAAAATAAAAATAAAGTAAAAACACATAAAGCGGGCCCCATCCAAGAAAAGTGTTGTTTACAAAAGTATTTAACATATGTCGTGTAAATATTGTACGGTGGTGGGAACCCTCTGTGTCGTCCAACTCGCATTTGGCAGCTTTTTCGTTAAAAACTTTTTGTATTAATTTTCCTCATATTCAAGCAACTTGGCTTTGGCAGGCCGTTAATTGCTTAACAACGAACAAAGGGTAGATACACGCAATTCTAATTTAAAGTTAGTCTACCAAAGAACTGGAGTAAATTGTGTAATAGGTAGATTAAGTTTGAGCTTGGTAAATAAACAGACGCCCACCTAAGTGAATACCGCTGGTTATAGAAACTACGAGACGTGAAGATTACTTACACCTACTAATCAGGGGGGCCTACTCCGTCACTAAGTGCAAAGTGCGAATGTTCGGATCGGACCGACACATGTCCGAACCGAATATTATTGAAAAATGCGAAAAATGTTCGGATCGGCTCAGTTGGGTCGGGACCATATAGTCAATATTCGAAAGAGTGTAGAGTGTAGGATCGGAACCGACCAAACCAAATAGTAACCTCGTAGCAGGAAACGGCCGAACATTCGTCCGACATTACTTCGGAGTAGACCCCCTGTTATTCCTACTTGTCTGGATATCTTCAACAGAGACCAAGGTTTACCCAATGATTGACGTGTAAAAGTATTTGCAGAAATAAAATCATTTATTATTTAATGACGACGCATGATTGCAAAAGTCTCTTGCACTTGTACCAGCAATTTTACAAGCACCTTTATAAACCTACTATAGTTATCGTACTCGGATTTACGCATTACGTACGATGCGTAAATCCGAGTAGGAACAACCTTGGCACTTGTAATTCGGACAGCTGATTGATCGATCTAGTTCGACCTGTATCGACGGCACGACACATGTTTAGGGACGTCATTATTTTGTGCGGGGAAGAACCTACGTGGGCGTCTTATTATGTTTGGTACGTACATTCTTAATTTATGCGTAGGTATAATAATAATAATAATATCCCTGGACATTTCACACAGCGCCATCTAGTCCCAAGCTAAGCAACCTAATGCTTGTGTTATGGTAAAAAGATGGCTGATAAACTACTTATATACATTTTTTTTTGTAAATACATACATATTATAGATAGAAAAACACCCAGACTCGGAAGAAATACATGTAGGTCATACAAATATTTGTTCCGTGCGGGAATCGAACCCGCGACACGCAGCGCAGCAGTCAGCGCAGTCAGTATGTTCGTTCCTTTATGATGCCACTAAGTAGGTAATGGAAATATTATTCTTCTGTTTTGCTTCAAAAACCTAATGCATAGTTTACTGCACCTATTTGTTTCACTTTAGGGCTGTTTTTTCCAACGCCAGATAATTTTATCCGAGGAATAATTTTGAAATTTTGACAGTTCTTCCATTCAAAGTCTGTCAAACGTCAATTTTATTCCACGAATAAAAATTATCTGTCGATTGAAAAATTAGCCCTTAGTCGAAACTCTCCATTATGAATCAATTACTAAAGAACTTATCGAGATAATTATATTATCAGCCTATGATGTTCCCACTGCTGGGACGCAGGCCTCCTCTCTGTGAGGGGGAATGGGCCTTATTCCACCACGCGGTCCCAGTGTGGGTTGGTAAGAAAGAAAAGAAAGAAAGAAAAAAAGTCTATTTGGACACAGTTCGTGAAACACAAAATACAAAATTAATAAAATAAAAAATAATGTTTCAGACAACAATAGTGTGTGGGTAGATGTCACATGTCTTCGATTTTTTGGCTCAAGGATAGGTATGCCGGTTTCGTCACGATGTTTTCCTTCACCGTTTTTGAGAGCAGTGGCGATAAAATTATTTACTCAAAGTAAAGCGCCTGTCTAGGTTCGAACCTAAGACCTATAACCCGTACGTCGCAGCCGTTACCACTGGTCCAGCATTGCTCGCCAGATAATGAAAGAGAAATAATTATTCTAAAAGCTTGCCAAGTTTAACTAATTTCGACATTAAAATTAGTCGTCAGTTCAAGATCCTCAAAAGTCATCCATTTCGTTATTACTTTACTTTGTCACACTGTTTTATAATAAACAAAACTGTTAGTAAAAGGAAAACTCTATGTAAAGGAGCTCTTTGAAGTATTTACTACCACCATATACAGCGTGGCGCTTTAATGGCGGCATTAATTTAACACACGTATACGGTTTCGCGTTTTAGTTTTATGAATAATAATATTTTCATTTATTTAAACATTAATATTTATTTATTTATTACCAATTTTCTAAAATAGCATCTTAGAGCAACCTGACTTAAAGAACTGTAGCGCAGGGGTCATTTGCCGGGGTTACGGATCATAACATCGCATCAATGTAATTAAAACAAATAACGTACTTACAAAGAGAAGGCGAATTGAAGGAAAGAGAGAGAGCCCTATGTCGGCGAGCGGCGCAGGTGGAAGTTTTAAAGTTAAAGATTTTTTTTTATGTTGTTATAATTTTTATGATTACTGGCCACTAGCCCTACCCGTGTGTTAAATTAATGTCGCCATTGTAGCGCCACGTTGTATAATTATGTCATTATGTCGCCCTTCAGAATCGCTATCATCAAGTTTGAAGCGACGGCGGTGAATTTATAGGCATTTCAATAATGTTTTTGAAGTTGGCAAAGCAATGCAAGACCTTGGATTTGAAGGCAGCTGTATCGAATAACCTACCATAAGGTAGCTACTTCCCAAAAGCCTTCCGCCTTTTGACCTTTCACTTAAGAACATTATAAGAGGGGCTTGTGGCTAAGAAATAACAGCCGCACGGTTCGATCGATCAGGTTAAGCACGCTTGCCGCGGTTGGTCCGTGGATGGGTGACCATCTTTACATAACAAGACCCCTCGTGCCTCAGAAAGCACGTTAAGCCGTTGGTCCCGGCTGTCATTCATGGATCTTTGACAGTCATTACTGGTCGTCAGAAGCCCGAAAATCTGACAACCAGTCTAACCAAGGGGTATCGTATTACCAAATAACTGTGTTGTGGAGGTCAGATAGGCAGTCGCTCCATGTAAAGTACTGGTATTCAGCTGCATCCGGTTAGACTGGAAGCCGACCCCAACAAAGTTGGGAAAAGGCTAGACGATGACTTAAGAACATTACAAAAATGCTTCAGTTCTGGAATTATTAAAAATGGCCGATCTTTCTATCTACAGATAACTTTTGTCTGAGAAATGAAAAGTGCGGTTTGACAGCTTTTGTATAGAAAATATGTGTAAGCGGTATATTTATTTTCAGACTAGGTTTTACCCGCGGTTTTGCCCGTCGGAAAAAAAGTATTCTATGTCTTATTCCAGGTTCTAAACTATCTGTGTGCCAAATTTCATCTAAATCCATTCAGCCGTGTTTGCGTGATTGAGTAACGAACATACAAACTTTCACATCTAATAGTTTATGAAATACCAGAATACATAACAGGGAGGAGGCATGAGGAACAGGGTGTAAAGTTCACTCAACCTCCATAGAAAAGGGAGGATCCTCCGACCAGACGGGTGTTGTGTCTGGCGGGCTATTGCCCAACGATTGATGTTGGGAAATTGTATCGATGCTAACTGCGCGGTAAACTCTGCTTGCGAGATGCAGGATTTGCGTGACGTCAGTATGACGCGTTGTTCGCATGTGGCGTTGTAGATACCGCTACATAACTTTTAAACCTATTCTCTTATAACCTTTCTCTTCTTTTCTTTCTTTCTTTTTCTTTTTGCTTGAAACTACAAGTGTGTTGTGTAGTACTTGCTTTAGTAGGCACGCACTTTGGACCGGATATCAAAAAAATTCAAAGCAGGCTATTATGAAAGTTCAAAGCAGTTGGTCAATTACGTCGTGCTGTAAGGGTCAGTTCACACCGAGACGCGACGATACTGGAAGAGGCCAGTGATTTCGCGCTCCGCCGCGCGCCTCCGCGAGACGCATCGCACCGTCGCGAGGCGCATCGTAATATTTGGCGGGTGCATTATGGAGATCGAGGAGAAGTTATATACTGTATCAATTCTATACGAAGTCTGGACGGAAATAGTAGAGACAAGTCGCCACGGCGGCCTCAGGCTGCGCCTCGGCCGCTGCGTCGCGATGCATCGCTCTACGCCGCGAGGCATCTCGAGGCGCAGCGCTGCGTGGTGCACGTATTCTGAATTCTCACAATGAAATGTGTATCTTTTCGTGTAGTAAATAATGTTATATTTTGAGTCGCTCTATTAAAATGTACGCGCAGCGTCGCGTCTCGTTGCGTCTCGGTGTGAGCTGACCCTAAAGAGTTTGTCAGAAAATTCGAAGGTTTTTGCTCCACATGTTTCAAACAGCTATTTGTATTATTCGAGGCGCGTAAGTGGGTTAGGTTATCTTTAATAATTTATTTTAAAAACATGACGTAGGTATCTTATTAACCGAATAAATAAATTCCAGTCGTTTTATTTCTTATCGTAATTTTGAATTATTCAGAGGAGGTGGTCTTTGGTCATGTTTTCTGATAACGATGATATTTGTTACAGTAAATTATAGATCTATCTATCGATATCTCGATGAATGGTCAATATAAGAATATTAAAAACAAGATATACATACATAGGTTTCAAATATGCGGATGAAATAAATATTTTTTGTTTTAGGTTTTCCTACAACATCAATTTACATTTAATAATAATCATAATCAGCATATAATGTTCCCACTGCTGGGACACAGGCCTCCTCTCTGTGAAGGAGTGGAGATTATCCACCACGCGGACCCAGTGCAGGTTGGTGGATGTCACATGTCTTCGAACTTTTGGTTCGAGGACATGCTGGTTTCCTCACGATGTTTTCCTTCACCGTTTTGAGAGCAGTGGTGATGAAATAATTTAGAAAAAGAAAAGCAACTGTCTGGGTTCGAACCTATGACCGACCACTCATAAGTCAGGGGCGATACCACTGGGCCACCACTGCTCAATTACAGTTTACATTTAATTTACCTTTTTTTTCTGCGGCAATTTACATTTAATTTACCTTTTTGGGTCATTCATTCTTATGACTAAAGCGACAAGATGATGTACCCGATTGATGCCAATAGGCTGGCCCCTTATTTCATGGGACCTAAACATAACTGGCGAAATATGTGTACACTATAGGTACAACTCTGCCCCACCCACGGCAAAACCAGGTGTGATGTTAAAATAATGGCATTACAATTCATAAAAGAGAAAAAAGTCACTCACCTATCAACAGCGATACAAATAAGCACGAAGCTGGACAGGTACAGTCCGAAGGTCCTCGTGAACATCATGACGCGGCACATGAGATCGCCGGCCAGCCACTGCACCGTCCCCGCCCACGCGATCTCCAGCGGCATCATCAGGAACGTTACCTGTAACAACACTGCTTACCGTTTCATTTGAAAGAAAGAAGTAGGAATAACATTTATTTGGCAAGAGTTCGTCAACACATAAAATACAAATAAAAATTAAATAGCAGCACCCTTACACATAACAGAAGTGAAATTTCTTCAATAATAAGAGAGATTTAGTGTGAGAGACAGAGAGAGTTATATCTTTCTTCTCTGTCATGTGCCTTAACGTGACGCGTGCTTAAAGTATCACTCTCAATTCTCGTCCAAATCGAATCTCCGCCTAAGAAGTTTCTCTTCAAAAAAGTGAAATATTTTAACAACAGCTTCACCTAAATTTCACGGTGAGGTTTTTACAGAATAGAGTGGGAGTGTTCCTCACGACTGCACTGAAATGATCTGAATGGTGGTCGTGTGCTAGTTGGGGTATGGGGGTTTGATGTTAGTCACACATGTCTTTCAGGAGAAAGGGGAACAAGCTTTTGGTGTTATCTATACTTATAATAAATCTGTAGAAGTGAAAATTCTGTACATTGAAAATATCAAAAAAATAAATGGCAGGGGGTGTTACTAGACCGACACCGAACCCAAAAATGTGATAAAAAAATTTCTGTCTGTCTGTCTGTCTGTTTGTTCAGGCATCACGCAAAAACTACCGGTTCGATTACGATGAAACTTGGTATAATTATTCTTTAATATCCTGGGCACCACACGGGGTACTTTTTATCCCGGAAAAGTATATACAATAAAAAACAAACTTAATTTTGCGGTTCGATCCCTAGACCCATTACTGCCTCAACCGCAAATAATAAGTTTGTCGTAGGTTACGTCACCCGCAGTGGAGTTCATTTTTATTCCTTTTAGTTTTTAGAGTTATTTAGGTTTATTTTCATATAAGTCGTAGGTATAGATATTAATTTTAAAGTATAGGTAGCATATTTGATAGTGTACGTAGTGACCGTAGGTTATTTTATAATACTGTTAGGTAGGATTTAGTCATTCGATTAGATATTAGTTTTTAGGCATTTTGCTTACTTATTGAGTTTAGATTAGTTATCATCAGAAATAGGTTTATTTAGGTAGGTATTTAATTTTCTGTTATTGAGTTTTTTTTTTTAATTAGGTAGGTACTTAGGTAAAGATATCATATAGGTACCCTCTTAATCACCACTAATGAGACACAATTGGTTTTCTATTGCTATTAGCCACAAAGGGCCCGCGAAATAGATGGCATTCTGGGGAAGCACATACATTTTATCCTGTTAGCACGTTCCCGTGGGATAATTTCCGACATACACGCGGGCGAAGCCGCGGGCAGAAGCTAGTAATTGTAATAAAACTTTTGTTAGCTCTTGTGATTTGTTGATAAAAATAACGTAAGTAAGCCAATCATATGGGCATAAGATTAGACGATAGTTCGAACTGAGACTATAATTTTAAAAAAATGCTTAAACTACATAAAAAGTGTTTTTTGGAAACGTACCATTCCTGCCGGTCGATTCTGTAAAAATCTCACCGTGAAAACTCAAGTGAAGTGAGCTTGATGTGAGTTGTCAGTAGTGTCAATCCCTAGCATTATTTGGAATGACAGCTCACTCCACGCTCACTTCACCTAAGTTTTCACGGTGAGATGGTTACAGAATCGCACTGCTGGAACAATATTTCAGAAAGAATAAAATTAATTGCTTTTAATTAAAAGGACCAGCTACGCCGTAGCGTAATTGATAGAGATAGAGATAGACATAGAGATATTTTATTTTGCAAATATGGGTACAAGTCAAGTCATGATGGTATACACGTCTACACGTCAAGCTATACAAAACCAGTTTGTCTTGTCCTCACTTTGTATGATATTTTCTCATAATGAACGGTCAGCTAATACTGGTTTGGCATAGCTTGATGTGTAGCCGTGTGTACATAATATAAATACAGAAACGGCCATATTTTGCCAATTACAAGGCATGCAAAAGTACAGAGTTTACAATTAAAATAAATATTTACTATTCCATTAAATAAAATATTTCTAGTTCATCATTCACTAATAATTATCAATGTTCAACTATTCAATTCATTCAATAAATAAAATAATTCTAATTCATCAGTCAATAATATAATTATTGTCACAGTTATTTAAATACAATATATAAAATAGTCAAACAATTTCTTTCTCCAATAAAAAACCTGCGACACTATAATAAACTTTGTCTACTAAAAAGTTCCGAAATCTTTTTTTGAATAATGTCAAATTATAGTCCTTCCAACAACTTGGTATTTTATTATATATCACCAAGTTGTTGGAAGGACTATAATTTGACATTATTCGTTATTGGAGCGCCGCGTAGCAGACATCGCGCGGCGCTATGTTATTATACTACCACATTAGAATGCACTAAGCATTGTTAACTACATAAATTATATAGACCTACACCCTAACCGCGTAACACACTATTAATTTCAATCTGAATCATTTTGATGGATATTTGCTAATCCATTGCTTCATAATTCATGTTCGAAAGTCTGCTCAACAACGTAAATAACGCAATGAATGTTGTTGAACTGTCAAAATGAAAGCTATTGCTACTGATAGTGTGTTACGCAGTTACCCCGCCGTTTCCCTTAATGTAAAACCTATTTATTACCCACAGCAAGGCTACGGTGTAACAAATAATGTGTAACATACACATTTTCCTTTCAAAGAATCCGTTTGTATAGCCAATTAACAAGTAAACCTTATTTACCTTAGTACGTGTTGGCAACTGTTATTCAGCTCACGTGGACCGAATCAGATACGTAGGTACCAGAGAGAACCACATGAAGGGAATTATAAGAGAAACTTTGAAGGACACGAAATAATATAAACATCGAATTATCAACAAAAGAAATGGATCATACTAGATACAAATGAAAGATGTTTTTTTTATATTATATTTATCATTTGGAACGATTTCAAACACAATGTAAATTGTTTGTGAATAAATAAAGTAACATTTTGCCCCACAGAAAATGCATGATAGAATTGTGTGCTTCTCAAAATGCACTTAAAATCAAATCAAAATATTTTATGTCACATAAGCCTACATGGGCACTTGTGCAACGTCAGAAGCTAGGTGCTCGGTTCTAATTGGTCGTGTCCTGTGGAGAAGAGCCGGCAAGGAACTTCACGGAGAAAGAAGAAGAAAGAAACTTCAAAAAGATATTGGTATGAGGTATCCCAGATGGACGGACGACATTGTCGCCATCGCGGGAACCTGGATGAGGCTGGCACAGGAGCGTGGGGATTGGCACAAGAATAGAGAGGCCTGTGTCCAGCAGTTGGGGAAGTCGAGATGATGATGATGATGATTATCTATCTACCATACAATCAATTGAATGTCGAAATTTTTGCTAATTATGTATTTGCTAATTTTTATTATGAAATGTGTGATTCTTTATAATTATTTTTGGAACGAAGTTCCTTATCGCGCGTTGCTAAAGGGGGCTAGACGGAAAAAATTAAGACCAAAAGTTGGAACGACACTTTTTGCTATAGTTGTAAGCCGTGCGGCGTGCGCGTGTTTGTTTGTCTGTCTCTCTCTCTCTCTCTTATAGAAAGCAAGCCAGTTATACTTCATTCCATTCGGGTGTCCCTTGACACCTCTCAAGTTTTTTTTATTGTCCAGGCTTATTTTATTTTATCTTAATTATCGAGACTTGGCTGGCTTGATTACTTCATTAAAAACATTTGTACCCTCTCTGGCATAACATAGCCCACTCTTTATTATCTTTATATATCGTTCGCAATGTGGCTGATGTCACATCTCTCATGCCTTTATATCTCGATGGTGTTCGCATTGACTATACTGAAACCGCTAAAGATCTGGGTGTAGTTATTGACTCCAATCTTTCGTGGCGTGCTCAGGTGAATGAGGTCAGCCGAAAGGTACATTTCTCCTTTCATTCGCTGAAATGCCTTCAGGGTCTTCTGCCCTTGAAGACTAAAATTTCTTTGGCACAAACACTTATTCAGCTGATTATAGATTATGCCGACGCCTGCTACCTGGATGCTACTGAGGAGCTATTAAACAAGCTTGAGCGCTTGCAAAACCTGGGCATTCGCTTTGTTTTCGGTCTTCGAAAGTAAGACCATGTTTCACACCTTCGCAAGGAACTCAAGTGGCTCCCAATCCGCCTTCGCAGGAACACTCGGATTTTATGTCTTCTCTTCAACATCTTACACAACCCGTCTTATCCTTCCTACCTGTGCGTCAGCGTTTTTCTTACGCTCGCTCTAGCGCCGCACCGTGTAGATCACACCTAAGATCCATCCTTAAATCTCATCCTCATAAAACGAGCTACTATTCTTATTCCTTCTCTGTCCATGCTGTAAGATTGTGGAACTCACTTCCGCCTAGCATTCGTGATTTAAAAACTATTTCTCTATTTAAACGTCGATTAAAAGAGCATTACCTTTCCTCTATACCGTGAGTATTTGTATATATATATATATGTTTATATATTTTTGTATTATGTATTTATTTAAGTATACTTAAGTATTTATTATTTTTTGCGTTATATGTGTAGGTATATTTAATATTTTAGTTTTAGACTTCACACATTCATATTTTTCTCTTCTTGTTCTCACACACTATTGTCTACATTTCTTTCTTACTTCTCCTTTCGCAGGTCTGCTGGAAGAAATTTCTTAAGAAATAAGCAGTACCTTTGTACTCATATTATGTTTATGTCATATCAATATGTATTTTACTGTGTGTACATAAATAATAAAATAAATAAATAAATAAATTATTAGTTTACCTATTTTCAGCAAATAAATAACTTATGATGACTTATGCAAGTGAAAGTTGCAAACTTAAGCAGTGAAACACAAAACACAGAACTCTTCTTCTCAGCGTTTCGACGGCAATCTAGATGGTATCACCCCAGGGCCCTAATTCACTATGACCACTTAACGATTCCTTATTCCAAACCACGTCAATTCCTTAACTAATTCCGCCAATCTCGCGTTCATTTCACGCGGTTTCGTTCATTGTATCCGGCCCCAGAACTATTTTTTTAAAACTAATAATAAATTACTTTAATCGATACACTGTCTATCTTTACAACGTTCAAGCTTCAAAATAAACAAATATTTTTTCAAAGAAACCGCCGCGTCTTCAAACTCTGGAGAGCTCGAACCAAAATACATAAAAGATGAGATCGATATAGACTCCGCTAGTTATTCGCAACACTTGATATTCTAATGTTGTGTAAATTATCCTAAGATCTGCATTAAATACCTAACTCGGTCGGTTGGTGTGTAAATAATTAAAATTTGTTGAACAAATACGGAGTTTGTTGAAGTGGGTTGGTTGGGTATTTTGTTGATAAAATTTGTTTGTGTTTTGCCGTAATAGGTGTATTTCAATTTTGATTTGGAGTTATTAAAGATAGACAGCGTCTGCGATTATCGTGTTTTTTAATATTAGAAACCCGTTATTGTTAGGAAACTCTAATTTTAACTTGTAATGATTGTATGATTTTCGACTTAGTTGCATTTTAGCTGGTTTCTCTAGAGAAACCAGCTCGACACGAAATAATCGACAAACGATTATTATGATGTAAATTAAAAAAAAATTGTATGCCTAACGTTCTAATACGTTAATAATGGGTGTGATTGTGGAGTTATGTCGCAAACCATGCTGCACATCCTATCCTGCCTTCTGTGTCCCAAAACATGCAGTCTAAGTGACTTCTTCCGCGACTTCCGCGTGACGTCACTTGCTTGCGACACTTTTGCAAGCAAGTGACGTCACGACCCCCCAAATTTTGACGCGCTTTATCTTTGTCATTTTTTGTTTGATTGACAAAAGAAAAAGTAAGTGTCCATTATTTTTCGATAATCTAACTGACGGACTAAATATAATTATTATTGTTTTACCCAGGCAACTACCCTATTGATGGTGCCGTGGTTTCCTATAATTTAGTTACACGCGAGATCTATATTACGACAAAGACTTTGAGTTTGTGTATGTGTTTAGTTGGTAAGCCTTTATATCCATAAACAAACTATTATGTTATTGACCATAAAAGGTGTTCTTCAATCACTTATTATCATAAATGCCTTTCTACGTTATAAAACAATCTGCTAACGCACTCATGTTGAAAGATAATTGTAGGTAGTTGGATCATCTATGTGTTTTGACATCTATCAACTGGGTCAGACGAGTTAACACAATTAAAATATCTTACGTCAATCGTCTGCTCAGCCCACTCAACAGGTATTGAAAGTATGATAGATACCGACACAAATATCTAAAGCTAAAGGGAAATTCCCGGAACTAAAAATGTTCGAAATCTATTAGAAATCTAATCTCAGCGTCAATCTAAGTCAAAAACTTATGAAAAATTCACAGTAAATTCGAGGTTATGTGACAAATTGAAACTAAGTTAAGAATGTTTTTTTTTTGTCTTGGTTTTATCAAGTAGGTACCTACCGAGTCTTATAAATATAACAAAGAAACCCGCGGTTTGTCTCTGATTCTCGACTTTCATACAATGTGGATAACAATACTAAGTACAATAAATGAACACACTGTCAATATTAATGCGTAAGAGTATTTTGAGACTATCGAAATAAACCCTAGCATCGAAAAAGTATTTTTTTTTCTAAAAAACTGTTGGGTTCACGATGATTGTGTAGAAATAATATTCGTAATACAGCAGGGAATAATTGCTTATTTATTCGTATGTGATCCTTCCTTACATTATAATTTTAGACATACATTTAGTAGCTAGGTTCACTTACATTACAAAATTTATTGACCAATGGGAGAACTCTGATTTCGAAAATCATACAAGTATGTGTGACAATAATCCACGATGAACGCGCACCCATCTCGCTCTGGCGCGTGCGCGTCGTATAGCGTCGTCTGTAGTCTGTACACACACTATTAATATTTCCGGCGGCGGCGCCGCGCTCTCGCGTCAGTACACCACAGAGTACATTTTTCAGTATACCGCCCGGTATCTTTAGTACTCTTTGGTATACCGTGCGCCGCTGCGCGCGTTCATTGTATGATGTTCAATGACTCACATAAAAATAAATAGCAGTGCCGGCCCCACTATGTATTGGATTTTGCCAATCTTTGACTCCCATAAAACTAAATAGCAGTGCGACTATGGATTCGATTTTGCCAATCTTTGACTAGCTGTAGTGACTAAACTAGACTAGACTAATATTTTTAAAACCACTGTTCGACACAAATGTAAATTTGTTGATGAATGAATAAATAAATAAACTATTGGATATATTTGATTTAATTTTTGTATACAGACTGGGAACAGCATTAGAAATACGCAGTTTAATTTATTGTCATCTCCACCTTGTATATCCGTGCTATGAGTAGTTTATATGTAAGTTTTTTAAACTCCATCATTATTCTAATAACACAAACTGAATATCCAAGTGGGGACAAACAGGATATATCCAAAGCATAATCAGCCTATAATGTTCCCGCTGCTGGGACACTGTACCTTCTCTCTTCCAGAGGGAGTGGGCCGTAATCGACCACGAAGGCTTAGTGTGGGTTGGTAGATGTCACATGACTTCGAATTTTTGATTCTAGGACATGCCGGTTTGCTCATGATGTTTTCCTTCACCGTTTTGAGAGCAGTGGTGATGAAATTAACTACACCAAGTACCTAAAGTGCCTACCTGGGTTCGAACTCACAACCTACAACTTGTAGGACGCGGCCGAAACTTCTTCTTCCCAGCGATAGCACTAGGAAGTGGTGAAGGGCGGGGGTTTTTGGGGGACTGTCTTTTGTAATTTTGACGTTCGAAAAGTGCTGACTGTCAGCCTAATTTGAATAAATGACTTTTGATTTTTGATTTTGAAACCACTGGGCTCCAGATAAAGCATGCTGAATACAAATCAAAGACCGCTTACCATAAGATCAGCTACAGCTAAATGCATCAGCAGCACATCGAGCCGACTCGCCCTCCCCGCCCGCTTCCTTTTCATCAGCTGCGACAGCACCGTCAGGTTACCGGTGGCAGATACCAACATCAGCACACTATACACGGTCATGGAAACCATGTGGCCATGGTTGAACCTCATGTCCAGAGGCAGTTCATCACTGGTGTTCAGATGCGACCAGTTCTTCTGCGAGGCCCCCCCGGGCCCCGATACCTTCTCGTCTATGTCCATGGTTAGTGTTAAAACTATTTGGTGTGAAGCCAGGTGGTGGATGGTGACATTTTCGATTTGTGTGTTGGCATTCGTTGTTGTCTGTAACAAGAGAGAAAGATTTTGGTAAAATATGTATTTACTAGCTTGCGCCCCGCGGTTTCACCTGCATATGTTTCGATCCCGTGGAATATCGGAATAAAAAGTATTCTATGTGTTAATCCTAGTTATAAGCCATCTGTGTGCCAAATTTCATCCAAATCCGTTTAGTAGTTTTTGCGTGAAAAAGTAACAAATATACATCCATCCATACAAACTCTTACGTTTATAATATTAGTAGGATTTATTAAACCTTTATGCACAAGTAAAAAAAATACTATAGACTTAATGAGAATTACACAAAATAATACAACAATTAAAAAAAAACACAAAATAATCTATACTTAAATCTAATAATAATCTTTAATTAATTTTTTTATTATTTATATTCAATAACAAGTAACAATAGGACTCAAATAATTATGTCTTAACCACTACATTAGTAAACTCCAACACTGCAATATAGTTCATGCAAATCGCTGCTACAAGTTCAACACCGGTGTGAAAAGTTTGCAGCAGCGATTCACATATAAGCAGTCCAGTTTGCTCGCGATACACCGCAATATAATGTTAATAAGCTATTGCACAAAATAATTGTGCGAAAGATTCTTTTTTTAATATGTTTGTTTGTAATACTTTTTAGAGCATTTCGCTGAATCAAACAGATTCAATTCTTCCAATTCACTGGCTATCTGAGAGCCGTTAGATTGACATAAATAAATAATGTTAAGCTGATTTGGAAGAAAAGATTAAAGTAGGCGACATTAAAAGATGAGCCTTTAAAAAAGAACTTAATTAAAGTAGGTAATAGGTTACTACGTCATCAAATCGAAACGGATTGCCTGTGGACGCCATTACGCATTTCTGTCTACGCCCCGCGCCGCGGCTACGGTGCTACGCCGTAGCTGACGTAGCCTTAACCCCGCTACGCAGCTACGCGGATATTATTATAATGGCCTTTCGATGTTTTTTTTTGAAGTATATATTTTTATAAGAGTGGGTCGGACTAAGGAAGAACGTGTGACTTCAAGAAGAAAATGTTGTGACTGTTGAATCTTATTTTATTTATTTATGTACAGAGAGGTAATGCTTATTTCATAAGAAATCTTTTTCAGCATACCTGCGATAGGACTTTGAGTTTGAGAATCATCTGAAATTCCGGGAAGACTAATACATTCTTACACAATTTAGGTATTTCATTTTACTCTTCACGATGAAAAAACGTTATATTTTAGGTCGAAGGAAAAGTTTGTTGTGTCTTTAGTCTTAGACTGACAAAATTCGTCCTTTGTTCTCTAATAGACCTTAAAATAGCTGGTAACCATAGTGATGGAAATACTCTTACGAAAGTTTTAAGCACCGTTGTATATTAAGCCTTATATTGAACTTCTATTTTCTTGAAAAATGTTAGAACGCTGGACTAGTACGAGTCATTATTATGTCTTTAATATGTTGCCATAAATGTTTTAAGACAGTGTTAAATTTTTTCATGACAACTTTATCATTAATTTTTCTTCTAGAATGTTTGATAAGAAATCAGTTTTAATTGTTTTTTTTGAATACTTACTGTATATTGGAACGAATAGATATAAAAAGAACTCGGGGCCACCAAAGTTCGTCGTTCGTCCTTGCAACAACATGGAATATGCAACATTAAAACATTTATATCAAAATATTTAGCAATTGAGATGAGGGGCCCGTGGCTAAATAATAACAGCCACACAGGTCGATCGGTCAGGTTAAGCTACGCTTGCCGCGGTTGGTCTGTGGATGGGTGACCATCTTTACATACCGAGACCCCTCCGTGCCTCGGAAAGCACGTTAAGCCGTTGGTCCCGGCTGTCATTCGTGGATCTTTGACAGTCGTTACGGGTAATCAGAAGCCCGAAACTCTAAGAACCAGTCTTACTAAGGGGTATCGTATTACCCAGTCACTGGGTTGTGGAGGTCAGATAGGCAGTCACTTCGTGTAAAATACTGGCATTCAGCTGCATCCGGTTAGACTAGAAGCCGACCCGATCGAGATCGATAGTTGATCTAAAAAGGATCCCTTTTGTTTTACCTACGGACGCAGCTGTGGTCATCATGTGCACGGGATTTTGTTTTCAAAATGGTCAGATATATGTTTTGGCGATAGTACCTCACAGGTATAAAGCTTCTTATCCAATGTTCCCATGACCTCATTGACACAGTATTCAGCCTACGCAGCAACTACTAAGGGCCTGAATTTCAGTTAGTCAAACCCTAGCTTGTCAATTAGCCGAGGATTATCTCTTTTAGACTTATTGAAACATTAACTAAAGGCTTTATTTAAGGATTAGGACATATGTCTAATAATAGCGATAATAATCAATGACATCTCAAAACGTCCTTTGAATCAACACGTATTTATTATTAACCAGCACGATAATTCCTAATTTATTTTATGCTTTATATATCAATTGGCCCGAAACTGTAAGATCCAGTCTTACCAAAGGGTTTCATATTACCCAGTAACTGGGTTGTGGAGGTCAGATAGGCAGTCGCTCCATGCAAAATACTGGTATTCAGCTGCATCCCGTTAGACTGGAAGCCGACCCAAACATAGTTGGGAAAAGGCTAGTCAGATGATGGCACGGACACTGCCAAATCTTGCAAATGTTCTTGATGTAATTTTCCGGCGCCATATTTGGACAAATCAACGGATAAATAACACAATAAAAAACCCAGCACTCACAGCGCTTCTATATAGTCGCTCGAAAGCGCTAGGAAGAAACACAATTTTGCTTGACCCGGGAATGGACTCAGGATTCAATGCTTACAGCCGCGCACCACTAACTTGATGAGGCAGTCATTGTTATTAACATAAATGCTCAAACACCTTCTATTTGTTAAACTAAACAAAATATAAGACTTACAATTACCTTTTTACCACAGACTGCTCTAAAAATAGCTCATCATTGCTCTTCATAATAAAAATATATAATACCACTCATTAATATTTAAGTATGCCTGAGTTTTACCAAGTTTTTTTTTTACCCTCAATAGAAAAAAAACTTCAACAATTTTTTTTTCTGAAGATTGCTGAGATTTAATACCCTTAATAACCACTTCAGTTACTTACTAGTGTTCCAAAATACCGTCGTGACGAGGGAGATTCAAGACAAAAGGCGATTTTCAGCGTTGAATGACGTAATTTGGAGTATTCCTTGAGAGTAGGAGCTCATTAGGTACAGAAGTACTCCTTATAAAGTTGAAAATGAAATACAGAAAAGTCTAAGCTACAAATTCACTTTCTCTTGACATTTGAAGTAATTTGCGCATTTCTGAAGGACTAAAATCCACATAGAGGCATCTAATGAATACTTTAGTCATTAAAAATTTAGATTCATCATCATCATCGCATGAATCTCATCTATGTTTAGTTTAGTCAAAAAGATTTTAAACCAATCAATAGTACACACCACAGACTACCTGCAGTATTGTCTCTCCTTTCTCTCTAAATCCATCAAAAGGTTGTCTTTAAAATCGCTTTTAGCGATAAGACCGCCCATTGTGTCATCACTTGTAAATAACTACATTTATATCTGTAATATTTATGGTGTACACAATAAAGAATATTCTATTCTAATTTTTAATTTACATTAATCAAAGCGAAGCCTCATTCCAAACTAGCCCAAACATCTCTTGTCCTTCGTAGCGTCATCTCAATCCACCCAACAATTCTGTTATCGCGATAATGAATGAATGGGCTGAACAAGGGACGAATTATAGCAAGTAAACAATAACTAGGAGGAATTAAACCAAGGTTGGTGACGTCACAAGCCGGCTGATAGTGATGTGGCTTGAAAGTTTAAGTGCTTTCCCATGTTTTTATAACTACATGGTTCAGTAGGGCAGTATTGTTTTGTTATTTTTAGTTTACCATAAAGGTGAATATAGACTAGAGCATTTTCTTGTAACAGATCATCGAGCATTCGCAGTTTTATAATTTTATCGAACCGCATTTCGAACAAGAAGCTCGACCTGATTTTAAAAACCAACGAGCGTGTTGGAGTAACTTTTTATCGAGCAAAGGTACAGTCACGAGCAAAAGTATGTAAACACTTGGCTTTATTCAAAAGCGATTTACTCCTTTATTTTTTAATTAAATTGTATGTTGTCACGAACATAGCATTTTCGAACCCATAGGTTTATGTAATGTGTCGTATTTTAACAAAAATCGAAAAGAAAAGCGAAACAATCGCAATTAAAAGTGGCCAAGTGTTGACATATTGGTGTTCGTGACTGTACATACGACCGATCATAAGCGGTAGTAAGAAATGTTACAGGCTGTGAGCATTTGTGGGTGTTTTTCTATCTATACTTATAATAAATCTGTAGAAGTGAAAATTCTGTACATTGAAAATATCCAAAAAATAAATGGCAGGGGGTGTTACTTGACCGACACCGAACCCAAAAATGTGATTAAAAAAATTTTTGTCTGTCTGTCTGTCTGTCTGTTTGTTCAGGCATCACGCAAAAACTACCGGTTCGATTACGATGAAACTTGGTATAATTATTCTTTAATATCCTGGGCACCACACTGGGTACTTTTTATCCCGGAAAAGTATATACAATAAAAAACAAACTTAATTTTGCGGTTCGATCCCTATACCCGATTACCACTGTCTGTACTGTACCAACCGCAAATACTAAGTTTGTCGTAGGTTGGGTCACCCGCAGTGGAGTTCATTTTTATTCCTTTTAGTTTTTAGAGTTATTTAGGTTTATTTTTATTTAGTCGTAGGTATAGATTTTAATTTTAAAGTATAGGTAGTATATTTGATAGTGTACGTAGTGACCGTAGGTTATTTTATAATACTGTTAGGTAGGTTTAGTCATTCGTATAGATATTAGTTTTTAGGGATTTTGCTTATTTATTGAGTTTAGATTAGTTATCATCAGAAATAGGTTTATTTAGGTAGGTAGGTATTTAATTTTCTGTTATTGAGTTTTTTTTTTAAATTAGTTAGGTACTTAGGTGAAGATATCATATAGGTACCCTCTTAATCACCAATAATGAGACACAATTGGTTTTCTATTGTAATTAGCCACAAAGGGCCCGCGACATAGATGGCATTCTGGGGAAGCACATACATTTTATCCTGTTAGCACGTTCCCGTGGGTAAATTTCCGACATCCACGCGGGCGAAGCCGCGGGCAGAAGCTAGTCTATAATATGTATGTATTTACAAAAAAAAAAAATGTATATAAGTAGTTTATCCATCTTGTTACCATAACACAAGCATTAGGTTGCTTAGCTTGGGACTAGATGGCGCTGTGTGAAATGTCCAGGGATATTATTATTATTATTATAACGTCGAACACAGTTAAGTGAAAATTGTCGGTTATAAAAAAAAAATCTCCTGTTTCATAGAAAAGTGCCTACGCGGTCAAAATGTATGGAACAACTAATATTTTTTTTTTTTTATAACCGTCCAAAAATTTCTACGATAAGGGTCTAGAATCACATGCTGAATTCATGAGTACAATTTTAGCACTGGTTAAAATTTTATCCTGTACTAGCTTCTGCCCGCGGCTTCGTCCGCGTGGATGTCGGAAATTATCCCACGCGAAAATAATTGTTTACTTTCGATCCTAGATATAAATACTGAGTTTCGAGTAAATCGGACAGCGCGCTAAAATTCTTCCATACAAACTTTGAAACACCCAATCCCCTTTTAGGGGGTAGTTTAGAAAAACAAAAAAATGAATAAGATTTTTTAAATAAACCTTGTCGTCCCCTTTTACCACGACAGGCTTTGTTTTAAATAATGTGTTTGGTACGTTTCCATTGCATGACTTAAAGATGGTTTTATAACCATTTTCGAATAAATTAATGGAAGCAAGCAGTAAAATCCAACCCTTATACTTTATTACCCTTTTCCACCCCGGTAAGAGACAATTTTTGAAAAACCCTTAAAACACCTACTTTTAATTTTTTTTTAAGTATTAGTACCTAGTTTCGAGTTAATCCGTCCGAGCGGTTTAAATGTTTTTCATACCTATTAACTTTTTCACCCCCTAAATCCTCTGTGAAGAGTTTTTCTAAACTAAAAGTGACCATCTGTATTAATTACTCGGGCAAATATTGCCAAGTATCAAGTTTATTAACCAAAAGAAAAAGATTTTCCACATAAGTTGTATACCCGCTTTTCACTCCCACAAGGGTGGAATTTTGAAAACTCGTTTGTGATGTATTCATAACTTGACTCAAAGATTAGTTATACCAATTTTCGAGTAAATCAAGCCACGCATTATAATCCTCTCCTGTAAAATGAACTACCCCTTTCGAAAATCTACCCCTAACGGGGTGACCGTTAGGGGTAGATTTTCGAAAAACCCTGATTGATACATGTTATTCTTTATTTTTGGTCTTAAGTATAAACACTGGGTTTCGAGTTAATCGGACCGTGCGTTCAAATTCTTCCACACAAACTTAAAACACCCCAATCCCTTGTTAAGGGGTAGATTAGAAAAAAAAACTGGCAATCTTCATAGTTTATTTAGATAAGTATTCGTGCCAAGTTTCAAGTTTATTAGCTCAAGGAATGAGATTTTTCATACAAACGAAATCCCCCCCATTTCACCATCTTAGGAGTGGAATTTCGAAAAATCCTTTCTTAGTGGATGCCTACTCTTCACGAAGAACACACCGTCAAAATTTCATGTCTCTAGGACCAGCGGTTTAGGCTTTGCGTTGATGTATCAGTCAGTCAGTCAGGACTTTGAATTTTATATATATATAGATATTGATTCCTGTAACATTTTTAACACAATTATGTTCGTTACTAACGTCTACGCATGTGGAGTTACAATCGAATTACAATAAAAGCCATAAATAGCCCTGTTCCTTTACCAAAATTAGCTACAATTGAATAGGGATTTTCAGGCATATGGCAGGTAAATGGTTTGTTATGATTTCAGCCGGTCGATTCTGTAAAAATCTCACCGTGAAAACTCAAGTGAAGTGAGCTTGATGTGAGTTGTCAGTAGTGCCAATCCCTAGCCTTATTTGGAATGAGAGCTCACTCCACGCTCACTTCACCTAATGTTTCACGGTGATTTGGTTACAGAATAGCAGTGCAGACCTAGAGAGGTATGAATTTTTGGTCTAATATGCCTTTAGTTCAAACCTCGAGTCAGTGATTCTGTGTTCAAATCTCGTGTTCATTATAATTCAACAACAAGTTGGTTTTGTTTTCCATTTGTAATTTCTCAGACAAATTCCGGTTCAAATTCGGTTCGGTTCGGTTTGTAATTCCGGTTGATTGCAATAGACTCGCCCCCTATTCAATCAATCAATTCAACCTATTGCAGTCCACTGTTGGACATTGGCCTGTCCCAGACTGGCCACACTACACCCTGTCCTCCACCTTCCGCATCTAGTCTGTCCTAGCCACCTTCTGTAGGTCGTCCGTCGTCATCTAGCTGGGAGGCGTCCCACACTACGTCGTCATCTAGCTGGGAGACGTCCCACACTACGTCGTCATCTAGCTGGGAGGCGTCCCACACTACGTCGTCATCTAGCTGGGAGGCGTCCCACACTACGTCGTCATCTAGCTGGGAGGCGTCCCACACTACGTCGTCATCTAGCTGGGAGGCGTCCCACACTACATCGTTATCTAGCTGGGAGGCGTCCCACACTACGCTTGCCGATACGCCCCTATTACATGGAACTTAATTATAACTGGCGAATTGTGGGTGTACTATAGGTACAACCTAATCCTTTGGGGGTTTCAGGGGTTGATAGAATTAATACAGAACGACTTCATACTTTATAAAAGTGTCCGTACCGAAACATAAAAGCTTTCGCAAAAGGATACTTATTAGTTTATTTCTCGCCTAAGAGCATAATGTTATTTTAGATAAAAATTCTCTGAAAATGGTAACAAAGGCTTCGGTGATTACATTACATTACGTTATACGGTATGACGTAACGTATACGTCACTTTTTGAGCCAGCCCGTAGGTTAAGCTGCTCAGTGTCGGACTGAAATTCCAGCGTATAAGTAATGGCGAATAATGTGTGACTTCATTCTGATTTGCGGTTTGCGGGTCTGGTATTTTATAAGTAAGAAAAACTTGAAGGATATATGAAATATAAGTGAGAGGAGATTTATTTATGTATGGAGAATATAAAAGATTTGCTTACCCCTTTAGCAAATATAGGCGGCATTTAATGTACCTAACTTAACGGTGGTGTCGGCGTGTCGGCGTCGTCGTCGTCCCTGCTGATGTCCCCGCGGTAAGCTATTATGTACAGTCAGCAACAAAAGTCAATTAACACTGTTACTTTAACAAATTGTTTAAATTGATACAAAATGATGCGATACATTGGTTTTCTTTATTTCATGTTATAGCAAAGAGTTAATTATTCTTAAATATTCTATTACTATATGTTTTTTAAGAATATTTTGCTCAATAATAAAATTAAGATTTAAACAAGTAAAGTGTTAACCGACTTTTGTTGCTGACCGTACCATTTTTACAAAATTTGGATACTGGACAACCAGCGGGGTAATTGCGTAACGCACTAACAGTAGCAATGGGTTTTATTTTGACAATTCCACCACATTCAACATTGCGTTATTAAATAGTTGCATTTTTGCTGAACTGGGCCTTTTTGGCGCAGCCGTGAGGCACACTTTCCTGCTAATTTCTTACATCGGACTTTACTCGTACACTTTTTATTTGATCTTTAGTTTTTAGGGTTCCGTAGCCAAATGGCTAAAAACGGAACCCTTATGGATTCGTCATGAATGTCTGTCCGTCTGTATGTCACAGCCACTTTTTCGAAACTATGAGAGCTATACTGTTGAAACTTGGTAAGTAGATGTATTCTGTGAACCGCATTAAGATTTTCACACAAAAATAGAAAAAAAACAATAAATTTTGGGGGTTCCCATACTTAGAACTGAAACTAAAATTTTTTTTTTCATCAAATCCATACTTGTGGAGTTTCTATGGATAGGTCTTCAAAAATGATATTGAGGTTTCTAATATCATTTTTTTTCTAAACTGAATAGTTTGCGCGAGAGACACTACCAAAGTGGTAAAATGTATGTCCCCCCCTGTAACTTATAAAATAAGAGAATGATAAAACTAAAAAAAATATATGATGTACATTACCATGTAAACTTACACCGAAAATTAGTTTGAACGAGATCTATTAAGTAGTTTTTTTAATACGTCATAAATCGTAAACCGTAATTTACCTTTCATTCAATCAACTCATGATTGATTTTTATAGATAATGGGCGTGCCTCCTCCTCCCTTCGTGCGCGAGTCCGACTCGCACTTGGCCGGTTTTTGTTTTTATCTGAGGGCCAATTCTCGTAATTTTAAGAATGTTCACAGTGAAAGAAGAAAGAAAGAAGAACAAGAGAAGATAAGAAGAAGAAGAAGAGTGTGTGAAAGAAGTGTCAAAAATTGGACAATTTTTGACACTTCTTTGTCGCCGAGATGAGACTGCGACTAGATTTGAAGTTTTTAAATTACGAAAATTGGCCTTCAGATGTATTTATTTGGTGTATTCTATGTCTTTCAGTCTGTGCTAAATAAATGTAGGTATTTTTTTTCTCTTCTCTCTATGAATTTTTACTTAATAATTTAATACTCAAAGTTCAAGATACCCAAAAGGAAACACAATATCTTTCCCACAAGACATCGTCCAATTTACAGTTGAAGGTCGTTAAAATAAGTTATTTAACACCGAGACCGGACTTATCGGGTGTTCGTAAACTGATTGAAGTGATTAAAGGTTTCGGTTCTAAGAACCCGTGTAGAGTTCCAGTTTAATTAAGCAGTTCACGGGTTTCGGAGGACGGAGATCCAAGTGATCCAAGTTTTCCTTATGGTTCGGATGGAAATAATGGACGGATGGTTATACACAGCAATTAGGTGAAAGATGGTGGTCAGAGCGTGAAAACGTGGGTGAACTACAGGTATGTACATCAAAGAATCAAAGAAGATAAGTAACCAGGGTTGTCGGATATAGTTGAATTTTAGTAAGAAACCGATGCATACTTTCGTATAAAAATTGAATTTAATTAATAGTAATAAAGATTTATTGATTAACTAGGACTAGATTAAAAAAAATATATATAAAGCACAAGCATGTAGTTTCTTAATCTAGTTAGTGGGTGCCGTACTGTTCTCCTAGATAGGTTACAAAATAACCTGTGTTTAAAAGAAACAGTTCCGATCCCCGTCATAAATGGTTGACTTATAATCAGCACGTGTTAAATATGTATATTATAAATATGTTTATAGTAATCATTACGGCAGGCTACAAAATGAGAGACAAAAATAAGTTATTAAACAAAAAAAATTAAAAATAACAGAATCTAAAAATATCAATTTCGGGAAATACAATTTATAAATAAGAAAAAAAAATAATAAAAAAATGTTCAGTAGTTTGGTGCGGTGTGTATATTGTTAATAGAAAACAATCAGTTCATTTATGTTCTATGTTACGGGTTTGGTTTCCGCACTTAGTCCGCACTAGTGGACCATTGTGCACTAGTTTAGTAGGAAACTGATGGATGTTTTCGAATGAAATTTAATTTGGTTAATACAAAACAAACAGTTCATTTAACAAATTAAATTTTATTCGGAAACATCAATCGGTTTCTTACTAAACTTCAACTATATGCGACGACCCTGGTTACTTGTCCCCTTTGGTGCCCGTACCTGCTATTTTTGAAAGAGAATATTCAATGCCCTTTTTTCTGTAATCAAATTCTGTTCCAACTTTCTAAGAAAAGTTTCCCTAAACTAAAGCTAACTAAACTAACTAAAAGCTAGGTGCTATGGAAACAAGTAAAAGGTTCAATATTACTTTTAAGGACCTTTTCAGTTTCGTAACAAACCGAGTTCCCCAAACAACTTACACACAAGATATGACGTCACATATATATGTGACTTCCTACATGTATATCGTCGGTCTATAAAAATTTGGACCATCATTATGCCTTCTCCCAACTATGTTGGGGTCCACGCAGCGATCGAGCTGAGTACCAGAATTTTACATGGAGCGACTGCCTTGCTGACCTCCACAACCCAGTTACTGGGTAACGCGATACCCCGGCAAGACTGGTTGTCAGACTTTCAAGACAAATATACAAATTTTCATTAAACCAGCAGTTGGTAAAACAGAACCTTTACCATTCAGCTGGCCTTGCGTATTACGGAGATTCAATCGAGTAAGAGGTTCGTATATTCCATTGTATGTGTAGGTACTTAAAAAGTTGGCAAACAGGACGACGGCCCATGCGTTTTAAAGTGGTTAACATGACATTTAAATGGGTTAAGGCGTATACCAAAATTTAGCCACCTTATGGCCCGATTGTTACGGTGCGATATAACTGGTAACTGGTTTATATGGTGTACATAATCAAGAGTATTGTATTCTATTCTATTCTAACTGCCTGTGGCATACCATAAGTTGAAGCACCAATAAAAGTTGCATCGTCTTACCACTGTTTAGGCGGTGCAAGTGATTTGTTGCTGCAATTTTATTTTATTTTAATTTTTTTTTTAAACGTTGCCCCACACTTGGAATTTATCCTATATCGTGGGTGCGTTTACAAACATTTAAACTCACATACACAAACAGCCAGACCCGGAACAACTACTTGTAGGCCATACAAATATTTGTTCCGTGCGGGAATCGAACCCGCGACACGCAGCGCAGCAGTCAATCGCTTAACCACTGCGCCAACCGTGCCATCAATTAGTGTGTGTGAAACTCAAGTAAGAAACTAGCGTCGTGTAAATGGAGCTTTAGAGACAAAACTGAAATGTCTCAATGTGCACCCTATTTCACAGTTATCTATCTCCCATCGCATCTGCAGCTATTTTACGTCTGTCAGCAGCAGCCCAGCAGCAAACTTAGAATTACTAGCCTCGCCCGCGTGGATATCGGAAAATATCCCACGGGAACGTAATAACGGAATCAAAAGTACGTTATGTGTTAATCCAGGGGGTCTACTCCGAAGTAGTATCGGCCGAATGTTCGGCCGTTTCCTGCTACGAAGTTACTATTTAATTCGACCGGTTCCTATCCTACACTCTTTCGAATATTGACTATGGTCCCGACCCAACTGAGCCGATCCGAACTTTTTTCGCATTTTTCAATAATATTCGGTTCGGCCATGTGTCGGTCCGATCCGAACATTCGCACGTTGCACTTCGGAGTAGGCCCCCAGGTTATAAACTATCTGTGTGCCAAATTTAATCGAAATCCGTTTCGCCGTTTTTGCGCAATCCGGAACATACATCCAGACAAACGGACCAAAATTCTTCGTTAGGTACCTACTACTAACAGCGCCCCGCGGTGTCACCCGCATAGGGTTCGATCCCATGGGAATATCAGAATAAAAAGTATCCTATACGTTAATCCTGGTCATAAACCATCTGTGTGCCAAATTTCATCCAAATCCGTTCAGAAGTTTTTGCGTGAAAAAGTAACAAACATCCATCCATCCAAACTTTCGCGTTTATAATATTAGCAGGATAGTAGGATTTTATTATGTAAATACATACTTGTATTGTATTCTACTGATTAAGCAAAACCAATCGAGTATGAAAACAGATAAAATTGTCACTGTGTTTCGTACATTATGACGTTTGCCTGTAAATTATCTTTAAAAATCAGTATCTTCATAAGTTCCTAGACCAGTCACCCCGACTTGATTGCGATCGTTGAACTCAAGATATTCAGGATATTCGTGTTAAGAAACCGCACGAACTATTCAGGACACATTTCCCTACACTACATATGACCACAGGGTCATATCACCTTCACAATGAGGACAACATTAAGTCAATGAAGACGATCTTAGCTAACCCGAAGTATGTAGGGTAGAACCCGGCCACAGACCGCGATGCGATATTAGTTTAAACTCAGTTGAAATTGTCTCACTTAAATTATACATTAGACAAAATGTCCTTTCTTTGGTAATGTTCGTCTAATCATTTGTTCAGAGTTGAGTTGCACGATAATTGACAAATGCGTGCACTGACTGGACAGGTCCACTCAAATCTGTGCGGTTCTTTCCTCAAAAGATCATTTCAGGCACCAATCTACATGCTTTTCACATGATCTGACCAAGATTATGTCTGGACTTTAAAAGAGACTGTAACCTCTGAGTTTGATTCGGGCTCTCTTTTTAGAGTAGTCAGATAGGAAACGCCGACCTCATCTAGTTTTTAAAAATATGATTGACGTGTAAAAGTTTTTGTACAGAAATAAAATCATTTTTCATTTAGTCTTTATGACTGTCTTTGTCTTTTTGTAGGTCCTTCTCGTAGACGGGAGGCCTGGGCCTCCCAGCAGTTTAAACATTATAGGGTAACAAAATAAAAGAGGCCAAGTATATTATTAACCCCTCGTCTGTAGGCAAGCTTATAATTGTGTCTCATTAGTGACAGTTAATTTCTTAATACTATATTTTTTATACAGAAAAAAAACACGTTTCTTAAATGGCAAATGAATTTATTTCTGTAAGGCGATTAACACACGGCACCGCGCACCGCCGCGGAGGGCGGTGGCGGTAAAGCGGATTTCGTAGCGGTGCCCCGTGCGGTAAGGCGGTTTACGCGCCTGTCCGCGCGGATGGATTTAACACGGTTTTGATAGCAGAGCGACTTTCAATCTCATTTTTAAATTGCAACACGTCCTGCACCCACGGTGATCCGGTTATACGGCGCCCCGTGTGTGAGGCGCCGCCTCACCGCGCGGACGGCAGCGCGGAGGGGCGGTGGCGGTGAAAGCACCGCTCGACGCGCGGCCAGGCGGGCGGTGTATGTGTGTTAGCCATCTACGGATTTATTAGAAACCAATGCGACATGAGATCCGCTTTACCGCCTACCGCGGCGGTGCGCGGTGCCGTGTGTTAATCGCCTAAGTCTTGAATGGGGACTCCCTTTAACTTTAAACTTTATTTTTGTTATTTGTTGTTATAACGGTCGTAGTTACACACACTCTGTGAAATTGCAAGACCCTATTACTTAGGCTCCTTAATAATAGGGTCCTGTTGACACCCTTTGAGTACTCAACCTTATAAAGACTTTAAAAAGATATATATAAAAATTAATCCCTATTTCCCTTGGTCACGCCATAACTTGAGAACGACTTTATCGATTTCATCCATTTTTTTTTTTTAAGTTCTCTAACACCTTTTAAAAGGATCTTACGGAAAAAAAATTAAGAAAGTTGCGCAGAAAATTAGAAAATTTAAGAATTACGCTAAAACAGCTGAACGGATTTAGATGAAATTTGACACATGGGTAGACCATGATCTGGAGAAGAATATATGCCACTTTTCAGCCTGGATCGCAGACGAAGTCGCGGGCAGCTGCTAGTAAAAGATAAATGTAAAAACAAAACCCGACAGATATTCTTTCTGACAACGCAACGTAAAACACTTGGATGATAATATATAATGATACCTAATATGAGTAAAAAATACTTTATGTATTATATTAATAGTATAGTGTAAATGGCACACCACAGACTACCTACTATATTTGTCTCTCCTTAATTTTTAATCCATCCAAAGGTTGTCTTTAAAAGATCGCTCTTAGCGATAAGTCCGCCGATTGAGTCACCCTTTAAATTTTTTTAAATATATTTATGTTCTGTAATTTGTATGGTGTACAATAAAGAGTATTCTATTCTATTGTATTCTATAATATCTGAAGTATAATCACATAAACTCATCTGAATTTTTTAATTAAAGTTTAAGTTACGAAGTACAAATATCGATCGGTAAAAATCAACTCAGCTTATTACAGTCCACTGTTGGATATAGGCCTCTCCCAGGTCGCGCCACAACACCCTGTCCCAGCTACCTTCAAAGCCACCTTCAAGGTCATCGGTCCATCTAGCTCGGGGGCGTCCCACACTACGCTTGCCGATACGCGGTCTCCACTCTTAGACTCGTCTCGTCGGGCGCTAAAACTGTCTTAAAATATCCTTTATTAAATAATTTCAAAATATATGGAGGTAATAAAATATACGTTATAAGTCGTTAAATATATTTAGACACGTCTTTGTATAAGTTAATCCGAGATTAGGTGGAAACATTGTAATACGCAATTTGTGAGCCCTCTGTTGTCATTTCGGAAATTGAACCCCAAAATGATCTATTTGATAAATAAATTGATCTTTTGTTTGCTAAACCAGCGACTATGCTTGAGAAAATTAAAAGGGGGTTTTATGTTACAAATTAACCCTTTTTGCTTGACAATTATGCAATTATAATAACTCATAAAAATTGATTGTTGTAATAATGAGTAACTTTGGGTCTTGAGATACAAGTATCCTTTTACTTAGTTCAGGAGCCTGCTGTTCAACTATTTAGTCTTCGCTCGTGGCTAAGTAACAGCCACATGGGTCAATCGATCTGGTTAAGCTACGTTTGCTGCGGTTGGTCCGTGGATGGGTCTTTCTTATCTTAACATATCTACTGAGGCACGGGGGGGGTGGGGGGGGGGGGGTGCCTCGGCACGCTAAATCGTTGGTCCCGACTGTACAAAAAAAACAATAAAAGCCTCTTTTCTTTCAATATTAATATTAAACTACGTCGCGAAACTAGCGCAGTGAACCGTTAAACGATATCATTCGGTTCAACACAATCATTTTATGAATATTCTGTTCCTATTACATTATAGATAGCTACATAAAATAAATTGTTTCTAGTAGGTCGGTTTTATACAAGCCTGTGGATCTGTTAGAGCTTTGGACTGGGCAGTGAGCCATAAAAAAGGGATGAAAAAGAACCAAACAGATTAGTTAACTAAACTTTATCTTAGCATAATAAGCATATAGGTAGGTAATGTTCCCACTGCTGGGACACAGGCCTCCTCTCTGTAAGAGGGAGTGGACCGTAATCCACCACGCGGGCCCAGGGGCTGCAGTCTCGACATTCATAGCGAGCGATCGTTTTACGACCGAATTCAGTCCCGAATTGACAGGTGTAATGTATGGAGTGACAGGACTTTGCGATCGCTATGAATATCGAGACTGCAGTCCCAGTGCGAGTTGGTGGACGTCACATATCTTCGAATTTTTTTGGTTCTAAGAAGTGCCTGTTTCCTCACGATGTTTTCCTTCACCTTTTTGAGAGCAGTGGTGATGAAATTAAATACACAAAGTAAAGTGCCTGCCTGGGTTCGAACTCACGACCTACAACCACTGGTCCAACATTATCTTGTAAAGATAGAAATAAGTAGGCATAAGTACTGTAGCGGTATCTACAACGCCACATGCGAATAACGCGTCATACTGACGTCACGCAAATCCTGAATCTCGCAAGCACAGTTTACCGCGCCTCCAAAGTACGATTTCTAATCTTCCTTAAGTTACAAGTGATTAAATAAATGAATTAAATAATGAACATGAATGTAGTCTGTACTACAGGTTTTGGGTAACTAAGTTCCTTATACGAAAATGTGATTGTGCAAAATTCTAGACCTTCTTCATATAAATTAAGTGTTGCCATTGAATACCACAAATAAATCGAAAATAATGTAACCTTCGCGGAACGAAACACGTACCGCCGCGCGCCGCCTGTATTTTTTTTGCGTATAGGTCTCTACTTTAACAGCTTTAGGTATTTATCCTATGTTAACTTAGTATCGAATTTCCATTTTATTTTACTCATTTATTGAAACATAAAATTCCTTATTAGGTTACTTTTCAGAGGTAACATTGAATTTAAAAAGTTCAAGTGCAATTTCTCGAATCAAAATTATTGCAAAATTAATGAGACAAATAGTCAAAACTCAGGCACTTTTAAATTGTCAAGGGGTCAGTCAGTCAGAGAAAGATGAAGCTAATTGCCCATTCCAAAGCGTAGTAGGTACCTATGGAGAAGATGAGAAGATCGGACACTCTTTCGATCCTCGAGATGGTAACCGAATCTGTTTCATTAAGTAAAAAAATGTACCATTGACGCTGCAGCAGGTCCTTCTA
This sequence comes from Apamea sordens, assembly GCA_945859715.1. Taxonomy (NCBI): domain Eukaryota; kingdom Metazoa; phylum Arthropoda; class Insecta; order Lepidoptera; family Noctuidae; genus Apamea; species Apamea sordens. Next base: position 5,133,884 of record OX244002.1, read on the forward strand.
TATTTAAAACCATTTTTAAGTATCCTTACTCTACCGTAAAGTGGTTTAAAAATCAACGTGAACAAGAACAATTAGGTCTAGACTTAGTTTAAACTCTCCCAAAACTTAAACATTTTCCCCAATACAAGAATTAAACTACTTACGTTACAATTTTGACCCTAATTCAGCCCAATTACTGAATGTTCAGCGCTATGTTAACCTTAACAAAATATATAAATAAATCGACTTATTTTTTTGGGTTTCGGATCCGCATCCTTTCGATCTACCAAAAATATTATATTTTGGGGAATACTTAACACACAAATTTGTACGCAACTGTGCAGGTTGTATGAAGTTAAGCAATTATCCTCGTATATAAATAAAACAAGAAAATAAACGTCACTCACAACATAATAAACATCCCGCGTAAATAATATCTACTGAAGTTTTTTGTATATAAGAGACAAAATAAAATAATCTGCGTTCGCAACTTTGTTATCAAAAATGTAAACAAACAGGTGAATAACTTTAAAACCCACACAAAGTTTAGTGTGCGCTACAACTTCGAACTTAGACTTACAAACGACTTTTCCAATAAATCAACAATGGAAATAACATCATTTGGAAACAAGGATGTGAATGGTGAATAAATGAGGACACCCCGTTGGTCTCGTGGTTGCAAGCGCGACTGCGAAGCGCGTGGTTCTGGGTTGGATTCCCAGGTGAGGCAAAGTATTATTGGGTTTTACCATTAAAGATTTCTTAGTGCAGGCACAAGATTTGGAAGTTGGCGGTGGGATACTCCCTTGTCTCGGAAAGCACATTAAGTCATTGTTCCTACGCCTGATCTCTTTCCCAGCGGACTATGAGAGTGGGGGAAGATAGAGAGCATCTGTGTCTCCGCACACACCTGTGAGTGTGCACTATAACATCTCTCGCGCTGAAGGCTAATCTTCGCTGAGATTGGTCACTATGGCCAAAATTCTGTCTGGAGGACTATTAGATGAGAACGCAAACTTGTAAGTATGTTGATACGTCTACTTAGTTTTCCAAGTTCTACTGCTAACTAGTTATACGAGTTCTTACAACTACGATCTATCACTCCGTCTCTCAAAGTTAGCTCCTTCTTAATTGTAATACTGTAACCAATAGCTCAAGTTTCTCCATTAAGTAACGAAGTGGGTATTACGAAAACAGAACAGCGCAAACTTGGTTAGTTTGTAAACTATGTTTTAATGCTTACGAGTAAATAATAGTTCTCATGTTGCAATCAATCTGCCTTGCCCTTCCCAACTATGCCGGTGTCGGCTTCTAATCTAACCGGATGCAGCTGAATACAACAGGCCTGGGGGCCTAAAAAGCCACTTTGGCAGAATCATAATAGGATATCAATATGAATCATATTAAAAATCGTAAAATGGTCACAAACTGACAATTCATAATATGTATGATCTGTGTGCAATTCATATCACAATGAAGTACCTAACGTTTAAACTGTAGAAATAAAAAATAAAAAACCAATTTGATTGATAAAAACTGTAATGAAAAATTTACCGATAAAATTACGGTTTTTATTTTTTTCATGCCGCAATGTTTACACCAAATATGAAATGAAATTTTACGAAAATTAGAGGAATTGCTAATGATCTGCTGGGAATTCAGGATAGAGGAGGTTTAGAGAGGTTTAGAGGTATTGCTTAAAGTGGCCTTTTTAGGTCCCCAGATAGGCAGTCGCGTAAAATACTAGTTAGTATTTTTATATAGAGCGACTGCCTGTCTGACCTCCACAAACAAGTTACTGGGAAGTAGGATACCCCCTGGTAAGACTGAGATGTTGGCAGACTCTCGGGCTTCTGACTACCACCCGTAATGTCTGTCAAAGATCTACTAATGACATCCACGACCAGCGACCAGCGACTTTCCACGGACCTACCTCGGCAAGCGTCGCTTACCCTTCCATCAACCCCTGCAGCGGCTGTTATTATTTAGCCAAGAGTTAATAGTTCTCATTTCAATTTAGAACATCTTAATATTCTCATGTTGTCTTTTGAAAAACTTTGGATGGAGAAAAATTTATGAGGGGCTTGTGGCTAAGTAATAACAGCCGCACGGGTCGATCGATCAGGTTAAGCTACGCTTACCGCCGCCGCGGTTGGTCCGTTGATGGGTGACCATCTTTACGTATCAAGACTCCTCCGTGTCTCGGAAAGCACGTTAAACGGTTGGTCCCGGCTGTCATTCGTAGAACTTAGATAGCCGTTACGGGTATTCAGAAGCCCGAAAGTCTAACAACCAGTTTTACCAAGGGGTATCGTATTACCCAGTAACTGGGTTGTGGAGGTCAGATAGACAGTCTCGTCATGTAAAATACTGGTACTCAGCTGCATCCGGTGAGACTGGAAGCCGACCCCAACTTGGAAAAAGGTTAAGCAAATGATAAGAGACTTTATGAACATTTATGTAAACAGTTAAGTTGTCTTAAATAGTTGTTGCCGGCATGTGCCATATTCAATCAATAATGTTGTATCTTGTTTAATAGGTACTTGGAATAACATGACATCACGACAGTGTTCCCCGAAAGGTTAAGCAGAGATGTACAAGCACACCCACACTTTGCCAGTTATGTAATCTTCCGAGAAAATACATAAAGGCTCACTTTCCGATTGCATCTCTCTAATTTCAGGCCGTCTTCCTTTTTGATCACTTAGGCGCCACAGTCAAGATCTATAATAATACATATCCGAATATACAACATCTTGTAATTATTCGACGAGGCGGATCTTTAATTGAAGTTTGCACATAATTGGGCAAATGTGTCAGGGTAATTCCGGTCTATTCAGCTTAATTCTGAACTTTCAGATACCGTGCCGAAATCTTTCTTTTTAGATACAATGTTAATAATTGTATCTAACATAATAAAAGTTACGAGTGTACCGAGAAAGTTGATACCGAATATTCTGTTACTTAGATAAACCGACATTGCTGTTTTTATAGAATAAATAAAATAGAAAAGCCTCGAATTTCCATATCTACTGGGACGCCCGTAATTCTAACACAATAATAATTATATTGTTGACTTAAATTTATTTATTAGTGTTATTGATACATTTTAAATGCCTAATGAATTTCGAATATTAACGTAAGGTTTTTTTTATATTTTTATTTATCATCTGTAATATTTTCAACACAATGTATTTTTTGTGAAACAAATGACTTATGAAGAACCTACAACAATCGATAAGGGCTCCTAATTACTACCTCATAATGGCTCCCGCAGACAGACGCGACGCGACTCTGGTAAAACAATTTCTATGAAACTTATTGGACATTGTTCTACTAGAATCACATCTCACCGTAGCATGACGTCTGTCTGCGGGAGCCTTAATATTGAAACGAGGATGATAAATTATAAATGATTTTATTTCTGTAATTAGGTTTGTACTTACAAACAAAACTAGATGAGTTCAGAGTTTCCTATCAGACTACTCTGAGAAGAAAGACCGAAACAAACTCAGAGGTCGCTTTAAAAGTCCAGATATAATCTTGGTCAGATCATGGTGAAGGCCATGAGTAGTGTCTGAAATGGCTTTTTGAGGAAAGAACCACAACCCAAGCAGCATGCAAGCGTTTTCAACATCAATATACCAGCCTATTTAGAACTTAGAGTTCTTTTAGAGACGTACAAGAATGTCATAAAATGATTTTGTCTTTGTAAGAGTGATTTATGAGTTATTATACAGCTCAAACTGTATAAAATCTTTATTGAGGGATCTGCGTAAGCTTGGGGTGCTTAAACAGAATATTATAACTCTACTATACAACTTTAAGTTTTTTTGTGACACTTCAATCTGGTTTCATCGTTAAAGCTGTATACAGGCTGTATTTTGCATGTGATCACTTACTTATTACAGCTCTAAGTTTTATTACAGTATCACTTGATTCTTGTTTCTGTACAATGGTGTATGCAAACTCCGTTCTCAAACTTATTTTTATGGCGTAATTGTACACTATTGTAAATACAGTGGTTTTATGACTTCTGTCTATGAAGGTGTTTTAAAACTAAATAAATAAATGACAGCTATAGTACAGCTCTAGTCTGTATTACTGACACAGTCGCTTGATTGCATGACGAATAAAATTAATGTTTTCATTGTGAAGAAATGCAATATGTGGAAAAAAAGCCATTATTCATGTTTTGCAGGGCCATTCAAATCTTTAAAGATTTGAATGGCCCTGCAAAAAATGAATAATGCCTAAAAGAAGAAAGTATAACGTGCGTAATAAGTCAGGGAAACGCGTTTTTATAGCAAATTGGCATGCATTTATCAGTATCATAATAAAATATCGATCCAAGTTCTTACACACAATAATAGGTAGGTATATAAACTGCGATGGCGTAAATCCTTGAACATTTTTTAAATGAAAACTTAATTTAAGCTCTTCCCTAAAGCGTTTTCAATCACTTTTCTAACCAAATTCTGAGCGACGAAGGCCGGATTTAGGCAAATCTTTTTGTCAGCCTTTTCAACCCGTTGGAGCTCATTCACGAGAAACATGATTGGTCGTGATAAACGTACACTGTAAGTATATTGCGTTAAGGTTTCTGTTATCTAAACGTGAACGAATTTTCTTGTGAGAATATATCCGCTTATTTTTATTTGTAACGTAACTTTAAATGTTTTGGTAAACATTTATTTTTCATTCATACAAAGACTGCTTAGCTTTCAATTCTATCAGTCTGCTTAGCCTTTTCCTAAATATGTTGCGTTCAGCTTCAAGTTTAACCGGATGAAGTTGAATACCAGTATTTTAAATGGAGCGACTGCCTATCTGGCCTCTACAACCCAGTAATTGGGTAACACGATACTTCTAGGTAAGACTGGTTTTCAGACTTTTAGGCTTCTGACTACGGAATTTTTTGATAGTCGTTACGACTGTGAAAGATCAAATCAAATCAAAAGTCATTTATTTGCATAAATAAGGTACAGACGGTTGATAAAATGTACAGAATTGTTCTCTTATTCTGCCTTTAATTTCGGCGTGCAAATATGAAATAAGGTTAGGTATGACTGACAGACGGGCGATGATATGACTGACGATCTACGACTGACAGCCGGGACCAACGGCTTAACGTGCTTTCCGAGGCACGGAGGTCGGAGGGGTTTCAATGTAATGGATGGTCACCCATCTACGATCTGACCGTGCCCATCGTAGCTTAATCTTCGACCCGTGTTATTATTTAGCATCGACCCCCTCACTGCTTAGCTTTTAATTAAAAGTAACAAAAACGACTTCCTCTAAGAATTAACTCTAGATAAAAATCCTCTTTAAATTAAAAAAAAATACTTCCTACACGTTTTAATGACATCATTAATTACTGTTTACTTAGTTTTGCCTGTAAGAATGTAAACACGCGGTTTCTGTTCACGACACAGGTCAACATCATTCAAACGTTTTTTCTCTAAGAATATCTAACATAATGTTTCCCAAATCGTTAAAATCCTCGTGAAGGTGAAAGCTCCCGTAACTCAATGACGATTTTTCACGTAAAGGCAATATCAATCACTTCTGGGTGCGACTATAACCCCCGCGGGTTATAGTGGTACGATGCCTACATATCAGCGATTTCACACCTTTTTATATCATAAGCAAAGATTTGCGAAGAGTTACAGATCACAGCTGCCTGCTGTCGCTGAAAACCAGCGCTGGGGCTCTGTCCCGTATTTAACTGATGACACGGTTGGCGCAGCGGCTGAGCGATCGACTGCTGCGCTGCGTGTCGTGGGTTCGATTCCCGCCCGGAACAAATATTTGTATTGTCTACAAGTAGTTGTTCCGGGTCTGGCTGTCAAAACAATAAAAAATAGCCCAAATTAAAAATTATAAGACGTTGGAAAAAAGCCGGATAAATACGTTACTTTATAGGGTGACCTGTTCAACAGTTAACCACCTAAATTTCTAACCACGATAGCGCATAATTTTTTGTTCATAATTTACTTTTATCTGCAATTATGAATAGGTAGGTTACTTGGCTACATATTTGTATTTAAATAACGTTTGATTTACTAATAGATTTTAAAGAAACGATTTTTATTTTTGAAATGGGATTTGGCTAACTGTGTCCACCCCATGGTACACTATTAACCAGGGGGTGGTGCTACAGTTAACCATAGTGTACACATTTAACCATTGAGTACAAAAACTTTAACTTTTTCAAAAAATAATAACTCCAGTTGTTACAAATCAGTCTTTTATTTAATAATGAAGTAAACTTATATCAAATATAACAAAATAATTGTTTTCGTAGTAATAAGAGGTCGCCCCGGGTTTCTCAACAGCCATGAATCCACTGCGGCATTGTAATATGTCTTAAATGGGCCATTCAGTCCAACGTCTAGTGGCTGAAGCTTTACTGTTGTGTGTGGATGGAGGGTTAAAATAGTTACCCTGATGATTTTGCAAGTTCAAGAGCTTCAATTGACAGATGGCTTTCGTGGTTATCCATTATCAACAGGGCGGGATTTTCTTTGGAGGCTGATACATGCTTGATAAAATGGTTCATGACATCAACGAATATTTCGGCATTTATCCAGCTAGTAGCTGCAGCCAAACCTAATGTACCCGATGGTGCGCCATGTAACATGTGTGGTTGAAATTTTTTTCTGGGAAATACCATAGCCGGTGGCAAGGCTTGTCCGATCGCACTGATAATGCAACAAGTTGTGACCAAGGTACCCCTCTCGCCACTTGTAACCTTTGCTACATTCGTGCCCTTCCGAGCTAGTACTTTCCCTGGTCGTTATACTGTGGTGGTAGAAGTTTCGTCCAAATTATATAATCTACTGCCATCTGCAAAGCTTGTGTGCCTTTCCATAGCAGATTTCCGTAAAACAACCCAATGTTATGCTTATTAAAAGCCGTTGCTCTGGCTAAGCTGCAGGCCTCAGGTTTCCGCAGAGAAATTGCTTGATGTCTGTTTCTGAATGACCGTAGCCATTCGAATCCAGCCATTTCTGCATCGACCCATGATCGCGATACTGTTTTGTTATTTGATTTAGCCATTTGATACGCAACACGTCGACAGTTTTTTGAGGTGAGACCGTAAAATAGTTGAGCACAATATTCAATATACTCTACTAACTTTCCTCTTCCTCTGTTGTGAAAATCTTATTAACTTCGTAGTTCGGTGTTAACCGTAATGTTCCTTCTGCATTTGCTTTGCTTCTCTCCACATATAATTATAATCTTACAGTCGGATATTTAAGCTGACACTTCTTACTTGCTTTTCTTATTGCAGCATTGACCAGCTCAACTGCCTTCCTCATAGAGTCTTCTGTATGTCCTCCCTTTTTTCTAGCTGTCGTTTTAGCTCGCCCCATCTGAAATACAAATAATAATAACAATAAAAGCAACCCATATACCTAATATGTCTCAATTTAATCCAGCATTGGTACACAATTAACCAGGGATTGGTACACAGTTAATCATGGTTAACTGTTGGACAAAGTGATTTGGTTAATTGTAGACCACCCACCTCCCGCAAGAATTCGGTTAATATAACTTTTCAATTACGAACACTACACACACAATACATATTTCTAAAGAAGCTCGTTAAGTATACATAAAGAGTCACCATATTACGATTCTTGTAATATTGAACAAAAAGATGTAAATCGAAAAAATACTTACGTTTTTTTTTTAAGTTTTGCCACGTGTTTTTACACAATCACCTGTTACTCGACTGTCGTGAGCGCGAGCTCGCCACCAACTGGGGAGCGGGGCGGGTATCCGCTTTGCAGTCTATGTCGCTTGGTAGCACGAATAAGCAACGTCGTATTTATCAATTGAAGGCATGGCTAACTGCGTACGAGTGGTTAACTGTTGGACATGTGACCCTATTTTAGTTTAGTCTACTGTCATATTCATGTTTTTTCAGATTGTGGAATTATGGCTATTATTATTATTAAGCACAATCCACCTATAGTGTTCCCGCGGACCTGCCACCTCTCAGTAAAAGGAAGTGGGCCGTAATCCACCACGCGGGCCCAGTGCGGGTTGTTGGATGTCTTCGATTTTTTTTTTCTGTATGTGCCTGCTCTTGACCTCGTTTCGTTCTAGAACATGCCGGTTTCCTCACGATGGGAAACCTGGGAATCGAACCCAGGACCTCATGCTCAGCAGTAGCGCTTGCGACCACTACACCAACGAGGCAGTATTTTATAAACATGCTTCGAAATGAAGTCTAAACTTGAACGTTTGTAAAACAAACTAAATTGAGTAGTACGTTTAGTAAATATTGTTAAATAACATAGTAGACAATGTGTTAGCGCGTGCGGTTATTTAAAAGGCTTACCCAGATAAAAATACTCTTGGCTCGTGTGTCATCATCATCACCAACATTTCTGCCGAAAGACTTCCACTGTTAGTTAAGTAGATAAGTCAATCTTTGTGAGGCCTATGAGGGTGGCATGATCATGTCTGATCAAACACTCTACAGTGTGTAACGGAAGGGAGGTATCAACCCTGAAGGAGGTGAATGTGCTCATGAAACTCAACAACTTTCCCCAAAGAACATAGGTCGAAATATGAAAATAAAATTTGGCCCTCCCATAGTAAATCAATCAGCTGGTAGTCAGTTTTGTAATGGAGGGCCAATTTTTTTTTTTCATATTTCGACCTATGTTCTTTGGGGAAAGTTGTTGAGTTTCATGAGCACATTCACCTCCTTCAGGGTTGATACCCCCCTTCCGTTTGTGTGTGACCACAAAAGTCGTAGAACGAAAATACATCGCTTTTCAGAGTTTACATAACACATATATTATTATATCAGCTAATAATTAGCCTATAACGATCCCACTGCTGGGACCACAGGCCTCCTCTCTGGAAGAGTTTATTTACCTGTTAATTAACGAATATGGGGCAACGAATTATTTCCCTTGAGCTTTCAAATATCCAGGAAGGGCCTTTCGTTTCGACCCATTTTTCCCTTATTAATGCTTTCCAAAATTCTCGTACAGACGCCAGCAGGCCAAGCTACCCGAAACTGTCTAATTTTCCCAATCAATCTTGATGAACCTTAATGCTTTAGCAATAAAGTTGAAAATCTATTAAATAAACTTGACAGATTGTAGTAGCTTAATGTGCTTACTATGTCCAATGAAATAATTTAGGTGTTTCTAAATATCAATACTTCAGGTATGTTTGATATTTGAAGATTTTGGATTTTATTGATTGGTATTATTTCCACCTACAGAGATTTTATAAAAACACAAGCTTTCTGTCCGCGTTCAGTGCCTCCATGTGAAATACTCGTACTCAGCTGCATCCGGTTCGACTGAAAGCCGACCGCAATATATGTAGTTGGGAAAAGTCTAGGCATATAATGATGAGGATATTTAAAAGTAACCTAAGTAAGGAATAACTGAGCTATTTATAAAATTAAATAACCCACGCAATTGGGAAGGAATTAAGGATTCTTGAGAAGCCTTTGAAAAATTCACGATATGAATAAAAAATACAGCACCTTTTTCCGATATCAGCTCGGTTCGCGATTATTACGTCATCAGTTACTCGTATAAGAATTGAGCACCAAGTAATAAAACCAGAGTTTCATGTCCTTCACCTACTTACAAACTAAAGGGTATGATTTTTGTACCGAGATAGTTATTTTACACCACTCTAATTCCGAAATACACTTTCAGTCACATTCTGAATAAATTTGAAGGATATAGCTAATCCATTGCTTCATATGTTTGAAAAGTTTGTCTGCTCAACAACGTATATAACGCAAAGAATGTGTTTGAACTGCCAAAGAGAAAGCCATTGCTAGTGTATTGTGTGTAGTGTATTGCACTGTTAGTGTGTTACGCGATTACCCCGCAGGTCCATCTGACAAAGAAACCAACCGACTGTCGCTTGGGTATCTAAGTACCAACTATTTTACAAACGTTACAATAACGTTATGGTAATGAGTGATTTTGTACACGTCAGGGGCTGCAGTCTCGACATTCATAGCGATCGCTTTACGACCGAATTCGGTCGCAAAGTCCCGGATTGATAGGTGTAATGTATGGAGTGACAGGACTTTGCGAATTCGATCGTAAAACGATCGCTATGAATGTCGAGACTGCAGCCCCAGGCCCGTATTTTTTAACGATAACGTATAAAACAATAATATCACGCCTATATACCATGTACGTGTGTGTGTGTGATGTTTGTGTGGTGTGTGTGTGATGTGTGAGTGTGTCTGGTGTGTGTGTCTGTTTGTTCCATTGTGCTTCGTAATAATGCTTATGCCCGACCCGGGAATCAAACCCAGAACCTCATGCTCAACAGCAGCGGTTGTGACCACGAAACCAACGGGGCAGTCGTGTCAGCAAAGTATAAAAACTGGTTTAAATAAAATTCTAGAAAATTCAAGTGATAACTAATGATCGTGTCATCAGCGAGACGCGATGTTACTTTGTGCACAACATCAAGTTATAAACAAGCGGACCTTACGACCTCATCTGCATTAATTGCACGATTAAATACAACTATCAACATTTTACACTATAACAATAATTACTGTCCACGCGATTATAGACCCTAGAATTGTTTAAGTAGGTGCGATAATAGCATCAAATTCTTATGCTATAGATGGAATTCGCGTGGGTGTGTTCGCTTGGGTCTCATTTATTAAAATTATCTGACAACAATAAAATTAATAAGCTTGATTTCAACGCGACTATGTACGTAATAAGAAATTATTTACATTAAATGACAAAGACTTAATTAAATGCAAATTAATATAATCGTGAAGGAAGTTTGGTACAATATCTTTTGAAACAAAAATCGAGGGTAGTTGAAATTATTCCTAACTAGCTGCGCCCCGCGGTTTCACCCACATAAGTTTAATCCTGGTTATAAACTATCTGTGTGCCAAATTTCATCCAAATCCGTTTGGTAGTTTTTGCGTGAAAGAGTAACAAACATCCATCCATCCATACAAACTTTCACGTATATAATATTAGTAGGATAGTAGGATTTCTTTTGCATAGTATTCAATCGTGGAATATAAAGAAAGAAAACTTTGAGGAAATCGTTTCCCATTAAAGTCCATTCGCTTCGTCAGTTAGCAAACCAAACATAGATTCGATTCTGAAAATATTGTCCTCGCTCCCGTTTCATAAAACAAGCAAAGGAGGATGCTACAAAAACCCCCAGAGTCGGTTAAAATAATATATGCGTTGTGTATTAGAACATGATTAGGAGACCCTAAATACGCAATTCGTTTCTCTTATAACGGTCACCAAAACGACCACAGCGAAACAATAGCAAGCCGCGATGAATAACGAGTTATTTGCCGGCCAAGTGCGGGTCGGACTCGCGCACGAAGGGTTCCGTACCATTATCTATAAAAATCAATCATGAATTGATTGAATGAAAGGTAAATTGCGGTGTACGATTTATAACGTATTAAAAAAAAAACTACTTATCTACTTAACTTCTTTATCTCGTTCAAACCAATTTTCGGTGGAAGTTTACATGGTAATGTACATCATATATTTTTTTTAGTTTTATTATTCTCTTAGGTTACACACACACACATTTTACCACTTTGGAAGTGTCTCTCGCGCAAACTATTCAGTTTAGAAAAAAAATGAGATGAGAAACCTCAATATCATTTTGGAAGACCTATCCATAGATACCCCACACGTATGGGTTTGATGAAAAAATTTTTTTGAGTTTCTGTTCTAAGTATGGGGAACCCCCAAAATGTATTTTTTGTTTTGCTATTTTTGTGTGAAAATCTTAATGCGGTTCACAGAATACATCTACTAACCAAGTTTCTCTTATAGTTTCGGAAAAAAAGTGGCTGTGACATACGGACGGACAGACAGACAGACATGACGAATCCATAAGGGTTCCGTTTTTTGCCATTTGGCTACGGAACCCTAAAAAAAGACAGAACACATATAAAGTTCTAACTTTCCTTTTTAAAGGCTGAGTTACAGCTTGCACAAATTCCAGAACATCATAAAACCATCCTTGATAATATGCGCAGACAAATACACTATCGAAGTTAGTGGCACATATGCTGACACTACTTCAGATGCCTCTATTATGAAGCTTGTGTTAAATAACCATCATGGTCCAGATGAAGAAGCTTCTATTCTGTGGTTATTAGAGGAAGGCGACGTCTTTATTTTAGATCGAGGTTTTAATTCCATAAATTCCATACCAGATTTGGAAACTTGTGGTTACGAAGCACATATTCCACCATCCAAAAGTCGCAATGAAATCCAGTTAAACACTACGGATGCGAATAAATCCAGACTTATAACAATGGTTGGATGGGTGGGGACAAACATTCATAAACCCAACCCAGTTAAGCTATGCTTGCCGACTTGCCGTGTTTGTTCCGTGGATGGATGACCATCTTTATATATCAAGACGCCTCCGTGCCTCGGAGAGTACGTTAAATCGTTGGTTCTGGCTTTCATTCATGTATTTTTGGCAGTCGTTACGGGTCGTCAAAGTCCGAAAGTCTGACAACCAGTTGCTGTATTACCCAGTAACTGGGTTGTGGAGGTTAGGTAGGCAGTCGCTCCATGTAAAATACTGATATTCAGCTGCATACGATTAGACTGGAAGCCGACCCTAACATAGTTAGGAAAAGGCTAGGTTAGTCTAATAATATGAAAATACCAAAATTGCAATGTACAGACGCCAGCAGGTCAAGCTACCCGAAACTGTAAAATTTTCCCAATCAACTTTGAACCTTTATGATTTAGCGATAACGTTGAAAATCTATTAAAGAAATTTGACAGATTGTGGTAGCTTGATGTGTTGGCGTCTGTACCACCCTCTTGGCAGGACTTGGGAATTTATAAAAGATTTTTAATAGGTATCAAATATAAGAATATATATATACAAACATTTATATCGTATTATATAATTGTGTACATATATATTTTAGTGTTAGCTTGTTTGTAATTAATCAGTGTATGTTATATAGGTATCAAATAAAATCAAATCAAAAGTCATTCATGCAATCTTGGCTGAGAATCTGTACAAGAGACGTCCCCCAAAACACCCGCCCTTCACGTAGGATTATTTAAATGCGAATAGCTTTACGTCAGGCGCGCTAGAGGTCAAAACACGCCTTTTTGGCATAAAATACCGCGTATTTTTCTTACGCTCCCAACTATTTCGGTGCACTATGTTTATACATACCTGCCAAACCCTTCCGGGAAAACAAGCGTGATTGTGTTGTTTGTGTTATTTTGGACAAAAATTCTTAGTACGAGCCCCGGAAGTAAAGCTGTGGTTAGTAAGTTACTGTTGAATTTTATAGGGATGTTATTATAGGTAAATGTACCTAATAACATCCCTATCCCTTTTTCAGCTTACATTGAGCCAGTAGTAATCATTTAAAAACGTTCACAGTCTGATCTCAGTCTCCATCTGTCAAAAATACCTCTAACTTCCCTACATTTTTGACAAGTTTTTGACATTGATTGTCGCTGATATGAGAATGACACTAGATTTTGAACGTTTCTAATTACGGGAATCGGCCTCGGTGATTTTCTTTATTTCATTTTTGCTTTTCAGTATACCTATTTGTTAGCTTCCGTCGAATTAATTTTTTTTTCTTCCTATATGCAGAGAAAATTCATAATAATAATAATATAATGTTCCCACTGCTGGGACACAGGTCTCCTCTCTGTGAGAGGGAGTGGACTGTTATTTACCACGCGGACACAGTGCGGGTTGGTAGATGTCACATGACTTCGAATGTTTGGTTCTAGGACATGCAGGTTTCCTCACGACGTTTTCCTTCACCGTTTTGAGAGCAATGGTAATGAAATAATTTACACAATTTGCTGAGAATCTGGGTTCGAACCTACGATGTACAACTCGTAAGCCGGTAACCATTGCTCCTAATAACATTATTATGTCAATAGTATTGCGCTACAAAACTTCATTATGATAAAAAAGTTTCTTGAGATTCCAACGGACGGATTCCTTTGAACTCATCGTAAAGTAATCTTTGTTAATAAACAATTTGATTAATTACCTACTCATGTGTTAATTCCAAGCATTCTTACCATATAAAAGGAAGAGGGCCCTAAAATGCAGATAGGTAACCTTTAACCGACCCTGAAGGCCGGTTAAAGGTTACCATAAAAGGGTCCTCGGACCCCTAAAAAGGGTTTCTCTCCTAAATTCTTGGCGCTGAGTTGGCAACACGAGAAAGTTTAGCTACCCAATTCACGATTGCTCGATCAAAGTCAGTGTCGAATTACACAAGATATTGGCTGGTAACTACTGAACGTTAAATGAAGGACTTTGCTTTGCGTTTTAAAACTTTTTATAGCGTTTGCTCGAAAGACATGAGAATAGGTTACGATCAGATAAAAATACGGCCCTGTAACTGTAAGCAACGTAAATAGTGGGACTGACTGTCCAGAATGTGCTGGATAACTTCATAGGGTAAGATTGAGAACTTAGCGTTAACTTACGCTTTGATCAGTCAAAATCAGTACTTTTTGGCGTGATTTTGACACATGGAACCACAGATATAGATAGACATAGATAACGCAAGTATTACGATCTGTATGAAAACCAAGCGTGCCATTTTTTGACTACCTACTATGACGTCACAAGCACTATTTAGTGATGGGAAAATCAAATCGATTTAAAGTTTAGCCGCGTGTACACAATTGTGTACAGTAAAGAATTATTAGAATTGTTTAAATCGATTTATTAATCGATTTTGAGAGAGAGTAATGAGATAGACAGAGGAATGAGATATACAGAGGAATGAGATAAACAGAGGAAAATAAAATACCTAATCTTCTTAGTAGGCAGTTAGGGATTTATATTTTGCAAAATTGTTAGTATTTCTCTAATTTTCTTGTAATTGTTGTAGACTGTCAAAATGTCAGAAACAAAGAAAAAATCCAGAGAGGAAATTTTAGAAGAAAACGAAAAGCAAGTAAAATACGTTATAATAAAATTAAAATAGATCCAAAATTACATGAGCTACGAAAACAAAAAGATAAAGAAAATTACTTGAAGAAAAGAAAAACAAATGTGTTGTAGGTTTAAAGGACAAAAGCATAGATGAACAGCAAAAACAAAGAGAAAAATGGCGTGAGAATTCGAGAGCATATTACAGACGTAGGCAGAAGCAGAAAAAAACCCTCCACGTGAATGTTAATGAAAATGATCAAGCTTTTTCTGGCGTAAATTTTGGATCTATATTCTGTAATACAAGTACAAGTAAAATTCAACATTTAAGACTTTAAACACACTTATAATAAAAACCTCGAAAGTACATAGACTTATCAATTAACTAACTTCATCAGTTATGATACTTATGATCTTCAGTAGATCATTAGTCGGATATGCTTCTTTTGTCAATATTCGTTGCTTTTTCCCTTCAACAAAGCTTGCTTCCTCAAAATGTATTGAACATAATAGTGCTATGCTTTGTTGGGAACCAATCTTTATTTCCCGTCGCCTCAATCCATTTTTCTTTTAAATTGGGTTCATGTGGAAAACTAAAATAATCACGAAACATTACGATTATTTATTAAAATTGTCTTTAAATTAAGTACCTATAAAATACAAAATCATTCCTCTGTTTCCAAAATCGATTCTCGAAAATCGATTGGTGTTGCATAGCATGAACAGCACTAATAGCTAAAATGGACAGAAAAATGATAAAAGTGCCTGTACTACGAAACCGAAGCGATATACGATAGTATCACTTGTTTCGATATCCATCACCTGTTAAAACCAAACATCGCATCAACCGCTCCAAGTAAAAGCGGCAATGTAATACGAATATGCATCTTACTTTTGACGACCTATGTTTTTCTCAAATTTAGTATTACCAGGTATTACTGTGCGTATTAGATTCAAAATAATTGATTTTAAAATTAATTACGCATAATATCAATCACAAAATGACTTACCGATGGAAGGAAACGTTTACTTTATTTTTTCTCACCAGATTTGAACTGTTTTTACAATTTATAACAGCGCAATTAACCATTTTAAGTTTTTTAACTGACGTCCGACTAGCGCGGCTACACCGATGCGACTGAGCGCGAAAGTGGCGGCTTATGATTCTGCATCCTATGCTGGGCACGCGAAGTAGTTGCTTTTGCGTTATCTATGTCTATCTATATCTGTGCATGGAACCGTAAGCACGCTACAGTCCGTTCATATTTTAGCGTACACGACAACACGTTACGACACCACGGTTAGCGCAGTAGCTGAGCGATCGGACTGCTGCGCTGCGTGTCGCGGGTTCGATTCCCGCACAGAACAAATATTTGTAAGTCCTACATGTATTTGTTCTGAGTCTGGGTGTTTTTCTATCTATAATATGTATGTATTTACAAAAAAATATGTATATAAGTAGTTTATCAGCCATCTTGTTACCATAACACAAGCATTAGGTTGCTTAGCTTGGGACTAAATGGCGCTGTGTGAAATGTCCAGGGATATTATTATTATATTTATTTTATCTCTGACTTTAGATCACTGTCAAAAGCACAGTGATCTTTATTACCATGATAACAAGATTGCTATTGGGTTGCTACTGTCAGAGGTAAAAGAAACTGCACTGACTGTACTTTCATCTCTGTATGAAGTTATCCACATTCTGGGCAATCAGCCACACTAATAAAGTTAGTTTATTGTGCCATATTTTTCCATTATTTATTTATTTATCCATTTATTTCAGGCATCCACGGGCGGACGGGGCTTTAGGTAGTTAATTTTTTATTTTATTATTAAAATAAAAATATAATAGGTATCCTAACCCAACAAAAACTGTTAACAAACTAAAATATGGCGTCTAAATATTCCTCCGAATCGCTGTCGGCTGGTAATGTACCTAAGAAACGGGCGGCACTGCCACGTTGTATGGCAATACTTATCCTCTGGCCAAGGTAAAAGCCAGCCCTTGGTTCACGGAAAGTGTCAACCGGCCGGTTGTTTTCATCATAGTTACTTAGAACAACCAAGTTTCTGGTTAGACATATTAAAGTTAAACATTGTTTAAGATTTTGCTCGTGTATTTGTTTCGGCAATACCAAATTACCTACTAGTTTCTTTAGTTTTTTAAACCTTTATTCATGAGCTCACACCGCGACACCGCACGTGGCACATGAGTGAAACTGTAAACAAATAAACAAGTTATTTGTTAAACTTACCAAACGTAAGACGTTCATTTATATGGTGTCTATCGTGTTTCTACAAATTAGATTCTGTGAAGTGCGTACATTCAGCGTTAAAACAACAATGTCTAAGGTATATTTACGATCCCAATATCTCTTGCAACCAGTTTGCTTTCACTTTTACGCATTTTATTTGTATGTAAGTACACATCATACGACCATGTTTTGAAAATAAATGTTTATATGGTAAACCCAAGACAAAGCCTTGCTTGGTTTAGGGCCAATGGAAAATCTCTGTAATCTTTTTAGCAATAACACTTTTTATTATATTTTAATATTTTTATACAACAACAACTATGAGATGAAACACAAACATTCTTATTTGAAAATTCGCACTCCACTTCCCCACACTATTTTCCTACACTATACTTCACTTACTACGAGATGACATCACTACACTACATACTTTCCAAACAAAGTACAAAGGCGGATTTAATACCAGCCGATCGATTCTGTAAAAATCTCACCGTGAAAACTTAAGTGAAGTGAGCTTGATGTGAGTTGTCAGTAGTATCAATTCCTAGCATTATTTGGAATGACAGCTCACTCCACGCTCACTTCACCTAAGTTTTCACGGTGAGATGGTTATAGAATCGCACTGCTGAGGCATTTTCTACCAGTCAACCTTAGGGTGATGGCGAAATAAAACATGGCCGGTGCAACAGAATGGATAGTTATCTTGAAATATAATAAATACTAATACGTAGATACATATAAACAGAATAAACTTTGTCAGGAGTAATAACGATATGTAGAGGAGGACATATTCGTTAGGAGTCTAGTGTATACTAAGCACTAGATAAAGATGTGTATAACACTTTCAATGTAGGTATACCGACACCACGTAATCAAGGCGTCAATAGCTTAATGCTAATGACAAATTAATTAATTCTCTCGGTGTTGGGTTAAGAGGATGTAGATGTAATGTACTTAGGAATATATTAAGTTAGGTATTACATCGCGTGATTGTCAACTATAGGCCGACCGCTTAACTGAGACGTTGCCTGAGGTAGCTGCGCGGTGCGGGAGGGGTGATAGTCAACACAAGTCAAGACAAGTTGTCGAATCACTGAGCTCTCGCATTACGTCACCACACCCCTCCCGCACCGCGCTGCTACCTCAGGCAACGTCTCAGACTAAAGCGTTAGGGTAGCCCGCGAAATTCCAATTTTCTTACGTTTTTTGCCATTTGCGGGTCAGTATCAAAAGGCCAACTTTCGTACTTAAAAAACGTTCAAATTCAAGTCGTAACCTCATGTCAGCGAAATTGGTTGTATTTTTGACAGATTGAAACTGAGATTAGAATGCGACGTTCTTGAAAAATAATACGGGAATTGGGGGTATTCCCGTATTATTTTTGGTTGTATTGTTTGGTTTAGGTTGTATGTTGTACGAGTTTTTTTTTTTTTATTGGAACGCTGCATTATGATTACAAACTATGTGCCTTGTAATAGTTTAAATTACGTAAATGTTCACGTTCATTAGTTAATTATAACAGTTGAGGTTAAGGGTTAAATGAGCCCTCGAGTCTACTCTTACAGGTTAGTAAGATCGTTGTATCCCCGCCAGATATCTACCGGTAAAAATAAGGATTTGAAAAGTATATATTTCATACAGCAGAAAACTTTCACAGCTTTGGTAATATCGCCTTCCATAGATTCTGTCGTTATTGGCCTGGTAATCTGTGTGACAGGTTTTCCTAATGCAGATACCAGTCTTCCCACAAGGGGTACCTATATCTTCAACTCATAAATTCAGCCTCAGTCCACGGCTGGATATAGGCCACTCCCAGGTTGCGCCACAACACCCTGTCCTCCGCCTTCCGCATCCAGTCTGTCCCAGCCACTTTCTTAAGGATTGATCTTCATATTTTTAAGGCGCCTTTGTAGAAGCGAAGTATAATGTTTATGTTCACAATACACGTTCATCATCAATACGTTCAACCCTTATCAGTCTCGTATCGTCGATATCGTCTAGAATCTTTGCCAGTTGTTGTCCTGCAGCTCGTGCGGGGTCGCGGCGACCCCTAAGGTCACTACTGGCAGGTGTCAGCTCGTTAGTCCTATCAGCACATCTTGACATGCAGGCAAAACACACGTCGGTCTGGCTTGCTTACTACGACACACGGTGTACGGTAAATAGATTTGTATCTATCACTCATATTGATTTACGGTGAAGGAAAATATTGTGAGGAAACTTATAATCAATCACGTAGCACTGTCGCAATCAAAATTGCAATTACTGCTTGATCCTCGGGCAAGGTTATAATGAGTTTTTCTTTTAGGAAATTAACGTTATTTTTCGTTGCACTTGCAACCCGGAGTCAGGATATATTTCCGAGTAGCTGTGCCCCCGACTTCGTTCGCGTACATGTCGAAACAAATTGGATTTCATGGGTTTTCATTGTTTTACTCGGAACCCTAATTATTTCCTAAAGTAAAAGTAAGAGTCTGAGTTACTCCTTACAACATCGGCTATCTGCTAGTGAAAGTCCCGTCAAAATCGGTCAGACACAAATGAACAAACATTTTAAAAATTGCTTTTTTATTTCATTATGCATTTAGTAAAATATGTCTGTTATTTTGGCATTACAAACAGATACTTAAATTTTAGTTATTTGTATGTACAGATTCATGGCACTAGATCGCCCCCTCACCTAGCCTATCCTGGGTGTTCACTCCTCTGACTCTCATTAGGGAATATAGATGTGTCATTATTGTTATGTATTTACTGTAAGACAATGTTGCTGCTGCTGATATTATTATAATTATGTAAATCATGACGTCTATAAACAACAAACCTCCCATACTGTGCGCAGTAGAGATATGTAAGGATAGTGTAGTCACCACATTGAGGTAAATGTTTGTGTGTTCAATGTACCAACTTGTACGGTTCCCTGCGTATTGACTCCGATTGTGTGCTCTCCGAAATCAAAGCTAAGCACCATAACATTACATAACATCGCGCCTGTATTGACCCGAGCAGAATCATTTCATCACAAAAGCTTTCAAAACGGCGAAGGAAAACATCGTGAGGAAACAGACATGTCCTAGAACCAAAATTTCGAAGACATGTGACATCTACATTGGATTACAGTTCACTCCTTCGCACAGAGAGGAGGCCTGTGTTTCAGCCGTGGTAATATCATAGCCTGATTATGATACGCCTGTACAGGAGTATATTTCGCTAGCTATGTGTCTATTGCAACAAATGCAAAATTCCGACTGCTAAAAAAAACGTAAAGGAAAAATCTAGTAATACTTTACCGACCCAGGGATAAAATTATGCTTAGCAGTCGGTCGTAATGGGGACCGACCAACCAAAGCGTTGGATAAACAAATAAATTAAATTATAATCTCATCTAATAAAATCTAATCATTATATCGTTGCTCTCTTAGCACATATAATTGGGTTCATATTTATCGCTACTAGGGGTAATTTTAACAAGTTCGGGCGTCGTACGACACAAAGAGCTTTTCCAAGAATCGTACCAGCATTTTAAACGTAATTATGATCCGTACAGGCAGCCAAAAATATCCCCAGCGAGGGTTACAAAATTCTTTGACGCCATTACATACTTTAATTTAATTGCGGGTCGTTACGTACATAATGAACTAGAGATCAAACAAACTGACTGATTGTTTGACATTTAAGCATTAGTACTAAACCAAAAATAATACGTCATACATAATTGAAATGTTGAAGTGATATCTTATCCTCCTGCGGACAGTGTAGGTACCTACATTTTAATCAGCGTAATGAAATAATCAGAGATTCCACTTACTTATATTCTTTGCTTTATTATATTTAATAAAGGATCCCGTATTTAGAACTCTCCTCGTTCTTCTCAGCATAATGTTTTAATTTGTGTTACTTTGCGTACTATTGTATAAAATCAAGTTCTTCTAACTTAACGGACAGCTGTGCTGCTGGGAAGTTTGTTGCGCCACTTCATACCAGCTAATGCACTCGGCAGTGGTGAAGGGTGGACGTTTTGAAGGACTATCTTATGTAATTTTGACGTTATAAAAGTGTTGGTTCTACGCCTAAGCTAAAACATCCCAAGGCCAATTCCCGTATTTAAAAACGTTCAAAATCTAGTCGCAATCTCTTCTCAGAGACAATCAATGTCAAAAACTTGTCAAAAATGTAGGGATTAAGAGGTATTATTGACAGATTGACACTGAGATCAGAGGGGCAATTCTCGTAATTTTAAGACCGTTCACAGTCTGATCTCAGTCTCAATCTGTCAAAAAATACTTCTAATTTCCCTACATTTTGACAAGTTTTTGACATTTGTTTGTCGCTGAGATGAGACTGCGACTAGATTTTGAACGTTTTAAATTACGAGAATACGCCATCAGACGGTGAACGTTCTTAATATTACGAGGATTGCCTCTCAAGTTTTGATAGAACTCACAACTTCGCTCTCAATCTCGTCGATGAGAGCTTTGAGCTAAACATAAAGAGTAATTCTGGAAAAAATAATAAATCGGTTGGTTGATTCTTTACGTGACCAGAGGGCTGGCCTATTTTTAGGCCAAAGAATCAACATTGCCATATAACGTGGCAACGCTGCCAGCCTTTTGGGCACGTTTCCTATTGACAGCGATTCGGACGAATTTTTTGATGCCCTTTGATTATTTCCCCTCCTTTTTATATACTTGTACATTATTATTTTAAGACTGTTAGCTTTTTAAATTATGTAAATATACATTCTGGAAACTCATTATCTTTCTTCATATTTAAATAAACAGCAGCGTATGTGAGTGATCAACGTTGACAGACACACATTCCCGTAATTATACAGAATGAGTGTTTGTCAACGTTAATTACTCCACATTTTATGTCTCACAACAGTCTTTTAATATAATTCTTGTTTAGGGAAGGGGCACAATTAGGAGAACTGTTTTGTTACTAAGATTTCCTCAGATTGCCTGACTGCTCCTTCTTCTTCTTAACGTTCCGATAGCAATCTAAATGGACACCCTAATTGCGTAACACACGATCTATCGGAATCGGTTTCATTTTGACAGTTCAACAACATTCATTGCGTTATTTACGTGTTGAGCAGACAAATTTTTCGAACTTATGAAGCAATGGACTAGCAATTTGCTTCCAAATGATTCAGATTCCGATTGATCGTGTGTTACGCAATTAATTCGGCTAAGTGTTTAGCGCCATGACTGGCGTCCATCAGTTCCTGTAACGTGCAGCTGACACAGCTGACAAACGATGGGACACTTATTAACATGTCCTACGTGTCCTACGTAGGACATGTTAATAAGTGTCCCATCGTTTGTGGAACAGCACCACATTTACACTCCAAGGCGGAGTCGTCCATGAAATTGTACCCAGTGGATGGCATTAGGCTTGTCCCCTACTACATCGGACTTGAACATAACTGGTCAAATATGGGTTTCCTATATAATAGGACCTCATACTAACCCTTTCAAGGATGCAGGCGTGATGTTATGTTTTGTTTTTCTTAGGGCCGCTCCGTCGAGTAGTCGGGGCGTATTTGACGGACAGAGCCGTCATCTACCCCGGTCGCGACGGGAACTGGAACCGGCGAGAGATGTCGTGCGGTGTCCCACAGGGATCGGTTCTGGGGCCGCTCCTGTGGGACATCGGTTACGACTGGGTGCTGCGGGCCGACCTCCCTGAAGGCGTCAGCGTAGTTTGCTACGCTGACGACACGCTGGTCCTGGCGCAGGGGAGGTCGCATCAGGCGGCGGCCGACGCGATGACACGCGGGGTTGCGATAGTCGTGGAAAGGATCCGGCGGTTGGGTCTCGAGGTGGCATTGCACAAGTCCGAGGCCATGTCCTTTCATGGGCCTCGGTACGGGCCACCTCCGGGATCCCAACTAGTGGTAGGAGGGGTTCACATCGGCGTCGAGACCACGATGAGGTACCTGGGTCTCGTCCTCGACAGCCGATGGAACTTCGTCGAGCATTTCCGACGTTTGGCCCCCAAACTGGAACGGGCCGGGGCCGCCCTAAAGCGGCTCTTGCCCAACCTGAGGGGGCCAAACGCCTCCTGCCGGAGGCTTTACGCGGGGGTCGTGCGGTCCATGGCCCTATATGGGGCCCCGGTATGGGCGCGTTCACTGCGGCTTCGAGCCGCACACTACCTGAACGCGCCCCAAAAGGTGGTAGCCGTAAGGCTGATCCGGGGCTACCGCACGATCTCGGGCGAGGCAGCAAGCCTCCTTGCCGGACTGCCACCATGGGATCTGGAGGCGATAGTCCTCGCGCGCCTATATGATTGGCGCGCGGAGGCACTACGCCGGGGGGAAACTCCGCATCCGCGGCAAACCGCGGCGGAGCGGACGAACCTCCGGCGCGATCTCATGGTGGCATGGAAGGAGCGACTATCGCAACCCAGCGCAGGGCACGCCACGATAGCGGCGGTAAGACCCCTCTTTGAGGAGTGGCTAGAGAGACGTCACGGCGTTGTCACCTACCGCCTGACGCAGGTCCTCTCCGGACACGGATGTTTCGGGAGGTTCCTGCACATCATCAGGCGGGAGGAGACGCCCGGGTGTCACCACTGTCAGGATCGCCCAGAGGACACGGTGGAGCATACGGTGGAGGTCTGCCCTGCTTGGGCAGAGCACCGCCGTGTCCTCGTAGAGGCGATTGGCAGCGGCGGCGACCTCTCGCGTCCGGCCCTGGTTCAAGCCATGGTCCGGGGTGAGAGGGAGTGGGAGGCAGTCACCTCCTTCTGCGAAGCAGTCATGCTAGCGAAGGAGGTGGCGGGGTGGGCGAGGGAACGCGCCTTGCGCACCTCACGCCTCAGCCGCCGCGGGAGACGCTCCGGGCGTCGGGAGCCGCGTGACGACTCCCGGCCACCGTAGGCGCGGGCCTGCGGGCGGAGAGTAATGGGTAGCTCTCCGTCCGATCAGGACTAGGCCCGTGCCGGACGGCGTGTTCGTGTTCCACGCGCGCCTCAAAGAGATGTCAGCAAAGTGACGGGGCCCCACAGGGCCGAAGCCTGCCAGGGTAGCGGGACCATCCGAAAGGGTTTACCGCTGCCCTGGAACATAAAGGGCTAAGGAAGGAACACGGGTGGGTTTTAGTCAGTAAAAGTCTGACACTCCCTTCTGCTCCACCCAGAGCGGGAGGAGTCATTTGATGATTTCCCATCCTCAAAAAAAAAAAAAAAAAAAAAAAGGGCCGCTTTTTTAATCCGTAGTTAAACTCAACCAATTGTTAAAAATAGTAACTAATGGTAAAATTTTTGTAAAATATGTTTTTTAGTTTTGATATAATATAGTTGCACATGGTCAAATAATTAACTATTTGTTAAAAAAAATAACCATTAATAACAATTGATCAAAATACACATTTTGCTAAAATTTTACCATTAGTTATTATTTTTAACAATTGGAGAAAAGAAATAAATTTATTCGGTATCATTACTTTTTTTAAAGTATTTTTTTTACATTAGCAGGTGACCTGCTATGTAACCAAATTATCTGGTGAATAAGTCTTTTGAAGTATGAACTGAACAAATGTAGTGTTGGCTACACAAAAACAAATTGAATAATAAACCTGTTTGATTATGACCATGAAGCCTTATATAAATACTAACTACCTAATATAAACCAGTCTTACCAAGGGGTATCGTATTACCCAGTTACTGGGTTGTAGAGGTCAGATAGGCAGTCGCTCCATGTAAAATACTGGTATTCAGCTGCATCCGGTTTGACTGGACGCCGACCCCAACATAGTTGGGAAAAGGCTAAGTAGATGATGAATATTCAAGACGCAATTTTTCTTGAAATTAACTTGGCGACAGAATGATGGTAGATCGCTGAGCTAGAGAGAGTAATTGAATAGATTGGTGACAGGTTTTATTATGTCGTCGAAGATTAATAAATTTTTATTTTATTTCAAGTTTTTATAATAAAAAAATACATGCTATTAATCTTTTCATGTTTGTGAGAATAATTTTTTCAGCATGCATACAATCCGACCAACAGCTGGACTGCCCAATGTGTGCTGGATGTTCATAACTTTTTCACTCAAGGACGTGTTTTTGTGTATCCATTACAAATGAATGCAATGAATTTGAAATGTGGTGCTGTTCCACAAACGATGGGACAGTTAATATCGTGTCCTGCGTGTCCTGTCAGCTGCACATTACAGGAACTGATGGACGCTAGTGATGGCGCCCAACACGGAGACGAACTCTTGGCCGAGTTCATTTAGATTGCCATCGAGACGCAATCAGAAGAAAAAAGAAGAAAACGCAAAAAGAAGAAGAAATGAGTGAATGCCATAAGGAGTTTACCACTGAGTTGTGAAAAGCGCCCTCAGAAAGCTTGTCCGCGAAGACTGGCTAATGTCTGTTCGTGAACGTACTCATATTACATCATAAATATTACACTAGCTGACCCGACAGTCGTTGTCCTGTCCAAAGGACAACGACTGGACAAAAGCCCCTAGGAACTAGGAAAAAGGATGTTCAGTTTTTCCCGAATTTCAAAAAAAGTCCTGGAAATTTTTCCTATATTTCTTTACATAAAAACCGAATTTAGACTTAGATAATGAACATGAGACGAGAATAATGAACATTTTAAAACAAAAATAGCCAAATTTATCCAACCGTTCTCAAGCGATGCGACGAACGCTTCGCTTATAAAAGCTTCTACAAATTAAATGCAGTTGCATTTAATTTGTAGAAGCTTTTATCTTGTTAATTAGTTAGACAGTATGTATGAGTCAAATCTTGCAAGCTGAATTAAAACCACTTCCTCTTATCCTACGGAATTAAAATTTTACATGTTTATTCTGTTTCGAAGACAATGCATTTTTTAAAGTCAAAGTATTTATTTCAAATAGGCTCTTTTGAACGTTAAAAATGACAGTAAAATAGAATTGATTCTAGTCACCCCGTTTATTTACGTGTGACGAAACTCGCACATCTATTGCGCTGACGCAGACAAGCTCTAGGTAGGTAATCTATCACCCAAATCAAAAGTACCACTTCAGCTAATCGTTCACTATTACGTATTAATAATAACAAACAACTAATAATGAACAGTCGAGATCCCACTTTGCAATAATCGACACCATTAATTCCCCTTTGCGACTCCCATGGGGGGCGACCTATAGATTAACGGAAACTTACGTAATTAAAACTTATGATAGGGGTAATAACTAAGAAAATAAGTTGTATCAATCTGAATTGTTCTAGCAAGCAGTTTAGCTTTTATTGTCATTTTCTTTCAAAGTCAAATCATTTATTTCATGAAGGCCATTAACAGGTTGAATGCCGTTAACACGGAAACAATTAAAAGCCTCTGTGGCTCGCGTTGATTCACGTTCATGCGAAGGGTTAGAAGGCACTTTTGAACGTCTTTATAAGACAAGAGATGATTTATTCTAGGTGCCGCTTCCAATAGGTAGTTTCGTATGGAGAAGAATGGGAAAGAAACACCATAGAACAGTTACTCTTTTAAAATGTTTTACATTATTTTTAGTTGGTAACATCGTTTTCTTATAGCAAATTTTGTTTCCTACGACCCGTCTGTAATGAATAATGCGAAAAAAAGCGTGAATCCCCATATTTTTCCAGTTTATCATCTTATCTTTGACAACACGGTTAGCGCAGTGGCTGAGCGATCGGACTGCTGCGCTGCGTGTCGCGGGTTCGATTCCCGCACAGAACAAATATTTGTAAGCCCTACATGTATTTGTTCTGAGTCTGGGTGTTTTTCTATCTATAATATGTATGTATTTACAAAAAAAAAATGTATATAAGTAGTTTATCAGCCATCTTGTTACCATAACACAAGCATTAGGTGGCTTAGCTTGGGACTAGATGGCGCTGTGTGAAATGTCCAGGAATATTTATTTATTTATGTGTAATCCCTGTGTTATGTACCGAGTGAACCACACCAATCTATGGCCTATTCACGTTTGTCCAGCCAGATAGCCGGGTCATACGGCGACCTTCCGAAATGCGATAACGTTAGATATTCTTGTTTTTGTTCATATCTCACGACGCTGCGATGTTTTTTTACTAATATGCTGTTTTTGTCATTGTTAGTTTGTTTGTTACGATCGGTAATTATGTCAAGCATTCATTAGAATAAACAAAAACATATTGTTCTGGAAGATACGCAACTAAGAGCTGCGCATCATAATGAGAACTTTGAAATGATACAGCTTAGGGTGGCCGGGACATCGACGAACAAACTGTAACCATAAATTCAGCATACTCGTATGATTCTAAACCCCGTTGCGTAGAAAATTTTAGTCGGTTATCAAAAAATCAAAAAGCACCTAATGTGGTCAAAAAAGTTTAATTCAGAATTTCGTGAATTTGTAGTATTACCACATAAAAAATAAATTGCGTCTATCAACTTGCAGATGATGAATTGATCGTGACGTATATTGATGTATGGGACAACCTGTTTTTAATCCCCCACGCAACAACAACGGGGTGTTATAAGGTTGACGCGTCTGTGTGTGTGTGTTTGTCTGTGGCATCGTAGCTCCCGAACGGATGAACCGATTTTTATTTTGTTTTTCATTTCAACTACAATGTTAAGTATGTTTTTGGGATAAAGTACCACCAGACCCGTGTGGTCCGTTTTTTTTTTAAATTTATTACGACAAAATGCATTCAGCACCTACTACGAGGAAAAAATCAATTTCCGTCGCATGTTGCGAGAAGTCCTACGAGCATATTTTAATGTTACGAATTGGGGGTGTGCAAGTGAGTTTTAGGCTTAGCATCCTTTTTGGAGACATTTCGTATAGATCACTAGATCATTTCAACATCACCCAAACGAATATCACCTACAGTATTACACATTGCGCACCCACACTTATAGTGGTAGCTAGAGTTAGTAGCATTTGTGAGACACATAAACATTTTTTTTTTTAATTTCTCTCGATGTTTTTCAATCGTTTCAACGCAGTATTCCGCATTGAAACGATTGAAAAACATCGTGGGTGATATAAACATGATCTTGAAATCGACGATCTAAAAAGAATGCCTCATTTAATCTTAATGCGTCCTATTACTACGGGTCGAAGCATCCATCTACAAACTACCCCCGTCAACATTGCCTTGACTTACTGAAGAAATCGAACCGTTATTATCTGGGGACCAGAGTTTGGGGACCTTTCGCGGAAATCGGTTGTCATCATATAGACACGTGATGCCGAGGAATGAGGAAAACGTCGTAAGAAAAGTTTTGATTATGAACGTCGATGAATATAAGAGTATAGGAAGACGAAATGAAGGAAACGATGGATGGACCGGTCAACTGTGTGAAAGATATATGGCTAGAGAGGGGGTGACTACCGAGATGACGAAAAATAGAGGAGTAAGTATGAAAGAAAAAGACACGTTGCGCCGACCTCAAATTAATTGGGAGAAGGATGCCCAGAGATAAGTACCTATTAAAAAGAATAAGTCTTTAAATAGACTCCGGACAGATTGGTCGAAGCAAGGAAAACCTGTTCAGGTGGAAATTCATAGACGACTCCGCCTTGGAGTGTAAATGTGGTGCTGTTCCACAAACGATGGGAAACTTACTATCGTGTCCTGCGTGTCCTGTCAGCTGCACGTTACAGGAACTGATGGACGCTGGTGATGGCGCCAAACAAGTGGCCGAATTCTGGGCCGAGTCTATTTAGACGCTAAGAAGAAGAAGAATAATTCTCGGCACAAATTGCCACTTATGTTTTGTAGCCCCACAAGAATGAATTGGCAAAAGCTTCATTTACACTTTTTTTACTAACTTTACGCAGACTTTTGTTGCGTAAAATCAGGAAAGTATTAGCATATTCACATAGCAAGGTAAAAAGTACTGTAAACAGAGGCACGAATGCTTTCAGGCAAATTGTTAGATTATGGACGCATCACACTGTTCAAGGCTGTCTGTACAGTGCCCAATCTAAACTTATTTATTTATAGTCTACTAGCGACCTTTCACTGCTTCGTACGGTTTTTACGACTTGACAAGATATTGAGATTTCGTTTATTATAAGTAAGTTTAATATCAACCCGCACTGGGCCCTCATCGTAGAGTTTCTTGCCCGTTCTTCTCCAAAGAGATCTACGTATTGGAATGGGCAACTAGCTTCACTTTTTGACTAACTGACCGACTATTTACGAGTAAAATGTTGACAATACAAAAGTGCCTGAAATGGTTTAATTGAAATAAATGATTTGAGTTTGAGTTTGATTACAGTTTGATTACACACTCCCTTTCGATGAGAGGAAGCCTGTGTCCTAGTAGTGGGAACTTTACAGGCTGATTTTGCATGTCTGTATGTAAGAAAGAAAGAAAATACATTTATTTAGCACAGACTAAAAGACACACCATACACCAGATACGTACATCAGACAGCAACAAATAAATAATCAAATAAAAAGTGTAAATTCCGATGCAAGAATCTAGCAGGAAAGTGTGCCTCACGGCTGCGAAAAAAAGGCCCAGTTCAGTAAAAATGCCAGACAACTATTATCTAACGCTGTTTTCAACCGGACCTGGTGTGTGAGGTGACGGATGTAAATCAGTTTTATACTGCAACGTGACATGTGTATGCATACTTAAATAAGTAAATTAATTAAATTCAGATAAAACAAGCGGTAAGGGTATACACATAAAAAAAAAGCTAAAGCTAAAGCTTCCGGAAAACATTTTCTAATTTTATAAATTATGGTGAAAACAGCATCAACATTCGTTGCATAGTTTAGAAGAACAACGGGGTCAGACATGACAGCCACGAAAAGCGAATTTGATTCATGATAATCCATACCTATAGACGATTTCTAAAATCGAATTAGTAGAATTGAATAGTTAAATATAATTAATATTCAAGACGAATGCTTCAAGATTATAAGTTTGTTAACTCTGTGTTAATTAATAAAATAAGGTACCTTATTTTATATCTCAGAATCGATCAAAGTTAAAGTTGTTAATAATTAAGTTTCTAATTGTTATTCTAGTTGTTAAAGCTGTTAGTTCAGTTAATTAAATTCAGTCGAAAATAAAGGTCTATCTGTTGTTGATTTAACTATAAAGATGCACAATTAACAGAAAAGCTGATCACGAAATTAAAACAATGAGAAAGTAAAAAACAATTTTCTAAAATCTAACAAGGCTAAAGAGATTTTTTTTTTTTTATTACTCCCAGTCGGGTTTGAAAAAATCTTTTCGCATTTGATAGCCGAATTCTTTAGGGAGGATTATATTCGCGGCTTTAACACCACGCCAAGACCGCGTTTTTTGCTCATTAGGCGGGCGATGCGATGCGACGCGGTAAGTTGGGGGACGAGAGAGTTTTATTTATTTTAGTATATATTGTGTATCGTCTACCACGTGAAGGAATTCGTGGGCAGAAACTAGTTATTTTGTAAATATCATAGCTTCATTGATTCTGTAATTAGTCCTATAAAGATGAATTGGATGAAAGGCAAATGAACAGGCATCTTCTGGACACGCTCGTTCCACCATAGACCTCATCCATCGCTTTCCATCAGGCGTGATCGACGTCAAGAGCAGGTCCATTTAGAAAAAAAAAAACTTGAGAGGTGTCAAGGGACACCCGGATGGAACGAAGTATAACTGGCTTGCTTTCTATAAGAGAGAGAAAGAGACAGACAGAGAAACACGCGCACACCGCACGGCTTACAACTATAGCAAAAAGTGTCGTTCCAACTTTTGGTCTTAATTTTTTCCGTCTAGCTCCGTCTCCCAACGAGCGATAAGGAACTTCGTTCCAAAAAATATTTAGAAGCACTTTCTGGTAGCTAGAAATATCTCCCTGTAGCATAATGTTCCCACTGCTGGGACACAGGCCTCTTCTCGGTGAGAGGGAGTGGGCCATATTCTAATACGCGGGCTCAGTTCGGGTTGGTAGATGAAACATTTCTTCGAATTTTTGGTTTTATGACATGCCGATGCCGGTTTCCGCACGATGTTTTCCTTCATCGTTGTCAGATGGTGATGAAATAATTTACACAAAGTAAAGCGGGGTTCGAATCTACGACCTACAACTTGTAAACCGGTACCACTGCGGTCCACGACTGCTCATCTCCCTGTAGTTACTTAATCCAAATCTTTCCTCACGCCTGTACAGACTTTTATTATACCTCAAAACGTTTTCAATTAAAGTTTGCATAATTTTTTTGCCCGTGGCGACTCTCGTAAAGATTTACCATTTATAATTTTCCGCAAATTTCTTTTCCTAAGAGGTTTTTTATGGTTAAGAGCTTTATGAAAATATCGGTGGGCAGTAGAGAGCTGACACAGTAATGGGGCTTACCCAATCTTCAACTATTACAGCTTTGTTTTATTGCTTGAATTGATGCTTTGCAGTACGGTACTGATTCGTAATGTTTTAATTTGCTTCTGATTATTATAGCTGATCCACCATGTGCTTTCCCGTCAGGGTGTGTGGTATGATAAAGTTTATATCCAGGGAATTCCATATGACTTCTAGAAGTGAAATGCGTTTCTGATATAAACATAATATCAATATTATGTTGGTTTAAAAAAATGTTTGCCGCAAATGAATGCAAGTTTCTTTCTTTCTTTTACTTAGTTTATAGTTTAATGTACGGAATGCGTAGATGACGGGTTCGTGAAGGGTTTTTTACACCCTGTATGTATGTATGCGTTTTAAGACTAAACTCCTAATAGGATTGATAAGTGTCTTAATAAGGCTGTATAAACCAAACTTTTGCTGGCTGGCGTACTTCGCTTTCCAAAGTTGTAGATAAGTCAATTTTTTTCAGGTTTAACTTGAGCATAAGTAAAAATCGCTAATTAAGTAGGTACTTTATAAATACCGCTTGTATGGGCGTTAGCCGATCGAACATGATCTGCAGTGCGATTCTGTAACCATCTCACCGTGAAAACTTAGGTGAAATGAGCGTGGAGTGAGCTGTCATTTCAACTAATGCTAGGGATTAACACTATTGACAGTTCACTCTAAGCTCACTTCACCCAACTTTTCACGGTGAGGTTTTTACAGAATTGATCGGCTGTTTTAGTTATTAAGTACTAACATAGGCTAAGTTAGATTGTTACTAACACAATGGACCTTATTTGTAGTCTGAACAAATAAATGATCCTACTAAAATTATAAACGTGAAAGTTTGTATGGATGGATGGATGGATTGATGGATGTTTGTTACTCTTTCACGCAAAAACTAATGAACGGATTTAGATGAAATTTCGCACACAGATGGTTTATAACCAGTATTAACATATATGATACTTTTTATCCCGATATTCCCACAGGATCCAAACTTACGTGGGTGTAACCGCGGCGCAGCTAGTTATTACATATTATTATAAATAACTTACCAATACAAGTCTCAACAAAATTAGTAGCAGCAA
The DNA here is from genome assembly GCA_945859715.1 of Apamea sordens. Taxonomy (NCBI): domain Eukaryota; kingdom Metazoa; phylum Arthropoda; class Insecta; order Lepidoptera; family Noctuidae; genus Apamea; species Apamea sordens. The sequence continues at coordinate 5,166,482 of OX244002.1, forward strand.
GGACAGCCTTCAGTGATTCTGAAACAAAAGAAATACCGAAATATTACTAATTGTTCATCATCTGGATGAAACTGGCACAGGAGCGTGGGGATTGGCACAAGAACAGAAAGGCCTATCTCCAGCAGTGGGTGTAGTCGGGTTGATGATGATGATGATGACTCCAATCCAACAAACGATCTGCTTGCGGACGAATGGACGAAGGTTTTATGTATGAAAGTGTTGTCAACTTTTTACTTGATGATTTTATCTTTTATGTGTATATATGTTACGGTAAATATGATTAATTGAAAATTATTAATAATTATCCATCATTATTAATAATTACCTCATGATTTGGTAAATGTGAATATAAAATTGAAATTCATCACTTTTAGCAGTTGTGTTTAACAATTCATTACTCTAGTCGATAAAAGTAATAAAATAAAATAAGACTCGAAGTTATTTGTCCAGTAGGTATTTATTTATAATTCCACAGTACTTACAAATACATTACTAAAAGAAACTTACATGCAAAATCTTTTATTCTTTGGTTTTGCTTAAATCAAACAAGAAACAAGAACAGATTGGCACGCGACGATGGAAACAGGCCAGATGGAATGACCATAATGCCTTGGAAGTTGGGTAGGCCTTTGGTGTGGGATGCAACCTGTGTCGACACCCTCGCGCCATCCCATCTTCCTAGCACGGTGGGCTGTGCTGGGGTGGCTGCAGCAGAAAACCTGAAACGGTGTTAATATAACAACCGTATTGGGAGCTATATGTTTGAGCCGTTTGGGGTTGAAACACTAGGGCCTTGGGGTCCGAGTGCGCATCGAATATTTCGGGACATCGCCAAGCGGTTGGTTGACTCTTCACGTGACCAGAGGGCTGGCCTATTTTTAGCCCGAAGAATCAGCATTGCCATCCAACGTGGTAATGCTGCCAGCCTTTTGAGCACTTATCCCATTGACGGCGATGCTCCTGCTCCTGCCTTTTTCTTTAATTTTTTATTATATACTTGTATAAAAACTGCACTTGTTGTTAGCTTATAAATTGTAATTGTTGTGTCTTTGTGAATAAATATATAGAACAGATAAAATAAAATAAATTACAGAAAAAACTACAGACTTCCAAAAAAAAAAACACTAAAAGTGTAAAATAATTTTCTTTTCATCCCACCATCTCGGAAAGAGTATTTTTAATCTTCAATATCTGAGTGGAAAAGCCGTTTTTATTCTCTAGAGGATAAAGTAAATTGAATTTAGAACATCGTGTGAGCATTTCCTCGCTGAGGTGGAATGAAAAGTTACGTGTTGCACTCGAGTGCAAAGATTTTTCACCTCGTGCTCTTTTGATTCCCTCGCTAACGCTCAGGATTCTAATTTTAGATTCCTTCGCTTGCTCGGTCATCAAAATTGAACACGCGGTTAAAAAGCAACTTTGCACTCTTGTATAACAAATAACTATTTTCATTTTAATTTTTAGTTTTATATTTACCTCACCTCTGTTGCTCGACCGAACAGATAGACGCTAGCGTACGTTATTTTTGAAAATTTATTACATTTATCGGTACTAAGTTTACATTATTAATAATCACCGATAAATGTGATTAATTTCTTACTTTTACCTCGACTTCCGGTAATTATTAATAATGATCGAGAATTATTAATATTTTTCAAACCGTAACATATGTATACAAACTGTGTGTTTAATTTCTGTAATTGGTTATAAACCGTTTTAATTAAAGAAATAAATCATAATTTCAGCCAAAAGACGTCTGCTTCTGGTTATAGGCCTCCCCCAAACACTTCACCGCTTTTATGTTTCTCGCATCCAGCGGATTCCTGCGGCCTTCACAAGGTCATTGGTCCACCTACTTACGACACAAGAAACTATCTCATTATGTGCTACAAAGAAATCAATGGGATTCGCTGGGCCTCTGTCTCGCATAGGGTCGTAACATTATGCTCTTTTGCGTGGTGGACAATCAATGTCAAAAACTTGTCAAAAATGTAGAGAAATTAGAGGTATTTTTGACAGATTGAGACTAAGATCAGACTGTAAACGTTCTTAAAATTACGAGAATTGCCCCTCTGATCAATGATCAACCGATCTATCTCACTGCTAAGCTCAGTTAAGGTTCAATTCAGATAAGTTATCACGGTGAGATTTTTACAGAAAAGACTTGGTGGACCAGAATAATGACGTCAATATTAACATTCGTTTCCTAGCAATCATTTAATTTTGATTTCATTTCCGAACTATCTGAATTCTGGCCTGAAATAATACAACCCACAAAACTTTCACTTTACCAAACACACGATCTCTCAACTTTGATAACTTTTAATTGACGGAAAACAAGTTAAACAGTTCTCTACGCCGCCGCCGTATCAACGAAATTTCTTCTAGAGATAAGTAGTTTAGTTATCAATTTTGTAATAATTAATAAGTCCGTAAATCAAACATTCTGAGTGAAGAGAAACTGTTATTTATACTGTTTGTAGCCCCGACTTCAACGGCGTCAATGTTCTTGTTCCCCATCGCATCGCATCATCGTTTTATTTATTTAAACTTTTCGCACAAAAAGGTACAAAGGCGGACTTCATGCCTTAGGCATTCTCTACCAGTCAACCAAGGGTGGAGAAGAGATTAGATGGCAGTTTTTCGCTTAGCGTTAGTTCTAAATTTTTTTCTGTTTGCTTGGCTCCTAAGGGTCCTAGCGTTGTATGAAATAGCCTTCCTCAAGATATCTTCTTCAGTTTCAGGCTTCAGGCTATCAAATGCAAAAATATTTACCAGAGATTTGCGCGTTCAAACAAAAAAAAAACAATAGATATAAAGTATAGATTTGTGATCTAAAGATACGGTTTCCTAGGAGAACTTTAGCAGCTAGAAAGCGTCTGCAATTTACCAGCGAATGACGTCACTGAAACGTCGAAAGTACGTTGATGTGCTTTCCTAGAGAGCGTTTTTGACACCGTAAAGTCAAACCCCGTCGCCCAAAGATTTAACTCGCTAGATTTGTCCTCAACCGAAAAGTGTCGATACTGAGAAGAGTGAGCTCACACATTACTAAATAGCGTTTCCATGACAATCAAGTCAAGCCACTGCGTCATTGTGTGTATCTTTTGACGCGGTAGGGCGAATCTAACGATTTAAATCTTTGTCGCTGCCATCATTTTTATGATAGCCGTCACTGCGGGTCATAATATCTTCGGGCCAGCTCTTCTAAGAAACCGTAGCTTTATTAAAGTAGCTATTTCAGAGTTTATCGCGAATATTTTATATTACTTAATTAGAACTTTAATTACTTACGATAGTATGCAGATTCCGAGAAAATGGGTTCACAACATCAATTAAAATTTGAAAAGATAAAAATAATGTAGCCTCCAAAATTGTTTGTGCAAATAATAATGATCTTCACAAATCTTAATTTATAAAATTGTAAATTCATAAATCTTGTGTTTCTAATGATACATACCTACTATTTTTTATACCTTCATGTCTTACATGTTACTCGAAATACATAATACCTAAGTAACAGGTACCTACCTAATGTGGCACACGAATTTATAGAATTTATTTATTTTTCTTTAATGGCCAACTGGCCAACCAACAATTGTTTACATTATTAAGATAAACATTATTTATACAATTATAATTTATAAAGAATGTTTTGCTAAAATCTAAGGTTAGTGTAACAATATCTCACAGGTTTACAACGCATAAACGTATTGTGCCACAAGAACTATATAGACGGTACGGCTGGCGCGCCAGCTTGCTGCGCTGCGTGTCGCGGGTTCGATTCCCGCACGGAACAAATATTTGTATGGCCTACAAGTAACTGTTCCGGGTCTGGCTGTTTGTGTATGCGAGTTTAAATGTTTGTAAACGCACCCACGATACAGGAGAAATTCCGAGTGTGGGGAAACGTTAAAAAAAAACTATAGGTACTATGCAATGAATACGTAGCAGTTTAAAGTTATGTGAGAAAAAGGAATGAACACCATTTAAGTATCTAATTAGATTGACCTTAAAAACGAGAAATCTAATGAGAGTTTCTAATCTGCCTTGCCTTTTCCCAACTATGGCTTCTAGTCTAACTGGATGCATCTGAATACCAGTTTTTTACATGGAGTGACTGAATATCTGACCTCTACAATCCAATTACTGGGTAACACGATACCCCTTGTTATGCACCGATAAAGCTATAGACGTCTGATCAATATACTACCTATATTAGGAACCTACCTACTATCACATTTTAATATATTTACACAAGTAAATATTACAACCAGTCTTACCAAGGGGTATCGTATTATATTACCCAGTAACTGGGTTGTGGAGGTCAGATAGGCAGTCGCTCCATGTAAAATACTGGTATTCAGCTGCATCCGGTTAGACTGGAAGCCGACCCCAACATAGTTGGGAAAAGGCTAGGTAGATGATGACACAAGTAAATTTTACGTATGAACATCTAACTTATCAAATCTGTTATTATCAACCATTCTATTTTAGATTCCACCTAGGATATACCTAGGTGGAATCTAAAATAGAATGGTTGGTATGGCTCCAGCCGCAACAGAAAATTGAAATTTGATATTTAGCAGCGGCGCTATGCAATCCAATTAGTAGGAAATTCTGATAGCCTAAAACTAAAACCTGTTATCAAAATATCTGTTATTATATCATCGTAGATCCAATAGAAGTACCTGCGGTTCGTCTAACAATTTTTTCGATCAATCTGCCAGAAATATATATTTTCACAGGTTAATGTCGAAAGTATTAAATCTGTGATCACGTAATCGTAAAATGAGCTTCAGCACTAGGGTGGAATAATTCTACTGAACTTTAACCGTCACCTTCCTATATACAGCGAAAATATCGCATTATAGTCGAATATATCCGTGATATTGTTTGTCGACTGATTGCACTCCCGGCCACCGCGATAACATTTCACCCGTAGGTAACTTAATTTTGAACGAACGATCACAACAAAGTTGTAAAGATAAAGTTAATTGGAATAACATCAATAGAAATGGGACCAAATATACACTCACACTTACATTTTATGATTTTACGTATTTACACTGGGCTCGCCAGCAGTGGTGATCCAGGAGTAGTGGTGGCCTTGACTTACGAAGATACGAGTAGAAAAAAAGAAAAAACTTGAGAGGTGTCAAGGGACACCCAGATGGAACGAAGTTCAAAGAGAGAGAGAGAGAGAGACAGACAGAGAAACACGCGCACGCCGCACGGCTTACAGCTATAGCAAAAAGTGTCGTTCCAACTTTTGGTCTTAAATTTTTCTGTCTAGCCCCCTTTCGCAACGCGCGATAAGGAACTTCGTTCCAAAAGTATTTATTGCGACTCGTACAGGATCATAAACTAAACTAAACACAGTTAAAAATAAAAATAAAACAAATTATATAAAAAAGTAACAAAAGGTTAAACAGAAAGTCCTATACGAGGACAAAAAGCTCCTATCTCAGCATGATGATTCGATAAATAATAAAATAGATATAATATTATGCAAAATATTAGCGCTAGACGTAACCTTATTACTTGTCTATGCCCTGAGTGTCAGAAGCACTCTGTGGCATTGTTGTGACAAGTAAACGGTCACATGCGCCGAAAATAAAAACACGGCGAAAATCAATAAATACATAATACATTACGGCTGTGTAGTGAAACAGTAGAGAAGTTATGGGTTCGTACCTAGACAGGCGCTTTACTTTGTGTGAACAATTTCATCACGGTTTTCACGGTGAGATGGTTACAGAATCGCACTGCAGATCGTATCGGAGATGTCCTTCGAAAACAACGTGCACTCGCGTATGAACGTGGATGAAGCAATGGGATATAGGGAGCGAAGCACGTGGCGTGTCTGCCTCTCCTCATGGGAAAAGGCTTGAGTTCCTGTATGTTTGTATAACATAACATCACGCCTGTATTCTCCGAAAGGTTGGGCAGAAGTGTCTCTATAGTACACCCACATTTCACCAGTTATGTTTAAGTCTTATATAACAGGAGGCGAGCCTATTGCCATCAACTGGGCACAAATCCAGACTCCGACTCCTTTGTCCGACCTGGGAATCGAACCCAGGACCTCATGCTCAGCAGTAACGCTTGCGACGGTGAGACCAACGAGACATATTGCTATATGTAATTTATGTTTTTCAAACAGACACAATTTTTTGTTGGTAAGCCTAAGTAATTCTCTCTTATTGCAATGAACAACCCAATGGTATACAAAAGGTAATATTTTTCGAAGTTCCATAACTTTAACGCCTGTTTTCTTTCAAAAGAGATGAAAGGTAATATCTTGTCAAGGAAGACATAAATTACAAAACCGGCCAAGTGCGAGTCGGACTCGCCCATGAAGGGTTCCGTTACGTTACGATTTATGACGTATTAAAAAAAAACTACTCACTAGATCTCGTTCAAACCAATTTTCGGTGGAAGTTTATATGGTAATGTACATCATATATATTTTTTAGTTTTATCATTCTCTTATTTTAGAAGTTACAGGGGGGGGGACACACATTTTACCACTTTGGAAGTGTCTCTCGCGCAAACTATTCAGTTTAGAAAAAAATGATATTAGAAACCTCAATATCATTTTTGAAGACCTATCCATAGATACCCCACACGTATGGGTTTGATGAAAAAAAAAATTTTGAGTTTCAGTTCTAAGTATGGGGACCCCCAAAATTTATTGTTTTTTTTCTATTTTTGTGTGAAAATCTTAATGCGGTTCACAGAATACATCTACTTACCAAGTTTCAACAGTATAGCTCTTATAGTTTCGGAAAAAAGCGGCTGTGACATACGGACGGACAGACAGACAGACAGACAGACAGACATGACGAATCCATAAGGGTTCCGTTGCCATTTGGCTACGGAACCCTAATAAAAAAGGAATAAAAGAAAGCAGGTGGAAAAACAATAATTGACAGTGAGTGTCTTTTTTCCGAGAATTATCCTCGCGCTCCATTTCTTTTCTGGAAAGAAAGATTTCTTACTAATAAAACTTTTACTAAAAGTTTTCTTGTTTAGCTTTCATGTGTAACAGACAGTAAACAGAATTTTTGCCGCGTCAAACCATTTTTTTGTACATTTTTCATCCATTGAGATATCTATTTGAATCTTCTGTGGAATACATAATAGGAAAATAATGGTTCCTACCAAGTTGTGCCGAACATAATTTTAAACTAAGAGACAGAAGTACAGCAGAATTATTAGTACAGAAATTATATTTATTAGAAAATTTACACAAATGAGAAAATTAACTTCTCTAAACACTAGGGCCTTGGAGTCTGAGTGCTCATCGAGTATTTCGGGACATCGCTAAGCGGTTGGTCGACTCTTCAGGTGACCAGAAGGCTGGTCTATTTTTTAGCTCAAAGAATCAGCATTACCATCCTACATGGCAATGCTGCCTTTTGGGAATTTATCCCATTGAGAATGAGCTCTTCCCTTTTTTTAATTTTATACTTATACGTAATATATATATTTTAATGTTAGCTTGTAAAAGTTACATATAAAAATTAATACTTCTAAACTTTTAATAACATTAGATAGGCAGATGGACTGTTGCAGGTTACAAACACACACACAAACAAATACTGGTATTCAGATGGATCCGGTTAGACTGGAAGTCGATCCCAACATAGTCTGGAAAGGGCTAGGCAGTTAGGCACATTGGACAAATGATTGGCGGTCAAGTAGTTACCCAATGCCTACGTATTGAGTAACTTTTTCCACTGCCATAAACATGGATTATACCTATAGATATCAGCATTTATGTCGTATTATCCATTTTCGTATCACCTATCACGTGGGTTCGTCATGGTATTATCTAAAGAGTACTTCCATTCAATAGCAAGGTTATATAGGCGCCATACTGTTTCAGCTAATAGCACCTGTATTGTGACGTCATAATGGTTGCGTCATGTTTTTGTTCGTAATGTGTTTCATGTTAGTGCAGGTCAAGATTGACGGTAGAGGGCGCTGAGGGCGGTGAATTATCTCATCTCTTGTTGAATGAAATCCTAGTTTAGTATGTTGTTTCTGGAAAGTAATGAATACAAACACTAGTTTTGGAATGTTTGAACATATTTGAAGATCAATTCCCGTTATTAAAAACGTTCTAAATCTAGTCGCAATATCATCTCAGCGACAATCAATATCAAAAACTTCGTCAAAAATGTAGGTAAATTAGAGGTGTTTTTGACAGATTCAGACTGAGATCAGACTGTGAGCGTTCTTAAAATTTCGAGAATTGCCCCTCTGGTCTACTTCTTCTTTTTGAGTCGATGATACTCTTTCTCATTGCTTTTTTTTTAATAGTTTGATACCAGTAGGTGACCACGTTGATTGCGGCATCAATGGAATTGTTCAGGTACAGACGCCAGCAGGTCAAGCTACCCGAAACTGTCAAATTTTCCCAATCAACCATGAACCTTAATGCTTCAGATATAAAGTTGAAAATCTATCTAAAGAAATTTGACAGACTGTAGTAGCTTGATGTGCGTGGCGCCTGTACATAGCTGGTAGTAGTATATTATGGCCCCCAATTGTGTTTAGGAAAACAACTAACATAAACATCACCCCTTGTTTCCCTTGTTTCCTGTTTGGGCAGAGATGCACTAAATAAAAAGTACTTCAAAATCTCCAGAAAACTTAAAAATTCACGCTTTATCTTAATCAGCCTATAATATTCCCACTGCTGGGACACAGGCCTCCTCTCTTCGAGAGGGAGTGGGCTGTAATCTACCATACAGGCTGTAGCATTGGCAAATGCTACATTATAATTTTTTCACGAATAACCTTCTTTTATGACAAATCCTACCTTATTTATAACCAGAAAGGTTTTTTCTTCTTATTGTTATTTTTGAATTTTGAATCGAAAAGTGTCGTCTTTTCTCTTGCAGTGTTTTTTTTTCATTTGAAGCTTTTATTTGGGCACAGGACGGACGTCAATATTACTATTTTTTCCCGTTTTATCATATAACTGTTTGCCACTATAAAGATTTGAGCGTCCGAGTTTGACCGTTGTGGGACCAGACCAAAGGGAACTGTTCCCGAAATTTCAGCATCTAAAACTTCGAGTCAGGTTTCATCTTTGAGGACTTGGTATGTAATTTAACTTTTGCTTCATCTCTTATGTTATAAAAGATTCTGCCTGCGTCTCGGATTATCATTTTTCGTTATTGTCTGTAGATTTGTCCGAAGACTAGGCGAATCTTGAATTCGCCCCCCCCCCGCTAGCCTGGGACCTGGCGACTGCGAGCTGCGTGTTGGGATCCGTACCCTACGCTGGTGATTCCAAGTACCAGCCAGCCAGCGAGCCCTCTGACTGACATCCTGGAGGCTAGGACCGGATCTACGTATTTTTTGAAGACTATTTTTTAAATTTCTAGTAGATTCTCTAATATCGTCGTATTTTATGTAAATCAGCTATATCAATTTTATTGTTGCCTCGCTACCTGACAGATCGACTTGGTGCGCAGTTACCCATTTAGGATTACCGATTTTTTATTTATTGCGGAAGTTAGGAACGTTTGCAAACGTATCGTGACCGACGCGTAATTGTAATTTTTTTTCTTTGCGTAATTGTGAAATTTATAGGGCTTAACACCAGAGACGTCGCCTCAGAGCTATTACCATCCTTTGAATAGTGCTGTGCCCTTCATTAATTTTTGATAACAGTTTTTTTGATTTATACAAAATTAAACGTGTACTAGTGAAGATTTGGATTTTATTTCGCTACAATATGGCGCCCGAACTTAAAGTAAGTACTTTTCTTTATTCCTAAATAATGATTTAAATATTTTTTTCGTTATTCTGTGTGTGGTTGCTCTTTCCGAGCAAATTATTTTAATCATCATTTCTTTGTTGACATTTTCAGGTTCTAGAATTTGACAAATTGTGGATATTTTTTCGTTCAGTCAAACAAGATGGTTACCATGGTTACGATGGAGTAGTCAACCTTTTCAATGCTGTTGGAGTTATTTTTTTAATGTGGTGTTGTTGTGCAATTTAAAAAAGGCTTTGTAATTATTCTAAATAATTTACTCTCTTATTTCCCTCCCCAAAAAATATAATCTTTTTCCCGAGTTTTATTTTAATCCAATAGTTAGTAGTAGTTAGTACCCTGTAGTGCGTGCTCGGTGTGTGAATGTGTTTAGGCGTCGTGACTAAGGTAAGCGTTCTTTGCACGGTTGTTTGCTAGTTTCTATTTGACTTATTTTTGATTCTTAGCCCAGCTGTTCGTTTTTTTGCGCAGATGTTTGCTAGTATCTATTTGTCTCTTTTTTGATTCTTAGCCCAGCCGTTCCTGTGATGTCGCGTCGTTGTACTATTCCTCTACCAGCCATATTACTCGGTATCTAACACTTTTCTGCTACGTGGAACAGGACTCATATATTTTTTGGATTTGTTTTTATTATGGTAGTTGAAGGTGTGATTATTTGGTCGGTTTCGAGACTGTTTAGGTTTGCTATTTGTTTTACAGCCTTGCAGTCCATTTAGGCTTTGTTTGCCTTTCGATTCTCGATTAACTATCTTTTCCTTGCTGTTATGTTGCCGTACAATTCTCCCTCAGATTTATCACTAAATTTCTAACTCTTTCCAACTTCATACATATTAGCAGATTTCGTATTTAATTTTGTTTTATCTTTATTGTATTCTAACATAGCAGATGAAGGGTTATTTCTATCGACGACATCGGTCCATTGCCAATTGTTTGTTTATGGTTAGTTAGTTTTTTATGGTTGGTGGTATTTAGTCTGATGTATTTTTAACCGACTTCGAAAGAAGAGGTTCTGATTTTTTAAATTAAAATTTTGTTTAGCTATTCTCGGTTAAAACGGTGGTTTGTAACCAGTTGTTTTATTAATCTTCAATTACCGTTTTTCCTTGTAGGTAATCAGTTTTTAATATTTCTTACATTCTTTCATATCAATTTCAAGCCAAGCCAACACGGTTGAACGCTTTAACCAAAGTGTCGTTATGTGTTTGAGCATATTAGTCTGAGAAAGCCAAAGAAACTGGGCAAAACTTTTACCCAAAGTCAAACTCTATCTAAACTCTTGCATTAATTTAGCTACAGGTTTCACTCCTAATTTCCTAATGTTTGGTAGGGAAGTTGTTACTTCCGGTCGTGCCAGTTACCAGACTCAAAGCGTAAATTTAGCTGAAAGTCGGGTTCAACACGCCTTGAATCTTTCTTCCCTTGCCGAGGTTTACGCAAAAGTCGCTGATAATCTTTCTATGGTTTTCCTCCGTAATTCTTGGGCGTATAATAGGAATCGTTCGCCTGTCACTCTCAACGTTGGTGACACTGTATGGAGACGAAACTTTTCTAGATCCTCTGGGGCAGATTATTTTTCAGGAAAGCTTGCTCCACGCTTTATTAAATGTCGTGTAACTAGGGTTATCTCTAGGACCACATATGTTCTTAAAGACTGCGAATCTGTCCATTCTGGGCAATATCATATTAAAGATATTCTTAAATAATTCCCATGATTTCTAAACAAGTAATCCATTAAATCTTTCTATATTCCAAACGTTACTTTTACGTATTACGTTACTTATACGTATCATTTGTTCCCCTGTAATATAGATTCGCATAATTTTAACTTTAACTCATTTCGACAGCTAAAAAGTTAACAGCGACATTTATTCGTTCCAAATGGAAACTATATTTGTCAACAAACTTTTGTTTGGTACTTGTCAGTTCTGTCATAATATCACTCAGATGACGTGGATTCTTTCATAGAGTTAATGACAGGTCTAGTGTTGGGACACTGTCGATAAACTCTTGTCGATTACTTAAGAATAGTGTGGTGTTATTAAACACCTATTTTAATTCATCGATTTAATTAACAATTAGGTACCCTATTATTATGTTGTTTGCTTATTGTTATTTCTTTTTTTTGAAATCGTTACTTCGCCTTCTATTCTTACTTCTTGATTATTTTGTAAAGAAATAACCTGGCGATGATTATTTATTAGGTAAGGCTAGTCTTATTTAGATTTATTAGTCTCTAGTTTTCATGTGATTTCTAGTTTTAGTCAACGCATCGGGAGTTCGCACTGATGGAAGACGTTTTCGTATTTATTCTGTATCCGTTGCACTACGATGTCGTTTATTTAGGTTTAATTTCGATTAGTTACTTATTAACTTAGGCCTAGCATGGTTAATTCTTACAGAACCTTGTAAGAATTGTTCTTACCTTTGATTATTATTACTTTTTTCTTCTATCACTTAATTGTTTTTTCTTGGAAAGGGGGTACTGTAGCATTGGCAAATGCTACATTATAATTTTTTCACGAATAACCTTCTTTTATGACAAATCCTACCTTATTTATAACCAGAAAGGTTTTTTCTTCTTATTGTTATTTTTGAATTTTGAATCGAAAAGTGTCGTCTTTTCTCTTGCAGTGTTTTTTTTTCATTTGAAGCTTTTATTTGGGCACAGGACGGACGTCAATATTACTATTTTTTCCCGTTTTATCATATAACTGTTTGCCACTATAAAGATTTGAGCGTCCGAGTTTGACCGTTGTGGGACCAGACCAAAGGGAACTGTTCCCGAAATTTCAGCATCTAAAACTTCGAGTCAGGTTTCATCTTTGAGGACTTGGTATGTAATTTAACTTTTGCTTCATCTCTTATGTTATAAAAGATTCTGCCTGCGTCTCGGATTATCATTTTTCGTTATTGTCTGTAGATTTGTCCGAAGACTAGGCGAATCTTGAATTCGCCCCCCCCCCGCTAGCCTGGGACCTGGCGACTGCGAGCTGCGTGTTGGGATCCGTACCCTACGCTGGTGATTCCAAGTACCAGCCAGCCAGCGAACCCTCTGACTGACATCCTGGAGGCTAGGACCGGATCTACGTATTTTTTGAAGACTATTTTTTAAATTTCTAGTAGATTCTCTAATATCGTCGTATTTTATGTAAATCAGCTATATCAATTTTATTGTTGCCTCGCTACCTGACAGATCGACTTGGTGCGCAGTTACCCATTTAGGATTACCGATTTTTTATTTATTGCGGAAGTTAGGAACGTTTGCAAACGTATCGTGACCGACGCGTAATTGTAATTTTTTTTCTTTGCGTAATTGTGAAATTTATAGGGCTTAACACCAGGGACGTCGCCTCAGAGCTATTACCATCCTTTGAATAGTGCTGTGCCCTTCATTAATTTTTGATAACAGTTTTTTTGATTTATACAAAATTAAACGTGTACTAGTGAAGATCTGGATTTTATTTCGCTACAAGGCCCAGTGCGGGATGGTAGATGTCACATTTATTTGAATTTTTGGTTCTAGGACATACCAGTTTCCTCACGATGTTTTCCTTCATCGTTTTGAGAGCAGTGGTAATGAAATTATTTACAAAAAGTAAAGTTCCTGTCTGGGTTCGAACCAACGACCTACAACTCGTAAGTCGGGGCTGTTACCACCGGACCCCCATCGGTCACTCAGGATAATTGCTTCATCATCATCACTTCAAATCAGCCGAAAGACGTCCACTGCAGGACATAGGCCTCCCGCAAGTACAGACGCCAGCAGGTCAAGCTACTCGAAACTGTAAAAAATTTCCGATCAACCATGAACCTCAATGCTTCAGCGATAAAGTTGAAAATCTATTAAAGAAATTTGACAGTTTGTAGTAGCTTGATGTGCTGGCGACTGTACCTCCACGTCGCGTCGACCGGTTCTGTGCTCATGATTGCTTGGTAACATGTAATTGTTAGTTGAAAAGCAAGTAGCTTCTGTCCAATCAGTAACAGGAATCTCGAGAGCCGTCGCAACAATCTCTCCGACCGTGATAACATTCCCATTTTAAAGTCAATTGGTTCCAATTTCTTTACAATTAAACAGTGGAGGGTCAATGAACTTGTAATAGGGTACTTTTGATCCCCGATCAATGTTTGCGTTAAGTGATTAAGGGATTTATGTACAGACGATGGCTTTGATTAAAGTCTACTTGAAAATCGTGTCGAATTAAAACCCTCTTGTAGTGGATTAAAAGTCAATGATCTTTAAAGGCACTATAAAGTTCAGTTTACGCTATTTCAAACATTTTTATAGCCTTTTCAGTGGTGCTAGTCACTCTCAAATCAACTTAATCTTAAAAGTTGATATTTATTTCTGGTTAAAGACATTTAATTCTCATAAAACTATTTAAGTTGAAATAACACCAATTGTAAACATACATTTGAATAGACGTTAGGTAAATTGTTCTCCCAGAATCGCGTCGCGCCTATCTGCTTGAAGTCGATTATCAGTTTAACTAACCCTTATTTACAAGTTCTCAATAATCTGCAGAGAATGGTTCAATTTGGCCATTTTTAGGGTTCCGTAGCCAAATGGCAAAAACGGAACCCTTATGGATTCGTCATGTCTGTCTGTCTGTCCGTCCGTATGTCACAGCCACTTTTTTCCGAAACTATAAGAACTATACTGTTGAAACATGGTAAGTAGGTGTATTCTGTGAACCGCATTAAGATTTTCACACAAAAATAGACAAAAAACAATAAATTTTGGGGGTTCCCCATACTAACTGAAACTCAAAAAAATTTTTTCATCAAACTCATTCGTGTGGGGTATCTATGGATAGGTCTTTAAAAATGATATTGAAATGATATTTCTAATACTTATAATTTTTTTCTAAACTGAATAGTTTGCGCAACAGACACTTCCAAAGTGGTAAAATGTGCCAGTAACAAAAATATATGATGTACATTACCATGTAAACTTCCACCGAAAAATGGTTTGAACGAGATCTAGTAAGTAGTTTTTTTTTAATACGTCATAAATCGTAAACCGCAATTTACCTTTCATTCAATCAACTCAAATATACAGAAAATGGTACGGTGGTTTTATAGATGGGAACCCTTCGAGCGCGAGTCCGACTCGCACTAGACCGGTTTTTATTCTACATTTATTTATTTACTCTTCAAATTTAGGTAAATAATGTACAATTAGCGCTTATAGTTGCCATTTACAAGCTTCCACAAATTAAAAACTAGTTGAATCTACCTGAAGTTAAAAAAAAACACAAAAATAATCACTATTCAAACAAAAAAAAAGGCTCTCATCTCATCCGCGCTCATTTGGAGAACGCTAACCACACAGAACACTCAAACATTGGCACATAAACCGTCGATTAGATCTCGTTGCCATGTGCTAATACGCGGTGATTTGCCTTTAATAGTCTCTCAGTAGGTAGCCCGTTTATCTGTCAAGGATACCGCGACCCTGTTTTAACGTACTAATCGTATGTATGTCCTCAAGTTACAAGGTTTAAGGGGTGGCACAGATCTTGTAAACAGTGGAATCCGCCAATTTTGAAGGCGTTCACCTCGTGTGTTGGTAAAAGGTACGCATGCCTGCCTTCACTCTTGCTCCGTAATTTGTGTCCCCTAACCTAAAGCCTCATCCTTCATTTGTAAATTAAAATGGAAGCGAAATTTCATCCAAATCCGTTCAACCTTTTTAGCGTGAAACTATGAGAGTGAGGGATGAGAGAGTGTGCCTGTGTCTGCGTACACACTAATTGTGTGGCCGAAATATGGTCCGCCATGTTGTATAGTCCTCAGAAAAATCCCCAATTAGAATATTATGTTATAATCACAATGCATGCACTGAATTTTTACATTGTTTGTCTTTTGTACAATATATTTTTAATCCTGTGTACTAATGTATGTTCCCAAGTGTACAAATAAATTATTATTAAAAAAAAAATGTTTATTTATTAAATTAGCTGTTATACTGATTGCGGAAAAAAAAGGCATTGCACACGTATAAGGGTCTAGCGTAGTAGGTTTTTCATCCGTTTTGGTTTGTTTTGACTGTACAGCGGAAGTGTGACTATAATTTATGTAATTTTAATTATTTTATAATAAAAGTTACAGCAATCGATTAAGTAAACAATTCTGAACAAACTACTTTCATAAAGTGCATTAATTCAGTTGCACATTGTTGAAGGTAATCAAATAAGTAAGTAATAAGTAAGTAATATGATAAGAAATTATACCATTAATCTCTCTCTATCTGACATTGATGACATTATATTAAATTACATCAAAATATTTAACAAGGTCATGACCCGACTTCGATCAATAATAGTACTAGATTAAGGATCAGGAACAAAAATCAGTCGCTCAAGTGGCCACGTTTGCACACACGTAAACATCTACATTTCTTAGAAAAAAGTTTAATAATATTAACAACTTCAGTTTATTAAAAACCTTAATGCTTAAACATAAAGTTTAATTACCATTGCAAAATATATTTAAAATGTCGCTTGAAAATAAATCATTCTATTTTTAAATTTTCAGTAATTTATTCTAAAATGAAACTTAAAGTCTAAGTAATAAGGTTAAAAACATACTAATTGAAATAAGACCACGAAGGTATTTGTGGTCTTATTTTTCGGGCCGTTTTTGAAGCGCTTATCGGGAATCTAGTACTATTATTGATCGAAGTGACCCGACATGACCGATCGTCTCACAGACTGCACTGCACCTCTATCCTATGGTTTAATTGTAATTACCAAATTACCATAATAAGGCTTATAGATACTGGATAATAATAAAACGTTTGAACTTCTCTATATTGGGTGAATAATTGAAAAATCCAATTAACATCAATTGAGATTATTTTAATGAAGAAATTCAAGCGAGGTAAACATTGACTTTGACTTTAATCTTAGATAATGAATGTATATGACAGCTGCCACTCATTATAAGTATCTACGCCATAAAGCCATTCTCTCAAATCACTGAATCTTGCGAAATACTTTGATCTTTGTTCCTATTGGCCAAATCAAAGTCGAACAAGCAACAAGCTTTTAAAACTTTGTGAGTCGCGACGTAGCAACTTGTAAGCCCTTTGTACACCGCACGGTTACTTTACGGTACGTAAAAAGAACGTGTCAGTCAACAAGCTGCCATAGTATTCCATACAACACCGACGACCGTGCCGATACACGGCGAATAAACCGTAGTTTTGCAAGGCAAGAAAAACGGGTGTGTACAAAGGGCCTTGGGGGGAAAAAAATGCGACAGTCACGTCTTCAAATAAAGATACAATGTACAGAAATTAGAAGATATTGTTGGTTCTATATCTTTCTGTGTACCTACTGTGTAATATAAGAATGTACGGAAATTAGAAGATATTGTTGGTTCTATATCTTTCTGTGTACCTACTGTGTAATATAAGAATGTACGGAAATTAGAAGATATTGTTGGTTCTATATCTTTCTGTGTACTTACTGTGTAATATTATTACGATGTTTATTGAATGGCAAGATTGGGAACCGGAACGAGAGTTATCTTGCTATCTTTCCACCACCCTTAGTTTTCGGTAGAGAACGCCTAAGGCATTAATTCCGCCTTTGGTACCTTGCCTTGTGCCCAAACATAGCACCATCTATCAGTGCAGCATACGATAAGATAAAAAAAAAACAACAATCAAAATAAGAAATAAAATAAATATACCATGTTAGTTCTAACCCACTAGTTCTAGTTCTTACCTACCTACCTATGTAGTTCGTGGTTTTAAAAAGTACAGAACACGGATACGCCTCTGTGGCCGCTACTAGAATAGAATCATCAATACTTTCCATACAAACCAAGCATATCATCGTTTATCGCACTACGACAGGAATAACGCTAACGAATTTGAAGGCAGTCCGTGGCAGAAGTTGTGCGTTCAACGCACGTTCGACACCACGAATTGTATTAGCACTGCCGTCTATAGAAGGTAGCGGGGCGGCGATTCCGTGCTCTGTGTTATAAATAGACAAAGTAGCGCTGCTACATCCTCTTCATTACTTATCTTTTTTATTAGAACAAAGTTCTATAACGGAACTTGCGGTAAAAGTAAACTGGGAGAAATCGCCACGTAACGAAAAAGCATAATGCGACTTTTTTTTACATATAATAGAGAGAGCGTCAGAGAGATGTGGTTTTCATGGTTTTGGAGGGTTCTGAAGCCGATAGAGAGGTCGAAATGAAAATTTTAAAATATTGGCAGCCGCCATCTTGGATTTTAATTTTGAACTTCATTCCTGCCGGGGGACCCCCGACCTCACACGTGTTTTTATTACTATTTGGTTAGACATACTAGCATTTTTTTATTATTATTTAGTTGATGCATATGTATCAAATAGCTTAGATTTTTAATCTGTCCAGTCAATTCTTGAATCAATTTAGTGTGGGAGCCGTCAAAACAATATCCGGGAGCATATTCCATGCTGTTACAACTTGGTTAGCCAGGAATTGCCTCGAAATTTTTTCTTGATGAATTTTCCCATAACTTTAGGGAATGCCTACGAATATGTTTAATGGCATTCAGAATGCAAATGTCTTTGCATAAAGAACCAAACATCAGAAGAATCTGGTCCGACATTTTCTTTTGCGTCGCCGCTACAAAGTGCATTTCTCGAATGCGTTTGCATGTTTACTGCCAGTATTATGAGCCAGACAGTAGGCACGGTCCAATTGACTGATTGACGTCACAATGCTGTGACAAGTGCGGGGGCGCGTCACAGCGTCATCAGCTCCTGACCTGACCCGTTTGATTGACACTATTTGTAATCGTTTTGATTGGGAGACAATTTATTTGATAGCATGTGTGGGCTGAAAAAATATTATGTTGTCATCAAGGAATAGAACTTTTATTCTTGGTCGGAAAACACATTCTGTTAGTTTAGTAAACGCTGATTTACTTTATAATTTAATAACTTATTATAATACCTTTATATTTTGGCAGATTATTGAAACAAATGCTTTCGAAAACAAATATTTTCACCACCAAAACCACCATATCCAACTTTCAAGGAAAAGTTTTTTATTTTTTTGTTTATGTATTCAGAATTTAAATGAAATATACATAAATGAGAACTCATACCTAACTAAAACATGGCGTCAAAAAATTCCTCCGCATCGCTGTCGACTGGTAATGTACCCAAGAGACTGGTGGTATTGCCACGTTGTATGGCAATGCTTAGCCTCCGGCCAAGGTAAAAGCCAGCCCTTCGGACACCAGAAGCGACAATCTGGCGTTTGGAGATTTCGTATAACAAGTTTTTATTTGTAAAACATAAGTGGGTGTAAAAACAGATGTTGTAAATAAAATATGCATAGGTTGCATGTTTTGCCGTTGACGGCGTACAAATATCAATAAACTAGTCTAAAATTATACTATTTCTTGCAGCCAATAGGAATAAGCCATAGAGCACGACCATGAACTACATCAACAAGACATTACTAGACATTCACGTACTCATCCATCAGGTGAGTAAAAACAATTTGCGTAAGTACAGAACTACAGAAACATCAAGAAAAATTACAATCTCTCACGCGTTTCTCATTAGGAAGTCACGCGACGCTAACATGTGGACAAAGAATAAAGAAAGAAGTAGAAGGTACACTAGCTTTTTTATCATAGAAGCGTAATAAGCATAGATATAAGAAAGGAGTTGAGTGGAGTTTGTGGAAGTTCTTGCCCGTTCTTCTCCACTTACGCTTTGGAATGGGCAACGAGCTTTATCTTTCTGACTGACCGACCCCTTTTTTTTTTGGCTGGGAAATCATCAAATGTCCTCTCCCGCTCTGGGCTGAGCGGAAGGGCGTGTCAGACTTTTACTGACTAAAACCCAGTTTCCTTCAGTTGCCTGTGCCAGGGGCCACGGTATCTCTTTCGAACAACCCGCAGCCCCGGCGGCATCGGCCCTAGCGGACCCCGTCAGTTCATGCTGACATCTCTTTGAGGCGCGCGTGGGACACAACCTGACCGACCCCTTGTCAATTCAAAAGTGCATGTAATTTGTTTATTTGAAATAAATACTTTGAGTTTGAGTTGTTTTTAAAGAAGGGAGCATGACTGGTAGTTTAAAATGTATCGGAACCCGGAATCTCCAGTTTGTCCCTACCACTCAAAATCAAAAGTCATTTATTCAAATTAGGCTGAGAATCAGCACTTTTCGAACGTAAAAATTCGCCACAACTACATTCACATGCAGTTCAGTACGAGCATGTATTTCAATGACAATAAGCAATGTTTTTGCACCATACGTGAACCCACCGCACGCTGTTGCGTTGTCTGTTTGTGTCTTGAAAGAAGAATGTGTTATTTTGCTTTTTCATCTACATAGATTACTTTAACCAGTAATAGTTTGATTAATTATCCACAGTTAGATAAGATTTATCCTAAAAATCCAAGGTACTTGACTTGGTTTCTAGTGGTTGATTTCTTGTTAAGAGTGAGCCCTCTGTAGTATTTCTGTCTATTAGACTATTCTACATAGACGCTACTGTCAATCAATTAGGATTTGCAGCAACATCATGTGGCAACCCTGGACTAGGCCGCGCACTCCCCGGATTTAAATCTAGCTGAGCTCGTGTGGGATATGCTCTAACAGAATTTTTTCAACACTTTCCCGATAAACTGGTAATAGTCAGTGATCTCCGTCGAACTTGGGACCCGGGTCCAAGGAGATATCGATAACCTCATTTTGAGTATAAATAATCGTTGTATTATTAACATCCGAGGCGTTTTTACAGATTATTAATGTTTATTTTTTTTTAATCAATTTAATTTATCAAGAAAAATAGAAGTACGTTTTTTATACATAGTTAATTGTCATTTTGTTTTTAAAAGTTAGATTTTTATTTTATTTCCTATTAGAGTATAAAATACTGCACACTTTGATATAAGTGGGTATGTTATAAGACTTTCTAACTAGTTTCAATTCATGAATAGCTAAAATATCCCTATTACAGTCTGTTCCCTACGGTGGGTTTAAGCTCGTCCTCGTCGTCGTGCTCGTAGATTGAGTTGATGTGTATAATCCGATTATAAATTGAACAATGGGACCGGGGATCACCCGTCGATCGATCGATCGCACTTTAACAGCTTGGATATTATCCTCAATATTCAAAGTGACGTGCATAAACCACCATCGTTACAAATATTAAAAGGAAAGGTTTTTCTCTTAACATATCAATGTCGACAGGTTCGACATCAGAATTTGGCGGTAATTTGTGGCGATTTGACAGTCAAAGTATTATGGAATAATGAATGAATGAATATCTTCCTAAACCTTCCGCTGGGAAGTCACCAATTTCATAATATCCATATTTCATTCAGGGAAATTTTAGGGTAAAGGAGAATGCCTAAAAGAAATCCCAGCGTCAATAAAAAAACATTCTATGTAGTAGGGTGATACATGGTCGATATCAAATGTGAACTTATGCAGTTTTTCACAAAATAATCACCATATCTAAGCGCCACAGCGTGCACAAAGCAACAACATTGCCAGCGTCGAATAAAGTGTTTCCTTTGTTCAATAAGAGATAAGAAGTATAAGTACCGTGCGTTTATGTTGCGCTTATTCCACCATCCAAACAACGTAACGAAAGTCACGTAAAAATATCGGGATAAAAAGTATCCTATGTCCTAATGGCATGTGCCAGATTTCATTCAAATCCATTCAGTCGTTTTCGCGTGAAACCGTAACAAACATACAAATAAACAAAAAATCGAATGTTTTCTCCTTTTAAGTTTAGATAAAGAAACTTCAACACTTATTCAGCAATTAGCTCTATAAATAAATAGTTGAACAGTTCATGCTAAACATCAATTAAAGTTGTTGTTCTTAAGTTTTAAAGTTGAATGAAACACAAAGTGTTCAGTAGCCGTCTTTACACACAATGAAAACAGTAGCAGTCTTTCTTACTTAGAAGTTTAAGAAATGAATTCTAATTTGTTTTTAAATGGTTTTCATAGATACACAATAGAACTACCCGTGCTTGAAGTTTGGGCTCTTTTGGAATACAACATTGTTTTTATTTAGCCTGTTTAATGAATAATAAACCAGGCCAGTGTTAATGGCCCAGACTTACGAGGGTGGTAGGTCGGGGGTTCGAACCCAGACAGGCGCTTTACTTTGTGTACATTATTTAATCATCACTGCTCTCAAAACGGTGGCGGTGAAGGAAAACATCATCGTGAGGAAATCGGCATGTCCTAGAACCAAAAATTCGAAGACATGTGACATCTACCAATCCGCACTGGGCCCGCGTGGTGGATTACAGCCCACTACCTCTCACCGAGAGGAGGCCTGTGTCCCAACAGTGGGAACATTAGAAGCTGATTATGATGAGTAGTGAGAAGCCTGAATTACAGTCTTCGACGGCTTTAGCACGATCTTGACCCGTGGGCTAATTTTCAAGTTAAAAAACTTTAAAGTTTCTCAACAGGAAATGCTGCAGGCCAAAGTTAGTTATTTATAACTGAAGAACTGAAGAAGCCTACTTACGTATTCAATCTTTTACTTCCTGTTTCACCTGGCTAAACGAGTGAGCGTACGTACGGAGACACACAGCGTATCTTTATTTTTTTGTTTCTGAATTTTGTATTGCTTACTTAATTGCAATTTTTTTCATTTTGTAATATCTTAACTCTAACCGTTGCGTTGTTGTGTAAAGCAAGAGAGCCGGGTGATCTGCAACGGAGGACCCTCCTATCACAAACACCTTTCTCTGTTTAAGATTGTGCATTATATTTATCAGTGCCTGTAATATGATGGTGAGATAAATAAAGATGTATGATTATGATTATCTCCACACTCATCACTCTCTACGAGTATCTAACAAATCTTTAACATGTTTCAAAGCTCATTTTTGTATTATTTTTACTTCAAGCTGAGTTTGCCTTTCAGTCACAGAATCTACTTAATAAAAATCTTAAATACCTTTGTTAATTCATTGACTGAAAACACACTTCCAATACCGCTGAGTCTACAAACATAAAATTGCACAAGAATTTCTTATATATTATACTAGCAGCGCCCCGCGGTTCCACCCGCATAGGTTTTGATCCCGTAGTACTTATCCTGTGTGTTACTGCGGCTTATAAACTATATGTGTGCCAAACATCCAAATCCGTTGAGTAGTTCTTGCGTGAAAGAGTAACAAACATCCATTCATCTATCCATCCATCCATCCATCCTCACAAACTTTCGCGTTTATAATATTAGTAGGATAACAATAAAAAGGGTCCCCTAAATAGGGGATGAAAGTTTGTTTGGGGGTATGTCATTTTTGCCTATGGGAAATCAGACACACGACTTGTCTTATATTTACGAATGAAACAACTTATGAATGAAATATTACCGACAATATTATCATCATTGCTTTCAATCTCCTGCATAATATTCGGAATGTTGGCACCATTAAAGGTGCTGACACCTTCAACGATGGATATTATTCAGTTACTATTTATTACAGACAATGAATGGTGACATTAATTGACATAACATCAACTCATCGCCTGAAGACATTTCACTATAATTCGGTGTCCATTTCAATTCCATCGTTAAGTCATATAAGGCAGTGGTCATTGTGCTGCAAATGAAGCGATTCGGGTATGAATGTGGCATTTAGGGCTCCTTCAACTTTAAGCGATTGTGTTTTTTTTAGCGGCGTGGCAGTCGTAGGTACTGTGCACTGACGGTTGTTTTTTTTACATACAATTGACACGTTGCGAGCGCAATACGTAAATTGTACGTAGTAAATTGAAAGAGTCCTTAGTGTAGGTCCTATCTAGCTATGTGACCTACCCTTACAAAAAAAAAAAACATAAGCATCTTCGATGAAGAATATAAGCATCCTTTGATATTTACTCACAAGTCAGTGGTGATAAACGTTAATATTTCTCCTCCTTGTTACCTACATATGCATTTTTCCGTCTAACGGTAAAAACGCAAAAAGCTACATGCCTACATATAGACATATTATTATACAGTAATCCCGTCTAGTTTAAATAAGTGATGTTATAAAGGATACGTTTTTATTAAAGCTCTGAACCCTAAATATTACTCAAGTACTTTATTTAAACACCTTAACTCAATTTATTTGAACACTTCAATGTACTAAAATAACTACGTGGAAACGCTTCTCTCAAGCTAAATACTCACTTCCTTACTTTCAAACGACATCGCTACCGTTACATCTCAAACTGGTTGACACATTCGTATCTCACCGCAGCCATACATCTAATAATATTAATCATGAAGAAAATAACAACTAATCTCCATATATTATCAGCAACATAATTAAATGTCGCTGACTTCCGCGTCACACATTTGTTTATCTCGTTATTATATTTAGGCGTAAGTAAGACGCTTCAATACAATGTTTATTTATGCATAGATATTACAGCAAGAGTAATCTTTTGAACAAAATAAATTACTACTATGTTTTAGCAGTATTCATCATCTACTTAACCTTTTCCTATGTTGGGGCCAGCTTCCAGTCTAACCAGATGCAGTTGAAGTATTTTACAGTGCGATTGCCTATCTGACCTCCAAAACTCAGTTAGAATCCGTCTCAAAAAAGAAGTCCCATGGATTGCCATGGGACTCTTTTCTGAGACGTTTTTCTAATTATTGTTATTAGTTAGCAACATTCCAACAACAACCCTCCTACCTCACACACCGTTATCTATGTAAGATTGTACATTTTATTAACCAGTGCTTGAAAAATGATGTTGAAATAAATAAAGATTTATACATCTCCGTCGCATGCCCGCGCCGCGTCTGCAAGAGTTCTTTCGTGAAACAGACTCTACTGGGTAACACGACACCCTTTGTTAAGTGTGGATGTCAGACTTCTGGGCTTCTGACTATCCGTAAAAACCATACAAAGATCTACTATCTTTTAAGTTCATTATCTTTATCATTGTGAACATTCTAAACAAAGCTCATTTGTATTAAGCGTTAGGGCTTTACAAAATATCTATACAGTCTTGATCATCATAGTTAGAAAGCAATTATCTAATATAATTTGGTCGTCGAGACGCGCCAAATTGAAGATGAACGACAGAGCCGCTAACTCTACGAGATTAAATCGATCGTGCCATCCTTAACCACTTTGAGAGTACCTACCCATCAGTAATAGATAGGAATTTAAAGATAGATTGATGTAACTTACACCTAATACGAAGTATATTGAACACTAAAACTTACTGGAATTTTGGGATTTCAATATCATTTGTTACTTACAAACTTATAGGACGCAAGAGTTGAAAATTCAAGATGTTTACTGCAACTGAAAATGGTTTCTCAATGACCGCAATAACGATCAGTCATAGGATACCTATAGATTGGCAGAAGAACTTGTAGTTCACAGTAATGTCAGTACTACTCGTATAATGGAGAATGCTGTTATTCAGTTTGTGGATAAGTTACCTTTTTAGTTTCCCTAAGTTACCTTTCCGACACCTACACAGACCGTAGAGAGCTGAGTACCGTATGCAGTATTATGAAACCATACGATTTATCGTATGGTTTCACAGTATTGTGTACAGTGGTAAGATAAGTGGAAGATAAGTATACGTCATGTATGTAGGTACAAGTAGATATCTATACGTAACACAACCCCGTGATTGTGTTACGCATTACGTAGGTACGTACGAGTATTATTTATGTCAGCCCTTACCTAATTTACTTATTTTGGAGTCGGCACACTAGGTAAGTTATCATTTTGCTCTCAAAACGGTGAAGGAAAACATCGTGAGGAAACCGGCATGTCCAAAACCAGAACCAAAAATTCAAAACCATGTGACATCTACCAACCCGCACTGGGCCCATGTGGTGGATTATGGCCCACTCCCTCTCAGAGAGGAGGCCCTGTGTCCCAGCAGTGGGAACGTTATAGTGTGAGTATGCTGCTGACAGTAAGTTTTTGTCTTTCATAGAGCTTATTTTTCAATAATCAGATAACTTTTTTCTGAAGAATAGTTTGACATATATTATTTTCTACACAAAAACTGTCAAACCGCAATATTTAAAGAAGACTATTGGAAAATCCGCCCCTAAGGAAATATAAAACAAGACCTTGAGTTAGAATTGGATCAAATGTCATGATTTAATGAAACAGTCATTCAATAAACTTAGAGAGTTGTATTGATGAGTTTTATGATAAAAATTCTATTAATAAATATTTGTTACGACCACGAATCATATTTACATATATCAACACCCTGCAAATTTCAAAAAACGTAAGTAAATTTTAATTTTGCGGGGTACTCTGACGCTTGCGCCTATTGGCCTTATAAGAGACAAATAGAAAATATGTATAATTTAAAAGCATGACATTAAAAAACGGCAACGATGCCGCGGTATCCTTAGGCATGCCGTGACGTCCTTTAAATTGGCATTATCATTAAAATTTCAATTTTATTGTCACACATATTATGTAAGTTACATATTTCCATTTGTCGCATAAAAATCCTATGCCGTGGGATGCCGCCAGTGGGCGCCAGCCCTAATAGTCGACATTTTAGCCACACTTTCTTCTTTCACACAATCCGGCTAGCTTTTCTATCTGCCTCTTTTTATTTAGCCACTATTCTGCTGATCTATAAAAAATAGCGTAGGTATACAAGTTGTATTGAACGAATTTATTATTTGTTTGATCTGTTACGTATACGAGTACTATGATACGAGTATGAGTTACGCTTTGTGTACTACAAGATAAACATGTGATTTCGTCTCATAATATTTGTATCAATTCGTTGACGTCATAATTTCCATTCTATTAATATGATAGATAGTTGACGGAAATCAAACTTTGTGGTAGCTTTACCTGCGCCGCGCCGTGACGGTGCAGGATTACTGTCTAAAGTCGCAATAAATACTTTTTCTTTCTTTCTTTACCTAATCAGCCTATAATGTTCCCACTGCTGGGACACAGTCCTCCTCTATATGAGAGGGAGTGGGCCATAATCTACCACGCGGGCTCAGTGGGGTTAGTGGATTTTACCGTGGAAATTACCGTCTAGAAACATACAATTACATACTTGATGATTATAATACTTGTGCATATTCACTGAATCTTAACGATTCAGTGAATATG
The DNA here is from genome assembly GCA_945859715.1 of Apamea sordens. NCBI lineage: Eukaryota > Metazoa > Arthropoda > Insecta > Lepidoptera > Noctuidae > Apamea > Apamea sordens. The sequence goes on from OX244002.1 coordinate 5,193,408, forward strand.
CACAAGTACGGTCAGCAGAAAGAAGTCGATTTACGCGGTTAATAACGTTGTAGATAGAAATGATTGGATACATTAGTTTTCAGAATTACATGTAATAGCTAAAAAGCCAGTCACCTTAGACCCAAAAATCGCGTTAGGTCACAAAAAAATGCACTGAACTGATTTTTGTAGTAATAAACCAAGTTTGCAGTCTAGAGAGACCTGTGCAACCTGCGTGGCCCTCAAAAAACTTCGTAAGTTTCGGACTTCTTTCAGTTGTTGGCTTCTAACTTAGAAAGAAAGAAAATACGTTTATTTGCGGTAAACATGACGCAAAAATGAACTTAAAAACAAAATAAAGAAAAAAACAATAAAAAATGGTTGACATGCGTCACATCCACGCAAAACGGCTATCGCTCAGCATTATGCTGCGACCCTGCAAGACAGAGGCCCCAGCGCTGGTTTACTTCTAAAAGGTGCATCTAAAAAGTTGGAATTTTCTACAATTTGAGCGCACCCGTAGCTCTGCAAGTCCAATAGAATCCGAGATACAGCACTTCAAACATTGGCCATTTTCCAAAAAAGTTCCAAATTGTAGTTTTAGCCGTTTTCCGAGCATATCATTTATAATACTCATTCTACGAGGAAAGTTTAATTTAATTTTGAAGTTTTGTGGGTTCTATTCGACCTACAGCAACTGTTGAGGTCAAAATGTAGAAAAAATTTTGTATACATATTTGAAATAGTATTGGAACCCTTTAAAAAAAATTGTAGGTACAGTTAATTTGTTGCGACCTACGACGTTTTAAATGAATGGCCTATAAGAGTTCTCTCTCTATCTATATTTATTTTCTGTACCAAGTTTTCTTAATATTTAACTCAATATTTTTGTATGGTTTAAAAACCGAGATGACGACTAATAGAGAAATATGGAAGAAAAAGACATGTTGCGCGGACCACAAATAAATTGAGAGGATGAGGGCAGGTGAATGATAATGATTTAAAAAACTGAGCTGTAAATCGACTTTAATTGCTGGCCGTTCCTAGCTTGCGCGTTGCACAACATACATAGTACAAGAAACTTAGGTATGCTACCATGTTCATATTTCTTGCACTATGTCGTACACCAGGCACCAGTTAAAGCAAGAAATTAATTTAGTTACTGTTTCGAAACTAGGTAACCGACATAGCCCGACTAATTACAAAACTTCAGTGACATTACTTGCAGAACAGGTGTCCGATGGCGCCGAAAGGTTTTGGAGTCGCGACTGTGTACCTGCCGGAAGACGTAGCGTTGAAAGACCTCCCACAAGGTGGGCCGATGATTTTGTGTAGGCCGCAGGAATCCGCTGGATGCGAGAAGCACAGAACCGCACCCTAATTGCGTAACAGACAATCAATCTTAATCTGAATCATTTTAATGGATATTGGCGCCGATTCCCTTGTTCACAAACTAAACTAAATTTAAATTCAATGCATCTTTTTCTTTCTATTTAATTTAGAAAAGGACAGAAGATAAATTTTAGTTTAGTCCTATCAAACTAGTCAGCGCCTGACGTAAATTGGCGTATTTTTAGTAGCCATGTTTTTAATCACGTCTAATCTGTCTATGGAGTATCTTAATTTGACAGGACTAAACTAATATTTTATCTTCTGTCCTTTTCTTATTGAAATAGAAAGAAAAAGATGCACAGAACTTAAATTTAGTTTAGTTTGTGAACAAGGGAATCAGGGCCATTGCTAATCCATCCATCCTAATCCATGTTCGAAAAATTTGTCTGCTCAACAACGTAAATAACGCAATTAAAGTTAAAAATGAAATCCATTACTACTGAAAGTGTGTTACGCAATCACCCCGCTGGTCAAAGTGGCGGTGCTTGGAGCAAACCTATGTCCAGCAGTGGACGTCTTTCCAGCAGTGATGTCTGCTTGAAACCTTTTGGAGATGTGTTTATATTTCATTTTCCTAGTTAGTTTATAACTGGTGGAAGCCGTGGTGGTATGATTATTGCTGAATTAATCCTGTTTTACACCACACAGGATTAATTAAACACCACGGCTGTAATCCCGTTGGGTACAGTCAACAGCAAAAGTAGATGATCAAAATCAGAAATTCAATACTAATGAACGGAGTTGGCAGCTATATGGCAGCTGTATTAGTAGTAAATGTTTGGTATAATTTACAATCACATACTTTTAAATCACTTCGACGCCACACAGTTCTGACGCGAACTCCGTTCATTAGTATTGAATTTCTGATTTTGATCATCTACTTTTGCTGTTGACTGTACCTATGTACGTCGGGGCTTACAAGCGTGATGTTGTTTTGTAATCCTGTATCTGTTTTCAGCATTTGTGGCAGGATTCAGAAGGCATAAGGCAAGCACAAAGTACCAATATGTATGTAAGCGTAGCCGCGGAAGTATGTAATACTAGCTATGTACCTGTTATCGGGGAAAATCCAAAACTTCACCGACTTTGCGTACTCAAGAAGAAAGGTCACGTGCGACTCTTTTTAACGGTACGTACGAATAAGGTAATATGTCACGGACATCCTAGTTCGAGCCTGGTCTAGATATGTCAAAACGAGGGCGGAATACTATATCAGGTTTTGGGAGTTGGTCGTTGATAAAAGGGTTTTTGGAACGAAGTTCCTTATCGCGCGTTGCGAAAGGGGGCTAGACGGAAAAAATTAAGACCAAAAGTTGGAACGACACTTTTTGCTATAGTCGTAAGCCGTGCGGCGCGGCGTGCGCGTGTTTCTCTGTCTCTCTCTCTCTCTTATAGAAAGCAAGCCAGTTATACTTCGTTCCATCCGGGTGTCCCTTGACACCTCTCAAGTTTTTTTTTTGTAGTTTCGTCGTCACATACTTCGATCTGAGTATCTGTAATTTCTGCCTAGCCCCATGGGAAATATACGTGGCTTAATGTAGATAGGTGTTATGTATTTGATAATCCTAAGAAATTTAAGTAGAATTATTTAACTTGAAGAAAAAACCGTAAAACTTTTAACCCAGATCTCCCTGTTCTGTGTCAAAAGCAATTAAAATGGCTGATAGGCTTCTAAATGTAAAAATATCAGTTCATATCGGAGCCTCATGCGTTTTTAACATCCCGCCTGCGTGTACGGCAGTATTCAGCAACGGCAGAAGCGACTGCAGCCGCCGTCGCCGACGCGTGTCGACGGGAGGCTGCTGCAGTGCGATTCTGTAACGATCTCACCGTGAAAACTTAAGTGAATTGAGCGTGGAGTGAGCTGTCATTCCAAATAATGCTAGGGGTTGACACTACTGACAACTCACATCAAGCTCACTTCACTTGAGTTTTCACGGTGAGATCGTTATAGAATCGACCGGCAGTTCTGTCGTTGACGCATGTCGGTCGAGTGTATGAACACATTGAACACTATGAGAAACGGTGTTTATTTTCTTCTCAGAACATTTAACTGCAAAAGGAATGATGATAATAATCATAATCTACCTAGCCTTTTCCCATCTGCATAATATATTGGGGTCGACTTCCAGTCCAACCGGATGCAGCTGAATATTAAACTAATTAATGCCTCATCATGACAATGTTTAACCCCGGAAGCGAAATATTTTAACCCATCTAAATTAAAAATAATTTTATCTGGGTTAAAATATTTTGGTTCGGCATCAAAACAAAAGTTTAATTACCGATCTTGTTTGTGTTATAGCCGGGTCCATCAAACTGTCGTGAACTCTGTTAATTAGCGAACGGGCTTAAATGTTTGTCATTATACCTACTTACATCGAAGTTTAACAAAGATATTATACCACCACCGTTTGAACTACACCACATTGTATAACATCGCGTCTGCTTCCCGGAAAGTGTAAGCAGAGGTGCTTAACACACTCACTTCGCCAAGTATGTTCTAGTCCCATGTATGAAATCCCACGGATCCAGACTCCGGATTGCTCTTGGTAAATTGCCATTGGAAAACTAACACTTTTCCTAACCCGGAAATTGAACCTGAACTCCACGCTCAACAGTCACGCTTCCAACCACTAGACCAATGAGGGAAGTCAAATAAAATTCGGTTTCAACATTTTATGTTATTTAAATCTCATCGTATGCTGCACCGGTTGTCGTCATCACGTCAACGCCGGCTGTCGCTGAAAACCAGCGCCGGGGCTCTGTCCCGCATGTGGTCATAGAATTAAACGCTAAACGGTGGCTGTTTAGCGTGGATGTGACGCATATTTTCCCCAACTTGTTCTTTTTTGTGTTTGTGTTCTTTCTCAGCGTGATGTTTGCCGCAAATAAACGTAGTTCCTTTCTTTCTTTATTCATCGTTCACAACTAAACACAAACCCGTGTAGGTATGTGTACCTTTAAAGTAATCTTATTAGTTTCTTTTACCGTAAGAATTCCCCAAAGAATAAAATATTCTTTGATGAATAATGTATCAAACGTATGCGATCGCAACATTCAAAAGCTGCCAACGTAATACAATTCTAAAAGTTCGAGCCCATGACTGACAACCAACTATGTATATTCTATTTATTTTTACTTAAAAAATAAAACGGCTAAATTACAAAACGTTTTTAAAGAAGTTTCTGTTTCTTAAATCTTTTCTTTTTTGTGAGAAAACCAACCACCGGAGATTAAACATTGCCAGCAACTTCTTTTTAGATTTTCAGCAAAACTCAATTGCAAACAAAAACAAGGTGACTCGAAAATGGAAAAATATATGAATGGTAAGTTGAGGCGGGCCCCGGTTGGTATCTACTGTAGAGATTATAACCTACTTGGTTCTTATAAGCAGCCTTTATGGATACTTTAAGTAGATTCACGGACCTATAATAAAAAAGTACGCTGGACTTCATAATATCGATGACAAAATGAAGACATTTGATTGTCGCCATTTTGGCGCTGACAGCAACATGAGCGTCCGTGGAACTAATATTTTTGATAGCCAATTTTACAAGATGATATATACTACTCACACACATACTCTCATGATAAAATGTTCAAAATATCTCGTAGTAAACACAAAATACACAAAAAAGTCTTATTCCACGATTTAGACCTAAATCATCAGACCCGTACCAAAACAAAACGACAGCCATTTGCGGGAATGTGGACGCTCGAGCGGGGGACGCTTTCAATCGGCACAAAAAACAACTGTCATTTCGTATAGTATATTTAGTCCAGCGTACTTATATAATATAGGTCAGTGAGTAGATGGCAGAAATACGAGACTAACATTTATTTATAAAAAGAATAAGAGAAAAAGCAGTAAACGTCAGATTTGGCTGAAAGGCTGAGGATAAGGATAAAAATGTAGAACCATCTTCTATTCTAGGAATAATATTTTTATTAGAGTAATATGAAACGGTGCTTTTATTTACTCGTCCGGTATTGAGAGCTCGCAAAGTTCTCACTGTACATATACCTCAAATGTTGATGCTACCAATTTTTGGATACTCAAAGAAGACATTTGTTTTTTTATAAGGTAGGCAAAATTGCATTCCAACATTTTTTAATGTCGCCTCTACTGGAAATCAAACCAGCTCCAGTATACTGTATTTGTAAGTCCAAATCGAATATCGATAGGGTCAATCATAAGCATAAAATCCATTAAATAAACATTGCATCTTAAATTAAAGGAAGATCATGATATCTAACTAAAAAATGAAAATAACGGTTTACCAGAGGTATAAACATATTTAAATGTGTTAGAAACGTGTGTGTGGGATGAACATGTAACGTCGCCAACGCCCCAGAGGCAAATATAATATTTTTTGATGTAAGCACTTTGTATCTCATTTTAAGTGACCTGTTATTTAAGTTTTTGTGAGAAATAAAATACCTTTAAACCTAAAATAACCAATGAATCTGTTTTGTCAGGTGCCCCATGGCCTATTGAATTTACAACTAGCTCTGTGCCAGTAATGAGACCAGAAAATAAAAATAGTTCATTATTTTAACAAGTAAAACTTAACAATTAAAGGCCGACCGCTTAACTGAGAAGATGCCTGAGGTAGCTGCGCGGTGCGGGAGGGGTGATAGTTGTGACAAGTTGACGAATCACTGAGCTCTCGCATCACGTCATCATACCCCTCCCGCACCGCGCTGCTACCTCAGGCAACGTCTCAGTTAAGCGGTTGGCCCATAGTGATTGGAGCCTCCTTTTAAGCAGATAAGCATGTGTTAGGAGACTCCGCTCATGATCATTTACTTAGCCCTCGTTAGCACGGACGTAAAAATATCGAAGCGGGGTTTTATCGCGCACTGAATTTTCAACCATCCGTGTTGAGCCGAGCGTTGACAATCCAACAGAGCGCATCCAAGCGCATCAAAAAAAACGCGTTGCAGATTACATAAAAGTTAACTTTAAAATGCGGTAATAAAATAAATGTATAAACTGCCTTATCTTATTGAATTATCTTATCAGTGTATTGTGGGTTGCGCAATCACTAGTTCCATCTGTCATAAAACGGTTTACCTAATAGACAGGCTATAGGTGAGAGTCGACTCGACCGATTGTGATGAAACTTTGGTAACTTTGGTTGTTGTGTGCGCGCTGGAGAAGGTTCCTAACAAAAAAGGCATCGCAACGCATGGAATTAACTATTAATAAATAATTTTCGAATCTTTGGTCTTTTGTATTCTGCGTAAACTCAATTACGTAATTCTTCAATAAATTCACGTCTAGATATATTTTCCAAAACGGAAATGTGTATTAAGAGTAAGGAGAATCGAATAACGTGTTCGCTTGGATGACGGCACGCGGGAACATTTCGCCGATAAATCCGTTCAATCCAATTTGCGTACAAATTGATTACAACCTCGGATTCATTGCTAACTAATTGGATTTTTTACGTGTTCTAATATTTACTGAATTAGTTTTAAATGTTTTTTTATAGCATATAAATACATTTTAAATTGAATTCTTTTATCACGATGGTTTTCTTCAATGGGTGGAGATGAAAATAGCCTGTGTACCTCTTTCAAAAAAACTTTGACGTTGAAATTGAAATGAGATGATCTCTCGACAAAGTAGGCGCTCAAAACTAGCCAAAATAACACTTATTCTAATTTTCTTCTTTTTTTCGTGTCGATGGTACTCTTCAACGATATTGTATTATTACTTATCCTAATTACTATTTGGGACCGAAAGGTAGCCAGCGAAATTAGAATTTTCTTTCATTTTTTTGCAATTCGCAAGTCAGTGTCAGATTGTAAGTATGTTGATCATAGAATTATAAAAATATTTGTATTAAAAATTATGAAATGCAAATGCACGCAGGTGAAGTCGCGGGGAACAGCTAGATACCCTTTACTTAAAAGTTTTTGCAAAAATTCCTGTTTTTTATTCTTTTAATTAACTGGGTTTACTTTAAAAAGTACATTTAATTGGAACATGAACACGCCATGTTTCGATATTTCCAAATAAAAATGTTCAAACTTGAACATTTTTCGATCCTTCCAAGAATTTGAGACCTTCGTTTAAATAAAATTAATCAGAAATCGTACAAATGGACTAGTCCAGTGCCCTTTTGTAATATATATGTACGCCGCAGGCGTTTTGAGGCCTTCTGAAATACTTATTTGATTTTATACGAATTTCGTTTTTGTTTACCCTAAACCTCTTAAAGGATCATTGTATTCATCATTATGTGTACCTATCAAATAATCATCATAAAAGTCGTTCATACTGATGAGTACAATTACCCCTTATGAGGTTTAGATTAAACAAAATCTAAGGGATAGTCTGTGAAATTAATTCTAGAGCCAACTGAAAACCCAAGTCTATTGGTCGTGTTATAGATATTTCATACAATTGTCAAAGAATGATAGTTGTGATTTGCTTTTCCCCTTATTCCAATATATTTGACGTCGGCGCAACATGTATTTTTCTTCCACACTTGTCTATAAGTCGTCATCTCGGTACTCACCCCCTTTCTAGACTCCCTTACTTTCTAGTTGTGATTTGAATACAAAAGACAATTAAGTTGGTAGTCAATTTGCTTAACAATGAATTTGCCTGCCTTTATAATCTGTAAAATAAACAGTAATGGTCGGAATAAACCGCAGTCGTGTTACTTAGGTAGCCGTAATAGAAGAGACCTTTGCAGACATCGTCCGAGGAAGCACTTACATAATATATGGTGTGAGTGCTTCCACTTCTATTTCTAACGGCAAGTTGGTACCGCGGCTTTGTTCCAGTTTGAAGGGTTCCGGTTTAATTAATTACAAGCACAATGAATTAAAAATGTCCAAATCATTTTTAATTAGAGACATATCCCTGTGCCGGCTCAGTCAAGCATAAATCAGCCAGTGGAGCGCAGAGCTAAGAGACTCATTGGAGATAAAAAGCTGGTGGAGGCAAAGCTTCACAGTTTGGCTCACCGGCGAAGTGTCGCCTGTCTGTCCGTCTTCTACAGACTGTACTTCGGGAAGTGTGCTCAAGAGCTACATGAGCTCATCCCGCCTTCACCTTTCTACCATCGAGAGTCCAGATGCACTGCGGGATACCACCCCTGTTTGGTTAATATACCATTTATACGCGCTTCTAGTCATCTTTTCTGATGCGCACAGCTAAGGAGTGGAATCGTGTGCCTGCGTCTGCATTCCCGAGTTCATACAACCCGAATCTCTTCAAGGCGAGAGTGAATAGGCTTCTTCTGGGCAAGCTCGTTCCACCGTAGATCTCATCCCTGCCTCTGGGCTGGATTGAGGTCAAGAGTGAACCCATTGTCAATAAAAAAATTAACGTTAAATCATAATGCTCCTTTGTTTTTAATTGACATCCCTTTGTGTGGGCATTCACATAGGTGTACAGTCCGTTCACAGTCATTTTACCTCTGACAGCATCAACCCAACAGCAACCTTATTGTTATGAGAATAAAGATCACTGTGTTTTTTACAGACTCGTCAGTGGCACCAACCCAAAAGGAACCTTATTGTAACAAGAACAAAGATTAGTTTTATTTTGACAGTGACGCAAAATCAGAACCATATACAAGCTTTTACCTAGTTGTTCAGATATTGCACTCGTAAGTGTCCGGGCATATGTAGGTAAAAACTCACTGACAGCTTGACAAAGCTTTATAGTCAAAGTTAAGCTATTAAACCACTTTAGTTCAGGGAAGGGTCCTTTGGCTTTAAAAGCTCTGCTGGATCCCTGTTGACATGTTTTTGTCTTTAATATTTTTAGTTTTATACCATTACACACATTACGGAGCAGTGGTGGCCAGTAACAGCCGTAACTTACGAGTTGTAGGTCGTAGGTTCGAACCCAGACAGGCGCTTTACTTTGTGTAAATTATGTTCCAGGGCAGCGGTAACCCTTTCGGACGATCCCGCTACACAGTAGCCCTAAGATAAAGATATTAAAATAGAAAGCTGTACGTCCTGTTACAGCTTTCTGAAAAAGTCGGTAAAATACATAGCTTCGAAACTAATAAGAAAGTTAGCCCCAGGTTATATTAAAAATGAGTGATTCTAATTAGATCTAAAAAATAGATAGGTATCCTAATACAATAAGAAGGTAGGTACACACGTAAATAACGACGACAAGAGCTGACTATTGAAAAAAAAAATTGATGCTTTTTTTTATGGATATTACTAATCCACTGCTTCATATATTCGAAAAAATTGTCTGCTCAACAACGTAAATAACGAAATGAAGGTTGTTGAACTGTCAAAATGAAAATTATTGCTACTGATAAGTAGGGTGTTACGCAATTGCTCATAAGCTAGGGCTCCTTGGATAATCAGAAAGAAGCGATGCGATGTGACGGGATGGGTAGAGGGAACAAGAAAGTCGCGGGCAGAAGCTGTATAAGTATGGATTCGTAAGTATACGTATAAAAATGAATCTACGATAATTTTAACGCAAGAACAACTTTTTATCATAAGTAAGTATTTAGGCAAAAATGAACCTTAATATAGGTCAGGAGAACGGGTACGTATAATAAAAGAAATAATAGAAAAAGAAATTAATAAAATAATAAAGTTTTATTTTAAATGCACTGACTAATTGAGTAATTCTTCTCTCCAAGAAAAATGTTTCTTATACTTCGTTAAAATTTTATTTTACATACCGCGCTATCAGGATCCACGTTAAAAAATCTGAACAATGCTTAGGTATAATTTCCCTATAGAAGCTTTTGTCGACAACACAAAGGGAGGAATTTTAACTCATAATTATCATTCACTCAGAATTTATTAAAAAAGAAGATTTATTCGGAAAGTTGGTTAACACTTTGCGGAACACTGAACGCCCTAGACTTAAACTATAAAACTTCTATTGTGTCCCGTTCAGTGTCCTTCAATGTGGGTTAAGCAGTCTTAGATACTTTATACCTACCTATGCTTTGAACATTACCAACCAGTTTGTAAATCGACTCCTGTCCTCGCTGTCCTGTCCAAATTTCAATAATTCATTAAACATTAATCCCATAGAAATAAACAACTTTCAATTTTTCCCGAATTTTCCAATTTTTTGAGCAGTTAAAAGGCAAAACCCAAATTCGGACTATACCTATCGAACATTTTAAAACAAAAATAGCTAAATCGGTCCCGCCGTTCTCAAGTCACGCACTGAACAAGGAACAACATTACATTTTTATTTGTATACCTAGTTTACTAGCTGCGCCCCGTGGTTTTGCCCGCATCAGTTTCGATCCCGTGGGTATATCGGGATAAAAAGTATTCTATGTGTTAATCCTGGTTATAAACAATCCGTGTGCCAAATTTCATCCAAATCCGTTCAGTATTTTTTGCGTAAAAGAGTAACAAACATCCATACATCCATCCATACAAACTTTCACGTTTATAATATTAGTAGGACATGCAAATCTAGCAAAATATATTTTTTATATCGTATAGACAAGTAGGTATAATACCTGCGACAAAAACTCATTGCCGAGTTTGACAAATAGCTGGTCAGAGTGCCTTATGTTAGTAGCGGGTCTGGCGTGGATAAAAAGCATCGTGGATAAAAAAGACATACCTATTCCTCCATCTACTCCTAACTCCTCCTCTTAGCGTATCGATGACAAAAAGTATAAATATTTTTGGCCCAAAATTCAGCTGCGTGAACTCCGCTTACTGACGCAGTTATAAGATCAAAGAGTATAATAATATCACGGGAGCATTATGATCATCAAGTGCATAGGTGACAGGGCGTGCGACGCAGGATGGAAGGTGGGCCATTGCTTGTTGTCTGATTTCATGTGCGTATGCGGCACCTCCCCTGTGCCGCATACACACATGTTATCAGAGCCATCCGCGAACCCCAACTGAAGAGATCTTTGACGGAAATATTGACATCAAAAATCTTTTCGAAAGTTCTAGATAATCACCTGTAAAGAAGCTCCGATGTTTACAAAATGATAAGATAAGCCGGAACATTGCACTAGGTACGTCATAACATATTCCCAATAAGCATCCCCTTTGTACCTATTTTTCTGTTCTTTTTTTTCTTGTCAGTTTGTATATGTGTGTACATAAATAAATAAATGTTATTCATCACTAACGCACAAACAATTCTACATTTTTACCAACGATGACTTATCAATGTTGTTGTTTAAATCTTTCTATTTTGTTTGGGTAGATTTCCTTGTATTTATTTAGTGATTTAACTTTAATAGGTATTGTGCAACTTGTTTTTCTGATATGAAATACGGGATGGAATTGCTTAGTAGCAGCCCAGAGTCTGGGGTTGTGACAGGCTGAAGAAAAAAAAAATTGGATGAAAGGCACATAGATAGTTTATAACCCGGATAAACACATAGGGTGCATAGTACGTTCCCGTTAGATATTTGCCGACATCCATGCGGGCGAAGCCGCAGGCTAAACCTATTTTCCAATAAAGTATCGCTTTCTGCTAAAGAGATATTCCTGGAATTTGATTCGTTCCGGCAATACCCGTGGCGTACTATAGTTAGGTAGGTTCGTACGTACTCGCGGCGTATTGCGTAAAAAAGGGTTATCTTGCGACTCAAGTGCGCCACGACGATTGTCTTGAACGTGATTTTAATAAAATGTTTAATACACGACTTAGATATTGTAACGTAATTGTTTATTCTGTAAATAAGATATCGGATTCATTTTTACATGTCATATGTATTTTCGTAAGTCGATATTTCCTATCTGACTACTAGAGAGAAAATGGAGAGAAGGAATGGCGAAACAAACTCAAGGGTAGACATAATCTTTGTCAGATCATGTTCGGAGGGAACATGATCTGACCTTGTAGATCCGTGTCTGAATCGGTCTTTTGAAAAAAGAATAACAGAGATTTGAGTGGACCAGCCCAGTCAGTGCTAGCATTTGTCACTAGTGTTAAAAACGGGAAAGAGTTACAACGCATTTAATAAGCATAGCATAATAAGCATATAACGTTCCGCTGCTCCGTAATGCTAGGACTGGGACACAGGCTTCCTCTCTGTGAAAAGGCCATAATCCACCAGAACTTAATTATTATACCCACTCTGCTGCCACTGTTATCATGGACTGGGGAGATGTAGGGCAGTATTACCAATTCATTTGAGACTTTCAAAGCTTTGCCAACGACCATTAGGGAAAAGGAAGGCTGCAATGTTTGGCAAATAAATGTGGTTCGTAATTGCTTGCCCAGATTATCCATTACACAAGGAGCTCACTCTTGTAAGTAGGAAGTTAGAGAAAATATTTTGCTTTATGGTAGAAATACTGGGACGCCCTAGGAGTACATATTGGTGAAGTTCTTCAGAAAGATCTGGGGGTCTACTCCGAAGTAGTATCGGCCGAATGTTCGGCCGTTTTATGCTACGAAGTTACTATTTGGTTCGGTCGGTTCCGATCCTACACTCCAACACTCTTTCGAATTATATTGACTATGGTCCCGATCCAACTGCGCCGATCCGAACTTTTTTCGCATTTTTCAATAATATTCGGTTCGGCCATGCGCCGATCCGAACTTTTTTCGCATTTTTCAATAATATTCGGTTCGGCCATGCGTCGGTCCGATCCGAACATTCGCACTTTGCACTTCGGAGTAGGCCCCCAGGTGCGTAGTACTCGCAACCGGCGTGGGTTGTTTTTGTTTACCTTTGCTTTCCAAGTAGATTTAAGGAAAATTAAACAAAACGTCCTTTTAGTGAGGCTTCTTTAACTGCGCCATAAGCTTAATTTCTTATTAAAAAACAAGTTGAGATGTTTTATCGTCTAATTTAAGGGTTCCCTAATTGAAGCCAGAAATCTACTGGTGCACAAAGTTCTATACTTATGTATAGGTACATACAGCAATATTGACGCGTCTGCCAGCCGGCACGTATTGTTTACAAGCATACCCGCCGCACTGATTAACTTCATCTCATTAGCACCTATCAATACGGAGATGGGACAGGCACGGATGTAACACGGGGATTTGGATCAAATGAACAAACATTCAGATACGATTTCATTGGCATTTGGATTATTAACGTTATTATCTGACCTACAGCTGATTTACAACAATTTTAGATTTGACAGTTAAATTTTCTGATTACTGATTAATTACATGCCGAAGATGCCGCTCTGCGATACCTCGCGGTTACGGTTTAGTTCACTACTCGTCACCTCCATATAAAACAAATGCATGCTAATAGGCACCCACGCATATGCCAGGCATCAAGGTAAACCCCAAGCAGCCCGCGATGTATCCTTCGGCATGTAATTACCATTAGCCTCTTCAGCATTTACACATTACATCAAAATCAAAAGTCATTCAAACTAGGCTGACAATCAGCACTTTTTGAATGTCTAAATTACTTAAGACAGTCCCCCAAAATGCCCGCCATTCACCGCTTCCTAGTGCTTAGGCTAGGAAGAAGAAGTGGTGTAACAAACACCCTAGCAGCACAGATATCTGTGCAGTTAGAAGGACTTGATTTTAAACAATAGTAACGCCTATATTCCCCGAAGGGTTAGGCAAAGATGTACCTATACCCATATAGAGGTATGAGGAACAGGGTGTAAAGTTCACTCATACTCTACAGAAAAGGAAGGATCCTCCGACCAGACAGGTGTTGTGTCTGGCGGGCTATTGCCCAACGCAATCATTGCCGAATAACTCCCCAACATCAATATGTTGGGGAGTTTGTATATATGCTAATTGCGCAGTAAACTCTGCTTGCGAGATGCAGGATTGGCGTGACGTCAGCATGACACGTTGTTCGCATGTGGCGTTGTAGATACCGCTACACCCAAATTTCACCCGTTATCTTTAAGTTCCATGTAATTGGAGGCGAGCCTTTTGCCATCAACCGGGCACAAATCTAGACTCCAGGCTGCTACTGGGAAATTCCATCCAGCATTTTATATCAGGAAAACAAGTTGCACAACCTATTATAGTTTTTTTTTTTTTTTAAGTGAAAACTTCTTTAGCGGCGTTGTGCACTTTTGTTGTGATGGGTAAAAAATGTTAAACTCGCGTCAGGACACTTGACCTGATTGAAAATTCGTAAGACGGAGCTCGCGTCAGGACACGTGACCTGATCGAAAATTCGTAAGACGGAGGGAGAGTATACCGCATTCCAACATTCAAAAATATTCCGCAAAAATGCACAACGTTAATATTCAAGTTTTCACTCCTGCCACTAAAATATAAATACAATTATATACAAGCATATAATACTAAAAGATATAGAAAAAAGCAGGAGCTCATTGGGCATAAAAAAATTCGTCCGCATCACTGTCAATGGGATAGGTGCCCAAAAGGCTGGCAGCAATACAACGTTGGATAAAATTATATTATAGTTAAATCACTAAATTAATACAAGGAAATCTACCCAAACAAATAGAAAAAGTTTAACAACAACATTGTTGAATCATCGGAGATAGGTACAAATGCAGAATTGTTTGTGTCGGTTAAGAGCAATGATGAATAACATGTTATCATATATTATATAGAACAATGTTCCGCCTTATCCTGAACATGATTGTTTTTTTGCAGGCGATTATAATAATACTTTCGGAAAGAGTCACCATTTCTGACTCCGCTAAAATACGCAGCATATTTTATGTCAGAGAACTTGAGGTTTTGGAGCAGAAATGAATTCTAGACGTCCACTCTAGAATTCATTTCTGCTCCAAAATCCTCAAGTCCACCCATCCCTCAGCCAAAATGACTAATGACTGGTAAGACAGACATACTGTAAAATACAGGGCAAGGGAAATTGGACTTATGTACTTATTGGTAGATTCGCATGAATTTACTCGCCCGAAACGGGAAAATGGACAGTTCTAATTTTTTTTTTTTTGTAGGCGTTTTGCACGAAAATTATTTGTGGTCCAGAAATACGTATTTCAATTTTAAGCAAAAAAGTAAAAAAAAAACCGCTAGCATTAGTGCGCTAGCGTAGTTTTTTTTTATAAACTTTTTTTTTAAACTATTTTGCTCTAAGTAGCGCAGGGACCTGATAAGTGTTGGATATACAAACTCTCGTATGTATATGAAGAGCTTATAATAATAATAGGTAATCTTTATTCATTAAGACTACAATGGTCTATAGTATTAGTAACAAAAATTTATGAAATAAATTATGAATCTAAAATGAATATGTTCTGATGTACTTTTGTCAAGTGTGATAGTCTGCCTGGGAGAGAAAATTCGTGCCAATCAACCAATAAGCCAAAAATCATTTGCATTTAAATCATTCAGCCTGCAACAGTCCATCGCTCCAATACAGTCAGAACTATCTTCCATATCACTCATTCTGCCAATCTATCTATTATAGCTTTTATGGGGGATCCCGTATCGTAAGTTCGTGTCGTCAGTTGAGGTAGGCTCAATGCACATTTATGTAGCCTGTTAATAATTATATAATTTTTAAAAGGTTTCCCTTATTCTGCCACTAGCATCGCGCGCGATTTCGGTCGCGTGGATTTCGGAAAACAATAGATACTGTGTCTTTTTAGTAATTCTTTTACTCAGTTACTTACTCCTTATAAAATTACCAGTGAAGATCCAGCCGCTTTGGAGATTAACCGGAACAAACAGCCAGACAGTCACACAGAAAGACATTAAAAAAACTAATCATCGTGCATACTTTAGTATAAATATATTACTATATACTATAGTATAGATGAGTTGAGCTAAATCTAGACCCAGCAAACGGGACATCCAAGAAAGATATGGCCCTCATTACTGCATTGCCTCAGAGTTAGTCATCCTCAGACGAGACCATGCGCTCTGGCTCGTGACAGATCCGCATATATGACCCGCTTGACTCCGCTATCGGTCTCAAGAATTGATTTATGAATTAACGCTTAATTATCCGCTGTTTACGCTCGCTAATTAAAGGCATTTTATGATGCCGCCAGCCTGATAAGGATGCAATAAAATTTTACAAATAGACTTGGGATAAGGAAGGAGGTCTTTATTCAGCAGGGAGTAGGAAAAAGTTAATAGAAAAGTGTTTTAAACACATTTATGGAAATACAAAAATCACGATTTGTGAAGTTGCGGATTTTATCCATCGTCAACGATTACCATAACAAAAAGATTGGAACTTAGATTTGTGATAAGACATATAAACAAAATGAACTGTCAGGAGAGATGATGATCGGTAGAGGAGAAAATGAATTGCAGTTGCTTCTGTCGTCGACGCGTGTGTATACACTCAGATAGATAATTACTCACACACACACATTCAGCGAATCCTTTCGTTCTCACTCAAACAACCAAGGCAACATTAACTTATCCAAAAATTCAATATTTAAGCATTCACAAGAAATTCAAGGAATTTCAGAACACAAAAAATACTCGAAGCTCGGAGATTTTCGAAATTATTCGTATTACAAAGCTTAATGAGAGGATCAAACAAAGACTTATATACTAATTAACTGTACTAATTAAATTTACTAATTAGGAATTTACTGCCAAGGTTGGAAACTGGGTTAATTCAATTGTTTTCAATATGTATTTCGCCTACTCATATTACTCGAACCTAATCAATGACAACTACGTCATAATCTGACAAGCTTTCTAGACATGGTGTGGGTAGCACTAATTTGACAATAATATTTGTCGGAGTCATTCGTTTGGCTATTCGGAACGTTAGTGCTATCTCGTGTAGACAGAGTCTAGCCTGAGTTCGTGGTGGGACGAGAGCAACAGCTACAAAAGCGATGTGAGCAGAGCTCTCGGGAGAATAGAAACATTGGACATCGTACGAACAACATGTGCATAGAAACTGTCTCGCGTTCCGTATCGTTGAGTGTGTGATTCGCTAGTGTGACTGACTTGTTCGTGAATTGTAATCTGATTTGAACTGCAAACCGTTTTACTATTGCGCTATAACCAATACTACCCATAGTACGCCCACAGTAATTAAAATATGCCTGATGTTAACGAGAGACAGACATACCTTCTCCGTCACAAAAACGTCAAACAAAGGGGCGTGGCCATACACATTTGTGTATGATAGTACAATGTTTTTGTTTTCCGAGCTGCATGGAAAACATTCCCCGCGCGGGTGTAGAGGGGCAGGGTTGGTTTCATTTTCAACCGCTACGCGCACCGCGCACATCAAGCATTTGAAATTTTGAAAGCTTAATTCCAACTGACACAGGTTTCGAGGTTATTATTGTCTTGTGAATAGTTGACACTAATCTATTTATTAATTGGAACGAAGTTCCTTATCGCGCGTTGCGAAAGGGGGCTAGACGGAAAAAATTAAGACCAAAAGTTGGAACGACACTTTTTGCTATAGTTGTAAGCCGTGCGGCGTGCGCGTGTTTCTCTGTCTGTCTCTCTCTCTCTCTCTCTCTTATGGAAAGCAAGCCAGTTATACTTCGTTCCATCCGGGTGTCCCTTGACACCTCTCAAGTTTTATTTTAATACGCAGGAGACACGGCTTTACATACACAAAATAAATACACAAATACTCTCTTCCATTGATAACATAATGCGAATTGAATTCTGCAGTGCGACTAAATATAAACCCTAACGTAATTTGGTTTACGGATCACTCAGTCTTCAATCACGCATCCGTCTTGTCTTGATACATTTTTGATAAGCCACCGTATGACGTCACATCAAACATGAGCATTATTTTTATTATCATACTATACTCCATTTACAATAGCATTAGAAAGAAGTTAAAAAAGGTTATTTTTAATGCACACTTTGTAACAAAAGTACAATAAACATTGTTACATTACGATAGACGCCGAATTTATTATGATCTATTTTTACAGCAGCTGTCACACTTAATTGTAACCATTTTAACTATGTATCTTATGAAATTATGTGGCTTTCATTTATTAATATTATTTAACTCCAATTTAAAATTACAGTCTCAATGCTAAAAACCTACAAGAAGCAGGGATGAACAATACCTGGAACGTTATTCGTTTCACTATAATTGTACCGAATTTAAAAATTAACGTTGGTGAAACTTCTTCATCTTCATCATCTGATGATAGTGACTAAATTAAATGGTGAAGACGAAGAAATGTCAGCAACGTATTGTGTTGTAAGTTGTTTAATAAAATAAAATATTAAAAAAAAAGATTATTATTTAAATTAATCTTAATTTTTAAATCATCATTGTGATCGGTTGCTTCATTTATTCATTTTGTTGTAAGTTTGTAATGTGTGATGAAGACGTTACTATAAATAAAGCATAATTTTAAAATATTATTTTTATTTTGTTTATATGTATTATACGTCCATATTTGTTAAAACAATTTTAATTAAGGTGGATGCGCTGCAGTAGCCTGCGAAATCAGACGAATCCGGAGCAATTCTAACTTAAAGGGATGTATTGATGATTTTTAACAGGTTAAAATTGTACTTATTATTACCTACATATTTCTTATTGTCGCGCATCCTATTTTGAAAAAAACGCAAGAAAATTTAAATTCCGCCAGCTACCGCAGCGCATCCCCCTAAAATTGTTTTATCATAACTTTGAAATAAAATGTTTTGCATTCCTGCTTCTACGAGCCTCTTTTTTCTAATGTTATTATAAATAGAGTATATCTGCCCCGCGGTTTTATCCGTATAAGTTTCGATCCCGTGGGAAAATCGGGAAAAAAAGTATCCTATGTCCTAATCCAGGTCATGGTCTACCCATGTGTCGAATTTCATCCAAATCTGTTCTCCCGTTTTAGCGTGAAATCTTAACAAACAAACGTAAAAAAAATCAAATATTTTCTCTTTTTTTTATTATTATTATTTTTTTCTTTTTTTTTAACATCACGGCATCATGCCTTTGTTACTCAAAGGGTTGGGCAGACGTGTATCTTTAGCACAGCCAAATTTCACAAGTTACATATGTTTAAGTACAGACGCCAGCACATCCAGCTACTACAATCTGTCAAATTTCTTTAATAGATTTTCAACTTTATTGCTAAAGCTTTAAGAAATTCCAGATGGAAAAACACAATAACACTTTGTCCGACCTGGGATCGTACCCAGGATCTCCGGCTCAGCAGTAGCGCTTGCGACCTAGTGGTCACAAACAAACATAAATACTTAACTTCCGGACTTAACGCTATTAGCTTTTCAAAGGACTTTTCAAATTAGGGTTATTCAAACTTTGTTTTAATAAAGTAAAACAGATAAATATTGTTTAGTTATTTTTGATTTTTGTGTATCTAATTTGTGCAGAACAAACTGATGGGTAATTCTCGTAATTTTAAGAACGTCCACAGTCTGATCTCAGTTACAATCTGCCAAAAATACCTCTAATTCCTCTACATTTTTGACATTGATTGTTGCTGAGATGAGATTGCGACTAGATTTTGAACGTTTTTAATTGTATGGGAATTGGCCTTCAGTTTGTTGTTTTTTTCAATAAAATTTTGGCCTTTTCTGATTAACAATCTAAGAACATGTTTTGTTTCTCTGAGCTACTATAATTATTATTCATAACAGCCACCTTTCAGGGCTCCAGAGACTAATCAAGAACACACTTCTAATTCGGACATCGTCCGAAACTTCTGGAACCAAACATGACCAAAATCTAAAATCCCGTATTGAACCTGAGGGTCACCCACAGACATCAGGGTCGTACGTGACCGGACATGGAGAGACCGTGCTCCGTCAGGAGCCTAAAAATAGTACTTTTTTTTTTGTTATATCTTTGACAGTCGTTACGGGTCGTCAGAAGCCCGAAAGTCTGACAACCAGTCTTACCACGTGGTTTCGTATTACGCAGTAACTGGGTTGTGAAGGTCAGATAGGCAGTCGCTCCATGTAAAATACTGGTACTCAGTTGCATCCGCTTAGACTGGAAGCCGACCTCAACATAGTTGGGAAAAGGCTAGGCAGATGATGTTTCTATACTATGAACTCGTTCACACGTCCGTGTCCGGGCCGGCGACGGAGCTTCAGTGCCTGCCTTCTGTATGCCTCTGCCTAGAGCGACATGAAATCCATAACTACGGCCGAAGTATTAGGCTAAGTTCATATATGACCGTGCGGTACCGCGCGGAACTACTCACCGCACGGTGCAAGATCTTGCGCACGGGACGGAGCGCGCCGCGCTGTGCCGCCGCCCGCCGGTAGCGCGCGTTCGTGTAGACGATATGTAAATACTATTTCGCTTGATCTTGTACCGCGCGATTATATGAACTTAGCCTTAGTAAGGTCAGTTTCACCAATGAAACTGAACGCGAACAGCAAATCTAAACTACGTTCAAGAGCTGTCATATCATGTGTCAATATTCCACATTACTGATGACATTTTTCTTGATGACAGTTATTGAACGCGCTGTCCTTTTTTTCCCCGTCTACTATATTTTTATAAATAATAGCTCCGAAAATACTATATTTGGTATAAAAAAAAGTTGTCAACCCTACTCATACCTGTGACTATGTCTAAAGCTAGACGTGTGATATCTACGCTGCGGTGCGGAATAACCCTTTGGCCACTGAACAAACAGGGACCGACAACCCAAAGATTGACATAGGACAAACTACGTAATACAGCCAACTGCGTATGAATACACACCCACATTACGTATGGTCTGTTGTAAAAGTATCTCATGAAAGTGTAAACAAACCCTGTTCGGGTTAATTGTTACGCAATCACTCAAGGGAATTAGTACAAAAATCAGGTAAATAAATCAGGAATTTCTTTAGTAGCAGCCCGGACACTGGATTTGTGTCCGGATAATAGCAATAGGGTCGCCCCCATTACATGGGACTTAGACATAACTGCCGAAACGTGGGTATACTACAGTTACACCTTTTAACCCTTCGGGGGATACAAGCGTGCGAATACAGGGTTATGTTATGTTAATTAACCTTAGTTGTGAAATGAAAAACTTCTTCAGTGTGATTTCAATTAGAATTTTCTGTTTAGGTATTCAAATACTCAAATCAATACACTCATTTCTTAAGTTGCACTTAAAATTGGCATCTACATGTACAGTCACGAGCACTATGTCAACACTTGGAAAGTTTCAATAGCGATTTTTGCGTGAAATAAAGAAAACAACAATGAAACACGACACATTGCAAAAACTATGGGTTCGAAAATAGTATGTTCGTAGCAGCATAAAATTTCATTCAAAAATTAAAGGAATAAATCGCTTTTGAATAAAGTCAAGTGTATACATACTTATGCGCGTGACTGTACATACGTTTTTAAAGCATTTGTTTACATTTCCACCAGATTCTTTTAGAACAGACTATAGAAGTGTTGTATGAACTTTATACTGACGCCAGTGGTCGCCAACCTTCCCAATGAGTTATGCCAATCAAATTCGCGTGCCGACTCTCATTGCCGCAATTATTGTGATGAACGACTGTCGGTGGTATATTGACACACTGACCGACTACGATGAGATGTATTGGGTTATATTTCAATAAACTTTTTCCATATTGTATTGGAGCTCCCTGTTTTTTGTTTTCTTTTATTTTTTGTTAGATCATTGTAATGTATCGAGGGCAGTGGTGTACTGGTGGCCCAGTGGTAACAGCCGCGTTTTACAAGTTGTAGGTCTTAGGTTCGAATCCAGACAGGCACTTTCCTTTGTCTAAATAAATTCATCACCACTGATCTCAAAACAGTGAAGGAAACCGGCACTGGGCCCGCGTGGTGGATTACAGACATACACAAACAGCCAGACCCGGAACAACTACTTGTAGGCCATACAAATATTTGTTACGGAAATCGAACCCGCGACACGCAGCGCAGCAGTCAATCGCTTAACCACTGCGCCAACCGTGCCGTCAAATGAATGAGGATATGTTGTAATACTGTCTTTCGACGATTAATATCAGACCTCGATCTTCTTATCAAAGTGAGCCATCACATTCACCTTCAAATAAATGTTTGTTAAACTTTTATGGCATCATGTGTATTTTGCGTGTTTCTTCTTCAGCTCGCGTGTTTCTTCCACTAGGTACGGTCATCGGCAAACGTCGATTAACACTGCTACTTTTAACACATATAAATTAACATAAAATGATTCCATAAGTACGTTTTTGCAATATGACATATTTCATTGTTGTTTTCGTTATTTCACGCAAAAATCGCTAGTTTCCAAGTGTTGACATATTAGTGTTCGTGACTGTACGTTGTATTTCGGCATTTCATATGTCTCTCAATGTTAACTCTCTCTCTCTATCTTTTTCTTTAGATTCTTTTAATTTTACTTCTGTTCCGATTTTAATTAAATAATTAGTGATAATTAAGATTTAAAAAACGGAAGTGGCACTTTTGTCGCTGACTGTACGTACTACGTATAATATTTACAATTGGAGTTTACGAATGAAATTCGCGGACTTACGAACTTACACTAACTTATTTATCTTCTCTCTCTTATTTTTGGTATATTAAAATAGACATTTCTTTTCCTCCCGAGTACTCATGACCCAAGAGTACCTATTTCTACCTGGGTAAGCTTTTAAAATATCCGCACGCGCTAACATTGTCTAGTATCTCATTTCACAATATTTACTAAACGTACTACTCAATTTCGTTTGTTTTACAAACGTTCAAGTTTAGACTTTATTTTAAAGCATATTTAGGTATAAAATACTGCCTTGACCACTACAACAAGTGGTCGCAAGCGCTACTGCTGAGCATGAGGTCCTGGGTTCGATTCCCAGGTCGGACAAAGGAGTCGGAGTCTGGATTTGTGCCCAGTTGATGGCAATAGGCCCTATAACACACATGGACATGGGACACATGGGACACGGGACATGGACATGGGACTTAAACATAACTGGCGAAATGTGGGTATACTATAGAGACCCCTCTGCCTAACCCTTCGCGGATTACAGGCGTGATGTTTTGGGTGTAAAATTACATTGACGTAATCGAAAACATACTGGAAGTTTGACTGACGCATAATATTGGGAGAGAAGACTGCGTGTTTTGATCGTGTGGCTTATCTGTATATTTAGTTTACCAACCTAAAGTTTTAGTAGCCATAAATCATTATATTTATAACTTGTATTTTATGTGTTTGTTTCTTCAATCATATGATTATGATAATATCATTGGGTAAAGAGATCTCATGTTTTGCTGTTTTGTTTGAGCAACTGTATAAGCGCGTAAGAAAATAACAAATACAGTCGCAGACTCCTAAATCGAACCACCTCGGATTTTTTTCATCCAAACTAATAAATATATAATTTATAAATATATAATATAAATGTATAAATGTATATAATATAAATGCGAAAGTAACTCTGTCTGTCTGTCTGTCTGTCTTTGCTTCACGCCTAAACTACTGAACCGATTTGTGTGAAATTTGGTACAGACATAGTTTGGAACTTGAGAATGGACATAGGGTAGTTTTTATTACAAAAAATAAAATAAAAAATAAAATTTATTCCGGACATACAGCGCCATCTATTGGTCAAGAGTCGGCATCAATTCAGTACTGAAAATTCATCGGAAAAATGTAAATAAATAGTAAGAACTATTTGGGTAAAACCAAAAATCTGCCGGAAGTCACTATTCCACGCGAACGAAGTCGCGGGCAAAAGCTAGTCAGCCTATAAAATCAATGTCAAAAATGTAGGGAAACTAGAGGTATTTTTCACAGATTGATATTGAGATCTGAGCCCGTATTCCCGTAATTTAAAACGTTCAAAATCTAGTCGCAGTCTCATCTCAGCGACAAACAAATGTCAAAAACTTGTCAAAATGTAGGGAAATTAGACGTATTTTTGACAGATTGAGAGTGAGATCAGACTGTGAACGTTCTTAAAATTACGAGAATCACCCCTCAGAAGGCTTATTCCCGTAGTTAAAACATTCAAAATGTACTTAGTCGCAATCTCATCTCAGCGACAATCAATGTCAAAAAATTGTCAAAAATTTAGGGAAATTAGTGGTATTTTTGCCAGATTGCGGTTGAGATCAGACTGTGTAGGTACGTTCATAAAATTACAAGAATTGCCACTGATTTAAGTATGTCGTCATAAATGGTCGTGAGTTCAAATTCGGAACAATCATGACACTAAACGGCCAGTATGTCGGCTTCTAAACTGAATTACTTAAAACTTTTATTGACTTATTTTTTTTTTTTACTTAAGATAAGGCTCCACAACTAACACATATTGGCTGAACATTATATTTGATGTCACTTCAACCGAAAACATTTCTCGGGAAAATGTTTTAGAAATTCCTCTTTTTTTCTCGGAAACTTGCCAGATTGATATCACAGTCGATGAATCTCCGGCTTTCAATGGTTGTTTACTGAATTCTATCGTTTTTGAGTATTCAATAAACTGCTTACCGCAAAACGGGCCCGTTCTGTTTTAGTTATTAAGTACTAACATAGGCTAAGCTATTGTTGTTACTAACACTATAGACCATTGAAGTCTGAATGAATAAAGATTATTATTATTTCTTTTTGACAATCCCGCAAGTACCTACGGTCCAGATCCGTACCAGCATCTTACAGAAATACTTCCTTCCTCCGAGCACGTTTGCTCTTGCGAATCTCCACTCAAGCCAGCCATCCATAAAGGCAAGAATGAGGTTTTATTATTAATGCTTTTTACGCTGAAATATGTACCTACTTATGTGCTAACAAAAAAATTATGTAGGTAAGATAGGTAGTTCAATTGTTTTAGGACTGAATTTTTTTATAGTCAGAGGGGTAATTCTCGTAATTTTAAGAATATTCACAGTCTGATCTCAGTCTCAATCTGTCAAAAATACGTCTAATTTCCCTACATTTTTCAAGTTTTTGACATTTGTTTGTCGCCGAGATGAGACTGCGACTAGATTTTGAACGTTTTAAATTACGGGAATACGGGCCCTGATTACTTTTATCTGAGGAACTAGCCTCTGTCCCTGAGTTCGCGTGAAAGTCGATAGGTAACCGTGGTTTCCACTTAGCGTTGTTTCTTACTTTTTTTTCTTTTTGCTCGGCTTCTAACGGATTGTCAGCACGGTTGGCGCAGTGGTTAAGCGATTGACTGCTGCGCTGCGTGTCGCGGGATCGATTCCCGCACGGAACAAATATTTGTATGACATACAAGTAGTTGTTCCGGGTCTGGCTGTTTGTGTATGTGAGTTTAAATGTTTGTAAACGCACCCACGATATAAGAGAAATTGCTAGTGTGGGTGCAACGCTTAAAAAAAAAAAGCGGTCCTATCGTCATGTTAAATAGCCTACAGCCTAACGGCTTAACGTGCTTTCTGAGGCACGGAGGAGTTTCGGTATGTAAAGATAGCCACCCATCCACGGACCGACCGCGGTAAATATAGCTTAACCTTATCGATCGACCCGTGCGCCTTTATTACTTAGCCACGAACCCCTATTCTAACTAAACGAAAATTCCAATCGCAAAATACTACATCGAAAACACAAAACTATTCTTTACCTACTAAGTCCTACTAAGTTTACTACTTTACTAAGTCCCCAAAATTGGAATAGTTCCGAATCATACTGTATTACCGTATCGGTACAGCATTCCTGAACAGACGAGTCTATACCACTAAATGCTCTCGCTTATTTTGTTTGTGTGTCGGTACATAAACAAAGCTTTCATCATCTGCCGAGCCTTTTCCCAAGGGGTCGGCATCCAGTCTAACCGGATACAGCTGAATACCAGTGTTTTACATGGAGCGACTGCCTATTTGACCTCCACAACCCAGTTACTGTGTAATACGGTAACCCTTGGTAAGACTGGTTGTCAGACTTTCGGGCTTTTGACGATCGGTAACGACGACTCCTGAAGATCCGTGAATGACAGAGTCTTGGTATTGAAGATGGTCACCAATCCACGGACCAACCGCGGCAAGCGTAGCTTAACCTGATCGGTGGACCCGTGCGGTTGTTATTACTTAGCCACGAGCCCCCCACTTTGTCCTATTCCTTACTCAATAACGACCTCCTTCTTTATCCCAAGTCTATTTCTAAAATTTTATTGCACCCTTATCAGGCTGGCGGGGGCTCTCTCTGAACAAAGTAGCTTTGCGTTTGCAATTTACAGTGTTAAGAAAGTAATTAAGACTTGTCTAGGTACTGTCGAGACTTTGGCCTACATGGCGTTTCTAGCTTGCTATACGTAACTTGCCTCTGACCGCGGCTTCACCTGCGTGGATGTCGGAAATTATCCTACGGGAACGTGCTACCGTGATATAAATCCATTCAGAAATTAAAGCGTGAAAAGGTAATTTAACAGAAACACAAAAATTTCAAAAATCCCCCGATTTTACATCAACGCTGAAACAAATGATTTGTTATTTATTTATAATATTAGTATGGATGACATACGATTATGAAATAAACGCTATATAGAAGACAGAAAATAACAGAGACTCAGCTTGGTGAGTTGACCGAGAGCGGGTGCGAATCTTGCAAAATGTTATAGTTTAATTTGATTCGATGAAATAATTACGAGTACATGTTAAAACTAAAAAAGCCTTTAATAGAACGGACCCGTCACAATACCTACTTAAGTTCGGTTAGGCCACAGGTGACTAAAGTTCCAAAGTAGAGTAGGTTTCGACTTTTGTCGCGCGGCGACAGTCGCAGTCGGGTAACTTCGACCGTAAAAACGCTCCGTCACAAGCAATCGCTCGCCGCATGGAGGTCGACATTTTGATGCAAAATGAACTAGTCACGCGACTGAACGACCGAACTGGGGTCAAACCCAGGACCCCATTCTACCAGCAGTGCGATTCTGGAACCATCTCACCGTGAAAACTTAGGTGAAGTGAGCGTGGAGTGAGCTGTCATTCCAACTAATGCTAGGGATTGAAACTATTGACAGCCCACTCTAAGCTCACTTCACCTAACTTTTCACGGTGAGATTTTTACAGAATCGATCGTCTGTGTAGTTTAAATTCCAAAGTTTTTTTTCATATCCTTTTAAATAAAGTAGGTAGTATGTAAGATCCGAACGAAAAGATATGTCTAAGTACCTTTATTTATAAACAAAGCTCGTTGGTACACAATATTTGTATATTCGCTACAAATATATTCCAATAACAGCATACTTATAATAGAACCCCGTTTGATCATTACTTATGTATTGAAAAATTCGTCTGCTCGACAGCGTAAATAATGTAATGAATGTTGTCGACTTGTCACAATGAAATATATTGTTAGAGTGTTACGTTAGTACCCCACTACCCTGCAGGACAAAACTGTTTAAGACATATCAATAACCTACCTGCGACTTTGGAAATATAATACAGAGCTAAAATTAAACATAGTCCTTGTAAGGCTTATAGATTTCTAATATACGCCCACACAAAAACTGTCTATCAAATTCAATAAGTTATTTCCTATCACACAAATAAAGCTTCTGCGAACCCGTAATCTTTTTAGAAATTCAGGATCGATTACAGGCTCTACATCTTATTAAAAAAACATAGACAGTCGTGGGGGACAGTACTAGAAAGAAAGAAAGAAAAAGTATTTATCGACAACACGGTTAGCGCAGTGGCTGAGCGATCGGACTGCTGCGCTGCGTGTCGCGGGTTCGTTTTCCGCACAGAACAAATATTTGTAAGTCCTACGTGTATTTGTTCTGAGTCTGGGTGTTTTTCTATCTATAATATGTATGTATTTACAAAAAAAAATGTATATAAGTAGTTTATCAGCCATCTTGTTACCATAACACAAGCATTAGGTTGCTTAGCTTGGGACTAGATGGCGCTGTGTGAAATGTCCAGGGATATTATTATTATTTATTGCGACTCGCGCAGGAAGATCATAAAACTAAACTAAACACGATCAAAAATAAAAAATCCCAAATTATATAAAAAAACTTAAAACTATGAAAAACAGTGTTTTTCATAGTTTTAAGTTTCAAGCTACATAATTGTAATATCAAAAACGCACCGGAACCAGGTTTTACTTAAAATCTAAACAAATAATAAAAACCCCGACTGCGGTTTGCACGCCAAGGGCACAACGAAACAACTTAAAAAAGTTAAAGTGGGCCACAATCCGCCAACGTAGTGTATTACGAACGCACACAAAAGAGACCTGTGTCATAAAAGAATATAATAACCTCAATATGAACTAAGATAGCCATAAAAAAAACTCCGTTAATTTGGAAGAGAACAAGAACATTGTACCCAAAGACATTTAAATATACTTACTTACTTGTAGACTTTAGATCTGTAGACCATTTTTTATTTTATCAAGCACCTGGTACTTGTTGACAGGCCTACGCTGTCCTCCAATACCTAATGTAATTTGAAAACATTGTATAAGCCAATTATTTTTAAAAGAGTAACCGTGGAGTTTCTTGCTGGCTCTTCTCCATAGGAAACGACCAATTGGAACCGTGCACCTCGCTTCTGACGTTTCATATGTGCCCATGTTGGTTTATGTGAAATAAAATATTTCGATTTGATTTGAAAATCTGTTTAGTTGTAACAAACCCCCGTTTACACGTGTCGATCTGTCAATCCTGCATGATATGGTATAATCTATCAATCCTGCTTCCAATAAGTGTTTGAAATAACGTAAAGCGAAGCTAGTTCATAGTTTTTTTTCTTTTTAGGGTTCCGTACCTCAGAAGGAAAAACGGATCCCATATAAGATCACTTTGTTGTCCGTCTGTCTGTCCGTCCGTCTGTCAAGACCCTTTTTCTCAGGAACGCGTGAAGTTATCAAGTTGAAATTAACATAAAATACTCAGGGCTGCAATCCCTTGACGCAGTGAAAAAATCAAAGTTCTAAGTAAACGCAATCAAAAGATACGGGCATTTATGTTCCGTTTATGCCGCATATTTTGACACTCGCAAAGGAATCAGAAGTTATAGTTAGGGTACCTACATCAATGAAACTTATAGGGTAATCATGAAATTTGGCTAGAAGCAATGTCATGTAGCACAAGTAAAGGAAAAAAAACCGAAAGCCGTAAGTTACATACAGACGCCAGCAGGTCAACCTACCCGAAACTGTCAAATTTTTTCAATCAACCTTGAACCTTAATGTTTTAGCGATAAAGTTGAAAATCTATTAGAGAAATTTGACAGGTTGTAGTAGCTTGATGTGCTGGCGTCTGTACATACAAAGGAGACGTTTCATTTTTGTATGGAGCTTTGGCTAGGACGTGTACATTTCAGAAAATATATATTGTAGAAGATAGGAAGATCAGGAGGGGGAAAACCTATATAAGGCGGTGCACCGTTGGCACCGGCCCTTTTTTCACTTCGAGACATCGTGCGAGTAAGACTGTTAGGACGTCACTCTGTCGGTTGTTTTTAAATTATTTTGTTATTAATCGTGCCATTATTGTTATTTTGTGTGTTTGCTATATTTGTTATTTGATTCTAAATATTAAATTGTTGTCAGTTTGATTTGGTTTAAATTTACTTCCTGTAGGTATTTGCATAATTATTTTTAAAAAAACTCACTTCTGATTTAATTTCCAAAATCAGAAGTGGGATAGTTCCCATTTCTATTCGCCCAATTTTGTTTCTTTTTACTTTTGGCACGATTAATTTTTTCTGTTGTACATTCAGTAGGTAGTTGACTTATTTTACTTTTTGTGTCGAGCGTTATTAATAGTGATAGGTTTGAGAGTTCATTGTTTGATTAGTTCGGTTTAGTTGTTGTTCTATCTGTTTGTGTTGTTTTCATTTGGTGGCGATACGTTGAATCGTTTTGTCAGCCGGTTGGTTTGCGGTTTTCGGTGTTCTTGTGTTTCAGACGTTAGTATGGCAGACCGCGAACACGATCATAGTCGCAGGCGCTGTGACAGCCGCGATAATAGCCCGCGTCGCGATCAAAGTTCTCACCGCGATTATCGCAATAGTCAGGGGCGCCGAAATAGTCGGTACCGCGAGCGATCTTCTAATGAAAACGATGTGTTAAGGCTCGAGATACAAGCGATGATGACTCGTCTTAAAACGCTAGAAGATAAAACGAGGGCTTCACCCTTGCCAGTGCGTTCGTGTGACCGTGATAAAACTTTAGTGAAGGATAGTGTACGTGATCGAAGGTCATTGCGACGTACGCGAACACCATCGCTGGAACGTAATATTTCACGATCCCCAGGCTGCATAGAATCGCGTAGTGTACGTCATTTGTCACCGCCGGAGCGTCTCCGTCGTTTGGTTTCACCTATGCCTGGAGAGGTTATGTGTCAACGTAAGTCATCGACTCGCGCATATAACTGCCATCAACATTCGCGTTCTCGCTCTAGAACACCACCATTACGTGCGTCGGGACGAGTATCTGAACCGGCGTCGGTGCGCGTGTCGGACCGTTTGGCTAGGGACGCGAATGAGCTTTCCAATTCGGCACAGGCTACGGTAACTGATCGCATTGTAGATGCTATTCGATCAATTAATACTGTTGGTAGGTCTCAACATTTCTATATTTCAAATTTTGATCCTACCCTACATAATATTGACGATTGGTGTGCGGAGGTTGATCGCGCTAAAGCATTAAACAATTGGAGTGATTTAGAATCCTTGTCGCGTATTGGTAATTGCCTGAAAGGTGATGCCCAATCGTGGCTTAACGAATGGGTAACTAATGACCGTTCGTGGAGCAATTTTAAAAAAGAATTTAAGCCTTTGTGCCCTAGAGTACCGGACGTCGTGAATATTTTATATGACGTAATGACCAAAAATTCCGATAACTATCCTACTTATGCAGATTACGTGCGTCGTTCGTTGCTTCGTCTACGAATAGTGCGTGGACTTAGTGACGAGCTCATTTCGGCGATAATAGTCCGTGGTATCACTGATCCTAACATACGAGCGTCGGCGACTAACGCTAAGCTATTGCCTAACGATCTAGTTGAATACTTTTCAATTTACGTTAAACCGAGTGGTAGTAGTACATCAAAAGGTGCCTCGTTTCGTTCTGTGAGAGATAAACAAAGTACAGACTTTTCTCGTAAGCGTAATCTCAATGATATTAAATGTTTTTCGTGCGGTGAATTAGGACATAGACAGGCTTCATGTAGCAAGAGACCGAGAATTGATCAACCCCCAAGCAGTTCGTCAAATAATTCTATGTCAAATTCTACACCTGTTTTCGTACCGACTAGGTCCGAACCTTGTACGTTCTGTAAGAAACAGGGTCATAAAGCCGAAAATTGTTTTGCTAAGCAAAGGTCGGAAGCTGCAAACAAAAGTAGCGTTAACTTCTGTAACGAGTTTGTAAATACAAAAAATAAAGATGTTATCGTAGCAATTATACAGGACGTAGCGGTCGACGTTTTGATTGATAGCGGGTCCACTATATCCTTAATTTCGTCTTCGTTGCTTAAGCATTTTAATTGTTCACATAAGCCAGCGCTTCGTATTTTGAAGGGGCTAGGTACACAAAAAGTAGAGAGTACGAGCTATGTCACGTTACCTATCGAATTTGATGGCTTAACCCTTGAAGTAGATTTGTTTGTAGTGTCTGCCGAATATATGAACACGCCGGTCATAGTAGGAACAGATGTTCTTAATAGGGACGGTGTTAGGTATGTTCGCACCAAAAATTGTCAGTCACTTACACGAAGCGTAAATAACTTGCATAGGGTAATGAACATACAGTCTGAGACTCCAATTTCAATCAATACGCCTCTAACTGGTGGTCACTTGGATAAGTTGTTAGAAATAATTAATCATTTTTCCCAGTACTTTATTTCTGGTACTGCGACGTCAACCGTAAATACAGGGTGTATGTCCATTAAACTGAATACCAACACTCCTGTTCATTATCGGCCGTACCAACTTTCTCACGCCGAGACTCTTCGCGTTCGTGACATAATTAAAGACTTGTTAGACAAAAGAATTATAGAAGAGTCGGAGTCTGATTACGCGAGCCCAATTCTTCTTGTAAAAAAGAAAGATGGTACGGATAGGATGTGCGTGGACTTCCGTAAATTAAACGAGATCACAATTAAAGATCGTTTTCCTTTGCCACGTATAGATGACTATATAGACCGCTTAGGACATAATAAATATTTCAGTTCTCTTGATATGGCAACTGGATTTCACCAAATTCCGTTAGACCGAGACTCGGTTCCGCTTACGGGATTCGTCACGCCGGAGGGACATTATCAATATTTGAGGATGCCCTACGGTTTGGCGAATGCTCCAGTTGTTTATCAGCGTATAATCACCAAAACGCTTCGCGAATTAGTTGAGTCCGGTGATATTCTCATCTATATCGATGATATTTTGATCATGAGTCAAAGTATCGATCAGGGCCTTATTTTGCTACAAAGGGTTCTTGACATACTGACTAAAGCTGGTTTTTCCATCAATATGAAAAAGTGTTCGTTCTTGGCCACTGAGATCGAATACTTGGGTAGAACAATTTGTGAAGGTCAGGTTAGGCCGAGTCATGAGAAAGTGAAGGCTTTGATCGACTCAGCCGAACCGCAGAATGTAAAGCAGGTTCGTCAATTTATGGGCTTAGCCAGTTATTTCAGGCGATATATAGCTGGGTTTGCCCAGAGAACTGCGTGTATTGCAGCACTCACTAAAAAGGGGGTACGTTTTAGTTGGGGAATTGAACAACGGGCTGCTCGTAAGTACATTGTGGAATGTCTAACGAGTGAACCAGTACTTGCAATTTACGACCCTTTGTTAGTCATAGAAGTCCATACCGACGCGAGTTCTATTGGGTATGGAGCAGTCTTAATGCAAGTGCATGAAGGCAATCGTAAGCGAGTGGTGTCTTACTTCAGTAGGCTTACTCAGGGGGCCGAGAGCAGATACCATTCGTACGAGCTTGAGACTCTTGCGGTGGTAAAAGCTCTTCAGTATTTCAGGCATTATCTTGTGGGTGTACGATTCACGGTGGTCACCGACTGCAACGCGTTGAAACTTACACAACGTAAGAAAGATTTGTTGCCAAGGGTGGCTCGGTGGTGGGTATACCTCCAAGACTTCGACTTTAGCCTGGATTATAGGAAAGGTAGCCTTCTGTCTCATGCCGATTATCTGAGTCGGAATCCTGTCAATGTGTGCACAGTTCAGAAACCTTTGAATTGGGCACAGATTGCTCAGGCTTCCGATGAGGAGACCCGGGCTCTTATTCAAAAATTAGCGGACGGCCAATTAGACTCCAGTCGTTATGTTTTCAAGAACGACATCCTTTATGTAAGATTGGCACCTACAGGTGAAAATCCCAGATGTCTATGTTATATCCCAAAAGGGCATAGACTTAGCCTTTTACGGATTTTCCATGATGAACATGATCATCCTGGGGTCGATAAGACCGTTGATCTCGTTACAAAACACTTCTGGTTTCCAAGGTTGAGAGCATTCGTGCAGAAGTATGTAACACACTGTCTAGTATGTCTTTCCCATAAAAAAGTCCCCCGAGCTCCTTTACAGCCCATTCACTCTTGGGAAAAACCAGATTCACCTTTCGAAATCATTCATTTAGATTCCTTAGGTCCACTTCCTGAAACCAATGGCTATCGCCATGTTCTTATAATTGTAGATGCCTTTTCTAAATTCTGTTTGTTATACCCTATGCACCGACTAGACGCTGACGAACTAAAACACCATTTCACTAATATGATCTCCCTCTTTGGTACCCCTAAGCTAATAGTAGCCGACAGAGGTCGCATGTTTCAGAGTAACGATTTTCTAAGTTGGGTCAAAGACATGGGTTGTGATACTCACCTTATAACGCCCGAAATGCACCAGTCCAACGGGCAGGTGGAACGATATTGTCGCACCGTGCTTAACATGGTACGCGTTGAGTGCAACCATCGACAGCAAAAGTGGCCCAGCGTAATGTGGAAACTGCAGTTGATTCTTAATATCACAAAACACAGAACAACTCAGTATTCAGCTTTGAACCTATTGATAGGTATTGATGCTGCAACGCCACTCATTCGTAGCTTGGTTCGTGACGTGGCCTTTGAGGGTTCGAGCCCTAATAGGGAAGCCCTTCGCGA
Organism: Apamea sordens; assembly: GCA_945859715.1. Taxonomy (NCBI): domain Eukaryota; kingdom Metazoa; phylum Arthropoda; class Insecta; order Lepidoptera; family Noctuidae; genus Apamea; species Apamea sordens. The sequence goes on from OX244002.1 coordinate 5,227,702, forward strand.
AATGAGTCGCCAAAGAGCACTTGAACGTCTCCGTTCAAATCAAGGACATCAGGACGCCTATGTCAATAAAGGGCGAAAGTCACCTCGTGTCTTCGATTTGAATTCTTTTGTGTTTGTGAGAAAACAGGCACAATCAACTGGAAAGCTGGATTCGTGTATGCGAGGGCCGTATCGTGTGACGAAGATACTACCACACGGTCGTTACGAGTTGCAGCTCTTGGCTGGCTCGTACGGGAAGTCGACACAAGCAGCTGCGGAATACATGATCCCGTGGCAAGGGGAATGGACTCCCGACGTGTGTTCTGCTTTCTTTAATGGTGAGTGATCTGTTTTTGCAAAAGTGTAATGAGCTTTGCTATGTGTTTTATGTAAGCAATACACTTTACTAAAGTTGATTGATTTGATAATCATTGCCAGTACATTTAGAGGTTTCCTTTAATCTAATGAGTGCTTTCTTGTTGCTATTGACAATGCTGAGCGATGTTGAAGGGAAGTCGAGTCTTGCAATTTGAGATGGGCCTCTGTCCTGGAGCGCATCGGACATGCTATCTCAAATTGACGGATACACTTCAAGTGAGGTACGGTTTCATGTTATTGGATGGGCCTGTCTTGGAGCGCATCGGACACGCCATCCTAGTATATGAAACATACCTTAGGAAGAGCTTGTGAAGGGAAACTGTCTTGGAGTAGCCTGATCGGACGTGTGGTCTTGGAGTGGTGTTCTCAGACATGTTATCCTAGAGCTGTGGTACACGTAGACATAGGTTGGTCTCTGACGTGTCGTGTTTAGTGGAAAGTCGTCTCGTTGATAAGCATCGTATGTACTATGATGTGTCTAGGATTGGTTTGAAACATGCTTTTATGTGAACTGATTCACACACGCAAAGTTATGCCTCACGTAGGTCTCTAACGAGTCGTGAGCTGGCGGTCTTCCGACAAGTCCCGCCCCGGGTGGTTGGTTTGGATATTTGCATGTTTCACACCTATTGCGCGTAAGCTATGCTAGATGAGCCTAACTCGAAACTTGTGACTATGATGTTGAAATGGGTTAAACTCCACCAACAACCATTATTTTGTTTGTACAAAACTGGTATTTTCCGAGGTTTTTATTTATTTTGCAGAATCAGACAGCGGAAACGAGGAGTCTGGCCCTTGTGTTGACCGACCTGTGCAACTCGAACCAGCTACCGACGAAGCTGAGCCACTTGATGAAGCCGAACCGGAACCTTGCACCTCGGGCACGCAGACGCAGCAGACAGAATTGCCCATCAGCACTTCATCTGCAAGCGGATCTTCTATGCCAATGGTGGAAACAGATCTTCAAAGCTAGGAGATAAAGGAGTCCGAGGACGGTCTCCTGTCAGGAAAGGCCGTGTAGAAGATAGGAAGATCAGGAGGGGGAAAACCTATATAAGGCGGTGCACCGTTGGCACCGGCCCTTTTTTCACTTCGAGACATCGTGCGAGTAAGACTGTTAGGACGTCACTCTGTCGGTTGTTTTTAAATTATTTTGTTATTAATCGTGCCATTATTGTTATTTTGTGTGTTTGCTATATTTGTTATTTGATTCTAAATATTAAATTGTTGTCAGTTTGATTTGGTTTAAATTTACTTCCTGTAGGTATTTGCATAATTATTTTTAAAAAAACTCACTTCTGATTTAATTTCCAAAAATATATAAACATATAATAGACAATGATTTATAAAATTAATTTGTATTAATTTAGTACAAAATCAAAATTGAAAATGTTTGACATGTGTTGTGAGTAAAATGAAGACATATCGAGTCAATGACAGATGACAATGACGTTAATGTCATTATAACCTAAAACGGGATATTTTAGGTTTTTGCTCCATTGTTAAGCTCTACTAACTACAAGTACGTAATAAATTGGGAAGTCGTAGAGAAAAATTGCAAAATAACACTGAAAGCTACGAAACGAACACACAAACGCAACGCACGAGACGAGACTGATTTAATTTACAGTCAGTCCCATGACATTGACAGACAGTGTAAAATAAAACGTTCGGAAGTACACTGGCCAAGTAGATGATTAATCGAACTAGAATATTATTATCAAAATATTATATTGATATTATTTTTTTTTTACAGGTGTAATAGATGAATTAATAGATAGTAAGTTATACCTTTTTATAATTATATTTAATGTTTTTTTATTTACGGTTTCACACTCATCTCAGATCCATTCTGGTTTCAGAACGCATGTTTGCTGTCAGGACGCCGCGCGCCGTCGCTCCGTAACACATGCCCATATGTACCATGACAACCGATTTCCACACAACTTTTCAGTTACCTGTTATAAATACCAATAGGTAAACTAAAAAGCTCAATACACACTGTTAACGCTCTTCTCAAATGTTATTTGAAAGTTACATTACTTCTATTGAAATATTATTTTACTATCAAATTATAAAAACAAAAAGTAAATAACAACAGAACTGAGTGTCTTTTAAATTTGTATGCGAAGACATGATCTCCAAATTGTGTATCTGCATTTTAATATCATAAAGTAGGTGATTGGTGGCAATGGCATCTCCAAGGTGCCTTAACTATACATAAAAATAAATGAAATTGAAGTGTCAGTTTGTAGAGTCAAAATAATAGCTTTTTACGAAATGCATTATGAAAGTATATACGGTAATTATAACTTTTTTTTTGTCTGTCTGTATTAAATGGCTGGACTGATTTTGATTAAATTTAGTATGGGGATACATTCAATGAAGAAAGGACATAGGGTACTTTTTGTCGACATACAATGCGGGTGAAGCCGCGGGCGGAAGCTAGTGCGACTACACAATTACTAAAGCATTTTTCATTTTAAAAAGTGTTTGTTGAGTTTCTTACCCGTACTTCTCCATAGGTACCTACAACGCTTTGGAATGGGCAGTTTAATATTTCTGACTGACGGACTCGTTGACAGTTCAAAAGTTCCTATAATTGGCCTAATTGAAATTAATGCTTTGAATTTGAGTTTACCTATCTAATTGCATTTTAGTCGCCATTGTATTTTATAGATTAGATAAAATATAGTGTAAATCGTAATACTTAAAATAAAACCACCAACTACATGGTAGGTAGCATTATAGATTACAATATAGATAGCATTACCGATTTGTAGCTTTGCAAAACTTACCGTATCTGATTTTCCAATAATTTATGGCGTTTGTTTGTAAGGAGATTGAATAAAAATAATCAATTACTGGCTGAATGAGCAGAAAAAAACTATGAAAAGCCAATAAAGAAAAAAAAGACAAGTAAAACATAATGGCATTCCATGATTTTCTAAATAGCAAATGGCCAGTAGTGAATTAATAATTTGATTACATATTTAGTACTTACTAATTCCATGGTCGATTCATAAAGGTTATATAAATTAATTTACATTTTATTGAAAAAAACACTGACATTTTAAAAGAAAAGTGTGTTTTTCCCAATACGTTTTGTGTTTGTGTAAAACTAATTAAATATGATTAGTTATTCGAATCTTTTATGTAGGTAGGTAAATAGGGTAAGGGCTGATTTTTCCATCGCCAGATAACTTTTATTCGACGAATAAAATTGACCTTTGACAGTTTTTGTTGAAATAACTGTCAAAATTTCAAAATGATTCCTCAGATATAGTTATCAGATGATTGAAAAATCAGCCCTAAATTAAAATAATAGGTAAGTATAGCAGGCCGAATAATCTTATAAAAGCCATTTACTATTTAAAAGTAAGAAAAAAAGTAAAACTAAATGGCATTCAATATTTTTTTTACCTGTAATAACCAGAGTGAATTTTAAACAGGTCGATAACCGCAAAAAGGTTTGACTAAATAGGTTTACATACGTAAAATTCCATAATACAATACCAAGAAAAAACCAGTTTTGATATAAAATAGGTAGGTACCTAAGTCATTTGAATTGATTTGAAACTTGAACTTCACTATCAGATTAGCATTGGGGTTAAAATCGTAGATTCAAAGTGCGGTACTAACATGTTCATTCATTCATCCAATATTATTCTATTACTTCTTTAAAATAACATGATGCTCAATTAGCTTAATATAACAACGATTGTTACAAAACGAACCGCTAAGTATTTTCAATTAATCCTATTACGTTTTATGACATTTTTATGGAGGCCACTTTACCCAGACTGACCCAAATTGATTCAAGGGTAGTAAGAATGAACTTTTTAATATAAAAAATACGTTCTGTTTTAGGTACCTTAAGATTACTTATAAGGAAACGTCAAAACGGTGTTAATTCGATTATATTTACAGGTTTTTTAAGTTAAAATATTGTCTAAGTAGGTACCCTTTATCTTCGAAATTCATTTAAAATATAGTAAAAAAAAATCTACTCATATTAGCACACTGTATATTTTTCTTAGACCCAGATAACATTATGAACTTTGAGCAGCCAATCACATGTGAATAATCTTGTGCGCAGTTAGTGTGAACGATTAGTGTCACTCTATATTATAATATTATGCACTTAAGTATCGATATCGATAAGTATTTCGATTTAATACTTTTGGAATTGGATTTCCGTCATATAGAATGGAATGAAAATGAATGAATGAAATTAAAATGGAAAGTGTCAATGAGCCCGATACTCCCTCGTTCATGTGACGTCAACGTAAGTACGAGTATTCCACTCAGTTTTGACAGGAGAACATAACATCTAGAAGTCCTTAGAAATTTCTGAAATAGCTGTGAAACAGATGATAAAAGTAACTGTGTGAAAAAGGCACGTTGGCATCGATAGTCGCACTTATCGATAAGTATTTTGATTTAATACTTTTGGAATTCGATTTGAGTTAAATCAAATGGAATCGAAAGTTTCAATGAGCCTGATGCGAGCATTCAAGTGATGTCAACGTACTTATGTCATTGGGTTCTTATTATTGAAATGGTTCTTAATATGTTACTTATCTTCTAGTTCTTAGAAACTTCTCAAATATCTAGCTTTAATACCCTGGCGAAAATAGCGGGAAATAGAGTGGGACTCGCATACAAAGGGTCGTAGCACCGTACAATATTTAACACTATATATTTTAGATATTTCTTGTTATAGCGGTCATAGTAGTCTGTGAAAATGTCAAGTGTCTGCCTACTACAGATAGATACAGACGGATGGACGGACGCACGGGCAGACAGCGGAACCTTGGCAAAAAGGTCCCGTTGGCACACTTTGGGTACGGAACTCTAAAAGTCATCATCTGCCTAGCCTATTCCCAACTACGTTGGGGTCGGCTTCCAGTCTAACCGAATGCAACTGAATACCAGTATTTTACATGGAGTGACTGCCTATCTGACCTCCACAACTCAGTTACTTGGTAATACGATACCCTTTGGTAAGACTGGTAGTCAGACTTTTGGGCTTCTGACTATCCGTAACGAGTGTCAAAGATCCACGAATGACAGCCGGGACCAACGGCTTAACGTGCTTTCCGATGCACGGAGAGGTCTCGATATGTAAAGATGGTCTCCTATCCACAGACCAACCGCGGCAAGTGTTGCTTAACCTGATCGATCGACCTATGCGGCTGTTATTATTTAGCCAAGAGCCCCCGGAAACCTAAAAAGTACCAGTATAAAATATACTTTTTACCATTGATAGTCCGTTCGTTCGACCATGCTGCATCTGGAACGCCAAACATATTTACTTTCTCATAGGGAATGGTATTTTTCCTACTATCGCGTAGACTTACGAATATATAATATTTATCTAGATGCTACGCAAGTCAGCAATGTTTTTCTTGAATTATTCACTATCACGAAAACCACGTTTTATTCAGGTCGTGCCGTGCGCTATCACAATCTAATATAATTAGAGACGCAACAGCGACCCGGCTCGGGATAACAGAATAATTAACTTAGTTTGCGGCGACTTATGAGCAAAGCCAAATATAGCAGGCGTTATGTAATTAACTGTATACACTGGAACACTAGTATTTTAAAGGTTTTATTTGTTATGTGGACACAAACACACAGAAGAGAGAATCAAAGATTTACCTATGTAGTGACAACAATTGAAAAGAATATGCTTATATAGTTTGGTCGATAATCGTTGGAGGATGGTAGTGGTGATGTGGCGGCCATCTGTATCGCCACATGCGAACTAAACATCACACTAATGTCACGCAAAGTTCTACATCGCGCAAGCAGAGTTTACCGCGCGACTAGCATTACAACGTCCCGACATTAATCGTCGGGCAGTAGCCCACCAGACACGACACCCGTCTGGTTGGAAGTTTTTCCCTTTTTTATGGAGGATGGGTGAACTTTTCACCCTGTTCCTCATACCTCTATTATTATAGACTGCGCACTCCGTTGCGACGTTGTTCCGGATCCTTCACGGCAACAACAAATACCTACTCTCAAGCTTTAAGGTATTACCAATTTGTGGCTCCGTAGAGTGATTTGATAATATAAACTGTAACAGAAAGTCGCAGTCGAAAGTAGGTAGGTACGTCAAATAATTTGACATACTTAATCATAGTATAAAATGGTTTTGATAACATCCAGTACTTAAAGAGGAAATCCACGCGGATAGCGGTTTGTACATACCTACTTCGTCGTACTAACTAATAAATAAAAATATCAATAAGTGATTAAAGTAGGTATACCAAAAAATAAAAAACAGAAAAAAGAGAAAGAATTTATTTTTTATTAGGAAATGGCTACCTAATTTATTTTCCTACCTACTTTGTTTTTCCGTTTCCCAGATTTCTATTGGTGCCGTAAAACCTGTAATATATCAGAAAAGTCCTCGAAGAAACTTCGAAGGCCAGGCCTCAAGCAGGCCCCGTTCAATTGTTGTACGGAAACCTGTTGGACTGAAAAACATAACCAACATTCCACCGAGCCTTTAATATTACTTCGAAATATTTGTAGATCTAAGCCACAAGTATCCCTAATACCAATCGCAAACAAACAAATGTATGTTCTTTACACAAGTATTCCTTTCACAGCGATAAGGACGAATTTTCTGATGGCCTTTGATTTATTTTCCCTCCTGTTTATACATATACTTATACTAGCTGCGCCTCGCGATTTCACCCACATAGGTTTCGATCCCGTGGGAATATCGGGATAAAAAGTATCATATATGTTAATCCTGGTTATAAACCATCTGTGTGCTAAATTTCATCCAAATCCGTTCAGTAGTTTTTGCGTGAAAGAGTAACAAACATCCATCCATCCATCCATACAAACTTTCAAGTTTATAATATAATATTAGTAGGATATATTATTATTTTAAGACTGTTAGCTTTTTAAATTATGTAAGTAAATATAAATAAATAGATAGATTCCTTTGATCAAAACATTTAAACGTAAACTGACAACACCGCCACGTTTGCAACACACAGATGAAAAGACAACCTAATAAAAATAAAATGTCTTTTTGGAAGCATTTCGTGGAAGTTGTACTAGTAAATTACCCATTTCAGTTAGGGTAATAATGTAAAAAGAAAAAGGTCTAATTTGAAACAATAAAAAGTAAATGAGCTACCTAGGTACCTATTTGTAATTCATGTTTTGGTACACAGAGAAAATACCAGTCTGTAAACGAGATTGTGACTCTGAATTTCGTAGTATTTTGTGAGCACGCTTAATAATATTTTATCAAGCTTGTTTAATTTCCGTCCTATTGTATTAGATGAATAAATCATAGTTGAGGTCTACCTCTACCTCTTTAAGTGGGCTCCCAATAAATTTAGTTGTTAGAAGTTGAGATGCTTTATTTAGTAACTAGCTTCAGCCCGCGACTTCGTTCACGTGGAAGTCGTAAGATTCACAATGCCTGTACTAAAATAACTGCCACATTTTTATAAAACTCCTCGCCGCTATTACTTCATCAAGAACAACGCAGTCACGCAGACAGACACGTAAAACGAGTTTAATTTAGGTATATTATGTATAGAAGTAGATATATATTTTATGATACCCAATTGTAACTTCGAGTGTCCAATAGATTTTTGAATTTTTAATCAATCATTAATTTTAGATAGGTTCCACGCGGGCCCAGTGTTGGTTCGTACTTGACACGTCTTCGAATTTTTGGTTCTAGGACATGCCGGTTTCCTCACGATATTTTCCTTCACCATTTTGAGAGCCAGTGGTGATGAAATTATCTACACAAAGTAAAGCGCCTGCTTGGGTTCGAAACCACCCACAAGCTACAACTCGTAAGTCGGGTAATTTAATAGCCCAATTTTGAGGAAGACTATAAGCTATTTAACATCATTCAGGACCCTTAGGAACCGAGCGAAAACAAGAAAAGTCAGACCGCCAAGCGAAAGCGAAGTGGGTCGTAGGAAGTAGAAATTTCACGCGGACAGAAGCTAATAGTCATCATATAAATACCTATTGGAGTCAATTTATTATAAAAGCTCCACCAACTGCATTAAGATAAACTGAACAGACTTCCTAGTCGCACCAAAACAAGGGAAGTCATAAAAATCACTATCAGCCGCACGTGTAACGATTACAACTTTTATTATACCTATCATCCATTCAAAGGAAAACACATTTCGTTTATATCTGTGAAATATGCGTAGATAATTACGTTTTTTTTTTTTTTAATATTGGGTGAACCGACATTAAAGTTATAGGTATTGGATTATGTTCGTTGTCTGTATTTCTCTATGAAATAATTTCTGTTCACTTCTCCGTTTAGAAGTATACGCAAATTTTTCAGCAAATTTTGGTGGGAATTATAGATAATTTCTACTTTTCAGGAGATGAAAACGTTCATCATCATCATGATATTCTAAAACTCAACGGTTAGGCTGACTTAGGCCACTTCAGACACCAATCTACATGGTCTTCCCATGATCTGACCAAGATTATGTCTTTAAAAGAGACTGTGAGGAAACACCGACCTCATCTAGTGTTTAAAATATCATTGACGTGTAAAAGTCACATGATCTGCCTAGCCTTTTTCCAATCTTGTTAATCGTTCGTTAATCGGTCGGCTTCTAATTTAACCGGTTGAAGCTGAATACCAGTATTTTACATGTAGCAACTGCCTATCTCACCTCCAAAACCCAGTTACCGGGTAATACGATACCCCTTGGTAAGACTGGCTGTCAGACTTTCGGGCGTCTGACGTCCCGTAATAACTGTGAAAGATCCACGAATGACAGCCAGAGACACGGAGGGGTCTTGGTATGTAAAGATAGACCCATGCACGGACCAACAGCAAGCGTAGCAGTAGCTTAACCAGATCGATAGACCCGTGAGGCTTTTATTACAATGACTGTTGTATAGGTATTGTATCTGTGTTACTAGCTAGTTTTAAGTACTTTAAATTGTAATCTGTGGAGAATGTAGTGGGTAGCAATATCGTTTTAAAATCTAATATTTAAGTTATTATGACTGCTTTTTTGTTGTTGTTCTTAATTGCCCAAGCCCCTCACGCATAAAAGCGTATGTAAAAAATTATAAAATAATTTATGATTTGTCATTTATTTACTAACACCACAAATCATTAAACATAATTCTGGCGCTATAATCTTCACAGGATTGACAGGAATAAAACGATGTTTTAAATTCGTTTAGCACCAATCGTAGAAATTTGTGGTGCAAGTGAGCCTTAGGTATTTAAAAATGTATTTCTCGCTGATGCTCTGCAGTTAGTTGTTGAGCAGTTGAGCAGTGGTCGCCCAGTGGTATCGGCCGCGATACGAGTTGTAGGGCGTGGCATCGAACCCAGACAGACGTTTTATGTAAATAATTTCATCATCGCTGCTCTCAAAATGGTAAAGAAAAACATAGCGAGGAAACCGGCATGTCCTAGAACCAAAAATTCGATGAAATGCGACATATACCAACCCACACAGGGCCCACGTGGTAGATTACAGCCCTCTCCCTCTCGAGGAGGCCTGTGTCCCAGCAAAAAGTTATAGGCTAATTACGCTAATGCTCTGCAGTGCAAGCAAACATAACAGAGCACACTAGTAGAAAGATCACAATAGCACTTTAAAAAAAAAATCCTTCCACCAAACTACATGTAACCTGTGGGTCGGCTCTCGGAAATTGTCCAAATTGAGCAGTAATGGGGCTTAAAACGTCCACGATATACCCTTTTAAGATGGGATTCATATGAAATAGTTATGTTGCTATTGAACTAACGAAAGGCTCTACTGGTACTTATGTAAGAAGTAGTAGCACTCGAGGCCAGTTTCACGATGTCCAAGTAGGCACTAGTTACCAAATAAATTAAAAAATGCAACAGGATTTGGAGGCGGAGGACAGGGTTTTTTGGCGCATCCTGGAAGAGGCCTACGAGTATGTCCAGCAGTGGACTGCAATAGGCTGAGTTAATTGATTGAACAGAATTTGTATGAAATGATCTACCAATAAGTTAACGTGAATTTATCAAGGTGGTGGAACAGATCCTAGGATCGTGTCACGTTTTTAGTTGAAAATTCTTAGCTTATTTCTTCAACTGTAGCAGTCCTAGATTTTCAGTCTAATTAGTCTGAAGATCTTTTTTTTTTCTTTTTTGACGATGGGAAGTCATCAAATGACTCCTCCCGCTCTGGGTGGAGCAGGAGGGAGTGTCAGGCTCTTACTGACTAAAACCCACCCGTGTTCCTTCCTTAGCCCTTTATGTTCCAGGGCAGCGGTAAACCCTTTCGGATGTTCCCGCTACCCTGGAGTCTGAAGATCTTCCAAAATTGTTTTTTCGAATCGCTGACCTTTAATTCAACATTGCATGCGGACCTTATTTACAACCTAATCAATATTTAGGTAATTAAGTGACTAAGTATACGTTATTTGTTTTGGAAGCAGGGCTGAAGAGTCGTAGGCCTGCTGGGCCCGGCGGAATAAACTGCTGGTCAAAACCTTCCCAAGCGTCGCCATATCGACCTGCACCCTAATTGCGTGACACTTTCAGGCAGCATCTGTATCATTTTAATTTGAAGGATATTGCTAATCCATTGCATCATATGTTCGAAAAAATTGTCTGCTCAACAAGGTAAATAACTGTTGAAAATGTAGTGTATAACGCAATTACCCCGGGGTACTTCTCGCTCTGTACTTCTCGCATCCAGCGGATTCCTGTGCCCTTCACAAAGTCGAAGTTAGTTAAGTAACTTCTATATTCAACTATAGGGTAAAGAGAATGAACATATTCGATTCGATTGTATCATTTTCAGTAACAACGTTACTTTGCACAGCAAGCACACGCTTTCGGGGAATCCGTTGTTAAAAATACACCGGCTCAAATACAATCGCTTATTTTAGAAATTGCCGATCACTGCTCGATTTTTTTTTTTTTTGTACTAGACATAAAACGAGGTGCAAAACCAACCTACGTGTTGTTTATTCAGTTTCAGGCACGATAAGTAGAGCTTTGTACACGAGTGCGAACCAATAAAGTTGTATAAGTAATAACGTGATGTCGCAGTTTCTATTGGAGATTCATACAGTAGCCGATAAATAAACAAAGGCCGCGTATCCGTCACTCTAACGCCGTCATCCACCGTAGTTTCGAGTGGTTCGGCGCAACCGCTAGAACTCGGCCCGAGATTGTAACGGGCTTATGCGATGTGCCGGCAATACAGAAAAACTTTAATCTTATCACACTGCCGTCGCACCGCGCGGTTCGCCTGATTTTTGTTCTGTCTACCATGCCGAGGTCCGTCGCGGTGGACACTCGATCGCCGTCACCGGGACGTCACGTTCAGTTTGAATAATCTCGTTTCCCGGTGACTTCCCGATGACGGTGGTCGTGGACTGGCGTGGACATAAGCCCGAATGAGTGCGATGATTTTTTCTACAAAAATTGTGTGGAAACCTGCAGCTAATGTACGAATGCCTCTCAATGTTTGTGAGCATGGCGCGAACGCGCATAGTAAACGTAACGTAAATTCAACGATAATATCTACCCCTTTTCCACATAACATTTACTTCGTTTTAACTTAATTCATATGTATGACTCCCCACGGTGGACGGATGACCTTATGAAGGCCGCATGAATCCACTTTACGCATGCACGCATGAATACACATGAATGCAAGGAGCACATAACCCGTCGAAGTGGAGGTGCTTGGGGGAGGCCTATGACCAGCAGTGGACGTCTTTCGGCTGAAATAATGATGATAGCGATGGTATCTATGGGTGGTGATTATTTAAACCAAAAGCCTATAGAATAAATAGTTGTATTTCGATTCATAAATCGTTTGTATGTACCATAGATATCCGTGGTACATAAGTTACTTTTCCGTCACGACTACTCACGAGTTTGTTTTAAGGCTTCAGATCATTTGAACATTGTATCAGCAATGCTCCAAACAATCACCATGAGGTTGCATATTCATCATTAATATTTTTAAACTGTAATAAACCATTCAAATAATCGTCTATCATGTAGTAATCGCTACAGCGTGCACTGCATCGAAACTGCTAGACACGTACGTTACAAGTGCAAAACTATTACACAATGCAATACAATACATATGTTATTTGAATGTGGTCATTAAAGATCATAAAATAAAAATAAGGTGTCATATCACATTCTGTCATTTACGGCGTGCAAATTGCTTACTAATAGCTCACTAAACTAGCTTCTTGCGATGTTATTGAGTACCTTTGGCCAGCAAAAACCCACATTCATATTCACTGCTACCATTCCCTTAAGGGGTGAAGCGCCAGGGTAACCTGCGAAATTCAAACTTTCGAAATCCAAAATCAATAATTTTAAAGGATATTGCTAATACATTGCTATGTTCAAAAATGTGTCTGCTTAGCAACGTAAATAACGGAATAAATGTTGTTGAACTGTCAAAACGAAAGCCACTCCTACTGATGTACACCGATTTCAGTAAGGCGTTTGATAAAATCTCGCACTATACTGATAAAAAAGCTGGCGACATATGGTATCACGGGACCCTTGCTGAAGTGGTTGGAATCATACCTCGCTAGCCGTGAATTTTATGTTGTGGTGAATGGTTTTCGCTCTATCAACAACTATCGCATGACTTCCGGTGCCCCACAGGGTTCTCACTTGGCCCCCATATTATTTATCATCTTTATAAATGATCTTCCCCACTGCTTTCACTTTTCTGAGTGTTTTTTGTACGCAGATGACTTAAAGTTTGCCAGGAAGGTTGAGTCATCAAATGATATCATCTTCTGCAGGATGATCTGAAGTCTGAACAGAGTAATTGAATGGTGCAAGAATAACAAAATGGAATTGAACTTATATAAATGCTACCACCTGTCATTTTCTATAAAAGTTCACCGATCGAACTACTTCATAGATAATCAAAATATTCATGAAGTAGAAACTATAGGGGATCTAGGAGTGCTGTTTGACAAGAAATTTACGTTTATGCCCCACATCGAAATTACTATTAAAAAAGCTTCCAAAATGTTAGGATTTGTACTACGCAATACCAAGGGTTTCAAACAGGTCAGCACTAAAATATTGCTGTATAATAGCCTTGTCCGGAGCATACTGAAGTATTGTAGTTGGAGACCACATTACGCCACTCATAAACTTCTCTTAGAAAGAGTCCAGAAACAATTTCTATGGCACCTTGCTTTTTTCAAAGGGAAAAGCAAGTAGCTGCCCTCCTATCTGTCCCGTCTGCAAACTTTCAAGATGCTCTCGTTATCAACTTGACGAGAAGTTATGGATGCCCTGTTCCTATACAAACTACTCAGAAAGCAAATAGACTGTCCACAGTTACTGGGTCTCCTCAAGTTTCGTGCACCAACCCGCTATCCTAGAAATCCCATCACTCCGCTTTACCCGCCATTGCGTAGAACTGTCCTACGTGCTAACTCACCGCGAATTTCCGCGAATGTGTAAAATTTCAAACAGCTGCAGTGATCTGATTGACGTTCACCACGATAGCATAGTAAAATTTTGTAAATTAATTATTGAATGCACAAGACCTAATTTGACTTGCCAATTTGTTAATTTTTATACCTGTTTAACGTTACTTAATTTTTAATTATTATCTAAAGTAAACCAAATATTTAATCTAAGTTTAATTTAATTTATTTATCTGTTTCTTTTTTTTCTAATTTTATTTTATTACCAATCAATATATACATTTAATTCGATTATCTTGATTTGTTTGTTAAATTTTTAGATCTATGCTTTGTTTTACACTAATTGTATCTTTAATAATTCACAATTAATTGCAATAATGAAAATGTATAGTGTAATGATATAATGTAATATAAATAAAATTGTGCATGTGGTGTTAGCCTGTATGTAATCGTTGCACTTACAAATGTATATGTGTGCTTTTAAAAGAAATGTAACGTGTAAACAATTGTAGGCTAACCTAAATAAATAAATAAATACTGTTAATGTGTTACGAAATAACCACGCAGTTTGCCAAAACATTATAAAGAAACAAAACTCTTTTGTTGATTTTGAAAACACAGAAGCTTAAAGACATTTCGCCTCATTATCTCAAAGTCAAGACAACAAAGGGACTCTGAAGACATCCCTTTTGAAAGGACAGCTCTTCATAAATGCTGAATATTCCGAGGATTCATTGTATACGCAATAAAATTGATGGTTTTTACATATACATGAATATTTACTTTCTAAAGTACCTATAATATTTTTCTTAACGTTGTGAATGTGAAAACAATGTGGGTTTTTGGTTTTTTTTTTTCTCAGTTTTAATCATGGTCTGGTAGTTTGAGTCATTAATTTATAAGGCCTACCCAAATGTCCTTTCTTTGTATTTATTCGTCGAATCGTATGATTGACGTGTAAAAGTGTTATACAAACTTACCTACAGAAATAAAATCATTTATCATTTATAAGCTTGACATACCTATGTGTTTCCTTTTTTTCAGAAAAGGGTTTTTTTGCATACCAATATCGTGTGACGTCATGGTTTTTGTAAGGGGTGCTACACAAACTACACACATGTGCAGTTACGCACATTCGGTTGGCAGTATTTGTTGAACAATAAAGCCGACCCTGAAGCAATTATTACACATATTCGGCTTTCATTCGGTTCAAGCCGATCGGCAAACTTCGTTTAGCATCTGACCTCGCTTAATCATATTCGGATCGGCCTGGCACAATTCGAGCTAAGCGTGAGGCTTTTTCCCGAACATATCACTATACTAATAATAAAGCTAAGAGTTTGTTTGTTTGAACGATCTAATCTCTGCACTTCACGTGACCCTATGACCCTTGGGAGCCGAGCAAAAATAGAAAAAAGATAGAAAACGAAAAATAGCGCGGGCGGGCGATAGGATGCGACGCGTTGGCTCGGGGCGCTTTCGCGAACGAAATCGCGGGCAGAAAATAGTATTAAATATTTTCTATTTTACCGCCCACATCCGACCCGAACATCCGACCCGAACACGTTTCTAACCCCTTTTTTTTAAATCAAACGGGATATCATCATATGACTTCTCCCGCTCTGAGCGGAGCGGGAGGGCGTGTCAAATGTTTACTGATTAAAACCCACCCGTGTTCCTTCAGTTGCCTGGCCTGCCTGGATGACCCGGGCCTGGTCCTTGCCGGGCGGCGAGCTGCCCATTGCTACCCTTGCACGAGGACGCGGCGGTGCTCCGCCCGGGCAGACCTCCACCGTATACTCCACCGTGTCCTCCGGGCGATCCACACAGTGGTGACACTCTGGCGTTCCCTCCCGCCTTATCCTGAACAGGAACCTCCCGAAAGAACCGTGTCCGATGAGGACTTGCGTCAGGCGGAATCACTCCTCAAAGAGGGACGTGTATAACCCCTTAGGTTTCGTTTGTTTACGGAACGAGCAGCCAACAATTTTAATTACAGAGTTTTAAACTTCCTTCCTTCCACATTTTCATACAGTACCAACCGGACAGAGTATGGCGGCTCTCTCGAGTATTTCCACATTCGAGTTCTTCGCAGAGCCCCACAGCTCAACTCCGTGTGTCCAGACAGGTTTTAATACTGCTTTGAAGAGTACTTTGTTTTCCAGTGATACGTGTGAGGTCCTTCCTAAGAGCCAGTTTAATTTTCGAAGTAGGATGTTAAGCTCGTCACGTTTTTTCTCTATGTGGTATCTCCACGTGTGTTTCCTGTCGAGACGTACGCCGAGATACTTAGCTGTTGGCCCGTGTGGATCTATGGATCATCCTGGTTATAAACTATTTGTGTGCCAAATATCATCCAAATCCATTCAGTAGTTTTTGCGTGAAAGAGTAACAAACATCCATCCATCCTCACAAACTTTCACGTTTATAATATTAGTAGGAAGTACAGAGGCGGACTTAATGCCATAGGCATTTTCTACCAGTCAACCTTTGATTGCATCTACCACTGTTTGTCTCATGTAAATTGAGGAAAAAATATTTTAAATATAAAGTAGGGGTGATAATATAGTATAGTGGTATTAGTAGGTATAGTGGTGAGCGGCCTACTTCTAGCAGTGTCCTTGACCACCGAAGCGGGAACGACGTGAATTAAAACAATATCTATTGGGTTTCTAAATATCTACTGTCCCACTGCTGGGCTTAGCGTTCCTAAGTCCTTCCAGGAACTCTTTTCGCGCGCCACCTCAATCCATCCCCGCGGTACGCGTCCAGGCTATCTCGCCAACACTTTCTGGTCCGACATCGGCGGCGCCATCCATCTTAAGACACCCATTGTGTGGAGACTTTTGCCCTTCGTAGTACCTTGCAGTGTATACCAAGCACATAACATACGAAACGTAAACAAAACAACATAATTTCCAAACAAGAACCCGGATCTTCCTTTTTGAGATAGACAATCCATTTTTCCTCGCAAAGCAACTTTTGTGGAAGTTGTTTTTTAACGATCGATTTTTCCAAGAATGTTACTGAAAGTAAGTACCTAACAAAATATGATTCACATGAAAACATACTCGAGATATATTGAAAAACTCCATAAGTAGGTATGTAAAAGAGTTGTACATATATATTCAAATTTGATTTGTTTCAAATTGACGTTATGTAAAGTTAAACA
The DNA here is from genome assembly GCA_945859715.1 of Apamea sordens. Taxonomy (NCBI): domain Eukaryota; kingdom Metazoa; phylum Arthropoda; class Insecta; order Lepidoptera; family Noctuidae; genus Apamea; species Apamea sordens. The sequence continues at coordinate 5,244,680 of OX244002.1, forward strand.
AATATCAACTTTATTAAAATAGTTATTAAGTTGATTTCAGAGTGACTCGCATTATTGAAAAAGTTATAAAAATGTTTGAAGTTGTAGCGTAAACTGAACTTTATTGTGTAGGAATTAAAGTTATTTTTCCATAAACTCATATTTGTTTACATTTTTGGCGAATCTGTCGCGATATTAGATTAGTGTAATCAGCCTATAATATTTCCAGTGCTGGGACGCAGGCCTCCTCTCTGTGAAGGAGGGGGATCCACCACGCGGACCCAGTGTGGGTTGGTGGATGTCACATATCTTCGAACTCTTGGTTCGAGGACATGCCGGTTTCCTCACGATGTTTTCCTTCACCGTTTTTAGAGCAGTGGTAATGAAATTATTTACACAAAGTAAAGCGCCTGCCTTGCCGGGTTCAAACTCTAAGTCAGGCCGTTACCACTGGGGCACCACGGCTCTCAAAAACGGTGAAGGAAAACATCGTGAGGAAACCGGCTTGTCCTAGAACCAAAAGTTCGAAGACATGTGACATCCACCAACCCGCACTGGGTTCCGCGTGGTGGATCCCCCTCCTTCACAGAGAGGAGGCCTGCGTCCCAGCACTGGAAATATTATAGGCTAATTACACTAATCTAATATCGCGATAGATTCGCCAAAAATAACTTTAATTCCTACACAATAAAGTTCAGTTTACGCTACAACTTCAAACATTTTTATAACTTTTTCAATAGTGCGAGTCACTCTGAAATTGGGGTCCGCGTGGTGGATCCCTCTCCTTCACAATAATATGTACATATAATATAATATATAATATCTGGTGTATTGTGTGTCTTTTAGTTTGTGCCAAATAAATGTTTTTTCATTCTTTCAAAATATAGCCTAGGCACTAGTTTTGTTTTCAAATATAACACCTAAGACAGGTGTTTACACCAATATACGCAAGTTTATATCTATATAGGAATATTGGAGTTACATAAACTAATTAATTTTATGCCAATAAAACAGGAGGGAGAAGCTCGTAGCTAAGTAATAAAAGCAACTCGGGTTGATCGATCAGTTTAAGCTACGCTTGCCGCGGTCAGTCCGTGGATGGGTGACCATGTTTACATACCGAGCCCGTCCGTGCCTCGGAAAGCACGTTAAGCTGTTGGTCCCAGCTATCATTCGTGGATTTTTGACAGTCGTTACGGATCATCGGAAACCCGAAAGTCTGACAAAGCGTCCTTCCAAGGGCATCGTATTACCCTAACTGGGTTATGGAGGTAAGTTAGGCAGTCGCTTCATGTAAAATACTGATATTCAGCTGCATCCGGTTAGACTGGAAGCCGACCCGATGATGATTAGTAAATAGTTCTTTGGATTTTTACCTTTCTTTGCACATAAATACCTACTCCAAAAGAAAGTTCGAAAACGATTTAAAAAAGTATTTACGAGTATATGTAGGCAGTCTTTTACATGAGATATTTTTCGTTAAACGTGGGCAAACTCGAAAGCTATTAATAAACTAAGTCTATTAGGTAAAGAAAGTTTCTTTACCTAATAGACATAGTTTATTAATAGCTTTCGAGAATAAAGACGGAGATATTCTTATATCAAGGACAAAATCGTCAAAAATAATTCAATTATGGATACGGAGGAGGAATTGTTTAAAATTCTCTTAGCAACGGATCCGCTATCTATAAACCACAAAAACATAGCCATGCTCCATTGTTATCAAACGAAATTGCCCTCACCCACGTGACTAGCCGATATATTAAAATGCCATCGAGTGATATGAAAAAACCCTACTAAAACCACAATAGTTTTTGACCGACGCCTACTGTTGGCGTTCGTTTTATTAAATATCTGCAATATTTGCACATCAGATTATGTACGCAATTTTGACGGATTAATGAACTTAGTTGGTACGAGACTTCTCTGACGTAGGTTATTAGTCGATTTGAAGTGTTGTCGCTATGAAACCAATCCGAAATTAAAATTAGAGGAGAATTATTTTATAGTAGAGAACCAATTGTTTCATGGGCCTGTATAACAATTATATTGACTTTATCTGTAATTTAATGTGTATGTATAAGATAACTTATTGGAACAAAGTTCCTTATCGCGCGTTGCGAAAGGGGGCTAGACGGAAAAAATTAAGACCAAAAGTTGGAACGACACTTTTTGCTATAGTTGTAAGCCGTGTGGCGTGCGCGTGTTTCTCTGTCTGTCTCTCTCTCTTATAGAGAGCAAGCCAGTTATACTTCGTTCCATCCGGGTGTCCCTTGACACCTCTCAAGTCTTTTTTATTTAACTAACATACACTTTATCTTGATTAATCAAATAACACACATACGTCTTACTCATGGAGGTAGGCAGAACGACACCTGCTACGATCCTTACTCAGTGTAGCGAAATAAAAAGGAAAATTCACCTCTTCAACAATTTTCTGCCAATAATCTAATGAGCTTGTTGCTTGTTAACGTCAAAACTCTGAAATAAATTTGATGGCCACTCATATGAACTAGAAAAAAAACCGCAGAGGTGACGCTGCAATAGGTACTCCTTTTGCCTCGTTTAATAAAATAATTCAACATTTAATCGTTTTAGAACCAAAACTAAAAAGAATAAGGAAAACCTTAAATCAAACGACTCCTAGCCCTTTACATAATATTTTAGCAAACGAGCTTTCTCAGGATAGATATCAAGTTTCTAAAGCTATTGCACATACCAACCGTCTCTCCTTATATTACGCCAGGACCTCCCCCCACCCCCCAGGGTAATACGACCGTAGCTAACCAACCGATATCGATGTCGTACCATCCGTCAGGCTGAATGATTACCTACATTTGCTCCAATCGAAGTAAAAAATAATTTTGTAGCGTTCTCGGTTCATGAAAGAAATGTTATCATCTTTATAGGTACACTAGCATTTTCCGCGACTTCCTGTCCTAATCCAGGCCATGGTCTACATGTGTATGAAATTTCATCAAAATCCGTTCAGCCGTTTATGCGTGATTGAGTAAAAACATAAGAAAGAAAATACATTTACACATACAAACTTACAAATTCATAATATTAAGTAGGGTACAATAACTTACCTTAAACTTACGTTTTTAAACCCAGTTACTAATTTGACAGGTGTGTGTAATGTCAAACTTCTATACTAAAAAAACGCAAAGACAAAAGACTTAAATGTCAGCCGGTCGTTTCTGTAAAAATCTCACCGTGAAAACTCAAGTGAAGTGAGCTTGATGTGAGTGGTCACTAGTGTCAATCCCTAGCATTATTTGGAATGACAGCTCACTCCATGCTCACTTCACCTAAGTTTTCACGGTGAGATGGTTACAGAATCGCACTGCAGATCTACTACTACCTGGGATTAAAAAACGAACTTTAGACACATCTCCATAACTACAATTATTTAAAAATCGCGAAACTCTCAGTCATCTCTCAATATTCTAATTGTATATCAAGATTCAAGAAATTTTAAGACTGTATAAAGTTAAAACTCAATAAGAATATCTTAAAACTTTTGTTGAAGTTACGAAGGCAACGGTTAGGATAGGATATCTTTTAGATTTTCTTAAAGTTCTGTGTAAGCACACTAAAACGAATTTCTTTTTTTTCCTTTATTAATCATCATCAGCCTACAGCAGTCCACTGCTGGACATAGGCCTCTCCTATTGCAACGCCATTCAACTTGATTTTCGGCAACTCTCATCCAGCTGCTACCAGCCATCCTGCGAAGATCGTCGCTCCACCTTGCTTGAGAGCGTCCCACCTTACGTTTACCGATTCGCGGTCTCCACTCAAGAACACGTCTACCACAACTGTCATCGGTTCTATGGCTAATATGGCCGGCCCATAGCCACTTTAGCCACTTCACTTGCTTATTCCGTGAGCTATGTTGAAAACTTTGGTTCTCTGCAGGATCAGCTCGTTGCGGATTCGTTCCCTCAGAGAGACGCCAAGTATAGCCTGTTCCATAGCTCACTGAGCGACCTTGAATTTATGGACCAGCCGTACCGTGAATGTCCACGTTTCGGCTCCGTAAGTCATAACTGGCAGGACGCACTGACTGAAGACCCTAGTCTTTAGGCTCTGTGGAATACGCGACGAGAAGACTCGACGAAGCTTCCCAAAATAAGAACTAAACACGCACGCAGGTTGTTTTTGTTGTTGTTGCATTCTCGTAACTTTAAGAACGTTCACAGATTGATCTCAATCTCAATCTGTCAAAAATACCTCTTTCCGTATATTTTTGACAAGTTTTTGACATTGATTGTGGCTGAGACTGCAACTAGATTTTGAACGTTTTTAATTACGAGAATTGGCCTTCTGACCTTTCTCAAGAACATCACCAATAAGGTACCTACCTAAGTCCATACTTTGGATAGAAAGAAAGAAAGAAAGAAAAATATTTTATTCTGCACAAACAAAACGCACAATTACAACTAAAACAAAATAATAATAGTAAATAAAAAGACATAAGATACACATAGTCAAAAAACTCGATAATACAACGGATAATACAACGTAGGCTTTTTCTAAGGTCATTTCACTCCGCAGATTTGTAACATAAGCTGTACTATTCACTCTGACGTCTAAGAGAGCGTCACATCGCAAAAGCAACATAACCATGAAACATTTGACACCACTATCAATCATATAGTCTGTAACGGAGAAGGTACTGAAGGACAGATTTATACTAACTGACAAATGCTTGTACTGACTGGACAGGTCCACTCAAATCTGTATGGTTCTTCCTCAAAAAACCAATTCAGACACTAATCTACATGGCCCTCATATGATCTGACCAAGATTGTGTAAACAAGCCATCTTTTGTGAAGGCTACGTGGCTACGAATTCGCTACGAGAATTCGTAGCATTGCTACAAACATGGCTACGATTTTTTCCAATAACTTTGAGTAATGTTTTTTTAGATAAAAATCCGAGAAACCTCGGAATATGATTATCTTAGAAACTTATCAATACATGAAATTTCCAAGATATTTCATTTATTACAATATGAAATATCTTGGGAATAAGGCTGGTTTTCCACCAGACATTTTGCGAGCATGTGAAAGCTAAGCTACGAGACAATGTGACCATTAAAATTTCCACTAATGCTAAGCTGTGTTGTGGAGCGAGTAAGATGTGCTATGAAGAAGCGCCTGCGATGCATCGACAGTAGGGATGGTAACAAAAGCGCCTACTGTGAGTACTCTGCTCTGCACATGGCTCACACCACTCGCGCATCCATAGCTCCCATCCATAGCACGCATCTTTCCATATAAAAACATAGCTTAGTTGAACCCGTTTCCACCAGTGCTATACTATGTGCACCAATGAATATGATTGGTGGATATCAAACGCATCCATAGCAACGTAGCATAGCACATCCCTGGTGGAACAGCAGCCTAAGGCTTCAATATAACAAAATATTTTATCTTATTATTATGTTTTACTTGTTCAGTAGACGAATTTTCCAAATCGGTGATGGATACTTTTGTACAGTCAAAGTGAAAACTATTTCCTATCACGAACTTCAATTCAATCACAATATGCAGGATTTTGAAGGAAATCTCAATCCATTGCTTCATATTTTTGAAAAATTCGTCGGTTCAACATCGTAAATAACACAATGAATGTTGTTGAACTGTCAAAATGTTACCTCTCAAAATCACAGTGGTCTTTATTTTCTCTACTGCGAACGACTGATGAGATTAAAGCAAGAAGTTGAGAGAAAGCGGCCGGAATTAATCAACAGAAGGGGTGTGGTTTTCTATCATGATAACGCTAGACCTCACACATCTTTAGCCACTCAGCAAAAATTAAGAGAGTTTGGCTGGGAGGTGTTAATGCATCCGCCGTATAATCCTGACCTTGCACCTTCAGATTTCCACCTGTTTCGTTCTCTTCAGAATTCTTTAGGCAGTGTCAGGTTAACATCACGAGAGGACTGCCAAAACCACTTGTCGCGGTATTTTGATCAGAAGTCCCAAAATTTCTGTAGCAATTGGATCATGTCCCTACCTACAAGATGGCAAAAAGTTATCGAACATAATGGTACCTACATGCTTTAGTTAAATGTAAATAAACTATATTAAAAAATGTTTTGAATTTTCTTAAAAAATGCGAAGAAACTTTTTCCCCAACCTATTATTATCGGATTATTCCTGCAATTACTCAGATTACACAGAATCTTACCAATATTTGGTTCAAGGATGGCATCAAACGATCCCAAAATTCGATAGAATTTTCCTGACGTATTATTCCGAAAATCTGATCCCGTTCTGACAAAGGAATAAGGCAACATATCCACTCATACGTAACCCTGACAGCTTCAGCGATGCGAGCGGAATACAAAAATATTGATGTGAGCGCAAATTGTTTTTGTTTCGAGCGCGCGGGTAAAATAGTGGTGAATATCGGATGACACGCCTCAGTAGGTCGAAACCTTTTAGATAAGTTGACGATATTTACGTCGGCCATTTTTCATAAAATTAATAATGCTAATATGTTTACCTATTTATAGTAAAAAAAAAACAAACTAGCTGTGCTGACTAACTAAATAAGTACCTACCTACACTATAAAACTTACCAGGGATGTTGTATTTTTTTTTTAGTCGCATCATTTGGCCTCGCACATTCGCACGTCTGTTTTTCTTGTAATTTTTTGTTGTTGTTTTTAATGCAATTTTCTTAGTTTAAACACTCCTTTTTAGGGTTCCGTTGCTATTATAGATTCGTCATGTCTGTCTGTCTGTCTGTCCGTCCATATGTCACAGCCACTTTTTTCCGAAACTATAAGAGCTATACTGTTGAAACTTGATAAGTAGATGTATTCTGTGAACCGCATTAAGATTTTCACACAAAAATAGAAAAAAAACAATAAATTTTGGGGGTTCCCCATACTTAGAACTGAAACTCAAAAAAATTTTTTCGTCAAACCCATACGTGTGGGGTATCTATGGATAGGGCTTCAAAAATGATATTGAAGTTTCTAATGTAATTTTTTTCTAAACTGAATACTTTGCGCGAGAGACCCTTCCAAAGTGGTAAAATGTCCTCCCCCCCCCCTGTAACTTCTAAAATAAGAGAATGATAAAACTAAAAAAATTATATGATGTACATTACCATATAAACTTCCACCGAAAATTGGTTTGAACGAGATCTAGTAAGTAGTTTTTTTTTTAATACGACATAAATCGTGTCGTATGTCGTATCGTCGTCACACCTTTCATTCAATCAACTCATGATTTATTTTTTATAGATAATGGTACGGAACCCTTCGTACGCCAGTCCGACTCGCACTTGGCCGGTTTTTTTACTGTTTGTATTTCCTATTTTCCTGTGCGTGTCCCAAATGAAATATTTTTATTTCTTTCTTTCGACGTATCGTAACGTATTAATTTATACTCAACATTCTGTCTCGTCATAATTTTGCTCTCGAGTTACAAACGCACTAACAGACAGACAAAAAAAGAGTCGGGAAACGTCAAGCATCGCGCTCTTTTAAATTCAACTAACGACACAAACCCTTTTAAATTCAATTAATTAAAACAGAAGCATAGCTCTAGCTAAAGAGTAGTAGAAAATAAATAAATCTATCAATATAATTACGTCGCAGATGACCCGGTAATATAAAACATGAGTGTATCAGTTCGTTATCTCCCTCTGTGCAAGGTCGACAGAGGGAGACGGATTATTGTGACACTTGTACCGATTGATTGATAGACTATACTGTTTCATTTTTGATCTAACGTTTACCGATATAACCAACTGTTTAACAGCCGGACTATTCTGTAAAAAGAAAGAAAGAAAATACGTTTATTTCCGGTAAACATGACGCAGACGAAGAACACAAACACAAAAAAGATCAAGTTAACAAAATAATAGTTTAAGTAGTGTAATAATAGCGAACAAAATATGCGTCACATCCACGCAGAACGACCATTGCACAGCATAATGTACAATGCTATGCATGACCGAGCCCCAGCGCTGGTTTTAAGCGACAGCAGGCGTTGACGTGATGACATCAACCGGTGCAGCACAAGATAAGATAAAAATAACAAATAAAATAAATAGACAATGCCTTGTTCTAAATGTTTATATAAACATAATATTTATGAAATGGTAACAATCTCATCGTGAAAACTTAGGTGAAGTTACTATCATTCCACCTAACGATAGTTTTCACGGTGAGATTTTTACAGAATAGCACTACAGGTATGTATGAGTACTAGCTATACATCAGTCTCTTACTTTACTAGGTAATTAGACGAAAGTTTCCGAGGGTTGCCGAATAAACGATCTATTAAGTAGTAACAATAACATCACAGTCGAGTGCTGCCGAATAATCGATCTTTATGTAATTTAACCATCGCCATCTATCCGTGTCTCAAAAGATTTACTTACAAAAATAAACATTTCATTAACATCACAGTAAAAATGTAAGTATATACGAGTAACTACTGTATTCCAGTTAAAATTCAAAAGCATTCAAATGAAGCAGAATAGACAAGTCTCTCTCTATTATTACGAACTAGCTGGCCCGACAGACGTTCTCCTGTCCAAATTTCAATAGGTAGTTCATATAAAAAGTTCAGTTTTTCCTGAATTTGTAAATTTTCCGGAATACTTTTCAATTTTCCATCCCATATCAATCTAATTAAGACAAACATTTTAAACCAAAAAATAACTAAATCGGTCCAGCCGTTCCTTAGCAACGAATAGCAGTTTATTTCTATTTAAGTATATAGATTTAGTGGCTTATTGTTTGATAACAAATCGGTCTTCCACAAGCAATTAGGTACAACATGAAAACCACGAATATCGATGAAAACACAACCCATAATCATAATAGCAATTAGACTCAAAACTTTTCGACGGCTCGATCAAGATCCTCTTGTACATGTCCGCATCATTGACAGATTGAGAGTTTTACAAAAGCAGGACAAACTCATTTGTTTAAATGAATTTGTTTATTTGGTAGAACACTCGATTATTTTTTATTTTACAAGTGTTATTGTGTTATGTTTTTTTTTTGTAAATTTTGTTTTTCTTGTGTATATTTTTTTTTTATTTTACCTTTTGTGTCAAAAAATAAATAAATAAATTGTCACCTCAGAAATCTTACGAACCTATGCTATGTATAACCCACATCCTAAGCCAACCAACCTACTATGTACCTAATAATCTTGTAAAACGAAGGAGTCTAGTATCCACTACACAGGGAATCCTAGTGTGAAGGCCAGTAATATTTGAATATTGTAATGTTTTTCCTGAACAATAAAGTCTTTATTATTTTCAATTTTCATTCAACCAATACCTACAGTGACCTACGCATTCTGTACATCAAAGTAAGTAACATTAAGTAAAAATATTATTTATTATTTTTTTATTGCTGGGAAACGACTTTTATTTTTGTGGTAGCGCAAAATGAAACGCTCGCCAAACACTGTAGGTACTTGCATCAATACTGGAGGCCTACTCCGAAGTGCAAAGTGCGAATGTTCGGATCGGACCGACGGCCGAACGGAATATTATTGAAAAATGCGAAAAAAGTTCGTATCGGCTCAGTTGGGTCGGGACCATAGTCAATATTCAAAAGAGTGTAGGAGTGTAGGATCGGGTCCGACCGACCCAAATAGTAACTTTGTAGCAGGAAACGGCCGAACATTCGGCCGATACTACTTCGGAGTAGACCCCCAGAGGGCGTGGACGTACTATCGCCAAAACCTATATCTGACCATTTTGAAAACGAAATCCCGTGCATATGATGACCAAAGATATATTGAATAAAAGTTCGTAATTAACAAAAAAAAACGCGTTGTTTATGTAACCGGGTAGCCATTAGGTACAATAAAAAAGAACAGAGTTTTTTTTTTAACTCAAAGCATTCATTTCAAAATAAATCAATTACAGGCAGTTTTGAATTATCAAGGAGTCGGACTCCACTTCATTTTTAAGCTTTGGAATGGGCATTCCACAGCGTAGTAGGTTCTTATCGAGAAGAACGGGCAAGAAACTCCACGGACACACTTTTTTTTTTTGTTAGCCTATTTTGCATCCCACTGCTGGCGAAAGGCCTTCCCTTTTCTTTCCAAACCTCCCAGTGATGTAGACCCTGCAAACCTTATCAGATCGTCCCACCACTGTCGCCGATTGACTTTTGTAAATCAAAATATTGATATAAAAGAAAACCCTTCGATAAAAACATGAATATACCTATGTTAAAGATCAAAGTGGGTATATCGACATTGGATAACGTAATTTGAACGTTATTTAATTTAACGTTCCTAAAGTGTAGGCTCTTGTTAAGGATATGGGTCATTTATTATTTGGTTATTCGTTGTCGGTGTTCGTGGAATTCTGGGTTAACCCTCTGTTTACTGGTTCGGGTGCCTACTGAAAATCAGTGCAGTTCTATGGGTCCCGCGTAGCACAGAATCATGACCACTGTTTCTGTTGCGTGATTATTTATTTATTTCTTCAATTAAAACGGTTTAAAACCAATTACAAAAATTTTAGACACAGTTTGTTAAAACTGTGTCTAAAAGATAAAGAAAAAAGGAAAAATGAAGGACATGCACATAAAGGAGAAATTATAAAATCATCAAGTCCAGGTAAAACGTTAACAACACTTTCATAAATCACAGTAGTTCTGACATGCCGATAAAATCTTCGTCCATTCGTCCGCAAACAGATCGTTTGTTGGATTAGAACCCATGCTCATTAAGTGCGGCCAGATTACGTGGTAATGGGGACTTAGCACCGCCCCTAAGACGACCCACTGACCCATCCCAGTAGAAATTTAGTCTGATAGAGGTGAGGATAATAGCCATGTTTAAGCTTATAGATAAACCTAAAAAACGCTTTTTGTACCTTTTCCAATAAAAGCGCTTAGGTACGGACGCCAGCAGGTCAACCTACCCGAAACTGTCAGATTTTCCCAATCAACATTGAACCTAATGGTTTAGCAATAAAGTCGAAAATCTATTAAAGAAATCTGACAGATTGTAGTAGCTTGATGTGCTGGCGTCTGTACATTCGTGTGGATTCGTACGAGTGGATTAAAATATTATTTTGAAGGCCCGTGTGGAGCGAAAATCGCGGCAATTAGGTACGTAGAACAAAACCCAACCTTTTGGTAGGATTCCTTAGCTACCGTGGCAATGTGGGGAAGGCGAGCATTCAATCAAATGTGACTCAGACTCAGATCTTTTATGACAGTTGTTTTCATCATGGTACTGTTATTTAAATTGTATTTATAATTAACTGGGCCACCCAGTTAATCATTCCACCGAATGTCGTTGCGAAGAATTTGGACGGAACAAACTTTTTTCTTTATTATAAAGTTTTCAAGTCGAGAATTCATTCAATTTATTTCTGATTCGCTATTTTAACTTGAACTTTAACTTAAACGAAAATTCAGTAAATCGCATTGTAGGTATAACGAGTTTTTTTATATACCAGGATAATCATTTCCAAGATTTGCCCAAAGAGGCTTAAGTACCGTAATCCAGGATAGAAGCGTCTTAGAACATTCCCATTTCCCCCCAATCCCAAATTAAAATATTTTTCAGTACCAAAATAAATCACACAATTTATATGAATGGTAAAAATATAAAAACTTTTTACGAAAACAAGTTCTGGCTGGAGTTTTCTTTCATGTCTACAAATTAATTTCTCTACGGTGGTAAGGATTAGGGAAGGAACAGACTTGTTGTTGGTGACCCTGCTATATATCGGTCGTGATAGATATTACTTCATAAGGGTCAAGAGGTCTAAACTAAGACAGAGTGCGGGCATAGGATTCTGTAGGTAACGACTAATCAACTATATCTTCCATTTCTTGAAGTGCAAATTCGTACGACCACCGACGCAGACATCAAACTTCACAAGTGTCTTCGTGTGTGCTCGCGCGGGCTCGTTTGCACTTTAAAATAATGATGATAAAGTTTATTACTCAATGTCATCAATACAATCATCTGCTAAGCGATCTTCTCGGCATGTCCCAATAGTTATCAACCGGATAATACTACGACGCTGATGGACAATATTGACTTGTAACCCAACACTTTATACACAATCGCGAAAGTTGGTCTAAGTTCAATGTCCAACAATATATCGATATAGGTACATATATACACATCAATACAGTTAATAAACTAATTAATAAAATTATTACGTACAGGAGGTGTATACCTATAGTACCTACAGCCACATTTCGCATTTCGCGTAAGTATGAAAGGGGGGCGAGTCTATTGCCTTCAACGGGGTGCAAATCCAGACTCCGGACTACTACTGAGAAATTCCAGATAAACACCCAATATCACTTTCCCCGACACAGGAATCGGCATTAAATCCGTCTCTATACGTACATTTGTGTGCTTAAAGTATTAATAATATTAAGGAGATATTAATAATATTAAGGATAATATTAACAAGGAGAGTAATTCCTTTTTTTCCTTCCCTTTTCCCTTTTTTTTCTTTTTTTATTCCTTTCCTTTTTCTTTTCCTTCCTTTTTCTTAGGCGAGTAATTCCTAGTATCGGGCAACGTTTTTATAAAAAAAGAAAAGAAAGAAGAAGAAATAAATAAACCCCGGACCTCATTATCAGACCTTGGTCTAGTGACCAAGGAAGCAGTAATATTCCAGTCAAAAGAAATTTCCGCCAAAATAGTGAGTAAGAGGAAATCAGTGATTGTATGTCAAACACAAGACGCTGAAAATAGAAGTCAATTCTGAAATACATCATTCGTTAAATTGAACCAGCGCGCGGGGATAAATGCGTAACACACGATCAGTAACAATAGCAGTTTTGACAGTTCAACAATATTCATTGCGTTATTTACGTTGTTGAGCAGACAAATATTTCGAACTTATGTTATGTGTGTTGTGTTGTTGTTGTCTTATGTTAGAAAAATGCTGTTAGAAAAATTCGTAATTTAACTGATGTAGAGACAGCCCGTTTAGTGTACTTTAGCTATTTTCATAGTGTAATGTCATACGGTATTCTATTGTGGGGAAATGCCGCTGATATTCAGACTATCTTTGTTTTGCAGAAGCGAGCTGTTCGATCAATTTATAAACTGAGTCCGAGACACTCGCTCAGAGACAAATTTAAAGAGATTAATGTTATGACTGTGCCTTCTCAATATATTTATGAAAATCTTTTATATGCCCATAAAAATATAAAATTATTTAAAAAATACAGTGATATCCATGATATAAATACTAGGAACAAACACAAATTTGTTGTACCTACAACAAGGCTCAAGAAAATAGGTGGCTCGTTCAGATGCCAATGTATACGCTTTTATAATAAAGTTCCAAGCCCAGTTCAAGATCTAAGCCTTAATAAATTCAAATCATTTATTAAACGTAAGTTGTTCCAGAAAGCCTTTTATACCGTTAAGGATTATATCGAGGACAAAAAGGCTTGGGATTAAGTTGCTTCCAATTTTTTTTTTTTTTTTTTAATTTTTTACGTATTGAATGTTTTTATTTTGTTTTTCTCTGTTTTGTTGTTGTTTTTTTTTATATACACTGACATTAATGAATTTTATATATACTATGACATTTGCTTACTTAGTAAAGTATTATATTATTTTAATTATTGTGAATGTGAAGACTATGTGGGTCATTGTATTTATATTATTTTTCTCTCTGTTCTCTTAGTTTTTGTCATGGTCTGGCAGTTTGAGTAATTAATGTGGCCTACCCAAATGTCCTTTCTTTGGTATTGTTCGTCGGATCGGTGAGCTCCTTAAGTTTTGAGTTGAGCTGCACGATTTCTGACAAATGCGTGCACTGACTGGACAGGTCCTCTCAATCTGTGTGGTTCTTTCCTCAAAAGACCATCTCAGACATCGACCTACATGGTCTTCATATGATCTGACCAAGATTATGTCTGGACTTTAAAAGAGACTGTGACGTCTGAGTTTGTTTCGGCCTTTCTTCTCAGACTAGTCAGATAGGAAACGCCGACCTCATCTAGTTTTAAAATATGATTGACGTGTAAAAGTGTTTGTACAAACCTACTTACAAAATAAAATCATTTATCATTTATTTATCATTTATGTTATTTTGGCACAGACTAATGTCTGTGCCAAAATGTCGCGTAGCGACAAGAAAATCCTAACTTTAACTTAAACTAAGGACTTAAAAGAAAAGGAAGTTGAAATCAAATAAAGTTTTATTAAGGTACAAGATAAAAAGATATAAAAAGATGGAGATGGACTGGACAGTGGTGTGTAGTATGTATAGGTGGGGAAGGATGAAAATGTGTGATAGTTGGGTTGAGAAGGTGGAGTTGAAGGTGGAGGCAGGCAGACTCGACGGCCAGAAGAAATTACTATGATAATAGCATGTCAAATTAGGATACTGCGCATGAGTCTCTCAGCTAAAATTAATGTCAGCCATCTTTCAATTCTGCACATCAAACAACAATGATTACAATCTAGTTAATTATGAGTTATGAGTATTAAATATGATACTTGTTACTTTAGATTCAGGGTCAAGTCACCAAAATGGACGCAAATATTGTGGACACAATAATAGAGATAGCATCATTTTGATTGCAGGATATAACAAAATGTTGGTACTTCAGGAAGGTCAGCCGATCGATTCTGTAAATTCTCACCGTGAAAAGTTAGGTGAAGTGAGTTTAGAGTGTGCTGTCAATAGTGTCAATCCCTAGCATTAGTTGGAATGACAGCTCACTCCACGCTCACTTCACCTAAGTTTTCACGGTGAGATGGTTACAGAATCGCACTGCAGGTGCGTAGTACTCGCAACCGGCGTGCGTGTATGACCTGCACCCTAATTGCGAACACACTTTCAATCTCAGTCATTTTGAAGGATAAATTACGAATCATTGATTCATTGTTGTATGCTAATGTGTGCCGTTTGTGTATGTGAGTTTAAATGTTTGTAAACGCACCCATGATACAGGAAAAAATCCAAGTGTGGAGCAACGTTTTAAAAAAAATATATATGTATATGTTCGAAAAATTTGTCTTCTCAACAACGTAAATAACGCAATTAATGTTGTTGAACCGTCAAAATTAAAGCTATTGCTTCTGATAGTGTGTTACGCAATTATCCCACAGCAAAAGCAGTATTTAAAGATCATAGCAGGTACTTAGCGTTCTGTAGTAGCCCGGTTAAGCAGACGACAACTTCATAGGTTGAACTGCGAGATGCCATACATAAAAAAGCGTTATGTAGTTTCTGCCTACCTTCATGGGAAGAAGGCGTGAATGTATGTATGTATATACAGCGTGGCGCTTTAATGGCGACATTAATTTAACACACGGTTTCGCGTTTTAGTTTTCTGAATACATTTTAATTTAATTAAACATTAATATTTATTTATTTATTAACAATTTTCTAAAATAGCATCTTAGAGCAACCTGACTTAAAGAACTGTAGCGCAGGGGTCATTTGCCAGGGTCACGGATCATAACAACGCATCAATGTAATTAAAACAAATAACGTGCAAAGAGAAGGCGAATTGAAGGAAAGAGAGAGAGCCTTATGTCGGCGAGCGGCGCAGGTGGAAGTTTTCAAGTTACGATTTTTTTTATGTTGTTATAATTTTTATGATTATTGGCCACTAGCCCTACCCGTGTGTCAAATTAATGTCGCCATTGTAGCTCCACGTTGTATGTATAAATGAAAGGTCTGAGTGTTTTGGGGTATCTTTCACCTACTTACTTAAGTGACACTTAGCTACGTTCGGCGAAAATTGCTGATTCAATTATTACACAACGTCAATTTGCCGTATTATAGCCGTTTCATACAACTGCCAAGTAGCCAGTTGTGATTTGAATACACGAGCATGTTAATTTAGTAGCCAACTTGCTAAACAATCACCCCTTTATTCATAAACGTTGCTTAAAGTTAAGTAGTGATTGTCGACTGTTTAACCATATATTTTGATGTTTAAACGTCACTTATAAATCATCGTTTATAAATAAACCCCTTAATTTCCCCGATTTCACATTGCATAAGTGTTTTTAGGTAATAAGGGTACCTACGCACCTTATATGTTTGTTAAATTTTGGGCTATATACCGCTATATATAATATATAACCGCTATATATAAAAATTTGGTTTTCGGTGAGTGAAAGTTGGAATAGAAAAACTTATTATGAAATCTTGAAAGCGCTCTCAGTTTAGCTCGAAAACTATTCGAGTACCTATTGTCACAGTAATTGGGCTTTGTAAATCCCAGATATTCGGGTTTGTAAATAGTTTTAGTGTTAAAATGTAATTAAATTACAGTTTAAATACAAATGCTCAATAAATATTTTAACAGTTAACTAGTGATGGACGAATTTACTAAGAACGCAGTCGGTGCCAAGTTGTATGACAATTGACTTATTAACGTTTGTTTTTAGAAGAGAGTATTAATATCTCTCGCCTGGCAATTAGTATTTAAATTAAATGTCACTGCAATATAATTGAAGTCATCTTCAAAACATCTCAATCAGTCGGTACTTGTTATCGTTATGAAATACCTAAATATCTGCGCAAACAAAATGTGTTTTTCTTTTTGCAAAGCGTATTTCAAAAAAGAACTCTCTTTATTTTTTTATTTTACTATTTCAATAGGCGTCTTTTTTCAGCCAGCTTCTTATTAATAAAAGCAGTGAGTTTTTCAAAGTAGCAGAAAACACGCTTTTAAAGTAAATATAAAAACAAACTTTAAAGAAATTCTGGAAAAATATATAAAAATCTAATCTAATACTTACAATATTCCCGGTAAAAGCATTCCAATGTAAAACATAACAGAAAAAAAATAAACTACTTACAAAAAAGTTTTCACATCCAAACTTTTCTCTCACCAACCAGCACTTCACTTCACTTTTAATTTCGATTTTAGAAACACCTCACTTTTTTTTCTGAATAGTCGATAATTTCCTGATGACGATGTACCTATTTAGTCGAGTATTTTCACTAGTGATGATTTTGTGATAGTGATAAGAGATGATTGTGGGTACGTTTGTTTCGTACGCGCGCGGTCTTGCTACTGGTTATGTTGTCGGGCGGGCGGCCCGCCCAGATGTTATCTCAGAAGTACCAATGGACGCGACGCGAGCTATGAGCGCAAGCGGAGATTTAATTGTTTTAGTTAGGTGCATTTAAAGAGTATTCTATTCTAATTTTGCTCTTTTATGTGAAAATGTTTGGATGTATTGGATATTCCATTCTATTTTTTTTTTCTTTTGCCTAAAAATATTTTAATGACCCCATAAAAATCAAGAAAAAAATAGTAAAACCAAATCATAATTTATACTTATTATTATTCATTGCATTTATTTCCTCAGTTTAGTAGGCATAAAGTTCTATAAATTAAACTCAGGCCAATTCGGTTAGATTTTGATGCTACGTCACCGCTACGCCGCACCATAGCGTAGCACCGTAACTGCAGCGTAGTATCGTAGCAAAAATTTTATTTTTTTATGTCATAATATTATTTATTATTCTCAATTCCTGCCTAACTATTCTGTAATTTAATGTTATTTTGCATCACTGTCCAAATCACAGTGATCTTTGTTCTCATTCTAATAAGGATGCTGTTTTGTTGTTGCTATCAGAGGTAAAATAACTGTGATCGAACTGTAACTTCATCTTTATGAATGGCGGATTCCTTTAACAATTCAAAAGAGCCTGTAAATAGTTTAGTTGAAATGAATGCTTTGAGTTTGTATATTGAGAACTATGGCATAGATAGGGTCATCCCTGAAAAAAACTACTAGTACACACAGCTAGTAAGTACCAAAGATTTAAATCGCTAGATTTGCCGTCACCGTACTCATTCACACGAAAAGGTGTTCATACTGAGAAGAATGAGCCCACACATTATTAATAGCGTTTTCATGACAATCAAGTTCAAGTCAAGTCACTGAGTCATTGTGTGTCATCATCTGCCTAGCCTTTTCCCAACTATGTTAGGGTTGGCTTTCAGTCTAACCGGATGCGGCTGAATACCAGTATTTTACATAGAGTGACTACCTATCTGACCTCCAGAAACCAGTTACGGGTAATACGATACCTCTTGGTAAGTCTAGTTGTCAGATTTTCGGGCTTTTGACAGCCTGTAACGACTGTCAAAGATCCACGAATGACAGCCGGGACCAACGGCCAAACGTGCTTTCTGAGGCACAGAGGGGTGCGTAAAGATGGTCACCCATGCATGGACCAACCGCGGCAAGCATAGCTTTACCTGATCGATCGACCCGTGAGGCTGATATTACTTAGTCCCTCTATTGTGTGTCAGAGGTGTCAAAACGAAACGCAAACGCGACTATATTTTGACGCGACAGGGCAAATTTGCGATTGAAATCTTTGCCAAGCACATATTCCCCGCTACCGCTTATGCATTACACCAAGCCATCCCACAGGACACCCCGTTGCCGTCAATTGTTTCACTCGTTAAGCACTTCGTAAACACGTCCGTTTTAATGATGAGAGCTGCAAAGGTGTCTGCAGTTTTTATACCTACCCCTTAAGTGTTTGTTTTTACGCAAATCACTAGAAGTATATGTTAAGGTGACTTGGAATAAAAACGTAGAAGTGAGTAAACACAACATGAATACGTAGGTAGTGTATTGTTTTTTGTTTTATTATTATTACATAATCAGCCTATAATGTTCCCACTGCTGGGACACAGGCCTCCTCTCAGTTTGAAGGATTATTTGTTAATTATTTTCCTATAAACTATTTAGGGCTGTTTCTCCAGTCTTTCTCTTATCCGGAGAATAAAATTGACGTCTGAGAGTTCTATGTAGTATGGAACAACTGCCAAAAAAGAAAAACTCAGTATTCTAGGTACAGACGCCAGCAGGTCAAGCTACCCGAAACTTAATGATTTAGCGATAGAGTTGAAAATCTATAAAACGACAGATTGTAGTAGCTTGATTTGCTGGCGTCTGTACCTATGAAAGTGAAATTCGCCCTAACGGTGCTAGTATGTGCACCTAATCAGAGAATTTGTTTACGAGAAAGGAAGAAATTCATTAGATCGAAAGTGGCAAGAGAAGTCTTTCGATATTAGTCATCAGTGACGTCATTCTATGATGCAGTTTAGTTTATGAACGGCTGATATGACACATGATTATATCTACACTGCTGGCTGATATTTTAACCGACTTTCAAAAAGGAGGAGGTTCTACGTTCGTTTGTATTTTTATACAGTATTATACTGTTGTTCACAGAGTAAGTAGTGGTATACAAATTGGTGTAGGGTGGGGTGAATGCTTATGCGAATCCCGTGACCCCCCGGTCATAGGCAGAGGGGGGACACCGCGGTAGTTTTAGCCGGTAAGAGTCATACCCTTCCGTCACCCCCACGATGGAGGAAGTCCATGAGGATTTCCACCGTAAAACCAAAAAAAAAAAAGTGAACACAACCAAAAAAATGTAAATAAAAATTTTGTAAGTCTGTGGTAAAAAAAGGAAAATACGGAACCAAAGATAGCGGCTTTCGAAATTAAAGTTATTTCACTCTTTGTAGTGTTTTTAGGGAGTCGGTTGCTTTGTTGTCGTAAAAAAGTTTTTTTTAATTAGCCTAATATTCACGCCTGTAATCACCAGAGAGTAAGGCAGGAGTGTAACTGTAGTACACCCATATTACGCCAGTTATGTTTAAGTCCGAGCGGGCTAGTCTATTGCCTTCAACGGGGTACAAATCCAGACTCCGGACTACTACTGAGAAATTCCAGATAGAAACACCCAATATCACTTTCCCCGACCCAGGAATCGGCATTAAATCCGCCTCTGTACGTACAACATATAGAGGGCTAGACGAGCCCTCTGAGGTAACGGGAGGAATCAAACACTCTGTGATTCCTTTTATATTATATTTGCAGAACGTCTTTATATATTTCTGTCTAATTATCACTTCTTATTCTAAACCCAAAATCCTAACTAAATATCTTTGACACTAGCTTGAACGTTCGAATGTCATCCGCGCTAAATTATATCCGGCCTGCAACATAATATGAGGTTGCCTTTGGCAGACAAGCCTCTACAGTACGTACATTTGTGTGCTTAAAGTATTAAATCTCCACTAATAATATAGCTGAAGAGTTTATTTGTTTGTTTGAACGCGCTAATCTCTGGAACTACCAGTCCGATTTGAAAAATGATTTTAGCATTCTTGAGAAAGGCTAATAGGCTACTTAACATTCGTAAGAAGGAGCCGAACTAAAAGAAAAAATGTCAAAAAGAGGAAGAGATTCGAGGATGTGACCACTTTTTAAACTTTCGCACCGTCGTCATAAATAACGGGAACAGGAAAGTAACAAAGGGACCGATGACGTATCCGCAAGTCTATGTACGACGACAACGAATTTATGTTTTATTCCAGCACAAATAAAACTTAGCGCAATTAAAATGTTTAATTAGCAACATGAAGCTAATTAAAATAATTACACCACTTCACAATCTACCTCTTCCTAGTAGCTATACTATTTTTAAAACAATTTATGAAACTTATACCAAAATATTAATCATATAGTAAATTCGAAAACAAAAAAGCAAGCAAATGTTCAAAAAGGTTGCACGAATGCATTTCCTAATGCCAAGGTATCAGATTTAATAATAAAATAAAATCTGGAAATTGCTTTTTAAAAGAACTGGCCATTGATGCTCGAAAAAATGTTGTGACAGCCATAAGACTGCAAAGAAAAAAAAGTGTTTTAGTTTTTTGTGACTCGTATGTCATCCCAAAAAGTTTTTGTGATATTCCGGCCATGATGAAAGTTATTAAACCTTTTTACGTCGATGTATATCTGCTGGAAGATAAAATTAGTCAATAACTTCATAAAGATAGCTATTATAAATCATCATCTGCCTAGCCTTTTCCTAACTATGTTGGGGTCGGCTTCCAGCCTAACCGGCTGCAGCTGAATACCAGTATTTTACATGGAGCGACTGCCTATCTGACCTCCACAACCCTTACTGGGTAATACGATACCCCTTGGTAAGACTGGTTGTCAGACTTTCGGGCTTCTGACTACCCGTAACGACTGTCAAAGATCCACGAATGACAGCCGGGACCAACGGCTTAACGTGCTTTCCGAGGCACGGAGCTATTATAAATAACATAATTTTTTGTATATAAATCAGCACCTTCTTTTTGTTTACCTATAACCTCAACGTAGAACGCCTGTAATCTCCTGAGGCAGAAGGCAGAGCTGTACCTGTAGTACACCCACATTTCGCCAACACGCGGACTTAAGCATAACTATGTCTAATAAGTCCTAAGTAATAGAAGGCGAAAAAGTCCATGTTTCTCCAAATTCTTGTCAAAGTCAAATCATTGTGCCGATTTTTCCAACGCCACATAACTTTATTGGAGGAATAATTTTGAATTCTTGACAATTCTTCAATAAAAAAACTGTCATGTGTGTGTGTGTGTGTAGTGTCTTGCGAATTGCAAAAAAACCGGCCAAGTGTGTGTCAGGCCACGCATAGAATAGGGTTCCGTAGTCACCCATAATCGCACGTGGATTTAGAAGGCGGGGTTAGGGTTGAATAAATTAATTGAATAAAACGGTTTAACCATTATTGTCCGTAACGTTTAACAAGTAAGGCCTCTATAACTCCTGAACTAGGTAACAAAGTTATCTAAGCCGTTATAGTTTAACTTCAAAGTTCATCACATGGACTACCATCATGAATATTTTCAAATTTTTGGGGGGAACGCCCTATTTTAACAAAAAAATGCGCTTTAAAGTTAAATATTTCGCAAAGGGATACCTAAATCAAGAAATTTAAAAGACCTATCTAATGATACCCCACACTATTGATTTTATTATAGCACTTTGTCGACGTGGTAAATATACATATCCATGCAAAGTTTCATCTTTCTAGCACTAACCGTTTGGAAGGTAAGCCGAGGACGGACGGACGAACATGACGAAACTATAAGGGTTCCGAGACGTGTACTACGGAACCCTAAAAACGTAAATAAAAATAATTGGAATTTTGCGCGCTAAGTCTTCAACGAACTTCCTTGGCCAGAGGCTAAGTATTGCCATACAATGTGGAAATACCACCAGTCTCTTGGGTACATTACCAGTCGACAGCGATGCCGAGGAATTTTTTGACGCCATTTTTAGTTTGTTAATACATAGTTTTAGTTAGGTTAGGTTATCATATTTTCATTTTAATAATTTGTTAATTAATTTAGTGTAGGCACCTAAGAAGTTTATCCAGTGTAAATATTTCATCCAAATAATGGTTGAAAATGAATTTATAATTAACTTTTATAACAATAAGATCTCCTAAACCGTTTTATTAAAACTTCTAACTTATTAAACATTCCTGAACAGCTTACAGTTTTAATTTCATGTGCCCGTTACTTATTACAAAACTAATATCAGCACGTACCGTGCACGTGTATTCTTTATAACTACTTGAATACGCGCCCTCGTTGTGCAGCTTTGGGATGCAATAAGCTCAAAGTAGGTTGTTCAACAGACGAGATTCTGCATTATTGGGGGGATGGAGGATGACCTGCTTTCTCGGAGGATTACCTCTTCATAGGTGAAGAGTATAATCTTCCATCAAACCAATGCCCTTTCAAGAGCTCTGAATCCGTGTGCAACTTTAGCTTGGGCCGAAAATTCTTAGGCAAATAAAAATGTGAAAAATTCCAAGAAAATTTTGCGATCCTAAAATACTCCACCTTGACTGACCTGCCCCCTGACCTGACAAGGGCCAACAAAACAAAGGGCAACTTTATAAATTTATTTAATTAATCATTTATGTACATTGTACAGTCACGAGCAAAAGTAGGAATAAACTCGGCCTAATTCAAAAGTGATTTACTCCTTTATTTTTGAATGAAATTTTATGTTGTTGCGAACATAGTCATTGTCCTACCCATACGTTTATATAATGTGTCGTATTTCAACGTTGCATTCGTTATTTCACGAAAAAATCGCAATTGAAAGTTGCCAAGTGTTGACATATTGGTGCTCGTGACTGTACACACACATAAATAAGATAACATCAAACCTGTGTTTCCCCGGGGGGTAGGTAGAGAAACACTGAAATAATTTCACCTGTTACGTTATAAATACCATGTAGTAGGGAGAACTAACCCGACTTGCAACGTTCGTCGTGGGTTCAAATCCAGTCAGGCGGGTTAGGTACTTTGTGTCATTTATTTCATAAGTGCTGCTGTCAAAACGGTGAAATAAAACATCGTGAGGAAACCGGCATGTCCTAAAACCTATTGGTTGCTGGCTGTCCTAACGCCTAGTATTGTATAGTACTTATCAAGTATTTTCTAACTGAACAGACAGCTGTGCTGCTGGGGAGTTTGTTGCGCCACTTCTTCTTCCCAGCGATAGCACTAGGAAGTGGTGAAGGGCGAGCGTTTTTGGGGGACTGTCTTTTGTAATTTTGACGTTCGAAAAGTGCTGATTCTCAGCCTAATTTGAATAAATAACTTGATATTAAATCAAAATCAATTTGATTTAATATTCAGAGATATGTTACTGCACTGGGCCCGCGTGGTGGATTATGGCCCACTCCTCCTCAAAAGAGAGGAGGTCTGTGTCAACAGTGGGAATATTACAGGCTGATTATGTAAGTAGAACCATTCTGTATGTTTCATTATTCTTTCGTATTCACAGAGCATAAACTCAAAGTCCGTGCTGCTACCGAGAATTGTCTAGGTAAAGGTCAAACCCAAACACTTTTAAGAAGCAAAATTTACTTTGCGCCAATCCAATAAATGCTCAGTAGGTTCGCGATTACTAAGTGCTCATACACACGAGCGGCACGCGTCAACTGCAGAGGCAATTGTAGCCGCCGACATGTGTTGGATCATTCGGTTCGGGCCTACGAAATGGTTGAGCTGTGTGCTGCTGATCCACGCGTCATGTTCGTGAACGGGCGCCGTCGGTTGAGACTGGTCATCTCTTAACTGCCAGCCGGTCGATTCTGTAAAAACCTCACCGTGAAAACTCAAGTGAAGTGAGCTTGATGTGAGTTGTCAGTAGTGTCAATCCCTAGCATTAAAATAAATAATAATATCCCTGGACATTTCACACAGCGCCATCTAGTCCCAAGCTAAGCAACCTAATGCTTGTGTTATGGTAACAAGATGGCTGATAAACTACTTATAAACAATAGTGCATTAGTTGGAATGACAGCTCACTCCACGCTCACTTCACCTAAGTTTTTACGGTGAGAATTTTACAGAATCGCACTGCTGGGCTTATTTTCAATTTTATATTTTCTTTTTTCATTGTTCGCACATATAGAAGCAATAAGAATAATGTACCCTATGTATGATTAATGTATGATTTTGTAATAATATCTTGATTTAAAAGAGTGTCCGTGGAGTTTCTTGCCCGTTCTTCTCCATAGAGATCTACGTTTTGGAATGGGCAACTAGCTTCAACTTTCTGACTAACTGACCGACTATTTAATTTTGACAGTTCAAAACTGCCTGTAAATTGTTTAATTGAAATAAATGGTTTGAGTTTGACAACGTGCCGCTTAACAACACACGAGCGGCATATTGTCGACGTCTGCAGTTCTCACGCAGCCTCTGTCGTAAACGCATGCCGCCCGTGTGTATTTTTAATAATAATAATAATAAATTAAGTACACCAACGACCTATTCACTAGAAGCATTAATATAATAAAAAATAACATTAGCATTGAGTTAGGTATGGTGAATTAGTCATTTACAGGCGTACACTTAAGTACATAAAAATAGCTTCTTAAATATTACGTTTTAGGGCTGATTTTACCAATGTCAGTTATCTTTTATCCGAGGAATTGGCGCTGTGTGAAATGTCCAGGGATATTATTATAATTAATTAAGTTCACGTCTGACAGTTTTTGTATGGAAAAACTGTCATAAATTCAAAACTTATTCTCAGGGTAAGACTGTCTTAATCTAGCTTAAATCTAGCATTTAAGAACTCTAATCTAATGTACCTAACTCGAGGGGATTGGCGCTGTTAGCCGAGACACAGGTTCCCCCTAGTTCGGCTCCAGATGCTAAAACTTTGTGTACTTTTGTTTTATCATAGCACTTAAACTGTAATATAATCTAAGTACTGTTTTTATGAAATAAAGCTTATTATTTTTATTTATTTATTTAATTAGCCATTATAGTATACTTACATAACTACTTATTTTACATAACTAATTAGGTTTATTTCGTCAGAAACCTATTTTTACACTTAATCACGTTTGTATATTATGTATTATATTTAGTATGATCCTACCTACTGATATAAATAAAGGTTAAAGTGATAGGAAAGTCTAAAGAACATGTCGTGTCTTCTACTTTAAATTCGGTGGTTACATATCTACAGTTCAAGTGTCGTACGAAAGTCTTAGATATCGAAGCAAGGATACCGGTGACTGAGATGCAACGATGAAAAGGGTAGGTTCCTAAATACATAGAGTCTCAGATAGGCAGGTAATAGAAAAAACCTGAACAGCCCCCTAATTGCGCAACTAACACGCTTAAAATCACAATCTGAATCATTTTGAAGGATATTGACAGTCCATTGCTTTATATATTGGAAAAAATTGTCTGCTCAACAACGTAAATAACGCAATGAATGTTGTTGAACTGTCAAAATGAAAGTCTTTGCTACAGCAGTGCGATTCTGTAACCATCTCACCGTGAAAACTTAGGTGAAGTGAACGTGGGGTGAGCTGTCATTCCAACTAATGCTAGGGATTGACACTAGTGACAGCTCACTCTGAGCTCACTTCAATTAACTTTTCACGGTGAGATTTTTACAGAATCGACCGGCTGTTCGTGTGTTGCGCAGTTACACCGCAGGTATCAAAGCGAGGATACCGGTAACTGGGACGCAACGAAATTAACAGACTAGGTACCTAAGTAGATTCTCAGGTAGGTAATAAAAAACCTGAACAGGTTATAAGAAGATATTATATTTTATTATTTTCTACTATATAGCTTTTGCCCGCGGCTTCGCCCGCGTGGATTCACGTTCAGTGGGCCACGGGAACGCACTACCGGTATTTAAAGTAC
This sequence comes from Apamea sordens, assembly GCA_945859715.1. NCBI lineage: Eukaryota > Metazoa > Arthropoda > Insecta > Lepidoptera > Noctuidae > Apamea > Apamea sordens. Next base: position 5,270,712 of record OX244002.1, read on the forward strand.
CAGGAATAATATCGAAATACATTATTTTTATACTATCTGAACCCCGCGGTTTCACCCGCATAAGTTTCGATCCCGTGGGGATATCGGGATAAAAAGTATCCTATACTGAAAATCTTTATTTATTTTATCTATTAATAATACATATGTACATGAGTAAAAAAAAAATTAAGCAAAAGAATCATAGGGCATCAAAAAATTCGTCCGCATCGCTGTCAACAGGAACAGTGCCCAAAAGGCTGGCGGCATTGCCACGTTGTATGGCGATGCTAATTCTTTGGCCAAGAAACAGGCCAGCCCTCTGGTCACGTGAAGAGTCGACTAAGCGCTTGGCGATATCTCGATAAACCAAGTGGGCACTCGGACCCCATGGCCCTAGTGTTTCAACCCCAAACGGCTCGAAGATATAACTCCCAATCAGGCTGGAATATTTTCGCCGTTTGAGGTTTTCTGCACCAGCAGCAGCCGCTCCAGCGCAGCCCACCGTGCTAGGAAGATGGGATGGCGCAAGGGTGTCGACACATGTTGCATCCCACACCAAAGGTCTGCCTAACTTCCAGGGCATTATGGTCATTCCGTCTGGTCTCTTTCCATCGTCGCGTGCCAGGCCGTTGGGTTCTAAAACAGCTGGCACCCCGGCGGTGACAAGAACACGACGGATGATGTCATTAATGCTGGCGTGCCGTGCTATCCGACCTGCGCTCCTACTGCAGGATAGGCCATGGTGTCCGAGGCAGTCGACAGCTTCACCGCACTGACAGCGATGCGGAGCCCCACAAGGAGCACCCAAACGCAGACAGGTAGCGAGCCGGAAGGTGGTGTCACCCAGCATAGTGCCTATGTTGGGTGAAGGGAGTGCTTGAAGCCACAGCCCCGACTCCCACTCACCCACAGCCAGCAGGCGGGCACGCTCAGCAGTATTGGTGGACGTATTGATAAGTTTATTCCGTACCAACCTGCAGAGCGGCTCATCCCACTGTCTCTGGGAAGATGGGTTTATGGGCAGATCTGTATCCGGGCAAGCCGCTTTCCAGGCGTTCACCGCGTCGGTCAAGCAAGGCACTTCAGAGTCAACCAGGCAGGGGGCTAAAATTTTCCCGGTCAACTTTTCGGTGCTGTGGACAGAGGACAGGAACGCCGGTAAGCTAATACTGGTAATTTTGCGGACGCCGAGGCCACCAAAACGGATGGGTAGTGTGGCTTGAAGCCACGCTCGGTCGTCCAAGGCCACATTTAAAATGGTTGTTAACGTGCTGCGGATAATGTGGTCAATTTTGTCCAACAGATGTGGTTGCTTCCATAAAGGGGAAGAACGTAGAAAATATATAAAATTTGGACCAAAACAACAGTATCTAATTAGGGTGAATGCCGAATGTAAATTAATTTTGGAGAGTCTGACCGAAATGTCGTTGAAATTTTTGATTTTTTCATCGATGAAAGGTGAAAAACTATCTACTAAAATTGGGGAACCTAGGAGGTGTAGTGAACTTTTGTCTAAAATTTTGATTTGTGGGGCTATTGCATTAAATTTATCTAGAGTCAATTGTCTGTCGGTTATGTCAGAAAGGTAAAGTTCACATTTTGAGGGGTTAAGGTCCAAACCAATGGATTGAAATTCCTGTTTGAGGAGATGTAAATCCTATACTTATGTTAATCCTGGTTATAAATCATCTGTGTGCCAAATTTCATCCAAATCCGATCAGGAGTTTTTGTGTGAAAGAGTAACAAACATCCATCCATCCATCCATAAAAACTTTCACGTTTATAATATAACTCACTCTCACATATTCATTTACGCGGCGCACACCAGTAGGTATAACTCACAGTCGGCATGGTTTTTTTCGACATCATCAACAATCATCATCATATAGGGCAACCTGTAACTAAAGATTTAAGGTGGTATAATAAATAAATACATATTTCAGCCAATTTACACAAAACCTTAAAGATTTATACACCTTCCCCATGAATCACTCCGACAATTAGACCAAAACCGTATACAAATCCGTTCGCCGTTCGACAAACGCGTCGGGGGGCTTTTTTTTACATATAATAATAATGTAGTAATGTTTTCAGCATCCGGTTTAGAGCAAAACCTTAGCAATACATTACCCAACCCTTTCCTACGTAGGAAAACCAAAGCTTTCGCCGCGTTTGAAATGCTTTTTAGAAAACCAGGTAGGAATCCTACCTGTGGTTTCCTAAAAGGCATTTGGGATAACTGAGATTAAGTGGTTCAGTACATAATGGATGTTTTAAAAATTCCCCGTAAAAATGTCGCTGCGGCGTCCCTAAGTGCTACTGCATCGAACGTTGAAGCTGAAACCTCTTCAAATATCGACTTCTATATGTAACTAGAGACGTAATTCTCGTAGGTAATTTTAAGAACGTTCACAGTCTGATATCAGTGTCAATCTGTCAAAAATACCTCTAATTTCCCTACATTTATGACAAGTTTTTTGTTCCATCAAGATTAATGTTTGACATTTGTTTGTCACCGAGATGAGACTGTGGCTAGATTTTGAGCGTCTTAAATTACGAGAACTGGCCTTCAGATATTCAAGAATAACCGAAGTACCCAATCTCATAACAAAAATCGTTTCTTATCGACTAGGTATTTTTGTTCATATTTTGTTGATACCTAATAAATTATGTTATGAGATGGCGAGATGACCCGGATGCGTACCGCGAGGGCTGGTTCAACTTCAAGGTGGCGCAGGAAAAGAGTTCCTGGAAAGATTAGGGAGAGGCATCTGCCCTTTGGACAGTACAGGCTAACAAAATTGTTATAGAATAGAATATTCTTTATTAGTACGCCATATAAATTACACGCAAAAATACTTATAGAAATTTTACAAAGGGTGTCACAATGGGCGGTCAATCGGGTTGTTACATTAGTTCCACAGTAAAAAATGAGACCAAGGACCTGCAGTGCGATTCTGTAACCATCTCACCGTGAAAACCTAGGTGAAGTGAGCGTGGAGTGAGCTGACACACCAACTAATACTAGGGATTGACACTATTGACAGCTTACTCTAAGCTCACTTCACCTTACTTTTCATGGTGAGATTTTTACAGAATTGATCGGCAGATACTTAACAAATTCGGTATTTTCATAAGAAGGTCCAAATCCTCATCATGCCTGTGGATGTCCAATAGCAACTTGGGGAAATACAGTAGAAGTTTTAAAGCAAACAATCTTTGGGTGTTTTATTGTCTACCTAGTCATACCTCCAAGTCTTACCTTAACCCGGTACTGAAGAATAGAAAAAATGGAAAAAAATATATTTTCCAGGTAAAACCTATATAAGGACAAAGGTTGCACGCCCCTCCGCTACTTGAGGTGTACACTTTTCAAATGTTTGTATAGCAATGTTAGCGAAGGGGCGAAGTAACTTAGTATTACCACCAGCTAGGTTACAAATTAGAAGCGTTCTAAAAAACTGTCACAAACTTACATATATTGCAATAATCACAAACCTACAAAATATTATGTGTTATGAGTTTTAATGATGACCCGAGATAGCTGACAAATCGAGGTTAAAAGGCGAGCGATTCCTGGAAATTATTTAGTAAACAATTTGAACTCAGTTTACTCAGTGCAAAGGAAGTTTATATCATAATATAACATCACTCCTGTAGTACCCGAAGGGTTTCTGCAGAGGTGTACCTTTTAGTTGGTAGTTACTGTGAAGGTTGTCTGCCGAAAGCAACATCATGTAGTGCTGGCCGGCTATAATTTGACGCCGGTTCCATTCGAACATTCGAGCGAACTTAGAATAAGGTGTAAAAGAAGAGTCTAAGGCTGTCAAGCAAATGGTTTAAGATGAAAAACACGTAGTATTTTTGATATATCTAGGAATAATTTAACAAGATAAACCGTATTTGATTTGGTTCGTTCCGTGTACCGTGAAGTTCGTAGAGAGCTTTACAGAACATCCACATTTCGCCAGTTAGGGACGTTTAAGTGTCATGTAGTAGGGGGCGACACTATTGCCATCAATCGGGGACATATCCAGAGTCCGGGTTGCTACTGACAAATTCCAGATGGAAACCTGAATAACACTTTGCCCGACCTTGGTATTCGAACTCAGGACCTCGTGCGTACCAATAGCGCTTGCGACCACAACACCAACGAAGCAGTCCAGGCAGCCGGGAAGTTTGTGCAAGTATTTTTTCGGACGTCTGGAACACAACTTCTTCTAGTAAATCGCTAAACCTACCTATTTGTTTAGCAAATAAGATAATTACTCAATTACCTAAGGAAATAAATGGATACCTACATTTGACCTAACCAAGAGCACATGAATTCATCACGGCAGATCAAAAGTTCAACGTGTGCAACTTCATAATTTCGTTAATTAACCAACGTGTTAGTTAAAAAATCTCAGTATTATTAGCAGATAGACACATACACAATAATATGTGTTGTTTGTGTGGCGGTGAGATAACCCTCTCGACCTCGGCTATTAAAGCTGATAGCGCGTTGAGGGCGCGCGGGAAACTGGACGATTGATGAGATGTCTGAAAACCAATGTGCATTGAAAATGAAACATATTGGGTAACCTATCGCGCATCATATTTACAGACGCCAGCTCACACATCAAGCTACTACAATCTGTTAAAGGAGACCATTCATATTGGGCCCAGTAAAAAAAAAAGTATTTAGGTAATCTGTTTGGGACATCATTATAAGCATTTGGTACTATGGCACCAAAACTGTGGAACCATTATTGTAGCGGCTATATAACTTAAAAAATCAGCACACACGTGGTTCAGCAGTGTATTGAGTAATTCTAGACATTGTTACTACAGGTTATTGTTTTTCGAGGAAGAATTAAACCCCCGCGCACGTCACTACGAAAAGCTATTATGTTTATGTGTCTTTTGACAGGACATTGGAGGGTAAAAATGCAGTCAGCCACTACTATTGCACTTGCAATATTGGAAAGAGGACAGTAGGCATGTTGTCCACACGTAATGTGCGTAGTGTGGTTTTTAACTTACGCATAGTAGGTATGCGAGACAGACCAAATGCGAGACGCCCTCCAGCTATAGAATTGGAAGATGTTCTAGACCTTAGAAAACGGATTAAAAACATCCTTTTCCGTTGGCGGCAGTTTCGATTTTGGTTCCAACTTTATATGAAACCTGAATGATCTCCTTTCTTTAATAGATTTGCAACTTTATCACTAAAGCATTAGGTTCAAGGTTGATTAGGAAAATTTGGCAGTTTCGGGTAACTTGATGTGCTGGCGTCTGTACTTTCCGAGTTTATTTTGGCCATAACTGACATCGGTGAAAGAAAACATCGTGAAGGATCCTGGGAGTCTACTCCGAAGTGGTATCAGCCGAATGTTCGGCCGTTTCCTGCTACGAAGTTACTATTTGGTTCGGTCGGTTTCGAACCTACACTCCTACACTCTTTCGAATATTGACTATGGTCCCGACCCAACTGAGCTGATCCGAACTTTTTCGCATTTTTCAATACTATTCGGTTCGGCCATGTGTCGGTCCGATCCGAACATTCGCACTTTGCACTTCAGAGTAGGCCCCCTGGACTTATAGTTAGGTAGGTAGGTACTTTAAGTCTGAAATCGTCAACCCATCCTGAGCAAGCGTGGTGATCAATGCTCGTGCCTTTCCCCTGCAATGGAACATTAATAGACTGCTATTATTATATTGCGCCTAGATAGAAACCATATCTGATGGATATTTCTACCCCAAGTTTCACTAGACAGTGATTACCGCTTTAATACCAAATAGTTTTAGCACGGACCATGTAGGTTACTTAAACATGGGACTGTCCTGTATGATACACGGAGGCAGGTGGCAATGGAAACTGACGTGGCCTATACCTACCTAAAACTTGAATCCTTATCTGCATCACCTTCTTGACACAATGTAAGATGAACAAAACGCGCCGGGAATCTGTCTACTCCAACTAGTCACGATGACTCAGCGAGTTCAGTCCAGTCCACAGTCCATCAGATATCAAAAGTCCCGCTCTAGACATATGGACAGTATCGCGGCGCAGCATACGACCGCGGCATGGACACCGGCGCGGGCGCACGTGCCCGTCACGCTTACAAACAGCGGACGGTCGCGCCGAGCCCCTTACGCAATGCTCCCGGAAGCACTCGGGTTATGGATTTATTTATTATGTAGGTTTATTGGTATATTTTCAAGGTAAGAATCGTATAATTTAAAACTGCACGCCCCTCCATCTTGACTATAAAATCAGTGGTGTAATAGACACCTTGGGTACGACTTGAATGTACGTAGAATTTGAAACACGCACTTAGAACTATGCGGATAATCTCCGAGGACTGTAATTAGAAGTCTGATTTAATAGGAGAGTCGTGAGGTGGTAAAGCTTTAGGACCGGCGGCGCCATCTAGCGAGGCGCAGCGAAGTGCGGTTTTATTTAGCTATTTATTGAAACTTCATATACAGACGTCAGCAGGAGCTGCAGTCACGACAAACTCAAACTCAAACTCAAAGTATTTATTTCAATTAAACCAATTACAGGCACTTTTGAATTGTCAAGGGGTCGGTCAGTCAGAAAAATGAAGCTAGTTGCCCATTCCAAAGCGTAGGTACCTATGGACATTCATAGACATTCATTCATAGCGATCGCTTTACGACCGAATTCGGTCGCAAAGTCCTGTCACTCCATACATTACACCTGCAAATCCGGGACTTTGCGACAGAATTCGGTCGTAAAGCGATAGCTAGTTACGAATGTCGAGACTGCTGGGTCAGGTCAAGCTACACGAATCTGTCAAATTTTCTCAATCAACCTTGAACCTTAATACTTTAACAATAAAGTTGAAAATCTACTAAAGAAATTTGACAGATTGTAGTAGCTTGATGTGCTGGCGTCTGTACTATCGCCAAAATCTATATCTGACCACCGTAAGGACTATTCCTGCTTGCAGCGCACATCATTAGTCGACCTAAAAAGGATCCTCTTTTGTTTTACTTACGGACGCAGCTCTGCGGTCATCATGTGTGCACGGGATTTTGTTTTCAAAATGGTCATAATATATAGCTTATATAGGTTTTGGCGATAGTACGGACGCCAGCAGGTCAACCTACCCGAAACTGTCAGATTTTCCCAATCAACATTGAACCTAATGCTTTAGCAATAAAGTCGAAAATCTATTAAAGAAATCTGACAGATTGTAGTAGCTTGATGTGCTGGCGTCTGTACAATAGTGGTACAGGGGCGGACTTATTGCCACAAGGCAAACAAATATCAACCTTGTGCCCTTGAAATATAGTCAAAAATAAAAAAAACTTCTATTAGTGCGAGACCATCAAGGTTGGAAGAGGTACGCAGTTACGGGTTATTTATTAAAAGTTGAGAGAGAAAGAGCTTTGCCAGATCTGCCCGCCACAGCGTGACTTGTGGACAACCACGGGTCATCTAGGTCTTGAATGTAGGCATAATCAAACAAAATTATATTAATAGAACTGTATGTATTACATTTCAGCTTGCCTACAAGGCAGTAGCAACGTGATATTCATTCAACAAAAAAACTCAGCAAACGCATAACCTCCTCATTTTTTAAGTTGGTTAAAAATGTTAATAACTCCTTCGATAGCTAGCCGTGCTGGCTGATAAAAGAATTTAATGTTACATTCAGAACTAATGAATAACTTTGAAATACTTTCAAAATTAGAAATATTGTCAGTTTATTAAAAATTCTAAGTAAACATGAAACTTTAATTAAGCTCTCAACAGCTGGGTTTCTGAAATAAATTCTTTTGTTTTTTTTTCAAATATTATCAATTTATTAAAAACTAGCTCCTGCCCGCGGCTTAGTCCGCGTGGATGTAGATTTCATAATTTTTAATTTTTTGCGCGTAACCCTTATTCTTTTTCTTAAATAAAAGTATCCTAAGTATAAAGCAGCCTTAGTTACTTCTTATAACATCAGAGGGGCAATTCTCGTAATTTTAAGAACGTTCACAGTCTGATCTGTCTCAATCTGTCAAAAAATACTTCTAATTTCCCTACATTTTGACAAGTTTTTGACATTTGTTTGTCGCTGAGATGAGACTGCGACTAGATTTTGAACGTTTTAAATTACGGGAATACGGGCCCAGCTATCTGCCAGTGAAAGTCCCGTCAAAATCGGTCCGGCCGTTTCGGAGATTAGCCAGAACAAACAAACAAAAAATTCTTTTTTTTTTGTTATAAGTACCGTAAACCGGTTATCTTTACATTGCAAACAGACAAACAGACACTTCAGTTTTATTTATTTGTATAGATGTATATAGATAAGTTTCAAGTTGTTTTAATAAACAGTTAGATACTCATTGGCATTTTATGTTCCAACTTTCCAAAGTTATTTTCATCAAAGTCCAAACAGTTTAAATGGTGTTTAATCAAGAGGCAAAAGTTTCTATTAAATTACAATTTATTTAATCTTTTAACTTAAAACCATTTACATTGGCATTTAAACCTATATTATTTTGCTCGAACAATTTACCGAACAGAGAACTGTACAATTCATTCTTGCTCTCATCAGACCACGAGGCTGATTTTTCTGGAGCCATATAATTCACCAACTGATTATGAACTACGTACTTTATCTTTCTTCCTTTAGTGGCTTTTGTATCAACTTTCCTTTTCATCTTGCTTCTCATTTGCTGCAACGCTATCCATTGACGACTTAACTGTACTGGGTCTGATATATCTGCAGACTTGCATTCAATTAGCTCTCTAAGTAACTGGTGATAGAAGTCACTGTCATCAAATATTTCTGGGATATATTCGTCATTATCCTTACGGTCTCTTGTTACTGGGTTTACTTCTGTATCTTTACTTTCTTCATCTTCTGGGATATTTTTTTTATAACCAATAATGTCATATTCGGATCTTTTCAGCTGTGTACGTCTCACCAACTTCTCTTTATCGGACAGAATATAAGATATTTGTTGCAAGACTGTATTTGTTGGTGCATTTTTAATGTTAGTAGCTGTGGCCAGACGTGTTTTGTCATTCCATTTTTGAATTGATGTGTCTCTGAATGATTTGAAAGCTTTGTGAGAAGCTGAGATGTCGGTTTCATACTCTCCAAGTTTGCGTTTCTTGGTTGGGGCTGTTTTACTTTTAATTTTAGTTGTTGATACTTCTTTAACAGCCTCATCTTCAGCATCAGTGTCCGATGGTATCTCCTCATTGTCCGTATCGCTTGGGATTTCTTCATCACTGTCATCTTTTGCGGTTTGTTTTGCATCAGCTTGTTGTTTGCTTAATTTCTTATTGCAAATGGTCTTTGTTTCTGGATATTTGCTGAGTAGTAAATTCTGAAGGGATAGTAACCTGAAAAGACAAAATAAAATGGATTAATAAACACACCTCCATTTTAATTATATTATTGTTAAGTTATTAACATTGAGTCCCGTATTATATGACCTTGTGCTAGACTCAAGCATTGCTTTGAAACTAGTTTTAAGTAATACTTGAGTCTTGAGTGAGGTTCTGTTAGTATGGGCCTGAAACTTGTTAGTAATATACATATACACATTACACAAATAGAAATTATTAGGAATGCAACTTACTTATCCAAAACATTGGCGACATTTGCCTTAGTTGCAATAGCCTCCTCTACATATTCCTCATTCTCCTTCAACTCACTGTAAGCTTCAGGCATAGGCATCTGATTAGCAGTGTTCACACACCTTTGAAGATGGATCCTCATCTCCAGTAAGCTCTCCCATAGCAACAGCTGGTTCCTAACACAAATACCCTTCTTAGCATCTTCAGATAAGTTCTGCTTTTTGACATGTTCAAAGTTTTCTTTCATAGGTTCTTCCATTTGACTGATATCATATCCTTCTCCCTCATCATCATCTTCATCACTGCCTTCTTCGTCGCCACTACCCTCTTCATCCTCCTCCGAATCAGCATTCAATTGTTTTTGGAACTGAGTGATGCTGTAATCTTCACTTTCAGCATCTGAATCTGAATCTTCTAATTCCGAAAATTTCTCGTCACTAGTTTTTGTTTTAGACAGGTCGTTCTCTGAGTCTGAACTATCCGAGTCGATTGAAAAGTCCTGTTTGTTCTTTTGAGGTTGTTTTTGGTGCGGCACATCATCGTCTGAGCTGCTGCCTTCCTCATCAGATTCTTCGACATTCCGAGATACGACTTGTCCCTCATACTTTTTACTAACCTCGCTCAATAAACCCACATTTCGTTTACGGAAATCACTGATAGCCGCCTCAACCTCACTATCTGAAGAACCCAAATCATCACGCGTAACAGTTTTCGGTTTTGTGCCGAAAACTTGGTCATCTTCAATGTCAGCACGAGGTTTTACTGTTAGAGCATCGGCAATTTTATCAGATAGCAGTTTCTGTGGTGTTTTCTTCTGTTTTAACTTCATTTTGTAGTTATTTTGTAGTTTTAACCAACAAAATATATTCACGTGTTTTTGACATTAATTTACAAATTATTTGTCAAATGTCAATCAATCAATCTTGACTTTTCTCTATCGTAGTTTACGAAGCATGCTACATTTAAAACTATCTTTGAAAATAATGAAAACCGTTATTTTAATAAAGATTATACTCTAAACATTAACAGATTTTTGTGTGTCTATGAGTTTAGCACAAATAATTTAATAAAATACAAAAATCTATTCTATTCAGAATAAGGTTGTTAGAGACCGCTTCGTAAACATTTTCAGTTTCTTTTTACGAAGTGTTTAGAGATAATGAATTCTCCATTTTTATTAAACAATATGGAGACTAACTGATAAAAGCTTAATCAATCAATAGTAAATGTGTTAGAAACTACTAAACTCGAAAACTAATCTTTGTGCATAAAAATTTGTGTAATCAAACAAAACGGTACGCATCCGTTAAATTGGCGCGAAAATTGACATAAGCTTTTGACAAGGTTAGCAAGGCAGCATCTAACTCCGATCGGCGAATAAAATAAATACGCCTTTATATTCCAAAGTAATCCAACAAAATGCCTAGAAGAAGAGTACTGCCGAAAACTGTAACGTGGTTAAGTGAGGAAATACATGTACCACAGGTTTTAACCCCATCGTTTCACCACTACGAGTAAGTTAACCTGCAAATTCAAAACAACTGTTTTTTTTTTGCTTCTCCAGCCTTTAACATAGTTTCTTTTTACCAGAAAGTTTCAGTTCGGGAATATCATAGCTGGAATTGGAGATTCTGTGCTTATTTCGAACGCTGATGCGGCTGAACCGGATACGGAGGCAGGTTGTGATGCGGCTCGCATTATCTCTTTGTATGAAGATGGCAGCAACGGCAGTGATCCCTTCAGAGCCAAGGTTCAGTGGTACTCAAAGCCCAGTGACCTTCCCAACTGGTGTTTTAGCAGTATGGAACCTATTAGTTTCTATGATAAAGAGGTGAGCTAACAAGTTATTATGTTTATTTACAAACTCTTTAAAAAAATCACTAAGTTTTGGGATCTTGTCATGACAAATTATAAAATCTTAAAGACATACCATACCTAAAGAAAACTATTTCATTAACCAACTTCAAAAAAAGCAGGTTCTCAATGTTTATATATTTTTTTTACTTTCCATCATTACAATTTACTTATATTTAATGAAAAAAAAATTTCTTATAAAACTTTAAAAAAAATTAATTAATCATGTTAATTTCCAGGTAATAGAAGACCACCGTCCCTTCAACCAAGATGTATCAATAGAAACATTCTTCAAGAAATGCACCATCACTCTCACCATTACAAAGGATATGGATGAAATTGTTAATGAGCCATACCATTACATATGCAGGTACCGTCTCATGGCCATGAGCAAGCGCAAAGTACAGATGGAACCTGTGCTTGAACAAGAACGACTAGCAATAGCATTGTTAAGTACACCTAATAAGACACCGTCGAAGACAGCAACTCCAAAAACACCAAGTAGTTTAGTCAAAAGAATGAGTAGAGTATCCATCTCGGAAAAGAGCTGGAGTGTCAGCAAAAATGATGGAACAAAACTACTGCTCAAAAGAGCTATATTAGCGGACAAAAATGAAAAAGATTCACCGAAAAAAGTTACTCCAAAATCAACACCAAAAAAAGTCACAGAAACACCAAAGAGCTCTAAGAAATTATCCAAGAACAATTTAGAAGATTTATTGTCTATGGAACTGAAAGAAAATTCTGATGATGAGCTCCCAACATTGATCATAAGGCAGCATGTACCAACTACACCGAAAAGAAAGCAGTCAATATCTAAAATAACTAATGAGGAGACTCCTAAAAAGGTTTTAGTGTTTGAGGACGAAGAAAAGAGTACTCCTACTACTAGAAGAGGCAGAGCAAAGGTAACCATTAATTACCAGGAACCTGAAGTATCACCAGTAAAGAGGACTCCTAGGAAAGCAGTCCATAAGATGTCAGAGAGTGATGATGACTTTAAGCCAGCTCCTAGGACACCGAAAACGCCTAAGACTCCTAAAACGCCCAGGACTAGGACACCAGCACAAACTCCTAAACGCAGTGTGACTAAAAGGATTTTGACAAGTCAGCTGACCCCAACTTTACATAATAGAGCACACTCCATTGATAATATTGATGGTAAAACTTTCTATTGTTTGAACATGGCCTTTGCTATTCACATTGATAAATGCTTTGAGTTTGTGATTGAATATTTTCTGATGCAGTGGTAAAATAAACTCTATGACCTGTTCATATAACGTGGATGCACGTGAGACACAATGGGTTTTTAATTGTTTCCAATTACAGAATTCAACCGACTAATTTACATTTTGTCGCTTTTTCAGAATTCCTAAAAGATAACAAGTCCCTCCCTGGCAGAGAAGGCCAAATGGAGGAAATTCTATCATTTGTTAGATCGAAACTTTTGGATGGGACTAGTGGGTGAGTTTTATTGTCTTCCATACACTAGGACTGGTTGTCCTAGCTGGATAGCACTTGACCAAAGCTCATTACAACTTGTGCTTATTGTCTTCCGTATGGTTGTCCTAGCTGGATAGCACTTGACCAAAGCTCATTACAGCTTGTGCAAACGAAATGTATTGCCACTTGTCACAGTTTTGAGGAAGAAAACAAGTTTGTATAACCAGCATTGTACTGATTAAAATCTAAATCCTATGGCAGCAATACCCCTTCCATATAAAATCCTGTCCTTTTATCAATTAATGCTGAAATATAACCCTAAAATACTAATAGTCTCTCATTTCTTCTAGGTGCATGTACATATCTGGTGTACCAGGGACAGGAAAAACTGCCACAGTTAGCTCAGCTCTCAAGTACTTGAAGGAAGAAGTAGACCTGCCAGAATTCCAGCTGGTTGAGGTCAACGGCATGAGGATTGCAGAGCCTAGGCAGGCTTATGTGCAAATATATAAACAACTTACTGGTGAGACACACTTAATGAAAATAATTTAAGAAAATGTTTTTATTAAATAATATCTGTAACTTTTATTGGCAGTGACATAAGGTTGAAATTGCTTTGATTTAATTTTACAGGTAAATCAGTAGTATGGGAGCAGGCCTGTGCATTACTAGAAAAAAGGTTCACAAATCCTGGACCTAGAAGGAAACCTACTGTATTGCTTGTGGATGAGGTAACTTATTACTTTTTATTAATAATAAACCTTTATTTTAGACCAGTGGTTCCCAACCAGTGGTCCGTGGACCACCAGTGGTCCGCAGAAGCCAAAATGTGGTCTGCGAACGATTTTAAATTTAGCGGGCGGTGAGCCGTTGGTCGCCGTGCAGTGAGTGAGAAGAGCACCGGTGGAGGGGGCGGTACGTCGGGCCGCCTTATGTAATTCCTATTAAGTTTTTAATGAAAGTTTCAGTTGGATTATTACAGTTTATTTTTATTATACCTACATAGTGGGACTAAGAAAAGGTTGGGAACCCCTGTTTTAGACCAAAGAGAATCCATACAGTAATGTCAGTTAAAAAAATGTTGCATTACAATGCATTACGCATCGAGACGAGACATGTGGGACTCCTGTCGGAATGACAGTATACCCACTAAAACTCAGCGGTGTTCCGAAACCGGCTCAGGCTGGGGGGCTACGGGAATGGCCGGGAACACCTGGCCATTCCCGTCCGACACTGGTGGGGGTCTGTGCGATAGCCAGCTGGGAGGAGTCTGAGATGACTGTCAAACTGACGTCTTCTTCGACCCCTCCTCCGCCTTCGGAGCAGCGCCGCGTGGGGAACGTCCTCCCGCGCGCGCTCCGCTGCCTCCTTCTGGGACATGACGTGTTCGCAGAAGGAGGCGACTGCCGCCCAGGACCCCCCATCCCCCAGCATGGCGTTAACCACGACGGGCACAGCTCGAGTGTGTGCTGCGCCGTGTCCTCATAAATGCATTTTCTTTCTTCTTTCTTTCTTTCCTCTGACGCGCCACAGTCGTGGCACGACAGCGTCTCCTCCCGTCCGATTCGGTGCAGGTACGATCCAAAACAACCGTGTCCGGACAGCACCTGCACCAGACGGAACGAGAGGAACCCATGCGACCGCTCGAGCCAATCTCGCAGGACCGGCCCAAGCGCGTCGAGGGTTCGGCGGCCAAAGGCTGCGGTGGCGAGGTCCCCCGTCCAATGGTCGACGATGGCGTCCCTCGCCTCCCGCCGAACGGCCTCCCGCTCTTCCGGGGCGGTGCGTTCTCCTCTCGCACTCCGCCCCGCCGTCCATTCGTACACTCTGGCGAGCACCCATGCTTCGAGTTCCCAAGGAGGAGTGCTGGCCAGAGCACACGCTGCCGCAAAGCCCACCATGTGGTAGGCCCGCGCTACCCGCTGAGCTATGGCCCTCTAGGGTATGGCCCTCTCCCTCCGTTGGAGGGAGTCCTCCCAGATAGGGGCCCCGTAGAGGGCCATATTCTTCAAGATGCCGGCGTAGAGTTGCCGGCATCGTGCGCTGGGAAGTTGGGAAGCAGCCACGATAGCGCCCCCGCGATTCAAATAATAATCTAACCCAACCCCCCTAGGCTTTATCCAATAGAAAAGGTTGTTGTTTTTCATTAAATTCAAAATATACAAAAAAGAAACTCCAACAGATCATTTAAACAACATAATTATAAAAATAACATAATCTTGATTCTGTTTTAATAGATCAGATACTTTTGATTTGAACCTCTTTATTTAGAATATATGCCCTTTACCTTTTACTATAGAGCTATGCTATTTGGCTCTCAACATAGATTTAGAAGCAGCTTGTTGCAAGCTGCTTCTGCCAAAGCCAATTAATTTAAAAAAGAAATATTAAAATCGCCAACTAATAATCATTTATAATATTTTAGTTAGACGCCCTCTGCACCCGTCGTCAAGACGTCCTCTACAGTATCATGGAGTGGGCAGCCCACAATACCGCCCTGCTCACTGTGCTCGCAGTAGCCAATACTATGGACTTGCCCGAACGAGCGCTGGCGGCAAGAGTGGCTTCCCGCCTCGGTCTGACCAGGCTTACCTTCCCGCCCTACACTCACACGCAGCTACAGCATATTGTTGCTACGAGGCTGGCTGGCGCTAATGTTACTGCTGATGCTGTTCAGCTTATTGCTAGGTATGTTCGCAATGAAGAATGCTTTAAAAATAACCCAATAGAACGAATAAAAACAGTTGAATGAGCACTGCCAGATTAAAACTTAAAAAGTTCTTAAAATAAAGTAATGCAGATTATAAATTATCATTTTTAAGGCCTTGTGATGTTAATCCACTGAGAACACGAAAATCGATATCTATTTCTTTTTAAATTATCATTTTTAATAGCTTTCGCCTTCAAACAATCCGAGTTACAGTCTGAAAGTTAGGAAATCCGTAGCCAGGTGTATTAAATGTCAATTTGATGCTAATCAATATTTACACTTTTTCTTCCAGAAAAGTAGCAGCAGTATCAGGCGATGCTCGACGCGCGCTCGCCCTATGCTCCCGCGCATTAGAACTGGCGGGGCCTGAGGGCGCTGGTCTGAAGGAGGTGCAACAAGCACTAGGTGAAGCCGCCTCAAGTGCGGCTGTACGGGCTATTAAGAACTGCTCGCCTGCTGAGAGGCTTATGTTGAGGGCGGTGGCTGCTGAGGTGAGTTTCATTCATAAGTAATATTTTACAAATCTCCAAGCGTCTAGAAACTGTACGTGTAAACCGACCTGCATGCTGATAAAGGGCACGGCTGACTTGACTGCTCCATTACGTGCCGCGGACTCGATTTCTGCAAATACCAAATATATGTATGGGCTACAGTAATAGATATTAGTTTCTAGTAAGGCTGTTTGTAGATTTAAACGCGTTTATAAACGCACCCATGAGACAGGGAATTCATAAAAGTATTTTTCCCAAACTATTAATTTTTTTATAAAAATTAAATGATGAAAAATGGACAGCATAATTTCAATATTATTCTAGATTCTAAAGGAATATTTTTTACTTCAGGTGGAAAGAACAGGCTCAGACGAGACAACCCTCTCCCGCGCGCTACAAACAGCGGCCGCCATAGTCTCCCTCGACGGCCGTCCATACAAGACAGCCCCATGTATTCGCGCGCCCACGCCATCGCAAGCGCAGGCTATATGCACACGACTGGCCGCGCTAAAACTGTTGTTGCTAGAACCTAAGCCGGCTGAGCCGAGACTACTGTTGAATATTAGTGCTGATGATGTGCATTATGCCACGAAGCAAATTTCTGTTTGATTGAAATGCTGTATTTTTCTTATTCTTCTTCGTCGTATTGATAATGCAGTATTTTTGCTGATAAATAATTTCCTAATAGATAAAAGAATTAGTGAATAATATAGTCATAATATTATAAACGCATGTGCAGTGTTGAAAATGGTCCGCCTCATGTTTCATTGATACGATTCAAATGGACAGCAATGTGTATTCAATTGATAATAGTACAATATTTAAAAAATAAGGGAAAAATGTTTTATACAAGGAAAATAAGGACATGTATGTGTTAAATAATTATGAGGTTTGTAAAGTACACATAATGATTTTTAACGTATTCTATTGACACAGTGATCTGTTATTTAAAATGACTGATAGTTTAAGTTTTTTAATGATTTAATAAATTATTACAATATTTTTATTTTATTAAGTCATTGAGTAATCCCCAACTTGTATGATCTTGATGAGCGCTTCAATATTGTTGTCTTGCACCGCTTTTCTACTTGCTGCTACCACTGCCTTGCCGTGTTTACCCACTGTAAAAGATGTGAAAATATTTTGTTAATATATTACCTTACTACAAAATATTCCCTCACTTTCATAATCCGATGGAACGACAATCCGACATGACCAGAGAGAGATCAGGCGCAGGGCGTGTTTTTCGAGGTACGGGGGTATCATCGCCAACTTCAAAACTCCGGGCTGTTACTAAGAAATTCCCAATGGAAAAATCCAGAGAGTGCGACTATGTCTCCGCTGAGATTGGTCGCCATGGCCGAAGTTCGGTCTGGAGGACAACATTTTATGAGAAATAAAACTGGCTTTCTACGTCCTGCAAAATAGAAGGTACCTCTGAGTCTAACAGCCTGCTGCAAAATTGTGTGCAAACTTTTCAGAGCAGTGACTGCTTGTTCCTGAGTAGATCGTCTGATATAGCATCCTGTGAGAAGTTCCTCATTCAGCATTACTACTTCCTTGTAACGGTTTAGCATCTCCTTCCTATAAATGTGGTTAAATTAAAATTTGTCCACATATTACAAAAAAATCAATGTTGTCAGTTTGAAAGTCATACAAATCATAAGCTGCCGCATCTTGAGCCGCTGGTAGCAAGGCAGTTATAAGTTGTGCTCTCTCCGCAGTCTCTGCAGCTAACCGAGATCGCATCTCTCCTATTTGTGATACATGCTCCATTTCCTCACGAAGTTTCTTTTCGGCTTCGGGAAACTGGGCCACGGACTGAAAGTTTTACAAAAATCCCGCCAAAATTAAATTGTCTATGGTATGGAAAGGAATAATAAATCACTACTCTATTTTACTGAATTTAGTCGATTTAACATCTGACATCTCTACGATTAAATGGCGTCGCGTCAGTTTTTGCCGGCGTGGGGGAGTTGTCAATTTGTCATATTCTTGGGAATCGTTAGAATCGGGTTTTGGAAGTGTTTTTGTGAAAAATTATAAGAAAATGGTTGAAAACAACGATGTTGAATTGTCTGAAGCAGAGGCAGAACAGTACGACCGTCAGATCCGTCTGTGGGGCTTGGAATCTCAGAAAAGGTTACGTGCATCGAAAGTTTTGATCATCGGAATAGCGGGCCTCGGCGCTGAAATTGCCAAGAATGTTATTTTATCGGGAGTCAAAAGTGTATGTTTGTTAGACAATGAGAAGCTAAAGGAAATAGATCTGTATTCGCAGTTTTTGGCCCCGCCTGAGAAAATCGGAGAGAATAGAGCAGAAGCTTCACTGACGAGAGCGAGGGCTTTGAACCCAATGGTAGAGATTACATCGGAGACCAAGTCTGTTGATAACCTCCCCGATAAATTCTTCCAACAATATGATATTGTTTGTGCAACAGGCCTGAAACAAGAGCAACTGGAGCGCATCAACAACGCTTGCCGCGACAGCAACAAGAAATTCCTATGTGGTGATGTTTGGGGCATGTACGGTTACATGTTCGCCGACCTCGTCGACCATGAGTACTCTGAGGAAATTGTTCAACACAAAGCCATCAAACGCGGATCAGACGACGTGGAGAAGAATGCTAGAGAAACAGTCAGTATAAATGTAAAGCGCAGAGCAATATATGTCCCTCTACAGAACGCTCTGTCTGTGGACTGGATGAAGCCAGAAATGCGTTCAAGATTACGTCGCGGAGACCCTTCGTACTTCGTGATGAAGATTCTACTGCGTTTTAAAGATGAGTATAATAGGAACCCAGACCCAGCTAAGAGGAAAGAGGATACCAAAATTCTGTTACGTATGAGAGATGAGCTCGTGAAGGAGCTGTCTCTACCTGCTGGCTTTATTGTTGATGCTCTACTTCTAGATGTATTTGGCACAGTGTCTGGTGCTGCAGCTGTAATTGGTGGTGTAATTGGCCAAGAGGTTGTAAAGGCCGTGAGCCAGAGAGAACCGCCGCATAATAATATGTTCTTCTTCAACCCCATCAAATGTGTAGGTTTTGTTGAACTGTATGGTCAGTGAGATTCATTATTCAGTGTAAAATGTAAGCAATGTCGATTTAAGTTTAATAAATTATTTAAGTACACCTCAGTGATTTTAATTTCATATTGTATGGTCGCATTTCATATGCTTTGTGAAATGCAACTATACAATTGAGTGAATCAGATTATTTGTATGTGTGTAAAAATTACCATTCAATTGTGATTTTCAACATCCATTAACAGTCTGTAGAGAGAATGAATGATAATGCTAAAAACATTAAAAATTCTATAATTAATGAACATAGGTACCTGCAAGTCACTCAAATTCAAGTAAACAGCCAAACTCTGTATCAGATCTCCAGCCAGCCTAATATCATGGGTGCTAATCTTGACTTGTCCATCAGCCCCAAAATCCATACACAAAAATGAATGGTCTCTCAAACACAGAAAATTTATATGAAGTTCCTTAGTTTCTTCTGTCTCAAGGTCATACTCTTCATCTAGTAAAAAGTTCTGGTTTATCCAGATACAGATTCTTTGCACCCTTTCGGTAATGCGAAAAGTGACGAAGCTGTTCCCTTTGTTACGTATTTCTCTGTTGATCAGCTCGTACATCGCGAACCTTGGGAGTTGTTTTGTTAGCTCGAATATGTGGAACTGCTCGCTGTTTGGGTAACCAATGAGAGCCTGTATCAAAATAGTTTACAAATAAATTTATTTGCGGCCTCGTCAGAGTGTGGTTTGTATTACGGTAGTAGATGAAATTAGATTAAATAGGTTTGAACTTCAAAAGATTTGAGCAGCTTGAGATTTCGTTGTCGTAAACGTAGCGGCGGTGCCGCGGTGTACCCAATGTGATGCGCCACTGCCGCTCTGGTCTTAGAAGTAATAGCAGCGTACCTACCTTGATATGAACATCAACCGGCACATCACGCGGTGGTTTCAGCGGAACATGTAGCAGAGACCTCAGTTGGCTGGGCTGAGGATGTCGCACGAAGGTCTCACCGCTGTCGAAGATACCCTCTGCTAGAACCATTGCGCAACGGACTATTGTCTCATTGTTCGTTGATACAGCTAGTTGTATGCTTTCCTAAAAGTAAAGCGTAGTTAATAACAGAATCTGAACACCTATCAACAGATGCAATTTCGTCAGTGAAAATACACTGCATCTTACGATGTCTACTTCAGCCCGTGACGTCGATGCGACAAAAGGAAAAAGCATCCCTGACGGTTTGGTTATTGCATGAACCAAACCGTCGATGACCTCTTTCGATCTTAGACCTTGAAAGAAATCGAAGTTTAGGACGTGTACCTCATCAGCAGTATGCAGTACAGCCACCTGCAGCCTGGTATTAGTAGGCATAGCTGACGCTGGGCGATCCAGACTGTCCATATTCGCACTGCCACTGGCAGCATTAGCCTCATAGTGCTGCAGTTCCACCATCAGCGCTTGCTTCTGGTTGAATAGCTCCGTGATTGCCTGACGGTCTTCCTCTGAGGGCATGTTCTTGGAGGCCGTGTTGAATCCAGTGTTCTCTTGATAGGGCGGATATCCTAATACTGTAGAGATGTACAATTTTTTTAGACAACACAGAGAAGGATCTTATGAAAAAAAAAACTTATTCAGATGACCACCGAGGCTTTCAATGGATCTACCCTAACAAAGGTCACAGCAACCACCGGCTTAAAATCGTACGTTATCCCTGCGTTCGTATCTGCAGAATCCGCCTGCAAAAACTTAGCGTTTCATATTCGGTTCCTCGCCAAGGGTTGCGGTATGCCGCATAAAAATGCAACATATTTACTTACCCTCGCCCCTATCAGACACGCACACAAGATCAGGGATTCCAACCGACCGGTAGTCTGCTAGCAACATAGCTGCTGCATTGGCGCGCATCTGCACCCGTCGTAACACCTGGCCTGTAGTGCCTTCGCGCCAATCTACACGTCCGTTGGACCAGCAGCACGCCAGAGTCTCGCCTGACCATTGAAGAGCCAGCGCGTTTTGTTTTGACTGCCAGGGAAAATCTCAATTCAGTGTGTTTACTTCATTAGCCTCTTTACTGCCCTCTAGAATTTCTCTTGCATACCTACCTTCACTCGCCATAGTCGAATCCCCTCCTCATAGATTCCAATGGTGCCGTTGGCGAGTCCATATGCAAACCTTACTTCGTTGACTGGAGAGAGACATAATATCGGCCCAGTCTCAGCAATTTCAACTATGAACTGATTGTTCTTCAGAACTCTGATAAATGAGTCATCACACCCAATGAGAAGCTGGAAGATATAAAGGCCAGAAATATAAAAGAAGTTAGGGTTCGCCGCCCTTTGAAGCGGCTAGAAGCGGTTCAACAGTCAAAGTTGGGTATGAGTCAATAGATTAGGTATCACGAAGTCGGTATCTATGATGTAGGTGTCGTGCTTGTTTAAATTCAAATTAAAGAATCAAATTACCAATACATGATAAATAACCAAATGACACATATAGGATAACGCTGCAGTGTGAATTATCTCCGTTATCTATTTACGACTGTTACCTACCTACCTGCATTATGTTTTATTACGTCAATCAGGATAAAACACCGGAAGCGCTTACTTTTCACATACCTCATTCTCCCCATCCTTATCAAAGTCGAAAGTGATCATAGCACAAACTTTCCCGCTGACGACATTCCAGAACACCTCGTTACCTTCCCAGTCTATGGCCTGCACGGAACTGTTGCCGCCGATGATGGCCAGCGTCTCCGTGTACTTGCCGAAGAAGCCAGCTATGATCACGTTGACACCGTCAGGAGCCTCTTTGAAGAAGAGGTCTGTATTGTCGTGGACATCGTATGCTGAAAGTGGTTGAAACAAACTGGGATTTTGTTAAAGTAGTCTCAGGATGAGGGGCCCGTGGCTAAATAGTAACAGCCGCACAGGTCGATCGGTCAGGTTAAGCTACACTTGCCGCGGTTGGTCTGTGGATGGGTGACCATCTTTACATACCGAGACCCCTCCGTGCCTCGGAAAGCACGTTAAGCCGTTGGTCCCGGCTGTCATTCGTGGATCTTTTACAGTCGTTACGGGTAGTCAGAAGCCCGAAAGTCTGACAACCAGTCTTACCAAGGGGTATCATATTACCCAGTAACTGGGTTGTGGAGGTCAGATAGGTAGTCGCTCCATGTAAAATACTGGTATTCAGCTGCATCCGGTTAGAATGGAAGCCGACCCCAACATAGTTGGGAAAGGCTAGGCAGATGATGATGGTCTCAGGATTGAGATGTGTGACAAATTTCTGATCAGCTCTGATGTCCTGGCAAGCAAAGTCTACTTTAGAACTGAACTGCACTGGTCGAAAGAAAAAAAATGCATAATGATCAAGCAACAAAGAATTTTTCTCGCACGGTACCAAACGGGCTTGAATGATTGAAGATTTAGGTAGTAGGTACTGAACGGTGACAGTAAAAAAACAGCCTCACCTAGTATCTGAGTAGGTGACCCAATAAGCAGCATATCTCTGCCAGTGTCGGGCCGCAGTGGTCCCGCTGCAAGTGCTATGATGGCCTGGCTGAGGTTCAGTTCTGAGACCTCGCCATGCGCCTGCGACCGTTGCGCTCGACCACTACCCACTCCACCGTGGGGGTGATGGATTATTATCTGCGAATTTAATAATATTCTATCAAACTCTTCAATTTGGTAGATCTGTCGCATTAGAACCATTTTTAATTTTATTATAATAGGTGTTCCTGCGGGACAATAAGCTAAGAATCTGCTAGACATATGGCTGCTCAGTCCTATAGTCGTTAATTAGGGTTTAGGAGGCCAATTTTAGACATTAAATTAATTAATAAGGGCTTCAAACAACGTGTTGCTCCAGGCTCCAGCTGCTTCCTTTTCCCTAAATAAGACATCTAAAATTAGTTATTCCTTTTCCAAGTCCAAGTAGCACCTAGAAGGCTAGTATTAATTTATTCTGAAGCATTAACTTTATCGTATCCAGCAGATGCGGTGAGACAGGGGTGCGTTCCGTCATACTTCGCAATGGTCACCACATCAGGCGTAACTTTATGATTCAACTCCAACTTGAACACAGGCTGAACTGTTGATAATTGCATTTTGTTATCGACTGTGTTTTGTTTGTATCCAGATATTTATTTAGGTGTTTTTTTTCTGTTTTCCTATTAGTTGCCATGGTAACGTGCCGTGTTTGATACATGATACGTAGTGTATGTACAGACGCCAGCACATCAAGCTACTACAAGCTGTCAGATTTCTTTAATAGATTTTCGACTTTATTGCTAAAACATTAGGTTCAATGTTGATTGGGAAAATCTGACAGTTTCGGGTAGGTTGACCTGCTGGCGTCCGTACACAACTTAATATGAAATGAATGAATTTAATACTGAGCATTCCTACCGGTTCTTTTGTCCTCAATTTTGTTTGCATTTTCTTTGATTTGTATTTCTTTTTATAAACCATTGCAGTCGTATTTTACGTTGATTAGAAGTGTTCATTGTGCGTTCAAAAACCTATTGTTTTAAAACAGAGCAATATGTTATTTGCTTGAGTAACAGAGCAATGTGTTATTTGCTTGAGTAGTTGAGTGAAGTAGGTATTCTTATAAGGTATTTTATAATTTAAAAAAAATAAAGCAAAATTAGGAATCGGAAAAATATCACGATTTGAACGCAAAGAAAAGGGTTAATGTCAAGTTGACACTTGGTTGTCAAAATCAGACGATTTATTTTTTTGGCATTTTGTTTTACGCATTTAGAGAATTAACATGCTCTTGAAATCGTGCCGATAACGACAATATTATTAGTAACGCGGAAGTGTTATGTGTTTATTGAATTAGTACAAGTGACCAAATGGGTAGTGAATTGAATTTTGAGTCTACGGAATCCAGGTATTTTTCAATATTTTAATTTAGATCTGTATCTCGAAATCTCGAGTTATTTCGGCCTATCATTATTGCGCAATTGCTTCATAATTTTCATATAGAGCCGCCTTTGCCTCTACTTCTAATGTTTTTAATTAAATGTTTTAGGATATCATGTTTTTGTAGTACACTTGATGGCTTTCGTCTGTAAAGCCAAGAATTCACATTCCATGTTGTTGTATTTGGACTCAATATCTCATGGCGTTCATTTATCATGTCACTAATGGCTTCAAGGTAATTGTCATAGTCATAACATTATTTATTCCTTCGCTTAAAAGTCTATGAAATTGCTCTGCAGCTGTATTTAATGTTTTTTTCTCTCATGCATTTAAGGTCATTATTAGTATGCACAGTTTCTATTTTCTTCTTCTTTAAGTATTCACATTTTTCTGTTTAGAAAAAAAAAATACAGAAAACTTGATAGTGGCTCATACTAATGAGTTAGTTGCTAAAAATCAATTTCTATATTATATTGTAATAATTTTATGTATGAAGAAAAATAAGGTGTTATTGAGGTCTACAATCACATTTCTGACCTAGATTTATCTAATTAAAAAAATTCCATGCTAGTATACAGCATGGTATTTTATTTATTTAAATAAGATATGAATAAAATCATAAAAAGAAATGAATAATGAACAAAATCATGCAATTCATTGTCCAAACAAAGTGACAATTTCAAATTATTGCAAACAATATAATTTTTACTATTTCTCCATATAATAGATTACTGATAGAAAAACACCTTATTCATGCTTACAATACTGTTTGTCATAGTTTCTATCAAATTGGCAAGACAAAAAATATATTATGAATTAAAAATGAAAGCTAATACTTATATTTTTTTTTCATTTTAATTGAATAAATACCTATGCTATTCAAATATTGTGCATAAGGAACATTAAAACTTTTATGAAATACAACTTAAACAGAGTGTACTTAATATACAGGGTGTAAAAAATCCATTTCGTTTTTATTAAATAAATATCTACCTATTTGCTTAATAAAAAAATATTTTTGTTGTTTTCAATTTTATGAATATTATACAGAGTGGATTTTTACTATAATATTCATAAAATTTCTCACAATTTGTCTTTTGTTTACGTACAAAGATAAATATCAATATAATAACATTATGTTGATATTCTTTCAGATAATAATATAACTCAGCAAGCACCAATGGTGTTCGACAATAATAAGCAAGTTATTTAGCTTAAGTGTTGTGTTCATTTTGTGTGATTCTTTTGTTATTTGTGAAATATGTTGTTTGTATGACTCCTAAACATATTGCCTGATATATACAGTAACATTTTTTTAACTCTTTAAAAAAACATTTTAGTTTTTCATGTAAAATATAAAAATTATCAGATAAACGGTCGAGTATCGGATACACGGTCATAGTATCTGTGAATGAAAAATATTTATTTTGAAAATATTTTGTCCATAAAATGACTTGTTTTTTTTTTGTGGTTGAAGAACACTGAATAAGACGCAGTAGAAGTTTGTTATTACACCTATGATGGGTGTTTAGTGGCCGTCAAGTAATGTTTAAAAAAAATTAATAATAATACAAAATGGTTGCCAACCCAAACAGTGCATCTCATCATGATAGTGATGACAGATATCAGTTAGAATAGTGCACTAGTCTGGGTGTGTCTCACACACACCCAGAATGATGAAATAGCAGTCAAGTATATTGCGTCACTTCAGTAAGTTTACAAACAAAAAAAAAATTGAAATTAGAGGACACAACTTGAAAAAAGGGGGCTACCCACTTTTTTTTAAGGTTTTCGACCAATGAAAGGTGAGATGATTTATTTCAGCTATGTACGGACGCCAGCAGGTCAACCTACCCGAAACTGTCAGATTTTCCCAATCAACATTGAACCTAATGCTTTAGCAATAAAGTCGAAAATCTATTAAAGAAATCTGACAGATTGTAGTAGCTTGATGTGCTGGCGTCTGTACAATATATTGCCACTGTGTTTAGGAGTCAATATTTGTGTATGCATGTGCAGTATTGCCATACAGAGACTTAGCAGTCATGTTCAGATGACCCACATTTAATGTTTCAAGCTACCATGATTCATCAGGGTTTCATACCACATACTGATGCGGTGTTAAACCACATCAGTATGTGGTAGGTACCTACCAGAACTGATAATTTCGCTGGTATAACCCATAATATGTAGCTAAAACATTTAAATTCATTCATTTAAATGTTTTAACTACATATTATTAGTGGATGGATTTACTAACTTAATAATTGCCCTCTCATTATTTCACAGCAAAAGTATTCCAAATAAATTTCAAGCTTGGAATGATCCACTCCCAATTTTTTTTCTTTCATTAATAATTTAATTTTGCAGGCATGATTTTGCTATTGTAACAAATAATTGTCTATGAATTTGTGTGTTGCTGTATTATACTCCCTATAGCCCAAATGTTCATATTTATATTGTTTAAATTAAATATCGATGGTTTTTTCTTTTTAAATTTCAGTACAGTTAGCAGGACATGGATTGGAACTGTTTTATCCATTATATGGAAGTAAGATATATTTCCAGTTGATGTCACCATTTTAGTTGTCACTGCTTTGTTATATTTATTTTGGGATACTTCTTATTTATTTATTTTAATCTATTATACTAATCGTGGGGTTTTCTGTTAGAGTAAATGTAAAAAAAGGAATGTGGCACAAATATCTATTGTGCATTATACATTTTGTTGTATTGGCGGTTGGCGCAGTGGCTGAGCGATCGACTGCTGCGCTGCGTGTCACGGGTTCGATTCCCGCACGGAACAAATATTTGTAATGCCTACAGGTAGTTGTTCCGGGTCTGGCTGTTTGTGTATGTGAGTTTAAATGTTTGTAAACGCACCCACGATACAGGAGTAATTCCTAGTGGGGGCAACGTTTTTTTTTTTAAAATAAATATGAATAAATAATTCATTATAAAATATAACACCGTTTTGTCAATTTATAACATAGGTGTAATTACTAAGAAAATTGGTATAAAACCAAATAAGTATATACTAGGTTCTGAAAAAATAACACAAACTTTTTAATGAGCAAAAATTGTAAACTGCTTTTAAATTCTCCTAATAATAATTGCCTTGCTATGCATATAGTTTAGGTTAATATTTCAGGTCAGAACTAATTAAAAATAACATTAATTAATTTTCTAATTCTGAAAAACATGTAAAAATAATATTTTTTGCTTTCGTAGTTAGTCGACGCTAAAGTAATTACTCCTGTTGGGGTCGCGGAGCATACGCGAGCAAACCCTTCAGATAACAGGAAAAACGCCGTGGGGTTTTAATCGGTAGGAATCTAAATGACATAACGATAACGCTTCTTGCTCTCTAGGTGGTTTTATATAGCACAACTCTCGTAAGATCAAGTAATCCCACTGAATGACTATTTCATGAAATCTTGACATTTTAGAATTATGCAAACT
The DNA here is from genome assembly GCA_945859715.1 of Apamea sordens. Taxonomy (NCBI): domain Eukaryota; kingdom Metazoa; phylum Arthropoda; class Insecta; order Lepidoptera; family Noctuidae; genus Apamea; species Apamea sordens. The sequence goes on from OX244002.1 coordinate 5,298,193, forward strand.
TAACAAGTTGTATTAATGATTCTAATGATTATAATTCTGTAAATACATATTTGTTACAGCCGCGAATCATATTTTAATCAACGCACAACTTAGTACTGACCAGCAGATTGCAAAAAACGTAAGAAAATTTTAATTTCGCGGGCTACCTTGGAGTATCCACCTTAAGTTCGTAATGTCAGAAGCACAAAAAAAAACAAAAAAAAAGGGGAAGCATCTCTTCCAAATATTGCGTCTATCTAGTTTTTGTAATACCTACCTATAGCTATAATTATTCTGGTTCTAAATCATGATTTGGCATATATTTCAAACTTTGCTCTCTGAGTCACTACTAATAATGACTGCTAGTTGTGGCCTTGGACTGCATCTAGACTTGGCCTTCACTTGGTCAACTCGTAATGAACAAAGGAACATATTGATCACTGTAACAAAACATACCAATCAATACTGTAAAGTACTACAATAATAATTAATACTTTATCGTATTACCCAGTAACTGGGTCGTGGAGGTCAGATAGGTAGTCGCTCCTAAAATTGGTATTCAGCTGCGTTCGGTTAGACTGGAAACCGACCCCAACATAATTGGGAAAAGCTAGGCAGATAATAATTACTTTATTAATTGCTGCATATTTTAAGTTCGCTTAAAAATTCGAGCAATGTATTTTCTGGTATTTTCGCATATTAATTCTTATACCAATACGAGTACCATATATTAACAAAATTAAATCTAAAAAAAGATATGCTTGGTCATACATACATAATATATTATACGTGTCAACTTGAGAACCTGCTTCTTTTTTTTTTCGTCGGTTAAAAATATAAACACCTTAAACTATATTTCATCGGATACTTTTTAGCGTCAACAAGTTAAATTAACGACTAACTGCGTAGATAGGACTTTTTTATTTCTTGCAAAAACGTACCTACTGACTAATGCTTGAAGTTTCTGTTACAATGTTTTTAATTAGTTAAATGGCTATGACTAATTTATTTTTAAACAATACTAACAAATTCGTCTAAGAATAACCAACCCAATTTACTAAGAAGTTAACATTGTCTTAATTTGCATTTTCAATTGTTTTTATGTTTAGTTTTTCTTATTGTTTAATTCTGTGTGTTGACCTGTTAAAACCAATTGTTTATTGAGCCAACTATCAGTTATGGATACTAATAAAAAACCATTGTTTTTATAAAAAAAAACGAATTCTTTGTTAGAATAATGCCTGATTCCTATGTTGCCAATCGTTTTATTTACTGTTGGATTTCACAAATCGACTCTCGTCGATCATTTTTCCTAAATACTCTGAAGACCTTAACTATAAGGGCCTTATTTGTCCCTTCGTCTTCTCAGCAAGATAGTAATTGGGCAATGAGCATAAAACCTTTCGTTTCACATTATTTTTATTGATTGTATAATGTGGCTCAGTAAACAAATCCTTCCATCTACTTTAAAATGTCCTTGAACAAAACTCCTGTTTTAATTATTTTATGTTTGTTCTTCTAGTTGGACCGGTGGGTGGTTCAGCTGGACCCGTCAGTCAGATGCGATGCTACGTAATGTCGAGAAAAAAATATTATCATGTAAGAATACCTTTTTCTATTTGGATTTCGTTGATTCTTGTATTTATTCTATTAAAAATATAAAAATCTTATTTGGTTCGTGCGGGAATCGATCCCGCATTCCCACGCGACACGTAGCACAGGCAGTCACTGCGCCAAATGTGTCGTTAAATTTTATTGGGAAACCAGTGCATTCATTACTTATTTTTACCGCCAAGCAGTGCCCCAGCTCTAAAGGTAAAACTGCTGGAAAAATTACGGTCTGATAAGACGTTACGTTACGAGACTATATTGAGTGCTTTGTGACCATGACCTCCGGAATCGTAATAACACGCAGGGCAAGTTCAGTGGAGTTAATACCGTAATAAGCGGAGTTAACCTTTTAACAACACCAGCAGGCTAGCGGTTAGCTATCGGATAGATAAAAAAAAAAAACAGAAAACCCGTTCAAAATCTTATCATACCAGGAGAGATTTTCGGGAAACGCTCACCTCGATAAGCGAAACGGTTCGCTTACACCTTAAAATAAACCCGAGCAGAATTCAATGTTTTTAACACCCCTCCCCTTACCTGCGTCACGTCCAACCGGAACCGGACCATTACTGAGCGGTAATGTCTCTATAATTATGGGGGAGACTGCATGCAATAGATTAGGTCCATTGCATCAGACCTACGACACATTTTTTTAATGTTATTAACTGTAAGTGCTTTGGGAGATGACCTGTTTTAGCTCACGTAATCGGATCCTTCCGACAACACCACATCCCGATATCCGACATCATCATCAATATTATCATCATTCTTCCGACATCTAGCTAGACGAAAAGATGGTCGATGGAGTAAAGCTCCGACCGGTCACCAGAGTTAGACCAAAGAAACTAGGGCCGTCCAAAAGCGCGTTGGGTTGAGAGACAGCTGGATGAGAGACGCACAGAACAGGGAAGTATGGCAGAAGGGGAGACCTATAACCAACAGTGGGTGATTCTGGGCTGAAACGATGATGATGATGCATCGGATCCTTCCGATTACGTAATATATTTACCCATTCTCCTATCTTTATCCCAATTTATTTGAGGTCGGCGTGACATGTCTTCTTCTTCTACACTTCTCTATTAGCTGTCACAAATGTAAGTAATGAAATGAAATTGTTTATTCTGTAAATAGGATATCGGAATCACTTATAAACGTCGTATAAAAAAAAAAGCTACCAAAGGTCCGAAGGCAGTCAGAAAAAGTCTTAGTCATTTTTAAAGTCGTACTGGGTCAAAGTCCAGATATAATATAATCTTAGTCGATCACGTGAGCACCATGTAGATACGTATCTGAAATGGTATTTTGAGGAAAGAACCACAAAAATTTGAGTGGACCTGTGCAGTCAGTGCAAGCATTTATGAGTAATCGTGTAGCGCCAACTCAGGACTTATGGAGCCCCCACCCCCTATCTAGCCTATCTAGCATGTTATGTCGTTTCTTTGTAACATTATTCTAGCCTTAAAGAACGCATAAGAAATGATTTTGTATGTAGGTAACTATGCTGTAAATGTAAAAACTGTGCTTAATTCCATAATAGATTGCGAATTAAATACAGGGGGCCTACTCCGAAGTGCAAAGCGCGAATGTTCGGATCGGACCGACACATGGCCGAACCGAATATTATTGAAAAATTCGAAAAAAGTTCAGATTGGCTCAGTTGGGTCGGGACCATAGTCAATATTCGAAAGAGTGTAGGAGTGTAGGATCGGAACCGACCGAATCAAATAGTAACTTCGTAGCAGGAAACGGCCGAACAATCGGCCGATACTACTTCGGAGTAGACCCCCAGGACTTATGGAGCCCCCACCCCCTATCTAGCCTATCTAGCATGTTGTGTCGTTTCTTTGTAACATTATTCTAGCCTTAAAGAACGCATAAGAAGTGATTTTGTGTGTAGGTAACTATGCTGTAAATGTAAAAACCGTGCCTAATTCCATAATAGATTGCGAATTAAATACAGGTTAGCAAAAGTCAAAGCGGAAACCCAGTCTTAAAACCACACTGTCTATCAAGTGTGACTGTGAGTGTAAGTGTGTGTGTCAGTATGTTAGTGTTATCATTAAATTATTTTCCGGGATGTAGTCCTCACGATAAAACATTACATATACGTGATGCATACAAACTTACGTGCTGATAACAATCAGGAGCTTGGCGTGTTATCAACAAGATAACTGGCACATTCTACAGTATAATGAACTTTTACTGTTAAGTATATACTTGGACTTTGAAGCAGGATTTGTGTGAATTTTCGTCATTGTTTACGAGGAACTAAGGACAGTAAACCATTATGATTCATAAGGCCCAAAGGCAAAGCCAAATCTCTGTCAACCGGCTGATGTAACATTTATTCGATAGACTAGCCTTAACTTCCAGACCGGTAGGTAATAAGCATCAGTGAGATCTAGCTTAGCGGATACCTAACCGCTTTCCCTCATCCCTTTTGAGAGTTGGTTTTGATGAGATACTAACTGCAATTAAAACGAGTACGTACTAAGCCCTGTACTGGTTATAGCAAAACAGAGGCAAGACCACATATCTTCCTTCTAAACAATTATCCGTCTTTGTCCTCAAAAGTTTGCCAACGAGAGGCGTTGACCAAACAGACCTTTAACTGGTTGCAAAAGAGAGCTGATCATGACCCTATTGACCTCCCCCGCGTATCTGACTTAGTTCAATAACGTAGGTATATTTTTGTTTTTTTTTATTGATTTCCTATCGATAGTAAATGCACTGATAGCCTGATACGAATGGCATTATCAACAATGGATGACCTCAGCGGACTTGCTGATTAATAATCCACTAATACTCGACCTTGTCAGGAAAATCTTATCGGATACAATTAATGTAGTACTTAGGAATACTTCCTAGTATTAAAAAAAAAAATTGTATCTCCCGCAATAAGATTTTAGGCTAGAAGATAGAGAATAAGAGGAACCTGAACCGGAACCAATAAGATTTAAATTTATATTAATAATGCCTTGGAAGGTACGAGGCCTTTGGTGTGGGATGCAACGTGTATCGACAACCTTGCGCCATCCCATCTTCCTAGCACGGTGGGCTGTGCTGGGGCAGCTGCTGCAGGTGCGGAAAACCTCAAACGGCGCAAATACTCCAATCTCTTTAGAACTTATTTATGTTCGAGCCGTTTGGGGTTGAAACACTAGGGCCATGGGGTCCGAGTGCCCACTTAGTTTTTCGAGATATCGCCAAGCGGTTGGTCGACTCTTCACGTGACCAGAGGGCTGGTCTATTTTTTGGCCAAAGAATCAGCATTGCCATACAACGTGGCAATGCTGCCAGCCTTTTGGGCACGTTTCCTGCTGAAAGCGATGAGGACGAATTTTCGAAGTCCTTTGATTATTTCCCCTCCTTTTTATACTCCTTTTTACTTGGACCTACATATTATTATGAAAGATAGTTGGAGAATCCCTAAAAGTTTCGCGTTTCTAATCTGTTTTATAATATTATCTACCTTATCATTTTTTTAAACCAAATGTGCCTTTATAATTATGATATCACTCTTCAGCGAATTATCTGTTGCCTACGGAGATACTTAAGATATGCTTTGACTTCCGTTACATAATATAAACTTTTCTTTGAAAGTAATCTTATATCCGCACTTGGTTGATATCCCGACAACTGGCACTCTGCGCCTCTCCTCAACATTTATTACGCCCACAATCAAAGTGTGGTACTTACCAAGTTCTTGCCAGATTCTGTGTTTCCTAATTCCTCCTACCTATAATAATAATAATATCCCTGGACATTTCACACAGCGCCATCTAGTCCCAAGCTAAGCAACCTAATGCTTGTGTTATGGTAACAAGATGGCTGATAAACTACTTATATACATTTTTATTTTGTAAATACATACATATTATAGATAGAAAAACACCCAGACTCGGAACAAATACATGTAGGTCATACAAATATTTGTTCCGTGCGGGAATCGAACCCGCGACACGCAGCGCAGCAGTCAATCGCTTAACCATTGCGCCAACCGTGCCGTCAAATACCTATAACCCGTCAATCTTCAAAACACCTATATCTATGGTTAGTTTCATCGTAGAACTCAACCAGTATTTTGGCGGGATCGAGGTCTAGAGCGGTATCCTTCGATCAGGGGCCTTTTAATTAGTACCTGAACAACAACAAAAAAAAACTTGCGTAAGACCACTTAAAAAATATTTCTCACTGTTATTTTGGTATCAAACAAGAATATTTAAGAGACTCGGCAGAAAAATTACGAGTATTAAAAGATACTATATCGAGCGAGTATAGTAGCTATCTGTTTAGGGAATCCAGTTCTTAGGTGGATAGAGATAGGGACTGCGGATTTAAGACATCGCGCACGCTCGATGGGGACATGCTAATTGATGCGGAAGTTTAAATATGTCGTGACATTGCGTTTTGAGCAAAATACTTAGACAGCGTTGTGTTTTGGCGTACCTATAGATATGATGTTAAGTTTCAATAAAGTCGTCTTTTTAATACATATACAATATACTCGGGTCCGATATTTTTGCCGGTCGTAACGTAACTCAAAAGGACCACTAATACTAAACTGTAAATAGTCAATTCCCGTAATTAAAAACGTTCAAAATCTAGTCGCAATCTCATCTCGGCGACAATCATTGTCAAAAATGTAGAGAAATAGGTATTTTTGACATATTGATGTCAGAATGTGAACGTTCTTAAAATAACGAGAATTGCCCCTCTGGTCCTTTGACACATTTCGATACTTCATTTTAGATATTGCCTTTCATCAATAGTGATATTGCCAAAGACAGAGTCACCTTTTCCTACACGAGGCATGTCCAATTTCCTCCATAAATAAATGTTAATCTGACTTCTTTTCCAGGCTTGAAAACTGCATACAAACGTTTCTACGTGGACATAGGCAGCGTGGTGGGGCAAAGCGACAAGATATGGACGATATCGCTGAACGACGAGTCACCCAAGACTCCGCTGGTGCTCCTTCACGGAATGGGTGCAGGCCTAGCGCTCTGGTGCCCAAATCTAGACTCATTTGCCGCGACCAGGCCTGTTTATGCTATTGATTTGTTAGGTAAATATATTTTTAATTTGTTTTTCTGCCTTGTTGCGCTAGTGTTGCAAGTGCGACTGCCATGCTCCAGCCGATCGATTCTGTAAAAATCTCACCGTGAAAAGTTGGATGAAGTGAGCTAAGAGTGAGCTGTCAATAGTGTCAATCCCTTAGCATTAATTGGAATGACCGCTCACTCCACGCTCACTTCACCTAAGTTTTCACAGTGAGATGGTTACAGAATTGCACTGCTGGTCTAGCACAGTATTATTAAGTTCTTCCTTGAGAAAGTCCTCAGTAGCAGTCAGCAGTTTGGATTTGTGATGGCAAAAGAATACCCCGTATTACATGGGACTTATACATAATTGGCGAAATTTAGGTGTAATAACACCTCCGCCTCCCCTTCGGGAAACACGTGTTATGTTTTCATAGCATGTTGTCAACGGCTGCAGTTATCTGCCGTAGACGCGTGTCGCTGGTGTGTATACACTTCGTTGCATCAAAGAAAGGACGTTATTAATAGAGTCCACGTGTAAATCTGTAGTGCGGAAACGAATTGGACTTGAGCCAGGAAGTGTCACTCACCCAAGTAAAATATCAACAGACGACACTGGGGCAAAGAAAACTTATTTAAGTCGTATTTCCGGGCTCCGACTGGTTTGGGCTCAGTGACCGCTTATGTCACTGGGATACTAGAGCCCGGATGATTTGACAACCAGTTTGTTTCCCGTTCCTGACAGAAATTTAGAAAACTTGGAAACCGGAAAGCCATGTTTTTTTTTTAATTAATAGTTTCCGATATAATTCGCATACCGTATGTGATGCTGGCAAAGATCTAAACGTTCATACGTAAATTAAAGTGTGTATTGTGAATGTGTTGTCATGATTCGTAGTCTTCATAAGCAGTGACTATTAGTCTTCTCATTTATTTTTGTGACTTTTGGAGATTTTGAAAGATCGAGCAAAGAAAAAATTCACAATCATTCACAGATCATAATAATATGAGGACCATGGATGTAATGCATAAATGATTAAAAAAATTCCGCAGGTTTTGGACGCAGCTCACGTCCTAAGTTCGCGTCAGACTCGCAGAAGGCAGAGGCACAGTGGGTGGAGTCGGTCGAGGAATGGCGGCGCGAGGTCAACATCGCGCAGTTCATCCTGCTGGGTCACAGCCTCGGCGGGTATATTGCTACGGCTTACGCTATCAAGTACCCTGAGAGGTAATGAAGGAATTTATTGTAAATTAGTATGTTTAGAGGCGTGAGGATCAGGGTGTAAAGTTCACTCATCCTCCATAGAAAAGGGAGGATCCTCCGACCAGACGGGTGTTGTGTCTGGCGGGCAACTGCCCAACGATTGATGTTGGGAAATTGTATCTATGCTAATTGCGCGGTAAACTCTGCTTGCGAGATGCAGGATTTGCGTGACGTCAGTATGACGCGTTGTTCGCATGTGGCGTTGTAGATACCGCTACAGTATGTAAACACTTGTTCGTTTCTGCCCATTCTGGCCTTCTTCTATAGTCGCAGGATACGCTTAAATTTTAATATTTTTTAAGTAGTCTCCAACTGATTTTTCATCTAGTGTAGTTACAGATTTTTTGGAATGGCCACTTGTAAGATATAATAATAAATAATAAACCTATTTTATCAGACCACAATGAATCCGTGCAGTAGTATTAGTAAATTAACAATAATGTTAGTATACAAATAATAATCTTATACCATGAAGTAGGTAATTTTCATGTCAATTGGGCTCGGGGAGCTATTAAACCTGTTCTTGCTCCCTAAGTGCATTACTGTTTACAATCTAGGATGGTGCATGGCTGCCAGTAGACAAACGATCATTAGCACAGCTATTAAAGAAAGAAAGAATGAAAATACGTTTATTTGCGGTAAAATTTTCAGCCACTTAATTTGGCAAGTCCCCTAAAGCAAATAGCCCTCGAAAGAATAGCGGTGCCCTATTTGGGTTAAAATGTAAAAAAATTTGGGGTTTGAATTTGTGAACAGTGTTTAGAGTACTCCTTCGATAACATGGATTGCTGTTCGATTCGGCACGGTAGCATATCAAATGGTTGTGACTAGTAATGCAGATGGGCCAACTGCCACTTCCATAACTTACTCCTAACAATTCACTTGCAGAGTCCGCCATTTAGTTCTAGCCGATCCATGGGGCTTTTCGGAACGTCCACCAAATGCCTATGAGAAGGCCCAGCTCCCATTGTGGGTACGGGCCATCGCCACTGCCGTCCAACCTCTTAACCCACTGTGGGCCGTCCGCGCCGCCGGGCCGGCCGGTAAGTGGCTCGTCAGCAAGACCCGCCCCGATATCTCTAGGAAGTACCTCAACTTTGTGCCTGACGCGGAGAAGATTATACCCGAGTATATTTATCAGTGTAACTCGCAGACGCCTAGGTGAGTTTTTGATATAAAATTTTACAGTAATACTCAATAATATGAGCAACTTATACTATAGTTCCAATCCATCTCTGAAACACTGAAAACAAATCAGCTGTTCCACTATTTTGACCGGGAAGATATGACATTTTCGCAAGAATCAACAACCCTCACATGAGTCCACATAGATGTTTCAAAAACATCATTTAATTGCAATTACTACAATTTTGAGTAGCCTCTAAAAGCTGATTCATTCATCATTTCCAAAACTGGAATTTCCTGGATACCTAAAAATCGAATATTACAATTCGGGATATATCCAAATATGGTCTTAAATTACCATCTGACTTATAAAATAAACTCATCTTCCAAAGCGGTGAAAGTGCCTTCCACACCCTAATGACGGGTTTTGGCTGGGCCAAGAACCCGATGGTTCGTCGCGTGGATGAGATCGACCCGGCGCTTCCTATTACCGTGCTGTACGGCTCCCGGTCCTGGGTAGACAACAGCACGGGGCAGGTGCTGGCCGAACATCGGGGACCTGCTAATACTTTTGTTCAGGTAACGATTACATTTGTTTTTTATTTTAGATTATATAAATAATATTCTTCAATCAGAACTTTCACTGTGCGTGTGTGTTTTCACTTTCGTCACTGGCTTATAAAAAATAAAAGAAACAATATACATTTATTTGTAAGACTTACAATAACCACAAAAATTTCTTCAAAAGGTGCAGGACTCAAAAGCAGTAAAAAAAAAAACCGGCTAAGTGCGAGTCGGACTCGCGCTCGAAGGGTTCCGTACCATTATCTATAAAAATCACGTCTGTTGTATGGGAGCCCCCCTTAAATATTTATTTCATTTTAATTTTATTATTAAAGTAAAAATACAACAGAGTGTTTTGTGAATATTTCAAGTGCCTACCTGTTGCCATTATTGATATCGAGCAAAAAAGGGCAAAAAAAATCGCGTTTGTTGTATGGGAGCCCCCCTTAAATATTTATTTTATTTTGTTTTTAGTATTTGTTGTTATAGCGGCAACAGAAATACATAATTTGTGAAAATTTCAACTGTCCGGCTGTCGCGGTTCTTGAGATGCAGCCTGGTGACAGACAGACGGACGGACAGACAGCGAAGTCTTAGTAATAGGGTCCCGTTTTTACCCTTTGCGGACGGAACCCTAAAAACCAGACTCAGTTCACGCATGAATTTAACGCTGCTGGTAATGACTGTCCTGATTATTATTTTAAAATTATCTTTATTCCCGCTTATGATATGCCACTCAAAACATAGGACCAGAGCAAAAAAAAAACAAAAAAAATAATATCCTCTCTGTCTATCCACAGGTTATCAACGGTGCAGGCCATCACGTGTACCTAGACAAGCCGGAGCTCTTCAACAAGTTCGTCCTAGACGCGTGCGCGCGCGCAGACACGCACGATCCGCGCCCCGCGCTGGCGGCCGCGCCCCCCGCGCCCGCGATAGAGGCGGCCCCCGGGAAGGCGCAGTCCTCGGAAACTGCGCAAACCTCTTGATAATAAAAGTAGGCTAGATATATTATTACAATTGTTACGCACATTCGGTTATGTATAGCTAAGACTCGTTTTTATTGTTTGAGTTGAGCGTGTGTTCTTGGTCGGGTAGTGAATGGAGGATAAGTGGTGATACAGGGTGCTACAGTGTTTGTCTTGTGTCAAAATAACGCCTTTCATCTCATCTTTCATTTCATCTGCCTAGCCTTTTCCCAACTATGTTGGGGTTGGCTTCCAGTCTAACCGAATGCAGCTTAATACCAGTATTTTACGTGGAGCGACTGCCTATCAGATGTCCACACCCCAGTTACTGGGTAATACGATACCCCTTAAATAATGCCTTTCATTGTACAATCGTATTGTTAACATTACTTTTCGATTGTTCTCTTTACCTAGTTACAGTATCGTAAAAATGCATTTGTTCCCAACGAGTAACACCCAGGCGTTTCGTGTTTTAGGAAAACTGGATTTTAAGGTGCGTCGATCGTCCACCATTAAAGCTCGGTTTGTCATATTAGTTAACGTTACAAGTACTGTAACAAAATGTTCTACGTGTGCGCGGTGCGAGATTTTACTTTCACGCTAATCCTCCATTGACTACTACTCCTGAATAAACAAGAATTGTTATTGTTCTTTTTTAAGAGAACTATGAATGTGAGTTTGATTTAGTCGATTTTGTGTAATCGACTAAAAATGTCCAAAACTTTGTCACATATGTGGCAACAATAAAATAGGCCTAGAGTGACTCGATTGTCGCGAGAGGTAAAGTTGTCAAAAAATAAAAGGCCCGTTTTGACATTGACAGTTCTAGTAGTTAATAAAGATCAAATTCGCAAAACACGTATTCGTTTGCATGAAACTCAAAATATCAAACTCAAATGTCAAAACGGGCCTTTAATTTTTTGACAACTTGAGATGGCTTAGTTAGTACGAAGTATTAAAGTAATTGAATCTTATAGGCCCTTTCTAAAACTATTTATATGCTTCACACAGACCAATTAAACAGACTTAACTACTTAAACATTTGTTTAATTCATCTACTTATTTGAAAAGTATCTTAATTCATTTTATAGGTGATTTTTCAATCGACAGATAATTTTTATTTGTGGAATAAAGTTGACGTCTGGCAGATTTTGTATGGAAGAACTGTCAAAAAAAATTTTTTTTTTTTATTGTCAATGGGCTCACTCTTGACCTCAATCCAGCCCAGAGGCAGGGATGAGATCTATCTATTCTGACGATAAAATTATCTGGCGTTGGAAAAATCAGCCCTTAGACGTCAAACTCCTATTTATAGCAAAATCATAAAGGGTTACATAAGAACGATGTATGTTTAAATATATCTCCAAAGAATTTGTTTTATGTATACTATTAAAACTACAGGTTACGGGTAATAACAATGGTTTTGTTGAAGTTTGACTATGTAATGAAATGTTTTAATTATGTTTTTTTTAAACTGTAGTTTATTATTAGTCAACAATCTTAGAACACGACCAATATCTTACAGTATAAATAATAAGTATGAAACTTCCATATTCTGGTATTTTTAACTCTAAATATCAGTGCCTTTAGTATTAAAAACTAATCCTCTCTTCTATTAGGAACATAATTTGTTATGTATTGGCAAATATAGACTTTTTCCTCTAAAACTCTTTAGAAAAATATTCTTCAAAGTTCTGTTATCTTTGGCGTCGCCTCTTCTAAACTGTAAGGTTTTTATACTTGGCTTGTGGAGCTACCGAGCACCTGCTTTGATCAGATAAGGGATCACAGAATAATGAGACTATTTCTATGCAACCTTTTTTTACTTTGTTAAGATGTTGAAAGAATAAAACCAAAATGTCTTGTGTGCGTCAAACCTAATCTTATATACATTTTCATTTACCAATAATTGCGAAGTCGCTTACTGTCGCTAAATAAATGCACTTGGTGGTAGCACGCTGACCAAAATAATTAGACAAATGGGTATAATGCGGCCCTCTACCGTCTTAGGTAGGACGGTTTCTTTGGTATCTGTAACCAGCATATTTGCGGATGACTTCCATTTTGTCTTATTAATTTGGTCAGCTAATAAGCTGATTGGCTTGCCCAAGTTCAGTGAAGCCAAGAAATTGGCGTTGCATTGATTACGTGAAGTCCATTTTAACGGGCCGCAGCAACACAAAAATCCATCCATGTTTGAACCATCGCAAAACTACAGGTGGGCAGCACCGGGCTTTTTTATATTAGAATGCGGCCAGATGCGGCTGAGATTACTTTCGTCTGTTGGACTATGTGTAGAGTATGCGAGCTCGTTGAGTATTGTTGTTTAGCCACAGGCTTTTTGATACACGGAATGAAATATTGTGTAAATAAACATAATTTATTGAATACTATGCGTTTTATTTTTTATTAAGAACTAGCTGACCCGGCAAACGTTGTTTTGCCATATAAAAAGAACTAGCTGACCCGGCAAACGTTGTTTTGCCATATAAATTATTTCTACCTGCCCGGCGCTACTTCGTTCGCGTGGTGTCCTACCCCCTACCCTACTCCTACACTACTCCTTCCCTACTCCTACACTACTCCTACCCTACTCCTACCCTACTTCTACCCTACTCCTACCCTACTCCTACACTACTCCTACCCTAATTCTAACCTACTCCTACCCTACTCCTAACCTACTCCTACACTACTCCTACCCTACTCCTACCTGCTATAAACCCCATGGAGCCCGAGACCTTTCCAACGAATGCAAAACCGTGGAAATCGGTTCGTGCGTTCTGGAGTTATAGCGTCAGGAAGGAAAACCCGACTTATTTTTATATAGTAGATTTCCCATAAATATGACATTCCTAATAAACTAAACTGCTTAGTGCGCAAATAATGTTGCTGTTTTCTTGTTCACCAACTAAAGCAAAACTAGAGCATTGCTCAACTAAAAGGTACTGCAAGAAAAAAAAACTGTTTAGAGTTGTCAAATTTCTTGTTTTATCTGCATGTAAAAGATACCAATTTATGGTCATGTTACTTACGACTAGCTGTGGCCGCGACTTCATTCGCGTGGATGTCGGAAAACAATAATGCCTCTACTAGTTCGAATGAAGGATCAGAAGAAATAAAGGCTATCTTTTTATTTATTTATTAGTTTCCAATTGCCCAGCTTGCTGGTCCAAAACAGAACCAGCAGGCGCACTTTATCGTTTTTAGTACGGACGCTTTTAATGTGCACGCCTTTCTACATCGTTTTCACATACCTAGGTAATTATATAATTTCAACATGGAAGATGTAGGTAACCAATATTTTGTAACAATTTTATGATTTAAAAGAGTATGTTTCTTGTCCGTTCTTCTCCATAGGTACCTACTACGCTTTGCGCAATGGGCAACTAGCTTCATCTTTCTGACTGAACGACCACTTGACAATTAATAATTGCTTTATTTGAAATAAATGCTTTGAGTTTGTCACCAATGGTTTGCCGATCCTTCTAAGCCCGTATTACAAAACGGCCTTATGTTTAACTTACCACCAGATAATTATAGTAACATATACAGACAAAAATAGTAAATGATCACCAAAATTAAACCCGCATTTGAAGTAAACTAAACTTATAACCAAAGTTGTAACATCTCGCTAAAATGACTCCAAATAAATCATGTTCGGTTCTCGACAGCCTGCAAAAAATAATCTTTTTCATATTTTTTTCTATTTAAGTACAATCTAGTCGTTTCTGGCGTAGGGGGTCACAGTTTTAACCTAACCTAAGCATTTAAAAAAAAATTAACCTCGTCTATCTAGTTTACAGCAAGCCGGAGACATAACTTAATATGGCATCATAATACTTTATTTGGTAATAAACCTACATTTTATGGCAATCATAGTGGTTTATTTAGGCAGAAATAGCGCATTAATTTGCTCGCTAAGATTTAGTGATCATTTAGTACATTTGGTGATCGAATACAATTTGAAGTGCAAGATCCAAGGGTATCAAAGCATTTTATGGTAGTCATTATATTTAACCCCTTACAAAACCTCACTCAAGCCACATAAAACTAGTTTCAATCAATCAAATAGCTATAAACTAATTTTACGTAATGCTTGTCGTCATCATTCTCTTGTCCATAATTTACTTGCTTTAGTCTTTTTTTTTTGGGTGGGAAATCATCATATTTATGACTTCTCCCGCTCTGGGCGGAGTGGGAGGGCGTGTCAGACTTTTACTGACTAAAACCCACCCGTGTTCCTTCAGTTGCCTGTGCCAGGGGCCACGGTATCTCTTTCGAACAACCCGCGGCCCTGGCAGGCATCGGCCTTAGCAGACCCCATCTCTTTGAGACGCGCGTGGAACACAACGCGCCAGGCCCGACCCGGGCCTGGTCCTTACCTTACGCTAAGTGAGGTTCTGTAATACCGGCTTTAATGTTTTTTTGGGAGATTACGCTGTTTTTAGAAAGAAACAAAAGCATACAAAAAATATGGCTTATATTAAAACAGATTAAATGAATCAAACATCACAATTAAATCAACACGGTGGTATACAGATCAACATAGTCTCAGGTGAGTGTGGCTCACGATCGTCACTTTGCCTTCGTCTTGCAGGTCGCGTAGTGCCTCGTCTAGTTGCTCTCGAGATACCGTCTGGAATAAAGAATTAATTGTTTAGTTAATTAAGAATTTTTTTTTTTGGAGATTGCATAGCAAAGCAGCTTTTTCTTGTCTGAATTGAATCTTTTAATCGGTGCATTAATACTGATATTTTAAGTCATATTTGTTAGGTTCTCAGAGTACTTGAATAGGAAACACTGAACTCATCTAGTTTTTAAAAGATAATTTATTTTGGACATGTTAGTGTTTTTTTTTTACCACAGAAATAAATATTTATTTGTACATATATTCATTAATCATTTAGAACACATTCTATTAAATTTTAAATAAGCATCCTGAGACCTATTGAAGTTTTACAAGTTCTACACAAGTCACCACGTTTGTTGTAGGGATACGCCACACTAGTAACGATGTTGTTTATCACGAGTATGTTTGTCTCCATCAGGATGAACGGTCACTAGGCGTATTTAACGTTAAATTTATGCCTAACAATTGCTTCCCTATTGCTTCTATCTGCTTCCTATTCTCAATTAATTGCTTCCATCGTATTCTAGAAGAAAAAAAACATTTTAAGAGTGACCGTTCATTCTGATGTCAGGACGGCCGGTCACAGAGTCTTAGTGTCCTTGTTAAATAGAATTAGTGAAATTCACGGTGGCCATTAATTACTTCCCGAATTCAAGATCCGAGTTCAATCCGAATTGCGAATGTTCGGACGGACTGAGTTCGGATGTAGTGTGCGCCTAATACAAATAGTACTATGGTTACTTCCGACCGTCATTTCTCGGATCCGGATCAGACGTAGTGCGAAATTGCTCTTACTCCTCCTGCATCGTCAGTATCTTGTGCAGTTTAGAGCCAAATCTAGGAACAAAATAAATAAAAATATATGTAATTCTACTTACAACTTGCGAATTAGTATTAATCTCCTGCAGCAGCTTGGAATGTGTGATGGTATGTGGCTTCGAGTAGGGCTGTATGAGTGCCTTGAGCGCCGTCACCAGGTCGGCGCGGCGCCTGCGCGCGGCCGCGCCCAGCCCCGTGGTGAGGATGCCCACGTCGATGCGGCCGGACGCGGGGTCAGTGGCCGACTGCTTCAGAGCTTCTCGGTGTAGTCTGGGAAGTAAAGGTCAAGTCAGTTAAAACTTATTTCATGAAAATGTGGGTATGATATGAAAAAGGTAATAGTGCCGTGAATTAGTTCAGTGCTCCCGGCGCTATCTGTGGCCCAACTTTGTTATAGTTACGCCCGGGCTTTAGCCGCTCCTAATAAGGCATTGTAGTATTTTACGGTAGTAGTTTTTTCCGCCCGCAGAATCCATATAGGCCTTGAAAAATACTAGTAAATATCTCTAAAACTACAATGCTTAAAAACTTGGAAGTTTATATGAGAGTCAAACACGGGATTAAAAGTTTGTACGTGGAAAAGTCGCAGGGACAGCTAGTATATTTGTTTTACCTGGAAGCTTCATCAACATCAGATATCTCGACGATGGGTGAGAGTCGCAATCTCGCGTGCGCTTCCGCGAGTCTGATGAGAGACTCCAGCTGTCGCGGGTACGCAGAGATCTGACCGCGGCCGCTGCCCACACGCCTGGAAACAACAAATAAATTGTTAAATCAGCTGAATTCAATAAGCAACTTCGAGCACCCGTGTGTCAAATGTTTGAAAAATTCGTCTGCTCAATAACGTAAATAAATGAATGTTGTAGAATTGTCAAAATGAACGACATTGCCATTGTGCCACTGTTTTACGCAATTACCCCGCCGGTCCTCTCTGGCAAGTTGCTAATTAAAATTTTATCATGAAAAAACATTTTATTAAAAATTTCAAAAACCCCCGACACAAAATAATAATAACAATAGTATGAATGTAAAAAGCCTAAAACAATTTAAAAAAAACTATTGAATAAAAAAACTTTTTACAAAAAAAAAAACCGCCTTCAAAAAAAGACAAACAAAAACGTTCCTGCACTAAAAAGTAAAAAATTGAATTCCTGTAAAGAAACTTAATTTAAAGGTAAACTTATTTGACATTAATATTTTGCAAATATTCAAAATTGTTTACTTCTTTTTGGAGTCGGTGCCAGCAGTTGTATCCTGTGCCATTTATTTTTTCAATTCACGATTATAAAATTTTAAAACAGATGCTTACAAACATAATGCTTCAAAAATTTCAAAGTACTTAAAAAGTGGCAGGGGATTTTTATACGTATTTATAATTATTATTATTTAAAAGAAATTATTGTGAAAATTGTGTCAATTTGTTTTAGAGTACAGTCTAGTCTGTATTTGTGTTTTAATTATTCTAGGTATGCAATAGGTATCTTGGTAGTTTTATAGTAAATGTTAGAGGTCGTTTTTCGAGGTATTGTTGCCCATACGTATTTCCTTGCCTTGGCTGGCACCGACTCCAAAAAGAAGTAAACAATTTTGAATATTTGCAAAATATTAATGTCAAATAAGTTTACCTTTAAATTAAGTTTCTTTACAGGAATTCAATTTTTTACTTTTTAGTGCAGGAACGTTTTTGTTTGTCTTTTTTTGAAGGCGGTTTTTTTTTTTGTAAAAAGTTTTTTATTTCTAGCCGTTTAGTGTATTTTTTATTATAATATAATGGCAACGTAGTTAATATCTTTTCTACATAGAATATTATTTTGAAGAAGTACCAATATCATACAAGTAGGTATTTTGAAGTTCTCATGCCAACCTTCCACCTTCCAGCTCCATCATCAGATCAGTTCGATAGTAACTTATAGCCAAAGTGCATTTCATGACAATTCTAATAAGCCCAAACACGGCTAGAATACGTTGATTAATTACGGAGTTCCGGTACCTGTCTTCCGGCTCCATCATGATCATCAGATCAGTTCAATGATAACATTTTCAATATAACTATTCAGGATTGTATGTTTATTTGTATTGTCATAGTTGCTTAACTATCTTGATTGTGATATCTATGCGAGTGACAAGTTCCGTTAGCCATATCTGATCTTCTTCACCAGTTCCACTTCATCAAATGTTACTTTTTAACTGTAAACGCTTGATTTCTCGATGAAAATATTAAAATTACTATATAGTTGCCTATAATATTTGAGGAGTTCCCTCGATTCCTCATGGATTCCATCATCAGAACTGGATTTTGAAAAAAATGGGACCAATCTGGAAGCATATCCTTTAAAGTTAAAAAAAAAATTTGCAAATCGATCCATAAACAACGGAGTTCTGAGGTAACAAACATAAAAAAAAAAAAAAAAAAAAAAAAAAAAAAAAAAAAAAAATACAACCGAATTGAGAACCTCCTCCTTATTTTGAAGTCGGTTAAAAAATAGTTACAAATAGAACAAAAAAGGTATAAACGTGAAACCCTATAAAAAGAAAAAAATTACCTTGTAATTATGACCCTACGTAAGTACGTATGATTTTTTTTTAATTGTTATCCCGTCGGGGGGCCGCCTAATTATTAGCCTAACGTTCTGTTAAAATTTAAAATAGTAGCGGTCCCTCGACGGGACTACTTTAACCTAACTGGCTACCCTTTCGGGGAATGCAAGCGTGCATATAGGTAATGTTATGTTACCTCATGTCGACGTATGAGTCTATAAGCCTCTGCTGCGCTGTCTCGCTGAGTGTCGGCTGAACGTGCTCCTTCGCGAACGCTATATAGTCACGCATTAACGACATATCCTGAAATTAGAAAAAATATCATGTTTTATTATCAGTTCATTGTTATTCTGATCCTAGTAGACCACTGAACTCTTCTCAAATTCATATAATGGTCTGATTTTTTGTATATTTTACATGAGATCTTAATAATAAATAATTAGTTCCTCAAAAATCTACCTTAAAGGTGTACACTCTTTCACATAATAAGTAATGATTATAAAAAAAGAATAACCAACATACTTACATATATGAAAATAAAATAATTACAACAAAACACAACATAACATGAATGGAAATACAATGTCAATATTAAATAAATATCTATCTTTGGCGATTGTTCAATGATAGATAAGGCTCTATCTGCGGGATTTATTGGCGTACCAGCAGCTCCCCGCGGTTTCACCCTCATAAGTGTCGGTCCCGTAGGAATATCAGGATCAAAAGTATCCTGTGTTATTCTGATGTATAAGCTATTATTACTGTAAAGTTTCATCAACATCCGTTCAGTAGTTTTTGCGTGAAAGAGTAACAAACATCCATCCATCCTCACAAACTTTCGCGTATATAATATTAGTAGGAAGGATACTTCTTTTATGATTGATCTGTAGTTTCTTAGGCCTGCTCTTATATAAAACCATGCTAACGAGCAACAGATATTGAGTATGTTGACGACCGCACCAACATGTGCACAATGTACAACTTTGCAGTAAACCCACTTCCTACGAGTTTTCAACTAAAATTGACAACTTTTTAACTAGTACATAAATAATGCTTGCCAGTAAACATTGAGTATTCATAACTTCATCAAATTTACTGAATCTGGGGGTATGTTTTGACTTATCGGAAATTTAGGTATTTATTTATCCTCACACTGGAACGCCATACGGCAATTACACCAATGGAGCAAAAAATCACTTTATATGCTGCTTTCAATCCATCCTGTGCGCGGTGGACATCGAACGAGTGGCGATGGTTCGGGCACGCTCACGCAGCGTGCAAGTGCAGCATTTGTCCATAGCCCCATCACTCCTTCCATATGGCGCACATTCATTGCGAATTTTGAAATTCAATGATCTTTCAACGTACATACATTAAAATTGAAAAAACACGGAAAATTTTGAGGTGTCATCCTGCCTGACAGATGACAGTAATGTGATGAAATAGGACTTTCCCAAGCATCGCCACTTCGACCGGTTCTGTGCTTCTCGCATCCAACGGATTAGCCTTCACCAGGTCACGGTCCACCTTATGGGACCCTCAAACGCTTCCGCCTTCCGGTACGCGGTCGCCATTCCAGAAACTTTTGGCCTTTTTTTTTTTATTACGTTTCCCAAATTTCTCCTGTAGTTTTGAATACTTACAACAATATCTTCGTCGTCTTGCGAGTTGGTAAAGTCTTTGTAGTACAGTGACACGAGATGCGTGGCGAGCCGCCGGTCGAACACCTCGTCTTGTGGGTCCAATACTAAGAATATTAGATCGAACCTGAAATATACACAATTGTATGGTGATGGTGAAACAAGAATACAGCAAAAATAAAACAAATTTGAAATGACGCTTTTTTGCATGGCTGAAGTAGGCAGTTGGAAGAAACTGAGTACGAAAACTTTTCCGGCGCAATTTAAAAGGGACTGGTAGAATAATAACAATAATTTATTTAATTCACAGAATATACAAAAACATAGCTTAGTAAGCCTATAAAGTGTATACAGGGACAAAAAAAAAATTGCTGTTCCATACATTTTGACCGCATAGGTGTGTATATTACTTTTAGAAACAGAAGATTTTTTTTTGATAACCGACGTAAAATTTCGACGCTATGGGGTCTAAACTCATGTGCTGAATCCATGGTTACAGTTTGCGCGTCGATGTCCCTGCCACCCTGTTGCCTCTGTCGTCAACGCATGTCGCTCGTGTGTCTGCCCGCTAAGAGTTCATGTTCATACATGAGCCCATAACAGTCGAGCATTCTCACAATACTCATGTATTGTGTTGAATAGGCGTATTTAACAGAAAATTCACTCAACTCTTTAAAGGTTGCCAAATCCTTGCTATTGCTGTGGCGACTGCAAATGCTCATAGGCGAAGTGACCGGGTTTTCAAGACCAAATTTGGTTTTGCTAGTCATCAGAGAGCTTAGACAAGAAAAGTAGTCTGGGTCGCTGTCGCCAGATACAGTGAAGGGGACTTACACTATAGCATTTTTGCTATAGTGTAAATTACGAACCTGGACATTAACGTATGCGGTAGCTGCACATTCTCCACAATAGTCTTGTTCTTGTTCCACTGAGACTCCGCCGGGTTGGCGGCTGCTAGGATCGACGTGCGCGCGTTCAGCTGGCAGATGATACCCGCCTTTGCGATCGATAGGGTCTGTTGTTCCATTACCTGTAAAAAATAATTATTATGTGATGAATATCGTATTATATTAGCTGATTTTGAATTCATTAGCATTGTTTCAGGGGAAAAGATAACATGGTACAACTCTAAAATATTACAAAAAAATCTGGTTTTACATTAAAAAAAATGCCCGTTCACAACACAATACTATTTTAAGTCTTTTTTTTATCCTGTTTTTTGTTATTGTTGTTTTTGTGTGAATATTGTGTTCCTTACTTAACTTGTGTCAAATAAACTTATTTTCTATCTTTCTTTCATCTTGTTTGAATAATAAATGTAATTTTTATAGTTTTATTTTTAAGTATTCCGGACTTTATGAAAATTTATGAATTCATTTTGCGAAACTTTAACATAGTATTACTTTGCATGAATATGTCATAGGTACTTACTTCGTGCAACACACTGCGTGTAGAATCATTCATCTTGTCAAATTCATCGATGCAGCATATACCATTGTCTGCCAGCACTAATGCTCCGCTGGAAAAGTAGAAAAAAATATATCAAGAAACACTCAAGAAAGATTAACATCCATGTGGACGAAGCAAGAGGAGCATGTCATTTTATAACGTGCGTCTTATTTGTGTAGAATAAACATTTTTTCTTTAAAAGGATTGTAGCACATGATGTTCTGTAATTTCTGCCTACTCGCATTGAAATAAGGCGTAAGTATATAATTTTTAGTTAACTTTGAATAGCTTTTGTTTTCAGTTTGACTCTCGATCCAGCAGAATACAAAACTCGTCGGGAAATCACTACCACAAACTTCACCTTCACTTCAGATAAAAGTGAAAGAGCGTTTTTATAATTGGATTTTATCCTTTTAACCACCTGCGTAGGGCTCCAATATCCCGTTACTCACGTCTGCAGCACCAGCTGGCGCGTGTCCGGGTCCTTCGTGACGTAGGCAGTGAGCCCCACGGCGGAGCTGCCGCGGCCGGACGTGTACTGCGCGCGCGGCACCAGCGCGTGCACCCAGCGCAGCAGCTGCGACTTCGATGTGCCCGGGTCGCCGCACAGCAGGATGTTGATCTCAGATCTGTAAGGTGAAGGGGTTCATTATATTCAAAATAAACAACGAAAGTAGCCGTCAATGGCCGCTTAGTTAACGAGTATAACTAATAGTAAGGATCAGTTCACACCGAGATGCAACGCGATGCGACGCTGCACGTAGATGATTTAAGATACACACTGTCACTGAATAGAATGTGTACAGCCTATTATAGCAAGACTACTGGTGGTCTCCCCAATTGCAAGCCTATACTGGTCTTACCTAAAATGTGTTCGTCCAGCAGCATTAAAGTTCTTCTTAGTTCCTCCCAACAGTTGTAAAAGACATCCCTTCTTAATATCCAAGTTCTCATAGATGGAGGGCGCGATGGCGCGCGCTAGTCGTTCGTAGCTGTCTGCTTGAGCTGCTAACTCTTTGAATAACTCGATGCGTTCGGGAGGGAAACGGTGTTCTTTGCTGTAAGGAAGAAATAGATGTTTTAGAAAGAGGATGTAAAATAGTGTTGTATGATACTCGATGTAAGAGTACCTATGTACTAGTTAGTTTGTCAAAATACGCGATCGTTCAAATATAAAACTTTTGTGTTTGTTGTTGTTGATTTGTCGTTCTTTCACGCAGCAACGATGCGAGGGATTGACGTGGTTTTTTTGCATGATTTTATGCACCGGAAAGTGCCATAATCTACTTTTCGTCCTGTGCAGCGCCTTGAGCGTGGCCTTGCGCGGGTGCAGGCTGGCACTAGTGTAGATATATGTACGTACCCCTCCTCCGTCTCCAGCAGCCTGTCGTTGTGCACCTTCCTGTAGTGCAGCGCGTCGATGTGCGTCCTGTGCAACGCCTTGAGCGTGGCCTTGCGCGGGTTCAGGCTGGCGGGCGCGGCACGGAACACTCCCGTGACGCCCACACGCTCGCCGGCCGCCACGCCCTCCACCAGCGCGCCGTGTGCGAGCACGCTCACGGTCGCGGGCGTGCGGCCTGCGGGCATGTCGTCTGGGGAGGTACATAATGAACTTCAGTTTGGGTTGTCCAGTTCCCATGGCCAAGTGTGGAAAGGGAACAGCCGGGTGATTTGTGGACAGTAATAGTCCGAGTGTAAATTATTTAATCACTGCTACTTTCAAAACTGTGAAGGAAAACATCGTGACGAAACCGGTATGTTCTAGAACCAAATGTCGAAGACGTGACATCCACCGACCCGCTCTGGGTCTGCGTGGTGGATTACGGTCCACTCCCTCTAAGAGGGAACATTATAGGCTGATTTTTGCTAAATAGTAATTATTATTATTATGTAGGTGCTCACCAGGCGACTCCTGCAGCTTAACGAGCTGCTTGTCGCTGAAGTGCGAGCGGTTGTGTATGAGCGTGTAGGAGTGCGCCGTGTTGCAGTGCGCGCAGTGCGCGGGCTCGGGCACGCGGCCGCGCTCCAGCTCGGCGGCGGCGGCGGCCCCGCACACGGCACAGCGGAAGTGCGCCTCGCGCATCTCGGGCACGATGCTGGACGTGCGGATCACCATGCCGGACAGGGTCACTAGCTGGTCGATGTCTGGGGAAGAGATGTATTCGTTCAACTTGTAGGCTTTAGGTTTATATTCAATATAGCTTCTGCCCGCGACTTCGTACGCGGATCCAGTCCCTTTCTCGTTCCGATAGGAATTTCGGCAAGAGTTTGAACTGTGCGTTACTTAATCGAAATCCTTCATCGGTTTTGTTTGGTATACCTTAGATTGAGTGTTGTAGACAATAGGTAGGTTATAACTTCATTAAAATAAAAAGGTAGAATTATTTTCATTCCGAAATTATGAAGCGAAATTAATATCAATTAGTTAACATAACTATTCTAAAAAAAAATCTTTATAAACTATATTGTTGGTTTTTCCGTCGGGTGCCAGAATATAAAACCCGGAAGGCTAACCCTTGAGAAAGCAACATAAAGTTGGCCATGAGAAAAACAGCCGGTTCTCAAATCAACACCAGCAGCTTTCAGTGTCTGTCTTCAATCGCGAGACAATGCATGACGATCACGATCAGCCGTAAGTCGCGCATCACGGTCTTAACTGGTTTCTAGAGACCTATAAGTGGATGTGCGGATACGCTGGGAACTCAAGCATGATTCGCTTTCCGTGAATGTTTCCGACTCGCGAGACAATGCATGACGATCACGATCAGCCGTAAGTCGCGCATCACGGTCTTAACTGGTTTCTAGAGACCTATAAGTGGATGTGCGGATATGCTGGGAACTCAAGCGTGATTCGCTTTCCGTGAATGTTTCCGACTCGCGAGACAATGCATGACGATCACGATCAGCCGTAAGTCGCGCATCACGTTCTTCACTGGTTTCTAGAGACCTATAAGTGGATGTGCGGATACGCTGGGAACTCAAGCATGATTCGCTTTCCGTGAATGTTTCCGACTCGCGAGACAATGCATGACGATCACGATCAGCCGTAAGTCGCGCATCACGGTCTTCACTGGTTTCTAGAGACCTATAAGTGGATGTGCGGATACGCTGGGAACTCAAGCATGATTCGCTTTCCGTGAATGTTTCCGACTCGCGAGACAATGCATGACGATCACGATCAGCCGTAAGTCGCGCATCACGTTCTTCACTGGTCTCCAGAGATCTAAAAGTCAACGTGCGAATGCGCTGAGAACTCAAGCGTGATGCTGTTTCTGTGAACGTTTCTGATTCGAGAGACAATGCATGGCGATCACAATCAGCGGCCAGTCGCACTTCACGATCCTCACTGGTCTCTAGAGACCTAGATGTAGATGCGTAAATACGCTGAGAACGCAGGCGTGATTCTCTTTGTGTGAAAGTGTCAGAAACGCGAGACGATGCATGACGCTCACGATCAGCGCTAAGTCGTGCTTCACGATCCGAAGAAGTTTCCGCTGGGCGAGATACAGCCTGGTGTTGTCGAACAGCATCAAGTCTTGCCTGGCGTTCTTCATTCGATTCTTGGGATCTAATGATCTTTAAATTTCGAACATTGCGAAAGATTTGACCTCTTTCGTGGCATGGTTATGGTTATTAATGTACTTTAATAACTTTGCAATCAAGATCTAAGTGACTGCTCCCCTGCATTACCGGGTAGGCTACCGTGTCACGAAGATAAATGGAAAAGGAAATTAAACACTCAAATAACATAAGCCCGAAGGCATATCTATTATATTATGATTTAGCCAGTGAAGCCAAGTTTTCAATGAATTTACCATCGTCATCGAAAAGAAGGCCCAAACTGTTACCGCCTTCACTGCGTGGAGGTACTCCTAGCTTATGTTAATATATATTAGTATAAACTGATTTCCACATCAAATGTTCCTGATCCTTGATTTTTATTATCTCGGCGGAAAATACTCATCAGACCAAACAAATTTTGTTAAAATGTCATGTCTGTATATGCCATATTTTAGCTGTGCTCTCCGAGTTCCACATCAGATGTTTCAATCTTCGAATTTTATTCTCCCAGCAGAAAATATTCATCAGACTAAACAACTTTTGCAAAGATGTCATTCCTATATATGTTATGGTTTAGCTGTGCTCTTAGAATTCCACATCAGGTGTTCCGATCTTCGAGTTTTATTCTCGCAGTAGAAAATACTCATCAGACTGAATAACTTTTGCTAAGATGTCAAATCTATATATATTATAGTTTAGCTGTGCTCTAAGAGTTCCACATCAGGTGTTCCGGATCTTCAATTTTATTCTCTAAACAGAAAATGCTCATCAGACACAACATTTTTTTCTAAGGCGCCATTTATGTAACTCTTATAGTTTAGCTGGTCTGTTGCGGTTCTGCATCAGGTGTTCCAGTTTCCAAAATCAATTATAGTCTATATGTTGCCCAGGCTTAATAGCTAGTTAACAAAAAAAGTTTCATTCAAATCCGTCCAGTAGTTTCGGAGATTAGCGTGTACAAACAGACAAACAGATAAACAGACAGACTTTTTTTTTTAGATTCGTGTTCTATTACTGTTTCTTAAACCCCCTCAATTATTCTTTTTTAAATATATTCAATGTACAGACACAACTTTTTTACATTCTTATTATAAGTATAGATTTTCAGGGTAGTCAGTGAAGGTCGAGAATACAATTTACTTGAAAAGAAAATAAAAGGTTTAGGCCCATTTGCATCGCAAATCAGTTAATGAATTTAACGCTTAACGTATTTCAAACCACATTCTGTCTTTGTCTTCAGCAGACGATTGACGGACATAGAACGATTTTCTCATTTGAGCGCTAAATGATTTGCGCTGCAAGTGAGCCGTAATGTTGAAATAATCCAATGATAACGGATTTTTTAAACTCATAATTAGCTTATTCATTTTGATTTAAAATCAGTCGAAGTTTGAGGGAAACAGCATGAAGTGGTGTCATTCTGAAAGCCAGTTTAAGGCGCTATTACTGAAAAATACTGTTTTATTTTTAAGTCTTGCCTTTAAGCCACCTATTTTCGCAAATACCCAGATCATATTGTAAGATGTCTTACTTGTTTACTCGAGTTACGTCAGCCATTGCTGTGAGTAACAAACTAGTTACCTTCAGGGTTCAAGTCCCTCATGTGCCGCTGCGGCGCGTTGAAGGGCCGCACCTGTATCTGATGCTCCAGCACCGCCGCCGGGTAGCGCTCGAAGAACAACTCGTTCACTGCCGCGTCGAATGCTGGGACCACCTATACAATAAATAACATTTTAACATAGCCTTTATTTCCTTAATTTTTTTTTTTTTGCTATTTATGTCCCTCTGCTGGGCAAATGCCTTCCTACTCTCCCTGTCCAGAGCTGCCGACGATCAATAATAATAATAATATCCCTGGACATTTCACACAGCGCCATCTAGTCCCAAGCTAAGCAACCTAATGCTTGTGTTATGGTAACAAGATGGCTGATAAACTACTTATATACATTTTTTTTTTGTGTTTGATCAATGGGCCAAACTTACAACCCAGTGGGTCCAGTTAGTTGCAAACGACATCGCAGCAGGCCTAGACCGAGATGGCGGGATGAGCTGACTCGTTTAATAAAGATTGGTCCTTGGCAGGTCCAAGTTTCTAATAAATTAATAATGCAGTGCAGAAATGTATAATAATAGTACTGCCCGTTGTGTTTTGAGTCTGTGATTGTTTGAGGGCGAGTCTATTGTCATAATTACACGCTGGGGCGTTTGTTTACCACTTCTTTTACGGTAAAAAGTGAGTTTTCTTAAGGCCTGTCTTTTTTAAATCAGACTTCTGCGTTGAATATTTAATACATAATACTATTTCTGTTATAAAACTTACCTCTTGTGGATAGCACACAAGTTGACGATGTAACTTTGAGTCAAATGCTTTGATGTGTTCACAGTCCACATCTAGGAATGGCTCTTCTAATGTATTAATCTGTTAAAGAAAATATAATGTTTATTTAAGCACTCTGATAGGTAATGCAATTTAAATGGGTATACCTTTACCGTGTTTTAGTTTAAAGATTCTAAATAAGGGAGCATGTGTGTCTGTAAAGATACAGGCACGTAACACTTTTCAGTTTGGTCTGAATGAGGCCAGCAACACATCTGAAATTGTTGATGTTTCAAGTGTAACGCGGCGGTACCTTATGTAATATTTATTGTATTTATAAATGCACGATATCACACCAAACATCCTTATTACGGGAAAGTGTCTTAAAAAAAAAAACTTGAGAGGTGTCAAGGGACACCTGGATGGAACGAAATTCAAAGAGAGAGAGAGGGAGAGACAGACAGAGAAACACGTGCACGCCGCACGGCTTACAACTATAGCAAAAAGTGTCGTTCCAACTTTTGGTCTTAATTTTTTCCGTCTAACCCCCTTTCGCAACGCGCGATAAGGAACTTCGTTCCAAAAAGATAAGAAATATCTCACCTCTTCCAACTTCTGCTCATACAAAGGCTCGTTAGTAAGAGCGGTGGGCTCCACGAACCTCTGTAAGAACTTGATGAACTTGTCGCGACACTCGGCAATGGCCACGTCTGTACCCCACACCACCAGTTGCGGCTCGTTTGATGCCACCTCTGCGCCGGAATCGCCGATCTGAACGGAAAGAGTTACAAGGTTTATTTAAAATGCCAGATAACTTTTATTCGTATAAATATTGATGTGTGACATTTATTTTAATTTTTTAAGCAGATATTCTAAAGTTTAATTAAGTTAAAATAACACTAAAAAACAAAATAATATCCTAAATTAACTAAAACAATTTACAAACTAAAATATAGCGTCGAAAAATTCATCCACATCGCTGTCGACTGGTAATGTACCCAAGACACTGGCGGCATTGCCACGTTGTATGGCAATGCTTAGCCTCTGGCCAAGGTAAAAGCCAGCCCTTGGGTCATGGGAAGTGTCAACTAGAAAAAAATAAAATGAAAAAAAATAAATTAAAATTATATGATTTTGATAAACATCGGTATTATTCGTCGAATCGTTGAGCTCCTTAAGTTTTAAGTAGAGCTGCACGATTTCTGACAAATGCGTGCACTGACTGGACAGGTCCTCTCAATCTGTCTGGTTCTTTCTTCAAAAGACCATCTCAGACATCGATCTACATGGTCTTCATTTGATCTGACCAAGATTATGTCTGAACTTTAAAAGAGACTGACCTCTGAGTTTGTTTCGGCCGTTCTTCGCAGACTAGTCAGATAGGAAACGCCGACCTCATCTAGTTTTAAAAATATAATTGACGTGTAAATGTGTAAAAAACCTACCTACTTACAAAAATAAAATCATTCATCTTAACAACTTTTTAAGGTTGTAATTTGGTGTTATATCTCGCGGTAAGGCTAAAGCGCCATCTCCACGAGCGAGAGAATCGCAACAATAGTCTCGCTGTGCAATCTAATTCAATAGAAACTATGAATCAATCTCCACACGACGATATCATCGCCACGATAATTTGATGGTACCGCATGACTCGACGCGATTTGCTCGCTCGTGGAGATGGCACATAAGGGGTATTGCTCTTTACCGGGTTGTTTTCGTTGGTCTACAAATGTCGAATTTTTAGGTTGCTACCAGGCTAGTATAGTTACCGGCACGTAAGTTGGCAAGAGATTTTGTAGTGGGGGAAGTTCGCGCACGCACAATTTCATACATTTTTACATGCGCGAACTTCCCCCACTACAAAATCTCATGCCAACTTACGTGCCGGTAACTATATGTCAATAAAGGATTTTTTATTTATTTGTGCATCGTCGACAATATCGTTAGTAGTCATCATCGTATGAGACGAAGGACGTAAGAAGCGAGCCAATCTAATAAAAAAAAAACCATGAATCTAAGGAGCATGATGTTACAAGATGTTCGAAAATCATTTGATACTTGTTTAACAAATCTGGAAAATCGGTCGTTGAGTCTTTGGCGACATTCAACCTATTTCTGCACATCACCAAAATAAAACCTACACAAAACCCACTATAGATAACACAAAAAACCAAATCATCAACTGACATGACTCATTCTGTAAAATCATGGAAAAATACAAAAAAATGTAGTACGAGACAAAGAAACAAAATCATTAAGAAAATGCGCGTTTCCGGATGCGACCTGCAGATCAAACCCTCGTATCCTGGAAACGAATTCGAGTCTGCTACGAGTTTGGACGAGAAGGCTTCGTCTATTATCAGCAGCTGCAGGATATGCCTGTCTTCGATCCTGGACCCGGCAGCCTTGACGTGCGGTCACAGGTTTTGCGAGAAATGTCTGACGCAGTACTGGCGGATACGGGAGAAGCCGGACTACATCGTGTGTCCGCTGTGTCGGGCTTGCGCATTCAACGTGGATTTCGCTAAAGTATGCGAGCATACTGCCCGCTTTCTCTAATACTAGCATAAGCATAATCAACCTATAATGTTCCCACTGCTGAGACACAGTCCTCCTCCACCACGCGGGCCCAGCGCGAGTTGGTAGAAGACAGAAGTCACATGTCCGAATTTTTGGTTGTAGAAAGTGCTGGGTTCCTTCACCGTTTTGAGAGAGGTGGTGATTAAATTATTTAATCAAAGTAAAGCACCTTTCTGGGTTCGCACTTACAACGTTCTTCTAATCCTAGGCGACACCTTAATTAAAGCCTTTAAAAAGCACACTGTTGGTTTTCAACGCTTGGCTCAGCGCAGAAAGTGAAATCCAGCACGCTTTTATTTAGGGAAAATAGTCCAAAAATGGATTGACATAGGCTGAGTACCTACTAGCTTGTTGATAAATAAGTTGTATCTCTGTAGTATGCTGAAACATTTAATCATACCACTGTTCTGACCCCTTAGTGGTAACCTGTAGATTCCTTAGGTTTGGTAGTTGCTTTAAATTCGGTTTGAACATATTTTATAAAAAAAAAATATTATTGGCCCACAGCTGGGCAAAGACCTCCCTACTTCTTGACCATAAATAAAGTATTTTTCAACAGAAAGAAAAACGCGCGTCTACCGAAGACTTCAGAAAAACCTTCACAGAAATGACCAACATGAACAAATCCGAAGTCAACAAAGCAATCATATTTTGCTTCAAGATCAGTGTCCTCCTGCCCGCTTTGTACTGTTTAGTGAAATGGCTCAAGATACCATTCTTAGACCTATTCACCAACTTACGTAACCATCTAACAAATTGATATTGTGCATACATGTTCAGCTTTAGTATTGTGTAATAGTTAATTTAATATTTATAATAAAGACGAAATGTAACAACATTATCTTTTGTTTTCACTTAGCTCCTTTGATTAGGGCTGCTGGGGAGTTTGTTGCGCCACTTCTTCCTGGCGATAGTACTAGGAGTTGGTGAAGGGCGGGCGTTTTGGGGGACTATCTTTTGTAATTTTGAAGTGCTTATTCTCAGCCTAATTTGAATAAATGACTTGTTTTTTTTTTGGCAAGGGGTTAGGCACCCAATATTTCATTAATCTGATTAATTGTTATTTCTCTTTATCCTGATTGATCACTTGATTTATTTGATAATGATCCAACTGAGGTGGTGTGATTATGTACATACAGCGCATGGATACCAGTAGACTACCTAAAACCGCTTTCTACTCAGAGCTCGCCCAAGGAAACCGTGCACAGGGCGGGCAGTACCTTTTGCTGTGCCCTACAGGGTCCATAATGATCTAAATTATACAACTGAACTGAATGCTTTGTAACAAATCGTCTTGAAGACCTAGACAAGAAGGGCCAAATATGCTAAAGTCCACCAAAGCCTTCATTTACAATGATGCTGATCAGCTCTTCTGGACACGGTGTAACCGAGTTTTCAAGACCAAATTTGGTTGTGCTAGTCATCAGAGAGCGCACGAAAGAAAAGAGAAGCGATTATTACCACTGTCCACCCCCTGCTTGTCCACCCTGGTGGACAGGTAGTGGGTGGTTGTCGCCGGATACGGTAAAGGGGAACTATATAAAAATCATGTGCAAATTGTAGTCTTTGTAAAAACTTCAACTTGTAATACCCATTGACTTCTTTGTCCTCAATAAATGGTGAAATAATATGGTAAGAGAGCCCTGAAGGTATGCCTCATACAAAGGTATTTGAGTGATACCATCGAAAATAGGGCAACTTTTGCAGATAATTTGGTTTAATTGTGTTTTATTTATTAATTTGGTGTCATACCCAAAAGGGATTTAATGAGTATTTGATGAGTCATTTAGGAATTTGTGACTTTAGATATCTAGGAACAACCATTTTCCAAACTAATATTATAAAGAGAAAAGATTTGATTTATTTTATGTTTGTTTGTTACGCTTTCACGCTAAAACAGATGAACGGATTTGGATGAACGCGCATAGGTAGACCATGACCTGAATTAGGACACAGGATACTTTTTATCTCGATATTCTCACGCGATCGAGACTTATGCGATAAAATAAACAGATTACACATACATACGTTAATTTCAAGATAGTAAATTCCAACTCTTTGTATACAACACTTACCCCTCTAGTAGGTGACGGAGCACTAGGAGCTGGCACATTGCGGGCAGGCTGGTTGCTCTTCAGGTCAGCTCTCTGTCTCGCAGGCGTCATGACACCGCGTAAGTTGGAGCGAGGGGTGCTCAGGGAACTGGGCGTACCGTAGTTGAGAGGGGAGCTCATGTCTATGTCCGTACCTGGGTAGTGAACAATGTTTTTCAAGTTATTTATTAGAACTACATAATACTACTACTCCATACTCAAGACAGGTGGGAGTGGAAAGGAGAAAGGGAGCCCTTTGCCCTGCAGTGGAATAACATCGGCTAAAAATAATAAATGATACTACTCCATATTAATAATTTTTGGTGTTCTTGACAACTTCAACTTGCCAACAAAAGGAACATGATAAGAAGATTGGACAGATGAAATATCTCCAAGTTACTTGAAACACATGCATCAATATAATAATAATATTAAAAAATACTTAAACTTAAGTGTACATAAGGACTTACACAACATGCATATTCCATTATAGCTTACACAGTAATGTCGAGTATAATCAAATCTTACTTGTATTTTTAGCTTTTAACATAATTAGATTAAAGTGTAAATTCACTAGAGTCAGCAGACACACACAAAGAAGTTTGTAAGAGTATACAATTTAAAGTAACTGGGGCATTTCTGCACAAGCATAAATGCAGATGTGCTAACACTACTAAACGAATTAATTTATGGAATTTCATGTCTATAATATTCACAGTTTATTTAAAGTATTGTTGTTTATTTTGATAAATTGAAAAATAATTTATGCATGGTTCCGCTTGATTTGTGATACAGGCTGACTTGTAATTTGACGAATTCCTTCCAGGATGTGATAGTGTGACCCATTTGGAACAATTATCTTTCTGGCTTTCTGGATCTTAATAATAATAATATCCCTGGACATTTCACACAGCGCCATCTAGTCCCAAGCTAAGCAACCTAATGCTTGTGTTATGGTAACAAGATGGCTGATAAACTACTTATATACATTTTTTTTTTGTAAATACATACATATTATAGATAGAAAAACACCCAGACTCGGAACAAATACATGTAGGTCATACAAATATTTGTTCCGTGCGGGAATCGAACCCGCGACACGCAGCGCAGCAGTCAATCGCTTAACCACTGCGCCAACCGTGCCGTCATACGTCATATAATGTCAGCCTGCATGATCCTACTGCGGGGCAAAGCTTCCCCATGCATGATATCCAGTTATTTTGGTCTTGTTTAGCTTTTGTTCAATTTTAGGCAGTTGTATTTCAGTTTTGAAACATACCAAGTGGACTGGAAGCTATGGCACGAGCTGGTGATGTGCCGGGTGCTTCACGAGGAGTGCGCGGCGTCCTCCTGGGAGTGCCAGGGGTTTGTGGGGTCCGTCGCGGAGTACCAGGGGTTCCATCTGAAAAATTGTTTTGATTTTCTATGTATGAAGTCGATAAATTTCATTATGCATCGGTATTCAGTATCTAAAGAGAGCGGGTGTCAAGAAACTTTCAAAATACAAAATTCTGTGCTTCAACTGATCTTTATGTACTAAAAACTATTCCAAGTTATTACAACAAGGACGACAAGTAATTTCTAATAAATGAGTGCTTTAACACTCATTTATATTATCCTCATTTGTACAAATATAACAAGGAAATAGTCCGTTATAATAAGTAAAGCGTACTGTTTGAAGGAGTGCCAGAGGAACGCTGTGGTGTTTCTGGAACAACAAGTTGTTGCGACGAGCGGGTCCTGCGCGACGGCGTTGAAGCATCCGACGACGCCTGTGATGCCGGGCGCTTCGTTGGAGTAGACATTTTGTCCTATCACACTGATCACAGAATTAAATATTACGTTGTTTTCAGAAATATGATCAACAAACGCGGCGTTCGCACGATAGGTTACTTTTCATTTGGCGCGAAATATTGACACATTGACAGCAACTGTCACACCTGTCAGTTCTCACCTCACAGGCTCACACCATTGAGATAGGAAACATGGAGATGCCGCGTTATTCCTCAGATAAAGAATGACTACCCATTTGCTTATACAAATATGAGTGAAATATGATTCAGAATTTGAAATATCGTTATGTCTCATTCTTTCTAGTGAGATAATCTTATTTGATAAAAGAGACAACTATATTTTAAGTTGTTGCTAATTATGGCAATATTTTGCTTGACGTAGTGACAGCTGACATCTTATGCGACGAGTTTCGTGGTAGTTTTGCTGTCAAATGGTTGTTTGTTTTTTGTATTATTGAGATTTGCGAGAAAATTACGAGGATTTTACCTTTTAAAACTGCATGTAAATGTTGGAAAACAGAAGTTCAACATGCCTGTGTGTTGTATTGTGAAGTGTGGTGCAAGAAAGAATGAAAATCAACCTCAATTGTCTTTGCACAGGTTAGTAGCCGGTTTTCATGCAATAATACATACAATAATACACAATCGATGATATAATTGTAACGCGATCATGAATTTATGGCTAAAGTATTGATATTTGGGTTCATTTCCATATAACAGGCCTTTTTATTATATTTGATAATTCATTCGTTTGTTTACAAACAGATGTCATAATGGAATAGTGTTGTACCGTTGCCGACTTACCGTAATAGTTTCCGAAACTAGTTCCTCCGCTGAAACGATATCCGTATATTCTGCGATGTTAACATAAATAATCTTGCGTCTGATTCGGTCCGAGTGACCTAGCTAGGTCCGGCCTGTGGTTCACACTTCACAGCACCAAAATCCATCGTGATCCAAACGTGATAACTAGGAAAACTCGTATATAGTATTGTTACTCGTTATAGTAACAACGAGTTAACAGTTGTTCCTTTATTGACACAACCCTAGCAATGGCAGCCATTTTATGAGACAAGATAAGTTGTAGGTACCCTTTTTTTGTAGGTATTTCCAGTCCATACTTTTCTATGTCAATGCCTCACACAAACGGAGTTTCAAAACGAGTTTCGGTATTTCGAATCGAGTACCCCTTTTAAATTATTTTATAATTATCAAATCTTGATGACTAATACTAATTAATTATTATGTACAATTGTTGTTTTGTTAATGGTTGGAACCCTTACAGTTTCGCCAAATCTGTCTGTCCGCAGTTTAGTCAGTCTCAGAGGCCCTAAATGCTGTAATTTGCCATAGTAATCACACTTAAGAAGTTGTAATAAATTCTTGTAATAAATATATTTTTTGGTACTCCACATTAGGGTAAAGCGGGATACATTTTTTTACTCGTCTCGGTATTTCATGGCTATGAATATTTTTCGATTTTGAGGTTCGGTTGCTAAATACGTAATTACTAAACTGGTAAATGTTAGAATTACGTGAAATAGGTACAGACGCCAGCACATCAAGCTACTACAATCTGTCAGATTTCTTTAATAGATTTTCGACTTTATTGCTAAACTATTAGGTTCAATGTTGATTGGGAAAATCTGACAGTTTCGGGTAGGTTGACCTGCTGGCGTCCGTACCTATGTGAAAGTATGCACGATAGTAATTTAAATAACGAAGTTAAAAGAAAACGATCACAGCTACATAAGTGTAGGCTCTACAAGTTAACGAGTAATAGTCAATAGATATAAATCCATCCAACATATAAAACGTACATACCTATAAAAATACCGTAAAAACTCAGTAGAAAATGTGCTAAAACCGACGGCATTATAACTCGGGAATGTAATTTCTAAAATGTAAAAAATATAAAACATTTAAGATATTATTTATTTCACTATGAAACCCACTTATGTTCTACTGCTATAAATTTACGCTTTCCTTCGTGAGATAGGCAGAGAGGATCGAGCGATACATAAGCGCGTCGGGTATTGTTGGATCCCATAATTAAAAAAAAATAATTAGTATGGTTACAACCGCAGAAATAACTTTGTTTTTCATCGTTTTTGAAAAATATTAGGTAATCTAAACATATTTTTGCGGTTAATAAAAACAAGACTGAGCATGCGTAAATATTAATTCCTACTATAGAAACTTCACCGTGCATGCCCCGACACACACTTGACCAATTCATCAGACAAATCGACTATCGTCGAAATTCCTTGAAGAGATTTCTAATACCCAGCTCTGGGAAAGAAGAAGACAGAAAAACTAATCGACTAAATAAAATTGTCTCTGGAGTGGGTGACAACTCTATTGTTGTCAACTTTCCATAAACAATACAAATAACTTTTTTAAATCAATTGATCGTTCATTCACCGCTGATGTTTTTACGGTGTTATTTTATGATAATAAATAAATATAACGATAATTGCGAAATAAAGGCGATTGTGATGCTCAGCAGTATTTAAAATTAGTGCAATAAAATTATCAGAATCAATGTTCTATGCTAAAATATTGATTGGCGTTGTAAAAGCTATCTTTGTGCAATCTACCTGCATCGTAGAAAATATTTTCGTGAATAATTATCTTTGACGGGACAAATAAGATACGTTTTAAATGGACAATATAAAGTGTGTACGCATTATTACGTAGTACGTATGTTTACTTGTGATTCAGCGGTTCTCCCACAAGGTCTGAAGATATTTTGGTAAGTATCGGTAGGTACCGCGATGAATCATTTTATCTCTGCGTGCATTTCCATTGTAAAGGTCCTGGATACGGTGCTCGCGATTAATATTTAACTAGATGGGACTCCGCGCATGGTACACAATTATCACGCTTTATGAATATAACATGCATATCATGCAAATTAAGGGGTACCTTTTTGTCTAATAAAAATGGTAATAGTAGGGTAGAAGTTTAGAATTGAAGAAATCCCGGCATAACATCCTTACAAGAGCTGCCAGTAGTGTGGCTAAGGAGCCACACTACTGGCAGAGGGACTATAGAACAGGTGAGGTTCTAAAAGGTCAAAATAAAATAAATGTTATTGTTTATGACTGAAGCAAGAAAAAACATAGTTTCATATAAAACTAATCATTTTGTAAAGAGATTACATATTTAAGGAGGTATTAAAATAACTACATATTATAGTTATGGCTTTACATAGAATCAATGAGAGCATGGCCTTTTCAATTTCCCTCTTCAAAGTTCAAGGTGGACTTATATATTGATCTTCAGTCTTGAGATTTCTTTTATAATAAAAAAAAATTGGTTAAGCAATTCA
Organism: Apamea sordens; assembly: GCA_945859715.1. Classification (NCBI taxonomy): domain Eukaryota; kingdom Metazoa; phylum Arthropoda; class Insecta; order Lepidoptera; family Noctuidae; genus Apamea; species Apamea sordens. Next base: position 5,335,500 of record OX244002.1, read on the forward strand.
ACAGTCTTACATTTTTATTTAGAACCACATGTCTATTTCTAATCTGTGATTCATTTGCTGTTTACCTGATATCCAATACTTAAATAAAAATTATAAAAAGGGTAGGTAAGTATGTACTCTACCATATTTTAAAATTCTGGTTTTTTCCTACTTAAAATGGTCCCCTTATTCCAAATTGAAATAAAAATAATTTTACCCATTCATGTTTGCATGCTGAGCCATTGAGGTGAGAGGTCAGTGACCCCTGTTGCAAGGCAATGTACCTACAAAATTTTTAATAACTGACATGAGATTTGAATAGTCATCATTTTAATGTGTTGTAATGCCAGTCTCCAGTGTGTTTAGATTCTTGAAATGAAATAGTTTAAAATTTTTCATGTTGTTTTTTTTTTGTTATGGAGATGGCATGGCATTTATGAGAGTTCTTTTTTTAATCTCTATCTAATATAAGGTAAGCGCTCCTCATTTTCATGAGTAACCTTTATTCATAAATACCGGAGCCAAATGATGACTAATAAAATATTGATTGTTGAAACCCTTTTCAGAAATATTCATAGTTTTAGACTTGAAAATCTACATTCTAGCTGCAATATTTAGACCTTAATATTCATTTAGATCTGTGCGATCATAAATTGCTACACAAGAGATTCAATGACCTCCGTGGGTCAATGCAAGGTCTTTGGAGACTTGCATTGGCACGTGAGTCAGGCAATTTAGTAATATAACGAAGATTTTATTCAATTTTTTGATGTTCTGATCCTATTGATGTATACATTCACTGTTATTGCAATACTTAATTCATTCTGAAAAATATGAATGAAATTGGGAACTTAACGTAACATAATCCCCGAAGGGTTAGGCGGAGAAGTAATAAAAAAATGTTTTAGAAGTACAGTCAACAGCAAAAGTAGATGATCAAAATCTGAAATTCAATACTAATGAACGGAGTTCGCGGCTATATGGCAGCTGTACTAGTAGTAAATGTTTGGTATAATTTACAATCACATACTTTTGAATCACTTCGATGCCACACAGTTCTGACGCGAACTCCTTTAATTAGTATTGAATTTCTGATTTTGATTATCTACTTTTGCTGTTGACTGTACCCTATAGTAGGTTCATTCACATTTCTCCAGTTATGTCAGGAATCGAAAGTTTTAGCTTTAACTCGAATGAGATGTATATTAGACCCAGGTAGCAAACTTATTTGTTTCATGTGAGCTTGAAACCTGCTGATGCTTGTGTGCTTGTTCTGTACTAAATTTAAGTTTTAAATAAACTACATAGTTAAAAAACACTGTGTTATAGCCTAACTGAATAAATATATAAGTAAAAGATATTACTTTTAGGAATAGAAAAAATGATTCCTAATAAGTTTACCTGTAGTGTACAGTGCCTATTTGACTATAATACCTAATAGTTTAAAAGTATTTCTTGACTAAACAAACTAAATGCACACTATCTTTACAAAATGCTATTGACAGTTCAATTTTATAAATCATCGTAATTTGCCATTATTTATTTTAAGACAAAAATACTTGTCAAAATTCTACCCCATTTAAAACAAGGGAGCTTCAGGCCAAGTGTTTATTAAGGAAAACTATTGATTTCTGTAGCTCTGTAAGGGGGCATATTTCTCGTAATCTCAAGCAAGGTAATCCTGCCTACCCTTCGGGATGCGAGATCGCATGCGCCAAGCGCTGTTCACCCCTCATGCGGACTCCGCAATTATATGTATATAACTATATTACCGTACTACACCTACATCTACAATACTTGAAACGGTTCGTACTGATGATTCTATTTGGCGACATTTTGCTTTTTAATTTTAGAGTCTCGTTACTCGATTTTAGAGTCGCGTATCGCAATTTTAGAGTCAAATAATTATCTAGGACGTATCAGCTGCTTTCCGTCCCACGCTTGTTTAAAAAATCCATAAACAAATAGGGTAACTAAGATACGCAAACTAAAGTTACTGCACCCTTCTAGTTTTATCTATGCGTATTGATGGTTGCACATTACATTATTAATTTATGGATTAACTAGAATCCCGGGATTTTTCCGCTAATTTTATACAACAACAAAGTCTGTAAATGATTTAAATAAAACACTGTATTCAGTTGTATTCTAGACAAGTCCAAACATAGACACGGAACGCGGAACCTATGAACTTTTCTATCATATGTCTCGATTATTTATAACAACCAAGTAAAAATCAATACCATAGAGGGCGCAGTATATTTTTTGTAACGATTCTGGCAACGCATGATGCATCACTAATGTTGCTGTTGACCCTACCAATTAACTCAAACGGGTGTGTGAGTACACCGAATAGTTTGACGCACAAAACGGACAAATGTATGAAACCTTAGTGCGATCGAGAAACCTTAGTATAACTACGTCGTTCAAAAGTGTGACGTAGGTAATAATTTGTAAAGCAAAGTTTAAAACCGGAGAAATTGTTAAGTGGTTTGAACCTGAAAAGTTTTGTATGATTTTTACTCAAAAGTTTTACTTTACTGTCGTTGTGTTGTTGTTTCAAACTTTCTTCATTAATTTGCGAATAAAAACACGTTTTGACCAAAGTATAAACTAACCAATAGCTTAACGTTTGATCATTGACTTTATTTCAAGTTTAGTTGACCGCGTTGGTTTAAGTTAAGAGAAGGCCTAAGGCACGTAGCTATGCTGTTAGCAAAGCTCTACCTAAGAAATTGATGATTTTAAATGTCTAGTGTAGTTGATCGAACACCAAGCCCTAGTTCCTGAATGCGAAATCAATTGATAAAAGCTCTGATAGGCTTATAGACCGGTAAAGCAGTGGTGGTTCAGTAGGAACGGCCCCGATTTACGAGTAGATCGTGGGTTCGCACCCACCTAGACAGGCGCTTTACTTTGTGTAAATAATTTCATCACCATTCCTCTCAAAACAGTGAAGGAAAACATATTGAGGAAACCGACATGTCGTAGAACAAAAAAATCGAAGGCATATGACATCTACCAACCCGCACTGGGCCCGCGTGGTAGAATATATCCTACTCATTCTCGAAGAGAGGAGGCCTGTGTGCCAGCAGTAAGAACATTATAGGCTGAATATGGTCCACAATGATCAATCTATTCTGTCTGAGTCATTAGTTACTAACTTGAGTATTTAGCACTATTAGCAACTACCACTACGATTACTTCCTTTCTCCGTAACTTCTAATAAAGGATCTTCAAGGAAGCTTTAACCGACGTACTTACGTCTCAAATATTCCTTTGTTTGATAACTAACTACGAAAATACCGATGATATCAGTGGTTTTGATAATCGATTATGTTGTTATGCCTTAAAAGCTGAGTCATTGCTTGATTTCCATAGATTTACATCAGGAATTATTTACGTATCTGCCTACCTTTACTTAATACGTAGAATTAGGCATATAAAAGATAATTTAAGCATATGATCTTCTTCCTCCGTTTTCACATATCTTAACATTACTTATAGTAATATTCTTACCCTATGTTAAGATGGATGCTCCAAGGTAGCCCGCGAAATTTAATTTTTTTTACGTTTTTTGCAATTTGCTGGTCAGTACTAAGTTGTACGTTGATTAAAATATGATTCGCGGCCGTAACAAATATGTATTTACAGAATTATAATCATTAGAATCAGTAATACAACTTGTTAAGTTAGCATAATCCAAAAATGTCAAGATTTCATGAAATAGTCATTCAGTAGTATTACTTGCTCTTAGAGAGTTGTGTTGATGACTTTAATGATTATAATTCTGTAATTTATTCATATTTGTTACGGCCGCGAATCAAATTTTAATCAACATACAACATAGTACTGACCAGCAAATTGCAAAAATCGTAAGTAAATTTGAATTTCGCGGGCTACCTTGGAGCATCCACCTTAACTTAAAGACAGCTTCTTAACCTATATTTAACGAGCCTAAGTCTAAATACTAGGCTAATAGCGTAAGCGCAGCGTAACATAGAGAAACCAAGATTCTCTCTCGGTGGAAATCCGTCAATTTACAGAAAATCGTCTCTCTTAAAGCAAGGTATTTCAAAGAGTTTATCCCGTTGGGATAACAGCCGTTTCCTGTCCCGCCAAACAGTTCCCAGCAAAGATTCATCGCATTCCGGAAATTCTGCCCTCAGGTCCTAAGGATCCGCGCTTCCGAGAGATGTGTTTATAACACGAAACTGGGGATTTGAGTGATCTCTTTACCCTCCAAATCGTGTTTTTGAGAACATAATAGTATAATAATCAAATAATATAAGTCTGTCAAACTAGAGATCCCAATTTGATATTAGTACACAGATGATTGGCCGGTCGACTTTTACGACACCCGTAGGACGTGATGGGACGGCTGTCGGCGCTGGGACCACACGGCTAGTTTATTTATTTGCGTTTTGGGTAGTTGACATGATTTCAGTTTTAGAAAGAAAGAACAAAGATTTAAAGTCGAGAAACATTGCTCGAAAGTAAATAACAAATTCAGTGGGTCAGTCCAGAAAGAAGTGATCATTATTGTACCTTGTAGACTTTTATCACAAAATTGAACTTTTTCACAAACAAATTCCGCTTGGCCACCGCCCACTTCGTCTAACTACACTAGTGTCTTAGGTCAAGTTCCATTACCAAATTGCTATCAACACTTTTTACTTTTCCGACCTATCCACAGACACCTAAGTTAGTCACGTCTGTAGAAAGCGTAGCAAACGAAGCTACGAGTATCATATTTCGTTGACTTGAGACCAATCACCTGATGGATATGATTCATATATCTAAAATATATTACGACTGCAAAAAACGTGTGTAACTTTAGAAACATGGCCTCTTGGCGATCTTATTTGTTTTGGATTGAGAGATGCTATAATATCTCCGTACATTCAGCTGTAGTATTTTTGATAGATGTACAAACTTGAGAGATAATTCAATTCATTTAAAACGAAGCTGTCCAAAGTTATAATTTTAATTTGTTGTAATGTCCAATGGAAATTGGTTGGCAGTGAGTGTGCCCACAACTGTTCGTTCATTCAGGTAGATTTCTACGGGACAGTCCAACGTCTCTCAATGTTTTAGATTTGCTGACGTTTAATTTACCTGAAACTATTGTTCTGCACCAAAGTTGTACTTTTGTAAAACTAAAGATTTATTTCACCCCTCTTGTTGGTTCTTTCGGTATATTATTATGGTTTCTATTTTGGTTAAAAATTTGCTAGAATTGCTTTTGGTTTCCGTAACTTCATGACTGTTCTCCAACAAATATTGTGTGTTGTGTATGAGAAGGTAAACTAAAAAGTCGACATGGAAACTAGCGTAAAATCGTAAAATCTAGCTGATTTTAGGACCAATAATGTCACTCTTGTTCCTGATGCTTCTCGTTTCTAAATTATTTTCTTTGCCAGCAAACAAAATCATTTAGCAATGTTAGCTACCACTGCGCTATTAGGAAGGGCCGATGGGCGCGGAGCAGTGGAGCAGCGTCGCAACATGCCCGTTCTGCACAAGCCTATTGTTTCACTCCAACTCGAAACCCACAGAAAAAATGCCAGCTTTCATTTTTTTACTACAAATGTACAAAGAATGTTACCTGCACTTACAAAACGGTGCGTAATAAAAGGTATATTGTACATATTTACAAATGCAATGCATTTCTTCCACTTGTATTTTATTTTATTAGTGTGCGTCGAACCTTTCTGTACTATAGTATCGCAGGTAAGTTTTCATTGTTAGGGACTGTTATCACTGTGCTATTGATTATGATGTTTAGAAGTGATTTCAGTCATGCTCATTCTGCGGGTCTATAGTTAGGTGTGTAGGTATGTGCGTGGCGCGTCACTCACTGTGAGTGTTATCTTATGCGTAAAATGGCGTCAGTAGTCCATAGTCTACGGTCTCTATTCCGAACAGTCTCCTTCAATCGACTCTCACAATCTGCGCAGTATAATAGAATAATATTAATTATTATTCATTTAGCTCTTATAATCTATTGGTCTAATTTTTTTTAAAAGTGTGTTAACGACTATTGACGAAACAAAGATAGAACCAGTAACAGTACTTAAACTATTTGTCAATAAAAGCGAAATAAAAATGACAATGGCATCTTCTAATTACACCTAATTAGTGCTATTTATTTAGTTTGTTTACTCCAAAGTCATCAAAGAATCTTTCCAAATGAAGCTGCTTTTATTTTTATTACATCTTTATCCTTCCCTGCATTATTGTCCGTGAAAATATCTTACCCCTTTCAGCTCTAAAGGGATGAAATGCAAATCCCAACGCTGTAGGTATCTGAATATTGGTCCCGTCAGCGCTTTCAAGCGTTACATTTAGTTTTAGTTTAAGATGTTTTGTTTAGGCTAATTCATTGCTTTCATTTAGGGTTTTAACAACTACGCCATGATCGATTTTGCTTTAACTATCTATAACTATACTGTCTTAAGTAATAAATTCAGGCGCAACTATGCTTTTTAATTCTAGTTTAATGTGTGTGCAGAAATCGAACAATATCGCGCAACTATTTCGGAATTGGAGCAAAATATTTTTCTAGCTTTGCCCCACAATCGGTAGCGCTTTCAAAGGACTCTTTCTATCGTGATATTATTACAGCATTTTTATCCGTGGTTTCGCCCTTCACAGAAAGTAAGGGCAGCTAGGGAAGGCATCGATTTTCGGCACCCTACGCACTTCTATAAAGTTCGGGGAGCGCGGGGGCGTCAAGATGGCCGCGGTAGGGTCTACCCAGACCTGCCTCACGCGCATTCGCCTCACAAGGTCACGGTGCATGTGGTGCCACCGCTGCGCCTCCCAAAATACAAAATCTCGATAATAGGAAATAGTTTCTGTCCCTTTCTTATCTATGACAACTACGTTGGTCTCTTTTCCACATCCGCTCGATGATTTATACTATTCCATAGTGATAGGTGCTTCTAATGTCGATTTTGGTTACTGTTCTAGTAAGTTCTGAACTCGGATCCTGTTTTTGATGAATTTTATTTATCCCTTGGTGGAGCAAGGAGGTGGGCTATCTCCCGCGAATACAACACTTCAACAAGAGTGATAAAAACATTAACTTCGTGCTAAGATTCCACTGTTAAGGCAACAGGGAGCATTGAAACAAATTCCAAACACTTGCGAAATTCTCTTTGACTGCCGCGTCCATAGTCCGTCCCTTGCCAACCCTAATCATAGCAAACCTCCTTATCTAAATTATGGAAAATTTTGGAATGCGACACAGCTTCTCTATCGCACCCTCGTCTATTAAGTGTTGCTATCTCACTCTTTCTCTACCTACGATATCACAAGGGGTAGTGGTAGGGCGCACACAAAAGATTTTGGGATGGATTTTTTTCGCAAACTGCACCATATGAAAAGATTCAGTGCAACCATCGCAGAAGCATCGATAGGGTGCGCTCCTGCGTCCATTTTGTTATTATTTATATTCATTTGTTTTTAGGTGTAAACTATATCAGTTGTTGTGTGTTAGTGATAGTGACAGCAATTAGCTGTATTTCAAACAACGGTTCAGGCACAACGGTTTCTATTTTAAAACTGGTGAGTGTGAGTGGCGTGGTGGTAGAAATTATTAATTTAACTCCTAACACTTAGTTTATATCTTATTTTTGCAGAATTTCAGTCAGCAAACAGCAGTCACAACTTTTTCTTCATAAAAAAACCATGTGGTATTTTTTCAAATGCTGTAGCGCTTCCCAATCTCTAAAACCGTCATGATTATTAATACCCTTCAGTGTTTCACGAAAATAACACCGCGTTTGTTTGTTACAGTTCTGATGACGTAACGAAAGACGCGAAGAATGACGTCGTTCGCTAACCTGACGCAGTCTCTAGCATCGAGCCTGCCATCGACGTCGACAGCCGGCGGTTCCGGTCACAGCTCCAACGACCAGGAGGACCCGCTGGCCATGACACACATCATATGCAACCTACTCGAGAACATGAATAAACCATCGAACCTGCAGACCACAGCATCCACCTCGGCAACGTCCAGCATGCCATACGACATCTGGGCACTGCCGGCGTGTAGCTCCATGCAGAACCCGCTTGGACCCATAAGTCGTGAGTACAACGTTACCTCTAATAACAACCATCACCAGCATCAATCCAAAGAAGACAACTCGAGCGGCTCCCCCGGCACCTCGTCGTCGGTGTCCATCACCTGTTTCCGCTGCGAGGAGCGCACACCGACGACTCGCTGCCTCGAGTGCAACGATTTATTTTGTCACGAATGTTGTCACAAAGTTACATCTGACTGCCAGCTTAGAGAGCATACGCTGCTCCCTATACACCAAATATCGCCCATAGGGGCCAGGCCTAACTCGGTGAATAACGAGAAAGAACTCATGTTCTGCGACATACACGGCGATCAAGTTAGATATTACTGTGAACCTTGCATTGTCTTTATATGTCAGGAGTGTACGCTGTGGGTACATAAAGATCACAATTATACGCCCATTAAAGGTGCCCTTGACATGTGTCGCATCGGTGTTTTTAGAGCGATTGAAGACACTAAGACAGGAACAAAAGCTATAAAAACTGCTATAGATCGCGCTGTTGCTATGTCGAAAGCTTATGAGAAAGAAACCGCAGAGGCTAATATGAAAATAAGGAAAGCGATGCGATGTTATGCTCAGGCTATCGAAGATCGTGAAAAATATTTATTGGATAAAGTAGAAAAGATGCGTCAAGCTAAAATGAATGAATTGACAGATCATATGAATACACTTAGAGGCATATTAGCTGGATTAGCCCATACAAATGAAACTCTAGTCCGTAGCATGGACTCTGAAGGGATTGATTTGTTTATGGCGAAAGAAAAAGGACGAGCTCAAGTTGACTATTTTTCTTGTATGTTTAAGAACATGTACGTAACAGAGGAACGAATCGTGTTCATCCCTCCTAATTACGACTTAGTGGACCAGTTGAAAAGACAGTGTGACGTGCAGTCCTCGCCGTCTAGTTCGTTGCACTCTCTCAGCTCCACATCATCGATACAGTCCCGCCAGTCCCTGCTATCGTTACAGTCATTACAGACGGCTCAGAGCTTTCAGCATCTAAATTATAACATGTCCGGATCCAGCAACTTGAGATCACTACCAGAATATGGTGGACCACATACGAGATCAACTAATTATTATGACCATAGCATTTCATCAAGTCTAGCCATGGATTCGAACCCTGGCCGCGGAATCGGTCAATCGATACCAGGATATTGGATGTCTGTGTCAGTGAGACCTACACGGAGCCCTGTTCCTGGTGTTCCTGTGTTCTCGTTCGCTCGCGAAGGGCAGGATGAAGGACAAGTATCCAGACCTTGGGGTCTTTGTGTAGATAGAGAAGGAAATATCATTGTTGCCGATAGAAGAAACAATCGTATTCAAATATTTAGCAGTAGAGGAGAATTCAAGACAATGTTCGGATCTAAAGGCACTGGGCCTGGGGAGTTTGATCTCCCGGCAGGCATCACCACGGATACTTACGGACGCATCATTGTGATTGATAAGGACAATCATAGAGTGCAAATATTCACATCTTCCGGTAACTTTATTCTCAAGTTCGGTTCATTCGGTAAGGAATGTGGACAATTCCAATATCCGTGGGATGTCGCTGTAAATACGTTAGGAAATATTGTAGTGACTGATACGCGTAATCATCGCATTCAACTGTTTACCAGTGACGGAACTTACATAACGAAGTTCGTGTTTGAAGGTGCGAACCCAGCTAAAATGCTGAAAGGGCCTACGACTCCTAGAGGTGTGTGTTTTACAACATCGGGCAACATTATAGTGTCGGACTTTGAGAATCATCGGCTATTAATGGTGGACCCGACTTTGTCTAAAGTGCTGCACTGTGTGGGTCGCGAAGGTTCTGGAATCGGTGAGCTCAATCGCCCATCAGGGATAGTGACTGACGATGACGGACGCATCATAGTCGCCGATTCCAAGAACCACCGTGTGTTAGTGTTTACGTCAGAACTACGTATTCTGTGGGCCGTGGACCTGAAGAGCCCCGGCCTGGACGACAAGGACCGGCCGAGCGACGTGGCGCTCACGCCCGAGGGCTTCCTCGTAGTGCTGTTCGAGACGCTGCCCGACACTGCGCGCGACATTTCCTCCCACGGCAAGCAATACATCAAAGTATATTAATATTATATTACTGTACCTAATGTTAAGGCCAACTAAGTTCGTGGACCTAAGGTCTGCCGTATTTTATTTTGTTTCGTTTTATTTGTGATTTATTTGACAATGTGCCAATTTTATTATTAACGTTTGGAAAAATTCAATCGAGCATAGCTTGCGCGGAGAATCTTAGTTTGCCCATCGACCTCACGTGGATGTGCGGATCATGTTCTCCGTGAGTCCTGATGTATTTTTCGTTACCAGTACTTTGATTTTCTTTTCCGTATTTGACTAGTCTCTAAGGACCAAACAATGTTTGCAGTGTAATTTACGATGTAATTATATGCCGCAATTATAAATAGCTGTCATTAATCTGTATAACTGTAGATCACACCAAACTCATAGTCGGTGCACTTACTTATAAATGTACTCTCTGGTCCGATCCCTGCGATGTATCGCTAATATAATCGAATAGAGAAATCGTAAAGATAAACTATTATAGAGAATCACAATGTGATGTAAAAGATGTTTTTATGTGAGATAAATTAAAGGATAACTTGAAAAGTATTTTTCCACAATGTTACATTTTGCGTTTTTTAACTTGGTTAATTAATGAATGCAGACGTTGATATGTATTTTTATGATAAGTTATTTTGCATAATGATTTAGGTGCATATAATATTTTTATTGTAGTTAGGCGCGCGCTGTGGCGCTGCTCGCGCTCGGCTAGAATTATGTTTGTATTAGTTACTTCTTATCGCTCGAAGGCTTCTTCTGTTTTTTTTCGCGGCTTGATACGAGGGGATGTGAAAATGTTTGGATGAGCAAAAGAATCAATGCAATAAAACTTTAAGACTGACTTTAGAAGACTGTCTTAAAGAAGTTGAGTTGCGCCGGCGCTGGTGTCGACCGGCGGACGGCGGCAGTCGCGGCTGGCGGTGTCGCGCGATTAAACCAAAATTCTAAGTATTATTGAAACACTTGGCAAATGTACAAACGTACCTCGTTTGGGATCTAAGCTGATGATCTTATCGTCGTATTTGCTTATGAGACGTGATATTTTTATTTTCATACGTAAAATGTGAAAGTTTTTTTTATTTTATTTGTAATTTTCCTTATGTCGCAAAACTGACTGCCGGCTCGATCGAGTTAATTAAACCTAATGTTAGAAATGAATTAGAGTTGAGTGAGGATGGCATGACGTTCTTTTAAACTGATTTATTTATTTTGATAATTAGTAGGTATAATGCCTGTTGACGGCGTAAAGTCAACGTACGGTCACCCCGCGTACAACATAAATCGGATATTGTGTTGTGAGTTCGTACAAGGTAGTTCCACGCATTTCAGTCTTAGTAGCTAATTAATAGATAATCGTATCTAAATTAAAAATAATTTCAATTAGTTTTTATTCGCGTGGTCGTATACTAAATTTTTCGTTTTAGTTCAAATATTTTAGTGAAATTCTTTTGAATAAAAAAAACTATTAAATCGATATGATATTTTTCAAAACGTATGTTAGGTGACTTCGAGATACATCCCTATGTGTTCAGTCAGTATGTGTTCACTTAATATAATTAATTGTTAGATAAATAATTTAAATCTAAGTTGCATGCGAGACGGTCAACACTCAAGTATCGTTGTATTAGATTGTGTGCACTGTTCCTCCCGTCATGGTTTTCAATAATTTGACACACTTACTACCCTAGCATGAGTCTGTTATATATTATTATGTATATACTATTACTTATTTTATTTTTTTCTAACGTCAAGTCTCAAAAACAATGGCTGATCTAAGTTATCCTACAATTTATCGTTTGCAAATAATTTGCGCAGTTTTTGATGAAATGTAGTTAGAGAATTGTTCAGTTAAGACAGATTGTATGAAAACCATGTGTAATATACGGGATTTAATCTTATATGGTATAATATTTAATGTCTATCGGGGGCTGACTGGGAGGAAAAGTTTTTGTTCTCAATATAATGTAGTACATTTACGTCTGTGGCTTTGATTGAAGGAGGCAAAAGCTTTAATTTCGCGCTATGCCTCGTGCCTTGCCTCGAGGCAAGCTTACGTTTGAGGCTGTTTACTTTCTCGAGCAAGCCTCCAAATGAGGAAGGAGGACATTTGTAGCAAACTTACATAGTCTTAACATTTCCTTTGCCTAGACTCCTCCGCTGTTTTTTTTGCAGAATCTTTTCCTCCATTAAGCTTTTGATTTGCGTATTATAATATAATACTGTTAAAGCGTGTTAGACCCAAAAATATGTATAAGTAAATCAAATTTATAGTGAATTGATATAAAATTGCTTCAATCCAATTGTAGAAGGCTTACATGGACAAACTATTCTTGCAAGTAGTTACTGCTTCAGTGTACCCTCCTAATTGTAGCTAATTGTATTAAGTACTTCACTGGAGTCTCACCAGCAGCTCGCAAAAGATTCGATTGCGTTGCGACTCGGACTTTTATTACCATTATTGCTTTCGATATAGGCAGAGAATAATTCTCATAATCCTAACTTGTACTGAGTAATTCCTGCGCGGTAGTTTGTCCGGTAACTCTTGTTATCCCTTCGCGGTAATTAGCTCGTGTATATTGCGTAATCAACGCTAGAACTTTCTCCCAATAAACTAAACTAAAGCATAATAAAATTACTGTAAGTTACTATACGGTTAGAGATACATTTTCACGTTTGTACTTAGGATTATTCTAGCGTAAGTCTTCTTAAAATAATATGTGGTATTCCTAAAAATTTGATGCTTCAAACAAAAATTTTCTAGTAACGGTGTGGACAGTAGACATAAATTAAGGTACTGATAATTATAGATAACGTTGACTGGAATATGAGTCTGAAATTAAATACTTAAGATGGGAAAATTATTGTTTGAAGTCTAACTATGTGTCACAAGACGTCGGTAGAATTAATTTTGGGTGCGTTTTATTTATCGTGGTCTAAGAACGCTCGCGTAGGTACGGTTTTCGCATTTATTAGCAGTCTTTCCCCTAATAGGATAAGTAAACAAATATATTACATAAAGTAAACAAATATATTACATAATATTCTTGTTATACGGTGCACTATGTGTGTCGTCAGCGCTTTAAGCCATATCTAATAGTACAATTTTGTAATGAAAACCCTGTCCGACCCGAGAGGGCCGTACTAAAACTTCTACAAATACAATAGAGAAAATTATAATATAAAGGTGTCACGCTTGTGTCAAGCTAGTAGAACAGAAACGCGGGAAGCAAACAAGATGGCGCCCGAAAATGTTGCCCGTGCTTGTTGCATTTATTCCAACTTTAAGTGATCCATTTTTGCCTAAAATGGCCTAAACTCAGCACATTTTCATGAGGGTCGCACGCTTGTTGTACGGGGCAACTAGATCAGTGTGACCATGAAAATGTAAGTATCATATTTTTTTTTTGCTTACAACAATATCCAATTATTATATTTTTATCTTCAATATATTTATGCATACCATAAATATGTTGTGAAGATCCAAATTACCACCTTCATTGATCGGACAGGCTTTTCATGACATGCTGTTCATGGGAACTTTACAAGAGCCCAGAAACATTACAAAGTGAATGAATACTTCTGGTTATCTGGTAGGTACAACTGTAGTAACTTTTTCGGCTAATAATTGTAATCACGTTTATCCCACTTAAAGTGAATTTATTCTTATTCAGCATTTCGTAGTTTTGAAGCAAAGCTTCTCTTAGGCTAAGTACAGTCTTTGTATCATGTAATGTAACATCGGTTAACGTAACGAAGTGTCATGGACCCGCGCACTCCATTACTGATAGACGATCAGTTATAATCGAGTAATGAAATGCTCGGTCTCCAACCAATGATTGTCTGATCACTGCCATAGAGTAAGTTTCTTTTATTTGTTTGTCTTTTGTTCGTTGAACGTCCATGTAACATGTTACAGCACAGCGCTGATTACATTACACGTTGCACAAGCATGTATCCACTATAACTTGTTGCAGTTAACGCATTTGAAATGTAAATAAATAGACTTACTTTATTTTCTTATGCAGGTATGTAAATAAAATAGTGTGAATTGTTTACCTTAATATAATAAGATAATCACGTACCTATATATTAACACCAAGTTAGTTGAAATAGTTAAAGCGAAAGCCGTGCCGAGCAACGCGTTATAGTTAGGTTAAATATGTGCAGTGTCTTGCGTCTTAACGGTGTTGACGAATTCCGCATTATTAATTCATAAATTAATAATTAAATATTTATCCTTTCCAATAGTGATGGAATTAACGTTTACTTTTTGTTCAGTGCCATTATTAAAGTATTACGTTATTTTTAAAATAATGTGTTGCATGAAATGCATTTTTATCATTATTATACTTTAAAATTTTTCTTGATTTCGATCACAGTATGTTTTTTAGCCGACAACGAATCTCATAATTATAGTAAATACTGATTCTATTGTCGTTTGGAACTTAGGTAACGGATTTGCAAAGCAACTCCCTCCATCTTGCGCCTGGTACACTCGTAGAGTGCCGCCGGCATGTCGTGAACGAAGTTTTAAATGATCCGTGTGAGTGCTGTCTCAGAGCCTTGCAGACGGTACAGCAGGTGACATCTGACGAAGGGTATATTACGCGCTGATCTTTGACTACCACATAACTACTAGTTACCTTTGTTTAAAATTGTAAATTTTATCATTTCATCAGACAAGTCGAGTATTGGTAACAACTAGACCTGGGGTCGTTATTGTGCAGACGCCGGCACCTCAAGCTACTACAATCTGTCAAATTTATTTAATAGATTTTCAACTTTATCGCTAAAGCATTAAGGTTCAAGGTTAATTGGGAAAATTTGACAGTTTCGGGTAGCTTGACCTGCTGGCGTCTGTACAACTGAGCTGAAAGCTGCTGAAGCATTACTTAATTTTTTTTACGACTGCATTTAGTTTTGATATAATTTGGTTGTTTTATTTAAAATGATTTTGTAACTCAAATGGTTCTGTGGATTCACAAAGTGTGTTTACTTGTTTTCAGTTTGAAAGTGAAAGTAAATAGTAACGAAGTGTCGCGTTGAATGTAACATTGTGCTGAATAAGGCATACAGACGACCTTAGTAAACATACTTCGGTGAGGATCACAAAATCAAAAGGAATATTTTGTCGTAAAGCGATATGTACTTTGTGAAATCTGCTAGCTGCTAGCAGTATAATTGTGGTTTTGTGATAAATACAATAAAATTGAGAACTAAATAATATTTGGAACTTAATGATAATTTTTGTACAAGTTTTTTGATGTCTATCACGACTATTGTAAAAGCATTCGGAACATTCAGCAGTTAGTTGAGACACGTCACAATGTTGTGGTAAGGGTGTGGGAGCGAAGTGAGACGCAACACTAAAACTGCATAATAATAATGATACAATTATGAGATTTTAGCGAATGTAATAAGCCATTTTCGTGCTATTTTTGTAACTTTAACTAGGAGCTTGTGTTGTGTTAGTCTTAGTGTAGAAATTATGTGCATCCATCTCCCCTTCGCGAGTGTCCCTGCAGACGAGCTCGCTTCTTGCAATAGATAGCGCATAGACAAGCCGGTCAATGTATGAGACATGGCACTTGGGAGCTGTCGAGATGTCACGTGATCCAGCTGTGACAAACACAAGCCTGGCTTTTCTATTCGTTGTCGCCACACCTGATGCACCATGTCTACTAGCAAGTTTTATTGCATAACTTTAAGTCCACAGCTGACTTGCTTTATGGAAACATTCGCAGCTAGACGAGATGCTAACAACTAAAACCGTCATGACGTCAGCTTGCCGTGGTCAAGCGCAAATCTTGTCTTGTGGGCACCGTGCATTAGATTGCTTGAAGCGATGCTTGCTTTACTTCTTCAAACACTAGCCTCCAATATCAATGTGTATGTAAGTAGTATTTTTGTACACGTGACTCGCTGGGAGTCAGGACCAACCTCTTTGGCCCTAGCTCCCGGCGAGGCGCTTAGTGGTGTTCAAAGATCAACCATAAACTACCTCTTTTTTGTAAAGTTTTTAAGACTGACGAGTGGCGTAACCATGAATGGTGGAATGGTGGTTTGATCACCGCTTTAGAAGCCTGTTGTCTACTATTTTATTTAATTTTTAGTTTTCTCTAGAATGTAATCGTAGAAGCGTCCATAGCACTGTCACGTTTAGTTTGACTTGAGCAATTGCATATACATATATTCATGTAGTGTAGTTCAGCTTACAATTGTCATAGCGAGTGGACAACAGTCTTGTTCTATATATTATAAGTACCTAGCGGGAATGGCTGTGGAGGCTGTCACCCGCGCCGCCCAATCAGCGGCAATAGTGGGCGAGCGTGGACGACAGGAAGTGTAACTGAGGTAAGGCTCACAGTTATTTCCGCTAGATTATATTATCTACCTTAGCTTACGTAATTATTGTAATCATCTCTAATGTGTGTAATGAGACTGAATTTTTTTTTTGTAGTGTTCCTATATTTTAATTTAGACTATTTTATTGCCTACCGTAATTCATTAACTTTATTTTTTACCTTCGATACATATTCATGCATCATTACATTACATTACATTCATCCTTATAATCCTATCAATTTATGTACGACGCTATATAATGTCAAATTTTTGAAATTTTTTAAATGAATTTTGTATGAGAAATTAATCAAGTGATTGATAGAAAATGGTCTTTTATTTTTCTCCACACATTCGCCCTGCCGCAGTCCTCTTGCAAAAGAAGGACGCCCTCGTTTGTTCTCTCTTCTTAAATCATATTTTATAAAGCTAGGTAAACATATTTTGAAATCTGGTCCTTTGATATACATTTCACTGATACAAAATTCAAAATACTCTATAACCAGTAAGTAGATATTTATTATACTTGGTGTAAGGGACATAGACGCGCAAACTGCTAAGTACAGACGCCAGCACATCAAGCTACTACAATCTGTCAAATTTCTTTAATAGATTTTCAACTTTATCACTAAAGCATTAGGTTCAAGGTTGATTGGGAAAATTTGACAGTTTCAGGTAGCTTGATGTGCTGGCGTCTGTACATACCATGAATTGAAACTTTAATAATCTGACGAAAAAAATCCTTTGACTTTGAGCCCTCAAAGCCAAAGGATTTATTTCAAGGAGGCACTTTTGAATGTCAATATTTACAAGAAAATAGAAAATAATTGATTCTAGTTGCCCGTTCCGAAATATAGTTTCGTATAAAGAAGAATTGGCAAGAAATTTCATAGTTGCTCTTCAAAAATGTTTTACAATATTTTGTTAGGACTAGAATCATGTATGCAACAGTTTGCGCGTTGATGTCCCTCTAAGGGAAAGGGGAAAAATATACACGGTGTAATACGCCGTGTATATTTTTAAAACAATCGAAATGAGAATTCTGAAAATATAAAGCCTCTGCTGGGACACGAGCCTCTGTGGCCTCACAAGCCGACTGGGAGTTGGTGGATGTCACATATCTTCGAATTTTTAGTTGCTTTAAACAAAAAATTCGAAGATTCGAAACATTGTGAGGAATGTCTGAACATTCCGTTTTCCTCACAATGTTTTCCTTAAGGGCCTGTTCACACTGGAACGGCAGCGACGCCAGAATGCACCATTATGATGGCGGCCGCGGGCAGACGCGCGTGGCCGCGCGACCTTTTCAAGCGATACTGGTCTTTTAATTAGGTAAGTAAATAAAGTTTAAAATTATTTCACACTGAAAGTGCTCGCCGTTCCGCTGCCGTACCGGTGTGAATCGGCCCTAACTCTTTTGCCCGGGTTCAAATCCGCGACCTATACACCCGTAAGTCGTGGTTGTTACTATTGGGCCACCGGCCACCGTTCCATGGATAAACCATAACCAAACCGATTTGAAGTCTGGTGAACAGACGCATCAACCTATCTACCAATGTCTGTGTCATGTCAATGCCAAATTGCATGACGTATTAGATGGCGATAAAATATTTGGAAAAGTAGTTATTGAGCAAGCTAAATAAATAAATAATACATTACTTTAGTAGGAATAAAATATCCTAACATGGGTCATCAAGTCAGTGCGATGTTCTCCAGTTTGGGCAGATTCTTCGAGTACCCGGTGAAGCGGAAACCGATCTGTTTCTACAGACAGGAGGACTTTAGTGCAACAGGTAATTACACAATCGAACTGTTAAAAATGTGTAGTCACAAGCGCAGCTGAGCGTGGGTGAGCCTGGGTTCGATTCCCAGTTTTTTCAGAGTAGCTCAGCGTCTGGATTTTTGTGTCCGGTTAGTGGCAATATACTTGCCTTTGCCGAACGTTACATACCTAGTTCTTGATCACATCTAGCAAAATGTGGGTGTAGATAGGTACTTGTACACCTTTCCTTTTGAGAAATGCAGGCGCGATGTTATGTGCTAAGCATGAGGAAACTGACGAAAGTACCCGCGTGCTTTATCTATACAGGGTCAAATTAGATTATCTAGCGAAATTCCGCAGGTGTGACTATCGATATCTAAATAAATGATCACAAAAATGAGGATGGACGGCGCCCCCACGGCCGGCTCAGGAAGAGGTGGTGAGACGACCTATACCCGTACCGCAAGGGTTAGATCGAGGTGGCGCTAGAAAAGGATGCCTGGAAGGATTTGGGGAAGGCCTTTGCTCAGCAGTGTGGGACAGCGTAGGATAAATAAAAAGAAAAAAAAAACAATGATTTGATTTTCTTCTGCGGGGTCATCGACTGCACTTTATATGTATATCAGTTTATAAATCTGTACTTCGTAGACGTGATTGGTTTCAATATATAAACACTATAAACTAAAACAAAACAGATTTTCTCAAATCAAACTTCAAGTACCTACCTACCAAAAAACTACCAGCTGTCGTTGACCCCAAAAAAATACATCAAATCATTTATTTTTGGAACGAAGTTCCTTATCGCGCGTTGCGAAAGGGGGCTAGACGGAAAAAATTAAGACCAATAGTTGGAACGACACTTTTTGCCATAGTTGTAAGCCGTGCGGCCTCCGTTTCTCTGTCTGTCTCTCTCTCTCTCTCTCTTATAGAAAGCAAGCCAGTTTTTTTGTGTTTTTATTTGTTAATAATAAAAAAAATATTATAACTTAAAAAAATAAAATTTTATTACAATTCCTTCACTAATTAATCGAAAGGAACTACGTTCCATCCGGGTGTGCCATATGATATGGATACCGATCACGTGTGCAGAATTTCGCTAGCTGATTTAATTTGACCCTGACGCTTCCATGGATTAGGTGTGTCATCTCAGTTTTCAAAAACAAATCGAACAAACTATAATGCAAAGAATTCTATCACCAATAGGTGAAGCTCATAGGAAAGTAGCAGATCAGCAGAGGAATATCCAGACGGACTACGACAAACTAGTCGATTTGTTTTATACGCGACTAGCGGAGCAACGCCAGTATAATCATGTAAGATGTTTTAAGAGTACTTTATATTTTGATGGTTATGAGAATTACCTATACCTGCTTTGAAATCACAAATCACATGACGAATGAAAAAACCTTAGCGCACCCTGAGTAAAGTTCTTTCACAGAACTTTTACCTGACAGCTGCAACCCAACGGCAACTTTATTACAACAAAAAAGATCCCTTGTGATTGTGACAGACTTGACAGTTGAAGCAACTCAACAGCAACCCTATTGCCATGAGATTAAAGATCACTGTGATATGACTAACTAACTAGCTATATAAATAAATACAAAAACAAAAGGATATTTAGGCGTCGGAGTACCTACTCGTCCGCATCGCTTTCACCCGGAAACGTGCCCAGAAGACTGGCAGCATTGCTACGTTGAATGGCAATGCTAATTCTTTGGCCAAAGAACGACGCGGAGTCGGGCCCCATGACCCGAGCGTTTCTACCCCAAACGGCTCAAAGCTGTAGTTACTCATAAAGTCAAAAGGTTACAGTATTTGCGCCGCTTGAGGGTCTGTGATATTGACATTGATGTACAGACGCCAGCAGGTCAAGCTACCCGAAACTGTCAAATTTTCCCAATCAACCTTGAACCTTAATGCTTTAGAGATAAAGTTGAAAATTTATTAAAGAAATTTGACAGATTGTAGTAGCTTGATGTGCTGGCGTCTGTACCTAGAGGTAAAAAAATCTTGTAATAGGTAGTCGGCCTCGCTATCAACTTGCTGACGGGCTAATATGTTTATCAAGTTATGATTATGAATGAGGTGAATAGGGATGCAGGGCTGAATCGGGACGAATCTTTAAAGGGGATTTTAACATTGAAATAATATAGTTAGTTACTTATTAAAATTAGGTGGCCCTCGTTGGCAACTAACTATATTTATTTCAACGTTAAAATCTATTCCCGATTCACCCATGTACCTATATCCCTATTCGCCCCGTTACATGGTAGGTACTCTCGCATAGGTAGGTATTTAGTGCCAATTTTAGAGGAGTTCTAGTCTTTTTAGTCCTGAATAATTAGCAAGCTCTTAGTGGTCTTGCTAATTATTCAGAATTGCTTGCGCAAGTACCTACTACTTGTCCTACTACGAGTACTTGAAGTATGTAGGTACTACGGGAGTGATATGAAGATTCGAATGACGTTATTGCGACGCACGCTATTTCGAAAAACTTTACGAGTGGTACGCCAGTTCGAAAACACATTGGGTCGAAAACTGTTATATCGAATGACGTTATAGCGACGCACGCTATTTCGAAAAACTGTTTGAATGGTACGCTAGCACGAAAGTCTTGGTATCAAAATCCACTGTTGCGAATAGCTTATTCCAATCTGAATTTGTCTGGGAATCGAACTCGCGACCCCGATAAAGCCTTATCTTTGTATTGGGTTTGGGAAACAAGAGCCATGAGAAGTATTATTTTAAGTCAACTTTTTAATTTCCTTAAGATAATAATAACAGAGAAATCAACAAATCAAAATTATAGGTGGTACTCATTACCAAAAGTAATGAGTACCACCATAATACTTCTCGTGGCTCTTGTTTCCCAAACCCAATACAAAGATAAGGCTTTATCGGGGTCGCGAGTTCGATTCCCAGACAAATTCAGATTGGAATAAGCTATTCGCAACAGTGGATTTTGATACCAAGACTTTCGTGCTAGCGTACCATTCAAACAGTTTTTCGAAATAGCGTGCGTCGCTATAACGTCATTCGATATAACAGTTTTCGACCCAATGTGTTTTCGAACTGGCGTACCACTCGTAAAGTTTTTCGAAATAGCGTGCGTCGCAATAACGTCATTCGAATCTTCATATCACTCCCAGGTACTACTTCTGCAAGTTTTCTTGTATGACGCACACGCCTTGTATGACGGCCGGACGCGTGTTTATAAACTTTTTAAGCACAACTCCGTAAGTGTGGGCATGAATAAACGTTGTAAACACGGCGTTACGTCATTGCGAGTTTACGCGCTCGCTACGCGTGTTTCACACGGAGACTTCTGGAAACTACCTACATTTGGTGTGTATTATTCGTCGTTCGCCAGTGCGAATTACAAACTTGGTTTGTTTTATTAAGCATGGCTAAACTCGGTTCCTTGCCAAAATAATACAAGTTTCACTTTATCTCGGAAATAGAATTCGAGATCAAAACTGTATACAAACGTGTTGCCAATTTGAATTAATAACCACAAGTGTGTAGTTTCTCGAAAAGTAGGTACTATAGGTACACACTTATACAGGTAAAATATAATAATGCACACAGCTTTTAGCTTTAAAGTTACTACGTAATGACGTAAACTACGATCCAAGAATAAAATATAAGGGTATTTCTCACCAAATTTCGAAATTTGATTCCCGAGTTATTAGTGCCGAGTGATATGCATTAACTACATAAATCTTTTTTTTATTTCAATGCACGCTGTCTATACTACTATTGTTCAAAAAGAAAATGTATTAGCTCTAAAGAAAAAAAAGATATGGCTACTTTTTTACCATGAAAGTCATTCCCTCACCTTGTCCCTTAGTTCTAAAACATTACTAAAATACCTATTCATCTCAAATATATCAATATTCTTAATAATAAAATTATGCTAATATTTAGGAAAGATGTTTGTTATTGTCTATAAAAGCTTCCATCTTACAACAACGAATTTATAAAAACGATAATTCGATTTTAAATATGTCCCGCCAAATAAAATCATTCCCTCACCCTATTACGAATATTCGATTTCCGAACGTATCGAACGATATTTAGGAACGCAACCTTAAGTTTTTAGTGCCTGGCAACACTCTCAAATGATTCAAGATGGCGATTTCTTCTCAACCGTAGGTGAGTTTGTGCAAAAACATATTATGTGAAAAATTGTTAAGAGTTACATTTATGGCGATCATTACCTCACGTTACATGAATGTATTAAGCATTTTAATATATATATATAAAATTTGTTGTTTTTATGCGTTTTTGGGAGTAAAATGCACATTCGAAATGAAACAAGCAAATTGAGGTTATGTGCCGGTGTTTTTGCAGCTTTAGTTAAAATTCGTCATTCCCTCACAGTCATTCCCTCACTGCATTTACGAGTGAGGGAATGACGACCGTATGAGGGAATGATTGGTGAAGTGATGAAGGTGCTTTTAGATTTTTGATTTATTTCATGCAACTTGTATTTCATGATATTTAATTTAAAACAGGTACATGTATTTGGGAAAAAAATGGCACAACCAAAGAAGTTAAGTGATGAAGAAAAAAAATTAAAAAAGAAAGAGTATGATAGAAAAAGGCGAGAAAAACGAAAAATAATACTGAATCTTTGGAAAAACTGCGAGAAAAAGAAAGATTAAAATATTTAAAGAAAAAAGAGAAGGGTCGGGTAAAATCAGTTATTCATATGAATGCTAGAGAACTTAGACAAAATCGAAAACAATGGAAAGAGAATAGTAAAGTGTATAGGAATAAAAAAGCAATAGCACACCAAAGTTTACAAAGAATACTTGATGATACACCCCCATCAAGTCCAGTATCAGTTGTGCAGCAAATTAGAGAAGATGTAGCTGCGCGAAATAGACGACAGATGCGAAGGCGACGAGCTATTTTGTATGCAAAGATTGTAAATTTGGAAAAAAGAATGAAGAATGCAGTGAAGTTAAGCGAAAAATATAATAAGAGGTATTTGAGACTGAAAACAAAAAGAACTGACCCAGAATCGCCTGCAACTAAAGTAAATGCGCTCCTAAAGAATGTAAACGTTCCTGAGTGTGAAGAAGAAATTAAGCGTTAAGAACAGATCTAGAGACTAGTTACAAAGATCTTGGAAAGAACATGAAAAAAAGAAAAAATATTACGAAATGTTGAAATTGAAATCACTGCAGAAATATAAGTTACTTTATGTATCCAAACCTTTTTTTAAACATGATACTTTCAAAAGACAAAAACCTAGAAAAATAATTCATGCATAGATTGCGAAGAAGATTGTACACACGGCTACATATCACGAAAAAGATAAAAACATTTGTTACCTCCATAATGATAAATGATTTTATTTTTGTAAGTAGATTTGTACAAACACTTTTACACGTCAATCATATTTTAAAACTAGATGAGGTCGGCGTTTCCTATCTGAGAAGAAAGGCCGAAACAAACTCAGACGTCACAGTCTTTTAAAGTCCAGACATAATCTTGGTCAGATCATGTGAAGACCATGTAGATTTATGTCTGAGATGGTTTTTTTGAAGAAAGAACCAAACAGTTTGAGAGGACCTGTCCAGTCAGTGCACGCATTTGTCAGAAATCGTGCAGCTCAACTCAAAACTTAAGGAGCTCAACGATCCGACGAACAATACCAAAGAAAGGACATTTGGGTAGGCCACATTAATTACTCAAACTGCCAGACCATGACAAAAACTAAGAGAACAGAGAGAAAAATAATATAAATACAATGACCCACATAGTCTTCACATTCACAATAATTAAAATAATAGAATACTTTACAAAGTAAGCAAATGTCAAAGTGTATATAAAAAAAAACAAAAAACAACAACAAAACAAAAATAAAAAAAATAAACACATTCAATATGTAAAAATTGGAAGCAGCTTAATCCCAAGCCGTTTTGTCCTCGAGTGTCCATGGAGTTTCTTGCCCGTTCTTCTCCATAGGTACCTACGCTTTGGAATGGGCAACTAGCTTCATTTTTCTGACTGACCGACCCCTTGAAAATTCAAAAGTGCCTGTAATTGGTTTAATTGAAATAAATACTTTGAGTTTGAGTTTGAGTTTATAAGCCTTAACGGTATAATAGTGTATTTGTTAATTTTTTGAGTTTATATATATTTATATTGACTATAAGTATAAAGTTTTGAGTTGATTTTCTTTAGAATATGATATTTCATTGTTTAATATAACAAAAATTACATAATTTCCTTCATTTGTACATGTTTTTTTATTATAATATAATAATAAATCATTCCCTCACTCTGTTATCATTCCCTCATTTATTTATTTTTTAAAACCTCATTTTTTATAGAATAAATACAAAAATATGGAAGACCAATACTCCTAAATAGGTCTCTTAAAGCAGGTTTTTTGATCTCTGCAAAAAAATATCTAAGTTTATAAAAAAAAGAAGAAATTTCAATAATATCTCAAATTTTGAAATTTCATGAGAAATACCCATAACTGTTTGATATAAATAAAATCGTGCAAAATTATTTTTATAATATGTAGGTACTGGTAATATTGGTCTTTAAGTAATTATTTTCATTAGAATACGACGAGACCTTAGGCTATAAATAGTTTAATTTTGAGAAACTGCTCCAGCGTGATTTCAAAAGTAGGAAATTGAATAACATTTAAATAACTAGGGAAATGTTTTACATTATTGATCTGGAATTCCATTTTCGAGTTAAAATAAGTTTTTGAGCGTTAAACATTACTATCTAAGGACCGATTTTAGGAACTAAAGTTGTCAAAAAATAAAAGGCCCGTTTTGACATTGACAGTTCTAGTAGTTAATAAAGATCAAATTCGCAAAACACATATTCGTTTGTATGTAACTGACAGGTGTCACGAACGCATTCTCTAATGTCAAATCGGACCTTTTATTTTTTGACAACTTTAATGGTTAAATTTCAGCAAAATGTGTTATTTGATCAATTTTTAGTTTATCTAATGATATAAATAATATCATTCTAATGGTCAAATAATTAACTACCCATTAGTTAAAAAAATAACCAATAAACTAAAAATTTATCAAAAAACATATTTTGCAAACATTTAACCATTACCTACTTACTATTTTTAACAATTGGTTGAGTTAACTACGGATCAAAAAACCGGCCCTCCCAAAACGCCTACTTTAACCCGCGTTATTGTACTATTTTGGTAAAAGCTGTAATTATCTGGTATGGTAGGAGATGAAGGAGAAAGATCGACGTTGGAGTATGCAGAAGGTGGTGGAGCGCTTCCCCGGCTGGAACGAAGTGACCATCGCCAACTTGCACAGCCTGTTCCTACTCTTTGACAACCAGTCCAACGGCATGCTCGGATTTGATGATTTGTTAGTTTCACGTTTTATGATTTAATAGCAATAGGTAGGAACTTACCTACTTACTAGTAAGTTACTAGTATAGGAAGTAGGAACTTACTAGTATAAAGGTCTTAAGAACTAGTTTTTTTTATGACATATCGGTTCGAAATCCGCTATATCTTAACATGCAATAAAAAAAAAATAACTGTACCTCTTGAATGATCATTTATAATCATTCAAAAGAGGCACAACACTTTCAGACTGTTTTATTTATTTAACCATTTATGTACACACATATATAAACAGACAAAAAAAAAACAGAACAGAAAAAATAGGTACAGAGATGATGCTTATTTCATAAGAAATCTCTTCCAGCATACCTGCGATAGGAAAATAGATACAGAGACGTAGACACCGTGTGAAAGACTAAAGGGAGGCAAAAAAATAATATATAAAACTAAAAACAATTCACTTAAAAAACTATACAAAAAATATGAGATTATACTAACATACATACATAATTCTAAAATAAATATCACTTGAATGATAATAATTATAACATACCTGCTCAAAATAAAATACATACAAAACTATGTTGAAGTGGACAGATAGTGTTCTTTTATTCTTCTTTTAAAAACTGCAACAGTTTGGCAGTCCCTAATGTCAGGTGGTAGTGAATTCCACAACCGCACCGCGTGCACTGAAGGAGTAGGAGTAGAAGTAAGTGGAGTGTTTTGATTGTTGGTAACAAAAAACGCCGCTGATGTTTTAGGCGAGAAGATTCGATAAGCACATTTCCTACTTTGGGAACAGCCTATGTTTCAGGAAACGACATTCACTACCTAGGTCCGTACCCACGGCGACAAATCAAGCTATACAGTCCGTCTATCCAGTTTAAGCTGACTTCGCTGTAGTCAGCTTATACTGTATATGCATAGCTTAATGTGTAACCGTGCACCTATCTGAGTATCCGAAAACTAGAAATGTACAACATTGTTTTAAGAACCCACACACTTGCTGCTTCATTATGATAGCAATGTCTTGATATGCTTCATCCCCATTTAGCGGGGCAGTGCTGGAGAGTCTGGGCGATGAGAGCAGTATGGAGGTTCGTAAGGAGAAGTTCAATTCAGCAGACACGGACAACGATGGCTGGATCACTTACGACGAGTTTCTATCGGTAAGCGCATGAATAAGCACCTATTTGGGGAACTGATCTAGTATAGGACCTACCTAATATTTTAGAAGTTCGTTGAACGTAATTGCAGTGCGAACACCGCGCAAACGAAAAGTCAGTCACAGACGACAACCGGACTTACTGGGCAAAACGTGACTACCTCACGCTTAACTTTTTAATTTATTCGTGCTCGTATCGATTTTAGCAGAAAGTTATTTCCTTGTTCGAAGTAATTTTCCTATCAGATGGAACCATAAAGTATAACGTCTATGAAGTCTACGTATCGTCCGCACCAGCCTCTGCGTAGAGCCTAACTAGCGTTTACTACACGATTACGTCTACTAAACGTCTTCGCTGCTACGACGACGCCTACGAAACGTCTCCGTCGTCGCAGCGACACGAATCGTCTCCGACGCTACGCAATGATGTCTGCGAAAAGTTTACGCCGCACGACGACGGCTACGAAACGTTTCCGACGCTACGCAATAATGGCTTCACCGCTACGACGTCTACGGAAAGACTACGCTGCTACGACAGCGCCTACGAAACGTCTACTTGGCGAAATCTCCATCTACGTAACGTTTAGTTTAGGTAGCGTGTACCTGCCGTCACAGTCTGATTTCAGTCTCAATTTCTCAAAAATACCTCTAATTTCCCCTACATTTTTGACATTTGTTTGTCACCGAGATGAGACTGCGACTATATCATGAACGTTTTAAATTACGAGAACTGGCCTTCTGATCTGTATTTATTATTAAGCTATGCTGAAAAAACGCTGCTGTTTTTCAATTGGCCTGGCATAATTTTAATTTGTCAAGGATAGATTTCAAAGTCAACCTTATTTCGAATCTTTCACCTTCAATTATTACGCCAAAAACCTATGTTTATATATTTTCACTTCGAACCATGTTTGCAGTTGGTGTACAACTTCAACCCGGGAGAAGAAGACCGCGTCACTGGACTGGCAGCCCTGTGCAATGACGTCGCAGAGAACATACAGTTTGTGAGCAACCTCACCGTAGGGGAGCAGCTCGAGTATGGACTGTTTTAAATATACACAGTTGTTTATGTTTGTAAATGGTGTTTTATTACTTAGGTAAGGGCTGATTTTTCTAACGCCAGATAATTTTATCTAAGGAATAAATTTGAATTTTTGACAGTATTCTTCCATATAAAATCTGTCACTGTTAATTTCACGAATAAAAATTATATGTCGGTTGAAAAATCAACCCTTTGTGTTCATTCTATCTATTTAATGTTTTACTGACACTAAGCGTCACCCTGTTGGATTTTCGTTGCTCGACTCAGCCCCGAAAGTTGAAAATCCCAACACGGCTCTTTTGTTTAGGCACCGGTGAAAACGGGCATACCTATCTGTATGTGTGGGACATGCGTTTAGCTATAAGGCCGCAGCCGCAATAGTAATGCGATGGCGAATGGCGATTACGTTTAAACAAACTCCAAACTAATCAGAAATGATTTTTCGCACATCGCTGTTTTATCGCTATCGGGTTACCAGTGCGGTCGCGGCCTAAGGCTACGTACGCACTGATAGGTGGCTGCTTAGCGCCTAGAACCTAGTGACTTTAACATTTGTTCGATACACGCTAGGCGACTAGCGAAGGTGCCAAAGCGGTACGGTCGGTTGCAAAAATTCTATTCTATTCTTTTCATTTCGCTACTCGCAAGATGGCTCGCTAGGCGCTAAGCAAGGCTACGTACGCACCTTTCAGTGCGTACGTAGCCTTAGTGAATGTTGAAACAAATGAAAAGTGTTCGCAACCGCGCGTCTTTAGCCAAACGCTATTCGAATGTTAGTACAACACACGGGCCTAGAGACTGTCAAAATTTAGAAGAGGGATCAATAGTTTGTCGACCTATGATCAAGCGATGCCAGTGAAGGACGCGTTACCAAGGGCAAGTCCCTCGTTGCCACAAGCGTACCCCGCGTTTCTCTGATCCCTTAGATCACACCCTTCCTCTATACCCCTCTGGTTCAACCGGTCAAGCCTACGCGGGACACCACGCCCCTTCATGACGAATACAACAGTATTTTTATTGAAAGTTACTCGTAGTTATGCCTAATAATGCGTTTGGCTATATTGACCATGTTTAGATATCGAGTTGTTAGTCAAAATAACGGTTAGGCGCGATAGAATTGCTGGTATTTTTTAAAATCAAAAGACGAGTGACGTTAGGTTACGACATACAAAAACTCGATGTAATGAATAACATTTTTATTTAATCTTAAACATAGTATATATATATATATACTAGCTTCTGCCCGCGGCTTCGCCCGCGTGGATGTCGGAAATTATACCACGGGAACGTGCTAACAGGATAAAATGTATGTGCTTCCCCAGGATGCCATCTATCTCTATGCCGAATGGCGATGAAGAAGTTCAGTGGTTTAGGCGTGAAAATGTAACATACAGTTTCCAAGTTCAAATCCTCCCCTTAAAAACTGATTTACCCCTTTTTGTCCCGTCAGTGGTAAATTTTCGACCACTTTACATACCTACTTATTATTAATTATTTTCTGTCAAAAGTATCAATATTGAGTTTCGAGTTACTCGGACCGCGCATTCAATTTCTTCCACACACACTTACACTACACTAACACCCCTATATCCCCCTTTGAGGGGTAGTTTTGAAAAACTTATAATGATAAACTTTATTACTTACTTAGGCAAGTATTCTTACCAAGTTTCAAGTTTATTAACTAAATGAATAAGATTTTTCATATAAACTGTATCCCCCGCTTTTCACCCCCACAGGGGTGGAATTTTGAAAAATCGTTTGGGATTATTCATAACTTGATTCAAAGATTATTTATACCAATTTTCGAATTAATCAAGCCACGCATTATAATCCTCCCTTGTAAAATTAACTACCCCTTTTCAACCCGTTAAGGGTAGATTTTCGAAAAACCTTGATACATGTTACTCTTTATTTTTGGTCTTAAGTATCAATACTGAGTTTAATAATAATAATAAAGAATAATAATAATATCCCCCTTTGAGGGGTAGTTTTCAAAACTTATAATGGTATACTTTATTACTTACTTAGGCGAGTATTCTTGAAAAGTTTCAAGTTTATTAACCTAATGAAGAAGATTTTTCATATAAACTGTATCCCCGCATATCACCCCCACAGGGGTGGAATTTTAAAAAAATCGTTTGGGATATATTCATAACTTGACTCAAAGATTATTTATACAAATTTTCGAGTTAATCAGGCCATGCAGTAAAATCTTCCCCTGAAAAATTGACTACCCCATTTCAGCCCGTCAGGGGTAGATTTTCAAAAAACCCTGATACACATTATTCTTTACTTTCAATATTAGGTATAAATACTGAGTTTTGAGTAAATCAGACTGCTCGCTAAAATTATTCCATACAAACTTTGAAACCCCCCAATCCCTTTTTAGAGGGTCGTTTAGAAGAAAAAAAAAATTACAATCTTCATAATTTATTTAGATAAGTATTCGTGCCAAGTTTCAAGTTTATTAACTCAAGGAATAAGATTTTTCATACAAACGAATTTCCCCCATTTCACCCTCTTAGGGGTGGAATTTCGAAAAATCCTTTCTTAGTGGATGCCTACTCTTCACGAAGAACACACCCTCCAAATTTCATGTCTCTAGGACCAGCGGTTTAGGCTGTGCGTTGATCTATCAGTCAGTCAGTCAGTCAGTCAATCAGTCAGTCAGTCAGTCAGGACTTTGAATTTTATATATATAGATATCGGAGAAGGTATGTCTCTCGTTAACATCAGGCATATTTTAATTACTGTGGGCGTACTATGGGTAGTGTTGGTTATAGCGCAATATTGCAGTTCAAATCAGATTATAATATACGAACAAGTTAGTCACACTAGCGAATCACACACTAGATACACAACTCAACGATACGGAACACGAGACAGTTTCTAAGCACATGTTGTTCGTACGATGTCCATTGTTTCGATGATCCCGAGAGCTCTGCTCACACCGCTCTTGTAACTAGCTCTCGTCCCCCCACGAACTCAGGCTAGACTCTGTCGAGCGCCACGAGATGGCGCTGGCGTTCCGAATAAACGAATAACTTCGACCTAAACAAATAAAACAGTGTCCTCGCTCACTGGTGATAAGACAGCCTGAACCATTAAGGGCGAATTTTACCAAACTGTTTTACCTGGTGTAATTGTTATCCGGGAAATAAATATTGAATTTTTGACAGTTTTTCCATATTAAAACTGTCAGACTATTTTATTTAAACTGTCGTCTATTTGATTCCACGGATAAAGGATTTCTGACTGTCAAAATCAGCCCTAAGGGAGAAGCGCCAGGGTATTCCGCGAAATTAAAATGTTGTAAGGTTTTTTTGCAATTAATAATTGTAATAATTAATATTATATTAATTAATATTAAAATATCTTATCTTTTCTTTTCTTTCTTATCTTTTTCTTCTTTTCTTCTTTTTTTCTTTCTTTCTTTTTTCTTTCTTCTTCTTATATTTTCAATCACAATCCGCAAAAAAAATAAGGTAATTGCTAATCCATTGCTCCATAATAATATGTTTGAGAAATACGTGTGCTCAACAGCGTAAATAACGGTATGAATTTAGTTGTGCTGTTAAAAATGAAAGAATTGTTGCGTGTTACGCAAATTCCCCGCCACGCTGGTCGGATTAAACGGTTGTCACTTGTCAATAGCGGAGCTGATCATCATCACTAAGCGAGTCCACGTCGCTCAGTTCGTTAAGGCTGGGGTCACACGCGAGGCACCGCGCGCCCGCCTCCTTCCAGCACTCCGCACAGTATACAAATGGACACTTCGGCACGCAGCAACAGTGCCAACGACTTGATGACTGCTGCCCTGAAAATTTTGATAAACATTATTATGGTTGTGTTTCAAGAGGTCCAAGTTAAAACACAAGACACAAAACAAGACGGACTTAGGTGCGGATTTTCGGGAGATTTTTTCCCGGTAGCCGTCCTGTAAGACTAAACCTTTGCTAATAGATACCTATCTATATCCAATCTGCAACAGCTGCAACTAAGTTATGTTTCTATGAAAATTCTCATGAGTATCATAATTGTTAGTGGATACTAACTACCCTTGGTCAGTGCCGCATTAAGCCAGCGCGGGGCCTGTAGCAATTTCTATCAAGGGGCCCTTGTTTGCTTTCGGTTATCAAGTTTATTGAATTGAATAAACAAAACTGTTACAAACAAACTTTTCTGTATTTCAGTTTGGGCTTTAAAGATGTTCTTGGCTCATCGTGTCACTTAACTTATTTTTAACACGTTTTAATGTTGAGAAAGAACATTCAGAATGCGCAAGGTCATTTCTACGTTTGGGAAACCAGATTCTAAAGAATTATTTAACAAAAGCTTGTTAAATTGCAGTTCCAGAGCCTCGATCGTGCTTCGTGTTGTCAATAATACTAGCCACATCAGATTTTAGCAATGCAGGGAACTGCACTAAATCGTCGCCTAGGCTGTCCTCCAATTCACCTGTGTAAGCACTGGCCGATAATTAAAGATTTTTTTTAAATCTCTTCTGTTGGAAGAGATTTTAGCTGTCGGAATATAATATTCCA
This sequence comes from Apamea sordens, assembly GCA_945859715.1. Lineage (NCBI taxonomy): Eukaryota > Metazoa > Arthropoda > Insecta > Lepidoptera > Noctuidae > Apamea > Apamea sordens. The sequence continues at coordinate 5,367,869 of OX244002.1, forward strand.
AAAGAAAAAACGAGCCTTGTCGTCCTTTTTCACCACAAGGCTCGTTTTTAAAAAGCCTTTGGTACGTTCCCATGACTTAAAAATTATTTATACCCATTTTCGAGTTAATGGAAGCAAACCGTAAAATCCACCCCTATAACTTTATTATTATTTTACCTTAATTTGGAAAAACAAAAAATTACAAACTTAATAATTTGCTTAGACAAGTATTCGTGCCTAGTTTCAAGTTTATTAACTCAAGGAATAAGATTTTTCATACAAAGAAAATCCCCCCTTTGCACCCCCTTAAAGGTCGAATTCCCAAAAACTCTGTGCTCTCTTATAATAAAAGGAAGCCATGTGCAAAATTTCACGTTCCTAGTCCCAGTAGTTTCGGCTGTGCATTGATACAATGTCAGTCAGTCAGTTTCTCCCAGATGCGTGGCTTATTTTCTTTTTTGTAAATTTTCTTTGAAGATATAAATTCATATGTTGCACTTCGCTGCTTCCTTTTGCAATCCAATAATCTCTATCAAAGTTACGCGGCTGTTCACCAATATCGTTACCCAAATGCGCGGGGCCCGTAGCATATGCTACGAGGCTAATCCGCCATTGTCCTTGGTCTTCTGAGCATGGAGAGGAGTGATAAAGTTGAACTAAGACAATGAAACGGAATCGGGATGTACGGCAACTCTTTGTTTAGGACAACATTTATTATCTAGATCCCTCACTGGGTAGACCTACGGAAAAATCGTCCTTAATTCAGAATCGGCCGTACCGGCGGCCAGTGTTCCTTCCCAAAGCTTCGATATAAGCTACAATCTACATAGTTACAAACTACTTTCCCACCCTCATCGTTCCTAGGTTCCGTCTCGCCACAAATGAGGCAGGTCATCCTTGCAGCGGGCAGGGCATTTAGCCAGCCCAGCAGGTAGGGAAACTTCATCCTCAAACTAAGGAGGTTCTCGCCCGAGAGGTAGTGTGCGCGCACGGCTTGGACCGCCTTCCTGAATGTAGATCGAAACAGAGTAACCTTGATGATGAGACAGATAAAAAATATTCTGTCTCATCATCAGGAAAGTCCCAATATAGAAGAAATACTGAAAAGGAAAAAAAGAAAAGAAATATCGCAGGATTTTTTTTCACCAATGTAATTACAAATAAATAAAATTGAAGTGTCTGTTTGTAATGTCGAAATAACAGCATTTCACAAAAAATAAAGTAAAATTAACTTTAACAATAAACATAATATTTACAAACTAATACTAAATAAATTATTAAAATATAATATCCTATGCTAACTAAAACTATTAAAAAACTAAAATATAGCGTCGAAATATTCCTCCACATCGCTGTTGACTGGCAATGTTCCCAAGAGACTGGCGGCATTGCCACGTTGTATTTTCACTAAATGTATGTGAAAGTACTTAAATACGGTACTTATAACAAAAAAAAACAATTTTTATTTTTTTGTCTGTCTGTCTGTTTGTTCCGGCTAATCTCAGAAACGGCTGTACCTATTTTGACGGGACTATCACTGGCAGATCGCTGATGTTATAAGAACTAACATAGGCTAGTCCCGGTAGCACGTTCCCATAGGTTAATTTCCGACATCCCTGCGGGCGAATTCGCGGGCAGAAGCTGGTGAGTATTTTAATAATTGTCATTTACCCATCCCTACCAAGTTCTAATTTTTCACCACCGACGTACGAATAAGATGCAGCTATTAATACTAAACCAGCGTATTTCTTTATTGACTTATCTAACATTTGAAAAGGCGGTAGGTAGGCTAACCGTACCTGCGCAATGTTTTATCCATTTTCATCCGTTTCTTGAGAATATCGTTGTAAAGATGCAATACCCGCTGCTTCTCCCGACGAGGATAAAAGTAACTGCAGATTTGTCTGAAATGATTTGCATCGTTTTCACGTAAGAATGAATTTGAATGGTTATAAAAACCTGCAAAACGCCTAGAAATCGGCACCTGCCCCAGCAGTCTCAACATTCATAGCGATCGCTTTACGACCGAATTCGGTCGCAAAGTCCTGTCACTCCATACATTACACCTAGGCTGTCAATCCGGGACTTTGCAACCGAATTCGGTCGTAAAGCGATCGCTATGAATGTCGAGACTGCTGGGGCCGGACTCTAAGTGTGCATACACACGACCGAGACGCGTCATCGGAGGAGACAACTGCAGCCGTGGACAACGTGCCGCTTGTGTATTTGAATACGGTGCTCAAAGACTAGCGGTATGTTGTCGACGCCGTTGACGCGTGTCGCTCGTATGAATGAGCACTTACTGAAATAGTTGCTCAAAAAGTTCTCTGCAGTAAAAGGAAAATCGGGACCACACACAAGGAACAAGTCAGTTTTCCTTTTTTTCTGGTTTACCTTCTGAGCCTCATCGTATACGGGTTCACATACAGCAGCAACAATATCCACACGTATCCTCCATAGATTTTGACGAAATAAATAGGAGGCATGGCGCGCGGCTGAGGCACACATAACTTGTTGGTGACCTCGCGACGTACCCCCTGGGTTGATGAGAGGTTGGAGATCAGCTTGCGCAGAAGGGTGGCTAGCAGGCCTGTGCCTTCCACCTGAATGCGGATTCAGGAAATAAAACAATGAACTTTTAACTGATAGACGTGGATCATTTCAGGAAAACGTGGTTTTGGAGGGATCCTGACATTCTTGATCAATACTATAACAAACGCCTGGTTAAGGCTAAAGTTTGGTGCCACAAGTAGACCTACTGGAAAATTATTCACAGAACTTCATTTATTTGAAGGATTTTGGTTTTTTTTTATATTTGAAGGATAAACGAGTACCACCGACAGGAAACTAGGTGGCACGGACCCTAAGACGCTACTGCTCAACTTTTCGAGAATAAAAAACTCAGCAGTTTATCACCTCAATTTTCAAATCCTGCGTCCCTTGCTGCAAGATCTCAACCTGGGCATGCTGGCGTACCACATCCAGTGCTTCATAGAACAGGCGGTCCAGCATCACGAAAGTGGTGGCCGTCACCACCTCTAGCATCACCTTCAGTATCTGCGTCACAAGTTTGCTGTGCGGCGATGTCGAGTACCACATTGAATGTATGTCTACGTATTTGTATCGCTCCATCTAAAAAGCAAAATCGTTGACCGCTAATTTGAGGTGGACACCGTGGACACTATATGTTTTGGTGTTCTTTTGTTTTATTAAACCAGACCATTACTTCTATTATCGGCCGACCGCTTAACTGAATCGTTGCCTGAGGTAGCTGCGCGGTGCGGGAGTGTTGATAGTTGTCACAAGTTGACGCGAATCACTGAGCTCTCGCATCACGTCACCACCCTTCCGCACCGCGCTGCTACCTAAGGAAACGTCTCAGTTAAGCGGTTGGCCCATAAACCTCATGACTTACATCAAAAAAGGTTAATTTTGGTATATCAAACCTATACGTGTCTATCTCAAAAGGGTTTTTGGCATAGTGAGTCATAGCAGCTAACATGATTCGGAACCAATTTTTAGGACAAATAATACTTACGGTATTATTTGAAGTAAGATTTAAAGGTTACTCCATTTACTGGTATTCAGCTGCATCCAGTTAGACTGGAAGCCGACTTCAATAAAGTTGGGAAAAGGCTAGACAGATGTACTATCACCAAAACCTATATCTGACCATTTTGAAAACAAAATCCCGTGCACATCATGACGACCACAGCTGCGTCCGTAAGGCTACGGTACGCACAGACAGGTGGTTTGCTTAGCGCTTAGACTGCTTAGAGCCTAGCGAGTCACTTTGCGAGTAGCGCAGTGAAACGACCGCTCTAGAATTTTTACAATCGGCCGCACTGAGCGCTTGGCGCCTTCGCTAGTCGCCTAGCACGTATGTAAGGATATTAAGTCACTAGGCTCTAGGCGCTAAGCAAGCCACCTGTCTGTGCGTACGTAGCCTAAGTAAAACAAAAGAGGATCCTTTTTAGGTCGACTAGTAATATGCGCTGCGAGCAGGAATAGTCCTTAAGGTGGTCAGATAAAGATTTTGGCGATAGTACCTGTCCTGTACCTGATAGTAATGCGTTTTAACGTTATTAGATATCACCTTCACATTACCTTCTTCAATGGCAACAGCGTGACCTTATCCTTGTTCATTCTCTTTTCGTCCAACTGCTTAAAGTATCCCGTAATGTACACGTTATCGAAGCGAATGCTGGTGAGATACATCTCGTGATACGTCACGGCAGCCATAACGATGCGTAGGAACAGCAGGGCCATGCAGACGTTGAGAGCGACGAAGACCACTCCCATTATAATGTGCTTCTCTTCGAAGGAGTGTAGGACGCGCTCGCCTGTTTCTTTTGCGTCCTGGGGCCGAATCATGAAGTATTAATACCATCATGATTCAAGTGTGAAAAAGGGATGGTGCTATGGGTCATCTGTTCTTACACTGGAATCATGATGGCATTAAACCGTCATAACACGTCACCTTGGGAGGTATTATGAAGTATTAAAATGCCAAAATGATTCCGTAGCAAAAAAGGGATGGTGCTATCGGTTATATATACCTCCGGGCCTCTGTCGCACTTCGCACACTCTCTCTCTCTAGCAATTAAAATGAGTGCCTAAAAACTAAAATTACCTACCTAATTACTACTAAGCCCTAAGGTACCTACAAAGTTATACCGTGGATAAAAGTAAAACATGCTGAATTGACGGCGATCTATAAATCATGATTCGACAACACACGACCGGTCTATATGGCGACGCTTTCCTATATAGAGGCATGAGGAACAGGGTGTAAAGTTCACTCATCCTCCATAGAAGAGGGAGGATCCTCCGACCAGACGAGTTTCGTGTATGGTGGGCAACTGCCCGACGATTGATGTCGGGGACGTTGTATATATGTGCGCGGTAAACTTTGCTTGCGCGATGCAGGATTTTGCTTGACGTCAGTATGATGCGTGTGGCGATATAACTTTAGATGCCGCTACAACTATAACCCGCAGTGGACGGATTAAGCTGAAGTGCTGATGACGATAATTCCACATTAAATTACCTGGATATCATACAAGTTGCGTTCAAATGTAACTTGGTATTTCAGGTTGACATGATTTAAACCACCGCCTAGTTGTCGCTGAGCTTTCTTGAGACCGACGTACCCTTCGCCGAAACCAAGATCCATCTGTAAATGTTTATTATATTTATAATCGGACTAGCAGCGCCCCGCGGTTTCATCCGCATAAGTTTCGATCCCGTAGGAATATCGTGATAAAAGGTATTCTGTTTTAATCCTCGATATAAAGTACCTGTGTGCTAAATTTCACCCCAATTCGTTCAGTAGTTTTTGCGTGAAAGAGTAACAAACATCCATCCTTACAACATATGAAGCAATGGATTAGTAATGAATGTCGGAGAAGGTATGTCTGTCTCTCGTTAGCATCAGGCATATTTTAATTACTGTGGGCGTACTATGGGTAGTGTTGGTTTTAGCACCATAGAAAAACGATTTGCAGTTCAAATCAGATTACAATTCACAAACAAGTTAGTCACACTAGCGAATCGCACACTGTAGGTACACATTTAACGATACGGAACGCAACAGTTTCTATCCACATGTTGTTCGTACGATGTCCAATGTTTCGATGATCGCGAGAGCTTTGCTCACACCGTTCTTGAGCTGTCGCTCTCGACCACCTCCACGAACTCAGGCTTGACTCTGTCTAGCGCCACGAGATGCGCTAGCGTTCCGAATAGTCAAACGAATGACTCCGACATATATATCCTTCAAAATGATTCAGATTGTGATTAATAGTGTGTTAGGCAATTAGGGTGCAGATCCTCGACTAAACTATGTATCTAAGTCTTACCTGTTTCCTACTATCACACATATCACTCTTCTGGAAGGCCTGCATAAAGTTGCAGATATAGGTGAGCTTCAGAGGCGAGCACAGCATCCAAGCCGTGGTCTGAGGCATACTGTGATAACATTTATCATACGCTGCTGTAAAGGCTTCAGAGCACACGGCCGCCGCCTGGGTCAGCTGGTATTGACATCTGTACTCCAACTTCATTTCATATATCTTTAGATAATGGGCTTCTTTGTTTTTACAGGGTGTGTGTCTAAAATACATACACAAATAATGATGTTAATTAAGTATTGGTTTTTCATCTGCCTAGCCTTTTCTCAACTATGTTGGGGTCGGTTTCCAGTCTAACCGGATGCAGCTGAATACCATTATATAGAAGTATTGGTTATTAGTTAGCTTATACTCAGCCAGATCAACTATTGAATTTGTCTTAGAACGCCAGATTGACGTGAAAGTCTCCATTGAATGCTTTGGAGTCTAAAGACTATAGAAAAAGAGGTACAAGTGAAGTTCGCAGGTTAATTCCTGATCGGAACAAAAACAATTGTACAGTCTGCTTATATGTTGCGATAGCGTAGTTTGTGCGTCGTTTGAGATTAGGGTCTGTAAATGTACCACGGTGCAAATCTTGGACCCGGATTCCCGGTGACATTTCTAAATATCGAAGTAAGCCATGATAAAACCAAACCAAAACTCATTTATTTAAACAAGGCTGAGAATCAGCACTTTTTGAACGTCTGCTACATGAGACCGTCCCCCAAAACGCCTGCCCTTCACCACTTCCTATAGTGTTTTACTAGCAAAAAGAAGTGGTGAAACAAACCCCCCAGAAGCACAGCTGTCTGTTCATTTAGAAGAACTGGATTCTATACAATAGTACGCTAAGTAATACTAACTGATACTTGAGCTCAATATCTCTAGATCGCGATTCCAGTTTCAGCAAGCCATCCAAGTTGTCACTCTGCTGTCGTTTAATGTTCACCTCTTCCGTGTCCTCTATTTCTTGTTTTATGGGAGCTACTATACCACGAATTGATCTGGAAGCAAATCATCACCGTAAATCCATTATCGCCAGTGATACGATAAAACCTAGTAGGTAGCATAAGCAGCCCATATGAGGCCTGTGTCCCACTGCTGGGACAAAGGCCTCTCTTCGGGAGGGAGTGGATCTACCACGCGGGCTCAGTGCGGGTTGGTAGATGTCACATGTCTTCGAATTTAAGGTTCTAGGACATGCCGGTTTCCTCGCGATGTTTCCTTCACCGTTTTGAGAGCAGTGGTAATGAAATTATTTATACAAACCCACTACTCTAAAACTTAACTTAATCTTTCTCTGCACTAAACTGTCTTATCTGAATTCTGGCGAAGCAAAATGTTTTCTTCGATAAGAAAACCTCGCAATAAACATACAAAAAATGTTATTTAATAAAATTTCCTACTGGAATCTAGATAGATGACTAGTGAAAGAAAACATATCAGAAGTCGATCTATCCTTTACCTTTGTACTTAGACGCCAGCACATCAAGCTACTACAATGTGTCAAATTTCTTTAGTAGATTTTCAACTTTTTCGCTAAAGCATTAAGGTTCAAGGTTGATTGGGAATATTTGACAGTTTCGGGTAGCTTGATGTGCTGGCGTCTGTACATAATTTTGTTTTCGACGTCAGACGAGGTTTTCCCACGTTTTCAATGTTATGAGAATAAACTTATGTTTTCAAAGCATTATCAGTGAGTACTTATCAGTTTTTTTTTCATATTTAATTATAGTACAGGGTGGGAAACTTGGAGGTACCTAGACCACTTTTTTTTGCCGCCATTTTGTTTTGTGGGCAAATAGGACAGTTGTTTCATGAATTTTATTTTGTGTAGATACGGCAAATTTGTTATGGAGCGTTTTACGATTAAAACATTCCACTCAACTCAATCATGTTTTGCGGAAATTTTAAGAAAATTGCGGCCAATTTTTGGTAGACATCACTTACCTTCACGACTAACAATAACTCGTTTAGTGATTAAATTTTTGAGCAGCATGGTATTGTAAAGCAATTTTCTTATATCAAGTGAATCAGTTGGGCTTAGGAAACATGTGGTTCCACAAGACGGGGCCACATGTCATACGGCACGAGCCACAATCGAGACATTGAAAAGAACGTTTCCGGTTCAATTAATTTCGAAAAACGGTGACATTGATTGGCCCCCAAATTCCCCGGATTTAACAGCTCCTGACTTTTTTTGTGAGGCTATCTAAAGGGACGCGTGTCTATGCTAACAGGCCAATGAACCTTCAAGAATTATAACAAAATATCTGAGACACAGTCACTGAAATAACGCAGGAAATGTGTGAAAATGTCATGAAAAACGCAGTGAATTAAAATTGCATGTCTAAAATTATAATTTTGCTGCTACAAGGTACAATTGCAAAGTGCGAGGTAAAATTATTCAGCCGAAAAATAATAAGCAAGTTTTTTAGATGGAGAACTAAGTATTCCAGATTTATTAAGTAAACACTACTTTATGGCTAACATTAAAAAAATAAGGCACAAGCTCGTTATAATGTAACCACTCATCACTGACCCGTAGCTGTCAACTACAGCTCTATTGAAGGGACCATCACACGCACGAGTGGTCATATGGGTGCTGTGACGTAGGTAATCGAAGGCTAGCCTGTAACCTAGCCAGGTAGACTATTTAACTATTAAATATTTGACGATGAAAAGCAGCTACCGAAAAAAAATCGAAATTAGCCAGACAGTCGATTTATCTGCTACGTTTTCTAGAAATGAATAGCTATAGTTTCATAGTATCACGCTTGTATTCCTCAAGGGGGAAGCAGAAGTGTACAGTCACGAGCACCAATATGACAACACTTGGCAACTTTCAATTGCGAATTTTTCGTGAAATAACGAATGCAACGTTGAAATACGACACATTACATAAACCTATGGGTTCAAAAATGCTATGTTTGTAACAACATAAAATTTAATTAAAAAATAAAGGAGTAAATCGCTTTTGAATAAAGCCGAGTGTTGGTATACATACTTTTGCTCGTGACTGTATAAACGTGACGTATAGTATCCCACATATCGGCAGTTAGTTTTCAACCCTATTGTTATCAACCGGACGCAAATCCATGCTCCGGGCTGTTATTAAAAAAAAAAAAAATTAAACAACCCGATAACACTTGCCGACCTCCCGACGTGGGAATGGGGCCCAGAACCCCATGTTATATTTCCCTAGTAAAACTCCCTCGTTGGTCTATTATTTACTTCCGGAAAGAAGAATAAAGAAATAAATAAATATCCCTGGACATTTCACACAGCGCCATCTAGTCCCAAGCTAAGCAACCTAATGCTTGTGTTATGGTAACAAGATGGCTGATAAACTACTTATATACATTTTTTTTTTTGTAAATACATACATATTATAGATAGAAAAACACCCAGACTTGGAACAAATACATGTAGGTCATACAAATATTTGTTCCGTGCGGGAATCAGAAGAAGAGATGACATGTGTCGAATTCCTGTCACAAACAAATGCGAGGTGGCCTTTCATAGTTTATCATAGATACACAGGGTGGCAGGGATATCGACGCGCAACCTGCCAATCGATTCTGTAAAAATCTCACCGTGAAAAGTTAGGTGAAGTGAGCTTATAGTGCGCTGTCAATAGTGTATATCCCTAGTATTAGTTGGAACAGCTCACTTCACCTATGTTTTCACGGTGAGATGGTTACAGAATCGCACTGCAGTTTACCATGGATTCAGTGCATGATTCTGAATCCCACTGCGTTGAATTTTTTTGCCGGTTATAAAAAAAATAACAGCTGTTCCATATATTTTGACCGCGTATGTATTGCACTTTTCTATGAAACAGTTGATATTTTTGATAACCGATGAAAAATTTCTACGCAGAATCATATGCTGAATTCATGGTTACAGTTTGCGTCGATGTCCCTGCCTCCCTGCACGATGGTGATGCCAAACCTCAAAGTATCCTTCATCTGGTCCATTTCACTTTGCAGACTGAGCGCCGTCCTCTTGAAGGGCTCGACCATCACGTCGTATTTCTCCTTAGATAGATTGAATGACAGTTGAGTGCTGCAGGCGAACACTCGCACCACTTCTCTTGCGTTTAACCCCATGTTTGTGATTGGACCTAAATGTAAATAATAATAGCAACCTATTATTGTCGCACAGCAGGGCAAAGGGCTCTTCTCATATTGTGAAGGCGTACGACCACTGAACACCACGTTTGCTCAAGACTCGTGGCGATTTCAGACTTATATGACTACTAGCTGCGCCCGGCGGTTTCACCCGCATGAGTTTCGATCCCATGGGAATATCGGTATAAAAAGTATCCTATATGTTAATCCTGGTTATAAACCACCTGAGTGCCAAATTTCATCCAAATTCGTTCAGTAGCTTTTGCGTGAAAGAGTAACAAACATCCATCCATACAAACTTTCACGTTTATAATATTAGTAGGATATGTCCAGGAGGGTTTCCTCATAATGTTTTCCTTCACCGATGTGAAGGAAAACCTTCCTTCCTAGGCTTCTTCTGGGCAAGCTCGTTCCACCGTAGATCTCATCCCTGCCTCTGGGCTGGATTGAGGTCAAGAGTTTGCCCATTGTCAATAAAAAAAAATGTCAGTAGATAATGTCCAAGATAAACTCGGAAAGTACCTATATGAATTGTATACCTTAACAGTTTTTGATTTTTGTATGGCTTAGACGCCATGGTCGCCATGTTTTTGGATTGTATCATGTTTTTTGACTTTGATGCAAGTTCAAAGTTTTTTTTAATATTAGTAAATTACAAATAATTTAAGCTGCACATTACTTATGTAGGTACCTTTTGACTTTCGATATTTCCGAGGCATTGTTTGAAGTGAGTCGAAATCAAAAGTGCAACCGATGGGAATCGATCTGCAACCTTTCGCTCACGAGTCCACAAATCAACCGCGGGGCTATTGCTACTTACTAGTACAGTGTTAAGCCCATTTACACGATGCAAGTATCTTGCCTGTGGCGTACGACTTGCACTTTCTTTTATTGTTCATTGCACTTATACGACCGGCAATTGAATTGCGCCGTGTAAATTAGTCTTTTGTGTTCCTCATAATGTTTTCCTTCACCGATGTCAGTAGATAATGTCCAAGATAAACTTGGAAAGTATATGAATTGTATACCTTAACAGTTTTTGATTTAGACGCCATGGTCGCCATGTTTTTGGATTGTATCATGTTTTTTGACTTTGATGCAAGTTCAAAGTTTTTTTTTAATATTAGTAAATTACAAATAATTTAAGCTGCACATTACTTATGTATGTACCTTTTGACTAAGCTATATATTTCCGAGGCATTGTTTGAAGTGAGTCGAAATCAATAGTGCAACCGATGGAAATCGATCTGCAACCTTTCGCTCACGAGTCCACAAATCAACCGCGGGGCTATTGCTACTTACTAGTACAGTGTTAAGCCCATTTACACGATGCAAGTATCTTGCCTGTGGCGTACAATGAAATTAAAGCAACAATGACTTGCTCTTTCTTTTATTGTTCATTGCACTTATACGACCGGCAATTGAATTGCGCAGTGTAAATTAGTCTTTTGTGAGCAATTTATACACGCCATAATGGATCTCTAGCTGAACATATCGTAATTTTTCGCTACTGTAGAAATGCAATAGTTACTCACCAGCCACAACATAAGTCAGGATAACTGCCTTGACAACTCCTCGCCCTGACTTGCCGCAGTACATTGGGAATATTAGCAGGCATATACATCTTACTTGAATTGATATAGCGTTTCCTATACCTGTAATAATAATTTAGGTAGGTAGACAAAAAATATAAATAAAAAATAGTAGCCCATCGGTATCGGGAACAGAGTCCAAGCTACCGGTGGTCAGAGCTCCAGAGAGAGGAACCTCCTGACAATGCGAGCCGTGTCCAGAACTACCTACCGCTTTCTGAATCAAGCCCTTGATCCAGCTGTCCTACGAGAGCCTCCTCAGGTGTTAGTCGAGGCTCTTGGCTATTAATCCATTGGCCGTCACGACTAACGGCACAATGATCGCAGAGTCCAGACCCCACATGTCGACAATCTCGCGAGCCAAGTCAAGATACTTGATTTGATAAGTATATATTGAAATAAAGAAATTAATAGGCCATATAGGTACCTATATGGCGTAGTCATGAGGTGCCAACCAATGCCAATAAGCATTTGGCACCTCATCGGTTTACGTGTACGGTACCTTATGGTAAGTAATGTACAGTCAAGAACAAAAGTATGTATACACTCGGCTTTATTCAAAAGCGATTTACTCCTTTATTTTTTAATGAAATTTGATGTTGTTACGAACATAGCATTTTCGAACCCATAGGTTTGTAATGTGTCATATTTCAACGATGCATTCGTAATTTCACGAAAAAATCGCAATTGAAAGTTGCCAAGTGTTGACATATTGGTGCTCGTGACTGTACAGTCTTTTAATCGTTCATAATTATTTAATAAACACAAAGAACAAATACATCTAGGTAACGATTTTTATTGATTTCTTGTTGCCACACAAAGACATTTAAATATACTTAGGTACAGTCTTAATCTCTTTATAGCTGGACATATATATCTGTTACGTGCAGGAATCGAACCCGCAACACTCAGCGCGTATAGCCAACCGCGCAACCACTGCTTCAATTCGTGTACGTTACCCCAGCAGGAAAGTAGCTCCTAGTACGAATAATTAGTGTATAATCTCCTGTGAATGTGCACCACATAAAAAATTTATACGCTTTGTCGTTTTGAAAAAAAAAACGGAAAGAACATCAAACTGCGTGATTTTTGTTGCAGTAGTTTTTACTATGAGAGTTATGTAATGTAGATTTATGATTATATATATAATATAATAATATCCCTGGACAATTCACACAGCGCCATCTAGTCCCAAGCTAAGCAACCTAATGCTTGTGTTATGGTAACAAGATGGCTGATAAACTACTTATATACATTTTTTTTGTAAATACATACATATTATAGATAGAAAAACACCCAGACTCGGAACAAATACATGTAGGTCATACAAATATTTGTTCCGTGCGGGAATCGAACCCGCGACACGCAGCGCAGCACTCAATCGCTTAACCACTGCGCCAACCGTGCCGTCAAATATTATTAATATGATTTGCGAAGACTTCACTTACCAAGCAATACACTTAAAACTAGAGACAGTTGAGATCCTAAATTATCAGGGAAGGGTATCCGCTTTAACAAATAATAGTAATAAGCTTGTCCTAAAAAGAATCCAGCAAAGAAACTCGTGCATCTCAGGTTGCTGCTCTGATTACAATCTGAAAAGAACAGCCTGTACACAGGAGGACAGAACACACACAAGCATTTCACTAGAAATTTACGTAAATAGTAGATACACAAGCACATTTATGAACGTTTGGTAAATAAATATTATTGTTATGAATAATGTCGTATCAACGATATTGATATAATATTTTTTTATCTGTGGTTGATAAGAAGTTGGTTTTTTCTTTTAGTTTCATCAGTGATATAAAGAGGTTTCATTAACTTAAATTGTTTTCAGACTGTATTTTTGGCTTTATTTCGAGCTTCAAGTAGAAAATGACTGGGTTACTATTGGTGCCGTTTTATTAATTATACAAGAGGGAAATAATTGTCGTAATATTAAGAATGTAGTCTGAATCTGTCAAAAATACCTCTAATTTCCTTACATTTTTGACATTGATTGTCGCTGAGATGAGATCGCGACTAGATTTTATCTTTTTTAATTACTTTTTTAGGCCTTCAGGTTCACACGGTTCAATTTTAGTTGACCAACTGCTAAGTGCGATTTGAAACGTCTGAACAGACTTTCAATAAAATTGAATTTCAAATTTATAATATTGTTTGTTGAACAACAAAACTAAAATGGAACCGCGTGAACCCAGTATAACACTAAGCAACTATTTCTAATTGAAGATATGAATGAAAACAACAACTCTAAATGTATAATCAAATTTTTATTATCGATAATTGTTTAGTATATTTAGTCTTATAAAATTCAATACGTCTTGTATAGAGAACCTAGATATTTACTGAGATGAATTAAACGAAAATGCCTCAAGCAATCAACAGCAGCATTCAAAATGCCAATTTACAATAAATCAACGAGTCACTACTCCCGCGACTAACGTCTCAACTTCAACACAGGTCAATAAAATTTTACAATTTCATTCGTTCGCTTTACAGCTGCTGTTCTATTACATAAATATTCGTGTAAATATAAATGCTATTTCGTACATAAAAATATAAGGGCTCACTTCTGGTTACAACATTAGAACATAGTGTATTGCTTTTCAATATAAATCGTGACAACCTTGCTATCTTAGACATACAGTTAACAGAAAATAACTAACATGAGAAGTGGCTAGAACAGCCGTGGTTGTATACTCACAGACATAACCTACAGGTCACTATCGATATTATTTAGGCTACACAAAATGCCGAAGGCAGGAGCGACTATGCATAGCGATGTACAGAACTCGGGCTTAAATATGACACATCGGTGTTGGAGTGTAACCCAGATATGACATGTACAGACGGCAGCACATCAAGCTACTACAATCTGTCAAATTTATTTAATAGATTTTCAACTTTATTGCTAAAGCATCAAGGTTCAAAGTTGATTGGGAAAATTTGACAGTTTCGGGTAGCTTAACCTGCTGGCGTCTGTACATAGTCCCTGATGACCAACAATTTTCTGTATTCATATTCATATCTGGGTGTGCCATATTTATGCACTGTAATAGTAGCCTACAGTATAGCTTTTAATGCATATCTATACGTAATAATATCTTCCTTAAGTTACAGAGATCGATCGCCAATAACAAGAAACTTGACATTATTATATCCGAGTTCGGAATAACCAAGGTAAAAAGACGTACTTTGGATATGATGACCTTTTCATTTTGGATATTGTTTGGGGCTTTTTTTTGACACTCAAGTACGTCAAAGAATCGTCAATTCTTTGTAGTAAATAGTTTGTCTGGTAGGATGTTTTTATTCTATTATCTAAAAATCTAAGCGAACTCTGCTAATACCTTTAGCAAGACTATCAAGTTCTAATAAAATATTATAGCATAGTACAAAGTGAACCCAATTTCTTGACCCTCTATACATCAGGCGGCCTAACACTATTGTGACAAGACACATCACAAACCTGCAACACAAAATGTCACAAACACATGAAAAAAATGTCCCAAACCCGCGACATAAAATATCACAAACTCGCAACAAATGTCACGAACCTGCACCAAAAAATGTCACAAACAAGCAACATAAAATGTCACAATATTGAGACAAGATGTCACTAACTCGCGACACAAAATGTCACTAATTCGCGACACAAAATGTCACTAAGTCGCGACACAAAATGCCACAAACTCGCAACAAATGCCACAAACCCACGACACACGAGACAAAACCGAGACATGTCTTGTCACAATAAAAGGCTATAGAAAGTTGTGCGAGTCGCAGTTAAGTCAAGCGGGTTGGAGCAAATGGAAGCTAAGTAGTAACGTGAAGAGGGTTACGCGAGTGCGATTGGCGGGTCTTCGTCATCACGTTCGGTTATCATCGGCTCCGGCTTGTCGGTCACTTCGGGCACCTCGAGGATCTTCGGCCCGTAGAGAAGGAGGTATGCGCAGTGCCAGTCTCCTGTAACAATATATGATGGTTAAAGATTATTATTGTTGCTAACGTTGCAATATGGTTTCTGGTAAGGATTAGATAACAGCTCACCCCAAATCTATATTATTATGTGTGATATTGCCAAGTGGTATCTTCGAGCGGGGATTGAAGGTAGTGACAATTACAAGGTTGGTAGATTATAATATAGGTTTGCTCCAACAGCTAAGTCGCTCGCTAAGTTTACAGGCAACAACCGCAATAGGCTGTAAAGTTTTTACATGGAGAGCATAATTTGAACAGACGAACCAGCGCTAGGTCGAATTCTCTTCTCTTGGAGTCATCGTCACGATCTTGAGGCCGTAAACATCCACACCAGTTACCTATTTCGGTGTGGTTGGACTGAGATCTGATGGTAGATTTGAGCATGTTAGGTGTCAACTAACCGCCTCCGCTGAGCTTCAGCACCTCCTCCTCCTGCACGGGCGAGACGGAGTCGTCGTCACAGCGCAGCCAGGTGTCGCCGCGCGCCACCCACGCCACGTAGTGCCCGGACGACGACGAGCGGCCGCGGTGCGTGAGGACCGCCTGCAGCCGGTAGTAGCCGCTGTTGTTGCTGCCTACGTCTGATAACAAGTAGAACAAATTAATAAACAAACAACAAAACATCATTACCTTTCCCAACTAAGTCGGGGTCGGCTTCCAGTCTGACCAGATGCCTGGGGGCCTACTCCGAAGTGCAAAGTGCGAATGTTCGGATCGGACCGACACATGGCCGAACCGAATATTATTGAAAAATGCGAAAAAAGTTCGGATCGGCTCAGTTGGGTCGGGACCATAGTCAATATTCGAAAGAGTGTAGGAGTGTAGGATCGGAACCGACCGAACCAAATAATAACTTCGTAGCAGGAAACGGCCGAACATTCGGCCAATACTACTTCGGAGTAGACTATTTCACCTCCACACCCCAGTTAATGCCCCTTGGTACTTGGTTGTCAGACTTTGGGGCCTCAGACGACTCGCAATGGCTGTCAAATATCTAAGAATGGCTGGGACCAACGGCTAACTTACTTTCCGAGGCATGGAGAAACAACAAGAAGTAATTCTGTCGAAATGTGAATTTACTTAAGAAATAAGTCAGGAACACTCCTAGTGTGTCTTACCAAGAATAACTTATCTATAACTTAATTTACTGCTGTTGGCTAATGGCCTACAAGCAGGTAACCAAGAAAAAAAGAATGCAATAAAGAGTATCATCATCAGTCTGTATCCGTCTATTTAACGACGTGGACTTCAGTAAAAAAAAAAAAACATAAAGAGCTGTTATGTAGTGGCCGTGGAAAGCACGTTAAGCCGTTGGTCCCGGCTGTCATTCGTGGATCTTTGACAGTCGTTACGGGTAGTCAGAAGCCCGAAATTCTGACAACCAGTCTTATCAAGGGGTATCGTATTACCCAGTCACTGGGTTGTGGAGGTCAGATAGGCAGTCGC
Source organism: Apamea sordens (assembly GCA_945859715.1). Taxonomy (NCBI): domain Eukaryota; kingdom Metazoa; phylum Arthropoda; class Insecta; order Lepidoptera; family Noctuidae; genus Apamea; species Apamea sordens. The sequence continues at coordinate 5,384,900 of OX244002.1, forward strand.
TCCATGTAAAATACTGGTATTCAGCTGCATCCGGTTAGGCTGGAAGTGGAAGCCGACCCCAACATAGTTGGGAAAAGGCTAGGCAGATGATGATGATGATGATGATGATGATGATGTAGTGGCCGTCCCTGAATATCGCTGGCCGAGTATGGTGAGTAAAATTATTAAGTATAAAATAGTAACTTACCATTAGGGAACCAGTAAGGTACAGCCCTCGACGGCTCCTTTTTCTTAATTTCCTTTGAACTGTCGCCGTGGTTCTTCGTACTGATTGATGTCTCCACGTTTGCGTCTTCGAATTCCTACAAAAGTAAATTAATTTAATTGTTTCGTCATGTATTTGAAATCCTAAAAACGTCAAATTAGTATGGAAACTAAAACATGAGTAGAGTTTGCGGAGGTGATTAAAAACATTAATGTGTTCCATTACTCCTTGAAAAACAATTGCTATGCAGTTAACCAAATCAAAAATAAATGGGATTTCATTTATATCTTTTAGTTAATTCGTGAAACTTCACAGACAATTCAAATTCGTCAATGAATACAACAAAAAAACGAGCGGGGCGGGAGGTAACAATCTAAGATTTTAGGAAGCCGGAGAAGACGGAGGTGGGGCAGGCGGACGTCCGCTTATCAAACAGAGCTGCTTTAGAAAATTCTCCCGTTAGATCGCCCTACCTTGAACTTATTCCTCATGGGCATGAGTCTCTCTTGCAGCTCGGGCGAGCACAGCTCATACACGTCCAGCTCTAAGGGGAACTTCACGTCCTTTAGAATCTTGGCGTTGATGGACTCCTTCTCCTTGTAGTAGAAGCGCACGAATTGCACCGTTAAGTAAGCTGGCAGACGGCTGATTTTGCTCTGCAAATAATATCTAAATGAATTGTTGCACACAGAATGATGACGAGCCCGAATAATTACATAATTTGTTACAGGATAATTAGTATGAGACAATAAAGAGTCTGAGAACAGTGAGTATAACAGCTTTTTACTGTATGCGACTTACGGTTTTTGTATAGATTGCATCCCTTCCTAGAGTCTGTGACATTTTTGTGATTTGCTCCGCCATTTTCTGTAAATAAACATGTACACGTTAGTGCGCTTATTTGGTAGTCGAGGCGTTTTTATAATGCTTACAATTTGTGTTTTGGGTATGATGTGAAAATGAATGACTTTATTATTGAACTAGCTTCTGCCCGCGGCTTCGCCCGCGTGGATGTCGGAAATTATCCCACGGGAACGTGCTAACAGGATAAAATGTATGTGCTTCCCCAGGATGCCATCTATCTCGCGGGCCCTTTGTGGCTAATTACAATAGAAAACCAATTGTGCCTCATTAGTGGTGATTAAGAGGGTACCTATATGATATCTTTACCTAAGTACCTACCTAATTAAAAAAAAAATTTCAATAACAGAAAATTAAATACCTACCTAAATAAACCTATTTCTGATGATAACTAATCTAAACTCAATAAATAAGCAAAATCCCTAAAAACTAATATCTATACGAATTGACTAATCCTACCTAACAGTATTATAAAATAAAATACGGTCACTACGTACACTATCAAGTATACTACCTATACTTTAAAATTAAAATCTATACCTACGACTTATAAAAATAAACCTAAATAACTCTAAAAACTAAAAGGAATAAAAAGGTCGCACTGAAAAGCACGGTTTAGAAGTGCAAGTAGCAGTTAAAATAAGAACGAACGCTCGCCACTCGACACGTCCGTTCAAATCAAAGTTCAAAAAATGTAATGCGCGCGCTCAGACTTCGTCCTTATATACAGTAGCAATCCGTGGCGGCCGCGCGCCACGCGTGTGCTGCGAACGGTGCAAGCCAAATTCAACCTTCAGCACTACATTTAGACAACACTACGACAAACTTATTATTTGCGGTTGGTGCAGTAATCGGGTCTAGGGATCGAACCGCAAAATTAAGTTTGTTTTTTATTGTATATACTTTTCCGGGATAAAAAAGTACCCAGTGTGGTGCCCAGGATATTAAAGAATATTATACCAAGTTTCATCGTAATCGAACCGGTAGTTTTTGCGTGATGCCTGAACAAACAGACAGGCAGACAGACAAAATTTTTTTTAATCTCATATGTATTTGGGTTCGGTGTCGGTCTAGTAACACCCCTGCCATTTATTTTTTTGATATTTTCAATGTCCAGAATTTTCACTTCTACAGATTTATTATAAGTATAGAAAATATAATTTGCACGCTTGCTTGCAGGCATAATACAATGACTTTTAGGCTTTAAGATCTTCCCTTGTTGAACAATGTATTTTCTGGCAAATAAATATTTTGAATTTTAACGAATTCGATGATATAATCTGGCGAATAAATGATTATTATTATGAATACAACTCACAGATCTGAGCCCTGACTGTAGGTACTTAACATCCTGCGAAATAAAGCAGGACAACTGAAGGAACGTCTCCTTGGTGCGAGAGGGAGCCTCGTCGGCCTCCGAGCAGACTAGCTCCACGTCTAAAGTACCGCCGAAGTACTGCTCGATCACTGACGATCTGGTGACAAATAACATTGTGATAATTGCGTCATTTTGAATATTTATGAATTATATTAAGGTAGCAATACAATGCAGGATAAATGTAGTACTGCGATATGTTAAAAACGGTTCAGACTCAATATTTCGGGTAACATACCTAATAATTGGTGACAAAATGGTATGGTGCACTTTCTTTGAACGTAAATTATCGGATATTCTCGATAATTAAATTGGCTAAATAACTGGCTGGCTGGCTCGCATTTTAATTCTGCTTCGCGAAGGACTGACTCAGATTAGGCCAGGCTAGTGTTTTTCACAAATTGTCTTCCTACCTTTTTGGAGTTGTGTAATGTCAATTGTCCAACCTGTTCGGAGGAATGTTAGGCGTCTCGGAAACCTCGCTTGCAAGGCTGTTATGATCTCCGGTCCAGCATTCTGACGCTTATGTAGTGTGGTGGTTAAGCTTTCCAAGCTTTAGCCTACCTTTCCGGCGGCGTGTCGGGCGCAGCCGGCAGCCTGGCCTGCAGCGCGCGCACGATCTCGGCCCAGCACTCCGACGCGTCCTGCTGCGCCAGGCCGCCGCCCGGGCCGCGCTCGGCGAAGCGCGGCGCCGTGGCGTGCAGCGCGCGCAGCAGCTTGGCGGCGGCGCCTGCGCAGGCCCCCGCGCCGCCGCCTTCCAGCGCTGACATGGTGTCGCTGAGGGCTGACGTCAGTTCTCCCGCAGTACCGCCGCCAGACGCTGATACAAAATAAAATCGTAACAGAAAATTAGGAACGAAACCCGAATAATTCTTGTAAACTTAATAATAGGAGCATAATCAAGTCCGTTTCTGTAAATTTTTGTGCTAAAAGTATTTAAAAAAAAATCTTTATCAGTGTTCAAAGAGTCTACTGAATATTCGTAATTTTTGGCTTTCTTTGTAAACATGGCTATTAATTAATGGACTAGAATGTTTGCACGCATTTTTGAACCTGCTTCCCTTCTAATATACGACGGGTATATTGTCATAAATAAACATCAGTGTTGGTGGCTAAAGTGAATCTTCATTCATCTAGATGACGTGGACAAATTCAGTTCCTATTGGTCTAATTTTGTTGTCTCCACTTTGTTTTGCTTTAGTGGTAAGGCAAGGCAAAAACATACATGAATAACTTACTCTTATCGTAACTAAGTAACGCATTCTTAAGTTCAGGTACTGTCTTCAGGCACTGTACTGTAGCGTTCATGTAGCATGTGTTGCCCAGGTTGATCAGACCCTCGGGCAAGTCCATCTGAAACAATAAAAACAAACTTACAGTCACCTCATAGAAAATACTCGACCTTCTGTACTTTGGCTATCACAGCTTTAGAACAGAATATTTCTGTTATACTCTTTTACCTTAAGATGTTCTAAGACATGCCGGTTTCCTCATGATGTTTTCCGTCACCGTTTTGAGAGCAGTGGTTGATGAAATAATTTACAGAAAGTAAAGCGCCTGATTGGGTTCGAACCACGGATATCGAGGGATATGCCTTGGGGGCGTGACACGTGCCGCCTCGATATTATAAAATTGGTCCTATGTTCGAAAGGCGGCTGTACGCTTCATTCAGTCGCTTTGCAACTGCGTACAGTGTACTATTGATGCGTAAAAAACCAAAATGCCGAGTTGTGCAGTAATTATATGTAAAAATAGGTCAAATACCATCCACCTGAAGACAAATGGCGTGTCCTACCACCGCTAAGTAAACAATTAAGTCACTGTTTTATATTTTAAATCAATTTTTAAATGTTTCCGAATCTTCCCGAACGCAACGAGTGTTTTGGATTTTGAGAGGTGCAATCGAGTGCGTGCGGCTGATTTTATCGATATGCGTATTATTGGACTTGAATATTCTTTTACAGAACTCAATGGATATTCTCGTATTGCATGTATATGTAGTTGAGTTAAATTAGTTATTAATATAATGTTGTTTGAACCAAATTAAGACATTGTTATTTCAATACAGTTACTTGTGAAGTGTAAAAACTTAAATTTATATTATGCCTAATAAAGATTTTGACAAATGAACAGTTTTTAAATATAGTACAATATGATAAATACATATTATATTTCATCCAATTTTTTATTATTCGTCAAAAAATTACAATAATTTGTGTTCGATATGCAAAAATATTCAATTATTATTTTAAATAATCTGGCTATTTGGCGGTTTCGTAAGGTGAGCCCTAGACGATTAATAATATTGCGCAATATTATTGACCAAGTAAGATTAATATGAAGATTGCGATGGTTAAATATTGTTAAAAATAACTAATATTAGGAATAAAAAATAGTAACCCCCGGTGGGTTATTATTTTTTTTTTTTTTTCGACTTGTCGGGCCAATTCAATGGCCTCTAAGGTAGTCGGAAGAGATAACACTTACGCGATAGAAAGATAGGCCACTTGTAGGTGAATATAACTGCAGGCAATTAGCGCTGTGCGACCTGAATTGCACTTTATTGTGTAGTAGCAAGAGTCACTATTTATTCAAATGATTTTGAAGATTGAATCTTGGATTTAGTGATATAGGGTCCTCCAGACAGATTTCTAAGTTTAAGAGCCTGTAAGATTACAGTTTTTCAAACGAAATATTGACAGCGAGTGACATAAGAATAGTTCTTTTATGTAAAAGGTGCAGGGCACAGTTTTGAGATTCGCTCTTTTCCGACTCCCTTCTGTAGAGTAACTGAATGTAACAAATTGTTTGAAGGAACAGTATTATACTCACAGCACTAGCAAGCTCCGCCTCGTTCATGTCTTCAACAAAGCGCGTCTGTTCCACGGGAGCGGCCGGCACGTCCTCCTCCTTGCTGCCCATAACCAGCACCAGGGCATTCTAGAATAGTACAACTTTTTTATATTATGGAGAAATAGTGTCATACTTACCTCTTCTGACACAATTCAAATTTCAAATTCAAATTTATTTATTTGTACACTTAGGTGTAATGTTGTGGTACATGATGGTATAAAATAAAATAAACATGTTGTGTCACTATGTGTAGCCTTTTTTTTTTTTTGGTTGGGAAATCATCAAATGACCCCTCCCGCTCTGGGCGGAGCGGAAGGGAGTGTCAGACTTTTACTGACTAAAACCCACCCGTGTTCCTTCAGTTGCCTGTGCTAAGGGCCACGGTATCTCTTTCGAACAACCCGCAGCCCTGGCGGCACTATGTGTTGCCTTGCAAGGCGTACAAATATTGTTCACGCATTAGGTAATGGGTGTACAGTAAGGCCTATATAATTATAAAAATACTGCTAAATAACAGTTTTAAATCTTTAGCAAAATACAGGGTGTTATTGACAGCCCTCCGCAAACTGATAGGGTGGCTTCAGTACATCATATTAAGATGACCGGTACATGCAATTCTTTCAGGAACATTAAGGGAATCCAAAAAACCAGATTTGTTTTATTACCTCACACGCAACGTATCGTTACCGTGGCAAAACGCACGTAGCGGACGGCAGCGCAGCGAGCTTGAGCGAGGCTGTTTTATTTACATAAATGGAGTGTTGCATACAGAGAACGTAATTTTACATTGAAATAAAGGAATATCAGCAGAAAAAACGGCATAATTTTTTTTTTCCTGAGAAAATTTCCAGTGGGATATGATTCAGAATAAGGAGCTGAATCAATCCTGTGTTTTTGTGGAGGGCTGTCAATAACACCCTGTATAAACTTTACTAAACAAAGTATGTCGGTCATTTCAATGGTTTTTGAAGGTGGCAAAGGCAGCTGCCAAGAATTATGTTGTACGCTCATTCAGACAGTTTACCTTCACAAGTTCAATGACAGGTTAAACTAGTGAATGAAGCGCCATTTACTATCGCACTCCGTATTCTCAACAGCATAGCGGAGGATATAGATATATTTTGTTGCACTCTGGGTGGGTTCACAGTGAGAGCCCTCTTTGAAATAAGTTATGGTCCTACTAGGACATAGACATATATGGCGTTTGTAGTAGCAGTAAATATGAATTATTAGTTTGTAATGGTGCAACTGTAGTTTGTAAGTTGTCTACATTATCGCATTAGGTGACAAACCTGTAAAGATAATAGTATGGTGGGTAAATAAATAAAATAAATAAACTCTAGCAAAAACTCTAGGTTACATGTTTGAATTTTAATTTTTATTACAAACATTGCTGATGTGTAGTCCACCAGCAAAATTTGTGATTAAAATTAAAATTATTTTGGTATTGCAGGTTGCCCCTATGCACCCATGATTGTAAACTTATAAAAATAATAAATAAATAAAAAGGTTTATTGCAGAAACATGTACAACTTTTACAGTAAATCTTACATAGGGACCTCCTTTTAAGTAAAAGATATACCTGTGCTAGAAGGAAAGTCATAATTGTTTTGTAAAGCTACAAATAAGCTATAATGGCGAAATAATAAAAGAAGTCGATAACACAAAATTCTTAGGCATTGACCATGGACTGAATTGGAAGAACCATGTTGATCTGAGGGGCAATTCTCGTAGTTTTAGGAGCATTCACAGTCTGATCTTAGTCTCAATCTGTCAAAAATACCTCTAATTTCCCTACATTTTGACAAGTTTTTGACATTTGTTTGTCGCTGAGTCTGCTGAGATGATCCTGCGACTAGATTTTGAATGTTTTATTTATTTTCTCCCACAATGGTTTGTAGTACTTAACAGTTTTGAACAACATAAATTCACATTGAAAGAGCTGGTGCCTGAAGTAGGTTTTAGAAAAAAAAACCTGTAATAAAGGTCACCAGGCCCCAATTAGTGGCATCATACAAATAAACAGGTAGGAAACATGTATTTCTACTAAACACTTAAAACAAAAAATAAATAATAATTTAAATTATTATTATATTATAATATTTAAAAATATAATTTATATATATTTCATTAAATAAAGGAGTTAATAAATTAGCTAAAAAGCAAAAAAAAAAAAATGTTGAGTATTTATTACTTCCAATGCTATTTATTATGCACAATCAACTTTGGAACAAGCATGAGTACACAAGCGTACAAGCATGAGTATTTATGTGCAATTGTGCAAACAGGTTTTTATCCACATGAATATTCAGAAACACTTGAATTTATCCTGTTTATTTATCTACTTCCAGTGCCTAACTCTCTCTTTTGCCAGTTATAGTTAAATTAAACATTTTGGGTGTGCACACACATAAGCATTATCAGTTGATTAAAAACACACTTGAATTTTTTCACTGTTTAATTATAATCTACAATTTCAGTACCTACCTGTTTCTTTTGCCAGTGTTGTTAGCATGAAAATTTTGGGTACACACATAAGCATTATCAGTTTACTTACTTAAAAAACCACAAAATACACTACAAAACTTACATTAGTTAACTTAAAGTTGGCCCAGTTGTCATCCCTCAGTGTGACTCCCTTGCAGACGACCTTCTGCCTCTCAGGCTGCACCCCAGTGAGGGCGAAGATCTGTGCCTTAAACACCACGGGATCATCATCCGTGTTCACCTCCACACCTGGGTACAGCTCCTTGCCCCATTTTACCTTCACTGTAATGGCTATGATTATTAATTACTACATTGACATGGGCAGACATATCCTTAGACTTAAATGGCAGTGTTATCTCATTTTTATCCTTATTTATTGATTGACTATGGCCTTGCAACTGCATTTAGAGAACAGACAAGGAATATAGGCTGCTTTTAATGAGTTGGATTTGAAGATTTTATAAGCTTTGCGAAGCATGTGTGAAGCTATTATGAGTAATATGATTACAAAAATGTAATCTGTTTGTCATATAAATACTTTTTCTTTTTTAAATAAGTACTTTTGTTTTCGTAGTTGGATAAAATGGGCAATATTAGAAGTTTATTACAATGATGGGTAAGTTAGTACTCTACATTTTATACATTGTGTATTTTGTGCAGTTACAAATTAATTCTACAAGCGTGATATGCTGTTGCGAATTTAATGAGGTTTTCCAAGAAAACATTACAAATGCCGGGTATGTTTTACGGTCAAATGGGGGCCGCGTCATGACGTTGCACTTTTGATACCAAAGCCACATCGTATAATATTGTCGATTAGAGTATAATTACAAGGATTTTGCACAAATTGTTTGAATTTCAAATGTAAAATAAGAAAAATATCAAAAGTAAAATGACAGTTGCAAAAGCTATAACCTCAATGCGAAAAGATGATGTAGCATTTTCTGAAAGTAACAAGTATTCAACTTTAGTAATTACCTGAAACCTTAGGCATTATGGATTATGTCCACGCAACACTGAGGTGTAGAAAACAAATAGATATTCACATAAACTTGCAAGAAATTGAAAGTCACGATTCGCATCCGGACTGATGACAAAATTGACAGATAGATAGATAGAATGAGAATGACAGTGACAGCTACTTTCATAGATAAAAAAAGTAAAACGTTTTGTTACGCAGTAACAGCGTTTAATTCATCACTCAAAGATTTTTTATCCTTTTCCGTTTACCTATTGCTTCCAGTAAATCCAGCCTATTTTCAAAATATTCTGATCGTTATTACAGAATAAGATCATTAATCATAAATAAGTAGAAATATGATGAATCCAAGAAGCACTCTACACATTTATTAATTTAATTAATAAATTCAACTGAAGTGAATTTAAAACCTAAAATGCTACTTGGTTTAATTCTTGTACGAAAAAAACATTGAATCATTCAACAGATGTACAGGCTATCTCATCTAGCGACTTTCAACCACACAGCACGCTACCTATAGTATTTGTATGCAGCCTAGTCCACATTCATCGCATTCACGCATGCAGCACACAAACCTATAAAAGCCCATTTGAATGTATAGACAGGTGAGTAAAATTTTCTCGAAGGCTTTTTCTCATGTGATCGCACGTCTCACTTCACGCGGGAGCTATTCGTTCGATGAACTTTCCACCGGCGAAGGCTGCGCAAACGCCTCCAGGCGCGACATGCGCACGCCAGTCTCTGCACATATTCTTCGCGTGTTGGACGTTGCTACACTACCTAGTCGTGATTCCGCGATTTTCACACGACATCAGTTAATGCTCTCACTTGTATAGTGCTTTATGTGAAGTGATCGTAAAGTGGTTATTGTCAGTGGATATTAATATTTTATGCAATAAAATCTGAATGCGGGATGGTAATCGGACTTGTGAAGGAACATCGACTGCCGAAGCCTACTGTAAGTTTGCAAGCTTTTGTGGTTAGATTAGGGCAATAAGTTTATTGCCGGTGGCTCTACGGGTGTGCGGAAATGGGTGTTAACCGCTTATAGACATTTAATGATACTGGAGACTGTTCAAAACATTCTATGAACTAAATATATACCTAGGTATGAAAAACAATTTAACACTGCTTATAATTTAGGCGCAATATTTTACGCCCTTCACATTCCTAGACGTACCTACATAAAGGCGCTATTTTACAACTTCATAACAAAGCTAAGGTATTAGCGAGGAAGAAATATAAGTACCTATACAAACAAAACTATTATAGGACCCGATACCGGAAATCCCAAAATATTGTGAGGCTCTACCTATTCCAAAATGCCCCAATTTTAATAACCGGTTCCCTACAACATACGAAAATGCGTCGAAAGGAAGACACGATGAAAATAAATGAAACCAATATGATGAATGATATCATCGTCAATTTTTTCCTTTTATTTGTTGAACCCACGGTTAAACGTACATACAAAGACATAAATGTTCCCAAACAACTCGAGAACGCACAAAAATATTCTGACAAGGATTAGCATATCACAAAGTCACTTTGTCCAATCCAAACAAACTAGAATCCAGCTCAAGTTTACCTTCATATTAGCATGATCTCTGCTTAGAATACAAAAAAGCTTTGGGCAAACGCGAACGGATTCCTTGTGATGTTTTTGCCTCCGCTGGCGTGAGGAATATATAATGCGGTACCCAGGACTTTACGTTTCATTTACCTGACGCTAATAGCCCGGCCGCTGTCCGCGCGGGCGCAGATGCCATAATGATAACATTTCGCTTTACTACTTACTTGTTCTTGTCGTGCTCAACGCTCTCCTGTAGTACTTATGTTTTCCTAGTACTTGGAGGTTGTTAGACGCAGATTCTTTTAAAGTATTTTTGGCACTATTAATATTAAGTGCACTCATACGGTCTGTATTTATTTTATCTACCGTTCTATTAATATTGTCGCCCTCTTTGTAAGATTCAATAGTATCATCACTATTGAATCTTACAAACTTTTTGGTGCACCTCAAGGTGCACCAAAAAGATCATAGGCAAATAGAATACAAAACCAAATCAATAAAAATCTACGTCACCATGATTACATTTTGATTACTCTAAACATGATAAGTACAGAGTTCAACACCACACAATCATTGAAACCGAACGAAACCTAAACCTGACTCCACATTATTAGTAATGGACTGATTCTCACTATTTTTGTTAGTAAATAATCATTACTGATGAATGAAACGCCGAGAAGAAAGGCGTTGAAAATATTTGGACGTAAAAAGCCAAAGAATGATTAATTACGTGCTAAGGGCACATACCGCAGTTTTTCGTAACACTTTCCCTGTTGCGTTTTAGTACATCTTTAATCTAAGGTTTGTTCTGACTTCTTTGTTGCAAGTTTTTAAAGTTTTAAAACAAAAGAGGGCTTGATACACTATGTTGTTCTTCAAATTCGGTGGGAAATTGAATCTAATTTTTTCGCGCTCTGCGACTTCTTGCTTTTTGTTTGAGATACAACATCGCTCAAGAATAGCAGTACCTATTCGGGGAACCACTTGAAAATTCTCAGAATGAAATGAGGACACTTAAGTTTACAATGCATAACTTAGAGCGCAAAAAGTTCTTCAACTTAGGTACATATGTTTAGAAGCAAGTTTCAAACAGATTCTAGCCTTGTCAAAGTTAGTTCTTAATGTCAGAGAGAGAGATCTGAAGCGTTTTTCAATGGTGGCTTAAAACAGTGACATATTTAGCAGCTTCTACTTGTGACGTTACCATTTTTCTGATTGCCCGATTCGGCATTGCCTGGAATACCGATTGGTAATCGTAGAGTTCGGACTTAAAGGAACAGGCTCTTATTCGTCTTCGGGCATAAAAGCATAAAAGGGGCGGTTACGCCCCTTTTATGCTTTTCGAAGTGCCTATTAGGTACTCTATGATCTGTGAAAATCATGTGCAAGCACTTGTCAGCACTTTAACGGCTCAATAAAATCACAAAATCTTCTTAACGTAATATGTAGGTAATAGAACTACTGCTGTGCTATAATTTTATGTTAAGAAAAATAGACCTCTGATATTATCATAAATGTGGGTACCTATGTACGCTCATGTTAATAAAAAAGCTCGTCTTGAAGGACACAACACTAGTCGGCCGTCAATTGTTTCCTCTTCAACCAGTTTCAGTACCTAACCTAATTAACTAGTTTTAAAACGACTTGAAACGCTAATTATGCGCAATGAACGTCCAATACTTTCTCGCTTACTTTAACTTATTTACTTGACTTTATTACCGTTGGCGAGTAACTTATAGAATAGCCAATTAATACCTGGATTTTATTTATCGTAGGTACTAATATGGAGAGTTTATCATCATTTGCGGCGGGAAATTACATAATACAAATAAGGTAATATTAAATCATCTTTATAAATTAGAAAAAGAAATGGTGGTCATTGGGAAATAACCTAAGCAAAAATGGCGGATTATATAATTTTTGTGTAGGCGTCAATTCGTTTAAAACTGTTCGAGGATTTTTTTAAATTGTTGAAGTGAAGTCTAAGTTTAAAATTAGCGTATAATAACTTTTTTCAGTGCGACCCAAACTTTATGTAAATTCTAAAGGTACATAGATACATTTCCCACGTAAAAAACTGAAGGTGAACCACAGAACGATTAATCCTGTGGTTTGAAGTCTTTGAAGCAAAGGGTTGCTGTTACAGCAAATTCACAAAATACACAGTTAAAAACCAAGATTAATATTACTTAAAATAGCTGCAATATTGCATCCTTCCTATAAAAAATAAAATCTTACGTATTTAAATATCCGCAACATGCATAAAATTGTGAATACAAAAATAATCTAGACTCACCTGAATAAAAATTCACGTAATTTTTAGATAAACCTCTTTTTTCCGCGTACGATCTTATTTTATCATCATGAATTTTTTAATGCGAATAGAATGCGAAAGATAGTAAAAGTTGACTAAATCTGCTGCATTAAATAATTTTCAGAATAAAACTAACGCAGAATGTAAAAAAAATGGTAGTTTAGTAGCTCGTGGTAGGAAAAAGGCTAGGCTAAATTATGTTGGCATCGTCTTTGCATATTGGTGCTTAGAATGGAGCACACTGATAAATCAATCAGCTTCCAGTCAAACCGGATGCAGCTGAATACCAGTATTTTAAATGGAGCGACTGCCTATCTGACTTCCACAACCCAGTTACTGGGTAACACCCCACTGGTTGTCAGACTTTTGGGGTTCTGTCTGACTACCCGTAACGACTTGCTCGTGAGCGTCATGTTCGTGAACGGCCGCCGTCAACCCTTTGCTGCCATGGCTTAAATTATGTACGAGTAATTTAATATTTGAATTGGTTTTTTTTTATCTTTTCATTACGGACGCTTTTAACGTTCTGCACCGTTCTCACATGCATAATTTAACATGAATGATGTTCCAATACTACGCTTAGGAATGGGCAACTAGCTTCATCTTTTTGACTAACCGACTCTTGACAATTCAAAAATGCCTGTAATTGGTTTAGTTGAAATAAATAGTTTGAGTTTTGGGTTCGACTGTCAAAGATCCACGAATGAAAGCCGGGACGAATGGCTAAACGTGCTTTCCGAGGCACGGAGGGGTCTTGATATCTACTCGCCTGTTAGGAAGCCTTAATAAGGTCGGTAACAATAGAAAAAAGTTATTGTGTCTCATTAGTAGTAGTTGAGCTAATATATTATGTAATGGATGGTCTCCCATCCACAGACCAACCACGGCAAGCATAGCTTAACCTTCGATTGACCCTTGCCGCTATTATCATTTTTAGCGAGAGAGTGAGAGCAGTGGTGGCCCAGTGGTAACGACCGCGACTTACTAGTCGTAGGTTCGAACCCACACAGGCTCTTTACTTTGTGTAAATTATTTTTTCATTTACACTTTTTTTCTCAAAACGTTAAAGGAAACCGGTATGTCCTGGAACCAAAAATTCGAAAGCATGTGACATCTACCAACCCGCACTGGGCCCGCGTGTGGTTTATGGCCCACTCCCTCTCACAGAGAGGAGGCCTGCGTCCCAGCAGTGGGAAAGTTATAGGCTGACTATGCTCACCATAGGGTGCTAAAGAGTCAACTTTTCTTGTCATATGGATATGATTTTAACAAAAGATCACGGGGATATTTTTTTACTTTCTCATGTAACGTATCGCTACAAAGAAGGTCAACTGTGCAAAGCTTTTAACGTTTTTATTGCCGATCGCTAATTTTTATGTCTCACGGCTCTGATCACATTTTAATAGTCAGTGAAACTATTAATCATAGTTTTTATATAGTATTCTTGGTAGCACTTAATGCACGCAGGCTTTCTCGAGCGGTTTTTGTTTTCCTTGACATAATGGCTAAGTTCTAATTAGAGGGTTGATTGTTAATTAAGAAACATAATATCTTTTGTGTGTAAATACTAATAATAAAGGTATCATATTACTTATTAACTTATCGCGGAGGAATGAGGAAAATGTTGTGAGGAAAGTTTTGAGTATAAAAGACCAAAGAAATGATGGGTGGACTGTGTGATTGTTGATATGGTTAGAAAGGGGGTGACTAAATATAGTCCTCCAGACCGAATTTCGGCCACGGCGGTCAATCTTTTAGAGGTATGAGGAACAGGGTGTAAAGTTCACTCATCCTCTACAGAAAAGGGAGGATCCTCCGACCAGACGGGTGTTGTGCCTGGCGGGCAATTGCCCAACGATTAATGTTGGGAAATTATATCTATGCTAATTGCGCGGTAAACTCTGCTTGCGGGATGCAGGATTTGCGTGACGTCAGTATGACGTGTTGTTCGCATGTGGCGTTGTAGATACCGCTACAATCTCAACGGAGACTAGCCTTCGGCAAAGGAGATGTTATAGTGCATAAGTGTATGCGCAGACACAGGTGCACTCCCTCTACCCTCACTCTCATAGTCCGATGGGACGGTACCCGCCACGACCGGAGAGAGATTAGGCGCAGGACCAACGGCTTAACGGGTGAATGAAAGGGGGTGACTACCGAGATGATGACTAATAGAGAAGTATGGAAGAAAAGATTTGTATCGCCAACCCAAAATAAATTGGGATAAAATCAGGAGAATGATGATTTACTTATACTTATTATACTTTATTGATTTTTATTGCGTCGGGCATATTTATTGGGGATTTCTATTGGTACGGTCAGCAACAAAAGTCGGTTAACACTTCAGATAGTTTAAATCTTAATTATTGAGCGAAATATTCTTAAAAAACATGTAGTAATAGAATATTTATGAATAATTAACTCTTTTTTATTACATGAAATAGTGAAAACCGATGTAACGCATCATTTGTATCAATTTAGATGATTTGTAAAAGTAACAGAGTTAATTGACTTTTGTTGCTGACTGTACATTTTCAGTAAGTACTAGCAACGAGTAATTAGGTTGGCAATGGTCCCCAACAACATGGGACTACACATAATTTGATGCAGCATATATGCGCATGGCACCCGATACATTTTTACCATCGTCTCTTAGGTATCTCTGCCTTGTTGTTCTAGTGGCCGCAACCGCTACTACTGCGCATGAGGTCCTGGGTTCGATTCCCAGATAGGGCAAAGTGTTATGGCGTCAGGGATTGCTCAGTAGCAGCCCGGAGTCTGGATGTGTGCCAGGTTGATGGCAATAGGCTCGCCTCCTTTTACATGGAACTTAAATATAAATAAAATAATAAATATAACTGGCGAAATGTGGGTGTACGATAGGTTCACCTCTCTGCCTTACCGTTCGGATATTACAGGTGTGATGCGACGCGGTGGGTCGGGGGAACAATAAATTTCACGCGAACGAAATCGCGAGCAGAAGCTAGTAAGTTATATAAAACAATCCACGCCATTCAAAGAGAACGGTAATTAGAAAATCATCTGACAAACGAAGTCTTTAGCAGTAAACATAAAATATGTGTTAATTACGAAGCGCCGACGCAAATCGCTAAAATATTGCCACAAGCGTGTTTGTGTCAGTGCTGTTATGAAAGCGGGGAAAACCAATAAAATGTGGCGAGTTTGTGGATAATCACGGGTTTCTCTAGTCTTGAAAGACTAGACGGTAATACTATGTCTTTGTTGTGAGCAGTAATTCCTCTATTTCAAATATGTCATGTGCTAGCTCTCACAGAGAGGAGGCCTGTGTCCCAGCTGTGGGAACATTATAGGCTGATTATTATTATGTTATGTACTAGCTAAGCTCGCTCAAAGAGATGGTTATTGATATACTTAAGCGGATCATACACCACAAGTTTACAACGCGCCACGCAACGGGGGGTAGATAACGCACCCACGCGCGTGATTTTGTACATACCTATAAATTCAATAAAAACGCGCTACCACGTGGAGAGTTTGGCTTCGTTCGCGCCCCGTCTTGTGGCACGTTGTAGTGTGTGACCCGCCTTATGCTTGATATCTAGAAGAATGAAAACTATGCTTATTCATACTTTTTCACTTTTCTTTTAGACTAATTGATTTCGTAGCGGGTTCCATCCAAGACAATTGAATCATTTCTCTGGGACACGTCGAGCTTCATTGCCTCAACGCTGTTCTGCGGGTTAATTGCGTAATATGCATATTAACAGTAAAAATGGCTTTTATTTTGACAGTTCGACAACATTAATTACGTTATTTACGTTGTTGAGGAGACAAGTTTTTCAAACATATGAAGCAATGGATTAGCAATATCCTTCAAAGTGTTACATACTCAGCCTATAATGTTCCCACTGCTGGGACACAGGCCTCCTCTCAGTGAGAGGGAGTGGGCCATAATCACGCGGGCCCAGTGCGGGTTGGGTTGGGTTAGGACGCAACGCAGCGCGTTAGGGGCTGGTTGGTTGCTACTGTAGATTCTGGCTGACAGTAGAGCTATTCTGTAAAATAAAACTTGAGAGGTGTCAAGGGACACCCGGATGGAACGAAGTTCAAAGAGAGAGAGACAGACAGAGAAACACGCGCACGCCGCACGGCTTACGACTATAGCAAAAAGTGTCGTTCCAACTTTTGGTCTTAATTTTTTCCGTCTAGCCTCCATTCGCAACGCGCGATAAGGAACTTCGTACCAAAACTCTCCGTAAAAACGTTGGTGAAGTGAGCTGCCATTCCACTTGATTCTAAGAATGGACACTATTCGCGCACGCTCACTTCACCTAAGTTTTCACGGTGATATTTTTACGGAATAGGTACATAAGTCGTCTGGAGTAGCAATGGTTGGCAAAAAATTGGCGGGCTTGACTTACAATTCGGAAAAGCCAATTGCATGAATAAGAAAAAGATATGAAATATATGTACGGTCAGCATCAAAAGTCGGTTAACACTTTAGTTGTTTAAATCTTAATTATTGAGCTAAATATTCTTAAAAAACATATAGTAATAGAATATTTAAGAATAATTAACTATTTGCTGTTACATGAAATAGAGAAAACCAATGTATCGCATCATTTTGTATCAATTTAGATGATTTGTAAAAGTAACAGTGTTAATTGACTTTTGTTGCTGACTGTACCTATAGTCTACAAGCCGTGGTATACGTTAGAAAAATATCTATTGTTAATTACAGTGTTGCCAAAACTTTCTCTGCTAACCTATGACTACACTTGATTTATCACAATGCGCGTGGAAAATATTACGCAATAAATAATAGAATATCATACTATTATCTGTTGAGAGATCATAATATATCTATGCCAGACATACGAGTATACCACAAAATTACAGGATTACATAATAACTAAATGTCATTCTACTTGTAAATGACGATAGTATTCAGTTTTATTTATGCAATATGCAATGTTACTATGTTCAAGCAAGTTATGTTTATTAAAGTAGCTAGTAGACAACTTATTTTTATTTACGTTTGTCGTTGAATATGAATAATATTTATATAATTATTTTAATAGCCGCGGAAGCGTCAGGGTCGCCCGCGAAATTCAAATTTTCTTTAGTTTTTTGCACTTTGCAGGTCAGTATCAGGTTTTGTGTTGACCTAAATATGATTCGCGGCCATAACAAATATTAATTTATAGAATTATAATAAATCAAATAATAATATTAGGTTTGCTTCTAAACTCGCACTCAAATATGATACAAAAATACGAGAGGGCCAATCTGTATTTGTAAGGACGGTCGCATTTTAATCTCAGTCTCAATCTGTCAAAAATACCTCGAATTTACTTGCATTTATGGATTTTTTTGACATTAACGGTCGCTGAGGACTAGATTTTAAAAACGTTTTTAATTACGGAAATAGATCTTCTGTATATTACAGTATTAAATAATAAATGACATTCTATTTATAAATGACGATGTTATCTAGTTTTATTTATTATGCAATATAAAATGTTAAGGCAAGTTAGCAGCTAGCAGGGAACTTGTTTTAATTTAGTTTGGACGGGTCCACGTTTGTCGTTGAATAATCTGTATTTTGATTATAATCCTTAGTTGGTATTTAAAACAAGTGATCTCAAATAATCATGAGCTTTTTAAATCAATTAGAAATAAAAGAAAATTAGGAGCAGTTGTTACGAGTTGTAGGTCGTAGGTTCACATCCAAGCAGTCACTTAACTTTGTGTAAATTTTGCTTTCAAAACGTTGAAGGAAAACCTCGTGAGGAAACCGGATAGAAATAAAAATTCGAATACATGTTGTAGCATTGGCAAATGCTACATTATAATTTTTTCACGAATAACCTTCTTTTATAACAAATCCTACCTTATTTGTAACCAGAAGGTTTTTTCTTCATATTGTTTTTTTGAATTTTGAATCAAAAAGTGTCTTCTTTTCTCCTACAGTGTTTTTTTTCATTTGAAGCTTTTATTTGGGCACAGGACGGACGTCAATATACTATTTTTTCCCGTTTATATAATTATTTTATCATATAACTGTTTGCCACTATAAAGATTTGAGCGTCCGAGTTTGACCGTTGTGCGACCAGACCAAAGGGAACTGTTCCCGAAATTTCAGCATCTAAAACTTCGAGTCAGGTTTCATCTTTGAGGACTTGGTATGTAATTTAACTTTTGCTTCATCTCTTATGTTATAAAAGATTCTGCCTGCGTCTCGGATTATCATTTTTCGTTATTGTCTGTAGATTTGTCCGAAGACTAGGCGAATCTTGAATTCGCCCCCCCCCCGCTAGCCTGGGACCTGGCGACTGCGAGCTGCGTGTTGGGATCCGTACCCTACGCTGGTGATTCCAAGTACCAGCCAGCCAGCGAGCCCTCTGACTGACATCCTGGAGGCTAGGACCGGATCTACGTATTTTTTGAAGACTATTTTTTAAATTTCTAGTAGATTCTCTAATATCGTCGTATTTTATGTAAATCAGCTATATCAATTTTATTGTTGCCTCGCTACCTGACAGATCGACTTGGTGCGCAGTTACCCATTTAGGATTACCGATTTTTTATTTATTGCGGAAGTTAGGAACGTTTGCAAACGTATCGTGACCGACGCGTAATTGTAATTTTTTTTCTTTGCGTAATTGTGAAATTTATAGGGCTTAACACCAGGGACGTCGCCTCAGAGCTATTACCATCCTTTGAATAGTGCTGTGCCCTTCATAAAATTTTTGATAAGTTTTTTTGATTTATACAAAATTAAACGTGTACTAGTGAAGATTTGGTTTTTATTTCGCTACAATGTGCACTGGGCCCGCGTGGTAGATTACGCCAGCCCACTCTCTCTCACCGAGAGATGGCCTGCGTCCCAGCAGTGAAAACATTACAGGCTGCAATATGCTAATCATAAATCAAAGCTAAATTGATACAACAACTTCTACAGAAATCCCAATGGTTAGACTCCCAATGGTTAGACTCTTTGTCGATCGAAAGTGAACACCTCATCAGACTGAACAGAAAATGTACAGACGCCAGCAGGTCAAGCTACCTAACTGTCAAAATATCCCAATCAACCTTGAACCTTAAAAATTTAGGGATAAAGTCGAAAATCTATTAAAGAAATTTGACAGATTGTAGTAGCTTGATGTGCTGGCGTCTGTACCACTGAAAATTACAGCCGCTATCTCAGGTCTACACGCAAATAAACATTATCTTTTGTGAAATTCTAATTACATGTCTCAGTAATTAATAGATTTGATATCGTTATTTTAATTACACACTATAATAAAGATGCAATCTAATTTTCCGAGCACTCCGTTGTTACAAAAAAACTTGGCTTTTCTATAAATGAAAAGTGTATACGAGAGAGTTTTCTTATTATTAATTACTAGAGGGAATAGTTTTATTACAATTAATGTCGAAGAAAATATATTTTTTTAAATTTATATTTATTGAATAATATAATTGTTATAGGTTTATGCTAAATTATAGTAATTACCAATAAGACATTGAGAATACTGGAAAATGTTTGGATGGAAAATGTCGAATGACATGAAAATGATAAAACACAGTTCGATTTCAACAGTAAATTATATAAACACATAGGTTGCCGCGTCGGTCTAGTGCTCGCAAGCGCTCCTGATGAGCACGAGGTTCGATTCCAAGGGTTGGTCAGGGTAGCGGGATCGTCCGAAAGGGTTACCGCTGCCCTGGAACATAAAGGGCTAAGGAAGGAACACGGGTGGGTTTTAGTCAGTAAGAGTCGGACACTCCCTTCCGCTCCACCCAGAGCGAGACCCTCATTTGATGATTTCCCATCTTCAAAAAAAAAAAAAACGCTTGGTAAAGTTTTTTTCCATCAGGAATTTCTCAGTGGCAGTTCGTAGCCTGGATTTGTTCCCGGTTGTTGGCAATAGCTTCGTTCCCTATCACATGGGACTTCAAAATAAGTGACGAAATGTGGATGTACTCTATGTATATCTGTGCCTAACCCTTCGAGAATTACGGGTGTTATGTTATGTTATAACATAACCACCATGTGATCACATTACGATGCGATCATGTAAACACCTTTGTATAGACCTTTGGACCAGTCTAACTCAATAGCAACACACACACACCCCCTCACACACAAACACTCCCCACAATTAGCTTTTAAGCCCCTTTAATAAACATGTATGTTAGCATCAGAGTTACTACGCAGTTGAGAATATTTTGTAAAACGTGTCAATCCCTTAAGAGTACAATGTCCTTCAAGATACAGGATTTTCCTAGTATGATGGGCAGGGGTTTTCTCAAATGTAATAGCCATAACCATCCCATTTTGAATTAACACTCATGTTACCTAGGCTAAGTCTTTTAGTAAAATAAATAATTACTTATAATACTTAGGTATCTACTAGTCCTTTTCAGTTCGTCACGAGAGTGTTTTGTTCAGGCGAGATGTCCTACTTTACAGTAGTAGAAAAAACAGCAGCATATTACATGCGCTAGCCCTTTATTCAATCAAATGCCCCCCCTACAGAGTTCCCTTGAACCTTCTTTTAAAAAGCTAAAGCTACCGAATCAAATTCCCCCAAAACGCATGTAAGTCGATATATAAGACAATTATATAAATTCGGCGCTGGCGACTGGGTCGTCGTCCAGAGCCGTCACGGTTCACGCTCCGTGGCTCCGGCTCCTTAACTAACTATATCATATTCGTTGCCTATGTCTATTTTTATACAGTTACTCGTACTCGAGAGAATTAAGGATTTTTTGTACAAAATTCAATGTGGAGAACAAAAGACATCAACGCGCTACGCTGCACTGCGACTTCTATTAATCTATATCTATACTTATAATAAATCTGTAGAAGTGAAAATTCTGTACATTGAAAATATCAAAAAAAAAATGGCAGGGGGTGTTACTAGACAGACACCGAACCCAAAAATGTGATTAAAAAAATTTTTGTCTGTCTGTCTGTCTGTCTGTCTGTCTGTTTGTTCAGGCATCACGCAAAAACTACCGGTTCGATTACGATGAAACTTGGTATAATTATTCTTTAATATCCTGGGCACCACACTGGGTACTTTTTATCCCGGAAAAGTATATACAATAAAAAACAAACTTAATTTTGCGGTTCGATCCCTAGACGCATTACTGTCTCAACCGCAAATAATAAGTTTGTCGTAGGTTACGTCACCCGCAGTGGAGTTCATTTTTATTCCTTTTAGTTTTTAGAATTATTTAGGTTTATTTTCATATAAGTCGTAGGTATAGATTTTAATTTTAAAGTATAGGTAGCATATTTGATAGTGTACGTAGTGACCGTAGGTTATTTTATAATACTGTTAGGTAGGATTAGTCATTCGTATAGATATTAGTTTTTAGGGATTTTGCTTATTTATTGAGTTTAGATTAGTTATCATCAGAAATAGGTTTATTTAGGTAGGTATTTAATTTTCTGTTATTGAGTTTTTTTTTTAATTAGGTAGGTACTTAGGTAAAGATATCATATAGGTTCCCTCTTAATCACCACTAATGAGACACAATTGGTTTTCTATTGTTATTAGCCACAAAGGGCCCGCGAGATAGATGGCATTCTGGGGAAGCACATACATTTTATCCTGTTAGCACGTTCCCGTGGGATAATTTCCGACATCCACGCGGGCGAAGCCGCGGGCAGAAGCTAGTTAATACATAATTGGTATATTGTAGCTTTTTTACTTTTATTGTATCATTCATTAGCAATGAAACTAGATACACATATAAATCATCTACCTAGCATCTGATTAGGAAAACCTAATGATGGGGTCGGCTTCCGGTCTAACCGAATGCAGCTGAATACCAGTATTTTACATGAAGCGACTGCCTATCTGACCTCCACAACTCAGTTACTGAGTAACACGATACCCCTTGGTAAGACTGGTTATCAGACTTTCGGGCTTCTGACGACCTGTAACTACTCTCAAAGAACCAATAATGACAGCCGAGACCAACGGCTTATCGTGCTTTCCGAGGCTCGGAGGGGTCTTGGTATGTAAAGATGGTCACCTATCCACGGACCGACCGCTGCAAACGTAACTTAACCTAATGGATCCACCTGTGCGGCTGTTATTACTTAGCCACAAGCCTCCTAGATAACATATAAATAACCATAATAATAGCTCTAGTTGAGACGACATTTTACTTAATTACATGACATAACGTCGCCGGCAAGTTTATGATGAACACGAGGTCGAAGTTTTATCACCCTCCCTGACATAAACAAGACAAACGACATGCACCACGTAATTTAGAAACATGTTCACATGCCATTTACTTCACTATCACAAACGTAAAGTTAATGTGACATTTCGTTACATAAAACGTGTCTATTCATTAGAATTGTTACATCACTTCACAATGGGTACACTCGATTACATCTTGGCTGTCAAAATTTATAAACATGATGTAATATTATGTAAAATACGGAAACAGAGCACGGAAGCTTCCATAGACATAAATTTACTTGTTTATGGTAGCCTGTTGTTGATGAACCAGTTATAGTATATAAGTAAAAGTAGGTTGCGATGATTAAATTTTATAATTTATGGCTTTAAGGGCTGTTAGATGGTAAATATTATGAGATTAAACTTTCGATTCACTTTGGAATGCAGTTATTTTGCTCTGGGCGTTATGATTGATTTGATTGATGTAATTGATAGTTTAATGTATACGTTTTAACTAGGCTCGTTAATGAACTACTCTCATCGTCACACTTAGGTGTAGAATCTCAAGTGTTGCTGTCAAAATGTTAACGTTGTTACAACCTACCAGTTCCGCGTTAGATGATGATGTTTATTAATTAGGCCAGCATCTCAAGAGTTACCGATTACAACAGTTAGTACAAGTACAGTTTAGATTTACGTCTATAATAAAACGATTATTGTAGTCGGAGGAAAACTTAGAAGCCAACAAAAGCGTACATTTTAGAAAATCAAAACCTTTGTTAGGCTGATCACACACACACTACCACGTGCCAGGCAACGGGGTGCGGGAAACAGAGTCAAATTCCCCGCTCAATTTTGATTGACTTTGTATGTAAAAAATCACGCACGAGGGCACGTTATCCGCACGCCCCGCGCCGCCATCGCGTGGTGCGTTGTAGTGCGCAATCCCCGTTAGTTTGACTTGAAAGTTTGTATGAAAGTATCCATGTAAAAATGATAGCAAATCGATCAAGGCATAAATCGAGGCATAAATGTTCTAAGAATAGTCAGACCACCCTGTAGCTTCCGTTGGAAGTCGTTTAACTGGATTAGGATATGTTATTGAATCTGTACCTATCTGCTTTAATAGGTACGCGTTTACTGATCCTATCAGAGATAAGAGAAGACTGGCTAAATAATAAACTGATGATATTGTAGTATTCATCAATGACTTATAGCAAGCACTGCCTCTTTAAAAAGTAGGTGCAGCCGATAGATTCAAGCTGATTGGTGTCAACCTAGATCACTTCGTTACGTAGTAAAATAAGGAAATAGAAAACTACGTACCTATTTCTAGAAAAAATTTCTTAAGAAAATTTTATTTATTAAAAAATTATATTTATTGAGATACTTGATTTCTTTTATTTGGTTTCTTGATTACTCCTATTTTTGTTTTCCAACGAACGAGCTACCGCCTAGACTGACCAATTAGGGACGATTCAATTTTACGGGTGAAACAATCGGACAAACTGTGAACCCTGTCAGTACTTCACAATTTGACGGTTTGACATGGATAGATTATAAGGTATCGAAAATGAAAACGTTATATTGTAATCAGTATGATACAGTTCACAATTTATCGACAGTTTACAATCTCGCGAGATAGATTATAAACTAACGGCGGGCGTTTACAATTTTACGGTGTCATATACATTCATATTATTATGCATTTAGTTAAAAGCTGTAATTTGGATATTACAAACAGACACTTTAATTTTATTGATTTGTATTTATATGGATATGTATGTATGTATAGATTTTAATAATACATTAAAGAATTCATAAAATTAGCATAATCATGACGCCGACTATCCTATATCAAGTGATACTGCCGGAACCCTGCAGACTGTTGTCAAATTCGCCAATAGAACAAGTGTAACTACATGTTTACTAATTAGTATCATTACACACAGTAGTAGAAAGTAAATATCGTGTAATTGGCTTGTATGTTGTATGTATTATTGTCATGTAGCTGTTACCCACGTCAGTCAGTCGCGCTTGGTAGGGTACTCGATATGTATGACAGAAAGATCACTTCGTATTTTTATTTTTTGTGATACTGCTCTCGTTTTAGAGTTATCAATTCGTAAACAAAGTCGGAATTTAAAACATTTTTATAACAGCATACCGACTGATTGAGCGGTTGTGGCCCAATGGTAACAGCTGCGACTTACGAGTTCTTTGCTTTGTGTGAATCATCAGCACCGCTCTCAAAACGGTGAAGGAAAACATAGTGAGGAAACTGGCATGTCCTAGAACCAAAATTTTGAAGACATGTGACATCTACCAATCGGCACTGGGCCCGCGTGGTGGATTATGGCCCACTCCCTCTCCATGGAAAAGGAGGCCTGTGTTCCGGCAGTGGCAATATCACAGGCTGATTGATTATGAATATCGACTGAAGTAAATAAGATCATTCGATATCAGTGGTTACAGTCTATAATTATTTTGTGTTCAAATTGTTTAATCGTAATCAGTTCAACGATTTAGAAAAGTAACGCTGATACTCAATAGTTTAATCTTAGAAACAAAAAGGAAAGAAATGCTGCAGCAACTTAATTGAAATAAAACTAATCTCATCATCATGAGCAGATATCCAATGACCGGAATACCAAAGCACGAACAAAGGACAGCAATCCCGGTTTAACACGCTGCACGCCGGTTATAAACGTGTTCGATATAAAAACTTGTGCGGTGTTCCGCACAAGCAGATGCTCCCGCGCACCTGTCGCGCGACCAGGGAAGTTTGATTCCTGTTCAGAAACTAGGTGGCTTTCTTTATTTGAGGATAATATACACTCACGCACTCTAACGGCCGAAACCTTCGATCAATAATAGTACTAGATTAAGGATCAGGAACAAAAATCAGTCGCTCAAGTGGCCACGTTTGCACACACGTAAACATCTACATTTCTTAGAAAAAACGTTTAATAATATTAACAACTTCATTTTATTATAAACCTGCTTAAACATAAAGTTTAATTACCATTGCAAAATATAACTATTTAAAATGTCGCTTGAAAATAAAATCATTCTATTTTTAAATTTTCAGTCATTTATTCTAAAATGAAACTTAAAGTCTAAGTAATAAGGTTAAAAACATACTAATTGAAAATAAGACCACAAAAGTATTCGTGGTCTTATTTTTCGGGCCGTTTTTGAAGCGCTTATCGGGAATCTTGTACTTTTATTGATCGAAGGCCGAAACCAATAACCTATTGACAGATCGCTACTGATGGTAGCCAGTACAAATTGTAACTGCCAGTATAATATAATCATACAGATCGCTACTGATATAGATTATTGGGACGTTAAAACCAGAGATAGATAGGTTTCCTACCTCCAGTATGCCAAAACTGATGATATATAGGTAATAATTTCGGCTGTAAATAGAGTTAGTTAGGTTATATACCGTCGCCAAATCAAAGGATTGTGAATGCCGAAACTATAGTTAATTGATATGGTTAGGCGAATAATGGCAGAATATTAAAACAGATAACACCTACACAAGTCACGAAATGCCTTTAATTAAGTAGTGTTCAGGGTCAAAGCGCAGGTGCGTTGATATTAAACATCACATTCGTCTGCGCTGGAATCCGTATTACCCTGTAATCTGGTTGTGGAAATCAGATAGGCAGTCGCTCCATGTAAAATTGTGGTACGCAACTGCATCTGGTTAGACTGGAAGCCGACCCCAACATGGTTTGGAAAACGTATGATTCGTCTGTGGTGGCACCCGCAAGTTGTCAGCATTGTAGAAACTACAAGTAAAAAGTGTTGAATCAAAGTTTATTCTTATTATAACAACTAGCTTCTGCCCGCGGTTTCGCCCGCGTGGATGTCGGAAATTTACCCACGGGAACGTGCTAACAGGATAAAATGTATGTGCTTCCCCAGAATGCCATCTATGTTGCGGGCCCTTTGTGGCTAATTACAATAGAAAACCAATTGTGTCTCATTAGTGGTGATTAAGAGGGTACCTATATGATATCTTTACCTAAGTACCTAACTAATTAAAAAAAAAACTCAATAACAGAAAATTAAATACCTACCTACCTAAATAAACCTATTTCTGATAATAACTAATCTAAACTCAATAAATAAGCAAAATCCCTAAAAACTAATATCTATACGAATGACTAAACCTACCTAACAGTATTATAAAATAACCTACGGTCACTACGTACACTATCAAATATACTACCTATACTTTAAAACTAAAATCTATACCTACGACTCAAATAAAAATAAACCTAAATAACTCTAAAAACTAAAAGGAATAAAAAAAAATTAACTCCACTGCGGGTGACCCAACCTACGACAAACTTAGTATTTGCGGTTGGTACAGTACAGACAGTGGTAATCGGGTATAGGGATCGAACCGCAAAATTAAGTTTGTTTTTTATTGTATATACTTTTCCGGGATAAAAAGTACCCAGTGTGGTGCCCAGGATATTAAAGAATAATTATACCAAGTTTCATCGTAATCGAACCGGTAGTTTTTGCGTGATGCCTGAACAAACAGACAGACAGACAGACAGACAAAAATTTTTTTAATCACATTTTTGGGTTCGGTGTCGGTCAAGTAACACCCCCTGCCATTTATTTTTTGGATATTTTCAATGTACAGAATTTTCACTTCTACAGATTTATTATAAGTATAGATAAGTATAGATAAGCCACGCGCCCGATGGGATTTCTCATCGGCAAAAATAACTAACTTCCATACAAACATGCATCCCTTTAGGAAAAGAATTTACAGACACCCTTCCTTAGTGCTCACCTCCGCTATGAAAGGAACTCTTGTGCAAAATTTCATGCTTTTGGATCCAGCAGTTTCAAAAAGTCAAATTAAGATTTTTTAAGTAGATTTCTACTACATAGTTACGTGGTGTTCCTACATGTAATGCATCCCTGGATCTAATATGTTAGATGTGGAAACCGAGTAAAATAGTGCATTTTGGGAGTAGCTTATGTTTAGCAGTAGCGTGGTTTAAGTTCTGTTGGCAATTGATCAGTAGTTCTTCGTTTGATAAATCTGACTTTCGGTGTGTGTCTCCCCACAGACAATGGCCGACCTCGCATCATGCACCCTTGCGGTGCAAGATGGGAGACGGGAGTGGCATGCCCTGTCACCTGTACACGTGAGGACCTAACGAGAGGCGTCAGCGAACGGTATTCGCGTTGCTTTTTCGTGTTTTTTTTTTTTTGCCACAGACACGCTAAGAAAAATAAGCGCACTTACCTACTACTAGATGTGTAACGTACATAATTATGCTAGTTCAATGGCGCAGTTGTAACTACTTGTGACTATTTTAATTATAAACAAAGGAAGGGTCTTTTGTTCTGAAGTAATTCCTTTGTCATGCCAGCTATGGGAAATGATCACATGATCTATGCTCCGTCCGTTATGATAATATTATGATTATGCTTAGTTATCACCTTTGCGGTTATGATGTGTATACAAGAGAAGATATGAAAATAATGTTTTTACAGTAATGTATTTGTGAGTCGGAGAACGTACAGTTCTTGGTGTATTTGTTGAGTATAGCGTTGACAAGTAAACTGCTTTGCATATACTTTACGCATAGCTTGACTATTTCAGTATACATTTTGGATATTTGTGGACACTACCAAAAATCTTCTAGTCTTTGAAGGATAGGATTCAAAGAGAAGGCAGTTGAAGCTATTACTGGCAAAATAATAGAAGGTTAATATTTTAGTGCCTACATAAAGTGAAGCACCTATGTTCACCATAGAGTGAACATGAGTTTTGATAACCGATGTATCAAAAAATTTACAGAAACAATCGCGGTTTACCAACTTCGCATCCACCTACTAACTCACCAAACAATGATTATTTTCTGATAAACTGCCTTCTTAATGCAACTCCTCCGACTAAATGAAACTCATCCTTGTTATTTTAAACCGCAGCAGCTCCCACAGTTGAAGATCAAGCAGCTGCAAACAGCTATTAAAACAAAAGCATGAGAGCGCATGACAGATGCACATGTTATTGGGTCTGTAGTCGCATGTTTACGGCAAGGGCAGTCACCTGCGTGCGCGCAAGGACGCGCGCCATTCATAAACGAGTTGGTTTCGACACTAAGCGTAGGATGTATTAAAATACTGATCTGGGAATATTATGGGTTATTTATTGATATACCTATTTTGTAGTGAAATATATAGCTTATTGAGCCAGGGTAGTAGTAGCTAATGAGATGATAAGCTTTACATAGGTTTTCTAATTATGATTGCCAAATATTTCGAATTTCGTTGGCAATCAACAAACTAAAATCATCTAATGAGCCATGATCCGTCACCAATTTTATGTCTGCGAAATGAGATTTCATAAATTAAACGTTATATAAATTCCGTTTTGCGAGGCTAGACATCAAAAGGGTAAATTTTGTATTGCAAGCAATATTTCAGATAAATTGTTTCTTTACTCCAAAATTAAGAGCATTTAGCCAGTGAATGGAGAAGCTAAGTTTATGTGTTGCCAGTCTCCGTAATTCTATTAGACTGGCTGCACCGTTACCGCTTTCAGTGCGCGTTCTAAAACATTAATCACTTGAAGTTATTGGCCATTTTATTAACCGTTTGCATTCCACGTCTTTTGTCTCTGGCTGTCTGCGATGAAAATGTTCACTTTATGCTGTGTCCCGTTTGCGTTTTCTTTTTAGGTTAGGTCGTATTTCAGGCAGATTTTGCAGTCTCGGCATTTTATGAGTCTTTAACAATATGTCTTGAACAAAAGCTTCCTGCCTGTATTCAAGTATTCAACTTTTTTTTAAAAAATCTGAAAACTGCATCTATCTACATATATCTATACTAATCATTAAGCTGAATAGGTAGTTTGTTTATTTGAACACGCTAATAATATAATGGTTGGCTGTTTTGTTGGGCTAGTCGGTTATTGAACCTTCGATGTTGGAAAAAAGACTGTAGTTCACGTCCATTATCCAAACACTTAGGTAATAAAGAACCACTCAAACAGAAACCACCAACAAAATCATTAGAAAATCAACAATAGCATTCTACATATGCTGCCGTTCACACTAGCGTTTACATTCGCATATTTATTCACGTGCCAAGCAAACTTCAGGTTGTTTTTACCACCGAAGTGCGAATCCAGCACATGCAGTAACGACGCACCGGGGAGCGAAATAACTGTGTTTTTACTGGGTCAGGATTACTGCAAACAAGTTTACTTATACTCGTCTTTCACCCCACGCGTGTCAATGAAACTATTGTATAGACTACGGATGGTGATATGGACGAACGGATGGTTCAAGTTTAGAGCAAGTTTACTTTTCATTCCAAATGCGTTCAAGGACTTTTTCGAGGAATTTATCCTTGTGATGTCAATGTGCCTTTACCGTTATATTTGCACCTCGAAGTCAAGTAAGCGGAGCATTGTTAACGCTTCTAGCAGGTATATGCAACTGTAATGGTTGCAGGGCAACTTTTATTCCTTTGTAATAAACCTTTGTGTTTCCTTTGTTCATTTATAAGCATTACCTATTCACGTCAGTTAAAAAAAAAAACGACCATAAAAATAACAATGTATTTAAATGAATCTTAAACCATGAACATAACTAGAAACCTAGAAACAAAAACATACCTAGAAATAAGGAAATCTTGTAGTATAAGACAAGGAGTAAAAAGCTTTTTGTTTAATTTTATTTTATTTTTATTTACTTAGTTTCAGTACAGTAAATTTATGGGAAGAGATATTTCTTTCCAGGAGCCAAATATATCATGCATGTATTTTAATTAAAACTACAGTTACTTATTGAAGTACTAAAGATAATCACCAAAAAAACTCGTATCAATTTTTAACGAATAGATTCGTAGTCAGGCTTTCGTGCTCTAGAATTTGATGGATGCGCGGGCGCAAGCCACACATTTATTTGGACAGTCTGTACTCTGCAGCTTCACCGTGCTATGTACCGTTCAAATAGTGGTCCAAACTAAATAACCGCTAGCCATTAGAGGCAGACAAAACGCTGCGCCCGCGTCGCTGTATATGTGAATATTCATGAATACATTACACTACAGATGTTGGGAATTCTGAAATGTAGTTTACGCTAATATAAAATTTTATGAGCAATTTTTAATTAAATGACCATATCAAGAACGGAGATTTTTATTTATGATGTATTAAGTAATTCCCTAACCTACACGTGAAAAAGCTGAACTAAGGTAATGGAAAAAGTACCGGAAGTTACGCAGCAATAGCCAAACGTCATAAGAAAAAGTGTAGGTAAACAAGATGGTTTTAAAGATTTATTACAGTCACTTTAAAGAAATTAACTAGCTTGATTAATATTTAACACTTACTCATAATAAATTACTACATGTTAAAAAGCTTTCTCTAGAGTTTAAAATAAAACGTAAGTTAGCTATTTGTGTACAGTGATTAATTATCCCTAAATTAGAAAGAAGACTCGCAAACTAGCCATAAAAATAAAGAAAAAACCGACCAACTGCGTGTCGGGCCACGTATGTACAATGAAGGGTTCCGTAGTTGGAATAAATTTATTCCAAGAACAAACTTAACATTGTAGTTGAAAATCATGTGCAGTTACAATGTATGGGACATTGTAACTGCAAATGTAAGTTGGTCGACTCGTAAACTTGAAAAGCGTACTTAGCTGTGATAGTTTTCCTTTTAACTTCGTTATATATACTATTACCGTGAATTTTTTCACCTATCCAAAACTAACCGTTTAGTTGGCAGGGGGGGGGGACAAACTTTACTAACAAAAATTCTGAAATAGAAAAATTGTTTTCACAAACCCGCAATATTTTTGAAAGACCCATCCAACAAAAAAAAAAAACATCCTCACTACGAGTACAGGAGGTACACAATTTTTTTTTTCTTGTTTTTAATTTACCATTTTGTCGGCGTGATTAATATTTATATCCATGCCAAATTATATAGCTTTCTTCTAGTACTAATAGTCTCTGAGCTAAGCGGCGGACGGACATGGCGAAACTATAAGGGTTCCTTGTTGACTACGGAACCCTAAAGATGGAAGGAACTAAACAAGTTATTGATAAAGCCATTTATTTATCGTAAAATTAATGATAATATGTTTGACTTAATCATGACTATTTGTCATTAACTTACATAATACCGTTTGACATAATGCGTCATATCAATTAGTGTGTAAATATATTCATGGTAGGTATGTATATCATATTTAAATACCTTCGTTACGAAATATTATGAGACGCCAATGCATACGTTTAGTTTAGATAAGTTAATTAGGATGGGTTGTGGGACATTCATGTGTCAGTAAACAGTTAAACGTGTGTGATTTTATGCATTCTTGGTTTTGCTCTTTTTAACCCCCGACGCAAAAACGACGGGGTGTTATAAGTTTGACGTGTTTGTGTCGTGTGTGTGTGTGTCTGTCTGTGGCATCGTAGCTCCCGAACGGGTGGACCGATTTTGAAGAATTATTATAAGGTGGAGTCAGTTATCGTTTCACCTGATGCTAGGGATTGACACTTTTGAAAGCTCATTGCAAGCTCACTTCACCTAAGTTTTCACGGTGAGATTGTTACAGCCGGTCGATTCTGTAAAAATCTCACCATGAAAACTCAAGTGAAGTGAGCTTGATATGAGTTGTCAGTAGTGTCAATCCCTTGCATTATTTGGAATGACAGCTCACTCTACGCTCACTTCACCTAAGTTTTCACGGTGAGATGGTTACAGAATCGCACTGCAGAATAGCTCGGCTGATGGCATAGTGATGGGCATCAATGTCCTAGTCTTGTCTGCTAATACTATTACATATATTTTTTATTTAACCTATATTTTTCCCACTACTGGGCAAAGGTCTCCCCCATAGCTTTCCATTGATCTTTGTGGGTTGCCCTCTCCGACTAATCTTCCGTAAATGCATCTGGGTCGTCACATCAGCTTTCCTAGGCCCCCCTCGGCGACGACGCCCGTCTTCTGGCACCCACGGCGACTCTGACCCGCCTCCCAAATCGAAAATTAATTCGACTGTATAATAAATATTGTTGCAACTTTTGTCGGATGAATTTACAAATGTCACTGTTTAATTTATTGTTGTGTATTTTCAACTTTCAATTTCGACTTTTGTTTTTGAAAAAACGTTGCCCCACACTCGGAATTTCTCCTGTATCGTGGGTGCGTTTACAAACATTTAAACTCACATACACCAACAGCCAGACCCGGAACCACTACTTGTAGGTCATACAAATATTTGTTCCGTGCGTGAATCGAATTCGCGACACGCAGCGCAGCAGTGCATCGCTTAACCACTGCACCAACCGTGTCGTCGCAACAAGGTCGCAACGTATTCAAACTGCAACGTTTTAAAGCTCTCGTAAATATTGTTGCTGTTGTTGTTGCTCTCGTATTTGGTCTCGTTGTTGTGTTATTCAATTTATTTATTAGAGCAAACGTATCATATTCCAAAGGTTTGAATCCTTAAAGTTCTAAAAAACCATAGACTAAAAAAACAAAATCTGACGGAAACGTCCACGATAGTGAAAAAAAAAAAACAAATTGGCTGTGACACGCTGTAGAAATCTTTATTTATGTCTTGTTCAAGCCTACGTCCGCACCTATCTAATTATTTTCTCAATACAGTGGTATATCCTGAGCGACTAGGTGTAAAAGGAAATGTCCTTATTAGTAGCTATCTATGGTCGCTGTCGCCACATATCACATAACATCACGCGCTTTCTCTTTGGAAGCGAGGAGCATTCCAATTGCTAATTGCAGGATGTGTCACTTGACATCTATGACTATATTTTATAGGTAACAAACGAATAAGTTACATTTGGAATACAATTTGTATTTATTAGGATTTAGGTAGACAGATATCTTTCCTATCTTCCTTTAGTATGAATTAAATAATTGTTTTCAATAATGGGGGTGAAATATTCATTTATGAAAAAACCCCCTAAATAAATAAAGAATAAAAAAAATAAAAAAAAATCCCACTTTAAGACCGAACTACACATACGAGTAGAGGAGGCTGTTCAACAGTAGACGTCGGCTGAATAATGAATATGATACTCGTAATGACTATGATACGACCACGACCACCAAAGTAAAGAGAACATTCTCTCCAAGCTGCGCTCAACACTTACTTATTCAAAAAGATCTGTATAACAACCACAAAGTCACTGTTTATAATTTTCCACCTAACAATAGTGCACTGATAATGAAATTACGACAATTATGTGCGATCTGCGATCAGGTGTTGGGAACCTGGTTTTCCGTTACAGGTTGAATGACCATCCGCGTGCCGACACCTCGCCATCGCCACCGCATCATGTAATCACATCCTTACTTATCAACTTACGATAATCGACGCTTATGTGAAAGATTTATACCAACTCGATGTAGATTTCAAGGCAGAAAGGCAGTTTAAAAAAATCTAACGTCATTTGAATTTCTCGCGATTTTTTATTACCTTATCTACGGCCTTGTTTACTTTTACTTTTAAATTTAGAGATCCAGTTGTATCAGTGATTGATGATGTAGTTCGCTACTAGTTTTAGGCCCGACCTAAGAATGAATGACACCACGAATTGATAGTTGTCCGAACTCCCGATATATTTTTAACAGTCCGAAAAAAATATTTATTAGGTTATACGAAGTTTCAAATTACTTTCGGATGGGATCTGAAGCTATATTGAGCATGATCCAATCAGTTTGGAATTAACTTAGGTACCTCCAAACAATACGGAAATGGACGCAACAAAAACGCTTTTCAAAAATATCTCACATCTCGTCTTACAAAAAAATAACAATGGAAGATGTCTCAATCAAATTCAGCTCAAATTGGTTCACAATAAAACTTAAAACATGAAGCTTCGCGGATGTCGGTTTACGTGTCGAGGTCAACCCATTGTTCGTATTATTATTATAGGCATTATGTGAGCATGCCTTGGTCTCTGGGTTTGTCGAATTTACATTCAATATGGATCCTCTTTGAATCATTCATGATGTATGTTTACGATTTGTCTCCTTTATAGTTTTAATACAAGGTGGCTTTATTTATTTATTAGATCTCCAACAGAGGCCACATGCAAGTATACATAGAACAGGGAAAAATACAATCGTGCGCTTCTAAGTATAGGAGGAGGAGACCACATCATTTATGGCATCAATCTAGGTAAGTTTGACAAGGTAGAAATATTAAAATAAATCAAAAAACATAACTCGAAAGTCATACATAACAAATAAATAATAACAATACAAATGAATAATAGGAAATAAAGAATGACCATAAAAGACAACCGATAAAAATAACAATAACAATAAATCAGTGTTAAAAAAGAAACTTTACAAAAGCTTTGTAAACTTTTTATACCTAAGTTCTAGGCTACGAATGGCCATAGCCAATAGCCTTAAAAATGAGAAGTTATATACTCATTGAGGCCCGATTGCAACACATATCAATTAAAACATACCTATAATGGCGATATAAACATAACAAAACATACCTATAAACATAACAATACCTATAATAAATAATAATATCATCATTTTCTCTCTCTCATCTGCAAATGATGGACACAAACAGAACGATGTTATAAATTCGTTTAGCGCTAAACCTGTTATGTGCTTTGTGAACTTTCCATGAAGTGGTTGCATACCGCAATTTTCATGGGATTAGGCATTTTCAGACGTAAACGTCTATGTACGATTATCTGTCCCTATTTTAGGTAGAGTTAGATAAAGCATTTCGTCAATGGACTAACAAAAAAACATTACTTTAGATGAGTTCTTTACATATTAGATTTTTTTTTTCATGGGGTCGCTATTCTATTTTGACGAAACAAATGCTTTTATTTAACCACAAGCTGCTGCCCGCGTCGTGCGACTTCTGTTACATGACATTTTAATACCTTTTGATATTCTATCTTTTTCTAAAATAAAAGTAGCCTAAGTTATTGCTTGTAAGATTAGATATCTGCCAGTGAAAGTCCCGTCAAAAACGGTCCAAAAAGTTGTCGGAGAATAGCCGGAACAAAAAGGCAGATTTATTTGTTTTAGTATAAAAGATATAAACGAGCTCAAAGATGGAAACACCACGCTACATTATCAAGTATCGCATCAAACAAAACTACACATTAAAAAGCGAGTTATTAGCGCGTAGGCGCAGCAAGCCTAGCGCAGTTTAGATCTGAAGTATTGCCCTCGTTAAACCTAGCACATTATTGTTACGGGCAATCTTACACAATGCCGCCAATACTCTTTAGTGCCTGCTGTTCTGCTCACCTTGTATGGCAAAATGTTGTGCGTGCTTATAAAATACGTCTGTAAGCAGATAGCGTTCTTCTTCTTCGAAGAAAGATAGAAGCTCAAACCAGATAGCGTTCTCTCTTCGTGTTTTATCGGATAGAATTCAATTTGTATCAAGTAAAATGGCCGGTCGATCGATCAGGTTAGGCTTGCCGCGGTTGGTCAGTGGATAGGTGACCATCTTTACATACCAAGCTCTTCGTGCCTCGGAAAGCACGTTAAGCCTTTGGTCCCAGCTGTCATACGTGTCAGCTAGGCAGATGATCAAGTAAAATGGCTATCATATGTTGGTGAGAAGTATTTAGAGGTCGAATTGCTGTCATTCAAAAATCTCCTGTTACAAGTTACGACTGGGAACGGAATTCGTTTAACGTTACTTCACCTTATGCAGTAGCTCACTCATGAAAGTCGTTTAAAGAAGTCAATGAACATTAAATACGTTTTACACCAATGTGGCTTCGCCACTTACAGAATATAGAAATTTCTACGTCTTACAACCAATCTTGAACAGTCGACACGCTTTAATCATCACAGGTAGGTAGGTATTCCATTTGAACACAAACAACACATACTGACATTGCACCCCACTTCCGCAGATCATTTACAAAGGTGCTCGATGCATCATAATGAACTCCGGACTCCCATGGCCTTAGTTCCAAGAACAAGACAATGGCTGTCGCGGGGGTATCGTGTCGATATAATTATTGTGATGCCTAAGCGTCACCAATCCGTTATTTGTGGGAGAATGGCTGACTCTTGTGAATGTTTGTTGCGGACTATTTTCTGATTCGTCACTGGGATCTTGTGTGTTAGAAAATACTGACGGTGTGCCTACCTAGTTTATGTGTGACAAGAAGAAGGGACTCATGATTTAAAAAAAAAAAACATGAGTCCATGTCCAGTCCATCACGAGATCCGTCGTGTGATTCGTCAACAACATTACAGATATCCAATGAGTTGTACACAATACCAATACGAGATTAGTTCATGCCCGGATCAATACGCCAAACAACAAGGTTGGTAGCGTATCTGACTGACCAGTGAAGTGCCCAAAAATGAGATGATCATTAAAGCCAGCAGAAAAATTTACATAATTCAGAGAAATCTGTTGGACGATAAATAAGAATCTGCCATAAAAATTGCCAGAATATAACTAAACGAAGCCTCCAACTTGACATCAGTTACAACCAATCAATTAATGATCACTTCAATCAGCCATCAATAAATAAATTATGCTTTCACATCAAATCCACACCCTGCCACTTCATGTCTTGCCAACATTCCAGCGCCAAGCGGAATATTTTCGTCGCATCATTAAGTAACCGTCACGACCTACATCATCCACCTTATAGTACATGATTTATAACTTCATTTCATGGTGTATTTGCGGCGGCGTGCCGACTACTTCAGGAACGCACAATTACTAAGATCGATGCCCACCACCGAACTGGTTTAGAAAGCCACGCAGTTTGCAGTCATACGCTAAGTACCGGAAAATAAGAATTAAAGTCAAGAAGTTATAAGCTTAAAGGTTAAGCTTATAAGGGATAAAGAAAGTTAGTCAATTTTATATGGAATTATTTCTGACAGAACTGAGTGAAAATGTTAAAAACAAGCTTGAGAATGAAGAGGAATGTTAATTAAAAACTTTGAATAAAAAAATGCAGTATTCGCAATCCATAACGACTCCGTTTAGAAAGAAATAAAATACCTACATGTATTCAGACAGACTAATAGCAACGAGAAATACTTCAGTTACGGAGGATTTCAGTACGATTTTATGGCCTGTGCGATTACAGCAAAACTAGCAGTTTAAAATTAATGGTCATTTGCGCTGTTGCTGCTAACGACATTCGTCGACGATTTCAGTTCACTCTGTCGTTGACGCGTGTCCCTAGTGTGTAGAGGTGTAGTGTGAGCACTAATGTACAAAAGACAGTCTACACACTAAATAAATCATATAAAATAATTGCATGGCTGTATACGGTGAAAACTTGATAGAATCATTTCATTTCAAGCTTTCTGTAATTTCCTTCTTATGATTGCTAATTTTATGGGCCGAGTTATGTCCATTTTATTGGTTTTCCAGTTACATTCGAAGATGGGGCATTAAGTTGTGCCCACTCAAGGTCATGATTGTGGTTAACGGGAAAGGCAACAAAGAACAGGGGGCAATTCCGTAATTTTAAGAACGTTGACAGTCTGATCTCAGTCTCAATCTGTCAAAAAATCCTCTAATTTCCCTACATTTTAACAAGTTTTTCACATTTGTTGGTCGCCGAGAATGAGACTGCGACTAGATTTTGAACGTTTTAAATTACGAGAATTGGCCTTCAGATTACTTTGAAAAAATCCGTTTTGAATGGCCATATAACCATGGAGTTTGTTGCCCGTTTTTCATATATTTTTGGAACAGGCAACTAGCTTATAACAGGCAACTAGTCTGTAAAGAGTCTCATCGAAATACATCACACTTTGAGAATTAGAAAAAAAATAAAAAATCAGTTCAGTTTATCGCAGTCCACTGCTGGGCATAGGTCGCTCACAGGCTGCGCCACAACACTGTCCTCCGCCATCCGCATCCTGTCTGTCCCAGCCACCGTTTTAAGGTCGTCAGTCTAGCTGGGGGGCATCCCACTACGCTTGCCGATACGCGGTCTCCAGTTCTCCACTATAGGACTCGTCTGCTCAAAATACTTGGTAATTAAAGCAATAGACGGCAGACGCCTTCTAACAAGCCTAAAATCTGGTACAAGCCCATTAATTAAATTTTAATGAGAATCTTGAGATGCACTGTGTTGTGAAGAACTTTACCAAACTTGCTGACTCATAGGCGGAAAACTTTCATGATTGTGTGATCAACATGCCAACCACATTTTTAATGTTAAGCAAATAGAGCAGCCAAATGGTTTTGTAGATTCCATGATGTTTAGGACAAGCGACTTATCTAATCTACATCTAATAATTATTTATAATTCTTCTGTAGGTACGTGTATTTGTCACCTAACTCCTACTAAACGGCTGGACCGATTTGGATGAAATTTTGTGTGTGCAATGGGTTTTCCTGGATGGTTTGAAAATACAATTGGACCCGGTAGGTGGCGCTGCTTTCCGGGCAGGACGACGTCTGCCGGGTCCGCTAGTTAAATTATAAAACAGTAGCTTTTGTCTTGGCTTGGCTAGCCTAAATTTCAAGTTGAAATCAAGATCATCATCGTTTGAGGTTAGTTTTCGTATGATGACCAGCCGAAACACCGCTACTGGAAAACAGTAGATTATTTTGCAATAAAAACTGTAATAGTACACACGGAAGAAGAGGATACCGTTGCCGTGACCGCAGTGCACACGATTCGTCCAAACCTAAGTCTCGTCCAGACACTCGACGCTGAATACGTAACTGTATCGATTGGGTATCGATAATCGGCCACCGCACTGACTCGAGAAAGTAGTCTACATATCACCGATGTTGGGACACGGTAGCGATGAATCTATCATTTGTTTTTTGTATCTTCCGATCTATCCTGTAAAAATCTCACCGTGACAACTTAGGTGAAGAGAGCTATCAATAGTGTCAATCCTTAGCATCAGCCAATTGATTCTGTAAAAAATGTCACCGTGACAAGTTGGGTGAAATGAGCGACAGGTGGAATGGCCACTCACTTGAAATTCACTTCACGTAAGTTTTCACGGTGAGATTTTTATAGAATAGATCGACGGTCTGTCAATACATCCTCTAATTTATAGACGTATCATACTAGGTAGTGCATTTTGAGGGACCGTTTCATGTAACCATTGATTATACCTATTCAATCTTTGGTTTATATGATTCATTATTATTCGTGTCTGGTTATGCGAAGGTAAATTAACTACATATTTACTTTTAACTAAAGTAAATATTGTCATTTCAGTTTCGCGTAGCTGGGTTCTCGCACTTGCTGAATTCTTGGCTGCACTACGGGTGAATCAGAAAACATTATGTTTAAGACAATAATTGAGTTTGTCATGTCATTTGACGTAGCCACAACATGAGATTTACGTTACCCGTCCATCATGATTTTCCTTTCCACATCGCCTACGTATGTACCTATCTAATAATAACTAATGAGGAAGGGATACCCGATATACAAGAACATGATTTCTAGATGCAGCTCAGATATTAGGTTTCATAAACAGCTTATTACGTCAAGTACCTACCTCCGACTCTTTGATCTCAGTAATAGTAGGGAGAGAAGCTGCCAACTATGTAGATTCTCAAAGAAAACTACCTGAAGGCCAATTCTCGTAATTTAAAACGTTCAAAATCTAGTCGCAGTCTCATCTCGGCGGCAAACAAATGTCAAAAACCTGTCAAAATGTAAGGAAATTAGAGGTAGGTATTTTGACAGATTGAGACTGAAATTACGAGAATTGCCCAGCTGATGTTGGACAAAATCTACATTGGGCACACAGAAATCAGAATTGAATCTCAATAAAATACAAAAAATGATTAGATAAAAAAAACACATCACGCCTGTATTTCTCGAAGGGTTAGGCAGAGGTGTCCCATCACCCACATTTCGCCAATTGGTACTTATGTTTAAATCCCATGTAACAGGGGGCGAACCTATTGCCATCATCATCATCTGCCTCATCATCTACCTAGCCTTTTCCCAACTATGTTGGGGTCGGCTTCCAGTCTAACCGGATGCAGCTGAATATCAGTATTTTACATGGAGCGACTGCCTATCTGACCTCCACAACCCAGTTACTGGGTAATACGATACCCCTTGGTAAGACTGGTTTTCAGACTTTCGGGCTTCTGACTAACCGTAACGACTGTCAAAGATCCACGAATGACATTCGGGACCAACGGCTTAACGTGCTTTCCGAGGCACGGAGGGGTCTCGGTATGTAAAGATGGTCACCCATCCACAGACCAACCGCGGCAAGCGTAGCTTAACCTGACCGATCGACCTGTGCGGCTGTTATTATTTAGCCACGGGCCCCTCTACAAAACCTATTGCCATCAATGGGGCACAAATCCAGACTCCGGACTCTTACTACTGAGAAATTCCAGATGAAAAAACCAAATAACACTGTCCTACCCGGGAATTGAACCCGTTTGTGACCGCTAGACCATCGAGGCAGCTCCATTAATTAAAAAATCAATAATAACTTCAGTAATTAGTAAATCCATACTAATATTATAAATTCGAAAGTAACTCTGTATGTATTGTTACTTTTCCACGACTAAACGGCTGAACGGATTTCGATAGGTTACATTTTGTCTCGGTAGTTCGTTCCTGTAGAATGATTTCCGACATCCACGGGGGCTAGTCGCAGGCAGCATATAGTAGATATTATAGAACATATGCATTGGACCGTACGATTACAAGCAATAGGAAATTACTGAACGATCGATCAATTAAAAGATAATAGAATGAAGATGTAGAGTTGTAGACTATGGCCTACATTCTCGATATTTTAACTATAACATAGTAGCCACCACGTAGCTATTAATGGGCACAGCCACCAGAGCATAGTATTGGCTTATTGGTTGATTTGCACAAATTATCTCGCCCGAAACGGG
This sequence comes from Apamea sordens, assembly GCA_945859715.1. Lineage (NCBI taxonomy): Eukaryota > Metazoa > Arthropoda > Insecta > Lepidoptera > Noctuidae > Apamea > Apamea sordens. The sequence continues at coordinate 5,426,657 of OX244002.1, forward strand.
TGAATCGACACTTTAAAATAATGCTATTTTTCTATAGGATCCTCTTTATTTACAAAACGTTGCTTAAAGTTAAGTAATATTTAGCGGCTGTGTAACCATACAATTTTGATGTTTAAATGTCTCTTTTAACTAAATGAAAGTTTATAAACCCTAATTATATTTATTGTGCGAATCGGCAATAACAGAAATACGTATTAGGCAAAAATAGAGAAGATATAATTCGTGTGAATCAATCAATAAGCATATTAGTGTAAAATAATTAGGTAGATGACTAAGCAATATATTTTTATTTTTACAGTCTATACCTACTTTCGATAGCAAAAAAAAAAGACTGAAAGTAGAAAGTGGATCATAAATCTAGAACATTTAATAAAAAATACTGAAAGTCTTTGAAAATATCTAGATTGCAAAGAACGTAATGTTGAAAGGAAAGGAATCTTAACACCTATTGTGTTCGCCTCGTTAATCACACAAGTATTGTAATGCGATATGAAATCTTTCATCTTTCATTGGATAAGCTGTTTTCTACTAGAGATCTGCCACGCTTATCTCCGAAAACACGTAAATAAAACTGCACAAAGTTGAATAGTTTGACGAAAAGTAAGTTCATCAAGTTAACAACAAATTGTTAACTAACCTAAATACATATTTATGCATTATTGCATAGAAATCATAACCAAGGGGCCTACTCCCTAAGCACGAAGACCGTAGCTTTGGCCGAATTTACGGGCGTTACCTACTGCAGGAAACGCCCGTATATTTCGGCCATAGCTACGTACCACTTACGGACATCAGGTTAGTTCGGGGCCTGAACTAAGAATGAACGACAACACGATTTATCAGTTGACCCTACTTTCGATCTGCTCCCAGGAATGGAAAGTAACGGTGGTTGGCAAGCATAACGTGGGACACTCGTCAGCTAGATGGACCGATATCCTTTAAACACTTTAAAAAGTGGCTGGGTCAGACTGGACGTGGAACTTGAGAGATACAGTATATCCAGCAGATCACCGCAATAGGCAAAGCAAATCCATGCCCAATAAACCTAAAGTAAAGAAGATTTTCATCCCGTTACCACTTCCAGCTAAGCTGAACCATCACTGCTCTACCCACCATACGTACTCTTTCTGTACTGAAGATACCAACTTTAAAATAAGTAATTAACTATCATTGTCTTCAAAACAAATGACGGCTACTTAGGCCACAACTCATTGAAACGATATTTTCTCGTCTATGACATACTTTCTACATAAATATTGTAAATGTAAGTACATGCTCTGGCGAGATGGAAAGCAAAGGCAAGCTTCGCAAACAGCCAGAGGCAAAACCTTGAATGATGAGTTTATTAACGAAGAAAGTATCGCTTAGGGCAACTTGATGAAAAGTATTGACCCACATAAAACTGGCATGTTCCTTTTGGAGAATGACTACTTGTGGTTAAAGCAGTACCCTAATTGAATAACAAGCTTTCAATCACAACCATTATTTTGAAGGGTGTTACTATTCTGATGCTTCATAGGTTTGAAAAATTCGTTTGCTCAGCATCGTTAATGACGCAATGAACGTGACTGAACTGTCAAAATGAAAGACATTGCGATCTATTATCATTTTGATGTGTGTTATGCAATTACGCTGCTGATTTAGTACCTACTTACTACTTAAATTAAACTACTGGAGCTGAAAATACCACAAAAACAGCAATCGATTTGATAAATGAATTTAAAACTGATGATAGAAATACCTACCTACACCAAAGCCAATTATTTATTTCACTTTTGAATGTCTTACAAATAAAAAAATAACTCTGGTCGTCCTTTCCAATATGTAGTTTCGTATGGAGGAGAATGGGCAAGAAACTCCACCGTTCGTTACTCATAAAATACAAATAAATTAATAATAATTTTATTTTATTTTTCACCAAATACCATAGCAAAACGAATCGCAGCTGTAGGTTTAATAAAAAACAAACGAAAACAAACATCGCAACGCCTGCAATAATTAACACAAAAAGCAGCATTTAACTCTGAATTCCAGTAAAAAAGCAACAAATTAATAATGATTCGCTACGGTAATCATAAATCCGGAGAGCCGTGCAAAGCAGCTAATTGCAATAGATAAATGAGAGAGATAAAACGTTTGGCAATCGGTCGATGGATCGGCGCAGACGCAATTTATCGCCAATTAAATTTGCATATTCCATTCAGGATTGCCTGCCTTTGTAATATTACCTTATTTGGAAAGGTTTGTAAGGAAACTGCTGGAGATACGATACGATAGGCTATTGTGTAATTTCTAGTGCTGTTCGAATAATTAATTTTCTTACACTTTCATGTATCTTGTGTCTAATAAATAAAGCTCTGCCTTGTTTTCTTCTATTGCATTTTATTGAGCTTAAATCTTTCCTATCTGCCGGCTGTCTTACTTTGCCTCTACAGGGTCAAATTAAATTAGCTAGCGAAACTGCAGACGTGATGGGTATCGATACCTAAACACGACAAAATAAAAATGATTTCATGTTTTTTTTTTTGGGTTAATGGTTAGTGTTGTTACTTAAAGTGTGAGTTGATAAAATCTGTTTTTATCGAATTGAGATATCGATACGAGTCTGTGAAGTTGTGTCTTGTGTCACGTCTGTGAAGTTTACCCAAAAAAAAACTGATTTTTAAACTGATATTTTAAGTGACTACACACTATCGGCGGTAGATGGCCCCACAAAAAAGATCAAAGTCAAAGCATTTATTTCAAATTGGCACATCTTCTATATCTATACTTATAATAAATCTGTAGAAGTGAAAATTCTGTACATTGAAGATATCAAAAAAATAAATGGCGGGGGGTGTTACTAGACCGACACCGAACCCAAAAATGTTATTAAAAAAATTTTTGTCTGTCTGTTTGTTCAGGCATCACGCAAAAACTACCGGTTCGATTACGATGAAACTTGGTATAATTATTCATTATTATCCTGGGTACTTTTTATCCTGGAAAAGTATATACAATAAAAAACAAACTTAATTTTGCAGTTCGATCCCTAGACCCGATTACTGCGCCAACCGCAAATAATAAGTTTGTCGTAGGTTACGTCACCCGCAGTGGAGTTCACTAAGGTTATGCTCTAAATGTAGTGCTGAAGGTTGAATTTGGCTTGCAGCGTTCGCAGAACACGCGTGGCGCGCGGCTGCCACGGATCGCTACCGTATATTATAAGGACATTTTTTGAACTTTGATTTGAACGGACGCCGGACGTGTCGAGTGGCGAGCGTTCGTTCTTATTTTAACTGCTACTTGCAATTCTAAACCGTGCTTTTCAGTGCGACCTTTTTATTCCTTTTAGTTTTTAGAGTTATTTAGGTTTATTTTTATAAGTCGTAGGTTTAGATTTTAATTTTAAAGTATAGGTAATATATTTGATAGGGTACGTAGTGACCGTAGGTTATTTTATAATACTGTTAGGTAGGATTAGTCATTCGTATAGATATTAGTTATTATGGATTTTGCTTATTTATTGAGTTTAGTTATCATCAAAAATAGGTTTATTTAGGTAGGTAGGTATTTTATTTTCTGTTATTGAGTTTTTTTTTTATTAGGTAGGTACTTAGGTAAGGATATCATATAGGTACCCTCTTAATCACCACTAATGAGACACAATTGGTTTTCTATTGTAATTAGCCACAAAGGGCCCGCGAGATAGATGGCATCCTGGGGAAGCACTGCATACATTTTATCCTGTTGGCACGTTCCCGTGGAATAATTTCCGACATCCACGCGGGCGAAGCCGCGGGCAGAAGCTAGTATATAATATAAGGCACGTTTGAACGTCAAAAATTACAGTAAAATAGAATTAATTCCAGTCGCCCCTTCCAAAACGTAGTTTTTGTATGGAGAAGAATGGGCAAGAAACTCCACCGTTACTCTTTTAAAATGTTTTAGAATATTTTTCATACATTAATTATATAATAATATGTGAAGACGATGCACCTAAAATAAATAAAATTACTATACCACAATAGGTAAAAGAATTAAAAATGAAACCATGACATCTAAATTAATTATGTCATAGATACATATGGTCCTCACATATTTACAAACATTGTAAAAGAAGAAAATTTTCATTAAAAAAAAGTTACAAAATTAACAAGTAGGTAATAACTAATAAGTCAGGGTGTGAGTTAAAGTAATTACAGAATGTAAATCAATGTCAAAAAAGAATAATTTTACAATTAAATTAGCAACCAGTTTGATTTTGTCTAGACTCTAGATTGTCCTATGGAGCAGGACCAGCATGTTTCCAAGCGTTTAATTATCATGGATATAATCCTATAATTTATAATATGCTTGTTTCACTAGCTATTTTAATTTTGACCCTGCATAGTTTCTGCTTTCACAATATTAATCTCTTCTCATTCATCTATCTGATATGTCTTCTCTTTATTTCGATATATGTACTAATGTACACTTTTAATTTATGATTTAATTTCTTTAAATACTTTCCATAATTAGTTCTCTGTATTGCATTCACAATAACTAATCTCTTACCATTAATCTATCTTTCTGATCTATCATATTTTCATTTCCATACTCATTTAATTAATGATCTCATATCTCCATTACCTACCTAACTTTTCCTTTCCTATATAACATCACAGTCATAACTCTCAGGTAAAGATGTGCCGACAGCATTATCTGCTTACATCATTCAGTATCAATAAAACTATCAATTTATCAACGATCGGATCTTCCATCTCGTGTGAAATGTGAGCAACTCTTACGCAGGTACTTGCGTGCAAGACCACTTGTCTTCAAGCCGCACAAACTGGGTCGAGCACTTTCCCAGAGCTTCACTTTACTCGCACTTTGACGCTTATTCCGATGCTTTTACGTTTGTAATAATAACAGACAATTAACGTATAGTATCTTTAACAAGACGTGGTAACTAATTATGGCAATGTTTTCAACGTATGAGAAACGGTGATCTTCGAGTTGTACATGATGACGATGCATGGCTGTTTTAATTGTTAGCTGAATCCTATATTTTACTGGTCGTTAGAGGTTTCGTTTAAGTCGTAATTTCATCTTTACGTAGCGCCTGGGATTCACACGTAAACATAACTAAGGACTGGAGTTTATTTAAGACCTATTTGGGAAATAAAAAATGCCGCCATTTATGGAGGTAAAACGATTTGAACCAAGCTTTTTAAACGAACTTACTTTACGTTATCGTCTTATAGTACACTCGAGAGCAATGAATCCGGGTCACTTGAAGAATCCTAAAAATCTCGGAAACTAAAAATGCTAGGTTAATGCAATAAATTGTATTTAATAGACAATGTAATACTCCTTAAATGAAGGTATTAAAACTTCTTAGTTATTGTAAAGTTATATCATAAAAAAATCAAATTTGAAAAAGGGCCACTTTCGAAGATGGAACTACGAAATTACAGCATTTGGTTTTGCTTTTGTTTGTAATCTGTCATTTATGTGGGTACATAAACCATGTTGATAGTGCTCTATATTCATTATTCAAGCTGAAATTATGTCGCTTACGCCTGAAGAATGCACCAGAATACTTACAATGCTGGAAACCGGCCGGAGTCAGCGCGATACAGCCAGGACTGTCGGTGTGTCGCTGTCAACAGTACAAAGAGTTCTCCGACGTTACGAAGAAACTGGTTCTAACCTACGCAGACCAGGAACGGGCAGAACCAGGTGTACCACAGCACGAGAAGACCGATACTTGGTGAACACCATGCTTCGAAATCGCTTTCTCACAGGAACTGAACTCACAAATCAGTTTCGACGCCTCGGAGGAAGTAACCCAAGTGCATGGACAGTAAGACGTCGGCTTGCTGAATCTAACTTAAAACCCCTTAGACCTGCAAACGGCCCTAAACTGGAGCGTGGGCATCGTATTTCAAGACTAAGATATGCCCAGAGCCACGTAAATTGGAGTATTGAAGATTGGTCAAAAGTTATGTTCTCCGACGAATCAAAATTTATGCTCTACAAGCACGATGGAAGACACAGAGTGTATCGAAGACCAGGGGAAAGATTCAAGCAAGCATGCATCGAAGAAAAAGTAGCCTACGGTGGTGGGTCTGTACTTGTGTGGGCCGGAATTTCTTCTGAAAGTCGCACAGAGCTGGTGATCATAGAAAACGGCTCTCTAACTAGCGTAAGATATGTGGAAGAAATCCTCAATGATCACGTTGGTCCATTTATGGTCAATTTAGGTGAGGATGCTATATTTATGCATGACAATGCCCGACCTCATACAGGTAGGATTGTGAATGACTACCTTCAAGAGATGAACATTACTCGTATGGAGTGGCCAGCGCGCAGCCCGGATATCAACCCGATCGAGCATGCTTGGGACGAGCTAGGCAGATGCGTAAAACAACGAAACCCTCCCCCAATCACGCTTCGTGAGCTCAAAATTGCTCTCACAGAGGAATGGGAGAATATTCCCCAAAATCGTATAAGGAACTTGGTGTACAGCATGCCAAACCGCGTAAACGCAGTAATGGAAGCACGAGGAGGCAATACGAAGTATTAAAATTCAAGAAAATCGTAATAAAGTTCAAAAATTTCATGTTTCCTATTTTTGTTTTAAGGAGAGATCAGCAGTTTTTTTCTTTATGTAATTTTGTGTTAATAAAATGTATGGTAACTCATATTTTTTTTACTTTCATTTAAGGAGTATTACATTGTCTATTAAATACAATTTATTGCATTAACCTATCATTTTTAGTTTCCGAGATTTTTAACATTCTTTGAGTGACCCGGATTCATTGCTCTCGAGTGTATTATGTCGAATTGAAGTTACAATAGTGCATAAATCATAAGTTATAATCATAGGCAAGCCCAGGGCTACCGCATTCTTCACTAAATTGTAGGCACTGCCGTCGTAACCAATGATTTATTTGTTCTTCATCATATCCTGTTTCCTGCTCATTGTTACAGTCCAATCAGAAACAGACTAGTTGGTATACATAGGACCATATGTAACGAAGTCATTTCTGGTAACAGTGGTAACTAAATATAAAGCTACGTGAACATCAGCTTCAGTAGTGTAACTCTGAAGAAACTCAATAGGTACCGCCTTCACTCCTCAAGGTCTGAGTCGAGCTATACGATTACTGACAAATGCTTGCACTGTCTGGACTGGTCCACTCAAATTTGTGTGGTTCTTTCGGCAAAAGACCGAAGAAATGGTCTTTTGCCTCACACCATCTGACCAAGATTTGATCTGGACTTTAAACGAGTTTGTTTCGCCATTACTTCTCAGTGGTAGTCAGATAGGAAATGTCGAATCCTTCTTAGCTTATTTTTTTATAATATGACGTGTAACAGTGATTCTGATATCTATTAACAGAATGAACTGAAAACTGAGAGTTTACCTCATTTATTTATTTAATACTTTAAGCACACCAATGTACAGAGATTTAAGGCAATATTTTATCAATAGTTGAGTGCCTGAAACGTTGCTGTTCAGAAGCAGTTCATTACGCTGCGGCAGTTTATAAATAGGCTTAAATGAGAAGACCACAACCTGTAAAAGGATAACAATCTAAATTACAAGAACCAGTAATAAACTGCATTACCGAATACTTGAGACCTCTTTCAATTACCGAAACAAGTTTACAACACAAGGCAGATTACTTAAAACAAGTTTGTGAAATAGCTTCCAGTCCGTAAAACAATGTCATGAGTATAAGTTTTGTTAAGGTAATAAAATTATAATGATGATCATTATTTTTACAACATACCTGCTTGAGTACTAATAAGGTACTTAATCTATACTTATAATAAATCTGTAGAAGTGAAAATTCTGTACATTGAAAATATCCAAAAAATAAATGGCAGGGGGTGTTACTTGTCCGACACCGAACCCAAAAATGTGATTAAAAAAATTTTTGTCTGTCTGTCTGTCTGTCTGTTTGTTCAGGCATCACGCAAAAACTACCGGTTCGATTACGATGAAACTTGGTATAATTATTCTTTACTATCCTAGGCACCACACTGGGTACTTTTTATCCCGGAAAAGTATATACAATAAAAAACAAACTTAATTTTGCGGTTCGATCCCTATACCCGATTACCACTGTCTGTACTGTACCAACCGCAAATACTAAGTTTGTCGTAGGTTGGGACACCCGCAGTGGAGTTCATTTTTATTCCTTTTAGTTTTTAGAGTTATTTAGGTTTATTTTTATATGAGTCGTAGGTATAGATTTTAATTTTAAAGTATAGATAGTATATTTGATAGTGTACGTAGTGACCGTAGGTTATTTTATAATACTGTTAGATAGGTTTAGTCATTCGTATACCTAGATATTAGTTTTTAGGGAGTTTGCTTATTTATTGAGTTTAGATTAGTTATCATCAGAAATGGGTTTATTTAGGTAGGTAGGTATTTAAATTTCTGTTATTGAGTTTTTTTTTTAAATTAGTTAGGTACTTAGGTAAAGATATCATATAGGTACCCTCTTAATCACTAATGAGACACAATTGGTTTTCTATTGTAATTAGCCACAAAGGGCCCGCGACATATGGCATTCTGGGGAAGCACATACATTTTATCCTGTTAGCACGTTCCCGTGGGTAAATTTCCGACATCCACGCGGGCGAAGCCGCGGGCAGAAGCTAGTTTTAAATAAATTGTTACTCTAATAATTTGTATTGTTGAACTATATAAAGATCCCGTATCATGCTTGCCTTTGTGACGCAAATCTAAACATATTCATTGAACTTAGATACTACTAGAGCTAGCATCCTTTCGTCTATGAAGACAAATACAGCCACTAGGCAGTCTATTCTGTAAAAATCTCACCGTGAAAACTTAGGTCAAGTGAGCTGAAATTCCACCTGGCGATCTATTCTGTAAAAATCTCACTGTGAAAACTTAGGTGAAGCGAGCTGTCATTCCACCTTGCGATCTAATATTCTGTAAAAATCTCACCGTGAAAACTTAAGTGAATCAGACGGGTGGGATGACAGCTCACTTCAAGTGCATTTCACCTAAGTTTTCACTGTGACATTTTTAAGGGAATAGACCGACTGATGACTGACGATATTGATAGCTCACTTCACCTACGTTTTCACGGTGTGGCTTTTACAGTATAGAACGGCTAACCGCAAGGTACAAGAAGTAGACCAAATTGACCAGGCAACCATAAAACAAGAGAGCATGCAAAACGCATAACACCTTTACAATACAAGTGCGAACATGGATTATAATGATAATGCAATCAACCTACTTACACGGTCTGCTGAACTTGGACGATGCATGGGAAATTCATTACCAATATTTTTTTGTTTCAACGCTGCATTATTAGGATTTGTTTGATACGGTATTTGACGATGGCCGATACTTACGAGTAAATGTTTTTTTGCGAACATGGATTTGATTTAAGGAACCGTAGAATGGGAAGTCCAGCTCGATAGATTCGAGGAGGCCGAGGTCGATAGGTTCCGTCAAAACTGGAAGGAAGACGCGCGGGCTCGCGAAATATGGAAGGAGTGGAGAGAGGCCTTTACCCATAGTGGAATAGCGTAGGCGGCATAAAAAAATTAATAAAAAAATGGGAAGTGTAAATGGAACCCTTAGCAAGATGGATATTTTATGTGAAGAAAAATCTAAAGTCATTTATATACAAATTAGGCTGCGAATCAGCACTTTTTGAACGTAAAAATTACATAAGACAGTCCCAAAAACGCCCAGCAACAGTTCTAAGAAGAAGAGAAGAAGAACAAGAAGAAGAATAAGAGGCGCAACAAACTCCCCAGCAGCAGCACAGCTGTCTGTTCAGTTAGAAGAACTGGATTCTATACAATAGTATACAAAGTAATAACACTATGAAAAAACAAATTAAATTATAAATTATTTGCCAGCTAGCACACGCCAATAGTAGAGTAGAAAATACATTTGGAAGATTAACCGATAGAAGAAGCAAGGGATACGGTCATTTTAACCAACGTGATTTGTGACCAGGAAATTAAGAAAATTAGCATTAGCAAAACTTTCCACGTCTCAATCAGTAGACATCTTTATTTCGCAATCTATTTGGACAGTTTACCGCGTTTTGGCAATAAAACTTTAATTTATGCGGCCTCCTCAGTTAAATTGGCAGATGAAATAGTCGGACATGATATAATATTTTGCCTGGCTCCAAGTTCCACATTTCTATGAATATTTATGATGAATTGATGAGTGTAGGCAGGATGCGTAACGTAGGTAGCGACGTACAATGACACCCTGTGGTACATTATAATGATCATTAGTACCTACATCTAATGAATACTCCGGCATAATGTGAAGTAACGCTAGACTAGAAAGCAGACGACTAATTTGCACAATTGCGGAGTAGGCACTTGCAGATATATTCCTCTTTCATATTACCTATGATATTACTATTCATAAACGTGATTAGCGACGGTTTAACCATACATTTTTGACTTTTAAACGTCAGTTAACTTTAATTAAAGTTTATAAATAAACCCCATTATGTATATCAATCTGCTTGACCTTTTCCCAACTATGTTGGCATCGGCTTCCAGTCTAACCGGATGCAACTGAATGCCAGTATTTTACATGGAGCGACTGCCTATCTGACATCCACAGCCCAGTTAATTCACTAATGGGAAGCCAAAGTATTGCCGAGTGTCATAGGATACATAAATATAGTTTATGTTAAAACAATAAATTTCACGCGGGCGAGGTCGCGAGCAGATGCATCGATACTACTGAAACCGCAGTACCCAGTCACGACGGATCAAACGGTTGATTTTATTGAAGGGCAGTCGAGGAAGATCTTTACGAGCTATTGTTACCGTAACATCAACGTAGGATTACCCAATTATGTATATTGAGGACTAATATAATAGAGCGTGTTCTGTGCGATAGTGGATTGTTCAAATAAACTTCACAATTCTTTATTGCATTCCATAATATTGGTTAACATGAGGCTAATTATGGACCCTGTCAGGCATAGCATAGTAATGCTGTGTCTGACAGGGTGCCGGACCGGGAATGCCCGGGAGTGCCCGACAGGGAATTGTGAAGTTTATTTGAACAATCCACTATCGCACGTGTTACCGAACAAGCTCTATTATATTGGTCCTGAATATACATAATTGGGTAATCCTACGTGTAGCCATAATTAATTAACCGACTGCCTTTTGCCGTGGAATATCGTAAATGTTCTCTCGAAAGCCTAGGGTACAGCTTGCTTGGTTGCAAGTAAAAGTTTATGAGGCACGCCAATACTTTCGCAGTAGCAATAAAATCTAACGATATTGCGGAAAAAATAGCATTTGGAAAGTGTCATTTTACCATTTCATGTGCCAAAAGGAAAATCTAGCACACAAACCAATCTAATTTATTTACTCAAACCGCTATTTAAATATTAACCTGCGAATATCGTAAATCTTCTTCCGCGTCACTCCCAAGCCTTGCAGAGAAAAACGAACATTCTGCAAATGTTGACATAATCGGAGTGCCTCATCTGCTCGCATGACTTGCCGGAATCTGCCGCCGACGCGCGGGAGAAACGTGGAATGCGTCGAAAGTAAAATTACAATGATTTAACGAATTGTGAATCGCCCGTCATGCTCAGCAAGTGAACGAGATCTAAGTATTGGTCTATCGTCTATTGGAAGACCGGATCTTTGTTTGCCATTTCCGGTGTTATTGCTGATTGGATGATTGAAGAAACTATTTCGACACTTTCATATCTAGACTTAATGAGGATAATAAACTGTTCACGAGTTTTTGTTTGTGATAGATTTACTTATAATTGACTATCTGATAGTTTGTTAATTAGCTTAGCAGGATCTCGGCTACCGTTTTGTTTCTTTTACTCTTCATTACATTCTTCCTCTTCATGTCGCTGGCACGACTGTATTTCAAATCTTGTTTACCCAAAACTTTGCCACTTTATTATATTGTACTTGATGGACACAGTAGGGTACTGTGTCCATCAAGTACAATATAATAAAGTACCTTCTATGCAATTGAAACGTTTTGCTTAGGTAAGTAGGTAGGTACCTACCTAAGCAAAACGTTTCAATTGCATAGAAGGTCCATAAAAGAAAGAAAGAAAATATGTTTATTTGCGGTAAACATTACGCAACTCCATCCAATTGCAATGTGGTACTGCTCGTAGGGATGGATGGACGGATGGATGTTTGTTACTCTTTCACGCAAAAACTTCCGTTCAGTAGTTTTTGCGTGAAAGAGTAACAAACATGCATCCTCACTACGAGCACACAGATAGTTTATAACCAGGATTAACACATAGGATACCTTTTATCCCGATATTCCCACAGGATTGAAATTTATGCGGGTGATACCACGGGGCGCTGCTAGTACATTAATATTACACTCAGGAGCCAGATATTAATATCAGCTACTAGACTACCGGGCAAATTACTCCCTTCGTTACTTTGATATTAATCTGGAGATACTAACCTCAAAATCCTCATAATATCTCATTTCATATCTCGGATCCAAAAAAACAACCAACTAAAGTGTTACCTACCCTTATAAATAACCTGCCATAAATAACAAAGTCCATTAAAAGAACCGCTAATTAGGTGAGACCTGACACTACTAACTTAATGCCCTGCTACAGAGGTCATTTTATGTTGGCCATCTCTTTAAAGGCGCCTGTGAGTCATTGAATACGGCGCTTATGGCCACGGACCAATTACGACCTTATTTTTCGTATTGTAAAACAAGTTTGATACAAAACCGCTGTCACTTGCATACTTTGTAACAAATTAATGGCGGGCCTGACAGTCGTTCCATAATATTGCTCTTGCGCATGGTTTTTTACAGTTTTCCTTTGTGGGTTAAACAGTTGGGTGCTCGTATGAATATACTTTTTGCACATCTTATCCTAGATACTAATATTATAAACGCGAAAGTTTGTACGGATGGATGGATGTTTGTTACTCTTTCACGCAAAAAGTACTCAAAATCAAAAGTCATTTATTTAAATTAGGCTGAGAATTAGCACTTTTCGAACGTGTAAATTACAAAAGACAGTGCCCCAAAAACGCCCGCCCTTCACCACTTCCTAGTGCTATCGCTGGGAAGAAGTTTGCCATATGTTAGGCCAATATACCAACAAATATAATAAAAACTATACGTACTCAAGCTAAAAAATAATTAACTAAAATTAAAATGTCTATAAAAACTTTTCTACTACCTAAATAAAAGACAAATGTAACATACCTACTGAACGGATTTGGATGAAATTTGGCACACAGATGGTTTATAACCAGGATTAACATATAGGATACTTTTTATCCCGATATTCGGATCGAAACTTATGCGGGTGAAACCGCGAGGCACAGCTAGTACGTATATAAACTTACGCCTTTTTACAAGGGAGTAGGCAGTACTAGTAAATTAATAGGAAAACAACGCCACCTGCTGCGATATTTTTGCTTCCTTTACGTTCAAACACCGATCATACTTTTTGTGTAGTACTTTATATATGAATCACTTTAATCGAGAAACTGTTAATACAAGATATTGCTGCTACGAGTATATTAAGCGCCTTTGAAAGTTGTGGTAGCAATATACATAAAAACTCGCTAAGAGATATTGACATAATTTTAATGCTAATTTGACTTATCATCTCTTCAGCCTGCAGAACTTTGCAGACCACAGCTACTTACTCATAATCTTTATCTATTTGCGGGTGTCATGGGCTTTACATTCCCTCAGTTGAAATGGCAGGTCTTGGCTTAAAACGAAATAGAATCTGCTACTAACAGCACCGCATCGACACTTACGCGGGTTCTTGCATTTTAATTTCCAAACTACTGTAGCGTAGTATACTCAGCCTATAACTGTTCCCACTGCTGGGACACAGGCCTCCTCTCGATGAGAGGGAGTGTGCCGTAATCCACCACGCGGGGCCCAGGGCAGGCTTGTACCTATCTGTTACATGTCTTCGAATTTTTAGTTCTAGGACATGCCGGTTTCTTCACGATGTTTTCAATCACCGTTTTGAGAGCAGCGGTGATGAAATAATACAAAGTAAAGCGCCTGTCAGGGTTTGAACCTACGACCTTCAACTCTGTACATATTGTAGCATAGTAAAGGCATAAATAAGCACGTATTCTTAATAGAACTTTCTCTTCTTTCAGAACCAAAGCACTGAACACTAATGTTTGGGTCGGCTGTGACGCGATGCGCGAGGAGGACCTGGAGGTGGCACTCAAGGTGGTGATCGTGGGCGACGGCGGCGTGGGCAAGTCCAGCATGATCCAGCGCTACTGCCGCGGCACCTTCACCCGGGACTACAAGAAGACCATAGGAGTCGACTTCTTAGAACGACAGATTGAGTGAGTTGTTTTGACGTATCGAATGCTAGCTAGAAGATAGAATTAATAAACAATAGGAACCCTTGAATGAAGACCAGCCAGAGACAACTGGAACTAGATGCTGTGCCCGACAGTGTCCATAATTGTGACTATTTTAATTATTTCCTACTATGTTTATACATTATGGTACGCAATAAAGAATTGAGAATTGAACCCTAGAATCAAGACCAGTCCCAGAAAAAACATTTCAATCCTATCCACCTTATTTCTCTCACCTACCGCCTGACGCAGGTCCTCTCCGGACACGGATGTTTCGGGAGGTTCCTGCACATCATCAGGCGGGAGGAGACGCCCGGGTGTCACCACTGTCAGGATCGCCCAGAGGACACGGTGGAGCATACGGTGGAGGTCTGCCCTGCTTGGGCAGAGCACCGCCGTGTCCTCGTAGAGGCGATTGGCAGCGGCGGCGACCTCTCGCGTCCAGCCCTGGTTCAAGCCATGGTCCGGGGCGAGAGGGAGTGGGAGGCAGTCACCTCCTTCTGCGAAGCAGTCATGCTAGCAAAGGAGGTGGCGGGGTGGGCGAGGGAACGCGCCTTGCGCACCTCACGCCTCAGCCGCCGCGGGAGACGCTCCGGGCGTCGGGAGCCGCGTGACGACTCCCGGCCACCGTAGGCGCGGGCCTGCGGGCGGAGAGTAATGGGTAGCTCTCCGTCCGATCAGGACTAGGCCCGTGCCGGACGGCGTGTCCGTGTTCCACGCGCGCCTCAAAGAGATGTCAGCAAAGTGACAGGGCCGAAGCCTGCCAGGGTAGCGGGAACATCCGAAAGGGTTTACCGCTGCCCTGGAACATAAAGGGCTAAGGAAGGAACACGGGTGGGTTTTAGTCAGTAAGAGTCTGACACTCCCTCCTGCTCCACCCAGAGCGGGAGGAGTCATTTGATGATTTCCCATCCTCAAAAAAAAAAAAAAAAACCACCTTATTTCGTTATCGGTAGCTGATAGCTCATGTAAAGTAAAGCAACTAGGATATACGGTTAGTCTAGGGTTGGCTAAGGCTCAGGAGGTTGCACTCAATGTGGACATCGTGGACAACGGCAGCGTGGGCAAGTCCAGCATAAACCAGCGATACTGCCGCGGCACCTTCACCAGGGCCTACAAGAAGATCATAGGAGTCGACTTCTCAGAACGACGGATTGAGTCAGTTTTTTGTAACTACAGAATGTTAGCTAAAAGATAGAACAGGGACCCTTGAATGAAGACCAGCCAGAGACAACTGGAACTCCGGAATGAGGACCAGTCTGGGACCGGTTTATTTAGTCATCGGTATGTCAGGTAAAGTAACTAGGAGATACAGCTAGTCTAGGGTTAGCTAAGGCTCATGAGATTGCACTCAATGTGTCATCGTGGACGACAGCGGCGTGGGCAAGTCCAGCATGATCCAGCGCTACTGCCGCGGCACCTTCACCAGGGACTACAAGAAGACTATAGGAGTCGACTTCTTAGAACGACAGATTGAGTGAGTCTTAAGGGCTTCAGTTGTTTGAGCTAAAGGATAAAACTAACACTCCGTTTCTTCGTTTCAGCAAGTCGTTTAAAAACAGGGACATTATACTTACCCCTCCATCTCTTTCTTCTTCAGTTTTCTTTCTTCATTAACAGAAAAAGTTGGTGGGTTCATGTTAAAACAAACTTTATGTACTGCTCGAAACTCGAGTCCTTTGAAGAATATCTTCTAACTAAGTAAGTACAACTTGGGTGCAACTGTTTTCTTGTCCCAGAAAAAGTTCAAAGTATTATATCAATAACACTTTTGAATATTTTTTTTAAATAAAAACAGTATTTTAGCGTCAAAATACCGAGCCTAGATAACCCTGAAGACCTCTTTAAGATAACAAAAACAAAATGGAGACCTAGATCATTAAGACCAACATAATCTTTGAATTAGCCACCCAAAGCGAACTAAGAATAAAAATAATTGACTGATCGCCGAGAAAAACTAAAAAGGCTAGATACGAGTAATTATGGGCTTTAATTAAATGAAGACATGCTGTGATGTCGTGTTCTAGATGCAGAATATGTACTCTAATTAGGGTAATCAAGCAACCACCGCAGGTGTGGTCTGATGTAGAATTGATAGAACCCTTGGAAGTCATCCAATGAAGGCAAGCAACTGGAGGAAATGATGGTAATTGAATTAACTGGACAGATTAAATAACATTTTTGTTTTGCGACCATCCTGCGTTTAACTACTAAAATGACAGAATATTCCCGTGTTATTTTAGTGGTGCTACTTTCATTTTAAATTCTGAAACAAGTAAGGTACGGTACAGTAGGTAAGGTACAGACGTACAGAGCGTCAGCATTTGCTTTTCGAGACGTTCAGGGCGGATGTGCCGATTAAATGAACACAATTCTTCATGATTCATGTCATTCGTGGATCTTTGACAATCGTTACGGATCGTCAGTAGCCCGAAAGTCTGACAACCAGTCTTACCAAGGGGTATCGTATTACCCAGTCACTGCAGGTTGTGGAGGTCAGATAGGCAGTCGCTCCATGTAAAATACTGGTATTCAGCTGCATCCGGTTAGACTGGAAGCCGACCCCAACATAGTTGGGAAAAAGGCTAGGCAGATGATGATGATGATGAGTTCTTCATGATTCAAGTTAATAGGTACACACGGCTACACATCAAGCTATGAAAACCAGTATTAGCTGACCGTTCATTGTGAGAAAATATCATACAAAGTGAGGCCAAGACAAACTGGTTTTGTATAGCTTGACGTGTAGTCGTGTGTACAAGCAAATTCGTATGCTCCTTACGCCTCGATGGCCACAAAGTGGACCTGTAATGTATGTGTGCCAAGACTACAGTGGCACATAAAATAGGCATAGGTAATTCTTAAATCTATAAATCCAAAAAATACGTTAAACCGACGTTCGTTTCTTGCCGCATCTCAACAACATTCATGTTTCATTAATCTACATTCTAACAAATGGCATTCCTTCATCCCCAGGATCGACGGCGAGGAAGTCCGGCTGATGCTATGGGACACGGCAGGGCAGGAAGAGTTCGACGCTATCACGAAGGCGTACTACCGCGGCGCACACGCATGTGTTCTCGCCTTCAGCACCACAGACCGCGACTCGTTCCTCTCACTACACTCTTGGAAGCTTAAGGTGACTATCTTTTGAAACTTCGAATCATTATTATCACCCTATAGCAAGCCACTGCTGCATATAGGCCTCAGCAGTGCGATTCTGCAACCATCTCACCGTGAAAACTTAGGTGAAGTGAGCGTGGAGTGAGATGTCATTCCAGCCGATCGAATCTGTAAAAATCTCACCGTGAAAAGTTAGGTGAAGTGAGCTTAGAGTGAGCTGTCAATAGTGTCAATCCCTAGATATTAGTTGGAATGACAGCTCACTCCACGCTCACTTCTTTCACGGTGAGATGGTTACAGAATCGCACTGCAGTTAATGCTAGGGATTGACACTATTGACAGCCCACTCTAAGCTCACTTCACCTAACTTTACACGATGAGATTTTAACAGAATTGATCGGCTGGACCCTCTCATCCTTCTGCTAGGTACGCTTACCTATGCTAGCTTCCCTTCGAAGATCGTCGCTCTAAGTAATCTGAGAGCATCCTACTGCTTGCCGCAAGTGCAAACCAAATTGGTCAGCCGAATAAAAATAAAAAACATGAGCTCTATTTACCGAGTTCTGAATTCCATCAATTTCCTGATTGGAGAAACGTTATCATTTATGTTTACAGTTCATTCAAATTAGATTACCTACTTATTTATCAGTGGCGTGCACACAGTTTTAAGACAGGGTAGGCAGAAAATTGTACTCACCAAAAATACTACACGTTGGTTTTGGTTCGTCGTCTTGTCGATTGATGATGTAGGTAATTGCCAAATGCCAACTCAAATGTCCATAGATTGACTGATTTTATAGACATATCAATTTACTTATATTCGAAGTGGCCTTTCGGCGCGTTTGTTTGATGGTTGGTAATGTTTGTGTGATTTGCAAAATTTAAATAAAATCATTGAAAAGGTGGTGGTGTGAGTATACTAAGTAGGTACCTATATAGGATTGTTTTATTTGTATATTAAATCTACACGCCTATCTTTCTGTAAGAATATCTGCAATATGGAATCGTAAAAGTTGGGAAGGCGTTTTATTTCCGTAAGAAGGTTTTTTTCTATTGAAATCGTGGAAAGATCTGTAAGTCGTTGCTGGCCTTGTGTATTTCTTAAGTAGGTGTGTAAACGTTTTAGCGACGAGAATGACCTTTCAGTTGAAGCACTGCTCGCGGGAACTGTAACAATTAATTTTGCCAAACGCAGTACTTCGGGAAAAACTGTATTTATGTTATTTTCGTAAAAATGTTCTATAATTTTGTAAATACTAAGGTTTTTGAATTCGGCAGATTTATAAACACATTTGAGCTCATTGATAAGGCGGTCTAAGTTAAAGTCGTATAATTTATAAACATTTACGAATTGCGATACTAATTCAACCGGAAAATTGTCATTATATTTATTGAAATTTTCGCATGAAAGTAGTCCAAAAAATGTTAACTCTTTCAGATTTTTATATCGGTCGCGACATTCGATGGATAAATTGTAAATTTCAATAAAAATGCGCTTAAAATTGGTTTTCGCGTCCACAACATTACGTTTTTGTTTTGGCGACCCTGTGATTATTTTTACGCCTTCAAAAATTAATTCAAACCTAGATCTGAATGATTCCAAAAATGATTCAAAGTCCCTAATTTTTTTAATGCAATAAGTCACATCTGATGTCTTTTTTTGCATAATTTCGTAAAGCACATTAGTTTCTGCGAATATTTCGTTTAAACACATGAAGTAAAAACTGGAATTGAAAGTCTTTTAAATTGTGTAACAAATACGAAACTTGACTTAATGTCTCACCATCCCAAGAGTCTTCGTTTTCAGCCATATCCTCAAATAAATCAACTAAATGTAAATAAGAATTGAAAATTACATTTACAGTACGCGAATTTGTAAGTCCATCGAGTGTCAACAAACGAAACAAAATAACCGATTACTGTGTATGCAACCTGTCAGCCAATGAGATGAATCATATTGTTTTGTATTGAATTTACGATTGACTTTACCTTTTTTTTTATTAATTGCAAATCCGGTGTAGGACGACCTATCTCGTTAACTTGTTTTTTTTTCACTAAAAGATAGTTTTGAAAACGCGTCATATTTTATTTTATCAATACACACACCATCTGAACAACTTTCACAGACAATATTATCCATTTTTCACTCTAATCACAATGTTAAAATCCTAAATATCTGATAGCGTAAGTCACAAACACAACACACATCAAACAATAATGGCTACTATTGACTATTGAAATTACGTAGTAAAAAGGAAAATTAATACGACAAAAAAATTATGGCAATCTAACTATATAAAATTCAATGAAACAATGTTACTTCTTAAAATATTCGCATTGCATAGCAAACTTTCGTCGGAAATGTTCGGTTAGGATCGTAATTTTTCGTGAACAACTCGAACAAGACACTGGCTTTTCATGCAGTTGTGTGCGTGATTTTTGTCATTGTGTGTCAGCAAAGCCCACGTAGCTATAGGAACGCACACACATAAAAATACGCATGACCACGAGTTTCCACGGAGCACACATACAATATATTCAGAGACGAATAGTTTGTGTCTTTGCCGTTGCAAAGGCGAGGTGGCGCTAGTGCAGTAAACTGTATCGATCTTAATGATAACACCGGCACTCGATAGGTGGAGCTGATTTATGATTTAAGATTTTTATGTTGTTTTGTTTATTGATAAAATAATATTAGATCTATTATCAGAACTAGGGTAGGCAGTGTCTTTCTGTCTTTATGGAACGCACGCCACTGTTATTTATAAACTTTCATCGTCAGATATGCGCATTTAAGTACTAAATATAATTGTTTTCGTAGAAGTCGAAGTAGGTTGTTATGAAAAGCTTGGTCAGATATGAATAATCTGGGATCCCTTCTTTTCGCATAATATTCTTTTTCCTAATATACTTTGGCATAACGATTTTGGCATAATTCGTTTTGCCATAATAATACTTTGCCATATTTTTTTTTGGCATACAGTTTATGTTGGCATAATTATCTTGAAGGCTAATTTGTTTTGGCATAAATTTAATTCGCATAACGTTACTAGGCCTAATGATTATTAGCATAATAATATTTAGGCATGCAATTAATAGAAATAACGGAAACAAAGAGTTATTTTTACGTATTTATTTTCAATCAATTCTGAATCACTTTTTCCAAGAGTCAGGGTGCCCCAAGGTCTAACAAATCTCGATTTAGTAAAAAGGCAATGAGAACTCACGATGCAAGAGCGAGCGAAGCGAGCTCGGGAATTGGGGCACCCCGACTCGGACAGGTTAGGTTCGAAGGGGATGACGGGGGCTCAAGTGAGCGAGCGGAGCGAGCGAACGAGCCCCCGTCATCCCCTTCGTGTTAGGTTCCTTTAAACCCTGCAGACAGAAATAGGGGCCCCGCGAAGCGGGGCTCCGTCGACTATGCCTTATTATTATTATGCTTTAGAACTTTATGCTTAATAAATTTATGCTTTAGAATATTATGCTTAATCATTATTATGGTTAGAGAAATTATGCTTAAAAAAATTATGCGTAAGCTGTTATGCGTAATTATATTATGCGAAAATATAATTATGCCAAACAAAATTATGCTAAGTTATATTAGGTCTTAAAATTTTATGCAAATGGATAGGGAACCGAATAATCTATGTATTGCAATGCATGTATTCACCAAATAGCTCGTAGGTACCTACAAAAATATTCAATAAGTTAAAATGAAACCAAAGACCCTCTATAAAGTTCTGCATTAAAACCGCTTTCGACAGCAACTTCATGCTAATCGAATCGCAACATCTTACATAGTTGGAAGAGATTTGATTTCGCTACCATGTAAATAGAACCGTATTACTGAGTGCATTTGGCAAGTGCAGATAATTTTATACCAGATACTCGCTACATCTACCTTAATACTCGCACATTGGCCATTGGCCGCATTTGACCCTGTTAACGATTGAACTAACTTGTACATACATTCATGTTAATGTTTCTCGTTCTGGTTATTATAGAGATCACTTTTTGCGCCATTTTTATTGAGACCATAGTCACGAGCAGCTGAGAAAATGTTCACGTTTAAAACATAAGTAACGTTGGTATTTTATAAGGAACACAGTATTTATCTACCTAAAAAGCGGTCTATCGGAACATAAATCTTCAAAACATACATTTTAATGCCTAGCTCTTAAAATTCAGTTTCATGTTCCGAAGTATTTTGTTAATTGAAGCAGCACATTAAGATAAGTGAGGTCGTGACTCGCTCACACAGCCGCCCGTGTCCCGACACGGCTTCACTATCTAATACACAGATATCAAGTAACGCACATCGACTGTTTACATTACGCCAACTATATTTGGACCGGGTACATTCATCTCCGATCTTGGAATCATTAGCAAAGATGCACGGGTCTCACGCGTTCGTTTTTTCCTTCGCCTGTTTACTATGTGGAGTGAATTCTATGATAAATGTCAGCAGAGAGTCGACATGTACACAATACTACGCGTCAGGGCAAAACTATGATCTGAACGAGTTGCCGGCACAAATGTATGGAGTGTACTTCTGGCCACCGAATCAGAGGCAGAGAGACAGTTGCGAGAACATCACCTTCAAGAAGTTGACGCAAGAAGATGTGGCAGTGGCTGGCAATGAGTGTAGAAAACTTAACTTACCGGTGAACGAGAATGTGGTGAAAGCGACATACATCAATAATGCCGGGAAGACAGTCAATTTACTTTACTATGGCGATGCGGAAGTGAAGGACATGTATCGTGGTTGTGAAAAGAATATAGCAAAGTATATATTTAAGAAAGTGAATGATAATTATGTTTTGGGGATCAATTGTTCGGCTGGTGGCAGAGGCATATTGTATGCTAAGTATCTGCCAAGCTTTTCGGAAGTGCAAACCGTCGTAGATAGCATAGAAATCATGAGTGGACGAGAAGGAAGCCCTGATTGCAGTCTTAGTAGTAGATAATCCTACAAATATTTTATGTATTGCCTATATAAAAATCTACTTATTAAAATGACGTAAACTTCAATACGAGTTGTTATTAATTAATCCATGTTATCTTCAAGGAATAGGTAATTAATGTGATCATTTAATGTATTCTTGTGAAGCGCAGAAAGTATATACGATTTTATTTTGTTTTCAGGTGGAGAATGAGTGCGGGGAGATCCCCACAATCATAGTTCAAAATAAAATTGATTTAATGGATCAATGCGTCGTTGGACCGTAAGTATCTTTTTTTACGATTTGTTTATTTTTTTTATGTCTGTTGAAAAGATCGATTCTCATCTCTATTTCCAAGGGTGGTGCAAGTTTAAGTAGTATACTTCACATATTTCAATGATACATGGATAGAATATAAATGGACTGAGTATAAGGCCCTGGGGCACACTTATTTTTATTGAACACATTGAAGATGAAATAGATGTTATTCATGCATAAAAGTTTTGATGTCGGAAAGAAAGTAACTTATTACGAATCTGCATTCGAGATATTTTCTGCCTGATAATTTATATCAAACTGTAAACCAATTTTAATGAGTGTATATATCGAAGCCCATAGAAAAGTCGCAGAACTAACCAACATCTTTTCTACGTGACTGTGAAGCATTGACACTTACATTTTTGTTGGAACACTTTTTTTTAATCAGCCTGTGTCGTGATGGATTCCTACCTAGACAACATAGGCATTTAAACACCCCAAAATACTTCTACATAAACCCAACTACGGCTCTAAATCTATGACCAATAATTTATGATGAATATCTACTTTCCAGAGACGAAGCTGAGCTGGTAGCGCGTGCGCTGGGCTGTCGACTGATGCGGGCGTCGGTCAAGGAAGACGTGAACGTGGGGGCAGTGTTTAGAGCGTTAGCAGCAAGATGTCTGTCCGACATGCGGCGAGACGACGCTGATGCAATGCCGCCGTGTCAAGCACCCGTTATAGGTAAGATTCTTCTTCTTTCATTATTACCTACCCAGTATTAGGCAACGCTAGGCCAATCTTACCAAGAGGTATCGTATTACCCAGAAACTGGGTTGTGGAGGTCACATATGCAGACGCTCCATGTAAAATACCTAATGGTATTCAGCTGCATCCGGTTAGAACGGAAGCCGACCCCAACTATTTCTATAAAGGCTACCTATATTAAGACTAGCCGACGCTAAGCGATGTGGCGGCACTTGAGGCCTATGTCCAGCAGTGGACATGTTTTGGCTAAAGTGATGATGTCTAGGTGAAGTGTTTGTCGAGCCTTCTGAGCCTCTTGTGGGCAGTAATTCTCATCCATTACTGAAGAGTTGTCATTATTGTGATGCGGATAATTATCATCAATTCGATGGGATTACTGAACAGGACCAGTCACTAAAGCAAATGAAAAAGGTGGCAAAATGTAGTTGCTCTCCATTGAATCTTTAGAGTGATAAAATGAAACGAGCGCTATATCTATATCTGAAAAACAGTTCTTCGAAGTTAAAGTTAAGCAGTTCTTATTAATGAAACCAAAACTGTTTTCAGGAACCTTTACAAATCACAACAGCAACGGAACGATCCTGCTGCGACCGACGAAGCACCGGCCTGGCGGCAAGAAGAAGAACGTGCTAAGAAACGCTTGCAGACTACTGTGATGTCAACACAACCCTGTGTAACTGCTCAACTTTTAACTTAATGTAATACTCTTCAACCGCGGAAGTCCCCGCTGATGGAGGAATATAAAAACGAATTGAATTGGACCTAAATTAAACCCTCGAAAGTACCCTTTTTAAGACAGTGTTTACTCCTGAAAACTCGTAATATTAATAATTCATTTTGAAATTACTTTTCTATCCGTTTGTTACTTGGAATCAAAAAATTTTAGGGACAGCATATACTAACGAATTTAAAAAAATATCTATGTACTATACAGTCGAGCAAAACTAACGAATTAAAAAAAATATCTAGGTACTATTAGGTAGTGAAAGTGCATCTTTCAAGTGCAATAGTCCCTAAAACTAAGCTGAATTTCCTGACAACAACCCTAATTTTAGTCGATTAAGAAAGCTGTTTAGTCATATTTTAATGTTTTTTTAGTTAGTTGATATTAAAATAACAAAGCTATGTAAATATTTTGTACTTATCTAACTATTCATTTTATATAAAAATAAATTATTTGCAAATATCGAGTTTTGTTTTAATAATATTATTACAAATCAAAGGTCACCCTTCCCTAAAGCTTGGGACTGAAATAGGTAAAACAGTGTAGCTAGCCCGGCTAGCTAGACTATTTTACCTATATCAGTCTACCCTGGCGCTGTGTTACAGCTAGCCTAGTCGTAACACAGCGCCAGGGTAGCGCGCGAAGCGGGCGGCGAGCAATGGGCAGCCCGCCGCCTGGTAAGGACCAGCCGGTCGATTCTGTAAAAATCTCACCGTGAAAACTCAAGTGAAGTGAGCTTGATGTGAGTTGTCAGTAGTGTCAATACCTAGCATTAGGTGGAATGACAGCTCACACCACGTTCACTTCACCTAAGTTTTCACGGTGAGATGGTTACAGAATCGCACTGCAGGCCCGGGTCGACGGCGCGTTGTGTTCCACGCGCGCCTCAAAGAGATGTCAGCACGAACTGACGGGGTCCGCTAGGGCCGATGCCTACGGGGTTTTCGAAAGAGATACCGTGGCCCCTGGCACAGGCAACTGAAGGAACACGGGTGGGTTTTAGTCAGTAAAAGTCTGACACGCCCTTCCGCTCAGCCCAGAGCGGGAGAGGTCATTTGATGAATTCCCACCCAAAAAAAAAAAGATAGCGCGCGAAATTCAATTTTTCTTCCTTTTTTTTCGCGTGCTACCCTCGCGCTAAGGGATAAAGGGTTATCGATACAGACAACATGTATTAGAAATGTGTGGTCATATTTCAGAGTGTAGTACAGACAGAATAAATTGTCAACTGTCCCTTACAAAACTTTAATACATGCTCGACCTTAACGCATTAATGTACGAGACGGCTGATTATTTTTTCGCGATTACGATGTTGATCCCAGGGAGAAAATTGTTCAGTTTGATGGTTTGTACCACACCCTTAACTATGAGACCTTTCTTGCTTGAAGTGAGCGTGGAGTGAGCTGTCATTCCAACTAATGCTAGGGATTGATACCGTTGACAGCTCACTCTAGGCTCACTTCACCTAACTTTTCACGGTGAGATTTTTACAGAATCGATCGGCTGGTGACTTTTTGTTGTTTAAGGCGCGTTAAGAAGCAAATAAAATAAAAGACAATAGCGCATGGCGGCAACAAATAAAGTTCAAAATAACGATTCATTTGATGTTAGTTAAATCGAATGCCCATCAAAAAGCAATTTTGCAGTTTTAATTAAGTCAAAAAATTGCTGACTATTTTTTATTTGATTGAATTCCCTTTATTATCATTACTTTTTCATTAGAAATTTCTTTGCGACGAAATATATTTTTTTGAGCTGTTTTACTAATTTTATATCATGATAGGTACCTACTATTTTATTTTTCTGAAATATTTTTGAATAAATCTTTTCTTTGAACATTTGACAACACACTCAATTTTTCTGGCTTGTAATATGTCCTACCTAACCTAACCTAACTGTGCGACAAAAAACTGAGCGTTTTACAGTGCCCTACGTTTGGGCAGGCAGCGCCTTAAAATACAAGTTTTATACCAAGGGTATCATGTTCCCTTATCAGGTAACACGCATATTTATCAGTAGAACAACGTTATTAGCATTAGGTATATATTATGAAAATGAAGGGAGAACAATATGCTACTGTTATCTAATCACATAAACACACGTCCACAATATTTAAAAAAAGTAGGTAGGTAGGTAGGATAGGCGATAATATTACTTATAGCAGAACTCTGAAGTATGAACGATATGAAAGATATGACCAACACCCTAATTATAACATGCTAATATGTAATCACAATTGGAATTACTTTGAAGGATATTGCTAATCCATTACTCTATAGGTATGTTCGAACAATTTATCTGCGCAACAACGTAAATAACGCAATGAATAATAATAATATCCCTGGACATTTCACAGCGCCATCTAGTCCCAAGCTAAGCAACCTAATGCTTGTGTTATGGTAACAAGTTGGCTGATAAACTACTTATATACATTTTATTTGTAAATACATACATATTATAGATAGAAAAACACCCAGACTCGGAACAAATACATGTAGGTCATACAAATATTTGTTCCGTGCGGGAATCGACCCCCCGACACGCAGCGCAGCAGTCAATCGCTTAACCACTGCGCCAACCGTTCCGTCAATGAATGTTGATGAACTGTCAAAATGAAAGCCATTGCTAGTAGCAATGCCTTTCATTTTAGTGGCTGTAGCAATTTGCTACAGTTCCTCTAGTAGCAGTAGTTCGGTTGTTAGTCCGGTTGACCGAACGTAATTACCCCGCAGAAAATGTCGAGCAGGTTTGTGGCATTTCTAAAAGCCGTCCATGCTAAAGCTAATATTATTCCAAAAAAATGTCTTGTAAAATGAATTAAAAGCAAACGACCATAGTGTATGCACGGTGCCCATAATTAACTTAATTAAGCGCACCGTGTGTAATCATTAAATCCTTTGAAAAAATAAATCCCTGGAGAGAAGCTCAGTCGTCCTTAGTACCCACTTTATTTATTTATTTAAATGCCTTAAAATTATCATTACAGGTCTTGAGGTTTGTGATCATTATTTACCTAGGTACACAATGTTGCATAGAAGCACCCTTTAAAATGTTAACAGTATAACCCTGCCTTTACCAGTCGGTACCTAGGTACTAGTTGCATAATGAACGCGCGAAATTTACTGCTAACCGTCTTTAAAATAGACGAGATACTGCCGCTGTTCAGTGTTACTGTGAAGTTTAAGACTTCAAGCTTAAACTAATCAACATGTTCAACTTATTCGTGGTGTTGGTAAGTTATTTAATTATTCAATTGGTCTTACGAGCTAACAGATTATAATTATATTATAACCGGCCTTTTTTTTCACTCTATTAGTTTTAAGGCTATTATAAGCATAATCAGCCTATAATATTCCCACTGCTGGGACACAGGCCCATAGAGTATAGTAACTAAAAAGCACAGGCCTCTTCTCTTCGAGAGGGAGTGGGCTGTAATCTATCTCGCGGGCCCAGTGCGGGTTGGTAGTCACAAGTCTTCCAATATTTGGTCCTAGTTACCTCACGATGTTTTCCTTCGCCGTTTTGAGAATAATGTACACAAAGCAAAGTGCCTGACTGGGTTCGAACCTACGATCTACAACTCGTAAGTCGCAGCCTCTGCTCCAAACAGAAAAATCTTACGAAGATTTTGCGTTATTTTACGTTGTGTTTTACCGACAGATTTGTGCAGTATGTTACGTGGCGTACGGGCTGGAATACATAGCTCGAAACACTGAAATACCTGATATCCCCGACTTCCCTGGTGCGACCTATATACCATAATGGATGTAAGTGTACATACAGAGCATATAGTGGATCACTTATAATTGTAGGGACCAAAGTAAATGAGATTGTTTAAAAAAGAAACACTGGCGCCGATTCTCTTTTTCACAAACTAAACTAAATTTAAGTTCAGTGCATCTTTTTCTTTCTATTTCATTAAGAAAGGGACAATTAATTAATTTGACAGAAATTAAGATACTCCATAGACAGTTTAGACGTGATTAAAAACATGGCTACCAAAAATACGTCAATTTACGTCAGGCGCTGACTAATTCGACAGGACTAATCTAATATTTTATCTTCTGTCCTTTTCTTAATGAAATAGAAAGAAAAAGATGCACTGAACTTAAATTTAGTTTAGTTTTTGAACAAGGGAATCGGCGTCATTGGCGACATTTTTAAGGCAGGCGTCCTTACATTACGCAAAATTGAACCCAAAATTGTGAGTGGATACGCCGGGACGCCGTAGGAGGACATATTATAGTAACCTTCTAACTAGCCTGTATTTGTCCCACTGTGGGGCATACGCCTCCCTCTCCCTTTTCCACACAATTCTGTCTTTTATTGGTAATATTCTTAAGGTCTGCAGTGCGATTCTGTAACCATCTCACCGTGAAAACTTAGGTGAAGTGTGCGTGGAGTAAGCTGTCATTCCAAATAGGTACCTAATGCTAGGGATTTACACTACTGACGCTCACTTCACTTGAGTTTTCACGGTGAGATTTTTACAGAATCGACCGGCAGGTGCGTAGTACTTGCAACTGGCATGCATACATATATGACCAGCACCCTAATTGCGTAACACACGATCAATCGGAATCGGTTTCATTTTGACAGTTCAACAACATTCATTGCGTTATTTACGTGTTGGGCAGACAAATTATTCGAACTTATGAAGCAATGGATTAGCAATTTGCTTCAACATGATTCTGATTCCGATTGATTGTGTGTTACGCAATTAAGGTGCTGATGTATGAACATAAACAGATCTCTTCTTTGGTGCTTTATCATCCCGAGTAGGGTTGAATCCACTCTCAATTTTCTTCGCAGCCTTTTCTTTCTAAGACGCGCAGAGGGGCCTTTCTCCAGCCTGCTAGTCGTGGGTACTGCTTATGCCTAACTTCCTTATTTGGACATACCGATACTTATATGAAAATACACAGTAATCTTACGTTCATATGCTTTTTACGTTTTAAAGGTAATACTTTATATTTTTCAGATCCCCAGTTTGATGTCAGTTCACCTACCTGCGCACATATTTGACACTGCTCACGAATGTTTTGACCGAATATAATACACTAAAAAGTTCAATGGTTTTTTTTTTTTCAAAACTCGTAAGGTTACGGTCGTATCATAATTTATGTAAAAGCAGCGCAGGGTCAGTTTTCACTTGGATTTACGCCAATGTAAATTGGATCTTAGTACGTCGTGACTAGGTTGGTTTTAAATTAAACACAGCAAAAAAGATTAAACATTATGGTATGTATTTAAAACGACGTCGCTATAACAATTTAAAGACCTAATTGTTCAAGAAATTGCTAAATCACTAAAAAATGCAATGAAAAATACAATGATACTGTTACAAAAACTTTCTTACGACATTTTATCAATTACAGGATGATACTGTCCATTAACAATCCCAAAAGAAGTCCCATAACATTTACTATTTAAGCAGCAAAACAAATTTTAAACATGTGAAATAATACTTCACCCTGTATTTAAAATGTCGTTCACAAACATCAGGCTATCAAATTACGATTTATTTTCAAAAATGTATGAGCGCCTTAACGTGTTAGAGAGATCCTCAGAATAAGGCTAAACTTCTATTACATTAAAAACGGCTATAGAACATACATTCCAGCCGCGCGTTTGTGGCAGTGGACACGGTTGATATAACATTAGTAGTGTACACTCACCTTAAGCCGACTTAAAAAGCTAATAATTGTAACTAAATAAGACATACGGGTTGTACTTACGCATAGTACTATAAGGTTACAGTGTACTGGGCAATAAATATAACACATCGAACTAGCCATCATTCGCACTGCGATTTTTCACTCTATTGGGCACTGGATTTTCAACTCTCTGTGTTGAACGGAACGTTGAGAATCTAACAGCATGCAACCTTTCGCGTCAAAAAAGCACACTGTTGGATTGTCAACTCTCGGCGCTGAGCAGTGAGTTGAAAATCCAGTGCGCGATAGAGACAGGTATGAATGACAGAGTAGACACTACAAACCCGATGTTTCCCAAAAACTCGATGTGCCATATTAAACGCCGAGTACAGTACGATCATTGGAAATTGGCGATCTCAAGCACTCATACACATACAACAAATCAATTTTCTTCACAACTTAGCAAATAATGTGATGATTTGCAAATATAAAACCAATACAAAAGTAATGAAGTACAATTTTAACCTTTTGAACGCCATTGTCACATATACGTGACGCAAGCGCGTGCCCTGTACGCCAACGACACAAATATGTGACAAAAAATGCGGTGCACTTTTGTCACGAAATAAACAATTAAATCATTTTGGAATCCCTATTCAATTTGGAGGTATTTGCGGTGAAATTGTGGCTTGGCGTGGAGGGCACGCGCGTGCGTTTATGCTCTGGCGTTCAAAAGGTTAACCTTATTCGATGTTGGTAGTATAGTCGACCGACCTTGTAATTGTTTTACCACCCTAAGGTTGACTGTCACTTGCACGTCATAAAACGTCAACGGCTATTTTTGCTTAAAGTCCAATGGGACTGTTAGATAATTTCAACCTTACTGAAGTTTCAATTTACTGGGAGTATTTATCTAAACTGCTGAAGCAATTTTACGAAGTTGATTTACATACGGTACATGGGAATATTCTTTGTTCTTTTAGTCTCTAATAAATAGGGGAGGGGCCAGAGCGGGCTGAAGGTTAAGGCTTATCACACACTTGGCTGGGGCACAACAGTATTATATGACGACCAGCATCCTTATTGTGTAACACTGTCAATATCAATCTGAATAATTTTGAAGTATATTGCTAATCCATTGCTTCATATGTTCGAAAAATTTGTCTGCTCAACAACGTTAATAACGCAATGAATGTTGTTGAACTGTCAAAATGAACCCAGTGCTCGTGTGTGTGTTACGCAATTACCCCGCAGGTAGTGAATTGATAAAATAGAAGTAGGTATCTTTAAATTAATTAAGGTAAGGTCAGTTTGTCACAGTGTGTTATCAAAGAATATTTGCTCAGAGCAATTTGTAAAAGACAACAATATTGATTATAATCAGGCGACAGATTTTAACCTTTAGGTATATATAAAATCTAATAATTTAAATACATAATATTGAGCATAGGTTTTTTTGGATTAAGTAAGTACAATTTTAATACCCTTACAGTAATAGAATATTTCCTTCTTTCGAATATTTTACTTTTTTGTGGTGTTTTGGAAGTAACATACTATTGACACACACAGATGAATACTTTGATGATGAATAAAATATTAATTTTGCTTTGCCATTTGACACTAATCAACTTGATAACAAATCGAGCAGAAATTATACAAAATTTTACGATCACCAGTGAACATACTTACATTCACTACATTTAAAATGTATTCATAAAAAGACTTACGATAAACAAGCAAACACGAAAATAGGTAATTTCAGGTGTAATTTTACCACTATTATCTACTTAAAGTGCAAAATGACGATATTGAGCCTCTTATTAAAAATGCTTACAGAACTGGAGCCTTTATCAAGTGGCCCTACGGTCCTTCCAGATATTTTACCTCTGATTTTGCATCCCTACCCAAATCAAAGTGATCTTTATTCTCATTCTTATAAGGTTGCTGCTGCCAGAGGTGAAATAACTGTGAATGGACTGTATGAATGATTTTATTTAGATTGTTTTATAAAACACGGCGCATTTCCGTTAATCACTGTCAGAAATGTTCAAGTGCATTCGAATATTTTTTTTTTACTACAATTTCTCATAAGCCCATTAAATTCACTACAACATAAGCAAAGATTTATATCGATAAATTCGCCCGACCGCGTCAAAAGAAAACATTTGAATAGTATTATTTCGCTTATTCCTACTGAAAATCGTATCTACTATTCCATGGGGGATCTGTCAGCTCACTCTTTTCAGTATGGTTTCGCGCGTACTATGCACGTTCAGGGCAAATCTAACGATTTAAATCTTTGGATATAAGGTGATACAGACTGCTGTAGGATAAACAACTGACAATTTCGTTGTTATGCTTGCTGCAATCCGGCTGTGTAGGTGTGTAGCATCATGTATAATAAAAACATGTAACATGGAACTATCAAGCGTAACATGAAGTAATGTACAGTCAACAGAAGAGTTTGGTTTACAGGCAAGAAATACACTTTGGTCCATTTTTTTGTACAAATCTCATGTCAAGTTATCGGCCGTCGACTGTTTCGGTCAACCAACCACGGTCCCTGACACGAAGTTTGACAGTGTGTTAGTAAATGTTTGTGTAGCTTAGCTGGGTTAAGAATCCCGCGAAAATAAACTTTTCTCACGTTTTTTGCAATTAGCAGGGCATTATTAGGTTATATGTTTATGCTATATTCAATATTTAATAATTAATTTATATAATAAATTAATAATAAATAATAGGGTGATTTGAACTTAAAAAGTTGTGTTGATGATTTTAACGATTATAATTCTCTAAATACATACTTGTTGTGGTCGCAAATCATACTTTGATCAACATAGAACCTGACACAGACCTGCAAATTGAAAAAACATAAGAAAAATTGAATTTCGCTAACTTAGCGCATCTCTTTTAAAACGCTGAAGGTCAATTCTCGTAATTTAAAACGTTCAAAATCTAGTCGCAATCTCATCTCGGCGACAAACAAATGTCAAAACTTGACAAAAGTGTAGGGAAATTAGAGGTATTTTTGACAAATTGAGACTGAAATCAGACTGTGAACATTCTTAAAATTACGAGAATGGCCCCTCTGTTTTCTTAGCTGCCTGTATATGCATTATCTTTTGTTGGCGGTACTTCGTAGAGTATTTCCTAACTCGATTTAAAAGAATATCTGGATTTAAAGTTATCTAAACTAATGGTCCATTGAATAAAGAAAAATAAAGTCCACTGTGACAATCAATGGAATTTTTATTGAATAAAAAAAATTACTAGTAAAATTATACACATAGATTATCACATTTATCAAAGCTTTTTGAAACTGCAGGGCCAAAATGAGTGAAGTGCCTATTTTTATGAAATTATTAACATCATTTAATCACATATATTTTCCTGTCTTTGTCATCCTTGTCTTTGCAATAAAATGAGACAGCCAAATATTTCAGTTTTATTTTTTATTCACAGATAATTTAAGATACATAAAGAATATTGTACTGAAAATAACAAGAACTTGATATTTTTTCAACATCACCTGCTTTTGGACTTTTCCCCATTATGTATGGCCTTTAGCGCTCAATTTAAACGGTGACTGGAGGAATGGAAATCAAGAGGGTTCCGATACATCAATAAATACTGGGAAAATTATAATGAAATTGAAATCATATTTCCTCCATAAATGCAAGACTAGATACAATTTTAATGTGATTTTTCTTTTCATACATGAATTTTTAATATTTATTTCGTTCTGATGCAATTCTGGCTCCTGTAACATAGGTATTGTTACCCAGCGCAGGAGTTTGATTTTGTACACATTTTTTATGCCAATGAAAAACATATTACATACTATTAAATTTGATATGACTGTCGTTATAAGCGATTAAACGTCACTAGTTACGGAAGAAAGAACTTTAAGTCAAGCGAGTAATTAACTGTAGTAACAGGTGATTTAATACGATTACGAACTTCCTGCAAAAATGAATCAATTTAAGTTAATTTTCCTTATACAACCATCGTGATATGAACCAAAAGTTCTAGCAAAAGAAGAGACCTAACCTAAAATCACAAACGAACTTTAAAACATACAATTTAACTTTCACAGTCTTTCAGTTACACTAACAACATATGCACAATAGGCACCGCGTCCCCAGCACCCCAACTGCGTAACACAATTTCAATCACCATCCGAAAGAGTTTTATGGAAATTCCTAACCAATCATTCATGTTTGAAATATTTGTCTGCTCAATGCATAGAATGTCGTTGAACTGTCAAAATGAAAGGTATTGCCATTGCAAGTGTGTTACGCAATTGCCCTGCAGGCACAGTTCAAATAAACGAGAATCTGGCAGTACAGGCGCTTAGCGAATGACAAGTTTGCTGTCAAATAGAGCGTTTACTCACGAGCAGGCGGTGACATTTAATTTAGCAATGTAAGCTTGGAGGCCTTGCAGGCGTTTCTTGACTCGTTTCTGGTCGTCGAGTGTGCAGCCCAAGATGGCGGATTCGAAGTTCTTGTCGGTACCTGTGGAGGGGTCTGGCTGGGACGTGCACGCGTTCATGAACGTTTGGCAGCGGGTGTGCGCGGTGACAGCGTCGTCGTGCACCGAAATTACCAGTTGGTCTATGTACATGTTTACCTGGAATTCAGAGAAAAAGTTTTGTGTTAGAGGGTGAAAGTTGGTAAATATCAATGCGGGTCTAGAATGCAGTGCTAGGCAAACTTGGTCGTTGACGGCTTCTGCAGTAGATTTAAGTTACTATACTATTGTCATTAGATTCAAATTATTTATTTTCTCTTCATAAACAATGGCATCATATAAATTTAGACAAGCTTAGAAACCAGTTTGTGAAAGACTGGTGTCTGCAGTAGGAATACCTGTATAGCAGATCACCAGGGACCCACCACACGGTATTTAAACATAATTAAGTAGTTATTTAGTAAATGTGAAGGGATATAGGGCATAACATTAAATCAATGAATGATTTGATCAATAAAAAAAAGGAAGAAGTAAGTGGAAGAAAGTAATCCAATCAGAGTAGAGATTAGACATTAGCTTATTTAAACTTTTAAATCATGACAGAAATGAAAACTTAGCTACAAGTAACATAACTAACTGAAGACGGGCGTCGTCAACGAGGCAAGCCTAGGGCATGCTGGCGTGACGATTTGGACTCGTTCCTGGACCCCAAGTCTGCTATTTTTATAAATTCGTCATTCCAACACGATCCCATTCCCATCCCATTGTCATTTTGCTTAAATTTCGTAATCTGCTAAATTCTTATGGCGATCATTCGTCGGTCAATGGTCTCGTAATAGAATGGTGTCATAATGACATTGTCGTATTGCCAATATTATAAAACCCGTTAGTAAAAATGATTTTCGAAAAACTACCACTACTTTATTTATGCCAGATTTCATTTATATATATTTTTACATATTATTTATTAGTGTTTTATACAAGTCAAGTGTTTTATGTAAGTCAGTCATTCATATTCATTCATTTATCATTATGTACGAGATTACCATTCTATGCCATTTCTTTCAATGGAGTGTCAGTGGTTGACCACTGGAAAGTCATAATGACGCCATTATGTTAGTAGATTACCAAACTTGTCAAAATCAACAATTATGAAATCAATGATAGACCATTCTGACACTATTGTAATAGCAGACTTGGGGCCCTGATCGATTGGCCGTAAAAGGTACAAGATAAGGAAAATTGGAGAAGTATGGGGGGAGACTTTTGGCCAGCAGTGGATAAAGAAGGTTAACATTAAAAAAATAACAAGTAACATCTATACTTATAATAAATCTGTAGAAGTGAAAATTCTGTACATTGAAAATATCAAAAAAATAAATGGCAGGGGGTGTTACTAGACCGACACCGAACACAAAAACGTGATTAAAAATTTTTTTGTCTGTCTGTCGGTCTGTCTGTCTGTCTGTTTGTTCAGGCATCACGCAAAAACTACCGGTTCGATTACGATGAAACTTGGTATAATTATTCTTTAATATCCTGGGCACCACACTGGGTACTTTTTATCCCGGAAAAGTATATACAATAAAAAACAAACTTAATTTTGCGGTTGGATCCCTATACCCGATTACCACTGTCTGTACTGTACCAACCGCAAATACTAAGTTTGTCGTAGGTTGGGTCACCCGCAGTGGAGTTCATTTTTATTCCTTTTAGTTTTTAGAGTTATTTAGGTTTATTTTTATCTAAGTCGTAGGTATAGATTTTAATTTTAAAGGATAGGTAGTATATTTGATAGTGTACATAGTGACCGTAGGTTATTTTATAATACTGTTAGGTAGGATTAGTCATTCGTATTGATATTAGTTTTTAGGGATTTTGCTTATTTATTGAGTTTAGATTAGTTATCATCAGAAATAGGTTTATTTAGGTAGGTAGGTATTTAATTTTCTGTTATTGAGTTTTTTTTTAAAATTAGGTAGGTAGGTACTTAGGTAAAGATATCATATAGGTACCCTCTTAATCACCACTAATGAGACACAATTGGTTTTCTATTGTAATTAGCCACAAAGGGCCCGCGAGATAGATGGCATTCTGGGGAAGCACATACATTTTATCCTGTTAGCACGTACCCGTGGGTAAATTTCCGACATCCACGCGGGCGAAGCCGCGGGCAGAAGCTAGTAACTATAATAAACCCTTCCATCATAGCAAAAACATTACAAATATTTTTATAAACAATGTACTTAATTAAACTCCACTTGGAAAAATGCAAAAAAACCTTCACATTACGCGTTGTAGCTAATTATAAAAGTTATTTCTGGCCCGCATAAACAAGCGGTTATTGTATGAAATTATCGAAATGAAAGAACAGTAAATTGTGTAAGTTGGTCATTGCGGTCAAGTTATAAATCATGCAACGGAAATAAATAAGTTGACCGTAGGCGGCAGTCTACAAAAATATCGTGTGTACGCACGGCTACACATCAAGCTATACATAACCAGTATAAGCCGACTTCTGATTGAACGAAAAACCTATACAATGCGAGGTCAGCTAAACTGGAAATGTATAGATTGATTTGTCGCCGTGTGTACTTGTGTTGCTTTTTTTGGCTTCTAGTCACGACAAAAACATTTGATATTGTAGTTTCAGTGGTATTTGACGCTAATCATTTTGAACAATATGTCGATTTGTATACAGGGCGTCAGGGACATCAACGCGCAAACTGTAACCATGAACTCAACACATGATTCTAAACTAACGTCAGATATTTCGAAGATTTAAGTGAAAAAAAAAGTTTTAAGTGTTTTATAGAAAAGTGCAATACCTACGCGGTCAAAATGTATGAAACAGCATTTTTTTTTTTAATAAACGACGAAAGCTTTCTACGCAGGGGTATTCAGAATCATGTTCTGAATCTATGGTAACAGGTTCCGCGTCGATGTCCCTGCCACCCTGTCTTATTTACGCAGCAGGGCGCGTTCCCACTATGTCGTGACGATTCTATGCCCTGACTACAATGTGCGCTTTTATTATAATACTGGTATTTCGCTGCACCTGGTTAGACTGGAAGCCGACGCCAACATATTCGGGAAAAGGCTAGGCGGATGATGATGATGATATCTTGTACGTCCACGTCCATAAAATGTATAGAAAATGAAAACAGGTGCACGTTATAACGTTATCGTGGACGGAAATTTAAAAGGGCCTTGATAATTATTTCCATATATTTGCAGACGTCCACGATAATGTCGCCACGTTAGAAATTATAAAAGTGCATAAAATAGCTGTCCAAATAAAAAATAAAATAAAACTAATAAATTATGATCATAATCAGAACAAGACCATTGTCCATATGCTCCACAATTTCTTGCTTCTACTCTCTGTCGGCGTCTGTGTTCCCTTCCTCATTTAACCCGTCTGCCTTCAAAGCAAAGTTGAACAGGCATCTTCTGGGCACGCTCGTTCCATCATAGACCTTATCAGGCGTGATCGAAGTCAAGAGCAGGCCCATTCAGCAAAAAAAAGCCAGCTGCCATTTTGGATTTTCATTTTGACCTTACTATCGGCTTTAGCACCCTTGAAAATCATGAACACTATCTCTGTCTCTCTCTCTCTGACTCGCTCTAGTATAATATGTAATAAAAAGTCGCAGTCGCATTACTTCAAGTTTACTCCTACCGCAAGCTCCGTTAAAGCACTGCGTCCCAAAAAACTCAATCCCAAACCCAGTGCGCCATCACAATATCACTAGACTGGTCATAATATAACTTACAAATCGTAAGTGCGATCGCATGTACCATAGCTAGTAAACAATGGTACGTCGTTTGAAGAGGACATCGCACTCATACAAATGTATTATGTCATCATTGTTTTTTGTTCTGAATGTTTCTACATTACATAAATAGGTACAGAAGGTTCACTGTCTAGATATAATAGTAATGACAGCACGTGGCTTTTAGCAAGAAATGAGCGTCTTTTCTCTTGGAGTTGTGAGCTGCATGAAAAAAAAAAATCAACAAGTGGCGCTGGAAAGGTATAGCGGGTTTTAGGATGCCAACAACGTTCATTAATCATTATCATCTAAGGCTTTACAGCAGCGGGTTGGCCTTCGCCTGGTCTAATATATTTCTCCAATGTGACCTATTTCCGGCTTATTTCTCCAATTTCTCAAACCATAAGTTCTTAAATCTTGGTCTACGCCATCTAACCATCAGAGCTTGTGCCTCCCTCGACTTCTCCAAGCATCCGGTTTACTATCCAGTAAACATTTCGGTGCTCTGGTTTCGTCCATTCTTGCGACATGTCCTGCCCTCCAAAGATGTCCTACTTTGACGGTTTTAATTACATTAGACTCATCGTACATCTCGTAGAGCTCATGGCTGTACCGCGTTCGCCATTGCTCGTTTTCCAGTACTGCACCGAATATGCGCCTGAGAATTTTTCCGTTCGAATACTAACAGAGAATTCTCGTCTCTTTTGCACTCATTGCCCATTTCCTAATATCTCTCCGTAGATATTTATCTATGGTGATCTTCAACATGTTCCATTGGGGCTTGTTACATTGTCAATAATATCTTTCGATATTAGGCATGCTACATTACATTTGGACGAATCTTTCGATAAGTTGTTTTTAGAAGACTTCCTTTCCGCACCTTCTGTCTGTCTTCTGTCTTCATGTTTTTGTAACTAATTATGAAGATTACACTCGATTGAAGCAAACAATTTGCTAATTAACTTTCAGTGCAAATGCCCAGATGGTAAGATTCGTGTTTAATTGAACTATTATGTAATGGTACGAATGCTGCATTGGCTTTGTAACAACAAAGGCGTCTGTCTGGGTCAAGGCCCAGCGGAGCTAAGGAAAGCGTGGTGAAGTGTGGTTATACTTAGCGATGCCGTGATAGTTCCACAATGAAGGCCAGACTACTTCCCTAAAATAAGGTGTCGGAAAAAGCAGCTAAATTGTTATGTGAGAAGGATGAATAGTTCTAAAAGGCTGAACGTTTACTCAGCAGGCAATACACCATGTGACATTGTGGTTGTCATTAGAAGCCCAGGGCATCAAGTCTGCTATTACAATAGTGTCAGAATGGTCTATCATTGATTTCATAATGGTTGATTTTGACAAGTTTGGTAGTCTACTAATATAATGGCGTCATTATGACTTTCCAGTGGTCAACCACTGACACTCCATTGAAAGAAATGGCATAGAATGGTAATCTCGTACAAAATGATAAATTAATGACTGACTTACATAAAACACTTGACTTGTATAAAACACTAATAAATAATATGTAAAAATATATATAAATGAAATCTGGCATAAATAAAGTAGTGGTAGTTTTTCGAAAATCATTTCTACTAACGGGTTTTATAA
This sequence comes from Apamea sordens, assembly GCA_945859715.1. Taxonomy (NCBI): domain Eukaryota; kingdom Metazoa; phylum Arthropoda; class Insecta; order Lepidoptera; family Noctuidae; genus Apamea; species Apamea sordens. The sequence goes on from OX244002.1 coordinate 5,466,363, forward strand.
TAAAGGCAATACGACAATGTCATTATGACACAATTCTATTACGAGACCATTGACCGACCAATGATCGCCATTAAGAATTTAGCAGATTACGAATTTTAAGCAAAATGACAATGGGATGGGAATGGGATCGTGTTGGAATGACGAATTTATAAAATAGCAGACTTGGGGCCCTGTATGTACTTAGCAAGGGCTGGAGGTAAGGTACCATGTTTTTTAAACAAAATTTTGCACTGGGCAAGATTTTTGCCCGGCAGTGGTAACTATGAAGTACGCAGACAGTAGGAAAATAGTAAGTAGTAGTAGTAGTGTTTTTTCTTTCTTTCTTTAAGTCTCGTATAGCATAATCAGCCTAAAAAAGTTCTCGCTGGTGGGATACCCTGCTCTCTGTGAGAGGGAGTGGTGTGTAATCCACCACGCGGGCCCAGTGCGGGTTGGTAGATATCACATGTTTGATTTTTTAGTTCTAGGACATGCCAGTTTCCTCACGATGTTTTCCTTCGCCGTTTTGAAAGCAGAGGTGAGTAAAACATGTACACAAATTAAAATGCCTGGAACCTACGACCACTCGTAAGTCGCGGTCGTTTCTACTGGACCATCACCGCTCATTCTATACTTGCATACTTTTAGAACAGTATTTATCGCGCACCACTTAGCGTAAGTTATGTCTCTAGTGACGATGAAGGCGCGGCGGCGCCTGACGTCGCAAAACACTTCAGTTTATCCTACTAGAGATGGCATGTATGTAGCATTGTAAGCAATTAATTAGTGTTCTCGTGCAGACACTAACCTGCATGATTAATTAAGTGTTTCTAGTGGAATGTTTGTTTTATACGTCGTTATGTCGCCCGTATTGATTAATTAACTGCTGCGTTGTGTAACATAGTTTATTGATTGAGTCTATCCTTATGATATATTAAAGTGACATTTAGTTTATTTGGATTTCAGATAGAACATTCAATACATAGCATGAAACCCTGCTAAACTATACTCGGGGCTATATTGTAATCTGTTTTTTTTTTTTTTTGTTTACGAACTGGTGCTTAAGAGGCATAAAAACTACTTTCGCTTCGCTTTTAAATACATTTGACAGATAATGATTTGCTTTATTGATTTTATATCAATAAAGCAGCTTAAAAAAAATTGACAATACTGACTACAACACCACCTATAACGTAAATTACGCCGGGTGATTATAAAATTATTACATACATACATGTATACTTAGATTCAGATTTTTGCGCAGAACTAACTAGGTATAATAATAATTTATGAAGGTTGGGTTGGCAGCAAAAAACGAATGGCTGAGCTTAACACAAAGAATTGACTACCGACAGCGACTCACTACAATTTATTTCTGAAGCATTGACATTTTAACCCGGCTAGTAAGTCAGGGTCGACAGTTACATGTTTTGTATTTTAGCCCATTTGCCGTAATTATGTAGGTACAACTTTTTATCAAGGAATTAATTTTATAAAATCAAAAGTCATTTATTCAAATTAGGCTGAGAATCAGCTCTTTTCGAACGTCAAAATTACAAAAGACAGTCCCCCAAAAACGCCCGCCCTTCACCACTTCCTAGTGCTATCGCTGGGAAGAAGAAGTGGAGCAACAAACTCCCCAGCAGCACAGCTCTCTGTTCAGTTAGAAAATTTTTGATACTTGATTGTATACAATACTAAGTGTTAAGTAATTAACATTACAAGGCACCATAAAAATAAACTGAATAATACAATGCTGAATTTTAAAGTGCAATTGTTCCATTAATTCGCTAATAAAAACGTTAATCGGTATTCGAACCTTATTTCTGATTGGTTTATTTATCTGTTAGTCGAGTACTTCCTTAACAGACAATGGTAGGGGGTATTTATCGATAAAATAGAGCTAACGACTTTCAAATTGTATGATTCGTCATATTTGTCGAACACTATTAGCCCACGTTAGCACGGACGCAGAAATATGGCGGCGGGATTTTATCGATTTTCAACTCTCGGATGTTGAGCTGAGCATTGAGAATCCAACAGAGCGCATCCCAGCGCGTCATTAAATACACTGTTGTATTTTCAACTCTCGGCGCTAAGCAGAAAAATCCAGTGCGAGAAAAAAAATCGCAGCGGGAAAAGCACGCCCGTGCGTATCTCGGTTTAGCCCACGTAGGCACGGGTGTAAAATTATCGCGGCGTGATTTTAACGCGCACTGGATTTCCAACTCTCGGTGTTGAGCCGTACATTGAGAATCCAACAGAGCGCATCGCAGCTTATCGAAAAAATACGCTGTTGGATTTTCAATTCTCGTTGCCGAGTGCAATGAAAATCCAGCGCGCGAAAAAAAATCGCCGCGGGAAAAACCCGCTTGTGCAAACCTGGGGGCCTACTCCGAAGTGCAAAGTGCGAATGTTCGGATCGGACCGACACATGGCCGAACCGAATATTATTGAAAAATGCGAAAAAAGTTCGGATCGGCTCAATTGGGTCGGGACCATGGTCAATATTCGAAAGAGTGTAGGATCGGAACCGACCGAAGCAAATAGTAACTTCGTAGCAGGAAACGGCCGAACATTCGGCCGATACTACTTCGGAGAAGGCCCCCTGGGCTTATGGTGGCTATGAAATAATTTTATAATGATCCATGAATTGAATGGGCCCTCTAACCGTTCATTGTAGCGGCCATTGGGGTTCAGAACATTCAGGATATACCTAGTTACCATTATTACAGTCTGATACGATGTTAGTTCTCCCTTGATAGATTGACATTGAAATTGTTTTATTGAAACACCTAATTGATTTACATAAATATTTACAAAATAGGGTCTTATACTAGATGTAGATACAAATAATTGGAGAAGATTTCTGACTACCTACTTGTCTTCGAGTTCCTGGTATAGGAGTCGAGACATTATTTTTAGCCTTTAAGGCTGAGGCTACATTAGGCCGCGACGCGACCTGCGACACATGAGCGATTAAAACAAGTAAATGAATGCTCACGTATATGGCTACACCGTACATCAAATATTACTAGCGATCTTTGATTTCTTTATGCGATAGGAACAACATTACTGATATCACGGCATCGGCTACATCAACATTGATGATGAGCGAAATTAAAGCGAATTCATTAGAAAATTTCGCTTGTAATGTAGCCATACCATGTTTTTCTCGTTTCGCTCTTCCAGTCGCATCGCAAATCGCTGCCTACTGTAGCCTCAGCCTTAAATTAACGAGTCAAACGTCGTTTTTGTATTGATCAGACTACAGGATTATCCTGTAGTCTGTCTGTCTGTGTCTGTCTGTAGTATCCTACCAACATTGCTACGAGCACGACTTTGAATAATAAAGGCCTTTTACACGAAGCTTTATCCCTAATTGCGTATCAACCTCAATTTGAAGGATATTGCTAATCCATTGCTTCATATGTTTGAAAAAACGTATCAAGTTAAATAACACAATGAATGTTGTTGAACTGTCAAAATTTAAGCCCTTACTACTGATAAGAGTATTACGCAATTACCCCGCTGGAACAACTTTAAAATGTACCAATCACTGGACAACTCAGTAGATAAGTGTTTTAGTTAAGTAATTTCTTACAGTTCCCACGCTATATTGATAAGTATCGCTGCCGGATCTTGTCTCTCAACCTGGTCATTATGACGTCATCAAATAGATGAAGAAACAAGTGCAGACTAATGTCTTTAGTGATACCAGACTGCACATACAACTTCTAATGAACAGATTAGAATTTAGCTGTGATGGCTAGTCTACGAATAATCGAATTACTTCGCGTGGGTGTCGTGAAAGGCAATTAAGCTATTCTAGAGGTCATGGAGCCGATAAAAGTTACAGAAATCCAATCTACAAAAGTACAAACTATATTTTATTCATTCCTACCAACCTAATTCGGTAAACACAAGAAATGTTATGCGTCATGTATAAATTAAATTTATTTCTAATCATTTATCATACCTACTCATACTATATTTGAGAGTCTCTAGGACAAACGAAAACAATATACATGACTGTATTTCTTGTTAAATATATCTGACGCGTATTTCTGAAAAAATGCCCGCGTTTTTAAAACTATGCATCACGTTATCACTCATTTTTTTTTTGAGTGCGCCAGTTTTTTGTCATAAGTACGGACAACGTTTTCGATACTTACATATAAAACTTGTTATTGTTTTCGTAGGAGGCAGATTATTTTCTATTTAATTCTTACCGAAGGTCAATTCTCGTAGTTAAAAACGCTCAAAATCTAGTCGCAATCTCAGCTCAGCGACAATCAATGTCAAAATATTGTCAAAAATGTAGGGTTTTTAGAAGTATTTTTGGCAGATTGAGACTGAGATCAGAATATGGACGTTCCCAATATCGAGAATTGCCCCTCAGTTCAGGTTGCTCATGTCTCATGACACTAAATTCATACTCCTTTTTTTCGTTTCAACTGCACATCTAAATTATTTATACTGTTCGGGCTCAGTAGGTGGCCACGTTTATTGCGGCGCCAGAGGCGTGGTTCAGATCGTCAAAGGGTACCAGTGAACGGTGATGAATTCATGCTATCAAACCCCATACATAAATATCGTATTTATCTATCAGTTGCAGCCTAGCCTAAACAACTGAGTAATACGGTTCTGTGTTAGTAGGTAAGGTCAGTTTTGGACTAGATTTAAAATATAATTAGCCTGGCAGTCAAGAGTTCCACTAGCATATTTACCTGGTGCAAGGCCTCCTCCTGTTGTGGATCCCTGTCGGTGCGCACGGCTACCTCCACCGTCATGGCACGCGCCAGGATGCGCTCCGCATACCGGGTTATGTCATCCTTATCACCTGGAGAAGTCATGGTCATTGAAAACACAGATATTTGCAAATATGAAGTTATAAGTAGCAGTAGCTGAGCGATCGGACTGCTGCGCTGCGTGTCGCGGGTTCGATTCCCGCACAGAACAAATATTTGTAAGTCCTACATGTATTTGTTCTGAGTCTGGGTGTTTTTCTATCTATAATATGTATGTATTTAAAAAAAAAAATGTATATAAGTAGTTTATCAGCCATCTTGTTACCATAACACAAGCATTAGGTTGCTTAGCTTGGGACTAGATGGCGCTGTGTGAAATGTCCAGGGATATTATTATTATTATAAGTAGTATAAGCATAATCAGCCTACCTTCTCGGGGCTAGCTGGGTTGAACCAACGCAAATGTATACGTACATCTGTGGTGGTGCGACTCAGACTGCCGGGCACTTCTTCTCGTGCAACCGAGCGGGTGGGCAGGTTGCGGATAGCCCAACTCCGGCTGCGGGACCGGCTGCCATCAGCTGATCCCGCACCCGGAGCATCACGAAAGAGATCCCGGACAAGAGAAGTGCCCGAACACCAAGTCCCAGGTTTAGGGTAACCTATACACCCTCATCCCATGCTCCTTAATGTCCCAACCAAACCCAACCCTTCCGTATCCTTAAATCCTGTCAATCCGCGAAACCCCTAGGCCAAATCCCAGACCTAGGGTGACCCCCCCACCTAACCCACCCCTACTACCAAACACCCTCCCTCCTATCCTTGCATCCTGTCGGTCCCTGAGGACGGGTAACCTCGATTCCAAAAAAGCCCACCCCCCACCAAATGAAAATGCAGGCAGTAAAAGACTCTACCCAGGTGGGTCCCGGCCAAGCCGGGGAATCCCACACCGCCAAGGCGGTCAGCCCCCAACGTACTCTGGGGGGGGCAACTAACTGCGATTCATCGTTGCCGCGCTCTCCAGCGCGGCCGGCTGCTGACTTAGCGCCCACGACACAGGCAGCGACAAACGCGCCCATGCACCTAACTCCGGCAGCGACTGACGCGCCAAAACCAACCTCGACGTGTATGCCTCCCATGACCCTCTGGCAACAGAGCATCGTGCGGAACAGCATCACAAACCCGGACACCAAACGACACGGACAGATCGAGACGGGGAAGGTTGACGACCCCAGCGGCTCCACCACTCTCCCGGTAGATAGAGTACGACAGCTGAAAAAGCGCGGAAAAATCACAGGCCGGGGGAGGAAAGTAGGCGACCGAAAGCGCAGCACTTGCGAAGGCAACAGCCAGCGCGAAGCGCGATCGGACGCCGAAGAGGTAGCACGCGACCAGCCCCGATTACGCGATGGGGAAACCGAGCGCGAAAAAGGGCCGGACGCGGAAGACAGAGAACGGCCGCAATTACGCGAGGGGGAAACCCAGCGCGAAAAGCGGCCTAACGTGGGACTACGCGACCAGCAGCCAGTACGCGATGGGGCAACCCAGAGCGGAAAGAGGCCGGACGCGGAACCACGCGTGCAGGGGCAAGTACGCGAGGGGGCAACCCAACGCGAAAACCCCCCGCACACGACAGAGCCTACCGGGGGCGCCAACCAACCCCCTCACATGGACACAGACGAACCCCACGACAGACACAAACCCAGACACCGCAGAGGGAGGCGGGGTGGAGTCATGCACGCTAAGGCGTCCACCCTGCCGGGCACCTCCAAGCCGCAGCCTGGACCGAGCGGTACAGGGCCGGCGAAGAGGGACCGCCCGGACGACTCGGCCTCACCGAGCACGCTTCAGGGGGACGCCAAGCGTGTAAGGGTTCACTCCGCTCAAGGGGAGCCGAGGACCTACGCGCGGGCCACTAAGGACATTCCTGCGCGGCTCGCCGTGGCAATCTGCTTCCCTCCCCCCACCAGAGACTTGACGAAGGAAGAGGCTGAACTGGTCAAGATAGGCCTGGAAGACCTACTCATGGGCGCAGACCCATCGTCGCCGCTCCCTGCCTTCCGCGGATACCCACGGGTAGCAGAGGGTACTGTGCAGATGTGGTGCGAGGACGACAGCGCCCTGACATGGCTGACCCAAAATGTTCCCCTATTACAACTCCCTAACACCGACCTTAGACTGACGGTACTGAGGCAGTCAGATGTGCCGACCCGTGTCAGAGCCTCGCTTTTCGTCCCCCGGTATACGGGAGACGTACAGAGGCTCCAAAGCGTTCTGATTCGTCAGAATGCTTGGTATGACATAGCGAGGTGGTCACTCTACAGGGCAACCACCGTCGGTGGCCACAACCCCGGGACTTTTCTGACCCTGGGTGTGCCACCGGAGGAAGTGCAAACGGTCCTGGACCGGGAGCGACGTATATCGTACCTACTGGGTTCGATATACGTGCGCTTCTGGCCCACGATCCAGCCCTCTGACTGCAACACAAACCCGACGACGACACCGATGGAGACACGGACAGACGACACAGACGACATCGCCCAGCTAGAGGAAGTCATGGCCCGTGCGGCGATGGCCGACGATGAGGCCTTAATTCCGCCCACATCTCCCGGCTGGAGCGAACAGCTTTTGGCATCGTCGCCAAGAGAGCAACACGACGACGGCCCGTACAGGGAAGTGGCGGCGGAGGGACTATTATCCGATGGATCCACCACCGACTAACCGCCCCTCCCCATCGCCGACACCCACACTCAACGTCATACAAGCAAACCTCCAGCATAGCCAGACTGCCACGGCTAGCCTACGCAGGGCGCTGGAGATCAACCCCCGAACCATCGCACTGATCCAGGAGCCGTGGATCAGGAATAACAGAGTATGCGGCCTCAGTAACATCGGAGGTAAGCTAATCCTCAACACACAGAGTTCAGAAAAACCTCGATCCTGCGTGTACATACCCAAAGACATCCCTACCACACTGCTCACTCAATTCTGTTCCAGAGACTTGACAGCTGTCAAGCTCCAGACCGACGACGACCTTCCAGATGTCGTGCTAACGTCGGTGTACATGCCGGGCGAGGACACAAACTGCCCGCCACAAGAAATGGCCGACCTAGTGCAGCACTGCGAGGTCACGGGTCTGGACCTCATCATATGCACCGACTCCAACGCCCATCACCCGCTCTGGGGCAGCGACGCATCGAACCCCAGAGGAGAGGTATTATCCACCTACTTATTCTCTACTAACCTTAACATCATTAACCGAGGCTCTGAACCCACTTGGGTCACAGTCCGAGGACAAACAATCATAGACCTAACACTTGCTACAGAAAACGCGAAAAACCTCATCACAAACTGGCATGTGTCGGGCGAACCCTCCTGCTCGGACCACAGAAGGATCCGCTTCACACTAACCACCCACACCAAGAAACCCGCACCGAGAAGAAATCCGCGGCGCACCGATGTGCCCGGGTACAAGCGCCTCCTGGCCGCCCTGCTAGATAGGCATCTATCACAAATAACTATAAGAGAACCAGCACAGTTGGAATACACTGTGACAAAGCTATCAGATTATCTCACCGAAGCCTACCATGCATGCTGTAAACTAAGGACACCACGAGCCAACAGTGAGAGAAATCCCTGGTGGAACGCCGAACTTGGTAAACTCAGACATGCACTACGGAAGCAATTCAACAGAGCTAAAAACACCAGACTCCCGGAAGACTGGGAAATATACACTGAAACCCGACACACATACAAAAAGGAAATCAGAACTGCCAGGAGGACAGCATGGCGGAAATTCTGTGAATCCATAGAAACCAACAATGAAGCCGCAAGGGTGAGGAAGATCCTATCAACTGACCAGGACCGAACCCTCGGCGCGCTGAGAAAACCAGACAATACATACACACAAACGGACCATGAGACCAGCAAGGTCCTTCTCGAAACCCACTTCCCAGACTGCAAACTCCTAGAGGACAGGACCTGGGAAGAAGCACCAGATCGGACCCCAACGGAACGGGACTGGACCTGTGCCCGCGGGCTGGTAACGGAGGACCGGTTAAGGTGGGCCATCAACACCTTCCAGCCGTACAAGTCCGCGGGACTGGATGGCATCTTCCCAGCCTTACTACAATGGGGGCTCGAATATATCACACCATGCCTGATGGAGATCTACCGGGCCTGCATAGCACTCAGACATATACCCCTAGCCTGGCGCGAAGTGAAAGTCATCTTTATACCTAAACCTGGTAAAACCGACTACACACAACCTAAGGCGTACAGACCAATAAGCCTCACATCTTTTCTACTAAAGACCCTGGAGAGACTATGCGATCGACACATCCGAGACGGTCCCCTTAGGGCAAAACCACTCCACAAACAACAGCATGCGTACTCCACAGGCAAATCAACAGAATCCGCGCTGCACAGCGTCGTATCCAAGATTGAATGCGCAGTGGACCACAAATGCTCAGCACTGGCCGCCTTCATTGATATCGAGGGCGCCTTTGACAAAACCACATTCAAAAGTATCAGCACGGCTCTAGACAGACACGGCATAGATCCGTCTCTGAGCGGCTGGATTACCAATATGTTGAAACAGAGAGCCGTACAGGTGACCGTAAATGATACCACAAGGGCCGTCGTGGCAAAGGGCTGCCCACAAGGGGGCGTCCTTTCGCCGCTCCTATGGAATCTGGTCGTAGACAGCCTGATAAAGACACTAAACAATAAAGGCTACTTTACGGTAGGCTACGCCGATGATTTAACCATAATAATAAATGGCACCCATGAAAACACCTTATGCAACCTAATGCAACAGGCACTGAAAATAGTAGAGAACTGGTGTAGTATACACCAACTATCAGTGAACCCAACAAAAACAGAACTGATCCTCTTCACAAAAAAGAGGAAACTAACCACACTACAACTTCCACGATTCTTTGGCACTACCCTAAGCCTTTCAACTGAAACCAAATACCTGGGCATCTTTTTGGATAAACAGCTGAACTGGGCTAAACACATCAACCACATCACCACGAAGGCCAGCATATCCCTGTGGCAATGCAAGAGAATGCTTGGGAAAAACTGGGGGATTAGCCCCAGGATCACCCACTGGCTTTATACCACAGTTATCCGACCAATCATCACATATGGCTCACTAGTCTGGTGGCCCAGAACAGACCTGAGCACAGCCCAAAGAGATCTCGAAAAGCTGCAACGATTTGCTTGCGTGGCAATCACAAGCTGCATGAGAACTGCACCCACCGCTGCCCTACAGGCCATGCTTGGACTGCCTCCCCTACACCTCGTTGTGAGAGAGGAGGCGGCCCTGTCTGCCTTCAGGCTCCAACTATCAGGAACCCTAAGCAAAGACTCGAGGATCAAGCACATACGCCTAAAGGACGAGGCAATTAAACGACAGCCTATGATGGCATCACCCTGCGACAAAGCCCCTAAGCAATACTGCTTTCAAAAGCATTACAACGTAGTGCTTAAAGAAGAGCAGTGCGACTACTCAGGCCCGGAAGAGCTGAGAGTTTACACTGATGGATCAAAGACCGACTGCGGAACTGGAGTCGGAGTCTTCTCACACGACCTCAACATAAACATATGCAGCCCGCTAGGAATGCTCAACACGGTCTACCAAGCCGAGTGTGTGGGTATAATACAGGCGGCCCATGCCATAGCAGCCAGGGGAGTTGCGGACACCCATGTTCGTATACTCTCTGACAGCGCTTCAGTCCTCCAATCCCTAAAGAAGGGATGCATCACATCAAACTTAATACTAGAATGTCACATGGCGCTTGAACAGGTAACTGTATCGAACCGCAACACAGTGACACTACAATGGATAAAAGGACACAGTGGATCACTAGGTAACGACGCGGCTGACGAGCTGGCCAGAAGGGCATCAAGCACGCCAGTCTACGGACCGGAACCAGTCGTGCCCATCCCCTTCAATCAGCTACGCAGGTGGCTACAGATGCACACCCACACACAAGCAGAGAACTGGTGGTCCTCGTCACCGGGCTGTAGGCAGTCCAAGGAAGCCATGCCATCATTAGATGGCAAGCTAACCAAAAGACTGCTACGTCTGGACAGGAAAGGCCTCCGCCTGGTGACGGGGACCATCACGGGACACTGCTCACTGAACAAACACTTCCATACGATAGGCATAACGGACAGCCCCCTGTGCAGAGCCTGCATGGAGGCTGATGAAACCGTTGCGCATGTGCTCTTTGAGTGCACAGGCGTCACCCAGATTAGATCAAGAACCCTCGGGACACCCGGATCCTACACAGACGTTCTCGACAGACCAGGGGACCTAATAAGCTTCTGGAGGGAGGTGGGCTGGTTGGAATAACCACCGACGGCCAACATGGCTCACGCACAATGGTCCACCTGAAGGACTAAGTGCGGAAACCAAACCCATAACATAGAACATAGAACATAGCATAATCAGCCACTGCTGGGACACAGGCGTCCACTCTGTGAGAGAGAGTAGGCCGTAATCCACCATGCGAGCACAATGCCGGTCGGTGGATGTCACATAGCTTCAAAGTTTTGGTTCTAGGATATGCCAGTTTCCTCACGATGTTTTCCTTCACCGTTTTCAGAGCAGTGGTGATGAAATAATTTACGCAAAGTATAGCGCCTGTCTGGGTTCGATCCCACGACCTACAATTGGCCGCCTCCGTTACGACTGCTCCCTGAAGCTATAGAGTACTGGTGAAACAGTTTTGGAACAGTTTAATGTTATCACCATTCTCAATCTGTGACAGTTCACTTCTAGATATTGGCTCCTCCACTTAAACCATAAAACTGAATCCTTGGCTACATTCATCTACCTATTAGAAGAGGTTGATGGCCATCTCTGGCCCTTGGAACATTGCCTATTGTTAAAGTGTTTCAAAAATAACTTTATAATTAAATAAATAACTTTCAACTACTCAAAAATAACTTCTCAATTATATTCTAAGGACTACTTACAGTCAGTCACATCACCCAGTAGTTCCGAATGCTTGATACTGTCAAGAGTGGACAGCAAGGAATCACGCTCCTCTTCAATACGGACTGTGTCACGTCGCAGTCGCTCCACACGCATCTCCACTTGGTCTAATACAGCTATCAATCTATAGACAGAGATTGATTTGAGTTTGTTTGTTAGGTAGCAGTGCTGTTTGTTAGTTTGTAGAATTGTTGGTTGGTTTTAATTTGGTTTTACTTTAGGACTAGCTGCACCCTGCAGTTTTACCTGTATAAGTTTTGATCCTGTGGGAATATCGGGATAAAAATATATCGTGTTAATCCAGGGTGTCAGCTACGTCCATACCAAATTTCATCAAAATTGGTCCAGCCGTTTGAGCATGTAGAAGTAACAAACATACAAACACACACTTACTCACAAACCTTCCCCTATAAAATATTAGTGTGATTAGGACTAACATAATATTAAAAATTACTAACAACTACTGTTGACCAATAGGTTGTCTCTTTTAAATAAATTTACTAAGCATTATGATTGTATCTTGTTTGTAGCATTGTATTGTTGATTGTTTATGATTTTATGTATTATTTTTTTGTCTCCTTTACTCTTTCACACGCTGTCTACATCTAACTATTTATATTGTCCTACTGCAGGTATGCTGGAAGAGATTTCTTATGAAATAAGCATCACCTTTGTACCCATTTTTCTGTTCTGTTTTTTTCTTGTCTGTTTATAAATGTGTGTACTTAGATGGTGAAATAAATAAATTGTATGGATTGCTGATGCACAGATATGGAAGGCAGACTATAGATATCCACAAGTCTTTGTTGGGGATTGCTTGTATCCATAACACTTGCAATCATACTCTTACTAGCTGTTGAGAACTTGTAATTAAATATCAAAATCAATTGCATGTTTTACCAGATTTGATGCTAGTAGAGTAAATATTTAAATAAACAATGCTGATGGTAGGTATGTTATATGCAACACACTAATAAGCACATAATTATTATAAATCTAACAATGAGTAGAAAGAATATAATCCTTATTCCACATGTTAGTGTAAAACAGATTCAACTCCTGGGTACTTGGGACAGTGAATATTTTTGTCACTGTGTGAGTGTATGAAGCAACATTATTGTAGCTCATATCTGCACTCTGTGGTTTAACAATAGATAACTCATACTCTGTATCAATGACTTATCATTCAAATTGTATGTCCAATAAGCCTTACATTTTGTAGTTGTGTCCTTTTATGAAACCACTCGCCAGTTAACAAAAAAGGCCGACCAGCTCTAACAATGTCGGAAAACATAGTAATGTAATTAATTATAAGCCATAGAAACATAACTGCTGCGTGGGTGAGCACATAGAGAAACTTTTTTTATAACTCGTAACGCTTGGCGTTGACCTTTTATGGAGGCTGACCACGCGTTCTGCCACCTCGCAATCGTCACGCTACCTTCGCATATGGTCTTTTACATGCACTTTTCGTGGAAGGTTACCTGTCTTTCGGCGCCTGTGACCCGAACGCCGACGTTTCGTCGATGAGAGGCAGCCGCGAGCTCTCACCGGCGTACAAGTCCACTGCAAACTGATCCACTTCCATACTGTCGTAATCGTTGCCTCTCAATCCGGCCAGTTTTTTTACAATATAACCCCAGAGATTTCGCACAAAAGTATAATAGTTAAATAAACAGGAGGAACAATTTTCGCCCAAGACGTCAAAATCAAACTAACCAAAACAAATTGACTGACGTTTCTCAAATTCTCTTGAACTTTCCGAAAAAAAAGAACAACTGTCATGAACTGACATGACATTTGAACAATAGAAGTTACTGTATGTCGTATTTGGAGATCGAACTTTATGTAGAAGCGATAAGAGCTATAATAATATTGTATAAATTGTATTCTTCAGAGATCCCCGCCCACTGCAAAATCCAAAAACAATGATGAGTCATAGACAGTACAATTTAATTTTTTAATAACAGATAAAATACCGCCTCTGTCAACCAGTTTAAAGACAACCATTCCGTCTCAATATTTTGCAATAATTATTTTGATGGCTTTTCGCCAAGTTGTTTGATGATGCATAGCGCAGACAGGTACAATGATAGATGAACGACAAAGTGATGTCATCTTTATTCATCTATTTATTTTGCAGCAAAACAAAAAATTAAGAAATGTAATCATGTAAAACATTACCCACCCTCCTTCTGTGGTAGTCGGACACAAAGGGAAATCGTCCTCAATGCGTCAATCAATTATACTGATATTTATGTAACAGTAAGCACACAACGGGTTTACCGTACATGCATTTCACTATGTACAGTTTTGATGTTTGTTATTCAATCAAATCAAATGGATGAAATGGCACTGATGGCACACAGATAGTTTATAACCTGGATTAAGATATAGGATACCCCGCTTTATTTTTATCCCGCTAGTATGTTCCCGTGGAATAATTTCCAACCTCCACGCAGGCAAAAACTAGCAAATTATAAAGAAATAGTACGAATGCACTTTGCGCTTTCCAGGATTTTTGAACTCTGTTATTTTAAGGTCGTTCGGGGCTGATCTAGCATTGCGTATGGCATGTCATCGTTTATAATCATAACTAAACAATACAGAGAACATCCTCGGCGTAAGTATAGTGTAAAAACGATATACGCCAACCAAGGTGTTCAAGGTGTGGCCCTTCATAGCACGGTTTTTTACCAAACATAAAACAAAGGAAATTAATTTTGAATAAAAATTCTAAAATATTTACAAATACTTTATTGTTATCTTATTATAATAAAAACGGAAGTAAGCTATAAAAACATAAAGTTGATTAATTTGTGTTATATTACAAGCAAATAAGACTGCTCGTATTATGGCGTAACCACATTTGCTGATACATTACAATAAAAAATATAAAGAAACGAAAATATTCCTTCTGTTCTCTTCTAATTGACGGATTCAATCTCAAAGTGTGGTCGAGGCATAAGGGACGGATACTTACTAGTAGTATAATAGCTATGGCCGTCTACCCTTAAGGGCATAAAGTTAAAGAATGATATTATACCGTTTCCAAATGCGTACCTAAGTAGTAACAGTTAGTAGAATCTGCGAAGAGGACATATTATCAATCTCGCGGTAGAACGGTAGGGAGTATCGAAAGCGCTTCACGCTTAATTGTAATTCAGCGCTGTCAGCTTTCTGTGCACCGTCAAAGAAATCCGCTCACTTTTACTAATAGTCATACATTTTCCGTTACTCTGATGTTACGTTAGCGTCAACAGCTTTAGTCCTACATAATATAATTTATATAATTTTGGAAGGAAAAAGGGGAGGCTTTTGTCCAGCAGTGGGACACAATGTAGGCTAACAACAAAATATGTATACATATATATATAATTTAGGTCACATCCCCCTATGAGGTTGGGTTATCAAGTATCATCAAAAAGTTGTTATAGAGTTGTGGGTGGCTGGTGGTAGATAGGTTGAAACTTGGCTAGTCAGCAAACCCGGTGTCGCGCCGGTGTCAACGGACGCACTCAACATAATTATCTTCTTCTTGTCTCTCTCGCTCCCGATATTTGGAACATGCTGTCCTACTTCCACATGTCATCTATCATGTGACATTCATTTATCGTTTTTCAATATCGAATGTTGTGTATCTACCTTTTTTTTATTTATATCATTACAGTCTACTGCAAAAATAACCTCATTGTAGCTTATAGGAACAAAGTTACGTTGACTCTAACGTAAATCAGGCATTCATTATACATTTATTTATCTTATAAAAACAAGGAATCATTAAAATCGTATCTATAAGTACAAATATAATAACAATAAATAAATCTCTGATTCATAATGAAGAAATAACAAATACAATACTGACATTTGCATTGAAAAAAAAAACAAATTTAAAACAAAAAATAAAGTTGCACATTCATTAGAATCTCTTAACAATGTCGTAAGACTAATGTTTTATTCTTTTATATTAATAGTATATTTTTTCATTATTTTACATTTATAGGGAATAAAATTATAATTTCGCTCACATAGTTTAGTAATATTCTGTAGGCTCAACCACGAGGGGATCTTCCAATATAATTATCAGACACTTCTACTTCATTGATTTAGTATCTCAAGATAAATCTAACTTGTCAATTGTAATTTTCGCTCTTGGCTGACCGGTAGCCGGGCGACGCTTTCACTTTAAGTGAACTTTATTTATTTATTTGCGTGTTAGTTAACGTACGTAGATTCACCCGGGTACCCGGCGCTCCGGTTAGTAGGCAACCCATTTTATTCTTCACAAAATATTTTAATAACTTACACACAGATTTTACGAATATGGCTAAAGTAAATACTACTTACTTTGTTTTTTTTTTAACTTATGGAAGCTGTTTACTCGCTGAAATAGGTGTTGCAGTGGACATAAGAAATGGAAAATGACCAAAATCGATCCTATCCAGCATGAAAAGCTTCATTTGTGAATTTTGGACAAGTTACAAATCCAATGTAACTTCTCTGGCAGATAATTTCATATTAGTTGTGTTAAACATAGATGGCGAAAGGTGGATGTACTGTTACACTTCTGTCCAACCCTACGGAGAATACAGGTTGTGTTCATTCTGTTTCTTTTTTAATTTAATGGTAGATAGTGCCTTTCCAGACACTGAAACTGGCCTTTAAGAATAATTTCCCCCATCCACTGACAATACAACAGTTTAAAATAAGAACATTCTACATAACGTCTAGTAAAGCTCAAATCCGGAACGACAAACATACGTCTATCTCTATCGCTCTAATGGTAGATATGGCGTGTGCAAGCAAGACGGCATTCACTTGCCGGTCCACTCGCTGATCCTGCCGTTCTCGAACGCCAGGTTCTTTCTAGGGAGGGGAACTAATGTACCCCGCTTGACGATTCCCATGTCTTCGCCGGGGTAGTACTGAAAATATTTAAATTAAATTAATAAAGGGATACCTGTAAAGAGTATTATATAAAAAGGGCATGATACGAACGCTGACCGAAAATATGGCTTGTTCATGCTTTGCACCAGCAAATTACCAACGAATCTTCAGAATAAAGTAATTTAGAGACCAAATGTCGTTTTTTGCAATATGCGCGGGCTGACAATCCCCATAGCATACTAAATTTCTATTAGTATTGCAATGCTATACAGAATACCAACCCGCACTGGGCCCGCGTGGTAGATTACAGCCTTCGATCAATAATAGTACTAGATTCCCGATAAGCGTTTCAAAAACGGCCCGAAAAATAAGACCACAAATACTTTTGTGGTCTTATTTCAAATTAGTATGTTTTTAACCTTATTACTTAGACTTTAAGTTTCATTTTAGAATAAATGACTGAAAATTTAAAAATAGAATGATTTTATTTTCAAGCGATATTTTAAATATATTTTGCAATGGTAATTAAACTTTATGTTTAAGCATTAAGGTTTATAATAAACTGAAGTTGTTAATATTATTAAACTTTTTTCTAAGAAATGTAGATGTTTACGTGTGTGCAAACGTGGCCACTTGAGCGACTGATTTTTGTTCCTGATCCTTAATCTAGTACTATTACTGATCGAAGATTACAGCCCACTCCCTCTCGAAGAGAGGAGGCCTGTGTCCCAGCAGTGGGAACATTAATTAGAGAGAGAATTACCATTTTAAATAAGATAAATAAGTTACCTGACACTGTGAAACAAACTTCAATATATCTGAACGTATGAATTCATTGTCCTCTTTCACTTTCTCCAATCTGAAAAGACGAAAATAATAATAATTACTAATTACCCAACTATACCTATACCAGCCAGGCAGACGCTTTACTTATATCAGTGTTCATAACATCAGATAATTTACATTCCGTCGCCATTTAATCAGTTATCTACTTTAGTGCAATGTATTCTAAGTTGATTTTTGAGTGACAATTTGTAATAAAAAGGTCCTAATAAGTTTTTGGTTGCAATGGAATTTGAACTTTGTTAAGTATGCCATTCAGTTCGTTGTTCCATAACTTGAAAATTATATCAACTTTTTAATTCAAACTTAAAACGGTATATGAAAACATCGTGAAGAAACCGGCATGTCCTGGAACCAAAAATTCAAAGATATGTGACATCTACCAACCCGCACTGGGACCGCGTGGTAGATTACAGCCCACTCCCTCTCGAAGAGAGGAGGCCTGTGTCCCAGCAGTGGGAACATTATGCTTTACCTATTACAAACGATACATTTTAACATAATACTCACAGTTCAGGTTTAGCTATTCGTTCTACTATACACTTGCATATTTTCTCACATAACGTCTCGTCAAACAGCGGAATGCCGAACTGCAGATCTACTATCGTCCACCTCTGAAAAAGTCAAATTTAAGGTCAGTTTTCAGCACACAATGCGCACGCGCAAGTTGGTGAACCACGTGACTCTATACTATAATAACAAAGCTGAAGTTTGTTTGTTTGTTTAAACGCGCTAATCTCTAGATTAAATAACGGATTTGAAAAATCTTTTTACATTTCATAGCCCAATTCTCGAGGAAGGCTATATGCTATTTTACACGCAAGAACCCTTAAGAGCGCGTGTAAAGCAAAATTACCAATCTTATATTTGATTTTACATGAAAAATTCTGGACCAAATCTTAAAATAAAAATGTATGAATAACTACATGATATTTCCGAGGGATCACTTTGATCAAAAACATGAAATAATAACATTTCCTCGATAGAAAAAAATCACGAACTAACCTCTAATTCTCATATTTTTCCGTTTTGTACTCAATACGGTAATGCCTATTGCGACAAAAATTTGATAATTACTTATATTTATACAAGAGAAAAGGCTGTGCTTAGGCATTTTATGCAATTCCTTTTTGTTTTGGATTTATTACGATATAACAGTTTTGGCGCATACCTACCACGTTTTACTTTTTTCTATTCTAAAATTTTACTGGCTTTAGGCGCGCTCTTAAGAGCCGAGCAAAAAGAATAAAAGTCAGAAAGAACGCTAAGCGAAAACGAAGTAATAAAGCAGACGGGCGATGCGATGCGATGAGACAGGGTGGGTCGAGGATCAAGAAATATCACGCGGACGAAGTCGCAGGCAGACGCCAGTGAATAATATGGAAGGACTTTCTAAAAGTTATTTAATTAAATCAGTTCTCAAATTTTATGTAACGTGATTTATGTTGTGTTATTTTGCTCAAGTAAATAGGAGACTTGGCGGAGAATTAATGATTAAACTATATCGGCTTGTTCATTCATCACATCACCGCACAGCTTCATTAATAACCAGGCAAAATGTTTATCCAAACGTTTCGACATGGACGAAAAATTCATCCGCGACTAACATAAGTTTTTATACAAACAAAATATATTCCACATACCTCAGGTCTACAAGCCTCCTCATCAGACACATAGTGCGTCGTATCCACCCCACTATCGCCCTCCGCGGCCGACATCTCTGTCAACTTATCGGTCAACTGCGTAAACATAGAGATCGACTCCTCAGCGGGACTCAACAAATCGTCCAACTGGTTGGCCGACTTCTTGTTCAAATTCTCGCTACTGACCGACGACGAACGAATCGGGACCAAGTCATCGGATAAGGCGATAGATTCTTTGCTAGTTGAGTTTTCTTTGGAATGTTTCTTTTCTAGGTCTTCAATACTGGCTGAAGATGAATGTATAGGTACTAAATCGTCGCTATTGGCTATGGACTCCTTGCTGTGGGCGTGTTTTGTGACGTCATCGAGTGCCATGTTGTCTAGTTCATCGCATAGTAACTGGCCGCATTCTACGCTAGTGAAGCCATTTGCTGGTGAACTGTTCTTGCTCTCTGTAGTAGGAGTGACGGCGAAGTGAGACTCTATGGGGGATTGTAGCCTTGTCAGGGTTTTGGAGTACTCTTCTGTGTACTTTTCTGTGGAGTCTGTTGATGATAGAGATATTTCGCTGACTGGTTTCGCAATGCCGCATATATCTTTTTTCTTTCGTTGTTGTACTGTGGAGGAGGTTAAAGATTTTTTAAAAGGTTAATTTTGAACCAGTAATGAATATTGTATTGCGAAAGTAAAACTGATCCCGCCATAGTAATTATTATTCACTTAGCACTTGCGATTTGTCCCATTTGCCCAATTTTCTGATCCACAGGTAAAACTTTATTTTCGGGTGGATTAAAAGAACTTCCATGAACGGTACCTTAACCCCTTTATTCATAAACGTTGCTTAAAGTTAAGTAGTGATTAGCGACTGTTTAATCGTACATTTTTGACGTTTGAACCTCGTTATTTCATAAATAATAGATAGTTTTAAATCGAGAGAAGAGAAGAGCAATAAAGAATTTATTTAATTTTTTATTTATTTATTAAAATGTTATCGTGTTACCTAATTGCACAGTAGCAGGTGGCCGTGGACAACCCAGGTCGGGCACACCGATGTCTGCTAACGTGACGTAGCCCACCGAACGTGTTAATCGCAGCCGTTTCAGTAGTCGACGGAGCCCGGCGTGACGGGACCACATTGCTTGAGACTCTGTAAGAGGAATAACAGTGTAAATATGGTGGGGTTTGTTTTAAAGAACTTAGTATGTTAATCAAAATTACGTAGATTTACCAAGGAAAGGAAGTAACACAAGTGTATTACATATTGTGAAACTATGTGGGTCATTGCTTTATTCTGTTTTTTTTTTCCTTCTAAGTTAGTTTATATCATGATCTGGCAGTTTGATGTAAGCGGCCTTTCTAAATGTCCTTTCTTCGGTATTGTTCGTCGAATCTTTGAGCTCTATAAGTTCTGAGTTGAGCTGCACGATTACTGACAAATGCATGCACTGACTGGATAGGTCTACTCAATCTGTGACCCGAGTCGTTTAGAAATATGGCGGTCGTAAACGAGGAAAGGTGGAGCTATTGACAAGTTACCGGTACAAGTGTCGGCTTCGGGTGGGAACATGAGATGCCTCAGCGGCGCGGGATGGCGCACCCCCAGCGCCTGCAGCAGCACGGGCCCGCGCCGCAGCGCCGAGTTGGCGGCCAGCAGCGCGGGCGCGGCGGGCAGGGCTCCGGCCGCCGCGCCCGCGCCCTCCAGCGCCGCCTCCGCGCCCCACCACGACACCGTGAGGCGCGAGTAGCCCAGCAGCAGGCGGGGCACGCCGCGCAGCTGGCTGCCTGCGGGACGGCACGAGCAGGTTAAGGTGGATGCTCCAAGGTAGCCCGCGAAATTCTAAATTTCTTACGTTTTTTGCAATTTGCTGGTCAGTACTAAGTTATACATTGATTAAAATATGATTCGCGGCCGTAACAAATATGTATTTACATAATTATAATCATTAGAATCAGTAATACAACTTGTTAAGTTAGCATAATCCTAAGATGTTAAGATTTCATGAAATAATCATTCAGTAGGATTACTTGATCTTAGAGAGTTGTGTTGATAACTTTAATGATTATAATTCTGTAAATACATATTTGTTACGGCCGCGAATCATAAATTTTAATCAACGTACAATTTAGTACTGACCAGCAAATTGCAAAAAACGTAAGAAAATTTGAATTTCGCGGGCTACCTGGGAGCGTCCACTTTAAGCGGTGTGAAAAGGTATGTATATCAAATTAAAGTCACTTTTCGTATTTGTCTGCGACCAATCGACCATGTTATTCTTTTACACTACACAACGGATTTTGATGCGGTTTTAAACATCATTTATAGCAAAGCTGCTCAACCCCAGGCCCGCGGGCCACCAACTCAATAGCATAAAAACCTCTTCAAAGTCAGTGAAGTTTTTTTAGTAACTTAAACTTTTGTTTCATTTTAATATCTGGATATTTATTTATTTATTTAGTATCTACCATAACCATAGGCAAGTTTTATTCACTAGATGGCGTGCCTGCTGGCACGGAATTAAAATTATGGTCCACCTTCAAAATTGGTTGGGCAGCCCTGATTTAGAGAATATATTTCGGAAGGTGTATGTTATGTTATGTTAAGTTTATGTGTATAATAAACTCGAAAAGCAAAATTTTATGGTGACTTTTTCTACGAAAAAATTATTAGGTATGAAAATAGAATCAAAATCTCATTTAAACTTACCCTTTGTCAGCAACAATGTCGGAGGTCCATATCCCGCTACATGATATAAATACAGCCTCATCCACGGCGTGTGCGCCTCAGGAGGTGCGGGCCCGACGTGTGGCAGTGAGCCCGCTGCTGCGCCCGCACGGGCCTCTCGGCATAAAGGCGCCGTCGATATGGCAAGTCTATAACATATAGAACAAAATCAATAGTACATAGTTGTTGGTAATGAAACTGTCAAACTGCATCAGTATCATAATTATCATAGAAGAAAACATCCACACTAAATTAAATATTAAAGTAGGTACAGTCAACAGCAAAAGTAGATGATCAAAATCAGAAATTCAATACTAATGAACGGAGTTCGCGTCAGAACTGTGTGGCGTCGAAGTCATTCAAAAGTATGTGATTGTAAATTATACCAAACATTTACTACTAATACAGCTGCCATATAGCTGCGAACTCCGTTCATTAGTATTGAATTTCTAATTTTGATCATCTACTTTTGCTGTTGACTGTACATATATACTATAATATTATAAATTCGAATGTAACTGTCTGTATGTTATCTTTTCACGCCAAAACTACTGAACGGATTTGGATAAAATTTGGCAAAGATAGATGGAATCCTGGGGAAGGACATAGGGTACTTTTTGTCCCGGTACCACGTATATTACGGGATAATTTCCGACATTAAGTGCGGCTCGATTAAATCTAAATGAAGGAGGGTGACATTGCTGGTTGTGAAGATCGAAATAAAAGCTCTGCCAAATCCCTTACATTTCAAGATAGTTCTCTATTTCGCCATGTTCATTAAAATCCCTGTCATAGTATACTCACTTGTACTTAGTAGACAACAGTCTGCTCCTCGCAGCCGCCCCCAGCGCATGCAGCGCTTCACAGCGCAACAGATCAAGAGGCCGTAACTTAGGCCGAAGGGTTCGCAGCGCTATCCTTAGGCATGCAGCGGCTGCAAGGTACCGCCGTGCTTCGCCTTCGATCTCGGGGTCGGCTACCACCTGGAATATTTAAACGTTACACCGTTTTTTATCCTACTAATATTATAAACGTGAAAGTTTGTATGGATGGATGGATGGACGGATGGAAGTTTGTTACTCTTTCACGCAAATACTACTGAACGGATTTGAATGAAATTTGGCACACAGATGGTTTATAACCAGGATTCACATACAGGTTTTTATCCCGATATTCCCACGGGATCGTAACTTATGCGGGTGAAACCGCGGGGCGCAGCTATTACATTACTATATGACTGGAAAGCTAGATTTTGTGGCATACGCAAATAAACCAATAAAGATAAGATAAAATGTGAGTGCGAAATAAAGGTTGGAATTTGCATTTGACGAAAACAAGCAACATATATTTATTAAAACGTAGTTATTCGCTGATGTGTGTTGCCCCAGGGGGGGTCTCGCTACAATAGGTAGTTATTTGTGTAAAATGGGTAATATGAAAGTCTGACTGTCTCACCTTGTCGAGTTCCATCAGTAAGCTGTCGAGACTTTCGTCAGGTAGCTTGCCAACTTCAAACAACGTTACGGCGTGGCTCTTTAGATCCTGAAATGATTAAAATATATGAAAGTCTTGAGAATTTATCAAAAAACCATTACATATTTGAAATGGAGTATTCAAAATAAATCATTATACATACCGGTGACAGATTCCCCATCATAAGGTAAGCAGCTAAGGTAGAGTCGAATAAAACGGCAACTCTTCGTCCACCACCGTTTGAAGGGTCAACCCCTTCTTCTGGACTCTGCAAACGAAAAATTAACTTTCTAATTAAATGAACTTTTACGTTCGACTGGCTTATAATGTTCAAAATGAACTCTCTTAAAAACCTTTCGTCACTTCAGTCTATTTTTTTAGCTATGAAGAGGAAAAATTTGAATACCTGTTTGGAAGTGGATGGCGTTTGCTTTATGAGGATCGGTTCCATTTGTATGGAGTCATCGTCCATGTTGGGGTCGAACGTCAACGGAGCTATTTGTCTATATCTGTGGAAAGATAAGTTCAGCTTTAAAATATTTATCATTCTATATCTTTTATGTGAACAATTCAAATTCTGCTGATCCAATGCAGGTAATTTTACAGTGAATGAATCATCATTCTCCTGTCATCCCAATTTATTTGGGGTCGGCGCAACATGTCTTTTTCTTCCATACTTCTCTATTAGTAGTCATCTCGGTAGTCACCCCCTTTCTAATCATATCGTCATTCACACAGTGCATCCATCGTTTCTTTGGTCTTCCCCTACTCTTATAGCCAATTATATTTTTACAGTGAAATTTATTATCTTAGAATGTTGTCTTTCGCAAGTGTCTATTCATACAAGTGGCCTTTCACGCAAATTTTTTTCGCACAATCTTTCCGCGCTAATTTAGTTCGCGCAAATGGAGCAAAACCAAATGAATAAACGACTAACGACTTATAGATTTCCCCAAATATCTTTCATGCCAGTACCCTAATTGCGTTACACACTATCAATCACAATCTGAATCATTTTGAAGGATATTGCTAATCCATTCCTTCATATGTTCGAAAAATTTGTCAGCTCACCAACATAAATAACGCAATGAATATTGTTGAACTGTCAAAATCAAAGCCATTGCTACTGTAAGTTTGTTACGCAATTACCCCGCAAATCCGGCTGTTACTATACTATCTAAACATACATTCATAAACTCAGCCCTTTCTTATGCGACAGAAACTACAGAACGCCACCTGCGACGATCCTTACATAATCCTTTTGCTTCGTTTACGTTTATACATCCGCACCCTAATTGCGTAACACACAATCAATCGGAATCGGTTTCATTTTGACAGTTCAACAACATTCATTGCGTTATTTACGTGTTGAGCAGACAAATTTTTCGAACCTATGAAGCAATGGATTAGCAATTTGCTTCAAAATGATTTAGATTCCGATTGATCGTGTGTTACGCAATTAGGGTGTTGAACAAAAACAAACAGAATATCTGCTACAGTGATTTTAAGTAAATGTTAAATACTAACGGCCGATGGCTATGCGTGGTGACGGCGTCCCTCCAGGTGGCGTGCTGCGGCGCCACGGGCGGCGGCTGCAGGTTGTTAGCGAAGCCCAGCCGGCAGTACAGGGAGACTGCTTGCTTTACTGATTCGCATTCCACCTGTACGGAGTTAATAAGTAAGGCAGACGTTTGGTTTCATGCCAATAGTTTCTTTTTATTGTTAAAAAGTACCGTAAATTAGGATAATCTTCAAAACCGTCTAGCATGTTTACTAGACGGTTTTGAAGATTTTGCTATATAGAAAACCGAAACACTATCGGGAGTCACCGGTGGATTTTTATTATTTCTTAACAAAATCTTTTTGTGGTTTAAGAATGCTTCCGCCCAATTTCTATAGGTAAGTCGTTCAGACTTATTACTAGCCTATTTCTACGATTTTACGGAATAATATGCATTGCCAAATAGCTGAATAGCTCATTGATGTCACCTACGACCTTGTTTCAGCAGTGCGTCAGTGTCCTATTAATTATAATAACATTAAATTCCGTAAGTAGGAAGAGCTCATTACGCCAAAATAGTAGGAACGCCAACTTTGAAGTCAAAGCGAAATTTATTGCCAAACGCATAGAGTTCACTTTGCAATTATAGAGCTCACGTGTGATAAAAATAAGGAATATTCTATTCTGTTCTATCTCATTTATCTTATTATCGTACATCCTACTAAACGTTATAACATTAATCACATGAATAGCTGCACGGACGACACGGAAATAAAATGGCCATACTAAATTGACGTAATTAGATTTTAACAGAAATTATAATTTTGTGGTATTTTGTTTACTTAAATCGACACAATAACGGTCGGTTACTGGATTCGACACGTCAAGTCAACTCATTTATTACAATTAGGCACATAAAAGGCACTTGAATGTCAAAATTTACGAGAAAATTTAATTGATTCTACCTAGTTGCCCCTTCCAAAAGGTACTTTCTTATGGAAATGGGCAAGAAACTCCATATTTACTCATTTTTTAGGATTGCGTAAGTACCTCAAAAGGAAAAACGGAACCCTTATAAGATCACTTCCCTTTTTCTACCCTTTTTCTCAGGAACGCGTGGAGTTACCAAGTAGAAATTAATTTAAAATACTCAGGGCTACAATCCCTTGAAGCAGTGAAAAAATCAAACTTCTAAGAAGTTAACGTAAAAGTTGATCACGTGACATCCATATTTTTTTGCTTACATCTTGTTGCATAGATGTTTGATTACTTTAAACATTTAGAGTGATTATTTCAAACATCTATGCAACAAAATGCAAGTACACAAATCATTGTATCTACAAAAATGGTCTTATTTTGTTTTCTGTTTGCATTGACGTCAGCTATCGATTTATACAGATTGAGATAACATACATGGCCGCCATTTTGAAAAAATAAACAAAATGGCGGATAGTTAAGTATGCCGCCAGGGTCTTCAAAGCCCTTTAGATACGTAATAATCTGACTTCTACATAATCAAGGTGGCACCCCACTAACCTGCAACACAGCCGCCAGATCAGCCACACTGGTATGCTCGTCAATGGACACGAACACCTTATAAAGCAGCGTCTCGAAGTAATCCCCAGCTATTCGGTTCATCACGAACCCTTTGAGTGGAGGTACTGACACCTTGTCTGCTGTTGTTATTGGTACGTCCAGGTAGATTAGGCCCCGCCTGTGAGTAGATAATGTAGACGTTAAGTACTTGAATTAAGGTTGATAATGGTTTGTAAGTTGAGTAAGTGACAACATGAACATATTTAGCCTCCAACAGTCATTATTTAGTTTATTGGCGTATAATAAAAGTGTTTGTACAAACCTACTTACAGAATTAAAATATTTTATCAATTATAGACTTTATTGGAATGATGGAGACATTTTTCCAGCAGTTTTCTTCTAGTTAACCCGGCCTGGGAGTCACGTATATTGAGATACACAGATACTTGGCTCTTTCAATCAGGTAACAATCGAAATGATATTGCTTCATATAACGACATTATCATTTGTTACTCAAAACTTATGAAAAGTTTTTGGAATTGCATAGAGTTGATAATCTATAATTTTATAATCTTGGTAATACAAAATAGCAAGTACTTCCAAGGTTGTAACAGCTTTATATTAGATATCATCATCGCGCGTTCGTATTTCCGAAGATTGCCGATGATTCACGAAACGCATACTTTTCCTTGGAGATCTGTACTTCTAAGTTAATTGATAATATTATCAGTCATGTTAAATATTAATACCATACCTGTACAAAGTCTTGACGACATAGTAGTCGAGCGTGCCAGCGGTCTGCGAGCCGCGGTCGATTAGCAAGTCTATTAGCGCTCTCTCGCTCTCGCCTAGAGGCTGCCGTGAAACAAGCGATGCGTTATGTCAGTTAATAGTAAGTATGACAAGAAGCAAGAAAAATCTGACAGAAGAAACTGCCGCGGCCGGCAAACATTTCAACAATCAAAAATCATATATTCATTCTAGGCTGAGATCTTTTTGAACGTCAAAATTACTTAAGAAAGTCCCCAAAACGCCCACACTTCACCACTTCCTAGTGTTTTAGCTGGGAAGATGTGGCGCATTAAACTCCCTCCATTTACCCCTTTAACGGCCGGATACCTATTTTCCTGTATCTCTATCCCTTTCTGTCGCTAAGAAACAATATACCAAAGAGCGAGAAAGAACGGAATTGGTCCGCCCGATGCCGAATAGTGCAGGCGCTTGCAAGGATTTTTTCTCGCTCTGTGTCACACAGTGAAAGTTAGGAATACGAGTACATTAAGAGAATGAACCACTTTCTCTACAACTTTAGAGAATTATTTATGCTTGACCATGCCAGGTGTGAGCCAAGGCCAGAATACATATTACATAATATTATACAAATGTTTTAGTTAAACGAACTATTAAATGGTATCTAAGTCAAGACTGTATCTCAAAACAGCTTAAAATAAGCAAGTTCAGACCAACAAGGTCTAACATAAATTCATCTAAATGGTTTCCACAACATTTGTAGATATACATAGATATTATGATTTTATTACTTTTATTTTTCTACTCCAGCTCATTAAAATACTGCAATAATATTACCATTCATAGATCAATTATTTTGTTAATTTAACATTCAACAGATGATGTTAACACTAATGCAAATAAAACTCTTTAGCACACTCCAATTTAGGATAACAAAATCTCAAAACAATTTTAAGTTTAAAAAACAAAACAAATTCAACTTAATCATCATAACAATAGGGTTCATATTACCTTAACATCATCTTCTAGGACATATCCGAGCTCAACTCGCCACCACGGTTGCATGGGTATGTTAAGAGGGACGCGCGGGAGTAGAGCACGGATCGCTTTGGAGCGGCCGCGCCGCCCTAAAGAACGGGCTTTTGCCACCAGTTCTAGGTACTCATTCCGACCAATACCTAGCAGTCTCAGACCTATGGAAAATGTTTGTATTTCATAGATATTTTTAGAGTTAAAAGACATGGTGACTTTAGCCATAAAAATCCTGAAAAAAATATCCTATTTCCTGGTAATAAAACAAAATAAGATTAACCCATCATATGCCCGAACGTATATCCACACGAACCACAATGGCTTTTTAATTGTGTCTGTAATTACAGCATTCAACGGGTTAAACGAGGTAATGTGCAAATGAAAGTAATTTGCGTAATATGAGGAAACTTACAACCCTTAATATCGAAAAATCAAAAACTTTTATCTTACAATACCTAATAGGTTTAAAAATGTTTCAGCTACTGTGCCTATCATAAATTTCTTACTCCAATTTGTATAACATAAGTGCCAAGTGAACAAGGCTTAACCTTAAAATACATATATGAATGCATTAGATTGACTCTTGGTACAAAAACGTAGTTAACCCTTCGTATGCCGGAACGTAGATCTACGCGAGACACAATGGCTTTTTAATTGTGTCTGTAATTACGGCATTCAAGAGGTTAAGTCATACTCACAGTCAGCAGCAGTAAAGTTAGGCATAGTATCATAGCTTTTCTCCATCTCTATGAGGAGGGCAACCACCTCCACATAGTAGATGAATGGGGTTATTCTTAAACCTAGAAAGAAAACAAAAAAATACAAACTTTAACAATTTACTTTTTAAGATAAGCTTGAGTTCCCATCAATTGTGCATTGGGTGGGGTTTGAACTCACAACCTCTCACTCACCAGTCCATAATATGAGGGGGGGGGGTGTAAGATATAAGACATTATAAGAAGTTTTGCAGTGCTTGAAGCATATGGCTTCAAGCACTCCCTTCACCCAACATAGGCACTATGCTGGGTGACACCACCTTCTGGCTCGCTACCTGTCTGCGTTTGGGTGCTCCTTGTGGGGCTCCCCATCGCTGTCAGTGCGGTGAAGCTGTCGACTGCCTCGGACACCATGGCCTATCCTGCAGTAGGAGCGCAGGTCGGATAGCACGGCACGCCAGCATTAATGACATCATCCGTCGTGCTCTTGTCACCGCCGGGGTGCCAGCTGTTTTAGAACCCAACGGCCTGGCACGCGACGATGGAAAGAGACCAGACGGAATGACCATAATGCCCTGGAAGTTAGGCAAACCTTTGGTGTGGGATGCAACATGTGTCGACACCCTTGCGCCATCCCATCTTCCTAGCACGGTGGGCTGTGCTGGAGCGGCTGCTGCTGGTGCAGAAAACCTCAAACGGCGAAAATATTCCAGCCTGATTGGGAGTTATATCTTCGAGCCGTTTGGGGTTGAAACACTAGGGCCATGGGGTCCGAGTGCCCACTTGGTTTATCGAGATATCGCCAAGCGCTTAGTCGACTCTTCACGTGACCAGAGGGCTGGCCTGTTTCTTGGCCAAAGAATTAGCATCGCCATACAACGTGGCAATGCCGCCAGCCTTTTGGGCACTGTTCCTGTTGACAGCGATGCGGACGAATTTTTTGATGCCCTATGATTCTTTTGCTTGTTTTTTTTTTTTTTTTTTCTCATGTACATATGTATTATTATTTTAATTGGTTTAATTGAAATAATTAATAGAAAACAAACAGTTCATTTATAAGAATGAATAATTTTGTGGCCAAAATACTAGTAGGTCAGCAAGATTCTAGGCAGGGACTGCCTTAGGTGTGCAGGACATAAATTTAAGCATTCCCTGGCATAGAGCGTCCATGCAATGCTTAATTACATCCTGTTTTATTTGTAGGGCTTAATGAAACAACTTACCTTTAACAATCATGTCTGCTAGGTGATAGGGGTAGAGCATGAGTCTTTGTATGCTGCTCTGTATAAGTGTCTCATAGTATTTCTTTTCATCTTTCCGAACAGTCCTGACTGTTGACAAAAAACCACTTTTAGACATGTACCAATATTTTAACATCTGGACTGATTATGTGGATGAGTAAGATAAAAGATAGATTTGAATTGTTACAGAATACACAAACGCATAATAAGGTCAATGAATTTTAATTAAGGAATTGATGAATCAAAGATTTTTTTATTTTATTTTGATGATATTTAATAGGTTAATAGCAACTTACCAAGACTTCCTCTGTACCTTAATTGATTTTTAATACTGAATTCGAAGATGTACCTCTCATATTCTTTGGGAGAATCACCCAACAGCTGAAACAACAAAGCAATGTTTGTACCTACATAGTACATGTCACTTGTATGTGATAGGGAAATACAATGCTCTTGATGTTAACCCCACTTATTCTGTATTCTAATTGCCGAAGATAAACATCATTAGCATTAAATAATATAAACTGTAAAACAATAACATAATAGTTTACCTTCTTCACAGGCGCAGGTAATTGCGACCACTGTGTCTTTTTTCTAATACATTCCTCAATTTCGTCTTCCATGGTACTTGACCATTTAAATAACGATTATAAATAATTACATTGATAGCGAAGAACTTCTAACGGCCTTGGATAAATGGATAAACTGCACAAAATATTTTTGATAAGTAATAGCAAGCAAATATTAGCGTGCGTTCAGAATAATGATAAAATAACAGGATTACTGAAATAGTACATACAAAACTAATTACAGTGGAAGTAAAGAAACTACTTAATAAGGTTTTTATTGAAACCATAATCAATCATTTCAAATTTATTTAAAAAAAAACTATGATTTTGAGAGAACAGTCTTAATTTATCAGTTTATTGAAATCGTCTCAATTTTTTTTAAACTGATCATGTTTTTGAACGTAAGTGGTATCACTTGCTGTCATTGGTTTGACATTAGAATAAAAGTTGCCATGATTTATGAAAGGCAATCGATTGATTGATAATAATATTGTTGATTGAATTATTGATTATAAGAATATTATTCTTAAAATCATCTAAATTATGCTTTTTAAAATATATAAACAGCAACAATCACAGAGCTTTCAGTGTTACACATTCACATACACATTTTTATAGAAAAAGGCGTTCAACACCACCTTTTTCCATCCTATAACAAGTGGCTCCCAATCCGCCTTCGCAGGAACACTCGGATTTTATGTCTACTCTTCAATATCTTACACAACCCGTCTTATCCTTCCTACCTGCGTGAGCGTTTTTCTTACGGTCGCTCTAGCGCCTTACCGTGTAGATCACACCTAAGATCCATCCTTAAATCTCATCCTCATAAAACGAGCTACTATTCTTATTCCTTCTCTGTCCATGCTGTAAGATTGTGGAACTCACTTCCGCCTAGCATTCGTGATTTAAAAACTATTTCTCTATTTAAACGTCGATTAAAAGAGCATTACCTTTCCTCTATACCGTGAGTATTTGTATACATATATATATATATATGTTTATATATTTTTGTATTATGTATTTATTTAAGTATACTTAAGTATTTATTATTTTTTGCGTTATATGTGTAGGTATATTTAAATTATTTGTTTTAGACTTCACACATTCATATTTTTCTCTTCTTGTTGTCTACATTTCTTTTTTTACTTCTCCTTTCGAATTTACTCATTCAAGTAGGCTACTTATCCCGTGGCTTAGACATCGATGGGCAGGTTGACGCTCTGTATTTCGATTTCCAGTAAGCATTCGATGATGTTGACAAGATTACAACGATATGCTTTTTTCAAAGCTGGGGGCCATCGGTTTCTCTGTTCTCGTCTGGTCCAGTCTTAACTTCTTTTCTGACTATCTGCGCAATAGCTAGCAGTTTTTAAGACATTGGTGCTTCGAGTCCAAGACTCCAAGCATTACAATACACGCTCGGGTGTAAGTCTGGGTTCCCTGTTGGGGCCACCTCTGTTTCTGTTAATGATCAATAACCTCGTACCTAATGTTAATTTTACTAAATGCCTGCTATATGCCGACGATCAAAGAAACAAATTCGAGGATTGCAAATCCCTACAAATGGATGTTGATGCCATCTATGAATGGAGCATTATCAACAAACCACTTTATAATACAAGCAAGTGCTGCGTCATGATGACATACGGTAGAGGGTTGCGAGTGTTGCGTCCAATTCATTACGGCGTCTATAGTTTGGGTGGTGAAGTAATTATGAACTCGTGTCATCAACATAAAGCATTTATGAGTGCCTTTCGATCGCTGTCTGACTTTTAGAGACCAGGTGGATTATTTGTGCCCGAATAGAACTTGTGTCAAAATCGGTTTGGTGGTATGGGCATGTGATGTGAAGGAATGAAGATGGGAATCGTTACAATACTTTATAGAAAATCAAACGACATTTGCGTTTACATAGTTTTATTGGAATTACCCAAAATCCTCTCGATGACGATACAATATAGTACTTATTCCAAATGGGTAGTCATTCCTTAACCAACGAAAAAGTTGATTCAAAGGCTGAGTGGATTTGATTAATCATATCTGACGCTAACATTGATTGTCCATATAAAACGTTAGCCTTGTAATTACTTAATCTTGTAAGTTTTGCAGCTGCATATGCAGCGACACTTTGTGCGAGTTGTGTGTGACTTTCGTTCTTGCAAAGTTCCGCCTTTAACGCCCAATGATAAAATGTTCCTAGAGATCCAGATAATATATCTCCTTGTCCTCCAACCCGCCGTCCTGAACCTCCTCCTGTTGCTATCCAACTGTAGGTAGTCATATTTGTATAGAAATGATCTTTTTCACCCTTTACCAAAACACCTACGCAATCTCCCCAGTAACTGTACCAATTACTATCATTTCTGGAAACGGCTGCCATTAGTCTGTTTGCTTCACGTAGATTTGGTGTCATGATCACTCCAGGACAAGGATAGCCGTTTATCAACGATGTATTCTTAGAAATAGCGTACAGTCCATCGGCGTCTATTACTAAAGGTTTTCCCAAGTTCTTGCAATCCTCAATAATATCAGATATCAAGTGTAATGTTTCGGGTTCTCGTCCTAAGCCAGGACCAATGACGATTACATCCATTTTTGGCAATAATGATCTAATTTTAGACGCATATTTAGAGTTCAAATAAGGGTAGACGATAAGATCAGGACTATAAGTCTTAATGACATTTGCAGCACTATCCGTAGTTATTACATACGCCAAGTCTGCCCCAGCCTGAAAGTACGATTTTTTATTAATAACATTTACTTACATAATAACATCACGCCTGTACTCCCAAAGGGGTAGGTAGAGGTGCGATGTAAAACTCTTAGCCCTCATCATGCCCACTTTAACGTTTTATATGAGGTTCATGTAATACATGTATTTTAACGTTTGCAAGTGATTAGAGGATGGGTGCTGGAGAGCAGCAGATTTGCAATCTGCTTTTATGTATGTCGGTGACGGCTTCCTTATGCTGCAAAATAATATACATAAAACTAATATAAAACTTAACTCAATGCAGCAGCGTGGCAGTACATTTTTAATTACCTATGGATAGGTTTAATGATTCAATCAAAGTAAAAATTATTAAATGAATTTATACGTGCCTTTAACGATGTTATCGCCGAAAAATACGGTGCTCCAGTGTATTCTACCGAGCCACCAATTACTCCTATCTTGCCCGAATCCCCCTTACTTTTATTAGCTGTATCGGGAAGAATTGATTTACTAAGAAGTCTAAAAGTATTCGGTTGAAGTTTACTATCTAAAAAATTACACATAAGGTCAGGTGGGGTAAGTGAAACATACTTTACTTTTAATTTTACATAAACAGCTCTAGCACAGTAATATGAGTCGCATTTATAATAACGATTGATGCGAACTACTCTTCCTTTAATCGGTCATCTATGATACGAGTTCTAAGCTCTATAGTCGTTCTTAAATCGATAAAATCATCGAATTTAAGCAGACTGTGGTTTTGTTTCACTTCCCCCGTGTATGGGGTAAGTGAAACTGTCGCCATAATATGTATAATATTGAGCCTGCGAAACTAATAAAAGGGCTAAAATGACGTGTCAAAATGCTTTTATCTAATATGAGTTGTATTTCGTCGGAATAAGTTTTAATTTAGGATATACACTTAAAAAATGTAATTTGGGGTAAGTGAAACGTAGTCACGGTGGTCAGGGGTACTGAACCAGTGCAAAAATCGAACAAAAATTTACAACTAAAATAAAATTGCGAAAAGATTATAAAACATATCATTGTGTTTATTTAGGTGCTCATTGAACAAATTCAAGTTTTCGTACTTAATTCACTTATAATTATGTAAGTAGTATGTAGTAGATTTATTTTAGATTTGTCGTCTAAAATAAATAAAAAATTAAACTCAAATAACAATAAAATATATTATAATATAATATTGCATTTTGCAGTTTTTCATCAGAGTAAGCGGCTTTATTAGTTTTCCGAATGTAATTTCGAGGCATGTTTTACAAGACCTGGAAAAAAATCCGATTATAACATAAATGAATTAAATTAACTTCTCCGTTAAGTTAACAACTCCAAAAATAGTTTATCAAAAAACTGTCATAAAAAGTTTATAAGTTTTGTTTGTACAATGATTAATTGCTGTATGTTAATAATTATTTTGTTTATTGATGGCTCTACCGAATAATATTGGAGGTCCTCGAACGGTTTTTTGATTTTTTGTCGGTTTGTTCGGGATTCTTGCAAAAACTACCTGCAATTTTAATAAAAGTAAACAAGTACCTCGTAGTTCGACTAAAAACTGATAAATGTTTGGTCAAAATCTATTGGTTAGGTTACCTTCTGAACGAAATGCAAAGATGATAAACAATAAATTAAGTACCTAGTAAAACTAAACATTTTACGCGAGATTACCAAAAAAAATGTTTGTAAACTCTGGCACGGGGGAAGTGGCCCATATGTTTCACTTACCCCGGCCATCACTGTTTCACTTTCCCCAATCAGTACTTTTCGAGCTTAGAATTTCTACAACTTATAATTCAATTGCCTGCACGTTTAAGCTAAAAAAATCTATTAGAACATGAAATCTACAGTTTGAATACGTTCCTTACCTATAAAAATCTTCAAAAACACTATTAAATTGCTTGACACCAACGAAAAGATTAGGCACGTCCAACTCGTGTTTTGAAGTTCCAAAGATGTCAGATTTCTTTTTTTTATATAACCTTATAGAACTATCGTAGCGACAACTGTGCTAGTGCATTGAAACCTCTTCGTCGATCCTGCTTTATCGACCGATCACTATTAGAGCTGAACTCTATAGCTAAATAGATAGGGTTGGGTGTTTCACTTGCCCCTTCGTTTCACTTACCCCACCTGACCTTATCTTCAATTTCATCACATTTCACTAAAAGTAAGGATAAGTAAACCATTAAACAAATATATAGTCTCATATTGTAAAACCCAATCAATCACCGATCACTCGAGAATAGTTAGTGCCTTTGTTTCTTCCTCGGTATAACTTCGTTATCAAACAAGTTCACGTTTTTTTATACATATATACCTACGTCCGTACGTCGACTTTTGTTTATATCACAGCCACACAGCTAACGAAGAATGCATGGGTGAAGGTCAAAATTATAAAATCGTGAAAGAAATAAATGACTGGGATTTTAATATTTTATTATTAAAAAAATATATTAACATTAATTAAATGTTTGTGTTCCATTTTTTTATTTGAATAATTTATTTTCGATCAATGGTTGAATGCAAAACGGAAAATTAAATAATTCAATGATCACGCTTTGAGTCAAGAGTCGAGAAAATTGATTGAACAAACGAAATAAAATGAAAGGATTATTCATTACCATTGAGATTGAGATAGGCATTGAGATAGGAAAAATGGAGATAGGAATCTATGTCAATGTTCATTACACATAAGGGCAACATTTGCTTCATCTGTCAAAGTCAATCAGCCGTCGTAGTTCCGAAATAATAACAAAAATTCCATTGTAGCTATTTTCGTATAAAATTACGTCAAAATGGATGATAAATATGAAACTGTGAAACTTGTTTATACTATTAACAAATACTCAAGTTATTCCGCTAACTATGTACCCGAGTATGTGTATATTTCAGTGTGTTTTTTGCAATTTTTATTCCAATATTAATCCCGGTGTGCGCTATTTAGTCCTAATTTTTGCTAAGAATTCGACTGCATATTGACATGTGTTATTATATTGTGCCAATATTAATATGTAGAAGGACAGTGTATAACTATAGCTATGCTATGATATAAAACATGCACACATTTTCAGGAATATCATGGTAAATAACCCCGCAGACCAGCTATCCCGATGGTTTACAGACAGCAATACGCCGCAACAGTTCATCATGTTAAGATTAAAAACGCCAGCCATAGTGGAATCCATAAAATTCGGGAAGTACATAAAGGCCCATGTCAGTGACCTTAAGAAATTTCAAATTTTCGGTGGAACTGATGAAAATAACTTATCTTTATTGCTGACTGCGTAAGTATTTATTTTATCTAAAGTAAGATTTTGTAAATATTATAATAATTAGATTAGGATTTTTATTAAGATTATGTTTTTTATCTAGAAACTATTCATTAAAAGAAATTTCATCATCATTCATCATATTCATTATAAAAAAAGAAGAAATAGAAAGGAAAAAATACAGATATCTTCATAAACATATTAAAAACTACTACTATTACTTATCACACAAATTCTAAAAGTATAAATGAAACAAAAATAACATCATGCCTGTAATCCCCGAAGGACTAGGCAGAGATGTATCGACAGTACTCCCACATTTCGCCAGTTATGTTAAAGTTCCATGTACGAGGGGTGTCAATGTACCCATCCACACCCGTCACCTCCTTCTGCGAAGCAGTAATGCTCGCAAAGGAGGAGGCGGAGCGCGTGAGGGAGAGGCAATCGCTGCGCCCTCACGCCCCTAGCCGCCGTAGGAGACGCCCTGGACGGGAGTCAACAGCCGACTCCCGGCCACCGTAGACGCGGGCTTGCGGGCGGCGAGCAATGGGCAGCTCGCCGCCCGGTAAGTACCAGGTCCGGGTCGACGGCGCGTTGTGTTCCACGCGCGCCTCAAAGAGATGTCAGCACGAACTGACGGGGCCCGCTAGGGCCGATGCCGCCAGGGCTGCGGGTTGTTCGAAAGAGTTACCGTGGCCCTTGGCACAGGCAACCGAAGGAACACGGGTGGGTTTTAGTCAGTAAAAGTCTGACACTCCCTTCCGCTCCGCCCAGAGCGGGAGGGGTCATTATGGGAAGAAATTAAAGGAAAAAGATGGGGTAAACTGACCACCGGAGTGTTGCTTCTTCACGCCAATGGTGGGTTGAAGACGGGGAGTTGGACAAAAAATCATAAATAATAAGTACTATAACCACCTGTAAGGATATTACAATTTTTCTTGTCGTTTAAGAGATAATTAGATTTTTCATACTAGCTTCATACAAATTTTTCGTAAATTCCTTTGTTTTTGTGTAGAATTAACTCGGGTGACATTTTTGTATATAGTAATAACTAATAGAAGCGATATCCGGCAAAAAATCTGGCACTTGCAAATTGAAATCCCTAAGTCTATGAAAAAAATATTTTTTGCACGGTATTGAAAAGTTAATTTTGAGATGTAATAAATGTATTGGAGTAATGGGGGATTACATTGAAAAAAAAATCATTAATAAAATTCACTCATTTAATTGAATTTATGTCATTTTTCATGCCGCTACTGAGAATACATTGAACGCCGCTCTTAACAGGGGGCGAGCCTTTTGCCATCAATCGGGCTCAAATCCAGACCAGCACCCTAATTGCGTAACACACTATCAATCATAATCTGAATCATTTTGAAGCAAACTGCTAATCCATTGCTTCATAAGTTCGAAAAATTTGTCTTCTCAACACGCATGCGAAAAATTCATAAAAAATTAAAGTAGTAAATCGCTTTTGAATAAAGTCAAGTGTATACTAATACATACTTTTGCTCGTGACTGTACGTGTTCTGTTAAGCGATTGACTGATGCGCTGCGTGTCGCTGGTTCGATTACCGCACGGAACAAATATTTGTATGGCCTACAAGTAGTTGTTCCGGCTCTGGCTGTTTGTGTATGTGAGTTTAAATGTTTGTAAACGCACCCACGATACAGGAGAAATTCCTAGTGGGTCAACGTTTTTTTATAAAAAAATAGTCTTCTATCAGGCGGAAACAAGGTGCGTGCCTTCAACAGTTGGGTCATGCCGGTTCTGATGTACTCTTTCGGAATACTCAAATGGACTCAAACCGAACTAGACGCCTTGGATAGGAGGGTCCGGACGCTGCTGACTGCAAATCGAATGCATCACCCACGGTCGTCGGTAATGAGGCTGTATATCCCGCGAAAGTGTGGAGGTCGAGGCTTTTTAAATGCTAAGACCCTCCACAATCGCGAGATATGCAGTCTCAGGGAATATTTCTTAGAAACCGACGTGGGGATGCATCGAGATGTAGCCGCGGTGGACAAGGGCCTCACCCCGCTCTCCTTGGCTAATGAGAACTGGCGCAAGCCAGTAGTGCTTGACACCAATGATCGCATGGAAGTATGGCAGAGTAAGGAGCTTCACGGACGCTTTTACCGGGCCCTACATGGGCCCGATGTAGATTTACTAGCGTCCGTAGCCTGGCTGCGTTTCGGTGACCTCTTTGGAGAAACCGAAGGTTTTGTCTGTGCAATTATGAACGAAGTTATGATGACGAACAA
The DNA here is from genome assembly GCA_945859715.1 of Apamea sordens. Taxonomy (NCBI): domain Eukaryota; kingdom Metazoa; phylum Arthropoda; class Insecta; order Lepidoptera; family Noctuidae; genus Apamea; species Apamea sordens. The sequence goes on from OX244002.1 coordinate 5,505,280, forward strand.
TTACCGGAGATTTATTGTGAAAGACGGCACGGTTGACATCTGTCGGGCATGCCACCGGCCGGGAGAATCAATCAGGCATATTATCTCCGGATGTTCTCGTCTAGCTAACGGAGAGTACTTGCATAGGCACAACCTTGTAGCCAGGATAATCCATCAGCAACTTGCTCTGAAATACAGCCTTGTGGAATCTGAGGTGCCGTACTACAGGTATGTGCCCGACCCAGTTCTCGAAAATGGAAATATCACATTGTACTGGGATCGATCCATCATCACTGACAGGACTATTGTTGCCAATAAGCCTGATATAGTGGTGGTGGATCGATCAGAGCGGCGCGCAATGATTGTTGACATAACCGTCCCGCATGACGAGAACCTCGTGAAAGCCGAGAAAGATAAACAAATCAAGTATCTTGACTTGGCTCGCGAGGTTGTCGACATGTGGGATGTGGACTCAGCGATCATTGTGCCGATAGTCGTGACAGCCAATGGGTTAATAGCCAAGAGCCTCGACCAACACCTGAGGAGGCTCTCGTTGGGCAGCTGGATCAAGGGTTTGATTCAGAAAGCGGTACTTCTGGACACGGCTCGCATTGTCAGGAGGTTCCTCTCTCTGGAGCCCTGACCGCCGGTAGCTTGGACTCTGTTCCCGATACCGGTGGGCTACTATTTTTTATATTTTTAAATGTTTTTATACTTTTTATATTCTAATATTTAAAAATATAATTGATATGTTTACTTTTAAATAAAGGAAATAATAAATAAATAATAAATAAAAAAAAATAACAAAAAAAAAAATAGATTCCTCATGCCCAGGGATATCGAAACCCTATATATGTATGTTCCGCGATTCTTGATACTTTTCTAGTTATATTTTTTTTTTAATTTCTTGAAAATTTTATCTTTATATTTACAAGGCTTTTTCACATTCTTTTTTTGCATTGTTATGGAATATTCATGCAGACATAAAATGATCATCTTCCTATCATTAATGCAAGTTACAAAAAGATCGAAAAGGAGGAATTCACGTTAGAGTGATACAGTGTTCAAATAAAAAATAAATACTACCGTTCCTAAATCATTTCAAAAACTTATATTTGTTATTTGAAGTACCTACTTTCGACTCTGTATCATTCTAACGTGAACTCCTCCTTATCGTTAAAATTTTTGTAACTTGCAATAATGATAGGAAGATTTTAGATTTTTTATTTTATGTCTGCAAGAATATTGCATAACAATGAAAATTGCAAAAAAAAGAATGTATATTGTACTCATTATTATGAACAAAATTTACTACGGGACCAACCCTGAAATCGTGAAAAAAAAACAGCCCTTTTAAGGATTAAAACGATCAAAAAACCGGCCAAGTGCGAGTTGGACTCGCGCACGAAAGGTTCCGTACCATTATCTATAAAAATCAATCATGATTTTGATTGAATGAAAGGTAAATTGCGGTTTACGATTTATGACGTATTAAAAAAAAACCACTTACTAGATCTCGTTCAAACCAATTTTCGGTGGAAGTTTACATGGTAATATACAGATGCCAGCACATCAACCTATTATAATCTGTCAAATTTCTCTAATAGATTTTCAACTTTATCACTAAGTATAGCAATAAGGTTCAAGGTTGATTGGGAAAAATTTGACAGTTTCGGGTAGCTTGATGTGCTGGTCTGTACATTATATTTTTTTTTTAGTTTTATCATTCTTTTATTTTAGAAGTTACAGGGGGGGGGGGGGGCATATTTTACCACTTTGGAAGTGTCTCTCGCGCAAACTATTCAATTTAGTTTAAAAGTTTTGAGTTTCAGTTCTAAGTATGGGGTACCCCCAAAATTTATTGTTTTTTTTTCTATTTTTGTGTGAAAATCTTAATGCGGTTCACAAAATACATCTACTTACCAAGTTTCAACAGTATAGCTCTTATAGTTTCGGAAAAAAGTGGCTGTGACATACGGACGGACAGACAGACAGACATGACGAATCTATAAGGGTTCCGTTTTTTTGCCATTTGGCAACGGAACCCTAAAAACGGTGTATATGTGTGTACATAAATGGTCAATGTGCGACACACAAAATGCGAGTACGAGTTTGGTCGCAAAAAATAATTACACTGTACTGATTTTTTGCGATGTTGTTAGGATATCTATCCTAACACCTGACAACTTGATAACTTGATTTTACACTGTTGGTATCTACCAACAGTGTAAAATCAAGTTATCAGTTTCGACAGGCCTGTGCTAACTGCGTGGTGCTCGAAAAACCTCGAAATATTCGAACTTCTTTCAGTTTTTGACTTATAACTTAGCTTCCTACGGAAAAGTCGCCCATAACATTTTTAAAGTATACAAAACTGTATCGAGTTTTATTGGAACTACAGAGCTTTGGCAGCGCTCAAAGTTATAGCTTTAATAAAAGGCGCAGGGTGACTTTTCCGTAGGATGCACCTTTCAGCGTGTGGGCACAATGACAGCCGAGCTCGAGCTTATTATTATTATTTATTTATTTATATATACTTTATTGTACACCACTAAAATACAAAGCATAAAAAAATACATGAAACTACATATTAAACAATGGGCGGCCTTATCGCATTACTGCGATCTCTTCCAGGCAACCTTAGAATGGACAGTGATTTTCCTGGACAATAAATGGGACTGTCGTTGGTGCAAATATTATGTTTTGTAGTCAAGTATTATTGTTCTATTCCACCTTTTTTTAATTCCATTCTTTACCTGCGTAAGTAGGTAGTAGTAGAATAAAAAGTAACTAATCACCTCAGGAATCGTATTTCTATTGTTCTATTCCACCTTTTTTTAATCCCATTCTTTACCTGCGTAAATAGTAGTAAAATAAAAAGTAATTAACTGTTTCTAAATAAACCACGAGATTTAATTATCTCGTGGTAATCACCTCAGGAATGTCAAAATAGTATTTCTATTGTTCTATTCCACCTTTTTTAATCCCATTCTTTACCTGCGTAAGTAGTAGTAAAATAAAAAGTAACTAACTGTTTCTAAATAAACCACGAGATTTAATTATCTCGTGGTTTATATTAAGAAACTTACCCAGATAAAAAATTAGTTTAAAATAGAATGTTTAATAGAACGAAATTGTGTCACTGTAGTTTCTACTGAAAATAAAATAAAATCAACAATACCGGTTTTACGGTATTGAATATTTCAATACCGGTATTGAAAAATGTCAAAAAATGTCCGTGATCCCGGTATTAGCCAATACCGGGATCCTGGTATTGGAAGTCTGCTTGATGTGCTGGCGTTTCGTACATACCTACATGAACTTTGGTACCATTTATCTCAAAATTTTATTATGGCAAATACTAAAATTTGCAATGGCATATAGTTAGTTAATTGTTGCAAATGGGTTTAACTAATTAGCAATGGGTCCCCCATTTGCAACAGTTAACTAACTATCACTATCATTAACTATCACGTCCTGGAAGGAATACGACAAATTACAAGTCACCCTGTAATACGGGGCCTGTATAGTATATAGAAGCAGATATTTATGTTAAAAATTTTGAACTTAATCCCCGTAAAAGTCGCAAGTCGCATTTCAATCATTTAAAAAAATTATGCTTTCGTACATATTCTAAGGAACGTAATGATCTATCTCGTTGTAATAAATACGTTTTTGAAGTGAAAACTTCTTTAGCGGCGTTGTGCACTTTTGTTGTGATGGGTAAAAAATGTTAAACTCGCGTCAGGACACGCGACCTGATCGAAAATTGGTAAGACGGAGCTCGCGTCAGGAAACGTGACTTGATCGAAAATTCGTAAGACGGAGCCTGCGTCAGGACACGTGACATTGATCGAAAATTCGTAAGACGGAGGGAGAGTAGACCGCATTCCAAAATATCAAAAATGGACAACGTTAATATTTAAGTTTTCACTTCTGCCGGCACTCCCGGAGTGCAACCCGTTTTTTTTTTAAGGTTGGTACTAGTTTACTAGTGGACAGGGTAGCCTACAGGCTTGGATCGCTTAGGGCATCAAGTAGTCTTAATCCGGCACTGGCTGTCGCTGAAAGCTAGTGCTATTGCTCGGTCTCTCATAGGGTTTTATGCTGAGCGATTGCTATTTTGCGTAGATCTGACGCATTCTTATACCCATCTTGTTCTTTGTTAGAATATTTGTGTTATTTCTTTGCGTCATATATTATGGCAAATAAAAATATTATTACTATTTTTTTTTTTAATATTATCGTGTCTCTTTGATATTATTGAAAATGGAATTCCCTTTGCAGAAACATATTACCTTATTTATAACAAGCTTATCAAAATGACTGGGAAATCCAGTTATGTTATTGTTTTCGCGTATTTGACGCTTATTATGTTTGTAATCAATTAAAAAACATACTTAGTATATTTATAAATTACTGGATTTCCCAGTCATTTTGATAAGCTTTTAATAAATTCATTAATACTTTTGCATAAAATAGTAATAAATTACAAAATAGTATATTAATTTGTTGCTATTTGATATTATAACAACAGTTTGCACAATAATTGAAGGAAAGAAAAAAAAAGAGATACATTTTTTGCACTAATTAATGTGACACTTTAAAAGACCTTTTAATTAAAATGTGCTTTATAGTGGGTACCCAACTAATTACCCAAATGTGTACATTTTTATTAAAACGTCTGGTTTAATTATATCAACCAGACCTTTTGTTACATTAATGTAATTAACTAAGTAATTACCCACTTTAGAGACTTGGCAAGGGAGTTTTTCTCATCATAAAGTGTGATTTAATGTGTATAACCGGTATCCTTTATCTTTGTTTAAACATAATTTTATAAGACAATAAATAAATAATTAAAATACATTTACAGTGGTCTCAAAAAGGACAGTGCCGCAGAAACATTCAGGCTTCGCTACCGGACTCCAGAAGGCCTATACCTCCCCATACAGTACGTGAAGATTGTCCCCTTGCAATCTTGGGGCCCAGCATACAATTACACCATATGGTATGTGGAACTGAATGGAAAGAACCAGGAACAAATAATCACTAACGCCATGGAGACCATCAGTTTGGTAAGTTTATCGTAAGCTCTGGCCAAACTCATCCTCCATAGAAGAGGGAGGATCTTCCGACTAGACGGTTGTTGTTTCGGTTGGGCAACTGCCCAATTATTGATTTCGGGATGATGTATGTATGCTAATTGCTCGGTAAACTCTGCTTGCGCGATGCAGGATTTTGCGTGACGTCACTATGACGCGTAGTTCGCATATGTTCAACTATACAAGTTAGTTACTAGTTCGATTGTGTCAAGTAACTTGTAAGGAGGAGATCCTATTGGCGCGATTCGCGATTAGAGGCCGCGTGGCTTCCTAATGATTAAAACAACTGACGTGCGCAGTCGCGTGAAGTCGCGGCCCGCGTCCCGCGCGTTATTCGCCTCATTGTGGCCAGAATTTGAAATATATTTTTCGTAGTTGTTTTTCAATTTTAATAGCTCCATATAGCAGTCTTCTTGAATCCATACTAACCAAGAATTACCTAATTGAAAACTTAATTACGCTTTGGCCTACTGTAACGGCTAGGACTTTGCAGTTAGGCTGCACAGGCCGTTAACAAATAGGTAGGGTAATAGAAACATTTAGACGAGGTTCATATGTATAATCTGTATAGGTTCATAAATAGGTAGTTGTAGACTAGGTCGCGGGTAAGGACACACTCTTTCTGAGCACTAGCACTTGGTAAGGTATGAAGGGTACCGTCCTTGGCTCCCGGGACACAGAGGCTCAGACACCGGGAAGCAGGGCTTGCCAGCACAGTTCCAGAAAGACCCTCAGGCCCTCAGTAGGCCGCGGACCGCAGCGCGTCAGCAGGACGCCGGTAGCGCGCGGATAGGTGTACGCGCACGGTTAAGCCCACGTGCAGCGCGCAGTATATGAGTTTGTCCTAGAAGCCGGGATGTAGAATCCGGTACGTAGAACCCTGGAAGGCGCGTTAGGGTGCGCATGTTACTATAGTGCGAAAGCAGCAACCCGCGTGCGATGTGTCCAGCCTCTTTCCCCCTTCCACGACGAAGGAACGGTGTAGGGAGCAGGACATGAGGAAGCTTAACACATCGCAGCGCTTTACAGGCAGAGTTTGCAAAGACATGCGTGTCACAATGACAGATGCAATGTGAGGTTATGTACGTGACACGCGAGCTTGGAACACAAGATAAACAATGATCTTAGCAGCTGGCTTGTTAGATAGCTTATAATACACAGAGAGAGGCCTTGCACATGCCAGATGCAGCAGCAATACATACATATTTCCATCTCCGACGCACTGGATAACCTACCGCCGCGTGGTCTGACATTGACAACCACGCAATCAGAGGGGCAATTCTGGTTTTAAGAACGTTCACAGTCTGATCTTAGTCTCAATTTGTCAAAAATAAGTCAAATTTCGCTACATTTTGACAAGTTTTTGACATTTGTTTGTCGCCGAGATGAGACTGCGACTAAATTTTGATCGTTATAAATTACGAGAATTGGCCTGCTGATAATACTTAGGTGGATAGATAATAACAACGGTTATCCAGTGCAGAGGGTCTGGTATAATCACCAAATCAATGAGGAATTCACCCTAGATTTGGGGTATTCTGTATATTGCGGGTCAGGGAATCACTCCTGCTAGCTAAGCAAGCGGATGTTAAAATGACAGTGTTCTTGGTAAATTAGTGTTGTGCCATGATTCTAGTGATGTGACTTGCAACTTACTAATTATCAGTTGGCTATTGGCCGTTGAGACCCTCACAACGCTACACTACCTAGGGATTGAACCCAGGACCTCAGGCTCTGCAGCTGCAATTGTAACAAACGAGCACTCATATTCACTCCATGGATTCATAAAACAAGGCTTTACGTCATTGTTACTATATTCAGTTCTCATATCACTATTATTATAAACAGAGTATAGGAGGCAAGTAGGAGGTTTATTGCAAGGACTTTGATTATGAGAATCGTAAACGATAACGTAATACTTATCTCTATAGTGAGATAACCCATAGAACAGTGCCATTGCTCTGTTCTATGCTTTATCCTACTACAAATAGATAGATAATGTTTATTTGCCAAAAACAGTGTAGTGAGGGTGTGTGTGTGTATGTAGTGTAGTGTGTTTACGTTTCCTTATAGTCATCTAAAAACAGTAAAGTTTTATTTTGGCACATGAATAATGACCATTCAATAAAATAATTAGGTATAACACCTTGAGAATGTTGACATAGTTCTATAAGCCATTACTTTGTTTATGTCAAGAACAAATGCAAATTAAAACACTGTTATTTGAGGTCGAAAAAGATAATATATTTCTAGGTACCACAGTATTTTTTTTATTTTTGAATTTTTTATTAAACAGACCTAGGACATATAAATAAATACATATTTACAATAATACATATTTGTTAGCATTTAACTGTGCTTTTGTGTGCTCTAAGTAAGTGGTTTATCTATCTATCTATATAAAACTTGAAAGGACCATGGGCATTTAGTCCCAACTCCCAATCAAAAAAATCCCTCAACAGTGATAAAACCTGTCTTAAGAAAGCTATTAGGGTACCATTTATTTAATTCTATGGCGGTTATGTCAAAATTGAGCGCGAACATGGTGGTTGCGCACATTATCAAAACTGAAAAAGCATAAATTCATAGCATCAATAAATGTAAACGAAAGCTTTTTCCCTGTTCTTTGTTTTCTGACAACACAGTTAGCGCAGTGGCTGAGCGATCGGACTGCTGCGCTGCGTGTCGTGGGTTCGATTCCCGCACAGAACAAATATTTGTAAGTCCTACATGTATTTGTTCTGAGTCTGGGTGTTTTTCTATCTATAATATGTATGTATTTACAACAAAAAAAATGTATATAAGTAGTTTATCAGCCATCTTGTTACCATAACACAAGCATTAGGTTGCTTAGCTTGGGACTAGACGGCGCTGTGTGAAATGTCCAGGTATATTATATTATTATTATTTGTATACAGGCGCGTGCGCCGCCGACGCGTATTGCACACAGGTAGCTAGCTAGATTTTCCCCTCTCCTACCCTACCCCGCCCTTGCGGTCCGAGCAAAGCGTAACAGAATATCATGTCAGTTGTTGCTCGGAGTTGCTGGTGTGGTTGCTCGCACGTTGTTTACGCTCCTTGTTTCTGTGTTTTATCGTCTTGTTTTGCGACTTATTGACCCCAGCTCGTTAATTGGCTTCGATATTGTTTACGTACATGTGATTTTGGCTTCTACTTGGACAAGATTTTAACAATTCACTTGGTGAAAAGTAATTGGTGAGTAATGGCAGAAAACTGCTGTGAAATGTGTCAGTGCTCGCGCGCAGTACGAACAAAACAGCATGTTTTGAAAGCCGATATTCCTCGAAGTCGACCCCAGTTTGCAGAATCTGTGCAGCAAAATGCTTTGAGCGAGGTATGGACTTATTTATTATATTTATATAATTATTAGGCCGTATTCTTGAAGTCAGCTGCGCCAAAAGACAAACGCATACATTTTTACAAGATTTTACTCATATTTGAAGCAGATATCTTCAACCGATTGAGCTGAAAAAACATGGGGGCTCACCCAAGATGGCGGCACACCCAAGATGGCGGACTAATTATTTTGAATGCACTCCTACAATAAATGAGTATCAAATGAAAGGGCTTGCTGAGAATAAATCGAAAATAAAGTGACGTAACTTGATGTGATTGATTTTAACTATTCAAATTTTCAAACTAAGTAAATACGAGTACTTAAATTTCGCGACAAGCTTTAATATCATATAAATTGTGTAATGGCGTTATAAGTGGATAGTAAAATTTTCTTTTTTTCTTTTTAACGCATTTCAATAAAAGCTTGTTTTTAAAAAGGTTTTTTACTTTTAAATTGTAGGTATGCTTTGTCTCACCGCGCCAACGTGGCAGTGCTGCCGCTCGCCGCTGTTTTCGAGAATACGACCTAACCGCGATAATAAAACGATGTATTCTTTGGTTCGGTTGTTTGCTGTTATACTCACCGCCAAAGCTAATATAATATTATTGTACATGTCTAACATGCAGACGCACTATAGGGAGCTGTGCCCATGTTATCTCCATAATATGGTACATGGGCCTAGCCAGACTGGATGGATTTCATCGACCAGCTTTACATTTAGATGAGATTATTATTGACCATTAATAATTATGAGCCAATTATGTGTAACAGTTATTGATAAACTACGAGTATTGAATTATGTTGTACACCACTCGCCTATAGATTTTAAATCCTATCGGTTGTCTGGAAGGTATTTTTTTGATTGTTTTTAGCAGTGACACTGTCTGTATTTTAGTCAAATGAATGCAAAAATGTTAATAAATGTAGTTTTTTTTATATAGTAATAGATACTCATTAACTTACTCTCCTTAAAGGAGACCTTTGCCAGTTAGTGGGACGTATTTGGGTTGTTGATGATTATGATGATGACCCATTAATTGGAAAAAATAAATTAATATCTCTATCAAATCGTCACTTATTAGTATCAGGTGGGATTGTGATCAAATGCTTGTCAATTTTTAACAAATAAAAATGTACCAAAACACCTTGTTCGGGCTCGATTTTGACTTAACCGCCATAGAATGAAATAAATGGTACCCCAATAGCTTTCATACGGCACAGGTTTTATCACTGTTGGGGGATTGGACCAAGTCCCATACATTTTTGCCCATGGTCCTTTAAGCGATTAGGGGATCTCCCATTTTTTGTAGCACAGAAAGCAGGTTTTTATAAAATAAAAGAAATAAATCTATATAAATAAAAATGTATCACCGAAATGTATGTACGCGCATAAATTGGCTGTCATTTATTCAGTCTGTTTTGCAAAATCACCATGGACGGATATAGCGTTCAACAACACGTGCAAATGATAAAATTGTTTTATCAAAATGGGTGTTCTATTCGGTCAGCGTTATACGCGCTTCGTCCATTTTACGGTCGCCATAATCGTCCTACCGAGAGGACTATTCGAAGTGTGGTGGATAAATTTGAGTCCACTGGTGATGATACCAATCCACTTGAGTTCCAAGAGCTTCCAATGCATACCGAAAAAGTCACTATTTGGTGTGGATTTTGGGCTGGCGGCGTCATCGGTCCATGTTTCTTTGAGAACGACGTTGGCCGGGGCTGTACATGTGGTTTCAACAGGGCGGCGCTACGTGCCACACAGCTCATGCCACATTGGACATTATGCACAAGCGATTTGAGAACATGGTCGTCTCACGTGGAGGTGATGTGAACTGGCCACCGTGCGATTTGACCCCGTTAGACTTTTTCTTGTGTGGTTTTCTTAAGTCGCTGGTCTACAAATAAGTCACAAACCACAGCGGCCCTCAAAGCCAACCCGATCCAACCGATGGCATGGGTTATGCCATCGGTCAAATTCAGCCTGATTTTTGCGCTAGAGTCATGGAAAATTGGACATTTCGGATGCGCGCCACCCAGCGAAGCCGCGGCGGACATTTGAACAATGTCTATTCCATACATAATGGCATCGATAGGCCTTTCAAACAAATAAAAACTCGAGAGGTGTCAAGGGACACCCGGATGGAACGAAGTTCAAAGAGAGAGAGAGAGACAGACAGAGAAACACGCGCACGCCGCACGGGTTACAACCATAGCAAAAAGTGTCGTTCCATCTTTTGGTCTTAATTTTTTCCGTCTAGCCCCCTTTCGCAACGCGCGATAAGGAACTTCGTTCCAAAAATTTATGATGACGATGATGTCTCACACACACTTCGTTTTATATAAATTTAAAGGTGGGAAGCGCTTACTGAAAGACCCTTTAGTTGAAGTAGGTATATACAGATGCTTTAAATGGAAAACTACTGTAATGTTTGATGTTTAAAAGTTCATTACTTAATTCTCTTCTTCGTCGATTCCTAAATGCTGAGTGAGGGTCGCTCTCCAAGTTCGCGGACTTCTGCAGTGAGGACCGCTCGGTACATGTTGCCTGCAACAGACTTCTTTACAATAATAATAATAATATCCCTGGACATTTCACACAGCGCCATCTAGTCCCAAGCTAAGCAACCTAATGCTTGTGTTATAGTAACAAGATGGCTGATAATCAGCCTATATTGTTCCCACTGATGGGATACAGGCCTCTCAGTGAGAATTTATGTTTCTAAGACATGGCGGTTTCTTCACCACATTTTCCTTTACCGTTTTAAGAGCAGTGGTGATGAAATAATTTACACAAAGTAAGGGGCCTGTCTGGGTTCGAACATAAGACCCTCATAACTCGTAAGTCGCGGCCATTACCATTGGGCCACCACTGCTGCCGTCTTCAACAGGCTTCTTAATCTAGGCTTAACTTTTGAACATCAAATGAATTAGGTTTTATTTCAATTCTAGCGTAAAGAAGAAGAAGCAGTTCGCATACTACTAAAGCACTTGCGCCGGCGTCGTTACAAGGACGCGTTCGAAGCTTTGTCGCGGGAGAGTGGCGTGAGGCTCGAAGGACCGTTGCAGGCCAGGCTGTGGAACGCGCTCGTTGAGAATGGAGACTACAAGCTAGCTGAGGAGATCTTTGATGAGGGTGTAGCTGGTAAGATATTGTGTTCATCTTTACTTACGTCATAATACTTGCTACGTAATGGCACAACTCGTAGCCAAATTCTGAGCCGACTCTAATTAGATTGCCATCGACACGCTGAGAAGAAGAAGAATGCCACAACACACTCGGAACGATAATCCCTTTTGTTTTGACAATTCTACAATACCTTGAACTCAATAAAAGTTGTGTGAGCTAAAGGATAACAAGTTAATGTTTGAAATACATTTTTTTGCAGTGTGGATATTTTTATGGGGCTCTATAAGAAATTTTATTACTTCATTTTTCTTGAAAACAAATCATCTACCTTAGAATTTCCCCTTTAAAATTCTTAGCTCATACAGCGAATACTCAAAAGAAGTAACTCTAATCTAAACACCCAGGTAAACAAATGACCATTGCAGTTTCTGAGACAGGCTGTAAAACGCTTTTGTTAAAAATAGTGCCTATAAACAAGCTATTTTTGACTAGATTTTTGGGGCGTTGTAATCAGAAGGATCTTATATCGTATTACATTTACCCAAACAGATGGTGAGTTAGACTGGTACATGTCATGGCAGCCCCACACACCCATATGGCGGCAGATGTCAGCATGTTCGTCACAAGTGGAGGACCGGCTGTGGAGTGGAGAAGCTCCACCCCCGCCCCCCGCGCGGCAACATGACCTGCTGTGTACTGACAGAGATCCGAGACCTGATACTGCTGTAAGTACAGTTGCTAAGTTACGGCTCGAATTTTGGTGTTATCACAACATAATGAGCTAGGTACTGCTTGTACTCAAACCTCGTCTTTGTGAGACGGAATGGGTCTCGTACCTGTAACGGCTTGGTGGATATCCCGTCTTCTATTATTTGGTTCTAAGACAGTTTTCTTCGCAAACTAATCGCGCAAAGTAAAGTGCATGTCTGGGTTAAAAACTGCGACCCTCTTATTTCAGAGATCTTATCGATGGGCCGATAGGCCGATGTAATGTCCAATGTGTCCACTGCAAAAATACCTAACACGATATAACTTATGCACAATACTTTATGATTATATGATTTGCGTCATCTTCATCATCATCATTTCATCCCGGTGTCACCCAGTGCTGGGTATAGGCACCTCTTTTTCTACCTTATTTCCCAGTTCCTTTCGTCCCTCATCCAAGTGTTTCCCGCGACTTAAATTCTTTTTAACGATATGTTAAAACTGTTTCGTACCTTTTTATCATTTAGGAGGCGCCAATAAACGGCGTGGATCCGAATGAGTTGTGCGAGCCATGCGGTGCGAGCGTGTGCTGCAACAAGCCCGGGCCGCGCGGTGGACATCAACTTGTTGTGGACTCCACCACTGGTATGTATAAACTGTGCCCAAAAAAAGAAAAATTACAGAGCTTGAAAAAGTTTTTGATGCAGTTTTACATTTTCATACTTTTTATGGAAGAAAATAAATGTTACGGTTTCATGGCTAAAAACTTTGGCCATTTGTCAAAGTTTTTAGACATTACAATATACAAAAAAATGTGAAACAGTTCTGAGGGGCAATTCTCGTAATTTTAAGAACGTTCACAGTCTGATCTGTCAAAAAATACTTCTAATTTCCCTACATTTTGACAAGTTTTTGACATTTGTTTGTCGCCGAGATGAGACTGCGACTAGATTTTGAACGTTTTAAATTACGGGAATTGGCCTTCTGGTGCCGGGTATAAACAAAGTAGCTTTTACAAAAACACTACTGAAGAAATAATGAGGAAACGATAGATGGACTGTGTGAAAGATGATATGGCTAGAAAGGGTGACTACTGAGATGACGACTAATAGAGAAGTATGGAAGAAGAAGACTTGCTACGCTGACCCTAAATAAAATGGGATAAGGGTAAGAGAACATGACTACTAAAAATATAATGGTTTCATCAGCATGAAGAACCTGACTTGAGAAGTTCCTACTTTCCTATTAATATTATAAACGAGAAAGTTTGTGAGGATAGATGGATGCTTGTTACTCTTTCACGCAAAAACTACTGAACGGATTTGGATGAAATTGGCCAAACAGATAATTTACAACCAGAATTAACACAGGATACGTTTTATCCCGATATTAAAGGACAGTGGGAAACAATGTATGGGGTCTGGGCCCACCCTTCAATAGTAACATTTGATATACCGTTGCATAGGGCTTTTTAAGCGGAACATTGGTTACTAATAAAACTATGGTCAAATGTTAGTACTTTCGGAGATACGACATCTTAAAGTTGTCTCAGTCTAACATGTTCTTTATGGATATTTCTATGGTAGAATACATAGTAATAAAACACGTTTGTCACATTAAACCAAAATAAGATTTATTATACTTGTCCTGGAAATAATTGAATTCGGGCAGAGAGGGGAGCTGGTAGGGAGGACTATGCAATGACTATATGTATAGACGATACGGTTTTTGAAGTGAAAACTTCTTTAGCGGCGTTGTGCACTTTTGTTGTGATCGATAAAAAATGTTAAATTTGCGACAGGACACGTGACCTGGTCGAAAATTCATAAGACGGAGCTCGCGTCAGGACACGTGACCTGGTCGAAAATTCGTAAGACGGAGGACGAGTAGACCACATTCCAACATATCAAAAATGCACAACGTTAATATTCAAGTTTTCACTTCTGCTGGCACTCCCGGAGTGCAACCCGTTGTTTTTTTTTTTTAAAGGATGCCCCTCACTAGGAATTTCTCCTGTATCGTGGGTGCGTTTAAACACATTTAAACTAACATACACAAACAGCCAGACCTGGAACAATTACTTGTATGTTATACAAATAATTTTTCCGTACGAGAATCGAACCCGCAACACGCAGCGCAGCAGTCAATCGCTTAATCACTGCGCCAGTCGTACCGTCCGTTTTGAGTCTGGGTAATGTTTAAATGTTTATCTTATAAGTAAACTACGATCATTGATTGCTTTTTTTTTAAATCAGATTTGAATCACTTTTATGGCGGTATAATAGGTAGTATAACTCCGAAACTACTGACTTTTAACCTTAGTCGTAATATTAAGTTTTATTCTGCATAAAAATACCTATTCATTCATGAGTATCTTATTTCTATTGAGAGGTGGAAATTAAAGGACAATGTGTAACGGTGGGCCATTATTCATTGTCCTTTAATTTATTAATATATATATTAAAAATTATAAAATTAATTAAATTAATACAATATAATCTATATGAATATTAATTGTTTAATTTCCAATTTAGGTTTTAATATAATTATTATAAAACGAAAAATAGAGAAATTATTTAAAATTTAACCCACGGCATCAAGACTTATGCGGGTAAAACCGCGGGGCTCTGCTAGTATATAATACTTATCATATCACACAGGTACGCTCTACCTCTTCGGTGGTTGGAACGGCTCAGAGGACCTGGATGACCTGTGGTCTTTCGACACGACTAACGAGCGCTGGACGCTGCTATGCCATCACAGCGGTCTGGTCGGAGGACCCACGCCCAGGTCCTGCCATAAGATGGTGTTCGATCCTGTACATCGTCGGCTTTTTACAGTTGGCAGGTAGGTTTTATAGACCTTATGAAGGTTAAAAACATATCCTTTAGTTAGATTTTCACGTCGAAATTATTTTAGGTAGGTACTGTTGTACAGTCAGCGTCAATAATATCGGGACGAACAGACTGTTCAAAATGATCTAACAACTATGAAAATGAAAAATTAACTCAATGACACAAGGAATGTTTCAGAATGAAGACAGTACACGACAACTGTCATTCTGACAAGAACTTTATCCAATTGAGACAAAGTTTAATTTCCTTAGTTGTTGAGATCATTTTGAACAGTCTGTTCGTCCCGATATTTTTGACGCTGACTGTACAACATTCGGCATATCCATTCCATACTATACATAATCTATGCGAAAATATCTGTGTCTATCTGTATGTTACATTTTCACACATTAACGGCTCAACGCATTTGGATGAAATTTGGCTTAAAGACCATGGGTTAGCAAATAGGATACTTTTTATCCCGGTAGCGTACTACCGGGATAAAAGTATCCTATGTGTGGGAACGTATTCCCACACATAGGATACTTTTATCCCGGTAGTACGTTCCCACACATAGGATACTTTTTATCCCGGCAGTACGTTCCCACACATAGGATACTTTTTATCCCGGCAGTACGTTCCCACACATAGGATACTTTTTATCCCGGCAGTACGTTCCCACACATAGGATACTTTTTATCCCGGCAGTACGTTCCCACACATAGGATACTTTTACCCCGGCAGTACGTTCCCATGCGATAATTTGCGACCAACACGCGGGTGAAACTTTGGGCAAAAGCTAGTCGGAAATAAATAACGTGTCTAACATGTTTTTTATTACAGGTACCTCGATAACGCCCAGCGAGTACCCAGCAATTTGAACGTAAGTTTTATTTTATAATAGTTTAATTTCGTTCTTCGTACTAATACATTCAACTCTACAATAAAAAGTTAATGTATGCTAAACAAAACAGTAATTAAAATCTACTGTTTGAAATTGGGTACCTACTCCGTTCTTGACCTCGATCTCATTTGATGAAAAGTGATGTGTATAAACAAAAATTGTCTATGATGTCTTCTTAATTTCAAGATTAATGGGTTATAAAAACAAGTCGTTTGCCCGATGGGATATCCGGAGTTCCCATCTGCAAAAAGGTCGAACTTCCATACAAACTTTCATCTCCTATTAACCCCTTTAGAAGATGAATTTATCAAAAATCCTTCCTTAGTGCACGCCTTCATTCTAAAAGAACTTGTGGAAAATTTTAAGCTTCTAAAGCCAGCGGTTTGGGCTGTGCTTTGGCTATCAGTGAATTTTTTAAATATTTTTGTTAAATTATACAAGGTGGCAGAGACAGGGACGCACATTTTGTTACCATGGATTCAGTACATGATTGAGGGGCCCGTGGCTAAATAATAACAGCCGCACAGGTTGATCGGTCAGGGTAAGCTACGCTTGCCGCGGTTGGTCTGTGGATGGGTGACCATCTTTACATACCGAGACCCCTCCGTGCCTCAGAAAGCACGTTAAGCCGTTGGTCCCAGCTGTCATTCGTGGATCTTTGACAGTCGTTACGGGTAGTCAGAAGCCCGAAAGTCTGACAACCAGTCTTACCAAGGGGTATCGTATTACCCAGTAAACTGGGTTGTGGAGGTCAGATAGGCAGTCGCTCCATGTAAAATACTGGTATTCAGCTGCATCCGGTTAGACTGGAAGCCGACCCCAACATAGTTGGGAAAAGGCTAGGCAGATGATGATGGATTCAGTACATGATTCTGAACCCGCAGCGTTAAAATTCTACGTCGGTTATTTAAAAAAATATTGCTGTTTTATACATGTCATTTTGGCCGCGTAGGTCACTTTTCTATAAACCAGCAGTTTTGTTCTTCTTGTCTAGAATCATGTGATGAATTCATGCTTGCTATTTGCGCGTCGTCGATGTCCCCGCCACCCTGTATTAAAAGATACTGAATAAAAAAAACCGCATTTCATTCTTAAGTAACACAAAAACTTAATACCTAGGGCCAGTCTATATCCAGCTGCTATCTTAGAGAGGCCATTTAAGTAATTCAAATTGTAAATACCCCACAGAGTGACCTATACATGTATGACGTACCTTCGGGGGAGTGGACACTGATCTGCAACGACACCGCGGTTGCCGGGGGGCCAAGACTTGTTTTCGACCATCAGATGTGCATCGATCCTGACACGCAAACCATCTACGTGTTTGGGGGAAGGGTGCTGCCTGCTAATACGTATGTACAACCTTACTAAGACGTAGATTACTTTTACTATAAACTCGTTACTTGTGAAATGTTGTAATAAGTCACATTTTTATTGACGTCGCCATTTGCATATCTATAATATGACAAGGTTCTAAGTATGATTCAGTATTAAGTTACTAAATTGCATTCGCGATTTACTTGCCAAATATGTAAACAAATATGAGTTATTGGAAAAATAACTGTAATTCCTACACAATAAAGTTCAGTTTACGATACAACTTCAAACATTTTTAAGACTTTTTAAATAATGCTAGTCACTCTAAAATCAACTTAATTGCTACCGTAGTAAAGTTGATATTTGTTTAACTTGAAATAACATCTATTGGAAACGTAAATTTGAATAGACCTTTTGTAAGATTTGAATTGAAAAATTACTACATATCTATGAAATTCACTAACACGTTATGCTGTTATGCATTATTTGTCAATATTATTGTATGATTGGTATACGTGTTATGAATATAATGTAATCTTAAGACAACAGTGTCATAGATTTATTTATCAACAGATGGTAAGCATAATACGATAACATTTTACTAAATTTCCCTATTTTAAAGTAAAACCATATTTAGCACTTATCACCTTTGTTTTTTTTACCACTTTTTTATATTAACCATAAAAAAGAAGTGCTGTAACGTTCAATTTGATTTATTTGATTATGTTTTTACAATAGAGACGCCTATTCTCGGCTGTCGCAGGAGTGTAATGTATATTCTCCTATTAAAACACATCAGCTTCGATAGAAATTTCCACAATATGAAGATTTTTTTAGTATTTATTAAATCAACATATTCTTTCACAGCGAGGAGGTAGTGAGTCCTCAGTACTCGGGGCTGTTCGCGTACTACATCGCGACCAACACTTGGCAGCTGATACTGAGCGACCGACACGAACTCAACGCTCCGCAGGCGCGCGTCTCACACTCTATGCTGTTCCACCCGGTGAGTACTTTATATTTATCTATATTTAATACAGCGAGGACTTAGTAGGTACTCGCAGTTAACAAGTATCCAGTTTTAAATGACCTTTACTGAACATTATACTCGTAATAGACTTTTTAAGAAATTGCTTTAAATTGGTATCTCCCCTCAGACTCTTCTCCGTTTGATACTTTGGACTAATTTGAAAATCTATATTAATTGATTGGTGATCGTAATCGCAAATCCTCTAATTAGGGGAAAGAACAGGTCTCATTACAATGATTCCGTGAATTAAAATATTCCCTAAGGCCAATTAATCGCAATTTCGCCTCAAAGGACCAAAAACTCAGTGTAAACAATGTTGGACCTCTTATCCTTTCGAAAATAAACTGTAGTAGTAGGTACGTACTATGTACTTACTACTGCTATGTACTATGTAGATGCCATAACAGTTTTATACCACCTATATATTCATGTCGTTAATTTAAACTTCAATTTGTACTGAAACTGAAGTCGCGCCGTCTAGTCACAATAAGGGCACCTGCAATTATACCTCACACACTAAACGTGGTCGCGTTAATGTTAACGCGATCGAATAGGTACAAAAACTCGCAGTGCAGTGTCTGTGGCTGTGGCCTATGCACTGGTATACCCACTTATTGACGTTTTAATATGACATTCCTACTTTCCATCCTCAGATCCAACGCCGCCTATACATGTTCGCCGGGCAGCGCAACAAGGAGCACCTGGTGGACCTGTGGTGGTGGGACGTGGGCACGGGCGAGTGCGGAGCCCTGTGTCGCGGGGCCGCGGCGCCTCCGCCCCCGCAGGCCGGCTTCACGCAGAGGGCCACGCTGGACCCCGACACTGATGAGATGTTTGTGCTGTCTGTGAGTATGGTGTTCTTAGATATAGGTAAGTTACGAAGGTTAACCTACGCTTGCTGTGGTCGGTTCGTGGATGGGTGAGACCATACATTGCATATCGAGACCCCTCCGTGTCTCGGAAAGCACGTTAAGCCGTTGATCCCGGCTGTCATTCGATCGTGGACCTTTGATAGTCGTTACTGGTCGTTCGAAACCCGAAAGACTGACAACCAGTCTTACCTAGGGTATAGTGATTTATTTATTAAGGCACATCAACAACACAAACACAAACATTTACAAATAACTCAGTAAATGGGTTTTGGAGGTCAGACAGGCATTCGCTTCACGTAATATACTGGTATTCAGCTGCATCCGGTTAGACTGGTAGCCGTTCCCAATATAGTTGATGAAGGGCGGTTTTCCTACATGTTATTTAGTACATTGTCATATCCATATCTATTTGTCTTATCTTCCAGGGTATGAGCAAAGAGAAAGACAAGCGCGTATACAACACCCTGTGGGTGTTCTCTCTCCGTCGTCTGACGTGGACGTGCGTGTACCGCAACGATAGTTTGGGACCGAACGAGCCGCGCCCGCGCTTCGCACACCAGCTTGTGTATGATTCTGTTAAGAAGGTATGTCAGTGAAGTTACATTATGTTAATGGCAATTGGTCCTTTTAAGTTGTAAAAAGTATTGGTCTTTTTGCCCAGGTGACTGAATTCATTATAAAGATGTTACGTTATTAAAGTCAGAAATCTGACTTATGGTTATTAACTCGTTGACGATTATTTTCAATTTGAAATGGTCATTTGGTTTTTTTAAAAGATTGAATATTAATTTTTTTTATTGAAACTCTTTTAAATGGTGAAAACAGCTCCTAAGTATAATCTATAAAACTTGTCATCACAAATATAAAAATTAGTAAAGAATTCGAGGGTAGACTTAAAAAAAACCCGAAAGAAATGAATCGGTGTATATTATGAAACGGGCGTCAAAAGTTGTTTAACTCTAGATCCACTACCTGTTCGGCGGCAACCCCGGCATCCAGAGCAGCCCGCGCGTGCGCCTGGACGACCTGTGGGGGCTGCGCCTGCGCCGCGCGCCGCGCCGCGCCGCCGCACGGGCCGTGCGCGCCGCGCTGCGGGAGGCCGCCTTCCGCGCGCTGGCGGCCCGCGGGCCCGCCGCCGCCGCGCTGCACTACCTGCGCCACGACCTGCACGACGCGCTGGACCACTCCTGCCCCGACCAGGTGACGAGCGCAGCGGGGCCGCGTGCTGTGGGGCGCAGCCTGGGAGAGACCTATGTTCAGCAGTAGATTGCGATAGACTGAGTTGATAGACCGGCACGGTTGGCGCAGTGGTAAAGCGATTGACCACTGCGCTGCGTGTCGCAGGTTCGATTCCCGCACGAAACAAATATTTGTATGACCTACATGTATTTGTTCTGAGTCTGGGTGTTTTTCTATCTATAATATGTATGTATTTACAAAAAAAAAATGTATACGTAAATGTTATTGACAGCCCTCCACAAAAACACAGGATTGATTCAGCTCCTTATTCTGAATCATATCCCACTGGAAATTTTCTCAGGAAAAAAAAAAAAAATATGCCGTTTTTTCTGCTGATATTCCTTTATTTCAATGTAAAATTACGTTCTCTGTATGCAACACTCCATTTATGTAAATAAAACAGCTGAAAACAGCCTCGCTCAAGCTCGCTGCGCTGCCGTCCGCTACGTGCTTTTTGCCACGGTAACGATACGTTGCGTGTGAGGTAATAAAACAAATCTGGTTTTTTGGATTCCCTTAATGTTCCTGAAAGAATTACATGTACCGGTCATCTTAATATGATGTACTGAAGCCACCCTATCAGTTTGCGGAGGGCTGTCAATAACACCCTGTATAAGTAGTTTATCAACCATCTTGTTACCATAACACAAGCATTAGGTTGCTTAGCTTGGGACTAGATGGCGCTGTGTGAAATGTCCAGGGATATTATTATTATATTAAACAAGAATTTACCATACACAATTTTGTTTATGTTACAGACGCTAGATAAGATTTAGGTTTCTCGCTGCTAAAAGTACCATCTTTTGAATAATATTAATGACTATTATTTTGGATCTTTGTATGTAGTTTGATTTTATTTTTAAATAGAACTTCATCAACTAATTTTCATTGATGACGATACTGTTTATTTGTAGGCATTGATACTTTTAAACAGACTTTTCAAGAAGAAGAAGGTTATGCATTCGGCAAGTTTTTTTTTAAGAACTTCCATTCACTAACATTTTATAAAGCCTATTTTTTTCAATTACCGTTCATAATTTACACGAAATTGTCTATTCCAGGTGGCCCGTTTCCAGAAGCTAGCCACATTGCTGTTCGCAGGCGCGGGCCCCAGCGCGGCCGCGGCCGTGGCGCTGTCCCCGCGCCGCACGCGCGCGCTGGCCCGGCGGCGCCACACGCAGCCCGCGCCCGCAGACCTCGCGCACGCGTTAGCGCAGGTAACGTGCAGCACTGTTTCGTGCTCTTGTTATTTTGTATTTTACCATGTTTTTAAGCAAATAAATATTATTCTATTCTAGTTACAATCCTAGCAAGTTCACGCTAAACATGTCATTTTTGTAGTCATTATTAACGGCATTTATATAAGAACGACCTATATTGCCAATCAAAGTTTTATACGGTTTTTGACGTAATTAAAATCGAGATTCTCATCATCGATGGCGATTTTGCTGATTAATTTCATAGATAACCCATGATCTCGTTCTCAACAAATTATACTAGTTTGAGCATAGGATAAAACTTCAACTGAACGGAAACTTTAATTACATTCTGGAATAACTGTTTTATTTTAAGTTCAAATCTAGATGAGATTAGATTTACATCACCAACCATTCTTTGAACGTGAAAGACCATTTTCCCATTCCAGGTCCTAGGAGCCGAAGACAGCGCCCCCGAGCCAATCCAACCGTTCGAAGAGGTATCAGAACCCACTCCCGACACCTGGGACGTGGGACAAGACGACGAACTGACTGGCGAACCAGACGACACTGCTGAGTGGAACGCGCGCGCAGAACGCATCGTACTGTACGACAAAATATGCCAGTACTTTAGGCCGTCGACTGTACCACCTAAGGGAGATATCACTGACTTGGTCGCGCTGTAATATGGTGGTGGAATTTAGGTACGATGGTGATTGAGCGCCAGTTGGATGGTGAATTTTTTTGGCAGATAGGTATAAAGTTTTTAAATGACGGCAGTTTTGTGTCGATTTTGATAAGCTGTTTTTGTATCTATCGGGTGATGTATCCACCACGAACAGACCTGTTTTGTAATGTGTAACAGCTTGGTGGTCGGATGAAACCTTCCTTTTCATAGAGCTTTTAAAATTAACATTAAGAAAAATTGTATGGTCGTCCGGCGCGTAAGTAAATTTTCTGGTAAAACGCGGAAAACGAGAGTTATCGTATACTATGATTAAGTCCGGTCTATCTATTTCCGTATTTTCTTGTACTTTACATGTACTTTTTTGTTTCTGTGGACAACTACGAAATAAGCGTACTTTTAGAGACAAATTAAAGGCATAACGTGTCTCTATACTCAGTGCTCAAAGATGGTGTTTTCGTTATTCACCGTAAAAATAGTTAGGCAAAGTTCTGCCTATCTCCAAATAATTTGACTCTTAAAATATTAAGTAAAAATAAGTTAACTTTATAAAAAACCATTATATTAAAACATTATATTATGTAAAACATTATACTCGCTGCTATCACAATTTTATTATTGCACCGATTCGTAATTTCTAATTTATTACCGTGAAATATTAATATAGCTACCTTTACATTTGTATTGATGGTCTTTGTAAGGCCATGAGAACAACGGTGACTCAAAGGAGATTATTCGAATGATTACGACTGAAAATAGAAATTCTCATTTCCTACTAAAAATGACATCGTGGCCTTTTGTCACTCTAATGAAGGAATAACTCGAAAGTTCAACTGTCGAGTTATTCCTTCCCAAAAACTCGCATAGATTGATGACGTAATCTGCATTTGCTATTTATTTGACAAAAATGTAAACAAATATGAGTTTATGGAAAAATAACTTTAATTCCTACACAATAAAGTTCAGTTTACGCTAAAACTTCAAACATTTTTATAACTTTATCAATACTGCTAGTCACTCTGAAATCAACTTAAGTACCATTAAAATAAAGTTGTAATTTGTTCAACTGGAAATAACATCAATTTGAAACATAAATTAAAATAATAATTTCGTCTCGAAGGACCAAAATCTAACTACGAAGGGCTGGGAGGAAGGCTTTAAACTCGTCCAAGTTTCATTTTAGTAAATTGGATGGCTAAAAACTAAAGGGTTATATCACCTTTGTTCTCGTGGCCACTTTTAATAAATAACCAGACATTTATAAACTTAAAATATAATATAGTAATTATATTAACATACATATATCTCGTAACATAATATTTGTAATCGTATTTTCTTCTCTTCTCAACGTATTTCACAAGTGACAAGATTTTATTTTGTAACTACAAATATGAAAGTATAATTTATTTTAGTTTTTTTTTTTTTTTGTTTACATGTTTTAATTGTAGACATTGCATGAGCATTTTTAAGTTAAAACATTTTGCAATACTGACAAAATGAATATGTTTTGGTTTGGTGTTATTTTTGAGTAAAATAAGAAGCCTGAATCCTTTTTTTTATGTAGATGAAAATTAAAAGTTATTTCTGCATATTTGTTGTGAGCCAAAGAGCCCTAAAATAATACATATCTATGATGTCCGTAAGTGTTCGTCACCTTCAACCATTTTTGGTTAAATAGAATAGTTCCTTAGTTCAGACTATCGACTTCGAAAAAGGAGGGCGGCGGGTGGGTTACAAAAAGCCATCTAGATGTATTTAATATTATTATGAAAACCAAATTAAAGGCTATCTTCAATACAAAAAAAAATCCTGTCGCTTTCACTACGGTTGAGCATAACAGTTTATCCTACCGTATATATTTCAGTTCGATGTAAAAAACGCATGAAATGCAATCATTTTGTCAATCCTGCAAGCTTTGTACAGACGCCAGCAGGTCAAGCTACCCGAAACTGTCAGATTTCCCTAATCAACCTTGAACCTTAAAGCTTTAGTGATAAAGTTGAAAATTTATTAAAGAAATTTGACAGATTGTAGTAGCTTGATGTGCTGGCGTCTGTACTTATCGCACATTACGTCTAGAAACTAACGTTAAGTAACGAATAGCTATAAAACGCACGAGCGTTAGAAAAGAGGCTTCATACCCCACGGACATAAAAATATCGCGGCAGGTTTTTATCGCGCAAAGGATTTTCAACTCTCGGTGTTGAGCCGAGTATTGAGAATTCAATAGAGCGCGTCACTGCGTGTCAAAAAACACACTGTTGAATTTTCAACTCTCGGCGCTAGACAGTGCGTTGAAAATACAATGAGCGAAAAAAATCGTCGCGGGATCGGGCGAACCTGGGCTTACCTTCATAAAATTGTAAATAATCTTAAGTCTAGTTCTTTCAAAGAATGTATCAGTAAGCGTGTACCGTGTTCCCTATGTCAGTCTAGTCAGAATTGAATACTAAGTTGTACGCGATACATTCTCGACATTGTTTATGTTTATAAGAAAGAAAAGGCATTTTGCATTTCTCTTCAAATATCTTACCAAATATTTTGGGTAATCATTCATTGTCTTAGTAGGTCTACTCTTTTAGACGATTGAAAATCTTAAAGTTTCGAAGTTCTTTTTAATATTTCATTAAAATATGACCTAAAAATACAGGTTTCTCGCTAAACAATGCACCTTATATAACGTATGTTTACAGACTGTGATAAAATTGCTGTAATCAATAAGATGTAGTTATCGGCGTAAGAAGTCAGGAAACAAGGGTTTTTGAAGCTAGGGAATGTTGCCAAATTTTAGTACTACCACAAAGGAAAATTGTGTATTTTATTTAACATTTAATCACGTACTTTTTACAAAGAGTAGTTTTAAATTATTGTAAGTTTAAAATCATACATTATAAAGATAATGACGGTAAAACAGTTGACTGTGCAACGCATTTTGTTTCTATCATAAGTTTTACAGCTACGTAGAGTAAAATTCATTAATATTTTATGAATAATCTTATATTTAAGAATGGATCATTATGATCACTTGCTTATGTAGTAGTCACAGTATTTTTAGGAGCGGGTACTAAACTTGTCATACAGAATAGATTCGATGTTTTCATTGGTAACGTGTTTTAACTGAAGGCCAATTCTCGTAATTTAAAACGTTCAAAATCTAGTCGCAGTCTCATCTCGGCGACAAACAAATGTCAAAAATTTGTCAAAATGTAGGGAAATTAGAGGTATTTTTGACAGATTGGACTGAGATCAGACTGTGAACGTTCTTAAAATTACGAGAATTACCCCTCTGTTCGTGTGATTTAGTTCCGAAAAGTGCAGGAATGAAGATGCATCATTCATTAATCATTCCATTCATTCATTCTAAGTGTGCATACACATGAACGACACGCGTCGATGACAGAGGCAACTGCAACCCAGGTAGGTACATTATGAAAGAAATCATTCACATCATTTTATTTATTTTATCATGCTGACATGTATTCTGCACTTATTAGGACTAATTAATTTTATGCGTAAATTTATATAATCTGTTGAGAAGTTCAATGTGAATTTAAAACATTTTTCTCATGTCATCATAAAATGTATGCACACATTTATGCTAACTACATAAGGACCTAAATACTCGAGTGTATCTGTAAATATTATAGTATTGTATCCGTAACTAAGAAACAGTACGTACGCAAGAGACGTCTTGTAAATATGCATTTGTATTCGTGTAAGAGTAAATTATTTGTTTTCAATTTGTAACTTGAACCAATCTCAGTCTGTATGTACAATAACATGCGTATTAAACTCATAAAGTTGTTTCATTTTATTATAATCCCTTCAATCCTTATCTCATTCATTTATTATTATTATTATTACTTGAAATGGAAATTTATTCGGTATAAAATGGGTCGCAAAAATGGAGCAGTACCTCCTACTATATAATATCAGTACCGACAATACTTCATCCTTTTGCTTATTTCATGATTGGATTTGTTGTTAGTCATGGGCAATTCATTGATCAGTATGGTATATTCCGTCCATTTGTCCTTCGAGCCGGATGGACAGAATACATGGAGCGACTGCTCTGACCTCTACAACCCAGTTACTGGGTAATACGATACCCCTTTGATAAGACTGGTTGTCAGAATACTAAGCTATGATGACCGTAAAATGTTTCTATGTCAAATCAAATGATGTATCATATATTATTGTAAAATACAAAATCTGTTATCACGTCATAATGTACCTACTTTTCAAATGAAATGAGGTAATTCAAGTGCTAACGTAAATCGTAAAAAATACAGGGTGTTACAAAAAAAAACCACACAAAATGTTTTAAATATATAATTTATTATTCTCATACATGATTCAAATCAGTCATTGTGACAACACGGTGTGCCTTACACAGTGAAAATAAATCCGCTCTGCCATGATATGTTCCCGCGCGGGTTCATTACATCTGTCGGTGAATATCTACACAACACCGCATTGTACAAGAAACAAGCTCGTTGGGGATAAGAGATTCTAAAAGACTTGTAATCTGGTTCGATTACTAGCAAATAAATAAGTGGCCATCTGAAATTAAAGTGAGGAAAAATATTGTTCTGCATTCAGAGTGAACCATCAAACTGTGCAATGTTATCGAAAAGCGTGGGTTCGGAGGCAAGCGCTTTGTATCTCAAGTCACCTTTCATCAGAACATTGATTTCACACGATTTAACAATTTAAATGATAATGCCGAACTCGCAGCCGCACCCAGCTTCAAGTTAATTGACGTTTTACTCAGCTACAGATTAAAATGAGACCACGGTAAGTGGGAACATTCATGCCTCGAGTTGTCCAACACCTAAATCATGTTGCAATACAATAATAAAGTAGCGGGCAATGTATAACAAAAAGTTCATCTTTAAATAATATAACTCATAATCAATAGTTACTCTATAATATAACGTAATATCTATGCCTAGGCAAAATAATTATCTAAATGTTATGTAATAATGTATAAAGAAAAAATATTATTTTTGGTTAATCGCTGTGATCACCGCCACCGGAAAGTGGCAGCAGACATCGAGCGATGCCCACAAGTACAAATACTGCGTGATAATACACTGAACAATATAACATGTCTATGAAACAACCAAATTTTTAATTGCACTAATACTTTAACTCATAATACGTAGTGGCGCATAGTTTCAGCGCACTAAACATATAGTCGGCCATTTTTTAACAATGAAATAATAACAAATAAACGATGTCGAAAACATGTCAAGGCAAACTCAACAGTGTCGTAAAATACAGACAAAATTCAAATCTTGCAATGAATATCATTTATCGAAAAACAGACTGCTCTTATAACAAATAGCATATAAAAATATTATTATGTCGATGCAAACCGACTCTAGTACGAGTTTCATTATGCTTTAAATGATATCGATGAAACAAGCACTAGATGCGCGGAGGAATCCCTGACTAGACATAAGAAAGAATACATAAACGATGTCTGCTGCTAAGCTACATACGAACAAAATAATACTAGAAAAGAAAAATACAAGTAAAGCTAACAATTGGTAAGTCCATCGTTTAAGTACATGAAGAATGCTCTAATGAAAGCTAGTCAATATATTATTATATCTATAAACAATAAATGCAAGGCGATGGTCCTGCGGCGCGCGAGGCTCTGAGCCCAGCGTCCGCCGCCCGATGAGCTATGCAAACTAATAACGCTACGACAGTTAATATTGCAAATTAATTTCACTACACGAGGAGACTGTCCTCGCTAGATTACCTACTAAGTATACTTGAAGGTTAATGTATCTAGCTCTATCCTAAACCAGTAAAAATACCTACTAAGGGCGAGTGCCCACGCTACATGGAACGGTCAACTAGCCTAAGGTCACTGAGACACTAGGAAAGGTCAACGACTATGTCACCGCGCGGTCGTACGCGACCCCGCGGGAAGCTGCCAATATCACATCCGATAACGTAAACAATAAATACGTAACACTTAATAAAATCTTTTTTCATTTTTTGTAAATTTTGTCTTATCAATAGATTCGCTGGTCGGCGCCCGTGAGCAAAGTTTTGAGCAACAAGGACGAGAACTGATTCGTTACATTCGTTTTAATATTACGAGTAAAGTTGTTTTTAAGTTCGTGGTTCGGTATAGACGTGCGCGTAACATCAGCGGGGCGCGACCAGCTCATGGACAAGAAATGGACGCGTGTGGCGACGCCACAGGACGGCAGAGAACACAACGGTGCAAGGAGCCGGGCTGCGAACTTCACTCACCACTCAAGTATCATCTTCATCACATTATATGTCTTTTAATGAAGTTTACAACGCTCATCAACAAAGCCCGGGTAGATCTCTAAGCAACATTTCTTTCGTTCGCAGCGGTCCGCAGTTGAGAGACTACATAGTCCGGTACAGCCCGACTCCGAGCCACAACAGTCTAAACGTCACTAACAAAAAATACTGAAACACTACGAGTACAACTAGAACAAGATGGACGAAAGTATTCGGCAGAGGGCCACAACAACACAACAAACGTATCCGCTACAGAACAGATTACATAGTCTTTTTGCGCACACAATGGATGGACGTCGACGAATATCTTTTTTTCTTTTTAGAAATTTTTATTTGGACGTACTAAACATTCGTATCGAGTAGAGGATTCTATGAATATAATAAGATTCGAACGATAAATATAATGTATATCATAAAAAATAACGTCGCACTGTTTCATCGAAACCTCCGTTTAACTCCCACACGTATAAGAAAATGTGCCTTCGACGGCGTAGACCACGCACTAGGCAGGGAACACGTACCGCGGGTACTTCACCAGGCTATCACGCCAGGCTGCCTAGTGCGGCGTCTGCCCGCCGTGTCATCTGTGATATCGTAACAACGGTGATAAATTCATATGCGTAATAAAATACACTGATCCTATTACAAAAATACTCGATAAACATCAATTTGACGACGTGCAATAGATAGATAGATATATTGAGGAAATTCGATATCAAATCTGGATCGGTGGTGCGCGGGTGAAGTTCGCGAAGAGACGCGACACGTGAAGCTCGCGACACACACAGTGCGGCAACAACAACAACCAGCCGGCCCGGCGCGGCCTCACGGTAAAAATCAGTCAACTTTAATATTACAACACCAACCGTTCACTGGCAGGGGGGCCGCGGCAATGGGCTATGTTTTTATTCAATTAATTCTATGTTTTCGTTCCTATATGCTAACGGGTCGAGCGTCGCGCGTGCGCGGCTGCACAGTTTGACGGTTCACAGAGCTACGGAGGCCGCGCATGCGAACTGCTCGACCGCGCGTCGCCGGGGCCCCCCGGCCACACACCCGTACGATTAATTAGATTAAAATTTTATAAAACGTATAAAGAATTTAGTCCCAGAGGGACTCACAGTTATAAAAAATGTCGCGAGCTCGGCTCGGCTGCTTGCGTCTGTGGCGACAGACGCGCGCGACACGTGCGACGCGTGCGACCGGTCGCGAGCCGCGCCCGACACTAACACTATAAATTCGTGACGCCATCGATCGCGTCGGCCGCCCGCACACTGCGCGGCACGTCCGCAAGGCGCTTCCGGCGAGAGTCCATCGTGACGACGGCTCCAGTGAGTCACTCGTCCCCCTCCCCCTAGCTGCGCAGGTGCGCGTGCGAGGGAGAGGGCGCGAGCAGCGCGCGCAGGGCGGCGGCGGCGGCCTTGAGCGCGGAGACCAGTCGCTAGAAGTCTCTCCCGCGCGCGCGCGCCGGCCCGCCCGCCTTCGGCACGCGGCGCGTGCGCATCTCGCGGTCCACCTGCGGGGGGACCCGGCGTTAGTTAAAGGGCAAGCTAAAACATCGACTACTATCTATTTTCTATGCAGAAATATATCAGCCAATATCTACATAATGAAAATCTTAAACTCATTCATTCACTGACGGACAACGCATCGAAATTTAGCACAAGAGTTCCATAAACAAGATGTAAAAAGACCCATCACATGGCCGTTAAATACGTATTCCGTACATCAAATTAATTACACACATTGAGCATAAATGATTACTGGGAAATTACTTTTAATTTTAAATGAGAAATTCCTAGTGGGGCAACGTATTTTTTTTTATTTTTTTTTAAATTTGATGTGAAAAGCCGCTCTTTACTTTAGCGCGCAATGAAACTATGAAACGCACGAAAAACATTGTGCTTATGGGTATGTAAAAAAACCTCAAGAAATATTGGAACTTTGACCGTCAATATCTCTGTAACCAGAAGGTTCCCAGGTATGATCCAGTGCATAATAATGATCACAATGACGCGTGACGGGGAGAAGAAGTGACTCTGATTTCGTTGTGTATCTTTTTACATCCTGTATATCTCCTCATAACCGAGATATTACCTCCAACTCCTCCAGCCGCTGTGTGAGCGCCAGTTTCTGCTGCACAGCCAGTCGCAGCAGCTGGTTGAGGGTCTTCTTCTCTTCCTCAGCGCCGGCGAGCGCTTGGGTCAGCTCGTCCACTTGAGTGACGTACTCCTCGCAACGAGCCGCGAACATCGCGCGGAGACCTACACACAACACATGGGTATAGTTTGACCTAACAAAAAAATGGCGTTTCACGCAAGTGACTTCAGCGTCCTTCGCGTAAACGTGTTCTCGTAAAAATGGCCTTCCACACGAGTGAATTCACGCATGATGTGGTCTGCACATTTTACGTATACAAACATTAGATCAAACAAAAAGGTAAACTTTGTTATTAAATCAGAAATAAAAAAATCAATGAAATGCAAAAAAAAAAAACATCAGAAGAACTGCATACCTTGACATTTCACAGAGAAGCAAGAAAAAAGTTACAAATAATTCATCAAAAAAGCCAATATCATTAACAAAACTCACTGGAGAAAGTAGCAGCATCTTCCTTCAACAATCTCAACTCGTTCCTCAGCTTCAGCATAGTCTCAGTAACAATGATCTTCTCCGTCTCGTATTTAGACTTGAGGTTAGCCAGAGCGACCTCTGCCGTATTCTTGTTGGACTTGAGAACGGTACGCAAGGTCGCGATCTGTTCGCGCTTCGTAGATAGCAAGGACTTCAGCTTGATCACTTGCTCTTGAAGTTCTACTACTTCTGCGCCGCGTTCTTCGGTTTCCATTACTGTTACAAAAAAAAAGTTAGTTTTGTGATTTTGTTTTGAAAGAGAGGATGTAATTATATAGAAACCTCTTTTCAATTTAATCTACAAGGTTTGACCGAAAGTGACTGGTTCCTAATTAAAAAAACCTTAGTTTTAAGATTGGAATGCAGTTTTCGAAAAGAGGTTGTAGTTATGTAAAAATCTCTTAACAACTCTACATAAGACTGGCTGGCCACTCATGTCGGGTACCTGATCCGATTCCTCTATTTGGTTTCCATACCGGATGAGCTCCGCACAGAGACGGTTGATTGCGTTCGGTTACGCTCCCCAGTCGTGCGCCAGAGCCCACCATGTCATATGAGTAGAATGACATTGAGGATGAGGAGTTTCTACTATCCATTGCTTTTATTTTGTCACAAGAAAATAATCCGGGTTCACTCTTTAAATATGCGTGCTGCGAACTGTTTCAGGTTATAGATTTGACCGCTTCGTGTAAGAATGAAGCCTTGATTCCATAACCGTATCGGAACACCATGACATGTGCGGCCTCAATGATAGTAAGACAACCAGGTGAAAACTAAAATTAATTACTTAAATTCTACACAAATTATGGACTATTAGAACATTAACTAATTAATTAATATAAAAAAGCTGATTGATCGTTTAGTTACTAATTTGCACATTATATAATTTGCGCATTATACTGGGTCGTTAGCCCGCATTCAATAGGTATCTAAATGCGGTTAAACGACCGTTTCGCCATCACAGTCAGCGAGCTTTCGATAACTACGGATGTATAAATCCAACAAAACCTTTCGAACCATCCTGTTCCTGCGTCCATCAAATGATATACTGCAGCATCATCACACACGTCACTAGGCTGGTTCTCAAAGACGTCTTAATTCCCGACGTTAACGTCGAATCGCTTCTTTGGTACGGTATTTTCTTACAGTACACACTTCCTCCATTTAACACAGTATTTCTCCAGACAGAATGCAGGTTTATTGAATTTCCTACGTTATTATTATTAGTCGTGATTTTGTTTCCAGAGTTGTGAAAAGGAAGGGTAGTATTCGGGAATGCTATCATAGGATAGCTGGTGTTATTATTCCAATTATCTAAAGAATCTTGTACTATCGCATTAGAGTCGTTAGTTTGCGACAGTTTCGACATATTTTCGAAGTAGTTAGTTATTTCTTTGACACTTCTTTGTTGGGGGATATATTTTTTGGTAGTGTCGTTGTCTAAGGACTGTAGGTGACAAATTAAGTTGTGAAGCTTTCGCTTGGTGTCGGCTATCTTTAGCTTGCAATTGTATTGTTCTTTCAATTTCTTTATAGGAGTGTAGTAGGGGGTCCGGGATTTGGTATAGTGGTCGGTTTGGACACCTGGTAGGGGAGGAAAGTTTTAGTATTTATGTCTGGTTTCTAGGAATATTAAAGTTTTATGTTTGAGGAAGATAACAGTATGTTCACTTTTAGCAGTGATTTTTCGATATACAAACTATTTTTTGTATTTGTTACGTTATAGTAGTACTGGGTTGTGGAGGTCAGATAGGCAGTCGCTCCTTGTAAAATACTGGTATTCAGCTGCATCCGGTTAGACTGGAAGCCGACCCCAACATAGTTGGGAAAAGGCTAGGCAGATGATGATGACGTTATAGTAACATAATAAAGATTAATATTGCAGTACCAGTAGTTCCAGTCACCGAAAAGGTATTACTAGAGCTTCCTTTAACAACTGTTCACTGATGGAGTTTCAACTCCTAGTACAACATAATCATTCTCGCAGCGAACTCTGTGATGTAATGAAGCTTCCACCACAGCTGTCAGGATATAACAGAATGTTCCACATACCAGGTTGATGCCTGTTCCTGGAGTCGAGCGCGGTATCGAGTGCTCTGCGCAGATGTGTGAGCTGATCTAACAATGTATCGGCCGTGCGTGCCACTCCGCCGGCTGCACGCAGGCCTTCCAGCTCTCCTGCTGCCAGGGCCAGGGCTTCGGCTTCCGCGCCACGGCCTTCGGCGCCGGATACTGAAAGATAAAAGAGAATAGAATTAAATAATTACTGTTATTTATAAAACTCAAAACTCAAAGTATTTATTTGAAATAAACCAATTACAGGCACTTTTGAATTTTCAAGGTCGGTCAGTCAAAAAGATGAAGCTAGTTTCCCATTCCAAAGCGTAGGTACCTATGGAGAAGAACGCTTACGAAATACACTTTAAAACAGATCTTCTCGATAGTTCTGACGAAAACTTACGATAAATTGGGGACCAATTGTAAAGAAAAATCGGCTGACTAACGTATTTGTCGGCCGCGATGATTATCGAAAATACCTGCACTCAGATATATACTCTGTGCGAGGACAATTTAAGGACTAAAATCAAGTGCAAGTCATACCGTCGTTCTGCCCCGCGTGCTCGAGCAGCACTCTCTCGGGCTGCGTGCCGTTGACCGCGCACACGTGGTGGTAGATCTGCGCCAGCGTGTCCGCCGCAGACTGCAGCGCGGGGCCCGCCGTCGCCAGGGCGCGGCCCGCTCCTGTGGTGGAAGACATTTTGCGTTAGTAATTAAGCATAGGGTGGATGGCGAATATTCTGGCTGTGGAATAAATGGAGTCCGTGATCATACATAGTTATTTATTAAATCATAATTTATATCATATTACCTTTTTGCTCTTCTATCTTTATGTATTTTTCTCTATTAAGCGTTTCGTTTATGCGTGCACAAATTAATACTGCCATTTTGCATACATTAATATACTCAAGACTCAAGTCTCCCATAGAGGTAGACAGAAACTATAAATGCAAACATTACATTTTAATTAAACCAATTTTTTTAGCTCTTTTTTCTTTTCATAATCTTTCACAAAGGGGTGCCACATTCAGGTAAGTGTATAATGTTGACGCTAAAATGGTAGAAATTGAACAAGAACTAGTTTCATACCTCCAGCCAACGTCCTCAGCAAGTCGGCATCCGCGTCCAGCGCCGCACAGCGCACCTCGGCCTCGGCCACGCGCTCGGCCAGCTGCGCCAGCGCCGCGCGCTGCAGCGCCGCCGCCGACGCCGCGCCGCCCGCCGCGCCCGCGCCGCCCGCCAGCTCGCCCAGCTGCGCCGCCAGCGCCGCCAGCTCGCCGCCCGACACGCGCCACCACGTCAGCCACTTGGCCGCGCGCGCTGATACGCCGCCAGCTCCTACCTTCTCGTCCTCCTGTCAAAATTTATTTGTTCGAAAACCATTCATCTTGCCCAAAATTATTTGATAAGGCTAGAAATAGTGTAACTCTACGAGACGTGTACGCGTCGACTGAGCTCGAGGTGCCCTTTCGAGGGGGTCTCGTGGGACGGCTCGGTCGGTCTTGACTCGGCTAATAAGCTCAGAGTAATAAGATTGTACATAGTCCGAGGTCAAATAAACCGTCAGCGTATTAGTACGCTTTTCTGCTTATGTTTTTGACTTTTATCATGTTATTTCCAATTTTTACTCCACGGACTTCTTTCCTTTCCTTCATATGGCTCCCTGTAATATTAAAGATCTTAAAACTAAGGTAAAACTAACCAAAGGTGCGCAGTCGGAATGCAGGGCGTGTAGCGCAGTGACACGTGAAGCAGCGCGCGTAAGTCCAGCGCGCAGTAAAGCGGCCGCCGCGCTCTCGCTCTCTGCCGTCACCTGTGCGCTACGCATGGATGATTGAAGTTGACTCTGTGAAACACGACAATAATATTAAATACAAACTATTTACTCTTCCACTTCAAAACAAAGGAACAGCGAGCACGAAGTGATGCCGAAAATAATATGGTTGATTAAAACCAATCGTAACGAGGTTAAGAAAGGCTTCGGAACGGTTTTTGGTCTTCAATATCTAGAAAACTTGTACTTGCAATAGTAACTATAAGCAGTACGAATATTAGTGTAACTTTAAATTAATTAACATGAAAGAAATTCAGAGGCTACCAGTGCTACCACGTTAGTTGAATCGTAGCAGAACAGTTGAACTCTCTGATAGTTTAACATCGAATTTGGCAATAATCATACGAGCGCGCGCATTACAAACGCGGTTTAAATTGTACTTTTTAATCCATTCATCCAGTGAAACCTGTGTTGACTCGGTGCTGAATAAAATATGATTTCACATCATTCACTCAGTTTCACGACACATTTTGACTCAAAACTCCGACGGCTAGATTACATCCAGTCTACCTACAGTTATCTCGCTTTATCTAATTAGTACCAACTCCCAAATCTCATGAAACATTCCAGGTAATAACGTTGAAGTTCACGAATGAGGTCAGTTTCGTTAAACGAGACTGAAATATGCATACAGAGTGAGGTAGAGTTACCTTGAATATTTGAACAGCGAAACAACTGCGGGTTGTAATTTGAAGTTGAATATGTGACAAGTGTTTTAGCTGTGTAATGAGACAATAAAGTGTCCGTTGTCCATCAGTGGACTAAGCTAGACTAAGTTGGTTAAAAATGATGAGAGAAGGTTTCGTTTATAATTTAACGAAGAATTCGTCACTTGTCGAAATATATCGAAACAATGTCTGCTATAGAGTTTTGTAGTCCAAGTTGCAAGGAAGCAAGTTGTAAGCAGGTAAAACTCGCAGCAAGACATCTTGCTCGGAATGTTTACACAATGCAAGTTAGATGCAGACCCAATTAAACTCGCGCGCATATTATGATTTCAGAACCATCAGTTATTCAATCAGTTCGACTCGCGACTTCACTGCCTAATGATCTCAAGACTAAATTGCGATGGAATTTCTACTTTACTAGGTCCTAATAAATAAGTAATTTAAAATCATTCACTGTCTCTTAAGATATAGGCCTCTTAGTATAAGTGACAGGGTTTATATTTTTGTTTGTATAGATTTTTGTAGTCTTCAACTGTTGTTTTATTTTAGTAGTCTACCACTGTGCTCAACCTGTGTCTACGTATTACTTTTGATAAATAAACATTATTAATGATTCAAATGAATATGACACACGAAAGTAACAATACCAAGTAATAGAGAACAATGACTTACATTTTCGTTATGCGCCTGTTCAAGTTGTTTCTCAAGTCGTGATATTTCGTGCAGGTGTACTTCGGAGAACAGGTCGGCGTGGTGGTCGCCCATCGCGCTGGCGAGTTCGGCTGATGAGGAGCCGCCCGGTTCACCGTCGTCTTCTGTACCATCTTCTGGCATACCTGACAATAAAAACATGGTTTTATGGTAAATTTAGGGAAAAACATTTCGGAGTTCCCGTCTTGCCTAAGTCATTCTTTGGTGGTTTAAAACAAGCTGACATGAAAATCTAAGCTGACGATGAACCGCCCGGTTTACCCTCGTCTTCTGGCATACCTGATACCGCCAAAACATTTTTATGGTCAATTATGGGGAATGAAATTGCGGGGATCCCGTTTGTCCTAAGTCAGTCATAAAGAAATAAATACAATTCTTTGGTAGTTTAAGATAAGTTGACAATAAAAGCTAAACTGAACTAATGTGGTAAACTAAAGTGTTTTCTGGTATACCTGATGTAAAAAATATGGTTGATGGTGAATCGTGGAGAAAAAAATTATGCGCGGTTCCCGTTTTTCCTTAGTAATTCTTTGGTGGTTTAAGACAAGATGACAGGAAAAGCGTCACTCATTTCACACATTCTGAACTATTATCTGGGAGTAGGTACGGTATTTTACTAACTGCTGTAGTAGCTTCAATTTGTTTGGAAGTAGTATGCAAATGTCGTCTCGAGTGTAGTGCGTGAAGATTGTTAAAAGACGCAAATTCCATCGAGGGCCCGTATGAATTCCCAATTTACCTTTTTGGTTCATCTCTGCCATCGCGCTTGTTTTTTCATATATATTTTCAAACCAATAAACTCACTGCACTGTTTATTTATTCATAAATAAAATCGATTTTGTATTTTACGTAATCAGTATTTTGATGCTAGTCAAGAGGGTAGTTGTAAACTTCTACAACCACAAACTGTCATCAAAATATTTATAGGTTTTCCAAATTCAAATTAGAAGATGTTCTTGAAACCGAAATTAGAAGATGTAAAGAATTCATACTCGACAAAGAAACCGTGACGACGAAACTTTAAAAAAAAATCTTCT
The DNA here is from genome assembly GCA_945859715.1 of Apamea sordens. Classification (NCBI taxonomy): domain Eukaryota; kingdom Metazoa; phylum Arthropoda; class Insecta; order Lepidoptera; family Noctuidae; genus Apamea; species Apamea sordens. The sequence continues at coordinate 5,542,876 of OX244002.1, forward strand.
GTATTTTTAATATTCTAATTTGAATCGCCTGAAGAAATTGATATAAATATTTGAAATTAAAATAATACGCAATATTTATTGCGACCAAATGTCGGATCGTATAAAACTTATGTAATTCGACGTTAATAACTTGTATGTGAGAAGCTACAGCGTGCAAGTGACAGGTGAGTTCAAGGTGATTTCTGCAAGAGAATCTTAACGTGCAAAGAAGTCGTGTGCTTTGATAAAAATGATGATTTTAATCGTGATGGCACCGTGGTTACTGCCTCACCTCTCACGCACGAGGTTGTGTGTTCAAATCCGGGTAAGTACCAAGACTTTTTTCAATTCATTGATATTGTTAAAGGAACATATCGTGATTTAACCTAAGGGGCAATTCTGGTAAATTTAAGAACGTTCACAGTCTGATCTCAGTCTCAATCTGTCAAGAATACGTCTAATTTCCCTATATTTTGACATTTTTTTGTCGCCGAGATGAGACTGCGACTAGATTTTGATCTTTTTATATTACGAGAATTGGCCTGCTGGTCTTATAATGAATATTAGTCTGAAATCGCCTTGAGCAAGCGTGGTGATTAATTTTCGTGCCTTCGCTGTATGAGAAGAGATTGCCCAGCATTGGGACAGTACAGACTGTTATTATTATTATTCAATATTCTTACCTCGTATACTATACGCCAAGTTAGTAATATTGTAGGCGGCTTCCCTGCTAAGGTGAGCATCCAGCTCCTTCTTAGCTGCGAACTTGGCTTCTCTTTCGGCTTGCAGCGCTTCAAGCGCTTCCGCCAGCTGCCGCTCAGCGATGCGACGCAGCGCTGCAGTCTCTTCAGCCATGGCGCGCGCATTCTCAGCCTCTTCGCGTAGTTGTCTGACTTCATGTTTTAGGCCTTCGAATTCGACCTGCAAGGAGATGGGAGTATATTCTAACTGAACAGACAGCTGTGCTACTGGGAAGTTTGTTGCGCCACTTCTTCTTCCCAGCGATAGCACTAGGAAGTGGTGAAGGGCGGGCGTTTTTGGGGGACTGTCTTTTGTAATTTTGACGTTCGAAAAGTGCTGATTCTCAGCCTAATTGATTAAATGACTTTTGATTTTGAGTATTAGAACCTAACCTTGGAGTTTTATATTGTGCTGGACAGCAGGTGGGCAAGTGTGTCGTAAACTGTGATCCACCTCCTATCCTGTCCTCCTGTCCTCCTATCCTCTGTACTCCAAAATATGCAGCCAAACAATAAAAATATGACATCTGCGTTGCCACCGATGCGACGATGCCGTGGTAGTGGCAAAGATTTGGGCCAAAACATAATTATAAACTGTCGTGCCATCGATATGACGAAGGGGAAGATTGTGCTGTTGGTTTAACAGCAGACGTACCGATATCTGAGAGTTTCAAGTTAGTTCAGTAGGTTCATTTTTTTTTTAAATCAGTGTGATTACTTGCATCTTGGAACTACCTTTAATAATAGGTTATACGACAGGTTCAGGTCTTAAAGTAACAGACAGAGACACCCGAAAAACTATAATAGTTCGCGACCTGAGAATCGAAACCAGAACATTGAGGCACTTGCGCCACAAATGGCTAAACATGTTTAATGCTCAACGAATTTAAACATCGTTCTATTTCTGCCAATCCTTTGAAGATGAAAGAGACATAATGATATTTCAATTACATTGATTATAGTTAAATGCATTTATATCCATATTATTACAAAGAAGCACTTACCGTACAAAGAAATTCAAATTCATTGCTCCAAAAAGCAATACTCCACCCTTAACTACGAAATTCTCAAACAGTTTGGAAAATTCAATAGTCCATAAGTTCCAGATTCGATTTGCATGGAGATATATGAGCCAATCAATTAGGCGGCAGGTTTCGCGACTAGCGGTGGGCACGGCTCCAAAGTTGCGCGTAAAATACCAATAGGGTAGGCACTAAACAATATCTATGGCGGATTGTGATGCGAATAGTTAGGACGGGGGAATATTGAATACTTAATAAACTGTGATTGAAGGAAGGATATTTAGCGTGGGTAAAAAAATGTATGGAATACTAATCTGGCGTTTGTAAGTTAGTATCATTTTATGTGCTTGCGTAGCCTGATTAACATAAATAAGAAAGTAAATGAAAGCAGTTATTTTCTTTTGTTTTGTTTCATTTAGGAGGTATCATGAGCTGTTCAAGTGCTCATCCCGCTTTCATACTTACAGTTCTGCGGCTAGATGCCTGCTATAACATTCTGCAATGACTGCATAGTAACATCTGATCTTAGAGAAACATTTATTTTTGGTGTGATAGGAGTTGACTGGTACAAATCGATGTGACGTAAGAAAAAAGCGTTATGCCCCCTCCATGCGTCTTTCTCTCTCTCTTTTTCTATTATATACGCGTATGTGCGTGCGTGCGAGTATCGCGTAAGGAACTACGTTCCTGACGCGTGTCCTCCAACCGCACACGTTTTTGTTTTACTAAGTAGTTACCTAATGGTTCCACTTTCGCCCTCCAATCACGCTGTGAAATGATGGATGAGACCTAGCTAAGATAGAACAAGCAAATCCTAAACTCTCTGAAAAAAAAAAAACACTACCTTCCTTTGAGCCTCCACCGCAGTCGGTTAATTAATAAAAGCTGCTTTACTAACCTGTGACGATCTAAGCGCTGACACTTGCTTCTGTAGCGATATATTCTCGTCCTCCAAGTCCCCTATATCGACCAGCAGTCTCTGTTCCCTCTGCCTGGCCTCCCGGAGCTCTGCCCTCAGGGCCACGCGCTCCGACTCACGGGACTGTTTGTCGTGGCCGAGCTCGGAACTTTCGGCCAGCAAGCGATCTCTTTCGCTTACCACGCGATCTAGTTCATGACGTAACTGTGAAAAAAATTAAAATTTTAGCACAATAAATTACCTGTACGTACTAGCATTTCGCTTATGTTTAAAGACCATGTAATATGGGGCGACCCTGTTGTCATTTACCGGGCACAGAACCAGGGGGCCTACTCCGAAGTGTAAAGTGCGAATGTTCGGATCGGACCGACACATGGCCGAACCGAATATTATTGAAAAATGCGAAAAAAGTTCGGGTCGGCTCAGTTGGGTCGGGACTATAGTCAATATTCGAAAGAGTGTAGGAGTGTAGGATCGGAACCGAACGAACCAAATAGTAACTTCGTAGCAGGAAACGGCCGAACATTCGGCCGATACTACTTCGGAGTAAACCCCCTGACTTCGGGCTGCTAATGGAATAATTTCATTAACAGTACCCGACCCGGGAATCGAACCTATCCGGATGTTAAGCTCAGCAGCCGCACTCGCGACCACTAGACCGATGCGGCAGTATAACATTAATATCTCACAGATCACATTAAAAGTAGAGTAGATATATAAAAACCTGGCAGTATGATATACAACATGTACTTAGTAGAATATAAAAACATTAACGAGTAATAAATCTAGCTTGTATATAATTTTAACATTATAAAGGTGTTCGAAACGCGATAAAACGTTATTGATGGAAACGGCACGCGTACGCGTATTGTATACGATTTATCGTCACGGAGTTTTCATTTATGAAGTGAAAAACATAGAAGCTCGAGTACAGCCACGAGCATAAATACCTTGCATTAAACGCAACATTCAAAAGCGTTGTTGTTATTTCACGAGAAAATTCTCGTGAAATAACAACTGCAATTTTGAGAAAGACCTATTTCATAATAGTATGCTTTCGAAAATGCTATATTCACAACACGATAAAATTTCTACATCGCGACGGCGACATAGCCCGCGAAATTCAAATTTTCTCACGTTTTCTGCAATTTGCAGGTCAGTGTCCAGGTTGTATTTTGAACAAAACATGATTGGAATATAGAATTCAAAATTTGAATTACAGAATTATAATAATTTAAATCTTCAACCCTCTAAGTTCATTTAACCCTATTGAATAACTGTTTCTGAAATAGTCCTTCTGTAGCGTAAGTGTAAGGCTAACACTTGTGACTCTGCCTACACGCGATGTTCAATTCTTCAGTAGCTACTAAAAGACTATAAACTGAATTTATGTATCGGATTTAGAGATAATTCTATAACTGTATTATGCATGAATATTAATCGGATATTTGTCGATCGTTTACGAGCGATAGCGCCATTTAGCGTCGACTTCCAATCACTTAATTCAATTAGCTTTGTTTCTTCATTAGTTCCGCTGTGCAGAAACCGTAGTGCTCTTACGACAGGAAATCTAAAACCGTTAAAAAACGCTTCACTTTTCATTCATTTTTACCTTTCATTCGGCATCTTACACTGGACTTTTAAAGAGACTGTGACCTATGAGTTTATTTTGGTGTTTCTTCTAAAATAGTCGGCTAGGAAACACCGACCTCATCTAGTTTTAAAATATCATTATTTCTTTTGACGTGTAATGTGTTTTTTACAGAAAAAAAAAATATAATTTATCATATTATAATATTCAGAGTGCCAGGGACATCGACGCACAACCTGGAAATCAGTACGGTACATGATTTTGAAACCCCCGTTGAAATTAATCGTGGGCTATAAAAAAAAAAAATTGCTACGCGGTCAAACTGTATGGAACAGCTAATTATTTTTTGAATAGCCGACGAAAAATTTGGGCGACATAGGCGTCTAGAATCATGTGCTGAATTCATGGTTTTTGCGCGTCGATGTCCTTGCCACCCTGTATGAAGACGTGACTGCGACGACGTTCTAATGATATTGAACTTTTTTTTATAAAATTTGTTGGGTACATATAATTAATGCATCATACAAAATATTGTAAAACATTTTAAAAGAGTAAGTGTAGTTTCTTGCCCATTCTTCTCCATACAAAAACTACTTTTTGGAAGGGGCAACTAGAATCAATTCTCGCATCCGTGGTCCGTCCGTAGGAACAAGACCAACAGGAAAGTCACCACTGAAACTGATTCACGCTGAGATAATGTGGACACTGTGTTCTGTGTCCACGTACGTTTGTGACATTTAAATTTTTGACTTTCAAAATTGTCTTTATGTGCCCATTTGAAATAAACGCTTCGACTTTGATGTGCCATATTAATGGTCCCGTATAAACATTACTCGAAAGAAGAGAGACAGTAAAAACATCAACAGCTCCGGACTTAATATCATTTTACGACTGCTACACCTACTCCCTCCCATTAAGTCTTCATTGTATGTAACGACCTGTGGGGGTTAGGGGCGCTAACGTTGATTTACAGCCTGATATCATAAAGCGCCGTTGAAACGCCACGATTATTATTTTTTATAATTATGTACTACCACTCTTTTTGAGTGTAATTAATGGACTGGTATCTACCACACCCATCACGGTCTACATTCCTTTACACAGAATGTGAAAGCATTTATTGTGAAACTTCATGTTCATGACAATACACAAATATATCGATATCGGCGAGGTTATTTATGAAGGGCATTTCAGGCTAGGGTTAATTACGAAGGCCGGTTCAACTTTACTTCCAATACTTTTTCATACGTCATGATTCCATCTGAAAGTACAAGGTGGTAGCAACATCGACGCACAACGGCACAACCAAAGTCGAAAATTATCATCGGTTTAAAAAAAAAAAAGAATTAGTTGTTCCATACATTTTGACCGGTATTGCAGGTTTTCTATGAAACAGCAGATTTTTTTTAGATAACCATCGAAAAATTTCTACGCTACTTCTAGAATCTTGTGCTGAATTAATGGTTTCAGTTTGCGCGTCGATGTCCTGCCACCCTGTATACGGAAACTTAACTGGCGCCTTTTAACCATGACCTTCACAAGTCTTCATAAGTAGCTGTTGATTAACATCAGAAAACAGTTGGAGAGCTTAGAACTCTTGCATCGCAGGTCCTGTATAACAGCAACTGTGCTTTTAAACAGCAACTGTCCTAGAATACTGTGAAGGTCTGTGTCTTCATTTTTGTGGAGATAAGGATAGTGTACTGTAACGACTGGGGTATAATCAGCCTATAATGTCCCCACTGCTGGGTGTGTCCCAGCAGTCTCCTCTTTGTGAGAGGGAACGGGCCGTAATCCACCACGCGTCAGTGCGGATTGGTAGAAGTCACACATCTCATCATCTCATCTTAGAATTTTTGGTTCTAGGACATGTCGGTTTCCTCACTATTTTTTCCTTCACCGTTTTAAGAGCAGTGCTGAGCAGCCTGGTGAAATAATTTACACAAAGTAAAGCGCCTGTCTGGGTTCGAATCCACGACCTACAACTACATAGTAAGTCGTGACCGTTACCGGGCCACTGCTCTGCCCACTGCTCTCTGCTAAAGCAGTAAGGAGGTATTCTTACTACCGCAGAAACCGTTACAGTAAACAATCCAACCATTATTTACATACTATTGATTTAGTAGTACAAACTGTAAGCACTCTAGTGATGGGCCCCGCCTATTTCGCAAATAGGCGAGCGACAGGGTGCGGCCGATCGTAAACGTAACACGGTCAGGCCTCACTTAGGTCAATAACTTAACAGAAAACTACATAAGTAACGTAACGTAAATAAAAGGATAGAGTTGTGCTGGTGCACAAAGAAGTTAATAATGAGCTCCATTTTATTTATATATTTATTTTTAATAAATAAATAAATATTTTGGAGGTAATTACAAAATATTTCATAGATACATAGATGGAACCGCGAAAAAAAAAACTGTGTTCAATTCCAGAAACCAGTACTATCCAAAATATGTTCAAATTGTGGTGCAATTATTAGATTGTTCCATCTACATATCCAAGAGATTTTTTTGTCATAATATATTTACATCAAAATTACAGTGTCTTGCCTTCCTCTTCCGAGGTGGTGGTCGTAAAAGTGAAGTAGAATAGAAGCGATAAAGTATCACGACGCGAATAAGTGTCGCATCTCACACTTACCTAACATTTAACGATCAAGAATCCTTTTGTAGAGTTGTGCTTGTGATTATAACATTATCTTTCAAGGTCGCTTGTTATTGTAACAGACTAAATCCAGTGCGGTCGTTTAAAATTCATGAATAGAACACAAAGAAAGGCAATCAATACGACGCAGCCAGTTGCTACCCTATCGATTTTTATAGAAACCGATTTAATTACGAGTCACAGTCAGGTGTGACTCACATTATGCAGACTTATTTATGTCATTGCCATTCTTAATAAGCCTGTCGCACAGCCGCTTGGTATTAAGCAGCTTCCGTCATCCGTCTAGATGACATTCGCCACATGGTAGGCATGCTGTGGGATCGTTCAGAGTTAAAGTAAGCCTCAAATTAGACATTTACGAAGTAACTTTACTGGTTGTTTTACCAAGGGTATAAATCTGACGATCAATGTCTGGCAAAAAATGTCGAGGAGAGCAGACCTCAAATGGAAAGAAATAAGGCTATGCAGAGAGGGAGAAGTCGGTAAAAATCTGATCGAACAGGATGCGTGATACAGCGTCCAAAGTTGCAAAGATCAGAGGGGTAATTCTCGTAATTTTAAGAATGTTCGCAGTTTGATCTCAGTCTCAATCTGTCAAAAATACGTCTAATTTGCCTACATTTTGACAAATTTTTGACATTTGTTTGACGCCGAGATGAGACTGCGACTAGATTTTGAACGTTTTAAATTACGGGAATTCATACGGGCCCTGGTCGTAAAGCAAACATTGGCGATAGTTTGTGAACACGGACCACATTAAAGAAGAAGTGAACTTGTCATTGCCAGTAGCAATAAAATTGTCACACGTCCTGTTCCTTCTTAGCCAATAAAATCCGACATTATTTTATTGGCTAAGAAGTTAGCCAATAAAATCCGACATATAGTTCAATCGTACAGAGCACAATAAGTGCACCGGCACACGAGCAGGCACGACAACCGGACGATATAATGCGTTCTGAGTGTTCCGACTGCTCTGAGTCAGGCATTGTAAACAAATCTGTTACCGTGATAAGAGAATCGACCTACAGGCTCGCAGGCACCCGCACTTAGTCATCGCTCGAGACTCTAGCTATACGTGATTAATTAACCAAGTGGAGGAACTTGATGGTGAAATTAACACGTTGAATAAATTGTGTCATTAATTTCTCGAGGTAAAGTGATTGTAAAATAATCTTCCTGAGAGATATGTACGTGCGGTTTGTTGCAGAATGAGGCCGTTAAGTTCGAATTACTTTTTAGTTTAGATGGGCAAACAGATATGGTATTCGGGTACCAAGGACTAATAGAGAGACTAGAATTCCTTACAAATAACTAACCGAATAATAGTTTTCAGAACAATTCCCTATCGGGACTTTATCTCACAAATAGTCGCGACATAAAAGGACCAGGCTATTGAATGAATTCATGAATTATGCATGTGCGAGACATAAAGTTCGGGACAGGACAACTTTATGTCGTAAATGGAGATTAAATCTAGCCGTACTTGTTCTCCTGGCGAGCAGCCAGCAACTAAACAAGTGTCAACAGTGTTCCATTATTACTGTAAACACTCCTTGACGTGAAACACGAGTAATGTCTCCCAACCTCCCTCTTCGGGATAGCCAGTTGAATAAACACGAAATAATAACACATTAATACCTCGCCTCCTTCATTCATTTTTCAGTGTCGCCGACAATCTGCGTGCACTACACTAAAACATATTTACACACATTCACTTGGCACACGCACTAAGTATTCGGCATAATTTAAAAAACACTAATGCACAGAACTCGTGTGCATTGCTAAAAATCTACACACCATTGAGTAATACGTGAATACGTGAATCAAGGCCGGGCAAATAAAAATGTATTTCTGGACCAGTGTTATGGATTCCCGTCGGCTGCGCTTACGCCATTCGGAGCATTACATCATGGACGAGAGGTCTATTTGGTTCGCGGGTAAATCAACTGCTGCAACGCGGATTACTTGTGATTAACCACGGTTAGCAGTATTTTCTGCGTTGGAAATAATATTTTTGCTAGTAAGAACTTCAGTACAACATGTAGCTGTAGTGTGCTGAGTAGGGGCGTCTCGCGCGCACTGTTCCGAGGGTCCGCGGATGATTCACGTCAATTGCTCCCATTTCATTAAACCGAGTGTAGGCATGCTGTCAGATGTGTCTCGGGAAAATTGTTAAATGAGATAATGAGAAGTTCGTCATAACTTAAAATTAAACTGCTTTACATCACCATGTGCAGTTCGTGAGTGTGCAGTTTAGCACCGGCTATAATCTGGAAAGGTTCTTTTAGTTTTCCCTTATCAGTTGCAGCCTTGCAGCATTACCCACACTATCAGTAATAGGTATTAATTTGCACAGTGTAAGTACATGTATCGTCATTTAAAGCGTACTACTTATAGATCTTGAGATATAATCTACAAATAAACCTGCTTTATAAAATATATTATTTATCTATTTTAATTAAACATAAAACGGCAATCTGCCAATTACATTAGCTAAAGATAAAATTAGACAAAAATTCATACACTCATTATATTTTATTTATTTATTTACTTTTGTAAGGTAAAACCATTAAAAACCTTATCAGTCCTTACTTACTCACCTTCAATTAGACTCAGTTAATAAGTTTGGTTTGCGGAAGAAAAGCGATAAGACGTCATATTATCGCCTATGATTCAGATTTATAATAATGAATGATTTTTATGGTTGTTTACTAGAAGAAAAACTTCTAAAACAATAATGTATGCCGCGAAATCTAACTTACAATAACATCAAAGAACGTGTCGTATTTAGTGATAGAGAATATAAAAGGTAATAATTTTAAAATACGACTAAAAATAAGGGCCAATGCACAGGGCGTTTTTTTTTTACGCGCCGTCGGCATCGCGTCGATGCGCGTATTCGCACTGCAAAAGCAACTAGTGCTACTTTTTGAAGGCAGTAAACGCACCGGCGGCGGCGACCGGTTGACGCGCGTTGTCCTAAATCAATACCTAACCTACGTAGAATTGAAAAAAAAAAAAAAAAATTCTTCCAAGAGGCGGCAAAATAACACTGACCGTCTCCTATTGCCAAATTATATTGTTTTGGTATTCAATTTTGAGACTTATTCAAAATCAGTTAAGGTTGAGTTTCCAATTGTTATGAAAATTGTATCTTCACCACCACTTTGATCCTATATCACCTTTGTGCCTTTAATAAAAAGGAAAGTTTAAATATATGTAGGATCAGGAGTGCCGAGCGGTATATTATATCGTCAGGCTTTGGAGTTCCCATGTTATTGGGATAAACAGAACGGTCTAAACAGTTACAGAGAACTGTAATAAAAATTACAGTACACAAAAAAATACACTAGGTATACAAAAGACACAATAATGGGTAAATATTAAAAACAGTTAATCGAACAAACCCTTTAGGGTCACAGTTCGTATAGCGGCCAAGCCACCCAACACAAAGTGCATCTACTCGCTATTTAGCAAGCCAACACAGCTATGTAAATATACAGCAGCGCTGTACCAGGTAAACCGACAGTAATGTCGGGAGCAGGTGCTCTGTATTGAGTCGAATCCGAAGACCGACTGACGAGCAAAACGAGTGCACGCTCTTTTATAGGATGATCGACAACTCTGTCCAATGACACACGTCAAGTGTTTACTTGATACAAAACACTAAAATACGTTAAATCTAATAAGACTTACATTATAAAGTAATCAAATAATACAAGAATAATTGTCATAAACAAACAATGGTGATTTCACAAAGTAAACCGTTTTAAAAACAAAGCAACACGTCATCCGTTGTTTTGAATAAAACCAACGGGTACAATTTATCGAAATAAGTTACCAAAAATCAATTAGAAGGTACACCGAGTACTCAATAAATTATGTTTCGATTTATAAGACAATAATTGATAGTAAAAATCACTTAAATTGATAATAAACACAAATCTTAACAAATTCTGTTGACTACCCACAATTTTAATTTGACAACCATCTCCGACACGGCCAGAACTGACGTTCTACACGGCCTCGTGTGAGCCTGAATCACTTAGTGAATATCGATCGGCCTTTCTGACAAACAAAAGCGTTAACAAAAGGTATGTTGAAAAGAAAAATCCTGAATTATTTAAGTAAAATCAATCAATAGCAGTTGCATCGCAATAATTAAAATGATCATACTGTTACAGACAATACATAGCTCAATAAAAGTAGAGACATAGTCTCCCAGCCAAAATCACGCCATGGGATTTGACAAGTAACTTGGAGTCGAATAGACAACTCGCATAGGCGTCAACATAGACAACCCGCATAAGCGTCAAGTTCAGCGTCCAAATCCAGGAGTCAACATAGACATCCGAAACAAGAATCAACATAGATATCTTGTCCATTCAGCTATAGTATGTCAGTAGCAGATGAAACATCATCATCAGTGTCAACATTGACATCATCATTATTATCAGTGACTGGACATTCAGGCATTTTTCGTACACTATCATGGGCATATTTGAAAATTCTATGGCTACTCAAAGATTTTAACAAATATCTATGACCATCCAATATTACTAACATCCTGTAGGGACCTTTAAATAAACAGCAATGTTTTCGACACTCAGGCTATTCCATTTAGATGTCAGTGAAGTGACCTGTCGACTGGCATATTCTCTTTCTTTTGGATGTCAAATCAAATCAAAAGTCATTTATTCAAATTAGGCTGAGAATCAGCACTTTTCGAACATCAAAATTACAAAAGACAGTCCCCCAAAAACGCCCGCCCTTCACCACTTCCTAGTGCTATCGCTGGGAAGAAGAAGTGGCGCAACAAACTCCCCAGCAGCACAGCTGTCTGTTCAGTTATAAAGATGACTGTTATGAAGGTTAATGAGGGTAGCGGCAAAAATTTCGAGAACGTCGTAAGGAGAGAGGAAGAGACTTAAAGTCTGTCCAGGTCATGCCTGCATACGACACTAGGGAAAGCCATGCGTTAGCTAGTAAAGGCAACAATAAAAGCGCCACCTTGAAGAGGCTTTTCTGATAGGCAAATATCAACGGTTGTACTCCAAGATTGAGCATTGGAATCGGGTAGGTCTGGGTCCAAATCAGTCAACGAATTACAGTAGACGGAGCAGAGTGCGTCTTAAGCGATTCAATTAATTGAGCCATATTACGGTTCTGAAGCTCTAACATTACTCGCCATGGATCACCAATACCCTGCGATTCTTGGGCTAAACCTAATCCCGCTTCTGATGTAGGATCAGGAGTGCCGAGCGGTATATTATATCGTCAGGCTTTGGAGTTCCCATGTTATTGGGATAAACAGAACGGTCTAAACAGTTACAGAGAACTGTAATAAAAATTACAGTACACAAAAAAATACACTAGGTATACAAAAGACACAATAATGGGTAAATATTAAAAACAGTTAATCGAACAAACCCTTTAGGGTCACAGTTCGTATAGCGGCCAAGCCACCCAACACAAAGTGCATCTACTCGCTATTTAGCAAGCCAACACAGCTATGTAAATATACAGCAGCGCTGTACCAGGTAAACCGACAGTAATGTCGGGAGCAGGTGCTCTGTATTGAGTCGAATCCGAAGACCGACTGACGAGCAAAACGAGTGCACGCTCTTTTATAGGATGATCGACAACTCTGTCCAATGACACACGTCAAGTGTTTACTTGATACAAAACACTAAAATACGTTAAATCTAATAAGACTTACATTATAAAGTAATCAAATAATACAAGAATAATTGTCATAAACAAACAATGGTGATTTCACAAAGTAAACCGTTTTAAAAACAAAGCAACACGTCATCCGTTGTTTTGAATAAAACCAACGGGTACAATTTATCGAAATAAGTTACCAAAAATCAATTAGAAGGTACACCGAGTACTCAATAAATTATGTTTCGATTTATAAGACAATAATTGATAGTAAAAATCACTTAAATTGATAATAAACACAAATCTTAACAAATTCTGTTGACTACCCACAATTTTAATTTGACAACCATCTCCGACATATAAATAAATACCTGTTTGGATTCACTCTCCAGCTCCAGGATCTGAAGGGTGAGGGAGCTCTCCATAGCAGCGGACTCGTTGAGGAGAGCATTTTCTTGCTCTATTCCACTCCGGGTCGTTACTTTCTGTGTTGTGTCTAGTTTCATAAGAGCCTGGTGACAAGAAAAAGTATGTTTGAAGGTTTTGATTTTTGGTCATGTAGTTTAGTTTTACCACAATCCTATGTGAACTTCTTTATGTAACTAGATAAAAAGTAGGTATCCTAGAAGTTAATCTAGGATATCACGTCTATCTGTGCACTTGTTATCAGCAAAATCTGTTCAGCTTTTTATGAGTGACAGTAGGTACAGTCAGCGTCAAAAATATCGGGACGAACAGACTGTTCAAAATGATCTCAACAACTAAGAAAATTAAACTTTGTCTCAATTGGATAAAGTTCTTGTCAGAATGACAGTTGTCGTGTACTGTCTTCATTCTGAAACATTCCTTGTGTCATTGAGTTAATATTTCATTTTCATAGTTGCTTAGATCATTTTGAACAGTCTCTTCGTCCCGATATTATCGACGCTGACTGTACAACAAGCCATCATAAACTTTCACATGTTTATTATAAGTATGGAGAAAGGATTAAAATAATAACTGACCACAGTGACCACCTTACTTTATTGAGTTGATATGACTATGTTTAGTATTGAAGCTCTAATATCAGGAACATAACGTAAGATTGTAATCCATGTATGCCAACTTAAAACACGCTCAGTGTTGCAAAAAAAACCATGTTTCTTGTATGGGTACCCCCTTTACCCCCTTGGTTCCGTACGCAAAATACGCGCATTGTCGTGGAGTTGCGGACACCAGCCCGTATTACCTATTACCTATGGGTACCCCCTTTAATTTTTAACTTTATTATTTTTTGCTATAGCAGCCATTGTTGTACACACTCTGTGCAATTTCTAGTTTCTACTTATTATAGTTCAAAAGATACAGCCCTGTGACAGACGTACGGGCAGAGGAGCCTTATTGCCCCGTTGGCATCCTTTGGGTACCGATCCCTACAAATTAATTTCAATCTTTTTGCATAACGTAGCAGGGTGTGAAATTGCATTTACAGTAAAGTATGTCTCTTGAAAAATAGAAATACATAGTTGGCAAAATTTTAAAATAGTTTCTAGATATTTTTACAGACATTCCTATTTTCTTACTAATGGGGAATATTAATGTAACATTAATATAAATATTCATTAATGCCACGTCATTCAAATAGTAATAAAATAAGTCATTACCTTAATTAGAATTTCTAAATTTGCTAAGATATTTTTTTTAATAATGACTCATGGTTTTACAAATTAATCTTCCATACAGCAGGTAAAATAATATATAGCTAATTATACCATACACATAATCAGTTTCTAGTAGTTTTTAACTATTTTCCTGAAAGCAAAGCAGTGTCAATTAATAGTCCGACATGAAATTAATTGGTATGGTATGCACTGATAAGCAGAAAACTGTGAGAGTTTATTTATGAACCAAAGAAATATTCAACTTGTTTCAGGTTAAATATTAATAGGTGTAAGTATTATTTTATTCATTTTAACTTCATGCCATCTGTTGGGACAGGTTAACTCAAAGCTGTAATGACTCTTTCTTTAAAAGGCCAGACATGGCCCTGCATTATTTCATTAGACTCGCATAAAATCCCAATAATATAATGTTAGGACTTTGTGAGTTTGTTTCGGTGTATCTTCTCGGGGAACAGAGCTAGGAAATGCCGGTGCCATCTAGTTTTGAAATATTGACCAACAAAATATTGGTGTGTAAAAGTGTCTTAAAAGATTTAGATTACATAAATAAACATTTAATTTCATACAAGAAGAAGATATATATTATTATAAGATCAGTTTTAAGAATATTATTCCGCATACATAATGATATATAGTAGATCAACAGAAGTTTTACAATAAAAATAACTTTGAAAAAGTATAACAATTATATTAGAATCCTTTTTTGTAGTCAAATAGAAACTGGTTTAATGAATAGTAATTCCATAGAAAGGCACTAAAGAAATTGTAGGTAAGATAATTCATAAAGTAATACAATGCCACAAAACTTTCTCATTCAGAAAAACTATTCCTAAACTTTGGTAACAAAGTTTTGTGTAACTTTTCTGAATTGTAAATAAGAAAGTATCAATAACTAATCTGATATTGATGTAGTAATAACACTTATGTACATTAAATGCTGAATGCAAGAAGATGAAACAGCTAACTGTTCAGAGTATGTAGGTTATACTCATAATTTTCACTTGCGACTTTTGAAAGTAGTGCATATTAAGAATTGTATAAAGACGGATTAAAATGTCCGTTTCGGCACGTTTTAATGTACCCATTAATGCATGAAGAGTGAAATGAGGAGAATGTAGGCCACTAACCTCTTGTGTGATTTCCAGGTCGTGTTTTGTGTTCTCGTACAGGCTCTCGAGCTCGTCGCATCTTTGCTGCAGGGAGCTCTTCTCCTCCAGCAGCACCAGGCCCAGTTGCGCCGACTGGATCTTCTCGCTGCTGGCTTGATCGAGCTCGCGGCCAAGCCTCTCGATCTCTGCCTTCAGCTCCGCGATCGATAAATCGCTTTGAGCCGCGGCTGCCATCGTGTGACAGTTAGACGGCTGGATATTCAATCTTCATAAACAAAGTAAATAATCTCAGAAAAACAACTATATAAAACGTGTAAAATCAATTGTTTCTACATTCTCTCAAAGGTAAAACGTCTTGACAGCTCATTTCAGTGTTGTCAATGCAATGTTTAACTCTGACACCGACCGATGTCACGTAAATAAACTACCACAGAAAAATATATTTTTGATTTGTAAATAATAAATTATATAAACATGATAATTAGGGATTTATCATGAATTATATTTCTCAACTAATAGCACTAGTAGACATTATTTTTCTTTGGTAACTGATTATTTGAACAAATCGGAAGTCCCGAGTCGGGATTCATATTTTTACTACTGGCAATACGAGAAAACAGATTAAAAAAATTAAGAACCAACTGAGGTAAATGCATTGAATTTTAATGCCAAAAAAACTATAAAAAACAGAGAACACTCATTTAGCGCTTACAGCCTACCTACTAAGAATCATCAGTGCATAGCTAGCTATACAGGATGGAAACTTTCAGCGGGGCAGTAAGGGGAAGTACCTTATCCGTTGCAGCTACACGAAAATGGTCTTATGAGACTATCCATAATTTTTTTTTGGAATTTTGATCTCCATTCACAGATTTAAAAAAAAAAATGACAGTTAAAATTACACTTTCTGGTTGGCACATGACGATTTGGATAAGTATTTGATCCTATACCATTCTAACGCAGCTGATGAATTTTTATTATTTACGTAATATGCTTCCAGCAAGTCTAAACGTTCTAAATTGGAGATCATTTTTCTCTTATCAATAGCTGTCCAATTAATGTAAAATTCACAACACACTCAGAGCTTTTCGGACGCGTGTCTACATAGGTAAGGATAAGTACTGCGTGTCTACGTTCGGACGCAACAAACCACTGCTAGGAGTAATAGCACAGTATTACAATATTTCCCTGTAATAGTGTTCTGTGCCACAGAATCACAGAACACTAATACCCTAAGCCAGGAATCCGGGATGCAACAAACTGTCAGATTGTTTTTTAATAATAACGAGTTCGAAATTTGAATTGTTTTTAAACTTATCGTTTTATTCAGTCAACAAAAAGATCTCAACAGTCACTAAAAAAGCTTTTGCGTAAAATTTTCATACAAAATGTACGGGAAAAGTTTTCTGTAATTTGTGACTTTTTGAGTAAGTACTCCAACGATGGTTGGTCCCATAGAAGTTTTTGATCAGTATTAGAAACAGGATCGATTGGCATCAAAAAATGTTTTTGTGTAAAATGGCTATTTTCTTGCTAACTGTATTTTTTTTTTTGAAAATCTGTGAATGGGGATCAAAATTCCATAAAAAAATATGGATAGTCTCCTAATACCATTTTCGCGTAGCTGCAACGGATAAAGTTCTTCCCCTTACTGCACTACCGCTGAAAGTTTCCACCCTGTATAGTCTTGTCTTGAGTGATTATTACCTAACTGTTTTTGTTAGATACTGACTGTAGCTGAAAGAGTCAACAGCCTATTTACCTTGAACTTTACTGCATTACTGCTCAACCTTGAGGTAAATAGGTAAAATATAATCGTAATAGAAGCTATTTCAGTTTCTTTTTTTTTAGCCAAAAGGTTGACTAGTAGTTAGTGCTGTCTCACAGACAGACCATTTAACCTTTTGAACGCCATTGTCACATATACGTGACAAGCAAGCCGGTGCCCTGTACGCCAACGACACAAATATTTGACAAAAAAATGCGGTCCACTTTATCACGAAATAAACAATTAAGTTATTTTGAAGTCCCTATTCTTTTTGTAGGTATTTGCGGTGAAATTGTGGCTTGGCGTGGAGGGCACGCGCGTGCCTTTATGCTCTCGCAATCCTCTGCTGGACATATGTGTTAACACTAGAAATAAGGACAAACTACGTGCCCCCTTTCACCGGCTTCATAAGGTTCATAACTCATTTGTTGAGCTTGGTATAACCTTTTATAACAAGATACCCTCTTCTTTGCTAGACTTGCCTTTTAATGCGTTTAAAGCTCAAGTAAAATCCAACCTTTGTTCAAAGGCTTACTATTTATCAACAACTACTTACACGATAAGAATAGTTGGTCGCCCTAATTAACTCAAGACAATGTTCATGTTCTTTCTCCAGAATTAGCTTACTGACAGGTTATTGTTATTAGTATTAACTTATTTTTATTTATTTAACTTCGATGGTCCTTAGTTTTTCATCTGTGACTTCAAGTGACAGCTATGTGACCAGAACAGAACCCAGCTATGCATAAATATGTAAGCTGTCACGCCCTTTATGCTTGGAGGCTTTAGGTAGTAAGTTTTTATTTACATTTTAATTAATTATTTTTCAGCTTGAGTAGTACCTATGTATAGTTTTTATTATATTTGTTGGTATATTGGCGCGGCTAGCTGACATATATTGCAAGTAATTTAATTTTATGTTATGTGCCTTGTAATGTTAATTACTTAACGCCTAGTATTGTATACCTAAAATCAAGTATTTTCTAACTGAACAGACAGCTGTGCTGCTGGGGAGTTTGTTGCGCCACTTCTTCTTCCCAGCGATAGCACTAGGAAGTGGTGAAGGGCGGGCGTTTTTGGGGGACTGTCTTTTGTAATTTTGACGTTCGAAAAGTGCTGATTCTCAGCCTAATTTGAATAAATGACTTTTGATTTTGATATGTAGGAGTTATTTGCCTTCCAGTTTCCAATCCAGCCCCAAACTTTTTGGTCAGTGGTAAATGGTGCGACTAAAAGCCCATCTTCGCTTTGGGTTTTGAAGAAAAAATTAAACAAATACTAGAAAGTGTTATTTACTTTTTATTTTTTAAACACCAAATTGACAATAATTACAAATTTTGTTATAAAAATTACAACGACGAACATCCAAATCAAATTAAGGTGAGGGATGATAACCGGATTATCAAACAAAATGGGGCTTACACACTGATGCACAGCTTTGAGAGCTATTTAGTGTGGAAACACCATAATGGTATCTAATATTTCCAAACATAATATTGCATTTAATAAATTATAATAAAATAATTTGCTTGTATCGTACCTAATTGAAAATATTAAATTAATGATATTTTGATAATGATAGGATATAATAACACTGTAACAAAATATAGGGAATTAATCAAGGTTTGAACGCAACAAAGAAGATTATGAACGACTCTATAACATCTCTAGCAAATAACCGAAGCGCAAGCGCATCTAGTCTTGGAGTTCTTGACAGACTCTAGAAGTAGGTAGAACGAAAATCCTCTCTCTCCGAAAACTGGCGGAGAGATACATTGGGGCCAGCCTATGTTTTATAGCTTGACCAAAACCGCTGTACCGCGCCTTAGGTATGTGCGCGGCGAGACGGGGGGGCAGTGCAGGCCGCTCATTCGTCATCGCTCACGGCGTCCCGCCCCCCGCCTCGCCGCGCTTTCCTCCCGCCTCGCTGCGCATACCTAAGGCGCGGTACAGCAGTTTCGGTCAAACTATAGCTAGAATTTAAGGCAAAAATCATCATACCTACTATCCGGCTGTCGAAAGAATGCGTACCTGGCACCTGTTAGTGCGACAATTCTAGTAATTACCTAGTAAAGATCATATTCGCAAAACACGTATTCGTTTGTATGAAACTGACGGGTGACAAGAACGCAAGCGCGTGCGCGCGCGTGTTGAAGAGTTTAACGTTTTTTCCACATCTTTGTACGTTCAAACCCACCACTCATAAATAAGTAAAGAATAATAATGTATTTTGCATAATTAATATTGAACCAAAAAATATTGGCTCTCTAAACTATGTTAGCACCGGTATGAATATCAGATGACAACTTGAAAAAATAACGATGTTTCCCCAGTAAATTCGCTTACACTCATTTAATAATTGACCTAATTATCATACTAATCTTACTGTAAAAGGAATGCAGACATATTATTGCTATTTTAATTCACAAAGACAATTTTGGAATCACTTATTTTAATTCCACAGTAAGTCGACATTACTAGATTTATCTTCGAATTTTCACAATACTAACATAATAATTATCTAAGTTGTAAAACACACTGACAACGCCATTTATTTATTTATTTTTTTGGTTGTGTTGGATTTACCAAGTAGCCAAGAAAAAGAGAGGTCGGTATTTTAAATCAGAAACGCGAAGGCTACGGTCTCTTGTAAACGTCACATGCTACCATCAGTTTGCGGTGACGTCACGACGAATGACCGACACACCGCCGGTTGCCAAAACATTCGATGCCGCCGACGAACTCGGCGGTCGCGGGCGCCGTACGAGGGAGACCGCGCCCGTGTGTTTATGAACACAGCATTTGGCTGTGTGGTCAGATAGACCCCCAGCCCTTAGGTGAAACGGGAATAATTCAAAAAACCAATTAATCGAGGTTAGAATCTAGGAGGCTGCTGTGAAACATTTCGGTTTCGTCAGTCAGGCACAGAGGTAAACCCACCTCTCAACCCAATTTAGATTGATATCCCTGATAAATAAATATTGGCGTTTACAATGTGTTTCCATCTACATACATTATCTAACTAAATAATATCATTTGAAGAAAAAAAAAAACTTAAAATTAAAGATGACTATGAAGATGTTAGTTACACTTATAAAATAAAAATTTGTAAATTTTTATTATGGTCACAACAAAATCCAATATTTTGTACTAATCGGCATTTTTAACATTAATAAGTTATGAAAATAATTATAATTTATTTTGGGGGATACTATGCTGAAAAATTGGCACCGAGATGGCGGGAAACGATTTAAAGCTGAGCGTCTACTGTTTGTAACGCCATTTTGTTTTTCGTATTGGTTGGCTTTTGTGACAAGCACAAACGTAGTATTGCTAGCATGTAAAATGCTTACTGCACTTCTTCATAATGAAGTGATTATTTTTATATACTTTTTATGAGTGTGTAGTATAGTTTTTTCCAGTATAGTTTTCTGAACTCATAATTGTAACTCTTTCATATCTGTATAAATAGTGAGAAGGCTGTTATTTCTTTCAATTAAAACAATTTATCACAGCAAGATGTGAAAAGAACCTAAGTAAAATCAGTTTTACAAAGTATTGTTGTGAGCAAAAATTAAACTTTGAGATTAAAAGTTGAGCAACACAAAATAAATTTATCGCATCACTAAAATGAGCAAAATTCGTTACAACACTATAATGTTATTGCTGTTCTCATGGACGATTTAAATGTGAAATATAATTTATTTTAAATTAAATAATTAAAAATATTGTTATTTTTTTTAAATCTACATCTACTTGTACTGTTAGTATTTAAAAGTTCGATCTAAGTTTAAGATTGGGGCATCGAGTGCAAGATAGATGGCGGTACTATCGATACGGTTGAATTTATATCAAAACTTTGTAAAATACTGTTGTAAGTATAGCATTCAATTATAATAAGTTAGGAAAAAAGACACTTTATAGTAGAATCAAACTGGATTTTAGTAGCCTTGATCCAAGGCTAGTGCCCGTTGAATGCACTCGAAGCCCAAATCTCTTTGTAATTAGATCGTTAGAGGCTGCCCGAGAACCTTGTATTCAAGAAAATTTAATCATTTTTATTTACTAATTTTAATTTCACTACCAGAAATATTGTTAATAGGAAACACATCGAATCTTATTTACCTACTAGCCTGTATAACATTTCAACGAATAAATTCTGTTTATTTCGCAGAGGAGCGACCGAAAGAGTTGCCATTTCATGGTTTTGACACTGCCATAGACAAGAAAACTCCTGTGACCTTTATGATTACTTTACTGGGGTACAGATAATTTTGAAATGTTTTTATCCAGAAGGCTAATTGCGTAACACACTATCAATCTCAATCTGAATCATTTTGACGGATATTGCTAATCCATTGCTTCACATGTTCGAAAAATTTGTCTGCTCAGCAACGTAAATAACGCAATGAATGTTTTTGAGATGTCAAAATGAAACGCATTGCTTCTGATAATGCATTTACCGCAAGCTAGTGTGCTCTTTTGTGCAATAGATACAATGCAGACATTTTTCCTTTAAAAGTTTTCTCGTCTTTGGCATAGGATCTAACACAATTCTACCTAATATTCACTACATATAACTCGCTACCTCACCAAACAATGATATAATATTAAACAATAAATTCATACTAATATCGTCCAGGAAGTCTAACCCATAGACATAATATCTACGAACACACTATCTGCTTCAATTTCCAAATAAAATATGAGATAATTTAATATTAACTACTAAATTACTACTAATACTTATTTATAAGTACGATAATGAATATTCAAGTAGATAATATTGAAATTAGTCTAATTTAGAGTCTATGGTCTAGAGAAAAAATAGGATGTGGGAGGAGTAAACCAAAGAGGCGCTTTTGATAAGGTTATGGCAAGCTAGCGTTGTCCAATCAAAACAATGGTATAAAATATGCCCCGACCAAAAACGGAACGGGGCATCATCTTGTCTTTAAATATTTTATCCTCATCTCTAGACCCCGACCTCAACAACTGATTGATAGAAATAAACTATTAAACATTACACATAGACTAGACAAGTAAATAATGAATCCATTTACATAAATAAATATTGAGATGTATACATTAATCAGCACCAAAAAGTATCATAATATTCATCATATTTTCATAAGGTTGAAAAAGTCACTTACTATAAGATTCATTTAATTTTACCTAATTATTTACAAAACAAGATAGAACATCGATTAGGAAACACGTCGAGACGAAGGTGAAAAATTTTAATTTACAAGAAAGTTTCTAGAGTACGAAAGTACGAAATGTATTAAATTAGGTAATAATATTTAATTCTTAGTTTTACGACTACCTAATAGTAATATCTCGACTGACGTCTACTATGTATACTAATTCTACCGTTTGTAAAAGAAAATTCAGGTTCAACAAAATTTGTAAGACGTGATAAAAAAGTTACGCACGGAAAAGAATTGCCAGAGTTGCCAGTATCAATTTTGCACAACCTAAAATATAAAAACTTTCGGTTTGAGTCCCAATAAAAGTTGATACTGACACTAATCTTTTCACTTATTCTACAACCACCTTTTCAATACACTCTCGAGTAAAGTTACACCAAATTCGGAAAATTAAGGTCAAACTGACGTAACTTGCGCACGAGTTCACCAACATAATAATCAATAATTCAACCGTTGGTTAAGAACTGTTAAATTTTTGTAGTCGGTTGATTAAATAACCTGGTTGCTTGTTTTTTCTTTAGAAATAAGCATCACCTTTGTACTTACTTTTCTGATCCCTTCTTCTTGCCTGTTTATAGATGTGTGCACAAACGGTAAAATTAATTAATTTAGGTGAACACGGGCCTTACTGGTGTTTAACTGCCAAAGACGTCTACATAACCACACATCCAGTAGACACGTCATCTCGCGCGGGCGCCGGTGGGCGGGGCGGAGACACCGTTACGGAGGGCGTAGGCTCCGCCCCCCCTGACTCCTTCCTCCCTGCTTGCTTTGACACCTCAGCCTTTTGCGGCGGAGGGAGTTTAGCTTCTTGGGTCTGTGGTTTCACCTTCGTCTCCTGACCTAAGGAACTGGTGCTGGCGGTACGCACTCGGGATTTGGACATTGAGAGGCGTCGCTCTCGAGTGTTAATGATTGATGTGAGGAAGGGAATCTGGTTGCTGATCGCCATCATGAAGGGTTTGTAGCCGAGGCTGGAAATAAAAGAGTGTTGTGAAAGTTTATGTAGTCGCTCCATTTAAAATACTGGTATTCAGCTGTATCCGGTTAGACTGGAAGCCGACCCCAACATAATTGGAAAAAGGCTAGGCAGATTGACAGTAACATGAGAACTATTATTGGTAGATTGGATTGGTGAAGTTTATATAGGCAAACGTTAATATGATATCGGTTTACTCGGTTATCATAATATAAATGGTTAAAAAGTCCTGGGGTCATGACTTTAAGTATGTATCTTTTAAACGGGAATCTTTCTTGCATCATTATGATTTTAGATAAAAACTAATATTAGTGACAGCGGAATCTACAGAAGTACAAGTTGATTGACATCTCTTGTAGCTATTTCAGATTTTAGTTAGCAGACATTCCGTATAAATAACAATGTTCTGCTATCCACGCTTGAGCCTATAAAGGATAAAACGCATGCAATAAAGACATACCACTCCGCATCAGTCCACGCGCATATATCCTGCAGCGTCCTGCGCAGCCGTCGAACTGCGTCGAGACTGACGTCATTGCCGCGCGCCGCGTTCGTAGTCCGTAGCACGGCGAGCGCGTCGCGTAACACTACCGCTACGATTACTGCCCATTCTACGCAGCTTGCTTCCGTCATTAGTTGTAGGTAGTATCTGTAAATTGCAATAAAAATCTATGTACCGTCTGTTACTAAGATTATAAATAAATCTAATTTTCTTATTCTGAATTAATTTGTATTATGGATATACTTAACATAATATAAAATAATTAAAATATTAATTGACATTTTTGAGATATCGTGCGTCAAAGAATTGGGTAGGCCAGTTTTTTTGATGTTATGACTGACCTGAGCTGCACGTGAGAAGTATGCGAGCCCCGCTCGGCCTGGTGGTGGTGCAGGCGCTCCATGAGCGCGGCGTAGCGCCGCTCCTCGCCCGCGCCCAGCGCCTCGCCGCCCCACGCCACGCCGCCGCCCTCGGCCACGCTGCCTTCGCCCGCCGAACTGACGGAAATATATTATCGAATAAGGAAATGTGTTGATTGTAAGGCACGTCTTTAAAGTGGTTAATCCACTATAGATACTACTACATATATATACTCAAGTAAAGGAAGTCAATGTGGAGTTCTCGCGCCCTTCTGGAATAAAAACGAATGTTACTGGCAATTTAGTAGATACTTTATGTAATAGATACAACATAACATCGATGTGCAAACTGATTCAAGTAATTAAGTACATGATTGTTGACCCCCCCAGAGAAACGAATCGAATATTTAAAAAAAAAACTGCTGTACAATAGTGCAATACACGGTCAAAATATATGGAACAGCTGATATTTTTTTAATTACCAAACAAAACTATTAATAAAAGACAGAAGTGCAGAAATGTTTAAATCAAGATTTCTGTAAGAAAACATTTGAGGCATAGTGAGTGTTTTTACGGTGCACTGTTTTAAAACCGCAAGAGTTAAGTTACGAGGTAATCGAATAAGGGGGTCTAAAAAGGCCACTTTAAGCAATACCTCTAAAAGCTATTAATTTCCTCAATTCCCAGCAGATCATTAGTAAATCCTCTAATTTTCATAAAATTTCATTCCATATTTGGTGTAAACATTGCCGCATGAAAAAAAATAAAAACCGTAATTTTATCGGTAAATTTTTCATTACAGTTTTTATTAATCAAATTGGTTTTTTATTTTTTATTTCTACAGTTTATATGTTATTTCATTGTGATATGAATTGCACACAGATCATATTATGAATTGTCAGTTTGTGACCATTTTACGATTTTTAATATGATTCATATTGTTATCCTATTATGATTCTGCCAAAGTGGCCTTTTTAGGCCCCCAGGTCTTTATTTAACCCCTCATCATCCTTTCAGCCCAGAATCACCCACTGCTGGGTATAGGCCTTCCATTTTTCTGCGCTTCTGTGCGTCCCTCATGCAGTTCATCATCATCTGCCTAGCCTTTTCCCAACTATGTTGGGGTCGGCTTCCAGTCTAACCGGATGCAGTATTTTACATGGAGCGACTGCCTATCTGACCTCCACAACCCAGTGACTGAGTAATACGATACCCCTTGGTAAGACTGGTTGTCAGACTTTCGGGCTTCTGACTACCCGTAACGACTGTCAAAGATCCATAAATGACAGCCGGGACCAACGGCTTAACGTGCTTTCCGAGGCACGGAGGGGTCTCGGTATGTAAAGATGGTCACCCATCCACAGACCAACCGCGGCAAGCATAGCTTAACCTGACCGATCGATCCCTCATGCAGTTGTTTCCCGCAACTTTGATGACATCATCTACCCAACACGCTTTAGAACCGCACTGGTTTCTTTGGCCTAAACTCCCACGCACTAATTCGCCTTAGCTCTGCCTAATACCACGTATTAGGTTGCTTACTAAATGTATTTTCTTCTTACCTAACAGGTCCTGGTGATACAGGTACTGCTCCAGTCATCAAAGGTAGCGCGGCGCGAAGTGGTAGGCTCATGTAACCACTGTCACCGCATAAACTGTCCGACTCAGCTGATGGTGTATATGAACCTAAAAAAAATTTAAAAAGAAAAATCAACGTACAACTTAGTACTGACCAGCAAATTGCA
This sequence comes from Apamea sordens, assembly GCA_945859715.1. NCBI lineage: Eukaryota > Metazoa > Arthropoda > Insecta > Lepidoptera > Noctuidae > Apamea > Apamea sordens. The sequence continues at coordinate 5,568,791 of OX244002.1, forward strand.
AAAAACGTAAGAAAATTTGAATTTCGCGGGCTACCTTGGAGCATCCACCTTAATAGAGATTTACGTTTTGGAATGGGCAACTAGCTTCAACTTTCTGACTAACTGTGCGACTCCTTGACAATTCAAAAGTGCCTGTAAATGGTTTAACTAAAATAAATATTTTGAGTTTGAGCTTGCTTGTCAATTTTTGGAAAGTTAAAGGAAAAATAGAAATGTCCCTTTGAACGCCCGCTTGTTGTTTGTTTATTTTTTGGTTGGATGCTTTGGAATAGGATAAAAGTTAACATTACAGTGTTGGATAGGGACACAGGTTGGGTGTTGTTGTTGTTGTTGTGTTGTGTTGGTTACACTTACAGTGTTGGTGTTGGCTACTAGATCATAGTTGCAATAGTCTTGTATCCTTACGGACCGACGTCGGGTCATAGGACGTTCGGTGGGTTATCAACGATTTATCAAGACTTACTGGTAACAGTGCTGCCCTTCCTCTGCAGATATTGCTCCGTATCGTTTATTACAGGGTACGGCCACGCGAAGTCTTCGTGCAGTCTCTTCACACACAGCACTGCACTATCAACCCTAGCTGCTCTCTCCCTCTCTCCGGCTAGCCACGCGACTAAGTGCAGGTCTAGAGCGGCCGCCATTTTGCCTAGCGCGTATAAACGGGCCGTGGACAGGAGGAGACGCGCGTGTCGTTGGATCATCATGTCTATGAAGAATTCTTCGGCTGTACCGCTGTAAGAATCCCTGGGAGGAGAAATATATATATTTTATTTTATTTTGAAATTATAATTATGCTAGACAGAGACGGCACTTATAAGCGGTTGCGTTACGGTTTAGTAAGTTCACACCACACCACCATACATAAGGTCTATTCAAATTTCATGTTTCTAGTTGATGTTATTTCAGGTTAAACAAATATCAACTTTATTATAGTGAAAATTAACTTGATTTCAGAGTGACTAGTATTATTGTTGCTAGTATTAAAGTTATAAACATGTTTAAAGTTGTAGCGTAAACTGAACTTTATTATGTAGATATTAAAGTTATTTTTCCAATAACTCATATTTGTTTACATGTTTGAAAATTAAATCACGTTTACATCAAAGACGGTTAATTCCATTCCAAAAATATGTGTTTCTCATTAAAACCACCGCCACCCCACTACATACCCCGTACTATTTTGGTCCTTCGAGCCGGATCGCTCCTCACGTAATTTCGGTAATTCGGAGTTTCGTCGGGCGAGATCAAAACTATCGTAACAAAAAACAGTGTGTAATATTGTGACTTGAGTAGCAGCACAGGATGAGTGCCAACAGAGTAGAATAATAAATATCCTTCAATTTCAACATCCTATAGCATGCCAGAATCCATTGAAATAATCAATGGTTGAAGATGAAATAACTAATTTATTAAAACATCTGAAGACGCAGCGCTGATGAAATAATGTTCAGGTCAAATCATTTATAAAATATCAATTAATATCTGTGTCTGTCAGAGCAGTCGGCTAGGAAACACCGATCTCGGTTTTTGACGTTTTAAGACATTAATTATTTTTGACGTGTAAGTTTAAAAAAAAAAAATTGCAGGAATAAATATCATTCATAATTTAAGATGCTACGAGAAAAAAATGTTTGTTTACTGGTTATGCTGCTGGCGTCACTGGTGATACCACTGAGCAGTTTTCTATCCAATGTACGTACCTATCAGCCCTGGCAGGAACCGACTTCTTCCGCTTGACGGCGGCGGTGGCGCGCGCGGGCGGCGCGTGCGGCGGCGGCGCGGGCGGCGGCGGCGCGTGCGCGGGCGGCGACGGCTCGCGGGGCGACACGGTCGTGCTGAAGCTATCCAATGTACGTACCTATCAGCCCTGGCAGGAACCGACTTCTTCCGCTTGACGGCGGCGGTGGCGCGCGCGGGCGGCGCGTGCGGCGGCGGCGCGGGCGGCGGCGGCGCGTGCGCGGGCGGCGACGGCTCGCGGGGCGACACGGTCGTGCTGAAGCTATCCAATGTACGTACCTATCAGCCCTGGCAGGAACCGACTTCTTCCGCTTGACGGCGGCGGTGGCGCGCGCGGGCGGCGCGTGCGGCGGCGGCGCGGGCGGCGGCGGCGCGTGCGCGGGCGGCGACGGCTCGCGGGGCGACACGGTCGTGCTGAAGCTATCCAATGTACGTACCTATCAGCCCTGGCAGGAACCGACTTCTTCCGCTTGACGGCGGCGGTGGCGCGCGCGGGCGGCGCGTGCGGCGGCGGCGCGGGCGGCGGCGGCGCGTGCGCGGGCGGCGACGGCTCGCGGGGCGACACGGTCGTGCTGAAGCTATCCAATGTACGTACCTATCAGCCCTGGCAGGAACCGACTTCTTCCGCTTGACGGCGGCGGTGGCGCGCGCGGGCGGCGCGTGCGGCGGCGGCGCGGGCGGCGGCGGCGCGTGCGCGGGCGGCGACGGCTCGCGGGGCGACACGGTCGTGCTGAAGCTATCCAATGTACGTACCTATCAGCCCTGGCAGGAACCGACTTCTTCCGCTTGACGGCGGCGGTGGCGCGCGCGGGCGGCGCGTGCGGCGGCGGCGCGGGCGGCGGCGGCGCGTGCGCGGGCGGCGACGGCTCGCGGGGCGACACGGTCGTGCTGAAGCTATCCAATGTACGTACCTATCAGCCCTGGCAGGAACCGACTTCTTCCGCTTGACGGCGGCGGTGGCGCGCGCGGGCGGCGCGTGCGGCGGCGGCGCGGGCGGCGGCGGCGCGTGCGCGGGCGGCGACGGCTCGCGGGGCGACACGGTCGTGCTGAAGCTATCCAATGTACGTACCTATCAGCCCTGGCAGGAACCGACTTCTTCCGCTTGACGGCGGCGGTGGCGCGCGCGGGCGGCGCGTGCGGCGGCGGCGCGGGCGGCGGCGGCGCGTGCGCGGGCGGCGACGGCTCGCGGGGCGACACGGTCGTGCTGAAGCTATCCAATGTACGTACCTATCAGCCCTGGCAGGAACCGACTTCTTCCGCTTGACGGCGGCGGTGGCGCGCGCGGGCGGCGCGTGCGGCGGCGGCGCGGGCGGCGGCGGCGCGTGCGCGGGCGGCGACGGCTCGCGGGGCGACACGGTCGTGCTGAAGCTGCGCCCGCGCCCGCCTGCGAGCTACAAAGGGGACATCGTGGAAACTAATTAACTATTGTTCCGAAGAACGAACTATTATTACATGGTGTTTAGTAGCTTTGAAAATGTTTTTGTCAAAAAGGCATAAACAAAACGTCTCTTTTAACTTTGGCAGAATACTACAAGTTCGAACCGATTCAAGTCAATCTACATATTAAAATAAAAGCATGCCATATTTTTAACCCGGCTGTTTACCTGCATGCTGCCCAATATAACAGACAAGTCCTCGGCATTAGGGCTGACTGTCTGCGACTGGACCACTTGTCCGTACTTCGCTTGAACATTCACCGAATTCCTCGGCGAGTCGACGTCATTGGGATCTATAGAGAACACAATAAAAGGTTTAAACGACCTCGTAATTGCTTTAACCACATAAGGTTGAACGTTACTTGCACGTCACAAAACGTCAAGGTCTATTTTTGCATTAATCAATGTTAAAGTTAGATATAGTTTTCAATCTTAGTGAAGTTTCAATTTACTGGGAGTTTTTGTCAAAAGTGGTAAGGAAATTACGATGTCAACTATACTATCAGGCATATATCCATACGACATTGTTACCATCGCGGGCAAAACCTGGATGAGGGTGGTACAGAAGCACAGAAGGATTAGCACAAGAAATGAGAGGCCTGTGCCCAGTAGTGGATCACCCTCAGTCCCGACTGACTCCCGACATCCCGATGTGGATGATGATGTTGATGCTTCCTTTTTAATTGTGTTTATCGATTCTTATACACATTTTTGACAACAGTATAGTTTCAATTCGTAGTATAAAATGTTTACCTATAGCTCTCAAGAATCTGACAAGATCCCTGGCGAGATCCCACCTCTCCTGCTGCAACGCAGTATCGAGTAGTTGTGTCGCTAGCTGTCTGCTAACCGTCGAACTTTCCAAGTTCTAATAACAAACATAATTAGGTATATTTAACATTCAACAATATTCAGGCAAACGATATTTATGTTTCAACGAATATTCAGTTACGTCACTATTTTTTTGAGAAAAGATGTTTACTTGTTAGTCGAATCTACGCATACTTTAAGCCGGATATTCACTTAAGGCTGCAATGTAATATGTAAACGTTACCGTCAATGATACAGTTACAGCTTACATCTTGGCAGTGCGTACCCAGATTTAAACAATGACATAATATTAGATTCATTGAATATATAAAGAAGAGTTAAGGCACCATATCGTGTGCCCAGTCCGTATAGAAAATATCTAAAGCTCTTGCCACATAGCGAAGGCATGGCGAACCAAAAGCGAGGCGAACCGTTTAACATTTATCAAAGCAGTCTTGTATGCATCACGTCAAGCCAGGAATACACATGTCTTGCCAGTAATTTGCACAAAAGTATTTATATTCAAATTTTATTTGTTTCAAATTGACGTTATTTCAAGTAAAGCAAATATCAACTTTATTTTAATGGTAATTAAGTTGATTTCAGAGTGACTAGCACTATTGAAAAAGTTAAAAAAATCTGAATTTTATTACACTTTATTGTGTAGGAATTAAAGTTATTTTCCATAAACTCATATTTGTTTACATTTTTTGCGAATATGTCGCGAACGCAGATTATGTAGCTTGCTTACCATTGTCACATACCCATCACTAATCAGAAGTGGTTATGTAATAATGGCATGCAAGTCGTACTGCATTTTTTTGTGCTGGTTGCTAACATGTATGTTATTGTATATTCTTGGCTTCAAACAGAAAAGCGAATGCAGAGCGTAGCACATTCAAAAATCGTTTTTCCGACGCCACACTTTCGGTCCACTGTTCTATGTGGCAAAAGCAAAAGCTACTTGAGGATTAAAAGGTACACCCAAATTGTAAGTAAAGAAGAAGTATCGCTACTCTCAACTAAGTACATTTGGTCGAGTCTACGTTCAAGAAGAAATTCGCGTATAGAAGCGGACAGTATTGTTTTAATGTACCTTAAACAGCTGCAAGAAGAAAACATAATTCATTCAGAATCATTACGTTTTATAATTGTTTGTAGTTTTTATCTGAAAACATTGCATATATACAGACCTGTAGTATGATTAGGTATGACGCGGCTGTGTCAAGCATCTTGCGTTGTAGACATTCTTGGAACAATTCCTTTGGTTTTCCCGCTGCTGAGAATAAATACGCCCATAGTGCTATCTCTGTCTTTCTTGCGCACTGGACTACAGTCTGAAAGAGAAATTGTATTTTTTTGAACTGTTTTGATTCGTTGTATTATTTGCTATTGGAGTGAAATAGCATCGATCTTCAGAGAGGACATATTTTTGGAACGAAGTTCATTATCGCCGACAGTCGTTACGGGTCGTCAGAAGCCCGAAAGTCTGACAACCAGTCTTACCGAGGGGTATACATCAGTAACTGGGTTGTGGTGGGTAGATAGGCAGTCGCTCCATGTAAAATGCATCCGGTTAGACTGGAGGCCGACCCAAACATAGTTGCAAAAGGGTAGGCAGATGATGAAGATAAGTATTTTTTTAAAGATTTACATTTATGATTTTTAATCCTGTTTTGAATAATTGACTATTTGACTGAAATCTTCAAATAATCCAATAAAGTTGCGACTTTCGTTATTGAATATCTATTACTGGGGTAATAGATATTCATTTTACAAAGTGTAATTCGTTTTTTGCATGGCAACGCCTGTCAGTACCATCAATGATTTACATGCCATCCGTCCCATTTGACTAGCAGCATGTATAATGGGCTGTTTGTTCACTTGTCTGTCGAACGCGTAGTCTTTTGTAAATCAATTTGCATACGTATAGTAGGTGTGAATGTGTGAAGTATGTAAAGCATTTATTCTACTTACTAGAAACCAGTTTACAGAAATGATTGCAAGTAAACCAATGCGAAATATGATTATTGATATCAATTTTGTTGTTCGTTTGAAAAATATTACTAGAGCTCATTTGTCAAGTCAATCAATCTGCGTAGCCTTTTACCAAATATGTTGGGGTCAGATTTCAGTCCCACCGGATGCAGCTGAATACTAGTATATCACATAAACCGACTGCCTATCTGACCTCTCCAACCAAGTTACTAGGTAATACGATAACCTTTAGTAAGACTGGTTGTAGACTTTCGGGCTACTGACGACCCGTAACGACTGTCAAGGATTCACTAATGACAGCCGGAACCAACGACATAACGTGCTTTCCGAGGCACGGAGTGGTGATGGTATGTAAAGATGGTCACCCATCCACGGACCAATCGCAGCAAGTGTAGCTTAACCTGGTCGATCGCCCCGTAAGTAGCCTATTATTACTTAGCCACAAGCCCCATTTAGCTAGTTTTTTATTATTATTTATAGATCCAAGTTAGATTAATTTAATAGGTACACCAAATAACAGTTCTAAAAGCCAATTAAAGTCCTTAACCCTGTCCATGACAATTATTTTCATAAGAATACATTAACCGTAAAAAAAAATGACATTAAAAGTTCACTCACCTGCAAATAAACAGGAAACTCATGCACGAACTCAATAATCGAGGGCAGCTGAGCATCAGGTATGGGCTCCTTACTCGTAGCCTCTTCTTCCAGCACTTCATGTAGTAGCAGTTCTAGGGAGTGCGGGAAGTATGCCAGCTGTGAGCAAGAGCGCGCTATCTCCCACGCGTGATAGCCCAAGTTACGACGGAGCAGCTGACGCAGGATTTGGTGGAGGTATACTTGGCTCTGAAAGGAAATAATACACGAAGATGTGTAAATGGCTGTACAGGATCAATGATTAAAATTTGACTTTTCGTATCCCCGATAGACAACAGCAGTGCGATTCTGTAACCATCTCACCGTGAAAACTTAGGTGAAGTGAGCGTGGAGTGAGCTGTCATCCCAAATAATGCTAGGGATTGACAATACTGACAACTCACATCAAGCTCACTTCACTTCAGTTTTCACGGTGAGATTTTTACAGAATCGACCGGCAGGCTACAGTATCATTTTACAGATGATATGCCTTTTTTGTGTGAATAATAAGATTTTTTTCTGGTTTAAACCCTTGCAATATCTGTCCATCAGCAACAGTAATCCAATGGACTCTTAAATAACTACTAGAATACTATACTTCTCTTATCGTGTCTTATATCTATCTCATTGTCTACCTATTGGCTTGATCATAAGCAGAGTCCTAATTCACTATGACCACTTAACGATTCCTTACTTCGAAACCTCGTCAATTCCTTTGTAGCGGTTTCTACAACGCCACATGCGAACAAAGCGTCATACTGACGTCACGCAAGTCCTGCATCTCGCAAGCAGAGTTTACCGCGCAATTAGCATAGATACAATTTCCCAACATCAATCGTTCTGGGTCTAATCGCCTAGGTCTGCTAGCAACAGGCGTGTACAAAGATGAAGATGATGACGTCACGCTGAAGTAGGTGCACGAAGGCTGCGCTGACGATCACGTCGGGGTCACCAGACAAGAGGCATGAGGAACAGGGTGTAAAGTTCACTCATCCTCCATTGAAAAGGGAGGATCCTCCGACCAGACGGGTGTTATGTCTGGCGGGCAATTGCCCAACGATTGATGTTGGGAAATTGTATCTATGCTAATTGCGCGGTAAACTCTGCTTGCGAGATGCAGGACTTGCGTGACGTCAGTATGACGCTTTGTTCGCATGTGGCGTTGTAGAAACCGCTACACCTTAGTTAATCACGACTTTTCTGCTATTTACCTATTCTCTATGACACAATGGTGTGGATTGAACTGTCAAAATACATAGTGTCCGTACGGTTGACATTTCGATTCTCTTCCCTTAACAAGACACGATATTAACGTGGCTTGCACGTGGTAAGATTTCGCGGGGAATAATACAGAATTGGGATCCTGAACTGAGAAGTTAGAGCAATTACCAAAAGGGTTAATTCAACAGAAATTTAAACTCTAGTTCCTTAAACATACGGCTGATTTTAGCATACATTAATAACTCACACAGGGAGTCTTGTGGTATTATAGTAAGCTCCTTTTGTTTGTGCGGATTGCACCATATTTCATCGTTAGTTAGCGTTATAGCTTCATAAGTGCGTTTATCAATAAGGATATCTGGTGGATGCATCAATTTCAACTATGTCAGGTTAATAACTAGGATATCATTAGTTGCTTAGGCAGGTTACTTGGAAAAATGTTTATTGGATTAAGTGCTATAATTGAATTTGTAATGGTGGAGGCAGGATGCCACTGAAATATATAGGTTTTTAATAAGTTCCTTTCGCTGAATAGGTGTAGTGATACTAGGGATGAAACTTATGGCAATATCTGTAGCACCTTCAAATTTTGTCAGACAAAAAAAACGTGCAAAAAAGAAATTTACCAAATGTTTCTTTTAAAATCGGCAATATTAATAAACTTACTGTTCTATTGACGACACAAAACGGCAGCGAAAAGACCGAGTTTGAGTCTGAAGCGTACAGCGTTGTGTCGTTCTCAGCACCCAGTAGGATAGCGTCGTCGAATAAAATTGCTGTAGACAAATATTACAATATGATTAATGAACTTTTGAAGACAAACCTATCTTTATTTTCTCGATTCGTATCTCAAAACAGTTTTGAAAAAAATACATCTTAATCATCTGAAAAGTGATTTGCAAGTGTTGCCAACATTGTTCTACTTTTACCCTATTTGATGTCAGCGTAGCGTGTCTTGTTCATCCATATGTCTATAACAACTGCCATCTCAGGTTTCACTTTCTTCCTTACATATCTTATAAGTACTTTTACTATTTTCAATATAAGCTCATACTTACTCAGTGGATAAATATTAAGATGGAACGGCAGCATGATCCTTTTAGCCATAAACGTATGTCTTCCAGAATCAGGATGTCTAGTTGCGTCTCTTGGTAGCAGGGGGAGCCACACTCTTGCTCCTAAGGCGCCACACCACAGCCATAGGGCTCGGGAGAGTTGGGTTTGGGAACCGGTGACACTGCCACAGGACCAAACGCTTTCGACGCAGGATGCGAGAACTGTGGCTGGGAGACAGCTGTAAGCCTGAGGACAAAATAGTAAATTAGTTTATAACATCCATACAATATTATAAATGCGAAAACAACTCAGTCTGTCGAGTAGACCACGACTTGGGTTAGGATATAGGTACTTTTTTATACCGGTAGTCCGTTCCCGTGCGATAATTTCTGACATACACGCGTAAGTTGCCCCGGCCTAAAACTAGTTCTACAGGACCGATATTTGGGGTAACACGCCTGGGTGAGGTCTATTTATAGCAGTGAACGTATTTTTGCCTGATACGATGAAGATGATAGTTATTAAAAGTGTCAGTTTATTACAGCTGTTTAGGAGCCAAACAAATGATTAATTATGGAAGTTTTGTTATCAGAGAACAAATGCGATGCGATGCATTCTGATGTTTTCGTGGCCCTGCGCTGTGCAACAAAAGTCATTAAAATTCTAAAATATTGTTTGACAGGTATCATGTTATTTTGTAATTAATATACAAATGTGGGCAACCAAGCGGATCCGATCTAGATTATTACGAGTCAAATGAAACAAGACTTGACTAGTACCTAATAACTGTCTTATTATATTATTATTGGCGGATAGTAAATAGATTCAATTTTATGCCATTTAATTTCACGTTTCTGGCACAAAGTTTACACCTTGAGCATAAAATCACAATTTTATAAGTTGTAACAGAAAGTTTAGTTCGTGTCCGTTCATATTGCTGGATTCACTGAACGATTTCAGTCTATATATTATGCAAGCATAGTGTGAATCCTACCTTGAAATCAATAATTACTATCAAGTTCACGAGCATATAAAACAGGTGCAAGAAGATTGATGTGTAATGTTATACAAGTAATATCTGATAATGATCACACTGACCGACATCCGTCAGTGGAGCGTGCAATCAACCGGGCGTTTACGACGCCCAGACCGCACGCACAGAGGCAACTGGAGCAAAACGTATCATTAACGCGTTTAGATCTATTGCAGCAATACAACACGATGCGTAGAAACCTTAGATTTAGAAATATTAAGTTATCACGGATGGCAATCATATAAATCATCGGCGCAATTGATCAGTTTCCGATCTGAAGCTAACTGAAAATTTACGCGCGCTGACCCGCGCGTCCTGCATACCGAGGCATCGAGCCCTCTTTACATATTAACTCACGTTTTCACTGCCCGAAGGCTGTTCTATGAAAATGAGGAAGCCTGATGCAACTCTGGGTGATTGTTGTTACAGCTAGAGCGAGTGCGCGCCAAACATTCCACATCCGCAAAATAGGACATGAAGGTCTAAACCAATCGCCTATAAATGCCTTCAAAGTGCTGATTGCTAACCAGTGCGTTTTTGACATCACGTCAGTGCGTCTCCGGCATAATGAATATTTACGTAGCGGTTCGTGTAATCAGTTTTTGCTTTGAATTAACATGTTTTAAGGATATGTTTGTGAAGTGGTGTTTGTATTTTGCAGATATCGTGCCTCCTCGCCTTGACGGCGTCCGTAGCGGCTGACGGACTAGGAGGAGGACTTGTATATGCGCCAGGCCATGCTTCAGTAGATTATTATGTGAGTTTTAACGACATCCCAAGCGTTATTAAAATAATGCCTGCTTTTATTAATCAGGTACTTATTTCTTGTAGGCATATCCCAGATACGCCTTCGAGTACGCAGTAAAAGACCCCCACACGGGAGACAACAAGGCGCAATGGGAGAAGAGAGACGGAGACACAGTAAAAGGTACCTAACATCATGTTTTAACCAAAAAAGCTTTTGATATAAACTTTTTTGACAATACGACTATTTCATGTCTTTTGTTTTCAGGGGCTTACTCACTAGTGGAACCAGACGGCAGTTTAAGAGTCGTAGAATATTGGGCAGACGACAAATCAGGGTTCAACGCTGTAGTGAAGCGCATAGGACCTAACCTGCACCCAGTGTCAATACCAACATCCATTTACAAGGCACCCATTCCAGTATTAGGCCATGCATCGGCCATTACCCCGATTTCAGTAGGACCAATAGCTAAGTTAGGAGGTTTAGCAGGCGCTCCCCTAATATCAGGACCAATCGTCGGTGGAGCTATATCTACCGCCAACCTTGTGAAGCCAATATCGATAGCACCAATCGCACCAATCATTAAGACTCCAATCGTACCAATCGCGCCAATTGCATCATACGGGCCGATAGGACCGATTTCTAAACCATTATTACCTTCATACTCAGGACTCCCAGGTCCTATTTACAAGGCTGGACCAGTATATTCAGCACCTCTGCCTATTTATAAACAAGGACCAGTATACCCTGTTCCTCTGCCAAGTCCAATAATCAAGACTGGGCCAATATTGGCCGGAGGCTATGGAGGTTACGGAGGTGGACTTGGAGGAATTGGAGGGTTGAAGGGCATTGGTCTGTCAGGACTTGGCGGATACGGTGGACTGAAGGGCGATGGTCTGATCGGAATTGGCGGTATTGGAGGTCTGAAGGGTGATGGCCTTCTGGCAGGATACGGAGGCATTAAAGGAGGTCTTGTAGGACTTGGAGGAGGTTACGGAGGACTTAACGGCGATGGGCTAATAGGAATTGGTGGATATGGAGGAATTAAAGGCGATGGCTTAATAGGAATTGGTGGATACGGAGGATTGAAAGGCGATGGTCTTGTAGGAATCGGATACGGAGGATTGAAGGGTGATGGTCTAGGATACGGCGGACCCGGCTTAGGTGCAGGTTACATCAAAGCCCCTATTGGTGGCCACGGAACATTAGCGGACCTTGGCCACGGCTTACTCAACCCGTGGGGCGCGGGCGGACCTTACGGCAAACACTGATTTACTACAAATCTGCTATCTTAGAAAAAATGTCCTAATGCCGCTGTCCATTACTTACTTCTATACTTTGCCTTCAAATGTCCCCGAAGTCCCCTTTAAGAGAGATTTAAGGTTGGATAAATCAAGAAACTATTGTACATAAGATATTTAATATTTATGTTGCTAATTATAAGTCAGACTAGCACTAATAAAGCATATATACCACTATGTGGTAGTAACGATTTGTTTTATTGCTTCCTTATCCAAAAGCCACCATATTTACTTATAAAATAAGTCAACCTTTACAGTAAAACAAACTTCAGCCATGTTATTCTTTAACATGGCTGAAGTTTGTTTTACTGTAAAGGTTGACTTAAAAGAAAGAAAGAAAGAAAACAAGTTTATTTGCCATAACACATGACAAAGTAAAAAAAAAAACAAACACAAATAGAGCAAAATGGGGGATGTGATATTGATTGTAACACCACACTCCAGAAATTTATCTCAAGGGAGTGCATTACTAGAAAGAAAACCGAGGGGCAATTCTCGTAATTTTAAGAACGTTCACAGACTGATCTCAATCTCAATTTGTCAAAAATACCTCTAATTTCCCTACATTTTTGACATTTGTTTGTCGCCGAGAAGAGTCTGCGACTAGATTTTGTACGTTTTACGAGAATTGGCCTTCTGAAAACCTGTAATTATTAATCTAACTATAATCCGGCCAATTGGTAGTTTCCGCAAATTATATAGGTAGTAAACAAGCTTGAACGCACATCTGATCTTTATTTCCCTTTGAATATTTAATTAAAGAAAAAAACAATTTCCAGAATCATGTGAATTCATGGTAACAGGTTGTGCGTCGATGTCCCTGCCAGGCCAGCCTGTATAATATAATAACTTATAACTGTATTTATAAGATAAGTTAATTATTTATTTTGTCACCACAATATATAAGTACATCAAAAGATCAAGAACAATAAGTACATATACGAGTTGACATGTGGTAGGTTGCTTTGGTTTGTATTTTTTTTTTATAATTCATTTGGCTACTACATATTACGGACAGAACCGTATTATACCAATGCCGATTGTGTTAGGACTGATTGGAGACATGCAAGACTGACAGTGATGGTCGTAAATCACATGATTGACTGTATAATTTATGTATATCAATGTAAACGCGATTGTTTTTTGTGAGCCTAGTTTATAGAGGAACTTCAGCGAGGGTTCTGTCTGGTGACTGCCTTAAAGTGGTTGAAAGTGAGGTAGCTAAGATGCGTGTTCATTCTGAAATTATTTTTCATCAAATGTACGATTTGAACAAAGGGAGACATTGTTTTTTTATTATAAATAGGAACAAAAAAATAATTATCAATTCGTGGGAAAAATAAAACATCCTTCACCCAATTCTTTTTCCATCCAACCATTACCACCATTACCATTTTCTTTTTCCATGGTATAGCAAATTTATGTGTAGTGTCTAGTACCTTTGAGCCTGAAAGATACTTTCACAGGTAACCCTAAATACAATGCCAAATACTGAAGCCGCCACTGGCATACATAACAAAAAAAAATATTTGAGCATTAACTACATTTTTTGCATACATTGGTCATGTTTCATGTGAATAACGAACCAGTATGTTGAAACGGGTCGCACTAGTTCTACCATCGTTACACTTATAAAAGGACCGTGTTAATGCTGACAACTGAACATTCTGCGTATCACTCGCTGACAATATGAATCGATTTTTAATGGTTTGTAATTATTTGGTGATATCTTGTCTGAACGGCGATGATACAGTTGAAAGTTCTTTGGACGATTACGTCTGTATCGGATAGGCTATCTAAACAGGGGTCTGAGATAGAGGGGCAGAAACTATTTCTTTTTTATTGCTAAATGGGCCCACTCTTGACCTCGATCATGCCTGATAGAAAGGGATAGACGAGGTAGACCTCGTCTATCCCTTTAAGAGAAGAGGCAGAAAGGCGCTGGCTTAAAGAGGCAGCGGGCATCTTCTGGGCATCATAGATGATGCCCAGAAGATGCCCGCTGCCTCTTGCTTTATTATTTATTTCTCACAGATGAACTGATAGACATAGTCAATGAATAAATTAAATCAAGATTTGTAGTTCACGTCTCCGATTAACCTTGCTGTTTAAGACGTGAAAATAATTTAAATAACCCATAGTTTAACTTGTAATGTATATGATTTCAGATTGCGTGCACACTCGCCGTAGCGATTGCTACTGCTTCCGCTGGTGCCATTAACGTAGTTCCAGTCGTTGACAAAATCGTAAGTATCCGAGATTCCGACACAGCCAAGTCATGCAACATTTGTATTTCTTAACTTGTCCAACCAGTAACTAACTCATTGTGATAGCCACTGCTTGCTCTTGATTTATCATAAAGGAAAATACATTTTAAACAGCACCCTAATTGCGAAACACCCTATCAATCACAATCTGAATAATTTTGAAGGATATTGCTAATCCATTGCTTCATATGTTCGAAAAATGTGTCTCCTCTGCAACGCAAATAACGCAATGAATATTGTTGAACTTTCAAAATGAAAGCTATTGCTACTGTTAGTGTGCGCAATTACCCCGCAATTTCATATTGCGGGGTAATTGCGACTGTAAAAGGGGGATTTATTATATTAAATAAAAATATATTAAAGCCGTTCCTACGTAGCCGGGATACTGAATCTCTTCAAGCTAACACCTTCCAAATGAATTACCCTAATTAGTTGACTTTAACATTCCAGGATTATCCCCGCTACGCGTACAACTACGCCGTCAACGATCCAATAACAAAAGACAACAAAGCGCAATGGGAGACAAGAGACGGCGACGTCGTCAAGGGCTCCTACTCTTTGGTCGAGCCTGACGGAACACTCCGCGTCGTGGACTACGCAGCCAATGACGTCACAGGGTTCAACGCGGTCGTCAAGAAGATCGGTCCGGGCGTACACCCTCCAGTGTTACCAATAGGAAAAACTGTAGCTCCGTTAACATCAATAGTTGGTCCTGTGAGCTATGGTTTCGGAACAGCACCCATTGTTGCCAACTTACCGAAGCTAACGAACTTCGGACAGTGGAGTCTACCTTGGGATCCCTTTACGCACTCCTACGGAGGATGGGTGCCACTAGCAGGTCCCTTACTAGATAAACCGTACGTCACGATATTCAGTAAGAAATATGTCGACGGTAAAGTACACAAGTGGTCGACAGGACCAATACCGCTGTATGGTAGAAAGCTAATTTTGAAAACGAAACATTGAAGTTGTATTATGAAAGATGTTGGTTTTGTATATAGCCTGGGTATATTTATAACTTTACCATACTGGTCTAGGAGTTAAGGTCTTGTCCGAGGTGTAATTCATTGAATTGAAGTAGCCATATTACTTGTGTTACGAAGTCTTCTGATCGTTTTGGTGTATTAATACTATTTTAGTCAGAATTGAGGCTAAAATAACTAGTTCATAAATGCTTTGTAAATACTATTGTACAGCAACGAATTTTCTGTAAATATGTAAATAAAGGCATTTAAAACGTGTTCTATAGTTATTCTTTCGTAAAGCTAAGAAGAAATATTGGATATCTTTTATTACTGTTGTAAGTATTAAGCTGCATCTGCACCCTAATTGCGTAACACACAATCAATTGGAATCGTTTCATTTTGACAGTTCAACAACATTCATTGCGTTATTTACGTGTTGAGCAGACAAATTTTTCGAACTTATGAAGCAATGGATTAGCAATTTGCTTCAAAATGATTCAGATTGTATTGATTGTGTGTTACGCAATTAGGGTGGCGGTTAGACTGGAAGCCGACCCCAACATAGTTGGGAAAAGGAATAATTTAAGTCTATTGAATAACTATTTCATGAGATCATGAGATTGGAGGTCAATAGGGTAGATTCCTGGGTAAAAAAAGAATTATTATATTTAGTCCGTCAGTTAGATTATCGAAAAATAATGGAGACGTATTTTTTCTTTTGTCAATTACCTAAACAAAAAATGACAAAGATAAAGCGCGTCAAAATTTGAGAGTAGGGGGTCGTGACGTCACGCCATGCTAAAAAGTGTAGCAAGGTGCTTCTTCGTCATTTTTTATATAATTGACAAAAGAAAAAATACGGGTCCAATATTTTTTGATAATCTAACTGACGGACTAATTAGATTTTTTTAGGCAGCTAGCCTATTGTAACTTACGAGAATTGTATTGATGATTATAATGGTTATAATTCTGTAAATACACATTTAATTCTGTAAATACACATTTGTTATGATCGCGAATCATATTCTGTTGGCGACGCCGTCTGCGAAGCCCCAAAGTGACCAAGTGCGTGATAAAACAATCAGTGCTAGACAGTGAAAAGTGTAAACAGTGCAATACGAACAGTTAGTGTAACTAAAAAGACTCACTAGAGACGTTAGGTATTAGTGCCAAGGGATAAGCCCTAAGTGATCTCAGTTGTGTTATAATAACGTAAGTAGAGTGATTATAAACATGTCTTTTCATCTGTTGATAATTATGTTTGTGTCAGACCTATAAGTGTCCAATTAGTCTTGTTGTAAAGAGAATATGATTCTCTTATTGTTTGAAAGTCTAATTAGAATCTAGCTTATGTAAATAAAGTGTTATTTGTAAATTACCGTAATGAGTGCTATAAGAAAATAAGAAATAGTAAAAGGGGCCTCATTACGGTAAAGTTTAGACTTACGATAGTATTTTTAAGAAAATATTGTGATCGATCCTGATTGGTCGAATTTGTTGTGTGGGCGTGACCACAAGAGGGCGCCTGTAGTATGTTGTTACTTAGCCCAAATTGTATAAATAAAGCGCCATTGGGCAGCTCCGGCCAGTTGGCGGCCATCTTTTGAAGAGACAACAATAAAGAAGCAAGTTATTATCGAGTGTTTCAATGAAGATCCCCAACATTATGGTCCTTCGAGAGCCGGATTCAAGATTGAAATCAGAAGAAATGCAGTCCAGCCGCTATTAAAGAAGAACTCCGCCGCTGAATCCTCAAGAAAAGTGCAATTACGTGTGGTCTCGAGTTAGGTAGCAGTATCGCGATACGTGTGGTCTGTTTCTAAGAGATTGGTTTAAAACGTTTTGGGAATCGTCTAAACGTACAGAGAATCGTCTAAACGTATCAGAGTGGTCAAAAACGTATCAGAGTGGTCAAAAACGTATCAGAGTTGTCAAAAACGTATCAGGGTTGTCAAAAACGTATGACCACACTCGTTTAGCTCGCATCACGGACCACGACTGCACGAGACCAACACACGTCGCTGCGTACATCGTTCCGTCAAGAACCCGCGTCGAATCTACGCTCAAGCACGACATTAGGACAAGGTACTTTGCGTCAACTACGGTAGCGGACCCGCCACTACTTGCGCCTAGAAGAAAAAGTACCTTAGGACAGTCGCGACTTGGAAGCAGGAAGATTTCCTATTGAAGATTCGTCGGGATTTGCTGGGAAGAAATAAGAAGTTACTTCTCGAAGCCAGGGATGATGACGCGAAGCCGGAAAGCCAACAGCACGAAGTCAACAACGGAGGAAGAAACCAGCGGCGGAGACACGACGGCGACGGAAACTACGTCTGGTGCCACATCGGAAACAGTAACCGACAGCACCGCGACGACGGAAGATACGACCATGGTCGAGGACGCCGACGCGACTATGGTGGAGAAACACAAGAAGACCAAATCGGCTTCTAAGAAGAACTCCAAGAAGAAGGAGTTAGAAGCACGTTTGGAACTCGAGAAGCTGCAGCTAGAAGAAATAAGAATAAAGACGAAGCTCGCTAGTACCAAGCTGGAACTGGCACGCGCAGCAGACGACACGGACCTGAGCGATCCAGAAGATGAAGAAGAAGCTAAAGTCGAAGCCGCCGCAGCCGAAGCGACTGCAGCATGGGTGTCGACCACGAAGAATGCGGAGCGCGACGAGGGGGAGCCGCCAAGCAAGCCGCCCGCCCCGGAGACCGCGATTGCCGCACCGAGTCACACCGACCAGCTGGCCGAAGCAATTCTTCAAGCATTCAAGTCCGCGTCGGAGAACAAGACGTCATCGTTTGTGCAACGCGCGCCGAAGTACATCAGCGAGCTGCATCAGTTTGAAGGCGACGCCTGCGACTGGATGGCCTTCAAGGCGACGTATGAAGATACACGTGCGCTCTTCTCGGATACAGAAAACATGGGAAGATTAAGAAGAGCCATCAAGGGCAAAGCGAAGGAAGCCGTGAAATCGTTATTGTTCACGCAAACCGACCCGCAAGAAGTAATAACAGCATTGGAGCGACGCTTCGGACGCCCGACTTATCTCATCAGAAGCGAGATAGAAAACATAGAGAAGCTACCCCCCATGTCAGAAGACGCAAGAGAGCTGGTGCGCTACGCCGGGGCAGTGGCCAACACCGTTAGCGTCGTGAGTCTAATGAAGAGACAAAGTTACCTGCATTCAAGCGACATCTCAAACAGAATCATCGAGAAGATGTGTACGTTGGTGCGCTTCAAGTGGTACGAGTATCGAGCGAAGAAAGAAGAGGAAGATGAGCCCATACTTCTGAGTCTCATGCATTTCTTCAACAACATGGTGGATCAATTCGAGATGCACGAGTACGCGGGATCCCGAGTGAAGAAAGAAAACACGAAGCTCCGGACGCGGACCGGAGGCTCTCGCGGCGTGCACACCACTCGAGCGGCGAAGAAACAAGAAGACTGCACATCAGAAGACGACTCTGAAGACGAACGCGAATGCAAGACGAAGTCGGCTAAGGTGTGTTCCTGTAAAGAAGATAGCAAGAAGGGACGTGAGAAGAATGCCTGCCCGATGTGCAAAAGCGAACACACTCTACAGAAGTGCAAGAAGTTCGACGAAGCGTCAATCAAAGAAAAATGGGAACAAGTGAAGAAAGCCGGAATATGCTACAAGTGTCTGAAAGGAGGACATCGAGGCTTCAACTGCAAAGCAAAGCCGTGTGAAAAATGCAAGAAGGGTCATCACACGATACTGCACTACGAAGAAACAGCGAAGCCGCAGCCGCAAGAAACGCCTGCTCAGACAAGCTCCGCAGTCAACGCAGCACACACAGTATCCAGAGCCTACTTGAAGATTGTTCCTGTGGAATTAATGGGGCCAGAAGGAAACGCCCACGTCTACGCTCTCATGGACGAAGGCTCCACGGTCACGTTGATTGAAGACTCCGTCATCGAGCAGATCGGGGCGCAAGGTCCAGAACAAGAGCTGCGAATAGAAGGCGTAGGCGGGCACCGTATGGATCAAAAATCTAAGAAGATTGATATCAAGATTCGCGGCATATTCGGCCGTAACATCGAAAAGTTAACCGGATACACCGTGAAGAACCTGCACCTATCGCCTCAAGAAATCAGCGAAAAGGACCTGGAAGGCTGCGAGCATCTAGAAGAGATACGAGACCAGCTAAAGTACCCCAACGCGAAGCCGACAGTGCTCATCGGTCAAGATAACTGGAATCTAATCGTCTCACAAGAAGTCAAGCATGGACACCGCAGCAAGCCAGTCGCCTCAAGAACGCAGCTGGGATGGGTGCTACACGGCGTGCGGTTCAGCAGCAGCACCCCGGTCAGAATCGTGAATCATCTCGTCACGCAGCCAGGCGCCAAGGACGATCACTTAGAGAAGCTTATAAGGGATCACTTCGACATCGAAGCGCTGGGAATCGCCAGCAAGAAGCCGACTAACGACATCGATCAACGAGCGCTGCAAGTCCTGGACGCCACCACGAAGAGACTGACTGACGGGAGATTCAGCACGGGGCTCATCTGGAAAACAGAAGACGAGCGACTACCCGAAAGCAAGACAGCGGCCGCGCGACGCCTGAAAGGAATACAGAAGAGATTCGCTAAAGACGAAGAATTTCAGAAGAAATATGAAGAACAGATCAATAACTTGATCGTCAGCGAGTATGCAGAGGAGGCCAGAGAAGAAGCTACCTCCGCAAGGACTTGGTACTTGCCACACTTCGCAGTCGTCCACCCACAGAAGAAGAAAATGAGATTGGTCTTCGACGCCGCGGCTAAGTCGAATGGAAGATCGCTCAACGACGCGCTACTAGCCGGACCCGACCTGCTGCAATCATTGTTCGGAGTATTGCTACGGTTTCGTCAAAGTGCAGTGGCAGTGGTGGCAGACATCAAAGAAATGTTCCTGCGAGTGAAAATCAACGAGGAAGACAGAGACAGCCTTCGTTTCCTGTGGCAAGGCAAGGAATACAGAATGACGTCGTTAATATTTGGAGCCGCTTCATCTCCGTGTACGGCGATATACGTCAAGAACAAGAACGCCAGCGAGTTCGAGGAACAATATCCAGAAGCAGCAAGAGCAATCACACGCAACCATTATATGGATGACTACTTGGCAAGCTACCCGGACGCGGCGACAGCGAAAAGAATCGCCAGTGAAGTCGACGCGGTACACAAGAAAGGAGGATTCTTCCTACGAGGCTGGGCGAGCAATCAACCAGAAGTAACAGAAGGGCTCCTGTCCGGGGACACTACGGACACCATTCGACTGGGTGAACAAAAGGACCAAGTAGAGAAGACCCTCGGGCTGAACTGGAACGTGAAAGAAGACAGCCTACACTTCACGCTGACGTTAAGAAACACTCCAGAAGAAGCTATCGACGGCAGGCGCGCTCCCACGAAGAGAGAAGCTACAAGCGCGGTCATGACGGTGTTCGACCCGCTCGGCCTGGCCGCCCCCATCACGATACAGGGCAAGATCATGCTGCAAAACCTCTGGAGAAGCGGCGTGGAATGGGACGAGAAAGTACCGCCCGCACGAGAGGAAGAATGGTCCAGATGGCTGCAAGACCTCAAGAAGCTAGTGAACCTGAGTATCCCGCGCTGTTTAACAAGAAACATCGACGTAGGAGAGCTTCACACGTTCTGCGACGCCAGCGAGAAGGCGTACGCGTGCGCGGTGTATTGGCGCACGCAACACGCCGACGGTCAAATCGACGTGAAACTCCTAGCAGCGAAGGCGAGAGTGACACCGTTGAAACCCACCTCGATACCCAGACTCGAGCTGCAAGCCTGTCTCCTGGGCAGTCGTCTCGCCGCGAACGCACAGCAAGAAATGGACCTGCACGTCACAAGAAGATGCTTCTGGTCAGACTCGAGGACGGCGCTAGCATGGATCAAGTCCGACCCAAGAAGATACAAGCCATTCGTCGCACATCGACTCGCCGAGATCGAAGAGCTTACCAGACACAAGGAATGGCGATGGGTGCCTACCAAGCATAACGTCGCGGACGACGCCACACGCGACGCACCTAAGGATTTCAACAGGGAACATCGGTGGTTCACGGGGCCCACATTCCTCTATAGAAGCCAAGAAGAGTGGCCACAGGAAGAGAAAGAACCCCTGAAGAACACCGGAGAAGAGAAGCCGAACGCCGTCACAATGAGTGTGAGAAGAGTCGCGCCAGTCATCATTCCAGAACCAGAGAGGTTCTCGCGATGGACTAGATTGCTGCACGCGACGGCAAGGTTCCTACAAGTAGTGGACGCCTTCAAAAGAAGCATCGCTCACAAGACGCTCAGCACCAGAAGAATCACCAGAAAGGAAGGTGATCCAGCCTGGAAGAAGGCACAGAAGAAAGTCAAGAAGCCGCTCGTCATGAAGAAAAGAAGCGAAGAATTGAACCTTCGACAGAAATCCGCATTGTATGTGGAAAAGGCCGAGCGACTCTTAATTCAACGAGTCCAAGAAGATAGCTACCCAGAAGAGTTGGCCGCCTTGAGAAGACAGGACGATCAAGCTCACAAGCTCAAGAACTTCGCCATCAAATTCGAAGACGGCATGATAAGATTGTCGACCCGCATAGGCGCGGCTAAGTACCTAACAGCCGCCTACAAAAGCCCCATCGTGTTGGACGGACGCCACAGCATCACGCGGCTACTAGTGAAACACGTGCACGAACGTCTAAATCACGGCAATCATCAAACAGTTATGAATGAGCTGCGGCAACGATACTGGATTCCTGGACTAAGAAACATAGTGAAAACGACGGCAAGAGACTGCGGATGGTGCAAACTGAAGAAGAAGGCACCACAAATAGCACCACAGGGCGACTTACCACAAGAAAGATTGTCAAGAACAAGCCCCCCCTTCACATGCGTGGGCGTGGACTACTTTGGCCCACTGTTGGTCACCGTGGGACGGCGCGTCGAGAAGAGATGGGGCGCCCTATTTACGTGCATGACAACGCGCGCAGTCCACTTGGAGTTGGCCTCATCACTAACGACCGACTCCACGATATTGGCTTTGAGGCGAATGATTGCCAGAAGAGGCACCCCCAAAGTCATCATGAGCGACAACGGCACCAACTTCATAGGTGCAAGTCGCGAGCTTCAAGAAGCCTTTCAAGCGGCTACGAACGAGATCGGCATAGTTTGGAGATTCATCCCCCCGGGAGCCCCAAACATGGGCGGCTCTTGGGAACGGCTGGTGCGCACCGTCAAGACCGCACTAGCAGCAACGCTCCACGAAAGAAGGCCGAAAGAAGAGGTCCTGCACACTCTGCTACTCGAGGCAGAACATGTGGTCAATTCACGGCCACTATTCGCCGTGGACACTGACCCCAATGAAGAAGAAGCACTGACCCCCAACCACTTCCTTATCGGGAGGTCCAGCGGAGCCCACATGTTTGGCTCATTCGACGACGCCGAGCTCATCGGTTCTCCATCATGGAGGACGTCCCAGCGCCTAGCCGACCACTTCTGGGCTAGATGGGTGCGAGAGTACCTACCAACGCTCTCGCCCCGCTACTTCCAGGGTCCCCAGTATCGGGATCCCACCGTCGGCGACATCGTCCTGCTGGTGGACCACACCCTGCCACGCTGCTCGTGGCCACGCGGCGAGATAAGCGCGACCTACCCCGGGCCAGATGGAAGAACTCGGATCGTCGACGTCCGCACATCAGCGGGCATACTACGGCGGCCAGCATCCCGGCTGGTCGTGATAGTGCCAGCGGCGTCACCCCTGCGAGATGAGGTGCAAGGCACCGAGGGGGAGACTGTTGGCGACGCCGTCTGCGAAGCCCCAAAGTGACCAAGTGCGTGATAAAACAATCAGTGCTAGACAGTGAAAAGTGTAAACAGTGCAATACGAACAGTTAGTGTAACTAAAAAGACTCACTAGAGACGTTAGGTATTAGTGCCAAGGGATAAGCCCTAAGTGATCTCAGTTGTGTTATAATAACGTAAGTAGAGTGATTATAAACATGTCTTTTCATCTGTTGATAATTATGTTTGTGTCAGACCTATAAGTGTCCAATTAGTCTTGTTGTAAAGAGAATATGATTCTCTTATTGTTTGAAAGTCTAATTAGAATCTAGCTTATGTAAATAAAGTGTTATTTGTAAATTACCGTAATGAGTGCTATAAGAAAATAAGAAATAGTAAAAGGGGCCTCATTACGGTAAAGTTTAGACTTACGATAGTATTTTTAAGAAAATATTGTGATCGATCCTGATTGGTCGAATTTGTTGTGTGGGCGTGACCACAAGAGGGCGCCTGTAGTATGTTGTTACTTAGCCCAAATTGTATAAATAAAGCGCCATTGGGCAGCTCCGGCCAGTTGGCGGCCATCTTTTGAAGAGACAACAATAAAGAAGCAAGTTATTATCGAGTGTTTCAATGAAGATCCCCAACATATTCAATGATCAATAATTATAAAACCTGACACTGACCTGAAAATTACAAAAAACGAAAGAACATTTGAATTTCGCGAGCTACCTTAACACATCCCCCTTAAACCATATTTAAATATGTCCGTAAGGATTGAGGAGCCACATCAGATTTTTTAAATCTGATCTCACCATTATTTAGCAGCAATGTAGCTGATTTTGCAGCACGAATTCTAGATTTAGCAGCAAAATATATCACTAGTTATATTAATGCAAAAGTGGCTCCTCAATCTAAACATCTGAATTGAGGAGCCACCTGGAACTCGTTAAGTAATAGATGAATATTTTTGAAAATTTGGTATCATTTAGCAGCAATTGTGCATATTACCTTCTAAAAATTTAGCTTCTGTAGCGCTAAAATGAAAGAAAGTACAACACTTTTAGTATGGCTCCTCAATCTAAACTCAAGAGGTGAATTTCTATTGGATGTGAGCGATCAATTAATATATTCGACATAATGATCATTTAGCAGGTGTTGTGTTTGTTTTTGCAGTATAGGAATGAAATAGTAAAACTGTTTAAATTTTCTGGAAGAACACATTTTCTTTGGCTCCTCAATCCTGACGTTCTAATTATATATGTTTGACTGTAGCCACCTGAGATCTCAACGGAATCTAAAGCCAGAGATACTAACATTTAGCAGAAATGTCTGCTAATACTTAACTATTTTCTTGTAAATTCAGTGTGAAGGGTGACCATATTTTACTCGTATTAATGAAACCAGGATAGTAATTTATTAAATTTATATTTTCATAACAGGTTATATCTATCGTACCTACGATTTGGTTATTTAGCAATCAATTTCGCTATAAGTTATAGAATGTGTCATTTTGTGTATATCACCGTCAGGAGAAGCACTGATCAGCCAATATTCATTCATTCTGTTGCCTGCCTGTTACTGGGTAACACTATACTCCTTGGTAAGACAGGTTGTCAGACTGTCAGGCTTCTGACTACCCGTAACGACTGTCAAAGATATACGAATGACAGCCGAGACCATAAGATTAACTTGCTTTCGAGGCACGGAGGGATCTCGATCGGATGGCACCCCATCCACGAACCGGCCGCAGCAAGCATAGCTTAACCATCGATCGACACGTGCGGCTGTTATTATTTAATCTCGAACCCTCGATTTAGCCACAAGAATGACTTTATATAAAGGTATTAATTAATACAGATCTAGGTGTCGGCCGTCAACCGAACAAACGCGAACAAACAAGAAAACAATACGTCATTCTAACACATAACCACCCCAATTAACTCATTAGTTAATCATATTAAACGTGCCTAACTACCGGTTATGTATGAACTATTTATGAATACTAAATCAGGCAAAAAGCACTGAAACGGACCGGTTGAGAACAAGATGTTCGACAGAAACCGGGGCGCTGCCGGGTCGAATAATTAGTGTAGTATAAATAAGCATGTCGCAAATGACAAAATACAGTGCACTTCGTTTGCTCACTGGAATACCTCGTCAGCAACATGAACATGTATATCACGGTAATAGCTTCCGCTATTTTGAAAACTGTTCTTTGCACTGTTGTAAAGAAGAAGCAATATAAAATATTAGTGTTGGCTTTTAATTTTGTGGTTTATCTGACGGGCAATTTTGAACGTTCAGTCTGATATGTCTCAATCTGTCAATAATACCTCTGATTTCCCTACATTGTTGACAAGTTTTTGACATAGATTGTCGCAGATATGAGATTGCGACTAGATTTTATTTGAACGTTTTTAATTACGAGAATTGGCCTCCTGGTGTAATCCCAAAGGACTAAACTTTTAATTTAAAAGGAGTATTTTGCGAAGGCATAAATTGTGAACTTTTTTTTTAATGCTAAGTCGGAAGAAAATGACTTAATCCTTATTGTGTTTAACAGGTCACCTGCCTGCTGGCTCTGGTTGCGGCCGCTTCGGCGAATCCGCCCGCGACGCTGTCATACGTTCCCATTACCACCATTGAAAAAATCGTAAGTAAAACCCTACATTTTATTATGTCTCACTTATACTCATCGTTTCTGTCGGTCATGAAGTAAATACAAAGCAATCTACTAAAGTAGACAAAATATCCCTCTCCCTTATCATATCCCTTTTCTTACATATAAAATTTGTTCCAGCCGAACCCAAACTACGGATTTAACTACGCGGTAAACGACCCGTCGACGGGCGACAACAAGGCGCAGTGGGAGACCCGCGACGGTGACGTGGTCCGAGGAGCATACTCCTTGGTGGAACCTGACGGCAATATCCGCCTGGTCGAGTACACTGCCGACTCTTTGTCAGGATTCAACGCCATCGTGAAACGAACAGGGCCGAACGTACACCCTGTGGCGTTACCGATAGCGGCACCTATAGTTGCCAAGCCAATCGTTGAGACTCTTGCGCCGATCACGCCCGTAATCACCAGGCCACATTTCGGACCGATACATGTTGGCCCTATTGGTCATGGACCTATTGGCCCCATTGGACACGGACCCATCGGCCCCATTGGACATGGACCCATCGGCCCTATTGGACACGGACCCATTGGCCCTCTAGGTCTTATCGGACATGGACCTATTGGCCCACTTGGCCTTATCGGACATGGACCTATTGGCCCTATTGGACATGGCCCAATCCCAATCGCTGAAATCGCGCCCGTAGCCGAAGTTCATCATCAGCCAATCATAACCCCGGTCATCGACACGCCACCAATCATCGCGCCTGTGCCGACTATCGACTTCCCTCTGATCTACTCGCTGCCCCCGGCTGGTCCGTGGGTACACCTGTCGGGCTCATCCTACGGAGGAAAGGGCAACATCGTCCGCCGCTGGGCCGCCGGACCGATCTCACTGGATGGCAAGACGCTCACCATCAGAACAAAACACCATTAAGTTAATTTAAGTTTTCAAATGTAAATATCTCCTGTAACTAACTTCTCCGTGTATAGGTAACCTATTTAGTTACTCACGGCGCTAGTGTGTTCTTGCATTTGACATTGTACATGCAAAAATACACATAGGTCATATTAGAAGTTAAGTTTGAGCGGTATAATCCAAAGCAACGAAGTGTACCTGAATAATAAATAAATATTTTACGAACGAACTTGTTTTTTGTTCAGCGTATTCGTGGGTAGTGCAGCGTAAAATGGGCTCATTTAGTTATGCGTGCCGAACATTCAATGACACGCTCATTAACTGGTAATGTATGCGTTTTCATTACATAACAGCGTAAATTGGTTAATTACTTGTACCGACTACGTGTTATAAAAACATCTTTTCAAGAATTCGGGTCTGTACACTGATTAACCGCTATGTAACTCCGTCAGATTGTTTCAAAACCGGTATATTTTCGTCCCATTTATTAAGTGCCATAGAGATCTGAGGGGCAATTCTCGAAATTTTTAGAACATTCAGTCTGATCTCAGTCTCAATCTGTCAAAAATACTTCTAATTTACCTACATTTTGGGCAAGTTTTTGAAATTGATTGTCGCTGAGATGATATTGTGACTAGATTTTGATCGTTTTTAATTACGGGAACTGGCAAGTCGGCATCATTTCTTTGCGGAATAAATCAGTAAACTCGGCTATATAGAGCTTGACAAGCCTAGTTACTCATATTAACACATTCGCCATTGCACAGAAAAATAAACAATATCAACTCACCGGATTATTGTCTTCATCAACATCATACTCTTCCCTTTGCACCATCATCAGCTTACCACTGGCGTTGATCACCTGGAAATATGAACCATATTTAGAGTACATCAAGTTAGCTAATTAATTAATTATTAAAAAAAAATTACTGAAATTTTGCACCGTATTTACTTTGTATATTAAAAACCATCCGCAAATAGGGCTATTTAAACTCTTTGTTTTGTTAAAAAAATTAACTCTATTATGGAAGACCAGAGGTCGTATTATGTTTTCGAACCATGATTGGTTCAGTGTGAGAAAGAGATGGAGCTTTACAGAAAGAATAGCACTATCTCTTTTTCACAAAGGAACAATGTTAGGTTCAACCCTTCGTAATACGGCCCATGGTTAAAGACCGTCTGCCAAACTTAAACTTGTCCTTATCCGTAATTTCTTACCAATGAGTCAGGCTGACGTTGCACATGCACGAAAACTGTTGATGAGCGGTGGCGTTGCGGCGGGTCCTGTAGCCGACATAATGATGCTGATACTACGCAGGCCGGGTGTGATAGCGCTGATACATCTACTGCTTGTACGCAGCGCATTTCTATGTTACCCGCTGGAAAGAGAAATATATTTTTGCATGGTCACACTAAAAAAGAACACTCAATGAGTGTTTCCAATTTGTCGTGACGGCAGATAGTCGTCCTTTTCAAAGTGGCTTGTCAATTTATTGACATCGAGCTGTGCACATATTCACGGCACGATGGTGGATGGTAAAATGGTCGTCCATTTTACAATACGGTATTTCGTTTCAACACGGCACTGTCCAAATAACACAGGTTACCGTAGGAGTTTTTTCAGTGCAGTCAGGAGCTACAGCTAGAAAAATCAAAAGTAGCTCGAGCCACTGTCACAGCGGCGAGATCCAGCAGGGTCTTTGAGAGCTGGCGTGGCAGGGCTGCGTGTTTAACGGACGGATACCGCCCTTTTGATTCGGGATTCTCTGTGGCCTAATCCTTCTGAATCTAGATTGAGCACTATACATAATATACTGACAATTATCCACACAGTTGAGCTCGTATATGGTGACGAGTGCGTCGGCTCCAAACACGACGAGCTGATCGTCCAGTATGTCGAGCACGAACACTTGCGATTGAACGCGAACTATTTTCGCGAACTTGTTGTCAAGTTTTGTTTCGCGAGGGTAGAAGCGGATTTCGTCGTGACCGTCTAAGATGCTGTAGCAACCTGGGGGATGACAGAAGTAAAAATAAAGTTAATAGAAAAGTCATAGCATAGAAAAATTACTACGATACTTTACTTCGTATACAACGTAATTTAACACACGGGTAGGGCTAGTGGCCAGTAATCATAAAAATTATAACAACATAAAAAAAATCGTAACTTGAAAACTTCCACCTGCGCCGCGCGCCGACATAGGGCTCTCTCTCTCTCTTTCCTTCAATTCGCCTTCTCTTTGCTCGTTAATTGTTTTAATTACATTGATGCGATGTCATATCTGTGACCCCGGCAAATGACACCTGCGCTACAGTTCTTTAAGTCAGGTTGCTCTAAGATGTTATTTTATAAAATTGTTATAAAATAAATAAATATTAATGTTTAATTAAATTAAAATATATTCATAAAACTACAACGCAAAACCGTATACGTGTGTTAAAAGCGCCACGCTGTAGAAAACAAACGCTCGCTCCGAACGCATCCAAACTCGCACTATTTAGCGCGCATGGGAGCTTTAGAAAAGTCCAGTTTCTTTCTATAGCAGTTTTGTTTCTTTTTATATCATAATCACCCTAAAATGTTCCCACTACTGGGACACAAGCCTCCTGTCGGTGAAAGGGCCGTTATCCACCACGCGGGCCCAGTGCGGGTTGGTAAATGTCACATCTCTTCGAACTTTTTGTTCTAGTACATGCAGGCTTCCTCACGATGTTTTCCTTCAACGTTTTGAGTCTTTTTCTATGCCATAGATTATCCATGACAGATAATCTATGACATTTCAGGCCTGAATACAGATACAAATTACAATAGAATAAAAAATCAGAAGGCTGGTACCTAAAGATCGATAATTGTGGTCTTGTGAGAAATATTCTTGGCTGTACTAAAGATTTTTTTTTATTATAGATTATTAGTGCCTTACCTATAACGATGTACTCTCTCCACCACAGCATACCGCCTGCGACCACAAAGTCCTTCTCTTGCGCTTCATTGCCGAACAACTTCCATCTTCTTGACAAACAGTTGTAGTGCGCTAGTCCTGTCCGACCAGCCACGCATACGTTTACACCTGTCTCGTCTATTGCGCTGTACTGAGAAAGGAAATAAGTTCGTTAATTAATTTATTTGGCGGTGCTTGGGGGAGGCCTATGTCCAGCAGTGGACGTTATGGTGGTAGATAGAAGATAGAATACTCTTTATTGTGTGTCTTTTTTGTGTGTTGTGTGTCTTTCTTTATTTTTTGTGTTTGTTGTTTTTTTTTCTGAAATGTTGATAGATGATGATTGTTGGGGCTTCAGTGATCTTCAATGAAACTCTCTTATCGAGGTATGGTTGGTTAATTAGATAAAACTGTATTTTTACAATAAAAATATGTGGAGCGTACAAGTTCGCGGATGATGAAATTTTTTTAGTAAAAACATATAATTTGTGTGTGAAAATTTGTACGGCGCCTGGCCTTTTAGAATAGTACATTACACACAAACACTGAACGACACGGTTAATATGCAGGCGTAAACAATGATTAATTTCTTTACAGCTACGTGGCTCGTACCTCTTGACTGCTTTATTGGTCTAGTAGAAAACCCAATAACACTACCCGACCTGGGAATGGAATCCAGGAGTTCATGCTCAGCAGTAGCGCTTGCGACCACTAGACCAACGAGGGAGTCAATTATAATATTAATATGTTGTTTATTAATTATTATATAAATTATTTATTAATTATTATATAATATAAATATTAATAGGCTGTTTGTGTATGTGAGTTTAATGTTTGTAAACGCACCCTCGATACAGGAGTAATTCCTAGTGTGGGGCGTTTAAAAAAAAAGGCCTATTCAAATGTATGTTTCCAATTGATGTTTTTTCAAATTAAACAAATATCAACTTTATTTTAATAGTAATTAAGCTGATTTCAGAGTGACTAGAATTAATGAAAATGTTATAGAAATGTTTGAAGTCGTAGCGTAAACTGAACTTTATTGTGTAGGAATTAAAGCTATTTTTCCATAAACTCATATTTGTTTACATTTTTGGCAACTAAATCACGGACGCAGATTAGAAACAAACTCACCCTTAGTGGCCAATTCGTAGCAATATAAGTAGCAGGTAGCGGCAAAATAATCCACTGTTTCCTGCACTCGTTATCATCAACGAACTCCCTATAGTTAGTACTGCTCTCATATTCCATGTTAGGCTGGTCTTGTAACCCGTTCTCTGCCTGGTAGATCTCGGATGAGGAGTCTATGATGGAGATCTTTGTACGTTTTGTTAGGTTGTCTTCGAGGTTGATGTACAGTTTATCGTCCGCCTGTAGGTAGAGGTGTCTCTGGTTGCTCTGGAAATATAGGAAATTATGTTAGGTGATTTAGATTTACATTGAGACTTACAGCAAGATGGGCTGCAAGTGGTGGCTGAGATACCAACAAAAGCCAGATAGACCAGTAACAATGAAAAAATTAACTAATAAGACTGGATCACGACAGATTAAGGACGGGTTGTTTCAGGTCCACTTGACGCACGTCAAAAATGGCGTTAACTATCGTCAAACCAAAAAAAGGCATTATTAAGCAATTAAAGCAATGAAAAAATTATGACGTTGACGTACGTCAAATATTAACGATTACGTAATCGGTTTTATTTGACGTACGTATGTTACGTTAACCAACCGGCCCTTAGTTGGACTTAGGTAATAAATAAAAGACATATTATGTCTTACACTGTGATAAGTGACCTGCTGCTGCAAAGTTGTGTTGTTTATAAGTGTACAGTCAGCAACAAAAGTCAATTAACTCTGTTACTTTTACAAATCATCTAAATTGATACAAAATGATGCGATAAATTGGTTTTCTCTATTTCATGTAATAGCAAAGAGTTAATTATTCTTGAATATTCTATTACTATATGATGTTTTTTAAGAATATTTTGCTCAATAATTAAACAACTGAAGTTTTACCCGACTTTTGTTGCTGACCGTACCTACATTATAAAAATTATTTTATTCAAATCTTATTGCAAAACTGCTTTTCATACAAGATATCCCAAAATACAAACTGCCTTTTAATCAGATAGGTAGATAAATAACAATCATCATCTAGATTTTTGTATAACTTACCATGCAAGGGTTGACACTGAGTGGACTTTTGACAAAGTCCAGTTGAATAATGTTAGTACTTGCATCTCCTTCCACTTTCACCATCCATAACTGGTATCCTTCTGTCGCCCATTCCTGGTAAAATAAAATAATTGATAAGTTGGTAACATAATACGTGCTGAAGCAACTGATATCAAATGTCTCACTTTTTGTTATTTTATATATTTCATTAGTTATCTTTCACTCGAAGTGAAACGTCTGAACACAAAATGAATAATTAATTCATAAGGAACGTTCCAAAAATGTTGGATTTCGACATTCAACCTAGTTCTCTGTTGATCGAAAAATTAAATGAGCAAAGGAACATTCATTTCTGGAATGAAACTAAAATGAACATTCTCTCGAGTGAATATTCGGTATCTGATATCGGGTAGACTATTTCGTTGTTTCAGATGCAGAGATTAGACCACTAAATCATGCACAACCAAGTCTTCGTATAAGCAGAATAAATTATCTCAAATATAAAATAAGGTCTTAAGGCTTTAAAACGGGCAATCATCGAGCACGCCATCTTGAACGTTCGCAAGTAGCGAGAGATAAGGACATGAAGCTATACAAGACGATTACCACTACCATCTTCGATAAATAATATAGTACTAGATTAGGGATCAGGAACAAAAATCAGTCGCTCAAGTGGCCACGTTTGCACACACGTAAACATCTACATTTCTTAGAAAAAAGTTTAATAATATTGACAACTTCAGTTTATTATAAACCTTAATGCTTAAACATATTGTTTAACTACCATTGCAAAATATATTTAAAACGTCGCTTGAAAATAAAATCATTCTATTTTTAAATTTTCAGTCATTTATTCTAAAATAAAACTTAAAGTCTATGTAATAAGGTTAAAAACATACTAATTTGAAATAAGACCACAAATGTATTTGTGGTCTTATTTTTCGGGCCGTTTTTGAAGCGCTTATCGGGAATCTAGTACTATTATTGATCGAAGACTATCATATACACGGCCCAGATAAACACATAACATGTAATACTTACTAAACTAGACACAACCAGTGGGTTGGACTTGCTCAAATCCTGATTGAGGCCGTAGTCCCACGCTAGCGAGCACATGAGTAGGGCTCCGAACGTACTCCATATGGACACGCCCCCTCTCTCCCAACTAACTGCCACCG
This sequence comes from Apamea sordens, assembly GCA_945859715.1. Classification (NCBI taxonomy): domain Eukaryota; kingdom Metazoa; phylum Arthropoda; class Insecta; order Lepidoptera; family Noctuidae; genus Apamea; species Apamea sordens. Next base: position 5,601,611 of record OX244002.1, read on the forward strand.
CACGACCGTCTGCTGTCCATCTGAAAATATTAGCAAAAATGCATCACAATACGAACCACATACAAGTGACAATAGAAAATGAACCTTATTGACTGGCTAATATGTTTACCATAAATTGCGCTATTCTATACAAAGTCAAATTAGATTAACAAGCGAAACTCCACATTAGATAAAATAAAATAAAGATTATTGATTAAAAATTGCATCATTATACATTAATATACTGGTCCTCACAAGTAGGCTGCTTACTGCTTTACTACTTTTGTACGCCCTAGAGGCAAAGCTTAGCGCCCTCAACGTATTAACAAATAACAACTTATAATGTACCTATGTTTTACAATGAATAAATGATTATGATTAGGATTCCCCTTGTCGTGAGTACCAGGATCTTCTATAACAGTTTATGCAAAACATGATATAAAATGAGAAAGATTTTTTTAAATTAAAATTAAACAAAAACGTTCGTGTTCCCGTCAAGTTTGTGAAGTTTCGCTAGTCAATTCAATTTGACCTTACATAGTACGAGCTGACAAAAGAAAAGCAGTTATCGGTACCAATAGCACCTTGTGAATAAATTAATAATAAGGGGGCTTTACCTCATACATTTTACAGGTCCAGGATCGCCGGGGAAGTCTTTGGAGCTGAGTACCATTGTATGTGACAGTTCCAGACCGCCCGTAGCTTCGTCTATCGTGAATACATCCACTTGAGAACTGAAATATTAAGAAAGAAATGATTAATTATGGCCAACAACATCAATATCCATAGATATTAAAACCAAGTCATGAATTTAAAAATAGTAATGAAATTATGTTTATTTCTCTGTATGTACAGACGCCAGCAGGTCAAGCTACCCGAAACCGTCATATTTTCCCAATCAACTTTGAACCTTAATGTTTTAGCGATAAAGTTGAAAATCTATAAAATAAATTTGACAGATTGTAGTAGCTTGATGTGCTGGCGTTTGTACATGTTGTACGACCCTTTTACAAGTAAATTTTTGGTCAAAGTTTTAAAATTAGATGTCGTCGGTATAATCAATCAATGATACTCACTTTTTCCTGCCAATAGCAATTAATCTAAATTTATGGTTGACTCTTGCGCAAGTCGCGTCATCGATGCCGGGTGCCCAAATGCCTTGAACAGCCTACAAATAAGAAAATATATACAATAAAGATTGTTTATTACCTGAATTATCCTAGCAGACCAACTTCCTCTAACGAAAATAAATAGTTGAGAAAGTGATGGACTATACTTCTTATCTCTTAAGAGCGTAAGAAGAAATGGAGCAAAAACATTGGCATAGGTTGTTGGCATTACCACTGCTTATCAAAAAGAGGATCTGGCTAGGAAATTAATTAAATTGTGCCTTTAAAGGAAAACTACAAGGACACCACACGAATTTAAAATTTTGGGGGGACTGAATGGCGCCAATTCCCTTGTTCACAAACGAAACTAAATTTAATTGCAGTGCATCTTTTTCTTTCTATTTCATTAAGAAAAGGACAGAAGATAATATTAGTTTAGTCCTGTCAAATTAAGATAGTCCATAGACAGTTTAGACGTGATTAACAAATTGGCAACTAAAAAAACGTCAATTTACGTCAGGCGCTGACTAATTTGATAGAACTACTAATATTTATCTTTTGTCCTTTTTTTAATGAAATAGAAAGAAAAAGATGCACTGAACTTAAATTTAGTTTAGTTTGTGAACAAGGGAATCGGCGCCATTAGCGTGCTTTAGGGACTAAAATCAATTATCACAACACTCGCTTTACAATTTCTTACCATTAGATCTGTGTCCAATAATATCTGGGATTGTTAAAACATGTTTTAATAAATATTACATAGGAAATTGTTTTGTTGTTGGTAATAAAATGCATTATATACGTGTCAATGTCATTGATAAATCGATAAAAACACTGGTTGTTCTAATTCGCTCTGCCAGTAACTCTCGAAAAACGTTCAGTAGCCAGCAAAAAAATATTTATGTTTACTTGTAACAACTAGTATCTATTCTCAAGAAAAAAAGAACCATAGTAATAACGATTGCTACCCGATTAGTTTCGGACTCAAACTGAGAGCTTATTTATGAGCTCAAACCACGGCATGATTATGATGATCACCCTTAGAAATAATCGGGAAATCCCGAAACCAATATATGATTGAAACTATAAACATTATATACTGTCCTATACAGGGTGGCAAGGATATCGACGCACAAGCTATTACCACAAAAAAATAGTTGTTCAGTACATTTGAGGGGCCCGTGGCTAAATAATAACAGCCGCACAGGTCGATCGGTCAGGTTAAGCTACGCTTGCCGCGGTTGGTCTGTGGATAGGTGACCACCTTTACATACTGAGACCCCTTCGTGCCTCGGAAAGCACGTTAAGCCGTTGGTCCCGTTGGTTGTCATTCGTGGATCTTTGACAGTCGTTACGGGTAGTCAGAAGCCCGAAAGTCTGACAACCAGTCTTACCAAGGGGTATCGTATTACCCAGTAACTGGGTTGTGGAGGTCAGATAGGCAGTCACTCCATGTAAAATACTGGTATTCAGCTGCATCCGGTTAGACTGGAAGCCGACCCCAACATAGTTGGCAAAAGAAGAGTATATTTTGACCGCGTTCTATGAAACACCAGATTTTTTTTTTAAATAGCTTACGAAATTATTCGGCATTATTATTAAAACGCCGACTTCTATACTCACATTAGGATCAAACTTGAGATTAGGCGCCGTTAAATACGCCGCCCGTCCGTCATTGAGCGTTATTCCGAAGCCGCACACAAGCGGGGAGTATTCTATGTCGTTCACGTGCGTATTGTCTTCTAATATCGGCTCAGCTGAAATTATCGGCAAAGAATTTAGTTTATGTTAGAAGAAAACGATCAAATTAAAACTATTTGGATATTAAATCGGGTTAAAATGATCCCGCCTAATGGAAATCGATGGATGAGGTCTACGATGAAACAAGCGTGCCCAGAATATAACATATAACCTTAACTGTAACCTGGGGGCCTACTCCGAAGTGCAAAGTGCGAATGTTCGGATCGGACCGACACATGGCCGAACCGAATATTATTGAAAAATGCGAAAAAAGTTCGGATCGGCTCAGTTGGGTCGGGACCACAGTCAATATTCGAAAGAGTGTAGGAGTGTAGGATCGGAACCGACCGAACGAAATAGTAACTTCATAGCAGGAAACGGCCGAACATTCGGCCGATACTACTTCGGAGTAGACCCCCTGGAACGGAACACAGACGCTGGTCGAGAGTTCTACACTTTGGCCGCGCGCATAATTAAAGTGGAAGAGAAGCGCTGAGTACGACTGGTCGAGATATCAACCTTATTTATTAGAAGGGGGACAAAGTGTCATTAATTATTTGGATTCCCCTCTCATACCTTAGAAAGGGACAAACCTATTAATGCAGCCATCCGAATTTCATACTTAGTCAATGAGAGTAAACAAAGCACTTATTGAAAAAGCCTTGGATAATATTAGAGACTGATTGACACAGTTAACTAATAGGGACTAAGTATTATGATTGCCTACTCTGTTAGAAAACTTAATAGCGCATTGTGTCTTCCTTATGTGAAAACTTAAGCCGAAAGAGATGCAAATAGTAGTATTTGCATCTCTTTCGGCTAAGCAAATAGTTTTTTATATAAAAATAACGTGTCAATATCGTTTTTGTGGTGTTCCGTCGATTCTGCGGATAAGTACTACATGACAGCACAAAGACAAGCTAGTGAAATGCTGCTAACATAGTATTAAGCTATATTTATTAAGACAAGTTTTGTTTTATAATAATTTGTAAAACTACTAGCGGACCCGGCAGATTTCGTCCTGCCCGGAAAAGCAGCGCCACCTACCGGGTCCAATTGTTTTCAAACCATCCAGGAACCCATTGAAATATACACACAAAATTTCATCCAAATCGGTCCAGCCGTTTAGGAGGAGTTAGATGACAAACACACGTACAGAAGAATTATATTATATTAAAATGTTAGTTTATCTATGAGCCATTGTAGCCTGAAATAAATGTATTATTCCCATAAATTGTGTATGTATAAATTGCAGACATAGGTCACAGATGCACAAACTCCCAGGCAGTAGGAGTATTAATATTAAATGAAGGCCATACAGTAATGTATCTATTCTTCGAAGTTATTTGCTGCCAGCACTACATAATTACATTAGCCTTGAAAGGCGATTCCAAGTTAAGAAACTGGTACGGACAGATTGGAAGTATTTGTATTGTTTTGTATAACGCTGGTGTCCGCAACACCACATCCAAGCGTGGATATATATATATATATATATATAGATAGCGTACCTACGCAAAATCGATAAAGATTAATCATTTTATTCTAATTTTGTCTTTGTTTATCTAACTTGATCTAATTTTGTTTAATTTTGTCTAGTTCTATGTAATTTAACCTTATTTTATGATCGTATGTGTAAATACTAGTATTGACTGATAGCTTGTATGTGTAGTGCAAGCTGTAAATATAAGTTTATTATTTAATCAAAAAAATCCTTCGATCTACCCCAGTTCCTCAAGAAACGCCTTGGTTTTACTGACTATCTCATGGAGAGTACCTGGGTTACCGAAGCACGTTTCATTTCATTACCTTTAGAAACCTGTTGGTTTATAGAGAACGGTATTCGTCCTAAATCGAGACAGTAGTCTCGGTTCTGTGTACCGTCCCATCGGTACCGCAGTAGGTGGGCTCTGGTGGTGCATACGAGGATCTCCGTGCCTGATATACAGCACATTCGAGTGATCTGTCCGTCCCATACCAGCACCTCTTTTAACTGGAAGGAAAGATTAAAAAATACTACTGACTTAAATACTTCTTGACATTTCAGATAAAAAACTTTTTTGCAAAAAAAATCAACCGACTTCCAAAAACGACACTACAAAGTGAAAAATAACTTTAATTTCGGAAGTCGGTGTCGTTGGGTTCGCATTTTCGTTGTTTGCCACCGACTTCCGAAATTAAAGTTATTTTTCACTTTGTAGTGTCGTTTTTGGAAGTCGGTTAACTTTTTTTGCAAAAAAGATTTTATTTTTCTCTTTTAAGTTGTAATTTTTACCAGAAATTTTGGTTTAAAAACCAAACTACTGAACCGTTATTGATGAAATTTCTATGGGACATTTGGGAAGTATACCCTTTCCAACAAAAAAATCATTTTTCAAATCGGCTGGCAAGCGACGGAGTTATGCGCGAACAAACATAAAAAAAATACAAACATCCGAATTGACAACCTCCTCCTTTTTTAGAAGTCGGTTAAAAAATCCTACAATATTAGTTTATAATTCTCTTTAAAAAAAAAGTTATTCCCAATACATAGGCATAGAGTTTTAAAAAAGTCTTTCACACGGGTGTGAGTGACAGAGACAACGCTTTACAATTACAAAGCCAAACTTTTTCTAAAACTCGTAATATTAAATAAACTAATGCCGAAACACACTGTTTCTAAATGTTGTGATGAAAAGGGGTAATAAAGTTTATAAGAAAATTATTTTCCCTTTAAACTTTAAAATTAACCCAAGCACTCATCTAAATCAATAATAAAGAGCATAATAATTAATTTTCGAAAACAACCTTTTAAACAGGGTGGAGTTGAATTTTGTATAAAGGGGAAAATATGAAATTTACGCGGACGAAGTCTCAGGCGTACTAGTAAAATATAATATGCATATACTGTGAATAATTACAGTAAGTAATGAAATTAGTATTTTTTATCGTTGAGTAAGTAGGCCACACTTTATTTTAAATATAAAGTAGGTACTTTGTGCTATCTATGCTCATGGGTTATTAATATGAGTATTTAGCAAAACTCTCTCACTTGCCTATTTCGCAAAAACCTAAAGTTAAACTACTGGTCATAAAAGTATTTTTATTACTAGATAATAACTTCTTTACTGTCAAATAAAATGCAAACCAGTGTGCCAGATGAATTCATTTACAATGCATTATGATGGGTTTCATTATACACCATACTAGCTTCTGCCAGCGACTACGTCCACATGTTTTGACATAACACAATATGTTCTATGGCTCTTGACAATATCGTAGATTTCTATCACTGACATATTTTTTTAAATTGGATCAGTGTTGTTCCAAATATTACCCCCTACATACAAACTCACAAATTTTACCTCTTTTAAACTCAATCATTTATTTTCTTACTTGTTCAAGTCATTTTTATAAAAAAACATTTTAAAAAACCTTCCTACCTCTATTTATTATTAGTATAGATGATGTCAACCATAGTGACACCATATTTATTGAATTTGTTAACACTTTTTGCCATGATCTGTCCGGTATGATGGACTATTGTTTTATATTATTTGAAGATACTCGTATAATATAATAGAACACACAGAAAAAAAGTAAAAGTAACTATGTATAGAATAAATATATTACCAGAGTGATTTTCAGTGATGGTATGACTTCTTTTACAAATAGCTCAGCGGAGTCTCGTCGGAGGCTAGCTGTGGGGGGGTCATATTGTTGGTACGCTGTCTGTTCACTGTGCACTTCTACATTATACAATATTAGATGGCCTTCTGATGTCTGGAATAGAGAAGGCAATGTTAAAGATGATAGCAACTAGCTATCTTATGATAGCTAATTATTTTTAAGGTTTTCATGATCAAAAAATTCTGATTCTTGCCTAGTTTTAATAAATTAATTTTGATTTTTGATCAGTTTCATTGTATGAGTAATGCAGAGTCAAAAGACTTAGTTAAGTAGTTAGCTAGGCTTTAGTTAAACCATTTTCAGTACTTCTTATTCTTTGTGTCACTGGTACAGGTGTATTTCAGGTCTTTGTTGGCCCAAAATTCACACCACTTCCAAGGCGTCATCGATGGTAGCGCAGAAGTGACTTGTACTAACTTTGGATTGTATTATTTATTTTAAATTAGGTAATTTAGGTGTCTGTGAGTGAGAAGAGTTTACTTTTCACCATTTAAAGAGTGTTTATCTTTTTGTAGCTTACTTTTTAAGTTTCAATTAACACTAATATCAACAAAAGGAGTATGTAAGATAGCATTCTGTAGTTTCTGCAGACCCCCATGGGAAAAAGGCGAGAATTCATGCATGTATCAAACAGGTCTTCTTACAATATATCTGAATCAATAATAACAACAATGCATTAAATATTTCTGATATTCATTACTTTACTTACAGAAATGCATATCATAGAAGAGTCCGGTTTCCACTCCACTCCGACATTGACTCCAAGTCTCTGGAGAGATTCTGTACTCCTCTTATGGTACACAATGGGGACAGTTGGCTAGAACAGAGACATTTGGATTATTAGGGACATCGGAAATTGAGACAAGCGGTACACTTTATAAATTAAATGATCAATATTAGTGTGGCCCTTAACCCTAGAATACTGATCTTATTATAATACCGATTAATACTAATTATCGCCTAGCAGGCTATTTTCTAAATAAATCGAAATCTTTAAACAAAACAGTAGGCAAGCATCTGCCTTGCATAAATTTAAAACCTTTTTTTTTCAGAACAACTGACTAGTCTTTAAATTCATTTTGAATATACCACCTTCCTTCCAAGCGGAGTTTTAGGGCACGTCTACCTACACTCTTATCTCTCAAAATACAGTGCTATGTGGTGAATCTTGGGTGATACTATTCCATCTCACCTTCAACACAGCCGTATGAAAATCTTTTATAAATATAAAGTATGAGGATGCTGATTTTTATCATCCCCTCAGGCAATGATTAGTACTCTAGAGTTAAAGTACAACTTAAATATTAAATGAGCCGTTTCATACAAAAAGTTTGTAAAAGCCAAAATTGACTACCACTACTTTGTATTGTAACTGCCTTTGACGTCAGGCTTATAGATGCAAACCAAGATGAATACAAATATTGTTGATTATTTATTATTCAATAACACATAAACAACAAACATATTACTATGATATATGGCTGATTCATAAGTAAACTCAAGTTTATTAAACATACAACATATAAAGATGTTGCAGCAGTAACTGCACTTTTGTATTGGAGGCACAAAAAAATATTGGAGATGCTTATTATTGATACTACAAAGATATGATTACCAGATAAAGACTTTACAGTGTTTTCTAATTTTCTAATCTTATAAAATTACTAATGACAACAGATTGTTATAATAGTCATATACAGTTCATATGGTTGTAAATTTCAGTAAACTGTGACCAAAGGTGGAATCCATGTAGTTTGTCAATTATGACCTCAATGTTCACACAAAAATATACATACCTTACAAAACCATACTGCGAGGCAGTCATCGCTCAACGAAGCAAACAATATCTTGTCTCTATTCGAAACGATTTGTTTTATAATTTGATTATCTGCACCTAGATTTTTCAGAACTTTGGGCCATCCTATTGGAAAGTACATTTTGATTATAAAACATTTGCCACTTTTATGAGAAATATAATTAAACACTAGACACCTCGATTAAATTGTGTCACTAGTTTCTGTTGTAAAATAATAAGTTCTGATATGATTTAAAGATATTAAAAATTTAATAACGCTTGAGCTTCCCAAAAACGTCAACACAATTCGCCACTGCCACTGGCCACTGTCACAAAAAAATGACACAATCATAGATGCATTGAAGTAGGACCTTTCGTTCGGTAAGGACAATTAATCAAAACTATTGTGATATTTTCAAATAAATATTGTGATGATTTCTGATATTTAAAAACAAAAGCTTTTGTTTTTTTAATCAAGGTATTGCAGTGCAGCTGCAGCCACTGCAGGCTGCTGCATCAGTCAGAACAGCATTGCCGCTTACTGTTTAAGGCCTGGATACACGCAGTCCATTCAGGCCGGTTTGTGCAACCCATTGATTTTGTGCTAACAAAATGTATCCACACAGTCGGTATACGTTCCAAGGTGTAGAGTAAGCCACTGGTTAAACATGCTTGCTTGTGCAAATCAATCAAATGCAATTTACGCAAGTTGTAAGATTGAGTGTATAACTGGGCCAGTGTTCCAAATTTGTTGACCAGTGTTAACAGATTTCAATGAATTTTATAATTTCTACTAATATACTGCAGTTGATTTTTATAAGTCTTTGACTATTCTTCTTTTATTAATTCCTGGTTGGATAGATAGCTAATAGAATTAGATATAGAATATTCTATTATTCTATCTATCTATACATCATACATACTATAAATTGAATTGTTGTGTCTGGCTGTGTGATCGCGCCAAACCCCGCAACGGATTTTGATGCGACTTCTAACATCATTTAAAGAATTGATTCTGGAAGGTTTTTATATATTTTTTTCTTTCTTCTTGGTAACTGAGCCTAACGTTCCAACATATGATACACGAAACAAAAATGTTCACCGATGATTACCTTTCAAAACTCCTTGTTGCACTATATGGTATGGTATTCTTTACGTTGCGAGATACAAAAAATACTGGTCCACCCAAATGCAACCATTAGAATTTGTTACTTTTGACATTGCGCCATTTGGCAATGGCACCACCACTTCGGTTAGTTGGCTGAATTTTGGTTGGTTTACATCTGAGGTTGTAAGATAAAAGAAAAGAGAAAATTAAAGTCATAGACTAGTCTATCCATTGATATATCAATGAGTAATAAGAGTATATCATAATTAAAGTTTAGATTTAGTTTGGCAACACTGGTTTTTAGCAATCCGATGCTAACAACAAAAAATCCTCATTTTTCTTGATTATGAAAATAATTGTGATTGTAACGCGATATTTCCTAATTTGCCGTGTACATAAATAATATGTAACTGTTATAGTGGTTGAAGCTACCTTATTCCAATAACATGTCTGAGAATAAGGATTCACAGGAGGCCAACCTCTGTCTAACTGAGGATGCATTTGATCGGTTTCAAGCAGTTTCAATGTATCAGGAAGAGGAATACATCACTCTGCCTGCAGTAGTATCAGCAAAGCCCAAGGAACCAGATCCCGGCGAGTTAGGTCATCTCAGTTATGTTAATGAGGTAGTTATAACTACCGAGAACGAAGTAAACAGCACAGTCAATGACAACACGGAAGAGACGGTGTCTGAGATGGAGCAAGAAACCTTCGAAAATAATTCTTACTTAGAAGCAACTGCCAACTTAGACGACGGCGATATAAACGAAACAGACCACGATTATGTACCGCAGGATGTTACCAGAAGAGGCAGAAAAAAGAAACATGTGATTAAAAATGACACCGAAACAGTCTCCAACAACATGACGATCCTCGGTGAAAAACAAAGCAGTGACATTCAGGTAAACTCTGAACAAGAATCCTCCGTTATGGTAAACTCTGAACAAGAATCCTCCGTTATGGTAAACTCTGAACAAGAATCCTCCGTTATGGTAAACTCTGAACAAGAATCCTCCGTTATGGTAAACTCTGAACAAGAATCCTCTGTTATGGTAAACTCTGAACAAGAATCCTCAGTTATAAGTAGCACTGTACCTCGTAGAAGAGGTAGAAAACCTAAGCCTAAACCTGTTCCTCCAGAACCTGTTACTACACCAGGGGTTAATCAGGATAGTTTGAATATTTCTAGCTCTCGACTTAGTTCAGATCCGGAAACTTCTGATATAGCAGCCAGTGTTAAGAGAAAGCGTGGTCGACCACGAAAATCAATTCAAAATGACCAAAATAATTCTAACAAAGACTTCTCAAGCGAGATGAGTGGTTCTGACAGCAACAGAATTGATGACGTGCTTCTTCCCCGCAAGAGAGGAAGACCAAGAAAAATACAATCTGTAAATCTTCTGAATAAAATAAAAAATAATACAGAAATCCTATCAAATGACCTCATAAGTATAGAAGATTTAAATGGGACACAGTTAACAAACACACACAATAGAAGCAAGGAATTGGTAGATTTAGATATATCTAAAATAGAAAATAGAGACTTGGATAAGAAAATATTTAGTGACTCAGATAATGATGAGCTGGATGACATTACCTTAAGTAAATTGAAAAAGCATCCTGAAACATCAAAATCTGCTGATGAAAATAATTTGACAGAAAATTACAAGGATGAAAACTTAACAAATAGCAGATCTAAATTTACTGTTTTAAATCCCTCACCAAGTAAACAAAGAAACTTGCATAAAAAAGGGAGAGGTCGAAAACCTAAAAAAGTACTTGCAGACATTGCTCAGAAAGATCAAATGGAAACTATTGACAAAACCGAGTCTTTGGCATTGAGTTCAGTATCTAATAATGAAACTAATTTAGAAAAATCCCATACAGACTCTGACGACAATGAAAATTTGACCCTGAGCCAATTAAAAGAAACTAACATTGACTTAGCAAACACTGAAAATAATAACACAACTGTAGTATCAACTACTAGTGATAAAGATGTTGATGTTGATGTTGAAACCAACAGTGATGTTATTAAAACTCCAACAAAACGCAATATTAAAATGCCTGTTATGTCAGACTTTGAATACTATGACAGTGTTATAGAGAAGGAAGACACCGGAAATGAAGCAGATGCTAATAATGCATTACTTATCGAAGACACTTCTAAAAGACCTATTCGTAGAAAAGTTGCGAAATTACGTTATGAAGAAGAGTCTGATGAAGATCCCTTTGCTAATGTTGAATTATCTGATGATGATGAACCAAGGAAAGGAAAAAAATATTACTCTGATGATGAATATGTACCTGGCAGAAGAGGAAATAAAGATATAGATTCTACAGACAGTGAAATTGATCTGATTAATGAAACACACCCAAAGAAGAAAAAGTTACGTAAGAAATCAGACAATCAATCTCCACAGAAAAAATTAAAATTGGATCAGTCAATTCATGAAGTGGAAAGTGATGACGTAGAAGAATGTGTACCACCTGCTACAGTCGTAAAACCAACTGATGAGGACAAACCAAAAAATTCAAAAGTCTGGGGTTGTAGCAACGAGTTTGAAAACTTCCTTGCTAAAAAGATTCAAGGAACTAATTTAAAAATTAAAAAAGTGTCAGCAAGTGCACCAACTGAGAACAAAACTCTTGAAATACCTGTGCTAGACCAAGGAGCAAAGAAGACCTATGAGATGTGCAGCCAAACAAATGTGATTCATACTTCAACCATTGGTGTGCAAACCACTACACCTTATGATATTCCCATGAAGGAGAACATTGCTTTAACAGCAGAACAGTCCGAAAAAGCATGTTATTTCCTAAACAGTATTGTGAAAACAACTTCTGAGTTAGGTACACTGATGACACAAAAATCTGAAGATTTTATCAAAAAGAAAATAAACACTACTCATGTCACCGACACCATGAAGATGGATTACTGTGTGAAAAAATCATTCTTATTATTCAAACTAGCTAAACATAATCTAATGCAGATGGAAGAGGATCTCGCGAAACAGTATGATGAATTTCTAAAAACTAATAATTTAACAGCATGTAGGGAGCTACCAAAACAAATAGAAGCCTCGGCAAAACAAGCAAGTAGTGACAGTGATTGTGAAATTGTTGAAGAACCAGCTACACCAATTTCTGTGAATAAATCTAAGGGAAAACCAAAATTTAATCCTAAAACTGTATTTCTCAACAAAGAACTGTCTATTAAGATTGCAAAAAAGCCATCTGAGACCAACAAAAAACTCGATATTAAGGGGCGGCACACTGTATGGATTAACGACACAGTGATGGTAAAAAAGGTTACGCAGTCTTTTTTAGCCCAGGACAGCCGCAATAAAAAACCTCCCGATAATAATATTACAACAAAAATGGTAAGTGATTTTTTTAAGAATTATTACCGTCAGAAAGCAATATCAGTTTGTGCCCCTTTCATAACCGCAGATTGGCTTAATGTGAGCAAAGAATGTGTGTGCAACTATTTTGTTGTAAAGCCAGTTCTATATAATAATAATAATGATGTAAATTATTCTGCTAATGGAGGAATTAGCACAGAAAACAATGGCAGTACCTCGGAGACAAATCATGCTATAATGCAAATACCTAACAAAACCACATTAACATGCCCAGAGACCCTTCTTAAACTGTGTTTTCGGATTGTGAAAAATCAAATACATGATAAAAGATATGTCAAAAAAGTTAGTCATCAACACATACAAAATGAACTTACAGATGGGAAAGACCAGCCAATGACATTAATCCGACAATGCCTGAGAGTCCTGACTAGTAAAGCTGATAAAACTGTGGAAAGGAGGCCAACACCATCAAAAAACATAACCCCTAAGGATGTATCAACTGTACCACCTCTTAAAATGCTCTGCCACCAAAGAATGGTGGAATTACTATCCAGCTCAGGCAAAAAGGATTCCAGAGAAGAACAAGAAGTGGCAGAAACAAGGTGTAGTACAGAAGAATCTAATTATTTGATTTCTACCTGTTCTTCAAAATATTCATCATCATTAATTAAGATAAATAAAATCAAGTCACTCTTGTCTTTATGTGTTGAATTCATACAAAGTAAACAAGTTTTTTGCCACCAAAGAATGGTGCCATTACTATCCAACTCAATCATAAAGGATGTCGGAGAAGAAGAAGTGGCAGAAATCAGTTGTAGTACACAAGAATCAAATTATTCGATTTCCATCTGTTCTTCAAAATATTCATCGCCATCAATTAAGATAAATGAAATCAAGTCACTCATGTCCTTATGTGTCGAATTCTTACAAAGAAAACAAGTTATTGAATCAAGTTATATCACTAGTATATTAAAACCAAAATTATTAAAAACCTCCGCTTTTGAGTGTGTCAAACAATTGATATATGGAGATATGGATGATACCTTACTTGAAACTAGTCAGTTCAATTTAAGTGATCATAATGATGGAATTATGATTGAAGGCTTAACAATAAATAGTGTAAATACATTATCAGAGGAAGCATTCCTGAATCTTGAACATTTACAAGTGGATAATCCAGATAGCTCTGATGAGTATGTAAATGACTTTGATAATGATGGCCATTATGAGCCAGACTTTAATAATGAAATTGAGGAAGAAAACCCAGCTGAACCCGAAACCAGTTGGGTATCACAAGTGCAAGTGCATGAATTTAGGTCATGCTTCAACACCACTAACACAGATGTCAATGAAGGGGAAATGGTTTCAGTTGTTACTCAAATCAAACTTGAACCTGAAGATGATTTGCCTGATAATCTAGATACGCTGGCGCATGTGAAAACTGAACCAATTCATGGACTTAACGAAATGACAATTATACCGGAAGTCAAGCCAGAAGCCATAGATGTCTTGGGTTCTTCACCACTAGAACTCCACAGACAAAATAGTAGTAGTTACGATGTCGAAGCATTCGAACAATTTGCTGCTTCCAACAAAATTTTGCAGGAATTTCAAAATGACGACATCTTCAGCCAAAGTTCGCACAGGATACGCAGACAACATGAACCTGATTACGAAGAAGATGACATGAGCATGAGCCTCCTAGTCCCACAGACATACGAACCTTTGACTATTGAAACTGCTAAAGGAAGATTAATGGAAAGTAGTTCTGATGATGATAGTTCTAAAAATAAAAAGGTTACAGGGAAAAAGAAACCTGATAAACGGAAAGGTAAACAGAAAAAAGCTGATCCAAAGACTATAAACAAAGAAACACCTACATTGGTGAGTAAAGATAAGCCAACTAATGACGAAGTTGCTAATTTAACCAAAAAAATGAGAGACAGAATTAGACAAGAGGAAAAAAAGGAAGATTCTACAGATTCCGAACCTGAAAATTTACCGTTACGTCTTAGAAGCAGGAAAGAACAAGAAAAGTTAAAACAGGTGCAGGCCAGTAAATCCAAAAAAAGTGAGATACAATGTAACAATGTAGATTCTACTGATCAAATTGATGATGATGCGAGTGATTTTACTGGCTTTACAGCTATTGATCAGAACGAGATATCTAACTATCAGAAATACATGAAATATGTGTATGACAAAATTATACCAGGCAAAGAAGATGAGAGTGTCACAATAAGTAATAAGGTTGCTGAAGTAAAAGAAACTCATGAAGAACCATTAATTTCTAATGAACCTGTAGAATTATTGGAGTGTGAACCCACAATGCCTATTTTTGATGATCCAGTAGGCTCTAAAAGATGTACCAGAAGAAGCAAAGGAAAAGTTGAAATAGCTAAGAAGGAAGAAATATCAAAGAAAGAGGAAATATCAAAGAAAGAAGAAAAGTCAAAGAATGAAGAAATATTAAAGAAAGAAGAATTATCAAAGAAGGAAGAAATATCAAAAAAAGAAGAAATATCAAAGAAGGAAGAAACTTTTAAGAAAGAAATATCTGTAAAGAAAGAAGAAGTTTTAAAAGAAAACGTTGTAGAAGAAACTCCTTCATTTGTAGACCGCCATGGTTGGCACTGCTATCCAGTTGATGGAGCCGATGGAAAGTTATACCAAAGTTCTTGTGTAGCTTTGGAGAAACTGCCTGAATCTTTTGTCCAGACATATTTTGAGTATCAAGGCATTGCAACCAAAAATGTTGATGACCAAGAGATTGACAGGTAAAGTAACCATTTCTTTTTTAATCCCTTTTATAATAGTTGCCTGAAACATATATATTTTTTTTATATTGACAAGTATGTTAAATATGCATAATTTATTTAATTTTATAGTTATTTATGCTTTATATTAACGTTTGTAATACTTTCAGGTTGACAAACTTAAACTCTTTGAATAGAACAGTTCAGTTGAACTTGAGTAAAGGTAAATTAAAGCCTAAGCGGGATGCTAAGGGTGACCACACGTCTGAAGCGGGCAGTCGGGCTGAAAGTCCCACTTATTCTGACCATTATGCTGAGCTGGAGCCTTCAGACGATGAAGGAGCCAATGTTGATGATGAAGTTGCTCCGCCTGTTGTAAGTGTCTATACTTATGTATCTTCTATATCTATTACTAATAATAAAACTGAAGAGATTCAAAATGGCGGCACAGACCTTCAAACCTCTTTTCTTGTTAGAAAATGGTTTATTACTTAATTTTATGTAAAATTGAATAAAGAAAAAACGATTCCTACCCATATGAGAAAAAAAAATATCTTCCAAAATGAATAACAAAGGATTACCTTACATCCACAGCCACTAAAACACACCGAAAACACGTTAGCAAAGAACCTTCTCATGAACGACAACGAGAGTGATTCAGATTCCGGCGTCAAGGTGAAAAAAGAACCTTCAGATGGTAGCGAAAAGACCAAACTTAGTAGCATGTCTAAGAAGAAAGTAGAAGTTGAGGTAGAAGATGGCGCAGACCTGATGCTGACGGCTGACAAGATGATGAACAAAGAACTGAACTTGTTGCATGCTCCCGTTGTGGTGACTGACGATGTTCAGAACACGCCGTCTAAGGGACCTGTTACGAGGAATAAACAGGTAATATGTTATTATGTTTGCGAGTTAGAATTTCTTGCCCGTTCTTCTCAGTAGGAAGAACCTGCGACGCTTTGGAATGGGCAACTAGCTTCATATTTGTGACTGGCCGACCTCTTGACAATTTAAAAGTGCCTCTAATTGGTTTAATTGAAATAAATGCTAGCAGTCACAAAATATTAGCAGTGTAGTCACTTTGCAGTTATACGAAGACATTTCCGTTTCTAACAGTTTTTTTTTTTTTAAATTATTTTCACAATGATATAAACCTCTTCATAGGTATTTCTTGGTCTTCTTGCTTTTAAATGTTTTATTTGAAAAAATAGTATCTCGATCTTGCTAATTCCTGGGGCTGCAGTCTCGACATTCATAGCGATCGCTTTACGACCGAATTCGGTCGCAAAGTCCTGACACTCCATACATTACACCTGTCTATCCGGGACTTTGCGACCGAATTCGGTCGTAAAGCGATCGCTATGAATGTCGAGACTGCAGCCCCTGGAGCCCCATGACTGCATTATACCGTCATAATACAGTACTAGATCTTTTTTATATGTCTTAATTATTTTCGAACGGATCAAGTTTTTATCTGAACAACTTCATTTATGACCTCATTTATTTTCCTTATCGCAGTTAGGGCCGAAACAAAGCTAATAACAAAATCCTAATTGCTGCTAATTATTTTTATGTTTCTTCAGAAAAGTACAACGAAAAATCAACCGTCTACCAGCCAAACGAATAATGACGAAGATTCTTCTTCTGAAGAAGAGAAGCAGTGGGTGAGCACCAAAGAGAAGCTTCTCAAAAGAATGGGCAAGAAGGACCAAACCAGGTATTGTCAACCATATCTTCTTATATTTGTTGTTTATAAAATTGAAATGTATCTATCTATCTCACAGTAGAATAAGGTGATTAGATATAAGTCTTATTATAATAAGGATTAAGTAATGATAAATAATAAGTTGAATGGGAATTAATAATAATAAGTAATAAGGTGTTTTATGTTAGTCTATAATTATCAAAGAAATAAATAATAAACGTTTCTGTGTTAATACTATGTCCTTTGTTTTTCATTTATCCTGGGTATTAATTCTACCATTTTGTCGAAGACTAAGTCGGTTTGGTGGTTAAGCGTTAACGCATACCAAACCCAACAAACTATCTACTTTAGTATCCTCAAAACCGAGTTTCAAGATGTAGTGTAAAATGAGTTTATTGAATCAGACGTCTAAGGCAACAATATAAAGGGACTATGCAAAAAATCAGGTTCCTCAGTAAGGTGCTGTAAATTCTGTAAAAGTTGTGGATAACTAAGTCATAACTTTTTCAATACAGAATTTCTATCCTGTAATTTAAAGGGATTGTGGGTTAGTGTTATCCATCTCTGTAATGAACAACATACACTTTATCTATCCTCTTGTAATCTAAATTAATTCCTAGCTTTAAGGCTGACGCGCATTTGGGTGAGCCGCGCCGCATTGGAAATATCCTTCCATATAATTTTCGTTCATTTTTAACCGACTACAAAAAAGCAGGAGGTTCTCAATTAGACTGTATTTTTTTAACCGACTTCAAAAAAGGAGGAGGTTCTCAATTCAACTGTATTTTTTTTATTTTTGTTACATCAGAACTGTTATTTATTAGCCGATTTGCAAAATTCTTTTGTATGTGAAAGGACATACTTTCAGATTGGTTCCATACAAATTTCATCAAAATCGGTTCAGTAGTTTGGTTTAAACCAAAATTACGGATAAAAATTCAAGTAAATAAAATTGCGTCGTTTACTTTTCACAACTAAAAAGTGAAAAATAAAAACTTTTTTACAAAAAAAAAAACAACCGACTTCCATAAAAACACTACAAAGTGAAAAGTCGGAAGTCGGTGGTGAAAAACGAAATACAAAAACCAAAGACACCGACTTAAAGTTAAATTTTTCACTGTGTAGTGTTTTTATGGAAGTCGGTTGTTTTTTTTTTTATAAAAGTTTTTGTTCGAGGTATGAACTATCGCAAACTAAAGTAATTTTTTTGCATCCCGCTGCGGCTGTAACAGGAGCTTGTCTTTTAAAAGCTGTTAGATGATAAAAGAAATATCACATAATAATTATTTTAAAATATTTATTTGAATGTACGCAGTTTGGACGACGCCAAGCGCGCCAAGCTTGTCAGCGAGTTCATAGAGAGGCGCGGCGGCTGCCCTGACTCACACATACGACCGCGCAGCACTCGCACGCGCCGCTCCGGCAAGAAGTTCCTGGAGAGGCAGAAACAACTTGGGTATGAAAAACTCCATAATTATACTCTATGTAAACCAGCGCAGGAACTTCTAAGGGCCGGCGCCCACTGGCGGCACGGCACGGCAAGGGATTTTTCAATTTATATTCATCATTGAAATTTCAATTTTATTGTCATACATTTAAGTTATATAATTCTATTCGTCGCATAAAAATCCCTTGCCGTGCCGTGCAGCCAGGCCCAAAGATTTGAACACTTTGTGTGGCAAATGTCAAATATTTGTATTCAAAATTTGCTCAAATACCCGTGCCACAGATGGCAACTTTGGAAGCAAATGCTTTAGACTAAAAACACCCATCTTAGCAAGGGAATTAAAAATCCTCAAGAGTGTTCGCGCCCTCTCGTTTGCTCTCTGGACACTGCATAATAAGTTTTATTATTCAATATCATCTAAATATCTTTTGTTCTGCGCTCCTATTTGCTTTGCACTGAGCTTTAAAATCTCATCGCCATGTCGAGGACAAAATCGATAGATAAGTGGTAAAAATAAGTTTGAAGAAACTTATAAAATGTGTATTTTATTTTTCAGAATATTATCAAGAGAGCTGTTCGGAGAATCGCCAGACGCGTGTATGTCCAAAAGATCTCAAGCTAGCTTGTTTAGAGGACGACGTAATATCAGGAAGGTAAATCTGCTTATCAATTTATTGTCTGGAAAACTAGCTTCGCACGGGTGCATTCTACTGATGTAGTGACATGTCAAAAATTAGGATTTCTGTGCTATAAAAGGTCAAATTAAATTAGCTGGTGAAACTTCACAGACGTGATTGGTATCCATATTTAATGACAGCAAAACAAAACAAAAACCATTTTCTGAACTCATAATTTCAATTTAACTATGCTACCGGCGGCCGATAACCCGAATCAGGTATAGTTTGTACTTGAAATGAGTTTTATTTTTGTTTTATTGTCATTAGACATCGATACCTGTCACGTTTGTAAAGTTTCTCCAGCTAATTTAATATGACCTTGTTACTGTTAGCCTGCATCACCCCACTGCTGAGCAAAGCCCCCACGACTTCCAGCTCTTTCGATCCAGGGCTAAAGTGGACCACTGGTTGTTTGTTGACCCTGTTTTTAAGTTAAATATTAACAAATATTGTTTCACAGGTTATAGACAAGAAATCTCTGGCGCGCAGTACTGTCGTGGCAAATATGGAGGAATTCGAGAGAAAGAGAAGACTGAATGCTAAGCAAGCCAAATTGGTAAGCTTTTAAATCTAACATTACTGACCAATCTCATCTTTATTTAACTGTAACTTAAAAATAATTATTCCTTAGAAGAATCGCTTGTATTGACCTTTTACCAATACAAAACATACCTTATCTCTAATTACGCAAAGTTTATTTTGCATTATCATCAAATTGTGTCTCATTCGTACAGAGGGAGTTTTATAACGCTGACCCTTGTCAAATTTGCGTTATTTGACCAATACAAAATATACATTATCTCTATATTTACAAAGTATATTTTGCATTGCCAATGTTTCTGTCTCGTTCGTACAGAGGGAGCTACTAGGCTGCGAAGAGGGCGTGAACGTGCTAGTCATTAATGACGAGGTGTGTCTGGAGTATGACTTCGAAGAGAACCGCCCCGTCGTCACCGTGCACCCCTTCTTCACCAAAGTTATGAAAGCTCATCAGGTATGGAGATAAGCTTTTTGGCCTCGTATAGAACATTTGTTTTTTTTATTGTTTTCTGAAATCGCCAACCCGCCTTGAGCAAGCGTGGCGATCAATGCTCGCGCCTTTTCGGGATGAGAAGAGGCCTTTGACATGCAGTGGGACAAGAATAGGCTGGTATTATTATTATTACATATTTTATTTTTCATTTTTAGGTTTCAGAGAGAGATAGTTTTCATGGTTTTTGAGATGGCTACAACTTTATGAGAGCTTCTACAAACTTATACTAGATGGCTCTGTATTAAAAAACGCATATTTAATTTCCACTTTCTCTTTCTGTCTCTCTCTTTCTATTATATAAGAGTGTGTGTGCGTGCAAGTATCGTGTAAGGAACTTCGTTCCTGACCGTACAGGTTGTTTATTCTTGGGATAAAAGTTATTCAAAAATCGGTAATTTTCATAGTTACTGTATTTGGCAACTGGGTTGTTATCAGCTGCAATATTGTCTTGGAATCTGCGTCACTTGTGGCTGCGTTGGCTATCAAAATATATTTTCTGCACGAAATTTGACATTTAGAAATTAAAGTACCATTTTACTGATTATTACAATCCTTTCTCTATAAGTATCTTTTTGAGCAAAGATGGATGAATGGTAGTTGTATCTGGTAATCATGAAATTCTTTTTTTTTTTTGTACAGTACGAAGGCGTGAAGTTTATGTGGGACGCTTGCTTCGAAAGCCTGGCGGAGTTAGAGGCAGGAAGACCGGGTGGAGGCTGCATCCTCGCTCACTGCATGGGACTTGGCAAGACCCTGCAAGTGCTGGCGCTGTTACACACGGTACGTACCTACGAAGGTGTCTGATAGCCATTGTAACTGACGATTCCTTGAGTGGAGACTGCGAACCGGCAAGTGAAGCGTGGCATACCCCCTAGCTAGTAGGACGATCTATCGTAAAAAGAAGGCGATGCAGCTGTTATTGCGCAACTTCGAGACAACTTAGAATACTACCTAGATACCTATCATGTTCAGCAGCAGTCCTTGGGAAGTTGAATGGCTGAGCTTTCGTTACATCCCGTTTCCGAATTTTTACCCGCAGCGTACGGCCGTAAATGTTGCGCAAACGCACCCAATGACATATTGTTTCCACAGTCATAGCACAGCAAGTCCTTTCATGTCTTTTAACGGCGCACCACGTTTGTTGCCAGGTATTGACTCACCCCGGCGTGAAAATGCAACGCGTTCTCGTGTGCTGCCCTCTGTCGACCGTACTTAACTGGGTCGACGAGATACACAAATGGATCGGACCTGTAACGAATCAGATCAAGGTAAGAAATAGTGGATATGCGCAATAGTGGATTGCGTGTATAAAGGTGCAGAGACGTCCTCGCGCAAACTGTAACCATGAATCATGTGCTAAACACATGATTATATACCCCCCTGGCGTAAAAACTTTCGCTGGTAAACAAAAATGTAAAAAAACTCGAGAGGTGTCAAGGGACACCCGGATGGAACGAAGTTCAAAGAGAGAGAGAGAGAGAGAGAGAGACAGACAGAGAAACACGCGCACGCCGCACGGCTTATAACTATAGCAAAAAGTGTCGTTCCAACTTTTGGTCTTAATTTTTTCCGTCTAGCCCCCTTTCGCAACGCGCGATAAGGTACTTCGTTCGAAAAAACAGCTGTTTCATAGAAAAGTGCAATACCTACGCGGTCAAAATGTATGGAATAGCAATTTTTTTTTTAAATAACCAAATAATTATAACAGATTGCGCGTCGATGTCCCTGCCACCCTTTATTATACACGCAATCCACTATAACAATTTTAAAATAATTAGGTTTAATCTGTGCAAGACTGTTGGCTGCGAACTTGCGTAGTGCTGAGTGAGTTTAAATAAAAACTGCGCAAAGTTCAGAGCCGCCTCGAAGTTGGGCCGTAGTCTCTATAACATATATTGTAAATATTCTTCCGTACCATGTGACCAACTTGTTTCATTTCTTTTTTCAAGCAACGTAAAATAAAGAGGAAATTACAGGTATAACTTTCATATTTTTTTAATAAAAAGGTAAAAGGCACGAACACAAAAGTCTACACAAAACACTTCCGTTCCCACAGGTATTCGAACTATCAAAACTGAAGAAAACATACGAACGTGCCTACCAGCTCGAAGACTGGTACAACGGAGGCGGTATATTCATCATAGGATACGAACTCTTCCGAAGTCTATCGACTCTCGACCCGTTCCTTGACGACGTACGACCTACGATCGTCAACAAAATACGTACAGCCCTACTCGACCCCGGTCCAGACATAATAGTCTGCGACGAAGGACATTTACTAAAGAACGATTGTTCTGTACTCGCGGTAGCAATGAGCAGGGTTGTCACGAGAAGAAGGATTATACTGACGGGGACGCCGATGCAAAATAATTTGAGAGAGTATTATTGCATGGTGAACTTTGTGAAGCCTAATTTGCTGGGAACTTATTCGGAGTATTCTAATCGGTAAGTTGAAGATATGAATTTGACTGTGTAAAACAGCCCGATTTAAAGGGGATTGAAGATTTTTATATGGACTTTGGCATAGGTACCTACAATTCCGCCATTTTGATTTTTTTTTCAAAATGGTGGCGGAATATCTCGGAAACGTGACACTATGTGGTTTGATCTTATTGTTTTCTGTTTGCATTGATATCAGCTATCGATTTATATAGGATCCAAGCGAGGCCGCCATTTTGAAAAAAAACAAACACGAAATGGCGGAATGGTAGGTATGCCACGGATCTTCAAAACCTTTCATGGCGGTTCTGAAGTGCGCTACTCGCTGCGCAGTACTTCACTCCTCACCCCCGCTGACACGTGTATTTTTTACAAGACTTCGCAGTGACTCGCTTTATGTTCTGAGCCCCCATAAAGTTTGAATCGGGCTCTGGGTATTTCATTTTTCAAGCTACACTGTCCGCTTCTGTGAAAAAGTCTCGGGACCTTATGATTTCTTAATATCTCTTACTTTGTTGATTATTCTAGCCAATCCGTATGTTTTATGATTTTATTATAAATATTTCATGCGCCTAAAGTCTTACTAACCTGTCTGCAGGAACTTCAAAAGGCATGAAATAAAATGAAAATATTTTTTTTAAATTCTAAACTAACCTTTATTTACTTTCGTATAGGTTCGAAAATCCAATAATGAACGGCCAACACCGCGACTCACTAGAAGAAGACATAAAACTAATGAAGGCTCGTACACACATCCTTCACAAAGTACTGGAAGGTTGCCTTCAAAGACAGGAAGCTTCAGTACTCTACCCGTACTTGCCTAAGAAGCACGAGTATACAGTCTTTATAACACTAACGCCATGCCAGTGGGACTTGTACAAGCACTACTTGCATACCTATGGGAACAAGACTAAACAGAGCATATTGAAGGACTTCCATATACTACAGAAGATTTGGTCGCACCCACAGGTGTTGCACAACTTTCAGACGAAGGCTAGAGATCGGGATGAGAAGAACAGGATTAAAGGTATGTTTATTTTATTATGTGAAGACATTTAATTCAAGCTCAAAAACGTCTACAATCTGCGATGTTCAAATGTGTACAGACGCCAGCAGATCAAGCTACTACAATATGTCAAATTTCTTTAAATATTGTTGTTGGTTGGTATTTATTTATTTTATTGGTACAAAGTTGATTGGGAAAATTTGACATTTTCGGGTATCTTGATGTACTGGCGTCTGTACTATGTTTTGTGCCGACACATTTTTACAATATCTTGAGACTAAGGGCGCGTTCACATCTAACGTCCGTTTTACAGGTCCGTTAAAACGTGTATGTTATTAGCATATGTAGTTGTATGAGCGAGTTCACACATAATACAGTATTCCGGATCCAGTAGAAAATACCGATCCGACAAAATAAGAAGCAATCCGTTTTACAGGTCCGTTTAAACATATGTGTTATTAGCGTATGTAGTTGTATGAGCCAGTTCACACATAATACAGTATATCGGATCCAGTATACTGATCCGATCTCTTAAAATCAGTCCTGTGTGAATACTATCTCCAGTAGCGACGGATCCGTTAAAAAGGATCCTGTAAAAACGTACGTATATGTGAACGCGCCCTAAGGCCGCATTTACATTACTGTGTTGTGTCGTTTCGCCTTCTGACGCAGTTTCAGCCAATGATTTGACGTAGTCCTGAACAGATTCGTTTGATTGGTATATTACGCGTCACGACACAATATAACACAGTAGTGTGCCGATGGCTTAACTGTACTCTCGCTGTGTCGAATTACCATCCATTCGTCTCTTGAGAGCCGCCCTAACCCCGCGTTCTATTAAAAAGCGATCGTCGCTTTCATAATATGGCACTTTTTGATCGGAAAACCGGTAAACTCCCTCTGTCGGCGCGACCACGCGTTCACCGATTCGCGACGATCGTTTTTAAATAGGACGTGGACTGGACCTCGCCGCAACAAATCGCGTGCGAGCATTGACGTTGAAAAAGTGCGAGTGTTTCGTTGGTATAGTTGTTAGTAAAAAGAACCAAAATCGAAGCCATAATCGTATAAGAGATACGTTTCTTCACAAATTATTATTCGTAGATCAGTAAATCTACTATGAATGTTGTGTAAGCTGTTGCGATTAAAATTTAATTAAAAGACAGAGCAACCGGTTTGTGAGCTTCGCGTCGCAAGATCTCTCAATGGCTTTTTTTATTGCATAGTGTCCCTAAATCCATTTTCTGTAGTGGCGACTCTATCTATGTATAAAATTATCAATTGTTTTCATTTGTTGTTTCAAGCGATGGAAATGAAAGAGGAAAGTACAGGTATCTCGTCCATTAACTTCGTTCGCGCACGTTTATTAGACTACAATACATTATATCCATTACCTAACCTTCACATAGGCCAACGTAATACACGAAAGCCGCATTTTAGTTGCGTTACATCGAATATTGGTGGCAACAATGTCGCAAAACGTTTGTTTCTTTGAATACTGAACATCTGCCTGTTGCGCCAGCAACACTGCAACATTGCTTGTAGCCAGCAACACGTTGCCCGCCACACAAAAATATATTGCTGTTACAATATTGCGCATCTTTTTTTCCTACTGTATGAGCATAGCGCGTTAGTATGACAAAGACTTGTTTGCAATATTAAAGAGCAACCATAGAGCTCTTACGCATGCTTTTACTATTTAGCTCTAACAGTAGTGCCTACATACTTTGCCAAACTAAAGCCTCATTCTTACTTGTGGCATTCAAAAAAATTGAAGCAGCAAATGACTTTCATCGTCTGAACACTGTTTATATTAGAGCAAGGAATTTCAGATAATTTTCAAGTTATGGAATAACAAACTGAATGTTATTCTTAACAAAGCTCAAATTCCATTCCAACCAAAAACTTATTAAGGTTTTTGCTACAAATGGACACTCAAAAATAAACTTAAAATACATTTCTTTAAAGTAATGGATGGATGTAATGGCGATGGAATGTAA
This sequence comes from Apamea sordens, assembly GCA_945859715.1. Lineage (NCBI taxonomy): Eukaryota > Metazoa > Arthropoda > Insecta > Lepidoptera > Noctuidae > Apamea > Apamea sordens. Next base: position 5,627,439 of record OX244002.1, read on the forward strand.
ATTATCTGAGATTATAAACACTGCCATAGACAGTTTTTGTTACTTCAACTTATGCATACTACAGGCAATTAAAATGCACTGTGTAAATCTGCATCCGTCTGTAATACACTCTAACCGAATCCTTATTTTCACAGCGGAGAAACTCGAAGATGACTTAGCGACCGAGGACCTGGAAGAAATAAAGCCGAATCCGACTGAAGACCTGTGGTGGCTGGAATACTTGGACGGCGGCAATATGTTGGAGACGCTTGATAGCTCCAACAAGTTCGTTGTAGTCTTCCGGATATTGGACGAGTGTGTCGCGCTGGGGGATAAAGTGTGAGTTATATAAGTTTACGCATAGAATAAGAATGTATAGACGCGAAACTACCACTCCAAACGCATTATAAATGCAGATCTATCCCGTTGGTCTCGTTGTTGCAAGCACGACTGCTTAGCGTAAGGTCTTGGTTTCGATTCCCAGGTCGGGCAAAATGTTACATTAGGTCTTTCAACAGCCCGGATTTTGGAAGTTGACGGATAAATAAATATCTACGACGAGTGCAATAAAATAAAGAGCAAAAAAACTAGCACATGCTTTCAGTCGTATTTATAAATACGAAAACATTTGTCGTAAGTATTAATCCGACTGGGGTGGTCAATATGTTAAATTAGTGTCCTTTTAGGTGTGACACATTCAAACGATATCTTTCTTGTCCACAGTCTAATATTCTCCACGTCACTATTCTGTCTGGATGCTCTAGAATACTTCCTGAAGAAGATCAACAAGTGGTCGTTAGGGCACGAGTACTACCGGCTGGACGGGTCGGTTCCGGCTGAGGTGCGGCAGAAGTGGTGCCGCGAGTTCAACGCTGACAACAACTATAACACTAAGTGAGTTTGTACCCAGTTCTCGAAAAGAAAATCACAGAACATTTTATGACCACAGTGAATAATAAACTTTATCATATGTTTTATAAATTACAAAGTTGTACGAGATTGTGCGAACTTCGCACACATCGAACAAATTCTCAGTCCTGCGTCTCTCGCGCGAACTCGTTTGAGTTTTAAGACTGGCAATAAGGTTTATTATTTAAAAATCATTTGGTCTGCTAATAGGGTGATTTATTTTAGTATAACATCACTTAGCTTTAAGGTAATATTGGCCCAAGGGCTGTGTAATCAGTATCAAAGCAGCATTATTCCATTGTGAAAAAGAGGGTACTATATGGCATATAATACTCCCATTTCTACTCAGATTGTTCCTGGTATCAACCCGCGCCGGCTGCCTAGGCCTGAACATGACAGCCGCCAACCGCGTCATCATCATGGACACGTCGTGGAACCCCGCGCACGACATACAGAGCATTTTCCGAGTGTACCGCTTTGGACAGAAGAAGGACTGCTACATATATCGCCTGGTCGCTATGGTGAGCCACAATCTACTAGCTCACTCATGACATACAGGGTGGTGATTTAGTGACCTGCATCCGCCAATGGGGTGATTCAACTTTCACTAGAAAAGTCTTGTCCGATTCGTGAAAAAAAAAAAAAATCCTTTGCAACAGTAGGTAGACTATATCGATTGATGCATGTAGGAAAATTTGTTTTTTTTTTTTGCAATTCGGGGATGAGTTTGGCGCATGCAGGTGACTAAATTGCCACTCTGTTTAGACCACGTTCGGAGTCAATGACGGTACCTTCATAAACGCCCAAAAGCCCGGCTGGCCCTTATAAAAACAGAGGCAATAATCACCTATCAAGCACTGAAATCAATGATCATTCAAGTCATAAAATATAAATTCCGCGCGCTATCAGCTATGGTAATTTATACGAAAAATAACATAAAAGTGCGCACGCGTCGAGGCAAATCTTTTTCACCGATATTGCGAGGTCCTCCCTTCTTTTATCTTCTACAAATTGTTATAAAAACGGTAACAGTAAAAGTGAACTCTTGTATTAATATAATTATTATTGTCCAGGGTACGATGGAGCAGAAGATTTACGAACGTTCAGTGACGAAGCAAGCCGTCGCCTGCCGCGTGGTCGACGAACAGCAGATCGACCGACATTACAATATGGCCGAACTCACCGAGCTATACAAGTAAATAACAACTTTATATTCGTGGTCCTCCTTTGCACTTTTATACATTGAAAATAGAGTTTATTATATTAATCAACAACATCGGGTTTTCCATCTGCACTGTTACTAAGAAAGACAGAAAATATATTTATTTACACTAAACATGACGAATAAATAAAAACACAAACACAACAAAAATTGGGGGAAAATAAGCGACACATTCACGTAAAACGGCCATCGCTCAGTATAATACTGTGACACTATGCGAGACAGAGCCCCAGCGCTGGCTTTCAGCAACGTTTACGTAACTAACAAGAGTTTTCCCCGTTCAGGTTCGACGAAGGCGGCTCATGCGTAGCAGGCGGCGTAGCCGTAGGCGTGCACGACGTAGCACTGCTACGCGTAGCACGCGACGTGCTGCTACACGCGGTACATGAGCATGACTCGCTGCTACGAGGTTCTAGCGAGCAGGGCCTGCCTGAGCATGAGCGGAACGCGGCCTGGATGCAGTTCCAACAAGAGCAGGCGCATAAACGTAACTATAACTTGTATTAATTCTAATTGAATATCACAAAGAATAAGTATTTTAATCTTCACCACAATTTAACACATAATAAAAGTCAGCTATTTTTGTCGATTATGGGCTGATTTTTCAATCATCTGATAACTTTATTCGGAAATAATTTTGACATTTTAACAGTAAAGTAAAGTTATCTGGCGATGGAAAAATTAGTACTTAAGGTGGATGCTCCAATGGGCCGTCCATACATTTTTCGTCTGGATTGTACGCAAAACATAGACACCCTTTGTTGAAAACGAATCATTTTATCACTTTTCTATAATGAAATGTCTCCGCAATCGACCTTTTTAGGAAATAACTTATATTATTTACTGAGGAAAACGATCGTGAAATCCAGGCCAAATTTGACACTTGCGTACTAGTGTGCGTGAGTTTTGACAAGCAAACTAAAGCGCCATGATTAGAAATGAGAAGCGATAGTTTAGAAATGAGAAACTAGATGGCGTGCAGGCGTTATTATAATTCTGTTAAATCAATAAAATACGTACAATAATCGATTTATTTCCTTTCCAATCTTTCATGAACAGGTTTACCAAAAAAACATTATAATTAATAACCTACAACTGACGACCTTACCAACGTAATAAACTTTATTACATAATATTGTTTGTGGCAACTTATATGTCATTATTCGTTTCTAAGATTTATGCGACGTTGCCGTTCTTACCAACCTGTGTTCGCAACCTTGACGGCTTGACTTCATCGGAGGAATTACGAAGAAAACGTTGCCAATCTTCTTGTCCGATCGACATGATAAAATATAAGAACTTTGCTCGCCTATAAGCAATATAGTATTGGCACGCGGAATTTCTCGCGTGTCATTTTTATTTTGTATGCTTTGCATTTTCATTAATTCAAATTGCAATATTTCTTAGTATGTTAATACAATTTATTGTAGGTATAGTAATAATTATTCAACATACGCAATTTTATTTTAAAATAAAAGTAAGTAGGTAGTACCTATATTACGGCGGTTTTAGAAACAGCAAGTTGGCCCGTGAGTTAGGTTTTAGACGCTGAAATCCCGTCACAATACTAATTACTTACTGTCTCAATTTCATAAGTACAAAGTCTGTGGTTAGCATAACTTTAATGTGTTTGTACCTATATTTTTTGGTCAACAATAAATTAAATAAGTAAGTAGATACATATTTATTCGGTAACCCAACGAGTTTGCAAACATTTGTAAAATCAAGGTACCTACCTACAAAATAGAATACCTTTTACACATATTGTAAACAGTTTCAGACAAACAAACATTATTTTAGTTTGATAGATAAGTCGCATCGCGCCGCGGGCGTGTGAGTAGCCGCTCTTAGGTAGGTACCTACCATAGATTATACAGTCTATTATTGGTACCTACCCAGTACCCAGTGCATAACTAGACCTACTTCAGCAATGACGTTCTACGTTGTGCGTGCGTTCAGAACTTTGACTTTCTAAATCATTGGTTCAGAAACAAATAAAATGATTGAGTTACTTACATCAAATTATTAAACGTGATTTATTGTTTCTATATTATAACAACTTATTCTAATCTGTTTATTTTGTTTCGTCGACCAATATTCTACCAGGAATATAAAGATAAGTAAAATTGTACTTTTATTGTTCTATTTTCTGTAATGAGTTCAGAACGTAACCCTATCATAAATCTACTGTATGTCTGTATCATCTCTGTAATAATAATACGGCTAGCGATAGTCTAGCTAGAACGGTTGAATGCGACTTTACGAAATTCTGCAATTCATTACATACGGTTGTGAAATTCGATTCTATAATTCAGATTTACATCTACAATGTCTGTTGAAACAAACAAGAAGGCGTATAAACAACACGAATATTCGGGGCCGCGCAAATCTTTGAAACGTGTTCGAGGTGGACTAAGACAATTTCACGATAAAGAGAGGTTAGTAAACATACTTATTATATTAATTCTTTGTCCGGCTTCTTCTAAAAACAGCCAAGTTTGGATGTAGAATTTCATAAAATACGTTGTGTATTGACAAAAGTTTACATTCGTAAATCGTATTACACTTACAGCCGTTCGAAAGTTTGGCGTTCTGAAGAAACCAAGATGCCAGTGAATGAAGAAATCCTCATAGATAATTTAGTGTATGTATCAAATAAGCATGATATAGTGTACTTGCTGAATGCTACTCGTAAAAGTGACACTACATGTGGTGTAGGTATGGTCATTTAATTACATTTTGATTTGTTTCTTTCAGTACACAGAGTACACAACCAAGAACATATGCCCGTGAAAAACCAAAATTCCGCTTAGAGGCCACCTACAGTACTCCTTGTACTAGCACAGTGACAGCTGAACCTGTGCTTGAACCTTTAGAGATTAATTGGCCGGAAGCTGATCCTGAAACTGATTCATTTCAATTGACTGTGGAAGCTGTTCCAAATGAATGTTTATCTGCAATATCTGGGTATCGCATTGTGGACCTCAAACATGTAATTGAGTGGGCATTCCAATTGGAAAGACACCGAAATATGTGTGAATCTTCACAAATTGAATTTGTTACTGAGAGACTTGATGGATTTCGAAGTGAATTAACTTTCATGTGCAGTATGTGTGGTAAAGCGTGGAAGCACTGTACGGAGAGCAAAAATAAAATAAATACTGCATATGTGTGGGCAACTGTGACTGCTGGTAGCTACTACACTCAATCAGCACACATAACAAGTCTCATGGATATTCCAACAATGTCAGCTAATAAATTTCGTCGTATTGAAAAAAAATTAGGCAGTGTGTGGTATGAACATTTGACAGATGAAATTAAAACTGCTGGTGAACAAGAAAGGTCAATTGCTATCCAAAAAGGTCATGTGTCTTCAGATGGTGTTCCATTTGTTACTGTATATGTAGACGGAGGATGGCTGAAAAGGTCATATGGGCATAACTTTGATTCATCTTCTGGTATGGTAAGTTAATATATTACTAAACACATACATACATAAACTCACGCCTTCTTCCCATGGGGGTAGGCAGAAACTACAGAATGCCACTTGTGACGATACCTTACATACTCGTTTACTAAACACATATTTGGTTCTGTATGAAATTTTTATTATGTGCAATATTTACAAGTGTTGCTTTTCATTTCCAGGCCTGCATTATTGGTAAAGAAACTAAGAAATGTCTATTTCTTGGTGTTCGAAACAAATATTGTTATACATGTCAATATTATGAAAACAGAAACATGGACATGAAAGCACATAATTGCTGCAAAAACTTTACTGGACCATCTACAGCAATGGAATCACAAATTATTGTGGAAGGCTTTCAAAAGAGTGAAGAAATGCATCAACTTCGCTATTTAAGTTTTATTGGAGATGGAGACTCCTCTGTGTTTGCAAGTTTGAAAGAGAAAGTGTCATATGGGAACATAATAAAAAAAATTGAATGCAAGAATCATGTAATCAAAAACTATACCAGTGCATTATACAAGGTAAATACATATTCAGCCTAGGCATATTGTTCCCACTGCTGGGACACAGGCCTCCATTCTTCGAGCGGGAGTGGGCTATAACCCACCACGCGGGCCCAGTGTGGATTGGTAGATGTCACATTTTTTCGAATTTTTGGTTCTAGGATATGCCGGTTTCCTCACGATGTTTTCCTTCACCGCTTTGAGAGCAGTGGTGATGAAATTTACACAAGTAAAGCGCCTGTCTGGGTTCGGACCTACAACCTACAACTCGTAAGTCGCAGGCCGCAGCCATTACCACCGGGCCACCAGCACTGCAGTGCCAAGATAAATGAATAAATAAAATTTGTATAGACATGTCAAGATCAGTGAAGCATATTCTGTATTCATATTTGTACTTTTTTTTAGATCTTGGCCAACACTAAGCTCCCACTTTATGGGCGAAATATTTTGAAGCCAAAGATGATGAAGCTTACATTAGTGGCACGGTAAATTATTTCATCACCACTGCTCTCAATACGGTGAAGGAAAACATCGTGAGGAAACCGGCATGTCCTAGAACCAAAAATTCGAAGATATGTGACATCTGACATCCAATCCACTGGCGGGCCCAGTGGTGGATTACGGCCCACTCCCTCTCACCGAGAGGAGGGATGTGTCCCAGCAGTGGGAACATTATAGGTTGATTATGTTATATTATGGTTGTGTCACTTCAAATACTTATATTTGATCAAATTAATTAGTGTAAGGTAATAAAATAAGAATAGAATAGAATACTCTTTATTGTACACCACACAAAACTATCTTTATAAACTGTATAGATTCAATTTTGTAACTGAACAGACAGCTGTGCTGCTGGGGAGTTTGTTGCGCCACTTCTTCCCAGCGATAGCACTAGGAAGTGGTGAAGGGCGGGCGTTTTGGGGACTGTCTTATTGTAATTTTGACATTCGAAAAGTTCTGATTCTCAGCCTAGTATAAATAAATGACATGATTTTATATAAATATCGCTTTTACTATCCTATCATCATACTCACGCCTTCCACCCATGGGGTTGGCAGAAACTACAGAACGCCACCTGCTACGATCCTTACATACTCCTTTTGTCTCGTTTACGTTCATAAATCTGGTCATACACACACGCTGGTTACGATTACTACGCACAGTATTCACGTCACATATGTTACGCAAGGAACGCATTCATTTTTCATGTTTTTCCTATCAATCGTTATAATTATCGTAGCAGGCGGCGCATTTTTTTAAATACACGCCACCTAGTGGTCATTCTTGTAAACGTTTGGCTTACGTCTGTGTGTGTAAACGACCTGTATTCAATGGCAGATTTTATTTCAGGATTATGTGTCGAATTGGGTAGATTTTGAGGCAATGTTATGACCAAATTCAATAAAGTGTAATGTCCGATAACCGCAACCACTACTCTTACGACTTAATAATGTGCCAATTACACATAAAACAAAAAAAACAAAAAATGTTGACTTCAGCGCCATCTAGCGGGAAAACGGCCGAGAGCAGACCGTATGATCCGCCTTAATAATACAAATTTCATAATGTAAAATAGGTACTTACACACTTATTTTTTTTTTAATTTTTCACAGAAATGGAAAACAAACTGATTGTGAACATCCCAAAGGTTGCGTTAAAGCGTATACACGACAACGCGCCATCAGCCACCGTCGTCAAAGAAGAAGACACCAGTGACTTCAATCCTAACGAACCTAAAACTAAGAAGGGAAAGAAATCTTCCGTCATCAAGTGTTGCATACCCATCACACAAGACACCGAAAAACCAGAAACCAGAAGCGGCCCAAGAAAAGAACCGTCCATCATCAAACCAGGGACCAGCAAACAATACATGGACTATGTAGCATCCACTTCATCCGCCGACCAAAAGGCTTGTGCCGCCATCAACCAAGAAGACGCCATGGTGGAAAAAATCACAGACATACTCATCAGATATGACTTCCAAAATAAAAAAGGAACGCCTGACATAGCCAATCTAGTCAAGAAAGTCAGGAATATAATGAAGCGAGGGTATGTCAGTGAGGAAGATATGTCAGATGACTTGACTGCGAGCATAGCGAGGGTGTTACTCCCACAGCACATGTCTCTTCCCATGGTCACCAACATCATGTGCGAGTCTATCAACAACTCCGCGGAACCGAACGCACTGCCCAGCGACGCCGACCCAGAGTTGATAACGAGTGACCCCACTCCCAGTACATTCTATACAAATCAAAGGAAATCGGACGAACCCGAAGGGCAAAGGACAAAGAGAAAAGCAGCAATAGCAGCTGAGAAAAGTATCGATTCTTTAGCACAAGAAGTCGTCATCAATTTAGATGATGACGATTTCGATGCAAGAGATACCGATTTTATACCCGACGAAGGTGTGGCTAATACCAAACAAAAAAAAAAGTCAAAAAACTTAACACCGTCAAAAATGGCCGAATCAGACGAAAGCACTATGAGTGCTGAGGAGTCACGAAAAGTTGACACCTATTTTGACAGCTTGCAGACTAATGAGAAACCCAGTATTACGAATGAAGATAAAGTCACAACGAATGTAGATAAGGACACAAGTATTTCTAAGAAGCTTGGTCCTAAAAAGCCGAAAGATAGAATTATTAAGACTTACTCTAGACGAGAAAAAAATGATTCACCTAAACTACCTGGCAAACCAATTGACGATGAACCAACGGCGAGTGTCAGTACACCCCTAGAAAAAGATAATTCGAGCATATTGTTAAGTGATGATGAGGATCTAATGTTGAATCACGCTACTACTGAGAAATTAGTCTATAGTCCTAAAAAGGTGCCTGAAAAACCTCCTGTACCAAACCCTCCGAGCGACGAAGTAGTGCCTTTACCAATGTCTTTGTTGAAAAATCAGAATTTTATCAATATCGTAGCGCATACGTATTTGGTTGGTAATCCTATGTTAGATGAAGATGCGGCTACGCTCGCTGCGCAGTATAGTACGTTGAAAGCGTTTAAAGAGGCCGAACAGACAGGCAAAAATGTGTGTAGTGGACCCATCTATGATATAGCTGTGAAGGTAAGCAGACTTTTTGAGATATTTATGGACTATTTGTTTTCAATTCCTAGACTTTATCTATCATACTAGCTGCGCCGCGCGGTTTCACCTGCATAACTATCCATCCCGACGGGATATCGGGATAAAAAGTCCTATGTCCTAATCCAGGTCAATCCAGGTCTACCCATGTGCTAAATTACATTCAACTCCATTCAGCTGTTTTAGCGTGAAAGCGTAAGAAAAAAATATACAAAAAATCAAATCTTTTCTTTATAATATTAGTGTGTAGATAAGTGGAAATTAATTTTTAAGCAAATTGACACTACGTCAATATGCCGTATTATAGTTATATATTTAGCCAATATTATAGTTATTTCATACAAAGAATCATAGTAATCACATCAAAGAATGACAGTTTTGATTTGAATATACACTGCTATAAGGATCTATTGGCGCTCGGGTGCTGTTGGTAAACATTTCTGAAAAATTGTTTTATGAAATGTATTGAAAAAAACAAGATGGCGTGAGTTCCAATTTGGCCACGCGCCAAATTAACGTAACGCTAAATGGACAATTTAAGTTGGTAGTCATTTACCTGACTTTACATTGACCTGCACAGCATTTCATTAATTTATTGGTGCTTCGATCAATAATAGTACTAGATAAAGGATCAGGAACAAAAATCAGTCGCTCAAGTGGCCACGTTTGCACACACGTAAACATCTACATTTCTTAGAAAAAAGTTTAATAATATTAACAACATTATTATAAACCTTAATGCCTAAACATAAAGTTTAATTACCATTGCAAAATATATTTAAAACTAGCTTCTGCCCGCGGCTTCGCCCGCGTGGATGTCGGAAATTATCCCACGGGAACGTGCTAACAGGATAAAATGTATGTGCTTCCCCAGAATGCCATCTATCTCGCGGGCCCTTTGTGGCTAATAACAATAGAAAACCAATTGTGTCTCATTAGTGGTGATTAAGGGGGTACCTATATGATATCTTTACCTAAGTACCTACCTAATTTAAAAAAAAAACTCATTAACAGAAAATTAAATACCTACCTAAATAAACCTATTTCTGATGATAACTAATCTAAACTCAATAAATAAGCAAAATCCCTAAAAACTAATATCTATACGAATGACTAATCCTACCTAACAGTATTTTAAAATAACCTACGGTCACTACGTACACTATCAAATATGCTACCTATACTTTAAAATTAAAATCTATACCTACGACTTATATGAAAATAAACCTAAATAACTCTAAAAACTAAAAGGAATAAAAATGAACTCCACTGCGGGTGACGTAACCTACGACAAACTTATTATTTGCGGTTGACACAGTAATGGGTCTAGGGATCGAACCGCAAAATTAAGTTTGTTTTTTATGGGTACTTTTTATCCCGGAAAAGTATATACACTTTTCCGGGATAAAAAGTACCCAGTGTGGTGCCCAGGATATTAAAAAATAATTATACCAAGTTTCATCGTAATCGAACCGGTAGTTTTTGCGTGATACCTGAACAAACAGACAGACAGACAAAACATTTTTTAATCACATTTTTGGGTTTGGTGTCGGTCTAGTAACACCCCCTGCCATTTATTTTTTTGATATTTTCAATGTACAGAATTTTCACTTCTACAGATTTATTATAAGTATAGATGTCGCTTGAAAATAAAACCATTCTATTTTTAAATTTTCAGTCACTTATTCTAAAATGAAACTTAAAGTCTAAGTAATAAGGTTAAAAACATACTAATTTGAAATAAGACCACAAAGGTATATGTGATCTTATTTTTCGGGCCGTTTTTGAAGCGCTTATCGGGAATCTAGTACTATTATTGATCGAAGAATTGGTGAAACTTCACAGACGACTGATGGATGTCGATATTAAATATTAAATTCCAATTTAATGTACTGGTATTAAAAAAATACTTTAACACCTATAAGATTCGCCAAACAGTTACAAGTAAAGTTGTAATGGAACTGTTTTTTTTTTTTTTCATTGTTTGTTCCTAAAAATTCTTAACTCCAAACAGGTAATCGGCAAAGATATACTAAAGAAAATGCACAGTGCCAACCCAAAAGCTGCCGCCTCATCTGTCGTTGACGCTGTTGCCAGCATACAGATGAAGGAACAGATGATTCAAACCCAGAAGACCTTCGAAGAAACCGCTGCAAAAAGTTCTAAAGCCAAGAGTGCTAAACTCCGGGAAGATATGATTCAGCAGAAATTCGCTGCAGACAATAAGACAAAGGCAGCTGAGGTTATGGCCGTGGCCACACCGCCTGCAGCCAGTGTTAATAGTACTGTGGTGCCGGTTGGGTTGTAAGTATTGAGCTTTATATTTAGAAAGGACATACAGTTCATACCCAAAAATTAAATTGCCAAAAAAAAGTACTGTTTTCTTATGGAAAATGACCTCTTGGGCATTTTTTACTATTACAACGAAAATCTGCAACTAATTCCCCGGCTGCTATTTGAGATTGAAAATATCAAAAATCATATTTTTGGGTATAAAATGTTCGACACTCGAATGATGTCCTTTGCAAAGAACGGTTTTTACGACTTTATAAATATCGAGATTTCTTTATAGAGTTTAAGTTTAGGGTAAATGCATTATACACATAAACCTTCCGGAATCAATTCTGTAAATGATGGTGAAACCCGCATCAAGATTCATTCATTCATTCATTCTTAGAAGAACTAGGCAGACACAGAGAGACACGAAACGAACACGACTTAATTTGTTTTTTAATAGATTAAACCAATTGCTTCGTTCTTTTCCTACCCCTACGAAGAATACAGGTCGTATGTTAAAAAAAATATATATTTCATATTCATAAAAATGTACCTATAGACACCAAACTGTACCATCATCCACGTCTGAACGCTGAGTCCCAAAATACAAGCGACAGCTTAGTTCTGGAACCAGTATCACCAACTCCTGAGATTAATGTACCTTTTATGTAGAAATTAATAATATTGTATATGTTTCTGGTATCAATAAACAACTTTTTTTTTTATATCCGATAACATAACATCACCCCTGTATTCCCCGAAGGGTTAGGCAGAGGTGTAGCTATAGTACACCCACATTCGCCAGGTATGTTTAAGTCCCATGTAACAGGGGACTAGTCTATGGCCATTGTTATAACTCATATTTTTTGTTTAGCATCAAGACAACGACCTGTATTGCAAACAGACCGACGACGTACGGCCTCCCGAAACTGAAGAGAGAGCCCGTGGAGCCACGCGTGGAGTGCATCTTGCCCGACGACGATGACGTCATCATCAGCGACGTGCGTGCCTCGCCCGCGCCCCCGCCCCCGCCGCCCGCGCCCCCCGTGCCCCCGCCGCCTCTCGTGCCCACCACCAAGCCTATCGTTCTCAACAACTTGCTCTACAAGCCAGTCACGCGCGGGTTGGAACCACAACAAGGCTTTAGGGTAACCGTCGGCAGTGGAACCGGATCCCCCGTATCGACACCTAAATTAGTTACGCCACCTAAAATCGTCCTAAGGCCTTACGTGCCCCCTCCGGTCCAAATATCAAAGCTAAACATGACCGCAACAACAGCCACGCCGACCGTCGTTAAAGCGAGTGCACCGACGCCGGTCGTGCCCGAACGAATCCTACCGAATGACGACACCATCTGTTTAGACAGCGACGACGAGGAATCAATTCCGCCGAGCATTCTAGCGACAATAACCTCCGCGGCCCCCACAGCACTACACCAGGCTCCAGTCCCCGTATCTCTCACCAGTGCACAGAACCCAGGAGTCAAACTCCCTCTCCCGCCCATGCAGAACCTTCTCCACCATTCTGCTCCAGCCACTCATTCTCAATCAACAACACCACAGAAATTGGTGCTACGACAAGTCATGTCACCCTGCGGCGTACAACCCCAATTTGTTCTCATACCATCCGATAAACTTCCGTTGCCGTTCTCCTCCACCGCAGACCCACCAAAGACTACTCACGCGCAGCCGTTAAAAGTTTCAGTTAGTTCGTTCAACACCGCACCGAGCGAGCCCAGTTTAGCTGCTAAGAAACCTGAAAATAGCCCCGTATTAAACAGAACAGCATGTAAACCGGGCGATATACTCAGAATAACTAAAACGGGAGCTATCGAAGTGATAACCCGGGCCGATTTACAAACAAAACCGGATAAACCGGCTGCTGACCCTATGGACACAAAAAATTTTGTCATACAGAACCCAAAGCCGATTGCTCCAAAACCACCCGAAGAACCAAATAGAAAAACTGCTGCGAGCATTAAATTTAAAAAGATTCTTCCAAAGTCCAATACACATGGGACTTTAGACCTAACCGATACATCTCCCGAGGTTTCGAAATCAAAGTCGACTGGGCAGAAAACTTTCAACTCCTCGACTGTTGACTTAACCACCATATCACCGGTTGCTGCTAAACAAAAACCGATCGCTCCAAAACCTTCTACTACTGCGACGTTTGATCTAACCGATACAAACGACGCGTTACCGAAAAAGGCTACGTCACATAGAACGGAAAAAAATAGAACTGACAAGAAAGGATACGCACGGAATTCGCGGCAGATTAGTAATTCGTCTAGCATTAATAACCGGCCCCCGAGCCCTGAGAACCCTCTGTCAATCCTGAAGGACGTCGTGCACATAAAAGCTGTAGACTATGCAGAGAAGTCTGTAGTCCTAACATCAGAAAAAAGTAAAAGATCCAACATTTCTGTGCAACATGTCGTGTCCACAGACAGTAAAAACAAAGCCACAGATGCAAACAAAGCGTTAAAATTAACCAAGGTACCAAAGGAGCTAGTGCCGAAACACATAGATGAAGCAGTAGAGAAACAAATTAGAAAAGAAGCTCTCATGAAGAAAATAACGCCTTTATTAAGTAAAAACCAACCGCAGACTAAGGAAGAACCGAAAAATCGTGGGATAAACTCTATAAGCTTTGACAATTTGAGTAGTGCTCACACTAGTAAGTTGTTGAAAAATACCGAAACTGGTAAATCGACGGACAAGAAATCTGTCTTGAAGACCACGGAATCTGTAGATCTTACGTAAGTATTAATTTTTGGCTCTGTCAGTTACATACAAACGAATACGTGTTTAGCTAATTTGATCTCTCTCGACGCCGGACTGTAGTTGACATAATTATGCAAACTAAACGTCAGATTTTTCGAACAAATATGTAGTCAAAAAAATACAGGCTTGTATTAATAGCCCAGTCATCATTGCGTTAAATAGGGACTTTCATCAAACTCATTTTAGAAGTCTTTAATCTAATTCTGTAGGGAGTGAAGATCCAAAACCTAAATTTTCGAAACTAAATACCCGACCTTTCACAATGTACGACCACTTGGCGATTGAGCTTTAAACCAATATTGACGAATTACTGCATGCTTTTTGGTTTAGTACATTTGTCTAATCTATTTAATCTAATGTTTTATTATTTACAGTAACATGTTCCTATCCGGAACTACTATCAAAGCTAAGAGCGACTCTAAGAAGAGGCAGTCTTCTACGGAGGTCACTCCGGTTAAAAAGAAAAAACCTGCACGTAAGTATTTATGTTAAGGTGCCACGTACGTAAAAACATTGCGGCGGGATTTTATCGCGCACTGGATTTTCAACTCTCGGATGTTGAGCCTAGCATTGAGAATCTAATGGAGCGCATCCCAGCGCGTCAGTAAAATCACACTTAGATTTTCAACTCTCGGCGCTTATCAGAGCTATGAAAATCAAAACACGCGAGCGAACCTTGGCGTAAAAAAGGAGGTTAAAAAAATCCATCACGATGCACTGTCAAATATCACCTTATTATCTGCACAATAAGTTCTATATTCGTTTGTGCTTCAGTGCATGTCTTCTCGCTTTAGAGGCAGAATGATGTTTTAAATGTATTTAGCGCTAAACGCATTTAGTGATTAGTCGCGTAAGTGGGCCTTAATTATGGTTGCTCAGTTTCGAAAACCTACCTTTCTTTCTGTCTTAGAAATGAACCTTTTCAAACGATGCAAGTATAACATGTTTTTTTTTTCACAGCAATGACCCTGAAGGACTTCGATTTGGACGATATCGACGATATCATTGAACTGGAATAACAGCTACTATTGGGGATTTTGATAAACCATGGCAAACGAAGGGTCAATGCCCCTTTATCACTGCGAGTTCGACTCACGCGCCGAAACGGCTATTTTAAACTTTATGAACCTAGAATTACAATTAAGGAACCTAATTTCGATTTGGAAGTATGTAAGCATGTCATTATATTAATCACAAGCATACTAAATATATTATTTAAAAATTTCTCAAAAATACTCGTGTTCCAGTTCGATTTTGAAACGGTATTTCGATTTGACTTACGATTTATGTCATATTTATGACGTAGTAGGTACGTCATAAATTCATAATATAACTATAAACTACGAAAACATTCAAGATTTGTGCAGGGGTCGTATAGGGAAGTGTCAAAGTCATCATTGTTTCAGTGCGAAAACAGGATGCCGCTATAAGTCCCGCTATAGCTCCATCTCTTTTCAGCAAGGATGACTTTCGACGCTGCCCTGTACAGTCAGCAGCCTAGTTTCATAAGCATGGCAGCTTACAGGCAACGCTTAAACTGACTGGCAACAAGAATTCAACCGTAAAACCATGGATATTAAAAATATAGTGTAAACTTTTTACAACGGAATTTCTGCTTAACATAGACATTGTTTATTTAGATTTAGTACTTCATGTTTTTTTTTTTTACACATACTCTCAAAGCATAATATTCATGTATAGATAGAACATATCGTCGGCTCCAGAAATCAAAAAGTTACTGCTTACAAAAAGTTTACACTGTATTGCTAGGTAAACGAATTAACCTCAATGATTATAAATATTTACTATCAAGCAATATGCTAATCGTGATTCAAATACGATTACTTGATTATGTAAAGCAGCTATACTCAACCTTAGGTGATATTTTCTCGTTGTCCGATTATACTCATAGATATCCTATCTGTAATGAATATCCTCTGTACCTATTTTTTTTGTTCTGATTTTTTCTTGTCTTTATATACATGTGGGTACATAAATGGTTAAATAAATATATTTACCGCTTTAGCCACAACCATACTGAAACTGTATGTGTTCATATCACCGTCATCAATTTATCAAATATATTTTTTTATATACAGCAAACCCTATAATGGTCAAATTTCCAGACGTGATTGCTTTCACAAAATATATAGACAAGTATCAACTCAGAGACCAGTAGATTATTAATGTGGCTGGACTACGTAGAGATCTGACAAACCGTAGGTTGAGCATTGCTGATCAAATTATATTACATGTGTCTATTAAGAATAGCACTAAAAAGCCCCGTATTCGTTCGTAAACAAAAGTTGCGCAATATTGTTGCAGGATCATGTTTTTGTGTTGGCAACACTGTACAGTGTGTGTGCCCACATGACAAAACATGTTACTGCATCAATGTTGCGCAGCTATCGCTTACCATGAATACGAAGGTTGAAACTTATGACTGCCATTAACGTCTAAGGACCATGTTCAACTTTACTGAATTAATTGGAAAAAAATTTAAAGGGCTTCGAAGGGCCGTGGCATAGGTACCTACCTGTCCGCCATTTTAAATCATAATTTAAAAGAACATTTGAATATGGAACTATGATGTTCCATATCCCCTTTAACATTCATGTAAAAGGTGTGTAGCTTGGCTTGAACATGGTTTCTCAATGGCGTCGTGTAGTGGTAAAATTAGAAACTATAATTAAAAATCGTAATATTTTGTGATTTCCCACTAAAGTAAGAGTGCTACTTGATTTTTAGTTTCAACTTTAAAGTGGTTAAGTACAGTTGTGTCTACGTTCTGATTATGATAAATGAATGTTTTTTTAACTGTGAGAATTTATTTTGTGTCCTATTTGATTATTTAGTGTTTCTAGCAAATTGCAGAGTATGTTGACTTGAGTTATAAATAACTTAGATGTTAGTGTAAGTATTATACTACTAGGATAAGGTAATTCAAAATTATCGGTTTTACATTTATTTCTCAACTGGAATATTATTCAGTTCAGCTATCTCAAGTTCAGTTTTATTTCATATATAATTTCTGTAAATTGATTAAGAATTTATAATTTTTCGTATATTTTAAGTGAGTATGTGCTTGAGTCGTGTTTCACATATTGAAATAATAAAAAAAACCCTATTAAATATAGACCTCTTTGGTCACTTTAGTGTTTTGTTCTCAATTTGAGGAGATAGAGCATTAAAGTTATATAATTGTAAACAAGGGACACGTGTCTAATACAACTCAAGTTATTTTAGTGATAATCACATTTTATTTTTATCTTCCAGCAGAAGGATTGCAATGTTACGTTTTGTATAATTAGATGTAAGCTTACAAATAAATAGAAACAAAATATTAGTGTTTCTGTTCACTGATTCATGAAAATAAAAACCAAATAATTATCGGAACTGTATATTTTCTTACACTTACAACAAAATATATTAAACATTTTATAATTTACGTACCTTACACTAGAACATTAAAGCTTCTACATAGATATAATCCAAAAATAATTTCATAATAAACCAATAACATAATGCCTGACCAGTCGCATATCACGTTGAAACTTAAAATTATATAAATTAATAACTTCCTATAATCATACAAGATCTTGGATGAACTTAGAACTACAATCATTACGTTTTTCAGTGTTTAATATTTTATTTGTTCGATAAAAATCAAAGTATCTTAATGTTACACTAATACATTGCATTGGATTTGTATGAATCATCATTTATATTGTACTAAATAATTTAACACTTATTGGTGGTAGCTTCAATCCACTTTCTGAAATATATTTCGAGCACCAAATATAATATAGGGTGGCGATTAGGTTATCACATTAAGGGCTAATCAATCGATCGATCTTCTTATTCGAATCTTCAATCGATTGATATTTTTATTCGTGGAATAAAATTGACGTCTGACAGTTTTTGTATGGAAAAACTGTCAAAAATTCAAAATTATTCCACCGACAAAATTTGACGCTGGAAAAATTTGGCCTAAACAGGTTAGCGGTTATTACAAGTTGTTATGATCAGTCTGTTAAAATAATAGATATATTTTTAAATAAAAATGGAAAACTGAATTTTTTAAACAAAATAAATAGCTTAAAAATTGTCACGAAATAAACCACTATTGATAATAAGGCACTAGATATCCGCGGGCCGATGGTATCAATAATTCAACACAAAGTTTATGTTTTTTTTTACCAAATAATCACAAATTAACTTGTTGTTAAATACTCAAACGAAAAATGGCCCCACGGCTAGAATGTCAATTGATATGAATAATTTTAATTGTGTATGTTTAAAATACGTAATGTTGAATACGTGCTTATAATTAATGTGACAACCTTATCGCCACACTGTATATTACAGAAAATCAGATATATAGATAGTCAGATAGATCAAAATAAATAATAATCATTAGGGATTACTAATTATAGATAATAATCATCAACAGGGCATTAATAGTCGATCCACTGTAAGTCCAGAATACATGAACATAATATTCAGATATTTGTCTATGCGCTTGCGTTCCCCATTAGTGTAATTACATTAACGAAGTTTATAACAAACAGTTGTGATGTGTTGCGACGAAAGGCGAATGAACTCACCTTTTCAGGTTTTCAAGTTGGTATGTAATATTGAGGTGAGCTTATGATTAGTACCAGGTAAACTACAGGAATCCTCAGAACAAGGGGCTAGTTAGCTTTCTCGTGGATTAAAATTACCACCACAATTAACATAAAAAGTTTCATTTGGCTATTCATCTATTTATAGTTACAAAAATCACCAATGAATATATAGAAAAAAAAAATTAAGAGATCTGTCTAATAATAAATGTCTGCTTGTGGCGTTGTTTGGGGATAAAAGTATACATACTCTAAAAAGAACTTCTCCACGGCTGAAAATATTATCAATGGGTTTTTGTTAGTGTAAGACTAAAAATATTTCATGATTTCAATACAGTTCAGCCCACGATGCTTTTCGATCAAATAAAGTATACATTACTAATTAATTTAAACGAAAATACACAGTAATAGTACAGACTCCAGCAGGTCCCGAAACTGTCAAATTTTCCCAATCAACCTTGAACCTTAATGCTTTAGTGATAAAGTTGAAAATCTATGAAAGAAATTTGACAGATTGTAGTAGCTTGACGTGCTGTGGTCTGTACATAACCTCAATAATATCAGATAGAAAATACCAGTAGTGAACCTGTTTTACAGGGAATCTCTTACGAATACTTACAGTGTTATAGTTCGGCCGTCGAGAGAATGCGTTCTTGACAGCTTTCAGTTTCATACAAACGAATACGTGTTTTGCGAATTTGATCTTTATTACTATAATTATCGCACTGACAGGTGTCAGGAACGCATTCTCACGTCAAGTAGTTCAATATTTTGGTAGAAATTACGTACAGTCAGCGTCAAAAATATCGGGACGAACAGGCTGTTCAAAATGATCTCAACAACTAAGAAAATTAAACTTTGTCTCAATTGGATAAAGTTCTTGTCAGAATGACAGTTGTCGTGTACTGTCTTCATTCTGAAACATTCCTTGTGTCATTGAGTTAATATTTCATTTTCATAGTTGCTTAGATCATTTTGAACAGTCTGTTTGTCCCGATATTATTGACGCTGACTGTACAAGTCAGCAGTCAAATGGGAATTTGCAAAAAAGCTGAAAGTTATCGTATGTCTCATTGACTACCGGTCTACCGCAGTTCAAATGTTTCGGCACGCTGCTTTGACACAAAGTCTACATAAAATTCGACATATCCAGAATGTTTTGTTACATGTGTAATGCGGACTTTCAACACAAACATTTCGCATACTGAAATATATACCTTTTATCAGAGATTTAAATCGTTAGGTTTGCCCTCACCGTCCGAATTCACGCGAAAAAGGGTCCACCCTTTTTTGCGTGAATTCGTATGGTGAGAAGAGTGTGAGCTCACACAATAATATTGACATTTCCATGAAAATCAAGTTAAGTCGACATTGTGTAGTGTATGTCAGAGGTGATGTCAAAACGAGAAACGCGATCATATTATTATTTTGACGCGGTGGGGCGAATCTACGATTTAAATCTTTGCCTTTTATATATTAATAAAACCGATAACATATTTTGGCTATTTCCAATACTGCCTTTGGAATGCGCTTTTAAATTCATTACCACACTATTTTAGCAAGGCGCAATAAAGTTAAACTTTTACTTATATTTTGAAAGTTATTTTTTTACAAAAGGTACCCAAAATTTAGATAACATTGGTCTCTCAATTTTTAAATTACTTGTATTCTAACTTTTCTTTACAAGACACAAGACACAACAGACCGCGATCATATCTATAAGTTTTATTTACACGATTTCAACGCGGTTTTCTTGCCACTGACGTTTGACAAACAATTTAAAAAAGAGGGGTCGTTATACAGTAATATACAGGTAAATTGTTTAGCAATGGCACTCGTGGCAAGCCAGGGTTTGGGGAGGCCAAACGCCTTTTAGCGCTTAGCTGACAAATAAAATTAATATCTCATTCTACCCTTTCTCAACAAGCGTCACTGTACATGAAATTGAAAAATTGAAAATGAAATTAATGTTTTGACACTGACTCAAATTGAGTTTCATTTTCACAAAACATAATTATTTGATGTTTCGTCACTTCTATTTGAACTTAAATTAAGTTTTATGTTTACCAATTTATTTTATTACGTAGTTTATTTATTTAGTTACATTTTTAAATGTTTGTATAAAAAGATATTTAAAAATATAAAAAAATTGTGATCCACCGTCGTCGGGAGCAGGGTCCAAGCTACCGGTGGTTAGGGCTCCAGAGACAGAAACCTCCTCACAATGCGAGCCGTATCGAGGAGCACTGCCTTCTGAATCAGGCCCTTGATCCAACCGCCTAACGAGAGCCTCGATAGATGATGATCGAGGCTTTCGGCCATCAGGCCATTGGCCGATACGACAATCGGCACAATGACAGTCGAGCTCACATTCCACATGTCAACAACCTCGTGTGCTAAGTCAAGATATTTGATTTGTTAATCTTTCTCAGCTTTCACGAGGCTCCCGTCATGTGGATTGGTAACATCGACAATCATTGCGCGGCGCGCTAATCGATCTATCACCAGTATATCAGGTTTGTTGGCGACAACAGTCCTGTTAGTGATGATATACCGAACCCAGTATAACGTGACATGGTCATTTTCGAGAACTGGGCCGGGCACAGACTTCTAATATGGTACAAACGCCAGCAGGTCAAGCTACCCGAAACTGTCAAATTTTCCCAATCAACCTTGAACCTTAACACTTTAGCGATAAAGTTGAAAATCTATTAAAGAAATTTGACAGATTGTAGTAGCTTGATGTGCTGGCGTCTGTACCTCAGAGTTTATATTTCAAAGCAAGTTGCTGGTGAATAATCCTGGCTACTTGGTTATGCCTGTGCAAGTACTCGCTGTTAGCCAGACGAGAACAACCAGAGATAATATGTCAGATGGACTCACCCGGACGGTGGCATGCCCGACACACGTCAACCGTCCCATCCTTCATAATATGTCTGCGGTAGTTATTCGTCAAGATAACTTCGTCCACAATTGCACAGACGAAACCTTCAGTTCCCCCGAAAAGGTCCCCAAAACGTAGCCAGGATACGGACGCTAAGAAGTCTATACCAGGCTCATGAAGAGCCCGATAGAAGCGCCCGTGAAGCTCCTTGCTTTGCCATACCTCCTTGCGGTCATCGGTAGTATTACAGGTTTGCGCCAGTTCTCTTTAACCATGGAGAGCGGGGTGAGCCCCTTGTCCACTGGAACCACATCACGGTCCACTGCAACCACATCACGGATATTTTATTTATTGTTAAATCAATTGATTTACGATCTCTTACAATGACGAAAATAAAAATGAACTTTTTCAAATACAACCATTAAAATTGTTTTTTTTTTTTTTGTAATTTATTAGTAACGCCAAAGCCTGCCATGTCAATGCCATCTCTAAACTGTAACCTGTATCGAACATAAATGCGTAATCCCACCGTCCTACCTAGGTCCTCACCGCGAGTCCACGACGTTGGCGAGGCGCGTCTTGTCGAATGCGCAGATGGCAGCCAGCAGCGACGAGCGCGCGTCGCACGGGGACGCGCCGCCCGCGCCCGGCGAGCGCGCGCGCGCCCCGCCGCTGTCGGGGTCGTGGGCTGCTGGGGAACAATTAACTGCAAAAATCAAAAGTCATTTATTCAAATTAGGCTGAGAATCAGCACTTTTCGAACGTCAAAATCACAAAAGACAGTCCCCAAAAACGCCCGCCCTTCACCAGTTCCTAGTGCTATCGCTGGGAAGAAGAAGTGGCGCAACAAACTCCCAAGCAGCACAGCTGTCTGTTCAGTTAGAAAATACTTGATTGTATACAATAATAGGTATGTTATGTAATTAACATTACAAGACACATAACATTAAATTATTTGCCATATTATGTAAACTATCAGGTTTTCATCTCTTCAGACATTTGCTAGCCCGATTTTCTGACGTGCTCATAAATGTCCTTCGATCAATAATAGTACTAAATGACGGCACGGTTGGCGCAGTGGTTAAGCGATTAACTGCTGCGCTGCGTGTCGCGGGTTCGATTCCCGCACGGAACAAATATTTGTATGACCTACATGTACATTTGTAGTCTATCTAGAATATGTATGTATTTACAAAAAAAAAATGTATATAAGTAGTTCATCTGCCATCTTGTTACCATAACACAAGCATTAAGTTGCTTAGCTTGGGACTAGATGCCGCTGTGTGAAATGTCCAGGGATATTATTATTATTATTTTGACACACGTGTCTGTGGCAGCAACACAACAGCAAACTTGATAGAATGAGAATAAAGATCACTGTGATTTAGACAGTGATGCAAAATTAAGGTAAAAAAACTTGAGAGGTGACAAGGGACACCCGGATGGAACGAAGTTCAAAGAGAGAGAGAGAGAGAGAGACAGAGAAACACGCGCACGCCGCACGGCTTACAACTACCTATAGCAAAATTTGTCGTTCCAACTTTTGGTCTTAATTTTTTCCGTATAGCCTCCTTTCGCAACGCGCGATAAGGAACTTCGTTCCAATAACTGAAAGGACTGTAGGCTATGCGCGCCATTTTGAACGCGATCCGGATGCCGTATTATGACGTTTTAATGCCATCATACTTCCAATGTGAGAAAGAGACGGAGCTATACATGACCGATAGCACCATGCTTTTTTCGGACTGAAACATGATGGATTTCATTGACTTCATAACATGGCCACAGAACTGATAAAATAACAACGAATGCTTACATAGAGCGGGTGGCGTCGGCGATGAGGCGGTGCTTGCACTCTGCGACCGAACCGTCTCTGCCAATGATGACGTTGACTTCCACAGACTGTCGCGTTTTTTCTGCAAATTTATTACATAAAACATTCAAACGTAAAAAGAAAAATGAGCCAGATGATGCTTAGAAAAATGAGCCAGTCAAGAAGTTTGATAGCGGTACTGAAGGAATTATACCTATACATATTATAAAGTTACTTTTCGTGTCTGCCTGTACAGATAGATAGATAGATAACACGTTTATTTAGTGCAACAAAAGACACAATACAAGCAATAAAAAAAAAACATCAAAAAAAGATGAAACGTAAAAAAAAACAAAGATTAAAAAACTAAATTGACCCATAGACACATAGTACAAGTAAATATAAGGGTCGATCACTCTGGGCGGTGTGTGTCTCATGGTTGCACCAAATGGGAGTCCAGCTCAGCATGTGCCAGGTACAATACCTGCAATGGCTGCGTTGTTCTTCTAAACTACGCAACGGATTTTGATAATACTTTAATATTAAACTTGCATGTAAAAAAAGTAATCTGGATATTTCATCAAGTCGTAAAACCGCGAAACAGGGGCGGGTCGTTAGTTTGCTTATAAAAATTTTGCAGTCCATGGCTGCATGTCGGATTCATTTATTTCTATTAATTTTATACATACAGAAATGTATAATTATTGGATAACTTACCGCTCTTCGCTTTTGTTTCTTTATTTCTTCTTCGGACCCGAGTATTTCTTGTATACGGACTTCTCTTTTCGCGCTTCGCACCTGAAACAAAAATAAAACAATTGGTACAGACCTTATTCACAACATAACATAACAATATGCCCGTTTTCACTAACTAGGTGAGACCTAAATGAATGACTAAACCAACGCTTTGTTGGATTTTCTACTTTCGGCACTGAGCCGAGCGATGAAAATTCAAACATGTAAACAAATATTTGTTTTTGGAAAAACCACTTTAATACCAACTCATAAAGTTCAGTTTGCGCTACAACTTCAAACATTTTTATGGATTTTGAAATCAACTTAATTTACATGAATATAAAGATGATATTGATGACGACATATCTTTGCACACACAATTTTTGCCGCCAAAAACTTCAACATTAGTTAAAACACCCTTTGTTTAAAATTAAAGGTACAGATAATATTTAAAATCAACCCAACATACCGATTTCTGTTCACTCTTCAACCTAGCCTCCATATTCGCCACAGCCATCTTCAGCTCATCCTTCAACGCGAGTGGGAACTTGAGGTGCAGGCGTTCGTAATGCGGGATCGCAGTGAGCCCGTTGAGAGGGGCGCGCACGAAAAACTGGTGTTGTAGCAAGCTGTCTATCGTCGGTCCGCCGTGCTTACATGAGATCTTTGATAGACACATTCGGAGGACTGATTCTGGAAATAAAAGGGTTAAAGGTCTGGTAAGAGTAATGATAAAATTCGTATTTTTGTCTACTAAACTTTATATTAAAAGTAGTTATATTTGTAAGTATTATATTTGTAAGTCCTACATGTATTTGTTCTGAGTCTGGGTGTTTTTCTATCTATAATATGCATGTATTTACAAAAAAAAAAATGTCTATAAGTAGTTTATCAACCATCTTGTTACCATAACACAAGCATTAGGTTGCTTAGCTTGGGACTAGATGGCACTGTGTGAAATGTCCAGGGATATTATTATTTATTTATTTATATTACAAACTGTCAATCAAAAATCAATTTAGACTACTTAACACAACATGTAAATTATCTAAGATTGTATATTCAAATTTGGTACTATTATCATTATATGACAGCCGCAGGACGTCCAACGCTGGATATAGGCCTCGCCTCCAGGACTGGTCCTGCGCCGCCCGGATCCACGAAATTCCCGCGATCTTTATTAATATCGAAGGTCTACCTACGCTGCACCTTCCGGTACGCGGTCACCACTCCAGCACGTTATGGCTTCATAGGCTATTCGTTGTGTGAGCAATGTACCAAGGAATAGTTACAGCTAGAAAATTATGCTATAAAAAGGCAATAACAGGCTGTCTATTGATCCCAAATAAGATGTTAAGAGTACATCTAGTGACTTATCATAACACGTAAGTCAAATGATCATAATTATAAAAAACCTATCTTGGGTGTACTTCAGAAATTCTTAGAAAAACGTTCGTCACATCCTGCAAAGCGCCACACACAAACAAAACAAAAAATAATCACACAACACCTACCTAAACCCTCATTCTGCAATATTTGTTCACTCTCAAAATGATCACAGTAGTAATCTGACAACGGACACCCAACAGCCATCTCATACAGTGTCCGTCCGAAACAGTACACATCGATGGCCTCCGCCGTGACCCCTCGCCTTAGTTGTAGTAGATGTGGCCGGTACAGACATGGGACACCTACTAGAATGTTCTCTATGTCCATTAGCAGGGCCCGCTGGTTTTCTATTGCTATGTTTCCGGGGTGGATATGGCCTGGGGAACAGAAGATTAGGTTGAGTAAATATAAATAGGGTTGTTGTATATACAGCGTGTAACGGAAGGGGGGTATCAACCCTGAAGGAGGTGAATGTGCTCATGAAACTCAACAACTTTCCCCAAAGAACATAGGTCGAAATATGAAAAAAAAATTTGGCCCTCCCATAGTAAATCAATCAGCTGGTAGTCAGCTTTGTAAGGGAGGGCCAAATTTTTTTTTCTTTGGGGAAAGTTGTTGAGTTTCATGAGCACATTCACCTCCTTCAGGGTTGATACCCCCCTTCCGTTACACGCTGTATAAATAGGGATTCTATCGGGTGGGAAAAAGTTGTTTGGATTGCATCATATACAGTTGCCAACTACTGCTGTTGTTGTTGTATGTTGTTGTCTGTACTTATTTAATTAAAACTTTATTCATTGCACAAATGTACATTTGTGTGCTTAAAGTATTAATTAATATTGAATTTGTTTTTTGTTTGTCAAGTAGCATGAACTAGTTTTTAAACTCAAAGGATATCAATTGTGAGTTTTTAAATTTTTTGACATAATTATTCATCATCATCATCTTATGCCTGCTCTAGTCCTATGTAACCTGAGGTAGGCGCCATACATTTTGACATAATGTAATTATAATTACATATTTTTTTGCTTGGATCCAGACATCCACAACCATCCAAGGGGTTTTAATGAGACGAGGTTTTATGTAAACAGAATTTAGAGAAACATTTGTAAGTAATACGTACCATGAGGTATGCCTTTTTCATGTAAAAACTTCAACGCTACCAATATTTGATATCCATAATGCGCAAGCTGTCCTAATGTAAACGGTTTCCTTATCCTAGGGTTGCCATATTTCGCTAAATGGTTCTTATTATACTCCGTACCATAGAGTATGTCTCTTAGACTTCCAAATTCATGTATCTTCCTAACTACGTATGCTCCCGTTTCTAAATTTTGGATAGCTAATACTGGATCTATGTGGGGGTGCTGAAAATAAAGAAAAATTATTTTGTTATTCATGAATAGAAGGTTAATTTTACAATTTATACATCTTGTGATGTTGATTTCAAGTGTCTTAACTATTGATCGTTTTAAATTAACAGAGCTATCCTGCAGATGTACACTCAACCGTGCATCAATAATAACAATTCATAATTGACAGCACCTTTATGTCGTAGCAGTAAGGGTGATTTTCGCACTGATGTGCGGTTGACTGTACAAAATGAAAATAAATTAACTGGCGAAAACTATATGGACGTGGTGTGTATTGATATGTAAACAACTAATAAGCTAACGAAGATAATTACTAATTATCTTGATGTAATGACTAATTATCTTCGTTAGCTTATTAGTTGAAAGGCATACCCTATAAATTAATAAGCCGGGTAACTCAAGGGAATGGTCTAATGATTAATTAGATAACTGCGTGTAATACGACCTTCATACCCTTTTACCTTCTTCCGCCTAGCATTTACCCCTTGGTAAGGCTGGTTGTCAGACTTTCGGGCTTCTGACTACCCGTAACGACTGTCAAAGACTTATAATGACAGCCGGGGCCAACGGCTTAACGTGCTTTCCGAGGCACGGAGGTCTTGGTATGTAAAGATGGTCACCCATTCACGTACCAACCGCGGCAAACGTAGCTTAACCTGATCGATCGACCCGTGCGACTGTTATTACTTAGCCACAAGCCCCCCGTACCGTATCATGTTTGATACATGCCCCAAAATATTTGCGAAAGCACTCAACCGCCAACTGCCAGGTGTTTACTAGGCTGCCAGCTGTCTAATTACTTTGTCAGCTAGTAATGTGCATGTCCATGGAGTTTCTTGCCCGTTCTTCTCCATAGGTACCTACGCTTTGGAATGGGCAACTAGCTTCATCTTTGACAATTCAAAAGTGCCTGTAATTGGTTTATTTGAAAAAAATAGTTTGAGTTTGCATACTTACAGAAAGATTCATCAAGCTTTTGAAAGCCGTTTGTAAGTCTTTGTCACTGAGATACCTGTCGGCACCATAGCTCTGGTATGACAGTATGCAATTTGTTCGACTCTCCGTGTCTGTAACCTGTAATAATAAAATGTTACCTTAAGACTTTCAATGATTACCTAACACGATAAGACGATTAACAGTATACTTTAACCTAAAAATAGATTTCTAATTCGCTATGTATTTTTCTTTAGATGTGTATAAATAGGAATGGCTAGAAAACGACGGCATGACGAATTAGAAAAATTTATGGTAGTTTGGCCGCAAAAGACAACACGCCAAGAGGAGCCCACAGGTCAAGAGTGAACCCATTGTCAATAAAAAAAAAAAAAAAAAAAACGCTGGGAAGTCTGCAAGGCTATGGGGAGACCTTTCTCCAGCAGTAGGACAATACTGTTACTGTTAGCTTGCATCATCCCACTGTTGAGCAAAGGTCTCTCCCCATGACTTCCAGCTGCTTCGATCCAGGGCTAAAGTGGACCAACTAAAAGGCGTCGCGGCAGACCCCGTAGAAGATTCAAAAAATTCAAAATTTATTTATTTGGAACAAGAAACACATACAGATATAAATAAGTTCAAAACGATGATAACAGCAGTAGTATAAAACTGTGTCGCAGTTATCAACGCCCCTCTCCAGGTAAGGAGGTAGATTGTTCCAGTTACTTAAAACCAAAAATGCAACATATGAATTATTATGGTTAAATAACAATTTAGAAAAAAAAAAAGAAAAAGAGAAAGAACATGGCTGCAGAAAACAAACGGCCAGGACAATACAGGTTTAAAAAAATTGTATGCATTTTACAGATATGGAATTTAGTATTTGACGTATATTTAAAACTATAGAACACCATGTGCGGAATTCTGCGTACCCCTTTATGAAAAATATACGATTTTTATGTATCTAACTATATAAATAGCGTGAGGTCACTGAAATTCGCTGGAAGCGGGAAGCGCAGTACCGGTCGTTGTGGCGATGGGGAGGCCTATATCCAGCTGTGGACGTCTTCCGCTAATTATGTTTGATGATATAGCTGTAATAAATCCTTTTTTTTTCAGGATGGGAAATCATCCAGTGAACCCACCCTCCCGCTCTGGGTGGAGCGGAAGGGAGTGTCAGACTCTTACTGACTAAAACCCACGCGTGTTCCTTCCTTAGCCCTTTATGTTCCAGGGCAGTTGTAACCCTTTCGGACGATCCCGCTACCCATAATAAATCCTTTGTTAATATCTGTGTAGCACCTAGACTCTAGGTGCTTGAACCTTTTCTACATAATTATCGGCACTTCAATACAAAGTTAAGGCTCTTTGAACCTAAATGCGAAGTAAAAACATGTATGTCTAGTTTATTTTTATCACGTGCCCGATAAGACGAGTGTGGAGTTATTGTGTGATTCATAACAATGGACGTCAATGGATTCCACGACATGCGACAATCGAAATTATAAAAATAATATTAAGTAAAAGTTTCCCGTTATGTTTATTATTTTTACTTAAACGTGCTCAAGAGACTTGGCACTTTGCGCCTATACGTTGGACTTGAAAGCGAACACATTAATGAATATTATGTGCTCTTAATTTAACTCTGTCGCCTGATGATGATAATTTCAATAAACATAGCTGCATCCACAGTTATATTGGCATCGGAAGCATTGCTATCTTAGTCCAAATACGCACGGGCGTTTATCCCGCGGCGATTCATTTTTGCGCACCCGATTTTCAACGCCGAGAGTTGAAAATCCAGCAGTGTGGTTTTTTGATGCACTGGAATGCGCTTTGTTGGATTCTCAAAGCTCGGCTCAACAACGAGAGTTGAAAATTCAGTGCGCGATAAAATCCCGCCGCGATATCTATCGCGATATTTTACGCCAAATCTGAAATGTCTCATCCTGTGATACAGTTGTGAATAATTTTACTTAAATTATGTAAATGAAAGGTGATTGTACGATGTATTATAAGATACGAGTAGTATTCTATTTAGACAGTTGTTGCTAGGCTGTAGGCACATTCCAATCACGTAGAGGTGCATAGATTTAGTGCGAAAATTAAAAAAAAAAAAGAGAGAGAGAGAGACAGACAGAGAAACACGCGCACGCCGCACGGTTTACAACTATAGCAAAAAGTGTCGTTCCAACTTTTGGTCTTAATTTTTTTCCGTCTAGCCCCCTTTCGCAACGCGCGATAAGGAACTTCGTTCCAAAAACGGGAATAGAGTTAGAAATGATACGCATTCTTCGATAAGTTTGAAAATTTGGTAAAGAATGGGCAGTTATCCATGTGTTTAATACTGTAATGAAAAAAAGTTAAGGCCCAGAGCTACTTCGATTATTACGAGTAAACCATCCGTAGTTCGAGCTTGAAGATTAAATTCGATGCTACGATCATCAAACTTTAACTTTTTATTTTATAAATGATTTTGCTCATAATATGTTCAATTAATCATTGCCTACCTCAGGAGGGTATTGATCTGAAACATGCGTAAACAAAGTATGTCAGTAGGTAAGGTCATTCATGCATGTTCTAGAAATCTAGACAGATTATTTGCTAGTACATTGCCCTCGTTCAAAACACACATACATGGGATGCGAGTTATCAGTCAGTGGCTAGATTTCGTGTCCAAATAATGTAATGTAAAATACCAATTTATTAGTAAAATATTATTATTCAATATGTGTGTGACACAAGTTGTCACACACATATTGAATAATAATATTTACCAAGGACGTGTCTTTCAGTTGACCGATAATGACATACAGGATGTAGGTATGTGTATCACTGAAGCAAATAATTCTGAAGTCATGAGAACGTTAAAAACGTTATGAAAAGAAAATAGATACGCACAGTCACGAGCACCAATATGTAAATACTTGGCAATTTTCAATTGCAATTTTTTCGTGAAATAACGAATGCAACGTTGAAATACGACACATTACATAAACCTATGGGTTCGACAATGCTATGTTCGTAACAACATAAAATTTCATTAAAAAATAAAGGAGTAAATCGCTTTTGAATAAAGCCGTGTATAAATATTTTTGTTCGTGACTGTACGCGTTATTGTAAGAAAAAAAAACATACTTTCATAGTAAAATATGGCTTTCATAGTTCACAAATTGTAGAAACTCGCGCGTCTTTCTAAGCTACGCATCGAGATACGGGCGTTACTCAAATAGCTAACTTTTGAGGATTTATAAACCCACTTTAAAAATCACTTGCCATCCGTCTGGATTTTCAAACACTTTGTAACGTACACGGACTTTGTAACGTTATTTATTAGCCATCTCGTTGCCAAATTAGGTAACAAATTAGTTACTTACTAAAAAATAATGTTTTCGTATCCGCCATCCTATGTCGGGTAGCGGACCTTTCAGTTCGTATCTACCGTCGCCCCGTAACGCGATCGACACAGTCTGGAGAGCTTGTTCTGTAACAAAAATTAAAAAAACTTATAGAAAATACATACTTAATCATCAGCCTAAAATGTTCCGCCGGCAATCTGTGTTGGAGTATAGCAAAAACGAGTCGATCCTACTTCGACACTATCGTCTTTCTCATTTTAAGTCATATTTTTTTTTTTTATATCCGACATCGCCCTTACCACTTGACTGAAATCCTTATTTTCTCATAGTGACTGTACTATTCTTTTAGCCTTCTGTGGGATCACAGGTCTCACGTAATATTAGTAAAACACACCTTCCAATAATAAACGTAATAAAAGGATATTAAACGTATTATTGAAATCCTTAGAACGGCCTTTCCTTTGGTGTCCCCTTTAACCCTAACACAGGACTCCTTTCTGTGAGAGCGAGCGGGCCGCACTCAACGTAAGGTCCAGTTGAAAACCAGCGTCAGGCACCAGTTATCTGGCATTTTGCCGTTTTTTTTTTTTATTTAGCGCAGCCGTGAGGCTCACTATAGTATTTTTTATTTATTTTGTGTCTAATCCACCACGCGGGCAGAGTGCGGGTTGGTGGATGTCACATGTTTCAGAATTATTAGTGTTAGAATATGATTATTTTGTTGATCATGACGGACATCATGTTTCGCTGTAAAAAACCAATGATACTCGCTTCATCAGTTCGGTAGAAATCTGCCCAATTGAATTCTACAACAATATAATATGTGGTCAATTGAACAATTTTCTTGCTATACGAAATGCGACTCTAAATAGCAACGGATCACTTGCAGCCTTGACCAATAAGTGTCAGTTTACATTAACACGATAATGTTACTGAAGGTAAAGTAAATACGTTAATTACATAAGCAAAAAATTATGACAAAAACTCTGACTTCCTTTGAGTTTACACTAAGTATTCCTTTGGAGCAGTGGCTTAGTTGTACCGGTCGCGGCTTACGACTTAGATGTAGGTAGTAGGTTCAAACCCCGACTGGCGCTTTACTTAGTGTAAATTATTTCATCAACACTGCTCTCAAAACAGTGAAGGAAAATATCGTGAGGAAACCGACATATCCTAGAACAAAAAAAGCGGCCAAGTGCGAGTCGGACTCGCCCATGAAGGGCTCCGTTTTACGATTTATGACGTATTAAAAAAAACTACTACTACTTACTAGATCTCGTTCAAACCAATTTTCGGTGGAAGTTTACATGGTAATGTACATCATATATTTTTTTTAGTTTATATCATTCTGTTATTTTAGAAGTTACAGGGTGGGGGGGGACATATTTTACCACTTTAGAAGTGTCTCTCGCGCAAACTATTCAGTTTAGAAAAAAATTATATTAGAAACCTCAATATCGTTTTTGAAGACCTATCCATAGATATCCAACATGTATGAGTTTGATGAAAAAAAAAATTGTGTTTCAGTTCTTGGGGAACCCCCAAAATTTATTGTTTTTTTTTCTATTTTTGTGTGAAAATCTTAATGCGGTTCACAGAATACATCTACTTACCAAGTTTCAACAGTATAGTTCTTATAGTTTCGGAAAAAAGTGGCTGTGACATACGGACGGACAGACAGACAGACATGACGAATCCATAAGGGTTCCGTGCCATTTGGCTACGGAACCCTAAAAATGAGAAAGATAAAGCGCGTCAAAATTTGGGAGAGACGTCACTTGCTTGCAAAAGTGTCGCAACTGAGTGACGTCACGCGGAACTTTAACGGGGATTATCCATCATTTTTAGGGAAAAAAATTGTATTTATTTTGTATTCAAGTTAGTCAAGGTTTTTAGTCTCTTTATTTCAATTACTTTAAAACTAAAATACAATTCGCTTCAAATTAATTTTATCAATCAATCGGCCTAGACTTTTAACTATGCATGTTGGGCTCAGCTTCCAGGCTAACAGGATGCAGCTGAATACGCATAATAATATTTTACATGGAGTGACTGCCTATCTGAGCTCCACCGATTTCTGGTAATACGATAGCCCTCGTTAAGAGTGTTTGTCAGACTTCCGGGCTTCTGACAACCCGTAACGACTGTCAAAAGCTTAACGCAAGGCTTAACGTGCTTAACCTGCAATGCGATTCTATAACCAAATCACCGTGAAAACTTAGGTGAAGTGAGCGTGGAGTGAGCTGTCACTCCAAATAATGCTAGGGATTGACACTACTGACAACTCACATCAAGCTCACTTCACTTGAGTTTTCACGGTGAGATTTTTACAGAATCGACCGGCAGATCAATCGACCCGTGCGGCTGTTATTACTTAGCCACAAGCTCGCAAGATTTTATCCACGTTTTATATGAAAAGAAAGACCATAGAAACGACGGATGGACTGTGTGAAAGATGATATAGCTAGAAAAGGAGTGACTACCGAAATGAAGACTAATAGAGAAGTATGGATGAAACAAACATGTTGCGCCGACCTCAAATAAATTGAGATAAGAACAGGAGAATGATGATGATAATTAGTAATAAATTAATAATAATGATGACTTTAGTGAATTCCCCGAGAACTTTTCTTTAATTAAAGTGTGTTCACCTCAATTAACGCAAACATGTTTTGTTTGGACTCTAGCTTGGAAATATGGTTCGTCCCTAGATAGTGTAGTTCTTATCATCCTTACTCATTTTAGCATTAAGATAATATGCTTTGTTCGTAGTAAACAATAGATATGTGACATCCTTTGGAACTTTAAGCAGTTTTTTTTTCAACTTTCACCTAAAGCGCTTATTACACTACCCAATCGGTAGGGTCCCTATCTCCTAAATATGATAGTGTAATAACAGATAGAGAGATAGGCCCCACTGCTAGGTCGATCGAGTGTTCCCGACCGCACTTGCCCACCCTATTAAAAGGGCCCTACAGATAGGGTAGTGTAATAAGCCTGAGTTTGAGTCTGAGGGCCTACTGTCTAAGTCAATCAACGAAGATACGGGTCCATACGAAAGCAATTCGATACTTCGGTATGAACCCTACTCCGATTAATTAACTATTTCGGAATAACAAAAACACATCGGGAGTAAGGACAGCTGTCAAATCGTGTTGTGATTAATTCTTAGTTCGAGCACCGAACTAATCTTATGTCCGAATGTGATATGGAGTAGGGAATTTAAGTAACTGTGGATGAATCTAAGGATTTTGTGCTTAGAGAGTATACCCCCAGAATATGGATGATTTTAAGAGTTGGGAAGACCAAAGGAATGATAGATGGATTCATAGAGATACACTATACATTGAATTGCATTGTATACGAAAACTATAAAACAGATGACTCAACTATTGCAATGTATAAATAGCTTCAGATAGCATGATAACAAGTTTACAAAAACATCATGTGAGAAAATTCGTAAAAGCAGTGTCTATTTTATAACAAGTTTTTTTGTCTGTTTGGCACATCTATGCTGCTAAACTACTGCACTGAAATGGATAAAATTGATTAGTTTGATTGTTACGTTACACTATTTTGGTTTTGGTTCCTAGTCCGACTTCACCCACAGCTGAGCATAGGCGTCTGTTTTCTTGTGCCAATCACCACGTTCCTGTGCCAACCTCATCCAGGTTCTACTCACGATGGCAACAATATCGTCCGCCCATCTCGCCTCCTATTCGCGCCCTTTTTAGGGTTCCGTAGCCAAATGGCAACGGAACCCTTATGGATTCGTCATGTCTGTCTGTCTGTCTGTCGGTCTGTCTGTCTGTCTGTCTGTCTGTCTGTCTGTCCGTCCGTATGTCACAGCCGCTTTTTTCGGAAACTATAACAGCTATACTGTTGAAACTTGGTAAGTAGATGTATTCTGTGAACCGCATTAAGATTTTCTCACAAAAATAGAAAAAAAACCATAAATTTTGGGGGTCCCCATACTTAGAACTGAAACTCAAAAAAATTTTTTTCATCAAACCCATACGTGTGGGGTATCTATGGATAGGTCTTCAAAAATGATATTGAGGTTTCTAATATCATTTTTTTCTAAACTGAATAGTTTGCGCGAGAGACACTTCCAAAGTGGTAAAATGTGTGTCCCCCCCCCCCCCCCCTGTAACTTCTAAAATAAGAGAATGATAAAACTAAAAAAAATATATGATGTACATTACCATATAAACTTCCACCGAAAATTGGTTTGAACGAGATCTAGAGAGTAGTTTTTTTTTTAAAACGTAATAAATCGTAAAACGGAACCCTTCATGGGCGAGTCCGACTCGCACTTGGCCGGTTTTTTATGCGTCATATTCGCCGCAAATAAATGCATTTTCTTTCTTTCTTTCTTTTTTATTTTCTTTCTTTTCTTTCTTTCTTTTTAAAACATAACTGACGAAATGTGGGTGTCGTGTAGGTACACCTCTGCCCAACCCTCTGGACAAAACCTGTCTAATGTTATGTGGTGGTTAGGATCTTGGTCCTGTCCTGATGAAGAGTTTTATACCTGTTTTCTTGAAAAGAATACTTAATAGTATTTACCTGCTATATCCAGTGGGTAGTTGCTAGGGTCTAGGAAACTTCTCACTTGTAATGATAAAGCTAACACCTCATAGGACAGCACTTCATTGATGTAGTTCTGAAAACAAATCATTTTGTGAATATTTTATAATTACTTACAATATAAATAACAGCGCGAAATATTCTCTGATAATGGCGAAAGCGTCAAAGTAACCCATTTTGCAATTTGCAGATCAGCATCAGGTTGTATGTTTATCTAAATATAATTCGCGGCTGTAAATAATTATTTATTTATAGAATTATAATTATAAAACTCATCAATACAACTCTCTAAGTTCATATTACCCTATTGAATGACTATTTCATGAAATCATGACATTTCAGGCCAATTCTATATTGCTGATTCTAATGATTATAATTCTGTTAAGCCATATTTGTTACGGTCGCGAATAACCTGACGCTGACCCAAAAATTTCATGACTAAGATTTTTATATTTTTTTTTATATTGTGGGCATTGACATTGCAAGCCCTATAAGGGGCGGGAGGGGGTGCCAGGAAAAGAGTGAGACAGAGCATCCTTACAAGATTAAAAAGAATACATTTTGCCAGTTCAGTCTTCATCAAAGTGACAATAAAATCATGAATCATCACTAACAAAATACAGGGAATTGCACTCAGTAGGCAGGAAACTTTTGGGGTTTCCTTATTGACTCATACAATTCATTATTACATATTGAATTTTATAACTTATCAGCAGACGCAAAGGAACAATGGGGCCTTCAGATTAGGGGTTAACAGAACGGTGTACACTTGTACAGTCACGAGCAAAAGTATGTATACATTCGGCATTATTCAAAAGCGATTTACTCCTTTATTTTTAAATGAAATTTTATGTTGTTACGAACATAGCATTTTCGAACCCATAGGTTTATGTAATGTGTTACATTTCAACGTTGCATTCGTTATTTCACGAAAAAATCGCAATTGAAAGTTGCCAAGTGTTGACATATTGTTGCTCGTGACTGTACAGGTATAAGGTGTATTTATTCTATTTAGTACTACTGTCTGCGAGTTTGTCTGACCCGTCGCCGCATCGCACCGCTTCTCTGCGCTATTATTTCACTTTCGCTTAGTATCCTTACTTTTGAATTTCTTTTTGCTCGGCTCCTGAATGTCCTAACGTGATGTTCCTCAATAATTGGGCTATTCATCATCATCATCGTCGGCTTCCAGCCTAACCGGATGCAGCTGAATACCAGTATTTTACATGGAGCGACTGCCTATCTGACCTCCACAACCCAGTGACTGGGTAATACGATACCCCTTGGTAAGACTGGTTGTCAGACTTTCGGGCTACTGACGACCCGTAACGACTGTCAAAGATCCACGAATGACAGCCGGGACCAACGGCTTAACGTGCTTTCCGAGGCACGGAGGGGTCTTGGTTTGTGAAAATGGTCACCCATCCACGGACCAACCGCGGCAAGCGTCGCTTAACCTGATCGATCAACCCGTGCGGCTGTTATTACTTAGCCACAAGCCCCACAATAATAATTGGGCTATTATATGCAAAAAAAAAAATTCAAATCCAACTAGTAGTTCCAGTGTGCGATCAAACAAACAAACTCTTCAGCTTTATTATTAGTATAGATATACATAGATTAGTGGAATGTAAATTAGGTATAATGGGTCAGATTAAACTTAGATTACTGACATAATGAGGTATTTAGATATATGAGGTATTTAGAGGTATGAGGTATTTAGGGGCGACTAGAATCAATTTTATTTTTATTTTATTTTTGACGTTCAAAAGTGCCTTTTATGTGCCTATTTGAAATAAATGATTTGACTTTGACTTTGACGAGGTTTTTAAGTAATACATACAGGTGGCAGGGACATCGACGCGCAAACTGTAACCGGGTACAGTTGGCGCGTCGATGTCCTTGCCATCCTGTATAATGAATGAAAAGTCTGTCCCGTCAGGTATGAGCAATTTATGTTTTCCTATACTCATAAAGTGATGATGCGTGTTCGCGGCAACACCAACAGTATTCTCATCATTAAATAATAGCAACAACTTATCTTAAAATATTCAGATTAGTACCTTTATATTATTTAAAAAATTTTAAATTTTTTTTAATAGTTTTATATTGAAATATTTAAAAAAAAAAATATTTACAACATATATTGAAATATATATTTGGACCGATTGAAATGAGCATGGAATTTTTCATTACTTATATTGTGACGAAATCAGGGAATCTCCTTCCTTTTAATGAATGTATAATAATAAAATCTTTCATTGTAGCAACTGGCAACACCCTCTGTACTGACTTGCAGGGATTCCCCATATTTTAATTTGTGCTTGGATTGTTTATTACAATATTCAATGAGAAATATTGTATAATACCTGCAAATTAGGTTACAGTACGGGTAAGCTCCCTTCAGGGAAGTCCGTAAGTGATGCTTTGACAATTCAAAGTGTACACAATAATGATGTCTGTTCTTGCCGAAAAGGTCTTTAGAATTACTGTATATGTGTCTTTTACATTGAAATACCTAAATAAGAGGGCGGCAAAAATTTCTTCCGCCCCGGGCGGCTGACACCCACGTTACGCCACTGGACAAGGCTAAGTAACTAGCATAGCTGATTATTAATTTGACATTAATAAACCCCTAATAAGATTTCTACATTACCTCCCTATCGCATTTATTCTAGGCAGGAAATATTAGAAAGAATGATCTTCAAGCAGTTTGGTTATTGTACATACATACATAAACTCATGCCTTCTCCCCATGGGGGTAGGCAGAAACTACAAACCGCCACATGCTATGATTATTTTCTCCACATTCATTTCAAATTTGTAAATGGTAGGTATCCATTTTTATTTGTTAATGCTACCTGCTATAATACTGATGAACTTCTTTTGCTTCGTTTACATTCATACATCTGGCCATTACTGTATTATTCTCAGAAAAATATTTGTAATGGCTCCAGAATGTGAAAAACGATTCTTATCTACCAATTTCAAAGAAATATGTACATTATTTTTGTGTTTTACCTATTATGTTAAGTTGATTATCATCTACCTAATATTTATATTAAGATAACACTACAAACCTGTAAAGCTATTTGTCTTTCAGCTATGAACGCTGGCTGCATGTTTCCTATGAGTTTCTTTGGCGGTATGGGCAGGTCTATGTTGGCCTGCAGCAGCAATGCGTGTAGGGCTGCAAAGTCCCGGTACCGACGCGACACATTCCACTTGTTATCCTTCGAGGGACCTCGCTGCACACGCAAAATATATTCCTGGAACATTCAACCATTTTAGAGGTGGTTATGAGTTGAGAGATATCAAAGTATTTGAATGGGAATCTTGATACTACGGCAAAGAACACTGAATGTTTTAACTCGGCTCATTATGATCATATTCGTGTAAATCAGCCGACAAAACGGTAGGTAGGTGCACAGGTCGCTATTAAACGTTTACGGTTTTTATTTAAATAAATCTAGATGTTCACACCACCACATTTATGATGAAGAAGTAAAAGGTCTCCGCACCAGACCGTAAGATATTTCGAAACAAAAAAGATCACTTACTGTATGTTTGTTAATGTTTTGTGCATGTTCCACTGTGCAGCTAAGCTTTTCTGTGTCATCTATTAGGGCTTTGGTATGCGATGTTTTTTCAAATATAGCCATTGCACCAGGTATTTATAACTCATTGATTGAAATTACATTAGGACAAACACCAATAAACATTATGTTATCACTAAATAATGAAAAAGAAACTGGACTACTGGAGTCGTATCAATCACACAATTTGGGGAGGTGTGTTCCAACGCAACTTCTTGTAAAGAATTTTGTGTAACTCTTTTCACATTCTAAAATATATGAGCAAGAATCATAACAATGCTAAATAACTACAGGTAAAAAACTTTTGCCATGGAATGAATTCCCTTTTTGACAGTGAAGTACTGTCAGACTGTCAATCAATTTGAGTTTGATAGTAGTGGTCCAGTTCTTAAATGTTTGGCATTACAGCATAGACTAATATATATCAGTATTTCTTCAAGTTCTACTCAAATCATTAGCTTAATCTAAAAAATAAATAACTTAGCATTCTAAAGATTACTAGTGATAACAGGATTATTTTCATTCACACGAAATGTCGTGTGAATAAAAACGATTTTTAGCAATCAGCTGTTCTATGTCGTTTTGAAAACATTGACGCTGAAACGTGGTTACAGGGAATCATTAGCATGCACAGATCTAGTTATTGGTTAAGTTAAAAATTATGGAACCATATTCGGCTAAAAAAACATTCTTTATACTTTATTACGTTTTTTTGGGAATACTATAAATTGTAATTTCAGTCATTTATTTTAGTTTATAAATTCCGGGAGACGATGATTTGTCTTTTGTGTAATTTGTATAGATTATTTCCGTTTCAGGTTTTGTTCTGAAATCTGATACATTCAATTTTATTTCAACAAACTAAGTGGGGTTAGTGCTCTTAAATTATAATAAGACCTAATACTTGCATTCTTGAGACATTATATTATTTTTATATTTAGATTAAGTTACATTAAATGTAACTTAATCTAATTGTTCTGTGCAGTATTGTTATTTTTATGATCAAGAAAATTTAAACGGCTGAGTTTCCAAACGCACCTTCTACTGCGGACATAACCATAGACAGCGATCGAATAAGTCACTTCCTGTTCTACCGCAACGAGTCGCGAGCGGAGAACTTCGACTACCTTGGGCCTCTTTATTCGTCTGCCATAGTTATAAGAATTAGTGAAAAATGTCTCTCATCTCAGCCCGTATTGCCGGCTCAGTAGCCAGGCGTTTACCCAATGCCGCTTCGCAGGTAATTATCATTTAGATCAAGAACATAGAGTGTATGAAAAGTTGTAACATGAAAATTCTACCCGGTTATCACGTCTGGCGGAATGTCCACGGGTTAGGAATTGATGATTTGCTCATAATTACTGGTCTCTAGTTAGTTATGTAACTATAAGTTTCCATAAATGACCATTCTAGATAATATTTTCATAAAGACAGGTTATTAGATTATTCTGTTGTGTATGATCGGTGTTATGTAATAATGGGCGATTCGATTTTCAGGTCTTCAGAATTATGAAATTAGTGACATAAACTAGAAATTGTTAAGTGAAAAGCGGAAA
Organism: Apamea sordens; assembly: GCA_945859715.1. Lineage (NCBI taxonomy): Eukaryota > Metazoa > Arthropoda > Insecta > Lepidoptera > Noctuidae > Apamea > Apamea sordens. Next base: position 5,668,528 of record OX244002.1, read on the forward strand.
GGAGTGTGTTGGTGTCAGTTTAGAGTGTAAATGTAATGTGAAATGTGTTGATGTTGGTTATGTCGGTCGGCAGGTATCGAAGGTCGCGGGTATCGCGGCCCCCGCCGTGGCTGTTGCTGCACGCAACTTCCATGTGTCTCCCACCCAGAAGGCCGCTGAAATCTCCACTATCTTGGAGGAAAGGATCCTGGGTGCCGCGCCCAAGGTTAGTTTCAAGCTTTCAAGTGTTACATAAACTTGTTCTTATCAATTAGTTAGTATCAGTACTTGGGCATTATACGACACTGATTTACTCTATTTGACAGAATGAGATGTCCCACTGTGAAGATGATATTGATCCATGACCCATTTCAATATGGAGTTCATTCACACATAGCACATATCCTGCAGAGCCTTATTTTCAATGATCTAATGAGAGTACTGCCTTAAAACTGACTCAAACTGTTTGTTTATCTAATCCTTATTTGGAAAATGATTTTTTAATCTTTTACTGCCGTATCATGGAAATCTATTTTTGTTAACGAAACAATTTTTTTCTGAAATGAAATAATTTATTTGCTATGAATGTAGGTACAAAAGTATGGAACTCTGGAACAGCTTGTCTACCTCTGGATTAACTAAGTATGTCAAACTTAATTGGGGTCAAGGAATCCTATGGTTTAGCGGATCCAGTTAGATTTTCTGTTCTTAGTTAATAAAAATTAAATTACAAAAGTTATAATAAAAATTACCCAACCCCTATAAATCATAACAGAGCTCAAAAAACACATTTTAAAAAAAAATGTTTTACAATAATTTAATTAATATTTTTTAAATTGTTTTCCAAATAGGCTGACTTGGAAGAGACTGGCCGTGTATTAAGCATTGGTGATGGTATCGCCCGTGTCTATGGTCTCAAGAACATCCAGGCTGAGGAGATGGTGGAATTCTCGTCCGGTCTTAAGGTTTGTATAATTTTAATGGTTATAATACAATAAATTATATTAAGGTACTCAGGAAGATTTCCTGCTGCTGAAAATCTTAGTCTTTACATCTCATACCCAAAGCAGATCATGACTTGAATAGATAATAGATTAAAATCAATATTCTTTTTCAGTTATGTAATTGGCTGTATCAAACTAATGTTACTGATGGTTTTTGAAATGTATAGTATAATTGCCTCTGTACATTTATATAATACCACAGTGATTATAATACAACAAATACTTTGTGTGATTTTTATCATAATTATGATTAAATTTTGGTATCACACTTTCAGCAAACATAAGTTGGCTTTCTGTCTAAGCATATTGCAATTGGAAATTTGTGCTTTACATCAAATAAGAATATTTTATGATTTCTTTGATTCTGGGCTTCTTATGATGTTTTTAAGGAGTTGACCTATTATTCTGCATTCTTGTCTTTTGGAATTACAACTTTTTTTAAATAATTATATTAAACCTCCTCAAAGCAATGCAGCTCATTTTCTCAATATTATGGCACCATTTTATTAACAACTCCTGTATTCCAGCTAATCCCTTCACACCAGTCATGATACCTTGACATCCTCATTCATAATCGCCGAACCGACTACTTTCTACCAAAAAATTCTGCTAAGAAACCATCTTCACTTCCATAGGGTATGGCCCTCAACTTGGAGCCCGACAACGTAGGTGTGGTAGTATTCGGTAACGACAAGCTGATTAAGGAAGGAGACATCGTCAAGCGTACCGGCGCCATTGTAGACGTGCCCGTCGGCGAACAGCTGTTGGGTCGCGTAGTCGACGCTCTGGGTAACGCCATCGACGGCAAGGGACCCCTCGGCACCAAGACCCGTATGCGTGTGGGTATCAAGGCCCCCGGTATCATCCCCCGTGTGTCTGTGCGCGAGCCTATGCAGACTGGTGAGTTGTTGGTATTTTTTACTAGAAAGTTCAATATAAAATTTAAGAATTAGAGATAATCACTTTAGATAAACTGCAAGTGTCAAATGGCATTCAAGTGTCTTGCAATTGGAGATCATTTAAACAATCATTTCTATCTCCAACCAGGAATAAGCTCTCTAACATTTTAATATCTTGATTACATAATCTAATCTACTACATGAAGAGTAGTAATACAAAACAATACTTGTAGACTTATTTGGAACTTATTCACTAGTTTATACACCCCTTATAAAATGTGCTTTCTTTTCGACATTATGTAACAACAGCACCACAAAAAATTATAGGAAGTAAAATGTCATCATAAAACATAAAAATTCCACTATTCCACGCAGGTATCAAGGCCGTCGACTCCCTAGTACCCATCGGTCGTGGACAGCGTGAGTTGATCATTGGAGATCGTCAGACCGGCAAGACTGCCCTGGCCATCGACACCATCATCAACCAGCAGAGGTTCAACAAGGGAGATGACGAGAAGAAGAAGCTGTACTGCATCTACGTCGCCATCGGACAGAAGAGGTCCACCGTCGCTCAGATCGTGAAGAGGTTGACTGATGCTGGTGAGAATTGGTTTTGGCAACTATTTTGTAGCTGGACTTCAGTTTTCTTGGTAGAAAATTGTATACTAATGGTCCGAACATCACAGAAATAGAGCATATAAAAGATGTAAATAAAGCCCTTAGCATTTTAATTTTTCCGTCTTTTAAACAGGTTTTACTATTGTTGGGTATAAATCACAAATTTCTTGTGCATTTCTTTATCCTCCCCAATCTGCACTGGTTGATTCCAGAGCATTTCTTTCACTTCTACCACATCTACCCAGCCAGCAATTTTTCTTACTCAACTAGCACACCAACAAATATCTTACTAACACACTTTCCCCCTTAGGTGCCATCAACTACACCATCATCGTGTCTGCCACGGCCTCCGACGCCGCCCCTCTGCAGTACCTCGCCCCCTACTCGGGCTGCGCCATGGGAGAGTTCTTCCGTGACAACGGCAAGCACGCCCTCATCATCTACGACGATCTGTCCAAGCAGGCTGTGGCCTACCGTCAGGTATAGACGCAATAAATTGAATTATTATGAAAAAAAAAAAATTAGACACCAAATTCAATAAACCTAAACAAGCTCAAAACCTACACAGGTATTCTGATAAGGCCAGAAGTTTGTTAGGGGTAATATTCACCATGAATAAAAATAAAAATGGGACTTACTACGTGTGTCATGTCTGTGATCTGATCACACAACCTAAATGTAACTCGAATGCCTGCAATTTCTATAAGCGGCGATGGCCACCATCAGATGTCACTTGCTTACTTGCCCCACAATAATATAAAATATGTGACAAGTCAAATAATATTGAATTCTGTTAACAGATGTCTCTGCTGCTGCGTCGTCCTCCCGGTCGTGAGGCCTACCCCGGTGATGTGTTCTACCTCCACTCTCGTCTGCTCGAGCGTGCAGCTAAGATGTAAGTAATTTAAGGTCATAAATAAAGCTAAGCCTACACTGAAGCAGAGTAGTATTCCACTGGTAATAGAACTCTCTTGAGAATTTTAATGTTGAAATGAACTTTTACTTTACTAATTACGTTTTTTAATAGTAAGTATATTATGCATAGCTAGCTAATCATCTTCTTTTACACTCTGAATATCTTCAAAATGACAACGCCAAAAAGCGTCACACGCATACCATATTACCATGGGTATGGGTACCAATCTACGACACTACCAACTCAATGCCAAATGCCAATATGTCTGCCTCATCCCCAGGTCCGACAAGATGGGCGGTGGTTCCCTGACCGCTCTGCCTGTCATCGAGACCCAGGCTGGTGACGTGTCTGCCTACATTCCCACCAACGTGATTTCCATTACTGACGGCCAGATCTTCTTGGAGACTGAGCTTTTCTACAAGGGTATCCGTCCCGCCATCAACGTCGGTCTGTCTGTGTCTCGTGTAGGATCCGCTGCCCAGACTAAGGCTATGAAGCAGGTTTGTGACTTTTAAATAACCTTTATAAGGTTATCTCGGTAGCCCTGAACACATTGCGTGGCGAGTTAAACTCCTACCTAACGGATTGGGCTATAATTGCAAAAAACGTGCCCATTTGCCCTGCCGTGGAACAAAAAAAAAGCAAAACAAAACTTTAGTATATCAAATATCTTTTAACGCGCTAGTCTTAAGTTTATTTTAAGATTGAATACCCTTCGCAGACGCGACTTTGTTTAGAAACAGTCGTATTGTCAACGCGTCGCTTGCGCAGCGTCAACCAATGCAAGACTTTACCCTCGTGAATTTAAAGTCCTAGTCTGAGTATTTCATTCTTGGACTCATAATGGTTGAAAAAAAATGAGAAGTTAAAAGTTTATAAATCAGCTATCAAAGCCAATCTCTAAACATTATTTTGCTTGTACCAGGTGGCCGGTTCCATGAAGCTGGAGTTGGCCCAGTACCGTGAGGTCGCAGCGTTCGCGCAGTTCGGCTCTGACTTGGACGCCGCCACCCAGCAGCTGCTGAACCGTGGTATGCGTCTGACTGAGCTGTTGAAGCAGGGACAGTACGTGCCCATGGCCATTGAGGAGCAGGTAATGTATAGTTTTTACTATAGGAAATATCACAAAATCATAAAATGTTTAGTAACAAAATTGAACCTAAAACAATGTTAGTAGTTAGTTTTTTTTTTTTTTTTTTAAGTATTGTTATGTTAGTATCTTTACCTAACTGATGCCGATGGCTGTCTTTCTCCACTGATTTTGGAAAGGACAGTCAAAACGGGAACATGCGGCATACTATGTACCACCTACTCTCAATTTTACACATCCCTATCAAAACCTTACCTTCAAAAAAACTTCACCTCACCTAACACAGAAAATTGACAAATTATAATTTGTATCTTTCCATCGACAGGTCGCCATCATCTACTGTGGTGTCCGTGGTCACCTCGACAAACTTGACCCCGCAAAGATCACCGCTTTCGAGAAGGAGTTCACCCAGCACATCAAGACCAGCCACACGGCCCTGTTGGCCACCATCGCCAAGGACGGCCAGATCACCAAGGAGTCTGACGAATCCCTCAAGAAGATCGTCACCGACTTCCTTGCTACCTTCACCCAGGCGGCGCAATAAAAGTTTAGCTTTTACGAACACAGGCTTTGACAAGAGATTGTAAGTCGCATTTAGGACACGTCAACTTGATACCTTCGTAGGCAGTCTCATGTCAAACACCACTGTATGTTAACGGCTCGCTCATGGAAGCATTTCTATCAGCTATTGTTTCGTAAAACCTGGGGGTGCTTCCATCAGCGGTCTAGTAGTAGTTGTCATTCGTATGGACTGTATTGAATGTTGATACAATCATGGAATGTATTTATCTCGAACGTCAGGAGTGGTATATATTATTAAATATCGTACATAAAATTAGTATTACGTTTTATTATTTTAACCCCAATTATCATCACAACCTAATCGCGGCGCCTCGAAACGAAACTAAAGTTATGCTGAATGTTTGTAAGACCTTGGGGCCTAAAAAGGCCACTTTGGCAGAATCACTATATGATAACAATATGAACCATATTAAAAATCGTAAAATGGTCACAAACTGACAATTCATAATATGATCTGTGTGCAATTCATATCACGTAGGTAATTCATCTATTTGACAGTTTTGTATGGAGATTCGTAAAATGGTCCACAAATTATGAATTGCTTTATTGAAGTTTAATGTCAAATAGCAGATTCATAAGAAGTTAGTCAATAGCAACATCTCACAAATCATATGGGAGGTTTTGTGAAGAAATATTGTTATAGTGGAAGATTGAGGCCTTTAAAAAACAAACTGGAGCACGCGCACCCCTAACGAAACCATTATAAATCGCCGACGAAGTGTAGCTCCTCTGAAAATGAACATAGTCTTCGAAATGCCGGACCTCGAGTTTGTTGGCGTTTAGAGGATAGATAAACGTGTTTCATGGTCTTATTCATGAGCTGGAGCCATACATTTGTACCCGCCACGATGGCATAAGTACTAACTACCTCCAAGGCAAGTAAAAGGATTGTTTGTGATGACAGTAGTGTGTTTTAACTAAGTAGTTCCAGATAGACACTATCATATAATATTGTAGAGGTCACAGAGCATGTAACATAGAGGCTTACTCTGTACTGCACCCTCTCAATGAAATAAAAACTTTGATCATATGCCTACATGACAACTTACTACAATCTTCTATTCACATTTTAGGTGCTGAGTACACTTAGTTTTTATGCATTGGATCATACCAGAGATTTATAGGAGCAAGTGCATATCATAAGATGCACTAAGTTAGTGAATCTGTGTGAGAGCCGTGACACTAGCTCCATCAAAATCAAAACTGGGTAAGTAAGACTATACTATAATACCTACAGTAGGAATACTTGATTATAATTTATTGTGGGGATAGGCAGCTCCTCCGGTGTTAACTATAGAAGGAACCTATCATGCAGGACTAAAATTGGGTGCACACATCTATTAAAAACAAAGGGAAACATAGGGAAGTTTAAAATGCCTGATGTTTTTGGCTATATTGGTGGCACTCACATTGCTATTGTTAAGCCTTCCCAATATAAGAAGAGGTTTTTAACCGAAAACTATTACCACTCCATATCCATAAACACTCAAATTGTGAATACCTACAGTTACCAACTGTTTTTGCTAGCATTCATATAATTATGTATATTTAATGTTATCTTGCTTACCACATGGGACTGCATGTGGGTGTACTAAAAGTACACCTCTGCCGAACCCTTCAGGTTCTTATTGTCATAATTTGTACTTCAATTTTATTAAATATAAGAGGATAGGAGGTACATTATATCATTTACTAAAATTAAACAATAGTGTTAGGAAAAATATTTTACTTGTATATATTAACAATTTTCATCTTATATTATTCAAAAAATAAATAGAAACATAATAATGAATTAGTCTTTTTTTTTCATTTAGGTTTGCAACTCTGATTTGTGGCGATGCTAGCTGTGGAGGGGCAAACCATGCCTCCTTTTTATGGAATCACCATCCACCTAGGACCCACTTGGAACAACTCCACCAGGCTGAAAAAGAAAATTTGTGGTTTATAAGTAAGTCAAATCATCAGTCAATAATTAAAATACTTAACTTTTAAATAATATGAAATTACAAACATCATTGTTTAATTTGACTACCTATTATAACAAATAAATATGTTTCAGGTGACGCAGCCCAGGCACAGGTGGCCCTTAAATCAACGTTGAAGACACCACCAGTGGACATAGAGCCCAATACCTTTTTGCCTTCATGAAAAGTTTTTGTGTTATTTAAATGTTAAAATGTAGTATGTTTTCTTTTTTGTATTTGTTTATAATTATATTATATGAATTTTAATTTTATACTTAATTTTTTTATTGCATGTACAAAAAAATCATACTTTACCTCTATGGGAAATCAATAAATATTCTTTCGACTGCATCAGCAAGCCTCCCAAGGTTCTGTCTGCACTATTAATTTGCCATATCAGCTGCAGCATGTTGCATCCCCATCTGAGATAAAACTCTCCGAGCCTCATCTAGTGCAACAAGAGGGTGACCTAAAAACGTAATAAAAATACCATAATCGTTTTCAATAGTCATCATTAGTCTTAACCGCAACATGAATAGCTGTAGGGTTAGAAAAATCCACTTACTGCGGCATCTCGCTTGCCGAGTTCGACGAGGCAGAAGCACTGTTGTTGCATCGGCAGGGGTAGGGCTTGGTGCTGACTGACGAGTCTGACCGAACATGGGGCTGCAGTGATTTGATAAGGGGGTCAACACCGACAGCGCTTCCACTTCCACACACTACACAAGTGTAGAAAGTTGAGCAGAATGTTCCATTGTCTCAGACACTAGCTGCACGCCTTCCCATTTCTACAAAATATTACGTATATTTAAATACTTTTGCACAGCTATACGATTATATATTGATCTAAGTCAAACAATTATGCACTTACTTTTTATTAAAAACGATCTTACTAGAACGAAAATACGAAATAATTATGTTTTATTTATACTATAAACACATCTTGTTGATGTTTACAATAATAATTGTCAACTTGACATAACTAAGTACTCCTTACCTTCTACGCGTTGCCAGCCTATAACGTTTTTATTGTTTCTAATTTCCCTTTTCAGGGCTTATCTGCGGTCTTTTTAACAGTTATAAGTATATTTTAATGAAATAACATTTAAACTGTAGAAATAAAAAATATAAAACCAATTAGATTAATAAAAACTCAAATGAAAAATTTACCGATACAATTACGGTTTTTATTTTTTTCTTGCGGCAATGTTTACACCAAATATGATTCTGATATGAAATGAATTGTAGGTGATTAAGCTATTATGTGTAACCATTTTACGAAAATTAGAGGAATTGCTTATGATCTGCTGGGAATTCAGGAAATGAATGGATTTTAGAGGTATTGCTTAAAGTGGCCTTTTTAGGCCCCCTTGTCCAGAAAGGGCGAATTCGACGAGAATCTCACGCGTACGTTGCGATCAGTAGCGTAACCAACGTGTGAGTATTTGGGGCCCAATTTTGCCGCTCAATTTCCCTTGATACGTGCACTCGCTCTGACGCGTCAGACGCGTGCAACACGCGCATATCACGTGCGAGTTGAGAGTGGCGAAGTGCACGCTATGACGCGCGTATTTTAATTCCCGTTATTGAGATTCGGAAGTGCCAGCCAAGAAATTGTATACGTAAATTCAAGCTGGCTGGACACAGATTTTTGCACTTTTCCACTAAACCGCTGTACGTGTAACAAAACTTTTAGCTCGGATGCCTGTTACAAATTTATGTAACGCCCGTTGATATGCCAAAGTCGTCAAAATCACTTCCGTTACTGAGATTGAGAGACCAGCGAAAAGTGGTTTTTCAAGCTGGCTGGACACGTTTTCGATCGATTATCTAAGATTCTGTAGCGTTACAAATTCTGAAATAAGGGTGTTTAGCCGGCACATAAAGTGCCCTATTGACCTAGTTAAAATGCAAGCTATTTTGAAGATTTGTTCAGCCAGCCTGAGTCACATGAGAAAATCGTTGATAGCTATTGTAGTTGCTTCCTCGTCGGCGGTTGATAGCTGGACAGCTGCCGGGCATTATGTTCTTTGGGTCTGGGGACTTACCACCAGCTCTTATAGAAAGGCAGAAGTTGAACTGCACTGCTTTTTTGTATTGAGTCATAGAACAAAATAGCAGTGCAGTTCAACTTCTGCCCTGCTATAAGAGCTGATGGTAAACCCCTGTATCTTCTTTGGATCAGCATAGCTATTCACAACCATACGACAAGCTATCGTATCGAAAATAACACATTTCAATAACCTGATTTTACTTACCCTGACAGCAATCGGAAGAATAGCGGTCATCTATTTAATTCGTTTTCGGGTTTTGGAGTTGTGAACAGCGTTTAGCAGATTCCTATGATTCGATAACATTCATTGTTGTTCGATACTGTACGGAAGCGTATCGAGAGGTTCTGAATAGTTAAGCTGGCCTAACTAGCGTGTCAGACGGCGATGTGAGGATGGAGGCAGCACGGGAGCAAACAATGGTGATAGTGAGTGGGACTAATTCCATAGTGGGAATAGTCCACTCAATTCCTGGTTCCATGGCCTATACTTGCAACTTGTACCTATTCTTGAAAACTAGTTCTACTTCAAGCATCTTGTATTTATTCCACAATATTACTACAGGAACATGGTGTTTGGTGGGGAGTGTTCGTTTTTATTTGTTTCGATAGGAGTCTTGGTTAATTTCTGAACGTTTTTTTTTAATCAATATCTTTCTGACATTGACAGAAATTCACGCATGTCGCGCGGGTTGTCGCATTTGGTCGCATTGTTTCTGTTTCCTTTCTTCCCGGTTGTTTTTCTAATTTCCAGGTTGTGGGACTTGTGGGTCGAAAAACCCCTTTAAATCTTTTATTAAAAAGTGACAGTTATACTTATTACTTTTTATTAAACTATCCATTATTCTAGCCCGAGAATTTGTGGTAATAGATGGAATTCTTTGAGAAAGCGCATGTTTCGAAGAAGCAACCTTCGAAAAAAGATAACAAATCAGAAGAAATTATAAAGAAACAACTGAGGCAAATGTTACAGGGTTTTAAGAGAAGTGACAATGAGCTTATTAAGCACAGCGGAAACTCCAGTAACGATATAGTTGAGGCTCACAGGCGCCTGGATGATTCGGCGTCTGTCAGCGGTTTTTCAGATCTAGAACTCACAAATTCTGAAACCGAAGGAGACATTAGTCGAGCAACAACATCTAAAACGGTCGGCAAGAGTACAGCTAGTACTGATGATGTTAATCTGTCTCATTTATCTGGAATGAACTCAGACACAGATGATAATTTAGATGAACTTAATTTGGAGGATTCCGACAGTCATGAATCCATATCTGAATGTAGGCAAAATAGTGAATCTCTATCAGAATGTATTGAGTCCATTGAAGATTTAGAAACAAGTGGAGATGTGATATACTCAGACATAGAAGAGATATCATCAGGGACAGGTTCTGAAGGCAGAGATTCTGAAACTTTTGACCCTGATGGAGCTTTAGCATCTAAGATACTTCAAAATCTTGGTAAAACTCAAAACAAACCAACCTTAAACAGTAAGAAAAGAAAAGTAGAAGAAGGGCAAAATAAAAATAAATCTGAGAAGAAAGAATTAAAAAACAAGCTATCTAATAAAAAGCAAAGTATTGATAATGATGCTGATAATGATGATGATGTTATAACAATAGAATCCCTAACAATTACTAATGATGATGATGACGAAGCAAGTATATCTGACAGTAACAGTACTCAGAATTCTGTAGCAACCACTGAATCATCTCCGTTTATATCAATCACTGTAAGAGACATGCCGAAACAAAGGCTCAGTGACATCTTAGAGGAGTACAGGCATCCTACAGTCAAACATTTACAAGATGTTCACATGGAAAATTATGATACTGGTATGTTCTCATTAGAAACAGACATGGTAGTGGACAACGCAGACAGTTTAGTACCAGACTTGGGAGGCGATGATAACACTATTGAGGACCTTGATAATGATAATATTATTGAGGAGCTAGATAATGATTACACTATTGAGGATCTAGACAATGATAATATTATTGAAGAACTACAAAATGACAACATTATTAAAACCTTTGATAAGGATGAAGGTACAAGCACAGACTTCTGTGAAGAAGAACCAACTAAAGATTATGACAACACAGTACATTCCGACACAGAAAGAGAACCGTCAACTGAGGAAGAAGTCATGAACCCTGTAAAAGTTTATCATGGGAAAAATTGTTACATCTTCGTGCTGAGACACCCGGCAGAGCTGTACCTCAATGGCAAAGTAAGAGTTAAACCTATAGCAGGCACGGTAGAAGTTTTTGGGCATACGCTGAAGAATGTTGTTGACTTGTATGCCCCAAATAATAATTTTGCTCAATGCTTTAAGACTGTAAAAAGTCCTAACAGTGATTATGGATTGTTTAGAACATTGACTGGGGAAGGACTGACAGTGCGTGAAGCTGAAGAAATAGTCACCAAGATTGGGTTGTTTGACGGGATAATAAGTGTGTCAAAATTAAATGATGCAAGGATGGATTTTGTTGAGAGCAATGTCTTCATGGACCTGTTCTCAAAGTGTAATAAAGCACATGGTAGTCTTAGAAAGGCTTCAGCAGATCTTAGTTGCAGCCTCGTTTTGAAGAGGCCTTGGAGGTACTTTGAAGAGAATGACTCTTGGGATCATGCTGTAAGCTGTGGTCTTGGTAAGTGAAAATAATAGAATGATTTCTATTTGATAATTTTATCATTTAGCTACATAATTAAGACTCAATTTCAGGACACCACAAGGTCTCATTCAGTCCCTGTCAGTTTGAGGTGTATTTTATAAAACCCAAGACTTAACATTCTGTTAAAGTTGGTTAAAAAGCCCGAATCCATGAATATGTGCAACTAAAGATATTACTACAAAAAAATTGATCTAAACAATATTATCTTTAATTTTCAGAGAGACACAGCAGAGGTATTGTGTGCGGTGGCAAAGGACTGGGCAAATCGACATTCCTCAGATACTACGTAAACAGACTGCTGGCTAACGGACCAGTGCTAGTCATAGACTTAGATCCAGGACAGGCCGAGTTCACTGTGGCGGGCAATGTGTCCGCCACTGTAGTCAATAGGCCTCTACTCGGCCCCAACTATACGCATTTACAAAATCCAGATATGTATGTGCAAACTCCAACATTTAGTTTTTTGCTATAACTTTCTATTTAGTTTAGACCATTACAGCCGCAAAGGGCCGCAGCGCAACGTATTTTTGCAAAAGTGCGCTGTAGTGTGCCCAACGCACACTACAGCGCTTCATACAAAATTTACGAAAGTTAAGGAGGATTTTTGAAATTCGTTGCGTTGTGACACCCCTAGTGCGTTAGCCTTTACTGGACACTAGGCTAAGCTCTTGGTCTTAGGCTTGAATTATAGTGGCCGCGTGACTGGATGAACCCCTCAGCATACTCGTCAAGCTATTCGGATGAGAATTGGGAGGATGTTGGGAAGGAAAAATACGCGTCCCTTTTTTTTTCAAACACAAAGTGCGTATGCACTAAGGTAGCAAGCGAAATTAAAATATAGATTGTGGCATAATATTAGACCTAACGAAGCACCTATGACTCTTATCAACTTCAAACACCACACTGCAGTGTGGTGTTTGAAGTCAGATAGTCATAGGTGCCAGTCATACAGTCATGTCATAACCACCTACCTGCCGAACGTGTTTGTAAACTCACGCGACCCCCAAGACATATCACTTGCAGACACAGAGATAACTAACCAACATCCTTTTCCAGAATGCTGAATATTGGCATGATCAACACAATGGACAACGCCAACCGTTACGTGGGTGCAGTCATTGAACTCTTCGCCCGCTGTCACTCCAACCAGGCATACAGGTCCATGCCCTGGATCATTAATACAATGGGCATGTGCACGCAAATGGGGCTAAAGTTGATCCTCCTCACCATCCTACAAGCGCAACCAACCTTCTTGATGCAAATAGACACAAAAGTCGTCAAAAAACGCTTCGAATGCCATTTTAAACCGAATGCTGTTAGAAATATGTATAACACCTTCAAGAATGATCGCTTCTTCAGAAATGTTGAGCTTCCCAATTTGAATTACACGTTCATTTTGACGCAGCACCCGGAAGGTTCAGATAAACATAACACTGCGTTGTCGCCGAAAGATCGAAGATATTTGAACTATTTGGCGTACTTCGGTGAACTGATGAACATCCACAAAGGAGCACAGTTACTGGGGATTGTACCATACGAGTAAGTATCATCCTGTTACGAGGGATTCTTAATTTTTATGTGCAATTATGTTGAAAAAGCTTAAAACTTTGGTCGAAAGTAGCAAGAGTTCCCGCAATTGGCAGATAGGTACTAGAGGTGAACCTACGGTTGTCGAGCTTGTACGCATGTAAAAAACGCAACACAATGCTTTTCTTTTCGTAGTCCATATTAGCCAGAAACAACGCCCCACAGGCCTGCCTGCCTAAATTTATAGGGCTATAAGGTTTAGCTCGATCTACTACGATGATGTTTCTTTTTAAAAGAGAGCAGTTATTTAAGCATTCCTACTGCAATTAGTACCTACTCAATATCTATTCTTATCTGTAGCTAAAAGATGCACTAGGTACGTGTTTTAAAATGGCTTTGAAGATCTAAAATGGCTGACCAATAGTATAAACTACAAGCCTAACCCAAGAATGTTCTAAAGGAAAAGTAATGAAGGTATATTAAAAAGAAGCTTTTTTTCTTCCATACTTCTTATTAGTCATCATCTTGGTAGATCCCCCCCTTTCTAGCAAGACATGTTTAGTCGACCCCAAATAAATTGGGATCAAGAGAAAGATGATAAATTAAGACTTTTAATTACGCGTAGGTACAAGATCTGCTGTCAGATTCTATTCTCACTAAGGTTGATTTGATACCCGGCAAGTGAAGGCAAAGGGTAATGAAGTTGCTTGTTGCTAGCGTAATATCCAGTAGCGATCTTGAATAGTTAACAGTGACACCATTTGCCAAGCACTACATATGCGAGCGGTCATCTGTTCTACGTGAGAACGCGTACATTACAAGACTGCATTACCTGCGTGGGAGTGAGCGAGAAACACAATATTTACCCATTAGCCTACTCGATAAATGCCTCCATCTGTTTCGGCGATTTCACGATCTCGTGCTATTTCCGGCAACACTCGATGTTGGTTGAATCTCGGGAGTCAGGTACCGTCTGCCGAGTCTCCCCGTGGCTTTATCACTATGATTCATTGTCCACCTTGGCCTACAAGTTACGGAAAATATATGCATTCGTGGAATGTTAGATATAAACTAGCGTGGTATGCATTGTTGGAGTTATGCCCTATACATGATATAAACTAGTTCAAGCTTTGTATGTACCTACATAAAGGACAAAAAAACAAGGCTACTCTGCAGTTAAAACGATGTAAAGACAACGTTTACATAATCAGTAATAAAATACAGTCATATTTTGTAACTGTAGGTATACCTACCAGTAAAAATGAACAGGATGGAATATTTTATGGGTTTTTTCATTCTTATATTTTGATTATTTCTATTGGTGGATTGTTATGAATGTCATGTTCAAACGTCCGATTATCACAATAACTGTGAGCTAAAATTATGAGTAATAAATAAGATAATGTTTGTCCGGGAATTGAGCGTGATTCACGCGAAGGCTAACAATGGCTCGTTAATCAATCAGCGGCTCAGTTATCATATCATTTCAGGTTCTATGAAAGACTTGTAACTTCAGAACTAAGCCGGAATATCGGTATATGTAGAGAACTACATGTATATTGCTTCAAAAATCTTTAACTATGCCATTATGTGTCTTTGCAATGCCCGCAGCTAATTATTACACCTAGGTCAGCAAAATAAAGCTTACGTCAAAATATGCGCAATGATATAGACCTGCCTATGTTTTTAACAACTTACGGATTACCTAACAGCTTTCGAAAACATCTGGGGTATGCTTTCATGTTTCCACTGAAAAGCAACAGGTGGCTTACCAACTTCTATATATTATGTAGTTACTTAGGTACAAGCATATTGTATAAACCAACCTGTCCCAGCATGGGAGCATTACTAGGCAGTTTATGATACTGTATAAACTATTAGACCTAGCATGGCATTGGAAACCACTAAAATATTGTTTTTTTTTGTTCTAGAGTGAGCTTGTCAGATGTCAACGTGCTAACGAATGTGAAAGTAGCGAATGATGTGGTACTGAAGGTGATTAACGGAAAAATAGTAGCGCTCTGTCAACTCGCCGTAGGAGATAAGGGAAAAGTGTTTACTCTGCAAGATAACGCACTGCTATGCCACGGACACGGTAACTACTTTGTTGTTTAAAAAAAAAAACTCCACTAGGCGACAAAAACGAGAGTTAAAGACTGAAACAAAAAACTTGTTTCTTTTTTATAATATTGATTTACTTAGGGCAAAAATTCTGTTTTTATATTGAAAATATTGGTAGCCAAATTAACATAATAATAAGATCAACCCTAATAAACTTATTATTATTGATATCCCAAATAAATAAGTGGTATTCATGTTTTCAAACGTCTACAAAAGCAGGTGCTCTACATTTATAATTAAAAACTCGTTTTTGAAAAGTGATAATGACAAAATTATACTATATTGATTATTAAATATGCATGTCCTAATGACTAAGATCTCACTGAAATAGGTGCAAAGTTTTTCAAGCAAACAAATACTTAACAGTTAAAAAATATGCAGTTTACTCATATATAATGTAATTCCAAACAAATAGCATAAGAGATATGCATAGAAATATAATTAATATCGTAAAATGTGTTATCAATAAGTGTAATAAAGTGCTGATTAAATATGATAACTAAGAACGTGACATACACAGGCGTTTACTGGAGTTATTTGTATTGTTACAGGTTTGGTCCGCGGTGTGGACTATGAAAAATGGGTGGTGTACATAGTGACTCCGCTAGCCGGGGACAGGCTGTGCGCAGTGGACGCGCTGGTGTATGCGGACTGGGCGCCCGAGCTGTGGGGCCCTGAGCGCCAGCTGCCTGACGGCACCGCGGTCCCCTATCGCAGCCCCACTAACTACAGACAGAAACAACTCATGCTGTCGCCCAGACGCCGCTTCAACCCGCTACAACTACTAAAAATGTCAAGGAGTGCCTAAATTGAAACTTTCAATGATTGGTTAATAAATTTGTAATTGGAGTAAATCCAAAATAATAAATCTTAAATTATATAAAAGGAAATCTAATAATTATTTTGTTAATTATATTTGACGATAATTTTGTACTTACAAGACTAATGAAACATAACATAAATGATCATATTTAACTTAAATATCCCCCATTCTAAACACCTTTGCTTTATAAATGCTGCATTAAAATTTTATAAAAAGTCAAAAAGAGTCTAGTTAAGAATTGTTGACATGGGGTTCCTTTATTACTAATAAATTATATTAGGAAGTTATGATTTCACACAAACAATAGATTACAATACAACTGCCCTACAGAATCAGATTGGACGTCTCAGAGACGCGTCTAGCTGACAGGCACTTAGATGAGTGGGGCTCACGCTCCGTGTCAAATAAACATCCTACACAATTTATACACCACTATTTTATTGAAAAATTAAAATACAAAATACCGAACTAAACAAGTCTCGGTGAGATGCCACCGGTCGAGGAATAATCTATATGTAGAAGAAATGCTACTCGATTATATAACGTGATATTATAGCAAAATTCCAGTGGCCCTGCCGGAGACGGGAGGTCCACATGCCCCCGACTACTTTTGTTAAGGCATTTACGCTTACTCTTTATAGATAATCTATAAAATATACAAAGTACCAATTGTGAAAGAGTAGCCACACAAATACTGAGTGAGTGTGCGTGCGACGCGGGCCGCGACGTCGCGTCTGCAGTCAGTATCGGAAGGAAGCACTGTGTGGCCGACCTCGCGACTGCTGCACAGTCCGAGTCGTTTCAAACTAAGTTATCAGGCAGTATGCGTACAATTCATTAAATCAGAGTTCTCCCGACAACAGCACAATTACAGCAGGGAACACCTAGTCTTCTTCTTCTTTTTGACCTGTAATGCAGCGCGAGTCGCCGTCTCGAATACCTCGCGCACTCCCTCCTTGCTCTTGGCGGAGCACTCCAGATACGCAAACGCGTTAATCTTTTCCGCCATGGCTCGACCCTCCTGGGGCTTCACCGGCTCCTGCTTCATCTTGCGGAGCTCGTTAATCGTGGCCGGGTCATTGCGCAGATCCTTCTTGTTTCCCACTAAAATTATGGGCACATTAGGGCAGAAGTGCTTTACCTCGGGTGTCCACTTCTCCGGGATGTTCTCGAGCGAGTCGGGCGAGTCCACCGAGAAGCACATGAGGATTACATCAGTATCGGGGTACGACAACGGCCGCAACCTGTCGTAGTCTTCCTGACCAGCTGTATCCCACAAGGCGAGCTCAACCTGCTTGCCGTCCACCTCGATGTCGGCGACGTAGTTTTCGAACACAGTCGGCACGTACACTTCCGGAAACTGATCTTTGCTAAATACGATGAGCAGGCATGTTTTACCACACGCACCGTCACCGACGATCACTAATTTTTTGCGTATCGCAGCCATCGGTCCTGTGAAACAATACAACGCAAATAATTATGATGGTGTCGAGCGTCAACGCCTTTCATGACTTATAAATATGGCCGCCGTATAGGATTATGGGTAGGGAGTAGTCAGACAAGCCCTCAAATGTGAATAAGCACCTGAACTAGCGGAAGAAGTACAGCACCACCACATAGTACCCTCACATGCGAGGGTGTTATTTATTATATTTTGTAGATACCTGAAGATTGTGGCTAATTTCTGCAGAATATTGGCTTATCGACACTTTTTAATCGTCTTTGCTCATCACAAGCACTTTCGTTCGTAAGTCACTAATGTTGCAATGCTACAAAATGTACCATCAGCTTGAAATGTAAAAGATTTTGCTAACATTAAAAATATGTTTCGTACAAAAATGCAGTAACATCTAGGGCCTTATTTTATAGATTGCGATGATATTATAATGATTAATAATGGTGTAATTAACGTAAAAAATTTAAATACACCTAAAATATTACTTGCCATACTAAAATATTGTTGTTTTGACATTTGTTAAAAATCGGATACACGTCCAAAACTAGTTTGGGTGTGTAGAGTAAAAATATTATGAGTAAACATTCAGTAAAAGTAAAAAATTTAGACCCTCGTCCAAGTGCACTGATTTCAATTACCTCTTATTTTCAAGTTCAAGTATAGGTAGCAAGTTACAAAAATTGAATATTTTAACATGCATTAGCTATGATATGGTGAGATAATGAAGAAACGGTGCGCCAAACACAATCTTCAAGCATTTTGTTCGTGAATTTTATTCGTAGTCTAGGAAATGTTAAAAGTATTATGCTAAAACCATTAAGTTTTGTATGATCAAAATACTAAGAGATTTTTTAAGGACACGGCTTCCCTTTCTTACAAATAAAATAATGCGAGAACGTATGCCTACCTATTACCTACAGAAGCTTTACAGTACCTAGGGACTTTGTTGTTTTAGCGGGTCTCTTCTTCCTTTATGGGGTTATTGCAATGATGTAATATTCAGTTAGGGCGTACTGCTTAAATGTAATCATTGGTTTATGTGAAAATGACTGCATGGATATAAATAAACTGTTGACACCGTCAGTGCGAACTATGAGGTCATACATAATATGTAAGCACATATAGTTAACGGTGTTCATGAGGTCAAAAAAACGTCATGCTAGCTAGACTGAGACCGGTCTCCTGACTTTAAGTGGGCAAAGTATTTCTATGATGTGACGTCACGTATGTTTAACCATGATAATAAAATTTTATAGTTAATTTTCAAACATTAAACATGATAAATGATATTATTATCTATACTTAGAAGAACGCTATATTACTGTCTTCATAGCAACACGACATTGATGATAAACTCCAACTCCTAGATTACCTCTACTTTTGGCATTGGGTAGACTACGTTTGTCTATATTAGTCTGTCGTCTACGTTGCTAATAAATTATTAAGAATGTAGAGTATTACAATTATGAATTAAAAGAGTGAACTAAGGACGTATGAACGTGCAAAAACCACAAAGTAGTTCAGTACTTACGGAGTTACTTCGTGTTTGATTAACAGCTGATTTGAGCTTGATTGACCCGTTTCTTATCGGAAAACTGGCCGGAAGCCGAATTATTTAGACTATTGCGGATGTTGTGTTTGTAGAGTGAATTAATGAGTCATGTTCTCATTCATGTCTCATTGATGTAAGTAAACCAACTATGTTGACTCCTATCTACTCTCAGTTTATATCTATAATCTGTGATCCGTTCTTTTCAGACATAAAATATGTAGGTATATAATTTTGTAGCTGGTTGTTTTTATGCATACGTTACGTCGCTCCCAAAGAGCTAGGAGACATTTATTGCTTTCCTTCCTTTTATAATTACCTGAGGCTGTAACTTACGTAGATAGGTATGTAGTTAGTCATAGTTAATTTATAAAATTAATCTTTCATTACATTTTTTGTCCTCTTAGTGCTGACTCATACAGTCGTCATAGGTAATCGAGTTTCCATAAGTTGCAATCAATACTACTTACACCCTCAGAATACAGTTGTTTTGTATTCTGAGACCACCTTTTTTTTTGTGGATGGGAAATCATCAAATGACTCCTCCCGCTCTGGGTGGAGCAGAAGGGAGTGTCAGACTCTTACTGACTAAAACCCACCCGTGTTCCTTCCTTAGCCCTTTATGTTCCAGGGCAGCGGTAACCCTTTCGGACGATCCCGCTACCCATCTGAGACCACCTTATAATCAACTATAGGGGAATAAATAATGTAAGTAAGTACCTAACGTAGACTATGAAGGAGTAATATTTTTTGTATTTATCTGTGGAGGCTTGTAATTAGCAATTTAGTTATTTAATACTGTTTAGTCTGTAAGTCTTCCGAAAATAAAAATAAAAAAACAATAAAATAGAGATAAACACCATGGACTCCGCTCACTTTGGTAATATAGGTTCCGTATTGTAACCATACAAACTTACCAGTCTATGGGCCGATAACTAATGGTTAAATTATTGCAAAATGTGTTTTTTGTTAAATTTTTAGTTTAACTAATGATATAATA
The DNA here is from genome assembly GCA_945859715.1 of Apamea sordens. Taxonomy (NCBI): domain Eukaryota; kingdom Metazoa; phylum Arthropoda; class Insecta; order Lepidoptera; family Noctuidae; genus Apamea; species Apamea sordens. The sequence goes on from OX244002.1 coordinate 5,688,778, forward strand.
TCATTGCTAATGGTCAAATAATTAACTATTAGTTAAAAACATAACCATTAGGGTTCATTAGATAAACTAAAAAAATATAAAAAAAACACATTTTGCAAAAGTTTAACCAATAAGTAGTTACTATTTTTAATAATTGGTTGAAATTAACTAGGTACGGATCAAAAAATCGGCCCTAAGAAGGAAGGCGGATGCTGGGAACCTGTAGTTGGGATTAATGACACTGCTCGCAGAATAGATGGCCGATTGGGGTCGAAAGGTTCTATATTGACATGCCTCCCACAGTGTACCTACTGATGACGTCGTGAAGGACGCGGGTATTCGCTGGAGAAACACGGGATCGGTCGATGTGGAGAGATTTGAGGGACGGAGAAGGCTTATTATGTTCGACAGTGGCCGCCTGAAATGATGACGAATGACGCCATTGCAGGCAGAAGTTCACCGTGCAGATTCGAAGACAGAAAGCCGCTAAGAGTGTAGAATTGCAGATACACGAACAGCCTAAGAAGAGGAAAAAACACTGCCCCGTCGGTCTCGTGGTCCTAGGTCCGATTCATGGTTCCGGCAATGTTTTATTGGGTTTTTCTATTGGGAATTTCTTAGTAACAGCCCGGACTTGGAAGTTGGCGGCGTGATACCCCCGTGCCTCGGAAAGCACGTTAAACCGTTGTTCCTGCGCGTGATCTCTCTCCGGTCGTGTCGGATTGCCGTCCCATAGAACAGTGAGAGTGAGGGAAGAGACAAAAGAGTGAACACGTGTCTGCACAAACACACGCAGTATATAGAATCTCCCGCGCCGAAGACTAGCCTGCGCTTAGATTGGTCGCCTCGGCCGAACTCGGTCTTGAGGGTTTTATCTTTAGGAAGATTGAAGCGGTCTGCTCTAAAAAAAATGGCTATTCAGAAATTAACACATGTTTTCTGGATTTAGGCAGAATTCTAAAGAGTGCTTCGTCTCGTATTGTATTTGTTTGGTACCTTTTCGGTGTTATAGGAAAAAAGCCTAAAAGGCTCAATATGGCAGGTAGGTAGAACTAGAGGAACTGAGCAGCTAGGTTTGGAGATAGAGGTCAGCCCTATCATTATGAAGAGCCGCAAGGTTACAGCAGTGCGATTCTGTAACCATCTCACCGTGAAAACTTAGGTGAAGTGAGCGTAGAGTGAGCTCTCATTCCAACTAATGCTAGGGAGTGACACTATTGACAGCTCACTTCACCTAACTTTTCACAGTGAGATTTTTACAAAATCGATCGGCTGGTTAAGTACTATTGTGGTTTTATTCGCATTTTTTTTCTTTCGAGCTCAAAGAGTACTTTGTCATGAGCCAGTCACGCGGCCATGTCATGTCGGGTTGTACAGTCACCAGCAAAAGTATGTATACACTCGGCTTTATTCAAAAGCGATTTACTCCTTTATTTTTTTAAATGAAATTTTATGTTGTTACGAACATAGCATTTTCGAACCCATAGGTTTATGTAATGTGTCGTATTTCAACGTTGCATTCGTTATTTCAAAACAAAATATCAATTGAAAGTTGCCAAGTGTTGACATGTTGGTGCTCGTGACTGTACGGAACCCGCACCCTAATTGCGTAACACACTATCAATCTTAATCAGAATCATTTGAAGAATATTGGTAATCCATTGCTTCATATAATGTTTGAACAATTGTCTGCTCAACAACGTAAATAACGCAATGATTGTTGTTGAACTGTCAAAATGAAAGCCTACTGGCCGGTCGATTCTGTAAAAATCTCACCGTGAAAACTCAAGTGAAGTGAGCTTGATGTGAGTTGTCAGTAGTGTCAATCCCTAGCATTCGTTGGAATGACAGCTCACTCCACGCTCACTTCACCTAAGTTTTCACGGTGAGATGGTTACAGAATCGCACTGCAGATAGTGTGTTACGCAAAAATTACACCGCTGGTTCATTCAGAATTTTTTACTACTTGGACTCTTCTCTTGGGTTTATAAGATGTTTTGGATGTTCTTTAAACAGAAAAGGGTAGGTAGAAAGCAAAAAATGAAAACAATTTAATTTCACGTATTATCCATTGATCCCGTTTATTTACAAATACAAATATACGTAGTATCCAACAACCTTACATTTTTAATGCTTATCAACAAGAATAACGTTTTATTCATAATTTAAAACAACTACAATAGGTTAGGTACTAAATATGTTTCTAGTGACATTTTGTTTAGAATAGAATTTTAAATATTTTTTCACTACATTTAATAAAATCACGTGCGTTTTCATATTGCATATTACAATTTTACATAAATTCAGTAAATAGGTTTTAAAATTGAATTGATATAAAACAGCAAAAATATAATTTCATTCCAACAATATTATTTACTAAATCTTAAAAAAAAACCTGGAATTACAATAATGCAGTTTTCAATAGGGTTGCAAGCCTAAAATTAAACAAAGTAGATTTCCGAGTGATTAATAAATGCAATAAAGAGTTTGGAATATAAATCAAGCCAACGGAATGCAGCAAAAAAGGAGCCAAGCATGTTTGGCAAGTGATTCGAATCTCATACAGCATGCTAAAATTCCCAGAATTGCTTGCCAAATGAAAAAATCTTGGCTTATAAAATAAGTATAAAAATAAATGCTTATTTCCTTGATAAATAAAACTAAGACGATAATTGCACAAGAATTCGTAAAAGTCATGGCAGATACCTCCTTACGTAGTGTAGAGTAATAAATAAGACTAATATTGCTTCGTAATTAAATCACATAATTAATAGTGTGTTGCGATTACCTACATCTAAAGTGAAGGCACATCACATTTTCTCATAGCGACCATAGTTTTTTTTTTAAATTATGCCTTTCCGAAATACTATATCTGTTTCGATTATTTTAAAATGTGTCTAACACTATACTTATGTGTGTTTTTATAGGACTTTCGTTTACAGAACCAGGCTTGTATGATTTAACTCTAAAACATTATCACAATTGGTTCGCAGCAATCCTGGTCGATGCCACTTCAGTCTCAGCGTTCTTATTCTTCCGAAGACATCTGAAATACAGATAAAAAATGTTATGAACATCTTTATAATAAATTTGCGGTTTTTTTAAATTACCTACTTACGTTCGGCCTCGAAGAGCGACAATATTTAAAACATCCACTCATCCAGACGCAGATACAGGGGGGGGGGGGGGGGGGAGTTAACGGGTGCAGTTGCCCTCCTTCCTTGGACATTCCTTATTTGGACATAATCACAGTTTAAAAACCTGCGTTTGTACTTTGTATTCAATATATTAATAAGATATAGATAAGCCGTCGTCATCCACGAAAATGGGTGCCGGAGGTTTTTTTTAAAGGGCATTCACGGCTTGAGACATTCCCCCTCGTCCACCAGAGAGAAAGATTTTCCCCACCTTGAGCGAAAATCTAAATCTGCACATGAAAACACCATACTGACTGAATAATATTTTTACTTCCGCAAAAGATAAGCAATTCTCTCATAGTTCGTGCTAATACGAAATAACTTCTAAGCTAACCACAGTCTATAAAGCCGCGTATTCATTGGGAAGAAAGTTGAGAAACAATTGCGCAACATCAAATGTTCCTGGAAATAATGTTGCGCAACCTTTTTCCCCAATGTATATGACCGTACACAGAAAATATTGCTAAGACCGTAGACAGACGCGACGCGACAGTGCGATGCGATTTTGGTAAAACATACCTATTCCAAAAAGGTTTCATAGAAATTGTTCTACCAGTTGCGTGTCGAGTATGTCTGCGAAAGACTTAAATCGGAAATTATGTTATGCAACTTTGTTTCCCAAAGAATACGGGGCGTAAGAATAAAGTACTAACAAGTTCAAGTGCCCTGTTCATATCACCACGAATCATTGTTTGATATTAAGACGTTCTAGGAGCAGGGATGCAGGTTCGGGCAGACTTTCTGATAGACGGTTACCGTTACGTACCTGTAGATAGGTATATCTAATTAGCAATTGGTGGGGCGCGGTAATAAGTTGCTTAATGTGTTATAAAATGAACATAGCAAAATATTTTTTTTCAGCTAGGAATGTTTTGTTCCTAATTAATAGTTGGCCCACTATAACACAGCAAGTACTACCTTATGTAGCGTACTGTACACTTCTGCAAACCCCCGGGAATAAATGCGTGTTTTCATGTTACGTTGAACAGGTTGCCTGGAAGAGATCGCAGTAATGCGATAAGGCCGCCCATTGTATATTTTGTAGTGTGCCATGTATTTTTTATGCGATGTATTTTTGTGGTGTACAATAAAGTATATATAAATAAATAAACAGTCGATATCCTTTAATATGATCTAGTTCTTTTATGCCCTAACATTATATGAAGCATGAAAATAAGGTTTGATTCTACGTGCGAAAAAAATAAAAAGATAGATAGAATATTGCAAGCGAACTCAACGCGGCATTAAATGCAGCATATACTTATTGTGTGATCACATCCATAGAAGGTTATAAGATTGATTGAAAACGCTTATTTATTTCATTTCCTTCCTCGTATTTTGACAAGGTCACTTCTTTTTTTTACAATTGTGGTTCACTTCATGTTAAGCATTCTTTCAAACTGAGACATGGGTCTTCGTGTCGTTTCAGATTTTTCTTTAATTTGTTAATAGTAATTTTATTATATTTTGTGTAGGTGTACAGTGTGTTGCGTCCCAAAGGACGTTGCTTTTGAAACCGCTAAACTTAAGTAAAATTGAATTGAACAACTCGACAGCGCGATGCTGGGTAAACTAACACGTTACATCCCTATTATTATATAGTAAAGTGACGTCGAGAGAAACCGAGAAAGCGACGGCAGAACGAGCTAGGTTTAAAATCGAAGGAGGCATCTTCAGTGGAAAACCGTGCAAGTTTGATATCAAGGGGAGAGGCTTTTACTTAGCTGTGGGATGTTACAGGCCAGATAAACATCATACCAGGCTATACAATAAATAATCAAATATGCGGGGTTGTTTGCAAGTAAAACCCGACCGCACCACTATGCATTGTGATATACTAGGCACACTGTACCTGCTAAAGTGACACTTCAGTAAATAAATTGAATGTTATATAAAAACAAGGTCAACTTGTAGCAGTTTTGTTCATCTGGTTTTTTTTTTCTGCCAGTAGTGAATTGGTGTTGAATAGTCGATTATTTTATTCGACTAACCACAAGTTTGGGTAATAATATTTTAATCACCTTTATTTATAGTCAGAGTAATAATTTGTGAAGTCTACATTGCAGTGTCTCTTTGATTTTTTGTGACTAATCAAGGTCCCTCTTGTTTCTTTGTCGTTATATTTATATCTCTACATGTTTCGTAAGTAAACCAATGCCTTTTTTGTGCTATAGAAAGTGTTTTAGTAAAAAAAAAAATTATTTGCACATGCCTAATTTTTGAATCTGGCAACAAATGGCATTTTTTAATTTCAAGGGCATAATGATGCAATGAATAATGGTATGGTCCAAGACCTTAGCCTGCCCAAGAAGGGCGAAGGAAAAAAAAAAAAAAAAAAGCAATGAATAATTTGGTGTTTTGAGAATCTAATATAAGAGTTTTTTGGGAAATAAAACCAGATAATAAGTTTTAAAGATTTTTTATGGAATATACATTATTTTACATGTTTTTTTCGCTCAATAGATTACTTTTTACAATTTGTGCTTTTGCATTGGTAGCTTTAATTTAATACTATGTAGGTAATACTATGTTTATGACTATAATATCCATTACATTACTGATAATACCTACGCCTGCAAATAAATAGAGAGAATGACTGTTTTAAACGGAATTAAACCTTGATATAGTTTTGACGTAACTTATGGTGGTGTGTTCTAAAATTTTTGAGAGGGTTTTGTGACTAATGTTTCTTATTTTTGACAAGAGATATTTAGGGATGTACGGGTTCTTCTTGACGTTTGGTGTATAAACATCAGAAGGACAGCTCAAAGGCACCTTTCATTAGCTGCAGCACTTAAGGTGCCTTTGCATCTGGCGTCGGTTCGTTCCAGGCGTTCATTGAACGAATACGCAGCATACATGCTTTATAGACGCGACGCTAACGCAGCGTCGATGCGACATATTGTCGTAAAAATCACGTTTACGAGATGCAACTGCAGCATTTGCCAACTTTTACGCTTGATATATACGCTTAGTGCGAAGAGTGCTCATTGGATCTTAAAGGCTGGACTCTTGAAATACCAACCCCTAGCAAATGACAACTTATTACCAGTTTTCATTGGAAACAACCTTTTGCAACAACTGCGCAACATCGTACATTTGATGTTGCGAGTTGTTCTTTTGTTTACCATGAATACGGAACATTAACATGTTGCCAGCAACATTATTTAAGGCTCAGTATATTTATTACATACCACAATGTAAACTTAGGTAATAGGTTGTACAGACTTGATTATTGTGGACCGGAAGTGAGAGAGGAAGAGGACTTTAATTTAATTTAACTAATTGCATTGCATTGGCATTTAGCATTGTTGGTTCTTAATAATGAATTTACCTACACCAAAAATTTTACAACACACCCATTAAAGTTCTGGCCACACAGAAGCGAACTCCACGCGAGACGCGGAAAACGAATAATCGTTTCAATTGTTTTTTTAAATTGAACACCTCCATACAGATTAGTTATTCAATCAGCGCTAGCGGTTGTTGTCCCGTATCCGCATCCCGGTTCGCATCTGTTTGGCCGTAACCTTAAAACATCACAATTTGACATTACTTCTTTACCTTTTGCCAAGCGAAGAAGCCGTAAGAGACTCCTGCGCCGAGTGCGAAGGCGAGCAGGTAGGGCACGAATTTGAGGGACGGACCGAAACGCTTGCGCATCAACATGCTGAGAAAGTTGATGTTGCTGTCCGAGTACGGAGGGTAGCGGCCGCTGGAAGGAAGAAAAAAATATTGTTAAAAACAAAAAAAATAACGTAACTATAAGTCTTCGATATTTGGTTAGTAATGTCACATAGGCGCCGATTCCCTTGTTCACAAACTAAACAAAATTTAAGTTCAGTGCATCTTTTTCTTTTTATTTTATTAAGAAAAGGACAGAAGATAAATATTAGTTTAGTCCTATCAAATTAAGCTACTCCATAGACAGATTTGACGTGATTAAATACATGGCTACTAAAAATACGTCAATTTACGTCAGGCGCTGACTAGTTTGACAGGACTAAACTAATACTTATCTTCTGTCCTTTTTAAATTAAATAGAAAGAAAAAGATGCATTGAACTTAAATTTAGTTTAGTTTGTGAACAAGGGAATCTGTGGCATTGTCAATTGACATGTCCTAAAATACGAAGATGCCGCTGAGTATAGCCCTCCTCCCTTTTGTGCCATGCTCGACTATAAAATCATCAATTTCCTGCCATATCCCAACTTATTCGTGGTCGGCGCAACATTTTTTTTCTTCCATTCTTCTCTATCAGTCGTCATCTCGGTAGTCACCCCCTTTCTAATCATATCGTCATTCACACAGTCCATCCGTCGTTTCTTTAATCTTCCCCTGCTCTTAGCCATCAATATTCATACTCAAAACTTTTCACACGACATTTTCCTTGTTCCCCCGTATAACATACCCATACTATGACAACCGGTGTCCACACAATTTTTCCATTACCGGTGCCACTTTCAGATTCGACTATAAAATAAATATAAAAATTCACTTACGAAGCCAGTTTCTCCCCGATGGGCGAGAAGTTCTTGATGAGACAGCTCTTCTTGTGTGTGAACGTGTCGAAAGTCTTCTTGCCGTGGTAGGCGCCTATGCCGCTCGCGCCGACGCCGCCGAACGGGAGGGTCTCAACTGTTATAGGAGATTTTATTAGTAGGGAGATAGGGTTGGTTATTGACTGTGTGCTGCTGAGATTTTCATTTGTTTATTCTGATTATGAACCAGGGGGCCTACTCCGAAGTGCAAAGTGCGAATGTTCGGATCGGACCGACACATGGCCGAATCAAATATTATTGAAAAATGCGAAAAAAGTTCGGTTCGGCTCAGTTGGTTCGGGACCATAGTCAATATTCGAAGAACCAAATAGTAACTTCGTAGCAGGAAACGGCCGAACATTCGGCCGATACTACTTCGGAGTAGACCCCCAGGTCTTGTAATAATAAGAGTGAGAGGTGTTTGCGACAGATATTTTCTGAGTATGAATAGATCAATTAAATAAAAAGAGATGGACAATTGAAAATCTCAGCAGCAAAAATGTTTTTTTTTTTACAAACAAAAAGATCTAAGTTTAACATTCTCAAATCATGCTAATTCATGCTATTAATAAATACTGGCAGATAGAAAGAAAGTATACAGTAATAAAATAGTTAGTCTACGAAAACATTTAATACAGGCTTGCAACCATTACCTACTTTTCCAAATGTTGGGGTAACTCAAAAGTCAGCACTCTTTGTAACATTCAACAATATTAATGAAAGATAATGTTCCCAAATGGCGTTTGGCTTGAAAATCGGGTACATATTTGAATGTCGAACATTAAAATACCTACGTGTAAAATGTCAACGTTCAAAACATCGAAAATTTAAATACCGATTATATCGTAATATCGAAAATTGTTATACCTAAGCTCAAAATGTCTAACATTGAAATGCCGAGTGATAAAAATATCTAATGATTAAAAATATCGATAATCATTATACCTAAGTTCAAAATGTCAACATTTAATATACTTTAGTTCATTATATTTACGTTAAAAATACCTACTAGTTAAAATATCGAACTTGATACAGGAAAAAATGTCACACTCTGCCAACGCATAAGTTAACTCATTAGTCAGTCCACTGCAAACGTTTAACGTACCTATTGTTAGCGAATAATTATTAGGGTACATATTTGAATATCGAACATTATTAAACATACAAACATATTATTAAACAGGCAATGAGAACTTAGGATGCAAGAGCGAGCGAAGCGAGCTCGGGAATTGGGGCACCCCGACTCGGACAGGTTAGGTTCGAAGGGGATGACGGGGGCTCGTTCGCTCGCTCCGCTCACTCACTTGAGCCCCCGTCATCCCCTTCGTGTTAGGTTCCTTTAAGCCCTGCAGACAGAAATAGGGGCCCCGCGAAGCGGGGCTCCGTCGACTACGCCTTATTATTATTGTTATGCTTAATAAAGTTATGCTTTAGAATGTTATGCTTTAGAATGTTATGCTTAATCATTATTATGATTAGAGAAATTATGCGTAAAAAAATTATACGTAAGCTGTTATGCGTAAATAATTTATGCGAAAATATATTTAGGACAAATAAAAGTATGCCAAGTTATATTAGGACTTAAAATTTTATGCAAATGGATAGGGAACCGAAAATAATATTACTTAAGCATGCAGCGTGCAAGCAAGCATGCATCATGCAAGCGAGCATGCATCATGCAGCAGGCATGGTTTCTGTCACGGCTCCGGCGCTGCTGGGCTCCGGCGGTCCCACGCGAGCTTATCGTCGTCGATGGTTTTAACGCTCACCACCGCAGCTTCGGCTTGCTGGCCGGCTTCGCCGGCCAGCCTTAGCCGCGGCGGCGGGCGATAAAACCACCTCCGCCTCAGCTCGCGGGCCGCCTCGCCTCTCCGCGCCTACGCGGGCTTAAATTACACTCTAGGGCGAGTCTAGGGGTAGGGCAGACAAGACCACGTGGAGTCGGTTTTGCAGCGAAATGTTTCTGTCACAAATTTTTGTAGCACAAAATATAAATAAATATCGATATTTAGGACATTCGATACTCTGTACTTCGATATTTACGTCATTAGATAATCTGTACTTCGATATTTAAGCCTTTCGATGTCATGTTTGTCGATAATTTGATTTTAGATATATTGGACGTAGATTATCTAACTATTCGACAATATAAACTTACGTTATTTTAATTTTCGGTTTTATGGTCGTTCGATATTTAAATTTTCGATGTTTTGAACGTTGACATTTTACACGTAGGTATTTTAATTTTCGAAATTCAAATATGTACCCTGAAAATCAAAAGCTCAGTCTACTTCCAGTTACCTTTTTAGTAAGACATTTGCAGTCATTGAAGTTTCAAGCGTAATTTTGTTCTCTTTATTTTTACAACAATTAAGCAAGAAGTAGGATATGCGGTGATGTATCGATTCCGGAAAAAGTGAGAATTATCCTATTAAGTGTTACAAGGAAATTCCCAATTTTCCCAGTCTTGGTACACCACTAGTTTTCCTACAGGTGATATAAGTGCAGCCTGCAACGAAGTGGCAGAGAGGCGAAGCAAAGAATGATATTTTGTCTAAACTTCCCTACCACCCCACTTCCATTTCATCACAGGCTATAGCACTATTAATTTTAACCTCCTATAAAGAAGAACTATTAATAGATATAAGAGTGAAAAATATCCAAACCTCCCATGTGCATCATGGTATCGTTAACGCACATCCCTCCGCTACTAGTGTTGTCCACAATACTCGATATAACCTTCTTACTCGTACTGAACACGTACAGCACTAGCGGCTTCTCTCTACATACAACAGAATACGTCAGACCTCCACCGAACAGGCTATTATTTACTACAGAAGAGTAAAGAATATTCTAGATTTTATCAAGATAGTTTTCTACCAAAGTTTTGTGATAATTATAACACTAATAATTTAAAAAGTTGGGTAAAAATTTGTATAATTTTAAGCCTAACAACAACTTTGACAGTAAACTTAAACAAACATTTTTTGGTCAAATTGCGACAAAAAAGTATTAATAAACAGAAAATTTTACATTCTAGAAATTATACAATTTAACAAAGAATTCCACCACCATCCTTCACCGGTACCGACCACCATAAGACACCGTGAACAGAAATATAGCAAAGATGTAACCACATGCTTAACTTATAAATACTTTGTATACTAGACCATTTTGATCCTTATAACCATTTATTTATTTCAGAGAGTTCATTAGTTACATTAAATAAATAAAATTAAAAACGTGTTGCGCCGACTACAACTAACGGTACAAGGGCAGGAAGGTGTTGATGATGATGCAGCATTTCTACATAAAAAAATCATCTACGAGAAATAGCAATAACGCCCTTTTTCAATAGTTACTTGCAAGTATTAACATACACTTGTTTCGCAGTTTATACTTGCAGGTTGCTATCGGTTAGATGCTTTCGTTTCGATTCGTTGCCAGATAATGTGCGCTTATGGAGAGATTGCAGCAGTTATAGCCGTATTCAGAGATGCTAAATAGGCTTTGCAATTCACTGTGCCTTGGCCAATAATTTTTAAGGGATTTTCTATTTCTGATGCCTAACACTTTAATTTAACACGTGACTGCCAGACAAGACACAATAGAAAATCTATTGTTGGCGGACACCGGTGACCGCGGTGGCAGTCAATGCCTTAAATAAATTGTAATACTAGGTTTAAGATAGCTAATAAAGGCTATTTGAATTGAATGGTCTAGTATAACGACGTATTTTATTTTCCACCATCAAACCTTTTTCAACCCGCTCCTTGGGAGTAAGACATCAAGCCAACCTAATGTACCACCTTATCCCGGCGACTGTTTGCAATAACATACAAAACGATTTATAATTCATTTGTATTTTATTTTATAAAATTATTAAAAAATTGATTTTAGCAAAATATATTGAGGAGAAGTTTGCGTGTGGTATTTATTTTTAAGCGGCTGTACATTTATTAACTAGAATTTTAAGTGCATTTAATTTTATTAGGCTTGCCCCTTGTTACATGGGACAATGAGAGTGCACTATAGGTACACCCCTGCCTAAACCTTTCGGGAATACAGGTGTGATGTTATGTGTGTAATTTTATAATACAAAGTCTAAGCTTAACTTTATATAAATGCTCTTTCACAAAGTGCTGTACCGTTTCCCTAAAAAAATGGTGCTGTGCGTTTGCGCATAATTTAGTTACTTACGCAACGTATTCTCGAGTAAGAGGTATTATTCCATTATTATTACTATCGAGGCAGGATGTCGTGTCATCGATATTTGGTGGTCTTGTCAGACTAAAATGCAAAAATATGTAACTTTTGCAGACAGTCCATGTTTTAAGCAGTCTGCACAAATGTATCATTACATACTTTGACTTATCTAACAAAAATATTTTAACTTATGTAATCGATACATAATATTTAGTTGTCGACTCTATATTTTTCTTAGTCGATTTATCGACCACAGCTAACGTATTTTCACGCATACCACACATGTATTTCTTCAATTCTGTAATCGACAATTTATAAATGTTTTGTATACTTTTACAAACAGCCAATGGTAATGTATTGTCCTTACCGCCATAAAACATGATCGTATCGTTCATACTGATACTGCCCGACCGGGTTTGTTCAGTGAACAACTTTTGTATGTTGCTTTGTTTGCTGAACACGTAAAGCACTAACGGATGTTCCCTGAAAATTGTTTATGGTTTCACTCTGTGGTCGCCATGTTTCCTTCCCATGAATGATGGGCCATTGTGGACTCCATGGTTCACCCTCATGGAAAGATGGTAACTGGTTTTGATGGGCCAGTCGTCTGGTTACTGGTTATCGTTCCGAATACGAATCGACTATTATTTTGGAGGTTTAACTCAAATAGAATAATCATACTAATTAGTCATTTAATACAATGATAATTCATATTAATTTAAAACTGAAGTAAATTATGTTTCACAAAGCGTGTTTTCAACGCGTATTATATCTTGACACGAGACTAATTTTTAAACTATAACTTTGGTTCAATAATATTCGTTTAGTATCAAAATATAGTCGAGTAGATGTTAACATGGAATAAAATCGACTATTTGCTTTTAGTTTCGATGAATAATCGATTCGATATTGACATTGGTAGTAATGGGTCGACATGTAGATATTAATTAAATAAAAATATTTTATATATATATATTTCGTGAATGTCCCCCTGTGCACTGTATGTGGATTACATGACATAAGTTCAATGGAATATATTGATTTGATATTATAAAGTGACAGTTACTTAAATTATTTATGATAAAATGTACCTATGTTTCATTATTATCATAAATTATAATTAAGATGTAAAGTAAGATAACTTTGCGACTTAATTATGAAATTCCCACGATAATTTAAATGCCATTAATATGTGCTACTAATTTTTATTTTAAAACTCCCAAAATGACAACAGATGATATTCCCACAGTTTCATGTATATGTAGAAAAACACTCAAAAACACATGGACACACATTCGTACATAGTAATTATGTATTTTCACATACTAACAAAAGTTGTAACAAATCTTTGCACTGAGACATTAAAAAATACAGCACACTGCGCCTCTGAGGCTCTGACCTGCGACCAAGCGACCCGAATGCGTTAAACTGGCCGCTTGGTCGCGCGACCAGACGACGCGTTTTTAGCCGTCGCTTCAAGCGACAAAAACAAAACAGCAGTAGCCAGGGTTGCCAGCTCTGAAGTAAAAATACAGGTGTTTAAAAATAATTTCAATAACAATAGAATTTAAAATTGCGCGCTCCTCCACTAAAAATCCATACAATCATTTGAAATGTGTGCGAACAAATCAGTGGAGGGGCGCGATATTTTAAATGACATTATCCATACATTGCATTTTGTTGAAACACTGTTGTGTAAGAAGGCAATCCTAGCCAAAAGCAACATTAAATCGCGTAATCTTTTAACTCAAAAACAATATAGCTCTTCGATACACAAAAAAAAAGAGGTAAAAATAGACTTACCGCTCATTGATGAATTGTATTGCTTCATAAGCGTTTTCAACGGGTACTATAGGTAGTAGGGGCCCAAAGATCTCGTCCTGCATGATCTTGTCGGACGCCACAACGTTTGTGATCACTGTGGGTTCAATGTATTTGTCGTTTGCGTCGTACGAACCTCCGATCGCGATTTTGTCTTTGCTTCCGTCGACTACTGCTTGGAGGCGGCTGGAAAGCGGACATATTAAATGAGTATATTTTTCACTTCACTCCTTGTTTCCTTAGTTTATTTAAAAATTTAGGGCAAATTTCTCCAATAAAACTGACAATGTATTCAGCACATCAAAACCGCGTTTAAGAGCTGTTAATATTCCACAACGATGATGACACAGACAGCTCTTGAACGCGTTTAGATGTGCTGAATACATTCAGTTTCATTGGTGACATTTGCCCTAAGTTTTTCAAGACATTTAACTAATTTGTTACCTAGCAACCTGCAGTCAAATTCCTTAAATTATGATACGCCAGGATACGTTTCATCCTACTTAATATTATTAAACGTGAAAGGATGGATGTCTCTTTCACGCAAAAACTAATGAACGGATGAAATTTGGCACAAAGATGTTATATAACCAGGATTAACATATAGGACACTTTTTATCCCGATATTCCCACGGGAACGAAACTTATGCGGGTGAAACCAAGGGGCACAGCTAGTCTTTCATAAAGGGAATCCTTTTTAAGCGACTTTTATCAGCAGATCCTCGAAAGTCCGGGCCGAAAGTGAACCTTTGCATAATGTTCGTGGAACTGTTACAGTGGCTGGCTTCATTTAAGTCATGTTTAGGATAGCTTTAATTAAATATAGGCAGTGCTGCGCCTACGCAGTTCTAACTAAGACATAATGTGTTACGGCAATGAAGCGGTTATCAATCCAGTTAGTGTCATTGGCGTAATCTTTGGGCCGTCGCAGAAACGGAGACCCTGCTTAATTCACCCCATAATCTCCACAATTTCCCCCCCTTAAACTCACCTGAAATGCCTTCCATTAATAATCCTGCCGAAGTCCGGTGACTTCTGTGCATCAGCTCCGTACCACTCCATCAGGATCTTCTTGGCAGCAGCCACAAACTTGTCCTGTACCTCCTTGCTGCACAGGACATAGTCTGGCGCGATGCAGGTCTGCCCTGCGTTGATGAACTTGCCCCAGAGGATTCGCTTCGCTGTCACTATCAAGTCCACTGTGTTATCGATGTATACGGGGCTGTGGAGATAGAATTTAGGTTTTGTAGGTATAGACATGGCAATAGTTATCGAGTGGCAGGGACATCCGACATTCAACCCGTTACCATGGATTCAGTACACGATTCTGAACCCCAATATGTAAATTTTTCGTAGGTATTAAAAAAAAAAATTGCTGTTTAATACATTTTGACGGTGTAGGTCTACTTACTTTTCTATGAAACAACAATTCTTTTAATTGATAACTGACGAAATATTTCTACGCTAGTGGTCTGGAATATGTGCTGAATTCATGGTTACAGTTTGAGCGTCGATGTCCCTGCCACTCTGTCTATCTAAATTGTATTTTGATCATTTTGTGCATTAGAATAACTTCCACGAGTAGTGATACTAAAAGGTATGGTCGGTTCATCATGGTCAAGCAGTCTTGCTGACTTGCTTAAAAAATTACCACAACATTACCTTCTAGGCAGGATGTAAAAAGACCCAATGACACAAAAAAAACTTGAGAGGTGTCAAGGGATACCCGGATGGAACGTCTTTCACCCCAGAAGGCTAATTCTCGTAATTTAAAACGTTCAAAATCTAGTCGCAGTCTCATCTCGGCAACAAACAAATGTTAAAAACTTGTCAAAATGTAGGAAAATTAGAGGTATAGACTGAGATCAGACTGTGAACGTTCTTAAATTACGAGAATTGCCCCTCTGTTATAGTTTTAGCCGACATGCGAGAAGAATGTTGATCGATGGTCATGAGTGAATGGGTGAACAAATGTTATTATTATAGATTTTTATGTTTTGACATATCTTGGGACCATGGGGTCCCGGTCCTTTGGAAGGCGTACGAGGGGCCGAATAATTGATTTAATAATTTTTTAATTTGCGATGGCTCATGGGCTCAAATATAATGTTGGGAAGAGTGAATTAATGCTCTTTAAAGCCCGTGGTTTTTCTTACCCAGCATTTCCCAATGTGTCACTGTGTGGCACTCCTCTGTGTAGGGTGTCTAAATTTAAATATTTGGGTCACTGGGTCACTGATGACTGAACTGATAATGTAGACATAGAAAGGGAACGCAGGTCGCTGGCTGTCCGTTGTAACATGCTGGCCCGCAGGTTTGCAAGGTGTACAAATTCAGTTAAAATCACGCTTTTTAAAGCATATTGCCAACCTTTTTACACCTGCAGCCTGTGGGTCAGTTATTCGCAGCGGGCATACAGCGACCTGCGTGTCCAATATAATAATGCACTCAGGGTACTGTTGGGGCTGCCATGGCGTAGTAGTGCGTCAGGGATGTTTGCTGAGGCGCGGGTGGATGGCTTTGCCGCTATCGCTAGGAAAAGATGCGCCTCCCTACTCGCTCGAGTTCGTGGCAGTATTGGTACTGCCACGAACTCGAGCGAGTACCGATCGGTAAAAACACCCAGTATAGTGTTGGCACTATACTGGGTGTTTTTACCGATCGGTGGGAGTCCCCCATGCTGCAAAGGTGGGTGCGGCTTCATGTCATAATTTAATTTGTTTTTTTTTGGTCAATACTAACATTAGTTTTTTAAGTACTTACATTGTTACTAACCCGCTATGGACTTAGTCTGAATTAAATGTTTATTATTATTATTTCGTTTTCTTATTTTGTTATTATAATTATTATTATTAAAAGCCTGTGAGGTCCCACTGCAGGGCAAAGGCCTTCCTATTCTTTTTCCACTTCTCTTTGTTTAAAGCTGTTAAGGACCAGCCGATCGATTCTGTAAAAATCTCACCGTGAAAAGTTAGGTGAAGTGAGCTTAGAGTGAGCTGTCAATAGTGTCAATCCCTAGCATTAGTTGGAATGACAGCTCACTCCACGCTCACTTCACCTAAGTTTTCACGGTGAGATGGTGACAGAATCGCACTGCTGTTCTTGTTGAAAGAGTTCAGCTCATCCCGCCATCTCCGTCTGGGCCTGCAGCGATGTCGATTGCCATTAAGAGGGACCCATTGGGTCGTAAGTTTGGCCCATTGGTCGTCTGACATGCGGCAGATGTGTCAAGCCAAACTCCATTTTAGCGTGGCAGCTTTCCAAGTGACATTCCCGGTCTGTTAGTTTGATACCCAGAATACTCAGTTCTATAGCTCTGGCAAACCTCGAGCGCGGACCTCTGCTGATTTGTCAAAGATCATGCTTGTCCACCATATGTGAGGATGGGAACAAATATTATTAGGGTATTTTATTTGTTCTAAATGTATGCAGCATGGAATTTAATGAGGGTTTTAGTAGTAAAATAGGAAAGATGTAATCTTAGCATGTGTTGGGTTTATATCAGCATATCTCTGCTAGAAACGATATGTTTTAGTAGGTATTACTTTTGTTATCAGTGCTGTGTAACGTTCGGACGTCAATGGCTTAATTATGTGAAGACATGCAAGTAGATTTAAATTAATTATCCGATTTCAACAGATACGTAATATAGACAATTTGGCTTTTATCAGAAGGCCAATTCTTGTAATTCAAAACGTTCAAAATCTAGTCGCAGTCTCATCTCGGCGACAAACAAATGTCAAAAACTTGTCAAAATGTAGGGAAATTAGTGGTATTTTTGACAGATTGAGACTGAGATCAGACTGTGAAAGTTTTTAATATTACGAGAATTGCCCCTCTGCTGTTGTTAGCTGGGTGTCTTTCTGAATATTATTTGACTATCTTCTGCTTCTGTTCTCCCGACCAACACCGTCGCATCAGTTCGTTTTAGCTTAGCGTTATATCTGATTTTTTTGGTTTTGCTCGGCTCCTAAGGTACCATTGTGTCACCCTTTGTATAATTTCTATATTTATGTCTGTAATTTATATGGTTGTACAGACGCCAGCACATCAAGCTACTACAATCTGTCAAATTTCTTTAATAGATTTTCAACTTTATCGTAAAGCATTAAGGTTCAAGGTTGATTGGGAAAATTTGACATTTTCGGATAGCTTGACCGCTGCTGGCGTCTGTACATAATAAAGAGCAAAATTTGGCAAGACCACAAATACTTTTGTGGTCTTATTTCAAATTAGTGTTTTTAACCTTATACTTAGACTTTAAGTTTCATTTTAGAATAAATGACTGAAAATTTAAAAATAGAATGATTTTATTTTCAAGCGACATTTTAAATATATTTTGCAATGGTAATTAAACTTTATGTTTAAGCATCAAGGTTTATAATAGACTGAAGTTGTTAATATTATTAAACTTTTTTCTAAGAAATGTAGATGTTTACGTGTGTGCAAACGTGGCCACTTGAGCGACTGATTTTTGTTCCTGATCCTTAATCTAGTACTATTATTGATCGAAGGAAAGAACGCAAAGCAAAAACGAAGTAACAGTGCGTGAAACACGCGGCCGATGTCGCGGACAGAAGCTAGTTTTCTGTAACTTATGACAAAACAAAATCGACTTTACAATTATAATTTTAAAGTTGATACTTCATTATCATTAGTTAGGTACCTTTTGCCTCCAAGTTCCAATGTGACTGGCGTGAGATTCTTGACGGCCGCTTCGTAGATGATCTTGCCGATGCTGGTGCCTCCGGTGAAGAAGATGTAGTCGAACTTCTGTTTCAGTAGCTCTGAGGTTTCTTGAGGACCACCCTCGATTACGATTACGGCATCCTAGAACATTAGAGAGTTTGAGGGTTAGTATTTTTTTGCATGATTAAGTAGCTTTGGTGCTCTGTGGTCACTAGTCATGTCAACAAAATGTCAGTTGGTTTTTTCATGTCAATGGAAAATATACTTTTCCTTACATAATTATATCGCATGAATATTATAAGTTAACTATATCTATTCCTTGTGTAGACTTTCACCTACCGTTCTTCAAATTTGATATGTGTTTTTACGCATGTGGATTTTGGTCAATAAACCATATAAATGATCATCTATAATATTGTGTCTGAAGAGGTTTCCTTATGGATAGAGTTGGTTGGAGAGTTGGCTATATCTCTTGAAATATTGCATTCAGAACTCTCAATGAAGTAAATATGTTTACATAGATAATCAAAAGCTCTTCAAACTTTATCAGAGAACATCACAAATCGGGCATTAACATGTTATTATTAGGAGGCGGAAGGTTACTGCTGTTCATCCTTTTGCGACCTTAAACTTTTGTTTTAAATTGAGGATAAGGACACATTCCATATAAGGAAATCCTTAATTACAACATTAAATTAAGTGGTTTCAAAAGTGGAGCAAATTTTGGTGCGTTTGACATTGTACTAAATGAAAGTCCAATTTTGACCAAGGGAAAGGATAATTATTATGTTTACGAAAGTATAATAATAAATTATCCTACTTCCTACTAATATTATAAACGCGAAGGTTTGTGAGGATGGATGGATGTTTGTTTGTTACTCTTTCACGCGAAAACTACGCACGGATTTGGATGAATTAGCAACACAGATAGTTTGTAACCAGGATTAACACAGGATTGTAGTACTACCTATAAAAAGAAGAAGAAACTATTTATTTATTGATTAAATTCCTGTTTGGTATTATTATTGCTGAATGGGCCTGCTCTTGACTTCGATCACGCCTGATGGAGAGCGATGGATGAGGTCTATGATGGAACGAGCGTGCCCAGAAGATGCCTGCTCACTCTTGCTTTGAAGGCAGACGGGTTAGTTGTGGAAGAGAACACAGTGCGCATAATACATGTGGAGGAGAAGCGCTATTACACCCATCACCTACCAGTTTGTCTCCGCATCACCCAAAGGTTGAATGGTAGAAAATGCAGAAAATAATATTTATTTAATTAAAAATTATTAAATAATAATAATAATATAATATCCCTGGACAATTCACACAGCGCCACCTAGTCCCAAGCTAAGCAACCTAATGCTTGTGTTATGGTAACAAGATGGCTGATAAACTACTTATATACATTTTTTTTTGTTAATACATACATATTATAGATAGAAAAACACCCAGACTCAGAACAAATACATGTAGGAAATAAATAAATATTACGAGTCATACTCACATTATCCAAATACTTAGGCAGAGTCTCGGCTACGAAAGCAGCACACGCGGTCGCCAGTTCGCTGGGCTTCACAATCACAGTGTTACCCCCGGAGATAGCCCCAGACACCGGCAGCAGCAGTAGTTGCAGTGGGTAGTTCCAGGCGCCGATGACGAGGGTCACACCGTAGGGATCGTTGTAGATGACCACTTCGTCCAGCATGTTTACGAAGCCTTTTGCTGGCTGGGGAAGAGGAATTTTACGTTAGTGTGTTGTTGGAATTTGGAGCAATATTGGAGATGAGGTTAAGGATAAAGGGCAAGCTCACACAGCACGGAGACGCCTCAGCTATTGCTCCTAGAGGTGGCATTGTCAACACTTTCCATAAAAACCAAGCGTGTTACCGTTACCTCATACTAAGACACTATATAATCTTAACTAATACTATAAATGCGAAAATGAGTTTGTTTGTTTGTTACGCTACCACGCTAAAACGGGTGAACGGATTTGAATGAAATTCGGCACAAAGATAGACCATGACCTGGGTAAGGACATAGGCTACTTTTCATCCTGGATCCCGGGCAATACCTAGTGGCGTATAAAAAACGGCGGCTTTGAAGGCGGTCTGTGATCGATGGGTTGCGCTCAACGCAGTTTCGGCGCCAGCGGTTCTGTGGTCTGTGGTATTTGGAGTAGGAGATGAGGTTAGGAATGGAGGGCAAGGTGGTACAGCTCGCCGCCCGGTAAGGACCAGGCCCGGGTCGACGGCGCGTCGTGTTCCACGCCGCCTCAAAGAGATGTCAGCACGAACTGACGTGACGGGGTCTGCTAGGGCCACGGGTTGTTCGAAAGAGATGCCGTGGCCCCTGGCACAGGCAACTGAAGGAACACGGGTTTTAGTCAGTAAAAGTCTGACGCGCCCTCCCACTCCGCCCAGAGAGGGAGAAGTCATATGATGATTTCCCACCCAAAAAAAAAAGGCAAGGTGGTATAATTAAAACCACAGGACTTGTTGGTAATTGTTGAGTATGTTTCAAAAGTTTGCAAGTTTGTGATGCTGGGTTCGGTGACCTCATACTACATAAGAATCTAACATAGTGCGTCTTCGTTTATATCTATACTAATAATAAAGTTGAAGAGTGTGTTTGTCTGTTTGAACGCGCTAATCTCTGGACCTACCAGTCGGATTTGAAAAATGATTTTAGTATTTGATAGCCCAATGCTTAAGGAAGTCATGAATATCACACATCACAAAATAAACGCAACCGTCAGAATAAACGCAAACCAAAAACGAAGTAATAGTGCGAGCGGACGATAGGATGCGACGCGATGGGTCGGAAATATCACGCGAAGAAGTCGCAGGCAGATAAGCTAGTGTAATTAGTTGACAAAATATACAAACCTACATAGTAAGAGTTCTAGTGTTCAAATAATATGTAATTTTCTATGCTGCGAATCTACTTTCAGTGTACTTAGGTAGGTACTTAATGCAAGCAATGACGTCATTCGCCTATTAATAGTCAATGACTGAACGAGTAGTTTCGAGTGCATAGTTCATTGTATAATCATGGTTGTGAGCGATTAATAGCCAGCGGGGTTTTCCATATTTGCGTGCCTATAATTACTTGCTTGTTATATAAACTACGCTTGAAACGGAAGTGTGAAGTTTCTAGATTTATTTATTCACTTTCTTATCCCGCACTTATACAGGGTCAAATTAAATTAGATAGCGAAACTGCGGAGCTTCGCTATCTAATTTAATTTAATCATCTAATTTAAATCATCAACCGTTTTACCATGTTTAAATATCGATACACATCACTGCGTTGTGATCACGTCTCCGCAGACTTGATGTGTATCGATATGTAAGCATGGTAAAACGGTTGATGATTTTTTGTGGGGTCTTCGACCACAGATAGTGTATTCGCTTGAAATATCAGTTTTTTTTAATGTAGGTAAACTTCATAGATGTGATTGGTCAATATCTAAACACAATAAAACATATTTTCATCTTCATAGATGTGATTGGTCGATATCTAAACACAATAAAACATATCAACAATTCAACACACACTTCAAGTAACAAGACTACCAGCGGTCGTTGACCCCTAAAAAACATCAAATCTTTTTTATTTTATCGTGTTAAGATATTGATATCCATCACGTCTGCAGTTTCGCTAGATAAATTAATTTGACCATGTACAGTCATGAGCAAAAGTATGTATTATACACGTGTGTACAAGTATGTATATATGTGTGTGTATATGTTCTTTTTTATGAGTCATGTTTGCCGCAAATAAATGTATTTTATTTCTTTCTTTTCTTTCAAATTCCATTGGAACCAAAACTTATTAGTACCTTTTCGTTACAAATGGTCACTCAAAAATCAACTTATAATACAGTTCACCAAAGTAGATAACGGAATGTAAATTATCTGAGATTATGAACACTGCTAATAGTGGACTCCTAAAACAAAACAACATTGGTACTAAGTGGTCTTATGTTAGGATTTTGTTGATACGTGTATTCGGCTTTATCTAGTTTTTGCCGGTTTTGTAAACAACGTCAAGCAAGATAATTTATCTGAGCGAGAGTTGAATGAAATTTTTATAATTATAATACAGAAACCAGCCGGCCAGTATTAATAGAAAATTGTTTTGGATCTGTCAGATTATTTGGTATTATTTTTATTACAATGACTACTTTATGATAGTTTATGTATACCTAAACTTTCAACTGTATCTAAAGAGTATTCCAGGGATATGAATTTTGAATTAAGAATGGGTGGGTTATTTCTAATTAGTGCCAGTATGGCCAGTATGGGCATGTGATACGGAGGAATGTGGATAATGTCGTGAGGAAAGTTTTGAGTATGAATTTCGATGGTTATAAGAGTAGGGAAGATTAAAGAAACGATGGATGGATTGTATGAATGTTAGGGGCCTAAAAAGGCCACTTTGGCAGAATCATAATAGGATAACAATATGAATCATATTAAAAATCGTAAAATGGTCACAAACTGACAATTCATAGTATTATCTGTGTGCAATTCATATCACAATGTAATAACATTTAAACTGTAGAAATCAAAACAAAAAAACAATTTGTAATGAAAAGTTTACCGATAAAATTACGGTTTTTATTTTTTTCATGCGGCAATGTTTACACCAAATGAAATGAAATTTTACGAAAATTAGAGGAATTGCTAATGATCTGCTGGGAATTCAGGAAATGAATAACTTTTAGAGCGGCCTTTTTAGGCCCCCTGACATGGTTAAAGGGGGTGACTACCGAGATGACGACTAACGGAGAAGTATGGAAGAAAAAGACATGTTGCGCCGACCACAAATAAATTGGGATACTGGCCGGAGAATTATGATGGCTTCTAGTGACTAGACGCGATTTTAATGATATTAGCAAATTAGGCTTCTTTAAAAGACGTGCGTTTTAAATTACTTGATTCAGTTTAAATAACCAAGAAAGACGCCTAAACATAAATGACGACGTTTTCACCTTCAACTGGATGTTTTTTGTAGGATAGGAAATAAAAATAGCTAAAAACTTTAATTAGAAGGCAGTTTTTTGCACGCAATATGGTTTTAAAGAAAATGATGTTGCTATAAAAACGATGCGTAGGCATAAAGTTTATATTAAAAAACAAGTTTGAGTAAAGACGTTGAAGAATCCGTTAGCCGACTCTAAAGTCGAGAGGAACAGGTTGTGCGAGGCAAAAAAACGCCATTACTAACGAGTAATTTATTATGAGTTGTTAACCAGAAATAGAATTATATTACTAGCAGTTTAGATGATGTGGAAATAATGGTCTTACACGCATAATAGCTACACTAACAAGTCGCAGTTGTTAGTACAGAATCTTTTCCTACCTAAGGGCGCGTTCACATTTAACGTCCGTTTTAAAGGTCCATTAAAACGTGTATGTTATTAGCATATGTAATTGTATGAGCGAGTTCACACATAATACAGTATTCCGGATCCAGTAGAAAATACCGATCCGACAAAATAAGCAGCAATCCGTTTTACAGGTCCGTTTAAACGTATGTGTTATTATATAGCATCTGTAGTTGTATGAGCCAGTTCACACATAATACAGTATTTCGGATCCACTATACTGATCCGATCTCTTAAAATCAGTCCTGTGTGAATACTATCTCCAGTAGCGACGGATCCGTTAAAAAGGATCCTGTAAAAACGTACGTATATGTGAACGCGCCCTTATGACTGCACTCTTCCTTGACCTCGGTCGGTTCTGCACCCTAATTACGTAACACACTATTAATCATAATCTGAATCATTTTGAAGGATATTGCTAATTCATTGTTTCGTATGTTCGCATCACACTGACGTCATGTAAAATCCTGCATCGCGCCAGCAAAGTTCGACGACTAGGATATACAACATCCCGACGTCTATCGTCGGGCAGTAACCTACCAGACACAACACCCGTCTGGTCGGAGGGTTCTCCCTTTTCTATGGAGGATGCATAACTTTACGACCCCTTCCTCATACCTCTATTGACTATACTATCACGGGTGTGAAGTTTCGCCACCTAATTTTGGACCTTGTCTAATATATTATGTCTTCGGTAGTAAACAATAGAATAAACTGTTCGCACGGCTACACGCACATCAAGCTATACATGACCAGTATAAGCTGACTTCTGATTATACGAAAAATCTATACAATGCGAGGTCAACTAGAAAATAAATGATGTGTCGCCGTGTGTACCTATGAGTAATGTAGTAATGTATACCAACATTAAGTTGGAAGTTCAAGGTTGTACTTGTAGAACAATGGGGAAAATAATGTATGTGAACAACTGTAATGAGGCAGGGTTTATTGTATAATAATATGTTGGCAATCATACCTATGATGTTAGTTTTATATGAATTTATATCGAGCATGAGTGAAACTGTTATGCATTAGCTGGAGTTTGTTTTATAACAATATTATTACCTATGTTTTACAATATGTATGTGTAACAAAATTGATGTAAAAGTATATAGTCGGCGAGCAGTGGTGGCCCAGTGGTAACGGCTGCGACTTACGAGCTGTAGGTCGGGGTTTCGAACCCAAGCAGGCACTATTTACTTTGAGTAAATTATTTCATTACCACTGCTCTCATAACGGTGAAGGAAAACATCGTGAGGAAACCGGCATGTCCTAGAACCAAAAATTCGAAGACATGTGACATCTACCAATACGCACTAGGCCCGCGGCCGCGTGGTGGATTAAGGTCCACTCTCTCTCACAGAGAAGAGGCCTGTGTCCCAGCAGTCGGAACATTATAGGCTAATTTATGTATAATGCGGCCACATATTTCCAGAAATAACTGCTGATGTAATTACATAGTCTAACCCAGTCATTAGGGCCAGCACATCATAATTTCATAGTATAGGTGACTTCAAATTAAAAGAAACGATGAACGGACTGTGTGAAACATGATATGGTTAGAAAGGGGGTGACTATCGAGATGACGACTAACGGAGAAGTATGGAAGAAAAAGACATGTTGCGCCGACCCCAAATAAATTGGTATATAAGAGGACGAGAATGATCATGAGCTTAGTTTAAATTGTTGGCTTGATGCGTTGATTCCTCCTCATGATTTTTGAGGTTGCCGTTAAGGTCAAAGCATTTAATTTAATTTTCTAGATATAGAATATCTAAGTAATTAAGATCAATTATATTTATTTATTTCCCGTAAGAAAGGTCAATGTCTGTGGATCAATGCCTCGACTCGACTCAAAAGCCTAGAGTTCATTGTTGTCTGATTTAAATATAAATTTAAGCCGCATATGGACTTTGTACAGTCGCCAGCACATCAAGTTACCCCACTTTGACCTTGAACGCGTTATGAGCAACAACAGCGAGAATCGTGCGAAAGAGATGTATAGCTTTTTGTCTGTTCTTACTTGTAATATTTCGTGCTGCAGCGCGTACATGAGAGTGTGTGCGTGTGCGCGTCGTGGTGTACTTACTACTATGCGATAAGAAATGCGTAGCAGTTGGGTTGAATGAATACTTTTGACTTGAATCGAATCGAAATAGGTAATGGAATGGTAATAAAAACAGGCGGCCCGCGCAATGCCTTAAATACATACGAAAGCTTATAATCAATTTGTTTTATTGAAATGATATCTTCTTAATCCTTCATTTTTACATATTATTATTTGTTTCTATTACCTATACCTAAGTATTAAGTAGGTATTAGTATACTCATATTACCTACATTTAAACAGGTAGGTAGGTACGGTATACACCGTTACACAATTTTATTAATTATCATCAGGTAGGTATAATCCGATGTGAGAAAAACATTTTTTTTTAAATTTCAAGCAGGTTTAAATAACCTTTTGCGGGTTTTGTTACCTACTTACTGGCGGGCTGGCGGTCAACTGTTTTCGTGCGTTCCTTGCTCTCCTATTCTAAGTATTTTTACGAAATTTAATGCTGAAAACCCATAACACAATTGCGTGAAATTTTGAAAAAAAATATGGATACTTACCCCGTCACGAACCTGTGTAAGGTTTAGCCAATTAATTATACCTATCAAGTCTCTTGTCTGCCGCCGGCCGTGTTTGAGATTAACGTTACGTCCGCGACACAATCTTTTTACTAAAATAATAAGTTTGAACTTAGTAACGGAATTATCTATACCTACCGAAGTTTGCTTTTACATGCAAGTTCTAAGTAATAAGATACGATTTCGAAGATTATGAATTTTCAAATAAAATTCTAATCTATTATTATCGTTATTTCATCATCATCATCAGCCTATAGCAGTCCACTGCTAGACCGATGTCCAGCCGTGGACTATGCCGTCTCTCCTATTGCACGCCATTCAACTGTATTTTCGGAAAGAAAAGGCCATGGGTTCTCGTAGGAACCTATTTCTATGGGAACTCGAGCGGGGTCTTTTACAAAAAGGACAGTGACGTTTTCAACCGACTACAAAAAAGGAGGAGGTTCTCAATCAGACTGTATTTTTTTATGTTTGTTACCTCAGAACTCCGTTATTTATAAGCCGATTTGCAAAATTCTTTTTTATTTGTAAGGATATACTTTCAGGTTGGTCCCATAGAAATTTCATCAAAAACGGTTCAGTAGTTTGTTTACTATTTGTTTACTGGTAAAAGTTACAACTTAAAAGTGAAAAATAAAAACTTTTTTGGTGGCGAACAACGAAAATGCGAACCCAGCGATACCGACTTTCGAAATTAAAGTTATTTTTCACTTTGTAGTGTCTTTTTTGGAAGTCAGTTGTTTTTTTTTTCTCAAAAAAGTTTTTATTTTCACTTTTGAGTTGTAAATTTTACCAGTAAACAAATAGTAACCAAACTAAGTACTAAAAAGTTTTTTTGAGTAAATAAATGTGGCGTCGTCGGGGCCCCGTATAATAGATTCTATACGGCGCTAGCTCCCCCGTGCTTTCGGCGCCTTAGCTACACAACCGATCATCATGGAATTTTGCATACCTACCTATCAGAAAAGGACATAGGAATAGGATAGGTTACTACGGGAACGCGTGTGAAAGCGCGAAAAAATCTCAAAATAAAATGCGGAATAAAATAATCTTAATCTTTTTATTTAATATACCTAATTGAAAACTAAAAAAAACAAATACCTACTCTAAAATTAAATATACTTACCTACAATAAAATTTATAAAACCAAACTATACAATGGATTAAAAATAAGTAGATAATATTTCTTTTTTACACGCTTTTATTTTTAGAAAGAAAGAAAATACGTTTATTTGCGGTAAACATGACGCGAAAAGGAACATAAACAAAAAAAAACAATTATTAGTATTAGTTTTATTAATATTTGTAACATTAATTATACAGTTACATCTGTCACCAATGGTTGCCAAGCAAAATCAAATGCTGCCGCCAAACAAAAGTAAGCTTTTACCTAGATTAATATAATTGGACTGGGTTGTATAAGACCCGGTACCCACAGGCGGCACGGCACGACAATTTCATTGATATGTCACAGCCTGCTTTGGCATCCTTCGGGACGTTCTGGCATGCCGTGGCATCCCGAAATGTGAATGCTAACCATGATAAAATAAGATCCCAAATCATTTGCGCTAATCCCTTGTCGTGCCATGCCGCCAGTGGGTGACGGCCCTAACTTAAATTATAACCAACAATTAGTAGGTAATGGAAAAATGCTCAAGAATATAACAATGGTGAATACCTTTATTTTGATAAATAAAATAATTACAATATTAAAATACAACTTATGGATTGTAAAACTGTGCTACTATTTAATGTGAAAGTTTCTGAGAATGGATGGCTGAATACATAGGATAGGTTCGTACGGAAACCCGGGTGATTGAAGTGCATTATTTACTAGTGCCGTATCATCTAATGGTAAGTTTAGGCTACGACACTATACGCCGTGCACAGTGTCTCTGTGTGTGAACACTTATAAACTCAACGAATACCTACACCTTGCGACACCGAGTGTCGAAGTGTTCAGACACGGTGTCAGACATTGAGTGTACTGCCTATAGTGTTGTAGACTAAACTAAGTTCGATCGGGTCTTATTAGCGCGAAGAATATGACATGACCTAAAAGAGCCCAAACTTGACCTCAGAAATACGCAAGATCGGCCTTTCAGTTGTTATGAAATATAACTACTTACATGGGAGCGTAAATCGTTGCCAAACCAATATGTTATTATTAAATGATAAATAAAAAGTTATTTACATAAATTAAACTCTAATAACTATAGATACCTACTGTAAAATTGTAATAACATAACAATACAAATATAAGCAGATATAGGTATTTATTCAGGCCATGGCAGGCGGATGACGTCATCCTGTGCCGCGAACCACGCCTGCACCACCCTGCAGGTGTGCACGCGGCACGGCGGCAGTTGTCTTCCGGCTTCCCCAAGGCGGGCTGTGTCCATTGAAATCTAAAACAAAGAACATTTTGTCAATTTAATACTTACCTAGGATTCCTTAGTATGACAAATAGTAGGTACGGGCCAATTTAACTATTATCTGCATTCGCGATTTATTTGCAGATAATGTAAACAAATATGAGTTTATGGAAAAATAACTTTAATTCCTACATCATAAAGTTTAGTTTACGTTAGAACTTCAAACATTTTTATAACTGCTAGTCTAGTAGTGCTAGTCACTCTGAAATCAACCTAATTACCATTGAAATAAAATCGATATTTGTTTAACTTGAAATCAATTTGAAGCATTAGTTGAATAGACTTTAAATGAGTACGGGACGGTTAAAAAATCTTCAAAATATAAAGATAAACAAATTTGTCGAATTGAGAACTTCCACCCTTGTTGAGGTAGATTGTAAAGAACTGAACATTTATCTAATACATCATCTGCCTAGCCTTTTCCCAACTATGTTGGGGTCGGCTTCCAGTCTAACCGGATGCAGCTGAATACCAGTATTTTACATGGAGCGACTGCCTATCTGACCTCCACAACCCAGTTACTGGGTAATACGACACCCCTTGGTAAGACTGGTTGTCAGACTTTCGGGCTTCTGACTACCCGTAACGACTGTCAAGGATCCCCGAATGACAGCCGGGACCAACGGCTTAACGTGCTTTCCGAGGCACGGAGGGGTCTCGGTATGTAAAGATGGTCACCCATCCACAGACCAACCGCGGCAAGCGTAGCTTAACCTGACCGATCGACCTGTGCGGCTGTTATTATTTAGCCACGGGCCCCTCTCCACGGGACCTGTGCGGCTGTTATTATTTAGTCACGGAAGATTTATCTAATACATAGTAGGTAATAATGTGAGCGCCGAGCGCCCTTCCAACTACCTACCTACATTTCTATTAGGTAGTAAGTAGGTATCATTTATTTTAATCAATTTTGTTATTCACTTTTTAAGAAAACCATATTTTATGAGTGATGAATAAGTTGAGGTGATATTTATGATTACAAGCTACACATGGACTTACGCTGTACGAAGTTGATGTTATTCGTGTGGTCAGAAAAGGATCGGCAGAGTGTGCGGCGTCTGCCGCCCGGTTGGCGGCGATGGGCTCCTATGGTTCCTCTTTCTTCCCACCGCCAGCCAGAGAGAAGCCAGAAGTAAACAGATTTTTTCTGGAACGAAACAAATAGCTATAGTGTATTTGCCCATAATTACTCAATTACTATGCAAAGATGTAATACTTATAATTCCCTACAATAATAGCTTACATAAAGTGATTAAGTTATTTATTTACACACTAACATCGCTACCATTACAGGGTTACATTACACCCAATGCGATAGCGTGGTAACTAGATTCTAACTAAGCAGGGGCTGCAGTCTCGACATTCATAGCGATCGCTTTACGACCGAATTCGGTCGCCAAGCCCTGTCACTCCATACATTACACCTGTCAATCCGGGACTTAGCGAGTTGCGACCGAATTTGGTCGTAAAGAGATCGATATGATGGTATTTTAAAATTATTTTTAAATTATTAGTAATTAAGTAAAATTAAGGTGTAATTTTATGTGTAAACGTAATTTAATTGCATAAATACTCAGGATTATTGTTTTCCTGTTCATAGAAAGAGTAATACACAGTGTTTGTTACACACCGGTACCGGTAACCTAAAACCAACAGCTGACGTTCGTACTGCGGAATAAAACGGGGAGTATTTGTTTACTTTTACTTTATAATAGCACACAATCGTTATTGTAACTCTGTTACATATATCCTCGTGACCTCTTAGCATAAATAGTTCGCTGATTTAGACCTCTGCATTGGGTCTAGATCGCATTGTTTACATCATAGAAAACGAAACTTAGCAAAGATTTTGTTATTCCCATTGTGATCCTTAAGATAATACACAAGAATAAAAAGGTTCATGATCTTTATTTTTGCATTGCTGTTATACCTACTGTATTATTTAAACAAAAAATAACTTTAAAATCTAGGCAACCTACCCACATAAAGAAAAGTAAAATTCGTAAGGCAATAAAATCATCCAAATTTGATAATATTACCTTACTTACTGAATTGGCTTGAGCTGTTTTCAACCCCAACCTAATTTCTTCACTGAACTACGCTAACATCTTTCATTTTCCCTTTCATTTCCAACTTTATTTTATTTGTCTCCTACTTTTTCTCACCGTTTCTCTATTCTACTTTCAGTAACTAATCCTGAAACCATGCCTGTGATGACCCGTAAGGCTACTGCTCAGGAGATCGACCTTAAATTGAGAACGGCTCTCCAAAAACTTGAAGCAAAGAAACTCCAATATGACCAATTGCTACTGGAGAATGATGAAAGTGAGGAGCAGTTCAAGAAAATTGTTGACAAAAACTCAAGCCTTAAACGGGAGCTAGTAGACCTACATCAACAATATCTGAATGTTGTTGATGAACGCGACCAATTGAAGGTGGTCACGGATGGTTTCAACAACTGTAGTCTTTTGTATGAGGAGGCTTTAAGCAAAGTTAGGGACCTAGAAGATGAATTATTTCATGCTAATAGTCGCGTTAACCAGTTAGGAAAACAAATAGAATGTAATCAGGTTAAAGAAAAAAACCATTTATATAATGAATTGTTAAATAGTAATTGTAACCCTCATTCCATAACAACTATTGACCTTACTGAAGATTCCTTGCTGAAACAGAATTATAATTATAGTTATAAAGTTAGTCATAACAAAATGAAAAAATATGCAAGAATGAATAGAATAATTAAAAAATGTAATCAATTTAGGAAACAACAGAAGCACTTTTCCAAAAATATTCCACTGAGGAAAGAACGTGTTGATCTAATAAATAAATTAAACAATCAGCAAATTAAATTAGAAGACAGCAGAAAAATCTATGAAATTGATACACAGCGCTTACAGTCTGACATACAGGTACTTGAGGGCACACTTAGTTCCCTTTACATTAAATACGTGGGTTCTCAGAACCAAATTAAAGAACATATTCTTGCTGCTAGTGAGTTAGTTATGTGTCAGTGTACTTGTCAGGTTTTAAACCCTGTTGTTGTCCAGCCTGAGGCAACGAAGGACCCGTCCCAGACTGAGAGTTTGTCTCAAGACTGTAACCTTAACCAAGACTACCTAATATAGTGCAAGATCTATCTCAAGTAGTACAGCTTGAGACTGGTATTTGTCCATCTTTCAGTAGTCATGATTCAGTTATGTTCTCAGATCGTATAGGAAGAGGTTTAGGTAAATTAATTAGTGACAACCTGAGTTATTCTACTCAAAATTATTGTATGCCAGGGTCAACCTACAAACAAATAATGACATCAGTACCTAACAGGAAATATATTTAATCCTAAAACCAACATTACTGTATTTGTAGGTAACAGTTCTAATGTCAAAAAATATTAAATCACTGACTGTGTAACTGAGTTGTTAAAGTTAAATTGTAGAAAAGTAATATTGTGTGCTTTCCCATATTTTAAGAAATTGACAACTAGACAGAACAATTATATTCATATGCTTAATAAGCATAATTGCACTTTTTAGCTAGTCATTACAGTGACAAGCTTGTATATTTTGACACCAACAGTTTTGTGGAATCTTTAAAGTCGACTAGCTAGGGATACTGTGTATCTGCCTGTTAGCTTTAGACACATAATAGCAAGGCTATTAGCTTCTTACATAAACTCAGACATAAGTAGTATGTCGAAGTCTTGTATTATTAACACCATAACAGTTAGTAATAACACTAATAGTAAGGTGGCTGACCTAAATAAGTGTAGCTCAAATGCTATAAATATTTATACAAATTGTACGAAGGAGGTTCCATTTCCCTTAAGCACTATGAGCTCACTGCCTGGTGATGACATTGAAGTCTTGGGATTAACTCCGAATAATCATTTAAACTAGTTTGTAAGACAACAGAAGATACCAGTAATAATATTCTTATACATATCAACAACAACGTATCTTCTTGCTATAAATTAAGTAAATATCAAAAAGGAGATCAGCAGAATGCCTTGAAACTATTTCATCAAAATATTCAAGGTATGTCTTCCAAATTATTAGAAATTCAAATGTTTTTGGAAAAAACAAAGTTTGACATTGTTTGTTGTAGGTACTGAACATTGGTTAAAGGATTACCAAATGCTAATAAATTAGTTATGAGAACTATAATGTGGGCAGTTGTTTTAATCGTAAATCTATGCTGCGTGGAGGTTCTTTAATCTTAATTAAAAATTGTTTAAAATCCAAAACAACGAAATGACATAGTGGGTTTATCGATTGAACATTGCATCGAACTGTCCTGTGTTGAGCTTGATAAGCATGTTGTAGTGTGCGTTTACAGACCCCTTATTTATCAGAACTTTTCGTTATTTGAGTCAATAATGGAAGATGTCCTAGCGAAACTTGATGTCGAGACTGCAGCCCCTGGGGCCCGCTGGGCACGAGAACACATTTGACCCAGCAATGTTTCAACGGACAAAAAGAAAGTGCGTAATTGCTTAGATATTTACTTTAAAATCCAATCACTACCTACTGGATTAACTTTTGTTTAGAATGGTTCATGACTAAACGGAATCAAAAACAATAGTTCATCGAATTCTCTTTACTTATATAAAACTCTGAATTTACGCTTTACGCTTGGAACAGCGCGTAGCGCTAACTATATTTCGAAAATTCTGTAGAAAAACACCATTGACACATGTTTTCATAGCCTTTCTTTAGTTTAATTCAAAAATTATGATTACAAAAAATATTACTCACCGTCACCGTTAAGCCCGTCTGCCGACAAATATCTATCACCCGGCATCCACTCAATCGAAGCACTATGATGCGCCCTCCTTGAATTTGCGTCAACTGAGGTGCCACAATATTATATTTATAAAATGTTTTAAGAAATTTCACAGCACAGCACACAGTACGATTTTATATCACAGAACATAAATACCCTAACGAACGGGTTTCAAATACGTACGCATAGATAAGGATCAAGCGCAACTGACGTAAACGAACGATGTGACTTTCGTTTAATTTCGTAAAGGATCGGGAGAACTCGGAAGCAGCGGCGGGCGCGCAGGGGCGAGTGGGTGTGGCTTATTCCTATTGGGGCATGTTACATTGTCAATAATATCACGATACCGTGGTAATATTGATGGTATAATAGGCCGTATCACGGTATCGTGCTCAATAATTGCGATATCGCGATATTAGTATCGTGATAATATTGACAAATGTGACATTCCCCAGTGAAACATGATGATTGGCTCCCAATTATTAGTATGTGCAACCATTGGTCAATTTTAAAAACGTTGAAAACTCCACCAATCATGCCGAGGATACTTTCTTTCTAACACTCCACGGCGCGTCGTAGTTATATTTATGTATAGAGTTTACGTTGATGTGCTGGCGTCTGTACCAAAGTTAGTAGAATGTATACGAGAATGACACACAGAAAATTGGTCGATGACTTCTTCAATTTGAGCACCGAGAAGGGTGACGAAAATTAAATGATTATTTAAAAATGTGAATAAACGCTCATATAATTTAGATAAGACAACAATTGATGTATTTCTAATAGCAGTTGAAAGCCACATGAAATATCATCGTTGGTAAGTAGGTACCTATTGTTGAGTGGAAACTCGCAATCATCTCAAGATAGAAGTCAGCTCAACCGGATAAATCTGCTTTTTAGTTCAATGGAACAAGGAAAACATGAAAATTATTTAAGTAGGGTACTGAATAGATTTCTGGTCTAGGCAGCTAAGCCGAGCAAAAAGGAAAAGAGTCAGAAAGAATGCGAAAACGACGTAATAGCGCGGGCAGGCGATGCGATGCGATGAAGTTGCGGACAAGATGCTAGTAGTTGTTAAGCAAGCCAGAATACCAGCGCTACGACATTTATTTTTTAAATGTCGAAGCATCATGCTGAGATAGGAGCCTTTTGGCCTCGTTACTTTTTTATACAATTTGTTTTATTTTTAACTGTGTTTAGTTTATGATCCTGTAGGAGTCGCAATAAATACTTTTTCTTTCTTTCTTTCAAGCTGAAGTGACAATAGATCGGCCATATGATTCGTAGGTATAGATTTTAATTTTAAAGTATAGGTAGTATATTTGATAGTGTACGTAGTGACCGTAGGTTATTTTATAATACTGTTAGGTAGGTTTAGTCATTCGTATAGATATTAGTTTTTAGGGATTTTGCTTATTTATTGAGTTTAGATTAGTTATCATCAGAAATAGGTTTATTTAGGTAGGTAGGTATTTAATTTTCTGTTATTGAGTTTTTTTTAAATTAGTTAGGTACTTAGGTAAAGATATCATATAGGTACCCTCTTAATCACCACTAATGAGACACATTTGGTTTTCTATTGTAATTAGCCACAAAGGGCCCGCGACATAGATGGCATTCTGGGGAAGCACATACATTTTATCCTGTTAGCACGTTCCTGTGGGTAAATTTCCGACATCCACGCGGGCGAAGCCGCGGGCAGAAGCTAGTTTTTAATAAGATACAACTAGCTTTGTCACGTTGTTTTAACGTGTTAAGTTTTCATAATAAGTATTTAATTATCTTAATTATCTATCTACTAGTGATTAGTTCATTACAGACGAACTTTATATTTATGCAAATATTTCTTTTGTCTTTAATGCGGCCTCACAATAATAATTAAACTACCGTGAAGGTGGCATTAAGTAGATCAGAGATAACCAAGGACAAATTACATAAAAAAATTACACTTCCAATACAATAATACTAGTGTGCAATTGACGAATACTTTTATAAAATATTCCGTCAGAAACATTTTCTTCAGCAATACTATCTATTAGAGGTTTGGTGAAAGACGAGCCGTGCGATTCCGTAACCATCTCACCGTGAAAACTTAGGTGAAGTGAGCGTGGAGTGAGCTGTCATTCCAACTAATGCTACGGATTGACACTATTAACAGCTCACTTCACCTAACTTTTCACGGTGAGATTTTTACAGA
This sequence comes from Apamea sordens, assembly GCA_945859715.1. Taxonomy (NCBI): domain Eukaryota; kingdom Metazoa; phylum Arthropoda; class Insecta; order Lepidoptera; family Noctuidae; genus Apamea; species Apamea sordens. Next base: position 5,724,651 of record OX244002.1, read on the forward strand.
ATCGAGCGGTAGGCATTCGACTTATCTGATCTACCTTACGTTTTCACAATTATATTGGGATCAGCTTCCAGTCTAACCGAATGCAGCTGAATACCAGTATTTTACATGTAGCGACTATCTGATTTCTACAACCCAGTTACTGGGAAACGCGATACACCGTCGTAAGATTGGTTTTCAGAGTTGACATCAGACTTATCCAGCGCAACGTAAAATTTGATCACCTGCTGCTGTAGCCAGAAAAACCTATATCCAGCAGTGAACAGCGACAGGCTTGGTTGATAAAATGCTTCATCAAGATTACTCACCTTCTCAGGCTTAGCCCAGTCCTCCAAATGATGAATAGTATTCTTCAGATCGTTGACCAAGTAGTCTACTTCCAGAAGCACTGCCTCCATCTTGCTCCTCCTCAGATCCTTGCGGAGGGCTTCTATCATTGCGGTGCGGTTCTCCTCGTACATGCGAAGGAGGTTCTTCAGCTGTTGGAGACGCCATTTTATGGGGCGAGTGACGCCGCGGTTGAATGTGTCTCTTGCTCTTTGGACCGACTGCGGAAAGAAATACATAGATTGTTTATTTTTCGGTTGGATGTTGGAAAAAATTTACCTTTTAGTGTTGTATAAACTGCTATTGGCGAGACCATAATATTTATGTCATGGATGGCGAACCAATGACAGAAAATAATTTGAGCACGAGGAAACACAGCAATTTAGAAATTTTGATATGTAGATACTATCGCCAAAACCGTAGATATCTGAACATTTTGAAAACAAAAGCCCGTGCACATGATGACCACAGCTGTGTCTGTAAGTAAAACAAATGAGGATCCTTTTTAAGTCGACTGTGCTGCAAGCAGGAATATTCCTCACGGTCGTCAGATATAGATTTTGGCGATAGTACCTAAGTCACAGTAACAAACATAGAAATCTGAGCGCGATATTTATATATATACAGATTTACGACTTAGCAAACTTAACTGCACATTGGCGCCGATTCCCTTGTTCACAAACTAAACTAAAATTAAGTTCAATGCATCTTTTTCTTTCTATTTAATTTAGAAAAGGACAGAAGATAAATATTAGATTAGTCCTGGCGTAAATTGACGTATTTTTAGCACCTATGTTGTTAGTCACGTCTAATCTGTATAAATGGAGTTTTACTTGACAGGACTAAACTAATATTTTATCTTCTGTCCTTTTCTTAATGAAATAGAAATAAAAAGATGCACAGAACTTAAATTTAGTTTAGTTTGTGAACAAGGGAATCAAGGCCATTTATCTAACGCAATGCAGTCACGGATTTGACTACAAAATACGTTTTTCCTAATACCTACAGTGCGTCTCTAAGGACCAAAATTCTTTGCTTGCGGATCAACTTAATTCATCGCTCTAACGCAAGGAAAAAGATTCAAAAGACGGAATAGGTATATTAGCATCGCGAGTTCTTTGCGATTGGATCATACATGACAGCTGAATTTTCGCAAGTCAAATTAGGATCTCACACATGCATTGGAAACGTGCCTTGTTTATGTATTTTGTTTTCAAGTTTACCTTTAGACTTATACTTCTATTTATGTATATTAATAATAAAGCTGAGGAGTTTGTTTGTTTCAACGCGCTAATATCTAGAACTAACAGTCAGATTTGAAAAATCTTTTTGCATTTGATAGCCGAATTCATGAAAAAGGTAATATTTAACATCACGCAATACTCATAGGAGCCGAGCAAAGAGAAAAAAATCGGGAAGAACGCTAAGTAAAAAAACTTGAGAGGTGTCAAGGGACACCCGGATGGAACGAAGTATAACTGGCTTGCTTTCTATAAGAGAGAGAGAGAGACAGACAGAGAAACACGCGCACGCCGCGCCGCACGGCTTACAACTATAGCAAAAATTGTCGTTCCAACTTTTGGTCTTAATTTTTTCCGTCTAGCCCCCTTTCGCAACGCGCGATAAGGAACTTCGTTCCAACAAAGTAGCTAATATCACAGGCGGGCGATGCGATGCGACGTGGTGGGTCGGGAGAACAAGAAATTACAAGTAGACGAAGTCGGGGCAGAAGTTAGTTTTTAATCATTGAAAACGGATTCAGTATTAATCTATAAATAGATTTTTATTACTAATAATTTTCGTTGTAATTAAATAAAAACATATTTGTAATTAAACAAAAATATGAATTCTTGTTAGTAGATACCGATTTCATGTTACATTGCAGTGTTAGAAACTGTGGAATAGACAATTAACTATTTCTCACACACTAGCAGGATATTTGAATTGATATAATAATTCAATAACTATTTATTAGATTTTATTGAGTGTTTTATTTTTCGGCAATTAGTGCCGAACGTACATCATTACAGAGAAATCTATTGCGATAGTGTACAGACCAGCACATCAAGTTACACGTTAGTCAACACGATGATGTAAGAGAATAGTTAAGTACAGACGCCAGCACATCAATCTACTACAATCTGTCAAATTTCTTTAATAGATTTTCAACATTTTCGCTAACGCATTAGGTTCAAAGTTGATTGATAAAATTTGACAGTTTCGGGTGGCTTGATGTGCTGGCGTACCTCATTGGTAATAAAAAAATATATATACTCTCAGTAAAAATCATTATTAGGCATGAGGCACCCTAATTGCGTAACACACTATCAATCTCAATCATTTTGGACGAAATTGGTAATCCATTGCTTCATATGTTCGAAAAATTTGTCTGCTCAACAACGTAAATAACGCAATGAATGTTGAACTGTCAAAATTAAAGCCATTTCTACTGTTTTTGTGTTACGCAATTACCTCGCAGGTCATTATCATGACTGGGTTGCTATTGCGGGAATTCTCAGTAGGCAGCCCAGAGTCTGGATAAGTACATGCCTGGTTGATGGGTTGTTGGTTGGTTGACGGCTAATGTAAACACCTATGTTTCACAAATAAACTGATTGATTGATGGCTATAGGCTCGCCTCCACACATGGGACTTTACTCTTTATATCCTAAAAATATTATAATCATGTTTGTTGGTATTACGTTGATTCATTAAATCATCACAAGCCTTAGGTTACCTATACTATTTTATTTTGTGATCAGATTCGCATGAATGTTTTATTTTGTTTTTTAACTCTTATCTTTCTGTAACTATCTAACATTCTCAAACTGTAACGTAATCTTTAACATTGTTACACTCCAGAGCGACGCTTGATTAGAGGCTCACCGAATCCGTCACATTGTATTTTTACTTTTTGATGAATCAACTTTATTGCCTTTATTCATTACGGTCAAAGCGGTAAGCGGCTTAAAATAATTTATCACCAAAATGGATACATGTATACAGGTGGCATTATTTGTTTAATAAAAACGTGTGAATTACAAAAAAAAAACTACTAGAGGCCTACTAGGTAAATCTGAATTTAGAGGTCGCTATGGACTTCGGTATGTATCTAGTATCTACCAAAGAAATGTTCTTTCTTATATCTATGGTATCTACTTACTTATACAAGTAAATTAAATTGAAGTGTCTGTTTGTATTTTTGTGATGTCAAAATAATAGCTTTCTAACAGTGTTTCAAACAAAAAAAAAAAACTTAAAAAAACCGTTTTGGTCTGTCTGTTTGTTCAGACTAATCTCCGAAACGGTTGGACCGATTTTGACTTTCATTGGCAAATAGCTAGTGTAAGTAATTCACTATGACCACTCAATGATTAGAGCCCATCAATAATCTTACTTCGAAACCATGTCAATTCCTTAGCTAATCATGCCAATATCACGTTCACTCGCGCGGTTTCGTTCATTGTGGCATAGAGAATACGGGCCCTGGAGTTAACTTACGCTACTTTTATTTTAGAAAAAGAGTTAGGGTAGGTACCGCCCATAAAAATTATAACCCATGAAATCCGATTTGTTTAGCGACATACACCGAACGTAGTCGCGGGAACAGCTAGTTTAAAATACGTACCCAGTACCTACTTGTGTTTGTAGGTACGTTTCAAGCAAGAGTTCACATGCTTATAATAATATTTTATGGAGATTCTCAAATGTAAGCAGCTTAAACAATATTGTACACTCATTGTTTTCATTGCATTTTAACTAGCAAGTTTAGTTACAATGTACGAGTATTCTGGGCTTAGTGAATACATTTACTTGTAAATACCAGCTTACAGTTATTTTAATTTTCTGGTTAAAGACATTTAATTCTCATAAAGAAATTTACATTTTACTGACATGAGAACAAATTTAAACATAAAATATAAAAACTAATCATTTTTTAAATCTTAAATAGTGTTTACTTATATTACATATTTATTTCTAGAAGATGGAGACGACAATCCTACTATTCTATTTCCTACTAATCCTACCATACCTATATCTATGAATCCTACTAATATTATAAACGCGAAAGTTTTTGAGGATGGATGGATGTTTCTTACTCTTTCACGCGAAAGCTACTGACCGGATTTTGATGTTCACTATGGAATTATTAGTATACAGACGCCAGCAGGTCAAGCTACCCGAAACTGTCAAATTTTCCCCAATCAACCTTGAACCTTAATGCCTTATCGATAAAGTTGAAAATCTATTAAAGAAATTTGACAGATTGTAGTAGCTTGATGTGCTGGCGAAAATATTATAAATGAACTGTTTGTTTTCTATTAATTAAATTAAATTTTATTCGAAAACAGCCATCGCTTTCTTACTAAACTTCAACTATATCCGACGACCCTGGCTGGTTACTTATCTCTTTTGGAGACCGTATTTACGGAAGTATGCCGTGGTAAAACTAAAACTGGTCGATATGAAGGTTAGTTACTTCAATCTATAGGTAATAATGTAGGTAAATAAAAATTAAAATGGCTCACCTCGGCGACACTGCTCGATTTGGGTTTCAAATTTGTTATTCCTGTAACAAAAGAAATGAATACATTATTATAATTGTCTATTTGTCTGGTATGTAAGCCGGCTGTAGTGGAAAGGTGTAAACTTGTGGTGTTTAAGTAAATTCCTACATGCGACAGCATCGTTACTATAGGAATTAGCATAGGAATTAGCATCGCTACAAAAAGTCGCCGTGGGCGAGGGGCCTTAGTTTGGAAGAAGAAGTGGCGCAACAAACTCCCCAGCAGCACAGCTGTCTGTTCAGTTAGTAGAACTTAATTGCATACAATAGTATGCAGGTAGGTACCACAACATTTGACTTAAAGAAAAAGAATTAAGTACCAAAGTTGAAAAAAAAAACTGGTCCTTTTGCCGACTCCAAGGTACATATTAAAAACAGGTTTCAAAATACAGGTTTATATTTTGCAGTGAGCCACTAACTGGATTAACTTGACTTGTTTGGCCTTGTTAGTTTTTCCCTTATTCTTTAGTATTATACATACACAACATGGACTTATTACAGTATGGCTTAAACATACATATCTGGCGAAATGTGGGTATACTACAGGTACACCTTTGCTTAACCCTTCCGGGGAAGCAAAGCGAAAAAATGTGCAGTATCTTAAAGCTATGAATCATCATATCTCCCTAGCCTTTTCCCAACTGTGTTGGGGTTGGCTTCCAGTCTAACCGGATACAGCTGAATATCATTATTTTACATGGAGCAACTGCCTAAAGCTATGAATATATTAAAGTCCTAATGACCATGAAATCATTATTATCCATTTAATCCATAGTAACAAGATTATAATGTATTTCGGACTAATTTGTTTAATATTCGTTATAATTACACAAATACACATTGTATGCTTGGACATTCAGATTTTCCTAAATTTAAACATTTTCCGGAAAGCATTTCCAATTTTTCTTTCTATATAAATCTAATTCGGAACATTACAAACATTTTAAAACCAAAAATAGCCAAATTGGTCCAGCCATCCTGAAGTGACGTGCCAACCAACAAACAACAAAAAATTTTTGTTGGATATTATTAACTATTCTGCTGCCTGTGACAGTAACAAATTTTCCAATTATGTATTGCCTGTTAATATTGATACTTAGTTGGATCTTTTTGTAGCTTTGCTATTCGATTAAAGAATTATAGTAGGTTTTGTTGTTAGCATGTTTTTGTTTTTCATAACTTTTTCTTAAATATAATGATGAATGTATTGGCGAAAGAATTAGAATTGAATGGCAAGGCTGCCAGTCTTCTGGGCAAGTTTCCGGATGACAGCAATGCTACTATGAACCCCAAGTGTCCTTTTGTTTTTGTATTTATAGATTAGATTAAATTCATTTATTTCAGTACTGTATAGTTAGTCCTATAATTTAGTACCTAGTGTAAATAGTTACTTAGTTGTGTTAAATATTATAAAAGTTATATATATAAACCAGTAAATAATAATTTATATATGTAACTATATTACATCAAGTCTATTTACAACTATTATCTATTCTATTAATATCCTTATTGGTTCTAATAATAATCTTATTAGAAAATATTTGATGTCAAGGCTAATATTATGAACAGATATTATGCAGCTTTTGCATTGTTTTAATAAATATTCTTGAAAATGTTATGTAATACGTATGATCAGCGATTAACCTAACAAAAGTGAAATAAAAACTAACAGTGTTATGTAAGTAAAATTTATTTAATTTAATATTATGAATAATACATGTTTTTTATTATTATAATTTTTAAAGATTGTGTTTGGGTTGGCCTTTGACTATTTTTTCTTTTTTTTTTAATTAATTTTGTATCCATAAATTACATGGATATAGGACATAAAAGAGAATGGGAGACCTTTGCCCTGTAGTGGGATATCACAGGCTTTTAATAATATTATCACTACAGTTTAGGAAGTATTATCACAATTACCATATTTATCATTAAGCTTTTCATAGTGACAGGTTTAAAACTTCAAGGTTCAAGGGTCACAGTCAAGGTTGCTCAAATCCTCAGGGTTAATAAGTTAGCTAAAACACTAATTTTCCGAAAGACAACCATCTGTCCGACTTAAAATTCATTAATAAATGTTTTTTTTTGTTTTGGTACCCAGTAGACCATACTCTTTACATGATTTTTAGTTTTTTCCTTTACTGAATTAGTTTAAAATAAGTACCAATGTGTAAGGCTTGGTATTGGTTTAGGAAGATTATTAGAAATAATGATATAAATAAGTAGTAGCAAGTTTGGACCAGAAAATTGGCAAATGCTAAGAAAGCAGTCTTGTAAACAGTGATTAATACGGTACGAGTTTACAGTCAGAGGGTACTTCAGTAGAATAAGTTTTCGCAAACAAATCCTAACAGCAAACCTTTTTTTAGAGTTTAATAGGATGCTTCCGCAAAGAATCGAAATAATTCTATGCGATTGCATGGAACCGGTTTTAAAGGCTCCGAAACTTTAGTACAACACGAAAACAGTTACATATCAAATACACAATTTAAACAGTTTCAACACTCACCCAGCGTCATTTTGTTAACTTATTTACACACACAATAGTGGATCAAGTTCAAAGTTGCAATGTTAACAAGTAAATAAAAAGACGAGAATTTAATAATTATGCGATAAGGTATCTATTATCAGCGCACAAAGTCCACCAACTTTTTTAGACCACGCTATCGATAGCAATGATTCGGAATAATTATCTTAGTAGTTCAATTCACAACAGAAAATAATTGGAAATTAATAATGTAATACGCTTCTTTTGAACAGCCAACTTTCCACCAGCTGTTTGACAGCGAAGTGAGTGAATGTGCGTAATTGCGTATGTCAATTCACTAAACAAATAATGGCGATGAATGATGGAATGAATGATATTATTGAATGAAGATAATGTCCACTAGCGCCATTGTCGTTAATTCGCCATACTATTTAGCAATGAGTTCATTGTGCATTTCCGTAGTACTGTACCATTACGCTAGATGGCAGCGTACTCGATTTTTAACGTAACGAAATGGAAATAATGAGTAAGGTCAAGATTATCATTGGAAATTAGGGAAACTGTGCACTTACCGTGATCTATTTGAAAATATTTGATGGTGGTCCACAAAACAAGTAACATGGTGAGAACAAAATAATGGAGTGGGATACCTAATCAGGGGTACGGAATTAATTTAGGGCGGGATGCGTGATGCTTCACCTTACTGTAACAGACATTCTGTTAGCGCCAATTATTGGCACCAATTCTATTAATCCCTGATCAACAGCTGTCATCATTGCCCTCTTAATTAATAAACTTGCCAACCAATCTAATCTTTGAAATAGCTAGCTAGGTAGATAGATATGAACTTATGAAGTAAAGCAATCTGCTGACCTAGGAATGCCCACTACCTAATTATTATTATAAGATCGATAGGTAGTTAATTTCCGATCAAAAATAATATTGTTCATTGAGACATAACATTAATTATGTCATTATTTAAACAACCATAGCGCTCGAAACACAAAACAAAGAATGTGTAGGTACGTTCATATTATCTATCTATATTGATCCGTGATAAGAGTAGGTCAGGTATGTAACCAAGAGCCTTCCTATACCTACTGTCGAAATAAACGACATTATCAGAGCCCTGACATGAATTAATTAAATAGATCTACCGCAGATCCAATGCGTTCGCGACGTTGAGTGCATTTAAATAGCATAATATGCATGATTAGTAGGAAAAGGTAGGTGTTTTTGGATCGTCGTTTCTCAAATCGTATGTCTCGTAAATATACCGACATAGCCAACAAAACACAAACTCAATATTTTAATTAAAGCATTTACGCTGCCGAAATGTGGACACTGACAGTCGGGCTGGTACACAAATTCAAGGTCCCTCAGCGCGCTATGGAGCGAGCTATGCTCGGAGTTTCTATAAAGGATACAATGAGGAATTAAATTATCCGGGAAAGAACCGGAGCTACCGACATAGCGTGCAGAGTTCTTGAGCAAACTGAAGTGGCAGTGGGCTGGCCATGTTTGTCGAACGATCGATGTCCGGTGGAGCAGACTAGGGAGTGGAGACCACGTATCGGCAAGCGTAGCGTGTGACGCCAGGATGAAAGTGGCTAGGACAGACTGGATGCGGAAGGCGGAGGACAGGGTGTTGTGGCGCAGCCTGGGAGAGGCCTATGTCCAGCAGTGGACTACTATAGGCTGAGTTGATTGCCACATTATACAGCCACTTTTGGATTGTCAAAGAGGCGGTTAGTTAGTCAGATAGTTGAAGCTAGTAGCAACGCGTAGATCTCTATGGAGAAGAACGGGCAAGAAACTCCAATGACACTGTTTTAAATCAAGATGTAACAAAACTTGAGAGGTGTCAAGGGACACCCGGATGGAACGAAGTATAACTGGCTTGCTTTCTATAAGAGAGAGAGAGACAGACAGAGAAACACGCGCACGCCCCACGGCTTACAACTACAGCAAAAAGTGTCGTTCCAACTTTTGGTCTTAATTTTTTCCGTTTAGCCCCCTTTCGCAACGCGCGATAAGGAACTTCGTTCCAAAAACCTAGGCACATTATTCTTGTTGCTTCTACAGCGTGTATCAGAAAGGTGTGGTCAAAATGAAGGATGTAGACTACATGTTGGCTATGACTGTGTGCGACTATCAAACTGAACAATTTTCTTCATGGGACTAACATGGTAATCGTGAAAAAATAATCAGCCGCCCTTACAAAACTTCCATACCTATTGTGCAGTACAGACAGCTAAGTTCATACACATCAGTATACATCATCATCATCATCTGCCTAGCCTTTTCCCAACTATGTTGGGGTCGGCTTCCAGTCTAACCGGATGCAGCTGAATACCAGTATTTTCCATGGAGCGACTGCCTATCTGACCTCCACAACCCAGTTACTGGGTAATACGATACCCCTTGGTAAGACTGGTTGTCACACTTTCGGGCTTCTGACTACCCGTAACGACTGTCAAAGAACCACGAATGACAGCCGGGACCAACGGCTTAACGTGCTTTCCGAGGCACGGAGGGGTCTCGGTATGTAAAGATGGTCACCCATCCACAGACCAACCGCGGCAAGCGTAGCTTAACCTGACCGATCGACCCAGGTGCGGCTGTTATTATTTAGCCACGGGCCTCTCATGCTGTATACATAAATATGAATGTGAGAACAATGTAAAGAATATCTTTCATGAAAGTAGGTAGCTATTTGTGTGTAGAACTAGGTACCTACTGTGGTATAGCTGGTACCTATTGTTATTTAATCGGTCAGTCGATTACGGACATTAGGTAGGTAGGTACCATTAGATGGAAATAATATCATTATTATAATGTTTGATATCTATATCAGCATGCAGGGGCCATTTTGAGGGACTTTTATTGTAGGGCGTAGATAAACGGGAAATAAGATACCCAATGGGCAGCAGGGCCGTAGTTCAATGGAAAAATACAATGGTCGGTCATCGGTTTTCATTAATCGGTAAAAAGCAGAGCTGTCGTCGTTTCAGTTAATCAAAAGGTTTAGGTAGGTGCCCACCGACATTTATTATCTACCATATACTCGTACTACGCTTTGGAATGCGCAATTAGCTTCATCTTACTGACTGATCGACGACCCCTTGATAAATGAAAAGTGGCTGTAATTGGAATTATTTGAAATAAATGCTTAGTTTGAATTTTCCACCCTTGTTTCAGGAATCAGGCCACTCCCGAAAAGCATGATAACGAAAGTTGTGACATAGGTGGTCATCACTGCAAAATCAACATAAATCATATACAAATAATTTCTTATGTGTTAAGTAGCAGTTAAGAAACGCTAGTCAGTTAGGAAACGCCGACCTCATCTAGTTTTAAAATATGATTGACGTGTAAAAGTGTTTGTACAAACCTACTTACAAAATAAAATCATTTATCATTTAGTTAATTTTAAAATGTAATGAGTCAGAATTCCATTCACACCTCGTGAATGGCCTGTCCAAATATTCAAGGTAAAACGGTACTGTGTGGTGGAGGCGGACTTTGACTTAGGTTCATAGTTGGGCTTTGTTTACGGTACCTTTGAGATTTTTCGTACATATTTTTGCTGATTTTTCAATCTAAAGATAATTTTTATTCGCGGAATAAAATTGACGTCAGTTTTTGTATGGAAGAACTGTCAAATAAATTAAAAATAATTCCTCCGATCTGGCGTTGAAAAAATCAGCCCTTATTTACTAAAAAAATATGTAAAGGACATCTGTAGGAAAGACAATAAATTGAAGCAGCCGGTCGATTCTGTAAAAATCTCACCGTGAATACTCAAGTGAAGTGAGCTTGATTTGAGTTGTCAGTAGTGTCAATCCCTAGCATTATTTGGAATGACAGCTCACTCCACGCTTACTTCACCTAAGTTTTCACGGTGAGATGGTTACAGAATCGCACTGCAGTTCATAAGAATGAACAGCTTCATTTTTTTTAAAGTCTCAAATTTTGGAATTGAACACTGATTGATGAAACTGATAAGTATTCTTACTACTGTGTGCGGTATGGGGGGTGATCCAAAGGCCAGCGGGGTAATTGCGTAACACACTAACAGTAGGAAAGGCTTTTTGACAGTTCAACAACATTCAGTGCGTTATTTTTTACGTTTTTTTCTAAAGTAGTTTTCGAACATATGAAGCATGGATTATTAATATTCTTCCAAATGATTCAGATTATGTACGTTTGCCCCGCACGGCCCCCCAGAATTTGTGTTTTAGGTGTGCACTAATGCAATGTACTCGTCTCTAGGAGTATATGTACTGGTTTCTTTTTCAATGTACCTCTGTACTTTTGAAGATTTTTGCAAAAAAAGGGGGCCGTGCTGAAAACGTTTGGCTGGCACGGCCCCCTTTTTTTGCATGTAACTTGAAAAATATATAGCGTATTAAAAAGTTTCTTAAGCTCAAGGAATGTACTCTACTATCACGTTATATGTACCGCAACAGATATTGTGAATTCGTAATGACAAATAATATATAGATGTGGATAGGGGGCCGTGCTGGAATTTTTTTTTTAAAGAAAATATCTAAAAAAGACAAAACAATCTTAGCCAAAAACGATTACAACATAATTGATGTTTGGCAAGTAACATATGTACCGCATTGGTTTCTTATACAACTTGCTAAATTTGAAAAATAAACCAATTTTAGTTCATTCAGCACGGCCCTCTATAGTTGCCTATATCTTTTTAAATAAGACATGGTTGTTTACAAAATTCGTCTTTCTGAATTATAATTAGGAGTACATTCGTTCCAAATAAATTGCAAAATTGCTGTATTAGTACTTTAAAAAATAAATAGGATCAAAAATATCATATATTACAACTGATGGGGTGACCATGATTCCATATATTAGGTACATATTTTCTATCCTACCTATTAATTAAATTATGTGACTACCTCGAAATAATAGTAGATTGTACAACTAATTCATAAAAGAAGGGATAAAATAGCTCGTTTATGCCCGAGTTAAACACTGCTTTTCACTTCGATTGCGAGAAAATGAAACAGGCATAAAGTATTTAACAGTATTTTTACTGTTCAAAAATGTTGCAAAATTGAAGATGAGAATAGCTAATTCCCGCCACGAAACTTTATTAAAGATTTTTTTTAAATTTTCAACTTGATTTTGTTGTGTCATTCGACTTGGGTACCTACTTCATACTGCCAAGACATAAAAATGTTTCTTTGATTTTATCTGGTTTTATTAAATTAACGATACAAAACACGGAAGTGATATAAATAAAAGCAAATGAAATAAAATAACGACTTAATCTGCGACGTTTTATTGCAACCCTACAAAAAGAAAAAAAATACGTTACGTTACTCGTCGAGGGACCGCTACTATTTTAAACTTTAATAGAACGTTAGGCTAATAATTAGAGCGGTCCCCCGACAGGACAACATATAATCAAAAAATTTCATACCTACGTACTTACGTAGGGTCTTAATTAGACATGGGCGTTTTCGTATTTATTTGCTAACGGATATGTAACCGATATTCAGTTTTCATATCGATATCGAAAACCGTTTTCAGATATCGATATCAGTAGTACGATTTGCACAAGTAACTGAAACGAACGAAACGCAAACTAACGACAAACGCAAACTCACACTTTTAACGTTAATACATTGATTTAGATACTTTCGTTGTTTAAAGTTTAGTAACTAAATAAATAGAAACTAGACCTTATTGCTAGCGCATTAGGATATAGATATTACACACGCACTATTATTAACCAAATAACAAATCACTAGCCGAAGTTACGTAATATTCGCTTCATCACTTTTACGCCAGTAAAACATTGAATGGTAAGACAGAGACAAAGCGAATGAAAACCGTCGATGTCATATCGGCTCGTGATGTGAAGTTTGCGTTTTCGTAGTTCGTTTTCGTTGTTGCGATATGGACAGATATGGATATGGATGAAACCATAGCTCGATGAAGTTTTTGTGAAAACGGTTATGTATATTTAGATATCGATATGGTATGATACTAAACACATATCCGATATAAGTTACGTTTTGATATATCGAACCCATGCCTAGTCTTAATCTCAAGGTAATTTTTTTATTTTTATAGGGTTTCACGTTTACACCTATTTTGTTCTATTTGTGGCTATTTTTTCAATAGTTTTTTTCAAATTGTTTTAGGCTTTTTATAGGCCGTTTAATTATCTTTTACTGACTAAAACCCACCCGTGTTCCTTCCTTAGCCCTTTATGTTCCAGGGCAGCGGTAAACCCTTTCGGATGGTCCCGCTACCCTGGCAGGCTTCGGCCCTATGGGGCCCCGTCTCTTTTGCTGACATCTCTTTGAGGCGCGCGTGGAACACGAACACGCCGTCCGGCACGGGCCTAGTCCTGATCGGACGGAGAGCTACCCATTACTCTCCGCCCGCAGGCCCGCGCCTACGGTGGCCGGGAGTCGTCACGCGGCTCCCGACGCCCGGAGCGTCTCCCGCGGCGGCTGAGGCGTGAGGTGCGCAAGGCGCGTTCCCTCGCCCACCCCGCCACCTCCTTCGCTAGCATGACTGCTTCGCAGAAGGAGGTGACTGCCTCCCACTCCCTCTCACCCCGGACCATGGCTTGAACCAGGGCCGGGCGCGAGAGGTCGCCGCCGCTGCCAATCGCCTCTACGAGGACACGGCGGTGCTCTGCCCAAGCAGGGCAGACCTCCACCGTATGCTCCACCGTGTCCTGTGGGCGATCCTGACAGTGGTGACACCCGGGCGTCTCCTCCCGCCTGATGATGTGCAGGAACCTCCCGAAACATCCGTGTCCGGAGAGGACCTGCGTCAGGCGGTAGGTGAGAGCGCCGTGACGTCTCTCTAGCCACTCCTCAAAGAGGGGTCTTACCGCCGCTATCGTGGCGTGCCCTGCGCTGGGTTGCGATAGTCGCTCCTTCCATGCCACCATGAGATCGCGCCGGAGGTTCGTCCGCTCCGCCGCGGTTTGCCGCGGATGCGGAGTTTCCCCCCGGCGTAGTGCCTCCGCGCGCCAATCATATAGGCGCGCGAGGACTATCGCCTCCAGATCCCATGGTGGCAGTCCGGCAAGGAGGCTTGCTGCCTCGCCTGAGATCGTGCGGTAGCCCCGGATCAGCCTTACGGCTACCACCTTTTGGGGCGCGTTCAGATAGTGTGCGGCTCGAAGCCGCAGTGAACGCGCCCATACCGGGGCCCCATATAGGGCCATGGACCGCACGACCCCCGCGTAAAGCCTCCGGCAGGAGGCGTTTGGCCCCCTCAGGTTGGGCAAGAGCCGCTTTAGGGCGGCCCCGGCCCGTTCCAGTTTGGGGGCCAAACGTCGGAAGTGCTCGACGAAGTTCCATCGGCTGTCAAGGACGAGACCCAGGTACCTCATCGTAGTCTCGACGCCGATGTGAACCCCTCCTACCACTAGTTGGGATCCCGGAGGTGGCCCGTACCGAGGCCCATGAAAGGACATGGCCTCGGACTTGTGCAATGCCACCTCGAGACCCAACCGCCGGATCCCGTCCACGACTATCGCAACCCCGCGTGTCATCGCGTCGGCCGCCGCCTGATGCGACCTCCCCTGCGCCAGGACCAGCGTGTCGTCAGCGTAGCAAACTACGCTGACGCCTTCAGGGAGGTCGGCCCGCAGCACCCAGTCGTAACCGATGTCCCACAGGAGCGGCCCCAGAACCGATCCCTGTGGGACACCGCACGACATCTCTCGCCGGTTCCAGTTCCCGTCGCGACCGGGGTAGATGACGGCTCTGTCCGTCAAATACGCCCCGACTACTCGACGGAGGTAGGTCGGCACCCGGTGGTACCGGAGTGCCTCCCCAATGCAGCTCCAGGGCAGGGTGTTGAACGCGTTGGCGATGTCGAGTGACACCGCCACGACCACCCCACCCCGGGACACCGCGTCCCCCCGTCGTGAGGGCTCTCACGCGCATGATGACTAGCACTATGGGCCGGTATGCGGACGGAGAGTCCGCAGGGCGCCCCGGCTTCTGAATGAGGACCAGCTTCCCCGTCTTCCAACGGAGTGGAAACTGGCCTCTCTCCATGCATGCGCTTAAGAGCGCCTGGAGAGAGGCTGACCGACCCCTTGACAATTCAAAAGTGCCTGTAATTAGTTTATTTGAGTTACAACAAAATACCTTGTGAAATAATTGCAATTAAATGAATGCAAAATTTAAAACTTATTTAAAATTACACTTTGTAAGCAAGGATATTACAAATTAGAGGATTATATCCAAGATAAGAATGCTTGGAAACATGCTGGTCCTGCTCCATAGGACAATCTCTAGAGTCTAGGCAAAATCAAACTGGTTGCTAATGTAATTGTATAATTTATGCTTCTTTTTTTTTGACATTAATCTATGTTAAAACATTCATTCTGTAATTACTTAAAGTCACATCCGAACTTATTACTCTTTATTTATTTATGCAAATCGTCTACTTTTTGAATGTTTGTAAATATGTGAGAACCATGTATCTACTACATAGCTAATTTATGTCATGGTTTCATTAATCTATTTTAATTCTTTTACCTATTGTGGTATAGTAATTTTATTTTTAGGTTCATCGTCTTCACATATAATTAGGTAAATAATTAATGTATAATATGCAAAATATTGTAAAACATTTTAAAAGAGTAACGGTGGAGTTTCTTGCCCATTCTTCTCCAAACGAAAACTACCTTTTGGAAGTGGCGACAAGAATCAATTTTATTTTAATTTTAATTTTGACGTTCAGGAGTGCCTTTTCTGTGCTTACTTGAAATAAATGATTTGACTTTGAGTGACAAAAAGTTTAATTAATAAACACTACCGACAGAAAAACGGAAAAATAATAACAACGTCATAAAATTATAGCTACAAACAAGAAAATAAATAATTAATACGGTAGGTAAATTTTTAAATATAATGAATTAAAATTTTAATTGAAAACTCGCATATTATTATTTTTTTAAACTATAAATAGCAATGTAATGTGACGATGAGAAAATGTCTGTTCATTATTATAATTATTATAATGCGATGCGACAGGGTGGGTCGGGGGAACAAGAAATTTCACGCGGACGGAGTCGCGGGCATATGCTATAGTTACTTATATTATCATTGTAAAGCAAAGACAGTTAGCCAGGCACGCGAGACTTTGAATATCTGGCAAACTATTTCTGAAAACTCTTTAAAAAAAATGGTTTAAAAAGAGTTTTCAGAAATATTTTTCCCAAACAGTAGATCTTCGATCTACCTATTCTTTAAAAATACAATTTCTGGCGCGGTTCCAAATGCATGCGCATGTTTTAGTAAAATATAGGAAATGACCTAGATTCTAACTGGGCCCCAATTCCGTGTCATTCCCAACGAAATCTTACCACGTGCAAACCACATCAATATCGTGTCTTGTTAATGGCAAGGAATGGAAATGTCAACCATACAGACAATATGTACTTTGACAGTTCAAACCCCGCCATTGTGTCATAGAGAATACGTTAATAGCAGATGTCTTGATTAACTAAGGAATTAACGTGGTTTCGAAGCAAGGAATCGTTAAGTGGTCATGGTGAATTAGTGCCCTGAGCGCTATCTATTGTGTATTGCACTGATGAAAAAGTATTTATCACAATTCCTTTTGGTTGACAACATTTTCACTGTTTTCAGCGGCTTCTTCAGGCTAAATTCGTCGGGCGTTAAGGCCCTAGTAAGCATGTCTATAGGCGAAACTATTTCTAATCGTTATCGTTATACAAGAGGAGTTTTGGTTTCAATAGTATGTCCACGAAAATGTGAAAATTTCAACTGTCTTCCTATTACGGCTCTTATGAGATACAACCCGCTGACAGACAGACGGACGGACGGCGGAGGCTTAGTAAGAGGGTCCCGTTGGCACCTTTTGTGCACAAAACCCTAAAACCGAAATAATAATAATAATATCCCTGGACATTTCACACAGCGCCATCTAGTCCCAAGCTAAGCAACCTAATGCTTGTGTAAATAATTTTGGTTGTTTTGAAACCCCTAAATGATGATGCCTACGCAAAAAATCATGTCGCCAATCATACTTGTTTGTAAAGCATAGACAAGCTACTGAGATAAATACATACAAAACTGCTATACAATAAGTACCGTTCTGCAGATCATTGTCAATGTCAAACTTGGTAGATATGTGCTTATGTAACACATAGGAAACATACCTACAAGCAATGATATTATAAGTAGCTACAAGTTTTTATGTTTGTTTGTTGATGTGTTTGTGTGAAAGTTTCATAAAATAATTATGTACGGTATCCCGAATTCTTCCCAAATTAAAAAATACTGCCAATGTAGGTAATAAGTCTGCTAGGCTGAATTGGGATTGAGCGGGCCATGTATGTAGGACACTTAGAAAACGCATGCGTGATGATTTAGTCTAAATCATCACACCAGCGTTTCCTAGGTCTAAATCATTTAATGGCAATTATGGGAGATTGGCCGAAGAAGGTAACACACTGGAAAGAAAGAAAGAAAGAAAAAAGTTTATTTGGACACAGTTCGTAAAACACAAAATACAAAATTAATAAAATAAAAAATAATGTTTCAGACAACAATAGTGTGTGCCTCACGGCTGCGCCAAAAAGGTTCATTTCAGCATTAATGCCAGACAGCTGATGCTGTCTGACTCTGGTTTTCTAATGAACCTTTAGGGACAAGTGACGGGGAGTACACACGGTTTCAACATACCTAATACATACTTATAAATAAATAAATAAACTAGTAAAGAGTCAGGAAGACCTATGCCCAACTGTGGGAAAAAAGGTCGAAAAAGAAAAACTGGCTATTCTCAGTAGCAATCAAGACTATCATTCTTTTTTATCCTTCATAACAACATACAATTAAAGAATCCAACCCCAAGAATCTGAGCGGGTGAAAGGATATTCCCCAAACGTAAATAAATAACACCATTCTGGTAATTATATTAAGTTATTTTCCACGGAAAATGACTGACTTAATGGTTTAAGTTTTTTTCCATGGAAATGATAATAATGCGGTCCGTCATTTAATAGCTCAGTTTTTTTCAAATACTATGTCATTTAGCAGCGTGTATCAAGTAATTAGGTATTGCTCCTAAATATAGGCCTTGTGTTAGATCGCTATGAAATTATAGCGGACGTGAAACGTGGTCTATTGTAAAAATCACGGTATAAATACGAAATAGAATTGTATTGTACTACACTATTGTAGTGTTTTTATCTCATTTTGCTAACAGCGACAAATGCTTGCAAACAATTACATGACATTAAACCCCAAAAATCTGACAACCAGTTTTAACAAGGGGTTTCGTGTTACCCAGTAACTGGGTTGTGGAGGTCAGATAGGCAGTCGCGCCATGTAAATTTAAATAAAATTCAGCTGTAGCTGTTTAGACCGGATGCCGATCCTTACATAGTTGGAAAAAGGCTAGGCAGATGGTGATCTTAATGATGACTAAGACGTAAATTCTCTATCCACGGCGGAAGGATGCAAATTAATTGATTGAATTACATTTGACATTCAAAATGTTCAACACATTATTATGAGCTGTGAAAAATAAATGAAAGCCATTGCGATCGCGAGCATGTTAGGCAGGAACGGCACCCTAATTGCGTAACACACGATCAATCGGAATCGGTTTCATTTTGACAGTTCAATAACATTCACTGCGTTATTTACGTGTTGAGCAGACAAATTTTTCGAACAATTTGCTTCAAAATTATTCAGATTCCGATTGATCGTGTGTTACGCAATTAGGGTGCGGGCTGCAACAAAAGTCCATTAACACTGTTATTTTTACATAATTTTCATAAAAATTAACTCAAAATTACTCGATAAACAGCAAAGAGTTATATTCCTTCCATTTTACTTTTGCCTTTTTTTGAGTAAAATATTATAATAATAATACATTGATCAATAATTAACATACTACATATATCCACTTGGTCGTCACAATTCCTCATAAGTATTAAAGTAGGTCTTCAAGTACCTATTAGATATACGTAATGTAAAGAAAGAAAGAAAATATATTTTATTGTCTTTGCACTTTGCACTGTTGCATTTACATTTCTGCGTGTTACTTTTTAGCATACAACCTGTGCAAACAATTGTTGGTGAACCAATAAAATAAATAAATAAATAAAATACTTAAGTAGAAGAAAAAAAAAACGAACGCAACATGGAAACTTGTTGTCCTATAATTTTCACCCAATTACCTACTTATAGAAAATTGGTATTCCTATAATATTCACCCAATTATAGACAACTTGCAAGTGGTCTTCATATTGCAAACTATTATTATGCAGAAGAACACCTGTCAGCTCCCACTTTGAGACCTAGCATTAGTATTTCACTATAAAACCTTGCCCAAGTACAGTGACGTATTACTGCTACGCCACTGTACTTGGGCAGGGTTTTATAATTATGGGGCCCTGTAGCAATTTTTTTTGGGGGCCCTTTTTACCCAACTGTGAAGCTACAGAGGTTATTGTTTTTACAAAATAAAGAACATAGCATACTGACTTAGAAGGTGAGGGGCTCGTGGCTAAGTAATAACAGCCGCACGAGTCGATTGAAGGTTAAGCTAAGCTTGCCACGGTTGGTTGGTTTAAAAGTGATAGATAATATTTTACTCAAAAAAAGGCAAAAGTAAAATGGAAGGAATATAACTCTTTGCTGTTTATCGAGTAATTTTGAGTTAATTTTTATGAAAATTATGTAAAAATAACAGTGTTAATGGACTTTTGTTGCAGCCCGCAACCTAATTGCGTAACACACGATCAATCGGAATCTGAATAATTTTGAAGCAAATTGTTCGAAAAATTTGTCTGCTCAACACGAAAATAACGCAGTGAATGTTATTGAACTGTCAAAATGAAACCGATTCCGATTGATCGTGTGTTACGCAATTAGGGTGCCGTTCCTGCCTAACATGCTCGCGATCGCAATGGCTTTCATTTATTTTTCACAGCTCATAATAATGTGTTGAACATTTTGAATGTCAAATGTAATTCAATCAATTAATTTGCATCCTTCCGCCGTGGATAGAGAATTTACGTCTTAGTCATCATTAAGATCACCATCTGCCTAGCCTTTTTCCAACTATGTAAGGATCGGCATCCGGTCTAAACAGCTACAGCTGAATTTTATTTAAATTTACATGGCGCGACTGCCTATCTGACCTCCACAACCCAGTTACTGGGTAACACGAAACCCCTTGTTAAAACTGGTTGTCAGATTTTTGGGGTTTAATGTCATGTAATTGTTTGCAAGCATTTGTCGCTGTTAGCAAAATGAGATAAAAACACTACAATAGTGTAGTACAATACAATTCTATTTCGTATTTATACCGTGATTTTTACAATAGACCACGTTTCACGTCCGCTATAATTTCATAGCGATCTAACACAAGGCCTATATTTAGGAGCAATACCTAATTACTTGATACACGCTGCTAAATGACATAGTATTTGAAAAAAACTGAGCTATTAAATGACGGACCGCATTATTATCATTTCCATGGAAAAAAACTTAAACCATTAAGTCAGTCATTTTCCGTGGAAAATAACTTAATATAATTACCAGAATGGTGTTATTTATTTACGTTTGGGGAATATCCTTTCACCCGCTCAGATTCTTGGGGTTGGATTCTTTAATTGTATGTTGTTATGAAGGATAAAAAAGAATGATAGTCTTGATTGCTACTGAGAATAGCCAGTTTTTCTTTTTCGACCTTTTTTCCCACAGTTGGGCATAGGTCTTCCTGACTCTTTACTAGTTTATTTATTTATTTATAAGTATGTATTAGGTATGTTGAAACCGTGTGTACTCCCCGTCACTTGTCCCTAAAGGTTCATTAGAAAACCAGAGTCAGACAGCATCAGCTGTCTGGCATTAATGCTGAAATGAACCTTTTTGGCGCAGCCGTGAGGCACACACTATTGTTGTCTGAAACATTATTTTTTATTTTATTAATTTTGTATTTTGTGTTTTACGAACTGTGTCCAAATAAACTTTTTTCTTTCTTTCTTTCTTTCCAGTGTGTTACCTTCTTCGGCCAATCTCCCATAATTGCCATTAAATGATTTAGACCTAGGAAACGCTGGTGTGATGATTTAGACTAAATCATCACGCATGCGTTTTCTAAGTGTCCTACATACATGGCCCGCTCAATCCCAATTCAGCCTAGCAGACTTATTACCTACATTGGCAGTATTTTTTAATTTGGGAAGAATTCGGGATACCGTACATAATTATTTTATGAAACTTTCACACAAACACATCAACAAACAAACATAAAAACTTGTAGCTACTTATAATATCATTGCTTGTAGGTATGTTTCCTATGTGTTACATAAGCACATATCTACCAAGTTTGACATTGACAATGATCTGCAGAACGGTACTTATTGTATAGCAGTTTTGTATGTATTTATCTCAGTAGCTTGTCTATGCTTTACAAACAAGTATGATTGGCGACATGATTTTTTGCGTAGGCATCATCATTTAGGGGTTTCAAAACAACCAAAATTATTTACACAAGCATTAGGTTGCTTAGCTTGGGACTAGATGGCGCTGTGTGAAATGTCCAGGGATATTATTATTATTATTTCGGTTTTAGGGTTTTGTGCACAAAAGGTGCCAACGGGACCCTCTTACTAAGCCTCCGCCGTCCGTCCGTCTGTCTGTCAGCGGGTTGTATCTCATAAGAGCCGTAATAGGAAGACAGTTGAAATTTTCACATTTTCGTGGACATACTATTGAAACCAAAACTCCTCTTGTATAACGATAACGATTAGAAATAGTTTCGCCTATAGACATGCTTACTAGGGCCTTAACGCCCGACGAATTTAGCCTGAAGAAGCCGCTGAAAACAGTGAAAATGTTGTCAACCAAAAGGAATTGTGATAAATACTTTTTCATCAGTGCAATACACAATAGATAGCGCTCAGGGCACTAATTCACCATGACCACTTAACGATTCCTTGCTTCGAAACCACGTTAATTCCTTAGTTAATCAAGACATCTGCTATTAACGTATTCTCTATGACACAATGGCGGGGTTTGAACTGTCAAAGTACATATTGTCCGTATGGTTGACATTTCCATTCCTTGCCATTAACAAGACACGATATTGATGTGGTTTGCACGTGGTAAGATTTCGTTGGGAATGACACGGAATTGGGGCCCAGTTAGAATCTAGGTCATTTCCTATATTTTACTAAAACATGCGCATGCATTTGGAACCGCGCCAGAAATTGTATTTTTAAAGAATAGGTAGATCGAAGATCTACTGTTTGGGAAAAATATTTCTGAAAACTCTTTTTAAACCATTTTTTTAAAAGAGTTTTCAGAAATAGTTTGCCAGATATTCAAAGTCTGGCGTGCCTGGCTAACTGTCTTTGCTTTACAATGATAATAAAAGTAACTATAGCATATGCCCGTGACTCCGTCCGCGTGAAACTTCTTGTTCCCCCGACCCACCCCGTCGCATCGCATCGCATTATTATAATAATGAACAGACATTTTCTCACAGACATTACATTACTACCTATTTATAGTTTTTTTTTAAATAATATGTGTAACAACGTAGAATCGCGTACGCGCGCCGCCTCGCTACGAACTTACTTCGTCCATGCCTCGCCTGCTCGAGAGGGGTAAGCCCCCCCCGCTCCGCGGCTCCCCGCTGCCGCGCGCCGCTCGCGTCGCCAGTCGGCCTACCTCGGTTGCTAGAGTGCGCACGCTCAACTGCGCGGCGCCGGATACGTAAACTATTATACGAGAGCTCCATACCGTGTTACCTAATAAGCTAGACTATTGTGTATTGTGTGCCTGATTAATTATTATAACAATATTACCCACCCGTTGCTTCATTTTCTCTGCCCGCACGCTACCGCCGTTATAAAATTGCGCCCAACTCGTGGCACGTGCTCGGACGACGCGAGCGCGGACTGAAACCACGCTGACTGAGTTCCACCTACTGGACTACCTGCCGTTATTTACCGTCTTGGATCGCTGCCGAGCATCATCGACGAGAAAATGCCGCCGAAAACACGCCGACACGCGTCCAAGGACAACCACGATGTATCCAGTAGTGACGAAGAAAACCATGCGGTAGTAAACCCCGCGAGCATGAGCACTACGGCGACGCCAACACCGACAACGGGTGGTAACACGATCTCCATGTCCGAAGAACAACTCACGCGGTTACTATCAAACGTGATGCGAAGCGCCATGACGCTGACGCCGACGCCGAGCTCGAAAGCCGGCGAAGCAACGGGACCGACTCATCCCACCGCTACACATACTGGAGCGCCGATGCTGACCCTGCATAGCAACTTCACCCGGTGTACGGCCCGCTACGACGGAGCCGCACGCGGCGCGGAAACCTTGGAAGCTTTCGTCGAGAGCGTGCTCATCTATAAAGAGTGCGCAAACGTGTCCGACGAGCATGCGCTTCGAGGTTTGCCTATGTTGCTGACAGGAGAAGCCGCCGTGTGGTGGCAAGGCATTAAATCTACCGTGGAGACCTGGGACGACGCGATACGCCGACTTCGGTTCATGTACGGCGCCCCTCGCCCCGCCCACCGGATTCTTCGAGAAATCTTCGCACAGGAACAAAGTGATAGTGATAGTGTCGATTCATATATATCGCGAGTGCGTGCCAATATGTCGCGAATACCATATGATGTACCTCAATTAATGCAATTAGATATTGTCTACGGCCTTTTAAATCGTAAAATCCGAAAAAGAGTGTCACGCGACAGTGTAAGTAGTGTCGACTGTCTACTCGAGCGAGCAAGGTACGTAGAGGAGACGCTGGCCGAAGTAAGTCTACCTAAATCATTAATTCCACCCCGCGATAATAACTCGAATCACGATCACGCGAATATTATTGAAAGTTCCACGAATTCTCGAAATGTAAACAATAACCCTCCGACTGCGAACGTTGTTCAAAATAACCGTTCGCATGCCACACCCAACTCTAGTTCGAATAATAGTAGTGATGCGAATTCGAAACGTGTCAGACCACGCTGCGCTTTTTGTAAAAAGTTTGGTCATTCGGTAGATGAATGTAGAAATAAAACGAAATCGAGTGACATAAATGTTGATAACGCGCCATTGTCTTGTTACGGCTGCGGTCTAAAAGGGGTAATACGCTCTAAGTGTCCGACGTGTAAAGGTACACCGTCCGCCGATAAGGCGAGTTTCCAAAGTGCCGTCACCCATGTATCGGACCGGTCGCATCCAACAGTAAAGATAGGAGTTGCATCTTTATTAGGTGTCGCAGTGTTAGATACAGGTGCCACCGAGAGTCTTGCTAGTCCTGGATTATATAAAATCCTTCTCGACAGCGGTACCACTTTCACGGAAACGCGCCGAAATCTCAGTCTCGCCGACGGAACGCAGCAGGTACGAGAATTGTTGGTATGTAACACGAACGTCACAATTCAGAAACGCGTAATTCCCGCCAATTTCCTAGTGATACCAGAAGCGAATAATAGGACGCTTCTAGGACAGGACTTCATCGCTAGAGCAGGTATATTGTTAGACCTCCAACATAACTGTTGGTATTTTCGTAATTCGCCTAGGCAAAAGTTTACTTTTGTACAGTCATACAGCCTCGAATCCACCAGTGACGAACAGCTGATGCAAATCGATTCCACCAGCGGCAAAGGGCTGTTGAAGGTCGATTCTTCCAGCCTGTCGCTGAGAGAGGATGAAGGAACGAAGCTGTCACCTGCCCAGAGAACGCAGCTCAACCAGCTCATAGTACGCAGAGCTGAGCGCTTCGCCACCGATGGACCCCCTACAACTTATGCCACTCATCACATTCGGGTTGACGAGAAGCAGGAGCCGACCGCTTCACCACCCTATAGAATGTCGCAAGGTAAGAAACAGTTGTTAGACGGTGAGCTTGAGAAGCTGCTGCGCGCAGATGTTATAGAGGAGTGTGAGTCGCCTTGGGCTGCCAACGTAGTCTTAGTAGCAAAGAAGGACGGCGGAGTTCGCCTTTGTGTGGACTACCGGAAGTTGAACGTGATTGCTGACGCACTAAGCCGCCCAGCCTGTTGCGAAGAAAACCCAGGTGGTTGCGAGGTATGCTTAGTGACAGTAGATGTGCCACACAGCACACATGACGACGTGCGCACTAATCAGCTCAGAGATCCTGAGCTGAAGAATATAGTAGAGGATTTGGAGGCGACCGACGACCCCTTTAGGGGGAGAGGCTGGTCAGAGAGAGGATACCTGATATCGGGTGGTGTGTTGTACAGTTGCGCACCTGACTCTGAAGACGCTGATTCCGCCTGTCTTGTGGTACCTACGCATGAGAGGGAGAGTGTCCTTGCAGATTTTCATGACGCTCCCACAGCAGGTCACTTCGGTGTGGAACGGACCCTGCAGCGCATCAGAGCCCGATACTTCTGGTTAGGTATGAGATCCTTCGTGACTGACTACATCAAGCGCTGCACTGCTTGCCAGCGATACAAAATCGACAACCGGAAGCCGGCAGGGTTGCTGCAAACCCCGGCACCGACCCGACGGTTCGAAGTGGTGTCAGTCGATTTATTCGGCCCTCTCCCAAGAACTTCGAAAGGTAACCGTTGGATTTTAATTCTAGAAGATACATGCTCCCATTGGGTTGAGCTATTTGCGTTAGAGAACGCCACCAGCGTGGAGTGCGCTGAGGTTTTGATTTCCGAGGTCTTCTTGAGGTTCGGAGTCCCGCGCAGGATGATAAGTGACAACGGAGTCCAATTCGTTGCCGAGGTGATGCAGCAGGCGTGTCATGTGATGGGTATCAAACAGTCTTTGACGCCGCTGTATCATCCCGAAGCGAACCCTGTAGAGCGGAAGAACCGGGACCTGAAGCCTCAACTAGCAATTCTTGTAGGAAAAGACCACACTTCTTGGGATATTCACCTCGCAGCCGTAAGGTTTGCGATGAACTCCGCTGTTACAGCGAGTACTGGATTTTCACCAGCCTTCCTCACCTTCGGGAGAGAATTGCGCGCACCTTCGGACGTCGTGGCGGACATGAAGACCATAGTGGATAGCGATAATTTCGTGCATAACATCACTCCTTACCTTCGTAAGTTGTCGACGGTGTTGCTAGACGCTAGGGATGTCCACGAACGTGCCCAGTCCGTACAGAAAAAATATGCGGACGAAGGTAGACGACCGCCTCCTGACTATAAGGTAGGTGACCTTGTTTTGTTGAAGACGCAAGGGCTGAACGATGTTGGCCCCGGACAGTCTGCGAAATTTATACCTCGTAGAGATGGCCCGTACCGGATACGAGAAGTTGTAACCCCCACTACTTACCTAGTTGAGGGAACCGTCAAAGGTGAGCACATTGGACGTTACCATGTCTCTGATCTGACACCGTTCATCGGTGATGTTGAGGTTCCGGTTAGGGAAAAACGCAGACGTGGTCGACCCCGTAGGTATGATTGCTAGTCCGAACGCGAGGGCGCTATGTTCGAACTAGAGGGGGAGTGTGTAACAACGTAGAATCGCGTACGCGCGCCGCCTCGCTACGAACTTACTTCGTCCATGCCTCGCCTGCTCGAGAGGGGTAAGCCCCCCCGCTCCGCGGCTCCCCGCTGCCGCGCGCCGCTCGCGTCGCCAGTCGGCCTACCTCGGTTGCTAGAGTGCGCACGCTCAACTGCGCGGCGCCGGATACGTAAACTATTATACGAGAGCTCCATACCGTGTTACCTAATAAGCTAGACTATTGTGTATTGTGTGCCTGATTAATTATTATAACAATATTACCCACCCGTTGCTTCATTTTCTCTGCCCGCACGCTACCGCCGTTATATATGTGTTTTTGATTAGAATTTCAATTAATTATATTTAAAAATTTACCTACCGTATTAATTATTTATTTTCTTGTTTGTAGCTATAATTTTATGACGTTGTTATTATTTTTCCGTTTTTCTGTCGGTAGTGTTTATTAATTAAACTTTTTGTCACTCAAAGTCAAATCATTTATTTCAAGTAAGCACAGAAAAGGCACTTCTGAACGTCAAAATTAAAATTAAAATAAAATTGATTCTTGTCGCCACTTCCAAAAGGTAGTTTTCGTTTGGAGAAGAATGGGCAAGAAACTCCACCGTTACTCTTTTAAAATGTTTTACAATAGTTTGCATATTATACATTAATTATTTACCTAATTATATGTGAAGACGATGAACCTAAAAATAAAATTACTATACCACAATAGGTAAAAGAATTAAAATAGATTAATGAAACCATGACATATAAATTAGCTATGTAGTAGATACATGGTTCTCACATATTTACAAACAATATATATATTATTATATATATATTCAAAAAGTAGACGATTTTCATAAATAAATAAAGAGTAATAAGTTCGGATGTGACTTTAAGTAATTACAGAATGAATGTTTTAACATTGATTAATGTCAAAAAAAAAGAAGCATAAATTATACAATTACATTAGCAACCAGTTTGATTTTGCCTAGACTCTAGAGATTGTCCTATGGAGCAGGACCAGCATGTTTCCAAGCATTCTTATCTTGGATATAATCCTCTAATTTGTAATATCCTTGCTTACAAAGTGTAATTTTAAATAAGTTTTAAATGTTGCATTCATTTAATTGCAATTATTTCACAAGCTATTTTGTTGTAACTCAAATAAACTAATTACAGGCACTTTTGAATTGTCAAGGGGTCGGTCAGTCAGAAAAATGAAGCTAGTTGCCCATTCCAAAGTTTATAATTTTTTTGTTTTTCAGTTTGTTCGGCAGTTTAATTTTTTTGTTAAAAAGTTTTTATTTTATAATTTTTTTGTGGGTATAATCTACTAATTGTTTGCCAAAGGGCGCGCATATGTGGCACTGAGTAGAGTAATAATACACATCTCAGCATTCAAATCTGTGAGTGAACAATAAATCACCCCTATTTTCCTACCCTTGGGGTTGGATTTTTTTTCCAAATTTATATGGGGGGTTATATGCCTTTCCAATAAAAAAAGAATTATCAAAATCGGACTACTCTGTAAAAAGTTATGCGTGGTCATAGATTAAAAAAAAAAAAAAAAAATCTACGCGTCCACTTGAGAACCTCCTCCGCTTTTTTTCGTCGGTTAAAAAAATAGATTCAATGTCAGCAGCCCGACCCCACAGTAACATAATAATATGACATAATACTGTGGAAGTAACTAAAATAGACCAAACGCTCACTCATGTATGTATACGTTGTTTTTATTAATTTTTTGACCTTGCTAAATTTAATTTATAATCTTGACTTTTATTATTGGCGCAAGCGTGAGGCGCACAATGTTCTTGTTTAAAGAAAAAACTTAATTCAATAAATGAATTAAGTTTTTTCTTTCTTCGTTTTTATGTTGTTTGAACTTATGACATGGGCCAAATAGGTAAACATATTTTTGATATGAAATAATTAAATACGCAAACACAAAAGACTCAAAGAGAAATGTCAGATTAGTATCTGGGATTACAACTAACTTTAGCTTCTGCCGGTAGCTGCGTCCGCGTAAAATGTCTTGTTTAAAAATAAAATAATGTATCCTATGCTAATCATCAGCATTAGGTATTCGGGGCGGAAACAAATCCAACAAATCAACAATAATAAAATCATTCCAGCCGTTCTTGAGTTATAAATGTTGTAATTAACCCGACTTAATTTTATTTTATATTATAGATTAGGAATGGAACAGAATTTAAATGAAATTGACCCGAAATGAGTTAATTAACCGGAACTTAGCCGGAGTCCATGAAAAGGTCCTAATGTACTTATCTACTGTTAAAAAAATGAAAGCGATTGTGAGTTACATAAGAAAGCTGCCGTGGTCATCACTGACGTTTGACTAGCAAGCTATAGTGAGTCTACTGACTGCAAGTTCAACTACTTGAGCCGCTTGTTTAAATATTTCATCAAAGTCCGTTGACTTTGGCGGTTCAAAGTCAATTTTGTTTATCTTAATAACAATTTTAAGAATTTATCGGTCTTTTGAACTTGACAGCTCAAGATAGCCATCAGGTTTCTACAGACGGTTAAGTTGTGTATCGGGAACCAGGTACCTACTAATTGTAATCGTAATAACTACGACATGAGCGTTAAGTAATTGGAACGAAGTTCCTTATCGCGCGTTGCGAAAGGGGGCTAGACGGAAAAAATTAAGACCAAAAGTTGGAACGACAATTTTTGCTATAGTTGTAAGCCGTGTGGCGTGCGCGTGTTTCTCTGTCTGTCTCTCTCTCTCTCTCTTATAGAAAGCAAGCCAGTTATACTTCGTTCCATCCGGGTGTCCCTGGACACCTCTCAAGTTTTTTTATCAATTTTTGTGGCAGATTTCATAGACATTTTGGTTTGTTTCTAGTCTACGGATTTATTTAAATTTTGGTCTGAAGAGTTAAAACGTTTACATTTTTCCTCAATGAAAAATACCCCTCATGAATTTAAGGTAAGTACTCAAATACTCAATGTCAATAATTAAAAAAAATGTTGGCCTAAAACTTCGCCAGGAATATAATGAGGATTACAAAACGAAAAAGGATGTAGGGTGATTCATTAATATTTGCGAACCAACAATTTTATTCTAATCCAATTTCTTATCCAATTAATTATAAGAACAAACTACTTATTACTTGTAACTACGAGTATAACTATTAACTTATGAATTTGTCCACTCGTTTGAACTAAACTGTTTCAATGTTTGTAATTAGCAGGTACTGAGGATCCGTTAATTATAATGAGTGAACAGTTAAACATAACACTGAATATAGATTAGTGTACGTAAGTGTAAAGTAATAACGTAAGGAAGTGTTACCAAGGAAGTTTTTTAAGGAGGACTGCCGAAATTGAAATGCCATTCACATCGAGCTTGTGGAATTCTGAGAGGGGATTTGGATTGGAAGGAGGAGGAGGAGGAGGAGGAGGATTTATATCCGATTTATGGCAATAGGCTCGCTTCTTATTACATGGGACAGACGGGACTTAAACATTATTGGCGAAATTTGGGTGTAAGTACTAAAGTTGTTTTTTGTTACTGTTTTTTGGATCTCTCCAAAGCCTTCGATCTCGTTTCACATGAAGTGCTTTGGAGAAAGATGGAGGACAGGGGTATACCGGCAGAAGTATTGAAAATATTTCAATACTGGTACTCGAATCAGACCAATTATGTTAGGTGGTCAAACTGCCTCTCAGAGTCATACAGGTTGGAGTGCGGAGTGAGACAGGGGGTGTTGTCTTCGCCAAAGCTGCAGTGCGATTCTGTATCCATCTCACCGTGAAAACTTAGGTGAAGTGAGCGTGGTGTGAGCTGTCATTCCAACTAATGCTAGGGATTAACACTATTGACAGCTCACTCTAAGCTCACTTCACCCAACTTATCACGGTCAGTTTTTTTACAGAATTGATCGGCTGTTTAACTTGTATGTAAATGACCTCGTAGTCGAGCTCAGCGGCAGAGCGGTGTTTGTGTGAACAACATCAACTACGCGGAAGACATGGTGTTGCTGGGCCGAACTGCGAGGTCAATCAGGGAGATGCTGAAAGTTTGCGAAAAATACGCCGCATCACATGGTCTTATTTATAATGTAAGGAAAACCGAGTTCATGGTCTTCAGGGCCACTGTCAAGTGCCCAGACACCATTCCTTCAATTACTTTGAACGGCGCTAATATAATGCAGGTGAACAAGTTTAAGTATCTGGACCATATCCTTGTCGACGACCTTAAAGACGATGATGACGTGGAGAGGGAGCGCAGGGCGTTGGCGGTCCGCGGGAACATGCTGGCGCGCAGATTTTTTCGTTGTAAAGCGTGCTGTCAAGGCCTGTACACGGGAAGTCTGTGGTTCAACTGTTCACGGGGACGCTAAATGCCTTGTGCGTCCAATATAACAATGTTTTCAGCTAGATGTTGAAACTCCCTCGTTTCTATAGTGCCTCGGGGATGTTTGTCCAATCGAGTACAGATGGTTTCCAAGCTATCATCAGGAAAAAGGTGGCATCGCTTGTGAGGACGATTCGGGGGCGTAGCAATAGCATCCTGAAAATCGTGGCAGAAGACCCGAGAGCTCCTGTGCTGAGGCATCTCATGCGGAATCATTGTCCGCATGAAACGCCTCGTAAGTACATACATGACTAATAAACTGTTTTTGTAATTTTTAAATTTGTTACTAATCCTAGTGTATAAGTTGTAGTATCTAGGGTGTGTACACACGGCTACACGTCAAGCTATACAAAACCAGTTTGTCTTGGCGTCACTTTGTATGATATTTTCTCACAATGAACGTCAGCCAATACTGGTTTTGCATAGCTTGATGTGTGTACTAACAAACAAGGTTCCTTTGTTGTTCTAAATAAAACAATTGATTATTATTATATTATTAAAGGTACACCTCTGCAAAATCCTTCGGGTAATAGAGGCGAGATGTTAAAACATCGAGGGCTATAAAATCATCGGAACAAAAATTCGAAATCCACCAATATTCTACGATCATTTCAAGTACCTAAGTAACTACTGCTGAATTTGTGGCAACGGCTGCTGGTAGTGCAGTTACAAGAAATAATGAGTTAGCAAATATTCTTATTTAATTATATCGTAATTTAAAACGTTCAATCGCAGTCTCATCTCGGCGACAAACAAATGTCAAAAATTTATCAAAAATGTAAGGAAATTAGTGGTATTTTTGACAGATTGAGACTGAGATCATAGGGGCAATTCTCGTAATTTAAAAAACGTTCACAGTCTGATCTCAATCTGTCAAAAATATCTCTAATATCCCTTCATTTTGACTAGACTGCGATTAGATTTCAACGTTTTAAATTACGAAAATTGGCCTTCAGACTATGAACGTTCATAAAATTACGAGAATTGCTCCTCTGGTAAGACTTAGGTAAGTAAGTGTAAGTAGGTCAATACTTCGTGTCGATACCCATCTCCTTTGCTAAGTTTCACTTGGCTGATTTTTCCAACGCCAGATAATTATATCGAAGAAATTATTTTGAATTTTTGACAGTTCTTTCATACAAAACTGTCAAACGTCAATTTTATTCGACGAATAAAAACTATCTGTCGATTGAAAATCCGCCCTTAGGGTTGATTTATCAATACTCAGATAACTTTTAACTAAAGAATAAATGACTCTTTGACAGCTTTTGTATAGTTTTTGTCAAGCTGTCCTAATTATTTTTCGCTTAAAAGTTATCGGACTATTGAAAAATCTGCCCTTAGTATATAAGGTAAAACGTTAACGAATTTGAAAATAAATAATTTGTAGGTGGGTTACATAGGTATATCTATGTATACTGACTGTTTGGTTCGTTTTACAATTTCTTCAAACATTTCAGAGCAAGGTAACACGTTTATTGATATTTTTGGGACAAGGCTGAAATAATGGATTATTTACATAAATATTCTAAGTTCTGCCCTGTTCTGAATCGATCGGTAAAACTTAGAATATTTATGTAAATAATCCATTAACTCAGCCTTGTCCCAAAAATATCAATAAACGTGTTACCTTGCTCTGAAATGTTTGAAGAAATTGTAAAACGAACCAAACAGTCAGTATACATAGATATACCTATGTAACCCACCTACAAATTATTTATTTTCAAATTCGTTACCGTTTTACCTTATATACTAAGGGCAGATTTTTCAATAGTCCGATAACTTTTAAGCGAAAAATAATTAGGACAGCTTGACAAAAACTATACAAAAGCTGTCAAAGAGTCATTTATTCTTTAGTTAAAAGTTATCTGAGTAGTAGTAATAGTAATAAGTAGTAATAGTATAAGTAGTAGTAATAGTAGTAGTAGTTATCTTCTTGTACAGCGGCGAGTGTATATTTTTTTTGAGTATTCCGAAGAAACGTCGATACACTGAATCAATGACAGATGAATTCCTTATGTTGAGTATGACTACTGAAGGCAACAATAAAACATTGATCATGCATCGGCATTGTTTGAAGAAACAAAGGAAACTGTCTTGTTATGTACTCTCCGTATAAGTCTGACACATTGACACCAAACAACAATATAAAGTACTAACTATTTCATCAGGTAACTTTTAGGTGGGACAGTGTAGGGGCTAACTAAAAAATAAACCTTTAGCTGTGGTCCAAGTACTTACTATCGGTTTCGGAATTGAGAATTTGAATTTAAGAACTTGTCAAACTTCAATGAATGTTTCAATTCAAAATTTATTTGCTAAAAACTTAAGAATTTTGTGGCTACATGGAAAGAATCACCTCCCTCTCCATGTTGAGATGTCGAGCTAAAAGCCGGGGCGTTTTTCTCTATGACACATGAATGAAACCGCGCGAAATGAACGCGAGATTGGCGGGATTAGCTAAGGAATTGACGTGGTTTCGAATAAGGAATCGGTAAGTGGTCATAGTGAATCAGGGCCAGTAGAGTTCGACCAGCACCCTAATTGCGTAACACACAATCAATCGTAATCTGAATCATTTTGAAGCAAATTGCTAATCCATTGCTTCATAAGTTTGAAAAATTTGTCTGCTCAAAACGTAAATAACGCAATGAATGTTGTTGAACTGTCAAAATGAAACCGATTCCGATTGATCGTGTGTTACGCAATTAGGGTGTAGTTCTCAATTCAGAAACTGGGTGTATATTGTATATCTTCGGTTATCTTCCAAGGAAAGTATATCCGCATTATCCACTCATGGTAATTGTAAGTGACTAGCTTCAGTCCGCGAAATTAGTTCGCCTGAAATTTCTTGTCCTCCCGACCCACCCCATCACCTACCCGCCCTATCACTTCGTTTGCGCTAAACGTTCTTTCTGACTCACGACGGCTTTTTTACACCTACTTAAACACAAAATATTTAGTGTTATGATATTAATTATTACTATTTCGTTTATTAATGTTGATAATTTAATTTAAACAGCGAAATATTACAGCTATTTGCGACGTTGCCGACTTTTAGAATGCGAAGACGCAACATGCAGTTTACATTATGTATTAAACACAGAACAGATAAAAGAGGTATTAAATGTCGTTTCTAACCTGATTACCTGATAGACAATAAATCATAAATCTACTCTAGACACATCATTTTGTTACACCGTCTATCAACGAGCTAATTGCACTCGATGGAGAAAGAGCCATAGAATATGTTATTAGAATCTGTGATGTAACAAGATAGGTGGGTTAGTTCGTATTTATTTATTTATTATTTATTTATTTAAACTTTTCGCACAAAAAGGTACAAAGGCGGACTTACCGACGTATTTTCTCTTAGCCATTACCTTAGTGTTAGGCCTGGGCTTAGTCGCCCTTAGTGTGCATACACACGACACGAGCTACACGACAAAAGACGACATCTTCGACGACAAAAGAAACTGCAACCGTCGATGCGAGCAGCTAGTACTCAAATACACGAACGACAGGGCCTGTCGTCGCCACGCGTCGACAAAATCTAAAATCAAAATATTTTATTTCACATACACCTACACGGGCACTTATGAAACGTCAGAAGCAATGTGTACGGTTTCAATTGGTCGTTTCCCATGGAGAAGAGCCGACAAGAAACTACATGAATCTTTTTAAAATTACGACGGTTGCAGTTGCCTTTGTCGTCGACGCGTGTCGCTCGTGTGTATGCACACTTAAGCTAGCTTCCCACGGTCCGTGATATCGCGGACGGACGCGGACCAGCTCGCACGACACACTGTGTGAAGGGTCTCGTCCGTGTTAGCTCAGGACGTCTGTGGCGGTGCGCCGGTATCCGTCGCGAGGCGGTAACTTCAAAGGTGCGGTGCGACGCGATCCGACACATTATGATAAGTTTTTCCGAATCATTCCCCATGATCCCACCGGTAGGATCACAGGACAGGGAATATTTTATGTCATTCGTTAATTTTCTACCGTGATCAATACAGAAAATAAAATTAGATATTTAAGTACCTTACCTTAAACGACTTTTGTTGTATGCTGATATCCACCAGTGACGTGGTTTCTTTTTACTTTTACTAGATCGCATAATTTGGTAATTGTTAATTAATACCACAGCCGCAGCTGCAGCGACGATACGTTCTC
Source organism: Apamea sordens (assembly GCA_945859715.1). Taxonomy (NCBI): domain Eukaryota; kingdom Metazoa; phylum Arthropoda; class Insecta; order Lepidoptera; family Noctuidae; genus Apamea; species Apamea sordens. The sequence continues at coordinate 5,760,107 of OX244002.1, forward strand.
TTTCACTTTGCATTTTGAAATGAAGCCATCAAAAGATCTACACAGACCGACACGCACCTTTGAAAGAGCCCTGTCTGTGTGCGATGCCGTCCGTTGTCGTCGGCTGTGCGTGATGATCCGCAGAATCACGCACCGTGGGAACCCAGCTTTAGTGTTCATACACACAAACAGCACGTTGTCAACGGCAGACGCTGACGCGTCGACGGCAACCGTCGACCGCCACCTCTGCCGTTGACGCGAGCCACTCGTCTGTATGAACACTTATGAAAAGTCTCCCTCTGCATTTATCAATGTTTACAAAAAAGCTGGGTACTACGCATCGTTTGCTTTGTACCGCGGAGGCGCCTTTGCATCGGCTGGCGGTTTATTGGTCTTATTGGAAATCAAAATAGAAACATTAACTTTATGGCATTAAAATCGCAATTAATAAAGAATTTCATAACATCTTTTAACGTTGTCAGCCGGTTCGTGCCATCGCGCTGAAAATATTACTTTGGGCCAGTAAAATTTAAATAGTGTTGTGCCAGAAACACGAAGATTAAGAACAGTATCAGCAATTAAAATTAAAAAAATAAAAACGATTATGTGAATAGTATCGTTATTGTATTGTGATTAAAACCATAAATGATGCAAACTAGTTTGAGCTGTTGCTTTTATGAAACGATAACCCCAGAAAGTTATGTTTCAAATTGTTCGAAAAGTGCTGATTCTCAGCCTAATTTGAATAAATGACTTTTGATTTTGATTTTGTTATGACAGGTATGCAGACTCCCGGCCACCGTAGGCGCGGGCTTGCGGGCGGCGAGCAATGGATAGCCCGCCACCCAGTAAGGACCAGGCCCGGGTCGACGCGACGGCGCGTTGTGTTCCACGCGCGCCCAGCACCAAGTGACGGCGTCCGCTAGGGCCGATGCCTGCCAGGGCTGCGGGTTGTTCGAAAGAGACACCGTGGCCTGGCACAGGCAACTGAAGGAACAAGGGTGGGTTTTAGTCAGTAAAAGTCTGACATGCCCTCCGCTCAGAGCGGGAGAAGTCATCTGATGATTTCCCACCCAAAAAAAAGGTAGGTCGAAGGTCATTGGAAACAACCTCTGCGTTTGGGTAGATTAGCTTCTAGAAGTAGATCCTTGGGAGAATGATAAGCTAGAATAGCTTCAGACATAGAAAATGTAAGAAGCTATTCTTTCTTCGAGGATTGTAAATTGAGAACCAATGCACTGGTGCTTAACACGTTGACTGCCAGACAACAGACAAAATAGAAAATCTATTGTTGGCGGACACCGTGTGACCGCGGTGGCAGATTCTAGATAGTTGTTTTTTTTAATAACCGATTTTTAACGCTGGTGATCAGAATCATGTACTGAATCAGTGAATTCATGGTAACAGGTTGCGTGTCGACGCGACGTCCCCGCCAACCTGTTTTGTGTTTGTGTGCCTGAACCTCGGTCAGTTCTTTCTTACTTCAGAAAAAAAACGCCTTAATTCGGCCTACAATGTAACGTGCACCTAGGTACTAGGAAGCTGCTACCACAGACAAGCTTTCACCTAGAATTTCCATAACTCAAACTGGTCAGTGCAGTGCAAAGGAAGCACTAAATTGTGCAAAACATTCCTAACGGGAACTGTCTATGACTTACAATATCACGTTACACTAAGTACACGATATAAGCAGTTGGAGCTGGTGGAGGCTTAGCAGAAGAACTGGTTTCGAGTAACCCATTGCGAGTACTACAAAAAATATATGCAGATACCTTACCATTCTATATGGACCATCTAGATCTCGGTCACAATTGACAGCAAGTCTTGTGACCAAGCGAGTAAAAGCGATAGTTTGATAGGGGACCAACCAATCAGAAAAGTAGCAAAACAATGAACCGGTAAGTCCCAGGGAGAGGATTGGTGCGGTTGGCGCAGTGGCTGAGCGATCGACTGCTGCGCTGCGTGTCGTGGGTTCGATTCCCGCACGGAACAAATATTTGTATTGCCTACAGCACCCTAATTGCGTAACACACTATCAATCGGAATCTGAATCATTTGGAAGCAAATTGCTAATCCATTGCTTCATAAGTTCGAAAAATTTGTCTGCTCAACACGTAAATATTAAATAACGCAATGAATGTTGTTGAACTGTCAAAATGAAACCGATTCCGATTGATCGTGTGTTACGCAATTAGGGTGCAGGTAGTTGTTTCGGGTCTGGCTGTTTGTGTATGTGAGTTTAAATGTTTGTAAACGCACCCACGATGGGTTAGGGGTCATTCGGCCCACTATGGAACTCGGACCGCGGACCAGTTACCCCTTTTAAAAATTGATAATGGTTAACTGGGCCCACATCTGTTTTATGAAGATCATTGTTGTTTTTTATATATTTTATGATTTTTTACTCTTTATACATGTTGTCAAAAATAAGTCAGTTGTGTCACTGATTCGTAATTTTACTGAATTATAAAAACTACAGTCCATTTGCCTGCACTCATCTTAAACATTACAAAAAACATTTTTGTCGATACTCATGTTTGTAAGAGTACCTACTTCGGGAAAAATGATGCACTAGTGCAATAGTGTGACAAATGTTTTCCAACTCGTAGATAAAACACCCCAAAACGCCCGCACTTCACCACTTCCCAGTTCCTGGGAACTGGGAAGTGGTGAAGTGCGGGCGTTTTGCTGTAGCTGAAAAGAAGTGGCGTAACCAACTCCCCAGCGGTAGGAAGGTAAGCAGTGGAGACCTATAGTTATATTAATATGTTTTCTGAGTGGAACAATAACAGGCTAATCAATTAATCCGACTGCACATAAATTTCAAAGTCTGTGACAAATTTTTGTGGTTTTTCAAGTTAGAAGTAAAACCAATATTTGTTTTAATGGATTTAAAACTTCGTATCAGCTTTGAATCTGGTTTTATAAACTAGCATGGCTGGTTCGCGTGTGGATTGACATTCAGATATTTTTGATTTATTTCATATACAACGTTGGGTTTTTTTCCATGTTTGATATTCGTTACTAAAATGGTTATATAATATATTTTTCATCCCACCATCTCAGAAAGAGTATTTTTAATCTTCAATATCTGAGTGGAAAAGCCGTTTTTATTCTCTAGAGGATAAAGTAAATTAAATTTAGAACATCGTGTGCACTAAGTTTGTGAATTAAAAAAAACATTAAACCTATTTACTGCTACCTCTATGGTGCCGAATATATCATACAACTTTTTTTTAATTTGTTAAAAACTCAGACTCGGAGCCTTCTTGGTGTTCTTTTTTCAATTTGCTTTGTACGCGGTTCTTTACGCGGCATTTTTTCACGTCATTGTTAAACCTTATATTAAAAACAAGAAACTTGAAAACAAGTGAAAAAACTAAAATGAGTGATTCTAGCGACGAGGAAGTTTGCTTGACGCCAACAGAATTGACTGAAACTGTTAATAATGCGCAAATGCATTTAGTCATTTCCTCGCTGAGGTGGAAGGAAAAGTTACGTGTTGCACTCGAGTGCAAAGATTTTTCACCTCGTGCTCTTTTGATTCCCTCGCTAACGCTCAGGATTCTAATTTTGAATCACTCGCTGCGCTCGTGATTCAATTTTAGAATCCTTCGCTTGCTCGGTCATCAAAATTGAACACGCGGTTAAAAAGCAACTTTGCACTCTTGTATAACAAATAACTATTCTGGGGTCAGAAGCCAAAAGGATAAGGAAAAAAAGTAAGGAATAACAACCTAATAAATAACCTAGTGCTCAATTATAATTATGTCTCTTTTTTACTCATAAACAAATGATTCATACTTTAAATTAAAACAGAGATGTCATAAAGGTATGAAAAAAAAAGAATAAGGAAAAAACAAATGTTAGAAAGACTGAATGTAGTTTGCATTTGCAGTTGACCTTGCAACTTCTTGGGATACTTATACAGTATGATATTCATTGACATTGCTACCCTCTAACTGCATGTCTCCATGTTCAACTGCAATATGGTGAATTACTGTTAGTGCCACTACGGTTGTTTTCACATTTCCTAGTTTGCAGGAAAGCATTGAAAGCGTTGTTTCCATACCCCAAAGCAGCAGCGTTCCAAAGTATATTTTTTTGTTATTATGTGCTTCGTTTTTTTCTAGCTTCTATTTTGCATTGCAATAATAAACTAAAGTGCAAAATAAATTAAATACAACTGCAGCTCCTCGAAGTATATACGATTGTTTACAAAACTGACTTTTCACACATGTTAAATTTGTACGTCGTAAATCGTACGTCGTGTAATTTGTATGTTATTTTTTTATTAATCAGCTGATGTAAGTCGGCCATTTTTTCCTTTCGGTACTCTTATAGTATTTTTTATATATATTTGTTCTGGGTTTCATAACTTTATAGGTTAGGTCTAAAGAACGTTTTTAGTGCTAAAATGCGTTTATGAATAACAGTTTTTGACAGCCAGACTTTTAGCAAGCCTTTAGAGGTTCGATAACTTTTTATGAATAAGACCGTAAGACTTTAATGCTTTATTATTTGCATTCCTTCTTCATTTTAGATCTTAATTCTAAGTTGGTAATTAAATTTTAAGCAACTAGCTTCAGCCTGCGATTTTCGTCCATGTGGAAGTCTTATGCCATAAAACATATCCTATGGCACTCAGCTCACTCAGCTCACTCAGCAGCAATCAGCAAAAAATCTTTCACTTATAGAAAGCTACACTATGTAGCTTTCTATAAGTGAAAGATTTTTTTGTAACTTGTCCAGAGACACACCTCTCGCACACACAATTTTGTCTCGTTATGATATAGTTTACCAACCTGCACTGGGACCACGTGGTGGATAACGGCCCACTCCCTCTCACCGAGGGGAGGCCTGTGTCCCAGCAGTGAAAAAAATTCAGTCTGGTTATGTTGAGATAAGCACATATTGCTCTAGTTTAAAAATATTGAATCCTACCTGTAACTTGTATTATCCCATCACATTCACAGTGCTACCGTGAAGCTAGAAAATGACAGTTGTAGAAGTTTTAAAATCTACTAAAAATAATAATAATAATATCCCTGGACATTTCACACAGCGCCATCTAGTCCCAAGCTAAGCAACCTAATGCTTGTGTTATGGTAACAAGATGGCTGATAAACTACTTAAATAAAAAAAATATAAGTATACAATATACAAAATGCATCCTTATTGATCGACCTCAATAGCAACGAGGGTAAGGTGGTAATTACAATGTCAATATCGCACGCTGCTGGCACGAAGGTAGAGGAAGTTGTACCCTCCGTTTTGTATATTTAAAGTTGACTGTGCCGTTGGTCTCGTGGTAGCAGGAGCAATTGCTGAGCGCGGGGTCCTGGGTTCGATTCCCAGTTCGGTAATAGTGCTTTTGGGTTTTAATGGTGCGTTTGAATTTCTTAATAACAGCCCGGAGTTTGGAAGCTGGCGTTGTGATTACTTGTGATACCCCGATGAAATAAGACAATAATTTTAATGATTTATTTAGAAGACAGAAAAGCTTGGGTTTGAGCCGCTCGCTCTGTTAAGCTTTTTTATAAAACCATAAAACTTGACATTTTAATTATCATTATACACCACTTTGTTACACAATGTGTATACAAAGTGGTGTATAATGATGGTTTGGTGTACACATTGATGAATATGATATACAAAATGACCTGAATTGCTTCGTACTTTAACTTTGTTTGATTTTACTTTAATTATTGTGACATTAACAATAATTAAAGGACTGTGTGGGTATTTTTTTTTCTTTCTCTGTTAGTGTTTTAATGTTGGTTTGGCAGTTTGAGTACTTTATGCGCCTACCCTAATGTCCTTTCTTTGGTATTGTTCGTCGAGTCGTTGAGCTGCTCTAGTTCTAAGTTGAGCTATACGATACGATTACTGACAAATGCTGCACTGACTGGACTGGTCAACTCAATTCTGTGTGGTACTTTCCTCAAAAGACCATCTCAGACATCGACCTACATGGTCTTCATATATGATCTGATCAAGATTATGTCTGGACTTTAAAAGAGACTGTGACGTCTGAGTTTATTTCGGCCTTTATTCTCAGTGTAGTCCTAGTCATATATAGGAAACGCCGACCTCATCTAGCTTATTTATTTTTTATAACATGACGTGATTCCGATATCCTATTTAAAGAATAAATAATTTAATTTAATTTAATTTTATGTGTCACATGTCTTAAAGATGTGACTAAATTATTCAAGGTTAATACCTATAAAATTGTCACGTGTGCCAACCGCGGGTGTATACAGCTAGAAGGTTATTACTATGTAAAATAATAATTTTGAAGTAAGTAATTAATTTTTTTTTTTGACGAAACCGCCGTTTCCTAGTACGAAAAATTCGAAGACATGTGACATCTACCAACCCTATCTCGGACCTCGCGGTGGATTACAGCCCATTCCCTCTCACAGAGAAACATACTGAGGCTATAAATTCTATGCTATGGTAATTACTTTTGAACTCAAAGGGTTTCAATTGTGTGTTTCTATTATAAATGGCAATAGCTTCGCCCCTACAGAACAGATAAAAGAGGTTCTGTTTTCGCCCCCTATCTTCTTAGCGTGTCGATAGCAATCTAAATGGACTCTGCCCAGAATTCGGCCACTTGTTTGGCACCATCACCAGCGTCCATCAGTTCCTGTAACGTGCAGCTGACAGGACACGCAGGGCACGATATTAAGTTTCCCATCGTTTGTGGAACAGCACCACATTTACACTCCAAGGCGGAGTCGTCTATGAATTTCCACCTGAACAGGTTTTCCTTGCTTCGGCCAACCTGGGTCCGGAGTCTATTTAAAGACTTCCAGGTTACCCAAGGCAACTCATGTCCAGGTGGGAGGTCTTCAGCGGTTGGGACGAAAGGTTTGGGTAAAGGAGGACAGTTCACCACAGTTTCAGTCTTTCTTGCGATCGTTCGCCAGTGAGTGGAACGACACACTTTAAAAAACAGTTTCGACTTTTAAGCCTTTGTGGCACAAGGATGTTGTCCAAAGGGTCACATGGGACTTAAACATAACTGCTGAAATGAGAGTGTGTAATGTGTGATACGTACACCACTGCCTAACCCTTCGGGGGTACAGGCGTGATGTTGTCATGTTATGAGCTCAAAGTTAAAGTGGCCGCACGTGTAACAAGAGGTACAATAGTCCATAACACAGCTCATAAAACGTAACTCAAACATCATCAACCCAAGATCATTTAGTTACGTGTGAAAATATTTGTGGAACTCAAGACTCAAGGCGCATGCGCGTATCGTGTGGACAGGACGAGTGTATGTCAACAATTGTTAAGTCTCCATGTTAATATAACAATCTTATGGAGTGTCTTGTTTGATGTCTTCTACAAACAACGACTCAGGTTCCAGTTTTAAATGCTATTTGATCGTTGCTACTGAGCAGGTTTTTGAAGGATGGCTGTGGATGCGCTTGCAGCGGTCAATGTCTTGTTCGAGTGTCCATGGAATTTCTTGCCCGTTCTTCTCCATAGGTACCTACTACGCTCTAGAATGGGCAACTAGCTTCATCTTTTTGACTGACTGACCTTGACAATTCAAAAGTGCCTGTAATTGGTTTATTTGAAATAAATAGTTTGAGTTTGTCATTATGACTTCCAGTAATTACCTCTCAACTAAAGCTATTCACAAACTAAAATATAGCGTCGGAAAATTCTTCCGCATCGCTGTCGACTGGTGATGTACCCAAGAGACTGTTGACATTACTCTGGCCAAGGTAAAAGCCAGCCCTTGGGTGACAGGAAGTGTCAACCAGCCGTTTCGAAACTTCCTTAAAAATGCTGTCTCAACTAGCAACATACTCTCTTTTCAAACTGCTGTCTCAACTAGCTACCTACTCTCTCTTCTAAATTGTCTTCTCTTCCTTCGTCATGATTATGACTCGCAGTGCCCGTGCTCGCCTCGAAGAGTCCAAACTCAGTGAGGCTTTGAGCCTATTAAAGGCTTCAAGGGAGTCCTGTGACCAACTAATTAAGGAAATGGATGACAATGAAAGAGTGCTCTTTGATGCCAATGAAATGAATAGGAAGTTGAAAAATGAAATGGCTCAGTTATATATTCAATACACTGATGCCATAGAAGCCCGGGATAGGCTCCAGGTTATTGTGGACGGGTTCAGCCAATGTAGCATAGAGTATGAACAAGCTCTTAGTCACAAACACTTATTACAACAGCAGCTACATGAGGCTCAAAGTCAGATCACACAACTTGAGACATCAAATCTTAACATCACCGCCTCGCTGAATCAAAGTCTGTTCAATGAGCTGGTGTCTATTGCCCCGTCAATGGTTTCTGCCATGAACCCCACTATTGATTTGACCGGTGATGATAAATCACAATCATGTAATTCAGTGAGGGTAGTAACCAGTAAAAATAAATTAAAAAAATACATTAAAATCAATAAATACATTGTTAAAACACAAAAAATGATAAAGAGACAAAGGTTTTTTATCAAAAATGTTAAATTGAATAGAGAAAGGTTGAATTTGCTTAAACAGTTAGATATGTATTCTTTTAATTTGGAGCAAAGTACTAGGAAGTACAACATTGACACAGAAACCTTGCAATCTGAACTTGACCATCTACAGGAGAAACTTTGTTCAATGACCAACAAATATAATACCTCTGAAGACCTAATGAGGGAATATGTGTTGGCAATGAATGAGCTGGTAAACTCACAAAAAAACAACTGTGAGCATTGTCTAACATCATCCAATGTGCTTACACCGGACCATTCATTGTCAACATGCAATACCTCCTTACTGCAACCCTGTGTTGATTTGATCATTCCTTCTACTAATGCTTCCAATAAAACTTGTAAACAAACTTTAAATAATGACATTATTTTATTTTGTGATGAGATTGGTAAGGACTTGGGTCACTTGTTGACAGATGAATATCCGGGACACTCAATAATAAATTACTGTATGCCTGGTTGTTCTTTGTCTCATATTATGAAAAAAATTATTAAATGTAACTTTACTCAGGATACAACTTTATTAATTTTTGTGGGTAATAGGGGAAATGTAAACAAAGGAGAACTGCTCCAGTATCATAAAACATTATGCAACCTTAGTTTAAGAAAAGTTGTGTTGTTTACATTCCCTTATAGTAACAGTTTGCCACAGGAAGAAAATAGCTTAAGATTTGAACTAAATATGACAATGCATAACTTGACTTATAATAATAACTTGTTCCATTTGATTGATTTTAACAATTATGTTCGTAAAAATTTCTATTTGACAAAAGATAGATATAACATTGTTATGTACTATCTGCCTAACTATTATAAAAGACAGATAGCCGTGTCGCTATCATATTTTTTTTCAATTACAGCCAAAAATTTGGCTAAACAACTTGCTTCTTTTGAGCAACGCAATGACATTATAAATAATTCTGCCACTAATTTGGTAACAATTAATGACATTGCTAATAATTTAAATTAGAAAGTAAGACAATAGAGGATACCTCTAGCTGTATTGTACAGAATTGCAAAAGCAACTCAAAAAAGGCTTTAAAATCAGTAAATAGTATCAACCTGGTGCATCAAAATATTCAAGGTTTTATGAACAAAGATTTAGAAGTAGAATTATTTATGAATTTTAATAGTATTGATATTCTTTGTATAACAGAACATTGGCTGAAAAGCCACCAGTTCTTGTTCAATTTTAATAATCACCAGGTTGGTAGTTCGTTCAGCAGATTGAATGCTATACATGGTGGCTCATTAATTTTAGTAAGTAACCAGCTCAAATTTAAAGATCGTAACGATATTGTGAGCCTATCTGTTGAGCGTACAGTTGAAATTGCCTGTATAGAATTGGAGCATTTTGTTGTATTAAGTGTGTACAGACCCCCATCAGGATTGTATGACTGTTTTGAAAAGGTAATGGATGAAGTGTTAGACAGGATTTGTAACTCAAACAAGTCCGTTATCATTTGCGGTGATTTTAATGTCAATTTATTAGAAAACTCAGGTTCTCGTAGTAAAATTATAAGTCTGTTTCAGTCCTACAATCTTGTAAACCTATTTTTGGAGCCCACAAGAATAACCCCTACTAGTGCCACATGCCTAGATAATATTTATACAGATATTATACCAAGCCACAAAGAAATTATAAATTTACTAGATTCTGATCATTGCGGGCAAAGGATTACTATTCCAAATCAAAACAAAATAGTGGTTAAAAAAGATATCACTGTTAACCCCAAAACTGCATGTCGCTTGAAGGTTTTCAAAAGTAAACTCACTGATAAATTACCAGTTTTGCGGATCTCTCATGCGGATCCTAATCATCTATATGATAATTTTTTTAATATATACTGTAAACAATTTAATTCAACCTTTATTCCCAAGACTATCTCGGTTAATAGTAACACATGTTTCAGTGATTGGGCTACCATTGGTATTCATAAAAGTAGAAAGCGGCTTTATGAACTGTACAATGAAAGGACTTACGTAAACACTGATGAATTTAATTTGTATGTAAGAAATTATTCAAAATTATTTAAAAAAGTTTGTTATATGGCCAAGTCACGGAATTTGGGTTCAAAGATTAAAAACAGCAATAATGTAATTAAAACGACCTGGTCTATTATTAATAGTGAAGCGGGAAGATCTAGTAACCGAAATACTGACTACAGCCTGTCTATTAATGACAACATAATAAAATCAGACTCACAAGTCGCCGAGGCATTTGAAAATTTCTTTTCAGATATTCCCGTTTCAACTACTAAATCCCTAAACTCATCACCTTCTGTTGCTGAGTCTTTGCTTATGGAAAATGTTAATGGTTGCGATTCGGAATTTCATTTTGAACATGTTACCTGTAGAGATATAATTAAAACCTTTCACACTTTAAATGTAAAAAAGACTGCAGATCTGTGGGGCAATTCTGTAGAAGTTGCTAAGTCTATTATTGACATTGTAGCACCTACTCTAGCTCTTATCTTTAATAGTTGTATTGACAGTGGGGAGTTTCCTGACCTTATGAAAAATAGTAAAATCATACCTTTGTTTAAATCAGGTAGTACATCAGACCCTACAAATTATAGACCTATTTCTGTACTACCTACCTTTAGTAAAATTTTTGAGAAATTAATTTTAGAACAAATGCAAAGATTTTTTAATAAACACAAATTATTACATAGCAAACAGTTCGGTTTTACAAGGGGTCGTTCAACTACTGATGCCGGTGTTGAACTTATAGGACATATTTATAATGCATGGGAAGACAAATGCGATGCCTTGGGCATCTTTTGTGATTTGTCCAAGGCATTCGATTGCGTTCTTCACGAAACTTTAATCAGGAAACTCCGCCACTACGGAATCCGGAACGCTGCTCTGGATCTTCTTACTTCATACTTGAGTAAGAGGATTCAGAGCGTTGATGTTAACGGAAAAAGATCTCCCGGATCTTTAGTAACAATGGGAGTCCCACAGGGCTCAATTCTTGGTCCTTTCTTGTTTCTTATTTATATTAATGACTTGCCGTACCTCATAAAGGATAATCATGATATAGTGTTGTTTGCAGATGACACTTCACTTTTGTTTAAACTTAAACGTCAGCAGCAGGTTACTGACGATGTAAATAGCGCGATCTCTAAAGTAGTCCACTGGTTCAATGTTAATAATTTACTTCTAAACGAGAAAAAAACCAAATGCATTAAGTTTACGTTGCCTCACGTTAGACAAGTGAAAACTAATGTGTTGGTAAAGGGCGAAGAATTGAATCCTGAAGACAGCACAGTATTCTTAGGCATAACTTTGGATGCTAAGCTTCAGTGGGGTCCACATATAGACAAATTGTCAAAAAAGCTAAGTTCCGCAGCATACGCTGTTAGAAAAATTCGTAATTTAACTGATATAGAGACAGCCCGTTTAGTGTACTTTAGCTATTTTCATAGTGTAATGTCGTACGGTATTCTATTGTGGGGAAATGCCGCTGATATTCAGACTATCTTTGTTTTGCAAAAGCGAGCTGTTCGATCAATTTATAAATTAAGTCCGAGACACTCGCTCAGAGAAAAATTTAAAGAAATTAATGTTATGACTGTGCCTTCTCAGTATATTTATGAAAATCTTTTATATGCCCATAAAAATATAAAATTGTTTAAAAAATACAGTGATATCCATGATATAAATACTAGGAACAAACACAAATTTGTTCTACCTACAACAAGGCTCAAGAAAATAGGTGGCTCGTTCAGATGCCAATGTATACGCTTTTACAATAAAGTTCCAAGCCCCGTTCAAGATCTAAGCCTTAATAAATTCAAATCATTCATTAAACGTAAGTTGTGCCAGAAAGCATTTTATACCGTTAAGGCTTATATCGAGGACAAAAAGGCTTGGGATTAAGCTGCTTCCAATTTTTACATATTGAATGTGTTTATTTTTTATTTTTGTTTTGTTGACGTTTTTCGTTTTTTTTTTATATACACTTTGACATTGATGAATTTGATATATACTATGACATTTGCTTACTTTGTAAAGTATTCTATTATTTTAATTATTGTGAATGTGAAGACTATGTGGGTCATTGTATTTATATTATTTTTCTCTCTGTTCTCTTAGTTTTTGTCGTGGTCTGGCAGTTTGAGTATTTAATGTGGCCTACCCAAATGTCCTTTCTTTGGTATTGTTCGTCGGATCGTTGAGCTCCCTAAGTTTTGAGTTGAGCTGCACGATTTCTGACAAATGCGTGCACTGACTGGACAGGTCCTCTCAAACTGTTTGGTTCTTTCTTCAAAAAAAACCATCTCAGACATAAATCTACATGGTCTTCACATGATCTGACCAAGATTATGTCTGGACTTTAAAAGAGACTGTGACGTCTGAGTTTGTTTCGGCCTTTCTTCTCAGACTAGTCAGATAGGAAACGCCGACCTCATCTAGTTTTAAAATATGATTGACGTGTAAAAGTGTTTGTACAAACCTACTTACAAAAATAAAATCATTTATCATTTATCATTATCATTTATCAATACCATGAGCACTCGGACCCCACGGCCCGAGGCTTTGAACCCCAAACGGCTCTGAAACACACACACTCGCAATTTCCTATGCACCACTAATGCATTATGTACACATTATACTGTGTTTAGTCTTTAGTAATCTGTGGTTTAGTTTAGTTTATGGTCCTGAGCAGTCACGTGCAAAAGTATGTATACACTCGGCTTTATTTAAAAGCGATTTACTCCTTTATTTTTTAATGAAATTTTATGTTGTGCTATGATCGTAATCATAGCATTTTCGAACCAATAGGTTTAAGTAATGTGTCGTATTTTAACGTTGCATTCGTTATTTCACGAAAAAATCGCAATTGAAAGTTGCCAAGTGTTGACATATTGGTGCTCGTGACTGTACGAGTCGCAATGGATACTTTTTCTTTCTTTCTTTATTATTGGCGTAAGTAATATTTCTCTTTCTTTCTAATTGTAGTATTTTGTAGGAGTGGGCGGGGCGTGCCAGAGTGGAATCATATGACATCTTTCTCTGTCTTTCAAGCATATTGAGACGTAGAGAATAGAGTCGTACGTTTTTGCATAGGTTCCCTAACCTTACAATGTTTACCTTTGTTACGGACTTAGTTTTACATCATGTTCAAAAACTGAAAAATAATTTCCTGTGGCTAAAGTATTCATTGGATTTGATTGATTTTTTGTATACGGGTAAAGAACATTCCACCTTTACGTGGTTTAAAGGAATGTTAATCATCCTGCTCCACTTATTTTTACGCCGCAATTATTATATTTACGCCGGTTGAGGTTTTCCGCAGCCGCAGTAGCAGCACCAGCGCAGCACGCCGAGCCAGGAAGATGGGAAGACGCAAGAGTTTTGACAAACGTTGCATCTCCCACACTAAAGGCCTTCCCACCTTCGATGGAAATAAAGACATGCCGTCCGGTCTCTTGCCATCGTCGCGTGCCAAGCCATTGGGTAAACAGTTTTGTGTTTTTAATTAATTAATTAGGTATTCATTGTTATTCACTTATACATATATCATTTTAATTCTAAATAAAAAATACTAATACCTTTCTTTACACGTGGATGAAACTTAGTGACTTGGAAGTGCATCCTTGAATAAAAACTAGCCCAAATACCATCTATTTTTCCTGTGTAGGTACTTCGGAAGTAATCGTTTTGTCGAGATTCTTTCGACTTAAGCCATGCTAGCCGTTCGCAGAAGAATTAAAAAAAAAATGGAATATTTCAACATAAAAATTAAAGTCGCGTAGTATCTGGCTGTGTGTCACATCTAATTTTGATGCGGTTTTTACCATCATTAATTAGAGAATTTATTCCGGAAGATTTATGTGACTAATACATTAATATTAAATTACTTACATATAATAAAGAAATAGAGGGGCCCGTGGCTATAATATAATAACAGCCGCACAGGTCGATCGGTCAGGCTAAGCTACGTTTGCCGCGGTTGGTCTGTGGATGGGTGACCATCTTTACATACCGAGACCCCTCCGTGCCTCGGAAAGCACGTTAAGCCGTTGGTCCCGGCTGTCATTCGTGGATCTTTGACAGTCGTTACGGGTAGTCAGAAGCGCGAAAGTCTGACAACCAGTCTTACCAAGGGGTATCGTATTACCCAGTAACCGGGTTGTGGAGGTCAGGTCGGTAGTCCATGTAAAATACTGGTATTCAGCTGCATCCGGTTAGACTGGTGAATAGTTTTAGTTAAGTTAGGATAATAATTTATTATTTTTATAAATTAATTAGGTATTAAATATTCTCATTATTGTAATCCTTACTAATAATAAAAGGTAAGTAATAAGTTTAATATTAAAAAAATAAAGAAATATCGATGTTTTGTCATGCTGTAACTGTCGGTAGTTTCAACTAATTTCTAGTCTCCATATTCTTTTATCTTTTTAGATTCTACTCTTTTCAATTGAATGTAAGGTTTACCTTCGAGCCTACAAATAACAATTCATGGACCTCTTAGACGATAGTTGTGTTTATCATTTATATTTCCATTCCCTTTTGTGAATGGAAGTCCAGTTTCAGACAAAGAATACGTGTCTTGCGAATTTGATCTTTATTAGTTACTAGAATTGTCGCACTGACAGGGAGTCAGAAACGCATTCTCTCGACGGCGACGGCCGGACCGTAGTCCAAGATAACAACTTGATCACGTTAAAATAAGACTTTTTGTTGCAAATAAATCGCAAACTTGTTTCTTCATCAAAAACTTTCACGCATTGTTAAGGCTTACTTTTATTATTATTTACTTACTTATGTAAGTTATTGCATCATAAGTAACTGTGTGGGCAGTATCGTTGTAATGAGGTTTATCACCTTTTTATGTAACAAGGGAACTCCAACTCGCCTCGTCATATTGTTTTTTTGTTCTTTTTTTTTGTCAATGGTTTACTTGGCGTCATGTCCTACGAGCCTTTTTTTTTTTGAGGATGGGAAATCATCAAATGACTCCTCCCGCTCTGGGTGGAGCAGGAGGCAGTGTCAGACTCTTACTGACTAAAACCCACCCGTGTTCCTTCCTTAGCCCTTTATGTTCCAGGGCAGCGGTAAACCCTTTCGGATGTACACGTGGACACGTACACACGTGGACACGTAGACATTAAATTATGTTTTAGAACTACGAGTACATGAGTTTCCTAATTGACTACTCTGAGATGAACGACCGAAACAAACTCGTCTCTTTTAAAGTCAGACATAATCTTGGTAGGGCCATTGTGAGGACCATGCAGATTAATCTCTGCACGTTACAGGAACGTTAATTGACGCTACTGACAACGATAAACTCGTAGTAAGTTCTGGGGGCCTACTACGAAATGCAAAGTGCGAATGTTCGGATCGGACCGACACATGGCCGAACCGAATATATTGAAAAATGCGAAAAAAGATTGGATCGGCTCAGTTGGGTCGGAACCATAGTCAATATTCGAAAGAGGGTAGGAGTGTAGGATCGGAACCGACCGAACCAAATAGTAACTTCGTAGCAGGAAACGGCCGAACATTCGGCCGATACCACTTCGGAGTACACTCCCTGAGCTGACTCAATGTTGATTTCCATAGACAAGCTAAGAAGAACAAGAATAGATTTATTCAAATATTTTTAGATTAATAACTGGCCACCAAGGATGTATTTACACAGTTTTGACAAAAGAGGTATACCAAAAAAAAAAAATGAATGCATATGCATTGCGTCAAAGATAGGTAGGGTAACTCTGAGATGACACCTAATAGAGATGTTGTCAATTAAATTGGGTTAAGTGCAAGGGGCAACAGTCTTCACATGGTGGAAGCCTGAGGATGGATGGCGGCGCCGCCGAGGCTGGCCCAGGAAGAGGTGGTCAGACGACCTCGACCCGTACCACAAGGGTTGGACCGAGGTAGCTCTGGAAAAGGATGCCTGGAAGTATCTGGGGGCCTTTGCTCAACAGTGGGACATGCGTTCTTGACACCTGCCAGTTTCATACAAACAAATACGTGTTTTATGATTTTGATTTTTATTAGCTACTAGAATTGTTGCACTGATAGGTGTCATCAGGAACGCATTCTCTCGACAGCCAGACTGTAACTAAAAAAAAGGATAAGGGTATGATGATACCTGTGCACAGCATTGCCTGTTTAAGCATAAACTGACGTTTAAACGTCACTTGCCTTTAATCATATCTAGTTTATAAATAAACCCCTAAATGTTGAGATATTATCCTTGTGCATACACTAGGAAAGTGAAAAACCGAGTCATCAATAGGTACGTCAGTAAAAAGAACAACCATTCATAAGCCATTATTACCATCTCTGGTTTAATGGTACAGTAAAACGGGGTGAATCGGGATGCATGGGTGAATCGGGACGAAACTTTAAAATAGATTTTTACTTTAAAATAATATAGTTTACTGCTAACAAGGACACTTAATCTTTAATTAAAAAACAGTAAACACATTACAGTCTTTTCTGGCAACAAGCTATATTATTTCAACGTTAAAATCCATTTTAAAGTTTCGTCCCGATTCACCCATGCATCCCGATTCACCCCGTTTTACGGTACCCATCTCTGGTTTAATGGTACAAAACAAACATTAACCTGTATTAAGACTATTGTTTAAATAAAAAAAAAAAAAAAAGCGGCGATATTTTTAATTGGTTTATTTATTGTTAATTAGGTAGTCTAATTACTACTCGTATTTTATCGGTTTTTCCACAATTTTTCCGATCGTAATTACACCTATCTATGTGATTAGGCGTATTAATAAGACGTTATTTTATCTATTTTTGTCTATCAATTAGACGTTACTTAATTTTATGATGATTACTTAATTAATATCATGGATGGCATTGATGAACTAAGCGTGGCTTTGTAAACAGTCTTAATTTATTTATAGGTGTGTATGACAAAATGTTTAGTCGGCAAAAGGACCTTGCCATTAAACCTGTGACGAATTTCAAAGAATGTGTTTGTTGTTACGATTTCTAAATTATGAGGAATTTTAGATTTAGGTACTAAGCAAAGTCATAAAGCATAATCAGCCTAAATGTTCCCGTTGCCGACACAGGCCTCCTCTTAGTGAGAGGGACTGGGCTATAATCCACCACGCGGGCCCAGTGCGATTTGGTGGATGTCACATGTTTTCATGTGTTTCAAAGGTATACTATTCCATCAACGACTACTTACACGATAAGAATAGTTGGTCGCCTTAATTTAACGCAAGACAATGTTTATGTTCTTTCTCTCTGACAGGTATTTATTTATTTTACTGACAGGTATTTATTTATTTTACTGCGATGGTCTTAGTTTATCATTTGTGACTTCAAGTGACAGCTAAGTGAACAGAACTCAGCAATGCATAAATATGTAAGCTGTGACGCCCTTTATGCCTGGAGGCTTTTATTCTGGTCTTGTAATGTTAATTAAGAACATAGGTTCCTAGTATTGTATACAATCAAATATTTTTTAACGGAACAGACAGCTGTGCAGCTGGGGAGTTTGTTGCGCCACTTCTTCTTTCCAGCGATAGCACTAGGAAGTGGTGAAGGGCGGGCGATTTTGGGGGACTGTCTTTTGTAATTTTGACGTTCGAAAAGTGCTGATTCTCAGCCTAATTTGAATAACTGACTTTTGATTTTGATTTTGCGAATTTTTGGTTCAGGAAATGCCGGTTTTCTCACGATGTTTTCCTTCACCGTTTTAAGAAATGAACGAATGACACGTAAATTAAGAATAATTTACACAATTACAATTAGACAATGCGTTTAAGTATTTAAATAATTATCCAAAAAAAGCACTAAATAAAAATAAAAAGCTTACCGTTTCCGTTCATGGTGTTGACTTGCTTCGGCTTATCGATATGTATCACTGGTATATCCGATTTATCGACAGGAGCAACTTGATCGACATCCGCGTCGATATCGATGACGTGCACGTCACTGTCTTTAGCACTCGCGTCTTGCCCCGTCGGCGCCGGCATTTCAACTAACTGATACAAATGAGTGTTTACTACTGGCTGAATGCTTGAACCTTTGCCTCGTTGAACGATTGTTTTTTTTTCGATACGCGGTTTAAATTACTTAAATATTTAACGTTTGATTTGAATTTGGAAGAGTAGCGTGAAAAATAGTGTAGTGACAACTTTCACACTTAATCATTGTTTTTTTTTACGATTAAAACTTTATCGTACAAGTAAGTACAAAAATTAGAAAATTAAATGGTGCATATACAATGACGACTGAATTGAGTCTATATATAATCTGTGTTTATTTATGCAAAAAATTATATTGGTTATCTGCTCTAATCAGTGATATGTAAATGATAAATATTTGGTGATCGTGAGAATTATCCGCTACGTATTTGATCGTATTATCTTCTATTTTTATTGTGAGTTATTATGTATCAGAAGAACACAGTTGTAAGTTCTTGTTTTTTTCTAGCAGTAAGTTCTTTATTATTTTTAGAGGCATGTGTACGTTTAGGAAAACTAAGCTACGTTTTCTAAGATTGGTCCATGGTGGCTTTGGGCACAGAGATATGGAAGGAGCAGAGTAGGCTTTTGCCCAACAGTGGGACAATAATGGCTATTTAAAAAAAAAAAGTCTGTTATTCAAATTAATGTGTATTCGGGGGAAATATCCCTGGCGACTAGAATTTTGTTTACGAGAGTAAATTCGCCATTTATTCTCGGATTTTCCATGAATGAATATTTATAAAAGATTAATTCAGAATCATTGAAAACATGACCTACACACCAAAAACAACATTGACGCAGTTCGTTAAAATCGATTTCTTGGTGATAAAAATAAATTAACGGTTAAACATATTATGAAACGTAGATAAAAGTGACAAGAAAGTATGATAACGTGGGAAAAACAGTTGCTTAATCGCCCAACTGAATTTAATCGCCCAAAACGGGCGAATCGCTTTTAAATACTAAAAAATTATTTTTTCTATAGGCGACCCGCACGAAGTTACTTTATTTGTGGGCGAGTCGACAACTCCAGAGATAGGTTTTAGGCAAATCCATTTAGATGACAAAAGAGGTATTAATTAATAATATAGGTTTCATTCTACTCTTCTTAGCAAAAAGTTGAACCAATAATAATCATGTTAACTGTTTATGGGCTGATATTTTAATAGATATATATATTTTTTTAAATTGACATCTGATAGTTTTTGTATGGTAATGGACTGGACTGGAAAAAATTACAATTATTCCTGCGATAAAATTATCTGACGTTGGAAAAATCAGCCCTTAATGATAAATAAAAACGTTATCCTGCTATATTAGAGGCCGAAATACTATATTTCTAAAAAAATATAGAAGGCTAAACTACATTTACTTTTCAATTTAAACTGGACTACCTATTTCTTTTTCGCCATCTATACCTATTATTACAATCAATTAATGGCTTCAAAAATAATATACTAATCTATATAAATACAAATGAATCACCGAAACGTATGTACGCGCATTACTTCCGATCGACTGCACCAAATTGGATATTTTTTTTTTGTGTTTGTTATTGTCAGGACCAGCACCCTAATTACGTAACACACGATCAATCGGAATCGGTTTCATTTTGACAGTTCAACAACATTCATTGCCATTGACAAATTTTTCGAACTGATGAAGCAATGGATTAGCATTTTGCTTCAAAATGATTCAGATTCCGATTGATCGTGTGTTACGCAATTAGGGTGCTGGTTTGTATACACAATTGGACCCGCACCCTAATTGCGTAACACACGACCAATCGTAATCGGTTTCATTTTGATAGTTCAACAACATTCATTGCGTTATTTACGTGTTGAGCAAACAAATTTTTCTAACTTATGAAGCAATGGATTAGCAATTTGCTTCAAAATGATTCAGATTCCGATTGATTGTGTGTGCAATTAGGGTGCAGGTAGGTGGCGCTGCTTTTCCGGGTAGGACGACGTCTGCCGGGTCCGCTAGTTTGATATAAAAAAGTTGATAACCCTAACCATGACATACATCACCATATTAAAAAAATGATGATATTGACTCGCAGATTTGACGCTTAGAAAAAATACATATACTTTATATGGTAATACGGTACGGTCATTTGTAGTTATGTGATTTTGGGTGTAATGACATCCATGTGAAAAGGTTTATATTATAATACCTACAATAAATCATTTATTTGTAATCTGGCGGGTGGGATCGGTTTCCTGAGAAAAGCTATAAAAATGTTGGTATGAACGTCATCTCATCTGCATGATTATAAATTGTTATATTAGGGCCAAAATCGAAATTGATCCAACCTTCATTTAAAGAGGCACAGTATACTTAATTATTATTCTGTGGCAAAGGTGCGGATCTTGACGTGAGATTCAACAAAATAATATACATAGGTAGGTAATCTTCCTTATACCCTGTCCATTAGGTAAAACCGGTTTTTGACAGATGGAACTAGTGATTGCAGCAACACACAATACCATCCCTGATGCGGCGAGTGCGCGACAGCTCCAACAGCTTGGTGGCTATAGTAGCCGACAGGATAGACAGTCCAATGATGTGGCAATGGATGACCACTCATCGTGCGTCATTCCAATATTTAAAGTAAGTTGTTTTGGTGTAGTTTTGTGTAGGTTTGTGTTTTCCCGATGTATGTATGTTTTTTGTATAAAATTGTAATGTGTGTTGTTTATGGACCTGAAGGCCAATTCTCGTAATTTAAAACGTTCAAAATCTAGTCGCAGTCTCATCTCAGCGACAAACAAATGTCAAAAACTTGTCAAAATGTAGGGAAATTAGAGATATTTTTGACAGATTGAGACTGAGATCAGACTGTGAACGTTCTTAAAATTACGAGAATTGCCCCTCTGGTCTGAAATAAATAAATTATTATCTCCTTTATTTCAATGTAATCATATAAATTATATTTTTACATATTAGAATATAAAAAAGTATAAAAACATTTAAAAATATAAAAAATAGTAGCCCACCGGTATCGGGAACAGGGTCCAAGCTACCGGTGGTCAGAGCTCCAGAGAGAGGAACCTCCTGACAATGCGAACCGTGTCCAGAAGTACCGCTTTCTGAATCAAACCCTTGATCCAGCTGCCCAAAGAGACCCTCTTCAGGTGTTGGTCGAGGCTCTTGGCTATTAAGCCATTGGCTGTCTCTTATTATTATTAATACACTGATTGGCATACGTAGGTACGGTAAGAAGCCATACGTAAGACAATTCAATAAGATAAGGCAGTTTTTATATTTATTTTGTTACGCATTTTAAAGTTAACTTTTACGTAATCTGGAATATGTATGTACGTTTTAAGACAGCTGTCAAAAACGGTTAACCTAATGAACTGGGTATAAGATTCAATTCCGTAGCCGACTGCAGACGACAGCAGCAGGTGACATGTCGTCGCGACACTACTGGTTTGTATGAAATACAGACGACATGTCGCTAAGTAGTTAGGGAAGGTAACCTCTTTATAATATTTAGTATAGAGTATAGATGAGGTCAATTAGAGAATGATGGCTTTAGGCAACTTTTCATTCATAAAATTCTAAAACAAAAATCAATGATGACTTACGTTTGTTGACTTGATGTGTATAAAATATCTATCACTGTACGACATCTATGAGTGTGACATGTTTATTTATTTGTTATCGATTACGTACACAAATAATAGAAATATGTTTTAAATAATTATTATTTACAAACAGTAAGTAAACCGACGGCTGTTTTAAACGTGTCGGTTGTTAAACTGTCGCGGGTAAGTACCAGGTAAGGAGTGATTGTTCCACACTTCTATTAAAGTGTACACTAATAATTGTATAATAACGCGTACTATTTACATTGAGCAGGGTTGTCACTTTCACTGCCGACCGCTCTGTTTGCCCAGCAACGACACTGAAGCTACGGTTTCCTAGTAGATCGGTGGCTGTCACACGCATGACAGCTGTCATAAATTGACAGCAGGTTTAACTTTACGGGGTCAAAAATAGTTCTCTAGGATAACACACTAACTTTCCTTAATAAATAATGTAAATTACGGACACTAGGTGTATGGCGCCACGGCTATTCCTGGAAACTATGGAAACAGTAGCTTAGGGAAGGCTGCACACTTTGTGAGGTGAATATGCGAGGTATTGATGCTAAATTCTACGATAGGTGCCTATGGTTCTTTTCAAAAGTATCTGACGAAAATTTAAATAAAAGGATGTAAAAATGTGCCCGTGGACGCCAATTTGTAGTGCTACTCATTAAATTGTGCTGTGCTTTGATTTAGTACCTGGATAGGTACTTTTTTTTTTTTTTTTTTTTTTTTTTTTTTTGAGGATGGGAAATCATCAAATGACTCCTTCCGCTCTGGGTGGAGCAGAAGGGAGTGTCAGACTTTTACTGACTAAAACCCACCCGTGTTCCTTCCTTAGCCCTTTATGTTCCAGGGCAGCGGTAAACCCTTTCGGATGGTCCCGCTACCCTGGCAGGCTTCGGCCCTGTGGGGCCCCGTCACTTGCTGACATCTCTTTGAGGCGCGCGTGGAACACGAACACGAACACGGGGATCGGTTCTGGGGCCGCTCCTGTGGGACATCGGTTACGACTGGGTGCTGCGGGCCGACCTCCCTGAAGGCGTCAGCGTAGTTTGCTACGCTGACGACACGCTGGTCCTGGCGCAGGGGAGGTCGCATCAGGCGGCGGCCGACGCGATGACACGCGGGGTTGCGATAGTCGTGGAAAGGATCCGGCGGTTGGGTCTCGAGGTGGCATTGCACAAGTCCGAGGCCATGTCCTTTCATGGGCCTCGGTACGGGCCACCTCCGGGATCCCAACTAGTGGTAGGAGGGGTTCACATCGGCGTCGAGACCACGATGAGGTACCTGGGTCTCGTCCTCGACAGCCGATGGAACTTCGTCGAGCATTTCCGACGTTTGGCCCCCAAACTGGAACGGGCCGGGGCCGCCCTAAAGCGGCTCTTGCCCAACCTGAGGGGGCCAAACGCCTCCTGCCGGAGGCTTTACGCGGGGGTCGTGCGGTCCATGGCCCTATATGGGGCCCCGGTATGGGCGCGTTCACTGCGGCTTCGAGCCGCACACTATCTGAACGCGCCCCAAAAGGTGGTAGCCGTAAGGCTGATCCGGGGCTACCGCACGATCTCAGGCGAGGCAGCAAGCCTCCTTGCCGGACTGCCACCATGGGATCTGGAGGCGATAGTCCTCGCGCGCCTATATGATTGGCGCGCGGAGGCACTACGCCGGGGGGAAACTCCGCATCCGCGGCAAACCGCGGCGGAGCGGACGAACCTCCGGTGCGATCTCATGGCGGCATGGAAGGAGCGACTATCGCAACCCAGCGCAGGGCACGCCACGATAGCGGCGGTAAGACCCCTCTTTGAGGAGTGGCTAGAGAGACGTCACGGCGCTCTCACCTACCGCCTGACGCAGGTCCTCTCCGGACACGGATGTTTCGGGAGGTTCCTGCACATCATCAGGCGGGAGGAGACGCCCGGGTGTCACCACTGTCAGGATCGCCCAGAGGACACCTGGATAGGTACTTTAAATTACCTTAAGAAGTGGTTTTTCAACAATAGATAGAGGTTAATATTTTTATAATCTCTTTCGATGGTTTTACAATTAAAATGTAATCGAATTTAATAAGTACCTAAAGTTATACAAACCATCATTTTGTTGTTGGAAAAAGTGGTGATATTATAAACTAGAAACATTCTTAATATCTACAGATGCATGTATTATCTATTAATAAACCTTTTAGTGAGTGATTCCGTAAGAATTTAACCTGAACAGAGTTTGTTTACACTTTCGTCAAGTACTTTTAGAACAGACTATAGGTGATTTTAGTTGTACTACAGTAGCCGCAATTTCCATACTACATAGGTATATTAGTAACGCTTTTTTTCAAATAATATTATATACCATTTTCTTTATTGTCCACATCACTTCGTCTATAAAAGTTCTTTATAAGAACTCCATATTGCGTCCTTGACTATTTGCCTCTCAAGCAAATGACCGCGCGGCCAGAATACCAAACACGACTGCCTGAAAATACTATTTTTCACAACAGTAAGCAGAATCTTACGTAATAATAGGCGTTGGGGTAGCTTTTCATTAGTTTTCAGGGTACCGTACCCAACGGTACCCTATTACTGAGGCTCCGCTGTCTGTCCGTTCGTCTGTCTAGATGTACCCATTTGGGTCGTAAGAACAATAATCTATACTTATAATAAATCTGTGGAAGTGAAAATTCTGTACATTGAAAATATCCAAAAAATAAATGGCAGGGGGTGTTACTTGACCGACACCGAACCCAAAAATGTGATTAAAAAAATTTTTGTCTGTCTGTCTGTCTGTCTGTTTGTTCAGGCATCACGCAAAAACTACCGGTTCGATTACGATGAAACTTGGTATAATTATTCTTTAATATCCTGGGCACCACACTGGGTACTTTTTATCCCGGAAAAGTATATACAATAAAAAACAAACTTAATTTTGCGGTTCGATCCCTATACCCGATTACCACTGTCTGTACTGTACCAACCGCAAATACTAAGTTTGTCGTAGGTTGGGTCACCCGCAGTGGAGTTCATTTTTATTCCTTTTAGTTTTTAGAGTTATTTAGGTTTCTTTTTATATGAGTCGTAGGTATAGATTTTAATTTTAAAGTATAGGTAGTATATTTGATTATAGTGTACGTAGTGACCGTAGGTTATTTTATAATACTGTTAGGTAGGTTTAGTCATTCGTATAGATATTACTTTTTAGGGATTTTGCTTATTTATTGAGTTTAGATTAGTTATCATCAGAAATAGGTTTATTTAGGTAGGTAGGTATTTAATTTTCTGTTATTGAGTTTTTTTTTTTAATTAGTTAGGTACTTAGGTAAAGATATCATATAGGTACCCTCTTAATCACCACTAATGAGACACAATTGGTTTTCTATTGTAATTAGCCACAAAGGGCCCGCGACATAGATGGCATTCTGGGGAAGCACATACATTTTATCCTGTTAGCACGTTCCCGTGGGTAAATTTCCGACATCCACGCGGGCGAAGCCGCGGGCAGAAGCTAGTACATGTAATATGTGTTTTTGTCTGTGTATGTGTAATAATATGTCCTAAAAACAAGTTATTTTGTAACCTATCTAGGAGAGCAGTACCCACTAACTAGATTAAGAAACTTTATGCTTGTGCTTTATATTATATTACTTTGCCATGTAATCTAGTCCTAGTTGAACAATAAATCTTTATGTATTATTATTATTATTCAAAATACTCTTGTAAAACTTATAAAGGGCAATGATTTTTGCTCCTTGGCATTTCACAAAGGCGTTAGATACCTACGTATCGCAAACTAATTCAGACATTGAAAGTGCTTTTTGGGAATGTCATGGTCACAAATCACAGTTGTTCTTTTGTTAGAAACTAAGTATTATGTAATTTTGAGATTGATGCGGGGCTCATTCTTCGATCGTTACTTTTATTTAAAAATCTAGCTTTTGCCCGAGGATTCGCACAGATGTCTGAAAATATCCCACGGGAAATTTAAATTACTTTGTTTTAATCCAGGTTATAGACTATATGTGTGCCAAATTTCATCCAAAAAACAAAAAAAAAAAAAAACGGCTAAACAGAGCCGTTTTTTCGCCAATCCGGAACATTTATCCAGATCAACAGACAAACGGACAAAAATTCTAAAAACTATATTTATTTCCAGATACACACCTCGTAGTAATTACTTTTTTTCAAAAATATTCAATGTACAGACGCCAGCAGGTCAAGCTACCCGAAACTGTCAAATTTTCCCAATCAACCTTGAACCTTATTGCTTTAGCGAGAAAGTCGAAAATCTATTAAAGTTTGACAGATTGTAGTAGCTTGATGTGCTGGCAGTCTGTACAGTTTAGACTTCACTACTATTTTATTAACCGACTTCATTATACGAGTCAGGGCTGATTTTTACAACGCCAGATAATTTAATCCGAGGAATAATTTTGAATTTTTGACAATTCTTCGATACAAAACCTGTCAAACGTCAATTTTATTCCACAAATATAAAATATTTGTCGATTGAAAAATCAGCCCTTAGTATAGATGTAAATAAATTGGAGGTTTTACATTATTTTGTACTTATACAAAAGCTGTCAAGTTGCCATATAATTTATTCCCCAGATAATAGTTATCTTGACGCTTGAAAAATCGGCCATTAATGTTTTTTTTTTTAAATAGGAATGCTTTTGACTTCACACTGACCGTATACTTAGCCTTGTTATAATTGTAAGACATTTTAGCCAGTAGTGAAACACAAAATCACAGCACAAAAACACGTTTCAAAAACTGTAATATAAAAAATGCACGTGCTTTTTCGCCCCTAGTAGAAATTATACTGTATAAAAATGTAGGTATTTTATTTTCGCAAATATTTTTTAAGTACCTATAATATTATGGTAATCTGCTATTTTATTTGTCAAAAATGCTTGAATGATTTGTGAGTCTTATGTTTTATAATAATATACACGAAGTTGACAAGTACTGGAGACAAAAAACAGTGACAACAAAATAGGAAATTCGTTTTTTGGATACTCACAAAATAACTTCAACTTCGTTTTTATTTAAAAAATAAGACT
Organism: Apamea sordens; assembly: GCA_945859715.1. NCBI lineage: Eukaryota > Metazoa > Arthropoda > Insecta > Lepidoptera > Noctuidae > Apamea > Apamea sordens. Next base: position 5,787,210 of record OX244002.1, read on the forward strand.
GCTTAGTTTTCAATCATTTGAGATAAATGAATAATAAAATATCCAGACATTTGGCCAACCAATAGAAGAAAAAAAAAGAGGATGTGTGTGTGACCATACGATAGTAAGGTACCTAAGTTAAAACTTACGACTGGAGCCGAGTCAAATATACGCGATTCAGCGCCGAGTATACGTGATTCAGCGCCGAGTATACGCGATTCAGCGCCGACTATACGCAATTCAGCGCCTAGTATACGCGATTCAGCGCCGAGTATACGCGATTCAGCGCCGAGTATACGCGATTCAGCGCCGAGTATACGCGATTCAGCGCCGAGTATACGCGATTCAGCGCCGAGTATACGCGATTCAGCGCCGAGTATACGCGATTCAGCGCCGAGTATACGCGATTCAGCGTCGATTATAAGCGTCACCGCCCGACTGGAGCCGAGTATACCTGGATCAGCGTCATCGACCCCAGCGCGACGGTACAGTTTCGTTCACTGTTCAGAAAGAGCGCAAACTGCGTCTACAGAGGTTTTCACTTAAAAAATGGCTAATTAAAAAATCACGCAACATAATACTTTCACGCATTTCCAAAGAACCCTAGCTTACATAGCCATAAGTATCCTATAACACTAAATGGCGAATAATCACAGCGGATAATTGTATAAGGAACGAGGAAATTCACGTTACGCCGCGTTACCGGTAACTTGTTACGTTGCGTTTCGTAACGGAGCGTTATCGCATTACTGTGCTCTGATTAATTTGACTGATATTGGTTACGAAGGGGGTTTAATTATGTAGTCGGAAGGATTAGTGTAATGTACGGTTTAATGAAGCTTTGAACTAGAACTTGAAATAAATGACTCTGAGAATAACACATAACAGCACGCCTGGATTTCCCGAAGGGTTAGGCAGGTGTGCTTATTGCGAGTTTGCACTCATGCACAACTAACCATACTTATTATTTAAAAAAAAAAACAACCGACTTCCAAAAACGACACTACAAAGTGAAAAATAACTTTAATTTCGGAAGTCGGTGTCGTTGGGTTCGCATTTTCGTTGTTTGACACAGACTTCCGAAATTAAAGTTATTTTTCACTTTGTAGTGTCGTTTTTGGAAGTCGGTTGTTTTTTTTTTCAAAAAAGTTTTTATTTTTCACTTTTTAGTTGTACCTACCCCACACAAATTCGCATATACTTTTAAGATTAGAGGTACCCCAATAACAACTTTGACAGAAATGAGGGTGTACCGTGGTATACTGAACACATCTGCGTACTCCTTTAGAACGTACAGGCGTGACGTTATGTTGTGTGATTGCGTAAACAATACATACATAAGCGATAGCAGCAATAGCCGTTGATTTGCTGGCATTTATTGAAGAGTTCCGTTGTCTGTCTCCGAAACTCATCATCACATCTAGTCGAAATTTCTATGGGACCATTTGGGAAGTATACCCTTTCCAACAAAAAAAAGGATTTTTCAAATCGGTTGGCAAGCGACGGAGTTATGCGCGAACAAACATAAAAAAAAAAATACAAACATCCGCATTGAGAACCTCCTCCTTTTTTAGAAGTTGGTTAAAAACACAACTATTAGAATAAGGTAAATAAATAAACAATCCAATACACATAAGTAGTATGATTATCTGGGAAGGGCTGGGATACAATGAGGACGAGATTACTTCACATAATTAAGGATCGGACGTATGTAGGCAAATTAGTCTACCCACATTTGGCCAGCTTTATATTTGATTCTCATGTGATAGGGGGCGAGCCTGAACTTTCTAAAGAACAGAAACTTGAATCATTTAGAAAGAAGAATGCAGTAGATTCCGACAACATTGGGAAACCATGCTGCTAGATACGCGTACCTTTTTTTCGGGGGGGAAACCTTCAAAAGGCACCCGGCTTTTGGGGACAAAACCAGGGAGCGTGGGATTTTTACCTCACTAAAACCACCCCGGTGGTCACCATCTGCACATGGAAGGGGCACCGTTACCTCTTAAAAACTTTATGGAAAAAAGGGGAATTTTGCGAACAAGCTTTTAGGCTACCGATTTCCATCTGGGACTATTTTCAAAATTCAGAATTGACTAGTCGAATTACGCACAACTCGTAAAACCAGAGACCTCGTAAATTCAAATTCGCAAGCTGGCCTTGCCGAGAATACGAATGCATCATAATATTAAACGATCTATTATGTTCTGTTGACTACCTCGTTGGTGTAATAGTCGCAAGCGCTACTGCTGAGCAAGAGGTACTGGTTTCGATTCCCGGGTCGGACAAAGTGTTATTAAATTTTTCCATCTGAAATTCCTCAGCAGAGTAGAGAGCAGAGTCTGGATTTGTGTCCATTGATGGCACTAGGCTCGCCTCCTGTTGCATGGGACTTCAACATAACTTGTGAAATGTGGGTGTACTTTACAGCAGTGCGATTCTGTAACCATCTCACCGTGAAAACTTAGATGAAGTGAGCGTGAAGTGAGCGGTCATTCCAATTAATGCTAAGTGATTGACACTATTGACAGCTCACTCTAAGCTCACTTCACCTAACTATTTACTTTTTTTTACAGAATCGATAAGCAGGGTGGCCGGAACATCGACGCGCAATCGGTTTCCATGGATTCAGTACATGATTTTACGTACCACACTGCGTTGAAATTTTATGTCGGTTATTTAAAAGAAAATTGACCTTTTCATACATTTTGGCGTAAGTTTTTTTGCAGATTTTTAAGCTAAGGGGTCTCTCTTTTACATGAGACTTACACGCGGTGGATAACAGCCCAGTACCTCTCACAGAAAGGAGCCCAGTGATCCAGCAGTACGAACATACTTACATAATAATAATCTCTTTATTTCAGAATACAATTCCATAATTTCAAAAGGTACCAAGATGTTAGTAACATAAAAACTTAAAAACTATGTTAGTAGACATTACCAATATTTACAGGAGCATGCAGCTGACTTAAGTAGGTACCAGATGAAAGGACAATCCAGTTTGTTGGCAATGACAGTCAGGAGACTGTTGTTACTGGCACGCACCCTCTGCAACAAGGACGCTGCTCGCTTGCGCCAGCACCCTAGTTGCGTAACACACGATCAATCGGAATCTGAATCATTTTGAAGCAAATTGCTAATCCATTGCTTCGTAAGTTCTAAAAATTTGTCTGCTCAACACGTAAATAACGCAATGAATGTTGTTGAACTGTCAAAATGAAACCGATTTCGATTTATCGTGTGTTATGCAGTTAGGGTGCTGATTGTGCGAAGCTGTCAATCCGGGCGTCCACGAACATCCCTCAGGCACTACAGAAGCATGGCAGTGTCACATAGGCTGTTAGAATTAACAGCCTATGTGCTATGCTAATTAATTTTGAACTCAAAGGATTTCAATTGGGTGTTGGTTTCCATCCACCTTTTACATCTGACTTAAAAATACCTGGCGAAATGTGGGTGTAATAGATACACTTCTGCCTAACCCTTCGGGAAATCTTTTCTTTCTTCTTTTCTTTAAAAAAAAAAACGTTGCCTCACACTAGGAATTTCTCCTGTATCGTGGGTGCGTGTACAAACATTTAAACTCACATACACAAACAGCCAGACCCGGAACAACTACTTGTAGGTCATACAAATATTTGTTCCGTGCGGGAATCGAACCGCAGCGCAGCAGCCACTGCGCCAACCGTGTGACCAACCAAATACAGGTGATATTATGTTATTATGCACCTAGTGCTGAAATATTGCACGTGAAGTTCAAAAGTCACCACCTGACTACAGATCTATAATAGTCAATGTACTCGCATGTCCGTCGTCAACATCGCGTGATGAAAACTGCAGGAACGTTATTTTATTATTGGAATAAATTTATTTAATGGCTCACACGTGTCTGCGCGTCACTATGAATTTATTATTTAATTAAAGAGAATTTATGATGGCTTGCATTGTAATTTTGATATACAGGTACAAATTAAATTAGATAGTGAAACTGCAGACGTGATAGGTATCGATATCTAAACACGACAATAAAAAAAAAAAATTAAAAAAAAAATACTTACAAAAAAAAAAAAAAAAAATGAACCCCTAAATGAACAACCCCTGGTAATGTTGTTGCTGAGAAAATGTGTTGTACCAATCACATCTGTGAAGTTTACACAAGGAAATGGATTTTTTAAACTGATATTTAAAGTAAATAGGTACACTAAAAGAGGTCGATGATCCCACAAAAAAAAATCTTCAAATTTTTTCTTTTTGGTTTTATCATGTTTAGAGTTTTGATATCAACACCCATTACGCCTGTGGAGTTTCGCTAGCTAATTTAATTTGACCCTGTATATGTATAGTTGGTCGTGTTGAGCAATAGGCAATTATGGTGATGAGAATGGCCGACAAACTTAATTAACGACTAAGACTCTTTCAGTCTTCGTGGCTAAATAATAACAGCAACACAGGTCGATCGATCATGTTAGCCTGCGCTTGCCAAGGTTGGTTTGTGGATGGGTGACCATCTTTACATACCAAGACCCCTCCGTGCCTCGGAAAGCACGTTAAGTCGTTGGTCCCGGTTGTCATTCGTGAATCTTTGACAGTTATTTCGGGTTGTCACAAGCCCTTAATTGAAATCTATTTGGTAAATGATTGTAAATTAAAAAAGAAAGAGAGTAGGTACTTCGCCCTGCAGTGGGACATCTAAGGCTGATATTAATAAATAATAATAGTAATCTAATAGGGGGCTTATTGCCATCACCCGGGTTCAAATCCAGACTCCGGGCGGCTACCGAGAAATTCCATATAGAAAAACCCAATAAAACTTTGACCGACCCGGGAATCAAACCCAGGACCTTATGCTCAGCCGTAGCGCTAGCGACCACTAGACCAACCCGATCAGGCTCGGAATGTCCCTTTCCCAGAATGTCCCTTAGTTTCAATACGTCCCTTTCCCGTAATGTCCACTTTCCATAGTGTCCCTTTCCCAGAATGTCCCTTTCCCAAAATGTCCCTTTCCCAAAATGTTCCTTTCACAAAATGTCCCTTTCCCAAAATGTCCGAAAACCACGTGCCATGTATCTTAGTTATAGCATTTACTGCTAAATGAAACTCATTTTTAATAATTTACCGTTATTAAAGGTCGATGTCCGTAAAATAAGTGTATTGAACTATTGACTCCATGAATTTAGAGATTTTAAGTAGTAGACACCTAAATAAAAACCTATACCAATTATTCATTGTTTTACGACGTTTGCGTATAAGCACAGGGAATTTTATTATAATCGTAAAAAAATAACCTTTTATTGCTAAACTAGTTGGCGAGCAACGAGCAGCGAATGCATGACGGTGACGAGCGATTCATGCACCCTAATTGCGTAACACACAACAACATTCATTGCGTTATTTACGTGTTGAGCAGACATTTTTTTCGAACTTATGAAGCAACGGATTAGCAATTTGCTTCAAAATGATTCAGATTACGATTGATTGTGTGTTACGCAATTAGGGTGCTGGCTGGTATATGTATGTACCAAGATATATATGTAGGTATCAGAATACCAGCGCTGTGGTATTTATTTTTTAAATATCGCTACATTAGGTTGAGATAGGAGCCTTTTTCGCCTCGCACAGGTTTTTTTTTACGTTTTTATGTAACTTTGTTAGTTTTACAAATGCTCCTCTTTTACTATTTGTATTTCCTGTCCCGAATATAAAAATAAAAAAAATATTTCGTTTTCTTTCAAGCGAGTGTTCTACTCGTTAAGCGAGCGTCGCTGAGCGAGTACTCATTTTGATAGCTCTTGTCGTCGCTGCGACAAACGAGGACTCACCGGCGGCAGTGTGAACATTTTTTTTTCTGGGAATGTCATCTCGCAACTTAACCTCTGAGGTTGTCGCTTAACCGGGCTTACTTGTGGATGCCTCAATAAATTAAGGCCTCCAGCCAGGGCTTAATAAACTAAATAAAAACTTTTTTGCAAAAAAAATCAACCGACTTCCAAAAACGACACTACAAAGTGAAAAATAACTTTAATTTCGGAAGTCGGTGTCGTTGGGTTCACATTTTCGTTGTTTGCCACCGACTTCCGAAATTAAAGTTATTTTTCACTTTGTAGTGTCGTTTTTGGAAGACGGTTGATTTTTTTTGCAAAAAAGTTTTTATTTTTGACTTTTAAGTTGTAATTTTACCAGTAATTTTGGTTTAAAAACCAAACTACTGAACCGTTTTTGATGAAATTTCTATGGGACCATTTGGGACGAACCCTTTCCAACAAAATAAGAATTTTTCAAATCGGTTGGCAAACGACGGACTTATGCGCGAACAAACATAAAAAATATAATAATAATAGAAACATCCGAATTGAGAACAACCTCATTTTTTAGAAGTCGGTTAAAAACTAAGCGAGTGCACGCTAAGGCAGCGGTCGGCAACCTTTTGGCAGGCAAGGGCGACAAGGTGGCAAAATAAACTAGAAGCCTAAAGATGATTTTAACTTCATATATATTATTTTATATTATAAATAGAGCTCATATATTATTTTAGAGCAATACGCATAATTGGTCATATCCATCATATAAAATTGTTAAACATACGGAATTCAATTCGTACACGTAGGTAATACTTACCTACATTATGAAAATATGTTTGGGCGTTATAGCTAGAAAAATAATCAACGTAAATCATTCAGAAATGAAAACTAGAAAGTAGGTACCTAAATAGATTTTACATAAATTTCAGTGTGATGTCTGAGGTTGCATTTGGGAGGCTATTTCTTGTATGTTAGCTGTCATATTTGTAGTTGCAATTCGTAGAATGGCTCTCAAATGCTTATCTGTGAGTCGAGAAGCATATATTTCTTTTTTCTATAATTGACAATTGAAAAAGTTTGTTCGCATAAATTCGATTAAGTGCTACCAAAAATTCTAATAAACTGCTGAGCAAACCTTTTCAATTCGTCCAAATCAGATGGCAAGCTGCCATAAAACTTAACAAGATCATTGATTTCATAGAAAGAGCTTTAGAGGGCATCATTAGATTGGATATCAATCAAGTTCATTTGTAAATGACTCGGCACATCCTGAATATCACACGAAAAAGGGTTTGCAAAAATCTTCAGTTTGCTTGAAACTTTCTCAAAATCACCAAATCTGTCGCTGAATTGAGTTTGCAGTTGTATTAAAATATCTTTCATTTTGCCACTTTTCCAATTAAAGTTAATTCCAGCTTCCGCGACAGCCTTTTTACAATTCGGAAAATGATCTAACTTTTTTTCATCAATATGTTTTATAAAGAGTATGTTTTTCATTTGAAATGCCTTTACGTCTGTGTGCATATCAGAGATTAGTTTAGTTTTTACCTGCAATGCATTTATTTGGATATTTATAACTTATTTACAAAACATTCAGGGGCCGCAAGTAAGACATCCACACGGGCCGCGTGTTGCCGACCGCTGCGCTAAGGGTTTGAACCTCGGCTTAGGGCGTTGCTGGGAGAGGGCAGCAAGGGACATGCTGGTTCGGAATGACACTGTGAACAGTCAGCGATCTACTATTAATACTATTAGTATTACTTGTGCTTCTCTTTTATTTACACGAGGCCTACAATGTTTTGTACGTTTCTTGAGTTGATAGTGTAGCGGTATCTTCAACGCCACATGCGAACAACGCGTCATACTGACCTCACACAGATCCTGCATCTCGCAAGCAGATTTTACCGCGCAACTAGCAGACCTGGTCATACCCTCAGCCTCATCAGCAATCTCTGCACAGCACACTGCACTTTCGGCCGGTCAACAAGAAGAGCTTCCTCTCCTGGTCGACGCAGCAGCCTCAACCCGGCGCTGTACGACATCGGACGCACTGGAGTACAACGCAGCGCCATTCCAACTCACTGGGGGCATCTCCGCAGACAGTTACGACTCACCGTGAACTATGCGGCAACCGGTTCCGACTCACTGGAACTTCAGCTGGCCTGGCAAGCATTGCAAGATACAAGAATCAGCCCAGTGCGTACTGTAGAGGCTTGTCTGCCGAAGACGGCCTCATATGATGTAGGCCGGCTATATTTTAGCGCGGGTTCCATTCGAACATTCAAACTAGTGTCAATTATTTTATAGTAGGCTTTTTGTTCTAGAAGAGTCAGTGATAATTTAGACGTAAATATGTAAATTCGTGCTCATAATATAATCTTAAGGAGTCGTAACGTTGTTTGATTCCTCTCGTTACCACAGAGGGCTCGTCTAGCCCTCTACTGTACACACGCACGTGTGTACGCACTGGGCTGGGCTGGTTGCAGTTACCTCTGTCTGTGATAACTGCAACGGTCGACGCGCGTCTGCGTAAAAAAAATCTTTATTTAATTTAAGATAGACAACTGCTGAAAATGTGACTCAGGGCTGATTTTTCAATCGACAGATATTTTATTCGTGGAATAAAATTGACGTCTGACAGTTTTTGTATGAAAGAACTGTCAAAAATTCAAAATTATTATTTGGATTAACTTTCTGGCGTTGGAAAAATCAGCCCTTAACCTTTTAAATATTACCTACTGCTACCTAATAATACACTAGTGGATGCTACATGTATTTTTAAACAGCGGCTGCAGTCTCGACATTCATAGCAATCGCTTTACGACCGAATTCGGTGGCAAAGTCCTGTCACTCCATACATTACACCTGTCAATCCGGGACTTTGCGACCGAATTCGGTCATAAAGCGATCGCTATGAATGTCGAGACTGCAGCCCCAGAAACAATACGTAATGGATCCACGTTTAATGACTGTATCGTTCATATCGACGAATGATCATCAAATGGTTCAAATGAAATAAATCGTTCAGATAAGCTAATGTCTTTTACAGATCATTTCATTTTAGTAGTATCATGAGTTGTTAGACCGTCGGGTCGTCGGGAAAAGGGTTTTCGAAGTTCTGAAATATGTAGCTATGTTTTTTACTTTTCTAAAAATGTTTTAGATCCTTGCTACTCAAAAGTTTCTTTTTGTCCAGTGCCTAGGTACTGTAGAGATTAAAACCTATTTGGTGCTTACATGCAACCTCCGCGAGTCCGTTAAAAGTTTAATGTCCGTGGCAAGAAATACGAGACAAACCATAATTTAGTTTATGATTATTAGAAGACAGTAGGCGTCAGATTTGGCTGACAAGCCAAAGGAAGAAAATATAAAAAATGTTATTAGTTTAAAGATCATAATAATTACGCTATATAAAAGTAACCAATATTTTTTAGAGTAACATGCTATACGTGGAGCCTTGAACTAGTAATGTAATGTACATTTTATTTTTATTTATATATACTTAACATGCATTGAACATTGATTATTAATTAGTTTTGTTTACCTACTGTTTATGATTTTATGTCGTCGAAGTTAGTGTTTGTTTAAAAGAATCAAAAAATAACTTTTCTAACTAACTTTTTTTCTAATTAACTTTATTTTTTTGCGTAATGTTTTTTCGTTACATTAGCATTAGCCATAATAATTCCACGCGAACTGTAAAACTAAAGCCATTTATGTAACGCAAATAACACTTAAAAAAACGCGAAGCAAGCATTAAAAAAATTAGGTCATTCACACAAGTACTAGCATACCACTTATATTGTAGGTACCCATAGACTATGGGTACCTACAATATAAGTCAATACAATACAATATTATAAATATTACGGGTCGTCAGAAGCCAAAAAGGCTGAATTCCAGTCTTACCAAGGGGTATCGTTTTAGGCTGTGACTGGGTTAAGGAGGTCAAATCGGCAGTCGCTCCATGTAAAATAAAGGTATATAGCTGCATCCGGTTAGACTGGAGCAGAAGTGGCCCTGTGGTGTCGGCCTCGACTGGTAGGTCGTGAGTTCGAACCCAGACAGACACTTCACTTTGTGTATTTAATTTCATCACCACTGCTCTCAAAACGGTGTAGGAAAACATCGTGACGAAACCGGCAAGTCTTAAATTAAGATATCACAGATTAAAAAAATATCCACCAAGCCGCACTAGGCTCGCGCAGTGGATTATGGCCCACTCCCTCACACAGAGAGGAGGCCTGTGTCCCAGCAGTGGGTAGACTAGACAGATACTGATGACCCATAGTGTGTTTTACACAGCGGCGGTTTTTTGTTCACAGCGGGCCCTATCAGAATACCAGCGCTACGACATTTATTTTTTAAATGTCGAAGCATCATGCTGAGATAGGAGCCTTTTGGCCTCGTATAGGACTTTGTTTTTTTTCCTTTTGTTACTTATTTATACAATTTGTTTTATTTTTAACTGTGTTTAGTTTAGTTATGATCCTGTACGAGTCGCAATAAATACTTTTCCTTTCTTTCTTTCTTTCTTTTTTAGAAAATACTTCGCAGAATGTACCACGCTCTCTTCGTAGGACTAATTGTATACTACTTGACTAATTGTAGTCCGGCCGTCTGTCACCAGTCAGTTTGACAACTTTAGTCTTCTTAGCGTATTGATGCCAAAAAGTCCAAACATCTTTGGCCCAAACTTCGGCTGCGTGAACTCCGCTTACTGAAGCAGTCGATGATCAAGTGGTGTGGTGGTGGAGGTGATAGGGCATGAGGCGCAGGGCAGGATGGAAGGTAGGCCATTGTCTGTGGTAAGATGCCGCATACGCACTTGAGTCTGAGCCGTCCGTGAACCCCCGTCAGATATCGATGAAAAAAGATTGCATGTAGCAGAGATGAGAATTTTGATGGATGTGTGTGGTGATAAGACTGGATAAAGTAAAAAATGACTATATCAGAGTAAGTTTAATGATAAGTGGCGCCAGTGACATAAAAGTTGAAAAAGAATCGCTATGGGCTTGTGATGAGGATGGACGAAACTCATGTAACTAAAATAATGATGAATATAATTTTTTTAAATAAAATTGAATTTTTTTAAAATAAATAATTTTAATTTAAATAAATAAATGTTAATGGATGGAGAGGCAGAGGAAGACCAAAGAAAAGATGGATGGATTGTTGAGGGATGATATGAAAGAAAATGGAGAGAGTGACGGTTGACAGAGAATGAAAAAATATAACGTGTTGTGCCGATCTCAAGTGACGTGGAACAAGGGCAGGAAGTTGATGAGACTTCCCAAGACAGCTGTGCTGTTGTATTTATATTGTATTTATTCGTTTGTATTTATTGATGTGTGATGTTTTGTATTTATTAATTTGTAATAATTTTAATTTAAAGATGTTTTTCTAATATGGGTTATGTGGTACCTGGAATAAATGTTTTTTTTTGTGCTGTCTGTACAGGTACTATACAAGGGGACAGCTGGACATCGACGCGCAAACTGTAACCATGAATTCAACACATGATTCGCGTAGAAATAGAAAGGTTTACTCGGATATAAAAAAAAATCTTTCATTGGAAAGTGCAATACATAAGCGGTGAAAATGTAGGTATAGAACAGCAATTTTTTTTTAATAACCGACCAAAATTATTAACTCAGGGGTGTTCAGAATCATGTCCATGGTAACCGGCTGCGCGTCGCTGTTCCGGTCATCCTGTGTAACTATACTCGTACGAGTATATTATGTACGAGTTGTATAGCACTCGTGGGTTGCAGCTGAAAATCAGCGTCAGGTGGTTCACCTTGTATTGTCATCTGACATTATGCTTAGCTGAGGCCCTTCTGGCATTATAATCTTTGTTTTCTGTTTTTATAGTTTTAAGGTGTATTTATTTTGCTGTAATGCCAATAAACGCATTATTCTTTCGTTCTTTTTACTTATGTGTCATTTTGATTTCGTACGGGTCATATATGTCATAAGAGTCAGTGCACTCGGATCCATTGTATGCAGAAATGAAACGCATATCTGATGATATCGCATAAGACAACAACGTGAACAAACGATTTTATTAATAGAAGATGAGACATGCAATGCCAGTGGCAACAACATGTGCAACCAAAATAAACATAAACACAAAACAATTATATTAGGTAACAGGAATATTTGGAATATTTTAACCGAAGATAAAATTGAGGAGGTTCTCAAGTCGACGCGTTTATGACCACGCATATCTATCATACGCTATCATTTTACAGAGTAGGTATGTACCTACCTAGTCCGATTTTCACGATTCTTTTTTAATTTTTTAATGTATTATTGCATCATATAACACAACATCACGCTTGTAATCCCCGAAGGGTTAGGCACAGGTGCACCCAAATTTCGCCAGTTAGGGGGCATCCATAAATTACGTGAGGTGTTTAAGGGGGGGAGGGGGTCGAGTCAAATCTCATGTAATCTTACGTTGGAGAGAGGGAGGGTCTCGGTAAATATCACGCAATTTATTTTGTGATTGAAACGCAAAAAAAATTATACTGTTTTGGTCCATTTAATCCAGATTGTACATGCTTAAGATTTAATCCTAAGCGTAATCGTAATACGATTAAGATCATTCACTAATTAGTTCGAAAGAAAATAATTTCATTCTTACTTCGACGTTATACATCTACTGACTGTCAAACCACCATATTTGTTTTATACCAAATAGCTCAATTTAATCTGAATTTACGGTACAGTGTAGCCCGTCCTTTGTTTTCGCTTTAAACTCTCAGCAATATTGATTTATACTAGTCTTAGCTAGTCGTAAATAAAAGCATGAAGCAATTTTTTTTTTCTTTTTACAGTAACAATCCAACTCGCACATTTTGAAAAATCTCATGTGAGATTGGGGGATGGGGGGAGGGGGTTGAATAAAATCTCACGACATCTCACCAGGGGGGGAGGGAGCGGCAGAAAATTTAAAAAAACACCTCACGTAATTTATGGATGCCCCCTTATGTGTATGTCCCATACAATAGGGGTGAACTTGTGAGCTCCGCTGAAATAATCTCTATCATTGGAAGACAGCCACCACTTTTAAATAATATTATTTTTTCTTTATGCGACTCGCACGAACTGTCATAAAGACTGTTTTGAATTGTATGCAATAAAGTATAGAAAAAACCGGCCAAGTGCGAGTCGGACTCGCGCACGAAGGGTTCCGTAAGCGTTCCGTATTATCTATAAAAATCACGTCTGTTGCATAAAACAGACGCGATTACTTATGACTTAAATATTAATTTTATTCTGTTTTTAGTATTTGTTAGATGATGTATTTCTGTTGCCACTAAACCAGCGGCAACAGAAATAAGACATCGTCTGTGATTTCAACTGTCTAGCTGTCACGGTTCATGAGATACAGCCTGGTGACAGGAGTCTTAGTAATAAGTTCCCGTTTTTACCCTTTCGGTACGGAACTCTAAAAACGACCAGACTAGCAACGACGAGAATAGCACTCAGAAGTGATAAGAGATAATTATTATAAAACGTACTTTTTTCCTAACTTCCCCACTTTCTGCGCCATCAGGTATAAAATAGTATATACTTGACGGCCCAGTAAGTCGCAACATTTTATAAAGCTTAATTTATTATCCAGACATCTATGATTAATTAGGTGAATAAATTAATTATTATCCTGGCCAGACATCTATGATCATAAACTAACATTCAAGGTCAACAAGTTAAGAAACAGTTTTAGTAATTTATCTCAGCAATGTGACAACAATATGTTGGTTTCCTGGTTTTTTGTGTTTCAGCAGTGCGATTCTGTAACCATCTCACCGTGAAAACTTAGGTGAAGTGAGCGTGGAGTGAGCAGCAGTGCGATTCTGTAACCATCTCACCGTGAAAACTTAGGTGAAGTGAGCGTGGAGTGAGCTGACATTCCAAATAATGCTAGGGATTGACACTACTGACAACTCACATCAAGCTCACTTCACTTGAGTTTTCACGGTGAGATTTTTTACAGAATCGACCGGCAGGTTTACACGTGAAATGGTAAAACACCGGCAGACACACAAGAGCTACTTTCGAATAAGTAAGTTAGGCAAGTATGGAGTAGGTATATATGAATTAGTATGGATAATTGGATAATCTACGTAACCTAGTCCGATTTATTCATTATCATGTTCAACGTACCCCCCCAATGATCGCTCTAGGGTCAATTACATTGATTTAATAATCACTTGGGCTGCGTAGGTGGTCCCGCGTGACGGTTCAGGCGCCAATTTTCTTTCGTGCTTCAAACATTATTACATTGAGGTCGATTAAGGTCACGGTCAAGGCAAAGGCTAGGGAATTTTCCTATATTTTGGTTCGCGTTTAGCCAATTTTCGACCTTATTTTAAAGGATGATGCTGCTTTGTACAAGAAGTAAACTATGAACCCGACATTACCTAATGCATAATCATCATCATAATTATAATGTTCCCACTCACACACAGACCTCCTTTCTTTGAGAGGGAGTGGCCACACTGCGGGTTGCTAAATGTCACGTCTCTGAATTTTTGTTCTAGAACATGCCGGTTTCCTCACGATGTTTTCCTTTACCGTTTTCAGAGCAGTTGTGATAAAATAATTTACACAAAGTAAAGCGCCTGTCTGGGCTCGAACCTACGACCTACTACACGTATGTAAGTCGCGGCCATTATCAGTGGGCCACCACTGCTCGCCAACCTAACAAAAGTAATAAAACTGATAGACAAGGACAACGCACAGACTATGTACCCGGTCTAGAAACTTGGAATTTTACTCACGTAACGAAGGTAAGCATTAAGTGAGGATTTTTAAATAATCCTTTCCTAACGGGGATAAATAGCGGATGAAAATGTTTATGGAAGTTTTTGCCGATGGAAAATCCCATCGTGCACATGGCATATCCCAAAATAAAGTCATACAGGGTGGCAGGGACATCGACGCACAACCTGTTACCAGTATGTACCAGGATTCAGTACAAGATTCTGAAAGTTGGAATTTTTCGTCGGCTATTAAAAAAAAAAAATCTGTTCCATACACTTTTCTTTGAATAGTTGTTTTTTTTTTGGATAACCGACCTGAAATATCTGCACTAGCTCACTACAATCATGTACTGAATTCATGGTTTCAGTTTGCGCGTCAATGTGGGGCTGCCACTCTGTATACGGTATTGTTCAAACTCTGATAGATCTGAGTGTCTGTTTAAACCTTTAACAAAACGTTTACTCAAGAAACAATCTACAATACATGCAGTAAAGGCAAGAAAAACAAAAGGAGCTGAGAAACTTACGCGAAAAAACAGGCAACAAGATATCCCTTTGTTTTTCACTAGTAGTGCTGAAATTGCAAGGAAGTCGGAACTACTGTCTTACTGTCTTCGGATCCTGTTACTGTGTTCCTAGTTGTTAGTGTAGTGTTGCTTATTAAAAAATAAATTGTTTTAGTTTTTTTTTGGAAGAATAGGTACAATGTATCGGGACTTTATAAAAATTACTTACATCTTATCTGTATTGGGAACAATAGAGGTAGGAGGTAGGAGTAGGCAGTAGGTAGGTATATTCTATTTCCTTTGCTCGGTGACAAAATGGCGCAGCAGATTCGAATTTCAAACGCTGCTAAATTCGACTTAAGATTCAAATCATAACGTTTTTTTCATAACAGTGTTTTATTAATAAGATGATAAAAAAGAATGATCCTGCCATAGACTATACACTAATGATTCTGCGAGAATGTCACTTCCTCATGGACCCAAATCCAGCGTTAAGAATGGTTAAATTTTATCTGTGTACGAGTTAAAAGTTAAACAATATTATTAAGCTTGTTGTTTCCGTCGGATTTAGGATTTTCTGAAGAATCGCTGGACCGATAAGTTTACATCCTTTTTTTGGCATCAGGAAGGTTACATTAACTATTGTTAATAATTTTCACACAGTAATTATAAATTAAAAGTTTTGACTGAGACAGAGTACGTAATGCAGCATTGGCAAATGCTACATTATAATTTTATCACGATCGACCTTCTTTTATAATAAATCCAACCTTATTTTTAATCAGAAAGGTTTTTTTCTACATATGGTTTTTTGAATTTTGAATCTAAAAGTGTCATGTCTTTTCTCTTACGGAGATTTTTCATTTGAAGTTTTTTTGGACACAGGACGAAAGTCCATGATATAATTTTATTCCGCTTGACCATGTAATAATTTGCCACGATGTTAAAGGTATCGATATAACGGTTTGAACGACCGAGTTCGTTCGTTGTTCGACTGAATCCAAGGGCAGTGTTCCCGAAATTAAACGAACAGCATCAAAGACTTGTTTCGAGGCGAGTCAGGTTATTTCATTCCGACTTGTTGTCCGAAGACTGTAGGCGGATCTTGAATTCAACCCACCGCTAGTTTGGGACCAGACGACTGCAAGCTTCCTGTTGGGATTCTGATACCAGCCAGCCAGGAGCCTTCCGACTGCCAGCCTGGAGTCTAGGACCGGATTTGCGAATATTTAGTAGTTTTTTTTTTAAATTTTATTAGTTATTATTGGCCCTGATTCCCTTGTTCACAAACTAAACTAAATTTAAGTTCTGTGCATCTTTTTCTTTCTATTTCATTAAGAAAAGGACAGAAGATAAAATATTAGTTTAGTCCTGTCAAATTAAGATACTCCATAGACAGATTTGACGTGAATAAAAACATGACTACTAAAAATACGTCAATTTACGTCAGGCGCTGACTAGTTTGACAGGACTAAACTAATATTTATCTTCTGTCCTTTTCTAAATTAAATAGAAAGAAAAAGATACACTGAACTTAAATTTAGTTTAGTTTGTGAACAAGGGAATCGGCGCCATTGTCTTATTTTATTTAAAACAGTCAGATAAATTGTTGCCTCCCTACCTGATAACAGATTGACTTGATGCGTTGTTACCCATTTAGGATTACCAGATATTTATTTATTGCGGAAGTTATAGGAACGTTTGCAAAAGTATCGTGACCGACGCGTAATAGTGAAATTTATAGGGCTCTAACACTAGAGACGTCGCGTCAGAGTTATACTTAATCTTTTGAAATATTAAGAACCGTGCTGTGACCTTCATTGAGTTTTTGTTTATAATATTTTGTATTTTACTAAATTAAACGTGTACAAGTGAAGATTTTTTATTATTTCGCTACAGAAAATACAAAATTTATTTTTAGAAATTAATTTATGTTCACATTGAAAAAAAAAAGACAAATCAGTACATACTTATGCATAAACTTGTAAAAAATGGTACTTTGCCGATTCTACATTACTTACGATATACTAGAATTGAGTACAAAAGTACTGCTTATTTCTTAAGAAATCTTTCTTGCAGCAGACCTGCGAAAGGACCTGTTTAAGTATTTTTCTCTAAGTATCTGGGTGTACACAAGAATATAAATTAAAAAATGGCTACGATCTCTTCTCGTACACCTGACTTCAATAGATTGATCGTTACAAAATGGAATTATTTACGCCTATAATGTTCCAACTCCTGGGGGGGGGGGGGGGGGGGGACAGGCCTCCTCTTTGTGAGAGGGAGAGGGCCGTAATCCCCACGCGGACCCAGTGCGGGGTGAGTTGTCATTATGTATTTAAATTAATTACTTATAACGTCGCATCAAAGAAACTGCTTGGTAAATTCCACTTAATTAAGTATGCTAAAAGCGATTAACTCTGCATTTGTTATAATTAAAACGTACGATTTACTTCGCAGTAAAATACCACAACGGAATACATCCGGTATAAAATATAGGTACTCATCTGCTCAATGTGTTTTTCTAGCTATACAGACGTACAAGCTATCTATTCTTATAGTATAAAGAGGTAAAAGTGGGGAATAAACAACAACAAACACAACTACAGCGGGTAAGCGGGAAGTCAGTGGCAAACAACGTAAATTCGACCCCAACGACACCGACTTCCGAGATTAAAGTAATTTTTCACTTTGTAGTGTCTTTTTTGGAAGTCGGTTGTTTTTTTTTTCAAGAAAGTTTTTTTTTGTATTAAGTATATTCTAGTTATTTTTAATTAAGTACCTGTATTAATTTTACTGTGTGTACAATATAAATAAAAATAAAGAACTCAAAGGAATTGTTTATTTTGAGTTGGATGGAAGAGTCATCATCATCATTATTCGTCTGCCCTTATAGTACAGGGTCGCAGGGACCATGTAACTATGAATTCAGCATGATTCTAGACTCGCTCACGTAGGATTTTTCGTCCTTAATAAAAAAAAACTGCTGTTTTATAGAAAAATGCAATACCTACGCGGTCATACTGTATGAAACAGCAATTTTTTTCATAACATAATACATTATGTACTGAATTTATGACCACAGGTTGCGTGTCGATCTCCCTGCCATTCTGTATATTTTATGAATGAAAACTTGCCTTTAGTCATCATCGTCTTGACCTCATCCCAACTTATTTGAGGTCGGCGTAACATGTCTTTTTCTTCCTTAGTTACTTCTCTACTAATGCCATCTTGGTAGTCACCCCCTTTCTATCCATATCATCTTTCACACAGTCCGTCCATCGTTCTCTTGGATGAGAGAGTATGTCGAAGATTGTTTGTGGCATTAATTTTTGCCCATTAGGCTAGCTATAATCTGGAGGTGATAACTTCAGCAATTTTCATGTATTTGTTCCGAGTCTGGGTGTTTTTCTATCTATAATATGTATGTATTTACAAAAAAAAAAAAATGTAAATAAGTAGTTTATCAGCCATCTTGTTACCATAACACAAGCATTAGGTTGCTTAGCTTGGGACTAGATGGCGCTGTGTGAAATGTCCAGGGATATTTATTTATTTATTTATTTCAACTTAATGAACGTGTCATAGTTGTCATTGGTTATTAATAGTCAATCAATTAGTTAATATCTACTTCAATTAAAAAAGAGTTGTCCTAGTGTTCCTAATCGATTCTCCGTTGTATGTCGTGCCCAATTGCACTTGAATATTTATTTATTTGTTTATTTAATATGATCTTATGACAACAACCACAACACAACAGTATAACATACATGTAATATGTATTGTTACTTGCGGAACCCTAAATTACAGTGACAATGATTATTTTGCACAGCGATTCGCACCGTGAGATTCACGATCTTAGCATCTCAAGCAGTTGTTGTGATCGAACAAATTCAATGTCGAATATTAACTTGGTGTAATTTATCTAAGTATAGATATCTACCATAAAAATGAAATGCAGTTCGTTGGTAAGCGCATAACTTCAGAACGGCTTGACCGATTTGGAAATTTTTGTTTAAAAATGTTCGCAATAGTCCATCATCATCATCACTTCAGCCGAAAGACGTCCACTGCTGGACATAGGCCTCCCCCAAGCACCTCCACTTCGACCGGTTCCGTGCTTCTCGCATCCAACAGGTTCCTGCGGCTTTAACAACAACAAGAACTCGTAATAATCTGTCAGAACCGAAAACTGGAAGTGCATTTTTATGGAAATTTTGTATGAATTATAAAAATTTGGACAGGACATCTGTCCGGTCAGCTAGTAAATAAATAACAATAAAATAAATAAATCTTTTGTTTAAGACAATGTTACAGTTCAAATTACTATAAATTATTTAAGAATCATATTAAAGCACTAATTAACATTAATTAACAGATTATAATGTATGAATCGCTAATCGCGTTGTAATTGTAATAATTATAACATAAATAAATTCTTTAAGTAATTTATACAGGTAAGTATAGGTTTTTTGTATAGGTTTTATTCGCATCCTCGACTGCTGTCTTATGCAACACACGTCAGTATGGAATAGATGGAATAGCTACCCATGACCGTGCCTCGGAAAGCACGTCAGGCCGTTAGTCCCGGCTGTCATACATACATCTTTGACAGTTGTTACGGGTAGCCAAAACTCAGTCAGCCAGTCTTATCAAGGGGTATTTTACTTAGTAACTGGGTAACGTATTTTACTCTGTATCTGGGTTGTGGAGGTCAGATAAGCAGTTGCTCTACGTGAAATATTGGTATTCAGCTGCATCCGGTTAGACTGGAAGACCGACCCCAACGTAGTAGTTGGGAAAAGGCTAGATAAATGGATTGGATTACTATTTACTTACTCATGAATAAAATCAAAAGTCATTAACTTATTCGATGTTGTTATGGCAAATTACAGAGCAGCTACAATCGAGTATAGTCATCGGTGGACCTGGATTACCTTGAAGATTCTAGATTTACATGAGCAATTTATGTGTACTCGCTGTTGTGCTATAGTATATAGGTATTTATCAATACATGGAGATGAATCTTGCTGTCGGTTGTTATGTAATGTTTAAAGGAGATAGCCTTTTTTGTTCGGCGAATAGGCTCACCAAAAATTGTGGCGTCTACTAATGAAACGCATGTTGATTTGTTCCTTATAATCTCTGGATTACAGTGGTAGTAACGGGAATACTGATGATACTTCATCTAAAGGTGCTTCCTCACCAGGAGCATTCGCGTGTAATGTAACATTACAGATACCTACAACTTTGAACATTACATTACAATACTACCTCCCTGACTAATCCCTGACTCCCGATAAGGGAGCGCCTTTACGGGAATACTGAGAAATACGATCATAACCTAAAAAAACACTAAAAATGCTATAGTTTAGTGAGTAGGTTGGCCTAATCTGTATTATAATGTAGTAGAATAGTGAAATGCTCAGTAATAGGGTGTTATAAATTATTCATGAAATCAAAAATCTCTTAGGCAACAAAGCATTTTTATTAATATAAGTAGGCATATCAATTTCGCCGTCAAGCGACTTAGAAGTAGATAGTATTTCATCTAAAATAATTACTTTTACGATGATACATGCGTTATGCAACTGTTTTTGATTAATTACTTAATTTTAAAATGCGATCTTTGAGGAATTAATCGTTTCGATTACAAGCGAATCGAGTTCTTGCAATTGAGATAATGGTCTGTTACTAAAGTATTATTACGAATATAAAACAGGCAATACATTCATTTCTACATATTTAGAAGGTTTCAATTTTATATCTCAGTACTTTTTCGACCAATTATTGTTTGAATTGTAATTGAAAAATGTCTGCAATGTTACCTATTCAAAATTATAATTGGACGTGCAAATATCTAATAAAATCAAAGCACTCAATTTGCGAGACTACAAATTGGCAACAACAGGTACGTTTTTGGTCTATTTGTTTACATTGTCGTCAGAAACTTTTGGAACAGACCAGCCGATCGATTCTGTAAAAATCTCACCGTGAAAAGTTAGGTGAAGCGAGCTTAGAGTGAGCTGTCAATAGTGTCAATCCCTAGCATTAGTTGGAATGACAGCTCACTCCACGCTCACTTCACCTAAGTTTTCACGGTGATATGGTTACAGAATCGCACTGCAGGTGCTGCAGTCTCGACATTCATAGCGATCGCTTTACGACCGAATTCGGTCGCAAAGTCCCGGATTGACCTTGATTGAGGTGTGATGTATGGAGTGACAGGACTTTGCAACCGATTTCGGTGGTAAAGCGATCGCTATGAATGTCGAGACTGCAGGGGCTGGGTTACTGCTGAATTGTGCAATAAATTATAAATAAAATATTTTAATTAAGATAATGCAATGAAGATGTTTTTCAATTAAGATTTTTGATTACTGCAAGAGTTTTGAGTTACTCCTGTTTGTGCGCTGTTATTTTGAAGAGGTTTTTCTTTTCGAAGGTTCAAAGACCTGACCTGTGACTTATGGCTAGAATGACTCGCTGAACTATGACTGTGGAGAAAGGTCCTATCAGGATTATCGTTGGTCTACCTAAAGTTACAGTCACGACTAATAAATACCAGATATGAAAATTGCAACTTTAAGAAAAGGTCTATCTCATAATATATGTATGGTTTCGATAATACTTTGTTCGTAATATCATAAAATATCTATCAATACTTTATTAGAAAATCGCTTTTAAATCTTGCGTAAGTGTACTGACTGCACCAATTCTGAGCATCAGTACCTAAGGCTGATGTATTAGGTTTACTGCCATAGTAGGTACCGACACAGGTAGAGCAGGTAGGGCATTTACGAGTTAAACGATGCATTGTGCCGTAGTAATAACCAGTTGTGATTCATGAGGAAAATCGTTTCGTAAACTACGTTTTTCTTTACCAGTTCTCAGTCAGGTCATTCATTTAAGCGTTTATTATAAAGTAGCAAACAAGTTTCCGTAAATGTACGTGCTTTTACCTTGATCTCAAAGAGTAGGCAGTTAGGTAGCTAAATATCTAGATATCAGGTCAGTGAAGGGCAAGAATATAGTCGAGGCTAGTTCTGAGATCTCCTAGTTGGTTGCTAAGCATGATGATGTGTTAATGTCGCAGGAAACACCTGGATGAGAGACGTGCAGAACCGGGAAGTATTCCAGACGAAGGAGTGGAGGCTTATGCCCAACAGTGGGTGATTCCGAGCTGAAATGATGATGATAAGATACTTGGGGCCGGTTTGGTTAAAATTCTCGAAATATTTATAATTATACAGGGCGGGGGCAGGGAGCCGCGTGACGACTCCCGGCCACCGTAGGCGCGGGCCTGCGGGCGGAGAGTAATGGGTAACTCACCGTCCGATCAGGACCAGGCCCGTGCTGGACGACGCGTATGTGTTCCACGCGCGCCTCAAAGAGATGTCAGCAAAATTGACGGGGCCCGATAGGGCCGAAGCCTGCCAGGGTAGCGGGATCGTCCGAAAGGGTTACCGCTGCCCTGGAACATAAAAGGCTAAGGAAGGTACACGGGTGGGTTTTAGTCAGTAAGAGTCTGACACTCCCTTCTGCTCCACCCAGAGCGGGAGGGGTCATTTGATGATTTCACATCCTCAAAAAAAAAAAGGGACCTCAACACGCAGCCTGTGAGATCCTGTTCCCATTTACCGTGGGGTGGACTTTGCAAAAACTCAACAAATCATTCTGTCTAGATATAAGCCAGTAGTAGAGCATAAATAACTGTTCTAGGACGGATTTTTCAATCGACAGATAATTTTTATTTGTCGAATAAATTGGGCGTCTGACAGATTTTGTATGGAAGAACTGACAAAAATTCAAAATTATTTCTCGGATTAAATTTTCTGGCGTTCGAAAAATCAGCTCCTAATCTTTTAAGATTGTAGGTCCTACTGCTTTCCGCGGCTTTCAAAATTTCTCCTGAAAATATTATTTCATAACAGCAAGCTTAGCCTTCAAGTAATTATAAAAACAGTGAATAGGTACTTTTGAGAATTCTTTGAGATTTTTTGAATGCACTGCCCCGTTGAATTTTAAAGAGTTAATATATTTCCTAATACAAGGGTAATTTATGGGGCCTCCCCAACTGTCCTTTCTTTGGTATTGCTCGTCGAATCGTTGAGCTCCTTAGGTTTTGAGTTGAGCTGCATGATTACTGACAAATGCGTGCACTGACTGGAGAGGTCTACTCAATCTGTGTTGTTCTTTCCTCAAAAGACCATTTCTGACACCAATCTACATGGTCTTCACATGATCTGACCAAGATTATGTGTGACTTTAAAAGAGACTGTGACCTCTGAGTTTTTTTCGGTCTTACTTCTCAGAGTAGTCAGATAGATGACGGCACGGTTGGCGCAGTGGTTAAGCGATTGACTGCTGCGCTGCGTGTCGCGGGTTCGATTCCCGCACGGAACAAATATTTGTATGACCTACATGTGTTTGTTCCGAGTCTGGGTGTTTTTCTATCTATAATATGTATGTATTTACAAAAAAAAATGTATATATGTGGTTTATCAGCCATCTTGTTACCATAACATAAGCATTAGGGTGCTTAGCTTGGGACTAGATGGCGCTGTGTGAAATGTCCAGGGATATTATTATTATAGGAAACGCCGACCTCATATACCTAGTTTAAAAAAATATGATTGACGTGTAAAAGTGTTTGTACAAACCTACTTACAAAATAAAATCATTTATTTCTGTGTTTGAAGTAAATATTATAGTTAGGTATCTGTAATCGTTGCTACTGTAAATACTTACTTGCCAATAATGATCATTATCATTATGGTAAGCAAATATGTAGATACATGAACACTTCAAGGATTATCAGTTTCTTGCTTATATATACTTATTTCAGTTTTTATCGATGTAGGAAGCAAATAGTTATCTCAAAGTAAAATTTTTGTCGTTTTTTTTTGTAGGTATGTAAATGGAATCATAATCTTGTATTTATTGAATTTAACTATGCAGTAGCTGTCCAGCATAGATATTTTAACAAAAAAGCTGCAGTATTTCACTTGATCCCGTACCCATTTGCAAATGTGATATTTACTGAGCATTAAGTCCTGGGTTTGATTCCCGCGTCGGGCAAAGTGTGATTGGGTTATTCCATCTGGTTTAAAAAAAAAAATCTAAACGTTGCCCCACACAAGGAATTACTCCTGTATCGTTGGTGCGTTTACAAACATTTAAACTCACATACACAAACAGCCAGACCCGGAACAACTACCTGTAGGCAATACAAATATTTGTTCCGTGCGGGAATTGAACCCGCGACACGCAGCGCAGCAGTCGATCGCTCAGCCACTGCGCCAACCGTGTCGTCTTCTGCCAAATTTCTCAGCAGTAGCCCGGAGTCTGGATGTGTTCCATCGGACTTAAACATAAGACATATTTACATATTCACTCCATTCTATATAGTAAGTAAGTACACCTCTGTCTAACTCTTCGGGGTATACAGGTTTCATGTTATGTTAATTATGACGCTGTTCAGGGGCTGCAGTCTCGACATTCATAGCGATCGCTTTATGACCGAATTCGGTCGCAAAGTCCTGTCACTACATACATTACACAGCCGGTCAATTCTGTAACCGTCTCACCGTGAAACCTTAGGTGAAGTGAGCGTGGAGGGAACTGTCATTTCAACGAATGCTAAGGATTGACACTAAGTTTTCACGGTGAGATGGTTACAGAATCGCACTGCAGCTCACTCTAAGCTCACTTCACCTAACTTTTCACGGTGAGATTTTTACAGAATCGATCGGCTGTCAATCCGGGACTTTGCGACCGAATTCGGTCGTGAAGCGATCGCTACGAATGTCGAGACTGCAGCCCCAGGCTTAGATTAGAACGAAGGCATCGTATCGTAGTGCATATTAATATTACCTAATTTGCCACAGTACTTGCGCGATTTTTTAAATTTATTTATTTCTAAAACACTTGGCCTATTTTACAATTTGGTTTTAGCCACACAACGTAAACCTGTCGGGTTTAGCTGTGTGCTGGCGAGCCGTTCATTTAAATTTTACAAAAAGAGACTGCTAATAATAAACATCTGTTGGTGTTACTATTACGATACTATTGCCAGTTAACAGTGCACAACGCAGTATTTAAATCAACCTTCACATTTCGAATTCGATTTGTTCATTCACAAAACGATCTTTATCAGATTTTGAAAGAGACTATTTTTTTCGAAAGTGCGCTGGACACGCCTTTTTAAAATTTTATAGGATCAATTTGATGATGTGGGTAACTAAGATTTCGTTGAATTGCCTAATATTTAGCCGTTATTAACCCATCACAGTCTTCTGCTGGATACGTGCGTCCTTTTGGCTCTCTCTTACACGGGTAACGTAACTTTATTTAGAGAAGAGTAGTTACAATTACAACTTCATCATCTTCCGACATCCCGAATCCAGTCATTGGATGCCACTCTGCCACAGCCTTACTCCACCTGTCATCACTGCGCCTTGCCAGCACCATAATTGCGTAACACACAATCAATCGTAATCTGAATCATTTTGAAGCAAACTGC
Organism: Apamea sordens; assembly: GCA_945859715.1. Taxonomy (NCBI): domain Eukaryota; kingdom Metazoa; phylum Arthropoda; class Insecta; order Lepidoptera; family Noctuidae; genus Apamea; species Apamea sordens. The sequence goes on from OX244002.1 coordinate 5,812,792, forward strand.
TAATCCATTGCTTCATAAGTTGGAAAAATTTGTCTGCTCAACACGTAAATAACGAAATGAATGTTGTTGAACTGTCAAAATAAAACCGAGTCCGATTGATTGTGTGTTACGCAATTAGGGTGCTGGGCTCCTACCCAATTCAAATTGAATTCCATAATACGCTAAAATAAATCATTATCATCAACTTACATAGCTAGCAGGAATCCGCTGGATGTGAGAAGCATAGTCGAGGTCGAAGTGGCGGTGCTCGGGAGAGGCTATGGTACTTAAATTTTATTTTGTACTAGCAGCGCCCCGCGGTTTCATCCGCATAAGTTTCGATCCCGTGGGAATATCGCGATAAAAGTATCCTATATGTTAATCCTGGTTATAAACTATCTGTGTGCCAAATTTCATCCAAATCCGTTTAGTAGTTTTTGCGTGAAAGAGTAACAAACATCCATCCACCCATACAAACTTTCACTTTTATAATATTAGTAGGATTTTCTTCATGATTTTGTTAATTTAATGTTATTTTTTTATTGTTTCCTGTGCGTGTCCAAAATAAAATAAAATAAAAACAGAGCAAAGCTCGTTTCTAAAACGTTAACGTTAAATTTATTTATTTCATTCTAGCCGCGCCCCGCGGTTTCACCTGCATAAGTCTCGTACCTGTGTAAAATATCGGGATAAAAAGTGTCTCATGTAGATATCATATCAAGCTCCTAATCCAGGTCATTGTCTAGCCTTGTGCCAAATTTCATCAAAATCCCTACAGCCGTTTTAGCGTGAAAGCGTAACAAATAAACATAAGTACAAAAACACATTTTTTTTTCTCTCTATTGTAATATTCGTTTAGTTTAGATTAATTTAGTAATTAAGTTTAAACAATAAAATGTTTAATGATATGGATCAGTGTTTTTCAACCTTTTTCATGGCGTGGCCCCCTTAGTACGGAAAATATTTCACGACCCCCTTCCCTCCGCTGCTTACTTTGCCTACCTTGGGTACCTTTTGGTTAAACAGAAAAATATATTAGAATGCCCACAATCAACCACTGAAGCTTTGAAGTGTTTGATTCCATTTGGAACCTCCTATAATTTTAAAGAAACGGCGGCCCCATTAAAGACGGCACTGTTGGCGCAGTGGTTAAGCGATTGACTGCTGCGCTGCGTGTCGCGGGTTCGATTCCCGCACGGAACAAATATTTGTATGGCCTACAAGTAGTTGTTCCGGGTCTGGCTGTTTGTGTATGTGAGTTTAAATGTTTGTAAACGCACCCACGATTCAGGAGAAATTCCTAATGTGGGGCAACGTTTTTATAAAAAAAGAGGCTTGGCGATCCCCTAGGGGGTCGCGACCCGCACGTTGAAAAACACTGATCTAGATAGAAAGCCAATTTTGGGCATAAAGACATCTTCAATGCCGTTACCGAATTTAGGCATAACAACAAAAACTTGTATTTCTATAATATCAAGGCTGCTGCGAGTCTATTTCCATAGAGAGTATCTATAGTAATAATAAAACTGGAGAGTTTGTTTGTTCGGACGAGGTAATCTTTGGAACTACCGGTCGGAACAAAAAAAAATGTTTTTGCATTTGATGGCCAGCCGGTCGATTCTGTAAAAATCTCACCGTGAAAACTCAAGTGAAGTGAGCTTGATGTGAGTTGTCAGTAGTGTCAATCCCTAGCATTATTAGCACTTCACGCTCACTTCACCTAAGTTTTCACGGTGAGATGGTTACAGAATCGCACTGCTGATTCTTGAGTTAGGCCTGTAGGCTAACATCACGCAACGCCCGAGCAAAAAGAAAAAAAGTCAGAAAGAACGGTAAGCGTAGAATCAATAGCGCGGGCGGGCGATGCGATGCGACGACGAGGTGGGTTAGGGAAACAAGACATTTCACGCGGACACAGTCACAGGCAGAAGCTAGTACTTACTACAATCTGTCAAATTTCTTTAATAGATTTTCAACTTTATCGCTGAAGTATTAAGGTTCAAGGTTGATTGGGAAAATTTGACAGTTTCGGGTAGCTTGACCTGCTGGCGTCTGTACATAATATAAATTAAAGCCGCTCTTCGTGTCTACGCAACGGATTTTGATGCAGTGTTCACCATCATTTAGAGAATTCATTCCGGAAGGTTTATGTGTATAAAACAATAATTTATACAAATAAAAAATAAAACAAAATAAATAGTAGCCACCGGTACCGGGAACGGAGTTCAAGTTACCGGCGGTCAGGGTTCCAGAGAGAGGAACTGAGGAACCAGCTACCCACCGAGAGCCTCCTTTTTTTTTTTTGAGGATGGAAATCATCATATGACTCCTCCCGCTCTGGGTGGAGCAGGAGGGAGTGTCAGACTCTTACTGACTAAAACCCACCCGTGTTCCTTCCTTAGCCCTTTATGTTCCAGGGCAGCGGTAACCCTTTCGGACGATCCCGCTACCCTACCGAGAGCCTCCTCAGGTATTGATCGAGGCTCTTGGCTATTAATCCATTGGCTGTCACGACTATCGGCTCAATGATCGCTGAGTCCAAAACCCACATGTCGACAAATCTCGTAAATTATAAAAAAAAAAAATAAGTCTCGATATTTACTCAAGTCATAAAAACAGTGCGAAGCAGGTTTAGGCCGCTAGTATTAGATAATCGATCATTGGATCTTTGGCATTTGCAGAACCTTGTACACTGCTTGGAAATATACCTATTACATCAGAGGGGCAATTCTCGTAATTTTAAGAACGTTCACAGTAATCTCAGTCTCAATCTGTCAAAAATACTGCTAATTTCCCTACATTTTGACAAGTTTTTGACATTTGTTTGTCGCCGACATGAGACTGCGACTAGATTTTGAACGTTTTAAATTACGAGAATTGGCCTTCAGATTACGAAAAAACAATTGAATACAATAAAGATTTAATTATAGGATGATGCAAGGACAGCCAGTCCAAGCTGGAAACCGATCGCACAGGATAGAGACAAATGGGCATCTTTGGAGAAGGCCTTCATCCAATATGGGGTTCCTACAAATATTGCTATATCAAACTAAATTAGGTTATATTATGTTAGTTAATAATTAACAAGCTAAGAAGTAACGGCAACAAACTATTTAACCGTATTATAAATAGTAATAAGTAAAACAATTTAAAGAAAAACTTGAAGTGAAATAAATAAATTAAATTAGTTAAGTAACTCAAACTATCATCATCTGCCTAGCCTTTTCCCAACTATGTTGGGGTCGGCTTCCAGTCTAACCGGATGCAGCTGAATACCAGTATTTTACATGGAGCGACTGCCTATCTGACCTCCATAACCCAGTTACTGGGTAATACGATACCCCGTGGTAAGACTGGTTGTTAGACTTTCGGGCTTCTGACTACCTGTAACGACTGTCAAAGATCGACGAATGACAGCCGGGACCAACGACTTAACGTGCTTTCCGAGGCACGGACAAAAGTAAGTAACTAAAACCAATGTAAAGTAATTAGTAGGAAATAAAATGCTTTTTTATTTTTTTTATTTTATTTTAATTTATATTATAGGATGATTAAGATGAGACTACGAAGATTAAAAGAGAAAGAGAAAAATTAAAAGTTTTTTTTTTCCATTTACCTACTATCAATTCTAATCTAATCTCAGTGCCATTCAGGGCAAATGTTTACTTCTCCCTTTTCTACACAACTCTGTCTTTTGCTAGTCAGCCATGCTAGTCCCGCCATTTTCCCCATGGCTTGGATGTCGTGGTGCGATGATTGGGACCCAATCGGTGTTTCTTTTACATTTTTTTGTTTTACAAAACGTTGCCCCACACTAGGAATATCTCCTGTATCGTGGGTGCATTTACAAACATTTAAACTCACATACACAAACAGCCAGACCCGGAACAACTACTTGTAGGCCATACAAATATTTGTTCCGTGCGGGAATCGAACCCGCGACCACTGCGCCAACCGTGCCGTTGACAGTTAGCTACTGATGGTAGCCAGTATAATTATAACTGTGAGTATAATAATCGCCACTGTTATAGATTCTTGGGACATTAAAACCAGGGATAGATAGGTTTTTCTAAGCATTTCTGTATGCCAAAACTGGTGATAGATAGGTAATTGGGTTCGGCCATAGCATAATCAGCATATAAAGTTCCCACTGCTGGCACACAGGCCTCCGCTCAATGAGAGTGAGTGGGTCGTAATCCACCACGCGGGCCCAGTGCGGATTGGTAGATGTCATATGTCTTCGAATTTTTGGTTCTAGGACATGCCGGTTTCCTCACGATGTTTTCCTTCACCGTTTTGAGAGCAGTGGTGATGAAATAATTTACACAAAGTAAAGCGCTTGTCTAGGTTCGAACCTATGACCTACAACTCTTTAGTCGTGGCCGTTATCACTGGGCCACCACAGCTCTGGGGGCCTACTCCGAAGTGCAAAGTGCGAATGTTCGGATCGGACCGACACATGGCCGAACCGAATATTATTGAAAAATGCGAAAAAAGTTCGTATCAGCTCAGTTGGGTCGGGACCATAGTCAATATTCGAAAGAGTGTAGGAGAATAGGATCGGAACCGACCGAACCAAATTATAACTTCGTAGCAGGAAACGGCCGAACATTCGGCCGATACTACTTCGGAGTAGACCCTCGGCCGGAGTAGTCCATTTACTAAAACTTAAAACTACAATGCTAACCACAGTTATCTTCTTAAGCATCATTACTTTAAATTTAGCGTACCTACTCTTCAATTCCTCGTCATTTACTTTGAAGGTTTGTTTACCAAAACAGTAACTTGCAAACTGGTAACATGTTAATGACTGGTTGAACCGGTCGGTATGGCGGGAAACCTGCAAGATTATATAACAGATAATATTGACGACCCGTGTTAAGGTCGCACACAGTTAACGACGCGCTAATGCTTGTTTAAGTAACTTTGAAAGCGATGTGGATAGATCCTAGTTTCTTATTCTGTATCGTGGGTTACCTTCTTTCTTATATATCTATGGAAGGTATGATTACTACGCTTGCTAAATAAAATGTTTTTTTTTAAACAGCATCACCTGTTATCACCAAAGGGTAAGGTAGAGGTGTCCCTATAGTATATTATAGTGTATTGTATTGTATGTGTTTTATATGGGCCTTGATGCCTGAAATAAATGGATAAATAAATAAATAAATAAATAGTACAGACGCCAGCACATCAATCTACTACAATCTGTCAAATTTATTTAATAGATTTTCAACTTTATCGCTACAACATTAAGGTTTAAAGTTGATTGGGAAAATTTGACAGTTTCGGGTAGCTTGACCTGCTGGCGTCTGTACACCCATTACGCTAGTCATGTTTAAGTTCCTTATAAATGGGGGCGAGCCTATTTTCATCAATTAGGCACAAATCCAGGATGCTACTGAGAAATTCCAGTTTTAATAAATTAATTATTAAATTTAATACCACTTCACCCGACCCAGGAATTGGACCCAGGACCTCATGCTCAGAAGTAGCGCTTGCGACCACTACACCAACGGGGTAGAGGAAGTGTATATAGACCGATGTGTGAAACGCGTAGATCCATTTTTCCTTAAAGAGCTCTATTTGGTACTGCTTCATTTGCTTCTCAAACCCTTTTTCCAATTATTATATAAAGTATTTTCAAACGATAATAATCTACTAACATAAGCTTGTAACAGACTAAATTCCATGAATCGGCACAAAACAGATAGGTACCGAAGACCGGCTCCATACATCGAGAGAAAACAATCGCAACACAATCGTCCTTTTCTTCTGAGAAAATCGTGACAGTTACCTGTCATGTAGTGACACGTTTTTGAACTTTGGTACACTTATGAAATAGATCGTGATATTAACGACCAAAAAAAAAAAAATCTAGGTATAATATTTTGTTTAAAGCGATAAAACATAGCCCATGACACTTTCACTGTCGCTGTGGCATCACCATTAATTAAGGATTTAACGAGTTGAATGCAACCATGCACTTGCAGACGCAAAATGACATTAATGTTTACATTATAAAGTATTAACTATATTACTTTAATTATTGTGAATGTGACGACTATGTGAGTGATTTTTACATTTGTTTTTTTTTTCAGTTAGTTTTATGGTCTGGCAGTTTGAGTATTTTATGTGGCCTACCCAAATGTCATTTTTGTGGTGTTGTTCGTCGAGTCGTTGAGCTCTTTAGGTTCTGAGTTGAGCTACACGATTACTGACAAATGCTTGCACTGACAGGCCCACTCAAATCTGTCTTGTCAAGTGGCTCTGTCCTCATATGACCATTTCAGACACATCGAAATGGTCCTCACATGTGCTGACTAAGATTATTTATGTCCTAGATTTTAAAAGAGACTGTGACTCCTGAGTTTGTGTTTCTTCTCAGAGTACTTAGTCGGATAGGATACGCCACCTCATCTACTTATTAAAATACTAGCTTCTGCCCGCGGCTTCGCCCGCGTGGATGTCGGAAATTATCCCACGGGAACGTGCTAACAGGATAAAATGTATGTGCTTCCCCAGAATGTCATCTATCTCGCGGGCCCTTTGTGGCTAATTACAGTAGAAAACCAATTGTGTCTCATTAGTGGTGATTAAGAGGGTACCTATATGATATCTTTACCTAAGTACCTACCTAATTAAAAAAAAAACTCAATAGCAGAAAATTAAATACCTACCTAAATACTTAAACCTATTTCTGATGATAACTAATCTAAACTCAATAAATAAGCAAAATCCCTAAAAACTAATATCTATACGAATGACTAATCCTACCTAACAGTATTATAAAATAACCTACGGTCACTACGTACACTATCAAATATACTACCTATACTTTAAAATTAAAATCTATACCTACGACTCATATAAAAATAAACCTAAATAACTCTAAAAACTAAAAGGAATAAAAATGAACTCCACTGCGGGTGACCCAACCTACGACAAACTTAGTATTTGCGGTTGGTACAGTACAGACAGTGGTAATCGGGTATAGGGATCGAACCGCAAAATTAAGTTTGTTTTTTATTGTATATACTTTTCCGGGATAAAAAGTACCCAGTGTGGTGCCCAGGATATTAAAGAATAATTATACCAAGTTTCATCGTAATCGAACCGGTAGTTTTTGCGTGATGCCTGAACAAACAGACAGACAGACAGACAGACAGACAGACAGACAAAAATTTTTTTAATCACATTTTTGGGTTCGGTGTCGGTCTAGTAACACCCCCTGTAAATTATTTTTTTGATATTTTCAATGTACAGAATTTTCACTTCTACAGATTTATTATAAGTATAGATGATTGACGTGATGACGTGTAAAAGTGTTTGTATAAACTTACTAACGGAAATAAAATTAGTTATCATTTAACAAATTGACTTTAATAGTGTTAATAATCTGGACGGATAATGTAACAGGTTTATTTGCGATAATGTTTATTGAACATTAAAGTTGACTTGAAATTACCTACAACCATCCTGTGTAGGTAATTAGGAACTATTTATATTTGCATAGTTAAAAGTTACCTACAACTGAATTACAGCAGTGCGTGTTTACATGTGAAAACTGACAATAAATAGGTCTAGATCACGGTCTAGATAATCATTAAATTTAAAATTGCACGCCCTCTATTGCTTCACATTTAAAATGTTTGTACCTATGTGTAAAAACTCTCAGATGAGTTTCGTATTATGTTACTAGCATATACCTGTCTTAATTATTGAATTACGTATTTACCTTGCTTTGTGCTACTTCGGCTTCATACTTGTTTAGGTTCGAAGGAAAAGGACAATAGAAAAGAAAACTGAATTTCCACTAAACTAGCGTAGCGTATGTTAGCGCCATCTGTGTTTAAGATATTAAAATACACTGTGTATGCAGTTCTCGATTATTCATACTAGATGGCGCTAGTTGTTAGATTCGAACGATGGTTTTCATTCTTGAGCTAAATGCGATATGTAAAGGAAAGTAGGTATATTTCATGAAAGGGTAGGCAGCAGTATATAGTAACCACCTGTTTCTCCATTTAGTATTAAAACCTGATCAAATGCGTCCTTATTAAATCACCGCAGAAAAAGAGCAGGGAATATTTTAAATCACAACTTTGATTGTTAACAAACAGGACGACTGATAAATGCCAACATCCTGTTGTTTCCCGAGAATTTCCTCGGATGAAAAATGACAGCTTCCCCACTCTTTCCAAATAATTCTTTGTCGGGAACCGCACGGAACTCCAAATATGACTAGAGGCAGGCGCGGATCCAGCTCTCAAAAAAGATTGTGGTCACAGCCACCCGAAAATCGGCCAAGTTCGAATCGGAGTAAAAACTCGCTCATGATCGATATATAGTGCATTCCTACAAAGGATATATTTACAAAATATATGACGCCCTGACCAAGATTTTGTACAGGTAGTCACGACCCACGTCGGCAAAGCCGTGGGGCAAACACTAGTAGGTACCTAAATTAATTAACCTGCTTATAAAATGTTAGATGGTTCGCTCACGAACATTACAAAAGTAACTGTGTGTTTTTTTGCACATCACAATGTCACATTTAGACTCTAAAGTTCTAAACTACTATACCGATTTTAATAAAAATTTTAAGACTAAGTACCTTTACCTACTTTGCTGCGTTCCGAATCACGCACAATTCATTGTATTTTTATTTTTATAGGATATAATATCACTAGCCTATCGACCTCAATAGACCGTGAAAGTGTGACGTCACAAGTCTATTAGGGTCCATCGTGCCCACGACGGTGGATCCGCGCGCGCTTGGCTAGAGATCATCATCATCTGCCTTTTCCCAACTATGTTGGGCTCGGCTTCCAGTCTAATTGGATGCAGCTGAGCAACAGTATTTTACAAGAAGCAACTGGCTATCTGACCTCCACCACGCATTTACTGGCTAACACAAAACCCCTTGGTAAGACTGGTTGTCAGACTTTCAGGCTACTGATGAGCCGTAACGACTGTGAGAAACCCACAAATGACAGCTGAACCAATGGCTTAACGTGCTTTCCGAGGCACTGAGGGAGGAGTCCTCGGTAGGTAAAGATGGTTACCCATCCACGGGACAACCGCGGCAACGATTGACCCGTGTGGCTGTTATGACTTAGGTACATAAGTTAGAGGTATCTACTACTACGCCAATGAATGATTCGCGGAATGATTGGAATTATTTAAACTTCATAAGATCTAACATCGAAACTTTGGTTTGTTAAAACTTTACCCAATGTACTCGTATGTAACTTTACATGTTATTATTTTCTCTTACAACTTACTTATCTGCCAATAAGTATTATTAAAGCCTGTTCTAGGTAAACTTCGAGCCATTAATTGTTGTTTAAGAATGTTTTGAATACAAGTTCCCGAGACTATGTATGGAAGTTGTTAACTATGTATACATTAAGTTGGTACGAAAGTATGTGAATCAGGTATTTTAGAAAGATTCCGCTATATTGTGTGTAACATAGGTGCGCTATGTTTTGCCAACAATTATTTTCTATAATCCCTCTTAAGAGAAATTTCACTGTATCGTGTAATTCAGTGCATCTTTTTCTTTTTATTTCATTAAGAAAAGGACATAGTTTAGTCCTGTCAAATATCTCCATAGACAAGTTTAGTGATAAAAAAATTGGTAACTAAAAATACGTCAATTTACGTCAGGCGCTGGCTAATTTGACAGGACTAAACTAATATCTATTTATCTTCTGTCCTTTTCTTAAAGATATAGAAAGAAAAAGATGCACTGAACTTAAATTTAGTTTAGTTTGTGAACAAGGGAATCGGCGCCATTGTGCTGCGCTATGTTTTGCACAATAATGATTTTCTATAATCTCCCAATCTTAAGAGTTTGACTGTGTCGTGTAATTGTTGAAAGTTTAAAAAAAAAAAAATCGGACAATAATTAACCTTATTCACTAATATAACAATTCAAACTGTAACAGGTTATCATAGTTCCTCCCTTGCTTCATCATCAACGACCCCATCGACGGCCATTTTGGAATACTTCTCCAAGAAGTCTTCCCAGAACTGCTTCCTCTCTCCAAGAGGGTTGGTCTTCATCCTGAGTTGCTTCGTGATGTGGAGGTAGTCGGTGTCAGAGTCTTTGCTTATTGGCTTCCATGTGAAGCCTTTTAGAACTTGGTCATTTGTTGATGGAGTCGGGTTCCTGAAATTAAATTTGGCTGATAAAATAGTCGGTACAGAGTAAAGTGGAATGAGGGATATTATGGCTCTGCTTTGTAACTGTACTGGTGAGTCAATTCACTTATGATTTTAGTATCTTAATAAACGTAGGTATCTGCCTAGTTTAATAAAAAATGGAAACTTGTAAAGGTTGTGTTTTGATAAAAGTTTTGTAAGAGACTGTTATTGACGTGTAGCGATAACGTAAACGTATTTTTTTAAAATGTAGTACGTTACATTTTGAGTACCTAACTTTGTTGTAGTTTTACAACAACTAGGATCGTTACTTGCAAACCAATTGCTTTCAACGTTACACTGTCGATACATAACAAAAACAGATATAATAAACCTAAAACACATTTAAACATACCTCGTTTTAGCAAAGTTGCTCCACAGGCGGACCATCTTCTTCATCACTTTCACCTCATTCTGTTCACTTGGCAGGCTCAGAATCTGATCGTAACTCTTTTTGATACGAGAACATACTTGCAAGTAACACAATTCATCACCGACGGTGGCTCCATGGTGACCCATACTCGTCCGTGCCCTGGACATCAATAACTGGCTGTTCTCATTCCACTGTCCCCTGAAGTCAAAGACATAGTAAAATACATCAGATGACAGATCTCCCGCTAGTTTATGAGCAGCTAAATCTACAGCATAGTTCTGTAATACATCCGCCATGTACACAGCATACTCCAGAATATTTCCGTAATGAAGTAATTTATCCTCCAAATAAAAGTTTACAATATCTTTCCCAGCTTCTATGTATTTAGAACTTTTACGTACGAATCTAAAGTTGGTCCTGATCGGAAGTTTTACTATGTTCTTTTCAATATCATCAGTCACGAGTTTCGGTTCAAATATTAATTGAGATACTGTGTCTAGACCCTCTCGAGAATTGAAACCAATTATAACGGGAACATCATTAACTACTTTCCCGTTTTCCGGTAATGTTGTAAGAACTGCATCTTCGGTATCATCTTCAATAGTTGGCGCGAAAGGAAACGAACTTATCTGATATTTGTCGATCGAGTCAGTATCTAAGGTATCAACTTCAGCGAGTAGAATTTTTTCGACATCCAACTTCTGTAGCTCCTCTAACAACTCCTTGCTATCAGCCGCTGTAATATTCAAGACTCCTCCGAGTTGGAATGCCTTCTCTTTAAGATTTTTAGAGAAATACATGGCTTCCAAAGACGTTCCACTTTGAAGGATTGCACCGGAGAATAAGCCCTTGGCTTTTTCTGAATATAGTAGTATATCAGCCAGTGCAGCTCCACCACGACTTCCCATCAGTGTTACTCTTTCCGGATCACCACCGAACTGTTCTATATTGTCCTGTATCCATTCCAGTCCTAATATAAAGTCTCTTAATCCATTATTGCCTTTGATGACACCATCTTTAGTGGACAAGTATCCGAGAATGGCAAGTCGATGGCTGATGGTGACGACAATGACACCTTCTTCAACCAAGAAGTCAGGAGAATAAGTGTCAGTGCCATTGAACCAAGTTCTGAACTGATCATTGTAGTCAAAGACAATGACGGGAGCATTTCCTTTGACATCGGGCGTGAAGACGCTTACGTAGAGGCAGTCTTCGGAGCCAGATATACCAAAAGGCTCGTTATTCCTCACACTGGAGCTGAACTGCATGCATGTTGGTTTGTTCTCAAAAGCTTCCAGGTTGCCATTCCAACCATTGTGCGGTTTTGGGGGCTGAAATTATAAAATTTCATGTTAGTGGGATTAAGATAAATTGTAGTTTGTACGCTGACACAAATATTTAATTAAAGTTTTAATTGATTTGATTAAAACTTGAAATAATTTAGCAAGATATACTACTCTATAAAAGAAACCTTTCCAGTAATTAAAACCAACTCACAAAATCGTTTTCCGCTGAAAACAATCAAATCCATTTCCCTTGAATAAACCCTGAAGGTTTTTCTTTTTTACTTTTCATCTATATACATACATATAATAAATTTGTAGAAAAGTGGTGTCTGTACAATGGAAATATATAAAAAAAAAGTAGCAGAGGTTGTTATTATATCGATGCCGAACCCGAAATTGCAATTAATTTTTTTTTTGTCTGTTTGTCTGTTTGTCTGTGTGTTTGTGCACGCTAATATCAGAAACGGCTTATTCGATTTAGATGCGGTTTTCACCAATATATTGTAGTAAGCTTCACTTAACATTTAGTGTTTATTTCATGTCAATCGGTTCATAAATAAAAAAGTTATGTCAATTTAAAGAATCACGGCGAACATTTTTGTTAAGGTATTCTATCAGAGTACGTACACGCCTCGCGCCTGCGTGTCCGTGGCTATATAAAGCGCGCTGAGAGCCGCGCCGCTGACCCACCGACCCTTGCCCGCTGAAGTGCCAGCCCGCGCCGTAGCTGAGCCTGTAGCTTTAAATTCCCCGACTGAGACCTCTGAGTTTGTTTCGGCCTTTCTTCTCAGAGATAGTCCTAGGAAACGCCGCGCTCATCAAAGCATTAATAATACTAATTCGGTCCAGCCTGTCCCCTTGCTGCCCTCTCCCAGCGACGCCCTAAGCCGAGGTTCGTACCCCACAGGGGGTGCCCTTAGCGTGCAGTCGCTTAGTTTTAATCTAGATGTAGCCCTGGCTGGAGGCTTTAAGAATTCTTAAGGCAACCACAGGATAGTCCGGTTGTAGTCACGACCTCTCAAGGTCAACAACGTGATGCCATTCATAAAAAAAAAAAAAAAACGTTCCGCTGCCATAAGGACTCAGTTATTCGTAGCGATCGCACGTATCCTGGAGAGTATAGACGAATAGTTGCATTCGATTATTGCGATTCACTTGAATACTGACTGTTTGCATATTTCATTTATTTATATTTTAGGGTTTGTAGGTAAGGTTATTTTTCTTGATTTTCTTTAAAATTTTGTAAATAAATATTGTAAGCATTTGTTATAAGGTTAGGCATTTCTTTCCTTGATTTTCGGTATACTTATCTTAATTTGTATTTAGGGTTTGTATATAAATATTATAAGTATTTGGTATAGGTTAGGCATTTCTTTTCTTGATTTTCTTTATTAAGTATAAGTTCATTAGCTCAGGTTAGTAATAAATTTTGTCTAGCAATTCTTTTGTTTTATAAAGTTAGTACACACGGCTACACATCAAGCTATGCAAAACCAGTATTGGCTGACCGTTCATTGTGAGAAAATATCATACAAAGTGAGGCCAAGACAAACTGGTTTGGTTTACACGTCTTAATAACACTTATTACTTAAACTGTGATAATTTTAGATTGTATAATAATCTGTAAGTATTTATAATTTAATTATAATATAACTGTGTGTTAAGTAGTAAGTACTATTTTATTGTAAGAATGCCTCGAAGAAGATCCAACCTCTCCCAATTTAGCAGAAATGCTAAAAGGATGAAATTAGTTCGATCACAGGAATCTGAGGAAGGTCGTGAGGCAAGGCTCTCTACAACTCGGGAACATCGGACTAGGTTTCATGCTGCAGAAACTTCGACTCAGCGAGAATCTCGACTGAGTTCAAATCGTTCTCGAATGATGACAACTCGAAATAGGGAAAACGGGGAACAACGAAAGGCACCTTTATCTGTCGATCGTGAAGCTCACACGCTATCGCGTGAGTCTGAGACTTCTGCGAACCCATAATGATTCTTAGAAATTTAAGCCCCCCAAAACTTTGCAATGGCACCAGGTTAAAAGTGACCAATTTACAACGAAATCTGATAGAAGCAGAGATTTTAACAGGGTGTGGAAAAGGTGAAAGTGTTTTCATTCCTCGGATTCCTCTCATTCCAAACAATTTTCCATTTAGTTTTAAACGAGTCCAGTTTCCACTTTCCAGTCAGCCTATGTTTTACGATGACAATTAATAAAGCCCAAGGTCAGACGCTGAAAGTTGTGGGTGTAGATCTAAGTATCAGCTGTTTCTCGCATGGTCAGTTGTATGTGGCTCTGTCACGGGTTTGCAATCCTAGGAGCCTGTATGCTTTCATCCCCGATGGCCATACGTCAAATATCGTATACAGAGAAGCATTACTGTAAAGTAAATTTTTAGCTACCCAAACGACGGTATATGTAATTCAAAATATGCTGCCCGAAAAGTCACTATTCCACGCGGACGAAGTCGCGGGCACAGCTAGTTTTAACTATAAATCTTAGAGTCGTTCAAATATTTAAGTGTTTTCACAGTTTGGGTTAGCCCAAATACTTTGCTAATGTCCCCTTACGGGGTTTGCCCTTACCTGAAATCTTAATTGTTCGGTCGGTGTTTCTGCAAAAGGTATTCCTTTAAACGTATAGAAATCCTGCTTTTTAAATATCGTTTTTTCTACTTTACCCACAACAACACCTTGTTTTAAACTTATTTCTACTGTCTCATTACAGAAACAATGATTAATTATAAAAATTGTTAAAAAAACTATTAACGTTTTCATTTTTGTTGATTGATTTTAATATTTTTATCGATTTATTATTGTGAGTATTGAATTAACACATTGTGTTTGATAGCGACTAGTTTACTAAGACTACAGATAACAAAAGGAGTACGTGTTCTTTGTATTATCTTTTGTAGATAATAATTAGTTATCCAAAACTCATTTATCTGGATTTTCCGTACATTCGGTTTAACCGATTATTTGGCAACTATCTTCGATTATACATGGCTGAGTTCTAAGCCCGGTATAACATAGCAAATTACATAACATCACGCCCGTAATCCCCAAAGGGTTAGACAGCGGTGCACCTATACCCTATAGTACGCCCACATTTCGCCAGTTATGTATGTTTTTCAGTAACCCAGTCTCTGGGCTGCTACTGAAAAATTCCAGGTGGGAAAACCCAATAACCTTTTGGCCGACCCGGGAATTGAACCCAGGGAATCATGTTCAGTAGTAGCGCTTGCGACCACAAGACCAACGAACCCTGTATAATATACAACGTGGCGCTACAATGGCGACATTAATTTAACACACGGGTAGGGCTAGTGCCCAGTAATCATAAAAATTATAAAAACATGAAAAAAATCGTAACTTGAAAACTTCCACCTGCGCCGCTCGCCGACATAAGGCTCTCTCTCTTTCCTTCAATTCGCCTTCTCTTAAATTTGCACGTTATTTGTTTTAATTACATTGATGCGATGTTATGATCCGTGACCCTGGCAAATGACCCCTGCGCTACAGTTCTTTAAGTCAGGTTGCTCTAAGATGCTATTTTAGAAAATTGTTAATAAATAAATAAATATTAATGTTTAATTAAATTAAAATATATCCATAAAACTAAAACGCGAAACCGTATACTTGTGTTAAATTAATGTCGCCATTAAAGCGCCACGCTGTATATTATCATATTTTCGATTAACAGTCGTGATTCGCTCACCAAGGCAAACTAGTTGGTCATCGTAAAAAACCTTTAGTAATTAGCATAATAAATTCATGTTTTCTGTTTATTGCTTCTGGCATCCATTAAAACCTTACCCACAATGTGAAAATAGCGTCTGGGCCATTAGATTGTTGAATATAGAAGGGAAAGTCTTTATGATGGTGCACTGTCATGAGACAACAAAATAATGGATAATACTAGATATATAAATCTAGATCGCTAGAAAAATATTTCAACCATCATTGAAAATAGATACACAGACATAGTAATTGTCTTTATAAGACTAGCTTCTGCCTGCGGCCTCTCCCGCGTGTATATCGGAAATTATCCCACGGGAACGTGCCACCGGAACAAAAAGTCTTTCCCCAAGATGCCATCTATCTCCTTGCCAATTTTATCGGAATCCGTTTAGTGGTTTATGCGTGAAAAGGTAACATACAGACAGAGGTACTTTCGGATTAATGATATTTTATTGTATGGATTTTTCCAAAGAATAGATTATGAGCATTGGACCAAATCTAAATTCTGACGATTCTGGTATCTGCTTGGCCTAAAAGCGATGCTTTAGCGTGCTGTTTTTTAAATAAAAATGACAAACTACACAAAAAATAATTTATTTATAACATTATTTACAAACATAAAATCCAATTTCACTAATAAACTATAGTTCATCTTTGACATCCTTGACGACCCCATTGACTGCCATAGCCTTGTACTTGGCGAGGAAGTCATCCCAGAACTTGATCCTGTCTTCGTGAAGGTTGTTCTTCATCTGCAGTTCGTCGCTGATGACGAGGCACTCCTTGTTTTCTTTGGTAGCTGGGGTCCAAATGAAGTCACTGCCTTCAGGCGTAGGATTGCTGAGAACAAAGGAAAAATTATATTATAATAATTTTGATAATATCCCTGGACATTTCACACAGCGCCATCTAATCCCAAGCTAAGCAACCTAATGCTTGTGTTATGGTAACAAGATGGCTGATAAACTACTTATATACATTTTTTTTTTGTAAATACATTCATATTATAGATAGAAAAACACCCAGACTCGGAACAAATACATGTAGGACTTACAAATATTTGTTCTGTGCGGGAATCGAACCCGCGACACGCAGCGCAGCAGTCCGATCGCTCAGCCACTGCGATAACCGTGTGTGTTGTTGTTGTTGTGTGTGTTGTATTATTTGAATATTCTTATAGGAGGTTTACACTGACTAGGGAGGGGGATGGAACATCATAATTTAAAGCTGCCTGTGTTCTGGGCACGTTTCCGTATGACACCGATGCGGATGACTATTTCGACGCCTAATTAGTGTCCTTTTGTTTTTGTATTTATTTGTATAGTTGGGCTGATTTTTCCAACGCCAGATAATTTTATCCGAGGAATAATTTAGAGTTTCTGACAGTGCTTACATACAAGAACAGCTGTCAGACGTCAATTTTATTCCACGAATAAAAATTATCTGTCGATTGAAAAATCAGCCCTTTTTTTTTGTGGATGGGAAATCATCAAATGACTCCTCCCGCTCTGGGTGGAGCAGGAGGGAGTGTCAGACTCTTACTGACTAAAACCCACCCGTGTTCCTTCCTTAGCCCTTTATGTTCCAGGGCAGCGGTAACCCTTTCGGACGATCCCGCTACCGTGGCAGGCTTCAGCCCTATCGGGCCCGGTCGCTTATGCTGACATCTCTTTGAGGCGCGTGTGGAACACGTACACGCCGTCCGGCACGGGCCTAGTCCTGATCGGACGGAGAGCTACCCATTACTCTCCGCCCGCAGGCCCGCGCCCTCAGCCTTCAGGGAGAAATCAGCCCTTAGGGCCAATTTTTCCAACGCCAGATTTTTTTTATTTTCTTTTTATTGATAAGGGCTCACTCTTGACCTCAATCCAGCCCAGAGGCAGGGATGAGATCTACGGTGGAACGAGCTTGCCCAGAAGAAGCCTATTCACTCTCGCCTTGAAGATAACAGATACAGTTCTTCCATACAAAAACTGTTAGACGTCAATTTTATTCCACGAATACTTAATAATAATTATCGGTCGATTGAAAAATCAGCCCTTATTGATTTAATTTAGTACCCAGTAAAGTAAAAGTTTATAATATGTAGCAAATATTACATAGTTCTATTAATTTGAGCATATCATTTTCTAGTGGCGAAATCTGGGTTTTACTCTATGTACTGTCTCTGCCTATCTTCGGTAATACAGGCGTTATGTTATGTGTGTTATCTATTATACAAATATTACTTTTTTTGCATAATAAACTTCATATTTACGAGAGGTAGACGAAAATACACTCTCTAATTGATTTATTAAAGCAATTTCCTGGTTTTCTTTTTAAACTTACCCAGATATAGCGAAGTTCGTCCATAACTTAACCATGTTTCTAATAACTTTCAGTTCTTCAGCGTCTTCATCTTGCAAAACTTTTTTATAAAGCTTGTTAATTGGTTTACAAACAAAGAGATAGCACAGTTCATCTCCAGTCGCGGCGCCCCATGTTCCCTCCATCGTCAACGCACTATCAACAATCTGGTTCTTCCTCATATTAAGTTCTCCGCTATAGTCAAACGTGTAGTAATACACAGACGAACTAGACTCGTTCACATATTTCCTCACTGCATAATCTAAAGGATAAAAACTCAACACATCTGCAGTATAAGTCAGATATTCTCCAGGTTTGCTTATTTTCACATAACCTTCATCGAAATAGATTTTCTTCACTTCGTCGATAGCACGAAAGTAGATATTCGAGTTCAATTCGAAATGGAAATCAGCTCTCACAGGAATCACCATGAGGAAATCTCGATCAGCGAATGTAAGGTATTGAGGCTTACGAAGATAACGTTCATTGATTTCGATACCCTCTCTAGAATTGTATCCGATCATGATGGGTATATCTATGTCAATCGGGCCGTCATCAGGTAGATGGGTGATGATCGCATCAGGGTGATCTGGCTCAACTACCGGTCCAAAGGGTACAGTCGCCGACTGTGTTCTTCTACCTTCGTCGGCATCTACTGAAACTGAATCATGTGTAACGATGTCTATTGAAGATAAATATGATAATTCAGCGAGTAAATTGGAGCTGGTTACGGCAGTTTTTTCGAGTACTTTGGCAAATGCTGTTGCCTTTTCTTTTGGGTTCATTGGCATATACGCAGGATTCCACGCAGTTCCACTTTGTAGTATTGCTTTACTGAAAAGCCCTTTAGCCTTGGGTGAATTTACCAAAAGATCTACAAGGACTGCTCCGCCCTCGACTCCCATTAAAGTGACCCTATAGGGGTCTCCACCAAACTTGTCCACGTTTTGTTGCAGCCATTTTAGAGCTAAAATAACATCTCTAATTCCATTATTTCCTGGTAGTTTTTCATCGTCGAAGGCTAAAAAGCCTATGGAGCCGACTCTGTGATTGATTGTGACGAGAACCACATCTTCTTTTACTATGAAATCTGGACCAAAGTCTCGGGAAGAGTTGTGTGTTATTTTGAAAAGTTCATTGTATAGGAAGACTATGACTGGCATGCTAAGTTCCTCATCGCTTGGTAGTTTTGGAGTGTACACGCTTAGGGTTAAGCAATCATCTTGGCCACTGAATCCATATTTTTTTATAGGTCTAACTGGGAGATTCATTTGAGAGCATGGTTTTCTTTCTTTTTTGGCTTCTAGAACGTCAGTCCATCCTTCATGCGGTTGTGGAGCCTGGAATATAGAAGCAAAATTGCTGATTTATGTCTAATTAGGTATTTGTTTTCGAGAGCAGTGGTGGCCTAGTGGCAACGGCCCGGATTTACGAGTTGTAGGTCGTGGGTTCGAACTCAGCGCTTTACTTTGTGTAAATAATTTGATCACCACTGCTCCCAAAAAGATGAAGGAAAACATCGGGAGGAAACCGGCATGTCCTAGAACCAAAAATTCGAAGACATGTGACATCGACCAACCCGCACTGGGCTTGCGTGGTAGATTATAGCCCACTCCGTCTCGAAGAGAAGAGGCCTGTGTCCCAGCAGTGGGAACACTATAGATTGATTGTGCTATTTGTTTTATCAAATCTACTATACTATGGAGTCATTAAAAATGGGTGAGAATTCAGACTTTCTACTGCCTTTTGTAAGAATATAGTTTACTTTGCGGTAGAAACCTTTGGTAGAAACTATGAAAATGAGCTAAGTTTTGATGTCAATATTGGAAAATAAAATAGTGGGACAGTACCCAGCGGGGCGACGTCAGTGAATACTATTATAACTTCGTAGATATGGACCCAACTTTTAATATATACGAGCATAGGCGGATAGATGCAGATACGGTGTTGTTAATATTATACTTTGTTATTTTATATTCATCTAATGTTACAACTTCTGTCTTAATGCAGGAACTGTTAGTATCGTAATGTTATTCGCATTTGTAATGAACCAAAACTATAACTTGTGAACAGTTATATGTATGTAGGTGTCTATAAGAATTTAGGAGCAGTCTACTGCTGGATATCTCAAATATCTAATTAAATATTATTACCTATTTGTTTAGTTTTATTAAGTGAGATGTTTATGTTTTTATGTATTTTTTTGTCTCCTTTACTCTTTCACACGCTGTTTACATATCTCTTTCTATTGTCCTATCGCAGGTATGCTGGAAGAGATTTCTTATGAAATAAGCATCACCTTTGTACCTATTTTGCTGTTCTGTTTTTTTTCCTGTCTGTTTATATATGTGTGTACATAAATGGTAAAATAAATAATTACAAGCCACTCCTCGCCAATCCTCGGCCAAACTCATTCACTTTTTATTAGCTTACAATATATTTGTGATATTAATAACCTTTAAAAAAACAAAACCTTTACGCGGTCTCCATAACCAGCACATTATAAATAGGTACTCAATTTAATGAAGTAAGTAAAGTAAAACTCACCAAGAACCTAAGTGCACCAACCGGCGGTTTCCCATAAGGAATGCCCATAAAAGAGTAATATTTCTCATCTTTTAATATCGATTTTACTTCAACACCAGCAACTTTACCAAGACTAGTATCTACTATGACATCAGCATTTATTATTTTGATTAAAAACAATCCAAAAACTACTAAACACGGTTTCATTCCTTCCATCTTGGTTATATTTTATTAATAATTTGTTTGTTTAACTACACAATCACACATGTCGGTAGACCTGACGTGTCCTATAGATAAGTTGTTACTAATCTTGGGTTTAGCACTAAGTATTTATTATCTTGTGTACGATAAATAATATTATGGTGACTTATATACTTTGGCTGTTATCACATTTTTGTTGCTACTGGTAAATTTTTGTTTTAAAGATAGCGGTGGACTTCATTAATGAAATGAGCAAAAGTGTCGTTTTTCGGAGTCTTTCAAATATCACCACTATTGCTCAATGCGGATTGGCAATTTCAGTTCATTATAAGTCCTATTCATCCGTGCCTCGGAAAGCACGTTAAGCTGTTGGTCCC
Organism: Apamea sordens; assembly: GCA_945859715.1. Taxonomy (NCBI): domain Eukaryota; kingdom Metazoa; phylum Arthropoda; class Insecta; order Lepidoptera; family Noctuidae; genus Apamea; species Apamea sordens. The sequence goes on from OX244002.1 coordinate 5,833,830, forward strand.
GGCTGTCAGAAGCCCGAAAGTCTGACAACCAGTCATACCAAGGTGTATAGTGTACCTAGTAACTAGGTTCTGGAGGTCAGATAGGCAGTCTCTCCACGTAAAACACTGGTATTCAGATGCATCCGTTTAGACTGGAAGTCGACCCGAAGTTGGGAAAAGGCTAGGCAGATGATGATAAGTCCTATTCATTTTGATAAAATTATTTATTATTTTATTCCGCACTTGACCCAATTATGATTGACATAACACGACGTTCGTACCTCCTACCTCGACCTCATGTACGTTTCGACTGGTCCTGATTACTCTTTGCATGTAGCATGTAAACTAAAGCATGTAGCGTATTTTTCCTGCGAGAAATGCTCGAATCGACATGCCGCGAATCGCTCAACTTGATTTTTATGATAGAAAAGTACGAATCGAACGACAATAACGAGTGCTGAAAACGAAGATGCGCGAAGTTTGCCTTCTAGGTTTATCCAGTCCAGAAGAAATCGTACCATTGAAACGAAGAAGCAGATAAGTCTTTTCCTCACAATGTTTTCCTCCACGTTTGGTTTTTGTTTATGATATCTAAGAGCATAATTTCGAAAGTACAGAATTTAAAACTGTCACGTTTACACTTAGCGATGTTCGAACCCGCAACTGCAAGCTCAAGTATCGACTCTTTAAACTTACGGGCTATGGTTGGACACATCGAAATCGAATCTTAAAACTAATAATAGGTAACCGATGAGCATCATCTTTCAGAGCCGGCTAAATTAAATGAATTCCCACTCGCTGGAACACTGTCGACGGGCAATTTTATGAAAATTCGTTTTCTAATATCGTTATATATCTTTTATCTTTTTTTCATACCGATCTTATTAGTATAATATTTCTGAGATAATCTTCGCTCCCTTCATTTCTGCTCCAATAAGTATTTGGGTGGATACTCAAAGGGCATGAAATCACCATGATTTTATGTTGAAAGCCAAAGAAATATTTATGAATAATATTAATTTCTGAAGCAACAGACGATGAAAATGACGTACCTTTTTGCAGGGCAGAAATAATGTAATTGCTGCTTTTGTCATTTACTTGAATATTGGTGACATCCGACAAAAATGTCGTCAAACTATAATGACAAAAGCATTTGTTAGTTTATTCTTCAACTGGCTTCTGCCAAAGACTTCGTCCGTGTGAACCGTTATGATAGGAACGATACGTAAGGTCAGGTTAGGAAGAGGGTTACGTTCGGTACAAATATTATAATTTTTTTCAAGTACCTAACCTAACCCGCGACCGGGTTAGGATTTCGGGTCAGGTTCGGAATAAACCGAAATTTCTTGTTAAAATTAAAAGAAATTTAAGTATTCAAATTAGGCTGAGAATCAGCACGCAGAATTTCAAGATGCAAATGGCTGCAAAAATGTAAAATTTTTCGTCATTTTGAAATTCTCGCAGCAGCCATCGTGGATTTTTATTTTGAATTTCGTTCCTGCCGGGGTCGTCCGTCACCCCACGTTTTTTATTCTGTAAGTAGGTTATCGGAATCACTTCAAAGTCAAAGTCAAAAGCTTATTGCAAACTAAGTGTACAATGTTGGTGTTATGTTACACGTTTACACGTCATAGTATTAAAAAAATGTGTCTAGTGTAGGTACCTACAGCTCAATTATTGTAAATGCAAAACGCAAAAAAGTATCTACTTAAGTAATTGATTCCTCCTCGTTTCTTACACCCGATAAAAATCAAAGTACATTGCCTTTCCCGGTGTTATTTAAAGCAAGTAGTTCCAGGAACGGTATTGAGTCACGTTCAGCACTATCGGGTTAAGGCATCGTAAAACAACATAAGTACTGGCTGGTTCAACTACTTTTCTACCTGAATATGTAGGGAGGTTTGTTAACTGTTAATATGGGAATGTGTTCTGAAATAACTATCAGTTTGTACAGTTCGTAGTTAACTTTAAGCAGAAAATTAAAGAATAGGATAGTTTCTTGGGTAAAAAAATAATTATTATATTTAGTCCGTCAGTTAGATTATCGAAAAATAATGGACACGTATTTTTTCTTTTTAAACGACTATGAGATTCCCTAAGAGAACATTATAGGCAGCTGCGTATCTAGCGTGCTTATAAAAATAAGCTGCAATTAACAATACGTCTGCGAAGCGCTGTGATAATTATATTACTTTCTTCATTGGCTTTTGTGAGTATTAAGTTCCTTGTTGTAATGACGACTGTTTTTCAAAGCCTTATTTAAACGGAGTTACTTAAAGCAGATTCTCGTACTTAAAAAAGGATAAAATTCAAGTCGCAATCTCAAATGAGCGACAATCAATGTAAAAAATTTACAAAAATGTATTTGTATTTTTGAAAGATTGCGACTAAGATTAGAATGCGAACGTTCTTAAAAATACGGGACTCTCTTATCGCACTCATTCGCCAAGCGTGCAGAGTATTCTGCACGCAGCCAGTCCACACGGCGCGTTGCGTTGCGTTGCGTCGTCGCAACGCAAATATTTTGACGCATAGCCGGCCACACAGGCGCTGCGCAATCGCAGCGTTACTACGACGCAGTCTTAACGTTACGTCGCCGGCGCAGCGGCGACGCACAGTTGCGACAAGCATTTTGTAAAAACATCGCAGTCATCGCAGTCAGTTATTTTTAAAATCTACGTGTGACTTGTCCCATGTAATTTCCCTTTCCTGAATCAATGTAATGAAGTAATCCATGTCAATTTCTTTAATGGTACTCATTTTTTACCCTGCAAATAAAACTGAATACAAAAGTACGTAAAAAATGAAATGAGCTTGCGTGTATCCTCCCTATCAACGCACAAGCAACTGAGCGTCGCCGCTCCGACGTCGCAATGAGTACACCCCCTCCCGCTTCGTCTCGGGGGCTGCTGTCCGTCATGTGTGCGTTGCGACGACGCAGCGCGCCGTGTGAACACCTTGGTTATTTGTAAACAACGCAACGGCAGCGCTGCGTCGACGCAACGCTGACGCAACGCGCCGTGTGGACTGGCTCTGAGTGCTAGACTAAAAAAGTGTAACATTTCGTCACGACACTTTTGTAACGTAACAAAAGTGTGTGCATAAACGAAAGGAACTTCGTTCCAACCGGCACCTGGTTGCATAACACACGATCAGTCAAAATCTGAATAATTTTGAAGGATATTGCTAATCCATTGCTTCATATGTTCGAAAAATTTGTCTGTTCAACAACGTAAATAACGCAATGAATGTTGTTGAACTGTCAAAATGAAAACCATTGCTAGTGATAGTGTGTTACGCAATTACCCCGCTTGGGTCCCACGACACTTCTCGACTGTTTTATTATACACCAAGCTACTACCACCTGTCAAATTTCTTTAATAGATTTTCAACTTTATCGCTAAAGCATTAGGTTCAAAGTTGATTGGGAAAATTTGACAGTTTCGGGTAGCTTGATGTGCTGGCGTCTGAACATAATGTCTTCGTTTCTAGGGATTTAGAAATTAAAATATTGATTGGTTTACATGGTTCGCTAATGGTGAAGTAGGTCCCATAAAGGTTCTGAACTCAAAGTAGAAATAAATAATTAATATGCTTCTGGATGCACTAGGATCGCAACCAGAACCTCAATCGTTTCCAGTTTGCCGAGCTTTCGATAAGTTCAATGAATCGGAAAAATCGAGAGGAAGCAATATGCAACAACTTGTTAAGAAATAAACCTAGATTTCTACATAAATCTTGAATACCTTAAAAAGACTTTGCCACTAAAATATATCATGTATGATTGACCTCTCACCACCAAAATCAAAATCAAAAGTCATTTATTCAAATTAGGCTGAGAGTCAGCACTTTTCGAACGTCAAAATTACAAAAGACAGTCCCCCAAAAACGCCCGCCCGTCACCACTTCCTAGTGCTATCGCTGGGAAGAAGAAGTGGCGGAACAAACTTCCCAGCAGCACAGCTGTCTGTTCAGTTAGAATATAGTGCATGTATACAATACTAGGAACCTATGTTCAGTCATTAACATTACAAGAAACTTAAATTATTTGCCATAAAAATATGTCAGCTAGCCACGCCAATATACCAACAAATATAATAAAAACTATACGTACTCAAGCTGAAAAATAATTAATTCAAATGGAAATAAAAACTTACTACCTAAATAAAAGCCTCCAGGCATAAAGGGCGTGACAGCTTACATATTTATGCATAGCTGGGTTCTGGTCACATAGCTGCCACTTGAGTCACAGATGAAAAACTAGGACCATTGAAGTAAAATAAATAAATAAGTTAATACTAATAACAATAACCTGTCAGTAAGCTGATTCTGGAGAAAGAACATGAACATTGTCTTGAGTTAATTAGGGCGACCAACTATTCTTATCGTGTAAGTAGTCGTTGATGGAATAGTAAGCCTTTGAGCAAAGGTTAGATTTTACTTGAGCTTTAAACGCATTGAAAGGCAAGTCTAGCAAAGAAGAGGGTATCTTGTTATAAAAGGTTATACCAAGCCCAACAAATGAGTTATGAACCTTATGAAGCCGGTGAAAGGGGGCACGTAGTTTGTCCTTATTTCTAGTGTTAACACTGTGAATATCACTGTTTTTAGTGTACAAGTGCAAATTTTGCCTAATATATAAAATGTTGGCGAAGATGAATTGTGATGCAACCGTGAGAATACCAATATCTTTAAAAAAATCTCTTAGAGAAACTCTGGCACCTAGCTGGTAAATTGCTCGAACAGCTCGTTTTTGAAGGACAAATATATTTTGTATATCAGCGGCTTTGCCCCACAGCAGAATACCGTAGGACATAACACTGTGAAAATAACTAAAATAGACTAAACGAGCTGTATCAACGTCAGTGTATTGTCTTACTTTCCTGACGGCGTAGGCAGCCGGCACCCTAATGTTGAACTTTGATTAAACCAATTAATTGGCCTAGCTAGCCTTTTCCCAACTATTTTGGGGTCGGCTTCCAGTCTAACCGGATGCAGCTCAATATCAGTATTTTACAAGGACGGACTGCCTATCTGACTTTCACAAGCCAGTTATTGTACAATACGATATCCCTTGGTAAGACTGGTTATCAGACTTTCGGTCTTCTGACGCCCCGTAACGACTGTCAAAGATCCACGAATGACAGTCGGACTAACGACTTAACGTGCTTTCCGAGCCACGGAGGGGTCTTGGTATGTAAAGATACCTTAACCTGATCGATCGAAACATGAACGATCGAGAGTTGAGTGGGCTTGTGGCTAAATTATAACAGCCATTATAACTTAGCCACAAGCCTCTCTACTCAACTATCTGTCTCAACTTTGGCTTATGACTAACATGACAGCTAAATAACTAGTGATAAGGCTACCCAGTAACTGGGTTGTGAAGGTCAAATAGGCAGTTGCGTCATGTATTCAGCTGAATCCGGTTGAACTGGAAGCTGACCCCAACATAATTGGGAAAAGGCAGGTAGATTTTGATTTTGTAACACTTAAATAGTCTGATCCTCAATAAGTATCAATTTAATTAGAGTTTTTGTCTAAAGTAGTAAACCAAATACGATATTGACTCTGCATCATAAAGTGTATATCACTATATTAATTTATCAAGTACAACTGAATGAAAACAACACCTTGTCATCATAACTCATCCTTTTTATTAACTGATTCAGTTACAATACCGTCGACGGCCATTCGTTCCCATTTCTCAATAAATTGGTCCCAGAAATTGAACCTGCGTTTGTATAAATCTTGTTTTATTTTCATATGCTCGTCGATGTGTAGGTATTCCTTATTTTCGAGGGTGTATGGTGGCCACTGCAGGCCTTCGAGATCTTCATCATTGTCCGGTGTTGGGTTCCTGAAAGTTACTTACTTTTATTTACTCATTTCCGTCTTGTTTAAATCCTATAATATCTTCGTAACCATCGTCAAATCTTTTAAATTATAATATTACTGTTATATTTTTTTTCATAATTTTATTTAACTACGTCTACGAGGATGTCACTATCACAAAGTATGACCTTGCTAATCTCATAGAGCTGTCAAATAGATTGTCTCTTGTAACGTCGGATGTTTTTTTGGAAACTTTAACTGAATAATGTGTAGTTAGACGAGACCGATGGAGTATAGCTATGAATATCGAATGGTGGCCAAGATTAGGTCAAAGAAACGAGGGTCGTCCAAAAGCGCGTTGGGTTGATGATATCGTCAGAGCCACGAGAAACCTCTGGACGAGGGTCGCACGGAACCGGGAAGTACCTATTGCAGAAAAAGGGGAGCCCTAAACCCAGCTGTTGGTAATTCCGGGCTGAAATGATGACGATGATGAACCAAATATCAGAAAATAGTTATATCTATAAGACCTGACTGTCGAATTGAATTGTATTGTATTTAATACTAGATGATAATTTCAATAGATAGTCTAGCGATGTATTTTGTTACAAAACTTACCCATATTTAGCAAAATTCGTCCATATTTTGATCATTTTCCTCTGCACTATTTTTTCCTCTGGTACGTTCTTTTCTAGCTTTAAGTATGTATCTACCAGAGCAGGGCATTTAAATAGATAGCACATTTCATCTCCAGTAGCCGATCCCCATGTCCCTTCCTGCACTGTTGAGTGTTTCATCAAACTCTTCTTGTTTTCATTCAGATCGCTGACGTAATCGAAATGATAATAATAAACAGGTTTCAAAGACCTTTCAGAATATACTCTTGCTGTATAATCTACGACGTAACTCGTTAATGCATCTCCCATATACGTCACCAGGTCCGGCACAGTCTTTATATTAATTTCACCATTCTTGAAATAAAAATCCGTGATTTCTTTAGCAGCTTCATCGTAAACATTTTTAATGGGATCAAATTGGAATTTCAAACGTCTAGGCATTAGTAGAGGAAAGTCTTTTCTAAGAAAACTTACATATCTTGGTTCTATAAGGTACTGCATCATGGAGTCAATGCCTTCTCTAGAATTTGAGCCCATCATGATGGGGATGTTAATCTTCTCTGTTGAATCCTCTGGGTATTCCGTTAACAGACCATCTGATTGTTTTTCAACAATCGGACCAAACGCAATCACACTCCTTTGAGTGTGTTTAAAGTAATCGCTAGGACTTGCATGCAAATCTCTATAAAGCAATTCGGAAGCAGGAATTCCTTGCAATTCTTTCAAGAGTTTGACATCGCTGCTTGAAGCTACATCCATTAGTTCTCCAAGTTTAAATGCTCTCTCTCTAACATTCTCTTGCAAATATCCTGAAGACCAAGAAGTACCACTATGTAGAATAGCTGCACTGAAAAGGACTTTAGCTTTTGAGTGCATGAGTAGATCGATACCAGCTGCACCTCCTTGCAAACCCATTAGAGTTACTCTATTCGAATCACCACCAAACTGTTTTATGTTATCTCTGACCCATTCCAAGGTTTTGACTATGTCTTTTAAACCTGCATTTCCTGGTAAAAGTTCATCTTCTAGTGATAAAAATCCAATCGCTGACAACCTGTGGCTTATAGTTACTACAATAACATCCTCTTCTATAAAGAAATCTGGGGCATAGTCCTTAGATTTGTTATAGGAATTATGGAAATGATCGTTGACTATCAACACGATTACTGCTCGTTCCTTTTCGTCTAAAGCTGGTGTGAATACGTCCAGATATAAGCAGTCTTCGACCCCGTACATGCCGTAAGGGTTTCCTTTCTTCACATCATTGTTGTATTGAATGCAAGCGGGTTTTTCTTTGATCGTTGGCAGCGTTTCGTCCCAAGGGTCGACAGATTGAGGTGGCTGGAAAAATATATAATATGGTATTGTTATATTTCTATGGTCGCAAAAAATCTTTTTTAATGTAGTTTTAACACGGTTAGCGCAGTAGCTGAGCGATCGGACTGCTGCGCTGCGTGTCACGGGTTCGATTCCCGCACAGAACAAATATTTGTAAGTCCTACATGTATTTGTTCTGAGTCTGGGTGTTTTTCTATCTATAATATGTATGTATTTACAACAAAAAAAAAATGTATATAAGTAGTTTATCAGCCATCTTGTTACCATAACACAAGCATTAGGTTGCTTAGCTTGGGACTAGATGGCGCTGTGTGAAATGTCCAGGGGAAAAAAAAAAAAGTTTTTGTGAATGATTTTTGGGAACGGATATTTTTGGTTCGTTTTACAAGTTTTTACTAAAGTTACTTTGGCAACTATGACTATTTTACAAAGGCGGATTTGCTTAAAATTGTTTATAATGTGAATAGGCTATTTCAATGTTTTTCGTATGGAATTAATTAAAGAACTTCAAGTTTTAAAACTATTTATTTAGTAACAAATTATTCACTTACCATAAATCTTAGATCACCGACAGGTGGAGCGGCATAAGGTATTCCCATAAACCCGAAATATTCCTCATTATTTATAAGAGTTTTCAAGACTTTCCCCACAATTGGACCATGCGTCGTTCCCACCACTGGGCTTTCTTTACATACAATCAAATTCACACATACAACAAGAGAAATAAAAATATTAATTATATTAAAATCCATTTTGTTTAGGTCATGACAACCTGTATTACTGCAATGATCGATTGAAACTACTACACCTGTTAAATGATATCAGATTATCGGACCACGTATTTATCTTTATTAGGTCTATATAATGCCGGTAATTTAGAATTGTTGAGTAACTGGGAAAACAGATTATATTTATGACTTAGAAATGATAAAATAACTGTGCAGTGCTAACGGTCTCTACCCATAGTTAAATGCGAATGTTTAAGACAAATGGGTATGGGAAAAACTATTACATAGTATTGTTTTTGGAACGAAGTTCCTTATCGCGCGTTGCGAAAGGGGGCTAGACGGAAAAAATTAAGACCAAAAGTTGGAACGACACTTTTTGCTATAGTTGTAAGCCGTGCGGCGTGCGCGTGTTTCTCTCTCTCTCTTATAGAAAACAAGCCAGTTATACTTCGTTCTATCCGGGTGTCCCTTGACACCTCTCAAGTTTTTATAGATATATGCCACTATAAAGATAAGGGTTAGTAAGGGATAGGGACCAGTTTTACCAAAGGCCCAGTAACGGGTTATGGAGGTCAGATAAGGTGTCATAATCAGCCTACACTATTCCCACTGTTGGGACACCCACCACGCGGGCCCAGTGCGAGTTGATATATGTCACATGTCTTCGAATTTTTGGTTCCAGGAGATGCCGGTTTCCTCACGATGTTTTCCTTCACCGTTTTTGAGAGCGGTGGTGATGAAATAATTAACACAAAGTAAAGCGCCTGTCTGGGTTCGAACCTACGACCGATAAGTCACGGCCGATAACCAGTCGCTTCATGCAAACTACTGGTATTCAGCTGCATCTAGTTAGACTGGAAGCTGACCCCAACAAACATAGTTGGGACAGGCTTTGCAAATGATATCGAGATAAGGGTTATTTGAGAAGTCTATGTTATGAGTCGACTTGAGTTCATAGTTTAACCTTGAGGAATTCCTCAAGACATAAAATTTAAACATCAATAACATTTTCGAGCAGTGGTGGCCCAGTGACAATGACCGCGACTTACGAATTGTGCCTAGGTCGTGGGTTCAAACCCAAGCACGCACTTTACTTTGCGTAAATTATTACATCACCGCAGCTCTCAAAACGGTGAAGGAAAACATCGTGAGGAAACCAGCATGTCCTGGAACCAAAAATTCGAAGACATGTGACATCCATCAACTCGCAATGGTCTGGCGTGGTGGATTACGGCCCATCCCTCTCACAGCAAGAGGAGGCCTGTGTCCCAGCAGTGGGAACATTATAGGCTGATTATGCTAAACATATTTTCGTAGGGAAGGACAGCACTGAAAATGACTCATGAAAACTTAATAGTGTATGCTTCGATCAATAATAGTACTACATTCCCGATAAGCGCTTCAAAAACGGCCCGAAAAATAAGACCACAAATACTTTTGTGGTCTTATCTCAAATTAGTATGTTTTTAACCTTATTACTTAGATTTTAAGTTTCATTTTAGAATAAAAATGACTGAAAATTTAAAAATAGAATGATTTTATTTTCAAGCAACATTTTAAATATATTTTGCAATGGTAATTAAACTTTATGTTTAAGCATTAAGGTTTATAATAAACTGAAGTTGATAATATTATTAAACTTTTTTCTAAAAAATGTAGATGTTTACGTGTGTGCAAACGTGGCCACTTGAGCGACTGATTTTTGTTCCTGATCTTCAATCTAGTACTATTATTGATCGAAGAGTGTATGTAAGATAACCTTCAGATAAACCATTAAATGCACCGACTTAGCGTGGTCTTTTACAACAGTTTCAAATATTATGAAAACATTTTCACGGATTTTATTAATGTTTATAATGACGTGTCCTTTAGACTCACTTACATTTTGTTCAGTGACCGTATTTAGTTTTACTTGATCATTCAATCTGAATATAATTAGATTTTTAACCAAAGTATTATGAGTTTTTATAAAGTCTTGTTACCTATCATCTGTTGTATCGTTATTTGTAGTACAAACAGTGATGACGTGTACGTTATTAAAACAAATGGAAGTAAGATTATTGGAAGAAAGTTATTTACGATTTTTGAAGACAAACCTTTTGCGGCATTTTGGAAAATTCCGTATGCGGTTCCACCGATTGGGAAGTTAAGATTCAAGGTAACCAATAGGGATTTTCTTAGAGTTTTAAGTTCATTTAAGTTGTTGCTGTGTGATTATTTATAACAATGTGATTATTATAAGAGGATAATTATTTAAATGGTCCACATTTTTTTAAGGATACGCTCTAAGGATATTGTGAAGAAAATAAAGTGTATTTTTATTTCCTGACCTTGACTATCTTGCCTGATTTTAAGTGACTTTATTCGATCAGATGAAAAACAATATTTTGTTCTTAATTATTTTCAGCCACCAAATCCACTTCGTTGGTTCAATAAACCAGTTTACAACTACAGCATTCCCTACAATGAGAGTTGTGCATCCGGATTATCTGAAGACTGTTTGTACCTGTCCATTTATACCCCCATCATTTATCATCAACACATTTCCTCCTTCCCCGTCATTGTCTGGATCCATGATAAAGCCCACATGCATGGCCCAGATTTCCTGATAGATGAAGATATCATTGTAATTAATGTATCCTTTCGGACTTCGATTTTCGGTTTTCTCAACACTGGGGACAACTTTGCTGAAGGCAATATGGGAGCTAAAGATATTATTACTGCTCTGCGATGGATAAGAGACAATATTAGCTACTTCAATGGTGATTTAAATAAGGTTACAGTATTTGGTTCTGGATCAACTGCTCCGATTGTTGCATCGTTGTTATTGTCTGCTGCTGGTGAAGATTTGTTCAGCAGAGTAATAATACAAGATGGTAGTGCATTGTCTCCTGCTGATTACAGGAGCTACAACTTTGAAATCACGAACAAATTGTATTGGAATCTGAATGGACCATTTGAAAAGTTCAATCGAACGAGATTGTATGAATTACTTTCTAAGAGCACAGTCAGGAAATTATTAGTGGCCAGTCATGATCTGTACGACAGCACCGAAGTCAGGGACAATCAGAGGCTTATCAATTCATTCTCCCCAACAGTCGAAGTATCAGGAAAAAGTGCTTTCATGAACAAACTCCCCTTCGAAGTATACAAGCGAAAGATTACAAATAATGCCGTGGAACTTATGATAGGCTACAGCAACTTAGATTCACTCCACAAACTGGACGGTTTCGTTAAAAACAGGAAACTTCTAAAGTATTTAAATTATAACTTTCAGTATTTATTACCATTTGAAGGGCGAAGGGACGAATACGGATCGAAACTGTACAGGAAGATAAGGAGGAAAATAATGGATTTCTATTTCGTTAATGGGACGGTTGGGGAGAGGAGCCTGCGGAGGTACGCGAAGTATGTGTCGGACCAAGTGATTTATCCGATACTCCGCCAATCGAGCCTGCACTCCCAAGTGTCGTGTAATAACGTTTACCTGTACCGCTTCACCTTCCGAGGGTCCTTCAACATCATGTGGAACACGTTCCTCCGCAATCTAAACCTAAGAGGAGCTACATCGGGCGATGAAATCTGTTACCAATTTAAATGTAAATCTTTGAGTACAAGCTATAATACAGCCGCGACTTCAGATGAAAGGATCTTCATTAAGAAGATTGCGAGGTTATTGGCGAATTTTGCTAAATACGGGTAAGGGTTAAATATTTGCTCTTTTCTCTTGTTAATGAATTTTAATTTAAATGGTTGAGGTTAATCCTTAATGCGGAGTTATTTTCTAATTGTTTTGTCAGTTTACGGTAAGCTTGCTTTGATGGTATTAAAAGATTGTGAAGTTAAATGTTACCTGGGCGTCTAGGTACTTTGTGTGGTATTCTCATTTGGTATTTCGAAATTAAAATTTGTTTGAACAACTTTACAAAGGACCTTATTTGTTGAACCTCGATTCCAAGAAGTATTTTAATCAATTAAAATTAAATCTGTTTGAAGTTGATAGTGGTTCATCAGCGTTATTAATGGTAATGAATAATCCAATTTATTAATGTTAAAGAGGTTGTATTTTTCTATGTTATCTTTCAATCTACATTTTCACTCAGTTTATTTTATGGCTTTTTACACTTTGTTTACTTTCTATCTCGTATCTAAACTAATCTTATAAAAATAAAGAAATAGGTTTTTTTGCATGTTTGTTTGTTACGCTTTCACGTTAGAATTGCTGCACGGATTGGGATGAAATTTGGAACATGGGTAGACCATTACCTGGATTAGGACATAAGCTACTTTTTTATCCCGATATTTCGATAAAAATGTGTTTTGATGCGCTTGCCGATACGCGGTTTCCTCTCTAGGACTCGTCTGCTCCACCGACCATCGGTCCTTCGACAATCATGGCAAGCCCATTGTCACTTCAGTTTGCTCTGCAAGCTATGTATAGTTATCCCAGTATCATCAATTAAACTATCACTTTCCTTCCAATTTCAGGAATCCAACACCACATTCCTCAGACGACGTACTAGAAGGCTTACAATGGCTGCCTCTGACTCCCAACAAAAGCATGAGAGGCCTAAACATGGGATCCACCCTGAAGATGATGAGACTGCCAGAAGAGAAGAGAATGGAATTCTGGGACCAGCTGAGACATGAGTTATTTCCTGATAGAGAAATAAATGGTGAGCTGTAATGCTGTATTTTCGAAATTATTTATTTTGGTACGTTGCCCTATTGTAGATGCTAATGCAGACTTCACACAGGTGACAATAGCCGCACGGCAAAAATTGACTGCCTAAATGGCAATTCAGCTAGGCTGCATGTGACTAGAATCGAAAGTTCCAAAGAAAACCAAAGAAACCTACTCTAGGTATCGACTTTTGACGTGCAGCGACAGGTCGCATGCGATGGGTGGCTAAAATCAACCGTGAACATGCCCAGTCGCATTTTAATGCAAAATGAACTAGTTACCTGCGATTTTTATTGACCTGTGTAAATGGAGTAGCGATTCGGCTTGTGAGGCGATTTGGTAAGCGACCAGCCGCACGGCGAAAATCGTCCTAGTCTAAGTCCCCCATTACGGTATACTAGTAGTAAGTAGTTTTTCGGACGAGTTCCTTTGCAAAGACTTTTTCCTTCTTAAACCTTAATTTCTCCTTGCTAACAACATAATATACCCAACATAACACCTTCAATCCCCGAAAGGTTATGCAAGGGTATCAAACCCTTTCGCAAGTTACGTCTATAGGGGGCTGAGCCTAATGACATCAACTGGGTACAAATCTAAACTTCGGGCTTACTCCTGAGAGATTCCTCATGGAAACTCTCAATTACGACCACACACCACATTACCACTACACACACCACGTTTTCCTTTGCCGACAGAGGGAATCGAACTCAGGCTTCCTATTCTTTTTGTTCACGTTAGCATTATAGCAGACGTTGGAAGGCATACGTGGCTAAGGAATACCAGCCGTATGGGTCGATCTTGCCGCAGTCGGTCCGTCGATGGGTGACCAACTTTAAATACCTCGGAATTAGTCCCGGCTGTCATAAGTGGATCTTTGACAGCAGTTACGGGTCGTCGTAAGCGCAGCCAAAAATCTGACAACCAGTCTTACCAAGAGATATAGTGTTACCCAGTAGCTGGGTTGTGGAGGTCAGATAGGCAGTCACTCCACGTAAAATACTGGCTGGTATTCAGCTGCATCCGGTTAGACTGGAAGCCGGCCCCAAAAATAGTAAAAAATCTAGGCAGATGGTTGGGAGTCATATTTTATTAGTAGTAGACGTTTATGTGCTGTGTAACTTAGATAGTAAAAACCTCATCAAATAGAGTAATTAACGAGCAGGCTTGTAATCAGCTAATGTGTTACTTTACTAGCTAACAACGGAATTTGAACAATTTTACGAACACCTACAGCTTAACAGTCAGAGCGTAATTAAATCAGAGTGCTCCCAAGTGATTTTGTTCGAGTACTGTTGAGCGGAACGGTGTTAATATTCGAACGTTAAACGTTAATAGGCTTTTTTTACCGGAATTTCATATTGTTACACTTTGTTTAGGTCCTCATTGAGCAATGGAGGCCCATTGGTATCGGGGGACTTACGAGTTGTATGTAGGTCGTGTCAGGCGGTGAAGGAAAACATCATGAGGAAACCGGCATGTAATAGAACCAAAAATTAGAAGACATTTGACATCTACCAACCCGCGCTGGGTAGATTACGGCCCACTACTTCTTGAAGAGAAATGGCCTATGTCCTAGCGGTGGCAACATTATACGCTGATTATGTGTTGGTAAATATCGACGTGGCTTTGATTGAGCTGGTGGAAAGATTCTCTCAAGCACCAACTCAATCATTATATTATAATACTTCATAGGCTCAAAGAAGAATCAATAAGTATATTTAAAAAGACACTAACATCCCTACTTATAGATAAATGTTACTATTCTATACAAGATTTTTTGAATGATAAAAGTTTATAAGTAATATTTTATTAATTTATTATTTTTGTTTCAAATTTTATTGTATACCTTGTTTATTATTATTATTGTAAGTAAAATAATCAACAATTTCAAAAATCAATAATTTACTTTCTGTAAATTATTTCATCATCTCTGCTCTCAAAACGGTGAAGGAAAATATCGTGAGAAAACCGGCATGCCCTAGAACCAAAAAAATCTAAGATATGTGACGCCTACCAATCCCCACTGGGCCCGCGTGGTGGATAACGAGAGTAGGCCTGTGTCCCAGCAGTGGGAACATTATAGGCTGAATATGCCACTGCCGAGATGTAATACTGCTGACTATATTATACTGTGGCGGTAGTAATACAGAACTGGGTCACCGCTGCATGTGTGTGTGATATCAGATATCATTTTAAATGTGTTGGCTCACATTGAATTTTGAGAGCATTTGCATGTTCACTCAAAATCATTTCATGCTGTGATGGATTGTAAATGTTATTTTCAGTAGTAATTGTCAACATAAAGCTTTTTAGTTTGTGCCATCTTATTCTTGAAAAAATTCAATCATAAATCCTACTTTTATAAATGTGAGACTTTGTATAGTAGTGTTTAGATGTTTATACTCAATCACGCAAAAACGGCTGAACGGATTTGGATGACGTTAGGCACACAGATAGTTTAAGACCTAACGCATAGGATATTTTTACGATACGACCTCCAAGCGAGCGAGACCGCGGGCAAAAGTTAGTGACTCATAAATCTTTATTTATCTCGACATCTTATTACAGGAGCAGTGGCCTAATGCATAACCTCTGAAGAATTTTGAAAGAAATTCCTAATTCATTGCCTCATATGTTTGAAAAATTTGCCGGCACGACGACGACGTAAATAACGCAATGAATGTTGTTGAACTGTCAAAATGAAAGCTATTCCCACTATTAGTGTGTTACGGAATACCTCGCTGGACAGTATACATATGTTAATATTGTTAATCCGCTGCTCCCCGCTGTCAAACGCATATACTCGTATATGACAGTAGTTACGGCCAGTCATCGAAGCTCGAAAGTTGGTCGACCGGTAGGAAAATTAAACCCTAGGACATCGGTATTGCCTAGTAATTGGCTTGGAAAGCCAGGCAGACGCTTCGTGGAAAATACTGATACTCTACCGCTGCTGGTTAGACTGAAAATCGATCGCCAGTTTGGAAAAGGATGAACGGAAAATGTCGAATATTGAAATATTGTTGATCTATTTATTTACAAAATGGCGTTTAGAACTACGTGTGCGACGTTAAGGTAAATCAAGAAAGAATATTCCGTACTTGCCGAAAAAGCAAAGAAAAAAGTTCAAAGAGAGAGAGAGAGAGAGAGAGAGACAGACAGAGTAACACGCGCACGCCGCACGGTTTACAACTATAGCAAAAAGTGCCGTACCAACTTTTGGTCTTAATTTTTTCTGTCTAGCCCCCATTCGCAACGCGTGATAAGGAACTTCGTTCCAAAAAAATTAACATTACGCCTCTTATCCCCGAAGGGTTAGGCAGAGTTCTACCTACCCATGTCATAGGGATCCAGCCTATTTCCATCAACCGAGCACAAACCCAGACTCCGGGCTACTAGGTTGTCTTTAAAAGATTGCTCTTAGCGATAGGACCGCCCATTGTATCACCCTCACTATGGAGAAGTCAACAATGACTTTGTTATGATTAAGGAATGTTGCATGGCACCAACAAGCGCGCCCACTCCCGCGCGCCATCTATTGTACGACGAGTCCAACTCTCGAATAAACCAGTGCGTCATAGACTATACACTTATAAACTGCAGTGCGTTGCTAACCAGCGATCGTTTCACTTGTGTACACCCCGCACCCGCGTACTTAACAGGACCCAAAAAGCGTGTCATTACTCTGAGAAAGTCCCTGCGCACGCACACCAACAGGGCAGCTCTTGAGAAGATCAACCTTAAGTTCATTGATACATCCTCCAAGTTTGGTCATGGTCGCTTCCAGACAAGGACAAGGCTGCGTTCATGGGAACACTCAAGAAGGATCGTATCCGTGATGAGGCTGCGGCTACTACAGCACCTGCGGCTCCTGCCCAGTCCTAAACATCTCTATGGACCCTTTGTAAAATTTTATTATATTTATATTTATGTTCTGTAATTTGTATGGTGTACAATAAAGGGGTGTGTAATGTTTGGCATAATAACAAATGCTCTAATTTCACTTGAACTTTCATATGACATAATATCAAATGACATAAATTCATATGACCTAATGTTCATATCATATAATATTCATTTAACATAATAACATTTAGTATAACGTTCATCTATATATATAAAAATGAAACCCGTTTTCCGTTGTCACGGCATCACGCGTGAATGGCTGGACCGATTTCACTAATTCTTTTTTTGTTGTATTTGTTATTATTAGGAGAAGGTTCTTACGGAAAAAAATATAAAGAAAATCTCTCAGAAATATTGAAAAATATACATTTAGTTTTGCATATTTAAAAAAACGCGCGTAACGAATGTCAATGTCATTCACAGCCATAGACTATATTGAAAGAGCATTGTTTGTTCGGAAACGTGATTACTTAATTAAATTCGAGCATCATTTGTTCGGAAACGTGGTTACTTAATTAAATTCTAATTAATTTTTGAAAATAACTCGCCACGGAATAGGTCTACTATATAAAAATAAGTCGGGTTTTCCTTCCTGACGCTATAACTCCAGAACGCACGAACCGATTTCCACGGTTTTGCATTCGTTGGAAAGGTCTCGGGCTCCGTGAGGTTTATAGCAGGTAGGAGTAGGGTAGGAGTAGGGTAGGAGTAGTGTAGGAGTAGGTTAGGAGTAGGTTAGGAGTAGGGTAGGAGTAGGGTAGGAGTAGTGTAGGAGTAGGGTAGGAGTAGGGTAGGAGTAGGGAAGGAGTAGTGTAGGAGTAGGGTAGGAGTAGGGTAGGAGTAGGGTTGGAGTAGGGTAGGAGTAGGGTAGGAGTAGGGTAGGAGTAGGGTAGGAGTAGTGTAGGAGTAGGGTAGGAGTAGGTTAGGAGTAGGGTAGGAGTAGGGTAGGAGTAGGTTAGGAGTAGGTTAGAATTAGGGTAGGAGTAGGGTTGGAGTAGGGTAGAAGTAGGGTAGGAGTAGGGTAGGAGTAGGTAGGAGTAGGTTAGGAGTAGGTTAGAATTAGGGTAGGAGTAGGGTAGGAGTAGGGTAGGAGTAGGTTAGGAGTAGGTTAGAATTAGGGTAGGAGTAGTGTAGGAGTAGGGTAGGAGTAGGGTAGGAGTAGGGAAGGAGTAGTGTAGGAGTAGGGTAGGAGTAGGGAAAGAGTAGTGTAGGAGTAGGGTAGGAGTAGGGTTGGAGTAGGGTAGAAGTAGGGTAGGAGTAGGGTAGGAGTAGTGTAGGAGTAGGGTAGGAGTAGGTTAGGAGTAGGGTAGGAGTAGGTTAGGAGTAGGTTAGAATTAGGGTAGGAGTAGGGTAGGAGTAGTGTAGGAGTAGGGTAGGAGTAGGGAAGGAGTAGTGTAGGAGTAGTGTAGGAGTAGGGTAGGGGGTAGGACACCACGCGAACGAAGTAGCGCCAGGCAGCTAGAAATAATTTATATGGCAAAACAACGTTTGCCGGGTCAGCTAGTTTTATATAATTTTCAATATGTATAATATTCTTTTAATATAAAGTTCATTTGACCTAATATTCTTTTGACATAAAATTCATGTTTAATGGGCACAGTTCTAGCCTAACTCAAATGGCACTTAAACAAACCTTAAAATATTCTATGCATGGTCGAGGGTGGGCTTGGTCGACGGAGCCCCGCTTCGCGGGGCTCCTACTTCTGGGTGGTTTGTAAAAAAATAACCACGAAGGGGATGGCGGGGTCTATTCGCTCGCTTCGCTCGCTCACACGACCCCGCCATCCCCTTCTAACCTAACCTATCCAAGTCGGGGTGCCCTAAAGTCCAGATTGCATCCAGTTTCTCCTGGTAACAATAGTTGAGGGTGGCAGGTGTATAGGGTATAAAGTGAAGAAAACAAAAATTAATACAATATTTATTTCATCATAACATAAATAACTATTACATCAAAACAAATATCGAGATTGCAATAGCCACACAACGAATAATTTTGCTGTAACTGTATGACAGCAAGAAAAATAATATTTATACAGTCTACCCACCTCACGCATAAAAGCAAACTTTTGTAGCAATTAATGTTAATGCGATGCATTTTTGTTAGCACCATGCTAGCAGGCGTTTAAAATCGTATCAGATTTCCAAAATTATATTAAACGTTACTTAGAAATTATGAATATTATAGTAAATGAATAATATGCTAAATGAATATTATGTGAAATGTGCATTATAGGAAATGTTCATTATGTCATATGAAATTAGGTAAAATGAAATTATATCAACTCAATTCATTATGTCAACTGATCATTATGTTAAACAAAATTATGTTAACTGAAATTATGTCAAGTGAACGTTAGATATTTTGTTATTATGTCAATCGTTACACACCCACAATAAAAAGTATTCTATTCTTTTCTAGTGAGACATTTATGATGGATAAACCACCCACCACCACCCACTACCACTTCAGCACTATCACTTTGCCCGATCTGGGAATCGAATCACCCTAAATGCGTAATACACTACCAATCACAATGCGAATCATTTTGAAGGATATTGCATATGTTGGCTGTTTGTGTATGTGAGTTTAAATGTCTGTAAACGCACCCATGATACAGGAGAAATTCCTAGTGTGGGGCAACGTTTTTTAAAAAGGAAGGAAAGGAAGGAAGGATATACATACAATTAATTCATTGCTTCATAATGTTCGAAAAATCTGTTAGCATGTTACACAATTACCCCACTGGACCTCATGCTCAGCGGCAGCGACCACTAGACCAACAGAGCAGGCGAAAAAAAAAATGTTCATTGCAATAGGCTAGATGCCTAAAAAAATCTAATTAGTCCGCCAGTTAGATTATCAAAAGCTATTGGACCGGTATTTTTTCTTTTGTAAATTACATAAAAAAATTATGAAGATACCGCCCGTTAAAGTTCCGCGTGACGTCACGCCTTGCTACACTTTTTAGCAAGGCGTGACGTCACGCCCCCTACTCTCAAATTTTGACGCGCTTTATCTTTGTCATTTTTTGTTTGATTGACAAAAGAAAAAATACGTGCCCATTATTTTTTGATAATCTAACTGACGGACTAAATATAATAATCATTTTTTTACCCAGGCATCTACCCTATTACATGCAATAAAAACACATATGAGTTCGGGTACAGCTTTTAAGCAAGAAGATGCTTGTGTTAGGTGAACTCCGCTCTTCCACTTATCATGAGAATAGGTACCTATGCAATTAATAAAAGTATCAAAAAACAAAAAAAAAAAAAACAAAGATATCAAATTAAAATAAAACAGACAAATAAAGTAAAGGAGAATACAATATATATATATATACAAAAATAGGAGCGCACTTGTTTGATGTATGTGAGCGAGTTTTTGTGTGTGTGTGTGTGTAATAGTGTGAGTGAGCATTGTGTATTGTAAGTTAATAAGTGTAAGTTGAGTTTTTTTTTCTTATTTGAGTTGGGTTTAATTCGTTTTTATGTATCAGTTTAACTTTAGGTTTAGGTTAGCCCTGCGATGTAAATATCCCTGATAAAATTATATATTTACTGCAATGGCGATGCCAAAACCAGGAAAATATAAACAAGAAAAATTATAGAGTATCAAGATATAACGAAGCAGAACCGCTGGTTCAAATAGTGAGGCAAATGCTTGGAAATCTATTTAAATGCAAAGGATGAAGGGATAAAATACGTTAAAAGGTAGTCCTACTCAGTTTACTTCCCCAGGCATAAAAGGGTCTTGGTCACTGTACTGATATTTATCACTGATCTGCTACCCAGACTGTGGTTCTTAACCTTTGTGGGGGCCCATTCATAATTAGTTATTATGTTATTTACTGTGTAGTGAATTTGCAACGATCTTTTGCATGCTCAAAGAATACGACTAATCTTTTATACAAACATAAACATACATAAAAATCAATCCATGTTTAATGTTTATATGAAGTTTTTAGGTAGTTGGCTTGTTGAGCGTTTTGGTGTTTACTGTAAGTGCAGCAAGCAATTGCTATATAAATAAATAAAATTGAAATGTTTGTAATGTCAAAACATAACTTTTTACTAAATCCACATGAAACTATGTTTATACGGTACTTATAACAAAAAACTTTTTTTTTAAATTTCGTCTTTCTGTATGTTTGTTCCGGCTAATCACCGAAACGGCTAGACCGATTGAAAGGACTTTCACTGGTAGAAGCTTTTTTAGAAAAAGAATTGGAATACACCGCAAAGAATAAAATTCATGAAATCCAATTTGTTTTCCGACATACGCGTGAACGACGTCGCGGAAATAGCTAACATTTAGTAAACAATTAGAGAGTTCCATGTTTTTTATTTCAAACTCACTCAAATGTACTCAAAATGGAACTACAAAAAGTCAGTCCTGCAGGAATATTCCCAGCCTCAATGCCAGGTAAATAATTTCAATTATTCTCCTGACAGGCTGGCATTGAAAGCTTCACCCACGATACCCACGTACCCATGTATGTATCCGCAGTAATGAATTGAATTATGCCTTTCAAACTATGTAAGTTTATAAAAGCAATATTCAATATATTTACGGGGAGTATCGGGCCGTAAAAGAAAACTCTACAGGTCGTACTCGTATTAGGCCCGCGGCTTACAGTTTGAGCACCACTGCGCAAAATCAAAGATTCGCCTCCTCAAATAATAAAATATCAGGCACAGGGAAAGATATCGAGTCATCGCATCAAATAAATCATATTATCATTATACTGGGGTTACAAAGAGTTCAGTGGTGGAATGGAAAGGAAAAGTTGTTTATTTTGTTTTGTAATAAATAAAACAAGTTTGTGATTGTGGCTCAATTATTCTTGGGAGTTTTGTGTTTGTTAGATAAAAGTGAAAATGTTAAAGAACAAATATAGTTTAACATGTAGTTTTTTTTGTTAGGGAAAGCAGCAACAGAACAGACTGCCTACTTTTTCTAAAAATCGATGCAGAAGCATAATACAGCCCGATTCAATTTTTATAACGGCTCCGAAGTGCGCTGCTCACTGCGCAGTACCTCGCCCCTCACCCCCGCTGAAAGGTGCATTTGATACTGCGCAGCGACTCGCCTCATGTTCCTAGCCGTCATAAAGTTTGAATCGGGCTGTACTATTAATAATAGTTCGTACCCTATTTATAGTCTAAGCCGTAAATAGTCCTCTCGCGCCCGGCCCTGGTTCAAGCCATGGTCCGGGGTGAGAAGGAGTGGGAGGCATTCACCTCCTTCTGCGAAGCAGTCATGCTAGCGAAGGAGGTGGCGGGGTGGGCGAGGGAACGCACCTTGCGCACCTCACGCCTCAGCCGCCGCGGGAGACGCTCCGGGCGTCGGGAGCCGTGTGACGACTCCCGGCCACCGTAGGCGCGGGCCTGCGGGCGGAGAGTAATGGGTAGCTCTCCGTCCGATCAGAACTAGGCCCGTGCCGGACGGCGTGTACGTGTTCCACGCGCGCCTCAAAGAGATGTCAGCAAAAGCGACGGGGCCCCATAGGGCCGAAGCCTGCCAGGGTAGCGGGAACATCCGAAAGGGTTTACCGCTGCCCTGGAACATAAAGGGCTAAGGAAGGAACACGGGTGGGTTTTAGTCAGTAAGAGTCTGACACTCCCTTCTGCTCCAACCAGAGCGGGAGGAGTCATTTGATGATTTCCCATCATCAAAAAAAAAAAAGCCGTAAATAGTCTCTGTAACTCTTTTAAACTCTGGTCAGTGCAAGGACTACGTTTGAAAAATAAAACGAAGTAAATAAAACGAGGAACGTATTTATTACGAAGCGATACTAACTAGAAAATGTTGTGCTTTGAGGCACGTCCACGCCGTCCACTTGTTTGGTTTTAACCACTCTGCTCGACTAGATTTTGACATATGACATATCAGCTGACTCGACGGGATTTTGCGAATTACGTCATGAAATTCAGTAAATTACATCAACTTTCAGCATTCAAATTTATTAAGAAAAATATGTTTCCGCGCTTATTTTATACAATATATTTGTGGCAAATATCTTTAATTATTTGTTGAGGTCGGTCAAACTTCGTTAGTCTACTACGAAAGTGGTATAAAATAGGTATTACTACACCTATCCAAAAGGTAGGCACCTTAAACTCGCTGGAAATATGTACATATACAACCTATTCTCTTGCTGTAAATATGCAAAAGGGAAAAATAAAGATATTATCATTCTCTCCGCGTTCTTACTTTTACCATTTTTCTTACTT
Source organism: Apamea sordens (assembly GCA_945859715.1). Taxonomy (NCBI): domain Eukaryota; kingdom Metazoa; phylum Arthropoda; class Insecta; order Lepidoptera; family Noctuidae; genus Apamea; species Apamea sordens. Next base: position 5,857,154 of record OX244002.1, read on the forward strand.
AAACTACTTATAAAACGCAATCAAGTCCTGATAAAAATTACAAAAAATTGTGTTTCGACATGACACTTCTTAGTGCTGACCATCCGTCCAGTTTTCTCATTTCGATTCAAAAATTACATAAAGTCTAATCGATAATCGGAATTTGCAAAAAAAAATAAAAAAGGTGTAGAAACTATATAAATCCTCTTTGGTATATTTTTCATGAATTAATTTATTTTTGAAATTAATCATTTTAATTACCGTACGTGTATGTACACGTACACGTACGGTGTGGTTAGGTGTGTAATTTTTTATGGTTCCGTACGTCCAAATGAAAAAACGGAACCCTTGCAGGATCACTTGTGTCTGTGGGTCTTGTCTTTTCTTATTTGCTTCGAATCTACTGGACCGATTAAATTGAAATTTTGTACACATATGAATTTCTGTGACCCAAAGACGGACGTGTAACGTAAATAAATTAATTTTGAAAATGGGGTCACTATTGGGGGGCAAACTAGAAAAAAAAAATCTTTGCTGTACCTCTGTGTGACATATCAAATGAAAGGGCTTGTTGTGGGGGTTTTAAATATATTTGCTTAATAACTAAAACAAAAGTTATGTGGCCGTCTGTCTATGTGCCGGTCGGTCTGCCTCTCTGCCGTCTGTACAAACCTAAACTAAGCCGGTGCAAATTGGTCAAAATCTAGATTTTACATCTAGATTTTGACCAATTTGCACCGGCCAGCCTTTCTTACAGGGTTAACGCGGGCGTTTTCGTGGACGCGCGTTGTGGGACAAAGTAGGCACTCCTTATGTCCCAAGCTGCCGTTCTGTAGCTTGGGATAAAATTTTAAGAACTTTAACTGTCTGATTTCTAATTTAAATGATCTGAAAATACTTTTACGGAATCCATAATTTCGTCATGTCAGTCTGTGCGTGCGTTCGGATGTTAATGCCATTAACCATTTTACTCGTAGACGTTAACGAGTGTTAATAACACTATATCGTATTCGTATTATAAGCACGCAAAATGGTGTAGTAAAATTACGATAAACATAATTAGAGGTAGCATTCCCCATCCATGTACCCGAGGGTTGAAAAAAATCTATGCACACAAGCGTGTGGGAGGTATTGTTAGAACTTATTATTAAAATTATAAAGATGTTTCTAATTGACTTTAACTTTTAAAGTCAATCGTTTTTGAGATATGAGATATTTTCGTTTAAAACCGCAGAATTAACTTGGTTTTTTAAAGTTTTTTCGAGAACTTTTATGAAATACTAACTTATTTCTGCAGTCAATCAAATTAATGATATGCGCTGTGTATGCGTAAATATTCATCCCAAGTACGGGACCTTTCACTGTGCATGGTCCGACATACACTTGGCTAGTTTTTTTTTTTTTTTTCTTTGGGAAACTACCACAAAAAGTAAACAATTTCTATTACTCAAGTAAACTAATATAAATAAAAACCACCAAGCTCATACAGCTAACAAAACATAATGAAATGTAAAGTGTTTGCGGTTTCCCAAACTTTTGCTAAGCCTATCTAAAAATGTATACTGGGCATTCTGTAGCAAAATATTAGAAAGTATCAAAAATTAATAATTGCACAATAAATAAAAATAATTTTGAATAGCGAGCGCATTCCGAATATAAATTCAAATATAGAAACAATTCGGCGCGAAATTGAATAAATGACTATCTATGGTCATAGGTCCTCTGTTATTGACTCAGTTTCAATATAATGTCCAAAAAACGATTAAAATTACATTAGGAAAGCATAAATCATTATTATAAATAATGCTTGTTGTATTTAATGCTTAAAATAATTTTATTTCCATTTCTGAGAATCGATTTCTGACATTCGTCATATTAATTACTCGGGTCAATTTAAATAAAAAAAAAATCGTTTGGCATAATCGCTTTCGCACATCATTACGATAAAAAAAAACAACAATGGTCGGCGATTTTGAACACAAATTAAGTAGTGGTAATGAATAATACGTGTTATTGGACCTGTGTTTCAATATTACGTTATGATTTGGGCATTTTCGTGTTTTTTATAATATTTGTAATAATATTTTTCACATTTTACATCTTATCTACATGTGTGTGTGTGACTTTTGTGAAAAGTAAAAATGTAAACACGCACGATTGGCGCGAAACTTCGACTTTAGATATCAAAAAACTACATTACCACTACTTATTTAACATGAACAATGGATGAATTCGTCAAATAATTAAATCATGTATTATTCATTGCCCCTGTGGTGGAGTTTGGATTTTCGAAATCCCCAATTTTTATGTTTTTTAGCCTCGACCACCACTGTCATCAAAATGGCGATTATCGCATTTACAGACTTGAATTTAATAAAGGTAAAATAATAAACTTGCGCGCTAAATATGGAAGATTGAATGGCGATAACATATGAGTTTTTTATCCAACTCTCTTAATTAACGCACATTCATAAGATTTGATGGGTAGCATAATCAATATTTACATTATCATTAAGGGTGTCGTATGTCGTCATTTCAAGGTCCAATGGGACCCCTTACTGAGCCAGCGGAGGTTCGTGTGTTCGGGTCCATTCGGGGGCGCTACCGAACTATACGGTTAAACCAGTATTTTTATTATCTCTCTATATTTCTCTTTCAACGAGTTTTGTGATGGTTTACTTGCAAAAGTCGCTCCTGGTGTAAAATACTGGTATTCAGTTGCCTCCAGCCGGTCGATTCTGTAACCATCTCACCGTGAAAACTCAAGTGAAGTGAGCTTGATGTGAGTTGTCAGTAGTGTCAATCCCTAGCATTATTTGGAATGACAGCTCACTCCACGCTCACTTCACCTAAGTTTTCACGGTGAGATGGTTACAGAATCGCACTGCAGTTCCAGTTACGGATCGGCAGATGATATTAATTGCAAAAGTAAATACACAGAATATTTAAGAGAAGTTTGAACATTGACAAATTCTGAAACTTACCAAAATATAATATTTTTCAAACAGGGAAACATCACACTTTATGCGAACAAAGGGGACACACGTCTTGATCAAACGGAAAGAAATGTTCGACTTATTTGTTTTTGCATAATTTTTTATTGGCATGGTTGTTTGTGAACATGTTGATTTTATCGTCATAATTATAATTTGCTCTAATTTTGTAGCATAACCTTCAGAAACCTGAAAGTCTGATAACTAGTCTGATAGATAGCTAACAAGGAACACAAGGCACCAAGTAAGTAAGTGCACCATTCACTCCCTCGTGACCACTTTAAAACCTAGCAAGTCTCTGGACTTGCTAGTGTAGCGGTATCTATAACGCCACATGCGAACAGCGCGTCATACTGACGTCACGCAAATCCTGCATCTCGCAAGCAGAGTTTACCGCGCAATTAGCATAGATACAATTTCCCAACATCAATCGTTGGGCAATAGCCCGCCAGACACAACACCCGTCTGGTCGGAGGATCCTCCCTTTTCTATGGAGGATGAGTAAACTTTACACCCTGTTCCTCATGCCTCTAAACTAGTATTTTAAGTGGTCGATTCACCTTGCTAGGTTTTTAAAATCAAGACCAAATACGAAATAAGAGAGGGGATGGGCGGAGGGTTCGCAGCAAGTCGCAACACTTATGACATAAAATCATAAGACTAGAGCTCACTCTGCTTTACAAACTTACAGATTAGATGGAACAAGCAAAAACTCAAACAGAGTTCAATATAAATATCAATCGAACGATTTGCAGAAAGTGATTATTTTACCAGAAATGCCTGACATTAAAGATGCGTTTTTCTTGAGTCGTTTGGTTACTTTCAATTTAACATTGGCTCCAATTGAAATTGCTATTTTGCCACATGTGTCCTTTGGCATGAAGCTCAAAGTGGACGAGAGGCCAGTGATATTGTGAACGCCGTATATGCTTTCTTGCAGGCTAATAGGGATATGGAGCATTTGTATTTATGGACAGATAATTTATTGTACAGCCCAAAATAAAAATTGAACCCTTTACACAGCAATGATTATGATAGTCAATAGCTCTTTGCATTCAAAGAGCTGTTGAGCAGCTTTTGTTGTCTTACAAAAGGTCATACTCACATGTCCGCGGATGCCGTTCACGGCAATATAGAATTGAAAATGAGGAGGCAAAAGAATATTTATGATTTTTAAGATTTTAAAGATACGGTGATGCAGTCAAGGAAAAATATAAAAGTTATAAAAATCACTTGTAGACATGAATGGCCAAAAAAAGCGAGTGGCACGTCATAATAAACCGCTGAAAGATTTTAATTTAAACTCCGTTGTAAAAGTGGAATTTAACGCTGGATCAAGAAACCTTTTTTATAAAACAAAGTATAACATATAAATTATTAAAAATTAAAATTAAAACACCATTTTAAGTCAGATTTGTTTTACTTTTTTAACTTGAACTTAAATTTAATTTTTCTGATTTGATAAACACCTCCAGGAATTGAACTTTTGAAAAAAAAAAATCCAAGGGGCATCAAACATAATAATAAAAAAGAAGAAATTATTAATAAATTGGTATAGCTGATAGCTGAAACAAGAAAGGTATTTTGGCTTAATTTACCCGTCTAAGTCGTATCATTTAAGTTCCATGTTTTCCAAGCGGCACCTATTGTGTTACCCAGTTCCCCAGAACTCATTTTGGAGGTCAGATGCTGCGTTGGGAAAATGCTAGGCAGATGATGATGAATCTTAGTTGCCATAAATACATACATAATTATATTTCATTTAGGATTTTTTGGTTTGGTTAAAAGCGTCATGCATCGGTACAATACTCTTTAAACCGAATCGGTGGAGCAGTGGTGGCCTAGTGCTGAGATTCGAAGATATATGACATCTACCAACTCGCACTGGGCTCGCGTAGTGGATTACGGCCCACTCCCTCTCACCGAGAGGAGGCCTATGTCCCAGCAGTGGGAACATTATAGGCTGATTATGCAGCAACGCTGCCTGATGGCAGACATAGAAATGGTAATAGTAGTTCCCTGGACGAGTTGCTTCACACAGCAATGTATTATCTACAAAGTAGGTACTAAACCAAAGTAGGTACTTGGTAGGTGGTGTATAACTATAGCCAAAACCTATATCTGACCATTTTGATAACAAAATCCCGTGCACATGATGACCGTAGCTGCGTCCGTAAGTAAAACAAAAATAATAGGCGCTGCAAGCAGGAATAGTCCTTACGGTGGTCAGATATAGATTTTGGCGATAGTACTATTTGTGATTTTACAACATTATTTTGAGAGGACCATTTAAATGCATTATACTTATGTACTTAATTTTATTTTGGCTTCCACAGCATAAAGTAAATAATGTCTTTCAATGGTGGTAAACAACATAAATCATTTTATAACAAAGAAAAGGATGCAGATGATACCTCGGAGTAGAAAGATATTGATGAATTAAAAGACACAGAGTGCTCCATTGTATTGAATGGGAGTGTTTTGATAAACAGTTGAGTGAGGCTTTCAAAGGATTAGGGTGGAAAGTCTGTTTAAGCGTCAAGGCTTTTGTAGTACCTACCTACTGAATTTATTTCGATATCGGCAACATCAGCCAACAATCAATTGTTTTTTTTTTGGGGTAGAGTGAAAAAAACCCTGTCAAAAATAATTAGAAATAAAGAAAAATGCGTTTTTTGGCATTACAGCAAAATAAATATTATTTAGAACTATAAAAACAATTAACAAAGATTATAATGCCAAAAGGGCTTCAGCTCAGAATAATATCAGATGACCACACAAGGTGTACCACCTGATGCTGATTTTCAGCTGCAACCCACGAGCGCCATACGCTGGAATAACATACAGAAAGATAGAAAGAAAGAAAGAAAGAAAAATGCTTTTTTTTTTTTTTTAGACATAACTTCAGTGTCAAAGAACGGTTGTCGCTGCTAATACAGTTAGTGAGAGTCTGTGAGAGTTTTAGTTGACACTTGAATTGTATTTTAATTGACAAAAGATATTTATTTGTTACACGTCATCATCATCATCTGCCTAGCCTTTTCCCAACTAGGTTGGGGTCGGCTTCCAGTCTAACCGGATGCAGCTGAATACCAGTATTTTATTTGTTACACGTAAAAACTAAATTATGTTTTAAAAACTAGTTGAGGTCGGCGTTTCCTATCTGACTACTGAGAGAAGTGAGAGAAAGACCGAAACAAAATTGGTCAGGTCGTGAAGATTTTGAAGTTTATTGATAAACTAGCTTTTGCCCGCGACTTCGTTCGCGTGGAATAGTGACTTCCGGCAGATTTTTGGTTTTACCCAAATAGTTCTTACTATTTATTTACATTTTTCCGATGAATTTTCAGTACTGAATTGATGCCGACTCTTGACCAATAGATGGCGCTGTATGTCCGGATTAAATTTTATTTTTTATTTTATTTTTTGTAATAAAAACTATCCTATGTCCATTCTCAAGTTCCAAACTATGTCTGTACCAAATTTCACACAAATCGGTTCAGTAGTTTAGGCGTGAAGCAAAGACAGACAGACAGAGTTACTTTCGCATTTATAATATTAGTTTGGATTAATTGACCTGTTTAGGAAAGGGTTTGAAATACTCAAACAATAGCGTATTAACCACGAAATATAGCATGACGCTTGTATTCTCAGAAGGGTTAGTCAGAGGCATACCTATATAATATACATAGTAAACCCACAACATTACCCACGGGACTAAAGTTCATTGAAAAGGGTAATATAAATATTTAGAAAAGGTAATTACGCAGCTATTTGAGGCTAAATATTTTCCAGTTTTGCTGTAATAAGGTTCTATATTTAGCATTAAGTAATTTGTTATATTTCAGGTAATATTCTTGACATATCATTAACTAGCAGCGCCCCGCGGTTTCACCCGCAAAGGGTCGATCCCGTGGGAATATCGGGATAAAAGTATCCTATGAGTTATTCTGATGCTATATTACTGTAAAGTTTCATCAACATCCGTTCAGTAGTTTTTGCGTGAAAGAGTAACAAACATCCATCTATCCTCACAAACTTTCGCGTTGAAACTGTGTGTACTCTCCGTCACTTGTCCCTAAAGGTTCATTAGAAAACCAGCGTCAGACAGCATCTGTCTGGCATTAATGCTGAAATGAACCTTTTTGGCGCAGCCGTGAGGCACACACTATTGTTTTTAGAAACATTGTTTTTATTTTGTTAATTTTGTATTTTGTGTTTTACGAACTGTGTCCAAATAAACTTTATTCTTTCTTTCAAGTAGGATTAGTAGTTTTTCATTACACATATGCAATGTTGCAAGAGAGACTTGGGCTAAGTAATAACTGGTCGATCAATCAAGTTAAACTACCCTGGCCGCGGTTCGTCCATGGGTGGGACCAAGACCCCTTCGTGCCTCGGAAAGTATGTTAAGCTGTTGGTCCCGGTTGTCATTCGCATTTCGGTTTCGTTTACCTTTAACAGTTGTAACAGGGTCGTCAGAAGCCCGAAAATGACAACCAGTCGGTCGATTCCGTAAAAATCTCACCGTGAAAATTCAAGTGAAGTGAGCTTGATGTGGGTTGTCAGTAGTGTCAATCCCTAGCATTATTTGGAATGACAGCTCACTCCACGCTCACTTCACCTAAGTTTTCACGGTGAGATGGTTAAAGAATCGCACTGCAGTCTTACCAAGGGGTATGGTATCGCAGTCGCTCCATGTAAATATAAAATACTGGTATTAAACTGCATCCGGTTAGGCTGGATGCTGACCTCAACAAAGTTGGAAAAGGTTAGGCAGATGAAGACATAAACAATGTGGAGACAACAATTTGACAATAAATGAAAACACTGACAATACTAATGCCTAAGAGTATTTTGGAACCATCATATAAATCATAGAACCGAAATTTAAAAAAAAGTGTTTTTTTCAAACAAACTAAAAACCGGCCAAGTGCGAGTCGAACTCGCGCACGAAGGGTTCCGTACCATTATCTATAAAAATCACGTCTGTTGTATGGGAGCCCCCTTAAATATTTGTTTAATTTTATTATTAAAGTAAAATACAACTGAGTATTTTGTGAATATTTCAAGTGTCTACCTCTTGCCATTATTGATATCGAGCAAAAAAGGGCAAAATATCGCGTTTGTTGTATGGAAGCTCCCCTTAAATATTTATTTTATGTTGTTTTAGTATTTGTTGTTATAGCGGCAACAGAAATACATAATTTGTGAAAATTTCAACTGTCTAGCTATCGCGGTTCTTGAGATACAGCCTGGTGACAGACAGACGGACGGACAGACAGCGAAGTCATAGTAATAGGGTCCCGTTTTTACCATTTGGATACGAAACCTTAATAGTAGTGATGGGCTGACTGTGGGCTTTGCCAATCTTTGACTAGATATAGTGACTCAACTTTTGGATATATTTAATTGAATTCTCGTATGCGGACTAGGAACGGAATTAGTTATACCTACGCGTTTAATTTATTGTCATATTATCGTCTCCACCTTCTATATAATATAACATCACGCCTGTAAATTCCGAAGAGTTTGGCAGAGGGTTTACAATAGCAACACCCACATTCCCAGATTCTTTATTGTAATTATAACCTTCATTGTTCCTTACATAATTACAATCAATTGCATCACAATCATGCCAATAAAGTCTTTTTATTTCTCTTCGGATTATCCGTTTAGCCCTCGTACTCACAGGCACTGGATTTTCAGCGCACTGCTTAGCGCTGAGAGTTGAAAATGGAACAGCGTGTGTTTTTTTTCAGGCGACTTTACTCTGTTGGATTCTCAATGCTCGGTTGAACACTGAGAGTCGAAAATTTAGTGCGCGACCAAAAATCGTCGGGCTTATGGCTGTGGGACATTATCTTACCTACATATGGGTTAACCTTCCGAGTTTATGTTGAACATAATTAACTAATGGTAGGACATTACCTAACAGGTTATACAGCAGTATTATTAGAATAGAATAGAAAACTTTTGTTTCAGATAGGTGGCCATAGGATTAGTAACAATTTTACTTAACTTCTATAGGCCAACCGCTTAACTGAAAAGTTACCTGAGGTAGCAGCGTGGTATGGGGGGGTGTGGTGATGTGTTGCGAGAACACCCCTCCCGCACCGCGCAGCTACCTCCAGCAACTTCTCAGTTAAGCGGGTGGCCTATAGTAGGCACAGATATACAATTAAAATTCATTTAGTCTAGGAGACCGATGATCGCTGGAGACGTGTTCTTGAGTGGAGGCCGAGAATCGGTTAACGTAAGGTAGAAAGCCCTCAGCCCTACAAATCGAGTTGAATGGCGTGCAATAGGAGAGGCCTATGTCCAGCATTAGACTGTGACCTGCTGTGGGCTGATGATGATGATGATATTCAAGGAGTAATTTGCTATTTGTAAAAGGACGATGTGATTGACATCGTCGTTTAAGCGTGCAAAAATCCCATAAAAAAAGGAAAAAAAAAAAACACAATTCAAATTTAGCGTGGAGCTGCGTCCACCTCAGCAGCATCGAGGAATCCCACCGATGTGCGAATACACTGAGAATACTGTTGGAGCTGCATGCACGCGTCATCAGAAGGCCAATTTCCGTAATTAAAAACGTTCAAAATCTAGTCGCAATCTTATCTCAGCGTCAATCAATTGTCAAAAATGTCCAACAATGTACAACAATTAGAGGTATTTTTGACAGATTGAGACTGATATCAAACTGTGAACGTTCTTGAAATTACGAGAATTGCTCCTCAGGGATCTATTCCTAATAATGGCGAAAAAACCATTAATAATATTAATATTATTGTCCGCAAACATCCCTCACGCAGTACAACGCCACGGCAGTTCAAAGACTAAAATAGTCGGCAGCCGCAGCAGTACTAAACATTAGTAGCAAATAATCTCGCCGCCAGTTAAAGTGTCCAAAGTTACTTAACTGTCAAAGTTGAAATTCAATGATATAGACGAGAGATGCAGAGTTGAAACCTTATTTACTATTTAGTGAACCCGTGATCGCTTCATACTCGAAACTGTTGAACAAGTTAGGCCCGTTATCCATGACGTCGTGGATAACGGGCCTAACTTGTTCAACATACTCAAAAGTCATCTGAAGGCCAATTCTCGTAATTAAAAACGTTCAAAATCTAGTCGCAATCTCATCTCAGCGACAATCAATGTCAAATACTTGTCAAAATGTAGGGAAATTAGACATATTTTTGACAGATTGAGACTGAGATCAGACTGTGAATGTTCTTAAAATTACGAGAATTGCCCCTCTGATCTCTATTCAAGTATTTTAAGAACATTCGCAATCTAATCTCAGTTCCAAAAAAGTCAATCTTCCTAGCCTTTTCCCAACTATGTTGGGGTCAGCTTTTATTCTAACCGGATGCAGCTGAAACCAGTATTTCACTTGCTGCGACTGCCTATCTGACCTCCAAAGCCCAGTTGTTGTTAACACGATACCCCTTGGTAAGACTGGTTATCTGACTTCCCGTCAACCCGAAACGACTTTCAAAGATCTTCGTATGACAGCCGGGAGAAATGGCCTAAAATGCTTTCCGAATCACGGTGGGGTCTCGATATACATATGATGAATGGGAGGGGCCCGTGGCTAAATAATAATAGCCGCACAGGTCGATCGGTCAGGTTAAGCTACGCTTGCCGCGGTTGGTCTGTGGATGGGTGACCATCTTTACATACCGAGACCCCTCCGTGCCTCGGAAAGCACGTTAAGCCGTTGGTCCCGGCTGTCATTCGTGGATCTTTGACAGTCGTTACGGGTAGTCAGAAGCCCGAAAGTCTGACAACCAGTCTTACCAAGGGGTATCGTATTACCCAGTAACTGGGTTGTGGAGGTCAGATAGGCACTCGCTCCATGTAAAATACTGGTATTCAGCTGCATCCGGTTAGACTGGAAGCCGACCCCAACATAGTTGGGAAAAGGCTAGGCAGATGATGATGAATGGTCACTCATCCATGGACTGACTTCGGCTAGCGTAGCTTAACCTTTGATCAACCAAGGTAGTGTAAGGTTGCATTAGACGTACCAAAGTCTAAGTCAAAAAATAGACACATAAAAGGTAGTTTTGAACAAAGTACCTCATGTTTATTAACTGACATCTAATGATGTCAAAGTGAGCTATTTAGTCCCATAAGTTTGTTATAAGAAGTGGGTAATCCGCTGGATTTCGGAGAAGAAAAGCAATCAGAAAGTGAGATTTTTTCACACTGTCTTCATTAAAATTTCATTCACGTCTGTAAGCTATTTCTGAAAAGAATATGACGAGAAAGATATTTTTTTTTTATGGCCGAACTCGTTTTCTTAACTGCGGTTTTGATTTTAAACTTTGCTTGATTCGTACCTGCCGAGAATTCCTAAATAGTAGCATGAGAACAGAACAAAAGGACATCAAAAAAAGTACTATTTTCTAACGGGAATTAACATCTTGAGCATATTTTACCAATACAGCGAAAGCCATAAATTAATCCCCCCGTCTGCTATTTGAGATTAAAAATGCCAAAAATCATGTTTTTATTAAGTACATGTTTTAAGCATTACATTAAAAAATTAACATCTTTTAATCGAATTTAACATCCTGAACTATTTTAACTTTTTATTAAAATATGAGTTTTTGCATTTGCAATCTCAAATAGCAGCCGGGGGTTAATTGTAGATTTTCGTAGTAATAGTAAAAAATGCTCGAGATGTTATTTCCCATAACAGCAGTATTTTTTTTTCTGGCCAGCTCTTTACATTTTGGGTACGAAATGAATAATGCCCTTTGAATTATATAACAATATGACATAGGTATACAGACAAAATGGCCCCTCCTTCTTCTTCCTCCTGGATATTATCCCAATTTATTTGAGGTCAGCCCTCCTAGTAGGTACTTCTGCGCCACACCATGTTGTGGGTTGTCTCTTTTGTTGTGTTGCTTGCTATCATGTCATTTTTTATTGTTCGTAGCCAAGTTACAGGTGGTCCACGGCCTTTTTTTCCATCATGTAAATTCATGACAAAAAAAAAAGAATAAATGAATGATAAGATAAATTCTTTTGAGTAGCGTCGTGGACCATGGGCCTCATAATGCACATAGTATTGAACCCTCTCATACTTGTAGTTTGTCCTCCTTCTCTAGAACCCGAGTGTCACAAGTTGTTGAAAGTTTTGCGTTCGGATAACTTCGTCTATGTTCGGTGACCGTTCGATAACATGCAAACATTTCAAGTTTGTTCCGAACATTATTAGTTCTGCGATAGTTATTGCATCTATCTATTTTGTTTCTGTTGTTTAGAATCAAAGTTCTTAAGGGGGAACCAGCAGGGTAGTCCGCGAAATTCAAATTTTCTTACGTTTTACGCAGGTCAGTGTTAAAATATGATTAGCGACCGTGCAAGTGTGTTTTTACAGAATTACAGTCATTATAAAATCATTAATACAACACTCTTACATAGTTCATATAACACTATTGAATGATATTTCATGAAATAGTCATTCAATAGGGTTGGTATTAGGGTAATGCAAGAATTGCCACTTTCTAAGTATCCCATGTTCTTTGCGCTTTACATTTAGGTACAGGTTGTTAAAACTATTTGCAGAATCCTACTTAATATTATAAACGCGGAAGTGTGTGTGGTTTAAAAATAAAAACACAAAAACTACTGAACGGATTTTGATAAAATTTTACAGTAATAAAGCTTAGCTTACATAGGATACTTTTTATTTCGATATTCCCTCGAGATCGACACTTATGCGGGTGAAATCGCGGGGCGCTACTAGTAAAGTTATATTAGCCAAAATCTTTCTTCTAAGCTGTATATTATACAATATATAATGGGGAGCTGTGCTGCTGGGGAGTTTGTTGCACCACTTCTTCATCCTAGCGATTGTCAACATTATTTGAATAAATGCCTTTTCATTTTGATTGATAATTCATTGTATGGTTAACGAGACGCTAATAATTACTTAACTTTTCGCAACGTTTATATAAATAAGTGGGCATATCATATACCTAAGTTTTATCTTCTTAGTATCAGAACACATACTGGGTCCCAAACTATAGACAAGTTAGTTGTACGCTCGATCATTTATGATCAAAGTTGCACCGTTACCTGCAGCTGGGGTTGCCAAGACAGAATTTAGAAAAAGCTGGATAGTGTATTAGTCTCTTTACACGATGGTTCCTTATTTCTTTGATTCCTGCGGATCTATTCTGTAAAAATATCACCGTGAAAACTAAGGTGAAGTGAGCTGTCAATAACCACCACACACCACCTAAGTGCACCTAAGTTTGCAGAATAGACCTGCGTGAGCCTGGGTCATCACGGTCTCATAAAAAAATTACCGTATCGAAATACTCACTGTTTTATTCATTGAAGAAACTGTGTATCATTGTTATTCGTAAAATTAAAAAAAAAACCCTTAACAGCCGTCTTCGTCCCATTAAAATTTACAAGTTAAGTCTAGTGGTCTAGTCCTTGTTAGGTGATGTGCCTGGTGGGCAACTGCCCGACAGTAGTTGTCGGGACGTTGTATATAACTATGTTAGTTGTGCGGTAAACTCTGCTTGCGCGATGCAGGGTTTCGCGTGACGTCAGTGTGATGTGTAGTTCACATGTGGCGTTGTAGATGCCGCCACAAATCTGTGCGTATTTCAGGAAGCTAATCCTTTCATTTACTATCGCCATTTTAATCGGTGTTTGACGGTGTCCGCGACTAATGACGCTCTGGATGTATAGACTCACGGGCTGGTGTTAGGTGGACATACTGGACATTCTGCCAGCGGTTAGCTGTCGGAACGCCTTCCGCGCGTTGATCAAAGCACGGTTGAAATCTGGTTAGGGCTGTCCATAATATTATATAAAATATTTCGGTATGGTCTCATTTTGTAAGGGTATAGTGTAATGCTTCACCAGTGTTTTTGTTGTGTTACGAAAGGATGCTAATTAGTATTGAATATGGTCAAAAGCACAGGGAATGGTTCGCAGGGTGCAGCTGGATCAGAGTTACCGAAAATCAAGTTGAATGGCTTGTAATGATAGTCCTATGTCCAGCAGTAGACTGCTGTAGGCTGATGGTGATAATGATGATGGTTAAAATCTATCTCTGCTCAAACATTAGTCGTTGTGAAAAGAAACACCATTCGCCGATCCATCCGCTAAGCATGGTGATTGTCAATTTCCATTTGACAATTTTTTTTGAAGTTCGGTCGGCGTTTCGTCGGAGTCACTAGATGTAAGTGTACCTACTGTGTACGTGTTTATTGGGTATTGTGAGTCATGTAAATAAAACAATTGTTTCCGGCAAGCGCTATTACATAACTGAAATGTATAATTATTTATTTCACTATTATAATATTTGACCTACATACAAAAGTTTATTATTGACGATGCACCACATACCTAATTAAAAGAAGATTATGAAGATTTTTTAATAACTAAAGGGATCCCTATTAGTGTTATAAACGTAGTCTCTTTGTCTTTTCTTACCTTGTACTCGTATAACCAATCAAAACATTACTCATATTAAAACTAAATAGACGTGCCAAAACTCGGAAGATCCACAATTACGTGCTTCAATCGTAAATAAGAAAGATAAATACTATGATTGCAATAACAATGAGAGTAATAAAGATATAAGTAATGTTATGTGGCAACCCTACTCGCCGGCATCAAACACAGCAGGATAGTGGAGGCGTGTGGCGCCTGTCGACAATATACTGTATGTGTATCGAAGAGTTGAGCCTTAACAATAGCGAGTTGTTGAGCAATAGTAGCTCAAGAGTTGAGAAGATAGATAGTGGTGGCATGTGACGCCTGTCTTTAATAAACTGGGTGTGTATCGAAGAGTTGAGCCGTACCTAACAATAGCGATATGTAGAGCTTTAGCATTTGTGCACGTGCATTTGTGCTATAGTTGTCGGAAACAATAGCAGTCACCGTAGCCGAATTACGCATGGGGATGTATAGTAGCCCATTTATCTAACAGTGTAGGATAGTGGAGGCGTGTGTCGCCTGTTGGCAATATACTGAGTGTATCGACAGTTGAGCTCTCCCCCCCGCTAGATGGAAGGGGGCTGGGGTAGACTGGATGCGGAAGGCGGAGGACAGGGTGTTGTGGCGCAGTCTAGGAGAGGCATACGTTCAGTGGACTGCGATAGACTGAGTTGACTGATTTTGTTAAGGTTGGTTTTAGCTACTTATATTAAATCGAGTGATACATCATGCTCGGTATCAAAAGCACGCAAATACCTATAAGCTGAAGGCTATATTTTCAGTATAAAATAAACAATACTTGTCAAAACTATATTTTCAGTCCGCTGATTTCATAGCCCGTCTCGAAACGTTACAGTAATATATAAATAATGTTCTGTGCTGTGTTTAGTGCGAGGGCGCTGGTCGGGTCATGAACATGGCTATAAATCCTCCTCGCCAGCCCCTAACGTCTTATTGGCCTAGTAACAGTAACAGAGTGTTAGACTAACCATGTTCGAAGGAAGTCTTGATATATTTTGCCTTATGGTTCTGGATATAAAGTATCCCTAAAGTACGACAATCTTAGACACTTAGATCAACCAGGCTAAGCCACTCTTGCCGCGGTTGGTCCGTGGATGGGTGACCATCTTAACATACCAAGACCCCTCCGTACGTCGGTGCACGCTAAGCCGTTGCTCCCGGTTGTCATTCTTGGATATTTGACAGTCGTTACGGGTTGTCAGAAGCCCGAAAGTCTGACAACCAGTCTTACCAAGGGGCATCATATTACCCAGTAACTGGGTTGTGGAGGTCAGATAGGCAGTCAATCTATATAAAATACTGGTATTCAGCTGTATCCGGTTACACTGGAAGCTGACCCCGACATAATTTGGAAAAGACTCGGCAGATGATGGTTCTGCATACTCGTATAAAGTATATCCTAAAGTGCCACAATCTTAGAAACCTGAAAACATACATTTCAAAACATAACGCCAGTTTTGTTCGAAGGGATAGGCAGAGGTGTTATTACACACTTATATTCTGATGATTTATCATCATCATCTACATTATTTTCCCAACATTGTTGACGGCTTCCAGTCTAACCGGATGCACCTGAATACCAGTAATTTACATGGAGTGACTGCCTATCTGACCTGACACACAATACACCAGATACATACATCACATGGCAACAAATAAAAATCAACACGAAAGTGTAAATAACGATGTAAGAAATTAGCAGGAAAGTGTGCCTCACGGCTGCATAAAAAAAAAAACTTTCATGAAGAAAGATCGCAATATCCGACTTGGTGACAGGTTATAATGTCATAAGGATATCAAAATTTGCAATTAATTTGCAAATGAAGGGACTGCCACTAACAGACAGGGTTTCATCACGACTTTTTAACATAAAATACATTAATTAAAAGGGATATCTGAAAGATAAATTGCCTGTAGATAAAACCGACATCAAAATTTAAGTAAAAAAAGATGAATCTTCATCTCCATTTGTAGGGCAGATGACATGGAATGGTCAGAAAATGGAGTACACATACGCATTTTCGTTGTACTGCTAACTAAAATTGCTAAAATGCTAAAATTGCTTTATATCACACTAGATTCGCAGATGAGAACTCTCTCTATTTTCCTATATATTAGTTCGATAATAATGGTGGGTATGCTAGCATTTCCTGGTTTTTTGTTCATCTTGACTGAATCTTCTAAATCAGTGTCCGAACAGTTATATTTTAAAGTTATCTTACTAATATTATAAAGGCGAAAGTTTGTATGGATGGATGGATGTTTGTTACTCTTTCACGCCAAAACTACTGAACGGATTTGGATGTTTGGCACACAGATTAGTTTATAACTAGGATTAACACATAGGATACTTTTAATCCCGATATTCCCACGGGATCGAAAATTATGCAGGTGAAACCGTGAGGCGCAGCTAGTGTAATGTATTTTCATGTTGTTATAGTTACCCGTTTCTTGGTCAACAAGAATCCCATGTACTTGTTAGTCCTGTTGACAGACACATGGAACTCTTATTGACTTACGAACACGTAGTGTCTGAAGAGCTCCCGGAACAAGGTGGACCGATGACCTTGTGAAAGAATCCGTTGGATGCGAGAAGCACAGAAGCGTAAGCGGTCTAAATTGCGATGTTTGGGGGAGGACTATTTCCAGTAGTGAAAGCTGAAGCTGAGCTTCGGCTGAAATGACTGATACTATCCCCCTGTTGTTGGGTTGACAGAACATTGGTGCTAGCGTAATCCTCCACGTTTTGAGACTCCGTTATGGCTATTTACTCTGTGGTAGGTATAAATTACGGGTAGGGTGATTAGGCCGGGGGCACACGGCTCATTTGAACCGTCTAGATAAAGCGCTGCCATAATTATCTGCGGTGGGAACAGGCCTTATGTAACGTACAAGCTGACATGAAACATTACATGAAAGGTATGATAAATTGTGTTGAGTATATTAAGGTTGCTTAATGGCTAATACAAAAATATTTCCCAATATCATTGTTTTTAGGGTTCCTTACCTCTAAAGGAAAAACGGAACCGGTCTGTCCGTCTGTCAAGACCCTTTTTTCAGGAACGCATGGAGTTATCAAGTTGAAATTAATATCAAATACTCAGGGCTGCAATCCCTTGAAGTACCTTGTGAAAAAATAACATTTCTAAGTCAACGCAATCAAACGATACGGGCGTTTTGTCCCGGAATCAAAACCTATAGGGTACTTCCCGTTGACCTAGAATCATGAAGAAATGTCATGTAGCACAAGTAAAGGAAAAAAATCCAAAAACCATAAAGTAGTTACATTACAAAAAACAACCGACTTCCAAAAACTACACTACAAAGTGAAAAATAACTTTAATTTCGGAAGTCGGTGTCGTTGGGTTCGAATTTTCGTTGTTTGCCACCGACTTCCGAAATTAAAGTTAATTTTCATTTTGTAGTGTCGTTTTTGGAAGTCGGTTCTTTTTTTTTGCAAAAAAGTTTTTATTTTTCATTTTTAAGTTGTAATTTTTACCAGTAATATTGGTTTAAAACCTAAACTACTGAACCGTTTTTAATGAAATTTCTATGGAACCACTTCAGAAGTATCTCCTTTCGAACAAAAAAAGAATTTTGAAAATCGGTCTACAATTGGCGGAGTAATCGCGTAACAAACACACAAAAAAAAACCATACCGAATTGAGAACCTCCTCCTTTTTTGAAGTCGGTTAAAACGAAAAAGTATTTACATACCTACTTTGTACGGAGTCCTCGGTGCGCGAGTCCGACTCGTAAATGCCCGTTTTCTTTATCATTAGTCTGTACGACATTTTGTTGTTGTCTATTTTGAAGGTCCCTGTAGTCTCGTTCGTGAACGGGCGCCGTCAGTTGGGGCTGGTCATCACTTAGCTGCCTCGGCTATTTTTTTAAATTATTTTATTTTTGGATTATTGTTTTGTTACTATTTGCTGTACTCTGGACGCTTTTAATGTGTACGTCTTTTTTTTTACATCGTTCTCACATATAATTATAAATTCAACATTAATGATGTAACTAATATTTTTTATAAAATTTAAAATATGTATAATAAATATTATATAATATAAAAGAGTGTACATGGAGTTTCATGCCCGTTCTTCCCCTTAGGTACCTACTTGGAATGGGCAACTTTCTTTATATTTTCTGACTGACCGATTTTTTGACAGTTCAAAAGTGCCTGTAAATGGTTTAATTGAAATAAATGATTTGAGTTTGAGTTTTGACAACAAGAGTAGGAACCTGCAATTAAATTGATCAGTCAGCGTACTCAGCGTCAAAAGTAATGATTATTGTTGATTATTACTATTATGTAGTTTGTTAAATATAAGCTATAGAAACTTTAAAGACAATTGTTTTGTACACTTTATTCGGAACAAGGATTTGCTTTGCGTGCTGGACAGTACAGGTTTCGAGAGACAAAATTAATAGGATCATCATCTGCCTAGCTTTTTCCCAACTATGTTGTGGTCGGCTTTCAGTCTAACCGGATGCAGCTGAATACCAGCATTTTACATGGAGCGACTGCCTATCTGACCTCCACAACCCAGTTACTGGGTATAATACCCCTTGGTAAGACTGGTTTTCAGACCGCAGACCGAGTAACGACTGACAACGAATGACAGCCGGTGGAGGACGTTATTTCATAAAATAATCATTCAATAGGGTAAAGACCATCTTTACATACTGAGACCCCTCCGTGCCGGAAAGCACGTTAAGCCGTTGGTCCCGGCTGTCATTCGTTGATCTTTGACAGTCGTTACGGGTAGTCGAAGCCCGAAAGTCTGACAACCAGTCTTACCAAGGGGTATCGTATTACCCAGTAAGTAACTGGGTTGTGGAGGTCAGATAGGCAGTCGCTCCATGTAAAATACTGGTATTCAGCTGCATCCGGTTAGACTGGAAGCCGACCCCAACATAGTTGGGAAAAGGCTAGGCAGATGATGAATCATTCAATAGGGTCATAAGAACTTAGAGTCTTAGAGGGTTATATTGATGACTAGTTTCTGCCCACGGCTTCGCCCGCGTGGATGTCGGAAATTATCCCACGGGAACGTGCTACCAGGATAAAAAGTATGTCCTTCCCCAGTGTGCCATCTATCTCATTGCCAAATTTTATCGAAATCCGTTCAGTGGTTTAGGTGTGAAAATGTATACCCGTGAATGAATACCCGTAACGACTGTCAAAGATCTACGAATGACAGCCGGGACCAACGGTTTAACGTACTTTCCAAGACACGGAGGGGTCTCAGTATGTAAAGATGGTCACCCATCCACAGACCAACCGCGACAAGGGTAGCTTAATCTGATCGATCGACTTGTGCAGCTGTTACCTAGCCACGGGCCATTCAGGTTTCGAGAGATAAGAAAATTTTTAATAGTTTTTGCCATATTAGAAAGAAAGAAAGAAAAATGCATTTATTGGCATTACACAAAATAACACTGATGATATGATATGATGATATCATTCACTAATCATCTTCAAATAACGCGTAGCCGTGCTTATTTAATTTAGGAAAAAGGTTTTATCACTAAACAAGGTAAATTTCCACCTAGCAACAAGAGTTCATAATAGATGATAATGGATGACTCCGTGTAACGTAAAACCCACAGCACAAGGTTATCGGGCGGCAATAAATTGTTCGGAAAGCCTCCCACGGTCAACCGCGGCAGTTTCAATGTTATACTTTGTGTTTGTACGGTGTTGTGTTTAGTTTGCTGAAATGGGATAGGTTTCTAGATAGACAAAGTCTAATTGTCTCTTACTAATATTATGAAAGTGAAAGTTTGGAAGGATAGATGGATCTTTGTTACACTTTCACGCAAAAACTAATGAACGGATTAAGATGAAATTTGGCACACAGATGGTTTATAACCAGGATTGACATAATTATAGGACATATTTTTATCCCGATATTTCCACGGGATCAAAACTTATGCGCGTGAATGCGCGGGGCGTAGCTAGTAATAATTTAATCCCCCTGACCGATTCCGGTCACGGTGACGTATCTCAACGGAGATTAGCCAGGTTCGCAGGAGATATTATAGTGCACAAGGGTGTGTGCAACCACAGGTGCAATCTCTGTCCCCTTGACTCTCATTGTACGATGCGACGGGAATCTGACGCGCCCGGAGAGATCAGGTACAGGACCAATGGTTTTACGTGCTTTCCGAGGCACGGGGGTATCACACCACCAGCTTCCAAACTCCGGGTTGTTACTGGGAAATTCTTAATAGAAAAACCTGGTCTGGGAACCGAACCCCGGACCCCATGCACAGCGGTCGCACTTGCGACCACGAGACCAACGGTCTCAACGGGGCAGAAGTCTATACCAATGCTAAATGACACTATTGCCTCGATGGTTTAGTGCAATTGCTCACAGTTTTGGTTTTCGCTTCTTAGCATAGCTATATTGTAATATGTATGTATTTACAAAAAAAAAATGTATATAAGTAGTTTATCAGCCATCTTGTTACCATAACACAAGCATTAGGTTGCTTAGCTTGGGACTAGATGGCGCTGTGTGAAATGTCCAGGGATATTATTATTATATTCACACGATACGTTTCCGTGCCGAAACGAAAAATAATCATTCTTATCGTAGGAGATCTCTAAATGCTGTTCACAAATCCAAAACCTAAAAACTTTGTAAGTTAAAATCATAGATATCAGTTTTTTTTTATATTTCTATGGTTAAAATCAATCTGACGATCGATATTCTTCCAACGGCTAACTGCTGTGGAAGGAAAATCAGGTAGTCAAAATGTGTCATTTTCAACACTATTGCCAGTCGAATAGTTGTGAATAGTGAAATGCAGTTCGAGCAAAATGTAATTTATTTATTTATTTTAATCTTAAAGAAAGCTTACAGACTAATACAAAACTTAAATATCATGCATAAGTAGGGACATATACTAATTACAAGCTTCCACATGTACACCGATTGGGTTAATATTTATACATCAGGAATTTCTCAATAGCATCCGTGAGTCTTGGATTTGTAACTGTCTAAGGTAAATAGACTCCTGCAACATGGAGTTTACTGGCGAAGATAAAAGATAGATACATCTCTATCTTTTATCTTCGCCAGTAAACTCCTTACTAGCAGCGCCCCGCGGTTTCACCCGCATAAGTTTCGACCCTGTGGGAGTAACGGGATAAAAACTATCCTATGTGTTAGTCCTGGTTATAAACTATCTGTGTGTCAATTTCATCCAAATCCGTGCAGTAGTTTTTACGTGAAAGAGTAACAAACATCTATGCATCCATCCATCCTCACAAACTTTTGCGTAGTAGGATATTACTAGCGAAATGTGGGTTTGCTACTGTAATCTCACACCCCTACCTACACATTCAGCGTTAAATCTACTTAACCATACAGTAACATAAGCTCTAAATATTTATAGGTACTAAACTATCAAGACATACCCGTTCGTCCACTGAACAACAACAATCGTTCAGTCATCGCTATTATTAAAATAATACCCATTATTACGTAGTGTTAAGGACTCGCTGGCCTCAATCAGCAGTGTACTGTATTAATTTGATGGTAATACGGGTATTAATCCTGAATACTGTGAGTAATTAACGGCTTTGTTGATATGGGAGAAAAATGAGATTCTGTTTAGCTCTGATGCAATAGGTGGTTATGTCGACAGTTGTGTATTATTTAGTATTTTTTAGGGTTCCGTAGCCAAATGGCAAAAAACGGAACCCTTATGGATTTGTCATGTCTGTCTGTCTGTCCGTCCGTATGTCACAGCCACTTTTTTCCGAAACTATAAGAACAATACTGTTGAAACTTGGTAAGTAGATGTATTCTGTGAACAGCATTAAGATTTTTACACAAAAATAGAAAAAAAACAATAAATTTTGGGGGTTCCCCATACTTAGAACTGAACCTCATAAAAATTTTTTTTCATCAAACCCATACGTGTGGGGTATCTATGGATAGGTCTTCAAAAATGATATTGGGGTTGCTAATATTTTTTTTTTCTAAACTGAATAGTTTGCGCGAGAGACACTTCCAAAGTGGTAAAATCTGTGTAACTTCTAAAATAAGAGAAAAACAAATAAAACTAAAAAAATATATGATGTACATTACCATGTAAACTTTCACCGAAAATTGGTTTGAAGGAGATCTAGTAAGTAGTTTTTTTTTAAATTAGAGGAGCGCATACAGCCGTGCGAACACGCGGTGGCGCACGGCTGTATGCGCTCCTCTAATTTGTATGTCTATTATTGTTTGTCGTAAGTATGAGCTGCTACATCATTCCCCCGCTAGTGAAACGTACACAGGGCTTCGATGTTCTTCCTGACTTTGTGACGTATGCGTACGTATCTGTGACTGGCGACTCTGACTCGGTATCCATCCGGAAAGCAGGCTTTAGTCTGTCAACAGTGATGTTGGTGCGTCTATTGCATAACTGGATAGTGAAATATTTGTTATTACGACTGATCACTTCGTACGGGCCATTATAGGTCGGCGTCAGAGGCTTTCTTGATGCGTCATTGCGCATGTAAACATGCGAGCATTTATGTAGGTCATCGTGAATAAATATCGCTCGGGATTGATTTGTCTTCAGCGCTGCAACTTCCTTGGTCAGGGCTTCAATCATGCTGAAGAGTTTCTGGTCTGATGATGTAGCCATTTCGAACGCGGGGTCACCACTTTAGGAGCTTTTATGTGTTGCGAGTAAAAAGACGAATAATGATCTGTGTATTTTATTAATAAGCGCTGCTTATATACAGAACCGAGCCATAAAAATCAAAATAAATCAGGTACATTAATAAACTTATAACTAACACAATTTGGTAATGTCGGTAGAATGTGCCGAGCTCCCTTCGTTGAGCGAGCGCGATGATACAGCCGGCATACCACATTCCTTTAACCTTGGCTCGCTTAGTACGCGCGAACACACGGTGGCGCACGGCTGTATGCGCTCCTCTAATTTGTATGTCTATTATTGTTTGTCGTAAGTATGAGCTGCTACAACGTCATAAATCGTAAACCGGAATTTACCTTTCATTCAATCAACTCAAATATGAACTAGATAGTTGAAATTTTCACTAATTATGTATTTCTGTTGCCGCTATAACAAAAAATACTAAAAATAAAATAAATATTTACAGGGGCTCCCATACAACAAACGCGATTTTTTTGCCCTATTTTGCTTGATATCAATAATGGCAACCGGTAGGCACTTGAAATATTCACAAAATACTCAGTTGTATTTTTACTTTAATAATAAATGATAAAATAAAAATAAAATAAATATTTAAGGGGGGCTCCCATACAACAGAAGTGATTTTTGTAGATAATGGTACGGAACCCTTCGTGCGCGAGTCCGACTCGCACTTGGCCGGTTTTTTTTATTCTGACGCCGGTTGATGGCAATAGATTCGCCTTCCTATTACGTGGGTCTTGAACATAACTGACGAAATGTGGGTGTACTATACGTACATCTCTGTCTAACCTTTCGGGGATTACAGACGTGATGTTATGTGAAAGAAAGAAAGAAAAAAGTTTATTTGGACACAGTTCGTGAAACACAAAATACAAAAATAATAAAATAAAATAAAATGTTTCAGACAACAATAGTGTGTGCCTCACGGCTGCGCCAAAAAGGTTCAGCTGATGCTGTCTGACGCTGGTTTTCTAATGAACCTCTATGGAAGTGTGATTTTTATAATAAAAGTCAATGTAGTGTTTGTTATGTAAAACAAAAAGGCCTACGGTTGTAAGTTGCGCTACGAGAAAGCCTAGGAATACTCGTAGCCACGAGTGTCTACGAACTTCGTAGCAATGCTACAACATTCCGCTCGTGGCATTATTTATAAATGATAAATGATTTATTTTTTGTAAGTAGGTTTGTACATACAAACACTTTTACACGTCAATCATATTTTTTTTAAGCTGCATGAGTTTTTCGTTTCCTATCTGACTACTCTGAGAAGAAAGGCTGAAACAAACTCAGAGGTCACATTTGGTGTTCTTTAGCTTTTTGTTATCTTTGGGTTATATATACAGGGTGACAGGGAAACTCGACGTGTTCCTTCCAGGGCGTGATAGTGTGACCCATTTGCAACAATTAAGCACCCCATAAAGCCTAGGCAAAAATTCATGGAATCCGAGAAAAACCGATTTTCATGTTTTTTTGAATCTTTCCCAAAATTCGTCACTAAATATCACTTATCTCTAAATTTTCTAATTGAGTGGCTTTCATAGCTTTCCATTGGCTACCTAATAATTTAACACACCTATTGATGTAACCAAATTTTCTAAAATATCAAACAGTTAAAAGTTAAAGTAAGAAGTTTATTAACTATTTTCAAAAATCATCTACGTACACGAACTTTGACACCAGTTATCTCAAAATTTTAATATCACACTAAGCATACAAAATACGGGGAAGACATCTTGAGAGAGGGATTTATGAAAGTGTTGTTTTACTTGATGATTTTATATTGTATCTTTTGTGTACTTTTTATCTTTTATTTTATCTTGTGTTCGTGTATTTACAAATTGTATCCTTAATTAATGTAATTGGTTTTAAACCGTGTTAATTAAAGTAATAAATAAATCTTCATTTAATCAGCTATGCAATGGTGTACAAAAGTTTCACAAATTAATGTTTAAAGGTGCCAATGAAACAGTCGATAATGTTGACAAAGGTCGAATTTGAAAATTGTTGAAATATTTTAAAATAATGTGATTAATCGAATTATTTAACTGGTTTTATGTTATCCCTTTACCTCCGCTCCGCAAGTTAAGACCACACTTTCAAGTGGTAAATATTACTTGCACTTTGATGAGCTAATCACCGATCACTTGTCACTAAGTTCGCGTATTTTTACCCTGATTTTTAAACTACTGCGCACGTATAAACTCTTAAATTTTAACAAAAAAAAGCATTGCTTTAATCTTTGACGACGGATTGATGATTGTTGTTTTTAGTAGAAAAGAGTTCGCTGCTGCCAACTTTATGCCTAAGACCACTTTTTACAAAGTAATGGTCCAACCCAATCAATTAAGTTAACCTATTGCAATTCACAGCTGGACCTTGACCTCTCCCGAGCTATTTGCATGACATAAAACGATGTGCTTCACAAGCCCCTGAAGAAATTATGAATGTGGTTGCTATTGGTTACTTAGAGCATCTCAACTCGTCTGGTATTGCCGGTGCACGTTTTAGTAAACAATTATTTCTTTTACAGAAGTCTCAAAGATTATGTTTATTATGGAATTAAGAGTTTGTACGTGCAAAGCAGCTTAATCACAGGCGAACCAATTGACAAGTAATCAGTGATTAGCTCATCAACTACAAGTAATACTAACAACCACTCGAAAGTGGCGTCTCAGCTTGCCACCTGGTTGCACGATCTAGCTTCATTACGTAGAAATTATTGTTGGGTGGTGAGGAGGTAAAGGGATAACATAAACCAGTTAATTAATTCGATTATCACATCATTTTAAAATATTTCAACAATTTTCAAATTCGACCTTTGTCAACATTATCGACTGTTTCATTGGAACCTTTTAACATTTATGAAACTTTTGTACCTCGTTGCATAGCTGATAAAATGAAGATGTTTTCCCCGTAATTTGTACGCTTAGCGTAATATTAAAATTTTGAGATAACTGGTGTCAAAGTTCGTGTACCTACGTAGATGATTTTTGAAAATCTATTATTATTATTATATACTTATAATAAATCTGTAGAAGTGAAAATTCTGTACATTGAAAATATCAAAAGAATAAATGGCGGGGGGTGTTACTAGACCGACACCGAACCCAAAAATGTGATTAAAAATATTTTTGTCTGTCTGTCGGTCTGTCTGTCTGTCTGTCTGTTTGTTCAGGCATCACGCAAAAACTACCGGTTCGATTACGATGAAACTTGGTATAATTATTCTTTAATATCCTGGGCACCACACTGGGTACTTTTTTATGCCGGAAAAGTATCTTCTAAATATATAAAACTCAAAGGTGACTGACTGACTGACTGACATAGTGATCTATCAACGCACAGCCCAAACCACTGGAGGGATCGGGCTGAAATTTGGCATGCAGGTAGATGTTATGACGTAGGCATCCGCTAAGAAAGGATTTTGATAAATTCTACCCCCAAGGGGATGAAATAGGTGATGAAAGTTTGTATGACTGGACTTGGACTGGACTTGGACTGGACTTGGACTGGACTTGGACTGGACTTGGACTGGACTTGGACTGGACTTGGACTGGACTTGGACTGGACTTGGACTGGACTTGGACTGGACTTGGACTGGACTTGGACTGGACTTGGACTGGACTTGGACTGGACTTGGACTGGACTTGGACTGGACTTGGACTGGACTTGGACTGGACTTGGACTGGACTTGGACTGGACTTGGACTGGACTTGGACTGGACTTGGACTGGACTTGGACTGGACTTGGACTGGACTTGGACTGGACTTGGACTGGACTTGGACTGGACTTGGACTGGACTTGGACTGGACTTGGACTGGACTTGGACTGGACTTGGACTGGACTTGGACTGGACTTGGACTGGACTTGGACTGGACTTGGACTGGACTTGGACTGGACTTGGACTGGACTTGGACTGGACTTGGACTGGACTTGGACTGGACTTGGACTGGACTTGGACTGGACTTGGACTGGACTTGGACTGGACTTGGACTGGACTTGGACTGGACTTGGACTGGACTTGGACTGGACTTGGACTGGACTTGGACTGGACTTGGACTGGACTTGGACTGGACTTGGACTGGACTTGGACTGGACTTGGACTGGACTTGGACTGGACTTGGACTGGACTTGGACTGGACTTGGACTGGACTTGGACTGGACTTGGACTGGACTTGGACTGGACTTGGACTGGACTTGGACTGGACTTGGACTGGACTTGGACTGGACTTGGACTGGACTTGGACTGGACTTGGACTGGACTTGGACTGGACTTGGACTGGACTTGGACTGGACTTGGACTGGACTTGGACTGGACTTGGACTGGACTTGGACTGGACTTGGACTGGACTTGGACTGGACTTGGACTGGACTTGGACTGGACTTGGACTGGACTTGGACTGGACTTGGACTGGACTTGGACTGGACTTGGACTGGACTTGGACTGGACTTGGACTGGACTTGGACTGGACTTGGACTGGACTTGGACTGGACTTGGACTGGACTTGGACTGGACTTGGACTGGACTTGGACTGGACTTGGACTGGACTTGGACTGGACTTGGACTGGACGGTGATTAGCTCATCAAAGTGCAAGTAATATTTACCACTTGAAAGTGTGGTCTTAACTTGCGGAGCGGAGGTAAAGGGATAACATAAACCAGTTAATTAATTCGATTATCACATCATTTTAAAATATTTCAACAATTTTCAAATTCGACCTTTGTCAACATTATCGACTGTTTCATCGGAACCTTTTAACATTTATGAAACTTTTGTACCTCGTTGCATAGCTGATTAAATGAAGATGTTTTCCCGTAATTTGTACGCTTAGCGTAATATTAAAATTTTGAGATAACTGGTGTCAAAGTTCGTGTACGTAGATGATTTTTGAAAATAGTTAATATACTTCTTACTTTAACTTTTGACTGTTTGATATTTTAGAAAATTTGGTTACATCAATAGGTGTGTTAAAGTATTAGGTAGCCAATGGAATAGCTATGAAAACCACTCAATTAGAGAATTTAGAGATGTGATATTTAGTGACGAATTCTGGGAAATTTTCAAAAAAACATGAAAATCGGTTTTTCTCGGATTCCATGAATTTTCGCCTAGGCTTTATGGGGTGTTTAATTGTTGCAAATGGGTCACACTATCACACCCTGGAAGGAACACGTCGAATTTCCCTGTCACCCTGTATATATGGTAAACGAATATTAGCAAAACTTATACAGGTTACCGGTTACCGCGCAACCTGCTAAGGTTGCGCGTTGATGTACCTGCCACTGTATAAGTTTTGCTAATATTCGTTTACTTAAATAAAAAACTATGTGTTCTGGGACTCCAATATTTTTAATATCAATATTCTTAACTTCCTATTGAAACAGTTCAGTCTCACTTTGAGTGAACTGTAATTTGTTCTTTGAGAAAATAAAGATCTTCAAACTGAAAATTGTTTGTCACCAGGTTTCCATTATTAAGAGGATAAATCAAGAGCAAAACCACCATCAACCTGAAGGCCAATTCTTGTAAATAAAAACGTTAAAAATCTAGTCGCAGTCTCATATCGGCGACAAACAAATGTCAAAAACTTGTCAAAATGTAGGGAAATTAGAGGTATTTTTGACAGATTGAGACTAGATCAGACTGTGAACGTTCTTAAAATTACGAGAATTACCCCTCTTATTTTCTCTGCACTAATTTTCACAGTACACAGTTTTATTTTCACTAAAACATAACAAAAACCTCTCAGCTGCGTCAATACGGCGGGAGCACTCTCCTGTACCAACGAACCGATGACGTCACACACTTAGTGTAGAATTACTTTAAAAGGAATCCTTCGTTTAACACGATTGATATTGTGTTACCTGTTTTGCTTTTATTTTGTAGGTACATGGTAATAATATAATATCCCTGGACCTTTCACACAGCGCCATCTAGTCCCAAGCTAAGCAACCTAATGCTTGTGTTATGGTAACAAGATGGCTGATAAACTACTTATATACATTTTTTTTTTTTGTAAATACATACATATTATAGATAGAAAAACACCCAGACTCAGAACAAATACATGTAGGACTTACAAATATTTGTTCTGTGCGGGAATCGAACCCGCGACACGCAGCGCAGCAGTCCGATCGCTCAGCCACTGCGCTAACCGTGTTGTCCGTGTTGGTGCTATGGAGACACTGTTATTTTTTCGAGTCAATGATTATCTTTTCTTAGGTAAAGTGGGCCGTACGTCAGTGATAAAAATTCCATTATAAGTGGGCCTTTATATAGGTATGAGGAACATGGTGTAAAGTTCACTCGACCTCCATAGAAAAGGGAGGATCCTCCGACCAGACGGGGGTTGTGTCTGGTGGACAACTGCCAGCCAATTGATGCTGAGATGTTGTGTATAGTCGCGCGGTAAAGTCGCTTAGCGATGCAGGATTTTGCTTGACGTCAGTGTGATGCATAGTTCACATGTGGCATTGTAGATGTCGCTACATTCTCCCTCCGGAGACCGGTGGCCGATCGTTGACTGAGTGAGTTGGAACCGGGTGATTCCCCAGAGAGTCGGGATGGCGCTGCTTTATGCTTCAGTGCGTCGGATATGGTTCAGCGCCGGGATGAGGCTGCACCTCTTAATCTATTGAATGTCCGTACTACGGTAGGCCAAAGTGTTACTACCGATGAGCGGTCAACTTTAACTCAATGCTAAAAATGGGGAGGTTCTGAATTTGTTAGAGTTTACTATTTACAGCAATATCCGAGAGATTTACGTGTTTCTTATGGTGTTAGAAGCTCCCTTTCTTTTACCTATATCATCATAAATATGTTTTAGCCTTTTTCCAACTATGTTGGGGTCGACTTCCAGGCTAACCGTATGCAGCTGAATACCAGTGTTTCACATGAGGCGACTGCTGACCTTCACGACTCAGTTACTGGGTAAGACGATACCCCTTGGTAAGACCGGCTGTCAGACTTTCGGGCTTCTGACAACCCGTAACGACTGTCAAAGATCTACGAATAACAGCGGGGATTAACGGCTCGACGTAATTTCCGAGGCGGAAGGGCTCGGCATGTAAAGATGGTCACCCATCCACGGACCAACCGTGGCAAGTGTAGCTTAACCTGATCAACTAACCCGCGCGGCTTTTTTAACTTAGCCATGAACCCCTTTTACCTACAAGGTATTATATATATTTAACAGGTGAAATGTGTACAGTCACGAGCAAAAGTATGTATACATTCAACTTTATTCAAAAGCGATTTACTCCTTTATTTTTTAATTAAATTTTATGTTGTTACGAACATAGCATTTTCGAACCCATAGGTTTATGTAATGTATCGTATTTCAACGATGCATTCGATTTTTCGACACGAAAAAATCGCATTTGAAAATTGCGAAGTGTTGACATATTGGTGCTCGTGACTGTACTACATCTGCATAAACTTCTGTCTACCCCTCCAAGTAATACGCGTGATGTACACTCAAAACCGAATAACCGAACAAAATCGCTATAATCCTGTTCGATACCATAGTAATTATGGCCGTGTTTTGAATTCCAAACACATTAATTGGTATTGTTATTGGTACGACTAATACCTAGGGAGGACAGTTTGACTGACGTGTGCATTAGCTAATTACGACACAACAAACACTAGACAAACACAGTATATGCTAATTAGTCCGTCTGTCTGTAAACACAATTAACTGCAGTGTGCACCAGCTCAATGGCGATAAGTGTTTATATGGTAAGGGGGAGGTACATTTAATTATTTAACTAGCGACCCGCCCTTGCTTTGCATGTTTTTTTTATGAATTGATGAATCTATAGAGGTATGATGAACAGGGTGTAAAGTCCACTCATCCTCCATAGAAAATGGAGGATCCTCCGACCAGACGGGTGTTGTGTCTGGCGGGCTATTGCCCATAGATTGATGTTGGGAAGTTTGTGTATAGCCAATTGTGCGGTAAACTCTGCTTGCGAGATGCAGGATTTGGGACTGTTGGACTGGCCACGGTGAGATGGTTATCTCACCGTGGCCAGTCCAACTAATACTAGGGACTACGGGTATATAGCCTCTGCGAAGAGTGTTTGGTTGACACGATCGGTTCTGCTGATTTATTAAGGAGCCACGGAACAGAAAAGTTGTGCTAGTATCAGTATTAAGGAATTAATAATGACTACTAATGCACAATGTTGGCCAGTAACATTGGCCCCGACTAACAAGTTATAGTTCGAGTGTTCAAACCCAGGCAAGCACTTTACTTTCTACATAATTTCATCACCACTATTCTCAGAACGGTGAAGGAAAACATCGTGAAGAAACCGGCATGTCCTAGAACCAAAAATTCAAAAACATGTGACATCTACCAACCCGCACTGGGCCCGCGTGGTGGATTACGGCCCACTCCCTCTCACAGAGAGGAGGTATGTGTCCCAGCAGTGGGAACATTATACGCTGATTGTGCTATGAGTTTGAGTTTAAAAAAGCCGCTATTGGAATAAGCTCTGCAAGAGAGACCCCCTCGTAGTCCACCACGCGCGCTCAGTGCGAAAATTCAATAATCGAGTAACCAACTATACGGGAGGTAAAGCATAGGTTGAACAATTGGTTATTAAAGACTTATGATCAGACAGAATTACTTTTAACCCTAGAACCACAACATTGGGTCATGGGTGACCCCACGCACACGTATTTTTATTTTTATTTAGCGAGTTTTGCACCTACAACACTGTGCGTCTAGGTACCTTCCGTAATTGGTAATCAGTGGCCCGTGACGCATGGCGGGGTGCGCACGCTCATTAGGTTCGGAGATATTGCAGTTTGGGGTCGCCCGCGACCCGTGTTGTGGTTATCGAAACTATTTTTTTGTGATTAACTGTTGTGTGATTTCACGTTTATTTCACGAATAGTCTTTCAATATGGCCTCAACGTCACGAGCCCTTGAAAGTAATGAAATTGAGCAACTTTTGGAGGAATATGAAGGTGAAACCTCCAGTTCTTCGGACGAAGATGGATCTGAAACTGCAGAAAATGAACATATATCCGAACACTCCGATGAAGATGATTTGTTTGATGTTGAATCTGGATCAGATGATGATGATGTTCTTCTGTCTGATTTCTGTATGGGCAAAAATGGTTATACTCGGCGAAGAACTCCGTTCACTGTTCCTAATACACGCACTGCAAGTAGAAACATCGTGATAAATCAACCTGGTCCTAAAGGTATCGCACGCGACGCAAAAACCGAGTTAGAAGCGTGGAAGCTATTTTTTCAGGTAGCCCAAGCTCGATCAACTTCAAGTTCCCGCTGCTATTTATGCACTAGAGCCAAAGATAGGAAGGGAAGAGAGAAATGTGTTAAGTGCTCCAAAAATATATGTGCACAACACAGGTTACCTATTTGTCACCAATGTATCTAGATTTTCAGATTTGTACTAAATTTTTTTCCCTTAAGCATTCCATTAATATCCAAAAAACCTTGGAATAATTGTTTAAATTTATTAAAATTTAATATTTTGTAAGTAATCATTTTTTTATTTTGGGGTCACCCATGACCCATGTTGTGGTTCATTTAATTAAATTTGGATGTTGTAGTTGTAGGGTTAATAGTCAAAAAGTAGGTATATTAGGTTTCTAGTACTGTTTTTTTTAACTCACATACACAAACAGCCAGACCCGGAACAACTACCTGTAGGCAATACAAATATTTTTTCCGTGCAGGAATTGAACCCGCGACACGCAGCGCAGCGGTCGAACGCTCAGCCACTGCGCCAACCGTGTCGTCAAATATATTTAGTATAGGTATGTTTATTCAAAATATTTATGGATATAATTTTGTATAACTTTACAGTAGGTCTACTGCTGTTTTTTCCATCATCAGAAGGCCAATTCTCGTAATTTAAAACGTTCAAAATCTAGTCGCAGTCTCATCTCAGCGACAAACAAATGTCAAAAACTTGTCAAAATGTAAGGAAATTAGAAGTATTTTTTGACAGATTGATGATAAAATTACGAGAATTGCCCCTGTGATAACTTTATACGAGGAATAATTTTGAAATTTTGACAATTTCATACAAAAACTGTCAAAAGTCAAGGAACTAAAAGTCATATAGACCTCAATCTGCCTGCCTTTTCCCAACTATGTTGTAGTCGGCTTCCAGTCTAACCGGATGCAACTAAATATCAGTAGTTTACATAGAGCGACTGCCTATCTGACCTCCATAATCCAGTAACTGGGAACACAACACCTTGGTAAGACTGGTTGTCAGACTTCTGGGTTGTCGATTTTTGACTACCCGTAATGACTGTCAAAGATCTACGAATGACAGCCGGGACCAACAGCTTAATGAGCTTTCCGAGGCACGGAGGGGTCTCGATATTTGATAGATGGCCACCCATCCACAAATCGACCGCGATAAGCGTAGCTTAACTTTCGATCGGGGCTAGAAGAGGCGGGATAGAGGGGCTATTAGTTGGAATATATTGACAAAATTTTACAAAGAAAACGTTAGTTCATAATGGCTCACAATATTCCATTATCAGATTCACATACACGGCTCATTGCTCATTACAGTTAGAATTTAACTTTCCTCGATTGTAATTAACGTAAATCTTATTTTTACTTTACTTTTACTTGAATAAATTTTTTATTTATTATTTATTTATTTATTATTGTAATAATCGCATGAATAGGTACTAGTTCTATGAAACAAGAAGGCTGATCCTTTATACTTATAGCAAGCCACACAATACGCAATTCTCCAATTGGTATTTACCATTAACCGGTTTATCGGCCAGTGTAGCCGTGCCTTTGTCTCATTAGCGTGATCAATCATTTGAGTCGACGTGCCTGCGTGATTGATGCACTCGGACTCATCACTCTGACCGGGCTGATCACTGGAATATTCGATCAGATTTGGGGGTGAAGGTTTTGTGAAGTTGTCAACGGAAATTGGTAACATTATCGATATCAATGTTAAACATAGTAAAATGGGATTTGATAATAACTCGCAAAATGTGGATACGTACAGACGCCAGCAGGTCAAGCTACCCGAAACTGTCAAATTTTCCCAATCAACCTTGAACCTTAATGCTTTAGCGATTAAGTTGAAAATCTATTAAAGAAATTTGACAGATTGTAGTAGCTTGATGTGCTGGCGTCTGTACTTTATATCTCTGTCTACCCCTGCGGGGAAGACACTCGTGATAATATATAAATGTAGGTAAATTTATGTCCAGCAGTGGACTGCAATAGGCTGAGTTGATTGAAATTGACGTGTGTCATATGAGACCATTTTTTTCATTATTATATTTCTTGTTCATAATGAGGGCCCGTGGCTAAATAATAACAGCCGCACGGGTCGATCGGTCAGGTTAAGCTATGCTTGCCGCGGTTGGTCTGT
Source organism: Apamea sordens (assembly GCA_945859715.1). Classification (NCBI taxonomy): domain Eukaryota; kingdom Metazoa; phylum Arthropoda; class Insecta; order Lepidoptera; family Noctuidae; genus Apamea; species Apamea sordens. Next base: position 5,891,720 of record OX244002.1, read on the forward strand.
GGATGGGTGACCATCTTTACATACCGAGACCCCTCCGTGCCTCGGAAAGCACGTTAAGCCGTTGGTCCCGGCTGTCATTCGTGGATCTTTGTCAGTCGTTACGGGTAGTCAGAAGCCCGAAGTCTGACAACCAGTCTTACCAAGTGGTATCGTATTACCCAGTAACTGGGTTGTGGAGGTCAGATAGGCAGTCGCTCCATGTAAAATACTGGTATTCAGCTGCATCCGGTTAGACTGGAAGCCGACCCCAAAATAGTTGGGAAAAGGCGAGGCAGATGATGATGTTCATAATCAGCGTATTGTGTTCCCACTGCTGGGACACAGGCCTCCTCTCTGTGAGAGGGAGTGGGCTGAAATCCACCACGCGGGCCCAGTGCGGGTTGGTAGATGTCACACGTCTTCGAATTTTTGGTTCTAGGACTGTATGCCGGTTTCTTCACGATGTTTTCCTAGACCGTTCTGAGAGTAGTGGTGATGAAATTATGTATAGAAAGTAAAGTGCTTGCCTGGGTTCGAACTCTCGAACTACAACTCGTTAGTCGGGTCCGATATTACTGGCCCCCATTATGCATTAGTAGTCATCATTAATCCCTTAATACTGACACTAGTACAACTTTTCTGATCTCCGGCGTGGCTCCTTAATAAATCAGCAGAACCGATCGTGTCAACCAAACACTCTTTGTAGAGGCTATATACCCGCGTATAGACAAAGCTGGTCTCAGCCTAGACCGAGCGAGACTCCTAAGTTCAAGAAAGACTAAATAAAAAAACCCAAAATTAAAGACACAAAAAGAAAAGAGGTAGAAAATAGTTAGTTTGAAAGACTCGCTAAATTAGGGTCCTGTTCGGAGACTAAAGAAAACAAAGATAATTTCCAGAATACTGTAAAATAATTGGATTATCTAAAATTTCCCTCAAAATTAAGTTTACCCTAAGGGTTGTTCGGGGTATAATTCGAGGTAACCCATACGAACATTAGCGGTGTAAGTTGTTTCAGTAAGTTAATAAGTCTGTTGGGATGAAGTTAAGTAAGAATAGCATGAGTGAGATTATTATGGTACTAATTGAGTTGTTTAATTAGATAATTGAGAGTGATGAATAGCTAAAATATGATTAAACAAAGCGCGACTTTACGGAACGGTTTCGGCAGTCATGCTACGAACTTACTGCCTTGCAATTATTTTGAACACGTCAGAAATACGAATGAAAAAGGAAAATCAACCAATAGGTATAATTTCCATTGCTCTCAAAAACGGTGCAGGAAAACATCGTGACGAAACCGGCATGTCCTAAATTCAGATTAAGAATAAAAAATTCGAAGACATGTGACATCTACCAACCGGCGCTGGGCTAGCGTGATAGATTACAGCCCACTCCCTCTCGAATAGAGGAGGCCTGTGTCCCAGCAGTGGGAACAATATAGGCTGATTATGCTACGTATAATTTTGGCACCCTGGCCCCTGTGCAAGGATGACATGCAAAATCGTGAAGCGTTCCAGATTTTTCGACGAACTTGTGAAGGCCGTAGGAATGCGTTGGATGCCAGTAGCACAAAACCGGTCAAAGTAGAGGTGCTTCGGGGAAGCCTATGTCCAGCAGTGGACGTCTTTCGGCTGAAATGATGAATTTTGGCACAAGTGCAGTTCGCCTGACTGCACTTGTGCCAAAATTCATTCGTTTAGGTACTTCTTTTTCTACAATGCTCATAATAGGCACTCCACAAAGCTCGCACCAAACTTCAACCTTATACCATTTGACAACCCATAATACAGCTGATTTCAGAAGTACATGTTACTACTGCCTATACTCACACACGGCACTTAAACTTTGTCTTTAACAGTTCAGCAAAGGTTCAAGCTTGAATTTTGCTAGAGAGCAATGGAGCGCAGCATCGTTGGAGTCAGATTAACGGACGTGTTAGGAACGCAGTGTGGCGCTCCAAAACACAAGTCGCCGAGGTCACCCAAAAACCAGCCAAGTGTAAGTGGGACTGGTCCGGACACATTTGCCGCATGTCGAACGAGTCATGGGCCAGCACCCTAATTGCGTAACACACAATCAATCGGAATCGGTTTCATTATGACAGTTCAACAACATTCATTGCGTTATTTACGTGTTGAGCAGACACATTTTTCGAACTAATGAAGTAATGGATTTGCAATTTGCTTCAAAATGATTCAGATTACGATTGATTGTGTGTTACGCAATTAGGGTGCTGATCTACCATCATGTGGGTCCCAAGAACCGTCCGGCGACATCGAGACAGACCCAGGAGAAGATGGCGGAACGAGCTTGACGCCTACAGACAGGATTGGTTGACAATAGCTCAAGACAGAGAGGAATGGAAAGGAGAAAGGGAGGCATTTGTCCTGGAGTGGAACGACATGGGCTAAATATAACAAATAAATAAACCGCTTATCACCTCAATGCTCCCTTTCCTAACCTTACCAAAACCATAACCCTTAACTGCCACTATTAGTAATAAGATTAAAATTCAAATAGGTCAACAAACAACTTTCCATCGATAGATGATCTCCTAGAGAGCTGTAACAAGGGTTAAGCGGGCGTTTCCGACAATTTGCAAGTGATGCGGCTGGCCCCTAAAGTTAATTAAGTCGGCAGGCTGGAGGTTAAAACCCTTCCCATGTACTGTGACTTCCCCGAGCCCCTAGGGGCGAAAATGCTTTGAAACTAGCGGATATTATAAAATGGTTAAGTAATGTAGTACGGGATTTTTCATTAATGGATATTAAAAATTTACATACTTAGTACATCATATATAAGCTCACACCTTTTTTATGGGCTTAGTGCTCAGACATACGAGCGACACGCGTTTATAAGTATAAGATAGTCAAATGTGTACCAATGAAACAACTATTACTCAATATCAAATCAAATATTTTATTCGTCGATAGTCTTTATGTATGAGTAAAAGTAGCATTAAAGATTCTTCTAATACTAAATAAACTATTAAAATTAAATATATAAATAACCTAACTTAAACTATTAACAAACTAAAATATGGTGTCGAAATATTCCTCTACATCGCTGTCGACTGGTAATGTACCCAAGAGACTGGCGGCATTGCCACGTTGTATGGCAATACTAAATACTCTGGCCAAGGTACATGCCAGCCCTTGGGTCACGGGAAGTATCAACCAGCAGCGGTTTGGAGATTTCATTGAACAAGCCATGAGCACTCGAACCCCACGACCCGAGGATAAAGTATTAAAGTAGGTACCTATTTAAATTAAATAGATTTTTTTAAATTTTTCTATTAAAAATAAAACGTTGCCCCGAATTACTCCTGTATTGTGGGTGCGTTTACAAACATTTAAACTCACATACACAAACGGCCAGACCCGGAACAACTACTTGTAGGCAATACAAATATTTGTTCCGTGCGGGGAATCAAACCCGCGACACGCAGCGCAGCAGTCGATCGCTCAGCCACTGCGCCAACCGTGTCGTCATAGATAGATAAATAGGTAGGTCGATGACTCTGATGTAAAAAATCATGTGTTTCCTTACAGTGCAATGGGAAAATTTTACATCCGTGGCAAGTTACACCGCTGGCTTACAATCCCAACCTTCTAACGAATGCTCCGAATGAAAATCTGTAAGTTCCAAAGTAATTTATAACAACTGCAAAGTGTGCCGAGACGTTCGAATTAACTCCGTTCAATACGAGCACAGTTACTTGTGAACTTGTGATTTCAAGTTCTGTCCGTTTTAATTTATATTGGACTTGCGGTCCTATTCTCGTTTTTTTTTTTTTTTTATGTTGCCCCACTCTAGGAATTTTTCCTGTATCGTGGGTGCGTTTACAAACATTTAAACTCACATACACAAACAGCCAGACTCGGAACAACTACTTATAGGCCATACAATATTTGTTGTGTGCGGGAATCGAACCCGCGACACACAGCGCAGCAGTCAATCGCTTAACCACTGCACCAACCGTGCCGTTTTAGGTGTAAGATCATAAAAGAATAGAAGGAAAAGAAAATACGTTTATTTGCGGTAAACAACTTATCGCATATTGCACGTCGGCTGTCACTGAAAACTAGCGCTGGGGCTCTGTCTCGCATAGGGTCGTAGCATTATGTTGAGCGATGAGCGTTTTGCGTGGATGTGACGCATATTTTCCCCCAACTTGTTCTTTTTTGTGTTTGCGCCACATCCACGCAAAACGACCATCGCTGCCTTAGGCGACACAGCCCCAGCGCTAGTTTTCAGCGACAAGCGACAACCGGAGTTGACGTGAGACGTCAACCGGTGCAGCATAATTTAAAAACAAAAAAAAAAAAACAAAATAAGACATACAATACCCAATATCCTCTTCTAAATAAACATAATAATTTTATAACGGTATCTTAAGTATCGGGCAACGAATCATGTGCACGGGCAGCCTTTAATTCAATTCAATTCAATTTATTTATTGCAGATGATAAAAATCCATAATATTACCCAAAAACAATATAAAAACAAAGATGAATATAAATTAAAAAATTTAAAAAAATAATCGGGAATGTCAAAACATGTATGTGTAAAAAGAATAATTAAGTCAAATAATAATAATCTGTGCGCGCAGCTGTCATAAAAAGATTGGTTTGACATTTTCTTTACGCAATAATTAACATGACGTATTAGGCAATGAATAGTATTATGGAATAATATTGGCGCCGATTCTCTTGTTCACAAACTAAACTAAAATTTAAGTTCAGTGCATCTTTTTCTTTCTATTTCATTAAGAAAAAGACAGAAGATAAAATATTAGTTTAGTCCTGTCAAATTAGTCAGCGCCTGACGTAAATTGACGTTCTTTTAGTAGCCATGCTTTTAATCACGTTAAACTGTATGGAGTTTCTTAATTTGACAGGACTAAACTAATATTTTATCTTCTGTCCTGTTCTTAATGAAATAGAAAGAAAAATATGCACTGAACTTAAATTTTGTTTAGTTTGTGAACAAGTGAATCGGCGCCAAAAATAAAATGTATTTGGTGATTGTGTAGGTAAAATATGCTTTATCAAATAATTTAATGTATTTGGCTTTATCTATTGTCATCAACATCTGCCTAGCCTTTTCTCTACTATGTTGGGGTCGGCTTCCAGTCTAACTGGTTGCAGCTGAATACCAGTATTTTGCCTGGAGCGAATGCCCATAGAATGCCTATCTGAACTCCACAATCCAGTTACTGGGTAATACGATACCCCTTGGTAATACTGGTTGTCAGACTTTCGGGCTTCTAACCGACTCGTAACGACTGTCAAAGATCCATGAATGACAGCCGGGACCAACAGTTTAACGTGCTTTCCGAGGCACGGAGGGGTCACCCATCCATGGACCGACTGCGGCAAGCGTAGCTTAACCTGATCGATCGACCCGTGCGGCTGTTGTTACTTAGCCACAAGCCCCACTTAAGCTTTATCCATTGTAAGGTGTTTAAAAGGTCATTGTGTTGTGGAAAATGGATGCCAGTTTCTGTAATGATGAAACAGCGAAATTTAGAGGCGCTCGCTCTTTTAAAATAGAGTAAAAGTAATGGTGACAATTCGGCAAAAAGTAAACTAAAGTAATTGGTTTAAAAAGTTTCCGGCAAAAAAATATGGTCATGCGGTGACTAGCTAATTCTAACATTAGAAAAGTAAATTAGCGGCCACATTCACAAAGTCATAACTATTGTGTTAAAACATTTATATAAAGACTAGTCGCTTCGATCAATAATAGTACTAAGTTCCCGATAAGCGCTTCAAAAACGGCCCGAAAAATAAGACCACATATACTTTTGTGGTCTTATTTCAAATTAGTATGTTTTTAACCTTATTACTTAGATTTTAAGTTTCATTTTAGAATAAACGACTGAAAATTTAAAAATAGAATGATGTTATTTTCAAGCAACATTTTAAATATATTTTGCAATGGTAATTAAACTTTATGTTTAAGCATTAAGGTTTATAATAAACTGAAGTTGTTAATATTATTAAACTTTTTTTTAAGAAATGTAGATGTTTACGTGTGTGCAAACGTGGCCACTTGAGCGACTGATTTTTGTTCCTGATCCTTAACCTAGTACTATTATTGATTGAAGACTAGCCGCGACATCGTCCGCGTGAAACTTCTTGTTCCACGTCGCATCGCATCGCTGCCCGAGCTAGCTATAACTTGTTTTCGCTTAGCGTTCGTTCTGACTTTTTTCTTTTAGCACGCCTTCTTGATCCTGGACCTGGATCCTGGTCAAATCCGACTGGTAGTTCCAAAGATAAGCGCGTTCCAACAAATAAACAAACTAACTGTTCAGGTTTATTATTTATTAGTGGTATAGAAGATACCGACTTATGCTATCTTAAACATGTATGTGTTTGTTAAATATGTATGTTTAGGTTAAGGTATTTATCTATGGGCCTGCGTAGCCTGAAATAAATGAATAAAGTAAATAAATAAATTAAACATCTGGTTACTGGTTAGTTCACAATATTCGCAGATTGTCTTGTCCCGAGTGCTTCTCGTGGGCTCGTTGAAATCCTTTTCGTAGTGCTATATTTCTGCTTCCAAGTAACATTGCCACTGAATTAAAAAAAACTAACACTCGAAAAAAAAAATAAACGAAGATTACCTACGTTTAAAGATGGATGACTGGCATTTATTGTAAGATTCTCCAGCTACCTACCGATATGCAGTGATTAGATCCTCCGTACTGTAATCCTCGAAGATTGATGGCTCATCCATCTAACTTCTTAGTGATCGAATTATTTGGGCGAGTGACGTCACTTAAAGATGGCGGATATTCGTATGGTGAATCTTTTGTAGGGGCGGTTTACGGTGTTGAACTCCACCATGATGAGTAGCAGTAATATCACGTAGTAATAGTAGTAGTACGTATTCACGTTACTACGTACCAAGGTCAAGGTTCTATCTTAGAATTTCTAAGGTTTTGGAAGAAGAATTAAAAATTCAAAGTACCTATTTATTTGAAATAAGCACATAAATGGCACTTTTGAACGTCAAAATTTACAATAAAATAGAATTGATCCTCTTCCAAAAGGTAGCTTCGTTAGTAGAAGAATGCGCAAGAAATACCCACTCTTTCAAAATGCTTTACAAGATTTTGTATACATTACTTATATAATTATATGTGAAGTGTATCCTACATGCTAGCATAAAATTACTACACGAAAATAGGCAAAAAATAAGGGCAATTTTTGTAGAAACAAAGAAATATAAATCTGTCTTCCAATACATTTGGAAGTTAGATTCATCATTATATTTATAAAGTACAAAATTATCCGGTCATAAATCTAGGTTTCGAACTTCTACTAAGAAATTTTTCACAAAAAAACCTACCTAAAACTTTCTGGGGATCAAATCAGGATCCCTAGCTGAGCAGTCGCACTTATCACCAAGGAGGCAGAATATCTGAATAACTTTATTTAACAGAAAAAGTGATTTAAAACAATGGACCAGTAATCCTTTTAACTTAACAGCGATCGCTCCGAGAAAAAAAGTAAAAAAACTGCACCATTTTAAATCTTTTAAACGTCAGTCTTTTTTGCTTTATTTCACGGATCGCTTAAGACAGACTTCGCGCTGCATTTTATTCGATAGATTAAGGTCAGAATAAATTTGAATCCTTCCTCGGTAATAAAGTGTGGCTCCCCGCAGTGCCCATTAAGTCATTTTGGATTACAAATCGTCCCGTGCTAAAGTGCCGCCATTTTAAATTTCGCCATCTTGGGTTTTTGGTTTAAAAGTTTAAAATGTCAACAAGATTGTGTGAATTCTTGTGGAATAGGATTGAATGGTACCTATTCATCAAAGTAAAATGTTTTTTAAGTAAACTTAAACTCAAATCATTTATAATTGTCAAGAGGTCGGTCAGTCAGAAAGATGAAGCTAGTTGACCATTCCAAAGCGTAGGTACCTATGGAGAAGAACGGACAAGAAACTAAACGGACAGTCTTTTAAATCATAAAATTGTTACAAAATATTTGATTACATCATCCATGTTGAAACTATACAGGTGAGAACGATGTAGAAAGACGTGCACGTTAAAAACGTCATTATAAAAAAGATAAAAACAATTTAGAAATTAAAATAAGTCGTGGCAGCTAAGGGATGACCAGCAGTGCGATTCTGTAACCATCTCACCGTGAAAACTTAAGTGAAGTGAGCGTGGAGTGAGCTGTCATTCCAAATAATGCTAGGGATTGACACTACTGACAACTCACATCAAGCTCACTTCACTTGAGTTTTCACGGTGAGATGGTTACAAAATCGACCGGCTGACTAAGTTAAGAGGCTGACTTAGTTAAGCTGAACACAAAAGTCATGAAAGTTAAACCGTTACGTACTTGCATAATCCTTTCAACATAAAGTAAAAGTAGTAAACGCTTCCCACCTTCAAATAGCACTTCCATCTCGAATGACACTCGCTTTTCTCGACGAAGAAAAATGACTTGAAATTTTCCCCGCATCTACCCACGTTGTAATTGGGCCCCCGCGACCGATTACATAAGCCAGGGAGTGGCTTCAGGCAAGGAGATACAAGCCTTAAATATTAATGTAACTTAGTTTACTGAATCATAGATTTTCGTATGTATTTGTGTGGAGAAGGAACGAGGATCAAGGTTGAATAATAAAGTGTGTTGTGGTTTTGGAAGCATCTTGTCATCGGTAGTAATTACTACAGGTTTGCGCCAGAGAGGGGCAATTCTCGTAATTTTAAGAACGTCCACAGTCTGATCTCAGTCTCAATCTGTCAAAAATACATATAATTTCCCTACAATTTGACAAGTATTTGACATTGATTGTCGCTGAGATGAGATTGCGACTAGATTTTGAACGGTTTTAATTACGAGAATTGGCCTTCAGTTCTCTTTAGCCATGGAGAGCGGGGTGAGCCTCTTGTCCACTGCGACCACATCACATGTGCATACCCACTTCGGCTTTTATTTGATTTTGTAAGAAGACTTGGCATGGCCTTAAAAGACGTGAATTAATAGATAATATTATCGAGAAAATTAACACGCTTGGCCATCATTTAAAATTCGCAGTTTTTCAGAGCCTGGCCGCAAATAATTTATAAACTTATAAAGAATTAACGGCTATAATGAACACGATTGGCAAACAGTTTGGCGATCGCAGTTTGTTTTTATTACTGATAGGAGTTTAAAGCCAGTCTCAACAAAAAAATAGCAGCCTCTCAAAGAAATAGTTTAGTTGTTGATGACAAAGTCCAATCAAATAAAAATATTTTATTTCACATAAACATACCTACATGGGCACTCATGAAACGTCAGACGCTAAGTGCACGGTTCTTATTGGTCGTCTCCTATGGAGAAGAGGCGGTAGGAAAATCCGCGGTATAATCTTTTACCAATATTTTCAAATTACAGTATTAATAGGTATTGGAGGACAGTGAAGGCCTGTCAGTAAGTACCAGGTACTTAAAAAATAGGAAATGGCCAAAAAATCTAGACTTAGGTCTTGTAAAATTACAAGACCTTAGTCTAATTAAAACTAGATATCCACAATGATACCTAAGCTCCGCGTCAATCAAACCCCACGCATATCTCCGCTCCGCCTTCTCAATTCCCACAAACGATATAAAACCGTCGCTATCTGCCCCGCAAATATTGCGTGTCTTGTGACAAATGGATAGACAAATGGCTGGCTATAACCGTCTCGACGGCTATAAACGTCTCTGAGGCTATACCCGCGGCTACGTCACCGCTTACCCGGCTATATTTCTACCTACAGAGTCCCTTTCTTTGAAGATGGAGTTGCAAAGATTTTGCATCTAATCAATCGTGATGTTTTATCTACGTAGAAAACAGGCTTATTTTATATGTACTAAGCTTTGTTTTCTTTTGTTCAGGCTTTTGTAAAACTGTTGTTATAACTACAATTTTACAAAAGACGTGCCAAAAGATTGGTCTTTTAAAGAGTAAGCATGGCCGTGATTATCATTATAGGTCTAGGGAAAAAGAATTCCCCCTAAACTTAATGACAATAAAAAAAACTACTCAATAAACAAATAAAAAAAAAACGTAAAAACAACTCAAATACTTTTTAACCAACGAAAAAAAATGGAGGAGGTTCTCAAGTTGACGCGTATTATTATAAATATACTCGTAAAATATATATTATGTATTACCACGCATAAGTTTTTACAGAGTAAGTAGTTCGATTCTGTGATCATATTTTTTCGCACATTCTGCTTTATAATCCACGAACCCACACAAAAAAAGGAGGCCAGTGGAACAGTATGGGCTGATTATAATATCAAATTATTATACTGCTTTAAAGTTACTATGAATCACCATGACATCATCTATGAACTCTGTGGCATCAAAATATCCGCTACTTTTTATTTGTTGCTGGAGCTTCTACTTTCACGGAAGGCGCATCACAGTAACACGCTGTTTTTACAACTCGCTTAAACTTAATATATTGCTTTTTACACGCTCAGGGACATGCTTACATATTAACGCCCAGCTAACGTCAAAACTAATCCATTCAAGTCAACCGTTAGGAAACAACCTCCCAAACTCCCAAGGGAATAAAGGCATCAACATCCAAACTAACAAACTACCAACTAAAGTCAGAACAAACTGACACGGAACACGGAAATAATGAGCAGGAATTAAACGCACGCGTGTAATTCTCATACAATCATCATTAGGGAAAGTAAAGGCGCAGCTCCATAGCATCCCACGGCTAAGCTACGCACTTGTCTGAGGCACCTGTCCCACGAGGAAGCGACTAGCAATCAACCAACAATTTCCTCGCTCAAGAGACGTACAAAAGATTGTAGGACCCGTGTTAGTAAAAAAGATAAATAAATTAATATTTGATCAAGTGGGCGAGTACTCGTTTGTTGCAGCGACAAGAGCTATTTATTTATTTATTTAGGTTAGCCTACAATTGTTTACACGTTACATTTCTTTTAAAAGCACACATATACATTTGTAAACTTGCAACAATTACTTACAGGCTAACACCACATGCACTGTTTTATTTATATTACAATACATTATATCATTACATTTTCATTATTGCAATTAATTGTGAATTATTAATCATAAAATTAGTGTAAAATAAAAAATAGATCTAGAAATTGAACAAATAAATCAAGATAATCGAATTAAATGTATTATACAGCAATATTTTAGTGCTGACCTGTTTGAAACCCTTGATATTGCGTAGTACAAATCCTAACATTTTGGAAACTTTTTTAATAGTAATTTCGATGTGGGGCATAAACGTAACTTTCTTGTCAAACAGCACTCTTAGATCCCTTATAGTTTCTACTTCATGAATTTTTTGATTATCTATGAAGTAGTTCGATTGGATGGGGTGAACTTTTATAAAAAAAGACAGGTGGTAGCATTTATTGAAGTTCAATTTCATTTTGTTATTCTTGCACCATTCAATTACTCTGTTCAGGATCATCCTGCAGAAACTCCATATCATTTGATGACTCGACCTTCCCGGCAAACTTTAAGTCATCTGCGTACAAAAACACTCTGAAAAGTGAAAGCAGTGGGGAAGATCATTTATAAAGATTATATTTAATATGGGGGCCAAGTGGGAACCCTGTGGGGCACCGGAAGTCATGCGATAATTGTTGATAGAGCGAAAACCATTCACCACAACATAAAATTCACGATTAGCGAGGTATGATTCCAACCACTTCAGCAAGGGCCCCGTGGTACCATATGTCGCCAGCTTTTTTATCAGTATGGAGTGGGATATTTTATCAAACGCCTTACTGAAATCGGTGTATATCACATCAAACTGCTTATTCGAGGCAATAGTTTCTATCAGGGACTCTGTGAATGACATTAAGTTTGTGGCAGTAGACCTTGACGCTACAAAGCCATGTTGATGATCGCAAAGATAAGGTTTAAAATGGTGTTGGATATGGGGACAGATCATGGATTCGAATACCTTGGCAAAAGTGGAGAGAATCGCAATGGGCCCATAATTTGAGATAGTCTCTTTTTGATCCGACTTGTGTACTGGGACGATTTTAGTTTTTTTCCACTCGGATGGAAAAGTTCCGGTAGCTAATGATGTCTTATATATTTTTAGTAGCGGAGAGACCAATATCGGCGTACAGGTAGAAACGAACAGTGGTGGGATTCTGTCAGGTCCTGCTCCTTTCCCAGTGTTTAAAGATTGCAGTTTTCTGAATAAAGAATCTACATCTAAGTCTGGGGTTGTTAGGGACTGGCTATTAGTTTCCAGTGAATTAAGATAGCTTGAGTTATTTTTAAATTCTGTGTTATTTTCAGAGGTGTAAGCAGATGAGAAATAATTACCAAAAAGGCTACAGATAGTCGAGCCATTAGACGTCGTAGTCTGTCCGTCAGTCATTGTCATTGGATAGACACTAGATCCTCCGCGTTTAGTCTTCACGTGAGTCCAGAACAGTTTAGGGTTATCTTTGATTTCTGATTCTAGGTTAGTCATATAAAGACTGTATAAACTTTTAGCTAAATTTTGACAACGTTTTGCAATTAATTTATGTTCTATTTCATCTAGCGGGTTTTTATATATCTTGAAACCCAATCTTAGTTCATTTTTTTCTTTGAGAGTATTTATGATCGATTTATCAAACCAAGGAGGGTAACGACTGAACATAGGCTTACAATTTGGAACAAATTTATTTATGGCCGTACGTTACGCTATCAAAGAGAGTACTCGCTGAGAGACTCTCGCTTAGAACATGCATACCAGCAAGTAATAGCTCATCGCCTTCCCGTATTCGCTGGTCGTTGCTCGCCAACTCGTTTGTAGTTGCTAGCTCTACTCATTATCATCATAATCAGCATATTATGTTCCCACTGCTAGGATACATGCCTCCCTTCGGTAAGACGGAGATGTTTTCCTTCACCGTTTTGAGAGCAGTGGTGATGAAATATTGTACACAGAGTAAAGCGCCTGGCTAGGTTTTTTTTTTTTTTTTGAGGATGGGAAATCATCAAATGACTCCTCCCGCTCTGGGTGGAGCAGAAGGGAGTGTCAGACTTTTACTGACTAAAACCCACCCGTGTTCCTTCCTTAGCCCTTTATGTTCCAGGGCAGCGGTAAACCCTTTCGGATGGTCCCGCTACCCTGGCAGGCTTCGGCCCTATGGGGCCCCGTCTCTTTTGCTGACATCTCTTTGAGGCGCGCGTGGAACACGAACACGCCGTCCGGCACGGGCCTAGTCCTGATCGGACGGAGAGCTACCCATTACTCTCCGCCCGCAGGCCCGCGCCTACGGTGGCCGGGAGTCGTCACGCGGCTCCCGACGCCCGGAGCGTCTCCCGCGGCGGCTGAGGCGTGAGGTGCGCAAGGCGCGTTCCCTCGCCCACCCCGCCAGGCTAGGTTTGAACCTTTAACCTACAACTCGTTAGTCGGGGTCGTTATAAACAAATGAACCGCAGCTAATGTGGTGAACCTCTCCGCGCACATCCTACGTAGCAGTAGACGGTCGACCTAAGGAGGTTGGTATGTGAACGACACTCAAACTGATTGCTTCTCGTTATGTGACTTGGTGTCGGTTCCGCCTGGTTGGGAACTAAGTTTTTGGTGTAGTTTTGGTCGTTAGAAACCGTCGATAGTACCACACTTGTATACAGTCGACGCGCGAGTTCATCAGAATGACAACTTCTTCGCAAGAGATATTGTTCAGATTATTCCAAAGACCCGAAAACCCGTCAAACAATCGTCAACTGGAAGCCGTTTGCCTGTAAGCGCTAAACAGTTTTCACGATTATATTTATTTTAGTTTCGAGTGTATTTTTGGAGTTAAACTTCTTAAGCAGCGCTTTGATAATTGGACGAAAATTGAGAGTTAAATTTCAAGGACGCGTTTAGGCACATGTCGTTTCATGAGAGAGAAGAAAGATACAACTTTGTCTGTCTCTCACACTAAATCTCTCTTATTCTTTATTTTTACGAATTTTTACGAACAAGAACAATCGCTGGTTTATACGTCATTTGTGTGGTTAACTAGAACACTCGTAGTAGTCTTGACCTGTCATGTAATATCGTAAGAGCATATCGTAATCGAGGAAACTAATTGTTAAAAAAAAAAATTCTTATGATTTAATCATAACTATCATTCTTGGACAGTGACATACAACATAGCAAATTGACACGATAAGAATAGAATAGAATAACGTTTATTGTCTCCAGTATTACAGCTAGTAGTATTAGTACATACAAAACTATAATACCGGAAACAAAAGGTTCAAGCGTCAGCATTATGCTTAGGTTCCCTAGTGGGATGCTAAGCGCTGGTTTTCAGCTTAAACCTTTGACTCCTCTAATCAATTCATTTTGCTTCACAATTAGTTTCCCTGACTGTACTTGCCTATTTAATTGATTAACGTCATAGTTTCATATGACTTTTATCTAGTTTTTTTTTTCCAATTCAATTCCAAGGAAGAGAATAGGGAGGCCTTTGCCCAGCAGTGGGCAACGGCTAATAAAAAATTTAAAAAATCCAAAACAGGAAATCTTTTTCAATTTGCAAAAATACATCAAATCTAAAAGTCTTTACTAAAGAGGATAAATCCGTTGCAATGGATTTATCCGATCTATTAATTAAATTATGTGTGCTCTATCTATCTACATTCTTTTAAAAAAACGTGGCGCGTTGGCCTGATTCCAAAGTCTTTCTTAATAGACTGTCGATTTTGCTCAACTGTTGAAAAGCTTACTGTAAATAAAATTTATTAAATGAAAAGAAATTCTCTCACTCGGTGAGTTTATTCATCATTTAGAGCTTAGCCCACTTTTATTCGGCGTTTCTTTGTTTGAGTTTTGAATTTATTTGAGTTGATTTATAAGCTTAGATATAATCTTATATTTATTGGCCAAGCTTATTAACTCGTGGGCAACCAGTACCCCAATTGCGTATCACAATCATATTGGGTATACACATTTTCAAACAAAATCCGAAGGATTTTGAAGGTTTGTATTGCTTCATGTGTTTGAAAATTTCGTCTGCTCGGCATCGTAAATGACACAATGAACGTTGTTGAGTTGTAAAAACTTTTTTGCAAGAAAAATCAACCGACTTCCAAAAACGACACTACAATGTGACAAATAACTTTAATTTCGGAAGTCGGTGTCGTTGGGTTCACATTTTCGTGGTTTGCCACCGACTTCCGAAATTAAAGTTATTTTTCACTTTGTAGTGTCGTTTTTGGAAGTCGGTTGATTTTTTTTTGCAAAAATGTTTTTATTTTTCACTTTTAAGTTGTAATTTTTACCAGTAATTTTGGTTTAAAAACCAAACTACTGAACCGTTTTTTATGAAATTTCTATGGGACCATTTGGAACCCTTTCCAACAAAAAAAAATTCTAATCGGTTGGCAAGCGACGGAGTTATGCGCGAACAAACATAAAAAAAAATACAAACATCCGAATTGAGAACCTCTTCTTTTATTTAGAAGTCGTTTAAAAATGAAAGGCATTGCGATTTTAAGTGTACGCAATTACCCTGCTAAGCTAATGGAAGGATTTGATAAAGAAGGTGGCAGCAACTTTTGTCTGCTTGCTAATAACAATAAACAGCGATCGCTATTCTGTTTGTGAAGGATGGTGATTGATTTTGACAATTTCTCCATTTGACTCTTCACTGAGGCCCTTGATTGCCCGTTAGTTTAGTGGTCGCAAGCCCTACTGCTGAGCATGAGGTCGTGGGTTCGATTCCTAGGTCAAGCAAAGTGTTTTTGGGTTTCTACATCTAGAATTTCACAGTAGCAGCTTGGAGGCTAGATTTGTGCCTGGTTGATGGCCACATAACCTCGCCCCCACATCATAAAAACTGATTTACATCCGAAGGACATGTGACACGGTTGGCGCAGAAGCTGAGCGATCGACTGCTGCGCTGCGTGTTGCGGGTTCGATTCCCGCACGGAACAAATATTTGTATGGCCTACAAGTAGTTGTTCCGGGTCTGGCTGTTTGTGTATGTGAGTTTAAATGTTTGTAAACGCACCCACGATATAGGAGTGATTCCTAGTGTGGGGCAACGTGTTTTTTAAAAAAAAATACAAAATACATCCTCGTAACATAAGGTCCAGTTGAAAACCAGCGTCAGGCACACATTGTCTGACATTTATGGCCTATTTGGCGCAGCCGTGAGGCATACAATACTATTTTAAGTTTTCGGTTTTTTGGAACGAAGTTCCTTATCGCGCGTTGTGAAAGGGGGCTAGACGGAAAAAATTCTTACGAAAAGTTGTCACGACACTTTTTGCTATAGTAAGCTATTGTAAGCTGTGCGGCGTCGCATGTTTCTCTGTCTGTCTGTGAACTTCGTTCCATCCGGGTGTCCCTTGACACCTCTCAAGTTTTTTTTTTTGTTTTTTGTGAATGTTGTGTGCCTTACCAAACCTGCGTCAAATAAACTTATTTTCTTTCTTTCTTTTCTTTCCGTATTACATGGGACATAAATATAACTGGTGAAATGTGGGTGTACTACACACTGCTGCCTATCCCTTTGGGGATTACAGGCGTGATGTTATGTAATGAAGGCTATATTATTATTGTAAAACATAGGGATATAGCAATTACGTAGCAGCAAAACTACACATAACAAAGAAAATATTTTAATAAACGCGTCCTGACAATTTTGTTTGAAAAGCTTCCAGTGAAACAAAATAAAATAAAAAAAGAGGAATGTTGCAAAAAAGTCTTCATTAATCTTCAAAGGGACAACTAATATTGGACTCTACTCGTATTTTGTAAATAAAGCTATGGAGAGCATTGTAATTAAAATGAATAGGTACTTTGAATAATTAGGTTTTTTTTACCCCCTTTTACCCCATGTATGTGCCATGTAGCCAGAATGACTGACGATAGGTGGACCATACGAACCACGGTGTGGCCAGGACCAGCAGGCTACAGAAAGAGAGGCAGGCCGCAAACACGATGGGCAGACGACATAATACACATAGCCGGCCGGGACTGGACAAGAGTAGCAAGCAATAGAGACACATGGCAATCTCTGGAGGAGGCCTTCACCTAGGAGGGGTTGTTGCACAAAAAGGTACTTAAACTTATCACATAGGTAGAAATTGATTGATTAATTTATAATTGAATTATGCTAATTCATTATTTTTTTCAAATTTTATTTACTTTACAATGTTTATTTTTCTACTTATTATTTTAAATTCATTGGCAAGAAATAAAAGGCTTTTTTATTTTTATTTATTTTACCCCCTTTTACAGTCCTCTCCGTGACTCGGAAAGCCGTTAAGCCGTTGGTCCCGGCTGTCATTCTTTGACAGTTGTTACGGGTCGTCAGAAGCCCGAAATCCTGACAACCAGTCCCACCAAGGGTATCTTATTACCCAGTAATTGGGTTGTGGAGGTCAGATAGGCAGTCGCTCCATGTAAAATACTGGTATTTAGCAGCATAAGGTTAGACTGGAAGCCGACCCCAACATAGTTGGGAAAAAGGCTAGATGATGATGAACAGTATTTTGAGCTAATTTTCAAAAGGCATGTATTTTATTCAAACCTCTTATCATTCCCACTTTGCGCTTCTAAAAGTATTATTGAACACTCTAATTTAATGATTGCGCCTCTTTTTGTGAACATGAAATACTTCCTATTTTAGGGTCCCAACAAAAAATGGCCAAGTAACTTCGACTTGAGGTATCTAAGCTAGGCCTAGCTTAGCTACTGCGACTATCTGTGAGAAAAGGCCAGAACATTAAAAAGATGCTCAATCATTTAAAAACGTGTGCATTATAAGAAGCGCAAAAAGTTTTTAGTTGTTCATTAATTTTAAAAAAGTGTCCATCAGTCCATAAGTTTTTAAAGGATAAGTTCAATATTTTCCCTTAAAAAAAATTTAGCAGACGTTATTGTTCCTTTTTAAATGATATCAGCAAAAGTGTTGAATTTTTTTTTGTTGGCTTATACAGCGTGGCGCTTTAATGACGACATTAATTTAACACACGTATACGATTTTGCGTTGTAGTTTTATGAATATATTTTAATTTAATTAAACATTAATATTTATTTATTTATTAACAATTGTATAAAATAACATATTAGAGCAACCTGACTTAAAAAACTGTAGCGCAGGGGTCATTTGCCGGGGTCACGGATCATAACATCGCATCAATGTAATTAAAACAATTAACGAGGAAAGAGAAGGCGAATTGAAGGAAAGAGAGAGAGAGCCCTATGTGGGCGCGCGGCGCAGGTGGAAGTTCAGTTTCAAGTTACGATTTTTTTTATGTTGTTATAATTTTTATGATTACTGGCCACTAGCCCTACCCGTGTGTTAAATTAATGTCGCCATTGTAGCGCCACGTTGTAGTGTCCCAAGGCCTCCCCTTTTTCCCTCCAAACCTCCCTGTCTTGAGAGATCTTTGGCCATGTTGGCCCAGCAAACCTCGTTAGATCGTCACACCAGCCTGTTCAAGTTAAAAAAAAATATATATCTTTGCCTGAATTTTGCTGTTCCATTTTATGCAGCATGTTTTGACAGCTTGACAGCCAAACTTTTCCAACGAAGGCTACGCTGTAGAATACATAAAACACGTGTCGGAACACGATGTAAACATGGAAGGAATAAATTACGGCAAATTAACAATTATGTCATAAAAGTTATAGGCCTAATTAGTTTTATGAAATGCCGTGAAATTTTACGGATGTGTGTGGGGACCATAATATGTGTCAGGGACAGTTTTCCTAATAAACATTAGGTAAAGAGGTGACACAGCCACATATGGGGTAACACGTTTCATAATCTCGGCAATAACTACGTTTATGGGGCTGGCAATATGGTGTTTATTTTCTGTTGTTGCAACACTATGTGTTAAGTATGTGATATACTGGGATTATTTGTGATATATTAGGTACGTGTAGGGCAGTAGCAGTAACTTGTGTGATATGAGTCAATATTATGTTTATTGTAACCAAAGTAGCACTAACTATAGTCAAACCAAAAAAAGCATGTTTCACAAAATTAAAGCCTTGACTTACGTCAAATAATAGTTATTACGTACTCGTTATTATTTGACGTATGTCGTTAACCCACCGTTTGAAACAACCGCCCTTACCAGACAATATGGCTGATGGTGAAGTGATAATTTTGTGTGTGTGACCTTAGTGATTTCTCAGTCATTATGTAATTTTTTCACTAATATTCCTATTATTATAAATGTATCTGTAACAGCCTTTAACTAAGCTATATTTTAAAAGAATTTGAGATAATTTTTGAGGGTACAACAAACTGAAAAAGTTCAAATTCCATAATTTCATCCGAAACTTACTATGACCTTTTTGTTACAAATGGTCACTCAAAAATAAACTTAGAATACATTTTATTAAAGTAGAAGTGGCAATGGGGTTATGAACATATAACGATGTTTTTAACTCTGAAATTGGTTTGTAAGATCGAACTCTGCTTCACAGACCGAGACGGGGTATGTGGGACTCCCTGTCGGAACTTCTGAAGGACAGTATACCCACTAAAACTCAGCGGTGTTCCTACAAACGCCGTAATGGGAGGGCTATGGGAAATCAATTACTTCCACGGCCCTCCCGGCGCACGCCCGCCAAGATGGTATGGCGGGCCCCGCATGCCCCCCAGGTTGGGGGGCTACGGGAATGGCCGGGAACACCTGGCCATTCCCGTCCCACAAGGTGGAGGCCTGTGCAAAACAGGCAACGGAGCCCCCGCACCCGTTGCCTGCTGGCCTCCACGCCCGCCTAAGAGGCAGGCCCCGAATGCCCCCCCGCGTTGGGGGAGCTACGGCCGCAGAGGATAGGGAGAGCGGCAACGAAACACCGACACTCCTCTTCCCCTGCGGCCCCGCCGCGTCCGCCATCTCACGGTGGCGGCCCCGTCAAGGCCGCGGAAGGAAGGGAGAACCCCTCCCGCCGCGGCCTCTGTCCTCAGCCGCAATGTCTCCCTCACGGGGGACATCGCGGCCCGCCTCAGGTAGGTCGCGATGTCGCGCAAGCGGCACCGCAACCTACCCGTGGGCCGCTACGTCGGGCTAAACCGCACAGCCCGGACGAGCGGCCCCCGCTGGGGTTCCTCTTAGCTTCACCGTGGCCCGCCCAGCCACGGCTACTGAGCCCCCCCGCCTCGACAATGCGGGAACCCACCGGGGGGGGATCGCTTAACCACTGCGCCAACCGTGCCGTCCTTCCGTCCGTCCGTCCGTTAATGCTAGGGATTGACACTATTGACAGCTCACTCTAAGCTCACTTCACCTAACTTTTCACGGTGAGATTTTTACAGAATCGATCGGCTGTCCGACTAACGAAAGAATTCGTTCTTGACACCTGTTAGTTTCATACAAACGAATACGAGTTTTTTATTTAATCTGTATTAGTTACTAGAATTGTCACACTGACAGGGTCAGGAGGGTTGCCAGGTCGCCAAACCTATTAGCCGGACAGACCAGCCAGTTTGGCCGGACATTTAGGTAGAAAGGCCGGACACCCCACATTATTGAGGATTTTGTGTCTCAGTATTAATAGGTATGACAAAAAAATTGTATGTAAAATCAAGCTATTTGATTATTGTTATAATCAGTCATCGGCGCTCGCTCGTTTGCGAAATGTAAAAAGCCTAACAAAAGCCGGACAAGCCAGACACCGTTTATTTTGGCCGGACACGCAATCAAAAAGCCTACCTATGTCCGGCTTTATCCGGACGCCTGGCAACGCTAGCGACTCAGGAACGCATTCTCTCGACGGCCGGACTGCACTCTTTAAATTAAAAAGATACAAGGGCGCAGTTTCTAAAAAAATCTTCTTCTTCTTCTTCAAAGTACGAAACAAAGTGAAATGCTTTATGTACTTATGTGGGTCATTGATAGCAGAACACTCGTACCCCTGCGGTGAAACCTTCAAAAACAGGAAAGATAAATAGTGAGATAATAAAATATATTGCAGAAGTTACTTCAAGGTCTGGAAGCAGACCGGAATGTTTTACACTTGAAAACTTATTACGAACAGACATTCGTCTTGAGTTATTTGTATTGTGTGATAAGAATTTTATTATAAACTTGCGGTGCCCCACGGTTTCACCCGCAAACGTTTCGATCCCGTGGGAATTTTGGGATAAAAAGTCCGTTCAGTAGTTTTTGTGTGAAAGAGTAACAAACAAACATTCATTCATCCATCCATCCTCACAAACTTTCGCGTTTATAATATGCGTGGGTTTTTCGCGTATATATTTCGTATATTACTAGCGGACCTGGCAGACATCGTCCTGCCCGGAAAAACAGGGCCACCTACCGGGTCAAATTGTAATTTTATACGACGAATAATTTTGAAATTTTGACAGTTAGTTCATACAAAAACAGTGAAACGTCAATTTTACTCTTCAAATAAAAGTTATCATATAAAAGTTATTATGGATAAATCAGCCCTTGATATACTCCCATTTCATCCAAATCGGTCCAGCCGTTTAAGAGGAGTTAGATGACTAATACACGTACAGAAGAATTATATAATTATATTATAATTCTTCTGTATTATGACATTAATAATAGGAGTAGGAAAAAACGAAGTCGGGTTAGTTACACCATTTCATAACTCAAGAACGGCCGGGCAAATTTTTATGATCTTTCATTTGTTGGATTTGTCTCCGCCCCGAGTAGCAGAATATCTATTAAAATATGGGAAAAAATCACAAAAAAAAATTATAATTCATTTTCACATACATTTCGTATGCTTCGGCTTCCTTGGTCTCAAGAACGGATTGACTGATGTTGATGGCGGTACGAAGTTCGCCGGGTCAGCTAGTTACACAATACAAATAAGTCAAAGGAATTATAGTAGGAACATAAATATTAGTTTAGTCCTGTCAAATTTATATACTCCATAGCAAGTTTAGACGTGATTACAAACATGACTACTAAAAATACGTCAATTTACGCCAGGCGCTGACTAATTTGACAGGACTAAACTAATATTTATCTTCTGTCCTTTTCTTAATGAAATAGAAAGAAAAAGATGCACTGAACTTAAATTTAGTTTAGTTTATGAACAAGGGAATCGGCGCCATTATCAGCCTATAATTTTCCCAGGACACAGGCTTCCTCTCTCCGTGAGGGAGAGGGCCGTAATCCACCACGCGGACCCAATACGGAATGATAGATGTAACACGTCTTCGAATTATTGGTTCTTGAAACTGACATGTTCTAGACATGTCAGTTTCCTCACGATGTTTTGGACGACAAATTCTACCAATTTGAGATCACGTTTTGAGTCCAAAAGTGTTCATAAACTTATACGAGTATAAGTATGATCTAATTCACATTCCACGATAAGACATATATTGTTTACATCAAATTATATTATATGCTTTATTATATTATCTATTCTGAGAACATCTCAGTCACCCCACTGGGGGTCAGACGCATGCTGTAGATAAACTACTGTATATAAGGTAATGCTTCAAAACTATTGGACATATAGTTCGAAATTATCGTCTTCTTCGTTAATCTCAGTTTATTTTACAATATGGCTTTCAAGGTTAGTATTTTACATATATAAATTCGCGCCTTCTTCCCATGGGGTACGCAGAACTCTTTAACTTGGTGCTAGTATTTTAGTTACAGATAATATGTTGAAGTTGTGTTCTCAAAATATAGTGGCCTTATGCACAGTGTTCCCTGTATAACTTACAAAGTGCAACTATCTTCAAACTCTTGTGCATTTTTATAATTTCAAGTTTATTCCTACTTATATATCTAATTAAATATTTTTATTCCTTTCAGATCATGTGCTTGGTTCTGGCGTTAGCTGTAGCTAGCTACGGTAAGCTTACTGAATAAGTAACTGTTCCATTATTCTCATGGTTTAAGTTTTCAAATTACCACATAAAGTATTTTTAGTTGAGATTCTCAGTTTCGACAGCAGTGTTAGGAAATCGGGCCGTTTAAGTTATACTAATAGACTTGTATGCGACTATTTTGTATGTATTATTACTGCCATGACTGAATATTTTTTACTGTCCTTACAAGTTATACGAGCGAAGCTCTGCTCGCAAGTCAGTGGTAATCAACGGTATATGTACATACATAAGCTGGTTTCTTATTCTATTGAAACTCGGTACTACGCTAGACTAGGTCAAAGTGTTACCGTGCGGTGTATTGTACACACGGCTACACATCAAGCTATGCAAAACCAGTATTAGCTGACCGTTCATTGTAAGAAAATATCATACAAAGTGAGGCCAAGACAAACTGGTTTTGTATAGCCTGACGTGTAGCCGTGGGTACATGACTGATGTAATAAGATTAGCAGGCTAGTCAGCTAGGTTTGTAGCTCGGCAGACTCACTTAGGTTATCTACTTGTGACGTACGAAAGTATCACTCGTTAAGGCTCCATTAAAGCACCTCCCTCACATTTTCCCCACTATATAGGGGTCGGCTTCCAAACTAACTGGATGCAGCTAAATATCAGTATTTCACATGGAGCGACTGCCTATCTGACCTCCAAAACCCAGTTACTGGGTAACACGATACTCCTTGGTTAAGCTCAAGTATCCCCATACAAATATAAGCATGGCATAAACATATTCAACCTATAATGTTCCCACTGCTGGGACACAGGCCTTCTCTCTTCGAGAGGGAGTGGGCTACCACGCGGGTCCAGTTCGGATTGGTAGATGCCACATATCTTCGAATTTTTGGTTCTAGAACATGCCGGTTTCGTCACGATGTTTACAGTCACCGGTGAAGGAAAACATACAAATCTAAGAACCAATAAAATGTGTATATTTAAAACCACCCCACTGCCTAGTCTTATCGAGAAATATTGGCGTGGTTTTATTTACAAGATAACATTAAAATAACAAAATAATATCCTAAATTAACTAAAACTAGTCATCATTCTCCTGCCCTTATCCCAATTTATTTGGGGTCGGCGCAACATGTCTTTTTCTTCCATACTTCTCTATTAGTCGACATCTCGGTAGTCACCACACCATGTA
The DNA here is from genome assembly GCA_945859715.1 of Apamea sordens. NCBI lineage: Eukaryota > Metazoa > Arthropoda > Insecta > Lepidoptera > Noctuidae > Apamea > Apamea sordens. The sequence goes on from OX244002.1 coordinate 5,915,707, forward strand.
TTATAGTATAATTATGTAGTATATACATCCTTGATAAATTAACTAAAACTATTAACAGACTAAAATATAGCGTCAAAAAATTCATCCACATCGCTGTCAACTGGTAAATGTACCCAAGACACTGGCGGCATTGCCACGTTGTATGGCAATGCTTAGCCTCTGGCCAAGGTAAAAGCTAGTCCTTGGGTCATGGGAAGTGTCAACCAGTCTTTTCGAAATTTCCTTAAAAAGACCATGCGCACTCGTACCCCACAGCCCGAGGGCTTCAACCCCAAACGGCTCGAAAATATTATTATTATTATTGGCGTGGTTATAGCTTGTTCCACAACAAGCTTGCGAAGATCAGAGAACTGGGTCAATGACCGGTCCTAGGTATTATAGTATATATATAGTATTATACGTCTGTTATATGAAGCAGATAGCAGTTTAGTCATCCTTGATAAAAGAACTAGTGCAGTCGTGTTCGTGTGTGCTGAGATTTAAAATGAAAGGTCTTAATTTATTTCTTTAATTACTATTAAGTGTATTGCACAACTTTATGTGAAATAGTTTGTCCGGGAACGTAATATCACCTTAGAATTTGTTGCTATCCCAAACAATATTATTAGGTACTCTTTGTACCTATGTTAGTTTGAAAGACATCTTTTGTTATTGTAATTGTCTTGTGTTGATTCAACTTACATTTTCAAAGGGTCAAATTAAATTTGCTAGCGAAACTCAACAGATATGGCGGCTTTCGATTTAGATATCTAAACACTATAAAACAAAAGCAACTGATATCATTAACTCCTACTTCAAGTGTAAAATCTTGACTGTAGGTATATTATTTTATAGTTTACTTACAACATTAATTAAGTTTTATCACAATAATTTTTTAAATTTCAAAATATGTAACCCATTGTTAGACGAGAACAACAGCCAACAAACTGCTACGCAGTTTGGCAGATTTTATTGTTAATACAGATTTTGAATAAATAAATTAAAAAAGTAGAATACTTACAATATCTACCTGCGGTCGTTAACCCCCAAAAAATCATATTTTTTTTCCTATCATATTTAGATATCAAAACGTCTGTCGAGTTTTGCTAACTAATTTAATTTGACCTTGTACTATATCTGGGTGAAAAACACCCATTAGAACTCGTAGAACTATTGAGAAGTACTTAGTTATAGTCTAATATCAAGTAGGTCATCAGACAGTCGGTGATTAAGTTCAACCTTCCAGAAATACCACCCAATAGTTGGCCCTTTTCGTCAAAATACAACAAACAATATTCCAACTGAAACTTTTCCTATCTGTTTATAAACATAAATATGTTTATATTATATGTACATAGGGAGGTATGAGATAAACTCTGCTCTTCCGATGATTAACTTAAATTAATTAATGTTTTATGTATATTTCTGATAATAACGTTTGTTTTCATTGCGTGATGCGGTTGCTTCATAATGTTATTGCTCTCATAATAGACCTCGTAAAGTGCAATCCCACTGGAAATACTTCGAAAGAAAGAAAAAGTATTTATTGCGACTCGTGCAGGAAGATCACCATTAAAAACCAAATTATTATTAAGTATTAAAAAAAATTAACAAAAAGAAAAATTAAACAGAAAGTCCTATACGAAGCCGAAAGGCTCCTATCTCAGCATGATGCTTCGACATTTAAAAAATAAATTCCTCAGCGCTGGTATTCTGATAGCAATGACCATATTGAACAAGTAGGTACGTTGGACATCATGCCATCGATGACAAAACGAAGACATTTGATTTTAGCCATTTTGGCCCTAATAGCAACGTGAGCAAAGTCAAAGTCAAATAATTTATTTCAAATAGGCACATAAAAGGCACTTTTGAACGTCAAAATTAAAATAAAATTGATTCTAGTCGCCCCTTCCAGAAGGTAGTTTTCGTATGGAGAAGAATGGGCAAGAAACTCCACCGTTACTCTTTTAAAATGTTTTACAATATTTTGCATACATTAATTATATAATTATATGTGAAGACGATGCACCTAAAAATAAAATTACTATACCACAATAGAGCATCCGGGGAACTAATATTTTTAATAGTAAGTTTTACAAATTGCGCATACCTACTCTCATGATAAAAATGTTCTAAATATCTCGTAGTAAACACAAAATACATAAACATGTCTTATTTTACGATTTATACCTAAATAATCAGAGACGTACCAAAACAACATGACGGCCATTTGCAACAATGTGTCAATTTTAGTTCCTGAGACACTCGAGCGGGGCGCTTTGAATCGGCACAAAAACAACTGTCATTTCGTATAGTATCTTTATACCCGCGTACTTGTATAATAAAGGTCAATGGATAGGGCCTAGTAGTATTAAGAAAATCAAAAGTCATTTATTCAAATTAGGCTCAGAATCAGCACTTTTCGAACGTCAAAATTACAAAAGACAGTCCCCCAAAAACGCCCGCCCTTCACCACTTCCTAGTACTATCGGGGAGGGGGAAAAGAAGTGGCGCAACAAACTCCCCAGCAGCACAGCTGTCTGTTCAAGAGGGATGCGCTAAGGTAGCCCGGGAAATACAAATTTTGTTATGGTTTTTTAAAATTTGCAGGTAATTGTCAGGTTGTATGTTGATTATAATATGATTTACGACCGTGACAGATATGACTTTACAGAATTGTAGGTTACTTTACTGAATTATTTCTAGGATAAGGTTAACCGTTTTTTGACAGCTGTCTTAGAACACACATATTCCAGATTACGTAAAGTTAACTATAAAATGCGTAAGAAAATAAATATATAAACTGCCTCATCTTATTGAATTACCTTATTTATGGCTTCTTACAGACATTATAATACCGTACGTGTATCATGTATTGTGTGTTACTGCCATCACTAGTTACATCTGTCAAAAAACGGTTTACATAATGGACAGCAGGGTTATAGGTTTTCTCACGATGTTTTCCTTTTTCCTCGTCTTGACTAGTCACTTTCATATTACGTCTATTTGTGTGTGTTACCTACACACTCAAGGGCAGTCAAGGGAATCATATTATTGTCTGTAAAAATGTCTTTTGTCTTCAGTGATTCAGACTGATCGGTATTTGCCAGCCAGTCAGTCAGTCAATAAATCCCGCGGGGTGATTGTGCAAGCAATGACTTTAATTTTGACAATTCAAGAACAGTCATTGCCTTGTTGTTGTGCAGACACATTTTTCGAAGCAGCAGCAGCAATGGATTAGCAATATCTTTCAAAATGATTCAGAATGAGATTGATAGTGTTGACCCAATCAGGGTTGGTAAGGCCACCCAGAACTCAGCAAATTAAGCTACATACGAGTACCTATTGACAAGATATATTTTGTCGATTCTAGTTACAGTTTCCTTTTTCTCATTTTATTTGTTGTATTTATATTGTGTACCTTTCAGTAGGTTGGTATGTGCCACATAAACTTGTTCTTTCTTCTTTCTTTCGTTCTGTAAACTCCAATGTCTTGTGTGCAGGATTCCCTCACTACGGTAGCGGCAACCAGGGTGGTGGCTATGGCGGCAACCAGGGTGGTGGCTATGGCAGCAACCAGGGTGGCTATGGCGGCAACCAAGGAGGTGGTTACGGCGGACAGAGTGCCTACCCAAGCCAAGGTCAAGGAGGCTTCGGTCAGGGCTCCCAAGGGTTTCCCCAACCCGGATCTAACATCCCTCAAGGAGGTATTGTAGGACCTGGCAACGGCGGATTCGGGCCTGGAAATCAAGGCTTTGGCGGTCAAGGACAGGGTGGACCTCAAGGCTTTGGACAGCATGGCAACTCTGGCTATGGGTCCTCTGGATTTGGAGGATCAGCTCCCTCTAACAACGCTTATCCATCTGGAGGTCACAGCTCTGGGAGCCACAGGGGAGGATACCAAGAACACGGATACTAGATAAACGTTGAACTGATTGATTGGAACTGTACTGTTGTGTAATTGTGTAAATTATAAGCTTAATTTGTTTATTTTTGTTATCTTTTATTTACGAAAAATATTAGGCAATTTTTCGTAAAGGTTATCATAAAATAAGAGTTCAACTCGTTATTCTTCGAGGTGAACAAATCAGTGTATTTATCCCGTGATGTTTTGATAACATTTTTGTAGTAGGTACAGTCAACAGCAAAAGTAGATGACCAAAATCAGAAATTCAATATTAATGAACGGAGTTCGCGTCAGAACTGTGTGGCGTCGAGGTGATTCAAAAGTATGTGATTGTAAATTATACCAAACATTTACTACTAGTACAGCTGCCATATAGCTGCGAACTGCGTTCATTGGTATTGAATTTCTATGATTTTGATCATCTACTTTTGCTGTTGACTGTACGTACCACCTACTTTTGAAGACATCTAAATGGGTTAAAGGTTTAAGAGGGTGTCGCAAATTATAATCAACCTATAATATTTCCACTGCTGGGACACAGGCCTCCTCTCTGTGAGAGGGAGTGGGAAGTCATCCATCACGCGACCCCAGTGCGGGTTGGTAGATGTCACGTCTTCGATTTTTTCCATAAAGTACACGCCTGTCTGGGTTCGAACCCACGACCTACAACTCGTAAGTCACGGCCGTTACCACTGGGCCACCACTGCTCTCACGAGGCCACTACCGTTCTCTGTGTCGCAAAAGTTTTAGCGGTTTTTGCGCACTTGCATAATCAACTTGTGAGGCACACGCCTACTGCCAGGGTAGCGGGATCGTCCGAAAGGGTTACCGCTGCCCTAAAGGGCTAAGGAAGGATCACGGGTGGGTTTTAGTCAGCAAGAGTCTGACACTCCCTTCTGCTCCACCCAGAGCGGGAGGGGTCATTTGATGATATCCCATCCTGAAAAAAAAGGCACACGCCTACTGCTAGATAGGTCTACGGCCGCGATGATTAGATGAGAAGATTTCGAACACGTCCATAACATAAATTTGAATCGCGACATATTCGTCAAAAATGTAAACAAATATGATTTTTTTACAAATATGTTTATGGAAAAATAACTTTAATTCCTACAAAATAAATTTCAGTTTACGCTACAACTTCAAAAAAATTTATAACTTTTTCAATATTGCTAGCCACTCTGAAATCAACTTAATTCGTATTAAAATAAAGTTGATATTTGTTTGACTTGAAATAACGTCAATGTGAAACAAATAAAATTTGAATATAGGTGTTATGGACGGGTTCGAAATCTTCTCATCTAATCTTCGCGGCCTTAAACACTGGGCCACCACTGTTTCAAGCAGCACAAATACATTAGGTAACTCATATATGACCCAAACCCGACAGAAAAAAAAACTTGAGAGGTGTCAAGGGACACCCGGATGGAACGAAGTATAACTGGCTTGCTTTCTATAAGAGAGAGAGAGACAGACAGAGAAACACGCGCACGCCGCACGGCTTACAACTATAGCAAAAAGTGTCGTTCCAACTTTTGGTCTTAATTTTTTCCGTCTAGCCCCCTTTCGCAACGCGCGATAAGGAACTTCGTTCCAAAACCTCAGTTACAAAATGAACACTGTTCGTCTTTGTTACAAACGCATAGTTAGTCTTGTGTTATGCACGAACTAACAAAAGTACTTCTGTGCCATTCCACCAACATAACTTGAACCTCCCCTCCTCCCAGAGATACTCAAATTAAGGACGTTACAAGGGGATTAGGTGTAGTAACAGAGGTCAAGTTAAAGTGGACATGTTTCGGTTCGTCTAGTATGCATTGCTGAGCTGACAATCCTATTTCAAAAACGTTTGGAGTAACGTCGGGTGCCTCGTGTCTAATTCAAATAAATAGTTTATATACTACGTGGACTGAAAATTGAGTTGGTAGAGTAAAAAGCTGTATTGTGTGTGTGTGTATCTTCCTTACTTCCTTTGAGGTTCAGTCAACAAAGGTAGGTACTTGATAAATTAGTATTCAGGCAGCTTACAAGAGGAAAAAAACGTTATAAGTTATACCATATTATACATTATACTATACTATATATTATACGCAAACTATAATACCTAAATGTAACTATAAAGGACATCACTCATTTCGTAAGTACCGAAAACTATAAAAGTCAAGCCAGCCAGAAAAAAAAGGACTGATTTCTTATGGGAAAATACCTCTTGAGCGTTTTTTAAATACGTTGAAATCATATATCATATTCTTTTATTGACATTAAGAGTGTGAGCATAAAGTCCTGGGTTTGATTCCCGCGTCGGGCAAAGTGTGACTGGGTTTTTCCATCGGTTTTTTTTTTTTTAATATAAACATTGGAAACACAAGGAATTGCTCCTGTATCGTGGGTGCGTTTACAAACATTTAAACTCACATACACAAACAGCCAGACCCGGAACAACTAACTGTAGGTGATACAAATATTTGTTCCGTGCGGGAATCGAACCCGCGACACGCAGCGCTGCAGTCGATCGCTCAGCCACTGCGCCAACCGTGTCGTCAAATTAAAATTTGATATTTTTTTAATGTTATGCTTAAAACACTTGTGGTAAACAATTGTAGACTTTCTCTCTGTCATAGTAAAAAAATACTCAAGATGTTATTGCCTATAAGAAAATAGTACTTTTTTATTCTGACTAGTTTTCGGGTATAAAATGGTTGAAACTTGAATGATGTCCTTTAAAATCAATATGCTATATATATATATCTATACATATAATAATTATGTTCTATATCTATACATAATATTATTAATTACTAGCGACCCGGGGCCTTCACACGGGTGCAAAAAAATGTGTTTATTTACGAAATCCCATTAGAAGCCTCTAAAATTATCAGTGTTTCTCTACTATATTATGCATGTATTATACATATAAAACTACCTCTTGAATCACTCTATTTATTTAAAAAAACCGCATCAAAATCCGTTGCGAAGTTTTAAAGATCTAAGCATACATAGAGACAGACAGACAGCAGGAAGCGACTTTGTTTTATACTATATAGTGAAGTTGCTCTTCACCAGCATTTAGAGAATTGAATCTGGAAGGTTTATGTGTACAATATATGAACATTAAACTTACATACACTAGAGGCGTTTCGGTAGGTAGTGTTTTAATAATCTTCTATACTTATAATAAATCTGTAGAAGTGAAAATTCTGTACATTGAAAATATCCAAAAAATAAATGGCAGGGGGTGTTACTTGACCGACACCGAACCCAAAAATGTGATTAAAAAAATTTTTGTCTGTCTCTCTGTCTGTCTGTCTGTCTGTCTGTCTGTCTGTTTGTTCAGGCATCACGCAAAAACTACCGGTTCGATTACGATGAAACTTGGTATAATTATTCTTTAATATCCTGGGCACCACACTGGGTACTTTTTATCCCGGAAAAGTATATACAATAAAAAACACACTTAATTTTGCGGTTCGATCCCTATACCCGATTACCACTGTCTGTACTGTACCAACCGCAAATACTAAGTTTGTCGTAGGTTGGGCCACCCGCAGTGGAGTTCATTTTTATTCCTTTTAGTTTTTAGAGTTATTTAGTTTTATTTTTATATAAGTCGTAGGTATACATTTTAATTTTAAAGTATAGGTAGTATATTTGATAGTGTACGTAGTGACCGTAGGTTATTTTATAATACTGTTAGGTAGGTTTATCATTCGTATAGATATTAGTTTTTAGGGAGTTTGCTTATTTATTGAGTTTAGATTAGTTATCATCAGAAATAGGTTTATTTAGGTAGGTAGGTATTTAATTTTCTGTTATTGAGTTTTTTTTTTAAATTAGTTAGGTACTTAGGTAAAGATATCATATAGGTCTTAATCACCACTAATGAGACACAATTGGTTTTCTATTGTAATTAGCTACAAAGGGCCCGCGACATAGATGGCATTCTGGGGAAGCACATACATTTTATCCTGTTAGCACGTTTCCGTGGGTAAATTTCCGACATCCACGCGGGCGAAGCCGCGGGCAGAAGCTAGTAATTAATAAACCTAATACAGGTCGTCAGAAGCCTGAAAATCTGACAACCAGTCTTACCAAAGGGTTTCGTATTACCTAGTCACTGGGTTGTGGAGGTCAGATAGGTAGTCGCTCCGTGTAAAATACTGCTACTCAGATGCAACCCCAACTGACCCTGCCCCCAACAGAACTGCCACCAACAGAGCCGAGCCCGACATAGTAGATGGGAAAAGGATAGGCAGATGATGTTCTTTATTAGCCTCGTGTTTATCGCAAATAAACGTATTTTGTTTTTCTTTGTTATAATAAATGAATTTCCTTATTATTCAAAACAGCAACTTAATCTGTCTCCTAATAACAAATGCATCACAGATTGTCATATAACACAGTGCACTACTGGCGCTCGCAAACTGCATTACTCTGCAAAACATATTAAATGGCTGCCCGGGGGAGTCAGGCTTTCTACCGGCTCCTATAAAATATTTGGTACAGCAGCTTAATTGAGTCAAGCGAATTACTGTCGTAATGCATTTAGTGAAGGGTTTTATTTTTTATCAACGTTTTTAGCTCATTTTTGTTAACAACACTTTAAGTGTTTTGATGACGAATAATATTGTGTTGGATAGTTTCTTGTCCCCACGAATGTAGGTATAAAGGGTCAAATTTAAAAAGCTAGCGAAATAAATTAAATTGTTGTTTTTTGTTGTTATTTAAGATGATGCAATAAACACATTTTTTTTTGGGTTTATCAATTGCGTATACGAATAGTATAGTTACTTGAAAATACAGTTTAAAAAATCTGTTTTCTTTTGTGTAAACTTTACAGACGCTACCGACGCTATCGTTAATGCTGACACAGCCAGAAGGCGTCACGGAAAACAATTGACTACTTGTCCACTTTAGCCCTGGTTCGGAAGAGTTGGAAAGCATAGGAGGCCTTTGCCCAGTCGTGGGATGACACAGGCTAACAGTAACAGTAGGTAATGTAAAAATATTTGAGAAACTGTAAATCCAAAATATGGTTCATAGCATGCAGAATCAAATTGAAATATGGCCAGTTCTACGTCCGTGGTTTGATTTATGACAGTCATGTTTTGACGGATAACGCAAACGGACCGCAGCCATTGTGACAAAAACGTTAGTGTCATCCATATCGGATTAGAGCTACGTATGGCATACGTTACTCTGGAAGTAGGTATGTATAGTTTACATCAAAATTAATACTATAAAATTACTCCTGTAATCCTAGGATTAGACAGAGATGTACAGTCACGAGCACCAATATGTCAACACTTGGCAACTTTCAATTGCGATTTTTTCGAGAAATAACGAATGCAACGTTGAAATACGTTGCATTCGTTTTTATTTATTATATTATTTATAAATATACAGGCTGTCAGTGTAAACACCGTTGTCACTAAAACCATAGGTAGTTGACTTAATTATAAAAATGTTTATCTGAATTTAAGAATAAATAAACGTTATTTTCTTTAAAAAATGTAAGAAAGTTTCTGTCCGATACCGTCCGTAAATTCATGCGCTTGCCGGCTTGCGGCACGCGCTGCATTGATAAGGGAAGTACTGACGACGCGCTGTTTCCCGCGCTCCGTCTACTTTGCCCTTGCGTGCATTTGTATATGGTGAAATAATTTAGAGGAAAAATTGAGACTACTTAAAAAAAAAATGATATTTTTTTTCATTGAATTTACGTTCTATAAGTGAAACCAAACCACTGGTTTCAAGGATAACGGTGTTTACACTAACAGCCTGTATACTTGAGAGATTATTTCCCATATCAATTTAAATACATCTCAATCCCCATTTACATCTAAGTACGATAAAATGTCCCCATCCTTCCCCCTTAATTTTATGTGTTATCCATACATCTTTGAAAACACGGTGTCGTTGAGCAAACCTCAAGGAATTACCTCACTAATTGGAGTATGGAGTGTCGCAAGTGGGTACACGTTGTATAATTACTGGTAATTAAGACAATTCTACGGAAATACTCGCGTTCCTCGCTGTATGTTGGTATTTGGAATCTGTTTAGTTCTTTATTAGCATTAATTGGATTCATATGGCGTAATCCTGATAGATCCTGCGGGGTAATTGCGTAATTTACGTTGTAGAGCAGACGAATTTTTCGAACATATGAATAAAAAGAAATACAATAAAATAAGCAATATCAATATTGCAATATCAATATATAAAAAAAAAATATATATATACAAGGTTATTTTTCAAAGACCAACCAAATTTATGGCTGTGGTACAGACTATCAAACTGAACAACTTTCTCCATGGGACCAACATCGTAATCGCGAATAAAAATTCAGCCGTCCCATACATTTAGGTCGAGTAGGTATTGAAGTTTTCTATGGGACAGTTGATAAAATTTTCGTGATTACGCTATGTGTCCCATGGAGAAAGTTGTTCAGTTTCATGGTCTGTACCACATCCTTAAATTTGGCTGGTCTTTGAAAAATGACCCTGTATATATATATTTATATATACAGGAATATTTTTTAAGCAATGCGCAAAAAATTTTTGGTGGTTCAGTATCAGTGATAGAACACATTTCCATTATTTGTTCAAAACTTTTTTATATTTTTTTATCCGACTTTAAATCAGCAAAATATGGTCACTATCTATTCGTAATAATATCAATGAACGCGGGCGCCGTGCGGCTTACGAGTGATGTTGCAGAGGGGGTGAAACCCCCTTCCGGGCGGCAGGATGGCGCCAGGCGGCGGCGGCCGGCCGGGCGCTCGACAGTTCAAGGCATGCGCTTGCGCTGAAGTTACGTCGCGTCTAGTCGCTTTCCCGCGCAGTGCGCACTCGTACGCGTACTCGTGTGTCGTACTTACGATGTCGGATTTTAGTAACCGCGAGTTCTATGTGATGGTGCGTGTCTATTTATTATGTGGTGAAAGCCTACGAGCAGCTCGCAGAATGTATGCTAGGGGGTAAGGGGTAAGGACCCCACGATCCCTAATGAAAGGACCATTTTAGCAGCCACTCAGAGGCTGCTTGATCACGGTCAGTTCAGGACCCCAAATCACGCACTAGGGTCTGGCAGACCTCGACTGGCGGTAAATGTAAGTATCAAGTTTTTAAAAGTGCCTTAATTTAATTGATTATAATGCGTTATTTTCTGCATTTTGATGGTCCTAAGCCCATGAAAGTATGATGGAAAAATTGGAATTACTCTTCAAATAACTTCAGATCACGGCCTAATCTTAAAAAAGTCTAATTCGAACCTGATAAAATCAGCGATCAGTACATTGTATGTAACCCACGTAAATATCTATCTACCCACGCCTATGCACGAAAAACTTCCGAGCGCTGCCGCGCCGGGTGGCGCGTAGTGGCCAGAAAATCAATTTCAAAATAGACATCTTTCGTTAGCGATAACTTTATTTTTTTGTACTAAGACTTATCAAAATAAAAAATAGGTGTTTAATAAAACTCATTTAAGTTTAATTTGTCAAAGTTTGCGCACTGAATAAAAATTATTCCTGTATATACAATATCTTTCAAAATTATTAAGATTCTGATTGAAGGTTGCTGTCCCGATGCCGACGAAGAAAAGACTTTCTTTCAAAGCGACTGCGAAGCAGGAGCGTCAGTCGCGCGGCGCGGCGGACGCTGCTCGTAGTTACCTATGCCGCCTTGTACACCTACGAGATCGCTGTAGTAGTGTAGTCGCGAGGTGTTCACGTTTAGTTTTGCGTTGTTGACGCTCCCGCTTCGCGTCACCCAAATTAGGCCAGAAATCCACGGGACACCAAGATCTTACACATGTTCTCAACAGACCAGGAGACCTAATCAAATTCTGGAGGGAGATGGGCTGGTTGGAATAACCACCAACAGCCGCCATGGCCCACGCACAATGGTTCACTTGAAGGACTAAGTAAGGAAACCAAACCCATAACAGATTAATAATATCTCCAAGGTATTTGATACACACGCATCAGCTGATTAGCTGCTAGTTACAGCTTGGCAGAAAAGTCTAGAAACGGAACTAATTTTTTGTCTGATGGCAACATTCCCAAAATAATGACGTTTCATAATAAACAAAGTTCACGACTTCGTAGAATTTTTATTTCGACCATCCAACGGTGATTATTAGTGATTAATAAACGTAAAAAGTGAAAAACAATTAATAAAACCATTCGAAGTGCTGGCAGGAAGGTTATTTATAAGGTGTACAGGCGATGTTTGGCGGAACATGAGGCCCAAACTATTCTTTCCGATCTTAGCAATGTTTACCAAAAAACCGCTTATATGACAGGTATGTAAGAGTTTGTTTTGTTGTTTTTAGTTAAATTAAGTGTTAATTGATGAACTCAAAGCTGTTTTGATTGGCTTGCATACGGAATCAGTACAAATTTTAAACAATAAACATCGAGCACATAGGTTATGTTTACATTTTGTTTGCATTACTCTGGTATAGCGCGCCTAGATTAATTGATACTTTGGTGACTTGAACTCTACCTAAAAGAAAACTTAATTTCTACTTAAGCTTTGAGTTTGTTTACAAGGTAGTGATGTATTTGTTGTAGCTTTTGCATTAGAAATTTAACAGAAATTATTGTGCCATAGGCTAAATAACAAAATCTATTTATTCAATACAGGTAAATCTGTTAGCACTGTAAGAAGAGTCGTGCTGGAAGGAGATAGAAACAAAGGGGTATTTTCTACATCCGGAAAACACAGAAAAGGTCGTCGTCGCAGAGGAAGATTTTTTGGAATAAAAAAGAATAATATTATACAATGTCTTTTTATTTCCAAAAAATGTTGTGAACTCAGGAGTATTTCTCAAAATACTTATTTTTAGGTAAAAAGTAATCAGTTGCGTATCAAGAAGACGTCCTTGTTCAATTTAACAATACTTACTGATTTGAAAAAGTAACATAAAGAGAGAATACATTTGTCCAATTGAACAAAAAAATCAGCTAAGTATCAAGATTAGGTTGGTGCGCTATTCGGTTGCAGCGGGTTGCCATACGAGCAGCACAGTGGCGCCTCCATTATTTTCTACTCTTTTTTGCCAAGCTGTAGTTTAACCTAATAATAATAATAACACTAAATGGAATGGATGAATGAATTGAACTGAACTGACCAAACGTCAAAATGTACAATCAACAGCAAAAGTAGATGATCAAAATTAGAAATTCAATACTAATGAACGGAGTTCGCAGCTATATGGCAGCTGTATTAGTAGTAAATGTTTGGTATAATTTACAATCACATACTTTTGAATCACTTCGACGCCACACAGTTCTGACGCGAACTCCGTTCATTAGTATTGAATTTCTGATTTTGATCATCTACTTTTGCTGTTGACTGTACTGTAGGCTCTAGGGACCTAGCTATGGTCACGCCATCTACAATTAACTTTGCCCGCCCTTCCCCATTCATCCCCTTCAGGGAATTAAAGTTTGCATGGAAGTTCGTAATTTTTGGCGATGGGTAATCCCATCGGGCACATGGTTTGTCTTCAAGTTCTGAGACGATAACATTTTTTCTTATTAACATTTCCGTGGCCGCCCTCGTGATTAAGCGTCTTTGTTTAAAAAAATAATTATTGTTAACGAGACAAGCTTAATTAAGTTTTAATTAAATAATAAAAGGGACGCAGAATATACTGTATGTATTTTTTTATCGTCACGACATTTCATACACTTCCACTGATGAATAACCCAAACCAAAGCTGACGGAGCAGTCATTTAGAGCAAAATTAATTTCATTGACCGAGTAAAGATTTAAACTAATAAAACTATAATAATATGATAGTAGTAGTGATAACTTTTACAGTAAAGGCGCCAGCACAAGCTACTACAATCTGCTTTAATAGATTTTCAACTTTATCGCTGAAGCATTAAGGTTCGAGGTTGTTTGGGAACATTTGACAGTATCAGGTAGCTTGACCTGCTGGCGTCTGTACCCACAACTTGTTTGGAGATGCCTATAAACAGGACTGTTTGTAATTTTGATTATTTTATTTACTTTGGCTCGTGGCAAAACAATAATAGCCGCATGGCTCGATCGAAGGTTCAGCGGCGCTTGCTGCGGTCGTTTCGTGGATGGGTGACCATCCATTACATATCGAGACCACTCGTTAAGCCGTAGTTCCCGACTGTCATTCGTAGATCTTTGACAGCCGTTACGAGTAGTAACTGGGTTGTCAGGTCAGATAGGCAGTCGCTCCATGTAAAATACTGGTATTCAGCTGCATCCGGTTAGACTGGAAGCAGACCCCAACGTAGTTGGGAAAAGGCTAGGGAAATGATTACCGAGTGGGTTTATTTATACGCATAGAAAATAAAATAAAACAAATGATTTTATACAACAAATAAATATATTTCCCATTAAGTTCCATGTATAAATTTTAAAATTACCTTTTCAAATAACATTTATGACAACAATATTTCAATAAGTTATTTTACAATATTCTGGAAGTTGAAAATTTGAAATCACAATGTTTCTATATAAATTATGTAATAGTTACAATTTTCATCTTCTTCCTAATATATAATAAATAATCAAATTCATTAATATGTATATGGTATACAATATTCATAATTTGGTATAAGTAGGTACTTTCGACTACATTAATTAGTTTTTTTCTTCTAATTTATTTACATAAAGATGGTCGGTGTGGCGAGACGTCATTATATTCAAAGTTTTTTCACTTAATTATAAAGAAAATTGTTACATGTTAATAGATAACTATTACTAAAAAAACATCGAATATGGTCCACATGAAATTTTAACTTACAATAAAGCATTTACAACACCATATCTACGTACCTACGTACCTAGGGAATAAATAAATCATTGAATCCAAAAAAATATAAAACAGAAATATGCAGAGGAAGGCAGAAATAACAATATTGATAGTTCTGACAATTTTATGAGGAAGTAGATTTGAATGTGAGAAACAACAAAAGTGACCATGTCAGACATCAATCTACGTGGTCTTCACATGATCTGGCCAAAATTTTGTCTGGAGTTTAAAAAAGACTTTGACATCTGAGTTTGTTTTGGCCTTTCTTCTCAGAGTAGTCAGATAGGAAACGCCGACCTCATATCCTCTTATTTTATTTATTGACTAGCGGACCCAGAAGACGTCGTCCTGCCCGAAAAAGCAGCGCCACCTACTGGGTCCAATTGTGTATACAAACCTTGTCCTGACAACACAAAAAAAAAGAATTATCCAATTTGGTGCAGTCGAATGGAAGTTATGCGCGTACATAGATTTCGGTGATTCTTATTTATATTTATATTTATCTTATTTATATTTTGATTTTTATTTATATATATATACTAGCTGCGCCCCGCGGTTTCACCCGCATAAGTTTCGATCCCGTGGGAATATCGGTATAAAAAGTATCCTATATGTTAATCCTGGTTATAAACCATCTGTGTGCCAAATTTCATCCAAATCCGTTCAGTAGTTTTTGCGTAAAGGGTAACAAACATCCATCCATCCATAAAAACTTTCATATTTATAATATTAGCAGAATAGATAGATAATATGACGTATAATATATTTATGACGACTGATATCCTATTTACAGAATAAATCATTTCATTTCGGCTTTTCCGGAAATCCTTGAGGTCCGTGGAGCGTTTTGGCTCAAACAATGTTTATATATTTTGTTTGGACTAGGTAGGTTCGTAGTTATTTTATGGGGCTAAATATAATGACCACCATAAAATGCTTTGATACCCTTAGTTCTCGCACTTCAAAATGTATTCGAACACCAAATGTAGTAAATGATCACTAAATGTTAGCGAGCAAATTAATGCGCTATTTTTGCCTAAATAAACCACTATGATTGCCATAAAATGTAGGTTCCTATTACCAAATAAAGTATTATGATGCCATATTAAGTTATGTCTCCGGCTTGCTGCAAACTTGCCGACGAGGTTAATTTAAAAAAAATGCTTAGGTTAGGTTAAATTAAAACTGTGACTGGATTGTATAGAAAAAAAATATGGAAAAAAAGAGATTATTTTTGGCAGGCTGTCGAGTACCGAACTGATTTATTTGGAGTTATTTTGCTTAAATAGGATAGGGAGATGTTAAAACTTTGGTTATAAGTTTACATTAAAATGCGGGTTTAATTTTGGTGATCATTTACTATTTTTGTCTGTGATGTTACTATATCTGGTGGTAAGTTAAACATAAGCCTTATTTTATTTAACCGACAAAAAAAGGAGGAGGTTTTCAATTCGGTTGAATATTTTTTAGTATTCTATACAATAAGACAGCTTGACTGGTAGCTGATAATGTGTAGCTAATTTGCTAATAATAGTGTTAACAAGCATACATTATAGGTAATATTATCTATTTGTTATTATTTTTTAAGAACTTGTTTATGTACAAAGAAGGGTCAGAGGAAATAAACGAATATAAAAAAAAACTATACATCAATTTTCTTTTGTGTGTATTTTATACTTCTAAGATGAACCTGAAAAACTGTAATTTCTACCATCCTCATTGCAAAATTACAAAATAAACTTATAAAACTCTCAATAATGTCTTTTAAAAACGTTGTACAGTCGCCAACACGGTTGTTATCGTCTATCAAAATTGTATATATTCCGAATTCGTATTTTTTGCAAAGCGTGTCCATTTTAAAGACATTACAAAAGCGATTTTACGCTGGTAAATATTCTATTGTTACAAAACATCTGAATTACTGTAAACTATTGACTTAGATTTTATTTTCTCTAGATTAAGCCAATAGTTTCTTGAAAAGCGTATACTTGTTCAAAAAATGGCACTATAAAAATGTTTGCAGTCAAAAGGGTATTACTTTATATTTTATAATATTAGTAAATGTTAGGATTTTCTTAAGGTTGTGCGTTACATTCGATAAATTATTACGTTTTGCATAAATATATTTGTAGACGAACTATAAACGTAATTTTAAATATAACTTTCACATCAAAAGGCTTAGAAAATATTATAATTGATAACAATGCTTGTTATAAATAAGATTATCGATCCATCAAGCGATTTGATAGTAACGTTGCGACGCAATGCACACAAGAAAACCAATATATGTTTTAAAATTTAAGCATCGATACTTTGACATCGCCATTTAAAAATATTTGAATAATTTTTAATAATTATACACATAATACATTTAAATATTTAATACATAAATAATGGAAGGACAACAATAATAAATGAGCTACTAATACGTCCACTAAAATAAATATTTGGAAGTATCTTAATAATTACCTTAACGTCGACCAAGGACTTGAAGCCCAAAAATATAATATTAATTAGTTTTATTCATTGGAGAATAGCATATTTGCCAAATATATATCAAAACAAGTATAACATTAATTTTAAGAATTATTTGTTCACGTAAAACTATAAGGATAAAATTATCAACAACAAATTATAAACAGTCAAATATTTGTCAAAATTCAATAAAACACGTGGGTTTCACTTAGTGAAACTATATTTTACAAAATAATAAATAACTTCAATGAGCCAAAAATATATTTCAATTTCAACACAAATATAATTATTATGGAAGAATTGGCACATTTGAAATATTATATATAAAACTATCAGCACGATATTGCAAATATTAAATATCAACATTATCTTTGCGAAATATTCAGCAAATTACAAGCTTATACGTAATCCGTTATATAATAATATATAATTTTATATGCCGTCATGTGTAATATAATAATGACACAAAATATTAACACATTGGAATAAACTAGACAAACATTGAATAACATCGACAAATACGACACCAAAACATTTTAACGTAAGGTATCGAGAATATAAAATATTGAATATTGAGACACTTTTATACAGAACAGTACCAGGTTCAGTCTAACTGCGGTAGTTGACGTGTGCCCAGGATTTCCACACTCGTGAAGAAACACTTCAGCTCAATATAAAAAGCACATAAATCACCTAAAAGTAATATATTTATATACTATATGTACTAACTAGTTCACATCGCTCGTTACATTAGCGATGGCATATACTGCCCGCACTGACGTCACTGATTTATTATGACGTTGCCTTACATATAGTTCCTTATCTCGTTCTATCTCTACTGAAATATGAATGTGAAGCGTACACACCCAGCCACGTCGCACATATTCCTGATCAATCATTCAATGATTTTATAGCAAAATTAAATGAGCTCCACATCCCGCGAGACTAGTTCGCGCGCAGCACACGTCAGTGCGGGCGGCGCATTAATTCAAGTGTAATTAGCTAAACGATGACCCTGTGTCAGTCGTGGACTGCGACCGGGGCGCCCGCGGCTGCCCCGGGAACAATTTCTATCTACGAGATTTAGAATCTACGCTCTACGCACGTAGTCGACTTAGGCACTGCCTACTTAACGATACCGAAAAAGACGGCGCTATACTACTTACGAGTACCTAGACGAAATAATTAATAGGTACATTTATTTAGAAATTTGGCAGTTACGGGTCCGGCGACCGGCGGGAACTAGAGGGGGGCGAATGTACAGAGGGACAGCGGCGGCCGGACGAGGCGCCGGGGGCCGGCACACGGCGCGGCCGCCGGACGCACGGCGCGGGAAGGCACTCGGGGGGCTCGCGGCGGCGGCTGCGGCGCGACCGGCCGCCCGCGCCACGTCAGAGCGGGAAGCAGCGCGCCGCGCGCCGGGGCTCGCTGGCGCCGCGCCGGCGCCGCGCCTCGCCCGCGTCCGCGCCGCGCGCGCCGCCGTACATGCGCTCCGGCTCCAGCGGCTCCAGCTTGTGCATGGAGGGCCGGCTGGACAGGCGCGCGCTGCCGGCCGGCGTGGACGACGCGCGCTCCGACGCCTCGTCGTCCAGCTCGATGCGGCCGAGGCGCAGTGCAAGCGCGTACTCGGCGCGCTCGATGACGCTCGCCGGTTCCTCTTCGACGACGGTCGTGTCGGCGATCGTGGTGTCGGCGACTGTAGAGTCTGCCGCCACGGAGTCGGCGCGCGGCGAGTCCCCGGGCACGGTGAGCGACTGGTGTGTACTACTCGATGTCGGTGACACGTCACCCGCTGCGTGTCGCTCTGGGGTCGCGAACACAGAATCGGAAGCCCAACTTCGTGTCTCCGAGTTCTGTCGCAACGTATCGTCCACGCTTCGCTGCGAAGTGCGGCGACTGTTCCGCGGGCTTTCATCGTCGATGGCGCGGAAATCGAGTGCGCTCAGGTCGACAGGGCCGGCACGGCGTCGCGATCCGTCTCGGCGAAACGAAGGCCGATGCGAGGAGAATGCTGCATCATACAGTTCGCAGAGACTCGTGCGGTCCGAATGCGGTTCCTCATATAGCGTCAGGTTCCGTGTTTCGGTGGCATCGGAGGGAGTCTCATCGCGATTCGATGTGACCTCGCTGCGCTCAGAGATATCAAAAGTGAAACGGGCTTCGAACCTGTCAGGGCTGAGCAGCGGCGCGGAGCGCGAGCAGTCATCTAGCTGGCTGGGGTCCGCGTCCGGGTCCAGCGGCAGCGCGCGCGGCGTGGCGCGGCGCGGCGACGTGTCGTCGGAGTCGGTGGAGCGCTCGGAGCGCGGCGCCGCGCACACGTGGCGCCGCGCGAGCACGGGCTGCGAGCCGCACGGCGCGCGGCGGCAGCACGTGCGCTCGTGCCGCACGTCGGAGCCGCTGCTGCCCGTCGACTTGGAATGCGGCGGGCGGCGGCGCCGGTCGTCGTCTCGTCCGTATAGGGACGTGAATTCTTCAGAACAGAACTTCTCGAAGAGCTCCTGCGAGCTGAGCCGAGTGGAGCCGGTCGCATTGTAGAACGCCTCGGTGGGCGACCGCTCGGCTCGCTCGTAGAGGGCGCTCGAACTCGCCCTTTTAGATTTGTCCATGAGGCCGAACTTGTATATCTTGGGGAGGCGTCGCTCGAAGACGCCCTGAGAGTGCGCGCGGGCGGGCGCGCGGGGCGACGCGTCGTGCAGCACGCGGTCGGAGGAGCCGGCGCGGGGCGGCGGCGCGGCGCGCGGCGGGGAGGCGGCGAACTCCGGTTCGAAGTCTGCGTCGTCGGGCGTGTCCATCGGCAGCTCGTCGAGCTCGGCGCGGCACTCGCAGTCGTCGCCCTCGTCGAAGGAGGGCGCGCGCGGGCCGCGCACGAAGGCGCGGCGGCGCTCGGCGGCGGCGGCGTCGTGCTCGTCGAGGCGGAAGGAGCGGCGCAGCGGCGGCCGCTCGCGGCGCGGCCGGCGCGGCTCGTCGGTGGCGGCGTGCGCCAGCGGCGGGCGCGGCGCCGGCAGCAGGCGGTCCAGCGACAGGCCGCGGCGCGGGCGGCGCGGGGCCACGCGCGGGGCCAGAGGGGGGGTGTCCTCGGGCGTCGTGGGCAGCGCCGCGCCGCGACCGAACTCGATGAACCAGAGTTCGTCCTTGAGTTCGCACTCTCACTTCTTTTCATTCATGTCTTTATTTAAATAATGCAGCACGTAATGGAGCACGAGATCGTAGCAGTACTTGTACTCGGTCTGTGGAGTACAGCATGTGTTAGAGCCGACGAGAAACATTTAACTGTAACGCTGTAGATGACTGGATACATACCATGTTCTCTACGAGTTGGGGCCGGTGCCGACGCACAGTCTTGACTGCCTGGAACACGTCCACTTCGCCGTGTTGGATCACTTGCTCGATGCACGCGTTGGCAGCGCAGTATACGCCGGCACGACTTCGCCCGTCACTACACAACAACAAAGGGAACCACCATAAAGAAGAGTTCCTACGAAAACTTCGTAATTTATCCAGCTTTTCGCTTTTGACGAGTACTCACGGCGACACGACGCAGACTGGTCCGTAGTCGGTGCGCTGCCGCCATCGCTCGACCATGTTCATGAGCTCGACCAGCGAGTTGGTCGACGATGGCACTTTGTGGCCCATCGGCCAACAGGTCAGCTGGAATAGCTGCACAGTCTTCGTGGGAGCTTTGACGCCGGCCATCAGCTCAGTCAGTGAAATGATCTGTTGGACAAATATGACATGACATGACATTTGCTTGGCTTTTGCTGTATAATTAAACACAATGGAGCTGTAAGTTTAGAAAGTGTTAAAAGAATAGTAGGAGAATTTTTTATTGAAAGTCAAAAGACAATTCTGTTACAATTTATTGGTGAAGACGATACGAAGCCTTGGGCCTGCTGGCACCACAAAACATTAGGGGTTTTACTATAAAAACTTAAATACTTGTTCAACATGTGTCTAATGTCAGTGTTACTTAAAAGGTGTTTAGCCTAAACAACTGCTATAATACACTGTTTTGTGTTGTGTGGACTGCTTAAAGTTAAGAGACGTTTAAACGTCAAAAATGTATGGTTAAACAAACAGTCGCTAATCAAAGTTTACAAATTAAGGGCTAAACGTTTAGCGGTAACTATTTAAAGATCATTCTGTCTCTGTAAACTTCAAACAATTCAATGAAATAGCACGATGTTTTAACCTCGTTTAGCGTTCTCTCGGACCTGCTAGTACCCTTATCTATTTTATGTCTAAATGTAGAAATCACTGTGAACAAAACATGTATCTATGCAACTAAACGATTTCCATTACTAAGTTACCTTCTTATTGATCCTGAATATCCAAGTCTTGATATTGGTGTAGTGGTTGTGGGAGACGTGGTCTATCGTGAACACTGGACCGTACTTCTTGGAATGGCGACCTTCTGGCCAGAACGGTGGGAATTGTTGCTGCAACAAATAAAATTGGTCTCAGGTAATAATATATCAATCTCCACCAAGGAGACCTTCTGTTTCGATTGAATCCTCATGAGCACCGTAGAACCGTACAAAGGTGGACTTAATGCTTCAGGCGTTTTGTACCAGTCAACCTTATGGTGATACAGAGAGAAAACATGGCAGATGCAACATAAGGGATAGATAGCACGAAAATAATGATAAAAGAGAAGAACAAATACATAGATATACATACCTACATATAAACAGAATACATTTTGTTTGGAGAAAAACGATCGATAGAAGAGAAAACGAATCCAGTAAATCAGCTCTAGGATGTTTCTGACAAATTCTTACGTACGAAATGGTCAACAAAAGGATTTTTTCGAGGAAATCAAGTACGAATATACATAAAACCTTATTGGAAAAATAGAAAAAGTAAAAGCTTTAGGTACTTACAGAATTCTTGGGAGGCACGCAGAGTACGACGACAGCCGCACATTCATAGTCATAGACCAGTGACCAGAACTCGCCCTGGGTTCTAACCAGAGGCCACTCCGTTACTATGTACTCGCGAGGTTTGGTGTAGCCCTGAAAATTTCATCAGTTATACTAAGGCAGTTTGAGTGTCCATATTATATTTATATCCTGACTGACTCTTAGGGCTCTTGTTCTGGACCAGTTTCTTCTTGGCACGGCACCGAGTCAAGAGCCCTTGCTTTTCTTTCGTGAGAAGAAGTAGGGTAGTAGTACTGAGTCAGCCAGAGACGTGTATCGTCATATTAAAGCACCAATGAATGAGTATATCAATAGCAGGGTCTGAACTGACTGAGCTGCCTCGCGAGGCAAACGCTCAAACGCGTAAAGTATGTTGATAGGCAACGTACATTGCACGAGACGTGTCCACATCGACCAAGCCTTTTACCACATGAGGCAGCCTCGCGACACAGCTTAGTCACTTTGAACCTGGGCTGTTAAGCAATGAATGGAACACTGCCCTAATTATTTTTATTGGCAACATTCTATAATGATGTAATCTGTCATATATAGTCATTACAATTTTTCACTCCGTCGTTTTATTAAAGGTAATCCAAACTCATAATAAATCTTCACGGAGCAGAACGTGGTGAAGAAACCAAACAGCTATAGTTTGAATAAGTGAATAGTATGCGAGTGTGTGTGTTTGTTTACCTTTCTAAATGATAAAGTACCTTTCCTACATCCTACAGTGCGAAATTATGTTTAAAACCACTGTTCAACTTCAAAGAACGTACTATTAACAACTAAGTATGGCTGCGGTGTCATAATAAAGTCACATTAAGTTAAAAGATGAACTTTCTAAGTAACTCAGGGGACATTTTTCTGAGGAAATTGCATTTGTGTTATAAAATTGTGCTTCATTTCAGTAGGAAAGAGCAGGACTATTTTATGTCATGCTGAATGAGCCCGTGGCTTTGCCTGTGCGAGGAATTTTTAATTTTCCAATATGAAAAATAGGTGTCTCCCTTGTTTCATCAAAAAAAAAAAAAACAAATTATCACTTCCCAAACAATTTTCCGCCTAATTTCATTAGTTACATTATTACCGAACAAATAAACTCTTCACAAATAATTGTAACGCAAATCCAATGTTTGGTAAGTGAACGTTTAAACAATATTATAGTTTAATTTATATATTCTATCTATAATATGTTTAGTATGTATTTACAAAAAAAAATGTATATAAGTAGTTTATCAGCCATCTTGTTACCATAACACAAGCATTAGGTTGCTTAGCTTGGGACTAGATGGCGCTGTGTGAAATGTCCAGGGATATTATTATTATTATAATAACTTGCTTACCGACTAGGTAGTACCTACTTTTACCAATTTTAATGTAGTAAAATATTTTAGTTGGTATAACATATTTTACGCAAAATAAAATAAGTACTATCGTTTTCAATTTACCATTTCTATTCAGTCAATGGCTTAGTCAAAAGATTTGCATCTTGATGTCAGTTGCACAAACTATACAAATTAAATTACAATGTGTTTTGTTGATTTGGTTTAAGAATATAAAATGTTTCTGGCGTTGTGTGGTCACAGTTCTAACCTAACCTGTTTCGATTTAAAAAAGATATATGCGTGTTACGTTGCAAATTTCACTAAACTCTAAGAAAATTATAAACTATACATGTCAATTAATACATATTATATAATATTAAAATGGATTCTAACATAAGCTACAGTTCTGGAAGTAGTTCGTTTTTCGTTCGTCGTTCGTAACCATAGATATAGGCATAAATTTAACTTGATTCAGAAAAATTAAAAAAAGTGCATTTTTTAATTATATAATTCCCAAAAAATCTTATTTTTGTCTTTATATTTTTTTTTCATGACAAATCATTTGACTAAATGTTTATTGTCTAAAGATTGTTTGCTGTAATAAATCATTTGATGCCTTAATGACATTATCCTTGGTAATATTCTACCGAGTAAAAATTTGACCAAATGAAAATGTGCGTACTAAAATCATTCCAAATATTCCATTGGTATAAAAAGTTGCTGAAAATTGTTAGGATAATGGAATTTTGTCAACATAATTTTGGAAAAATGGCAGGCTCCCTAAAAATAGCCTCCGAAGTTGTCGTGGTAGTTTTTAGTTTAGCCGTGAAAACCTGTCTAACATGCGGGGAGACCATGTAAATCTATGGGGAGACAAACTTTTGTCTATTAGCGTGAATAGTGTGGGAAGTCCAAATTGAGGGTGGTAGTGCACCACTATACGAAGTTTCATTCATCTGTAGCGGCATCTACATCGCCACATGCGCACTACGCGTCACACTGACGTCACGCAAAATCCTGTATCGCGCCAGCAGAGTTCACCGCGCAACTAGCATATGTACAACGTGACGACATCAATCGTCGGGCAGTTGCCCACCAAACACAACACCAGTCTGGTCGGAGGATCCTCATTTTTCTATGGAACATGAGTGAACTTTACAAATCTATATTGTTTGCTGGCCTTTATGTTATCTTTCCGTTACAAGTCATGTTAACAATCAAGGAGATTTCAAGTAGCTTGCAAAATGAAACTGTTGTTTTACATGCAAGCCACTTGCGTAGTAATTAGCTCTTAGATATACGAAGTAACTAAGCACTTACATCCACGAAGACCGCGTTGATGTAGTCTGTGAAACTGTTCCCTTGGAAGGACGTCAAGTATGGACGAAAGTTGTCAGCTGAAACAAAATTCTACATTCAAGTTACGCATAATATGGGTCACATAAGTATGTAGGTCTACCAGGTAAATTAGAGGGGTGCAACTTTAGCTACAGTGCCTTTATGTAAAGGGTTATTTGACCTGGTGACTTCAAATAGCATAAATGTATATAAAGAACCTTTTTAAAGGGAATATTATTGCAAATGGGCAATTTGGAAGGCACATTGGTGGGTTCTGTATGTAATTATTTAGGACAGGTTACACTGCATTCCAATATCTGTCACTTTTACTGAGACCCATTCATAGGGTTGTGAAGTGTTGACTTTTTAATCTGTCAAACATGGTGACTGCTTATTATACTGTTTCAGGATTGAATTTAGGTTTATTTAAATACAAACAAAAAGCCTTAATTACAATATACAAGCTAACACTAAAATATGTAGAAGTATAATCTATATAAATAAAAATGGATCTTCGAAATGTATGTACGCCCATAACTTTCGAACGACTCGACTGCACCAAATTTGATAATTCTTTTTTTTGTGTTCGTTATTGTCAGGACAAGGTTTGTATACATAATTGGACCCGGTAGGTAGGTGGTAGATGGCGCTGCTTTTTCGGGTGGGATGACGTCTGCCAGGTCCGCTAGGTTCTATCAATTAGTCAGCGTTTTACTTATAGGAGTAGGATAGGACTACTCCTACCCTACTCCTAACCTACGTTAGAAGTAGGGTAGAAGTAGGTTAGGAGTAGGGTAGGAGTAGGGTAGGAGTAGATTAGGAGTAGGGTAGAAGTAGGGTAGGAGTAGGGTAGGAGTAGGGTCGGAGTAGGGTAGGAGTAGGGTAGAAGTAGTGTAGGAGTAGGGTAGGAGTAGGGTAGGGGTAGGGTAGGGGGTAGGACACCACGAACGAAGTAGCGGCGGACAGCTAGAAATAATTTATATGGCAAAACAACGTTTGCCGGGTCGGCTAGTAAAAAATAAAAGGAAAAAGGCGGAGCTCATTGGGCATCAAAAAATTCGTCCGCATAGATGTTAATGGGATAAATGTCCAAAAGGCTGGCAGTATCACCACGTTGGATGGCAATGCTGATTCTTTGAGTTAAAAATAGGACAGCCCTGGTCACGTGAAGATTAAATCAGATAATTAAATTGCAGCTTGTTGGATTTACTTAGATAGAAGGACTGCCCAAAAGTAAAAATCACCAAAACTCAGCACTTACGTGGCACCACCAGGACATCCCGATTCTTCTCCCTATTATCTCCCCGGTGACCCCCTGCACAGTCTCCTATCGTGAACCTCGGGGTCTGCTTGCAGATCTGCTGATACTCCTTCTGGTACTCATTGAGTTTCGACACTGGATCCCTCTGGGATTTCTGCTTCAGTCTCTGCGAGAGCTCCGAGACGGGGAACCATGATACTCCACAGACCACGTGTTCTTCTAAAGTGTCGTAGACGAATTTGTATTGTTCCTGGGAAGAGAAAATTGTATCATTATTTCGTCTGGGGCAGTATAAAAAAAAAATATTGTCATTTTTTATTTATTTCTATTTAAGAGCCTGTACAACGGTCCACTAGCGCCACTCCTTTAAAAAAATATTATCTCGTGACTGAGAAGGAATTATGAAAATCTGCTCAATCAGCGACCTCGGTAAGTGTGTCTAGAATTTTCTAATACCTTTTATTAAGTTTCAAATTGAGACACGAAGCAACTAAATACGACATATAGGAATGTGGCCGCTTTTCTTTAGATCGAATTTTGTTGCTTCGTGTCTCAATATGAAATTTTATAAAAGGTATTAGAAAATTCTAGACACATTTACCGAGGTCGCTGATTGAACAGATTTTCATAATTCCTTCTCAGTCACGAGATAATATTTTTTAAAGGAGTGGCGCTAGTGGACCTGTGTGCACCCTCTTAATGTACAGACGCCAGCCTGCAGGTCAAGCTACCCGAAATGGTCAAATTTTCCCAATCAACCTTGAACCTTAATGCTTTAGCAATAAAGTTGAAAATCTATTAAATAAATTTGACAGATTGTAGTAGCTTGACCTGCTGGCGTCTGTACAAGAAATAATGTTCTCCAATATGTTAGTAACAATACTTCTTACCAACTATATCAGTAAACTTAGCCTACACACTCAACCTCACAATGCAATATAGGTAATGAAAATCCGTGGTACAAGCTCAACACTCGATATCCGAGCTCAACACCGATGTGGAAAGTTTAATAGGATAGTTTTGTTCATGGAATCTATTGACTTAAGGGTCAATTTACACTGCCGCGGAACGGAGCGGAATCGAGTTTTCGTAGATAGCAAAATGAACTTTATGTCAATTGTCTAACGTACAAATTAGATACAAGCTTACTACTGCCAGAATTCCCGAGAATGCGCGACCTGTACAGTCACGAGCAAAAGTATCTATACACTCGGCTTTATTCAAAAGTGATTTACTCCTTTATTTTTTTAATGAAATTTTTTGTCCAAAAAAAATCGCTTCTTTTCCGTTCCACGGCAATATAAATTGAGCCTAACAAACGATACGTAAAAAAAATATGTGGTAAAGAGAAAAGCATAATGTTTTTAGTTTTTTTTTTGTTATTCTATATTCTGGCCCACTGCTGGGCAAAGGCCTCCTCTTTTTTCTTCCAAAGTTCCCTGTCTTGTGCGATCTCTGTTTTTAGTTAATAGAACTATAATTTAAATATGGAATTTAAAGTTAAAATCGCTTTTAAAAACTAGTTATTATAATATATTATTATCTCAAGTAAATCTCAGGAAAGTAGCTTTTCGTGAATCTGAAATATTCATTATAAAATTTCCTATCAACGTACGTAGTTATAAGTACAATCACGTTGGATCTCTTTATGTACCCAATTAAAACAAGCTCAGACAAACGGTCAGTTCTCGTTTCGAGTTCTGCACGGGGTATATAAGACTTATTACATTTTCTCAGTAAATCACTACCGTACTAATACTACTTGCACAATGACGAGTAAAGCCCAGTTCTCACTGTGTCTTACTGACAAGCTATTATGGCGAAAGCGTCAAGGGAGTCTGCGAAATTCAAACTTTCTTACGTTTTTTTTTTTTGCAATTTGCAAGTTACCCTACTGAATATATACGAGTATATGAAATACTCCACTAGGCCAATACTAACTTGGAGAGTTGTATTGATGGTTGTGATTATTATAATTCTGTAAATACATCTTTGTTAATCGCGAATCATATTATTTTGATCAACATACGACCTGACACCGACCTGCAAATTGCAAGAATATTTGAATTTAGCGGGTTGCGGGTTGCGCATCCTCCTTAAAAAAGGGTTGGTATTTTTATGGAACTGCTCTCGAATTGTGTAAAGCAAACAAGTGTTAATAACAATCTTCGTTTAGCTAGTTGAAACATTGCATTAAGATAATCTTGCGAACACGGGGGCCTACTCCGAAGTGCAAAGTGCGAATGTTCGGATCGGACCGACACATGGCCGAAACGAATATTATTGGAAAATGCGAAAAAAATTCGGATCGGCTCAGTTGGGTCGGGACCATGGTCAATATTCGAAAGAGTGTAGGATCGGAACCGACCGAACCAAATAATAACTTCGTAGCAGGAAACGGCCGAATATTCGGCCGATACTACTTCGGAGTAGACCCCACGGATTTTAAAACTATTACCCCAAAATGCCATTGCAATGTGTTTGGAGCAATAAGGATCCTTTTCGTAATATTAATATACCAGACAGACGGACAGCGGATACTTAGTTCCGTTGTCACTCTTTGGTTACAAAACCCAAAAAATGGTCAATACACAGTGTGAGCACTGCCTTAGACACGTAACTACAGGGTGCTCAATTTCTGCAGTTATTGTGTACCGTCGGAAGGAAATCTCCAATTAGAGGGAATGAGTCGTTTGTTACTAAAAGCAAGCTTGCTTTCTTGTGGAGCACAGGATTGCAACATTTATGAGGGATCGTTGCGGAATTATAGAGTATTCTGACACAATTGGAGGAATAAGATTTACGAAAGTGAATTGTAAATTAATGGACAAAATGAGCTCTCAGCCAAAAAGTATGAAAAACATCGGTCAAATGATGATTATTAGGAATTTCTGAATAGCAGCCTTTTTTTTTTGAGTATGGCAAATCGTCAAATGACTCCTCCCGCTCTGGGTGGAGCAGAAGGGAGTGTCAGACTCTTACTGACTAAAACCCACCCGTGTTCCTTCCTTAGCCCTTTATGTTCCAGGGCAGCGGTAACCCTTTCGGACGATCCCGCTACCCTGGCAGGCTTCGGCCCTATCGGGCCCCGTCAATCTTGCTGACATCTCTTTGAGGCGCGCGTGGAACACATACACGCCGTCCGGCATGAATAGGAGCCTGGTGTTTGGATTTGTGTCTGGTTGATAGCAATAGGCTAGGTCCTATTATATGGGACTCCACGTAACTGGCGAAATGTGGGTGTGCTACAGGTACACCTTACTCTTACCCTTCGGGGAATACAGGTGTGATGGTATGTATTGTGCCAAATCCTGACTGTTATACGTTTCTTGGGAAATCAATGAGTATTAGATGATATATCTATCGGTTTCGTGCCGCATCGAAATTAGTGACCCAAACAAAGTACATAACATAAACAGTTCGATCCTTTTTAAAACACTCATTACGTAACACAGTTTCAATCATAATCTGAAATATTTTGACTGATATTGCTAATCCATTGCTTCATATGTTCGAAAAATTTGTCTGCTCTGCAACGTAAATAACGCAATGGATGTTGTTGGACTGTCAAAATGTAAGCCATTCCTACTGTTAGTGTGTTACGCGATTACCCCGCAGCTTCGACGAGTTCATATCTACCGAGCAGTTCTACAGACTCCACAATGACTACACATCTCAACACAGCATTTTGGAATGTTCAAACAGAAATCAACCTTACCTCGTTTTCTATAAGGCCTTTCCGGGATTGCCTGAGTTTTTTCAAAAATCCGAACACATCGAAGCAATCTTCTTCTTCAGCTAACTCGAGGTTTGCATCAATGGCTAAATACACCCCCGACCGACCACCGCCGTCACTGAAACAAAATAAAACATTTGAAATGACGTCTTAACTCTTAAGGAGTCGCTCTCCTCTCTTCGTGGAATGAAAAGATCAGCATAGCTATAATTATCAACCATCTTTTTTTTTTGTCTATCTCTGCTCCATGGCAATCTGCTGCATACAACAATAAGCCACTGTTTTGGTTGATATTTTTATCTGGTTAAGGCTTTTAGCTTGGAGAGACACTTCTCAGGTGAGTATCTCATTCCATCCTGACGAATCTATCCTGAAGAGTTGGTACACTCATGTACAACTCTTTAGTCTTTGATATTTGAGACCTTGGTCCCCACTCAGTCTGACAGCAAGCTCATTTTTGTATCTTGATAGTCTTTTCTGGTAAGCATCGCTATATTTTGCTATCTCCTGTTTGACAGTTGGTAGTTTTATATCAAGGTATATGATCTTGTTACTGTTTTTCAACCATCTGACACGCTATCGTATCGATAATGACACACTTCCGTATTATTATATTACTCTTTGATGACACATTTTGATAACCTGATTTCCCTTGCCCCTGTCAGCAGACAGCCGTCGGAAGGATAGCGGTCGTCAATTTGATTTAAACTGACACCATATTTTCTTTTGGACTTGTGAAAAGCGCTTAGCTGTGCTTGTGAACAGGGCCCCAAGTCTGCTATTACAATAGTGTCAGAATGGTCTATCATTGATTTCATAATTGTTAATTTTGACAAGTTTGGTAATCTACTAACATAATGGCGTCATTATGACTTTCCAGTGGTCAACCACTGACACTCCATTGAAAGAAATGGCATAGAATGGTAATCTCGTACATAATGATAAATGAATGACTGACTTACATAAAACACTTGACATGTATAAACCACTAATAAATAATATGTAAAAATATATATAAATGAAATCTGGCATAAATAAAATAGTGGTAGTTTTTCGAAAATCATTTCTACTAACGGGTTTTATAATAAGGCAATACGACATTGTCATTATGACACAATTCTATTACGAGACCATTGACCGACCAATGATCGCCGTTAAGAATTTAGCAGATTATGAACTTTAAGCAAAATGACAATGGGATGGGAATGGGATCGTATTGGAATGACGAATTTATAAAATTAGCAGACTTGGGGCCCAGCTCCTACGATAACATTGATTGATGTTCGATACGGTACCGAATAGCTATGGCGCACAGTCATTCACAACAATTCGATAGATTTCGATGTTACCGAATTTAAAGGAGTCCATTTAAAGCTGTTCACAAATCGATGTTACCGAATTTAAAGGAGTCCATTTAAAGCTGTTCACAAATCGATGTTACCGAATTTAAAGGAGTCCATTTAAAGCTGTTCACAAATCGATGTTACCGAATTTAAAGGAGTCCATTTAAAGCTGTTCACAAATCGATGTTACCGAATTTAAAGGAGTCCATTTAAAGCTGTTCCCAAATCGATGTTACCGAATTTAAAGGAGTCCATTTAAAGCTGTTCACAAATCAATGTTACCGAATTTAAAGGAATCCATTTAAAGCTGTTCACAAATCAATGTTACCGAATTTAAAGGAGTCCATTTAAAGCTGTTCACAAATCAGAAAATTTTGACAGTTTAAATCGAATAGACGACCGCTATTCTTCCGAAGGCTATTTGCTGTCCAAGGAAAATCAGGTATTCGAAAATGACATGACAAACGGAATGGTTCTGGCCCCAATTCTGTATGGTAATTATTATACCCGGTCAGAATACTTTGATAAAAGGTCTTTAACTAAAGGCATTTGGTATAGAACGATTCAGCCATATCTTCCACGGATGCTTTGGTTCAGCGAGGGAAGGAGGAGGAGAATGAGTAGATAGGAGGTTGTGACGGCTTTGAGACTCCGATCCGGTCACATACCACTCAATAGTTTTGGATTCATGATGCGCAAAGTTAATTCTCCCAATTGTGTGGTCTGCGGAGTTATAGAAGACATTATCCTGTCGGAGTGTGTTCGTGTTGGGGTCCAAAGGCGTCAAGCTTTTGACAACAATTTTAATGAGGGTTTCTATAATAGCGTCCTGGCCTCACCATTATCAGTTGAGGCTAGAACGCTTTATCATATTATTATTTAGGCTATAAGGTTGCGGGTAGATTAGTATACTATATGTATTTATAAATAAGTTGTATTCAATAATCGGGGTGACATATTCTGTAAAGAAAAAACCCCGTAAATAAATTGACATTAAAAAAAAAAAAATATTATACCCAGAGAAAGCTTACCACGTGCAAACCACATCAATATCGTGTCTTCTAGAAAGGCAAGGAATCAAAATGTACATATTTTGACAGTTCAAACCACGCCAACTTCACGTTCATTTTGCGCGGTTTCGTTGATAGTGTCATAGAGTATACGTTAATGGCAGATGTCGTGGTAACTAAGGAATTGACATGGTTTCGAAGTAAGGAATCATTAAGTGGTCATAGTAAATTAGAGACAGTCAAAAATAAAAAAAACCAAATTATATATGTCGGAGGAAGCTATGAGTTGGGTTGATTATTGTTTGCACAATATTACTCGTTTACATTGTAATTACTTTTAAAATTCTTAATGTAATTTAATTTGATTTGTTAACTGTTTCTATAATTTAAAATCCTTATTAATCTAATAAAAGTTTCGTTTATGAATATTGTAATTCACATAATGACCAATCAGAGCAGAGCGCGCGCCTCGAGCGGGGTCGAGGCGCCATCTTTGATTAGAAAGAGGTGACAGTTTTTGCGACACATTCTTGCTGGGTGATAGCGACGAATCGAGTTGGATCGTTGAGTTGAGAGTGCTAAAAAGTAAAGTAAAAGTAAGATCGGTGCCCTGAACCCGCTGCTCGATATTAACTGTTAATTATTGTCTCGACGTTATTGTGAAGTGACAAAATATTGTTTAATCTAAATTAAAATAGTGTGAAGTAGCAATCATTGTGTTTTGTGCTCGCATTTTACCCTGATGACGCCCACTAAACCCGCAACCACTGATGACGATGTCAACGAGAACAATGCTTCTCCGACATCAGAAGTGGGATCGGTGCAGGTACAAAACGTGAGCGAACGGACGATGGAAAATGACGGATGGCGCGCGTTATTTGAAGCGCAACAAACCAGCATGAGGCTGCTCGTGGAGGCGCTAACCAACCCGCCGAATATCGAGGATAAGAGCATCACGCTGCCTAAATTTCAACCGGAAGATGCAGACACTGACGCCAGGGCCTGGCTGGCAACGGCGGACATCTGCTTATCGGATCGTGGTATACAGGGAAGTAAATTAATTCTTATACTTAGTAAGGCTATGAAAGGCTCAGCCGCAACGTGGTTTTCTCAGATAGCTTTTCCTAATATGAAATGGGTTGAATTTAAGGAAATTTTTCTTTCTCGTTTCGATACATTGGAAACATCTGCAGCGACGATTTTAAAGATGCTTACTAGTAAGCCGCAAGAAGGCGAATGTCTTGCTGCATATGCAAGCCGTTTATTTACTTTACTCATGTCACGATGGAATAATATAAGCAAGGAAGAAATGGTGGTATCTTTAATACTTGCACACATGGGGCAAATCGAGCCAAGGTTACAACGCAATATTTTTTCTGAAGAAATAACTACCCGCTGTAAAATGCAACGTGAGCTAATGGCTTTTTCTTATCGCAAGCGGAGTTATCAAGAGATAACGAAGACCGTTGCAAGCACTACGCAAGATAATAAACGACCTAGGTTAAGTTTAGTTTCAACAAAATGTTACGCTTGTGGAAAGCTTGGTCATAAGTCTTTTGAATGTTTCAGTCGACCGCATGACAAGCAGCAAACAACCCTGACCTCTGAGCGCTCCAACACGGCCGTTGCTACGCGGGCCCCTGTGACTTGCTACAAGTGTGGTGTTGAGGGTCATGTGGCATCGCGGTGCTCAAAAACAGGGCCAGTTGCGAACAGCAGCACACAGCCCGCCGCCGCGCCCAGCGTTGTGAAGCGAGTGGATGTGTGCAGTATGGGACCTGTCACCGGGATAATTACGCAACTTGGTGAGCAGTTCTCATTTTGTTTTGATTCCGGTGCTGATTGTTCCTTAATTAAAGAGAGCGTCTCTCGTAAGCTTGTTGGCACATTGCAGCGTGCAATTGTTACTTTAACTGGTGTAGGAAAATCTAGTGTATTATGTGACTCACAAATTTTATCGAGGGTCGCTCTTAGTGGCCATGACATACAAATTTTATTTCACATTATCCCTGATGACTACCTGAATAACGATATTTTGATTGGACGCGATTTGTTGGCCTTAGGTTTGTCAGTACATATATCGAGTGATAAACTTACTATAGTTGAGAAGCCCTCTCTAGTTAATATTTGCAACGTAGGTAACACAGTGGCTGACTTTCATGACGTGGATACCGATATACCTGATGACCTTAAACCACAACTAATAAAACTTCTAAGCTGCTTTAAGAACTCATTTGTTGAAGGCACGCCTACTAGTAGAGTAAAGACAGGTGAATTAGAAATTAATTTATTAGATCCTAGCAAAATCGTGCAACGGCGGCCTTATCACTTGAGCCCTGAAGAGCGAGTGATAGTACGAAATAAGTGTAGTGAACTGTTATCTGCTGGAGTTATTAGACCAAGCAAATCGCCCTTCTCTAGCCCAATAATCCTAGTAAAGAAGCGCGACGGCACAGACCGAATGTGCGTAGATTACCGAGAGTTAAACTCTAATACAGTTCCCGACCGATACCCCTTACCTCTAATCGGTGATCAAGTTCAAAGGTTATCAGGTGCGCAGTTTTATACGTGTCTTGACATGGCTAGTGGATTTTATCAAGTTGCTATAAATGTAGAGTCTAATTCAATAGAGAAAACCGCATTTATTACCCCGGATGCTCATTACGAGTTTACTGTCATGCCGTTTGGCCTACGAAATGCTCCTTCTGTGTATCAGAGAGCTATTAATACGGCTCTAGGTGACCTAGCGCACTCTTACGCAATCGTCTACATGGACGATCTAGTTATACCCGCGAAAAATATAGAGCAAGGGCTGGAAAGGTTACGCGTAGTACTTAAAACTCTAAGTGATGCTGGATTTTCGTTCAATATGAAAAAATGCGCCTTTCTAAAGAGACAGGTTCAGTTCTTGGGGTATGAAATATCAGAGGGTGAAATCAGGCCTAACCCCCGTAAAATAACCGCGTTGACTAGTTCCCTACCACCACAAACCATCACTCAGCTCAGACAATTTTTGGGTTTAGCGTCCTACTTTAGGCAGTTTGTCAATAACTTTTCGCTTAAAATGGCACCGCTCTACCGTCTATTAGCTAACAATAATTCTAAAATAACTTGGACCACGGAGTACGAAACAATTAGACAAGACATAATATCGGTATTGACTTCATCCCCGGTTCTGATGCTTTTTGACCCAGAATTACCTACAGAGTTACATACGGACGCCAGTAGCGAAGGTTACGGCGCGATCCTCTTCCAAAAAGCTGGTACAAAATTACATCCGGTAGAGTACTACAGTAAACGCACTACGCACGCGGAGTCTCGATACCACTCTTATGAGTTAGAGACACTAGCAGTTGTAAACTCAGTTAAGCATTTTCGCCATTATTTGTATGGCAGGACTTTCACAGTCGTTACTGACTGCAATTCTCTGAAAGCCTCGAGAACTAAAGTAGACTTAACCCCTAGAGTGCACCGGTGGTGGGCTTTCCTCCAGGCTTTCGATTTTGACATACAGTACAGGGAGGGTAAGCGAATGGCCCACGTTGACTTTTTCTCGAGAAATCACTTACCCGAGGCGAACAGCACCACCGTTAGCGATAGTCATAGTTTAGGTAGAGAAAATTATGTAGGAGAAAAACGCGTCAATATCGCTGAGTTATCTTCGAATTGGTTACACGCGGAACAACGACGAGACCCGGAATACAATGAAATTATTAATAAACTCGAAAGCGATGATCTGGACTTAGAGAGTTGCAGAATCTATGAATTGCGATCTCAAGTGCTCTACAGAAAAATTCAAAGGAACAATCGCAACATTTGGCTACCAGTTGTACCTAGAGCTTTTCGTTGGTCGATAATAAATCATATTCATGAGTCAATTCTCCATTTGGGATGGGATAAAACCTTAGAAAAGGCATATCAACATTATTGGTTTCCACAAATGTCAAAATACGTCCGAAAATTCGTGGAAAATTGCATAACATGTAGAGTAGCTAAGTCGCGAAGTGGTAAACAACAGATAGAGTTACACCCCATACCGAAAACTAATATTCCTTGGCATACAATCCACGTCGACGCCACAGGTAAGCTCAGTGGCAAAAATGATCAAAAGGAATACGTTTTTGTTCTTGTAGACGCTTTTACCAAATATGTGTTACTCAGGCATTCCACAAGAATTAATACTGATAGTGCGATCAGCGCTCTCAAAGCATCCATTTCTCTTTTCGGGACCCCTGCGCGCGTTATCGCAGATCAGGGTAGATGTTTTGCGAACAAAGATTTTAAAGATTTTTGTGCCAGTCATAATATTCAACTACATTTGATAGCAACCGGCTCTTGTCGTGCTAATGGTCAAGTAGAGCGTATAATGAGTACACTCAAAAACATGTTAACTGTCGTAGAAACAAGCCAAGGTAGGTCCTGGCAGGATGCATTAGATGATGTCCAACTTTCCATAAATAGCACAATTCATAGAGTAACCAAAGCAAGCCCCCTAGAATTGTTGATAGGTAGAGTAGCCAGACCTTTAAATTTATTGACCATAGACGATCACGAGGTTGAGGTAGATGTAGAAGAGATTAGAGAACAAGCTAATAGGTTAATGAAAAATAGCGCATGTCTTGATAAAGCACGGTTCGATAAAAGTAAGGCAAAAGTCACTTCGTTTTCTGTAGGGGATTACGTTTTAATTGAAAATCATGAACGGAATCAAACAAAATTAGATTCTAAATATAAAGGACCTTACGAGGTCATTGAAATACTAGACGGTGACAGGTATCATCTCAGGAGCTTAAACTGTAATCGTACATACAAGTATGCGAGAGACCGCTTACGTGCACTCCCTCAGTCCTATGTCCCAACTGAGCTGGATCCGTGCCTGTCGGATGACAATGATGGTAAGATCTTCGTACTAAACTTATTTTGTTTAAAATGATTAGTTATCAGAGTGTGTGTGCATGTTTGTGTATGTGGCAAATAAAGTCTCTTTATAAGACCCTAGCAGCGTAGTAGTCAAGGTTTAGTCAAGCTTTGTGAGAGGCGAGGTGGCCATTGAAAACTGAAATCAGAAGAATAAGAGGCGAGGTGGCCATTGAAAACTGAAATCAGTAGAATAAGAGGCGAGGTGGCCATTGAAAACTGAAATCAGTAGAATAAGAGGCGAGGTGGCCCTTGAAAACTGAAATCAGTAGAATAAGAGGCGAGGTGGCCATTTAGATATTGTTAATAATCCAAAATGTGTAACGCGATAAACGGCGAGGTGGCTGTTTCGAGAGTACTGACTTAATTTAGTATGCACAATGGGGTCTATTAGGATTCAGATTCGATAGCGAAAGGCTTATTATTACTATAGGGCACCTATTTTATGAAAATATCTTAAATAAAGTTGTTGTGCAGAAGATAAAATATACACGATCTCCTTGGTCAGGAGTGGCCGAACAATAATACACCAATATCTCTTTCTTTTCTGCAGATAACGATGATGCACGGCCTTCAACATCACACGAGGGCGTGTAATACGTCAGGACGGCCGTGTCGGAGGAAGCTATGAGTTGGGTTGATTATTGTTTGCACAATATTACTCGTTTACATTGTAATTACTTTTAAAATTCTTAATGTAATTTAATTTGATTTGTTAACTGTTTCTATAATTTAAAATCCTTATTAATCTAATAAAAGTTTCGTTTATGAATATTGTAATTCACATAATGACCAATCAGAGCAGAGCGCGCGCCTCGAGCGGGGTCGAGGCGCCATCTTTGATTAGAAAGAGGTGACAGTTTTTGCGACACATTCTTGCTGGGTGATAGCGACGAATCGAGTTGGATCGTTGAGTTGAGAGTGCTAAAAAGTAAAGTAAAAGTAAGATCGGTGCCCTGAACCCGCTGCTCGATATTAACTGTTAATTATTGTCTCGACGTTATTGTGAAGTGACAAAATATTGTTTAATCTAAATTAAAATAGTGTGAAGTAGCAATCATTGTGTTTTGTGCTCGCATTTTACCCTGATGACGCCCACTAAACCCGCAACCACTGATGACGATGTCAACGAGAACAATGCTTCTCCGACATATATATAAAAAAAGTATTCTGATAGGCTGCGACGCGGACGGTGAGGTGATCATCGAAACGTTAGCGAAGCGAATCCGCACGAACCATTCGTCAACTAAATGTCCCAGGCCAAGGCCGATTTTCATTCGTTTTAGTTGGCTAGCCCATCACCCCACACAGCCGCACCCTCTAGGTAGCAAGTCACGCCCTAGGCACAGCGAAAGTAAACACACAAGATAAGTATCAAACTTAATTACAGCCCTAGTGAACTCACGCTTGCATGGACGCAAAAATAACGCGGTGGGATTTTATCGCGCACTCGAATTTCAACTCTCTGTGTTAAGCCGAGCATTGAGAATTCAACAGAGTGCACCCCAACGCGTCAAAAAAACACACTGTTGGTTTTTCAACTGTCGATATCGGCTCTAAGCATGCGTTGGAAATCCAGTTCGCGAAAATAAAATCGCTCGTGTGTACCTGGGCTAATATTGCCACGTCAAACACATACAGACCATCGGAATAACATGTTACTTTGCCATCAGAATAACAGTTCTGTACACCCACTGGCTACGCAATTATTAAGAGGCTGCATCAAATGTTGTTTGCCGGAGCGGCACACTCAAGTCACAGAGTAAACTAATTTGTTAAATGCTCCACTACACCATTACAGCATTGCTATAGTTCTCTTGTAATATTTTTACTCTGGAATTTTGTTGTGGTCAGGGAGTATTCCCGGAGGTAACAGGCCAGACTAAAGTCGTGTAAAATAAGTGCAATATAAGCGCAGAGTTAGGACTTTTTGTTACAAGTTGGCAGAAAGTTTATATTCAAGAAGGACAGACATTTATTGGCTACACAAAGACACAATCATAGTTTATTGTACTACCACACAAGTGCCTGACGCTGGTGACTGATCAAACTTGAAATACTCGTAATACAACTGGCCTTGTTATGGAAGAGTTATTCAGAAGTCTAGTAGTAATATCATATAACAAAACAGTTAACTGTGGCATAAGAGCCAGCAAGCTTTATGCCTATTCAGAAGTAAAGAAAGAAGAAGGAAAATACGTTTGTTTGTGGTAAACATGACGCAGAGAGAGAACAAAAACACAAAAAAGAACAAGTTGACGAGAAGTCTGGTCCATCGGTCCAGCAGCTGGGTTGATAGCCAGCCTAAGAGTGCGTTGCGTAATTAACTCTATGACACGCTGCAAAGGTTCTACTTACTTGCAATGCACCACCATCGGTCCTGCAGCAGGGTTGGTAGCCAGTCTCCTGCCGACCACCGCACGAACTCGTCGTCTGAACTCCAGGAGTGCGTTACTGAACGGACACGTGTGTGAGTGCCACTGCGTGTAGTGGAACTGCAGGATGAACCGCTCTTCTACCACCACCTGTGGAAGGAATAGAGGTGAGAATTGAATAGCGAAGTTTATGATCGGCTTCCAGTCTAACCAGAGGCAGCTGAATATCAGTATTTCACATGTAGCAACTGCCTAGTATCTGAGGGGCAATTCTCGTAATTTTAAGAATGTTCACAGTCTGATCTCAGTCTCAATCTGTCAAAAATTCCTCTAATTTCCCTACATTTTGACAAGTTTTTGACATTTGTTTGTCGCCGAGATGAGATTGCGACTAGATTTTGAACGTTTTAAATTACGAGATATTGGCCTTCTGACCTCCATAAGCAAATTATTGGGTAACACGATTAGCACTCATTGGTAAGATTGAACGGTTTAGAGATAAAGGTAAAGTGTTGGTGTTAGGTATGTCTTACCTTTTATTCATAGAAACATTCTTTTATTACCTTTTCAAGGAGTATAAAATGTGGAAAAATGAGATTTCAAACACCAAACTACATTCACACGACACAAAAGTTGCAAGAATGTGACCGCTGGCAGGCGAATTATTTCGCAGAGGAGCTATGGAACAGAGCAATGCTGATAACGAATTAACCTTTCTAAAAGGAGCTTCAATGTCTCACTTGTCAAGTGGGTGCCTAAGTGCCTAGTGCATTAAGCCCTAAATACCCATACCTGCTAACTTGCACAAAAGTATACACGTAACATGCATGCCAATTTACCATAATAACTTGGCCTACAAGTAGTTGTTCCGGGTCTGGCTGTTTGTGTATGTGAGTTTAAATGTTTGTAAACGCACCCACGATACAGGAGAAATTCCTAGTGTGGGGCAAAATAAAAAAAAAAAACTTTAAATTGGAGCTTGGAGGGGCTTGTGGCTAAGTAATAACTGCCGCACGGGTCGATCGATCAGGTTAAGCTACGCTTGCCGCAGTTGGTCCGTGGATGGGTGACCATTTTCACAAACCAAGACCCCTCCGTGCCTCGGAAAGCACGTTAAGCCGTTGGTCCCGGCTGCCATTCGTGGATCTTTGACAGTCGTTACGGGCCGTCAGTAGCCTGAAAGTCTGACAACCAGTCTTACCAAGGGGTTTCGTATTACCCAGTCACTGGGTTGTGGAGGTCAGATAGGCAGACGCTCCATGTAAAATACTGGTATCGAGCTGCATCCGGTTAGGCTGGAAGCCGACCCCAACATAGTTAGGAAAAGGCTAGGCAGATGATGATGATGAACTTTAAATTGGTGAATGTCACAATCTCATGTCGTGTATGACGTGCTTTATGACTACTTCTAACATAATCAAATTCGGCGGTCGACTAAAGCCCTTTAACGGTTATTGTACCTCTGAGGCTTCCACAGCAACAACTTAAAAGCAACCTAATAGTAACGAAAATAAAGATCACAGTGATTTAGACAGTGATGCAAAATCAGAGGTAAATCATCTGTGGAAGGAATCTATACGTTTGGTGTGAACCCGGCCTAATTATTATCATGTTAGTACTGATTTATATGCTTTGTAATAGGAACTTAATAATATGTTAACAACATCAACAAGCAATTACTGTGCCAACATAATTAAAAATGAATGTATTTTAAAGGGAACAACGGGCGAGTTTATTGCCAGAATTAATTTATGAAAATCGTGTAAAGTCACGAGCAAAAGTATGTATACACTCGGCTTTATTCAAAAACGATTTACTCCTTTAATTTTTAATGAAATTTTATGTTGTTACGAACATAGCATTTTCGAACCCATAGGTTTATGTAATGTGTTATAATTATTTCAACGTTGCATCCGTTATTTCATGAAAAAATTGCAATTGAAGTTACCGAGTGTTGACATATTGGTGCTCGTCACTGTGCAATCAAATAAATTTTATTACTTGGCCAAATATTTGCTTTATTAATTATATTTGAATTTATTCATTGTATCGCCTGTTGTTGTCGTGTTTGCATTGTATTCATTAGTCAAATTATAAATGACTAGCTGCACCCCGTGGTTTCACCCGCATTATAAGTCAAATAAATTTTATTACTTGGCCAAATATTTGCTGAATTTATTAATTGTATCGCTTGTTTCTGTCGTGTTTGCATTGTATTCATTAGTTAAATTATAAACGACTAGCTGCACCCCGTGGTTTCACCCGCATAAGTCTCGATACCGTGGCAATATCGGAATAGAAAGCATCATATGTGTTAATGCTGGTTATAAACTATCTGTGCGCCAAATTTCATTCAAATCCGTTCTGTAGATTTTGCGTGAAAGAGTAACAAACATCCATCTATCCATCCAGTAGAATAGTAAATAGGATTTCATTGCTCTGTTTTCTAGTTTACAAAGAAAATTCAAATGGTAAATAATAAAATCTTGAACTTCTGTTGTAGAGTGAGAATAATCTGCTTATCACGATATAAATGGATGTGCAGACTACTTGGGACTGAGAAATATTTCCACAACCCCTTTGTGCAAACAAAGTTTTCAAATAAAAGAGATTCTTTCAAAGGGATTCTCTAGGAGATTGCAAAAATAAAATTGTGTTTATTTGTGTAACATCGCGCCTGTTCTTTGAGAAAGAGGAGAGTCGAGGAGAATTAGCTTAAACTTTCGAGATCAAAAGTAAAGGAGCCTATTGGAATAAACTTC
Source organism: Apamea sordens (assembly GCA_945859715.1). Classification (NCBI taxonomy): domain Eukaryota; kingdom Metazoa; phylum Arthropoda; class Insecta; order Lepidoptera; family Noctuidae; genus Apamea; species Apamea sordens. The sequence continues at coordinate 5,957,860 of OX244002.1, forward strand.
TGTGGTCACAAAACAATCTAGTGAAACTTTTGTAATCACAGAAGAATAAGGGACTAGACACACCTATTCAGCTCTGTTCAGCTTTTGTCCATAGAAAACAACGATTTTGTATGGAGATGCGTACTCATCCGCAAAGCTGGAGGTATGCGTACGCATTAAATTCCATTTCCATTGTTTATTGTACTTACATGCCTCGGAAAGCACGTTGAGTCGTTGGTCCCGGCTGTCATTCGTGGATCTTTGACAGTCGTTACGGGTAGTCAGAAGCCCGAAAGTCTGACAACCAGTCTTACCAAGGGTAAGATACTGGTATTCAGCTGCGTCCGGTTAGACTGGAAGCCGACCCCAACATAGTTGGGAAAAGGCTAGGCAGATGATTGTACTTACATTCTTTTCGCTCTTGTAAAGCCTGAAGGTTCGTATGTGAAAGTTGGCAAGCTCTTCCTCCTGGACGATGCCAACGCTGATGTCTCCGTACGTCTCGTCCTTTTCTTTGTTCGGGGGCCAGTATTGGACGCACATCACCTAATGAGGACAGACAAATATTTTTAATACTCAATAATATACGGAGTTGTAAGAAACGAAACAATAAGGCTCTTTTTATACGGCACAGTTTCATTACGGTACGGTGTATAAACCGCGACGTAGAAAAAAACGTGTCAGTGTACAAGTTTCCATTGTAATCTATACAGCACCAACAAATCGTGCCTAAACACGGCGAATAGACTGTAGTTTCTCACGGCAAGAAAAACGTGTGTACAAAGGGCCTAACGGTGTAATTGTATTAATTTAAGGACGCTTTTAATCAGAGGGGTAATTCTCGTAATTTTAAGATCGTTCACAGTCTGATCTCAGTCTCAATCTGTCAAAAATACTTCTAATTTCCCTACATTTCGACAAGTTTTTGACATTTGTTTGTCGCCGAGATAACACTGCGATTAGATTTTGAACGTTTTAAATTACGAGAATTGGCCTTCAGAAAACCGTCTATTTTCAGTACACCTCGGTGCACTAAGAAAATATTTTTTTAAATTATTCTTCCTCTAAGTGTGCTGTAGCTCGGCAAAAGGTATATGATTTTTAAAAAGATGACAGTTACGGACAGTCGCCAAACAATTTTGACGCCTGACGGTCACAAGTCTCTTATTAATCAAAAGATCATGGAAACAATTTAATTAAATAGTGACCCGCCCCTGTTTCTGACGGTATTGACAAAATATAGAGATTTCTTTATTACTTGAATGTAAGTTTAATATTAATTTATACACATAAACCTTCCGGAATGAATTATCTGAATGATGGTGATTACCACATCAAAGTTCGTTGCGTAGCTTAGTAGAACAACACGGGCAAACAGACACAAGAAAAGCGACTAAGTAAAATTTATAATATGTACGTGTAGAGATTTATTATTGGTATTCTGCTAAGTACATCCGGTTAGATTGGAAGCCGACCCCACCATTGATGCATTGTGGGGAAAAAGGCTAAGCAGATGATGATGACGTGTAGAGATTCATGCGAAAATAGGTAAAGACCATTTACTTTAAAAAAAATCGGTCTAGTGCGAGTCAGACTCGCGCACCGAGGGTTCCTTACAAAGTGGGTATGTAACAAAAAATTTACGGTTTTCGAAATTTTTCCTTTATCTGTGCTATAAGACGTTGCTTCGTACCAAATTTCAAGTTTCTGGGTTCACGGGAAGTACCCTGTAGGTTTTGATTCCCTTGCGAGTGTCGAAAATTTGCGGGAATTTGCGGCATAAACGGCTGTATCTTTTGATTTTTTTACAGCTCCAAAGGGTCAGTAGACCTGAGTATTTGATATAAATACCAGCTTGATACCTCCACGCGTTCCTGAGAAAAAGGGTCTTGACAGACAGACGTTAAGTTTTTTTATTTTATATTTTCATTACGGACGCTTTTAACGTTCTGCATCGTTCTCACGTGCATAATTTTGAACATGAATGATGTAACCAATACTTTGTAACAATATTATTATGATTTAAAAGAGTGTCCATGGAGTTTCTTGCCCGTTCTTCTCCATAGGTACCTACTACGCTTTGGAATGGGCAACTAGCTTCATCTTTTTGACTGACCGACCTTGACAATTCAAAAGTGCCTGTAATTGGTTTATTTGAAATAAATAGTTTGAGTTTTGAGTTTGAGACGGACGGACAACAAAGTGATCCTATAAGGGTTCCGTTTTTTCCTTTTGAGGTACGGAACCCTAAAAATACTCTCGCAAAAACACTTGTGCCTCAAAGGGGTGTTGAAATGCACTCAGAAGTAAAACTCGCACGATTCGCACGTTAAACTATTCGAACTGCTCATGACTCACTCACACGAATGCGTTTTTGCAACATGAAATAAAACGGAGTCAGCACGAGCTTAGCGCTTTACATACAGCCTGCATTTTTTACACTGCTTAAAAACTTAACGAGCGTACGAATTTACTGCTGACTTTATCTGACTAGAAACTGTTCCTGTAAAATGCGAGTTAAATTGCGGGAAAATTATAGTTAAAAATTACGGGGAAAACATAAAAATCTTCAAGACCAAGAGATTGAACGAAGTGACGTTAGTGGAGCAACCGGTAAAAACTCCTGCATTTATTTCCTTCACAAAATAAGATTGCAAAATGGAATTCCGTTCAATAAAAATCAAATAAAACGAAACAGGCAGACTAGTAAAAATAAATGCTTTCAGGAAACTCTAAACTGGAAACTCTAAAATTATAGCATCGAAAACAACTTGTTACAAACTGTTAGTTGGCAAATTTGGCAAATGGTCGCCCTTCTGCGAATTAATGTCAGAGCGGTGGTGATGGCTGGCCATTCTCTTAATATTCCAACATTAACGTAATCTGAAAATCCGAATGTCTTGTTGTACCTGTAAGGCCGAAGTTAGGCAGCTACCTAATCTGACAGGATTAAACAAACAAAAAGGGAGGATGTGTCTGTATTGTTTGATCGCTTTATGATTTGTTGCGGCAGTTGCCCTCAAGAGGGAAGAGGGAATTTGTACTGAACTTTGAGGGCCCGTCGAGGGTAGAGATGTAGGTAGTCAAAATAGCGATAATAGATTTTTATCGCGAAAAAATAAGGAATATCGATTGAGTTTTGACGTCGATCATATCTATAGAGGTATGCGGAACAAGGTGTACAGTTCACTCATAAGCTATAGAAAAGAGAGGATGCTCCGAACAAACGGGTATCGTGTCTGTCGGGCAACTGCCCGACGATTAATGTTGGGATGTTGTATAAATGCTAGTTGCGCGGTACACTCTGCTTGCGCAATGCAGGATTTTGCGTGACGTCAGTATGATGCGTAGTTTGCATGTGGCGATGTAGATGCCGCTACATATCCATCGCTTTACATGTCCGAAAAATTTGTCTGCTCAGCAACGTAAATAACGCAATGAATGTTGTTGATCTGTCAAAATGTAAGCCATTCCTACTGTTAGTCTGTTACGAAATCACCCCTCAAATGACACAAACACTTAACTTATCCCTTCATTACTAATTTAGCCAAATGTTTAGCAACTTACTCTTGCCCGCAACTTCACCTGCCCTTAATAAAGTTCTCCGCTCATCCTTGGGGATCGTACGTCCATCCTAAGCTGTGTTGGCACGTGGACTTAGAACAAACATAACTTTTGCATTTAAAATATTAATTAGAAGATGTTATTAAGGTTACGTAATGTTTTCCATGTGTAAAATGTTGACGTTGGATATGGGGAGATGGCACATCGATATCTATACTAATAATAATTAGTAAACAAGAAAACTAAAAACAGTTGTAAGGGAGACTATACTAGGTTATTCAAAATATGTAAAATACTACCACTTAGCCATAAACATAAATACCTACTACTAGTTAATAACCACGGCAATCGGGATAGTGACTCACTAGTTTCTAACAGGTATACTACCAGGTCGATGACTGCAGGTAAATATGATGTACCCAGAGTTATTAATTACTATGGCGACAGAACCTTAATAAAACGCATTCCTTATTTACTGAACACTTTGCCTGCAGACATCAGACAAGAAACTAATAAAGTAAAATTTGCACGTAAACTTAAAAAATATTTATTAGATTCTGTGTAGATAAGTGTATGTATTAAGTATATATAGATTATAGATGTACCTAACATTAAGTTTATTGTAAGAGAGACTCAACGATCTCACAGTTAAACTGCGTAAGCAGTTTTGTGGGGCAACGTACCTAGTGTTAAGGAATTTTTATGTGAATAAAGTTCATTCATTCATTCATTCAATAAAGAGTTTGTTTGAACGCGCTAAATTTTGGAACCACCCGTCGGATTTGGAAAGTTGTTTTAGCATTTGATAGTTTAATCTTTAAGGCTTACCACTTAACATCACGTACGACCCTTAGGAGACGAGCAAAGGGAACAAAGGCTGAAACAACGCTTAGCGTTTACAATAGTAAGCTAGAATGGTGATTTAGTTTCTGGAGGGAACTTGAAGGCAACCTCAGCAAATGAAGAAAAACCGAAAATTTTAAGATTCATCACAGGCTAACTACTTACGATGTACAGTTGGGGTAGTTTTGTTAAGCCAATTCACACCCTACGTCAATTTCCCATGTTATAGGTACTTAGCCATTTCATACAATTGGCAAAGAATGACAGTTGGTGAATTATTTGATTTGGCATAGGTACGGATGAATTATGTTGGTAATCTGCTCACCAAATAATAATTTCACTGACTTTACAAAGTAATCTAGTAAGTAAGTAGTCTTTTCTCTTAATACTAGCAGCGTCCGCGGTTTCACCCGCATAAGTGTCTATCCCGTGGGTATATTGGGATAAAAAGCATCCTATGTGTTATTCTGATGTATAAGCCGCTATACTGTAAAGTTTCATCAAAATATGTTCAACATCCATCTATCCATCCAGCTATACATCCATACATCCGTCCATCCTTACAAACTGTCGCGTTTATAATATAGGCTAGGATTAAGGAGGATTTCATACACATAACTATGTTACTTCTCTCTGAAATGTGAATTAATTATTATTATTATTATTATTAAACTAAACAATTGTAATATTAATGCTCAATCTTGACATGTTAATCTTTAATCATTATTATTTTCCTCAAATTTATTCAATATTTTTTCTCAATGTTTATTTTTATCCTGCCTACACCACTTGTAATATTAATGCTTAATCTTGATAATTATGTTAATTTTATTTTTTTCCTTCTAATTTTATAATTTGTATTCATCAATTAATTTCTCTATTTTTATCGTGTTTACACCTAGTTATATGTGCATGCTGTGGTCTTCTGTAATTGAAGGTGCACACGTAAAAGAACCTTTTTTATTATTGTAATTTTCTATTGTTTAAGTGTATCCTTTGTTGGAGATCCTCAATAAATAAATAAATCTGTTCAGCCGTTTTAGCGTGAAACCTTAACAAACAAACTTACAAGAAATCAAATCTTTTTCCCTAATAAAGTTATAATATTATTTTAGATGACTAAAGGCTGATTATCAAATCGTCGATCGATCGATACAAAATTTGAATCTGAATCTGATTTTGTATGGATGAACAAAATTTTGGCAAAAATTCAAAATTATTCCTCCGATAAAATTATCTTACTAGTTTTTGTGTGAAATAACTGTCAAAATTTCAAAATTATTCCTCCGATAAAATTATCAGATGTTTGAAAAATCATCCCTTAACGAATAAAATATTATGTACCAAATAGAAACAATAGGTACAGAGGAATAAACTTACTTTTACAGGGTTGAATATTCATGGTTGAATATAAAACACTATAATATAATATAGGCGTACAGAACCCGACGGGTAAATGTCAGAACCGTCAAAAATACGGTCTGTCCGTCGGAAATTTAGTTATTAGAATGTTCCTGACATTCGTAGGTACACGGCGAATTATTATAATGTGAGGGCGAGGCGCAATTTGTGCGCTTCCCAAATGTATCGCATAATTTTGAATTTGTTATGGAGGAGCTCCGTAATACTTGGGTTTTAGCTTATAGGCATAAGCAGAAAGGTCCTGAGTGTTCGAATGTTATGAATAAAAACTTGACACCTGTCAAGGGACACCCGGATGGAACGAAGTATAACTGGCTTGCTTTCTATAAGAGAGAGAGAGACAGACAGAGAAACACGCGCACGCCGCACGGCTTACAACTATAGCAAAAAGTGTCTTTCCAACTTATGGTCTTAATTTTTTCCGTCTAGCCCCCTTTTGCGACGCGCGATAAGGAACTTCGTTCCAAAAATCTTGTTTGGAAGCAGGACTATGTCAAGCCTTTTATTCAAGGGTGGGCGTAGCTCATGTAAAGGTTGTCTGCTAAAGTCGACCTTATGTAGTGCAGGCTGGCAATAAAATAACTCTGATTGCATTCAAACATTGACTGTTTGAATGCAATCAGAGTTATTTTATTGCGAACTTAGAATGAGCTTAATTGATGTATTAGGTTTTTGTTTGGAAGAAGGAGTGATAATATGATTGAAAAAATCCCACCTCGATAGCAAAAACGGTTAAATTCAAAGGTTTGTCTTCAGCAATGGTGATTCAAAGACTAACATAATACATACATAAACATACACTCACGCCATCCCATGGGGGTAGGTAGAAACTACAGCCGATCGATTCTGCAAAAATCTCACCGTGAAAAGTTAGGTGAGCTTAGAGTGAGCTGCCAATAGTGTCAATCCCTAGCGTTACTTGGAATGACAGCTCACTCCACGCTCACCTCACCTGAGTTTTCACGGTGAGATGGTTACAGAATCGCACTGCTGATAGTCAACTGCTATGATCCTTATTTACTCCTTTTGCTTCGTTTAAGTTCATACATCAGAGGGGCAATTCTCGTAATTTTAAGACCGTTCACAGTCTGATCTCAGTCTCAATCTGTCAAAAAATACTTCTAATTTCCCTAAATTTTGAAAAGTTTTTGACATTTCTTTCTCGCTGAGATGAGACTGCGTCTAGATTTTGAACGTTTTAAATTATGAGAATTGGCCTTCTGGCCATATACGCACGCCGGTTGCGAGCACTACGCACCTGATCTTTCTGAATAACAGAACCAATAAAGTCACTAGGTATAATGTCTTTCTAGGGCGTCCCCTCCCTACGTTTTAACATAATAACAATTAAGAATTTTTCATAGACGAAAACAAGATTGATTTTTTTAATCTTTATTAAGCGCATTGATCTTTACTTTGCCTCATATTCTAAACACAAACATCCGTACAACGTCCTACCACAAAACTTTACGAATATGTTAAACACAAGAACAATTTTATTCCTTTCAATAAATTTCACCGCACCTCTTAACTCCACAATCCGAAGTTAACAATCTCTAAGAAACCGCCGCGAGCTTGCATTTCATTTTGTAGGTAAACGTGCCAGAAAATTCGTAAAGTTACAAATAGGGCGTGAAATATTCCTTAAATCGTGCTCTAACTCTTTGGTACCGATGATACGCGATAAACTTATACTGATGTAAGGTAGGACAGGTTCAAAAGGTTCATTTTCCGTTATAAAACTAATAACATTGATGGCAAAGAGGCTCGTGGTTCAACTGATGGTAAGTCAAGCTCATACACGGCACGGTTGGCGCAGTGGTTAAGCGATTGACTGCTGCGCTGCGTGTCGCGGGTTCGATTCCCGCACGGAACAAATATTTGTATGACCTACATGTATTTGTTCCGAGTCTGGGTGTTTTTCTTTATCTATAATATGTATGTATTTAAAAAAAAAAATGTATATAATCAGTTTATCAGCTATCTTGTTACCATAACACAAGCATTAGGTTGCTTAGCTTGGGACTAGATGGCGCTGTGTGAAATGTCCAGGGATATAATTATAATTATTAATTAATTATACACGTCAATGACAGAGGCAATTGCCGTCGACATCGAGCCGTTTTGTATTTGCGCACAATTAGCCTATAATGTTCCCACTGCTGGAACACAGGCCTCCTCTCCTCGAGAGGGAGTGGGCAGTAATCTACTACGTGGACCCAGTACGGGTTGGTAGATGTCACGTCTTGTCATGTCTTCGAATTTTTGATACTAGAACATTGTTATCTCACGATGTTTTACTTTACCGTTTTTGAGAGCAGTGGTGATGAAATTATTTACACAAAGTGAAGCCCTTGCCTAGATGGGTTTAGCCTATGAGCTACAACTCGTAAGTCGGGGCCGCGCCGTACTCATTTGATTACGGTGCGCGGTGAGCAGTGGTGTCGTCGTGTATTTACACGAGCGGCACTTTGTTGACGCCTACAGTTGCTTCTTTCGTTGACGCGTGTCACCACACCGCCGTATCGTTGACGCGTGTCACCACACCGCCGTATCGTTGACGCGTGTCACCACACCGCCGTGTCGTTGACGCGTGTCACCACACCGCCGTATCGTTGACGCGTGTCACCACACCGCCGTGTCGTTGACGCGTGTCACCACACCGCCGTGTCGTTGACGCGTGTCACCACACCGCCGTATCGTTGACGCGTGTCACCACACCGCCGTATCGTTGACGCGTGTCACCACACCGCCGTATCGTTGACGCGTGTCACCACACCGCCGTATCGTTGACGCGTGTCACCACACCGCGGTATCGTTGACGCGTGTCACCACACCGCCGTATCGTTGACGCGTGTCACCACACCGCCGTATCGTTGACGCGTGTCACCACACCGCCGTGTCGTTGACGCTCGTGTGTATGCACACGAGGATCTTTCGGAGTGGCTCCAATAACGGACAAACTAAAAGAAAGCAGGCTTAGATGGTACGGCCAGGTAATGAGAAGAGATAATAGTTTCTCAGTAAAAACAGTTTTGATCATCTCTACGAAACGCCCGGGAAGAAAAAGACCCCCGCTACATGAAGGTCCGATATCGCGAGGGAGATGAAAGTGCAGAACCTAACGTCTATGACAACCCGGGACAGAGCGTCCTGGTGCTGCTGTACAAGAAGACCCGACCCCAGATAGACTGGGACTAAGGGATGGAAGAAGAAGAGTATTAGATGATTCTTTGGACGAGTTCCATTACAAAGAGTTATAGTACTACTCTGAGTATTTCTCTCAGTCCTTACCTAACATATTTCTGAAAGAACAGCCCTTTAACCACTTAGGGAGCTGTTCTTTCAGAAATACGTTGATTCTGAAAATGATTCTGACTATCATTGACAGTGTTACGCATAACACACTATAAATCATAATCAGAATCATTTTGAAGGGTATTGCGAATACATTGCTTCATACGTTAAAAAAAAATGTCTGCTCAACAACGTAAATAACGCAATGAATGTTATTGGACTGTCAAAATGAAAGCCATTCCTACTAATAATGTGTTACGCAATTACCCCGCTGGCCCTTCTGCTGTTTTTTACTCTATGGTAACAATGTAGAACATATTTTACAGTCAGATAAAGTGCGACACGAATCGAGTGTCAAATCTTCGAACGTGTACGAGATAAAACCGTTTTAGTACTTGAAACAAAATTCAGGTTGAAATATGAATTTAGAGGCGTTTATTTTATGCTTATATTTGCGTACAAAAGCCAGAGCAGATGTAGATTTGACATCGCGAGACATCTTTGTCACGTGTCAACTGTAGAATATGACTACGTTTACTTGATCATCATAATTTTCTTGCCCTTAGATGTATGAGGAACAGGGTATAGAGTTCACTCATCCTCTATACAAAAGGGAGGATACTCCAACCAGACGCGTATTGTGTCTGGTGGGCAACTGTCCTACGGTTGATGTCGGGACGTTGTATATATGCTAGTTGCGTGGTAAACTTTGCTTGCGCGATGCAGGATTTTGCGTGACGTCAGTGTTAGTGTGATGCGTAGTTCACATGTGGCGATGAAGCACACCTTTGTTCTAATTAATTTGGGGTCGCAGCAGCATGGTCTTCTTCTTCCATACTTCTCTATTCGTCGTTATTTCAGTCACCCCCCTTACTAGCCATATCATCTTTCACACAGTCCATCCATAATTTCTTTGATCTTTCCCTACTCTTAGTCATTCATAATAAAAATTCCCTCACGACATTTTCCTCATTTTTCCGCATCACATCAAACATAAATCGCTAAATGAAAAAGACTTCGTGATGAAAAAAAATATTGAACCACTGGAGAGATTTGTCAAAGTGAACCAGCGGGAATTGCGTCTTACAATGGAAATGCCTTTCATTTTGACAGCGCAACAACATTCATTGCATTATTTACTTTGCTGAGCAGACGAATTTTTCAAACCTATGAAGAAATGGATTAAGAATTTCCTTGAAAATCCTTCGGATTGTGATTGAAAGTGTGTTACTTCATTGGGGTGCTGGATCAAACAAATGCTTTTTCAAATTAGTTAATCAATGAAAAAAAAAATTACTGTCGAAGCTACACTGGAACCGCAAGTAACTGAAACCTGCTTTCATCAAAGCCGAATGCAGGACAAAATAATGGTGTTTCGATCCGCAAAAGCCGATACCAAATAATTGCATTGCTCGGCCTGAATACCGCAATGACAGACCAAGCCTCCTTTGTTCAGGGTCGCTTCTCATGCTCATCGGAACAAATATTTGTATGGCCTACAAATCATCATTGTTCCGAATCGCACTGTTTGAGTATAGCTATGGTAGTAAGTGTTTGGTGACAGGTTCATAAAGCCTTTATTTGTTCATATTAAATTACAAGCGGTGACTTCGACTTCGTTCGTATAAAAATACAAAAAGGATTTTTCTAATATTTCCTTACGAAGGAATTTTTGGAAAAATGCATTTTATTGAAAACCAAGAGCCGTTTTAGGTTTAGATCTAGCATGAATCGCTGATCGAGATATAGATTGAGTGATATTCCCTCAAGAAAGGAGATAATTAAGCAGGCAGTTAACTAACTTCATGATGGCCCGGCCAAATATTTGAAATCGTCTCAGAAATGTCTCATATTTAAAAAGTTATACAAAATGCATAGATGTTTTTTAATTTTTGACTGCATACCCAACTCTTTTCTCAACTGTATTTTTTTATATAATATGGTAGGAGGTACAGTCACGAGCAAAAGTATGTATACACTCGGCTTTATTCAAAAGCGATTTACTCCTTTATTTTTTAATGAAATTTTATGTTGTTACGAACATAGCATCTTCGAACCCATAGGGTTATGTAATGTGTCGTATTTCAACGTTGCATTCGTTATTTCACGAAAAAATCGCAATTGAAAGTTGCCAAGTGTTGACATATTGGTGCTCGTGACTGTACGTATAAAAACCGTTTACGCCTCCGTAGGTACCCGCGGCAGAAATATACAAGCGAGCACGACACACCAATAAAATGCGCCTGTCATAAAACAAATACGAGGAATTCCTTACAAATACTTGTAAAACTTGAACACTCTACTTAAACTCTGCGAAGAGTGTTCTTTCAGTATTATGTAATAACATCTTCCGCATATACTTGCCTCGTAAATTGTATGCCTAAATGTTATACTTCAAGGATGGCGAACATATGGAAAGCGAGGGAAGTGGAGCCGCGTGACTAAAAAAACTGCGGTGCGATTCTGTAACCATCTCACCGTGAAAATTCAGGTGAAGTGGAGTGTCATTCCAACTAATGCTAGGGGTTGACAATATTGACAGCTCACTCTAAGCTCACTTCACCTAACTTTTCACGGCGAGATTTTTACAGAATCGATCGGCTGGGCATTATTTGTTTTTTTTTTGTCTGACAACCAGCCTTACCAAGGGATATCGTATTACCCAGTAACTGGGTTGTGGTGGTCAGAGAGGCAGTCACTTCATGTAAAATACTGATATTCAGCTGCATCCGGTTTGACTGGAAGCCGAACCCAACGTAGTCGGGAAAAGGCGAGGCAGACAACGACGATTTGTTTTTTTTTTATCTCAAGTTCTGTTCAATAATTCAGATCTACAGTGCATTGAAACATTGAATTCCTCACACTATTTGTGTTTCAATGGTCCACGAAATGATTAATTGCAACAAATTGCTATTGTAGGTAGTAATATTGTCAATCGCCTCGGTTGCATTTGGTGTACAATTTATGGCATCTCATAAAAAAGTAAAAAAAATATTTATTTATTTTATTATTTATGTACTTAGACAAAAAAAAAAATTGAAAAAAAAAAAATTGATATACCTTTGGTCCGAGGATAGGCACCTAACTAGTCCTTCGTCGCTTGAAAACCAACTATACCATTAAAATATATCCTATAGGTAGCACTCGCAGTTTTCGGGTTCAGTTCGCGCAAGTGTGGAATACCCCCCAGCTAGATGGACGGACGACCTGAAAAAGGTGGCTGGGGTAGACTGGATGCGGAGGGCAGGGTATTCCACGGACCGGCGGATCTTTTTATAATTTTATGATGGGAAAAGATTGTAACTCACTGGATGCCTAAGGGAGGACATCGCCGTCGAGGGCGAAGGTAGTGTGACGATCAGATAAGCTTTGCAGGGTCAACATGACCAGAGATAGCACAAGACATGGAGTTTGGAAGTAAAAACGGGAGGCCATTTCCGAGAAGTGGGGCACAAAATAGTCTAACAAAACAATATAATATTTTATGTAGATTAGTGAAGATGAACGAAATTTTGAAGTCAGATGTTTAGGAGATTCAAACTTAAAAAGTTGTGCAAATTATGCTTAAACACCTTTTCGAAAAGGTTCAGCATCCCTATCCAACAATTTTTTTTCTTGAATTATGTATGAGGTCGAGCGAAAATAAATTTGTTCACTAGGCATCAAGAGTTCTTACTTCTTATTCCATTAGCAAGTCTGGTACCCAGTATTTCATTTGCAAGGAATTGGAGTATGAAATAGCGACAAATTTTGTGCAAGAATCGCAATGAAAGCGAATTGCGCGAACGGAATAGCTTCATTTGCAAGTGGGTCTTTAGTAATTATGTTGCGAATTGGTGTTGATGAGTAGGAACTCTTATTTTTATTTTATTTTGCAGGGAGGATTTTTTATTTAGTATGTTTGTACTTTTGTAGTGTTTATTTTATTATAATAGCATCATGTTTGAATGCTTGGATTGTTTTTTTTTAGGAAGTAAACAGGGTCGTCTTGAACCCATTAGAAGCCCTGGGCACAAAAGGATCACGGGGCGGGCCCCTGTGTAAATAAGTAACAATTCATTTTCATTACAAAAGCATTTCATACGTTTGGGACTAGAAACTTACTGTAAATCGCACTGCAAATCTCAAAACAATTATTTTGTCATTGAATGCGTAAAATGAAATGGTGGCTGCAGGGAATGATTTTTTGAGGACAGGCCGGGGCCCCCATTGATGGCGGGACCCTAGGCACTTGCCAAGAGTGCCTAAGAGGGGCTTTGAAGTACGTCTTTTCACTCTAGTTTCAGGATTATTTAAGTTATTAAAAGAAACTTGAGAGGTGTCAAGGGACACCCGGATGGAACGAAGTATAACTGGGTTGCTTTCTATAACAGAGAGAGAGAGAGAAAGACAGAGAAACACGCGCATGCCGCACGGCTTACAACTATAGCAAAAAGTGTCGTTCCAACTTTTGGTCTTAATTTTTTCCGTCTAGCCCCCTTTCGCAACGCGCGATAAGGAACTTCGTTCCAAAATGAAACGTTTTTTATTAAAACAGTACGTTTCAAATTTTACTTAGCAGCCCCTAAACATTAGGTGACCGTTCCAAAATTTTACTACATAAACTCTTTGAAAGGTCTATAAGTCTTGGGCCTTAAAAGCTAGCAATATTGTACCATTGCAAAATATCAAAGACAACATAAATACGAGAATTCACCGAAAATGTTTCTGGAATAATGCTGAAACGAGTTTTAGATAATATTTCCGTATTCAAAGGCTTTATCATCATGATTCACAGGCCCACTGCTGAGCAAAGACTTCACTTGGAAGGATTTGGTCTGCATAAAGCCTCGAACTAGACATGCCTTTGTAAACCGATTCTATGTCTATTTAGGACCCGATTTATATAATAAGCTCAATAGAGTACTTAATATTTATAGTGCCAGTCACAAATATTGTAGTCTGAAGATACGCGAATATTTGGGTAAACTTGATTACACAGACACAGAAAGACTTCTACTTCAGTAATGATGTAGTTATTAAATTGGTAATTTTTAATTTGTATTTAGTACCTACTAGAAGTAGGATATCATTCTAACTATGTATGGACAAATAATCAGCTGATCGCTTAGTATGGGGATGGCCTGAAACACAGGTTTTTATTAGCCTAGCTCAGGCAGGTCGCCACAAGTTATAATGTCAGTACCAACGCACCTTTCATAGGTAATTAAAAACGTATAAATTAAACTAGCTTAATATTAGTATTTAAGCCAATCTGTTAAGAACTTGGTACTACTAAGTATTTATAAGTTTGTAAATGTATTACTTTGTAAAAGGACCTAAATAAAATATTATTATTATTATTACTTTTTTTTTGCCAAACCGTGACTTCTATATCCATATCTAAATAATAAAGTCGTTGATCTTTTAAAATATACGCAACAGATTTTGATCCAGTTTTCACCATATAAGTATTTTTCAACCTCAGAATTGTATTCTGGAAGGTTTATATGTGACGCAGGGTCTGGTCGATAGTACTTTAATAAAATTCGAAGTCTTACCTTGATGAAGTCGAAAGTCTTGGTCAGCATGACGATGGCTGCGGCTCGTTCCTGCCATATCATCCTCCAGAAATCAACCACCGTGTCTTCGGTTGGACCCTGAGTTACGATGTACGCATTTGGTTTTAATATACTCTGTGAACAAAGAAAATAAGGTTAATAATGGAGTTTCAGCAGCTTTAGTATATAGCTATGATTTATATCATATATTAACGTCATCATCATCATCAATTCAGCCGAAAGACGTCCACTGCTGGACATAGCGATGCTTGGGAGAGAGGCCTACGCCTCTCTCCCAAGCATCGCCATATATGCCAGTTCTGTGCTACTCTCACCTAGGGAATTCCTGCGGTCTTCACAAGGTCATCGGTCCACCTTGTACTTTCGGTACGCGGTCGCCACTCCAGAATCTTTTGGCCCCATGGTACCATCAGCATCAGTAAATCAATGTAACTAAGTATAGGTTTTGAAAGAAAGCGGTTTGTTTTTCTAGCCAAGTGATTATAGGTATATTTTCCGAATAATCAGAATACACTTTTACCGGTTCGGTCATCAACCAAGTTTCTATTCTTACCTAAGTGCCTATTTAGGTAATTATCTGGATATTATTAACTCATCAGCTGCCTAGCCTTTTCTCAACTATGCTAACTGTGTCGGCTTCCAGTCTAACCAGCTGGTCTATTCTGTAAATATATCATCTTGAAAACTTAGGTGAGGTGCGCTGCCCTTCCGCCTGATGCTAGGGATTGACACTATTGACAAGTCACTTCACCTAAGTTTTCACGGTGAAATTTTTACCGAATAGATCGACTGAATACCAATATTTTACATGGGGCGATTGTCTATTTGATCTCTACAACCCAGTTACTGGCTAACGCGATACCCCTTGAGAGGACTAGTTGTTAAAGTTTTTTTGGGTTTCTGACTACCCGTTACGACCGTCGAAGATCTACGAATGATAGCCGGGACCATATTCGCAAAATAAATATATCCCTATTTGAATTTACGATCATTATTGAGCATTGGCCATTGAGCAGTGGTGGCTCAGTGGTAACGACCGCAACTTACGAGTTGTAGGTCGTAGGTTCGAACCCAGACATGCGCTTTACTTTGTGTAAATTATTTCATGACCACTGCTCTTAAAACGGTGAAGGAAAACATCGTGAGGAAACCAGCAAGTCGTAGAACTTAAAATTAGAAGACATGTGACATCTACCAACCCGCACTGAGCCCGGGTGGTGGATTTCGGCCCACTCCCTCTCACCGAGAGGAAAAAACTATCAGATGTTCCCTACATTTGTGTTCGCATAACTCGTCAGGGAGCAGCTGATTGTTTTTTCTCGATTTCAGTTTTGGTCCCATAGTAAAAGTTGTTCATAATGATGAGTACAATGACCTCTTAAGAGGTTGTTGGTGTTTTACAAATAACCCTGTATATCATATAGTTACGAGTACATAGATTTATGTCAAATGCTATGTAATAATATGCAACACAGCTAGTGGTTACCATTTTGAGATGGGGCAGTATATCTTACCCTTACCTTACCTTGTAATAACAGCAATACGTCCAAATGGTCACTCCATTTACGGCCGAACCATAACCTATTGACAGTAAGCTACTGATGGGTAACCAGTATAATTATAAATAACTGTCGGTATAATCCTACTTCCTATTAATATTATAAACGTGAAAGTTCGTATGGATGGATGGATGTTTGTTACTCTTTCACGCAAAAACTACTGAACGGATTTGGATGAAATTTGGCACACAGATGGTTTATAACCAGGATTAACATATAGGATATTTTTATCCCGATGTTCCCACGGGGTCCAAACTTATGCGGGTGAAACCGCGGGGCGCAGCTAGTATAATCATACAGATCGCTACTGATGTATATTATTAGGACGTTAAATCTAGAGATAGATAGGTTTTTCTACCTTCAGTGTGCCAAAATTGGTGATAGATAGGCAATTGGTTTCGCCCGTAACAGATTATTAAAATTTTGCCTCCGTTTATTTATTTTTGTCATTCTAATAAGGTTGGGCTGCTGCCATTGACAAGACTGACAAAATAATTGTGATCTTTATTCTTGTCACAATAAGGTTGCTATTAGGTTGCTGCCGTCAGAGGTAAAAATCTGATAAATTCCTTCACAGACCTCATACATCGCTTTCCATCAGGCGTGATCGAGGTCGAGAGCAGCAGTGCAATTCTGTAACCATCTCACCGTGAAAACTCAGGTGAAGTGAGTGTGGAGATTTTTACAGAATCGACCGGCTGACCTTTCTGAAGAACATCATCATACATATATAGTATGTCTTTATTCGACACAATGCAATGGGCTTGACACTATTGACAGCTCACTCTAAGCTCACTTCACCTAACTTTTCACGGTGTGATTTTTACATAATCGATCGGCTGGCCCATTTAGCAATTAAAATAAAACAATGTGAACGGAGTGCTCCTACAGTCAGCAAGAAAATAAAAAACTGCCAATCTCAGTATTTACTATGCCAATCGATTTCACTTCAAATAACAGTTAAAAGTTTTATAGTCCAACTTTTCTTGAATCTAAAACGGTTAACGATCCACTCAAATCTGTGCGTTTCTTTCTTCAAAAGATCATTTCAGACACCAATCTGGTCATGGTCCTCCTATAATGATCTGGCCAAGATTATGTCTGGACTTTAAAAGAGACTGTGACGTCTGAGTTTGTTTCGGCCTTTCTTCTCAGACTAGTCAGATAGGAAACGCCGACCTCATCTAGTTTTTAAAATATGAATGACGTGTAAAAATTTTTGTACAAACCTACTTACAGAATTAAAATCATTTATCATACTCAAATTATCGCCTATTTATAGATACAGGACATGTGCAGGCTGGGCATGTGTATATACATACATTATGTGATAGTTAACTGTCTCGCGGAGGCTGCACAGGATATCAAACGTGACTTTTACTACCACAATAAAATTTTATGGACTTCATCTGGTACACGATTTATGACGCTATGTTATTTATTAATCTAATCTTCTATTAGTCTCATATCCACACTAATATGATGATAGTTATGCGATGATCAAAAAAGTTATTTCTTACATCAATAAACTGGATGCACTAATCATAGTCTGTCCATTTAATTAGGTTAACCGTTTTTTTGACAGCTGTTTTAGAACGTACATATTCCAGATTACGTAAAAGTTAACTTTATAATGCGTAATAAATTAAATTATATAAACTACCTTATTGAATTATCTTATTTATGGCTTCTTACATATTATTATATTATAATACCGTACGTGTATCAATCAATGTATTGTGTGTTGCTGCAATCACTAGTTCCATCTGTCAAAAAACGGTTTACCTAATGGACAGGGTATAGTTTCTTAATCTGCAATATTAATCTGACTAGCCTTTGCCTATTTCTCTAGATATAAAATGTCAGTTCGATTTCATTACAAAAAATAAAAGAGTAAATCATTATTTACTCTTTTGTTTTTTAGAAGAGCGGGAATAAATTAAACAATAACATAGAATAGGGTTCCGTAGTCACCCATAATGGCACGTAGATTTAGAATGCGGGGTTGTTATTTATTACTATGAATATTATGATTTTATCAACTAAGGTCAGCTAGTATAGCAATAATAGTTTTTACGCCGAAGGTCGACCAAGGGAAAGGTAAGTTTTTACCTGAATAAGATTGCAATCTACGATTCCAGTCAAGTAAAGGAAATGTCAGTGAAATGTACAACATCCTTTTTGAATAACACCCTCATTGAATAACACTATCGAATATGGAATCGCTTCAAACACGATTTTTCTGAGTTTCAATTTTTCAATACAGATTTTTTGCCCAATACTCGCAAGATGCTGTTTTCTTTTTAGTTTTTAGGGAAACTGTGACTTGCTCTTATTATTTGATTTCCAAATTTCACGTCCACACACAGATTTCGACGTCACTAGCGACCAAATCTGTCTGGGCTGTCAAAATCTATGTTTGAAATCGCTGCGTGTGTACCTGGCATATCTAATACAAGTAAATAGCATTGTTTTTATGTTTTAATCTATCGTGGATGCTGGCAAAAAAGATAAAGCCGCGATTTGTATGGCCTACAAGTAGTTGTTCCGGGTCTGGGTGTTTGTATACATAATGTGAGTTTAAATGTTTGTAAACGCACCCACGACACAGGAGAAATTCCTAGTGTGGGGCAACGTTTTTTTTAAATAAAAAAGAAAGAAAAAGATGCCTTTTAAAAACAGACAGGATTATGTTTGTTGGATTATAATTATTTTCTCTGTGGTCTAGCTTTGAAAGTCTCTGTGTGAGTACTATTTGGTTTGTGTGTGTGTGTCACGGTTGTAACTTCAACAGATTTTCCGACGTATATTGAGAATCGTCAGACGTCCAGGGCAATATCGGATGTCGTTTTGATTACCTTAATAAGTACTTTTTCTCAAACATGCTTGGATATTCGAGTATTATTTTGACAACCTCCTTTGAGGTAAATCGAAAATGCTGTACTGGTCAAATACAATAAAACGTATATCTTAAAAATGGAACGAACTTTTTACTTCGCAACATGGCAACCAAGGAGGTAATTATCAAAGATTTTATTTAAAATTCTAAAAAATCGATTCTGGTTTGCTTAGCCACTTTAAATGACTTTAAAGTAAAAAGAAATAAAATAACATATTGGCGCGTAAAAAAAATGATTGTTATGTTCGTCCATCAATGCCTTTTTTGCTGGCGGCTGCACTAACATACTATAAGTTGTCTGTCTGTACCAGTTTTTAATCAAGGCATGGTCTTGCTTGATAAGGCTTCGAGAATCTAAAGGAACATTCTAGAAAATTAATTATCCTTTCTGCAATTTACCTTACAAAGGTAATACTTTCTAGAGCTTCCTGTCTGATAACTGTAGGCAACAAGTAACAAAATAGATAGTTACAGAAGGTTAGTTCCATATAAGCACAAGCATAAGCAGTTCGCTGGCTACCTTCGCGCATCCTCCTTAAATTAATATGACATAGATCAATCGAGTCGCGTTTGTACGTGAAAATTCATACAAAAGGTCGCGTCGATCGTGTGCTCGCGCTACTATAGTTTTTGGTTAGGACGCGGGGTTCGTGTGCATGCGTTTTTGCTCGTCGAATAAAGCTAACCTTCTCCACCAATCTGTTTTGTGACAGCACCTGTAGTGCATTTATTGTACTCAGCAGGATTTTAATTTCGCTAAGCGCTTGCTTCGGAGAATATTATCTGATAAATAGACGTTGTTGGCGTAAACATGAAATTTAATATCTAGTTACCTTTAAGCTCTGATTATTATGGTAGTCTTTGTGAAACTATCGTGTTGGTAGTCTAGAATTTGAGGAAGAACAAGGATATTGTGTGACAATCTTGAGAAAACCGGGAAGATACCTAGGACGAAATGCGTGAACATTTTTTGTTTGATGAATCAGCGGCTTTTCCAACCTCCAACTTTCTCAATCGATCAATCACTAGGACAGTTAAATTTTATCGCCCCTGAATATTTATACAAAAACGATTTTCGATTATCCATAGGGATAGCCATTCGTTCATCGGTTTGAGAAACTTTATCAATAAACGCGAAAGTTTGTGAGGATGGATTGATGGATGTTTGTTACTCTTTCACGCGAAAACGACTGAACGGATTTTGATGAAACTTTCCAGAAATATAGCATAGACATCAAAATAACACATTTGATACTTTTCATCCCGATATTCCCACGGGATCGAAACTTATGCGGGTCAAACCGCGGAGCGCAGCTATCCTACTAATATTATAAACGTGAAACTTTGTATGGAAGGATGGATGGATGAATGGATGGATGTTTGTTACTCTTTCACGCAAAAACTACTACACGGATTTGGATGAAATTTGCTACACAGATAATTTATACCAGGATTAACACATAGGATATTTTTTATCCTGATATTCCCACGGGATCGAAATTTATGCGGGTGAAACCGCGGGACGCTGCTAGCTATTCATACATTGCTTTTTCTTTTCTTTTTTTTTAAAAAAACGTTGTTCCACACTAGAAATTTCTCCTGAATCGTGGGTACTTATAACTACAACTACTTATAGGTCATACAAATATTTGTTCCGTGCGGGGATCGAACCCGCGACACGCAGCGCAGCAGTGCGCCGACCGTGTCGTCCTTTCCGTCCATATACGCATCACGTAGGTGTTTTTTTCTTTCAACCAATTCTTTTAAACCTTAAATCTTTCTAGTCTTTTCACTCCAACTCTTTTGTCGCCAAATTGGGTCCTTACATCCTTACTACCCAACTTACTTTTATCAGAAACCTTAGGACCGATTTCAATTCTACACAATATCTAGATATTCTTCGGTCCATCAGGGTCGTTCAGTTTCTGATTCGGGTCTATTCAGACGGATATCGAGCCCAACAATTCGTACAGTCATTATGTGCGGACGTGACTGAATTCATGATGGGTCAGAACCCATCTTATAAAATGGTGAATTCAAACGTTTGTTACTTAGGAGCCTTTATGTACTGGAGTGGTGGACATTTTGAAAACTGTTGGCGATAGTGGAATTGATATTAGAGTTTATCTGTTTTTTTTTTCTTAATGCTTTTGTACTGGAAGATACACTATGAAAGTACGTACTCGTACCTATGTTATATGAAATCACTCGCCCATTTTTTGTGACAACCGATCAGGAAACTTTACAAAAGCTACGATTTTCAACATGCATCTTAAACGCGTAGCCATTTATTATATAGGCACACCTTTGTAGGAGCTACGCCGTAGCTCACAAGCTACGGCGTAGCTCCTACAAAGGTGTGCCTTACTAGTTCCTTGCTGGCCCCGTCGGGGGAAGGGGGGGACGTTGGCTAATAATTAGAGCAGAGCGGCGACGGGACAAAATTTAATAAAAAAATTCATACGTACTTCTTTTTTTTTTGACATTGTTGAAACTGTTCCTTGTCGCACAGTCAATGAAGAGTAGTGATAAGGAACAGTTTCAACAATGTCGCGGCGATGTCGTCCGACGTCGGCCGACATCGCCCGATGTCTCCGGGGACACATGTCGCTCGACAAATGTTCCTACTGGGGACGAGGATTTATAATCTGTGCTAAATAAATGTATTTTCTTTCTTTCTTTTAATCGATGGTTACTCCTCCACGAACCGACCGCGGCAAGAAAAGCTTAGCATTCGATCGACCGGTGAGGTTGTTATCATTTAGCCACGAGCCCCTCTTGAAGCCCACTATTAAGGGTTAATAAACCAACCCTGAAGGCTAACTAGTATCAATTTACGCCGAACTAAGCAATATGATAACTAATTAACGAGCATCGATCGCATCTCAGTAATTAGCCTCCATTAATTAAATTAGCGGGATCGTCCGAAAGGGTTACCGCTGCCCTGGAACATAAAGGGCTAAGGAAGGAACACGGGTGGGTTTTAGTCAGTAAGAGTCTGACACTCCCTTCCGCTCCACCCAGAGCGGGAGGGGGTCATTTGATGATTTCCCATCCACAAAAAAAAGGGTAAATAAACCAACCCTGAAGGCTAACTAGTATCAATTTACGCCGAACTAAGCAATATGATAACTAATTAACGAGTATCGATCGCATCTCAGTAATTAGCCTCCATTAATTAAAGATATTTTGGCTTTTGTAAGACCTTTTAATTAATGTGTTCATAATAACGCTGCAAGATGAGCTGTAGGAGCTTTAGCTATAATTAAAGACTGATGTTGGGGATAATATTCCTTGAAATCATTAGACGAGGTACTATAAGGCTATGGGGAGCAGGGTGTGAAGTTCTCTCATCCTCCATAGAAAAGGGAGGTTCCTCCGACCATACGGGTGTTATGTCTGGTGGGTTTCTGTCCAACGATCAATCGTCTTGCCTTTTTTTTCTGCCAAGTTCATCGTCGGGCAGTAGCCCACTGACATGAATGTCAAGACGTCAACGTGTATCAGAAATGTGTTCTTATATTTCAGGGTGTGGTACAGACCATCAAACTAAACACAACAACTAAACAAACGACTTTCATCATTGGACGAAAATCTTTATAAAAACCGGCCTAGTGCGAGTCGGACTCACCCATGAAGGGTTCCGCTACGTTACGATTTATGACGTATTAAAAAAAAACTACTCACTAGATCTCGTTGAAACCAATTTTCGGTGGAAGTTTATATGGTAATGTACATCATATATTTTTTTTAGTTTTATCATTCTCTTATTTTAGAAGTTACAGGGGGGGGGGGGGGGGGACACATTTTACCACTTTGGAAGTGTCTCTCGCGCAAACTATTCAGTTTAGAAAAAAATGATATTAGAAACCTCAATATCATTTTTGAAGACCTATCCATAGATACCCCACATGTAAGGGTTTGATGAAAAAAAAAATTTGAGTTTCAGTTCTAAGTATGGGGACCCCCAAAATTTATTGTTTTTTTTCTATTTTTGTGTGAAAATCTTAATGTGGTTCACAGAATACATCTACTTACCAAGTTTCAACAGTATAGCTCTTATAGTTTCGGAAAAAAGCGGCTGTGACATACGGACGGACAGACAGACAGACAGACATGACGAATCCATAAGGGTTCCGTTGCCATTTGGCTACGGAACCCTAAAAATCAACTGTCCCATACATTTGGGTCGAGCAGGTCTTAAAGTTTTGTAAGTAAAAGTATCGTTTCTTGAGCAGTTTCTGCAGCATAAAATATAAAACTATTTAAGTATTTAGTTTTTGAAAACGACTCCTGCTTTATTTTTCCGGAATTCGAAATATTACAGAAAATACTGACACTATCTACTGACAATATGGCACTTTAGGTTAAATACTTAACATAATATAACACGGAATGTAACATAATCACCAAGCTTGACAAAGGAACCCGCGGCAAAATGCTTTGCATTTACCTACTTGCACGAACCAGCATCGGCGTTGAGAGTGTGACAGTGCTTGCGTAATCTTGTCTTTAACGAAAGTAAGTCGTGATTACGCAGCATCATAGTTGCGTTTACGCAGCGTCATAGTTACGTTTACGCAACGTCATAATTGCGTTTACGCAGCGTTTACGCTGATACTGTGCGCTGGATCAATGACATCTACGAAGCACAGACACACAGACGTTTTATCGTAAAATTTTAGTTTATTTCAGCTCTTCAAGCATTCTTATCACATAAAACCTACTAAAGAATTAAAATGTAATACTCACATCTATGTAGGAAGCATTAATATAGTCGGAGTCAGGCTCCCGGTCCACCGTCTCTAGCACCACGCGGTTGTAGTCATCTGTGAAGAATACGAAATGAGATTTAGTGACGTCAGAGTTCAGCTTTCCAAGAATATCGGCGAAAAGGTGACCACCATCAGTGTGAACTTTTGTTGATAAAAATCTTTTGTAAATCTTTTAATGTGGCCTATGTTTCGGTATCTTGATCTTAAAATTAAAGTAAAAATCGTTGTAGACATTAGCGCCGATTCCCTTGTTCACCAACTAAACCTTTAAGTTCAGTGCATATTTTTCTTTCCGGGCTGCTACTGAGAAATTCCAGATGGACAAATCCAATAACACTTTGCCCGACCCGGGAATCGAACCCATGTTCATTAGGGTAGTTTCCTGGGTAAAAAAAGAATTATTATATTTAGTCCGTCAGTTAGATTACCGAAAAATAATGGACACGTATTTTTTCTTTTGTCAATCAAACAAAAAATGATAAAACAAAGATAAAGCGCGTCAAAATTTGAGAGTGGGGGGTCGTGACTTCACGCCATGCTAAACAGTGTGGCAAGGCGTGTCGTCGCATGGAACATTAAAGGGAGGATTTAAGATATCTTCATCGTTTTTTATATAATTGATTGACAAAAGAAAAAGTACGGGTCCAATATTTTTCGTTTGTTCCCACTAGTACAACCGAACTGTACCACCGGTGGTACTAGCGGGAAATTGTGTTCTCTATAGTACCACTATTTACTTAGTGGTACTACTGAGACTGTTTATTCTCAACCTTTTTTCCCACTAGTACCTCCGAACTGAACCACCGGTGATACTAGCGTGAAATCTCGTTCTCTATAGTACCACCATTTACTTAGTGGTACTACTGAGACTGTTTATTCTCAACCTTTTTTCCCACTAGTACCTCCGAACTGAACCACCGGTGATACTAGCGTGAAATCTCGTTCTCTATAGTACCACCATTTATATTAATAAGTAAGTATTAGTGGTACTAGTGAGACTGTTTGTTCCATGATATGCGAGAGATATGCATTTATCTAACTGACGGACTAATTAAAATGTTTTAGGAAACTAGCGTATAGTAGCGCTTGAGGCCTGACCGCTTGCGATAACTAGACCAACGGGGCAGTTATAATTAAACCTGTAAATGTATATCTTTCGAGACTGGACGGCACTGAGCCATGCACCCTAATTTCGTAACACATGATGAATCACAATCTGAATGATTTTGGAGGATATTGCTAATCCATTGCTTCATATGAAAGGTGAAGGGCGGGCGTTTTTGGGGGACTGTCTTTTGTAATTTTGACGTTCGAAAAGTGCTGATTCTCAGCCTAATTTGAATAAATGACTTTTGATTTTGATATATTCGAAATATTTGTCTGCTCAACAACGCACATATCGCAATGACTGTTGTTGAACTTGCTACTGATAGTGTGGTATGCTGTTACCCCGCTGCGCTGATCGTTATGAAAAAGTGGTAGTTAAAGGCCACGTTTAACCGAAATGAATAAACCCAACATTAAACACTTGATGACCGTTTTGCAGATATCATTGGTTTTCATTGTTGTTATTTTATCCCCAGATCTTGCTCGAGGGACAGATAGCCAAAGGCTTCAACCACTTAAGGTATCTCTTGGGAGCCATTTTTCGAAAAAGGGTGGCCGTTGATGTGTTAACACTGTTAACCAAGGTATGATCGTAATGAATTTTGTCAGCCCATCCTGTAAACGTCATTTATGAAAAAATCATTGCCAAGTTTTTTTCGTTGCTATCTATCATTTAAAACAAAATATTTGTGAGTGGATGAAATGAGCTGAAAGTATCGATTTTAATAAGTACATTGTATCAATTTCTGTTTATTGAAAATGGCGTGTGGAAAGTTTTGAGTATGATTGTGGATGGCTGTAGGACTAGGGGAAGACAAAAGAAACGATGGATGGACTGTATGAAAAATGATGTGGCTAGAAAGAGGGTGACTACTGAGGGGGCTACTGATGCTTTAACGTGCACCAGATTATCAACAGAATCTTCTAGCAAAAAAAGAGATCTTGATTATTTTGTTTTGTCCCAAAAAAAAACATCACTAAAAGAAGATTTACGCTTTATTTTACTTTCATTTAAATGTACCCTTCACCGATGTTACCAATTTTTCAAAATTAGCGCTTATACTGAGAGCAGATTTTACCAAAGTCAGATATCTTTTCTGCGTGGAATAAAACTGACGTCAGACAGTTGAAGTACCTATGGCAAACCTGTAACAAAATCAAAATTTATTCTCAGGATAAGATTTATTCTAGGTTTTAAAGTTTGGTGAAATTCGCCCTAAATAAGTCAGCTTATCTTTCTGATTCTGTTTTATGCATGTGGTTTTTACCTATATGCAACTATTGCACTGTTATTTTCCTTTAAAACATATATAACTTATATGTTTGTATCAGTGTAATCATTTGTTGGTGAACTTAATAAAATAAATTCAAATAAATCCCCCAGACGGCAATCCGATACGACCGGAGAGAGATCACACGCAGGAACTGCGTGCTTTCTGAGACACGGGGGTATCACAACGCCAACTTCCAAACTCCGGGCTATTTGGAAGAACTCAATAACACTTTGCCCAATCGAACCTAGGACCCCGCAGTCGCGCTTGCGACCACGAGACCAGCGCCAGCGGGGCAGTTAAAATAAATTAATACCTAGTATATAACACACCATCTATCATAAAAAAGCACTGCTCTCAAAAAATTAACCACCAAAATTCACCCTCAGATCAAAGGCCCTTTCAGACAATACAGGCGGTTGTCTCAGACGCCGAGACACAAAACCGCGCGGTAACGAAGCTGTTCAACAGTGACATTGTACAGCACACCGCAGTTTCCGAAGCTCACAAGTTGCTATTGTGTCTGTATTCGCGGACAAATTGCTGATATTGCTATAGACTGAATGTTGGTGTCGGTGTTGGTTGCTTCAGTTTAGTTAATAACAAGCAATGGTTTTTGTAGTTGATTTATTTATTTAATGTTATTATTTATTTATTGGTTCCTCAACAGAGGTTACACAATTGTACGCAAGTTTACAAGAACAGGGACAAATACTAGTTCGAGCCTCAAATAGGAGACTACATCATTCATTTATATTCAGGTAGTTACAAAATAAATTTGAACCAAAATAATCCATATTCATTATTGGTAATTAATTGATTACCTATGTGATTAAATGTTTACTAAAGTTTAATTGATACAGAATAACATAGCTGTCAAAGTGATTAGTCGATTCGCACAAATTTACTCACCCGAAACGAACGATTCGCCACTTTTAAATAGTATTATTTTTTCTATTGGCGACTCGCACGAAGTATTTTTTTTTGTGGACATATCGATAACTCCGGAAATATGTGTTAGGCAATTGGCAGATTTTGAATTTTATAAAAGACAATAGCGCACAGAAGTGATAAGAATAAAATATTTTGAAACGTGTATTTTTTTTCTTACATGCGTTTTATTACTTTTGTAGAACTGTGGAAAAGTGCCTTTTTTATTAATTTAATTATTAATACCTATAATATAACTTTTGTCTTACCCAGAATCGAACATGTATCTATGAAATCATTAATAGTAATATTATCACGTATATAAACGTGTTTCTTTAAATATCAGTCTGAAGAATCTTAAACCGAAGCTTAAACCTCACTTAAAACTGAACAGTTTAACTTAAATAGCCTTTTTATTGAATCAATCTACTCTCTATTAGACATTTTACCATCAAAGCGGCGCCAAAGTTTTATAACCACCCCAATATAGCTCAAACACAGGCAAGTTGAAAAGAGCAAATTATAGTTAAAAAAGAGCGTGTCAAAACCAAGCAAAATTAAAATAAACTTCTCCACTCACAAACGACTTTTGCCGCCATTGAATGAACCAAGATCTAAGTTTAACGTGCTAAGACCACGATGGAGCCATAAAAAAGATTTCTCTTTTATAGCAAGGTTTATGGGGAGCCGGGAATAAAAACGTACTTTGTGGAATGTCAGGAATGAGGTTATAAACTCGTACATGGACTGGCACACCTTTTAATCGTCGCGTTTAATATGAAAAAAAGGCTTTTTCATAGTTACTAAAACAAGCCTTTTTTATATAACGTAATTATGCTACTTTATACTGAAGGATATAAAAAAAAAATGTGTCTCTACATTACAAGTAAATATTTTGGTCTTTTAAGTCGAAGCAAATTAAAAGTTTGTAATTTTTATTCTATAGTTGCCAAGGACAAAATAAATGAATAATATTATTACTTAACTAACTTAACTGTTTTTTCACGATGCTGACGATGTTGCGTTTGTATAACATAACTATTCTGTAGGCGTGCTGTAGTTTCTTCCTACCCCCATGGGAATAAGGTGTGAATTGATGTTATGTGTGCTAAATCCCCAGACATAGACTGTAATGTAAATAATTCCCACTCAAACTGACAAATAAATACACCGGAGAATAAAGTCATAAATATGTAGCAGAGAAGCGAAGAAACTTCGGCCTAAGAATATATTATATGAAAGACGAAAATAAGTGGCCCTTAGTTACTTACATGGTATGACTTTCTGATTTTGGTTTTTATGTGAATTCGTCTTCTTTGTGGCGTGTCGACACGAGTGTGTTTCCACTTTGACCGCCGTCTGTAACAGAAATATACACAATAACCAACTTTGTTACCTTTTTCTAAGACTTAAGTGAATATTATGATAAGTGAGTACGCACAGGCAACAAAAGATATAAGTACGTAAGCAGGCGGGTAGCTAACTTGCTTTTAAAGTTCGTTTTTTAAACCCAGATAATTAATTTTCAGGTGTAATGTCAAATGTATATACTAAAAAAATGTAAACACCAAAGACTTAAATGTCAGATTAGTATCTGGGATTAAAAAAAACGAACTTTAGTCGTCTTGAAAGTGTAATATATTATAGCTCATCTAAGTTAAGTTTTAAACGGGTAGTCGAAATAAATATAAAAATAGTGACTATGTAGTAAAATTATTACCTAGCACTTGTCAACTATACCTACATAAGTAAATTGCAGGTTTTTTTTGTTATTCCAAAAATATTTTAATTGGAAAACAGTCTGATTATAATTTTTCTTCTTTCGTCTTTGGTGTGTGAAAAACTCCAAGCAGTGTCAATATTAATGCGCTGGCAACATTTTAAAACTAGTGGCCGCTCCAGAAAACGCTGACTGGATGGCGAAAGATATTGCAGTCATTGAACTGGTTATCGGGAAAACCAGTTCATTGGTCGCATTGGTGGAAAAATAGAGGATTATTGAAATATGAAGCCAAAGTCCCTGGCGTCGGCGAATATTTTTATTGTGCTGAGTAAAAAATTAACGTCGCAGAATTTGCTACCAGCTCAAAAATTTCTTCCGAAAGCAGTATTCGGGAGGTTTCGCACAACTATGGTTTTAAGGAAGTTAACAGTATGTTTGGAATTCATTCATTTTTTTATTGAGATTTCCTAGATACAAACATAGTTTAGTTAAATATATGAGAACCTTAACAAAAATATTCTTTATTTTTAAGCTAACAGTTTCTTTTCACTAAACTAAGTAAATAAGATACTAACTTTTGCATCATTTTAACTAGCATTAATTGTGTGAAAAATTCCCAGTGCCCTTCATGATAAAAACTTATAAAAAGGGCAAAGGACAGATAAAATTTCCGGTCGACCGTAAGGTTTTTTTTTATTATTCGAGGTCATATCTCACCGGACGCTGACGAAGTGATGGGAAAGCAAACAAAAAAGAAAAACTTCACTCATCCCGGACTCCCGATGCTCCGATAAAGTTGACAAAAGACGGTGCCAAGTTTTTTTTGTGTGTTTTTTAACGCTTTTTGAAGGTAGAATATCGGAAAAATTGCTGGAGGTTGCGATAGATGGTTGGTGCTTGTAGAAGTGACATCCTTTTTTTTAAGAGGATCAATTTGACGATTTTAATTGAACTGCACTGTGGATTAAATGGTACGATCTCTCATGCCATAGAAGACAAAACATCTAAATGTGCTGCTGTACCTTCGTATCTACAGAGAATTCCGCAAGATTAGTAAATGACCGCACGCACGCACCATTGCGCATGTGCTCTTTGAATGCACAGGCGTCGCCCAGATTAGAACTGAAACCCTCGAGGCTCCCTGATCTTACACAGATGTTCTTAACAGACCAGGAGATGTAATCAAGGTGGGCTGGTTGGAATAACCGCTGACAGCCGCCTCGGCCCACGCACAATGGTTCACCTGAAGGACTAAGTACGGAAACCAAACCCTCTAACATAGAACCGCACCAACTATAGAAAAAATCAATTTTTCTTATTTACTTTTTGACGATAAGAGCCCATGGCATTAAATATCTTCACCACGACAACATTTTATAATGATAACCACAACCTCTACTACTTTTATTAAATATTCATTCGGTAGGTGCAAAATCCAGTCACTTTTTACACTCAAAATTCCGCACCCGCCATTGGAAAAACGGGTGCTTATCCAACGTACCAAATAACGGATAAAGCACTATAAGTGGGTCACGTCAGGCGAGGGTTAACCTAGATAATTTATGTCCAGGGCACTAGGCGCCCATGTTGCCTGACAGTGCTGCATTCAACATATTTAATTTCAACTCCACTGTTTGAATTTTAAAATAGTTCGTTTTAATTTTGTAATTATTGCTGTCTTTTAGTGTCGAACGCTTTTTGGTAGTTACCCTTTGTCCTTTGAATTATATTTTTGTGTTTTTTTCTAAACTAATATCATAAAGAGAAAAGATTCGTTTTTTTCTAAGTGTATTTACGCTTTCACGCTAAAACGGTTGAACGGATTTGGATAAAATTTGGCGTTGGATTAGGACATAGGAACCTTTAATCCCGATATTACCACGGGATCTAGACTTACAGGGTGAAACTGCGGGGCGCAACTAGTTTTTAGTAACATCATAATAATATGTTGGCATGGTCCTTTCATCCGGTTCGATGAGTCCGACTAAAGTTCATAACATTTATGGTCAGGTCACGATAGAAGTATACAGGGTCAAATTAAATTAGCTAGCGAAACTCCTCAGTCGTATTACCAAGATCAAAACATATAAATTCTTATGATGAGATTTAGGGTAGTAGGTAGTGCAGTCCCTTAAAATAACATTTTTTTTGTGTAATTTTCACAGACTTGATGGGTTAGGGTACTGATGTCTAAATTCGAAAAAACTAAAAAAAACCACAGATTTTCTTAGCTACTACATGCCTACTTCAAACAATACTACTAGCAGTTGTTGACCCCAAATAGAAGATCATTAAATAATTTTTATTTTGTCGTGTTTATTTTTTGATACCCATCAGGTCTACCGAGTTTCGCTAGCTAATTTAATTTGACCCCGTAGAATAAGGAGATAAAATTGGTAGCATAAAACTGAAGCTACTTTCAACAGTTATTGGCAGACTATGCACGGCAAACTGCACTCTTTCTTCATTTTCCCACTACCAATTGAGGCTATGAGAGCCACAGTGGCCTAACTGAAAAAAATTGAACAAATTTTTAGGCCACTGTGGCGCTATAACTTTTACAGTTTAGAGCAGAGAGCCACAGTGGCCTAAGCCTAACTGAAAAAAAAAAACAAATTTTTAGGCCACTGTGGCGCTATAACTTTTACAGTTTAGAGCAGAGAGCCACAGTGGCCTAACTGAAAAAAATTGAACTAATTTTTAGGCCACTGTGGCGCTATGACTTTTACAGTTTAGAGCAGTTTTTTCAAATAAAGTCAGTATTGAAAAAATTACAGTTAGGCCACTGTGGCTCTCATGGCCTCAATTCTTCATACAAAACCCCTGGTAGTTTGAAACTAGCGCGCACAGGGAGAAACTCCAACAAAGAATACTATTTCTTTTTAAAACTCAACCTAAAGATTAACTCGGGAAACTGAATTATGCTTCAACTTCATAATCTATTTCGCAAAACTCTTCGACTATGATTCAATTTGTATGGTTTATTGTAGAAGTTTCGTAGCTTAGGGTCATTTAATTTTTACTTTGAGTTTTGAAGGATTAAATAAGTACGTGAGATAATATGAAATACCTACCTACCAACCCGCACTGGGCCCGCGTAGCTGATTATAGCCCCCTCCCACAGAGAGGAGGCCTGTGTCCCAGCTGTGGGAATATTATAGGCTGATTTATACGAGTTACCTATTGATTTCATTTCGTCTTTTTATCCTTCTTGTTTTTTTTTTTTTTGTGAAACGTAGCATTTTTTTGTTACATCATCATACATCATAACATGACGCCTGTATTACCCAAAGGATTCGGTAGAGGTTTATATTACACCTCCGAAATGTGGGTGTAATATAAGGCTAAGCACGCACTACGTATTTTAATCGTTGCGGATTATAATCGCCAATCTGTGAACAATACCAATAATCTAGAGTCCGCGCACTGCGGCCAAAAAACGCTTGAAAATTAGCTTGATTTTTTTTTTGCGATTGAGATTTTATTCGCATGGACATGCGAATTAAAAAAATCGCATCGCAGTGCGCGCTTAGCGTAAATGTATAATGGGATAAGTCCCATGCAACAAGGGGCAAGCCTATTACTTTAATTTTTTTTTTAATTTTGTATAATAAAAAGTCTTACATTAATTGGTTCTCTTGTAAGGAACAAGGGAACCAATTAATGTAAGACTTTAGGGTATTTGGAAACGTCAAGAATATCTACCAAGTTTTCAAGCGTAATAACGGCGGGAATCGGAGTCCTCGTTTATAAAATCTTATAAAACCAAAAACACAATGAAAGACTAACTGAGTTTGAGAAGTACCAAGACAAGCCTCTTTATAACACTAAGTGGCAATAAATAGGCGAATATGAAGGAAAAGAAATAACTCCAAACGATCGCAGTACTTAAATAACTGATAAATCTCAAATTTCTATTAACTCCACAAAGGAAAACGACCAAGACGATGATCAAGTTAAAAAGTAAGATTTTGTATATTCACAACAACAAAATTATGAAACCTTTTGACGACTTTTACTTTAGGGACTTCATTTGTTATAGGAGCCGTTTTTCCGTCTCGGAAAAATAGACGTATTATGATACAAAGGACTTAATACAATCCGCTTTTTCGCTCCAAAATTACAATTTCTGCTATATCTCCAAGAAGTGTGTCTCGTAAGCGATTTCTTTCGACGCCGGCTCATTTTGTAAGATATGATTAGTTTGACCATTTAATCATGTCTTCTGCCTTAGTTTATTTTTACTTTTTAAGTATCACATCGTTTTTTACTTCGAGAATGTTGATTTTTGATGTAAGTACATAAGTTATTTATTTTCGTCTTCTTTTGCTTTTACTTGTCTTGGGTATATTATTGGGAAAAACATATTTGTTCTTAGATTAAAAATATAAATATTTTAATTGATTATGTTGAGCAGGTGAGACCTTACAATCAAAGCAGTCGTTTACTTTAGACCTACAATATTAACATAGGACAATGGCCATTACCAGTCTACAAAAAATCTATTACGAAATTTTAGTCGAGTGTCAGAGTGGTCCTTCGAGACAAAAGTTCGTTTTAGTGGCGTTTATGCCTATCTTCTACTTCTTCTGGTGTGTAATTTTTTGATAATGCTGACAAAATTTTCTGGTAATTTTCACTTAATTCACACTTTTCAGTAAACACCTCTGCCTAACCTTTTGGAGAAAACCAGCATAATGTTATGGTTTTACATGATTGGCCTACGTATAACGTAAGCATAGGTAAGCATTATAGCATACTCAGCCTACAACGTTCCCACTACTAAAGAAAAAGAAAGAAAGAAAATACTCGTACGTTTATTTGCGGTAAACATGACGCATAAAAAGAACACAAACCAAAAAAAAATAAGTTGGGAGGAAACGCGTCACATCCACGCAAAACGGCCATCGCTCAGCATAATGCTAAGACCCTATACGAGACAGATGCCCTAACGCGGTGTCCTGCGTGAGCGACGAATACGTCACGACGCGACGCAACACGACGCGACGTAATGCGACGCGATGCTACACGCGACAAATGTCCTACGTGGTTTGGGTCATTACTTCTCGAATCATGGAGAAGTACAGTAAAATACCGCGTAACGCGGTGTCCTGCGTGGGCGACGAATAAGACGCGACGCGACGCTAAGAACGCGACGAACGCGATCAACTCAACGGCATACCCTGCTTGCGGCCTATATGACAGTCTGCGGCGAGACGCGACGTAACGCGTACTCGTTTTGAGGGCGACCAGACGCGTCACCACGAACTACGAGCAAAATTGTACTGTACTTCTCCATGATTCGAGAAGTAATGACCAAAATCACGTAGGACATTTGTCGCGTGTATCATCGCGTCGCATTACATCGCGTCGTGTTGCGTCGCGTCGCGTCGTATTCGTCGCTCACGCAGGACACCGCGTTAGCGCTGGTTTTCAACGACAGCCGGCGTTGACGTGATGACGTCAACCAGACACACACACAGGCCACCACGACATACAGACCTCCTATCTGTGAGAAGGACTGGGTCATAAACCACCGCGTGGGCCCAGTGTTGTTTGTTATTATTAATTCATAAAAAAATAAACTCAACTAAATCGGAAAGGTTAAAAAACCTATAAAAATCAACGACTAACGATGCATAAAGTTAAATCCTCCATATCCTGGGCGACACTTAATTTCCTAAGAGCGTTTATCAATGAACAAAGCTTACACTCAGCCGGGGTACGTGGCACTGTCCGAACAGCTATTACAGTGACTTATTATCTCCTAAGATGGAGTATTTTGGCCTCACACCAAACTGAACGTACCTACTATGTGGAATGGTATTGATATTACAAATCTCGGGTTCAGTAGGTCAAGTGGATTGAATTATAAGTCTTACTTTTGTAATTGATGTAATTTTGGTTTTTTATAGAGTTCAACATAGCATCACGTCTGCAATCCCCAAAGGGTTTGGCAGAGGAGTACCTTTAGTACACCCCATGTAATATATTAATATTGATATTATTATTGGTAAATTTGTTATTATTATGATATTATGTACTTATTGTGTTGACATTTTATTTTGTTTATTTTATTGTCTTTGGGTGGCTTACAGCTATCAAATACAGAAATAGTAGTAAGGTAATTGACGACAAGCTATTTACAAGCCTCCACAGTTATTTTTGATGATAGATGATTTCTTATTTAGTTTGTTTTTATGAATTCGTTATTATGGATTTTTTTTTATTACCTATTGTGTTAAGATCATTTTGGTTGAATTTTATTTTTAACTTTTGGAACGAAGTTCCTTATCGCGCGTTACGAAAGGGGGCTAGACGGAAAAATTAAGACCAAAAGTTGGAACGACACTTTTTGCTATAGTTGTAAGCCGTGCGGCGTGCGCGTGTTTCTCTGTCTGTCTCCCTCTCTCTCTCTTATAGAAAGCAAACCAGTTATACTTCGTTCCATCCGGGTGTCCCTTGACACCTCTCAATTTTTTATTTGTAAACATTCTGATACAATATGTGTTGTTATTGAATAAATGAAATGAAATGAAAATGAATAGTGGGCGAGCCTGTTGCCATCAACCGTGCACACATCCAGACTCCGGGCTGCTGCTAAGACATTCCTGATGGAAAAACCCACTAACACTTTGACTGACCTGGGAATTGAAGCCAGGACCTCATGCTCAGCAGAAGCACTTGCGAAATTTTTATTGTGCTGAGTAAAAAATTAACGTCGCAGAATTTGCTACCAGCTCAAAAATTTCTTCCGAAAGCAGTATTCGGGAGGTTTCGCACAACTATGGTTTTAAGGAAGTTAACAGTATGTTTGGAATTCATTCATTTTTTTATTGAGATTTCCTAGATACAAACATAGTTTAGTTAAATATATGAGAACCTTAACAAAAATATTCTTTATTTTTAAGCTAACAGTTTCTTTTCACTAAACTAAGTAAATAAGATACTAACTTTTGCATCATTTTAACTAGCATTAATTGTGTGAAAAATTCCCAGTGCCCTTCATGATAAAAACTTATAAAAAGGGCAAAGGACAGATAAAATTTCCGGTCGACCGTAAGGTTTTTTTTTATTATTCGAGGTCATATCTCACCGGACGCTGACGAAGTGATGGGAAAGCAAACAAAAAAGAAAAACTTCACTCATCCCGGACTCCCGATGCTCCGATAAAGTTGACAAAAGACGGTGCCAAGTTTTTTTTGTGTGTTTTTTAACGCTTTTTGAAGGTAGAATATCGGAAAAATTGCTGGAGGTTGCGATAGATGGTTGGTGCTTGTAGAAGTGACATCCTTTTTTTTAAGAGGATCAATTTGACGATTTTAATTGAACTGCACTGTGGATTAAATGGTACGATCTCTCATGCCATAGAAGACAAAACATCTAAATGTGCTGCTGTACCTTCGTATCTACAGAGAATTCCGCAAGATTAGTAAATGACCGCACGCACGCACCATTGCGCATGTGCTCTTTGAATGCACAGGCGTCGCCCAGATTAGAACTGAAACCCTCGAGGCTCCCTGATCTTACACAGATGTTCTTAACAGACCAGGAGATGTAATCAAGGTGGGCTGGTTGGAATAACCGCTGACAGCCGCCTCGGCCCACGCACAATGGTTCACCTGAAGGACTAAGTACGGAAACCAAACCCTCTAACATAGAACCGCACCAACTATAGAAAAAATCAATTTTTCTTATTTACTTTTTGACGATAAGAGCCCATGGCATTAAATATCTTCACCACGACAACATTTTATAATGATAACCACAACCTCTACTACTTTTATTAAATATTCATTCGGTAGGTGCAAAATCCAGTCACTTTTTACACTCAAAATTCCGCACCCGCCATTGGAAAAACGGGTGCTTATCCAACGTACCAAATAACGGATAAAGCACTATAAGTGGGTCACGTCAGGCGAGGGTTAACCTAGATAATTTATGTCCAGGGCACTAGGCGCCCATGTTGCCTGACAGTGCTGCATTCAACATATTTAATTTCAACTCCACTGTTTGAATTTTAAAATAGTTCGTTTTAATTTTGTAATTATTGCTGTCTTTTAGTGTCGAACGCTTTTTGGTAGTTACCCTTTGTCCTTTGAATTATATTTTTGTGTTTTTTTCTAAACTAATATCATAAAGAGAAAAGATTCGTTTTTTTCTAAGTGTATTTACGCTTTCACGCTAAAACGGTTGAACGGATTTGGATAAAATTTGGCGTTGGATTAGGACATAGGAACCTTTAATCCCGATATTACCACGGGATCTAGACTTACAGGGTGAAACTGCGGGGCGCAACTAGTTTTTAGTAACATCATAATAATATGTTGGCATGGTCCTTTCATCCGGTTCGATGAGTCCGACTAAAGTTCATAACATTTATGGTCAGGTCACGATAGAAGTATACAGGGTCAAATTAAATTAGCTAGCGAAACTCCTCAGTCGTATTACCAAGATCAAAACATATAAATTCTTATGATGAGATTTAGGGTAGTAGGTAGTGCAGTCCCTTAAAATAACATTTTTTTTGTGTAATTTTCACAGACTTGATGGGTTAGGGTACTGATGTCTAAATTCGAAAAAACTAAAAAAAACCACAGATTTTCTTAGCTACTACATGCCTACTTCAAACAATACTACTAGCAGTTGTTGACCCCAAATAGAAGATCATTAAATAATTTTTATTTTGTCGTGTTTATTTTTTGATACCCATCAGGTCTACCGAGTTTCGCTAGCTAATTTAATTTGACCCCGTAGAATAAGGAGATAAAATTGGTAGCATAAAACTGAAGCTACT
Source organism: Apamea sordens (assembly GCA_945859715.1). NCBI lineage: Eukaryota > Metazoa > Arthropoda > Insecta > Lepidoptera > Noctuidae > Apamea > Apamea sordens. Next base: position 5,995,587 of record OX244002.1, read on the forward strand.
TTCAACAGTTATTGGCAGACTATGCACGGCAAACTGCACTCTTTCTTCATTTTCCCACTACCAATTGAGGCTATGAGAGCCACAGTGGCCTAACTGAAAAAAATTGAACAAATTTTTAGGCCACTGTGGCGCTATAACTTTTACAGTTTAGAGCAGAGAGCCACAGTGGCCTAAGCCTAACTGAAAAAAAAAAACAAATTTTTAGGCCACTGTGGCGCTATAACTTTTACAGTTTAGAGCAGAGAGCCACAGTGGCCTAACTGAAAAAAATTGAACTAATTTTTAGGCCACTGTGGCGCTATGACTTTTACAGTTTAGAGCAGTTTTTTCAAATAAAGTCAGTATTGAAAAAATTACAGTTAGGCCACTGTGGCTCTCATGGCCTCAATTCTTCATACAAAACCCCTGGTAGTTTGAAACTAGCGCGCACAGGGAGAAACTCCAACAAAGAATACTATTTCTTTTTAAAACTCAACCTAAAGATTAACTCGGGAAACTGAATTATGCTTCAACTTCATAATCTATTTCGCAAAACTCTTCGACTATGATTCAATTTGTATGGTTTATTGTAGAAGTTTCGTAGCTTAGGGTCATTTAATTTTTACTTTGAGTTTTGAAGGATTAAATAAGTACGTGAGATAATATGAAATACCTACCTACCAACCCGCACTGGGCCCGCGTAGCTGATTATAGCCCCCTCCCACAGAGAGGAGGCCTGTGTCCCAGCTGTGGGAATATTATAGGCTGATTTATACGAGTTACCTATTGATTTCATTTCGTCTTTTTATCCTTCTTGTTTTTTTTTTTTTTGTGAAACGTAGCATTTTTTTGTTACATCATCATACATCATAACATGACGCCTGTATTACCCAAAGGATTCGGTAGAGGTTTATATTACACCTCCGAAATGTGGGTGTAATATAAGGCTAAGCACGCACTACGTATTTTAATCGTTGCGGATTATAATCGCCAATCTGTGAACAATACCAATAATCTAGAGTCCGCGCACTGCGGCCAAAAAACGCTTGAAAATTAGCTTGAATTTTTTTTTGCGATTGAGATTTTATTCGCATGGACATGCGAATTAAAAAAATCGCATCGCAGTGCGCGCTTAGCGTAAATGTATAATGGGATAAGTCCCATGCAACAAGGGGCAAGCCTATTACTTTAATTTTTTTTTTAATTTTGTATAATAAAAAGTCTTATATTAATTGGTTCTCTTGTAAGGAACAAGGGAACCAATTAATGTAAGACTTTAGGGTATTTGGAAACGTCAAGAATATCTACCAAGTTTTCAAGCGTAATAACGGCGGGAATCGGAGTCCTCGTTTATAAAATCTTATAAAACCAAAAACACAATGAAAGACTAACTGAGTTTGAGAAGTACCAAGACAAGCCTCTTTATAACACTAAGTGGCAATAAATAGGCGAATATGAAGGAAAAGAAATAACTCCAAACGATCGCAGTACTTAAATAACTGATAAATCTCAAATTTCTATTAACTCCACAAAGGAAAACGACCAAGACGATGATCAAGTTAAAAAGTAAGATTTTGTATATTCACAACAACAAAATTATGAAACCTTTTGACGACTTTTACTTTAGGGACTTCATTTGTTATAGGAGCCGTTTTTCCGTCTCGGAAAAATAGACGTATTATGATACAAAGGACTTAATACAATCCGCTTTTTCGCTCCAAAATTACAATTTCTGCTATATCTCCAAGAAGTGTGTCTCGTAAGCGATTTCTTTCGACGCCGGCTCATTTTGTAAGATATGATTAGTTTGACCATTTAATCATGTCTTCTGCCTTAGTTTATTTTTACTTTTTAAGTATCACATCGTTTTTTACTTCGAGAATGTTGATTTTTGATGTAAGTACATAAGTTATTTATTTTCGTCTTCTTTTGCTTTTACTTGTCTTGGGTATATTATTGGGAAAAACATATTTGTTCTTAGATTAAAAATATAAATATTTTAATTGATTATGTTGAGCAGGTGAGACCTTACAATCAAAGCAGTCGTTTACTTTAGACCTACAATATTAACATAGGACAATGGCCATTACCAGTCTACAAAAAATCTATTACGAAATTTTAGTCGAGTGTCAGAGTGGTCCTTCGAGACAAAAGTTCGTTTTAGTGGCGTTTATGCCTATCTTCTACTTCTTCTGGTGTGTAATTTTTTGATAATGCTGACAAAATTTTCTGGTAATTTTCACTTAATTCACACTTTTCAGTAAACACCTCTGCCTAACCTTTTGGAGAAAACCAGCATAATGTTATGGTTTTACATGATTGGCCTACGTATAACGTAAGCATAGGTAAGCATTATAGCATACTCAGCCTACAACGTTCCCACTACTAAAGAAAAAGAAAGAAAGAAAATACTCGTACGTTTATTTGCGGTAAACATGACGCATAAAAAGAACACAAACCAAAAAAAAATAAGTTGGGAGGAAACGCGTCACATCCACGCAAAACGGCCATCGCTCAGCATAATGCTAAGACCCTATACGAGACAGATGCCCTAACGCGGTGTCCTGCGTGAGCGACGAATACGTCACGACGCGACGCAACACGACGCGACGTAATGCGACGCGATGCTACACGCGACAAATGTCCTACGTGGTTTGGGTCATTACTTCTCGAATCATGGAGAAGTACAGTAAAATACCGCGTAACGCGGTGTCCTGCGTGGGCGACGAATAAGACGCGACGCGACGCTAAGAACGCGACGAACGCGATCAACTCAACGGCATACCCTGCTTGCGGCCTATATGACAGTCTGCGGCGAGACGCGACGTAACGCGTACTCGTTTTGAGGGCGACCAGACGCGTCACCACGAACTACGAGCAAAATTGTACTGTACTTCTCCATGATTCGAGAAGTAATGACCAAAATCACGTAGGACATTTGTCGCGTGTATCATCGCGTCGCATTACATCGCGTCGTGTTGCGTCGCGTCGCGTCGTATTCGTCGCTCACGCAGGACACCGCGTTAGCGCTGGTTTTCAACGACAGCCGGCGTTGACGTGATGACGTCAACCAGACACACACACAGGCCACCACGACATACAGACCTCCTATCTGTGAGAAGGACTGGGTCATAAACCACCGCGTGGGCCCAGTGTTGTTTGTTATTATTAATTCATAAAAAAATAAACTCAACTAAATCGGAAAGGTTAAAAAACCTATAAAAATCAACGACTAACGATGCATAAAGTTAAATCCTCCATATCCTGGGCGACACTTAATTTCCTAAGAGCGTTTATCAATGAACAAAGCTTACACTCAGCCGGGGTACGTGGCACTGTCCGAACAGCTATTACAGTGACTTATTATCTCCTAAGATGGAGTATTTTGGCCTCACACCAAACTGAACGTACCTACTATGTGGAATGGTATTGATATTACAAATCTCGGGTTCAGTAGGTCAAGTGGATTGAATTATAAGTCTTACTTTTGTAATTGATGTAATTTTGGTTTTTTATAGAGTTCAACATAGCATCACGTCTGCAATCCCCAAAGGGTTTGGCAGAGGAGTAACTTTAGTACACCCCATGTAATATATTAATATTGATATTATTATTGGTAAATTTGTTATTATTATGATATTATGTACTTATTGTGTTGACATTTTATTTTGTTTATTTTATTGTCTTTGGGTGGCTTACAGCTATCAAATACAGAAATAGTAGTAAGGTAATTGACGACAAGCTATTTACAAGCCTCCACAGTTATTTTTGATGATAGATGATTTCTTATTTAGTTTGTTTTTATGAATTCGTTATTATGGATTTTTTTTTATTACCTATTGTGTTAAGATCATTTTGGTTGAATTTTATTTTTAACTTTTGGAACGAAGTTCCTTATCGCGCGTTACGAAAGGGGGCTAGACGGAAAAATTAAGACCAAAAGTTGGAACGACACTTTTTGCTATAGTTGTAAGCCGTGCGGCGTGCGCGTGTTTCTCTGTCTGTCTCCCTCTCTCTCTCTTATAGAAAGCAAACCAGTTATACTTCGTTCCATCCGGGTGTCCCTTGACACCTCTCAATTTTTTATTTGTAAACATTCTGATACAATATGTGTTGTTATTGAATAAATGAAATGAAATGAAAATGAATAGTGGGCGAGCCTGTTGCCATCAACCGTGCACACATCCAGACTCCGGGCTGCTGCTAAGACATTCCTGATGGAAAAACCCACTAACACTTTGACTGACCTGGGAATTGAAGCCAGGACCTCATGCTCAGCAGAAGCACTTGCGATCACCAGACCAACGAGGCAGTCAGAGTTCTATCAATGTTACGCCTTCTATAAAGGTTCAACATGACTCCGATTGCTTATTATAGTAAATGTGGACGTGTCAGGGCGATAGTATGTAAGCGACTGGCGAGTATAGCGCTCGAGCTCCTTTACCATATCAAAAATGCAATTCAGCAATCGCGTCACTACAATATTATACATATACTAGCTGCGCCCTGCGGTGTCACCCGCATAAGTCTCGATTCCGTGGGAATATCGAGATAAAAAGTATCCTATGTCCCAATCCAGGTCACCCGTGCCAAATTTCATTCGTAAAGAGTAAAGATACAACAACATGCCTTTGATAACAATTTGATAGTGAGACTGCAGTAGCAGTCAGGGTATTTTGAGCGAATAGGTCCTTGTCTTGGCTTTATCCTAGTATTTTATTAGATACGGTTTAAATAATATTTCAAGGATATGCTTGGAGTTTTGCACAGCAGATAATATTTTCCTTTTTCCTTGCCGGATTTCCACCATGGGATCTGGAGACCAAAGTCCTCGCCCACATATGGGAGTGGCGAGAGAAGGCAAAACGCCGGGGCGTAACTCCGCTGCCGCGAGAAATCACGGTAGGTACAGCGGACAGAGCTCCGGCGGGATCTCATTGCGGCATGGAAAGTGCGATTGTCGCAATCCAGTGCTGGGCACGCCACAATAGCGGCGATACGTCCCCTCTTTGAGCCCGCGGGTTGTTCGAAAGAGATACCGTGGCCCCTGGCACAGGCAACTGAAGGAACACGGGTGGGTTTTAGTCAGTAAAAGTCTGACACGTCTTTCCGCTCAGCCCAGAGCGGGAGAGGTCATTTGATGATTTCCAACCCAAAAAAGGGCATTTTGAGCGAATAGGTCCTTGTATGTAGGCTTTATCCCGGTATTTTATTAGATACGTTATAAATAATATTTCAAGGATATGCTTGGAGTTTTGCACAGCAGATAATATTTTAAAATGTATACAGGGTGGCAGGGACAACGATTTGCTATTTAATAACCGACGAAAAATTTCAACGCAGGGTTCAGAACCATGTATGAGTTCATGGTAACAGGTTGCGCGTCAATATCCTTGCCATTCCTATTTAGGGAAGATTTTTCAATCATCTGATAACTTTATTCGAGGAATATTTTTGAAATTATGACAATTATTTCATACAAAAACTGTCAAACGTCAATTTCATTCCTCGAATAAAAGTTCTCTGGCGATGGAAAGAACAGCCCTTAATAAAATAAAAAATAACTTAGCCACTTACTTGAAACTCTAGTTTGTATAATACAGGATATTTTCTCCGTTGGTCGCAGAGTTTGGGGAAGTTCTTCAGTTCGACAGGCCGGTCCGGTATCGTCTCCGATATGGATCCGTTCTCGTCCGCTGTGGAAGAAATTGCGTTAGTAGGTATATACATTATAGTTACATTCAGTTGTTAGTAACATTTAGAATACAGTTATACACTTGTTAAAGGACAAATAGGCAGCGATAGCGGTTAATGTTAATTTGGCGTTAATTTCCCTTCCATATTGAACCCATCTGCCTTCAAAGCAAGAGTGAACAGGCATCTTCTGGGCACGCTCGTTCCATCATAGACCTCATCCATCGCTTTCCATCAGGCGTGATCGAAGTCAAGAGCCGGCCCATTCAGCAATAGAAAAGAATTTAAATAAAATAACAAAATTCATTTAATAACGAAATGTGAATCAAATTCTATGCTTTTTGAGATTATCATGAATTTTAAGAATCATCTTTGAAAAATGCATGAAGAATGTAGAATAAAAAACCATGGAGTTTTGTCAAATAATACGTTCTTAACCCTAAAATCTATGCACTGTCCCTCTTGATTCTATTCACGCTCAGTGTATGACTGTATTCCAAAGCAGAATTCTCCGGTACAATCCAGAATTCTCCGGCATGATCCAGTTAGAACTGGATACATACCGTTCAAGACGAGCAGTTCATAAAGGCACGTGTAATCAGAGTAGGGTACAGTGTGCACCCGCATTAGTTAGCACGTGCTTTGTTAGATACTCTTTGATATGCTTAGAATTATTGTATGTGAAATTGTTGAGACAGGCAGCTTGGTATTATACTACAAGTTAGACGTTGTTATCTATGTTTTACTTGAATTTTGACAAGGTTTCTGCTCCCATTAATACGTAAGTATAAATATTTATTTATCCATTTATGTATACACATATGTATAAACAGACAAGAAGTAAAGAACAGAAAAATACGCACAAATACTACACTTTCAGTATAGATATATAGTTAAAATAAGAACATAATGAAAAATAAAAGCTGCCTGTCATCTTTCAAAGACAATTAAATATAGTGCTGATACATGTTCCCGCTCCGATAAATTATGATCGGTATCAGAATAAACCGACATCGATACCGCACGATATCGAAAACTTTTTAGTACCTAGTAAGTAGTTTTTTCTTTTTTCGGAGCGAAAACTTATTGGTGTTAGATTGGCACAATAACTTGTTGTTTATGTTCTATGCTAAATCTACAGTCCTCTCACAGTTATTTTATCTGTGGTTTTGCATCACTATCCAAATCATAGTGATCTTTATTCTCATTCGAATATGGTTGCTGTTGGGTTGCTGCCCCTGAAAAGTCTGTCAAGATCATTGGGGCATGTTACATTGTCAATAATATCACGATACCGTGGTAATATTGATCGTATAATATGGCCGTATCACGGTATCGTGTTCAATACTTGCGATATCGCGATATTAGGATCATGATAATATTGACAAATGTAACATGTCCCATTGTGATCTTTATTCTCGTTACAATAAGGTTGCTGCTGCCAGAGGTAAAATAACTGAACGGACTATAAATAGTATAGTATTATTCTAAGTCTGTCTAAGTGAAGCTTCTAGTGTTGTAATGTTGTTCTAGTGTTATATTCTAAGCCACACCACTCTTTGTTAAAGAATTACTTGACGTCCATTTAATTAATCTAATCTATTTTTATTACATTATATGCATTGCGTTATTGTGTAGCAGCCACTTATATTAAAATATAATGTTACGTTGACGTGTTTTGTAAAATGATTTCAGTTATAATGAACAAATTGATAGAAAAACGTCCTCAAAAAGGAATCATCTCATTTTTATTACTGTTTTGATAAAGGAATAAATCCTGATCAATAATTTATGAGCGTGTTAGTTAATTCCGTATCAAAACACATATAAAAAAGTATCTACGTATATATAAAGTAAAAACACTCGATCCAATAATTCGAAAATTATTTCGTAAGTAAAAATCTGGCCAAACGTGTTTCCCAGCGAAGATTTATCGTGGAAAATAGGCATTAAGGCTCGGAAGGAAAAGCACAGAATTGTGCCCATTTTAGTGAATGAGTGAATGAACCATCTCGTCGCTGGGAATGATAAACGAGTTAATGTCGAATGGAAGGGGTTCAGAGTTGAACAACCCGTAATTTTGTCGACCGTTTTATTGTTTGATTAGTCTGAGACGTTTTGATTGTCTAGAATTCTTATTTTGAACTGAGGCCGTAGGGACTCTTTACTATTTTGGTATAAAATTTAAAAAAAAGAATGTCACGTTGGCACTGATTCCCTTGTTCACAAACTAAACTAAATTTAAGTTCAGTGCATCGTTTTCTTTCTATTTCATTAAGAAAAGGACAAGGGATAAATATTAGTTTACTCCTGTCAAAATAACTTTGAAAATTACTCCATAGACAAGTTTAGACGTGACAAAAAAATTGGCTACTAAAAATACGTCAATTTACGTCAGGCGCTGACTAATTTGACAGGACTAAACTAATATTTATCTTCTGTCCTTTTCTTAATGAAATAGCTTTCTATTTCATTAAAAAAAGATGACTGAACTCAAATTTAGTTTAGTTTGTGAACAAGGGAATCGGCGCCATTGTTTGTTTTTCGAAAATCTTGCACCTGCTGGTGCTGTATGCTAGGCACCTGTCTATTTTATTTGATGACTGACTTAAATCTCTATGAATATTGAAAAATTGTGAAATTATATTCATTTTAAGCCTTTTCCCGTCTCTGAAATCCTAATTCTTACTTTCCTACTAATATTATAAATGCGAAAGTTGGATGGATGATAGATGGATGGATGGATGGATGTTTGTTACTCTTTCACGCAAAAACTACTGAACGGATTTGAATAATATTTGGTACACAGATAGTCTATAATCAGGATTAACACATAGAATACTTTTTATTCTAATATTCCCAAGGGATCGAAACTTATGCGGGTAAAAAACCGCGGGGCCCAGCTAGTATTATATAAAACGGAATTTTCCCCTGAAAAACTTTTCCACTCTTCGCCATAAAACTGGGCACAATTTCACATAATTATAATAAAAACAATATACCGTTTTACTAAATAAAATTATGCTTATAATCAACTTAAGAGAATTACGACTAATTTACTTAACGCCTAATAAAATAACCATGAATTTCCTTTATTAGTCATTTATTACTTGGAATGTTGGTTTACGATGTTAGGATATTATAATAGATGGTCTGTTATGATAACAGGCTTTTAATTTGATTAAAATATTCCGATAGTGTGAATAAAATGGGTTGATTATTCCCTTTTAATTACCAGGAAACGGAAATTAACCTTGTAATGCCCTTAAAGAATACTGAAGGGTAATTGCGTAACACTAACAAACAGGGTTTAATTTTGACAGTTCAACAACATTCATTGCGTTATTTTCGTTGTTGAGCAGATACATTTTTCGAACATTTATGAAGCAATGGATCTGCAATATCCTTCAAAATGATTCAGATTAAGATTGATAGTGTTACGCCATTAGGGTGCGTGTGTTAGTTATAAACGGTGCCGACTCAAAATTATTTAGGTATACTTAAATTAGTTTAAGAACTTAGTTATTAGGGTTAAATAAAAAAGGTTTATTATTTTTTGCTTTTCAGTTTTTTCGGCGGTTTAATTTTTTTGTGTTTATTTTATAATTTTTTTGTGGCTATAATCTACTAATTGTTTGCCAAAGTACAGGCATATGTGGCATTGAGTAGAGTAATAATACACAACTCAGCATTCAAATCTGTGAGTGAACAATAAATCACCCCTATTTTCCTGCCCTTAGAGTCGGAATTTTTTTTAGAATTTTATATGGGACCACTTTGGGGTATACCTTTTCCAATAATAAAAGAATTATCAAAATCGGACTACTCTGTAAAAATTATGCGTGGTCATACATAAAAAAAAAATATACGCGTCGAATTCAGAACATCCTCCTTTTTTTTCGTCGGTTAAAAATGTGGAAGAATTGCAAGTATATACTTTTTTTATTGTATATTTATATATTAAGAAAAACTTGATGTTTTTCTAGCTGACCAGACAGCTGTGCTACTGGGGAGTTTGATGCACTACTTCTTCCCAGCTAAAGCACTTGGAAGTGGTGAAGGGCGGGCGTACAGGAAACCATTTTAGCTACCCAAAACGGAATTTCTCACAACTTGTCAATGAAATTACATACATACGAAGAAAGAGGACTAGCTAGACTTTACCGGAATCACCCAACCAATTTCCAAGTTTTTTCCAAGCACTTTCAAAGTTAACCCTTCGATAAACACGCTAAAAATGGGCTATAACATAACGAGTACAAGCCGTTTGAAGAGGCGATGGTGGGTTGTTATTGTGTGCGTCTAAACACAGGCGAGGGCAGGGTTGAAGGCCTTGAATAGTCCTTCACTCCGGTAATACGACGCATCTAGTAGACATTCATGCTTAGTGGTCCTTAGCAGAGGGAGATAGGTTTTTCTTTTTGTTTTAAATTTTGAATTTGTGCAGTATATAATAGAATAACGTTGAATGTCTCCAGTATTACATCTATTAGTAGTAGGTACAGACATAAAACTATAATACCGGAAACAAAAGGCTTAAGCGTTAGCATTATGCTAAGGTCTAGCGGGTTGCTAAGCGCTGGTTTTCAGCTTAACCCTTCACTCCTAAACAGTCTTCACTTTCTGTGTCATTTAGAAATGAAGAATCTGCTTTGAACGTTGCTGTTAGTGCTGTACCAAGTGCCTTATTGGAGCGGGCGTACCTACTTAATTATTCGTTGGAAAAATAGCTTTGAATGTCTAATAATTCTACTCTTTGTTGCTCGTAGGTATACAGAAAATTGAATTCTTAGACACTTAGTAAATGACGTTGACTAAAGGTCAAAGTCAAATAATTTATTTCAAGTTAGCCATTAAAAGGCGCTTCAGAACGTCATAATGAACAAAAAAATAGAGGCTCAAACAGACAAGAAATTTCATGGAAATTATAACCGCAAATACAAGACAAGATAAAAACACAAAACAACTTAACAAAAGGCTATAAATTTCTCGAAAAATGTCTTCAAGCATTTAGCTGTTCGTGAAATATCGTCGTTTCCCGCCATGGCGCTTTATCGTTCCATCGCGGCTTATCAGTGCCATCACGGTGCCTGCTTTATCAATTTGGCGGCCATTTTTGTTGGTAACCCTTGAAAAGCCGTAAGCCGCTTATATTTTTGAATTTACGCGTTCAATCTACGGATTAGAGGGTTGGATCTTTTGGTGAAATCTTCGGGTGACAATCGCGAGATAAATTTGGTTTTTCATTAATGTTGGTTTATTTAAAAGTTATTGTAGTATTTTTTTACTATGTTACTTGGTTATAATATTAGGCCACTTATCAACTCAGGAAGGACGAAATGGCAACAGGTCACATGAACCACTTGCAACCCTCGGATGCCCATCAAGTTAAAGAGAAATATTTACAAGTAATAAGGACTATCATACTGGATCGGAATGCTGGGCCATGAAGATGAGGATGAGACAAGATTGCATGTAGCGGAGATGAGAATGTTGAGATGGATGTGTGGAGTGACGAAAAGGGATTCTAGTAAGTCATTATACATATAAGGGGAAGTTCAAAAGTGGTGCTAGTGACAGAAAAATTAAAAGGAAATCGTTTGGCTTGGTATGGGCATGTGATGAGGAGGGAAGAAACGCATGTGAATAAAAGAGTTATGAGTGTACATGTTGATGGATGGAGAGAGGAAGGCCATAGAAACAATTGAAGGAAGAAGATAAGAAGACAAAAGAAAAGAGGTAGGTAGAAAAGATTGTGTGAGGAATGATATTATGAAAGAGAAGGATGTGAATGATAGAGTGACGGTTGACAGGGGAGAAAGGGAGAAGAAAACGTGTTGCACTGACTACAAGTAACATGGGACAAAGGTAGGAATATGATGACTACGTATAGCCACTTACCTACGACCAAGTTAAGCGAACTGCACAGCATTCTATAAAGTATGTAATGTAAATTGTTAATGCGAGCACTTCCATATGCATGAAATTGCATATTCCCTCACATAATGCGATGATTGTATTCTTTACGTTAATGCTGTAGAGAGCTTTTAGCATTCACCGAGTCTTATGAAGTTTCATTTTAATAAGTAGGTACTCAAAGTCTTGCGCTGTTCCTGTAATAACATTCAACGTGCAATATGTTTTGAAATATATTGAGTGAGTAAATGTTTTTCATGGAAACCTTGAGAAAATGTTTTTCTTATAAGTAGATAATGCTGATTCTGGGAAATGGCTTATTTTTAAGACGTTTTTCTTCCAAAGAAGCTTGTATTTCTTCTTACTAAATTAAAAGGGGAAAAAAATTATAGGCTATAGAAAATGGTAGGCTATGGTATTTGATAACGTAAAAAAAGCATTGATTATTCGAGGTATTTACCAGTTTTAAATTTGGTGAAAAAATACCTCTGGTCCTTTTGCACCAATCTCCCGGACCTTATGGCCCTAGTGGTAACGTTGGTCAAAATTAGGCCAAAGAATTATAGCAAGAAATGAAGCAAAAGGAGCATGTAAGAATCGAAGCAGGTGACGTACTATAGTTTTTTCTGCAACCCCCATGGGGAGAAGGCATAATGTATATCCTACTAATATAATAAATGTGAAAGTTTGTATGGATGGATGAATGTTTGTTACTCTTTCACGCAAAAACTACTGAATGGATTTGGATGAAATTTGGCACACAGATTATTTATAACCAGGATTAACATATATGATACTTTTTATCCCGATATTCCCACGAGATCAAAACTTATGCGGGTTAAACCGCGGGGCGCAGCTAGTACCTTATACAAAGAACAATTTATTGCTCTTAACTAACACATTTGATATTAAATGTTTCACTAGAACAAACTCAAACATAAATAAATTACAACTGACGCCGTAAATTCATTTTCCATAGCATTATATTCACCGCATATTAACAATAATGTATTACAAAGTTACTTCATTTCGTGCGATGTTCCAATTTCCCGGCGGAGCGACGCTGCATGCTCAAATTGCATTTAAACGGGAACATATATTATATTATGTATATATGAGTATTATAAACATTTAAACATTGTTTTGTCAGGACTATGAATTAGAAGTTAAATTAGTTTTGGAGTGTCGTGTTAGGGTTTTCAGGAAAGTTTAGATGTGAAGACGTTAGGTACATTCTTTGTCATGTTTATTGCTATAAATCCAAGAACACACAAAGAACTAAAGTTGAGACTTTAGATTAGGTATTAGTATTCATATAAGAGAGAGAGAGAGTTTACTGCCCGTTCTTTTCCCTAAGAACAACCTGCTCTTTCGAAAGGACATCTTCATCTTTCTGAGTGCTGACCCCTTGACAATTCAAAAGTGCCTGTAATTTGATTATTTGAAATAAATGGTTCGAGTTTGCGTATTAAGCTACAAAACTATTTTTCTTTGCAGCATTATTACTATAATTTAAATGAGATCTATTTAGTATGTGAGTCAAGATTACACCATCAAACTTGGTCCTTTTGTACGCAAACTAGAAAATGGACTCAAAAACTGAGTTGATAAAACAAAAAATGGTAAAGCAAGCCCAAATACTTCCACCCAGGACGATCCCTCCCTAGCCTCGTATTTCGTCACTGTTTGTTCAGATACTGAGAACTGTTTTAACAGGAGATAAGAGGGTAGGTACGTTAATCCTACAATCTAACTTCCTAGAGTCGAGAACGCAATTCGAAGACAATGGGCGTGAGGATCGGATCCCCCATTTCTGTTAAATGGCGTCGAAAACAATGGGAATGTTGAGTGTTATGTGAAGGATTTGTTTTATTGTACGAAATCTGTCTTCATTAACAACATCTCACAATGGAGAACAGGACATTTTTTTTCCTATTGTTTTGGAACGAAAAATACGCGCTTAGACTTCGAGTTGCGGACAACCAGCTTTTTATACAATACTAGCTTTTGCCCGCGACTTTGCCCGCGTGAAGCAACTTACGTAAGAACCTTCTACAAAGAATTAGACAACTTAAAAAAAAAAGATGGATGCAATCGGTAAAGTCGTTCTCAAGTTATGACGTGACCAAGGGAAATAAGGATTCATTTTTATATATATGGATATGGTTAGATCTTTAGTTGAATAAAGTAGTTGAATGGACCATATTGAAAAAATATGCGGAACCGAGACCTGAATAAAGAAACTAATGTGTATGTGTGCGTGCGTGCACGATTGTGTTGTGTGTCTATGACGACAAGGACAAGCTTCGATCAATCGATGAGGACAAGCCAGTAATAAACTAGCATCCAAGCGCAAAGGTGGTTTTATTCGGTAGCTGACAGGTCACTGGCGACGATTCATAGAAACGTTCATAGAAAAATAAAAAGTTTGTTTATAAATCGGAATATAATCGAATATAATCGGAAATTTATCGAGTTTCGATCACGACGCCCAAGAGTGGCCCATATTTAAAGGTCCGATACTACAATTTATGAGATTGAACAGTATCGAAACCGAAAATAAAAGAGCTTTGGTAGCTGGCGGATCAGAAACACTACATTATAGCGGAAACTAGCTGCGCCCCGCGGTTTCACCCGCATAAGTTTCGATCCCGTGGGAGTATCGGGATAAAAAGTATCCTATATGTTAATCCTGGTTATAAACCATCTGAGTGCCAAATCTCATCCAAATTCGTTCAGTAGTTTTTGCGTGAAAGAGTAACAAACATCCATCCATCCATCCCTCCATCCATACAAACTGTAACGTTTATAATATTAGTAGGACTGTTAGCTCAGCAATGAAAGGAAGAAGTTGTAGATAAAATTATAATAAGTGTTTTCACGAATTTTAACTTTAATTTGGTATCTACTAAATAGAAAAAAATGCCTATTTAAATAGTTTACTACTTGTTTAGGATTTAATCTCTTTCTTTATTAAGAAGGCAAAACTTCCCTTTCATCTTAGAAAGACAGTAAATCTACAATAGTATAATCTGACAAATACAAAGAAGACGGTAATGAAATAAACAAAACTGCAAAAGTTAGATTACAAAATATTACAAAATAGCGCTGAAAACCGCACTACGAAAAACATTAGGCAGCCTAGAAATTGACAATAGTACCAAAAGACCCTTTAAAGTCCCTTTGAGGGTCGAGAAGTTGGAGACGCGTTACAACACGAACTTCAAGTCGTTCGTGGTGCGAGTTCCGACACATCATCTCGAGAAGTTCCTCAAGGAAGAGTTCTGGCCGAAGGGTGTTGTGTACCGCCGCCGCCGGTTTCGTGGCCGGCTGCATGACATCAGTCAGCGAAACACGACGCAGACACTTCGTGTGCGTTAGTTAGTTTTTAGTGTAACTATAATGTAGTATGTATTTTTAAGTTATATTAATATTGTGTACGTTCATATGGGCCTTGATGCCTGAAATAAATGAATAAATAAATAATAAAAGTCTGACAAATACAAAGAAGGTCGTGATGAAACAACCACTGCTGTAAACGCAAAATGCGCTGAAAATTATACTACAAAAAGACATTCGGCTGTCTAGAAGTCCAAATCTTAGAAAAAAAAACTACTCCATTTGGGCAAATAACCCATATTTTAGTCAAGATGCTGATGACGGTCCAACGTATAATGGCAGAGTATAGAGGACTTTGTTGGGCGTAAGTAAGACATAAATTATGACCCTTTGAGGCTGTCCGATGAGTTTCTTGGCCTCTGTATTAACCTTTTTTTTGCTTAGAAAGTATTACGAAGTTTTTTTTGTGGTTGAAATGAGAGACTGTTGTTGTTTTGACACGATTGAGAAGATTTAAACTGTGGTGCTTTTTAAAAGAAGATTAAACTGGTAGTGAAAAGCTAACAACCAGTCTTACCAAGGAGTATTACCCAGTAACTGGATTGTAAGGGCAGTCACTCTCGTAATTTGAAACGTTCAAAAATACCTTTAATTTCCCTACATTTTTGACAAGTTTTTGACATTGATTGTCGCTGAGATGAGATTACTACTAGATTTTGAACATTTTTAATAACGGGAATTAGCCTTCTGGCTTAAACTCGATTTTCATTTGTTTTCAAAGTCTCCTATTTTACATGAACTGTGAAGAACACAGGCACGTACCTATGGGGCGTGACCTGCCTACATAAGCACGGAATATGTCTGAGATACGGATATTTTATTCTAATGACGTGAGAATGTGATACCGTCCCCGTAGGTCCTAATGTGTTTGCAAATTCTCATTGAATATTCTACATTCTACGGCTTGTAATATTCTTTGGTATAGGCAATGTACTTACTTACAATAACAATATCATTATAACTACTTCCTTTTGATGTCTAACTCCCGTCAAAACTGTCATTTAGGTATATCAGGGTCAAATTAAATTAGCTTGCGAAACTCCGCAGCCATGATGGGTACCGATATGTCTCAACACGACAAAACTGAAGAAAAAAGATTCTCAACTCATACTTCAAGTAACAACTCATCCAGAGTCGTTGAACCCAAAAAAAAAAAAATCAAATCTTTTTTGGTTTTATAGTGTTTAGATATTGATACCCATCACGTATGCAGTTTCGCTAGTGAGCTAGCTAATTTAATTGGACCCTATTGTATTTAATAGATTTCATGGTTTCGTGACTATATTATGTTGTGTGTCTGATTTTATTTTTCTCAGTAATGCACTGGTATTTTTACACATATTTTTTTTGTGAAATTATGTCCAAAATAGCTCATACAACGATGTCGTTATAATCCGATCCAGCCTGTCTCTTGCTGCCAACCCCCAGCGACCCTCAAGGTCCGTAGCCCACAGGGGGTGCCCTTAGCGTGTGGTCGCTTAGTTTTTAAGTGGTGTAAGCCCTGGCTGGAGGCCTTAATTTACTGAGGCTTAGTCCGGCTAGCAGACGAAAACCTCAGGCTCTACCTCGGCATAACTACGTAATTAATATCTATTAACTGGATTACGATGTTTATTTATTTTTTACATACTTTTTTGACATAATCTTTTTATTATTTGACATTATATACAGACAATTCTAGTTTCAACTCTTTATTAGTGGTTGTAATGGCAGTCATGTCACTTGGTTTTAATATGTTTTCATATTTTATCTGTCCTTTTAATAGATTCTTCTATATTTTGTAAATGTGAGTACTTTGTAGGCCTTGTAGACTTTAGATCTTTAGACCATTTTTTATGTTATAAAGTACCAGCAGGTACTTGTTGACCAGCCTACGCTGTCCTCCCACACCTACTGTAATTTGAAAACATTGTAAAAGCCAATTATTTTTAAAAGAGTAACCGTGGAGTTTCTTGCCGGCTCTTCTCCATAGGAAACGACCAATTGGAACCCTGTACCTAGCTTCTGACGTTTCATAAGTGCCCATGTGAAATTAAATATTTTTACTTTTTTATTTTGATGGGAGGTGCTATTCCAAAAAAAAAAACGATGTCGTTGGTCTTGTAAATAATTGGACCCTTTCCTTTCATTGTAAGAACGGTATCTAATATTTCAATGATACTCTCACATCCCTTCAATACGCTAATATTCAATTCCCGTCCAAAACAGTTGAACTCTAGTTTAACCTCTTAAGCTCTAAGCGTCTCCCTTTTCCGTGTGGGAGCCAAATAATTGCGCTGGCCGTAATTTGGACGGCGCCCAACACCGATCATTGAGCAGATATGAGTAACCGATGTAATATGCTAAACCACGTGCCGCATTATGTGTATTTTGTTTTACGATGCCCATTGAGTCTGAGATATAAATAAGGAATGTTTATCATAATATTCCGGGTTTTCGTAAATACTAAGGCAGCGTGGTATGTTCATGAATACCTACCTAAGTATTTCAGAGCCGCTACAACTAAAGCCGCAAATACAAACATGCTTGTTAGTTGCACGGAACATGTGCATGTAGCTGGCACACCATCGTGGCAGAACAACTTCTGATTGGTAAATGTCACAATTGCATGCAAACTACTTGTTGGAGGTATAAGAGAAGCTTTATATATCAGTTAATGGAATAAGTATTCAGCATAATGTCCCCGATGCTGGGACTCAGGCCTCCTCTGTTCGAGAGGGAGTGGGCTGTAATCTACTACGCTAGCCCAGTGCGGATTGTCTTTGAATTTTTGGTTGGACCTGCATGTCCTAGCGTGCAGGTTTCGCCACGAAGTTTTCCTTCACCGTTTTGTGAGCAGTGGAGCGTTAGGAATATTGCCATAGGTGTTCTAAGCTGGTAGACAAAGCTGATCATCTGCCTAGCCTTTTCCCAACTATGTTGGGTCGGCTTCCAGTCTAACTGGATGCAGCTGAGTACCAGTATTGGCTGGTAAACAAAGCTGTGTTATAATATATCGGAGTTTCCATTTTTCCGGCACACATTATTTATATAATTACTAGCAGTTTCCCGCGGTTTCACCCGCATAAGTTTCGACCCCGTGGGAATACCGGAATCAAAAGTATCCTATGTGTTAATCCTAGTTATAAACTATGTGTGTGCCAAATTTCATCTTAATTCAATCAGTAGTTTTTACGTGAAAGAGTAACAAACATCCATCCATCCATACATCCATCCATCCACACAAACTTTCACATTTATAATATTAGTAGGATTTTAGACATTTTCACGATACTCACGTATCGTAGCAGCGGGTAGAGGGTTGGAAGTGGGTAAAAGGGGTTTAAAAACATAATTTGTAAAGCTGTTAAACATTAACAATCCTTTTCTGCTACCCTATTAGGGAAATACCTCGAGCCTAAAGTTAATTTCTTTCTCTTTCTGATGAGGATTAATTAGTCGGTGGGTAAATCTAAATTAATGAAAGTTTAATACCTACCAGTGGACTAAACGTCAAATGAACACCATTATTTGCAACATACATCAAAATACATCTTAAACATTATTGACATCGATGAAGGAAAACATCGTGTGAATTTGGAACAAACAACATCGTGACAAACATCGTGTGGAATATTCGGTTCGGCCATGTGTCGGTCCGATCCGATCACTCGAATGTGTCACTTCGGAGTAGACCTTCTTGACTTGTAGTTAATATATTATATAAGTTTGGAATCGCCAATCCGTCTTGAACAAGCGTGGTGGTCAATGCTCTTCTCTTTATGAGAAGAGGCCTTTGCCCAACAGTGGGGCAATAATAGGCTAGAATTATTTTACTACATTTTGGTATAATGTTTAAACAAAGGTGTAAAATTGGAAATGTTTTAATACCACATACAAACAGGACAACCAAAATATTTGCCTTTATTGGCGTTCAAATTCTAGGAAACGTACAAATAATACGAAATACCCTTTGCTCCAAAAAGGCCGACATATTTGTTTAAAAGCAAATACACGTTTAAATTTGTGTTTCAATACCGAAAAATAGTGAATGCAAATACATCATATTGCATGTTTGTATTGACACGGAATTATATGTAAAATGGTAAATGGTACAGTCACGAACAAAAGTATGTATACACTCGGCTTTATTCAAAAGCGATTTACTCCTTTATTTTTTAATGAACATGTATGCTGTTACGAACATAGCATTTGCGAACCCATAGGTTTTTGTAATGTGTCGTATTTCAACGTTGCTTTCGTTATTTCACGAAAAAATCGCAATTGAAAGTTGTTAAGTGTTGACATATTGGTGCTCGTGACTGTACATTATGGTTTTAATGGAAGTTACATTGCCTCATAGAGAGGGGCTCGTGGCTAGAAAATAACAGCCGCACGGGTCGATCAAATGTACACTTGCCGAGGCCGGTGCGTAGATAGACGTAGGAGCCAATAATTTTCCCACTGCTGGGACACAGGTCTCCTCTCGGTGAGAGAGAGTGGGCCGAAATCCACCACGCAGGCAGGTTGGTCAGACATGTCATCGAACTTTTGGTTCCAGGACGTGCCGCTTTCCTCACGATGTTTTGCTTCATCGTTTTTAGAGCAGAGGTTATGGAATAATTTACACAAAGTAAAGCGCCTGTCTAGGTTCGAACCTACAACTCCGCGCAGTCGTTACCACTGGAGCACCACTGCTCTTATTATATGTAAATTGAATAAGAAGATCTATACATATTATAAACTGAAGTCACTTTTCGTGTCTGTCTGCGTGACCGTATTGTTCTTCTAAACTACGCAACGGATTATTTAGAGAATTTATCACGGAAGGCGTATGTGTAATAAAATATAATAAAGAAATCTTCATGTTCTATCAAATCATAAAAACCGTGCGAAGCAGGGGCGGGTCGCTAGTTAAAAATAAAATACTAATTAAATCCGATACGCTTCTTGGGGTGAGGGACAAAATAAATGAAAAACCAAGAACAACCACCTCACGAAAAAAAACAATTAAAAACGAAGATACACCTTTTGGTAGGTCAGAATTAAGCCTGTATAATATGTCCAATTGGGGATTCTACCGCACATATCCAAATTCGACTAACCACTGGAAATCCAATGAAAGCTCATATATTAAATAGGTTCAGTATTTATTAATAACGTTGGCACCGAGTCCTGCCGAGCTTCATTTTCATGTCGAAATTATTGCAAACCTGCTATGTATGTAAGTTAATTTAGATAACTGCCTCTGATTTTTAGCCCATGTTTTCGGAATGAACGAATTTCGTTTTGAAAAATTCAGTTGGGATCGCGCATAAGTTTGCAAGTATCGTGGAACAAGATGTCAAGGACCAGTTTTTGGAGATGATCCCATATATCTTACACACTTTCATCTTTCACACGTTTCTTAAGAAAATACAACACAAGGAGGAAGACAAATGACCGCCAAAAATGACACTACCCTAAAAATAATTGCTTCGCTTTTCTATTTTCAGCCAAAACACGAACAATATTCTACACTCCCAATACAGAGAGATTACATTATAAAGATTCCTAACGACCTAGTATTTATAATAATTAAGTTCAGTTTCAAGTTACTCTCAGCTTAATTTTAACGTTATAATTGCTTCGTTATGAACTGCTACCGAAGTTAGACCACTATCGCAGTTACACGAATGCTATTGAACGAATTTAAAGCCACAGAAATATAAACAAAGGTGGGTTAGTTTTAATGGAAATGAGATTAACAGTTTGAGCTCAGATTTATGAAAGAGAAGAGAACAGGGATTTGAGTTTATAGTTTCCAGTGATAAACCCACCTTTTCTCCAGCCGTGAGATAATCAGAAGCAACGTATATCAAGGAAGGAAAACATCGTGAGGAATCTGGCATATTCTAGAACAAAATATTTGAAGACATGTGATATCTACCAACCCGCACTGAGCACGCGTGGTGGATGACGGCCCAATCCTTCTCGAAGAGAGGAGGCCTGTGTCCCAGCAGTGGGAACATTATAGGTTGATTATGTATGTGTAACGCACATCACTGATTTTCATTATAACACAGGACGAAATTCCAGCATCAAGACGAATTAGGGGTGTAAAACTGCAAGTCTTAGTCTACCTCTCAGTAGAATGCCAGTGTGACAAACATCATCAAAAGAGGTCAAAATATAATCAACAAAGCTGAAAGCGGTCCTTTGAAATGCCTTTACTAGTAAATATATTTACACTAGAGTAAGGTCTGGGGAGCATTCAATAAATTCTTGTAAGTGCGTGGGCGAGGTCAATGCTCTACCCTCTCTAAAGATTCTATATATTGAGTACAAATGTTGTGGCAAATTTTCGACTGTCGTGTAATTGATATAACTGAGAATTGAAAGGAACAAAGTGAGTTATTTTCTTATTATTCATATTGTTATCGATAGAATTTGGTTTGAAGCCAAGAAAATGTATACTAACCAAACTGAATGATTCGATGTTGTTATTTATTTATGATGCACCGACAGCAGTACTTACATACAAAGAATTAAAACAGAACAATAAGATAATAAAACTATATATATATGTTTTGAATTATATGCAGGATACACAGTATTCACCATAAAACAACCTCGTAATGAACTTTAAAAAAACTCACCATGATAACATAAATTAGAAAACACAATTTAAAATGCCGAATGGTGAATAATAAGTGTAGTTGATATCTAAGATTTAATATGAACATAAATTTACATAATCAGCTATTCATGCTGTTTTGTATCGTCTATATAAAAATATAGAAAATGGTTATACAAAAACTAGAACATGAAGTAGCGAACGACCACCAGAATTAAAAAGTTAAGAGGACCACAAAGTATCCAATTACAAATTCACCAATTTTGTTTCACTCGGAACAGGTCCAGCCGCTAAATAAAAAACTCTGCACCAGAAGGACCAAATAGAATTACAAAAAGGACCAGAAAAATATATAGTATAAAACTCTGTAAGCGCAACAGCTACAACATTAGACTGTTGTGCTACTTTATATGCGTCGAAGGCTTAACCGATTTCCAATTCAGGAGTTCGGATTAGAATATATAAACTAACTTCTATCACGCTCGGTTTAACTTCTAGTTTACTTAGCACTGCCTCCATAGCTGTGAAATGGTTGTTTCTAAACGGTTGTCTTGTATGCTTCATTAGTCTTGTAAACGGGTTTTTATTTGTTATGAAAATATGAACAGCTCGCCGGCACATGACATACATAAACTCTGAGAGGTTTCATTGTACCTACTTATCCTAAAATTGCAAAATATGCTCAGTGTGTGGGATATAAATAATAATAATAATGTATTTAAAAAGAGATACCATTCTAGGTTGAAATTGTGCATCATCATCTCCAAAAGTAATCCTAATGAGCTTATCCTGCGCATTAACTTTACCAATTTTATTGTGATTGTGTAAGCATTGACCAAAATAACAACTACAAACTTATGAGCTTTGGAACGAGATTAAATTGGAAATACCTTAAAGGATCAGGGGTTTGTTAATCTTTTGAAAATATAAGGTAAGAATAAGAAAACAAAAGCTCTGAATATTAAAAAGAAAGATGCTGCCGAAAACATATATGAAGATAAAAAGGTAATTGGCAACAATGATGAACAAGCAACTCAAGTACACAAAGGTCAAACAGATCCTTATCCTTGACCAATGAACCTTAAAGTTCATCTCCACGGAAACAATAATTCCTGTATAACAACCCTCGATTTCGAGAACGAGACGGCGGCGGCGAGACGAAACCCGTAAACCCTTGAAAAAATAAACCGACATAACCTCAAGTTTATTTCAACTAATCCAACTGTAGACACTCGCAGAGCTCATAGAAAATTCTAAGAGTTCGTTGACCTAGAGATACTTTATGTAGACGGTGACGATGCAAAAGACGAGGGACTGGCGAAGGAATATAGCGAAGTTTTATTCCTTCGCCAGTTCCTCGCTATAAATAGTTTAATACTAGATACCTATTTATTTAAAGATTGTAACTTTAATTTGAAAACAAAAGATACGCATAGAGCCTTATTAAAAACCACACAAGAATAAGAAATTATACAGACGTCACTTCAACAATAGTAAAAAAAAAGATTTCTAAAAATACGACATCAACCTGCTTACTCTTTCTTTCAGCTTATCTAATTGCTTACCCTTGAAAAACCTCCTTGAAAACACAAAGGGAGACCTCAGACAAGCCTTTGTCGAGTCGAAGCAGACGCGAGATCATAGATAAAACATAGTCCAATTACCGTGGTCCTATTATCCGAAGCACTGATTAACTTGGCTATCGAAAGACTGGTTTGAATTGGTCGATGGGCCGCCTTCGCTAATGACAACTGAGGTTAGATACTTCTTGGATAAATATCCATTGATTTTGTTTTAGAAATATTGGTAGAAAGTTTCGGGTTTCGTAATCGAGAATTGATGAGACTTTGAAGAGTCAACAGTTTCTTAGTTTACTTGTATATTTAATCTAAGACCTGTTTTGAAAAACAAAACGCACTATGCTGTAAAAGTTATGCCTAGTCATATATAAAAACAAGTTTTAAAATAAATTTGAGTCGACGTCTCTAACTTGTTTTCGTCGGAAAAAATAGAAAAATTGCATACCCTCATGATGTACCAAATAATAATAATTGATGGTTTGCTTAGTGGTTTTCGCAACATCAAATGAAGAATCCACAATTTCTAGGCATATGTCAATGTAAACGTAAATTATACTGATTCTGTTGTTAAAATAAAACCTTAAGGGGTAGAATGTCAAATTCCCAAAATGTTCAACGGCTTCAAAATGTTAATTTCCCAAAATGAATTTAAGAACACAAGAATCTGCACCGTGATTCAAAATATCGAAATTGAATTCGCATCAAATGTTTCACTGATGGCTTCACTTAACAGATTTCAAACTTGAAAATGGAACTCTCAACTTGTGTCCGCGGGGAGAGATGTCGCTGCACGTCGCCGAGAGAAAATGGCGACTAACATGGCGGCGACGTGAAACGTCCGACATGTCGCCTGTTTGACAGCCGCTGGGGATATTATTGCAACAGCAAACAGGGTAACCTACATGTTGATAGGTACTGATATTTCTATTAAAAAAAACTAATAATATATTATTTACGCCGTCAGTTCTAAGTAGAATGTTTCCTTTTGATGAAGTAACAAGACAATAAATAAAGACAACGATAAAACTAGATCGCCTAGTCGTGGAACGAGAGAGAACGTTTTATTTATCCAGACCGAACAGATGCCTCTCCTGGGATGTAAGGAAATAGGCTTGGAAGCATTTGCAAACCAGAATGCGAATTGATAGCAATCTTTTCTAGATTTCTGCAAGACTTGGACGTCGATTTGTTTGGTTTTTGGTTCCAATAGCATTTCCAAGGAGACATGTGCTTAAATAATACATTTTTGCTTAATTTTCCAAGCAAAAATGTGCAATTCATTTTGAGAGAACGATTAGAATATTTAAATTGAACTAAATTTGGTTTTAAAACAACTCCGATTGATATTTCAATTTGAATTAGGTTGTCATTGAGGCCCTTGTTCATTATTAAACTAAAGCAATCAAGTTTTCAATTTATTCCGTCTTTGTTGAGGTATCGAATTATAAAGAAACAAGGGACCTACTTGGAAATGGCTGAAACTTTATATTTTGTTGATAAAATGTACCTGCGAAGCCTTTAATCAATGGTTTTTAGGTGCCGTCAAAAAAACTGTGAAATTTGAACACCGGGAATTACAAAACAGAGCATGAGCACGAGGTAGTTTTATTTTATTTCCTGTGACTTGTGTCGAATAACATTGTGATTTTATTAGCAGTACAGTAGTACTGCTAATAAAATCACAGTGTTAAGGCAAGGCACATCGTTTCACTGAAATTGTATCCGTAAAATAACAAACGTTTTTAAGATACTGAAACACGAATAGCATAATCAGCCTAAGTATAATGTTCTTACTTTTGGGACACAGGCCTCCTCTGAGAAGGAGTGGGCCGTAATCCACCACGCGGGCCCAGTACGAGTTGGTAGATGTCACATGTCTTCGAATTTTTGTTTCTAGTTCACACTTGTTTCCTCAAAATCTTTTCCGCTTTGAGAGCAGTGGTGATGAAATAATTTACACAAAGTAAAGCGCCTTTCGGGGTTCGAACCTACGACCTAGAACTCGTAAGTCGCGGCCGTTTCCACTGGGCCACCACTGCTCGAATAACCCTGACACAAATCGAAGAAAAACAAGACGTTAGATAAAATTATTAGGGTGACATAAATCCTGTCGCCCAATCGGAAATCAACAATAGAATCGTAAGCTAAGGTCCCACTGCGACTTACGAAGCGCCGCCGACGCGCCATGACAGGAGAAATTTGGACCGTAGCCAGATCTACCCCTAAATGTTACTTGACAGTAACAAGTTTCAGGACTAGGTAGAAGCAAAACTTGGCGAGAAAGTCTTGGGTAAGGGTTAATGGACAAATGTAAACAAGTAACGTCGTATCTTGTTTGCCGAAAATTTTTAAGGTAATTTGCACTTCTGGGACGGACTGTGCTTTTTTTGTCTTTGGAATTGTTTTAAATTATTCGTTCCTATCTGCTAGATTAGGTTTAAGGTTTTTTGTTATCTTGTTAATGATGAACTTCTTTTTCACGAAAACGATTTTTGTTCTACAGTTTTCTTTTGTTTATTTATGTAAACGAGGGCTGGAGTTGCACGCGTAAAAGATAAAGAACAAGTAAAAACGTACTGTAACCATTAGCTTCAAAAGCTTTAAGTAAATAAAAGTTTGATGAAATAATTTCATAATAAATTCAATCTGTATAATAATTAATTCATAATTTGACCCAAATGTGGATTTAAGAGCACTCATTAATTATTCAGAAGTATAATTAAAAGGCCGCTATGTATGTGGTGTGGCTTAGTGGTTAGTAGGTACATGAAATACTTATAACAATTGTTTATGATTGAATTTGTGTGTTTTGTAGAACTAAAAAAATACATTGTTAAGAGACTATACGCAATATACCGTAGACGCATGTCGCTTGTGTGTATGAGTACTTAATCGAAGTTAAAAAACTTCAAATCGCATGGAATATTAATCGCTGAGCAAACGCAGAACCAGACGTACTGAACATAATATAATTTAAAATGGATAATTTACATATTAAGTGCATATAAGTTTAGATTCTAGTATCTTATATTTTATTTAGCTAATCAGACACAATAGTTACTAAGTTTTTAACATGATGATGGCCATTTACAAATTTTCACACATAGCATAACAACTAACTATGTATGTACTAGGTAGCAGACAGTGTTACTTTCGCATACTTCATATTCGTCTAAAATGCTAGGGCTATGTTATCTTGTCGAATGGCTCTTTGCAAACACTTCTTGCAAAGAGCCTTCTTTAATTTGGGCACATTAGTATTAAAGAGATCTATGTATGTCAACTTCCTGGCAGGTTTCAATATAAAATATGATGTTATAAACGACTATTTTCATAGTCATCTTATTTTATTAATAGACGAGTAAAGAAAATATTATAAAATAACACCACGCCCAAAGAGTTAAGCAGAGGTGTACAGTAGCGGTCCAAAGCGGCGCGCCAGTTTCACGAAGCAATAGATTGACACTTCTGTTTAACTTACGACCTTCTTCTAATGAGTAATTCCTATACTTTAGTATACACACACACACTCAACACACACATTCTCGCATTCGTTTGCAATTACTTTGAATACTTAATCACGGTATTGACATAATAAAAGCAAACAAGTAGGTCAACTCAAGCCCCGAGCGAGCGATAATAGCCTAAACTCGTAGGGCTGTCACTTATACTTTATTCAATCGTCAAAAATGCATAGTCAATCTCTATACAAAACAATGTTCCCCTGTAGGGTAAGCATCAGGGACCTTTAATACAAAGTTTTTTTTAATAATTTTTTCTACACACGGCTACACATCAAGCTATGCAAAACCAGTATTAGCTGACCGTTCATTGTGAGAAAATATCATACAAAGTGACGCCAAGACAAACTGGTTTTATATAGCTTGACGTTTAGCCGTGTGTAAGTACATAGACCAGAAGCCGACTACATATTTTTCATTGCCTACGTCATTTTATCTGTTTAGTTATTTGAAAAATTCGATCGAAATATGACTAATAAAAACGTGGTTTTACTGAATCATGTATTTATTCAAATAAAATGAAATGATTATGAAGTCTTTGTAGTTAAAGGAGGTAGGTAGGTACACGTACAAATTATTTATTACGAGCAGCAGGGCAGCGGCGAAGCGTGCGCGGGCGCGGGCGGTATTACCGGCGTCACAGCCACGACTGGCGCACCTTTAGCAGCGATAAATTTTGTCAGTGTGTGCGTGCGACGACGCATACGTACGAGCGCGCTCACATACAAACCGCGCGCGGTGCGAATGTATGAAGATGTCGTACTTATTTGCTTTTACTATGGTATTGACTACAGTTCACTTATTCGTAAAATTTTAGGATTATACCCACAGATATCAAAATAAATAAATTATAAGGTAGATGGATGCAGTTTTAAAGAGTCATTCAACCGCGACTAAATAGAACGTTGTTCATTGTGGGTTAGCGACGTGTGTTCTATATCTAAATATTAGCGGTGTTGTAGTTCCTTATAAAATGCAAGCAAATTTGAACATTGAAATTAAAGCGAATATTATTGCGCTGCGTAAAATTGGACTTAATATAACACAAATATCTGATGAAACCGGACTGAGTGTAAGTGTAATGATTAAATTATTTTATTAAACAATTTATCTTATTAAAGTAGAACTGCTGATCCTTATTTTTTTAAAACGTTTTATAAAGTCTAAATAGAAGAAAATATAATTCCGAAGTAAATTTATTTACCTAGATTATTGAATGATGGATTAATATAACTATATTAATTCTATAAATATATGTAACATCTCTTGTCATTATAATTTTGTTTCTAAATCGTAGGTAATATTAGTATTTTGCTTAGTAGCCTAACAGTACTCCTTTTTTTTATTTTAGAGAAGTAATTCCATGGCCGGCACGACCTCCTGACCTCAACCCCATAGAAAATCTATGGGGTTTAATCACACAGCGATGGGACGCAAGGAATGAGAGGACTGATGAGCAATTGAAGCTGCATTGCCTAGAAATCTGGGAAAATATAAGAGGAACAGACATAATGTAGTAATATTGTAGGGTCGATGCGCCAGCGTTTATTTGATTGCATTGCTAATAATGGGGGTTATACGAAGTATTAAATTATAAGTTGATTATAGCAATACTAAAATTATATTGTGATATCCGTAATAAGGATTATTTTGAGGTTTAGCTTCAATCTTCTTTTCATAATGAAAATGAATACTTAAGCTATAACCGCAATAAGTCCTAATAAATACGATTTGTTAACTTTGACATTTGAGATAGGCAACTTATGTAGGCTACTACTACTGAGTAATTTAATTGTATTGTGACAAGGAGTCCGCACTTTTTTTATTTACGTGGGTAGATTTGCTAGTTGTAGTTTGTTAAAGTACTCTAACAAACTACAACCAGCAAATCTACCCACACAGTGGTAATTAAAGGACAATATTATAGACTATATTACGTGCAACGAATTTACAAAACGCATAATTACGGTGAACCGCTATTACCTGCTTAACTTCAATAAATTGTTCTTTATGAGAAAATAAACTGTTTTAACTAGACGTTTATTTATTTCTAGTTTATAAAATTATAACGAATAAACAATTTGAAATTACTTATAAAACATTTTTATTTTTAACCCCATATTACAATAACAATATAATAATAACAATATAATAACTTATTATTATCGTTTATTAATCTATCGAATAATAAAAAAAAACCGATAAAGATTATTGTTGGAAAAGAAAAATTAAAAGTCCCATCTTGAGATTGGAACCCAGACCTATGCGTTCGATAATCTAATACGTAAGACTACCAGCTATCGGTACTTGATGAAATGACTTCAATTTTAGCAATGGTATGAACCAACCAAAGTCATGCGTAATTACGTAGCCTATGTGCAAAAGCGACGGTATGTTTTTTGTTTCGTTCGACGCCAGCCAGTGTGCGAATTCTGAGATGTGCGTTCTGTGTTGATACATCACTACACACAGACGTAGGTACGGACGTTACCGCGCGTTCACAGCAATACAGTCCTTAAGCTGGTAATCAATTAATGACTCTTGACTGTACCTATGTATAGTATACCCACATTTCGCCAGTTATAATGAAGTCCCATGATTACATGGGACTTCATTATAACTGGCGAAATCGCTCGCCCCCTATTAAGGGGGCGAGCATATTGCTACAAATCCAGATTCCGAGCTGCTACGGAGAAATACCAGCACCCTAATTGCGTAGGTAACACACGATCAATCGGAGTCTGAATCATTTTGAAGGAAATTGCTAATCCATTGAATCATAATTTCGAAGAATTTGTCTGCTCAACACGTAAATAACGCAATGAATGTTGTTGAACTGTCAAAATGAAACCGATTCCGATTGATCGTGTGTTACGCAATTAGGGTGTAGATGGACAAACCCAATAACACATTGCCCGACCCGTATTGAACCCAGGACCTCATGTTCAACAGTAGTGTTTGCGACTATTAGAGCCACTAGGCAGTCAGAAAGAAAATATCAAGACAGTATTCTCTAAAAAACACATAAAGATAATTGTTTATTATAACATTACTACAATCTAGAAGCTGTTAACATGTTTGTTTTTATTTGTTAAGAGCAATCTAATAAGCGTTTGTTTGTTAGATTTTAAACCATACTAAAACAGACTTTCACAGGAAGCGAAGCTTTGCCTCTACTCAATAATTATCTATGTTTTAATTAGTTACTTTTTACTTAGTTATATTTTAGTTTCAAACCTATATTTAACGCCGATTAAAATATTATTTACGGAGGTTTTTACTGGACCGGAAGGTTTTACATTATCTACATTATAATAAGTTATATGTAAAAAGACTAAGATACATTATATAACATAACATCACGCATGTCTTCCCCGGAGGGTTGTACCTATAATACACCCACATTTTGCATGTTATGTTTACTTAAACATAGAAGGTGAGCCTATTGCTTACCGGGCACAAGTGCAAGAATTTCACTACACTACACTATACTACTGAGAAATACTGCTACTGAGAAAAAATCCTGATAGAAAAATCCAATAGCACATTTCGCTACCTGAGAATCGAACCCAGGACTTCAGGCTCAGCAGTAGCCCTTGCGATCACTCGACTAAATAACTACCCACATAAATATGTTCGCTAAAATAATATTACTAATATCGATAAATAAACACTTCCAATATCACAATAGAATCTGCTGAAAGCACGCTGAAACTATTTTTTGCTGGAGATGCCAATCTTGACAACAAGCAAGCGAAACTTTTTGCGTCTTGGGAAAAATCATGTTGCAAAAGTGTTACAGCGATAACTGGGCACCGCTTGTGTAGAACTTGTGAAAATATATCAAAGAGTTGCCAACATAAAATGTTTTGTAGAGAAAATCTATGTTCTCGATTTTACAATCAGCAGTTTAGATTCTGTCAAGGAAGAGAGATTATTTGTTTTATACGTGTAAAATGTTCTAAGGGCTGATGTACTTTTGCAATGGGATTAACATGATAAGCTAGAAACGAAAAATAGTCTGTTTCAGCAGAATTTTGATTCGATAGATAGACTTGGTGATAACAAAAGATGTTCATCTTCCATTCAGTAGCAAACCCTTGATTCTTTTAGTAAGTAATATTGTGAGAGGTAGACAGTGAACTATATACCATTTCGAAAATGCGTCGTTAGCTTTTTCTCTAATGTTTCTTGTGTCCATTTCAATACAAATGCTGCAAAAAGTAATTCTTACTTGCTTTTAGTGGAATTGGTATTCTTAGATTCAATTTCAGCGTTCGCAGGACTATTATCAATTTTATTTCTTTTACTCATAGTCTTTCTATTTAACAAACTATCATTGTTGACATAAGTGACATCTTTATCAGCATAATTTTCTACATATATGTATTTGATACTATTACATATTTTGCTTTATACAATGTGATAAAGAGCTTCAATTTCGAAATGAATTAAAGCTTTTCGATATGAGACGTAAAATGTTGTAGGATCTAGCATCGCGAGCATGTTGTCGCCTTCATTTGTGTTCTCATGTCGCAGCGAGCAAAACTTTTCAGGGGGTGTTTACGTTTACATTAAGTTATATTGTAAGACTGTGTTAAGTTCAAGAACATGTTGAATCCGCTGCTGATTGGCTTCAAAATTTTGCTGAAGCATTTTAGATTCTGATATTTTTGTAGAACTCTGTTTATTCCAATTTTATTAGCACGGAACTCATGTTTATGAGCTGTAAGATCGCTAACTTATACAAAGTGAATTTATTTCTATCTACCTACTTAATCTACAAACTTATACAAAGT
Organism: Apamea sordens; assembly: GCA_945859715.1. NCBI lineage: Eukaryota > Metazoa > Arthropoda > Insecta > Lepidoptera > Noctuidae > Apamea > Apamea sordens. Next base: position 6,027,070 of record OX244002.1, read on the forward strand.
GAATTTATTTCTATCTACCTACTTAATCCACAAACTTCTACCAAACTATCCACACTAAACTAAGATAAACAAACATAATAAAATTGCTTTTAAAGAATTTGACCTAAATAAGAATCAAGATTTTCTCTAACATAGAGACGACGTATATATTTTGACATGCCGAATAGTTAACTAAATAAGCGTTGACCTATTTATGTCGACTATATATCACTGTTAGTAACTTTGAGTCCGTTAACCGAAACTCCGAAACTAATTTGTGGTATCAAACACTTGTTATTAATGTTGCCTTCGTTGTTTTTTATTATTCATTGATTAGATATTATTTCGTTATTTTGTCTTTTCAGGCTACGTTGATTCTACTTTGTGTGGGTTCTCAGTAACTTAAATCACAATTAGAGGGTTTGCTTGGTCCTTTTGGGATTGGAGCATTGAGTTTTGGTCCTTCGCTTTTCTTTCATAGGTTTCTTCAAGGACTGCCAATTAAAAAGAATATGACGTAACTAAAGTTACTTCTATTTTGTAGAACTTCCATTAGATGAAGGAAATGAAATTCTGAACAAGCGGAAACAACTTGCAATATGTGACGGTAACTATTGGCTGTGTGCAACTGTTTGTAGCCAATATTGCGACGGTTACAAAAAAAGATTGCCTCCCATAACTTTGTTGGTTTGCGCAAATAGATACATCCGTATTGCATCCGTTAACAGGTAACTCTTTTGTAAAACATTTTCAGTTAGAAAACGGAAAGTTAAATTATGTTTTCGCTTGCATTTGTAGGTCCACAGAATTCCTTTAGAAATGAATTTTGATTTGATTCATATTTTTGTTTGCATTCTAACAATTCGTTTAATACGGAATTTTTATCGGAATTAATGAATAGTTCCGGATTTTATCAGGACGGAATATTTCCCATTTCACACTTTCCGAGAATTTCACTGGAAACCGAAGTCCCACTCACTATTCAGATTTTATTTGTGCAGTATTTTTTTTAATACCTACTCCACGTCATACGAACAATTTCCGGAATAAATCAGTTTTTGAATTTTATACTAGACTTTTGTGATCTTTTCCGAGAATAGCGTCAATTTGTATGAAATTGGAACTTTGTAGGTACACGTTAGTTTTTAGTTTGAAAATATGTAAAACCTACCCATTTGCAGAAAATTTGTTTTGAAAATGCTCAAACTATTTTTGATTTGATGAAAGCTTTTCTTTCATCCTATATTCAAACGTACACATAGGTTAAATTACAATACATAATGAAATTTTGCTGTTATTTACCACATTACTATCTTCATCTACGAAGGCAACAAATGGAAGCATTAGTGCTGCTATTCTAGCGATTGTAAGCTTCGGTCTCATCTGGATCTTTCTAGAAAATGCGCCATCTTGCATTTCTGGAGTAACAAAACAATCGATTTGAAAATCGAAGAACGGAACAGAAAAAAAAAATGTTGTGACCAAAGAGTATATAAAACAAAAAGAGGTTGAATAGCAAAGTTTGACGTATTTTCTTTATCCAGATTAGCCTAAAGCTTTCTAAACACAAATATATTTTTTTTGAAAACCTTTAACTTACTCTCCGGTCTAAACGTGACTCGTTCTGAAATAATAAAATATTCTGTTAATCCTTTTGTTTTAGCGTTTTATCGCCCATTAAACGTTATATTGTATTGTTAGGTTCTAAGTAACCCTAAACTTGTTTTAATACATTTTGAAATTAAATATTTAATCTTTGAAGATTTATAGATCATTAAAACTACTGTAAAATGCACTCGGTAGAGTTCAGTGTATTCAATGTATATAAAGTTTCTAGCGTATACTAGTTCTTTAGAAAATATATTTGAAAATCTATAGCCTCGAAGACAGCAAGTGAAATTCAATTTTTTTTACCACTAATTTGACTTCAAAACAAATTAAAATACTAATAAAATCATAATACATTGCTTCGTGACTAAACTACTTGAACTAGCACCTTGTCTACAAAAGACGCAATGTACGACAACATTTCGCTATTCAAAGGTACATACTAGAATAAAAAAGGTCGTAAGTGCTCACTTTAAAGTTGCACTTAGGACATTCTTAAGCTCTTTTAGAAATGTTAAGGAGCACTTAAAGCTATCTTAGAGGCCACAGACACATGTCGTGTTTGAAACATTTTAAAAGCATGTGCATTTTCCTAGTCACCCACTAGGAGAATCTGCTTGAGTGTCACTAAGTAGGGACACTTGACGTCTAGTAGATAATGTTTTTTAGTTTTCACTTACCTGTTTATACCGGAGCGTACATGAAACAAAAGAACGTATTTATTAGTTGGATACAAAAAAATAAATGATACGCTTGTAACTACATTATATCGACGTAGGTGTCCAATTATCCATATAACTAATTTAGGGAGCAAGCCTGTTATGATTTGAACAGGTTGTGTATTTTAATTTAAAAAATTTGCATAACATGTATGGAAAATGACAGAATTTTCCAGAATTTTAAAATCAAATTAAAATCTATAATGATTTTTGTTTTTTTTTTCATGATTGCCCGGTAAAAAAATGGGACTTTGGCATTACTTCCCAATCATAACAGTTTGTCCTGCCAAGTCATTTTTCATGAAAATTTTCCCATAGGATCAGAGGGGCAATTCTCGTAATTTTAAGAAGTTCACAATCTGATCTCAGTTTCAATCTGTCAAAAATACTTCTAGTTTCCCCAAATTAGATCAACCTTTTTTCAGATTATCTAAAGTACATACATCTTTTATGGGGTACTGTGTTAAAAGTTACAACAAAATACCTTGTGAAATATTGCAATTAAATTAAAGAAAATTTAAAACTTATATTAAAATTACACTTTGTAAGCAAGGATATTACAAATTAGAGGATTATATCCAAGATAAGAATTCTTGGAAACATGATGGTCCTGCTCCATAGGACAATCTCTAGAGACTAGACAAAATCAAACTGGTTGCTAATGTAATTGTATAATTTATTCTTTTTTTTATTCTCTTTGACATTGATTTACATTCTGTAATTACTTAAAGTCACACCCGGTCTTATTACTCCTTATTTAATTATGAAAATAATCTACTTTTGGAATGTTTGTAAATATGCGAGCACCATGTATCTATCACATAGTCAATTTATATGTCATAGTTTCATTAATTCATTTTAATTCTTTTACCTATTGTGGTATAGTAATTTTATTTTTAGGTGCATCGTCTTCACATATAATTATATAATTAATGTATGCAAAATATTGTAAAACATTTTAAAAGAGTAACGGTGGAGTTTCTTGCCCATTCTTCTCCATACGAAAACTACCTTTTGGAAGGGGCGACTAGAATCAATTTAATTTTAATTTTGACGTTCAAAAGTGCCTATTTGAAATAAATGATTTGACTTTGACTTTGACCCACATTTTTGACAAGTTTTTGACATTGATTGTCGATGAGATGAGATTGCGACTAGATTTTAAACGTTTGTAATTACGAGAATTGGTCTTCAGATGTTTTATAAGAACCAGAGTTTCACAAAGGACATTTTACTCATAAATACCATTCAGGTCGGTAAGCTAAAAAATCTTGCCACAAAACAAATCAACCAACTTTAAAACGAGAATCGTAAATAAACTGTAAACGAAAAAAACAAAAAAGAAAGTGAAGGCTCGAACAGAATCGAAACATGGCCGATACTAAAATAACAATTATTTTCATTGCGTTTCAGAATCTTGTTCAGTCGGATGGCCGTGTTTTTTGCGGCGACGCGCCGACGTGGCGCCAGTCGCGACCCCCTGTATCTACCCTTGGTCGGTGGTGCAAGTGATGAACTGAACGGGAAGATTTTTCTAGAAAGGTACTGTTTTTGTAAATGAATGTTTCACGTTTTTTCAGGGAATGAATTCATTTCTCTCTGGTATTTATTGATTCTATGGCCTTTATATTCACAGAAAACGAAAATAATAATCAGACAGTTAGTAAAAAAATATTGAAAAGATTTAAAAACCGAATGGTGTTTCTTGCTTTTTTTAAAATCCTTTTGGAATGTGACAACGTTGACATTACAAAAGTAGGTGACGTATGGTAAGTAACTGGGCTAGTAATTATTAACAGAAAAGCGTTTAAGTTTAAAAAAAATAACCCTTTCAGTTTATAATGTATACCCTTACTCAGCACATGAAGTTGATAGCAATCTTTTTATATATTAATAGTTCTTACTTCATATTTTACAAAACCGCCTATAGTTTTTCCTTGTACCACAAGCAGAGTACTCTCCGGGCGAGACTCGTTCCCTGCCTCCTCGAATAAACACCCTGTTACCATGTAAATAGCGACTTCACGTTCCCTGATGTACTTACTGAGGTTACCGCGACACATGCTAAATATCTTACAATGATTCACAACAGTACACACGACTTTGAGATAGACTTGAAGTTTTTTATAACAGTTATATGAAAAAGTAATAGGGTTTATGGGGAAATTTATTTCACACATTACGTCAATTTGCTCTATTATACCCATTTTACACATCTGTAAAAGAATGTTAGTTGTGATTTGAATATAAGGACACAGGGTGCGGATGTGGACCTGTGGCGCAAACTAATCTAAGTTTAGTTCTAAAACTCAAAGCAAAAAAATTGATTTATTTGTAATCAATATTACAAATAAATCAATTTTTGAATTGTAAGGTCAGTCAGAAAGATGAAGCTAGTTGCCCATTCCAAAGCGTAGTAAGTACCTATGGGGAAGAACGGGCACGAAATTCCACGGAAACTCTTTTAAATAATAAAATTATTACAAAAATATTGGCACCATGTCCCATAGTGACCACTGCGCTGCCACGAAAGCTCCCGTGAAAGTGACGAAGTTTTTGAGCCAATAAAATCGAATTCACTGTTGTGCTGTGCCACACGACGAAGCAGAAGAGTTGATAGTCAATTTGGTAAACGATTCAATTTCGTATAAGTCAACTACCTATAGGAGATGAGAAGCAAGAGATAAAAATACTTATCTATAAATCAAAACTCTAGAAATAAACTTGGTTTCATTTAACTTTTTGAAAGAAAGTTAAGTTTCCACGAAAGGGTTTACCGCTGCCCTGGAACATAAAGGGCTAAGGAAGGAACACGGGTGGGTTTTAGTCAGTAAGAGTCTGACACTCCCTCCTGCTCCACCCAGAGCGGGAGGAGTCATTTGATGATTTCCCATCATCAAAAAAAAAAAAGCGGTCCTTGTTAGTGTAGGTATGCCATTTCAATAAAAATAAGATTTAATACAATATTCTGTCTATTGACTTGGCCCGTCAGTCGCTTGTCTGTCTATTGGCCCGTGGCTAAATAATAACAGCCGCACAGGTCGATCGGTCAGGTTAAGCTACGCTTGCCGCGGTTGGTCTGTGGATGGGTGACCATTTTTACATACCGAGACCCCTCCGTGCCTCGGAAAGCACGTTAAGCCGTTGGACCCGGTTGTCATTCGTGGATCTTTGACAGTCGTTACGGGTAGTCAGAAGCCCGAAAGTCTGACAACCAGTCTTACCAAGGTGTATCGTATTACCCAGTAACTGGGTTGTGGAGGTCAGATAGGCAGTTGCTCCATGTAAAATACTGGTATTCAGCTGCAGCCTGTTAGACTGGAAGCCGACCCCAACATAGTTGGGAAAAGGCTAGGCAGATGATGATGATTCTGTCTATTGACTTGGAGGCCAGTGACTGTACTAACGACCGCGACTTACGGAGCAGTAAGTCGTACGTCGTTCGAACCCTGACAGGCGCTTTACACTGTGTAAAATTCATCAACACTGCTCTCAAAACGGTGAAGGAAAACGTCGTGAGGAAACCGGCGTGTCTTGGAACTAAAAATTCGACGAAATGTGACATCCACCAACCCGCACTGGGCCCGCATGGTGGATTATGGCCCACTCCCTCTCACAGAGCGGGGGCTTGTGTCCCAGCAGTGGGAACATTATAGGTTGATTATGCCTGTCCGCTGATACGAAAAGCATACAGACTTAACGCAAAAAATAATCTCAAAAGAGCAGTTTACTTGCCTCTGGCAGTTGATTACTCTGTGCAAACGTAAGCAAAAGGTCTTTCAACTAGAGTGCAACTAGCTCAAGGCTGATAAAGCAGGTGGAAAAATATCAACAAGGTTGCCAAGCTCTCCTAGTGACATGTATTGAGTTATTTGCTACCGACCTCAGTAGGGTTGGCACTCCATTCATTATTTATGCGGAGAGTGTACGAACAAAATGTGTGCCACGTTTGCACAGAGGAATGTAGGGACAGATGCTTCAACGAGGATTTGTTAAATGATTTACTTTTTTATTTGTTTTAGCGAATCGGGTTTTGAGTATTTTTTGTTTGTTCATGTGTAATTTAGGGTTTTTAAGGCCGGGAGCGACAGACGGTTTATAAGGATTTCGGTTCGGATTATGATTCAAAAGGTATGAACAAACTAAAGGATGGCGTCGACAAATTCCACCGCGTCGCTGTCGAATGGTAATGTGGGTTGGGTACCCACAGAGGGTAGATACTGGCGGCATTGTCAGGTTGTATGGTAATGCTTGTCCTTTAAGTATATGTATAAGTTGTTATTTATCTACATATTTTGTTTTATTTCCGAATAAAGTCTTTTTTCAAAGGTTGGTATGTAGTGAGTGTAGGTAGGTTTTGCGAAATTTATATTTGATTTAACTTTTAACCTTATTTGTCATCACCCTTGAAAGCAACCCTTAACCTATGAAGTCTTGATTAATTAGACAATTTAAAAAGTATTATTACGTTATCCCCCTAGCAATAGTCCAAAAACCATTTTTTAATTACTTAAACAGAATACTAAAACTTCTCATTATGGAAACATGTACCGAGACTGACCCTGTAGTCACAAAGGTATTTATATCCGGGAAAATAAATGAATTAAAACCCGGGTATAATTAAATATGAGTACTGTGGCCTTCGCACGTTTTTTTACAAATGATCGCGTAGGGAATACTTACACAACTCAAGTAAAATTTAGGACTTTGTTGAAACACGTTCGTGCTTAGAATATTTTCGGGAGTTTTCTTCTTTGAAAGCTAAAATAGAACCCGAATTAGCACGTTTTGTTTTCTTTTTAACCGACTTCAAAAAAAGGAAGAGGTTCTCAATTTGGATGTTCCTTTATATATTTTTTTAATGTATGTTCGGGCATTACTCGGTCTTATATAGACGGATTTCCAAAGTTGTTTTTTTAATGGTTAAGGCATGCCTCAGGGGTGGGTCCTATATAAATTTTATTATTTTTGCTTGGGTAGTTTTTGAGTTAGCTTCAATAATACGATTTTTTTCAACTTGGTTTATATTTATGATGTTTTAATATCTTCCTGTCACTGTTATTTACATAGCAAATAGTGTTATATGAATTTATGTGGGGTAGGTACAACTAAAAAGTGAAAAATAAAATCTTTTTTACATAAAAAGCAACCGAATTGCAAAACAAAAATAGTATAAAGTAAAAATAACTTTAATTTCGAAAGTCGGTGTCGTTGGTTCCGCATTTTCGTTTTTTGACACCGACTTCCGAAATTAAAGTTATTTTTTTCACTATACACCGTGTTCCGGACGATGTACATAAACTTCGACCAGCAGTGCGATTCTGTAACCATCTCACCGTGAAAACTTAGGTGAAGTGAGCGTGGAGTGAGCTGTCATTCCAAATAATGCTATGGATTGACACCACTGACAAATCACATCAAGCTCACTTCACTTGAGTTTTCACGGTGAGATTTTTACAGGATCGACCGGCTGATGTTCAGACCATGGAAACAAGCATTTTTCATTATTGACACATTAATTAATTCTGAACAAACTACTTTCATAATGTGCATTAATTGAGTTACACATTGTATAGTAGGAAGTTAACTATTGTTATTTGATGAAATATCTTTAAACAAACGACTATTTATACATTGTGAGCTCGGCTTACACGATATATAGTACTTACTTAGTAAAGGGGGGGGAAAACAATTAAATACAGTTGGTAATAACCTACACAAGTTGGATGGAAGTTCGTCTGGGTACTAGGAAATGGGAACCAAATCCGGCTTATGTCAGAAGTAGTTATAGTCAGACTGAGTGCAGGAATTCTAGACCTTACATCGGATTTTAGTTTACCTATACTAGGTACTGTGTATGATCTTCTAAGAGCTTATGTGAATAGGTATACACAACAGACTTTACAGACCTAAAGTAGAACAGAATAATAATAATAAGGCCCTGTTCCCGATACCGGTGGGCTCGATCATTATGAACAACTTTTACTATGGGACCAAAACTGAAATCGCGAAAAAAAAATCAGCTGTTCCCTACATTTATATTCGTATAACTCGTCAAAATGTAGGGAGCAGCTGATTTTTCTTTCGCGATTTCAGGTTTGCTCCTATAGTTAGTAAAAGTTGTTCATAATGATGAGTACAATGACCTCTTAAGAGGTTGTTGGTGTTTTACAAATAACCCTGTATATCTGTACTTACATATAAAAACAACTATAATCTACCCGCAACTTCGTCTGCGTAAAGTTACTTGTCTCCCCGACCCACCTCGTCGCATCGCATCGCCTGCTCACGCATTCACTTCGTTTTCGCGTAGCGTTCTTACTGACTTTATTTCTGTATGCTCATTTCCTAAGACCCCTAGCGTGATGTTATATAGCCTATAGCCTTCCCCAAGAATTGTGTTATCAAATGCAAAAATATTTTTTCAAATCCGACTGGTAGTTTCAGAGATTAGCGCGTTCAAACAAACCAAATAAAACTCTTCAGCTTTATTAAGGCGCAGATTTCTCGAAAACGGTCAAAAAGTTGTTTTTTAAAGCAGTGTATCTCTTAAACCGTAAATAATTAGAACCTAAAAAAAAAGTATGATATTTTCAAGTCTTATTTTAATACAGTGATCGAGCCCAAATCATAATTAAACATACATTAATGCATCAAAAAAATCTTCAAACAAACCTCTTCTTTGTTTTTAAAAGCAGTTTATCTCTTTATTAACAACAATAATTATAATAAAAAATATACCATCAAATTTCTAATGCCAAACTGCATCCAGTGATCGAGTAGTTTTTAATAAATAGTTAATATCTAATTTTATACGATTTTATAAACGTTTTTACGACATACGCTTGCTCATTTCCTTGCTGCCTGCACCGCGCCAGTGTTCCTTGGAACGTTGTTGAGAACGGACCTGTGTCGCTTTGCTCCGCAGTGGAATTTTTACGTTTTGTACCGTGAAAATAAAAATGGGAAATAAATATAATAGTGGGAAGAGATGGAAAGCTGCTCGTCGAAAGCGTTTACTCCAGAGTGTGCAGAATATAGCACGAAGACTGTAAGAAACTTTATTATATGTACCTACCTAAATAAAGAATGATAAAAATAAATATATTTCTCGTGAATTTAATACTTCTAACTTAGTAATTAATAATGCCTATAGATATAGAGTACACTATATTATAGGCATTGTTACTAAGTTGAAATTGATTTTCCGAATCATATCACCTGAGTGACTTGAGACTCACCGAAGGCCACAGAGTAAGTACCTACAGTAGGGTCAGCTGTGCTTCCAATTGTATTTCAATGATTTTATTATTTTAGATTGGCGAATAAGCAAATTGCTACTCAAGAACTGGATGATACTGCTTCTCGATTGGATGTTGAGTAAGTACCTACCTACCTACTCATTACAATAGAATGCTTCCTTGGTTTAGTGGTGAAAGGGATATCTTCTCGATCGCGGGTTCGATTCCCACGGGGAATAACAACTTTAGGTGTTGTTTCTAGTTGGGCTAGGACTTTTTTGGGGTCATCCACCGTCGGTAGTGTAGTCAATTAAAATATCCGTTTTTTTTTTGTATACTTTACAGACGGGTGTCGATATCTCAAAACGATAAAACAGATTTTATCAACTTACACTTCAAGTAACAACAATAACAGCGGTCTCAGGTCAGTGGGGTCAATGACCCCAAAAATCATTATTTTTTATTTTGTCTCAAGACATGATGGGTATGGATTAGATATGAGCGCCGATGGCCCATTCCACGGCGGCGGCGTGGCCTGAAAATTTCCACGGCGGCGGCGGCGTCACGGCGGCGCGGCGTGGCCGGCTGTGGGCCTTAGATATTTTTGTAAGAGAGGAGAGATTTATATTTTTTGATAAAGGAACGTATTTGTTAATTACAATTTAACAGTCTTCTAATTAATTGGAGATCACGTTTAGTGAAAAATAATAATTTCATTATTTTCAGTTGAAGAGACACTGAGCGTTTTTAATCACATCACTATCTATCTATAATAAAAACTAAATTTTAATGAACATACTAGGGCTGATTGATAAGTTTCCGAAACGACGAACTTAAAAAAAAGATACGCAAGAAAAAAATATTACATTATATTCTAGCATCTTTTCGAAAATAGAACGCCAAATTTGAATTTAATCGAACGGATGGAATTTGTATGAGAGGACCTAGAACTTTCTCTGTCGTGAATTTTCATAGCAATGGAAAGAAACGAAATTCGTGCGGTGATAAAGTTTTACGTTTTGAAAGAGAAAACAGCAACCCAGATTAAAGTCAAGCTAGACAGTGTTTTAGGTAATTCTGCTCCTGCATTGAGTACAATTCACACCTGGGTAACTGATTTTAAACGTGGAAGACAGAGCTGCGAAGACTTCCCCAGGTCTGGCCGTCCAAATGAAGTCACGAATCCGGACATGATCAAAAAAATTCACAAAATTATACTGACCGATCGGCGCTTAAAGTTGCGAGAGATAGCAGAGATGGTGAACATTTCATCTGAACGCGTTTTTAATATTTTACACCAACATTTGGAAATGAAAAAGCTTTGCGCGCGATGGGTGCCGCGTTTGCTCACTGTCGACCAAAAGCAACGTCGTGTGGACGATTCATCGGAATGTTTGGCGCTGTTTAAGCGAGATCCTAACGAGTTTTTGTGGCGTTATGTTACAGTAGATGAAACCTGGATACATGATTATACTCCTGAAACAAAAAAACAATCTAAGCAGTGGACTGAGAACGGAAAACCTGCGCCGAAGAAAGCAAAAACGGTTTTGTCGGCCGGAAAAGTGATGGAGACTGTTTTTTGGGATGCTCGAGGGATTATTTTAGTAGATTATCTGCAAAAAGGAAAAACAATAAATGAAGAGCACTATGCAAGCTTGCTGCAAAAATTAAATGACGAAATCCGAAAGAAACGACCTCATTTGGCCAATAAAAAAATTTTGTTCCACCATGACAACGCGCCTGTACACACGTTAATGGTTGCAGTCGCCAAACTCCATGAATTGCGGTTCGAATTGCTACCGCATCCACCCTATTCCCCAGATCTGGCCCCGTGCGACTTCCACTTATTCCCAAACCTGAAGAAATGGTTAGGTGGCCTGAGATTTTCATCAAATGATGAAGTCATTGTTGCCGTAGACGAGTATTTTGAGGGGTTGGTTGGTGTATCGGCATTGGAGAAGCGATGGACTAAATGCATCGAGGTAGAAGGAAACTACGTTGAGAAATAAATTTATTTTAAATAGATTTTCAGTTTTTCTTTGTCGGTTCGGAAACTTATCAATCAGCCCTCGTAACTGTTAAATATGTATAATTAAGTAAATTCTATAATAATGTAAAAAACTAAGAACATAAAATAATAAATACATAGCTGCCATGGATAAATACTATCTTAGTTAGCCTCAAAGGATTTAGACTCGAGACCTCGACTCGTCGCGAAGACGCGCGACGGCGCGCCGCGTGCGCCTCTCGGCGACGACGCGTCGACGTGAACTCACGGCGACGACGGCGCGCCGGCGCGGCGCTCATATCTAGTATGGATATCTACTAAACACGACAAAATAAAAAAAAAATGTTTTGTTTGGGGTCAATGACCGCTGTTATTGTTGTTACTTGAAGTGTAAGTTGATAAAATCTGTTTTATCGTGTTGAAATATTATATAGTTTCGCTAGCTAATTTAATTTCACTCTGTATTATTGTTTTATTACTCATAACTACCAGACTGTTAAATACGGGGTAATAATATTAGGCCGGCCACATACAGTCGGAATTCCGTTTCGAAATATCGGTTCGGAATTGAATTTTTTTTTTTGACTTACCTACTTATACCTTTTATACGTTCACGTGGATGAATTCGCGGGCATAAGCTAGTGTATATTAAATCAATATTGTATTTTTCCAGTTCTACTATTGAAAAGCCATCATCATCTATTGTTCACAATATTCAAGCAAATCAAAAGGCATTTCAAGAAGAAAACGGAATTTTTCGAATTTCGTATTATTGTTCTAGTCCTGTGGGATTTAGTGATCTATCACTACAACATCTTGATTAAGACATTATAGGGTTTAATGAAATATTTAGTGATCAATCTATTGAATAAAATCTGAACTTAGTATCCGACAACAAATGACAAAGTAATAGATATAAACATACCTATCATAGAATACATTGTATTATTTTCAAAAATAATTGTTGTTTTTTTGCAGTCCTCCTACTGAAAAGCCATCATCATTTATTGAATTCGATGTCATCATCAAAGTAAAGTGTTCATCAAGTAAAATTCAACCTTTGTTCAAAGGCTTACTATTCCATCAACGACTACTTACACGATAAGAATAGTTGGTCGCCCTAATTAACTCAAGACAATGTTCATGTTCTTTCTCCAGAATTGGCTTACTGACAGGTTATTGTTATTAGTATTAACTTATTTATTTATTTTACTTCGATGGTCCTAGTTTATCATCTGTGACTTCAAGTGACAGCTATGTGACCAGAACCCAGCAATGCGTAAATATGTAAGCAGTCACGCCCTTTATACCTGGAGGCTTTTATTTAGGTAGTAAGTTTTTATTTACATTTTAATTTTAATTAATTATTTTATGAGTACCTATGTATAGTTTTTATTATATTTGTTGGTATATTGGCATGGCTAGATGACATATGGCAAATAATTTAATTTAATGTTCTGTGTCTTGTAATATTAATTTATTTAACATACCTATTATTGTATAAGTATTTTTTAACTGAACAGACAGCTGTGCGTGAAGAAGTGGCGCAACCATCTCCCCAGCAGAGTTTGTTGCGCCACTTCTTCTTCCCAGCGATAGCACTAGCAAGTGGTGAAGGGCGGGCGTTTTTGGGGGACTGTCTTTTGTAATTTTGGCATTCGAAAAGTGCTGATTCTCAGACTAATTTGAATAAATGACTTTCATTTTGATTTTTTTTCTTTCTCACTTTCACAATTTTTTTCACTTTCTCTCTCACTCTCGCTCTCTTTCTCTTTTTTTTTCATTACTAACTAAAAATTGGAACCTGTATAGTCTTTACTCGGCTGGCAAAATCGGAATTCCGTTCAGAAATATCGATTCGGATTTTCGAAGGCAGCAAATCCATACAAAATAAATTCGAAGGCAGAAAATTTCGAATGGAGAACTATTGTAAGTACGTGTGAGGTAGTTCCTTGATTTTGTATGAATTCGTTGCCTTCGAAAATGCCGAATCGATATTTTGAAACGGAATTCCGTCCGTATGTGGCCGGCCTTATTGAACTAAAAAGTTTCGAGCCCACGACCGCTTGTGGCTTCTAGATGAACTTCTGGATAATAAATTAAATTGGGGGTCACGGGTTATACACGGGTCCCACAAACCATAATTCCATACATCGGGGCTCAAAGGGCGTATATATAGCACATTTTGGCCAATTAGAGTTATTTACACCATCTTGTTCAGTTTTTCTTTCTGTATCGATTTATTGGATTTCGTGAAAAGTCGTGTTCATCCTTTGAGCCCCGAGGTATCGATATAGGGCGCATTATGGTTCATGGGCTCCATGAACCCAATATGGCATTTGATCTTCGGTCGGCAGATATGTATATTGCTCAGAATTTCCAGTCGATCTATTCTGCGTTAAAAAAAAAAGTAAGTAGGTACTAACTTATTCACTTTTATTTGTGAGCGAAATTGTAGGGAAAAGCTAATTTAATAATAACTGTCTAAATTCTGCCGCCCGGTTACATTGATAATATTTTCTATTTTATTAATATTACGATTTCTTTGTTTGTAAAAAAATATAAATATACACCACTGCTCTGCAATAAATGCTGTTAGCTACCTATATGTGAGCGTCGCGCGTCTGACACTATGGCAGCTAGCCCTACAAAATAGAAACTTCGTGTCCGCTTCGCGCGTAAGTACGATGAGGGGCGCGCGGGGCATTTTCAGCGGTAACGCCCATTTGAGCAAGGTCAACGGCATAATACCGGGCCTTAAATTATTATCATATACGAGTATATGTACAGACGCCAGCACATCAAGCTACTACAATCTGTCAAATTTCTTTAATAGATTTTCAACTTTATCGCTAAAGCTTTAAGGTCAAAGTTTATTTATTTATTTAAAATTTCGCACAAAAAGGTACAGTCAGCGTCAAAAATATCGGGACGAACAGACTGTTCAAAATGATCTCAACAACTAAGAAAACTAAACTTTGTCTCAATTGGATAAAGTCCTTGTCAGAATGACATTTGTCCTGTACTGTCTTCATTCTGAAACATTCCTTGTGTCATTGAGTTAATATTTCATTTTCATAGTTGCTTAGATCATTTTGAACAGTCTGTTCGTCCCGATATTATTGACGCTGACTGTACAAAGGCGGACTTAATTTAATGCCTTAGGCATTCTCTAAATTTCGGAAAAATTTTACAGTTTCGGATAGCTTGACCTGCTGGCATCTGTACATATGTCACACAGGTATACGAACGAAATAGTGTCATTACGTATCTTCACATTTTCAATTTCAATCTTTCATTTTCAGGAAATTGAAAATCTGTCAAACAGCGATATTACAGAAGATTGTTTGATAAAGAACAAAGAAATTTAATAAGTAATATGCCGCGACCGCGATGAAAGAAGCAAAATAAATCGGTAATCGATAAACTCATATTTCACAGGAGAAATGTTTTCCTGTTTTTGATGAATATATCTTTTCAACGCGTCGGAGTATTGAGGTCAGTGATACATCAAACGAAAGCAATTTTTTTGTGTAATTCAATTACGATGTCAACATCAAATTGACTGTGCGAAAAACCGTGCAATTTATGAAAATAAATATTACTAACAAATATTATGATCGGTAAATTGTTTCACACCCACAGTCACAGCGTACTTGTACACTTGGTTACTTCGTGAGATAAAAACATTATACTACACAATGTTCAGACACAGCTCGTAGAAAGGGAATGCAGAAAGCCCCTTGTTGGTGACCGATACAATAAAAGTCCTCATTAAAAAAAAAAAGACCGTATTGCGGTCAATCTCAACGGAGACTAGCCTTCAGTGTAGAGATATTATAGTGCACAAGTGTGTGCGCAAGCACAGGTGCACTCTCTGTTCCATTACACTCATAGTCCAATGGGACGGCAATCCGACACGACTGGGGAGAGATCAGGCGGAGGACCAACCGCACGGGGGTATCACGCCGCCAACTTCCAAACTCCGGGATGTGTGGCCAATACCAGGGTAAAGGCGTAATACACTAACCGTAGTAATGGGATTTATTTTGACAGTTCTAAAACATTCATTGCGTTATTTACGTTGTTGAGCAGATAAATTTTTCGAACATATGAAGCAATGCATCGGCAATATCCTTCAAAATGATTCAGGTTGTTATTGAAAGTGTTTTACGCAATCAGGGTGTGGGATAATCTTGCTCTGACTTCCTAAAGAAACCTCTCGCCTTTCACCAAAATTGGATAGATAACTTAGCGGTGAAGACTCGTTACCCTTTGTCTAGTGATACCGGTGGAGTTTGTTGCCCATTCTTCTCCATTCGAAACAACATTTTAGAAGGAGCGACTAGAATCAATTCCATTTGATTGTACATTTGACGTTCTAAATTATCTTTTGTGACTGCTTGAAATAATTACTTTGACTTTGATAGAATTGGCCCTCACGAATGAGTTTTGTACCTAGCTACTAATCTAATAGTACAGACGCCAGCAAATCAAGCTACCCGAAACTGTCAAATTTTTCCAATCAACTTTGAACCTCTTATGCTTTAGCGATAAAGTTGAAAATCTACTAAAAAAAATTGACCGATTGTAGTAGTTTGATGTACTGCCGTCTGTATATATTAAAAATTAAAGTTGCCTTCTGTGTATGTCTGTGTGACGGCGTTGTTCTTCTAAACTACGCAACGGATTTTGTTTTTCTAAATATTTTGTACGTGTATAACACATTAATATTAAACTCACATACATGGCAGGGAAGCAAACCATGCATTGAAACGGCAAATTTTTTTTTTTGATTAGTGACAAAAAAATTAATTCATGGTTTCAGTTTGCGCGATGTAGGTATGTGCTCTTTATAATATAAAATAAAATAATAATAATATAAAATAAAAAATATTATATAAAATAAAATAATAATTATAATATAAAATCTCGATGTTTAATCAAGTCGTCAAAACCGTGCGAAATAGGGGCGGGTTGCTAGTATAAGACACTATCAATCTCTATCTGCATCATTCTGATATTGCTAATCCATTGCTTCATATGTTCGAAAAATGTGTCTGCTCAACAACGTAAATAACGCAACGAATGTTGTGGAACTGTCAAAATGAAACCTACTACTAATAGTGTGCTACGCAATTACCCCGCTGGACAAATATAATAAAAAGGTATGCTTAAATGCTTGTTAACATTTATAAGTATTCTTATATCTATCACTAACTTCTACGATGAACCGCATGTAGTTAATATAATGAATTCCATGATCCTTGTAATGTCCATCTCCTCGGCATTATGATCGCATCATAACATGGCCGTCGGCGCCATATTATATTTCGTGACGTCACCAAGTTTTGATTAGTGGCAATTACTGGCAATATGGGAGAAAATGTTTGCAAGAACGTAATACTAGAATGAATGAAGGTTTTCTATGATGCGTCAGAGCATATTGACTGTAATAATATGCTTAGAGCTTAGGTTTCTTTATTAAAGCCTGGAGCATATAACGGATGTATTAGATGTTTAACGAAATAATATTATTATGGTACAGAACATAACATAACACCTGTATTTCTCTAAGGGTAAGGCAGAGGTGCCCCTATACTACACCCACATTTTGCCAGTTATGTTTAAGTTCCATGTAATACTTAGGGGGAGCCAGCACCGGGCTCAAATCCAGATGCGGGATCAGAAACTCAGTGACAGCCCGGAGCTGTCACTGAGTTTCTGAAAATACCCAATAACACCAATAGAACCCAAGATCTCATGCGTTGCGACCACAAGACCAACGAAGCAGTCACATTAAAATCATCATAAAATCAAAATAATAAATATTTTATTTCACATAAACCTACATAGGGCACATATGAAACGTCTGAAGCTAGCACGATTCCAGTCCGTCGTCTATGGAGAAGAGCAGGAAAGACACTCCACGGTAAATCTTTTTAAAATAATTGGGTTTTACAATATTTTCAAATTCTTAATAGGTATGGGAGGACACTGTCGGCTTGTCAACAAGTACAAGGTACTTTTTTTTTTTTTTTTTTTGAGGATGGGAAATCATCAAATGACTCCTCCCGCTCTGGGTGGAGCAGAAGGGAGTGTCAGACTTTTACTGACTAAAACCCACCCGTGTTCCTTCCTTAGCCCTTTATGTTCCAGGGCAGCGGTAAACCCTTTCGGATGGTCCCGCTACCCTGGCAGGCTTCGGCCCTGTGGGGCCCCGTCACTTGCTGACATCTCTTTGAGGCGCGCGTGGAACACGAACACGCCGTCCGGCACGGGCCTAGTCCTGATCGGACGGAGAGCTACCCATTACTCTCCGCCCGCAGGCCCGCGCCTACGGTGGCCGGGAGTCGTCACGCGGCTCCCGACGCCCGGAGCGTCTCCCGCGGCGGCTGAGGCGTGAGGTGCGCAAGGCGCGTTCCCTCGCCCACCCCGCCACCTCCTTCGCTAGTATGACTGCTTCGCAGAAGGAGGTGACTGCCTCCCACTCCCTCTCACCCCGGACCATGGCTTGAACCAGGGCCGGGCGCGAGAGGTCGCCGCCGCTGCCAATCGCCTCTACGAGGACACGGCGGTGCTCTGCCCAAGCAGGGCAGACCTCCACCGTATGCTCCACCGTGTCCTCTGGGCGATCCTGACAGTGGTGACACCCGGGCGTCTCCTCCCGCCTGATGATGTGCAGGAACCTCCCGAAACATCCGTGTCCGGAGAGGACCTGCGTCAGGCGGTAGGTGAGAGCGCCGTGACGTCTCTCTAGCCACTCCTCAAAGAGGGGTCTTACCGCCGCTGTCGTGGCGTGCCCTGCGCTGGGTGGCGATAGTCGCTCCTTCCATGCCGCCATGAGATCGCACCGGAGGTTCGTCCGCTCCGCCGCGGTTTGCCGCGGATGCGGAGTTTCCCCCCGGCGTAGTGCCTCCGCGCGCCAATCATATAGGCGCGCGAGGACTATCGCCTCCAGATCCCATGGTGGCAGTCCGGCAAGGAGGCTTGCTGCCTCGCCTGAGATCGTGCGGTAGCCCCGGATCAGCCTTACGGCTACCACCTTTTGGGGCGCGTTCAGATAGTGTGCGGCTCGAAGCCGCAGTGAACGCGCCCATACCGGGGCCCCATATAGGGCCATGGACCGCACGACCCCCGCGTAAAGCCTCCGGCAGGAGGCGTTTGGCCCCCTCAGGTTGGGCAAGAGCCGCTTTAGGGCGGCCCCGGCCCGTTCCAGTTTGGGGGCCAAACGTCGGAAATGCTCGACGAAGTTCCATCGGCTGTCGAGGACGAGACCCAGGTACCTCATCGTGGTCTCGACGCCGATGTGAACCCCTCCTACCACTAGTTGGGATCCCGGAGGTGGCCCGTACCGAGGCCCATGAAAGGACATGGCCTCGGACTTGTGCAATGCCACCTCGAGACCCAACCGCCGGATCCTTTCCACGACTATCGCAACCCCGCGTGTCATCGCGTCGGCCGCCGCCTGATGCGACCTCCCCTGCGCCAGGACCAGCGTGTCGTCAGCGTAGCAAACTACGCTGACGCCTTCAGGGAGGTCGGCCCGCAGCACCCAGTCGTAACCGATGTCCCACAGGAGCGGCCCCAGAACCGATCCCTGTGGGACACCGCACGACATCTCTCGCCGGTTCCAGTTCCCGTCGCGACCGGGGTAGATGACGGCTCTGTCCGTCAAATACGCCCCGACTACTCGACGGAGGTAGGTCGGCACCCGGTGATACCGGAGTGCCTCCCCAATGCAGCTCCAGGGCAGGGTGTTGAACGCGTTGGCGATGTCGAGTGACACCGCCACGACCACCCCACCCCGGGACACCGCGTCCCCCGTCGTGAGGGCTCTTACGCGCATGATGGCGTCCACCGTAGAGCGCCCCTTGCGGAAGCCAAACTGGCAATCCGCAAGATCCGGCCCAGTCCCCACAAGGTGCCCGACGAGGCGGCCCGCAATCACTCTCTCAAAGAGCTTGCCAACCTCGTCGAGCAGCACTATGGGCCGGTATGCGGACGGAGAGTCCGCAGGGCGCCCCGGCTTCTGAATGAGGACCAGCTTCCCCGTCTTCCAACGGAGTGGAAACTGGCCTCTCTCCATGCATGCGCTTAAGAGCGCCTCCAGTCGAGGCCCGAGAGCCGTCGAGGCCAGGACCCAGGCTTTACCCGGCAAGCCGTCGGGTCCTGGGGCGGTGTTTTTGGCCTTAAGCCTGCCTACCGCCGCTCTCAGATCTACCCCGGTCACTTCAGGGGTGTCGTCGTCGTCGTCCGTGTGGTCCGCTTCGGGCACCGTGAGTGGCGGAGCCATAGGCGGGGGAGTATGCTCCCCGCGTGAAGGGAACAGAGCGCTCACCACCTCCTCCACCAGCTGAGGGCGGAGACTCTGAGTCAGCGGGGGGCCCAGGTGCGGAGTTTATTCCGCACCATTTAGTACAAGGTACTTAACAAAACAAGAACCGGGCATTCAATCATAACATCACAAACATCAATGAAATCGCATGAAATCAATTTTAATCTTACTAGTCTAAGCTTATTGCACTAAAAGCTCTGCAATACAGGGTCAAAGTTTAAACGTCGTTATAGCAGAAATGGATTTAATAATCTATTCAAGTACTGAATTAATAACCACATCTATATACCTAATATTGGCGATATAACTTCATCCTCAAAAGAGAAAATTATATTCTATGCACATGGAAACAGGGTATATTCTCCTGTGCATTTCAAGCGAGGTGCAATGCAAAGGCTTAAATGTGCCAATCCTGCTTTTCACACTAATCGGTCCATAGAGAGTTTTCTCATTGACTTAGTGGCTTTCGGCTTTCAGAGCCAGTGGCCAGAGTCCATAGAGTTCTAAATGTTCTTAGAATTTGCTCATATATTTCGTGTTACATTTATGATAGTTTATGTTAGCACAAAGGTGAGAGTTCGTTCATAAGAGGGACAAATCATATGGAAGTTTGGACCCTCAAAAATCATGGGATTAGGTACAGTCACGAGCACTACTTGCGTGGATGTGACGCATGTCAACCATTTCTTATTGTTCTTTTTCTTTATTTGTTTTTATGTTCTTTTTTGCGTCATGTTTACCGCAAATAAACGTATTTTCTTTCTTTCTTTCACTAATATGTAAACACTTCGAAACTTTCAATAGCGATTTTTGCGTGAAATAACTAAAACAACAATGAAATACGACACATAAAAAAAACCTATGGGTTCGAAAATATTATGTTCGTAGCAACATACAATTTCATTCAATTAAAAATTAGTAAATCGCTTTTTAATAAAGCCAAGTGTATACACATACTTAATATGCTCGTGACTGTACGTTTCGTAGTAAGACGGCAACAGATGTAGAAAGAAGTATTTCTACATCTTGTTCTCTCTCAAAAAAACGACAAAAGTAGATTAAATTCACACTGAGTTTTAATTCATTTCGACGCGTCGATTGAAAATAAGTAAAATAAAAACAGAGCGGGGTTTACACGGTAAACGCGCTAGGACGGAAACCTCTAAGCGTGCTTTCTGCGTAGAAAGCAGACTTATAATTTGAGAGGTTTAACAACATTTACATATTAAGATAGTGGGTAGGGCACTTTGCTCGCAGAACAGATGGCCGATGGGGCCAAAAGGTTCTGGAGCGGCGACCGCGTACCGGAAGACGTAGCGTTGGAAGGCCTCCCACAAGGTGAACCGACGACCTTGTGAAGGCCGCAGGAACCCGTTGGATGCGAGAAGCACAGAACCGGTCGAAGTGGAGGTGCTTGGGGGAGGCTTATGTCCAGCAGTGGACGTCTTTCGGTTAAAATGATGATGATGAAGTAAGATAGTCGTGTTTTTATGGTATGGCTATGGGAAAGTCTACTTCTACTACTAGCCACTGACAAAGATCTACTAAATGACAGCCGGGACTAACGACTTAAGGGAATAGCACCAGGGTAGCTCTCAAAATTCATTTTTTTTACGTTTATTGTAATTTGTAAGTCAGTGTCATGTTGAATGTTAATTAAAATATGATTCGCGAGCGTAACATGTATGTATTTAGAGAATTATAACCATTAAAATCAAATCAATTCAACCATCTTAGTTCATTTATAATCCTTTTGAATGACTATTTCATGAAATATCAGTCAATATTTACATTACATTTATGATCAAAATCTAACAAATAGTTTTAATGACGAGCCTGAATATACAAAACATGTAGGTACTATATTTACAACACCAGTCATTTGTCGAGAAGTTTACATAACAACACAAACAGTCACGTCATTAAGAAATTAATCAAAGCAACGTGTAGGTAAGTAATTAATAACTTGAAACTTGATGCTGGAAAGATACGAAGATAGAGAATTTAGTAGGTATTTGTAAGGCTTGATTACTTTGACAAGAATCAGCACTTTAGATTATTAAAAGACTGGATTGTTTTCATATTATCATCATAATTGTTTTCATATTTCTAGTCATTTCTAGTTCTAGTAATAGTTACTTAGCAGTTTAAGTTATATTTAAATTACTTATTAATGTTAACGTAATGTTAATAAAGTATCACCAATTGTGCTACATTATAAATGAAAAAAATAAAATAAATAATAATAATATTTAATAAGTTAAATAGGTATTTGAATGTGTTTCAACCTTTTATCCCACTTGGATGCCTCTGACCGAACCGCCTCCGAACCCAAGTGGGAAGATGTAACTCAACCTCTAAAAGTGGAGCTACATACCTTGACGGCATGGCAGCAGGGTGGATGTGGTGCCGTAGCGCAAACTATGTCCCACCTTGTATCCTGCCCTTTGTGCCCCAAAAACCTCTGCGCTGCCACTGACGCGACGTGACGATGCCGTGGAGGAGGCGATGTTTTGGGCCGGGCCAATAAGGGCCGGCGCCCACTGGCGGCACGGCACGGCAAGGGATTTTTATGCTTGAAATTTCCATGATGATACCAAAGGACGTCGCGGCTTGCCTAAGGACACCGCGGCATTATTGCTGCCATGAAATTTCAATTTTATTGTTGGTATATATGTGTGCGTGGGGCACACACCCGCCATGTTATTTTATGAATACACGTCAGTACGCTAACAGCAAGCAGAGGTTTCACTTGCCCCCATCCCACGTATTTATCAATTGTCATACTATTAAGTTATATTTTCTATTAGTCGCATAAAAATCCCTTGCCGTGCCATGCCGCCAGTGGGCGTCGTCCCTAAAATATAATTCACTGTCGTGCCATTCGTCACGACGAAGAAGAATTTGTTACATGGGCCTTCAGGGGGTATTTAACCGTAGGACCAACTTTCCATAGAGTCAAAATCACTTTTAAGTACCTACTTTGTAAAACTGTTCTTGGCTTGTAAGGTAAGGTAAGTTACACCTTAAGTGCATCCTAAAATATTTTCATACTCAATTTAACGACGACACCTATAAGTATCAAGTTAACAGCCATTACTAACCATCTGTTACGACCATTACAGAACACCGTAAGTACACCATTAAGTTAGGTAAATAAGTACTCTTTTATTGTGAAAGGTCATGGCCTATAGCTGTAAAAACTCAAGTCATTTTTTACAAAGGCAAGAGGCTCTAGCACCAACTCGCGAAGTAAGTCGACGGCACGGTTGGCGCAGTGGTTAAGCGATTGACTGCTGCGCTGCGTGTCGCGGGTTCGATTCCCGCACGGAACAAATATTTGTATGACCTACATGTATTTGTTCCGAGTCTGGGTGTTTTCTATCTATAATATGTATGTATTTACAAAAAAAAAATGTATATAAGTAGTTTATCAACCATCTTGTTACCATAACACAAGCATTAGGTTGCTTAGCTTGGGACTAGATGGCGCTGTGTGAAATGTCCAGGGATATTATTATTATTATTATAAGTATACGCAACGATTTATTTTTAAAAAGAAAATACTCATTACGCGTACCTATACTAAAAAAACTTGACGAGGTGTCAAGGGACACCCGGATGGAACGAAGTATAACTGGCTTGCTTTCTTTATGAGAGAGAGAGACAGAGAAACACGCGCACACTGCACGGCTTACAACTATAGCAAAAAGTATCGTTCCAACTTTTGGTCTTAATTTTTTCCGTCTAGCCCCTTTCGCAACGCGCGATAAGGAACTTCGTTCCAAAAGTAGATCTTTCCATGCTTGGCTCTTGGCTGGTGCAATCCACTTAATCAAAGGCCTTCGATAAATCCAGGGAGAAAGTATAGACAGGTATTTTCTGGGCCCGTATTCCCGTAATTTAAAACGTTCAAAATCTAGTCGCAATCTCATCTCGGCGACAAACAAATGTCAAAAACTGGTCAAAATGTAGGGAAATTAGACGTAATTTTGACAGATTGAGACTGAGATCAGACTGTGAACGTTCTTAAAATTACGAGAATTACCCCTCTGATATCGTAGTCATTGAACTGTCAACGACTGATGTTTGGATGTTTGTCACTAAATCACGCAAAAAAACGGCTGAACGGCTTTGGATAAAATTGGCACATAGATATTTATAATATAGTTTAACACATAGGATAGTTTTTATCCCAGTAGTAAGTTTCCGTAGGATAATTTCCGACATCCACGAGGACGAAGCCGCAGGCGAAAGCTAGTATACTTATATTTCAATGCCAAGATAACATTTTCCAGTTCCCCGTGTCAGTGTCTCATGAAAGCCAAACTGCTCGGTCATATTTACTTCGTTTTAAGATTTCATATCAACCATAATAAGCCTATAATGTTCCCACTGCTGGGACACAGGCCTCCTCTCTTCGAGATGGAGTAGCCTATAAATCTACCACGCTAGCCCACTGCGGGTTGATACATGTCACATATCTTCGAATTTTTGTTTCTAGGACATGCTGGTTTCCACCGTTTTCCTTCACCGTTTTGAGAGTGGTTTGTTTGCTTTATGCGTGATTCTGCTACAGGATAGTTATATTCTCGACCTGAAATCGTTCTAATTACTTAAAACTTTACGTATTTACCCTGCGCACTCGTGTTATTGTGTCTTAAAACAGAGAAACAAAACATTGGTACCTCCTACTAAGTTGTTTACACGTGTTATTCCTGTTATTTTTCTTTTCAGTCAGTAAAGAAAACAAGACAAAAGAATAGAAGGTACCTATGCAGGAAAAGAAAACAAGCCTGTCTCATTACGATTGAGCGAGGTTAGGGAGCGCGCATGCGTCGTGCACTCGGCGCGTTGCGTAGCAACAAGTGGCTGTGAGTTGTATGTGTAGGTGGGACAGTAGGTTTATTTCGTGCAAGGTTAAAAGTACTGCTTTTAACGTGGGTCTTATTTCATGAATATTAAAACGGGTTTTTTCCCTTGTCTTGCTCCAGTTGCTTATTTATTTATTCAAAATCTGTATCCATAGATCTTTTTGAATTTTTGACAGTTCTTCCATACAAAATCTGTCAGAAGTCAATTTTATTCCACGAACAAAAGTTATGTGTCGATTGAAAAATCAGCTCTATAAATAAACTATAATTAATATACAGTCGCTCCATGTAAAATACTGGTATTCAGCTGCATCCGGTTAGACTGGAAGCCGACCCCAACAAAGTTGGGAAAAGGCTAGGCAGATGATGATGATGAATATACAGTCGAGATAAAAACTCTCACATACAAATTTTCGCCAATGTGACGTTTGTTACAAATATATTTTATCTACGGACACATTAAGTGATATAATTAATGTATATTATATAATTAATTTATATAGGTATGTATATTATTATTAAAACATTTTAAAAGAGGTGGAGTTTCTTGCCCATTCTTCTCCATACGAAAACTACCTTTTGGAAGGGGCGACTAGAATCAATTTTATTTTTATTTTATCTATGACGTTCAAAAGTGCCTTTTATGTGCCTATTTGAAATAAATGATTTGACTTTGACTTTGGTAATGTTTTTGTAGAACACTTTTAAGTTGGTTTTTAGATTTGATATGCGAGATCAGTTTTGGCGGTAGAGAACGTTAGAGAGCCAATGTTCGTATCCTGCGGGGTAATTGTTCACACACTATCAGCAGCAATGGGTTTCATTTTGATTTTTGACAGTTCAACAACATTCATTGCGTTATTTATGCCGTTAAGTAGACACATTTTCGAACATATGAAGCAATGGATTAGCAATATCCTTCAAAATGATTCAGATTGAGATTCATAGTGTGTTACGCAATTAGGGTGCTGGATATCACGCTTATTTCCCCGAAGAGTTAGGCACAAATGTGTCAAACAAACAACGATGACCGTTTTGTCGTCATATTCGGATGAACATGAATTAAGGGGTATTGTGAGTCTATGGTACTCATATTAAATTAGACGGCATGACGAGGTACGGACTAAGCACATACGAGTACATGAAATATTAAGTCTATAAGTATCTTGTATAAAGTCAGGAGCATTGTTGGCCTCTGACAAGTCCTTCTTATTTTTTTTGGTTTCTAAGTAATTTTTTTAGCTTTAACTGCTCCTTTAATTTTACTGTTTGAATTTCCTGTGCGTGTGCCAAATACTTTGTTTTTCTTTCAGATTAATAACAACGCGGCGGATATTACAAAGTTCGTTTTGTTCCATTTGCTACTCAAATTACTAACTAATTCCACCCATTTCGCTAAGTTAATTAAGTAGGTATGTAACAGCAAACGCGTATAACAAACAAGTAAAAGAATATTAAGATTTATTATTCGAAGCAAACTAATTTTATTTGCGAAATTAATGTAAGAAACTGTTATTACGAGATAGATGGCGATGATTTCATAATTACATTATAATTTTGTTCTTAAAATGAGTTACGGGCAATGGAGCGAAGCATAATACGACAAGCGAACAGATCGCGTTAGAAAAGTGCCCAGCAGTGCGATTCTGTAACCATCTCACCGTTAAAACTCAGATGAAGTGAGCGTGGAGTGAGCTGTCATTCCAACTAATACTAGGGATTGACATTATTGACAGCTCACTTCACCTAACTTTTCACGGTGAGATTTTTACAGAATCGATCGGCTGTATCCTGCGCTCTAGAACACGGTATTAGCGGATGTTGGAGAAAACAGCCAGGCTGAAATAGGAGTGGGCCGGACACGTCCCACGAATATACCCGGAGAGATGGGCAGAGATTGTCACTCACTGGACGCCTGATGAAGGACATCGCAGACCACGTAGACCACGGTGAAGATGGTGTGACTATCTAATCATGTTTGCGGGGCCAACATTGCCAGAGCATCATGCATCTGCCTAGCCTTTTCCCAACTATGTTGGGGTCGGCTTCCAGTCTAACCGGATGCAGCTGAATACCAGTATTTTATATGGAGCGACTGCCTATCTGACCTCCACAACCCAGTTACTGGGTAATACGATACCCCTTGGTAAGACTGGTTGTCAGACTTTCGGGCTTCTGACTACCCGTAACGACTGTCAAAGATCCACGAATGACAGCCGACACCAACGGCTTAACGTGCTTCCCGAGGCACGGAGGTGTTTCGGTATGTAAAGATGGTCACCCATCCAAAGACCAACCGCGGCAAGCGTAGCTTAACCTGACCGATCGACCTGTGCGGCTGTTATTATTTAGCCACGGGCCCCTCGCCAACATTGCCAGAGATCGCACAAAAAGAGAGGTATGGAAGGAAAAAGAAGAGGCCTTTGTCGAGTAGTGGGACAAAATAATAGGCAAAAATAGGCAAACCAAAGAAATGAGTCAACAAATTGAATGCTAGCTGTCTACACAGCAAGTATCAGGAAGGTTGTGGTGCCGACTATCAAACAAGCGATTACGATGTCGGTGTCCATGGAGAAAGTTGTTCAGTTTACATAGTTTAGAAGCAGGAACATTTTAAAGAGATACTACAGGAAACTTTCCTCCTTCAAAACAGAAAAGCCACACGACCATACTTTCAAAGGCACACGTAATGAATCGGACAGTCTCCCTCTTCGTTACCGCATCTTAGAGACACGTAACAGACTAGCTCTCACACAATTGCCTCACTGAATAGATCTTATTGCGTCTGAGTGCCTCGAGTTGAGTGGAGGCGAGAGTTTCTTAAGTGGCTGATGATGAGGAGCATATTGTGTGGAGATTAGGGATTATCTTGACTGTAGGGGTGGCAAGATAATTTACACTTTTTACAAGTATCTGAAGATTATAGGTACTGTGAAGGGCTAGATGAGCTTTAAGAGGTACCGGGAGGAATAAAATCAACCTACGGTTTATTTCGTTCAATAATTATTTCGATATATATATAATATACTAGGTACGAATTTTACATCTTCATTCTTTTGCTTGTCAGAATAATCTCATATTTGAAAACCCGTTCTAAACTTGCTTGAATGTTCTAATGGAACCCGCGCTAAATTATAGCCAGCCTGCACTCCACAAGGTTGACTTTAGTAGACAACCTTTACAGTACTTAAATACGTAAACAATGTTTATTTGGGTGTTCTGTGGTTAAAATAATATGACCGATTCATTATTTTTATTTTTGTTTTTATTCTTGTTTTTGTTATTATTTGTATAAGTTTACCTACATTATCTTGAAAAGGCTCGGGGAAGGGCGGATCATCCTAACACAAGCAAACTAATTGCTTATATGGTTTCTCCCCATTGTAATTAGAATAAGTTATTTAAGATGATGGAATAAACACTTCTAATTTTGAAGCTTTCATAGGTCCACCAATCCATTTTAATAACTGTTTAACCACAACATACACCAACTTTATATTTTTATTTTTTTTATTGTGAGCCGTCAACCAAACAAGATACGAGGATTTTATCATTATGGCGATAGCGTCAGGGTACCCAGCGAAATTCCAATTTGCAGGTCAGTATCAAGTTTATGTCGATCTAAACAAGAATTTCAGCCGTAACAAATATTTATTGATAGAATTATAATCATTAAAATCATTAGTACAACTCTCTAAATTCATACATATTACCTTATTGAATGACTATTTTATGAAATAATGTATTGCTGATTCTAATGGTTATAGTTCTGTAAAGCCATACTTATTTGATAAGGATGTGAATCATATTTTAATAAACATACAACCTGGCACTGACCTGCTAATTACAAAAAACGTAAGTAAAGAATTTCGCGAGCTACTATAGCGAGGGGCTCGTGGCTAAATAATAACAGCCACACAGGTCGATCGATGAGGTTCATCGACGCTTCTCGCTGTTGGTCTGTGGATAGGTGACCATCTTTACATACCGAGACCCCTCCGTGCCTCGGAAAGCACGTCAAGCCGTTGGTCCCGGCTGTCATTCGTGGATCTTTGACAGTCGTTACGGGTAGTCAGAAGCCCGAAAGTCTGACAAGGAGCCTTTTGTCTCATATAGGACTTTGTTTAATTTTTCTTTTTGTTGCTTTTTTTATATAACTTGGTTTTTATTTTTGCCTGTGCTTAGTTTAGTGTGTGATCTTCCTGAACGAGTCACAATAAATACTTTTTCTTTCTCTTTTTCTCCCTCTCGGAGAGAGGAGGCCTGTGTCCCAGCAGTGGGGACATTATAGGCTAATTATGCCATTTCAATATTACCCTTATTACCTAGGTTTTCTACTCTAAAAGGTCACAGACTCCCACGATATCTGATGGATTCGCTAATGCACTACTGACATTTAAAGAAGCCGTAAGTATATTGCATCTCCTGCAGTTAATGTAATTACATTTAAAGACCATTCATTTATAAGGCAAGCAGACGAGAGCATTCTAAAAGCTATTTCATTTCCCTGTTGGATAAAAGATTGCCCTGTTAAATTGTTCGTCTGATACTGACAGTGATATGCTTTAACACAACTGCACAAGGACAAGATTAAAATAAATAGCAGTTATCTATACTCTTATTTATTCTCGAGCTACCATAGCGCATCCCCCGCGCTATATCATCTGCCTTGCCTTTTCCCAATTATGTTGGGGTCGGCTTCCAGTCTAACCGGGTGCAGCTGAATACTTACCAGTATTTTACATGGAGCGACTGCCTATTTGACCTCCACAACCCAGTTACTGGGTAATACGATACCCCTTGGTAAAACTGGTTGTCAGACTTTCGGGCTTCTGACTACCCGTAACGACTGTCAAAGATCCACGAATGACAGCCGGGACCAACGGCTTAACGTGCTTTCCGAGGCACGGAGGGGTCTCGGTATGTAAAGATGGTCACCTATCCACAGACCAACAGCGAGAAGCGTAGATGAACCTCATCGATCGACCTGTGCAGCTGTTAATATTTAGCCACGGGCCCCTCTAACTATTTAAAAAGTTACTGGGTAATACGATACCCCTTG
Source organism: Apamea sordens (assembly GCA_945859715.1). Taxonomy (NCBI): domain Eukaryota; kingdom Metazoa; phylum Arthropoda; class Insecta; order Lepidoptera; family Noctuidae; genus Apamea; species Apamea sordens. The sequence continues at coordinate 6,056,899 of OX244002.1, forward strand.
TTAAGACCGGTTGTCAGATTTTCGGGCTTCTGACGAACCGTAACGAAACCGTTATGAAATTATATAAATTAAGTAGAAATCGTAATATTTTCGACCCAGTGGTCTAACAGACTAGTCCTAGATTTTATAGGATCATGTGTTTCGATAGTTTGGAAACACGCAAGGTCGCAGTATTAATATAATTTGGCAAATTCTTATTCAATATAGCTGATTTGATGGCATGCCTCATTTTATTAGGCATGTCATTAAAGTTGTGGAACATCCGTTTATCATAAAAATTGATAATAAAAATTCGAAAATAAGTTTAGTTTAGGATATTAGTATCAGTATATAGCAGTTTAATATCAAAAGAACATTGTTGTAGACTCACAAACAAGATATTTTAAAATCTCCGACGGGAGAAATAGCAAAGCCGATTAGGTACACATCCTAATTTCTACCGAAAAAAAGAGAATATTTTCCAAGTATTAATTTTGGTAAGCAAGGAAGTTGAACAAATTGGAGGGCGGCGATAAGCCTCGCTGATTTTAATAGCTTATGTTTGTAACTTATATTGTACATTTTGCTGGGAAAGCCAATTTATTTTTATTCTATTACAGCAGGGTAATTGCGTAACAGTGGCAATGGCATTCATTTTGACAGTACAACAACATTCATTGCGTTATTTACGTTGTTGAGCAGACACATTTTTTGAACATATGAATCAATTGTTTAGCAATATCCTTCAAAATGATTCAGAGTGTGTTACTCAACTACAAAAAAAAGCATTAAATTGATTTATTTTTCATCACGTTTGCAGTGAAAACCAAGTGAAAAACATCGCAAGGAAACCGGCATGTCCTAGAACCAAAAATTCGAAGACATGTGACATCTACCAACCCGCACTGGGCCCGCGTGATAGATTACAGCCCACTCCCTCTCGAATAGAGGAGGCCTGTGTCCCAGCAGTGAGAACAATATAGGCTGATTATGATAACCAAGTGAGGGTAAAATGCCTTAGTCAGAGTTCACCTTTAAAGGATTTTTAGAAACTCCCCTAAGTGGGTCATTCTTTGAACGAACCAGTTGGCAAGAAGGTGATGGTACTCGTAATAAAAGTCTTCTCAACCAAAATCTTTCATGATAATAGCAGTACAGGGGGCCTCCTCCGAAGTGTAAAGTGCGAATGTTCGGATCGGACCGACACATCGCCGAACCGAATATTATTGAAAAATGCGAAAATAGTTCGGATCGGCTCAGTTGGGTCGGGACTATAGTCAATATTCGAAAGAGTGTAGGAGTGTACGGTCGGAACCGACCGAACCAAATAGTAACTTCGTAGCAGGAAACGGCCGAACATTCGGGCGATACCACTTCAGAGTAGACCCCCTGGCTTGTTTAATTTACTAAAGAAAGCTATTTCATAATAAGTCGGCTGTCGCCGGGCAGTTAGTTACAAACCAACATTAGTCAGTGCCCGGATGGCAACAAGGCGTGATCGCGCTGAGAAATGAAATGCATTACAGTGCGATTCTGTTTCCATCTCACCGTGAAAACATAGGCGAAGTGAGCGTGGAGTGAGCTGTCATTCCAACTAATGCTAACGATTGAGACTATTGACAGCTCACTCTAAGCTCACTTCACCTAACTTTTCACGGTGAGATTTTTACAGAATCGATCGGCTGCTTTTGTTTTAAAAAAAAGATATATGTATTAAATTATGGAATGGACTGAGTTAACGAAGGTAGGGACCGTTCAGAAAACATTTTGATGTAGGTAAGTAGGTTGCATTTTTGTGTAGGTATTTGTTCAAGGAAATCTTGAAACGAATAGACACTTCCCGTGGCACAAGGGTGGGCTTTTACCGTGGTCTAAGCATTACCATACAACGTGGCAATGCCGCCAGATTTTTGGGCATATTACCAGTTGACAGCGATTTGAAGGAATTTTTTGACGCTATATTTTAGATTGTTGTTGGGTTTAGTTTAGTAAGGAAATGCGTGAGTTTTTTTTTTTTTTTTTAGTTTAATGTTTGTAGTTAGTGAAGGAGGTTATCCTACTCCTTTATTTATTTACTTAGTTAAACTTTTTTGCACAAAAAAGTACAAAGGCAGACTTAATGCCTTAGGCATTCTCTTAAAGTCAACCAAGGGTGATGAAGAGATTTGATGGCAGTTGCTTATTAGGTACAATACGAGTACCTAATAAGCAACTGGCATCAAATCTCTTTCATTCCTACCTTCCAACTTCTTACATTTGTCTTAATAGACATACATTTTAGAAGGTAATAATTAATAACTGATTATCCAACTTACTTGAATTAATAATTATGAAGGTCAATTAGGGCGATATTTTTAACATAGCAAACAAAAACGAAAAAGACAATTAAAGGTAACAAATTTATCAATATTATAATGTCGCACCGTCAGCTTTTGGATCTATTTACATGATGAATCACATAAACATAGGTACACATAAAAAACGAATCTAGACGAAAACCTTCGAAAAATACAACTAGAAATCTTTCTTCCAACTACTAATCTATTACCAATAACACATAAGCCACACTAACGACTATTTCAACGAAAGAATATCTCTAGAAGTCTTTTAAAAACAATCTCCATACATTTCGGTCCTAATTCAATAAAATAAAATACTTTCAGATGATCCTCGAAGGCCTCAATCGGACCCACGTAATACCGGGGAGTTTTTGTCCCCAAATGAGCCCTGCAAAGCTGTTTTTGATTGGAAATTGTACTTTGGTAAGACTGTGGTAAGCCTGCTAGATTTTATTGGGATAATTCGCTGAGAGGTACAAAAGTAAGAGTTAAATCAAAATATTTGTAATTGTAAGGCAAATAAAGGTACTTTTTCGAAATGAAGTAGTAGGAAAGTGAATAACTTTTGAAATACAGGGTCAAACTAAATTAGCTAGCTAAACTCCGAAGACCTGATGGGTATCCATATCGCAGACCCAGACGGAGATGGCGGGATGAGCTGGACTCCTTTCATAAAGATTGGTCCTTGGCAGCTCTGGAGAGAGAGAGAGAGGTAGAAAGAGAGTAGGGAGGCCTTTGCCCCACAGTGGGACATTAACGGCTAATAAAAATACTACTAATATTATAAACGTGAAAGTTTGTATGCATGGATGGATGGATGTTTGTTACTCTTTCACGCAAAAACTACTAAACGGATTTGGATGAAATTTGGCACAAAGATGGTTTATAACCAGGATTAACATATAGGATACTTTTTATCCCGATATTCCTACGGGATCAAAACTTATACGGGTGAAACCGCGGGGTGCAGCTAGATGTAATATCGATGTTACTTTGAATGTTTGGTACATTTAATTAGCACCTAAGTACCTTCTTTTAATTTAATGTATTTGGTAAAACTACCCGCTATTACCACTTTAAACATAACTAGCGAAATGTGGGTGTACCTACTGTAGGTCTGCTTAAGAGGGTGCACACAGGTCCATTAGCGCCACTCCTTTAAAAAAATATTATCTCGTGACTGAGAAGGAATTATGAAAATCTGCTCAATCAGCGACCTCGGTAAATGTGTCTAGAATTTTCTAATACCTTTTATAAAATTTCATATTGAGACACGAAGCAACAAAATTCGATCTAAAGAAAAGCGGCCACATTCCTATATGTCGTATTTAGTTGCTTCGTGTCTCAATATGAAACTTAATAAAAGGTATTAGAAAATTCTAGACACACTTACCGAGGTCGCTGATTGAGCAGATTTTCATAATTCCTTCTCAGTCACGAGATAACATTTTTTTAAAGGAGTGGCGCTAGTGGACCGTTGTACAGGCTCTTAACGCTTAGGGATTTCAGGCGTTATGATATTAAATGTATTTGATAAAAGGTTTCCATCTGTAATTTATGTAAAAAATCACTCATGCTAACACTGAACGACTTATTTCTACAGCTCGTTCTCGCACGAAAAAAACGACAAGACTTGATTCAATTCACATATAGTTTTAATTCATTTCGACGCGGATGTGCGAATATAAATACGTAAAATAAAAAAACTGAGCTGAGTTGGCACGATTAACGCGCTACGAGGGTTCCGCACATAAAGCAGCCCTAATTGCGTAACAACACATCAATCTCAATCTGGTTCATTATGAAGGGTATTGCTAATCCATTGCTTCATGTGGTCGAATAATTTGTCTGCTCAATGACGTTAATAACGCAATGAACGTTGGTAAATTGTCAAAATGAAAGTCATTGCTATTGATAGTGTATTACGAAATTACCCCGCAGGCTTATAACTTGACAGGACTTTAACATGTGCTTACCACATAGTCCTGTTTTAGAGGTATCAATCAGAGCACTGATTTCAAAGTTATGAACTAGACATGGGTCGTACTTGCAAAATCGAGTACCAGGGCTCCTTAAAAAACCAGGGCCTTAAACCAGGACTCGAAACACTTTCAAGTTTTTTCTATCTGCATCGAAAATTGATCCATGACTTCATACAAATAAGAAGTACAATCGCGTATTCAAAAGCCTTGTTGGAAGTAAAAATACTTGCATAGGAAATTGATCCGTGACTTCCTATAAATAAGGAGCAAAATCGCGTTTACAAATAAATACTAACAAACCAATAAAGTAAAAAAAAAACTTGCATACGAAATTGTTCCGTAGACTCTTACTGATAAGGAGCATGATCGCATTGGCAAAAACTAACGCAGTTGAGTACCAGTCTTGCAAGTATTTCGGTTCGGTATCTGGGCCCATATTCCCGTAATTTAAAACTTTCAAAATCTGGTCGCAGTCTCATCTCAGCGACAAACAAATGTCAAAAACTTGTCAAAATGTAGGCAAATTAGACGTATTTTTGACAGATTGAGACTGAGATCAGACTGTGAACGTTCTTAAAATTACGAGAATTGCCCTGCTGGTGTGCGTACTTGGAAGCAAATAAGTACCTGGTATAAAAACCTGGTCGCGTAAATACGTACCTTCCCTATTATAAGCTCCGTACATTCTTATTTCTTAGTACCTACCGATCTATTCACTTACCCCTTTCATCACAACTCACTTTTTTGAAGGTCCGTGCCATACCTACCTGTCCGCCATTTAGATTTTTTTTCAAAATGGCGTCCACGCATGAAACCTAATAAAAATCGATGTTATATCTCGGAAACGTGATGCTACGGGGTATGGTCCTTAGTATGTTTTTTATTTGCATTGATGTCAACTATCGATTTATATAGGGTTCGTGCATGACACCCATTTTGAAAAAATAAACAAAATGGTCCAACAGAAGATATGCCAGGCTCCATTAAACCTTCAATCCCCTTTCATCCCCGCTATACGTACTACACATTTTGCGACGCGAAGTGGTTTCGAGAAGTGTGTCTCACTTTTAGGAAAAGCGGAACCCTAAAAACGAATACTATCTCTTTACGTCGGATCCAATTTATGAATAGCAGTGAAAACACGACTAGTTTCAACGACATTTGTTTGTTTTATTTTGAAAAATAAAGAAATGAGAAATTGGATTAAACTACGTATGCTTCGTTTGTTTTTCTTGAGAAGTTGAAAAAACTTAGATGAAGCAAACCTAGGAGTGAGTAGTTCTTGAAGACAATCAGGGTTAGTTTTGTTTTTACTTCTGAATTGCGTAACTAGTTGTAGTCTGACCTTTTCAGATCAAAGGAGGCTAGTAAGCACGTTCCTTGGCGTATAAAGTAGGTAATCATGTTACCAAATACGGAATAAGTCTTATCGTTTTAAAATTGAATTTTATAAAAGGTTAGAAAGTGTAAAGTAAGTTTTATATCAATTTTAAATTGAATTGAATGCAATTGACTTGGTCTGAAAACATATTAATTAATAAATTAAAAACTATAATATATTATGCTGCCAGTCTTTTGGGCACGTTTCCGGATGTCAGCGATGCGGACGAGTACTTCGACGTCTAAGTGTCCTGAATACATAACAAAATTATATCGTGATGGCTCAGTGGTTAAGGCCTCGCCTCTCATGCACGAGGTTGTAGATTCAAATCAAGTACCAATGTGACTTTATATAATTCATAAATGTACTTTCTGAGTTTATCTTGGTCATTACTAACATCGGTGAAGGAAAACATCGTGAGGAAACCTGGATTTTTAGTTAGTTAATCAACATCTACCTAGCCTTTTCCCAATTATGTTGAGGTCAGCTTCCAGTCTAACCGGATGCTGCTGAATACCAGCATTTTATATGGAGCTAGTGCCTATCTGACCTCCACAACCCAGTTACTTGGTAATACGATACCCCTTGGTAAGACTGGTTGTCAGACTTTCGTGCTTCTGACTACCCATAATTGATGATTTCGTTGCAGAATTCACTGTATCTTCCAATTTTCTAGCTTCTAAGCTAAGTCTGAAATCGCCAACCCGTCTTGAGCAACCATAGTGATCAATGCTCGAGCCTTCTTTGTATGAGAAGAGGAGTTTGCCCAACAGTGGGACAGTAATAGGCTAGTATTATTATAATTAAAAATAGTTTCGTTGGTAGTTAGTACTATCAGACTACCTACAATATTGTCTCCTTTCCCTTTTTAATCCATCCAAAGGTTGTCTTTAAAAGATCACTCTTAGCGATAAGACCGCCCATAGTGTCGCCCTTTCTAATTTATATGTTGTACTTAATAAAGAGTATTCTATTGTATTCTATCTTTTTATAAAATAAATTATTTAAATCCAAACTAATATTATAAATGCGAAAGTAACTCTGTCTGTCTGTCTGTCTGTCTTTGCTTCACGCCTAAACTACTGAACCGATTTGTGGGAAATTTGGTACAGACATAGTTTGGAACTTGAGAATGGACATAGGATAGTTTTTATTACAAAAAATAAAATAAAATAAAAAATAAAATTTATTCCGGACATACAGCGCCATCTATTGGTCAAGAGTCGGCATCAATTCAGTACTGAAAATTCATCGGAAAAATGTAAATAAAATCTGCCGGAAGTCACTATTCCACGCGAACGAAGTCGCGGGCAAAAGCTAGTAGGTAATAAAATTGTATAGGCAGGTAAATCTCAAACCTACATAACCTTATACTTACATAACTTAATTACTCAATAATCTTCTTAATTCTCAAGAAGAAACAACTGAAGTGCAACACTGCACTCTTCACCACGAACACGTTAAGTTCTCTTACATTTAAATAATTCCTGTTTTACTTGAACTTAATAAACAAACATTTGGAGTTGCAAACGAACCGAATTAAGTGAATTTCTCTATACTTTAGTAACTTTTCGAGGGTAATTTTATACAAAACTGTACTTGGACTTTAAGTTCTGAAGCGTTACTAACGAGTAAATAATTTGTTTGAAGTTCGAAACTTCTTCTCGTGTATTGGCGTAAGATTTATAGCTCGATATAAGTACCTAATAGAGACAGACTATGGTGCAGCGGTGGAGGAATTAGCCAGTAAAGAAAGAAAATATGTACTTTTATTTGCGGTAAACATGGCGCAAAAAAGAACATAAAACAGAAAAAAAAAGTAAGAAAGCGCCAGTCAGCAATTTTGGTAGTAGAGCGTGCGTGACTGATCAAGATTAACCAATGGTGAATGAAAAAAAAGTACAGTAATTTATAATTATGGCCTGTTTTATCTATCGAACCAGTACATAAATAAATTTCATTCGTATGACTACGATTGAAATTTATTTATGTAAGTATAAATAAAATAAAAAGTAAAAAAAAACACTAATAAAATAAAAATAAAATCGAACCAGTCGATTTGAATTTTATTTATTTTATTTTAGTTGATGAAATTTATTTATGACAGATTGTTTATTACCAGATGAAATTTATTCAGGACTCAGTGAAACAGACCCAAGGCGGATCACACAATACAATAGCTACGCTACGCTAGGTGAAGCGACGATCATCGCAGGATGGCTGCTAGCAGCTGGATGAGAGTTGCCAAAAATTGAGTTAAATGGCGTGCCATAGGAGAGGCCTATGTCCAGCAGTGGACTGCTGATGATGACGCAACGGGGCGCACGCGCCCCACGCGTTATTTTTTGTGATCCGCTTAATCATCATAATTACTGAAAGAAGCAGGGTTATTTTTTATCATACAACATCTGTGAGATTGTTCTGTTTCACTACTTAAAATATGTATTGCTACATCCTGTTACAATTTAAACGTCCCTAAATCATGATCAAAGAAATGCCAACCATTAATATTTGCACAAATCCTCATCAAAACCTTGACCAATGGCAAGCTTAAGTAATTAACTATAGCCACGCTTTCAATAGATCATGTTATAATAGCCGGATTTAATGAATATTTAGTGGTTGTATTTATTGCCGAATGCCATGTCTGACTAATAAACAAGTCCGTTAACTTAGTTCTAATAATAATTGTCTGTTGTTTTGTGTTTATTATTTAAACGTTTAACTTAATAGTGAAAGTTTCCGTGAGGATACAAAGTAGGAATCAATATTATGATAAACTTTCCAAAATAAGTTCATTACAAAGTTTTAATTGATATTAAACATAGCTTTAGGGGATACACGTTCCTAAATAAAGTGCTGAGTAAATATTTATTTTTGGACAAAGACAGAATTTTATCATCATCATCGACTTTACAACCGCAGATGGGCCATAGCCTGAGCCCTACTTTACTTTGACCACTTACCGATTCCTTACTTCGAAACCACTTCAATTCCTTAGCTAATCCCGCCAATCACGTGTTGATTTCGCGCGGTTACGTTCATTATGTCATAGAGAATTATGGCCCTGGTCAAGTATATTTCTTCAATGTTTTTTTTTTTATTGACAATGGGCTCACTCTTTACTCCAATCCAGCCCAGACGCAGGGATGAGATCTACGGTGGAACGAGCTTGCCCAGAGGAAGCCTATTCACTCTCGCCTTGAAGAGATTCGGGTTGTATGAACTCGGGAATGCAGACGCAGGCAGACAATTCCACTCCTTAGCTGTGCGCATCAGAAAAGATGATGAGAAACGCTTAGTGCGTATATATGGTATAATAACCAACTAGGGGTGGTATCCCGCAGTGCGTCTGGACTCTCGATGGTAAAAAGGTGAAGGCGGGATGAGCACATGTAGCTCTTGAGAACACTCCCCGAAGTACATACGTGATCTATTTCCGACTTTTTCTCCCAAATTTCTCAGTCCAACAGTTCTTAAATCTAGTCTACGCCTTCCAACCATCTAGGCTTGGGCCACCCTCAACTTCTCCGACCATCCAGTTTACTATCCAGTAAATGTTTAGGTGCTCTGGTCTCGTTCAACCGTTTCGACATGTCCTGCCCATCGAAGACGTCCTATTCTGATGGGTTTAACACATCGTACATGAGCTCATGGTTGTACCGCTTTCGCCATTGCTCGTTTGTATTGGTCTTAGTAAGGCCTTATATAATCTTTACAGAATCAAATAGCAATCGTCTAATTTTCAATAGTCCATATTTTTGCACCTAGCCTTAAGCCCTTAGTTAACATCTTTTTGACAACATGGAATGCAATAAATTTATATGAACAATCGAGCTAAATCATTTCCGAATCTGTCGATGTTACACAAACAGGCAGCTACAAAACAAATTAGTCTCTTTAATCGCTATAGCATGTTTACTTCACAACATTACCGATCTTCGTCGGCTTCTAAGAGTGTAAATAGAGCAATTAGTCAGCGTGTAGACAGGAGGCAGGATCGCATAATTTATGTGTCCGTCCCCGAATAAGGTAAGGGTTTGTCTTCAGTACTAATAGGCGTATGTTTTCGTTGTAGGTAAGTAATCGATGTTGGCGACCTTACGGTTAAAGTGTTGTTTGTTTAGAAATGGAAATTGTTATGGATACCCTTTCTGAGGAAAGTGGAAGGTATACCGGTTGGCGTCATCACGCCAACGCCGGTGTCGCTGAAGACCAGCGCTGGGGCTCTGTGTCGCATAGGGTCTTAGCATTATGCTGAGTGATGGCCGTTTTCGTGGATGTGTCGCATATTTACTCCGAACTTGTTCTTTTCTGAGTTTGTGTTCTTTCTCTGCGTCATGTTTACCGTAAATAAACCTATTTTTTTCTTAAACTAATCGGTGTCCGCACTCAGCACTTTTAGAAAAAATCTCGTGTAGTGTTTGAGCCGATTTTTAGCCACTGACGTTTCAATAGAAACGCTTTTCTCCAACACCAACGCTTTTGCAGTGTCCTTCACAATAGAGACTTAAGGACTGTTTCTCTGAAGTTCGAAAAAGGTCTTCAAATGTTGACTAGCCAGTGTTACATACAGTGCAAGATGTCTGCGGCAAGTTGACAGTTTTAGGTAATAAAACTCACATTGAGGCGGATCACATACAACGGCGCGTCACGCGACGCGGCGCGGGAATCGGAGTCAATTCCCCGCGGAAAAGCGTTTTTGTTGATTTTGTATGTAAAAAATCACGCGTTATCTGTCACTCGTCGCGTAGCGCATAAAAGTGCCCAATGAAAGTTGCTGGTGACCTAGTTACTATAAACTCATTTGTAACACCTAAATTGCCTATCCACAATTTCCACACCATCATAAAATGTAAAATAACATAATTCTGCCCTCCGAAAGCTATTTATCCACAGCATAATGTATCTAGCGGCAAAACCTGCTTTCAGAGGGTAGAACGGAAGACGGCCGAGCACCTAGTTCCGGCGTCGTACCGCCAATTAGACCCGCAGGCGGATTGTACCGCCGCGCGCTGGTTTGCACTGGATCGTACTGGAGTAATCTGGATTTAGCCAGATTTTTGTTAGCGTTAGCAGGTTTTTGCGGGTGCTGTTGTTTCTTTTTTGATAGGGGGAATATTTTATGATTTTTCTCTTTAATTATGTATTTCAATTCTTTTTCGCGCTTGCCTGTTTTCAGTTGTTTGTTTTTTTAACGTTTGTGTGCTGTGAATTCTGAAGTTATAGAGTCTATAGCTTCAGAATTATAATTAGTTTTTCCATACAATTTGCATATTTTTTATGTTCAAAAACTGTCCTTATTGCTCTATACTGTAGAGCAATGAGGAACTTTTGTATTGTATTCAAGCTAGTAGTTTTCTCTAAACAATTTAGAACACAAAAACTCAACGCAACGCTAACCTATTTCAAACGCCAAGGTTACAAAGCGTTCATTCATAAACTTTCAGGCGGGTGTACATACCCATCGGGTATGAAACAGGGCGAACTGAACTGTAAGCACGGCCAAAACAGGCTGTTTGACACAAGGTCCGGCCCACGTCCGGTAGCAATCCGGCAAGCTGTGCGGACGAATACGGCAAGGTGTGAAGGTGTAGGGTTATCATCATTCTCCTGCCCTTATCCCAATTTATTTGGGGTCGGCGCAACATGTCTTTTTCTTCCATACTTCTCTATTACTCGTCATCTCGGTAGTCACCCCCTTTCTAACCATATCAACATTTACACATTCCATCCATCGTTTCTTTGGTCTTCCCCTACTCTTATAGCCATCGACATTCATACTCAAAACTCTCCTCACGACATTTTCCTCATTTCTCCGTAACACATGCCCATACCATGACAACCGACTTCCACACAACTTTTCAGTTACCGGTGCGACTTTCAGACTTCCTCTTATGTACTCATTTCTTATTCTATCCATTCGTGTAACACCACACATCCCTCTTAGCATTCTCATCTCAGCTGCCTGCAATTGCCTTTCATTTATCCCTTTTGTGGCCCAACAATCTGATCCATACAAGACAGCAGGTCTAATCATGGTTTTATATATCTTCCCCTTAAGTTTAAGGGGAATGCGGGAGTCGCAGATTGTTCCCGTGACCTGCCGCCATTTCATCCATCCAATGTTAATGGGTTATGACGTTGTGAAAATGAGGCCATGCAGATGCCGTCTATACTTATTGTAATGTGAGAAATGCCTGTGCCTGTGTGTTGTGGTGTGTGTGTCTATACTTATTGTGATGTGCTTAATGTAATGTGTGTGTGCCTTATATGGTATATGTGCAAAAGCATGGAGGAGGGCCATAAAACAAAAAACGAATTTTATCAAGATTTAGTTTAAGTTTTTTTGTTTGTAGCTGAAAATGTAGTTTCAGCTTTTCCCGTTGACGGACTTTGAAGGTTCATGGCAAACCTACCCAGTGCGGGTTGGTAGATGTCACATGTCTTCGAATTTTTGGATCTAAGACATGCCGTTTTCCTTCGCCGTTTTAAGAGCAGTGTGCAGTGGTACGAACCTACGACCTACAACTCGTAAGTGGATGTTTAAAATAATCACTCTGAATGTTTAAAATAAACAAACATCTATGTAACAAGATATACGCAAGTTCAAGTTCAAAAAAACATGGGTGTCAAGTGATGAACTTTGAACGTATCTCGGAAACGTGATACTTTACGAGGTTTGGTCCTATCGTGTTTTCTGTTTCCATTGATGTCAGCTATCGGTTTATATAGGCATCAAGGGTGGTCGCCGTTTTGAATTTTCAAAAAACAAAAATGGCGGACCCTTTGCGAATACGTGATAAACGTGATACAATGCAATCTCATTCGATTTCGTTTGCGTCCAGACTAAAACATGCTTACTGTCACGTCAAGTTTCATAGTGTTGCCATAAGCGGGCTTAGTGTCGGGCTTAATGTCGGACCCAATTTGTATAGCACTATAAACAACTAACGACAATACAGCAACGAGGTTTGAGTAGTAATTCTCTTTGATTAGCTAATGTTCTAGGGACTTCGGGGAGCTGGGGAGCCTTTATTGAATTGCAATGCAATAATGGAGCTTTCATATTGATGGCTCCGCTAATAACAATTTGATAAACGAGGTCTCATTTTGAATTCTTTTTCTGGAAAAGTTTACAATATTGCCTCTACATCGCGTGTTTTATGTACTCTGATGCGTTTTTTTTAGGGTTCCGTACCCAAAGGGTAAAAACGGGACCCTATTACTAAGACTTCGCTGTCTGTCCGTCCGTCTGTCTGTCACCAGGCTGTATCTTAAGAACCGCGATAGCTAGACAGTTGAAATTTTCATAAATTATGTATTTCTGTTGCCGCTATAACAACAAGTACCAAAAACAAAATAAAAAAATATTTAAGGAGGCTCACATACAACAAACGCGATTTTTTTTGCCCTTTTTTGTTCGATATCAATAATGGCAACAGGTAGGCACTTGAAATATTCACAAAATTATCAGTTGTATTTTTACTTTAATAAAAAATAATAAAATTAAAATAAAATAAATATTTAAGGGGGGCTCCCATACAACAGACGTGATTTTTATAGATAATGGTACGGAACCCTTCGAGCGTGAGTCCGACTCGCACTTGGCCGGTTTTTTTATTTGTCCACATCGCCCAGCCAGTGCAGGATAGTACAAAATTGCTGATTACCTACTAACTTCTACAAATTGTTTAGCTTTATCGGACACTAGGAAAGTGTTGTTGGTATAAGGATCTCTAAACACTATTTGATACAAATGTTAAATCCATGCTTAGCAAAATTGGTATAGTTCACGACTTTATACGTTATAAGTCATTGTACTGTCAAGTAACAAATAATAATAATATTATATCAAGCACACTAAGGTTCAATTTTACATGCACTTTATTATTTTCTGGACACGTCATTTCAAACATTTTGAATGAAAATTACATTTGGAAAAGGTGACATGTGCCCGCTACAGGGAGAGCAATTTGTTTGGTAATTGCCGCTCTTTGACCATTCCAACTACAAGTGCCCAAAGGCCCGCGTACGTTCCAGTAACATGTTTTTATAATAGCCAGCCTTTGTAAAATTCTTTAGTGTTCGTTACAAAAAGGTTTGTGCTACCAATTTCCATTACATCGTTTACTTAACCTTGATGTCGATCCCGTTTAGTTTCGAAACGTGGCGCCGTTTCAGTCCTTGTACAACCTATACCAGCCAGTCTCTTCTGAAAGCCCAGCGGGGTAGTTGCGTAACAAACTATTAGTAGCAATAGTTGTCATTTTGACAGTTCAACAACATTCATTGCGTTATTTACGTTGTTGAGCAGACACATTTTGAATGAACATATGAAGCAATGGACTAGCAATATCCTTCAAAATGATTCAGGTTTTTACTGAGTGTGTTACGTAATTAGGGCGCGGGTACATACGGGCGCATTTTTCACGCAGTGGTTTTTTTCGCGCACGTGCGCGATAAAATTCCACCGCGATATTGTACGCCCGCGCGTACGTGGGCTTATACAACCTATGTATACTAGCCAGTCTATTAAGCATCTAGTCTGTAAGAATGACACCGTAAAAACATGGGTGAAGTGAGCTGGCAACAGAGTCGATCTCTAGCATAGAATGACAGCTCATTTCAAACTTTTTAATGGATTGAAACAGCGCCATGTTAAAGCCAGAAACATGCCAGTAACTTACATAATATTAAAATAATAAATAATAATACAGTTTATTAGGGCAATTACGAAAATGAACATATTCCGTTTCATGATAATTTAAACCAAACGCAGCGGTATTTGACAGCGAAAGGGATGGCGTATCGCCCGCCATCCCTTTCGCTGTCAAATACCGCTGCGTTTGGTATAAATTATCATGAAACGGAATATGTTCATTTAGATGGCGTCTAATCATAATGTTGCCAATATAAAAATGCCGCTGCGGAATATACCCATTATAGTAATTGCCCCAATAAACTGTATTATTATTTATTGTTTTGAATTATACTATGAAAAATAACTTACAAATGTATTGCAATAACGAGGGCGATAAGTCTTTAGACAGATAGATAGAATACTCGTGAAGACGAGTACTGTCAGCACATAACACACACACACTTCCGACTTCGCCATTGTCTCGGCCCGTACCGAGCCCTCCTGCTGCGCCTACACCCACATTCACAGCGTGTTTGTACACTTGGTAACCACAAGTAAAGCGCGCATCGCTTCGTGAGATAAAAAAAAAACTTTATTTCGGTGTATTCCTGGCTTTATAGTGACTATGCTATTTTACAAGGTGGTCGTGTTCGGATTACCATAATAGGGATTTGTTTCGCAAGGGTTCCCATATCTTTGAAGACGTAGGAATTACTTCCGGAATTCCGGATAGGAAGGGTCGATTTAGGGATAGTATCGTTAGATACGGCTTCTTATAAAAGGGTGTATCCGTTTGGTCTTTGGGGTTACCGTTTAATATTATTGGTCACTAACGAGTTAACTTAATAGACATGATATTACTACGCTATAAGTAGTTACTTGAAGATGAAAAAAAGAATTGGAAAACTATATTTTTATGCAAGCCATACGACCGACCTTATTTATCTATTCCGTGTTTTGACCTGCCACAGATATCAAACAATGTTCCCTATTTGAATAGCCGTTATTGTGTGACCGTTCATCGTTCTTAGGAAACCAAAGCTTTAGATGGTGAAAGTCAAACACTAACTAAGAGTACACAGAGAAACTTTAGGGTTAATAGTCGGCTTCCCTTAACCTTGAGACGGTTAAATTGTTGGAAACACTTTGTTATATAAACGCTGAAGGTCACTAGGTACCTGTGAAAATGGAGTATTTATTGTCTCAACATAGTCAGCCTATAATGTTCCCACTGCTGGGACTCAGGCCTCCTGTCTGTGAGAGGGAGTAGGCTGTAATCTACCACGCGGGACCAGTACGGGTTGGTAGGTGTCACATGACGTGTTCGAATTTTTGGTTCTAGGACATGTCGGTTTTCCTTACGATGTTTTCCTTCACCATTTTGGGAGCAGTGGATACACAAAGTGCCTGCCTGGATTCGATCTCAAACCTACAACCTTCGATCAATAATAGTACTAGATTCCCGATAAGCGCTTCAAAAACGGCCCGAAAAATAAGACCACAAATACTTTTGTGGTCTTATTTCAAACTAGTATGTTTTTAACCTTATTACTTAGACTTTAAGTTTCATTATAGAATAAATGACTGAAAATTTAAAAATAGAATGATTTTATTTTCAATCGACATTTTAAATATATTTTGCAATGGTAATTAAACTTTATGTTTAAGCATTATGGTTTAATAATAAACTGAAGTTGTTAATATTATTAAACTTTTTTCTAAGAAATGTAGATGTTTACGTGTGTGTAAACGTGGCCACTTGAACGACTGATTTTTGTTCCTGATCCTTGAATCTAGTACTATTATTGATCAAAGCCAAGAACTCGTAAGTCGGTGCGGATACCACTTTACCACCGCTGCTCTTACCATAATTTTCTCAATAGAGAAGAATTATCATCTGCCTAGCCTTTACTTAACTGTTTTGGGTTCGGATTCCAGTCTAACTGGATGCAGCTGCATACCAGTTTTTTACATGGAGTGACTGCCTATCTTACCTCAACAACCCAGTTACTGGGTAATACGACACCCCTCTATAAGACTGGTTATCAGACTTTCGGACTTATGACGCATGTCACGCGTGTCTTAGGCAAATAAACCAATTTTTCTTCAATGCATCATGGTAGGTTAGACATGCTTCAGAACTTCAGCCAGTAACTGCATTACTTACATTTGACGCCATTTGTGTTTTCCTCTGTTTAAGACCTCTGAGACTCTGTAAGAACTAGTGGAAACTTTAGGGGAACTTAGCTTAGAGTTCCTTTGGTATTTTACTCGAGTTAAGGAATATTTTTAAACGTAGTGCAACTGCAATAGGTCATTTCCTATTTTTTCCTGCTATATCAGACTGTTAACCAATATCCGGAAAATGACGCAGAATTTGTATAAAACTATGATCTGCCAGACACGTTTACAGGCATGTATGATAACGCCATTATAAACCAAGTGAATGTAGTTTATGTTATAAATTATTTTAATTCTAAAGAGCTTTCTCTCTCTTTCAATACAAATAAGTGCAATGAATAAATGCAAATTGTAAAATTGATCTAGCTAATTCACGTCATTAAACTACAGCAGTACCTACCTACATATTGTATTATGAGTATCTAGCAAACATAAATTACAACGAACTATTTTCGTTTGTCATTTAACAGTATCGTAAAATCATCGGACCAATTGTCTTATTTTATTGGAACCATTTCAACACGTCTGCAATTAACAAGGATAACAGACACAACACGCAAATTCGTCTGAATATCAAACACGAATACCTTAATATTCAGAGCAGCGAGACTGCGGCCTGCTATTTACAAACTAATTTTGCGACTTTTCGGCTAGCAAAGCTGACTATTCGGCCAATAAGAAATACATAAAGCTTTGCCATCCCTTAGGGTATCCCAGACAACAGTTTTTTTGTGCGATCGTGTCTGCAATACACCAAGTCTGAAAAGTACGCATTATTTTTGTGAATGTTACTTAATTTTGTGCTTTCACAGTTATTTGACAGCAATCCATCAGCAACCTTATAGCAACGAGAATAAAGATCATTGTGATGTAACATTAGAGGTCAAAATTTTGAGAAACCATTGAGAGTGAACGTTATTAACTTATACTGTTTCCCTACATTGCGGTCGACGATAAAATCCGTTCTTGACACCTGTCAGTTAATACAAATGAATACGTGTTTTGCGAATTTGACCTTTATTAGCGACTAGAATTGTTGTACTGACATGTGTCAGGAACGCATTCTCCTGACGGCTGGAATGTAGATGGACAAAAATTGTGGCCAGAACTGTTTATTGTCTGACAACCGCAAACGCAGATTTTTCAATACTCAGTAGATACTCAATAGGTATTTATTGGCATTCCATATTGTGAAATTAGGTGGTAGGTTTTACAAAGACATGGTCATTATGGGTGCTATCGAGCACAGCAAAGTAGGAGAGAAGAAGAGGGCTTTAATCTGTTGAATTTGTTGGTATACTACACAGACACGATCGCACAAACAGTTGATCGTCTGCGAAGGCCCTTATCTGTGGGGAAGCAGGAAATCCCATGACGCGTGCCGCTTCAAGGACGTGATCTTCGTCCCCCTCTACCTCCTTCCCGTTATTTCCCTCTTTTATTTTCTCAGCCACCGCACGACTACTGTTTCCCTTAACCTTGGGTTAAGTAAGGACGGATGAATAGTGTCGCCTAAGTGTTATTGTGTTTCGTCGTTTCGTTTTTGTATGAATTTTGATTCAGTCCATGGTTTGCCAGGGTATTAGGGTTTATGAAATAAGGTTTTTATTTAAGTACTGAACAGGGAACTAAAATTTTAATGACAACTTTATGTAACTGCCATAAACGAATAAATCATCCGCGGTGATTAGGTACTTAGTTTGGTAATTATCTTTGATGTTATCTAAATGTAATGTAGTTGAACAATGAAACAAAATAAGTCTAAATTAGAAAGAGAGTATGGCCATGTGAAAAGAAAAGAGAGTGTGGCCGAGTGAGGCCATTGCCCGGCTGTGGGAAATTAACGGCTAATATAAAAAGAAGTCTACATTAGAAAAAATCTGTCCGTTCATTCTAGTGGCTTATGCCTTAAATATAGCGTGCCACAGATAAACAAAAGCAAATGGACGAAGGAGTTCAAACGCAGCTGTCAAAACTATGCCACAATTTGCAACTGTCAAACTGGAATAATAAAACTATATGGGATTTCGACATTTAGATGCAGGAAATAAAAAAGTAAGTTGAATATCGATAGCCAATAGGAATAGAAACGTTGCCAGGTAAAATAACTGGCGAAAAGCCATGAATTGGTGTAGTATCGAGATTTACTATTAGAGCTGTTTATTTTGATTCGAGGGTGAGACAACAGATTTATTGCTGAGGGAAAAACATACGTGGAATACGAGTAGCTTTATATTTTCTTAGAAATTGAGAAAATGGGAAGCACCCAATGTCAATGGATTTCATTTTTTTAAGTTTCATCATAGTTGTTATTCCCATATTAAGTAGGTATTTATATGGATACATTTATTTATTTGACTATTCGGTATAAACTTAAACAATATTGCTTTTCTCCTTTAAAAGCGAACATAAATAAGTTACTTACAACGTTCACAACAACACGATTTCCACGGAAAATCGAAATTAAAATTCCTACATAACAAACAGGCTGGAACAATGGGAAGCTGCATAAAAGCTACATGTGCGTAATAAAGTAACCCGACACGCAAAATCAATAGCAACGTAAAACAAAAGAGTTGTCAATAAGCCGAGCTATTTAAATTGACGTACGATTACGTCACTGAATATGTCACTCGCGACATCCTGCCATAGACACGAACGGAATTATTTCGGTAACATTCGTCATTCGCGCGCGCAAATCTGCATTGACAGCTCTCATTCGCGCGGGAAATTGACCACCATTTTGTTTTATTGCTTTCAACTTTCGTTTGATGTATGTTAGCAGAGAATTGGTTTACGGAAACGGTGATAGTTTTATTATGTAAGTAATGAAATTGAAGAGATTTTTATGAAGTTTCAAATTGTCTGACGACTATATGTAATTGAGGGAAAGAATTAAAAAATGATTTATTTATTCCGGTAGAAAACATTTTGTGATTTTCTTTTGTGAGATCGTGGCTCATAAAAAAATACTGCGATTTCGTCGCATTTATAAGATTACAGTCGCTCTTTCTCGTATTATGATAATTTCATTATCCAGGATAGCTTTTTGCTTTCAGACTATGCCTAAATAAAAAATGTGGCCGTGGTTTTCTCACAAAAACTTACCAAAACAAGAAAAATAGCACACCGATCTAGAGACCGAAGTAACTTCAGAAACCCGAGCCCCGATTCCTTCTAGCCCGTCACGTAATGGAGTTATCTATACACGTCAACACTACATACAAGAGAAACGGGACGTCCAGAAAATGGACTCGCCCTAACAAACGACCTACCTACTTTATTAGATTTTCGTCGCCCAACCCCGACACTGTCATCGGCCAGTACATAAGATTGATTGATAATCTATCAATCTCTATACCATAGAGCATGAATGGCTGTACCAAAATTGTTGGGCGGGAGATTTATGTAACTGCGTGATTGAGTAGAACAAATACTTATTGTTAAAAGTATTTTGTAGTTATCGGTTTTTCTGGTTCAAAGAACTCGGAAAGTAAATATGTGTCGTACATTCTAGCTTGGTTCAACTTGGCTGAATACGAGCTTTCCATTGCCGAAAACCACAATATAAAAACATTTCTCTTCGTCGCCTCTGAATGTCAAACAAACAGAAGGTCTCTACTTGTTTACGTGAGAAAATCAATAAAAATCAGCGATGTATGAAACAAATAGACTTTGGGACGTTTGTTTGGCATTCAGAAAATATTATTAAGTAATCCCTTCTTTTCGTGATCTCGTGTGAGCAATTAATTTGGTGTACCATTCATATAGGTATCGTATGTGGCTCTGTAACAGCTACTCTTAATATTTATTTAACATGTTTAATGTTTATATAATACTAGCTGCGCCCCGCAGTTTCACCCGCATAAGTTTCGATTTCCGTGGGAATATCGGGATAAAAATATATATACGTATCCTATACATTAACTCTGGTTATAAACCATCTGTGTGCCAAATTTCATCCAAATCCGTTCAGTAGTTTTTGCCTGAAAGAGTAACAAACATCCATCTATCCATAAAAACTTTCACATTTATAATATTAGTAGGATTAGTAGGAAGTAGGATACGCGAACAGACTTAAGATTATAATATCTACATGTGAAAAAGAAGAAAGATAATTTAAAAAAATCGTCCGCATCGCTGTCAACAGGAACAGTGCCCAAAAGGCGGGCAGCATTGCCACGTTGTTTGTGGCTTGGGGCTTATAATTGTTGGCATCAATTTGTCAAAACCCTTTGAGTTATTGTTGGGTAAAAAGTGTAGAAATATCTAATAGTGGCAATGACACACATAATAATATAACACATAAACAAACTGTTCAAATATTCTTAAATTAGACTCTCTTGAAAGTGGAACGGACTTGAGTAAAATACAATCAACACTATTCTAAGTTTTGAAATAATTATCACGTAACAATTTAAGTCAGATTAAAATTGTTTATTAGTCCGATAGGCTAGATTGTAATTAATTATCAAGGCGGTTACTGCCACCGCGGTCATCGGTGAACGCCAACAATAGATTTTCTATTGTGTCTGCTTGTCTGGCAGTCAACCTGTTAAGAATCTGGTTCTTTATATCTAATAAAGCATAAAAAAATATATGTTCCAAAAACAATCCTGATCAATTAGAGTAATATTTCACGCAGATTTGACTACACCCATTTCTCTCCTAATTTACAGAAATTACCATTTCGCTAATCACACCCAAAATCTGTACCAACACGGACAAACGACGTAACTACACCCCTCCAATCGGATAAGTTCAAAATTCATATCTCCGTCCAATACCTAACACCGTATCGGACCTCCGGAGGTCCGTTTTATCTCCTGTTAAAGTGCCCATTTCATTCAGGACCCCTCAAAATTGTGTATAACTTAATAACAGACCTTTATATGAGACCCTTTCTGAGCTACGGCCTGTAAGGATTATATGGGAGTGGTAGGAAAATATAATATCGTATTACGAAGGAGATTTATGCAGTTCATTGAGTTTTGTAGTTTACTTACCACTGTTTGATTTGATAGTGGAGTTTTTCTCTGGGATTTCCATTCGTTCTCTTCGTTAGTTTTAAGAAGATATGGTTTATGTAGGTATTTGTTTGTGCGTTTAGAAGATAATCTTACTTTCTACTAATATTATAAACGCGAAAGTTTGTGAGGATGGATGGATGTTTGTTCTTATTTCACGCAAAAACTACTGAACGGATTTGAATAAAATTTGGTCGAAATTTAGTTTAGGTATAACCAGGATACTTTTTATCCCAATATTCCTACGAGATTGAGACTTATGCGGGTGAAACCGCGGGGCGCTGCTAGTATGTTACATAAATGGTTGGCGCAGGAGATAGTTATTGGTTTTATCTTGTTAGTTTATCACCATAAACTAACAAGATAAAACCAATAACTATCTCCTGCATACAATACAACAAGAGCATACAAATATACTTTACTTTTCCTCTTCACCAAGAGGAAAAGTAAAGTATATTTGTATGCTCTCCCCATTGATATGTTTGTTGAAAACCGAACTTTCTGCATTGTTTATTGATACACTGAGTAATTAAATTCAGTAGTAACAGTAATGGACCTTACCTACCTATAGATATTATAATTGTAGCTTAAAATTATTCCGTAGCTCACAGTCATCATCTGCCTAGCCTTTTCCCAACTATGTTGGGGTCGGCTTCCAGTCTAACCAGATGCAGCTGTATACCAGTATTTTACATAGAGCGACTGCCTATATAACCTCCACAACCCAGTAACTGGGTAATACGATACCCCTTGGTAAAACTAGTTGTCAAGACTTTCGGGCTTCTGACTACCCGTAACGACTGCCAAAGATCCTGGCTTAACGTGCTTTCCGAGGCACGGAGGGGTATCGGTATGTAAAGATGGACAGCACAACCGCGGCATGCGCAGCTTAACCTGATTAATCGATCTGTGCGGCTGTTATTATTTAGCCACGGGCCCCTCGTAATGGACAGTAGATACCTATGTATATTATAATTGTAACCTAAAATGATTTCGTAGCAGAATTTACCGTATCTTCCAATTGTCTAGCTGGCGTAGTCGACACATCATTTCTCTCCAGATCAGAGAAAATTCACTAGGTACGTTCTTGTTTGTCACCTTGATTTATTTTATTCTCAGCAAAATGCTCAAGAATCAAACATGCTTTACAAATACTCACGCGAATTCATCATTGTCAGAGAACCCTGAAAATGTCGTAATCACGAGACTTCGGTAATTACGCAGACAATTCAGATTATTTTAACAGAGCCGAGTTTTGCTTAGGAAATTATTCTCCATGAGGAAAGATTGTAAAGCAAAATTAGATTGCTTTACAATCTTTCCCCATGGAGAATAATTTATTATAATCATAACGCTAAAGAATGATTAAAAATACTTACATAATTCATTTATAGGTAAAACGAAAATATTTTTTTTTTAATTTGTTGGTTTTGGGAACTTATTAATTCACAGTTTATATAAATTATAGATAATTAGTATTTTTAAAGAAAAAATATTTAATTTTCCAATGAAAATGTTGCCGTAAGCCGTAGATTTATGCCTTTGTACCTTTTTGTGTGCGAAAAAATTAAATATCTAACTAAATAGCTAAAGATATAAACTTTCAACACATTTACACACTCTAAAACTGATTTGGATCCGCAAGACGTCCTCGTGACGTAAGGTCCGGTTGAAAACCAGCGTCAGGCACTAGTTGTCTGACATTTATACTGAACTGGGCCTATTTGGCGCAGCCTAAGGCCTAAAACACACACAAGCGACGTAAGGCGAAGGCACGGGGCAGGCGCAGCGCAGGCGTGGGACAGATACGGCGCAGACGCGATTTGAATTATATCAGACGAGGCGTGGAACAGGCAAGAAACGTTCAGATGCGGCATTTTATAGGCTGACTTTGGTGCGATAAGATGTCTTCGTCTTCAGAAGACGAGAACCGACTTGCGTGACTCACGAGAACCGACTGCTAGCGACGCGGCGCAGGCAACGAAACGGCGTGTCTGCGCCGCGTCGCTTCAGTATAATTCAAAAACGTCGCCTGCATACATTTTGTATGAAATCGTTTTGAAGCGGCGCACGCCTGCGCCACGCCTGTTCCACGCCTGCTGCCTTACGTCGCTTGTGTATGTTTTAGGCCTAACGCCGCTATGTGGCACACAATATTATTTTAAGTTTAATTTTTATGATTTTTTGTGTTATTTGTGAATATTGTATAGGAACAGTCACATGACTGTTACCCTTGGCTGATAAAATTTTCGTTTTTCCTAATTATGCTAAATCGGTTCCCCCAAAGGGGAAGAAACATGCGATTTCCCACCCAAATTAAAAATATGTCACTTATAAAAGTAAAAAACAAAAGAAGATATTTTAAATAAAAATAATAAAAATAAAATATTAAAAGAGGTTTTATACCTTCTTGTTGGCTCCAACAAGTACCTAATACATAATGTAATACATTTTCTTTTACACACAGATAAAATTTTTGGTGTAAATAAAACACCCCAAAATGATAATGCTACACTAAACCCGATTTGGATATAAGTATTCAATTACCAGTGTTTCTCGGCTTAAGGTTTTTTGGTGAAAAGCATTTTCAGGGAAAAGTAATTATTTGCGTCTGAACGAATGTCTGAACAACGTACTCGTTTGTACTAGTCTATCTAGTGTACTATTTATTTTCGAATTTATGTTAAGTATAGGTATTTTTGTAAGAACCGACATTTTTAAGTTTTTATTTTATAGTTCGTTTTTTAATCCCAGAGACTAATCAGACGGGTAGAAGGTTGATATTATCAACCTTCTTTATTAAAAAAACGCAAACACAAAAGACTTAAATGTCAGCTAGTAGATTAGTCTCTGGGATTAAAAAAACGAACTAAGTATAGTGTTTTTCAGTGGAAACTTGTAAATGGCCTTCAATTACATATTTTTAAGTACACTGTGGTGTGGTAGAAAAGGACAGAAGATAAATATTAGTTTAGTCCTGTCAAATTAATCAACGCCTGACGTAAATTGACGTATTTTTAGTAGCCATGTTTTTATTCACGTCTACTTTGTCTTGAGTATCTTAATTTGACAGGACTAAACGAATATTTATCTTCTGTCCTTTTCATAGTGAAATAAAAAGAAAGGATGCACTGAAGTTAAATTTAATTTAGTTATTGAACAAGGGAATCGGCGCCTATGTCTAAGTTAGCTATAAGTTTCCCGAATAAAACAATCAAACAAAACACACTCTTCGTCCCGTGCAAAATAAAAATGGCGGTTAGCACCATTTTTCTTTCTCTATGATTTTACTACACAGTAGAAGTTCAGATAGGGCTCGAACAACCAATAATATTATCGCCGAAAAAGGGATAAGTGATCCCCGGACAAACGGATTAATGGTCCAAAACGGTGTCACCCATCCCCAATATACGGAAACATTTTTCATTTCACCCCAAAAGAAAAATAAAGCGATGGCGCAATTTTCTTTTAAAAATATTGTTTTGCTCCGCACGGTGGATGGTGAATTTTGTTTTTCGTGAAGTTAATACGATTTATATTTATTGTTATTGAATTAAGCTGTATTGCTTGAGGACTAAGTTAATATAAATTGTATTACAAATGGAATGAATCTTTCAAGCGTTATATTTCAGTCAATCAATCAACTCAGACTATTATAGTCCAGTGCTGGGCATACGCCTCTCCCAGGCTGCGCCACAATACCCTGTCCTCCGTCTTCCGCATCCAGTCTACCCCAGCCACCTTCTTTAGATCATCTGTCTATCTAGCTGGTGGGCTTCCCACATTATGCTTCCCGATACACTTATATTTTAGTGTGTGATACCATAGAAACAAGTTTTCGCATTTACTAAAGTTCATTATACTTTAGTGAACCTTTTTATTTTTCAGTTCATTGATCTACCGCTTGCTGAATGAAAGTAGACATAGTAAATATGGTTGAAATACGAGCACATATACCTACACTAACCACTCCATTTACAACGGAAGTGAACACTATGAAACTATAAATATGAAAAATCTTGAAGAAAAAAATTGGCACTCACGGATTCACTAGAGTCTATACAGGGTGGCAGGGACATCGGCGCGCAAACTGTAACCATGAATTCAGAATTTGAGTTTAGACCCCATAGCGTCGAAATTCGTCGGTTATAAAAAAAAATCTTCTGTATCATAGAAAAGTGCCTTACCTTTTTTTTCAAATGACCCCTCCCGCTCTGGGCGGAGCGTAAGCGTGTCAGACTTTTACTGACTAAAACCCACCCGTGTTCCTTCAGTTGCCTGTGCCAAGGGCCACGGTATCACTTTCGAATAACCCGCAGCCTTGGCGGCATCGGCCCTAGCGGGCCCCGTCAGTTCGTGCTGACATCTCTTTGAGGCGCGCGTGGAACACAAAGCGCCTACGCGGTCAAAACGTATGGAACGACCATATTTTTTTTTTAATAACCGACGAAAAATTTCGACGTTATGGGGTCTAAACTCATGTGCTGAATCCATGGTTACAGTTTGCGCGTCGATGTCCCAACCACCCTGTATAGTATAGGAACCACATTAGCTATCATGTGTACCTATGCTAGTTTTTTTACTATTTCTTATGTCATGTCCCGTTAGTCTCGTGGTCGCAAGCGTGACTGCTGAGCATGGGGTTTCATTCCCAGGTCGGGCAAAGTGCTAATAGATTTTTTCATTAGGAATGTCTCATAACAGCCCAGAGTTTAGAAGTTAGTGGTTTGACAGCCCCGTGCCTCGGAAAGCACGTTAAGCCGACGCGCCTGAGCTCTCTCCAGTCTCTGGATTGCCGTCCCATCGGACTATGAGAGTGAGTGATGGGAGAGTGCATCTGTGTCTGCGCATATACTTGTGCACTACAATAAGTATCTCCCGCGTCGACGGCTAGTCTCCGCTGATATTGGTCGCTATGGCCGATATTCGGTATGGAGGGCTATTACATTACATTCAGCTATCCTACTAATAGTATAAAAGCGAAACTTTGTGAGGATGGATGGATAATTGTTACTCTTTCACGCCACACCACAGAATAGCTTTCGATGTTTGGCGCTTCTTCTTCCCAGCGATAGCACTAGGAAGTGGTGAAGGGCGGGCGTTTTTGGGGGACTGTCTTTTGTAATTTTGACGTTCGAAAAGTGCTGATTCTCAGCCTAATTTGAATAAATAAATGACTTTTGATTTTGATGTTGATTTTGATTGTGCACACAGATAGTTTATAACCAGAGGGGAAATTCGCGTAATTTTTACGACAGTTCTGACAGTGTCTGAGGGGCAGTTCTCGTAATTTTAAGAACGTTCACAGTCTGATCTCAGTTTCAATCTGTCAAAAAATACGTCAAATTTCCCTTCATTTTGACAAGTTTTTGACATTTGTTTGTCGCTGAGATGAGAGTGCGACTAGATTTTGAACGTTTTAAATTACGAGAATTGGCCATCTGGTTTAACACATAGGATACTTTTTATCTCGATATTCTTACGGGATCGAAACTTATACGGGTTAAACCGCGGGCGCTGCTGTAGGTATATCTAATAGTATTTCATTTTCATACCAAGATCCGTACAGCAACCAATCTTAAATCCAATAAAGCTGTTTATATTTGTAATAAATAACATAAATATCCTTATTTATTTCCATACAATTTTCCAGAGCGCTGGCTACCTAATACTTACATATTATGTAATAGTATTTTGTTGATAATAAACGAAATTATCTGCCATGAGTTGTTACAGCACAGAGTAATTTAGGTACAGAAGCCACATTGCTTATTATGAACTTGGAAAACGAAATTTAAAACCCAAATGGATACAATCAGTGGTTGAAGCCTCGGATACATTACATGGGGACATTTTGTCCCGCAACATGACGCGCAACACCCAATTGTGTTGCTGCAATGTTGCAAATTGTCCAGTTGTAATAAGTTCCGCAATATTTTACGTGACGCGAGACATGTTGCTTGCTCTCGCTCCGAGAGCGAGCGCATGCGTCCCGCGTCAGAGTCGCGCCATTCAAAATGTCAGGCCTGCAAAATGTTCGCGACATTCACGTAGTTGTCGAGCGCCATGTTCCGCAACATGTCATGTTCCGCACATGAAGTAAACAAAAATTTTAGAAAAATATTGTATAATGCCTTTTAGAGGTGAACTTAGCAATATATTTTTTTGTAATTTTTCCTTTGTCATGGATGCAGGCTTTAGAAGTGATAGTTGAAAATACTAATTTATCACTGATGGAGTCTCCTTGAATGAAATACGTTATTGAGTAGGTACGTTTTGACCAGCAGTGTAAGCTATTTTCATTTAAGTAGCGTTCTCGTGTAATAAGAATTTACGAACCTAAACAATCGAATCGAACGGCGGAGAATAGCTGTGCTGATGGCCGATCGTGTATTTTTTTATTTGCTAATAGTTTTTTTTTTATTTTTTTTATTATGATTTGAATCTTCTAAAGTTCTGTTTACGAGGAAATGGTTGTTTTAAGCAACATAATTTTCCGAAAATACTCTATCGAAGTTAGTGGGACCATGTACCGTGAACTTACTATAATTACAAACTAACGAGTGAGTCTTCTGTACTCTCCTAATCAGTGGTAACAAGATTGTGTACATTTAGAAACGGAAAAGAAATATAACAATACTTTGTTTACATAGTTTGTTGAGCTTATTGGATAGAGGATTCTGGGAACTACGTTTATTGTTTCATATTTCAACAGAGAGAGAGAGATACCAGTTCATGCCAGACATAAGTGGGTATGTATTAAGTAATATTGATGCAACGAAGATGTAGGTTGGTACTGCATTTTCTAGTACATATTAGAAAGAGAATTCGTTAGTCGTCATACTTACCTGATTTCAAGAATTTTCCGCTATTTTAGTTTTAGTTCTATGTTCAAAGTATCTCGACAACACGGTTAGCGCAGTGGCTGAGCGATCGGACAGCTGCGCTGCGTGTCGCGGGTTCGATTCCCGCACAGAACAAATATTTGTAAGTCCTACATGTATTTGTTCCGAGTCTGGGTATTTTTCTATCTATAATATGTATGTATTTACAAAAAAAAATGTATATAAGTAGTTTATCAGCCATCTTGTTACCATAACACAAGCATTAGGTTGCTTAGCTTGGGACTAGATGGCGCTGTGTGAAATGTCCAGGGATATTATAAAGTATATAGCAATACCCAATCTATCTATATACTAATAATAATAATGCTGTAGAGTTTGTTTGTTTGAACGCACTAATCTCTGGAACTACCAGTAGGATTTGAAAAAATATTTTTGCATTTGATTGCCGAACTCTTGAGGAAAGCTGTAGGTAATAGGCAATCACTCTAGGACGCAAAAAGATGACGTAACTTACAATTCCAAGTAGGTACCTAGTTATTTCTTTTTCCTTAGTACAATACCTACTCGTATTTCTGTTGAATATTAGTTAAATAGTTCTTTTTTGTAAGTAGGTTTTGTATTTTGACGGCCCTAAGCCCGTTAAAGTACGAAGGGAAAATTGGAATTGTAATTTACATACCGTCGCGTCGTAGCGTTAGGGGCGCATATCTTGCGCCATTTGTCGCGAACATATAAGTTACTCTATGTCGCGAACTGATTTCAGTAGCAAATAATGGACGCGAGAAGTGAAGGACAAAATGACAACGCGTTCGATAGTAGGTAAGTAATTAAAGCATTTAAACAAATAATATAATTTTAATTCTAAACGATTGCTATTTTAAGTTAGTAGGTTAGTACCTACTAACTAAAAAACTATTGAAAAATCAGCCTAATTTAGTAATTAGGCTGATTTTTCAATAGTTTTTTAATGTTTTTATTGTTTTTTATTCTTTCAATCGTTTTTTAATGTTTTTTATTTTTCCTGGGTTCCTTTTTATTTTGGCATAACAACATCTGTAAGGTAGCTGACCTTACAGATGTTGTTATGCCAAAATTAATATTTCAAATAAACAATGAGAAACATGTCACTGGTTCCATTTACAAAATACATAAAGCATAGAGAATATAGAGTGACGTCGCGCAACGGAATCAATTACATACAGCCGAGCTTAATTGGAGGCAGCCGCCCCGAGCAAACAAGACGTGACCGTCACTAAACGTTATTTATGTCTAAATCTAGCTAACATTATATAGCTGTAGCTACAGTGAAGGTATAGGCTTCTTTAGTAAAATTGTTGGTAGACAGCAATTTATGGCATCGTATCTACCCTTATATTATGGAGAGGTAAAGTTTTTAAGTCTGGATGTAGGAGGTAATCTGTAGAAGTAATTATCCGAATTCGAACAATTTTTCAGTCGGAGAAAGATACACTATTGTTTTATAGTATACTTGACTACCACGTGGGTGAAGTCGCGGACACAAGCTAGTATTTTCTATTGAGTAAAATTAAGTTTCGAAAATTTAGATATTAGTTTTGCTTTCTGGTTATATAGTTACAGACTCGGGTTTTGTTATGAAGAAGGTATACGCCTACAAAATTTCAACATTAAACAATGTTTGACTTTCACTTAAAGTTTCTCAACTTACTATGTGCGTTGGTTCCCAGGGGTCGCGTAATAATAGATAATTAACAGTTTCTCATTAGTCAATACATACTTGATAGGTTTAATGAATGTTACTTCAGTAACTTTCTACAAAATCGACTTCATAAATACTGTTCACCAGCTTACAAAAAACCCGCGTCATTTACTTCCACAGATACCAACAAAAAATTGTCTACGGTCAAAATGGCGATGATATACGCGCCAAAAACTGTAGAACAACGCGTAGGTATAGTTGCCATAGATTGTAAACAAACACATAGGTACTGGCGTCATCTTGACCTAGCGGGCCAACAGCCTTTTGAGTCTATTTTGGTACAGCACTACCACGTACTGAGGCGAAACATATGTTGGGATATTCCAAATTTTTGGCAGATTACCCAAATTGAAATGACAATGGCTTCGAGAAGGATTTTTATGTAGCATGATAATTTTGATTATTCTGAATGTATGGAAGACATACTTATTCTATAAGCTCAAGCACCGATCCGAACGATCGAAGGAACGGTCCGATCAGGATTAGGCCCGTGCCGGACGGCGTGTACGTGTTCCACGCGCGCCTCAAAGAGATGTCAGCATAAGCGACGGGGCCCCATAGGGCCGAAGCCTGCCAGGGCAGCGGGATTATCCGAAAGGTTTACCGCTGCCCTGGAACATAAAGGGCTAAGGAAGCAACACGGGTGGGTTTTAGTCAGTAAGAGTCTGACACTCCCTCCTGCTCTACCCAGAGCGGGAGGAGTCATTTGATGATTTCCCACCCTCAAAAAAAAAAAAAAAAGCTCTAGCACTTATGACGTGCGTAAAAAGAAAATGTTGATATTTTATGTAACAAGGACCGACTTGAAAAATGTTGCTAGGACTGGATTTGGGAGGCGGGTGACAATCCTACGCCCAGCAGAGGACTGCGATTGGCTGAGTTTATTGATTGATTACTGTACAAGGCGAACTTATCATTATCATAAGCCTTTAGCAGCCCACAGCAGATCCTAGGCTACATTATATTCAGCTGATACTAGTTACCATGCAAAGAATTTTTACCACATTATTCAATCTGCTTACATCAGCTGGGACACAGGTCTCCTCTCTGTGAGAGGGAATGGGTCGTAATCCACCACGCGGGCCCTGTGCGGGTTGGTAGATGTCACATGTTCCTCGAGATGTTTTCCTTCACCGTTTTTTAAGAGCAATGGTGATGAAATAACTTACACAAAGTAAAGTGCCTGTCTGGGTTCGAACCCACGACCTACAACTCGTAAGTCGGGGCCGTTACCACTGGGCCCCCACTGCTCTCCTTTAATCTGCCTAGACTTTTCCTAACTATGTTGGGGTTGGCTTTCAGTGTAACCAGATGTGTGTTATATTCTCTAAAGCCAGATGCAGCTGAATACCAGTATTTTACATAGAGCGATTGCCTTTCTGACCTACACAACCCAGTTACCTGGGTACCATGATACCAAGTATAATAATAATAGTATCCCTGGACATTTCACACAGCGCCATCTAGTCCCAAGCTAAGCAACCTAATGCTGGTGTTATGGTAACAAGATGGCTGATAAACTACTTATATAATTTTTTTTTTTGTAAATATATACATATTATAGATAGAAAAACACCCAGACTCGGAACAAATACATGTAGGTCATACAAATATTTGTTCCGTGCGGGAATCGAACCCGCGACACGCAGCGCAGCAGTCAATCGCTTAACCACTGCGCCAACCGTGCCGTCAAGTATGTTATATTATATTATAATTATTGGATATCATTTTGACACACATTATTATAGTATCCAAAAAATAAATAAAAAATATAATACGTTCATCCTCTTAAATGCCTGTAATAAATCATGGTTGGCAGTCCTTGCGTTTCGTAACAAGGATTCAATTTATCATCCACAGCAGATATTAATCTTCGTTACCACAATTACCGATCAAACCTGACGTTAAGTAGGCTAACCTGAGAAATTTCGATGATTACAAACGCTCCGTTGGTGTTATTGTAAGTTTACTTAGCGGGTTGTTTAATTAAAGACATCGTGTTGGTTAGAGTTTTCATTAAGGGGAATGGCTGAGTAGCAATTAAATGGTTGAAGGACACTGAACGAAACACAATGGAAATTTTATTGTCATTACGCCTATGGGCGTTTCGTGTCCTTGGAGTTTCTTGCCCGTTCTTCTCCATATAGATCTACGTTTTGGAATGGGCAACTAGTTTCAACTCTCTAACTGACCGACCCTTTGACAATTCACAAGTGCCTGTAAATGGTTTAATTAAAATAAATGCTTTGAGTTTGTTTGTTAACACTTTGTGTCCCTCAAAGTGTTAAATAAACAAGAACTTTGTGAGAGTGACTTTTTTCTTCCAAATATCTATAGCAGAGATCACTGTTCTAACGCATACTGATGAAAATATTATTTGAGTCAGCAAGGCATCAACAGCAATAAAGACTCTTTCAACATGAATCATGAATTCATGAATAAAGATTATCTCAAGTTTTCTTGAAATCAGACATTTTGTAGATGTTTTGTATCAACTAATAAAGCGTTTATGATGTTAGTGAAATCATAAATGTATCACTTTGCGAAGAACACATTCTCAAAAAATCTTTTAAGAGAAATGGCAGATTTGGTGTCCATAATTTTTGAAGCGTTCATGAAATGTAGTGTATGAAAAAAAATTCAAATTCAAAATTGTTTATTTCTTCAACAACTTCAACAATGAAAGTGTTCGTTAGCTTTTTTTTCAATATATTTTATTAAATCTCACTCTCAAAAAACAATTATTTGCAATATCTAAACGCAGAACCTGGGAAGATAGTTATGGAGTTACCTTACTAATCAGAATATGGTATTTCTATTTCTTTATTTATGCAATCAACAGGACTTTGTTCGTAGTGGTTTCATCGTTTAAAGTATTAAGAATCTTTTAATACCTTGTTGTTTTTAGAGGACTATTACAGGTGATATAATTATACAATCGAATACTTGTACAAATCACTTTATTGC
This sequence comes from Apamea sordens, assembly GCA_945859715.1. Lineage (NCBI taxonomy): Eukaryota > Metazoa > Arthropoda > Insecta > Lepidoptera > Noctuidae > Apamea > Apamea sordens. The sequence continues at coordinate 6,089,982 of OX244002.1, forward strand.
TACTCAACACAGTAAAATAGTAATTGTAGCTCAAGCACATTTTGGAAGTCTCTCGAAGACCGCCTTTGCCGCCCTTTTTCTTTTAAATGGGTTGCCACAACTCAAAAGCAAAAATATGTTTAAAAATGACAATGTTGCCACCCACAAATAATATTAGTTAAATGGTCGATCATTGTGTATGCTAACACAGGATAAGGCATTCATTTAATGAAATCATAAATACATCACTTTGTGAGAGCAAAGAACACATTCTCAAAACGAACCGAACGTTTAGTTTCTCCTTATCTTTATTGTTGTTACACTGAGCTTCGAGCGCACAGAGGCGGATGTATCTCAGTGGAAAATTCGCTCCACATACTCTATGCTATTTATAAATGTATGTGTATTTCAACGGCCATTGAGATGTTCTATGTACGTATCACTCGCATGGATGAGTTTGGACGTTTATATTTATTCTTGTTTCCTACCTACTCTACTATGTCCATTTACTAGATTTATTTTTAAAATTTGTCTTCATTTGTTTGATTTTTTTCTTTAGTCGTATTCGAGTCGTGATTATCTTTGTATATTATTATTATATTATTATTATATTCTGGAACGATAGTTCTGAATCTCGATTTGAAATCACTGCATTTGAGAAGACATTTATATAAAGACTCAGTTTTAGAATCTAGATTGCCGGAGAATCGTTTAAGAATAAGGACGCCCGAAGTAGTTTTCTCTTCAAAAACGTTACTCACTGACATTTTGGCGGTCTATCAGAAGGCCAATTCCCATAATTAAAAACGTTCAAAATCTAGTCGCAATCTCATCTCGGCGAAAATCACTGTCAAAAACTAAAGATATTTTTGACAGATTGAGACAGAGATCACAGGGAGAGATCAATTGTCGTAATTTTAAGAACGTTCACACTTTCACAGTATGATCTCATACTCAATCTGTCAAACAAACCTCTAAATGAGAATTGGCCTTCTGACTGTGAACGTTCTTAAAATTACGAGAATTATTGCCCCTCTGATCGGCCATTTTCAACATTGGACGATAACTGGCTGATAATATCCACATAATTATCATAGTTGTGTGTGATATTATTATAAACGATCTATATCTATCTTATCTTATCGCCTTTTATCTCACAGTGTTTATGCCAAATAGCCAAATATGTTTTGGCATGACTTGTTATTAGTATTTGGAATAGATAATGCACATCTGTTATTTCCCATAATGGTTTCCCACTAAAAGTCACTTGAGATTTAGGTGTGAATAATAATAGTCAGACAGATGGTTTTGTGGCTTGACGGCTAGGTACAAAGCTGTAGTTTTGTGGTGGTGGCACGTTTCAGTAACTCTGGTTCTTTTCCAACCGATGAACGGTGGAGCAGACGAGTCTTGGAGTGGAGGCCGCGTATTGGCAAGCGTAGTGTGGGACGCCCCCCAGCTAGATGAACGGACGACCTAAAGAAGGTGGCTGGGACAGACTGGATGCGGAAGGCGGAGGACAGAGTGTTGTCGTACAGCCTGGGAGAAGCAGTAGACTGCGATAAGCTGAGTTGATTGATTGGTTGACGTTTCAGTAGAATATTCTGAATATTAAATTGGAACAAAACAATAAGATATATGGTAAGACGTACATGTACGTTACCTGTACGTCTTCACAGAAATAAAATAGTTTGATTTTCAATTTCAGGTCAGTCAAATTACATCTTTCGGTAATTAATTCGACGCCTGCATTAATTGTTTTGGTTTCCGTAAACCTTTTCGTTGGTTTTCATCTTCTAACCAACCTAAGTACCTACCTAAGTGTCTGCTTACTAATGATTCTTTGCGATACAGAGTGGCAGGGACATTCACATCGACGCCAAGCGTAGAAATAGTTGGCTAGTTATTAAAAAAAAATCAGCTGTTTTTTAGAAAACTGCAATACGTACGCGGTCAAAATGTACTGAATGCAATTTTTTTTAGTGATAACCGTCTGTGAAATGTCTTCATTAGCGGTCAAAACCGGTCAAAGTGGAGGTGCTTGGGGGAGCCCAAGCACCTCCAGTCCAGTCCAGTCTTTCGGTTGAAATGATGATGATAATGAGGGGGTTTAGAATCATCTGCTGAATTCATGGTTTTAGTTAGCGCGTCCATGTCCATGCCACCCAATTTTGTACAATTCTATAACTGTGTTAGCGTAAAAATTCATAAAAATTACGAAAAACCCGCTGAAGGTCGTGGCCATTGATACATATTTATATATAATAAAACGAAGCTTTCCTGCATTATATAACATCCTTCCATCACCGTACCGCGAATTGTTTTTGTTTCTCTCCGGGATTTCCGCGTAGAAAATAACATGTAAATCGACAGTTTATCTACCTTTAACTATAGATAGCACTTCCCTCTATTATTTTAAATGGAAACGTTTCTATGACTAACACTATACCATTGATGGCATACAGATTGGTACGCGAGGTTGGTGGTTGGTTGGTTGATTACTTGTATTTGTAGTGGGATTTCCACACCGACTAAATTCATATAGGTCAGTGGGTCATCTTAGGGGGGTCTGCCTAATCAACAAATGAAATCACCGGTAAAGACAAATCAGCGGAGTAATTTTGTAACACACACAAAATGGCAATAGATCGCGGTAGTAGATAGGTTTGAAAAATTCATCTGCCCAACAACGTGAATAACGCAATGAACTTGCTATTTTATTGCCTACTCCAGCGAAACAAACGCTATCTGAACATTATCTATTTCGGTGTTTTGACAAGATTGTATTTTTGTAACCGCACTCACGATTAGTCAAATGAATGTTCATTGTAAAAGAAACCGTCATGTAGGAAAATGCTTGTCTTTTCAAAATAGATGTTTCACTGTGTTTTACTATTGAAAAACATTTAAAAATAAGTAAGTAATTTCTTTGAATTATTTTTAAGTTTAATTCATCATAGATACACAGAAGAGATTTTAACGAAAATCTTACACAAAAAAAACACAATCTGCCAAGCCTTTTCCCAACTATGTTGGGGTCGGCTTCCAGTCTAACCGGATGCAGCTGGATACCAGTATATAGAGCGGCTGCCTATCTGACCTCCACAACCCAGTTACATAATGGGCAATACGATACCTACCCCAAAAATCTTACACACATTAACTAAACAATTTTTATAGTGTAAGAACTACGAAGAACTATACAGAGGAAAACCGCGAGCTCAATTAAACTAACATTATAATATAAATTCACGCCCCTTGGACGTTTTAATTCATATTAATGAGTTCTTAGCCTGCCTGACAATCACAAGCCTGCTAAAGCCATCTGACAGAAGGTTTGTGTAAAATAGCGGATGTTCAACTGTTGAAGCGCCACTATAGTTGGCGTATTGGTCCAAATATTTGTGATTTGTAGGCAATACAAAATAAACTCTATCTTAATTGATATAGAGTTATTTTTGTAATTGTCACGAATTAATGCAAATGTTTGAACAAATACACCAACAGTTGGGCCGCCTAAAGACAGCTGTAGTTATTACTCCACCAGACATTTGCGGGGCTGTAAACTTGCGCGATAATTTATAAAGATTAGGAATGGGTTTTATCGTTTCAAGTTTTCGCGGCGATAAATTTTAAGTTTGTTATCTAGGCACCATACTTTAGTTTTTGCAAACGCATCAGTTTGTTTTCGGTTGTGAATTAAAACAAAAGCATTTATGAAACATGTTAATTATCATGAGAACCAATAAATATCTTCACAATATTATATTTATCATGAAATACAATAAATAAAAGGCTCTCTATTAATATCTTATAATTATTATTTTCATATCATGCTCAAAGCGCATGAATCGATATTGAAAAAAACATTTTGATTTATTCAAATTGAAATTCGAACCAGATAAAAAACGTTCACAATTAAAAGGTAGGTACCTAGAATAAAAAGTATTCTGAAATCGAATACATCCAATTTTGTGCAGTTTATTGTTTTGTTTTATTTATTGCAACTCTGAAAGGAAGTCAAACTTTTTTCGTAATAAATAATAATGTAAAAACTCACCAAGCGATATGAGGCCACTGTTGAGCATAGGCAGCTTGATGCTGTTGGGGATAGACACCAGGCTGGTGGTGCCTGATGTCCTGAAGTCCTTCTTCTTCGGCTTTTTCTCCATGTCGTATCTTGTGGTGGACCGCGAGCGGTGTTTCCGCTGGCTGGTCGCAACTGACGTACCTCGCTGCCCCGTTCGCGACGACATTTTGGCTCACCCCACGAATTTCCCGCCGATATATACTCAGTCGGATATGAACGGAAGCAGACGCAATTAATGGCACACGGTCATTTTATATCACGTACAAAATCACTCACAAACACTGTTTTAGTTTAGTTATTGTGGTATAAAAATTTATGGTCGCTTTTTATTTTTATTTTTGAAACTAAAATAAACTTTGCGAAATAAATTTTAAAGCGTAAATTTAATATTTTTATATCAAAACATTTAATAATTATACATTCCTACCGTAGAATTTGACACATTTTTACTAAAATGGCAATGTTTATGTAAGGGTTGCCAGTAGAATATCATATCATAAGAGCCCTGTCATTTCGGCACGCGGTGTGTTGAAGAGTAAAGTCGTCGCCTGAAACAAAGAAAGAAACACTGGTCAATAAAGGCACTTGATAACATCATGATAATACAAAAGTCGCAAAAATCAAAGGTACTTATAATTGAAAAATTGTGTGAAAATTCATGTTTTATTGCGATAACAGCCATTACCTACGGAAGAAGGCCTTCATACATTAATATAACAAAAAAGAAAAAAATATTATTATTTGCCACATCCACACAAGTACCTACATTAGCATAATCTAAGTAGAAGCATCTGCAAAATGCAATTGCGTTCACTATCTATGTTCAATGACGCATTTAATAGTACTCTGTACTAGGTACACTCATACATTCATTCATTTAATTTTCGCGCCAACTTGTGAATGAAAGCAAAACAAGAGTCATTGAAGGTGACATTCCGAGGAGTTCATAGACAATTCCTTATTAGAAATCTTAATCTGAATGGTTGGAAATTATGTAATGCGTAAAAGGCTACATGCTCTGTGATAATGCGTTTGGGCTGAATACTATTATTACAACTAGCTTCACTTTCTGACTAACTGACAGACTATTTAAAATGTTTACAATTCAAAAGTGCCTGAAATGGTTTAATTGAAATAAATGATTTGAGTGTGAGTTTGACGTAGCGTACACGTTCAGTTTCTGAGTGTACATATTAAGTATATAGTTTTTGTTTTTAAACAAATGTTAAGTCACAAACAGAACGCATAGATTATGGAAATGTTCTACATTAATAACGTCCTTTGCTGCATAGATAGCGTTATTGGGAAGATGATTGGCAACGCTATTTGCGTTGCCAATAATCACATCGAATATGTACCTAAAACGGAAGCTATGTGCCAAAATTTCTCATGAATTTAATCGATGAGGTGTTTCTTATGTGTGCATCGAGCTATTTACGGGCACTATCAACGTACAGCTATTTATAGTAGCAATGATGCAGCTCTACAGATATGCGACGACGTAGGTAAGTACATTTAAACGGTTGGTACCTACTAGGCTTAGTCCGTACTCTGTAAATAGCATTCCTCTGCTCGGAAAAGTTCGGATTCTTGATAAATCGTGATGAAAGCGGATTCCGAGTGGATGACAAAAGTTTTCGCTTGCTGGTCACACTAAAAATAATAGATTCAAAGAACTCGGTACTGGCAACCTTGAGGCTTGTTCGAATTTGGAATCAGTCACGTTGCATGCGCGCTCTGCACGTTTATGAATGAAGCAAACACGGATGACGGTGGAATTCCACGATTGAAATCTGAAGAGTCTGAAAAAGTCCCGCTTATAATATTGCAAACTCTTTTAAATTTAGTTTTTTTTAAACGTGCTATTACTAGCTGCGCCCCGCGGTTTCACCCGCATAAGTTTCGATCCCGTGGGAATATCGGGATAAAAAGTATCCTATGTGTAAATCCTGGTTATTAACTATTTGTGTACCAAATTTCATCCAAATTCGCTTAGTAGTTTTTGCGTGAAAGAATAACAAACATCCATCCATCCATCCATACAAACTTTCGCATTTATAATGATTACTAAACTCGGGCCATCGAGAGAATGCGTTCCTGATACCTGTCAGTACGACAATTCTATTAGCTAATAAAGATCAAATTCGCAAAACACGTATTCGTTTATATACGAAACTGACAGGCGTCAAGAACGCATTCTCTCGTCAACCGCACGATAAGCGTACCTACCTATTATTAGTCGTATTACCGTTTCTAACATTATCTAAGTAGTTTAGTAAAAATGATTTTTAGTGCAAATCGTCATAATTCTAGGAAAGTTGGCATGGATTCGCATGACGTATTTCATTGAAGATTTTAAAAACGTAAATGACTTTATTTTTATTGTACGAGAAGACATATTTTCTACTTCTATTTATACAGACATATATTTATACAGACAAGTAATAAACGTCGTATGAACTTATTAGACGACAATAAATTCAACTGTTTTGTTCTGAAATCCGAAGTTTTAGAAAAAGTTCGAAAAAATTTATTGTGATAGATTTTGGAACAAATATGTCTTACGGAAACGAAGTTTTATTTAATGTAATAAAATCGAATGGGGTTAAAAACTGAAAGCTCGTCATAGGCAGCACTATTCAACGTCTACAAACCGCCATTGTTTTCAGGCTAGGTACCTATATGTTTTTTAAGTGCCTGTAGGTAATAAAAACAGACTCAGTTCTCTTGGGAGCATCACCTGTATACGAATTTCTGCCATAAAAGTTTACAAAGGATAGCAGATAGTCTCGATGAAATATCGGGTTTCCAGTTTTTTTTTCGGAGAGCTTTCTCACGCATTTTTTGTCTTTTAACACCTTTCAAAAATCGTATTTTTGCAGTCAACGGCTAAGCAACGGAGAATATTAATTAAATATGCGTAAAAGAAGTCGTTTCTTTACAAAAAAAATATGGATAGTGACAGCTAGCTTTCAAATTCTTGGACGCCGGATAGAAACGACATCTGAAGTGAGCAAGTGGCAATTTTTATCCCAATTGAACCAATCATTACAAAATATCAACTCACAGACTCACACGAAATTCGGTAACGAGTTCTGAATTCTAAATTCAAAATGTTTACGTGCGGTGACGTAAGATGACATGCAACAACAACAGACTTTCAACGCCATTGCAACTCATTGGCACCATAGATACGGACGGTGGCATAGTGCCCGCGCTAATTGCTAAACGATAATCTGTCTAAGAGCAGCTAATGTGTCTGTATTTTAGGCGAGAATGTTCTATTTCCACTCAGAAAAATACAAATGATAGTTGATTGACAAAATAATGATATTCTACTGTGAATCTTTGGGTCTGAGATCTTTATGTGTGGACCTTAACTGAACTATAAAGGGCCAAAACTATAGTACTTATCTATGACCACCATTGCAGTTATGAATCGTAAAAATTATACCACACGCCCAATCAGATTTAGGTAAATTCTGAGATTAATAAGAATTAATCTCAGAATTTAAATCTGATTGCGCGTGTGGTACATAAGAATGTGGACATAAAATAATATCTTCTCATTCAGTAAACTCACGTTTTTCTGCAAAGTTTAAAATGCTGTATTACAAGATAATTTTAAAACATAGTAGGTACGCACGGCTACACATCAACCCAAGGAAGCAAGCAAGCATAACCAGTATAACCAGTGACTTCTGATTGTACGAAAAATCTATACATTGTTAAGTCAGCTAAAACTTGAATGTTTAACTAGTCTAACTAACTATGGTAGCCGTGTGTACTCATTGACTTTAGAACTATCCTATCTTATCAAGAACAAGTGCTCACAACAACAAACAATATTGCTCATCGTCTTGCCAGAAACACGCAAAATGACGTGTATTTCAGTGACGAGAGCGCCATGTTTGTGTGGGTTGCGTATGCGCAATGTGCGGGTGTAATATTCCTACAGTCAACATTGCACGACATAAAATTTTAATTATTTTCCGATAACAACAGGACATAATGAACTTTCGGTGACGTCAGTAGACGCTGGCTGCATATACGTTTATAGCTGCATGCTTTTACGTAGTACGTATTGGTCATAAAAATATTAAATATTTCATGAAAAGATTGGTTTCCAAGAAAGATTGGCTTTGACGCAAAAATAAATCTGTAAAACACCTTTGTCTTTCATATTAGCGAATATAAGGATTTAAAACTAGAATAGTGAGGCCTTGTTATTATAATTCTTTCATGTTACAGATTTTCAGTAGGTAAGTTTAAACATGAAAAAAAAGAGGACACTAAAATATATCGACGCGCAAACTGAAACCATGAATTCAGCACATGATTCTAGACGAACAAAATTTCCGACTGTTATCAAAGAACAAATCAATTGTTCCATAAAAAAGTGCAATACCTAAAATTGTCTAAAATAAAAGGCCCGTTTTGACATTTGAGAATGCGCTCTTGACACCTGTCAATTTCATACAAACGAATACGTGTTTTGCGAATTTGATATTTATTAACCACTAGAACTGTCAATGCCAAAACGGGCCTTTTATTTTTTGACAACTTTACCTACGCGATCATAACGTATGGAACAACAAACTTTTTTAAAAAGCCGACGAAAAATTCAACGCGTGGGATTCAGAATCATACATATACTGAATCCACGGTAACAGATTGCACATATTATATGTCCCTGTCACTCTGTATATCTAACGCGATACCTACAATAAAAGAAACCATGACACACAATATTGTACTACTCGTTTATGAACCAGACTAACGGACTAAATATGGTGTACATCAACGTTAAAAGCTAGTAAAATAGCACATTATGAAAATAGAAAAAAAAAACTATTTCACATTATTTTCCTAGACATTTCCATGAAATGGGGTGAAATACAGCAGCTGATGGCGGATGGAGCCTGTTCTTTTTTAAACACTGCCAGCTAATATTGTAAAAGCAGTCTGTAATAACGTTATGTCTGTGTAACGCTAATGGAAAATAAAGGAGATAGATGTCTTTTAGTTTCCAGGAAAAAGGAGAAAATGCTAATGTGTTTTTTTTACCCATTGTCATGAGTTGCCTTGGGTCCTGGACGTCTTCCAACAGACTTCGGCCAGGTTGGCCGAAGCAAGGAAAACCTGTTCAGCGGTGCTATTCTGTAAAAAGATCACCGTGATAACTTAGCTGAAGTGAGCTTAAAGTGAGCTGTCATTCCACCTGATGCTTGGGATTGACACTATGACAGCTCACTTTAAGGTCACTTCATGGTGAGATCTTTATAGAATAGCATTACAGGTGGAGATTCATAGACGACTCCGTCTTGGAGTGTAAATGCGGTGCTGTTCCACATACAATGAATGGGCCACTTACCACCATGTCCCTGTCGTTTGCACGTCACAGCAACCGATAGACGCTACTGGTGTCAAACTTGTAGCCGAATTCTGGGCCGAGTCCATGGACGTGACGCCAACGACAAAGATTTTTACTTTTTTAACACAGCTACGTTATTAAGTTTAGGACTGTTGTGAGATCTATCGTTTTATTTTTACCTTTATTATTTTTTAGCTAAGCTTGAAGATTACGTATGTAGGTAAGAATTCAAAAATTCAATATAACTTTTCCTACACAATCTACTTTATTAATATACATTTATAAAATAAAATAAAGTCTCCTTTCGTGCCCTGTCCGTGTGACTGCATTGGTCTTCTAAACTCCATAACGGATTTTAATGCGGTTTCCACCATTATTCAGAGAATTAATTCCGAAAGGTTTTTAAGCGTAATACCACATGAATTAATATTTTTGTCAAGTCGTAAAAACTGTGCGGAGCAGGGACGGATCGCTAGCTAAATCCACATTTCCACCATTCGTTACACATTTACACGAAAATAGAAACTCATTAAAAATAAATTACATTACTTAAAAGACGCATTAAATACATGTGTGTAATATTGCCGAATTTCAAAATGACATTCGAAAAAAGGAATAAAAAGTAAAAGCGTTGGCGACAGAATTGCACTGCGCGGCCTATGATCCCTTGTGGGGAAAGTGTAGGAACGTGCTCTGTTTGTGAATGGACGGAAATTACATTTTGGGGCTATTTTACTGAATTTGTGAGATTTGTTCTGGTGTAGTTCATGTAGGATGGTATTCTTAATTTAAAGCAGTTTGTAGTGTTTGTCCTAGAACTAAAAATTCGAAGACATGTGACATCTACCAAATCGCTCTATGCCCGCCTGGTGGATTACGGCCCACTCTCTCTCACCAAGAGGAGACCTGTGTCCCAGCAGTGGGAACAATATAGGTTGATTATGCTTAGGTAATGTACAAGTTGCATAAACATGTGTGTTTTTATGTCGTTCGGTGGCAAATAAGCAAACATCGTGCTCCATCTGGTAGCAAGTCCCTCACCTATCAACATCAGCCGATCAATTCTGTAAAAATCTCACCGTGAAGACTTAGCCGAAGTGAGTTTGAAGTGAACTGTCAATAGTGACAGTCCCTATCATCAGTAACAGCTCACTTAAAGCTCACTTCATACAAACTATCCTACTAATATTATAAACGTGAAAGTTTATATGGACGGATGGATGGAAGGATGTTTGTTACTCTTTCTCGCAGTCTTTGGATGAAACTTGGCAAACAGATGGTTTATAACCAGGTTTAACATATAGGATACTTTTTATCCCAATATTCCCACGGGATCGAAACTTATGCGGGTGAAACTGCGGGGCACAGCTAGTTTATTCATAAACCGTCCGGAATAAATTCTTTAAATTTTAGCGAAAACCGCGTCTTCATTACGTAGTTAAGAAGAACAACATGGGCACACAGAGACACGAAAAGCGACTTTTTATTCAATTCAATTCAATAGGTATTTGTTTGTTTATGGCAACTAGGCCCAATTGTTAGTAACATTCATTATAATATGTATAAGTAAATATAGATAATAACAAAACTGACCCTGGCACATTTATCTGCAATATATTAACCTTGTCCACAGGTATACAAAAGTGCCGTATATTGATCCCATTAATAAAGTACACTGCAAGCCGTGAAGGAGACACTATAAATCGCATGTCGTACGAACGCAAACCGCGGGAACTCGCCGAAGTTTTGCCAAAGTTATGCGATCGGATACACTGTCCCGATATACTTAAATAATGTTTTGTAAAGATGTAAAAGATGTACCGTACCGCAAGGTTTGGATCGAGATGGCTCTAGAAAAGGAGGCCCAGAAGTATTTGGGGCTTTGCTCAGCAGTGGGACAGGACAGGTTTTATTTAAAAAAAAAAGAAAATTTTTAAAAAGATTCGATTTAAAGATAGTTTGGGACACAACTTAAATAAGCTTTAACTAAACTAAGTAAATCACTCATTGCCTTTCAGAGATAGGGTCACTTATGCATCAGGTATTTACTGAAAAATATAAATAAAAACACTTTCCCTTTGAATTAATTAAAAACAGAAAACAACAAACAATTAATTTATCTTCACAAACAAAATTACGAATTTCATCGATGTCGTATTTATATAGCTATTTGTGTACCTACGTTATTCACAGGACGTGAAAACAGAAATATTTCCGTTTTCACATAAACTCTGCACGCGATGACAACGCTATCACAAAAAAACACTCACTTTCCAAAGAGTTAATTCATTGATTTAAACAACACTAATCTCACTGCCTCAAGAAATAGTTAAAAATACTGGCATATAGGTACATAACACACAATAGAAAAAATACAGTTGCTTTGTGTCCCCAAAAAATCCGAAAAATTAATCTAAAATCGGCGCCGTTCGTATTATGTGAACTAGGCAGGAAAAACAAAAGAAAATCTTTCAGCTCAACGCGCACTTTGCTGAATGAACAAATGAACGAGTAAACAGTTGAGTGACTCACGTTCGTTATTGAATGGAACGGTTGAGTTCACTCAAGGGCGGCCGCTGTTGTCGAAATAAATCATGGCGGATACGGAATGACATGTGCCATGAATGAGTGAATCATACGCATTCTTAGCTGGGAATAGCCGGGATAATTTATAAAATGTTTGCTCAGTCATTCGTTGAGTGCGGTGAAAACAGGAAAATTCCAAGAGAAGTGAGATATCACTTTATCAGTCAGTTATTTGGCTTTAATAAAATTAAGATAGGTCGGTAAAGTGTACCACATTATTCCAAGCGCATAAACATTGCATAAAATGATAAAACACAAACACAAATTACTGTTTTTTTTTTACATTGTCCGTTTATTAGAAATGGGATTGAAATCTGCTTATAGGCTTACTAGCCCGATCCCGTGGGAATGAATATCAGGATAAAAAGTATCCTATGTGTTAATCCTGATTATAAATTATTTGTGTGTCAAATTTCATACAAATCCATTCAGGAGTTTTTGCGTGAAAGAGTAACAAACATCCACCCATCCATCCATCCATACAAACTTTCACGTTTATAATATTAGTAGGAAGTAGGAAGATTAATATTAATGTTTTATACAGATAAACCTTCCGGAAAGAATGATCTAAATCATTGTGAAAACTGCATAAAAATATCTTGCCTGGTTTAGAAGAACAACGCAGTCACACATACAGACACGAAAAGCGACTTTAATTTATATTATGTATAGATTTGTTGTCTGGTAGCAGCTGGATGAGAGTTGCCGAAAATCGAGTTTATGGCCTATCGACGGTCAGTATCCCAACTCCATTCATTCATATGTCCAGCAGTGGACTGCTATCGGCTGATGATAATGATGATGATAGATTTGTTATAAAATTCACAACAATCTAATCGAGACCTAATCACAAAACCATAATATATTTTGGTAACTATCACACAAAAAAATCCCCGGGGAAGCCATAACAAGAGAAAACTAATAGGAACTTATTAATTTACTGAATACGAAAAAGGAGAGATTCCCTTCATCAAATCCATTATCTCCGCACATAATGTATTACTAACCAACGACAATGAGCTTATCCTAAAAGCCAGTGTTTGGGAAACTTTCCTCCCATAATCCTAACAATGATGTATGGGTAGTGCTTCAATGGATCCGGGATACAAAGTGGGAGTCCCTTTCATCTAATTTCGTTCCATTGTATCAGGGGCTAGAGGATAATCTTCTATGACAGTAACATGGACGCCACGTCTCGTCTACGTAAATCAGTAAATGTTCGTTGTGATCCCTATATTATATTGTAGTCTGTGGTTGTGATGCAGTGTTGCTAACCCTTCTGTTTTAACAGTAGATTTACTGTTTTTTTTTCTATGGCAACAGTAGGAATACGGGCTGAAATAGAAAATATTTAATATAACCAATCAGTTTACTGCTTAAAATCTTCTTTTTAATTCTTTGCTTTCTCTCGAGAGTATCATAAATCACCGTGTCTTTATTTTTCTTAATTGCTAAAACTTTTATAACTATGGTAACAGTAGAATTATTAGTGTAATTGGATCGTTATCCTCATTGCTGTTATCTGATTTGCTATACAAGGTGTAACAGAATAAACGCAAGTCCTGAAAGTAGTTTGTCCAATCAGGAACTTTTAATACAGGTATTTAAAAAAAAAAAATGTATTTTGCCATACTGACCGCCGATTCAGCTAAGGAAAATTAAATCTTATTTCAAGGTAATAAGACTCAATTTTAAATGCAAGAAGTAATGCTAGGATCAACACGATTTTCTTTATAATATAGGTAGCTTAAGGTGATTAGCACCATCTTTCAAGAACTGTCAGTGTCATTATTGTTGTGGAATATTAACACTGACAGCTCTTGAACGCGGTTTAGATGTTGATCGCGTTAAGTTCCATTAAGAAAGAAAAACATTTATTAAGCACAGACTAAAAGTCACACCAGATACATACATCAGACAAATAAAAATACTGAAAATTGCCATCAAGTCTTTTATTTAATTTATGGTAAAGCAAAAAGTAATAAGGATATTATAACGATTCAAATAAAACTGTCACCATAATTATATAATAATATAAAAGTTTAAGCCCTTGAGGAACGTGTAACATCTGACATTAAAATAAATTACGTAGGTAATTTATTTTAAGACTTGTTTTGACTCTGATTAAACAGAACCTCGTTACTAATGATTTCGTTCAATGTCGGATACGAGTATGAAGTTCAAAGCAATGTTAGCTTATCAATTTACCCATTTTATTTTGGACTTAGTAATAGGACTTTCCAGATTTTTAGAAGGTGAATATTGAGGACAAAAAGTCTTCTGGGATATTTTGTAAAAGTTAAAAATATAAGACGTAAGTATGTAATCTTCTGCCTTACATATTTCACGGCAGACATACCTACTAGATAATACAAGTCTGTGAACGGAGCGCTTTGCTACAATTTTCTTACAAATATTTATGCAAAGATGTCTCCAAGGACCGGGATGCTGCTAAGCTCCACAATGGTAGTCTTTGTTACTACAGATTTAGATAAAAACTTAAAATCCTACTGAGGACTTAAAATCCTACTGAGGACTTTAAATCCTGCTGAGGATTTTAGAGTTTTATTCTAAAATCCTAACTAGTTGACCCGACAGATAGAGTCCTGTTGTTTTGAGTTCATACAAAAATCCCATAGAAAAAGGACTTTCAGTATTTCCCGAATTTGAAAATTTTCCGGGAAACTGTACCGTAAATGGAATTCGGAATGAGATAAATTATGATGCTTAAATGGTTTGGTCGTGTTGAGAGGATGAATGGAAGACTGTGTGACTAATAAAAGTTATCGCCTTGTAAAAACCGCCTTGTTGAGATGGATGTGAGTGGCAATGCCCCGGGATATGATCATAAATGAAGCGAAAGGAGTATGTAAGGCTCGAAGCAGCTGGTGTTTTGCAATGATATTCTGTAAAAATCTCACCGTGATAACTAAGGTGAAGTGAGCTGTCAATTCCAAGCATCAGCCGATCGATTCTGTAAAAATCTCACCGTGAAAAGTTAGGTGCAGTGAGCTTAGAGTGAGCTGTCAATAGTGTCAATCCCTAGCATTAGTTGGAATGACAGCTCACTCCACGCTCACTTCACCTAAGTTTTCACGGTGAGATGGTTACAGAATCGCACTGCAGGTGAAATGACTCACTTCACTTAAGTTTTCACGGATATCGAGTGCATTTTTACAGAATAGATCAACTGTAGTTTCTGCCTACCCCCATGAGAAGCAGAAAGCAGAATATTTAGTATTAGTAGAATATTTTCTTTTAAACTTACAAGGCTAAAAATAATCTCATCTCTTGCCAAAGCTACGTAATATTCAGTTGAATATCCCTGATTTATGTCCATCCATTTCAATCCTGCAATCATAGTTCCTTGTTCGACATAAAGCATAAACATCATAGACTTGAGCCCACTGCTTCCAGATAATACGGTTTACTTCCTCTAAAGCCAGTAGTTTCTATGGATTCAGCATTTCGACTTTGGCCGGTTTGAGGTAGGTATGGTTTCAAGTTCAGATTTCGGTACGGTAAAGCAAAGCTTGCATTTTGCTTTGTAATATTCATCATCTGCCTAACCTTTTCAAAACTATATTGGGGTCGGCATACAGCCTAAACGGATGCAGTTGAATACCAGTATTTTAAGAAAGAATTAGAAAGAATTTTTACAGAATAGAAAGACTGGTCCTTTGTTTGTATAGCAAAAAGTACGGTGTAAAATTTCTTATAAAAATTCCAACCCTATTCTGAGAATGCTTCTGAAGCATTACGTAGATTTAAAACTAGATTGGAAGTTTACAATCGAGATTCAAGTTTGAACATCCATTAAATGTTACACGTCAAATAGCATACATAAGTGAAAACTCTCAAGTTTGTCCCCGAACTGTTGAAAGTCGTATAAACGCCCAATTGAATGTTCACAATGTGTAACGATTCTTATCGTCCTCGCTTAGGTACAATTACTCGCTGTAAGTAAAGGATAAACCTTACATTTATATATCGTTACCGCTGAAATCCGCCGTTAACTGGTTCGAACCGGAGTAATCTGGAAAATTCATTGTTTGAGGAAGTTCAATTGTTTTAGTTGACTAGGGAATTAGAGAAGTTGATTTTGTATCTTGTATAAGGTTTGCCAGGCACTAAATGAGTTTTTTATGCTTTTAAAAGATCATCATTTTTATTTAATAGTCATCAATAATAAATAAAAACTATATTTTTATTTATTATTGGTAAACATTTTTTTTTTCTGTTGTTGAATCCTAATATTTTGAAGTTCTTAATTAGTATTATTATTTTTACAACTCAATAAAATAGAAGTGTCTGTTTGTAAAGTCAAAATAAAAGCGTTTTACTAAACGCATATGAAAACATGTAGTTACCACCTAAGTATACATTATGGTAAAGCAATAAAGATATTGACTATTGAGTAAAATTAAAAAAAAAGTGTGTCTGTCTGTCTGTTTGTAAAGCTTCTCAGAAACTGCTGGACCGATTTCTACGGGACTTTCACTGGCAGATAGCCCATATTGTAAGAAGTGAGAGACTACTTATATTTTCGAACAATAATTAGGGTTCCGCGCAAAATAAAACATATGAAATTCCGACATGCTTGCGAATGAATTCGCGCGCAGAGCTAGTCAAGTAATAAATCTCTTATCTAAAATATTATCTAGTTTTTCCATCGAACTATCTGTTAACGTCGTGGGCGTTAGATGAGGCAGTGATTGAATGTTGTTTTTACTCCGTCTCTGTATTTTTATTGTCAATATTTAAGGTCATATCAAGGTTCTTTTAGAGTTAACTTATGTTATTTTTGAAGTAAAAACTTCTTTGGCGCACTTTGCGCTCTTTTTGAACAGCACCTAGCTTCTGATGTTCCGATAAGTGAAATATAAAATTTTGAAATGAACGAAACTGAACCAATGCGCTCGGGTCGGTGCCGCTGAATCGGTAATACTCGGCTTCAGTCGGTCGGATACGCTGAATCGTGTATGCTCGGAACTGAATCGCGTATACTCGGCTTCAGTCGTAAGTTTTCAGTCCTATCGTGTGGTCTAGCACACCGTATTTTTATTATTATTGATAGGCCCACGTTAGTAGCCCGAAAGTCTGACAACCAGTCTTACTAAGGGGTACCGTATTACCCACTAACTGGGTTGTGGAGGTCAGATAGGCAGTCGTTCCATGTAAAATACTGGTATTCAGCTGCATCCGGTTAGACTGGAAGCCGACCCCAACATAGTTGGGAAAAGGCTAGGCAGATGATGATGATGATGATAGGCCCACGTTTGGCTACCATCTCCCGGTTTAAGTGGTCGAAAATGGAGCACGTTTACTAAGAAGTGACAGCAGAGCGTGAATCAAAGTGGAAAAGCTTATCTAATAAAACTTTTTGATAAAGTATTAAATCGTTCCTCAGGTAACTAGGTATTCGATCCCGCCCGGACGCAGTAGGTCAAACTTTTCACAAACTAGAACCTTGGATCAAAATAAATTCACTAAGAACTTTCTTTGCCATAACGTTAAAACTCATTTTATTGATAACTGCAATTAACAAAGGAAGGGAACAATTTTAGTACCCATATGTACTAAGGATTATCGTTACGGGTCGTCAGAAGCTCGAAAGACTGACAACCAGTCTTACCAAGGGGTATTGTATTACCCTGCAACTGGGTTGTGGAGTCAGATAAGATATGCAGTTGCTTCATGTAAAAAACTACTGGTATTCAGCTGCATCCAGTTAGACTGGAAGCCGACTTCAATATAGTTGAGAAAAGGCTAGGCAGATGATGAGGTACGAAAGATTATTTACTGATAGTAACAAATCCGCTGAAATCATACAATTATCTATCTACGAACAAATCAAATATTAGTTAACGAGGAAGACCAACCATCACCCCAAACGTCAATCAATTTCGTTTACTTTACCACTCCGTCCAAAGTTCACCATGAAGGTACTATTTCAAAGATAATTAATAGACAAAACGCTAGCCGAGCGCCCATACTTGAAATAATTAAGAAGACCCAACCACCGCCTTCGGGCCCGTGATTACCATCGAAATTGACTTTGAAACACAATTTGCCGGAAACCACGATACTCACTATGAACAACCTCTTCAGACTTTACCTCTAAGGCGCGCTAGGCAGTTGTTCGGCTCGGCACGATTTGATATAACTTGGCAGAGCAGAGCGGCAAAATATTCATTCGATTTTGCCGCTCGGTTGTGCCGAATCATATCAACGCGGATAAGTGTGTCTTCTTCTTCGTGACGTTGCCACGAATTTACTCCGATCTTGTTGACCCAAAGCTTCGCTTCCACAGTGTCGTCGGTGGCAGTGCAGATGTCACCATGGTCCACTGCCCTCTGTGACCCAAAACAAGTATGTAGCACCTAGCACTCTTAATAGGTCGGTACAGTCACGAACAAAAGTATGTGTACACTCGACTTTATTCATAAGCGATTCAATCCTTTATTTTTTAAAGGAAATTTTATGTTGTTACAAACATAGCATTTTCGAACCCATAGGTTTATGTAATGTGTCTTATTTCAACGTTGCAATCGTTATTTCACGAAAAAATCGCAATTGAATGTTGCCAAGTGTTGACATATTGGTGTTCGTGAGTGTACATCTTGTGATAGGTTCATAGTTATGTTAAGTTCCCATCGAGTCTTTCACAAAATGTACCTATTAGGGTTGTTATCACTCTTGTTTTACCTGAAGGGGGGGGGGGGGGGATGCGGTGGACCATAATCTACTTCTAGATTTATCTATCTAGTTGATGACTACGTGGAAACGAAATCAATTAATCTGCCTAGCCTTTTCCCTACTATGTTGGGGTCGGCTTCCAGTCTAACTGGATGCAGCTCATTACCAGTATTATACATGTAGCGACTGCATCTGACCTCCACAACCCAGTTACTGGGTAACTCCATTCCGCTTAATTCGTTACACCAAAATCAAGAAACAAATGAACTCCCCATCCTTATAACCATCAGACCGTAGTATAAATAGGATTGCATAAATAAACCTAATCGTTAGGAGGGATCCTCCGTACGAACGCTCGCCCGTTTTTCCCTTCCAAAGTTACAAGTTACAATACCGTATTTCCCATGAGAACCACGTCTATATTAAGAAATAAAGCCCACTTGTGGGAGCCCACAGGATTGCTTTTCGTGATTCCCGGCGATTTCGGTGAAATAATGTAGGAATACGGTGACAGCGAATATGGGAAGGGAATATACGGCATTTGTTATTTCGGTGCTGAGAATCAAATACTATGGGGAGGGAAATGTGGAGACGGGAACAGAGGACAGTACAGATGGATTTATGGAGCGATAACTTAGTAGAGTAGTAATTTGTTATTGACTCGTGTCTCGAAAGTAAATAAATTAAGAGAAAAAACGTTGAGGTAGGCCCAGAAATGGGATAGTTTAGGCTAAATAAAAATAATAATTAAACTCATACTTTCAAGTTACCTACTACACTACCAGCGGCCGTTGATTACGTAATCAGCTGTGCGCTGTGCTGTTGCGATCGAAATTATGAGTTTATAAAATCCTTTTTTTTTGTTTGTTTTTTTGTCCTGTGAAGCCAAAGTACCTAAACTAACAAAATTAAGATGAAACGCATATGCATTACATGATAATTATGCTGAAAAGCAATGTAATATGAGTTTAGAACAGGCTGTGTATAATATGTACATAATTATGGTCATCTGTTCGGGATCTCAACCCCTAAACTAATCGTCATATTTTGACAAACGAGGTACCGTTGGAAGCGTCATGTTGTTCCGCGGGTTACTCGTATAGGCTACAATATTATGTCACATAAAAGGGCAGTCAGCCGTTTATGCATTAATTACATACTTATGACTGCCATGACTCCGGTTATACGCAAACTGTTAGTTTAAAAAACTGTCTGTGATGTCTTGTTAATAGCTTTTTAGTTGGCTTTCTGTCATAGTTGGGATTTGCGGTTTTTAGTTTTCATGCTGAAGAATACGGTATTAGCTGTATACTGTAATCCCTCTAAGGCTGCTTTTTCACCAGAGATGTGCTATGCTACGTTGATAAGGATGCGTTTATTATCCATCAATCATATTCATTGGTCCACATAGCATAGCACTGGTGGCAACGAATTCAACTAAGCTATGTTTTTATACGGAAGGATGCTTGCTATGGATGGGAGCTATGGATGCGCGAGTGGTGTAGCTATGTGCAGAGCAGAGTACTCCCCGTGCATTCCCTACTATCGATGCATCGCATTGCTCGAGTTGAGCATTTTCCTCGCACAGCTACCTTGCGGCTCCGGCGCGGCGGCGCATCTTCATAGCACATCTTACTCGCTCCGCTACACAGCTTAGTGGAAACGGTCGCACAGTTTCGCAGCTTAGCTTTCACATCCTCGCAGCATAGCTACATAGCACATCTCTGGTGGAAAAGCAGCCTAAAAGTAGCATGGCGACTTATTAACATTCCTAATAGAAGACCTAGTTTAATATAGGTCAGATAAAAGATTCCAGTAGATAATATAGGTCAGTCAAAAGCTTCAAGTTCTGTTTTTATATTAAATTTTTCAAGTAGGTAAGTATTACGTTGAGCTGTGTTATATCACCTTATCGTGCAATATCAAGATCGGAGATACGAGTAATATGTTCGTTTTAATAACAAAATAAGTTGTTTTTTGTGCCGATTCAAAGCGCCCCCGCTCGAGCGTCTCAGGAACTAAAATTGATATATTGTTGCAAATGGCCGTCGTGTTGTTTTGTCTCTGATAATTTAGGTCTAAACTCTAAAACATGGAATAATTTTTTTTAATGTATTTTGTGTTTACTTCGAGATATTTAGAACATTGTTATCATGAGAGTATACGCATTTTGTAAAATTCATTACCTATCAAAAATATTAGTTACACAGACGCTCACGTTGCTATCAGCGCCAAAATGGCGAAAATCAAATGTCTCCGTTTTGTCATCAATAGTATGAAGTCCAGCGTACTTGTATAATATTAGGTCAGTGCTTTCGGCATTTTTTCTCAATGACCAGCCGATCTATTCTGTGAAAGCTTCACCGTGACAGCTAAGGTGCAGTGAGCTGGCAATAGTGTCAATCATCAGGGGGAATGTCAGCTCACTTCTTCTAAGTTTTACAGTGAGATTTTTATAGAATAGACCGGCTATGGTTTAGAACGTACAGATGCCAGCACATCAAGCTACTACAATATGTCAAATTTCTTTAATAGATTTTCAACTTTATCACTACAGCAATAAGGTTCAAGGTTGATTGGGAAAATTTGACAATTTTGGGTGGCCGACCTGCCGGTGTACAAAAACGGTCTCGAAATAAAATGACCCATTATTCTCTGTATACTAGACATAATGTTATTATAAAAACCAGTAGGTACCTACTGGATCTATGTTACAAGTATATGAGAAACCGTCTCATGGTCTTACATATTTCATCTCCACACTCTATCTTGACAAGGGTAAGCAGAGTTAATGTAATAACTTCATCCGTTGAGAAATATTGAGGTTGGGACCTTCGTACCTGATATACATAGTTAAGCTGGTAAGATATTAGAACCATAAATTACTTAAGTTTTGTTGGCAGGAATATTTTTCATTTGTAGGTGCTGTATTATGCTTGTAGATTTAGGATACAATCCTCCTGAGCCTAAACATCCACTGTGTTTAGGGTCGGCGTAGGACTTTTTCTTCATCCATACATCTATATCAGCTTTCATCTTAGCTTATGTCATGGGCAAATTGCCGTTTTATGTTAATCTAAAAATAAATAAGTAATCTTCTATACCGAATGTTCCACCACCTTTCTCGCATCTTTCAGAAAATCTTCATCACCACCCTTTTAGCCAATATACATCCACTGCTGGTTATAGGCCTCCCCGAAGCATTGCCACTTCGACTGGTTCCCCTGTTTCTCGCATCCAACGAATTCCTGCGGCCTTCACAAGGCCGGGGCAAGGTCGTCGGTCTACCATGTTGGAGGCCTTCCAACGCTACGTCTTCCGGTACCTGGTCGCCACTCCAGGACCTTTTGACCCCATCGGCCATTTATTCTGCGAGAAATGTGTCATGCCCACTGCCACTTACCTAAGTTTGGCAATTCTTCGGTACATGCCATGTCTCTCACACAATGCGTCAATCGTTTCTTAAGTCTTCTCCTACTTTTACTGAGTTGGCTACAAGCTTCACTCTCAAAATCTCAAACGAAATGCCTCTCATTTACGAGTATAAGAATGCCAAGAGAGAATATAAAGCTAACAAAGGCACTGATGAATTCAGAAACGAATAAGAATCGTTTTATTTTAAAATAAACAAACGAAACTTGAAATTCAGAGCCAACAAACAAAGCCACAACCCCTGGAACACCGCAAAGCATTCGGAAAATTCTAATTAAAATTAGTCAACTCTGTTTAGAGTGCGGACGCAAAGCGAATCAAAAATAAAATGTACCGCCCGCTCTAAATCCCGGAGTCATAACCACAGAATTTGGAGCGAAATGCAATTTAATTAACTTTTGTTCATTATTGTTTAGTCCATCGAGTGCTTCACTTTATAAGTGGTAAGGCCTAAAAAGGGATTATGAAGTGGAAACTCCTTTAGGCGCGTTAAGCGAGTTTTTGTTAGAGGAAAATCTTTGTGGATTCGCGTCATTGACATGCTAATGTTAACAATATTTCTGTAGCTATGAGTTTTATTAAGAGTAGGGAAAGACCAAAGAAACAATGGATGGACTGTATGAACGATGATATGATTAGAAACGGAGTAAGTTCTGACATGACGACCAGTACTTACATAAGTATGGAGGAACAAGACATGTCGCGCTGACCCCCAAAAATTGGGACAAGGGCCGGAGAATGTTGATGATAACGTAAGAGAAAGTCTGCGTGAATGATCGTACACACAGTAACTAGGTTTCATAATTACAGTTATACAACTGTAACCTCAAAATAAGGCAGCATCAAGGTACTCGATGAGACTGGCACAGACCTGGGAAGCATGGCACAAAAGACAGGACGCCTATACTAAGCAGTGGATAATATAACAAAGTCGCCAATGATTATGATGATGATGAAGGTACTAAATTTTATAAAACAACCAATCAGGCGATCGATTCTGTAAAAATCAAAGTTAGGTGAAGGGGAGCTTAGAGTGAGCTGTCAATAGTGTCAATTCCTAGCATTAGTTAGAATGATAGCTCACTCCACGCTCACTTCACCTACGTTTTTACGGTGAGATGATTACAGAATCGCACTGCTGGTGGAATGACAGCTCACTTCACCTAAGTTTTCACGGTAATTTTTTTCAGAATAGACCGGCTGAACCCCTAATGACAAAATAAAATCAAAATATAAATTTCACACCACAAACCGCGATAAAAAATAATGAATTCAAAAATATAATGAAGAATGAAAAAACGACCCAACAAATGGTGCTTGAATTATTTCATAAGAGACACTGAATTTATATTCAAAATTCGTTCATTCCATTTTGGTATATTCATAATTTCATGAATTTTTAAAACCCACTCGTTTGTAGAGCTTGCCGCAAAGTGTGTAATGAATGAATAAAATATATCTATTATTAATTTATTATTTTTGGGATGGCTTAACTGCGGTATTTTTGGATTTATTATGAGTGGCATCAGAGGTTATTATGTAAATTATGTGTAGGTAAGGATTATAAAAATCTCTTGATTTAGTACGAGTAGGTCGAAGTTAAATGGCATCGTGAAAATTTATGAGTTCCTAGTTCAAAGCCGAATAATAAATACTCGAAAATACATATCTATACAAGGTGACAGGGAAACTCGACGTATTCCTTGAAAGGGGTTATACTAGAGATCATTAGCAACAAATTAAGTCCAGTGAAGTAGGGGTCATTATACCTAGGATCTAAAGTAAACAATAATGTTCGCTTGGGATAATTTCCGACATCCACGCGGCGAAGCGGCGGGCAGAAGCTAGTTCCTACATAAAAGACCGGAAAATTAAGGGCAACGGTTTTTGCTCAGTTATAATTTAGGTACAGATGCCGCCAGCACATCAAGCTACCCGAAACTGTAAAATTTTCGAATCAACCTTGAACCTAATGATTTAGCGATAAAGTTGAAAATCTATTAAATAAATTTGACAGATTGGAGTAGCTTGATCTGTACCCAGTGTATGCATTGGAATAAAACTTAAATAAAACAGCTTCTAAAAGAGCACCGGGTCAGCCCATTCCCGTCTAAATCAATATTTCAATCAGTTAAGCTTACATAATTTCTTTACCACAAAAGAGATCCTGTTAATCTATAAAGGCCGAGACTCAAAGCGCAGCGAGTAAAAAGATATCCAATTAGCTGAAGGACGGTCGCAGGAATAGGTATAAAAATTCATACTAGCCGCGGCATAAAGGTACAATTTCAAAGGCGACGGCAGACCGCAGCGACCTACACTACAGCCAAACAATTCTGTAAAAATCTCACCGTGAAAACTTAGGTGAAGTGAGCTTAGAGTGAGCTGTGAATGGTGTCAATCCCTAACATTAGTTGGAATGACAGCTCACTCCACGCTGACTTCACCTTCACCTAAGTTTTCACGGTGTGATAGTTACAGAATCGAACTGCTGTTTACATAGCAACCTGTTTCAGCGTAACTGTTTTCATATTATCATCATTTCAACCGTCTCTGTGCATCCTCATCGACCGGCTCTGTGCTTCTCGCATCCAGCGGATTCTTGCGCCCTTCACTGGGTCATCTTTCCACCTTGTGGCCTTCCAACACGCGTTTTTATATAAATCTCTGAAAGCGTTTACGTAAATGGCGACATTGCCGTTTGCTGCTGAGGCCGAACACCGCCTGCAGACGGCTTAGCAGTATCTAGTGCTGCCAGCCGTTGTCACCAACAGAGCGAGGAGACGTATTTTTTTGTTTGAAAAATGAGTTTCGCAAAACTAGAAAAGAAGAGCCGCTGCCGTCGTAAATGTAACGTCGCGTAACGCATCTAGCGACCGCAGTGGCAATGTCGCTTAGGGCCTCTGTCGTCTGCGGTCTGCCACCGCCTCGCCAGCGAAAGTATATTTTAAGCGTAGGGACAGAAGTTGCTCGGGAAAACGTGCCAGAATATCGCGCACGCTTTTCCTCTGATCATGGCAACGTTGCTAACACGCTTCAGAAGAACTGGGGGTCTGTTTTAGGGGAAGTCTGGGGGGAAGGTTGATTTTATGCATTTATTTTAAAGATCTATTTGCTCACTAAATTAAGCGATAAGGCCGCCCATTTTATGTTTTGAAGTGTTAAATGTAATTTTTGCTATGTATTTTTTGTTATACAATAAAGTATACCTACTATATTATTATAATATAAATAAATTATGTATGGCCAACCACTGTTACAATTTTAAATAATTTATACTATAAAATTAAACTCAAACTCAAAATATTTATTTCAACTAAACCAATTACAGGCACTTTTGAATTGTCAAGGGTCGGTCAGTCAAAAGTTGAAGCTAGTTGCCCATTCCAAAGCTTAGCAGGTACCTATGGAGAAGAACGGGCAAGAAACTCCATGGACCTCTTTTAAATCACAATAATATGATTACAAAGTATTTGTTACATCATTCATGTTAAAAATTATGTATGTGAGAACGATGCAGAACTTGAAGATTAAATTAAATTAAAATAAGCAATGGCAGCAAAGAGTTGACCAGTCCCTACTGACGGCGCCCGTTCACGAACATGACGCATATATTAGTACCATTCAGTTCAACCATTTTGAAGGGAGCTAAATGATCCAACACATGCGCCACCATCAGCGAGACATTAGAGTGAGCATGACATACTTACTCTCAGCCGCCAAGGCACACTCAAGTCAATGAAAGACGTACCCAGTAAATGGTAGCTTTATAGTATGTACATAGTAGGTACTCACATATGTACTATGCAATTATACAATACTAGGAGATTGAATTTATATAATGCAAAATAGTATTTTAAAATCTTCAGCAGCTCCAACAGTATGTAGGTAGGTAGGATAGGCGTGTGTGAAGTATTTTCAAATGCTAATCAATTTATTTATGCATCCTGTGGAGCAGGACCAGCGTTTAGCCAAGCATTTTTGTCAGCGATGTAATGCCCCAACTTATAATATGCTTGGCTGCAAAGTGTGCGTTTTATGTATGATTTGAATTTCATGAGTATGTGGGGAGGTATTTTATTGTAACATTTTAAACAGTACCCCATGAAGGAAGTGTCTACTTTAGCCAGTCTGAAACCTGGTTGAACAAATTGCTCCCTATTTCTAGTTCTATAGGTGTGTCTGTCACCTCTTTTATTGAAAAGATTTAAATGTTTCCTTTTTTTTCCTTAAATTAATATTAAATTATAATAATTAGTAACTAAGAAGACAAAAAAGAAAATAGTAACAAAAGTAATATTAAACGGACCAGCACCCTAATTGCATAACACACTATCAATCATAATCTGAATCATTTTGAAGGATATTGCTAATCCATTGCTTCATATGTTCGAAAAAAAAATGTGTTGGACAACGTAAACAACGCCATGAATGTTGTAGAACTGTCAAAATGAAAGCGATTGCTGCTGTCAGTGTGTTATGCAACTACCCCGCAGTCTCCTTACTAAATATTTAACGCGCGCCGCCGTCTGAATGATTATTTTCTCGCATCAAACGCGCTGCAAATTGAGCTTGAATACGCTTCATTACATTCTTAACGAGACGTCCACACAGTCATAACTCAGTTTCAAAGAGTTTACACAGTTATTCCTCACTTCGCAAGCTTAGGGTCAAGAATGCCATTAACCCTGCGTTTGCCACGTAATTTTAAAGGGTACATTTTTCCCCACGTCCCTTTGCGGCCGCTTGAGTTTTACTTTTAATATTAAAAGCCCTGAGATAATTGAAATCCTCGCCGATTCAGCCTTGCCGCTAGTGGGAATAATGAAGCCGTAACTTTGGCTCACTTACAAAAAGGCTTATGTTACTCTTTATGTTATTATCTTGCTAATTTAAATTTGCTTTTCGAATTTTAGTTTTTAATATGAAATGACAAACGAGAGGTCGCTATTATTTGGTCTTTACTTTGGGTTACCATAACTGTTATAAACTTGATAAGCCTAAACATTTTTATGGTAAAAAGCGGCCCATTGCTATTTGCTACTCGGTTTCCACACGAAAGGTTTCGTAACACAACGCAAAAAACGCCGAAAAAAAAAACGTTTCTGGTATGAAAATAAAATAAAGTTAAAAATAAAAGGGTGTATCCCTTTCAATTTTAAGATTATTTTATTTTTATTATTTGTTGTTATAGCGGCTATACAGTAAATACACACTCTGTGAAAATTTAATCTATCTAACTATTACGGTTCATGAGCCCGCTGCCCAGTTGGCACTGGTAAGCATATATATAATAAAACCACTGAACCAACACATTTCGATAAATTCACGACAAAAACTAGTGCGATGCTCTTAGCAGTGCTCATAATCTCAGATAATTTACATTCCAATGCCACTTAATATCAGTTATCTACTTTAGTGAAATGTATTCTAAGTTGATTTTTGAGTGACCATTTTGTAACAAAAAGGTCCATAGGTTTTTGGTTGCAATGGAATTTGAACTTTGTTAAGTATGACATTCAGTTTGTTGTAACTTATATTGAGTTGAAATCACAATTTATTCGCAGCATGCAAATATGCTGAATACAATAGGTATTTTCCAAAGTGAAATTTTTACTAATTAAAACTACCTCTTTAGGGATTTTAATCGTAATTTTTTATTACGCATGTTATCAGTAGTAAATTATGTCGCATTTTATCTAATAAGCTATGTTAAACTAAATCTGATTTTAATATTAAAAGTATTGTTTTGACTATATTGTAGTACCGACTGAATTCGTAGATGGCACGACTAATCAATCACAGCGCATTGCTTGGAAGGTATAATGGTGGCAAAACGCCATCTTGGGTGTCGTGCCGATCCTGCGAGCTCAGTCGTGCATAAGACGTCGAGATTCGAGTTCTAAAGCTCGAGAAAAAATATACCTAGTATTGATCGTGAAATATATTTGATGTTGTACGTTGGAGAAATACAATAAGTACATGAATAATAATCTGTTATTTCAAAAGCCATGAAACTGAATAATTGTTACTTTTCATATTTAAATCATTACTAGATTCTTTGTAAGACTACAGAGTCCACAC
The DNA here is from genome assembly GCA_945859715.1 of Apamea sordens. Taxonomy (NCBI): domain Eukaryota; kingdom Metazoa; phylum Arthropoda; class Insecta; order Lepidoptera; family Noctuidae; genus Apamea; species Apamea sordens. The sequence continues at coordinate 6,118,226 of OX244002.1, forward strand.
ACACATAATAATATTTTGATGAATGTAAAAACAAATTAATTTAGAATAAATCGTATCTTAGATGTGACGTACCTATATTTGCAATATAATTTCGTAAATTCAATAACTCTCAAAAAGTTTACCTGTACCCTTTAACTTAATTGTAAAGATTTACTTCCCTATTATTGGGATTAATACGAAACAATACTTGAAACAACGCTCACATCATGATGTGATTTATTAAATTCGCGAGCGAGTCGCGTCTTCCCGCGTTGGTGCCGTGCAACCGCGTGGCTTCGTCTCGACCCCGCGTGTCTTTCATCCCGTCATACGTAGGGTGGATTCATACTAGTGCAAAGTCGAAGCGTCAATCTAAAAGATAGCAAATTCATCCTAAACTCTACAACGTAGCGCATATATTCCTATCGAGAAAAAATAGACTCGCGAATTCGAGCGCAGTCCACGGAATACGCGCGTCTGCGAGCGACCACACCAGCGCTGATTGGCATTAGGGTAATTACATGCTGAAGAGATACGCTCATATATGCCGAAGGATACCTCACTGCGATATATCTTAGGCTGCTTGGGGGTTGACCTCGATGATGGCATGTGCGTGCGTCTCTATTCGCATGCATTTGTTTTACTTGGAAGTGACATCAAGGTAGCGAGCTAAACCGCAACCGCGAGGTATCGCAGTGAGGCATCTTCGGCATATAATTACCCTTACGTTGTAGAGATAAAAGTGAATGTACTATTTTATCTCTTCGCTGCGCTTCGACTCCGCGCTAGTATGAATCGACCCTTACTCGGTAAAAAAGGCGTAGCGGTAAAAGTAAAACACAGCAATAGAGGGTTAGAACAACCGAATGTAATTTATTACCAAAACGTTTTCGAATGCGTGGGACGTAATATGACAACAACATTGCTTTTATTGTTCTTAAAAAATCTGGCGTATTCAATACGCCAATTTTTATATACATATTTTTTGGCTTATTCAATAAGTCTTGTATGGAGGTTGAATTTAAATGGGTATAGAGGTTGTATTTCGGTTTAGTAACTGGCACACGACGATACGACACTTGGGAAGAATACAATAATTGGAGTATGGTTTTATAGTAGATACAAATCCCATAATGTCATAAGACTTGTTTGTGTCTTAATAAATAAGAATAATACCAGCCTATTATTGTCTTACTGCAGGGTAAAAGCCTCTTTTCATACAAACAAGGTAGGAGCAGTGATCACCAGGCTTACTCAATTACCCAAGGTGGATTGGTGATTATTGTTGGTCTACACATTAGTGCTTTAAAATAAAATTGAGGCATGTAAAATTATTCTAAGAAACTATTATTTTTTTGTCAAAATTGTTGCGGATATGTTATTCAATCTATTCCAATCATCATCTACGTCTTTTTCTTTAGCCTCGCCTTTTGCCGTTACACGTCCCAATCATGCGGCGCCATTTATTTCGGTCTTGTGCGTCATCTTCCGTAAGTCCCATCTATCATGTCCTATACTCTATTCCAATCGTAAAACGTAAAAAAATAACAAAGTTCAGTATGTTTTCGAACCCTAAACATACATAAATTACAACGTAAGCAATCTAAATTACTACCTAATGGATACAAAGGATCAAACCCGTTTTAGTTGCCGCCACACAGTAAGACGGCCAAGTGAATCTCATCGGACACTGCCGGTCGGTAAACCAATCAATGTTCTTGATAGAGTGACAAGATACCCACACGATGAGAACGGGGAACGATCGTGTTAGGAAAATGGCACACAGGACTTGAGCCTGTTATTCTGGTCTGGTCGTAGTAATAGTAAGGGACAAAGGATCAAGATTGTTGGCGGAGTTTGACATAAAGGTCTAGGGGTGAAATTGATTTTGGATGTGTAGAGGTGCAAGGCGGTATGGAAATATTACTGTTCACTCGGGTTTATCTATAATTATGATTACCTACACACACAGCTCCTGAAATGGAAAACTTCTTACAGGTCATACGATTATTTTTCAGAGCGCGTTTAAATTTTTTTTTATTAAATTAGTTCGTTGATTTTGTAGGGATAAGTTTCAGTCTTAATCATTGTATTTTACTTTGACGATAGCAGCTTGACCTCCAGCCTTGTAAGAGGTGAGTGCCATATATTTCTTCTTAGTTTAATATTTTAGAGAGAGGAGAAAGAAGAGGTCTTCCCTTGTTTCTCCTCTCTCTAAAATATTAGTATTTATTTCTTTGTTCATAGAAACAAAGATCCTCTGAAAATGATACCTTTAAATCTACAATCAAATACACCGGTGCGTAATAACGTCGTAAATAAACTAAGCCTCCGATGGCCGAAACTCCAATTTTAACCAGTATAAGCTGACTTCTGATTGAACGAAAAACCCATACAATGCGAGGTCTGCTAAAACTGGAAATGTATAGTTTCATTTAAGCTTAGTGAATGTTTTAAACAATATATTGTATATTGATAGACAGTCATAGGTATTTATTACGTACAAACTCACTCTCATATTGATAAAAGATTTTTACCTTGTAAGTATTATTTCATGCATCAGCAAATAAATTATTTTCTCAAATAAAATAAGGCTTATAAAAATATTTTATTGCAAGTTTGCTTTTCTAAAGGGCTTTGAAGATCCGTGGAATACCTATCTAGGTACCTGTCCGGCATTTTGTTTTCTTTTCAAAATGGCGGCCACGGATGTAAGACCTCTTTTATCTGTTCTGTGGATGTAAGCAACATAATTCAATACTGATATATTTTTTTAACTTACACCTTGTTGCATAGATGTTTGAAATAAAATAATAACTCCGAATGTTTGAAAAAAATAAAAATGGCGGACAGGTAGGTAGTCCCCAACAGGTACGGTAGGTAAGTTATCTTACCCAGCTGTCGAATATAATTTAGTTCTACAATCATCTGTATCAATTTCAATATAATTATTAATGAAGATAGATTTTTTTTTGTATTGAATTAAATACAAAGTAGGTACAGACGCCAGCACATCAAGCTACTACAAAATGTCAAATTTCTTTAATAGATTTTCAACTTTATCGCTAAAGCATTAAGGTTCAAGGTTGTTTGGGAAAATTTGACAGTTTCGGGTAACTTGATGTGCTGGCGTCTGTACTAAAGGGTAGCTTTCTTAAGATATAGATACTCTTTACTTTTATCAGAAAAGTCGACTTTTTCCCAGAGCTGTCTTCTTAGGTTAGAACTCGTTAATTTTTTTTGTCGTTTAGAAAATTACACTTAAAGATGTTTCACTTGGGGTCGGAAAAAGGCAAAAATGGATGTATTTTAGTAAACCTAAGAGTTAATCAAGAGTTTTATAGTAGCTGAAACGTAAACCTTAGTTTTCTCCAAAATAACTATTATTATTATTATACAAGGTGGCAGGGACGTCAACGTGCAAACTGTTACACTCCAAGAATATAAAAAATACGTCGGTTATCAAAAAAAATCAACCGTTTCATAGAAAAGTGCAATCAATACCCACGCTTTCAATGTATGGAATAGGTTGGTAATGTTATTTTTTTTATTACCGACGAAAAATATCAACGCTGCGGTGTTCAGAATCATTTACCGACGCCAGCACATCAAGCTACTACAATCTGTCAAATTTATATAATAGATTTTCAATTTTATCGCTAAAGCATTAAAGTTCAAGGTTGATTGGGAAAATTTGACAGTTTCGTATAGCTTGACCTGCTGGCGTCTGTATTACAACAACATGATCATGATGAACATGTTGTGTGATAGGTTGCGCGTCAATGTCCACCCTGTATAATAATAATCATCATCATCATCATCATTGAGTTGTACAACCCGAATCTCTTCAAGGCGAGAGTGAATAGGCTTCTTCTGGGCAAGCTCGTTCCACCGTAGATCTCATCCCTGCCTCTGGGCTGGATTGAGGTCAAGAGTGAGCCCATTGTCAATAAAAAAAAAAAAATTGGCAGCCTTGTTCCACCCATTGTTGAGTATATGCCTCCTCGATTTTGGACCATGCTCGCCTGCGGGGTAATTCCGTAACATACTATCAGTAGCGATGGGTTTCATTTTGACAGTTCAACAACATACTCGTACATTGCGTTAATTACGTTGGTAAGCAAACAAATTTTTCGAACATAAATATGAAGCAATATAATATGGAACAAATATTTGTATGATCTACAAGTAGTTGTTCCGGGCCTGGCTGTTTGTGTATGTGAGTTTAAATCTTTGTAAACGCACCTACGATACAGGAGAAATTCCTAGTGTGGGGCAACGTTTATTAAAAAAAAAAAAAAAAAATTGATTAGCTTTCAAAATTATTCAGATTGAGATTAATACGTTACGCAATTAGTACGTGCTGGTCCATGCGAGTCTCATCTAGCACTTTACGTACCTTTTTACGGCTAGATTTCTACAGAAGAGACGGGCAGGTCCTAACTGTGCCACCGTTTCATAATAATACTCCTGAATTTTCTCCTGACCAAAACTAATAAAAGTTTTACCTAAACCATTACCTACCGCCCCTGAAATAATGGTCAGCAAACCACACACAACTCATTACTAACTAAGTTACCAATATCCGTAAATCCTCATTTAGAAATTATGACGTGAAAGCTAAGAATGCGTAAATCCGGGGATTTTCCGCTGAGGATAATGTATAGTGGAGTGTGATTGATCAACCTTACTTCGCACATTCACTAACTAGGGCACCGTAAAGTATCTAATGGATATGTGCTTATAACTATTATTTTGTGAGTTTGTTAAGCCTTAAGTACATATAACACCAGCAAAGTTAAACGGTAAGCTCTCTAGAGTTGAGCTAAATAGTATGTTTCCGCTTGTCTGGAGTGGTAAGTTTGTAGAATAAGGAAATCTAAGATACTTGAATGTAGAATTCTTGATCTCCCTACAATCACTAATGTAACTGTAAAGATCGATCGCTGTAAGATTGAAAGATCTTTAAAAAAAAATTACGGCCTAATAAAATAGGATTTAGTATGATTAGGTACCTTATAATAGTGACTGGGACAAACTGGATGCAAAATGCGGAGGATAGGGTGATGTGGAGCAGCCTGAGAGACGCCTATGTCCAGCAGTGGATTGCGATAGGATGAGTAGATTGATGGTATGTTTGGACGTCCATGTTCAATATATTATGGCGGCATCAAGTGAACTACGCATCAAACTGACGTCACGTAAAATCCTGCATCGCGCAAGCAGAGTTTACCGCGTGATTAGTACAAAAACAACATGGCGACAAAAATCGTCGGGCAGTAGCCGCAGTAACGACGATTTTTGTCGAGATGTTGTTTCACCAGACACAATACCCTTATGTTCGGAGGATTCCCCCTTTTCTATGGAGGATGAGTGAACTTAACACCCGGTTCCTCATGCCTCTATAAATACAATAATAATTGTAATCGCGTCTCTACCGACAAGATAAAGTTTCTATCATCCCACCCACTAAGAAACTGCAAATATGAAAGAACCTTCCACTATCAAAGTGCAGTGCAGAACTATCTTAATATCACTAGAGGAAGCCTTTTGATGGATTATAGCAGAATACTTCCCGCTTCGCCTCCCACTGAAATTAGTTTTACCCAACTTTTATATTTTCTATGTGTGCGACCATAGTACTTCCGTGTATTAAATTGTCTATGTGTATGTTGCAGTAGGAGTGAGGGTTGCATATGTGTGTGTGTATGTGTGTGTGGTTTGCTTCACTTTCACCGTACGTGGTGAAAGTGAAGTTATTCTTTCTAACCAAGAGGGAGGGGTTACCAAGGCGTACTGCGTTAACCAATTACTGAGTTGTATAGGTTAATTAGGCAGCCGCTATATATATTTGGGCAAAGGCTATAAAGGATCTTCCTTTATAGCCTTTTCCCAAATATATTGGGGTCGGCTTCCAGTCTAACTGGATGTAGCTGTATACCTGAATTTACCATGGAGCGGCTCTTGTCGTGACGACTCTTTAATCTTATTTTTCATGTGTTTTTTCATTTTTAGTGTATAATTTGGTCCTTTTGTAATTTTTTCCATTTAAAGTACTTGAGGGACACAAAATTTTCATTCAATTAAGAAATGTTTAGATTAGAGTGTTAGTTGCAAATGGGCAAAATGTAATCTAACTACTGATTACTAACTACGACTACATAAAGTAATTAGTAATCATAACTACAAACTACATAAAAAAATCGAAAAACGTAGTTAAAAATTTTGACTACTAACTACTAATTGTAATTGCAATCACGATTAATTGATTATAGTACACGCGCGATAGTCTTTCATGTAAGTACAAGAACGACTATCGCGCGTGTTTCGACTTGTCGTTTGGTAGGTAAATAAATCATCCCAAATCCCACAGGCTATCGGATGAATGAATGTTCGAAAAACGTGTAGTACTAAAAGCTAATTTAAATGATTAATCCAATCAACATTTTTTGTTTATTTATTTGGTTCGCTACTACTTAATGTAGTTCGATTACTGTAGTTAAGTTCCATGGTAATCATAACTACACGCAGTTAACTACTTAACTACGCCCTACACTAAATGTGACTATGCTGTTTTATTATTTCATAAAATACAACCATCCATAACTAGTACCTCTGTAGGTAGTGGTTGTGGTTGTATGAAATGGCTGTCCATTGCCTATCCTGTGAGTCAGAGAGTAAGATTCTGATGTCAATACATCAGAATCTTATTACACAGCAGTCTAAGTACTTATAAAAACTTACAACAAGCAAAACAAAAAAATTGCTCTACAAACAAATCTAGTGCGTAATCATTGCTCCTACGTAACGAAACCCCACAAACTAACTAAGGAAAAAAACTGTTATTTTTCCAGTTATACGAAAGAAAATCTCCATAAAAATTACGAAATCACAACCTATATAACTTTATGGGGCTTAAATATAAAAGAGTACCGAGTCAGGCTTCAGTTACCAGACTTTAACGTAAACATTTACGTAAACGCAGGAGTTTAATGTTGGCCTCAGAAAAAGTTCGACGGACTCCTTTGTGAAGTTTTCGAGTCCAAATGACTATTTCCTTTTGAGTACCAAGTTGGCGAGACTCGAAAATGGTGACATAAGTACAAATAAACCCCGAGAAGTGGACTGCAGAAGTTGTGTGTCGGAAGTTATTTTGGGGAAGAAGGACATTTCAAACGTCGTACGTAATAGGACTGAGAAGGTGTTACTAAATCAGCTGGCCGTTCAGTTAACGTGCATTTTGTCCTTTTTTTAAGTAGACTTTCTCAGTATGCATTGAATTAAACCAGCTAAGTGATGATGTCATAATTTGACCTAGACAAAGTGACATTCTATCATCTTCATTCTTTCAACTTCTTCATTACATTACATTCTTTTTTTCTTCTATAGGTATAAAAATAAAAATGAGATGCTTTACGTTGGTAAGCGTATCGGTTGGACCGACTTGGCAATATTTTGTTTCAAAATGTTCACAATAGTCCGAATTAGGTTTTGGGAAGAAAAGAAAAAAAAAATTGGAATAGTTGCCTGGAAAAAATGAGAAAATTCGGAAATAACTGAAAATTTAGAAAATTCGGGAAAAACTGAAAGTTCTTTTTTCTTTTTTTCTAGTTTTTGCAGGCAACCATTCTAATTTTTCTTTTCTTTATTCATTCGTCAGCTAGTTAGCGATAAAGATGATGAAATAGTCAAAAATGTATGGGACTGACATGAGCTACTGACAAGTGTTGAAAGTCGTTCAAGGAATACAAAACGCTTTGAAAGCACTTATCTAGGCCCTCTGCTGATACCTATATGTACAACTGCTGAATCTGACGACTGAATTCCCGCCAGAAGCCACACTTGGCAACCTGGTGCTAGATTGTATCAATCAATACCAAAATAATCGAATAACCTTTCAAACATCAATCTCCTCGCAAATTCAAACACCACAGAAACAATGCTAACTAGAAAAGCCTTTATGACGCACAAAGCGTACCTAACGCGTATGTTTGGTTCCGTGTGTACGAACACCTTCCATTGTCACGTCAATCCAGTCCGCTTTGTGCAACAAACTCGACGATAAACAGGAAATACTAAAACCTTTTCCGTAAAACGAGAATGATTCACATTCTTTGTGCTCGGAAATTGCGTTTGGAGGGGCTTCTAGTAGAGGTTTGGAGATCTTGGGTCTGTGTTGTTATTTAATCATTTTTCTAGAGTCTTGGGTTTGAGGGGAGGGTTCGATTGGGTTAAGTGCAATTGACTTAGTCAGTAGAAGATGAGGTATTTTGCGATTGAAATCATGTGGGTACAGACGCCAGCAGGTCAAGCTACCCGAAACTGTCAAGTTTTCTCAATCAACCTTGAACCTAATCCTTTAGCGATAAAGTTGAAAATCTATTAAAGTTAGTAGCTTGATTTGCTGGCGTCTGTACGATATCATTAATGGCATATAGCAGCATAGCATAATCAGCCTATAATGTTCCCACTGCTGGGACACAGGCTTCCACTGTATCAGAATTCATCACGAGGGTACAGAGCGGGTTGGTGGACGTCACATGTTTTCAAATTTTTGGTCCTAGGACATGCTGGTTTCCTCACGGTGTTTTCCGTTTTGAGAGCAGTGGTGATAAACTTAAACAACACAACGTATACTGACTTGGCCCGAATATTAATAGTCTTAAAGAAAGGCATGTTCTTGATCGAACCTCTATAATTCCCACTTTGCGCTCCTAAAAATATTATTATAATTGTAGCAGTATTTACAACGCCACATGCGAACTACGCGTCAAACTGACGTCACGCAAAATCCTGCATCGCGCAACCAGAGCTTATCGCGCAATTATCATATATACAACAGCCCCACATGATTCATTGGGCAGTTGCCCGCCAGACACAACACCGGTCTGGTCGGAGCATCCTCCTTTTTTATGGAGTATGAGTGAACTTTACACCCTGTTCTTATTAACCTCAAATGATTTCTATTTTGGGGTCCAAAAATACTGGGACTGGGACTGAAACTCAAAGCATTTATTTCAAATAAACCAATTACAGGCACTTTTAAATTGTCAAGGGGTTGGTCAGTCAGAAAGGACTTAAACATAACAGGCGCAATGTGCTCTGCCCAACCTTTCGGGGAAGCAAAGCGCGATAATATGCTATGTTGAGATCTTTAAAATATTTATCGTAGTTATTTACAAAGCAATATGCGCTGTCATCGCTCCTATACTCCCAAGAATTCATCATATAAGGTTCTGGGAAGTAATCTCATCCAATCCAATATTATTATTCCACTCCCAACGTCTGAGTTCATATGCGATATTGCATTTTGTCTACTTGTGAATTTTGTACTACTATATGCTACATCTACCAACCTGCACTGGGCCCGCGTGGTGGATTACGGCCCACTCCCTCTCACAGAGAGGCGCCTGTGTCCCAGCAGTGGGAACATTATAGGCTGATTTTCTTCGCTTTATCATAATTAATAATATGTTATTGGTATTAGTATAGATTTAAAAAATAATTGCATCGTTTTTATCTTCCGTAAAAGTAATCATCATCTAACCAACTATGTTGGGGTCGATTTCCAGTCTAACCGAATGCAGCTGAGTAACAGTATTTCACATGGAGCGACTGCGTACCAGATCTCCACAACCCAGTTACTGGGTAATACGAAACCCGTTGGTAAGACTGGTTGTCAGACTTTCGAGCTTCTCACGACCCGTAACGACTGTCAAAGATCCGTAAAAATAAGTAATTTCTGCAAGCTAGCAAATTTTCCAATACGGTTTTTCTTATCGCGCTATCACTATTCGACGTTCATGGGACGTCTTTATCAAGTCCCAAAACTGCAGACTTTAGTACATTTTTCTCGTGAACTCCAAGTACGTCTACTTTTCCATGTCATCGACGTTTTTGGTAAACGATATCGTGTCTGCTATTCTGCAGGTCTTCACATAAAACTGCTGACTAAGCGCTGATATGGCACATTTGACGTTACATTAGCTGATTTAGAAGGAAAATGTGGTTTGGGACAGTTTACTTGTGGTAGCTTTGTTTTATTTTGTCCTATATATACCTTCGTCATATAACAGTGGGAGATTGCAGTTTAATAAATATTTGAATTGACAAATATTTCGGTAAACAGTCTGGAAAAGTGATGTAAGAATATCTGAAGTGATTATAGGAGATCAAAATATTAAATAAACGACTCAATGTAGATTGCCGTAGACACGCTAAAAAGTCAAAGTCAAATATTTTTTTTCAAATAGGCACTTTTGAAAGTCAAAAAAAAAAATAGTTGCCCCTTCCAAAAAGTGGTTTCGTATAGAGAAGAATGAGCAAGAAACTCCACCGTTACTCTATAAATAATCAAATTAAAAATATGTGATGACGATCCATCTAGAATAAAATTACTATACCGCAATACACAAACAGAATTTATAGCCGTGACAGGTAAATTAATTATGTAATAGATGTATCTATTTAGGTGTTCACATATTTACATACATTGCATTGCAAAATATCTGTATTCGTTTTGTTTTTACACCTTAAAAAGTATGATCATGTCTCCAACTTTCGCAAGATAGTGGCTTGAAGTGGCTTCCCATTCGACTTCGCAGGAACTCGCGGATATTGTGTCTGTTATTCAATCTCCTTCACGATCCTAAAACACCACTCTATCTGGGGGAGCGTTTTTCCTACGCTCGTCCTTCAGATTCACCTTGCAGGTCGCATCTTAAAAACTTTCTCAAGGCCCCTCCCCACTCCACCCACTTCTGATTTGAGTGAGATTTCTTGTGAAATAAGCATCACCTCTGTACCTATTTTTTCTGTTCTTTTTTCTTGTCTATTTATATATGTGTGTAGGTACATAAATGGTAAAATAAAAAAAAAATACTGTAAAAGTAGATGAATGAGGAATGAAATGCTATAAAACTCTTTCACAAGCATGATAATTATTTTCTCCAGCACTCCACTATAAAAACCAGATCTGATCAACACACAGTATATGACGCAGCCATCGCACACAATCTGATAGCGCAGAGGTGTCGCGATATACCTGGCAATCTCATTGCGATCGCTCGCTGTTTGCTCTGACGCATAAACAAAGAACTAGCAATCATACCACGTAACGCAGACACGGATTGTAAACGGAATGGAATGATGCACAGGAATGGAAAGGGAATCTGTATTGACAATGGCTAATAGAAAAACTTTGAAAATTTACATACCTACATTCCCTGAAGAGTACGGTCACGGTAATATTATCATATTGCCGTGGTTCGGTAGAGGTGAATCTAAAGTAGTTCGGTGTAATAGAGAAGTTGTATAAGAACCTCGTGGCTAAATAATAACAGCCGCAGGGGTTAAGCTACGCTTTCCAGGGCCGATCCATGGATGGGTGTCCATCCATTACATATCAGATCCCTCCTTGTCTCGGAAATCATTTGATCCCGGCTCTCATTCGTAGATCTTTGACTGATGTTACTGGTAGTCAGAAGTACAAAAAGTCTGACAACCAGTCTTACCATCACCAAGGGGTATCGTGTCACCCAGTAACCGGGTTGTGGAGGTCAGAGGCAGTAGCTCTATGTAAGATACAGAAGTAGATTCACCTACATCCGATATTAGACTGGAAGCTGACCCCAATATAGTTGGGAAAAGGCTAGGCAGATTTATTGATGTAAGATGATGATCATGATGATTTAAGATGATGATGATGTAAGATGATGATGATGTAAAATGATGATGATGTAAGATGATGATGATGATGATGTAAGATTATAATGATGTAAGGTGATGATGATGATGATGTCAGATGATGATGATGTAAGATGATGATGATGTAAGATGATGATGATGATGATGTAAGATGATGACGATGATGATGTAAGATGATGATGATTTAAGATGATGATGTTGATGATGTGAGATAATGATGATGTAAGATGATGATGATGATTTAAGATGATGATGTCAGATGATGATGATGTCATATGATGATGATGTAAGATGATGATGATGATTTAAGATGATGATGATGATTTAAGATGATGATGATGATGTAAGATGATGGTGATGTAAGATGATGATGATTATGATGTAAGATGATGATGATGATTTAAGATGATGATGATTATGTAAGATGATGATGATGATGTCAGATGATGATGATGTAAGATGATGATGATTTAAGATGATGATGATTTAAGATGATGATGATGTAAGATGATGATGATATAAAGTGATGATGATGATGATGTGAGATGATGATAATGATGATGTAAGTCAAGCTTATAAACATCAAATAGGGACAAATCCAGACTCCAGGCGGCTACGGACAAATTCCTTAAGGAAAACTCAATTCTACTTTGACTCGTCGTTTAAATTTTTATGTAAGAAAAAACAGAACTCAGCCGTGTTAAAACTGAAAAGGTGATTCTGAAAATATATGTAGGTGATTTTGACGACACGGTTGGCGCAGTGGTTAAGCGATGGATTGCTGCGCTGCGTGTCGCGGGTTCGATTCCCGCACGGAACAAATATTTGTATGACCTACAAGTAGTTGTTCCGGGTCTGGCTGTTTGTTGCTTTATATTTCTTTTATCTTTTTTTTTCTATGGAAATCAGGCTTTTTTTCAGGACCTTTCAATTTTCCATCTGATAACCCTAGCAACTGCCTAACCCTCCGGAAAATACAGTGTTATGTTATTTTTTGTGTGTGTTCCATAGACATTGGTACGTTTTGGAATGGGCAACTAGCTTCAACTTTCTGACTAACTGACCGACTATTGAATTTTGACAATTCAAAAGTAGCTTTGAAATTCAACACAAGGTTAGTTTTATTTCAAGTTAAACAAATATCAACTAACACTAATATATACTATATACAATTATATAATACGAAAAAATATAGAAAAAGGCAGGAGCTCATTGGGCATCAAAAAATTCGTCCGCATCACTGTCAATGGGATAAGTGAACAAAAGGCTGGCAGCATTAACACGTTGGATGGCAATGCTGATTCTTTGGGATAAAAATAGGCCAGCCTTCTGGTCACGTGAAGAGTCAACCAACCGCTTGGCGATGTCACGAAAAATTCGATGAGCACTCGGACCCCAAGGCCCTAGTGTTTCAACCCCAAACGGCTCAAACATATTGTTGTTATATTTGCGCCGTTTGAGGCTGTAAATGGTTTAATTGAAATAAATGATTTGAGTTTGATTGAAAACAGGAAACACTTAGTCTTATATAGTGAATAAAAGTAAAGTCTTTTGTAGTGAACATGCAGAAATAATAAAAATATAACGTGAAAGTTCCAATGTTGTTAAACAAACATCAAGAACACTGGAGATAGCAGGGAATCGAAAAAGATAAAGAAACGGGAATGTTATGGGATGTGCAATAAACATACAATACTAGGACGGTAGACGATTGTGAAGACATAACGACAGATGCGGCGGTGTGAGATAACTCGATACTGGAATGAGGTTCTCTGTTTACTGTTGAGATAGCTCCGTGAAGTATCGAGAGGAATCTTAACCAAACACATGTAGGTACTTACCTAAATTTGAATCGCGACATATTAGCTAAAAATGTAAACAAATATGAGTAGCAAAAATAACTTTAATTCCTTAAAACAATAAAGTTCAGTTTACGCTACAACTTCAAACATTTTTATAACATTTTCAATAGTGCTAGTCACTCTGAAATCAACTTAATAACCATTAAAATAAAGTTCATATTTGTTTAACTTGAAATAACGTCAATTTGAAACATAAAATTTGAATTTATGTGTATATTATATATTTAATTGCTTCTGCCCGTATTTTCGTCCGCATGAAATTATCGACCGCCCTCACTATTACTTCGCTTTCGTTTAACGTTTGTTAACGTCGTAATATTTAATAGATCAAACCTTAAACCGATTTTGAAGGAAAAGTTTACCTCATGTCTCGATAGATGGCGTTGGTCGATTTAAATTCACGCTATGGTTTCTTTACCACGCAAGGTATACGAAAGAGACTTTGAAAATTTTAAACAAAATATTATGTCTTCGTTCTGAGTCGATGGTGCGGTTTTTATTGCTATAAAATACTTCCGACTTGTCGATAAAAAAGGGCGAAAAAAATCTTCGATGATCAGCGTTCTTTTTGACTTTTTGCTCGGCTCTAGAGTTTCAGATTTTTTCAAATCCAACTGGTAATTCCAGAGATTACCTAGTACGCTCAAACCAACAAACTCTTCAGCTTTTATATATTAGTAGATATTGTTCTTTTCTCCTCCACGGCAGCCGATTTAGGCCTAATGCTCGACCAACTGAGCAGTGACAGCCTCGAGGTCGGACTCGCGATGAATATGACGAAGACCAAGGTGATGACCAACAGCACCAAGCGTAACATAGGAATTGGGGGTGTGAGGATTGAATATGTCCATGAGTATATATACCTCGGCCAAATAGTCTCCTTCCAGGCAAGACACGATAAAGAAGTTGCTCGACGCACCGAGAACGCCTGGAAGAGCTATTGCTGGATGAAGCAAATAATGAAAGGAACTCTCCCTCTCTCACTGAAGAGAAAACTCATGAACATGTGCATTCTTCCTACCCTCACCAATGGAGCGCAGACATGGTAACTAACCAATCGTCAAAAGTCCGCACTCGGGGTCTGTCAGGGAGCAATGGAGCGTTCTGATCGTATAAGGAACTCGATACTGCGTTCTAAAACTCAAATTGCCAATGTAGGTCACACGGCTGCCAAGCTAAAATGGAACTGGGCTGGTCACATCTGTCGCATTCCGGAGGAGATATGGGCTAAAGAAACCACACAATGCTCCCAAACAGCAGCAAACGACAACGCGGCAGGCCCAGAATGAGATGGTGGGACGAGCTCGACTCTTTCCACAAGGATTGGCGTTTAACAGCACTGGATAGGGATAAGTGGAAGGAGGGAAGGGAGGCCTTTGCCCCGCAGTGGGACAGAAATGGCTGAATAAATAAACACGTAATATGTATGCAACACGTAAATCTATTTAGAAAAACCTCTAAGTATTTGTGTTGCTTGTTTATCTGATTCTTCTTCTCTTTTATTTAAACTATAATTGTCACAATAATTCTATTCTATTTTTCTCGGTGGCAATGGTGCCGAAGTTGATAATTCTGTCAATTTCAGATGGGATCACAGTAACTTAGGTAGTCCATGACGTTGAAAAATATAAGCCTGTCAAAAAGGGCTTTGACCTAGGATCACCGTTCGTTAGAGGCTATTCTAATGCGCCTCCATGTAAGTTCAATAACTTAAAGAGTCCATGGGTTGTGAAGGTCAGATAGGCTGTCGCTCCATGTAAAATACTGGTACTCAGCTGCATCGGGTTAGACTGGAAGCCGACCCCAACATGATAGGGTAGTTGCTTGGGTAAAAAAATAATTATTATATTTAGTCCGTCAGTTAGATTATCGAAAAATAATGGACACGTTTTTTTTTTTCTTTTGTCAATCAAACAAAAAATGACAAATATAAAGCGCGTCAAAATTTGGGAGTGGGTCGTGACCTCACTTGCTTGCAAAAATGTCGCAAGCAAGGTGACGTCACGCGGAACTTTAACGGGCGATATCTTCCTTATTTTTAATATAATTGACAAAAGAAAAAAGACGGGTTCAATATTTTTTGATAATCTAACGGACTAATTAGATTTTTTTAGGAAAATAGCCTATTGTGAAAAGGTTAGGCAGATGATGATGAACTTAAAGATGAGTCCATAAGTATCATCCTTTGTTGAATGGTCCCCCAAACATGACATTGCAAGCAATTTAATATTGTAAACATCAAAAGCCAATAAAATAAAAAGGAATTAGTATATACTAGTTTCTCTAACAAAGTAATAACCCAGTGTACGTCAACGTGCCAAGGCAATTGGCAACCGGATATAACCGCTGGGTCGGCGTTATATTTTCCACCCGACTGCCACTACCCGCTACCTGGCACACAAGCCTTTCAAACCTAATGGTAAAACACGGAAACATGAATATTGGAACAATGCTCTCCATTTTATTACGATAAAATATGTATGGAACCCTTTTTATGGATTGAATTCTTATTGTAAGTAACAGGTGGAATATATTATTTTATTTTTTCATCTTTTTTAGGGTTCTGTAGCCGAAGAGTGCTAACGGGAATGTATTACTAAGGCTCCAATGTCCGTCTGTCTATCTGTCACAGGGCTGTATCTTTTGAAATATACACGTAGTAGACCCTTGAATTTCTTACAGTCTGTAGTCGAGTTCAATTCGCACTTGGGCGCTTTTTTTGATATTTAAAGACGAAAGTTGGACTTTCCAATGTTATCGTTGTGTCTAAGAGTGTTATGTTTAAGATAAGTTTAATGATGTCTTTCAAAGACTTTATCAATGTTAGATAGCTTTGAAAGAAACTGAAGTTAGAAACTAATTTATTAAAATCGAATCCAACTTTCAATGGAGAAATATTTATTGCATATTCTACGAGTTCTGATAAAATCTGATTTATTGTTTATTTTCAGAAAACAAGTGTAATATCTCATGCTGAATTGCTGACCATGAAAGCGAACTCAGCTGAAAGTCTCATTCAACTTTTCTTATTGTTATTTTCACGTTATCAACGAAAATAATGTATAATTTAAACACAAGAAATATTCATGTATTGTTTTAAGTTAAATATAGCGTATGTGTTCTTGCTATCATATACTTCATAATTTGCAGAAAACGACAAAAAGATGAAGTGATCTTAGATATCTGCTCATAATTTTGAAAGAACTTTTATTTTAGATTTTATCCTTCTAAAGAAAATTTTATAAATAAATTAACGAGGTACTTTCAACTCAATGCTAACCTTCAAAAGTCCTCTCGTGAAGCCCTGTATAAATATTCAAAATGGTCGAATCAGGGTCGGATATTACAAAGGCCGGTGGAGACTGTTGAGGTTCGTCGCCCCTTTTCTATTCCATACAGCCGGTAGAAGGTCGGCCTACCCCAACCTTTAAATTTTAAGCTTCTTGAAGAATATCGCCTGTGGGTACCCTTATTACAATGATTGATAAAATAAATGATTACTAAGTACTCGTTTCTCTTTTTGAGTGCCTCTCATGTACATTTTTGACCAAAGAATCAGCATTGCCATACAACGCGGCATTGCTGCCAGCCTTTTGGGCACTTTTCCTGTTGACAGCGATGCGGACGAATTTTTCGATGCGATTCAAGGCTGACATTACACCTATCAGATTAGGGATAACCTCTGTGATTAAAAAATTAACTATAGGACAGAAAAAAAACAAAACTACATGAAAAATGAAATCCTATTCTACTAATACTTATTATAAATGCGAAAGTTTGTATGGATGGATGCTTCTTACTCTTTCACGCAAAAACTACAGAACGGATTTAGATGAAATTTGGTGCACAGATAGTTTATAACCAGGATTAACACATACAATACTTTTTATCCCGTTATTCCCACGGAATCGAAACTGATGCTGGTGAAGCCGCGGGGCGCAGCTAGTTATTATTATAAAATTACTTCCCTATTACTAGTTTGAGACTGTGGACATAAATTTCTTCGCTAAGTTAAATCTTTCATTGTTGTCCATTTCATAATCAGTTGACACTATATATATTTTAAACTCATGTATATCACAGCTACTAATATCATAATCGTATGGAAATGTGCGCTTCCTTTTTATATCATTTCTAACGTGACGATATTATTGTGGACATCCACGGCATCACGATAACACTGTTCCGTACATTTTACCGAATAAATTTAATGAAGAAGCGTTATCCGTCCACGATGACGTTGTAACTTGCACGTATTTCCATACATTCTATGAACATGGATGTGAACGTCCACGATAGTATCATCGCGTTAGAAAGCGCACTTTAGATGCAGTTAACACCATATCTAACTACTGTAAAACACGACCAACGTTAATAGTAAAACTTTTGTTTCCACTATTCTCTGCTAAAATTAAATCGGTGCAACCAATCTCTAGAGAAAATAAACGTTTAGATTCTATAAATGTTTCTCCTTTCTACATCTGTTTTATCTTTATTTCACCCGCATAAGTTTCGATCCCGTGGGAATATCGGGATAAACAGTATCCTATGTGTTAATCCTGGTTATAAACCATCTGTGTAGTAATTTTCATCCAAATCCGTTCAGTATAGTTTTGGCATGAAAGTGTAACAACTAACAAACATCCATCCATCCATACAAACTTCACGTTTTCGCACTAGAAAAACCGGTTTGGAATTCAGTAGAGTCATGTATTTTTTATTTAAAGCGTACGAGTTAACATAAAACATATGGGAATAAAAAGTAAGAATGGAATTTTAATAACCGATATTATTGTAGCTTTTGTGTGACAGTAAATTATTTTATTAGGAAGCTGTGTGTATTGTGTTCCAAAATGTCGCTCCATGTAAAATACTGGTATTATTCCGCAATCTCCATCTGGACCCGCCACGATGTCGTTTGCCATTAAGCGGGACCCACTGAGCTGTAAGTTTGGCCCATTGATCGTCTGACATGCGGCAGATGTGTCCAGCACAATTCTATTTAACCGTGGCAGCTTACCGAGTGACATTCGTCATTTTAGTGATGGAACGGATTGTTGTAGTCTTTCTGCTCAGCGAGCGTCGCGGGACTGGTATTTTCTTTGATACAAAGCTCTTTTCTCTTCGACAAATTAGTGGAGAGAGAGTTGTTGCCGGCAATGTAAACAGTCACCGATCAACTATCAATATAATATGTATCTCTTTTACTCACACGGGACCTACAATCTTTTGTACGTTTCTTGAGCGCGAGAATCGTTGATAGCGAGTCGCTTCCTCGTTGGCGGTCGGACAGGTGCCTTAGACATAAAACATAGGTATGTCTCGTTAATCATTACTCCAAGCTTAGACTGTATTGGTTCGCGATAATCGAATTTCATCCATCTATTCCCTCGTTGATGGGTAATAAATTATGTGAGCGCTTCGTATCATACTGTCGACAAAGATTTAAATCGCTAGATTTGCCCGCACCGTACTTAGTCACGCAAAAAAGTGTCCATAGTTAGAAGACTGAGTTTACACATAATTAATAGCGTTTCCATGACAATTAAGTCAAGTTACTGCGTCATTGCACATGTCAGATTTGTCAAAACGAAACAGAAACGCGACTTTTTGACGTGATAGAGCGAATCTAACATTTTAAATCTTTGATCGTCGACGGATGACTGCCACGATAACGGGATTACATTGTTACACATCCGCCATTCCGCCATATTTCAGTCCGGAAGAATTTTGTACGAAGGTACTTACTATGCCCGGCCCTATGTTGTTGACTTTTCTTCTCATGTTGCCTGTTTATGAATTAATGGTCACGTGGAAGTCGATTGAATTATTATGTTCTGATCCATCTTTGAAATTAATAATGTAGAAAGAAATATTCGTAAGAATAATTAAGTCGTCAACATACAATGTGACTGTGCCTAAATTACCCTAGGCTGATAAAATTTTCGTTTTTCCTAATTATGTGGAATATCACAGTTAAGATTGGCTCTCCCTGCGGTATATTATTACTTATATGATAATGATAAATAAATTCATTTCTATAAGTACGTTTGTACAAACACTTTTACACGTCAATCATATTTTATAAACAAGATGACGTCCGCGTTTCCTATTTCTACTCTGAGAAGAAGAAAAAGTAGTTTTTATTTTCTACCTTCTCACAAAGTAATTATAAAAATTCAACTTAGTTTGGTTCATAATCATTTGCTCTTGGAATTTGGCGATATCCATCCGCTTGATACAGTAAAGTAATTAAGCTGTGATAACCATCTTTTCGGCACGTCACACAGTTACGAAGAGTGACGTCACGAAGCGATAATACATGGAAATTCACAAATTGTTAGACCAGGGAACAGCCCCGACTGTTTAATTGACGAACTTCGCTCCAGGGCTCCTGAAACGGCATCCAATCAAAATGTATTATGTCCTGAAAATTACATCAGGCGCGCTGATAACTATTGAATAATTAATTTTGTATCTATGCGATGGATTTTAGTTTAATGCTAAATTGAAGAGGGCTTATAGCAGTTATGATTTAATATTATAAACAGAGATAGGGAGATAGTTATTATTAGAATAGACTTATCTTAAGAACACACCATAATCATTATTCAGCCTATAATGTTCCCACTGCTGGGGCACAGGCCATGATCCACCACGCGGGCCCAGTGCCGGTTGGTAGATGTCCAGTCACGAGCACCAATATGTCAACACTTGGCAACTTTCAATTGCGATTTTTTCGTGAAATAACGAATGCAACATTGAAATACGAAACACTAGCTGACCCGGCAAACGTTGTTTTGCCATATAAATTAATTCTAGCTGCCCGGCGCTACTTCGTTCGCGTGGTGTCCTACCCCCTACCCTACTCCTACCCTACTCCTACACTACTCCTACCCTAATTCTAACCTACTCCTAACCTACTCCTACCCTACTCCTACCCTACTCCTACACTACTCCTACCCTACTCCTACCCTACTCCTACCCTACGTCTACCCTACTCCAACCCTACTCCTACCCTACTCCTACACTACTCCTTCCCTACTCCTACCCTACTCCTACACTACTCCTACCCTACTCCTACCCTAATTCTAACCTACTCCTAACCTACTCCTACCCTACTCCTAACCTACTCCTACCCTACTCCTACCCTACTCCTAACCTACTCCTACACTACTCCTACCCTACTCCTACCTGCTATAAACCTCACGGAGCCCGAGACCTTTCCAACGAATGCAAAACCGTGGAAATCGGTTCGTGCGTTCTGGAGTTATAGCGTCAGGAAGGAAAACCCGACTTATTTTTATATAGTAGATTACATAAACGTATGGGTTTGACAATGCTATGTTCGTGTGAACATAAAATTTTATCAAAAAAATCGCTTTTGAATAAGGCCGAGTGTATACATACTTTTGCTCGTGACTGTCCATACCTTCGAATTTTTGGTTCTAGGACATGCCGGTATCCTCACGATGTTTTCCTACACCGTTTTGAGAGCAGTTGTGATGAAATAATTTACACAAAGTAAAGCGCCTGTCTGGGTTCGAACCCGCGACCTACAACTCGTAAGCCGCGGCTGTTACCACTGGACCACCACTGCTCTCAAGAAAACAACCAATGGGGTAATTGAAAAACACATAAAATGCCGTTCTCTATGCATTTTACCGCCATACTGCGAGCCAAGCGTGGTGATTATGGCAAACGTAAAGAAGGACAAGCACAAATTATACTTGGCCCCTAGTGCCAGGCGGCTCGCCTACGCTTTGCTATGGGACCGACGACCTTGTGAAGGCCGCAGGAACCCGTTGGATGCGAGACGCACAAAGCCAGTTGAAGTGGAGGTGCTTGCGGGAGGCCTACGTCCAGCAGTGGACGTCTTTCGGCTGAAATGATGATGATGATGACAAAATGGCAATCGATAGCAATGACTTTCATTTTGACATTTCAGTTACGTTCATTGCGTTATTTACGTTGTCGAGCTGACGAATTTATCACACATATGAAGCATTGGATTAGGAATTTCCTTCAAAATCCTTCGGATTGTGGGAGCAGACATGTGACCTCTTTTATCGTCCTTACCTTCAGACGTCCTACATGTGTCTAGCGCACGTCAAAGGTAATTTATTTGAACTAGCTTGTGTACAAAACTTGACTATTAATATAATATTAAAATATGATTGGCCTCGTTTATCTCATGGTAGCAAGCGCTACTACTGGGCCCTGGGTTCGATTCCCAGGTCTGAGAAAGTGTTTTGGAATTTTTCCATCGGGGATTTCTCAGTAGCAGCCAGCAGTCTGGATGTGTGCCATATTGATGGCACATAACTTGTTGCCATCGCGGGTAAAACCTGAATGAGGCTGGTACAGGGGCGTGGGGATTGGCTGAAGAAAAGAGAGGCTTATGCCCAACAGTGGGAGAAGGCAGGCTGTGGATGATGATGATGAAACATAACTGGCAAAATGTGGGTGTACTACACCCACATGCCAGTGCCATGCCAGTTTGGGTACTGTGTGTGGTGTGTGTGTCGGGGTCACCAGTATAGAGGTATGAGGAACAGGGTGTAAAGTCCACTCATCCTCTATAGAAAAGGGAGGATCCTCCGACCAGACGGGCGTTGTGTCTGGCGGGCAACTGCCCAACGATTGATGTTGGAAAGGACGTATATATGCTGATTGCGCGGTAAACTCTGCTTGCGAGATGCAGGATTTGCGTGACGTCAGTATGTATGACGCGTTGTTCGCAGGTGGCGTTGGAGATACCGCTACAGGTGCACCGCTGCCTTCCCCTTTGGGAAACAAGGCGTGGAGATGAAAGAAGATGGTATGGTATGTTGGCAAGATACCCTATGTAAATGGATTACAGAACATGTCACAAGAATGAGGCATTGTTTTCAAGTAATTATGCTATCGTAACCTTGTCTTTCGTAGATGTATGGGTTTATATTTTGCTGTTGCTAAGGAGAGGTAACTTTATTATGTCGATACGAGAGTATGAGGGGCTTGAGGCTTAATAATAAGAGCCGCACGGCAATTGCAGGTTGAACTACGCTTGCCGTGGTCGGTTCGTGGATGGGTGACCATCCATTAGGTACATATCGAGGTCCCTGCTTCCCTCGAAAAGCACATTAAACCGTTGGTCCCGGCTGTCATTTGTAGTTCTTTGACTATCGTTACAGTCAGAAACCACAAACGTTTGCCTCGAAAAAAAATCAATGAATTCAATCTCGGCCTGTATTGGGTAAAAAAGTTCACTGCTTAATATAATTATATACATACCTGCAATTAAATGCATACCTGCCGGTTATTAAAAAAAAATATTGCTGCTCCATACATTTTGACCGCGTAGGAATTGCACTTTTCTATGAAAAAGTAGATTTTTTTTTTGACAACCGACCAAAAATTTCGACGCTAAGAGGTCTAAACGGTTGTATATTAGAAAATCAAAACTTTCTCGACCAAATTTCAAAAGAACAATAAACGAAATAACAAAATTTAAATGACCAAATGTTTTATTTAGAAAAAATTTAAAATCCCAATGTATGTGACATCAAATGAACGACTGATCAAAAGTTTTTACATCGAA
This sequence comes from Apamea sordens, assembly GCA_945859715.1. Taxonomy (NCBI): domain Eukaryota; kingdom Metazoa; phylum Arthropoda; class Insecta; order Lepidoptera; family Noctuidae; genus Apamea; species Apamea sordens. Next base: position 6,141,356 of record OX244002.1, read on the forward strand.
ACAGCTAGGTTAGGTTAGGTTAGAACGGTGACCACACAACGCACGAGCCGAGCGAGCGCAGCGAGCGGTGCCGCGGCAGCCGCCGGCGAGTGCCAGAAACATATTAATCGCGGGAACTACGTCGCCGCTCTTTGGGATTTCATCGATTTGGTCAATAGTGTAATAAATAATTTAAACATTGATATTCCAGACTTTGGTCAGCTGAACTTTTGATCAAATGACCATCATTATTTTAAACTTTGTTGATTTGTACGTTGTTCTTTTGAAATTTGCTCAGGAAAGTTTTGATTTTCTAATATGCAACCGTCTAAACTCATGTGTTGAATCCATGGTTACAATTTGCGCGTCGATGTCCCTGCCACCCTGTATAGGCTGGATTATCTTGATTAATTATTAGGATACTTTCAATCCCGGTAACACGTCCCCGTGGGATATTTACCGACAACCACGCGGGCGAAGCCGCGTGCGAAACCTAGTCTAAAATAAACTCGACACATCCCCATTTAGCGTCACAGAAACAAAAACGTAACAAGCCGGTATCGATGTCAAAGACAATAAAAAAAAACATATATTTATTTAGAAATCGTTCAACACATTACCCATCTCATTTGCCGAGTCGAGTAACTTTTCCTCGTGAAACAAGGTCTCTTAAAACAATGCTTACATTTAATGCTATTCAACAAATTTAACGACTGTTTTCGTGTAATTACATTACCGCTAGACTACAATGAGGTAATTAATTAAATAAGATTTCTCATTAAATGACAGTTAAAAGGATGTTTATTGAGATTCCTGCGTAATTTATTTCAATTAGTTACTAGGAGACGGAGATATTAATTTGAGATAATTCATAGATCAAATAATGTGGTGTTGTTGCGAAAATAATTTCCTTTTCTACGAATTTTGTTTCGTGAATAAGTACAGGGAAAATATGAACAATAATAATCATTATTATAAAGTGTCTTGGACATATCTCGGGACTGGGGTGTACGTGGGTGGGGTCGAACTAAACTAGCAGAGGTCTGTTAGACGATTTCAATGTTTTTTTTTTTATATGAGACTTAAACATAACTAGACAAAATATGGGTGTACCTACTGCTATCAAAATCAAAGTATTTTATTTCACATAAACCTATGGCAACTTATGAAACGTTAGAAGCTAGGTGCACGGTTCCAATTGGTCGTTTTCTATGGAAAAGAGCCGGCAAGAAACTCCACAATTTTTTTTTGAGCCCGCACTGTTCCCCTCCATTGCAAAGGCCTCCCCCAAATACTTCCATGCATCCTTGTCTAGCGCCACCTCGATCCAACCCTTGCGGTTCGCATCAAGATCATCTCGCCACCACTTTCTGGGCGCGGTGGCGCCTTGGTGGCGCTGTCCATCCACGGTTACTCTTTTAAAAATAATTGGTTTTTACAATGTTTTCAAATTACAATGTTAATAAGTATGGTAGGACAGTGTAGGCCTATCAACAAGTATCAGGTACTTGATAAAATAGAAAATGGTCTACAAAACTAGTCTACAAGGCCTAGGTACACCTCTGTCGGGGTCGGCTTCCATTCTCACCGGATGCAACTGAATACCAGTATTTTACATGGAGTGACTGCCTATCTGACCTCCACAACCCAGTTATTGGGTAATGCGATACCTCTTGGTAAGACTGGTTGTCAGACTTTCACTTCTGACGACCCGTAACAACTGTTAAAGATCCACGAATGACAGCGGAGAACAACGGCTTAACGTGCTTTAACGATGGTTACCCATCCACGGACCAAACGCGGCAAGCGTAGCATAACCTGATCGATCGAACCGTGTGGCTGTTATTCCTTAACCATAAGCATATACAACGTGGCGCTACAATGGCGACATTAATTTCACACACGGGTAGGGCTAGTGGCCAGTAATCATAAAAATTATATCAAGATAAAAAAAATCGTAACTTAAAAACTTCCACCTGCGCCGCGCGCCGACATAGGGCTCTCTCTATTTCTTTCAATTCGCCTTCTCTTTGCTCGTTAATTGTTTTAATTACATTGATGCGATGTTATGATCCGTGACCCCGGCAAAGGACCCCTGCGCCTGTCCTCTGTAAGTCAGGTTGCTCTAAGATGCTATTTTATAAAATTGTTAATAAATAAATAAATAAATATTAATGTTTAATTAAATTAAAATATATTCATAAAACTACAACCCAAACCGTATACGTATGTTAAATTAATGTCGCCATTAAAGCGCCACGCTGTATAATAAGATGTTATATGTCATGTATAATTAATTTTGTTGGTAACTAACACTACGTTTAAACAAGTAAGCCAGAACGGCGGGGTAATCTGTGCCACTATCACGGACTAAAACCGTTACCTACCTTGAGTATGAGCACCTGAAGGTAGGTCCACACAATTTATGAGGGACGCTCGTTAAGGCCGTCTCAGATTGAGTTATAAATAAGGCTCAGACGAAAACACCTGGGTTATTGCCCTTCTCGATTGATTGATGTCCCACTCTGGGTAGAGTGCCCCGAAAGAAATTGTATAAGGTTAGCCTGATTAATCATTGGAGCCTGTGTAGATGTTAAATCTTAGTCGGCGCCATTTTAGAATATTTTCTTTGGTGAAAATGTGGATATTTCTATGTGTGTGGGGAGTTTGTTGCGCCACTTCTTCCCAGCGATAGCACTAGGAAGTGGTGAAGGGCGGGCGTTTTTGGGGGACTGTCTTTTGTAATTTTGACGTTCGAAAAGTGATGATTCTCAGCCTAAGTTGAATTTTTATTTTGTTTTTTTTTTAATTTTAATTTTTTTTATTTTTATTTTGACTTTTGTTTTTTTATTTTGTGAATTTTCAATATAAGGCTTTATCTGGCAGTGAGTGAAAATGAACTCAAAGCATTTATTTCAATTAAACCATTTACAGGCACTTTTGAATTGTCAAAATTAAATAGTCGGTCAGTTAGTCTCGAAAGTTGAAGCTACGAGTAGTTGCCCATTCCAAACCGTAGATCTCTATGGAGAAGAACGGGCAAGAAACTCCAAGGAGACTCTTTTAAATCAACACATTAGGGTACATTATTCTTGTTGCTTCTATATGTGAGAACAATGTGAAAAACAAATGAAGAAACAACTTAAAATATAATAAAAATAAGCCCTGGCAGTTAAGAGATGACCAGCCAAGAATTAGTAGAAAGAAAGAAGATATATGCAAGTTATTTTACATCAGTAACACGAATTATTATCCAGCACTCTAATTGCGTAACACACAATCTGAATAATTTTGAAGTATATTGCTAATCCATTGCTTTTTAAGTTCGAAAAATCTGTCTGCTCAACACGTTATTAGTGCGTTACGCAATTACCCCGCAGAATTAAGGAGGTTATAAAGATAAGAATTTATTGTTAATACAATATTATTATTATATTAATTTATTTTATTTTTCGGTATTTTCAGCATTTTATTCGGTCGTTTCTTTATTTGTATTCGCTTATAAGTTGTCGAAAAGTTAGTATTTAAAGCAGTAAATTTCATATTTTGAGTATGCTCATATTTTAATTTTTTTCGGAGCTTTTATTACTATCCTTATTAATTTATTACTTTTATTGATACCTGTGAATGTTATCCACAATAGTAAGTAGTAAAGTAAAAGAGTAAAATCTAACTAACTAATTAGTAAATTGAATATATATCAGAAGGTCTAGAAATAAAATACGTATCTGGTAACATGATTACATACCCGTACCTATAGGTAGGTACCTACTATAAGCTATTTAGTTACAAAACTATTTCTCTAAAACTAAATCAAATCAAAATCACAAGTCATTTATTCAAAACAGGCTGATAATCAGCACTTTTTAAACTTCAAAATTACATAAGGCAGTCCCCCAAAACAGCCCTTCATTTATCCTTTGAGGATCAATTTCTGGTGTTCTGAAAAACTGAAGAGATTAAAGGACCGAGAAATAAGTGAATCTTAACTGGATTTACTGTTATTTTAGTTTCAGTAAAACCTACCTATCTGTGTATATCTATACTAATAATAAGGCTGTAGAGTTTGTTTGTTTGAACGCGCAAATATCTGAAACTACCAGTCGGATTAATAAAAAAAACTTGAGAGGTGTCAAGTGACACCCGGATGGAACGAAGTATAACTGGCTTGCTTTCTATAAGAGAGAGAGAGACAGACAGGCAGAGAAACACGTGCACGCTGCACGGCTTACAACTATAGCAAAAAGTGTCGTTCCAACTTTTGGTCTTAATTTTTTCCGTCTAGCCCCCTTTCGCAACGCGCTATAAGGAACTTCGTTCCAAAAATATTTTACATACATATGTATGCTAGCCTAATTCTTGAGAAAACCCAGCCTATTTAACATCACGCTAAGATCAAAGCGGGAAAATACCGGTATTTTCTTTTCTTAACTTTTTCTTTTGTGTCAACCCTTTCAAGAATACTCTTGTAGAGAATAAAATTCTCAAGACTATCAAGCAAGAAATAGGTTAGCATAGAGTAAATAGGTACCTAGTTATTTAATTTCCTCGTCAAAGGCATAGCAGGACTCGAAAAAACAACAAAATCTGATAAAATTCTAGAACTTTGCTTTCGTAAAACGTAAGAAACAAGTTTTCAGTAGCTAAATATGAACATTAATTAAAAGGAAAGACTTCTTGAAAAACTGCTGAAGAAAATAACTTGTAAGAGCTTTTACAAAAATGGCGTATAAACGTTTACGAGAGGAAACACCTTCGACGTGTGAAACAAATGACTATTTCCTTTGTACTTTGTGGGATGGAATTCATGTGTAAGAAACAGGAAAAGTAGTAAAACGACAAAAGACTGTGGAGAATAAAATGGTCAGTAGGTAAGTTTTTAATTATGGTATTTACTGTACAAGATTTGCTAACGCGGTGGCTTGCTATCGCGGTGGCTTTTTTTTTTGTGGATGGGAAATCATAAATGACTCCTCCCGCTCTGGGTGGAGCAGGAGAGAGTGTCGCGGTGGCTTGCGTCATCTTATTACTATTTTCATATTATTACTATACTAGCTTTTGCCCGCGGCGTCGCTCGCGTTACACTCTAGACTCACAAAACGTATCATTTATAATTAAAAACAAAATCCAAATCTTAAAAGCTAGTACATAATAAATCTAACGTAAACTGAGGGATCATTTCTCCACGCACTTCAATCTGAATTACAGCCAGCCACAACAACAACTCTGCAAGTCTTCGAACCGAACAATATTTTTATCGTAATATTTTTTTTGTTTCTTTATTTTTATAAAAGTTGACAGCAGTCTCATAGTTAATTAAGCAATTCTCGACAAAACGAATACATACTTCTGACCTATTCTGTAAATTATCACCGTGAAAACATAGAGGAAGTGAGCTATCAGTCCGGCTGATGCTAGGTAATATGACAACTCACTTCAAGCTCACTTCACCTAGGTTTTCACGAAAGAATTTTCACAAAATAGACCGCAGGGTATGAAATGAAAACACACATCACCAAGCTGAAACGTACCGAGTATCATATGCGAGATACAATTTTTTTCATTAAAAAAAATTATGGGGGAAGAAAATTATATGTGTCTAAAAGTTTAGCTTTAATTTTCTCAGAAATGAAACACGTAAACCATTCGACCATCTCTTTCACTTGTTTCATGAATACGTTTTGTGTCCATAAAAACTAAAACAAATAGAAAGGTTCGTAGAAATAAGATATCTATGCTATCTTTTTTTCCAAATTGCTGAGTGCTAGAACAAAGGAACTCGACAAATAGAGATAACTTTTTCATTAATGTCAATCGAGTTTTGTTAAAAAATGCCTTTTTATTTTAATACGGGCTTGATATTTACGTAATAGGGTAGTTGCCTGGGTAAAAAAATAATAATTATATTTAGTCCGTCCGTCAATTAGATTATCGAAAAATAATGGACACGTATTTTTTCTTTTGTCAATTAAACAAAAAATGACAAAGATAAAACGCGTCAAAATTTCGGAGTGGGGGTCGTGACGTCACTTGCTTGCAAGTGTCGCAAGCAAGTAACGTTACGCGGAACTTTAACGGGCGATATCTTCATCATTTTTTATATATTTGACAAAAGAAAAAATACGGGTTCATTATTTTTTGATAATCTAACTGACGGACTAATTCGATTTTTTTTAGGAAAATAGCCTATTACACATAACATAACATCAGGCCTGTATTACGAAGAGTTAGGCAGAGATAGACGTAGTACACCCACGTTTCGCCAGTTATGATCAAGTCCCATGTAGGTAATAGAGGGCGAGCGTATGGCCAACAGGACCCAAATCCAGACTCCAGAATGCTACTGAGATATTCCTTAAGAAGAAACCTAATGACACTATGCCCAACCCGGGAATCGAACCCAGGACCTCACGCTCTAAAGTATCACTTGCGACCACTATACCAACGAGGCAGTCCCACATCAGTTAAACATAGTACCATAATTTTGATTAATGACAATATATGTGGAATGTTGCACTATTGGAAAATGAGCCTGATTTTTATTCAATAATATTAGCTGTGATATATGAAGATGAGAGTCGAACGATTACGTTAAGCTACGCTTGCCGTGGTTGGTCCGTGCCTCGGAAAGCACGTTAAGCTGTTGGTCCCGGCTGTCATTCGTGGATCTTTTACAGTCGTTACGGGTCGTCAGTAGCCCGAAAGTCTGACAACCAATCTTACCACGGGGTATCGTATTACCCAGTAACTATGTTGTAGAGGTCAGATAGGCAATTGCTCCATGTAAAATACTGGTATTCAGCTGCATCCGGTTAGACTGGAAGCGACCCCAACATAGTTGGGAAAAGGCTTGGTAGATGATGAAACATAACACAGATTAAAAAATAAAATTAAATCTCCTAAAACAATTTCGTTGCATCATTTTACTATTTGAAATAAAAACTTATTATTATTATTATTTTCAGAACTTAGCCTTCCTCAGTGCAAACTTTCATGAATTGTTTCAGGAAAACATCTCAGTACCTCTTAAAGAAGTAATCGAGTAATTAATTAAATTTTCTTCCGTACAGTAGACGACAGGTATACGGTACGTAACTCAGTAATGTCTTCCAGTCACAACGTTAAGTCAATATTTTCACTTCACACACATTCCCATCTACATCATTTATGTTGACACTCTTGTGTTTGTTCAGGCATTTTTCTACATTTTTATTTGATGGCATATTTTTATTCAATGCTATTTTATGTGTAACTAATTTGTTTATTGGAAAACATCTTGGTTTTAGACTCACGAGCTGAGGGCTTACGAGTCACATATTGATTCCCGAAATAAGTATTGGTATAAAAGTCGCTTTTCGTGTCTATCTGTTTGACGGTTTAGATTTTCTAAACGACCTAATGGATTTTGATGCGGTTTTCACCATCATTTAGACCATTTATTCCAGGAGGCAGTGGCAATGGCCATGCCGTAGAACCGATGGCCGTTGAGGTAGACCGTAGAGGTGTTCTTGAGAGGACACCGCGAATCGGTAAATGTAAGGCTAGGTGGAGCGACGATCTTCGCAGGATAGTTAGTAGCTGCTGGATGAGAGTTGCCGAAAATCGAGTGGAATGGCGTGCAATAGGAGAGGCCTATGTCCAGCAGTGGACTGCTATGATGATGATGATTCCGGGAGGTTTATGTGTAACTATAATATAACACATTCGTATTTATCTTCGACTAGCTTCTGCCCGCGGCTTCACCCGCGTGGATGTCGGAAATTATCCCACGGGAACGTACTAACAGGATAAAATGTATGTGCTTCCCCAGGATGCCATCTATCTCGCGAGCCCTTTGTGGCTAATTACAATAGAAAACCAATTGTGTCTCATTAGTGGTGATTAAGAGGGTACCTATATGATATCTTTACCTAAGTACCTACCTAATTAAAAAAAAATAACCTACCTAAATAAACCTATTTCTGATGATAACTAATCTAAACTCAATAAATAGGCAAAATCCCTAAAAACTAATATCTATACGAATGACTAATCCTACCTAACAGTACTATAAAGTAACCTACGGTCACTACGCACACTAACAAATATACTACCTACCTATACTTTAAAATTAAAATCTATACCTACGACTTATAAAATTAAACCTAAATAACTCTAAAAACTAAAAGGAATAAAAAGGTCGCACAGATAATACTGCGGGTGACGTAACCTACGACAAACTTATTATTTGCGGTTGGTACAGTAATCGGTCTAGGGATTGAACCGTAAAATTAAGTTTGTTTTTTATTGTATATACTTTTCCGGGATAAAAAGTACCTAGTATGGTGCCCAGGATATTAAAGAATAATTATACCAAGTTTCATCGTAATCGAACCGGTAGTTTTTGCGTGATGCCTGAACAAACAGACAGACAGACAGACAGACAGACCGACAGACAGACAGACCGACAGACAGACAGACAAAAATTTTTTTAATCACATTTTTGGGTTCGGTGTCGGTCTAGTAACACCCCCTGCCATTTATTTTTTTGATATTTTCAATGTACAGAATTTTCACTTCTACAGATTTATTATATGTATAGATGTCTATGCTAAAGTTAAGTGTGGCCTTTGCACGTGTGCAATGGGTAGCCTTGTACCCGTGCAAAGTAGGGGCGAGTGTATTTTCAAGCATGGCAAAGGCTTCCTTCTATGTCTTTCAATTTTCTCGATATTGCTTTTCATCTCGGTTAGTAAAAGACCTGAAGGCCAATTCTCGTAAATAAAATGTTGAAATAGTCGCAGTCTCATCTCGGCGACAAACAAATGTCAAAAACTTATCAAAATGTAGTGAAATTAAAGGTATTTTTAACAGATTGAGTCATCATTATCAGACTGTGAACGTTCTTAAAATTACGAAAATTGCCCCTCTGGAGTCGGGCTATCAAAAACAAAACACAATCTGTAACCTAAACGTAAATGTAGACGTTCTTAGACATTTAACCCAGTTGCAGGTTACCAGCCCATTCCGACTACTAACATTAAACACATGTTTGTCCGTGTACCGCATATGGCTGGGCTTGGCTGTAATATAATGCCCGTGCCATGTACTGGCAATGGATGGATATTAACCGCTAGACTGCTGTCTCACAGCAAACGTCGCTTGGCATGTCAGTCTCGGTAAAACAGAGTTGGTATTGAATGTCGTTTGAAAAAGCTTTTTACTTTTAAAAGCATGGAAAATAAGCATACATAAATAGCATCCGTTTTTCGAAGGTTTTTATTCAGTTTCATACCCGTTTTAACTATAGGTTACTATGAGTCGAATTGTGGGATCGATGGTTCACTGACTTCTTACTATCCGCACTACATAACCCTTCCTGTGCTTCGCATGCTCGGCCGGTGATCCGAACGAATTGATTCGACATGTTCAACGCACCGATACCAACGTACCGTTGCGTATTGTGGAAGCTGTGTTCAATATCTATGTTGATCAAAATCAGAAATTCAATACTAATGAACGGAGTTCGCAGCTATATGGCAGCTGTACTAGTAGTAAATGTTTGGTATAATTTACAATCACATAATTATGTACTTTTGAATCACTTCGACGCCACACAGTTCGGACGCGAACTCCGTTCATTAGTATTGAATTTCTGATTTTAATCATCTACTTTTGCTGTTGACTGTACAACACTGGAAGTACGCACCCCAAATATTTGTGTAGTGTGCCAGAACACTACGATTGCTAATCCTTTTGCTATCAACCATTGATATGGTAATTAATAGCAGTTGGTATGCCCCAGATTGATAAAGGCAACAATGATACGTTTCTTTGCATTTTATGGAAATAAAGTTCTTAAAAATGATACCATGCAGACAGCCCCCAAAGAGACAGTAGTCAGTAACCACAGCGGCCGGAAGTTCATCGACACTCGACACGAGTCGATCGACATCTCGCGGCGCCCGCGCACTCTCTTGTTCCATTCTACTTGTTCGTGTTATCTCTTGCTATGTAAATTGGCATTGTTTTAATTGTAGCCGTAGTTGCAAGCCTTTGATCGTCTCTTGTTTTTTGCATGACAGAACATTGCAATTGTTTGTATAATCTAAATACACATAATCTTACATCGTTGACCAGATGGCCAATTCTCGGAATTTAAAACGTTCAAAATCTAGTCGCAGTCTCATCTCAGCGACAAACAAATGTCAAATACTTGTCAAAATGTAGGGAAATTAGAAGTATTTTTTGACAGATTGAGACTGAGATCAGACTGTGAACGGTCTTAAAATTACGAGAATTTCCCCTCTGAAGTTCTATGGGACCGCTCCTAGGGATAATATAATAATAATGATGTTTCCAGAGTATAGTCGGTTGACATAAACCATTAAATGATAAAATAAATAGGTAAAAGTTTAACTTAAAATAAAGAGTTTCAAGTTGCTGGTAATAAGCTAAAATGTTGTAGGTATGAATTAGTTTTTAGTTTTATAAAACTACAAAGAAATGATTCATAAATAACTCAGTGTGAGTTGATTCAGCATAAATATTGTATCAAAAACTACATCAAATAAATTAAGTTCCAGCAAATAAGCAGTACAACATTATTTATTTATTTATTAACTATTCAGAACTCAAAGCAAAAGTTTTCTCCGAGTCAGCGTTCTAGTTTATATTCAGTAACTTTTCACACTAATTATGTTAACTAACTAAAATCTAAATAAATTGATAGTAATTGTTGAATATTAATATTGTTTAATTACATTTAAACTCTTTGTTGTACTTTCATATTTAAGTAAGATAAGGGATGACGTATTCTGAGAAAATACTTAGTCTATGAATTTGTTTGTAAAATCGTTTGCTCGTAATTATGTTATTTTGATTTTATTTTAGTATTGTCTTTGAATAGAGCAGCCTATGCAAAAAAAATAATAAAGCAAAGCAAAGGAGCTTGGTCCTAGGCCGGGCAGTTAGGTACTAGTTTTTTTTTTCGAATGATATAGTTTTTTTTTTATTTATTTTATTGAACTACTTATGGCATGTAGTAGACATAAATAAACATATTATCTTTCTGAAATTTTACCCTATTACTTATCTGTCGCGATGTGGAAGTACTTTATACCTCTGCCAACCCCTTCTGAGAATAAGCCGTGATGATATTTTCTGATGATGACTTCTTTAAGCAATTTTTTATTTTTAAACAATCAAAAACGACCTACTAGAAACCAACTCATAACTCAAGTACAAAAACAATCTCATAAACTGAGAAGAATATTGAATGCTTTTACTTGGAAGCTGTAGAAACGCCGCCAAGTCGCCAAGACTCGCAAAGACTCCCCAAGTTTCGTAAAAGGCTTACGAAATATGTTGACAACTGGCGACTACGGACTGTTAGCTGGCTTTGCCTTCAGGTACCTATTTCGTCACTTTATTATTACTTGGACTGTTTCGTTGTTATCGTGTTGAAATTTTAGGAGGGTAGTTTCTTAAGTTTTGGGTTGCATCACAGTAGGTAGGTACTTTTGGAGGAAAATCACGGCAGCGATTTTCCTCCAAAAGTACCTACCTACTTGTTGTCAACATATCTGAAACCTTTGCTTTGGTTCGAAATTTTATGATTGATTTAAGAAACTCGAGTATATTTGGTTATCATCATTGTTCTGTTTTTCTTTTTTTTAAGTATTTTGTGTGTACATGAATAAAAAAAATTGTGTCCGAAAAATATAAAATAAAGTTATTAAAAATTTATTTATGAAATATTGATTTATTTTGATGAACATTTCAATTTTAAACTCAATATAATATTAGGTTTAAAGATATCTCATAAGAACTTAAATAACAAAATGAAATACAAAGTGCTTACATCTAAATACTAATATCATATTTGCCTGTGGGGCATTGACATATTCAAAAGCATATTGCGAATTGGAATAAACATTAAACGAATATCCATTAAACGAGAAAGTACTTAATATAACATTTTACGAAACCTACATTACTGTGACTGTGATGGATAGTACACTATCCCATTTGTCAGCATCGGTTGAAGGGTTCGTGATGAATATCCACTTACAACTTTCAACTATTTATGAAATATCTATGTACTGCGATAAGTTCTTAAATTCTTACTAATGCAATATGCTGATGTTCCCCTTCCTATCTAGCCATTCCCCAACGAAGTACTGAAGCTACGTCTGTGTCTGCGCATACATTTGTGCACTATAATATCTGCCGCGTAGTCTCCGTTGAGATTAACTGCCATGGCTGAAATTCGCTCTGGACTATCATTATTATTACTGAAGCTACGAACATTATTTCCTTATTAGATACAAAGGTATTTGACATTAGTATATTGTTAATTGACATAGTCTTATTATTTGTTTTCAGTCGACATACGCTACATGCAATATTTTGACATTTTTCTTTTTATACAGCGTGTCTTATAAAACAGCCTGTATAAAAAAACTTAAAACAAATAATAATTATTATTTGTTTTCAGTCGACATACTGACATTTTTCTTTTTATACAGGATGTATAATTGAGACGGGACAGTAAAGGCCAAGACCCTAACCGTTTTAGCTACAGGAAAATGGCTCTAGAAGACTGTCTTATTTTTTTTGAGGTACTTTAATCTCTGCATATATTTTATAAAAAATATCAGTTTAATTCATTCATTCGGCAATTTTCACAAAATATTTTTTATGCCAATCGATCCTTTTTCTTATAATAAGGATCAAAAAACTCTATCGGACTTACCGAGGTTTGAGTACTAGTTAGTACGGATAGACTTCTGAAACTATATTTTTCAGAAGACCACTATTATTTTTTTTGTTATATTAGCAAGCTGTTATGGACACACATCATCTTCACTATAGCTTATTATTCTACTCTCGTCTATAATTTAGATTGTTGCCTTCATTAACGTAAGACGTAGCGCCGTAGCACTAATGAAGAGTCAACAGTTCACGCTTGCAAGGCTACATGCCTAACATAATGTTGGTCGTAGCGATCGTAGCAAATGCCTTTCGTAGCGGCTCGCGTAGCAATGTCCACGTAGCACATGCCTGGCGTAGCAGGCCGCGTAACGAGACGCGCCTGTCATTGCCTTTCTAAGAATGAAATCTGTGCTTAAGGATGCAGTAGTCTACGATGGTGGTGGGTGTGGCTGATATGCAAGCTATAAGTTTATTTATTAATTAATTTAGTTTTATTTATTTAGTTGTACTTATTTAGTGAATTTATAACGAAAACGAGCGTAAAATTTCATGAAAATACCTTTGGGCGTATATATATTATTCAGATGACAGACCGATGTATTATATTTTTCTGTTATTCTTGTTATTAAAGTTTGTTTTCGCTATAAATCCGTCATTATCTTTCACTTCGACTTCAAGCCTTTTAAGTCCATTACAGTTGGCAATGTCTATACGCCCAAAGGTCTTTTCATGACATTTTAGAAGAATTCAAAATGAAGATATTTGAATTCTTAAATAAATAATCTATCCCTGTACAGTAACAATTTTGCCATTTTCATACTCTGGGAGTTATTTATTAACGCCCAAAGATGCGTAAAAAATAATTAAAGTTTCGATGCTTATAACTTTCAAACAATTTTTTTTTAAATTCTTTTCCGTGTAAAGCTAGATGACGACATAATAAGTAAATATAATTTTTAGTTTTGTATTTACAGTCACGAGCACCAATATGTCAACACTTAGCAACTTTCAATTGCAATTTTTTCGTGAAATAACGAAAGCAACGTTGAAATACGACACATTACAAAAACCTATGGGTTCGCAAATGCTATGTTTGTAACAACATAAAATTTCATTAAAAAATAAAGGAGTGAATCGCTTTTGAATAAAGCCGAGTGTATACATACTTTTGCACGTGACTGTACACTGTCAAACAGTGGATGACATTAGTATGGAAGAATGACTGACTAGTGAAAGATTGAATTCCTAAAAAGGCGTAGTATTGATAGGTTCTGGTATGTATCGTTACAATAAATCTCTTATACAAATAGTATTTTATCTGTATTCGTAAGAAACCATTTTCTGTCGTCTGATCAAATCTCCGATTATGTCATAATATTCCAGACAGTTTTATTACCAATATCGGTTCTGCTAACTATTGGTATTTCTGAGAATAAGGTCTTTATTGTATTCTCCGTAACCAGGATCGGGAAACACAGTCTGTTTTCTCGCAATCCAGAACAAACAATCTGATAATATCATATATATGATAATATCAAATATTCTGTTACCAAGCAAGTTTGTAAAACATATATTTTCGCGGTTCTATGTACAGACGCCAGCACATCAAGCTACTACAATCTGTCAAATTTATTTAATAGATTTTCAACTTTATCGCTAAAGCATTAAGGTTCAAAGTTGATTGGGAAAATTTGACACTTTCGGGTAGCTTGACCTGCTGGCGTCTGTACTTATTACGGAATTTCTAAGCATAATCAGCCTATAATGGTCCCACTTCTGGAAAAAATGACAATACATTGCATAGCGCGTATGTTGACTGAAAACTAATATGTAGTAAGACTATGTCAATTTACAATATACTAATGTCAAATACCTTTGTATTCTTTTTTTTTCCGGGGGAAACCTTCAAAATTCGCCTGGTCTTTGGAGATATAAAACCAGGGAGTGTGGGATTTTTACCTCACTAAAACCATCCCGGTGGTCACCATCTGCATATGGAAGGGGCACCGTTACCTCTCAAAAGACCAATCTGGAGCCCCCTCTGTGCAACGCCTGTTAGGGCACAAATACCTTTGTACCTACTATAATATTCGCACTGCTGGGACACAGGCCTCCTTTCAGTGAGAGGGAGTGGGCCGTAATCCACCACGCAAGCCCAGTACGGGTTGGTGTCACATGTCTTTGGAATTTTTGGTTCTAGGACATGCCAGTTCCCTCAGTATGTTTTTCTTCGACGCTTTGAGAGCAGTGGTGACAAAATAATTTTCACAAAGTAAAGCGCCTGTCCAGGTTCGAACCTACGACCTCCCACTCGTAAGTAGCGGGCGTTACCACAAGGCCACCACTGCTGAATTTCTAACACTAACTAAAATATTGTTTAGTAGGTATTAGTACGATGAATTCATGCAGAAATAAACAATTTATTCCGTTGACAAGCATGTTTTTGCTAAACCAATTCCTCTTCATCTATTACTGAGCATTGCTAACATTCACATTAATATTGTTTACTTTAACTGCATTGACATTGTTTTGTACAATTTAAAACAAAAATAAATAAATTTCTTTTTTTTTTTACACAGTGAAATACATAGGTATATGACATAGTTATAATATGAGTACAAAGGTACTGCTTATTTCTTAAGAAATTTCTTCCAGCAGACCTGCGAAAGGAGAAGTAAAAAAGAAATGTAGAAAATAGTGTGTGAGAACAAGAAGAGAAAAATAAGAATGTGTGAAGTCTAAAACTAAAATATGAAAATACCTACACATATAATGCAAAAATTTACATAAGAATACTTAAATCTAAGTATCTTTCTTTCTCATTTCGAAGCAACACAGTACTACAAGTACCCATACATCTCATAATCCAATTATAACTCATTCTTCCACCTACGATTTTATTTAGTTACCACGGTAACTCGCCCCACTAACCCGCATATTACAGGGTAAGCAGGGTAAACAGTAAGTTTTGCCTCGGTTTGTCCCAATTACCCAATCGTTTGTTCCAACCGGCTGGCTGGAAGGGAATTAGTCTGCGTTCACCGGAGTGAGTAGAGCAATCACTTTGGAGGTGGGGGGGGGGGGGGGGGGGTTGAGTTTTGTAGCTGTGTGTTTGTGGTGTTGTTCATTACAGTGTTACAAGTAGGCACCGAGTATCCAAATTTTACTACCCACATCTTGAGTTGTTCATAATTATCATTTCAATATTTACTGGCTAAATAATAACAGCCGCACAGGTCGATCGGTCAGGTTAAGCTACGCTTGCCGCGGTTGGTCTGTGGATGGGTGACCATCTTTACTTACCAAGACCCCTCCGTGACTCGGAAAGCACGTTAAGCCGTTGGTCCCGGCTGTCATTCGTGGATCTTTGACAGTCGTTACGGGTAGTCAGAAGCCCGAAAGTCCGATGACCAGTGTTACCAAGGGGTATCGTATTACCCAGTAACTGGGTTGTGGAGGTCAGATAGGCAGTCGCTCCATGTAAAATACTGGTATTCAGTGCATCCGGTTAGACTGGAAGCCGACCCCAACATAGTCGGGAAAAGGCTAGGCAGATGATGAGCCTGCATCACCCCACTGCTGAGCAAAGACCTCTCCCCATGACTTCCAGCTCTTTCGATCCAGGGCTAAAGTGGACCCACTGGTCATTTGTTTTCTCCAGTTAGTCCCGCCATCTTTTACGGGGTCTGCCGTGACGCCATCAAGCTAGCTAGCTGTGTCAGGGCTCCACGTAGTGGTTATATTGGGCATACAGCAAACGTGGCCAGCCTAGTCTCACTTCAGCTTAATTTAAATGTTTATGACTTTATTTTGTACAGTTATAAATCACACTAGATTCAGGGTAAACGATTAAAATTGCCCGGAAAATAAGGCAACGTGGCCTTATGTTCTGCTATCAAAAATATATAATAAGCACCGCATATGAGGTTCTGATTAGCTCTCGTGGAGCTTTCCTTTTAATTGAGTTAAACATAGTGATAGATTGATCCCTTGTGGACTGTTAGGCGCTAAGCAGGCGATGGACTATTTGTCCGCGACGATAGAACGTATTGAAATTTTCCATCACAAATTATCCATCGGCTGCTTAGCGCCTTAGCTAATTAGCTTATCAGCCTTTAATGTTCCCACTGCTGGGACACAGGTCTCCTCTCTGTGAGAGGCAGTGGGCCATAATCCGCCACGCGGGCCCAGTGCGGATTGGTTGGCTTAGCGCCTTATCCTCATTCAATCCTGCTTTTAACCAACAAATCCAAGATCATAAACGAACTTGATTTCCCATGAGATTCAATTAACACGCAACAATACCTCCCTTTTTGCCCGACTTTGAAACTGACAAGTCATTTCTATAAAACAAAAAAATAAAAGGATTTGTCCTGGCCGCGGTGGAAAGTAATGGATTTTGTAGAGACGTCCCTTTTTTATTTTTCAATTTCGCTCAACGTAGTTATTGACAACAAGGAATCCTCACTTCGCTGTAAATGGGGACAGTGGCGTCCACATATACACGACTGTAGGGCTGCAAGAACAAGGCTTTTTGATATATTTAACTGTTGTAAAAAATGTCCTCTATTACATAGAATTTAGACTGGCGAAAAGTGGGTGTACTATTCGGAATACCTTTGACTATCTCTTCGGGGATTACACGCGTCATGTTATGGAGCTTACTGGTAATATTTATATTTTGTTTGGAAGATTAATTCAGATGTTGCACATCGGTCATAAGCTTTTGTAAAACTCACAATGCTAGAGAGATATGGGCTTGGTTCAAAATCAAGAGAAGACACCTCCGATACCCTTGGAAGCCAATGTCGATAATTATGCAGGCAGCTAGATTTTCATTCATTTATTTTATTTATTTTACCATTTAGAAAAACAGAACAGAAAAAGCTTGAGAAGTGTCAAGGGATACCCGGATGGAACGAAGTTCAAAGAGAGAGAGAGACAGACAGAGAAACACTCGCACGCCGCACGGCTTACAACTATAGCAAAAAGTGTCGTTCCAACTTTTGGTCTTAATTTTTTCCGTCTAGCCCTCTTTCGCAACGCGCGATAAGGAACTTCGTTCCAAAAATAGGTACTGGGGTGATGCTTATTTCATAAGAAATCTCTTCCAGCATACCTGAGATAGGACACTAGATACAGAGCTGTAGAGTACAGCGTGTGATAGAGCAAAGGATTTTTTCTTTTTAAAATCAAAGAACCTTAACTATACAGGGTGACAGGGACATCGACGCACAAGCTGTAACCATGAATTCAGTACATAATACTAGACCCCCTAAGGTAGAAATTTTTCGCAGAAAAAATCTGTTGATTCACAGAAAAGTGAAATACCTACGCGGTCAAAATGTACTGAACAGCAATATTTTTTTTTATGACCTACCTTCTATGCAGGGGGTTCAGAATCATGTACGTTCACCAAAGGAGATAAGTAATCAGGGCCGTCGGATATAGCCGAACTTCTTGTTTTTGTATAAAATTAAATTAATAGAAAACAAATAGTTAATTTATCAAATTAAGTTTCATTCAAAAAAAATCCATCGGTTTCTTACTAAACTTCAACTATATCCGACGACCCTGGTTACTTATCTCCTTGGGCGACTGTACAGACGCCAGCAGGTCAAGCTACCCGAAACTGTCAAATTTTCCCAATCAACCTTGAACCTTAATGCTTTAGCGATAAAGTTGAAAATCTATTAAAGAAATTTGACAGATTGTAGTAGCTTGATGTGCTGGCGTCTGTAGTCTGTACCTACTGAATTCATAATAACAGGTTGTGCGTCAATGTCCTTGCCTTGTATACAATGTCCGCAAAACTTAACAATTCCCTATGATGTAATTTTTAAGTTTGCATTGTTACAATTAAGCTTGTTTTTATATATTTTATCTTAATGATGTCACCTATATCTTATCCAACGCTTTATTTCTCACCCGTACATCCCTACCCGCAAGCTGTCACCTAGACAGCTCTTGCCATCGCGTGCTACGATTTTATGAGCGGCCATCGATTTTACATAAAACTAAGCACCTTAGCACTCCCCTAGCAAGGTAATAGACAACAACATGATGGAGAATGTTTTAAGCTTTGAGTTTCCTGGTGTTGCTGTAAAATATGGTGGATTTATTTATAAAAGTGAATGAAGAGACAGGTGGGTTCAAGCCCAGACAGGCGCTTTACTTTGTGTAAATGATTTCATCAGTACTGCTCTGAAAACTGTGAAGGAAAACATCGTAAGGAAACCGGCATGTCCTAGAACCAAAATATTCGAAGACATGTGACATCTACCAACCCGCACTGGCCCCGCGTGATAGATTACGGCCCACTCCCTCTCGAAGAGAGGAGGCGTGTGTCTCAGCAGTGGGAACATTATACGCATTAACATTATAGGATAATACAAGCTGTTGTTTTGCATCCTCGTCAAATTTCAGGAGGCTGCTAGGAAAGACATAAATATAAATAATCAAATAAAATTACGATCCCTGGTAAATAATGAATACATACGTTTTTTTTAGTTATTTAAGTTTGACAGTATTTCAAATTACACCACTTTCAAAGAACAGAATCGCGTTATTGTATCGTAAAAGCGGCCGCGTTTTTATGTGTGTGTAAAAGGGCAGTTACAGTGCGGTCTCAGACAGTCCGTGTTTTAATATGCGTGTCCCACAAAGGTTTCCGAAAATTTGAAAAAAAAAATACGTACTTATTTTATTATTGATTCATGTCGAGAATCAGTAGCATAGTTACCTCCTTGAATTTGACGAGGTTGCAAAACAACACCTTGTATGTTTTGTAAAGAAGAGATAAAGACGTTGTATACGCTAAACATCGCTTGCATCATGATCATAGTATACAGCGTGGAAAGTTGAACCTTGCCCTGGAGGAGAAGTACCGTAAATATTGATGCTACAAATTTTTACTCAAAAGAAACATTCGATGTCCTTCAAAAGTAAGTAAAAACAAATATAAAAGAATAATAAACAATACCATGGCCAGTAATCGCACAAGACAGGGAGGTTTGGAAAAAACCTTTGATGCCTTTACCCAGCAGTGCGACGCAATGTAGGCAAACAAAAAAAAAAAACAATAAACATTTTTTCGTACTTTCTTTTTCTTTAAAAAAATAAATATTCAAACATTTTTGAAAAGGCGCTTGCGTTTAGCGGAAATAGAACCAACCTAAATGCGAAAAATAACAACTGTATTTTTCTGGCATTCGTCGATAGGATAAAATCTCTCTAATAATCATTTAATCTTAAATTGAAGGCAGGTCATAAATTTTCCATCCTGTATACGGTAAGCAGGTATGTATACGATGCTGTTATCAATCACATACAGGGCCCTATTTCATTATGACCACTTAATGATTCCTTACTTCGAAACCACACCAATTCCTTAGTTAATCACGTCACTATTAACGTATTGTCTATGACACAATAAACGAAACCGCGCGAAATGAACGCAAAGTGGGCGTGGTCTGAACTGTCAAAATACATGTTGTCCGTACGGTTGACGTTTCGCAAGACGCGATATTGACGTAGTTTGCATGCGGTAAGATTACGAGAAGAATAATAATAACCATACAGAATTGGGGACCAGCTCTCTTAATTACTAAGCAGTCTTTGTTAGCTGAGACTCTTGGATATAATATTATGTAGGTTTATTTACTTACGCAATTGTGGTTGGTTTGGTCGAAACCACGTTGCTTTGAACACACCAAATTCGATTGCGGAGTTCCGATGCTTACCCTGAAAAGAAGAGAAATGTGTCATTAATATGCATATTGTTAAAATCCAATGACTTTTTATTACAATAATATATTATTGTTAATTCTAACTGTAACCATGAATTCAACACATGATTGTGTGCTTAATTGAGGCCATGAGAGCCACAGTGGCCAAACTGAAAAAAAAAAAAATTTAGGCCACTGTGACGCTATGACTTTTACAGTTTAGAGCAGTTTTTTCAAACAAAGTCAGTATTGAAAAAATGTCAGTTAGGCCACTGTCATGGCCTCAATTCATGGTTACAGTTTGCGTGTCGATACCTCTGCCTTTAATATAATAGAATAATTTCATGCTGAACTCTAATCTGAAATTAACCTAGCTATACTAATACATGAGAGCGGTGGTGGGTCAGTGGTAACCGCCCTGACTTACGAGTTGTAGGTCGTAGGTTTGAACCTAGGCAGGCGTGTACTTTGTGTAAATAATTTCATCACCACGGCTCTCAAAATGGTGAAAGAAAACATAGTTAGAAAATCGACATGTCCTAGTACCAACAATTCGTAGACATGTGATATCTACTAACCCTCACTGGACCTGAGTGGTAGATTACAGCCTACTCCCTCTCGAAGAGTCCCAACAGTGGAATATTAAAAGCTGATAATGCTTATCTTAGAAATCATTTGAAAGGAAAACATTTCTCAGCTACAAGAAACCGGTTCCTTTAAATGCCTACAATAATAAAACGTAGACCCGTCCTATCATCCACCGTTATTATTTGAATATAATAAAAATCCGTTTGAACCCATTTCATCATTATACGAGTAGCTTGACGGCAAAGAGGGTAATAGAAATCGGTTATCAGGCCAAACTGGAGAGGCGAGGCGTCCGTCAATGATTCCAGTTCAATGAACTCGTTATTGCCTCGCCGAGGCAACACTGGGGCACTCCACGTCCACTTGTTTTATGTACCGACTAGTATATTGCTTATCCTATGTGTTTACTGTATACAGAGATTAATTGTTACTGGGAAAAGCTCGGGGATTAACTGTAGGCAACATTCAGGTCGTAATAATAATTGCCTATTCTAGTTGTGAGTAGCTATACTCGTATTTATAACATTAAATTGTATTCTAGGAAGAGATGGACCGACTTTAAATATGTATGTAATAGTAATAGTAATTAGGTTTCGTGTAGTTGTAATAGGGTAGTTGCCTGGGTAAAAAAAATTTATAATATTTAGTCCGTCAGTTAGATTATCAAAAAATAATGGACACGTATTTTTACTTTTGTCAATCAAACAAAAAATGACAATGATAAAGCTCGTCAAAATTTGGGAGTTGGGGTAGGAAGTCACTTGCTTGCAAAAATGTCGCAAGCAAGTGACGTCACGCGGAACTTTAACGGGCGATATCTTCATCATTTTTTATATAATTGACAAAAGAAAAAATACGGGTTCAATATTTTTTGATAATCTAACTGACGGACTAATTCGATTTTTTTTAGGAAAATAGCCTACTTCTACATTAAAATCTGTAATTTTTATGAGGTGCATAATAATGTAATTAGAGCAGTGGTGGCTGGTTTCGGCCCCGACTTACTTTTTTTGACTTGGTCTCGCCGCGGTTGGTCCGTGGATGGGTGACCATATTTACATATCAAGATCCTCCATGCCTCGGAAAGGGCGTTAAACCGTGTCAATCGTGGATCTTTGGCAGTCGTTACGTGTCGTCAGAAGCCCGAAAGTCTGACAACCAACCATTACTCAGGTATTGGGTTGTAAAGGTCAGATAGGCAGTCGCTTCATATAAACTACTGGTATTCAGCTGCATCCGGTTAGACTGGGAGTCGACACCAACATAGTTGGGAAAAGGCTAGGTAGATGATGATGATCTCAATTGACTACAATAATATCGCCCACAAAACTGGACTTTATAAGAGACTGACCTGTGTTTTTTTCACTCCTTCTTCTCAAGGGTAGTGAAATTGAAAATGGCGACTACACCTGGCTTTTTTTGAAGTGAAAACTTCTTTAGCGGCGTTGTGCACTTTTGTTGTGATGGGTAAAAAATGTTAAACTCGCGTCAGGACACGTGACCTGATCGAAAATTCGTAAGACGAAGCTCGCGTCAGGACACGTGACCTGATCGAAAATTCGTAAGACGGAGCTTGCGTCAGGACACGTGACCTGATCGAAAATTCGTAAGACGGAGGTCGCGTCAGGACACATGACCTGATCGAAAATTCGTAAGACGCAGGGAGAGTAGACCGCATTCCAAAATATCAAAAATGCACAACGTTAATATTTATGTTTTCACTTCTGCCTGCACTCCCGGAGTGCAACCCGTTTTTTTTAAATATGATGTGTTTAAGTTATAAGTGATTCCCATATCCTATTTACAGAATTAACAATTTCATTAAAGGACAGTGACCACAAGTCGTACCAAAAAGATTCATGCATCAAGATCAAAATATTATAGTACCTAATTATTTTCATAATGTTTTACAACATTGCGCGTCGGGTATTTGATTTTTGAACAGGGAAATTAATTTAAAGTAAAAAAGTGTTGATTTTGTTTTATTCCCTTTACATAACGTTCCTTTTCAAACGATATGATTAATATAACCTTGAATTTTGAAAAGTGTCTTGATCACGTCTTTCAAATACATGGGAAAAAAATATACTTTGCCGATTCTACATTAATTAAAAATAACTAGAATAAAATAGAATAGAATTTTTATTTAAACGATTATCATTTTTTTAGAGCAATAATGCTGGTTCATGTCAAAAAAAGTACCGAGTTTTTAGGTTATCTCGATTTTTATGAAAATCTCCGAAACCCAAGTATTTTTTACAAAAATAACTTTTGTAGGAGTTAATAATCTAAGTATAGTCTATAAAAACAACTGTACGGGATTCCAGACATGCATGAGCATTGTTCTTTAATTAAATCCGAGAAATATGATCAGCTCCTACTAAAAGCCCAGATACTAAAGCAATTAAAACCTCCGTTTCGGATTTCATTGCAGTATGAATTATTTTCATCGCCAATTAGCAACAGAGCTTCGCTATCGGAAAAATACTACGAGATATAAAACAATGTGAAAGATAAAAAAGCACACGAAGGGTGCCGTAACACCGTAGGTACAATATTTAACTCTTAAATTTTTTGATAACTAACAAAAAAACGCCGAAAAATACCACAATTTCTTGTCACCCCTTCAATTTTTTACTTTATTTTATTTTTAATAATTATATTTATTATAGTTGGTACACACTCTGAATGTCACGTGAATAACAGCCACACGGGGCGATCAATCAGGTTAAGCTACGCTTGCCGCGGTTGGTCCATGGGTGGGTGACCAAGACCATCTTCACATACCAAGACTCTCCGTGTCTCGTGCCTCGGAAAGGGGTATCGTATTACCCAATAACTGGTTTGTGGTGGTCAGATAGGCAGTCGCTCCATGTGAAATACTGGTATTCAGCTGCATCCGGTTAGACTGGAAGTCGACCGTAACATAAGTAGTTGGGAAAAGGCTAAAGATGACCTATTACGGTTCAAAAGATAAAGCCAGACGGACGGACGGAAAGCTGAGCTTTTGGCCGTTTGTAGGTAGAAAATACATTTACCACGGCTGCGTGTCCACCGCACGCCGTCACAGTGACGTCACGCTCGGTTTGAATAATCTCGTTTCTTGTTGACATTTCGTTGACAGTGGCGAGTGGACAAACGATGTTAGTAATGGTAAAATTAAATTAAAGAGAGGGAGGTAGAAAACATAAAGATATATTTATAAGCAATTAAAAGATCTGATGGAGATGGACTGGAGAGTGGTGTGTAGTATATGGAGGGTATATGGATGACGATGCGTGATAGGTGGGTTGAGGAGGCTGAGGTGAAGATACAGCTAGAGCTGAGGATGTATACGCGAGGCAGGTGCTAGCGACAAGTGCAGGTACAGATGCAGGTGCAGGTACGGGTGCAGGTGGACCTGCATCTGTACCTGCACCTGTCGCGAGTATTTTCACCCTTTGTTTACGGAACCCTAAGTACAACGATATATTGACCGTTATTATATGTTGAATTCTTTCTACATTTGTTTTTCACATTGTTCTCACTTATAGAAGTAACAAAACTAATGTAAGTACCCAGGATTTTGTAATATTTTGATTTAAAAGAGTGTCCTTGGAGTTTCTTGCCCGTTCTTCTCCATAGAGATCTACGTTTTGGAATGGGCAACTTCAACTTCAGCTTCAACATTCTGACTAACTGACCAACTATTTAATTTTGACAATTCAAAAGTGACTGTAAATTGTTTAATTGAAGTAAATGCGAGTTTGAGTTTCATACGAAACAAGAAAGAAAGAAAGAAAAAAGTTTATTTGGACACAGTTCGTGAAACACAAAATACAAAAATAATAAAATAATGTTTCAGACAACAATAGTGTGTGCCTCACGGCTGCGCCAAAAAGGTTCATTTCAGCATTAATGCCAGACAGATGCTGTCTGACGCTGGTTTTCTAATGAACCTCTATGGAAAAGTGACGGGGAGCACACACAGTCTCAACATACCTAATACATACCTACTTATAAATAAATAAATAAACTAGTAATCACGTACAATATCATTACAAATTAAAATTAAGAGAAAAAAAAAAAGAACCAAAAAACAAAACAACCAAGTCTCAGCAAAACCTGTTTTCTCGATCAATCTACATATTATATGAGATTGATCCGTGCACGGTGCACTCAAAGCGCAACAGGCCGCCGAGCACGACGGACCTCACTACTTATGTGTTATTTAGTTAGTTTTGCGACAGTAAAACTATGGGTTGTAAGAATAGAAGCGTGAATGGTCGTAATAATAATAAAAACTACTATAAAAAAGTGACATAAACAATAATTCAATGCTATTCGAAAAAAGTGAAGAACCTACCTATAACAATAGACGAAGCAGGTACAAATGTTAGTAGAAGAAGGTAAGCGTTATTTAATACTTACAATAATATTTAGCATTGCTATTTTGAGTTACGTGTAATTTATTCATTTATACCCTCTTTTGTTTCAGTAGCGCATTTACGAATGATGCCACCACCCTGTGTTCCTATTAACAAAAAGTACCTTCTTCGGCCAAGATTCCAACAGAAGTATAAATATTAAATAAATAAAAGGATGCGTCGACACCAGCTGTGCGTCACAGTCGCAAGTAGGCAAGGCACAATGTGTAAGTACGACAATCAATACGTTAAAATTGAACAGAGTACGAGATTGCGGTGAAAAAAAGAAATAAAGAAATAATGTGTCCGTTTATGGTTCCCACAGGTCACAAACAACGTGAAAGATAAAAAGGCAAATAGGTACGTAGCGTAGGTGATGCGAATTGGTATCGTTTTCAACTGAGGGGTAATTCTCGTAATTTTAAGAACATTCACAGTCTGATCTCAGTCTCAATCTGTCAAAAATACGTCTAATTTCCCTACATTTTGACTAGTTTGTGACATTTGTCTGTCGCCGAGATGAGACTGGGACTAGATTTTGAACGTTTTAAATTACGGGAATACGGGCCCAGATATATAGCGTTACTTTTTCGCTGTGAGAATTGATTTTCAAGTTAAGAAATGCTAGTTCAGAAAATACGGTTTGTTTTGTTTTTGTTCTGAGCTTAATTCTAACTCTTTCAGGCTACTTATAGTTCCAAATTAAGAAATGCTAGGTCAGAAATTACGGTTTGTTTTTGTTCTGAGCTTAATTCTAACTCTTTCTGGCTACTAAGATTTCCAAGTTAAGAAATGCTAGTTCAGAAATTACGGTTTGTTTTGTTTTTGTTCTGAGCTTAATTCTAACTCTTTCTGGCTACTGGGAGTGAAGGATTTCTAGAATGTTTTCATCATACTAATAGTCTTAATAACAGTTTTCTAATAGTCATAATAACAGGTTGGAGCTTGTGGCTAAATAATAACAGCCGCATGGGTCGATCGATCAGACTAAGCTATGCTTGCCGGGGTTGGTCCGTGGATGGGTGACCATCTTTACATACAGAGACCCCCCGTGCCTCGGAAAGCACGTTAAGCCGTTGGTCCCGGCTGTTATTAGTGGATCTTTGACAGTCGTTACGGGTCGACAGAAGCCCGAAAGTCTGACAACCAGTCTTGCCAAGGGGTTTCGTACTACCCAGTAACTGGGTTGTGGAGGTCGTCAGATAGGCAGTTGCTCCACGTAAAATACTGGTACTCAGCTGCATCCGGTTAGATTGGAAGCCGACCCCAACATAGTTGGGAAAAGGCTAGGCAGATGATGATGAGTCATAATGACAGTTTTCATAATACTACTATATTTATTTTTAGTCATTTTTTTTTATTTCGTTACTATTGACCTTCGTAAATGACTGAGTACTTAGGTACTGTAAAGGTTGTCTGCAAAAGAACCTTACCTACATCATCAGGCTGATAGAAAAATGGTTGTGAATTATACACAAAAAAAAAATAGAACTTGTAAACATATAGTACTTTAGGGGTCATCGACCGCAGTAATTGTAGTCAATAACTGCCGTGAACCCCACAAAACGCGGTTTTGTGACCCCACAAAAAAAACCATCAAATTTATTTATTTTTGTTTTATCATGTATTGTTTAGATTTCGATTCCTACCGCATCTGCAGAGTTTGGCTAGCTAATTTAATTTGACCCTATAAATGTAGCGCCACCGCAAATCGATTTCAGTAGATCTGTCGCCTATAACCAATTGTGTAATGTAATGTAATGTTTCCATTTAAAATCCTGCATAATTCCAATTATTCCATGGCGTACTCTTGATCAGTTTTGAAACCCCTCAGGGATGTTATTCCTGCTTAATGGAAAGACAATTAGTTTTCAAAACTGTATTACTCTGCTCACGGGGTTCAACTCGTTCCCTAATGTAAATAATGTATCCTTTCCTATATTGAAAAACGAAGCGTAATCTATTCTACTAGTTATTTGAGTTTAAAACTGGTGTGACCTGGATGCGTACCGCGAGGGCTGTTCGAGGTGGCGCGGGAAAAGAGTCCCTGGAAGGATTTGTCGGAGGAATTTGTCCAGCAGTGGGGCAGAGCAGGCTAGCTAAAAGATAAAGATACTTTATTTGTTAAACATGTGTTTACATACAAATCAAGCATGCAAGATCTTAAATATAATTTGAAAGTCCTTACATGTTTTGCCCGACCAGGCGTACAAAATGTTTTTTTTATAACAAAAATGTAATTAATTCAATGAACCAAAGACTAAAGACTGGTTCACTAACATTCTTTCATGATTTTTAAACGAGTAGTATTAACTATAGGAATAATAATATAAAAATAATAATATAAAATTTGTAGCATGTCAAAAGGTATCGGTCAAAAAGTCATTTATATTATAATAACACTTGTCTGCTACTATTGATCGAAGCTTGTCTGTTAATAATAAATAAAATAAATAAATATCCCTGGACATTTCACACAGCGCCATCTAGTCCCAAGCTAAGCAACCTAATGCTTGTGTTATGGTAACAAGATGGCTGATAAACTACTTATATACATTTTTTTTTTTTTGTAAATTCATACATATTATAGATAGAAAAACACCCAGACTCGGAACAAATACATGTAGGTCATACAAATATTTGTTGAATTAAATAAATTTCGAATCTTATTTTTTTCCCCCTAAAAAAAACTGTAAACGATGCTTATTTGAAACCATGTAGTAAGCTACAAGCTTTAGATACTATAAGCGCGCTTACAGTAATATAGGGATTATTATCAAGCTTGTTGATCAGGACGATTTCCATAATGCAGCATTCCCACTGCTGGGACACAGGCATTCTCTCTTTGAGAGGCAGCGAACCGCTATCCACCCCGGGGGACCAGTGTGGTTTTGTGACTGTCGCAATGTCTTCGAAATTGTCCCAGCACATGCCAGTACTTTATGACGTTTTCTTTCATCATTTTGTTTTTTGAATAAGTAGCATAATATTGATTCGAGTTGTTAATTCCGTTTCCGATCCTGGCCGAGCGAGCCCGACTCAGCCCGAGTTCTATTCCACTCAACTCGCATCGAGTTGACTCGTATTGCTGACAAAAAACACGTGTATTTTAGCCAAAGCTCTTTGTCTAACACGGTCATAACAATAATTCTAAAAGAATTAAGTGTCCCTGTTGAAATGTCCAAGGAGACCATTTCGCTTTACACCCATATAAAATGCGATTGCACGTAGTATTAAATCTCTTAAAACAACAAAGTTGTTTAAATTTCTGTACTCAATGAATTTTATGGACTAGTCTTGTGTTATCATTTCAGTACAGTACACGTAACTAAGTCAGAATCTTGAAGGTCTGAGAACCAGTCTAACCAAGGGGATATTGTGTTGCCCAGTAACTCACCTGACTATTTGCGCGCCGCACGTGGCAGAATGTGATGAGACCATTTATTAATTTAAGACCATGTAATGTACCATATTCGGACAAATAAATGAATTTGAATTTGAATCTGACCAACATTATGTCTGGATTTTAAAAGACACTGTGACCACTGAGTTTGTTTCGGCCTTCCTTCTCAGAGTAGTCAGATAGGAAACGCCGATCTCATTAAGTTTTTAAAAATATGATTGACGTCTAAAAGTTTTTGTCTAGTGTCTACTGTCAGTTATCTACTGGGTTGTGGAGGTCAGATCAGCAGTCAATCCATGAAAATACTGGTATTCAGTTGCATCCGGTTAGACTGGAATCTGACCCTAACATAACTTGGAAAAATAGGCAGGTTGATTTGTTTTCTTTGGTGTAAAACAACACTCTAAAAACAAAGTGCATTTTCCGTAGATTCCACTACACTTCGCCTAAATAACATGGCGGACGACAAAACATTGTTTGCAGATGGAAGTATGCTAGCAAAAATCCAGGCACAAAATAAATTTTAGTAGGATTAAACACAAACAAGCTGTGTTGGCCTATCCAATACGTACCTACTATAGATACGTATATTGCACCAACATTTTGAAGAAATAAAAGTTGGCCATTACTTGATGGAAATGCTGGATAAATTTTAAGTGTAGTGGAACGTAATAGTAGTAGTTATAAAAAGTAATATATATATGTATATATATACGTATACAACTAGGTATGTTAGTAGATACAGGGTGGCAGGGACTTCGACGCACAAACTAACCACCGTAATTTTTTTTTTGTCGGTTATTTCCATTCAGGAAGATTATTCAATGTGTGACTGTATAATTATGTAGTTCATATTATTCAGGTGGTACACATGTATAAAGGCTCCCGCAGACAGGCACGACGCGACAGCGCGACGCGACTCTAATTGAATAATTTCTATGAAAACTTCATGGAAATGGTTGTACCAGAATCGCGTCGCGTCGCCGTCGTTGTCTCGTGCCTGTCTCCCTTAACAAGCTAAATTACATTTTGTAAATTAAATACACCGTCAGTGCAGCATTTATGCAACGTTATCATTTCAATGAACCCTCACTTTCGAAAATTAAATTAAAATTCACACAAGCAAAAATAAACAAAAAATAAAAAAATCACAAACGTGCTTCTGTTAACAGTAATTAAATCAGCACAGTTAAACAAGTTTCATATTTTGCAAGAGAAAGCCTCTGCGGCCGCCCGTCACACCGTGTCGTAACAGCGAACAGCCTTGAGCTCATGCGAACAATTCAAGCCAAGTTACATCTCATTACTCTGAGCAGCGAGCTTAAACATTTATTATTTCCCAGAGATTTCAAGAGACTTAATAAATCAAGATTATTTTACTTTATACATGAAGATAAGGAATGTAGGTGTAAATAAAAATAGGCACATTTTATTTTTTGTAAAAGATTACTTATTGTTCTAAAATAGGCTTTGTTTATTCATGCTTGAGTAACGAATTAAGTTTAGTTCAGCTTAAAGTATGACTGTAAAAAAAAGAAAAAACTGCTATTTCAAAGTTCTTTTAGCCAGATTATTTACCGCTAGCAAGGATTTCAGACTATTAAATCCAAAAAATATCAAGGAAAACATCGTGAGGAAACCGGTAACATCTACCAACCCGCACTGGGCCCGCGTGGTAGGTTATAGCCCACTCCATCTCGAAGAGATAAGGACTGTGTCCCAGCAGTGGGAACATTAACGGCTGATTATACTTACACTAATCCAAAAAAAACTACACATTTATATTATCTGACAACAAAGTTACCGCTAACTCGATATCTAAGTTCGCCTTGACCTTTCGAACTAACTCAGACACGACGACAAAAGCGGAGCAACACAAATACTAACTGCAAACATTACGAACACAAACAAGAAAGCCGAACACAATCAGCTTTGTTTATTTATTTACCGTTATTCGGCGCTCGGTGATCGGTAAATAGTCGGACGTTGTGATAGGCGGCCTCAGTCAATATCGGTTGTCATGCAAATATACTCCTTCATTAGGATTCCCTTTGGTTGAAACTCATGAAGAGTTCGGTGGCTCTTTAAAAACGTTCATTTATTTGGAACTTTAAACGTAGGTTTTACAACACCTATGAAAAAAACGTTATAGTCGAAGTTCAAACGGACTAATTGGACGGCAATTAGTCCGTTCGAACTTCGACTATAACGTTGATATGTTACATATAAGTTACCTACATATGTAAGTGCTGATTTTTCAATCATCTGATAACTTTATTCGAGGAATAATTTTGACAGTTTATTTCATACAAAAACTGTCAAACGTCAATTTTATTCCTCCAATAAAACTTATCTAGCGATCGAAATATCAGCCATAAAGGCTTCTTCGAACAAGGAAGTCTAAAATTATTCGTTTTTATTAAATTTTGTATGATATCCTATAATCGGGAGGTCGTGGCTAAGTAATACCAGCCGCACGTGCCGGTTGATCAGGTCAAGCTACGCTTGCCGCGGTCGTTTCGTGGATGGGTAACCATCTTTACACACCGAGGCCCCTCCGTGTTTCGGAAAGCACGTTAAGCTGTTGGTCCCGACTGTCATTCGTGGATCTTTTACAGAACTCGTCAGAAGCCCGAAAGTCCGTCTTGTCCAGTGACTACACTACCGTCGCGGGCGGTGGAAGACTCCAAAAAAATGATTTTTTTTTTGTTTAATTTTGTCACGTTTAGATACTCATCACGTCTGCGAAGTTTCTCTAGCAAATTTTATTTGACCCTGCAGATTAATATTGATATTGTAGTTGTGTTAAATTGAACTGCATTAGGTAAGTGAGATAGGCAAGTACATGAAACTGGGCAGCGTTTTCATGAGGAAAAATAATGTTTTATCAAAAGCCTTTATCTAGATCGATATGACAAAATAATCCCCAGTCACGATAATCGGGGCAGTACACCACTATGAAGGTGTTATATCGATAAACAGTTTAGATGTAAGTACATACACACGTATATCGTTAGAATTAGCATTTGCATTAGGTACGATCAGGTAAATTAATTGTTTATCAAATTGGCACACAATATCAATTTGCTGTATAATGTAACCTTTTCATACATCTGTTAAAAGAAAGAAATTTTTGTGCTTTGATTACGGACAGTTAAAGGTCAAAATCGTCTTTTTTGGTACTTATAATATGAGCCGATTGGGGTTGAAACACTAGGTCAGAGTGCTCATTTAGTGTTTCGAGACATCATTAAGCGGGTCGCTAAGGGCTAGCTTTTTTTGACCATATAATCAGCATTGCCATACAACGTGGCAATGCTGCCAGTATTTTGGGCACTTCTGTTGACAGCGATGCGGCCGACTTTTTTCTGCCCTTTAATTATTTTCTCTTGTCTTTTATATACTTATACATATTATTATTACTATTTGAGACTGTTAACTTTTTAAATTATGTAAGTAAGTAAATAGAAATTATAAAAAAGAAAAATAAAAAAGCTAAATAAGATAGACAAACAATTTATTTCCCTGACTGTACCCACATATATCGTTAGAATTAGCATTTGCATTACCCTACAAACGGTACAATGCAAATTCCATCGGTTCCACATTAATTTGTTACTTTAAGCTAACTGCTACGCTGTAATCTATAGTACCTACTGGAAGCAAGTAAGGTGTCTTAAGTACTGGTGATCTGTTATTCTGGTCCTCTTCGTAGATTTTTATTGGATAAATAAATAACCACCGTAAAGGTAGTAAAACTGTTCGAGTTAGAAGCGTTTGGGGTTTAAAATGCATTTAAAAGTGAAAATATACAAAGAAGAGAAGTGTATTGTGTGTTCCGAGACGAAACTAGATTGAAAATATTACTAAAAATGGGTGGGACCAACTGACTATTTAATAAATATAAAACTAAGTATTTTAAGAGAGAGAGGAATTATTGGAAAAATTGGATCTGGACAAATTGCAGGTCGGAATCATGAATTCTATACTCTCAAACCCAAACAGTGAAGGAGCTTGTCTTTTGTTTAAACTATTATCATCTTAAGCTAATGATGTATCATAAACGAGTGAATAAGATTAATCGGACTGACATATACATAAAAGTCCAAAAACAAAAGAATAAAAAAAAAAAAATATTTTAATCATACAAAAAATACCTCAAATATAAACCAATAAACTCAAAGTCAAAGCATTTATTTCAAATAGGCACTTTTGAACATCAAAATTTACAATAAAATAGAATTCATTCCAGTCATCCATCCTAAAAGGTAGTTTTCGTGTGAAAAAGAATGGGCAAGAAACTCCACCGTTACTCTTTTAAAATGTTTTACAATATTTTTTACTAGCTGTGTCCCGCGGTTTCACACGCATAAGTTTTGATCCCGTGGGAATATCGGGATAAAAAGTATCGTATGTGTTAATCCTGGTTATAAACTATCTGTGTACCAATTTCATCCAAATCCGTTAAGTAGTTTTTGCATGAAAGAGTAACAAACATCCATCCATCCAACCATCCATCCATACAAACATTCCCGTTTATAATATTAGTACGATTAAATTAGCAGCCAGTTTGATTTTGAATAAGTACTCTTACAAATAATTTGATCAAGAATGTGGAATTCAATAAATCTCTACTCTTTAAATCTGTTGATATTAATCGACAAAAATACCAAAAAAAAACAACTATGATCATTGGCATTCGATCCAAAATGGAAAGCCTGTGAAAAAATAAATAAAGACTTCCCTAATAATTTCTTGGAAGTCGGTAGTTTTTTTTTTTTTTTTTTTAAATTATGTTTTTAACTCTTTAGTTGTACCTACTCCACACAAAATTCATATAACACTTCTTTTTATGTAAATATCAGTGACAGGAAGCTAATAAAACATCATCAATATATAAACTACCTAAGTGGAAAAAATTCGTAGCATTGAAGCTAACTCAAAAACTACCAAGGCAAAGTTAATAAAACTTATACAGAACCATCCCTGAGGCCTAACTTATCCATTAAAAAAAGAAAATCTGTCTATACATTTATGACGGAGTTATGCCCGAACATACATAACAAAAACATATAAACATACAAATTGAGAACCTCCTCCTTTTTTGCAGTCGGTTAAAAACACCTAACACCAAAAGACAACCTCTAATTAACCTTTAGTTAACTCATAAAATTTCACGTAACAAATTGAAGTTTCCCGCTGAGAGGATATTAAAGGGCGAACACGGAACATTTGTCATTGTCTCCCCATTAACGTCGGCAAGGAATCCTGTTCCGTCATTCATCTTATAATAAATTCTTCGAAGTCTTTCGACCCTTCATATTTCTATTAGGGTTGGTGCTAAAAAGTTTTCAACGGCTTTGGGAATCTGTCGGTTTTACTGGATATAAATGATAATTTCTTTCTACAGACTTTAATCTATAATAATAATATGCAGATTGCACCCGTATAAAAAAGGGTGAAAATCAAAGGGCATCGTAAAATTCGTCCACATGGCTGTCAACGGGAAAATTGCCCAATAGGCTGGCAGTGCAAAGTGCAAAAAAAGGGTGCAAGCCCGCTGGTAACAACCTCTCTCTCTAGTTTTAACCTCAAACGGCTCGAAAAATAACTCCCAAATGAAATACTTGTGTATGTTTCTGGACCAATAATCATTCCATGGACTGATCTGGTCTACGATAAAAAAATGATGACATTTGCTAGGTATCATCACTTCTAATTCTTTTAATTAAGTAAAAGCAAAAATGAAAAGACCTTTTCAGCGAAAAATAAGATTTCATAGTAATGCTTTGACGCGAAATCTAATTAAGCTTTTTCCTTTGCTTCCGGCTTATCAAAGCATGTTTTTGCGTGGCAATGTGGCTGGAACTGCTTGCCTGATTAATTCCTTTTCGCTTTAAACTAGCTATGGAATACCGTAAAGGATTTTGTGTGGGCGAATTTTTCTTTTTGGTTGTCAGGATTAATCCTGGCAGGAATGTGGTGAAATAGTACATAACGATTCATGTGACTTTAGTAGTACATGTGCTAAACGCCCGACATTAATAGAATATTTAATGACCAGACGGAGATGGCGGGATGAGCTGGACTCCGAGCAGCTTTGAACAGAGAGAAGTGGATCGAGAGTATGGGGCATTTGCCCTGCAGTGGGACATAACAGGCTTTTAATAATAATTAAGTCACATGTATCGTATGCCTTTTTTCAGCTCATGTGACCTAAATCCGTACGTCACGCATTTCTGTGTAAAAATGGACTACTTAAGTCACAGAAAATCGTGACTTAAGTGCGGGAGATGTCAGCATAAGCGACGGGGT
Organism: Apamea sordens; assembly: GCA_945859715.1. NCBI lineage: Eukaryota > Metazoa > Arthropoda > Insecta > Lepidoptera > Noctuidae > Apamea > Apamea sordens. Next base: position 6,176,470 of record OX244002.1, read on the forward strand.
CCGATAGGGCCGAAGCCTGCCAGGGTAGCGGGATCGTCCGAAAGGTTTACCGCTGCCCTGGAACATAAAGGGCTAAGGAAGGAACACGGTTGGGTTTTAGTCAGTAAGAGTCTGACATTCCCTCCTGCTCCACCCAGAGCGGGAGGAGTCATTTGATGATTTCCCATCCTCAAAAAAAAAAAAAAGTGCGGGTTTAGGTTACACAGTGTTTTTTTGTTATTAGCCGTTAATGTCCCACTGCGGGGCAAAGGCCTCCCTACTCTCTTTCCACCTCTCTCTGTCCAGAGCTGCCAAGGACCAATCTTTATGAAAGGAGTCCAGCTCATCCCGCTATCTCCACGCCTGCCGCGATGTCGTTTGCCATTAAGCGGGACATTGTTATAAAAGATTTTAATTTTTAGGAGGTACCCGATTACCACGCAGTATGTTCCTCTGTATAAGTCACGGGCTGGTCGTCGCTCGAACGGTCAGGCCCAAAGAGGTGGCACGCATTTCCATACGCGCATATATGGAAACCTGCGGTCGTGGGACCGGCTGCACTTGGTGAAGGGACGCTAGGCATGGTGGGCTGATAAACCCGGGGGTGCGGTGAATGTACAAGTATCTCCCGGGCCCCCGACCTATGGTAATAGCAGGAATCGTAGGGGCTTTTAGTAACCCTTTTCCCACACGTATGTATGTATATTATGTACCATGTATAGCACCCAATAAATGAGTTATCCCTCGGGAAAAAAGTTTGAATAATGATAATGAAAACTTTTTAATTAAGTTTTCCTGAAGTCAATTAAATATAATTTAAATTCCTTTTTCCATACCTTGCACACGTAAGTACCCAATGGCCGCGTCAGCGAATGGTATACGCGTTGCTGAATTTTGGGCCAAAACAAAAACTATGTTTACATTTTCTATTTTTGCCATCGACACGCTAAGAAGATTCTTTTTTTCGAAACCAAATATTTCATAAATGGTTTCTCAACATCGTCGTTGCGCGTGCAAAAGTCGCTGTGTTATTTCGTGATTTTCGGTTTTTTATGCAGTTTGAATCGTTATTTCAATACACACATACTGTAAAAACAGCTATGTGATAAATGCAATATTTAAAGAGTTTCGGAAATAGCTATGTGACATTAAATATAAATAAATTCATTTATTTCGGGTAACTAGGCCTTAACATTTCACATTAATAATATGATAATACAGAATAAAATAATAATAAAATAAATTCATAATAAATGTCAAAAATTCAAAATGTGATAGCATTCAGATTAATATTATAAAATTACGATACACTAAATACATATTAATAAATTCATACATCTAAAGTTCCATATAAACCCGCTAAGTGTTATATTTCACATATCCAAAGTAAGTTGACTAATAAGCGAAAGCAAAAATTGCGCCCGATATGTGCTTCACCGCCAGCACATAGCGAGTTTTTTGGTCAAGTTTGGTTTTTCAAATATATAGTTATTTATTTCTAAAAGAATAGCTGTGTGACATCGTACAGCCTATCATGTTTAATTTTGGCATTATTAATAATGTTATCTATTCAAAAGTAATCTAAAACTACGTCAATTTGTTATATGTATTAAAGTAAAAGTAAATTATTTGAATACTCTGGGTATTTTTTGAGAAAATCAGTTTTTTGCGTCTCCTGTAAAGTGTGTAAAAAACACATAGCGATTATGGAAAGCGCAGCGACGATATAATTATAACAATGCCAGTATATGTATAATGCCAACTTAACAATCTGTTACAGTTCTAATAGGCTAATAAGGCGATAATTGGCTAATTAATTACCCATCTGCTGCATAGCTTAGTTAATCAAGTCACTCAAACTATAATGTCACATGTCAGGTGCAGCGAACTGCATGTTTGCCTGACTGTCAAACCATGGACGCTCGATTCTAGCTAATTAAATCATAATAATTAGTTCAGGGTACCAAATTCAAACATGATAGTTAAATATTAATTATGGTAATATTGAAATTGTCAATGACTGTAGTCGACTGTTTTCAATCAATTGAATTTTAAGTCATCAGCGACAACTCTATTTGAGTTTATTTCGGCTTTTCTTGTCAGTGTAGTCGGGTAGGAAACGCCGACCTCATCTAGTTTTTAAAATATGATTGACTTGTAAAAGTGTTTGTAGAAAGAAAAAGATCATTTATCTTTTTTTTTTCATTTGTTCATTTATTTTGAATTTTAAGTCATCACTTGCGGACAAAAGCATTTTTTTAAAACGCCTGTATCCCCCAAACGGATAGGCAGAAGTATACCACACAAATCCAGACACCCGGGCCTTAGAAAGCACTGATTCCTGTACGCTTCAACTCCTGAATTCATGAGTTGGTAATCTTAGACAAGACATGCTTCGTGAGGTTTTTTACGATAGACGACTTAAATTCTGACATAGTGGTGTTGTTAGCTTTTAAGTAGGCAAAAATAACAAGATTTTTTTAAAACACTACGTTAATTTTTATACAAAAACAACATTTTTCACCTACATAGAACCTTCTGCATTATTATTAGTCAAGTAAAATTCCTATTTAATAGCTTATAGAATATCCCGCCGGATCACAAGTTGACGTCGCTTCACTTCAGCTGTGAATCCGTGCTCAGTAAACCGTGGCTTTCCTAAGTGAATGCATAATTTTGAATATTTTTACACGAATCCTGTAAGCCAGAACCCGAGGCGCAAAATTTACAAAACATTGAACAATTTCTACACACAATTCAAACTCAAACTATTTATTTCAAATAAACCAATTACAGGCACTTTTGAATTGTCAAGGTCGGTCAGTCAAAAAGATGAAGCTAGTTGCCCATTCCAAAGCGTAGTAGGTACCTATGGAGAAGAACAGGCAAGAAACTCCATGGATCTCCAATTTCTGCAAACAACAATGATTTTAGCTGACCTCATCGCATATTGAACTTGTAAATAGGCTCTGTTTGAGTCCGAAACGAATCGGAAAATCCCGTAATTTATTTGAGTAAAACCATAAATAATAATAATGACACAAATGGAACTAATGAGCAGTTGTGGCCCAGTGTTCACGGTCGCGACTTACGAATTGTAGGTTGTAGGTTCGAACTCAGTCAGGCGCTTTACTTTGTGTATCATCACCACTGAGGGGCCCGTGGCTTAATAATAACAGCCGCACAGGTCGATCAGTCAGCTTAAGCTACGCTTGCCGCGGTTGGTCTGTGGATGGGTGACCATCTTTACATACCGAGACCCCTCCGTGCCTCGGAAAGCACGTTAAGCCGTTGGTCCCGGCTGTCATTCGTGGATCTTTGACAGTCGTTACGGGAAGTCAGAAGCCCGAAAGTCTGACAACCAGTCTTACCAAGGAGTATCGTATTACCCAGTAACTGGGTTGTGGAGGTCAGATAGGCAGTCGCTCCATGTAAAATACTGGTATTCAGCTGCATCCGATTAGACTGGAAGCCGACCCTAACATAGTTGGGAAAAGGCTAGGCAGATGATGACCACTGCTCTCAAAACGGTGAAGGAAATTCGGAGACATTCGACATCTACCAAACCGCACTGGGCCCGCGTGGTGGATTACGGCCCACTCCCTCTCACAGAGAGGAGGCCTATGTAAATGAAACTACGTCTTCACACTTTCACGGCTTACGACTGATATCTCATATAAGGTTTCTGTAAAAATGAATAGATTTCTTTATTATTCAAATAATGTAATCTTTTTTTCTGAACAATAAAGTTTTTATTTATTATTAATTTATCAATGTTTTTATACATATGTATGTACCAGCTGTGGTGGAGATCGGAAATTATCCTACGAGAACGTACCACCGGAATAAAAAGTACCCTATATCCAGGTCATGATCTACTCATGTGCCAGATTTCATTCAAATTCCTTCATTCGTTTTAACGTGAAAGTGGAACAACAAATAAACGTTCGCATTTCCATATATTTGATTAAAGTTAGGACTCTTCTCTTACACTTTTTATTTAATCTTTTTTTTTATCTCATGAATGTATTGTTCATTTTAGGAAGGGGTTTAGACCAAAATTAACCCACCACGCTTGTCCAATGCGGGTGCGCAGTAGACCGCCTAACTGGGATTTTGGACGCTGCCTATTAAGTATATCACGTTCTGTTGTCCCCGTGACGGGGACACAGATTACGGGGACAACGGGAATACAGGCCGTTGACGTGCGTGACGTTCATCCGCCACCGCCCTGAGTCGTCATCCTGCACTGATGCTAACTGTTCCATCCAGACCTCTAGGAAATACTTTTCCGAGCCCAAAGATGATGATGATGATAGGGATAGATTATTTGAACTGTATGGCCTTAAGCCGTATATTAACACGGATACTTTTAATAAGTATGTTGCTACTTATTCTAAAACTTTTAAAAATATCTGCAAAGCAGCTAAAGCTTCATTCATTAGTAACAAGGTTAAATCAGCAGACAATAAAATAAAGACAGTTTGGAAGATTATTAACAATGAAACGAACAGGAACAAAACACGTAATACTGATTTCACACTTAACACTCCCCACGGTCTCATTAGCGATAACATCGATGTTGCTCAGGAATTTACAACTTTCTTTACCAATATCCCAATCAAAACTACAGAAACGTTAAATTCCTCGCCCGCACTAGCTATAGAATTATTGAGAGCGAATGTCTCAGCCTGTAATGTGGAATTTAAATTTAAACATATTGACCCTATAGTTATTATAAAAGCATTCAGGCAACTTAAGATCAAAATTACCGAAGATCTGTGGGGCATGTCTACTAAAGTTTGTCAATCCATTATTGAGACAATTGCACCCTACTTAGCTTTAATATTTAATTTGTGTGTAGATCAAGGGGTATTCCCGGATTTAATGAAGTTCAGTAAAGTTATTCCACTTTTCAAATCTGGGGACAGCAAAGACACAAATAATTATAGACCCGTATCGGTTTTGCCGGTTTTCAGCAAGGTGTTCGAAAAAGTAATGTTAAATCAAATGCTCAATCATTTTAATCGTAACAACATCCTACACGATCAACAGTATGGTTTCACCAAAGGACGTTGTACAACTGACGCCGGTGTCACCTTATTAAAACACATCTTTAACGCATGGGAAGAGGCACAAGATGCAATAGGCATCTTTTGTGATCTATCCAAGGCATTTGACTGCGTGAATTACGAAACACTGCTCTTGAAACTTGAGCATTACGGACTGGGTAAACTAGCTGTTAGCTTAATAAAATCATATTTAAATGACAGATTTCAGCAAGTTCAAATAAACGGTGTGAATTCATTGGGTTTAAATGTCAAAATGGGTGTGCCGCAGGGCTCAATATTAGGGCCGTTCCTATTTTTAGTTTATATAAATGATTTACCTCATTTACTAAAAACCCGACCACAAATGGTGTTATTTGCTGATGACACATCACTCATTTTTAAAGTGGATAGACGTGCAGAGCAGCTTGACGACGTAAATAATGCTATGCTTATGGTCCATAATTGGTTTACTGTAAATAATTTAGTATTAAATGAGAAAAAAACTAAATGCATTAGATTCGCTTTACCGAATGTTAGAAGTAGTGAATGTCACGTTGTATTGAATAGGGAGATACTTGAATTCGTCGAAAGTACGGTTTTCTTGGGTATCACGCTTGACTCAAAGCTGCAGTGGGGTCCTCACCTAACATCACTTGCAGGGCGGCTAAGTTCAGCCGCTTACGCTGTCTGGAAAATCCGTCAATTAACAGACGTGGAAACCGCAAGACTGGTCTATTTTAGTTACTTCCATAGCATCATATCTTACGGTATTTTGCTGTGGGGACGGGCTGCAGATATTGATTCTATATTCATTCTGCAAAAGAGGGCTGTCAGAGCCATCTACAATCTCAGCAGACGCGAAACTCTAAGGCAACTGTTTAAAAAAATTAACATCATGACGGTTCCTTGTCAATATATATACGAAAACATTATGTACGTTCGAAAACATCTACATCTTTTTAGTAAGATAAGTGACAGGCATAACTTTAACACTAGGAATAGGAACAAACTTGATCAACCGAGCTTCAGATTGTCTAAAGTAAAAACTTCTTTTATGGGGTACTGTGTAAAATGTTATAATAAAATACCACTCGATATTCTTCAACTAAATGAGAAGAAATTTAAAACATGCATTAAACGCACACTATGTAGACAAGCATATTATAAGTTGGACGAGTATATAGTAGATAAAAATGCTTGGCTTAATGCTGGTCCTGCTCCACAGGCAGTTGGGTTTACAAGTTGATCACAATTTCAATATTTGGAGGAGATGCTTCCCCTTTTTGTTTTTTTTTTTAGTGTTTATTTTATATAATCAGGATTTTTAATACTTCAGTATTAAATACCTCTTCATGATTGGTAGTAATTTTTTTTTCTCTCATCTCTTAATTAAATTGCAAACTATAGTTTTGTATAATTTAGAAGCATTTTTGAAAATTTTGTAAATGTAAGAACCATGGATCCGTTTTTTATGTTATTTTGATGTTGACTTGAAAGAGCATGGCAGTTGAGAATATGTCATGCTCACTTAAATGTCTCACTGGTGGTGGCGCGTGTGTTGGATCATTCGGTTCCCTACGAAATGGTTGAGCTGGGTGGTGCTGATCCACGCGTCATGTTCGTGAACGGGCGCCATCTGTTGAGACTGGTCATCTCTTAACTGCCAGGGCTTATTTTTAATTTAATATTTTTAATTTTATATTTTAATTTGTTTCTTAACATTGTTCTCACATATAGAAGCAATAAGAATAATGTAACCAGGATTTTGTAAAAATGTCTTGATTTAAAAGAGTGTCCGTGGAGTTTCTTGCCCGTTCTTCTCCATAGAGATCTACGCTTTGGAATGGGCAACTAGCTTCAACTTTCTGACTAACTGACCGACTATTTAATTTTGACAATTCAAAAGTGCCTGTAAATGGTTTAATTGAAATAAATGATTTGAGTTTGAGTTTGAGTTTGAGATGGTCTAGTATGATGTGGAGTTTTTTGTTAGAGTACTCACACGGGTATAGGTGGATGTAGGATGGTAGTTATCAACCACCTACACCATCCCTTATTCAGCTCTTACAACGTCCACGGGAGGAGAGGGGTGATCTATTCTAGGCCGGAACCACACAGATGGGCTAAAGTAACCACACAATGGGTCCCAAACAGCAGCAAACGACAACGCGGCAGGCCCAGAATGAGATGGAGGAACGACCTCGACTCTTTCCACAAGGATTGGCGTTTAACAGCACTGGATAGGGATAAGTGGAAGGAGGGAAAAAAAAAATGTAATTATCTGATGTATTGTGTGTCTTTTAGTATGTGCTAAATAAATGTATATTCTTTCTTGAATAATAAGTAAAACAAGGGACACCCGGATGGAACGAAGTTCAAAGAGAGAGAGAGAGACAGACAGAGAAACACGCGCACGCCGCACGGCTTACAACTACAGCAAAAAGTGTCGTTCCAACTTTAGGTCTTAATTTTTTCCGTCTAGCCCCCTTTCGCAACGCGCGATAAGGAACTTCGTTCCAAAAATAATTAAGAGCTACGTCTTGCCTCCACTTCATCACAAACCACTCTAAATCTCCACAATACCACATACACATCAATATACCCATAGACCCTTTATAACGTAATCATAATTAGGATTAATCAAATTGTTCATCAGAATGGGCTCACGGTCGGACACAAATTGAATTAACTATATTCACGTTTACTTGACTATGTATTAAGTAAATATTGGATAGACGTTGAAGGAGGATAATCCTAATTCTCATATGGAGTTACGAGTAGTTAGGAAAGAAAGATAAATAATAATTATTTATTTTCTTGGACGTTACAGGCTTTTATTCTCATCGTCATCATCTCAGCCGAAAGCATCGCTATTTCGACCGAATGATAAATTGAACTGAATGATTCAACATTATTCTTTCAACGTGATTATTACGGTCAAGAAAACGCCGTGCATTACGGACCACTCTCTCTCACAGAGAGGAGGCCTGTGTCCCAGCTGTGGGAACGTTGTGGGTAGACTTACTACTATACTTACTACGATACTTGCTTGTGCTATGGTCAAAAACGATGTATGTAAGATTAAAGATGTAGGTATGATGTATGTAAATGAAGAAATCGCCAGATATTGGAGACGGAGACAAGACCCAGTAAAGCTTTTAATGCTAAAACAAGTCACCACCACGACCTTCCTAGCCTTTTCCCAATTACATATGTTGGGGTTGGATTCCAGTCTAACCGGACGTAGCTGAAAATTCAAGCCCATTTGTTCTCCATAGGAAACTGGAAATATTCCTTTTCTTCTTCTTCATTGCATGTCTTGGGGACATTGACAAAACAGAAGTATTAGCTCTACTTAAGAGTAACTCAGAAGGGCATTTAGGTACCAATATTATGTTATTCAAATAAGGTGATCGTAAACAATTAATCTAAATAGCCTTCTCCCAACTATGTAGGGGTCGACTTCCAGTCAAACCGGATGTAGCTGAATACCAGTATTTTAGATGGGGCGACTGCCTATCTGACCTCCACAACTCAGTTACTGGGTAAAACAAGCAAGTAAGTAAGAATATTTACTGATAGTTGTAGTTTTAAAGATGTATAAAAGAAAACTAATAAACCCCACTGTTCTTCAGCCCCAAAACATACAACACAGACTCGTACTGGGTTCACAATTTTAATTTTAAATTCACAGACACTTTCAGTGGTCCAAGCGCGACCTAGTTTTGGTTTGCATAAATATTTTTTTGTGAATACAATTCAAGATGGTTTAATTTTCATATTGCTTCGTTACATAAATGAGTTTGGTTTACCGAAATGTCGCTTGGTAGCTTTGTAACAATTATAAAACCCAGTTTCAAGATTGTTTTTTTAGATCTCGCTTTAATTTAGAATTTTACTTTGTCATGAGGGTGTGTTTAATTAAGATAATTTTAATAACATCACGCAACAGTTGGGAGTTATATGTTCGAGCCATTTGGGGTTGAAACACTAGGGCCATGGGGTCCGAGTGCCCACTTGGTTTTCTGAGATATCGCCAAGGGGTTAGTCAACTCTTCACGTGACCAGAGGGCTGGCCTATTTCTTGGCCAAAGAATCAGCATCGCTATACAACGTGGCAATGCTGCCAGCCCTTTGGGCACTGTTCCTGTTGACAGCGATGCGGAGGAATTTTTTATGCCCTATAGAATAGAATAGAATACTCTTTATTGTACACCATACAAATTACAGAACATAAATAAATACAATTTTACAAAGGGCGACACAATGGGCGGCCTTGTCGCTAAGAGCGATCTTTTAAAGACAACCTTTGGATGGATTTAAATTCTATATACGCCCTATATGATTCTTTTTTCATATACATGTACCTACCAATATTATTAAATTTAAATACAATTTTATTAAATACTGGTATTCAGCTGCATCCGGTTAGACTGGAACCTCTCAAGTTTTTTAACCAGGCAACTACCCTATTATGCATAGCTTAAGCATAGGGGGGCAGACTATTGCCATTAACCGGGCACAATCTAGACTCCGGGCTGCAACCGAGAATTCCTGATAGGAAAACCCAAGAGCACTTTCTTGAATAACATAATTCACAATCACCCTATTTGAATAACATAATACACGCGCCCCGCGTTTTCACCCGCATAAGTTTAGATCCCGTGGGAATATCGGGATAAAAACTATCTTATATGTTAATCCTGGTTATAAAGCATCTGTGTGCCAAATTTCATCTTAATCCGTTCAGTAGTTTTTGCGTGAAAGTAACAAACATCCATCCATCCGTCCATCCATCCATACAATCGGTTCGGTTAATTAAAAAAAAAAAACCCCTATAAAGTTTTTAGGGATAGAAAAATTGGAAAAGATTCCCGGAAAATTCGGGAAAAACTGGATGTATTTTTTTTTCTATGGGATACATTTATAAGCACATGGACAGGACAATGTCTGTCAGGTCAGCTAGTATTAAATAAATATTGCCTATCTACTTCATAAGACGGAAACGTTGAAAGTCCAACTCTGGAACCTGTGACAAAGCAGGGACACTGCACTCCTCGAAAGGTTTTCAACTTATACATCAAAATAAATGTACTCTTGCTTGTTATCAGAACTTTAGCCCAATTCCTCCCAAACCCACGCATTTTGAAGTACAGTCACCAAAGGAGATAAGTAATTAAGGTCGTTGGATATAGTTGAAGTTTAATAAAGAAACCGATGGATGATTTCGAATGGTCGTTGGAGTGCCACAATTAAATAAAATAAAATTTAATAATGGAAATTAGTTTGATAAATGAACTGTTTGTTTTATTAACTTAATAAAATTGTATCCGAAAACATTAATCCTTTTCTTACTAAACTCCAAGTATGTCCGACGACCCTGGTTACTTATCTCCTTTGGTGACTGTACATATAATATTGACGTCACACCACAGTAAAATAATGGCGGGGAGCGACATCGTGGCTTGGTTCACTCGTTGTTATAGCTAGGTACTATTTTAGTACAAAATCAATATTATGACGTCAAAACATCTCTGCGAAGGAAGTATATCGAAAATAGATAGCGTTTACCCGGTTCGTATATTTTACCGGGCATTATCAGCTAATATTGAAATCGTTTACCTGAAGTGATGATAAAATGCTGTTATTTTACGTAAAATATTAAAATTATAGCCTGTACTATTTATACGTTTTTCAATTAGCGCAGATAAAGTTTATTTTTTCAGCCTAGACTTTTCCAACTATGTTGGGTTGGGGTCGGCTTCCAGTCTAACTGGATGCAGATGAATACCAGTATTTATCATGGAGCGTCTGCCTGTCTGACCTCCATTACCCAGTTACTGGGTAGCTCAATACACCTTGGTAAGACTGAATAAAATTACGATTAAGTTTATTGTTCAAAAATTGCACCATATAAATCTTCTATCCTATATCTATGATATAAATTAATACACTCACTCACTGCATTAAGATTCCCTTTGTCGTGAGTACCAGGCTCTTCCATAATAGTTTAAGCAAAACAATGAAATGTTGACGTACCTACAATAAAATGAGAAATTAAAAAAATCGAAACGTGTCGCGGACACCGAAATTCCTTTCGCTGTATAATATCTCTAAACTAAAATTATAAAGAAAAAAGATTTGATTTTTTGTATGTTTGTTTGTTACGCTTTCACGCTGAAACGGCTAAACGGATTTGAATGAAATTTGGCACATGGGTAGATGACCTGAATTAGAACATAGTATATACTATGGGCCGTAATCCACCACGCGGGCCCAGTGCGGGTTGGTAGATGTCACATGTCTTCGAATTTTTTGGTTCTAGGACATGCCGGTTTCGTCACGATGTTTTCCTTCACCATTTTTGAGAGCAGTGGTGATGTACGAGTAATAAATTAAACAAAGTAAAGCGCCTGTCTGGGTTTGAACCCACGACGTACAGACGCCAGCACATCAAGCTACTACAATCTGTCAGATTTCTTTAATAGATTTTCGACTTTATTGCTAAACTATTAGGTTCAATGTTGATTGGGAAAATCTGACAGTTTCGGGTAGGTTGACCTGCTGGCGTCCGTACAACTCGTAAGTCGCGGACTTTACCACTAGACCAATACTGCTCTACAACAACGTTTGAGAACAAAAAACAAAAGAAACACATACCTACTTTAGCAAAAGTGTCGCGACAATCAAAATGCTACAACTTTTTTGTGTAACACGAGGTAAGGAACATCGTTCCAAAAAAAACATCAACGACGTCCCGTAAAACTTAAAGAACACAGTACTAAAAAATACGCTTCGTTTCCCAATATACAGGGTTATTTGTAAAACACCAGCAACCTCTTAAGAGGTCATTGTACTCATCATTATGAACAACTTTTACTATGGGACCAAAACTGCAATCGCGAAAAAAAAATCAGCTGTTCCCTACATTTATGTTCTCATAACTCGTCAAAATGTAGGGAGCAGCTGATTTTTTTTCGAGATTTCAGGTTTATTTGTACAATGACCTCTTAAGAGGTTGTTGATGTTTTACAAATAACCCTAGGAACAGATACATTATTTACATTAGGGAACGAGTTGAACGCCGTGAGCAGAGTAATACAGTTTTGAAAACTAATTGTCTTTCCATTAAGTAGGAATAACATCCCTGAGGGGTTTCAAAACTGATCAAGAGTACGCCATGGAATAATTGGAATTATGCAGGATTTTAGATGGAAACATAATTGGTTATAAGCGACATATCTATGACAACAGTAACTAGATTTAAGCTATTAGGTACTTGCTTTTGCTCGCGGCTCCACCCGCGTGGAGGTTGGAAATTATACCATGGGAAAGTTTCCATGGGATAAAATATAAAAAGTATCCTCTGTGTGTATGTACTTACGGGCTAATTGCGTAACACACTAACAGTAGCAATGGCTTTCATTTTGACAGTTCAACAACATTCATTGCGTTGTTTACGTTGTTGAACAGACTGACAGAACAGAATTTTTCGAACAGATGAAGCAATGGATTAGCAATATCCTTCAAAATGATTTAGATTGTGATTAAAAGTGTGTTACGCAATTAGAGTGCAGGTTATAAAGTATCTGTGTGCCAAATTTCATCCAAATTCGTTTAGCTGTTTTTGCGTGGTTAAGTAACAAACATACAAACATCCAAGAAAACAAACTTTCACAGGATGGTGTTACAAGTACTACTTATTCTCTAAGCTATACCTACAACGAAGCTTGAATATAGGGAGAGAACTAAGTAAACACAATTAGTGTTCATGTACTGATTTTAACTTCGTCTAACTTACAGATCATGAGTTAATATGAATATCATACTTGAATATATTAATATTGTACTAATGCTGCGCGAACTCCGCTCGGTTTTTAGTTAGCACAGCCGAATTTTGGTCGAAAGATGTTTGGACTTTTTGCAAGAAGACCGCACTAGGGACGAACTGATGAAAAAATGATGAATGGTAGAATGTACAAGGATTCTTTCATATTATTGTAAATACCTACATTGTGAGCAAATAAATGAATATTCTATTCTATTCTATTCTAAAGCTATCCGCACATATGGCTGTTAAAACAGGTATAGGTACTATCAAAGTAACCTGACTAGCATGTTATAGCTTGTAAATGAATCAAGCAGATCGCGCCTTTCACACAATATTATATTAGAAGTACTAAAATTCTAAGGTTAGACAAGTTGTCACAATGTCCAACTTCTGAAAACCCATAACGACTAATTTTTTTCGTGACAACCGAAATCGTGCATCCCGAGACACGGAAAGCTCTCGATAACGTAAACAATGTTCGTCAATCCATGGACTGACCTCACTCAGAAACCTAACCGCGCAGCTGTTATTTATTTACGAGTCTCTCTAATCCTTGTGATAAAACAATCCCTAAGCCATGTTTTACGACACTATAGGGCGTCCTATTCACTGCCAAGAATCCAAACCTGCAGAGTTTATTAAACACGTATTATTTCTCCTCTCTATTACTTTCTAAATCAAGTCTTTGCTCCCTAAACACGCGTAAACTTCTTATTATTGTATTACTCTTATATTTTTCCTCCAATTTCGAGTTAATATTACTGTCACGACCACGATATCGTTGTTTCAGTTGCTCTCAAGGGCGTAGAAAGGGTACAAAAGAAGTCTAACAAATCTCTGAAGAACAGAACTGGTGTATTAGCTCTGTGTTTCTTAATGAAAGTGGTGATAATAGAAATTGTGTGGCGAGATAAATGTGAGTCTTACATTGTAGCGCTGTTAATTCTGTTACAGATTAAGTCACGGATTTATTCATACTGGAAATGGCTGCAATAATAATGATAAGAATAGCTTCTAAAATAAACTACTAAATATACAATACACTTGTCATAAAGATAATAAATTATATTAATTTTGATAAAAATTAGAAAATGATAAGTGAGTTCTTTTGTTGCCCTAAGTTTTTCTACTGCTACTATATATCTTTGATGAGTTTACACTTTTATCACCGGGAACAAATATTTCTTATGCTTGCACCCGTGTAATTAATATACTTGCTTATGTAATCACCCACAATACAGTTCGGCGATTGTGTCCTATTTAACTAAGTACCGAAAATGTAATACAGGCTGGCAGGGAACAGGAACAGGCACAGGGCAAGCTGTTACCATGGATTCAGTACAGACCGACATGATTCTGAACCCCATGCGTTGAAAATTTCTACGCTAGGGGTTCTAAAATCATGTGTTAAATTCATGGTTACAGTTTGCGCGTCGATGTCCCTGCCACCCGGTATAAGAAAGATAAGAAAAGTGCGAAAAAACACGTCGATAGGAAAAAGTTAACATCAGAAAATTTAATTTACTCTAAAATACTATTGCCACATGTCTGCGTCCAGTATATCGAAAGCTTAAACTTTTCTTTTTTTTTTTGGTGGGAAATCATCAAATGACCCGGAAGGAGTCAGTGGAGCGGAAGGGAGTGTCAAACTTTTACTGACTAAAACCCACCCGTGTTCCTTCAGTTGCCACGGTATCTCTTTCGAACAACCCGCAGCCCTGGCGGTTTCTTATACTCCTTACTCCGTCTTCTGAGACACGAACTTCACATTACTTATCGTGTACTAAGTGACGAGTAAGCAACTCGTCAATAATGGTTATAATACCTTTCAATTTTGTATCCCTTCCAACATATCGGTGTACGTGACTTTTCTCAAAGCATTTTTATAGTTTGATTTATTATTCTTTGTATAACATACAAGAGAGAGAATGGAAAAGGATGAATTGGGTCATTGTTTTACTTGACATTAGAAACGGTAGCTTAAATCATACCTAACTAGCCTGTATTGTGCCACTGCAGGGCAATGGCCTCCCTCTCCCTTTTCCACACAATTCTGTCTTTTGCAAGCTAGTTCCTACGGTAGGAGTCAAGCTCGTCCCGCTATCTTTGTCTCGTCCTGCCGCGATGGCGTCCTGCGTTTAGTGGTACAGTCAACAGCAAAAGTAGATGATCAAAATCAGAAATTCAATACTAATGAACGGAGTTCGCGGCTATATGGCAGCTGTACTAGTAGTAAATGTTTGCTATAATTTACGATCACATACTTTTGAATCACTTCGACGCCACACAGTTCTGACGCGAACTCCGTTCATTAATATTAAATTTCTGATTTTGATCATCTACTTTTGCTGTTGACTGTACCCAATCGGTGGTTTTCTTAGCCCAATTTTCATCTGACATGCAGCAGACATTTAGAGGTATGAGGAACAGGGTGTAAAGTTCACTCAACCTCCATAGAAAAGGGAGGATCCTCCGACCAGACGGGTGTTGTGTCTGGCGGGCAATTGCCCAACGATTGATGTTGGGAAATTGTATCTATGCTAATTGCGCGGTAAACTCTGCTTGCGAGATGCAGGATTTGCGTGACGTCAGTATGACGCGTGGTTCGCTTGTGGCGTTGTAGATACCGCTACAGGCATGTCCGGCTCAGTCCCACTTAAGTTTAGCGGCTTTCTGGGTAACGGCTTTTATGTTGGTTTTGTCTGTAAATACCTAGTGCCAAAAATAAAAATAAGCAAGGTCAGCACTGTGCTAGATATCAAGGTAGGTGGATCGTGTTCACAGGTGCAGAGGTGCAGTCTACAAAAACAATGTTACAATATTCTAAGGACAGCTTATAAGTCTTAATTCAAAGGTGCGCTTAACCTGGAATTAAATTAATGTTAATATTGGCGGTCTATATGGCTTGAAAAGAGCAGTGGTAACTGCTCCGACTTACGACTCGTAAGTTCGAAACTAGACAGGCGCTTTACTTTGTGTAAATTATTTCATCACCACTGTTCTTAAAAACGTGAAAGAAAACATCCTGATGACACACGCACGATAAGTGACTAATGCGGGACTGACTGGACAGTTCCACTGAATCTGTGTGGTTTTTCCTCAAAAGATAATTTCAGACACCAACCTACATGCATGGTCTTCCACATTATCTGACGAAGATTATGTCTGGCCTTCAAAAGAGATCGTGACCTCTGAGTTTGCTTCGGCCTTCCTTCTCAGAGCAGTCAGATTGGAAACGCCGACCTCATCTAGTTTTAAAAATATGATTGACGTGTGTGTTTGTACAAACCTACTTACAAAAATAGAATCTATGTATGAAGTCACTTACCACAATCCTACACATTTCATCAACCTACACAAACCCTACCAATTACTACAATGACATCTCTCAACCCTTCAAAACTATATATATACCAATAAATAACCAAAGAGGCTCTACACTTTGAGAACGTCTCTTCAAAGTACGAAGGTAAGCAAGTAAGGGATGCGTGGGATCCAGATTAAGGGATATATATTATATAACGTGAGGTATTAGACAAGAAGGCGTGGAGCAAAGAGGATGTTTATCTTAGAAGCGTGAATCGGCAGGTATTTAATGTCTATGTTCAGTGTTACTGAGCGAAAGGGTCTGAATTGTGAACTAGTGAACTGTGTGGGTACAATTGGATGTGTTATTTTGGTTGGGAGTGTTTAGGGATGATTGTGTTTATCGGGTAAACCTTCGTTTGTTATTGGTGATAACTGACGCGATAAAAATTTAGTCAGTCGGACTATTTTTGATTTTGTCATTTTGATTTCTAAATACACAATCAGCATTTCAACAGTGGAGCACACAAAATTGCTGTACTTGCAGTTTAAACGACATTTTTTTGCGAAATAGCATGGCAATCCAAGCAAGCAAGTCATCCAAGCTCACTTTATCACACAACCCAATAAGTAAAGTAAAAAGTTTTTTTCACAAGAAGCATTCACAAGAATTTGGTACATAGATACAATATTTATTTATTTTTACTTAAGGTACTGAAACTGATACTCAAATTAAGCCAGGGTTTGTATTTTGGGAGCCAGTCGTCAAACGTGGACGGAGAATGACGAGATCGTGTCAACGTGAATGTCGTGACGTATAGCATGAACGTACTTATGTAATAAAAATAATGCGCTTTACAACGAAACGCATCTACAATTTTCGAAGAACCATTTTACCTTAGCAAACTTAGCTATCATCATCCTAAGTTAGACTACTATAACATGGTATCCGTAAAAAATATGACGGACTAAAGTTTTAAAAGGACTATGCTGTAAACAAATATGCCAGGTTGAAAACTTCAAACGGATTTTACACACCTCGTCACTTTGCAAAAAAAGAGGGAACTCACGCCCAAGTAACCTCGTTTGAAAACTCGGTCAAAATGTGGTTGAGGAGGTAATGACAAAACTCGGTAGCCCGTTTGCACATTTAACGATGGTAGCGCCACAGAATAGTACCTATAAAAGATGTAGAGAGTATTATAATAATGTTTTAATAACCATACTAGATAATTATTATATGTATAGTACTTATCTTAATCCAAGTAAATTGTATAATTTATATCATTAACGTTAGCTATTAGTTGTTTCGTTAGGTGTATTATTTTTATTATAAAAATATTACCTAAGTCGTTTTTGCTGTGGTCTACAGTATCTGGCACACGCACACATGGACACGCTCATGTACAGCGAGTGCAAGTGCACTCGCGACTGGCATTTGTTTGAGGTCGCCGCCGCCGCCCGCCGTACGTACGTACGCGTCTATGTGTGTGTGCAGCTGTTCTCGCTTGTTGTATGAAGCTGGCCTTCTGTACCCATCTATTTTGTGGCGTTATCAAGGAGAGTTTCAGCAATATTGTGCTGAATTCATGAGCTGTCGGGAGTTTAAGAATATTATCTAACACTTAACGGAAAGTTTTAAAGTGGGGTAACTTTAAACTGAGCTTGTTTTAAATTTTCTTTTTTGTGAAACTGAAGTGGTGATTGAAATTTTGGAGGGTGATAAAATGTTAAGTCCGCATTATATTTTTATACAGCTTCCCTCATAAGGGAGAAAGAAATTAAAGTTTTCGTAAAAGAATTGATCAGGAAAACTTTATTTTAGTAGTCCTGCTAGTTAAAAAAGAAACCTATGCACAAAAACACACACAAAGCGTGATAATTTTCCATCCATCCATTTGCCATTGACACGCTATTCTTAGCGTGTTGATGGCAAAAATAATACGAAAAGATACTTTTTTACATTTGTTTGGACCAATATTAGGTATATTAATCATCATTAAATGTACATCGCGTACCGAAAGACGAGCATTAGAGGGCCTCCCACATAGTGGACCGATGACCTGGTGAAGGCCGAAGCAATCCGCTATAATTATGCAAGAAGCACAAAATCGATCGAAGTGGCGAGTGCTTGGATCTATGTCCAGCAGTATTAAGTGTAATTTTAGATATCTACTTTTTTAATATTTGTACGGCTTTTTTTTTGATGATGGGAAATTATCAAATTACCCCTCCCGCTCTGGGTGGAGCGGAAGGGAGTGTCAGACTCTTACTGACTAAAACCCACCCGTGTTCCTTCCTTAGCCCTTTATGTTCCAGGGCAGCGGTAACCCTTTCGGACGATCCTTCAACGGCAAAATATAGGATACCTATACAAAATATAGTATACCTACACATATTTTATTTACAACACCTGCTTTTACACCCTCCTATGTTTTACAAATAAAAACGTTGACTTTGACTTTGGATGTCTTTCGGCTGAAATGATGATGAATGATGAAATCAACCCCATTTTATGTACAGGGAAATCACTGCATGTCCATTGCAAGGTTGTCTGGAAGAGATCGCAGAAAGCGATAAGGCCGCCCATTGTAGGTACAGACGGCAGCACATCAAGCTACTACAATCTGACCAATTTCTTTAATAGATTTTCAACTTTATCGCTAAAGTATTAACGTTCAAAGTTGATTGGGAAAATTTGACACTTTCGGGTAGCTTGACCTGCTGGCGTCTGTACAAACCGTCAAACTGAACGACTTTTTCATGGAACCAACATTGTAATCGAGAAAAAGTGATCAGCTGTCCCATATGCCCATACATTTGTATAAAGACACTTGCCAACCAAACCATTAGGTTCAAGGTTAATTGGGAAAATTTGACAGTTTCGGGTAGCTTGACCTGCTGGCGTCTGTATATTTTTAGTGTTCGATCAAAATTTTTTTTTGTGGTTTTCATTAAATTAAGTACCTATATATATATATATCAACATAACAGAAGGAGATTAACGACCTCCCACACAACCTACACATATTCGTAAAATAATATTATAGGAACACGTTACGGCTAACATACAATCAATGTAACAGCGTTGTAAAACCCTATGCTTCTCGTAACTCCTACAGTTCTCGTAATTCCCACCGTTCTCGTTTGCATAATATCTCTCCGTTTCTCGCAGATATTTTCATAACACCTACCTACGTTTGTAGGGATTTCGCTCCCGTCTAGCGAAAGGGATTTGGTTCAAGGTAACGTACTTTATTCCGACAGATTTTTCATCGCACGTCGTATATAATTTGCGAATTTGTTGGTATTGTGAGTAGGACAGTTTTTTTTTATATTTTATGTTTAAAGGTATTTTGACAACACGGTTAGCGCAGTGTCTGAGCGATCGGACTGCTGAGCTGCGTGTCGCGGGTTCGATTCCCGCACAGAACAAATATCTGTAAGTCCTACATGTATTTGTTCTGAGTCTGGGTGTTTTTCTATCTATATTATGTATGTATTAACAAAAAAAATAAAAAAAAATATAAGTAGTTTATCAGCCATCTTGTTACCATCATAACACAAGCATTAGGTTGCTTAGCTTGGGACTAGATGGCGCTGTGTGAAATGTCCAGGGATATTATTATTAAAGTATTGCTGTAATTCTTTTTATTTTTTGTGTTTTATCATCAAACTAAGTTCCTTTACCAATGACTTTGATTCAAACTGAAGGCTATTGAAAATGCATTAAGACAGCTGACTATATATCATTATAAATGACTATAGCTCCGCGGTTTCACCCGCATAGGTCTTGATCCTGTAGGAATATCTAGGTAAAGTATCCTATGTCCTAATCCAGGTCATGGTCTACTCATGTGCCAAATTTCATCCAAATTCGTTTAGCCGTTTTAACATGAACGCGTAACAAATCAACATACAAAAAATCTAATCTTTTCTATTTATAATATAAGTTTAGATAAGCACATCAACGGTAGGTAAAATCACTTACAATACAAATATTTAAAAAAAACTATTTAAATTCCAGTTTTAAAGTATCTTGGTAAGTAGTTATTTCATAAGTATCCGCGAATTCAGTTACTGTAGAGATAGGAACCTAAAGTACTGATTTCACAAACATCCTACCTTCCAGAATTTCTACTTAAATTCGTGTAGCTTAACTTCAACCTGACTTTTTTTTTTTTTTTTTTTTTTTTTTTTTTTCTCGCTGAGAAATGCTTTATGCATCCCCGTCCCGCGGGGGACCGAGACGGGGTATGTGGGACTCCTTGTCGGAAAGGACAGTATACCCACTAAAACTCAGCGGTGTTCCTACAAACGCCGTAATGGGAGGGCTATGGGAAATCAATACTTCCACGGCCCTCCCGGCGCACGCCCGCCAAGATGGTATGGCGGGCCCCGCATGCCCCCCAGGTTGGGGGGCTACGGGAATGGCCGGGAACACCTGGCCATTCCCGTCCCACAAGGTGGAGGCCTGTGCAAAACAGGCAACGGAGCCCCCGCTCCCGTTGCCTGCTGGCCTCCACGCCCGCCTAAAAGGCGGGCCCCGCAAGCCCCCCGCGTTGGGGGAGCTACGGCCGCAGAGGATAGGGAGAGCGGCAACGAAACACCGACACTCCTCTTCCCCTGCGGCCCCGCCGCGTCCGCCATCTCACGGTGGCGGCCCCGTCAAGGCCGCGGAAGGAAGGGAGAACCCCTCCCGCCGCGGCCTCTGTCCTCAGCCGCAATGTCTCTCTCACGGGGGACATCGCGGCCCGCCTCAGGTAGGTCACGATGTCGCGCAAGCGGCACCGCAACCTACCCGTGGGCCGCTACGTCCCGGGCTAAACCGCACAGCCCGGACGAGCGGCCCCCGCTGGGGTTCCTCTTAGCTTCACCGTGGCCCAGCTCGCCACGGCTACTGAGCCCCCCCGCCTCGACAATGCGGGAACCCACCGGGGGGGAACTTCAACCTGACTAGCTTAACTCAAGTTAAGCAACAAGTAACCACAATTTAGAAACTGTTGCACTACAGTTAGAATAATTGGAATGAAAGACTTTAACTTAACTATTTTGATTTGGTAAGTGCAGTTACATAGTAAAATGTCTTAACATCATTAGAGTAGTTAACAATAGTATAATTTTAATATTTAAACGTAATATACAATTTATTTAGGTTACCAGAATACATGAAAATCGAATCAGCCAGTCTCTCCAACAATCTAACAATTCTGGACTTAATTTCAATGATTAAAATACTTACCTAATATCGTAACTCAATCATCAATTTCCATGCTAATTAGAAGCCTTTTTCAGCGCATTATAATAAGCCCACTCCATTTACACCAATTTCCCTTGCTCATTATTCAAAATAATTATCAATAAATAGTCTAAACCCTTTTGAATTATTACGAACATTATTAAATTTTCTCTTAAATTTAAAATATTGCGATACAGGAACTCATTTATTTTACGAATTAACGACTAAAATGCCCAACTTTTCATTTCCTCTCAACCAAATTAGGCTGAGAATCAGCTCTTTTCGAAAGTCAAAATTACAAAAGACAGTAAGACAGTCCCCCAAAACGCCCGCCCTTCACCACTTCCTAATACTATCGCTGGGAAGAAGTCCCTAGCAGCAAATATATTAGTATATTTAATATATTTTTAGCAATATATTTTCTAAGTGCCACGCCCACGCCCCATACACAAACCCCAACGGACCTGTTTATCTCCACAACAACACACTCACACAAACACTCCTACGTATTTATTGAATGGGCTTAAAATCTAATTGGGTAGCTTTTAAGCCCATTCAATAAATACGTATGTTAACATCAGAGGGGTAATTCTCGTAATTTTTAGAACGTTCACAGTCTGATCTCAGTGTCAATCTGTCAAAAATACCTCTAATTTCCCTTCATTTTGACATTTTTATTTGTCGCCGAGATGAGACTGCGACTAGATTTTGAACGTTTTAAATTACGAGAATTGGCCTTCTGAGCTATTACGCAATTATACATATATTTTGTGAAACGTGGCTCGGTCCCGGATGTCATTCGTGGATCTTTGACAGTCGTTACGGGTAGTCAGAAGCCCGAAAGTCTGACAACCAGTCTTACCAAGGGGTTAGTATTACCAAGTAACTGGGTTGTGGAGGTCAGATGTTTGGCTGTTTGTGTATGTGAGTTTAAATGTTTGTAAACTCACCCACGATACAGGAGTAATTCCTAGTGTAGGCAAACGTTTTAAATAAATAAATAATCCCTGTAAGTACACTGTCCTTCAAGATACGGGATTTTCCTAGTTTGAAGGCCAAGGGTTTTACTCATTTGTAATAGCCATACTCATCCCATATTGAAATGGGTATGTTGAACGTGAATCAAAGAACAAGCTCCAGTAATGACTGCCATATTTAATAGTTTAGTTCTATACCACCAACAACTGCATTATCAATGTACCCACTTTTGAATATCATCGCATCAGCCTACCTCAAAAAAATCTTTATATTCCATTAATTAATAAAATTTATATATAATATGTATATACATAAATATCAAACATGTATTACCATACAGGTTAAGTCTTTTGTTACTTACTTACCTATTTCGTCTCCTAATTGTCCAAACATAATCTTCACAAATCTTAGAACAAACAAAAAATCGCAAGAACCTAACGCAATTCTCAACACCACACAATAAAACATAGAAACATCTAGAAAATGATTAAGCATTCCACATTCCAGGCGCCAGTGATAAAACGACTTGAAAGAGCACAGCAGATTAGTTAATATACAAGTGACGTTATAATAAAGTCATCAGCTATAACAGCTTCTCCCTCCCCCACCCCTCGGGGTTATTAACATCCCGACACGTCCCATACGAGGTCGACTCGGAATTAAGATATGTAATAGGGACAGAGTGAAAGAATCTCGGGGACGTTTAAAAAGTCCTTGCTGATATTTTTATTGAGGTTTTTATGGGTTTCTAAGAACGAATAATGTTTTCGATATGGTGAAGAAATTTTTGGAAGAAGGAAGGAAATACTTGTTCGACCGTTACTTTGAGTAGCGCGTTTGATAATTGAATATTTGTCCTAATAATTTGGAAGCTGGAGGTCAAAGCGAACCTTAATCTATCTATATACTAATACAAAATCGCGGGTTGCGAAAGGGGCTAGACGGAAAAATTAAGACCAAAAGTTGGAACGACACTTTTTTGCTATAGGTAGTTGTAAGCCGTGCGGCGTGCGCGTGTTTCTCTGTCTGTCTCTCTCTCTCTCTTTGAACTTCGTTCCATCCGGGTGTCCCTTGACACCTCTCAAGTTTTTGGAACGAAGTTCCTTATCGCGCGTTGCGAAAGGGGGCTAGACGGAAAAAATTAAGACCTAAAGTTGGAACGACACTTTTTGCTATAGTTGTAAGCCGTGCGGCGTGCGCGCGTTTCTCTGTCTGTTTCTCTCTCTCTCTCTCTCTTTGAACTTCATTCCATCCGGGTGTCCCTTGACACCTCTCGAGTTTTTATTAGTATATAGATATAATATATGCGTGATAAACCAACTAGTCGGTTTGTTTGTTTTACGGCACTAATGTCTGGAACTACCAGTGTAAAAAAATCTTGCGTTTGATGGCCTTATCCTTGAGAAAGGCTCTAGGCTATACGTCCCGGCTATCATTCGTGGATCTTGAACAGTCATTACGGGTAGTCAGAAGCCACAAAGTCTGACAAGCAGTCTTACCAAGGGGTATCGTGTTACCTAGTAACTGGGTTGTGGAGATCAGATAGGCAGTCGCTCCATGTTAAATACTGGTATTCAGCTGCATTCGGTTAGACTGGAAGCCGACCCCAACATAGTTGGGAAAACGCTAGGCAGATGATGAGCCTGACGAGTGATTAATAATAATAATAATAATATCCCTGGACATTTCACACAGCGCTATCTAGTCCCAAGCTAAGCAACCTAATGCTTGTGTTATGGTAACAAGATGGCTGATAGACTACTTATATACATTTTTTTTGGTAAATACATACATATTATAGATAGAAAAACACCCAGACTCGGAACAAATACATGTAGGTCATACAAATATTTGTTCCGTGCGGGAATCGAACCCGCGACACGCAGCGCAGCAGTCAATCGCTTAACCACTGCGCCAACCGTGCCGTCGCCGTCGTTGTGCAAAGCTATGCTGGTCAGTACGAGTACTACGCACAGACCTAATTTTTCTGAAGAAAGTAATAATCACTTTCCATTATTCTTGTTATTCGTGTCGCTGGCACGACTGTTATTCAATTGTTTTGTAGCCCAAAACTTTGCCACTTCCACGGCGTTAGTGGTGGCAGCGTAGAGGTCACTTTGGCTGCATGTTTTAGGGCACAGAGGGCAGTGTAGGTTTTTTTTTTTTTTTTGAACTGGACGTCCCTTTTCGGGTTCTATCTGTTGTAATTTTGACGGTTCAAAAGTGCTGATACTCAGCCTAATTTGAATAAATGACTTGATTTTGATTTTCCCATTAAAATGATTAAACTCGGAACGTAAAAATATACGAGTATAGACCTTAATTTTTTCCAACACAATGCATACCAGTTTCTTTTAAGTTAGGTACAAACTTTAAGCGCAGCTGGGCTAGCTTACTTCTGACATGAATTTTATATTTTGTGACCAAAGTTAAACAAAATAAGCTGCTTCTTAAATATTCTTATTTCTTTCATTCGGTTTTATAGAGGGGACCGTTTCAGTTACATTTTATTTCTTTCGGCGTTCGAATGGATTTTATAATTTAAAACTTGTAAACTTTATTTTTATTCTAGCTTTTGCCCGCAATGTTGCCTGGGTTGACGTTGGAAATTATCCCACATAAACGTGCTACCGTGCCTGTGTGCCAAATCCGTCAGCCATCCAAATCCGTCCAGCCGTTTTTGCGTGATCGAGTAACAAACATTCAAAGACACTTTTATGCATAGGACTTGTGCCTACTTATTTTTAAGTGGTAAAGTCATTTGTATCTTTGTAAAAGGTAATCCGAAAAGTTATCGGTAAAAATCTTCCTGTGATGAAAGCTACACAACTTCCGAGCGTGTAAACCTACTTTTTTATGCCAGAAAAATGAATGGTTTCTGTGGAAATCTCTGGGTAAACCTACAGAGAGACAAATTAGTTGCGGAGACAAAAGTTGCTCGTGGACGCGCCTCTCTTAGAGGTTTGGCATACAGTAAGACCATGGACGGGGTTAACTCTCTTAAGAGGTTTGGCACGCAGAAAAACCATGCCCTGGGTTAAAGTATAGGACACTTTTAATCCCAGTTACCGTGGGATAATATCCAACCACCACACGGGCTAAGCCATGAGCAAAAGCTAGTATAAAATAAATTTAATGGAATCTTAAAAGAGCAACAAACCGATTCCAACATTATTATGTATAACAAAATTAGCGCACTATCATATAATTCAATTCTATCCAGACGACCAACGAGCTAAATTCTAGCTAACATATAAAGCTGCTGAAGTAGAGGTCGGCCATTTTGTCTCGTACCATCTGTTTGTCACGGACTATACTGTGGCTTGATTAATGGTGTTTACTGTCCTCGCCTTATCCTTCCGGTCTCTGTGAGGGATCTACTGCCTTTATTATGTACTTGTGAGTAGGTATAGTATAGGTATTGTTAAAAGGATTTGCTGTTGTGAAAGGAATTTTGCTAAAATGTTTTTCTCAGTAAAACAAACTAAAAAACTTAGATAAATTGAATCTAAATGGAAATGTAGACCAATGGCTGTATTTCCATTTCAAACCAGTTTAACACGATATATACTGTATGTACATACACATACACAAACTAACGCTTCTCATGGGGGTAGGCAGAAATTACAGAACGCTACCTGCTGCGATTCTTCCATATTCCTTCGCTTTGTTTACGTTCATACGGTCTACATCTGGTCATACGGATGTGGTGTGTCGTAGTATAAGTAGAGAATGAACTTAGCTAAAAACATTTTTTTTTGTATTTTCTCACCTGTATACCCACGTTCTGGCTAAATAAACATGATCTATCATATTCTATTCTATAGATTTTGAGAGATCTTATTATTTATAGAAAGCCGTCACTATATATTACTATATATTCTTCTATTACACTATTCATCGTCACATCACTCCTATTTTGTGGCGACAGGTGTAGTATCTATAGCATTAATTCGGAGTAGTACGGTCTCCCGAATAGATCCAATGAGGCTTAAAGTTCGTACAAACGTAGGTAGATGTACTGATGGAGGATTTGCATAGACCTTTGAGGAGATATTCGAGACATATATAGACAACCACAAGTTACTCTGAGGTTTCAGGATTTAGCAGAATATAAATTCCACAAATGCCAGTTGTATCTATCATATACAGTGGCCTCCAAAAGTTAGTTGGCATTTTTCCACTTCATCTGTAACACACCATATTATTATTTAACTATAACGTTTTAATTGACTAATTCAACTGCTTATAACTTATCATAAAACATAATCAAGTAATCCCTTCGGATTACAAGATTTTTTTTTTTTATTTTAATTGAAAATGTGGCATCACAGCTGAAGTGGAAACATGTCAACTAACTTTTGGAGGCCACTGTACTTACAAAATCAAAAGTCATTTATTCAAATTAGGCTGAGATTCAGCACTTTTCGTACGTCAAAATTACAAGAGACAGTTCCCCAAAACGCTCGCTCTTCACGACTTCCTAGTGCTATCGCTGGGAAGAAGAAGTGGCGCAACAAACTCACCAGCAGCAAAGCTGATACATAGATAAATAACTACAATTTACAACAAATATATGGGTTAGGACCAAATTTTTGACGTAATTGCACAACGGAAATCACAACGGAATGACACTGACGATACAAACAAAATGCTAAAATGACAGTAAAACAACATGGCGGCTTATCCGGAATACATAGCCAATACTTGAAGCCAATCTTGCCATACTAAAAAGTCAAGAAACTGCTATCATAGGTTTGTAGGTTTCAAAATAATGGTGTCGCACAACAGGAGTATTAACGGAAAGAATTTTGGGATGTATGTAATATTACCACAGAACAGATAAAACTCTTTTATCTGTTCTGTGAATATTACCTTGTATAAATTATAATAACGATGTTCATTGTGCTATTATCTATTAAAACGATCACTAGTGTTTATGAGGCTTTATTAATATTAAATTATAAATGATAGGTTACGTTAAAAAAAACAGCGACCATAATATTCTTAGGTAGTTTAGCAGGACGTATATTTTATAAAGCGTAGTCAAAAATTTGGTCCTGACCCATATAAGAATGTGTTGTGCCCGGTTTATCCACCACATGTGTCATGAAGTCCCATGTAATAAGGGGCGAGTCATAACAGATTATGTACAACATTAAACAAAAAATTTCATACGTTACTTACGTATGAAATTTTTTGATTAAATGTTGTAACCTTGAAATTGTAATTGTAAATGTATGTAATTGTATTGTAATTTCAAGGTTATTTTTTTCTTTTTATAGGGTTTCACGTTTACACCTTTTTTTTTTTCTATTTGTGGCTATTTTATCAATACCTTTTTTTGTTTAATTGTTTTAGGGTTTTTACATTCATACTATTTTTATTATTATTTTGTGACGGGGGTTTTTAAAATTTTTAATTTAATTTTTATATTTCATGCTTTTTATACGGACTCCTTGTTATTTTTTTTTTTTCTTGCGTTTTAAGATTCAAGTAATTTGGTGTTTAATAAGGTTTTTTGTTATTCGCGCAAACAGCTAACAACAGTCACGACAAATTCACCTTTCAAACAAGAAAAAACAAAACCAAAATAGGTTCATCAGTTCGGGAGCTATGATGCCACAGACAGACATACACACACACACACACACAGAGAGAGAGAGAGACGTCAAACTTATAAACACAACAGACATGACAATGAAATGACACAAAAGAAAATTATATAGAAAACAATTTAAAAAAAGTAACAAACGACTAGTTACAACTTCAAGTACGAGTAGTATAATTTATTATCATAGATGTAGTAAAATAAGTTATGATTTTAGCTGTGTGGTTATATGCACCTAATAAAAGTTCGGTCGTTTAAAAGCAGACTGACTTTTATTCACTTACTACTTTTTATCGCTATTTAAAATAATAATTGGAGGTTGCCCTTGGGTGTACTTGCATTGTGAATACAGGGATAATCGTCGGTTGGTGCCTCCTCATCATTTAAAAGTTGTCTAAGGGACGTCTGTGAGTAGGCTTTGGCCCCTGGCACGTCTTCCAAAGGTCCGGGACCCCAGGGGCCCGAGATAAATATCAAAGACATTTTCAACAAATAGTGTATGTATAGTAGTGTATGGCGTGGGTGTACAGTCACGAACAAAAGTATGTATACACTCGGCTTTATTCAAAAGCGATTTAGGTACTCCTTTATTTTTTAATGAAAATTTGTGTTGTTACGAACATAGCATTTTCGAATCCATAGGTTTATGTAATGTGTCGTATTTCAATGTTGCATTCGTTATTTCACGAAAAAATCGCAATTGAAAGTTGCCAAGTGTTGACATATTGGTGCTCGTGACTGTACTACGGTATATCTTACCCTTCGGGCATAACAGGCGTGATGTACTTGGGCCAGTATTTGCTGTTTCCTTTATTTCCCTTCATTTAATTTCCTTACTGATCTGACCGGAGGCTATAGACGAAAAGTCCTGTACAGCACGATTCGACGATCTCATCTGCTTACCCTTTTCCCAACTATGTCGGGGTCGGCTACCAGTCTAACCGGATACAGCTCAGTACCAGTATTTTACATGGAGCGAATACCTATCTGACCTCCACAACCCAGTTACTGGGTAATACGATACCCCTTGGTAAGACTGGTTGTCAGACTTTCGGGCTTCTGACTACCCGAAAGTCAGATCATTATCAATTATAAGTAATAATATATGTTGACGACTTAATTATTCTTGCGAATATTTTTTTCTACATTATTAATTTCAAAGATGGATCAGAACATATAGGTTAATACTTTACCCCTTGGTGAGACTAGTTGTCAGACCCGTTAAAGACTGTCAAAGATGTACGTATGACAACTCGGAACAACGGCTTAGAGTACTTTCAGAGATACGCGGAAGGGTCCCGATATAATTATAATGGATGGGTCACCCATCCAGAAACCGACCGCGGCAAGCGTAGCTTAACCTTCAATATACCTCCACCTACCATTCTCAAAGTTCCAGAGCTATGAAAAATTGCTCTGACATAAATACGTTTTGACATTTGTTTCGACAGCCCCCCCCCCCCCCCCCATACATGAAAAGCGCCGGTCACGAATGTCGAAAATATTTCAGCAATGATTTACGACGGTACCTTGTTTCAGTATGTTTTAGTGTATGACGGCGGCGTTGGAATAATTTACGTAATATTTTTATGTGATCGCTTTCGTGAGTGACTTTCATGTTCGAAGTCGGTTTGCAACCTCGTCATGTCAATAAAAAATTAAAAAAGAATGAGTACCTACCTACTACGTCATCGTTATCTGCCTAGCCTTTTCCCAACTATGTTGGGGTCGGCTTCCAGTCTAACAGGATCCAGCTGAATATCAGTATTTTACATAAAGCGTCTGCCTATCTGACCTCCACAACCCAGTAACTGGGTAATACGATACGCCTTGGTAAGACTGGTTGTCAGACTTTCTGGCTTCTGACTACCCGTAATGACTGTTCAAGATCCACGAATGACAGCCGGGACCAACGGGCTTAACGTGCTTTCCGAGGCACAGAGGGGCTTGGTATGTAAAGATGGTCACCCATCCACGAACCAACCGCGGCAAGCGTAGCTTAACCTTCTCTACGGAAAGCTTGTATCAAATTAGTTATTTACTCTCTGTAAGGAAATTGTACATTGTTCAAGTAGTTCTCAGGAAACATAGTCTCTACCATATAATAATAGTACCCAATCAAAAAGAAGAAAAGATATAATCGCAGATATTCCTCGAACTAAACTGAAATTCACTAGCAGACAACTACACAAACGTTCAGCTCAATTATATAATAAAATAAACAAATACGTGTAGGTATGTTCATAATAAAAATAGGTACAATTTATTGTAAAACAAGCTTAGTAAATTGGATTAAAACACTTTCCTATGATAATCACACATTATTCATACACCTCATTCTATACATTATCATATTCACATCAAATCACAAACACCACATTCACATCACAATATACATCACATTCATATCACAACACACAATATTTACACCACTTCACGTCACAACACACACCTCACATCACGCTACACGTCACGCTTAAATTAGATACCTATACCATTGTTATGGAAGAGCGGAGCCTTCTAACACAGGCATTATCTACCTAAAAGGAGGCTTCGAACACAAATTTGTAACTATTTGCTGATTTGTGACAATAGACAATTTTTATTTAATTATTTTGATTTTTTTTATCAATAAAATTGATCAGTGCGGCTACGATGCAAGTAAAAATACAAATAGCGGCATTAAACGCGTCAGCGCACTAGTTTCACTCGTATATTTACTTAAGTTTTATTTTGTTTATATAGGGGGGGTTCGACACGCAAACTGTAACCATGGATTCAGTACATGATCCTGAACCCTGCGTTGAAATTTTTCGTCGATTCATCATCATTCTCCTGCCTGTTTCCCAAATTTATTTAGGGTCGGCGCAACATGTCTTTTTCTTCCATACTTCTCTATACGTAGTATATTTTTAGTCGGTTATTAAAAAAAAAATGCTGTTCTATTTTGACCGAGTAGGTATTGCACTTTTCTATGAAACCGATGATTTTTTTTTGATAACCTGCGAACAATATCTACTCTAGGGTCTAGAATCTTGCGTGCTGAATTTATGGTTACAGTTGTAGCATCGATATCCCTGCCACCCTGTAACCCAGTATTTCTATAGGTTATAATTATGAAAATTCTCATTTAAGAAAATAGTCGGGGTAAGTATCCCCGAAATGCTAAGCAGGATTAGCTTAGCAGCTAAGCAGTCGGACTACCGATGAAGAAGCCTTGTAACTAACCCCAAACGCTGTAACATTCTCATGAAACGACTTATTGACCAATCATGCTTATCTAAGTTAAAGAAAATCATTTGAAAAACGATGAAAACTATATATTTTTTAAATTGTGACGTTTCTTACCCATTCTTCTCCTTATTAGATTGAAAGCAGCACATAAAGTGATTTTTTGCTCCATGGTGTAATTGCCGTATGACGTTCCAGTGCGAGGATAAATAAATAAATAAATGAATGTCATTCATCAAACTCTGGCAACTTTATAAATAACAATAAATATTTTTATTTTAGATCAAATTACAAGATTCATATGTTGTTACAACACGTTACACTGTTAGTAAAAACCACCCTCTAT
Source organism: Apamea sordens (assembly GCA_945859715.1). Taxonomy (NCBI): domain Eukaryota; kingdom Metazoa; phylum Arthropoda; class Insecta; order Lepidoptera; family Noctuidae; genus Apamea; species Apamea sordens. The sequence continues at coordinate 6,208,042 of OX244002.1, forward strand.
AAATACAAAATTTAAACGACTGACGCATGTGGCTGTCCCATCTACCACACAATACACTCAGAATGCTGTGGGAGCTAGCGTATTCTACCGAGAATAGAAGCGCACTGTTTCCGTATATCATGTGTCGAACATAAAAACTACGTAGGTATATAGGTATCATTTTCATAATACCTACATCAGGTGTTAACGCATCATAAATCCCTGCCGATATAAGCGTCATATACATCGCTATTCGGAACTGCGACGCGACCGCGCGTGTATTTGTGACCGCGGTGATATTATCAGCACTAGGTACCTACTCAGTGGAGTGTAGACTATAATCCCTTAATATGAGTAGTCTCATTACTAGTAGCATGAGTTATGACTGTAGGTATCTATATCGTAGTGCGACTAGGTGATGATGTGACTTTGAGGTCACGGTATGATTTTATGGTTTGTTATTGAAGTTAACTTGACATTTATATTTTTTTTTTATTGCTTATTAGATTGGTTCAAAAGAAAGCGAATTCATTTTATTTAAATTGATTCATCTATCACCGAATCACACATATATAAATTCTACTAACCTACTAATATTATAAACGTGAAAGTTTGTGAGGATGGATGGATGGATGTTTGTTACTCTCACGCAAAAACTACTGAACGCATTTGAATGAAATTTGGCACACAGATAGTTAAGAACTAGGATTAACCCACACATACTTTTTATCCCGATATTTTTACAGGATCGACACTTATGCTGGTGAAACCACGGGACACTGCTAGTAATATTAAAAATGTGAAAGTTTGTGTTTCGATACTTGGATGTTTGTTACTTAATCACGCAAAAACGGCAGAACGGATTTGAATAAAATTTGGAATACAGATGGTTTATAACCTGTATTATAATCCCTAGAGTACTTTTTGTCCTGGTAAATGTCAAACACTCGGGGGAAGCCGCGGACAAAAGCTATAGTCAACCATAAAATCAATACTAAACCAATCACTAAAAACCGAAATAGAAACGAATTAAACCCTTGATATATTATTATTTTAACACTGCAATAACCGAGGGATTTAGCTGAAATGCAATTAGTAAAGTGTCAGCCCTGACAAAGCAGGGTTGGCAAACACGGGTGGTTGGGCGGCCGGGTTCCGCGCAAACAAACGATAGTCGCATGTACGATTATTTAGATCCCGTGCCCACTGCAGACTATTGGGTTAAATTACCTCTCTATTCGGGTACCTGTCTGCAAATTGTTGAGGACAGTATAGGTATTAGGTACCTACTTTGATGCAGACAGGTCGATAGAGACACAGGACAGAGTCTAATAGGACATAGAAAAGGAGACTAGGTTAAATTGTTCTAGTAGCCAATGGAGGTTTGTTAGTGATTATTTTTACATCATAATAAGACTAAAATGTAGTCAGAGCCCGAAAGTCTGACAACCAGTCTTACCAAGGGGTATCGTATTACCCAGTAACTGGGTTGTGGAGGTCAGATAGGCAGTCGCTCCATGTAAAATACGGGTATTCAGCTGCGTCCGGATAGACTGGAAGCCGACCCCAATATAGTTGGGAAAAGGCTAGGCAGATGATGATGATGAATAAGACTAAAATGTTCCGATTGGTGGGATACAGGCTCTGTGAGAGGGAGTGGGCTGTAATCTACCACGCGGGCCCAGTACGGGTTGGTAGATGTCACATTTCTTCGAATTGTTGGTTCTAAGACATACCGGTTTCCTCACGGTGTTTTCCTTCACCGTTTTGAGAGCAGTGTGATGAAATTGCAGTGCTTCTGACACTCAGGGCATTGACAAGTAATGAGGTTACGTCTAGCGCGGATTAAAAATAAATAACATTTATTTTATTGCTAATATCTTACATAATATTATATCTATTTTATTATTTATTTATTACTGTGATTGCCCGTGACAGCGGGCCCTATCAGAATACCAGCGCTACGACATTTATTTTTTAAATATCGAAGCATCAAGCTGAGATAGGAGCCATTGCGTGCATTGAGATTTTGGCCTTGTATAGGACTTTCTGTTTTTTTTTCCTTTTGTTACTTTTATAAACAATTTGTTTTATTTTTATTTTTAACTGTGTTTAGTTTAGTTTATGATCCTGTACGAGTCGCAATAAATACTTTTTATTTCTTTCTTTCTAAATTGTTTTAATAAAGTAAAGTGCCTGTCTGGGTTCGACTCCACGTACAACTCATAAGTCTGGGCCATTACTACTGGGCCATTATTTTTACAAAGAACGCTAAACTTCCGGACGTGATGATGAAATGTATGAAAAATAGGTGAAATTGAGAACAGGAGCCATTGCTTGGATCAATTATAAATATAGTACCTCTTCGTGGGATTTCAAGTGAATATCTTCATCCAAGTTTATTTCTTTTTGAAATATTTTATGAGTATGTTCGAATTATTTCCTACTAATATTATAAACGTGAAAGTTTGTATGGATGGATGGATGGATGTTTGTTACTCGATTTGGATGAAATTTGGCACACAGATGGTTTATAACCAGGATTAACATATAGGATACTTTTTATCCCGATATTCCCACGGGATCGAAACTTATGCGGGTAAAACCGCGGAGCGCAGCTAGTATTATTATAAGCCTGTGTTGTCCCACTGTGGGGCAAAGGCCTCCCTTCCCTCCTTTCACTTTTTCCGGTCTACTGCGATTGTGAGCCAATCCTTTAAGAAGAAGTCCAGCCCATCCCGCCATCTCTTTCTGGGCCTGCCACGTCGTTTCTTACCATTTGGGATCCACTGAGTGATGGCTTTTGCGTATTGCTGCTCCGATATGCGACAGATATTATGGCCAACCCAGGTACAGACAGCACATCAAGCTACCCGAAACTGACAAATTTTCCCAATCAACTTTGAACCTTATAATTTAGTGATTAAGTTGAAAATCTACTAAAGAAATATGACAGATTGCAGTAGCTTTATGTGCTGGTGTCAGTACCTATTATTTCTGGAATAATGTCTAATTTATTTCTGAATTACTCTTGAACAGTTTAAATACCTACCAATGATCCCTGTCAATTCAGGTAAGTTGGTCCCACAGAGGTCGGAGGAGGAAGTTGTCGTGCTAATTGAGCCTTCCTCCCATACCTTCGGATTCCACCCCTAATCAATATGTTAAATTATTCAACGGTTTCATTACAAATTTCCGCGTTATTTCGTCGTATCTTTGAGAATGTTTTGGTCTCTATGTTACAATAACCTAATTCTAACTAATATTATACATGCGAAAGTAAGTTTGTTTGTTTGTTATGCTTTCACACTAAAACGGCTGAACGGGTTTGGATGAAGTTTGACTTTCCTGCTAATTTCTTACATCGGGCTTTACAGTTTTTATTTGATCTTTATTTTTTTGTTTTTATCTGATGTATCTGAGGAGTAAAGAACGTTCACAGTCTGAAGGCCAATTCTCGTAATTTAAAACGTTCAAAATCTAGTCGCAGTCTCATCTCGGCGACAAACAAATGTGAAACACTTGTCAAAATGTAGGGAAATTAGTCGTATTTTTGACAGATTGAGACTGAAATCAGACTGTGAACCTTCTTATAATTACGAGAATTGCCCCTCTGATCTCAGTCTCAATCTGTCTATTCTATTCTATTTTTCTCTATGGCAATGGTGCCGATGTCGACAATTCTGCCAATGTCAGATGTGATATGAGAAAACGTGTGGAGAAAACAAAAAACAAAATGAGAGAAAAAAAAACCCTAAAGTTCTAAATCCATTAATACAAAATTGAATTTAATGTGAAACTTGTTGACGGTTGTGAGAAGGTAATACTTCTAATTTCCCTACATTTTGACAAGTTTTTGACATTTGTTTGTCGCTGAGATAAGACTGCGACTAGATTTTGAACGTTTTAAATTACGACAATTGGCCTTCTGGTGTATTGTGTATGTCTTTTAGACTGTGCTAATAGTCCGGTCAAATTAGACCAAAATATAGGGCTGAGGTTACAAAAATTCACACTCGACTCAAAATTGGTAGGATCGTTCAAAACACTATTATAAGTGAAATGTGAAAAGTCCTCATCGATCCGACTCCTGGAAAAAAAATTACTTGGGGTCAAAGGTCACAAAAACGGGTTTTTCGCGATTTTCAGCAAAACGGTAAGTTTTGTCATAAAATTAGCCCAGACAAAAAACCTAACCTCGAAAGGTGGGGAGGGGGTGGGGTGAATGGCAACGGAGTCGCGGGATTTACTGTAGTTCCTCATAAAATTCATCAAATACTATCAGGTAATATCATCAAGGTTTTTATTCTACGTAAGCAATCTATACGTAATATACCAAAGTCCCATTTCGTGTCTGTCTGTGTGACCTTATGAATTGCAGATATAACACATAAAATAGCACATATAGCACAGAAATGTCGATAGTTTCACTCGTCGCCATTGCGCTCATCCGAACCAGGGACAGTTCGCTAGTCCTATACTATCCTATTTCCTACTAAGTATATTAATAATTTGTTTATGATGATGATGATGGATGGATCTTTGTTGCTCTTTCACGCTAAAACTACTAACGGATTTTGAGGAAACTTTACAGTAATATAGCTTATACATTAGAATAACACATATAATACTTTTTATCCCTATATTCCCACGGTATCGACACTTATGCGGGTGAAACCGCGAGGCGCTACCAGTTACTTTATAAAAGAACACCCAAATCCTCTTCATTCGACTTCATAAACGGATAAGATGAGCTTTTCTCGCGCAATCTCTTTTATCGAAAAAACCCTGTGAATGCCTTTTGGCATACCTGTCAAATGTTTTTGATAAGGGCTGATCTGGGGTGGTACAAACGTATCATAATAACAGTTACGGAAGTTCCTGTGTTATCGCAAATGCTTATTTATAAGTAACCGATGCGATCAATGCTCGTAAATACTTAACTTTTCTTTGTGAGTAACATAAGGGAGGAGGTAAGGGAGAGGTATACCTGTAGTACACTTATTTCGCCAGTTATGTTTAAGCCTCATGAAGGGCTCGTGGCTAAGTAATAACAGCCGCACGGGTCGATCGATCAAATTAAGCTACGCTTGCCGCAGTTGGTCCGTGGATAGGTGACCATCTTTACATGCCAAGTAAAGATGGTCACCTTCGTGTCTCGGAAATTAACCTTCATCTCCAGCTTATTAGACACGCACGTACATGCCAGGCATCGAGGTAAACCCCCAAGCTGCCCCAACAGTAAGGTATCCTTCAGCATGACATGGGGCGGTAGCGAGTTAAACAGCGACCACGAGGTACTTATCGCAGTGAGGCATCTTCAGCATGTAATTACCCTTAGGAAACCAAACTTTTATCCATTAATGCAGATGTTTGTTACAGAAAAATACATTTTTATTTTATTGGGACATAAAATAGTTACACGTTACAATTATAGTAAATAATAAACTAAGAAGGAAAGAAAGAAAGAAAAAGCATTTATTTGCGGCAAACATGACGCATAAAAAAAAGGAAATAAACACACAAAAAAAAACAAGTTGGGGGTAAACATGCGTCACATTCACGCAAAACGTCCATCGCTCAGCATAATGCTAAGACCCTATACGAGACAGAACCCAAGCGCTGGTTTTCAGCGGCAGCCGGCAAACGAGGTAGGTAAGGCCGGCCGGCCGGCCGGTTTAAGGTAGTAGAGGTAAACATATAACCCACACCAATGTCCGCGGAATAATCTATTATGGAGAAATAAAACAAAACCACGAATCATCTACTGGAGGCGATTTAGGTTAGGGAGAATTTATAATTATATACATTAAGCATAGGTCCAACCTCCGTTGTTAACAACAATTAACCAGAAAAGCAATTATTATTTAAACCATAATTAATGCAAGTACTTGTAGACTCATTATGGTGATTTATTAAAATGACGAGTACCTACATTACAGCGCTTTTACGACCGGCCCTTATAAATTGTAGGGTTAAATCTGTGACGGTATAATGTATCATGTCATGATACCTTTACGGCTTTATAAAGGCTATAAAACAAGCGTAAAGTAAAGCCTTGTTCTCATGGGGGTGAGCAAAACAGCCATGTGCTAGGAGCTTAGCTTTTAACGGTTTGTGATGGTCCATTGCAGCCACTTCTCATACAGATAAATAATGAGCATTGATAACTACGGTTACATTGTGTACTTTGATTATATCTAAGTTTAAGTCTATACCCTGTCCATTTGGAGAACCGTTTTTTGACAGCTGTCTTAGAAATAACATATTCCAGATTACGTAAAAGTTAACTTTATAATGCGTAATAAAATACATATATAAACTGCCTTATCTTCTTCTTCTTTATTGAATTATCTTATTTATGGCTTCTTACAGACATTATATTACCGTACGTGTATCAATCAATGTATTGTGTGTTGCTGCAATCACTAGTTCCATCTGTCAAAAAACGGTTTACCTAATGGACAGGGTATAGGCTTCATAACTATATTTCTCTTCACCTTCCAGAAGTGTTTAACTTAGAAATTATGTATGTAGGTACTCACATTTTTTTAAACATTCCTCTTTGCCATGTGATATTTTTCATGAGACGTTTGATGTTTTGTTAATAATGATAGTATTGTGCGTGCTATCATTCTTTGATTGCAGCAAAATTTGACGTAGTTATGCAAACTAGAACCCACCCACATATCGAGTGAAACTGAATAACATATTAGACAACTAACGGTGCTTTTATTACTAACGGTGTTTGTATTATGACTGTGGCTTGGTATATTGGTCAGGATCTTTTCTGAGGAGATAAAAAACACCGTTAGTTGTCTACCTAATATGTTATTCAATTTTCACTCGATATATGGGTTGGTTCTAGTTTGCATAACTACGTCCAATTCTATCTAAAGACACTCTCGATTCAGGTTTGCAACTTCTGCAAGCAGCCTTAATAAGAATATAGCGGTATTACACCTATGAAGCGGTATTATACGTATACTGCGCCATAATACTGCTTGTTTGCGCAGCCCGGGGCAATCGGATGCTGCAAGTTGGCTTATTAAACGGGCAGAGCGCACTGTTTCAATATAGACCAATGATTAACTTTTAAAACGTTCATTAGCGGTAGTTATTGTACAGGATTCGTATAATAATAATACCAGTACTGTCCCACTGTTGGGCAAAGACTTCTTCTCATACAGAGGAGGCTTCCTCACGATACCGATACCACATCATCATCTGCCTAGCCTTTTCCCAACTATGCTGGGGTCAGCTTTCAGTCGTACGGATGCAGCTGAGTTCCAGCAGTTTTGAAGAGCAACTGCCCATCTGACCTCCAGAATACCCAGTTACTGGGTAACATGATAAGACTGGTTGTCAGACTTTTGATCTTCTGACTACCCGTAACGTCTGACAGTGATCTACGAATGACAGCCAGGGCCAACTTTATGTGCTTTCCGAGGCACGGAGGGGTCTCGATATGTAATAGATGGTCACTCATCCACGAACCAACCGCAACAAGCGTAGCATAACTGCTGCTGTCATTTCACCAGATGGCTTTGCTACCATTCAGTATGGTACGGGCTATTATAATGAACCAACAACCCACCACCAACCCCTGGCCATTAACATCGCAGGTATTCATATAAACTATGCCAAGCAGCAGTGTGGAAATCGGTCGATTGAGGACCCATTAATAACTTTAAATCATTATTTATGGTTGCATATTAGAAAATCAAAACTTTCTCGAGCAAATTTCAAAAGAACAATAAACGAAATAACAAAATTTAAATGACCAGATGTTTTATATAGAAAAAATTTAAAATCCCAATGTATGTGACATCAAATGAACGACTGATCAAAAGTTTTTACATCGAAACAGCTAGGTTAGGTTAGGTTAGAACTGTGACCACACAACGCACGAGCCGAGCGAGCGCAGCGAGCGGTGCCGCGGCAGCCAGCGGCCGGCGAGTGCCAGAAACATATTAATCGCGGGAACTACGTCGCCGCTCTTTGGGATTTCATCGATTTGGTCAATAGTGTAATAAATAATTTAAACATTGATATTCCAGACTTTGGTCAGCTGAACTATTGATCAAATGACCATCGCTATTTTAAACTTTGTTGATTTGTACGTTGTTCTTTTGAAATTTGCTCAGGAAAGTTTTGATTTTCTAATATGCAACCTTATTTATTCACCCCGCACGGCAAAATATTTCAATTTACCAACAAATTATTTATAAATCTATACTTATACGAGCATATCCTGGCAGACGGTGCCCTGCCCGAACAGCGCCACCAACCGAATCCAATTGTAACTCTGGAACTAAGAGTCGAATTTGGAAATTCTTTTGCATTTGATAGCCCAACTCTTGAAGAAGGTTATAGGCTATTTAACATAACGCTACGACCCTAAGGAACCGAGCATAAATAACAAAAGACAGAAAAACTCGAAAACCAAATAATAGCGCAGGCGGGCGATGCGATGCGACATCACCAATCAAAAGGAGTTTTATAAAAATGTGGCTGTTATCTACTAAAAGATAAATTGTGGTGTCTTACGACTTACATGCGAACGAAATCGCGGGTAGAATTTAGTATTCATAATTATAAACTATACAAAGCCAGCAGTGTGGTAATCGGTCGATTGACGATCCATTAACGACGATGTGGTACACGATTTTCAGGTGTATTTTTTGGTAAAAGCAATGTTAAATTCAATGACTTTTTAAACGGCTACCTATGTGGATACTCCATCCTCCCAATAACAGTAATCTCGAACCGCAAAATAAAATCGGGAAATACATCATCATAATCTCATTTTCTTTTAAAAGCCCAACTTCGGTATTCACATTACATCACAGAAGCGCTGCTTCGTTAGCCGTATCAAAAACTGTTTCGTCTTCAAAGTTCGCTATACTGCAGACTTGTGTTCTACGCTGTTACAAAGTATCGTGAACTTTATCTACTTGTGTGGGAGATTTAGGTACGTGGAATTCGTATAACCAAACATAACATGATGCCTTTGTTTTCCGAAGGGTAGGCAGAGAGGAACCTGTACTACAATCACGAGCACTAATATGTCAACACTTGGAAATTTCAATAGCGACTTTTGCGTGAAATAACAAATATAACAATGAAATACGACACATTACAAAAACCTATGGGTCCGAAAATACTAGGGGTTTGTAGCAACATAAAATTGCATTAAAAATAAAGGAGTAAATCGCTGTTGAATAAAACCAAGTGTATACATACTACATTTCGTTAGTTAGGTATGTTTAAAAGAAACGATGGATGGACTGACTGAATGATGATATGGTTAGAAAGGGGGTGACTGTCGAGATGACGACTAATTGAAAAGACAAGTTGCGCCGACCCCAAATGAATTGAGATAAGGGGAGGATGAAGGGGGAAAATGATGGTGATGTTTAAGTCCCATGTTATAGGGGATGAGCCTATTATTATTATTTATAAAATAGCGACAAAAAGTAGGTAGTAAAAGTATTACATTTTTTATTTTACCATTTATGTACACACATATACAAGGTGTTGTTTTGCAACCTCGTCAAATTCAAGGAGGTAACTATGCTACTGATTCTCGACATAAATCAATAATAAAATAAGTAGGTATTTCTTTTTTTTTAATTTTTGGGAACTTCTGTGGGACACGCATATTAAAACGCGGCCTGTCTGAGACCGCACTGTAACTGCCCTTTTACACACACATAAAAACGCGGCCGCTTTTACGATACAATAACGCGATTCTGTTCTTTGAAAGTGGTGTATTTTGAAATACTGTTAAACTTAAATAACTAAAAAAAGTATGTATTCATTATTTACCAGGGATCGTAATTTTATTTGATTATTTATGTCTTTCCTAGCAGCCTCCTGAAATTTGACGAGGATGCAAAACAACAGCTTGTATAAACAGACAATGAAAAACAGAACAGAAACAATAGGTACAGAGGTGATGCTTATTTCATAAGAAATCTCTTCCAGCATACCTGAGATAGGACAATAGATACAGAGATGTAGACAGCGTGTGATAGAGCAAAGGAGTCAAAACATAATCCATAGAATCAAAAACAATTCACTTATAAGCTAAACAAACAGTCTTTTAAAAGTCATTCTGATTTAATTTTAAAATGGCTGAGCTTTTATTGGAAGCCGATATCAGCACAGCTTAACTATAATTTATTTCGCTACCAAATAATTTATGTCACCTCATCATTATTTTAATTGTCAGCCAGCAATGTGTTCAAATTGTTAAAAATAAATACACTGTATTTATTTTTCACGTTTACAGGGTATCATCTCAAAAGGGGCCTAATGTTTGCATCAGCGAATGGTGTTAGCGTTGCTGAGGTATATCTACTGAACACGCTAATAAGTTTATAATATAGCTATTAAAATCAAAATAATTATCAAAACCTTTATTGCAGACCACATGATCATGACACAGGACCGGTTTATGTCCAGCAGTGGACTGCGATAGGCTGAGTTGATTGATTGATTGTTATGATCCATAAAAAAACACAATTTAAAAAATAATAAATTACAAAAAACAAACAACAAATTACAACAAAATGGCACAATATTCATACTCACGATTTTATTATACGCTTTATTGTCTAAGTACTATAACAACTATGATGAGGTACCTAAAATGAGATAAAAAGACAATTATAATAAAATATAGGGTCCTACACAACTCTAGGTTTAAACATTTTAATAATTCTCATTCAAAGAGCTCATACATAATAGTTCTCATCTATACTTATAATAAATCTGTAGAAGTGAAAAGTCTGTACATTGAAAATATCCAAAAAATAAATGGCAGGGGGTGTTACTTGACCGACACCGAACCCAAAAATGTGATTAAAAAAATTTTTGTCTGTCTGTCTGTCTGTTTGTTCAGGCATCACGCAAAAACTACCGGTTCGATTACGATGAAACTTGGTATAATTATTCTTTAATATCCTGGGCACCACACTGGATACTTTTTATCCCGGAAAAGTAGATACAATAAAAAACAAACTTAATTTTGCGGTTCGATCCCTATACCCGATTACCACTGTCTGTACTGTACCAACCGCAAATACTAAGTTTGTCGTAGGTTGGGTCACCCGCAGTGGAGTTCATTTTTATTCCTTTTAGTTTTTAGAGTTATTTAGGTTTATTTTTATATGAGTCGTAGGTATAGATTTTAATTTTAAAGTATAGGTAGTATATTTGATAGTGTACGTAGTGACCGTAGGTTATTTTATAATACTGTTAGGTAGGTTAAGTCATTCGTATAGATATTAGTTTTTAGGGAGTTTGCTTATTTATTGAGTTTAGATTAGTTATCATCAGAAGTAGGTTTATTTAGGTAGGTAGGTATTTAATTTTCTGTTATTGAGTTTTTTTTTTAAATTAGTTAGGTACTTAGGTAAAGATATCATATAGGTACCCTCTTAATCACCACTAATGAGACACAATTGGTTTTCTATTGTAATTAGCCACAAAGGGCCCGCGACATAGATGGCATTCTGGGGAAGCACATACATTTTATCCTGTTAGCACGTTCCCGTGGGTTTTCCGACATCCACGCGGGCGAAGCCGCGGGCAGAAGCTAGTTACTAAATAAATGAAAATTAGTCTTAATAAGTCGGAAAACGGGATCTAACATAAAGTTTATCAAAGCAAAAACTACGTTGTTGTAAAGTTTATCAACACAAAGAACTTCTACAACTGAATTCAGCTTTTAGCTCACACACAAAGAACTAAGTAATTGGAATTGAACGATGTACTCGTATACTTAAGGCGGGTTGTTTCACGTCCACTTGACGCACGCGTATACGTCAAAAATGGCGCCAGCTATAGTCAACCCAAAAAAAGCGTTGTTTCAAATTACAATTACAAAATTATGGCCTTGACGTACCTACGTCAAATAATAACGAGGACGTAATCGTTATTATTTGACGTTAGTATTACGTTAACAAACCGTTTGAAAAACCGTGTTATGATTTGACGTACGTATGCTACGTTAACCAACTGTTTGAAACAACCGGTCCCTTATACTAGCTAGAATTTCTAAATCAAAATAAAAAAAAAATCAAAATCATAAGTCATTTATTCAAATTAGGCTGAGAGTCAGCACTTTTCGAACGTCAAAATTACAAAAGACAGTCCCCCAAAAACGCCCGCCCTTCACCACTTCCTAGTGCTATCTAAAATCACGGACCCGCTTAGTTCTTCTTCTGTTCGCTTACTTAGGATTGATTTGTTCCATATTGGCCTCAGACAGTTCGCCCCATCTAAACTCTTAATATTATAAAGATAAAAGATTGGAGGTTGATTTTTTGTGTTTGTTACGCTTTGACGCTAAAACGGCTGAACAAATTTGGATGAAATTTAGACTATGGTAGACATGACCTGGATTAGGACTTAGAATACTTTTTTATCCCGTTATTCCAAAGGGATCGAGACTTTTGCGGGTGAAACCGCGGAGCGCTGCTAGTATTTGATATTCCTGTTTAGTCCCAATTTTGTTATTTTTATTTAAATAATGTTCCTCATATGCCGAGGCATATGAGGAACATTATTTAAATAACGAAATTAATGCTAATTAAGTGTTGCCAGATGAAAAGATATCGTTGCTCAAATATCCCTGTCTCTAGACAAGGGTTATACAGACGGATAAATAAAACGTGTCCGGTCGGACCATAACAGCCTGGGTTACCTACAGCTAGTTTTATGGTTGAAAACGTAAGAGGATTACTAGGAACAGCCAGAGTACCTACTATATATGAGACTTACTCATTAAAACCTCCCTGATGACCGCCTACGCTGTGTCTAAGCATTTCTAGAATAGTAAACTTGAACTTGACACTTACACCCTGTGAAATTCTACTAACTTAGTGTTAGTTATTTTAGTTATAACAATGGTTACTGTGCAGAAAAACAGTACCAGCCGGTCGATTCAGTAAAAATCTCACCTTGAAAACTCAAGTAAAGCTTGATGTGAGTTGTCAGTAGTATCAATTCCTAGCATTATTTGGAATGACAGCTCACTCCACGCTCACTTCACCTAAGTTTTCACGGTGAGATGGTTACAGAATCGCACTGTTATCTAAAAATGTCTGTGAGATTAGTGTCCTATACAAGACGAACATTTCATAATAATTTCTGACATTGTCAAATTTGGGAATACCTACGCACCAGAACCTTGTATTCGACAGCCACACATGACAACAACCATACCATGTATAAAGCAATCTAATCGAACTAGCCTGTATTGTCCCACTATAGGGCAAAGGCTTCCCTCTTCCTTTTCCACACAATTCTGTCTTTTGCGCCAGTCCTTATGGACGTATAAAGCAATATGTTAAAATAATCCTTTCATTCCTCCGCTTTTGATAAAGATCTAACTCAACCCTGACGTCGCTAGAAAATGAGCAATTCGAGGAAAAAATTGCCGTATCTCGGAAACGTGGTCGTATTTTGTTAAAACTTCCGAAAGTAAGGGAACGTGAAATGAGTCCTTGAGTGGAACGTGCAGGCTCATTAGCATATCTATCAAATAAAAGGCATATTGTATTATACCTAATGGATGAATAAGTTATTTAATCGTATCAGCAATAAAGATTTCATTGCTGAACATCCAAAAATATACCTGCCTATTCTGTTCACTACTTTTCTTCCTAATTTTGTACAGTTATTTCGTTTATCCACCCTAACTATACTCTGTCCAATAAGTTAACCGTTTTTTGACAGATTGAACTAGTGAGAAATTATGTTTATTTTGTCAAAACTATGGTACGTATACGTATGCTACGTATGGTATTATGTTTGTAAGAAGTCATAAACAATTCAATAAGATTAGGCAGTTTATAATTTATTTTATTGCGCATTTTAAAGTTAACTGTTACGTAATCTGGAATATATTATATATATTCCAGATTATTTTTTTATTCCATAGTATTGATGACAGGTGGAGTAATGTGGCTGTGAAGTGAGTCGTTGTCGACCGATTGGCGTTCATAGACTAGACAACGAGGGTCGTCTGGTGGTGAGATGGGTGGACGACATTGCTGCCATCACGGGCAAAACCTGGATTAGGCTGGCACAGGAGCGTGGGGATTGGTACAAGAAATGAGAGGCCTATGCCCGACAGTGGGTCTAATCGGGCTGCGAATGACGATAATAATGATGATGGTTTGATGTTCAGTCTGGGTAATTAAATCTTCAGCAAATTAACAACACGCGACAATTTGCCGAGTTATAGCCGTTTCACATACCTGTCAAAGAATGACAGTTGTAATTTGAATATACGGACAATTTAAGTTGGTTGTTTTGCTTATCAATTAATTCCCCTGACTTGACCTTATGGCGTCACGGGAATCGGCAATACGAACTAGTCCGTCGTTTACCGATTCGGATTAGAAAATCGATTAACGACTGTCAAACATTGTATTCCCTACGTATTAAGGAAATTCGTTCCGAAATGAATCATGGCTTATTTTTCATTGCAAATACCGTTTATTTATTTAACTCTTCATCAAGGTTGAATTATAATTTAAAAAAATGCCTGAGTATATTTTTATCTGCCAAGACCTGTCATCGAACCCCGTCTAAACTTTAACCGTGTTCGTTTTATATTTTCTTTAACTCCTAAAGATCATACGATATGTGTTAGAAAAAACTACGAACTGTTTACTCGCGAACCTAATATTAGAATATAGTTTTTGTGTCAATGTCAGAATCTGCAAATGTCATTGCCGCTTGGTTGCTAGCACGCTTTGCCAGCGCGGTCGCGATCTGCCGACCAGCCGAGCTAGATAATACTATTACGATCTGATATATTACTTTATTGTTTATATTGTAAACACACATGCGGGCTTGTGGCTAAGTAATAACAGCCGCATGGGTCGATCAATCAGGTTAAGCTACGCTTGCCTCAATTGGTCCGTGGATGGGTGATCATCTTTACATACCAAGACCCCTCCGTGCCTCGGAAAGCACGTTAAGCTGTTAGTCCCGGTTGTCATTCGTGGACCTTTGAACTGTCAAAGGTCCACGAATGACAACCGGGGCTAACAGCACGAATGACGACCCGTAACGACTGCGTTACGGGTCGTCAGAAGGCCGAAAGTCTGACAACGAGTCTTAATAAGGGGTATCGTATTACCCCAAAGACATTAAATTATTTACTTGACAACTTAAATCTCTTTGTATTACCCAGTAACTGGGTTGTGGAGGTCAGATAGGCAGGCGCTCCATGTAAAATACTGGTATTCAGCAGCATCCGGGTAGTCTGGAAGCCAGCCTCAACTTAGTTGGGAAAAGGTTAATAATAATAATATCCCTGGACATTTCACACAGCGCCATCTAGTCCCAAGCTAAGCAACCTAATGCTTGTGTTATAGTAACAAGATGGCTGATAAACTACTTATATACATTTTTTTTTTGTAAATACATACATATTATAGATAGAAAAACACCCAGACTCAGAACAAATACATGTAGGACTTACAAATATTTGTTCTGTGCGGGAATCGAACCCGCGACACGCAGCGCAGCAGTCCGATCGCTCAGTTACTGCGCTAACCATGTTGTCAAGATTAGGCAGATTAGGTTATTAGGAATAGGTTAGGCAGATGATGATGATACTGTATAATTGTAAACAAACACGACATTTCGGTAAAACTGAAAAATCACGCGGGGAATGAGTAAAGGAAGAATTATAATATTTTTTTACCCTAATTAGCCCTACCTTACCCTGGGAGCCGACCCCGACATAGTTGGGAAAAGGGCTACGCAGATGATTATGTACCCTAACCACGAAATGAAAAACGTCTGCTGCTGTAAGCATAATTATGATCACAACACTGAGACTGGTGGTGGTGGTAATATTTGGTACTACACATGAAAGCCCCAATAAATATGTAATCCGCCATCTTGGAGCGGCGGCCATACTGACATTATGACAATATTGAGTATTGCACATTGTATTGTCATCAGAACTAAAAGGGTATGCAAAATTTCCAGCTTACCAACAAATGGTTGAAAAATGTTTGCAAATTTTGGCGGAGAACTCACAAACATACATACGAACAGTGGAAGTTAAATACAAGCTTGTAAAAACTACCTAAAATGAACAGTTACAATGGAAACCTATTGCTAACATATTTTGTGATCGCAGTTTGTGGTTTTTAGTATGACTAAGGGACTAACCACACTTAATCAGCTCTGTTAAGCTTTTGTCCATAGATAACAACGATTTTGTATGGAATGCATACCCATCCTCTACGAATGCTTACGCATGCCATACAAAATCGTTGTTTTCCCTAAAACTATTGTTTTTATGTAGGTACCACTGTCATTCTATAGAGACAACAGAATACATACGTGGTAACGGCACCGCGTCAGTTTTTCGTGGAAACAAATAGGTTTTTGGAAACTAACTGTTTACGACTATAATATTCCGATGGAAACCAATCCGATGTAACTGGTATTTTTATTATCTGTTCACAAATATACCAGTATTTATTGTTATTGTATGCATAAGCATAGGATATTTTTGTATGAAACAATGAAAACATATTTTTTTGTGATGTGATAGGTGATCCTCATAGATGTCCTTCGCCCTTTCTTAGTTAGGCCTCCTTTATGAACCGAATATATAAATTTGACAATGGAATATTGAGGGCCATATTATACGAGGTAAACTATTTCTTCGTATATGGCAATCAATATTCCAGCTAAAATAACACTTATCTATTCCTTTGTTGATGTTTCGTAATATTTATGATTATTTAATAATTGTAATCTGGTTAAATTTATATGGGAGTGCCTGAAATAAAAATGTTCGGATTTGATTTTGATTATTATTTTAAGTCTATGTTGTACTCACCTGCACATCAAGCTACTACAATCTGTCAAATTTCTTTAATATTTTTTCAACTTTATCGCTAAAGCATTAGGTTCAAAGTTGATTAGAAAAATTTGACAGTTTCGGGTAGCTTGATGTGCTGGCATCTACCACTATAAGATTATACAGAGTGTATCAGAAGGGTGCGAAAATAAAAATCTGCCATCCCATACATTTGAGTCGAGTACGTTTTAAAGTCTTATAATAGGACAGTTGATAAATTTTTCGTGATTGCGATATTGATCCCATGAAGAAAGCTGTTCAGTTTAATGGTTTGTACTACACCTTTCAATTCGACCACACCTTTCTGGTACACTCTGTATTGTAAAAAACCCTTATTTTTCTTGTTTAAATCCTTCAACATAGACCCTCCTACTTGAGTTAGTAAGAACCAACTAACGATCTCTCTCTGATATGCATACAATTTTAAATAAAAATAAACTTTGTTAACTTCCTTGTAACAATAAGGAAAAAAGAAAAGATTAGCTTTTCTCTTAAAACGAGGAAGCCACAACAAAAAAATGCATCCCACAACCATCTCTCTAATAAATATTTTCATAGCGAACGTACCATAACTTCAACAAGAAGGTTTCTTTTTCTTTTCTCAAAAGTAAAAAGGAAACTATTACATCGTGGTGTAAATAAACAATGTTTGACTTAGCTCCACAGCCGTTTGTATTCAGACTTTGCTATCTTTCGGGCTACATACTGCCTTCAAAGAATAAAATATAGTGAAGAGCAGGAAAAGTTAACTGTAAAAGATTTTGTAGCGAAAGTGTTTTATTTAAGCAATCAACGAAGCTTACTTACTTAACCAGCATGTATCAGAAAGCTGGTGTGGTAATATTTGAGGATACAGATCATCAAACGGTGAAGGACAACATCGTGAGAAAACCGGAATGTCCTAAAACTAAAAATTCGTAGACATGTAACATCTACCAACCTGCACTAGGCCCGCGTGGTGGATTACCCACTCTCTCTCACCGAGAGACCTGTGTTCCAGCAGTGATTAGCAGTGACATTATAGGCTGATTTTAACATCAAACTGACAATTTTCTCCATAGGACCGATATCAATATTATCACTTATGCGCGGTATAATCTCATAAACATTACGTATTTATGTATTTTGTTTCGTTGCAGTATTTTTGAGTTCCGTTTGTCCTTGGGGTTCAGATGTTTTTCTTATTTTTTCTCCGTTATGAGAGTTGTGCCTCGTCGTAAGTTCTACGAAAATCATGACAGGAAAATACACTTTCAAACGCAGCCTTGAACCGAGAGATGTGGAAAGAGAGTTGGGAGGCCTTTGCCCTGCTGTGAGACATCACAGGCTAATATCATCAATGATGATTCATCTTTTTTTTTTTTTTTTTTTTTTTTTTTTTTTTTTTTTTTTTTTCCGTCATCTGTCAGGCAGGATGACACCTCAAAATTGTCCGTGTTTTTCAATTTTAATGTTTTTACTTTGAAAACTCATTAAGTTTAAAAAAATCGCAATGAATGTGCGCAATATGGAAGGAGTGATGGGGTTATGGACAAATGCTGCACTTGCACGCTGCGCGAGCGTGCCCGAACCATCGCCACTCGTTCGATGTCCACCGCGCACAGAATGGATTGAAAGCAGCACAGTGATTTTATGCTCCATTGGTGTAATTGCCGTATGGCGTTCCAGTGTGAGGATAAATAAATAAATAATAAATAATAATAAATAATAATATTCGTGAGAAAATACTCGGCAATAAAAACAAGCGGGTCTTACGCCGCCGGGTTGGGGAATATCGCACACAGATGGCATGAATGTGCGGAATTAAAGAGGTAAAAACTGTGCGAATTGTGTAAATACTACTGAATTTCGTAGGTACTTGCAGTTATTATGAGTTGTGAAAATTATTTCAGTGAGAGGATTTAATTTTATTATAAAATTAATGAGGATTCCGCAGTTTCGTTGAGATACACGTTCACTATATACATTTTCATTTTATTTCGTGGAAATGAAAAACCATTTTGCGATCAGTTAGCTTTCTCATTAGCCAGTGCAGTAACTGCAGTTCCTAGGGGTCGAGTAAAGTGTAATTAATATTTCAGTCCAGGCAAAAATGGGTGTGGATTAGACTTTTCATTCAACATTGATCATACATAATAATAACATTAAACTTGTCAAAAAATAAAAGGCCAGTTTTGACATTGACAGTTCTAGTAGTTAATAAAGATCAAATTCGCAAAACACGTATTCGTTTGTATGAAACTGACAGGTGTCACGAACGCATTCTCAAATGTCAAAACGGGCCTTTTATTATTGGACATCTTTAGTGTGTAATTGTTTAACTACCTACAAATTTTGTGTTGCATTATTTTGTTAGTACTACCGACGCCGACAGTTTTGTGATCGCATTAAGGTACAGACGCCAGCACATCAAGCTACTACAATCTGTAAAATTTCTTTAATAGATTTTCAACTTTATCGCTAAAGCATTAAGGTTCAAGGTTGATTGGGAAAATTTGACAGTTTCGGGTAGCTTGACCTGCTGGCGTCTGTACATAAATATCAGCTGTTGGGGAATTGTGATGCTGGTGAGTTCGTTGTGCCACTTCTGTCCAGCTAAAACACTAGAATGTGGTGAAGGACGGCCGTTTTGGAGGACTGTCTTATGTCAGTTTGACGTTCAAAAAGTGCAGATTCTCAGCCTAGTTTGAATAAATGACTTTTTATTTTGAAATGCTAACAATTTACTAATTAAAATGGTGGCCTATAACGACACCCAGAGAACGGTGGCCTGCGCCTTTATTGCGTAACGCACTATAAATCTCAATCTGAATCTTTTTGTAGGATATTGCTAATCCATTGCTTCATATGTTCGAAAATTTGTCTGCTCAACCACGTAAATAACGCAATGAATGTTGTTGAACTGTCAAAATGAAACCCATTGCTGCTGGTAATGTATTACGCAATTGTATTCTGACTCCGTATTGGGAAACACACTTTTATCAAACTCCGAAATAAAAAAGCGTGACATCAGAAAATATACTGACAAAATATACCTACTGTTAATATATATTATGAAGATACGAAGTGAGTATGTGAAGCCAAATAAACGAAGCCATACAGCGCCTTAATATCCACTATATTACATTCCAACATGGCTGCCATTCCAATGATAATTCACAGATGAATCCAATGACATTCATTCGAATACCTACTCTCAGCTTATGTTTTTGGGTAGCAACAGCAGGGTCTCACCAGACGGTAAGTGATGGTCACGGCCACATATGGCCATCGACACTTAACCAGAGGATAAAGAATGAAAAATAATTTATTCTGCACAAACAAAACGCACAATTACAAATAAAAAATAATGATAATAAAAAAGACTTAGGCTACACATAGTCAAAAGACCCGTACTCAAGCATAAAAAAAAATTTCACCGCTTTTGTCTATTGCTTGTCAAGGCCAGGGACCAATGACAACTCACATTAATTGACATTGACACAATACGACATTGGCAGATGACCATTTGATTGAACACAAAACAATAACAATATCAATCTTAAAAAAACAAAAATGCCAATTGCAGAGTGGCGAAATTACTACAGAGTGGCGAAATAACTAGTATAACTACTTTTGTAACAAAACAAACCATAATTAAGTCGTGCGTCGCATCTGTGCAAGAATAGAAGCCGAATTGCGTAACACACGATCAATCGGAATCGGTTTCATTTTGACAGTTCAACAACATTCATTGCGTAATTTACGTGTTGAGCAGACAAATTTATGAAGCAATGGATTAGCAATTTGCTTCAAAATGATTCAGATTCCGATTGATCGTGTGTTACGCAATTAGGGTGCAGGTCGTACGGATACGCAGGTACGCGGGGAGTTATTGGGTTTTTCCATCATGAATTTCTGTCTGGATTTGTACCCATAATAACCTATAACGTTCCCACTCCTGGGACACAGGCCTCCTCTCTGTGAGAGGGAGTCCCGTAATCCACCACATGGGTCCAGTACGGGTTAATGGATGTCATATGTCTTCAAATTTTTGGTTCTAGAACATGCCGGTTTCCTTGCGATGTTTTCTTTCACCGTTTTGAGAGCAGTGGTGATGAAATAACTAACTTATAGAAAAAATAAAAACTTTTTGCAAAAAAACATCAACCGACGATTTTCGTTGTTTGCCACCGATTTCCGAAATTAAAGTTATTTTTCACTTCTTTATGTCGTTTTTGGAAGTCGGTTAATGTTTTTTTGCAAAAAAGTTTTTATTTTTCACTTTTAAGTTGTAATTTTTACCAGTAATTTTGGTTCAAAAACCAAACTACTGAACCGTTTTTGATGAAATTTCTATGGGACCATTTAGGAAGTATACCCTTTCCAAAAAAAATGAATTTTTCAAATCGGTGGGCAAGCGACGGAATTATGCGCGAACAAACATTAAAAAAAAAATACAAACATCCGAATTGAGAACCTTCTCCTTTTTTAGAAGTCGGTTAAAAACCGCCTGTCTGGGTTCTAACCCACGATTTACAACTCATAAGTTGCAGCTCCGTTACCACTGGGCGAAATGTGGATCTTGTTTAAAGGCAAGCTTCAAGAGGAAAACAGACGTGATCCTAGTCTACATACTTGTGTACCTATACTATAGAAAACTCCAGCTAGTGATGGACTCAGGCGCCGAAGCGGGAATGCAGTCGATTTGTTTTGTCCAGTCTGATAGTTTTTTTGTTCTCTCGCTGAACTAACTCCGGGAGTCGTCGAACTAGGAAAAAGCAAATTAATCGTCGTGTCGTTCGGTTTGTCGGTTTGTTTTTACATAGGTGTTCTTTTGTTCCAGTCTATGTTATAAACTTGAACTAGATAGAATTTGCAGTATTCGAGTTGCAGCTCAGTCGGAGATCTATTTGTATGCCAGTAACGGGAGCTTTGAGGTGGATTTGAGCTACAGTATCAAGATGCATAGTCTTTTTCCAACTGTATTTATTTTTATTTATTTTTTCAGGATGGGAAATCATCACATGACTCCTCCCGCTCTGGGTGGAGCAGAAGGGAGTGTCAGACTCTTACTGACTAAAACCCACCCGTGTTCCTTCCTTAGCCCTTTATGTTCCAGGGCAGCGGTAAACCCTTTCGGATGTTCCCGCTACCCTGGCAGGCTTCGGCCCTATGGGGCCCCGTCGCTTTGCTGACATCTCTTTGAGGCGCGCGTGGAACACCAACTGTATTCCGGTCGGTTTTTAGTCTAAACGGATGCAGCTGAATACCAATATTTTACACGGGGCGACTGCCTATCTGACCTCCCAGTTACTCGAAGATACCCCTTGGTTGCCCCCCCCTGGTTGTCTGACTGTCGGGCTTCTGACACCCGTTTGAGCAAACTCAAACTCAAATCATTTATTTCAATTAAACCATTTACAGGCACTTTTGAATTGTCAAAATTAAATAGTCGGTCAGTTAGTCAGAAAGTTGAAGCTAGTTGCCCATTCCAAAGCGTAGATCTCTATGGAGAAGAACGGGCAAGAAACTCCACGGACACTCTTTTAAATCAAGACATTTTTACAAAATCCTGGTTACATTATTCTTATTGCTTCTATATGTGAGAACAATGTAAAGAAACAAATTAAAATATAAAATTAAAAATATAAAATTAAAAATAAGCCCTGGCAGTTAAGAGATGACCAGTCTCAACAGATGGCGCCCGTTCACGAACATGACGCGTGGATCAGCACCACCCAGCTCAACCATTTCGTAGGGAACCGAATGATCCAACACACGCGCCACCACCAGTGAGACATTTAAGTGAGCATGACATATTCTCAACTGCCATGCTCTTTCAAGTCAACATCAAAATATCATAAAAAACGGATCCATGGTTCTTACATTTACAGAATTTTCAAAAATGCTTCTAAATTATACAAAACTATAGTTTGCAATTTAATTAAGAGATGAGAGAAAAAAAAAATTACTACCAATCATGAAGAGGTATTTAATACTGAAGTATTAAAAATTAATCCTGATTAAATAAAATAAACACTAAAAAAAAAAACAAAATGGGGAAGCATCTCTTCCAAATATTGAAATTGTGATCAACTTGTAAGCCCAACTGCCTGTGGAGCAGGACCAGCATTAAGCCAAGCATTTTTATCTACTATATACTCGTCCAACTTATAATATGCTTGTCTACATAGTGTGCGTTTAATGCATGTTTTAAATTTCTTCTCATTTAGTTGAAGAATATCGAGTGGTATTTTATTATAACATTTTACACAGTACCCCATAAAAGAAGTTTTTACTTTAGACAATCTGAAGCTCGGCTGATCTAGTTTGTTCCTATTCCTAGTGTTAAAGTTATGCCTGTCACTTATCTTACTAAAAAGATGTAGATGTTTTCGAACGTACATAATGTTTTCGTATATATATTGACAAGGAACCGTCATGATGTTAATTTTTTTAAACAGTTGCCTTAGAGAATCGCGTCTGCTGAGATTGTAGATGGCTCTGACAGCCCTCTTTTGCAGAATGAAGATAGAATCAATATCTGCAGCCCGTCCCCACAGCAAAATACCGTAAGACATGATGCTATGGAAGTAACTAAAATAGACCAGTCTTGCGGTTTCCACGTCTGTTAATTGACGGATTTTCCAGACAGCGTAAGCGGCTGAACTTAGCCGCCCTGCAAGTGATGTTAGGTGAGGACCCCACTGCAGCTTTGAGTCAAGCGTGATACCCAAGAAAACCGTACTTTCGACGAATTCAAGTATCTCCCTATTCAATACAACGTGACATTCACTACTTCTAACATTCGGTAAAGCGAATCTAATGCATTTAGTTTTTTTCTCATTTAATACTAAATTATTTACAGTAAACCAATTATGGACCATAAGCATAGCATTATTTACGTCGTCAAGCTGCTGTGCACGTCTATCTACTTTAAAAATCAGTGATGTGTCATCAGCAAATAACACCATTTGTGGTCGGGTTTTTAGTAAATGAGGTAAATCATTTATATATACTAAAAATAGGAAGGGCCCCAATATTGAGCCCTGCGGCACACCCATTTTGACTTTTAAACCCAATGAATTCACACCGTTTATTTGAACTTGCTGAAATCTATCATTTAAATATGATTTTATTAAGCTAACAGCGAGTTTACCCAGTCCGTAATGCTCAAGTTTCAAGAGCAGTGTTTCGTAATTCACGCAGTCAAATGCCTTGGATAGATCACAAAAGATGCCTATTGCATCTTGTGCCTCTTCCCATGCGTTAAAGATGTGTTTTAATAAGGTGACACCGGCGTCAGTTGTACAACGTCCTTTGGTGAAACCATACTGTTGATCGTGTAGGATGTTGTTACGATTAAAATGATTGAGCATTTGATTTAACATTACTTTTTCAAACACCTTGCTGAAAACCGGCAAAACCGATACGGGTCTATAATTATTTGTGTCTTTGCTGTCCCCAGATTTGAAAAGTGGAATAACTTTACTGAACTTCATCAAATCCGGGAATACCCCTTGATCTACACACAAATTAAATATTAAAGCTAAGTAGGGTGCAATTGTCTCAATAATGGATTGACAAACTTTAGTAGACATGCCCCACAGATCTTCGGTAATTTTGATCTTAAGTTGCCTGAATGCTTTTATAATAACTATAGGGTCAATATGTTTAAATTTAAATTCCACAGTACAGGCTGAGACATTCGCTCTCAATAATTCTATAGCTAGTGCGGGCGAGGAATTTAACGTTTCTGTAGTTTTGATTGGGATATTGGTAAAGAAAGTTGTAAATTCCTGAGCAACATCGATGTTATCGCTAATGAGACCGCGGGGAGTGTTAAGTGTGAAATCAGTATTACGTGTTTTGTTCCTGTTCGTTTCATTGTTAATAATCTTCCAAACTGTCTTTATTTTATTGTCTGCTGATTTAACCTTGTTACTAATGAATGAAGCTTTAGCTGCTTTGCAGATATTTTTAAAAGTTTTAGAATAAGTAGCAACATACTTATTAAAAGTATCCGTGTTAATATACGGCTTAAGGCCATACAGTTCAAATAATCTATCCCTACTTTTTCTGATTCCTTTAGTTGCCCAGTCACTGAATAAAAACTTAGGGCAAATAGTTTTAGAGTTCTTCTTAAAATAATGATTGAACTCTGTTTGTACCAATGAAAATAATTCTTTATACAAAATATTACCATTAGTCATACTTAGGCCCTGAACACTTAACTTGCTATTTAAAGTTATATTAAACTTATTCAAATTACTCGATGTTATTGGTCTAGTTTGAATCTGCACTTTTTGGATTGGTGTGTTGGACTTAAAATAAACGGTTTGACCGCTGTGATCAGAAGGGAGATAATTTACAATGCCCTTCTCTAGATATTCGCAGAGCTACAGCATATAATCATAGTTATATTACTAAAGGGTTCGAGCTCAGGAGTGGCTCAAGTATATGAGATTTATAAGCACGGTTTCGAAGTACCTACGAGCGCAATGCAATGTGGCGCTATGCGAACCTATCCTTTGTAACCAAGTACCTATTCCTGTATTTCCAACTTAATATTTAGGAGACCAAAAATGTGAGTTCCTTACGCGATACTCGCACGGAAACGGAACATAAACGCTTATATCTTTTGATTGCGTTGACTTAGTAGTTTGATTTTTTTACTGCTTCAAGGGATTGCAGCCCTGAGTATTTGATATTAATTTAAATTTTATAATTCAACGCGTTCCTGATAAAAAGGATCTTGACATACGGACAATGAAGTGATACATGTATAAGTTCCGTTTTTCATTTTGAGGTCCGGACCCCCAAAAAAGGCTCTATTACAAAAACCATGGTCAAAAGATTACTTCAATAGATATGGTGACCATTGAGTCGACGAAATAATAAGTTTGATCAAAATATGACAGAAATAGAAAGAAAGAAAAAGCATTTATTTGCGGCAAACATGACGCATAAAAAAAAAGGACATAAACACACAAAAAAAAAACAACACAATAGACAGCGCAGCCATTTTGGTGGCACATACCTAACGACTTCAGTATCGGCACATTATTGGTCGCTCTGGTCAATAAATATACTATTATGAGCAGATGCGAGCTCGCCACTATATTTAGATCTTAGCTGCATACAGCGGATGAGTGATCGATTTTAAAGCGCTGAATGATATCACTGTTCGAAATAATAAAGAATGTTGTTTTTATTCAGTTTTATTTTTGCTTGTGTCTACTAGGATGTAAAGTTTTATTTTCTAGTATGAATCCACGTGTTATTTTCAACATAGCATAAATCAGCCTATAATGTTCCCACTGCTGGGACACAGACCTCCTCTCTGTGAGAGGGAGTAGATCGTAATCCACCAAGCCCTATAGTGCGATTCTGTAACCATCTCACCGTGAATACTTAGGTGAAGTGAGCGTGGAGTGAGCTGTCATTCCAACTAATGCTAGGGATTGACACTATTGACAGCTCACTCTAAGCTCACTTAACTTAACTTTTCACGGTGACATTTTTACAGAATCGATCGGCAGTGCGGGTTAGTAGATGTCACATGTCTTCGAATTTTTGGTTCTAGGAAATGCCGGTTTCCTCACGATGTTTTCCTTCACCATTTTGAGAACAGTGGTGAAGAAATCAAATACACAAAGTAAAGTGCCAGCCTGGGTTCGAACTAATGACCTTACAACTCGTAAGTCAGGGTCATTACTACTGGGCCACCACTGTTCAGTTTCAACCTTTTCAACACAAGTTTCATAATATGTAATTTGCAGTAGATTATGTGTACATAGTTTAGCTCTGAAACCGTATCAATCAACATTTTATAACAATTCAATATACAACATTCCACATCAACATAAACTCACCCCATCTTCCCATGGGGCTAGGCAGAAACTACAGAACGCCACGATCCTTACCTAATCCTCTTGGCTCATTTACGTTCATATATCTGAAGGACAATAAATTCTCGTAATTTTAAATGTTCAAAATCTAGTCACAGTCGGCGACAAACAATGTCAAAAATGTAGAGAAATTAGAGGTCATCAGAGAGGAGATCGGATGGGCAATTTTTGTAATTTTAAGAACGTTCACAGTCTGATCTCAATTTCCCTACATTTTGACAAGTTTTTGACATTTGTTTGTCGCCGACATGAGATTGCGATTAGATTTTGAACGTTTTAAATTACGAGAATTGACCTTCTGACTGTGAACATTCTTAAAATTACGAGAATTGCCCCTCTGGTCATACAAGCACGCCGGTTGCGATCACTACGCACCTGGACCTTTCTGAAGAACATCGCCAATAAGGTTTACTTAGACAATATAATTTAGGCAAATTGACGAACCCAGTTCGTTGTTATTGCTTGGACAAAGGATCTTTAAATTATAGCATCCCGGAACTACACGAGGCAGTGGCTCGAACCATTTCGTATGGTAACTACACGGTGACCATAGGGTATAATTAATTTAATTCATTTGAGCAGTGCTGAGCACATGCGGTAGATAATATCTTGAATCTTGCTACACATTCCAGTAATAACGTCGCTCAGATTGAAATCCTTAGGAGGAGAGAGATGCAAATAATGGAGATATTTGCTGTTGAACTAACAACATTCGTACTTTAATGTACAGACTACATCAAAAAGATCTACACAGAATGTATCGTAAATTATGCGTGGTCGAATTTAAGGGTGATACAAAACTTCAACACCTATTCGATCTAAATGTATGGGACAGCTGAATTTTTTTTCTCGATTACGATGTTGGTCCCATGAAGAAAGTTGTTCAGTTTGATGGTATGTACCACACCCTTAAATTTTACCACACCTTTATGATACACGCTGTATATTGACAAGAATTTATTTGATTCTCTACAATCTTTGTTTCACAATATTGTTTTCATGTGTACTAAACACACATGTCCACAAAACATATTACACTTTGGCGACATATTTGTAGCTACACACTGATTAATACACAAATTGTAGACAAACAAATGAATTCTTGTCGATGTATAAGTACAAATTTCGGCTGACTCTACATACATCTTGGAATTATACACGACATTATGTACAAAGGTACTTAGCATTACAGCACTAATACTCACATTATGCATCAGACTGCTTCCTTCAGATTGCACTACCTATTAGCTCGAGAATAGCGTTGCTGAATATTTCAAATGCAAAGCTCCGAGTAAACCAATTTTAAAAGTAGTTTCTTTTCTTTTATATTTTCATGGCTCTGTACAAAAAGAGTCACTAAGTCTCCGCTGTCCGTCTATAATAATAATAATATAATAATATCCCTGGACATTTCACGCAGCGCCATCTAGTCCCAAGCTAAGCAACCTAATGCTTGTGTTATGGTAACAAGATGGCTGATAAACTACTTATATACATTTTTTTTTTTTTGTAAATACATACATATTATAGATAGAAAAACACCCAGACTTGGAACAAATACATGTAGGTCATACAAATATTTATTCCGTGCGGGAATCGAACCCGCGACACGCAGCGCAGCAGTCAATCGCTTAACCACTGCGCCAACCGTGCCGTCAGCCGTCTGTCTGTCACAGGACTGTATCTTTTGAGCCGCAATAGGTAGACACTTGAAATTTTCACAGAGTGTGTAGTACTATGGCCGCTGGGACAACAAATAATAAAATAGAATAGAATACTCTTTATTGTACAAAAAAAATAATAAAAATAATAATATAATATTTAGTGTTAAATATTATACGGTTGGCCAAGTTCGAGTTGGACTCGTTCAAGAAGGGTTTCTTCTTGAACGAGTCCAACTCGAACTTGGCCTCTTTTTTAAGAAAGCGCAAAGCGCGCGAAAGCGCTGTTTTTTAGTAAACTCTTTTGTTTTAAATCTCATCTTCTGAGATGTTTAAACTCACGTTAACACTGGGCTGATTTTTCAATCGACAGATAATTTTAATTCGTGTAATAAAATTGACGTCTGAAAGATTTTGTATGGAAGAACTGTCAAAAATTCAAAATTATTCCTCCGATAAAATTTTGGAACAATCAGCACTAAATCTCATTTGACTGCTCTAGTTTCCTCTCAACCTTCTTGTGCCCGCCAGTTAAAAATTTTCTAATTGTCTGATGAATACACTTACTTGATAGAATTAGTCATAGGTTAAGTAAATTGTTTTTCTATGTGCATTAATTTACATAGCTGTAAGATTATTGTTAACAACAATTAAATTTAATTCAATGCCGTGCCATCAATATGACGAAGAAAAACAACAATATTATGGATTTAATCTGAAATAAATCACAATTGTTTATGAATTACTATCCCGCGGCTTCGCGAACAAACATCTAACTAAACATACAAACTTTCTCATTTATAATATTATTATATAGTAGAATCATAACTCAGGACTAGAATTCCGGACCTTTGGAAGACTTACGAGGGGCCGAAGTCAAATCGCATAGACCCGTTAGATACTTTTGAAAAATATTATTGTTATGTAGAAATGTTAGTCCAACATTAACTCAAAAAAAACAGCCTTTAACCCAGGAAAAGAAAAAAAAAACAAACAAAAAGAGAGTTCTTCCATTTAACCTGTCGATGGCACTCTAAATTGTGACAGCTCAGAACTTAGTCACGACCACAGTCTGCCTAGTCTTTTCCCAACTATGTTTGGGTCAGCTCCCTGTCTAACCAGATGCAGCTGAATACCAGTTACTTCCTGCATATCTGACTTTTACAATCCAGTAACTGGAGAAAACGATTCTCCTAGGAAAGACTGGCTATCAGAATTTCAAGTTTCTGAGAGTATTGTACTGAAATAATAAAACATAAGACTGCTTCGTAAAATTCAGTTTGAGTACAGAAATTAAAACAACTTTGCTGCACAAGAGATCCATTATACTTGCACTCGCATTTTATATGGGTGTAAAGCGAAATGGTCTCCTTGAACATTTCAACAGGGACACTTATTTCTTGTGGAGTTATTGTTATGGCATTGTTAGACAAAGAGTTTTGGCTGATACACGTGTATCGTCTTAAAGTATATGTATATGCTACTGAAGGTGACAGACTTGTAGCCAAATTTTGGGCCGACACTATTTAGATTACCATCGACACGATAAGAAGGAGAAAGTATAAACAGCGTGTCAGCGTGTGGTCATATTTTTAGGATGTTGTACAAACCGTCCAACTGAACGACTTTCTTCATGGGACCAACATTGTAATCACGAAAAAGTGATCAGCTGTCCCATATGCCCATACCTTTGTATAAAGACACTTGCCCGGTTGATGGCATTAGGCTCATACCCTATTACGTGAGACTTAAGGGGAACTTGCCAGAGTGGTCAGCGAAATTCAAATTTTCTTACGTTATTCGCAATTTGAAGGTTAGTGTCCGGTGGTAGGTTAAACAAAATATGATTCACCACCGTAACAAGTAGATATGTATTTACAGAATTATAATCATCAATACAATAATACAACCCTCTAAGTTCTTATAACCCTATTGATTGATATTTCTGAAATAATCCTTCTATATAGTTCAACGTACGACCTGCTAATTGCAAATAACGTAAGAAAATTTTAATTTCGCTGACTACCCCCAACTTTGTTTTTTTTTTGTGTTAATGTCCTTTTTTTATGCGTCATGTTTGCCGAAAATAAATGCATTTTCTTTCTTTCTTTTACCCTGGCGCTTCCCTCCTAAACATGACTGGCAAAATGTGGGTGTGTTATAAGTAGACCATTGCCTAACCCTTTGAGGTATACAGGCGTGACGCTATGTGAAAAAGACACTGTTTGTGTTTTGTAGTCCTCTGGCATTATAAAACATGCAATAACCCATTTCAATAGAGCCTAAATGACGTGTCAAGCATAATCATGTCTTAATTATCAAAACTTCGCAAATCGACCTATGTTTGTATATTCATGTTCAACTTGATCTGAACTCCAACTTTACGAGGGTGGAGTAGTTGTTGACACGGGATGAAATAGTTTCACCAAGTATCGTGATTATGATACAAGTTCCACTCAAGTTAACATAGGTGATAGTTTATTTATGTTTTAACAAGCTGCACCCCGCGGTTTCACCCGCATAAGTTTCGATCGCGTGGGAATATTGGGATAAAAAGTAACATGTGTTAATCATGGGTTTAAACTATCTGTGTGCCAAACATCAAAATCCGTTCAGTCGTTTTTGCGTGAAAGAGTAACATACATCCATCCATCCATCCATCCATACAAACTTTCACGTTTACAATATTAGTAGGACAATACAGAATGCTAACCTCTAAATCAGTTCAATTAAATGAAAAGTTACCAACAGTACAATGAAATTAACATACAGTATTGTTTTCTCACGAAGCGACGCGCGCTTGGTTTGTGGTGCCGGGCTGAAATTTAGGCTCCGAGCTGCTACTGTGATAAGCACCTAAAGCATTTCTCACGAACGCGACGCGCGCTTTACTTGTGGTAAACAAGTGTACAAACACGTTGTGAAAGTGTGTGTAAGCGCAGGAGCTCTCGGTACCGTCCGAGACGATAGTGAAGTCGACAGTGTGTGTGTGTGTATGTTGTGTGGTGACGTTACTCGTCTTCAAACACACATTCACAGTTTTTTTGTACATTTGGTTAGACAAATAAAGCGCGCGTGGCTTCGTGAGATAAAGAAACTTGAGAGGTGTCAAGGGACACCCGGATGGAACGAAGTATAACTGGCTTGCTTTCTATAAGAGAGAGAGAGAGAGAGACAGACAGAGAAACACGCGCACGCCGCACGGCTTACAACTATAGCAAAAAGTGTCGTTCCAACTTTTGGTCTTAATTTTTTCCGTCTAGCCCCCTTTCGCAACGCGCGATAAGGAACTTCGTTCCAATACTATAGGTGCTTTATGTGTCTATCTCAGTAGCAGCTCGGAGCCTGGAGTTCGGGCCAGTTGATGGAATTAGGCTCGCCCACTATGACATTTTTTTTTTAATCGTTGCCTCAGACTAGGAATTTCTCCTGTATCGTGGGTGCGTTTACGAACATTTAAACTCACATACACAAACAGCCAGACCCGGAACAACTACTTGTAGGCCATACAAATATTTGTTCCGTGCGGGAATCGAACCGACGACACGCAGCGCAGCAGTCAATCGCTTAAACTCTGCGCCATCGTGTCGTCATGTGTCGACATGGGACTTAAACAAAACTGGCGAAATGTATACTATAGATAGGTTATAGGTATACCGCTGTCAACACATCGGGGATTACAGGCGTGATGTTAATGTTAAACTTGGTTTCAATATTTAAGATAGGTACCCAATCTTTTCGATTTCTCGAACTGACATGTCTGTCTAACACAGTTTCGCCGTTGGCATTTTATTGGAGCTATCTTTAGGAAACTATTCTGCGAACCTATACAGCTTTTTCCAAGAAGGTAAGTAATATAGAGAAAATATTATTTCCAAGAAAAATCACTTTCTGCCAGGATATTTTATTTAATTTATTTATTTAAGGATTACCAACGAGATACATTACCATTATCTTTTCCATTATATAACTTGTATTATTATACATTATTCTGTAATGCGCATTATTACAGGTAGCCACAGCTTACACATTATCGAGTACACATGCTCTGATACGTTGCTAACGCGGCACAGTCATCAACTACCTAACCTTTTCTCAACTATGTTGAGGTTTGCTTTCAAGCTAACCGGATCCAGTGACTATCAGTATTCTACATGGAGCGACTGCCTATATCTATCTGACCTTCACAACCCAGTTGCTAGGTTCCCGGGTCGGGCAAAGATTTACTGTGTTTTTCCATAAGGAATTTCTAAGTAGCCCAGAGTTTATGTAAAGCACGTTAAGTCGTTGGTCCTGCGCCTGATCTCTCTCCAGTCATGTCGGATTGCCGATCTATCGAATTATTAGTGAGTGAGGGAAGAGAGAGTGCATACTGTGTCTGCGCACACACTTATGCACTATAATGTCTCCCGTGCCCAAGGTTAAACTCCGATGAGATGGGTCGCCATGGCCAAAATTCCACCAGTCGGTATCCATCATCTGCCTAGCCTTTTCCCAACTATGTTGGGGTCGGCTTCCAGTCTAACCGGATGCAGCTGAATACCAGTATTTTACATGGAGCGACTGCCTATCTGACCTCCACAACCCAGTTATTGGGTAATACAATACCCCTTGGTAAGACTGGTTGTCAGACTTTCGGGCTTCTGACTACCCCTAACGACTGTCAAAGATCCACGAATGACAGCCGGGACCAAGTCGGTATCCAAAGTCATCTCAACACCTCCCTCCCCTGAATTTGTATATATATCTTGTATATTATAAGTACATATTATAGTAAATAGTATGTATGTGGTGTATAACCTATTTATGTACCAAGTTTTAATAGTTTGTTATCATTATTCCTCTCAAGCTATCTCTTTACCACACTTGGTTGACTGGTAGAGAATGCCTAAGGCATTAAGTAAGTCCGCCTTTGTACCTTTTTGTGCGAGACGTTTAAATAAATAAATTCGGTCTCAACGCCTATTATTATGATAACTAGGTTACACGATACCCTTGATAAAGTAGGTTGTTAGACTTTCAGGCTTCTAAATACCAGTAACAGACAAAACCCTACGTATAACAGCTGGAACCGACGGCGACGGCTTAACGTGATTTCCGAGGCACGGAAGGTTGTCGGTATGAAAATGAATGCTTATAACAAAGCGTTGTAGAAAAGCGAAAACCATATTTTCTTACGCTCCCTAACATTTGACGTCGTTGACGAAGGTTCCTTTCAACCCCAGAAGGCATTACTAAGCGTTTTCACTAACACGTATATAACCTTTTAAAAAGTCCACAGTACATGATTGTGATTCCATTACTTTTCATTGTTTCACAGACTGAATTACGAAGGGTTATCAAACAAAATGGTGGTTCAATCGACAATACTTCATTTTGATAGAGCGCCGAGGTCAGTGTGGGCGGCCATTTTAGAGACCTATTATTGTTTACGCATGGAAGCTAAAAGTTATTTGTTTTTAGCACGTTTGATGAACATCGTGTAGATATACGAATACTGGATGTGCTCGCGGCCTTCAGTGATGATAACAGTGTTTCTTCAGATAAGTATCCTCTGAGATTTAATTCGTTTTAGGGCCAATTTTTAACCTTCTTTTCTGAGGAATAAAAATTTGGCGGTATAGTAGCTTTTGTATTTATTTGAACATAAAACGGCCAAGACCAATTACATTAGTTAAGTACAATAAAAAAAAGTATACAACTACTCGCTAGTTATGCGCTCAACTCACAATACTCCAGACGTCATACTGACAAGATCTTCTTCCATTTACCCGCGAACACATCACAGACAGGCTTAGCGTCCAAGAGAGCGCGTTGTAAAGATAGTATGTCAAACCGACATATTTATTATTCACATAAAAGTTATCTGATGATTGAAAAGTCGGTCCTTATGGAAAACTTGGCACACCGACAGGCTGTCTACCGTATGCATAACATATTCAGCCTATGTTCCCACTGCTGGGACACAGGTCTCCTCTCTGTGAGAGGGGCTGGGCCGTGATTCACCACGTGAACTCAGTCATCATCTGCCTAGCCTTTTCCCAACTATGTTGGGGTCGGCTTCCAGCCTAACCGGATGCAGCTGAATACCAGTATTTTACATGGAGCGACTGCCTATCTGACCTCCACAACCCAGTAACTGTGTAATACGATACCCCTTGGTAAGACTGGTTGTCAGACTTTCGGGCTACTGACGACCCGTAACGACTGTCAAAGATCCACGAATGACAGCCGGGACCAACGGCTTAACGTGCTTTCTGGCACGGAGGGGTCTTGGTTTTTGAAAATGGTCACCCATCCACGGACCAACCGCGGCAAGCGTAGCTTATCCTGATCGATCGACCCGTGCGGCTGTTATTACTTAACCACGTGAACTCAGTGCGGATTGGTAAATGTCACATTTCTTCGAATTTTTGTTTCTAGACCAGCCGGTTTCCTCACGATGTTTTCCTTCACCGTTTTGAGAGCAGTGGTGAATTGATAATGAAATTATTTACACAAACTGAAACGTCTGCTCGAGGTCGACCCCATGACCTGCAACCCGTAAGCTGGAGATGTAACCACTGGGCCACCACGTCTCTTTTTAAAACGTCTTATATTTCCACTCTTACACTGAGTACGTATAGTTTTTATTATATTTGTTGGTATATTGGCGTGGCTAGCTGACATATTGCAAGTAATTTAATTTTATGTTATGTGCCTTAATTGTAATGTTAATTACTTAACGCCGAGTATTGTATAGTATCAAGTATTTTATAACTGAACAGACAGCTGTGCTGCTGGGGAGTTTGTTGCGCCACTTCTTCTTCCCAGCGATAGCACTAGGAAGTGGTGAAGGGCGGGCGTTTTTGGGGGACTGTCTTTTGTAATTTTGACGTTCGAAAAGTGCTGATTCTCAGCCTAAGACTTTTGATTTTGACTCCATTACCCCAAAAACAAAGGCACACTAATGACATATTCAAGCAAAACCAGGCAGAACCTCAGACATCTAGTCTAGCTACAAAGCAAAATAATTACCTATTCATATCAAGTTTATACAGCAAGCGCCATTTTAAAAAACACTTTTTGTTCTAAAACCTTCTGACACCGACCGGTTGGCCGGTGAAGCAGAAAAAGCCATCAGCAGCGCCCCGCGATGTCGACAGGAAAAATATGGGCGCATTGAAAATATATTTCCTTCCTTCTCTTTTTACTTTTGGTGTCAAATTAACGAGCATTGAAAGGCTGATGATATTTCTACCGACTACTTTGGGACTGTGAAAAACCGTTTTTTCAATTATTTGTACGTTTGACTCGGAGTACGTTTCATCGCAATGTCAATCAATACTTAAGATTGTCGATAACAGTGCTTTTCTTGATTTTTTAGTATTGGATCGAAGTTCCTTATCGCGCGTTGCGAAAGGGGGCTAGACGGAAAAATTAAGACCAAAAGTTGGAACGACACTTTTTACTATAGTTGTAAGCCGTGCGGCGTGCGCGTGTTTCTCTGTCTGTTTCTCTCTGTCTCTTTGAACTTCGTTCCATCCGGGTGTCCCTTGACACCTCTCAAGTTTTTTTGTTTAGCTTAGGTTTACTTTTCAATTGAAATCTTTGTAAATTACTTTTAGCATGCTATTCATGGAGAGAGCAGTGGTGACTCAGTGGTAACTGGCGCGACTTACGAGTTGTAGGTCGTAGGTTCGAACCCAGACTTTATTTGTATAATTTATTTTGTCACATTTTAGTCGAATACTATATAATAGATGATGTTCTTCAGAAAGATCAGCCGGTCGATTCTGTAAAAATCTCACCGTGAAAACTCAAGTGAAGTGAGCTTGATGTGCCCCCTGTAAGCCCCCTGGTCATACACGCACGCCGGTCGCGAGTACTACGCACCAACAGTGCGATTCTGTAACCATCTCACCGTGAAAACTTAGGTGAAGTGAGCGTGGAGTGAGCTGTCATTCCAAATAATGCTAGGGATTGACACTACTGACCACTCACATCAAGCTCACTTCACTTGGGTTTTCACGGTGAGATTTTTACAGAATCGACCGGCTGACCTTTCTGAACAACATCATCATACATACAGTATGTCTTTATTCGACATCAGATGTATGAACGTAAACCAAGCCAAAGGAGTAGGGTAGCGGGACCATCCGGGTAGCGGGACCATCCGAAAGGGTTTACCGCTGCCCTGGAACATAAAGGGCTAAGGAAGGAACACGGGTAGGTTTTAGTCAGTAAAAGTCTGACACTCCCTTCTGCTCCACCCAGAGCGGGAGGAGTCATTTGATGATTTCCCATCCTCAAAAAAAAAAAAAAAAAAGCCAAAGGAGTAGGTATGTGAGGATCGTAGCAGATAGCGTTCTGTACTTTCTGCCTACCCCTATTGGGAAGAGGGCATAAGCTTATGTATACATAGTAACTTGTAAGTTAATTAATATATATCATGTATACTATTACACAGTCGGTCAAAATGAACCTTTGCATGGCTTCATCGAGCGACCAATCATTTTTCCAATTATCATCAGAAAATAGCCAATAATAAGGCTTCCTGCAAACGCCGCAGATAGGCCATTATATCACGTAGGAGTACATTCAGTTACCGACCACTGCACTCAAACACGTACGCAATTTTGTGGCCATTTAAAATCGTATGAATCAATTTTTTTTTATGAAACTTGATTGAAAGCTGGATCGATTCGATATTGATTGATATGACATGATTGATTCGAGAGAGCAGATTTGATGGGGAATTGGTGTTACCGCTAATGTATTTTGAGAGGTTTGAATTATTCATTTCTAGTGTTTGTATTTTTAAGAATAATTATTCTATTTGTTTATATAGTTTAAAACAAAGATGCACTTACAAGTTTTAGTTGCAATAATCAAAATCAACCAATTTTTAGAGGATATAACGAGAATACTGGTTTGTGGAGGTCAGATAGGCATTAATTCTTGTACTCAGGTGCATTCGGTCAGACTGGAAACCTAACCGAAGCCAACATAGTTGGGAAAAGGCTAGGCAGATTAATTGATAACGTGTATGGGTACTGTGACTTAAAATGCCAAAACAATACATAGCCACGCGAGCGAGGCCGCGGTCACAGCTAGTCATGAATAAAGTTGTACATACATTGTTCAGTTTATTAACGCAGGCTACGTTGATAAACTGAAAAAAAACAACCGACTTCCAAAAAAGACACTACAAAGTAAGTTAAAATATATAGTTAAAATATATAATCAATTACCAAAAGCAATTAAAATGAACAAAAATTGAATATATTTATAAATAAACTAAAACAATACCTAGTCCACAAATGCTATTATAATATTAATGAATATTTTAATGATAAATAAAATGAATACCAAAAATAATAAAGTTGAAGTGAGTAGTAGTAAAAACATTAATATTATACTTTTTCAAATAATAATATAATAATAGCCCTCTTCCTCTATTCTATCTTGCTGTGCCCGACAGTGTCCACAATGATCTAAAATTACGTATATTTTGTAATGTACCTACCACCTAAGTTCACATTGTGGAATGCAAATAAATGTATTGAGTATTGAGTATTGAAGTGAAAAATAACAAATTTCGGAAGTCGGTGTCGTTGGGTTCGCATTTTCGTTGTTTGCCACCGACTAAGTTATTTTTCACTTTGTAGTGTCTTTTTTGGGAGTCGGTTGTTTTTTTTTTTTTTTTAAAAAGTTTTTATTTTTGACTTTTAAGTTGTAATTTTTACCAGTAATTTTGGTTTAAAAACCAAACTACTGAACCGTTTTTGATGAAATTTCTATGGGACCAATCTGAAAAAATATATATCCTTACAAATAAAAAATGGCTTTTATGTAACAGAGTTCTGATAACAAACATTAAAAAAAAATACAGTCGAATTGAGGACCTCCTCCTTTTTTGAAGTCCGTTAAAAAATGTATACTTTTCTTTTTCATCTCTTCTTGCTCGTTTTATTCTTTCTTTCTTTCTTTGTACTCCACCAAGTAGGTACCTAAACTCTTGATTTTTAATCTAATTTATACTAAGTAAGGTAGACTATACTGTACGCAGGAGATATTATAATTTAAGAAATATATTCGCAACCTT
Organism: Apamea sordens; assembly: GCA_945859715.1. NCBI lineage: Eukaryota > Metazoa > Arthropoda > Insecta > Lepidoptera > Noctuidae > Apamea > Apamea sordens. The sequence continues at coordinate 6,246,571 of OX244002.1, forward strand.
TAAGAACTATAATTTTATTCTAGTAAATTAAAAATCAGAGTCTAACAAGTTATGTCAATCTTCCAGTCTTCCATCCATTCCGTCCATTTAAGATCACCAGACTATCTAGTCGTGTGCTTTGACTCTAAAGTTAGATTAAATTAAGCTCTTAAACTAATATACTCAAGTCAAAGTCCAAAAGATTCTCTCGGAAAGCGTATCAAAAAGGATGAAGTAACTCTTAAAGTCACAGCTAAGTATCCTGTCGGACTAATCTTCTAAACTAGTTGCACTTTTTTGAGTCCGTCGCGCGTCTTAACCCTCTCGCTATCAAAGCTCGGTCGCTCTTAAAAAGCTCATTTATACGAAGAGAATATCTAGCCTCCAAAAGATGACGAAAAAGTTGACTTTTTTAAATAGTACGTCCTCCAGACCGAATTTTTCGGCCATAGCAGCCAATGGCGCCGATTCCCTTGTTCACAAACTAAACCAAATTTAAGTTCAGTGCATCTTTTTCTTTCTATTTCATTAAGAAAAGGACACAAGATAAAATATTAGTTTAGTCCTGTCAAATTAAGATAGGTACTCCATAGACAGATTAGACGTGATTAAAAACATGGCTACTAAAAATACGTCAATTTACGCCAGGCGCTGACTAGTTTGACAGGACTAAACTAAAATTTATCTTCTGTCCTTTTTTATATTAAATAGAAAGAAAAATATGCATCGAACTTAAATTTAGTTTAGTTTGTGAACAAGGGAATCAGCGCCATTCTCAACGGAGACTAGCCATGTAAGAAAACCTATATAATTTTGTGACTTTAAACTTGTATACAAATTCCGAAATATGATCTTGGGCGCCTCCACCACATATAGAGGACTAGACGAGCCCTCTGAGGTAACGGGAGGAATCAAACAACGTTACGACTCCTTAAGATTATATTATGAGCACGTCTTTACATATTTACGTCTAAATTGTCACTGACTGTTCTAAAACAAAAATCCTAATATAAAATAATTGACACTAGCCTGAATGTTCGAATGTTATGAATAAAATTCTTGTTTAGAAGCGGGAGTATACCAGTCCTTTTATTCAAGGATGGGCGTAGCTCATGTAGCTAGGCTTGTCTGCCGAAGACGACCTCATATGATGTAGGCCGGCTATATTTTATGAGGTCGTCTTCGGCAGACAAGCCTCTACAGTACGCAGGAGATATTATAGTGCACAATTGTGTGCGCAGACACAGGTGCACTCTCTATTTCCGCGCTCTCATAGTCCGATGGGTTGGCAATCCGACACGAGCGAAGAGAGTTCAGGTGCAGGACCAACGGCTCCATGCGCTTTCCGAGGGTACACACCGCCAACTTCCAAACTCCGGGCTTGTCACTGAGTAATTCCTAATGGAATAAAACACTTTGCTCGACCTGGGAATTGAACCCCATGCTCAACAGCCGCGCTTGCGGCCACAAGACCAAAGGGGCAGTAAAAACAGACAGGTAGGTACAAAAAAAAGTACCTACGTACCTTCATGACGAAAGATGACTTTTGTCTCACCTCCAAAAGTTTCAAGCGTCTATGTTAACAAAAACCTTATTTCGAGTTGTCAAATCGCAGTTGAGAGAATCTATTAAAAAGCGCTGTATGACATAATCGTAAGCAAGTATTGGTTTCTCACTTGAATGTGCGTGCGATAATCTCCTGGCGAGTATCGCATACGACATGTTGTACATTGAGTTTATCGCCGGGCGAAAAACTTTCATGGTGTAAAAAGACCCTTTCATTTTTCACTCAGTATACTTTGTAAAAGCAACCTGCAACCAGAGATCCCAATTTTACGAGAAACGGTAACATAAAAGTAAGTCGCCTCCTCTCACGTCCAATTAAGCCGATATTAAAATCTAGTTCTTTTAGCATCTGAAAAGGCTACAGACGTAGAAAATATACTTCAGAATTATGTGGAAGACTGAATGGATTTAAACAGCTTTTGATGTTTTAGTATGTGAAAGAAATCTTTTATAAGTTGGAGTATAAAAACTTATTGAGTTACTTTACCTTCGTTAAAAGACTCGTTTGTAATAACCTCAGTAAATTTTGACATTTAATAACTTTATTATTATATATCAAAATTAACTTAGGTAAGTAATTAGATGAGATTAGTTGTTACATGAGGAAAATCTTTTGTGAAAAGTTTTCTTTGGGATGATTTAATTAACGAAAAAATAATGTAATTAAATTCTAGTATCTAGTTTGATTTTAAAATCACAATGCAAACTAAACCTAACACCATCAGCACAAAAATAAATGTGTGGGACGTGAGATTTTAAATCGCGGATCGCCGGCGATTTCAAAATATCACGTTCACACGATTATTTTCTTTAATGGCCAACAAATATTTACACAGTTACAATTCTAAAATAATATTTTACTTAAATCTAAGGTTAGTGTAACAATGTCTTATAGGTTAACACCGTATGCCCCATAAACATAATAATAATTTCACATACTATACCTACTATACAATTAATAACTAAGTAAGGAAACAAAAGAATCAAGTTTAAAGTACTTAACGTGATTACAAGAATTAAAAAAACAACATAAAAAATCAAATAAAATATAATTGGACATAAGTTTTGACAGCTGATTTTGTCGCTAGCGATTTATTCATTTACTTGGTAAAAAAAACATGCACAGTTAAATTTCAATTTAAATAGACGTAAGTATATTTACAATCAGCGGTGTCAAAATATTATACAGACGCCAGCAGGTCAAGCTACCCGAAACTGTCAAATTTTCCCAATCAACTTTGAACCTTAATGCTTTAGAGGCGGTAAAGTTGAAAATCTATTAAAGAAATTTGACAGATTGTAGTAGCTTGATGTGCTGGCGTTTGTACTGTGGACACGAGGTTTTAAAATCGCCAGCAAATCGCCGGTGACTAAAGTCAGAAAACCAAACAAATGTTTTCTCAGTGCAATCGTGATTTATAATCTAGAAGCTCACGTTGTGACCGCTGTATATGACCAGCGCCCGTATACAATGCCAGTAATACGATATTATATTTTCCGACCGAATCGAACGATGCGTTCGATTCCAATTTCGAGTCGCAATCATAAATTGTTACAACTGGACATAAAAACGAGGAGAACAAATAAGATTTATTCCATGTGATGTCCAAAAGTTACCAGGTTTGAGCAGACCAGCTCAATTTCTAAATTAATTGATTAGAAATTAAAAATTGCTCAGTTTTTCACAGGTTCTTATTTGTAAAAATATGAATGCTTTTCAGTATATAAATTACAGTGGGAACCGCATCAAAATCCATGAAGTTTGTAATTTGGAGAAGTAGCCTTTTTGGCCTCGAACGGGTCTTTTTTGTTTTGTTAATATTATTGGTTGGTTTTAATGTTAATTTAGTTAGTTTGAATTCCTCCTTTTTTCCTGTTTGTATTCCTGTGCGTGTCCTAAATAAAATATTTTACTTTCTTTATTTTTTTTACTAACTCTGTTAAAATTAACATTAAAAAACTATCGTTTGCTATAGTATGGACTAGTGTTTTCTACGATAAGACTCATAATCCACACATTCCAATGGACACGTAATCCATTGGAATATGACTGAGGTAATATATTACAAAGAAAAGCGTGTAACCGAATCGAACGTCGAATAATTTATCGGCAGGTGCTGACTGAGGAGGCTGCAAGAACGAAAATATTGCTAAGGCGTATACTCAGCGCTAGCACAGCAGCTTTGCATGCAAATGTTTGGTTAAAATGGAAATACATGCACATAGCCTGCAACAGGACCGATTTTGTAGTCGCAAGGCTCCTTTCCACGGGCAAAGGGAAATTCAACGGTTAAACCCTGTATATTGAAACCGTAATCAAGTTACTGAACAGTAAAATAGGGGACTGAATATCTCATGATTATTGGTTTTAGGGTTCCGTAACCAGAGGGTACACAACGGGACCCTGTTCGCTGTATCTTTTGAACCGTAATAAGCAGACACTAGAAAACACGCAGTATGTGATAGTATGCCCGCTTTAACAAGCAATAACAAAAAAAAAGTTAAAGTAAGTAATGAATAAGCTCATTTCTTTTACGGGGACCTACCCCGTAAAAGAAATGAGCTTATTTCGGCGTTTAGTGCTCAAAAACACGCGACCCGCGTCAACAGTAGAGGCGTCTTCGCGTCTTTGAGCACTGCTCAAATACACGAACGGCATGTTATCGACGGTGGACGTAGATGGATGTCTAAGGCACTAAAGGCCTATTCAGGCATAAGCGATATTTCTGTCGCGCTTGATAGCGATACTGGTCCAAAGTTACTAACCAGAAGACAGACCAGTGTCGATACCGAGCGCGACAGCGATATCTCTTATCCTACTAATATTATAAGCGTGAAAGTTTGTATGGATGGATGGATGGATTTTTGTTACTCTTTCACGCAAAAACTACTGAACAGATTTGAATGACATTTGGCACACAGATGGTTTATAACCAGGATTAACATATTGGATATATTTTATCCCGATATTCCCACGGGATCTAAACTTATGCGGTTGAAACCGCGGGGCGCAGCTAGTCTCTAAATAAGCCTTTATTCGAAAGAGTAACGTTCTGCATTTACACTTCAGCGCCAAACCAAACCGCACCACTTTAAAATAATTCTTTAGGGACTTTGACAGATGTGTATTGACGAGCATTTCCAACCATTTTGTTAGTCGCTGCTAAATCGTTGGGACCGGTTACAAATCGTTTTTGGACTAACCTATTTAGCCGGCGACCTAAATGTCCACGGTCGTAGCAGTATTTGTTTAGCCGTTTACAGGAACGGAAGTGGATATTTTATTGAAAGGTATTTTTGGGGGAACCTGGGAATGCTCTTTAGGTTGTGTCTGTTTAAAGATTTCGTGAAAGTTTATGGTATTGTTTGTTTGTGAGAAGTTAAAGAAAAATGCTCCCAATTAGTATGATAACAAGGAAGTTTAATAACTAAACAGTAATCTATTGTAATGTGTTTTCTCTAAATGATAGCATCTATCATCAATTTCTGTAAGTTTTCTGGCCAGTCAATATACATAGGAATTGTTAGGTAGCACTCTCACTTAAAATGAACATGTAACTATGTATAGGTACTACCTACATTTGCCGCAAAACCGTAACTCTTTCTTAATCATGACCATAAAGTGCAATCTCATTTAGCAGATTCTCATGCATGTAAGGTGACTTAATACGACAAAAGCTGAACAGTAGATATATTCGGTAAAAATCTCAGCGTGAAAACTTAGGTGAAGTGAGCTGTATTAATCCCTAGCATCAGTTCAAAACTCACCTCACCTAAGTTTTCACGGTGAGTTTTTTACACAATAGACCAGCTGTTACGGTCTCCCCGCAACGTCAAAATCACTGTGAAAGGGCACTTTGTTTATATAAAACCAAGTAGATACCTAAAAAAGCACCATGCTACGTTAAAACGTAGCATGGTGCGTTTGGTGCTTACCTACTTGGTTTAGTAAATAGTTATAATTAGTAAAAAGTATTTAGATTAATTCGTTGTAAAAAAATATCGAGTATTCTAGATTGGGTTAGATAAGCCCAACTCATTAGTAAAAAGTAAAATGTCCGAAACTGCTGCGTAGTGCCTTATAATAAAAACAGCACCCTAATTGCGTAACACACGATCAATCGGAATCGGTTTCATTTTGACAGTTCAACAACATTCATTGCGTTATTTACGTGTTGAGCAGACACATTTTTAGCAATTTGCTTCAAATTTATTCGGATTCCGATTGATTGTATGTTACACAATTAGGGAGCTTTTTTCTCTTCACATACTTAGCAGAACCCAACATCTTAGCTGTCAATAAACAAAACCCAAAACAGAGGGAAAATCAATAAACCCCTTTGATTCAGTCTATTGTCTGCCGCTGACAAAGGAAACTCGATTAACCTTTCCGACAAAAAACCATCGACGGGCCCCACTCCTTAAGGCCCATTTTCCCCAATCCCATACATATGAGTAAGTAGTTTAATTTGACATAAGCCAGGATTGTAATTGAAATCGAGCGTTTGGGGACAATCGGCTAATTGGACGTAGACTCAACTGACTGTGCATGGTCCACCGCGGATTAAGGCCCGCTGTGATTAGTCCAAATTGGCATAAATTGTGGTTTGCGGTCTCTTTGTAGATTTTAGTTAACGCGGATAGTTTGAGGTTAGCTGTTGTTAGTGCGCGGCATTAGTGGGTCAGAGGTGTTACCGGGTATCTGTTTGAACGGTTACGAGTGTTGATGTGTATCGTATTTTTTTTTATGAAACCTATTTATGGGTGGGCCTTTTTTGATACGGAAGTAGAACAAACATTGATGTTCGCAATGGTGCAGTTACACCAGAAGGCCAATTCTCGTAATTTAAACGTTCAAAATCTAGTCGCAACCTTATCTCGGCGACAAACAAATGTCAAAAACTTGTCAAAATGTAAGGAAATTAGAGGTATTTTTGACAGATTGAGACTGAGATCACTGTGGACGTTCTTAAAATTACGAGAATTGCCCCTCTGATCTCTCTTTCATAGCGTCCGTATATCCACTATCTACTTACCTACTAGATAAATAAAAAAATAGAAGAGAGAGAAGTTAACCCGAGCTTCAGGCGACAGACCTTATAATTTTTCAGTAGTGTTTATATTAAAGTAGATATTGGGTGTTTTATCATCTTCTAACGTTACGATATTATCGTGGACGTCCACGGCATCACGATAATACAGGGAAGTGAAATGCATGGAAATATATAAAGACGGTTTTAATATACCGTCCACGATAACATTAATAATAATAATAAGAGCCCTGACCACCGGTAGCTTGGACCCTGTTCCCGATACCGGTGGGCTACTATTTTTTATATTTTTAAATGTTTTTTTATCTTTTTGTTTACAAAAATATATAAAAATGTAATTTGTATGTATAATAAATGTAATAAAGGAATAATAATAGTAATATCCCTGGACATTTCACACAGCGCCATCTAGTCCCAGTCCCTATCGCCGTCTACATTATAACGGGCACGTATTTCCATACATTTTATGGACATCCACGATTATATCCTCACGATAGTAATTGTTACAGTAATTGTTGCGGACATAAGGATTGGAGCCAGGAGGTTCAAGAGCAATTGAAATTGATAGTAACTGCTTTCAAAACATTCCGAATGTCATAAAACAACCATAATAGAAAACATATGCACATTAACACACAGTAACATAGTTCCAGGGTATCTCCACGAGGCGCAGGAACCACGCAAACGTTCCCTTTTGAAACAATCTAATTCCAAGTTGAATGAAGTTAAGCGACGCGTGCCCTCATAATTATCAAGTAACAGGGCCCGACATGGGCAACCAAGTAAATACGTTCTGAAGTTTAGTGAGCACTATGTATTGTGGCGTATAAATAGCAACTTTGTCTGAGTTATGGAATGTCTGAAACTCGCAAATCCGATTATCCGATTAACTTATGAATTCTGCTATATTATCCAAACTAATATTATAAATGCGAAAGTAACTCTGTCTGTCTGTCTTTGCTTCACGCCTAAACTACTGAACCGATTTGTGTGAAATTTGGTACAGACATAGTTTGGAACTTGAGAATGGACATAGGATAGTTTTTATTACAAAAAATAAAATAAAAAATAAAATAAAATTTATTCCGGACATACAGCGCCATCTATTGGTCAAGAGTCGGTGTCATCTATTGGTGAAGTCACTATTCCACGCGAACGAAGTCGCGGGCAAAAGCTAGTACAAGATGAAGACGACAAAACAACAATAAATTAAATCTAATGACGTTCCCAGTCAGCGTACAAAAATTCACTGAAATATATTCAATAAGTAGTTTAGTTACTATAGCTAGTCAAAGATTGGCAAAGCCCACAGTGGGCCCATCTTTGCAAAAATCACTTTTTTAATTTCGGTGCTAGGATCGGATATAGATGAGGACCAAAAATTCGAAGACATGTGATTTCTACCAACCCGCACTGGGCCCGGTAGATTACAGCCCACTCCCTCTCACAGAGAGGAGGCCTGTGTCCCAGCGGTGGGAACATTATAGGCTGCTTAAGAGGTTTTAGGCGATTACCCCAGATCTAAAGTAATGATTTGGTTTATCGTTATAATTGTGAGAAAATTACCCGATGTTCGCTTTCAAAATCGTGTCCAATCGGTCGAAGGGGTCCGGTATAAAACGATACGCCCGGGAATATTTAATAAGAACAAAATGTCAATCACGTCGGCAGGACCCTTTAATTTGAGTCAACGGTTGGTGGGACCGGACCTTTTCCCTTCAATGTGTGATCACCTTTTACTCTACCTGAATAAAGATAGGATTTGACGATCAGTTTATTGATTAGCTAGTTCCTTAAAGGACTCTGAGTGTCTTTGTTTTTGTAACCGCACGGTGATTATTAGGGGAAGTTTCTGCCCACATAAATGGTGGTAATCCTACGAGTATTATAAACGTCAAAGTTTGTATGGATGGATGGATGTTTGTAACAATTTCACGCAACAACTACTAAACGGATTTGGATGAAAATTGGCACACAGATGGTTTATAATCAAGATTAACACATAGGATATTTTTTATCCCGATATTCCCACGAGATCGAAACTTATGCGGGTGAAACCGCGGGGCGCAGCTAGTACAAAATAATTATACTTAGTAGTGTTAGAAGGAACAAGCAATGATTAAACAACTTTGGTTAATGAGTTTTGGCAATTTTTAGATCGTTTGGTCTTTGTTTTTGAGAGCACTGATAGCCCAGTGGTAAAGGCCTTACGATTCGTAGGTCATGGGTTCCAGGCATTCGCATTACTTTGTGTAAATAATGTCATCAACCCCTACTCTCAAAACGGTGAAGGATAACATTGTGAGGAAACCGCCATGTCCTAGAACCAAAAACTCGAAGACGTGTGACATCCGCCAACCCGCAGTGGGCCTGCGTGGTAGGTTCTTGGGCTTCTTTCTGATATCTATGATTACAGCATACTCTCTCTCGAAGAAAGGAAGCCTGAAGGCCATTTCCCGTTATTAAAAACGTTCAAAATCTAGTCGCAATCTCATCTCAGCGACAATCAATGTCAAAAATTTGCCAAAAATGTATGGAAATTAGAGCTATTTTTGACAGATTGAGGCTGAGATCAGACTGTCAACGTTCTTTAAATTACGAGAATTGCCCCTTTGGTCTTTGTTTTCGGCGCGTTTAAACATTAAAACATAATTGTGTGTGAATTTTCATCAAATCATTAATTAACATATAAAACTGTGCAGTTTACCTTAATTACTGGGTTAATAAATTATTGCCGCGGTCATGGCTGTCACGTCAAACACGTTAAAGCGTTAAGTGTCATTAACACGAAAAAGGTATAAAAATTATTAAACACTTCATTTAAAAATAATTCAAGCCTATTATTGTCACGCTGCACGGCAAAGGCAGCCCTTTAGGTAGGCCTTTGCCCTGCAGCGTGATCAATGCTCGTGCCTTCTCTGTATCAGAAGAGTCTGATACACAGAAGGCACGAGCTTTGATCACTACGCTTGCTCAAGATGGGTTGTCAGCTTCAAACTTATATTGACTATAAGTCCAGCAGTGCGATTCTGTAACCATCTCACCGTGAAAACTTAGGTGAAGTGAGCGTGGAGTGAGCTGTCATTCCAACTAATGCTAAGGATTGACACTATTGACAGCTCACTGTAAGCTCACTTCACCCAACTTTTCACGGTGAGATTTTTACAGAATCGATCGGCAGGTTTCCTCACGATGTTTTTCCTTCATCGGTGTCAGTAATATCCAAGGTACTCTCAGTATTTAAATCGAAAAGTACACATTGGTACTTGCCCGGATTTGAACCCACAACCTCGAGCATGAGAGTCGATGCCTTAACCAGTGGGCCATCACGACAACACTTTATTAAAAAGAAATAATTTCCTAAGTGAAAACGTCATTATAACTTAGGTATCGTGAGTGCAGTAGCAAACGCGTAGGGACTGGCGTGCGAGGGGTCGTGGGTTGCTTACCGGTTGCACTAATGACCCACTCCTTGCACAAGCACACTTCGCTCAGGTTACCACCTGAGCGAAGTGTGCTTGTGCAAGGAGTAGGTAAGACTCCCCCACATTTCTTACCTGTATAGTAGACCAGCGGGGTGATTGCGTAAAATAACACTAACAGTAGCAATGCATTTCATGACAGTTCAACAAACTTTTCTAAAATATGAATCAATGTATTAAGCATTAATATCCTTCAAAATGATTAAATCATAAATCATAAAGTTTATTTGTAAAACATAGGTATACAATAAGTAGGTCATACATATAAAATAGTACGCTATGTTTTGTCTTAAGACATACAAATATGGTAACATGCAAAGTAGTTAGGCTAAACAAAATGTCATTAATAAATAGAAACATAGTATTATTAATAAAAGAAATGTCAGATGTGAAAATTTTAAATGCAGCATTAATAATTATTATAACTCTTTATCGTGATTTAGATTATGATTTAAACTGTGTTACGCGATTAGGGTGTTGGTAGATTTTACAAGGATTTTGTAATACGTATATTGATTTTAAAGAGTATCATTGGAGTTTCTTGGCCATTCTTCATGGAGAAGAATAGGCAAGAAACTCCAATGACACAGAGAGATCTACTTTTTGGAATGGACTACTAGCTTCAACTTTCTGACTAACTGACCGAATTCATAACAGTTCAAAAGAGCCTGTAAATGGTTTAATTGAAATAAATGCTTTGTGTTTGAACGGGGATACATTTCTTTGTGGCTCTAAGGACCAGATACTAACTAACAGACCTCTCTGTAATATACGGTATTTACAGAGAGGTCGGTATATTAGAGGCTGTACCTAACCTGAAGGCCAATTCTCGTAATTTAAAACGTTCAAAATCTAGTCGCAGTCTCACCTCGGCGACAAAAAAATTTCAAACACTTGTCAAAAATGTAGGAACATTAGAGATTATTTTGACAGATTGAGACTGAGATCAGACTGTGAACGATCTTAAAATTACCAGAATTGCCCCTCTGAAATGGTTGTAGCATGCAACCTCCGGGAGTTTGTTAAAAATTAATGGCGTTATAAATAAAAGACAAACATTCATTTGTATTAAGAATAGAGAAAAAAGGGCACGGAGTCAGATTAGCTGACTAATGAAGAAAAATATAAAAATGTACTAAAACATAGAACGGTTTTCTAAGAATAATTATATGGTTTACGATAATTTATTTCACTCAAAAAGAATACACTTATTCACTGCTATGAGGAAAAACATACAAATTATTATAGGCGAAGGTTTCGCTGGGTTGTGAACAAAAATTAAGATATAAAATAAAAAATAAAATAAAAAAGAGTACTTACAGACTTACAATTCAAACATTATTCTGAATATGGTACTTTAATAGCATTTTAAAAGTGGGAAGTGATTTTGATTCCTTAATTGCTGTAGTGGAGTTATTACGACATTACGACAGTCTTTCTACCGTAGTTGGTCCTCGGTGCTCTTAAAATGGTATGGTTAGCCTACCTCGCATATGACAAGCCTTCGTTTAATTTACCATCCCGGCACTGCGAGCTCGTAAAGAGCTCACAGTATCCAGTTCTTTTAGCGCGAGCCTAACTTAACAATATTTCAATATCGTGAAATCAATTATTGATAAATTCCTTTTAGCCTTTCTTTCCTACTGCAAAATTAATTAAATCTTTAATCAGTAGTAACAATCCGACAGAAATCCAATAAGTTAATTAAAGTGTGTTCACAGCTAGAATCTAGACCGTATTGTGCAAACTAGACGGCAGACGCAAAGGTCAATCTAGACTTGATTGTAAATGTAGCTTTAATAAATTAAATTTCTCTTGAAATGCCCATCTTTTTCTACTTCTTCTCTCGTGTGGAAAGGTCAATTGGCTTGGAGAAGATTGGATAATTAACTAGATTGATATTAGGTCACATCCAGCTGGTATTTTTTGTAAAAATCAAATCGCGAAAACTTAGGTGAAATGAGCTTGAATACGTCATTCCACAATGTCGTTAGAGAATGACACTATTGTCAGCTCACTTCACTTACGTTTTCACGGTGAGATTTTTACAAAATATATCGGTTGGATTCGATATACACACAGCGTCACTAGTGTACTTAAGCTACGCTTGGCTACGTAACGTAGCGGATCATCTTCTTCTCTTATATTGACATGAACTATTATGAGAATAACACATGATAACATAGTAAAACTATTAGAGCCTGCGCGCACTAGCGATTTTAAGTTGGCCGATAGTTTGATTGGTCAGAGGATCAGTATAGAGTTATATGGTAGTGTGCGCACTTGAAGATTAACAGATGTAGGACTATTACGATTGCGACTGAACAATCGGCCAACTTAAATCGCTAGTGCGCGCAGTCTCTTAGTCAGTCAGTAAGATGGACAGCGGGGTGCGCCAGTGACACCAGGGCCCGTATTCCCGTAATTCAAAACGTTCAAAATCTAGTCGCAGTCTCATCTCAGCGACAAACAAATGTCAAAAACTTGTCAAAATGTAGGAAAATTAGAAGTATTTTTTGACAGATTGAGACTGAGATCAGACTGTGAACGGTCTTAAAATTACGAGAATTACCCCTCAGATGTAACCTGCGTCGTATACTTTTCTTCTCTCAAACCAGTACAAACTGTTATGACAGCAGCTCATAGAAACCTTTTGAATTCACCCCACGTATCAAACACTACCAAAACGTGAACAAAACAAACAAATAAAATAAAACTTTAAAATTGAACATCAGTTTTCATCCAGCCACGTTGTCTGACCATATCCCTACATATATCCGGAATTCCGGAAGCGTCCACAGCGCGCGTAATATCCGTCCACATAACCGTCCGTCATAACCTGATAGATCCATGTAGCGGTGTTAGTTCCTGCACGAACACGAAGCTTTGCCGATGATAAACGAATCACTTCGTGTGTTTCCGTCGCTCAGTGACAGCTGTCAGGCTATTGGTGGCCATCCATCACTCCGATTGTTAAGTGCTGTGATTGGAGGAATGGGAGATTTCTTTTATGGAAGAAATGGATTGGAGATGCATCCATTCTGTACCTATAGTAGGTATTAGAAATTACTTATTTTGGTCAAGATCATCCTAACTTATAATATATTATATATATTTTTACTATACTTACATGCGAAAGTGGGTGGGTGTTACGCTTTCACGCTAAAACGAATGAACGGATTTGGATGAAATTTGGCACATAGATAGACCATGACCTAGTGAAAGGGGAACCTGGTGGAGGAGGTTCTTTTCATCCAGGATCGCAGACGAAGTCGTGGGCATCAGTTAGTATTTTTATAAAGTTAAGGTTAAAATTTAAACTAATTTGTTATCTAAAATAGAAAGTCTGCCCCACTTAGTCAGATTTTCTATTTCAGGTACAAATTGAGATGTGAGCAATTAGCAGTGGTGGCTCAGTGGTAACGGCCGTTAATTACGAGTTGTAGGTCGTGGGTTCCTACCCAGACAGGCGATTTACTTTGTGTAAATTTTTTATCACCACTGCTCTCAAAACGGTGAAGGAAAACATCGTGAGGAAACCGGCATGTCCTAGAACCAACAATTCGAAGACATATGTGACATCTACCGACCCGCACAGTGCCCGCGTGGTGGATTACAGCCCACTCCCTCTCGAAGAGAGGAGGCCTGTCTCCCAGCAGTGGGAACATTAAAGGCTTATTATGTAGGTACAAATTGGTTCATATTCATTGTTGGTTGAATTTTTGGTTCTAGGACAGGCCAGTTTTCTCCTGATATTTTTTTTTCACCGTTTTGAGAGCAGTGGTGATGAAATTATTTACACAAAGTAAAGCACTTGACTGAGTTCGAACCCACGACCCACGACTTGTAAGTCGGGGCTGTTATCACTGGGCAACTACTATTCTATTTAATATGATGCTTCGGGAGGTACAAATTTGGGAGACAAGAAGCAATGGCCGGCCAAACTCTAGTCGTTAGCCAATTGCCGGTTTTGCTTTAAGCTTGCTGCATAATACATTTGGCTAATGGATATCAGATGATCAAACTACATGTTTAGGATTGGTAATCAATTAAAGTTCGAGTTCTTTCATCAATCGGTACACAGATACATCATTCCAATTCGGAGACGAATAATTTGCGTTTCGATTTTTATTTTGTTACTCTTACAACGTCTGCGTCAGGATGACTGGACCAAGAGAGACTTTTGAAATTTGAGTAATACCAAGTTTTAGTACCTATTTGGGGGTACCAAATAGGTACTAAAACTTGGTATTGCTCAAATTTACAAATACAACGAAGTCATCAGTCTTATTAATAATAACATAACGTAACATCTCGCCTGGTTTCCGCGAAGGGTTGGGCAGAGGTGGACTTATAGTACACCCGCATTTCGCCAGTCCCATGTCACAGGGGGTGAGCCTATCGCCATCAAACGCGCACAAATCTAAAATCCAGGCTAGTATTGAAAGATTGCAGATAGAAAAATCCAATAATAATTTGCCTAGCCTAGGAAATGAACCTAATAGTCATATTCAATGTGTTATCAAAAGCAGTCAAATATCATTTCCTCCATAATTTCAGGACAGACAAGTCTAAATATTGTTGCTATACAGGGCCCGCATTCCCGTAATTTAAAACGTTCAAAATCTAGTCGCAGTCTCATCTCGGCGACAAACAAATGACAAAAACTTGTCAAAATGTAGGGAAATTGGACGTATTTTTGACAGATTGAGACTGAGATCAGACTGTGTACATTCTTAAAATTACGAGAATTACCCCTCTGATATGTTACAAACGAGAGATAAGTAGATAAACACACAAACAAAAGAATAAACATAATACATTAACTATTCATTTGTTTCACACATAAAAACAATCCGTAGTCCCCTAATTGCGAACGCTGGTTCAATTAAATGTGAGTAATTACTATTCAATAGTAGGTAATTGCGTTCGTATTGAACGAACCCCGTTGTAAAATAAAACCAATTCATTCAGGACTGGAGAAAGAATCAGCACACCAATTTGTTGGTTACTAATTGAATTACTGTTCAATTGAATTACGGGTTTTTAGGTAGGTAACAAAATACCCAGTTGAGTAGATGTTTATGTAGACGCGAAATTAGTTAGCTTTCCACTTTTCTTGGATAAAATATTTTTTCATTTTTTTGTAACGTAGGCTTGTAAAGTACCTATCAAACTGCAGAGCGAAAGCCTCTTCTCATATAGAAAAGGACATTGACTTTCACCATCAGGCTTATTATGCCTCCTTCTGACTACCCATAGGGGGGTATACAGGGTGGCAGGGACATCGACGCGCAAACTGTAACCATGGATTCAGCACATGAGTTTAGACCCCATAGGGTCGAAATTTTTCGTCGGTTATTAAAAAAAAAATTGCTGTTCCATACATTTTGACCGCGTAGGTATTGCACTTTTCCACGAAACAGAAGATTTTTTTTTTTGATTCTAGTATCATGTGCTGAATCCATGGTTACAGTTTGCGCGACGATATTCTTTCCACCCTGTATATAGGTAAATAGAAGTTCCATCGATTAACGTCTAAACATCTCTAAACTTTAAGTTACGTTTATAGGTATGTGTACTGCAGGTTTTTCAGGATATTTTGCTTCACCGTGTGTGAAAGATGTCTGAAGATTATCTAAGGAAAATAGTAGTAGGTACGACATGGAAAAAGTCGTATAAGATACTGGCTAGGTTTTTGAACCCATGACCTCTTTCTATCTAGCCTACAAGTAAATAGTTATTCTGAGAAACATTGGGACACTACCACTAAGACTTTATGGTAAGCTACGACTCCAAACTCTTTGTTTGTATAGTAGTAAGTCCCTATTATGTTTTACTCTGTATTCAGTAACAGTTACTAGTAATAGTAATAAACAATAGTGTTAGAATAACTAGTTCACTATCAGATGCTGGGAATCTAAGATCATTAATTAAGTACTAACAATAGTACCGTATCTTCTAGTCGAATAAATACCTACTACATTTGTTTAGGTGTAACGAAAGCGATAAACAAACGACTTAATCGTGTGTTCGTGACTAAAACCCGATTATATCAGAACTTTAATAAAGTGTGAAATAAATAACATAAATGCTTGCCAGTTAGCTCATGATAGCAATATTATGTTTTGCATATTTCAAATTACTAACTGAATCTCATACTGTGAACATTGCCAACGTTTTTTTACTATTTACAACGTTTGCAGAACGTAGAGCTGTGCTTATATACCTTTAGCAGAGTCATCAAGACTATTACATCGCATTCCTTTCTTTTCATACCTGTAAAAAACTCAGAAATAAAAATAGATAAACTTTATGATCTCGTAATGGCTTCAAACAAGCAATCTTCTCATTTTTCGCACTTTACGACGTGTCTGAACATTAACGTGAATATAACAAGGTGTCCGAACCTTGACATGAATATCGCCCTTGTTTTCACACAACTTCCACAATATTAATCGCTCGAGACTGATCCAAATAAATCTTGCAGTCCGATACATTAATGAAATTCCTTCCACGCTATTTTTGTGGTACGCTGAACCGCGCGGAGTCAGAGAAAAATCATAAAGATCAGCTGCGAGTTGCGAGTCACAATGACCAAAATACTGACAACGACTCAAGGTTGAGCGTTCGTATAAAATGGCCGTAAGCTCGACGGATGATTGAGATAAGTCGCCGTCAAAGTTTGTGGAGGTACTCACTGTGAGGCGACGTGCAGGGGCGGGCTGCTGACTCACTAGCACTATACGGTCACACTTCACTATCAGGTCAACGGTATGTGGCAGAGGAGAGTTACTGGCGTGTAAAATTAGCGCGGCTGTGCACGGAGCGGCATGCGTCTTCGCTGTAGCAGCGGCGGGCGGCGACTGGGGCGTCTGGCCGGCGCCCGCCCAGCCGCCGCCCGCCCCGCGCCTTATCACACGAATAAAATTTATTTAATGGATAACCGGCCCGACGATGGGATGCCCATTGAAATTTTCCCGTTTTACGACAGTTATTAATGACTTAAATGGTGTTTGGCATATTGTTTCCGGCTCGGTGCGCGATTACGATTATCGTTGGCGTTTCACTGATAATATTAAGGAAATTATTGATGATAAAAGTGTGAATTAGTTAGGGTTTTCCTGTTGAACTGAAAGTAGGTCACAGACTCCGGATAACCCGCCGTTTTAGAAATTAACTGTCGTGATTTGCTGTGATGCATGTTAATAAGTAGTCGCTTTGTGATGTGTAGCAAAAGTATAATTAACCTATAATGCTTCCAATGCTGCCTTCACTCAGTGAGAGAGTGTGGGCCGTAATTTACGACGCAGGCTCAGTGCGGGTTGGTAGATCATGTCTTCGAAGTTTTGGTTCTAGGACATTACAGTTTCCTCACGATGTTTCTCTTCACCGTTTTGAGAGCAGTGGTAGTGAAATAATTAACACAAAGTAAAGCGCCTGTCTGGGTTCAATCCTACGACCTACAACTCGTAAGTCGCGAACGTTACCACTGGGCCACTACTGCTTCCAGTTGTGATGTGTGAATGTTGTAAATAAATAATAAGATTCAAGTTTTCCATCTAGCATTTTTTCTACAATGTTTGGGTCGGCCTTAAATCGTCAGATGCGGCTGGATGTCTATTGGTATTTTCCACGGGGTGGTCTGACCTGTATGACCCAATTGCTGGGAGATACTGTACCTAAAGTAAAACCTGTTGTCAGACTTTCAAACTTCTAACTACTTAGCGAAATGATTGTCACTTATGTGTCTTATTAATTATTATCTTATAGTAATACTACACGTGACTCCCGGGAGTAACTTACTAATAGAAAGAAAGAAAAATAGGTTTATTTGTCACAGAAACGCGTGCACACAAAAAGATAATTTTATTCTAATAATATTAGAATAAAATTATCTTTTTGTGTGCACGCGTATATAATAACGAAAAATAAAAACAACATATTATATCTATAATCACGAGCACAAATCAGAAATAGTTGACTTCTGCAAGTCATGACTGTGACAAGAAGGCTTCCACTTCCACTCAGTATGATCCCGTGTACCCGAAAAGGACGTACGGGAACCAAGTCAGAGGGGCAATTCTCGTAATTTTAAGAACGTTCTCAGTCAGAAGCCTAATTCTCGTAATTTTAAACGTTCAAAATCTAGTCGCAGTCTCATCTCGGCGACAAAAAAATGTCAAAAACTTGTCAAAATGTAGGGAAATCAGAAGTATTTTTTGACAAATTGAGACTGAGATCAGACTGTGAATGTTCTTAAAATTAAGAGAATTGCCCGTCTGGTCTCAGTCTCAATCCGTCAAAAATACCTCAAATTTCCCGACATTTTGACAAGTTTTTGACATTTATTTGTCGCCGAGATGACACACAGATTTTGAACGTTTTAAATTACCAGAATTGGCCTTCTGATTAAATGATTCGTACTTATAACAAAATAAAATAAAACAACCAGTACCTATAATACAAAGCAACTACTTATACAACCAATGATATGAATAAATATTATTAAATAACGTATATCTTTTTTTACTGTAAAAGTTTACAAGTTTCTGCAATAAACCTTTTTTTTTTATTTAATTTAAAATAAAATTTAATTTATCCGAAGGTATCACCGAGCGTTCATAAATAGATAAGGGGCACCCAAAGCATTTATAACAATAAATAATTTGTTTCTCATTAGTAAGTGAGACTAGTACTAACTACTAAGGTATCTCAGTATTAGGTCCTCGATTCGATTCCCAGGTCGTGTAAGGTTTTTCTATCAGGCATTTCTCAGTAGAGGAACAAGTCTACATTACACAAGTGTACCTTTGAGAATTCAACCATGATGTTAAATTAAATTATATTATTTGCACATTCTGAATCTCCTGCAAACATCTCGAGCGGGTATTCCGAGAGATCCTTATATAGAGATGCTTAACATTCCCGGAGGGTCCCGGAAGAGAACCCGTTTCTTTGAAGTCAGTTCATGGCCTGGCAGCGATCGGATCTTAAAACAGATCTCATTTTCTCTGAACCTCTCGTATGAAACACGCTTCAGTGGACTTTGATTGCTCTTCATTAGTCAAGGAGGTGTTACTTGATTATAAATAATTTAACTAGCGACCTACCCCCTGCTTCGCACGGTTTTTTTTAACATTTTTTAATTAATATAAGGAACAGGGTGTAAAGTTCACTCATCCTCCGACGTGTAGTAAGGTTGATGTTCACTATTTATTAACAAACCTTCCGAAATAAATTCTCCAACTAATAATAATAATATCCCTAGACATTTCACACAGCGCCATCTAGTCTAATCTAATCAAAACTATCCCTCAGACCTAATGGTAAACATCCCATCAAAATCCGGTGCGTAGTTTAGATGAACAACGCGGTCGCGGTTGTGGAGGTCAGATAGGCAGTCGCTCCACGTAAAATACTGGTGTTCAGCTGCATCCGGTTAGACTGGAAGCCGACCTCAACATAGTTGGGACAAGGCTAGGCAGATGATGACTTTCTTCAATCACAACCTGAATCATTTTGAATGATATTGTTAATCCATTGTTTCTTAAGTTCGACAATTTTGTCTGCTGACCAACGTAAATAACACAATGAATGTTGTTGAACTGTCAAAAGGAAAGTCATTCCTTCTATTAGTGTGTTACGCAATTCAGCCAGGGCTTATTTTTAATTTTATATTTTAAATTGTTCTTTTTTTCATTGTTCTCACATAATAGAAGCAATAAGAATAATGTGCCCAGGATTTTGTAATAATATCTTGATTTAAAAGAGTGTCCTTGGAGTTTCTTGCCCGTTCTTTTCCATAGAGATCTACGTTTTGGAATGGGCAACTAGCTTCACTTTCTGACTAACCGACCGACGATTTAAAATGTTGACAATTCAAAAGTGCCTGAAATGGTTTAATTGAAATAAATGATTTGAGTTTGAGTTTGAGTTTATTACCCCGCAGGTCCATCCCACCCACAGTGATCTTAAACCAGGAGACGTAAAATTTGCGACCATAAAGTTGGTTCACCGTGGGCGTTTCAAAGGAGAATGTATTGTGTTATTAATAGCACTGGTGACGTGATAATGGCCTTAGTTCACTGTGATGTTAACATGTGTTGAAAAGTTTTCGAAGGTGGTAATTTGAAGGTGTTAATGTGGTGTAGATGACGCTGCTTAGTTGTTTTCTGCTTATTGATAACTTTATTAAAGAGGATAAAATATATACACTGGATTAGCTTCTTATACTAAATTAACTAACAAACTATTAAAATTAAAATATAATAAACTAACCTAACTAAAACTAATAACTAACTAAAAAATTAAAAAACCTCCGACACAAAATAATAATAAAAATAGTATGAATGTAAAAAGACCGCTCTGATTATTAGCCCAACGTTATGTTAAAGTTTAAAATAGAAGCGGTCCCCCGACGGAACAATATTTAATCAAAAAATTTCAAGGTTATTTTTTTCTTTTTATAGGGTTACACGTTCATACCTTTTTGTTCTATTTGTGGCTATTTTTTCAATGTTTTTATTTTTTATTTTTTTAGTCTTTACGTTATTATTTTGTGTCGGGGGATTTTAACATTTTAATTTGATTTTTTATTTCATGCTTTTTGTAGGGACTCCCTATTTTTTTTTAAAAAACCTTGCCCCACACTAGGAATTACTCCTGTATCGTGGGTGCGTTCACAAACATTTAAACTCACATACACAAACAGCCAGACCCGGAACAACTACCTGTAGGCAGTACAAATATTTGTTCCGTTCGGAAATCGAACCCGCGACACACAGCGCAGCTGTTGAACGCTCAGCCACTGCGCCAATCGTGTCGTCAAATTCATTTTCATTTCTTTTAATTTCTTGCGTGTTAAGATTCAGGTAATTTAGTGTTTAATCAGATTTTTTGTAATTCGCCATTTTGTTGTGGCGGCCATCTTGGATTTGATATTTATCATAGTGTATAGTATTCTACTAGTCAAGCCCTTTCATTTGATACCCATATTGAGGGAGTTGTGAAAAAATATGTAATCCGCCATTTTGTGGTGGCGGCCATCTTCGACCGATTTTCATCAAACATAGCTAAGAACACTCCCGACAAATTCACCTTTCAAACAAAAAAAAACAAAATCAAAATCGGTTCATCAGTTCGGGAGCTACGATGCCACAGACAGGAATACACACATACACACAGACACGTCAAACTTATAACACCCCGTCGTTTTTGCGTCAGGGGTTAAATATGGCGTCGGAAAATTCCTCCGCATCGCTGTCGACATGTAATGTACCCATGAGACTGGCGGCATTGCCATGTTGTACTTACGAGTGACAATACTTAAGGCGCTCGAGAAATAGTCAGCCTCATGTTGCTAACAGATATGTACCTCATTATGCTAACCACGGTAAGAGCTATGCAAATAAAGTTATTGCTGATATGAGACAAGAATTGACCCGTATTTGGTATAACACTCTGAAAGCGTCACTGGAATATTTAATTAAAACATTGTTCGTGAGTAAAGGAACAAGGGTCGAAAAGTAAGAATCCTTCTATCATTCATGGCCATGGCTAACAGTCTTAAAATAATAATATGTACAAGTATATAAAAAGGAGGGGAAATTATTACAGGGCATCAAAAAATTCAATAGGAAACGTGCCCAAAAGGCTGGCAGCATTGTCACGTTGTATGGCAATGCTGATTCTTTGACCAAAAATAGGCCTGCCCTCTGGTCGAGTGAAGTGTGAACCAACCGCTTGGCGATGTCTCGAAATACTAAGTGTGCACTCGGACCCCATGGCCCTAGTGTTTCAACCCCAAACGGCTCGAACATATAAGGTCCAAAGAGATTGTAGTATTTGCGCCGTTTGAGGTTTTCCGCACCTGCAGCAGCCGCCTCAGCACAGCCCACTGGGCAGAAATTAATCTTGATTGACATCTGCAACTTGTGGTTAGCTTTCAGGCACGTTACGTAGTTCACATATCGACGCCGACATGGTGCTACAGCTCTAACGCCCCCGCTATCACGTACGGTTATGTAAACCGTAGTCTTAGTGTTCCGTAAGGGCGGAGGGCCGTAAATGTGAGATGATATTCGTGTAATTCAAGGCAAGTGCAAACATTTGTAGACATCACGATGAAATATCGTTAGCAGTGTACAAGTATGCGTCACAGCAATTTTATGAGAAGAATTTGGGCTTTGATGACGTAAAAGGTAATGTTGTGGGCGGAATTAGGGCACTTATATTGTTTGTTTAAATCACTCTGTTTAGTAAATTAGGCGACAATGAACTGTAAGTGGTGTCTTTTAAGGTCTAAATTGGGGTTACTTTTCAAGGTCGATTTTCTTGGGTGTCTGAGTTTTCTTTGTAATGGGAAGCGTTGATGTCTTATAAGTGATATGGGATGCATTTTATGCGGCTGTTGCTAGGCACATTGCAATATCAAGGCTGGCTGAACTTTTTGGTCTCACTATTGATATGATTAGATAGGCCGCTTTACAAAGGCCTGTGGCTAAGTAATAACAGGCGTACGGGTCGATTGACCAGGTAAAACTACGCTTGCCGCGGTCCGTGGATGTGTGACCACATTTACGTTCGCGTACGTGACGTTCCATTGTCCTTGCCTCGAAAAGCACGTTAAGCCTTTGGCCCCGCCTGTCATTCGTGGATCTTTGACAGTCGTTACGGGTAGTCAGAAGCACGAAAGTCTGACAACCAGTCTTACCAAGGTGTATCGTGCTACCCAGTAACTGGTTTGTGGCCAGATAGGCAGTGGCTCCATTAACTGCTTATAAATAACAACGTATAATATTGTTATTGCATCATCACGATAAATTAAGATCAATAATTGAACAAATTCACTCTATTATTCAAATTCTCCTCAGCTTTCAAACAGTTAAAGTATTAAAAAATGGAAATTTTCCCTATCCCGAGGTCTGAACAAACAGCATTGGCTGCTGCTGATAGAGGACATTATTCATACTGGCCGGCTAAAGTGGTAACTATTCCAGTTGAATGTTTGAACTACGACTGCGATTCCCGCCACAAAAGTTTTGAATGCACTTTTTGATTTAATCTTGAGAATGAATGCAGTTTAAAAACTGGTTAGGGATAAAAAATATTTTTTGTTTTTTTACTTACGTAATATTGGGGTTTTGATCATTTGAAGTTAAATAGACTTAACATGAGTAGGTAGGTACTGGTCTATATACGTCCTATACATGTCGGGTATATGTTAACAGTATTATGGGATAATATGGTATTATCTACTGGGTAAATACACACACGCGCCGCCGCCGTTTGCGAGTACTACGCAGTCAGGTGCGCAATATGACCAGAGGGGCAATTCTCGTAATTTTAAGAACGTTTACAATCTGACCTCAGTGTCAAAAATACTTCACATTTCCGTAAATTTTTTACATTGATTGTCACTGAGATGAGATTGCGACTAGATTTTGAACGTTTTTAATTACGGGAATTTGCCTTCCGATGTATGAACGATGTATGAAGTTGTAAACGAAGCAACAAGAGTATTTAAGAATGGTAGCTGGTAGCGTTCTATAGTTTCTGCCTACCCCCATAGGAAGAACGCGTGAGTTTATGAATGTATTATTAGCCATGACAGATAGCATTTTGTGTCGTCATCTGACAGCCAAAGGACCGTTCTGTGAGGAGATCGGTCACGTCCATACTACGTTGGGAGATCGGTCATTCGTCAGTCGGCTCTCTAACGGAAAGGTTGTCTGGACTCTGGTGATCGTCGTAATTTGCTATTTGTCGTTATTTATTTATTTGAATTGTTTGTACATAAATTAACGGTTGTTTGTTAATGTGATCTTGTTATGTTTATTTAAAATTAAGAATATTACCTAGTAAAATCTACGTGGTTATTTGTTTGTTGATGGTTGGCAGAAAGATTAATAATATTCACGATGAGCCTAGCACTTTTTTGTTCCAGATTAATACCTCTTTTCGATCTGGACCAAGTGTTGACACTTTCAAACTTCCCTTCCCTTCCCCTTATATAGGTACTCATTTCTTAATTAACCATTTTCGTGACTTCACACATCCATCTCAACATTCTCATCTCCGCTGCAAGTAATCTATTTTCATCCGTCTTCTTCACGACCCAGCATTCCGGGCATCCGTATAATAATATTATAAAACTTACTACTGCCGGGGATCGTCTAGCTATAATGAGTATCGTCTAGCTATTATAGCAATGAGGTGCTGTCAGGTGTTGGGATTCTATGATTTCTTTTGCTGAGAGACCCGACTATACGTCGGGTCTGCTCTCAAAATTTTGTTGCGTTTTATTGCAGGTAGAATTTAAAGAATGAAAATGCTGGTGAACTCTGAGAACTCTCGTTTCACGATAAAGTAAATCTGTAGAGAACCGGTAGGGCTTCTTAAACGTTACATTAAATACTTTATTCGCAAAAAGACAAAAAAGCCACTGACATGAGGACATTATTGTAATAAACTTATTCTAAGCGACGGTCATTGGTTCAATAGGTTTCGAATTATTTTGTTTTTAAATTTGTTGGGTTTTATTTTTAACTACGAGTAGTTAGGGCTAGTATCATTATTAGTGAGTGGTTTCCATTATGTAATGTGATAGTTTTGATTTGAAACCGCTGAAAGAGCTGACATTTTTTATGTAGGATGGTAAATTATTATAAATTTATGCTCCTTCATATTCCCTTTTTAACAGGGTTAAATCGAACGGAACCATTCTTTACGTTTTTAAATACAAGATAAAATTTTAGCCAATAGGCCAACTATAACCATGAATTCAGCATATGATTCTAGACTCCTCAGCGTAAAAAAGTATCGTAGGCTATAAAAATAAATATTAGCAATTCCATACATTTTGACCACGTAGATATTACACTTTTCTATGAAACAGTAGTTTTTTTTTTTGATAATCGACGAAAAATTTCTACGGTAAGCTTATAGAATCATGTGCTGAAGTCATGGTCACTGCTTACGCACTGATTAAAATTTTATCCTGTACAAGTATACTGCTGGTACCGTTCATGCATCTTGACAGCTATCCCTTTAAAAAGCGAGTGATAAGGAAGATGTTCTCCTCCTCAGACCCCCCCCCCCCCCCTTTTATGACCCCTAAACATCGTTACAGGCGTTATCGAAAGCATAGGAAGCTCAGATATTCAACGCATAAAACATTTACAGGTGATAGGGCTGGCTCATTGCCTTTAGTTCAGCGCATCCGTCACTTTTTACCCAACTGCCCCATTAGGAGGTAGGTAGTGGTTTTTTGTTGACTTTTCGTTTACTAAGTCTGGAAAAAACATTACTAGGGAGCTTGCTAATTTTGAAGTTTAGAAAGTGTTGCACGCGTAGAATGACCCAGGGCTTGTTAACGTTACCAAATAACAAAATAATTACCGTTAAGTAACGTTAATTTCAATTTGATACCTTAATAACGTTAACAAAAATGTAACGTTACTTGATCACATTACCAGTAAAATAACGTTAATTAACATTAACGCAAAATACATCAGTAACGGTATTTTTACCGTTAATTTAGCTACGTTGCCGTTCCGTCTGTTTACATTTTTGTGCCCTCGCGCGGGCGCCTCGCTTAGCATTGGAGTAGATGCACTGTTGCCGCTCTGCCACGCGCTAACCGCGCCGCCTGCGCCGTCGCACTATGGGACAGAACCGTGCCGTCTAACCGTCTCAAAAATCTGTAACTTTTTTGTTGGTTGAAGTAAATAGCTGAAATTTAGCACGTAGTATCTCCAGAGTATATACAATCCAATAATGACACATTTATTGTCAAATGTTTAATTTATAATATTAAAAAAATAAAACAAAAATAAAACAATTAATGTATTTTTTTTTTAAATAAACCATTGTTTGTTTAAATTATTGAATTATAATTTTACAGTTTTATGATATTAAACCTATTTTATGTTATTTTATATTACATATAAAAATCCTACATTTAAATAAATGACAAATATGATATAATAATCCACTCTCACTCTAAAAATATATTTTACAAATTAATGTACGTAATTACTTCTATTTAAATATCTAAGAGGTTCTTAGCTTCGTCTAACAATTCCTTGGAAATAGTGACTGATGGTTTTCTGATACTTGATATATAAGGATCTGACGTAAATAGAAGACAATGAAATACCGTCTTGATTCGTTGCGGACCTAGAGCATTTTCTAGCGGGATGCAATCTGATTTTTTTGTAATCTTTATTACGAAATTCTTGGGCATTCCCAGATAAATTACCAATAGGCAGAACAGCAAAATGTCTTATTATACTTTCCCCATGTATTAAGATTTGATGTACTAAAGAAGGCATATTATACCACAAATATATTTTGTTACGTACAGTTGTGCGGTTGCGCGAGTATATTCACCAATTTTTTTCTGGATTTACAGCAATACCGGATGCCAAAGTTTGAAGAATAACATAGAACCTTTTAATAAGTTCCTCATCAACTCCTGTAATTTCTGAAGCGCAATAGTAGTTCTCAAAAAAAACGCTGAGCTGAGCGTACGCAATACGCCGAGCTGTATACCCGTCATTGCTGTTTCCACTTCCTTGTCGGGCATATCAACGTGTAACCCCATTCGGCTTCGAAACAAACTTTGTACAAGCTTTTGCTTGTCTTCTTTACTTTTTTTATCTTCTGGAGTTCTCGCAGCCCATTTTTTAAATGAAAGGTTATATGAAATATGTCAAATTAAATCCATGCACCTGTCGATTCTGTAAAAATCTCACCGTGAAAAGTTAGGTGAAGTGAGCTTAGAGTGAGCTGTCAATCCCTAGCATTAATTGGAATGACAGCTCACTTCACCCAAGTTTTCACGGTGAGATGGTTACAGAATCGCACTGCAGATCCACGCGTGCTACGTAGACAAACCATATTCGTAAGGGATTCCCTCTATCTGGCAGAATCTTGATGCTCCGAAATTTATTTGGCATAACACACTTGGCATAATCTTCTTTAAACGAATATTTTTAAGGCATAAAAATGATTTAATATAATAATTGTTTGGCCGAATGTTTATATGTCCGAATTTACAATGGCATAGTTTTAAGATAGCAGAATTTTATTTGGCATAATTACCTTTGGCAAAGTTAAAATTTCGCATAATTTCGTTTAGCATAACGTAAAAATTCCCATACTTATGAAAATGGCAGAATTTCGTTTGGAATAATTTTATTAGGCATATTGACATTTCTATAAAATAACATTTTTAACCTTAAATTAAAACATTGTCGTGAAAAGTCAATAATATGTTGTGCTACAAATGTTAGTGACAGAAACGAATCGCTGCAAAACCGACTCCACGTAGTCTTGTCTGCCCTACCCCTAGAGTGTAATTTAAGACCGCGTAGGCGCGGAGGGGCGAGGCGGCCCGCGAGCTGATGAGCAGGTGGTATTAATGATCGCCGCCGCAGCTGAGGCTGGCCGGCAAAGCCGGCCAGCAAGCCGAAGCTGCGGTGGTGAGCCTTAAAACCATCTGCGACGATAAGCTCGCGTGGGACCGCCGGAGCCGTAACAGAAACTATGCCTGTGTGTGTTGCATGCTTGCATGCTTGCTTGTATGCTGCATGCTTGGTGTATGCTTGCTTGCATGTTTGCATGCTCGCTTGCATGCTGCATGTTTGCTTGCATGCTACATGCTTGCTGCATGCATGGTGTATGCTTGTTTGCATGTTTGCATGCTTGCTTGCATGCATGGTGTAAGCTTGTTTGCATGTTTGCATGCTCGCTTGCATGCTGCATGCTTGCTTGCATGCTGCATGATTGCTGTATGCGTGGTGTATGCTTGTTTGCATGCTGCATGCATGGTGAATGAATGAATGAATTTTCTGTAATGATTATGGATATGAAATGTATGCCAAAAGATGATTCTAACTCTAAACTTTCTGAGATATGATAGTTCTGCCTTTTAATGACTATCGATATGAAATGTATGCCAAAAGACGATTCTGACTGTGAACTTTCTGCGATATGATGGTTCTACTTTTTAATTAATATGGATATGAAATTTATGCCTAAAGATGATTCTGACTTACAAAATTATGAATTTTGAATGTATGATAAATGACTGTCTGCCAAACGATTTTCTGCGAAATGAAGTTTATGCTATCCGCTGCTATGCAAAACAATATTATGACATAAAAAGTTCTGCTATAAAGGGTAGACCCATTCGTAAGTGTTTATATTATCTGGCTTTGATTCAATCTTCTCCAAATTATTCATTTCGCTTGGTTTAGCCCCACACACTGTACACACAGCTCCAGAACTTGAGTCAGTTAGAACTTGTGTAACTTTTGCATCCACCATACATAGTTAGAAATAGGTCATGACTTATTTCAATTACCTGCCTTGTGTATCTTTGAAATTTGCAAATTATTAATTTGACCCCGAATATCACCAACCAGGCAACCACTGATCGGATTTTCTCGGCAATAACGAATAGAAAAACAAGCCGGATTTTGCCTAATTCCCTCATTTGTTTCTGTGTCAGTCTGTTTTGGTGCCAAAGACGCTATAAATAAGTTTGCATCTGAGACTAAGTTACTCTCATCTGTTAAAACTTGTTTATATTCACTTTGTCCCGATGAAGCATCACATCCCCACTTGGTAAAAAATTTAAGAGTTTTTCTTGTTGAGTTGTAAATATTTTCAATCTTTAAAATGCGAGCAGAAGTGTGATCCAGCAAATCTTGTAGATTTACTTTAGCACTTATTTAGGTTATTTCAATGCTGGATGGTGGAGGATAACACAGTTTTTTGGCGTTCGTCAATATATTATATGATGGCAATATGTCGAAGTTTTTGTTGATCAGACTTGCTCGAAGTAATCCGTATTGTGATGTCGAAAGATCTAAATCTACAAATATACTTATAGCTTCATCCACCGTAAAATCTGTTGCATTGCGACTTTCATGCAATAATTTTTCCTTCATGATCCTTTTTTCTATCACAATTCCGCATCATTGAAACAACAGTAGCTTCTTCGAATTCTCCTTCAGACCGCAATCCTTGAACGTATGCATTATGTATATACTCGAGTCCATATTCTTGTACCACTCCACATTCTTACTTTTTTTCGATTTCTCTGATAGATCTTCATAAGACTTTGGTGGACGTCCACGTTCTTCAGATGTTGTAGGTGTAATATCCATCGGTGCTTCTTCGAATTGTACCTTAAATTCACCGCCTAACCAAGATGTACTTTTAATAAAGAAACGTTCTTTAATTCGGTTAGATTTGGTCCACCGATCGTTAAACGCTGTTAAAAGCCATTTTTGAATACGTTTCACAACTAATTCACTTTTTTTAGACGACAAATGGTGGTGTTCTTCTAAGTATTTTTGAATATCTGCTTTGTTCCATGATCAGTGAAAAATTGGCATAATACTCGTCGAGGCACAACAAATTCACTCATTTTATTTTTACGGCTAACTACTACTTTTTTTACCGAGGTTGGTGAAGACTATATTATGTCAAAGCACACTAAAGTACTGGTAAATGACAATGTAAATCCATAACTTTAATCTAAATTTCGTGTGAAAAATTTTTATTATCTAGTGTCATTATCACGTTCCTAACCACTATCTATGAAGGTGGTTAGTAGTACTGATATAATGTGCAATAACAACTTTAACTACCATTTCCTCCCTTTTACTTACTTTTACATGAGAAACATGTAATTCACAAAGTGATAACAAAACATTAACCACATCTGACTGAACGATGAAAAAATAAAATACCTTACCCAATACTCCTACCTTACCTAAAGATTAAGTACCTAAATAGATAATATTATTTAAGAAAAAAGGTTCAAAAGTAATCTACATATCCAAAAATCTCCTCAATCAGAACTAAAATATTTTTTTGGGTATATTTTGTATTTTCCCCCCATCAGGCATTTTTCGTTTCATTTCAAAGGGGGCAGAGTCGGGCATTTTTTTTTTTACCTTGACTTCTATATCGGCTGCTCTACTATATGGTGCTTTCAAAATTACGACATTGGCAGACACTGCTAAAATAAAAATTCTATACCTCTCCAGTTTTCACACAATTGTCCACTTAAATTATTTTTAAATAGAGTACTTCATAACCATTCTAACCATATCACACTTACAAATTAGCTGTGAAAATATGACCATGTAAACTGGTGGAATTGTGTTCTACATAATTGACATAATTCTGAGCGTCAACTTGCAAGCCTTAGTCTATTAGTAAAAATGAGAAATAGTGTATTTTAACTGCTATATAATATGCATTGGACATTCAGTTAGACATGTGCATTAACAAAATATTCAATATAGAACATTACGAAAACCTATTTTTGAGACGGTATGCACGGTTCTGGCCCATAGTGCGACGGCGGGTGGCCCGCCCCCGCGCACCTCGTCCCCCTCTACTTCAAAGTTCAAACTCACTAGATTAACCGTTCTAAAAGTAACGATAAAATTAACGTTATTAAACAAATAACGTTAATAATGATTACCGATAAAATGGAGCAAAAATAACGTTAAATCCATTACCGTTATTTTAATATTAACGGTAACGCTGTCAAATGAAGGTAACGTTATGAAAATTTTACCGGTATTTAAAGCCCTGGAATGACCACCATAGATATGGGTTTTGTCGACGGAAGAATAAACAAAATAACAGATTTCTTTAGAATCTGTCTACAATCTGTCATTTTGTCCATTCTTCCGTCGACAAAACCTGTCTCTATGGTGCCCATTCTACGCGTGCTGATTCTCCGCCTAATTGAAATAAATTACTTTTAATTTGATAATTTTTTAAAGGATTTGTTTTTTTTTTGGAAATACAAGAAGAAAATCCTTGGTGATCTTTAGGTACTCGTCTAAACGTCTTATTATGGAATAATATCATTCAATAAATTAAGTTTTTTTTTCTTCTTAATCTTGACTAAAAAGGATTTGAACTGTTTATATTTTCTCCGAAAATTCGTAAATCAAACTTTCGTTGTATCTTGAATTTACAAAGCAATGTATACAGGGTGGATGGCCGGAACATCGACGCATAAACTGTAACCATGAAATCAGCCAGTCGATTCTGTAAAAATCTCACCGTGACAACTCAAGTGAAGTGAGCTTGATGTGACTTGTCAGTAGTGTCAATCCCTAGCATTATTTGGAATGACAGCTCACTCCACGCTCACTTCACCTAAGTTTTCACGGTGAGATGGTTACAGAATCGCACTGCTGTACTTACATGATTCTAAACACCCTAGTGTAGAAATTTTTTGTCGGTTATCAAAATAATAATTAGCTGTTTCATAGAAAAGTGCAACCTACGCGGTCAAAATGTATGGAACAGCTAATTTATTTTTAAAAAACCGACGAAAAATTTTAACTCATGGGGTTTCAGAATCATGCACTGAATCCATTGTAACAGGTTGCGCGTTGATGTCCCCGCCACCCTGTAGAGTTTTCTGAATTAAAACGTCTAGCAGCCCTAATTCCAGACATGAAGGTCGCAGGGTAAGTGCGGGTCATTCGGACACTTTCATCTTTCTAGGAGGGTATTCAACTTTAGCCCCAACCCTTTAACGCTAACGAGCAAAACATAATAATGTAATAATTAATGGTGCCTCCTCCAAATGAGGTCATTTCATTTAAGGTTTTACAGATTTCTCATGCTTACGTCATCATATCGTCCCGTGAATACTGATTAATATGGGCTTAGCAATCGTACAGACGCCAGCACATCAAGCTACCCGAAACTGTCAAATTTTCCCAATCAACCTTGAACCTAATGGTTTACCGATAAAGTTGAAAATCTTGATGTGCTAGCTTCGATCAATAATAGTACTAGATTAAGGATCAGGAACAAAAATCAGTCGCTCAAGTGGCCACGTTTGCACACACGTAACCATTTACATTTGTTAGAAAAAAGTTTAATAATATTAACAACTTCAGTTTATTATAAACCTTAATGCTTAAACAAAAAGTTTAATTACCTGAATGGCCTGCTGAATGGCGTGCAATTGAAGAGGCATTATGTCACGCAGTAGACTGCTATAGGCTGATGACGATGATGATGATGATCAAATCGCCGTTTGTTTATATGTATAATGCAGGCAAGATGGGGTATTTCCTATAGTTTTGATTTAGTTTAGTCGGATTATTAACGACACTCACAGGTGAAGGGCGGCCTTGGCCCAGATGAAAAGGGACATCCAACATTCGATAAAATATGATTAACTAGGACAATGAAAGAAGAGGAAATATTGACTCAAATAATCGAAGGATACTTATTGAGTTATGCATCACTTGATAAATAATAAAGCGAGTTTTTGGAACGAAGTTCCGTAACGCGCGTTGCGAAAGGGGGCTAGACGGAAAAAATTAAGACCAAAAGTTGGAACGACACTTTTTTCTATAGTTGTAAGCCGTGCGGCGTGCGCGTGTTTCTCTGTCTGTCTCTCTCTCTCTTATAGAAAGCAAGCCAATTTTTTTTGTCTGTTTTTTTTATTTGTTAATAATAAAAAAAATATTATTTTAACTTAAAAAAAACAAAATTTTATTACAATTCCTTCACTAATTAATCGAAAGGAACTTCGTTTCATCCGGGTGTCCCTTGACACCTCTCAAGTTTTTTTAAAATATTTTTATGAAATAAAATGGCTGACGGTGCATTTTAATGATCACGAGAAGTTATTCCAAGGACTTGCGATTTTTATTTACCTTTTAAAACCGCAATAAATCAAAGACCTAAAGACTAAAATTTAACCATTTTCGGAAATTATTATAAACAAATGGCCGACCGTTCAATTTAATCAACACAAAAAATACTTTTAAAAACCTATAGGAAATCATTTTAAATTATCTAGATACTACTTAGATTTAACCATTTTCTGACATTATTATAAAAAAAAATGCCGCCCGGTCAATTGAATGAAAACAAGAAATGATTTCAACAACCAGCGAATTTTTATTAAATTAACACAGGATTTCACCAACCTTTTCCTTTATAAACCCCAACAAACCCGATCCCTATACATATATTTATTCTATTTAAAACCGCTAAATCTTACTAACCCTGTATATTTTGATGCCGTCACTACCGCATGTCGCCTCATCGTCGGCCTTGTGTCCCGCCCCCCTGCTCCCCTTTTGTGATGAATGGCCCTTTGCATTATAGCCCTCTCTCCTCTCCTTGAAAAAAAAACTACGGAAAATACTGATAAGGTTGTAAAAAGGCTCTCAAATGTTTTTTATCGTTACAGAAGGTCAAAATAAATCGGGTCGGGATTTTGCGGTGCGAATGAATTTTAATTGTTTTAGTATTTTTTTAGGCTATCTTGTACTTCAGCACGAGCATGGAATACCTTACAGTTATACGCGACATTCAAAAGCGTTTGTTTCGTGAAATATAACCGGATAAGTGCGAGTCGGACTCACACAATTTTTTTTTTTATTATTTTTTTTATTATAGTGGCAATAGAAAGACACAGTGTGAAGATTTCAACTGTTTACCTATTGCGGTTCATGAGCTACAGCCGGTCGATTCTGTAAAAATCTCACCGTGAAAACTCAAGTGAAGTGAGCTTGATGTTAGTAGTCAGTAGTGTCAATCACTAGCATTATTTGGAATGACAGCTCACTCCACGCTCACTTCACATAAGTTTTCACTGTGAGATGGTTATAGAATCGCACTGCAGGTCGTTGACAGACAAAAGGACAAACGGACAGACAGCGGAAGCTTAGTAATATGGAGTGGACTGTAATCCGGGTCCAGTGCAGGTAGGTAGATGTCACATGTCTTCGAATTTTTGGTTCTAGGATATTCTAACCAAAAATTATATTCTAGGGCTTCCTCACGTTTTCCTTCCCCGTTTTGAGAGCACTGGTTATGAAATAATTTACACAAAGTAAGGTGTTACACGAATGGATTGAATAAGAAATGAGTATATAAGAGGAAGTCTGAAAGTGGCACCGGTAACTGAAAAGTTGTGCGGAAACCGGTTGTCATGGAATGGGCACGTGTTACGTAGGAATGAGGAAAATGTCGGGAGGAAAGTTTTGAGTATTAATGTCGATGGCTATAAGAGTAGGGGAAGACCAAAGAAACGATGGATGGACTGTGTGAATGATGATATGGTTAGAAAGGGGGTTAGTGGAGTGACTGTCGAGATGGCGGCTAATAGAGGAGTATGGAAGAAAAAGACTTGTTGCGCCGACCACAAATAAATTGGGATGAAGGCAGGAGAATGATGAAAGTAAAGTGCCTGTCTGGGTTCAAACGGCCTACAACTGCAGTGCAATTCTGTAACCAACTCACCGTGAAAATTTAGGTGAAGTGAGCGTGGAGTGAGCTGTCATTTCAAATAATGCTAGGGATTGATACTACTGACAACTCACATCAAGCTCACTTCACTTGAGTTTTCACGGTGAGATTTTTACAGAATCGAAAATCGACCGGCTGGTAAGTGTTACATGCGATTTATTCATTTTGAACATGTATTCGCAAAACTTGTAAGGTTATGGTAAAATGCACGTTTAAATAAAAACACGTTAAGTATAGCTTTTTCAAACAAATAGAATGTAATCATAACGAGTAACTAACACCCTAT
This sequence comes from Apamea sordens, assembly GCA_945859715.1. Taxonomy (NCBI): domain Eukaryota; kingdom Metazoa; phylum Arthropoda; class Insecta; order Lepidoptera; family Noctuidae; genus Apamea; species Apamea sordens. The sequence goes on from OX244002.1 coordinate 6,281,262, forward strand.
TTCACATAATTAGGCTCACAGTATCATTGTGTTGTACACACGGCTACACGTCAAGCTATACAAAACCAGTTTGTCTTGGCCTCATTTTGTATGATATTTTCTCACAATGAACGGTCAGCCAATACTGGTTTTGCATAGCTTGACGTGTAGCCGTGTGTCATGGCTACGTGACTTCGCTGAATAAGCCGAATAACACGCCAGGGCGGACACATCATACCTACAGTACGCGTCTACGAAAATACAGGATGAAATTGAAAACTTGCGCCAATAGGAGGTGCAGTAATTAATCATCATAAATTGTCATTTTCCAAATCCACATTCTTGAAAAAAAATCGTGTAGGTAATTATAGTCTTAGATAGTGCAAACTAAGTGGTTGCCTTCAAGTAGAAACGAATTATCGTCGTCCCCGTAAAAAAAAAACAAAATTATCAAAACAATTAAGAAAATGTATCAATTTTAGCGCGCGCCCGATAAGCATTCCATTCATCGCAGATTTCGCAACGAATTTATTCGGGTTTCGAATTGCGGACGAGTAAATTCATGCGAATCGATTAATAAGCCTGATTCGGCTTATTAGCAATTAGTTGCAATGCGTCAGCTTCCAGTCTACCCGGATGCAGCTGAACACCAGTATTTTACATGGAGCGACAGCCTATCTAACCTCCACAACCCAGTTACTGGGCAACACTACGAAACCCCTTGGTAAGACACTCTGCCTACTTATTTCAGGTTACAATTTAAAAAAAAATCATTTGATACGCTGAGAAGTTACATTAAAAAGCCTATACATATTACCTAACAATGGCACCGATTCTCTTGTTCACAAACTAAACTAAATTTAAGTTCAGTGCATCTTTTTCTTTCTATTTCATTAAGAAAAGGACAAAAGATAAATATTAGTTTAGTCCTGTCAAATTAGTCAGCGCCTGACGTAAAAATTGACGTAGGTATTTTTAGTACCTAGCCAATTTTTAATCACGTCTAAACTTGTCTATGGAGTATCTTAATTTGACGGGACTAAACTAACATTTATCTTCTAACCTTTTTTAATGAAATAGAAAGAAAAAGATGCACTGAACTTAAATTTAGTTCTATCGATGCCAATGGCGCTGATTCCCTTGTTCACAAACTTTACTAAATTTAATTTCAGTGCATCTTTTCCTTTCTATTTCATTTAGATAAGGATTTATCTTCTGTCCTTTTCTTAATGAAATAGAAAGAAAAAGGTGCACTGAACTTAAATTTAGTTTAGTTTGTGAACAAGGGAATCAGTGCCAGTATCTAAAATTAGGTGGACATAGCATGGAGAAACACATTAAATCAAATCTAATGATGCGCGTATAATCCCAGTTTCATCCAATCCGTTTGTGGTAGACCTCGCAATTAATTAGTGATAGATGACTAATAAAGCGAAACGATCCATAATATTGTACTCTCTAATTAGCTTTGTTTGTTGTTAATTTTCATATTATTTAATAGCAGCGGTTCGCGGTTTCAACCGCATAAGTCTCGATCCCGTATCCCAAATATCGGTATAACAAGTATACTATGTGTTAATCCTGGGTTATAATCTATTTGTGTGCCTTTCATCCAAATTCGTTCAGTAGTTTTTTGCGTGAAAGAGTAACAAACATCCATCCATCCTTACAAACTTTCGAGTTTGTAATATTAATAGGAATTAAAGTTGTCAAAAAATAAATGCCCGTTTTGACATTTGAGAATGCGTTCTTGACACCTGTCAGTTTCATACAAACGAATACGTGTTTGCGCGAATTTGATCTTTATTAACTACTAGAACTGGCAATTTTAAAACGGGCCTTTTATTTTTTGACAACTTTAGTAGGATCACCAGCGGGAGGGGCCCGTGGCTAAATAATAACAGCCGCACAGGTCCATCGGTCAGGTTAAGCTACGCTTGCCGCGGTTGGTCTGTGACTGGTTGTTTCGGGCTTCTGACTACCCGTAACGGCTGTCAAAGATCCACGAATGACAGCCGGGACCAACGGCTTAACGTGCTGTCCGAGGCACGGAGGGGTCTCGGTATGTAAAGATGGTCACCCATCCACAGACCAACCGCGGCAACCGTAGCTTAACCTGACCGATCGACCTGTGCGGCTGTTATTATTTAGCCACGGGCCCCTCCGATACGGCCGATCTATTCAGTAAAAATTTCAAAGCTTAGTCTCATAAATACACGAGCGGCACGCGTCAACGGCAGAGGTAACTTTTTTTTTTTTAAATCGATGACCCACACTAAGATTTTGTCTAGTAGGTATCGTGGGTACGTTTACAAACATTTAAACTTACATACACAAATAGCCAGACCCGGAACAACTACTTGTAGGTCATACAAATAATTGTTCCGTGCGGGAATCGAACCCGCGACACGCAGCGCAGCAGTCAATCGCTTAACCACTGCGCCAATCGTGCCGTCAGACACGACGGAACTGCAGCCGTCGACACCGACACTCGTATCTGCCGTAGACAATCGGCGGCTGCCGTCGACGTGTGCCGCTCATGTATATAAGCGAACTCGTGTGCCTACAAACAAATTCTCTAAACTATGGTTAAATGCACATCAAAATCCGTTGCGTAGCTTAGAAGAACACGCAGTATCACAGACAGACCCGAAAAGAGACTTCAATTTATAGTATATAATAATATCATCATCTTCCTGCCCTTATCCCATGTTACTTGGGGTCGGCGCAACACGTTTTCTTCTTCCATTCTCCTCTGTCAACCGTCACGCTATCATTCACTCCCTTCTCTTTCATATCATTTCTCACACAATCCATCCATCTTTTCTTCGGCCTTCCTCTCCCTCTCCATCCATCAACATGTATATTCATCACTCTTTTAGTCACATGCGTTTCGTCCCTAATATATAATAATATATACCTACATAATATACCCCGTTTTCTTCACGTTATCCATAGACTTTGGCAAACGCTTCTATAGCTTTTACAAATCAAATCTAACAAAGGAAGTAGTATTTAAAAAGGCTTTGTTAAAACGATATTTCATTCAATGAAATTATGAAATTTAATAGAGCTATGCAATAAGAAAGGGTCTTAATTTGACCTAAGTTGCCGCTTAGTGCAATTCAAATGATAATCTATCAAATGCTTCGGATAAAGAGATAAAGAGGCATGCATATCGGGTGATTTACGTCAAGGTATTTAGTTTGTTTGAAAATTAACAAAAAATAAGAATTATTTAATGTGTCCATAATGAAAAATACTTATTTCCATTGTCTGAACATGTGGTCGAAGATTATGTATATCGTCCGGAATACGGTGTATAGATATAGAAATGGATCCTCGATTCCCTAAAGATAGTGGGGATTCAGATCTGAGTCGGGTTTACAATATCCCGTTAGAAAAATATCCTATTTAAGGTCAGCATTACAATAGTAACATAAATTTCTGTCTTATTTAAGCTTATAATCCTTTAGAGTTCTGTGGGAATACTGTAGACAACCCCAGCGCACTGTTCGATGGAACTTTGAAATTAAAGGACCACTACATCGTTATTTTTGAAATTACATATTATAATCTTGACGAATTCATGTGGGAATACGTTTTATTCGTAGTAAAGGCTTAGAAGTATGCCCCTAGCATATAACGCCTAGATTTTACCCATGTAACGCATCGCGTTACATGGGTAATATCGCAATCTGTACCCTGTTAGATTCCTCTTCCTCAATAACAAAAAATCATAAATTCTGCCTTCACCTTACTAGAAATTCTAATTCATCATCTGCCTAGCCTTTTCCCAACTATGTTGGGGTCGGCTTCCAGTCTAACCCGATGCAGCTGAATACCAGTATTTTACATGGAGCAACTGCCTATCTGACCTCCACAACCCAGTTACTGGATAATACGATACCCCTTGGTAAGACTGGTTGTCAGACTTTCTGGCTACGACCCGTAACGACTGTCAAAGATCCACGAATGACAGCCGGGACCAACGGCTTAACGTGCTGTCCGAGGCACGAAGGGGTCTCAGTATGTAAAGATGGTCACCCATCCACAGACCAACCGCGGCAAGCGTAGCTTAACCTGACCGATCGACCTGTGCGACTGTTATTATTTAGCCACGGGCCCCTCCTTCTAATTATAATTCAATTATCAGACAAACTACTTAACAAACTCAAACGCTCAAACGCCTGTCCCGTGTTACTCGTTTATACTTATGACTTGTAATCCACGTGACACACTTTGCAAAGAGCGAAGTTTCTCGAACCGTCTTGATCTCCCACATAATACCACTCAAATTGATTCCCTCATTCAAAGACATTTCCAGGACGTGAATGTCTTCATTGATTAAATAGATGTCAAATTGAATCCTCCTAACATGCGTGTGTTCGGAGAATCCAGGGAAATTGCCTGTCAATTAGGTGTCCAATTACCTCCCTATTATGTTGTTTCAAAATCAAACACCGTCTCGTAAATTAGGCTGAGAATCATAAATTATTGAACGTCTACAATTACACGAGACAGTCCCCCAAAACGGTCGCCCTTTGCCGCTTCCTAGTGGTGGCTTCTTCAGCTGGGAAGAAGTGGCGCAATAACTGTCCTGTAACACATGGCATGTATCTGTGTGTGCTATTTAGCTGGCTATATTTTGTGTACGATGTCTGATAAGTGACTAGTTTCGAGCTGCTTGACTGCCTTTAAAAAGCCAAGAATTAACTTTTTTATGCATAGATACTCGATCAAATCAAGACTAAATTCAAGATACGGCCTATAAACGTAATCCTAAGTCAACGGGAACCCTATGAGTTTTAATTTATTTGCGAGTGTCAAAATATGCGAAGTCAACGTCTTAGAGACTAGATTTTTTACAACTCTAAGGGACAAGGGCTAATTTTTTTTTCTTTCGAGGTACGGCATCCAAGAGAAAAAAAAAAAGAAGAGTCACTTCCATTAAAGTACACACCCATGACACTACATCATGAATCATGTTGAAAACAAACTCAATAAACTTGCTTATTATCAAGCTTTTATTAGCTTCACTTGTAACTACAATACTCGATCCTTTTTCTTGTTTGTGGATTTGACCAGCATCGTAATATTTTTTTTTTCATTTTAATTTTATTTCAATGAAACTAGTGAGAAGCTTGACTATAATATATAATATCTTTGTAAAATGCATAGACAGGTAGTAGGTATGCGATTTTAGATTGCCTATTAATTTACCGTGCTATGCTTGGAGTTTCCCTGCGTGATCGAATCAGAAATGAAGAGATCCGCAGGAGAGCCAAGGTAACCGACATAGCCCGAAGAATTGCCAAACTTAAGTGGCAGTGGGCAAGGCACATTGCTCGCAGAACAGATGGCCGATGGAGCTAAAAGGTTCTGGAGTGGCGAACGCGTACCGGATGCGTTGGAAGGCCTCCCAGAAGGCAGCCCGACGACCTTGTTAAAGCCGCAGGAACCCGTTGGATGCGAGAAGCACAGAACCACTCGAAGTGGAGGTGCTTGGGGAAGGCCTATATCCAGCAGAGGACGTCTTTCGGCTGAAATGATGAATTATGATGATAAATTTACCATAAGATTAAATAAATAAATGCACGGAGGCACGTCCTTAACAAGTAGGTATAGAAGTTTTTTTACAAGGATCCAAAACATCAAACGAGATTGATGCCGTAACCCTTCACTCCCAGATAGTTTATAATAATGTTCAAACTATCATAACATCCCATGAAAGTAGCGCCAAGGGGATGACCCTTTTCCTCGGTCACCTTTTACAACCCTCCCGGGACTCCCAGGACGGGTTAGTGATGGCATATAGAGATTATGAAGTTTTCACTTTCAACCTCGCCAGAATCACAAACATCTTCCTCAATGAAGTGTGAAAAAAATATTTATGTTATATTATTACTTTAAAATCAAAGTCGGCCACACAGATCCATCTTCTTCTAAACACTTCCATACTCCGAATGATATTAAGACCATGAGCCTTTTCATTTTTCATGCGTTGAACTGCCTTTCTTACTTCATCCTTGCTAATTTCCCTTACCAAAAATACACATATATAGTTATATACATATTTACGAGGGGTTTGCGGCTAAGTACCTAATAACAGCCGCACGGGTCGATCGATCAGGTTAAACTACACTTGCCGCGGTTGGTCCGTGGATGGGTGACCATCTTCACATTCAAAGACCCCTCCGCGCCTCGAAAAGCACGCTAAGCCGTTGGTCCAAGCTGTCATTCGTGGATCTTTGACAGAATGACTTATATACATATTTACTTGTAGGTACCTCTTTGAGCACACCATTCCATTCACTATCTTCGTTCATTAAAAATTCAAAATATGCAACGAAAGAGCCAAATCCAGCAGGTAGGTACACATTCGTTTGTCGTACCCTGGGCGTGGGCTTGGGGCAGTCAACCTTGCTCCTTGTTTCCTTTTACCACTCTCGTGCTGACACGAGATATGTAGGTATATATACCTCAATCAATCAGCCTTTTTCCAACTATCTTTGGGTCGGCTTCTAGTCTAACCGGATGCAGCTGAATGCCAGTATTTTACATGGAGCGACTACCTATCTGACCTCCACAACCCAGTTACTGGGTAATACGATACCCCTTGGTAAGACTGGTTGTCAGAGTTTCGGGCTTCTGACTGCCCGTACCGACTGTCAAAGATCCACGAATGACAGCCGGGACCAACAACGGCTTGACGTGCTTTTCGAGGCACGGAGGGGTCTGGATATCTCTGTCTCCAGCATAAAATATATTGTAATGTTTTGCATTTCAAAATGTCTGAGTATGTATTATAGGAACTTAATTACTGGCTTTTAATCTATACTTATAATAAATCTGTAGAAGTGAAAATTCTGTACATTGAAAATATCCAAAAAATAAATGACAGGGGGTGTTACTTGACCGACACCGAACCCAAAAATGTGATTAAAAAAATTTTTGTCTGTCTGTCTGTCTGTCTGTTTGTTCAGGCATCACGCAAAAACTACCGGTTCGATTACGATGAAACTTGGTATAATTATTCTTTAATATCCTGGGCACCACACTGGGTACTTTTTATCCCGGAAAAGTATATACAATAAAAAACAAACTTAATTTTGCGGTTCGATCCCTATACCCGATTACCACTGTCTGTACTGTACCAAACGCAAATACTAAGTTTGTCGTAGGTTGGGTCACCCGCAGTGGAGTTCATTTTTATTCCTTTTAGTTTTTAGAGTTATTTAGGTTTATTTTTATATGAGTCGTAGGTATAGATTTTAATTTTAAAGTATAGGTAGTATATTTGATAGTGTACGTAGTGACCGTAGGTTATTTTATAATACTTACTGATATGTAGGTTTAGTCATTCGTATAGATATTAGTTTTTAGGGATTTTGCTTATTTATTGAGTTTAGATTAGTTATCATCAGAAATAGGTTTATTTAGGTAGGTAGGTATTTAATTTTCTGTTATTGAGTTTTTTTTTTTTTAATTAGTTAGGTACTTAGGTAAAGATATCATATAGGTACCCTCTTAATCACCACTAATGAGACACAATTGGTTTTATATTGTAATTAGCCACAAAGGGCCCGCGACATAGATGTCATTCTGGGGAAGCACATACATTTTATTCTGTTAGCACGTTCACGTGGGTAAATTTCCGATCCACGCGGGCGAAGCCGCGGGCAGAAGCTAGTTGCAAATAAATTGTTATGAACCTTAAAACTATTTTTTTTTATCACATGAAATGTTTCCTTTGCCATTACAGATAAATCTAATGCGACCAAGTAACTAAAAATATACCTAACTAAATCTTACATTCTACACAGTACGTGGCCCTTGTAAACTCACCCAGTGAACAGCCGATCGATTCTGTAAAAATCTCACCGTGAAAAGTTAGGTGAAGTGAGCTTAGAGTGAACTGTCTATTGTGTCAATCCCTAACATTAGTTGGAATGACAGCTCACTTCACCTAAGTTTTCACAGTGAGATGGTTACAGAATTGCACTGCAGGTCAATAAGTCTAAGGCATCCGCCACCGTGTTGAGAGTGCGCAGCGCACGAGTCATCGGTGCGCGCTCCAGCAGGTTAGTGCGCGCCCTTGGCACCACCAGCAGCTGCGGCTTGGGCCACCGCGCCACGTACCTATCCGGTAAATTGAACCCTATTTCTGACAGTATACCTGAGTTTTGTATACTACCTCATAAAACTTTGAAAAGATACGTTGCCAATGCCACTTTACGCCTAATTTCTAATTTGTAGTAGCCCACCATACCGAGACAAAATAAGGTAGGAAGGATAGTAACGGGTATCCCGGGTATCTCCCATACAGCTTTAAATAAATAAATCTGATGAATTTATTCTGTATCCGTTCGAGCATATTTTTGTATTTGATTTCACTTGGGCTCCAGACGGCCGCATTATATTTTTACACCACGACACGAGATACTCCAACTACGTGGGAAGACCCTATTCACCATTAGTTCTGTGCACCAACCCACTATCACGACCCACATCAAAGGTTCTCTGTCGGGAACCATAAAGCCATTAAATATATATTACAAGGACATGTATTCACTCTTACATGCGTAGGCGTCACTTGTTATACCATTACGTGTTCATCGTTCAGATAAATATGTATGTAATGAAGCTAAAATTTATTAGGTTAAGTTCGTACATATGCCCAATGCTATACGTGTTTAGTTTACTCGGTTACCTATTCGATCTATTTTTGGAACGAATTATCTAGATTTAACAGAACGCCTATATTCCCCGAAGGGTGAGGCAGAGATGTACCTACTTAGCTATAATAAACACCTGTCGTAAAAATCTCACCGTGAAAACTCAAGTGAAGTGAGCTTGATGTGAGTTGTCAGTAGTGTCAATCCCTAGTATTATTTAGAATGACAGCTCACTCCACGCTCACTTCACCTAAGTTTTCACGGTGGGATGGTTACAGAATCGCACTGCTGTTATGTTTAGGTTCCATGTAACAGGGGGCGAGCCTATTGCCATCAACCCTGCGGTGTTCCCACATCGCCGTAATGGGAGGGCCATGGGAAATCGGCATAACCTTTACTTCCACAGCCCTCCCGGCGCACCCCCGCCTAGATGGTATGGCGGGCCCCGCATGGCCCCAGGTTGGGGGGCTACGGGAATGGCCGGGAACACCTGGCCATTCCCGTCCCACACTGGTGGTTGTTGGGTGTACTTGTTTCTTGTAATTTATTTGCAGTGAAGGGAAATTAAATCCACTAATACTTTTAACTTTTACTTTGAGCAAACCTTACATATGTGGTTATTTAGAATTAGAAAATTAAATACAGAGGGAATAATGATAGATCGTCACAGGAATTGACGTGGTTTCAAAGTAAAGGTCATAGTGAATTCGGCCCTTGCTTGGTTAAAATCGAGGCCAATATAAGAATACGCTTTTTAGCCAACCCTTTTCGAAAAAAAAAAGTGGCATAAGCATATATCATAATCAGCATAGAATGTTCCCTCTGCTTGGACACAGGCCCCATCTCTGTGAGAGAGAGTGGGTCCTAAACCACCACGCGGCCCCAGGTAGGTTGTAGGATGTCACATAATCTTCGATTTTTTTAGTTTTAGAACACGGTTTCCTCACAATGTTTTCTTTCACCGTTTTGAGAGCAGTGGTGATGAAATAATGTACCTACACTAAATGAAAGTGCTTGTCTGGGTTCGAAGTTCGAACCTACCACTCGTACGAGTAAGTTGCGGCCATTTCTACTGAGCCATCACTTCTCACTGAATAAAAAGACAGAATATTATAATTATTAAAATATACCGGAGAAGTTATCCAAATAAGCAGATGTTAGAGAACGTACCTCTTATTTATTACAAAAGTAATTAACCCGAAAAAATAAACCAATATCTTGGTTTCTCTACCCCAATACACTATCACAAACTGCCTGTTTCTTCAATCCACTTGGCATTCAGCTCAGCACTGCCGTCACAATTACTCGCTAATGATACATTTAAATGCAAAGACCAGCGGACGCCCCTCCGGAGTCGAGCCGCAAGTGTACATGACCGAACTGAAGTCGTATCTAAGGAAATATCAGTGAATATCTCTTAATATCATGCTAATCTATTGGGATAATTTTCGGGGGACTTTTTATTAGGTATAAGAAAAGCTGGTTCTTTTTAGGGTTCCATCTTCCGTATCCAAGGGACGCGAACGGGACCCTATTACTAAGCCTTCGCTGTTCGTCCGTCCGACCGTCCGTCCGTCCGTCCGTTCGTCCGTCCATCCATCCGTCCATCCATCTGTCTGTCAGCGGCCTGTATTTCATGGACCGTAATAGATAGACAGTTGAACTTTTCACAGAGTGTGTATTTCTATTGCCGCTAATGAACAAAATAATAAAACTAATATTAAAAGGCGTCTCGATACAAGAAACGCGTATTTCGTTCGAACCCTTCATATGCGAGTTCGACTCGCACTTGGCGGGTTTTGTCTTTTAAGTCAATGGAAGTTAATTAAGATATTGTAATTAGGTACTGTCTATCTTGGCAGCTACCTGACACAAGGGGCTTCCACGATAAACCATAGTCTTATGTGGCTGAACGTATACCTACTATTAACTAAAAAAAACTTTTTTACAGAAACAAACAACCGACGTTCAAGAAAACACTACAAAATGAAAAATAACTTTTATTTCGGTAGCCAATGTCTTTGGATCTGTATTTTAGTTTTTTGCCACCGAATTCCAAAATTAAAGTTTTCTTTCACTTTGTAGTTTTATTTAAAGACGGTAGTTTATTTTTATTTTTCACCCATTCGTTTATCATTGCTTGCTATGTAAACAACAGTGACAGGAAGTATTATTACATCATCAAGATACAAAGCGATAGCACTAGGAAGTGGTGAAGGGTAGGCGTTTTGGGGGGACTGTCTTTTGTAATTTTGATGTTCGAATAGTGCTGATTTTAGCCTAATTTTAATAAATTACTTTGAGTTTGATACACAAAGTGGATTAAACTACATAAGCAAAGTTAAACATCGTTGTCCTGTTGGGTACCCTATTCATCATCTGCCTAGCGTTTTCGTTTACCGCGCAACGAGTATTAGACAACGCCCTGACATAGGAAAAAAAAACGTAACGAAACGAAACGTATTATCTATCTATCTATCAATCGTCGGGCAGTATACCAGACAACTCCCGCCTGGTCGAAGAATCCACCCTTTTCTATAGATTATGAGTGAACTTTCCACCCTGTTCCTTAAATCTCTATAACAGTAATCCCCATCCTATTTGCAGGCCACATCACCATTACTTTTTTCACAGTTAACAAACAACAAAACTTCCGAGTCCACAAAAAAGAAAATCAATTTTCATTTCTCCCCAATTTCGTGAAAGGTTTCTGTGCTCCAAGTAGTCCATTTTCGCGACTCCCACGCAATAACTGTCTATGTCGATCATTGTCACATTCGCTCCCAACTTTACAGAGTGAGCGAGGTCAGGAAGTTTAAAATAAACTTTCTAGTTTGGTACTTACTCTAGGTTCACTCTTTCACTTTCGATTGGTGACACAAATAAGTAAGTAGGTACTCTAACGGTGTTGAAAGTTGCAGTTGTTAAAAAACTTCAAAACAATGCAAGAAAGTTGGTAATTTCAGACCATAAAGCAGCCGGTCTATTCTGTAAAAATAACTTTTTTCCTATATCTATGGCAACCACAGAGCATGATACATTTTAGATGGTTTTTAAAAGCAAACAAGACTCATTCTTCGTAAAGCGAGTGTCTTTGTTTTTGTTGTATATCTAAATATGTCGGAGGAGTGAAGTAAAAGGTTTGATTACGTACTAGTAGCGCCATCTATTAGCGTTTAAGATACCTTACTCGATTAATCAAATCGAAAACAGTTGTCATTGAGTCAGTAGTTCGAGTCGGGGTTGTCAATGTCTTGTCGCGTGTGGCGTTTGACATCTGTCAGATGTCATGGTGAGACTAGTGTGTTAGCGACATGTCACATTGGACACCCAGAGCTAGACCGCGCCGGGTGTGCGCACTGATTCTACCCAACCACGTGCAACCTGACGGACACCGATGGAATTTCGGATAAAAATCCCTCAACATCTCCGACATATATATGTCTAGTTAGTTGTGTTAGTTATTTAATTTAGCACGTAGTGTAAAGTTAACATAACACAACGTCACACCCGTAATTCCCGACGTGTTAGGCAGAAGTGTAGCTATAGTACCGAACACTCACATTTCACAGGTTATTGTAATATTCGACGAGCTTATTGCCACCAACCAGGCACAAATCCAAGCTCCAGGCTGCTACTGAGAAATCGCTTATGGAAATCGCCATAACACTTAGCCCACTTGCGAAACCAACCCACGACCTTAAGTTTAGCAGTAGCGCTTGTGACCACTAGACTAGTTTATTAATGTAATATTGTATTTAAGCATTTCCTGTTAATTTCGTAAAATATATCAAAATCTAATTACGTTTTCAATGAAACAGCTTATAATATGTTTCTCTGTAGATCTCTAATTTCTCCTGTAATTGGGTAGATTCCTGGGTAAAAAAATCATTATTATATTTAGTCCGTCAGTTAGATTATCGAAAAAAAAATGGACACGTATTTTTTCTTTTGTCAATCAAACAAAAAATTACAATGATAAAGCGCGTCAAAATTTGGGAGTGGGGGGTCGTGACGTCACGCCATGTTAAAAAGTGAAGCAAGGCGTGACGTCACTCGGAATATATCTTCATCATTTTTTATATAATTGACAAAAGAAAAAATACGGGTCCAATATTTTTGGATAATCTAACTGACGGACTAATTAGGTAGTTTTTTTTAGGAAACTAGCCTATTGGACGATGCGGCTAAAGTTTATACATTTCTGTGAATAGTGAAGCTGGGATTATTTGCGGTGCCATTACCACAATACGCTAGTATTATATTATCAATATTTAATTGAATTTCTCAGTAGCAACCCAGAGTCTGAATTTGTGCCCGGCTCGCCCTAGTATAATACGCCCTAGTATAAGGACTTTAACATAATTGGCGAAATATGGCTACGTACCTACTACAAGGTGACTGTACAGACAGCTGTGCTACTGGGGAGTTTGTTGCGCCACTTTTTCCCAGCTTCAGCACTAGGAAATGGTGAAAGAATGCAACGTTTTGCATTCTTTCTGAACAGTAAACGAAACTGAACCATGCTCACGCTCAGGTCGATGACGCTGAACCGCGTATACTCGGCTCCATTCGGCCGGTGACGCTGAACCGCGTATACTCGGTTCCAGTCGGGCGGTGACTCTGGATCGTGTATACTCGACACTGAATCGCGTTTACTCAAGTCCAGTCTTAGATTTTCACTTCTATCGTGTGCTCCTAAGCACACACCGTTTTTTTTTTCATTTAAATAGTGCAGCCTATCCAAAGATAGGTTATCTATGGCCCGCCTGCAATGGAAATTACCTTCACAACGTCCCACATTTAATGAAACATTTACAATATTTGACATACCTAATTTATTATCCATATCTTGTTACCGTCGCATTATCTTATCATAATACATCATAACAGCAGTGTACTTACTGATATTTATTTTATAGCATTGTCATTAATTGGCCAAGATATCCTTTTCTGCAACAATGGTTGTACTATGAACCTGCTAGAATTAATTCATTATGTATGGCTTAGTAATCATATACAGCGTGGCGCTTTAATGGCGACATTAATTTATCACACGTTTGCGTTTTTGTTTTATGGGCATATTTTAATTTCATTAAACGCCAGTCTATACTCATTTATTTATAATTTTCTAAAATAGCATCTTGGAGCAACCTGACTTAAAGAATTATAGCGCAGGGGTTATTTGCCGGGGTCACAGATCATGACATCGTATCAATGAAATTAAAATTAATAACGTGCAAAGAGTAGGCGAATTGAAGGAAAGAGAGAGAGCCCTCGCCGGCGAGCGGCGCAAGCGGTAGTTTTTAAATAACGAATTATTTTATGTTGTTATATTTTTTATGATTATTGGCCACTAGCCCTACTCGAGTGTTAAATTAATGTCTCCATTGTAGCGGCACGTTGTATAATAAAATAATATTATGGTGTTACTGTTCCACCGTAGGGCAGAAGCCTCTTCGAACGAGTACAGAGGAAATTCCCGTATTTTTATGAACGTTCGCATTTTAATCTCAGTCTCAATCTGTCAAAAATACAATCAATATACCTATCATATTTTTGACAAGTTTTTCACATTAATTGTCACTGAAATGAGAGTACGACTTGAATTTGAACGTTTTTTTAAGTAAGTACGAGAATTGGCCTTCTGCAGTGCGATTCTGTAATCATCTCACCGTGAAAACTTAGGTGAAGTGAGCGTGGAGTGAGCTGTCATTCCAAATAATGCTAGGGATTGACACTACTGACAACTCACATCAAGCTCACTTCGCTTGAGTTTTCACGGTGAGATTTTTACAGAATCGACCGGCTGCTCAGCACCTGTTGATGAAGTGGCGGGGTGAATGATGAAAAAGATGACATAACTAATCTTTGTAACTGTGTACATAATTTTGCCGCAACCACGAGGAAAATAAGAATACAACTTCTTAATGAAGTCTGGGGCTCTGCAGCTAACACTAACATATAAAAGACAATGCTCATGGATGTATGGAATCCGTTACCATGATGCATGGCTGCATCAAAGTCAAACTTTTATTCTGGTAGCACGTTCCCGTGGGATAATTTCCGACATCCACGTGGGCGAAGCCGCGGGCAGAAGCTAGTAAGTAAATAATTGTATTCTGTTTTTGAGAAATATTTATACAGGCAATTTTTTTTCAGTTTTTTTCTGTAGTAACATTTTTTCTTAATTTTTTTTTATGGATGATGTGGTCTGCAATAAAGATTTTTATTTAATACTAGCTGTGCCCCGCGTTTTCACCCGCATAAGTTTCGATCCCGTGGGAATATCGGGATAAATAGTATCCTATTGTAAAGTATCTGTATGCCAATCCGTTCAGTAGTTTTTGCGTGAAAGAGTAACAAACATCCATCCATCCATACAAACTTTCACGTTTATAATATTATATAATATATATAACAGGAGTAGGAATATTATTATTAAGTAGGATTTAGCTTGTAATAAACAAGTTTCACCACGTGCAGCTACGAGTCTTCAAACCAGAGCAATAAAGACACAGATAAAAGGAACTGCTCACACTATTTATAACCTAGTGAGAGTTGGACGCGAATAATGTCGCAAGAGCCATTACAGTATTTACCTCCAGAAAAATGGTGTGAGCTTCAAAGTGCTTTCAAGAAAGACTGGCCGAGAGGAGTGAGAGGGTTCTCGTTACTGGCCATGCAGAAACAGTGGGTGGACAGAGGGATTGACTATGATTTTAAAGTTTATTGCCCTTTTGGTGACGTGCAAAATGGATTGGTTGCAGTGAATGAAAAGGTTGGTAGGTACCTACTTAAACTTTTTATTACTACCGGTCATTCAAAAACCAACTTAGAACGTATACTACTGCTAAAGTAGACAGTTGAGTAGGTACCTAAATGGTGATGGAATGTAAATTTATTATTATCTGTTATAAATTCAAGTAAAAAATGATTATTTAAAATGTTTATAGATAAAGTTTCGTTATTGTAGGTACTTAGTTAGTAACAGGTTTTGTATGTTTACACGTAGGTATGAGGGAGGGAGAGGGAGAAAGGATGGGAGGTCTTCTACAGGTAGGTACTCGTACCTACCTATCTCCATGCTACAATAAATTTGTTAAAAACCAGAAATAAACTTTGTTATTACCTATAGTTAATATAAAAGGGTAAACAAATTGTTAGAGGTAACTTTTGTAACGATTTGTTTACCGAAATTGTGTAATAGGTACCGGGTTTAAGTATTAGCTTGTTAGTGTTGGCCCATATTTACCAATGCGATTATGTATTAAAGTAGGTGGTAATCTAAAGATAATTACGATTTTATAAGCATTATTCACCAGCTAACTGATAATATTTTCTCTATTTAAAAAGTATAACAAGCACGCAGTAAATACGATTATAAGTAATCTGCCATCTAGCGGTATTATTGCAAACTAATCTCCAAGCTAACTTTCTAAACAGCACATAGATGGAGCTAATGTTCGACCAAAATATCTGTTGGACAACAAAATATAATTTTTATTCAACATTAACAACACATACCATCACACCTGTAGTCCCCGAAAAGTTAAGCAGAGGTTTACGTATAGTACACCCATATTTTGCCAGTTATGTGTAAGTCCCATGTAACAGGGAGCAACCGCCATCACCCGGCACAAATCTAAGCTCCGGGCTGCTACATTATTCCTTTGCTAAATAATTTAAACACGTAGGACCTTCTGTACATCCTTTGAACTAGAAATAATTCGTTATGTTAGTTTTAAAATAAAACAAAGTCGGGTTAGTTACACCAACCATTTATAACTCAAGAACGGCTGGACAGATTTGCATGATCTTTGATTTGTTGGTTTTGTCTCCGCCCCGAATAGCAGAAAAACTATTAAAACATGGAAAAAAATCACGAAAAAAAATGGAGATAAGTAATTCATTTTCTCATACATTTTGTATGGAACGACTGCAATGCGTAGAAATAACAAGAAATTGTCAAAATGAACCAAAAAAATTGGATCAAAATATAGGCAAAACAACTTCGGTACACCTCAAGGAGGAATTTTATCCCCTCTTTTTTTTCTAGTATATATCAATGACCTACCAGAGGCGATTAATGAAGGGTGCCTATTTGCTGATGACACAACATTGATTATTAAAAGCGACGATAGCAAAGACTTGGAAAAACGAATTGTTAAAGCATTAGACAAGGCAATCAAATGGTTAGAAGGAAATAACTTAAAAATAAACATGAAAAAAACAAATATAAGTAGTAGAATACGACACCAAGACAAATTGAAATTACCCCAAATAAAATTAAAGTTATTTAAAGAAATACGTACTGCATGGCAATTATTATAAACAACCATTAGGATTATAGGATTATTCATTTTGAGTTGCCAAAGAGTGGACGTGTTTTTGGTGAAATAAAACTTCTTACGAAAAAACATTAATTAAAACAATACAAAACAAACCTAAAGCTCTAACAAATAGTGTCGCAATTTCAGTGAACAAGTGCGCGTATTTAATTCAAAAATATTGTCAAAATTATATTCCCGATCGCGCCGCATTAGCTGAGGTAGGCTCCTCCTCACCTCGGGGAAAAGAGACAAGTTGCTGATTCGCGATAATTTATCCCTGTCGCACAGCGGCCGGCCGGCCCGCACGTGCGTTAACTACCTACGCCGTGCACCTGCGGATCAAAATTCCCGGAACCAGGAACTCGTAAGCGCCACATAATATTTACTACCTATCTTGTTTGTTGTCGAAATGGTTAACAACAGCTGTGCAAATTGCACTAAACCAATAAGATCAACACAACCCATAAAATGCTCGAACTGTGCCTACCATTATCACGCTATATGCGCAAACATAACGGAGTCGCGCAAACTGACCGAAGAACAGCGACAGCGTTGGAAATGCCCTCACTGCCAAAGCAGTGAAACCAGCACTGGTCACATGAGTACCGACTCTGACAACACCTTTATTTCATCCCAACACATTTCTGAGAGCCAAAAATCTGTTGAATTACACAATAAGCCCGCCTTTCAACCTGTAACCGTGGACTCTAATGCGCTGAATAACCTAGCTTTAGAAATGAAGCTAATCCGCGAAAGTGTCACAGAGATGAAGTCCGAAATGAGGTCATTGACCGACCATATCACGCAGTGCAATAGCCGCCTTGATGAATACGGGCACAAAATTGCCCGTGCCGAAGAAAAAATACACAATCTCGAAAAATGTGCCTCTCAAAACATAATACTACAAAATACTGTATCGCAACTTAAAGAACAACTCAACTCTCAGGCCCAGCAGTCCCTAAGAAATGACATTGAAATCATAGGAATAAACGAAACTCCAACAGAAAGTCTGACCCACATAGTTCGCGTCATCGCTCATAAAATTGGTGTCGATCTTGACGAGAAGGATTTGGACTACGTGACACGTGCTGGACCGCGCCGCCAAAAACACAACAACGGCGATCTAACATCGGAGACTGACAAAAAGCTTCCCCGTCCACTAGTGATCCGATTCCTGAGACGTGACAAACGTAATGAATTTTTAAGTTCCGCTAAAAATAGACGTAACCTTAACTGCGCTGACATTGACATAAAAGGTACCAAAGGAAACATATTCTTTAATGAGCGCCTAACACCAGACAACCGCCGTTTATTTCGTGAGTCACGCCAACTCAGCAAAAATGCAGAATTCAAATACTGTTGGATTAAAAACGGTTCTATTTACATACGTAAACGGGAGGGAACTCCACCCATTCATATCACAAGCCTGGACGAACTTTACCGTCATGTCCCTGGTGCTCATGACATCTGCACCTCTCCACAAACAAACTCACTTAATATTGATAACTAGTACTTTTAAAAAACCTTATTTACAATTTTGTTTTTGTTTACCTCCAATTATTAACTATTTTATGTCATATAGAAGTAATTTTTGTTCTTATTTACATTTAACCACAAAATATTTCGTATCATACAGACTAATTCTGTGTTCTTGTTTATTTTTAAATGTTAACAAATGTTTTGTGTCTTATGAAAATACCTATTCATATTGTTCAATTTTAATTGCTAACTATTTCGTGTTTTACAAAATAATTTTTCGTACCTGTTCATTTCTAAATGATAACAACTGTTTTATTCTTTATAGAAATACTTACTCATATCGTTTACTTTTGATCGTTAACCATTCCGTGACTTATAGTCATTTTCTCTGTTTATTTTTATTTTTCAACTATTTTATATCATATAGAAGTAATTTTTGTTCTTACTTACATTTAACCATAAAATATTTCGTGTCTTACAGACTAATTCTGTGTTCTTGTTTATTTTTAATTGTTAACAAAATATGTTTTGTGTCTACAATTTTAATTGTTAACTATTTCGTATTATACAAAATAACTTTTTGTACCTGTTTATTTCTAATTGCTAACAACTGTTTTTTGTCTTATAGAAATACTTATTCATATTGTTTACTTTTGATCGTTAACTATTTCGTGTCAACTTACAGTAATTTTCTCTGTCTATTTTTTAACTATTTTACGTCCTGTAAAAGTTTAATTTATAAAACGTTTCATGTTCATATTATATCACCTACACATACCTTAATAATATACACCATGTCCCCTACATATACCTTAAAAATACACACCACACCACCTACATATACCTTAATAAACACCCTAAACACACTCATCGACGCGTACCCACAAACTATTTTCAGACCCTTATTGTCGCACAAACGTTTCATTGCTCAGTTTCAGTGTCAGGGTATCCTAAAACTCCCAAAATGTACTTTCTTTAATCTTGGCAAATGGTACATACTAACTTATTGGTCACTGACAGCCCCTTTAAATAAAATTTATATCTCAAAATTAAAAAACTACTCTAATGGCATTACTTAACATAGTGCAAGATTTAGACGAAAACCTAGAAGTAAACTGTCATACCGTTGAAACTATTGAACATTGCCGAACGTTAATAAAAAACACAGAGTCTAATTTTAAAATTCTTTCACTCAATATCAGAAGCTTCCAACACAATTTTGACAACTTTGCGGTAATGCTACAGCGAACCACTATCAGCTTTGATGTTATCATTTTAACAGAATGCTGGCTTACTGACGGCAGTATTATAGATCCTCTGCCAGGATATAATGCATATCGCACAACAGTTCAGCAAAATAAAAACGGAGGTTTGGTTTGCTTTGTTAAAACTAATTACAAGACTGTAGCCTTCGAACCTACAATACTAGACGCAGATCGACTTCTCATTACCATAGATAACAATGTCGCAATACTAGGCATCTATAGATCTCCTTCTTTTAGTAATCACGAACCATTTTTAAATTCACTGGATACCTTATTAAGCTCACTGGCAAATAAACAATCACTGATTGTCACTGGCGACATAAATATTGATATTTGCAACACTACTAATAGTCAGTCATCAGAATACCTCTGTCTAATGTCTTGCCATGGGCTACTTCCTGCCATAACCAGTCCAACTAGGGAGAAAGCGTGCCTAGACCACATATTTATTAAAACTCAAAACAAATGCTTTGGAGTCGTTTGCAAGTCCTCAATCACTGATCATGATATAGTTGTTGCCAATATTTCCTTACGCAAACCATCAACTAGTACTGCAAAGAGATGGATAAGTAAAACAGATACCGAAGCAGTTATTGCTGACCTAAACAATGTTGACTGGTCTGTCATCACGAATGACACAAATGTAAATACAGCAACCACTGAATTTACGAACATTGTTACTTCCACTGTAGACAAACACACACGAAATGTAAAAATTGGTAGGAAATTGGCATGCATCAAACCATGGATCACCCCGGGATTAATAAGATGCATGATCCATCGTGACAAGTTACATAATGATTGTAAATCTAACCCAGATGATCCTGTCCGAAATAAAATATACACACGATACAGAAACTTTTTTTCCAAACTTCTTTCAAGAATCAGATCTGACTACAATAACCAACAGATTGTTGCTAACAAAGACAATCCAAAAAACCTCTGGAAAGCAATAAAATCAATAGGTCACATATCTCCAAAAAGTAATGAAACCTCTCAACTACTGAGCCCCAATAGAGAAAAAGAAAAACTTAACTATTGTAACTCACACTTCACCTCAGTAGGAACCCGTCTGGCAGACAAAATACTAGAAAAACTTAATCTAACTCATGAATCTTTAATAAACACTTACACTTCCGATGTATCAAACCCACACTCTCTTGTCCTTGAACCGACAGATGCTTACGAAATTATTAAAATTATATCTGACATCAAAGTCGATAGTGCTCCAGGACCTGACAAAATATCGGTTATTCTTATCAAAAGAGCTTTAAAATCCTTACTAGTACCAATGATGCACATCTTCAACCTGAGCCTTGAGACCGGTACCTTCCCAGAATGTTGGAAAATAGCTGCAGTTTCCCCTATCCACAAAAGCGGTCCCAAAAATGCACCAGATAACTACAGACCTCTAGCACTGCTAAGCTCTGTCTCTAAAATATTAGAGAGGATAGTTAACTCTCGTCTCATCTCTTTCATTGATAAAAATCATCTCATATCTGATAACCAATTTGGTTTCCGAAGGAATAGATCAACCGAGGATGCTGCAACTCTTCTTACCAATTGTGTCTCCTCTCATATTGAGAAAAATGAAAAATGTCTTGCCATCTTCCTTGATCTTGCAAAGGCATTCGACACGGTTTCAACTGGCCTTCTAATCAAGAAACTAGAATGCATAGGAATACGAGGAATTTGCCTGGAATGGTTCAAAAGCTACCTGACAAACCGGAAGCAGTATACGAGAGTAAGCTCTTTCAATAGTAATCAACTCCCCATTGATTTCGGAGTTCCACAGGGTAGCGTACTTGGTCCCACGCTTTTCACTGTCTATATTAACGACATACTAAACCTTTCCGTAAATAATGCTGAAATTATAACCTATGCAGATGACACTGCCGTAATATTTCACGGAAAATCGTGGGAACATGTATACTCTCTAGCAGAACAGGGATTATCACTAATCGCGAACAATCTGGACAGAAATCTACTCACCTTAAATGGCAGTAAAACCAAATATATTGTTTTCTCCAAAACCGCCGCTTCAAATCCACCGGAACACCTCAAACTCAGACTACATCACTGCTCATCTAACATTTCTACTTCCTCTTGCGACTGTCCTCTTCTTGAACGTGCCTCTCACATCAAATACCTCGGTATTCTTATCGACGACCACCTAACATTTAAACAACATATATCCAACCTTTCTGGCAGAATAAGAAAACTTATTCACACCATGCGTAGACTACGAGACGGTCTGCCCACAGACACACTACAACAAGTTTACCTAGCTCTTTGCCAATCGATAATTCAGTATTGCAGCAGCGTGTGGGGTAGTGCTGGTAAGACCTACTTGATCGAAGCTGAAAGAGCACAGAGGGCTCTTCTTAAAGTAACTTTTAAAAAGCCCTACCGGTTCTCTACTGATCTACTCTACCGCGAAACGAAAGTCCTCAGAGTCCGCCAGCTTTTCATTCTTTCTGCCTGCACAAAAACGCACAAAAATACTAAAAGGAGACCTGACTACACATCTATCATAAGCAAAAGAACCTACAGAATTCCAACACCTGACAGCACCTCATTGCTAGCAAGACGCTCCCCGGCCTATTCTCTCATTAATACTTACAATAAAGTCTGCAAACTCTGCGAAATCAAAAATACTAATTCATTCAACTGCAAAAAAATAGTAAAGGAAATTTTGCATAACATTGGTTATGATGACTCGGAACTACTAATATAGAGACCCTGACCTGACACCACATCAAACGAAGCACAATGGAAAAAACTCACACCCACACCAGACACACACACACTATACGCACATCACACACACACACACACACCACACACACACACACACCACACAAACATACACACGCACCATACCATACCTGAAATCACCTCTCTAGTTTCCACTCTGGAACTCATACTATGAGCCCCAAGATACAGACTAACTGTCTAGTTTGGGGCTCACCAGCAAATACCATACTGTAACCTAGCTATAGATAATATTTTAAGCCACTCATGTCGTTTTAACTTACTGTAAACCCGTGAACCCGCTTACTGTATTACCTGGACAATAAATATTTTTCTATTTCTATTTCTATTTCATTTGCCAAATAATATTCAAGATTTGCCATTGCCGTGGTTCAAAAGGTCTACTATTAGAAAAAAATTATTACAGTGTTCAAGAATATTTAGAAGATAAATCGTTAATAATATAATAAAATAAAGATAGCCTTTATTCTACCGTATGCAACAATTAAATAATTCATTATTACTACAATTCCAATCTTTAACAATTAACTACCTATTAAAGATTCATATTTTATTTTCATAATTATGAATAGACTAGTAGGTAATATAATACTTGTTAATCTTACTTTTTTTATATATTGAAATATTTGTACGCCATATTATGGCAGGATATGCTGGAACCAATATTGTAACGTCATCATCATCTTCCTGCCCTTATCCCATGTTACTTGGGGTCGGCGCAACACGTTTTCGTCTTCCATTGTCCTATAACAGCCGTCACGCTATCATTCATTCCCTTCTCTTTCATATCATTCCTCACACAATCCATCCATCTTTTCTTCGGCCTTCCTTTCCCTCTCCATCCATCAACATGTATATTCATCACTCTTTTAGTCACATGCGTTTCGTCCCTTCTCATCACATGTCCATACCAAGCCAAGCGATTTCCTTTCAACTATTCTGTCACTGGCGCCACTTTCAAACTTCCTCTTATATACTCATTTCTTACTTTATCCATTCTCGTCACTCCACACATCCATCTCAACATTCTCATCTCCGCTGCATGCAATCTTTTTTCATCCGTCTTCTTCACAGCCCAGCATTCAGACCCATAAAGTACGACAGGCCTTATCACGGACTTATAAATTTTCCCCTTTAACTTGAGGGGCATCCGTGGGTCGCAAGTTGTTCCTGTGACCTGTCGCCATTTCATCCATCCTGAGTTGATCCGGTGCGTTACGTCTCGGTCTACTTCGCCATCTCCTTGGACAAGCGACCCGAGGTACCGAAAGTCGGAGCAGATCGATAAGGGCGTTCCGGCGAGTGATATGGGCCTAGGACTGGAGAGACCGCCAAAATCACAAAACAGATACTCAGTTTTGGTCTGACTTACTCTCAGGCCAACAGTCTCGAGTCTTTTCCACCACCCCTCTAATCTGCTCTGGACCTCTAAGCCGTTCTCGGCAACCAGCACAATGTCATCGGCGAACAGCATACACCAAGGAGCCTCCTCTTGGATATCTGATGTAAGAGCATCCATTATCAGCGCGAAGAGGTACGGGCTGAGTACATCGCTCTGATCAACTGCACATACTTCCCTGGCACGCCTTTCTCCTTCAGCGCCCACCATAAAACTTCACGAGGCACTCTTCAATATTGTAACGTCTATTGTACCATATTCTAACAAATAAACATTTTTGATTTGATTTGAATGTCTTTTTTGATGTAGGTACAGCCAACAAAAGAGTTAGGTATGCAGGGTCATCGGATATAGTTGAATTTTAGTAACAAACGGGAAATTTTATTTAATTAATAGAAAACAAACATTTATCAAACTAAATTTTATTCGAAAACACCCATCGATTTCTGACTGACGGTACTAAGTTGCCGGGTGAGCTGGTTTTCAATAAATGTAAAAACTTTTACGGCTTGCCTTGATATTAATATAGTGCTTGATTACCTAAAATATGTACTTTTCTGTTTTCAGAATATTTTTTACGAAGTGATCATTCAATGCCCAAGCAATGACGTCACAAACCTCGGAACTGCATTGAAGAAAACAAAAATCATTGATTGGAAAAGATCAATCATTGTGCCATTTGTTCCTTATAACATAATTGAATTAATTAAGACAATTTTACAAGACATTAATGTGGAGATAGAGTTGATATTACCTTCAGCGACATTTATATTGGACACAAAAACACCTTATCAAGATGTTAGGTGAGTTAATTTATTTTTTATTATTTACGAACATACATTACACGTTTACCAGAAGAGGTAGGCAGATAGCATGGTTGGCGGAGTTGCTAAGCGATTAGTTTTTATGCTATGGGTGGAGAGGGATACATTCAAGGGCATTTTTCTTTTAAAGCGAATTTATACTCGTACTTACGCTTAACGAGCGATAGTGATAAGCAATTTTCAAACAAATTCCTTTGTCCTGTATGGGTTACATACATTTCATCTTCTGGAACTGTTTTTTTTTTTTTAATTTTGGCAATGACTAAGGGCTGATTTTTCCAATGCCATCTGGCATTGGAAAAAGTTTTATCAGAGGAATAATTTTGAATTGTTGACAGTTCTTCCACGAATAAAAATTTTAAAATTTTAGTTTTGAATTGAACAAATATTTAATGACATTTTATAATTTTGACATTATTTATAATTAGATTATAGGACAATTTAATTCAAATGTATAATTTATTGCTTAAATTTAATTTTTAGTTTATGTAAAAACTTAATAATGTTTATTAGCTTTGTTTGAATACTTAGGAATGACTTTTAACCTTTATATTTGTATGCCACAAAGGCCGAACATGACGGATCTTTTTTTGTTTATGAACAACCTGCATGCCTTGTATGTATACTCATGATTCTACAAATAAATAAATCAATCAATAAAAATTAACTGTCGAATGAAAAAATGCAATTAAGATACAGGAACATCTGAGTGTGGGACAAAGATTTTTCCTGAAAAATTTTATTATTATTAAAATATATTAATTTTTTTTTTTGAAAAAAAACTTCCTACTTCCAAAAAATACACTACAAAATGAAAAAATCGCAATAATAATTCGTATTTTCGTTGTTTGCCACCGACTTCTAACAGTTTTTATTTTTCACTTTTAAGTTGTAGTTTTTAAAAGTAATTTTGGTTTAAAAACCAAACTACTGAACCGTTTTTGATGGAATTTCTATGGAATTCTATGGGAACGAATTTTGTAAATCAGCTTATAAATAACGAATAAATAAAAAACAACCGTATTGAGAACCTCCTCCTGTTATTGAAGTCGGTTAATAAACGGTTGCTTTTTCAAATTTCCACCTCCAGTTCCACTTTAGCTGTGCGGCCAGCGTCCGCAATTTATGTTACGGAACGAAGTATAAAGTTCTTAATGCGGTCTGCGAGTTTAATTATGATGATTTAGTTGAATTATTTTAAAATTAATTATGATGGTTTAGTTGAAATATTTTAAAATTAATTATGATGGTTTAGTTGAATTATTCCACTTCCAGCGAATTCCTGCGACGTCGACTATTTCTTCAGTCCACCTTGTAGGGCCACCCATTTTGCGTCCTCTGTAATTGCTAGACTGTTTGACTGTCTGACTGACCGTTTTTGATGGAATTTAGTTTCACAAAAGGATACAAATTCACTTTATTTCTTTACAGCCTACCAGCCGATATGTCCTTCAAGTTTCTAACAAACAAATACCTGGACATTATCGACTCCACATGGCCGCATCGCTATCCCTCATCATCTACGTACTTCGAACTCCTCATAGACAACAACTATGGTTACGGCCTCTTTCTGAACAATTCCTTAATCTCCTGGGTCCTTATCAACGAATCAGGGAACTTATTACATATGTACACAGTCAAGGTCAGTCAATATTTACTTTATTAATTATTATTTTGATAACTGTGAGTGAGTGGAGAGAATGGCTGAGTTGATTGATTGATTGAATGAGAGGACTAAAAAGTATGTGGAACATTTATACTTTATGCGGCCTTCCCAAATGTCCTTTTTTTGGTATCGTTTATCGATTCGTTGAGCTCCTTAACTCCGAGTTGAGCTACACGATTACTGACAAATTCGTGCACTGACTAGGAAGGTCGACTCAAATCTGTGTGGTTCTTTCCTCAAAAGACCATGAGGACACTGATCTGCATGGTCCGCATAGTGCCTGACGAACTCTAGATTTTAAAATCTGGATTTACGCTGTGACCTCTACATTTGTTTCGGTCTTCTTTCTCAGAGTAGTCAGATAAAAAACACCGGCCTCATCTAGTTTTAAAACATAATTGATTTGTGACGTGGAATAGTATTTATGAAATTAAGTATGAATAGTATTTTTGAATGGTTTTTATGAATAGTATTTACAAATAGTATTTACGTATTAATATTGTTTATGAATCGTTTTTATGAATAGTATTTATGAACCAATATACAGAAATAAATATCATTTCAGGAACACAGGCAGAAAGGGTATGCAGAGCTGGTACTAAAATTGGTCTCTAACGTTTTGATAGAAGATGGTAAGATAGTGACGGCCTACTGCTTGGAAGATAATAATAACGCTTGTAAGTTGTATACGAAAGCTGGGTTTGTTAGATTGGAAGGTGTCGCCTGGTGTTATTTGCGTAGTACAATAAATTGAAAGTGTAAAGGTCTTGAGGTTTTCTTTTATTTCTTCACCATCTATATTATTTTATTTTTTGAAAATATTTGTTTTAGATAACTGCGCACTTTCCTGTTTCTTGTTACAGCACCAAATTATAACTGTATGAGTACAAGATTGATTTCCTTTTGTTTTTTTTTTATTGTTCCTGCTCTATGGTCTTAAAAGTATACATACAAGGTCCATTATGTAAACCGTTCTTTGATAGATAGAATACGCATAACAATTATATTTTTTTGTCAAAACTGATACACGTACGGTATTATAATGTCTGTAAGAAATCATAAATAAGTACTAATAACGGTGTTGATTGATAGTTGCAGTTGTTAAAAAACTTGAAAACAATGTAGGTAAGAAAGTTGGTAATTTCAGACTGTTAAATGTACATGCAAACTCCTGTTTTTAGATAAAAGTACATGCAAACTCATGCATAATTATCACTGGCTACGTTCTCATCTCAATTTCATATTTTCTATATGATGTTATTCTACGAGTTGACTTAATAGATCCACGCAATGCAAGGATCAGTTCAGGTTTCACCTCTAAAGCGAATACTACAAGGAGCCTGATACTCCAGGGCCACCTATCCCGTTAATACACAGCGTACCTCTCCGCTCCGGTACCTGACGGACCCGGCCTACGCCTCCGTCCTCCGTCCTCCGTGAAGTCCTCCTACATATATCTATTAGGTCGTGCCTCATCCGAGGGCCGACTCGCCTGCCGGGCTGACAGCGTCCCCGCCGTACCTCTCACCTGCTGCCGTTCTGCGTCCTGTCCTGCTGCGTGGGCCCTCCTGCGGGTGTTCTCCATGCCGCACACGCACCAGCACCTGCCCTCACCTGCATCTGCTCCTGTACCTGTACCTGCACCTGCACCTATACCTGCTTCTGTACCTGTACCTGTACCTGCACCTGCACCTATACCTGCTCCAGCACCTGGAGCTGCAGCCGTACCTGCACCTGTCGCCAGCACCTGCCTCGCGTCTACCTCCTCAGCTCCAACTGGATCTCCACCTCAGCCTCCTCAACCTTCCTATCACGCATCGTCATCCATACACCCCACCTCCACATACTACACCCCACTCTTCAATCCATCTCCATCCTTTTTTTGTGTAAACCAACCCACGACCTTAAGTTTAGCAGTAGTGCTTCTAACCACTAGACCAAGTTAGTTGTTGGAACGAAGTACCTTATCGCGCGTTGCGAAAGGGGGCTAGATGGAAAAAATTAAGATCAAAAGGTGGAACGACACTTTTTGCTATAGTTGTAAGCCGTGCGGCGTGCGCGTGTTTCTCTGTCTGTCTCTCTCTCTCTCTCTCTTATAGAAAGCAAGCCAGTTATACTTCGTTCCATCCGGGTGTCCCTTGACACCTCTCAAGTTTTTTATTAATGTTATATTTTATTTAAGCATTTCCTATTAATTTCGTAAAATATATCAAAATGTAATTACGTTTTCAATGAAACAGCATATAATATGTTTCTCTGGAGAATAATTTCTCCTGTAATTGGACGATGCGGCTGAAGTTTATGCATTTCTGTGAATAGTGAAGCTGGGATTGTGTGCGGTGCCATCAGCCCAGCAGCACAGAGTCTGAATTTGTGCCCGGCTCGCCCTAGTATATGGGACTTAAACATAATTGGCGAAATATGGCTGCGCGAGCATCCTGCCCGGCTTTGAGGATATGTAGTATTCTTAAAAAGAAAGAAATTATATTAAAGCGGACTAAAAAAAAAAAAAAATATTTTAAGTATGTTAAATAGAGCTAAAATTAGGTTTTAATTACGTGGTGATATTATTGAGAAGGTAAAGGACATAGTTTCACAACGGGTCTCTTGAGAGAGCCACTGCATGCCTTCACCATAGCAACGCTGGTTGTCCCATCTTTGCCGGGAAAAACTTTGGTGATTATACCCATTGGCCAACGTAAAGGAGGGACATCATCCTGATGTATGAGAACCACAGTACCAATCTTAATATTGTCTGTGACATTCAACCATTTTTGACTAACTTGAAGATTATGTAAATATTCTATACGTCATCTCCTCCAGAAACTACAAACCATCTGGTCAAGCAATTTTTTGCAGCTAGTTAGAGACTTTGTCGTTTCGGGAATATTCATGACAGGCAACGAAGTCAACGGAGAAGCCATCATAAAATGAGCGGGAGTAAGCGGTTCTGTGTACAGATCTTCATTCAGGACACAGAGCGGTCTGAAATTTAGAACTGCCTCAATTTCAGTGAGAACAGTCGAAAGTTCCTCATAGGTAAGAAGTTGAGAAACGATAACACGGTATAAATGCGTTTTAATAGATTTAACATTTGATTCCCACAACCCTGCAAAGTGGGGAGCGCGGGGTGGTGAACAGTGGCCCGACGCCACTTGTTCCTGGGCCTGTACATGCGTAGGAGCACGGGCTGTAGCAGCGTAAAACTTCGCGCGGGCAGGCGCTGCGCCGCCGCCTCCAGTTGCTGCTCGGCGCGGCTCGGCGCCGAGTCGGGGTGTAAGCTCGACACTGCAGTCCTGTATCGTCGCCCATTCGTAACTCAGCAGGTGTCTTGTTAGTAGAGCTATTGGGTTCAATCTGCCCGTTAATCTCTGGGTGGTAGGGTGGTGAATAAAAATGTTCCATTCTTAAAAAAAAATGATTAAATTAATCCGAGGTGAACGCATTTCCATTAACGGACGTCGGGCAGCCCCTGCGAAGTGAAAATTCTTCTCATAACAGCTAGATCACCGCACCACTGTTCATCGCTGGCACGATTTCAGCCTCAAACCATTTGCTGTAGCTGTCTACTAGGACTAAAAACCTGAAAGGACCCCGCTAAATCTACATGCACACGGCGCCACGGCTTCTCTGGTACAATCCAAGTCTGCGGGTCCTTTGGTGGGTTATTTCTCACTAGCTGACATTGCTGACACGCGGCCACCACACTCTCAATTTGCCGATCCATGTCGACCCACCACACGTAGCCTCTTGCATACGCTTTTGTCTGGACAATGCTCGCATGAGGGGCATGTAACAACTTTAACACTTTGTCCTGTAAGGACGAAGGTATTATGACTCTGTTTCTCTACAATAAACAACCTTTATTATGTGAAAGAGCCTCTCTCCGTGTCTAATAAGCTTGTAGGTTCGGGTATATATTCCTTCTTGGCCATCCGTGCAAAACGTGGAACATTAATTTTTGCAATACCGAATCTTTGTTAGTATCCGCGGCTATCTTAGCATTGTCCAGCAGCAGCACGTCGTGCAGCACATCTTCTAGAAAAACAAAACAACCGACTTCCAAAAACTACACTACAAAATGAAAAATAACTTTAATTTCGGAAATCGGTGTCGTTGAATTCGCATTTTCGTTGTTTGCCACCGACTTCTAACAGTTTTTATTTTTCACTTTTATGTTATAATTTTTACCAGTAATTTTGGTTTAAAAACCAAACTACTGAACCGTTTTTGATGGAATTTCTATGGATTTCTGTGGGAACGAATTTTGTAAATCAGCTAAATAACGAATAAATTTTAATAATATAATAAATAAAAAACAACCGATTTGAGAACCTCCTCCTTTTTTTGAAGTTGGTTAATAAACGGTTGCTATATAAGATTTCAAGGAATACAGGCATAACGGTATGTTATTGTTATATTACGAGTCTTACGTCTCTTATTTCATTTTATGATCGTATTACGTAGACATACATAAGTCGCAGTTAAACAGAATTAGCATAATGTAAAGCATATTGCTTATGTATGTAAATAACATGTTCGGATGGAGTTATGGCCATATTATACGGCTAAAGGTATCTAATGGCCGATATGGCTGCCCAATTCTTTTTTTAGAACTGTTATAAGCTACTGTCAAAATTGCATTGTCCTACTTTGTCGGAAGTTATGTCATTATCTTTCATAGTTTTGTCCATGCATTTGTATGTTTTTTCATATTGGTTTCATTATTATGAGCCTGTGTTGTCCCACTGCAGAGCAGAGGCCTTCCTTCCCTCCTTCCACTTTTCCTGGTCTACTGCGATTGTGGACCAATCCTTTGGGAAGGAGTCCAGCTCAACCCGCCATCTCTTTCTGGGCCTGCCACGTGGTCGTTTCGTGCCATTTGGTATCCACTGAGTAGTGGTTTTTGCGTATTGCTGCTCCGACATGCGACAGATATGGCCAGCCCAGTTCCACTTTAGTCCAGCAGCTGTACGGCCAGCGTCCGCTATTTATGTTAAGGAACGAAGTATAAAGTTCTTAATGCGGTCTGCAAGGTTTAATTATGATGGTAAAATTACAAATAGCCTGTCGTTTTAGCGATGCCTGGGTGAAGCGTATATCTATATCTAGCTTCTGTCTGTGACTTGGTCCGCGTGATATTATTTTTTTCCCTGACCCACCCCGGCGCATCGTATCGCCTGCGCCGTATTACGTCATTTTAGTTTAGGGTTCCCTCTAACTTTAATTTTTTTTTGCTCGGCGCCTAAGGATACTAGCGTGATATTAAATAGTTTAAAGCCTTTCTCAAAAATTTGACTATCATATGCAAAAAGATTTATTAAAATCCGGCAGGCAGTTTCAGAGGTTAGCGCGTTCAAAGAAACTCATTCTTTTTTCTCTCTCAGCTTTATTATATCTACTATTCTTTTTTTAGCTATGGATGACTTTTGGCTATCATCGTCAATCATCATCATAATTTCAGACGTCTAAAGCTCGGCATAGGCCTCTCGTAAGGATGATTGCCATAGTTAGCGTTGTCCACATCCAGCGAATTCCTGCGCCGTCGACTAGTTCTTCAGTCCACTTTGTAGGGCCACCCATTATGCGTCCTCTGTAATTGCTAGACTATTTTATTCCACAAAAGGATACAAATTCACTTTATTTCTTTACAGCCTGCCAGCCGATACGTCCTTCAAGTTTCTAACAAACAAATACCTGGACATTATCGACTCCACATGTCCGCATCGCTATCCCTCATCATCTACGTACTTCGAACTCCTCATAGACAACAACTATGGCTACGGCCTCTTTCTGAACAATTCCTTAATCTCCTGGGTCCTTATCAACGAATCAGGGAACTTATTACATATGTACACAGTCAAGGTCAGTCAATATTTACTTTATTAATTATTATTTTGATAACTGTGAGTGAGTGGAGAGAATGGCTGAGTTGATTGATTGGTTGAATGAGAGGACTAAAAAGTATGTGGAACATTTATACTTTATGCGGCCTTCCCAAATGTCCTTTTTTTGGTATCGTTTATCGATTCGTTGAGCTCCTTAACTCCGAGTTGAGCTACACGATTACTGACAAATTCGTGCACTGACTAAGAAGGTCGACTCAAATCTGTGTGGTTCTTTCCTCAAAAGACCATGAGGACACTGATCTGCATGGTCCGCATAGTGCCTGACAAAGATTAAGTCTAGATTTTAAAATCTGGATTTACGCTGTGACCTCTACATTTGTTTCGGTCTTCTTTCTCAGAGTAGTCAGATAAAAAACACCGGCCTCATCTAGTTTTAAAACATAATTGATTTGTGACGTGGAATAGTATTTATGAAATTAAGTATGAATAGTATTTTTGAATGGTTTTTATGAATAGTATTTACAAATAGTATTTACGTATTAATATTGTTTATGAATCGTTTTTATGAATAGTATTTATGAACCAATATACAGAAATAAATATCATTTCAGGAACACAGGCAGAAAGGGTATGCAGAGCTGGTACTAAAATTGGTCTCTAACGTTTTGATAGAAGATGGTAAGATAGTGACTGCCTACTGCTTGGAAGATAATAATAACGCTTGTAAGTTGTATACGAAAGCTGGGTTTGTTAGATTGGAAGGTGTCGCCTGGTGTTTTTTGCGTAGTACAATAAATTGAAAGTGTAAATAAAGGTCTTGAGGTTTTCTTTTATTTCTTCACCATCTATATTATTTTATTTCTTGAAAATATTTTTTTAATACGCGCGCTTCCTTTTTCTTGTTACAGCACCAAATTATACATAACTGTATGAGTACAGGATTGATTTCCTTTTGTTTTTTTTTATTGTTCCTGCTCTATGGTCTTAAAAGTATACATACAAGGTCCATTATGTAAAACGTTCTTTGATAGATAGAATACGCATAACAATAATATTTTTTTGTCAAAACTGATACACGTACGGTATTATAATGTCTGTAAGAAATCATAAGTAAGTACTAATAACGGTGTTGATTGATAGTTGCAGTTGTTAAAAAACTTGAAAACAATGTAGGTAAGAAAGTTGGTAATTTCAGACTGTTAAATGTACATGCAAACTCCTGTTTTTAGATAAATGTGCATGCAAACTCATGCATAATTATCACTGGCTACGTTCTCATCTCAATTTCATATTTTCTACATGATGTTATTCTACGAGTTGACTTAATAGATCCACGCAATGCAAGGATCAGTTCGGGTTTCACCTCTAAAGCGAATACTACAAGGAGCCTGATACTCCAGGGCCACCTATCCCGGTAATACACAGCGTACCTCTCCGCTCCGGTACCTGACGGACCCGGCCTACGCCTCCGTCCTCCGTCCTCCGTGAAGTCCTCCTACATATATCTATTAGGCCGTGCCTCATCCGAGGGCCGGCTCACCTGGCGGGCTGACAGCGTCCCCGCCGTGCCTCTCTCCTGCTGCCGTGCTGCGTCCTGTCCTGCTGCGTGGGCCCTCCTGCGGGTGTTCTCCGTGCCGCACACGCACTAGCACCTGCCCTCACCTGCACCTGCTCCTGTACCAGTACCTGTACCTGCACCTGCACCTATACCTGCTCCTGTACCTGTACCTGTACCTGCACCTGCACCTATACCTGCTCCTGCACCTGGACCTGCAGCCGTACCTGCACCTGTCGCCAGCACCTGCCTCGGCTGCCTCGCGTCTACCTCCTCAGCTCCAACTGGATCTCCACCTCAGCCTCCTCAACCTTCCTATCACGCATCGTCATCCATACACCCCACCTCCACATACTACACCCCACTCTTCAATCCATCTCCATCCTTTTTTTGTGTAAACCAACCCACGACCTTAAGTTTAGCAGTAGCGCTTCTGACCACTAGACCAAGTTAGTTGTTTATTAATGTTATATTGTATTTAAGAATTTCCTATTAATTTCGTAAAATGTATCAAAATCTAATTACGTTTTCAATGAAACAGCATAAATATATTATGTTTCTCTGCAGAATAATTTCTCCTGTAATTGGACGATGCGGCTGCATATGCATATGCATTTCTGTGAATAGTGAAGCTGGGATTGTGTGCGGTGCCATCAGCCCAGCAGCACAGAGTCTGAATTTGTGCCCGGCTCGCCCTAGTATATGGGACTTAAACATAATTGGCGAAATATGGCTGCGCGAGCATCCTGCCCGGCTTTGAGGATATGTAGTATTCTCAAAAGGAAAGAAATTATATTAAAGCGGACTAAGAAAAAAAAAAATATTTGAAGTATGTTAACTACAGCTAAAATTAGGTTTTAATTACGTGGTGATATTATTGAGAAGGTAAAGGACATAGTTTCACAACGGGTCTCTTGAGAGAGCCACTGCATGCTTTCACCATAGCAACGCTGGTTGTCCCATCCTTGCCGGGAAAAACTTTGGTGATTATACCCATTGGTCAACGTAAAGGAGGGACATCATCCTGATGTATGAGAACCACAGTACCAATCTTAATATTGTCTGTGACATTCAACCATTTTTGACTAACTTGAAGATTATGTAAATATTCTATACGTCATCTCCTCCAGAAACTACAAACCATCTGGTCAAGCAATTTTTTGCGGCTAGTTAGAGACTTTGTCGTTTCGGGAATACTCATGACAGGCAACGAAGTCAACGGAGAAGCCATCATAAAATGAGCGGGAGTAAGCGGTTCTGTGTACGGATCCTCATTCAGGACACAGAGCGGTCTGGAATTTAAAACTGCCTCAATTTCAGTGAGAACAGTCGAAAGTTCCTCATAGGTAAGAAGTTGAGAACCGATAACACGGTATAAATGCGTTTTAATAGATTTAATATTTGATTCCCACCACCCTCCAAAGTGGGGAGCGCGGGGTGGTGAACCGTGGCCCGACGCCACCTGTTCCCGGGTCCGTACATGCGTATGAGCACGGGCTGCAGCAGCGTAAAAGTACGAGCGGGCGGCCCTGCGCCGCCTCCTCCAGTTGCTGCTCGGCGCGGCTCGGCGCCGAGTCGGGGTGTAAGCTCGACACTGCAGTCCTGTATCGTCGCCCATTCATAACTCAGCAGGTGTCTTGTTAGTAGAGCTATTGGGCACAGTCCGTAAATAGTATAGAACTTTGTAAAGTTTCTCCTGACATTGCACTTCCAGGTTCTCTAGTTTTTTTATTTTATACTTAAGTAAATGTTTGAATCGTGCGTTCAATCTGCCCGTTACTCTCTGGGTGGTAGGGCGGTGAATAAAAATGTTTAATTCCATTCTTTAAAAAAAATGAATAAATTAATCCGAGGTGAACGCACGTCCATTATCGGACGTCGGGCAGCCCCTGCGAAGTGAAAATTCTTCTCATAACAGCTAGATCACCGTACCACTGTTCATCGCTGGCACGATTTCAGCCTCAAACCATTTGCTGTAGCTGTCTACTAGGACTAAAACGTTTTTCCCTGAAAGGACCCCGCTAAATCTACATGCACACGGCTCTACGGCTTCTCTGGTACAATCCAAGTCTGCGGGTCCTTTGGTGGGTTATTTCTCACTAGCTGACATTGCTGACACGCGGCCACCACACTCTCAATTTGCCGATCCATGTCGACCCACCACACGTAGCCTCTTGCATACGCTTTTGTCTGGACAATGCTCGCATGAGGGGCATGTAACAACTTTAACACTTTGTCCTGTAAGGACGAAGGTATTATGACTCTGTTTCTCTACAATAAACAACCTTTATTATGTGAAAGAGCCTCTCTCCGTGTCTAATAAGCTTGTAGGTTCGGGTATATATTCCTTCTTGGCCATCCGTGCAAAACGTGGAACATTAATTTTTGCAATACCGCATCTTTGTTAGTATCCGCGGCTATCTTAGCATTGTCCAGCAGCAGCACGCCGTGCAGCACATCTTCTAGAAAAACAAAACAACCGACTTCCAAAAACTACACTACAAAATGAAAAATAACTTTAATTTCGGAAATCGGTGTCGTTGAATTCGCATTTTCGTTGTTTGCCACCGACTTCTAACATTTTTTATTTTTCACTTTTAAGTTATAATTTTTACCAGTAATTTTGGTTTAAAAACCATACTACTGAACCGTTTTTGATGGAATTTCTATGGATTTCTGTGGGAACGAATTTTGTAAATCAGCTAAATAACGAATAAATTTTAATAATATAATAAATAAAAAACAACCGATTTGAGAACCTCCTCCTTTTTTTGAAGTTGGTTAATAAACGGTTGCTATATAAGATTTCAAGGAATACTCTTACTCATTTTGTGATCGTATTACGTAGACATACATAAGTCGCAGTTAAACAGAATTAGCATAATGTAAAGCATATTGCTTATGTATGTAAATAACATGTTCGGATGGAGTTATGGCCATATTATACGGCTAAAGGTATCTAATGGCCGATATGGCTGCCCAATTCTTTTTTTAGAACTGTTATAAGCTACTGTCAAAATTGCATTGTCCTACTTTGTCGGAAGTTATGTCATTATCTTTCATAGTTTTGTCCATGCATTTGTACAGGTTTCATTATTATGAGGCTGTGTTGTCCCACTGCAGAGCAAATGCCTCCTTTCCCTATTTCCACTTTTTCCAGTCTTCTGCAGTTGTGAGACAATCCTTTAAGAAGGAGTCCAGCTCTACAAGCCATCTCTTTCTGGGCCAGCCGCGTGGTCGTTTCTTGCCATTTGGGATCCACTGAGATGGATTTTGCGTATTGCTGCTCCGACATGCGACAGATATGGCCAGCCCAGTTCCACTTTAGTCCAGCAGCTGTACGGCCAGCGTCCGCTATTTATGTTAAGGAACGAAGTATAAAGTTCTTAATGCGGTCTGCGAGGTTTAATTATGATGATAAAATTACAAATAGCCTGTCGTTGTAGCGATGCCTGAATGAAGCGTATATCTATATCTAGTTTCTGTCTGTGACTTGGTCCGCGTGATATTATTTTTTTCCCTGACCCACCCCGGCGCATCGTATCGCCAGCGCCGTATTACGTCATTTTAGTTTAGGGTTCCCTCTACCTTTAATTTTTTTTTGCTCGGCGCCTAAGGATACTAGCGTGATATTAAATAGTTTAAAGCCTTTCTCAGAAATTTTACTATCATAATTATGCAAAAAGATTTATTAAAATCCGGCAGGCAGTTTTAGAGGTTAGCGCGTTCAAACAAACTCATTCTTTTTTCTCTCTCAGCTTTATTATATCTACTACTATTTTTATTAGCTATGGATGACTTTTGGCTATCATCGTCAATCATCATCATAATTTCAGACAAATTTCAGACGTCTAAAGCTGGGCATAGGCCTCTCGTAAGGATGATTGCCATAGTTAGCGTTGTCCACATCCAGCGAATTCCTGCGCCGTCGACTAGTTCTTCAGTTCACTTTGTAGGGCCACCCATTTTGCATCCTCTGTAATCGTTAGACTATTTTATTCCACAAAAGGATACAAATTCACTTTATTTCTTTACAGCCTGCCAGCTGATATGTCCTTCAAGTTTCTAACAAACAAATACTTGGACATTATTGACTCCACATGGCCGCGTCGCTACCCCTCATCATCTACGTACTTCGAACTTGATTTACCGTGATGTATCGAAGTGAAGTATCCTTCGGCATGTGCGTGCATGTCTATGCATTTGTTTTACATGGAGTTGACATTGGGGTAGCGAGCTAAACTGCAATCGCGACGTATCGCAGTGAGGCATCTTCGGCATCTAACCCTAAGAGAACACATCGAGCTGTAGAAAGAGGCTGTCACTCAGATGTGAATAACAGGGATGAAGCTCGACAACGTCTAACTTTTTCTAAAACCAATTTTTTACGGCCGGGTACCTACTGTAATAGTTTCACGACCATACTCCTGTAAAGTGAACCCTACCTAATCGGGGGCAGGCCACAAATGTCCACTACGTAACAGGGGTCCTCCCTATAGACTATAGATTACTTGGTCGGCAGGCAGTTAGAAGTCTGCAGAATGTTAAGTAAAGTTAGGTAGTTAAGTATTTACTTAACATATAGGATAGGTACTTTTTATCCCGATATTCGCACGGGATCGAAACTTATGCGGGTGAAACCGCGGGGCGCAGCTAGTTATACATATAGAGGTGTAATTATAATTCCTTTAGTTGGATTGGAGATTTGTAGATTTTTCGTAGAAATAAGAAGAGAGACATCTCACATCAGTCAAAGATTAAGATGCAGCCCTACACCTTATTACCTGCCCTAGATCGGGACGGTGTAATAAGATAAAGGGAGGAACGGTCCCTATTTTTTTTTCATAGGTATTATTCTAATGTTTTTTTTATGAAAGAAAAAAAGAAAGAATAGGTACATTTATTTGCGGCAAAAATGACGCATAAAAGAATACAATCACAAAAAAATAACAAGTTGGGGTAAATATGCGTCACATAAGCGCAAACCGGCCATCGCTCAACATAATGCTAAGACAGAGCTTCAGCACTGGTTTTCAGCGACAGCATGTCATGTCATGGATCATGTCGTCTGCAATAAAGATTAAAAAAAACACCTAAATATCGGGGTCTATTTTTCGGTTCCCTATCCATTTGCATAAAATTTTAAGACCTAATATAACTTGGCATACTTTTGTTTGTCCTAATTATAGTTTCGCATAAATTATTTACGCATAACAGCTTACGCATAATTTCTCTAATCATAATAATGATTAAGCATAACATTCTAAAGCATACATTTTTTAAGCATAACATTCTAAAGCATAACTTTATTAAGCATAACAATAATAATAAGGCGTAGTCGACGGAGCCCCGCTTCGCGGGGCCCCTATTTCTGTCTGCAGGGTTTAAAGGAACCTAACACGAAGGGGATGACGGGGGCTCGTTCGCTCGCTCCGCTCGCTCGCTTGAGCCCCCGTTATCCCCTTCGAACCTAACCTGTCCGAGTCGGGGTGCCCCAATTCCCGAGCTCGCTTCGCTCGCTCTTGCATCGTGAGTTCTCATTGCCTTTTTACTAAATCGAGATGTGTTAGACCTTGGGGCACCCTGACTCTTGGAAAAAGTGATTCAGAATCGAGTGAAAATAAATAGGTAAAAATAACTCTTTAGTTTCCGTTATTTCTATTAATTGCATGCCTAAATATTATTATGCTAATAATCATTAGGCCATTAGGCCTAGTAACGTTATGCGAATTAAATTTATGCCAAAACAAATTAGCCTTCAAGATAATTATGCCAACATAAACTGTATGCCAAAAAAAAATATGGCAAATTATTATTATGGCAAAACAAATTATGGCAAAATCGTTATGCCAAAGTATATTAGGAAAAAGAATATTATGCGAAAAGAAGGGATCCCCTATTTTTCTTTTAGCGTAATGTAGGTTTTACTTACCATAGACAGAAAGCAACATAATACCACGATTGTTGTGATAATACCTTATAACTTATTACGTCACAATATAATCAGCGTCATCCCACTTTCTACGTCGCTCACATACCTACCTACCCATGCATAATTAACTAGACCTGCCCTAATACTGGTATCAATTACGTCATCAAAATTTACGACAATGTCAGCAAATTGTGACACCGTAGACGACGAGAAAATCAAGAGGTGTGTGATTTATAAGTAATTCAATTAATTAGCATTTATTTACATAATACACGTGATAGAATGTTCGTTTTAGGGAATGTTAATTAGTAGAACATGGTTTATTTTAATAACATTTATTTTGCACAAACTGAAAATATTTTGATATCACTCAATGGAACGTGAAAGGTTTTCAGTGAGTTGTAAAAGACGACATGGAATTAATTTAAACTTTAAATAATACGATATAATTTAAGTAATAAATACAGTAGGAATTTATTTACCTGAAAAGGTTCTACTAATTAAGATAGAGAATAAAGAGGGGCCTGGGGTCAACTCAGCCTATTGCAGCTTTATAAAATTTTATATATTTATGTTCTGTAATTTGTATGGAAGAAGAAAACGTGTTGCGCCGACCCCAAGTAACATGGGATAAGGGCAGGAAGATGATGAATTTGTATGGTGTACAGACGCCAGCACATCAAGCTACTACAATCTGTCAGATTTCTTTAATAGATTTTCGACTTTATTGCTAAAGCATTAGGTTCAATGTTGATTGGGAAAATCTGACAGTTTCGGGTAGGTTGACCTGCTGGCGTCCGTACAATAAAGAGTACTCTATCTATCTATCTATTGCAGTCCACTGCTGGACATAGCTCCCTGGCTGCGCCATAACATCCTGTCCTCCTGGCCCTGGGTTACTTAGTTTAAAAATGTGGATCTAAAAACTCTACAAAACCAAACAGTCTTATTAGATGTATCAATTAAATAATTAGCAGTAACACTTTCAATCATACAACATGTATATTGTGTGATTGAAAGTGTGCTGCGCCGCAGTGCCGCCAAGACGACACTGCGACTAGACTTTGAACGTTTTAAATTACGAGAATTGGCCTTCAGATGACTTCTTCCTCTCTGGGCGGAGCGGAAAGGTGTGTCAGACTTTTACTGACTAAAACCCACCCGTGTTCCTTCAGTTGCCTGTGCCAGGAATCACTGAAGGAACACGGGTGGATTAGTCACCCTTGGATTTGTATACCCTCACACATCATCACACCGCTGCGGCGGCGGCGGCGAGTTTTCAAAGAGTCTTGATACCGCGGCGGCGAAAAACGGTGCCGTTGCGGTGCCATGTGTAAACGCTCTAACAGCATTTTGTTCATGCCTAATGTAGTTAAATGAAATATGAAATGGATATACGAGTATAATAATAATAATAACATCCATTTCATTTCACTACTTCCAGACTTAGCAGAAACGAGGACCTATCTCGTAATATTAACTCTAGGAAGAAAACTACGCCCAAGAGAATTCCGTGAGTCATTCGCTGTAGTACTAAACTATAGCCGAGCTCCGCCTGGAGTTTGCCAGACTTATTTCCACCGTCAAGCAATGAATTTACAAGTTGTACCAAAGTGCATGAACTTTCGAATTCATAAACTGACTTTCCTGGAGCACCTAACTATGACTAAGAATTTTTTTATGATTTCCTTCGTGAATTTTGACGAAAGCACAAAAGTAGGGGAATGCCAAAGAAACGATGAATGGACTGTGTGAATGAGGGTGTGGTGACCACAGAAATGACGACTAATAGAGAAGTATGGAAGAAAAAGACATGATGTTGACGGCACGGTTGGCACAGTGGAGCGATTGACTGCTGCGCTGCGTGTCACGGGTTCGATTCCCGCACGGAACAAATATTTGTATGGCCTACAAGTAGTTGTTTCGGGTCTGACTGTTTGTGTATGTGACTTTAAATGTTTGTAAACGCACCCACGATACAGGAGAAATTCCTAGTGTGGGGCAAAGTTTTAAAAAAAAAATTGCGCCGACCCCAAGTAAATTAGGTTAAGTGGAGGAGAATGATGAGTTGGTACAGATGATCGCCAACTGACTGGATTGCCCTTATATCCGGCAATGCTGCAGCAGACATATTGCTACCTTGTGAGTGTTCGTTTTTGTCTGTGCTTGTTATCCTGTCTGTATCCTTTTATGTATTTGTTTGTATACGAGTCTTGTAACTTGAATTAAACAAATTTTATTTTATTTATTTTTAGCTGGCTCGATGGTTTAGTTAGTGGTTAGTTGACTACCGAGCGTGGGGTCCTGAGAGGCAATTCTCGTAATTTTAAGAACGTTCACAGTCAGAAGGCGTATTCTCGTAATTTAAAACGTTCAAAATCTAGTCGCAGTCTCATCTCAGCGACAAACAAATGTCAAAAACTTGTCAAAATGTAGGGAAATTAGAGGAATTTTTGACAGATTGAGACTGAGATCAGACTGTGAACGGTCTTAAAATTACGGGAATTGCCCCTCTGATCTCAGTCTCAATCTGTCAAAAATTCCTCTAATTTCCCTACATTTTGACATTATTTTGTTTGTCGCCAAGATGAGACTGCGACTAGATTTTGAACGTTTTAAATTACGAGAATTTTATTGGCCTTCTGTGTTCGATACTCATGTCGAACAAAGTGTTGTTAGGTTTCTCGATTAGGCAATTTTCAGTAAAAGCCCAGAATCGAAAAGGTATTAGTGGTAGATAAGTTGCAGTTAATTAGGCTGGCCCCTATTACATGGGACCCTATGACATAACTGGCGAAATAAGAATTTACTTAGGTACGGTCACAAAAGCAAATTTGTAACCAGGGTCGATGGATACAGTTGAAGTTTAGTATTTAGTAAGAAACCGATAATAATAATAATATCCCTGGACATTTCACACAGCGCCATCTAGTCCCAAGCTAAGCAACCGAATGCTTGTTATCGATGGATTATGATTACTAATAAAATTTAATTGCAATAATAGAAAACAAACATTTAATTTACTTACTAAATTTAATTTAATTCGAAAACATCCATCGGTTTCTTACTAACCTTCAACTATAGCTGACGACCCTGGTTACTTATATGCTCTTATAAGTATATTTTCGTGACTGTACAACTCCCCTTTGGGGTAGGCCGCTTGGGGGAATTTAACCGTGTTGTTATGTTACAATTTCTTCGTGTGATTCCTCGCCTTATCTTTAAATTCAAGCTGCAGCCATAAAGCGGACTGACCATCAATTTTATGGCACACGTGCAAGAACGAGATATGACAACTATTTGCTATAAAACACGTGATCCCATCCTATCAATGTAATGTAACTATGGCAACAACGTTGACACAAAGACTCCTTGCAAAAATCAATTCTCTAAAAGTAAATAAAGGAGATATTATACTGGGTAGCAAAAACATCGATGCTTAACGAAAACTTCTTGAAGTTTTTCGTCGGTAATTTCAATTTCAATTCAAGCGCCAAGTCCATAAAAAGTAACCAACACAATTGACTGTTTTTTTTCTTTCTTCATTTTGTATTATATTTTTTTTTTCTTGTCATGTTTTCTAAAACTACCCATTAGTGCTGTAAGCGTTATTTCTGCACAATTATAACAATTTTATTGACGTTTTATTTTTGTTTTGGCATGCTGTGTCTATCGAATCATATTGTACACTATGCTTGTATATTGCTTGTATTTTAAGGATAAACAGTGTAACAATTGTAGATAGACCATAAATAGAATAAAAATTCAACAGCGGAAGCTGAGCTGGACTCTGATAAGGATTGGTCCTTGGCAGCTCTGGACAGAGAGAGATGGAAAGAGTGTAGGAAGGCCTTTGTCTACATTAACGGCAAAAAAAATTAAAACAAAAAAGGTTTTCCATACATTTAGACGCGCAGGTACTTTTCAATAAAACAGCTGATTTTATTTGATAACCAGCCAAAAAAATTCTGCCCTTGGGGGTCTAGGTATACATGATGCTGAAATCATGGTTACAGTTTGCGCGTCGAT
Organism: Apamea sordens; assembly: GCA_945859715.1. NCBI lineage: Eukaryota > Metazoa > Arthropoda > Insecta > Lepidoptera > Noctuidae > Apamea > Apamea sordens. Next base: position 6,325,025 of record OX244002.1, read on the forward strand.
CCCTGACAACCTGTATAATCTCAAATACTAATCTTTTGTAATGAAAGAAAAGAAAGAAAAAGTATTTATTTATGTTTCGAATAGGTCTTTAAAATTAAATAGAGGACGACAAAATACATAACAACATTCATCGTCTGTATTTCCCGAAGGGTAAGATAGGTGTCCCTATAGTACAGTCAACAGCAAAAGTAGATGATCAAAATCAGAAATTCAATACTAATGAACGGAGTTCGCAGCTATATGGCAGCTGTACTAGTAGAAAATGTTTGGTATAATTTGCAATCACATACTTTTGAATCACTTCGACGCCACACAGTTCTGACGCGAACTCCGTTCATTAGATTAAAGTGATTAGTGAAAACTTAGGTGAAATGAGCGTGGAGTGAGCTGTCATTCCAAATAATGCTAGGGATTGAAACTACTGACAACTCACATCAAGCTCACTTCACTTGAGTTTTCACGGTGAGATTTTTACAGAATCGACCGGCAGTACTAGGTAAGTTGTGCATTGATTAAAATATGATTCGCGGCCATAACAAATATGTATTTACAGAATTATAATCATTAAAGTCAGCAACACAACTCTCTAAGATCAAGTAATCCTATTTAATGGCTATTTCATGAAATCTTGACATTTTATGATTATGCTAACTTAACAATTTGTATTACTGATTCTAATGATTATAATTCTGTAAATACATATTTGTTACGGCCGCGAATCATATTTTAATTAACGTACAACTTAGTACTGACCAGCAAACTGCAAAAAACGTAAGAAAATTTGAATTTCGTGGGCTACATTGGAGCATCAACCTTAAGTGTATGCATTACCGAAGTAGCTATGTAAAACATTAATTATTCATTAAGTAGCAGTGGTGGGCCAGTGATAACGACCGCGACTTACGAGGCGTCGTAGGTTCGAACCCTATCAGGCGCTTTAAGTATTTTGTGTAAATTTTTTCATCACCACTGCTCTCAAAACTGTAAAGGAAAACATCGTGAGGAAACCGGCATGTCCTAGAACCAAAAATTCGAAGATAGGTGACATCTACCAATACCGCACAGGGCCCGCGTAGTGGAAACAGCCCACTCGCCGAGAGATGAACTGAGTCCCAGCAGTGGGAACATTATGATTAATTTAGTATGATTCGTTTCATTTCTCATAAATCACGGCAGCAGTAAAATAAAACAAACTCGAAACAAAAACCCACTGGATCTTTCATCACACCATTGAAACATCAAGAATATGAACACTAAATGTTATCATTTTCTCACAATCTGATTTACGTATGTCATTTTACTATAAATCGGTTCGCACGGTATGGATAACTCAGCTGTTTTACATAGTAAACGCAAAAAGAGGACAAAATTAATTGTATTAACATACAATAGGTTGGACGTCGTCGGTATGTTGGGTTATATGGAAGGAAATATAAATCATTTTATCTGAATGCTTGTGCTCTGCGAGGAACCAGGTATCAGTGAAGTACAAACGCCCAAAAAGATCTTTTGATGTTTGTTCACTGAACGCCACCTGCTACGATCCTTACATAATCCTTTTGCTTCGTTTACGTTGACATATCAGTACATTCAGCACCCTAATTGCGTAACACACGATCAATTGGAATCGGTTTCATTTTGACAGTTCAACAACATTCATTGCGTTATTTACGTGTTGGGCAGACAAATTTTTCGAACTTATGAAGCAATGGATTAGCAATTTGCTTCAAAATGATTCTGATTCCGATTGATTGTGTGTTACGCAATTAGGGTGCAGCACCCTAATTACGTAACACACTACCAAGCTCAATTTGAATCATTTTGAAGGACATTGCTAATTCATTGCTTTATATGTTCGAAAAATTTGTCTGTGCTACAACCTAAATAATGCAATGAATGTTGTTGAAATGAAAACCATTGTTACTGATAGTGTGTTACGTATTCACCCCGCTGGTCATGCACGCACCCCGCCGGTTGCGAGTACTACCTATGTTAGCCAGGAGAGCAGAAGAAGTGGACTGTATGAAATAAGGCGTGGTATATTACAGACAATTAATAAATTAAGTTATGTCGTCGGGCCGAGCCATGTCGCCGCCGCGCCGCGCCTTAGCATGCCGATGACGCGTTGATGACGCCGCCGCCTGCGCGTACAGACCGCGCGTAGTTTGTTCCAACACACCTGGAGGCCTACTCCGAAGTGCAAAGTGTAAATGTTTGGATCGGACCGACACATGGCCGAACAGAATATTTTTAAAAAATGCGAAAAAAGTTCGGATCGGCTCAGTTGGGTCGGGACCATAGTCAACATTCGAAAGAGTGTAAGAGTGTAGGATCGGAACCGAGCGATCCAAATAGTAACTTCGTAGCAGAAAACGGCCGAACATTCGGCCGATACTACTTCGGAGTAGACCCCCTGACCTTTCTAACGAACATCAGCAATAAGCTTATTATGTCCTTCTCGAGCGTCCCCACCGGACGTTTCCACTCACATTTACCTTGCTTCAATCAATTAATATTCGTATTTCATACACCTGTGTTGATCAATGTTAATTAATATTATTTGAAAAACACGGAAACATAATTGGATCCATTTCATTCCTCTCCAAAGTTTGTTCCGCCATTAAATAACAAAACCACAATAAAATATTTTAAAGTTTGAAATCCACGCGTAAAGCTTTGGATTAAAACAACAACGAGAAAAATGTAGCCCAGTTTTCTGGGAAATGCATACAAATAAGGAAAATCGGTTTTAATTCCGTCCCTTTTGTTCCAAATAAGCCAAATATGAATTAATATTTATACCAACCAAATAAATAAAGACCCAGAAGACCCAGTTCTTGTAATTCGAAGATACCTAGTGTGTCTTGGGAATTTGCTGGATGTGGGAAGCAACGTATCAGTCGTGGCAATGCTTAGGGGGGTTTATTTCCAGTACTTGACGTCATTCGGTTGAACGACGACAATGACGATGATGATAATATTGAACGGAATGATCTCGGTTACCAGAGGGACTTGTGGTATTACCCAGTAACTGGGTTGCGGAGGTCAGATAGGCAATCGCTCTATGTAAAATACTGGTATATTATGTAAGTTGGGAAAAGGCGAGGCAGATGATGATGATCTCGGTTACCATTTTAGTTGTAGACTAAGTCATGGTCTATCTGCTTGCCAATTTACATAGTTTGTTCAATATTTAAGACATGAAACGGACCGACAGACGGACACAGCTACTTTCACATTTATAATATTAGTTCGGATGAGCTATAGCGGAGAGGTAGACTGTACTTTCAGATCCAAGGGCGGAGTGAACCTTTTGCCTATCTATTTTAATAATAAAAATAGTCCCCAATTTTCATCGAGGGTCGTCCATTGTAATATGTTGAATACTCGCATATTCATACACTGGTATTGTGTCCTATAATATCGTGTAAAGTTTTCTCATACTGTGCCAGATTTCTCGTGAAAACGTTTGTTTAAATTTTCCGAAATTATTTTTTTCATCATACACTAATAGTTACGTAGGCAGTCGCTCCATGTAAAATACTGGTATTCATCTGCATCCGGTTAGACTGGAAGCCGACCCCAACATAGTTGGGAAAAGGCTAGGCAGATGATGATGATGACACTAATAGTTACATAGGTAAATTCAAGGCAGATTTCATCATAGCAGATAGGCTAAAAGAAACTCAATTAATGTGACACAATAACATGACACCTGTATTTATCGAAGGGGTAAACAAAAATAAACTATTGGTAAGCAAAAACGTGACAAATTAACAGAAAAATGGAGAGTGAGCACTGAGCGTGTCAGAGGCTTTTAATAGTAATTATTATGTTAGAAATAGTAGGTGGATACTTAGGATAGTTTCTATTGTATTTTTTTAAATTATTTAGACAGTCCAACAACTGTTTGCTTGTTGAGGGGGCAAATTTTTCGAACATATGAAGCAAATGTATTAGCAATATCCTTTATAGTGTGTTACGCAATCAGGGTGCAGGAGGACTTCTTCTAACACTATTGTTCGTAAGTCAATAGTTTGATTCCCATTATGTTTAGCTAGAAGCACTGCTTCTGAATACAAAGCGAGTTCCTCCTGGGACCTAGTGAGATATACTCTCGATATTTGAAATCAGAGTCTCACGTCTAATAAATCAGAATATTGCTAGTCAGCCAGGTGCGAAGTTTAGCGGTATTGTAATGTAGATTATTCATGAATGGGTAACTCTTTAGCTAATTATTTGAAATGGATTAGCCTACAATGTCCTTCATTGGTAGGTAGTCCTGATATGGTAAAGAGTGTGTTTTTTTATACTTATTTCCTAGCTGACTGATCCCTGAGAAGAAATGTCAAAAAAAAAGTACTAAATTATAATGATTAAGATTTTATGTGAGTCTCATACTGCAGTAAACACAGAAATTGATTAAAAAGCATTGAACTAAATAGATAGGACACGAAAACAGCTCTACTTATTCCAATTTAAAAATATGCAATTCTGCAAACAAAACCCAGCTCACAACAAAAACCTTACGCGACGAATACACGGTTGTGTGCACACAGATAGGTGCACGTATTGATCAATACTGACACCAATATCTAGGGCAACGCGAGATTAGCAAACGCTCTATCTAATCTTAAGTTGGTCTTTGTGGAGCAGGGATGTTGTAAATATTTTTACCTGAGAACTGAAGGAAAATCTATGTTTTGTGGATGAATAAGAATTTTCTAGATTGTCAGCTTGATAAGAGAAACTGATCGTGGAACCGTTATTTTGCAAGACACCCTACACCTTTAATTGACAAGCCTATGCATTTTAGATTCTTAGTTTGATTAAAGACACGAATTATGGTTCGCGTTAAGCAGCGGTGGTATCGGAGCCGACTTACGAGTTTATATAATTTATTTAATTACCCCTGTTTTCAAAACAGTGAAGGAAAACATCGTGAGGAAACGGGCATGTCCTTGAACCAAAATTTCGAAGACATGTGACATCTATCGACCCGCACTGGGCCCGCGTGGTGAATTTTGGCCTACTCGATATAACAGAGGGGAGGCCTAATGTTCCTACTACCCAGCAGTGGGAAAATTATAGGCTCATTATGCTATGGTTCGCATGCAAGTACCTACATAGGTACATAGATGTCGCCTAATTTACAATTGCCCGCCCCTTTGTTTGTTACACGTTTCAAATGTTTGTACAGTTTAAGTGGAGGGGCGTGCAGTTTTAAATAAGAAGATCACTACTAGGTACCCATTTACGTCATAAATGAGGAGTTTCTGGTTTACTGCTTGGGTGACTGCCGAATAATCTCGTATCCAGTGTCATATCATTCAGCAGGAACTAAAAAAAAATTAAGTACGACTTACTAGGCTCAAATCACACCAGATGGCAGCGGCCGGCAGCGAAGCAGAGAGCAGTTTCAGTGTGATATAATTTTAAACTTTATCTACAAAACTAAAAGACCATTATCATTTGAAATGGTCGCGCGGCCACGCGCTTCCTCCCGCGGCCGCTCGCGGAGACACGAACATCATTATGGTGCATTCTGATGTCGCTGTTAGCCGCTGCCATTCCGTGTGAATCAGCCTTTAATATGCAGTAAGAAATTCATGATGACCTCCGCTCATCTATCCCTGATCCCAGACTTCGACCAGTCACAAAAATTATCCCTCAAGGTATAAAAATATAGCAAAGACTACGTTCTTCCAAACAGAACTAGACGAATGCAAACCGGCGGCGGAACGGCGGAGCAAGAAACTTTAAATTCAAAATGCCACTATTCCCCCAAACTTTTCCCAGACATCAAACTTCAGAAGACGGAACTTTTCCTCTATCTCCAGACTGGTCAGGCCATGAAACTGAGCAGTAAAATCTGACAATAACTTGCCATATCTTTACGGCCGACTTATTTTAATGATCCGAATTGTTTCGTGAACGTCTTAATGGTCACTCTGGAGCCGGAAGCTCAGTTATATGCTTTTTATTGCTCAATCATGTCTTTTATGTTTGTACGTATAAGAATTATACCAATTATTCAGAAGGAATACAATCTCATCATCTGCCTAGCCTTTTCCCAACTATGTTGGGGTCGGCTTCCAGTCTAACCGGATGATGTTGAATACCAGTATTTTACATGGAGCGACTGCCTATCTGACCTCCACAACTCAGTTACTGGGTAATACGAAACCCTTTGGTAAGACTGGTTGTCGGACTTTCGGGCTTCTGACGACCCCTAACGACTGACAAAGATCCACGAATGACAGCCGGAACCAACGGCTTAACGTGCTTTCCGAGGCACGGAGGGGTCTTGGTATGTAAAGATGGATGGGAAAAGAAGGAATACATTATCTATGTATACATAATTATAATAAAATTGTCATCATAACCAGCCTATAATGTTCCCATTGTTGCTGTGACACAGGCCTCCTCTCTGTCAGATCCCGAAAGGGGTTAATATAAAAACGTTTTAACCAAAAATTTAACCGCAGAAAAAACTGAAAAGCAAAAAATAATAAACCTTTTTTATTTAACCTTAATAAGGTAAGTTTTTAAACTAATGTAAGTATACGTAATTTTGAGTCGGCGCCAAACAATCAATAAGCAAAGATCACTAAATTGCCTTAAATTTAAACGACGCCGACTCAAAATTATTTAGGTAAAGAAATATCAGGAAAGAATTTAGGAAAGAATTGTTAAAATAGGACTACTCAAAAAAAAAACGTTTCGAATTGAGAAACTCTTCCGTTTTTTTTCGTCGGTTGAAAAAAGGAAATTGCCACGAGGTGTGGGAACGAGTCTGATGCCGATAATATAGTTTTTAGAATTTTTGTCTGTTTGTCTGGATGTATATTTCGGATTGGCGCAAAACGGCTGAACGGATTTGGATGAAATTTGGCACAGAGATAGTGTATAACCTGGATTAACATATAGAAAAAGTCTATATGTTAATCCTCCTTCCGTCCTTATCCCGGTAGTACGTTCTCGTGGAATATTTTCCCGCAACCACAAGGGAAGCCGCAGGCAAGAGCTAGTAATTGAAAAAATAAATGCGAAGTTATTCGTGATGTAGCTAATAAATTCATGTTCGGTTCATAGTGATAGGAGAATTACAGATGACTCCAACCCTGAGTGTAAATGTGGTGCTGTTCCTCAAACAATGGGATAAATGATAAATGATTTTATTTTTGTAAGTAGGTTTGTACAAACACTTTTACACGTCAATCATATTTTAAAACTAGATGAGGTCGGCGTTTCCTATCTGACTAGTCTGAGAAGAAAGGCCGAAACAAACTCAGACGTCACAGTCTCTTTTAAAGTCCAGACATAATCTTGGTCAGATCATGTGAAGACCATGTAGATTTATGTCTGAGATGGTTTTTTTGAAGAAAGAACCAAACAGTTTGAGAGGACCTGTCCAGTCAGTGCACGCATTTGTCAGACGCGTATTTATGACGGTGACCATCATTGGTCATAATGCGAATTAGTCAATATGCGTCGTAACGTTAATATCGTGTCGGTGTCAGCGATTTTGGTAGTATCTTGTCACTTTGACGATCTTCGGCTTTGATATTGGCAAAGAGACTGCTTACTCTCATTTAAGCACCTAACTTAAAAGGTGCTTATTTAATTTTAGATCAAAACATTGCAGAGTTTTTAAAGAGAAAAGCCACATCATCCACTTTGCCAGACTTCAGACATAGAAATAGTTTCCTTTTACAAATGCAACTAACATTCGTTTCTGAATAAACCCAGTCCAACAGGAGTCCAAAACCAACAGGATCTTTTAATCACTTCACGATTTCAATGCATACAGCGCATACTTCCGGGAAATATCCTACTTTCTATTAACCTGAATTTCTATGAAACCTGCTAGGTATAGGTAAGTGTAAAAGTATGTATGTTTGTTACTCAACCACGTTTAATGTAAATGATTTTGAAGAATAGGTACTGCTAATCCATTGCTTCATATGTTCGAAAAATGTGTCTGCTCAACTTCGTAAATAACGCAATGAATGTAAACTGTCAAACTGAAAGCCTTTCCTGTTTGTGTGTTACGCAATTACCTCGTTAACATCTTTAGACGCATTTTGCGTTACTGAACAGTGAACAAAACGAGACCCTCACAGACGGGTCGGTGACGCTGAATCAGGTATACTCGGCTTCACTCGGAAGTTTTCACTACTATCGTGTGGTTATAAGTACACATCCTCTTTTTTACTTCCATACAGGGTGGAAGGGACATCGACGCGCAACCTGTTACCATGGATTCAGTGTACTGAATCAACCTGTTACCATGGTTTCAGCGTACTGAATCAACCTGTTACCCTGAATTCAGTGTACTGAATCAACCTGTTACCCTGAATTCAGTGTACTGAATCAACCTGTTACCATGGATTCAGTGTACTGAATCAACCTGTTGCCCTGAATTCAGTGTACTGAATCAACCTGTTGCGCGCGGTTGCACGTCGACGAAAATTTTAGAAAAATTTTGCTGTTCCATACATTTTGTCCGCATAGGTATTGTATGTACTTCTCTATGAAACATCTGCCTTTTTTTTGCTAAACGACAAACTACACTAATCTAGAATGATATGCTAAATTCATTATGTTCATAGCTCTTTTGATGTCTGTTATAGATAAATTTACACAGCTTATCAAAGTCCCTAGAAGGCAAAGAAATATAAAACCCTGGATTACTCCTGGACTCCTACGATGCATTGCACACCGAAATAGACTGCACAAAGAATTATCAAAGACCCCTAATAATCTAATCCTAAAGCTAACTTATTCGCGGTATCGTAATTATTGTAATCGCCTTCTGCGTAGACTAAAGAGCGACTACGAAAAAAAACAAATTGAGATAGCGGGCCGTAATCCTAAAGCCCTGTGGACTGCAATCAAAGACATAACCCATACCAAAAAAACCAAAACTTCGCCTTCGGAACTGCTGAACATTCAAAACGATCCCAATTTAGCCGTTAACCATGTGTGCTCATTTTTTACAAATGTTGGTCGTAACTTAGCCAATAAAATCATGTCTGAAAATCAACATAGACAACCTAAACCATCTCAGGATACATCTCCGTCCCCTGTTAATTCGTTTGTTCTCATGGAGACAGATGACACTGAGATTGAATCCTTAATACTGGGGTTGCGTAGTAATTGTGCAACAGGTTGGGACAAAATCTCTTCAAATCTGTTAAAACAGTGTAGAAACACTCTGATAGCCCCCATAACACACATATTTAACTTATCTATAAACAAGAGTGTCTTTCCTCAAGCACTTAAGAAAGCTCTGATACACCCAATACATAAGGGAGGGGACAGAGACTGTGTCAACAACTATAGGCCAATATCGGTGTTGTCTGCACTGTCTAAGATACTGGAAAAAATCCTAAACATCAGACTAAACGGATTTTTAGACAGTTGCAACCTTGTTGCGGATAACCAGTATGGCTTCCGTAAAGGTATATCCACTGAGGATGCCGTATTGGATTTGACGCAATTCATTGCCGGACAACTGGATAATAAAAGCAAATGTATTGGCATCTTTCTAGATCTGGCAAAAGCCTTTGACACGGTCTCTGTCCCTATCCTGCTAACCAAACTTGAGTCCATGGGTATTAGGGGGAAACCTCTTCAGATGTTCAGGGACTATTTGACTAATAGGACTCAACAAGTACAAATAGGTTCCTATCTTAGCAATGAACAAATAGTTGATTTTGGCGTGCCACAAGGCAGTGTTTTAGGCCCAACGCTTTTTAAAATTTACATCAATGAGCTCTGCAAAATGTCCACACCAAATGCAAAAATCTATACGTATGCAGATGATACTGCCATTGTGGTGCATGGTTCAAGTTGGGCTCTCATAAAGCAAATGGCTGAAGACTGCCTTGGGAAAATAATGCGCTGGCTTAACTGTAACCTACTGTCTCTTAACCTAGACAAAACTAATTATGTATCCTTTAAAATAAGAAAAAAAAACAAACCACCTGAGGGTTCAATATAATTGCACACACTTGCTTAGGTAAGTCACAGGATTGTCATTGTAACTCTATTACATCTGCCAGTGTTGTCAGATATTTAGGCGTTCAAATCGATGAGTACCTGAGATGGGATACACAACTTATAAAAGTAGCGGCAAGGTTGAGATCCATGATCTGTTTGTTTAAAACTCTTAGAAAATCAGCCTCCCAAGAGCTCCTTTTAAAAATATACATTGCTTTGTGTCAATCCGTCATAAATTATTGTATTCCTGTGTGGGGAGGAGCCACAAAGATGAAGTTTCTGGTCCTGGAGCGAGCCCAAAGAGCTGTCCTGAAGGTTATAAAAAGGAAGCCTTTTAGATACCCAACTAGACAGTTATATTCCGAATGTCATGTGTTAACTATCCGACAGCTTTTTGTGCTCGCATCAGTTCTAAGAAGACACAGATCAGCTATTGCACCTCCTGTTACTGGTAGGCGTAGAAATCCAGCACCTTGTCCAAATGTTCCACACAACACACAGTTCGCAAAACGGCAACACTATGTTCTCAGCTCTTTTTTATATAATAGGCTAAATGAAAAAACAAATATAATAAGTCTTAGCAGTTACGAAGCAAAGAATAAGTTAAAAATGTACTTACTACAGCTAGACTACGAAGATACCGAAAACCTAGTGACACCTGAGGTATAATCCTATCTTTCACAGTAATACATACCACTCTCCTCACTCACTACACCACACACACTCACAAACACACCCCAACACCTCCACATGCTCACTCTGACATTACTCACTCATTTACACACATATTAACACACATCCACACCTTATCAGTAAGCTCACCAATAAACTCACGAACTTGTATTGGTACTCTACTTATATAGCAGTGACACACAAATGTCCTAAGATGTACATACAAATATATCATGTAGCTGAATCCATATCCCCTGAGATACAGGCTCACACCTAGTTCAGGGGGTTTGGTCAATACTCTGTGCATTTTTTATAAACCACCACAGAAAACATAGAAATATTATTATCATTCATGTACCTCTAGTGTAATTTTTAATGGTGAGAAATAAACTATTTTTTTTTTTTTTTTTATTATTTCAGTTTGAGCGTCGTTTACCCTGCCACCCAGTAAGTATTTTTTTTTTCACTTTCTTTTTTTTTTCTATCACCTGTTAGTGCAAATCATTGACACTGTTTTCACCTGTTTTTGGTTGAGAATATTAACAGAATCCATTTTGGGTGAACCCTATCTGTTAAGATACAGCACCCTAATTGCGTAACACACGATCAATCGGAATCGGTTTCATTAACATTCATTGCATTATTTACGTGTTTAGCAGACAAATTTTTCGAACTTATGAAGCAAAGGATTAGCAATTTCCCTCAAAATGATTCAGATTCAGATTAATCGTGTGTTACGCAATTAGAGTGCTGGCTAGTCCCAGTTTAAAAGATACATTCTACTACTGCATATTAATGTAAGTATTATTTTCAAACAATGTATACAGTGCATAATGCTATGTCGTTTCACAACGATGTGAGCGAAGTCGCGAGTAGAAGTTAATATTTTCAATAAACTCATGTGAATGGTGGAGCCCTCTTCAGGATCCAATAACCATATTCTCAGACACCTGTCGTTGCATGTATGTTGCTCGACATTTAATTTACTTCATATTAACTCATGTAAACCTTGTCCCGTTATGATAGGAAAAATAGGGAAGAATTTTCTCTGATATACTTTGGGAAATGTGACTAGCGACAATAATACAGGGTGACAGAGACATCGACGTACAACCTGAGGGGCAATTCTCGTAATTTTAAGACCGTTTACAGTCTGATCTCAGTCTCAATCTGTCAAAAAATACTTCTAATTTCCCTACATTTGACAAGTTTTTGACATTTGTTTGTCGCTGAGATGAGACTGCGACTACATTTTGAACGTTTTAAATTACGAGAATTGGCCTTCAGATACTTGTTATGTAACAACACAACCTGTTATCGATTCAGTACATGATTCTGAAAATTTAAATTTTTCTTCGGCTATATAAGGAAAATTTTCTGGCTTTTTAGGGTTCCGTAGCCAAATGCCAAAAAACGGAACCCTTATGGATTCGTCATGCCTGTCTGTCCGTCCGTATGTCACAGCCACTTTTTTTCCGAAACTATAAGAGCTATACTGTTGAAACTTAGTAAGTAGATGTATTCTGTGAACCGCATTAAGATTTTCACACAAAAATAGAAAAAAAAAATTTGGGGGTTCCTCATACTTAGAACTGAAACTCAAAAAAAAATTTTCATCAAACCCATACGTGTGGGGAATTTATGGATAGGTCTTCAAAAATGATATTGAGGTTTCTAATATCATTTTTTCCTAAACTGAATAGTTTGCGCGAGAGACCCTTCCAAATTGGTAAAATATGTCCCCCCCCCCCCCCCCCCCTGTAACTTCTAAAATAAGACAATGATTAAAACTAAAAAAAATATATGATGTACATTACCATGTAAACTTCCACCGAAAATTGGTTTGAACGAGATCTAGTAAGTAGTTTTTTTTTTAAACGTCATAAATCGTAAACCGCAATTTACCTTTCATTCAATCAACTCATGATTGATTTTTATAGATAATGGTACGGAACCCTTCGTGCGCGAGTCCGACTCGCACTTGGCCGGTTTTTTTTATCATTATATTTATTTTGGCAGATAATTATTTTGAAGAGGTATCGTACGAGTATTATCCAGTAACTGGGTTGTGGAGGTCAGATAAGCTCGCTCCATATAAAATACTGGTATCCAGCTGCACCCTGTTAGACTGGAAGCCGACCCGAACATAGTTGAGAAAAGGCTAGGCAGATGATGATGATGATGATTTATTTTGGCAGCTGTGCATGTGCACTTCAAAGCATGCCTATAGGTTCCTAGAAATTGTAATTTATTTACAAAATTGTATTTTGTGGAGTTTCCTGCCCATTCTTCTTCACACAAAACTTTTGGAACTAGAATCAATTCTATTATTCTATTTAAGTAAGTTTTTTTGACGTTCAAAGTGCCTTTATGTGCCTGCTAATAAGCCACCACGCGGGCCCAGCTTGTTTGTAGATATCACATGTCTTCAAACTGTTGGTCCTAGGACAGGCTTGTTTTCTCACGATGTTTTCCGCGTTACCGTTTTGAGAGGCACTTTGTGTAATTTATTTCATCACCACTGCGATGATGAAATAAATTACACAAAGCAAGTGCCTGTCTGGGTTTGAACCCTCGACCTACAACTCTGAAGTGAGGGCCGTTCCCACTGCTATTTTATCTTATTCTATTTTTATCTCTATTATTTAATGTTTTTTTTATTTGAAATAAGTTATTTGACTTTGTATGTTGTCAAGCAATGATATTATAAGTAGTAAAGTTTACTTATAATATCATTGTTGTCAAGTGACAAAAGGTAACCGGAAATAAATGATAAATGACTTTATTTTTGTAAGTAGGTTTGTACAAACACTTTTACACGTCAATCATATTTTAAAACTAGATGAGGTCGGCGTTTCCTATCTGACTAATCTGAGAAGAAAGGCCGAAACAAACTCAGACGTCACAGTCTCTTTTAAAGTCCAGACATAATCTTGGTCAGATCATGTGAATAGATTACAATTGGGAATCTGTGTTTATTAGTATCACTATTACAAATGGTTAATGATTAATTAATTCTCTACATGAAACTAAAACGGAGCATAATTAATAAAGACAGCTATGATCCATAACCAGATCAAACACAGCATAAAAATCTATGTCAAGCACACAATAATCATAAGAAAACTGCTAATTAACATAGCGAATATTTCTTTCTGCTCCACATATTGTCCAATGTGCAATAAAATTACATATGAACCACAATACGACCAACTCTTATTACATCTAACAGTACTAAGTGCGCAATTATTATGTTCGTTCATAAAGACTATGTTACACGGTTCAACCAAGTTGATTCAGTATTTACATTGGTTGAAAGTGTCACTGATGACTCAAAAGTTGTGTGGAAATCGGTTGTCATGGTTATTGTTATGTATAATTATATTAAAATAATAGGACATGTGGTGCCATCTATAAAAAAAATGAAATTATTCCTATAAAATTGTAAAGACTAAATTATCTCTTGTTATTCTATGAACAATAAACAGTTAAGTCTATTGTAAGTTTCTTCTTCTTCTTTTCGTGTCAATGGTACCTTTCTTCGATATTTTATATTTTTTGAGCCCAGTAGGTGGCCACGTTGATTGCGGCATCAGTGGCATTCGTTAAGTCATCCAAGGTGCAGGTGAACGGGCAAGCTTCTTAACGTGTTTTATTAGGTTATGGGATGCGGAGGAGTGAGAAAAATGTCGTAAGGAAAGTATTAAGTATGAATGTGGTAACTCCTTAAAGGAGTTAGGGAAGACCAAATAAACGATGGATGGAGTGTGTGAAAGATGATAGGGCTAGAAAGGGACTACATGACTACTAACAGAAAAGTATTGAAGAAAAGAATGTCATGCCGGGCATAGGGGCAAGAGAATGTAGATCACTTTGGTTGAAAGGTGCAGACTACACTTTGTTCGTACTGTACGAATAGGCAAGGGTAGGGTATGAGATCTTCAGGCTCGGTGGAGCGACGATCTTCGTAGGGTGTCTGAATGAGAGTAGCCGAACCAAATGGAGTAAAAGTACGAAGTATTATGTCGGTTGACTTCTATAGGGTCATGCTGTTGATGCTACCTGCAGTATTATCTCTCCTTCTCCCTTTGTCCGTCCAAAGGCTCTCTGTAAAAGATCGATTTTAGCGATAATGCCGCCTATTGTGTCATCCTATGTAATAAATTTACATATTCTATGACTGTAATTTATATGGTGTCCCCCAGCTAGATGGACGGACGACCTAAAGAAGGTGGCTTGGACAGACTGGATGCGGAAGGCGGAGGACAGGGTATTGTGGCGCAGCCTGGGAGAGGCCTATGTCCAGCAGTGGACTACAATAGGCTGAGTTGATTGATTGATTGACATAATAAAGAGTATTCTATCTTTATCTATGTATGCTGCTGAGAATTAAGGATAAACTGAAATCTAATTATTGACTTTTATGTTATACAATGTTTAATTTGTTAGCCTATACTGTGCCCCACTGCTGGGCAAAGACTTCCTCCTCCTTCCAAGCCTCTGTCTTGGGCGATCCCTGGCCATGTTGTCCCTGCAAACCCTATCAGATCGTCACACCACCTTCGCCGTGGTCTACTTCGACGGCGATGTCCTCCCTCAGGAGTCCAGCGAGTGACGATCTCTCCAGGTGCATTCGCGCGACGTGTCCGACCCTCTCCCACTTCAGACTGTTTTTTTTCCCACATCTTGCTGCTTGAGTTATGGAGCGCAGGGTTGATTCATTGGTTGTTTCATTTCAAAACCAAAAGTGAACCGTGTAACTCTACCTTTAGTATGAAACGTCGGTATTGGTACAGCGTAGGTTTTTTTATCACCATTCACATGACAATCAATATCAAAAGGTTTTTATTGAACGTTACATTGTCTAGTTAAGTAATGTTTGAGCTAAGTGCTTAGTATGTACTGATAAATCAATATACTTTATAGGGATATATTTTGGAAAATTCTTTGTATCGAGTCAATAGTGATAGTGAAATAAAAATACACTACTGAGGAAAGATTAGCATAATATAAAATTTTGTAATATTTGCGAAAGAAATAGCCCGTAAGCGTCATCATCTTCTGGGATTATTCGTTCCATCATAGACCTCATACGTCCCCTTCAACCAGATGAGATCGAGGTCAAGAGTTGGTGCATTTCGTGAAAAAAAAAATCGTTTTATTTTTCAAGTTGGTTAAAAAGAATGGGTGAACTTTGATATCGCTACGAAGGAAAATAATTTTCTTTATGTTCCGCATGTTAAAGCCATTTCGTACCAGGTTCGTTAAAGGTACGTTCAAAAAGGCGATCCATTTTATGAAACAAGGACAAAAAGATACATTAGTGGTTCACGTCCTATCCTACTAAGTACCTACCTAATATTATAAACGCGAAAGTTTGTGAGGATCGATGGATGGATGTTTGTTAATCTTTCACGCAAAAACTAGTGAAATGATTTGGATGAAATTTGGCACAGTTAAAGTTTAGAACCAGGATTAACACAAAGAATACTTTTTATCCCGATATTTCTACGGAATCGAAACTTATGCGGGTGAAACCGCGGGGTGCAGCTAGTACATTATAGAAAACTAGTTGCCCCCTCGGTTTCATACGCATAAGTCTCGATCCCTTCCTATATCCTAATCCAGGTCATGGTCTACACATGTGCCAAATTTCATCCAAATCCGTTCAACCCTTTTAGCGTGAAAGCGTAACAAAACAAACATAAAAAAAAACAAATCTTTCCTCCTTGTAATATTAGTTTAGACTAGCTTCTGCCCGCGGCTTCGCCCGCGTGGATGTCGGAAATTATCCCACGGGAACGTGCTAACAGGATAAAATGTATGTGCTTCCCCAGAATGCCATCTATCTCGCGGGCCCTTTGTGGCTAATTACAGTAGAAAAGCAATTGTGTCTCATTAGTGGTGATTAAGAGGGTACCTATATGATATCTTTACCTAAGTACCTACCTAATTTAAAAAAAACTCAATAACAGAAAATTAAATACCTACCTAAATAAACCTATTTCTGATGATAACTAAACTCAATAAATAAGCAAAATCCCTAAAAACTAATATCTATACGAATGACTAATCCTACCTAACAGTATTATAAAATAACCTACGGTCACTACGTACACTATCAAATATACTATCTATACTTTAAAATTAAAATCTATACCTACGACTCATATAAAAATAAACCTATATAACTCTAAAAACTAAAAGGAATAAAAATGAATTCCACTGCGGGTGACCCAACCTACGACAAACTTAGTATTTGCGGTTGGTACAGTACAGACAGTGGTAATCGGGTATAGGGATCGAACCGCAAAATTAAGTTTGTTTTTTATTGTATATACTTTTCCGGGATAAAAAGTACCCAGTGTGGTGCCCAGGATATTAAAGAATAATTATACCAAGTTTCATCGTAATCGAACCGGTAGTTTTTGCGTGATGCCTGAACAAACAGACAGACAGACAGACAGACCGACAGACAGACAGACAGACAAAAATTTTTTTAATCACATTTTTGGGTTCGGTGTCGGTCTAGTAACACCCCCTGTAAATTATTTTTTTGATATTTTCAATGTACAGAATTTTCACTTCTACAGATTTATTATAAGTATAGATAACACTCCTACTTTAGTACGACATAACATTATTGAATAAGAGTCAACATAATCGTTCATTTATCATAATACTCCGTAAATATAACTTTGCAAGGACTATAAAAACTAAAGAGCTTATCCGTTGCCGTCAAATCGGTAGATCATAAATAATACCGAACAATATAGTGTATTGTGAGCTGTGAACAAAGTAACAATATGAGAATAATAAATCCATATACGCAGAAGCGAGACTTGCTTTTAAAAGCTGCAAAAGTCTCGATATAACGATTTTATCTCCTACTAAAATAAACTGTAATATCAGTTTATTTTCATAAATCATTCCCGATATTGTATATACAGGGTGACTTGTATTGGGCACGCCACAATAGCGGCGATAAGTCCCCTCTTTGAGGAGTGGCTAGAGAGGCGCCACGGCGCCCTCACCTTCCGCCTGACGCAGGTCCTCACCGCACACGGTTGTTTCGGGAGATTCCTGTTCAGGATAAAGCGGGAGGAAACGCCAGGGTGTCACCACTGTGTGGATCGCCCGGAGGACACGGTGGAGCACACGGTGGAGGTCTGCCCGGCTTGGGCGGGGCACCGCCGTGTCCTCGTGGCGGCGATCGGCGGCAGCGATCTCTCGCGTCCGGCCCTGGTCCAGGCCATGGTACGGAGCGAGAGTGAATGGGAGGCCGTCACCTCCTTCTGCGAAGCAGTAATGCTCGCAAAGGAGGAGGCAGAGCGCGTGAGGGAGAGGCAATCGCTGCGCCCTCACGCCCCTAGCCGCCGTAGGAGACGCCCTAGACGGGAGTCAATAGCCGACTCCCGGCCACCGTAGGCGCGGGCTTGCGGGCGGCGAGCAATGGGCAGCTCGCCGCCCGGTAAGGACCAGGCCCGGGTCGACGGCGCGTTGTGTTCCACGCGCGCCTCAAAGAGATGTCAGCACGAACTGACGGGGCGCCGGGGCCCTCTAGGGCCGATGCCGCCAGGGCTGCGGGTTATTCGAAACAGGTACCGTGGCCCTTGGCACAGGCAACTGAAGGAACACGGGTGGGTTTTAGTCAGTAAAAGTCTGACACTCCCTTCCGCTCCGCCCAGAGCGGGAGGGGTCATATGATGATTTCCCACCCAAAAAAAAAAAAAAAGGGTGACTTGTATTTTGACAATTAAGTACCCCATAAAGCCTAAGCGAAAATTCATGAGAAAACTGAGAGCAGTAGTGTCCCAGTGGTTACGGCCGTGACTTACAAGTTTTAGGTCGTAGGTTCAAACCCAGACAGGCGCTTTCCTTTGTGTAAATTATTTCACCACCAATGCTCTCAAAACGGTGAAGGAATACATCGTGAGAAAACCGGCATGTCCTAGCACCAAAAATTCGAAGACATGTGACATCTACCAACCCGCACCGGGCCCGCGTGGTGGATTACGGTCTCCCTCTCACCGAGAGGAGGCCTGTGTCCCAGCAGTGGGAACATTATAGGCTGATTATGAGAAAAATCAATTTTCATGTATTTATGGAAATTTCTCAGAATTCCTCACTAAATATCACTCATTCTCTAAACTCTCGAATTGAATGGGCTTTATACTGGTACTGCCAGTGCGCGTTTTAATAAAAAGTTATTGCTTCTACAAAAGCCTCATTTGTAAGTGTGCAGTAAGTGCGTTAGTTTTTTTTTTGTTATAAGCACCGTCTTATGTAGGTACTTTCATGTGCATTTAGTAAAAAACTGTTTTTTTTTCTTTCTTTTTTGGCAACTGAGCCATGTAGACTATTCTGCCAGCGTCATGTGGTGACAAAAAGCTGTTATTTTGACATTACAAACATATATAGATCTACTTTGACAACCATAGGCGTCATATGCGATGGCTTCCGAACTACGTCACAGAATGTAGGTCTAAGTTGCAGAACAGATAGATAAAGCACTATCGCTTCTACACCAATTCACAATTTTCACGGTACTTCGTGGAAGGGCGGAGTACCTCTACCTACCTCCGAGAGAGCGGCGGCTTTTCAATCACAATGTTGATACACCCGTCGTAGAGTAGTGCCACGACCAGTGCCCGTGAAGATACTTGTTTTTTTTTTTTAATAAATAGTGTTACACTTTGTATAGTACGGTTTAGTGCAAGTGTGTGGATGATCTTCTGATATTATGTGGAGTTTGGTGATTTTTTGTGAGTTATTTTGTACTTTTTGTAAATCTTATAATAGTTTTTCTTAAGAAAAGTTTGTGCTTTCGTAGTTCACTTCAGCTGAGTTGCCGGGAAAATGTTTAATCTTATCTCAGGAAATGAAGAAAGAAAAGATAGGTACTTATGGATGCTAAAATCTTGCATTTTCACTTTTTTGTGGGAAATAAGATGTTTCTCCATCTTCTCAACACCTGGGTTCAAAACCAGTCCTGAAACTACCAGTTAGGTGTGTTGTATGCAACCTGAAATGGCAAACTGTAGCAAAGAAGCTTGGTGATCAATTCATGTTCCTTCTGTGAATGAGAAGAGGTTTTTGCTTTAGAGAAGCAGTCTTTGATTATTTTGAATTGTTTATTCATTATATTTTTTTACATTGTTCTCACATACAGAAGCAACAAGACTACATAATGCATCTAGGATTTTGTAATATTATGACTTAAAATTTTTCCTGGACCTACATTTTGAAATGGGCAACTAGCTTTAACTTTCTGACTAATTGACCGACACTTTGACAATTCAAAAAGGCCTGTAAATGGTTTAATTGAAGTAAATGCTTACAGTCTTAAAATAATACCTAATAATAATATGTACGAGTATGTAAAAAGGGGGGAAATAATCAAAGGGCATCAAAAAATTCGTCCGCATCGCTGTTAATAGGAAACATGCCCAAAAGGCTGTCAGCATTGCCATGTTGAATGACATTGTTGATTCTTTGGCCAAAAAATAGGCCAGCCCTCTGTGAAGAGTCGAAAGAACGGACGTGAGTTTGGAATAGAACCGACTACAGACTTAGAACTTGAGACTCAGAATCTGGAAAATGAATAGGTATGCTTAATATTAACGGCTTGCAAAACTTAATTAAAACTTGGTTTATCTCAGACTATGCGTCTTACAAGTTCATATTTATGATCGCGGCACATCCCGCGGCATGTGCAGATGTATAAATATTGTTATTACACTGCCGAGTAGATGTAAGACGTAGAGAGGCTTATGTTAGGATAAAGGAACTTTATAATAAGTGGTAAGTGATGCATACCCTGATTATTCTGAATTAAATTGGAAGGGTTTTCAACTTTACAGGGTGGCAGGGATATCGACACCTGCCAATGTCGCGGGTTGTTCGAAAGAGTTACCGTGGCCCTTGGCACAGGCAACTGAAGGAACACGGGTGGGTTTTAGTCAGTAAAAGTCTAACACGCCCTCTCGCTCCGCCCAGAGCGGGAGAAGTTATTTGAAGATTTCCCACCCTAAAAAAAATAAAAGAGGCGTCGACGCGGAAACCGGTGATTCAGGCTCCAAAGGGTTGAAAATTTTCGGATATTAAAAAAAAATTTGACCGAATTGGTATTGCACTTTTTTATGAAACCGAACCGTTTTTTTTATAACCATCTAAAATTTTCTACACTGGCGTCTAGAATTATGTCGACGGTTGAAAGGATAATTGACTTATGTGACATTTTTCGAAAAAAAATAGAACCTGACTCAAACGACGGAGAAAAATGTACTGATTCCGAATATGCATATAACTCATTAATACAAAAAAAATGTCGCTTAGACCAATTAGCCTTTCAACCGTCGATGTGCTGAATTCATGGTAACAGGTTACGCGTGTCCCTGCCTCCCCTGTACGTATTATGCACATAAGGTTAAGATATAATTGAGTTTTAGTATTTTCAAACAAGATATTATTTACATCCTACTAATTTTATAAACGTGAAAGTTTGTATGGATGGATGGATAGATGTTTGTTACTAGTCCACGCCTAAACTACTGAACGGATTGATAGTTTGAAACCAGGATTAACACGTAGGATACTTTTTATCCTGATATTCCTACGGGATCGAAACCTATGCGGGGCGCAGCTAGTATATTATAAATTAAAGTCGCTCTTCGTGTCTGTCTGTGTGACTGCGTTGTTCTACTAAACTAGGCAACGGATTTTGATGAGGTTTTCTCCATAATTTATAGAATTTATTCCAGAAGGTTCATTTAGGTTAAACATAGATAATAAACCACAGAAATTTCGATGTTTTGACATGTCGTCATTGCGAAATAAGCGCGGTTCGCTAGTAACATAATTATGTAGGTATAAGCGCTAACCGTCCAAAATATTAATATAAGGTTAAGATAACTTTAACCGATATTTAACTTTACGTAAGAGAGACGCGTGGTAGACTACAGCCTCCCTTAGAGAGGCCTGTGTCCCAGCAGTGGGAACATTATAGGCTGATAGATCATCTTATATCTTTCTTTTAATTTAACCCTCAGTATAATCAAGTTTCGTAACGTACAAGGTTTCAATGGATCCTGAGTAGTCACACCAACAGATGGGAAGAAACTTGTTCATTTGGAAAGCTAATTCAAACTGATCAAAACTCCGATTGAGAGGGCTTCCTTATGGAAGCCCTCTCAATCGGAGTTTTGATCAGTTGGTGGTGAACCTAAAAGGAGGTCCACCATATTAAAACGATGTATCGATGATGTATGATGTGTGTGTGATCTATCTATATATAAAGATAATTCTGTTCGTTGCTAAGCGCATCACCTGTTAACGGCTGGACAGATTTGGCTATTTTTATCCATAAAAAAGCGGTATAAGTGCGAGTCGGACTCGCACACGAAGGGTTCCGTACCACGGTAGGTACAATTAAACACGACATTAAATAAATAAAACTTTAGTAAAAAAACACATTTCTTGTAGAGTTACGTTTAATTTTTAGCTATATGTCATTTTTACTATTTGTTGTTATAGCGGCTACAGTACACACTGTGAAAAAATCAAATGCGTTACGGTTCAAAAGTTGAGCCTTAGTAATAGGGTCCCGTAGGCATACTGGTTACGGAACCCTAAAAATCAAACAAGCCGTGACACAACTCTGATCGTAAATAAACACCCATTACTAATCGGTGTCGGAAATTCCTATCGCAGCCCAATATCTTACACCTTATGTAAGACAAACCTTTGTGATTCATTATTAGTCGGCGCATGTCGTTAAATTAGTAGAAAATCGATAAGTATCCCATTTAAATACGTAATATGACCGTCATCTCATGATGGAAATTTTTAGTAGGTCGCTATAGGCCTTATGGCACCTGACGCACCACAGCGATTAACGAGAAGTGAGTTCTAAAATGAGTTTGCGCGCAGCGTGTGCGCGACAGCGATGAGGGATTACTCGCTGGTGAGCGTATGTGCTGTGGAGCACTGGTGGCCCAGTGGTGTCAGATCCGACCTACGAGTGTAGGACCCACCGATCGTGGGTTCGAACCCAAGAAGGCGCTTTACTTTGTGTAATTTATTTCATCACCACTGCTCTCAAAACAGTGAAGAAAAACATCCTGAAGAAACCGATCCTAGAACCAAACAATCGAAGACATGTGGTATCCACAATTTTATTTTTTTTTAAACTTTGCCTACACGCTTTAAATACACTAGGTATTACTCCTGTATCGTGGGTGCGTTTACAAACATTTAAACTCACACACACAAACAGCCAGACCCAGAACCACTATCTGTAGGCAATACAAATATTTGTTCCGTGTCATCACCGCACGTCGCCGCACTGGGCCTGCGTGGTGGATTACAGCCCACTTCCTCTTACTTAGAGGAGGCATGTGTCCCACCTGTAGGTGGGAATATTATAGGCCGATTATTTATTTATTTATATATACTTTATTGTACACCACTAAAATACAAAGCATAAAAAAAAATATTATGTTATGTCAATCCACAAAACACTGTTTTTTATTTTTATCTTATGTGTAAGTGAAAGAAATGTTGCTATTATTATTTTCGCATCAATTTATACGGTCATTTAAAAGCCTGCGAGGCACTTTTTGGAACATCAATAATAGCCATTAGATTTAGAATTTTAATGTAAATGCGAGGTTGAAGGCGATAACGGTTGGGCGAAATGTGCAAGACGAATCATCTATGCAAAATAATACAGTTTTTTTTTTAAATCTCCTTACCTCATACCTACCTAATGTAAAATTATAAATGTATGCATAAATTATAAATGTATCTTTTTAAGCACAACATTACAAGCTGTGCCTAAATCCATTTGACGCAGTAAATAGGCAATTCTTATCTGAAAATTGAGTTCTCATGTCAGGCCATGGGGTTCCGTAGCAATTAATTCTCGTGGCACGTGCTTACACTACATAGATTACTACGAAGATCCACTTTGTTATATTTAACACGACTAACTACACAATTTACACTAGGTACTAAATTAAATTACTAACTCATCATCATCTGCCTAGCCTTTTCCCAACTATGTCGGGGTCGGCTTCCAGTCTAACCGGATTCAGTTGAATACCAGTATTGCATATGGAGTGACTGCCTATCTGACCTCCACAACCCAGTTACTGGGTAATACGATACCCCTTGGTAAGACTGGTTGTCAAACTTTCAGGCTTCTGATTACCCGTGACGACTGGGCTTTCCGAGGCACGGAGAGGTATGTAAAGAAACCATACAAAAACAAAAAACTTATTGTATTCCAACGAAACCTTCAATATTTGTTTTTAACCGACTTCTAAAAAAGGAGGAGGTTCTCAATTCGGATATTTGTATTGTATTTTTTTTTAATGTTTGTTCGCGCATAACTCTTTCGCTTGCCAACCGATTTGAAAAAATATTTTTTTGTTGGAAAGGGTATACTTCCCAAATGGTCCCATAGAAAATCCGACAAGATCTGATGATGAGTTTCGGAGACAGACAACGGAACTCTTCAATAAATGCCAGCAAATCAACGGCTATTGCTGCTATCGCTTATGTATGTATTGTTTACGCAATCACACAACATAACGTCACGCCTGTACGCTCGAAAGTGGTACGCAGATGTGTTCAGTATACCACGGTACACCCTCATTTCTGTCAAAGTTGTTATTGGGGTACCTCTAATCTTGTAAGTATATACGAATTTGTATGAGGTAGGTACAACTAAAAAGTGAAAAATAAAGACTTTTTTGAAAAAAAATACAACCGACTTCCAAAAACGACTCTACAAAGTGAAAAATAACTTTAATTTCGGAAGTCGGTGGCAAACAACGAAAATGCGAACCCAACGACACCGACTTCCGAAATTAAAGTTATTTTTCACTTTGTAGAGTCGTTTTTGGAAGTCGGTTGTTTTTTTTTCAAAAAAGTTTTTAGGTCCTAGTGGAAAGACTGCACAGTCCGAACGCACTTATTGTGGTCAGTTCGTGAACATTCGTTATTTTCAGAGTCCTCTTCACACCTTTCATACCGTTGAGTGAGAGCACTCTAAAAAATCGTCCCCAGATATCACTTGTAGGTACCTTACTTCACCAGTCTTTCCGAAATTGACTGAACAGAAAACCCACCATTCAATTAATTTTTTATTGCATCCATAATGCACACACAGGTGGTAAGTGTATAAATCAATAGAATCAATTATGGATCCTGTCGGGCACAGCAAAATCTATATAAATAAAAATGAATCACCGAAATGTATGTACGCGCATAACTTCCGATAGACTGCATCAAATTGTATTTTTTTTTTGTGTTTGATAGTGTCAGGACAAGGTCTAAATAGAAGAAAATTAAATCGAAATCGGATCGAAACTTATGCGGGTGAAACCGCGGAGCGCTGCTAGTTTTAAATAAGTAGGAGAGAGGAAGAGCGCTTTTATGATTTCCTTATTATCAAATATTTATTACATAGCATAGCATTACATACCTAGTAATTACATGCCGAAAATGCCTCACTGCGATACTTCGCAGGCTGCTTGGGGGTTTACCTCGACTCCTGGCATGTGCGTTTTGGCATGTAATAATTACCCTTATAATACCGATATTTCCCTGAATAAACCAAATAATGGAGGATCAAAAACATATGAAATTCTTGGGGGACGGCGACGTGCTATGAAGGAAACCTTACCTTAAACATCCTCATTATATTTTCTTTGCTCCTGTTTCATGATTATTATATAGGTTAGTATAATATGTTTTATGTATGTATTTATTGTATTACAGACACACTCACAGACACTCACAGTATTGTATTACAGTACCTATTGCCTCTCCTTCTCTTTTTTAATCCATCCAAAGGTTGTCTTTAAAGGATCGCTCTTAGCGATACAACCATTGTGTTCCCTTTTGTAAAAGAATTACATTTATATCTGTAATTTATATGGTGTACACACGGCTACACATCAAGCTATGCAAAACCAGTATTAGCTGACCGTTTATTGTGAGAAAATATCATACAAAGTGAGGCCAAGACAAACTGGTTTTGTATAGCTTGACGTTTAGCCGTGTGTAGATAATGAAGAGCATTATATTCTACCAAAACCATCGTGCGAAATAAATAACCAAGGGAATTCGCTCGTGCAATTATACCCTGTCCATTAGGGTGTTTTTCTATCTATAATATGTATGTATTTACAAAAAAAAAAATGTATATAAGTAGTTTATCAGCCATCTTGTTACCATAACACAAGCATTAGGTTGCTTAGCTTGGGACAAGATGGCGCTGTGTGAAATGTCCAGGGATATTATTATTATTATTTCGTTTATTTACTTATTTTTCTTATTTTATTACATTTTTAAATATTAGTATAAAAAAAAAAAAAAACATTTAAAAATATAAAAAAATAGTGATCCACCGGTGTCGGGAGCAGGGTCCAAGCTACCGACACCGGTGCGTTAAGCTTTATTATTATTATTATTATTATTAGGTAAACTGTTTTTTGTGTCAGATGGAACTAGTGACTGCAGTAACACACAATACATTTATTGATACACGTGCGATATTATAATGTCTGTAAGAAGCCATAAATAAGATAATTCAATAAGATAAGGCAGTTCATATATTTATTTTATTACGCATTTTAAAGTTAACTTTTACGTAATCAGAGGGGTGATTCTCGTAATTTTAAGAACGTTCACAGTCTGATCTCAGTCTCAATCTGTCAAAAATACGTCAAATTTCCCTACATTTTGACAAGTTTTTGACATTTGTTTGTCGCCGAGATGAGACTGCGACTAGATTTTGAACGTTTTAAATTACGGAATACGGGCCCTGGAATATGTAGGTACAGACAGACGCCAGCACATCAAGCTACTACAATCTGTCAAATTTCTTTAATAGATTTTCAACTTTATCGTTAAAGCATTAAGGTTCAAGGTGGGAAAATTTGACAGTTTCGGGTAGCTTGACCTGCTGGCGTCTGTACGTTCAAAGACAACTGTCAAAAAACGGTTAACCTAATGGACAGGGTATAGGTACACACGGCTACGCGTCAAGCTATACAACCAGTTTGTCTTGGCCTCACTTTGTATGATATTTTCACACAATGAACGGTCAGCCTATACTGGTTTTGCATAGCTTGATGTGTAGCCGTGTGTACCGCTCCCGATTGAAAAAAACCAGGCTAATGAAACTTCTGTATCTCTCCTGGAGTGGATGTTATTGTGCGGTTAGTAATTCAATAACTGTGTATTCGTGTTATCTGACAGTTATGGCCGAGTAGCCGACCAGAATCATACATGATGCAGTACCTACAGACAAATGAATGGCTGCGCCGGGATGTGGACTGGTCGGCATCCTGTCGGATTGTGTGGATGTTTTTGTTTACAATTTTGTGGGCTGCAGGAGAATTCAGATGCAAAATGAGTGTATAAATAACGGAAAGGGTGTTATTTGTGGTGGGTTTTGATAATAGATGTATGTTTAACCGCATTACTGAATACGGGGTTACACTTCAGCTGTGGTTTCATAAAAGCGATGAACGGTCACACAATAAAGTTTTGAACACTTTCTGACCCCCCCTGCCTCTACGTAAAAAAAATAAGACTGGAATTAACCCCCTCCGCCCCTTTCAATCTTACGTTAGATCAGTATCTACCAGAATTTATTGATTCTTGATTCTTTCTTTCTTTATTTTTAATTGCAAAGAAAAAGTAGCAAACAAATTAAAAACTTATAATTTTTAGCTTAATTTTGTGATCTTACGTAAGAACAATCTAAACTCCTCCTGCCCCCACGTAAGTCAAAATAAGGGTTGTTTGGGCCCCCTCAAATCGTCTTCTATAAAGCGGTAAAATTTGTTTGTATGTTTGTTTATATATATATGAAGGGGGTAATCTCCGGAGCAAATGATTCAATTAAAAAAAAAAATCTTTAGTACGTAATTAATGAACAACCCATATCTATTACAGTGTACAGTACAAACCTACTTACAAAATAAATTAATCATTTATCATTAGCGGCCGTCATGAAGATCTGTCATTTTCACCAGTATTTGATGGATAATTTATTATATTATCATGTTTAGTTTAGTGTTTGGTAAAAGAGGTATATAGTACCTACTAACACACTGTAAACTGTAAGTTAGAGTCACAATATCAGAGTCATTTTAAATGTTTTAACCAGTCGAAGAATAAACTATTTTGATCTTCATTGCTTATTGTTTTCCAAGAAGCAATATCTGCAAGGCTACGCCCCGTCGAACATCATTAAAAAGCTATCTTCCATACTAATAATAAAGCTGAAGATTTTTATTTGTTTGAACGCGATAGTCTTAGGAACTACTGTCGGATTTGAAAAACCATTTTTGCATTTGTAGAAAGGAAGGTAAGATGAGAGCCACGATTACGAGTTGTTGGTGGTGAGTTCGAATCCAAGCAGGCACTTTACTTTGTGTTAATAATTTCTTCCCCACTGCTCTCGAAACGGTGAACGAAAACATCGTGAGGAAACCGGCATGTCCTATAACCAAAAATTCGAAGACATGTGACATCTACCAACCTGCGTGGTAGATTACAGGGTATCGTATTACCCAGTAATGAGTTGTGGAGGTCAGATAGGCAGTCGCTCCATGTAAAATACTGGTATTCAGCTGCATCCGGTTCGACTGGAAGCCTACCCCAACATTTATGTAGTTGGGAAAAGGCGAGGCAGATGATGATGACCATAAATATAGGCGATTTGGTTTTTTTTTTATAATAAAAAAGGAATAATAAATGAAGTAAATATAAAAATTTGAGATGCGCCGAATATTCGTTTTATATTCGATATTCGGCGTATTCGGCAGAATTTTGAGGTATTCGTATTCGGCCGAATCATTGGGTTGAAATGCCGAATGTATTCTTTTTAATATTGATCATTGTAAATCAACCTTTAGGGTGTTACCCCTGAGAAAATAATGAGGAAGAATACCCTCATGGGAAAGGGCGGCACGGCACAGCAAAGGATTTTTATGCGACGAATAGAAAATATAACTGTAAAAAGTATAACAATAAAATTTAAATTTCATTGGCAACGATGCCGCGGTATCCTTTGGCATGCCGCGACGTCCTTTGGCATCATCATTGAATTGTTATTTTTTTGTCATACTTTTAATCCCTTGCACAAGTTAGGGCCGGCGCCCACTGGCAGACCGTGCTGCCAGTGGGCGCCGGCCCTAACTTGTCATTAGCATGATTTAATCGAACCTTAATTATTTATAATTTGGCGTCCCTAATTTTTTTTTTTTAATCTTTATTTTAAGGGACTTTTGAACACAGTTCACGCCAGTCCCATCATAAACTAATCTTAAGTTACGAAACAAAAACTACTACTAAACAAAAACAGTTCTTAAATGAATAAAACTAATGAATAAATCATTTTAGCCTCACGGGACATAGGCTGGGCCAGAAAATGATTAATTATGCCTAAATCTAACCTGTTTACTTTTAATTCTCTAGAAATATTATTGAACACTCTATTAGCGAAACTTTGCAGACGTGATGTGTACCTATCGTTATCTAAACATGATAAAATAAAAGAGAATTGATGATTATTTTTTGTGGGATCGTCGACCGCTGTTTGTATATTTAGTTGAAATATCAGTTTAAAAAAAATGAGTTTTTTGTGTAAGCTTCACAGACGTGACTTTTTTTATTTTTTTTTATTGACAATGCTCACTCTTGACCTCAATCCAGCCCAGAGGCAGGGATGAGATCTACGGTGGAACGAGCTTGCCCAGAAGAAGCCTATTCACTGTCGCCTTGAAGAGATTCGGGTTGTATGAACTCGGGAATGCAGACGCAGGCAGACGGTTCCACTCCTTAGCTGTGCGACTGAACATATTTTCTCAACTCATACTTCAAGTAACTAAATAGGTAACAGCGGTCGTTGACCCCTAAAAAAACATCGAACCTTTTATTTTATAATATTTAGATTAGCGAAATAGATATTAGAGAATATTAGAGAAATTAGCTAGCGAAACTGCAGACGTGATGGGTATCGATTACCCATCACGTCTGCAGTTTCGCTAGCTAATTTAATTTGACCCTGTAATTATCAAACAAAAGTGTCCATAATTGAAAAGTCAATCTAAAGAATTAGCTAAAATGGCAGCTGCACATTACTAATAGTATTAAGGACTTTTTAAAACACTAATGTTGACAGCTTAATAATTTTGCATGCTTTAATTATAAGCAAAACATGAATGTTCTCATTTTGTATTGTAACACCTTTTTATACTGTGTTTTAAGCAAATAAATATTATTATTTTTATTTATTTATTTATATTATAATATATGCATTTCCGTTGTCACTTGAGCAATTAGTGTAGGTATATCATAATGATAACATCTACTGTGAAGGGAAAATGAGTAAGATGAGTAGATGTTATCATAGTCAACCACGCGCCCAAGTAGCCCATAAAAGTCGTGGTTTGGTTTTAGTATTGGTCGATTTTACTGATCGACATTTTTATTGACATAATCAACCAATAAAAAGTTGTTTGTCCAAAAAGAAACTTGAAATTTTCCCATAGCACACTGACCTTCCATCACACACACCTAAAATTAGTCCGAATAGGTAACGGTTACCTAATAATAATATATTGTCAACTTTCTATCACGAGAATGCGTACCTACATGGCCCACCGGACTTTAGAACAATTTATTATAATGTATTCCTAAACTCATTCAAGA
This sequence comes from Apamea sordens, assembly GCA_945859715.1. Lineage (NCBI taxonomy): Eukaryota > Metazoa > Arthropoda > Insecta > Lepidoptera > Noctuidae > Apamea > Apamea sordens. The sequence continues at coordinate 6,355,442 of OX244002.1, forward strand.
GACTGTATGACATAACCTGCCTTTGCCTAATGAATGAAATAACCTATTCTTTTCAAATGACAGATGATGACAGTTCGCATTTTAATTTTTAGTCTGTGGGAAATGAACGTAACTTGTTATAAATATAATAAATGGATAGGAAAAGCCGATTGATCCAATGGTCGGCGCGTGATGTATTTGTTTATTGCAGATTAGGCCGTGTATACGTTTATAAATCATGATTAAGCTGCGTTATTAATGCCGCTGTTGAGTAATGATAGCTGTTGTTTGATATTTAGCTTAATGCCTACGTTTATTAATGACTAGCTTTCGCCCGCGACTTCGTTCGCGTGGAAGTCGTAAGATATTATTATACTAAAATAAAGCCATCTTTCCCGCCCGTCCTATTATTTCGTTTTCGCTTAGCGTTATTTCTGATTTTATTATTTTTGCTCGGCTTCAAAAGGCTGAAGCATGACGTTAAATAGCCTAAAATCTTTCTAAAAAAATGGGCTGCCGAATGCAAATCTTTTTTTTTAATTCCAACCATTAGTCTTAGAAATTAGCACGTTCAAACAAACAAACTCTTAGCCATATTATATTAGTACCTATTGATTGATTGGGTATTCCATATTAGGATTAGTACTATACCATATTTGGTGATTTTCCTCTATACACGTAAAACCATTGCATTTATAAAAGAACGTAGATTTAAAAACGAACGTAGGCTAAAACACTCTTTCAATCAGCCGGCCAGCAATATCAAACCCAGTGTCTCGGAAAAAAAGAAAAGCTATAGATGACAAACGCCACTGAACGAAGTAGTTTATGGAATACACACAAGCAATCTACAAAATAGCGATAAACCCTTTGAAAAACCAATATCAATAAAAACTTCCATTCTCAAATAGTTTTGATTGGTTCCCACTTCTCGGGCATAAGCCAATCAATCGCGCAATTGCTAAACCCGCGAGTGCTCAATATTCGTTTTTCGAATGTCAAACAAAAGCAAAGCGATCCATCAAGCCGGGTGAAAGTTCGCGGGTAATTATTATGATTTTGGTACTTCTAGGTTGTTTATGTAACGGGGTTATTTTGCGGATTTTATTGGTGTACCTACGACCTTGAAGATGTTGACCTTCACTGACAGATGGAATTGTTGTCTAGAAGCGGGAGGGTATAGGTAATCGAACAGCAACGGAAAGTAAAAAAAAAGCAAATTAACAATTTCTGAAAAGAAACACCACTAAAACTTCAGCAGCGTGAACGAAATGTGCTTGAATTTTCTATGAAGGTTTAGATGTGCAACAAAAGCATTCGGGAAAGTAATGAAGTTATACCTAGAGCTATGTAAGCTTGCTAGACTTGATGTGGCTGGACGAACGTTTATTCCGGAGGACTGAAGGTCTGATGTTCTTTGAAAAAATGCTTTAAACATTTTCGTCCTATTCAGTCAGTTTGTGCTACCAGATTTTTCTATTCCTGAAATGCACTTGGTTTTTTCAGGAAAAGTTTCTTACACCTCAAACGTATTATAATTAAAAAAAAAAAACTAAATTAAAATATTTGGCCGCACAGCTGCTGGGCTAAAGTAGAACTGGTCTGGCCATATCTGTCGCATGTCGGAGCAGCAATATGCAAAAGCCACCACTCAATGGATTCCAAACGGCAGGCCCAGAAAGAGATGGCGGGATGAGCTGGAGTCCTTCTCAAAGAATTGGTCCACAATCGCAGTAGACCAGGAAAAGTGGAAGGAGGGAAGGAAGGCCTTTGCCCCGCAGTGGGACAACACGCAGGCTTATAATAAAATACTAGCTGACCCGGCAAACGTTGTTTTGCCATATAAATTATTTCTAGCTGCCCGGCGCTACTTCGTTCGCGTGGTGTCCTACCCCCTACCCTACCCCTACCCTACTCCTACCCTACTCCTACACTACCCTACCCTACTCCTACCCTACTCCTACACTACTCCTACCCTACTCCTACCCCACTCCTACCCTACTTCTACCCTACTCCTAACCTACTCCTACCCTACTCTTACCCTACTCCTACTCCTAACCTACTGCTACACGACTCCTACCCTACTCCTATAACTAAATAAAAGTATTAAATAAAAAAAAAGTATCCTACGTTCGTCTTTTTTTTTACTCCAATTTTCAGCCAAATCGGTTCAGCCGTTCTTGAGTAACTAACACGACTTTCTTTTATATATAATCTGGGAATCAAAGTACCATGGCTAACATAGATGAGCAAGATAATACTCGCTGTGCTACTATAAAATATAATTGCATTAGAAAAATAATAAAAAGTATCCTGTACGTCTCCTGGTTCTAAGCTACCACCCCACCAATTTTCAGCCAAATTGGTTCATCCGTTTTGAGTTATAAATATTGTAACTAACACGAATTTCTTTTATATATATATAGATTTTATTTCACATAGACCTATAATGGGCAGGAAACGTCAGATACATGGGTTCACGGTTCCAATTAGTCGTTCGAAACACCATGGTTACTCTTTTACAAAATTAATTAGGCAAGACAGTGCAGGCCTGTCAACAAGTACGTATCAGGTACTTAACAAAATAGAAAATGGCCGACAAATCGAAACACCTATGAGTCTACTGGATTACTGTAGGTGCACAATAAATCACTTCGCTTAGTAATTTGTAACCTAAGACCTAGATCTACGACTCCAAGCCAAATTGGTTTCAGGAGCTAAACACTCCTAGTTACTGTGTCGTAAATCTGAGCGGGTACTCAGTTAGGATTCTCCGCACATAAACCACTTAGTTTTTTTTGCTAGGTGCTATTTATTTGATACTAGCTCTGCCCGCGACTTCCTTCGCGTGTATGTTGGAAAACAAATTATATTTTGCGCAGCCCTTATTCTTTTTCTAAAATGAAACCGTTACTCCTTATAACATCAGCCTTCTGCGAGTGAAAGTTCTATCACATTGGTCCAGCCGTTTAGGAGAATAGCCGGAACAAACAGAAAGAAAAAAAAAAGTTGTTTTTTCTTTGTTATAAGTACCGTAGATATACTATATAATACACATTTAGTAAAAAGCTGTCATTTTGACCTTAAAAACAGACACTCCAATTTTATTTATTTGCATAGATTTGACGCATAAAGTTGTGGCGTTTTAGCATGGCAACAGCGGTCATGACCCACATTTATTTTTTGACATTCTTCATTTAAAATACGGAAACAAAGCCCAAAGCGAGTTTATTGTGATCCTCAACATTTTTTACTAATGAAAAACGATCATTACTTTATTGTTCGGGTTTCTACGAGGAGATAATAATGAAAGGGTAATTACCTCTATTACCATGCCGTCCTGGGAATCGAACCTTGATCCTCATGCTCAGTGATAGAGCATCTTTGTCGTTGATCACTAGATCAACGACGCAGTCAGGTATCTATTTTATAGACGTATTTATTTCTATGACAGGTATAATTCACTCTACGTCAGCACATTTGTGCCCTAGGCGTCCTTGTAACAATACCCTAGCCTGAGTAACCGTGTGAGTTCTACGTCAACGAATTAGTTTTTGCTCCCAGATTACTCTAACCAACAAAAACTATGAGAACTGTCTCCATAGTATGGAAGTTTGCGACACGATTGTTGAAGAAACTATGCTGGAGTGAGCTGGGAATAGTTGTAAGCTATGTTTAGCTATCATTACGTGGATAGCTGTCGAGGGACCCGTGGCCTGCCGGCCAATAACAGCCGCACAGGTCGACGCTTGCCGTGGTTGGTCTATGGATGGGTGACCATCTACACATAGGTACCGAAACCCCTCCGTGCCTCGGAGGATGTTTGATTCGCGGATGTTTGACAGTCGTTACAGGTGGTCAGAAGCCCAAAGTGTGACAACCAGTCTCACCAAGGGGTATCTTATTACCCAGTAACTGGGTTGTGGAGGTCAGGTAGGCAGACGCTCCATGTAAAATACTGGTATTCAGCTGCATCCGGTTAGACTGGAAGACGACCCCAACATAGTTGGGAAAAGGCTATGCAGAAATATTTCGCCAGAGTTTTCACGGTGAGATTTTACAGAACCGTTCGGCTGTAGCTATGAGTAAGACGTTTTGCGCTTGGCCACAAGCATATTGTTATTAATATACTAGCTGACCCGGCAAACGTTGTTTTGCCATATAAATGATTTCTAGCTGCCCGGCGCTACTTCGTTCGCGTGGTGTCCTACCCCCTACCCTACTCCTACACTACTCCTTCCCTACTCCTACCCTATTCCTACACTACTCCTACCCTAATTCTAACCTACTCCTACCCTACTCCTACCCTACTCCTAACCTACTGCTACCCTACTCCTACACTACTCCTACCCTACTCCTACCCTACTCCTACCCTACTTCTACCCTACTCCAACCCTACTCCTACCCTACTCCTACACTACTCCTTCCCTACTCCTACCCTACTCCTACACTACTCCTTCCCTACTCCTACCCTAATTCTAACCTACTCCTAACCTACTCCTACCCTACTCCTACCCTACTCCTAACCTACTCCTACCCTACTCCTAACCTACTCCTACACTACTCCTACCCTACTCCTATCCTACTCCTACCTGCTATAAACCTCACGGAGCCCGAGACCTTTCCAACGAATGCAAAACCGTGGAAATCGGTTCGTGCGTTCTGGAGTTATAGCGTCAGGAAGGATAACCCGACTTATTTTTATATAGTAGATTGTTTCGTTTATTTTCACTTCTGTCTGCACCCCATAACACGACTATGTTTTTTTTTAATTTCAAAATAAGTAACTACACTTAAACAATTCCATGAAATATATATTTTTTTTAAAATGACGATCTACGCTCTTTCTGCCGAAAGAAGTTTTACACTTTTAAAATTGTTTTTTTTTAAACCTGCATAGTTTGAATTTTTTTACAAATCTTGAATCTCACAAAACGAACTTTCCAAAACACAACTAATAATAATATTACCTAACCTATGTTGTTAAACTAAACAACAATAAGACAACAATGTTTTGACAACAACTTAATTTTGTTTTTACACTCGCAGAGCTAGCATTCCTTCCCTCCAGCACTGTTCTGCTTCGTTAATTAGCGTCCGTACACCTGACACGGCCATCTCGGGTTACGCAAAAACTATTCCCTCCAGAGAACTTATTCAGATGGGTTCGCCTTGGAAACACTTAGCTAAATTGAGTTCGAAAGTAACGGATCGTGAATATCGTGATAAAACATAACGCTGCAGCTAACACAAAACAATATCGGGTTTACAGGATTTTCAATACAATATGGATTGACTTTTTTGTGGCACTGTACAGGGCTCCAAGTCTGCTATTTTTATAAATTCGTCATTCCAACACGATCCCATGCTTAAAGTTCGTAATCTGCTAAATTCTTAATGGCGATCATTGGTCGGTCAATGGTCTCGTAATAGAATTGTGTCATAATGACATTGTCGTATTACCTTTATTACAAAACCCGTTAGTAGAAATGATTTTCGAAAAACTACCACTACTTTATTAATGCCAGATTTCATTTTTAGATATTTTTACCTATTATTTATTAGTGTTTTATAGAAGTCAAGTGTTTTATGTACGTCAGTCATTTATTTATCATTAGTAGGTACGAGATTACCATTCTATGCCATTTCTTTCAATGGAGTGTCAGTGGTTGACCACTGGAAAGTCATAATGACGCCATTATATTAGTAGATTACCAAACTTGTCAAAATCAACAATTATGAAATCAATGATAGACCATTCTGACACTATTGTAATAGGTAGCAGACTTGAGGCCCTACATTTTGACTCGGGTGAAAAAGGACGTATGGATAAAATGATGTTCTACTTCTATTGGTTTTATAATATAAAATCGTGTCAAAGGTGTATACCTAATGTACACCCACATTTCGCCAGAGTTTCAGTCGCATATAATAAAGGGCGAATCACTTGCCGCCAACCGGGTGTAACAGATCGACACTGGCTGCTGCTGAGAAATTCCAGATGGAAAACTCAATAACACTTTGCCTAACCCGGAAATCGAACCCAGGACCTTATGCTCAGCAGTAGTGCTTGCTACCACTACACCAACGTATATACTTAGTCCTTCCTTTATCGTATCCGGCGACAGCGACCCAGACTAATGTTCTTTCTTTTCGTTTTCTCTGATGACTAGAAAACCCGGTCACACCGTGCACAGAAGAGCTGATCAGCATAGTTCCAATACCGTATACCTAATAGTACAAATTAACGATCTTAAGACGACCAGCTCAGAAATGCTATATAGATTCAAAGCCAATTAAAATTCTCGACTGCAGTCATTTTGTGAAAGCTTGTTTAATTAATATCTTTCATTTGCCTCTTTAGTTTATTACCTTTAGTCGTTCAGTCTATCTGCCTTGATCACTTTTTTATATGATTTTCAGTTTATAGCCTAGAAGTTTTACTTAATGGATAGACAATACACATCAAAAAGAAATAATAATATTTTAAACTATAAAATGAGGCCATTTTAACCGATAGTTCCAATATTAAAGCCTAGTAATTTTTCATATGGTTGACCCCCATTGGTCGCTGCGTTATCACTAAGGAGAGTTTATTGCTAAAATTGCTGCCAGCAACACAGCAAAGGCAATTCAAGACGTAGGTTTAAAAGGAGGACGATATAAAAAACAATGTGCCAAGGACTAAAGTTTCATCTTTCCATATTTACAGTGTGCCTCACCATTACATGGGCTGAAGCCCAGAATGGTCGAGGGCCGCAGCACCTGGAACACAACGGACATGGGTGGGACATCCGGCTGGCAGTTCCAGGAGAACCCGGCAGTGACTATCCCACCCTGGGCGCAATACCACGGACATCCTTCTCGTGCGCCGGCAGAGAACCAGGTAATCTTGCCTAAAGTAACCCGGCCAAAAGGCAGGCCAGGCCCTAACAAAAATAAACCTTCGACAGAATGGTTTTGTCATGTGTATTTTATTTGAAGTGAAACCTTAATTTAATTATCACCTTCTAAAACATGATCAATTTCAATTTCAGGATACTACGCAGATTTAGAAGCTAACTGCCAAGTATTCAGAGTCTGCACCGTTGGATCAACCTACGGCTTCCAATCCTTCCTCTGTCCTAATGGAACGTTATTCAACCAAGCAGTCTTCGTGTGCGACTGGTGGATGAACGTCGACTGCCAGAACTCCCAAAAGTTCGACAGTAACAACAACGAACAATTCGAAAATCTTAGATTAGGGCCGCAGCTCATGAAGGACATAAAGAAAATGCTTACTCATCCGATGCTGAACCCTTATGATAAGAACGCAATGAAGAGCAATCTCATTGTGATGCAAGATTACAAGCCACCATTCGGACAATTGTTTCCTAACGGAGCTTTATTAGCTGGTCCAGAACGAGCTCCAAACAACGTTTATGTCCCGGCAAAACAAATACAACAAAATCTTATTCAAGGCAATCAAAACGATTTCACATATTCAGCATCTACACCTGACCCCAGATATGTACCAGCGCCTATAAATTCTAACTTTTTGCCGTTGCAAAGAGATTCAGAAATATTCCAAAGGCAGAGACAAAACGGACAATACAACGCTGCAAATGGTATTCAAAACGCTAGAGTGCAAAATACACAAACATCACAGGCTGGAAATCTTATTTCCAATGGACATGCGGGCAGATTTTTACAGAACGGAAACACAAACTTAGCTAATGCTAATGGTTACTCACAAGCTCAAGTACAAGCACCACGACCAACACAAATCTCTAATAACTTCTCACAGAGACAAACAAATTCTGTGAGCACTTCCCAATTAAGCAATGCCCAAAACACTCAAAGAGGACAGGTTAACAAACAGCGATCACAGTATTCAGAACCCAGAAGATTACCTCAAACGAATAACGAAGCACAATTTGCCAAATTACAGAACAGTCAAAATAATAATCAAGACAAACAACCGTACACATACAGTACACCTGCTTCCAACACGCCACAGTTTTCAAATAATATAAATAACATAAATAACCCAGCTGGTAGAGAACTAAAAGAAAATTTGGTAAGTACGATTAGAGATATCCCGTCGACTGTTATAACAAAAACATTAACATATAGTAGGGTTATACAGGAGCCGAAGGTTGGCAAACCAAAGTCTAGAATAACAGTAAAAACTTGGATTGTAAAACCTACAAAATCTGCTAGGTTAATAGTGGAGCCTACTCCATACACTTACGCTAGACCCTCTGCGCGATCACCTCCGTCCCCATCACCAACAGAAAGGCTCATTGAGGAAAATACACCTTATGTGTATGATGTACCGACAACTTCTTCTAACACTGAGAAAATAATCTCACCAGAACTGGAATCTGAGTCATCGGAGGAACCGTATGTTTATACAAGGCCTACTCCTTCTGCCAAGCAAGTACAAACAACTGAGATGGAAACAACACGTATCTATATTGCCCCTACAACGTTGCCGACCCGTCCTACGTTTTCGGGACGAATTACAAATTTCCCACAAACTTCTCCACTCCCCACCAAATCTTCTCGCCTGTATCTTACTCCTTCGCCATTTACATCGACTGCTCGATTCTATCTGCCTCCACCTCAAAACCCAACTACTCTGCCTCGGCTTTATTTACCCCAAAATGTTCAACAACCAGTATATTATCAAAGTTCTCAATTAAGAGCTGCTCCGACCATACCTACTCCCACTCGTGTGCCTTTTAGTGAAAATTTAAACCAACCTTCATTTTCTGTAACGAAACAATATCGCATTAACGCCAACCGTCAGAATTTAACGTTCACTGATATTCTGACTAAAGAAAAACTCGATTTAACGGTAAATGATATAGTAAAAGACACAGACGATATTTTGAAAACTGCTTCTCCACCACAATATAGTCAGTATCAGAATCATAAAGAATTCAAATCCCTTGATTATCCAGACAATTACTTAGCATCAAGGACGACAATCGATAGCGGTGAAACTTTGACTTCTCAAGTTCCAATACAAACTCCAACGATGTCTACAAAAAGTTCCAGAATTATAGCAACACCTGCAACGAGCTTGCAACCTCCTAACGACAATTTTATATACCAAAATAATAACCAGCTCTCGAATTTGCCTTTCTTTAAAGAAACTGGCATACCAAATACTATAGAGCGCACAGTCTCAATTAAAATAACTATACCAGAGAGAATCGCCGCATTTCTATTCAAGAATCGAAGTGACTCCGACTTTGATAAACTAGAAATACTAAACACTGGAAGCAGCAACTATTTAGTTATGAGTAACAACTTTATACCCAAGAAAAATGCGTTTAATTTTATTCCAATCGCTAAACTCATTGGAAATCAAAACTCAAATAACCTTTCTGATTCACAGGCGCTCGTGTATTCGTTTTTGACCGACTCTATCAACGTAGCGAGAGAATACAACAACATTGCACAACGAGACATACAATCCTCTACAGCATCACCTGCAGTAGTACAATTTCAAAACCTGAACAACGATAAACTGTCACAGATTACGAATCAAATATCACAACTTACATCATCACAATACTCCAGTAACAGTTTTGGCACTAATGCAAATATTATTTCTACCCAAAGAGCTAATACTAATCAACCTAATCAATTTACAGGCAATGCAAAATACACAGATGGATCGAATCAGGCACAACAAACACAAACAAACCAATTAACACCTTCACAACTAACTCAAGGTAACTTTTACTCATCACGATTCCAAGTACCCAATGCTCAACAAAATCTCCTGAACAGTCAAAACCAACTGTACAGTGGTCAATTATATCAATGGTCTGTTCCAGATGTAACTAATCAAGTATACAACAGTCCGAGTCCTGCAAACCTCGTTAATCCCAGCAACATTCAACAGCAGACTACACAAATGCTCAGTTTACAGCAAAACACAAATCAAAACAACGCAGTTGACAATTTTAAGCAATCAAATCCTCAGTTCGAAGTTGTTAAAGCAGAAACTATAGATTTGAATCCAGCCAAACTGCAACTCGAGCCGCCTAAGGAAACAGAACAATTTACAAATAGTCAAGAGACTCTAAACAGTTTGCTAAATAGTGGAAATGGGATATCGGCACATCTAGAAGATAAAATCGTAGGCACTATATCACATCCATCAGAAGACAACAAGGTCCTTACATACAAGAAGGACCAATCATACTACCTTTACACAAAACTAGAAGACAACACTATTGGGGAGAATTCTCCAACAAACCAGCAGCCCAACACAAATACTGAACAAAATGCAAAATTGATACAACCTACTAATAACAATATGCCAAAAAATGTAGTATCGTTCCAACTTATACCTTCAGTGAGTTACGAGGTAGAAGATGAAAAAGATCAACAAAAATTCCTTAATGCTTTTCAAATTGACGAGTTCGGTGCTCCTAGAGATATCACTAGGCCACAGCAGCCAGAAAACCAAAACAATAATCAAGGACAGCAAATTATGACGTCAAATGTAGACTTTTCTGTTGAACACCCAACAACAGCTAAACAAAATCAACAGTACAGTATAAATCCCCTGTACTCTGGACCATCTTCGTATACTGCTCCACAATCATCAGTTGGTAGCCTAGGATCTAGACAGGTAGCACAAAATAACTTTAATTCTAGACTAGAAGATTTTGATAGCAGTAATAACAATGGCTACCCCAAAGATAGGCCTGCGCGCCAATTTTCTACATACAGGTACAACTAATATCCTAGCTAAGAATAATTATGCTGAAGTGAACCTATAAGCCCGGGGGTAATTGCGTAACATAGGTTTCATTTTGACAGTTCAACAACATTCATTGCATTATTTACGTTGTTGAGCAGACACATTTTTCAAACATATGAAGCAATGGATAAGCAATATCCAGCAAAATGATTCAGATCAGACTGATAGTATGTTACGCAATTAGGGTAGGTTCGTACGGGTGCGTTTTTCCGTGGAGATTTTTTTTCGCCCACTGGATTTTCAACGCACTACTTAGCGCTGAGTTGAAAATCCAACAGTGTGTTTTTAGGGTTCCTTACCAAATGGCTAAAAACGGAACCCATAAGGATTCGTCATGTCTTTTTGTCTGTCCGTCCGTATGTCACTGCCACTTTTATCCGAAACTATAAGAGCTATACTGTTGAAACTTGGTAAGTAGATGTATTCTGTGAACCGCATTGAGATTTTCACACAAAAATAGAAAAAAAACAATAAATTTTGGGGGTTCCCCATACTTAGAACTGAAACTCAAAAAATTTTTTCATCAAACCCATACGTGTCGGGTATCTATGAATAGGTCTTTAAATGATATTGAGGTTTCTAATATCATTTTATTCTAAACTGAATAGTTTGCGCGAGAGACACTTCCAAAGTGGTAAAATGTGTTTCTCCCCCTGTAAGTTCTAAAAACCAGTTTGTCTTGGCCTCACTTTGTATGATATTTTCTCACAATGAACGGTCAGCTAATACTGGTTTTGCATAGCTTGATGTGTAGCCGTGTGTACATTACCATGTAAACTTTCACCGAAAATTAGTTTGAACGAGATCTAGAAAGTAGTTTTTTTTTTAATACGTCATAAATCATAAACCACAATTTACCTTTCATTCAATCAACTCATGATTGATTTTTATAGATAATGATACGGAACCCTTCGTGCGCAAGTCCGACTCGCACTTGGCTGGTTTTTTTAACACTCTGGGATGCGCTCTGTTGGATTATCAACGCTCGACTCAATACCGAGAGTTGAAAATGCATGGCACGATAAAACCCCGTCGTGATATTTTTAGGTCCGTGCGAATGTGGGCTAAGTGGTTGAAAAATATTATTGTAACCGATGTAAATAAAAACATAGATGTAAGTAGAAAAGTAAGTAAGTAAGTATGTATAAAAGTAATAACTGTAGGTATTACTTTTTGTTTAGAGACTTGACTGCAACCAAAAACGAGACATTACATATAATAAAATAATTTAAAAGATAAGTATATTATAAATAAAAGAAGTACATAAATACTAAAATACTCGTTACGAATTTAAAATTAGTAATTTGTTGTGTAAGATGTGTGTTGTGTGATAAATGATTGAAGGTAAATAAAGGAATATACTTAAGCTGATTTTTTCGTAAAATATAACCCCTGAAATGAATGTAATTACGCTATACTTACAAAGAGCTAAGCAGTCAATCTTTATTTATTTATTTATTTTATTGGTTCACCAACAATTTTTACATCAATACATAATAAAAAGAGCACAAAAAATTCATACTAGATGTACAATATTAAGAGGTAAACACCACATGCAATCTTGACATGCTTATGAACGGCTATTTTACAGTATACAGTCCCCAACAGATATCGCAAAAGTTCGACCCCTATTAAAGTCCGGTCAATTTAGACATCCAAGTTTACAAAAATTCACAATCGGGTGAAAATTGGTAGGATTGTTCAAAACACAGTGAAATGTGAAAAGTCCTCATCGATCCGACACCTGCAGTGCGATTCTGTAACGATCTCACCGTGAAAACTTAGGTGAAGTTAGCGTGGAGTGAGCTGTCATTCCAAATAATGCTAGGGATTGACACTACTGACAACTCAATCAAGCTCACTTCACTTGAGTTTTCACGGTGAGATTTTTACAGAATCAACCGGCTGGAAAAACAATTACTCGCGGTCAAAGGTCACAAAAACGTTTTTCGCGATTTTCAGCAAAACTAGCCCAGTCAGAAATTGTAGATCAAATAATTATCTATAAAAAAATTCTAAATACTTCTTTCCTAAGAGCCACCGTTTTTTAGATATAACGATTCAAAACGTTGAAAGAGTTGTAATCGTCTTAATAATGCACACGTTCGTTTAATCGAACCTTTAGCGTCCTGCAGTGCGATTCTGTAACCATCTCACCGTGAAAACTTAGGCGAAGTTAGTGTGGAGTGAGCTGTCATTCCAAGTAATACTTACTAGGAATTGACAATAATGACAGTTCACTCTAAGCTCACTTCACCTATAACTTTTCACGGTGAGATTTTTACTAAATCGATCGGCTGTTAACTACGTTTTTAGTTTTGCAAAAATTTCTTAATTTGTTCAAAGTGAACTGACAGTCATTGCTATTTTCGATGTAAGTGAATATTTCCTTCATTGCCAGATTCGTAGATGCATCCTGAGGTTGACCGACTTTAACCCCAGTGTTCTGTTTCAAGAAGGAAATGAAGCAGTCATGATGATACTTGGCCTCAGCAGCAACTAAATCGTATTCGTTTTCTACTCGAGCAAGAACAGCTTTAACCATAGCATCAGAACGAGCCTGAGCTGTTTCCAGAACCAAATCATTGAACACACGTACTATCGGCAAAAGATGAGCATGCTCACTTAAGAAAATATTTCTGCGGAAGCGCAGCTAGTGACAAGCCACACCCCTTCCTGGTGTCGCCCAATTAGAGACAATATGCATTTGTGTGAGTAAAGGGCGTGTAACAAAATTTAAAAGTCAGTAGCCAGAGTGCGGCAGTGCCAATTTGCATCTCGCTAAGTGTTGACGCTTCCCGTATATTACTATCACCATATAATTTTACGACATTTCATTTTAGATGCGGCAGGAGCAGCTACGAAATATTAATTTAATTATAATTTTTAACATACAGTATGTTAATTAACGAAAGGCGTTCTATAATAGCGTCCATACATGCTAAATAAATATTACCATTTAAAAACGACCATTACCATTTTTGAATGGTCATATTTTTTTAGCATGACGCTATTCTATTGCGGGTTAGCGGGAAAGCCTTTCGTTAGTTAACATACTGTATAATTACATTATACAGGGTTATTTTTAAAACACTTGGCAGGAGTGCAGGACTATATTAATAACATCAAAAACAACCAGTTTTGTTCTATGACTTTTGACAAAACCAAAAATAGACTTTCAAGTTTTTGTTGTAGGTAATAACACTTTTTAGATCTGTATTTTACAAGCTTTTATTTAGTTTCACCTGTCCCGTTATCTGTTACAAGCTTTTATTTAGTTTCACCTGTCCCGTTGTCTGTCTGTAATCATATCTTGCAAGTTAAATTTGATCCACTTCTCGGTTTCCAATTGAGCTGAAATTTTGTATGCATGTATGAATCGGATGACAATGCAATATTATTATGACATAGAGTTGATCTGATGATGGAGCTGGAAGGTGGCCATAGGAACTCTGTAATTAAACGACGCAACCCCATCGAGTTTGGGCTCGTTTGATTCGTCTTGACGAGTACTTTGATACTACATGGTAACCAGGGTCTGATGATGGAGCTGGAAGGTGGCCATAGGAACTCCGTAATTAAACGACGCAACCCCATCGAGTTTGGGCTCGTTTGATTCGTCTTGACGAGTACTTTGATACTACATGGTAACCAGCGTCTGATGATGGAGCTGGAAGGTGGCCATAGGAACTCCGTAATTAAACGACGCAGCCCCATCGAGTTTGGGCTCGTTTGATTCGTCTTGACGAGTACTTTGATACTACATGGTAACCAGGGTCTGATGATGGAGCTGGAAGGTGGCCATAGGAACTCGGTAATTAAACGACACAACCCCATCGAGTTTGGGCTCGTATGATTCGTCTTGACGAGTACTTTGGTGCTAGATGGTAACTAAGGTCTGATGATGAAGCTGGACGATGGCCATAGGAACTCGGTAATTAAACGACATAACTCCATCGAGTTTGGGCTCGTTTGATTCGTCTTGACGAGTACTTTGGTGCTAGATGGTAACCAGGGACTAAAGATGAACAGGTAACTTAAGTGCAGTAAACGCATATAACGGAAAAACACTGCTACGCGCTACGAACTACGCCGTAGTCAATCTCGCATCAAAAATACTAAAAAGTTCAAAATAAAATTAAAAGAAAAAAAAACTTTTTAAAAACAAGCTTTTATTACTTATTAATAAAATAACTAAAAAGTTAAAAATAATTTAAACCTGATAAGAAATAAATAAAAGCGCGTTACATTTTGATGGAACATTAAAGAACATTTAGAACACAATGTAATCCATCAAAATGTAACGCGCTTTTATTTATTTCTTATCAGGTTTAAATTATTTTTAACTTTTTAGTTATTTTATTAATAAGTAATAAAAGCTTGTTTTTAAAAAGTTTTTTTTTCTTTTAATTTTTGTAGTTAGTACCGCCGCGCCCCTGCATTCGCAACGCACTATTTGTTTACTTATCTAGTGCTTTCTCCGCGTAGAGTTCTTCACACTTAGAGCGATCAATTTAAGTATTTTGAAATAAGTAGTTCATGAAAAAATTATGAATTATATAATATTAAAAGTCATAAAACAAAAGTTGTTATTAATGATGTTAGTATTTTTGTCCTGTGAGGTTAATAGCGTTTTACAAATAACACTGTATAGCTATTTTTAGGTTAATTTTCAGTATTCCAATTTGTATTATACTAATTCGTTGATTAATGTCACTGTTTAAACTGTAGTCATAGTTTAAAACATTGCCAACGATTTTGAAGTCTTCAATTTAGTGTCATGCTACCTTTCTTGGTGAATTTGTTGTTTTTTAGTTTTTTGTTATATTTTTGTTAATTATTAAGATAAAGAAACACAAGATATACGACACGATTTTTTTATTTTTTATTAAAACATTGCCCCACACTAGGAATTTCTACTGTGTCGTGGGTGCGTTTACAAACATTTAAACTCACATACACAAATAGCCAGACCCGGAACTTGTAGGCCATACAAATATTTGTTCCGTACGGGAATCGAACCCGCGACACGAAGCCCAGCAGTCAATCGCTTAACCACTGCGCAAACCGTGCCGTCGATTTGAGAGGGCTATGTCTTTCTTTGTTTATGTTCTCTAAAAATATTGTGTAACAAAACTAGAAAAAAACTAGTTTAAGATTGTTCACTTAGTAGGTAATAATAAGAAAATGCTGTATTTACATAATTTTAAAGTAGCGCGTGGCGTAGGAACTAAATAAATGTTATATTTGTCAAAAAAAACTTGTCATAGGTAGGTTGCAATGCCGGCAACGCGCCTGTCGAGTTGATTAGAAAGATACCTTGTTTGTGAAATCTCGTTATTATACTTATTTACAATCAAATCAAAGGTGTGATAAATTAATGGATAAAACGAATATTACAACTGTTAAAAGTATTGAACCAAATACAAGTAACAACTGCAAAACATATGAGATAATCTTAAGGTAATAAAATTGGTTATCTTTTCGCCAACGTATGGCCGTAGGCCCTTGTATTATAATAAGCCGTCCTATTGTTTAACCGGGTGTCCGGACATTGTCACTAAATAATAATGGGATTAAGACAATGAACTTATTTTTATTCTTTTATTGCTCTATGTTAGCTGCCGCAACTTTTGCAACTGCAATAAAAATAAGTTCATTATTTAAATCCCATTGTTATTTAGTGGGAATGTCTGGAAATCCGGTTAAACAATAGGGCGGCTATTGCCATACGTTGGCATTACGGCAAAAGTTGCGGCAACTATAAACAAAAAGCTCTGATAACATTGTATGAACTGCGCCAAGTATTAGTTAAGAATTATTACTGTAATTGTGCTATTTCAATCAAAACATCTCTACCTGAATCATTTTGAAGGATATTGCTAATCCATTGATTCATATGTTCGAATTTGTAGAGCAATAAAAGAAAAAGATACCAAAATATGTTGTCAATTTCCAATAAAATTACGTAACTTGCTTCTTTCTTGACATATACGTATTCCCAAGTGTAATCACATAGACATATAGTTATTTACTTTTCAATAGCACTGCACAAGTAAAAAGAATACCTTTAACGCAACATGCCGTCAACGCACCTAATGCATTCGCTCCGATTTGTATGGCGGCATCGCATAGGATATGGTGAAAATTGGGGAGGCAGTCAAGTGAAAGTGTTCATAAGTAACGTAAATTTATAGCCCCGATAGAGAGAGGAACATAATTAAAGTGGATGTAATAGATATGTAAATTGTAATACATAGTTTGACATTTCTTATTCCAAATTATTCTATTTTTGTGGAAAGTTGATACTAATTTAATACAGCAATATCAATAATACATTGATTGTCTAAACCAAACAGAAGATATGAGTACCTATTAAAATTACTTCTTGTCTATACTAATATTATAAAGAGGAAAACTTTGTTTATTTGTTTGTAATGAATAGGCTCAAAACTACTGGACCGATTTAAAAAATTCTTTCACCATTCGAAAGCTACATTATCCACGAGTAACGTAGGTTAAATTTAATTTTAGAAAAAATAGGGTTCCGTAAGATATTTGGGTTTTTCGGAGACAAGGTGTAAAAAATAAACCAGAAAAGTTACGTATTTTGCGTACGCTGCCTAAACTATAAAAGATAGAACCATAAAATGTTCAAATTAATTGTAGATCTTATAAATATCCACAAAAAAGTCCGCGACACACTATACCTATCTATAGTGAGGCACAACAACCATTTTTTATTTAAAAATCTTGAATTTTTTTTGGACTACATTTAAACGCATTTATTTTACTCATGCTATTAATGCTTATCAAAATAAATTATTTCATCACTAAGTACTGTTTATGTAGATAATATTTGGTCTTTGAATGATTAAAATTGGACGTTTGGTTTTTAAGTTATGGCGAAATTAAAATATTACGATTGTCGGTAAATAAGTTTACAAAATCAAAAATCAAGTCATAATAATAATATAACTATTTACATCGCATCTGTATAGTGTTATAAAGTTTTCATAATTTTCGCAAAGTTTAAAAAATTCATCTTCTTCCTTCTATTTATTTAAAAAAAAAAATAGTATCTTTATGGGTTATTTTGATTTCCTTTTGAGATACGCAATCCTGTCACAAATCCGAAATCTACGCGGACGAAGTCGCGGGCAGAAGCTAGTCAATAACAAAATAAGAATTCATGAAGAGCTCACGCCGGCCATGCCCATTAAGGAAATCGTCTCACAAACAATTTAGTGAGCATAGCACGCGCCTAGTGAGAGTCGCACACTTCTATACATCATTATACTAATACGCACACGACTAAAATACGGTTCGTGCATCCTATTGGTCAAAACGCATGCATTGTGCGATCGAGTCGTGAACCGTGCTATGCGATTATCGCTTTTAAGGTGAGCACGCGGAAATTTTGCCCATAGTACATACGTATTTGTTCTAAAAACGTACAACTACATTCTAAAAACTACAACTAAGTACAAAGTTCTAAAATCGCGAAAAACGCGTTTTTGTGACCTTTGGCCCCGAGTAAATTTTTTTCCAGGTGTCGTATCGATGAGGACTTTTCACATTTCACTGTGTTTTGAACAATCCTACCAATTTTCAGCCGAGTGTGAATTATTGTAACCTCACCCCTATTTTTTGGTCTAATTTGACCAGACTACTAACAGATTTTTACTTATTTTAGGGCTGATTTTTCCAACGCCAGATAATTTTATTCGAAGAATAATTTAAATTTTTGACATTTTACTTCCATACAAAATCTGTCAAACGTCAATTTTATTCCACGAATAAAAATTATCCGTCGAATGAGAAATCAGGCCAGTCAACTTTGGACAAAGCAAATAGGTTCGACGACTGCGTTGTAAACCTACGTTCGTTTCCCAACGATTAATATTTTTGTGATTCTTTTTTTTACACTTTAAAATAGGATATCCCTATTAGAATATTATGATAGTTCGGAAAACGTACACAGAAAAACATTAAGTTTAGGCCACTTAAATATTAAATATCTAAGGTTAGAAATCCCGTTTGTATGTATGTAGGTACAATCTACTGCGGATCTATTCTGTAAATATCTCACCGTGAAAATTTAGGAAAAGTGAGCGTTAAGTGAGCTGTTAATATCACGTGGAATGACAGCTCACGTCACCTAAGTTTTTACCGTGAGTTTTTTTACAGAATAGCAATGCTGATATATTACTTTATTGGTAGCTGTTCGTCAGGAATCATTTTGTAATAAAGCATCAGTGTATCTATCGGTGTTGTGCTATTTGGTAGTATAATATAGGTACAGGAAATAAATAATCGCAAGTAATGGAAAATTACTACTGAAGGGCGAAGACACGACACGGTCCAGGACAAGCTGCTTCTCACACGGACAACAGTCGATTTATACCTACTGTAAAAATCTCACCGTGAAAAGTTGGGTGAAGTGAGCTGTCATTCCAACTAATGCTAGGGATTGACACTATTGACAGCTCACTTCACCTAAGTTTTCACGGCAAGATTTTTACAGAATCGATCGGCTGTCATTAGTCTCAATCCCTAGCATCAGCAGCAAGGAGCAGCTAGATAGCAGTAAGGAGATCTTACTGTGCCTGCTGAAGATACGATATCAATCGATAAAAAAAAGAAGAACAAGTAAGTAGGTACCTACTTATTCGTTTGCACAAATCCTTGATTGATTACCGCTACCTATAATCTCATAGCATAGCATTTAAGCATAGCATCTATGCATGCTATGCTATGAGATTTAGGAATTGATCAACTAAAACCGAGCCGTGTGAACCCGCTATTATGGTAAACGTGGCTGATGAGTGATGAAGCTAGGAGCCAACTATCCACGATTCAGCGTCACCGACCGACTTTAGTCGAGTATACACGATTAAGCGTCACCGACCCGAGTGTGATGGTTCTGTTTCGTTCCCTGTTCAGACACAGCGACAAAAAGACGAAGTAGCATAGTATGGCATACTATGTTAATAATTATGTTACAATGCAATTACAATGCGTAAGTACTGCACTTCGCGTCGTATGCAAATATAACCTTGTCGACTACGTTGAATATAGTGTCTAATCTATTGGAGATTATACACTATATATAGCGTAGACAGAGGATACTAGGTAGACAGGTCCTCAGCGTAGGTATGCAGTACCTATGAGATAGCGATAGTTCGACATAAGTACATACATTACTGCGGCTTTAATCGTCTTTTTATGTGAAATTATCACAATATTTTGCTTATTATTGACACAAAATAGTCTTAAATACAATATTTTTTTAATTTACTTGCTGTAATAGGTGAAAATTGCTACTTACCGATGAAAGGTTATGTTTGGTTGATTTCGTTCACTACCTACGACTTTTACAGCCGATTATACAGCAACTCACCATCATTACACACTAAATATTACGTTTTGGAATATCAATAAAGTCAGAAATTACACAAAGTATGCGTTTCACAGTATAAATCAACGAAAATATTTTAACACCACAATTTGACAAAAACCGATACGCAAAGATAGAAAATGCATGCTATGTCCTGCTCACACATACACATTTTGACATAAGTGTCGTCTCACTTTCGCAATTATTATTATTTTAACAACGTGTCTATTACTATCCTCTGTCTGCGATAATAGGAACTACCCTCTTCCTTTTTTAATTTAAGTAGTTGCACTAAGTACCTACATAAGTAACTGATTTGAAGCGTGTTCCTCGCTTATTACAGAATTATAAAATTAAGCCAGCTAAAACTATTAACTTTCGTTACTGGAGTGTTTGTTTATAAATCAAAATTATAGGTAGGTATCTCTATATTTACTAGATTAGATTTGAAGAAACAGCGACGGAGTTACTACACTCACAGGCGTCAAGCGTCAAAACGTGATATTTTATTGACAGGGATTGAGGTATGGGACGTCAAGCAAGGGACGCGGAAGAGAAAATGAGAAAGTTTGCTATGAAATTATGATTCAAAGTCAGATACTCGTGAGGCAGTTACGATAAAGCAAACTTAATTACTTTTCATGTATAATTTTGATTATTTTGATACAAATACACCATACACCATTGTGAACAGCTAATCGAGCGTTTTTGGACATTGACTGTTTGATCACAGTCGCATGTAATGTGTAGCACCCCATTTATTTTCACATCACACATCGACACATCGTCTTCTCCCTTAAACACCCTAGATCCTGATAATTATAGATAAATCCTGAAAATTAAAGATCTCTATGTTTCAATTTTTTCCGAACGAAAAACGACAACAGCGCGAAAATTTGAATCCCTGTCATGTCACTTTGAAGAAAAGTTTTGTTGCTATGGCAGCCAAAAGTTGTTTTGATTTCATTGTTTTATTTACTTCTTGGATACTGCCAATGCTAATATCGATTGGTTCTAGCTAACTTTGATAAAAATCTGTATAGAAGTACGTAATTATGTAGAAAATCAGTGTACAAAGTGAAATTGTAAAGGATACCTAGGTGATTCGCCGAAAACATATTTGGAGTAAAAGGTACATAAGTTTATGTAAATCATGATGGAAATGTACTTGATAACTTATTTAGATATATCTTAAACTGCTACATATGATTAAAATAGAGCAGAATGAGTTGTCGTTGAGCTTGTCACTATGATGAAAGACTATGTTCCTTCTTTACGAGTTGGAAGTTTTGGTTTTTAGGGATAAAGTTAGATTTACGTCAATAAAACATGCGCATTTTCAGCTTTCTCTTCCTTCAAATAGGAATAAACATGACGGACTCAGGAGCGCTCAAGTTGCCGTCTGAAGACACATCGCTCGATGATCTAGATGTCTTCCTTGACCTGTACAACGACCCAAGAGTATTATGGTTCAAGGAACGAGTCATTGCGTTCGTTGGCTTGGAGGACGATAGCCTTTTCTACAATATGTTAGATGAATTTGATGACAATAAACAGAAGTTTGCTAAATATATAACAGGAACTATAGAACCAGATGAACTGTGTCTCGATAAGAGAATGATGTATGTGTCTAAGGTGATAGTTGACAAGCTTATTCATGAAGATAAGGAATTCACTGAATGGAGTAAGTTATCATTTCATTTTGGCCCGATTATCCTTACTTACTAGTTTTACTTGCAAAAGCTATTGCTGCTCCTTTCCATAAATGCATAATCAGCCTATAATGTTCCCACTGCTCGGACACAGGCCTCCTCCAGTGAGAGGGAGTAGGCCGTTATCCATCACGCAGGCCCAGTGCAGGTTGGTAGATGGCACATGTCTTCGAATTTTTGGTTCCATAGATCCAAGCAGTCAAACATGTAGCAGGAAAACATTGTGAGGAAACTGGCATGTCCTGACATGCACGTTTCCTCACAATGTTTACCTTCACCATATTGAGAGCTGACTGGGTTCAAACCCAGTTCCATAAATAATAAGTTTGAATTATTTATTTATATACAGGGTGGCATACATCGACGCGCAAACTGTATCTAACCATGGATTAAGCACATGGTACTAGACCCCATAGCGTTGAAATTTTTTGTTGGTTATCAAAAAAAAATCTTCTCTTTCATAGAAAAGTGCAATACCTTCACGGTCAAAATGTATGGAACAGCAATTTTATTTTTTTAATAACTGACATGTAATTTTGACGCTATGGGGTCTAAACTAAAGTGCTGAATCCATGGTTACACTTTGCGCATCGATGTGTTTAAAAGTATTTACTTGTGATTAAATACAGGTGGTGTTTTAATACTTTAAAAACCTATTAATAAGACTATAATCCTTTTTGTCTTATCACTAAGTGAAGGCCTCCATCCCATTTTTATCATCCATACAATTCATCATGTTAAAAATAATTAATAGGAATCATACCACCGCCCCCACCACCACCACCAAAGCAGAGGAAAAAGAAAGGCAGAGCAAAGACTCCGGAGCCTATTCCGGAGCCAGAAGATGCAGAAAGTAAAAAGAGCATGAAAAGCATGAAGAGCATGAAAAGTATGAAGAGCATGAAAAGTCTTAAAAGTATGAAAAGCAGGATGGGTATGTATTTTAACAGTATACTTATAAATTGTAGTGGGGCTTTTGGCTAAGTAATAACAGCAGCACGTGTCGATCTACGATCTACGGTCGAGCTACGCTTGCCGCGGTTGGTCCGTGGATGGGTGACCATCTTCACATACCAAGTCCTCTCCGTGCCTCGGAAAGCACGTTAAGTCGTTGGTTTTGGCTGTCATTTGTGGATCTTTGATAGTTGTTACGTCTGACAAGTATTACCCAGTAACCAGGTTGTGGAGGTCAGATAGGCAGTCGCTCCATGTAAAATACTGGTATTCAGCTGCATCCGGTTAGACTGGAAGCCGACCCCAACATAGAAAATTGTTGGGAAAAAGCTAGGCAGATGATGATTTATAAATTAACAGTTTTACTTTTGTTTAGGTTTTACGTTATAAAATTAAACAAACATTCGTTTGTAAGAATTTTTTATAATTAAAAAAAAAGGCAACTATACAACGTGGCGCTACAATGGCGACATTAATTTAACACACGGGTAGGGCTAGTGGCCAGTAATCATAAAAATTATAACAACATAAAAAAAAATCCTAACTTGAAAACTTCCACCTGCGCCGCTCGCCGACATAGGCTCCCTCTCTTTCCTTCAATTCGCCTTCTCTTTGCACGTTATTTGTTTTAATTACATTGACGCGATGTTATGATCCGTGACCCCGGCAAATGACCCCTGCTAGAGGTTGCTCTAAGATGCTACTTTAGAAAATTGTTAATAAATAAATAAATATTAATGTTTAATTAAATTAAAATATATTCATAAAACTAAAACGCGAAACCGTATACGTGTGTTAAATCAATGTCGCCATTAAAGCGCCACGCTGTATATTATTCTAAAAAAAAATGTATTATGGCATAATTATAACCAAATTGACTTACTTTTAAACATGAATAATAATAATAATAATTATAGGTTTCTATGAACACCATCAGCTCTCTCTTCATATTAGCTGCCCTAAAAATAGCATTCTTGTGTGGTTACTAATAAAGTCGAAAATAAATATTTTTTTACAGATGAAAAGCTGGTGTCCTCCGCTGGTAAGTTATTTTTTATATGGCTGCCATGTTATATTATTTTCTTTAATTTGAGTACCTACCATATTTTACTGTTTATACTCATGTCATGTTTGTTGTTTTTTTACTGTTTGTTCGTGGAGGAGGGGCTCGTGGTTAAGTAATAACAGCCGCACGGGGCGATCGATCAGGTTAAGCTACTCTTGCCGCGGTCGGTTGGGAAAGATGGTCACATCGTTACATACCGAGGGCGAGACCCCCCTCCCCCCGTGCCTCAGAGACTGGGCTGGTTAATCCCAGTAGGTAACAGGGTATTGGAGGTCGCTCCATATAAAGTACTGGTATTCAGCTGCATCCGGTTAGACTGGAAGCTGATGATGATGTGTATTTAACTGTTTATTTAACAGAACACAAAATTGGCTCTGGTTTAAGGCTAGTTTTTCTATTAAGAACCTAACAATTGTTGGAATAAAGTACAAAATACAATAACGGGCTCGGAGGTTTGAGCTTGGACTGAGAAACGTTAAAATGTTTTGTAATGAGTAGGTATGCTTCTGTCTAAGGGCTTATTTGGTCAAAGTCCGATATCTTTTATCCATGAGATAAAATTGACATCTGACAGTTTTTGTATGAAAATATATGTCAGACATTTTATACAGAATGTTCTGTAAAACGACGTACAGACGCCAGCACATCAAGCTACTACAATCTGTCAAATTTCGTTATTAGATTTTCAACTTTATCGCTATAGCATTAAGGTTCAAGGTTGATTGGAAAAAATTGTCAGTTTCGGGTAACTTGACCTGCTGGCGTCTGTACAAAGAACAATTTTAAAACCCTCCGAAGAGCTTCCCAATACACCCGACCCCCATGTATGTTCAGCGATATTTATAGTTTAGGAGCTAGACAGTTTTTATTATCTTTACTATTTGGGAAATTCTCACTTGACTTCAGACTGTTCAGTAAGACTTAAATAATACTTTATGTACAGAAGTGGATGTGGAAACTATGTTGGAGGACGATGACGTAGGAGCGCCTTCAGAACATGACGTTCGACTGGTCGCCGAAGACTCGTACTACTTCCCACCACGTAAGTCTCAAATGTTGTGCTTTATTTATTTAAAACTAGCAACCCTTTCCAGCATCGTTCCAGAATTGATCTTAAAGAGCATGGCAGTTGAGAGCACAACCTGCAAGAGTTAATGTGAGACTTCGCTTGGTTGACGTAAGCTCGCGATACTGAGGCGTCGATGGCGAGAGTCTCAAGTTAACTCTTACGAATTCTATGTCATCCTCACTCAAATGTCTCGCTGATGGTGGCGCGTATGTTGGATCATTCGGTTCTCTACAAAATGGTTGAGCTGGATGGTGCTGATTCACCTGATATGTTCGTAAACGGGCGCCGTCAGTTGAGACCGGTCATCTCTTAACTGCCAGGGCTTACATATTGTTTTTTTTTTTACATTGTTCTCACGTTTATAAGCAACAACAATAATGTACCCAGGATTTTGTAATATCTTGCTGTAAAAGAGTGTGGGAGTTTCTTGGCCGTTCTTTTCCACGTCTTGGAATGGGCAGCTTTAATTTTCTGATTAACTGACCGACTCTTTGGCAATTCAAAAATGCCAGTAAACAGTTGGTTTAATTGGAATAAATGCTTTGAGTTTGATAAACCTTTTTACCTGGAGAAATGAACTGAATGATGGTAAACTGCATCTTAATCCATTCAATAGTTTAGTTTACTTAGCGGATACCGAGACAATTTAAATCACGTATAATTGTGATCCAGTGAAATCTTTTGCAAAGAAAATTATTGCATTTTTTTTTGCTGTTCGATTTCAGTATAAATAAATTCCAATTGGTACTGGAATACCTACATGGAATTCTAGTTTTATTCTGATGGGCATACGGTTCAAAATAGATTTTTTGCAGCACCCGAGGATTTCGATCCGGAAGTCGACGGAACTCTGGAATTCTATACTATTATCGTAAGAATAATGTCAGAATTCTTATCTAAGATGTAGAACATTTTATGGCGTTTATTTTAGTTCCGTAGGCAGTATGTATTGGTTTGTACACGGGCGGTGTACCCGAAAGGTGAATTCAAATTTAAGGGCGTGGTATAGACCATCAAACTTTCTCCATGGGACTAACAAGAAAAAAATATCAGCAGTCTCGTTCAAAACTACAATACCTCATCATTTCAGCTGAAAGACGTCCACTGCTGGACATAGGCGTCCCCCAAGCACCTCCACTTTGACTTGTTCTGTGCTTCTCGCATCCAACGGGTTCCTGCGGCTTTAACAAGGTCGTGGGTCTACCTTCTTTCTAGGCTTTCCAACGCTACGTTTTCGTACGCGGAATATAATACCTA
This sequence comes from Apamea sordens, assembly GCA_945859715.1. Taxonomy (NCBI): domain Eukaryota; kingdom Metazoa; phylum Arthropoda; class Insecta; order Lepidoptera; family Noctuidae; genus Apamea; species Apamea sordens. The sequence goes on from OX244002.1 coordinate 6,381,647, forward strand.
TTCGACCCAAATGTATGGGACGGATGGTCCCATGGAGAAAGTGGTTCAGTTTGATGGTCTATACCATACTCATAAATTTAACCACACTTTTCTGGTACACCGTGTAGGTATCTATGATCAGTTCCAAAAATATCTCATGGAAATGTAAACAAATGGATCAGAAGACGACCTGTGAATGCCATTATGTAGTGCCACTTACAAATTAAGTGCTTTCATTCGATTATTTGAATACTTATATCCGAAATTCTAGTCCCAAATAACGCTATTTTATTTTTTTTATTTCGCAATTTTGTTTACATCATTTTTTTTAATGTATGACCACGCATAATTTTTAACAGACTAGTCCAATTTTGATAATTCTTTTTTTTATTGGGAGGGTATACCCCAAAGTTGGTCCCATATAAATTGGAAAAAAAACCCTAAGGGTGGGAAAATAGGGGTGAATTATTGTTCACTCACAGATTTGAATGCTGTGTTGTGTATTATTACTCTACTCAGTGCCAGCCTGCCCTTTGGCAAACAATTAGTAGATTATAGCCACAAAAAATTATAAAATAAAAACTTTTTAACAAAAAAACTAAACCGCCGAAAAAACTGAAAAGCAAAAAGTAATAAACCTTTTTTATTTAACCTTAATAACTAAGTTCTTAAGGCAATTTAGTGATCTTTATTTATTGATTGTTTGGCGCCGACTCCAAAATTACTTAGGTATACTTACATTACATTAAAAACTTAGTTATACGGTTAAATAAAAAAGGTTTATTATTTTTTGCTTTAATTTATTTACCATTTATGTACACACATATAAACAGACATCGGCTTTACAGTTTTTTTGGCGGTTTAATTATTTGTTAAAAAGTATTTCAATTACAATTTATTAATGTTACTTTTTGTTATTAAATTCCCTGTTCAAAAATCAAATCCTCGACGCGTAATGTCGTAAAAAAATAAGAAAATAATTACTATAATATTTTGATCTTGATGCATGAGACTTTTTGGTACCACTTTTGGTCATTGTCCTTTGAAACCTTCTATATATAGATGTGTTACTAAGTCCCAAGGAACAAGGTTTGTTTACACTTTCACCAGTTATTTTTGGAACAGACAGTAGTATTTTTACACAACAGTATGTCGTAGACGACGTAGACCTTTAGTTTCGTAGTAGGTAGTGAGACATGAAACTGCACAATCCTCTTCTGAAAACCATCTTTGGACTTTGTTACAGCACGATTCAATCTTTATAGCGGCTCGGAACATGAGGCGAGTCGCTGCGCAGTAACAAATTCACGTGTCAATGGGGGTGAGGGGTGAGGTACTGCGCAGCGAGTACGGCACTTCAGAGCTGCCGTATAGTTTAATCGGGCTGTAATTTTTCAAATTGCTTTCTTTCACTGGTCTCGGTCATGTTATGACAAGTATCGTTTGATGTAGCAAGGCTCCAAAGGCAAAATTCACAGACGTCGCTTTGAATTTACTTTGTTAAAGCTAGCGTTTCTTACGAATACAAACTCTTTTCCGAAGAAAATAAGGTTCATATTTGTATAAAACACGTATTTACATTCGCTTATAGGAATATGAACATTATGCGCTTAAAAAAAAAGTTATATACTTGTTTGTATGAAATGCTAAGTATACTTGGCAATGTCGCAGTGTGATCTGTGAATCTTGTCCCATGTTTGGTCATAGCTTTTTTTCAAAGCCTGACTGTACAGTCAGCGTCAAAAATATCGGGACGAACAGACTGTCAAAATGATCTCAACAACTAAGAAAATTAAACTTTATCTCAATTGGATAAAGTTCTTGTCAGAATGACAGTTGTCGTGAACTGTCTTCATTCTGAAACATTCCTTGTGTCATTGAGTTAATTTTTCATTTTCATAGTTGCTTAGATCATTTTGAACAGTCTGTTCGTTCGGATATTATTGACGCTGACTGTACCACTGACACACATTCTTATTCACACAGAGACCAGTACCCCGCATAATCCAGTACCCCAAGTTGAGTGTAATATTCGGCGCGATGACTCCTACTATAACAAACCGCAACCGACGATACATGTACTTCATGAGGCAGACGCAAGAGGGCGTGCCCATCCGTGATTGTGAACGGTTCATCAAGCTCAAGATGTCGGAATACTTCCACTGTGGACTCCTCACTGGCAGGGTGCTTATGTCTCTTGGACAGCATTTGAAAGAGGTAATAGCATACTAAGTTTATAACGTTCCCTCTGCTAAGATGCAAGCCTCTGAGAGAGGGAGAGGCCGTAATCCACCACGTTGACCCAGTGCGGGTTGGTGGATGTCTTTGAATATTTGATTGGAAGAAAGTAGAATTAGCATGTAATACTCTGCATGTACTCTTATTCCTTCTCTCTTCTTACTATCACTTTTCTTTGTAATCCTGCAGTCATTCGATTCCCTTACTTTAATTATACCTTTTTTTTTGGTTTCATTGGTTATGCTCGCGTTTGACCCAAAAATAATTATTGTAATTGCAACTAAATCAAATGCTGCTGGTGCAAGCTTGCCAAAAAACAACCTATTCATTGATGACTGAAAGATTCTCGGGTTATTGCTATCGGTATAATGAACGTGTTTCCGAAACGTTTTGTACGGATACTTGGTTGTTACGTGTAGTCAGACGCCTGTAAGTCTGACAAACGGACTTCCCAATGCGTATCATGTTACCGACTAACTGTGTTGTGGACGTCAAATAGGTATTCGCTCTATGTAAAATGCTGGTAGGCAGCTGGCTAGACTGGAAGCCGCAATGAGTTACGTTAATTCATAATCATAATACCAGATAATTTACATTCAGACAGAGTCCTTTTTGGTCACTCAGAAATCAACTCGGTCCTAATTTCGATTGCAATGGAATTTGTACTTTGTCTTGTATGAAATTGCGTTTGTTGTTGCTAAACTTTATAATTATCTTAGATACTGAAGGACCAAAAGGAGTATGTAAGGGTCGTTGCAGGTGGCGTGCTGTACCCTCTTGGAAAAAAGGCGCGAGTTTGTCTTTAAAAACAACTTCATGTTTTTTCTTGTTCTCAGGCCGCCATCCCGTTGTTCAAGAAGCAGTTCCGTGAGATCACAGTGGCCCCCGAGGCTAGCCATGCGATGCTCTCGAGACAAGTCTCCTTTGCTGGTGGTCATCACAAGATGGCGGATGCTGGGTCTCAGGTACGTGCCACTGTCACAACAATGATGCAAGAAAATAGACTTTACTTAGTTTGTTCTTATGATGATTGTGTTCAAATAACAATATTATCGAGCAACCGTGCAATTCCATGTGAGGTATACAACGTGGCGCTACAATGGCGACATTAATTTAACACACGGGTAGGGCTAGTGGCCAGTAATCATAAAAATTATAACAACATAAAAAATATCGTAACTTGAAAACTTCCACCTGCGCCGCGCGCCGACATAGGGCTCTCTCTCTTTCCTTCAATTCACCTTCTCTTTGCTCGTTAATTGTTTTAATTACATTGATGCGATGTTATGATCCGTGACCCCGGCAAATGACCCCCTGCGCTACAGTTCTTTAAGTCAGGTTGCTCTAAGATGCTATTTTATAAAATTGTTAATAAATATTAATGTTTAATTAAATTAAAATAAATTCATAAAACTACAACGCAAAACCGTATACGTGTGTTAAATTAATGTCGCCATTAAAGCGCCACGCTGTATAGGCCAAAAATATCAAAATTGTCTCTCTAACCCGGGTGTACTAAGGTCTAAACGTATCGCGTAATTACGTGTCGCGGCGACGGAGACCGCGGTTACTGGCGGTGCCTCGCGGCCGGATCCACCTGCTGGGTAAAGCACCTTTGACGCGCGCCTTGCATACACTTAACGAAATTGCGGAAAGGGTGAATTTATTTACCTGAAGGCCAATTCTCGTAATTTAAAACGTTCAAAATCTAGTCGCAGTCTCATCTCGGCAACAGACAAATGTCAAAATATAGGGAAATTAGAAGTATTTTTTGACAGATTGAGACTGAGATCAGACTGTGAACGTTCTTAAAATTACGAGAATTGCCCCTCTGTTCTCTGAATGAGTTCACAAAAATTACTTTACATTTGATAAGCTGTACTTAATGGAAAAAATATTGTTTAAGACCACGCTACCGATTTGGGGCAACCTGTAAATATAGGTGTGGGGAATAGTAAATATAAATAAATAAAATAATGATGAGTCAAAAAAAAGTTTTTATTCAGTTTTGATGCCATGCTGGCCATCATTTTGGTGTCGTCATTGTTCCGAATTTGAATTCACGACTTCCACACAAAAAATGCAGTGTGGATTTAGGAGTCCGGGAGTGTATTTATTTTGCTTTGTGTGTTCATGAGACGTCACTAGAAGAAATTATAAAAAAATTAAAAAGAGGTTTTATAGTTTTTTTTGGCACTAACAGATTGATCTCATATAGACATAGGAAATGCTTAGAGTTGTGGATTAAAAAATAAACTCAACTAAAAAAAACTAAAAAAATTATATTCATGACTGTATGCTAATTTTTTTTTAAATTATTACAGCTGCTATACTTGTTGTTCTTTCGAACGTTTTGCTCAGGTGAATTACCTCAGACCTTCGGACTACAGAAGAATGTCTAACATAGCTAGAGGAGAAAATGCTGAGAGAAGGTTAGTAGCCAGTTCTTATTGCTGTGAAAATTTATAATCTGAAAGAAGCTCCTTATGATTAACCGACTTCAAAAAAGTAGGAGGTTCTCAATTCAACTGTATAATTTTTTATATGTTTGTTTGTTACCTTAGGACTCCGTTATTTATAAGCCGATTTGCTTTCAGATTGGTCCCATAGAAATTTCATCAAAAACAGTTCAGTAGTTTGGTTTTTAAACCTAAATTATTGGTAAAAATTACAACTTACAAGTGAAAAATAAAAAAGAAGTCGGTGTCGTTGGGTTCGCATTTTCATTGTTTGCCACCGACTTCCGAAATTAAAGTTATTTTTCACTTTGTAGTGCCTTTTATGGAAGTTGGTTGTTTTTTTTTTTTTTCAAATAAATTTGTATTTCCTTCCTGATATGGAAAGACGTCTTCGCTTGAATCGGCACAAGTTCTACTAACAATAGATAGAATATTAGCCAGTCAGCAAGACTTTAGCGACACTGCCCAGGGTGTGCTGAGCGTTCACTTAATTATCCCCACTATACTCCGGCCGTCGAGAGAATGCGTTCTTGACACCTGTCAGTTTCGTACAAACGAATACGTGTTTTGCGAATTTGATCTTTATTGGTTACTAGAATTGTTGCACTGACACGTGTCAGGAACGCATTCTCTTGCCGGACTGTAGTTGAGGGTATTTCGACGATGGAGGGAGTCAATACTTCACTATTTTCTTATTATTCTTGCTTTGGAAGAGGCTGGCACAGGAGCCAGCGGATTGCCACAAGAAAAGAAAGGCCTATGCCCAACAGTAAATGAAGTCGGTCTGCGAATGAAGATCCTTTCTGATTGATTCCGTTGCGGATTCCTAGACAGTTACATAATTTACTGGGAATCGCCGAGTGTCATAGTCTCGGCGCTAATGTATTTCTGGTTGGTCGCTACTGCAGATTCTGGCTTACAGAAGTTTCAGTGGTTGGGAAGACTGTGATGGGCATTTAAAAATAAAAACAATCTGATTTAGAATTACCTTTGATCGTAAGTCTGAGTGTATCTTCCATTAAAAAAGTTATTAAATACGCACCAATAAAGTTGGGTATTGCAAAGAAGTTAATGAATCTATATTTCATTATCTGTAGCCTATAACGTTTCCACTGCTGGGATACAGGACTCCTCACTGTGAGAGTCAGTGGGCCGTAATCCACCACGCGGGCCTTTTGTGGGTTGGTAGATGTCACATTTTTTCGAAATTTTAGTTCTAGGACATGCTGGTTCCTCACGATGTTTTCCTTCACCGTTTTGAGAGCAGTGGTCATGAAATAAATTACACAAAGTAAAGTCACTGCCTGGGTTCGAACCCGTTACCACTAATTTTATTATCTGTAGAGTCGCCAGCAGAGCCAGCAGAGGAGAGCAGTGGTGGCCTAGTGGTAAGGGCCGCGACTTGCGAGTTGTAGGTCGTAGGTTCGAACCCAGACAGGCGCTTTACTTTGTGTAAATTACTTCATCACCAGCTCTCAAAACGGTGAAGGAAAACATCGTGAGGAAACCGGCATGTCCTAGAACCAAAAATTCAAAGACATGTGACATCTACCAATCCGCACTGGGCCCGCGTGGTGGATTACGGCCCACTCCCTCTCCCTGAGAGGAGGCCTGTGTCCCAGCAGTGGGAACATTATAGGCTGATTATGTGAGACGCCAGCAGGTCAAGCTACCCGAAACTGTCAAATTTTCCCAATCAACCTTGAACCTAATGCTTTAGCAATAAAAGCGAAAATCTATTAAAGATATTTGACAGATTGTAGTAGCTTGGTGTGCTGGCGTCTGTACATAGTTTTTAAAGTGAGAATTATTTATTATAGAATGAAGAACATGCGCTCTGGTCCAGACGAAATGGTTTCAGTCCACACGGTATCAGAAGACCCGGTATTTACTCTACATTATTTTCTTTAAAATTTAAGTGCAGTCACGAGCAAAAACAGAAAAACTAGTGGAAATCTTAAGGATGATTTCCACTAAAAGGGTCGCATCGCATCGGATCGGAACGGATTTTATAATCTTTAAACGATGTTAAATCGTGTACACAGTATTTAAACCGCGGGCGTCTTCCGCCATAGTCGAAAGCATGCGAGAGTGGAAATACGCTTTTAGTAATAAATTATAATAAATATTAATAGTTTCTTCTCCAGAGGCGCTTTCTGTGAACCAAGGTATCTGGAAACAGTGGTTTCTATGAAAAAGTTTACGGCAAGAAGTGCTATCTATGAACAGAGATCTCGGTCAACAGTGCTTCCTATGTACCGAGTTGTCTAAAAACAATGTTTTCTAACAAAAAAGTTTTCGGTGAAACGTGGCTGTCTAAGAATAGAGATTTCTATTGGCTGTCCTTTCTGTATGTAGTCATATCGTACAAGCGTATTTCTATATTAGGTTCCACGCTCAAAGGATGCGGCGACGCGCGATCGGCTCCGTTCGCCTGTCGTCGTATCCGATCGAATCTTTTCGGCATTAGAACACGTCAACATATGGAAATCATCCTTTAAGATCACTAACAACTATTCGTGGTTAAGGCGGATTAAGATTTCCACTACTTTAATCTGTATTTACTCGAAAAACGTTGAATATTGGTATTCATATATTAGTGGAAACTTGTAATTGGCTTAAATTCTACTAAAAACTGTAACCATTCTTTATAAATAAGGCTCTGTGCACACAGTTGGTACAGTCTGTGGCGCAGTCTCAGTTTACTGACTGAGTTTACACTTTTCATTTGATCTTTATTTTTTTGTTTTATCTGATGTATGTGTCTGGTGTATTGTGTGTCTTTTAGTCTGTGCTAAATAAATGTATTTTCTTTCTTTCTTTCTTAACTTTTTCACGAATTTTCGTCCCGGATTGCGCAGGAGTTTCACTTCGGTCTTTTTTTAGATACAACATCTAGCAGGTTGTCGACTGCTTAATCAGTCTTGCTTGTGGGCGCCTCAATAATTTAAGACTAGAGTCAATATTTATTGGCCTTACAAAACACGAATGTGAATCCAATAGTCTTCGGAGTTGGTCAAGACATTAAGCAACCTGTATGTTATGTTCTAGGAAGCACCGTTGTCGACCGCTTCTTTCGGAGAAGATGATGCTAATGCAAAGTCTTCTGCCGATGAAGTCATAACAGATATAGAAGATCTCGTTGGAATTGTTAATTGGTTTGTATAATTATTCAATATATATAATTTTTGACGGCACGGTTGGCGCAGTGGTTAAGCGATTGACTGCTGCGCTGCGTGTTGCGGGTTCGATTCCCGCACGGAACAAATATTTGTATGACCTACATGTATTTGTTCCGAGTCTGGGTGTTTTTCTATCTATAATATGTATGTATTTACAAAAAAAATATAAGATATATACATATAAGTAGTATAACAGCTTTCTTGTTACCATAACACAAGCATTAGGTTGCTTAGCTTGGGACTAGATGGCGCTGTGTGAACTGTCCAGGGATATTATTATTATTATAATAACGAAATGTGAGTGCACTATAGGTACACACACCTCTACTTAACCCTTCATGGAAAACAGGTGTGATTTTATGTTATGTAAAAGAGATTTTTGTTTATATAGAAAGTAAGTGTAGATTAGCAGCTATGAGATTTCTTATTAACAAATTTCTCGCATCAGAAAATTGCATGTCATTTTGTGAAAAAAAAACGTCCATTTTTTAGTTACCAGACTTTAAGAGGTATCCATAGAGGCAAACCACTAATTTGGCCGTGTGTCTAGGGGGCCTAAAAAAACCACTTTAAGCAATACCTCTAAAAGCTATTAATTTCCTAAATTCTCAGCAGATCATTAGCAATTCCTCTAATTTTCGTAAAATTTCATTTCATATTTGGTGTTAACATTGCCACATGAAAAAAAAAACCGTAATTTTATCGGAAAATTTTTCTTTACAGTTTTTATTAATCAAATTGGTTTTTTTTATTTTTTATTTCTACAGTTTAAATGTTATTTAATTGTGATATGAATTGCACACAGATCATAATATATTATATGAGTCATATTGTTATCCTATTATGATTCTGCCTCTTCTGAATCATAGAATGTCATATTTCCATCAGGCGGAATCGCAGTCAAGCACTAGTTTATACCATTAAAAAAAAAATTGTTGTATTCTGTTCTAAATAAACACAAAGTTCATTGACCATCCAGGACCATAGAGCACATAGAAGGCGAGATCCAGCTCCCCATGCCGAACATAGCGATGTTGGCAGAAGAACGCACCCACACTGTTGAGTTCTTCGAGCCTGAGCTCGTGTCGCAGCTGGAGGAGGCAGTCACGATGTGGCAGCAGCACATCGACAACACTATCGCAACCTGTTTGGGCAAGGTAGGCATTATATCTAGGTGGTAACGGGGTTAAAAACAGGGTGGCAGGAACATCGACGCACAAACGGTATTGCACTTTTGTAGGAAACAGCTGTTTTTTTTAAAATAACCGACGAATAATTTCGACGCATGGGGTCCAGCCAGAATCATGTACTGATTCCATGGTAACAGTCTGTACGTCGATGTCCCTGCCACGCTGTACACTCGTACAGGCAACTTTAATGTACCCCTAATTTTTAATTTGTCGTTATAAATAGATCTTTCAAGCATATTAAATAGTCATTTAATTTGAAACTAGGAGATAAAGAGCTTTAGGTAAGTGTAAAGGACAGCTAGATAAAGCCTTGTCCAGGTTTAAAACTTCAAAGTGGTGTAGCGACACCTATGCTACTGTATAAGAACTTCATAGCCAGACAGGGTGCCATGTTTTCAAAACAGATGGCGCCACATAACCCTCGCGCAAGCAATTTTACTCAGGGCTGATTTTACCAAAGTCAGATATATATTTTAGACGTGGAATAAAATTGACGTATGAAAGTTCTAGTATAGAAAAACTGTCAAATATCCACTTTTGTTCGACCCATTCATTTGTTTATCCTACTAATATTATAAACGTGAAAGTTTGTATGTATGGATGGATGGATGTTTGTTACTCTTTCACGCAAAAACTACTGAACGGATTTGGATGAAATTTGGCACACAGGGTTTTATTTTTATTTTATTTATTAAGGGATAATAAACAACTACAACATATGTAATACATAAGGTTAACAAATGTTTAGGAAGTAATGTTGCAGTCCACTGCATTATCCGCAGATAGGACATATTAAGAGATCAGAGGTTGCCACTAGACGAGCATTACCAAAATTAACAAATATTTTTAAACAAATAAATAAGTTACTATAAGACTAGCTATAGCTACAAAACCAAATCAGATTAGAAACAATTAAATTTACTTAAACTGTGCAATAAATAATAATATTAAGATTACAATTAAGATAAAATTTTTATAATATAAGAGGGTTCATAACTATATATAAGATTTTTTTCACTTTTTATCCCGATATTCCCACGGGATCGAAACTTATGCGGGTGAAACCGCGGGGCGCAGCTAGTTTCACCATAAAACTTTTATTTAATTAACAGACTCGTGATGGCGACGGTCCAGTGGCAGAGTACAAGTACTGGCGCGAGCGTGACGCTGAGATATCGTTGTTGGTCGAGCAGCTCAAACAACCGATGGTGGTCAAGATACTGTCCTTACTCAAGAAAGCCAAGTCTCCCTTTCTTCAGGTACCTATTGTTGCTTACTAGATGTTTATGCAATGGTGGTATTGTGGTCGGGTCTTCGAGCTGTGTGTTGAGCTATACGATAGCTGATGCATGCGTGCTGTCTGTTGGGACAGGATTACACGAGCTGTTGGCGGCACTATCCTTCGCATTGTTCTAACTCATCATTCGTGATTTTCCCGAAACTTTAAAAAGAATATATGACTTTATAAGAGACCTTAACACCTGTTTTGGGTTTGCCAGGTTTTCGACACCTTGTTAAAGTTATCCAAGCATTCAAAGTACAGAATAAATAATTTCGTTTCATAGTAATGGACTAGTATTTTTATATACTAGTAGTATTAGTTTCGTTTCATAGTAATAGACTAGACTAGAGGGGCCCGTGGCTAAATAATAACAGCCGCACAGGTCGATCGGTCAGGTTAAGCTACGCTTGCCGCGGTTGGTCTGTGGATGGGTGACCATCTTTACATACCGAAACCCCTCCGTGCCTCGGAAAGCACGTTAAGCCGTTGGTCCCGGCTGTCATTCGTGGATCTTTGACAGTCGTTACGGATAGTCAGTAGCCCGAAAGTCTGACAACCAGTCTTACCAAGGGGTATCGTATTACCCTGTAACTGGGTTGTGGAGGTCAGATAGGCAGTCGCTCCATGTAAAATACTGGTATTCAGCTGCATCCGGTTAGACTGGAAGCCGACCCCAACATAGTTGGGAAAAGGCTAGGCAGATGATGAGTAATGGACTAGTAAAAGTCGCAAGAATCCGTTGGATGCGAGAAGCATAGATGAGAACATTAGTGGTCCAGTAGTAACTGCCGTGACTTACGAATTTAAGAGTTTTTTCGAACCCTGACAAGTGCTTTACTTTGTGTAAATTATTTCATCACCACTGCTCTCAAAACGGTGAAGGAAAACATCGTGAAGAAACCGGCATGTCCTAGAACCAAAAATTCGAACTTTGACATCTACCAAGCAGAACTAGGCTCGCGTATTGAATTACGGCCCACTCCCTTTCACAGAGTGGAGGCCTGTGTCCCAGGTCCCAGCGGTGGGAACATTACAGGCTTATTAGGCTGATTATGCGGGACGCATAGCACAGGACGTGTCGTTGCGGCGATGTTTGGGATAGTCCCCTATGTCCAGTAGTAAATGTATTGTAATATGAAAATGATAATTTACTTATTTCGTTTATAAGAATGACATAATAATAATATTTTTATTTTTTTTAATAATTCAATATCAACAAATTATGTGAATAATGAATAATGATAGTATGTTAAATTAATTAAAACCTGTCGCCTATACATTGCTGTGCCCTAGCAGGGTTCATTGTTTGGAACTATCATAATGTAACAACCTGTAAACAACATGAAATGCAATAAATGAATATGAATATTTCGCCTAAAAGATGATGATAAATTATTTTTATGTTTTCGTGCTAACTTGACAAAATTGTATCTGATTACAGAATTTCACAACCTACAAAGAAAGGCTAGTGGAGCAATACAATATGGCGAATGATAATTTGAAGTTCCTGTCCACTTTGATGCGTTTCTTTACTGTAAGTATAACGTTAAAGTTCAGTTAAATAATTTATTCAGAACTAGTTTTTGCCTGTGGTTTCGCCCGCATGCCGGTCGGCAATCATCGCACGAGAACGTAATAGCGGGATAAAAAAAACGCGGATTATATCCCGTACCACAATGAAACCGTGGGGTGTGGGGTGTATCAAAGGGCCAAGGCCCTTATAAACCGCACCGTAAAAAAAACATGTTAACAAGCTCCCCATATTGACTGACCAACGTGCCTATACACAGTAAATAAACCGTAGTTTTTCACAGCAAGAAAAACGTGTGTGTACAAAGGGCCCTAAATTTGAATTAAGAATTTCAGATAATTTTCAAATTATGGAACAACAAACTGAATGTCATACTTAAAAAGTTCAAATTCCATTGCAACCAAGAACTCATTAGGATCTTTTTGTTACAAATGGTCACTCAAAAATCAACTTAGAATACATTTTACTAAAGTAGATAATTGATTTAGTGGCGATGGAATGTAAATTATCTGAGATTTTGAACACTGCTTTAGGGTACAAAAGCGAAAATTGTCCAAATATTCAAATCACAACTGCAATTCCTTATCAGACACACGTACTGTGCTAAACAAACCATTTCCCTGACTACACCAACGTATAGCCGCTCGTCGAGTTTATTTTAACGCATGCCAATATCCTTTCAGGTCATAGAAGACGAATCAACGCTACCCCAAGTGATAGAAATCCTCCCGGAAATGGTGGAGAGTATCTACATGATGTGGGTGTTGTCCAAAGGGTACCGCTCTGACGAGACCATGGTGCCTCTGCTGTCCAGGATCTCGTGGGCTCTTAACGCCAAGCTGGAGAATACCCTTGACGTGCATAAGCTTTTCGAGTAAGTATAGAAAGTGTTGAATTTTCTTGCTAACGAAATTGGTAACTAGTTTTGTGTCCGTCAAAATTATTTTGCATTCGGTTTCATTCAACATTGCTATTGCCGCCATACTGTGTGAACCGTTTCAGTTGATTTAAAATAAATAAAGGCGGGTTCACATCTCACAGAGAGGAGGCCTGTGTCCCAGCAGTGGGAACGTTATAGGCTGACTATGGGGTTCACTGAAAGAAAGAAAATAAAGGAAAAGTGAAATTTATTGTGACTAGCACCGGAAGATCACAGACTAAACTAAACACACAATGATAAAATCAATAATAGTACTAGATTCCCGATAAGCGCTTAAAAAACGGCCCGAAAAATAAGACCACAAATACTTTTGTGCTCTTATTTCAAACTAGCTTCTGCCCGCGGCTTCGTCCGCGTGGATGTCGGAAATTATCCCACGGGAACGTGCTAACAGGATAAAATGTATGTGCTTCCCCAGGATGCCATCTATCTCGCGGGCCCTTTGTGACTAATTACAATAGAAAACCAATTGTGTCTCATTAGTGGTGATTAAGAGGGTACCTATATGATATCTTTACCTAAGTACCTACCTAATTAAAAAAAAAACTCAATAACAGAAAATAAAATACCTACCTACCTAAATAAACCTATTTCTGATGATAACTAATCTAAACTCAATAAATAAGCAAAATCCCTAAAAACTAATATCTATCATCTGCCTAGCCTTTTCCCAACTATGTTGGGGTCGGCTTCCAGTCTAACCGGATGCAGCTGAATACCAGTATTTTACATAGAGCGACTGCCTATCTGACCTCCACAATCCAGTTACTGGGTAATACGATACCCTTTGGTAAGACTGGTTGTCAGACTTTCGGGCTTCTGACTACCCGTAACGACTGTCAAAGATCCACGAATGACAGCCGGGACCAACGGCTTAACGTGCTTTCTCAGTATGTAAAGATGGTCACCCATCCACAGACCAACCGCGGCAAGCGTAGCTTAACCTGACCGATAAAAACTAATATCTATACGAATGACTAATCCTACCTAACAGTATTATAAAATAGCCTACGGTCACGACGTACACTATCAAATATACTACCTATACTTTAAAATTAACATCTATACCTACGACTTATAAAATTAAACCTAAATAATTCTAAAAACTAAAAGGAATAAAAAGGTCGCACAGATAATACTGTGGGTGACGTAACCTACGACAAACTTATTATTTGCGGTTGGTACAGTAATCGGGTCTAGGGATCTAACCGCAAAATTAAGTTTGTTTTCTATTGTATATACTTTTCCGGGATAAAAAGTACCCAGTGTGGTGCCCAGGATATTAAAGAATAATTATACCAAGTTTCATCGTAATCGAACCTGTAGTTTTTGCGTGATGCCTGAACAAACAGACAGACAGACAGACAAAAATTTTTTTAATCACATTTTTGGGTTCGGTGTCGGTCTAGTAACACCCCCTTTTTTTTTTTTTTTTTTTGAGGATGGGAAATCATCAAATGACTCCTCCCGCTCTGGGTGGAGCAGAAGGGAGTGTCAGACTTTTACTGACTAAAACCCACCCGTGTTCCTTCCTTAGCCCTTTATGTTCCAGGGCAGCGGTAAACCCTTTCGGATGGTCCCGCTACCCTGGCAGGCTTCGGCCCTGTGGGGCCCCGTCACTTTGCTGACATCTCTTTGAGGCGCGCGTGGAACACGAACACGCCGTCCGGCACGGGCCTAGTCCTGATCGGACGGAGAGCTACCCATTACTCTCCGCCCGCAGGCCCGCGCCTACGGTGGCCGGGAGTCGTCACGCGGCTCCCGACGCCCGGAGCGTCTCCCGCGGCGGCTGAGGCGTGAGGTGCGCAAGGCGCGTTCCCTCGCCCACCCCGCCACCTCCTTCGCTAGCATGACTGCTTCGCAGAAGGAGGTGACTGCCTCCCACTCCCTCTCACCCCGGACCATGGCTTGAACCAGGGCCGGACGCGAGAGGTCGCCGCCGCTGCCAATCGCCTCTACGAGGACACGGCGGTGCTCTGCCCAAGCAGGGCAGACCTCCACCGTATGCTCCACCGTGTCCTCTGGGCGATCCTGACAGTGGTGACACCCGGGCGTCTCCTCCCGCCTGATGATGTGCAGGAACCTCCCGAAACATCCGTGTCCGGAGAGGACCTGCGTCAGGCGGTAGGTGAGAACGCCGTGACGTCTCTCTAGCCACTCCTCAAAGAGGGGTCTTACCGCCGCTATCGTGGCGTGCCCTGCGCTGGGTTGCGATAGTCGCTCCTTCCATGCCACCATGAGATCGCGCCGGAGGTTCGTCCGCTCCGCCGCGGTTTGCCGCGGATGCGGAGTTTCCCCCCGGCGTAGTGCCTCCGCGCGCCAATCATATAGGCGCGCGAGGACTATCGCCTCCAGATCCCATGGTGGCAGTCCGGCAAGGAGGCTTGCTGCCTCGCCCGAGATCGTGCGGTAGCCCCGGATCAGCCTTACGGCTACCACCTTTTGGGGCGCGTTCAGGTAGTGTGCGGCTCGAAGCCGCAGTGAACGCGCCCATACCGGGGCCCCATATAGGGCCATGGACCGCACGACCCCCGCGTAAAGCCTCCGGCAGGAGGCGTTTGGCCCCCTCAGGTTGGGCAAGAGCCGCTTTAGGGCGGCCCCGGCCCGTTCCAGTTTGGGGGCCAAACGTCGGAAATGCTCGACGAAGTTCCATCGGCTGTCGAGGACGAGACCCAGGTACCTCATCGTGGTCTCGACGCCGATGTGAACCCCTCCTACCACTAGTTGGGATCCCGGAGGTGGCCCGTACCGAGGCCCATGAAAGGACATGGCCTCGGACTTGTGCAATGCCACCTCGAGACCCAACCGCCGGATCCTTTCCACGACTATCGCAACCCCGCGTGTCATCGCGTCGGCCGCCGCCTGATGCGACCTCCCCTGCGCCAGGACCAGCGTGTCGTCAGCGTAGCAAACTACGCTGACGCCTTCAGGGAGGTCGGCCCGCAGCACCCAGTCGTAACCGATGTCCCACAGGAGCGGCCCCAGAACCGATCCCTGTGGGACACCGCACGACATCTCTCGCCGGTTCCAGTTCCCGTCGCGACCGGGGTAGATGACGGCTCTGTCCGTCAAATACGCCCCGACTACTCGACGGAGGTAGGTCGGCACCCGGTGATACCGGAGTGCCTCCCCAATGCAGCTCCAGGGCAGGGTGTTGAACGCGTTGGCGATGTCGAGTGACACCGCCACGACCACCCCACCCCGGGACACCGCGTCCCCCGTCGTGAGGGCTCTCACGCGCATGATGGCGTCCACCGTAGAGCGCCCCTTGCGGAAGCCAAACTGGCAATCCGCAAGATCCGGCCCAGTCCCCACAAGGTGCCCGACTAGTAACACCCCCTGCCATTTATTTTTTTTATATTTTCAATGTACAGAATTTTCACTTCTACAGATTTATTATAAGTATATAGATTAGTATGTTTTTAATCTTATTACTTAGACTTTAAGTTTCATTTTAGAATAAATGACTGGTAAAATATCAAAATAGAATGATTTTATTTTCAAGCGACATTTTAAATATATTTTGCAATGGTAATTAAACTTTATGTTTAGCATTAAGGTTTATAATAAACTGAAGTTGTTAATATTATTAAACTTTTTCTAAGAAATGTAGATGTTTACGTCTTTGCAAACGTGGCCACTTGAGCGACTGATTTTTGTTCCTGATTCTTAATCTTAATCTTAGTACTATTATTGATCGAAGGATAAAAGTATAAAAAACAGAAAGCCCTGTACGAGCCCAAAGGTCATCATCATCATCTCAGCATGATGCTGAGACATTTAAAAATAAGTGTAGCAGCTTACACTGACCAGGAGGCTTACCACCAGCTCTTATAGCAGGGCAGAAGTTGAACTGCACTGCTTTTTTGTTCTATGACTTAGTACAAAAAAGCAGTGCAGTTCGACTTCTGCCCTATTATGAGAGCTGCTGGTAAGCCCCTGGTGGGACCACACTTACTGATTGATTTGACTTGCAAGTTCGGGTTGACTCAGACCTGGTGAAAAGCAGAGCAGAACAGTTGTCAACGCGAAAATATAGACAATTTTGTGTTCGTTGGAATGAAGTAGAAAATTAAAAAAAAACTGACCGCGCTTAGTTAGCTTTAATTACCTCATCATCTGCCTGGCCTTTTCCCAAGCATGTTGGGGTCGGCTTCCAGTCTCACCTGTTGCAGCTGCAAGCACCAGTATTTTACATGAAGCGACTGCCTATCTGACTTCGACAACCCAGTTACTGGGTAATACGATACCCTTGATAAGACTTGTTGTCAGACTATCAGGCTTCTGACGACCCGTAATGACTGCCAAAGATCCACTAATGACAGCCGGGACCAAAGGCTTAAGGTGCTTTTCTGAGGCTCGGAGGGGTCTTGATTTGTATATTCTCTTAGTTTTTGTCATGGTCTGGCAGTTTGAGTAATTAATGTGGCCTACCCAAATGTCCTTTCTTTGGTATTGTTCGTCGAATCGTTGAGCTCCTTAAGTTTTGAGTTGAGCTGCACAATATCTGACAAATGCGTGCACTGACTGGACAGGTCCTCTCAATCTGTGTGGTTCTTTCCACAAAAGACCATTTCAGACATCGACCTACATGGTCTTCATATGATCTGACCAAGATTATGTCTGGACTTTAAAAGAGACTGTGACCTCTTGAGTTTGTTTCGGCCTTTCTTTTCAGACTAGTCAGATAGGAAACGCCGACCTCATCTAGTTTTAAAATATGATTGACGTGTAAAAGTGTTTGTACAAACCTACTTACAAAATAAAATCATTTATCATGGACGGCACGGTTGGCGCAGTGGTTAAGCGATTGACTGCTGCACTGCGTGTCGCGGGTTCGATTCCCGCACGGAACAAATATTTGTATGACCACATGTATTTGTTCCGAGTCTGGGTGTTTTTCTATCTATAATATGTATGTATTTACAAAAAAAAAAAATGTATATAAGTAGTTTATCAGCCATCTTGTTACCATAACACAAGCATGGTTGCTTAGCTTGGGACTAGATGGCGCTGTGTGAAATGTCCAGGGATATTTATCATAGATGGTCATTCACCAACCGCGGCAAGCGTAGCTTAACCTCATCAATTGACCCGTGCGGCTGTTATTACTTAGTTTAAATTTAGTTACCTAAGTAATCTAAATGCAAATAACAATTTCAGCAATCCTAACGAAGTAGTTCTAGCTCTGGCTCGAAACGGACAGAGGATAATGGAGATGTGGCACACGTTGTACAAGGAGACTCGACGCAGCATCGAACTGAGTAACAAGGGAGCGCGCTGGGAGTTCGATCAGCCGCTGTTGTTCACGCAGACTGACTATATGGGAACTGTTGCTCGGGACTTGGGGGATGTGGTGCAGGTAGATATTAACCCTATGTCTATTACTATAGGGTAGCTATTCCCTCGTAACAGTAACAAAGGAGCGAGCTGGGAGTTCGATCAGCCGCTGTTGTTCACGCAGACTTGGGACTAGGGCACCTGGAGGATTTGGTGCAGTTAACTCTTGACTCTATGTGTATTACAATAGGGTAACAAGTCCCTAGTAACAAGGGGGCGCGCTGGGAGATCGGTCGATCAGTAAATCGAGCTATGGTACTTCTAACTCTTTTTCATGTCAAAGAAATATCACCCTTCTTCAAATTAATCAACCGAATGCTCTGCCCAATGTCATTATTGATTAATTTTAAAGTTCAGTTTTATAACCATAATAACACTTCCAGGTCCTAATAGACTACGAGCGTATATTCGGCCTAGAACTTAAATCGATCATCAGCGATCCCACACAGATCGACGACGTGCGCAAACGCGTCAAGAATCTCGTCTATCCGATCAGAACGATCGATTTTAGTTTGTTCGTTTTTGATAACAAAGAGAACTGGGACGTTATCATGGGAGACTTCTGGAATGAAGTCAGGTATCTAGAGGAAGAGGCCAAGAATTATATCAATCAGAGTTTCGGGAATTTGAGGTGAGTTTGTGTGCAATATGTTCTATTTGTCGATTTTAATATGTTTTTGGTCTCAGTTTTGCTGCAATTTGACCTCTTTTTCGTACAAATTTGAATAGTGTATATACGCCACAAGAACGTATGATAAATTATCTATGTATATTAAGTGGGACCAGCAGTGCGATTCTGAAACCATCTCACCGTGAAAACTTAGGTGAAGTGAGCGTGGAGTGAGCTGTCATTCCAACTAATGCAAGGGATTGACACTACTGACAGCTTACTCTAAGCTCACTTCACCTAACTTTTCACGGTGAGATTTTTATAGAATCGATCGGCTGGTCATCTGGCACACTGTGTGGTGTCGGAGAAGTAAGTAGTGCGACATCGACGTAGTACGAAATGTGTTATTCATTAAAACACACATCGGTTAGAAAAGCAATCTCAGAATGACATCAAAATTAATAAAATCGAAATGCTGAAAGTTCTAAAAGGTGGCATTTTTTAATAAACTTCAGCACCAATATATAAGTATCTTCTCTCCCCTGTAGATCATCAGAAGAATCGCTGACAGTATTGCTAAAGTTTCTCGATTTTGACATTCGCGACTCGATCAAAAAGCAACTAGCCACCAAGTTCGACCTCGTCATGCGACAGTTTATTAAGGAGATCACTATTATTGAGGATAAGTTTACTGTGAGTATTTATACTATGATACTAGCTCTTGCTTACGACTTCGCCCGTTTGGACGAAAACTATACCATAAAACATATCCTATGACACTCGGCAATAGTGTAGCTTTCTATTAGTGAAAACATTTAAATCAGATTAGTACTTAGCAGTAAATTACATCTTACAACAAACAAACAAATTTACCTCTTTATAATATTAGTTTAGATTAACTAGACGCAATAGGGTTTTTATCTCTGCGCCCTCACGCCCGTAGTCGCCGCAAGAGACGCCCTGGACGGGTCAACAGCCGACTCCCGGCCACCGTAGCCGTAGCTCGCCGCCCGGTAAGGACCCGCACCCGAATTGCGTAACACACGATCAATCGGAATCGGTTTCATTTTGACAGTTCAACAACATTCATTGCGTTATTTACGTGTTGAGCCGACAAATTTTTCGAACTTATGAAGCAATGGATTAGCAATTTGCTTCAAAAGATTCAGATTCCGATTGATCGTGTGTTACGCAATTAGGGTGCTGGCCCGGGTCGACGGCGCGTTGTGTTCCACGCGCGCCTCAAAGAGATGTCAGCACGAACTGACGGGGCTCGCTGGGGCCGATGCCGCCAGGGCTGCGGGTTGTTCGAAAGAGATATCGTGGCCCCTGGCACAGGCAACTGAAGGAACACGGGTGGGTTTTAGTCAGTAAAAGTCTGACACGCCCTTCCGCTCAGCCCAGAGCGGGAGAGGTCATTTGAAGATTTCCTACACAAAAAAAAAGGCTAGGGTTTTTTAATAGTAAACTGGAAAAACTGCGTAAAAGTATACTTGTGATTTCAATATGAAATATTTACAGGCATAAAAGTCACGGGCACATGCAAATTTTTATTTTTTCTTTAAAACTATTGTGTCCCTGTTGTTTTAAACATAGCTATTGCAAGTCTTATAAACTAGCGATAACTGTAGACTGTATTTTTTTTCCGTGCTGGCTTTTGCTACTAAAAGTCATACCAGCAGCAAGCCAAACTCATAGCCCATACTCCTAACCAAGCCGTTGAATAAAATTAATAATGTACGCGTAATAGAATATAAAAATGTATACTTATATTCGAATATAGCGTTACCGCAAAAATCCTCCGCTTCTCCGCAACCACCCACCGGTCGCTGGCGCCATCTACTGGGCGAGAGCGCTCTTCAACAAGATGAAACAACCTATCATGAAGTTCCAAAAGGTACACTAGTTCATTCATTTAATCCAGAGCCTTATAATAGACATTATTAAATCGATTTGAACGAATTTTATGTATTTGTGATTTATACAGGTTGTTATTGACAGCCCTCCGCAAACTGATAGGGTGGCTTCAGTACATCATATTAAGATGACCGGTACATGTAATTCTTTCAGGAACATTAAGGGAATCCAAAAAACCAGATTTGTTTTATTACCTCACACGCAACGTATCGTTACCGTGGCAAAACGCACGTAGCGGACGGCAGCGCAGCGAGCTTGAGCGAGGCTGTTTTCAGCTGTTTTATTTACATAAATGGAGTGTTGCATACAGAGAACGTAATTTTACATTGAAATAAAGAAATATCCGCAGAAAAAATGGAATAAATATTTTTTTTTCCTGAGAAAATTTCCAGTGGGATATGATTCAGAATAAGGAGTTGAATCAATCCTGTGTTTTTGTGGAGGGCTGTCAATAACACCCTGTATACAGGCAGGGCTATTGACGCAAAAACCGTACTTAGAATATTTTCGGTAAAAGGTCAGGGGACCCCTGGCAGGAACGTAGTTCAAAATGAAAATCCAAATTTCAAAATGAGGAAAAACAAAAACTTTAATATTTTCACTGCCGCCATCTTGGATATTCCTTTTGCCCTCACTATTAGCTTCCGCGCCCTTGAAAACCATGAAAACTATCTCTCTCTGACTCTTTCTATTATATATAATAAAAAGTCGCATGCACATAACGCTATTTCGTCACATGAACTGACTAATATTTCTTTAAATAAGTAGGTACTTACTTTGAATATTCGAGAATAAGCCCAGCAATAGATACTATCTAAAAAAATCCAGTATAATAATTCTAAAAACTTCCCAGGTCCCGGAACTAAATGACTGCGAACAAAAGAAGGAAGCTTTCGTGCAATACAAGGCATTCTCCAAAGCAATCAAGGAATACGAAGAGGCCAAGTATAAGGAATGGGTGCGGGGGGCAGCCCACTTTGTGGATAATATGATGAAGAAGAATGTTCTCAAGGTCGAGTTCAACAAGGAGCCTGGTATGTTATTTATTTATTTTAGAATCACAGTTTTGGTTTTGTGCACGGAACAAAAAAACAGACCCGTCTGAATTAACTGTGCACCTGGCGCTGTGACGTCACTCTGCAACTCACAAGCAAAGATGCTATCGCTACTGAACATTCAAGGCGAACGCGGGCGCCGCGCGGGGAAGCGGGAGAGGGGTCGCAATCCAACGAGGTGCACAGTTAATTCGTACGGGTTGGTTTTGTGCATCCGAACACAATTATCGTACGGCCAGTCGGTAAGTCGCCCAAAACCATAATCGGCCTATCTCTAGTTGGGTGCATAAAAATAATATCAATACGTAAAACAACAACTGACGGATAAAAATATACGGTGCCAAAACCTGGACACTAACACTCAGGCTGGTCCAGAAATTTAAGGTCGGTCATAGGCGCGCTATAGAGTTTTTTTGAAAGATAAAATCAGAAAAAGAACCGGAGTTAGCTAGCTTGCAGAGTAAGCAACCTGAAGTGGCAGAGGGCTGGCTATGTTTGTCGAAGGACCTTCGATCAATAATAGTACTAGATTAAGGATCAGGAACAAAAATCAGTCGCTGAAGTGGCCACGTTTGCACACACGTAAACATCTACATTTCTTAGAAAACAGTTTAATAAAATTAACAACTTCAGTTTATTATAAACCTTAATGCTTAAACATAAATAAATAATAAATAAATAAATATCCCTGGACATTTCACACAGCGCCATCTAGTCCCAAGCTAAGCAACCTAATGCTTGTGTTATGGTAACAAGATGGCTGATAAACTACTTATATACATTTTTTTTTTTGTAAATACATACTTACATATTATAGATAGAAAAACACCCAGACTCGGAACAAATACATGTAGGTCATACAAATATTTGTTCCGTGCGGGAATCGAACCCGCGACACGCAGCGCAGCAGTTAATCGCTTAACCACTGCGCCAACCGTGCCGTCGATAAAGTTTAATAAAGATAAAGTTTAATTACCATTGCAAAATATATTTAAAATGTCGCTTGAAAATAAAATCATTATTTTTAAATTTTCAGTCATTTATTCTAAAATGAAACTTAAAGTCAAGTAATAAGGTTAAAAATATACTAATTTGAAATAAGACCACAAAAGTATTTGTGGTCTTATTTTTCGGGCCGTTTTTGAAGCGCTTATCGGGAATCTAGTACTATTATTGATCGAAGCGAAGGACCGATAGCCGCTGGAGCAGTCGAGTGCTTGAGTAACGGCAAGCGTAGTGTGGGACGCCCTCCAACTAGATGGACCGACGGCCAAAAAAGGTTGCTGAGACAGACTGGATGCGAAAGGCGGAGGACAGAGTGTTGTCGTGCAGCCTGGGAGAAGCCTATGTCCAGCAGTGGACTGCGATAAGCTGAGTTGATTGAACACAAAAACAAATGAACTCTTTTGTTAGGTACTTTTGACATTTAAAAAGTACCTAGCAAAATTTGAGTAAATGATTTTTATTGGAACGAAGTTCCTTAATTATCGCGCGTTGCGAAAGGAGGCTAGACGGAAAAAATTAAGACCAAAGTTGGAACGACACTTTTTGCTATAGTTGTAAGCCGTGCGGCGTACGCGTGTTTCTCTGTCTGTCTCTCTCTCTCTCTTTGAACTTCGTTCCATCCGGGTGTCCCTTGACACCTCTCAAGTTTTTTTATTTATTTTCCAAGCAAACGAAAGTGATTATGATGGTAAGATTTTCTTTTTATAATATACACTATTTTGTAGTATACTCTAATAAGGCTGTGCTCAAAACAGCTGTTTTATGCTTAGTTTTCGAAACACTATTTATTGCTGTTTGCGCCATCATAATATTTTTTTGTCGAAAAAAGGATAAGTAAAAATAATTGTTTCACAAAGCAATAAAATTACTACTTACACTTTAATAAAATCTAACCTTCCACAATATTTCTACAGCCGCGGCCACAACACCCGGGCGCGGTATGGATCTAACAGCGGCCGGTCGAGCGCACGTCGAACGTAAGAAGAAAGCCGGCTCTAGGATATCGTTGCAGCCCACCGACATTGTCAATAAAGAGATCGCTGAAAAGAGGAAACGTGATAAGGCTTGTAAGTACCACTGCCAGCTGCATAGCGAGGGGATGGGCTGTAATCCAGCACAGGGGTCAGCGTGGGGTGGTTGACCAAACATAATATTTTTTTAATAGTACTATTCGGTTGTCATGGTATGGGCATGTGTTACGGAGAAATGAGGAAAATGTCGTGAGGAGAGTTTTGAGTATGAATGTCGATGGCTATAAGAGTAGGAAAAGACTAAAGAAACGATGGATGGAATGTGTGAATGATGATATGGTTAGAAAGGGGGTGACTACCGAGATGACGACTAATAGAGAAGTATGGAAGAAAAAGACATGTTGCGCCGACCACAAATAAATTGGGATAAGGACAGGAGAATGAGTACTATTCGGCTGCGCCGCTGTCGAATAAATATTTGACCATCACTACGAGTGAAGATACTCAAATGAATGTTCGGTGCATCCTGTGCAGGTACCTTGCATATTTTACCGCACACGTGGATGTTCAAATCGGGTTGCCGTCTGCTCGCCAATTTTACTACACTGCCTAACTGGTCATGCTGAAATTTGACACATACTAAATTAATAACCGAGGAAAAATTTCGACGCTATGGGGTCTAAACTCATGTGCTGAATCCATGGCTACAGTTGGCGCGTCGATGTCCCTGCCACCCTGTATACTCTAGGTTATTTTCCAGTTATCAAACTACTTCAATTCGCAATGGCTGTATTCACTATAAGTTAGTAGTTAAGCATTGGTGTTTAATAATAATAGTACCTATGTTAACAACAAATAACTGTACGCGTATATTACTACGAGTAAATGTAATTTGTTTGTAGATGCCTTGGGTTGACCAGCAGTGCGATTCTGTAACCATCTCACCGTGAAAACTTAGGTGAAGTGAGCGTGGAGTGAACTGTCATTCCAACTAATGCTAGGGATTGACACTATTGGCAGCTCACTCTAAGCTCACTTCACCTAACTTTTCACGGTGAGATTTTTACAGAATCAATCGGCTGTTAATTCTACAAAATGTATAATCCTACTATTCCTACTAATATTATAAACGCGAAAGTTGATGTATGGATGGATGGATGTTTGTTACTCTTTCACGCAAAAATACTGAACAGATTTGGATGAAATTTGGCATACAGATAGTTTACAACCAGAATTAACACATAGGATACTTTTTATCACGATATTCCTACGGGATCGAAACTTAGGCGGGTGAAACCGCGGGGCGCTGCTAGTAAATTAATTAATTGCAAACGACATGCGCGGCAGGCCCAGACTGAGATGGGGGGGAATGAGCTGGACTCCTTTAAAAAAGATTGGTCCTTGGCAGCTCTGAACAGAGAGAGGTAGAAATACAGTAGGGACGCCTTTGCCGAGCAGTGGGACATTAATCTATATCTATACTTATAATAAATCTGTAGAAGTGAAAATTCTGTTCATTGAAAATATCAAAAAAATAAATGGCAGGGGGTGTTACTAGACCGACACCGAACCCAAAAATGTGATTAAAAAAAATGTTGTCTGTCTGTCTGTTTGTTCAGGCATCACGCAAAAACTACCGGTTCGATTACGATGAAACTTGGTATAATTATTCTTTAATATCCTGGGCACCACACTGGGTACTTTTTATCCCGGAAAAGTATATACAATAAAAAAACAAACTTAATTTTGCGGTTCGATCCCTAGACCCATTACTGAGTCAACCGCAAATAATAAGTTTGTCGTAGGTTACGTCACCCGCAGTGGAGTTCATTTTTATTCCTTTTAGTTTTTAGAGTTATTTAGGTTTATTTTCATATAAGTCGTAGGTATAGATTTTAATTTTAAAGTATAGGTAGCATATTTGATAGTGTACGTAGTGACCGTAGGTTATTTTATAATACTGTTAGGTAGGATTAGTCATTCGTATAGATATTAGTTTTTAGGGATTTTGCTTATTTATTGAGTTTAGATTAGTTATCATCAGAAATAGGTTTATTTAGGTAGGTATTTAATTTTCTGTTATTGAGTTTTTTTTTTTAATTAGGTAGGTACTTAGGTAAAAATTTCATACAGGGTGTTATTGACAGCCCTCCGCAAACTGATAGGGTGGCTTCAGTACATCATATTAAGATGACCGGTACATGTAATTCTTTCAGGAACATTAAGAGAATCCAAAAAAACATATTTGTTTTATTACCTCACACGCAACGTATCGTTACCGTGGCTAAACGCACGTAGCGGACGGCAGCGCAGCGAGCTTGAGCGAAGCTGTTTTCAGCTGTTTTATTTACATAAATGGAGTGTTGCATACAGAGAACGTAATTTTACATTGAAATAAAGGAATATCAGCAGAAAAAACGGCATATTTTATTTTTTTTCCTGAGAAAATTTCCAGTGGGATATGATTCAGAATAAGGAGCTGAATCAATCCTGTGTTTTTGTGGAGGGCTGTCAATAACACCCTGTATAGGTACCCTCTTAATCACCACTAATGAGACAATTGGTTTTCTATTGTTATTAGCTACAAAGGGCCCGCGAGATAGATAGCATTCTGGGGAAGCACATACATTTTATCCTGTTAGCACGTTCCCGTGGGATAATTTCCGACATCCACGCGGGCGAAGCCGCAGGCAAAAGCTAGTGGCTAAATAATTATAAACTACTTCAGTTTGGTAACTGAAATATAACCAAGAGTATTGTTGATATCGGACAGCGAAAGTAAAGACAAACTGATCTACTATTTCGAATGAATGAAAATATCATCTGAACTTTATAATCCTGAAGAAAAGTGAATTA
The DNA here is from genome assembly GCA_945859715.1 of Apamea sordens. Lineage (NCBI taxonomy): Eukaryota > Metazoa > Arthropoda > Insecta > Lepidoptera > Noctuidae > Apamea > Apamea sordens. Next base: position 6,408,202 of record OX244002.1, read on the forward strand.
TAACTTGGCTTTCCTTTGTAAAATGACCTTTTTTATCCTTAGTACCCTTATGTCCCTTCTACCTACTCGGCTTACACATAAAAACTGAATTAAGAAACATGCATAAAAAAAAACAATTTCGTAAATTACTAAAGTTGCTCACAAACTCACATCAACATAAATTAATCCTAACTTTTCTGTTGTAAAAATAATGGTACTTTTCCAAAACAAAATAATTCCTGGCAAAAAATATTCCAGTTAACTCAAGACGTTGATTGGGGACAGCTGTTATTTTTGTTGATAGCACCACTTTTTGTGCGGTGCTTCTGATCACACCATGCCCCACTTGGCATGAGTGAGTGGCCACGTGCTGAGATCATACTATATTAAAAAAAAAACTACGAGCAGAGTTTTGTACCATAGACACGAAAAGAAAAAGAAGAAGCGTCACTCTGACTCAAGTATAGCTGTTAAGTAGAGAATCGAATCCGAGTGCGTAACACCGAAATCCGTCGTCGGTAGAAAGTATACGACGTCGCGTCGGGGACAGAGCGATGCACCTCAAGTGGAGTTGGACAGGGCATCTAAAATAAAATTGCGAAATATTCGCCAAAAATATAAACAAATATGAGTTTATGGAAAAATAACTTTGATTCCTACACAATAAAGTTCAGTTTACGCTACAACTTCAAACATTTTTATAACTTCTTCAATCGTGTTAGTCACACTGAAATCAACTTCATTGCGATTGAAATAAAGTTGATATTTGTTTAACTTGAAATAACGTCAATTTGAAACTAAAGAAAATTTGAGTATAGCTAGATGAAGAGATGGCCAATAGAGTAAAGTTGGGACCAAGGTGGCCAAGGTTAGGCCAAAAAACCAGGGCCATCCAAAAACGCGCTGAGTTGACGATATCGACAAAGTCGCGTGAAACACCTGGATGAGAGACGCACAGAACCGGGAAGTATGGCAGAAGAAAGGGAAGGCCTATTAGCCTTCCCTTTCCCTGCTAGGTATTCCTAGCAGTGGGTGATTCCAGGCTGAAATGATTATGATGCAGATAATCCGTGTCCGTTTCGATGGCGCGGCCACGACGTTTTTTTTTAAAAAAAACCATGCCAATATTTTGTAACAATTTGTAAAAGTTGATTCCCAAAACCATAAATTTGTCAAAGCTATGGTTAAAAAGTTATAAGGGTTTGAACGTGGCCGCGCCATTGAAACGCGGCGAACCGCGCGGCCACGGAGATCTTTAAAACTAAGCATTGCAGAGACCTGAAATTTAGGTAAATAACAGATTGAATTTGTAAAAAATTTGTAAAAATATAGGAAAAATTCCTGGGCTTATATTTTAGGAGCTGCAAGACTTAAACCTCATGGCCGCGCCATCGAAACGGTGTGAAAAACGTTATGGCCGATATCTCGCTGAAAAAGCATCGCAGACGTCTGAAGTTTTTTGTAAAACCTAGATTTGAATTTGTCAAAACTAGTAAAAATACAACAAAAAATCCTAGGTTTATATTTCAGGAGCTGTGAGACTAAAACCCCATGGCCGCGCCATTGAAACGGTGTAAAATACGTTATCACCGATATCTCGCTGAAAAAGCATCGCAGAGGTCTGAAGTTTTTTGTAAAACCTAGATTTGAATTTGTCAAAACTAGTAAAAATACAACAAAAAATCCTAGGTTTACATTTCAGGAGCTGTGTACGGAATCATCAATACGTCTTGAATATGTCGATAGGGTGACCATGGCTTATTGTTTACAGAACACTTTCCACCTATTTTTAACCGACGAACAAAAACGGAGGTTCTTAAGTCGACGCGTATATTTTTTTTTTTTTTTATATACGACCACACAACTTTTTATAGAGTAGTCCGATTTTGATCATTCTTTTTTTATTGGAAAGGGTATTATACCCCAAAGTTGGTCCCATATAAATTTGGAAAAGAAATTCCAACCCTAAGGGTGGGAAAATAGGGGTGATTTATTGTTCACACAGATTTGCATGCTGAGATGTGTATTATTACTCTACTCAGTGCCACATATGCCTGCCCCAAAGACTACAATATGTGGCCTGCCCTTTGGCAAACAATTAGTACCTAGATTATAGCCACAAAAAATTATAAAATAAAAACTTTTAACAAAAAAATTAAACCGCCGAAAAAACTGAAAAGCAAAAAATTATAATCCTTTTTTATTTAACCTTAATAACCAAATTCTTAAACTAATGTAACTTAATTATTAAGGTTAAATAAAAAAGGTTTATTATTTTTAAAGAAATAAACATAGTTTTGTATCTTATCGTTTCAATAGATTTTTTCCACGGCTTCGCTCGCGTTAATTGAGAATTTGACAATAAATTTGGAAGAAAATATTCTTAAGACATGTGGCGCCATCTACGATAAAAAACCACGTTTTGATTGTTTTTTTCGGAAACTACTTTTTTTGGGATAAAAGGTACCCTATGCCCGTCTCCGTACACCTGAAAATGTATATGCAAAGTTTCAGGATGATCGGTTCAGTGGTTTAGGCGTGAAATAGTAACAAATAAACTTACTTTCGCTTTTATAATATTATATATATATAATAATATTTAGTAAGGATTTTCATTTAATTTAGAATCCTTGAGTTATTCTAATATAATACGTGCAAAGTTTTCTGTAAAAGATAAGCCATGGTCACCTTATTAAAATATTCAAGACGCACTAAAAATTATATTATTATGATAAAAAAAATAATCCCACCTGTCGGTAATTCTACATATTCATAGGTGTTATTTACAAAAAAAAAGATCTCGCTATCACTTACTTTCATCGAAAGAGAATCACGGCTTATTTCTACGCGATACCGTACCACAGCTCCTGAAATGTAAACCTAGGATTTGTTTGTGCATTTTTACCTATTTTGACAAATTCAAATCTAGGTTTTACAAAAAACTTCAGACCTCTGCGATGCTTTTTCAGCGAGATATCGGTGATAACGTATTTTTCACCGTTTCAATGGCGCGGCCATGGGGTTTTAGTCTCATAGCTCCTGAAATATAAACCTAGGATTTTTTGTTGTATTTTTACTAGTTTTGACAAATTCAAATCTGGGTTTTACAAAAAACTTCAGACGTCTGCGATGCTTTTTCAGCGAGATATCGGCCATAACGTGTTTCACACCGTTTCGATGGCGCGGCCATGAGGTTTTAAATCTTGCAGCTCCTAAAATATAAACCCAGGATTTTTTCCTATATTTTTACAAATTTTTTACAAATTCAATCTGTTATTTACCTAAATTTCAGGTCTCTGCAATGCTTAGTTTTAAAGATCTCCATGGCCGCGCGGTTTGCCGCGTTTCAATGGCGCGGCCACGTTCAAACCCTTATAACTTTTTAACCATAGCTTTGACAAATTTATGGTTTTGGGAATCAACTTTTACAAATTGTTACAAAATATTGGCATGGTTTTTTTTAAAAAAAAACGTCGTGGCCGCGCCATTGAAACGGACACGATAATCCTACTTTCCTCCTCTTTAGGCTCAATTTACATTGCCGCGGAACGGAGTGGAAGCGAGTTTTTGAAGTGAAAAGTTCTTTAGCGGCGTTGTGCACTTTTGATGTGATGGGTAAAAAATGTTAAACTCGCGTCAAGACGCGTGACCTAATCGAAAATTCGTAAGACGGAGCTCGCGTCAGGACACGTGACATGATCGAAAATTCGTAAGACGGAGCTCGCGTGAGGACACGTGACCTGATCGTAAGACGGAGGGAGAGTAGACAGCATTCCAAAATATCAAAAATACACGTCGTTTAATATTCAAGTTTTCACTTCTGCCGGCACTCCCGGAGTGCAACCCGTTTTTTTGTACAAAGCATAATGAACTGAAAAGTTTAAAGTCAAAATTGTAACGCACAAATTAGATACACACATACGCATAGGTCGCGCATCTTCTGGAGAATTATCGCGCATTCGCGGGAATTCCGGCAGTAACAAGCTCGTATTTAGTTTGTACGTTAGACAATTGACATAAAGTTAATTTTGCTATGTATAATATCGCTACGAAAACTCGCTTCCACTCCGTTCCGCGGCAGTGTAAATTGAGCCTTATGCTCCTTTTTTTAACTATTTGTATTTCCTGTGTGTGTATGATTTTTTTTCTTTTCATTTGATGAGAGAGAGATAAAGGCTACATAAAAAAACATGGCGCTATTTTGAAAATTGAGATAATATTGTTTCAAATTCGTTGAAATATTTCAGTAATGCTGATGAGAATACCGGGACAACATTATGAGAATGTCAGATCGCCTAGTTCCACGTCCTTGCTAGCTAAGGAGGGATTGGTAAGTACAGATTCTAATACCGTTATTATAATAACTTCCCGGATACATCCATTCCTGAACGTGACAAGACGAAGAACAAAGACAATTTTTGTTATAGAAAGATGAATGTGGATGTTGACCATTTATTGTTTCTTCTATACATCTTTATCAGTCATCATAATCTCAGCTTTTCCTTGCTTTAACATGGTCTCGATAAACAACTCTTTCTATCTACCCAGACGGACGTGACATGGCGTGACCTCACGGTACACAAGCTGCTACAGGAATACCAGCTCTCCTTCCAGCCTAACTTCGACGAGCACATATTCCTCGTCATTCGCGAGGCTGAACTGTTGGAACAACTTGGTAAGAAAATTAAAATCACAAGTCGTATGTATTACCAAATTAACAATTTAATCATACACAGTGACTAAAAGGCTTTCAGAAAATTTTGATTACAGCCGGTCGATTCTGCAAAAATCTCACCGTGAAAACTCAAGTGAAGTGAGCTTGATGTGAATTGTCAGTAGTGTCAATCCCTAGCATTATTTGGAATGACAGCTCACTCCACGCTCACTTCACCTAAGTTTGCACGGTGAGATGGTTACAGAATCGCACTGCTGTTCCATAACAGAGAGCAGTGGTAACGGCAGCAGGTTCGAACCCAGACAGGCCCTTTACTTTGTGTAAATTATTTCAACATGACTGCTCTCAAAACGCTTAAAGAAAACAACGTGCGGAAACCGGCATGTCCTAGAACCAAAAACTGGGCCTGCATGGTGGATTACGGCCCATTCCCTCTCACATAAAGGATTCTTGTCCCAGCAATGGGAACATTATATGCTGATGATGCTCAATAACTGCATTTCACAGGTTTCGACCTACCATCATGCATTCGCGACGTAGCCATGCAGAAGGCTCGGCTGTACTACGAACTGGAAGCGCTAACCATCGTGATAGAAAAGTACAACAAAAGCACGCTCTCGCTCAGTCCTTCGGAAACCTTCCTCATGAAGAGACATCTTCTGGACATGGAGAGGCACATCCTGCCAGGGCTCACTAGGGTCACGTGGACTGCGCTCGGCATTGGAGAATATATCAAGGATATTACTAAAGGTTAGGCAAAAACAACATTGGTCGTGATATTACCATTTTGGAAGTAGTACAGAACTTGGTACATTTTTTTAAAGGTTATTTACAAGGGTTCTTCATTTTGATCATCCAGTTTCTGAAAGTAGCAAAATGATCGAAACGTAACAGAGTTCGTATAGTTAACTTGTCCAAGCGCTATCGCGGAAACTGCTACTGAAAAGGTATGGTAGGTAGGTAGTATTGCGTCTTCTGTTTTAAAATAATCCCCTTTTCGTTGCACGAAGAAAACAGAATTTCGCCAAAGGACTGGCTACACGCAGCTTAATATATGATTTTATTTTTGTAAGTAGGTTTGCACCAAAACTTTTACACGTCAATTATATTTTAAAAACTAGATGAGGTCGGCGTTTCCTATCTGACTACTCTGGGAAGAAAGGCCGAAACAAACTCAGATGTCAGTCTCTTTTAAAGTCCAGACATAATCTTGGTCAGATAATGTGTCTTTACATGCTTGCTTGTACAAATTGAAATTTGTCCAAATATGACGGAGTGCGTAGACGAGCCATAAACCACAATAAAATCAATGTCTTGTATCATAAAAACCCAGGTGAACATGCCTTACAAGCTGTGTATAAGCAACTGAAGATGGTGGAGAAAGAGATCCAATTCCTGGTGGATCAAGTGCAAGCCTTCGACTTGTACCCGCTCTTGAAGCCGGAGAACTATGTGGATCCCGATACCGGTATCCCTGACCCCACGTGGCTTTTTCCCTGCAAGGTAAGGACCTGGAAATATTGTAACTTGAGGCCATGAGAGCCTCAGTAGCCTAACTGAAAAAAATCTAACTAATTTTTAGGCCACTGTGGCGCTATAACTTTTACAGTTTAGAGCAGAGAGCCACAGTGGCCTAACTGAAAAAAAATTAACTAATTTTTAGGCCACTGTGGCGATGACTTTTACAGTTTAGAGCAGTTTTTTCAAATAAAGTCAGTATTGAAAAAAGTACAGTTAGGCCACTGTGGCTCTTATGGCCTCACTTCTCTGTTTATTTTATTGAACTTTGCATGTTATGTCTGTGTATAACTTAAAGGAAACCAAAACAGATTTTCGTAGATAAAAAATATCTGTGTCCTTGCAATTGTCCTAAGATTTTCAAAAATATTATATTCGTTCGATTAGAGGCTGGAGCCCAAGACAGGCTCGACCTAGTGTGGAGTCCACAACTTAAAATATTGAAATTACTTTTCCTTTGTTACAATAATTTTAGGAGTAGTTAATTTGAATCAGTTTTATAGTAATGTAAGAATACTTTCCAGACACATATGTACATACATGAACTCACGCCTTCCCATGGGGGTACGCAGAAATTACAGGATGTCACCTACTTCGATACTTACATACTTCTTTTGCCTCGTTTACGTTCATACATCTGAGGGGCAATTCTCGTAATTTTAAGAACGTTCACAGTCTGATCTCAGTCTCAATCTGTCAAAAATACCTCTAATTTCCCTACATTTTGACAAGTTTTTGACATTTGTTTGTCGCCAAGATGAGAATGCGACTAGATTTTAAACGTTTTAAATTACTAGAAAGAATTTTAAATTATTTTAAATTAGTAGAAATTTTTCGTCGGTTATTAAAAAAAAAATTCTGTTTCATAGAAAAGTGCAATACCTACGCGGTCAAAATGTATGGAACAGAAATATTTTTTTTTTCGACGAAAAATTCCAATGCTATGGGTTCTAAACTCATGTGCTGAATTCATGGTTACAGTTTGCGCGTCGATGTCCCCGCCACTCTGTATACAAATAAATTTTACCTCTTTATAATACTAGTATAGATATGTTATTATTATAATCATCTATATCTCAGGCCTTCTTCGTGGAACTGGAACACGAGCGTCTAGACCGCGTCGCAGCGCTCGGGCGCATGTACGAGCGCATCGGTCCGATCCTCATGAAGCTAGAGTACCTGATCCTGGGCACCTGCACCGGCACTTCGGCCATGATGAACGCCTACTACACGCACTGGGAGATGAAGATCTTCTTGTGTCTCGTCAGGTTAGTAAAGGCATAAATACATACATACGTATATTGTTACGGATACAACGCTACAAGGCCTCTTTTGAACTTGTACTATTTATTCGGTTGCATATTAGAAAATCAAAACTTTCTCGAGCAAATTTCAAAAGAACAATAAACGAAATAACAAAATTTAAATGACCAAATGTTTTATTTAGAAAAAAAATTAAATCCCAATGTATGTGACATCAAATGAACGACTGACCAAAAGTTTTTACATCGAAACAGCTAGGTTAGGTTAGGTTAGAACTGTGACCACACAACGCACGAGCCGAGCGAGCGCAGCGAGCGGTGCCGCGGCAGCGGCCGGCGAGTGCCAGAAACATATTAATCGCGGGAACTACGTCGCCGCTCTTTGGGATTTCATCGATTTGGTCAATAGTATAATAAATAATTTAAACATTGATATTACAGACTTTGGTCAGCTAACTTTTGATCAAATGACCATCGTTATTTTAAACTTTGTTGATTTGTACGTTGTTCTTTTGAAAGCTCAGGAAAGTTTTGATTTTCTAATATGCAACCGTTTATTCTGTAGTAATGGTCTTTTTTCTAGATTGACCCTAGAAAACTTGGAAGACTTCCAGCAGAACCTTAGCGGGAAGGTGCCTATGTTCCAAGTCGACGCCGTGTTGGTGCCCCCTGACATTACCATGCGGCCCACACAGACTGAAGTATGCAACATACTCGGATATGACGCCAAACATTACCTTAACAGGTGAGCTAAAAAATCAGGTGGCAGTTGAGTCGAAAATACATTTATTTATGTCTAAACATGACATCTTAGGCTAAGTGGAGTGATGATCGTCGCAGGATGACTGGTACTAGCTGGATGAGAGTTGCCGAAAATCGAATTGAATGGCGTGCAATACGATGGGCCTATGTCCAACAGTAGACTGCTGTAGGCTGATGATGATGATGACGCACACACCCGTCTCATACATGTGTTACAGTAGAACCACAGCTTTTGGTTTCTAGCAACTGCCGTAAAAACCACCATAGGTCCAATCTGACCAAAATCCACACGAAATGCGGGTGTACCACATCTGCCTAACCCTTCTGGGAAAACAGGCGTGATTATATTATAATTTCATTCAGGTTAACAACATTTCCACGTTGGATGAAGAAGACCTGCCTCCCATGCGCTCCACAGCGTATAGCAGAAGCGACCGGCAACGAGTTTTTCACGTGGTCGTTCTTCGAAGACATTCTTCGGGTGGAAGCCATCAATGACATCTCGCTGCTTATACAAGACACCATCTTTAGACTTACTTCGGACATCAGCACTTATATACTCAAGTATGGTTTTTTATTTTATTGGATAGTATCAGTCATTTTTATGTGAACCTTATGACAAGGGAATAAGATATATATTTATTTTAATAAGTTTCCTTCCAAATCATTCTGGTATTTGGCAGTCTTACATCGATAAATGATTTTATTTCTGTAAGTAAGTAAACACTTTATCACGTCAATCATATTTTAAAAACTAGATGTTGTCGGCGTTTCCTATCTGACTACTCTAAGAAAAAAGGCTGAAAGTATCTCAGCTGTCAGTCTCTTTTAAAGTCCAGACATAATCTAGGTCAGATCATGTGAAGACAATGTAGATTGGTGTCTGAAATGGTCTTTTGAGGAAAGAACAAGAACCATAGAAACTGATTGGACCTCTCCAGTCAGTGCACGCACTTGTCAAATATCATGCAGCTCAACTCAGAACTTCAGGAGCTCAACGATTCGATGAGCACAACCAAATACATTTGGGCATTTGGTTTGAGACCATGAAATACTGTGTTTTCCGGGCCATATATAGGACTAGCTGCGCCCCGCGGTTTCACCCGCATAAGTTTCGATCCCATGGAAATATCGGGATAAAGAGTATCCCATATGTTAATCCTGGCTATAAACCATCTGTGTGCCAAATTTCATCCAAATCCGTTCAGTAGTTTTTGCGTGAAAGAGTAACAAACATCCATCCATCCATACAAAGTTTCACGTTTATAATATTAGTAGGACTATTGACGCTAAACAGCTCTTATCTAAAAAAATGCTTTTGCCGGTTAAAATAAACGATTCTAAAAGTAATGTGTCCCGAAAATAACTTCATACGTTAACAATTTTCTATAGATAACAAAAATACAATAGCTTTTTTCAATGAACTAAAATTACAAATACTTTTTCTAGATGGCACAAGTACTCCCACCTCTGGTCTTACGACAAGAACCTCTCCTGCGAGAAATACGTACAGAAATACGATCAAATCTACAAATACGACGAGAAATTCTTCTTTTTCGAAGACATCATAGAAGACCTCCACAATCACGTGGATTTTGTAGACATAGGTGCTATAAGGGTGAACCTAAGGCCCATTATAAAGCAAGTACAAGACCATGCGCAAGAGTGGAAAGATATTTTAGGAGCTTGCATTACAACAAAGACCAGAACTAGCATGTATGATCTGAAGAATCACGTTGATGTAAGTTCGTTTGTTTTTCAATCTACTTAATAAAAATATTAAATTGACTGATAGAGACCTAGAGTCTAAACCTAAAGAAATTTTAATCAGGAGTTAAGGTATGAGTCTCTGCCACTCTCTGCCAGCGTCTGCGTTCCCTTCCATATTTAACCCTTCTGCTTTCAAAGTAAGAGTGAACAGGCATCTTCTGGGTACGCTCGTTCTATCATAGACCACATCCATCGCTTCACATCGGGCGTGATCGAGGCAAGAGCAGGCTCAATCAGCAATAAAAAATCACTGCGGAAGGGTTTTTGAAAATTCGTCTCTAAAAAGGGTTAAATAGTGTTTTTGCCGATGGAAAATCCTATCGGGCACATGGCTTCTTATTATTGTTATAAGCCTGTTGTCCCACTGCAGCGCTCGCTTACTTCTTTCCAGTTTTCCCAGTCTACTGCGATCGCGAGCCCATCCTTTATGAAGGAGTCCAGCTCATCCCACTATCTCGATCTAGGCTTGCCACGTAGTTGTCTCCTATTTTTTGTGATCCACTAAGTTGTGGTTGTAAGAATACAGCAGTGCGATTCTGTAACCATCTCACCGTGAAAACTTAGGTGAAGTGAGCTGTCATTCCAAATAATGCTAGGGATTGACACTACTGACAACTCACATCAAGCTCACTTCACTTGAGTTTTCACGGTGAGATTTTTACAGAATCGACCGGCAGAGTGGCAGGGACGTCGACGCACAACCATGACACGTTACCATGGATTCGATAGAAATAAGTAGAAGTCTAGCAAAGCCTCATAATTTTTTACTGCAGTAAGTAGCTTGTCATATACGATTACGCGTTGGGTTATAATCGGAACGAAACCTGGGGGTCTACTCCAAAGTAGTGTCGGCCGAATGTTCGGCCGTTTCCTGCTACGAAGCTACTATTTGGTTCGGTTGGTTCCGATCCTACACTCCTACACTCTTTCGAATATTGACTATGGTCCCGACCCAACTGAGCCGATCCGAACTTTTTTCGCATTCTTCAATAATATTCGGTTCGGCCATGTGTCGGTCCGATCCGAACGTTCGCACTTTGCACTTCGGAGTAGGCCCCCTGGGGGTCTACTCCAAAGTAGTATCGGCCGAATGTTCGGCCATTTCCTGCTACGAAGTTACTATTTGGTTTGGTCGGTTCCGATCCTACACTCTTTCGAATATTGATTATGGTCTCGACTCAACTGAGCTGATCCGAACTTTTTTCGCATTTTTCAATAATATTCGGTTCGGCCATGTGTCAGTCTGATCCGAACATTCGCACTTTGCACTTCGGAGTAAGCCCCCAGTAGTGTGGACCTAATGATGTATTGTGATTGTAACCTGTTGGTAAGCGCATCACTCGAGAACAGCTGGACCCATTTGGCTATTTTTTGCTTTAAAATGTTCGTAATAGTCCAAAATAGATTGTTATGGAAAGAAAAATTTAGAAAGTTTTTCGGAAAATTTTGAAATTCGGGAAAAACTAAAATTGGTTTTTTCTATGGGATTTTTATATTATTATTATTTATTTTTTATGACGTCTGTCGGGTCAGCTAGTAAATAAATAAAAGCCCATTTGTTGTACTTTATCCAACCAGACTCTCCGAGCGACGGTAAACATGAATATCAAAGGTCTGGACGACTTCAAGCTGGTGATGGCTACCATTTCTCTAGTGCAACAAATGACCATTACCGTCGAGTGCAAGTACCAGAATATGCAGGAGATATTCCATATGTTGAGGCAGCATAATATTGAAGTAAGTCTTGTATATGTGTTTAAACTAGTAGTCCGCCCCTGTTTCGCATGGGTGCAATCTACTACTATGGCAAACTACACTACTACATACATGTTAAAACAACCAAATGTATGTGCTATATCTAAGTTCAATGTTAATGTAATTCACACATAAACCTTCCGGAATAAATTCTCTTAATAGTCTGTGTATAAAAAATAATAAGAAAAATAAAAGGTTTATTGCAGAAACTTGTACAATTTTTACAGTAAATCTTACATAGGGACCTTCTTTTCTCCTCCTTCTTTTTCCTTCCTTTCCTTTGTGTACATAATACATTGATATTTAATTTAGATATAGTAAAGACATCTTCATGTTGTTGGACTATTTTCATCGTTAAAGCCCTCTCATTTCACAGGTACCAGAAGATGATGTTACATTTGCTCAAGACCTACAGGCTTCTTGGGGGAATCTGTACCAAACGACACTGTTCAGAGCCGCAACTCTAGAAAAAACAAAAGACAAATTCTCTAAAATGAACGTCATAGAAATAGCTAATTTCTTAAAGGAGCTCGACGATTTCGTAGAGAAGTTCGACAACTTAGGCCCCGGCACCGTCGGCGATGATATGGACAGGGGATTGCTTCTTATGGAGGTTATATATTTTTGGTTATTATGTAGAACGGTCAATCACATATCTTAACCGTCCGCATAACTTTCTTCCTGAAATAGGGTTGAGCTACACGATGACTAATGCATGCACGCCGTCTGTTGGGACAGGTCAACTCAAAGCTGCAATGGCTCTTTCTACAAAAGGCCCTTCCAGACCTTGCATTGTTAGACTAAAACTCAAAACATTTATTTCAATTAAACCATTTTACAGGCACTTTTGAATTGTCAAAATTAAATAGTCGGTCAGTTAGTCAGAAAGTTAAAGCTAGTTGCCCATTCCAAAACGTAGATCTCCATGGAGAAGAACGGGCAAGAAACTCCAAGAGCACTCTTTTAAATCAAGTTATTATTACAAAATCCTCACATAAAATCATAATAATGTTTGAACTATGAGAGCACGACCTCTTTTGTTTCGGCATTTTTCTTCTCAGGGATCAGTCAGCTATGCAAATGCGGCGCCATCTAGTTTTAAAATATTGTCCAACAAAATATTGACGTGCAAAAGTGTCATAAAAAATGTACTTACTGAAATAAACGTTTCATTTCATCGGTTGTAACACTTGCACTACGAAAATCGCCCTTGCTACTACGATATTACGACGCCGTCACCGTCAAATAATTGCCACTGATGTGTGCTTGACTGTAATATTCTATTACGATTGTGTAGACTCAGTATTTTATTCTAATTTTCGATATCACCTACAACAGGAATTCACCAAATACTTCGACGAACTTGAAGGCCGAAAGAAGGTGCTTCAAGCAGCAGAACAACTCTTTGACAATCCTCTAGCAGACTTTTCAAACTTTAACCGTGCTAGAACTGATTTTGGTAACATGGACCAGATCTACAAGATTTATAAGGCTCAGAAGAACGCCAGGGAAACATGGTCGAAGACTCTGTGGGTTAATTTGAATCCGCAAGCCCTTGTCGATGGTATTGAGCAGTTCTTTAAGGAGTTTAGGTAAGAATTTCTTAAGGTTTGATGAACTGTCCACTATGCTCGTATCATCGCTCCAGGCAGCCTGAGGGAGTCTTACCTCACGCTTGCCAATTCGCGGTTTCCACTCAAAAAAACGTCTACCCCAGTGGTAGAAATTACACTAAAACTGACCCGCCTCTGCTTAGCATGAGTGCAATTTACTAATAGAGTTTCATTCATTTCATTTCAATAAATGTTTGTACCCATAAAGCTTCTGGAGTAAATTGTCTAAATAATGGGGAAAACTTTATGAAAATCTATTGTGCTGTTAGAAGATGTGATCATGCTGACAGACACGAAATGTGACTTTGAAAAACCTTTTCCCAACTATATTGGGGTTGGCTTCCAGTCTAACCGGATGTAGCTGAATACATGGAGCGACTGCCTATCTGACCTCCATAACCCAAATAACAACCGGGACCAACGGCTTAGCATCCTTTTTGAGGCACGGAGGGACATGCAATGGATGGTCACCCATCCACAAACCAACCGCGCCAAGCGCAGCTTAACCTTCGATCGACCCGTGTAGCTGTTATTATTAAGCCACGAGCCCCTTCATGTTTTATACTACATAATTATATGGACTAATTATATATACCGTTTCTTAGAAAATTACCAAAGATAGTTCGCCTGACGCCGAGTGGTCAGATGTTGGACCTGAAGATGAGGCAGTTCAAGGGCGTGGTGCCGCTGATGGTGTCGCTGAAGAACGAAGCCATGCGCGAGAGACATTGGAAGGAACTCATGCACAAGACAGGTGAGAACCTTAGGGTTATAACGGGTGTAAAAAAAACTCATCAAATAGCCGTTATCGACGCATCCTGTACAGACGCCAGCACATCAAGCTAATACAATCTGTCAAATTTCTTTAACAGATTTTCAACTTTATCGTTAAAGCATTAAGGTTCAAGATTGATTGGGAAAATTTGTCAGTTTCGGGTAGGTTGACCTGCTGGCGTCTGTACATCAAACTAAGTAACATTGAGCAAAAATTACTGGGAAACGAGTTTTATTTTTGGTGTGAAAAACCGCTGTTTTCGGCAGCACGCAATGTAACGCACGCAAAACATTGTGCTTATGGGCGCATGCAACGGTTTTCTTCTTTGTGTTTTAAATTTTGCTGGCCCATAAATTCCCAGAACACGTTTTCAAATCAAAACAAAAAAAAAATGTTAAAACCTTGATATTAAATATCTTCGTAACTAGATGGTTCCCAGGTATGGTTCAGTACGACAAAAATAACCACAATTATGGGGAATACAATTGGCTTTTGGCTTCGTTAAGTCTTGTTACACCAGTTATTGCATAGCATAAACAGCCAATAGCGTTCCCACTTACTGGGACACGGCTACTCTCTGGGAGGGGGAGGGGGGAGTGGGTCATAGTCCAGCACATGGGCCCAGTGTAGCCCACGTGGGGTGGTTATGATGGTGCTGAGGAACGGGTTTGTTTTGTGACAACGTTGTCAGTGAGAATCGGTCACCGGCAAAGCTTCGATTTTTATGGGATATCTGTGAATATAAGAAACCCTAAAGAAATCGATGGAAGTGTACAGTCGCCAAAGGAGATAAGTAACCAGGGTCGTCGGACATAGTTGAAGTTTAGTAAGAAACCGATGGATGTTTTCGAATGCAATTTAATTTGATAAATGAACGGTTTGTTTTCTATTAATTAAATGAAATTTTATTCGAAAACATTCATCGGTTTCTTATAAAACTTGAACCATATCCGACGGCCCTGGTTACTCATCTCCTTTGGTGACCGTACCTAATTACAAATTTATGGACGGCTAGGTTTTGCCGGCGGTTTCGCCCGCGTAGTGGTCGGATATTATTCCATAGGAACGCTCTACCGGGATAAAAATTATCCTATGTCCTAACCCAGGTCTACCTGTGTGTAGAAATTTCATCACAATCCGTTCAGCCACTGTTGCATGAAAAGGTTACAGACTTATGTCTATGTCTCTTCATAAATAAAACTTCAATGTTGAACTGTTTTTCAGGTCAGGACTTCGACATGTCTCCGGAACGCTTCACGCTGGAGAACATGTTCGCTATGGAGCTGCACAAGTATCAAGAAGTTGCTGAGACGATTGTCAACCATGCTATTAAAGTAAGCTATAATTGAATACTCAATCTTAAATAATATTCAATATAATATTTTTATCAAAATGCATCTAAACTTGCTTATATCTTGGTGCATAGATGTTTTAAATTATCACTCTGAATGATTAAAATAATCAAGCATCAAAGCTACAAAATGTTTCAAGTTCAAAAAAATATGAATGTCACGTGATCAACTTCGCACGTTCATATCTCGGAAACGTGATACTTTACGGGGTCCTAATTACTCCTATTTGGTCCTATTATGTTTTCTATTTGCATTGATGTCAGCTGACGCTATTGATTTATACAGGGTGGCAGGAACCAACGAAAAATTTCTACGCTATGGGGTCTTAAACTCATGTGCTGAATTCATGATTACAGTTTGCGCGTCGATGTCCCTGTCACCCTGTATAGGTCTCATGCGTAGCCGCCATTTTGAAAAAAAAAACAAAATGGCGGACAGGTAGGTATGCTAGGCTCCATATAAAAATCTTCAATCCCCTATAAGAATTAAATAAATAGAATTCAAGTGTACATCGAATTAACAATACAAACTTTTTACACCTTTGCAGGAGTTAGCAATAGAACGAGGAGTGAAGGACGTGCAAGAAACGTGGGCTAACATAGCCTTCACTGTAGCGCGACACTTCAACCGCGGGGAAGACCGCGGGTATACCCTCAACCCGTGCGACGAGATCAGCGTGAAGCTGGACGACGACGCCATGACGCTGCAGAGCATGGCCGCCTCGCAGTTAGTATAAAATAACTAATTTTGATATTTTTATTTTCTATCATTTTTAGGGTTCCGTATCCAAAGGATGCAAACGGGACCCTATTACTAAGTCTCCGCTATTCCGTCTATCTGTCATCGGGCTGTATCTCATGAACCGTAATATAAGTAGACAGTTGACAGTTGAAATTTTCACAGTGTGTATTTCTATTGCCGTTATAACAACTAATAATAAAAATTAAAAAGAAAGAAAATACGTTTATTTACGATAAACAAAGGTTCCATACAAGAAACTTGTTTTTTTGGCCATTTTTGCCTTTTTGTACGGATTTTTGGACGGACAGCGTTGCTATACAAAAGTTGATCGTTGTTGAGTTTCTTTTTCCGTTTCGACTAAACTTCTTCATCTTCTTCGTGTCGCTGGCACGACTGAATTTTATATATTGGTGGCCCAAAACTTTTCCACTTCCACGGCGTCGTCAGTGGAAGTGACAAACAAGTAACGTTATTTTAGTTCAACATCTTCAACCAAAATAAAATAGCGTTTATATTGGGGCTGACTCCCTCCCTCTCTCTTGGGGAAGAATCACAAATTACATAAATTGGTGTGTAAAACCCCGAAGCTGCTATTGAGAATTCTGAATTCTTTAAAACGTGCTGAATTCTTCAGATTCATCGGACCATTCCTGTCCGTGGTGCACACATGGGAGCGTCGCCTGTCGCACATATCGGAGGTCATCGAGGAGTGGCTCGCCACGCAACGCAAGTGGCTGTACCTGGAGGGAATATTCGTAGGAGGTGACATCCGTGTGCAACTGCCCGAGGAGGCCAAGAAGTTTGATGATATCGACCGCTCTTTTAGGAAGGTGAGATACTTATTGAAATTACATAAATTGCAGTCCCCCGTCAGTTCGTGCTGACATCTCGTTGAGGCGCGCGTGGAACACAACGCGCCGTCGACCCGGGCCTGGGGGTCTACTCCGAAGTAGTATCGGCCGAATGTTCGGCCATTTCCTGCTACGAAGTTACTATTTGGTTCGGTCAGTTCCGATCCTACACTCCTACTCTTTTTCGAATATTGACTATGGTCCAAACCCAGCTAAGCCGATCCGAACTTTTTTCGCATTTTTCAATAATATTCGGTTCGGCCATGTGTCGGTCCGATCCGAACATTCGCACTTTGCACTTCGGAGTAGGCCCACTGGTCCTTACCGGGCGGCGAGCTGCCTATTGCTCGCCGCGTTTTGCAGCGCCTCCGATATGTTTGCTGCGGCTAACGTTGGTAGCTTTGCAACAATTTTTCGCAAGCGTTGCACCTCCATCTTAACACCTCTTAAGCGCACATCTTGCGCGTATTGGCAGATCGATGGGACTTTCCGATGCTTGAGCGCTGGATACGACTGCATGCAGTCAAGTAAACAGGGGGCCTACTCCGAAGTGCAAAGTGTGAATGTTCGGATCGGACCGACACATGGCCGAATTGAATATTATTGAAAAATGCTAAAAAAGTTCGGATCGGCTCAGTTGGGTCGCGACCATAGTCAATATTCGAAAGAGTGAAGGAGTGTAGGATCGGAACCGACCGAACCAAATAGTAACTTCGTAGCAGGAAACGACCGAACATTCGGCCGATACTACTTCGGAGTAGACCCCCAGGTTTACTGGTGTCGGATTGTCCGAAAACATGTTTTTAATTTTTTAAATGTTTAATTTTTAATACTTTTTGTTCTTTATACTAACTTAGTTTATAAGTATTTTTGTGTTACTAACAATAATATGGATGTGTGAGAGTTCGAAATAAATTATTTATTATTATTATTTTAACATTGGTAACATTACGCCTTTTTTCGCCGAAGCGGCGGCCCGGGCGTCGGGAGCCGCGTGACGACTCCCGGCCACCGTAGGCGCGGGCCTGCGGGCGGAGAGTAATGGGTAGCTCTCCGTCCGATCAGGACTAGGCCCGTGCCGGACGGCGTGTTCGTGTTCCACGCGCGCCTCAAAGAGATGTCAGCAAAGTTACGGGGCCCCACAGGGCCGAAGCCTGCCAGGGTAGCGGGACCATCCGAAAGGGTTTACCGCTGCCCTGGAACATAAAGGGCTAAGGAAGGAACACGGGTGGGTTTTAGTCAGTAAGAGTCTGACACTCCCTTCCGCTCCACCCAGAGCGGGAGGGGTCATTTGATGATTTCCCATCCTCAAAAAAAAACCCCCATAAAGTTCATTCTTCAAAAAAAAAAACTTTTTTTGCAGTCAAATATAGTAATGTTTAAAATATTTCAGATCATGTTGGATACGGCTAAAAGGCTAAACGTGGTGGACTGCTGCACTATGAGTGGTAGACTAGAGGAGTTCATTGCCTTAGGCCTCGGTTTGCAGAAGTAAGTGTGTTATGTAAAAGAGTATTATGTTACCAGCCGATCGATTCTGTAAAAATCTCACCGTGAAAAATTAGGTGAAGTGAGCTTAGAGTGAGCTGTCAATAGTGTTAATCCCTAGCTTTTGTTGGAATGACAGCTCACTCCACGCTCACTTCACCTAAGTTTCCACAGTGAGATGGTTACAGAATCGCAGTGCCGGTGTGTAACTGGGTTTTGGCGATTAGATAGGCAACCACTCCATGTACAATACTGGCATTCAGCTGCATCTGTTTTGACTAGTTGCATGGCATTTTTTTCTAAACTCTGTGACCTATCCGAAAAGGATACCTCATCATCATCATCATTTCAGCCGAAAGAAGTCCACTGCTGGATATAGGCCTCCCTCAAGCACTGGCATTTCGACAGGTAGGTCGTCGGTCCATCTTGTGGGAGACCTTCCAACGCTACATCTTCCGGGATAAAAGAATACCTAATTAATAATATTTACAGGTGCCAGAAATCGTTGAATGATTACTTGGACTCAAAGAGAAGAATATTCCCTCGTTTCTTCTTCATATCGACGGATGAGCTGCTTTCCATTCTCGGTAGCAGCGAGTGCAGCTGTGTGCAGGAACATATGATTAAAGTAAGTGCTTTTTATATGTTGTGGCATCTACAACCATGTGGGTTTGTATTACTGCTTATGCATGCATAGTTTCTTAAGTTTTTTTTAGCCCTGGCAGGAGGCCTTAATTTATTGAGACACCCTCGGGCTGGTCCAATTTAATACCCGACAACCTCCTAGGTTGACCTGCGAGATGCCAATTAAAAGAAGAAAATATCAATCTCTATAGATAGTTCAATCTCAATTAAAATTACTATTCACTACGAAAATACCCTTTCTGTGATTTTCAGTGGAAAAGGACTTAGGTTTGGTCATATAGTAAACAATTTATAGAAAAAAAAACGTATTCTTGCTGAATATATCTTTTATTTTGGTTTGGCTTTTATAATTTAACCCAAAATAAATGAAAAAAAAAAATGAAAAAAAGAATGATCTTACTACATATTGCACCCTAATTGCGTAACACACGATCAATCGTAATCGGTTTCATTTTGACAGTTCATCAACATTCATTGCGTTATTTACGTGTTGAGCAGACATATTTTTCGAACTTATGAAGCAATGGATTAGCAATTTGCTTCAAAATGATTCAGATTGATCGTGTGTTACGCAATTAGGGTGCTGGTTGTCATTGTATACATTTAATTTCTTTCTTACTTTCAATCGAGTTTTAAAAGTAGTGACTAGCTTTAATATTGAAATCGTAATAAGTAAGCAAGTATGTATATTTCAGATGTTCGATAATATTCGCTCTTTGGAACTATACGTCGATCACACCAACCGTCCCGTGGCCGCCAAAATGATATCCGCTGAAGCAGAGGTAATTCGGCTTTTTATTACTGAATCTATATAATGAGGTAAACTTTGTGAGTTTGTATGTTATGTAGGTAATCTTCGGAACTACTGATCCAATTTGGAAAATCCTTTTGAGAAACTAATGGAAAGCTACAGTATTGCCGAGTGTCCTAAGATATATTTTATGTTAAAACAAGAAATTTTACGCGGACGATTTCGCGGGAAAAAGTTAGTCTAAATTAATTTAGTCGCTTTGCTCTCGTCATAAAACAACAAAGTCTACTTTGGCTTTAAAGTAGACTTTGTTGTTTTATGACGTGCAAGTGCAAGAAACATTGAACGGAGGTGGAAAGCTATTACGAGGTTGACTGTACAATTATTTAATCTTCGTACAACTGCAACTGTGGGCAACTAGCTTCATTTTCTGACTAACTGACCGACTATTTAAAATGTTGACAATTCAAAAGTGCACGAAATGGTTTAATTGAAATAAATGATTTGAGTTTGAGTACCGAAATAACAGTTTAATATACAGGGTGGTAGGCACCAGTAACCATGAATTCCACACATGATTCTAGACCCCTAGTTCATCATCATCATCTGCCTGCCTTTTCCCAACTATGTTGGGGTCGGCTTCCAGTCTAACCGGATGCAGTTGAATACCAGTATTTTACATGGAGCGACTGCCTATCTGACCTCCACAACCCAGTTACTGGGTAATACGATACCCCTTGGTAAGACTGGTTGTCAGACTTCAGAGATTCTAGACCACTAGTTATAAAAAAAAACAGCTGTTTCATAGAATAGTGCAATACCTACACGGTCAAAATGTATGGAATGGCAACTGTTTTTTTTTGTCATAACCAGCAATAAATTCAGGGTTCAGAATCATATACTGAATCCATGATAACATGGACAACATGCTTGCGCGTCGATGTCTTCTCTGCCATGCTGTATAATTTTCCTCATAGCCTTGTTATTGTTTTTTAGGTTTTGGATTTCCGGCATGTGGTCTACACTGAGGGTCGCGTCGAAGACTGGATGAACCTGGTACTCATTGAGATGCGAAGCACCAACAAGTTTATCACCAAAAAGGCTATATTCTACTACGGGAGGAACTGGAAGGTGCTAAGGTGAGGAGCAGATAAAATTATTCAAGCTTAAAAAAACAATTGGTTCAGTGCAAATGTATTAACATCTATATATATCAATAAAAACAGGCCCAGTGCGTGTCGGACCACGCACAATGAAGGGTTCAGTAGTTGGAGTGAATTATCCCAAAATAAACCTAACATTGTAGTTGAAAAACATGTTCTCCCATGCTGCAAGTTACTGGACTGTGTTTTCGCATTTTTGTCCTTGTCTTGTGCTGTGAGACCTTGCTTCTTGCCAAATTTCATGATTCTAGGTCAACGGGAAGTACCCTATAGGTTTTGATTTATTTGCGAGTATCAAAATTTCGTTGCATAAAAATGTCCGTGCTTTTTCATAGGGATTTTTGTATGACCTATTGAAGTTTAGATAAGAGAACGTCTGTTGGGAAAACTAACTGATTTGCAATATAAAAAAAAAAAATACAGGGTGGCAGGGACATCGACGCGCAAACTGTAACCATGGATTCAGCACATGAGTTTAGACCCCATATAGCGTCGAAATTTTTCGTCAGTTATCAAATAAAAAATCTTCTGTTTCATAGAAAAGTACAATACCTACGCGGTCAAAATGTATGGAACAGCAAATTTTGTTTTTTTGAATAACCGACGAAAAATTTCGACGCTCTGGGGTCTAGTATCATGTACTGAATCCATGGCTACAGTTTGCGCGTTGATGTCCCTGCCACCCTATATAAATCGCCTATTCATGGCAGTGTGGCAGGGACATCGACGCGCAACTTCTTACCATGGATTCAGTACATGATTCTGAATCCCCCTGCGTTGAAATTACAGTTTGCGCATCGATGCCATCCTGTATAGGAGAGCCTAAAGCCAATCGTGATCCGAAAAAAAAAAATACAATTTCTTACATTTTCTCCAGAACCGACTGGATCATGGAATACCAAGGCATGGTCTGCTTAGCCGCAAACGGCGTGTGGTGGACGGCTGAAACGGAGGAAACGTTCATACGCATACGAAAGGGCAACAAGAGAGCCATGAAGGAACATTTGTCGCAGCAGAACGAACAGCTTGATGGGCTTGTGGTTAAAGTGAGGCAGGGTAAGTACCTGCAGTAGATTTGTCTTCAAAAACTGTAAAGTCATCATTTGCTTAACCTTTCCCCAACTATGTTGGGATCGACTTCCAGTCTAACCTGGTTCAGCTGAATACCAGGGGGTCTACTCCGAAGTAGTATCAGCCGAATGGTCCCGGTTGTCATTCGTCGACAGTCAGCCATGGGTAAAGCAACGTAGACAGTAGACGTAGGCAACCCTGAAATGTTGTGCAATATTTTTGTCCACGACCATTCAATACTTTGCACATAAAATACATTTTTGCACAAAATTTTAAGCGACATTTTTGCGAGTGTGAGGACGCTTTAGTAACTATGATACTTGTAATTGTATCATCAAATATTCGGTATGTCTCTCGCTACATATTCCTTTTTTTTCTCAGACCTATCATCAAACGATCGGCTCAAGTTCCGTACAATCTGCACGATCGACGTGCATGCACGTGACATAATCGAAGGCTTTGTGCGTGACAACGTGACGGATGCCAGCGAGTTCGAATGGGAGAGTCAGCTGCGGTTCTACTGGCTCAAGAAAGATGATAATTTGTGGCTCAGACAGTGCACAGGTTGTTATATAATTAAGTTTAGTCTATGCACATACGAAACAAAATGTTAATAGTACCATATCATGTCGCAGGTGACATAACAAAACACATAAAAGTGTTTATTCTACAAGGGATGAAATTCACCAAACTTTTATACCTAGAATAAGTGTTACCCTGAGAATAAATTTTGAATTTTGACAGTTTTTCCATACTGGATCTGTCAGACGTCAATTTTATACTATTTTAATAAAAATTATCCGTCGATTGAAAAATCAGCCCTTAGATAATTGAATTGTTTTATAATTATGTTTAAAAAAAAAGTCGGTCTCTAGCTTTTTTCATATAAAACACAAATTCGAAGACGAGAAGCTCTGAATACGGCCACCTCATATAGCAGTATTATTTTAATATTTCTTCAGTGTAGGAAAGAGATGGAGCTATGCGTGTTGATATTTACAATAAAGTGTCTGAATCAGAAACGTAAAAAAATATTCCAAATTATTGCAGGTATCTTCGAATACGGCTGCGAATACATGGGTCTAAACGGTCGACTGGTGATCACGCCGCTCACTGATCGCATCTACCTCACTATCACTCAAGCTCTCACCATGCAACTTGGTGGGGCGCCTGCAGGTAAAATATAGAAAAAAAAAAACATAATGCACTAACCTACAACTACAAATTGCTGGAATAAACACATTTACGTAAAAATGCACATGCAATACACATGCTTTTTTTTCATTTTTTTTTTTTTGGGTGGGAATTCATCAAATAACCTCTCCCGCTCTGGGCTGAGCGGAAGGGCGTGTCAGACTTCTACTGACTAAAACCCACCCGTGTTCCTTCAGTTGCCTGTGCCAAGGGCCACAGTATCTCTTTCGAACAACCCGCGGCCCTGGCGGCATCGGCCCGGGCGGGCCCCGTCACTTCGTGCTGACATCTCTTTGAGGCGCGCGTGGAACACACATGCCTTATGTTCCTATTGTAGAATTAAAATCCTCGTGTTGAAACCTTGAGTACTGTGGCGTTCACCACATTATACGAAGTATTCGAGTTGGTAAATTAAATAACAATTCAGCAGTGGTCACACGTCTGCATCATTCGGGTGCCAACAAGCAAGTGACCATTCTGCGGACGAGCACCCGCTCCGCTAGTTTATCATGCCGCTAGGCTACAAGTATTACACCCAGACCGGAAATTTTTACCTCCCTTTTTAAAGCTAATTAATTCTTGATGTAAATGCTGCCAATAACTCTCAGCATTCAAGAAATCATCCTCTGCACGATAGTCTATGAAAGACCGTACATTCACCTACGCCAACAAAAATTCTAGGTCCTGCCGGCACCGGCAAGACAGAAACAACAAAAGACCTAGCAAAAGCCCTAGGGCTCTTGTGCGTGGTCACAAACTGCGGCGAAGGCATGGACTTCCGCGCCGTGGGGCAGATCCTGGCGGGGCTGTGCCAGTGCGGCGCGTGGGGCTGCTTCGACGAGTTCAACAGGATCGACATCTCCGTGCTGTCCGTCATCTCCACGCAGCTGCAGTGCATACGGTCCGCGCTCTTGATGAAGCTCAAGAGATTTACTGTGAGTGGTTTTTTGACGTGACTGCGGTGAAACCCAAAAGCAGGGTACTGTTTTACTGGTGGTTAATAAGGCATTCTTTTCTAATAAATATGCTGGATTTCGACGCCAGTATTCCCTATAAGATTTCGACCTTTCGAAAAACTGGTGACCCTCATCAGTCTGAAATTTCGAGTCCCGAATGAATTAGTTATTTCTTGGTAAGCGTGCTGCAGTGTCGACCGCATCATCACTAACCTTCTGGTGAGTTAGTGGTCAAATCAGCTTTAGGTAGGAAGGTAGTGTAGTAAAGTAACGACATTATGCTAAGCTTTCCGCAGAAGCATTTGTATTCTATCTTATTAGGTGTTTTTTGTTCTGATAAATTTCAAAAAACTATCAAAACATTTTGATCACAGAACACCTTATTTTCATACATAATCTATAGGCCGACCGCTTAACTGAGATGTTGCCTGAGGTAGCTGCGCGGTGCGGGAGGGGTGATAGTCGTCACAAGTTGACGAATCACTGAGCTCTCGCATCACGTCACCACACCCCTCCCGCACCGCGCTGCTACCTCAGGCAACGTCTCAGCTAAGCGGTTGGCCTATAGTGTAAAACATAATCGGCATGATTACAAAACAAGATCTCTATAGCCCTTTTTGCTTTCAATTTCATTTTCGAATTCAAACTCTAGTCACCACAACTCAATAAACCCGTTTAGCGCTAAACATATTTAAAACATAATTCTGTCTCTTTCATCTTCCAACTAGTGATGATGAATGAATGATTTGCTGTGCAAAAGGGCCTAAGTTAAAAATTTTGTATAAAAACTTTATCACGGTCGGAATAGGGTTCAAAACACGAAAAATGTCTGGAATTTTTGAGCTTAGACCCAAGTAAATACTCGTTTGGTTATAAGACGGTTTTTCTCTCCCCTAGTTTGAAGGTCAAGAGATAGCGATGGACAGCAAAGTGGGTATCTTCATCACCATGAACCCTGGGTACGCGGGCCGTACGGAGCTGCCGGAGTCCGTGAAGGCTTTGTTCAGACCCGTCGTCTGCATCCTGCCGGATCTCGAGATGATATGCCAGATATCGCTGTTCTCTGATGGGTTTTTGACTGCCAAGGTAAGGGTCAAGTCAATCTTGTCTACTTATTAAACAAATGAAATTGATATTCTGATTTTTATCAAATAAAGAGAGAATTACAGACCCACTCAGTAGCCCAATGATCAAGTGTATACTATTAAGTCTACCTACACTATTTATTCAAAATCAGCAGATAATCAATCGTAACTGTCATAAGCCTATACCCAGCGGTGAGTAATGCATTAACCACACTTATTCAGCTCTGTTCAGCTTTTGTCCATAGAAAACTACGATTTTGTATGAGATGCGTACGCATCCGTAAAGTTGAACGGATGCGTACGCGTCTCCAAAGATCTGTTCAAAGCCAAACAGAGCTGAATAGACGCGTACGATATTTCTTTATCAGGTGCTAGCCAAGAAGATGACAGTACTATACCACGTGGCCCAGCAACAGTTGTCGAAGCAGTCGCACTACGACTGGGGCCTGCGCGCCCTCACGGCGGTGCTGCGCATGGCAGGCAAGCTGCGCAGGGACTCGCCCGGCCTCAGCGAGATCATGGTGCTCATGAGAGCTCTCAGGTGAACAGGAAACTATACCAACTTGATGCTAAAGAAGCTTTGATTTATGTTGATTCAAATAAATGAATAAGATAAACCCAATCCCTTTAAATATCAATCGGTTCTTGCTTATATAATATTCTATAGATAAATATTTGTTACGGCCGCGAATCATATTTAGATCAACATACAACCTGATACAAATCTCCAAAAGAAAATTTGAATTTCGCGGGCTACTTAATTCATGCATCGTGAGGACTACAAAACATATTCTTTTTTTTAATATGTTGCCCCACACTAGGAATTTCTCCTGTATCGTGGGTGCGTTTACAAACATTTAAACTCACAGACATAAACAGCCAGACCCGGAACAACTACTTGTTGGCCATAATAATATTTTTTCTGTGCGGGAATCGAACCCGCGACACGCAGCAGCGGCAGTCGATCGCTTAACCACTCCGCCAACCGTGCGTCCAAACATAATTTTAAGCTTCCTCACTTGTTTTTCAGAGATATGAACTACCCGAAATTCGTGTTTGAAGACGTCCCGCTATTCCTGGGTCAGATCAAGGACTTGTTCCCTGGACTGGAGTGTCCTCGCGTGGGCTACCCGGACTTCAACTCAGCAGTCACTGAGGTGCTGGAGAAGGATGGGTACATCATTCTGGCTCATCAGGTTAGTGAACCTAGCTAAATCCGTCATCAATTTTGGATTTTATTACAATACACTACTCGGGCGTTAAAGCATTATTAACATTTCTATATGTATGTTGAAAGTCCCCTTGTGACGATATGAATGAAATATGAGTGCTAACGTAATGAAAATAAAATTCAAAATTATTTCCACTTACGAAAACCTGTTGCCATGCCATGCCGCGCCATGCCCCATGCCGTCTGCTGAGCGACGGCTTACAGAAAAACCCTCAAAAACACTGCCTGTCCTGGGAATTGTACCAAGGACCGCACGCTAAGCAGTCGCTCTTACGACCTAGACCATTGAGAAGTCTATAATAATGAGGAACAGGGTGTAAAATTTAATCATCCCCCATAGAAAAGGGAGGATCCCCCGACCAGACGGGTTGTGACTAGTGGACTACTGCCCGACGATTGATGTCGGGACGTTGTATATATGTTAGTTGCGCGGTAAACTCTGCTTGCGCGATGTAGGATTTTGCGTGACGTCAGTGTGATGCGTAGTTCGCGTGTGGTGAAGTAGATGCCGCCACAATAGGAATTAAAATAAATAAATGATACAAAATATAAAACGAGTATCTAGCTAGGTATTAGTAGGTCTAGGTATTTACGTCATATTGAAGTATTGTATCCCCACAGGTCGACAAAGTAGTGCAGCTATACGAGACGATGATGACGCGCCACTGCTCCATGATCGTGGGCCCCACGGGCGGCGGGAAGACGGTCATCATACACACCATCGTCAAGGCACAAGGAATCATGGGGCTGCCCACTAAACTGACTGTGCTGAATCCTAAGGTGAGAAATAATATGGTCAGTTCAAAATATATCTGATGAGAATGTAAACAAACTCAGTTCACGATAAATTCTTACGCAATTACAAAGTACATTCATCAGTATTAAGAAGGTTTCAACTTGATATCTCCCCAACTTTTGTTTGAAAAACATTATTCAATTGCTATTGAAAAATTGTCGTCGAAAATTAAGGTTATAAGAATGGTCGACAAAAACAATTACTTAACTATTGTTAAAACAATTAACTATATAATTATTTATTGAGGTAATTTCTCGTAAAATTAGAATTCAAATAATCATATCAAAGCACTCCATTTTTGTAAGTGGCAATATTTTTAATTGGCATCCACAGTTGCTTTTTCTGATCCATTTGCTTACATTTTCATGAGATAATTTTGGAACAGACAATAAATGTTCCACAGGGGCATGCCTAATACTATTGTTTCATGTGTATAAGACGTGTAGGTAAGTGCAGGCATTATACGACATCACACATAGGTTATGAATTAAGTTTATCAATTAGGTATAAGTATGTATATCTCAGGACAGCACGCTTACAGATCTCTCTTCATGAATGAAAGAAAGAAAGACAGAAAATGCATTTATTTGCGGCAAACATGACGCATAAAAAAGAACATAAACACACAAAAAAAAAAATAACAAGTTGGGGGTAAACATGCGTCACATTCACGCAAAACGGCCATCGCTCAGCATAATGCTAAGACCCTATACGAGACAGAGGCCCAGCGCTGGTTTTCAGCGGCAGCCGGCGTTGACGTGATGATGTTAACCAGTGCAGCAAGCAATGCTTCCTGCATGGTCTAATTACACGTGTAACCAGATTATTTGACTGCCAAGCCTTTTTCTCTCGAAAACTGGTCTCCTATTTTCAAATATACGGCATGCTAATGGTAAAAATAACAAAATATACGCGTTGACTTGAGAACCCCATCCATTTTTTCGTCGGTTAAAAATGATGACTATTTTCAGGCTTGCTCCGTAGTAGAGCTGTATGGAATACTGGACCCTGTGACCAGAGACTGGACAGATGGCTTGTACTCTAGGATATTCCGGGAAATGAACAGGTATTATAGTCCTTGCAACACGAGCGCCCCTCATGTGACTCTTATGTCGTTGTGATACGGTATAAATTGCAATGATCGGTGCGTTCGTAAAATTAAAGAAGTTTTTTTTTTTAATAACAGGTTAATCTACAGTGTGAGTTTTAAATATGGATCACTAGGTTATTGAACTGTAGACTTTATTGATTTTGGATTCAACAAAGTTGTATCGCTTATGAAAGGTCTAATTGGCCTAGTGATTGTTAACGCGCCTTTTGAATATAGAGAACTGGGTTCAATTCTAGGTAGAGAAATACCTATTAAAAAATAATGATGACTGAATTATGTTTTTAATCCCAGTTGATAGCAATGTGATATGGGGCCTACGGAAATGTAGTTTGACCCCACCCCATCAGGGAACAAACACATAATCAGTTTAATGTTCCCAATGCTAGGACACAGGCCTCCCCTCTGTGAGAGGGCAAACTCAAACTCAAATCATTTATTTCAATTAAACCATTTACAGGCACTTTTGAATTGTCAAAATTAAATAGTCGGTCAGTTAGTCAGAAAGTTGAAGCTAGTTGCCCTAGGGCGTGGGCCGTAATCCACCGCGAAGGCCTGGTGCGGGTTGGTAGATGTCACATGTTTTCGAATTTTTGGCTCTCTGACATGCCTGTTCTTACGATGTTTTCCTATACCGTTTTGAGAGCAGTGGTGATGAAATTATTTATACAAAGTAAAGCGCCTGCCTGAGTTTGAACCTACGACCTTCAACTCTTAATCGCAGCCGTTACCAGTGTTACCCCTGGGCCACCACTGCTCCTCCAGGGAACAAATTCTTTTCTTTTGAAGTGAAAACTTCTTTAGCGGCGTTGTGCACTTTTGTTGTGATGGGTAAAAAATGTTAAACTCGCGTCAGAACACGTGACCTGATCGAAAATTCGTAAGACGGAGCTCGCGTGAGGACACGTGACCTGATCGAAAATTCGTAAGACGGAGCTCGCGTCAGGACACGTGACCTGATCGAAAATTCGTAAGACGGAGGGAGAGTAGACCGCATTCCAAAATATTAAAAATGCACAACGTTAATATTCAAGTTTTCACTTCTGCCGGCACTACCGGAGTGCAACCCGTTGATTTTTTTAAATTTATATTATAAGTAAACATGCAATCTTATATTTTATTGACACGGCAAATTTTCTGTATGATAAAGTAAATGCGACCTTATTAAAAATGTAACATTGCAAAAATCATAATAGAATATGGTTGCGAAAATGTCTTACGATGATGCAAAAAAGTAGTATACCTACTAGTTTGCTCAAATTGAATATACCATAATTAAAGTAGATAAATAATTTACTATTTGTAGGATTTTTAGATAATAGTTATGTATAAGCACTTGACCTGAGATACAGGTTTATTCCTAGTTCAGGTAGAATCCAATTATTTCTTACCTACCTCTAGTTTAAGGCCCTAGTTTGTAAATACGAGTATTTATGTAATTTCAATAAATCAATTTCAATTTATGTACCAGGCCATCCGAAAAAGACGAACGTCGCTACTCCCTCTTCGACGGCGACGTGGACGCCCTCTGGATAGAGAACATGAACTCAGTAATGGACGATAACAAGCTGCTGACGTTAGCCAATGGCGAGCGGATCCGCCTTGCGCCATATTGCGCGCTACTCTTTGAAGTCGGTGACCTGAACTATGCTTCGCCCGCGACTGTGTCTAGGGCAGGCATGGTGTTCGTCGATCCGAAGAATTTAGGCTACGAGCCTTATTGGGATAGGTTTGTATATAAGGTGTCGTTTTGCATCCTTGTCAAATTCATGGAAGTAACTATGCTACTGATTCTCGATACGAATCAATAATAAAATAAGTAGGTATTTTTTTTTCTTCTAATTTTCGTAAATCGGCATGTATGGGACACGCATTTTAAAACGCGGCCGGTGTTGGACCGCACTGTAACTGCCCTTTTAGGGCCGTCATACACGGACTGCTTGAAGCAGTCAGGATGGAATGCTTCAAGCTGCGACTGCATAATGAACTACAGTCTCGCTCGAGCAGTTGCAACTGCTTCGGGCGGTCGTGCGGTCAAGCAGTCGCCAGGCATACACTGACTGCTCGAGCGGTCGACTGCTCTCGCGCAGCTACCTGATTTGAATGACGAGCAGTTGGTCTCAACTGCTCCAGCAGTTATCAATGGCAGCTTCAAGCTGTTGACTATGACTGCAAGAGCGGTCCGTCTATGTTGATCAATAGCTAACTGCTCGAGCAGTCCGTGTATGTCGGCCCTAAGGGCGCGTTCACATTTAACGTTCGTTTTACAGTTCCGTTAAAACGTGTATGTTATTAGCATATGTAGTTGTATGAGCGAGTTCACACATAATACAGTATTCCGGATCCAGTAGAAAATACCGATCCGACAAAATAAGCAGCAATCCGTTTTACAGGTCCGTTTAAACGTATGTGTTATTAGCGTATGTAGTTGTATGAGCCAGTTCACACATAATACAGTATTTCTGATCCAGTATACTGATCCGATCTCTTAAAATCAGTCCTGTGTGTAAACTATCTCCAGTAGCGACGGATCCGTTAAAAAGGATCCTATAAATGCTGTGTGAATACTATCTCCAGTAGCGACGGATCCGTTAAAAAGGATCCTGTAAAAACGTACGTATATGTGTACGCGCCCTTACACACACATAAAAACGCGGCCGCTTATACGATACCATAACGCGATTCTGTTCTTTGAAAGTGGTGTATTCTTAAATACTGTCAAACTTAAATAACTAAAAAAACAAGTATGTATTCATTATTTACCAGGGATCATAATTTTATTTCATTATTTATAACAGCATTTGAGTATTTCAAAGCAGCCTCCCGAAATTTGACGAGTTTGCAAAACAACAGCTTGTGTAAACTTAAAAAAATCGGTTATTCAAAATGCACTATGTTATTCCAACTTCACTAAATATGAACTTAAATTAATTTTCACACCACCTGGTCAATAATTGCAAATTATATGTCATATACCTCGAGAAGCACGTTAAGCCGTTGGTCCCGGCTGTCATTCTTGGATATTTGACAGTCGTTACGGGTCGTCAGAAGCCCGAAAGTCTAATAACCAGTCTAACCAAGGGGTATCGTGTTACCCAGTAACTGGGTTGTGGAGGTCAGATAGGCAGTCGCTCCATGGAATATCTCCATATAAAATACTGGTATTCAGCTGCATCCGGTTAGACTGGTAGCCGACCCCAACATAGTTGGGAAAAGCAAGGCAGATTTATGTCATGCAAACCTAACCTGTGTGTAATGGTGTGCCTTTTAGTCTGTGCTAAATAAATTTATTTTCTTTCTTTCTTCTTTCTTCCTAATGTACAGACGCCAGCTACTACAATCTGTCAAATTTCTTTAATAGATTTTCAACTTTATCGCTAAAGCATTAAGGTTCAAAGTTGATTGGGAAAATTTTACAGTTTCGGTTAACTTGATGTGCTGGCGTCTGTACATAAGTCATTATGGCACTTAGTTTAGCCGGTCAAAATTATTGTACTGAATTTCATTAAAACCCGCTGAACAATAATGTGATTTATATTAGGAACCTTAACTAGAAAATTGCCTCACAGAAGGTGTGAAAAGTAGAGTATTCTTCTCGGGGATAAAACTGTCCTCGTCTTGGGCAAGCTTGAATCCCTCGCTGCACTTAGGATACTAATCTAATCGCTTCGCTCAGGAGTAACTTTGAGCGTTACGCTCGGAATTCCAACTAGCGCCCCTGAAATAATACACGGGTTTATATATTAGTGAAGAATAATATTATTTTAGTTTCAATAACATTTTCGAGTTGGTAATAAATTTCATGCAGGTAACATACCGGGGGCGTAGCTCAGATGGTAGAGCGCTCGCTTAGCATGCGAGAGGTACCGGGATCGATACCCGGCGCCTCCAAATCATTTTTGTTTTTTGTTATTAATTTATCAATTAAACAAGGCCATTGAGCCAGTTTTTGTAATGCGAACTATATTTCAACTACTTTTTAAGTTCTTAATAAAAAAAAACTGACTTACGCACCTAGTTGACAATTTTGACTTTAGTCGGAATAAAGTTCGAAATACAACTGACTCGAAGGTAACTTGTTTTATAATGTCGTGTCCTGCCGGTCGATTCTGTAAAAATCTCACCGTGAAAACTCAAGTGAAGTGAACTTGATGTGAGTCAGTAGTGTCAATCCCTAGCATTATTTGGAATGACAGCTCACTCCACGCTCACTTCACCTAAGTTTTCACGGTGAGATGGTTACAGAATCGCACTGCTGTTGTGTGCCTTTTAAACTATGCTGAATAAAGAAATATCCGTAATTTTTCTGAGGCGGGTTCTGTTTAACCCTTCCTCTTTCTCCATACAGATGGCTCCGTGGCCGCAACAACGAGCTGGAACGTGAGCAACTGAAAGGCATGTTCGACCACTACGTGGCGGGCGCCATCAACTACATCGTGTTCGGCATGTTCGGGCTGCAGCAGCAGACGCCGCTCAAGACTATTGTGCCGCAGACGCCGCTTAACTTAGTCAGTATACAAAGTTCATCCTCGTCATCATTCGCTTACCTTTATTCCGATTTATTTGCGGTCAGGGCAACATGAATTTTTTCCATACTTCACCCGTGTCTCGGAAATCTCGTTCAGCCGTTGGTCCTGCACCTCAAGGCCAATTCTCGTAATTTAAAACGTTCAAAATCTAGTCGCAGTCTCATCTCGGCGACAAACAAATGTCAAAAACTTGTCAAAATGTAGGGAAATTAGAAGTATTTTTTGACAGATTGAGACAGATCAGACTGTGATCGTTCTTAAAATTACGAGAATTGCCCCTCTTATCTCTCCGGTCATGTCGGATTGCCATCTTTGAGGACTATGAGAGTGAGGATACCCCTTGGTAAGACTGGTCGTCAGACTTTCGGGCTTCTGACTACCCGTAACGACTGTCAAAGATCCACGAATGACAGCCGGGACCAACCGCTTAGCGTGCTTTCCGGAGCACGGAAACACGGGAATGCAAACTAGTTTATTTGCCAAAAAACTGCCACGAATAATATGTAGATCCAACGTGACACTGACCTGCAAATTGCAAAAAAACGTAAGTAAATTTGCTTTTCGCGGGCTACCTTAGCGCATTCCCCTTAACCGATATATACATTACCAGGTAGTGCAGCTATGCTACATGATCAGCGGGTTGCTCCCCAACAGGGAAGATGCCAACGAAGAAGTTAACACGTCTGTCGTCGAATGCGTGTTCATGGTGGTAAGTATATAGATTATAGACAATGCGCGTCTTGTGACTCTTTATGTTATTGTAATAAGGTTTAAATTGGAATGATTGTCGCGGAGCTGAGGCGAACTTCGTACCGCCTCATGTTATACCATAGAAAATGTATGAGAAAATTAATCTTCATTTTTTTTCTTTTTTCGTGAATTTTCCATGTTTTATTAGATATTCTGCTATTCTGGGCGGAGACAAAACCAACAAATCACAGGTCATAAAAATCGGTCCAGCCGTTCTGTTCAGTTGTAAATAGTGTAACTAACCCGACTTAATTTTTATACAAGGTGTCGTTGTGCATCCTCGTCAAATTCAAGGAGGTAACTATGCTACTGATTCTTGGCACGAATCAATAATAAAATAAGTATGTATTTTTTTTTTCTAATTTTCGGAAATCGTCGTGTGTAGGACACGCATTTTAAACGCGGCCTGTGTGAGAACTCACTGTAACTGCCCTTTTACACACACAAAAAAACGCGGCCGCTTATACAATATCATAACGCGATTCTGTTCTTTGAAAGTGGTGTATTCTGAAATACTGTCAAACTTATATAACTAAAAAAACGAGTACGAGTATGTATTCATTATTTACCAGGGATCGTAATGTTATTTGATTATTTATGTCTTTCATAACAGCCTCCTGAAATTTGACGACGATGCAAAACAACAGCTCGTATAGATTACTAGCGGACCCGTTAAACATCGTCCTACCCGACCGGGTCCAATTGTGTTTTCAAACCATCCAGGAACCCATTGAAATATACCCACAACATTTCGTCTAAATCGGTCTAGCCGTTTAGGAGTTAGGTGACAAACACACGTACAGAAGAATTATATATATTAATATTAAGATAAGATTGACACTGAAGCTCTTGAACGTGGTTTAGTTTACATAGATGTGCTAAACTCGTTCACTTTGATTGGGGAAATTGTCCCTTCGTCCGTAAATAATGCGCGTCAGAGGTCTATGAGGTATTATTATTATTTGAGAACAGAGCAAGATAAAACTAAGTCTCATTTGTTTAATAAAATTAACACATGTTTTATCTCTTATCTTATCAGATAATTTTGAACAAATTAATGTTTATTGCTTAAGATTTTCAAGGTAGCGTCATATCAATGTCACGTACTCACAATGCCAATTTATTATTTAATAAAAATAACATTCTCTTTCATTTCTGAGTTGGTGACGAATTTCGTGAAGTTGACGTATCGGGGGCGTAGCTCAGATGGTAGAGCGCTCGCTTAGCATGCGAGAGGTACCGGGATCGATACCCGGCGCCTCCAAATTCTTTTTATATTTTGGGAGTTAGAAGAAACATCCAATATCTTTACAATATTATATTACATATAAAAATAACATTATACAATATTAATACAACCACAATTTAGAATTCCACAAGTTTCAGTCCCGGAATTGCTCATGTCACAGCTATTTTATTTGTATTTTTTTACAAATTATCGACACTTACTAGTAACTTATTCAGAAAATATTACATAATCAATAGTTCTGAACGTTATTATTTAAGGACATTTTCATGGGTGCTGTTCATTTATTACACGCACGTAAGACTATCTGAGGGGAGAGGATCCAAACAAGTCTTATTTTTTCTTACATAGGGGGGGGAGGGGTCTATATTATTCTTACGTAAGATCACAAAAGTAAGCAAAAAATTATAAGTTCAAAGTAAATGGCTACTTGTTCATTGCAATTTTGGTAAATACTGATCTTAAGTAAGATTCAAAGGTTCATTCAAGTCTTTTTTTTATTCTTTCGTAGGGGGGGGGGGGGTGTTAATACTGATTACACGTACTATGTAAATGTAAATATAGAGAATACTGACAAGTACGTGTAATCAGTATTACCACTTTTTTTTTTTCATAATTTGATTTTCGCAAGCAGGCTCATCTAAAGCTAAACGTTACAAGATCTGTAATTTTTGTTTACTGATAGCGTCGTTACCGGGTCAGATGGGTTTGCTGCACTATAACGTTGGTAAAATTACAACAACAACATATATACAGGCTGGCGGGACATCGACGCACAACCTGTTACCATGGATATGGATTCACTCCTTTATTCTGAATCCTTCTGAGTTGAATTTTCTTGTCGACTATTAAAGAGAAAATTAGCTACTTATTAATACCTATCGTACCTATAGCGTACCTAGTAATTGCAGTTTGCTATAAAACAACTGCTTTTTTCAATAACATAATTTCTAGGTCTAGAATCATGTGCTGAATTCTTGGTTACAGTTTGCGCGCCACCCTGCCACCCTGTATTGTATAATAAATAACATAACATTATACCTCATGTTTGTTAAATCTTAGTTTAGTATTTTTCTGTATTTTGTAGCATGTAACTATTTTTGTCCCTAATAAATAAATAAGTAAATACCTCTTTTCCACACGGGCGTTGCGTCGGCGCTGCAACGCCTGAGCGGTGACGTCATCGCAGCGCTTGTGTAGTGCTCGCAGACAGACAGTCGCTGCGACGACGCAACGCATTGGCAACCCCCGTGTGGCATCGCTCTTAGGGTTAAGCAGAGCTAACGGCGAGGTGTAAATACGGGTTTAGTAATAATATTGCGTGTTTATTTCAGTCGATGTATAACAGCCTCGGAGCCTCCATTGTTGACGATGGCCGCCTGGACTTCGACGTGTACATCAAGAAAGCTTGCCCAATGATGCTAGTCGAAGATACGCCGGAGAAGAAAGCCACTACAAGTAATTAAACGATTATTATGTATTGGTAGGTAATTTAATGTAAAAAAAATTCAAAAGGCGGCCAAGTGCGAGTCGGACTCGCACACTGTTCCGTATCACAAAGCAAAAAAACGCCGAAATCAACACGTTTCTTGCATGGAAACCCCTTGAATTTCTAACCTTATTCTATTTTTATTATTTGTTGTTATAGCGGCGATAAATTTACAGACTCTGTGAAAATTTCAACTATCTACCTATTACGGTTCATGAGACACAGCCTGCTGACAGACTGACGGACGGACGGGCGGACAGCGGAGGCTTAGTAATAGGGTTCCGTTGGCACCCTTTGTGTACGGAACCCTAAAAAGCAAAAGCCTTCCAGTAGCCTTTCAGTTTTCTTTAAACTGCATGCATATTAAGCGATAGTATCGTAATTCATTCAGATGGCGAAATTAAACTACGTATTGCTAAAAATAAAGTATCTTAAGGTCTTTCTTTCTATATTGGATAATAGACAACTTTCGTTTTTCTTCTAAATGTAGTTTACGTTAAGAATAAAAAATAAAAAGCCAACCTCACGCGGTGAAGTGGTGGCTGGAAATAATAACAAACATTCCTAATGTTTGTTATTATTTCCTGCCGCGAAGCAAAGGGATTTCCTCTCTAAAAGATGACGAGAGCTTTGTCCACATACCTGTATCCGCACAAGGTGTTGGCACCACTCGAAATTCCTTCTTCCAATTACATTTAGGGAAATAGAAAAACAAACACAGATTTATTATTTAACGGTTATTTAATTTTAAAAAAAATAGTTCTAATGTAAATAGGAACAATAAATAGTAAAAAGGAAGGCATAATAGAGCACAAAAAATACACAAAAAAAATATAAAAACATGTTATTTTAGAAATTATCTATTTTTTAATGAAAAAAACAAAAGCCAACGTCACGCGGTGTTCCCAGGCGGTCACCCATCCAAGTACTGACCGCGCCCGATGTTGCTTAACTTCGGTGATCGGACAAGAACCGGTGTATTCAACGTAGTATGGACGTTGGCGATAACTACACCGAAAATTTACTTCATAAACCGTGAAACAAAATTGTTGAAAATAGGATGTTCTTTGCGCGACAACAAAGGGATTGCCTACCTGATGGGTGACGAAAGCTTTACCCACATATTTGTATCGGCACAGAGTCATGGCACAACTCGAAATTCCTTCTCTCAATTATCTGGAAAAGGAAAAAATCACTGACAGTTATTTAATTTGTAAATAAAATAACTCTAGAAAATTAATACAAATGTAAATAAGAACAATAATTAGTAAAGGGGTTAGGCATAATAGAGCACAAAATCTGCTTTTACTGGCAATAGCGCCGATTCCCTTGTTCACAAATTAAAATAAATTTAAGTTCAGTGCATCTTTTTCATTAAGAAAAGGACAAAAGATTAATATTAGTTTAGTCCTGTCAAATTAAGATACTTCATAGACAAATTAGACGTGATTAAAAACATGGCTACTAAAAATACGTCAATTTACGTCAGACACTGACTAATTTGCGCTGGGAGATTTCAAAACAAGCAGATTATGTTTAAGAAAATGCAAATTTTAGTGATACTGTAATGGGAAATTGTTATTTTAAAATGAAATAGTTAAAAACCAACGTCACGCGGTGTTCCCAGGCGGTCACCCATCCAAGTACTGACCGCGCCCGATGTTGCTTAACTTCGGTGATCGGACGAGAACCGGTGTATTCAACGTAGTATGGACGTTGGCAATAACCATACCGAAAAGAACAATGTCCAAAATGTATGGACACCGTCCCCACCCTTGTAGCACTTTAAAACCTATGTTAATCGAAGGGCCATAGTCATCTTATCATTTTATTGTATGACAGCGAAACAGAAATGTGCATCCGAAAAAAGTTATATCGACATGAAGAAACCGGTATCAGTCAAAATAATAATTATGTTACAGATCACGATGCTTTTCTTTTTTTAATTATTACTGTGAGACGATTTCATTCGGAGCTTTCAAACAACTCTTTGGAATTAAATGGTGCACGGGAACAACTCACGGAGCAGAAAAAAGTTCAATGAAGAATTCTGCTGAATAACATTTTTGTGAAGTAACT
Organism: Apamea sordens; assembly: GCA_945859715.1. Lineage (NCBI taxonomy): Eukaryota > Metazoa > Arthropoda > Insecta > Lepidoptera > Noctuidae > Apamea > Apamea sordens. The sequence continues at coordinate 6,446,836 of OX244002.1, forward strand.
ATTGACGTATTTTTTAGGAGTTTTCAAATAAAAATACCATCTTATCAATTTTTTTTTTTGTTTTATTCCAAAGAGTTGTTTGAAAACTCGGAATGAATTCATCCCACAGTAATAATTAAAACAGAAAAGCATCGTGATCTGTAACATAATTATTATTTTGACTGATACCGGTTTCTTCATGTCGATATAACTTTTTTCGGATACACATTTCAGTTTCGCCGTCGTACAATAAAATGATAAGATGGTTATGGCCCTTCGATTAACGTAGGTTTTAAAGTGCTACAAGGGTGGGGACGTTTTGAACATTGTTCTTTACTTCAGAAACTGTGCAACAAAAATTGTTAAAAATAGGAATACGTATGTTAACATTTCCTGCCGCGACAGCTATTGATCCTTGATGGATGACGAAAGTTTTACCCACATATTTAAATCGGCACAGGGACTTGGTACAACTCAAAATTTCTTCTCCACATTATCGGGAAATGGAAAAAAAAACTGATTATTATTTATCTGTTATTTAATTTGTAGTAAAAATATATAAAATAGCTTTAACAAATGAGTACTAATGTAAATAATAACAATAAATAAATAAAAGGGAAGGCATATTAGAGCACAAAATCTAGACGAACAGGTTTTACTGGCATTCAAACTGACAACAGGCGAAATAAGCAGAAGGCCAATTCTCGTAATTAAAAACGTTCAAAATCTAGTCGAAATCTCATCTCAACGACAATCAATGTCAGAAACTTGTAAAAAATGGGAAAACCGAGGTATTTTTGTCAAATTGCGACTGAGATCAGAGGGGCAATTCTCGTAATTTTAAGAACGTTCAGTCTGATCTCAGTCTCAATCTGTCAAAAATACTTCTAATTTCCCTACATTTTGACAAGTTTTTGACATTTGTTTGTCGCCGAGATGAGACTGCGACTAGATTTTGAACGGTTTCAATTACGAGAATTGCCCCTCAGATCAAAGTATTTATTATAATACTTTGGTCTGAGGGGCAATTCTCGTAATTTTAAGAACATTCATTCAGAAGGCCAATTTTAGTGATAATATCTTGGGAAATTGTCCTTTTTAAAATAAAAAAATAGTTAAAAAGCAAAAGCCAACGTCACGCGGTGTTCCCAGGCGGTCACCCATCCAAGTACTGACCGCGCCCGATGTTGCTTAACTTCGGTGATCAGACGAGAACCGGTGTATTCAACGTAGTATGGACGTTGGCGATAGCTGTGCCGAAAATTAACTTTACAAACTATGTAACAAAAATTGTTAAAAATAGGAATACGTATGTTAATATTTCCTACCGCGACAGCTATTGATCCCTGTTATATGACGAAAGTTTTACCCACATATTTATATCGGCACAGGGTCTTGGTACAACTCAAAATTCCTTCTCCCTATTATCTGGAAAAGGAAAAAAAAAATACTCTTATATTATTTATCGGCTATTTAATTTGTAAAAAAAAAATGTTTTAGGCAAATTAATGTAACTAAGAACAATAAACAGTAAAGGGGGAAGGCATTAAGCTACACAAAATATACACTTACTGCTGTGCCCTAAATAATTGTCTTTTACCTTTTGAGGGCTAGAATATTTCAAAATAAGCAGGTCAGATTTTTTGTTATGTTTAGGAAACTTATCGTTTTAGAAAGTGCAATAAAATAAAAGATATGTTGGTAAAAAAGCAAAAGCCAACGTCACGCGGTGTTCCCAGGCGGTCACCCATCCAAGTACTGACCGCGCCCGATGTTGCTTAACTTCGGTGATCGGACGAGAACCGGTGTATTCAACGTAGTATGGACGTTGGCGATAACTGTACCGAAAATTTACTTCACAAACTGTGTAACAAAAATTGTTAAAAATAGGAATACGTATGTTAATATTTCCTACCGCGACAGGCGCGACAGCTATTGATCCCTGATAGATGACGAAAGTTTTACCCACATATTTATATCGGCACAGGGTCTTGGTACAACTCAAAATTTCTTCTCCACATTATCGGGAAAATGAAACAAAACACTGATTATTATTTAGCTGTTATTTAATTTGTAAAAATATTTAAAATAGCTTTAGCAAATGAGTACTAATGTAAATAATAACAATAAATAAATAAAAGGGAAGGCATAATAGAGCACAAAATCTAGACGAACAGCTTTTTTTTTACTGGCATTGAGCACCGCGCGAGTTGAGACTGCGACTAGATTTTGAACGTTTTCAATTACGAGAAGTGCCCCTGAGATCAAAGTATTTATTATAATACTTTGATCTGAGGGGCAATTCTCGTCCCGGCTTGGGCGGGGCACCGCCGTGTCCTCGTGGCGGCGATCGGCGGCAGCGATCTCTCGCGTCCGGCCCTGGTCCAGGCAATGGTACGGAGCGAGAGTGAATGGGAGGCCGTCACCTCCTTCTGCGAAGCAGTAATGCTCGCAAAGGAGGAGGCGGAGCGCGTGAGGGAGAGGCAATCGCTGCGCCCTCACGCCCCTAGCCGCCGTAGGAGACGCCCTGGACGGGAGTCAATAGCCGACTCCCGGCCACCGTAGGCCCGGGCTTGCGGGCGGCGAGCAATGGGCAGCTCGCCGCCCGGTAAGGACCAGGCCCGGGTCGACGGCGTGTTGTGTTCCACGCGCGCTTCAAAGACATGTCAGCACGAACTGACGGGGTCCGCTAGGGCCGTTGCCTGCCAGGACCGCCAGTTGTTCGAAAGAGATACCGTGGCCCCTGGCACAGGCAACTGAAGGAACACGGGTGGGTTTTAGTCAGTATAAGTCTGACACTCCCTTCCGCTCCGCCCAGAGCGGGAGAGGTCATTTGATGATTTCCCACCCAACAAAAAAAAAAAAGGCAATTCTCGTAATTTTAAGAACATTCATTCAGAAGGCCAATTTTAGTGATAATCTCTTGGGAAATTGTCCTTTTTAAAATAAAAAATAGTTAAAAAGCAAAAGCCAACGTCACGCGGTGTTCCCAGGCGGTCACCCATCCAAGTACTGACCGCACCCGATGTTGCTTAACTTCGGTGATCGGACGAGAACCGGTGTATTCAACGTAGTATGGACGTTGGCGATAGCTGTGCCGAAAATTAACTTCACAAATTGTGAACAAAATTGTTGAAAATAGGAATGTATGTTAATATTTCCTGCCGCGACACCAAAGGCAAGGCAATGCATTTGCTGTCGCGCCCTGATAGATGACGAAAGCTTTACCTATACCTATATTTGTATCGGCACAGGGTCTTGGTACAACTCAAAATTCCTTCTCCCTATTATCTGGAAAAGGAAAAAAAGAAACTCTTATATTATTTATCGGCTATTTAATTTGTAAAAAAAAATGTTTTAGGCAAATTAATGTAACTAAGAACAATAAACAGTAAAGGGGGAAGGCATTAAGCTACACAAAATATACACTTACTGCTGTGCCCTAAATAATTGTCTTTTACCTTTTGAGGGCTAGAATATTTCAAAATAAGCAGGTCAGATTTTTTGTTATGTTTAGGAAACTTATCGTTTTAGAAAGTGTAATAAAATAAATAAATAATAATGTTGGTAAAAAAAGCAAAAGCCAACGTCACGCGGTGTTCCCAGGCGGTCACCCATCCAAGTACTGACCGCGCCCGATGTTGCTTAACTTCGGTGATCGGACGAGAACCGGTGTATTCAACGTAGTATGGACGTTGGCGATAACCGTACCGAAAATTTACTTCATAAAGCATGAAACAAAATTGTTGAAAAATAGGATGTTCTTTGCGCGACAGCAAAGGGATTGCCTACCTGATGGGTGACGAAAGCTTTACCCACATATTTGTATCGGCACAGAGTCATGGCACAACTCGAAATTCCTTCTCCCTATTATCTGGAAAAGGAAAAAAAATACTCTTATATTATTTATCGGCTATTTAATTTGTAAAAAATATGTTTTAGGCAAATTAATGTAACTAAGAACAATAAACATTAAAGGGGGAAGGCATTAAGCTACACAAAATATACACTTACTGCTGTGCCCTAAATAATTGTCTTTTACCTTTTGAGGTCTAGAATATTTCAAAATAAGCAGGTCAGATTTTTTGTTATGTTTAAGAAAATGATCGTGTTAGGAAGTGTAATAAAATAAAAGATTTGTTGGTAAAAAAAGCAAAAGCCAACGTCACGCGGTGTTCCCAAGCGGTCACCCATCCAAGTACTGACCGCGCCCGATGTTGCTTAACTTCGGTGATCGGACGAGAACCGGTGTATTCAACGTAGTATGGACGTTGGCGATAGCTGTGCCGAAAATTAACTTCACAAACTGTTAAACATGTTTTTTTCAATTTGCAAGTCAGTATCAGTTTGTATGTTGATCTAAATATGATTTTTGGCCGTAAAAAAAATATTTATTTATGGAATTATAGTCATAAAAATCATCAATACATCTCTCTTTAATGTCATATTACCCTATTGAATGACTATTTCATGAAATCATGACATTTGAGGCCAATTCTAACTTAATTAAGGTGTTGTTTGCAGATTATAATTCGGTAAAGCCTTTATTACTATCGCGTTCTGACCAGCAAATTGCCAAAAACGCAATGAAATTTGAATTTCGCGGGATAGTTGTAAAAATAACACAGCAGGATTTGAATAGACTCTAGGTAAGTGAACCTTCCTAAAATTCACAGAACACTTCCCAATGGGCTACCCATCACTTTACGACTACTGCCTGGAACTGACTACACAGACCTGGGAAGCTTGGGAGTGGCTGGTGCCAGAGTACGTTCACGACCGAGATATGAAGTTCCCTGATATCCTGGTACCCACTGTGGACACTTTGAGACTTACCTGGCTCATCAAGATTATGGAGAGCGTGAGTATTTTAATAGGGCATTTGACATTACTGTTACCTACTGTTAGCCTGCATCATACCACTGCTGGGCAAAGGCGTCTCCCCATGACTTCCGTGGTGGTTATTTTAGCCAACAGCTTATTGGACCAAAATGTAAATTTAAGGTAGAGAGCAAACACATGCCACACTAAAACAAGTACAATAATGACAATACTACGAACTAAAGTCACCAATAGAACCTAAATACTGATTTTAAAGTGATCGAATGTGTAATATATTATGGTATTGGCGCTCTTATTATGTACTTTGATGATGATGCTTGATGTGCTGGCGTCTGCCAGCACATCAAGCTACCCGAAACTGTCAAATTTCCCCAATCAACCTTGAACCGTAATGTTTTAGCGATAAAGTTGAAAAATTATTAAAGGAATTTGACAGTTTGTAGTAGCTTGATGAGCTGGCGTCTGTACTTAATAAATGAATAACAAAGCCCGCAAAACAAGCAAGTGGTAATAAACCGGCGCGTGGTAGACTACAGCCCACTCCCACTCATAGAGAGGAGGCCTGTGCCCCAGCAGTGGGCACATTACAGTCTGATTATAAAAATGAACCGGCCATATTTGCAATAGCATCGACGACCGTTGGCTGATGACGCGGCTATCCCGTGTTCTTGAGTGTAAGCCGATAATCGTAATATCTCTAAACTCTGCAGTCTTAGTTAATTATCTTGATTGTCTACAGGTAGAACGGCCCGTGCTACTAGTCGGTGAAACGGGGACATCAAAAACTGCTATAATCTCGAACTATCTACGAGGATTGCCTGCAGAAAAATATGTAAGTACCCGCTTATTAGATTGTCACTTGTAAGCAGCCCTTACCATATATACAAGGTGTAACAGAATAAACGCAGGTCCTGAAAGTAACATAGGTAATTTAAAATTTATTATGTTTTTTGCCATACTGACCGCCGATTGAGTCAAAGAAAATTAAATCTTATTTTAAGGCAATAAGACTTCAATTTTAAATTAATAAAGTAATCAACACGATTTTCTTAGTAAAAAACTTAATTAATTAGTATTAAAAAATAATAATTAATTAAGTTTTGTTCATTGTGTTATGCTTTTAACTCTGTACTCTAATTGGGGTGTATGAGAAATTATCTATATATATAAAATTCAAAGTCCTGACTGACTGACTGACTGACTGACTGACTGACTGACTGACTGATAGATCAACGCACAGCCTAAACCGCTGGTCCTAGAGACATGAAATTTGGAGGGTGTATTCTTCGTGAAGAGTAGGCATCCACTAAGAAAGGATTTTTCGAAATTCCACCCCTAAGAGGGTGAAAAGGGGGGAATTCGTTTGTATGAAAAATCTTATTCCTTGAGTTAATAAACTTGAAACTTGGCACGAATACTTATCTAAATAAATTATGAAGATTGTCAGTTTTTTTTCTTCTAAACTACCCCCCAATAAGGGATTGGGGGGTTTCAAAGTTTGTATGGAAGAATTTTAGCGCGCAGTCCGATTTACTCGAAACTCAGTATTTATACCTAATATTGAAAGTAAAGAATAATGTGTATCAGGGTTTTTTGAAAATCTACCCCTGACGGGCTGAAATGGGGTAGTCAATTTTTCAGGGGAGGATTTTACTGCATGGCTTGATTAACTCGAAAATTAGTATAAATAATCTTTGAGTCAAGTTATGAATACATCCCAAACTATTTTTTTTTTAATTCCACCCCTGTGGGGGTGAAAAGCGGGGATACAGTTTATATGAGAAATCTTCTTCATTAGGTTAATAAACTTGAAACTTTTCAAGAATACTCGCCTAAGTAAGTAATAAAGTTTATTATTATAAGTTTTTCAAAACTACCCCTCAAAGGGGGATAAAGGGGTGTTGAAGTTTGTGTGGAATAATTTGAATGCGCGGTCCGATTAACTCGAAACTCTGTTTATACTTAAGACCGAAAATAAAGAGTAACATGTATCAGGGTTTTTCGAAAATCTACCCCTAACGGGTTGAAAAGGGGTAGTTAATTTTACAAGGGAGGATTATAATGCGTGACTTGATTAACTCGAACATTGGTATAAATAATCTTTGAGACAAGTTATGAATAATCCCAAACGATTTTTCAAAATTCCACCCCATGTGGGGGTGAAAAGCGGGGGATACAGTTTATATGAAAAATCTTATTCATTTAGTTATTAAACTTGAAACTTGGCAAGAATACTTGCCTAAGTAAGTAATAAAGTTTATCATTACAAGTTTTTCAAAACTACTCCTCAAAGGGGGATTATAGGGGTGTTAAGTTTGTGTGGAAGAAATTTAATGCGCGATCCGAGTAACTCGAAACTCAGTATTGATACTTTTGACAGAAAATAATCTATACTTATAATAAATCTGTAGAAGTGAAAATTCTGTACATTGAAAATATCAAAAAAATAAATGGCATGGGGTGTTACTAGACCGACACCGAACCCAAAAATGTGATTAAAAATTTTTTTGTCTGTCTGTTTGTTCAGGCATCACGCAGAAGCTACCGGTTCGATTACGATGAAACTTGGTATAATTATTCTTTAATATCCTGGGCACCACACTGGGTACTTTTTATCCCGGAAAAGTATATACAATAAAAAACAAACTTAATTTTGCGGTTAGATCCCTAGACCCATTACTGTGTCAACCGCAAATAATAAGTTTGTCGTAGGTTACGTTACCCGCAGTGGAGTTCATTTTTATTACTTTTAGTTTTTAGAGTTATTTAGGTTTATTTTCATATAAGTCGTAGGTATAGATTTTAATTTTAAAGTATAGGTAGCATATTTGATAGTGTACGTAGTGACCGTAGGTTATTTTATAATACTGTTAGGTAGGATTAGTCATTCGTATAGATATTAGTTTTTAGGGATTTTGCTTATTTATTGAGTTTAGATTAGTTATCATCAGAAATAGGTTTATTTAGGTAGGTATTTAATTTTCTGTCATTGTTTTTTTTTTTTAATTATGTAGGTACTTAGGTAAAGATATCATATAGGTACCCTCTTAATCACCACTAATGAGACACAATTGGTTTTCTATTGTTATTAGCCACAAAGGGCCCGCGAGATAGATGGCATTCTGGGGAAGCACATACATTTTATCCTGTTAGCACGTTCCCGTGGGATAATTTCCGACATCCACGCGGGCGAAGCCGCGGGCAGAAGCTAGTGTTACATATAGGTATTGTCTAAGCATATTTTCCCTCAACTTGTTATATTTTTGTGTGTGTTCTTTTTTGGCGTCATGCTTACCGCAAATAAACGTATTTCCTTCATTTCTTTCTTACCAATAAATGCAGACTAAACAGAAACAACATTGACATCTCTTATTTTCATCTAATCTGTCCATCATAAAAAGTATGTTGGAATTTCTTTCCTACGAAATGGATGGGGAAACCTTTTTTGCGATTTCTGAATTTTCTAGTTCTCAAACCTGAGACAGAGTCCGACAGAGATTTTTGATTCTCATCAGAAACAGGACCGATTGGCATTAAAAAAAGTTTTTGTGAAAACTGCCCATTTTCTTGCGGACTGTAATTTTTTAATATCTGTCAATGCAGATCAACATGTCTCAAACAGTTAAGGACAGTCTCCTTAGACCGTTTTCCTGTAGCTACAACGGTTAAGATACCTGCCCTTACCGCCTCGTCTCAAAAATCCAGCCTGTACAGGATTTCCTAATAGAAATCCTAATAATTCTGCTAAATGCAGTGATCGAACCAAGACCTCAGCAGTCGTACTTATTTGCTACAACTAAGCCAACCAGAATGTAGATAGTGATCAACAATTTCAAACTAGATTTCGCCAACGTCCATACTACGTTGAATACACCGGTTCTCGTCCGATCACCGAAGTTAAGCAACATCGGGCGCGGTCAGTACTTGGATGGGTGACCGCCTGGGAACACCGCGTGACGTTGGCTTTTTGCTTTTGTTTTTAACGTCCTACTTTTGGAAGAATAGGAAAATTCTTTATTAGAAAATATAGAAAGAAAGAAAATATAATAATTATGACAGTTTATTTTTAGCCATTTCACTTGCGAATATTTTTTACAAACATAATTTAATTTCGCCATCCGAATGAATTACGATACTAACGCTTAATATGCATGCAGTTTACAGCAAACTAATCAAGTACTTGCATATTTTGCGTAAGAACTGCAAAATTACAAGGTCCCGGTTAACTTATCTAGCAGTTTTTTTTTTTACTTTTCCTACCCTATCCCACAGCTGACCAATGGCCTCCCCCAAATCCTTCCAGGCATCCTTTTCTAGAAATATTAGTATATATCTATATCCTTTAAAATAAAATAAATAAATCTGGCAAATATTATCTTTTTTTTATTTTTAGCCGTTAATGTCCCACTGCTGGGCAAAGGCCTCCCTACTCTCTTCCTCATCTCTCTGTCCAGAGTAAGGACCAATCTTATCTTACCATTAATTATGTTCTACTTTTTTCTGATCGATATGGTCTGGACACTGAATTACGAGTAGTATTAGGAGCTGATAAAATAGCCAAAACAACCTGCTTTCAATTGAAAAATAAAACTCAACTCCTATTTATTTGTCTACTTATTTATATTACGAAAGCTCGCTCAGCTATTTTTAAGCCGTCCCACTTTCGCGGAAGTTATACATTACGAAATGAAACTGGTCCTATAATAAGAACGAAGCTATCTCTCTTGAACATGAACGGCTATTTGAATCTGTATTGCAACGGGGGCGTAGCTCAGATGGTAGAGCGCTCGCTTAGCATGCGAGAGGTACCGGGATCGATACCCGGCGCCTCCAAATTACTCTTTTTGTGTTTTTATAAAATGTATACTTCACGTTAGCCAAAAAATCGGAGTAAGCAGAGTTGATTGAATATGAATGAAAGTTCAATTTAAGATTAGACTTTAATTACGATACCTAGATATTATTTACTTTTTTATTACTTTTATGAACATATAGAAGCAACAAGAATAATGTACCCAGGATTTTGTAATAATATCTTGATTTAAAACAGTGTCCTTGAAGTTTCTTGCTCGTTCGTCTCCATAGAGATCTACGTTTTGGAATGGGCAACTAGCTTCAACTTTCTGACTAAATGACCGACTATTTAATTATGACAATTCAAAAGTGCCTGTAGTTTAATTGAAATAAATGCTTTGTTTTTGCGTTTGATGATATTGTTCAATGAAGGTACTTTATAACAATTTTTATGTTGTTAGAGAAAATAAAATATTAACAGATACAAATACCGTCCCAATTGTGCTTCTATTTTAATTACATTTCTATTGTTTATTCGCCTGCCGAGTATCATTCCATTAGAGCTTACTATTATGTCAAAGCTGCGGACAATTCGTGATAAGATATTGTTGAACCACATAGATTGTTTATTTTATGAAAGTGTCTAGCAAAAGATATAAGGCCTATGTAAATACTTGGATATGTTCAGGCTTTTACAAACGCACTGATATTTTCCATATGTTTGTTCTGTATGATAAATGATGAAATGATCTTATAATGTAAGGGCTGATTTTTCATCGACGAATAAAAATTATCAAATTTTTATTCGTGGAATAAAATTGACGTCTGACAGTTTTTGTATGGCAGAACTGTCAAAAATTCATTATTATTCCTCCGATAAAATTATCTGGGGTGGGAAAAATCATCCCTAAGTAGGTTTGTACTTAGGTACAAACACTTTTACACGTCAATCATATTTTAAACTACATGAGGGTGAACTATCAGCGAAAAACTAATCAGCGAAAGAAAGGTTATTTATTTAATAAAACGATATTTTAAGTTTAGTTAATAAATTAGACTAGCCATAGCCAATACTCTTCCAATCTTTTATACAAACCTGGTTCACCATTCACAGATCGTCCAACAAATGAACTTCTCCTCGCGAACATCGTCGATGGACGTCCAACGCAACTTGGAGTCCGTTGTGGAGAAGAGAACTAAGGATACCTTTGGTCCCCCGGTCGGCAAGAAGATGTTGGTGTTCATCGATGATATGAACATGCCTATTGTAAGTACCTATGCTATTTGCTGACTGAAGCTACGTTGCAGTCAGCCATAAAAAGATATATACTTATCCGTGACAATAAAATGGTTCCTTGTCCGTGCAAGGAACCATTTTACTGTCAACAACCTTTGTTCGATAACATTGTATCCACCATATTCAGGTACAAAACATAGTATATACAATTAATTTGATCAAATCAAAGTAAACATTTAGTCCCAAAACATACACCATCTCACCAAAACAGGGTAATCAATGGAGACAATGTTATGGAACAATGGTTGCAGGCTATAAAATGGTTCCATGTCTGTGTATAAGTCTTTTTTGGGCTGACTGTACATACCTTCATACAATGTATAGAACCCGTAAATATATTATGGTACTTTTTTTTTTTTGAGGATGGGAAATCATCAAATCACTCCTCCCGCTCTGGGTGGAGCAGAACGGAGTGTCAGACTTTTACTGACTAAAACCCACCCCTTAGCCCTTTATGTTCCAGGGCAGCGGTAAACCCTTTCGGATGGTCCCGCTACCCTGGCAGGCTTCGGCCCTATGGGGCCCCGTCTCTTATATTATGGTACTTCAAGTTGTATTTGGCTTTGTACAACGTCGCCTCTCGTTCTCTTTAAAAAATTCGATATTTATCTTTACGCTCGTACTCTAGGAGTCTGTTGTCCAGCAAAGAACTCAGGCCCTTTATACACACACGTTTTTCCTGCCGTGGCAAAATACGGTTTATTTGCCGTGTTTAGGCACGGTCGTCAGTGTTGTATGGATCGCTATGGAAGCTTGTTGATGGACACGTTTTTTCAATTGCGCGGTTTAAACGTCGTACCGTAAAGAAACCGTGCCGTGTATAAAGGGATATAAGGAGGATATCTTCGGCCCACCAGTGGGTAAGAATATACGCTCGTATGCATCGTGACTGACTAAACATGATGCGCCGGACGTCAGTTTGAGTATCGCCATGAAAGAGAAGAATAATTAGGTATTCAAGAAAAAGAAAACACGTACTTTTATACATGTGTATGTTAGTGACGAAAATGGTGAAAATCTTCAAAAAATATATAATATATATTTGGAGGTGCCGGGTATCGATCCCGGTACCTCTCGCATGCTAAGCGAGCGCTCTACCATCTGAGCTACGCCCCCGATATGTACTGTCACTGTAAAAAGCTATGTTGTGTGCACTTACTAGTACTACACTCACTCAATGACGAAATGACCTTTGCATTGTATTTCGAAAGAACTGGTCAGTAGTGATCAGTTATTACCTACACAATGCAGATGCCGACGGAGGGGGCTCGTGGCTAAGTAATAACAGCCGCACGGATCGATCGAAGGTTAAACTACGCTTACCGCGGTTGGTCCGTGGATGGGTTATGGGCCATCCATTACATATCGAAACCCTTCCGTGCCTCGGAAAGCACGTTAAGCCGTTGGTCCCGGCTGTCATTTGTGGAACTTTGACAGTCGTAACGGGTCGTCAGAACCCCGAAAATCTGACAACCAGTCTTACCAAGGGGTATCGTATTACCCATTAAGTAACTGGGCTGTGGATTTTCAGATAGGCAGTCGCTCCATGTAAAATACTGGTATTCAGCTGCATCCGGTTAGACTGGAAGCCGACCCCAACATAGTGGGGACAAGGCTAGGCTGATGATGAAGGCAGACGCCAACGCTTATGATGATTTAAGGTTTTGTTTTTATGACACCTAATAAGCTTTTCGAAAAAATACTATGTTATTGCCTACGAAATGCAGATGCTGATGGATCAGCATAGATCTCTCAAGGTATGAAAAACAGGGTGTAAAGTTCACTCATCCTCCATAGAAAAGGAAGGATCCTCCGACCAGACGGGTGGCGTGTCTGGTGGGTTACTGCTGTTGTTCCTGACATTGATGGGGATGTTGTATTTAAGCTATGCATGGTCGCCACCGTGGGGTATGTCAAGGGAACGGGTAGACAGACCTTGATAGTTACAAGCGAGATAAAATTACTGTTGGATATGTATCGGGGGCGTAGCTCAGATGGTAGAGCGCTCGCTTAGCATGCGAGAGGTACCAGGATCGATACCTGGCGCCTCCAACTGTGTTTCTTTTGGAACGGGTACTCTAGTAACCTTTTTTTGATCTCATAACATTATGGGAGACTTTAGTAATCATCACGGTGCAAATATTGCAACTCTGCTTTTATAACACCTTGCTACGGTATAATAAAATGGCAGGGCACCAGTGTCCTGTCCTGCGGCATTTCATTAAGTAAATCAATCAACTCGGCCCATAGCAGTCCACTGCTGGACATAACCTCTCCCATACTACGCTTGCCGATACTCGGTCTCCATTCCCAGACACAGACACTCCAGGCTTCATTAAGTATCAGTACGATAAAAATAATAATCAAACGAAAAAGTACTTACTACTACATAGCATTACGTATTGGCTAAGTTATTTCGTAAATTATTACAAAACCAGTTTGCGTACACAGCGCTTATGAAGGTTATTTCGTCATTAAGTGAGAGTGCCTGCACTCGCTATAACATTACCTATTACAGTGACAGTACATATCGGGGGCGTAGCTCAGATGGTAGAGCGCTCGCTTAGCATGCGAGAGGTACCGGGATCGATACCCGGCGCCTCCAACTTACTTTCTTTTTAAAAGTATACCTACTTCGGTAACGGTTTTTGTCGTTAACATTATCAGGGATCATAGTGACCACCATGGTATAAAATATTGCCATTATCACAAAGCATTGCTCTTTTTTTTTTTTTGCTCTCTGCCTACTCAAATACACGCACGCACATGGCGAAGGATACCTCACTGCGATACTTCGCGGGCTGCTTGGGGGTTTACCTCGACGCCTGCATGGCATTTGTATTACATGGAGGTGACATTGAGGTAGCGAGCGAGCTAAACAGCGACCGCAAGGTATCGCAGTGAGGTATCTTCGGCATGTAATTACCCTTAGGAAACTTTGGAGGTATGAGGAACAGGGTGTAAAGTTCACTCATACTCCATTGAAAAGGGAGGATCCTCCGACCAGACGGGTGTTGTGTCTGGCGGGCTATTGCCCAACGATTGATGTTGGGAAATTGTATCTATGCTAATTGCGCGGTAAACTCTGCTTACGAGATGCAGGATTTGCGTGACGTCAGTATGACGCGTTGTTCGCATGTGGCGTTGTAGATACCGCTACAAACTAAAGCTTTATTCCAAAGGTTTCTGTTTTGATGTGGCTTACCTCCGTTAGAAATAGCAGTGGCTTTACTGGAGCCGTGCATCTTCTGTACATAGTATATAACAAAGTCGCTTGACTCGTTTACATTTGTGTGCGCGCGCTTAGGTCTTCTAAATGACACAATCGATTTTGATGCAGTTTTCGACTTCATTAGAAGAATTTATTCCGGAAGGTTTAAAAACTAATATTATAAAGAGAAAATATTTGATTTGTTGTATGTTTGTTTATTACGCTTTCACGTTAAAGCGGCTGAACGGATGTGGATGAAATTTGGCACATGGGTAAACCATGACCTGAAGGGCAATTCTCGTAATTTTAAGATCGTTCACAGTCTGATCTCAGTCTCAATCTGTCAAAAAATACTTCTTATTTCCCTACATTTTGACAAATTTTTGACATTTGTTTGTCGCTGTGATGAGACTGCGACTAGATATTGAACGTTTTAAGTTACGAGAATTGGCCTTCTGGTTTAGGACATAGGATACTTTTTATCCCGATATTTCGTGTCCGTTTCGACTGCTCGGCCACAATTTCGTAGAAGCAAAACGACTACGTCAACATTACGAAGGAATTTGTAAAACACTAACAATGAAAGTCGCAAATTCGTAGATCCAATATTCAGAAAGTTGTAAAGGTTTAACCATGGCCGCGCAGTCGAAACGTGGAGAACTGCGCGGCCACGCAGTTCTCTTAAAGTTCTCTTAAACGGAGCTTCGTAGAGGTCCCATTCTTTTTGCTAACCACTGATACGATTTCGAAGAAATTGTAGACAGTATGAATAAAGCCCTAATGTTTGGAATTCACGACCTACAGAACTTAAATGCTATGGCCGCGCAGTTGACACGTGGAGAACTGCGCGGCCACGCAGTTCTCTTAAAGTTCTCTTAAACGGAGCTTCGTAGAGGGCCCATTCTTTTTGCTAATCACAGATACGATTTCGAAGAAAATGTAGACAGTATGAATAAAGCCCTAATGTTTGGAATTCACGACTTACAGAACTTAAATGCTATGGCCGCGCGGTTGAAACGTGTAAAACTGCGCTGTCACGCAGTTCTCTTAAACGGAGCTTCGTAGAGGTCCCATTCTTTTTGCTAATCACTGATACGATTTCGAAGAAAATGTAGACAGTATTAATAAAGCCCTAATGTATGGAATTCACGATCTACAGATCTTATAACCTATAATGCAAGTTATAAAAAGGGTGACCAAGATTTATGGTGCGTCAATCAGACATTTCCAAGCGTCGTTTTTGTACCACGTGGCCTATTATCATAATGAGGGAATAAGTATGCTTCATTGGATGGAGAAGTACTAAAGTAAGTAGATATAATAAAATAATACAGTTAGAATATACGAAACTATTGTTACCCTGAAGATGGAGGGACCAAGTCTTGGATTTCAAATCAGCCTACATAAAAGTTAAATATTGTAAATCTACTATTTGCAACCGTTGCACTAATTTTTCAGTACAATTAGTACTTTTTGAAGATAAACTTCACCGTAAGTCATTTGCATAATCCAAAGGTAGAAAATAGGTACTAAACATGAATACTTCGAAAAACCAAAAAATACTATCCATTAACAGGCCTGACCAAATTTTTGAATCGTCATTATGGAGGGACCAACATTTATTGCCGATATTTCTCAAATGATTCATGTTAGGGACCATCAAATTGCATATTTCTAAACTAGAATTAAGGTATTGTAATACTATATAGGTAGGTTACTCCTCCGACCAGCCTATACATATGGTCCTTTCACTTTGACGTCAAAATGGAGGGACCAAGGATTTTAAATAACATACTGTTAAATAACTACGTATACGTTGAGGTAGCTAAAATTTGTGCAAAGGTAGCAAATAGTAGATTTACAGTATAAAATTTTTATGTAGGCTGATCTAAAATCCAAGAATCCAAATCCAGTGCAGAATCAGGAGCACTACACAATCCATGATGAACAATTTATCACTGCACTGATAAAGACGCGCAAGCAGAGGGTGCTCAGGCGCGGGCGCACTCGCTCGCGCGGCTCAGGAGCCGCCGAGATAGGATAAAACACCTTCTCAAAATGTCGCATTAGTAACTTAGAATAAAATTTACCTAGATCTAAAAAAAAGTTTGTTTTTTTTCCAATTTTTTATTAAATGTCAATCATTAATCCTTTTTACAAAAAAGGTACAAGAACTTACCTACCATCTTGACGGTAACAATATTTTCGTATCTACTTACTTTGGTACTTCTCCATCCAATGAAGCATACTTATTCCCTCACTAGCTTCTGCCCGCGGCTTCGCCCGCGTGGATGTCGGAAATTATCCCACGGGAACGTACTAACAGGATAAAATGTATGTGCTTCCCCAGGATGCCATCTATCTCGCGGGCCCTTTGTGGCTAATTACAATAGAAAACCAATTGTGTAGCTCTCATTAGTGGTGATTAAGAGGGTACCTTTATGATATCTTTACCTAAGTACCTACCTAATTAAAAAAAAATAACCTACCTAAATAAACCTATTTCTGATGATAACTAATCTAAACTCAATAAATAGGCAAAATCCCTAAACACTAATATCTATACGAATGACTAATCCTACCTAACAGTACTATAAAGTAACCTACGGTCACTACGCACACTAACAAATATACTACCTACCTATACTTTAAAATTAAAATCTATACCTACGACTTATAAAATTAAACCTAAATAACTCTAAAAACTAAAAGGAATAAAAAGGTCGCACAGATAATACTGCGGGTGACGTAACCTACGACAAACTTATTATTTGCGGTTGGTACAGTAATCGGTCTAGGGATCGAACCGCAAAATTAAGTTTGTTTTTTATTGTATATACTTTTCCGGGATAAAAAGTACCTAGTGTGGTGCCCAGGATATTAAAGAATAATTATACCAAGTTTCATCGTAATCGAACCGGTAGTTTTTGCGTGATGCCTGAACAAACAGACAGACAGACAAAAAAATTTTTAATCACATTTTTGGGTTCGGTGTCAGTCTAGTAACACCCCCTGCCATTTATTTTTTTGATTATATGTAATTTTCAATGTACAGAATTTTCACTTCTACAGATTTATTATATGTATAGATATAGATTATGATAATAGGCTACGTGGTATAAAAAAGACGCTTGAAAATGTCTTATTGACGCACCATAAATCTTTTGGTCACCCTTTTTCTAACTTGCATTATAGGTTATAAGATCTGTAGATCGTGAATTCCATACATTAGGGCTTTATTAATACTGTCTACATTTTCTTCGAAATCGTATCAGTGATTAGCAAAAAGAATGGGCCCTCTACGAAGCTCCGTTTAAGAGAACTTTAAGAGAACTGCGTGGCCGCGCAGTTCTCCACGTGTCAACTGCGCGGCCATAGCATTTAAGTTCTGTAGGTCGTGAATTCCAAACATTAGGGCTTTATTCATACTGTCTACAATTTCTTCGAAATCGTATCAGTGATTAGCAAAAAGAATGGGACCTCTACGAAGCTCCGTTTAAGAGAACTTTAAGAGAACTGCGTGGCCGCGCAGTTCTCCACGTTTCGACTGCGCGGCCATTGTTAAACCTTTACAACTTTCTGAATATTGGATCTACGAATTTGCGACTTTCATTGTTAGTGTTTTACAAATTCCTTCGTAATGTTGACGTAGTCGTTTTGCTTCTACGAAATTGTGGCCGAGCAGTCGAAACGGACACGATATTTCTACGAAATCGAGAATTGTGTGGGTGATACCACGGGTCGCAGGTCGCAGCTATAAATAATAAAAATTTATAAAGCAAAGTATTAAGTATGCACTGTCTTATGTATTACCATAGGTCATTGCGTACAACGGTATTAACTGACCAATGATATAAGTTGTTACTGCTGACATAACAAAACGATTTTGCTTACACAGCGCTTATGAAGGTTATCTCATCGTCAAGGGAGAGTGCCGTTACTGCATTCGCTATACCATTACCTATTATATTTGCAGTACATATCGGGGGCGTAGCTCAGATGGTAGAGCGCTCGCTTAGCATGCGAGAGGTACCGGGATCGATACCCGGCGCCTCCAAAATCCTTTTTTTTTTGCGTGGGAGATTGGCTTACTTTATGGGTAGCTCAAAATGCGAAAAATAATACTGCTTTCATTAATCAATAATAGAATAGCAATTTTTATCATTTCGGGCTGTTTCCAATACTAGAATATGTTCACATATAGCTGTAAGTTTCCCGAATAAAATAAAACATTAAATCATATTTTAGCGTTGCCTTCAGAGTTGCCTCTCCGCTAACTATAATCATTATGGTTCCTCTCAAAGAAAAAGCATACCTATACCATAGTCAATACAGCAGTAACTCCTGGTGACTTGTACTACAGGCGTTGCTTGCAATGCCTATTTCAAGCACCAGTTTCTCACAAATGTAAACTTATCTTTAAGCTAGTTTTAAGCACTTACTGTACATTTACACACGACAACACGGTTAGCGCAGTGGCTGAGCGATCGGACTGCTGCGCTGCGTGTCGCGGGTGCGATTCCCGCACAGAACAAATATTTGCAAGTCCTACATGTATTTGTTCTGAGTCTGGGTGTTTTTCTATCTATAATATGTATGTATCTACAAAAAAAAAAAATGTATACAAGTAGTTTATCAGCCATCTTGTTACCATAACACAAGCATTAGGTTGCTTAGTTTGGGACTAGATGGCGCTGTGTGAAATGTCCAGGTATATTATTATTATTTGTGAAGAGAAAATAAATAAACTTATTATTATTAACTATCGTGTGATCTTTACAGGTGGACAAATACGGCACCCAACAACCCATAGCCCTGCTGAAGCTGCTGTTTGAGAGGAAGGGATTCTATGACCGCGGCAAAGACCTGACCTGGAAGAATATCAAGGATGTTGGCTTCTTAGCTTCTATGGGCAAGGCTGGTGGCGGGAGAAATGAGGTGAGATGAAATTTTCATTTTATTGGTCTATATGAGAGTGGAAAAGGCAAAGGCTCCCTTTCCCTTTTTGTCCAGCAGCGGGCAAAATCAAAATCAAAAGTCATTTATTTAAATTAGGCTGAGAATCAGCACTTTTCGAACGTCAAAATTTCAAAAGACAGTCCCGCGAAAACGCCCGCCCTTCACCACTTCCTAGTGCTATCGCTGGGAAGAAGAAGTGGCGCAACAAACTCCCCAGCAGCACAGCTGTCTGTTCAGTTAAAAAATACTTGGCTTAATAGATAGATAAATATGAGGGAGCTTGTAGCTAAGTAATAACAGCCGCACGGATCGATCGATCAGATTAAGCTCAGTTGCCGCGGTTGGTCCGTGGATGGGTGACCATCTTTACATACCAAGACCCTTCCCTCCGTGCCGCGGAAAGCATGTTAAGCTCTTGGTCCCGGCTGTTTTTGACAGTCGATACTGGTCGTCAGATGCCTGACAACCAATCTTAGTAAGGAGTATCGTAATACCCAGTAGCTGGGTTGTGGAGGTCAGATAGGCAGTCGCTCCATGTAAAATACTGGTCCTCACCTGAATCTGATTAGACGGGAAACCGACCGATAGTTGGGAAAAGGCTAGGCAGATGTTGAGATAGACAGATATAAAAATATTCGGTGTCTCAGCTCATGTTGCGCCTCAAAGAGATGTCAGCACGAGTAACGGGGCCCGATAGGGCCGAAGCCTGCCAGGGTAGCGGAATCGTCCGAAAGGGTTACCGCTGCCTTGGAACATAAGGGCTAAGGTCATTTGATGATTTCCCAATGTTAAGACTTCAATAAATTGGCAGAATGATAAGGAACCTTCCTAGAATACTATTATTATTGTTATTGAGAGAATAAAAATATACAACAAACAGTACAATATCATTTTGTTTTATCTGAATTCATATTGTTAAGGACCTAACTAAACCTGACCTTGTCTGCGTGAACAGATATATAACTCATTTACTTTTAATTTACTGATATATGTCAAAATAAAACTAGCATTAATATTATTTATTTGTTAATGACCAAAGAGTATGCGGTGCCTTCAATAATTAGCTTGATGTTACCTTATGTCGTATAAAATATTCCCGTCTCCTTCCCTCACCAGGTGGACCCCCGCTTCATCTCAATGTTCTCGTCATACAACCTGCAGTTCCCATCAGAGCCCACGCTACGCCACATCTACGTGTCGATCCTAAGGGGACACTTCGATATCTTCCCCGAAGAGATACAGCAGATCGTCGATAAGATTGTGCAAATGACCTTGGATCTATACAAGGTAGGGTAACTCCATAATAGGTAATACAGGCTGGTGTCCACAACTCCACGTCAAAGCGCGTATTTTGCGTACGGGTGGGAAAATCAATTATTCAATCCACCCCAGCTCCTCAAGGAAGGACAGCAACGCCTTTGTGTTATTGACAATCTCACGAAGGGAACCTGGGTTACCGAAGTACTTTGCCCTATACGTGGCGACCACTGGGCACTTTAGAAGCTCATGAGCTGCTGTCTCGGTTTCCTCCATGCAGGCCCTGCACAGCGGACTGCCTGTGACTCCTATGAAAAAGAGTTGTTTATGAAATGACCTGTAATCATATATAGCTGCTGTAATTGTACGCAGCTGTTGTTCAGTTAGTCTGAGGACCTGTTTCGTGAGGCGGCCATCAATTGTAGGGAGTACTTCCTTAACCTGCCTGCACTCACCTTGGTCCACCCGTAGTTTGTGATGTTGGTCCCTGGCGCGTTTCTTTACCTGCGTAAGTGCCCGAAGGGGAGTGGCGCGGTGGGTACAGGTCCCACTGGTGCCATGCTCGACCCCTTTCTGGCAAGTTCGTCGGCTGCATCGTTGTTACTCCATAATATTAGGCGTTCTTCTATGGTGTTAAGGTCGGCATCAAGATTTGTAGCGAGGCTAACTGCTCTTGGTGAGCTGGAGGCCCATTGAGAGAAGGTGCATGCGACGCGCTTAGCAGTATTGGTGAACTAAGTGGTATTAATAAAACTTGAAAACATACTTCTATCTATATCTTTCAATTCCAAACATAAATTTCCAAGCATTTTTGTGTACTGAAGTGGTAAAAAATATGTCAAAAAGATAAATGAACTCTGGAGGCGCCGGGTATCGATCCCGGTACCTCTCGCATGCTAAGCGAGCGCTCTACCATCTGAGCTACGCCCCCGATATTTTCCTCTGCATAAATTCCTATGTTATACAGAACGTGACCGTTGACCATGATTAAAAATGTGGCACAATGTCACGTACGTCGACAATCTCGTTACTTGAACCAGCACCGTAATTGCGTAACACACGATCAATCGTAATCTGAATCATTTTGAAGCAAATTGCTAATCCATTGCTTCATATGTTCGAAAAATTTGTCTGCTCAACACGTAAATAACGAAATGAATGTTGTTGAACTGTCAAAATGAAACCGATTTTGATTGATTGTGTGTTACGCAATTAGGGTGCTGTTTACACTTTATTAGCCCATGCTACTGAGTAGAGGTTCAACGGCTGATGTAATTAAGATAATTAACTTTATTAGGACCAGCACCCTAATTGCGTAACACACGATCAATCCGAATCGGTTTTATTTTGACAGCTCAACAACATTCATTGCATTATTTACGTGTTGAGCAGGCAAATTTTTCGAACTTACGAAACAATGGATTGGCAATTTGCTTCATAATGATTCTGATTCCGATTGATCGTGTGTTACGCAATTAGGGTGCTGATTTTTCTGGGGGTTCTAAACACCGCTTCAGGGCTGATTTTACTGAAGTCAGATATATTTTAGCCTTGGAATAAAATCGAACCATTTTCAAGCTATTTTATGTGTCATTCACAGATAATAATAGTAGACCTACCACCAACGCCAGCGAAGTTCCACTACATCTTCAACCTTCGCGACCTCTCCCGTATAGCGGCCGGCATGTGTCTCACTCACCCGAACTTCTTCAGCGAGAAGCGCTGCGTCGTGCGCTGTTGGCGCAACGAGTTCACGAGAGTCATATGCGACAGGCTGATTAGTTTACAAGTGAGTGAAGTCAAAACTCTCTCTCTCCCGTATGGCGGCCGGCATGTGTCTCACTCACTTGAAGTAATTCTCTTTTTCGCAACTGAATCGTGATGATATTAATACTTAGTACGGCTTCTGTTTTCGTTAACAGGATAACGAACTGATGCGCAACCATATTCACGAGCAAGTGATGATATACTTCCCTGAAGAGGAACCTGTCGTTCTTGAGGAGATAGTGGTGGCCGAGGAAGAAGCCAAAGTTGAAGAAGAAGAAGACGGTATAACCCGCGCCATTAATGAAACCAATTTAAAATAACGGCCAAACAAAGAAGCTTATCATCCCCTTTCACTCACACAGTATACTTATTATAAGAAAGAAGGCATTAAGCTAAGCGCACACCACGAAATTTTTAATCGTTGCGGAAAACAATCGCCAATCAAAACCAATATACTAGAGTACGCGCATTGCGGTAAATATTCGCTTGATAAATTATATTAGCGCTCGCGATTTTATTTCGCTTGATGCGATTTAAAAAATCACATGCATTGCGCGGTTAGCCTTAGGCATACCGCTGCTATTTTCAATTCGTGTCTTTAAAGGGGATGCGCTAAGCTAGTTCGTAAAATTCAAATTTTCTTACGTTTTAAATTCTGTACTTAAACACATAATTATTTGTTACGGTCGCGAATCATATTTTGAACTCACATTTTTGCCGATTGTTTTTCTTCTTAGACCTCTGTTATTATGAAACAAAAACATGTTGCTGAAACATTGTTTCCAAATAAATACGTGGCATTACATGACAACATCTCTAACGGTAGTCAGAAGACCAAAAGCCTGCAACCAGTCTTACCACAGGGTATGGTGTTATGTCGAACCACATAAAATAATGGTAAAGCATCTGGCATCTGCACCCTAATTGCGTCACACATGATCAATTGGAATTCGAATAATTTTGAAGCAAATTGCTAATCCATTGCTTCATAAGTTCGAAAAACTTGTCTGCTCAACACGTAAATAACGCAATGAATGTTGTTGAACTGTCAAAATGAAACAGATTCCGATTGATCGTATGTTACGCAATTAGGGTGCTGGTTAAACTGGTAGCCGAGCTCAGCATAGTTGGAAAAAGGCTAGGTAGATAAGTACATCGACTTGTCCCACAGAGTTCGGCATGATAGCAGAGAAGGAACCCACGGAAGCGGTACCTATTACTGAGGAAGTTGAAGAAGAGGAGGAAATAGAAGCCGAACAAGAGGTCACGGTAAGTACTTGTGGAATCGAAGTCAAAATAATATGTATGTTCGTCACCTTAACCTTAAGGGCTTTATTTGTATGCTCATTGCTCACGATAGAATCAACTAACTGACTCAGCATTAGAGTATACACCGTGTTCTTCTCGTTATTTTGTATGTATAAAAAAAACATAATATATTAGATTTCGTTCAGAAGACTAATAATAAGCTAAGTTTTTCTTGTTGCTGTTGCTGTGCCCGACAGGGTCCTTATTGACCTTGACATTGTGGAATCATCATCTTCCTGCCCTTATCCCATGTCACTTGTGGTCGGCGCAACACGTTTTCTTCTTCCATTCTCCTCTGTCAATCGTCACGCTATCATTCACTCCCTTCTCTTTCATATCATTCCTCACACAATCCATCCATCTTTTCTTCGGCCTTCCTCTCCCTCTCCATCCATCAACATGTATATTCATCACTCTTTTAGTCACATGCGTTGCATCCCTTTTCATCACATGCTATACCAAGCCAAACTATTTCCTTTCAACTTTTCTGTCACTGGCGCCACTTTCAAACTTCCCCTTATATACTCATTTCTTACTTTATCCATTCTCGTCACTCCCACCAACCATCTCAACATTCTCATCTTCGCTGCATGCAATCTTTTTTCATCCGTCTTCTTCAAAGCCCAACATTCAGACCCATAAAGTACGACAGGCCTTATCACGGACTTATAAATTTTCCCCTTTAACTTAAAAGACCACAAATACTTTTGTGGTTTTATTTCAAATTAGTATGTTTTTAACCTTATTACTTAGACTTTAAGTTTAATTTTAGAATAAATGACTGAAAAAAAAATAGAATGATTTAATTTTCAAGCGATATTTTAAATATATTTTGCAATGGTAATTAAACTTTATGTTTAAGCATTAAGGTTTATAATTATAATAAACTGAAGTTTTTGATGTTATTAAACTTTTTTCTAAGAAATGTAGCTGTTTACGTGTGTGCAAACGTGGCCACTTGAGCGACTGATTTCTGTTCCTGATCCTTAATCTAGTACTATTATTGATCGAAGATAATCCCCAATTTTGCTACGTACACTTTTTCAATAAATGAATACGGTTTTACCCATAAATAACTTAATTGAATGCAGTTGGAGGATTACGTGTTCCGTGACCCGCTATTGTTTGGTGATTACCGCAATGCGCTGGACGAGGAAGAGATCAGATACTATGAGGATCTACTCGACTATGAAGCTGTCTACTTTCTGTTCCAAGAGGTACTGTTAAATTGTACTTATAATACACTATCCCCCTTCTTTATAAACGTTGCATAGAGACGTTTAAAGGTCAAAGAAAGGTATAGTTAAGCAGACATTATTCTTAAACTTCTTAAGCAACATTTACAAATAAGTGGGAAAGAGGATTAGAATTAAAAGTAAATAGTTAAAAAAGTCATTCACTGTGTAATAATAATAGGTACTTATAGGGCCTCCAATGAGACACAGCCCTTGCCTACCCGGAGACTCGAGTAAAAAAAATCAGCTGTTCCATACATTTAAATTCAAATAACTCGGCAAAATGTATGAAATACCAGATTTTTTTTTTTCGCAAATTCATGATGAATGAAAGTGATTCATAATATTGAGTTATGTATGTACTTTTTAGGTTTCCTGTTTTTATTGGCTCCTGAGACACAGTTTTAATTAGCACATGAGTCGGATAATTCCATAATTTTTGTACATCTTGTTTTATGTTAATGAGTAATGTTATTATTATTTTGGTAGTCATGTTTCTTAGCTCTTTGGCTAGTTTAAGCTACATTAACGGGTCCAAGCCAATTCAAAAGAATTATTATTACTAGTCTCATCGAAGTGGGGTGCTTCGCCTGACGTTATGCGGACTACTGGACTGGCGCTATCTTTTTCTGCGGGTGAATTCGCGTGCCCCGTGTGGAGTCGTTCCACCCATGCAAAGCTAATGGATACAGCTTTCAATGAAACGTCATCATCACTGGTTGCCTAAAACCGACACCGGTACAAATGCTGTATCCACTGGTAGGAATAGCGCCACCAGTGGTTCGTAGAGCGGCGGCAAGCTCCAACGAAAGAGCCAAAATGGTTTCCGACACACGACACCCTTTGCACGATAACTTCCTTGTGCAGAAAGGTTTAAAAGTCGAAACAACTTTTTAGAGTGTGTCGTCCCACTCACTGGTGAACGATCGCAAAAAAGACTGAAGCTGTGGCGAACTGCGCTTCCTTACCCAAACCTTTCGTCCCAACCGCTGAAAACCGTCTGCCTGCGTCTGCATTCCCGAGTTCATACAACCCGAATCTCTTCAAGGCGAAAGTGAATAGGCTTCTTCTGGGCAAGCTCGTTCCACCGTAGATCTCATCCCTGCCTCTGGGCTGGATTGAGGTCAAGAGTGAGCCCATTGTCAATAAAAAAAAAACCTCCCACCTGGACATGAGTTACCTTGGGTAACCTAGAAGTCTTTAAATAGACTCCGGACCCAGGTTGGCCGAAGCAAGGAAAACCTGTTCAGGTGGAGATTCATAGACGACTCCGCCTTGAAATGTAAATGTGGTGCTGTTCCACAAACGATGGGACACTATATCGTGCCCTGCGTGTCCTGTCAGCTGCACGTTACAGGAACTGATGGATGCTGGTGATGGCGCCAAACAAGTGGCCGAATTCTGGGCAGAGTCCATTTAGATTGCTATCGACACGCTAACAAGAAGAATACTATTTCCTTCATTTAATTTGAAACACATAAAAAATTATATTTTTATAAATCTCTCAGATCCTAGACGAATACAACGACCGCGTGGGCAAGATGTCGGTAGTCCTATTCGAGGACTGCCTGGAGCACATGACGCGCATGCAGCGCATCCTGCGCATGGACCGCGGGAACGCGCTCATCATCGGCGTGGGCGGCTCCGGCAAGAAGTCCATCTGCAAGCTCGCGGCTTTCGCGGCTGGTACGATCACCTTACGAAAACGATGATTATAGGACTTTGTCACATTAAACTCTTTACTTGCGATTTAGTCACCTGTATCTGTCATGGGGATGATTCTAAACGGCATTCTAAACAACTGTCTACAGTTGTATAGGAGTTTTTTTTTTTCACCATTCGGATAAGAGTTTCGCAGCGAAAGTTGTTTAAAATGACGGGTAGAATCACCCCCTTGACGGCTGCTGGTGACTAAATCACTACCCTGTTATAAATAATAACATACAATATTTCAATTAGGATTATACTGTGCTATCATGCAGGTTGTGACGTGTTCGAGATCGTGATAATGCGTAACTACAACGAGAACTCGCTCAAAGACGACATGAAGAGGCTGTACAACTTGTTGGGCGTCGATAATAAGAAGACGGTGTTCTTGTTCACCGCCGCACAGGTAATGTTTGTACACACGGCTACACGTCAAGCTATACAAAACCAGTTTGTCTTGGCCTCACTTTGTATGATATTTTCTCACAATAAACGGTCAGCCAATACTGGTTTTGCATAGCTTGATGTGTAGCCGTGTGTACAGCGTATAGCCGACCTCGTAATTAGAATAAAATAGAATATTGTTTATTGTTGGTACAGATATACATACCTACTATTGTATAGAAGCACTTTTTTTTAACTGAACAAGACAGTTGTGTTGCTGTGGAGTCTGTTGCGTCACTTCTTCTTCCCAGCCAATGCTAGTATTTTCACCACTTCCTAGTGGAAGTGGTGGAGGGCGGGCGTTTTGGAGAACTGTCTTATGTAATTTTGACGTTCGAAAAGTGCTGATTCTCAGCATAATTTGAATAAAATGTCCAGGGATATTAAATATTTACTTTATTGAGTTCGTAAAAAAAAATGTAAGTAAGTATACCTAACTGTAAAATTTCCCTTGGATGCACAAAAGTAAATAGCTAACATTTCACCATTTGCATGACAAAAACTACCTGTAAGTGTGCATACTAAACGCGCGACGGCTGCCACATATGTGTGTTGACGGCTGCAGTTGCAACTTAACTTCAAATACACCGAAGACCGTACAGTAACATGCACCCATAAACGCAATGTTCAATGCTGCCTACCGTAAACAGCGATTTTTATCACCGAAAATATATCGTTGACGACTTGAAAGATTGTACAAAGACAATTACTGGGAAATTCTCAGCAATTATTTTTTGTACAATTTAACTTTATTTGATATACAGAATGTTTTGTGATAGGTCTTTTTAACCCGAGACAAAAACAGAGGGGTATAAGTTTGACGTGTGCATCTGCGTGTCTGTCTGCGCCATCATAGCTACCAAAATCGTTTTTTACATAATACAGGGTAATTAATAAACAAGTTAAGTTTAAGCCAGCATCTATCCCCTTAGATCATCGAGGAAGGTTTCCTGGAGTTCATCAACAACATCTTGATGATCGGAATGATCCCCGCGTTGTTCGGCGATGACGAGAAGGACGCCATCATCAATTCTGTGCGCAATGCCAGCAACGACGCTGGATATGGGGTTGCCAAGTTAGTATGCGATATCGATTTGTACGGCTTTTTAGAAAATGAATAACAATTAGCAGTAAAGTTAGGAAAAATCGTCTATGGATACAATATTTGTAGATACTTGAGCACCATGTTTCAATCAGCATATTTGAATTTCTAATACTATGTACCTATTTTAATATAGTAATTTCAGGTCGTTCTGACATATAATATATAAGAATCTATACAAGATATTGTAAAACATTTTAAAACAGTTACTATGCAGTTTCTTGTCCATTCTTCTCCATACAATAATACTTTTTGACTAAGATGACACACAGTCATACATTCTTCTTACAAAATTTGACATATTCTGACAGTATCGTTTTCCATTCTTCTGCTTTCAGGGACGCGGTATGGAACTTCTTCTGCAACAGATGTAGTGAAAATCTGCACGTGGTACTGTCCATGTCTCCTAGCGGTGATATATTGAGGAACAGGTAATATTTAGCATTAAAAAACAAAATAAGTATCATAATTAGCTTATAACTTTCCAACTGCTAGTCCTAGAAGTTTTACTGTGATTTTCGAATTGTATGTTTTGATTTATTTGAATATTTTCGCTTTGTCAAACTTACTGTACCTACTTAGATTATAAGAGAATGACGTGGTCTTAACCGTCGCACAGGTCGATCGGTCAGGTTAAGCTACGCTTGCCGCGGTTGGTCTGTGGATGGGTGACCATCTTTACATACCGAGACCCCTCCGTGTCTCGGAAAGCACGTTAAGCCGTTGGTCCCGGCTGTCATTCGTGGATCTTTGACAGTCGTTACGGGTAGTCAGAAGCCCGAAAGTCTGACAACCAGTTTTACCAAGGGGTATCGTATCACCCAGTAACTGGGTTGTGGAGGTCAGATAGGCATTCGCTCCATGTAAAATACTGGTATTCAGCTGCATCCGGTTAGACTGGAAGCCGACCCTAACATAGTTGGGAAAAGGCTAGGCAGAAGAAGAAAGACGTGGTCTTCTGTAACTGGAAGCGCATACTAGTATCTGTCCCTGTTCTTGTTAGCTTGCATAAAATTGTAGTCTCTGTTGGAGTTCCAAATGAATAAATAAACTAATTAATTGTACTCATATAATTAGGTACTATTCTATTCCATCAGATGTCGGAGTTTCCCTGGGCTGGTGAACAATACTACAATAGACTGGCAGTTCCCGTGGCCGAAGCAGGCGCTATTGGCCGTGGCCAATGTATTTCTTGCTGACGTATGTATTCTTCCAACCTGAGAGTGGTTCATTGTCAAAGTTGGCTACTTCGCAAATAACTGTCAAGTATTTCGCTGTTTTGAATTTGTCAACGGATGCACTGTGGGCTAGCTGAGACCACCACTGCAGAAAACGTCCAATGGCATCGCGGAAGACACAGGCGTAGATGGCGGGATGAACTTTAAGCATATATGAGGGATTGGTCCATATTGACTCAGGATCGAGTTGAGTTGAAAAAGGAAAGGGAAGCCAGGCAGATTATTATGCTGAGTGAATAATCGCTGTGTTGTGTTTAAAACTAATATCGTGACACTGAACATTTCTTTTATGTGTAAAAAAACTTCCAAATGCTTTTATTACATCTAAAACTGTTACCAACAAAAAAAAAATTTCAGGTGGCGAAGATCCCCGAAGAGTTCCGACCGATCATAGTGGAGCACGTGGTTCACGTGCACATGTCGATCGCGCATTATTCGCTGGAGTTCCTTCTGCGTCTGCGCAGAAACAACTACGTCACGCCCAAGCATTACATGGACTTCCTCACTAACTACCTGTCACTGCTCAAAGAAAAGGACGCTTTTATTGTGGCACAGGTATGTATAATTTATTTCTTAATGGAGTTTGTAACCATAATTTAAAGTAGATAAATTATTTACTATTTGCTTAAGGAATTTTAAATAATTACCTATGTATTATAAGCACTTGAGTTGAGTGAGATACCTGAGATACAAGTTTATTCCTAGTTCAGGTAGAATCCACATATTTTTACCTACACCTAGTATTAAGGGCCTATTTTATAAATATTTATGTAAATTATTTCAATAAACAATTTCAATTGCAATTGGGAAAACATTAACAACCTTTCAGGACTGCATTATTAACATCATAAACAACAACTTTTGTTCTATGACTTTTATTAATTCATCAGACTGCCATACAAAAATAAATATATTTCAATTCAATCAATTGAAATATTCGATTTTCTGTTACAAACTCTACGCGAAGCAAAAGAAAGCTCTCGTTAGGTAAACAAACTGCCGTGTTTACTACAAAATGCAGCGGAGGGGAGCAGGGGTTAGATAGAACAACGAAATCTTAAAGGTTTGTTTTTGGTAAATGTGTTATGTTTTGTGAAAAGTCATCGAACAAAAGTTGTTGTTTATGATGTTAGTAATCCAGTCCTGCAAGGTTGTTAGTGTTTTACCAATAACCCTGTATAATAATTAAAGTGAAAAGATTTGACTTTTTGTTGTTTTTGTTTGTTACACTTTCACGCTAAAACGACTGACCGGATTGGAGTGAAATTTGGCACATGGGCAGACCATGATCTGAATTAGGACAGGATAAGTTTTATCCTAAAACGACTGACCGGATTTGAGTGAAATTTGGCACATGGGCAGACCATGATCTGAATTAGGACATAGGATAAGTTTTATCCCGATATGCCCACGTCAAAGTCAATTATTGTTGGTTTTTTTTTTACTATATTATTATTATGTAAAAGCTAATTATTTTAAAAGAGTAACCGTGGAGTTTCTACTCTGCTCTTCTCCATGGGAAACGACCATTTGGAACCATGCACCAGCTTCTGATGTTTCTTTTATGTGCCCATGTAGGTTTATGAGGTTTATGACGTGATTTTTGAATTTTTTTACAACGGGTTTTTTTTTTATATCATAACTCTAGGGGTTCATTGTACTCATCATTATGAAGTCTTTTACTATGGGACCAAACCCGAAATCCCGAAAAAAAAATCTGGTGTTCCCTACATTTTGACGAGTTATACGAACATAAATGTAGGGAACAGCTGATTTTTTTTTCGCGCTTTCCGGTTTTCGCGCTTTCCCGTAAAAGTTAAAGCGTAAAAGTTATTCATAATGATGAGTAGAGTTATAGGATATCAAAAAACACGTACACACGGCTACACGTCAAGCTATACAAAACCAGTTTGTCTTGGCCTCACTTTGTATGATATTTTCTCACAATAAACGGTCAGCCAATACTGGTTTTGCATAGCTTGATGTGTAGCCGTGTGTACAATAACGATGACAGCAAAAACTGAAAAATCATCATCATACTTTTATTATTGTCTCAGTGCGAGCGCCTAATAGGCGGGCTGGCTAAGATAGAAGAAGCAAACGTTCAGCTCGAAGACCTGAACGCGAAGCTAGCGGTGCAGAAAGTCATCGTCGCCGAACAAACCCTTGAGTGTGAGACTCTGCTCAAGGAGATCACCAAAGGTTAGTTTACTTTTATTAATTTATTAACATTTACCAACGTTCGTATACACTACAGAAATTACAGGAAGCAACCGAAAGTAAAGAACTAAATGTAACAAACAATTATAGGCAAATATAGCATTTTCTCATCGCTAGGTTAACTATCTTAAAATAGAGCGGTTAAATTATTTGTAATAAACAACAAAGAGAGATACAGCCGTCTGAGCCGTCTCATATCAAAAAAATAACAAAAAAATAGAGACATAAAAACAAAAATTGGTACATTATTTGTTATAAATAATAAGTGAGTAAGTTTTTTTTTATTCATAAAGTAAAACAGCACTCTAATTGCGTAACACATTTTCAATCACAACCCAAGGGTTTTGAAGGAAGTTCGCAATCCATTGATTTATAGGTTTCAAAAATGCGTCTACTCAACAACGTGAATAACTCAATGAACGTGGCTGAACTATCAAAATGAAATCGTTTGTATGTATGTCTTGGATTGGCGCAAAAACTATTGAACAGATTTGAATGAAAATTGGCACTAACAGTTTATACTTTTAATCCCAGTAAAAGAAGAAAATATCCTGTTTCCGTGGGATATTTTCCGACGGCGAAACCGCGAACAAAAGCTAGTTTTAAAATATTATAATATTAACTACCTTCCCAACAGCCACAACCGCAGCAGTAGCGAAGCAAACAGTTGCTTCGGAAAAATCAGCGGAGATCACAGAACAGAGTGCTATCATCTCTGAAGAGAAGGCGGAAGCTGAGGAGGCTCTGTCAGCGGCTCTCCCGGCCCTGGAATCTGCGAGGCTAGCTCTCGCAGACCTTGAAAAGAATGATATCACTGAGATTAGATCCTTTGCGACGCCGCCTGAGGCTGTGCAGGTTTGTGGCCCACTGATTGAATACGTAAGGTAGAAGCTTCGATCAAAAATATACTAAATTCAGGGTTTGCGCCTGAACTGGGCCGCGTGGCCCATCCCGTGCGGCCCATTCCCTCTCACGGAGAGGAGGCCTGTGTCCCAGCAGTGGGAACGTTATCTAGGCTGATTAAGCTTATGCTTATCTTCAGATTGTTATCAACCTTAATACAGGTGCTGCAGTCTCGACGTTCATATTATCGCTTTACGACCGAATTCGGTCGCAAAGTCCTGTCACTCCATACATTACTCCTGTCAATCCGGGACTTTGCGACCGAATTCGGTCATAAAGCGATCAATATGAACGTCGAGACTGCAGCCCCTGATATTCTATTTCACGAAATCCGTTTGACTATGTTTATAGTAGGTTCAAGAAGGTTCGATCAATTGCGGCCAGTTGAGCAATGAATTTTAGTTCGTGTTACTGTATCTAGTGTATTCTTGATGGAAGAGTAGAGTTTCATAAAAATAAAAAAGGCAGTACATATTCAAACCATCTTGTTTAAGTATCAGCGGGGTTATTGCGTAACACACTAACCCCTCATTTCTATCCACCAGACGGTATGTGAGTGCGTGGCCATAATCCGAGGCGTCAAGGAAATCAACTGGAAGGGTGCTAAGGGCATGATGGCCGACCCCAACTTCCTGCGCAACCTGCAGGAGATGAACTGCGACCTCATCACGCAGAAGCAAGTTAAGGACGTCAAGGCGCATATGAAGAAGTCCAAGAAGCTGGATACTATGCAGCAGATCAGTAAAGCTGGGTAAGCGAATTAGAGCGTTTGTTAGCACTTTAAGGTCTAGTTTTGCTTGTACAGTACATGAAATTTTGTAAACCATGCAGCAGATCAATAAAGCATTTGTTTAAATTTCTTAAAAGTACACAGAATTAAAAAGCGCTCCACACTTTTTGATTAATCGTTAGTTATAAATAAAGTGACAATTAAACTGCAAAAGTAACGCTGGCTGGTAAGGTATGGTAACTAATAGAAATCAATTTAATCATTTTATATATTTTATTGCGTGATATAAGCGTGTTTTTCTTATCTCTGTTTTGTATTTTACTGTACTATTTAATTATTTTACTAAAACTTTCAACTAAAATTTGCGCACCAGATACCCGTAGAATTTGACGGAAACTTACTATGTATACTTGTCAACTTAATGTAATACTATTCTCACAAATAATAGAGAAGTATCGAAGAAAAGCAAGAGAATGATGATGGTTCTCATCTATAGAAATAAATAAATTTGAAGTGTCTGTTAATGTCAAAATAACAGGTTTTTACTAAATGCATATGAAAGTATAAACAGTTTTTAAAACGTTAATTATTATTATATTTTATGTTTTTGTCTATCCGTCTGTTTGTTCCGGCTAATCTCCAAAACGGCTAGACCGATTTTGATGAAATTTGGTTTGCTTTGAATCCTGAAGAAGAACCAAGGTGACGTACCACGCGGGTGAAGCCACGAGTGAAAGCTAGAAAATAAATATTATTCTATTCTCCTTCCACAGCTACGGTCTACTGAAATTCGTTATCGCCGTACTGGGATACTGTGCCGTCTATAAAGAGGTGAAACCGAAGCAGGACAAAGTGGAAGCTCTCGAGAAGGAGTACACCGAAGCGTGCAACTACTTGTCGTCATTGAACCGCGAGATTGATCGGCTGCAAAAAACGCTTGACGGGCTCAATAATAAGTATGAAACTGCCATGTTGAGGAGGCAGGAGCTGCAGGAGGAGACTGATATTATGATGCGAAGGTAGTCTTTTTTTGCTATTTTTAAGTTTAACGACATGCCAAAGTTTTTTTTTTTGTTATTATAGAGTAAATTTCCAACTACTGTAGTTATTCTTTAGATAAAAGTTGTCTGTTCATTGTAAAATCAGCCCTAAGTAATGTAACTGTTTTCCCGCCGAGTAACGCCATCACACCAACCTTAGGTCCAGCGAACTTTGAGCTTCGAAAGTTGCGTTTTGCGCAAACGCAATGCTATCGCCGCGTCAACCAACACCACATTGCACCAGATTCAAAGGCACCTATAGTTGTTGTGTTGTATATTGAAAAATGAATTAATGTTACCATAATGCTTTAGTGGCAACATTAAAAACATTAGACGACCCACACACATGTGCATGCATCTCATTCATTCTATTCTTGTTTTCTCATCCTTTTTTCCATTCATTCTTACAGTATCATTCGGTCATTCATTCCTGTGGTAGCATTTTGTGTTACTCTTTTCTGTGTAATGTGATTAAATATTCTTTCTTTCAAGATTGGTCGCCGCCGACAAACTGATGTCTGGCTTATCAAGCGAACAAAAGCGCTGGACACTAGACCTTGCTGCGCTTTACGTGGAACAATCCCGCTTGATCGGCAACTGTTTACTATCAGCTTCCTTCCTCAGCTACGCGGGACCATTCTCGTTTTCGTTCAGACAGACCATGATATATGAAGACTGGTTGGGCGATGTATTGGAGCGAGGCATACCATTGACCCAACCATTTACTATTGAAAAGAATTTGACGAATGAGGTGGAAATTAGCGGGTGAGTTTTATTTATTTATTGTTAATGAAAACGGTGGACCGACGACTTTGTGAAAGCTGCTGGAATCCACTGGATGCGGGAAGCACAGAACCGGTTGAAGTGGTGGTGCTTGGGGAAGGCCAATCTCCAGCAGTGGACGTCTTTCGGCTATTCGAATGAATGAAAAAAAATGAACACGGCAACACACCAACTTAGAAAAATAAAAAATCCGGTCTTGCCATAACTACGGACAACTCATTGGGTAGATAATTTCATACGAATTCCGATATTTCTGTAAAAAATAATCTGATATTTTTGGTCTACCGGGCTCTATACTGTGGAATAGGCCTCTTATCGGAAAGTTATTTTGATCATACTAGCACATGCCTAATATCCGTCTGTACCTACTCTTTACCATACCATATTCATATCTATTTGACGAAAGAAGAAAAAATTGTATTGATATATTTGGCATAGACTTGTTTTAAATCATCGCAACGCTCATACAAACCGTGCGCCCGATGGGATTTCCCACCGGCAAAAATTATGAAATTCCATGCTTCGATCAAAAAGTACTAGATTCCCGATAAGCGCTTCAAAAACGGCCCGAAAAATAAGACCACAAATACTTTTGTGATCTTATTTCAAATTAGGATGTTTTTAACCTTATTAATTAGATATTAAGTTTCATTTTAGAATAAATGACTGAAAATTTAAAAATAGAATAATTTTATTTTCAAGCGACATTTTAAATATGTTTGGCAATGGTAATTAAACTTTATGTTTTTAAGCATTAAGGTTTATAATAAACTGAAGTTGTTAATATTATTAAACTTTTTTCTAAGAAATTTTATTTTTATTTTATTTTATTTTATTATTTTTGGAAAACTTACAGCTAATCACAATGGTTACTGAGTTTTTAACATGATGATGGCCAATTACAAGTTTTCACACATAAAATAACAACTAACTATGTACTAGGTAGTAGACAGTGTTACATTCGCATACTTTATATTCGTGTATAGGTAATGCAAGGGCTATGTTATCTTGTCGAAGAAGTGATTGCAAAGAGCCTTCTTCAATTTGGGCACACTAGTATTAAATAGATCTATGTCAACTTCCTGGCAGGTTTCATTATACATACGGCTCGCTCTAAATAATAATAAATGTAGATGCTTACGTGTGTGCAAACGTGGCCACTGATTTTTGTTCCTGATCCTTAATCTAGTACTATTATTGATTGAAGCTTCCATGTGCAACCCCTGTTAGGGATGAATTTTCAAAACCCTTCCTGAGTGCTCACTGTCTTTATAAAAGGAACTCTTGTGCAAAATTCCATGCCTCTAGACCCAGGGGTTTAGGCGGTGCGTTGTCTGTCAGTGAATGAATTTATGATTTTTAATAAGCAGATTTTATTAAGGCGGTACCCCGAGCTAAGTGGCGCCCTCATTGAATAAAAAATCGTAGCATAGCATAGAAAACAAAAATAAAAAAATTGATTCTAGGAGTTTGTTACAAAGAGGATAAAGTATTTTTACGTTGTTAAAACAGGACTCAAAATGTTTCGTATCCAAAGTAGATAGCAAAACTGTCAAAAATGGCCGCTTTTGGTACTTTTGCTATCTACTTTGGCTAGCTAGGTAGCTCATTCTAGGTAGCTCATTTTGATGTTGACTTGAAAGAGCATGGCAGTTGAGAATATGTCATGCTCACTTAAATGTCTCACTGGTGGTGGCGCGTGTGTTGGATCATTCGGTTCCCTACGAAATGGTTGAGCTGGGTGGTGCTGATCCACGCGTCATGTTCGTGAACGGGCGCCATCTGTTGAGACTGGTCATCTCTTAACTGCCAGGGCTTATTTTTAATTTTATATTTTTAATTTTATATTTTAATTTGTTTCTTAACATTGTTCTCACATATAGAAGCAATAAGAATAATGTAACCAGGATTTTGTAAAAATGTCTTGATTTAAAAGAGTGTCCGTGGAGTTTCTTGCCCGTTCTTCTCCATAGAGATCTACGCTTTGGAACGGGCAACTAGCTTCAACTTTCTGACTAACTGACCGATTTAATTTTGACAATTCAAAAGTGCCTGTAAATGGTTTAATTGAAATAAATGATTTGAGTTTGAGTTTGAGTACCGCCTTAACTAACTCTTTTTTATGCCTAAAAACAATTTCAGTTGGAACTCCGAAGGTCTACCTCCCGACGAGCTGTCTGTCCAGAACGGCATCCTCACGATGAGAGCGTCTCGCTTCCCGCTGTGTATCGACCCGCAGACCCAAGCGCTGTCCTGGATCAAGAAGAAAGAGGCGAAGAATAATCTTAAGGTAAGTGCTATTATGTGGTGTTGCCATGTTAAAGATAACATAACATCGTGACGAGAGCGTTTTGCTTCCCGCTGTGTATCGACCAGCAGACCCAAGCGCTGTCCTGGATCAAGAAGAAAGAGGCGAAGAATAATCTTAAGGTAAGTGCTAATAAGTGGTGTTGCCATGTTAAAGATAACATAACATTGTGACGAGAGCGTTTTGCTTCCCGCTGTGTATAATAATAATAATAATATCGTGTGTTACGCAATCAGCACCCTAATTGCGTAACACACGATCAATCAGAATCTGAATCATTTTGAAGTAAATTGTTAATCCATTGCTTCATAAGTTCGAAAAATTTGTCTGCTCAACACGTAAATAACGCAATGAATGTTGTTGAACTGTCAAAATGAAACCGATTCCGATTGATCGTGTGTTACGCAATTAGGGTGCTGGGTGCTGGATCAAGAAGAAATAGGCGAAGAATTATCTTGAGGTGACAATAGTGTGTGACATCTGGCTTAGATATTCGTAACTACAGTCCTTTCACAGTTATTTTGCCTTTAAGAGCTGCAACCCAACAACAACCTTATTTCAACAACAATAAAGATCATTTTCATTTGACAGACTTGACAGTTGCAGGAACCCAACAGCAACCCTATTGTTACGAAATTAAAGATCTTTTTAATATTGACAGTGATGCAAAATCACAGGTAAAATAATTGTATGC
The DNA here is from genome assembly GCA_945859715.1 of Apamea sordens. Lineage (NCBI taxonomy): Eukaryota > Metazoa > Arthropoda > Insecta > Lepidoptera > Noctuidae > Apamea > Apamea sordens. The sequence continues at coordinate 6,484,654 of OX244002.1, forward strand.
AAAATAATAATAATATCCCTGGACATTTCACACAGCGCCATCTAGTCCCAAGCTAAGCAACCTAATGCTTGTGTTATCGTAACAAGATGACTGATAAACTACTTATATACATTTTTTTTTTGTAAATACATACATATTATAGATAGAAATGAAGTGTTATTCTTTATAAGTTACAAAAATACATGATAGTTTGTCTGTCTATAAATTCACAATGACGCTTCCAAAGGGTACTAAAGTTATAATAATGGACTTTAATTTAAAATTCATTTCAACACATTTCCTTTTATTTTATTATTGGAACGAAGTTCCTTATCGCGCGTTGCGAAAGGGGGCTAGACGGAAAAAATTAAGACCAAAAGTTGGAACGACACTTTTTGCTATAGTATGTAATCCGGCGTGCGCGTGTTTCTCTGTCTGTCTCTCTCTCTTATAGAAAGCAAGCCAGTTATACTTCGTTTCATCCGGGTGTCCCTTGACACCTCTCAAGTTTTTTTTAGCCTATTTTGTCCCACTGCAGGGCAAAGGCCTCTCTTTCTTTTTCCACTCTTGTCCCACCCATTTAAAAGATTTATTATTTTCCAGGTGTTATCTTTCAACGATCCTCAATTCCTGCGTCAGTTGGAGATGGCTATTAAGTACGGCATGCCAGTGCTGTTCCAAGATGTCAACGAGTACATAGACCCTGTCGTTGATAATGTACTCGAGAAGAATATTAAGGGTATGTTTTTATTAACACGTTGCGGGACGCACTGCATTAGCAGTAGACTTGTCGGTGATGAAAATGACAGTACGGGCACCGCCGTACAATTTTAACCTCATCTGGCAACGCCCAGCGGTTTCACCCGCATAAATTTCGATCCCGTGGGAATATCGGGATAAAAATTTCATCAAAATTGGTCTAGCCGTTTGAGCGTGAAGAAGTAACAAACAAACACACTCACAAACTTTCGCCTTTATAATATTATTGTGATAATTATTGTATCTTTTTGTGGCTAAGTAAAAACAGCAGCACGGGTCGATCGATCGGGTAAAGCTACGCTTGCCGCGGTTGGTCTGTGGATGGGTGACTATCTTCATATACCAAGACTCCTTCGTGCGTCGGAAGGCACGTTTTGCCGTTGGTCCGGGCTGTCATTCGTGGATCTTTGACAGTCGTTACGGGTAGTCAGAAGCCCGAAAGTCTGACAACCAGTCTTACAACTTAGTCTTACCAAGGGGTATCGTATTACCCAGTAACTGGGTTGTGGAGGTCAGATAGGCAGTCGCTCCATGTAAAAATACTGGTATTCAGCTGCATCCGGTTAGACTGGAAGCCGCCCCCAACATAGTTGGGAAGAGGCTAGGCAGATGATGACCTAACGACCTCATTACAAACAAGCATTATCGACCCAGGTTCACACCATCGAGCCATATTTGAATTTCAAACTCTATTCCGACAAAGTCAAAGTTCTAATTACAAAAGCTGACGTCAAACGCGTGTATGAGTTGTCAATTTAATATTTAGAACTTAGCCAGACTGATTTACGAGTGTTTCCAGTGGAAAGCGGTCGCTCGTTCGTGATGCTGGGCAGCACGGAAGTGGACTACGACCCCAACTACCGCATGTACCTCACCACCAAGCTTGGCAACCCGCAGTTCAACCCCGCCACCTACTCCAAAGCCGTCGTCATCAACTACACTGTCACCGTGCAGGTTTGTATACATGCCTCACATCAACATGTCATAAGCTTATCTTTATTCTACCTACCTTACAGTTACGGAAAATTCAGAAGCGTTTTTATCGTGAAAAAAAAGTTCAAGTTTGAAAAAACCTACTTCATAATAATTTGGTTTCGGTAATACTATGTTCGCAACACCATAAAATATCTATCTAAACTTTAGGAGCTTTAAATCTTAAGTGTAAGGAATATCGGGCCTGCGGGCGGAGAGTAATGGGTAGCTCTCCGTCCGATCAGGACTAGGCCCGTGCCGGACGGCGTGTACGTGTTCCACGCGCGCCTCAAAGAGATGTCAGCAAAAGCGACGGGGCCCCATAGGGCCGAAGCCTGCCAGGGTAGCGGGAACATCCGAAAGGGTTTACCGCTGCCCTGGAACATAAAGGGCTAAGGAAGGAACACGGGTGGGTTTTAGTCAGTAAGAGTCTGACACTCCCTCCTGCTCCACCCAGAGCGGGAGGAGTCATTTGATGATTTCCCATCCTCAAAAAAAAAAAAAAAGTGTAAGGAATATTTATGCTCGTCTGTACGAAAATAATCAAAATCTGGTTTTGATTATTACATCCTTTTTTTATTCTGTTTTTCTTAGTTTATTATTAGTATAAACAGAAGGAGCCCTTCCTTCCTTCCTTCTTGTATGGAAGGGCTCCTTCCATACAATGAAAATACTCGAGTCAAAAATGGCCGTCCAGATCCAAAATGGTGGCTTAAACTAAGTATATGTTAAACGGCAATATGACCACAATCTATCAAAGCAGCCCATTCACATATTCGAATGTACATCTTCCCCAGGGCTTAGAAGACCAGCTGCTAAGCGTAGTAGTCCGCTGCGAGCGCTCAGACTTGGAAGAACAGCGAGAGAGCCTCATCATAGAGACCAGCGCCAACAAGAGTCTACTGTCAGGTCTCGAGGACTCTCTACTGAGAGAACTGGCCACCTCCACCGGCAACATGCTGGACAACGTCGAGCTCGTCACCACGCTGGAGAACACCAAGTCCAAGGCTGCTGAGGTAAAGAAAGAAAAAAAAATTGAGCATGGTGGTGCAACATTTAAGAATATATTATGTTGCAACCCTGTTATTCTATTAAGAGTATTCTATTCTATTCTGATAGGGAATTTCATCATCTGCCTAGCTTTTTCCCAACTATGTTGGAGTCGGTTTCTATTCTAACAGGACGCAGCTGAATACCAATATTTTACATTGAGCGACTGCCTATCTGACCTCCACAACCCAGTAACTGGATAACACAATACCCCTTGGACAACAGGTTGTCAGACTTACGGTCTTCCGACTTCTGTCTGTCAAAGATCTAGGAATGACAGCTAGTATCAAGGGCTTAAGATGATGGTAAACATACTAAACTCTGATTTTTAATTGACTAGACTTAAGTGACATCTATGTTCGACCGTTTTTGTCAACATGACATTCATGATCGCAGCAGACATTTTGGGCTAGCAAATAAAAAATCACAGTTTACGTAAAACATTGCCGCAATGTGCAAAAAAAACGTAAGAAATGATGAATTTCGTGGGCTACATTGACGGATTCCCTTAACGTGAGATTTAGCTTTCCGAAGCACGACCCTTCTTACTTCGGAAAGCTTAATCTCTCAATATGACTTTATTCTGAGTTAGACAACACTAATTGTTCTCAATATGACATTATTCTGACTTAGACAATATTCATTTTTGACGTTGTTCCCAGGTGATGGAAAAACTCGAGTTAGCAGCGTCAACAACGAAAGATATAGAAATATTACGCGACGGATACCGGCCGGTGGCCAAGCGCGGGTCCATTCTGTTCTTCGTGCTGTCAGACATGGCCGGCGTTAACAGCATGTATCAGTATTCGCTGTCTTCATATCTTGATGTAAGTATTGAAGTAGTCGTCTCTTATGTCATGAGCAGCAAGCCCGACAGATCATATCAATTTATGAAAATTGTGTACACGTGTGTAGTGGACAGTTGTAAGTCGTAGGTTCGAACGCGGACATGCGCTTTAGTTTGTGTAAATTAATTCTTCACCACTGCTCTGAAAACAGTGAGGGAAAACATCGTGATGAAACCGGCATGTCCTAGAACCGAAAATTCGAAGACATGTGACATCTACCAACCCGCACTGGACCCGCGTGGTGGTTTAAGGCCCACTCCGTCTCACAGAGAGGAGGCCTGTGTCCCAGCAGTGCGAACATTACCTATTATTATTTATTATTATTTATTTATTTATCCTCACACTGGAACGCCATACGGCAATTACACCAATGGAGCATAAAATCACTGTGCTGCTTTCAATCCATTCTGTGCGCGGTGGACATCGAACGAGTGGCGATGGTTCGGGCACGCTCACGCAGCGTGCAAGTGCAGCATTTGTCCAATACCCCATCACTCCTTCCATATTGCGCACATTCATTGCGAATTTTTGAAACTTAATGAGTTTTCAAAGTAAAAACATTAAAATTGAAAAACACGGACAATTTTGAGGTGTCATCCTGCCTGACAGATGACGGAAAAAAAAAGAACTATAGGCCAAACTAAAAACAGGAATAAAAAGCATTTATCGATGATATTCCAAAAAGCAAAAAGCCAACGTCGCACGGTGTTCCCAGGCGGTCACCCATCCAAGTACTGACCGCGCCCGATGTTGCTTAACTTCGGTGATCGGACGAGAACCGGTGTATTCAACGTAGTATGGACGTTGGCGATGTTACTGTTGAATTTAGTGCTAGTGTCCAACAACTACAGATTTAATATACGTTTGAACATTTTTTTTGTTCTTATTTAGGTGTTCTCGTTTTCACTGCGTAAGGCGATGCCGAATGTAATCCTAGCAAAACGTCTGAAGAACATTATAGACATGCTTACCAAGAATGTCTACGACTACGGATGTACTGGTAAGCCTCTTTTCTAAAATTTCATTGACGATCTTCTGATTTGAAACAAATCTTTGAAAGAAATATACCTAGGCACTCGAATATCGAGGGTCCGTGGTGGCCAGCTGGCATGCGTGAATCTTTGACAGTCGTCACGGGTAGTCAGAAGCCCGAAAGTCTGACAACCATTCTTACCAAGGGGTTTGTATTACCCAGTAACTGGATTGTTTAAGTCAGATAGGCAGTCGCTCCATGTAAAATACTGGTATTCAGCTGCATCCAATTAGACTGGAAGCTGATGCTAATATAGTTGGGAAAAGGCTAGGTAGCTGATGACCTAGGTACTCGAATATTGGCCGTACACTGTTATATAACTTAGTAATTGAGAAATAAGTCAGTTACAGTTGAATATAGTCAATTTATTTTATTTGGAACTGAAATGGAGTCTATAAATCATACAATTTATTTTATTTGAAACTGAGATAGGGTCTATAAATCATGCAATTTATTTTATTTGAAACTGAGATAGGGTCTATGAATCATGCAATTTATTTTATTTGAAACTGAGATAGGGTCTATAAATCATCAAAGTCAAAGTCAAATCGTTTATTTCAAATAGGCACATAAAAGGCACTTTTGAACGTCAAAAATAAAATTGATTCTAGTCGCCCCCTTCCAAAAGGTAAAGGTAGGTTTCGTATGGAGAGGAATGGGCAAGAAACTCCGCCGTTACTCTTTTAAAATATTTGTGTCATACAATTTATTTTATTTGAAACTGAGATAGGGTCTATAAATCATCAAAGTCAAAGTCAAATCGTTTATTTCAAATAGGCACATAAAAGGCACTTTTGAACGTCAAAAATAAAATTGATTCTAGTCGCCCCCTTCCAAAAGGTAAAGGTAGGTTTCGTATGGAGAGGAATGGGCAAGAAACTCCGCCGTTACTCTTTTAAAATATTTGTGTCATACAATTTATTTTATTTGAAACTGAGATAGGGTCTATAAATCATATACATAAGGTTTGATTAGGTATGTGGATATATTATAAAAATAATATGTAAAAAGTTGCAAATACGCAGGTATAACAAATAGACTAACTGTGATTCTTAAGTTAATATATTATTGTTTATATTTTATTTTAAACTAATAGGGATTTGTGAACTTTTTTCCTCAAATCCCCATTAAGAGCTCTATGACACGCCAATGGGGAATAGTGAAAAAGCATTCTTATCTGTCACTTGAATTGGCGTTTGTTTCTAAAAAAAAAGATTTTATGTTCATTGTAATAAAGTTGATATTGTATTAGTGGAATAACGCGAATATTTCCAAAAATACGCTACGGGAAATGCCAGCTTATTAAAAGCCTGTGATGTCCCACTACAGGGCAAAGTCCTCCCTACCTTCTATCCACTTCGCTATATTTAAGGCTGCTAAGGACAACCAACCCGCACTGGGCCCGCGTGGTGGATTACGGCCCACTCCCTCTCACATAGAGGAGGCCTGCATCCCGACATTGGGAACATTATAGGCTGATTAATGATTCTGTTAAGTACCTGTTGCCAGGAAAATGCCAGCATTAATAATAGCATATTAAATTCCAGGTATATTCGAACGCCACAAGTTGTTATTCTCGTTCCAAATGGACATAAAGCTGGAACAGAGCGAAGAACGCGTCAACCAGATGCAGCTGGACTTCTTCATCAAAGGCAACGTGTCGTTGGAGAAGGCGGGCCGCGCCTGCCCCGCGACCTGGTTACCTTCACAGGTACCGTAGTAAAGTGTTAGCCGTCAGCCATTGTTGCAGTGCGACAGAGAGAGAGAGAGAGAGAGCTGTGCAGTACGAATAGCACCGTCTCTTTTGATAGCTTTGTTTAAGAGGGTGCTTTCTGGAAGTTGGTAACGTTGCATATTTAACTGCTATGATTAATTTAATTAAAGTCTATATTACTAAACCGGTTTCTGCCCGCTGCTTCGCCCTCATGGTATGTCGATAAAAAATATAAAGCCTATGTCCTTCCCCAAGGTTCAAAGTATCCCCATAGCAAATTACATCAAAATTGGTCCATTCGTTTCGGAACAAACATACAGATAGACAAGAAAAAGTTGTTTTGTCATAAGTACCGTATATACTCGTACTTTCATATGTATTTAGTAAAAAGCTGTTATTTTGACATTAAACATAGACACTTTATTTATTCATTTTATTATTTATGTAAAATACTCGTTTATAGGGATATGACATAATTATAATCTGAGTACAAAGGTACTGCTTATTTCTTAAGAAATTTCTTCTAGCAGACCTGCGAAAAGAGAAGTAAAACAGAAATGTAGACAATAGTGTGTGAGAACAAGATGAGAAAAATAGGAATGTGTGAAGTATAAAAAATATACCTACACATATAATGCAAAATATACATAAGTATACTTAAATAAATACGTAATACTAAAATATATAAACATATATACAGTGTGTAACGGAAAGGGGGTATCAACCCTGAAGGAGGTGAATGTGCTCATGAAACTCAACAACTTTCCCCAAAGAACATAGGTCGAAATATGAAAAAAAAATTTGGCCCTCCCATAGTAAATCAATCAGCTGGTAGTTTTGTAAGGGAGGGCCAAATTTTTTTTTCATATTTCGACCTATGTTCTTAGGGGAAAGTTGTTGAGTTTCATGAGCACATTCACCTCCTTCAGGGTTGATACCCCCCTTCCGTTACACGCTGTATATATTATATACAAATAAATACACTTTAATTTTATTTATTTGTATAAGCATGTACATGAAATTATGAATATCGCCCTGTGTGGCAGTTATATCGGTAGGTAGTCGCCCACTAGCCATATCATAGTAGTATAATATAGTTTCTTTAATCTTCGCCTACCCAACACATTATGCTGATACATATTCTGTGCAATAATTTTTCAGGGTTGGCAAGACATAATGAAGCTGAGCTTAGACTTCCAGAATTCTTTTGCTTCTTTGCCTGATGATATCACTAAGAGACTGGAAGCCTGGCGAGAGGTATGTTTTAACTTTAGCATTTTAAACTTATTATCTTCAGCCTATAATGCACAATCACCAGCCTATAATGTTCCCACTGCATGCTGGTACACAGGCCTCCTCTCTGTGAGAGGGAGTGGGCCGTAATCTACCACGCGAGCCCAGGTTGGTGGACGTCACATGTCTTCGCATTTTTGGTTCTAGGACATGCCGGTGTCCTCACAATTCGAATTTTACACGTTATAATTTTTTTTATGTAGCTCTCAAAAATGCTGAATATGTTTAAAGGCCCATGGTGGTGATTATATTTAAATGATAAATAATTTTATTTCTGTAAAAAGGTTTGTACAAAAAACAACAATATAAACACTTTTACACGCAAATTATATATTTTTTAAACTAGATGAGGTCGGCGTTTCCTATCTGACTACTCTAAGAAGAAAGGCCGAAACAAACTCAGAGGTCTCTTTTAAAGTCCAGACATAATCTTGGTCAAATCTAAGATTTAAGTTATCTTTTCGTCCTCCCCCTCGGCGTGCAGTGGTTCGACAGCGACACGCCCGAGTCGTCCGACATCCCGGGCGGCTACCGCGAGCGGCTGGAGCCCTTCGAGATGCTAATGTTGCTGCGCTGCTTCCGCGTCGACCGCATCTACCGCGCGCTCACCGACTACATCACCGTCACCATGGGCGAGGAGTACATCACTCCGCCCGTCATCAGGTATGTAGTAGTCGTAGTGTCTCACTCGGACCGTTGTGCGTGCTGTGTCCTGGCTAACATAGCCAGCCTAGCTCCGCCCAGAAGCACAGGAGCTTCACAGGCTTTGCGGAGCGACCTCACTGTTCCGAGGATTTGTTCTCGTTGGGAAGCCACGACCTCGAATTCCAGGATGACGCGTGACGGGTGGTCGGTTGTTTGTCTGGGACAATTAGATTTAGTAGTAGACGCCGTTCTGATCGAGTTTATGATGTAAAGCCTCGTACAACTGAAGCAGTACGTCGCCATTGTTATTTAAAAACTAGGTCGATTGACCGTAAAAAACACTGCATTCTTTCGGACGCCTTTACCCACTATTCCATACATTAACACACTATTGAATTAATAATCATTATGTTATTTCCAGTTTGGACATGATATTTGAGCAAACCACTCCATTTACTCCAGTGGTGTTCATTCTGAGCCCCGGTTCGGATCCCACAGCTGATTTGATGAAGCTTGCGGACAGATGCGGCTTCGGGGGCGGCAAGTTCAAGTACTTGTCGCTTGGCCAGGGACAGGAAGGGGTAAGGAATATCTTTGCATTGTTATGTTGATATTGTTATAAGAAAAGAAAAGTCTTCATGCAATGGCTTAAAATACCGATTAAACGATTTTTTGGAAAAATGTGATGAAATTAGAGGCTCATTTTCGTTCTACCAATTTAAAACCAACCGAGCCGAGGTTTAGAGACTTTTTATTTTTTTAATACTTTTTGGTTTTATAAAAGTAAGTAGTTCCGTTCCGTATAGAACGTTTTTGACACCGTACAGTGAAACCCTGCTGCCCAATAATTTAAATCGCTAGATTTGCACTCACCATACTCACAGAGAGGACGCCTGTGTCCCAGCAGTGGGAACATTATAGGCTGATTATTTACTTAGTTTTTTTTTTTTGCAAATTCTGGCAATGTTGTACGTAGTATGTTGACGACCACCAGAGCATAAACAAGCATTTTGAACGCCAGAGCATAAACGCACGCGCGTGCCCTCCACGCCAAGCCACAATTTCACCGCAAATACCTACAAAAAGAATAGGGATTCCAAAATGACTAAATTGTTTATTTCGTGATAAACTGCACCGCATTTTTTTGTCACATATTTGTGTCGTTGGCGTACAGGGCACGCGCTTGCTTGTCACGTATATGTGACAATGGCGTTCAAAAGGTTAAGCCGTTGATACCGGCTATCATTCCTAGATCTTTGACAGTCGGTAGCCAAAAGCCCGTAAGTCAATTTTAATTTCATGACAGTCGTCACTGCTTTTCTAGGAAACCGTAGCTTAAGTAAAAAGGGGCATTCGGTTAGATCTACATATACCGCAGAGGAGTTTAGTTATGTGATTGATTGAATAAACATGCATGACTCATCATCTGCCTAGCCTTTTCCTCTTTTCCCTTTTCGGCTTCCAGTCTACCCGAATGCAGCTGAATACCAGTATTTTACATGGAGCGCCTGCCTATCTAGGGGAGCTGACGAGATTATAATAAACTTTCATGACTGTCAAATTTAAACGAATATTTTGTGATTTCCAGGCAGCCTTAGCTCTTCTGGAAGGTGCAATCTCCCACGGCCAGTGGCTGATTCTGCAGAACTGCCACCTGCTGGTCTCCTTCCTACGCGAGCTGGAGAAGCAGCTGGAGATGATGTCTAAACCGCACCCGGAGTACCGGCTCTGGCTGACTACGGACCCCACGCCCACCTTCCCTATTGGGATACTGCAGAGGTCTCTTAAAGGTAGGTGTTACGGCCTAATAATACTTCTCGTATCTGTTTATTTGCTGAACGCTTCGCCGCGTGAGATCGCTGAGTTTTTGTCACTTGTCAAAGCGTTGACAGACGACCAATCGGCGACGAGACAAAACATTTAGCGCCATGTTCAAGCAAAGTTTTTAACAAGGAACTGCATTGGTAGCTGAATCGCCTTGTAGTCGGAACTAATATGACATCATCATTCACCTGTTCTTGTCCCAATTTATTTGGGGTCTGTGCAACATGTCTTTTTCTTCCACACTTCTATATTAGTCGCCATCTCGGCCGTCACCTCCTTTCTAATGACAATCAATGAATTTGTATAATCAAAGAAATTGGGGCAAGGTTTAATAAAAAGCTCAAGTACAGACGCCAGCAGGTCAAGCTACTCGAAACTGTCAAATTTTCCCAATCAACCTTGAACGTTAATGCTTTAGCGATAAAGTTGAAAATCGATTAAAGAAATTTGAAGATTGTAGTAGCTTGATGTGCTTGCGTCTATATACAGAAAAATCTACCGTATCTTTTAATAAAATGAATAAAAACTTCTCTATAGGAGATGGTACGTAAATAGGTAAATAGTAATTGTAGTTTTTCGTTCACCATTCGCCAACGTCCATACTACGTTGAATACACCGGTTCTCGTCTGATCACCGAAGTTAAGCAACATCGGGCGTGGTCAGTACTTGGATGGGTGACCGCCTGGGAACACCGCGTGACGTTGGCTTTTTGCATGAAATTAAGTTTTTCTTAACCTATTTCTTGTAATACTTAATAATTTTATATTATTATGTCGTTTATTCATTTAACTTCTTATTTTATTATATTTTTAAATATTAGTATAAAAACAAAAAAAAAACATTTAAAAATATAAAAAATAGTAGCCCACCGGTATCGGGAACAGGGTCCAAGCTACCGGCGGTCAGGGCTCCAGAGAGAGGAACCTCCTGACAATGCGAGCCGTGTCCAGAAGTACCGCTCTCTGAATCAAGCCCTTGATCCAGCTGCCCAACGAGAGCCTCTTCAGGTGTTGGTCGAGGCTCTTGGCTATTAAGCCATTGGCTGTCACGACTATCGGCACAATGATCGCTGAGTCCACATCCCACATGTCGACAACCTCGCGAGCCAAGTCAAGATACTTGATTTGTTTATCTTTCTCGGCTTTCACGAGGTTCTCATCATGCGGGACGGTTATGTCAACAATCATTGCGCGTCGCTCTGATCGATCCACCACCACTATATCAGGCTTATTGGCAACAATAGTCCTGTCAGTGATGATGGATCGATCCCAGTACAATGTGATATTACCATTTTCGAGAACTGGGTCGGGCACATACCTGTAGTACGGCACCTCCGATTCCACAAGGTTGTATTTCAGAGCAAGTTGCTGATGGATTATCCTAGCTACAAGGTTGTGTCTATGCAAGTACTCTCCGTTAGCTAGACGAGAACACCCAGAGATAATATGCCTGATTGATTCTCCCGGCCGGTGGCATGCCCGACAGATGTCAACCGTGCCGTCTTTCGCAATAAATCTCCGGTAATTGTTCGTCATCATAACTTCGTCCATAATTGCACATACAAAACCTTCGGTTTCTCCAAAGAGGTCACCGAAACGCAGCCAGGCTACGGACGCTAGTAGATCTACATCGGGCCCATGTAGGGCCCGGTAAAAGCGTCCGTGAAGCTCCTTACTCTGCCATACTTTCATGCGATCATTGGTGTCAAGCACTACTGGCTTGCGCCAGTTCTCTTTAGCCAAGGAGAGCGGGGTGAGGCCCTTGTCCACCGCGACTACATCTCGATGCATCCCCACGTCGGTTTCTAAGAAATATTCCCTGAGACTGCATATCTCGCGATTGTGGAGGGTCTTAGCGTTCAAAAAGCCTCGACCTCCACACTTTCGCGGGATATACAGCCTCATTACCGATGACCGTGGGTGATGCATTCGATTTGCAGTTAGCAGCGTACGGACCCTCCTATCCAGGGCGTCAAGTTCGGTCTGAGTCCATTTGAGTATGCCGAAAGAGTACATCAAAACCGGCATGACCCAACTGTTGAAGGCGCGCACCTTGTTTCCGCCTGATAAAAGACTATTGAATACTTTTTTCAGGCGGCCATAGAAGCGCTCCTTCAACGATTGCTTCATGTCAGTAACATTGATGCCCAACGCTTCCGACATACCCAAATACTTATAGGTTTCGGATGCGGAGAGGGCTCTAAGATTTGTGGAATCCGAGAGTTGTGTTCCCACGGATTCCACGATCTCCCCTCGCTTTACATGCATGACCGCACATTTGTCCACACCAAATTCCATCCTGATGGCGCTACTGAAAGTTTCAGTGATATTCAGTAGCTCCATCAGTTGCAAATTGTTGGGGGCAAAGAGTTTTAGGTCATCCATGTAGAGGAGGTGAGATATAACCTGACCACCTCTCCTCAGCCGATAGCCCAGACTTGAATCTTCCAGCAGCGTGCTTAGAGGATTCAAGGCTAAGCAGAACCAAAGCGGACTCAAACTGTCGCCCTGGAATATGCCTCGCTCAATCCTTATCGGCTCGCTATTCCTCTGGATATTTCGACATCCTGGATAGCGAAGGACCGTCCTCCATTGCCCCATACACGTCATCAGAAAGGTGCGTAGAGTTGTATCTACTTTATACAATTCCAGCACCCTCATGAGCCATGTATGTGGCACCGAGTCATAGGCCTTCTTATAATCTATCCAACATGTCGACAGATCCTTTCGGGAGCGACGAACCTGTTGGCTAATGGCCATATCAATGAGAAGTAGCTCCTTAGTACCGCGGGACCCATTCTTACATCCATTTTGAGAGACAGACATGATGGAGTTGGTGTCTATATGGTTATTAATTTTAGCTCTCAAAATGGATGTAAGAACTTTATAGACCGTCGGTAAACAAGTGATCGGTCTGTAATTTTTGGGATCCGCGGTACTACCTGATTTATGGAGCAGGTGGGTTATTCCTGTCGTTAGGAACTGGGGCAGTGACCCTGACTCTAAGGCTGACCGGAACTGGGATGCCAAGGGGGCGTGCGATCTTTGGAACCACTTTATCCAAAAGTTGTGCAGCCCGTCCGGTCCTGGGGATTTCCAGTTAGGCATCGGACGGACTGCACGAGCAATATCTTGGGGGCTGATGATAAGTGGCCCCATTTCTGGTATTAGTTCGCACGCTCGCTCGATCTTCCCAGTCCAATCACCCTCGATGTGACTGACAGGCACCGACCAGATGTTTTGCCAGAACGAACACATGGTGTCATCATCTGGTAGGCACGTGTCAGTCACACCTTGGTCCAGTCGCTCCCAATCCCTGTAAACCCACCTTTCATCGCTCTGGAATGTGCGATTCTGAGTGTACCGCTCCACTCTCCGCCTGTACCGACGAATACGGTTTGCCCATGCACAGATCTTCTGCTTCAGGAAGTCGATACGCTCTGTGACGCGGGACAAATAGTCTCGAGAACTAATATCAGTCCCCGAGAATGCCCGCCTCACAAAGCGCATCACTCTAGGGCGAGTATTGCCCTCCCTGAAGCAGATTAGCTTGCCGATGAGTGCTCTAGTCTCCCCGATACGACGCTCAATCCTGCACTGCCAAGCTGGTACAGCTGGTTTTGGTCGTGTGGCTCTGTCACTGTCCGGGAATTTGACATGAGCCACACGACATGCCGCAACAGCTGCACAGTACAAGATTGAATGGGTATCGGTGAGGTCTTTGCTGTCGTTAAAGTAATTTGCCAGCTGCGAGTCTAGAGCACACACCAGCGCCTTGTTTTTCTTGTGCATGGGCAAACGAGGTAAACGTGGTCTGAGTCTAGGCGGAATAGATCGGTACTCACGGAAAGCATCCTCCAAAGCGCTCCTCAATCTTACATTGCACTGGGAGCTCACGGATATAGCCTCATCATCATCCTCTTCATCAACGCGGTTGGGTCGCGATGAAAAACTGGGTAAATTTTGCAGTTGCACCGCGACCAATGACGAAGCAGGCGTAACGTGGCTATTCCGTGATTCGAGGCGTAGTCGATCAAGTACAACGTCATCCAGCATATGGTTACGCTGGATGACCCGCACCTGATCCGACAGTCGTTGCGTCGACACGTTGACAGCTGGCTCAAGCACCTGAAACAGAGAGAGCATCCGACCACGGTACGCAGTCAAGTTACTTCCCCCCTCTGTAGCCCCAAAGTATGCGCGCATGACATTTTCATTGACGGTTTGTGTCCATCTCATGCGCTGCACACTTCCACCGACAGCGGGGACCCTATCAGAGGCCGGTGGGCCTCGGAGTCCTAAGCTGGCCGGTGGTCGGCCTCTTCCGCGCCGACGTACTGGTGGTGGTGTCGTCGGCGGCGAAAAGTATTCGTCGCTCGAGCTCGACGCAACTGCAGCGGCCGGTGTCACTGGACTCACGTCTGGAGCAGGTTCCGGCAACTGCGAGGCGGAGCTGAGCGACGAACCCGAAGGTGTTGGGTGTGTGGTTTCTTGTTGCCGTGCCCGACTTCGTGTCAGCATTGTTATATTTTTCTCTCTATTTTGACATTTGTTGCATCCATAATGGTGTACTCGTAGTATAGTACTCGTAGTATGAAATTCCGGTCATAAAAATGGTGTAGGAACACATATCAAAAGATTATTATCTGATTATTTATATTAAAAAATACTAAAAAATATCGGAGAAAAATTTTTTTCACTGTCAGCTTGACAGTCGGGCCACAGATTATATTATTATTATTATATTATATATATTATTATTAACACTAAGGGCTGATTTTTCCAACACCAGATAACTTTTACTTTTTTAACAATTTTATTCGGGGAATAAATTAATTGGCGTTTGACAGTTTTTGTATAAAAGAACTGTCAAAATTTCAAAATTATTCCTCGATTAGAGTTATCAGATGATTGAAAAATTAGCCCTAAGTACCTAATAAAATCCTGTAGGTACTTTTTAAGAATTGATTTTCTTCGATAATATAAATGGTTGGCTGTGTATAATTGTGTGTGTTGGTTGTGGTAGTGTTTATTTTTTTGTAATGTGGTTATTATTTGTGCAGAGTAAATTATTATTTCCATCTATTTTTTCACAGTGGTAACAGAGCCCCCTAACGGCTTAAAGCTGAACCTGCGCAACACGTACTTCAAGATGCGCAACCGAGCCCTCGAAGAATGCATCCACCCGCAGTTCAAGAAGCTGACGTATGTGCTCGCCTTCTTCCACGCTGTTGTACAGGTAACTTACCCCCACATTCTAAAACTTTATTGAATTTAATCTGAGGTACAGACGCCAGCAGCACCCTAATTGCGTAACACACGATCAATCAGCAAGCAAATTGCTAATCCATTGCCTCATAAGTTCGAAAATTTTGTCTGCTCAACACGTAAATAACGCAATGAATGTTGTTGAACTGTCAAAATTAAACCAATTCCGATTGATCGTGTGTTACGCAATTAGGATGCAGGTCAAGCTACTCGTCAACTTCAACTGTCAAATTTTCCCGGTCAACCTTGAACCTTAGTGCTTTAGCAATAACGTTGAAAATCTATTAAAGAAATTTGACAGATTATAGTAGCTTGACCTGCTGGCATCTGTACAATTCCCGTATTTTTAAGACCGTTCGCATTCTAATCTCAGTTTCAATCTTTCAAAAATTGTATACAGCGACATGGAAACAAACATTTTTTGAAAACCGACCAAACATTTCTACGCTAGGTGGTTTAGAATTATGTGCTGAATTCATGGTTACAGTTTGTGCGTCAATGGTCAACAAAAGAGATAAGTATGCAGGGTCGTCGAATATAGTTTATTAAGAAAGTAGTTTAATAACAGCCGCACAGGTCGATCGGTCAGGTTAAGCTACGCTTGCCGCGGTTGGTCTGTGGATGGGTGACCATCTTTACATACTGAGACACCCCTCCGTGCCTCGGAAAGCACGTTAAGCCGTTGGTCCCGGCTGTCATTCGTAGATCTTTGACAGTCGTTACGGGTAGTCAGAAGCCCGAAAGTCTGACAACCAGTCTCACCAAGGGGTATCGTATTACCCAGTAACTGGGTTGTGGAGGTCAGATAGGCAGTCGCTCCATGTAAAATACTGGTATTCAGCTGCATCCGGTTAGACTGGAAGCCGACCCCAACATAGTTGGGAAAAGGCTGGGATGATGATGAAGAAAGTAGTTTAGTTTAGTTTATTAAGAAACGGATTGATGTTTTCGGATAAAATTTTATTTAATTAATAGAAAACAAACAGTTCATTAATCAAACAAATTTCATTCGAAAACATCCATCGATTTCTTACTAAACTTCAACTATTTCCGACGACCCTGCATACTTATCTCTTTTGTTGACGTACCTGCCACCTTGTATAATAAAGAAATCTAGATATTTTGTCAATTCCTATAAAACCGTGCGAAGAAAGGACAGGTCGAGGTATTTATTAAATAAAATATAATAATGTTAACGGGATCCACTATTTGTCAGGAGCGTCGCAAGTACGACAAAATCGGCTGGAACATATCCTACGACTTCGCGGAGTCTGACTTCACGGTGTGCATGCAGATCCTACAGTGCTACCTGGACCGCTGCTACATGGTGCGCGGGCCCACGCCCTGGGCCACACTCAAGTATCTGTTTGGAGAGGTACGTGTTTCAAAACATGCAAACAAATATGTGTTTTTAGAAAATCCCGACACCAGAGGGGTAATTCTCGTAATTTTAAGAACGTTCACAGTCTGATCTGATCTCAATCTCAATCTGCCAAAAAGACGTCTATTTTCCCTACATTTTGACAAGTTTTTGACATTTGTTTGTCGTCGAGATGACACTGCGACTAGATTTTGAACGTTTTTAATTACGGGAATACGGGCCCAGGCTGCTGCTGAGAAATTCCTGATGGAAAAATCCAACAACATTTTGCCTAACTTGGGAATGAAACCCTGGACCCCACGTTCCATCACAAGACCAACCGGGACACGAAAGTAAATAAATTATTTTACTCTACAACCACCGTTAAATTTTGATCGTTTTAATCCTTTAAAGGGGTCATTGTACTCATCATTATGAACAACTTTTACTACGGGACCAACCCTGAAATATATTTTTTAGGCTAGGCAGATGATGATTACAGGTTATTAATTTTTTTAAAACCTACAACTAGGTAAACAGCGAGGTAATTGCATAACACACTAACAGTAGCAATTGCTTTCATTTTGACGGTTCATCAACATTCATTGCGTTATTTACGATGCTGAGCAGACGAATTTTTCAAACATATGAAGCAATGGATTAGTAACATCTTTCAAAATGGCTCAGATTGTGACTGAAAGTGTGTTACGCAATCAGGGTGCAGGTCATACAGAGAAATATCACCCGGGGTTACTCTGTTACGCATGGTGCCGCAAGATACGCGCTTCGGTAATCTTCGTGTTTCCGAATTAGTACGAAACTACGATGTTTCGGACTAATTCGGAAACACGAAGATTACCGAAGCGCGTATCTTTTCTGGTTTAACTGTAATAAGAATTCTATTCGGCAGGTGATGTACGGCGGGCGCGTCATCGACGACTACGACCGGCGCGTGGTCAGCACCTACATGGAGGAATACCTCGGAGACTTCCTGTTCGACAAGTTCCAGCCCTTCCACTTCTTCTGCGACAGCGTGTTCGACTACGTCATCCCGCCCGACGGAGAGAAGGAAGAGTATATCGGTATAGTATACACCTAAGAACCTTGAGCATACTGAAAACTTTGTTAAGCTAGATTTAGTGTTATGCTGCCGTTGGTCGCGTACCAAGACGCTGACGATATATGGACGTGTATAGTGCAGTAGCGACGGTCAGCGTGCGCGAGTTCATATAAATCGGTATGAAAGACACGCTGAATAAAAAATAAAACACGATGGCCCTTGCCACACTAGGTTTTTTTATCCAACTTAAGAATGAACTTTAACCCAAATGAATAGGGTATATTTTGTAATAACTAGTGAAATACCAGTATAACGATGAGCGCAGTATATAACCTAGCCTGTTGAAATACTGACAGTTGTACATCATTGTATATTGATAAATTGATACCCACAGAATTCATCGACACGCTGCCACTAGCGAATACGCCCGAAGTGTTCGGCCTGCACCCGAACGCAGAGATCGGCTACTTCAGCCAGGCGGTGCGCGAGATGTGGGGACATCTCATAGAACTGCAGCCGCAAACAAGTTTGTATCGTTCTAGAACTCTTGAGTTATATTATATATTTATATATATATTCTCCTTTTCCAATCAGACTTTGATATTAGCGATCAAAAATGTGGTCACTGTAGGCCTAACACGAACGCATGGAGTAAACGGAACGTAAATTCGAACGATTTCTTGTTTACTGTTAACACCCCGACCCCTCCGTGCCTCGGAAAGCACGTTAAGCCGTTGGTTCCAGCTGTCTTTCGTGGATCTTTGACAGTCGTTAGGGGTAGTCAGAAGCCCGAAAGTCTGACAACAAGTCTTACCAAGGAGTGTCGTATTACCCAGTAACTGGGTTATGGAGGTCATGGAGGCAGTCGCTCCATGTGAAATACTGGTATTCAGCTGCATCCGGTTAGACTGGAAGCCGACCCCAACAAAGTTGGGAAAAGGCTAGATAACTAATCTATCGAATAATCCTTTTCAGACATAATTATGTAGGTACTAGCTGCGCCCCGCGGTTTCACCCGCATAAGTTTCGATCCCGTGGGAATATCGGGATAAAAAGTATAAATATCCTGGTTATAAATTATCTGTGTACCAAATTTCATCCAAATCCGTTCAGTAGTTTTTGCGTGAAAGAGTAACAAACATCCATCCATCCATAAAAATTTTCACGTTTATAATATTAATAAGAGTAGGATAATATAATATAATATAGTAGGATAATATACAACGTGTATTTTTTTATAACCCATAACTCTAGGGGGTCATTGTACTCATCATTATGAACGACTTTTACTATGGGACCAAACCCGAAATCGCGAAAAAAAATCTGGTGTTCATACATTTTGACGAGTTATACGAACATAAATGTAGGGAACAGCTGATTTTTTTTTTTTACAACAAAACAATAAGTAGGAATGGCCATCGATCCTTGGTTTTTGTGTCTAAATAGCTGTCTATTGTTAACCTACTTATAAGATTATTTTTATATTTCCACGCGGCTTTAGCACAAGTATGGGACCGTAAGTATAAGGAAATGAATTAATGAAGTTGATACCCATATTGGTTTTTGTGTAAACTAATTTTAAATTGTTTTATTTTTATGCTGCTAGGCTTTGTCAAAAGTAAGTTTACCACCACTTTACTATTAGATAATCTATTATTATTGGCTAGCTTCAGGCCGCGATTTCGTCCGCGTGAAATTTGTTGCTTCCCCACCCACCGCGTCGCCTGCCCGAGCTTTTGGATCGTTTTCGCTTAGCGTTCTTTCTGACTTTTCTTTCTTTTTGCTCGGCTCCTAACAGCGTCTATAGCCTTCCTCAAGATAAGCGCTATCATATGCAAAAAGATTTTTTCAAATCCGACTGGTAGTTCCTGAGATTAGCACGTTCAAACAAACAAACTCTTCAGCTTTATTATTAGTATATATATAATATATTATATTAGTATAGCTCAATACTCAATATATTTATTTGCATTCCACAATGTGAACTTAGGTGGTAGATATATTACAAAATATACATAATTTTAGATCATTGTGGACCCTGTCGGGCACAGCAAGATAGGATAGAGTAAGAGGGCTATTATTATATGAAAAAGTAGAATATAAATGTTTTTACTACTACTCACTTCAACTTTGATTTTATTTATTACTAGCTGACCCGACAAACGTTGTTTTGCCATATAAATTATTTCTCATAATCAGCTGCCCGGCGCTACTTCGTTCGCGTGGTGTCCTACCTACCCTACCCCTACAATACTCCTACACTACTCCTACCCTACTTCTATCTTACTCCTACCATACTTCTACCTCACTCCTAACCTACTCCTACACTACTCCTACCCTACTCCTACACTACTCCTACCCTACTCCTACACTACTCCTACCCTACTCCTACCATACTTCTATCTTACTCCTACCCTACTCCTGCCATACTTCTACCTCATTCCTAACCTACTCCTACCCGCGTGGTGACCTACCCCCTACCCTACTCCTACCCTAATCCTATAAGTAAATAAAAGTTTTAAATAAAAAAAAAGTATCCTATGTCCGTCTCCTGGTTCTAAGCTACCTCCCCACCAATTTTCAGCCAAATCGGTTCAGCCGTTCTTGAGTTATAAAAAGTGTAACTAACACGACTTTCTTTTTTATATATAGATTTTTGGTTTTCAGCTATTTATATTATGATTGATATAGATAAATAGGAAATGTGTTTCTTATGAAGTTTCTTTAGTTCTTTCTGGGCAAAGTCCCATTAGTAAGTGAAGTTTGTTTTCGGCACGGTTATCGCCAACGTCCATACTACGTTGAATACACCGGTTCTCGTCCGATCACCGAAGTTAAGCAACATCGGGCGCGGTCAGTACTTGGATGGGTGACCGCCTGGGAACACCGCGTGACGTTGGCTTTTTGTATTTTTACATTTTAAGTTTTATGATGTACATAATAAAGAGTATTCTACTCTATTCTATCGCCTAACGTTTCCCTCATCAGGTGAAGGTGGCGGTGCGATGAGTCGCGAAGACTTCATCGACAACATTGCGGTGGAAGTGTTGGCCAAGCTGCCGGTGCTCTTCGAGATCTGGCGCGTGCGCAAGCAATTCGAGATGAACATCACGCCCACGCTGGTGGTGCTGCTGCAGGAGTTGGAAAGGTATAGTATATTTATACCTCAGTAGCTGCTTGGAGTCTGGATTTTTGCCCAGTTGGTAGCAACATCATGGGTTCGAGCCCAGGCAGGCGCTTTGTGTAAATAATTTCATCACCACTGCTCTCCAAACTGTGAAGAAAATGATCGTGAGGAGACATACATTCCTCACGATGTTTTTCTGCACCAAAAATTCGAAGCCATGTGACATCTAGCAACCCGCACTGGGCCCGCGTGATTGCCTACTACCTCTCAAAGAGCCTCCCTCTGTCTCCCTGTGGTGGTCTTGTGTGGTGGTGTGGTGTCCACTGCTGGGAAGCAGTGGAATCATTTTGGGCTGATAGCAATAGGTATAAATGATAGCTCTCCCAGTATTACATACGACTTAAAACGTAACTGGCGAAACGTGGAAATACTATAACCTACACCTCTGCTTAACCCTTCTAGGAAAACAGCCGTGATTATGTATGTATTAATCACAATAGGCAAGTTTCCTAAAAAAAATCTAATTAGTCCGTCAGTTAGATTATCAAAAAATATTGGACCCGTATTTTTTCTTTTGTCAATTATACAAAAAATGATGAAGATATTTAACATGGCGTGACATTACGACCCCCCACTCCGTTTGATTGACAAAAGAAAAAATACGTGTCCATTATTTTTCGATAATCTAACTGACGGACTAAATATAATAATATTTTATTTAGCCAGGAAACTGCCTTATTATTTGGTTCCTCATTCGATTACAAAAACCTAACTGTCAAACGTTCCCCCCAGGTTCAACCGCCTCGTGGCAAAGATGCGCACCACTCTATCCTTACTCCGCAAGGCCTTAGCTGGCGAGATAGGTATGGACGCGGTCCTGGACAACGTGTCGTACTGCATGTTCAACGGGCAGCTGCCCGAGGTGTGGCGCGAGCTGGCGCCTGCCACCTGCAAGGGGCTCGGCGGGTGGATGGACCACTTTATGGCACGGACTAAGCAGTATTCTGACTGGGTATGACTTTTTTATACTGGTGGACATTCAGTACCTACTTTAGCATTCTTGCAGAAGGAAAGCACCAAATTTGAGCGAGTAGCGTCAGCACATAACTACACACACACACACTTCCGACTTCGCCATTGTCTCGGACGGTACCGAGAGCTCCTGCGGTTACACACACATTCACAGTTTGTTTGTACACTTGGTAATAAACGCGCATTGCTTCGTGAGAAAAAAAATCAGCTGTTCCCGAAATTTTGTCGAGTTATGCGGACATAACATAACAGCCCTCTCACTGAGAGGAGGCCTGTGTCCCAGCATTGGGAACAATATAGGTTGATTACGCATCAGCGAACATAAATGTACAGAGCAGCTTTTTTTTTTTTACTGACAATTGGCTCACTCTTGACCTCAATCCAGCCCAGAGGCAAGGATGAGATAACAACCCTAAAGCTACTTGGAAGGTCGTTAAAAATGTTACTGGAACTAGTCGTAATGCTAACGAGCTACTAAGAAGAATATCTTCAGATGAAAAGTCCTCGGTCAAAAAAGTCAAGGAATTTTTTGCCTATGTAGGCAGGAACTTGACTGACAAATTCTTGCCCACCTCGTGTACCTTGGATTATTGCCTCGACGCGCTGCCCTCTTAACTCACTAGTACTTCTACCTACAGATGAAGTGGAGGTATTGAATCTCATGATTGGGTTAAGAACTGATGCTGCGGTTGGTTGGGATGGCATTTCATCGAGAATGTTACCCCTGAAGATGTTTTCAATTTCAATTACACTTTATAACTAACACACTCTTTTTTTCTGCGCAGGCGACTATAGAAGAACCAATAGTAATCTGGCTGTCAGGGCTACACATCCCGGAGTCGTACCTCATAGCGCACGTTCAGATCGCGTGCCGCCTGTACACGTGGCCGCTCGACCGTTCCACTCAGTTCACTCGCGTCACCAAATGGACCTCCCCCGATGAGATTGAAGAGAGACCTGTCTGTGTAAGTATCTATTATTCACTTTTTGACGCAGTAAACGAAATGTTTATGCTTTTGAAGACCAGTGGAAGAGAGATCTCGACGGCAGGCGAGACCACCTCAAGAGTAGGCCACCCTCCAACATACAATACTATTACCACAATGGTGTTCTAACGTCACATTCACAGCCAAGATAGGTTACGTCAGAGCACACGCTCGTTACCTATAGTCGCCGAAAATGAAACCAAGTCATCGTTGCCGAAATCTTCATCATCTTTCCTACGGCTTCGCTCCTGTGGTATCCCCCGCAGGAACCGATCAAAAATAGCCTATCTATGCATATTGTCACTCGGGAATAGTGTAGCTTTCTATTAGTGAAAGAAGTCACAAAACAGTTTGTAATCGGATCAGTATTCTCGTACCTATGCTACGTACGTACGATCAGTAGTCTCGTGCGGACGCCCTAAAGAAGGTGGCTGGGACAGACTGGATGCGGAAGGCGGAGGACAGGGTGTTGTGGCGCATCCTGGGAGAGGCCTATGTCCAGCAGTGGATTGCAATAGGCTGAGTTGACTCTCAGAGGTTATGTTTTACAAACATTTAAAAAACTTTATAAAACGCTTTATAAAATTATTTAGTTAATACTAGTACTAACTACTACTGAAATCGTAAAGAGGTAATCTTTACCATTTCAGTAATAACAAACAACTGCCTCGGAATAAAAGTAAATCCTTAGCATTCCTGACGTTGGTACCTGTTTGTTTCTATGTGCTGATTTTTCAATCATCTGATAACTTTATTCGACGAATAATTTTGAAATTTTGACAGTTATTTCATACAACAAGTTATCTGGCGATGGAAAAATCAGCCCCATGTGTAAATAAAATAACGGGGCATCAGAGAGATGTGTAATTTTATTTGTAAAACTAGCTTATATAAAATATGAGTGTCATCAGTGAGATCAACATAAAAAAAAACTATCATTAGGCTTCAGTCTATTGAAACACGGTAGTAGTTGTGACAACACAGAACTTGTATATTTATAAGTATATAGTTACTACACCACACTATACTACTATACACTATACTACACCTCACCACACCACACTAAACCACACCCCACACCACACTACACCACACCACACCACACCTCACCACACCACACATCTCATCAGGTCAAACCAATTCACTCCTATGATTGGCTGATGGTAAAGGCAAGCGAGACTGCTTACCCTCACAACACACAACGCAGTTGGATTTCTGGATGTTTGCTTTATCTTTATAGGATACACCCTCCACTGCACCATTCTTCATTTTCTCTAAGTCACTACTGTTGATGTGCCCGAGTCGCCTATGCCACAGTCTTGCTTCTTATGTGTGTACTGCCGAACCTTATCTTCAATTGAAAACCAAATTACCGTAATGTTTTAGATCAAAATCGGAGCACAATATTTCAAGGAAAGAAGAAATGATACTGTCCTAATCTGACTTTTTTTTTGGTTTCGTAATATAATTACCTATACGAATATAAATATTTAATTTCTTATTTACATGGCTTAATTTCATGTCGGAAATTTATGATACTGACTATATTGTACATTACCAACTTAAAATCTGACCTAGCCGGAATCTGACCTAGCCGGATTCTGACCTAGTTGGAATCTGACCTATTTGGAATCTGACCTACTTCTACTACTGACCTGAAATCTGATCTCCAAAATCAACGAAATGATCTTATAAATCCTTATATATCCGTTTTTCCTTTTTGAGGTATGGAACCCTAAAAATTTACATTTTATTAGTTAGATATTGTTTAAGTCTAATCTCACTTCACGCGCTTGTTTTAATTCTAATATTTCTCGTTCTATTGTGGCACTTTTTAGTTTCTCTAACTGTATTGCAATTTTAAGTGAATGTTCTTCTTCAGCCATTTCTAGACGTCTCCTGTGCTCTTCCTCTTTTAAGCTTTTTATATGGTTTATTATGCTGCTAACATGGTCTTCGTGGTCCTGTAAATGATAACCTCGTTAATAACTAAGAAACAAGTCTAACAAAACTAGCACAAGTACTCATTTTGTTAGTCTTACTTAGTTTTACTTACTTACTTAGGCATTTCACGAACGCGCGTCAATTATTCTAATATATACCTTACTAGCGGACCCGACCCGCTGGAGAGCAGTGGTGGCCAAGTGGTAACGGCCACGACTTACTAGCTGTAAGTCGTAGGTTCAAACCCAGGCAGGTGCTTTACTTTGCTTAATTTATTTCATCACCACTGCTCTCAAAACGGTGAAGGAAAGCATCGTGGGGAAACCGGCATGTCCTAGAACCAAAAATTCGAAGACGTGTCATCTACCAACCCGCACTGGGCCCGCGTGGTGGATTACGGCCCACTCCCTCTCACCGAGAAGAGGCCTGTGTCCCAGCAGTGGGAACACTATAGGCCGATTATGCTAGCTGACCCGACAGACGTTGTCCTGGCCAAACAATAATTTATATATACAAAAATTCCATAAAAAAGGACTTTCAGATGTTCCCGAAATTGAAAATGTTCCAATTCGAACATTTCAAAACAAAAACTAGTCAAATCAGTCCAGCCGTGATCAGAGGGCTGGCTCGTTCTTTAGCCAAATAGTTAGCTTTGCCATTCAACAACGTAGCAATGCTGCCAGTCTTCTGGGCACGTTTCCGGATTACAGTGATGTGGAGGAGTACTTCGCCACCGAAGTGTACTTTTGTTTGTATATATTAGTATAGTTAGTTATTTAAATTAGTATACAGTAGTTAGTTGTATAATAATTTGCTACCGGCGCCGATTCCCTTGTTCACAAACTTGACTAAATTTAAGTTCAGTGCATCTTTTACTTTCTATTTCATTAAGAAAAGAACAGAAGATAAATATTAGTTTAGTCCTGTCAAATTAAGATACTTCCATAGACAAATTAAACATGGCTACTAAAAATACGTCAATTAAAGTCTGACTAATTTGACAGGACTTAACTAATAATTATCTTCTATCCTTTTCTTAACAAAATAGAAAGAAAAAGATGCACTGAACTTAAAAGTTTAGTTTGTGAACAAGGGAATCGGCGCCATTGTATACTGGGTGGCAGAGATCGATGCGCAACCCGTTACCATGGATTCAGTACATGATTCTGAAAGAGTTGAAATTTTTCGGCGGTTATTAAAAAAAAATTAGCTGTTCCATACATTTTACCGCGTAGCGTAGGTATTTCACTTTTAATAATACACTACTTTTGTACTGTATAAGCATTAACTTATTCATGTGCCATTAGATCCACTTGACGCACGCTCGTGTATTGCATTATCTATCTTCTATACTTAAGTGAAAAGTTACCTCTATGTATGTACCATTCTCGGGGATATTGGGCATTACATGTGGTTTGGGTACCTGCAAATAAAATAAAAAATTAAGATCTTAGGAAAGCTTTCAAGTTGTTGCATTGGCAAACAAAAAATATAAATTCATACATACTTCCTTTACTGGAATTGTACCCATATCTATTTCCATCTGAGGGTTCTTGAATATATCTTTAGAGATCTGTAAGAAATTGCAAAAGTGGAAATATACTATCATATTTTTTTACAGACATACTGTGTTTTATGTATATTTTTGTTAAGCTCACCCTTAATAAAGGAGTACATATTTTCTGACTATCCACTTGTGCATCAATATTCTCAATTGTATGTGTAATACAGTCCTAAAAAAAGGTAGAAATGGTATTATTTAAAGTGCATCCCATTTTTTAACTTAATCTATGTCAAAAATCAATCTGCCTTGCCTTTTCCCAACTATGTTAGGATCGGCTTCCAGTCTAACTGGTTGCAGCTGAATACCAGTCTTCTACATGGAGCGACAGCTTATGATCTCCACACTTAGTTACTGGGTAATATGATACCCCTTGCCCCTTGGTAACTGGTAAGACTGATTGTCAGATTTGAGCTTCTGACTACCGGTAACGACTGTCAATGACGTGCTTTCCGAGAGACGGATGGGTCTCGATATACGATCCGACCGCGGCAAGCAAAGCTGGGGGTCTACTCCGAAGTAGTATCGGCCGAACCAAAGTTCGGTCGGTTCCGAACCTACACTCCTACACTCTTTCGAATATTAACTATGGTCCCGACCCAACTGAGCCGACCCGAACTTTTTTCGCATTTTTCAATAATATTCGGTTCGGTCATGTGTCGGTCCGATCCGAACATTCGCACTTTGCACTTCGGAGTAGGCCCCCTGAACTTTCGATTGACCCTGTGGCTGTCATTATATTTAGCCTCAAGCCTCTAGTATCATATGTTTTCTGCAATATCTATATACTAATAATAAAGCTGAAGAGTTTGTTTGAACGCGCCAATCTCTGGAACTACCGGTCGGATTTGAAAAAATCTTATTGATAAAGATCGCTAAGCGAAAACAAAGTGATAGCGCGAGCCGGTGATGCGATGCGACGGGGTGGATCGGGGGAACAAGACATCTCACGCGGTCGAAGTCGCGGGCAGAAGCTAATAAACTCATAAATTAGTAGATGTTGTAATAGATACTTACAGCTATCTGCTGACTTTGTTGGGTAATGTTGTCATCAACGCATGTATCCGCAAATGCCATTGGTTTCAAGCTCTGAAACAAGCAACCTCTGTGTCACCGGGTGTTAAGTACTTATTCATTATTAAATAATTATTCATTAGTATACGTTATTCATTAGTAGATAAGTATTAATTTTTATTTGTTAAAAACCAAAGATCGCCTAAAAACTAGTTTTTTTTTTTCAGTTAGGCCACTGTGGCTCTCATGGCCACAGTGGCCTAAAAATTAGTTCAATTTTTTTCAGTAAGGCCACTGTGCCTCTCTGCTCTAAACTGTGAAAGACATAGCGCCACAGTGGCCTAAAAATTAGTTCATTTTTTTTCAGTTAGGCCACTGTGGCTCTCATGGCCTCAATTCATGAGGAAGGCTACAGGCTATATAACATCACGCTAGGACCCTTAGGAGCCGAGCAAGAAGAGGATAACTTAGAAAGATCGCTAAGCGAAAACAAAGTGATAGCGCGGACCGGTGATGCGATGCGACGGGGTGGATCGGGGGAACAAGACATCTCACGCTGCCGAAGTCGCGGGCAGAAGCTAATAAACTCATAAATTAGTAGATGTTGTAATAGATACTTACAGCTATCTGCTGACTTTGTTGGGTAATGTTGTCATCAACGCATGTATCCGCAAATGCCATTGGTTTCAAGCTCTGAAACAAGCAACCTCTGTGTCACCGGGTGTTAAGTACTTATTCATTATTAAATAATTATTCATTAGTATACGTTATTCATTAGTAGATAAGTATTAATATTTATTTGTTAAAAACGAAAGGATAACAATTATTTGCTTTGAATAGAATAGCAATGTTAGTAAAGAACTGCGAGATGACGGTAAGAATTTGTTGTTAAAGCCTGCTTTACACAGTGGGTAGTTTAAATGTCAGTAGCATAAATAATCTGAAGCAATGTGCAATGGAGCGCGGTATTCTAGGCGTAAAATCATATTTACAACACCACATTGCACACACACTCCAAAACCACAGATTACTGACTTTGTTCAAAAAGCATCTAAGCTGAAGTGGGGTGGGACTTGGCTGGCCTCGTCTGCCGTATGCCCAATGAGCTGTGGGCCAAAATAACCACTAAATAGAGCTCTGAGCCCCTGACACAGCCAGAAGGCGTCACGGCAGACCTCGTAAAAGATGGCGGGACAGACTGGAGAAAACAAATGACCAATGGTCGACTTTAACCCTGGATCGAAAGAGCTTTTGCCCAGCAGTGGGATAATGCAGGCTATCAGTAAACCTGCACCATCTAAAAAATATGATGATGCAGGTTGATTGTTGCTTCAAGTTTATAAATAATAAGTTAATAAGTTTATGAAATTGTTTATTCTGTAAATGCATCAATTTCATTTCATTGCATTCCATCACATGATGCCTTTGACTTACAAAATATGAGCAGTACACAGAACAATTTGCTAAAAAAAAACTAAATATAATTCCAAGATATTCTCACATTCTGTTGAGCATTCTGTTGTTGTTGTTCAGGATTATATAGATCTTTAATTTCAATTACTGCATCAGTAAGAGTAGCTGCTGTTGTCTCACCGAGTTCTCTCTTTATCTTCCTCCTCTTCCGGGCTTTTAATTTCATTGTTTTCCATTGAATTTTTAACTGGATTATATTTCGATGTCGGACATTTAACTCATTGAACCTAGTACAAGATTGTGAAATATTAGATATGAATAATATTTAGTTATTTATAAATGTTGCATAAAATTGAAACACCCAAAGCTGTGTGGTTAGAAGTTCAGTATTATTTGACTTGTAAGCAACTATTAAATTGACAGTTAAAAGACTAATTGGTCTAAGCAACATTTTTTGAAAAAAATTTAGAACCTGACTCAAACGATGGAGAAAGGTTTGCTGATTCCGAATATGTATTATAACTCATTATTGCAAAAAAATGTCGCTTAGACCAATTTAGCCTTTCAACCGTCGAAATAAACTTGGGATCTATTAAAAATGAAAGGATAACAATTATTTGCTTTAAATAGAATAGCAACGTTAGTAAAGAACTGTGAGATGAGGGTAAGAATTTGTTGTTAAAACCTGATTTACACAGTGGGTAGGATATCAAAACGAATTTGGAACAATATGGCAGAAATACTTAAAGGTCATAAAGGCCGAAGACACTTATGGCACCTATTAGTCTACATAAACGAAATCGCGGGCAAACCTGGTTAGATCATGAAAATAGAAAATCAATATCTTACTTTTTGTAGACTTCCTCCCAAGCTTTATTTTTAAGCTTGATAATTTTGGTATCCATTGATTTATTCTCAATAACATTCGCATGGTCTCTGAGCACAAACCGAAATAATTGCTGAAACAGTAGTATATATTCTCATTAGCAATAAATAATACCACAAAAATATTATAGAGCACGATATCTATCCACATTATTTACCTTCTCTTCTTCGTCCCAGTTGACGGAACGGCTGCGTTTTTTGTTCGTATTCATATTTAATTAATATTAAAAGTAGTTTATTTCACTAAAAGGATTTCTTCGAAACGGTAACAATATAAATTTATTTTTCCGCACGCAAGTAAATAAACAAATAGGAGCGCACAATAGTAAAGTCAAGTTGTCAACAATGTCAACCTCGACTTTAAAATATTAACTTCAATTGTCACTGTCAGTCTGAATGGGTTGCCATCTATTATTATTTATTGATCGAAAGTTGCCATACATAGCGCACACATTAATCCGCGGCCGAAGGAGTGTATCGTTCGAGGTGCGCCTGTGAAAATATAAAAAGATTAGACAATATTTTTATATATGTATTTTTTTTTAACAAATTAATATGTCATATATGGTCACATAGTTTTTATTAAATAGAGCCCTGGGGATCGAACCAAGAACATCATGCTTAGCAGTCGTACTCGCGACCGCGTCCACTAGACCAAAAAGGCGAAAAAAGTCTCATTTCCGGGAAAACTTAATGTTGTTTTTTAAAATCTGTAATTATCTGACCACTTTGTTCTTCGTGTCAGCCTTACCGGTTTTCCCCTGAAGTCCGAACAATGCAATGTTTGCCACCCAAAAAACACAGCACGGAGACGCCTCGGCAGCCGCTGCTCCAGGGTGGCGTTATCAACACTTTCCATACGAACCAACCGCGTCACCGTTTACTCGCATTACAACACAAATAACAAAAAGAAACTACGTCCGTAAGAATTGAGGAGCCACGTCAGATTTTTTAAATCTGATCTCGCCATTATTTAGCAGCAATGTAGCTGATTTTGCAGCACGAATTCTAGATTTAGCAGCAAAATATATCACTAGTTATATTTAATTCAAAAGTGGCTCCTCAATCTAAACGTCTGAATTGAGGAGCCACCTGGAACTCGTTAAGTAATAGATGAATATTTTTGAAAATTTTGTATCATTTAGCAGCAATTGTGCATATTACCTTCTAAACATTTAGCTTCTGTAGCGCTAAAATGAAAGAAAATACAATCGGCTAAAATGAATCGGCTTTGTAGGCAACCCGTGACAAGTTGTGCGTTCAACGCACTTTCACTCTGTGCCAAGAACCACCTAAAAATGCCAATAATAATATATTTTAACCCTTGTTTCTGACCAGGGCTGCTACGTGCGTGGTCTTTACCTGGAAGGGTCCCGATGGGACTTGGAAGAAGCCTGCCTGAGACGCTCGCATCCCAAGGTGTTGGTCACAGAACTGCCTATCATGTACGTCATACCCATAGAAGCCCACAAACTCAAGCTACAGGTATGTTGATATTACTACCTACTAATTCATAGAGGTAGGTACCGAAAGATATTCCTTTTTTAGGCTCAGACTAACCTACTTGTCGGGGGTGCGGCGAATGTACAGACACCAGCACGTCAAGCTACTACAATCTGTCAAATTTCTTTAATAGATTTTCAACTTTATCGCTAAAGTATTAAGGTTCAAGGTTGATTGGTAAAATTTGACAGTTTCGGGTAGCTTGACCTGCTGGCGTCTGTACAAGTATCTCCCGGGCCCCCGACTCGTGGTAGTGGAACAGTGTAGTTTTAGTCCAACATACGCTGTCATGTCATCATTGCTAAAGAATATTGACAATGCCAGCTCTTGAACCTTGAACGCAGTGTAGATGTGCTGATCGTGTTCAGGGGGCAATTCTCGTAATTTTAAGAACGTTCACAGTCTGATCGCAGTCTCAATCTGTCAAATATACCTCAAATTTCCCTTCATTTTGACAGTTGTTTGTCGCCGAGATGAGACTGCGACTAGATTTTGAACGTTTTAAATTACGAGAATTGGCCTTCTGTTTCATTGCTGAAATTGGCACTTAGTGGTATTCATGAATACCTACTTAAGTACTTTTTTCCGTCTGCCTAACATTACTAAACCTAAGTAGGTAGGTAAGTCTATCAATTAGTGGAATTTCAGAAAATGGCCAGTATCTTTTTTACAGTAACAGATGTGCCTGCGGTCTTTATCGAGCAAAAAAACTAGCTAAAAGTTCTCAGTAGGCGCTTTGCCTAAAGTTGAGATTGACACAAGTAGGTGCACATTTATGACCACTTGCACCACTAAATACATATAAACATATTTAAAACACAATTTTTGTCCATATTTACTTCGAACAGTTTTCAGTAATAGAACCATGTTTTAAAAATAGTAAAATAAAATAAATAAATAAAAACTTTATTGCATATAAGGTGTTGCAGTAATTACAGTAAAAACAGTTGCACTTTACAAATGAACACTGGTATACAACATAAATCACATAAATGGTTGGGGTACTGTCCTCCTAAATAGGCTACATAATAGCCTGTAGTAAAGAGAAACAGTGCCGCATACCTCAAGAATGGAGAAATCAATTGCTTAGTGTTTTAAATTTGCTAAGCGCTAATCCTCGTGCATCCTGCACCCTAATTGCGTAACACACAATCAATCGTAATCTGAATCATTTTGAAGCAAATTGCTAATCCATTGTTCATTGAAGCAATGATATTTTAGTAAACAGATATGTTATGAGCGCGCAAATCGTGAAGACTAGAAAACGTCCTAATTGGGACGTATTGCCTTTAGTTTGTGTCACGCACGTCTACGAGATAGACGGTGCGCGCTACTACGTAATTATCATCCAAAATGCCATCTTGTGTATATAAAAAGTGTACTAATTATGTTACCAAAGTTAATAAAACACAAGGGATCTCATACCACACAGAAGTACACAATATACTTCGATTTATTAATATATTTCAATTATTTTCCTAATATTCTGATATTTGGAGGTTAGAAAAAAGAAAGAGATGGAAAATACATTTTTTGTCGTAAGAACGACAAGGATGCGTGCACTCCGGACATAGAATAAAAGTACAGATGCGAATATTAGGCAGTAAAGTCATCTTTACAGCAGAGTTCTAGTTTCCCTTTTAATAACTTTTCTTTATAATTTTGTTTGATATATTTAAATTATAAATTAAACAAACAAACTATAATTGATAAGTATACAACAGTTCGCCTCCATTCCGCTCACGAAATAAAAAAGCTCACTAAGAGACAGAAAAGAAATAAATTAAATCTTTTCGAAGGTGTATGATTTTTTTTACAATATATATATTTCTTTCTTCTTAAAACGTGTTTTATTTTTCACCTACCTACCTTTTAGTGTTAATCGTTGCATAGGCACAAATCCCGACTGCAAATTCTGTACACGCGGTTTGTACTTTCTGCGTAGTTAATTTGTTAGTCTATGATGCCAACGTGCGGTGATTGGTGGCCCGAATAATGTTTGTTTACATTCACGTGGAATTGACAACATCTAGCTGTCACTTTTTTTCTTATTGGTTTTATCGAGCTATCCTTTTTCTATCCTTTTTACTTGTAGTGAAATGTAAAATGAATGAAAAGTGTGTATGTGTGCTGCCTCTCGGCGCGGAACACTTTTTTCTGTTGTTTTGTAAGTGTATAACATATCTGTTTACTAGAATATCATTGCATTGCTTCATAAGTTCGAAAAATGTGTCTGCTCAACACGTAAATAACGCAATAAATGTTGTTGAACTGTCAAAATGAAACCGTCCATGTTTGTCGAAGGACGGTAGAGCAGATGAGTACAGCGGGGTAATTGCGTAACACACTATTAGCAGCAATGGGTTTCATTTTGACAGTTCAACAACATATATTGCGTTATTTACGTTGTTGAGCAGACAAATTTTTCGAACATATGAAGCAATGGATTAGCAATATCCTTCAAATTGATTTAGATTGTTATTGATAGTGTCTTATGCAGTTAGAATGCAGGTTTACATGGGTGATTATATCGACTCAATTCTCAATGCTTGGCTCTACACCGAGAGTGGAAAATCCAGGCGCGATGGTAGATGCGATTAATGAACACACAAGAAATAACGATAACTATGCTTGCTTCTAATCAAAACAAACATTATTTATAAGATTTCATTATTTTAGCACATAAACCAATAAAATTATGATTAGTACCTAGTTGGTAAAAACACGCACAAAAAACCCTTCGGAAGGCGAAGGGCAGAGTGTTGAGGCGCAGCCTGGGAGAGACCTAAATCCAGCAGTGGAACTGCGATAGGCTGACTTGATTGAAGTGCTAATCGGGTTTAGAGCGGGCCTTGAGAGTTACGATGCACACAACAGGGATGGTACTCCACTGTTTATAAATGTAAGCGAAAAGCATTTGCTACTCCCGCTGATATGTTCTTATCGAATAAATTCTATACCTACTAGGCAATTGCCCGCCTTAACCTTGACTGTGCGGCCCAGACGGGGACATTCCGTTGATGACTTACATATTGTTTACTAGGCAATCACTTTTTGTATATAAACAATAGAAAAAAGTACAATAACACGGATATTCCTCACACTATTCGTGTAAGTGATTATTTTTTTGTTCTTCGATAAAGTACCTACCTACTTAGGTTGGCAGAAGCTTTGACGCAAAACCGCTTCCGAGTATTTAATTGTTTGGAATGACTGCTTCTGGAATCAGTGTTGGCTTTGTTATTTTGAGTGATATCACTAAGATAACGAATTTAGTTTACCCATTAGGTAGATACTTACATAGGTACCTACAGACGGCTACCCGAAACTGTCCAATTTTCACAATCATCCTTGAACCTAATGCTTTAGCGATAAAGTAATTTGACAGATTGTAGTAGCTTGACGTGCTGGAATCTGTACCTACTTCTTAAAAAAAAGAAAAAATTCAGTGGCCAAAATCATCTAAGAACACCAGCGTCGTGATAAATAGAATAATAAATGTTTATAATAACTTCTATGCTTTAAATTTCTTGTGATATGATCATAAAGCCTCGTATTCACTGTTCCTACCTATACAGGGTAGATTTTTGAGACTGTAAGAAGAGTAGGTAGCGCTTGGGGAGTTTGTTGCGCCACTTCTTCCCAGTGAAATCAGTAGGAAGTTGCGAAGGGCGGGCGTTTTGGGGGACTGTCTTATGTAGGTAATTTTGACGTTCGAAAAGTGCTGATTCTCAGCCTAATTTGAATAAATGACTTGATTTTGACTTGATTTAATCGTTGTAGCTAGAAAAACCGTCTTGGGAGACTGTCTTTAACTTTTTGGTCTGCATTCACAGATGTTGAAAATAAAGTACGTTTTGCCTACCTACACCTACTAACACCTACCTAGTATAAATTGCAGTGTTGCCGTTTCTCCAACTTCTCGTCATCGCGAGATTTTCTATTTTTCTAGTTTAAAATTATGGAATCCATCCACTTATTTCCGCCACCTCCTTTGTGGCAGCCTTTCTTCAGGGCGCCAGCACCCTAATTGCGTAACACACGATCAATCGTAATCTAAATCATTTTGAAGCAAATTGCTAATCCATTGCTTCATAAGTTCGAAAAATTTGTCTGCTCAACACGTAAGTACCTACCTAACTAACGCAATGAATGTTGTTGTACTGTCAAAATGAAACCGATTCCGATTGATTGTGTGTTACGTAATTAGGGTGCTGATTAGTGCTAAGATATGTACCTTTTAGCCTTTGTTATACGTATATCCAAACTAATATTATAAATGCGAAAGTAACTCTGTCTGTCTGTCTGTCTGTCTTTGCTTCACGCCTAAACTACTGAACCGATTTGTGTGAAATTTGGTACAGACATAGTTTGGAACTTGAGAATGGACATAGGATAGTTTTTATTACAAAAAATAAAATAAAAAATAAAATTTATTCCGGACATACAGCGCCATCTATTGATCAAGAGTCGGTGTCATCTATTGGTGAAGTCACTATTCCACGCGAACGAAGTCGCGGGCAAAAGCTAGTATTTCATAATCATAAGTGATATAACGGTGAAGGAAAACATCATGAAGAAACCGGCATGTCTTAGGACCAAAAACTTATACCAAGCCGCACTGAGCCCGCGTGGTGGATTACGGCTCATTTCCTCTCACAGGGAGGAGGCCTGTGTCCCAACAGTGGGAACTATATGGCTAATTATGCTAAGTGATAAAAAATGACATACTTAAGTATTGAGAACTCATCGAGGACAATTATTTGTCGCCTGCACCCTAATTGCGTAGCACACTATCAATCTCGATCTGAATCATTTTGAAGAATATTGCTAACACATTGCTTCATATTGTCCTTTTTCGAACATAAATTGTCTGCTAAACGGAAACCACATAAATACCTACCGCAATGAATGTTGGTGAACTGTCAAAATGAAACCCATTGCTAACTGATAGTAATAATAATAATAATAACCGGTAGCTTGGACCCTGCTCCCGACACCGGTGGATTACTATTTTTTTATATTTTTAAATGTTTTTTTTTATATTAATATTTAAAAATGTATTAAAATAAGAAATATAAATAAATAAAGGACATAATAATAATATCCCTGGACATTTCACACAGCGCCATCTAGTCCCAAGCTAAGCAACCAAATGCTTGTGTTATGGTAACAAGATGGCTGATAAACTACTTATATACATTTTTTTTTTTGTAAATACATTCAAATTATAGATAGAAAAACACCCAGACTCAGAACAAATACATGTAGGTTGTTCTGTGCGGGAATCGAACCCGCGACACGCAGCGCAGCAGTCCGATCGCTCAGCCACTGTGCTAACCGTGTTGTCTAAAGTATAATAATAGTGTTACGCAATTACCCCGCCTGGTCATCTATTGAGTAGGTACGCGACTTTAGTCACTCCACTGTGACCTCAGTAGGTGCCGATAACCTACATTATTAAACATATTCAAGGCCAAGAGTTTATCTCTATTTTATTTATAGGTAGGCAGTTTGTTTGTCCACAAACTACACTTCTTTATATCCTGTTATCTTTATTAGTTTTTGGAATTTGCTTCGTGTTCGTGTGTGATAAAGTGGTAAGATGTTGTTAATTCGAGTCGGCAAATGTATTACGTTTTAGGTATGCTGCTGGATTGTATGGAGTTGTCACGATCCCTCTGTCTCTCCTCAGTAGCGGTAAAAGCACTAGATAGGTAGGTAGGTACCTAACATTGAGAGCCGAAGATTATTTGCACTTTGCACTAAAAATGATAATGGCGCCGATTCCCTTGTTCACAAACTAAACTAAATTTAAGTTCAGTGCATCTTTTTCTGTCTATTTCATTAAGAAAAGCATAGAAGATAAATATTAGTTTAAATGCAAAGATTTAATACAAGGTGTAAAGTTTTAGGGTTTGTGTTAATTATCGTTCATCATCTGCCTAGCCTTTTCCCAACTATGTTGGGATCGGCTTCGCGCGGAGCGACTGCCTATCTGACCTCCACAACCCAGTTACTGGGTAATACGATACCCCTTGGTAAGACTGGTAGTCAGACTTTCGGGCTTCTGACTACCCGTAACGACTGTCAAAGATCCACGAATGACAGCGTTATTTATCGTTAAAGGTTGCAATACTTGCAATGTAGGTAGGCAGGTACCTACCTACCTATGGTATTTTTCTTATCAGGTTTACTGACTTAAATTATTATTAGGTAACTTTTTAGTTCTTTTTATTAACAAGTAGGTAGGTAATAAAAGCTTGTTTTTAAAAGTTTAATTTATTTTTCTTTTTTGTTTCTTCAATTTCCAAATGCTTCATCTTCCTGCCTATCCTATCCCATAGTACCTATGTACTTGGGGTCGGCGCAACACGTTTTCTTTTTCCATTCTCCCTTGTCAATCTCTCCCATTCATTCACTCCCTTCTCTCCTTTATCATTCGTAATCGTATCGTAAAACGCTAAGGTATACCTATAGGTACAATAAGAAGTATGAACCAGATGTAGCGAACAAGAATGCGACGGACTTTGTCCTAGAGATGCCAGATATCCATATCTATCTGATATTAGAGTACCTAATTGATCAAGTTGCTGTGATAGGCATTTCCGATATTGTCATCACAATGTTTTCAGAAAATACCTACCTACAGGCCATGTGTTAGTGCTGTGACAGCGAGACATTATCGATCTTTTTAGGCATAAAAGACATCTTCACCTTAGTCATGTTTGTTGTTCATGATTGCTTCAATGATGCTTTCATTTGAAACTGTTTCTTACATGGGATGATGCTTTCATTTGAAATTGTATAAGAAAAAGTGTTGTTTTTATGTAAGAATAAGAAACACCTGGACAAACTTTAAAACGACGCTGCAAGCGATGAGAGTCGAACACGACTCACGAAAATAAAAACGTAGTTAAACATGAAAGTGCGAGTCAGACTCGCACACGAAGGTTTACGTAGGTATGTACCGTCGAAAAATATTTACCTCGCATTTTTTTTAAATAGGTAGGTTAGTAAAAACCCTTTTCACTTCTCATGCTCTGAAAGTGCTTCTTTGTGCAAGGTATAGGCTGCACAAAATCGAATTTTGTGCACAAGGGCATTAACGTATCTACTCATAAATGTATTATATTAAGGCAAAGAAAATGAGCCATACAGCCAAATGCAATAAGAAGTTCATAGATAGAATTTGTTATCATATAATATTTACTTTAATTTATTTGCCTTATGTGTTTTTTAAGATATAATAGATATTAAAATTTTAATTCAAGTACGGTAGGTTAGTTGATTTAAGAAAATTATTATTACAAAATTAATTTAATAGTAGGCTGTATAGGTCTGCAGCCTAATATCAATGTCGTAAGATTTAAAAACAATTTCCTTCAGTATTCAAAACTGTTCTAATTTTACTTTGAATTTTAATTAAAGAAATGTTATGTTATACTACTGTTTTATTTCCTCGCAATCTAAGTGAAAAGCAGAGTTTATAACTCGTCCACAAAACCATTTTTATCCTCGACATTACTATCAGCCCTCGCCTTCGGCTCGGGCTGCTAAAAGTCTCGGATAAAAATGGTTTGTTTTGTGCACTTGTTGTAAAATCTACTATTTAACTTTATTTTATTTTTAATATTTGTTGTTATGGCGACCAAAGCTTTACTGTATAGACTTACACACTTTATGAACATTTCAAGTGTCTACCTAGTAAGGTTCAAAAGGTACAGCCCTGTGACAAGAAGACGTACGGACAGACGGCGGCGGAGCCTTAGTAACAGGGACCCGTTCGTTGGCACCTTTTGGGTACTGAACCCTAAAATATGAAACGTATGTACATATACCTACTTGATTAATGAACTATGACCATTTGTTTTACCAGAACACGCTACGTACGCCAGTATACACCACATCGCAGCGACGCAACGCAATGGGAGTGGGTCTGGTCTTCAACTCAGACCTATGGACTGCAGAACACCCTAGCCATTGGATCCTGCAAGGAGTCTGCCTTATTATGAATACCGACTGATCTAGGAAGCGAATCTTATAAAGGCGGTGATGACATTGATGGTTGTTAAAAAAAACGATTCTTGGGGAACGCCTAAGGCTAGCCAAGTATACGTCTTTCGGCTGTGACACAGTGTATAATCACGAGTTTTCCAAAGGCAATTTGGCGGGTTCCCAGAAGAGAGGTGACCACCTACAAAGCGTTCAAAATTTACCGGTAAATGACGTCACTGAAACGTTTGACGAAACTGAAACGTAAATGAAAGTAAGTTGGTGTGTTTTCCTAGAGCGTTTTTGACACCGTAAAGACAAAACCCCACCGTCCAAAGATTTAAATCGCAAGATTTATCCTCATTTCGTACTTAGTCACGCGTAAAAGTGTACATACTGGGAAGAGTGAGCTCACACATTATTACATTACTAGCTGCGCCCCGCGGTTTCACCCGCATACGTTTCGATCCCGTGGGAATATCGGGATAAAAAGTATCCTATGTGTTAATCCTGGTTATAAACTGTGTGCCGAATTTCATCCAAATCCGTTCAGTAGTTTTTGCGTGAAAGAGTAACAAACATCCATACAAACTTTCGCATTTATAATATTAGTAGGTAGGATTTCTTCAAGTAACAATACCACTACCGGTTGTTGACCCCCCAAAA
This sequence comes from Apamea sordens, assembly GCA_945859715.1. NCBI lineage: Eukaryota > Metazoa > Arthropoda > Insecta > Lepidoptera > Noctuidae > Apamea > Apamea sordens. Next base: position 6,524,585 of record OX244002.1, read on the forward strand.
AAAACATCAAATATTTTTTATTTATCGTGTTTTAGGTATGGATATCCATCACGGCTGCTGAGTTTCGCTACCTAATTTAATTTGAACCTGTATTATAGTGTTCCTATGACAATCAAGTCAAGTCACTGCGTCATTGTGTCAGAGGTGTTAAAACCAAACAGAAACGCGCGAGAACGTTTCTTTATAAAAAATAAAAAAAACGTTGCCCCACTCTAGGAATTTCTCCTGTATGGTGGGTGCGTTTACAAACATTTAAACTCACATATACAAGAACAACTACTTGTAGGCCATAAAAATATTTGTTCCGTGCGGGAATCGAACCCGCGACACGCAGCGCAGCAGTCAATCGCTTAACCACTGCGCCAACCGTGCCGAATTTTTGACGCGGTATGCGTATCTAACGATTTAAATCTTTGTTGCTGTCATCAAATGACAGCCGTCTCGTGCTCGGACTTTTATCAGTGACTTGGTAATAGTACTAACAACTGAATGGATTTCTATAAGTTATTTCAATAATTATTATACCTAATGTAATAGCGCCAAAATATCTCACCGTCTCATTAGTCAACTGTCTAGTCAGTGTAGTAGGTACTTACGTATTTTATTTTAGAATTATGTTTTATCATAATAATTAATTAGGTATGTGTCACTATACCTTAGGTTTTTAATTAGATGTTAATTTTTAAATAAAGACTGATTACAATTTAAATTATTTGTTTTTTATTGTACACAACACATTTATTTACAATTTATTTCACATGTCATAGAAAGAAGCAATATAATTTGACAATCAAGGTTGTCTGACCACAAACTGAATGATCTTGACCCACCACTTCCTATGTACTTGTTAAAGGTCTACAGTTCTACACACTTCTTTATGTTTATGTTGTTGACCTATGTACAGAGTTGTTAGTTTCATCACAAAGAAAAAAGTATATAAGTGAGTATTGGAGTTTTACGCCAAAAGTCTGTATTAAGAATTTTATGCTTGTGGTCATGCTAGTTGGTCATTATCATTGTGCAAGGAGCGTAGAGTAAATGATTTTCTAAAATGCAAAGGAGCGTGCACAAGCTTGCTCAAGCAGTTGTTTTATCTTCAATGTTCGAATAACTTTGCACTTTATGTCACTGCCAATAAAGCATGTTTTCAATATCATTAGCAAAACCTTTGCTTTGCGCTCCTCTAGGTAAGCGGAGAGCCTAACTCAATTTGCTTTTGGCTTTCACTTGAGGTAAACATAAATTATAAAATGAGCTAATTATAAAATCTGACAGCCGCTGCCACTTCACCCAACCTTTGTTAAAGAGAAATTCTTTTGTTTGCTCCTTTCCTACGTAATGAGGATCCTGTAACCAATTAAATTAACAACTTGACTATACATTAAAACAGGAGTGTCCCTGATAAAACACAGCCAGCATAAGGTAAGTTCAACTCTATGCAAGCAACAATTCAACAAAATATATTTATTTATTTAACACTTCCAGCACACAAATTTACAGAGGTGGACCTAATGCCATAGGCATTCTCAACCAGGCAATCTTTGGGTTATGCAGAGACAAACAGTGGTAATCATGAAAATTGAGGAATAAATATAATGACTATAAAAAGTTTTGAAGAAGAACATGGTACAAACTTGATATTTGTAAGGTAGCCATTCCATACTCTTCATTGTGTGCAAAACACAAAACAGTTGCAGATGTATTACCAACCTTGAGATAAACATACTGTATGTTTTTCCTGAAGTTCCACTTCAAAATCAATCAATCTCCCTAGCCTTTTATCCAACTATGTTGGGGTCGGCTTCTAGTCTAACAGGATGCAGCTGGATACCAGTATATTACATGGAGCAACTGAGCCTATCGGACCTCCACAACCCAGTTACTGGATAATATGATACATCAAAGTAAGTACGTTCCACTTCAAAATAACATTCTAAGATTTATCCTTACCACAACTAACAGGCTAGCATCTCGGTGTCCAACATGAATGCCTACAATTCCTTTTGAAGACGCATCCACATCACCACCCATCATCACAGGACTGCCGAATTTGTCAAAATGGGCCACTAAAGTATCCACTAAAGTCTTCAGTTCATCTCCATGATTCACATGGAGTATCTTGCAGGGTATGTCATACAATTTGTCTATTACTAGACATACCTGTAATTTGATAATGGAGAGATGTCCTATTGGTACCTATATTGTGAAAGTAAGATGAACAATGAAATGTTAGGTGTGGTTGCTTAAAGTTGAATTTACATGTTGTGTAAGTTAGGTACTTACTTATTGTATTTAATCATTGTTTTACCATTCTTTGGCAATCCTTATATATAAATGTACATCCTATTTCTTGTTTTGTGTTTCAGAGTAATAGAGATTTAGTGAACGTAATTGGCGTCATTATTATAAAACTTCATACATAAAATATGTTTATTGTTTATATAGGCCTGCCATTTATACCAACAGTCGTAAGATACAAACTCAAATACTAGTAGCCACACTAATGAACTAAGATTTTTAAAGATGACGAAAATAATTATGTAAACAGAAAGGAACAGTTTTTACCTCAAAACTACCAATCCATTGCCTTGAACCAAGAAATCCTTGGGGTTTGTCTTCCAGTTGTACTAATATCTCCTGAGTCTCTCTTATGGAAGGGACTTTGACATCACAGTTTTGATTATCACTCAACCAGGAACATACTGTTTGCAAAGTTCTATAGCCACATCCCCAGCCCTGGGAATAAAAAAAAACAAACGCGTAAACAACATAACCTAACTTATTACCTATTAGATTGCAAAAGAGTTAGGAATGTTCTAAGGATTAATACAAAAAGAACCTTACTCTGTCGTCAAAACCATCGCAAAGGTAGTGATAGTATTCATAGTTTCCAGAAACTAAGTACGTTTTTCCTGAATCCTTTACAATCCCAGCACTTTCGTGGACGTTTGTCAACAAACCTGACATTTTTATGGCAGTGTTGCGTGTTGCTATCTATTAAATAGATAGCAACACAACACGGTCAATAAAAAAATCTAAAATAAATTTTATTTTAGTTTTTTTTTTTGACCTGTTGTACTGTATGCAAAGACTACACTACAATAGTATACTGTCTAATCTAACTGTATGCATGGTGCATAAAATCAGGTTACTTGGTTTGCGGGTTAGGCACTCTGAGGCTGCACGGAAAAAATACAAGGGAAGAGACTTAAAACATCGCTAGATAACATTGCAACTAACTACTTCACGTACGACAACTAAAATAATATCGCGAGCTGTTGGCTTCCAATTCTTCAGTCGTACCCGGCTTATCCATGTAGGCTTTACATAGGAACGGATAACGAAATAGGAACTTTGGGACCCCAAAGGAAAAAGTCTAGAGGTGAAATATCACATGATCTTGCCATCTTGGCGGCCAATTCACCGGCGAGAAATTTAACTGTGCACCAAATTATTCTCACAAGCCACGGTTTCAGTAAATCAGTCACGTGCTGCTATGCTATTCTCTAAGAGAGAATGTCTTGGGTGTATTCTACGACGAGCTCATCGTTGAGTCAGTATGGCAAGTAGCGCCGACTTCATGGTACAAAATAAATGTAATGAATAGTTCTTTTTCATGTAGGTAGGTACCTTTAAATCACCCGGTGTGGATATATACAAACAATAGGGAGATGCTAAGTAAATGGGAAAAGACAAACTTCACATAGCGTGCACCTGATGAAAATGGCATCGTTTATGTAGAGATCGTCTAATTTAAAACCCCTCCAATGCTTGTTGCATACATATTTCAAATGTTTGTAGGTATGTACGTGGGTATATAAATTTTAGTGGAGGGGCGTGCAGTTTTAAATTAGACGACAGTACGCTTATCAATACACACTCCCTGGCCTTATCCCCAAAGGCCGCTTTTGAACGTTTCCCCCAAAGCCTTTTGGCCTCGTATAGGACTTTCTTTTCTTTTTGATACTTTTTTATATATATATTTTTTTTTTGTCTGTGTTTTAGTTCCTATCAGTATCTTCCTGTTCGAGTCGCGATAAATACTTTTTCTTTCTAAAAGAAAAAACCAAGGCGTACCTTGGTTTTTTCTTTTAGAAAGAAAAAGTACCTACCTCGTCTACAAGTCTGTCAATGTGTAAGTATGTATGGCTATAGAATTTTGTTGTTTTTACAAATTTGGCACCTATGTAAATAATATTTTTTCATTTCAGCTTCATGATACTTTTAAGACAAAGAGCAATTATTTGTTCATAGATGGCAAAAACATCGCCGTGCCGAATTCTAATTACTTATCGTCTGAGCTAGTGTAAATACTTGCTTTACACAATGTGTACCACGGAAATGACGGAACTAGGTACACCGGCACAACTGCAGTGCGATTCTGTAACGTGGAGTGAGCTGTCATTCCAACTAATGCTAGGGATTGACACTATTGACAGCTCATTCTAAGCTCACTTCACCTAACTTTTCACGGTGAGATTTTCACAGAATCGATCGGCTGGGTCGACAAACCTACCTATGTAGGTAATTTAGAGCTCTATCTTACCCCTGTACCCCTTTCGAGAATAAAGGTGTGATGGTATTTGTACTTAGCCCCGGATTTACGACGACCAGCAGTGCGATTGTGTAACCATCTCACCGTGAAAACTTGTGGTGAAGAAGAAGGTGAAGTGAGTGTGGAGTGAGCTGTCATTCCAAATAATGCTAGAGATTGACATTATTGACAGCTCACTCTAAGCTCACTTCACCTAACTTTTCACGGTGAGATTTTTACAGAATCGGTCCGCTGGGGCAATTCTCGTAATTTTAAGAACGTTCACAGTCAAAGGGACAATTCTCGTAATTATAAGAACGTTCACAGTCTGATCTGTCTCAATCTGTCAAAAATACCTCTTATTTCCCTACATTTTGACAAGTTTTTGACATTTGTTTGTCGCCGAGAAGAGACTGCGACTAGATTTTGAACGTTTTAAATTACGAGAATTGGCCTCAGGTAGCTTACCTGCCTGACGGCAGATGGACAGGGCTGGATAGAAAATGCTACAGGCCCTGTTCATTTGGCTGGGCGTGCTCATATCATGGTACCTTGTTGGTCTAGTGGTCTCAAGCACTACTGATGAGCATGAGGTCTTGTGCAAACATTTAGAGACAAACAATGGGAAAACATTAACGGCCTAAGGTGGTCAACGCCCTTTGCTCTCTGCTCTGGCGTATGGTAAGGGTCACCACATTAGAAGCGACCGATGCGCAGAGATCAGATGATCATACTTACGCAGATTGAAAACAAATCGTATGCAGTAATTGAGGAGACGGTCAAGTTGGTCGAGGACATCTGCATTTGGCGCCTTCCCCGCCGGATCGTTTCGTTTTCGTTTCTGTACCGAATCTGTACAGTCGAATAGTTTGGTAGTACTCGGTACAAAGACGTGTATAAATTCGCTCGGTAAAGAATCTGTACCGAAACTAAAATGCGCCGATCCAGTGAGGAAGGCGCTTTTAGGTGTACACAGTACACATACGACATCATAGCAGTACACATCACCATAATCGATGTTAGGGAAAATTAAGGACTGCACAATCATTGTTTTCGGACTCATTGGTAATAATTTTTTCAGCCAGTACAGATCCCGCAGCGTTCCAGTAGCCTTCTGGCTAACCACGCCAGTTCAAGATAATATTAATGAGCAAGCCTGGGTCCTTCACATCAATACTAAATGGAACGATCGAACTATTGAAGAGAACAAGGTGGCAGGTTGTATCATCCATCCACCTTACTCATACTCCGAGAATCGCACCAGCATGATGAAGAATCCCGATCATTAACGGACTGGTGTCGTTTCTGTAGGTAAGAGGAGAATCATTCCAGTGCCTCATAACATACGCCAGAATGGCTAACAGGATGTCCGGACTGACGGTATTAGAAGCATCCGAGAAATCGACCAACACTAGTGCAATAACTTTGGTGTCTTCCAGTCCTGCCCTTCTTCTTAGCGTGGCGATAGCAATCTAAATGGACTCGGCCCTGAATTTGGCTACTTGTTTGGCGCTATCGCGAGCGTCCATCAGTATATATCGCCAGTAACTTCAAGGACAGCAGAAACACTGTGCACGGGCTTGATTGAAGAGTAGCCCTGTTCCCTATGAGTAAGTTACGATGAAGAAAATTGGAAAATTGTTTGTGAACGCAGGCCTCGTGTACTTTGGATAGGAAGGGAAGGATATAAATGGTATGGAAGTGGGTAGGAAGAGAGGTATTAGAAGAACGGAAGGGAATATTCCGGAATATAGGGTTTTTTTTTACAATGGTGAAACCACAAGGTTGGGTGGGGAAGGGAAGTAATTAAAATATCATTCGTCACAAAATGATAGCAGAGCAAACTATTTTTAACTGACCTCAGGAATAGGGATGGTTTTTGATTGGCAAGAAATGAATAACAAACTAAATTAATTCATAGAAATTAAAGAAAACCAATAATTGTCTTTGCCTGTAGACGACATTTGAACAGGTGAACAATGACATGTAATTAATGGAATTGCAACAGAAAACTTTTTGGAACATTTGAACATATATCGCAACATACCAAATATTTGAATACTTTACTATTTGTACAAAATTCGTTTGGTTCGACTATAAAAGAAATTCTTTAAAAAAAATCGGCATACGTACACGTATGTTCTTATAGTTCTCTCATCATCTTTGAACAAAATGAGGGCATTTACGGTGAGTCAACATTGATTAAGTTTTTTGTTTCTTTTACCGAACTATTACCTTCTTGGAAAAACATAAAATTACAACAAAACTTGTTTCTTGACACTGCAATATTAGGCATTTCTAAAATAATGTAGCAGGAAAATCCAGATTTTGGTGGGTGTCTATAATTTTATTTATTTATTTTTTTGTGTTTTTTACATATTGGGGTTGCTTATCAAATGTGAATATTAAAGATCGTGTCATCTCACAAACGTGTTTATTTATAGCTTATACAATTTTAAAAATATTTTCCCTTGTTATGTTGCCGTTGTGTTACTTTTGGTTATTCCGTCAGATACCTTTTATTAGACCCACATGCATTAAAGCCTTAACCACACCGGTCCGACATGACCATATATCTTAAAGCCTAAAGGTCCAAGTATCGATCCCTGAGGAACACCTCTAAGAGGGGCTTGAAGTTTAACATTAAAAGTCCAAGTATGCACTAATAAGTGTCACCCAGATCAATATAACATATATGGAATAAACAAAAAATGAGACAAGTTACCCTGTAAACATAAACCATATTAATCGTACATGTAACTGACTCAGATGGCTTACTTAAATTAATTTTGTTTTTGCTAAATTCCTTAATCAAAGTTATGGTTCTTAAATGGACGAAAACAATATATTTCTAGAAGTTTTCTGTAATACAGCATCTACGGTTTTTAACTTCAGCAATGATTTTACTGCTTATAGATAATAGTTATCTATATCTATACTAACAATAAAGCTGAAGAGTTTGTTTGGTTGTGTGTTTGAACGCGCTATCTCTGGAACTACCAGTCGGATTTGGAAAATTCTTTTTGCTTTTAATAGCCCAATCCTCGAGGAAGGCAACATCACGCGAGAACTCTTAGGGGCAGCTAGACCATGACCAGCACCCTAATTGCGTAACACATAATCAATCGGAATCAGAATCATTTTGAAGCAAATTGCTAATCCATTGCTTCATAAGTTCGAAAAATTTGTCTGCTCAACACGTAAATAACGCAATGAATGTTGTTGAACTGTCAAAATGAAACCGATTCCGATTGATTGTGTGTTACGCAATTAGGGTGCTGGGTCGGAACCTGTGGTCAGGACATAGGACACTTTCTTTACATCCCGGTAGTACGTTCTGGTGGGTTATTTTTAGACTTCCACGCAGGCGAAATTGCGGGCAAAAGTTAGTACTTTATAAAATAGTAGCTGGTCAACTTGATTGCAAACAGATAACGATATAATTACATAGTTTTTAATTGAGATTGTCTGTACCTACCCTACCTATCATTCTATTGCACGACATTGTCTCTCTAACTTGTGTAGGTAAATGCGTAATTATTAAATTGCTATAGGTAGTGTAATTAATTATATAATTATGTCAGGTATACCTCTTTGTTTTTTTTTAGTACCTTAGACAGGGGTTTTATAGGAGATAGATAGATAGAATACTCTTTATTGTACACCATACAAATTACAGAACATAAATAATATAAATACAATTTTACAAAGGGTGACACAATGGGCGGTCTTATCGCTAAGAGCGATCTTTTAAAGACAACCTTTGGATGGATTAAAATTAAGGAGAGACAAATATAGTAGGTAGTCTGTGGTGTACCATTTACATTACACAATTAATATATACATAAAATATATTTGACTCGTCTAAATAAATATATACATATAATAATAAACATGAAACAGGAGCAAAGCAAAAAATTATAAATAATAATATAATAATGATGATGTTTAAGGAGAGAGGAAGTGCTTTTGTATCAAAATTTTGAAAGCGGACAAAGATTGAGCACGCCTTACCGACACGGGCAAGTCATTCCATAACCGTACTGCTTGAACAGTAAAAGATTTGTCAAAGAAACGGGTAGAATGCATCGGCATCTCTAGTCTCAGGTTTTCCGATGACCTCAGATATCTATTATGTGTGTCATGAAGGAACTTGAAACGTTCTTTAAGATAAGAGGGGGTTTTAGGATTAAACAAAATACTGTAGAGCTGAAATAAGATATGTGAATTCCGGCGAAGACGTATAGGAAGCCACTTGAGTTTTGTACGAAATTCAGAAATGTGATCATATTTGCGCAGGCCAAATATAAATCTTATGCAAAAGTTTTTTCTTATGCAAAAAGGAGGCTTATTATGTTAGTCAATTGGTTCTTATTACCGGGTCTATGGTCTATCAGTGCCTTTTATCCCACTCCAAAAAAATATCAAAAAAGTGTAACAGACACAGTTACTTTCACATTTATAATATTAGGTACCTCCTATATACATACAAACAAACAAAGGGGAATACCTCTTTATAACATTAGTATAGATGTATTTATTTTATTATGCTTCTCTATCTAACCGTATCTAACTAGCCTGTATCGTTCCACTTCAGGGCAAAGGCCTCCCTCTTCCTTTTCCACACAATTCTGTCTTTTGCGAGTTCCTAGTTCCTACGGTAGGAGTCAAGCTCGTCCCGCCATCTTCGTCTTACCTGCCGCGATGGCGTCGTGCGTTTAGTACCCAATCGGTGGCTTTCTTGGCCCAATTGTCATATGGCAAACATGTCCAGCCCAGTCCCACTTTTGTAAGTTTATAATAGCCGCTTTCTGGGTAACGTCATTGGTAACGTACGTGGTACGTATCTTGGTTTTGGCGCGCAGTATTGTGTTCCTTATACGGTTAGAAATTCGAACCTCCAGGATACTGCGCTCCATGCCTCGCTGGCAAACTTCAATCTCGGACCTCTGCTGAAGTGTCAACGACAAATTATGCTTATAATCATTTATTTTAATCTTATTTAATCCAAAGTTAAACAATGTATACTTAATTAGGCTAAAAAATGCCTGGTGATCAGAGTTAAACCTGGTGAATGGAAACAGCAACGCACTACTCTTATCGATAAGATAAATCGATCCATATCATATGGCTAAGAATCTATCAACATTTGGGAATTCATAATTATTGATTTCAAACAATTGCATCAGTCTGGAAGTGACTCAGTGTTAAAATGAAGGTGTTTTGCGTGTTACAGGTATTCTTCGCATTTTTCGCGCTGTTCGCCATGGCTGCGGCTCGAGGTTTGCTCAACTATTCATAATTATTTATTGGATATATATATATATAAATTGGCTATATTGGTTTCGTCAAATTTTATTCTGTTCTGAAGTCTGAACTTATGATTTTTATGAAGCAGTTTCAGGTGCGATTGGAAAAGGTAGATATTTATATTACAACCGATGGATAAGATGAAGACTAATATTTTTCTAGTACTTTCGAAGCTAGGATCTTCGAGGTCATATTTAGGTTACTTGGTTGTGACAGTACCATAAGTTTAGAAAATATGAAAAAAATTTGAAAAGTAGAACTTTGGACTTTCTAGGAAAATTATTTTGAACTTGATGGAAACAACAGTTTTTGTACAAAAAAGACAAAAAGTTGTACAAAATAATTTCTGGACTAAGTTTGTAGTATAATCGTATATGCAAGCATTTTTTAAGTTGGGTTACCACTATGTTCGCGCTCCAGCAGCGCTCCGCGATACGACGCGCGCACTTCTACATGCGCTCCCCTTTGACACACAGCGCTCCCCTTTGTGTTCTGTCGGTCGATTCTGTAAAAATCTCACCGTGAAAACTCAAGTGAAGTGAGCTTGATGTGAGTTGTCTGTAGTGTCAATCCCTAGCATTATTTAGAATGACAGCTCACTCCACGCTCACTTCACCTAAGTTTTCACGGTGAGATGGTTACAGAATCGCACTGCCGTTCGCGCTAAAAACCGTGACGAGTCGGAGCGCCTGCCGCGGAGCGTGCAATGTTGCACGCTCCGTGTTCGCGCACGTACCCACTACCGGGAGCAGTTGCAGGAGCGCGGATCGCTGCTGGAGCGCGAACATAATGGATACCTTTAAACTCATAAGTGGGAACACTTATTGTGAAGGACGGGAAACTACGGAACCCTACACTGAGCGTGGCCCGACACGCTCTTGGCCGGTTTTTCATAGATTTAATATTAAAAAAGTCAGTATCTACCAAATAACATTTTTCTAGAACAACAATTTATTGTTTCATTTCACGAGCAAACGCACAACTTCAAGTGTTATCCGAAACTAATACGAATGGTAGACATGTATGACTTTCGGTTATTATCAGGAAGTAAACATTGGTTACGATGGTTTCTTTTGAAGTAGGACAGACCTTCAGAAATAATGAAAAGTTGTGATGATAAAATATTTTATAACAAATTCTTTTTTTTGATGTCAACACTTCTTTAGCGGCGTTGTGCACTTTTTTGTGATGGGTAAAAAATGTTAAACTCCCGTCAGGACACGTGACCTGATTGAAAATTCGTAAGACGGAGCTCGCGTCAGGACACGTGACCTGATTGAAAATTCGTAAGACGGAGCTCGCGTCAGGACACGTGACCTGATCAAAAATTCGTAAGACGGAGGAAGAGTAGACCGCATTCCAAAATATCAATTAACTTCTGCCGGCACAGCAAAAGTGTTAGGTGGTGTGGAAATAATAAAAAAAAAACGGGTTGCACTCCGGAGCCCGTTTTTTTTATTATTTCCACACTAACACTTTTGCTACTAATTGTGCCTTTCTCATTTTGATAGTAACGTGGGACGAGTTGCAAAATGAAAATATTATTTATTTTGATTGACACAGTTATAGCTTTGATACGAGAAAGATAAAAATATCAATATTTATACATAAAATAAAAACGTCCATTCATTCTACATGCTCACTTTAGAATGCTCCAGCAGTGCAATTCTGTAACCAAATCACCGTGAAAACTTAGGTGAAGTGAGCGTGGAGTGAGCTGTCATTCCAACTAATCCTAGGGATTTACACTATTGACAGTTCACTCTAAGCTCACTTCACCTAACTTTTCACGGTGAGTTTTTTTACAAAATCGATCGGCTGGTCATTTCAACAACCCAAATGCTTGCTTACATCAATTAAATTCTTTTCAGGGAGATGTGGGGCTCATAGGCCTAAGCCTGGTAAGCATGTTCATTAATTAAAATAACATTTAGAAAGAAAAAAACGTTATAAATAAACGTTATTATTTCAAATTTTGGTTTTCAAATTCATCAGAATCAGAAATCAGAAATATTTATTTGTGATACATAGGTAGGTACAGTGGTTGGACATGTTTTAGATTAATGTGCGCTATGATCAACCTATAATAGGCATACAAATAGAATTAATTACAATTTTTACATGCAAATAAAGAGCTTACTCGTACTAAACTACAAATTAATCACATAAATGATTGTATTATTTGATTACTATAGGAACAAATGTCAAAATAATTTGTTAGTTAAATGTTAAAATAATTTGTTAGTTAAATGTCAAAATAATTTGTTATATAAACGTCAGAATAATTTGTTAGGTAAATGTCAAAATAATTTGTTAGGTAAATGTCAAAAAATAATTAATTATGATTTGTGATTACAATATAGTCAAAGAAGCAAATTACATTACATTACAAAAATTACATTAAAATGTCAAAATTTATCTGATAAAAAATCCGATACACTATAATAACATTTTTGACACAGCAAACTTCTCAGTTTTGGTTTAAATAAGTTAATATGTAGACTTTTTAGCTCTTTTGGCAATTTATTAAATAGAACTGTTGCCATGTGAAAGACACTTTTATACATCAAGGCAGTATTCGTTTTTGGAACGCACAGACGACTTTCGTCCCTTTGGGTCCGATTGAAAGCTGTAGATGCTAAAGTAAATAAATGAGGATTTTGTTTAACGAAAGCCACTACTTCAAATATGTATAGTGACGGTAATGGAAGGATACTGTGCTTTTTAAAAAAAGGCACACAACTCTCCGTTGATTTTAAACCAAACATAGCCCGAATGCATCGTTTCTGTGCCTTAAAAACAAGATCTTTGTCGGTGGAGTTCCCCCAAAAAATTATGCCATATCTGAGAACAGATGCCACGAGTCCATGATACGCAATTAAAAGGGCACTGGAGTTTATTTTGCTTGCAAGTGAATGTAAGGCATAGGCAGATTTACTAACTCGCTTGCATAGTTGTTGAATATGTGGTTTCCAGGTCATTTTGTCATCAATATACAAGCCTAAAAATTTACAATTGTCTACTTCCTCTATTGTTTGCATGTTATAATTTACATTTAGATTATTTGGTGCTGGTAAACGCTGTCTAAAGTACATTAATTTAGTTTTGCTTAAGTTGGCTTTCAAATTATTAATATTAAGCCAATTCATAACAGAGCTCAATGTGTTATTTATGTCATTTTCAAAAGTATTTATGTCTTTACATTTTATGGTTACTGTACTGTCATCCGCAAAAAGAGCTATAGGATTATCAGTGGCATTGGGTAAGTCATTGATGTACAATATAAAAAGTGGTGGCCCCAAAACGGTTCCTTGAGGAACACCGTAGTTTAGTTGACGTTCACATGATCTAAAGGTTTCTTCTTTTTTTGTTATGATATTCACTCTAGTCAATTCAGTGTATTGTTTACGGCCTTTGAGGTATGATTCAAATAATTTCAGAACATTACCTCTTATTCCATATTCATTAAGTTTGCCAACCAATATATCATGTTCAACATAATCAAAAGCCTGTGTCATATCCATAAAGATAGAGCAGACAGGTATTCTCTTGTCAACATTAACCATAACAAAGTCCAGAAAGTCATATATGGCCATATTTATAGATTTATTGTGTCTAAAACCTTTTTGTTCTTTTGCTAGAATATTGTTATTTTCTAAATAGTTATTAAGTTCTTTGTAAATATATTTTTCAAATATTTTGGAAATAACTGGAACTAAGGCAATAGGTCTATAGTTATCTAGACATTCTCTATTATCTTTTTTGAAAATTGGTTTTATGATGGAAGTTTTTAATTTGTCAGGGTAAATTCCCGCTTCAATACATAGATTTATCAGATAGGAGAGATGAGCAGAAATATTCATAGCTATATATTTCAAGACTTTAGTTGATATGCCATCATAACCCACACTATTCGTATTTTTTAAACTACTGATAATCTGCAATACATCATATGGCAAGCATGGTTTTAAAAACATAGACTTTTGCTTAGACGACATATAAAATTTATACTGCATGTTGAGTGAATCATCCTTAGGTACTATTTTATCTATGAAATAATTATTAAAGGCATTAGATATTTCACAAGGGTCAGTTATTGTTTTGTCATTTATTTTAATGCTAGTTATAGTATCACTTGGTATATTTTGTTTAGGTTCGTTTATAATTTTCCATGCCGATTTACTTTTATTATCCGACGCGTTAATTAAATGATTATTTTGTGCGCGCTGGGTTAATTTTATTACTTTTTTATATCTTTTTGAAAATTGTGTCAGTTTAGTTTTATTTACCTGGCTGGGTTTTTTCCTGTATTGCCATAAAAGATCGCGTTTTTTGATACTACAGGCCTTGATCCCTCGCGTTATCCAGTTAGCTTTACGATGTGTATTAATGGTGATATATTTAAATGGAAAGCAGAGATCATAAAACAACTTGAACAAATCAATGAAAGCATTGTAGGCTATATTCGGATCAGAGGCTGAGTACATTTCAGAAAAAGACAGTTTCTCTAAACAAGTTCTAAACTTCTTAAGATTTTCCTCACAACAATCTCTACGTTTAATTTTCCAACTTTTTTATTCGAAACGTGAATGCAAAGTTTATGAGCATATAGTATTGTGAATAATAAACTATGGAGCTTTTTTAAGTGCTCCGTGCAATGCTCATAAATGTATGCGTACCCTGATAATGTTAACTGGAAATGCTCGAAATATCCACGTTGCGAAAGCTAAATTAAAATGCTCACGTTATAATGATTTTGAATGATGGAGTTTTAGGTGTGATGCTCTTACTTGTTCATTGTACAAATCATTGTCTGTACTATTCAAAAATCTACCATAGCAAATGCTCGCTCTCGAATGCTGTTAGTGGTCATACCTACCATGCTTTGCTTATAATCATTCATGTGTTGTTTCTAGTGCACTTTGTCGACAACTACCCCAGTGACCCGACTGCTGGTGAGCAAACTTGCTAAATTATAAATAAAAATTTGTATAATCCCGCCTTAAAAAAAATCAGAATTATGTTTATGTGTAAAACAGTTTCGGAAATTTGATTTGATTATTATGTTTTATTTTGAGTGGCAAATAAACAACATGTAGACATGCTCTTGCTCCTATTGCGGGTGTTTTGCTATCTCCGAAGGTCTCCATCAGATCTATCAAAATAGTTAATTAATTTAGCAGTTCTAACTATTCAAAAATGTTCACATTATGAATAATCCCACTCGAATGCTATCGGTGGTTGTACCATGCTTTGCTAATAACCGATGGTGTATTGTTTCTAGTGTATTTTGTCGACAACAACCCTAGTGACCCGACTGCTAGTGAGCAAACTTCCTAAAGTATAATAAAAAAAAATTAAAAACCCACCTTAAAAAATTCAGATGAATGTGAAGATCAGATCTTAAAAAAAATTGTATATAGAAATTCTTACTATTTAAAAAAAACTCACATAATGAATACTCCCTCTCGAATGCTTTTGATGGTCGTACCATGCTTTGCTTATAACCGATGGTGTATTTTTTCTAGTGCACTTTGTCGACAACAACCCCAGTGACCCGACTGCTGGTGAGCAAACTTCCTAAATTATAAATAAAAAATTCTAAAAACCCGCCTTAAAAAATTCAGATTCAAGTGAACAATTTCGGTAGCATTGCATTTGATTCGATTGTTATGTTTTATTTTGATTGGCAAATAAACAATATGTAAGAGTTCAATTCTCTATCTCCGAAGGTCTTCATCAGATCTTAACAAAAATAATTAATAACCAAATAATGTAGCAGTTCTTACTATTAAAAATGTTCTCAATATGAATACTCTCTCTCGAATGCTATTGGTGGTCGTACCATAATAATAATAGTTCATGTTATCATTTTTAGTGAAAGTGGTCAACAACAACCCTAGTGACCCGACTGCTGGTGAGCAAACTTCCTAAAGTATAATAAAAAAATTGTAAAAACCCACATTAAAAAATTCAGATTAATGTGAAGATCAGATGCTAAAAAAAATTGTATATAGAAATTCTTACTATTTAAAAAAAATCACATTATGAATACTCCCTCTCGAATGCTTTTGATGGCCGTACCATGCTTTGCTTATAACCGATGGTGTATTTTTTCTAGTGCACTTTGTCGACAACAGTGACCCGACTGCTGGTGAGCAAACTTCCTAAATTATAAATATAAAATTGTAAAAACCCGCCTTAAAAAAATCAGATTCATGTGAACAGTTTCGGTAGCACTGCATTTGATTCGATTGTTATGTTTTATTTTGATTGGCAAATAAACAATATGTAAGAGTTCAATTCTCTATATCCGAAGGTCTTCATCAGATCTTAACAAAAATAATTAAAAACCAAATATGTAGCAGTTCTTACTAATAAAAATGTTCACAATATGAATACTCTCTCTCGAATGCTATTGGTGGTCGTACCATAATAATAATTGTTCATGTTATCATTTTTAGTGAAAGTGGTCAACAACAACCCTAGTGACCCGACTGCTGGTGAGCAAACTTCCTAAAGTATAATAATTGTAAAAACCCGCCTTAAAAAATTCAGATTCATGGGAACAATTTCGGTAGCACTGCCTTTGACTCGATTGTTATGTTTTATTTTGATTGGCAAATAAATAATATGTAAGAGTTCAATTCTCTATCTCCGAAGGTCTTCATCAGATATTAACAAACATAATTAAAAAACAAATAATATAGCAGTTCTTACTATTAAAAAATGATCACAATATGAATACTCTCTATCGAATGCTATTGGTGGTCGTACCATACTTTGCTTAATAATAATTGTTCATGTTATCATTTTTAGTGAAAGTGGTCAACAACAACCCCAGTCACCCGACTGCTGGTGAGCAAACTACTCGTACTTAACTATAAAACGGAAATAAAGTAAAATAGTCTTGAAAAGTTCACAATATTGTGTGAAATAGGATTGGAAGTTTACCTTGGCCTGTTTGTTTTATTTTTCTATTTTGAGTGGTATTTAATCAATGCTTTGTAGAGTACCATGGTCTATCTCAATCAATTCTTCACTACTTAATTGTTTCCTTAACTTTGTCGGCAACAAACGAGATAATTCCTAAACCAAAATACATAAGATCTAACCATAATAGTGTAAAGTAGGTACCTGCGGACATAAATAAAAGAACCTGCATTGCGATTCTGTAACCATCTCACCGTGAAAATTTAGGTGAAGTGAGCGTGGAGTGAGCTGTCATTCCAAATAATGCTAGGGATTGACACTATTGAGAGCTCACTCTTACCATAACACAAGCATTAGGTTGCTTAGCTTGGGACTAGATGGCGCTGTGTGAAATGTCCAGGGATATTTATTTATTTTATTTTACTCTAAGCTCACTTTACCTGAGTTTTCACGGTGAGATTTTTACAGAATAGCAATGCAGCTCCTTTTTTTACGTCGGTTAAAATCCGTATCTTGAAGCGTACCTACTTTTAATTAGTTATCATCGCGATTATTTATTTTTAAATAATACATTACTTACCTACATTACATTATAATAAGGAAAGTTCTAATCACCTCTTTCTATTTAACAATATTTTTGTTAGATCTTATGTTATGGCTGCTAAACATACATGATAAGATAGCCAGAGACTGCTATATTCGGCTTTACTTTTAATCGTCATGTTTCATATTATTTCAGTGCATGCGGTAGACAACCACCCTGGAAAAGGTCGGTACTGTTCTTGAGAAAGCCTCCAAAGATTAGTATATAAGATTTACATCAATTATCGTAATTTTTATGCTTGCTACGAAGGCGTGGAGCGAACTCTCGCGCGCGTTTCTCGGCTCGATTTTTAAGGCTTATCCCAATTTATTAGAGGTCGGTGCAACATGCAGTTTTCTTCCATATTTCTATATTAGTCTTCATCTCGTCAAGTCTGTAGCCTTAAAATTACCTTTCCTTAAGGCGTCACAAAGTACATAATCTAATATCGCGACATATTCCTCAAAATGTAAACAAATATGAGCGTATGTTAATACTTGTTTAACCTGTGAAACAAATAAAATTTGAATATAGATACTTAAACTTGATGATGAAAAAAAAATCCAAGTAACTAACCTACAAAGTGTGTAACTTCTTTTTTTTGTTTTCTTTCAGTTATCCTCAACAACCGTAAGTACTTAAAAACTATTTTTTCTAAGTAAGTTAGCAGAAAACGCGAGTGAGGAATTTATAGCTTCAGTAGTTTTAAGGCGAATATTAGCAAAAAATAAAAAACAAATTCTTGATCTACTTCTACTTCAGAGCTGATGGGGCCATGTGTAGTCTCTAAATTAATAATAATAAATTTATTGAACCTATTTGTTTCAATTATTAGATACCTTAAAACTAATTTAACTTCGGTCTGTAACTGTTAGCGATCATCATTTGGATCTTTACGGCGGGGCGGCGCCTGTATCTTGGGGACCAGAGTTGTGATAAATAATGCTATTTACCAAATTTAGTATTTACGCTGTTTTTTCCTACCTGTTTCATTATTTATACTATTTGCCAGGTAGTTTTTATTTTATCATCAGCTGATTTTATTATGAGCTTTAGCTATTTCGCACAAACTTTTAAAAATAGGTACTTATGAATGTATGTATGTTGCCTTAGACCATAAGGTTCAAATAGTTTTCCCTGCATTTACGATATCCAATCACTAAAGACTAAAAGTTTCGTGGCCTAACGTGGTTCAGAGTTTCAATAGAAAAGTAACCATACCTATCCATACCTATATGACGGCACGGTTGGCGCAGTGGTTAAGCGATTGACTGCTGCGCTGCGTGTCGCGGGTTCGATTCCCGCACGGAACAAATATTTGTATGACCTACATGTATTTGTTCCGAGTCTGGGTGTTTTTCTATCTATAATATGTATGTATTTACAAAAAAAAAAATGTATATAAGTAGTTTATCAGCCTTCTTGTTACCATAACACAAGCATTAGGTTGCTTAGCTTGGGACTAGATGGCGCTGTGTGAAATGTCCAGGGATATTATTATTATTACTATCTACTGGTTTTTGTTGCCTACTCATACATTATCGTAAATTCTTCGGTATCATACTTATGAGTAATGTTTGTGGTTACAGCTGACCCAGTGTTCGGACAGCCCGACAGCAGCGGTAAGACCATTTATTTATATTCATATAATACCTCTTCTAGGCGAGAGTGAATAGGCTTCTTCTGGGCAAGCTCGTTCCACCGTAGATCTCATCCCTGCCTCTGGGCTGGATTGAGGTCAAGAGTGAGCCCATTGTCAATAAAAAAATATGGGTTTTTGTAGTCCATTGACTTTATACCTACATACACTGAAACAAGTTAAATAAAGTTTGTAAAATGAGCATTTTTTTATAATTCTAGTAGTGAGTAACTCTGGTAAAATTCAAAAATATGAATAGGTCTGAATGTACTTATATTATCGTTCTTACTATTTTCTAAGGCTATACAAATCGTTGTGGAAAACCATAGACGAATTTCACACGCGTTTTACCGTCTGGAAATAACGGATCTCAAAGTAACATTAAGGCGACAAACCAGATCATTGTTTAGAAAATATACCTACCTATTCTAAGTTAATTATTTAAGAATTCTTTGTCTTTTGTTTCAGGTATCCTCACCAACCGTAAGTACTTAAAACTATTCTGTTAAAAAGGCAAAAAAAGAAAAAGCGAAACTTTCTCCATTGCCCTTTGGGCGACTTATAGCCTTCTAATAAGGCCCATTATGAGCGACCATGCCTTTATAAGCCTAGTGCACGATGGGATTTCCCAATCTGAAAGAACTACGAACTTCCAGACACACTTTCATTCCCTATTTAACCCTTATAGAGGATGAATTTAAAAAATCCTTCCTTAGGTGTGTATAACTCCAGCTTCCTCCGTTCGGAAGATATGACATGAGCAGCTGGGGTGCCGTCACTCCAGCTTACACATATTTATCGGTTTAATAACTCATAGAGTATTTTGACCACAGATTTGAAAATTTTGCTGCCGATGGCTGCTATTACGCCTTATTTTTTAAGCTATAATATATAATCATATCTTCTTTCGTTTGGAAGATATGAATGAGCAGCTGGGGTGACGTCACCCCAGCTTACATAGGTACACATTTTTGATCGTAGTTTCAACACTTTTTAAGTATTATCGTTCAGTTTTTTCCCTCCTTATGCAGCTATTATGCCTTATTTTTTTGACTATAGTCCAAAACCCTAACCTCACTGGTTTGTCTGTATTGAATGAGGAAGCTGGGGTGACGTCACGCCAGCTAAGACACGACACTAAACGACTCATATTAGGTAACGAAGTTTTTGTGGCAACTAAATTAAGACTGGGAACTTTGATTGCAGTATTATGCCTTAAATATTGGCATAGGTAGAATTATTCTATGACTATCACATATTATTATGAGGAAGCTGGAGTTATATATACCTTCCTTAGTGCTCACCTTCGTTACACAGCATGCCCCGGAATTAACGCAAACCACCAAATTCCCTAATTAGAATACCTAGTTATAATCATAATAGATACTGTGAATTTGTACTACATAAATACATAAATGTATGAAACATTGTTTATTTATTAACTTACTTATCGTAAATTCTTCGGTATCATACTTATGAGTAATGTTTGTGGTTACAGCTGACCCAGTGTTCGGACAGCCCGACAGCAGCGGTAAGACCATTTATTTATATTCATATAATACTTCTTACATACCTAATATGCGGTTTTGTAGTACCTATACTCTATTTACAATAGCATTAGAAAGAAGTTAAAAAAAATAATTTTTAATGCACACTTTGTAACAAAAGTACAATAAACATTGATACATTACGATAGACGCCGAATTTATTGTGATCTATTTTTACAGCAGCTGTCACACTTATTTGTAACCATTTTAACTATTTATCTTATGAAATTATGTGGCTTTCATTTATTTATATTATTTAACTCCAATTTAAAATTACAGTGTCAATGCTAAAAACCTAAAAGAAGCAGGGATGAACAATACCTGGAACGTTATTCGTTTCACTATAATTCTACCGAATTTAAAAGTTAACGTTGGTGAAACTTCTTCATCTTCATCATCAGATGAAAGTGACTAAATTAGATGATGAAGACGAAGAAATGTCACCAACGTGTTGTGTTATTAAAATAAAATATTTAAAAAAAAATATTGCCATTAATCTTAATTTTTAAATCATCATTGTGATCGGTTGTTTCATTCATTCATTTGGTTGTAAGTTTGTAATGTGTGATGAAGACGTTACTATAAATAAAGCATAATTTTAAAATATTATTTTGTTTATATTATACGTCCATATTTGTTAAAACAATTTAAATTAAGGTGGATGCGCTGCCTACTGCAGCGCATCCACCTTAATTTAAATTGTTTCCCGCGAAATCAGACGAATCCGGAGCAATTCTAACTTAAAGGGATGGATTGATGATGTTTAAGGTTAAAATTGTATTATTACCTACATATTTCTTATTGTCACGCATCATATTATTTTGATTAAGATACAACCTTACACTGACCTGCAAATTGCAAAAAACGCAAGAAAATTTGAGTTTCGCCAGCTAGCGCAGCGCATCCCCCTTAAAATTGTTTTATCATAACTTTGAAATAAAATGTTTTGCATTCCTGCTTATACGAGCCTCTTTTTTCTAATGCTATTATAAATTTAATGGAGTATACATCGAATTTATCCCTACACTGAAAAATGAGAATATTTAATTTTTATTTTGAGGTTCCTAAAGGGTGCCTAAGGGTGCCGTGTATCGTAAATCACCTCTTCCATACCTTATCGCCTGTGTTATCTAATGAGAGATATTTATGTTTTACAGCTGACTCAGCTTACGACAGGCACACATACGAACGCCCCGGTAAGATCATTTATTTATAAGTACCTAGGTATTTGTATAATTATTTTTATGTAATGTGCGTTTTTGTATCAACATCTATTCTGAAAAAAGAGCAAACTTATTTCTATGTTTTCCATCTAAATTAACTGTGGTTCGCAAAGAGTTAATTACGATGCCTAACGTGAAGTCGACAAATTAACAATCATGGATTTCATAAGTACTTATTCATGATTATAATATTGTAGTTCGGACGAAACTAGACGCAGAATTCGATTTCCACGATTCATTTTTAGTGAGACAAAATGACATAGCTCCCACTCCAACAATCTTATTCGTGACTGACTGACAAATTAGATCTAACTATTGGCATGTTACTGTAAAGCTATATGAAATCGAGTTACTCATTATGTGTTCTCCTTCCCCAGACATTTCACCAGCCTGGGCCCCGAACAATGGCCCCCCTCGCTACCCCGGCAAGCAATGTAAGTACAAGCCTAGTGCCCGATGGGATTTCCCTATCTAAAAACTCTACGAACTTCCAGTTCATCCCCTATTTAACCCTTTTAGGGGATGAATTTTCAAAAATCCTTCCTTCGTGCTAACCTTCGTGTTATACAACATGTCCCGGAATTAACGCACACCACCAAATTTCCTAATTATAATATTATGTTATAATCATAATACATACCCTGAATTTGTACTTTTATGTATATAACATACTGACTGTGGGAGAAAATTGTGGTCACATTACAAATCTACGCACGCACACAGTCACAATAAGCATAGCAATCACGGGGTGTGTGGCTAATTAATAACAGCCGCATGGGTCGATCGATCAGGTTAAGCTACGCTTGCCGCGATCGGTCCGTGGATGGGCGACCATCTTCACATACCAAGACCCCTCCGTGCCTCGGAAAGCACGTTAAGCCGTTGGTCCCGGCTGTCATTCGTGGATCTTTGACAGACGTTACGGGTCGTCAGAAGTTCGAAAATCTGACAACCAGTCTTACCAAGGGGTATCGTATTACCCAGTAACTGGGTTGTGGAGGTCAGATAGGCAGTTGCTCCATGAAAAATACTGGTATTCAGCTGCATCCGGTTAGACTGGAAGCCGACCCCAACATAGTTGGGAAAGGGCTAGGCAGATGATGATTAAGTAGAATGCAAGCACAGTGGAAATAAGCACGAGACGGCTAAATACGGTCAACTGCATCAGTAGTAACACTTGAACCAAGATATTCCATCATGATGAAAGAGGCACTTTCATCATGATGAATATTCACTTACCATCAGGCAGACCACCTGGTGGTTTCCCATCCAACTGCACAAAACAAGAGACTTTCTTCAAGACGTGTTTCTTCGCCGTTAGGCTACGAATGCACTGACAGGTGGCTTGCTTAGCGCCTAGAGCCTAGCGAGTCACCATACGAGTAGCGCATTGAAACAAATGCTCTAGAATTTTCGCAACCGGCCGCACGCCTAGCGTGTTTCGAAAGATGTTGTCACTAGGCTCTAGGCGCTAAGCAAGCCACCTGTCAGTGCGTACGTAGCCTTAGTCAACTGTGAACTAAGGAAGGATTATTTTTAAAATGATAATTTCTTCCCGGAGCCTAACCCTTCGGGAATTAGGCGTGATGTTATGATTTCTAATATCTTTTTAATCTTTTTTTTTTTTTTTTCAGACGACAACCCCGAATTTTATTTATTGGTATAGATATAGATGATAATTTCTAATAATCTTTTTTTTTGTTTATTTTTCAGATGACAACCCCCTCGCACGCGACGGCAACTAAACAACTTCACTAAACGCCCTAATTACGAATAACTTCAATGAAATACCCAGAATTGTTTGTAACATAAGTATCATCAGATTCATAATACTTACTTATGAAAACTTTGATTTAAAATATAACTACCTACTTCGTTACGCAAGCTTTTTCAACTTGAGTTATTGGCACTTGCAAAATTATTATGAAATAAACGCATTCATAATTTTACTTGTTCTTTTATTTTTATGTGTGTGTATATTAAGTATTATCTATAAAAATAAAATATGAATAGGACATTAATAAAAATAGGCACACCGATTCACGGCATACATTGATTCATTTATACAGGGTGCGACAGAAAAGGTTAATCCCTTGCGCATCGCTTGTTTGCGGTTTCGTCAGAAAGAATCAGCATAAGTTGCTATTTCGATGTGCCGATGAATGTACGAGCCAGCATCCTAATCGCGTAACACACTATCAATCTCAATCTCAATCATTTTGAAGGATAAGTATTGCTAATCCATTGCTTCTTATGTTCGAAAAATTTGTCCGCTCACAACGTAAATAACGCAATGAATGTTATTGAACTGTCAAAATGAAAGCGATTGATACTGACTGTAAAAATTTAAATGAAAAAAAAAATGCAATGAAAATCAAGCAATTTTTGTTATCTCTACCGAAACTGCAAATACAAGAAAAACATGAACAGCATACCTCGGCGATGGCGGGTAGGTAGATGTCGTATTGGTAGTAGCCGGTCAAGCTACAGTAAGTTTAAAAGAAATTAAAAAAAATAACAAAATCGGGTCAGCCGTTTGGGAGCTACGATGGCGCACACAGACACATACAAAGATGCACACATTAAACTTGTAACACCCCTCTGTTTTTGTCGGGGGTTAAAAAGTATTTACTCGCACAGGAAAATCACAACTAAACTAAACACACTCAGTACCTATAATAATATCATGTTTCTACAGTTTCGTGAAGGATATTTTTTTTTTTTTTTTGAAAATCTTATTATTTCCGGATTGCCGTAACAACTTCGGAGACCTAGGCTATAATTAGATACCTAAGAATATAATTTAATATAGACAGGGCACGATTTTCATTTCCTATTATTTTGCAGTTATTTTTGTCGATTTATCAAATACCTTCCGTAGGTTAGTGCTTACTTAGATAATTTTATGCAAAAACACGTTTTTTGAGATCGCCGTTATTTATGAAGCTACTAGTATCGGGCAAGGTAGGTTTCTTGCTAACAACTTCCCGAACTAAGGTTATTTTGCGCTTTGTAGTGTTTTTTTATGGAAGTCGTATATATTTTTTTGTAATCGGTTTTTTTTAACGAGGTACACATAAATACTGTATTAATTCTAAAGCAGGGTTTCGACTTTTTTTCCTGGGTTTCGGCATTAATAGAAAGTCTAAATCAAAATCATGTCCAAAGTTGTCATCTTCGTAGTTTTCGAGGGCGGCCGGTGCCGAATATAACCAGAGTGAATGGGTTCCTTTTTACACGGGCAACTTTATGTAGGAGCTCTCTCGAGGGGCAAGCAACATCTCTAACATCGTTTACAGAGAAGCATTTTCTTAGTTACATAAGGTTTTAAGATCATGATAATTTCATAGTTTTTTGCCTTTTTTCTCATTTTTTTTTTCACCATGCTCGCTTTAGCACTCTCCGCCAGACGGGCAGTTGATTTAATGATTAGGGACGGCAGCTACACACTCAAGTACCTAGCACTGCCATGTCATAAAAAGATATTGTAAATTATGTCTTCGAGACAATAACTAAGTGCTTGGCCATTGTCTTGGTTAAAACCATATCGACTCAAGATATCTTAAGGCAGGGCACGCCACGATAGCGGCGGTAAGACCCCTCTTTGAGGAGTTGCTAGAGAGACGTCACGGCGCTCTCACCTACCGCCTGACGCAGGTCCTCTCCGGACACGGATGTTTCGGGAGGTTCCTGCACATCATCAGGCGGGAGGAGACGCCCGGGTGTCACCACTGTCAGGATCGCCCAGAGGACACGGTGGAGCATACGGTGGAGGTCTGCCCTGCTTGGGCAGAGCACCGCCGTGTCCTCGTAGAGGCGATTGGCAGCGGCGGCGACCTCTCGCGTCCGGCCCTGGTTCAAGCCATGGTCCGGGGTGAGAGGGAGTGGGAGGCAGTCACCTCCTTCTGCGAAGCAGTCATGCTAGCGAAGGAGGTGGCGGGGTGGGTGAGGGAACGCGCCTTGCGCACCTCACGCCTCAGCCGCCGCGGGAGACGCTCCGGGCGTCGGGAGCCGCGTGACGACTCCCGGCCACCGTAGGCGCGGGCCTGCGGGCGGAGAGTAATGGGTAGCTCTCCGTCCGATCAGGACTAGGCCCGTGCCGGACGGCGTGTTCGTGTTCCACGCGCGCCTCAAAGAGATGTCAGCAAAGTGACGGGGCCCCACAGGGCCGAAGCCTGCCAGGGTAGCGGGAACATCCGAAAGGGTTTACCGCTGCCCTGGAACATAAAGGGCTAAGGAAGGAACACGGGTGGGTTTTAGTCAGTAAGAGTCTGACACTCCCTCCTGCTCCACCCAGAGCGGGAGGAGTCATTTGATGATTTCCCATCCTCAAAAAAATCTTAAGGCTATCCACCAAGAGAGAGTTAAGCAAATGTGGGCAGAGGTTTACAGAATAAGTTAAGAAAGTAAAAGATTTAAGAGTAGAAAAACTATTTTGAATTCTAGGACGACTTGAATTTTTATGTAAATACACTCTTTATCTTGGCCAAATCAAAGTTAAGATATTGTATAGACATATGGCTGTTTGGTCAGATAATGAGCCTCGAACAGGCGCTTCCAATTTTATTCATTCTCAAAAATCAAAGTGGCACTTCGTCGCATTGATATTATGAACCCTGAAGACGCAGTGACTGCAGTCGAAAGGGCTGTGGTAGAGAGCCCCAAGGATGGATGAGAGTTGCCGAGAATCTCGCTCAATGGCGTGCAATTGGAGAGGCCTAAGAGAGTATCTTCTAGAAATCTAGACGATATACCTACACGCTGTTGGATTTTCAAATGATCATTTTCACATGTCGTGATGGGCAAGAAGTTCGACGGCAATACTATAGCTTTCCATTAATAAAAGAATTTTGAAAAAAAAATAATCAATAAAAAAAAAAAACAATTCTTCAAAAATTCAATTCAATTCTTTCTTTCTTTTTTTATTTTTTTTTTGTCTTTCTTTCTTGTTTGTACTAACAAATTTTACCTCAATAATAAAAAAAAAGATTAGTTAACCGACTTCCAATGCTGACTGTACCTACCACTACCTACATCACCTCCACTTATCCTAATGTAGAAACCTATTACTACCAACTTGCTAATAACATACAAAAAATAGGGAGATGCTAAGTAAATGGAAAAAGACAAAATCCAAATAGCGTGTACTTGATGAAAATGGCATCATGCTTAGCTGTAAATAACAAAACTTGTTTTTCGTTTGTAACATGCTTGTTTTATTGTAAACCAAGTTACATAACAGTCATAAGAACGGAGATTATGAATCAGGCGCAGTTTAATATGGGTTTCATAGTAAAATAGCGTGATAAATTATTTTCTGTAAGTAGGTTTGTATATTTTTTTTAAACTAGATGAGATCGGTGTTTCCTATCTGACTGCTCCGAAAAGAAAGGCCGAAACAAACTCAGGAGACACAGTCTCTTTTTTAAAGTCCAGACATAATCTTGGTCAGATCATGTGAAGAACATGTAGACTGGTGTCTGAAATGGTCTTTTGAGGAATGAACCACACAGATTGAGTGGACCTGACTCCCGTCAGTACACGCGTTTGTCAAAAATCGTGCAGCTCAACTCAAAACTTGAGGAGCTCAACATGAAAGTGGGGTTTGAGCGCAAGTGGTCTGATAAGGAGCGGGGCCTCGCCAAGGCCACCACAGAAACTTGACCGTTATGTCACTTAGGTGCTCACCAGTTAAGGGGATACTTCCTTTTTGGAATCACAGTGAACCACGGAACTGACGAAACTAGGTATTTTAAGCTACCTCGGGAGGAAGTTCGCCGCCTCTACGCGGGTGTCGTGCCATTGATGGTCCTTTACGGGGCGCCTGTTTGCTCAGGTAGACTGTCAGGCGTCAGATGCTGCAGGACTAAAGTCAATACACTTTTTTTTTTTTTTTTTTGGGTGGGAAATCATCATATGACCCCTCCCGCTCTGGGCGGAGCGGAAGGGAGTGTCAGACTTTTACTGACTAAAACCCACCCGTGTTCCTTCAGTTGCCTGTGCCAAGGGCCACGGTACCTCTTTCGAATATCCCGCAGCCCTGGCGGCATCGGCCCTAGAGGGCCCCGTCAGTTCGTGCTGACATCTCTTTGAGGCGCGCGTGGAACACAACGCGCCGTCGACCCGGGCCTGGTCCTTACCGGGCGGCGAGCTGCCCGTTGCTCGCCGCCCGCAAGCCCGCGCCTACGGTGGCCGGGAGTCGGCTATTGACTCCCGTCCAGGGCGTCTCCTACGGCGGCTAGGGGCGTGAGGGCGCAGCGATTGCCTCTCCCTCACGCGCTCCGCCTCCTCCTTTGCGAGCATTACTGCTTCGCAGAAGGAGGTGACGGCCTCCCATTCACTCTCGCTCCGTACCATGGCCTGGACCAGGGCCGGACGCGAGAGATCGCTGCCGCCGATCGCCGCCACGAGGACACGGCGGTGCCCTGCCCAAGCCGGGCAGACCTCCACCGTGTGCTCCACCGTGTCCTCCGGGCGATCCACACAGTGGTGACACCCTGGCGTTTCCTCCCGCTTTATCCTGAACAGGAACCTCCCGAAACAACCGTGTCCGGTGAGGACCTGCGTCAGGCGGAAGGTGAGGGCGCCGTGGCGCCTCTCTAGCCACTCCTCAAAGAGGGGACTTATCGCCGCTATTGTGGCGTGCCCAGCACTGGGTTGCGACAATCGCACTCTCCATGCCGCTATGAGATCCCGCCGGAGCTCTGTCCGCTGTGCCGTGATTTCTCGCGGCAGCGGAGTTACGCCCCGGCGTTTTGCCTCCTCTCGCCACTCCCATATGTGGGCGAGGACCTTGGCCTCTAGATCCCATGGCGGCAATCCGGCAAGGAGGCTCGCCGCCTCAACGGAGACCGTGCGGTATCCTCGGATGAGCCGGACAGCCATGACCCTTTGGGACGCGTTCAACCGGCGGGCTGGTCGCTTCTTCAGGGAACGCGCCCACACCGGTGCCCCGTACGATATCCTTTGAGGCGGCGACTCTCCTGGCACGCTTTCCGACGCTGGACATCATGGCGGATATGGACGCGAAAGTCTACGACCAAATTCGCGATATCCGCCTAAGCGGGAATAGGGTGCCAGGAAGCGCTTTCGTAAGGCTGAGGCGGCGGAAACGGCGACACGCGCTCGAGCAGTGGCGCGAGCGGCTAGTGCAGCCGCAATATTCGCGCAAGCGCGTTGTCGAAGCCGTTTTGCCGTACTTCGAAGCCTGGCTGAAAAGAGGGGAGCGAATCTCCTTCAGGCTCACCCAGGTGCTCACCGGACATGGTTGCTTCGGTGAGTACCTGAGCAGAATTCGGCGAGAGGCCACGGCAAATTGCCACCACTGTTGAGGCAGCCTGGATTCCGCAAAATACACGCTCGAGGAGTGCCCTGCTTGGGCCTCCGAGCGGCGGGTCCTGGTTGCCAGAATCGGGCGAGAAAGGTCTCTGCCAGCAGTAGTGAGGGCTATGCTGGCAGAGACAAAGAATTGGACGGAAGTAGCCTCCTTCTGTGAGACCGTGATGGTCAAGAAGGAGGCCGCCGAGCGGGATCGGGAGAGGGCTGATCCTGTTCGGAGAAGGAGGCGTCGGGGAGGCAACCGCCTTGGCGCCTAATACGCCAAAACCCGATTACCAATTAAGGTAGGTGGAACTTTAAGGGTCGCGAGCGCATAGAGTGGGGACTCTATCCGCCTACCAAGTGACCCCAGGGAAGACGGTGGCACAGTGGTCACGTGCTGCCGTGCATAGCGAGGCTTAGGGGAGGCCCGTTTACAGTCTCCCCTGAGATGGGCCTTACAGGCGTTGCGCAGGGGTGGTTCCGGAATTGGTCTTTTAAGAGGAACCGGGACCACCTCTATGTGTGGATGGTGATCACCGGGTTAGTTTTAGTGAGGTAAAAATTTCACACTCCCCAACCTCCCTCCCCGGAGGTCGAGTGCCTTTTGAAGGTTTCCCCCCGAAAACAAAAAAAATAGGTCTTTTAAGCTTTTTTGACTAGAGTTATTTGCATTTTCAAAAACCCAGACCGATTTTATGCCGAATTATTTTAATTTACATTATTTTAAGGAAAAAAATCCTCCTGACCGAATTTCAGTTACGGCGGCCAATATCAACGGGGACTATCCAAGAACGCAGGAGATATTACAGTGTACTAATATTTGCCCAAACACAGGTACACTCTCTATTCCTTTACATTCATAGTCCGATGGGGGCATTGGACGCGACCGGGAAGAGATCAGGCGCTGGATCAACGACTTTACGTACTTTTTGGCACGGGGGTGTCACACCACTAGCAAACTCCGGGTTGTTGCTGAGAAACTCCTAATAATTGAAAAACTCTATTATTTTCTCAATAACAGCCCCAATACCTAACACTTTCCCGACCTGGGAATCAACCCCATCTGCGAGGTAAACGTAACACATAAAATGACAATTGATTGCATTTTTTTTTTTTCATTTTTACTGTCTGTTCAGCCACGTAGATTGCATTATTTACGTTGTTGAACAGACGAATTTATTAAACCTATGAAGGAATGGATTATAAATATCCTTCAAGAGTCTCGGATTATGTTGAAACTGTGTTACCTACGCAATTAGGGTGCAGCAGTGCGATTCTGTAACCATCTCACCGTGAAAACTTAGGTGACGTGAGCGTGGAGTGAGCTGTCATTTCAAATAATGCTAGGGATTGACACTACTGACTACTAACATCAAGCTCACTTCACTTGAGTTTTCACGGTGATATTTTTACAGAATCGACCGGCAGGACTCAGGTCAGCAGCGCTTGCGACCACGCGATACTAAGAAATGAATATCAAACTAAATTAATTCATAGAACTTAAAGAAAAACATTTCGGCTTGGTCCATAGATAACATTTGAACAGATAAACGATGAAATGCAATTACTGGAATTGTATACCTTGTATACCGCGACGTACCAAATATTTGAACGCTTCACTATTTAAACAATATTCGCTTGGGTCGGACAGGTTATCAGCAACTCGCTATAAAAGAGACCACTCTAAACAAATTCGGCATACGTACTCGTCTGGTCTTATAGTTCTCTCATCATCTGTGATATTATTAAACAAAATGAGGGGTTTTACGGTAAGTCAACTATTATTAAGTTTTTGTTTAAAATACCGAAGCTATTATATTCTTGGCAAAACATAAAATTAGATAACAAACGAAACTGCTTTCTTGACACTGTAATATTAGGCATTTCTAAATTAAATTATAGCAGGAAAAACATTAAAAAAGTTTGGTGACTGTCTTTATTTATTTTTTGCGCTTTTATGTAAGTGGTTGCTTCTCCCACATTAGATAAGCAACAGCTTACATAAATGCGCTTTGCTATAAAGATCTTTTTTTTTCTCAGAAACGTGTTTAATTTTTGCTACAATAATTTAAAAATACTTTTAATATTTTCCCTTCGCAAACTTTTTGTTTTTGTGTGTGATTTGAACGTATATTTTATCCTTAGAATAAAACTGAAAAACTGTAAAAAATATGAAATTGTTCGCGTTCAAAAATTGAAATTGATGGCAATATCAGACCTTAGACATTTAAATGCCTCAATAAATGACATTTGCTGACAGATATTTATTGTGTGATATTAGTGTGTTGTAGGTGTGTGCAAGTCTAAAATCAGAAAGGACCTAGTATTGATCTCTAAGGAACTCCTCTAAAAGGGGCCTGATCTCTAACATTACAAGTCCATATACGCACGCTTCCAAAGTCTGCTAGGTCAATATAAAATACTTTAAAGTTTATAATACATAAAACAAGTTTCCTTGTGAGCATAAACCATGTGAATCATACATGTAACCGACTTAAATGACTCACTTAAATACATTTCGCTTATGCAGAATTCCTTATAAAAAATATATAATATCTCTGGAGTGTGAATATAACTACATACTTATGTCTTCAAAGAAGTTTCCTTGACGGTTTTTAACTTCCCCAATCTTTACACTGTCTAAAGATAAGTCAATTACTTTAATAAATAAAATAATTTCAGTTCCTAAGTCATGTACAGACGCCAGCAGGTCAAGCTACCCGAAACTGTCAAATTTTCCCAATCAACCTTGAACCGTATTGCTTTAACGATAAAGTTGAAAATCTACTAAAGAAATTTGACAGATTGTAGTAGCTTGATGTGCTGGCGTCTGTACGATAACCTACGATCCAGATTAAAAATAAACAAACTTGCGCAAACGAAAGTCAACTACCTACTGTCTATAGTTGTTAATATTATAAATATGGAAGTAACTCTGCCTGTCTGTTACTTTTTCATGCCTAAACGGCTGAACGCATTTCGATGAAATTTAGCACACAGCTAGACCATGATCAGTATCAGAACCTGTGGTCAGAAAATAGGATACTTTTTATCCCGGTAATACGTTCCCATGGGATAAGTTTCAACTTCCACGCAGGCGAATCTGCGGGCAAAGGCATACTACCTTTTAAAAGAGTGACTGGTCAACTTGATTACAAACTGATAACGATATAATAAGATTGTTTTTAATTGAGATTGTCTGTATTTACTTTGTACGACATTATATCTCTAACTTGTGTAGGTAAATACGCAATTATTTATTGCCATTCTGTGATTAATGGTTTAAATATTGTTTACTGATCCACGTAGATAGGTAAGTATTTCAATTTATATTTACATATTTGCTATTGTCCGTTTGTTATAAGGTAGGTTCTCTTATGGCGTTCTTTGTTACATTCCTTGATTATCTATTAGTATCTACAGAGCCAGTCCTATACATTGTGGTAATGTGCCTAATAATAATGTATTTTTAATTTTTTCACTATCCTTGCCACAAGCCACACCACAGTATCCGTGGTCTCTTGCAGTTTTTCACCAACAACAATATGCTTCGTCAATTTTATTACTTCAAAACCACCATGTCTAAGTAATTTAACGCCTTAACCAAATTTTATCCGTGGTGTCTTGCAGTTTTTCACCAACAACAATATGCTTCGTCAATTTTATTACTTCGAAACCACCATGTCTAAGTAATTTAACGCCTTAACCAAATTTATCATTTTGTGGGCAAACAATGAGCGCCAAAAAGTTTGAATAGACAAACAATCGGTCTGGTAGACAAAGCGAAGGCTATGTATGTTAACTTGATAAGTATGTAAGTATTTATACATGATTCAAATCTCAGAAACAGATCTCATTTAGCAAAAGTCCTCACACATCACAGATTCTTTGGGTTTTTTTGCGCGTGTTTTTGTCTACTACTAATCATAATTTTATTTGTTTATAAGTAGGTACCTACTAAAATAATGAAATCTTATATAATGTTTGTTTTGTTTAGAAGCAAGCATAGTAATCGTTATTTATATATATTATTTCTTGTGTACCTACCATCGCGCTTGTATATCTCTAAGGGAGTAGGCTGAGTTGTATAATACCTTTATTTAAGCCTTATATTATAGGGGCTGAGCCTATACTACCTAGCCCTAATTAAAAAATCGGTCTGCTGCTAACAACTGCAAACATTATTTAAATAAGATTTCATTATTTTAGTACCTATCATATTTGTATTGGTATAAGTGCTAAAATAATGAAATCTTATAAATAATGTTTGTTTTGATTAGAAGCAAGCACAGCTATCGTTATTTCTTGTGTGTTCATTAATCGCATCTACCATCGCGCCTGGATTTTCCACTCTCGGCGTAGAGCCAAGCATTGAGAATTGAGTCGATATAATCACCCATGTAAACCTGCATCCTAACTGCATAAGACACTATCAATAACAATCTAAATCAATTCGAAGGATATTGCTAATCCATTGTTTCATATGTTCGAAAAATGTGTCTGCTCAACAACGTAAATAACGCAATGAATGTTGTTGAACTGTCAAAATGAAAGTCATCGCTACTGTTAGTGTGTTACGCAATTAGACCGCTGTTTTGGATTAGATAGTTGTTGATTTTTTTTTAATTAAAGAAAAGGTAACAGGCGGACATACAGACTCTTCGCATTTTACAAATAATTTGTATAGTATGAAAGTATGGATTTTATTACGCTTATAAAAATTTATTTTAATCTTATTTAATCCCCCGTTCTTAATTTTTTAAGTTATTTAGGCAAAAAAATCCTTGTGATCAGGGTTAAACCTGGTGAATAACATTAACAATATAAATGTAGGTACTAATCTTATCGACAAGATAAACCGACTCCGTATCACATAAGTATCTGTCAACATTATTTTGGTCATTCATAATATTGATTTCAAACTTGCATTAGTCTGGAAGTGAATCAGTGTTAAAATGAAGGTGTTTTTCGTGTTCCAGGTATTCTTCGCATTGTTCGCGCTGTTCGCCATGGCGGCGGCCCAAGGAGGTTTGCTCAACTATTCATAATTATTTATAAAACAGAATTTAGTAGGTGATATATTAGGTAGAGGTTTCGTCCGATTTTATAGTGTTTATGAAGAAATAGCGGTTGTGATTGCGTAGATATCTTGATGGATTACTATTATATTTATTACTACTTATTTATAGTACGAAGACCGTAGTGTCATAATATAGGATCTTCAAGATCATATTTACTTAGGTACTAGGTATTTTAGGTTTAGACCTCCTCCTCCTTGAGTTGAGCTGCACGATTTCTGACAAATGCGTGCACTGACTGGACAGGTCCTCTCAATCTGTGTGGTTCTTTCCTCAAAAGACCATCTCAGACATCGACCTACATGGTCTTCATATGATCTGACCAAGATTATGTCTGGACTTTAAAAGAGACTGTGACGTCTGAGTTTGTTTCGGCCTTTCTTCTCAGACTAGTCAGATAGGAAACGCCGACCTCATCTAGTTTTAAAATATGATTGACGTGTAAAAGTGTTTGTACAAACCTACTTACAAAATAAAATCATTTATCATTTATTGTAGGTAATATTAGGAAACTTGATTGATAAGCTAATTGACTATCATCAAAATTCAATCTCATGACTCTAACACGGCAATCTGCTGAACAATTAATTTCTCTGACTGTAGTTCATGTTCAATTGTTGTGTCCTGTGTTGTATACATGGTCATCATAAAGTTTCGTATATCTTTACTATTCTATTCTATTCTATAAGCCTCTTCTAAATGTTATTCTCTTTAATAATGATTATTTTCATCCACAAGACGATGAAAACGCTTTGCTTATCTGTGCTTATGTATTGTTTTCAGTGAATGTTGTCGACAACAACCCTGAGCAAGGTGAGTCAAGTAGTATTCACAATAATGTTTAAGGATATTTTTTGTGAGGAGATAAATATAAAGATAAAAGATAAAGATGCATTTATTTGTATAAACATGTGTAACATGATACATAGATATGCACATATGGATGGAAACGAGTTTAAGATTGCCAGTTCAACATGTTTTGCCATATTCGGCGTACAAAATAGTTAATAATAGTATAATATTTAATTGTTATAATAAATAATTAAATTATAGTCACAATTTAGTCAATTCAAATTCACACAACAGGCAATACAAAAATACAGTCAACAAATAATAATAATTAAAACAATAAAATGAATAAAACGAATTAAATTATATAAGTTCAAAATTTGTCATTCAAAAACTCTGTAACATTATAATATCCCTTACTAATTAGCAATTTTTTTAGTTCTGTCTTAAATGAATTAATATTCATTTTCTTAAGGGAATTAGAAATTTTATTTTATATTAATGGAGCCATGCATATTATACTTGAAGAGAAATCGTGATTGAAATATTAGGTGTATCTATTGTGTTGTATACATGGTCATCATAAAGTTTCCTATTTCCCTACTATTCTATTCTATAAGCGTCTTCTAAATGTTATTCTCTTTCATAATGACTATTTTCATCCACAAGACGATGAAAACGCTTTGCTTATCTGTGCTTATGTATTGTTTTCAGTGAATGTTGTCGACAACAACCCTGAACAAGGTGAGTCATGTAGTATTCACAATCATTTTTAGAGGATCTTTTTTGTGAGGAGAAATCGTGATTGAATGTTCTCCTTCTGAGGACAATCTAGGGTTGTGTCGAACATATACCGCCTTAAGCCCCACAGTTCTTTCTGTTGATAAAGGGTATACTTCGCACCCAGTTAAAAAATAAAAATTATATTCTCCGTTTTTTGATAAAAAAAGTATGTTACTATGAATGTTAATTCAAACTGTCAGTAACTACAAATAATTTGTGACTAATGAATCGCAGACTAACTTCCAAGTTATAAGATAAAAATTACTAAAACATCCTTCGGTATATACTATACGACTTTCGAATAAGCCGCCGCTTTTGCATGGTGACTGTAGATTCATGTTAAATTGTTATGTCCTGTATTGTATATGTACATGGTCATCATAAAGTTACCTATTTCTATGCTGTTCTATTCTATAAGCCTCTTCTAAATTGTGTTCTCTATGCATGATCATAATGATTATTTTCATCCACAAGACGATGAAAACGCTTTGCTTATCTGTGCTTATGTATTGTTTTCAGTGAATGTTGTCGACAACAACCCTGAGCAAGGTGAGTCAAGTAGTATTCATAGTATTTTTAAAGGATCTTTTTTGTGAGGTTAAATCGTGATTGATATAATAATAAATTCTCCTTCTGGGGACTATAGATGGTTGTATCGGATTTCTATCGACTAAACCCCACAGTTATTTCTGTTGATAAAGGGTATTCTTCGCACCCCAAAGGTACAAAGAACCTTGTTAAAAATTAAAAACTATGTATTCTCCGTTTTTGATAAAAGTGAAAAAAGTATGATAAGTACTTAATATGAATGTTAATTAAAACTGTCAGTAACTTAAAATAATTAAAAAATAAGTAAATACTGCTTCAAAATAAGTACCTACATACTTTGAGTCAGGATCCATTCTTTGCTCATTAGAAGTTAATATTGCTTGCAGTTCATGTCGTGGACAACAATCCTGGCCAAGGTAAGCCAATGTGACTAATGGATACCTAATCGCAGACTAAATCAAAGTTTTTATAAAAATGACTCAAACATCCTTCGGTATATACTATACGACTTTCGAATAAGCCGCCTCTTTTGCATGGTGACTGTAAATTCATGTACAATTGTTGTGCCTGTGTTGTATACATGGTCATAATAAAGTTTTCTATACTATTCTATTCTATTAGCTTCTTCTAAATGTTATTCTCTTTCATAATGACTATTTTCATCCACAAGACGATGAAAACGCTTTGCTTATCTGTGCTTATGTATTGTTTTCAGTGAATGTTGTCGACAACAACCCTGAGCAAGGTGAGTCATGTAGTATTCATAGTATTTTTAAAGGATCTTTTTTGTGAGGTTAAATCGTGATTAATATAATAATAAATTCTCCTTCTGGGGACAGGGGGGACAGAAATCCGATACAATTGTATCGGATTTCTATCAAATTCAAATTCAAAATATTTATTTGCCAGAAAATACATTGTTCAACAAGGGAAGATCTTAAAGCCTAAGAGTTATTGTATTCTGCCTGCAAGCAGGCGTGCAAATTACAGTCAATAATAAGGTCATTTTCACATCATACCCAAAACGCAAGTCGACTATCGCATATCGCTATCGACTAAACCCTACAGTTATTTCTGTTGATAAAGGGTATTCTTCGCACCCCAAAGGTACAAATAAACTTGTTAAAAATGAAAAACTATATATTCTCCGTTTTTGATAAAAGTGAAAAAAGTATGATACTTAATATGAATGTTAATTAAAACTGTCAGTAACTAAAAATAATTAAAAAAAGTAAATACTGCTTCAAAATAAGTAGGTCCCTAGTTTGAGTCAGGATCCATTCTTTGCTCATTAGAAGTTAATATTGCTTGCAGTTCATGTCGTGGACAACAGCGATCCTGGCCAAGGTAAGCCAATGTGACTAATGGATACCTAATCGCAGACTAAATCAAAGTTTTTATAAAAATGACTAAAACATCCTTCGGTATATACTATACGACTTTCGAATAAGCCGCCTCTTTTGCATGGTGACTGTAAATTCATGTACAATTGTTGTGTCCTGTGTTGTATACAAGGTCATCATAAAGTTTCCTATTTCCCTACTATTCTATTCTATTCTATAAGCCTCTTCTAAATGTTGTTCTCTTTCATAATGATTATTTTCATCCACAAGACGATGAAAACGCTTTGCTTATCTGTGCTTATGTATTGTTTTCAGTGAATGTAGTCGACAACAACCCTGAACAAGGTGAGTCAAGTAGTATTCATAGTATTTTTTAAGGGATCTTTTTTGTGAGGGGAAATCGTGTTTGATATAATAATATATTCTCCTTCTGGGGACTAGAAAGGATTGTGTCGGACTTCAATCGACTAAACCTCACAGTTATTTCTGTTGATAAAGGGTTTAC
This sequence comes from Apamea sordens, assembly GCA_945859715.1. NCBI lineage: Eukaryota > Metazoa > Arthropoda > Insecta > Lepidoptera > Noctuidae > Apamea > Apamea sordens. Next base: position 6,562,721 of record OX244002.1, read on the forward strand.
TTCGCACCCCAAAGTCAAAAATTAAAAACTATATTCTCCGTTTTTTGATAAAAGTGAAAAAAATATGATAAAATCTGCCAGACAACAGACACAATAGAAAATCACTTGTTGGCGGTCACCGGTGACCGCGGTGGTAGTCAATGCCTTAAAACTGTCAGTAACTAAAAATAATAAAAAAAAGGAAATACTACTTCAAAATAAGTAGGTCCCTAGTTTGAGTCAGGATCCATTCTATGCTCATTAGAAGTTAATATTGCTTACAGTTCATGTCGTGGACTGTTGTCCACATTAGCTTACCTTGGCCAGGATTGTTATCCTGGACAAGGTAAGCCAATGTGACTAAAGATACCTAATCGCAAACTACCTAACTAACTAATTACTAAAACATCTTTCGGTATACATACATATACCTACATATACGACTTGAAATGATTTGAATAAGCCGCCACTTTTGCATGAATACCTATTTATTTATTTTCACACTTACCTACCTTACATACGATTACTAACCAATAACAATTTCGTCTTATTATCTCACGAAAACTGTACGAATTGGACATAAGTGTCCAATTCGTACAGTTTTCGTGAGATAATTAGAACGAATTGAACGAACGAATTGACGAAATTGTCGAAGGATAGAAGGGTAAATTTTTACACTTAGTTGTTTTCACTGGGTCATTTACCTCACCTGCATCTGTAGTTATAGCATTAGATACGAGAAAGATAAAATTACCAGAATGGTTATATAATAATATGAGAAGGTCCTTTCATTCTGAATGCTCACTTTAGAATGCTCCTGGTCATTTCACAAACCCAAATTCTTGCTTACATCAATTAAATTCTTTTCAGGGCAATTTGGGGCTAACAGGCCTACACCTGGTAAGCACATTCATTCATTAAAATATGTATTTCAAATTAAAACATTCCAAACGCGAATGCAAAGTGTATGCATAAAGCATTGTGAATATAAACTATCGAACATTTTTAAGTGTTCCATTCAATGCTTATAAATGAATACTTACACTGAGAATGTTAACTGGAAATGCTCGATAAAATATTCACGTTGCGAAGGCTACGTAATAATGATCACGTCATAATGCTTTGAATGATTTCACTTGGGACGCACCGAAAGTTAGCTTACATTGGACATATTATTTTCAGTACAATTTGTGAACAACAACAGACCAGGCAATGGTGAGCACACAACCTTATTACATAATTATATTTAATGATGTAACAAGCAGTTAGGTAGGATCATACAATATAATGTATATTATAATTTATATTTAATATACTGATATTACTATACTGAAACTATAAATGAGTGATTTTTCACAACAGTAAATGCCCACTTTAGAATGCTTGAGGTCATTTCGTACGAAACAAATGCATGGCTTATTATAATGGTAATATTATTTTCAGGCAACTTTGGGGGTAACAGACCTAGACCTGGTGAGCATGTGGAATAATTGATTAAATAAACAATAATAAGAATTTGTGGACATGCCTATTTTTTATTATTATTAATAAGACGTTTAAAACGTTTATTCAACGAACATAATGTTCAACACAAATAAATGTCTATAATATATTTTTTTAAATATCACAAGCATAAAGACACAATAATTTGAGGCAGCATCATAAGAACATGAGCATTGAGCTTGATTGATGATAACTTGATTTCGTATCAAGTTATCATCAATCAAGCTCAATGCTCGATGCAACGCTCGTGAATGAATGCTTATCCTGTTATTGTTACCTGAAATGCCTGTTTAAATGCTCACGTAGTCACATTGCGAGTGCTCGCTTTTGAATTATTCACAACGACACGCAAATGCTTTGCTCATATTGGACATATTATTTTCAGTGCACGTTGTGAACAACAACAGACCGGGCATTGGTGAGCATACGTCATTATTAAACATATATTTAATTTATTAGTACTTCCAATCAGTCATTTAGCACTATAGGATTTGCATTCTATAACTGCTATAAGGTTATCATAAGCACGATCCTGATATGGTGAAAATCAGTACGTTTTCTCATTATCTATCAATGTTTCACAAATTTGTGCACTTTACACATTGAGCGTTCACGCTCTCAAATGCTTCTTTATATCTGGGCGTACTTGCAATAGTTGCAATGCTTTGCTTATAATGGGCCATATTATTTCGAGAGCACTTTGTCATCAAGGAGAGTATGAATATACTACGTTAATAAATACATGGAAGGAAAAGAAAAGTGCTTAATTGCTTATCCTATATAAGCACTTTTTGAACATAATATTGTAATAAGTTTCCTGGGTAAAAAAAATATTATTATATTTAGTCCGTCATCGTCAGTTAGATTATCGAAAAATAATGGACACGTATTTTTTCTTTTGTCAATCAAACAAAAAATATCAAAAATATAGCGCGTCAAAATTTGAGAGTGGGGGTCGTGACATCAAACCATGCTAAAAAGTGTAGCAAGGCAAGGCAGGCAAGTGACGTCACGCGGAACTTTAACGGGCGATATCTTCATCACTTTTTATACAGTGTGTAACGGAAGGGGGGTATCAACCCTGAAGGAGGTGAATATGCTCATGAAACTCAACAACTTTCCCCAAAGAACATAGGTCGAAATATGAAAAAAAAATTTGGCCCTCCCATAGTAAATCAATCAGCTGGTAGTCAGTTTTGTGTAAGGGAGGGCCAAATTTTTTTTCATATTTCGACCTATGTTCTTTGGGGAAAGTTGTTGAGTTTCATGAGCACATTCACCTCCTTCAGGGTTGATACCCCCCTTCCGTTACACGCTGTATAATTGACAAAAGAAAAAATACGGTTCCAATATTTTTTGTTAATCTAACTGACGGATTAATTAGATTTTTTAGGAAACTAGCCTATTTTGGTGTCGTTTATTGTATAAATAAATATAACTATTCTAAGTTAATAATTAGGTCACGTGGGTCTAAATTTTGTTTCTTTTGTTTCAGCTAACCTCAACAACCGTAAGTACTTAAAAACTATTCTGACCCTGGTTGAGTTAAAATTTAAATAAAGCAAATATTTTCTCTGTTGCGACATGCCCAAATCAGGGACACATAGGACGCCACACTTATCAATGCTTAAATACTTAAATACGCACTGTTCAATTTTAGGCGCTGAGCCGAAAGTTGAAAATTCATGGCACGTTTATTTGTAATTATATATTATTTTTGATTGGCTATGTGGCAGCTGTTGAATCAAGAAACAATTTTGTAGTCCATAGTACCTCCTATTTAAATTCACAACAGGATAGGTTACTAGAAAGGTACGACGAGGTAAGGACGCCAGCAGGTCAAGCTACCCGAAACTGTCAAATTTTCCCAATCAACTTTGAATCTTAATACATTAGCGATAAAGTTGAATATCTATTAAAGAAATTCGACAGATTGTGGTAGCTTGATGTGCTAGCGTCTGTACCGTGTGATCGTAAATTCCGTGTTATCACCTACTAATGAGAGATATTCATGTTTTACAGCTGACCCAGCTTTCGGCAGGCCCACATACGAACAACCCGGTAAGATCATTTATTTATAAGTATCAAAATCATTATTTTTACTTAATTTGCGTTCTTGTAGCACATCGGCTCAGTATTTAAACTTATATTTTTTTATCTAAATCAATCTGTGGTTCGCAAAGCTTTAATTACGCTGCTCAAAGTGAAGTCGACAAAGTAACAATCATGCATGTACAATAAGTACTAAATTTATTCATTTATAATATTGTGGTTTGGACAAAACAAGACACAGATTTCCATTTCCACGACTCATTTCGAGGAAGACAAAGTACAATTATCTTACTCGTGAGACTTACGGAGAAACGACTGACAAATCAGACGTAACCATTGCCGTGTCACAGTATAGCGATAAAAAATCATAACTCATTATGTTTTCTCCTTCCCCAGACATTTCGCCAGCCTGGGCCCCGAACAACGGCCCCCCTCGCTACCCCGCCAAGCAATGTAAGTATAAGCCTAGTCATCATCATTATCATTTCAGCCGAAAGACGTCCACTGCTGGACATAGGCATTTTGACTGGTTCAGTACTGTGTGCCGCTCCCGCATCGAGTGGATTCTTGCGGCCTTCACAAGGTCATCAGTCCACCTTGTGGCCTTTTAACGCTAAGTCTTTCGGTACGTGGTCACCACTCCAGAGCCTATCGGCCTGATCGGCCATCTGTTCTGCGAGCAATCTGCCCTGCCCACTGCAGTGAGCACTTATGTTTGGCATTTCTTCGGGCTATATCGGTTACCTTGGTTCTCCTGCATATCTCTTCATTTCTGATTCGATTACGTGGGGAAACTCCAAGCATAGCCCTCTCCATTGCCCTTTGGGTGACTTGTAGCCCTCTAATAAGGCCCATTATGAGCGACCTATATAATATAAGCCTAGTGCCCGATGGGATTTCTCAATCCGCAAAAAATACGAACTGCCATACACACACTTTCATCCCCTATTTAACCTTTTAAGAGAAGTAGTTTTCAAATATCCTACTTTGTTTAAAGGAACTCTAGTGCAAAAGTTAATGCTTCTACACGCAGCGGTTTAGTCTGTGCGTTGTCTGTTAGTAAATGATTGAATTTAAGAATTTTATAAAGTAGAATGCAAGCAGAGTGAATAAACGGACGGCTAAGCACGTCAGTAGAAACATTTGAACTAAGAAATACGCCTTGGTACTTCGAAATAATGGCGTTGGCAGTGTCATATTTTATTACCATAGACGGGCATCTTATTGTGCCTGAAGTACTAAATAGAATGTTTATAAACCTCGAAGGAGACCTTAATGTTATAGAGAAACTAAACAGACGTGATGAAAAAAAAATTACGATGTTCAAAACTCAAACTCAAAGTATTTATTGCAATTATATAATTAATTAAAAGTTGTTATTTTGAGATTACAAACAGACACTTCAATTTTATTTATTTGTAGTATGTATGTATATGGATGTATAGATAATGATTTCTAATAATCTTTTGATTTTGTTTATTTTTCAGACGACAATCCCTACGCGCGCGGCGGCAAGTAAACAACTTCATTAAACGACCTAATTATGAATAACTTCAATTAAATACCCAGAATTTTTTGTAACATTTAAAGTATTCGTAGATTCATAATACTTATGAAGACTTTGATGTAAAATATAACAACAGTTATTGGCATTTTGTTTTTTCTCCAATCTGCCAAATTATTTCGAAATAAACACATTCTTAATTTTACTTGTTCTTTTATTTTTGTGATAGATAGATACTTACTAAACATAGGTATCTATAAATATACTAACCTGTGTCTTTATGTTATCATCTGTAAAAATAAAAATAAATATGATGATGATTAATACATTAATAACATTAACTGGTACTCAGCTGCTGGTTAGACTGGAAGCCGACCCCAACATAGTTGGGAAAAGGCTAGGCAGATGATGATGAATACATTAATAACATTAATAAAGTTGGCATTGCGATTCTCATCATAAATTCATTCATTTATACAGATTGTAGCCGAAAAGGGTAATCCCCTCGCATCGCTTGTTTGCGGTTTCAACGTAAGGAATCAGCATACATAGCGATTTCGACGTGCCGAAAAATGTACCAGCCAGGACTGTAGAAAATTGAAATCATGTTGTAAAAACGAAAATTAAGCATTTCTTAGAATCTTACCCAAACCAACAAACACAAGAAATACATGTAGGTATCTACGTTGGGCACCAACACCCTAATTGCGTAGCTACCACGCGATCATTCACAATCTCAATTATTTTGAAGGATATTGCTAATCCATTGCTTCATATGTTCGAACAATTTGTCTACTCAACAACGTAAATAACGCAAAGAATGTTGTTTAAGTGTCAAAATGAAAGCCATTGCCACCGTTAGTGTGTTACACAATTACCCCGCAGGACTTGTGAACGGTACCGGCGAGTAGTACCGTATTGGTAGAATAGAATAGAATACTCTTTATTAAGTACACCATATAAATTACAGACAAAGGAAAATAGAAATTTTACAAAGGGTGACACAATGGGCGGTCTTATCGTTAAGAACGATCTTTTCTTTCTTGTGTGAAATGTCCAGGGATATTATTATTATTATTTTACTAAAGACATCTTTTGGATGGATTGATAAGGGGAAGGAGAAACAAATACTGTAGTCTGTGGTGTATTATTTACATAATACAATGAATACATACATAAAGTATAAGTAGAAGCCGGTAAAAGTGAATTATTTAAGCTACATTATTTTAAAGTCTAATTATTTGCGCATCGCCTTAACTACTACGGAGATCGATTTATAATGGTACCTAAGAATACCTATTATTTAATATTGACAGAATGCGTTTTTCATTTTCTATTATTTCGTAGGTGTTTTTGTCGATTTATTAAATACTTACCTGACTAGTCCTTACTTAGATAATTATATGCAAAAACAAGTTTTTTGGGATCGTCTTATAGATGATTTATGAAACTGTCAAATTTTCCCAATCAATATTGAACCTAACACTTTAGCGATAAAGTTGAAAATCTATTAAAGTAGTAACACTTTGACCTTGATCAACATCCTAATTGCGTAATACACTATCAATCACAATCTCAATCATTTTGAAGGATATTGCTAACCCATCCTACTATAATATTATAAACGCGAAAGTTTGTTTGGATGGATGGATGTTGGTTACCTACTCTTTCACGTAATTTCAAAGCTACGGAACGGATTTGGATGAAATTTTATCCCGATATTCCCACGGGATCGAAACTTATGCGATGTGAAACCGCGGGGTGCAGTTAGTTGCTTCGTATGTTCGAAAAATTTGTCTCCTTAACAACGTTTATAATGCAATGAATGTTGTCAATACGAAAGCCATTCCTACTATTTGTATGTTACGTAAGTACCCCGCTGGCCTAGTGTAGTACGGAGTTTCAATAGAATAATATTGATAAACATAATAGTACCTATACGTATTATTTCATCACCACTGTTCTCTAAACGGCTTCACCGTTTAGAGAACAATGGTGAAAACATCGTGAGGAAACCGGCATGTCCTAGAACCAAAAAATTCGTAGACATGTGACATCTACCAACCCGCACTGGGCCCGCGTGGTGGATTAAGGCCCACTCCCTCTCACGTAGAGGAGGCCTGTGTCCCAGCAGTGGGAACATTATAGGCTGATTATGTAATAGTATACTTAAAAGTTTAGGAACATGCACAGGATGTAATGTAATCCCCAAGTACGCACGGGTGGGATTTTCCTGCGGAAACTTTTTTCACGCTGGATTTTCAAAGCACTGCTTAGCGCCGAGAGTTGAAAACCCGACGGTGTGTTTTTTTGACGTGCTGAGATGCGCTCTGTCGGATTCTCAATGCTCGGCTGTTTGAAATCCAGTGAGCGATAAAAAATTGCCACAGGAAAAACGCACCACACAGACCTGGAAATCTTTTATACGGTACGAGCGAACGGGGGCTAGAAGTGTGATAATAGGTGTATGCTATTAGTGCATATTTAATCGATGACTCGCATATATCGCATCCAATGCCCAGGCAAGTTCAATGTTATTGCTTTTTGCAAGAAGCCACCACATGCAGTTTATGTAGGTACTTACAGTCCGTACGACGCGCGACGGTGGTAACACTTTGATCTTGATCTAGCCTGAGTTTATTTATTTACTAGCTTCTGCCCGCGGCTTCGCCCGCGTGGATGTCGGAAATTATCCCACGGGAACGTGCTAACAGGATAAAATGTATGTGCTTCCCCAGAATGCCATCTATCTCGCGGGCCCTTTGTGGCTAATAACAATAGAAAACCAATTGTGTCTCATTAGTGGTGATTAAGAGGGAACCTATATGATATCTTTACCTAAGTACCTACCTAATTAAAAAAAAACTCAATAACAGAAAATTAAATACCTACCTAAATAAACCTATTTCTGATGATAACTAATCTAAACTCAATAAATAAGCAAAATCCCTAAAAACTAATATCTATACGAATGACTAATCCTAACAGTATTATAAAATAACCTACGGTCACTACGTACACTACTTATCAAATATGCTACCTATACTTTAAAATTAAAATCTATACCTACGACTTATATGAAAATAAACCTAAATAACTCTAAAAACTAAAAGGAATAAAAATGAACTCCACTGCGGGTGACGTAACCTACGACAAACTTATTATTTGCGGTTGAGACAGTAATGGGTCTAGAGATCGAACCGCAAAATTAAGTTTGTTTTTTATTGTATATACTTTTCCGGGATAAAAAGTACCCAGTGTGGTGCGCAGGATATCTATACTTATAATAAATCTGTAGAAGTGAAAATTCTGTACATTGAAGATATCAAAAAAATAAATGGCGGGGGGTGTTACTAGACCGACACCGAACCCAAAAATGTGATTAAAAAAATTTTTGTCTGTCTGTCTGTCTGTCTGTCTGTTTGTTCAGGCATCACGCAAAAACTACCGGTTCGATTACGATGAAACTTGGTATAATTATTTATTATTATCCTGGGCACCACACTGGGTACTTTTTATCCCGGAAAAGTATATACAATAAAAAACAAACTTAATTTTGCGGTTCGATCCCTAGACCCGATTACTGCGCCAACCGCAAATAATAAGTTTGTCGTAGCTTACGTCACCCGCAGTGGAGTTCACTAAGGTTATGCTCTAAATGTAGTGCTGAAGGTTGGATTTGGCTTGCACCGTTCGCAGCACACGCGTGGCGCGCGGCCCCACGGATCGCTACCGTATATAAGGACATTTTTTGAACTTTGGTTTGAATGGACGTGTCGAATGGCGAGCGTTCGTTCTTATTTTAACTGCTACTTGCAATTTCTAAACCGTGCTTTTCAGTGCGATCTTTTTATTCCTTTTAGTTTTTAGAGTTATTTAGGTTTATTTTTATAAGTCGTAGGTATAGATTTTAATTTTAAAGTATAGGTAGTATATTTGATAGTGTATGTAGTGACCGTAGGTTATTTTATAATACTGTTAGGTAGGATTAGTAATTCGTATAGATATTAGTTATTATGGATTTTGCTTATTTATTAAGTTTAGTTATCATCAGAAATAGATATAATTAGCTAGGTAGGTATTTTATTTTCTGTTATTGAGTTTTTTTTTTATTAGGTAGGTACTTAGGTAAGGATATCATATAGGTACCCTCTTAATCACCACTAATGAGACACAATTGGTTTTCTATTGTAATTAGCCACAAAGGGCCCGCGAGATAGATGGCATCCTGGGGAAACACTGCATACATTTTATCCTGTTGGCACGTTCCCGTGGAATAATTTCTGACATCCACGCGGGCGAAGCCGCGGGCAGAAGCTAGTTAAAGAATAATTATACCAAGTTTCATCGTAATCGAACCGGTAGTTTTTGCGTGATGCCTGAACAAACAGACAGACAGACAGACAGACAGACCGACAGACAGACAGACAAAAAATTTTTTAATCACATTTTTGGGTTCGGTGTCGGTCTAGTAACACCCCCTGCCATTTATTTTTTTGATATTTTCAATGTACAGAATTTTCACTTCTACAGATTTATTATAAGTATAGATATAGATATAGATTTTAGGATCTCCAACAAAAGAGATACACTAAACTAATTATAGGTTTCAATAGACTATGAGGCCAGTTTACCTACACCTTCTGGTTTTTTATAGAGTAACCAAGGATTTTCTTTCCGGCTTTTTTCTCCATGATAGGAAATAACCAATCGTAATCCTGCATCTAGCTTCTGAAGTTTCATAAGTGCCCATGTAGGTTTATGTGAAATAAAATATTCTGAATATGAATTTCGTAACGGGTAGTCAGAAGCCCGAAACTCTAACAACCAGTTTTACCAAGGGGTATCGTATTACCCAGTAACTGGGTTGTGGAGGTCAGATAGGCAGTCGCTCCATGTAAAATACTGGTATTCAGCTGCATCTGGTTAGACTGGAAGCCAACCCCAACATAGTTGGGAAAAGGCTGGGCAGATGATTATGATGATGAATTTTGTGAGGTGCGGCCGACTATAGGTAGATACTATCCAAATATGACGTAAATAGTTAAACATCGTCCATAATGTTAGAACAGGAATAATAATAATATCCCTGGACATTTCACACAGCGCCATCTAGTCGCAAGCTAAGCAACCTAATTCTTGTGTTATGGTAACAAGATGGCTCAGATGGCTGATAAACTACTTATATACATTTTTTTTTTTTTTGTAAATACATACATATTATAGATAGAAAAACACCCAGACTCAGAACAAATACATGTAGGACTTACAAATATTTGTTCTGTGCGGGAATCGAACCCGCGACACGCAGCGCAGCAGTCCGATCGCTCAGCCACTGCGCTAACCGTGCTGTAATATCTACATAGCAAAAGCTTGAAAATTCAGTAGAATATCCCAATAATATTTTGTGTGGCGGGACCACCGTAGATGGAGGGACGATTTATTTATTTATTTATTTATTTAAACTTTTCGCACAAAAAGGTACAAAGGCGGACTTAATGCCTTAGGCATTCTCTACCAGTCAACCAAGGGTGGTGTAGAGATTAGATGGCAGGTGCTTTGGTTGAGAGGGGCAATAATAATTAATAAAAAAACTCTTAAAACTAGGTACACAAATACATAAATAGGTTACATACACATACATATATATTACTATAATATATACTTATAATATATATATATATATATACAAAATCAAGGGAGAGATGTGTTGAGATGACTCTACGCTATTTTTTTAAAAATTTGTTTTGAAAATAACTCTGCAATTTCCGCTTAAATGCATACCGACTGGTGGCCGTCCTGATATCAAGAGGAAGCGCATTCCATAGAAGAATGGACTGAATATGAAAAGAGGAATGAACAAAGTCAGATGTATGAGAAGGACAAAGTAAGAGAAGATTGTTAGAAGAACGCAGATTCTTAGCGTGTGAAGAACATAGATATTGGAAGTGAGATAAGAGATAAGAAGGAGGAGTGGGAGAGTTAAGAAGGGAGAAAAGTGTGGTCAAAGCGCGCAAACTTCTTCTTTGGCGAATGGACATCCATTTGAGCTCAGACCTATAGCTCGACACGTGGTCGTATTTCCTAAGGTTGAATATGAACCGGATCCCATTGTTGAGCAATCTGTCGAGCTTATCCAGCAAAACCGCATTCAAGTCAAAGTAGCACACGTCACCATAGTCGATTATAGGGAAAATCAAAGTCTGCACAAGCATGGTTTTCGTCTTAGCGGGCAAAAAGCTCCTCAAACGATACAGGGATCGCAAAGTACCGTTGACCCTTTGACTAACACTAGAGACCTGGCGTTGCCAACTAAGCGTTGAGTCAAGATGCAAACCGAGATCTTTCACGGTAGGTGTAATGGGTATGACGGTACCATTGAAGATAAGAGGTGGAAGAGAGCTAAGCGTCACCCTAGCCATCATGCGTGAGCTTCCAATTACAATGGCCTGACACTTCGAGGGGTTTACTGACACCCCGAAACTATCAGACCACTTTTTGATAGCATCTAAGTCTCGGTTTACATCTGCTACAGCATTCGACAAACCTTCTACCCGCTCAGCTGTATATAATTGAAGATCATCGGCATATAGATGATACGAACACCGAAGACAGTGAGTTATAAAATTAATGAAGATGGAGAATAATAATGGAGAAAGAATACCGCCTTGTGGAACACCGGCATCCAGGTCACGCCAACTCGATGACCTCTCATCAACGCGAACCGACTGCCGACGTCCTCGAAGATAAGAAGAGAACCATTCCAGGGCCTCCGACGAAACCATAAGGTGAGAGAGGATAGAGAGGAGAATATCGTGGCTGACGGCGTTAAAGGCATTGGAGAAATCAATTAATACCAAAACGGTAATTTTAGTATCCTCCATCGCCTCTCTAATGTCACCAGTCACTTTAAGGAGAGCGGAGGCTGTACTGTGCCCAGGCCTGAACCCAGACTGGAAGGAGCTAACGAGGTGGTTCCGATGAACAAACCCCGCAAACTGCTTGTGCACGCAGGCTTCGAGCACTTTAGACAGGAATGGGAGAATGGAAATGGGTCGAAAATGACTGGGTAGGGAGGGATTTGAAATTTTAGGGAGTGGGCGGACATAGGCCATACGCCACAGGGATGGGAATTGTCCGGAATCAAGAGAGAAGTTAATGATGTGGGAAATCGGAGGGAGAAGGCTATCAAGGATCCAAACGACCATACTACGACTGATGCCATCATAGCCCACAGCCTTGGATTTTATGGACAGGATGATCTTTTTAATTTCGTCCAAGGTCACCGGGGAGAAGTGAAATGGTTCTATGATGGGACTCACTAGGCCAGTAATGAAATCAACCGTCTGGGACAACATTTGGGAATCCAAATGACATGTGGTTGTAAAGTGACAGTTGATATCATCAAGGCCTATTGTGACGATCTTCGCAGGGTGGCTAGTAGCAGCTGGATGAGAGTTGCCGAGAATCATAGTACAGCCACATTTCGTCAGTTATGTTTAATTTCCATTTAATAGGGGGTGACCTTAGAATATAAAAAAGATAAGATAATGTGTATTTGCCAAAAACAGTGCTTTATATTTACTTATAGTCTACATTAATAACTGGGATTAGATTAAAAAAAAAACAAATATAAGACTCAAAGGAAGCATTTTGTTTTATAATATGAACTCTACACTAGGTCGAGCTTGGCTCGTGGAGTCCTTAGATGGATATTACCATATAGTGAAAATGCGCATTACATTATCTAATACTGATGGATGGTTACAGTCGAAAAACACATGAAAAAGCGTTATTATTTTAAAGTAATTAAACATTGAACCATTGTCTAGATGTTACAAACCGTGCTCCACCTCCTAACGTGCCCTCTGTGTCCCAAAACATGCAGTCAACGTGACCTCTGCGCGTGCACTGCCACCGACAACGCCGTGGAAATGGCAAAGTTTTGGGAAGACCTTTGGGATTTAAAATACAGTCGTGCCAGCGACACGAAGAAGAAAAATTACGAAGAATAGAAAGAAAACTGCATTCAAAGATTTTCGTAAATTCGCTTGCCACACCCGGGAATCGAACCGACTAAAATCTGTAAAAATTACAACCTGTAATTGATCCTAACGATCGATGCAATAAAAGTACCTTTTATTGCATCGATCGTTAGGATCAATTAGGATGAAGGATGATAAAAATAAAGGAATGTTTTCTTTGAGTAAAATTTTCTATCTACAGTATTAAGAGTACTTTCCCTTCAGGTGGCATTACAAAATTCCACCCTGTATATGTATATTTATTTGCATTAAAATATGTTACAATAATGGTCTTAATAATGGGGTCATGATCTACATTTCTTATTGCCATCAACCGGGCGCAAATCGCAAATCCAGACTCTAGACTGCTACTGAAAAATTCCAGATTGATATATCTGACCCCCGGGATTTAAACCCAGGACCTCATGGTCAGCGGTAACGCTTGCGACGACTACACGAACGATATAGTCGAGTTTAGTAGAAACTAGCATTAAAGAAATCATCACTTAGGTATTTATTACTAGCGATTTAGGTATTTATTACTAGCGCGATTATTAGTGACGACGTAAACAGTGCACTCTCAATAGTTACAGATTGGTTTACGTCAAATAACCTAGTTCTCAATGCCAAGAAAACGAAATGTGTAAAGTTTGCCTTACCGAATGTCAGAAATCTAGGACCCAACATCGTCTTAAATAAAGAGGTGCTTGAAACAGTAGGCTCGGCAATTTTTCTAGGACTAACAGTAGATGCCAAACTTCAGTGGGGACCTCATATATCAAGTCTAGCAGGAAGGCTCAGTTCGGCTGCCTACGCCGTCAGGAAAGTAAGACAATACACTGACGTTGATACAGCTCGTTTAGTCTATTTTAGTTATTTTCACAGTGTTATGTCCTACGGTATTCTGCTGTGGGGCAAAGCCGCTGATATACAAAATATATTTGTCCTTCAAAAACGAGCTGTTCGAGCAATTTACCAGCTAGGTGCCAGAGTTTCTCTAAGAGATTTTTTTAAAGATATTGGTATTCTCACGGTTGCATCACAATTCATCTTCGCCAACATTTTATATATTAGGCAAAATTTGCACTTGTACACTAAAAACAGTGATATTCACAGTGTTAACACTAGAAATAAGGACAAACTACGTGCCCCCTTTCACCGGCTTCATAAGGTTCATAACTCATTTGTTGGGCTTGGTATAACCTTTTATAACAAGATACCCTCTTCTTTGCTAGACTTGCCTTTCAATGCGTTTAAAGCTCAAGTAAAATCTAACCTTTGCTCAAAGGCTTACTATTCCATCAACGACTACTTACACGATAAGAATAGTTGGTCGCCCTAATTAACTCAAGACAATGTTCATGTTCTTTCTCCAGAATCAGCTTACTGACAGGTTATTGTTATTAGTATTAACTTATTTATTTATTTTACTTCAATGGTCCTAGTTTTTCATCTGTGACTCAAGTGACAGCTATGTGACCAGAACCCAGCTAAGCATAAATATGTAAGCTGTCACGCCCTTTATGCCTGGAGGCTTTTATTTAGGTAGTAAGTTTTTATTACCATTTGAATTAATTATTTTTCAGCTTGAGTACGTATAGTTTTTATTATATTTGTTGGTATATTGGCGTGGCTAGCTGACATATTTTATGGCAAATAATTTAAGTTTCTTGTAATGTTAATGACTGAACATAGGTTCCTAGTATTGTATACATGCACTATATTCTAACTGAACAGACAGCTGTGCTGCTGGGAAGTTTGTTCCGCCACTTCTTCTTCCCAGCGATAGCACTAGGAAGTGGTGAAGGGCGGGCGTTTTTGGGGGACTGTCTTTTGTAATTTTGACGTTCGAAAAGTGCTGACTCTCAGCCTAATTTGAATAAATGACTTTTGATTTTGATTTTGATTTTGACCCGCGGTTTCACACATGACACTCAGCAATACTACTTATAGCTTTCTATTAGTGAAAGAATTTTCGGAATCGGATACTGATCCGATTCCAAAAGTTCCGAAGATTACCCTCTACATACAAACTCGCAAATGTTACCTCTTTATAGATTAAGAAAAAGACTAGAATGATTGTATCACTACCTACATCACCTCCAATGTTCCTGATGTTTTTCTTCTCTAAGTAATTCATAGAAATTAAAGAACAACAATTCGTCTTGGTCGTGATAACATTTGAACAGATGAACGATGACATGTAATTACTGGAATTGAACAGGAAAAGATTTTATACAACTATTTGTATGTCGCAACGTATCAAATATTTAAACGCTTCACTATTTAAACAATATTCGCTTGGGTCGGACAGGTTATCGGCAAGCTATAAAAGAGACAACTCTAAACAAATTCGGCATACGTACTCGTCTGGTCTTATAGTTCTCTCATCGTCTGTGATATTATTAAACAAAATGAGGGCTTTTTCGGTGAGTCAACTATTATTAAGTTTTTGTTACATTAAAACATGACATTAGATAACAAACAAAACTGAAGGCCGAATCTCGTAATTTAAAACGTTCAAAATCTAGTCGCAGTCTCATCTCGGCGTCAAACAAATGTCAGAAACTTGTCAAAAATGTAGGGAATTTAGAGGTATTTTTGACAGATTGAGACTGAGATCAGACTGTGAATGTTCTTAAAATTACGAGAATTGCCCCTCTTCTGGTTTCTTGACGCTGTAATATTAGACATTTGTAAATTGAATTATTGCAGGAAAACAATTGAAAAATACGAATTTTGGTGGCTGTCTTTATTTATTTTTGCGCTTTTTATGTAAGCGGTTGCTTATCTATAATGTGACTTTAATATCTTGTTTTCTCACAAACGTGTTTAATTTTTGCTTTTACACTTTGAAGATATTTTAAATATTGTCTCTTCGAAAACTTTTTGTTATTGCAATTTGTTGATTGTTGCAACGTCAATAGATTTTATCCTTGGAATAAAAGTGACGACTGACAGTGTTTTTAAAGGAAAAACTACAACAATATAAATATAAAAGTGTTCTCGCGATTATTTTCATCTGACGTTGAAAAAATCATCTCTTAGATATTTAAATCTCTCAATAAAAGACATTTGCCTACATATTTTTTGTGTGATAAAGTGTTGTTCTGGGGTGCGCTGCTCATGATTTGTGTTTGTTGGGCTAAATGTAGGTATCTGCAAGTCTAAAATCAGAAAGGTCCAAGTATTGATTCCTGGGGACACCTCTAAAATGACCCTGAAGTTTAACACTACAAGTCCATATAAGCACGCTTGGAAGTGTCTGCCAGATCAATATACAATATCTGAAATAAATATATAAATAAGACTAGTAATCTTGTAAATATAAACCATGTTAATCATACATGTAACTTACTCAAATGGCTTACTTAAATACATTTTGTTTTGCCAAATTCCTTAGTAACGGTTATAGCTATAGTAGCTACCTATTATACCTATAACCGATACCAACAACGGAAAAAAAAATTAACGTTTATAATATAAGTAGGATTAACACCTACGTATTAATCTTACTAATATTATACTTAAACGTGAAAGTTTGTATGGATGGATGGATGGATGTTTGTTACTCTTTCACGCAAAAACTACTGAACGGATGGCACACAGATGGCTTATAACCAGGATTAACATATAGGATACTTTTTATCCCGATATTCCCACGGGATCTAAACTTATGCGGGTGAAACCGCGGGGCGCAGCTAGTGGTAAATATTTATGACTTCAATGAAGTTTTCTGTGAAATTAGCTTCAACGATTTTTAAATTACCCAATTATGACACTGCTTAAGATAAGGTAATTACTTTATAAATAATATAGTTTCAGTTCCTAAGTAAAGTAGGTACGATAACCCGCGATAAGACAGACCATATTAAAATACAACTACAAACTTGCGCAAACGAAACTCTTCCATTCTATACATACTTGTTTAATAATATTATTATATGTATATAAATTATAAATAAATACCTAATATAGTAGATTATTAACCAAGGGGATAAAGCAGTGTCTTCTGTCGCGGGTGACGATTTAAATCGCAAGCGTAACAAAGGACTCGAGGTTTACTCCCGAGCGTAGCGAGGGTGTTAAAAACTTAAATCACGAGCGAAGCGAGGGATTTAAGACGAGTCCTGAGTGTAGCGAGAGATTTAAGTTCACCCAAGACTAAGACAGCTTTATCACCGAGGAAAATACTCTACTTTTCGTACCATTTGCGAAAAAATTAACTTAAAGTTTATGTATTTGAAGAAAACAAAAACGCGGCAAATTCCTAGACTAATATTTTTTGTCGGAAAAGCAAAGGCATCAAGCTCATACGGCCTCGTCGGTTTTCGTAATTTTATTAAATAATCATAACTGCATAATAAATGCGTATTCCTTTTTCAAAAAGATGTATAATGCTTTATATACAAACTCAATGGTGTAAACACAGATGTAGTTCAGTATAAATTTCGGTAAGTATTCCAAATTCAAATCACTTTCTCCCCCTAGAGGATGAATGAAATTCAGTACAATTTTCTTTCCCTGTTTTTAACAGATTAAAAATGACTATTGTTATGTTCGCTTTTTGTGGCATAGAATGTCACTTTTTTGAGCAAGTGGTATGAAAAATTGTTTATTGTTCCAAAATCATTACATAAATATATTATGAGGTGGCCCCATTAAAGTTATGAATAATACTTGTGTGGCCGACTCGCTTCTTCCCCTATTTTACATTAACATAATGGAGACTAATAAACTAAAAAATATAAAAGAAAAGAAAAGAAAACAGGATGCAAATTAAAAACTGTGATATCTAAGGTCAAGATAGCTCTATCGTGTGTGTATGTGGGTGTGTGTGTGTGCGTGCGCGCGCCCGCGCGTGTTTTTGTGTGTGTGTGTGTGTGGTGTGGGTGTGTGTTTTTACGATATGATTACTATGAATAACGATTACTATACTTGCTTCAAAACAAAACAAACATTAAATAGGATTATCTACATAGCTACTCCTATGAATTGTTATAATGTACCTACCTAATTACAATTGCTTTCATGCAAATCATCATTATTCTCATTATCTTCGACACACGTCATTCTACGTATTCCACAGTATCCGTCGTCTCTTGCAGTGTTTTATCAACAAAATTATGCTTCGTCAATTTCATTACTTCAAAACCACCATGTCGAAGTAATTCAAGGCCTCAACCAAATTGATCTTTTAGTGTGCAAACAATGAGCGCCAAATCAAATTGTTTGAATAGACAAACATACGGTCCGGTAGACAAACCGAAGGTTATGTGTGTTTACTTGATAAGTATTTACATATGATTCAAATCTCAGAAACAGAAGTCCTTGACATCAAAGATTCTTTGGGTTTTTTGTGCGTGTTTTTACTTAATACTAATCATAATTTCATTTGTTTAAGTACCTTCTAAAATAATGAAATCTTATACATATAGGTAATGTTTGTTTTGTTTAGAAGCAAGCATAGTAATCGTTATTTATATATATTATTTCTTGTGTACCTACCATCGCACTTGTATTTCTCTAAGGGGGTAGGCTGAGTTGTATAATATTGATTTCAAACTTGCATCAGTCTGGAAGTGAATCAGTGTTAAAATGAAGGTGTTTTTCGTGTTCCAGGTATTCTTCGCATTGTTCGCGCTGTTCGCCATGGCGGCGGCCCAAGGAGGTTTGCTCAACTATTTATAATTATTTATAAAACAGAATTTAGTAGGTGATATATTAGAGGTTTCGTCCGATTTTATGATGTTGTTATGAACAAGAACATTTAATTTTTATTTTCAGTAAAGATTGTGATTAGGTAGATATAATTTAAGTTAAGCCCATGGATTATAGGATGAAGACCGTAGTTCCATAACGTAGGATCTTCGATGTCATATTTACTAACTAGGTACTGTAGGTTTAGACCACCCATTTTAATATCAGGGAACTTGATTGATAAGCAAATTAACGATCAACTTAAATTATCCGTAAATTCAATCCATAACTCTAACACGGCAGAATGCTCGTCAATCTGCTGAAAAATTAATTTCCCTGACTGTAGATTCATGTTCAATTGTTGTGCCTGTGTTGTATACATGGTCAATGGTCATAATAAAGTTTTCTATACTATTCTATTCTATTCTATTAGCTTCTTCTAAATGTTATTCTCTTTCATAATGACTATTTTCATCCACAAGACGATGAAAACGCTTTGCTTATCTGTGCTTATGTATTGTTTTCAGTGAATGTTGTCGACAACAACCCTGAACAAGGTGAGTCATGTAGTATTCATAATCATTTTTAAAGGATATTATTTTGTGAGGAGAAATCGTGAAGAAAATGTGTACTTTTAGGGTACTTGAACGTCGTTTGAAAAAATAAATTTTTAATATTAATTAAAACTGTCAATTCATAAAAATAATAAAAAATACATACTTAAGTACTACTTCAAAATAAGTACCTACATACTTTGAGTCAGGATTCATTCTTTGCTCATTAGAAGTTAATATTGCTTGCAGTTCAAGTCGTGGACAACAGCGATCCTGGCCAAGGTAAGCCAATGTGACTAATGGATACCTAATCGCAGACTAACTTCCAAGTTATAAAATAAAAATTACTAAAACATCCTCCGGTATACAACGTGTCCCAGAAATCAACGTCAAGCCGAAAACGGGCAATAGGCCAAGTCGTGACAGTTATTAGAAAAATATTTAAAAAAATCTTGGTCATGTACTTTTCAAATTTTATATAAAATAAATAAAATAATTATGAATAAAATAAATAAATAAACAAAATATGTACCTACATACTTCGAGTCAGGATCCATTCTTTGCTCACATAGATATCCGATCCGTGTTTGCTCATTAGAAGTTAATATTGCTTGCAGTTCACTTTGTGGACAACAGCGATCCTGGCCAAGGTAAGCCAATGTGACTAACATAGATAGCTAAACGGCTGAACGCCCTCCAACTTCTAAGTTATAAAATAAAAATTAGATACACACGCATCAGCTAATTGGCTGCTAGTGTGTCTAACCAAATAATAATAATACCTTCGGTGTATGTATGACTTTAGAATAAGCCGCCTCTTTTGCATGATAACTTATTATTTTCGATACATTAAACTTACCTATTACTAACCGATAACAATTTCGTCTTATTATCACACGAAAGCTGTACGAGCCGGACACTCTTAGATAGAAGGGTATACTTAGTTACTGTTGATTTTCTAGACTTTGTAATTGTCACTGGGTGATTTACATCTGATTCTGTACCTGTAGTTATAGCATTAGATACGACAAAGATAAAATTATCAGGTTGGTTATATAATTATATAAAAACGTCCATTCATTCTGAATGCTCACTTTAGAATGCTCAATTTAGAATGCTCACTTTAGAATGCTGCTGGTCATTTCACAAACCCAAATGCTTGCTTACATCAATTAAATTCTTTTCAGGGAAATTTGGGGCTAACAGGCCTACACCTGGTGAGCACATTCATTAATTAAAATACTTATGTATTTCAAATTGAAACATTCGAAACGTGAATGCAAACTTTATGAGCATAAAGCATTGTGAATAATAAACTATCGAGCATTTTTAGTGTTCCATTCAATGCTTATAATGCTTACCATGAGAATGTTAACTGGAAATGCTCGATAAAATATTGACGTTGTGAATGCTACGTAATAATGCTCACGTCATAATGCTTTGAATGATTTCACTTGGGACGCACCGAAACAGCTTAGCTTACATTGGACATATTATTTTCAGTACAATTTGTGAACAACAACAGACCAGGCAATGGTGAGCATTATTTCATTAGTATTACATATATTTCATTATGTGACAAGTAGTTAGGTAGGGTTTGGGACTGCGCTCTAGAAACTACTATAACTGTACAATATAATGTATATTAAATTATATTTAATACTAATACTGGAATTATATTTAATACTGGAACTAGTAACTGAGTGATTTTTCATAACAATGAACTGTGAAATGCACGAAACAAATGCATGGCTTATTATATTGGTGTTATTATTTTCAGGCAACTTTGGGGGTAACAGACCTAGACCTGGTGAGCATGTGGAATAATTAAAACATTTAACTAAACAATAATTAGAATTTGTGACAAACCTATCATTCTTTGAAAAAATATTTTATTATTATTATTGTTCAACAGTTAAAACGTTTATTCAACGAACATAATGTTTAACACAAATAAATGTCTATTATTTTTTTTTAATCACAGGCATAAAGAAGGTACAATGATTTTAGTCAGCACCAAAATCAATGAACCCGTCAATCGTAAAAACTAGAGACCACTAGGTACTTCCGCGTTTTTAGGGGACTACGACATACTTCTTAGTGCATAACCGGTTTGAAATGCTCAATGCAACGCCCGTAAATGAATGCTTATTCTGTTATTGTTACCGGGATGCTTGTTTAAATACTCACATAGTCACGTTGCGGATGCTCACTTTTGAATGATTCACAACAACACGCAAATGCATTGCGCATATTGGACATATTTCAGTGCATATACAATATTGACCGGGCAGTGGTAAGCATACGTCATTATTAATTATTAGTACTTCCAATCAGTAATTCACTTTTGGATTTGCGTTCTAAAACTGCTATAAGTTATCATAAGCACGTTTAGTTTATGATAAGGTGAAAATCAGTACGATTTAACTTAAATGGTTTTCTCATTTTCTACCAATGTTTCATATACTTTCATATGTGCAATTTTCACAATGAGCATTCACACTCACACACGCTCTCAAATGCTTCTTTATATCTGGGCGTACTTATAATGCTTTGCTTATAATGGGCCATATTATATCTAGAGCACTTTGTCGACAACAAACAATTTCAATACAACAGCCCCTACAATCTGGGGCAAGGTAAGCATGGGCACACTACATTAATAAATATAGTGATAACTTTGTACTAACTAGTGCTAACTTTTTGAACAAAATTTTATCATTTATTTGCTGCAACGCGAGCTTATTATATCTTACCTTTTTATACTGTTTTTACTAAATATTGTTAACTCAACAAAAATCTTTAAAAACCAATTTATGTAGTCGTTCTTACTGTTCAAAAATGTTAGAATTATTGATGGTCGTGCCATGCTTTGCTTATAATCGTTCATGTATTGTTTCTAGTGAACTTTGTCAACAACGATCCCAGTGACCCGACTGCTGGTGAGCAAACTTCCAAAAAAATATAAGATCTAACCATTATAGAAAAAATACGAAGTAGTAATGTAAAAAGTTTCTAGCTAATATAAAACTAGAAACATTTTCTTTAAGTATTTAAATTAATTAAGTATTATATAGTTTTCATCGCGATAACTTACAAAAATTAATATTTCGTCATAAACAGGGTCAAATTTTTTGAAAACTTTAAAAACTAAATTGGAACGTCCTAATCACTTTTTCCTATTTAATACCTACTATTTTTGTTAGATCTTATGTTATGGCTGCTAAATATACATAATATGTTAGTCAAAGACTGCTATGTACGGCTTTGCTTTTAATCGTCATGTTTCATATTATTTCAGTGCATGTAGTAGACAACAACCCTGGACAAGGTTCGTACTGTTTCTAAGAAAGCCTCATTAAAAAGTTCAAAATATTGTGTAAAATATAATTATTTTGGAAGTTTACTTTGGCTATATGTTTTATTATATTTTGAGTGACATTTAAACAGTACATTACTAGACTTCCATGATCTATAAAGGTCGTCATATACTGTTCATTAAGTTAAAATAGCCTTGGAATTACACTTTTTCAAACACAAACCTTAAATTATGGAGGAATCTTGAACGCCGTTGGTGATCATACCATGCTTTGCTTATAATCGTTCATGTATTGTTTCTAGTGAACTTTGTCAACAACGATCCCAGTGACCCGACTGCTGGTGAGCAAACTTCCAAAAAAATATAAGATCTAACCATTATAGAAAAAATACGAAGTAGTAATGTAAAAAGTTTTTAACTAATATAAAACTAGAAACATTTTCTTTGAATATTTAAATTAATTACTAAATAGTTTTCATCGCGATAACTTACAAAAATTCATAATTCGTCTTAAACAGGGTCAAATTATTTGAGAAAACTTTAAAAAATAAATTGGTCGATCACTTTTTCCTATTTAATACTATTTTTGTTAGATCTTATGTAATGGCTGCTAAACATACATAATATCATAGTCAAAGACTGCTATGTACGGCTTTGCTTTTAATCGTCATGTTTCATATTATTTCAGTTCATGTGGTAGACAACAACCCAGGACAAGGTTCGTACTGTTTCTAAGAAAGCCTCTTAAGATTAGTAATAAAGGATAAGATAGAAAAATTCAAATAGTAAACAGAAATATTTCAAAAAACTAGGTTTGTCCGGATCCAGATCAGACATTCTCGTATTTAGTTATTATTTTATAAGGTTATACAAATCTACATTTGTGAAAAACGTGGAGGAAGTTCATACGCATCGACGAAATCGGTGACGCCTGTTTTTACTGCCTGGAAATAACGAATCTAAAAAAAAAAGAAAAAAAAACCTATAGACCAGACCTTAAGCTAACCTTAAACCGAAAAACCAGATCATTGTATAAAAAAATATAATTATCTATTCTAAGTAAATAATTAACTAACGGGTATCTAACTTCTTTTTCTTTTGTTTCAGCTAGCCTGAACAACCGTAAGTACCTACTTAAAAACTATTCTGTTAAACAAATCCCAGCACCCTAATTGCGTAACACACGATCAATCGGAATCAGTTTCTTTTTGACAGTTCAACAACGTTCATTGCGTTATTTACGTGTTGAGCAGACAAATTTTTCGAACCTATGAAGCAATGGATAAGCAATTACTTCAAAATGATTCAGATTCCGATTGATCGTGTGTTACGCAATTAGGGTGCTGGTTGAGGTAAAATTAGAAAAAAAAGCAAACCTTTTTCTCCGCTGCGACATGCTCAAATCAGGGTAATGTATTTCGATCAGGGGTACTGCATTGCATACTACCAAAGATGGATTACTCTGGATGGATGGATGGATTATTCAGACACCTAAAAGCGCACTGTTGACGTTTCAACGCTCGGCGCTAAGCCGAAAGTCAACAGCTTATATATAGTTTTTTATTGCCTATAAATGGCAGCTGTCGAATCAAGCAAACTATTTTATAGTCCATACCTCCTATTTAAATTGTCAACAGGATATGTTAATACAGGTGCCTAAAGGTACCGTGTAATCGTAAATTCTGTGTTATATAAGTAGGTACTAATGGGAGTTATTTATGGTTTTACAGCTGACCCAGGTTTCGGCAGGCCCACATACGAACAACCCGGTAAGATCATTTATTTATGAGTATTTGTATAATTATTTTTATGTAATGTGCGTTTTTTTAGCACATCGACTAAGTCAAAAGTGATCCCACAAAGTAACAATCATGCATTTTATCAGTACTTAATTACTTATTCATATAATATTGTGGTTCGGACGAAACTAGACGTTGATTTCGATATCCACGACTCATTTCGAGTAACATTAAATTATATAGGCCACCACAATCAAAGAGCAGTCGTGGCCCAGTGATAACGGTCCCGACTTACGAGGTCATGGGTTTGAACACAGGCAAGGTCTTTGTGTAAATAATTTTATCACCCCTGCTCTCAAAACGGTGAAGGAAATCATCGTAAGGAAACTGGCGTACGTCCTAGAACCAAAAATTCGGAGACATGTGACATCTACCAACCCGCAACTGGGCCCGCGTGGTAGATTACGGCCCACTCCCTCTCACAGAAAAGAGGCCTGTGTCTCAGCAGTGGGATCATTACAGTCTGATTATGCAATAACGTTACTCGAGAGACTTGTCGAGAAAAGACTGACAAATTAGACCTAACCATTGGCGTGTTACAGTACAGCTATAAAAAATATGCTCATTATATTTTCTCCTTCCCCAGACATTTCGCCAGCCTGGGCCCCGAACAACCGCCCCAAGCAATGTAAGTATAAAAGCCTAGAACCGGAGGGGATTTCCCAATCTGCAAGAACTACGACTTCCATACAAACTTTCATCCCCTTTGGGGGATGAATATACAAAAACCCTTCCTTCGTGCTCACCTTTACTGCAATACTACTACTCTAGGTACTCTAGTACAATAGTTAATGCTGATAGACCCAGCGGTTTAATAAAAGCTGAAAAAGAAAAACAAATCAAATATCTTGACTTATCACACGAGGTTGTTGACATGTGGAATGTGAGCTCGACTGTCACTGTGCCGATTGTCGTAACGGGCAATGGCCTGATGGCCGAAGATCAACATCTATCGAGGCTCTGGAAACCGTTTTTCCTAAGAAACGCAACGAAATAAAGGAGTTGTCAAAGTCATATTTGACTGCCCCGTTTATCTCGTGGTCGTGTGAACTCTTAATGATGGCCATTCAATTTGAGAGTTTAGAGAAAAGTGCTGTTTAGTGACGAATTTTGGAAAATTTTCAAAAATAGGTACATAAAAATTGTTTTTTCTCTAATCCTATGAATTTTCGCGTACACTTTATGAGGTGCTTAATTGTTGCAAATGACTCACACTACCACGTCCTGAAAGGAACACGCGAAATTACAAGTCACCCTGTATAATAAATGAATCTTTTGTTTTTGTTTATTTTTCAGTCGACAACCCCCTCGCACGCGGCGGCAAGTAAACAACTTCAATAAACGCCCTAATTACGAATAACTTCAATTAAATACCCAGAACTTTTTGTAACATAAGTATTAAAACAAATTCATAATACTTATGAAAACTTTGATGTAAAATATAACAACCTACTTCGTTGTTCAAGGTTTTCAACTTGAGTTTTTGGTACATTGTTTTTCTTTTTCAATCTGCAAAATGATTATAAAATAAACACATTCTTAATTTGACTTGTTCTTTTATTTTTATTTATACCAGTAATGGACTTTGTTTAAAATAGGAACAGGGTTGGCCCCAACACACTTCCTTGTGGGACGACGTGTTTGTTGCGTTTAAACCGTTTACTTATAGGTATACCTATACGGTAAATTGTCCTTGGTTACCGTAGGTATGCCGTCTGTTATTCAGATATGATGATTGCAGTCAGTTTTTGCCATTGCACAAGAATTTTTTTCAATACCTTAATTATTAGGCCTTACCAACATATTTGTCTAATAATAATGACAACAATAAGATATATTTTCATAAGAGAGCTCTAAAAATGAAGTATAGACAAATTAAGTAAGTATGTGTTGTAGACTGCTACAAGACAGGGGCTTGTGGCTAAGTAGGTAATAATAGTCGCATAGCGTCGATCGATCAGGGTAAACTACGCTTGCTGCGGTTGGTCCGTGGATAAGTGCCCATCTTTAAATGCGAAGACCCCTACGTGCCTCGGAAAGCACGCGGCTGTCATTCGTGGATCTTCGACAGAAGCCCGAAAGCCTGACAACCTGTCTTACCAAGGAATGGGTATCGTATATGTTGTGTTGTGTGCCTTTTAGTCTGCGCTAAATTAATGAATTTATTTATTTATTTTTCTTTCAGTAATATGGTTTTGAAGGTCAGATAGGCAGGCAATCCATGTAAAATACTGGTATTCAGCTGCATTCGGTTAAACCAAAGGCTGACCCCAAGATAATAATAATAATATCCCTGGACATTTCACACAGCGCCATCTGGTCCCAAGCTAAGCAACCTAATGCTTGTGTTATGGTAACAAGATGGCTGATAAACTACTTATATACATTTTTTTCTTGTAAATACATACCTAATATAGATAGAAAAACACCCAGACTCAGAACAAATACATGTAGGACTTAAAAATATTTGTTCTGTGCGGGAATCGAACCCGCGACACGCAGCGCAGCAGTCCGATCGCTCAGCCACTGCGCTAACCGTGTTGTCATGTCAAAGATAGTTGGGAAAAGTTTAGGCAGATGATAATTATGCTTACAGCACATTCGCACTTCTTATTGTGATGCAAAAAGTATTCTCAGCTGTTTTCCTGCGTTGACATTTGAATAAATTATGACTTGCTACTATAAAAAAATATGAATTTGAGAAAAGATCGACACTAGATTTTAAAACCGATATATCTAGTTGGCATATTATCACTGTTCGGACTGGTTTATCGGTATGCTATAAAAGTCGCAAATCATAAGGTAAATCGACAAACATTCGTTAAGTCTTGAAGTTATCTCATCGTCTTAGATAATAATTAGTATCTACAATTTAACAAAAATGAAGGGATTTTATTTGGTGAGTCAACTATAATTATGTTATTATAATCTAACCAGCAGTGCAATTCTGTAACCATCTCACCGTGAAAACTTAGGTGAAGTGAGCGTGGAGTGAGCTGTCATTCCAAATAATGCTAGGGATTGACACTACTGACAACTCACATCAAGCTCACTTCACTTGAGTTTTCACGGTGAGATTTATACAGAATCGACCGGCTGGCTGCTGGATCGAAACTCAACACAAAAATTAGATATAAAATTGTTAAACGCAATCTCACCCGCTGTGATTGGTTGAACGAGTTATCAACAGCCAATTTTGATACTGGCATGAGTTTAATTTTAACACATCGTTGATTTACGTTCCAGTAATGTTTTATTTCTATTACATTTGCAATTAATTTATTGTCGTCAATGTAAGGAACACTGTTACTTTATAATCTACCTATCTATATTATCATACTAGCCGACCCGGCAAACGTTGTTTTGCCATATAAATTATTTCTAGCTGCCCGGCGCTACTTCGTTCGCGTGGTGTCCTACCCCCTACCCTACCCCTACCCTACTCCTACCCTACTCCTACACTACTCCTACCCTACTCCTATCCTACTCCTACCCTACTCCTACACTACTCCTACCCTACTCCTATCCTACTCCTACCCTACTTCTACCCTACTCCTACCCTACTTCTACCCTACTCCTAACCTACTTATCCGAGTAATGTGGATATACATATGTATGTTGTCGATTCAAAACCCTTAATTTAAACAGAAGTATGAATGGTATGGTCTAATTTTGGTCGGTATTTCTATCAACTTTTAAAATGTAAACAGTGGTTATTGTGACATAACGATAATAGTTGGACATATAGTATCGCGAAGTTTTTTGTAGATATTGATAAATGTTCTTTAATATTGTAGAAAATACTTTTGTTCTATCATCAATAGTTCGACGAGAGACGTTTTAGGGCACTTTTCTTACAACTTGGGTTACGTTACTTAAGTTTTAGTACGGATCCCTAATCTTTACTAGCAATAAATATAGCCTATGTCACTCAGGGTGAATGTAGGAGGGGGGGAGGGGGGATGTGGTGTGTGTGGGTGTGTGTGTTTGCCGCAAATAAATGCATTTTCTTTCTCTCTTTCATGTAGCTTTCCAATGGTGAAAGAATTTTTGAAATCGGCACAGTAGTTTTTGAGTTTATTCATTACAAACATACACACACACAAAAATACAAATCTCTCCTCTTTATAATATTATTAGTATAGATCACCGTTTGATTACTGTCGCAAAATTGTGAACTGTTACAATATAGCGCGTTCATTTTCGGTAGTTTATAATCTATCAATGTCAAGTTGTGAACGAACCTGCACTTATCGTCAGGGTTCACAATCTGTCCGATTTTATCACCCGTAAAATTGTGAACCGTCCCTGATTGGTCGGTCTTGGCAGTAGTTGAATTGGTCGCAGTAACTAAGCCAGGGCACCCCGACCAAATAGGTTAGGTTAAGTAGTATCGGCCGAATGTTCGGCCGTTTCCTACTACGAAGTTACTATTTGGTTCGGTCGGTTCTGATCCTACACTCCTACACTCTTTCGAATATTGACTATGGTCCCGACCCAACTGAGCCGATCCGAACTTTTTTCGCATTTTTCAATAATATTCGGTTCGGCCATGTGTCGGTCCGATCCGAACATTCGCACTTTGCACTTCGGAGTGTGCCCCTAGGTTAGAACTGTGACCAACTGGGCCTACTTCCAAGTTGGTCGCAATTACTTGGCTGTATATGGTACTAGCTTCTGCCCGCGGCTTCGCCCGCGTGGATGTCGGAAATTATCCCACGGGAACGTGCTAACAGGATAAAATGTATGTGCTTCCCCAGGATGCCATCTATCTCTATGCCAAATCAGAAGTTCAGTGGTTTAGGCGTGAAAATGTAACATACAGTTTCAAGTTCAAATCCTCCCCTTAAAAACTGAATTACCCCTTTTTGTCCCGTCAGTGGTAAATTTTTGACAGCTTTACATACTTATTATTAATTATTTTCTGTCAAAAGTATCAATACTGAGTTTCGAGTTACTCGGACCGCGTATTCAATTTCTTCCACACAAACTTAACACCCCTATATAGGGGATATAGGGGTGTTAAGTTTGTGTGGAAGAAATTGAATGCGCGGTCCGAGTTTGAGGGTTAGTTTTGAAAAACTTATAATGATAAACTTTATTAGGTAAGTACTTACTTAGGCAAGTATTCTTGCCAAGTTTCAAGTTTATTAACCTAATGAAGAAGATTTTTCATACAAAATGTATCCCCGCTTTTCACCCCTACAGGGGTGGAATTTTGAAATCGTTTGGGATGTATTCATAACTTGACTCAAAGATTATTTATACTAATTTTCGAGTTAATCAAGCCATGCAGTAAAATCCTCCCCTGAAAAATTTACTACCCCATTTCAGCCCGTCAGGGATAGATTTTCACAAAACCCTGATACAGATTATTCTTTACCTTCAATATTAAGTATAAATACTGAGTTTCGAGTAAATCGGACTGCGTGCTAAGATTCTTCCATACAAACTTTGAAACCCCCCAATCCCTTATTAGGAGGTAGTTTAGAAGAAAAAAAACTGACAATCTTCATAATTTATTTAGATAAGTATTCGTGCCAAGTTTCAAGTTTATTAACTAAATGAATAAGATTTTTCATATAAACTGTATCCCCCGCTTTTCACCCCCACAGGGGTGGAATTTTGAAAATCGTTTGGGATTATTCATAACTTGATTCAAAGATTATTTATACCAATTTTCGAGTTAATCAAGACACGCATTATAATCCTCCCTTGTAAAATTAACTACCCCTTTTCAACCCGTTAGGGGTAGATTTTCAAAAAACCCTGATACACATTATTCTTTACTTTCGATATTAGGTATAAATACTGAGTTTCGAGTTACTCGGACCGCGCATTCAATTTCTTCCACACAAACTTAACACCCCTATATCCCTCTTTGAGGGGTAGTTTTGAAAAACTTATAATGATAAACTTTATTACTTACTTAGGCGAGTATTCTTGAAAAGTTTCAAGTTTATTAACCTAATGAAGAACATTTTTCATATAAACTGTATCCCCGCTTTGCACCCCCACAGGGGTGGAATTAAAAAAAAATCGTTTGGGATATATTCATAACTTGACTCAAAGATTATTTATACTAATTTTCGAGTTAATCAAGCCATGCAGTAAAATCCTCCCCTGAAAAATTGACTACCCCATTTCAGCCCGTCAGGGGTAGATTTTCAAAAAACCCTGATACACATTATTCTTTACTTTCAATATTAGGTATAAATACTGAGTTTCGAGTAAATCGGACTGCGCGCTAAAATTCTTCCATACAATCCCTTATTAGGGGGTAGTTTAGAAGAAAAAAAAACTGACAATCTTCATAATTTATTTAGATAAGTATTCGTGCCAAGTTTCAAGTTTATTAACTCAAGGAATAAGATTTTTCATACAAACGATTTCCCCCCTTTTCACCCACTTAGGGGTGGAATTTCGAAAAATCCTTTCTTAGTGGATGTCTACTCTTCACGAAGAACACACCCTCCAAATTTCATGTCTCTAGGACCAGCGGTTTAGGCTGTGCGTTGATCTATCAGTCAGTCAGTCAGTCAGTCAGTCAGTCAGTCAGTCAGGACTTTGAATTTTATATATATAGATTAGCGCAAAACGCGTTCCATTGCATGTAAGTTTGATACCTGTTCAGAATTTGTCGGTTTGCCATGGATAGATTATAAACTATCGAAAAATAATGCATTAAATTAAAACATTTGCAATAGTATAAATGCCCCGCGAGATAGATTACTCCTAAAAACTAACGATGTTTATAATCATACGGTGACATATTATAATGGTTACATTGGCGAGTTGAACTTTCCTGGTAGTAAACCGGTTGTGATATAAATATGTTTGTATATTGTTATGATTTTTATAGGTGCATTTAAATAAGTTATCTAACATTGATTTTAATAATCTATGCATATATAGGTACATACAAATAAATAAAATTTTAATATAACAGATACCTACTTTTATTTATTTATATGATGATATGATTTTATGTAAGGTCAAAATAACAGCTTTTTACTAAATACTTAAGAGAGTATATACTTATAACAAAAAATCAATTTTGAGTGTGTCTGTCCGTTTGTTCCGGCTTATCTTTGAAATGGCTGGACCGATTTTGACGGGACTCACTGGCAGATAGCCAGGTGTTATAAGAAGTAATATTTGGAGGAGGCTATTTGTACCGGCAGCACGTTCCCGTATGATATATATTCCAACAACCATACGGGTGAAGCCGCAGAAATAAGCTAGTATTAAATACTACCTAATGTGTCGATCATCAATGCTAGGTCAGCTCATACATATACGTAGGTACAGTTAATGAGTCACCGTCTGTACCTACCACCAATACGAAGGAGAAGATAATCGATAAGTCCATATATTTATTGGTTTCAAGCCTGAATCAGTTTGAAAGTGAATCGGTGTCAAAATTAAGGTGTTTTTTGTGTTTCAGTTCTTCTTTGTATTGGCGCTGATCGCCATGGCTGCCTCTCTACCAGGTCAGTTAAACCAAATAACTAATATTTATTCATCACACCTTAAGCTCTACATTGCTATTCGTTTTTATTTTCAAAACTAAATTTAAAGATCACATTCTAAATGATCAAACACTACTACCATAAATAGACTTGCCCTACTGTTGCGTTGCTTTGTTGTGGCACCGGGTTCGCATTCCTTATCTACTTTGAATATTTACGACCACGGTAATTATTTCTTTTGCGGGTAGATTGAAAAGTTTTAAGTTTTGTATTCGTTAATGTTATTTGTGTGCAAGGTGAAATGTTGTTGCGTAAATGATTTTGTTCAAAAGAAAACAATAGCTGCTTGGATTGTGTGTCAAAGTTCTTATAATATGTACATATATTTAAGTTTGAAAAATGTTCTCAAGTAAGTGATATCTTTGTAATTTCTTATTGAGAAATAAATTTCTTATTTATTTTTATTCAGGAGGAACAACAAACAGCTACAATATAAAATATAGAAACATGAAAAACACAAAACATATAGACAATATCCATTCTAACACAACAAACAACCAACCATTCACCACCACCACCACCACCTTTCACCACCACCACCACAACCATTCATCATCATCCATTCATTCATTTTCATTCACCATTCTTTAACCATAAGAAAACGAAATGTGTAAAGTTCGCTTTATCGAATGTTAAAAATCTAGGACCCAACATCGTCTTAGATAAAGAGATGCTTGAAACTGTAGGCTCGGCAATTTTTCTAGGACTAACAGTAGATGCCAAACTTCAGTGGGGACCTCATATATTAAGTCTAGCAGGAAGGCTCAGTACGGCTGCCTACGCCGCGCCGTCAGGAAAGTTAGACAATACTCTGACGTTGATACAGCTCGTTTAGTCTATTTTAGTTTTTTTCACAGCGTTATGTTCTACGGTATTCTACTGTAGGGCAAAGCCGCTGATATACAAAATATATTTGTCCTTCAAAAACGAGCTGTTCGAGCAATTTACCAGCTAGGTGCCAGAGTTTCTCTGAGAGATTTTTTTAAATATATTGGTATTCTCACGGTTGCATCACAATTCATCTTCGCCAACATTTTATATGTATATTAGGCAAAATTTACACTTGTACACTAAAAACAGTGATATTCACAGTGTTAACACTAGAAATAAGGACAAACTACGTGCCCCCTTTCAAAGTAAAGTCATCAAAGTAAATCCAATTTCTATATTTTACGAAGGAAGGAAGGTCAAGGATATAGGTACTTATAAGCACCCAAGAGGTTTTCTAAAACTCGGCGAGCTAAAGCTCGAATGGGCCCTGGACCAACCTTAATTTTATTGTCTTAGCTTAGCGCCTTTCACTCACAGGAAACGTTCCCTTATATAGGGTGATTGGTAGAACACTAACAACCTTGCAGGACTGGATTTAACTAACATCATAAACAATTTAAACAACAAGTTTTGTTCTATGACTTTCACAAAACATAATATAGTACGGACGCCAGCAGGTCAACCTACCCGAAACTGTCAGATTTTCCCAATCAACATTGAACCCAATGGTTTAGCAATAAAGTCGAAAATCTATTAAAGAAATCTGACAGATTGTAGTAGCTTGATGTGCTGGCGTCTGTACATGTGCCAAAAACAAACCTTTAAGATTTCGTTGTTCTATGTAACCCCCGGCCCCGCTCCCCTCCGCTGAATTTTGTACTAGACACGGCAGTTTGTTTACTTATCTAGCGCTTTCTTTTGCTTTGCGTAGAAATCGAATATTTGAATTCGTTGAATGGAAATATTTTTATTTTGGTATGAAAGTCTGATGAATTAAAATCCGATGAATTAATAAAAGTCATGGAACATAAGTTTTATTTTATTTTTGGAACGAAGTTCCTTATCGCGCGTCGCGAAAGGAGGCTAGACGGAAAAAAAAAGTTGGAACGACACTTTTTGCTATAGGTAGTTGTAAGCCGTGTGGCGTGCGCGTGTTTCTCTGTTTGTCTCTCTCTCTCTCTCTTTGAACTTCGTTCCATCCGGATGTCCCTTGACACCTCTCAAGTTTTTATTTTATTTATTCAGGGACAGTTACAAGTTTTTTTTTTAATAAACGATGCCCCACACTAGGAATTTCTCCTGTATCCTGGGTGTATTTATAAACATTTAAACTCACATACACAAACAGCCAGATCCGGAAAAACTACTTGTGGGCCATAGAAATATTTGTTCCGTGCGCTTAACCACTGCGCCAACCGTGCCGTCATTGTTTTTGATGTTAGTAATTATAGTCCCGAAAGGTTTTTAATGTTTTATCAATAACCCTGCATAAAAAGAGGATTTAGAATAGCATTCAAATAATTTAAAAAAGACGCTTGCTTTTCTGGGGTTTGAACCGATGTACTTAATTGTTTTATTTTTCTATGTTTCAGTTATAGGCAGAGGTGTGTTCAGATTTGGGCCGCTGTGGGGCGTTCAGAAATTGTACAGCGTATTGTTCTAGAGGTTTTGTTTATATAATATCTTTTAGCTCTAATATCTTTTAGCTAATATCTGCCTAGGTGTAGAACAGCATTTTGCCATAAAAACACCAGTCGAATGGCAATAAAAATATTTAATAAGATACCAAAGATATTTAGAGAACTGCCTATGAATATATTTCAAAAAAGACTAAGAATGTGGCTTATTGAAAATTGCTTCTATACTGTTAATGAATTTTTGAATTATAATATGTGAATAGGAATGAGGTGTGTTCAGATTTGGGCCGATATGGGGCGTTCAGAAATTGTACAGCGTATTGTTCTAGAGGTTTTGTTTATATAATATATTTTAGCTCTAATATCTTTTAGCTAATATCTGCCTAGGTGTAGAACAGCATTTTGCCATAAAACCACCAGTCGAATGGCAATAAAAATATTTAATAAGATACCAAAGATATTTAGAGAACTGCCTATGAATATATTTCAAAAAAGACTAAGAATGTGGCTTATTGAAAATTGCTTCTATACTGTTAATGAATTTTTGAATTATAATATGTGAATAGGAATGAGGTGTGTTCAGATTTGGGCCGATATGGGGCGTTCAGAAATTGTACAGCGTATTGTTCTAAAGGTTTTGTTTGTATAATATCTTTTAGCTAATATCTGCCTAGGTGTAGAACAACATTTTGCCATAAAAACACCAGTCGAATGGCAATAAAAATATTTAATAAGATACCAAACATATTTAGAGAACTGCCTATGAATATATTTAAAAAAAGACTAAGAATGTGGCTTATTGAAAATTGCTTCTATACTGTTAATGAATTTTTGAATTATAATATGTGAATAGGAATATTGCACAGACATAAAGAGTGTAATTTAATTAATTTTAACATTCCTGTAATTTAATTAATTGTGACATTTTTGTAATTCAATTAATTTTGACATTTCTGTAATTTAATCAATTTTGACCTTCCTGTATTTTTATTAATTTTGACTTGCCTGTATTCTTATTTTGACATTTGTAATTTCTTTTTTATTGACATTTTCTAACATAATTTTTAATGAATACATTCAATAGCTATGAATCATGGCACATCCAAAATTTGCATGCTGAATTTAGTAGGCGGAATATGAAGTACTATGAATTGTATTATGACATCTGTAAGCACCATATTTCAGGCAAATAAACGATTATTATTATTATTATGAAACCAACAGATTACTAGCCTCTCTTTAAATATTTCATCCGGTCTGTGTCATTTAATTTACAATCTTATTTTTGGGAGGTCATAACGGGTGATGCTCTATCTCCCCAAGTTCCAAGTATTATTATTACCACATTGGTCCTCTCAATTAATAACAAATGACATCAAACAATACATACGTAAGCATTGATTCGGCGACTGTACCATTCACGATTTCGGTCAAGGTCGTTGTCGGTCAACTTTTAGTAAATAAAAACTTTGGAGAACTTGGTACTTGGGGAGATAGGGCATCACACGTCATGACACCCCGTTGACATTTCTGATTAATAAAATTGAGATTTTTTCAGCTCTCGTTCATCCCGGCTGTGAGTACCTTCCATTTATTAATATTCAATTAGCTTACAAGAGACGTTAGCTTACGACGAGGCTCTTTTGTCCATCCAGACAGTGCGACGCATGTGTTTCGAATGGTAATCCAAACGTGTGACATATGCCTCGATCAAGCTAATAATAAGGCTAACTAAGCTAGCTAAGGTATCAGAGGGGCAATTCTCGTAATTTAAAACATTCAAAATCTAGTCGCAGTATCATCTCAGCGACAAACAAATGTCAAAAACTTGTCAAAATGTAGGGAAATCAGAAGTATTTTTTGCAAAGAGTATAGTAATATAGATGTTTTTTTGACAGATTGAGACTGAGATCAGACTGCGAACGGTCTTAAAATTACGAGAATTGCCCCTCTGGTATCATCATTCTCCTGCCTTATCCCAATTTATTTGTGGTCGGCGCAACATGTCTTTTTCTTCCATACTTCTCTATTAGTCGTTGTCTTGGTAGTCACCCTCTTTGTAACTAATGAGGTATCAGACTTATAAAATGCAATTGCAGCGCACTGTCTGGACCATAGACCATTTAACCTCGACGTACATTTAGGCGCTAGGCGATTTGTTGTACTCTCATGTGTTTAGGGTGCGTTTTTACTGAAGCGAAGACGGAATCGACCAATCAGAGAGGAAACGAGAGAGGCTATTTCGACCAAAGAGATTGGTTGATTCTTGCTTACACGCCTCCATTCCGCTTCGAGAGTGGTTCGTTTCCACTGAAGCGGAATCCAATTACGCTTCAGTGGAAGCGAACCGCTCTTACTGTGTAAATGATGTTTTAGCCTCTAGGGAACATGGGAACAGAAAAAAAATTGCCTTTATTAAAAGACTCGATCCTAGAACGAAGGCGCGGAGCAAACGTAACGCAAATACGAGCAAAAACGATTATCAAATTGAAACTACTCGTTTCTAACATACTTAATTTAGTTTTATTTTAAGACTTTATTCATATCTATTAGTGATATTTCATAATCCTTGTTGTAAAAATATAACCAAAAATACTTTAAGATAGTTGTATTTTCGATACATTCGAATTTACGTAATATTTACGTCGCGCGTTTGTGTTAGAGCCTCATGTTTTCAAACGGAGTCACGGGCTCACTAGTAAAGTTAATTTTCTAGAACGATCGTTTTTACCATAGACATGCTACAGCTAGGAATATTGCTCATCATCTTTCTTATTCGCAGATCCTTCAAGAGCTACTACTGATGATCCGCGACGTCACCCTGGATGTAAGTATATATAGCGGTATCTACAATGCCACATGCGAACTACGCATCATACTGACTTCACGCAAAATCCTGCATCGCGCAAGCAGAGTTTACCACGCAATTATATAACGCATATACAGGGTGACAGGGAAACTCGACGTGTTCCTTCCAGGGCGTGATAGTGTGACCCATTTGCAACAATTAAGCACCCCATAAAGCCTAGGCGAAAATTCATGGAATCCGAGAAAAACCGATTTTAATGTTTTTTTGGAAGTTTTCCAGAATTCGTCACTAAATATCGCTTATCTCTAAATTCTCTAATTGA
Source organism: Apamea sordens (assembly GCA_945859715.1). NCBI lineage: Eukaryota > Metazoa > Arthropoda > Insecta > Lepidoptera > Noctuidae > Apamea > Apamea sordens. The sequence continues at coordinate 6,600,226 of OX244002.1, forward strand.
GAGGCTTTCATAGCTATTCCATTGGCTACGTAATACTTTAACACACCTATTGACGTTACCAAATCTTCTAAAATATCAAACAGTTAAAAGTTAAAGTAAGAAGTTTATTAACTATTTTCAAAAATCATCTACGTACACGAACTTTGACACCAGTTATCTCAAAATTTTACTGAAACAATAATCGTACAAATTACAGGGAAGACATCTTCATTTAATCAGCTATGCAATGAGGTACTAAAGTTTTATAAATGTTTAAAGGTGCCGATGAAACATTCGATAATATTGGCAAAGGTCGAATTTGCAAATTGTTGAAATATTTTAAAATTATGTAATAATCGAATTAATTAACTGGTTTATGTTATCCCTTTTCCTCCTCACCACCCAGCAATCATTTCTACGCCATGAAGCTAGATCGTCGCCACCAGGTGGCAAGCTGAGACGCCACTTTCGAGTGGTTAGTATTACTCGTAGTTGATGAGTTAATCACTGATCACTTGTTGCTTGGTTCGAATGTGATTAAGCTGCTGTGCACGTACAAACTCTTAATTCTATAATAAACAAACTTTGAGACTTCTGTAAAAGAAATAACTGTTTACTAAAACGTGCACTGGCAGTACCAGACGAGTTAAGATGCTCTAAGTAACCAACAGCAACTACATTCATAATTTCTCAAGGGGCTTGTGAAGCACATCATTTTAAGTCATGCAAGTAGCTCGGGAGAGGTCAAGGTCCAGCTGTGAATTGCGATAGATTAACTTAATTGATTGGGTTGGACCATTACTTTGTAAAAAGTTATCTTAGGCATAAAGTTGGCAGCAGCGAACTCTTTACTCCTACTAATAACAACAATCATCAATCTGTAGTCAAAGATTAAGGCAATGTTTTTTCTTGATCTTTCTCTAAACGACTAAATATGATGTGAAGAGACCATATTGCAGGTTAATGACATGATAAATAAAAGATTATTTGTCTAAAGCTTAAAAAACCGAAGTATGTTTAAAATGTAAGAGTTTATACGTGCACAGTAATTTAAAAATCAGGATAAAAATAGGCGAACTTAGTGACAAGTGATCGGTGATTATCTCATCGACTGCGAGTAATACTTACCACTTGAAAGTGTGGTCTTAACTTGCGGAGCGGAGGTAAAGGGATAACATAAACCAGTTAATTAATTTGATTATCACATCATTTTAAAATATTGTAACAATTTGCAGGCAAAATAGTTATACCATTATTTTGACCAAATTCTAAGTACTAGAGTGTAAGAATAGTATAAGCTATAAGTGAGCATGTTACCAGGACAAAAAGGTGAAGACATATTATCTTTAAAAACAGTGACAACAAAACAATAAAAACCAAACATAAATAAAGTAAATAAAGTGAATATCTACAATAAAAACATTACAAATAAATAATAACCCAAAACCAATATAAAAAAGTGAAAGAACAATCCAAAATAAATAAAATAAAGTGTTATTTTTTAAAAATCAGGTGTACAAAGAAACAGTGCAAAAATTTCCAGTACATGAATCATAATAACCGCCACTCATTAGTTCAAAAATCGTGTATCAACATTGAGGGGCACTATTTCGTCAACACACTTAACTGTTCAAATAGCTCCGTCGATAAAGCATCGTGCATCGTCGCAAGAACGGTGGGGCTTGAGTTCGATCCCCGCGACAAGAGGTACTTTTTGTAAATTGTCTGGTGGTATTTCTTAACCATGTCTAACGAAAATAACCACAATGTAACATTGCGACGAAGAAAGCAACTGTTTAGATCTAAGTCGATAGATTCATTAAGTAATGACTCATCATTGGACAAAACAAATTCGGACATAGTCACAAGAAGTCTCGATCTTTCAACGGGTATTAGCAAAAATGAACTAGAAGAAATGAAGGTTGAAATGCAGCAATTAAAATACCAATTTGAATTAACACAAAATGAATTGGACAAGGTGATATGTGACAACAATGAACTTAAAGAAACAGTTTTACGACAGCAAACTTATATTAATACATTAAAAGATCTTTGTACCAGCAGTCCTACAAAGTCGCAAAGACTAAAGTTACTGTCTGCGAGAAAAAGAAATAGACGGTCTATTGCTGATAGTCTACGTGTTGGATCCCTAGACCAAGAACAGTCATCCAGTAACATTGAAAGACACTGCATTGAGAGCTCAAATATATTATTAGAGTCACCTAATTTTGATACGTCACCTAAAACAGTATCTGTACCAATATACGAGGATAAACAAACACAGACAGAAGCATCTGAATTGGCTGAGTATAGCAATTATGTCCGAAAAGAAATGAATAAACACAACAAGACACCACAAGATCAACGGGTAATAACAAAAGACAGTAGGAAAAAAAGAAAGCTGTGCATTCTCAGTAACTGCAACCACAATGGCACACTAGAAATATTAGAAAACACTTTTGGCCGACACTTCGAGTTCTGTCATTACTTGACACGTAATAGTAGCGTAAAAGACATCCTCTCTAACATAGATAATAAGATAAAGAATTATAGTTTAGATGACTACTGTATTATCATGATTGGCGAGCAAGATTTTAAAGGCACCGGGGAATCAATTGAAGTAGTCAAGTTAATTAGAGAATCTCTTAAAAGTGTTACTAATACAAATGTTATTATATGCTGCCCTACATATGTACAAGGGGCTCTGATACACAATTATAAAATAGAAATGTTTAATAGATTGCTTTACTTGGACATAGAAAATCATAAATATGCTTATTTTTTTGACAGTAATTTTGACCTATCTGATGAAACCTTCTCATATAATACCGGTAAGCTTAACAAACTCGGTCAAAAACGTATCTATGAAAATATATTCCGTCGCCTACTTGTTGATATTGAGACCTATCCAACTGAGTATGATACGATTTTGGAGAATCACGGTAGTAACTGTGATTTTCCAAAATCGCCAAAGAATGCCCTAAAAACTCTTTTTCGTCCCATCACGTAAAAAGGTTACTGGTAGTAGTGACAGTTCTAAAGGAAAACAAAAATTTATACTGTTACACCAAAACATAGCTGGAATTTTAAATAAAACTGATCTATTCGAAATCACAATTACCGACTTGGCAAATCAGATTGGCGATTTAGATTTTATTTGTCTGAGTGAAACTTTTATAAAATCAGGGCATGAAAGTAATCTGGCACTTACACACTACAACTTAGCTGCCAGTTACTCAAGACACGAGAAGAAACGCGGTGGAACATGCGTTTTAATAAAAAAAGGTCTAAGTTTTAGCCCGTTACCTATAACTGATGAACTGGCCATCGAATATTGCTTTGAATGCTGTGGGGTCGAAATAATGACTCATAATTTAATTTTAGTGTATATAGAATTCCAGATTCTGATGTGTCTATATTTTTTAAAAATCTTGAATTATTGCTACGTAATCTAACTCGCAAGGTTAAAAACAATATTATTCTGTGCGGAGATTGGAACATAGACATATTGAAAGATAACAAATATTCTAAAGAATTAATATCAATAATGAACAATTTTAATATTTCCCTACATGTTAGGATGCCTACTAGGAAAAATACTGGCATAGATCAAATAGCTAGTAATCTACCAGCAGTTGATCTGAAATGCAATATACACAATTTAGCTCTCTCCGATCACGATACTGGACAATCATTAACGTTTTACCTTGAAAGCTATTTTGCTTAAAAGCTATTTGTCTGATCGCCAACAGAGAACTGTTATTTCTAAAATAGAAAAAAACACTAGAACGACATATAGCTCAGAATTGAAAATTAATAAATCTGGCGTTCCACAGGGAAGCGTGCTGGGTCCGCTACTATTTATATTATACATAAATGACATCAAAAAATGTTTAAAATATGAATGTATCCAATTTGCTGACGACACGACTTTGACTATAAAATCTTTCAACAAAACTGACATAGAAACTAATACTAACATTGAATTAATTAATGTAATAAAATGGCTCGGGGACAATAATCTTAATGTTAATATTAATAAAACCAAAATTGTTCAATTTCAAACATGCAACATGTCGGTAACACCAACAACAATTCGACATGATAATACAATTTTGAAACCAGAACCATCGGCTTTATTTTTAGGTATAATAATTGACAATAAACTAAACTGGAAGGAACATGTAGAAAGAGTATGCAACAAGCTTGATAAGTTTGTATATGCCCTTCGCAAGTTAAGACTGGTGTCCAGTAAACAAACTGTCCTCAATGCATATCATGGGTATGTTTCATCAGTATTGCGTTACGGCCTAGTGATATGGGGTAATTCAGTGAATGTGGACAGAGCATTCAAAGTACAAAAAAAATGTATCAGAGCCATGAGCGGAGCAGAATATTTAGACCATTGCAGGCCATTATTTAAAGAATTAAAAATTCTTCCACTCCCGTGCCTGTATATTTTTGAGGCTTGTTTATTTGTAAAAAAATACCCACATTTATTTCTATTAAATGAACAAGTCTCCCAAAGACTGAATAAAAAAAATGCCGGGAAATTGCTAGTACCTCCTCAGAGATTGCAACTGTATAGTAGAAATGCCAGTTGTATGACAGTAAAAATTTATAATAAATTACCATCTGGCTTGAGAATGTTACCAATTAACAAATTTAAATGTAAAATGTTTAGTTGGCTCTTAGACATGTGTTTTTATTCCGTTAATGAATTTTTAAATCATACTTTTTGACATTGTAATTAATATTCTATGCTATTAGTATTTTGACATTATAATTAATATTTTGACACTAGAACTTATATTTTTGACATGCAATTTATTTATTTTTTTCGTTTTTTATTTTATTTTTTTATGTTTGACAAAATAATTAATATTTTGACATTACAATAATCCCATTCAATTTATCCAAATCAATATTATTGTATCAAATTAAATATATAAATTCAAAGCAATTATATCAATTTAATATACCTAACTTTTATTGTAATGTCTACGATTTGCATGCACTTAGCTTATTTAATTTTTCTACACCAACAATGGTAGTATATGTGAATCAATGTTTAATTTAAGATCTCAATGTACCATATACTTAGAAATAAATTATTATTATTATTATTATTAAAATCAGGGTAAAAATACGCGAACTTAACGACAAGTGATCAGTGATTAGCTCATCAACTACGAGTAATACTAACCACTCGAAAGTGGCGTCTCAGCTTGCCACCTGGTGGCGACGATCTAGCTTCATGACGTAGAAATGATTGCTGGGTGGTGAGGAGGAAAAGGGATAACATAAACCAGTTAATTAATTCGATTATTACATAATTTTAAAATATTTCAACAATTTGCAAATTCGACCTTTGCCAATATTATCGACTGCTTCATCGGCACCTTTAAACATTTATGAAACTTTAGTACCTCATTGCATACCTGATTAAATGAAGATATCTTCCCTGTAATTTGTACGATTATTGTTTCAGTAAAATTTTGAGATAACTGGTGTCAAAGTTCGTGTACGTAGATGATTTTTGAAAATACTTAATAAACTTCTTACTTTAACTTTTAACTGTTTGATATTTTAGAAAATTTGGTAACGTCCATAGGTGTGCTAAAGTATTACGTAGCCAATGGAATAGCTGTGAAAGCCTCTAAATTAGAGAATTTAGAGATAAGCGATATTTAGTGACGAATTCTGGAAAATTTCCAAAAAAACATTAAAATCAGTTTTTCTCGGATTCCATGAATTTTCGCCTAGGCTTTATGGGGTGCTTAATTGTTGCAAATGGGTCACACTATCACGCCCTGGAAGGAACACGTCGAGTTTCCCTGTCACCCTGTATATAACGTCCCGACATCAATCGTGGGGCAGTTGCTCGTCAGACACAACACCCGTCTGGTCGGAGGATCCTCCCTTTTCTATGGAGGATGAGTGAACTTTACACCCTGTTCCTCATGCCTCTAAATATACAAGCAGAGTCTATCTAACAATGAACAATACTAATAAATAATAACAGCCTATTATTATTATTATTGCCCACTGCTGGGAAAAGGCCTCTTCTCCTACAGAGAAGGCACGAGCATTGATCACCACGCTTGTTCTAGACGGGTTGGGGATTACAGACCTATTATATATCTATACTAATATTATAAAGAGGAAAACTTTGTTTTTTTGTTTGTAATGAATAAGCTCAAAAACTACTGCACCGATTTAAAAAATTCTTTCACCACTCGAAACCTACATTCTCCACGAGTAATATAGGCTAAATTTTATTTTGGAAAAAAAATAGGGTTCCGTAAGACATTTGGGTTTTTCGGACACAAGGTGTAAAAAATCAACCAGAAAAGTTATTTTGTATCTTTATGGGTTATTTTGATTTCCTTTTGAGATACGCAATCCTGTCACAAATCCGAAATCTACGCAGACGAAATCGCGGGCAGAAGCTAGTTAACTATAAGAGAGTAGTGGTAGCCCAGTGGTAACGGCCCCGACTTACGAGTTGAAGGTCGCGGGTTCGAACCCAGACAGGCGCTTTACTTTGTGTAAATAATTCCATCACCACTGCTCTCAAAACGATGAAGGAAAACATCGTGAGGAAACCGGCATATTCTAGAACCAAAAATTCGAAAATGTGTGACATCTACCAACCCGCACTGGGCCTGCGTGGTAGATTACAGCCCACTCCCTCTCGAAGAGAGGAAGCTTGTGTACCAGCAGTGGGAACATTGTTGGCTGATAGATGACAGGTATTAACTATACTATACTAGTCAAGGTTCCCTCACGATGTTTTTCCTTCACCGATGTCAGTACTGCAAAAAAAAACTCAGAAAATACATACGAAAGAGAAAAATTCACATTCGTACTTGCCCGGAACTGAACCCTCATGCATGAGGTGAGCCCTCAACCTTCTGGCCCATCCAGACATGTGATAATAAATAAATGATGACTTCTTTATTACTAGCTTCTAATAAACTCGACTATATCGTTCGTGTAGTTGTGGGAAGCGTTACCGCTGACCATGAGGTCCTGGATTCGATTCCCAGGTCCTGCAAAGCGTTATTGAGTTTTTCCATCAGGAATTTCTCAGTAACGGCCCGGAGTCAAGAATTGTGCCTAGTTGATAGCAATAGCCTCACCTGTTACATGGCACTTGAACGTAACTTGCGATATAATAATAATAATAATAATATCCCTCCACATTTCACACAGCGCCATCTAGTCCCAAGCTAAGCAACCTAATGCTTGTGTTATGGTAACAAGATGGCTGATAAACTACTTATATACATTTTTTTTTTGTAAATACATACATATTATAGATAGAAAAACACCCAGACTCGGAACAAATACATGTAGGTCATACAAATATTTGTTCCGTGCGGGAATCGAACCCGCGACACGCAGCGCAGCAGTCAATCGCTTAACCACTGCGCCAACCGTGCCGTCCGATATGTGGGTGTTACTACACACATTCACCCTATAATGTTCCTACAGCTGGGACACAGGCCTTCTCTTGCCCTGGCCTCGGACTCGGGCCCTGTACGGGTTCGTAGAGGTCAAAATGTCTCCGAAATTTTGATTCTACGACATGCCGAACGTCACGTTGTTTTCTCCACTATTTTGGGAGCAGTGGTAATGAAATTGTTTACACAAAGTAAAGCGCCTGTCTGGGTTCGAACCCACGACCTACAACTCGCAAGTCGCGGCCGTTACCACTGGACCACCACTGCTCCTTGTTAATACATACCTCAGCCCAACCCTTCGGGGTAACTGGGCGTGATGTTAAGTTGTATTAGTTTCTAACAAAATCTTGTTTATATTACAGATGGAAACAAAGCCGGGCGTCCTTAACATATGGAACAGCCGGTCGATTCTGTAAAAATCTCACCGTGAAAACTCAAGTGAAGTGAGCTTGATGTGAGCGTCAGTAGTGTCAATCCCTAGCATTATTTGTAATGACAGCTCACTCCACGCTCACTTTACCTAAGTTTTCACGGTGAGATGGTTACAGAATCGCACTGCTGAATCAAAAACTCATTCGATAAGAACCTACACCAGCTAATTTACTTACTTATTATGTAAAGTAAATTAGGTTCTTTGTAACATATCTACGATGTATGATTTTTCTGATTATGTACATCGTTTATAAGATACTACTTTGGTGTTCAAGCTTTTAATCAATTTTAGCAATTAGCATTTTGATGTAATTATAAAATTAAACATGTTTTTTTTTTATGTCTTTATTTCTTCAAATTGTCATTCATTAACATAAAAGGTGAAGACGACTATAAATTAAACTGCATATATCTAATGACGTTCCCAGCCTGCATACAAAAATTCAGCCAAATATATCCAATAGTTTACTGTTTAGCCACTACAGCTATACCCAGTCCATTAGGATTAACCGTTTTTTGTTAGCTGTCTTAGAACGAACTATTTCAGATTACGTAAAAACTTGAGAGGTGTCAAGGGACACCCGGATGGAACGAAATATAATGGCTTGCTTTCTATAAGAGAGAGAGACAGACAGAGAAACACGCGCACGCCGCACTGCTTACAACTATAGCAAAAAGTGTCGTTCCAACTTTTGGTCTTAATTTTTTCCGTCTAGCCCCCGTTCGCAACGCGCAATAAGGAACTTCGTTCCAAAAATAACTTTCAAATGCGTAATAAATAAATATATATAAACTGCCTTATCCTATTGAATTATCTTATATCCCTCGCCGGAATGCTCTTATCGATCTGCTCCGACTTTCGGTACCTCGGGTCGCTTGTCCAAGGAGATGGCGAAGTAGACCGAGACGTAACACACCGGATCAACTCAGGATGGATGAAATGGCGACAGGTCACATAAATAACTTGTGACCCACGGATGCCCCTCAAATTAAAGGGGAAAATTTATAAGTCCGTGGTAAGGCCTGTCGTACCTACTTTATGGGTCTGAATGCTGGGCTGTGAAGAAGACGGATGAAAAAAGATTGCATGCAGCGAAGATGAGAATGTTGAGATGGATGTGTGGAGTGACGTGAATGGATAAAGTAAAAAATAAGTATAAATAATAATTTAATAATTTTATTGAAGTACTAGCTTCTGCCCGCGGCTTCGCCCGCGTGGATGTCGGAAATTATCCCACGGGAACGTGCTAACAGGATAAAATGTATGTGCCATCAAAGCCATGGATGCCATCTATCTCGCGGGCCCTTTGTGGCTAATTACAATAGAAAACCAATTGTGTCCCATTAGTGGTGATTATGAGGGTACCTATATGATATCCTTACGAAGTACCTACCTAATAAAAAAAAAACTTGAGAGGTGTCAAGGGACACCCGGATGAAACAAAGTTCAAAGAGAGAGAGAGAGAGACAGACAGAGAATCACGCGCATGCCGCACGGCTTACAACTACCTATAGCAAAAAGTGTCGTTCCAACTTTTGGTCTTAATTTTTTCCGTCTAATTCCCTTTCGCAACACGCGATAAGGAACTTCGTTCCAAAAAACTCAATAACAGAAAATAAAATACCTACCTACCTAAATAAACCTCTTGCTGATGATAACTAATCTAAACTCAATAAATAAGCAAAATCCCTAAAAACTAATATCTATACGAATGACTAATCCTACCTAACAGTATTATAAAATAACCTACGGTCACTACGTACACTATCAAATATACTACCTATACTTTAAAATTAAAATCCATACCTACGACTCATATAAAAATAAACTATAACTCTAAAAACGAAAAGGAATAAAAATGAACTCCACTGCGGGTGACCCAACCTACGACAAACTTAGTATTTGCGGTTGGTACAGTACAGACAGTGGTAATCGGGTATAGGGATCGAACCGCAAAATTAAGTTTGTTTTTTATTGTATATACTTTTCCGGGATAAAAAGTACCCAGTGTGGTGCCCAGGATATTAAAGAATAATTTTATTATACCAAGTTTCATCGTAATCGAACCGGTAGTTTTTGCGTGATGCCTGAACAAACAGACAGACAGACAGACAGACAGACAAAAATTTTTTTAATCACATTTTTGGGTTCGGTGTCGGTCTAGTAACACCCCCTGTAAATTATTTTTTTGATATTTTCAATGTACAGAATTTTCACTTCTACAGATTTATTATAAGTATAGATTTCTAGTAGTTTTTCCGTGTCTGCATAATTGAGTTTTGCCAAATATTCCTGTACTAGTAAATTACACCTATTATATAGTATAAGAGGAAATTTTAAAGTGGCGCCAGTGACAGAAAAGTTGAAAGGAAATCGTTTGGCTTGGTATGGGCATGTGATGAGAAGGGACGAAACGCATGTGACTAAAAGAGTGATGAATATACATGTTGATGGATGGAGAGGGAGAGGAAGGCCGAAGAAAAGATGGATGGATTGTGTGAGGAATGATATGAAAGAGAAGGGAGTGAATGATAGCGTGACGGCTGACAGGGGAGAATGGAAGAAGAAAACGTGTTGCGCCGACCACAAGTGACATGGGATAAGGGCAGGAAGATGATGATGGCTTTTTACAGACATTATAATACCGTACGTGTATCAATCATGTATTGTGTATTGCTGCAATCACTATATAGTTCCATCTGTCAAAAAACGGTTTACCTAATGGACAGGGTATAGTCAAAGACTAATATTTAGTTTGTTTAGGGATGTCGCATTCGCGCTGGAAAAAAAACCATGAAACTGATTCCTGACATCTCCTCTACGATAACACAATGACCTCGAAGTTGTAAGAGCTTCTTACGCTCTACGCAGGCCATCCAGGACCAACCACCCAAGCTTCTATAGCTTTTAGAAATCAATTCTAACAAAGGAAGTAGTATTTAAAAAGGCTTCGTTACAAAGATATTTGTAATTTCATTTAATAATATAATATCCCTGGACATTTCACACAGCGCCATCTAGTCCCAAGCTAAGCAACCTAATGCTTGTGTTATGGTAACAAGTTGGCTGATAAACTACTTATATACATTTTTAATGAAATTTAATAGAGCTATGCAGTGAGAAAGGGTCTTAATTAGGCCTATGTTGCCGCTTAGTGCAATTAAAATGATAAATCTATCAAATGCTTCGGTTAAAGAGATAAAGAGGCATGCATATCGGGTGATTTACGTTAAGGTATTTGTAAGATAATAAATAAAAAATAAGAATTTATTAATGTGTCCATAATAAAAAATGCTTATTTCCATGGTCTCAACATCTGGTCGAAGTTTATGTGTATCGTCCGGAACACGATGAATATAACATATAAAAAAAAAACAACAAGAAAAATTATCATCGACACGAAAAGGAGAAGGTTAGAAAAATCACTTTTATGATTTCGAAGATAGGATTTATTTGATATCTCCAAAATACTCCTAGTATTATACTATTGCTAGTGTTTTCATTTATTGTCGTATTATCGTCATTGTACATGGTGATTTTCCTTACAGTTTTCCTTATCAAATAAATATATAGATAGGTATGTACGTACATAGAAATAGGATGTATCAATTAAATAATGACTTATAGGAATCTTGATTGACAACGCTATAGGTAATTTCTCGTATCCTAGAATATCCATTGTAATTGCTATAATCGGGTCGAGTTTTTTGCAATAATACAATTACTGCTTACGTATGTATCCCACGGTAAATAGATCATGTGCTGGTGTAGAAAGCTGGTATAAAAGATCATTGTCTTGGTCAAGAATCAGTCAGTGATTAGCTATATTGAAAATGTCTCGTCTTGGGGTAAGTTCTTGCTGTCTCCTGTTTTATTTTCCATTTTTATATCATACTAGCTTCTGTCCACGACTTCGTCCGAGTGAAATTTCTTGTTCTCCCGACCCACCGCGTCGCATCGCATAGTCTGCCTGCGCTGTTATTCGTTTTCAATTGGCGTTCTTTCTTACTTTTTGCTCGGCCCTTAGGGGTCATAGCATGATGTTAAATAGCCTATAGCCTTCCTCGAGAATTGGGCTATCAAATGCCAAAAGATTTTTTCAAATCCGACCGGCGCGGTTCGCATTCAAACAAACAAACTCTTAGTATAGATTAGCTGGCGCGACAGTCGTCCTGTCACAAATTTCAATAATTCCCATAGAAAATGCACTTTTTTCCCATATTTTCCAAAGTTTCCAGCAACTTTTCAATTTGTTCTTTCCGTAGGAACCACCATGGTTTGGTGATTTGAACTATTATGAATTGTGACTATTACGAACATTTTAAAGGAAAACTTGCCTTATAGGGCCAGCCGTTCTGAAGTGATATGCTCACCAACGAACAGCATTGCGTTTTTATTATATAGATTATTGCTTAGCATTGCAATATTGCATAATCAGCCTAAACCATTCCCACTGCTGGGAGGGTGGGTCGAAATCCACCACGTGGCCCCAGTTCTAGGACATGCCGGTCGGTTTCCACTCGATGTTTTCCTTCACCGTTTAGAGAGCAGTAGTGATAAAATTATTTGCATAAAGTAAAGCGCCTGTCTGGGTTCGAACCTACGACCTACAACTCTAAAGTCAAGCCTGTTACCACTTGACCACAATGTTATCGTTCGTACTCAATTCAATAAATTTTTGCATCTACAATATACTAATTATTTTATTTTGTGCGCGTTGCTCTGTCTTTTATATAGGGGTAATTTGTAATGGTTAAAATTATAAATACCATGCAATTAAACTTAAAAAAAAAACATTTGTTTTTAATGAACATTATTTTCCCACATTAAACATTATTTTTTATGAATAATTAAATTATGCGGCTACCATTCATAAAGGCTTCCATTTCGGTACGTATTTTTGGTTAAGAACTCATCAAACCGGCGATACTGATCAATTAATCAATTTAACTTACTTTTTCGAGACATCACCAAGCGGTTGGTCGATTCTTCACGTGACTAGAGGGCTGGCCTATTTTTTGGACAAATTATCAGCATTGCCATACAACGTGGCAATGCTGCCCTCCTTTTGGGAACTTTTCCTGTTGACAGCGATACGAACGATTTTTTATCATTTTTTCCCCTTTATGACTCGTAATTACCGAGAATTTTATTTAGAAAACTAAAATCGATTTTTTAATGCCTTGAGTGAGCCCACCTGGTGATTATTGCTAATGCCTTCTCTGTGGGAGAGCAGGCCTTTCCCCTACACACGGTGGGAGATTAACAGAGCCCCACTTCTGTGGGGCTCCGTTGAAGGTGCGTTTTGGCGTTCTGTCTGATGTAATTAAAAAAAAAATGCTGCCTTTCTAGGCTGCATTTTTTTAACGAAAAAGCAATAAAATCTATATCAAAAGTCATTTATTCAAACTAGGCTGAGAATCTGCACTTTATGAACGTCAAAATTACATCAGACACAACGCCAAAACGCACACCCTGCACCACTGCCTACTTCATCTGGAAAGAAGTATGATGTTCAGAAAGGTTAGGTGCGTACGTTGTACTCGCAATCGGCGTGCGTGTATGACCAGCATAGCTATTCACAACCGTTCGAAAGCTCCGTACCGAATCAAACAACAATCAAAGTTATCAACAGAGTCCTCTACAGGCTATTCCCAAATCAAAAACCCGAAAACGTTGTCTGTTTAAATCAAATAAAGGACCCCCATTCTTCCGACAGCTAAGTATTTGCTGACCCGGCAAGGCAAATTAGTCATTGAAAACCTTCACCTTTTACTAAGTGTTGTGTAAATCACATTATAACAGTTAAGTCTTTTGTTTGCTTAATTTTGCTTGTACCTAATTAAGTTTTTACTGTATTATTATGTGGATAACGGTGCTGGTTGCGTTATTACCTAAATGTTCTAAAATCAATCTGTACTAGTATATTTAAGCATTATTACGCAATTGTTTGTTATCTTGAAGAAATAAAAATAAATTAAAATAAAACGTGCCATTTTCGATTCGATAACTGAATTGTCATATGGTTGTGAATAGCTACGATTAACGTAAACTTAGCGAAATGAGCATACGTAAGAATCGTGGCAAGTGGCGTTCTGTAGTTGCTGTCTACACACCCCCATGGGAACAAGGTGTCAGTTTATGTATGTGTGTGTTTTAATAATGTTCCTTACCGTCTGCAACACAGATGTTCGCATGCCTGCTGATGCTGGTGGCCGTGGCCGTCTGCGTCGATATGCCAGCCAACATGAAAGCTTTGGACCCACCCAAAGATGGGGCCAAGCTCGACGGTTCCCGCCATGACCCCCAGATTCCCCCGCCCCGCCCCGAAGGTCCCGCTCTCCGGACTGACGGCAAACCCGACCTACCCAAGGTTGAAACCCCGAAACCTGACGCCAAACCACCTCAAGATGGAAAGAGCTAAACGTTTACATGGACCAATGTATTAGAATTATTAGACCAAAGCAATCTAATGTATTTTTTTTTTTTATTATTGTGTATTTAATACATATTTCTAGAGCATTATAAAGTCAGCTGCAGCTGGAATTTTTGTTTTTCTTTTGATTCATTACCTAATCTGACGTCTATGTTACGATCTTAAACCTAATACTGGCGCCGATTCCCTTGTTCACAAATTAACTAAATTTAAGTTCAGTGCATCTTTTTCTTTCTATTTCATTAAGAAAAGGACAGAAGATAAATATTAGTTTAGTCCTGTCAAATTAAAATACTCCATAGACAGTTTAGACGATTTACATCAAACATTTAAAAAGAAAACAACAATAAATGTATTAGAAGCTAAACTGAAACGAAGGTATAAAAAAAATATACCTTCTTTTCAATTTAGCTTCTTGAAGCTTCGAGCAGTGGTGATGAAATAATTTACACAAAGTAAAGCGCCTGTCTGGGTTCGAACCTACAACCTACAACTCGTAAGTCGCGGCCGTTACCACTGGGCCACCACTGCCCTTATAAAGCTCTTTTATCATTAATAGATTTTATAATTATAATTTTAATTTCGGAACAAAGAGTACTTAGAGTAAATTAAGGTGATATACTTTATGATACTTTATTCTATGGACAGATGAGTTGATGGTGAGGACGGTGTTGGTGGTGGTGGAGAGTAAGTACCTACGCTTTACATCATGTTGTGGCTAAATTCGTTGTCTAAAACCTTGTTTATTTTAGCTAACTTGGCATTTCTGGAAATAACAACGGATACCCAAACAAAATATGTATATAACAGGGTAAAATGTATCGTATTATCTACAGAGTTTTTTTTTTTTTACTGAAGTAAAGTAAGTGTCTAATTACTTAAAGAAAGAAAAAATACTTATTGCAACTCGTTCAGGAAGATCACAAACTAAACTAAACAGGGTCAAAAATAAAAAACCAAATCTAGTACACACGGCTACACGTCAAGCTATACAAAACCAGTTTGTCTTGGCGTCACTTTGTATGATATTTTCTCACAATGAACGGTCAGCCAATACTGGTTTTGCATAACTTGATGTGTAGCCGTGTGTACAACACAATCCATCCACATACAAGTCAATCAATCTATTCCATTTAGTATTCGTCATTTATAAATCTCAGAGACAAAGTGACAAGATAGGTAATTAATACGATGTCGAGAATGATTAGGTAATTTTTGGTAAAGTTTGGTGAACAATGTGGAAAAGAAAATTAAACAAACCAGCTATTTATTTATTTATCTTTAGTTTACATTTAAAATGTTTACATATTATCTATTTTGTATAAATATAAATATGGATACAATGAGGGATGTTATGAGGATTCGCTAATTTGACTAGCTGGTGTTTGATAACCAGGAACCAACTTATTCTTCGTCTTCATCACTCAACGTTTCCTTCGAACTGTTCGGAGCTCCCTTTCGCCTGTGGGGCGTATTGTGGGGTACCCTGTGCGGCGTATTGTGGGGCAACCTGCGGGGCGTACAGTGGGGCGTACCGTGAGTCGTATCGTGGGGCGTACCGTGGGTCGTGTCCTGGGGCATACTGTGAGTCGTACCGTGGGGCGTATCCTGGGGCTTATTGTGAGTCGTACCGTGGGGCGTATCCTGGGGCATACTGTGAGTCGTACCGTGGGGCGTACCATGGGTCGTACCGTGGGGCAGCTTGTGGTGTATAAGCATACTGCTATGCGTATAGTGGGGCATCCTGCGGCGCTTGCTGCGGGGCGTACTGTGGCCACTGTTGGGTGAATTGTGAGCCAGCCCGTAGCTGCTGCGGGGCGTAATGTTTAATGGGCTGTTGAGCGAACTGTGGGGGAACTAGCGGGGGATTTTCTAGAGCATGCATGTACTGTAGTATGTAGTATGATGAGTCATGTGCTGGATTGTTCGGTACGCCATACGGAGAATCAAATCCTGTGACGTGCTTATTAGTTCCTAGGGACGCTACCCCGTCTTTAAACGTCTCATTTGGACCAAGGTTAGCATCGACACCGGTGCTTACGCCCGGACTGATTGATGATTTTTTTATTTCCGTATAGGTTCCATCATCACTTTCAAGCGTTGCACCTGAAATGAACAGTACCAAACATTAACATAGGTCCAGGTTCTACCATTGAGGTAGGTTTTTTTTTTAATCTTCATTATCGCGCTACAAATTATAATTAAAATCGCAATTGAAGAAAAATGATGAGTAGTTTATGCAACTGACAGCAGTGGCGGTCCAGTGGTATCGGTCCGACTTACGAGTTGTAAGGTCGTGGGTTCGTACCCCGGCAGGCGGTTTACTTTGCGTAAATAATTTCATGAGCACTGCTCTCAAAACGGTAAAAGGAAAACATCGGGAGCAAACCAGCATGTCCTAGAACCAAAAATTCGAAGACACGTGATATCTACCAACCCGCGCTGGGCCGGTGTGGTAGATTACAGCCCACTCCCTCTCGAAGAGAGGAGGCCTGTGTCCCAGCTGTGGCAACATTATGGGCTGATTAAGTATGCAACTGTTCGGAGGTTTTTAAGCGAAGTGAGTTATAAAGCTCGTCTGCACGAGTGTGTACAGGAGTACAGTTTCATACCACCACAGTCTATGAATAATTTGAGGTTCACAAAAAGCGAATCATTATAAATGTGAAAGTGTTCAATAATATTTTAGCTCCGCAAAATGAGAATTATTAAAGGATAGAATAGAATAGAATAGAATTCTCTTTATTATGTTACAAATTAAAAATATAGAAATTTAGGTATATAGACATTTTACAAAGGGTGACACAATGGGCGGTCTTATCGCGAGCGATCTTTTAAAGACAGACAACCTTTAATTAGAAACGTTTGATTAAAGGTTCGATTAAATACATGTTTTCTTATGTGAATAACTTAGTAACTTTAATTACCTGAAGTTTTTTATCACTATGGAACTATGTATAGTATGTAGTAATATCAATCTTACTCGTAGATACTGAATTACACATACATAAATCTTTGCCAGTTACAAAAACAATTTATTCAAAAAGAAGGTTGGTAATAAAAGGTACTCACAGTGGTATAACTCCAAAAGCGCCAAGATCAGAACAAACCCGACCTGTAAAAAAAAATGTTATATTTATTATTCCGTGGCAAAGCCGAGATGAAAGTGTCTTTCTTCATGAAACTGTACATTGTCTTGGGATGCTATAGGCTACAACCAAGTTTAACAATGTTGTCACTTGTAGAAAACATAATGTAAGTATGTCTATATTGCTCACAATATAAATTACCACATCTGCTTAGCTTTTTCCCAATTACGTTGAAGTCGGCTTCTAGTCTAACCGGATGCAGCTGAATACCAGGAGTTTACATGGAGCGACTGCCTTTCTGACCTCCACAACCCAGTTACTAGGTAATACAATACCCCTTGGTAAGACTGGTTGTCAGACTTTCGGGCTTCTGACGACCCGTAACGACTGTCACGACTGTCTCGACCGGCTGTCATTCGTGGTTTTCCACGAATGACAGCGAGAGCCGGTCGAGAACGATATTTCATGCAAATTGCAAAAAACGTTGGAAAATTTGAATTTCGCAGCCCTTAAGGCAAACTCAACAGAATACAAGGACAGGAAATAACAACGAAACACTTACAATTATCTTCATGGCTGCAGACAGTATGTTACGTGGGACACTTCAGTAGGTACCTGACTAAGTTCTAAGTCGCACTAGCGGTTACAAGACGCGAGACTGTCTTATAAACATGGCGGGTTCGGTTATCTTGTAGTGACCCCAGTCTTATCTATACTTATAAGAAATCTGTAGAAGTGAAAATTCTGTACATTGAAAATATCAAAAAAATAAATGGCAGGGGGTGTTACTAGACCGACACCGAACCCAAAAAAGTGATTAAAACAATTTTTGTCTGTCTGTCTGTCTGTCGGTCTGTCTGTCTGTCTGTCTGTCTGTCTGTCTGTCTGTCTGTTTGTTCAGGCATCACGCAAAAACTACTGGTTCGATTACGATGAAACTTGGTATAATTATTCTTTAATATCCTGGGCACCACACTGGGTACTTTTTATCCCGGAAAAGTATATACAATAAAAAACAAACTTAATTTTGCGGTTCGATCCCTATACCCGATTACCACTGGCTGTACTGTACCAACCGCAAATACTAAGTTTGTCGTAGGTTGGGTCACCCGCAGTGGAGTTCATTTTTATTCCTTTTAGTTTTTAAAGTTATTTAGGTTTATTTTTATATAAGTCGTAGGTATAGATTTTAATTTTAAAGTATAGGTAGTATATTTGATAGTGTACGTAGTGACCGTAGGTTATTTTATAATACTGTTAGGTAGGTATATTTCATTCGTATAGATATTAGTTTTTAGGGATTTTGCTTATTTATTGAGTTTAGATTAGTTATCATCAGAAATAGGTTTATTTAGGTAGGTAGGTATTTAATTTTCTGTTATTGAGTTTTTTTTTAAATTAGTTAGGTACTTAGGTAAAGATATCATATAGGTACCCTCTTAATCACCACTAATGAGACACAATTGGTTTTCTATTGTAATTAGCCACAAAGGGCCCGCGACATAGATGGCATTCTGGGGAAGCACATACATTTTATCCTGTTAGCACGTTCCCGTGGGTAAATTTCCGACATCCACGCGGGCGAAGCCGCGGGCAGAAGCTAGTTAACAATAAAGTCACGTATTAACAATTCTAGTGTCAAAGTTCAAGCATTAGATACGTTTCAAAATTATCTATCGTTAAGGAAAACGGTGATATTTAGGTTAGGCAGCTATAAAAAATATTTGTTGATGAACGTAAATATCTAAGTTTTCCTTAACGTTACATAATTACATATTCTAGGAACTCGCGGCTAAGTAATAACAGCTGCATAAGTCGATCGATCAGGTTAAGCTACGCTTGCCGCGGTCGGTCCGTGGATGGGTGAACGCCTCCGTGCCTCAGAAAGCTGGTGGTCTAAACTGTCATTCGGGGATCTTTGATAGGCCTTACTTGTCGTCAGAAGCCCGAATGTCTCACAACCAGTCCTAGCAAGGGGTATCCTGTAATGTACGGGCCACTGATGGGCCGGATGTACGGGCCCCCGACGGGTGAAACGAACAGTCCGACCGGCCCAATCTACGGGCTGCCGACCCGCTCAATGTACGAGTACGCGGCACAGAACGGGCAAATGTACGGACCGCCAAATGGCCAAACAAATGGCTATCCAGGGTCATTGTAGGTCGCGGGAGACGCTCCGGGCGTCGGGAGCCGCGTGACGACTCCCGGCCACCGTAGGCGCGGGCCTGCGGGCGGAGAGTAATGGGTAGCTCTCCGTCCGATCAGGACTAGGCCCGTGCCGGACGGCGTGTACGTGTTCCACGCGCGCCTCAAAGAGATGTCAGCAAAAGCGACGGGGCCCCATAGGGCCGAAGCCTGCCAGGGTAGCGGGAACATCCGAAAGGGTTTACCGCTGCCCTACATGGAATGGAACATAAAGGGCTAAGGAAGGAACACGGGTGGGTTTTAGTCAGTAAGAGTCTGACACTCCCTCCTGCTCCACCCAGAGCGGGAGGAGTCATTTGATGATTTCCCATCATCAAAAAAAAAAAAGGGTCATTGTAGGTATAGATCAAACTGCTATTACTAATTAAAGCCCATAAGGGCTTCAAGGGACAATAAATTTTTTGTCTATCCTTTGTCGTCGTGCTTCACCTTGAACCCTCTGGTGTCACTGAGGCTGTAATCATAGCCCCAGCTGGTACTTGTCTTGTTCACTGAAGATGTAGTTTTACCTGGAATTAATAGCTACTGTTAGTACCTAAGTGGTTATATGAACTCATGCGAAGGAGACCTAGGTACATAACCCTGCGTTCATTGGGAGACAGAATGTTTACTTGTCTTCCTACTAATATTATAAACGTGAAAGTTTGTATGGTGGATGGATGTTTATTACTCTTTCACGCAAAAACTACAGAACGAATTTGGATGAAATTTGGCACACAGATGGTTTATAACCAGGATTAACATATAGAATAATTTTATCCCGATAGAAACTTATGCGGGTGAAACCGCGGGGCGCAGCTAGTTAAATTAACTAGTTAAGTTAAATAAAAATGAATATTATAGTTTTATTTTTTTATTTGTAATAATATACAGGTTAAGATCTAATATAAAGTCATTATATTGCAACTTAGAACTGAAAAGTAATTATTGTTATTATTACACTGTATAATAATATACATTTCACATGGTTAATAGATCTTGTAATAACTCTTTTTAAGTTAATTGCCTTTAATAACAAATAAGAAACCTAAATTAACTCTAGTTTTGAAGCAAGATAAGAAATAGTTGGTGTCGTGTTGTTGCTGTATAAGTTTACAATATTATTATTTTTATTATCTGCTCACTTTACTTTTACATGAGATTTGTAATCAAAAGAGCGCTAAAAGGGCAAAGACTCCATTAACTAAGGCATAAGGATAAGGGATACGCAATCAGTGATCTCTGTTCAGAGTCACCAGACATGGTAACAAAAAGTCTGCTAGCAGAAATTGCTGACCAAATCACTGCAACAGCTGATAAACTTAATCCTAATGATCCTTCAAGAGAGATAAATATGGGTGCCAAGAAAACCATGGGTAACATATTATACAATAGCCCAGCACACTAGCCATACTTAACAGAGTAAAAACTCCATCCGAGCGACTCATTAAAGATAGTAGACACTACATCAAATTTACTGACATTACTGATAACCCATAAACATATCCAAAGTGAGCTTTGTTCCCTGCAAGAAACAGACATACAGCAAGAGCTAGACAAATTGAAAGAAAGAAAGAAAGAAAGAAAAATGCATTTATTTGCGGCAAACATGACGCATAAAAAAAGGACATGAACACACAAAAAAAAACAAGTTGGGGGTAAACATGCGTCACATTCACGCAAAACGGCCATCGCTCAGCTATGGGACCCGCAATATCTGTATCTCTCAAAAGAAAGTTTGCATCATCAGCTTTTGATTGACCATGGAATGGATTCATGACAGCTAAAGTTTTTTCCAGTATTCTATTCTATTCTATTCTGGGTATATTTCAAGTTAATCTAATAGCGGTGGTTCATCGAAGTCTGTTGGTTCTACAACGGGATCCCCGGGAACCGTTGCTGGCGTGAATATGTTTGAGTTGTAGTACTGATTGTTATTGTTATGTAAATCCCATAAGCCTGATGAAAACAGCATCGAACCAAGCAAGTAATTTAGAAGTATCAAAGAATTCGTTTTAATCTATTTAAAAGTAAAAAGATATAGAGAAGTTAATTATTATATGAATCATGTCATCTAGCGCATTTCTACTCGGGTCTACGCCTGCTACGCTGCTACGCGGGTCTACGCCTGCTACGCTGCTACGCGGGGTCTACGCCTGCTACGCTGCTACGAGGGGTCTACGTGACGGAGATGTTTGTGCTACGACAGTTATACTTCTCGCAAATGGAATGTTTTTCTACAATGTTTTAGTACGATATCTGGAATAATTGAACTAGAACCTTACTAAGCCTACCTTTTTCATTCAGATGTACCTCACCCGTATGGAGGGTAAACTGGTAACGTGAACAATTAATTAACCATTTTAAAACGTTTAATTCACAGACATATATAACTAATAAATTAATGACTACTCACAATAAGATTCTTCTAGAACCACCAGCAGCAGAACACTGCACGCCTGTAAAAATAAAAAGGTTTTAATTTTGTTTTAACCAACCTGTTTTAAGTGGTTACAGTTACAAAGATATTTATTACTTAGAAAAAATGTGTTGTTACGCCAAGACGTGACGCACATAACGTAAAAATAAAAGTAACTAAATAAGATTTGAAGAGTCTCGCAGACCTCAATGACAATGATAATGATGAAATTAATGGCTGCGTTAATTACTGTAATTGATGACAAATCAATCTGCCTTGTCTTTACCCAACTATTACCTAAATAATTGCGACGTATTCGCCAAAAATGTAAACAAATATGAGTTTATGGAAAAATAGCTTTAATTACTACACAATAAAGTTCAGTTTACGCTACAGCTTCAAACATTTTTATATCTTTTTCAATGGTGCTAGTCACTCTGAAATCAACTTAATTTTTATCAAAATAAAGTTAATATTTGTTTAACTTGAAATAACATCAATTTGAAACATAAATAAAATTTAAATATATGTATATTGGGGTCGGATGCAGCTAAATACCAGTATTTGAAATGCAGCGACTTTCGGGCTTCTGACTTTCCGTAACTACTGTCAAAGATCGACGAATGACAGCCGGAACCATCGGCTTAACATGCTTTCCGAGGCACGGAGGGGTTTTGGTATGTAAAGATGGTCACCCATCCACGGACCAACCGCGGCAAGCGTAGCTTAACCTGATCGATTTGAACAGTGGTGGCCCAGTGGTGATTAGCTGTGACTAACGAGTTGTAGGTCGAATCGAATATGAAACGACGTGGCTATTATTAATTATAGTCACGAGTACCTTCTGAAGATAAATAATAAAGTTATTATTGTAGAAAAGATAAAGGAAACGCTATTCTTGCGTCATGGGTTTTATTAATACTAGACCCGACATAAAGTACTCATATTAATAAAAATACACTTACTATCAACTTCATGATTGTGACTTCAAAAACGTCAGTAATTAGCAAACATGCAACTGATAAGTATAAAGTACTGAATATTGTTCAACGATTATATACGAAGGTTATCTCGCATTGAACGTGACTTATGATTCACAATTAAATTAAATTAAATAATCATTTATTCCAGGAAGTTATTCCCATATACAATGAGGCGTGATGCCTCATTATTCCTCGCGGACTTTACCATAGCTGGTTAAATGTGGGTGTACCTACCGACTTACGAGTTTTAGGTGTACGAACTACGGACACGTACAGGCGCTTTACTTTGTCAAAATTTTTTCATCACCACTGCTTTCAAAACGGTAAACGAAAACATCGTGAGGAAACCGGCATGTCCCAGAACCAAAAATCCGAAGGCATTGTGACATCTACCAACCCGCACTGGGCCCGCGTGGTGGATTACTCCACTTGCCCACTCCCTCTTTCTGAGAGGAGGCCTGTGCCCAGTAGTGGTCTCCATCTGTCTAACCCTCCGAGGAATATTAGTAGCCTATTCCTATTCCTATAGTACCTACACCCAAATTGAGGGAAGTGTGTTGTACTTACATTGTTTGGTTTTTAAAACACTAGGGCGCACCCTAGTGTTTTAAAAACAAAATAATATATGAAAAAGATTACGCAATTCATGATATTGAGCAATATAATTGATCATTTAGGGCCCGCATTACTGGCCCGCCCGTCTATCCTGTCTGTTACAACTGGATCATTATTACACAGTATACGTGTAACTAAATACAGCTGCTATTATGGCAAATAATAAAAAACGCAATAAAAAAATAAAAGGATAACTTGTTTTAATTACTAGCAGCGCCCCGCGGTTTCACCCGCATAAGTTTCGATCCCGTGGGAATATCGGGATAAAAAGTATATTATGTGTTAATCTTCATCATTCAAAAATTTCATCCAGATCCGTTCAGTAGTGTTTGCGTGAAAGGGTAACAAACATCCATCCATCCATCCAATAAACTTTCGCGTTTTTAATATTAGTAGGATGTTTTGGTTTTTAAACAGTGTCAAATAGTCAAGATAAATGATTTAATAAAAAATAAAAGCCGATAATAAGTATCGTTGACTGACCTTTCTTATAATGTTTATTACTGACCCGTATATCGGGATTCCCGAATGTAACAAATATTATCTGTAATTTAAACTAGCTTGATTCGGTAAATAGTCATTACTCTCTTATCGCTGGGACAATCCAATTTTGGGAGGAAAACCAGTATAAGTATTTATTTATTTTCCTTCTAAAATCAAAAACAAAAATATTGATTTATTATTAAATATTAATTAGAACTAAATTCGCAAATCATAGTACTCAATACACAACAATAAAAGGTTGCCGTGTGCCCTTGCCCCGCTGCATTGAAAAATGCAAAACGTTTATGCAATTCTGCGTGTTCAAGTTCAATAATTATGGAAACCGCTGAGCGTTGTTCAGTTGTTTTACATAACGAAGCTGTTTTGTAAACAAAGAGATTTAAGATAGGTAAATAATTTAATGTCTTTGTTTGTAAAACAACTAGCGGTTTTGTAAAACAGCGGATTCTACAATCCATCTGCGAAATGCGGATGGCCCTGTATCACCGTAGCTGTGCTACGATTCTGTGATCTCGTAATGGCTTTTATGATTTTAAGCCCTTACAAAGTTGTGCCTAGTACTACTTGTCAATCCTATTTTTGATAAAAAAATATCCTCGTTAAATAATAATAACTATAATAACTAATTTCAAGATAGATACTTGAGAAGAGATATAGAATTTATCGAGATCATAAGATAACCTGACATTTTCATACAAATATAAGCGTTGAGCTCATGTTGTAACTGCTAGTACAACTTAGAATAGTATTGTCTGATAACATTACTTACCGTCTGCAACAACCATGAAGTTACTGGTAAGTGCTTTTGTCACCGTGCTAGGTTCGATACCTAGGTTGGGAAAAGTATTATTGTGTTTCTCTGTTTTTCTCTATTTGAAAAGACAATGAGCAAAAATCGTACCAAAAAGTGTCATGCATCAAGATCAAAATATTACCTATAGTAATTATTTTCATTTTTTTTTACGACATTACGTGTCGAGGTTTAGATTTTTGAACAGGGAATTTAATTTAAAGTAAAAAGTGTTGATTTTGTTTTATTCCCTTTACATGACGTTCCGTTTCAAATGATATGATTAATATAACCTTAATTTTGAAGAGAAGAAGAAAAAGAAGAGTTTGAAAAATTTTGAAAAAATCGGCGCCGGTTATCGGTGCTACAAAAAGTCTAACGTGGACGGACAGCCTTCACCTAAGTTTCCACGGTGACATTTTTACACAATAAACTCGAAGGTTTGACACAAATCTTCCTACAAATATTCCTAAATCAAGATTCCATCTTCTGATTACCGAATAATAACGTAATTATATTCCAGGTGCACCGCAGGTGCGCCGTATTCGCCTCAGTATCCCTTCCATTATCCCTCTCAGTATCCTTCACAATATTGGCAACAATATGACCCGCAGTAACCACCACGGTATGACCCACAGAATGCCCCACAGCATAAGACCCCTCCACCAAATGGGACAGCGGACAAACCATCGGACAGTTCGCAGAGCACAAATGAAGAAGACATACAAGGAGGTATGAGTCGCTAAACATAGAAATATTTTGTAAGTTATCCGATTATGGATAATCCATCTACGATAAATTTAAAATTATCATTCTCCTACACTTACCAGAGTTCATTTGGAAGGCACTATTTTTAATCAACTATTGTCTTTTTTTGGCCACTGTTGATGTACTAAAGTAATATAATAATATGCTGTTACTTCGAATTAACGTTTAAAACTAGAAAGGTGCCTTTTCAATTGTTACAGTTACCCAACTCCAGCACCCTAATTTACCCTCATAACAAAGTTTCAATCACAATCCGAGAGTTTTGAAGGAAGAAATATCTCTAATCCATTGCTTCATAGGTTTGATAAATTCGTCGGCTAAAAAACGTAACAAACGCAATGAACGTGGCTGAACTGTTAAAATGAAAGAAAATACGATCAATTGTCATTTTATGTGTTACGCAATTACCCTGGAGATTACCTATAAAGCCTTATTTACACAGTGTAATTTAATTGTGTCTGGCTCACTCTCTCTCTCTCTGTAGTCGGTCCCTCATGTCTGAAGATCATGGTTAGCTTTGGAGTTGCATCTGAAGTGGATGATCCGCCTCCATTGGTTTCAGTCCAGCGCATCCCTTACTACCGTGTAGAATTTAGAGGACGATGATTCCTTCACCTGATCGGTCCATCGTGTTAGTGAACGACCGCGCGATCGCTTGCCTTCGGTATTCCCAACCACAATCAGTTTTTCCAAACTTTCATCGCCTCTGCGTACTATGTGGCCGAAATAGGAGAGAATGCTTTGTTGACATATCTTCGACAAGCGTTGTTTTTATTCGAAGCTGGGTTAAGATCGATGCATTGCTGCGTTTATCAGTCCACGGTATTCTCAACAGTCGTCTCCAGCACCACATCTCACTTGTCTCTGGCATACCATAAGTTGAAGCAACAATAAAAGCTGTCCCATCTGACGTGAGTGCTCAGACAATGCAAGTCATTTGTTGCTTCAATTGTATTGTGTGCCACACAGGCAAGAAACTTGCATCGTGGAACTTGAGACAACAATGCAAGCGAACCTAGTGGGGGTATTGTGATGGACATAACTTTGATCCCTTAAGAAATAAAGGACATAGAATTGGGAATACTCGCCCCTATTGTACTTGTAACGTAAGGGGTGAAATGTGGGTGCACCAGATACCTCTCTACTTTCACTTCTTTGGGAAATACATTCGTCATCACCATCGATATCCACACTTCCACAGTAATATTGTAAATACGATAGTAACTCTGTCTGTCCGTAACCTTTTCACCTTTTTCTCTGTTTGCCTTTGGATGAAAGGCACACTGAAACACCAGCCGATCGATTCTGTAAAAATCTCACCGTGAAAAGTTAGGTGAAGTGAGCTTAGAGTGAGATGTCAATAATGTCAATCCCTAGCATTAGTTGGAATGACAGCTCACTTCACCTAAGTTTTCACGGTGATATGGTTACAGAATCGGACTGCCGGAGCTGGGTTGGGACATAGGATACTTTTTATTCCGGTAGTACGATTCCGTGGAATAATGTCCGACCTTAATGAGGAGCCGCTGGCAAAATCCAGTATGCATATAAATTATGTTAGCATCACCATCAGGAAAAAGTCAAGCTAATTTGTATGTGTGTGTGTGTGCTACCTGAAGGTCAAACAAAACCTGCTTCGTCCGGAAATTTAACCGTAACAGTGCAGAAGAAAAGCCTAAGAAGTTTAAATAAAAAACAGAAGGTATTTTTTTTTTTTTTTGTAATAAGCAATGTATTTAGTTCTTAAAGGTACTTGTGCGTACATATGAAAAACAATGTTTCTAGTATTTACCTTAACACAAACTATGCAGAGCAGAAGATATCGAGAAAACATTTAGAACGTCAAACTTTTGAAGACAATGTCAGTTAAAAACTTTACACGTACAGACGCCAGCAGGTCAAGCTACCCGAAACTGTCAAATTTTCTCAATCAATCTTGAATCTTAATGCTTTAACGATAAAGTTGAAAATCTACTAAAGAAATTTGACAGATTGTAGTAGTTTGATGTGCTGTCGTCTGTACCTTGCAAACTCCAATTTGTATTGTATACTTATATATTTACAAATAAATTATCCTTCATCGTTTATTTCCAAATAGTCAATCCATTCCAAATAAAAGATTTACATTCGAAATTAAATTAGTATTGATAGCATAGTGTATATTGATATTATTATACTGATTTTAGAGTACTTAATATTTCTACAATTTTATAACTGCAGGATTTAAAAAAAGATGGCGTACCTAGTTTATAGACAGATGACAGTTGACAGCTGTGTGTAGTAGGTTTCATGGAAAAATATCTCAAGAACTGGCCAGGAGTTACTATGAGGCGTTGTCAGAAGGCTAGGCAGGAGTCTCTCGAATGCCATTCGGTGTCACAAAGAACAGTTTTCGCTGCGGTGTGCCGTCTCCAGTTTCAACTGGTGTTTGAGCTGTTGTGCCATTAGGTGGGCTATTCGGTGAGCCTTTCGGTGCCCCAATCGGCGTTTGGTGTGCCGTGCGTGGCCATGGTGTTGTTCCAAATCGTGGACTGTTGTTTTGTAGGCCATACCAACCTCGGCGAAACGGTGTTCTCTGTGGTGTACCGTTCGGTGCGCCCAATGGTTTACCGTTATATGTGGAATATGGATATGATGGCTGCCTGGAATGTCGATTATATGGTTTGTAACTTGGTCTGTGACCAGTTTGGCTATACGATGGGTACCCGTGATATTGAAAATCTGGCTGGTCCCTTGGTGTATGGCCCAGCCCGTTTGGGCGTATTGGGTACATTTGATGTGGCTGGTACCTTGGTGTTTGACCCAGTCCATTTTGGCTATACGGTGGGTACCTTTGATGTGGATAGTAACTTGGTCTATGGCCATTTTCGCTCTGCCCACTAATCATTGTTTTCGCTGTGAAACCAAGGCTCGACTTATTTTCGCTGTCATTATCCTGGCGTCTTCCTTCACAGGGCCAGTGCAAACACGGTTCACCTGAAATAATGATATTAATAAGTTTTTTTAAATGATGGACCAAAGGTTACGCGACCCACATTTAAAGTACTAGGTGGGGTAGAGATCTAGGCTTACTTTTATTTTATTTTTATAAATCAAATCCAATTAAATTTTCATACGGATGGCTTTCATTATGCGTAAGAAAGCAGCATCCTTACTACAACGTTTACGTAACAGTCGGAATGGCATCCTGAAAATGATTGTTGCGAGACCAGACTGCCTCATCGAGAGGCACCTGGTGGAGACGGCTTTAGGTTTAATACGGTAAATAAAATCAGAGTTATCTATTACTAACATAGCAGATAAGCACAAATTGTTACTAACTTATTATCTATGGACTGTAATGTCTGAAATAAATATTTTTAGGGTTCCGTAGTCAACTAGGAACCCTTATAGTTTCGCCATGTCTGTCTGTCCGTCCGTCTGTCCGTCCTCGCTTAATCTCTGTGACCGTTAGCACTAGAAAGCTGAAATTTGGTACCAATATGTATATCAATCACGCCGACAAAGTGGTAAAATAAAAATTGGAAAAAAATGTTTTATTAGGGTAGCCCCCCTGTATGTAAAGTGGGAAGTGATTTTTTTTTTTTAATTTCATCCCTAACGTGTGTTATATTGTTGGAAAGGTATTTAAAAATGAATAGGGGTTTACTATAATCATTTTTTGATAATGTCAATAATTTCGGAAATAATCGCTCCAAAAGTAAAAAACAGTGTAGTGTCCTCTAACTTTTGAACCATAAGTTTAGAAAATATGAAAAAAATCTGTAAAGTAGAACTTTATAAGGACTTTCTAGGAAAATCATTTTGAACTTGATGGCAACAACAGTTTTTGTACAAAAAACACAAAAAGTTGTACAAAGGGTTCGCGCACGTACGACCTACCGGGAGCAGTGTTGCAGGAGCGCGGAGCGCTGCTGGAGCGCGAACATAATGGATACCCACCTTTAAACTCATAAGTGGGAACACTTATTGTGACGGACGGGAAGTTACGGTACCCTACACTGAGCGTGGCCCGACACGCTCTTGGCCGGTTTTTTATTCTAAAAAGGTTGAAATGATACATAGTAACAAAATAACATCGATATTGGTTTTTGTATAACCGGAGTCACACGTAATCTGTATGATTTACGCCTTAATTACATGACATAATATTTATTAATTATGTATGACTACGGCCGTCATATTGGATTTTTGTGACGTCATGAAGCCTATCCGTGGAACAAAATGGCCCTTCCAACGATACCTTGTTTGTCAAAATATTTATGACGAGTAGATTAGGAGTTATGAGGGAACCGATGAACATACATACGTACATAGCCTGTTAAAATCATAACCCCCCTTTGGCTTGGCCGTAGTCGGGTAAAAATGGGATATACCTCAGAACCTTTAGGTAAACAAAACTATCGAAAGGGTAATGAGCAAGCGTGGCGATCAATTCTCGTTCCTATGTTTATTTGGGATACGCACAGGAAATACAAATAGTAAAAAAAAAAGCGTTAAAAACTAACAAAGTTACATTAGAAACAATAAATAAACCAAAAAAATACTTGTGCGCGGTCAAACAGGCTCCTATCTAAGCATTTACAATGTAGTGGAGTTTAATGCGACGATATTAAATATGATAAGCATATAATAATTATGCATTATTAAAATTATTACTCACATTGGTATTCTTCTAAAATCACCAAAACAAGGAAAACACAGGTCTGTAACAAAATTATATATTAAATAAATTATATACAGAGTGGCGCTTTAATGGCGACATTAATTTAACACACGTATACGGTTTGGCGTTGTAGTTTTATGAATATATTTTAATTTAATTAAACATTAATATTTATTTATTTATTAACAATTTTATAAAATAGCATCTTAGAGCAATCTGACTTAAAGAACTGTAGCGCAGGGGTCATTTGCCGGGGTCACGGATCATAACATCGCATCAATGTAATTAAAACAATTAACGAGCAAAGAGAAGGCGAATTGAAGGAAAGAGAGAGAGCCCTTTGTCTGAGCGCGGCGCAGGTTTTCAAGTTACGTTTTTTTTTATGTTGTTATAATTTTTATGATTACTGACCACTAGCCCTACCCGTGTGTTAAATTAATGTCGCCATTGTAGCGCCACGTTGTACAAGGTGGGCCAAAAGAAATCACCCTATTGGAAGATGCTCTCATTTTTGCAAATGGCCGCCAATGTCCAATCTGTTTTGACATTTGTGGACTAGACAGATGCAGAATACAAGTGAACAAGCCATGGAGCGATACACTCCCCAAGAACGCGGAATAATCGTGTCTATTTTTTTGCGTAACAATTCGTCTGTGGTTGGTGGCCAAACTCTGCGCCGTTTGGCCACCAAACTTGAAGAGTATGGGACCACACGAGACGTTGCCAAGAGTGGCCGGCCCCGGAGCGCCCGTTCTGCCGAGAATATCGCCGCTGTTGCCGAGGATGTCGAGCTGTCGCCGGAAACATCGACCAGACGCCGTGCCACGCAATTAGCCATCAGCCGGACGTCCTTAAGGCGAATTTTGGTCAAAGACCTGCGAATTAGGACTGAGGGACATGTGGTTCCTACAGGACGGAGCAACGGCACACACTGCGCGAGCCACAACCGATATTCTGAAGGCAGCGTTCCCGAGTCGCCTCATCTCTCGTTTTGGCGATTTGCACTGGCCCGCAAGATCGCCCGATTTAAGCGTTCCAGACGTTTTTTTGTGGGTTTTTTTGAAGTCCCGTGTTTACGTGAACAAGCCCGAGACTCTGGAAGCCCTCAAAGACAACATTCGACACGAGTGCGAGAATCTGTCGCCCGAAGTTCTCGCCGAAGTGATGAAAAATGCCATAAAACGAGCCCGTATGGCAATCAATTGTGACGGCGCCCATTTGGCCGATATAATCTTCTCGACTTGACCAATAAAATTCTAAAGGTTCAAATAAACATAATCAAAAAACAGAATCGAAGCTTTTCATTTAGAAAAAAAAAGAGAGCCAAACAACATCGGATGACTTCTTTTGGCCCACCTTGTATATTAAATAAATGTAATTTAAGTAAGTAATTTATGTTGTGTATTATTAATGTAGCACAAACAGACTGTCGATTGACGATGTAAAGTCAGGAAAATTTATTGATAAGCACAATTTAAGTTGTCCGTATATTCAAATCACACTTTGTAATGTTTATTACTAGTAACGCCTAGTATTGTATAGTATCGAGTATTTTATAACTGAACATACAGCTGTGCTGCTGGGGAGTTTGTTGCGCCACTTCTTCTTCCCAGCGATAGCACTAGGAAGTGGTGAAGGGCGGGCGTTTTTGGGGGACTGTCTTTTGTAATTTTGATGTTCGAAAAGTGCTGATTCTCAGCCTAATTTGAATATATGACTTTTGATTTTGATTTTGACAACTGGCATTCTTTGACAGTATGAAATTGCTATATGACGGCAAATTGACGTAGGGGACTATCAATTTAATAATAAAATCGGACTGTACCATGCACAGATTTGGATACGCTTAAGATACCCATTTTTTTAATTTTTATGAAAAGATAAAACATCAAAAGTCTCTAAATTACTTTGACTAGGTATACCCAAGTGATAATTTAACTGTCAAATAATTATAAACACTTACAAACAACTTCATAGTTGTTACGACAAACACTAATAACTGATTGTTTAAAGACAACCTTCTCGTGCGAAAGATCGAACGATACTGACTCAATATATCCAGAAAGCGGGTGTACCTATGGTATCTATTGATTATATGTATTTGTAACTAAAATTAACTTGCTTTTGTATTAATTAATATTTTGTAATTAGGTACATTTAATTGTATCCTCAATACAAATTATTGTCACCAGATTTATTTTTGTTTTGTTCTAATCATATAAGGAAACCCGCACCGCACAGTCATACTTCGTGCGTCAATAGTATGATTGGAATTACAAAAACCGTCCTTACTGCTTCGAAATAAAGGTGTTGTTTACGTCAAACAGTTTGTAACCAACAAACCGTATGTGAATAGTTAGTTACTGTTACTGTTTTATCCATGACTCAGTAAATAGCAGGGAGCTATTGGATCTGATATGTAGATTCAATTTCAGAGTAACCCGTAGACCACCTCCCAAACCTATAACACCCTTAGCTCCACCTCTTCGCTGTAGTGTCTGGTGCTAATTCGCCTATACCCCGCATGTGCAAACTCAAGAACGCAGCGACCTGGTTGACGTCCACGCTGACTCAATATCGACGTTTGTCAGACGTCATTAGTATTGGTATTATCTAGAATTTAAGTAAATTGAGTCTTTAAAATTAAATTTATAATTACAAAGAGAATTCTGCATGTGGTGTTTGCCTGTAACTGGTTGTGCAGTTAGGTTTAAGACACAATTACTTGTATGTTCCTATCTGTATAATATCTGCCCCACAACTATAACAACTATTGGTGAACCTTAATTAAATAAATAAATAATAATAAAAATATTTATTTGACACTTAAAAATACATGTTACAAGCCAATCACAATAAGAAAGCATAGGTCCATGTCTAGTTTGGGGGTTAGGATCAGATGTGTGGCAACGAGTGTATTGCCACAAATCTGACTGATCCTAACCCCCAAACTAGGCCTGGACCTCTGTGTGTCGTCCAAACTCCGGGCTGTTACTGAAATTCCCAATGGTAAAACCCAAGAACACGAGGAATCCGGGAATCGAACCCAGGACCCCACGCTCAGCAGTCACGCTTGCGACCACGAGACCAACAAGCAGTCAACAGTGAATACTATACGGCTGATGGATCATGGCCGGTCAGGCTCTCCAAACCTTCGCCTCATGTCACCATTTGGTTCCTAAAAATGTTATTCGTTCATGTTCGTGTGTTTATTGTTGTTGTTTGGTTGTTGTATTGTGTTCTGTTATTTTATGTTGTTGTTAGCCTTCTGCGCAAAGTTCGAACAGGATCAACGGCTTAACGTACTTTTCCGAAGCTCGGTGGGGTCTCGGTATATAAAGATGGTCAACCATCCTCGGACCGACCACGGCAAGCGTAGCTTAACCTGATCGATCGACTCGTCCGGTTGTTATGACTTCGCCACAAGCCCCTTAAAAAAAACAATAATTATTGTTTTGTTTATTAATGATTATGACCAGAGATATTATAATAAGTCTGGTCATAATCATTTGTACCTATTGATAATACGAGTACAAAGCTAAGCGCGCACTGTGATGCGCATGCTTAAATCGCATGTCATGCGAGATAAAATCACGAACGGTAATATAATTTTTCAAGCGATTATTTACCGCAATACGCGGAGTCTAATATAAGTATTGGTATTGTTGGTGGTGGCCCAGTGGTAATGACCGCGAGTTGTAGGTCATAGGTTCGAACCCAGACAGGCGCTCTTTACTTTGTGTGAATTATTTCATCACCACTGCTCTCAAAACTTTGAAGGAAAACATCGGGAGGAAACCGGCATGTCCTAGAAGCCAACATTCGAAGACATGTGACATCTACCAACCAGCACTGGGCTCGCGTGGTGGATTGCGATCCACTCCGTCTCACAGAGAGGAGGCCTGTGTCCCAGCAGTGGGGACATTACCTATAGTCTGATTATGATATGCTAATGCTTATGGTCACAGATTAGCGATTATTTTCCGCAACAACGTGGTTCCGCAACAACAATTTTTTGTAAACAAAGCAATTTGACTTCAGCTATCAATACCTTTATCAGTAGGCCACAGGTCATTTATATTTTATTTTGAACGTTTTCTCGGTTTATTGAGACAATATCGTTCGATCTTCCGCACGAGAAGGTTGTCTTAAAACAATTAGTTACTGGTGTTGGTCGTAACAACAATGAAGTTGCTTGTAAGTATTTTTATTTGTATTTTTAAATTATCTCAACCTACATACCTAGATCAAATAAAAATATAATACGAATGTGACTGTTGATGTGATTTTAACATAAGTAAATTAAAGTGTAGGGTAGCGTATTCCTGCCAGCTCCGCGGGTTGTTCGAAAGAGATACCGTGGCCCCTGGCACAGGCAACTGAAGGAACACGGGTGGGTTTTAGTCAGTAAAAGTCTGACACGCCTTTCCGCTCAGCCCAGAGCGGGAGAGGACATTTGATCATTTCCCACCCAAAAAAAAGGGTAGCGTAAGTGTATTTTAATCTGCCGCCGCCGTCCTTCTAGCCCCGTTGGTCTCGTGGTTGCTACCGCGACTGCTGAGCGTGCGGTCCTGGGTTCGATTCCCAGGTTAGCCAAAGTTTTTCCATTGGAAATGTCTTAGTAACAGCCCGGAGTTTGAAAGTTGGCGGTGATAACTCCGTGCCTCGGAATGCACGTTAAGCCGTTGGCCCTGCGCCTAATCTCTCTCCCGTCGTGTCGCATTGCCTTCCCATCGGACTATGAGAGTGAGGGATGAGAGATTGCACACACTTGTGCACTATAATATCTCCCGCGCCTATGGCGAATAATCGCGAACGCGAGTGTTGGCAGTGGTGATGGTAGTGGTCGTGGTGTTGAGATACCATACCCATCGCCGAAATTTGGTCTGGAGGACTTTATTTATTTATTTTAATCTACGTATGGTACAGACGCCAGCACATCAAGCTACTACAATCTGTCAAATTTCTTTAATAGATTTTCAACATTATCGCTAAAGAATTAAGCTTCAAGGTTGATTTGGAAAATTTGACAGTTTCGGGTAGCTTGACCTGCTGGCGTCTGTACCTTAATCCTCATTGTGCATTGTGAATTATACAGGAAAAAAAAAATATCCAGTACGCAATTAACTGTAACCATGAATTCAACATATAATTCCAGATAGAGTAGAAATTTTACGGTTATCAAAAAAACAATCAGCCGTTGCATAGAAAAATGCAATACCTACGCGGTAAAAATTTATGGAACAGCCATTCAATTTTTTTTTTCCGACGAAAAATGTCTACGCCCGGTCTAGAATCATATGCTGAATTCATGGTTATAATTAACCCACTGGCAATTTTGTTTTCCTGTAACTATTCAATACTTCATTATTTTGTTACAGACCTGCGTTTTCCTTGTTCTGGTCGTTTTAGAAGAATACCAATGTGAGTAACAGTTTTAATAATATTTTATTTAAAATTCGGGAACAGGATCCGAGGTGCCTGCGCGTTGTGTTCCACGCGTGCCCGCCCCTATTAGACGTCGCGGGGAAAGTCAAACACCTCACTCCCCCCTGACCCGATGAGGCCTGCAATGGCGGGCCAGTCGGGGGTTGCGGAAGGATCGTACGTTCCCGCGACCCCCGGCGTAGGTGAGATGGAACACCGGGGTGGTTTTTAGTCAGTAAGAGTCTGACAGACCCCTCCAACCTCCCCAGGACGGTGGACATCCATGAGGATTTAACAACCCGGAAAAAAAAGGTTTCAACCCATAGCCTCATGCATAACATGCGAGTCGCGTAACACTTGGTCCATCACCGAAATCTCTGCATTATAAGCTGTCGATTCATCAGCAGTTCAAATAATCTTCGTTGTTTCAGGTGAGCCGTGTTTGGACTGGCTCTTTGGAAGAAGAAGCAGGGATAATGGCAGAGAAAAAAAGTTGGGCTTCGGCGCAGGCGTCACAGCGCAAACTATGATTAGTGGGCGGATCGAACACACGCATGAAGATGACCATAGACCAAGTTACTATTCACATGACGGGTACCCACAGTATAATCCAAACGTGATGGGCAATGGACCAAGGTACCAGCCAGATTTTCTACATGACGGGTACCCATCGTATCGCCAAAATGGGCTGGGTCACAGACCAAGTTACCCTTACCACCCATATTATCCACCTTCAATGTACCCATCGCATGGCACACCATATTCCACATATTATGGAACACCGTATCACCGAGGTTTGTTTGGACCAGAGTATGACAGATCACCGTACGAGACATTGTATCCAACACCATTCGACACGGTATACAAAACACCAAATGTAGTACCGAATGGCTCAGCATACGGTGCACCAAACGGCTCACCAAATAGCACACCTAATGGCACACCAGTTGAAACTGCTGACGGCACACCGCAGAGAAAACACTTCTTTGTCACACCGACTGGCATTCAAGAGACTCCTGCCTAGCCTGTTGACGACATCACCTCATAGGTACACCTGCGGGGTAATTGTGTAGCACACTATCAGTAGCAGTGGGTTTCGTTTTGACAGTTCAACAACATTCATTGCGTTATTTACGCTGTTTAGCAAACACATTTTTCGAGCACATGAAGCAATGGATTAGCAATATCTTTCAAAATGACTCAGATTGAGATTGATAATGTAATACGCAATTAGGATCCTGACCGGCTCCTGAGATAATTCTCTAACAAACCTATCACGTAGCAAGTAAACTAGGTGCTCCATCTTTTATTATAAATTCTGCAACGGTTCACTGGTGAACATAGGCCCCTCCAATTGCACGCCATTTAGCTCGATTCTCGGCAACTCTCATTCAGGCGCAGATATACGACTTCTAATGATTTTAAATTCAACATCACGTCTAAACAAACAGACAGATTTCTTTGAAAAAAAAAACTGTTATACTAGACTATCTTCTTCGTAATTTGGTATGTGAATATTTGCAATTATAGTTTTTTAACATAGTGTAATTAATTTGTAAAGTAATGTCTACCACGGACAAAAAAACGACAATCACGCAAAAACTATCGGGTGTATTTTCATAAAACTTTCACCATCTAAAAGACAATTTAATTTCCCGAATTTTAGTATACGGTTTTTATTTGTTTTGTGTTTAATAAATCAACGTGGGTTCTTTTTTCGAATAAACTTGGTGCGCGTTGAAGCGGGGTCTCTTGCGGGCGACGGGCGGCAGTGCATCGCTGACCACTGTCACGGGTAGACGCTAACGCTCGGAGCAATCAGAACATAATTTTATTCGCTTTTGAGTTTTGTGCTGAAAATGGCTGGTAAATCCAAATTACTAAAAAAGAAACGCCTTATACTGGCAAAAATAGATTATTGAGGTAAGTAACGTAAAATGATCATTTATCTCTATCGAAAGTTTAAATTAGAGTACGTAAATAAAATAAAAAAAATATAATATTCAATTGTAGTAAACATACTTTTATTTTATTTATAATAATTGTTTTATTTCTGTTCTAGGAGAATACCAAATAATGAAGATTCTCAAGTCGTAAATACAGATACGAGGTAATTATTGTAATGTAGTATAACCATACCGCATCCTTGTAGGGATAGTCCGGATCAGTTTAAAAAAATACTTGAATGATATTATTGACATAGTTGTGGGGTAATTATTCTTGGTATGTTTTAGTACGACTTCGACTGCGGAGATGTAACTTTTGCGTCTTTTGTAGACTTACAGTACCTACCTATGTCGTGCACAACTATCTTCCTACTTTCGCTCATGCCTATACTTCCATGTCGATGCCTATATTAACCTAAATTTAAATCCATTTATTTTGTAGCTCTGGCTATATAGAACAGGAGAAAAAGGCAACTCCGCATATTGAAAATGAGGCATTATTGCTGACAAGTAAATGCATATACCTAATGTATTATTCTTATTTTCACAGTAGCTCACATACAGGGGGATCTGGTACATTGGCGCGAAAGAAACTTATGCGACTCCTTTTGCGCGACTAGACGCATATCCGCGAATTGACTTTTGCGCGACTAGACAAGTGCGCGACTGAACGTATCCACGACTATACTCATACTGTAGTTGACCGACTGACATTTCCGCAAAAGACATTTGCGCGACTACAGTTACGCGAAAGGATGCTTGGGAGATTTTTTTTTAACGTTGTCCCACACTAGTTTTCATTCGTGTATCGTGGGTGCGTTTACAAATATTCTCGGAAGGGTATGGCAGAGGTGTATACTTTGTGTAGTACACGCATTTATTACTTTATATCTAGATAACATACGTAATAGCTAGTTTAAATTGTTGAAAGTTATATTATGCGGTCCCACACGTTTCTTCTTCCGAGGGCGGGGGTCGAAATCAAAATCCAAGATGGCGGCTGCAATATTTTACAAAATATGCGTCATAGGTGTCGTTTTCATAGTTTTCGGGGACGCTAATGACGAAAATGAGATCAAAGTCAAAATCCAAGATGGATGACGCTTATTTTGTAAAATCTTGCAGCCGCCATATTGGATTTTGGTTTCGATCTCCCCTGCTCTCGGGACGAACGTATGTGACTGCATAATATAACTTTCTACAATTTAAACGAGGTATTATGAACGTTATCTAGATAAAGTAATAAATGGGTGTACTATACAGTCAGCGTCAATAATATCGGGACGAACAGACTGTTCAAAATGATCTAAGCAACTATGAAAATGAAATATTAACTCAATGACACAAGGAATGTTTCAGAATGAAGACAGTACACGACCATTATTGGCCTAACTATAAAATTGAACTAATTTTTAGGCCACTGTGGCGCTATGACTTTTACCGTTTAGAGCACTTTTTTCAAATAAAGTTAGTATTGAAAAAATTACAGTTAGGCCACTGTGGCTCTCATGGCCTGAATTATGTTTCAGTTCTGAAGTGATTGGAACATTTACTGAAGAGGAATCCTTTCCGGTAGAGACAGAAAATGGGGACTCAGTATCTGCTAGGTAAACAATTATTAATATAATTTCAGGATAGTTTGCCCTAGTAAGTAATTTTTATACGAAATCTTCTTAGTACAAATACACACATCAACACTGTCTAGGGATATTTTGGATTACCTCAATTTACTTAAAATTAATTAAAAATAACATACAACATGCATATATTTTTATAAAGCCCATTTGTCAGACTACCCTGCAGAATAAAAGAAAACTGTTTTTTCTGGGTAAACAAATTTTTATTCAAATAAAGAAAAAACATGAAATAATGGTAAAACTAACAATGAATGTGTTTCTCAAGAAAAAGTGAAAAATAAGGAAAAATTTATCTGTTTTTTACAGTTATGTGAAAATCAGTAGTCAGTAAAACCATCCATGACGTTAATAACCGCGGTCCTGCAACGGTTTTTCATGCTTTGGATTAAGTTACCCAAGTCTTGCTGCGGTATATTGTCCCAGGTCCGGCTAAGATGCAAAAAAAGCTGCTCTTCCGTCGCAATATTTGCAGGGAAATTCCTCAGAGCCCTTCTTTGGAGCATTTCCCACGCGTGTTCTATGGGGTTTAGGTCAGGCGATTGAGCGGGCCAGCCTAAGACCGATACGTCGTGCTCCTGCAACCAGCTCGTCACCACTCTCGCTGTGTGCGGACGGGCGTTATCGTGCATGAGCGTGAAATCTTGGCCTATTTGTAGTCGAAGGGGGTAGATTATTGGTACTAGCACCTCGTTACGGTATTTTTCAGCCGTCGTGGTGTTTCTGATCCAAACGAGGTCTGTTCTTCCAACAACACGAATTCCCGCCCATACCATAATTGTTCCGCCGTGGTATGAATGGACTTCCTGAGGATGTTGCAGACGGCTCTCACGACCAGGAACTCGCCAAACACGTACTCTTCGTGTATCGCGATGGAAACCGAACCACGACACATCAATAAACAGCACTACAGACCACTGGTTATCTTCCCAGAGCAAATGTTCACAAGCCCACTCTAGTCGTCGTCCACGATTTCCTCGGCGTAGTGCTGGAGTACGAAGCGGTCTGCGAGCCTTTTCCTCACACTTTGGTCACTCACAAGCAACTGGTGCTCTGACTGGAACCTCTGAACCAACTGCATGGCCGTAACATTTAGTTGTCTTTTCACGGCAACTTGCAAAAATCGGTCTTGCCGTTGAGTGGTTATGCTCTTCCCTCCTGGGTGTCTTTCAGCCACATCACCACGATAACGTAACCATAACCTTGATATCACGTTTTGTCTTGTTCCAATGTGGCGCCGTTGCATGATGCACAATAACATTAATTCGAAATTAACCGATAACTTGTTATAAAACTTAAATTTGACACAAAAAAATAGCCAAAAACTACTGTAGGTAAATGAAACCTTCGGACTTCGCTACCATTATGCCGCGTAAATCTTTTGTTTTTTATTTATTTTTGCAAAAAGGTTTGCAAAATAAGCTTTCTTCAAAAAAATTTAAAACAGGCCAGTATTTTTTGAGTTTAAGAACTTTATACAAAATATCCCTAGACGGTGTTGATGGGTGTATTTTTTAGTAAGGGGTTAGAAAAAAAAATTACTCCTCCCTATTAGGCGCAGCTGCGATAATTGGGAAAAATTATTTTCATGGCTGTGAAAAATAAATACTGCTGCATATGCACCCAAGCTGCGAAGAAAAATGTCACTCCTAAGGAGCACGATTGTTATAAAAATTATTCTGGTAAATATTAAATAATGTTGTAAAACGGAAAAACAAAAATTAATATGGAGGCTGTAAAACTAAAATTATTTTCAGGTTCTTCGACTGGAATGGAGTCACAACAATTTTGGTAGAAGGCTTCAAAAATAGCATCCAAATGCACAATTATTACAGTCAAGACCATATAAAAACATAACCATAGAAAAAATCGAATGTCGGAACCACTTATTAAGAAACCTATGTAATAAGTTACAGGCACTTTCTACTGATACCAAATATTTAAATAAATACAGATAATACACAACAAAACAATGAATTACTTTTTTTTAATTGCGAACTACTTTTACAATGACCTCTTAAGAGATTTCTTGTATGAATAGTTAGGCCTCATATAAACTAACTTATTCAATACATATTATTATTAAAATAATATGATTACAATCATAATTTATTATCTAAATATTACCTTATTTATTAACACTACATTGAAATAAAAATGGATGGTGATCAAGCATCAGGCAGGATTAATCTCACCATTTGAAACGTATGGTTACCCTACGAAATTACGTGCATGCAGTTGCGGGGTCGCGGGGCGTGACGCTCGCTCCTCCCATTCGCTCAAGGTCGCTGTCACTTATTGTCGTCTTCAGCAGCTGCCACCCACTCTGCGAAGATCATCGTTTTAAATACCTACTTAGGTATCTTTAACTTAGACTATGGATGATGTCTAATATTGAAATGATCGAACAAATAAAAAAATAAATTCAAATCATTCATTAAATATAAGTTGTGCCAGAAAGCCTTTTATACCGTTAAATATTATATCGAGGACAAAAAGGCTTAGGATTGAGCTGCTTCCATTTTTTATAGATGCAATGTTTTTTTTTAAAACTTACACATTGACAATAATGAATTTTATATATACAATAACATTTGCTTACTTTGTAAAGTATTCTATTATTTTAATTATTGTGAATGTGAAGACTATGTTTCATTTTATTTATTTTTCTCTCTTTTCTGTAAGTTTTGTCATGGTCTGGCAGTTTGAGTAATTTATGTGGACAACCCAAATGTCCGTTCTTTGGTATCACTCATCGAATCTTTGAGCTCCTTAAGTTTTGAGTTGAGTTGCACGATTTATGACAAATGCGTGCACTGACTGGACAGGTCCTCTCAATCTGTTTGGTTCTTTCCTCAAAAGACCATCTCAGACATCGCTCTACATGGTCTTCATAATTATGATCTGACCAAGATTATGTCTGGACTTTAAAAGAGACTGTGACCTCTGAGTTTGTTTCGGCCTTTCTTCTCAGAGTAGTCAGATAGGAAACGCCGACCTCATCTAGTTTTTAAAATATGATTGACGCGTAAAAGTGTTTGTACAAACCTACTTACAAAATAAAATCATTTATAATGTAATTTCACGGAAGGCATAGTAAAACGAATAAAAAATAAAATTTAAAAAATAAAATAAAGAAATAATCGAAAAAATCAGTAAAAACAATGGAAATTTCGAGAAGCTATATGTTTTAAGAGTTCTTGGTGGGGATTATTCCCGTCCTTGTCGCGCGTTACTGACAATGTATGGCTATAGTATGAACTTACATAGTCGTGACTCCACTTCTATGGTAGCGCCGTCTTTGTCTAGCAGTTATTTTATGACTTGGCAATTAATTAAGTTTTTAGACTTTTTGTAGTATTGTTTGCGCTATTAGAAACAATTTTTTTTTGTCAAATTTTTTTTTAATCGTCATCCCTATTAACCGACTATTTGGAACTAAAATATGAATGGTTTTTTTTTTTTAAACATGAATATACAATACATATTGGGCTTTATAACGTGCGGTGTGACGTTCTAAATGCTTTCTCGTTATCTTCTGACAACAAGCAACAACAACAACCACTTCTTCTAACAATTTTTCTTTCTATTTTCTGTTTTGGATAGTTTGTATAATAATAAACACTAGTTGACATTGTTTTATATGTAGAACTAAATAAATTACTTATTAATAACAAAAAAACTTTCTGTTTTTTATTTAAACTTCCCAGGCTTTTCTTCTGCACATTCGTGGACGGAACCAGTATTTGTTTGGCCTTCGATGGCTGGATGAGAGTTGCCAAATCGAGTTGAATAGCGTGCAGTAGGGAAGGCCTATGTCCAGCAGTGGACTGCTATAGGCTGATGATGAGACGAGATTACCCCATACATACAAACTTTACTACAAGAAGCATTGTATAACAGTATGAGAGTTTTTCACCTTACGCTCATGTGAATGTAGCGAAATGGCCAAGCCACATATTTTGACTAAGGTGTTGCCAAGTTAGGCCTTGTAGAGTTAGGGCATGTAGAGTTAGAAGCTTGGCTCTACATGAGATCTGATTACTTTTTGACAGTGCGAGCTACATGGTCTCGTCTTGGCAACATTTAACATGAAATGTTTTTGTGGGATTAAATAGTCGGTTAGTTAGTCAGAAAGTTCCATTTCAAAACGTAGATCTCTATGGAGAGGAACGGGCAAAAAACTCCAAGGACACTCTTCTAAATCAAGATATTGCAATATCCTGGGTATATTATTCTTGTTGCTTCTATATGTAAGGACA
This sequence comes from Apamea sordens, assembly GCA_945859715.1. NCBI lineage: Eukaryota > Metazoa > Arthropoda > Insecta > Lepidoptera > Noctuidae > Apamea > Apamea sordens. Next base: position 6,643,830 of record OX244002.1, read on the forward strand.
ATATAAAAAAAAACAAATGATATAACATAATGTTTTCATTTATACTCGTATATTGACAAGGAACCGTCATGATATTAATTTTTTCAAAGAGTACCCTTAGAGATTCGCGTCTACTGAGGCTCTGACAGCCCTCTTTTGCAGAATGAAGATAGAATCAATATCTGCAGCCCGTCCCCACAGCAAAATACCGTAAGACATGATGCTATGAAAGTAACTAAAATAGACCAGTCTCGCGGCATCCACGTCTGTTAATTGACGGATTTTCCAAACAGCGTAAGCGGCTGAACTTAGCCAGGGCGGCTAAGTTCAGCCGCTTACGCTGTTTGGAAAATCCGTGTCCGCAAGTGATGTTAAGTGAGGACCCCACTGTAACTTTGAGTCAAGCGTGATCCTTAGGAATACCGTATTTTCTGCGAATTCAAGTATCTTCTTATTCAATACAACGTGAACATTCACTAGTTCTATAGCATTATTTACGTCTACAAGCTCCTGTGCACGTCTGCTTACTTAAAAACCGGCCAAGTGCGAGTCGGACTCGCGCACAAAGGGTTCCGTACCATTATCTATAAAAATCATGAGTTGATTGAATGAAAGGTAAATTGCGGTTTACGATTTATGACGTATTAAAAAAAACTACTTACTAGATCTCGTTCAAACCAATTTTCGGTGGAAGTTTACATGATAATGTACATCATATATTTTTTTTAGTTTTATCATTCTCTTATTTTAGAAGTTACATGGGGCGGGGGACACAATTTACTTTGGAAGAGTCTCTCGCGCAAACTATTCAGTTTAAAAAAAATGTTATTAGAAACCTCAATATCATTTTTGAAGACCTATCCATAGATACGTATGGGTTTCGTTTCGGAAAAAAACGTTCCGTTTTTTGCCATTTGGCAACGGAACCCTAAAAATCAGTGATGTGACATCAGCAAATAACACCATTTGTGGTCGGTTTTTCAATTAATGAGGTAAATTATGTATATATAGGTACTAAAAACACAAAAACACTGTATTGTTAATAACAATGAGGTCACTATATGAGAACCGAATCCGCCATGTTTTAAGTCACTCTCGCGTCTTGTAACCGCTAGTACGCATTAAAGCTTAGTCGGGTACCTACTGAAGTGAGTGTCACACGTAACATACTGACTGCAGCCATGAAGTTAATTGTAAGTTTTTCAATTATTTTCTGACCGCGTATTATGTAGTTTGGCAAAATGTCGGAACAGCGGAGTAATTGTGTAGCATTTTGACAGTTCAAAAACATTCAATGCGATATTGACGTTGTTGAGCAGACAATTTTTTCGAACATATGAAGCAATGGATTAGCTATTGCTAATCCATTGCATCTGAATGATTTTGAAGGATATTTCCTTCAAAATCATTCAGATCGTGTTTTACGAAATTGGGGTGCCGGCGGACGATCCGTCTCGCCCGCGCTATAATATATTATAAATGGTTCGATAGTTTTATTCTGAGTAGTCGGTAGTCTGAAGTTTTACATAAACCTTTTTTTGAAGTTTTAGTTGAAGTATTTCTGGAATACGAACTGTTTTAGTAATGCATAGCTGCTGCTTGCTAATTACTTGGTGAGTGCTTCCATTGTTGTAATCAATTCGCTCTATTATCGAACTTTCACGCGATACAAATATAAAAGATAGGTTTATACTATTTACATGCTGGCTGCATGCCATGCGCATAATGTAACATCCGCGGGGCCTTATTTCTATAGTAATAAACCTAAGGCCTAACGGTTAGGCCTTAGCGGGATTGACATCGGTAAGGGAACCGATGCGAATCCCGCACGGAATTTGCGACGAAATTAGCTTGCGCCGATTTTGTACTAGCATGTAAGTATGAAGGTGTTCAAACTTGCGCGCATACTAGCTTGACTTGTCGCGTCCCGCATCTCCCGTCCCGCGCAGCAGTATGGTCAGACCTTACATAAAAACCAAGCAGCACAGCAGCCGTGTCAGCGGTTCATTAACGCAATTTTCAGTAAAAGCTGGCAATTCCTCCATCGTTAACAATAGTTATTTGTTACACAAGAGTGCAAAGTTGCTTTTTAACCGCGTGTTCAATTTTGATGACCGAGCAAGCGAAGGATTCTAAAATTGAATCACGAGCGCAGCGAGTGATTCAAAATTAGAATCCTGAGCGTTAGCGAGGGAATCAAAAGAGCACGAGGTGAAAAATCTTTGCACTCGAGTGCAACACGTAACTTTTCATTCCACCTCAGCGAGGAAATGACTAAATGCAAAAAAAAAACGTTTACAATCACAAGATAGGTACACTTTTATTTCAGTTTAGGTATTAATTACTACATTATGACAGGTAAGTATTACAGAATAATCTTTAAATTATAACAAAATAATACTAAGGTATAATTAAGAAAATTTTAAAGTAACGTTGCTACAGTTATTTAAATTGAGTGTAATATGTATTTTTGTTTGGTACTGTAATATTGGTGTTAGTCACTTGTGTACTGTTTTTCGGTAAACTATCTGTCATACTTAATAGTTGTACCGATTCATCGGATTCCCTTGGCGTGAATGTTGGAGAGAGAGGGAGATGGTTAGGTGTTTCATAACGGCTTATTTTTGATGTAGAAGGGCCAGTCCAAGGATCCGATTGAGGCTCTTTCAGTGTAATGGCTCCTACGATGCCTTCACATATTTTAGACTTATTTCATCATCAGGTCATTGTTTCCGACGAACTTCAGCCACACTTTTGGCTGAAGTTCGTCGGAAACAATGACCCGTGTACAACAGGGGTTCTGGAAGTTCAAGAAATGTTGCTATTTCTCGTGGGAAACTGCCAATTTTATTAGTACCCATAGGCTGTCTAACACACTTTCCATTGCGATACTGTAGAAAAAATCGATTGATTGGAGTGTTAGGCGGGCGTAAGGCTTGATATTTCTCAACAATCGTTACGTATTCCTTGCGAATGACGAAGTTGCAGTCTCTTTTTGTCTTTGTATTAGGTAAATTAATTAATAGTAAGTCATCTGAATGTTTCTCAATGTTTTTGACATTAAGTTGTGTTAGTTCATTAGTTCGACATGCTCCGTTTATTCCAATAATAAGAACAACCTGTAACGTAAAGAGTATTGTAGTAGATAAATGAATAAAATTGATATGAACGCATAATTATGCCTATCAACATCTACTAAGTATACTATTTAATTGAGATTAATATACTTAAGTAGATACTGAATGTGCAACTGACTTACTTTTGCCGCCAAATATACGGAATCGGGTGCTTCGTTAAGAAACTTTTCAATATCAGATACTGTGAAAACCTTCGATTTTTTTGGTTGATGACCAGATGAGGCTCTTTTTAAAAATGCCACTAATTTAGGATAGGTATCGATATGTTTGTCTTTTTTCATCTTTATTGTTGCTTTTAGCATCGAATACGTACTCCATAGAGTGCTTGCTTTCTTGTTCTCGGATAATTCTATAAAATATGCCAGCAAAACGTTTTCTGAGAAAGTTTTGGCTCCTTTTGCTAGTCGCCACGTGTTGAACATATCGTACTGTTTTAAATACTTCTCGCGTGATTGTTGAGGGAGAAAGCTCATTTGCGCATTATTAACCGTTTCAGTCAATTCTGTTGGCGTCAAGCAAACTTCCTCGTCGCTAGAATCACTCATTTTAGTTTTTTCACTTGTTTTCAAGTTTCTTGTTTTTAATATAAGATTTAACAATGACGTGAAAAAATGCCGCGTAAAGAACCGCGTACAAAGCAAATTGAAAAAAGAACACCAAGAAGGTTCCGAGTCTGAGTTTTTAACAAATTAAAAAAAAGTTGTATGATATATTCGGCACCATAGAGGTAGCAGTAAATAGGTTTAATGTTTTTTTTAATTCACAAACTTAGTGCACACGATGTTCTAAATTCAATTTACTTTATCCTCTAGAGAATAAAAACGGCTTTTCCACTCAGATATTGAAGATTAAAAATACTCTTTCCGAGATGGTGGGATGAAAAACATTTTGTGTTTAAGCATAATACTTTACATCAGAAGGCCAATTCACGTAATTCAAAACGTTCAAAATCTAGTCGCAGTCTCATCTCAGCGACAAACAAATGTCAAAAACTTGTCAAAATGTAGGAAAATTAGAGGTGTTTTTGACAGATTGAGACTGAGATCAGACCGTGAATGTTCTTAAAATTACGAGAATTGCCCTTCAGAATGTGAACGTTCTTAAAATTACGAGAATTGCCCTTCTGACTGTGAACGTTCTTAAAATTACGAGAATTGCCCCTCTGCGTAGTGAAGTTCGAAACCAGCCTGGCGCTTTACTAGTAAGGATACCGGCAATTATTCTAGATCCAAAATTCCAGCGCTTACAATACCTGAATGGCTCATCAAAACATACGGACATGAAGTACTAAACAAGAGCATCTCGTTTGATGAAATCCTTATCATATTGTACAAGCAATATGTACGGACACACATAATATTACGCATAAGTGACAGCAATGCCAACCTAGGCAATTGCTTCTCAAAATAATAAACAGTTTCATGAAGAAAGACTTTCTAGACGTTTTTTTTTATACAACTCTACTTTATTTTTAATAGGTAGGGGTTATCCTGAGTTTGGCGCTTTTGGAGTTATTCCACTGTGAGTACCTTTTTATTACCTACCTACTTTTTAAATTAATTGTTTTTTGTAACCGGCAGAGTCTGTAATAAGTGTTATAGAATCAAGTTTTTCTAATTTAACAGACAGCTATGCTGCTGGGGAGTTGGTTGAGCCACTTCTTCTTCCCAGCGAAAGCACTAGGTAGTGGTGAAGGGTGTTTTAGGGGACTATCTTGTGTAATTTTGTCGTTAGAAAAGTGCTGATTCTCAGCCTAATTTGAATAAATGACTTTTGATTTGATTTGTTGGGCCCATTGTGCACGACGCTACTCAAAAGGAACGTGTTACAAACTCAAATCACCAATGAGTAGCCACAATGTCAAAGCACTAGTTCAATGGAGGTACACGACGCAACCAATCACAAACTAGTTACTAACACGTTAGTAAGTCGCGTGTACGGTAACGTTAGTGTGCATACACACGAGCGACACGTTGCCGCGTTGTCGGCGACGCGTCGGCGGCTGAAGCCAACACGCGTCGACTAGGGAATAGTCCCGGGAAATCCCGGTCCCGAAAATCCCGGGAAATCCCGGGATTTTTGTATAGACTAAAGAACCGGGACGATCACACCTCGTCCCGGGACTTTCGGGACATAGTTGAAAAGTATAAACTTAAATTAAGAATTGAGTTTCCCCATTCAGATATCATAATAAAAGGTTTCTTACTAAGATTTTATTTAAAACTAGAGGTCCGCCTAGCGGTTTCACCCGCTGCTACACGTTTTTCCGAGCGAATGTGGTCAAAAACGCCTTTGTTACTTAGGGATCTTGTAGCTTTTTAGTGGTGAAAGAATTTTTAAAATATAATCAGTAGTTTTTGAGTTTATTGGTTACATACCTAGAATACCTACAAAAAAAAACAAATCTTTCCTCTTTGTAATACCTAACCTAATAGTGTAGAATCTACACTGTACTTAGATAGTGGTTCGCTCATCGGTTTACCCGGTGCTTGCTACTGCTGCCCGTTTTCCCGTCAGAATAAGGCGTTTTCCCGCGGTAAAACAGTCTATGTCACTCATACTCAGAGTTCAAAAACACGCACAAATAGCGTTTCTTCGATAGCTGGTCATCTACCTGAAGAGCCTTCATCACAAAATCAAGAAAATAATGATCTGCACAGAGATGCTATATTAACAAAAAAAAACTTGAGAGGTGTCAAGGGACACCCGGATGGAACGAAGTTCCTTTCGATTAATTATTATTATTTATTATGTACAAAAAAACTGTATACACTCAACAAGAATAATCGTCGCGACACCACACTGTTCAATGCGAAATAGAAAGACGAAACGAAAATAACTGGCTTGCTTTCTATAAGAGAGAGAAAGAGAGAGACGGACAGAGAAACACGCGCACGCCGCACGGCTTACAACTATAGCAAAAAGTGTCGTTCCAACTTTTGGTCTTAATTTTTTCCGTCTAGCCCCCTTTCGCAACGCGCGATAAGGAACTTCGTTCCAAAAGATGAGCTTAATACTGAAATACTGAATGCTACCAAACATGTACGAGTTCGAAGCGATCAGGAAGATTTAAACACTACAATTACAATAGAAATGGCTCTTTTTGAGAATGGTGGTGATCGTGGCTGTTTTCTGTCGTTAGCTTATGATCACCTTCTGACGATCCCTCCGACCAGCGTGGAGCCCGAGAGGATATTCTCTGCAGCAGGATTACTGTGCAGCAAAATAAGATTACGCTTAAGTGATAAAAGCTTAGACGCACTTATTTTTTTAAGAACCCATTATAATGAGCAAGACAGTAAATAATTGAACGTTTTCATATTTTGTTAATTTCATTCCTTTATAACTTTTTCATATTTTATTATTGTATATTCCTTAAAGATAAGCGTCTCAGTGATATGATAACTGCTGAATGCTGATGATGACTTGGTTTATATTAGAATTAAGAAAAGGATTTATGTTATATTTTGTTTTATGGAAAGTAACTATGTTTTTGTTGATTGATATTGGAATATAATTTAGCTAATAATAATAATAGCGAGCGTTAAATGCTGATTTGACTTGTTGTTATCTTCTGTTGATTATTTTTTCAAAGTATAGTAAATGGTTCCGTTTACTAAAGACTAAAGACCTATTAAAATAAAAATACCAGCAGTAGGTAAAAAAATACCCAAAAGTCCCGAAAGTCCCGGTTCTCCCGGTTCCTTCAACAAGTAATCCCGAAAATCCCGGGACGCAAGAAGAGCACCGGTTCTTCATTCCCTAGCGTCGACGCTTGCAGTTGCCTCTGTCATAATAAAAGCAAACAAGTAGGTCAACTCAAGCCCCGAGCGAGCGATAATAGCCTAAACTCGTAGGGCTGTCACTTATACTTTATTCAATCGTCAAAAATGCATAGTCAATCTCTATACAAAACAATGTTCCCCTGTAGGGTAAGCATCAGGGACCTTTAATACAAAGTTTTTTTTAATTATTTTTTCTACACACGGCTACACATCAAGCTATGCATAACCAGTATTAGCTGACCGTTCATTGTGAGAAAATATCATACAAAGTGACGCCAAGACAAACTGGTTTTATATAGCTTGACGTTTAGCCGTGTGTAAGTACATAGACCAGAAGCCGACTACATTTTTTTCATTGCCTACGTCATCTTATCTGTTTAGTTATTTGAAAAATTCGATCGAAATATGACTAATAAAACCGTGATTTAACTGAATCATGTATTTATTCAAATAAAATGAAATGATTATGAAGTCTTTGTAGTTAAAGGAGGTAGGTAGGTACACGTACAAATTATTTATTACGAGCAGCAGGGCAGCGGCGAAGCGTGCGCGGGCGCGGGCGATATTACCGGCGTCACAGCCACGACTGGCGCACCTTTAGCAGCGATAAATTTTGTCAGTGTGTGCGTGCGACGACGCATACTTACGAGCGCGCTCACATACAAACCGCGCGCGGTGCGAATGTATGAAGATGTCGTACTTGTTTGCTTTTACTATGCCTCTGTCGTCGACGTGTGTCGCTCGTGTGTTTGCCACACTTACTTTCGGGTAGCGTATACGATGGGCCTAATTCATATACACCGTTAAATTTTGATCGTTTTAATCCTTAAAAGGGGTCATTGTACTCATCATTATGAACAACTTTTACTACGGGACCAACCCTGAAATCGTGAAAAAAAATCAGTTGATCCATACATTATGTCGAGTTATGCGAACATAAATCTATGGATCAACTGATTTTTTTTCACTATTTCAGGGTTGGTTCCGTAGTAAAAGTTGTTCATTATGATGAGTACAATGACCCCTTTTAAGGATTAAAACGATCAAAATTTAACGGTGTATTATGTCACTATGATTGATATTACTTCAGAGTAAATAATAAAATAGTCATTGTTGTTTCTACTTACCCCCGTGGGAAGAAGGCAGGAGTGTAATCAGTCGGTATGTAATTAATAAATATACAGTAATATTCTATCAATCGTCGAAAACCATGATTATGTCGTAGGGTTCTGGCTTGGTTCGATCCCCGAGACGGCTTCGTTGTTAGGGCGCGTTCACATTTAACGTCCGTTTTACAGGTCCGTTAAAACGTGTATGTTATTAGCATATGTAGTTGTATGAGCCAGTTCACACATAATACAGTATTTCGGATCCAGTATACTGATCCGATCTCTTAAAATCAGTCCTGTGTGAATACTATCTCCAGTAGCGACGGATCCGTTAAAAAGGATCGTGTAAAAACGCACGTATATGTGAACGCGCCCTTATTTGGTTTTTTCCATAACGACTTTCATATTAGCATGCAGCCGAGATTCTTGATTTGTTCCCTGTTAATGGCAATAATCTTACGGGCCTGATATTATTATAATCTTATGTTCATTATGCACGCATCCATCCCCGTTCACAATTTAATTTCCAAAATTTATACGTGTTTTGGAAAAATAACTTTAATACCCACACATAAAGTTCAGTTTGCGTTGAAATTTACGTGGAAATAGGCACATCAATTGGAAACAAGGACTAGAATAAAAAATACATGCTAATGTTCGGTACTGTTAAATTTCAGGTGCACCATTGATTGGCAGTGAAGAAGGAAAATATAGGGAAACTCACACTTCAAGCAGTTGGGGCTACAACGCCGGTCTTGATGCTAACATTGGTTTAGAAGGAGGATTTAAAGATGGTCATGCAACACTAGGAATTAAAAACCACTTCGGTGTTAACGTCGGGGGTCACAAGATGAACGGTCAAAATGATCTTAACCACGCAATTGCTGCGGCACCCCCACCAAACAACTTCGGCTCAGGCTTTGGCTACCCGTATGGCATGCCGAATAATCCAGCAAATGGCTCACCATACTACATACAGTATGCTCCACAAACTCCACCACAGTATCGACAATTTCCACCACAGTTCGCTCCACATCGCCCACAGTACGCCCGGCAGCAAGCGCTACAGTTTGCCCCACAATATGTAAAGCAGTATGCTTATGCACCACAGTACTCCCCGCAAAATTCCCCACAGTACGCTCTAAAATACGTCCCGCACGGTGCCCCACATTATGCCCAAGCGAATGAAGCTCCGGACAATTCGCAGCGTACTATTGATGAAGAAGACGTACAATAAGTTGGTTTCGGATAATCAAACACCAGTTAGTTAATTCAGCGAAGCCACATAACGCGGCCCTTATTGTAGCATCCATATTTACGAGTATTTGCATATTTATTTATAACACAATAAATCGGTAGACTGCAAAATTTTGAAATATAATTTTTTAAAGCATTCATATCTCTACACTTTGCTATATTGATAAACCCTTGCAACTCACTGTCGCTATACATAGTTAAATAAATAAATAGCAGTATTATTTGTTATTATTTATTTATCCTCACACTGGAACGCCATACGGCAATTACACCAATGGAGCAAAAAATCACTTCATGTACTGCTTTCCTTTCATCCTGTGCGCGGTGGACATCGAACGAGTGGCGATGGATCACGTACGCTCACACAGTATAATTTACTACACGTGTAAATAAGGTTGTCTGTGTCTGTCTTAGCAAATAAAGTTTTCTAAACTAAAATTTGTATTTTTTCTACATTCTAGATCCTACTGCTCAATAAAACCCAACATTTTGTTGAGTGTGTGGAGTTCCGATCTTCAGGTCATCGCAAACGCCTGACGCATATCACTTAGAACACAGTCATTTGTTTTCGTCCAACTCATAGGTTCTCCACGTGGGAGATAATGCCCCCTGTTGAGGATTGAAATGATAATGTCTCAACTTCTTGTAGTTAATAAAATATATTGTATAAAATGAGACGGCACTTTACATTGTACCTATAATGGCGGATACGCGCGATCGCGACATTAAAGATCGTACGTGCATGCGCAAACGCTGATTCGGCCAGAATCAGCGTTCTACAAGAAGTTGAGACATTATCATTTCAATCCTCAACACCCCCTCGTGGGCCTTTGAGACTCTCAGGGGGGCAGAGAACACCTAGAGAAAATTATATATCCAATCTTACGACTAAATAATATTACACGTTTAAATATAATCGTGGCAATAGCTGATTCAGATTCGCGACAGACGGTAGTAAGTAAAAAAAATGGGGGGCAAGATAAAAATATACTCTCAAAGTGCGTGGTGGCCACGCACTTTGAGAGTATATTACGCAAAACAAGGTTGTGTTTCGCACCAACATACACGCAGCCGGCACGCGTAGGCGACGTGACCGACCTGCGCATCGTCGCCGTCGGCGAGTGAGCGGCGCTCGGCTGTCGGGATCGCACCCAACAAACACGCAGCGGGCACGCGCAGACGTGACCGACCTACGCGTCATCGCCATCGGCGCGTGAGCGAGGCGAGCGCCGGCGGACAGTCGCTTCCTCGGAGACCACCGCGACGGACGACAACTCTAACGACCGTTAAACCGGGACAGTTGTAATTTACAGCAAGCCTAAAGTATACAGTCCGCTTTTATTTATCCCGTATCGAACAGTTGAGAACCTATGGACTCTAACTGTTAACTTTTGCTGAATGATGAACTTCGAACTAGGCGAACTGCCTTCTTCATCTTTTTCAGGAATATGCTGGAAAGAATTGATTATAATAAAAGAATGCATAGGAAAAGTTATGTTTAAAGTAGAAAACGATTTGCAACATGACTATGGAAAAGCATGATTTTTGGTGATTCTGAGGTCAATTAATCAAGTACCTATTCGCATAATTAAAAGGTGTGATATGTTTAACACACTCGAATTATATCCCTTCATCCAAATCTGTTCAGCCGTTTTTAAGCGTAAAAAACAAACACACAAGAAATATCTTTTCTCTTTCTAAAAATAGATAATAATAAAAGTATCAATTGTAAAATGCGGGTGTACTATACGTTCCTGCCTAACCTTTCGGGGGAAAAAAGCGTGGTGGTACATGCTATCACAGGTCATGTTCTGTGAGAGATAACCTTCGTATATAAAACATCGTTGAACGATATTCATTCCTAAATAGCAGTTTGATATTTGCTAATGACTGACGTTTGTAATAATAATCATGAAGTTGAAAGTAAGTGTATTTTTAATTTAACTACTTAATATCGGGTCTAGTTTAAATAAAACCCGTGACGCTTGAATTGCGATATCTTGCACCAGCTGCACCCCGCGGTTTCCCCCGCATAAGTGTCGATCCCATGGGAATATCGGGATAAAAAGTATCCTATGTGTTATTTTGATGTATAACCTATATATATTACTGTAAAGTTTCATAAAAATCCGTTCAGTAGTTTTTTCGTGAAAGAGTAACAAACATCCATCCATCCATCTTTACAAACTTTCGCGTTCATAATATTAGTAGGATTTAAGTTTAATTAATAAGTTTATTACCGATTACTGTAATAAATGCGAGTGTTATTTATCAACTTCATTGTGCCTTTTTATGCGACTCGTCTTGGCGTAAAATCTGTTTTAAGGGTTCTATAGACATAGGGTGGCAACGAGACCCTAGCGATATAACTGAGCCTCAGCTGTCCGTCCTTTCGTCCGTCCGTCTGTCTATTAGCGGGCTGTACCTCCACAGTGTCTAAGTATATCTTGCCGCTTTAATAAAAATAAAATATCCATACAAGAAACGTGTTTTCGGCGGTTTTTTATTAGCCCTGTGGTTCGGACCTCTACGTTTGCGAGTCCGACGCACACTTGACCGCGCTGTGACCACTTTTTTATTTTAATTTTAATACGTCGTAAATTTTACAGGTGTGCAGTTTTCTGTTACTGGTGATTCTGGAAGAATCTTATTGTGAGTATTAAAACTACGAAGTGCTGATTTTTCCAACGCCAGATAATTTTATCGGAGGAATCATTATAAATGTTTGACAATTCATCCATGCAAAAACTGTCAGACGTCAATTTTATTGTACGAATAAAAATTATTTGTCGTTTGAAAAATCAGCCCTTAATACTATGATAATCTATATCTATACTTATAATAAATCTGTAGAAGTGAAAATTCTGTACATTGAAAATATCAAAAAAATAATTTACAGGGGGTGTTACTAGACCGACACCGAACCCAAAAATGTGATTAAAAAAAAATTTGTCTGTCTGTCTGTCTGTCGGTCTGTCTGTCTGTCTGTCTGTCTGTCTGTTTGTTCAGGCATCACGCAAAAACTACCGGTTCGATTACGATGAAACTTGGTATAATTATTCTTTAATATCCTGGGCACCACACTGGGTACTTTTTATCCCGGAAAAGTATATACAATAAAAAACAAACTTAATTTTGCGGTTCGATCCCTATACCCGATTACCACTGTCTGTACTGTACCAACCGCAAATACTAAGTTTGTCGTAGGTTGGGTCACCCGCGGTGGAGTTCATTTTTATTCCTTTTAGTTTTTAGAGTTATTTAGGTTTATTTTTATATGAGTCGTAGGTATAGATTTTAATTTTAAAGTATAGGTAGTATATTTGATAGTGTACGTAGTGACCGTAGGTTATTTTATAATACTGTTAGGTAGGATTAGTCATTCGTATAGATATTAGTTTTTAGGGATTTTGCTTATTTATTGAGTTTGGATTTGTTATCATCAGAAATAGGTTTATTTAGGTAGGTATTTAATTTTCTGTTATTGAGTTTTTTTTTTAATTAGGTAGGTACTTAGGTAAAGATATCATATAGGTACCCTCTTAATCACCACTAATGAGACACAATTGGTTTTTTACTGTAATTAGCCACAAAGGGCCCGCGAGATAGATGGCATTCTGGGGAAGCACATACATTTTATCCTGTTAGCACGTTCCCGTGGGATAATTTCCGACATCCACGCGGGCGAAGCCGCGGGCAGAAGCTAGTTATATTATAAATATGTGCCACATTAAAATTATTACTTAAACGCGAGGTTCTTAATTCGATAAACACACTTTATTATTTTAATTTTGTAATACTTATTTTTGTATCAAAATAGGTATATTCTGTGCCTTTAATATTATAAATAACGTTTTAAATGACCGTCACGAAAACAGCAACGGCTAAGATGGAGACAAAATTGTATGACAAATGATATTTTGTTCCTGTAAAAACTAGTTTTTAAAAACACTAAGTTTAAATTATGATGTTTTAAAACTAGATGAGATTGGTGTAGGAAACACCAATCTCATCTAGTATTAAAACTTAATAACACTACTCTGAGATTCATTATATCGACTACTCTCAGAAGAAACACCGACACAAATTCAGAAGACAGTCTCTTTTGAAGTCCAGAATTAAAGTATGAATTCTAAGCACGGTTTTTCCACTTGCCAGTGATAGCAGCGATCCCAACTCATGACCACCAACCTCCATTTTTGTCACACCAACACAGAGCACGCCTATAGAAAAACAACCATGTGAAGTATGCACGCAGCACAATGTTCAGCGTCGCGTAGACCCAGCGTAGCAGCGTAGCGCGGCGTAGACCCGCGTAGCACTGTCTAAATAAAATTAATAATATTATTAATTGATTATCTTCCCTATCTCCTTTTATTTTTGTATAAATAGTATAGAACAATGTCGTTTGTCTAAGTATTCGCAGAATACTTCTACAATACTGATGGGATTCGATGCGATTTTCATTATCTAATACTTATTATAAGAATGTAAAAAAGTTGTGTCTTTACATTGAATATATTTAAAAAAGAATAATTGAGGGGGATTACGAAACAGTAATAGAACATGAATCTAATAAAAAAAGTCTGTCTGCTTGTCTGTTTGTACTCGCTAATCTCCGGAACTACTGGACGAATTTGAATGAAACTTTTTTTATTATCTAGCTACTAAACCTGGGCAACATATAGGCTATAATTGATTTTGGAAACTGGAACACCTGATGCAGAACCTATAAGAGGTAAACTATAAGATACTAAACTAAGTTACATAAATGGCGCCTTAAAAAAATGTTGTGTCTCATGAGCATTTTCTGCTGAGAGAATAAAATTGAAGATCCGGAACACCTGATATGGAACTCTTAGAGCACAGCTTAACTATAATATATATAGGTTTGACATCTTAGCAAAAGTTATTCAATCTGATGAGCATTTTCTGCTGCGAGAATAAAACTCGAAGACCGGAACATCTGATGTGGAACTCTAAGAGCACAGCTAAACCATAACATATATAGGAATGACATCTTTGCAAAAGTTGTTCTTTCTGATGAGTATTTTCTGCTGGGAGAATAAAATTCGAAGATTGAAACATCTGATGTGGAACTCGGAGAGCACAGCTAAACTATGGCATATACAGACATGACATTTTAACGAAATATTTTTGGTCTGATGAGTATTTTCCGCCGAGATAATAAAAATCAAGGATCAGGAACATTTGATGTGGAAATCACTTTATACTAATATATTAACATAAGCTGGGAGTACCTCCACGCGGTGAAGGCGGTAACAGTTTGGGCCTTCTTTTTGATGACGATGGTAAATCATTGATAACTTGGCTTCACTGGCTAAATCTCCCATTTATATATATATATATATATGGGAGATTTAGGGAGATTATATATATATATTTATATATATATAATAGATATGCCTTCGGGCTTATGTTATTTGAGTGTTTAATTTCCTTTTCCATTTATCTTCGTGACACGGTAGCCTACCCGGTAACGCCCCCTGCGTTACTGCAGTCACTTAGATCTTAATTGCAAAGTTATTAAATTACATTAATAACCATAACCATGCCACGAAAGAGGTCAAATCTTTCGCAATGTTCGAAAAGAGCTAAAAGATTGAAGATCATTAGATCCCAAGAGTCGAATGAAGAACGCCAGGCAAGACTTCATGCTATTCGACAACATCAGGCTGTGTCTCGCCCCGCGGAAACTTCTTCGGATCGTGAAGCACGACTTAGCGCTGATCGTGAGCGTCATGCATCGTCTCGCGTTTCTGACACTTACCCACAAAGAGAATCACGCCTGCGTTCTCAGCGTATTTACGCATCTACATCTAGGTCTTTAGAGACCAGTGACGAACGTGAAGTGCGACTGGCCGCTGATCGTGATCGCCATGCATTGTCTCTCGAATCAGAAACGTTCACAGAAAAAGCATCACGCTTGAGTTCTCAGCGCATTCGCACGTTGACTTTTAGATCTCTGGAGACCAGTGAAGAACGTGAGGCGTGACTTACGGCTGATCGTGATCGTCATGCATTGTCTCGCGAGTCGGAAACATTCACGGAAAGCGAATCACGCTTGAGTTCCCAGCGTATCCGCACATCCACTTAAAGGTCTCTAGAAACCAGTGAAGAACGTGATGCGCGACTTACGGCTGATCCTGATCGTCATGCATTGTCTCGCGAGTGAAGACAGACACTGAAAGCTGCTGGTGTTGATTTGAGAACCGGCTGTTTTTTTCATGGCCAACTTTATGTTGCTTTCTCAAGGGTTAGCAACGCTTCCAGGCTTTATATTCTGGCACCCGACGGAAAAACCAACAATATAGTTTATAAAGAATTTTTTTAGAATAATAATTGATATTAATTTCGCTTCATTATTTCGGAATGAAAATAATTCTACCTTTTTATTTTAATGAAGTTATAGCCTACCCAGTCTACAAAACTCAATCTAAGTTATACCAAACTTAATTGAAATCCTTCATCGGTTTTGACTGATTTATTGGCTGACATATCAACGCACAGTTCAAACTCTTGCCGAAATTCCTATCGGAACGAAAAAGCGACTGGATCCGCGTACGAAGTCGCGGGCAGAAGCTAGTCATTAATAAAGTTTATATGAGTTACACATCAAATCTCATCACTGCCAAGTAAACATTCTGTCTCCCAGTGAACACAGACTCTGTACATACAACTTGTACGAATAAGTATACTATATACCAGATACTAACAGTAACTATTAATTCCAGGTAAAACTACATCTTCAGTGAACAAGACAAGTACCAGCTGGGGCTATGATTACAGCCTCAATGACACCAGAGGGTTCAAGGTGAAGCAGGACGACAAAGGATACCAATTTGACCCAATTTATAACAACAGCGGTTCAGACCTCACGAAACACTACAATTCTTTCTCAGTCTATGATCAGTTTACATCGCCCGAGGCAACCAACGACAGTCAGTCGCATAGCTCTACAAATGACGTCAGCAGTGGTACATGGAATGGCACCACTAACTCTAGATCTAACAATGCTGGAGAAGGCGATAAGGTACCTAATAAAGTACTTTTCGACACATCGGCTGGTAAAAACACTACCACAGTACCTGTCACAAAACCACGAACAGAAGCCCCTATTTCAACTGACAATACACGATACAAAACACCTATCTCTTCGAACAGCTTCCCTGTTGGTGATATGAACGGATCTCCGACCATCCTTTCAAACGGACAAGTCTATAAAACAACATTCAGAGCTCCATACGGCTCACAGAATACTCCAATGTATGCAGCTCCAACCAGCCCGTTATCTTATCCGGCTCCATCATATGGTCAAGTGTACGGACCAGCGGGTGGCCCAATGTACGGTGTACCGAGCAGTCAAATGTACGGGCCACCGATGGGCCCAATGTACGGGCCACCGATGGGCCCAATGTACGGGCCACCGATGGGCCCAATGTACGGGCCACCGATGGGCCCAATGTACGGGCCACCGATGAGCCCAATGTACGGCCGCCCAACAGGCGGAACTTACGGGCCGAACGGCCCAATATACGGGTACGCGCCACAGAACGGTCAAATGTACGGGCCGCCAAATGGCCAAATATACGTTCCCTAAAATCGCCAACAAATGGGTATCCGAAAGGGTCATTATATGAATCACACCGCAATTACTAATAATTAAAACCAATAAAGTTTTCAAGAGACAATTAGTTGTATTTTTCTCTAAATAAATAATAAACAATGCTCACACTAAATACATGTTTCTTTATTTCTACCTTATGATAAACTATCTTCACAACTGAAACTAACAGGACACTAACTTACCTTTGATTTTCTCGAGCATCAAAACCTCCAGTGTATTTCTTTAACTTCTCCCTCTCATGCAGAGAAGTAACGATCGTTGACGACCATGCTAGTTAGCTCACTGACACACAAGTCAAGCCTTCGGTTCCTCGTGACTTAACTGAGTCTCAGTCCAACTTTTTAAGTAATAAACTATTATTATTTTTAATATTTGCTATTATAGAGACCAAGTAACACGATATTTTGTGAAGGTTTAAAATATACAACCCGGAGGGAGACATATAAGTAAGGATAGACAGAGAAAGTGACTTTAATTACAGAAATACTAGCTGCGCCCCGCGGTTTCACCCACATAAGTTTCGATCCCATGCGAATATCGGGATAAAAAGCATCCTATGTTAATCCTGGTTCTAAAATCAAAATCAAAAGTAATTAATTCAAATTAGGCTGAGAATCAGCACTTTTCGAACGTCATAATTACAAAAGACAGTCCCCCAAAAACGCCCGCCCTTCACCACTTCCTAGTGCTATGCTGCTCCACCCCCCGTCCTAGGCATTGCACGCGTCACCATGGAGCACGACGCCGATGCCTCAATGGATATTGATACATTCATATCGGAAATCCAGTCACGTCCCGCCATTTGGGATTTACATTCTGATCTATATTCGAATAGAAATGAAAAAGTAAAAGCCTGGGAAGGGATTTGTGAATTATATAACAATTTCAAGGACAAAAATCGTAAGGAAAAAAGCGCCGCTGGTAAGTTAACATTTTAAATACTTTGTGGTCGTGTTTTTTTTTTATATTCTGTTTTCTTGCCATGGTTTTGATCCTTCGTTCATAAAGTAATCTTTTAATATGTCTCGTGTAGTATATGATCGTAAGGTTGGTATACCTGTATCTTCTACATTTTCGAATCCGACTACATGCAGCGTGTGTTTGAAATTGTAACCATCTCTTTTACGAATAAAGTTGTGCAAAATGCAACACGCTTTTACAATATCTTCTGAGAATTCGCTAGATGTATTTAATGGGCGATGAAGTATTCTCCATTTGTTAGAAAGTAAAATGCACATTCTATGCAGCACCTAGCACGACTAAGTCTATAATTTTTTTTTTTTTTATCTAAAGACAAATGTCTTCCAGCATAAGGTCTCAACATGTATTCAGATAAACCAAATGCGTCATCACCAACAAATGAATAATTTAGTGCGTATTAACAATAACGCGAGCAAACTTTCCGTGTCGGAGTCCATCGTACGGGTAAGCGCACACGAGCCACCGGCCACAACCACCAGTGGCCGTCGCCTCTTGCTACGGTGTTGAGTACTGCTGTAGCGGGTGGCCGCCACCGGCCACACGTGTGCGTTGAATCAATACAAAAAGTATGAAAAACTTGAGAGGTGTCAAGGGACACCCGAATGGAACGAAGTTCAAAGAGAGAGAAAGAGAGAGACAGAGAAACACGCGCACGCCGCACGTCTTACAACTATAGCAAAAAGTGTCGTTCCAACTTTTGGTCTTAATTTTTTCCGTCTAGCCCCCTTTCGCAACGCGCGATAAAGAACTTCGTTCCAAAAAGCATGTGAACTGCTTGTCACTGGGCTATCGGTGGCTGTGGCCGGTGGCTCGTTTGCGCGTAGCTTAGACTGCGCAGCTGAGAGCGGGTTATAAAATGTGGCGGCTTCCGAACACCGGTGGCTGTCGCTCGCTTTTGATACTGTTAGAAAAGTGGCGGTAGCGCGCGACAGCCACCGGTGGCTGTGGTTGGTGGCCCGTTTGCGCCGAGCCTTATTGCGCATTAGTGCGTCATCCGTCATTCTCTATAAATCGTCACGCTTGGTTAGTTACTAAGAACCGATCTAAGAGAAGTTATAAGGACTAGGAATTGAATCATCAACGTCACGTTTGTCAAAACACGTCCACTTTCGGTCATAGCCCCCTCAAGAAATACCGCGATGACAAAACATAGTACTGCATAAACTGAATTGATATGCTTAGTGTCTGAGGAATAGATGCGGGGGAGGGAACCACATCTCGGTTCAACAGTTCTTTAGTTATTTGGGATCCATAAAGTACTCTTAATTATGTAGGGCCGGTCTTATTGGTAAAACAATCTTTTAAAGACAACTTTTGGCTCAAGCCAGTGGGGTCTGGGCCGTATTCAATATAACTGACACTGCAACCTTACACTCCAACTGTAAATGTAAGTTTGTATGTAAAATATTAAAGTAATATAATTAAATCTCAATATCATACTCGTTTTTATCTGCTACTTTTTTATCAAAAAATTCTTTTACACTATGAAACCAATTACCAATAAGCCATTTGTGTAGTTTTGATTTAAAGCGTTTAGCGTTTTAAGAGATTTACCATGTTATTTTAAGACCATAGACTTCTTATCTACAGGGAAACTCGACGTGTTCCTTCCAGGGCGTGATAGTGTGACCCATTTGCAACAATTAAGCACCCCATAAAGCCCAGGCGAAAATTCATGGAATCCGAGAATAACCGATTTTCATGTTTTTTTGAAAAAAATCCAGAATTCAACACTAAATATCGCTTATCTCTAAATGAGTGGCTTTTATAGCTATTCCATTAGCTACGTAATACTTTAACACACCTATTGATGTTACCAAATTTTCTAAAATATCAAACAGTTAAAAGTTAAAGTAAGATGTTTATTAATTATTTTCAAAAATCATCTACGTATTCGAACTTTGACACAAGTTATCTCAAAATTTTACTAAAACAATAAGCGTACAAATTACGAGGAAGACGTCTTCATTTAATCAGCTATGCAATGAGGTACTAAAGTTTCATAAATGTTTATAGGTGCCGATGAAACAGTCGATAATATTGGCAAAGGTCAAATTTGCAAATTGTTGAAATATTTTAAAATGATAATCGAATTAATTAACTGGTTTATGTTATCCCTTTTCCTCCTCACCACCCAGCAATCATTTCTACGTCATGAAGCTAGATCGTCGCAACCAGCTGGCAAGCTGAGACGCCACTTTCGAGTGGTTAGTATTACTCGTAGTTGATGAGCTAATCACTTGTCGCTTGGTTCGCCTGTGATTAAGCTGCTGTGCACGTACAAACTCTTAATTCTATAATAAACATAAACTTTGAGTCTCAAAGTTTATGTATATATATATATCTATAAAAGAAATAACTGTTTACTAAAACGTGCACTGACAGTACCAGACGAGTTAAGATGCTCTAAGTAACCAACAGCAACTACATTCATAATTTCTTAAGGGGCTTGTGAAGCACATCATTTTATGTCATGCAAGTAGCTCGGGAGTCAAGGTCCAGCTGCGAATTGCGATTTGCGATAGATTAACTTAATTGATTGGGTTGGACCATTACTTTGTAAAAAGTTGTCTTAGGCATAAAGTTGGCAGCAGCGAACTCTTTACTCCTACTAATAACAACAATCATCAATCTGTCGTCAAAGATTAAGGCAATGCTTTTTCTTGATCTTTCTCTAAACGACCAAATATGATGTGAAGAGTCTACCACATTGCAGGTTAATGACATGATAAATAAAAGATTATTTGTCTAAAGCTTAAAAAACCGAAGTATGTTTAAAATTTAAGAATTTATACGTGCGTACGTAATTTAAAAATATGAAGATGTCTTCAAATTTTGAGATAACTGGTGTCAAAGTTCGTGTACGTAGATGATTTTTGAAAATCTATATATATAAAATTCAAAGTCCTGACTGACTGACTGACTGACTGATAGATCAACGCACAGCCTAAACCGCTGGTCCTAGAGACATGAAATTTGGAGGGTGTGTTCTTCGTGAAGAGTAGGCATCCACTAAGAAAGGATTTTTCGAAATTCCACCCCTAAGAGGGTGAAAAGGGGGGAATTAGTTTGTATGAAAAATCTTATTCCTTGAGTTAATAAACTTGAAACTTGGCACGAATACTTATCTAAATAAATTATGAAGATTGTAAGTTTTTTTTTCTTCTAAACTACCCCCTAATAAGGGATTGGGGGGTTTCAAAGTTTGTATGGAAGAATTTTAGCGCGCAGTCCGAGCTACTCGAAACTCAGTATTTATACCTAATATTGAAAGTAAAGAATACTGTGTATCAGGGTTTTTTGAAAATCTACCCCTGACGGGCTGAAATGGGGTAGTCAATTTTTCAGGGGATGATTTTACTGCATGGCTTGATTAACTCGAAAATTTGTATAAATAATCTTTGAATCAAGTTATGAATAATCCCAAACGATTTTTCAAAATTCTACCCCTGTGGGGGTGAAAAGCGGGGGATACAGTTTGTATGAAAAATCTTATTCCTTGAGTTAATAAACTTGAAACTTGGCACGAATACTTATCTAAATAAATTATGAAGATTTTCAGTTTTTTTTCTTCTAAACTACCCCCTAACAAGGGATTGGGGGGTTTCAAAGTTTGTATGGAAGAATTTTAGCGCGCAGTCCGATTTACTCGAAACTCAGTATTTATACCTAATATTGAAAGTAAAGAATAATGTGTACCGGGGTTTTTTGAAAATCTACCCCTGACGGGCTGAAATGGGGTAGTTAATTTATCAGGGCAGGATTTTACTGCATGGCTTGATTAACTCGAAAATTAGTATAAATAACTTTTGAGTCAAGTTATGAATACATCCCAAAAAATTTTCTTTAAATTCCACCCCTATTGGGGTGAAAAGCGGGGATACAGTTTATATGAAAAATCTTCTTCATTAGGTTAATAAACTTGAAACGTTTCAAGAATACTCGCCTAAGTACTTAGGTAATAAAGTTTATCATTATAAGGTTTTAAAAACTACCCCTCAAAGGAGGATATAGGGGTGATAAGTTTGTGTGGAAGAAATTGAATGCGCGGTCCGAGTAACTCGAAACTCAGTATTGATACTTTTAACAGAAAATAATTAATAATAACTAGGTAATAAGTATGTAAAGTTGTCGAAAATTTACCACTGACGGGACAAAAAGGGGTAAGTAATTCAGTTTTTAAGGTGAGCATTTGAACTTGAAACTGTATGTTACATTTTCATGCCTAAATCACTGAACTTCTGATGTGGCATAGAGATAGATGGCAGCCTGGGGAAGCACATACATTTTATCCTGTTAGCACGTTCCCGTGGGATAATTTCCGACATCCACGCGGGCGAAGCCGCGGGCAGAAGCTAGTCTATACATATAATAAAATTGAGATAACTGGTGGCAAAGTTCGTGTACGTAGATGATTTTTTAAAATCTATACATATAATAAAATCGTAGGAAAGTCAAAACTGTACATTGAATATTTTTTTCAAAGAATACTTGGGGCGTGATCTACATATTATGCTACATATTATCATGCTATCACCTACGCGGGAGGAGCTGTGAATCTTTATTTTTCTTACGCTTTCTGTGACAGCGTGTAATCTAACGACGCATATTTAAATGTTGTTTTTGAGTAAGCCATGCTATTATCTAGCTTTACACTATAAAAACTACGACATTTAAGAAACTTGGACAGAGAAACATAGTTTAATGAATGTTAGTAGTATAATGACAATTTTGAAGCAGCGCAATCTATGAGATTTCATAAAAATCAAACCAAGTTACATGTTAACACTTTTTGGAAATTAATAATTTTAATTTGATCATGTTGGCGAGGTTAGTAGTTAGTTATTCTTAAAATTTATAGATGGTAATGTGCATTTTCTTCATAAAAGTTGTATCGTATAGTTCGTTTCGACAAATTCAAGTTCCAACAAACCCTCAAAATCTTGAGCAGAGTTGAGTTTAAAAAAAATACGCTCTGTGAAGTCGACCTGTTGGCGAGATCCCTTACGTATGACGAGGTGCCTTCATATTACACGTACGACAAGCAAAGGGGTGTATTTAACCGACGTCGACGAGGAGGTGCTGTAGAAGGTTTTCCGGGAATTTTCAAGGAATTGGGTAGGGTTTATACCGTGCATCCGAATAATGGCGAAAGCTATTTTCTGAGGACATTTGATGGCGTGGAGTATCCCACTTACCGCGCAGCCTGCGTAGCACGTCACCTTCGACGAAAACTGGGATGACACCCTCGCGAAGGCGAGCGTCAGTGACAGTCCCAGCCGCATGCGTCATCTGTTTGCCGTCATTTTGGTGTTTTGTGGAGTCGCGAACCCGGTAGCTTTGTGGGAGAAGTATCGCCATCATCTGTCTGAAGATTTTCTACGAGCTTTGAGGCGTGCTACTGGAGACGAAGTCGAAGTAACTGATGAACGCGTGTTGAACACCTGTCTCAGTTCACTTCGAGATGTGGTCATTTCTATCGGCGGCAATCCACTGATCGAATATGGGTTACCAGCTCCCCAATCATCATCGCATCAAGACCGTGGAAATCGGGAGTATAACGCTGAGACAAATTACGATCCGGGCGAAATGACCACCATACGAAATGACCATGACGCTTTGTTCTCTTCAGAGCAAAAACAAATTTATGACACCGTCCTTGAAAGCGTTGGGTAAAACCAGGGTAAAATGTTTTTCTTGGATTCTCCTGGTGGAACAGGAAAAACATTTGTTACCACTGGCATACTTGCAGAGGTCAGGAGGCAAGGCAAAATTGCTATTGCTGTTGCGTCGTCGGGAATCGCTGCCACACTGCTTCCGGGTGGCAAGACAGCACATGCCATGTTTAAAATTCCCATCGACTTAGAGAGCGCCGAAATGCCTGTTTGTGGTGTGTCACGTAACAGCGATAAGGGACACGTGCTCAAGGATTTCTCTCTGATCGTATGGGATGAGTGTACGATGGCCAATAGGAAGGCAGTTGAGGCCGTGGACAGAACCCTGCAGGGCCGGGATCAGTCGTATACCGCACCAGCAGAATTCTTGGGTGTGTGAGCATGGCCATTTTGACGCCCAAAAATGATCAGGCTGCAGCAATTAACGAATGCATTCTTTCGGAAATTGAGGGGAATGAAGTGGTCTACACCTCGATAAACACTGTTGTCGTGCAAGATGACGCCACACATTATCCCGTGGAATTTCTGAACTCGCTGTCAGCAAGTGGACTTCCAGCGCATACCATCAAGCTGAAGGTCGGTGTCCCGATTATGCTTTTTCGGAACCTATCTCCTCCGAAGTTGTGTAACGGGACCCGCCTTAAAGTCATCTCGCTCCACAGACACACCATTGAGGCGGAAATTCTTACGGGTTGTGGCGTCGGCGAGGCAGTATTTATACCACGCATTTCCCTCATAACTTCCCGTTCCAGTTCAAGCGCGTACAGTTCCCCGTGAGTGTTTGCTTCGCGATGACCATCAATAAGTTGCAGGGGCAGACACTGAGGGCAGCGGGTGTCGACCTCAGGACGAGTTGCTTCTCACACGGCCAACTGTACGTCGCTTGCTCCCGCGTCACCAGTCCTGACTCTCTTTACATTTTGGCTCCTGGCAGCATAACTACCAACGTAGTTTATAGGGTAGTGTTGTACCTTTGTACGTATTTTTACTCTTTTGTGTCCGGGAATGTATTCCTGCATTATTTTCTCTATTTCCTTCAGTCACATCTTATGACTGAACTCAGCAGGATTCCCATATAACTCTCTTCACTTGCTTCGCTTGCAAAAAAAACTTATATTTTAATGCTATTTTAAAAGTTGTTTACTTATAATGCTATAGCGACACTGGCATCTTAGGTATTTTTGGTGCTGTAGAGCCTTCACGCAGACGACGTCGCGGGCAGCAGCTGGTTAATAAACTTCTTACTTTAACTTTTAACTGTTTGATATTTTAGAAAATTTGGTAACATCAATAGGTGTGTTAAAGTTATTACGTAGCCAATGGAATAGCTATGAAAGCCACTCAATTAGAGAATTTAGAGATATGCGATATTTAGTGACGAATTCTGGAATTTTTTCAAAAAAACATGAAAATTGGTTTTTCTCGTATTCCATGAATTTTCGCCTAGGCTTTATGGGGTGCTTAATTATTGCAAATGGGTCACACTATCACGCCCTGGAAGGAACACGTCGAGCTTCCCTGTCATCCTGTATAAATATTTTTTTTCAATATTTTAAGTATGGGAGCCTCGCAGTAAGCCGTTTTATTATATACTAGCTTCTGCCCGCGGCTTCGCCCGCGTGGATGTCGGAAATTATACCACGGGAACGTGCTTACAGGATAAAATGCATGTTCTTCCCCAGGATGCCATCTATCTCTATACCAAATCAGAAGTTCAGTGGTGTAGGCGTGAAAATGTAAAATACAGTTTCAAGTTCAAATCCTCCCCTTAAAACCTGAATTACCCCTTTTTGTCAGGTCAGAGGTAAATTTTCGACAACTTTACATACTTATTATTAATTATTTTTTGTCAAAAGTATCAATACTGAGTTTTGAGTTACTCGGACCGCGCATTCAATTTCTTCCACACAAACTTAATACCCCTATCCATCCCCTTTGAGGGGTAGTTTTGAAAAACTTATAATGATAAACTTTATTACTTTCTTAGGTAAATATTCTTGCCAAGTTTCAAGTTTATTAACTAAATGAATAAGATGTTTCATATCAACTATATCCCCACCTTTTCACCCCCACAGGGGTGGAATTTTGAAAAATCGTTTGGGATTATTCATAATTTGATTCAAAGGTTATTTATACCAATTTTCGAGTTAATCAAGCCACGCATTATAATCCTCCCTTGTAAAATTAACTACCCCTTTTCAACCCGTTAGGGGTAGATTTTAGAAAAACCCTGATATATGTTACTCTTTATTTTTGGTCTTAAGTATAAACATTGAGTTTCGATTTAATCGGACTGCGCATTTAAATTATTCCACACAAACTTAAACACCCCTATATCACCCTTTGAGGGGTAGTTTTGAAAAACTTATAATGATAAACTTTATTACTTACTTAGGCGAGTATTCTTGAAAAATTTCAAATTTATTAACCTAATGAAGAAGATTTTTCATATAAACTGTATCCCAGCTTTTCACCCCCACAGGGGTGGAATTTAAAAAAAATCGTTTGAGATGTATTCATAACTTGACTCAAAGATTATTTATACTAATTTTCGAGTTAATCAAGCCATGCAGTAAGATCCTTCCCTGAAAAATTGACTACCCCATTTCAGCCCGTCAGGGGTAGATTTTCTAAAAACCCTGATACACATTGTTCTTTACTTTCAATATTAGGTATAAATACTGAGTTTCGAGTAAATCGGACTGCGCGCTAAAATTCTTCCATACAAACTTTGAAACCCCCCAATCCCTTATTAGGGGGTAGTTTAGAAGAAAAAAAAACTGACAATTTGCATAATTTATTTAGATAAATATTCGTACCAAGTTTCAAGTTTATTAACTCAAGGAATAAGATTTTTC
Organism: Apamea sordens; assembly: GCA_945859715.1. Taxonomy (NCBI): domain Eukaryota; kingdom Metazoa; phylum Arthropoda; class Insecta; order Lepidoptera; family Noctuidae; genus Apamea; species Apamea sordens. The sequence goes on from OX244002.1 coordinate 6,670,259, forward strand.
ATACAAAAGAATTCCCCCCTTTTCACCCTCTTAGGGGTGGAATTTCGAAAAATCCTTTCTTAGTGGATGCCTACTCTTCACGAAGAACACACCCTCCAAATTTCATGTCTCTAGGACCAGCGGCTTAGGCTGTGCGTTGATCTATCAGTCAGTCAGTCAGGACTTTGAATTTTAAGATTTTACACGGTTTGCAAAACTTTTTTTTAAATTTTCTCATTTGCCTCCCATTCTTTCATTCGGACATACGAAACCAATCGTTGTAGCTCTCATTCGCCAAAAGTACAGAACAAAACATGCGATAAGAACCTTCGTATTAATAACTTAGAGTAAGTTAGTACTTAATAACACACTACGACGACCCCTGACAGTTTATTTTGACGTTCAAAAGTGCTTATATGTGCCTATTTGAATGAAATAAATGATTTGAGTCTGACTTATTTTGGATAGCTATCTACATTTTACTATAGTTATATTATTGAGACTGATTGAAGGACTGAAAATTAAAATATATTATACCGTTAAGGAAAACTTAGATATTTCAATTCATCAACAAATACCTCACTATGGCTGTACTTACCTAAATATCACCGTTTTCCTTAACGATACATAATTTTGAATGAACTATGACACTTGTATTTTTATTAGATCACAGTGATCTAATAACAATACTAGTGTCATAGTTAGGTCACTTCAAGATAACCGAATCCGCCACCTTTATAAGTTACTCTCGCGTATTGTAACCGCTAGTACGATTTAGAGCTTAGTCGGGTATCTACTGAAGTAACATACTCTGCAGTCATGAAGATAATTGTAAGTTTTTTTTAGAATTTATTAATTAACAATGATTTTCTGTACTCGTATTCTGTAGTTTGTCAGAATGTCGGAACAGCGGAGTAATTTTGTAACACATTAACTGTAGCAAAGGCTTTAATTTTGACGGTTCAACAACATTGCGATATTGTCGTTGTTGAGCAGACAAATTTGTTGAGCATATGAAGCAATGGATTAGCGATGATTCAGATTGTGAATGATCGTGTGTTACGCAATTGACGAACTTTATCCGTCTGATTATAAAACGAATTCTAACTTTGATCCAAGCTTAAATTATCGAGCCAGTCATTGTATTTTTTTGAACTTTATTCCAAGCAACATAAAGTTTTTAATACAAGTGACAATAATGCCAAACTTGGCAATCGCTTCCTGAGATAATAAACAGTTTCATGAAGTAAAGTTTTTTTGGCGTTTTTGTTTTTAAATACCTCAACTTTTTTTATAACAGGTAGGGGTGTTGCTGAGTTTGGCGCTTTTGGAGTCATTCCACTGTGAGTACCTTTTTATTATCTACCTACTTTATAAATTAATTGTTTTTTTGTAACCGGCAGTCAAAAGTGGTGTCATAAGTGTTATAGAACCAAGTTTTTCTAACTGAACAGACAGCTGTGTTGCTTGGGAGTTTGTTGCGCTACTTCTTCTTCCCAGCGATAGCACTAGGAAGTGGTGAAGGGCGGGCGTTTTTGGGGGACTGTCTTTTGTAATTTTGACGTTCGAAAAGTGCTGATTCTCAGCCTAATTTGAATAAATGACTTTTGATATTGATTTTTGATTTTGAATGGAAATACGGTCACTTAAGGAGATAGTTTAATTAGTAGAAAACAGACAGATCATTAATCAAATTAATTTTCATTAGTAAAAATCCATCGGTTTCTTACTAAACTTCAACTATATCCGACGACCCTGGTTACTATATCTCCTTTGGCGACTGTACACGACGCAACCAATCACAAAATAGTTAATGACACGTTAGTAAGTCGCGCGTACGGTAAGCCGACGTAAAAATATCACAGCGGGATTTTTCGCGCACTGACACGCCGAGACTTGAAAATCCAACAGTGTGGTTTTTTGACGCGCTAGGATGCGCTCTGTTGGATTCTCAACGCTCGGTTCAACACCGAGAGTTAAAAATCACATTAAATTAATTAAAATCATTACTATAATAGAAAATTATTTATGAATAAATATATGTACAGTAGGTAATGTTCTACGAATCTTCGAGAACCAAGATTATGTCGTAGGGTTCTGAAAGGGTTCCATTCCTGGGACGGACTCGATATTATTTGGTTTTCCTTTACAACTTTCTCAGTAGCATGCAATCCAGATTCTTGATTTGTGTCCTGTTAATGGCAATATTCTCATGAGCCCCATCCCCGTTCGCAAAATAAATTCCAAAATGTATACAAACATGTGTTTTGGAAAAATTACTGTAATACATAAAGTACAATTTGCGTGGAAGCTTAGGTGAAAATACACATCAAGTGGAAACAAGGATATAGAATACATGATAATGTTAGGTACTGTTAAATTCCAGGTGCACCGTTGATTGGCAGTGATGATGGAAGTTATAAGCAAACTCACACTTCGAGCAGTTTTGGCTACAACGCCGGTCTCGATGCTAACTTTGGTTTAGAAGGAGGATTTAAAGATGGTCATGCAACACTAGGAACTAAAAAACACTTCGGTGTTAACGTCTTAGGTCACAAGGAGAACGATCAAATGGATCTTAACCACGCAGTGACTGCGGCACCCCCGCCAAACAACTTCGGCTCAGGTTTTGGCTACCCGTATGGCATGCCGAATAATCCAGCAAATGGCTCACCGAACTACATACCTTATGCTCCAGAAACGCCACCACAGTATCGACAAATTGCACCACAGTTCGCTCCACAGTGGCCACAGTACGCCCCACAGTTTTCCCCACAATACGCCCCACAGTTTTCCCCACAATATGTACCGCAGTATCCTTATCCACCACAGTACGCCCCGCAGAATACCCCACAGTACATCTCGCAGGGTGCCCCACAATTCGCTCCACAGGGCGCCCCACAATACGCTCCACAGGGTGCCCCACAATACGCTCCACAGGGTGCCCCACAATACGCTCCACAGGGTGCCCCACAATACGCTCCACAGGGTGCCCCACAATACGCTCCACAGGGTGCCCCACAATACGCTCCACAGGGTGCCCCACAATACGCTCCACAGGGTGCCCCACAATACGCTCCACAGGGTGCCCCACAATACGCTCCACAGGGTGCCCCACAATACGCTCCACAGGGTGCCCCACAATACGCTCCACAGGGCGCCCCACAGTATACCACACCAAATGGGGCTCCGACCAGTTCGAAGCGAACGATTGATGAAGAAAACGTACAATAAATTGGTTTCTGATAATCAAACACCTAATTCAGCGAAGCCACATGACGTGGCCCTTATTGTAGCATCCATATTTATTTGAACAAAATAAATAGGTGTAATTTTTTTTAATGGAATGTAATTTTTTAAAGCATTAATTTCCTTGCACTTTGTTATATTGATAAACCCGCAACTCACTGTCGCTATAAATAGTGAAATAAATAAATTACTATGAGTATTTTCGTGTAAATAAGTTAATCTGTGTCTGTCTTAGCATATAAAGTTTGGGTAGCGGGATCGTCCGAAAGGGTTACCGCTGCCCTGGTACATAAAGGGCTAAGGAAGGAACACGGGTGGGTTTTAGTCAGTAAGAGTCTGACACTCCCTTCCGCTCCACCCAGAGCGGGAGGGGTCAATTGATGATTTCCCATCCGCAAAAAAAAAACATATAAAGTTTTCTATACTATAATTTGTATTTTTTCCACATTCTATATACTACTCAATAAAACCCAACATTTTGTTGAGTGTGTGGAGTTCCGATCTTCAGGTCGGTCGTCGCAAACGCCTGACACATATAACTTAGAACACAGTCATTTGTTAACGCCCCCGTGGGTCTTTCAGGGGGGCATAGAAGACCCAGAGAAAATTATGTATCCTATCTTACGTTTAAATATAATCGTGGCAATAGCTGATTCAAATTCGCAAAAGATGATAAGTAAAAATAATTGACGGGCTCTAGAAAAAAATATATTCTCAAAGACGCGTACAGACATCGCGAGGCGTGCGACGCGAATGGTTCGTCTCGCATGCCTCAACCTGAGGCATATGACGGTACATTTATGCGTGCGTCCCGAACGACACATGCTCAATCTGAACACGCAAACCACCACGCACGGTGTTCGTCAGTAGAAACGCAAACAACACCTGTTAGTCCACACGGAGCGCACGGCTCGTACTGAGGCGGCGGGCGTTCGCAACGATCGTATGACGCGAATGCTCACTGTGAGCACACACGTCCACAGTCCACACAGCCCGAGGAATGCGAGACAAACCATTCGCGTCGCACGCCTCGCGAATTCGCGATGTCTGTACGCGGCTTAAAGTGTGAAAAATATATCCTCTATGGAATGAGCTGTTGAGTTTTGTTGAATTCACTTCAAACTAGGCGAATCATCTTTCAACTTTATTTTTATGTTTATTTTTTCGTTCATCTTATTCAAGAAGGTCCTTTAAGAATTTATTTATTTAAACTTTTCGCACAAAAAGGTACAAAGGCGGACTTAATGCCTTAGGCATTCTCTACCAGTCAACCAAGGGTGGTGAAGAGATTAGATGGCAGATGCTTTGGTTGAGAGGGACAATAATAATAAAAAAACTCTTAAAACTAGGTACACAAATACATAAATAGGTTATATACACATACATATTATTGCTATAATATATATATACATATACAAAATCAAGGGTGAGATGTGTTGAGATGACTCTAGGCTACTTTTTTTAAAAATTTGTTTTGAAAATAACTCTGCAATTTCCGCTTAAATGAATACCGACTGGTGGCCGTCCTGATATCAAGAGGAAGCGCATTCCAAAGAAGAATGGACTGAATATGAAAAGAGGAATGAACAAAGTCAGATGTATGAGAAGGACAAAGTAAGAGAAGATTGTTAGAAGAACGCAGTTTATTAGAATAGAAGAATGCATAGGAAAATGTTTAAAGTAGAAAACGATTTGCAATGTGTCTATGGAAAATCTTGATTTTTGATGATTCTGAGGTCATTTATTAATGTTTCTAATAACAATAACCCCTCATTGCGTGACCATAGGGGCTTGTAGCTAAGTAATAACAGCCGCACAGGTCGATCGATCAGGTTAAGCTACACTTGCCTTGTGGATGGGTGACCATGTTTACATACCGAGACCCCTCCGTGTCTCTGAAAGCACGTTAAGCCGTTGGTCCCAACCATCATTCGTGGATCTTTGACAGTCGTTATGGGTAGTCAGGAGCCGAAAGTCTGACAGCCAGTCTTACCAAGGGGTATCGTATTACCCAGTAACTGGGTTGTGGAGGTCAGATAGGCAGTCGCTCTATGTAAAATACTGGTATTCAGCTGCATCCGATTAGACTGAAAGCCGACCCCAACAAAGTTGAGAAAAGGCTAGGCAGATGATGTGTGGCCATACTATATATGATTCATTTTCCTGTTAGGTTTTCATAATATTATAGAATATTCTAAAATAATAATTAGGTAGTACCCAATTCATGAAATTTTTAATGTCATCATATCTAGTCACTAAACTTTATTTTTGAGATTTATACATTTTGAATCCTACTAAATATATATAATAGTAAGTATATATTATATATAATCCCCCTGACCGGTCACGGTGGCCAATCTCAACGGAGATAAGCCAGATACGCAGGAGATATTATAGTGCACAAGTGTGTGCGCAAACACAGGTGCACTCTCTGTTCCTTTACTCTCATAGTCCGATGGGACGGCAATCCCACACGACCGGGGGGAGATCAGGCGCAGGACCAACGGCTTTACGTGCTTTCCGAGGCACGGGGGTCTCACACCACCAACTTCCAAGATCCGGACTGAGAAATTCGTAATGGAAAAACTTAATAACACTTTGCCCGACCCGGGAATAGAACCCAGGACCTCATGCACAGTAGGCGCGCTAGCGAACATGAGACCGACGGGGCAGTTAACAAGTATATATTATGAATACTACTTCAGTGGCAGGAATCCTTTATTCCCAGTAGTTCCATGTAGCTAGTTCCACATGGAACTATTGCAACCTAAAAAAATGAAAATTTCTCGTACCATCAAGTACCTACAGTCGAGTTCGTTCATACATATCTGAGCATGTTCATGAATCAAAAATATATACGCAATGGTAAGTTTCATAAACTCTAAACAGCTTTGCCTTACAATTAATTGTAAACAATCTGTGACATTATAAATATGTGACTACATTAGGTAGGTATATCAATAATATTGCTACAGGCAAAGACTCTAAAAATTGTGCGCAATCCCTTGTTCATATTATTTAGCGCAAAGTTAGGTTCACAAATATCTATGAAAAATATCTTGACAATTTGAAATGTCTCGAATTGTTGTCTTGAATTCTTTGAACAATCTCTTTACAGAAGTATATCCTATAGTAATAGTTTTCTTTGAAACAAATGCAATTTAAAGTGGTCACTGGTCAGTTATGACATCCTTCATCCGAATACCTACTGGATAGCATTCTCTTCAGTCACCAATTTAAGGGCCCACGTACATGAGATTTGGGAAGGCTTTAGAAGTAGTGCCGTCTGTTCAAACATGATTGCATCAATGCGGGAACGTTTGCAAGATGTTACTGATGCCAATGGTGGATATACCAGATTCTAAAACTGGCAGCACTATTGCTTAAACCTTGCCTGGAAGTACCCTACCTTATTTTAAATGGTAGGTTTTCAGAATAACAAAATAAGAATTTGAGAATAATAAAATAAAAATGAAATACTAATGTGCTTAAGTAAATTTTATTTTTATTTATAACCGACTGATAAGTTTTAAATAAATAGGAAGGATTGATTGATAAATTGTCTGCGTTGACTCTAAGATTTTCAGCTCTCTCAACGTTGTCAGATTGATACAGTCCTATTACGAACGGCAACATTGCATTATTACTCGTACTTCTGCCGTAGTAACTATTTAGTAATCTGTGCTTCTGCTCCGGCAAGCAAAAATAAAGGACATTGCTCTGCGCCCATACATTGTTCGCCCTGCAACCTAGAGCATCGGAAAATTATGTGTTGTATTATCAACCATTAGTAAAACCTATATGATCTTATTTGTATAGCGGACTAGCTGCAGAATATTTATTTATTTAAAAAAAGTATCAGATTTTGAGGTTATAATCGAACCATAACAACTATTATATTGGCATAGTTTTTCATAGCTCCGAGTGATTTTTAAGAAACTAAAAAACAATAACATAATACATTTAGATATTTTTTGTACCTACCTAGATAATTAGGTATCCATGCAGCTTTTTTCTAAAGCCAATTGCGTAATTGCAACGTTTAAATGCATAGAATCTAATTAACATAGGTACCTGTATTCTTAGCATTGGTTTTGGAATGAGATAAAATGTTTGTGTGTTTTAATGTAAAAATAATGCTGTCTCCTTAGATGATAGTGGTGACGTAGCGCGGTAGATAGATGGCGTTAGTGTGCATCGATAAATGGCTGAGCTCTTTTGAGTGAATGTTCTAGTGATTCAGATTCAAAAACATGCAACAATTAATTAAAAATTCGATCGATTGCAATCGATTGGGCATCCCTAATCTTTTTCGATACGACTTGACGTTTGGCGAAGATGGCGGCGATTAATGTTATTAGTCGCGTAAAATACTAAATGTTCATTTTGGCATGCAGCTAGTCCGGGTTACAAAAGTATTTGCAAGTAATATCTATATGTCGGAGACGGTATGTCTGTCTCTCGTTAGCATCAGGCATAATTTAATTACTGTGGGCGTACTATAGGTAGTATTGGTTATTACACAATAGAAAAACGGTTTGCAGTTCAAATCAGATTACAATTCACGAACAAATCAGTCACACTCGCGAATCACACACTGTAGGTACGGTCAGCAACAAAAGTCGGTTAACACTTTAGTTGTTTAAATCTTAATTATTGAGCTAAATATTCTTAAAAAACATATAGTAATAGAATATTTAAGAATAATTAATTCTTTGCTATTACATGAAATAGAGAAAACCAATGTATCGCATCATTTTGTGTCAATTTAGATGATTTGTATAAGTAACAGTGTTAATTGACTTTTGTTGCTGACTGTACACATTTAACGATACGGAACGCGCGACAGTTTCTCAGCACATGTTGTTCGTACGATGTCCCATGTTTCGATAATCCCGAGAGCTCTGCTCACACCGTTCTTGCAGCTCTCCGTCCATCCCCACGAACTCAGGCTAGACTCTGTCTAACGCCACGAGATGGCGCTAGCGTTCCGAATAGTCAAACGAATGACTCCGACACGGCCATCCTGCTATACACACGTCCTCGTGTGTTAATCCGTAAAGAAATATAGCCGCAAAGTATCACATAGCTCGGTCACTCCTGACTACATTTGGTACAGGCGAAAACACAATGAAAACTCAAACAAACTAACAATAGTAGAGTTCAGAGCATTACCCACTAATCTCAAGATTACAATCAAAATAATCAACTAAGATGCATGTGTCTCATACTATCTAGTAACCTCCAGTTACTCAACTCGTCAAATTCATTTGCGCATTCCCATCGAATCGCCAAGTCACTCCTGGACTTTATGGTTTCTCACAAAACCCCACACAACACACACAACTTAATCTCTACTCTGATTCATCAACAAAACTATTACTGGACTTTCTTCAAATTCGTTAGTAATACTCTGATCCAAACTATAATCGATAACAAAAGATTCCTCTAACCCTTAGTAATAATTGGTCAGAAACTATATCAACTAACTCGTAGATTACATACAACGCTCATGGCCTGGCTGCCGCAGCAGCTAGTGACACTCATGCCAACCATATCGTCATCACTTCAAGTGATACGACCAACACACATCACTTCAAATAGAGTCTACGACTCCCAGGTCATTACTAGACCAATACAACAATAGTCTCCTTTGAGACCCGGGGCTGCACCAACAGCTGCCTATCGTCCCCTGAACAACTCACAACTGAGTTGCAGTTACGACTACAGACAAGTGCGTACAGTGTGACCTAATAGCCATGGTATGTGCTCTACTACTCGGTGGAGGAACTCACCTCATCGTCTTCTACGTTTAACTCGTTAGGAACACTACATACTTAGAGGCATCGTTTGTATGTGAGCGTACTTATACGTACACCTAGAGTTGAAGGCTTTTAGAGTATTGATTCAACCAGAGTAATGTAAACAAACTTTGAGTATCTAATCATAGCGTAAATCATCAACCAGGGCCATGTAAACACATTTTGATTATCTAATCATAGCGTAAATCATCAACCAGAGCCATGTAAACAAATTTTGATTATCTAATCATAGCGTAAATCATCAACCAGAGCCATGTACCATCGTTGTCCACATTAACAATCATTTTTATCACTAAGAGCCTTAGACACCTGGAAACCCACACACGAGTAAACCACTCTAACGCCACGGCTCTCCAGCCGACCAGCAATCGCATTGCTTTCACACATCCAGCGCATGGATCCGTGTGCATCACCCTGTGACACCACACTACGGTCTCTCCAGACCACGACCTCCGCCAAAGACAAACGCCCATCGCGTACCCACGGACTACTTGAGTTTCCTCAAGAGACACCGATTTCTACCGGGCTACGACTACGTATTGACTACTGGTACGGTCAACTTTACTACGGCCGATAGAGAACCCCTACTCGCGTGCTTCCCATAATGTAGGCTTGCTCATCACCACTGTGATCACTATCTACTTCGACTGGTACATGACCTACTGGCTCCTTTCTTTACCTATCGTGAGCATACTTGTAAGGTTAGAATTATAGCCTTTAACGTATAGCGATCACCCGCCAAAACTTTCGCTACTTTAAACGGACCTCTGAACTTCCGATCTAACTTTGTCTTCTTATCTGATTTCACTCTTCGTTTTCGAATAACACGAAATCGTCAACAAAACATCTGTTATATTAACAAAATAGCTGCCTTTGTTCTATGAAATCTAGCTTTCTGTTGTTGACCGATTAAAACTGAATTTATTACAAGAGCTTTACGCAACAAAAACTCTGTCGTAGACATGTTAATCGAAAACCCTAGGCTCAATATTTCACGTATTATCATAATATTACTTTGCAAGTAAATGTCGGGTAGAAATGTAATAAAATCTCAAGTTGTTGCTCGCTAATCACAACACTAAATATGATTTGTTCTGTGCTGAATACACATGTTTGACCAATACTAGTCAATGCAACAACGTTATTAACTCGTTTGCCAGTTAATTTGGCTGCACAACTCGCCTTTACTAACGAGCATTCAGCACCAGAATCGTAAACAAAACAATACAGCTCACCTTTATGTTCTAACGTGTCTGAGGGTAGTTGTACGACGTCCACTCGCCGTTCACGACTTCCAGCAGGTTGTCCACCATCCACTTGGCTTGGCTGCCACTACGTCTAGTGCACCCGGCTGCGATACGTCCTGGTTTCCCTCACTTGCAGTACACGAAAGGCTTCGCTCAGATTCTTAAAGTCGATCCATGTCGTTCCTTGGTATGCTATTTGCAATAGTCACGTTGATGCTGCTCCTTTGTACGTCTTATTGATGGTCACAACAAGTTGAAAGGTGGTCAACTAGCGATGAATTTTCGGCAAAACAAATCAGCTGTTGTGCACTGTTATGTTATGTTACCTTTGCACACGCCTTAGATTGTGTGTTCTAAACACGGGAACGGGATACGTCAAACTCAAACGCCGGTTAGAGACAGTCTTTTTTTTCTCTTTTTTTTTTTTTTTCAAACTTGGCGGTAGGCGCAACAGTCGCGTCACTCGGCAAAGGTATTTTTGCATACAGCCCAAAACAACATGTATCATGCTCGCGCATCCGTATCAGCTTTGTCTAGGTCGAACTTGGACAGATCCACACGATTATTTAATTAGCGTTCGCATGCTTGCACTTTGTTTTTCAAATGTCAACGGTCACTTTCACTTTAAGCGTTCTCATTTTGTGCATGAACCAACACGAATCCCAGTTCTGATGTCGGAGACGGTATGTCTGTCTCTCGTTAGCATCAGGCATAATTTAATTACTGTGGGCGTACTATAGGTAGTATTGGTTATTACACAATAGAAAAACGGTTTGCAGTTCAAATCAGATTACAATTCACGAACAAATCAGTCACACTCGCGAATCACACACTGTAGGTACACATTTAACGATACGGAACGCGCGACAGTTTCTCAGCACATGTTGTTCGTACGATGTCCCATGTTTCGATAATCCCGAGAGCTCTGCTCACACCGTTCTTGCAGCTCTCCGTCCATCCCCACGAACTCAGGCTAGACTCTGTCTAACGCCACGAGATGGCGCTAGCGTTCCGAATAGTCAAACGAATGACTCCGACATATATATCTATATACTTATAATAAATCTGTAGAAGTGAAAATTCTGTACATTGAAAATATCAAAAAAATAATGGGGGGGTGTTACTAGACCGGCACCGAACCCAAAAATGTGATTAAAAAAAATTTTGTCTGTCTGTCTGTTTGTTCAGGCATCACGCAAAAACTACCGGTTCGATTACGATGAAACTCGGTATAATTATTCTTTAATATCCTGGGCACCACACTGGGTACTTTTTATCCCGGAAAAGTATATACAATAAAAAACAAACTTAATTTTGTGGTTCGAGCCCTAGACCCGATTACTGTACCAACCGCAAATAATAAGATTGTTGTAGGTTACGTCACCCGCAGTGAAGTTCACTAAGGTTATGCTCTAAATGTAGTGCTGAAGGTTGAATTTGGCTTGCACCGCCCGCAGCAAACGCGCGGCGCGCGGCCGCCACGGATCGCTACCGTCTATAAGGACATTTTTGAACTTTGATTTGAACGGACGTGTCGAGTGGCGAGCGTTCGTTCTTATTTTAACTGCTACTTGCAATTCTAAACCGTGTTTTTCAGTGCGACCTTTTTATTCCTTTTAGTTTTTAGAGTTATTTAGGTTTATTTTTATAAGTCGTAGGTATAGATTTTAATTTTAAAGTATAGGTAGTATATTTGATAGTGTACGTAGTGACCGTAGGTTATTTTATAATAAGTACTGTTAGGTAGGATTAGTCATTCGTATAGATATTAGTTTTTAGGGATTTTGCTTATTTATTGAGTTTAGATTAGTTATCATCAGAAATAGGTTTATTTAGGTAGGTAGGTATTTTATTTTCTGTTATTGAGTTTTTTTTTAATTAGGTAGGTACTTAGGTAAAGATATCATTAGGTACCCTCTTAATCACCACTAATGAGACACAATTGGTTTTCTATTGTAATTAGCCACAAAGGTCCCGCAAGATATATGGCAATGATGGCATCCTCGGGAAGCACATACATTTTATCCTGTTAGCACGTTCCCGTGGGATAATTTCCGACATCCACGCGGGCGAAGCCGCGGGCAGAAGCTAGTAATAAAATAAACGATTAATTATTATCGTGTATGTCCGATATTTCTTGTGCACAGGGCGATTCTGGACAATGTCCTTTAATGGTAAAGGCCATTTAGTTGAATATTCAAAGCTGTATGAATTTACGAATCCTAGGTTGCACCAAATATGTATATTGAAATCTAGAGTACTTATTTAGATATTTATGTTCCGAAGAGTAGTCAGATATTTTTGACTGCACTACCGTAACATACTTATGAACTGTTTATATGATAACATAATAATAATATTCCTGGACATTTCACACAGCGCCATCTAGTCCCAAGCTAAGCAACCTAATGCTTGTGTTATGGTAACCTAATGGTTGTGTCTGATAAACCACCACTTATATAATTTTTTTTTTTGTAAATACATACATATTATAGATAGAAAAGCACCCAGACTCAGAACAAATACATGTAGGACTTACAAATATTTGTTGTGTGCGGGAATCGAACCCGCGACACGCAGCGCAGCAGTCCGATCGCTCAGCCACTGCGCTAACCGTGTTGTCAACATTTTATTGATGTCTAAGTTTGTATAGAACTATATGATCATTTTAACGCTTACAATATTTTGAAACATTGTCACTGCCAATATATTGTGTGAACTCGACTGTACCTACTTCCATGTAATTTTAAACTAGTTTTATAGCCCGACATTTTGTATCGTGACGAGCTCTTTGACAAGTGCACACTGGTTGAATACGGAGTAGGCACAGGAGTATTTATAGTAAGTACATACAACCACATTTTACCAGTAAAGTTAATAACTCCCATGTAATAATATAGGGGGTGAGTCAATTTCCATTCAACGGGCACAATTATACAGACTCCGGACTGCTACCGACATGTCCGGGGAAAGAATGTAGAAACCCCACGATGCTTGTGTCCTGGGGCTGCAGTCTCGACATTCATAGCGATCGCTTTATGACCGAATTCGATCGCAAAGTCCTGTCACTCCATTCATTACACCTGTCAATCCGGGACTTTGCGACCGAATTCAGTCGTAAAGCGATCGCTATGAATGTCGAGACTGCAGCCCCTGTGGCCGATGTGTTTACAACGCCTCAGTTTTCCCGAAAAAGATAACAGCATTCTCATTATTAAACGTAGTTAATAAACACATTTTTAGTAAATGTTGTTTTCTTACGAGTTCACCAGGTCACCGACGAAGATTAAACCTTAGTATATAAAGCGAATATTTGCGAATATTAGTAAACATTCAGTACGAGAACGTCTATTTTATTAGGAGCCAGTGTCTTTTGTATTTTAACAACTATGAAGTTATTTGTAAGTACTTAATTTTGTTTTTCTCTTAGCTATACATTGGGTAGGGACATCAACGCACAACATATGCCCATGGATTCAGAACATGATCCTGGACCCCATCGCTTTGAATTTTTTCGTCGGTTATAAAAAGGAAACTGCTTACTTTTTGTTCATACCGACGAACAATCTCAATGCTGGGGGCCTGGCGGTCAAGAATCATAATTATACTGAATCCATGATAACAGGTTGCGCGTTGATTTCCCTGTCACCCTAGGTAAGCATTCTATTCTGATTCATTGCAAGAATAACACATAACATATTAGTAATATTATGCTCGTGGTGCTACTGCCTACCCTGAAATCAGAGAGGTGTTTAGTGCAGCCACATTAGGGCAGTTACATAATCTTGACTTTTTGAATGTTGTATGTGTATAAAACATAGTTTGAAAAACCTAAGAAACACGCTTCAATTTCTTTTAATGACTTTTCTTTTAGGCGTCGTTAAGACTTTAATGCGCCTAAGCTCGATAGGTTTACTCGGAAACAATTAAAGGTTCCGTAATCCACCTTCCAATTCCAGCTCCATCATCAGACCAGATCGACGGTGCCATATTATTGTCATCAGAATTACATTCATTTCCAATTTAAAATGGATACGACCACTAAGAAGTGCGTGAAATTCGGGTTAGATTTTCTTAGGACACGATCACACGTACCACATGGCAGCGACCAAATGTAGACATGCAGTTGTTACATGTGAAGTGTCACTGCAGCTTCTTGCAGTTGCGTTGTAATAACTACAAAGGACCATGCGTCATTTTGGGCCCACTTTTTCAACATTGTTCAACAGTGATGAATTATATGTCATATGAAACCTCTTGGTGTGTACTTTATTTCATTCTATGGCAGTTAAGTTCAAATCCAGCGCGAAAATGTTTTTTTTGCGGTTTTTTTAATCTGTTTTATTTTGATATTAAATTATAATAAGCTGTCAGTAAGTAGCAGACGACACTTTAGATCGAGGATGTATTATACCTATGACTTAATTGACCATGACCAAGTAGGCAAAGACGCCATTATACAATACTACTGTACATGTCTCACGGGTAGACGCACTATCGGAAGTTGTGCCCATGTCATATCCATAATATGGTACTTGGGACTAGGTAGATATGGTGATGGCTTCCATTGACCAGCAATACATTTAGACGATTTTTTTTTTCGCATTTTCATTTAACGTACTAAAACACCAATTTCGCGCTGGATTTGAACTTAGCTGCCATAGAATGAAATAAAGTACACGCCAAGAGCTTTCATATGACATAGGTTTCATCACTGTTGAACAATGTTGAAAAAGTGGGCCCAGTGTTCATACAAAAGTGCCCATGGTCCTTTCCGACGTGGTTACGTTGTGACTAGTGTTTGCAGACAAACAAATCGTTGTGTTTTGCGATGTGGCCGGCTAATACTTACGCGTCTCTCTGGTGGTTGTGTTGTGGCTGCGACGTGTTCTTGATGTGTATCGCCCACACTGGTTGTGGTACGTGTGATCGACCCCTAACAAACACACATTCAAGTCGGCCGTGCGACCGAAGCGTATTAAAAGCATAATATCAAAGATGACCTTTTAAGAAAGCGAAGTTTTTTTACTCTAATATGAGTATTAGCCTCCTGACCGATATTGGTCATGGTGTTGCCACCGTGATCGAAAAAGGGCGGGAGGCTATTTTTAGAGTAAAAAAACTGTCGGTCGTGAGATTACACTCAACGGAAATTAGCTAGGTACGCAGGAGATATTATAGTACACAAGTGTGTGCGCCAACACAGGTGCACTTTCTGTTTCTTTACTCTGATAGTCCGATGGGACGGCAATCCGACACGACCGGGGAGAGATCAGGCGCAGGGCTAATGGCTTTACATGCTTTCCGAGACACGGAGGTATTAAACCGCCCACTTCCAAACTCCGGGCTGTTATTAGTAACAGCCCGGAGTTTAGAAAAACCAAAAACACTGCCAGACCTAAGAATCGAATCTAGGACTCCACGCTCAGCGGTCGCGCTTGCAACTACGATACCAACGGGGTAGTCAAACACATCTTTTACTCTACAATGGAGGTGTCAATTGATTTTGTAGGTATTTAATTCGTTTTTAATCACACATGTTTTTTTTACAGAACTTCTTGTTCCTGATTCTACTAGTTTTAGAAGAATTCAACTGTAAGTAACCATTCATGTCAATTTAGTACAGGTGGACAAAATTAAGAGAGCAGTGGTGGCCCAGTGGCCGCGACGGACATATAGGTCGTGGGTTCGAACCCAAGCAGGCACTTTTGTTTGTTGTAAATTATTTCGTAATTACTATTAGTAAAAGAAAGTTGGTTTAGTTGCAGCATAATGACCCTACAATGTACCCACTGCTGTGACACAGGCCTCTGTGAGAGGGAGCAGGCCGTAAACCACGTACCACGCCCCCGTGGTGCGTGGTTTACGGCCTCATGTCTTCGAATTTTTGTTCTAGGACATCCCGCACCCTAATTGCGTAACACACAATCAATCGGAATCAGAATCATTTTGAAGCAAATTGCTAATCCATTGCTTCATAAGTTCGAGAAATTTGTCTGCTCAACACGTAAATAACGCAATGAATGTTGTTGAACTGTCAAAATGAAGCCGATTACGATTGATTGTGTGTTACGCAATTAGGGGGCTGGTTTCCTCACAATGTTTTCCTTCACCGTTTTTAGAGGTGGTGAAATGAAATACACAAAATAAGTGCCTGTCTGGGTTCAAAATCACGACCTACAACTCGTAAGTTGGGGCCGATACCACCGGACCACCACCGCTCTCACCATCCAGCCACCAGCAGGATCAGCACCACTGTCGATTTAGTAGAAATTTTATGGACCCTTATCAATTTTAGGTGCACCGTTTTCGTATTGGTCTGATGACGTACAGGATTGGAGAAGGATAGGCTTCGTGACTGATTGTGGATTTGGTGGAAATCACTACCATGGCCGGTATTTTAGACCATGGGAGTGGGAATCACATGCAAGGTACCCATCAGACTTCGAATCAATTAATTACGAAGAACTGCTGTCAAAGGAGACCGTAGACAAGCCATCAAATAAGATCTTAGAAAAGTCTATTGATATCGCAACCAAGCCCTTAATCAAGCCTCAGATTGATATCTCAAGTAAAACCTTGGACGAGCCCTCCAGAAATGCCGTATACAAACCTTCAACTAACCCTGCAGAGAGCTCCTCGGAAACCTTGTCAGACTCTGCTACAGTCACCCCCAAGGAACATATTTACTCTAGGGAGATCACCCCACTCGATGACATTCCCGCAGAAAACCTATTTGATGACTGATGACCCTTTTGACAACGCCATTGACTCTTTAGAAACGGCACGAACTGTAACCAATTATGTTATGTTATAAACATTTAGATAGTATATTTATTTTATTTCGTATTTTGTTTTTATCTTATCGTATGCTTCACTGGCTGACGTCATCACGCCGACTGTCGCGGAAAACCAGTGAAAACCATAGGGTCTTAGCATTATAATGCGAGACAGAGCCCCAGCAGAAACGGCAACCCCGGCCGGCAGAAACGGCCGTTTTGCGTGGATGTGACGCATATTTTCTCCCAACTTTGTTATTTTTTTTTTTGTGTTTGTGCTCTTTCTCTGCGTCATGTTTGCCGCAAATAAACGAATTTTCTTTCTTCCTTTTGTGTTATTATATCTATTAAACATGAGTTCCTACTTATGACGGAACTTTTAAGTAGCCCATATCGGGATACCGTAATAAAAACATTAGCCTGCAATGTGTAAATGAGTAGATCTCACTTTGTAACGATTTATATGTATAGTTCAAAACTGTTAGGTGCTGCAAAACCATTGTGAGAGAAAATAAATAAACTTAATTATTCATTTCTATCAATTGTATTTTAATATTATATAGTTAATAAGTTTTAAAGTCCACTGATACTCAACATATTTTTTTATATTGCTTCGATTTACTTAGCAAGGAAAAAAAAATACCAGTACGTAAACTGTAACCATGAATTCAGCACATGATTCTATAAAATATTAGTTGTTTCATACATTTTGACACTTTTGTATGAAACAGCTGTTTTTTTTTTATGACCGACGACATATTTGGGGTTCTACAATGCTACGTCTTTCTACATCTACACATACATATACATACATACAAAAATGTATATAAGTAGTTTATCAGCCATCTTGTTACCATAACACAAGCATTAGGTTGCTTAGCTTGGGACTAGATGGCGCTGTGTGAAATGTCCAGGGATATTATTATTATTACATAATATGTATACATGAGTAAAGTGAGAGTGTGTGTGAGTATGTGTGTGAGTAGTGTGGGTTTATACATATATATGAGTAATTTTAAATAACACTTTTTTAGGATTCCGTACGTCCGAATGACCAAACGGAACCCATATAGGATCACTCGTGTGTCTGTCTGTCCGTCTGTCACAGCTAATTTACTACGAATCTACTGGACCAATTAAGTTGCAATTTGGTACACATATGAATTTCTGTGAGCCAAACACAGTCGTGGAACGTAATTAGATGATTTTTTAGTATTAGAGTCACTTTTGGGGGAAAAGAGGAAAGTTGAAATTGCGAACTTGAACTGTGTAACTCTACTATCCTTACATCTAAAGTCTATTGAAACTTATGTTTCAAATTAATATTATTTCAAATTAAACAAATATTAACATTACTTTAATGTTTATTAAGTTCATTTCAGAGTGACTAGCACTATTGAAAAAGTTATAAAAATGTTTGAAGTTGTAGTGTAAACTGAACTTTATTGAGTGGGACTTAAAGTTATTTTTCCATAAACTCATATTTGTTTACATTGTTGGCAATTAAATCGCGAATGCAGATTAGGTCAAAATGTACGGCGTCCTTTTTTTCCTGTTGATCGCTATAACCTGAACCATAGCTGCATGATTCACGTACTGAGCAATCGCAGTTTGTAATATTTTATAGCATAAGCATAATCACCCCATAATGTTCCCACTGCTGGGATTCAGGCCTCCTCTCTGTGACAGGGAGCGGGCCGTAATCCATAGGCCTCCTCTCTGTGACAGGGAGCGGGCCGTAATCCATAGGCCTCCTCTCTGTGACATGGAGCGGGCCGTAATCCATAGGCCTCCTCTCTGTGACAGGGAGCGGGCCGTAATCCATAGGCCTCCTCTCTGTGACAGGGAGCGGGCCGTAATCCATAGGCCTCCTCTCTGTGACAGGGAGCGGACCGTAATCCATAGGCCTCCTCTCTTTGACAGGGAGCGGGCTGTAATCCATAGGCCTCCTCTCTGTGACAGGGAGCGGGCCGTAATCCATCCCAACACGTGGGTGGACCTAGTGCGGGTTGGTGGATGTCACATGTCTTTGTATATTTAGTTCTAGGACAAGCCGGTTTTCTCACGATGTTTTCCTTCAACGTTTTGAGAGCAGTGGTAATGAAATAATTTACACAAAGTAAACCGCCCGTCTGGGTTCGAACCTACGACCAACAACTCGTAATTCGCGGCCGTTACCACTGAGCCACCACTGCTCAATATGCAATATGCTGCTTCAATATCTTTATGTGTAATTTTTGTACTTAATATGGGGATCATAGTAAGTACAAAAATTTAAAACTATTGTTAATAAACATTATTCATTCATAACACAAACAACTTTATATGACCATTTACTGATGGACGAAAGTCTCTTAAAAAATTTAGGAATTGCAATATGTATATAAAGAACCTATACCTACCTACTGTAGACTGTATATTCTTACAGAGAATATAATAATAGTTTAAATATGACAATTTACTGTTAATAAGCTTTATGGCTTTTAAAAATAAGGTTTTAGAAATAATAGACACGTTTTCATGTATGTACTTATTTTTTGTAATAGCTTCTGCCCGCGGCTTCGCCCGCATGGATGTCGGAAATTTACCCACGGGAACGTGCTAACAGGATAAAATGTATGTGCTTCCCAGAATACCATCTATGTCGCGGGCCCTTTGTGGCTAATTACAATAGAAAACCAATTGTGTCTCATTAGTGGTGATTAAGAGGGTACCTATATGATATCTTTACCTAAGTACCTAACTAATTTAAAAAAAAAAACTCAATAACAGAAAATTAAATACCTACCTACCTAAATAAACCTATTTCTGATGATAACTAATCTAAACTCAATAAATAAGCAAAATCCCTAAAACTAATATCTATACGAATGACTAAACCTACCTAACAGTATTATAAAATAACCTACGGTCACTACGTACACTATCAAATATACTACCTATACTTTAAAATTAAAATCTATACCTACGACTCATATAAAAATAAACCTAAATAACTCTAAAAACTAAAAGGAATAAAAATTAACTCCACTGCGGGTGACCCAACCTACGACAAACTTAGTATTTGCGGTTGGTACAGTACAGACAGTGGTAATCGGGTATAGGGATCGAACCGCAAAATTAAGTTTGTTTTTTATTGTATATACTTTTCCGGGATAAAAAGTACCCAGTGTGGTGCCCAGGATATTAAAGAATAATTATACCAAGTTTCATCGTAATCGAACCGGTAGTTTTTGCGTGATGCCTGAACAAACAGACAGACAGACAGACAAAATTTTTTTTAATCACATTTTTGGGTTCGGTGTCGGTCAAGTAACACCCCCCGCCATTTATTTTTTGGATATTTTCAATGTACAGAATTTTCACTTCTACAGATTTATTATAAGTATAGATTTCTCCAACACACAAACCAAAAACAGTTTACAATAACCACTACAGTCGGACTTTTAATTAACTGCAGTAAAATGATAGCTTATGTGTTACCACTTACCACATTTTCATCCGATCAATACAAAGAATATTTGATTGTGAACGGTTAAATTAAAATTGGTAAATTTCGAATACCTAAATTAAAACGATGTTTCATTCGTTTCATCGTTTTAATCACATCACTAGTAAAGAAATGTGGCAACATATTTTGACGAAATGACAGAAGTGTCATTTTACTGCAGTTAATTAAAAGTCCAACCATAGGTATCTTTGAAAACACAACCTGCTGAGCTTTTAGTACTCGTATCGTATCGTATCGTAACGTCTTATGCACCACTGAACTGACAAGACTCGCACGACCACTAAAATGGCGTTTTCCCGCCATTATTATTCCCACTGTCGACCGGCAGTGCGATGTGATTTTTTAGTCATGCTAAGTACAAACTCAGTCGGTACTATAATAGTCAAGTCAAATACTTTTAATATTAACCTTTTCACCGCCAAGCACTTCTATAGAAGTTCGGGATTTTCGTGCCACCAGCGCCACAACTTCTATAGAAGTTGTTCATTTTAACTATCTTATTTACTGTGATTAAAAGCTTTGTTTCATTTTATTATTTAAGATAGCACTGTCTACTACCCTGTTTTTTATTTTTCTACACAAAATAAGCCCTAGTTTGTCCTAAAATCGGCAAAAACAGAAACTCCGAATTTTGTTACTTTCCTCAGAACGCCAATCACTTCATATCAAGTTGGCCAGTGATGTGCCGTGAAAGGTTGATTTCACCATTGAAATATTTATAAATACAGAAAGTTACGAATGTCGTAAACAATTTGAGGTCAATAAAATATGAACTTAGTTATCTACTTCATTACAAAGGATAGTAGATGAATTTCGACCTTCAGGTAGATGCCGATACGTAATTATATAGTTGTTACCAATTCTTGTCGATAGTTATTTTCCCATCTCTACAAAACAATTGGTCGTCTATGCCCCTGTGCGCCACCGAGTGCCACGAACTACTATAGAAGTTGGTCAGTGACGTCATAGGCGTGCGGCTGTCAAGGTCACTTTGGCATAGTGCAGCACAAAATCGGATTCGCGCGCACTCATCTTTCTTTCTTTCACTACGAAACAAATAGAAAAATGAGTGAAGAACTTGATTCGGACGAACTTTTAAAAATTTTGCAAAGTGGAATCGGACTCGGAGTATTTTGTGGAGAACATTGAACCAGAAGATAATTCTGAGGTATGTCTAACTGGATGATAATAATAATGTTTATTTATCAAAGAGTAGGAATTCCGGCACAGATTTACCGCGCACAGATGCGCGGGGTCCCCCGCGCGCAGATGGGTAAACGGTACCGATACATGAGTTAAGACAAGAACAGAAACAACACTTAAAAAACAATGCTTTGATAAGTACACGGCTACTAGCGTGATAGAATTTAAATATATACTTACTTTCCATTTCAAAAAACACTTTAAAAACAATTAAAAATTCTGCCACTTAGATACCTACGGTAAAAAACGTTGACTGAAGTTATTAAAAAAACACAGGAATAAACAAAAATAGAAGAAAGAAAGACCATAGACCCCATCCCTGATCAGAATCGAATTCAACGTGCCCTCAGTGCCAATAACTTGATATGAAGTTAAAGAATGAGATCATGAAACAAATAGAGATGTACCCCATTCCTTATAGTTCTAATTGAGTTATGTATTAGTTTCTTTGATACTCATAATTTATACTGTTTTTTCTTATTAAGGATACTGTGAAATAAAACAAATCTGGAAATATTTAATCAGTTTTTATTTATATTCGTAAAATCAACTTTAAATCTTAACTTTACGCGTACAAATCTTATTCATCGATATGACGATATTCCCATCACTACTGTTTACTGTATATTTAGTTATACATTTATAGCTTGGCGCTCGGCGAGGCATTGCGTTTTGTGTACGTTGGCGGCGAAAAGGTTAAAACAGATTTAAGAGCCTGTACAACGGTCCACTAGCGCCACTCCTTTAAAAAAATATTATCTCGTGACTGAGAAGGAATTATGAAAATCTGCTCAATCAGCGACCTCGGTAAGTGTGTCTAGAATTTTCTAATACCTTTTATTAAGTTTCATATTGAGACACGAAGCAACTAAATACGACATATAGGAATGTGGCCGCTTTTCTTTAGATCGAATTTTGTTGCTTCGTGTCGAAGATTGAACAGATTTTCATAATTCCTTCTCAGTCACGAGATAATATTTTTTTAAAGGAGTGGCGCTAGTGGACCTGTGTGCACCCTCTTAAAGTAAGAAACCCAAATGGAAAAAAAAAATAGTGTTGGTCTGGACACCGGGCAAGGCGCAGTGATGACAGGTGGAGTAAGGCTGTGACAGAGTGCGTCCTAGGACTGGAAGACGAGATGTCGGACGTCCGGCGGCGAGATGGGTAGACGACATTGTTGCCATCGCGGGCAAAACCTGGATGAGGCTGGCACAGGAGCGTAGTGATTGGCACAAGAAAAGAGAGGTATATGCCCAGCAGTAGGAGAAGTTGGGCTGTGGATGTTGATGATGAATGTAACATAGCTAATTTAATAAAATGCGATATAATTTACCATTGATAACACTACCTAAGGGTATCGTATTACCCAGTAACTGGGTTGTGGAGGTCAGATAGGGAGTCGCTCCATGTAAAATACTGATATTCAGCTGCATCCGGTTAGACTGGAAGCCGACCCCAACATAATTGGGAAAAGGTTAGGCAGATGATGATGATAACACTACCTACTTTTACTACTGACACGTAAATAATCCAAGGCTCGATAAAAGGGTAGCTCCCCGTCAGATCAGGACCAGGCCCGTGCCGGACGGCGTGTATGTGTTCCACGCGCGCCTCAAAGAGATGTCAGCATAAGTGACGGGGCCCGATAGGGCCGAAGCCTGCCAGGGTAGCGGGATTGTCCGAAAGGGTTACCGCTGCCCTGGAACATAAAGGGCTAAGGAAGGAACACGGGTGGGTTTTAGTCAGTAAGAGTCTGACACTCCCTTCCGCTCCACCCAGAGCGGGAGGGGTCATTTGATGATTTCCCATACTCAAAAAAAAAAAAAAGGTATCGTATTACCCAGTAACTGGGTTGTGGAGGTCAGATAGGCAGTCGCTCCATGTAAAATACTGGTATTCAGCTGCATCCGGTTAGACTGGAAGCCGACCCCAACATAATTGGGAAAAGGTTAGGCAGATGATGATGATAACACTACCTACTTTTACTAATGACACGTAAATAATCCAAGGCTCGATAAAAAGCACTAAGATTTCCTCGGAAACCTCGTTCAAGTACGATACCTTAACTCTTTGTGTCATAATGTATCAGTTTCTAATAAAAGCCTAGAAATAAAAGAACATAATATTATAATGTTGCTAAATATTTATTCTTAGAAAAAATTATTATCAGGTAATGGGTATTCTGTAGCTACGTCTAATAGGTTTTCTGTGGGCATGTCATCGAATGGGCTGACTGTCGAATAGTCTGACAAGTTCTCCGGGGAAGTCTCTGCTGAATTTGTTGAAGGTATGTCTAACGGTTTGTCCGAGACGTTTTCGGAGGGCTTGTCTACAGACGGGTATACATTCCTGTCTACGGAATCGTCTACGGCCACATCTTGAGGTTTGTTTACAGGCATCTCTATAAGATTGGTTACAGGCTTATCTACGGCCACGGATTTGGCTACAGTTATGGACTCGTCTACGATCACAGACTTGTCTTCAGCCTTTTTTATGGGCTTCTCTTCAGGCTTCTCTATGATCACGGATTTGTCTACGGTCACCGGCTTCTCTTCAGGCTTTTCTACGTTCACGGACTTCTCTACGGTCATCGAATTCTCTTCAGGCTTCTCTACGATCACGAACTTCTCTACGTTCACCGGTTTCTCTTCAGGCTTCTCTACGTGCTTGTCTACAGCTACGGTCTTGTCTACAGTCATGGACTCGTCTATGATCACGGACTTGTCTACGGTCTTATCCATGGTCGTCTCTACGGTCACAGGCTTTTCTGTGGTCTTATCCACTGGCGTAATGTTTGGAATAAAAGACCTTGTATCGTAGTAGGAACCATAATGGGAACCATAGTGGGAACCGTAATGGGAACCATGCCTCCGATGCCATGTACCGTGCCGGGATCCATATCGGGAACCATGCGTGAAATCGGACATTCGATGGTACTGCTGTGTTCCATGCCCAAACCGACTATAGTAAGGAGAGCTGTGACGACCGTAGTATGATCTACAATATGTTCGACAACTGTAAGATGTGTGTGGTCTTGGCGAACGAAGATTATACTGATGTCTATGTCGTCCCTTGGCTCTGAAGTACGGAGCACCTGAAATCAATAGGGGTAACTACAGAGAATTGTACAGATTAGCTATCAGCGTATACAATATGAGATAGCAAAAGTCTTATGCAGTCACTTGTAATCAGGTACTTTGGAAAGTATTGGTAGAAATCGAACCATGACCATGATAGCCGTTATGCTGAGCCCCAGATGCAGGTAAAACATGTGCCAGAGAAAAAGAATGCATTGATTTTTGAGTGACCATCTACTATATAAGTATAGTAGAAATGCTATTCGTTGATAAGCGCATCACTTGAAAATGGCCAGCCATTTTCAAGTGATGCGCTTATCAACTGCTGATTACTTATATATTATTATTAACTGATTAAGCTATATTTTTTGTTTTAAAATGTTCGTAATAAGTACTCCGAATCGAGTTTTTATCGAAAGAAACATTGGAATAGTTTCCAGGAAAATTTTCAAATCTAGGAAAAGCTGAACGTCGCCAGTCGGGTCAGCTAGTTTATAATAAAAAGTTCTAAGAAAATTTTGGTTGCAATAGCATTTGAACCTTGCCATGGCATTGAGTTTGTTGTTAATTATCTCAGATTCTGACTTCAAAATATAGTTAAATAGGTGAAGGCCAATATTCTCGTACGTAAAATACATTCAATGACAAATCGCAATCTCAACGACAATAAAGTAAAGTAAAGCGCCTGTCTGGGTTCGAACCTACGAGTAGTAAGTCACGGCCGAAATCACTGGGCCACCACTTCTTTCTATTGAGACACTAATAAGTTATTTAAACAAATTGTGAGAAATTACTGAATTTTATTTATTTATTTATTAAAATCTCCAACGCGTGGTCTTAAACTTACAATTTAAAACTATGAAAAACGTAAAAAAACTAGTAGTACTTATATAATATCTAAAAATAATAACTACTTTACTAAGTTCCCTGAATAAAATAAAATAAAAACACAACAACAGTGTTACAGTGTGTGTAACAGTGTTGTCTGCAAAAATAAATGATTTCGATTTGATTTGAACATATTATAGCCTACTCTAATCTACACTGTAACATAAAAAGAACGTCAATGTTTTTGCAAATTCACTCAAATGGCATGTAAATACATCGATTTTTACATGAAGATCGAAGATCGATCGTGAACCCGAATTGCGCGGGTCAATGGTTGTGATGGTGTTTTGTTACTTACAGTTGTATTCTTCTAAAATCACTACGATCAGGAAAACACAGACCTGGAAAAAAATAATTCACATAATAAAATCGGAAAGAATGAAACTTAAAAGCTCCAAGCTATTTTGAACCGAATGTATGTACAACTAGTTAAGATTTTAGGTACCCGGTACTATTCTCATCATCTGCCTAGCCTTTTCCCAACTATGTTGGAGTTGGCTTCCAGTTTAACCGGATGCATCTGAATACCAGTATTTCACATGGAGCGACTGCCTATCAGACGTCTACAACCACGTTACTAAGTAATATGATACCTACCTCTTACTATTCCTTACCCGGTACTATTCTAATCACTTGAAAGGTGTCATTATAAACGTACAAAAAACACCTAATGAAGCCGAGAGTCACTTGTACTCCCCGTCATTGTCATTTCTTTTTTTGTACTGAACTATACCTGGGAGCCTTCTGCTTACGGAGATATTGAAGGTTAAAATTCTAACTTTTAATGACGTTTTTTTTTTACGAAAGTTTGTTTTAATGGCTTAAAACAACTTGAAATACCCCACGACCCCTGTAATGTTGCGGCGATAAGCACAATGTTGCGTTATATTGCGCACTATCGAAAACAGTTTTTTTTTACATCAAAAATAATAGTCGTTTCCCAGCAATTATTTTTGTGCAATGTTACTTAGGGCTAATTGACCAATTGACGTCTGACTTATTTTGTATGGACGAACTGTCAAAAATTCAAAATTATTCCTCGGATAAAATTATTTGGCGTTGGAAAAATCAGCCCTTAGTTTGATGTACAGAATGCGAAGTTGACGGCTATGTGATAAAAATCCCTTTGTTCCTTTCTTTGTCTTACAACCTGTATGTGCTACACGGATGGCCCTTGAATGGTATTGAAATTTAGTTAGTTGGTTAACATTTCTAAAATGTCAATATTGAAAAAAACAAGATGGCCGCGTTAATTCCGTTCTTGGTAGCACTCAAAAGATCCTTGTACCATTTAACACCGGGTTGTCCATAGGAACAGAGTATAGTCCTTTCACGACAGCAACGAGAATAAAGATCAGCTAAATAATAACAGCCGCACAGGTCGATCGGTCAGGTTAAGCTACGCTTGCCACGGTTGGTCTGTGGATGGGTGACCATCTTTACATACCGAGACCCCTCCGTGCCTCGGAAAGCACGTTAAGCCGTTGGTCCCGGCTGTCATTGGTGGATCTTTGACAGTCGTTACGGGAAGTCAGAAGCCCGAAAGTCAGACAACCAGTCTTACCAAGGGGTATCGAATTACCCAGTAACTGGGTTGTGGAGGTCAGATAGGCAGTCGCTCCATGTAAAATACTGGTATTCAGCTGCATCCGGTTAGACTGGAAGCCGACCCCAACATAGTTGGGAAAAGGCTAGGCAGATGATGATGATGTGTGTGAGCCATATAGCGCAATTTTTTATCTGTGGCACAACCAAAGATATTCTTTTCAAGCTTACACTCCAAGGTGACTTCAAAACCATGCTTTTTAGAATTAATTTTGTAATGAAACAGAATAATGTATTCGAAAATAATTGTTAAAAACACTCACAATTAACTTCATTGTTGCAAATATTAGAAAACACAGTTATAACTTAAACACTGACGGGAAGACCTCCTCTTACTGAACGACCACTGGACACTGATATCCACAAACCTTACTTATTATTTATACACCAATGCAATCTTCGTCGACCTGTGAACTCATATTATCAAATATGATTTCCACATTGAAGACAACTTTCTGCGAATTAATCACAACGGCTCTAATATCTTATTTATTTATCCCACGCGTTATGGAAATGATTATTATTGTTTATATTTTTTTGGATTCTGTTGGGTTTTTATTAGGTTTTTCTGTTAAGTAATTGTCAGTAAACCAACTAGCTTATGTGACGAAATGTGGGTTTATTATGGCCAAAGTGGAAAAATAAATGGTATTTCAGAAAGATAAACAGTATAGGTAGGTATACTAAATAAACTATTAAAATAAAAATATAATATCCTATCCAACTAAAACTACTAAAATACTTAAATATGGCGTCGAAATATTCCTCCGCATCGCTGTCGACTGGTAAGGTACCCAAGAGACTGGCAGCAGTACCACGTTGTATGGCAACAGGGCCGCGCCGCCCCTGTGTGCGAAGTGTGCGGCGCACACAGGCGCCAAGACAATAGGGGCGCCGCGCGCCGCCATCGAAATTATTTTTGTTACACTTACACAACAACATATTCTTTGTAGTGGAGTATCGATAAGTAGGTACAATAGGCGCAACATATGCCTTGTATATAACAAAACATATATTGCGCTGATTGTACAAGTCTCCCATGATAATATTCACGTGTGTGGTTTAATTTTACGCTTTGGGTTTTAGTTTACATTATCAAAAGAACCGCCCGCGCCGTATTTGTTTGAATAAGTTTATGAACGCAACCCGATGCGATGCGTGCGACGCAAGCGGGGTGGGGTCACGGGGATTCCCCGACTTTAAGGAACAAGAGAGCCAAAACAATTGTAAATGTACAATCATTCAATCGAAAGTGTGTGCAAGGTGCGCATTCATTTTTTTAATAAGAATAATTTCTAGCACTAAAAACAATATATAGTTTGTGTGTTAATGATTGTTTTAACGTGTTTTCTCGATGAGTGATAGTAAACAAGATAAAAAAAGAAATTAGGTAGGTATCTGGCTACCAGAATTTAATAAGGAAACAAGAAGAGCGTGATAAAAATACAACTAAAATAAGTAAACATTTTCGGCTCTACCATCCACTTCCAAAGAATCATTAGAGACAGAACAGAAATGTAGATAGGTACTCATATGTCTTTATTTAAGGAAACAAGAAGAGCGTGATAAAAATACAACTAAAATAAGTAAACATTTTCGGCTCTACCATCCACTTCCAAAGAATCATTAGAGACAGAACAGAAATGTAGATAGGTACTCATATGTCTTTATTTGTCTGTCTTTAATTTAAGATAATTCCGCCGAAGTTTCGGCCGGGCCTCTGCCTGATACACCATTGTCACCGCCAAGATAATTATCGTCACTAATACCAACTTTTTCCAAAGATGACCCTGGACTCTGGCCAGAAGTTTTAAATGCTCCTTTGACCCAGTAGGTATTTAAAAGAAAATCTGATCAAACAAATTAAACAGTATAATTTTCCGCGTGACTCTTCAGGGCGAAAATTTTCCGAGTATTATGATGAAATGCATTTAGGAAACGGTGAAAAGTATCACAGAGAGTGGCTGCTGTATTCAGTGTCCAAAAATGCCGTTTATTGCTTCTGTTGGAAGCTATTAGAATCAAAACATAAAAATAAATTCAGCGAGGGAATTAGTGATTGGCAACATCTAGCTTTGTATTGCAGCAGACATGAGAAAAGTTCTGCTCATTTCAATAATTATAAAAAATGGTCAGATTTGTGTCACGCTCTTAAAAATAAAAGCACTATTGATAGTATTAAACAAAACCTTTTAGAGGTTGAAAAGCAGCGCTGGTACGATGTAATCAAAAGAATTTTATACATATGTGGTCCAATTTCTAAGTACACAAGATAAGTATGGCTTTTCGCGGCCAAAGCCAAAAACTATACGACCGTAACAATGGTACTTTTTTAAAATGTATTGAACTGTTAGGAAAATTCGATCTTTCAATGACTGAACATAATTTTATTATACCTACGACGCGTAACTTATGATTCAGATTTCAAAAATATGTCGATCTATCTTGGAGATAAGATCCAAAATGAAATAATTTACATACACCGAGTATGTAAATTATTTCATTTTGGATCTTATCTCCACGAATGACAGCCGGGACCAACGGCTCAACGTGCTTTCCGAGGCACGGAGGGGTCTAGGTATGTAAAGATGGTCACCTATCCACAAACCAACCGCGGCAAGCGTAGCTTAACCTGACCGATCGACCTGTGCGGTTGTTATTATTTAGCCACGGGCCCCTCTAATTTAATTTTCCTGGATTAACGTCATTTATAATAGAAAAACTAAACAAAATTAATTTGGACATAAACAACTTAAGGGGACAGGGCTATGAATCTATGATAAATAAGTTGAAACATGAAGATTTCTGAAAAAAAGAGGCGCTTCATAGGTTTCGCACACAGGCGCTGTGAGGGGTCGGCGCGGCCCTGTATGGCAATACTTATCTTGTGTTACGGGAAGTGTCAACCAGCTGTTTGGAGATTTCACTAAACAAGCCATGAGAACTCGTATACATATATGTTTATCCTATGAAATTAATATCTAGATAAATTAAGATGTTTTAAATAGATACATAATTCACTAGTGCTACTCGCGCAACTTATCAATTTAGCACCAATTTTGAAGGCTTCGTAAGCCTCATCAAATAGACGAGCAATTTCAAATGTATTGAAGCTCTATTTCTGCTGTCCCACCACTTACGTGTAGCATTCATCGCTGAAAACACTCTCATTCGGTGAATACTGAGGTGGCAGAACTAACTATAAAACTATTATCAAAAAGGTTTTTTGATTACAATTATCTATTTGGTATAAATACTGGTATTCAGCTGCATCCGGTTAGACTGGAAGCCGACCCCAACATAGTTGGGAAAAGGCTAGGCAGATGATGATGATGAATTATCTATTTGGTATGTCCAGAAAATTCAAGGCATTAACAGTTTCAGTCTAAAATTTAGGCTAGCTGGCCAGGTGCATGCCATGTTCTACGCAGACGATGAAAGTTTTTATGGTATAGGTCTGGATACTTCCTCCTCCTCTTACTTAGTTTCAGGACTTTATCCATATCGATGGCGCTAACTGTGCTGGTTGCAAAAACCAAAATGAATCAACTTGAACTCTACGCGTTCCTGAGAAAAAAGGTCTTGACAGACGGACAACAAAGTGATCTTATAAGGGTTCCGTTTTTCCTTCTGAGGTACGGAACCCTAAAAATAAGATGTCGGCGAGCAAACGGTTAGACGACAATACTTCGCTATTTTGATTTTTAATACATTTCAAGTAACAATAACAAATAAATAAAACAATAGCACAAATATTTATATACCAACAGCGCTCAATATCAACTTCATTCGAGCGCCTAAATATACTTATTGCAGTATACGGGCAATTTAAGTTGGAAGTCAATTTGTTATACAATTAATTTCCCTGACTTTACCTACATACCCAAATATCACCTTAAGTCTTTTCACTACCCGGCCACCGTAGGCGCGGGCTTGCGGGCGGCGAGCAATGGTCAGCTCGCCGCCCGATAAGGACCAGCACCCTAATTGCGTAACACACAATCAATCGTAATCTGAATCATTTTGAAGCAAATTGCTAATCCATTGCTTCATAAGTTCGAAAAATTTGTCTGCTCAACACGTAAGTAAATAACGCAATGAATGTTGTTGAACTGTCAAAATGAAACCGATTCCGATTGATTGTGTGTTACGCAATTAGGGTGCAGGCCCGGATCGACGGCGCCTTGTGTTCCACGCGCGCCTCAAAGAGGTGTCAGCACGAACTGACGGAGTCCGCTAGGGCCGATGCCGCCAGGGCCGCAGGTTGTTCGAAAGAGATACCGTGGCCCCTGGGATAGGCAACTGAAGGAACACGGGTGGGTTTTAGTCAGTAAAAGTCTGACACGCCCTTCCGCTCAGCCCAGAGCGGGAGAGGTCATTTGATGATTACCCACCCAAAAAAAAAAAAGTCTTCACTAAGCCCCGTTCACACGAATCAATCACAACCACACCACATCACAGCTACAAAATGTGAGCAAGCAGTGGCTACGCGTCAATAGTGTCGCTGCAGCTTTTTGTTGCGTTGTGGATGCGTTGTCGCTAGTAGTTGCAATGTGGTTCCGTTTTGGCTGGTGGTTGCAGACAAATCTACTTCAGGGCCCTTATTCACTATGACGACTCAATGATTCCTAACTTCGATTCCACGTCAATTCCTTTGCTAATCACGCCAACTTCGCGTTCATTTCGCGCGGTTTCGTTCATTGCGTCATAGAGAATACGTTACAAGCTGTGAGTGTCGTCGCGTCGCGTCAGTCGACGCAACGTTGTGGTTGCGACGCCGCCTTGATGTGGTCGGTATCGCCCACACGGTTGATTTTGACGGCCAAATGTCGTTCATGTGAATAGGCTATTCATTTTCATACATATTAGAGCCCGTGCACGTGGTGTCGTTGTGCTGTGGTTGTGGTACATGTGATCATGTGATGAGTGTCAAGGAACAATACATTGTTGGCATAGTTACTATTGATGCCATAGTCTGGGCCATTTTGGAAGACCAACACTTCAAGCTTGGCATTTTTATGTAACGCCTACACTTATTAACTTAGCAACAAAATGCTAATGCTTAGCTATGTGTTGCCATCAAAAGCGCCTGGGTACGCCTACAGATAGGTAGGTAGGTACTGTACTCGATAACAAAACAAATATTAAGTAAAGTCAGGGACTTAATTGTTTAGCTCATTGACTACCAACTTAATTGGCAATTGTATGAAATGGCTATATAACACGGTAACTGACGTAGTGTGCTAATTTGATAAGCAATCAATTTTCTTGGTTGTACTTATAAATCTTGATTATTTATTAGTCAAATCATTATAAATAATGATTTGACTTTTACTTTGAAATCTATAGGTAGTATACCTAGTTACCTACTTCTATTTCACTATATGGTTTCTATGGTCAGACAAAGACATTTAAGGTCAGTATGGTGTCCTAATCCTAAGGGCAGATCATCGGGACCACATAGAGTTGTTATCTATTAAATAAAATGCGTTGCTCCTATGTGGCCTACATGAATGGTTCTGTTAACTGATTTAATATGCAGTAGGCACTGGTCGTTCAAATAGCCTTAGAATACATAATTTTGCGCGTGAAAGCCAGGTAATTATGTATCTATCTATGGGAAGGTCTACTAATTACCAAGCCCAGAGGAGGAGGAGGAGAGGAGTCTATGATGCTTTATTGTTGGAATACAACAGTCCTGAAATCAATATGCAAACACTGATCTTCTGATTGATTTCTATACTAGAAAGGAATATTATCATTACTCTCCTGGCCTTATCCCAATTTATTTGGGGTCGGCGCAACATGTACTTTTCTTTCTCTTCAT
This sequence comes from Apamea sordens, assembly GCA_945859715.1. Taxonomy (NCBI): domain Eukaryota; kingdom Metazoa; phylum Arthropoda; class Insecta; order Lepidoptera; family Noctuidae; genus Apamea; species Apamea sordens. The sequence goes on from OX244002.1 coordinate 6,703,446, forward strand.
AAGGTTATGTCGCTAGTACAGGAAGGGTTATACCACAAATAAAAAATATGGATCGGTGTTTGCTAACATTTAATTATAAGACAGACTTAATTGCCAATTTTTAAATATTTACATAACTTTGATCAGTCCAAAATCTCGTAAGATCTGCCGCTAACCATTTCTATGGAAGAAGGAGAAATGGATGTAGATATTATCTGTTAATTGTCTAAGACAATAGGGTATCATCACTGGGTCGATTCACTGCTCTTTAGTGGTGGATGACCTTTCCGCCGCCGTAGCCGAGGCCGCCGAGACCGCCGTAGCCGTAGCCTCCCGCGTAGCCGACACCGCCGCCGAGGCCTCCGAGACCCAGTCCGTAGCCGCCGAGCCCGCCAACAGCGACGGCCGGGCCGGTGATCACTGCACCACCACCGATGAGTCCATTACCGACGAGTCCACCACCGCCTCCCAACAGGAGGGCACCGTCCTGAGCTTGCCTGGCAACGGCGTCAGCGACGGCCTGCGCCTGGGCCGCGCTGGCGGCCACTGCGGCAGCCTGCGCACGAGCAGCATTAGCGATGCGAGCGGCCTCAACAGCGCGAGTGTTCGCAATAGCGATAGCCTGGACGCGGGCAGCGTTGGCTAAACGTGCGGCTTCGCCAGCGCGTGCAACTTCAAGTGCGCTAGCGGCGCCGGCGCGTCTGGCGGCTTCCGCGGCGCGCGCGTTCTCCCAGGCGGCAGCCTGTGCACGCTGCACGTTGGCTACGCGGGCAGCGTCGAGCGCAGCGGCGTTGTTGATGGCGTGCGCCTGGCCAGCGCGCGCGGCCGCCTCGGTGACGCGGGCGCCCTGGATGGCGGCGGCGGCCGAGTTGGCGATCTGTGCGGCCTGAACAGCCTGGGCGTTCTGGATGGCGCTAAGCTGAGCTGCTCCTACAGAGCCGGCGTTGTTGAGCGCTGCACCCGAGCCGAGCGCGGGACCGGTGGCGATGACTGCAGGGCCGGCGATGATGCCAGCTCCGCCACTAATAGCTGCGCCCGCCAGCCCAGCGCCACCGAGCCCGCCAAGCCCGCCGAGCCCGCCGTAGCCGCCCCACCCTCCGCCAATCACTGGCCCGATGCCGGACTGCTCCGCATGTGAATCTGCTACTTTACCTGTCAAATATAACAATTGGTAAGTATTAATAGTTGTCAACATCAGACATTAATTAGTTCACAGATGAGAGCAGATCTGATTAGATTTCACTTACCGTCTGCAACGACTTCATACGCCACAGCGATAACAAAAAGAATCTGAAAGAAATTAAGTATTGTTTTTAATATTATTTTGTATTGCAATGTTCTAAATACTTAATTATACTTATTTATAACTTTGCACTTAACAAAACTTTTTATTTAATTAAAATTATATATTTTAATTTGTGATAAAACATGAGATGTCTTATCTTACCGTAAGTCGAGACATTTTTCGTAATTATTATTTGTTTATTGCTGCTCGCTACGACGCTACCAAATTGGACTGTAAACTGTAATTGTTGTAGTTACTGCAAATTGCGTGCACTTTTATACTGCACCGAAAATTATTAACATCGAATTAACAATGCTAAATAGTTGTTCGATGCCGCCCCATTTGAATATCATTAGGTACTTGAGTAAAAACTAATCGGCAAACATGCGTTGGTACATGTTGTACGTTGTACACAATCGCAGCAAGCGCAGGAGATATCAGACCATGTCGGATGCGCGCGCCGCACATCCCTTGAACACACCAAGCAATGTGCACTCATATTACGTGGATAGTTTAAAAATTAATAACATACTTATGTGTCCATCCCAATCATGACCAACATGCATAGATCTTATGGATCGATAGGTCCAGTGAAGACAAAATTTTAAAAATATTTTATTTATTTAAACTTTTCGCACAAAAAGGTACAAATGGGACTTACTGCCTTAGGCATTCTCTACCAGTCAAGAGGAGAAGTGGTGAATAGAATAGATGGCAGGTGCTTTGGTTGAGAGGAACAATGATAAAAAAAAACTGTTAACACTAGGTACACATATACAGGGCGGGTAAAGAAGAGGTATACTCTTTATTTTATGAAATATAAAAATGATTAAGTATTTTTATATAAATATAGTATTTAGGGCCGGCAATTCAGTATGGAAAATAATCTCAGACAAAATTCCACCTCTATCAGCATGGCAGATGTGAACCCTTTTCACTGCGTTTTTCATGACATTTTCACACATTTCCTGCGTTATTTCAGTGACTGTGTCTCAGATATTTTGTTTTAATTCTTGAAGGTTCATTGGCCTGTTAGTTAGTTGAATACCGCCAAGTTGCCCACCCTGTACATAAATTGGTTATATGCACATAAATACTATTACTATAATACAACTTACAAACTTATAATATATATGTATTCAAATATCAGCATATTGTGGGAAATCTCCGCCTATTGAAAGCCTAGAGAGGCATCCGGCACTGTTAAACGAATTTAATATTATATTATATATTTTAATATTTATATATTTCGATATTTTTCAATTTTTATTTGATTCTGTGAAGCCAAATGTATATTTTAATACTTAATCGTATTCAGAAAATCTGTTCAGCATTTAAACTAAATTAAATCGACAAGAAGATCTTTAAAGCTGAAATTGGTGTCATTCGAACACTTGTCCAGTCATTACATTCACATACATATTCATTCAGCAAACAAGTTTTACTTTTGTTTGCACGGCAACTGCTGAAAGAAACGGTTGCTTCACCTCAGATACAGTGGAAACTAAGGATTGCGATCACATCCTTTCCTGTGCCGAATCAGAAAACATTACAATATTGTGAAACAACTACCGATTAATGAATACCAATTTTCGTATCAAACGATTTAAATGCAAAATAATCAACCCACAATGTTCCCACTGCTGGTACTCAGGCATGCTCTCTGTGAGAGGGAGTGGACTGTAATCCACCACGCGAAACCAGTGTGGGTTGGTGGATACCACATATCTTCGAATTTTCAGTTCTAGGACATGCCGGTTTCCTCACAATATTTTCCTTCACCGTTTTGAGAGCAGTGGTGTTGAAATAATTTACACAAAGTCAAGTGCCTATCTGGGTTCGCACCTACGACCTACAACTCGTAAGATGCGGCCGTTTCCACTGAGCCATCACTGCTCGATTTAAATGCATCTTCTGTTACTACAAAACTGTGTTAATTCGTGACCATGGCATGCAAATGAAGTTCGTTTATTAGTTTATTCAGTTGAAATGAAACTGATGTGAGATATTTTGATTGCGTGATTTGACGATGCGTCAGACATTGTTTTGGCGGCAGATATATTGTTCTTTTTCAACTGGCCTGACCTGTCCCTGAGGCAGCCTGGCCAGCAACATGTTAAACGGCAACCACTAAGTAGGATTACGTACTAGCACACTGGATATATGAGTAAAAAATCAAGTGACCGTAAAAAGTCAGTCGCCATCGCCCATCGCGTGTCATTTGTATTCTGGTTGGGTAATACGATTTTACAGAACGGTTATTTGATAAACTGCTTGAGTGGGTAATTAATCAGTATTGATTATTAAAGATTTAGCTTTAGTGTGTTCGGTTTTGACAGCTGACCTGGTTTTATCATGAACGGATGTAATGTAATGGCTGCTTATAGGCATTTATAAGCTGTGTTTCAGCGGAAGATATGATTGATTAGGTACCAATTGGCGAGGAGGGAGAATTTCCTGAAATAGGTGTTACTTCAATACTTATATGATAAATTCGAAAGTAACTCTATACAGGGTGAAATTAAATTCATGGGCATCCTTCTAAGGGGTCGTTGTACTCATCATTATGAACAACTTTTACTATGGGACCAAACCTGAAATCGCGAAAAAAAAATCAGCTGTTCCCTACATTTATGTTCGCATAACTCGTTAAAATGTAGGGAACAGCTGTTTTTTAGGATACCCATGAATTCAATTTCACCCTGTATATGTATGTTACATTTTCACGCCTAAGCCACTTATCGGATTTCGATAAAATTTGGCAAGGAGTTAGATGACATCCTAGGAAAGGGCGTAGGCTACTTTTTGTCCCGGTAGCACAGTCCTATGGGATAATTTCCGATATCCATACGGGCGAAGACGCGAGCAGAAGCTACTATTCAATAAAAAGTAAAATATTGATATTCCAATGTATGTAGTACCTATCTATTTTTATAAGACTATAGCTAGACAATTATATTCTCTACTATGAGGAGGCGCGATTTTGTAACGGGTCCCAAAATTGTACCCTGTGGCACCCCGAGTGTATTTGCTTAATTTTCCCGTTTTTCCTAAAGCTAGCCGCACACACACAATATTATTGTGTGTGCGGTTAGCCTTATCTTACCTAAATATTGTAAATATTGGTGTTTGCCAAAAGCCAAAACAAACAATAGCACACATAATGTCACAAGGCACTAGGATCAAACTAAGAGTTCTTTAGTAAAAAACTGTCATATTTTTTTTCAGTTTATTTTTGTTTCGTAGATTTAGTAACACTGCCTGAGTGGGTGGTCTTCATTTCTTTCCGAATTGGATGGTCTCCATCACCGGTCCATACACTTCAGGCGTCTGAACGATCCTGGAAAGAAAATAAAGACTAGAATCGATGTTGAAAGCAAATAAATTACGAAAAACCTGTTTTCGAGGGACCTGTTGAATGAAATTATCTGAGATTTACAATAATAGACAATACCAAAAAAAATGTCTTGAAATATTATATTAGGTACAACTCTCTAAGCTCAAAAGCTGGACTGAGGGTTCTGCGCATCGTTTTCCACAAGGCTTGATATGATCTACAACACCGGATACAGTTCTAAGATTTCATTCATGTAAGAAGTTTGCTTAATCAGCATCTATCTATTCCCACTGCTACAACATACTGCTACTACATATACAATTATCGGCCACGCAGGCCCACTGCGGGTTGGTGTATATCAGATGCCTACGATTTTTTTCATGCAGAATATATAACCACCCAAGATACAGCAAAAAACGGACCCGTAAAACCCGTGGTTCTTCGTTTTAGTCATACTCACTCATAAATGTAAGGAGAGTTAGCAGGGCTGATGATCTCAAAGGAAGGTGCTGCCTCGTCCATGGTCCAAACGGGCTGGCTATGCCGAGGAGGTAGTAGGATGTCCCAGCTCTGGGGCCTGACGTCCACGGACACTGTGCTGATTGGCGGCCTCTGGACTGGCACCTGGAATGCCTGGAAATAATTAAACATAATTAGTATTAAATAAAGGTCACCTTACTCTTGCAGTAAAAGGTTTGACATAAGAAAGTCTATTGTGTAAAAATCTCACCGTGAAAACTATGTCGAAATGAGCTTGAAATGCTATCAATAGTGTCAATCTCTAGCGTCAGGTGGAATGACTTCATTACCTTAGTTTTCACGGTGAGATTTTTACAGAATAGATCGGCAACGCTCTTTTTTTGTTTGCCTTAATGTGGGTTTTTTTTTTTCTTGGAACTGTATCTAGTAATGTTATAGCAGCTTATGGTCTGAATTTGTTACAAAATATCAATGGAAATCAAGGCCTAGTTACAAAATATAATAAAGTAGGTAGTAAAGAATAGTGGCCATTGATGTCCACTAAACAACTGGTTATGCACTATTTAAACTAAGTATTGACATTACTCTTTACATTATTCAACACAACGAAGGTGAAATTATGATGTTCACAGCTAACAGAACGATTTCCTTCATTGCAAGTAAATAAAGCGGATTTTGACTTCCTCGTATGAGAAACTACACATTAGTCCATGAAATTATTATGCAAATTGTGATTTAATAACAATTAAACTAATGAAACCTGCGTGCTTCAGCTTTGTCTAACCCTTTAAAGTCATGCAGTGTATCATCATTTATCATGTAATAACTGGCTTCTGCCCATTGTATTGCATGAAATCCCACTTGGACCAAATGATTTTTCTCCAGATCCAATCAGAATCTGAATGATTTTAGAGTCCATTGCAAATTCATTGCTTCGTATGTTCGAAAAATTGGCCTGCTCCACAACGTAAATAACGCAATGAATGTTGTCGAAATGAAAGCCATTCCTACTGTTAGTGGGTTACGCAATTACCCCGCTGGATATCTTTTAGTTTCAGAAATACATACTCGGTTATATTCCATTACAATAGGCTCCTGGACTACAGTCTCCTCCACGATAGTATCCTGCAGCACTGGTTTTTGGATCACGATGGTAGAAGGCTCATACACCAGGGTTGGCTTCCCGCTGAACTTGGCTAAGATCATGTTTAGACCAGCTTTGGCGATGGTTGATCCGATGGACACTGCACCTTTGATGACAGCTCCTGCCATTGAGGTGGCTGCTTTCTTCAAGGCTTCACCTTGAAAGGAAGAAAATTATTATATTTATTATCTTGTACTTATCGTATGTACATATATCTTGTCTTAAAAAGAGTGTTCAAGAATTTCTTGCCCATTCTTTTCCATAGGAACCTACTACGCTTTGGAATGGGTAACTAGCTTCATCTTTCTGACCGGTTGACAATTCAAAAGTGCCTTTGGTTAAATGTAATGAAAAAATGCTTTGTGTTCAAATGAACGAAAATATTAATCGTGTTTCATTATTTTGTATGGTAAATTAGTCAAGTATTAACTTCAGTTGGTTGCCATTATTTACCACGCGTGGTTGGCGATCGGTAATCGCAGCATTATTAACACCTACGAGACACGATCAGACATTATGAAAGTTATATTGTTATGAAGTCTATATAATAGCTGTTTAGTGTCCCGGAACAATAGATATAAGCGCCGCATAGTTTGGGGTCTGCCGTAAAGATAAGAATGAGGATGGCTAATAGTTACAGACTATGATAATGTAATAATTATTGTAACATTGAGAAAGATGTGGAAGGTTTTGTAGGTGAAGAGAAAGCTGCTGCACATATTCTTAATGGAACCCTTAGATAGCTTAGCAACCACGAATTGAGTGCAATTATAATATAATTATATATAAAGAGATATTGCGATGAAACTTAGTAAATAGCACTAAAATGTTTACCGTACAAGAAAAACTACTAAACTATAATTGGCGCAGTTTATTTGACAAAAACTTTCAATATCCACAAAAGAACCATACCTTTTAAAGCAACTCCTTGAGCAGCAATGGAAGCTATATCCGAGGCAGCCTGCGAGACCGCTGCCTTTTTAGCAGCTATGGTCTGGGCACCTATCGAGGCGATGTCCTCTTTAGCTTGGCTGGCCACTGCCTTAGCAGCCAAGAGGTTGAGAGGCACTGCTGAAGGTATCAGACAGGCCAAGCAGGTGACCTGGGAAAACGGAAAATATATGTACTAGTTAATAAAAGGCAATATTAAACAGGATTTTTTTAAGCATTAAAGGCAATTTAGATACCTATGTAGATGTTCAGCACGAGCTTGGACGCAACAGCATAAGAGCGGTTTCGCACTACGTCCGATCCGAATTCGAAAAATGTTGGTCCGAAGTAGCCATAGTACTATTTGTATGAGGGGTTGCGCTCTGCATCCGAACTCAGTCCGTCCGAATTTAGAACATTCCTAATTAGGATTGAACTCGGGATATTGAATTCGGATTCGGATCGAACGTAGTGCAAAACCGTTCTAAGACCACCCCATTCTAAAGGGTAGCGTTACTTGGAAGCTGTCTATTGTAAATTAAGTATTGTGATTAATAAAGTGCTGACTGAGTTTGAATATAAAACTATAGATTTTAGTTGCTCTTCAAGAAATTCACTGCTGAACATTGAATTTCCCAAAACCGCTATGTAGGTAGATAATGAACGAACGAGGAGGACACTGTCAGTTTTGCCACGTTTAGCAAATTGTGATATGAACACAAGGACCATCACTGCAGGCACTCTTAATAAAACAATAAAAGATTTAATAACAAAAGGAAAACTTACCGATAAAATGACTAGCCTTAACTGCATCTTGAAGCTTTTTAAAAGGTGATGAAGAGGTGAAATGTGAATATTCTTCGATGATAAACTGTATTCAACTGACGACCTGAATACTTTCCATGGTGGTTTTATAGTAAAAGTATTGCAAAATTAAAGACAATTTTACAAATGAGACTCATTAATTAGGGTCTAATTCACTTTGCCTAATTTAATTGTGATGCGCTTACAGGTATTTTAATGGCCTTTCAATCACATTAGTAGGTAAGCACTTTGCGGATAAACATTCCTGTTAACGTTATTAGGTACTCAGAATTTCTTTTTTGAAGTGAAAACTTCTTTAGCGGCGTTGTGCACTTTTTTTGATAGATAGCCTTCCTCAAGAATTAGGCTATCAAATGCAAAAAGATTTTATGTCTATAGGCTACTTAACATCACGCTAAGATGCTAGGAGCCGAGCAAAAAGGAAAAATAAGTTAGAAAGAACGCTACAAGAAAACGAAGTAATGCGGCAGGATGGGTCGGGGCAAGTAATGTGGCAGGATGGGTCGGGCAAGTAATGCGGCAGGATAGGTCGGGGCAAGTAATGCGGCAGGATGGGTCGGGGCAAGTAATACAGCAGGATGGGTCGGGGCAAGTAATGCGGCAGGATGGGTCGGGGCAAGTAATGCGGCAGGATGGGTCGGGGCAAGTAATGCGGCAGGATGGGTCGGGGCAAGTAATGCGGCAGGATGGGTCGGGGCACCCAGAAATTTCACGCGGCCGAATTATTATATTTGGTACACCAACAGCAACACATAACTGGCACGATTGAAAACATAAGTAAAATAAAACTGCTGGTAAGTATACCTATTAACCTATTACAGGTATACGCAGCATTCAACATAATAGAATAACTTTAGCATAATTTTATTATGTAACACCGACACCGTTTCACTTGTTACCGAATGTCAATAATTTACTGTACCCATATGGCTGAACCCTATGATCCCTATCTCTTAAGATACAGACTAGACCTAGGTCTAGCCTGTATCTTAAGAGATAGGGTTTAAGGGATAGAGTCTTCAAAATTGTGCTTATAGTGTGACAAATGTTAAATTTATAATCTACAGTGCAATGTGTTTTTCTTCTTTTATGAAATAAATATTTTTATTAAAATTATTTATTAATATTATAACGTAATAGTCTGAGAAAATATACAATTAGAATACAAAATAAAGTAGATATTGACATTATAGGTAATGAGTAGAATGCTATGACGATAAGTAGGTACCTCTACCTATTATGAGTGTGAGTGTGTACATAATATTATGAGTTTGAGGTTAGCCAGCTGAATAAAATTATAAAGTTATTTATTTATTGGTATTCACTCCCGCAACTGAGAAACTGCAGTGCGATTCTGTAACCATACCACCGTGAAAACTTAGGTGAAGTGAGCGTGGAGTGAACTGTCAGTCCAACTAATACTAGGGATTGACACTATTGGCAGCTCACTCTAAGCTCACTTCACTTAACTTTTCACGGTGAGTTTTTTACTGATCTGATCTTCTAAGGGAGGGCGCCCACGAACAACTTTTGTCTCAGCCATTATTTGTCTCTCACGGCAAGTCTACGGGTTTGTATGAGTGCGCATGTAGCGACGCGACAAAGACCGCACTTTCATAGACTTGTTGTGAGAGACAAATTAGTTGCTGAGACAAAAGTTGCCTCCTTAAATGCTTCAATCAAACATAGGTACTAGAAATGCTATACCTACACTTTAGGACAGAATATTTCCACAGCAACAGGTACATGGAAACCCTGGGTCCCATTTAGATTCTGGTAATACCCAAAAACATAATCCTAATTATTCAACGTTTCTTAATACATAAATAATTGTAATTACGTCATACTCGTATTACGAGGAAGAGCTAAAAACCAATAATTGATCGCAGTGCCTATATTCAAATTCCGGGAATCGAACTCAATTTTTAATACTCAACCGACCTATTCCTTCCACCGAAGTGAGAGTATGTTTACCTCAGAAATTATGTTAGTCATACTTCGGTCAGTACTAGTGAAGCATGTCAGTATGTCAGTCATGAAAAACAGATATATGCTAATTGGTTCAGCAAGTGACCGCGAAGTACCTAACACGGACCTATGGAGTCGCTATTTAAACTATGTATTTTATTTAAAGTTATGAAATAATGGCCAATAAGCAATATAGATAACGTTCCCACTGCTGGGACACTGGCCTCCTCTCAGTGAGAGGGAGTGGGCCGTAATCCACCACGCGGGCCCAGTGCGGGTTGGTAGATGACACAAATGCCTTCGAATTTTTGGTTCAAGGACATGCCGGTTTCCTCACAATGTTTTCCTTATAGCTAATTTATTTATTTATTTGTTAAGTATGGATAACTTACAGCTAAAACAAACAGAATAAAAAATTGTATGTGAGACTGACAGCCAATTAAAAGTCATCACTTCTAAAAATAGATTGGAAAGAAAGAGTGTGAACAACACAACACAGCTACCTACTTAAAAAGAAAGAGAAGGAAAAAAAAACAAAATAACATTCAAGCTTAAACTAAATATAAGAATAGAAGAATAAAAACCTGAACATACAAAATCTTAATTAAAAAAGCCAAGGCTCAGGCACTTCCTGGCCGAGGAGACACCCGTTAAAAAAGGATCAAAATCATGCTGTTTACACATGTCATTAAAGTTTCTACTTGCACGCACTGTAAATGAATTTTGCCTGTAGTTCGTAGAGGTAAATGGAACCCGCAACGGGGCGTTCCATCGCTTCGACCTTCCGGGAACGTTAAAATAAAATTTGGATAGAATATCGGAGTTATTGATAGAATTGTTGAATTTTTTTAATAATGATATACAGTCTCAGTCTCATTCTCAGTCTCAGTCGTCAGTATATATTTAAATAAGATATAAAAAACCATGCAAAATGTATAAATATAATTCCATAATAATACATAACGGGTGTAAAAAGACACTTAACGAAGCTGAGAGTCACTTGTACTCGCCGTCATTGTAGGTACCTAATAATTTTTGTATACTGGACCATACCTGGGAACCTTCTGGTTACGGAGATATTGAAGGTCAAAATTCCAACTCTTACTGGCGTTGTTTTACGAAAACAAGTTATCAATGTTATATCACCACTTTTGATCCACGAGACCCCTGTACCGTTTTCACCCCAAAAATAACAGTCGTTTCCGAGCAATTATTTTTGTGCAATGTTATTTATTCTGATGTACAGAATGTGTAGTTGTTAGTTCGGCTATGTGACATGTGTTTTTACACACTTTTTACATACACAAATCTTAAAAAAAAAATAAGAATTATCATAACAAATTATTTTCTGTTTACCTAGACGTAACAGCATACAATTATTTATCCAATCATCACGGGTCATAAGCAGCCCATAACGGGCCCAATTATTACGGAAAAATAATTTCATTACAATAAACCAGTTACGAGAAACAATAATATATCATCCTACTTCCTACTAACACGAAAGTTTCTGAGGATGGATGGATGGATGGATGTTTGTTAGATTCACTCAAAAACTACTGAACGGATTGGGATGAAATTTCGCACACAGGTCGTTTATAACCAAGATTAACACATTGAGACTTATTCATTGTATTTAAGTTTAATTTTAATGTAATACACGCATTAAGCTTCTGGAATATTTTTTTTTGATGCCCAATGAGCTCCTGCCTTTTTCTATATTTTTTCGTATTATATATAATTGTATATATTAGTGTTAGTTGATATTTGTTTAACTTCAAATAGAGATTAACACATCGAATACCTTTTAGCCCGATATTCCCACGGAATCGAAATTTATGCGGGTGAAATCGCGGGGCGCTGCTAGTTGCCTAAGATATTAAGATGACTCATAATGGATGATTGGCCATACCTACATGGACCGCAATTTATAATATGTAGTAGGTACCTAACTTGCAACCCTCCAGCTTCACACGGTTTTTACAACTTGACAAAACATTGAGACTTATTCATTGTATTTAAGTTTAATTTTAATGTAATACACGCATAAAGCTTCTGGAATATTTTTTTTAAATGATGGTGGAAATCGGTTCAAAATCAGCTGCGAAGTTTGAGTTTTTGATAAATATATAATACCTAATTGTTGATACCACTATTAATTCTTTGGTCATCGTCCTTTGGTAATTTTTTCGCCTCTATGCGGAAACGTCACTACTACGCATCATCTATGTATTTAAACGTATACCTACTCTTTGATATAATATATATTATGATGATCTATATAAGTACATATAAGAAACATGCTTAGGGCCAGTTGTTTCAAACGGTTGGTTAACGTAACATACGTAACGTCAAATGTTAACGAGTACGTAATAGTAATTATTGGACGTAAGTCAAGGCCGTAATTCTGTCATTGTAATTTTAAACAACGCTTTTTTTGGTTTGACAATAGTTAGCACCATTTTTAACGTATACGCGTGGGTCAAGTGGACGTGAAACAACCCGCCCTTATTTTAGAGCTGTGACCAAACAGAAATTGACAATTCTTTACACAACGTTGATCATTGTTATCAAAAACACCATTTTCTTTAAGTAGTGTAAAACAAGTCATCATGAAAATATTGGGATGTCGACTCCATCTGTTCTGTTCTGCATGTAACCCATTTTTATGTCAATAGGTATAAATAAGAAAGTCAAGTTCAAGGCATTTCCACTACATAAGAGATTGTGCACAGTAGTGATGTATCACTGTCTCCTGGCTACCACTGAGTTTTTGTTAGCTGTAAAGATTCTCAAACAGACATGGATAAAGTTAGACGAGTTTTACTAAAGGTAAGTTTTTCCTTACAAAGTTTTACTATTAAACTACCTGTGCCCGCGACTTCGTTCGCGTGCAAGTCGGAAAACAAATTCTGGATTTCATGGATTACATTTTCTTTCGCGTAACCCTAATTATTTTTGCCAAAATTACTCCTTAGAGCAACCGCTATCTGCCAGTGAAAGTCCCGTCCAAATCGGTCCAGTCGTTTGGGACTTTGGGTTAGCTGGAACAAACAGACAGACAGACAAAAATTAAAAAAAAGTTTTTTTACTATGAGTAGGTATACCTTTATTACAAACTAGCTTCTGCACGCGGCTTCGCCCGCGTGGATGTCGGAAATTATCCCACGGGAACGTGCTAACAGGATAAAATTTATGTGCTTCTCCAGAATGCCATCTATCTCGCGGGCCCTTTGTGGCTAATTACAATAGAAAACCAATTGTGTCTCATTAGTGGTGATTAAGATATGATATCTTTACCTAAGAACCCTACCTACCTAAATAAACCTATTTCTGATGATAACTAATCTAAACTCAATAAATAAGCAAAATCCCTAAAAACTAATATCTATACGAATGACTAATTCTACCTAACAGTATTATAAAATAACCTACGGTCACTACGTACACTATCAAATATACTACTTATACTTTAAAATTAAAATCTATACCTACGACTTATATAAAAATAAACCTAAATAACTATAAAAAATTAAAATGAACTCCACTGCGGGTGACCTAACCTACGACAAACTTATTATTTGCGGTTGGTACAGTAATCGGGTCTAGGGATCGAACCGCAAAATTAAGTTTGTTTTTTATTATATATACTTTTCCGGGATAAAAAAGTACCCAGTGTGGTGCCCACGATATTAAAGAATAATTATACCAAGTTTCATCGTAATCGAACCGGTAGTTTTTGAGTGATGCCTGAACAAACAGACAGACAATTTTTTTTTTAATCACATTTTTGGGTTTGGTGTCGGTCTAGTAACACCCCCTGCCATTTATTTTTTTGATATTTTCAATGTACAGAATTTTCACTTCTACAGATTTATTATAAGTACCTATAGATAGCATATGCATATATCGCTCCGCGACAGCGCAGTCGATCCACTGATACTTTGCATAATTTGCAAAGTTCAGTAAACCTAATAAACTCTGAACTTCTCGCAGAGAAACCATTGCTCAATTTTTTTTTACTTTTTTATTACTTCTATCTATTTTATATTCTTGGAAAGGGAAGAAGTTTTACCCAGTTTTGCTGAGTGTTCCATACTAAGCCAAGATATTCTACCTGCATAGAGGGCTCCAGAATTTAGTAAAAAGCTATTATTTTGACATTACAAACAGACACTTCAATTCTATTTATTTGTATAGATTAAAATACGTATCGTAGTCATCAACTCGTTTGTTTGGTTTTGTTTTGCTTTTTTATGGTTGATCAGTGGGGTAATTCTCGTAATTTTAAGAACGTTCACAGTCGCATCTCAGTCTCAATCTGTCCAAAATACCTCTAATTTACATTTTGACAAGATTTTGACATTTGTTTATCGCCGAGATGAGACTGCGACTAGATTTTGAACGTTTTAAATTACGAGAATAATTAGCCTTCTGATCGTGTTTGTATTTTTAGTGAAGACAATTAAGTTATTAAAATACTATTAAGTTTATTTCCATGAGGTGGATCTACAGTCTACACGTGTTTTGTACATTCACCTAATCGCATAGGATGGTCCATGACCTTCCCAAGTTTAAGCGAAATCAGACTTATGAGGAAGATGACGTATGCTAAACGACAGACGCACAGACCATAAACATTATTAGGGTTCCGTGTCCAAAGGGACGTGCTAAGGCCGTCGGAATGTACACATGAATGCAATAAAGAGTTTGAGTTTGAATCGGAGCCCGGTCTGAGTATTTTGTTTTTTTACAGCACATCAAACCATAATCATAGGAAACTTCTTTTTTGGCTCGTTTCCTTGGCATAGTTTTCATGGTCTTCGAGGGGGCTAAAGCCAATAGTGAGGCCACAATGAAAATCCAAGATGGCAGCTGCGAAAATATTTCATCATGGGAGTCGTTTTCATGGTTTTCGAGGGTGCTAAAGCCGGTAGTGAGGTCAAAATTAAAATCCTCTAGATTCATTTCATCAGTATTTAAATCATGAGTATTTTATTTGCAGATCATCATTTTCACCTTGATGGTGGCCATCATATCTGCCAGCATTGTGGACGCCAAGAAGGGCAAGAAGCACACATCGAAAGCATCAAAACGCCATTTTGAAAATGATTTAGAAAAATACCACAACAAAGCAAAAAGGAGCACGTACAGCCGAAATTGGGGAAAGGCTAATTACGGCAACTATGGCCTGCCACCATACCTGGTTTATAACAGAAAACTAGGAGCTTACTATCCATATTTTAAATACCCAGAAAATACTATCAGACGAAGTATGGGGAAAACTAATTATAATTCTAGAAGGTATCACTGATACCTGTTTAAATAAAATAAAAAAAAACAAGAATGTTGTTTTTTTTCCTCGAATAACAAAATGACATGTAGGTATCTTTACGTGACGTTATGTTGTGTGATTGCGTAAACAATACATATATAAGCGATAGCAGCAATAGCCGTTGATTTGCTGGCATTTATTGAAGAGTTCCGTTGTCTGTCTCCGAAACTCATCATCAGATCTTGTCGAAATTTCTATGGGACCATTTGGGAAGTATACCTTTTCCAACAAAAAAAGAAGTTTTCAAATCGGTTGGCAAGCGACGGAGCTATGCGCGAACAAACATAAAAAAAAACAAACATCCGAATTGAGAACCTCCTCCTTTTTTAGAAGTCGGTTAAAAAGGAAAATTACAATGTTCACAGAAGAAGCCTCAAGAAGGATTGATCGTAATTTATGGGCTTAGTTAGTAGATAGGTAGGGTGGGTCAATCAACTTGATCAGTTGCATCTTTCTTTCCCAATAATTTTATACGAAAACGTACCTACTATCATATCTACTCTACTGTTTATGGATGTATTTAACGAAAATGTAGTCTGACAGATTTTGTAAGGAAGAATTGTCAAAAATTAAAAATTATTCCTCGGATAAAATTATCTAGTGTTGGAAAAATCAACCCTAAATACTCAATAAGAATAGAATAAGTAACATTTTCTGAGCTTTGTTTTTGTATGTACAGACGCCAGCACATCAAGCTACTACAATCTGTCAAATTTCTTTAATAGATTTTCAACTTTATCGCTAAATCTTTAAGGGTCAAGGTTGATTGGGAAAATTTGTCAGTTTCGGGTAGCTTGACCTGCTGGCGTCTGTAGTACGCAATGCAAATACGCATCCAGTGTGCACCTATTTTAGTTTAGCAATAAGGAAATGACTGAGTATTGTATCTTGCAGATAAGACGCAATCTATATATATAAAATTCAAAGTCCTGACTGACTGACTGACTGACTGACTGACTGACTGACTGATTGACTGACTGACTGACTGATAGATCAACGCACAGCCTAAACCGCTGGTCCTAGAGACCTGAAATTTGGAGGGTGTGTTCTTCGTGAAGAGTAGGCATCCACTAAGAACGGATTTTTCGAAATTCCACCCCTAAGAGGGTGAAAAGGGGGGAATTCGTTTGTATGAAAAATCTTATTCCTTGAGTTAATAAACTTGAAACTTGGCACGAATACTTATCTAAATAAATTATAAATACTGTCAGTTTTTTTTCTTCTAAACTACCCCCTAATAAGGGATTGGGGGGTTTCAAAGTTTGTATGGAAGAATTTTAGCGCGCAGTCCGATTTACTCGAAACTCAGTATTTATACTTCATTTTGAAAGTAAAGAATAATGCGTATGAGGGTTTTTTTAAAATCTACCCCTGACGGGCTGAAATGGGGTAGTCAATTTTTCAGGGGAGGATTTTACTGCATGGCTTGATTAAATCGAAAATTAGTATAAATAATCTTTGAGTCAAGTTATGAATACATCACAAACGATTTTTTTTTAATTCCACCCCTGTGGGGGTGAAAAGCGGGGATACAGTTTATATGAAAAATCTTCTTCATTAGGTTAATAAACTTGAAACTTTTCAAGAATACTTGCCTAAGTAAGTAATAAAGTTTATGATTATAAGTTTTTCAAAACTACCCTTCAAAGGGGGATATAGGGGTGTTGAAGTTTGTGTGGAATAATTTGAATGCGCGGTCCGATTAACTCGAAACTCAGTGTTTATACTTAAGACCAAAAATAAAGAGTAACATGTATCAGGGTTTTTCAAAAATCTACCCCTAACGTGTTGAAAAGGGGTAGTTAATTTTATAAGGGAGGATTATAATGCGTGGCTTGATTAACTCTAAAATTGGTATAAATAATCTTTGGATCAAGTTATGAATATTCCCAAACGATTTCTTTTAATTCCACCCCTGTGGGGGTGAAAAGCGGGGATACAGTTTATATGTAAAATCTTCTTCATTAGGTTAATAAACTTGAAACTTTTCAAAAATACTCGCCTAAGTAAGTAATAAAGTTTATCATTATAAGTTTTTCAAAACTACCCCTCAAAGGGGGATATAGGGGTGTTGAAGTTTGTGTGGAATAATTTGAATGCGCGGTCCGATTAACTCGAAACTCAGTGTTTATACTTAAGACCAAAAATAAAGAGTAACATGTACCAGGGTTTTTCAAAAATCTACCCCTAACGGGTTGAAAAGAAAAGGGGTAGTTATTTTTACAAGGGAGGATTATAATGCGTGGCTTGATTAACTCTAAAATTGGTATAAATAATCTTTGGATCAAGTTATGAATATTCCCAAACGATTTTTCAAAATTCCACCTCTGTGGGGGTGAAAAGCGGGGGATACAGTTCATATGAAAAATCTTATTCATTTAGTTAATAAACTTGAAACTTGGCATGAATACTTGCCTTAGTAACTAATAAAGTTTATCATTATAAGTTTTTCAAAACTACCCCTCAATGAGGGATATAGGGGTGTTAAGTTTGTGTGGAAGAAATTGAATGCGCGGTCCGAGTAACTCGAAAATCAGTATTGATACTTTTGACAGAAAATAATTAATAATAAGTACCTATGTAAAGTTGTCGAAAATTTACCACTGGCGGGACAAAAAGGGGTAATTCAGTTTTTAAGGGGAGGATTTGAACTTGAAACTGTATGTTACATTTTCACGCCTAAACCACTGAATTTGTGATTTGGTATAGAGATAGATGGCACCCTGGGGAAGCACATACATTTTATCCTGTTAGCACGTTCCCGTGGGACAATTTCCGACATCCACGCGGGCGAAGCCGCGGGCAGAAGCTAGTAATTGTATAATATGATAGAAACTTTATGTAAAAGCTGTGTCCTTACTTAGTAATAAAATTAAAATAAAAGAACAACTGTTTTATTTACTCAACGCAATGTCGCTGTTGGTATTTTGAAGAATGATTTATTGATTGCTATAGTCTGTTTATTTATCCATTTATTTCAGGCATCAAGGCCCATATAAACACATAAAATACAATATTAATATAACTTAAAAATACTATAAATACATACAACATTATAATTACACAAAAAACTAACTAACGCACACGAAGTGTCTGCGTCGTGTTTCGCTGACTGGTGTCATGTAGCCGGCCACGAAACCGGCGGTACACAACACCCTTCGGCCAGAACTCTTCCTTGAGGAACTTCTCGAGATGATGTGTCGGAACTCGCACCACGAACGACTTGAAGTTCGTGTTGTGACGCGACTCCAACTTCTCGACCCTCAAAGTCGAGTTGGTCTTCACACGCAAGTACTCCACGATCTCCTCAACCTTCGTGGAGTGGTGCAGTCTGGACACGTACAGCTGCTTCGACGGGATTGCTGGACGCAGCAGCATATTGGGTCCTGCCGGCGCGGTGCCGCACTGGTTCTGACAAGGAGGCTTCTTCTTCTTCTCCACCTTGATGAAACCATCCTTGTCGCACGTGTCCTTCTCTGGACCCTGCCTTTTCAAAACCTTGTTGGGTTTCCACCGGCTCTGTTTACCCCCTTTTAGTTCTCCCGCTAGTTTTGCGTTTGTTTTGGTTTGTTTAGCAATAGGCTCGCCGGCTATTACATGGAACTAAACCATACTTAATTAGCGAAATATGGGTGAACTATAGGCACGGATATATTATCATGCTATAGGTGCCTCTGCCTCTGCCTAACCTTTTAGGGACAACATGCGTGATGTTACCGGTATCAAAGATATTTTTTTTTATAATATCTATTAGTTTTATCCTTGACACCTACTATGTTATCTTTCCACCAAACTTAATTAATTTGTAGAGAATGCCTAATTATCTAAAGACAATATGTCTCGACTATGCACTGTTTAGTTGCATAAAGTTGCTACTTAAAAACTGAATATAAACCATAAACAACCAATAATAATAAAGTTGCATCAAGTGAAGTTTATTGACCTTTAAGGTGAGTATACAATAGACTGGAGCGTTTTCTCGAGCATTTCCATGTAATGTAACGTTCTTATAAATGGCACTCGTACAATACAGGCAAAAGCTTATTTTCCAAAAGCATTTTCATGTAATGTAACGTTCTTATGAATGGCACTCGTACAATACAGGCAAAAGCTTAGTTTCCAAAACCATTTCCATGTAATGTAACGTTCTTATGAATAGCACTCGTACAATACAGGCAAAAGCTTAGTTTCCAAAAGCATTTTCATGTAATGTAACGTTTCTGCGAATGCTTGACGCAACGGTCGACGTAATGCTAACGGCGAGTGAGCATTTACAAATATTTCTTTCTACCTTACGTTCATTGTTGAAATGTAGGACCTACGGGTACCAGTCATGCCTTTGCTCGATAAAATTTTACATACGCAATTTAACAATACGCTCTTATTTTTAATTTTTTTTTAGATCGAATGTAAACATAAAGGTTTATTTCGGAATACAATATTTAAATAATAACAAAATAATATCCTAAATTAACTAAAACTATTTACAAACTAAAATATAGCGTCGAAAAATTATACGCTCTTTGATTTTTAAAATCAGCTTGTACACATCCAGAGACGTGTTCGAAGTGTGGTTCAATAAAATTTAAAAACGGCGAATGCTCGATGTTCTGTTACAAGTACCTAAATGCTCCAGTCTATACTCACCTTTAGAAAGGCTTGCACAGAATTCCTTTATTAATGGAACAAGTTTTACTGGTAAAATTATAGTGCAACTAGATACCTATAGTAGGTACCTAGTATACTTAGGGTTAATAATAAACAAGGAGAGCGAGAGCTGAGTGTGTTTTGTCTTTCCTTTTGCTCCCGGGTTTTGCCCAGGCGCAGTCCCGCCTTTTATATCTTTATAATGTATGATCTTGATCTATCCTTATGAGAACGGCGCCCGCGCAACGAACTTTACGAGAGCACTAGAAAACAGGATAATGTGTGAAATGTAAATGTAGAAGCTAGATGAACGATTCTTATCTAATGTCCCATTTGTTAGCTGCAGAAAAGAAAAGGCATTTAACTATAAACTCAAATATTTATTATGACACACATGTGGTTACATACGGGTAGTTAGAAGCCCGAAAGTCTGACAACCAGTCTTATCAAGGGCTTTCTTAAAATTTGTCTGCTCAACACGTAAATAACGCAATGAACAGGGGGGGTAAACTTATCTTCACGTTCACAGCTATTTTTTTAGGTGCGCCATCTATTAATCTTGTTCCTTAAACTTAAGGCAAATAATTCACATAAGACGTACTAGATGTCTCTACAGAACGACTTAGACTTTATAATTGATGAAAATTACTATTTTAATTTCTAATATATTTTCATTATTTTATTTTAATTTTAAAGTCTTAAATTATGGGCATTTTTTTGGTTTATTTTATCGACTGCTATAGAAAAAATCACAAATATCAAAATTGTCGAAACCGTTGGTAATGTTCTCTGAAACAATATGGCCGATACGTTGTGCAACTTGCGTGTGCGCTGAGTTGTTTTCGTATTGTTTATACTGTTTTCTTTGCTGCTTTTAGAGTTGAAGCTCTGCTCCTCCGTAAAGCTTGAAAAGACCATCATCAGATTTGTCAATACATAACTGGGAAATATTTGCAAAAGCAACTATATTATGAAAATGAAGGATAAAATATAGTATAGGTATGTATAGCATGGTTAGTTAGGAACACGATTTCCAGATGGCGCTACTCACGACAGGTTGGCATAAAAATTCAGTGAGATGGCACTCTATACCCGTATTATAAAGTGCTCTGTGGCAATGAATGTTGTTGAACTGTCAAAATGAAACCGATTCCGATTGATCGTGTGTTACGCAATCAGGGTGCCGACCCCAACATAGTTGGCAAAAGGCTAGGCAGATGATATTTTAAAGAAGCGATATTTCTTCAAATTAATTCAACCAGATATTCTTCTTACTTTTAGATAAAACATTGTTGTCCGGAACCCGAAGAAAGCTTGTAATGGCAGCGTAGTCATCGACGTCAACCAACGAGAAAAAGCATCCAGTTTTGTTGATTTATTTTCAACGCAGAATGGTCCAAGGAACCCGAACAACCTGTATTTCTGCTAGACACACTTATAATTTTAAAAATATATATTAACATAACCTGAATTGGAATTGTGGTGTTTTCTTTCTCATGTTGCGATGCAAGAACAATTCTGGGGGTTTCAGTGAATGCAAACACCGCGCAATATTCTGTGGGCATATGAATCGGATAGGGACAATCTTTATTTTACCACACGCAAAAGAACTTGTAAACGTCACTCCTACTTAGCAATCAATTTAAGTGCCTTGTGTTGACAAGAGAGCGGCCGATCTATTCTGTTAACGCTAACACGGTAACTTTTCACGGTGTGATTTTTCAGAATAGATCTGCTGAAATTAAAACTCGAACAGCTTGAATATTACAAGCACAGACACTCCAACGACTGATTCACATAAACATTAACAGAGAGCTTGGTCTTATTTGCGTGTCGCGGGTTCGATTCCCGCACGGAACAAATATTTGTATGACCTACATGTATTTGTTCCGAATCTGGGTGTTTTTCTATCTATAATATGTATGTATTTACAAACAAAAAAAATGTTTATAAGTAGTTTATCAGCCATCTTGTTACCATAACACAAGCATTAGGTTGCTTAGCTTGGGACTAGATGGCGCTGTGTGAAATGTCCAGGGATATTATTATTATTATTTTATGAAGTACTACAGAATATCTATGAAAGATCTGGGTGTTCCGAGGGTTTCTATCCTAATCTGGGTGACGCCTGTGCATTTAAACAGCCCATGCTACTGTCCGTTATGCCTACTGTGTGGAAGTGTTTGTTTTTTTATTTATTAAGGGATAATAAACAACTACAACATTTATAAACACGCAGTGTCTCATGATGGTCCCCGTCACCAGGCGCAGGCCGTTCTTGTCCAGGCGTAGTAAACGTCTGCCCGGTGTAGAGCTCCACCAGCTCACCGCTTGTGTGTGTGTGAACTCCTATAGCTAGCTACCTGCGTAGCTGGTTCAACAATACTTATTTATTGCGTTATTTGCATTCTAAAGCAGACATATGAAGCAGTGGATTAGCAATTTCTTTCAAAATTCATTGGATTGTGAATAAAAGTGTGTGACGCAACAATAGGTGTGCAGAACATAAGATGTTTTCCAAATGTCCGATATTAAAAGCAACAGCAGCATTCTACTGTCCGCGAGGCAATTACGATCTATACCTACGTACGGGTCCAGCTGATCAGGCAGTTTATAGGTACCTCGTTCTCTTGAACTCTAAACGAGTATATAAGAGATGCTCATCTCGCAAAGTACATAGTCGTTGGTTTAACGTGTGTTGATCATATTGTGATACTTGTTTTGTTCATTAATAATATGGCTAAGTTTGCGGTGAGTATTTTAGTTAATTAATTCATTTTAGTTAAGTGGGAAATTATGCGTAATACAGTGATGTGGTTTGTTAAATTATTGTTGGAGCTTTACGGCAACTAGCTTCATCTTTCTGACTGACAATCTATAATCAACTCAGCAAGCAACTATCCACTGCTGGACATAGGCCTCTCCCAGGCTGGGCCTCAACACCCTGAGTCCTGACTGACCGAATCCTTCTCTTCCTATTCAAAAGAGCCTGTAAATGGTTTAATTGAAATAAATGCCTTGAGTTTGATTTTCGTCTATTAAAGTGCTAATCATTCGGAGTGAAAGACACTTTTTTTTAATTCATTTAAATTTTCTAGGGCTCCTAAGCTCTTCAACTTTGATCAAACACAATAATATCTTAAAAATTCTGTTCCATTTTATTAGAATTGATACAGCTATCCGGTCTTCATTAAACAGGTATATTCAAAAATTGTATTTCATACAAACATTTTTGTTATTTTACATATTAATGTTCAAGGAAAATGATTAAGCTTTATAACGTTAGGCAACCATATTATTGCAGTTATACCTATTCTTCACAAAAAAAACTGGCCAAGTGCGTGTCGGACGGACCACGCATAATGAAGTGTTTCGCAGTTGGGATGAATTCAAAATATCCCAAAAACAAACTTAGCATTAATTATGTAGTTGAAAAACATGTTCTCCTATACATAGGTACGTCACGGTCAATTCTCCAACCACAAATGTAAGTTTGTAATCGCAAAAAAATCTGCAAATTAACGATTTACGGACTTCTTCCTTATTCATTTCAACTTTAACCTCCACGCGTTCTTGATAAGGATCTTGACAGACTGACTGAGAGACAGTCGGGCGGACAATGATCCTATTTAAAGGGTTACATTTTTTCCTTTTGAGATACGCAACCCTAAAAACATGTAGGTAGAGTACCTATCTGTCTGTCTTCAACCGATCTGATAATATTGTTCTATTACAGCTCATCACTCTGGCGCTAGTTGCAGCCATGGCAGCTTCAGGTAAATATATGAATGTTTTCCTTACGACTACGTTCAGCCTGCTTCTATCTATAATCGGCCGGCACCCTAATTGCGTACCTAACTCACTATCAATTATAATCTGTACCCTAATTGCGTAACACACGATCAATCGGAATCGGTTTCATTTTGACAGTTCAACAACATTCATTGCATTATTTACGTGTTGAGGAGACAAATTTTTCGAACTTATGAAGCAATGGATTAGCAATTTGCTTCAAAATGATTCAGATTCCGATTGATCGTGAATGATTTCAAAATGATATTCAGCACCCTAATTGAATATCATTTTGAAGGATTATTGCTTCATATGTTCGTAAAAGGTTTCTGCTCTGAAATAACGCAATGAAAGTTTTTGAACTGTCAAAATGTAAGCCATTGCTACGCAACTAGCGTGTTACGCAATTACCATTCTGTTTAATTGTTCCAATATCATCCTCTCTTTATAAACTTGCTGAGCCCGCTTCGTTCACTTTTAAGTAACAGATTTTCTTCTAAATTTAGCAGATAGGGCCTTAGATATCCTATGCTATTATGATTTCTGTTTTGCGGGTGTCGAGATGGCCAGCTCAAGTGAAAAAATCTAGACTTCATACAATTTGACGAACGCGATTTAAATTCTACAAAAATGTTGTTTCTAATGTTATTCGTTAACTTTTACAGCGTATGCCAAACCCGGTGGCTATGGCGGCTATGGTGGCGGCTACGGTGGCGGCTACGGCCATCATGGCCATCACGGTCATGACTATCACGGCCACGACTATCACGGCCACGACAAAGACGATTCCAGTGAAGAGAAATGGGACTACCATAAGGAAAAACACGACGACGAGAAACATGAACACCATAAGGGGAAGTACGAGCACAAAGATGATTCTGATGAGGACAGTAGTGAGGAGAAATATGGAGGACACCACGGGGACAAACACGAAGGCCACAAAAAAGAATGTGACCATCACAAGGAGCATGAACATCACGAGGACAAACATGAACATCACGAGGAAAAACATGAACGTCACGAGGAAAAACATGAACACAAGGAGCAACCCAAACCTACCACTCCTAAAGTCGAAGTACCTAAACCTACCGAGCCACCAAAACAAGCTGAAATCAATGACGCTATTGCCGAAGTGTTTGGCGAACAACAAACTGGCTCCAGTGCTTCTGGCGCCGCGAATGGCCAAATAGAAGTTAACGCCAAAGTAACTGAAGGCCAGAAGCCAAAAAGTAGCTACGGTCACAAAAGTCACAAGGAATACTAAGGCCATCATGAGCATGGATACAGGTACACACGGCCACACATCAAGCTATGCAAAACCAGTATTGGCTGACCGTTCATTGTGAGAAAATATCATACAAAGTGAGGCCAAGACAAACTGGTTTTGTATAGCTTGACGTGTAGCCGTGTGTACCATTGAAGCTTATCGAAGTAGATGAAGGCCTGTATTACAGAACCTCACTCAAAACTCAAGCATTACTTCATCATCATCATCTGCCTAGCCTTTTCCCAACTTTATTGGGATAAGCTTCCAGACTAACCGGACGCAGCTGAGTACCAGTATTTTACATGGAGCAAGTGCCAATCTGACCTCCACAACCTAGTTACTGGGTAAGGTAATACGAAACCCCTTGCCCCTTGGTAAGAAAGGGGTTTCGTATACTTACTTACTCAAGCATTATTTAAAACTCGTTTAAAGCCTTTCGATTGATTGAAACTAGTTTAAAGTAATAATGGAGTCTTGAGTAAGGTTCTGTAATACGGCCCTAAAAGTTTGAATTACAAATATTTTTGCTCTTTAGGAATTAAATATTTATTGTAAGTAATACCTAGTGGGTTTTATTTCGATTTTTAATATTCCTTCTTCCATTTAAAAAGAAAGTTGATGTAGTAAAATAGGTAGTCATTCTGTATTACTACCACAGGGGTGGCCATGTGCCCAAGCAAGTGTTGCACAGAGGTAGTATTTTAATAGGTGTCAGGCTCATATCCATGTGCTGATTGGTCGGTCTTGTCCCCGAAAGCCGGGAGCCTTTTGTAGGCTTCCCCTCGTCGAAAACCAAAAATAAAAAGATCATCATCTGCTTAACCTTTTTCCAACTATGTTAGGGTCGGTTTCAGTCTAAAAAAACCAACAAACCAAAAAGATATGAATGACTAATAAAGATAATGGTAAAAACATATCCTAGTAATATTATAAACGTGAAAGTTTGTATGGACGGATAGATGGATGGATGTCTGTTACTCTTTCACGCAAAAACTACTGAACGGATTTGGATGAAATTTGGCACACAGGTGGTTTATAACCAGGATTAACATACATATAGGATACTTTTTATCCCGATATTCCCACGGGATCGACTCTTATGCGGGTGAAGCTGCGAGGTGCAGCTAGTATTTTATAAGCAAGGAATAAGTAACAGGTGAATGTCACTCTAAACATGCCCTGTTGGAAGTATTCATTCATAAGCTGCAGTTTGGTAATGCCCTGGACGAAATTAGAAAAACAAAAACATCGCACCCAGTGAACCAGTAGGTGTTACCTCCACACTACATCATAATAAAACCTTACTAAATACACTACCTCTTTTGAAGGAAAACCTGTGTACCTAATTAAGAAAAATAATGCTTAACTTTTTTTCTATTCTACATTCAAAATTGAAAAACAGAAATCAATCAAAGCAGCGGCCCATTTTCTTCAGTATAATTTTAAAACTCATCATAAAATCATATACTTTTTAAAATCGATAAAAAATATATTTCTACGTTTTAGAACCACTCTCTCTAAATTTTAGGCCATAGCGTAGTTTCTGTTATAGTATTTTAATAACAATTTTATTATAATTTCAAGATGTTCGGTTTCGGAGGTAAGTCGTTATTTCCTATCAATTTATTTGTCCCCATACATCAACTAACTGGTGAACTTCGACAAGCAGGGAGGGGAAGTGCTGATGCCAATATCGAGACTCTTCACCCACCGGAGTTCATTTTTGTTTCATTCCATGTACGAAAAATTTGAACATAACGCCCATTATACACATGCTTGCATTATACGCAACTTGTACAAACGTATACAAGTGGCTTGCACGCCGATAACTTCAGGGGGCTACCACCAGCTCTTATAGCAGGGCAGAAGTTGAAATGCACTGCTTTTTTTTTCTATGAAGTACTAAAAAGCAGTGCAGTTCAACTGCCCTGCTATAAGAGCTGCTGGTAAGCCCCCTGATCGGTGATTGGCACAATGATGCAAGCTAGTTGCATACTTGTAACAGGCATGTGTATTATGGGCTCAAGGAATGGACATTGTATTGAATTTACAATTGATCAGTAGGCAAGTGAAAGTAATGCAACATTGTAGGATCAACTCTAATAAATTCATTTTTCACTGATTTATTTCGTGGTAATATAGATCACGACAGCACTTTTGACCTGAATATGCTGCATTTTGCAGTTGCTTTACGTCGAAAATAAAAATACCACTATCGTTTAAGTGGCGAATTAAAGGCAAAAATGCACAAGGGAAGCGAGAATTATGTAATTTGCTTGGTACTGGTACACTCGGCGACACATCAAGCTATACATTTCCGGTTTTAGCTGACCTCGCATTGTACAGGTTTTTCATACAATCTGGATTCGGCTTATACTGGTTATGTATACATAGCTTGATGTGTAGCCGTGCGGGGTACCGTCAATCTGGCTGCTTATCAAATTGGCATATTTAGGTGCTCGGTGGCATGTTTCTTTCCCGACCATTTTGTTCCACCAAAAACTGCTCCCGATACTAAGTTCATATTAATTCCACAGGTAACGGCGGATTCGGTGGAGCCCAGGGCTTCGGTGGTCCCCAGGGCTTTGGAGGCTTTGGCGGGCAGGGCTTCGGACAAGGATTCGGCCAAGCAATGCAGGGAATGCAAGGTGGATTCAGGCCCGGCTCCATGGGCAGCCAGGGCGGTTTTGGAGGAGGATCATATAGTAGCGGCAACCAAGGAGGATACAGCAGTGGTCAAGGCGGCTACGGCGGGATGCAGAACGGCATGCAAGCGTCAAGTCAGGGCCAAGGAGGTCAAGGCCAGAGTCAGAGCGGCTACAGCAGTCAGCAGGGAGGCTATGGAGGCCAGTCGGGCTACGGCGGAGGCAGCTACCAAAGCAGCGGATACGGCCAATAGTCCAGTATTGTCCATTGTGCAAAGTAGTTTACCTATAAGTGTAACAAGTTTGTGATAAAAGTCAGCGTTAGCGTCATGTGTTTTGAAATAAAATGTTTTAGGTTGAGTTACGAATGTTTTTGATTTCTATTTACTCACATTCAACTGCCGCATAGCCACTCGACAAACACCATAACCACTATAGGAGTTTCCTTCAAAGCGAGTTTACTCCTCACGTTCCTCATTCCCTCTGAGGACTGTGTTCCTCATTCCCTCTGAGGACTGTGTTCCTCATTCCCTCTGAGGACTGTGTTCCTCATTCCCTCTGAGGACTGTGTTCCTCATTCCCTCTGAGGACTGTGTTCCTCATTCCCTCTGAGGATGTGTTCCTCATTCCCTCTCTGAGGACTGTGTTCCTCATTCCCTCTGAGGACTGTGTTCCTCATTCCCTCTGAGGACTGTGTTCCTCATTCCCTCTGAG
Organism: Apamea sordens; assembly: GCA_945859715.1. Lineage (NCBI taxonomy): Eukaryota > Metazoa > Arthropoda > Insecta > Lepidoptera > Noctuidae > Apamea > Apamea sordens. The sequence continues at coordinate 6,731,794 of OX244002.1, forward strand.
GACTGTGTTCCTCATTCCCTCTGAGGTCTGTTACTCATTCCCTCTGAGGACTGTGTTCCTCATTCCCTCTGAGGACTGTGTTCCTCATTCCCTCTGAGGACTGTGTTCCTCATTCCCTCTGAGGACTGTGTTCCTCATTCCCTCTGAGGACTGTGTTCCTCATTCCCTCTGAGGACTGTGTTCCTCATTCCCTCTGAGGACTGTGTTCCTCATTCCCTCTGAGGGCTGTGTTCCTCATTCCCTCTGAGGGCTGTGTTCCTCATTCCCTCTGAGGGCTGTGTTCCTCATTCCCTCTGAGGGCTGTGTTCCTCATTCCCTCTGAGGGCTGTGTTCCTCATTCCCTCTGAGGGCTGTGTTCCTCATTCCCTCTGAGGGCTGTGTTCCTCATTCCCTCTGAGGCTAAGAACTCACGGAGCGATTTTCGCCCGCAACCGCCGCGGTCGTGGATCTGCGGTTTTATTTCAAAACTCACGAGACCGGTTATTCGCGCGGTTACGCGGCCGCCGCGGTTGCGATCATCGCCCGCAAACGTGTCGGGCGATGATCGCAAGATTGCAAGACGGCGACATCCTCCCGCCGCGCCGCCCGCCGGCCCCCGCGGTCGCCCGCCAACCGATCGCAAAGCGCGCGGGCGCCACCCGCCGAGGCTGCGGGTAACCGCGGCCCGCGCGATTCTACTAGTTGCCCGCCGGTACAGCGGGAGCCGCATACAACCGCGTACACCGCGGGCGTAAAACGCGTCGTGAAATGTGCTTTAATTTCTTATATAAATATTTGCATTCTACAGAAGCTGCGGTCCCGCAACCGCAGCGGACGCGGGCGAAAATCGCTCCGTGAGTTCTTAGCCTGAGGGCTGTGTTCCTCATTCCCTCTGAGGACTGTGTTCCTCATTCCCCTTCTGGACTACAATGTTGAATTTTCAAAATGTTGAATTCCCAAAATGTTGAATCCCAAAATGTTGAATCCCAAAATGTTGAATTCGTAAAAAGTTGAATTTTATGAACCCACAATGTTGAATTTGCAAAATGTTGAATCCCAAATTGTTGTCCTGTGGATGTGAGTGGCACAGGACCTTCTGATGACAAAAGCATACATATTTATCCGGTAATATAAGCTTGTTTTCCAATAAAACACAGAAAACATATACCTACACGGCTATTTAAATTAATTAAGAATAAGCTTGGAGTAGTTCATATTGCTAAATTCAAATGCGATTACGAAACGCTCGAATGAAGAAAGTTTATACACAAGCTGAAGTGACAAGATGCTTTCAGCATTTTAACAAGGCAGTTTAGCAAAGCAAATGTATTTGGTCAAAAAGAAATACAACTACAGTCTTGCTTACAAATGTGACAGAAATTTAGTACGATTGTGTTCTTATTTTGTTTTACTTCCACCGACGCATATGACAGAAGCTTGGCGGGATATTGTAGATGCTGCCCCCAGTGATTCAGAAAATTTGCACAATTTTCTTCAGTATTTTGAACAGCAGTGGTTCAGCATGGATCACAATTTGATTAGTTGTGCAGACAATACCCACAGAACAACTAATTCCTGTGAGGGATATCACCGAAAAATAAATTCTAGACTACCAAAAACACCGAATATATATTTATGTATATCAGAACGTTCGGCCAGTCGAGATAGGGAGCTGACTGCTACTCCAGTTTTTAGTGACGATTTTGTGACGCATAAAGATGCCAGCCATAGAATTTGTGACAGAGCAGTTCGAAAGTTAGAAGCATTTATTTATGGCCGAACTACCTGATATCAGAACGTTCGGCCAACATGAATCTCCATAACTGAGGACCTTAGAGAAACTGTTACTGAATAAAGATTTAGTGACGATTTTGTGACAAACAACCAATGCTTTACTTTTACTCGTAATGCCACCGGTTAAAAGTAAAATGAATTTTGGTTCCTGGAACATCAGGACGTTCGGCCAACGTAATCTCCATAACTGAGGACCTGAGAGAAACCGTTAATGAATAAAGATTTAGTGACGAGACTGAAACGATGTTTTATGGCTTTACTTTTTTTTGTGACGGCCCCATAATATAATAAAATGAAAATTTAACATATAACCTCAAAACATTGGGAATATCGAATCCTGCACAAGGAAGAAGCCCAGAGAAACCGTTAATCAATAAAGATTTAGTGACGAGGCTGAAACGAACTTTTATGGCTTTATTTTTTTTTGTGACGGCCCCTATAAATAGTAAATTGAATATTTAACATATAACCTCAAAACATTGGGAATATCGATTCCTGCACAAGGAAGAAGCCCAGAGAAACCGTTAATCAATAAAGATTTAGTGACGAGGCTGAAACGCTCTTTTACCGTTTTTTTTTTTTTTTGTGACGGCCCCTTTAAATAGTAAATTGAATATTTAACATATAACCTCAAAACATTGGGATTATCGATTCCTTCACAACGAAGAAGCCTAGAAGACTCGTAAAACCCCTGATGTGTTATAGGTTTTCAGTGCAATGGTGTTACTATTTTTGTTAATTCAAAATTAATCTATAAAAATGCACTATGGTGGATGGCGACTGAAATAGGGTGACCATGTATTCCAACGAAACAAGTATTTATTGAGTAAGTACCTATTTATCTTACTTATCATACTTGTTTCGTTGGAATACATGGTCACCCTATTTCAGTCGCCATCCACCATAGTGCATTTTTATAGATTAATTTTGAATTAACAAAAATAGTAACACCATTGCACTGAAAACCTATAACACATCAGGGGTTTTACGAGTCTTCTAGGCTTCTTCGTTGTGAAGGAATCGATAATCCCAATGTTTTGAGGTTATATGTTAAATATTCAATTTACTATTTAAAGGGGCCGTCACAAAAAAAAATAAAACGGTAAAAGTTCGTTTCAGCCTCGTCACTAAATCTTTATTGATTAACGGTTTCTCTGGGCTTCTTCCTTGTGCAGGAATCGATATTCCCAATGTTTTGAGGTTATATGTTAAATATTCAATTTACTATTTATAGGGGCCGTCACAAAAAAAAATAAAGCCATAAAAGTTCGTTTCAGCCTCGTCACTAAATCTTTATTGATTAACGGTTTCTCTGGGCTTCTTCCTTGTGCAGGATTCGATATTCCCAATGTTTTGAGGTTATATGTTAAATTTTCATTTTATTATATTATGGGGCCGTCACAAAAAAAAGTAAAGCCATAAAACATCGTTTCAGTCTCGTCACTAAATCTTTATTCATTAACGGTTTCTCTCAGGTCCTCAGTTATGGAGATTACGTTGGCCGAACGTCCTGATGTTCCAGGAACCAAAATTCATTTTACTTTTAACCGGTGGCATTACGAGTAAAAGTAAAGCATTGGTTGTTTGTCACAAAATCGTCACTAAATCTTTATTCAATAACAGTTTCTCTAAGGTCCTCAGTTATGGAGATTCAGGTTGGCCGAACGTTCTGATATCAGGTCGTTCGGCCATAAATAAATGCTTCTAACTTTCGAACTGTTCTGTCACAAATTCTATGGCTGGCATCTTTATGCGTCACAAAATCGTCACTAAAAACTGGAGTAGCAGTCAGCTCCTTAACTCGACTGGCCGAACGTTCTGATATACATATATATTTTTGGTTATTAAAACGTTATTAAAAGAAGCTTATTATGATGACTTATTATAATCGTCTAGTTGCAAGATCTTTCTTTTTTCCCTTTAAGAAAAATAGAATAGTAAAAGATTTACTATTTGATAAACGATATTCGTTGTTATTGAAAAAACTTGAAAAGAACAAATTGCAGCTTTTGCATTTTTTGAGAAAAGTTATGTATATAAGACTTAAATTAGGATTTTAATTACATTTTATAGTTTTAGTTAATGATGACAAGTGGCGTTTTTTTAAATTATCCTAAGTACAGAGTTTTGTTGTTTTAGTTAATGATTACAAGTGGTTTTTTTTAATTGTTTTTAATTTAGTAGGTTAATAAATAAAAATACAGCTCCTGAACGCTTCTAGACTACAATAGATTCTCGATAAAATAATTTCTTGGACATTCTTGAACACTTTGGGGTTCAACATTTTGCAAATTCAACATTGTGATCCCGATGGGAAATTCAACTTTTTACAAATTCAACATTTTGGCATTCAACATTTTGCGAATTCAACATTTTGCAAATTCAACATTTTGCAAATTCAACATTGTAGTCCAGAAGGCTCATTCCCTCTGAGGACGGTGTTCCTCATTCCCTCTCGAGGACGGTGTTCCTCATTCCCTCTGAGGACGGTGTTCCATTTTGAGAATTGGACATTTTAACCATTGGACATTTTGGGAATTGCGGCATTTTGAGCATTGGGCGTTTTGGGTATTTGGACATTTTGACATTTTATGTGTATGTGAACTGAGGGACCAAACTGGTATTTCGGAAATAAAAATCGTAGGATTTAGTAGTAGACTTAAAACAAGTGTAGAACAAATCTGGGAATTTGTAAATAAATATATTAAAAGCTACAGCCCTTAAACTGCGGTCCCTCAGTCCTCGCACACCATCATCCAGATCTCGGAAAGTATCTGAGACATTTTGGGAATTGGACATTTTGCCCCTGAACGCCTCTGAGGACGGTGTTCCTCATTCCCTCCGAGGACTGTTCCTCATTCCAGTAAGGGCCTTTTTTTATTGTCATGTGCGCCCGCGTGCAGGCCAGGCACGCATGCGTGCTGCCCGCAACCTAATATCGTATCATACAAATGTTTTTATTGTCATGCGCGCCACACGCACGCGGATCGCGGGTGGCTCGCACGGATGCGTGCCGCCCGTGTGCGTGTGGGCAACCTTGATAGTCAATGTTGTTTTTACTGTCAGTTTAGTCCTGTCAAATTAGTCAGCGCCTGGCGTAAATTGACGTATTTTTGGTAGCCATGTTTTTAATCACGTCTAAACTGTCTATGGAGTATCTTAATTTGACAGGACTAAACTAATATTTTATCTTCTGTCCTTTTCTTAATTAAATAGAAAGATAAAAAATGCAATGAACTTAAATTTAGTTTAGTTAGTGAACAAAGAAATCGGCGCCACTGTCATAGATACCTGGAATTAGCTTTAAATGCCTTGATGGTTTTAAAAATATTGTGACAATTTGTTAGCAAATTTTTTAAATTTGATTTTAGTTAGTAGAGTAAGTTTTTGTTGAGATATGGCTCATAGCCGTTTTTGCTAAATGTCTGAATTGAGTGATCCACACTTTGGGCTATATCCGAAAAAGGGTCTTCAGTTATTACTGAAGACCCTTGAGAATGACAATTTTTTGTGTCCGTTTCGACTGCTCGGCCACAGTGTCGTAGAAGAAAAACGACTACGTCAACATTACGAAGGAATTTGTAAAACACTGAAAGGGTAGTTCTCTTCTTCTTAGTCTGTGACACTGACAATGAAAGTCGCAAATTCGTAGATCCAATATTCAGAAAGTTGTAAAGGTTTAACCATGGCCGCGCAGTCGAAACGTGGAGAACTGCGCGGCCACGCAGTTCTCTTAAACGGAGCTTCGTAGAGGTCCCATTCTTTTTGCTAACCACTGATACGAATTCGAAGAAAATGTAGACAGTATGAATAATGTTTGGACTTCACGACCTACAGAACTTAAAACCTATAACGCAAGTTAGAAGAAGGGTGACCAAGATTTATGCCTTTGAGATATGAGTTTTGACTATTTTTGTGACTAAATGTACAATCACATTTTGTCACGAAATAAAAAAAGACCACTCAATCCAGATGCACATACATACAACGTAAGAGACCTAAAAAACCATTTCATACAATAATCTACATGGTATTCACATGATCTGGCCAAGATTATGTCTGGACTGTAAGGGACTGACCTCTCGAGTTTGCTAATTAGAAAACAACGATTTTGTATGGAACGCATCCGTAAAGCTGAACGGATGCGTACGCATTCACAATAAATTATTTTTTCTTTCTTTCTTTCTTTCATTCCATACAAAATCGTTTTTTCTAAGGACAAAAGCTGAACAGAGCTGAAAGCGCCAAGGTAACCAGAAATTTAAATTCACTTAAATCCTACTTAGGGACTAACCACACTTGTTCAGCTCTGAAGTGTGGTTAGTCCCTAAGTAGGATTTAAGTGAATTTAAATTTCTGGTTACCTTGGCGCTTTCATCTTAACCATCAAAATCACCAGAATAGGTAGGTATGGTAGAAATTAAAACAACAAAACTCATAAAACAATAGTATTTATTTTTCATTGTATTACATTGTCGTCTATCTGCATTTGTCATAACATCCGACATAACGAGTCGCGTCTCATTCGATCAACTAAAGGCAACTGAAAATCAAGCACAACGTTTCTTTATATAAATCTATCACGTATGAGAAAATCTACGTTCTGTTTATTATAGAAAAATACACGTCCCCAGTGCTTTTTAACCACCTAATCTATGTCGAACGCACCACCAACCTGAAGAAAGACGTATGTCCAAACAATACTATATTCTCTATAAATACCACGCCCAATTTTAAGCTACAAAGTAAATTGATTAAAGGGGACCGAAGATTTTTATATGGAGCCTAGCATACCTACAGTGTCCGCCATTTTGTTTTGTTTTTTTTCAGAATGGCAGCCGCGCTTGATATCTACATAAATTGTTAGCTGACATTTTGATGTCAGCTAACAATTTACACAGCACATGACATCAATCTACATGGTCTTCATATGATCTGACCAAGATTATGTCTGGACTTTTAAAGAGACTGTGACCTCTGAGTTTGTTTCGGCCTTTCTTTTCAGACTAGTCAGATAGGAAACGCCGACCTCATCTAGTTTTAAAATATGATTGACGTGTAAAAGTGTTTGTACAAACCTACTTACAAAATATATATATTTTTTTTTTTTTTTTTAATAAAATCATTTATCATTTATGCAAACAGAAAACATACTAGGACCAAACCCCGTAAAGCGTCAAACGTTCAAAGTTGATCACGTGACATCCATATTTTTTTAACCGGTTTACATCTTGTTGCATTGATGTTTGAAATAATCACTCTGAATGTTTAAAGTTTCGATTGATGTCAGCTATAGATTTAAATGGGTTTCAAGCGTGGCCGCCATTTTGAAAAAATCAAAATGGCGGACAGGTATGCCACGGACCTTCAAAGCCCTTTTAACATTTGCAGGTACGACTTTCTCCAACCTGCAGGTATAATTTATACTTTTTTTATCGTTACACTGTGCATATTAATTAGAGTGTGATCATAAAATTACTATATATTACTTTATAACAAACGCACCCTCATAATGATGTTTTATTTTCCCATTATTGGTATCACTATGATTTAAATCTTACTTCTGTCCAAAATAAATAAAAAATCCAAACATTTAAATAAATATCTTTAAATTCTACTATTTACAACTCTAACAATTATATACACAGATCAATCATTTATATTATATGTAATAATAAAACGAAAAAGCGTTTTTTTTATCTATATCTCAACTAACATTAAAGCATTATAGAAGGCGAATAAACGAACACTATTATTACAATCATAATTATTATAAAGCCCCAAAACACGATGCAAGTGACTTGTCTGTGGTACACAATAAAATTGAAGGAACAACTGACATACATAATCAGCCTATAATGTTCCCACAGCTGGGACAAAAGCTTCCGATCTGTGGGAGGGAGTGGCCACGCGAACCCAGTGCGGGTTGGTAGCTGTCACATGTCTTCGAATTTTTGGTTCTAGGACATGCCGGTTTCCTCACGATGTTTTCGTTCACCGTCACAACTGACTGGCATCGTCTAAACACTACTTACATCCCCTTTAAATTTCTTTCTTTTTATTAAAACGTTGCCCCACACTAGGAATTACTCCTGTATCGTGGGTGCCTTTAATTTTTTTTACCTCTAACAGCAGCAACCGAATAGCAACTTTATATCAACGAAAACAAAGATCTTTGTGATTTTAACAGACTTTGCAATGGAAGCAACTTAATAGCAACCTTATTGCCACGACAGTAAAGATCACTGTGATTTTGGCACTAATTCAAAATCAGAGGTAAAATAACTGTGACAGATATGGACGGGTTTAGACGGCGCAACTTTGATTGTTGCTTCAACTCATGGTATGCCACAGGCAATTAATTCACGCCGTGTAACTCAGGCTTAAGTTCGAGATAATCTCACCACCGCTCATCGTAATCAAACGTAACCAATGGTAGATAGAATCAACATTTCGCACTCTTCAATCGTTACCCTGTCGTTAAGCGATATACAGGGTTAAATTAAATTAGCTAGAGAAACTCCGCACACGTGATGGGTATTGATATCTAAACACGATAAAGTAAAAATAATAAAGATTGTTGTAATAAAGTTTGATATCTTTTTTTTTTTGGAGTCAACGACTGCTGATAGTTTTATTATTTGAGGTATAAATTGAGAAAAGCTGTTTTCTTTTGTTTTATCATGCTTAGATATACCATACCCATCCCGACTGTTAAGTTTACACACAAAAAAAACCCTTTTTTTTTCAAACTGATAGTCAAGTAATTGCGGTTGTTGACCCCACAAAAAAAAACCATCAAATTCATTGTTTTTTTGTTTAACCGTGTTTAGATACCCATCACGTCTGCGAAGTTACGCTAGCTAATTTAATTTGATCCTGTATAATGAAAATAATTTAGTAACAACTACGTCACATAAAGATTTTTATATTAATAACTTGTATTAGATACATCTGTTAGTTAAATTATGATTATGAGCAATAATAATTTAAATTTTAATTATTAACGGCCATGAAACAAGCGGTTTTTAGTCGCTCAGGAAGTACCAACAGCCTGTCGACAACCAACTAAATGCTGTTACTTATATTCACTAATTATTGCTATCTATATTCTTCATATATCTGAAGGCCAATTCTCGTAATTTAAAACGTTGAAAACGTTAAGTTGCAGTCTCATCTAAGCGACAAACAAATGTCAAAAACTTGTCAAAAAAATATCAAAATTTTTTGACAGATTACTGAGATCAGACTGTGAACGTTCTTAAAATTACAAGATGTACCCCTCTGTTTTCAATACATCTTATGATTTAATTTCAAACAAAAACAATTATGGACAATACAATACGGTACGACATAAAAAAATGCAATATCTGTGCCTTCGATGAACATTTTGAGCGTATCAAAGACATACAAAAAACACAGTATGAGCGCCACTCAAACTGTCTTATTAATCGCTTATTTCATGGCCCACTCTCAACTATTGCTTAAACTCATTTTAAATGACGCGACGAACAATCGTTTTAAATTATCGTAAAACTATGGTTAGTGACGTCATTAAGTCTCATAATATAATGCAATGGTAATATTCAACGCGCATGTTGCAACACTCATATATCTGATAATGAATAACCAATTGTAAGGAACCCTTAGCATTTGTAAATATACAGATATGAATAATTTAATGCTCGAATAAAAATCCTAACAGCTGTGCAAAAACACATTGAATGTGTATAAACTGCCATTTTTAAATAAACTACAAACTGCAGCTAGCTGCAAATAATACTAATAAATATAAAAAGAAAAACTTGTGCATTCATAATAACAGTATAACATGTCAATTAAAATAATACTAAATAATGATTAGATGTAAGTTGGCAACCCGAAAGTATCGATGACGTCATAAGACTGTTCTATATGTAGGTGGGGCAATGTTCTAGACTAGTGCCGCACGCGTCGCACACCTTTGCGTCTCGCTCATTCACGAGCGTGCAAGCAGGGCATTCACGCCCGCCAGACCTTAGCGGCTGTATTTCAGGTCCTCTCTTCGACTTACCGCACATCTCACACGCCTGCATACTTCCCCTATTCAAGTACGTGCAAGTCCCGCATTCCCATTTGTCTCTTTTCACCTCGCTGGGTCCCGTATCTGACCTCTCTCTCTCGCTGTTGTGTTGGCTCGGCGTCCTGCTGACCGGTCGCTCTCGGTCACCATTTTGTTGCGAATGCTTCGGCGGGGATCGTCGAACGTGGTCCGCTTCGTCGAGTGATACTATTAGTTGTGCTTTTAGATCGTAGCTCGATGGATGTGTGTTTGTAGCTGAAATGTAGAAGAAATACGATAAATTACTAACAGTTCCAACCTGTACAAAACAATGACATTTCTTCATTATACTCATATGTAGTTTTAATGTACACATAAACCTTCCGGAATATAATTCTCTAAATAATGGTAAAAACGTCATCAAAATCCCTTGCGTAGTTTAGAACAAGAACGTAGTTTAGAACAAGAACGCAGTCACACAGACACAAAACGCGAATTTAATTTATAATAAGTTTAGATGGCCATTCAAAAATCAACTTACACTACATAACACTAAGGGCCTTATCATACTACCGGATTGCGAGCGTCCTCAAAGCGGAGCGGGCGCGCAACGAATACGTTACGGGCGTACAACGAACACGCTGCGCATGCGCAGCGAATTCGTTGCGGACGGCAACGAATTCGATGCTTTCGTTTTCGTCTCCGGCGTCTTCGAAATAACAAAGCCAACAGCACACACAGTACGTAGTTAACTTGTTACAAACACGCGACGAAAACGTTGCGAATTTGCCACGCGTCCGCGATGTCTTCGCTGTGCAGCCGCGGCGTGTTCGCGACGCATTCGCTGCGCGCCCGCTCCGCCCCGCAGCCGCTCGCAAATCGCTAGTGTGATAAGGCCCTAAAGTAGACAATTGAGCAGGTGCCAATGCATTTAAATTATCTAAGATTCTAAATAGAACTACCATAATATGTTGAATCAAAACTCACCTGGATTACTTTTGGAACTGTGCGCCGTACTGTGAACTCCATTCTCCATCGCCTTACTCTTCGGCTTATCTGCCTCAATAGCTACCAGTTTCAAGGGTTTCTTTACTTTCTTAACTTCAGCTGCATTAGGCCCCGCCCCGTTCACCGTGGTCTGCTGCTTTATTACATCCTTCCTTTCTTTTATATCCTTCTTGCTGAGTAACTTCACCTTATCTGGTGCAATTTTTGGGGTTATCAACGCTTCGGCCTTGGGGTTCATAACCGGTTCTGGTATTGGTCTCCTTGCCTTCAACTCGGCTTGCTTTTTCGCCAACTGTCTCGCTCTCTTTATTTCTTGCTCCTGTTTCATCCTCATTAGGTTCTCTACCTTCGCTGTTCGGTACACTTCTTCGTCGTAGGACCGGTCGAGACTCAGAGCTTGTAAGCCGTCTTCTAGGTCCAGAGTCGTCGGCTGGTACTTAGCTCTCCTCTCCTCTCTGTCTAGCCTATCGAGCGTCCTCGAATCTCTGTCGAGTGACGGTGAGAACCGACTTCTTCCATCCCCCTCTTGTTCTTTGCTCGATAAATTCCTAAATACGTAATCCCAGCTCTCGTAAGTGCCCATTCCATCCTCCCTTGCTTTGCTGAGAGCTGGTTGCGTGTCGGATCGCGGTAAACTTGGTAGTGAGACGTCACTGAACCCAGATTTTGACGTGCTATTTCTTCGAGAACTTTCCGGATGTCGCTTCTTGTGAATTCTTTCGTCGTCTTTGTACCTTTCGAATTTGCCGTTTTCGTAAACTGATGGGGTGTCTAGTTCGATGAGTTGCGCGGTCGGGACAGCGGGGTACCTGTACTGTGCCATAGGTGGGTACCCGTTGACGGGTACTGTAGCTGCATGTTTGATAGGGGCGTATACTGGGGTGGGGAGCATGTAGGGGGACTGTACGGGGTAGTAGTAGGGGACTCCGTAGGGGGTCATCATTGGGATGGAGCTGCATTGTGGAATAGTTACGGGCACGTCGGGGTGCATGTGTTGGGGGAGGGGGTACATCATGTGGGGTAACATGGGGGGAACCATGTAGGGGGAACATTGAAGCACTGGCTGTATTTCCTGGTCTGTTTCGTCGCAGATGTGGTTACAGTGCTGTGTGCCGTGGTACCTGTCGTCGACGAGTCGGCTTCGGTAAGCGTCGGAAGCAATCGTTGTTGGTATGTTCGAGTATATTTCTGAACCTGGAAGTAAAATGTTCAATTTTAACTTAATTCGTTTTCAATTATTTTGTGTAGGTACAGTCACGAGCATAAATTTAAAAGCAATTTTCTCCAAAGGTATAGAAATAAATTTTATGGTATTGCAAGCATTGCATTTTTGAAACCAAACTTTTATGAAATAGGTCTTTCTTTTCTCAAAGTTACTATCCCTGTTTCACAAGAAAATCGCTTTTAAATTTTGCGTAATTATATATAAGGTAATAATTACTTACTTTGATGTACAGTCACGAGCATAAGCTCGTGACTGTACATCAAAGTAAGTAATTATTTATTTTACAAAAAGACAGCCTAGGTAATATCAGTGTCATTTCAATAAGGGATGGATATGGCTTTTACAGATGAGAAAACCCCTGCCCATCAAACTAGGAAATTCCTGTATCTTAAAGGACAGTGTACTTATAAGGACACGTTTTACAAAAAAAAAAAAACAATTGCGTAATAACTCTGATGCTAACATACATATTTTTAAAAGTATTTCGTACGCGATCGACTCGCGGTGCTGCAGACGTTGGTGGGCACAACGGCTATACATGTGGAGAACAGCCCGGAATATCTTGAGATAACCATTTGTGACATAATACATTTAACCTGTCTGCATTCAAAGCAAGAGTGAACAGGCATCTTCTGGGCACGCTCGTTCCATCATAGACCTCATCCACCGCTTTCCATCAGGCGTGATGGAAAGCGGAAGATCAGCCGGTCGATTCTGTAAAATCTCACCGTGAAAACTCAAGTGAAGTGAGCTTGATGTGAGTTGTCAGTAGTGTCAATCCCTAGCATTATTTGGAATGATAGCTCACTCCACGCTCACTTCACCTAAGTTTTCACGGTGAGATGGTTACAGAATCGCACTGCAGGCCCAGTCAGCAATAAAAAGAGCAGTAGTCACCGTCGCTGTAGCCGCCCTTGTCCCGCGCGGCCAGGCGCGCGGCGGCGGCGTGCGGCGGCGCGGCGTGCTGCGCGCGCTCGGCCCACACGTCGCGCCACGACACGCGGCTGCCGCGCGACCACGACTCTTCCCAGATGTGGGACATTATCTGGATAGAGGCATCACAAATTGGTTAAAGCCGCGTTTACAGTACGCGTGGTCTCCAGGGGTGGTATTTGGTCATATTTGTAATAGATGAATGAATGATTAATGTTAGAAATATTTTAATTATTAAGTATAGATATATTTGTACACGTGTTAAGGTTGAATATGGTTAAAGAAGTTTTGTTGTTATGTATCACCACGTCATATATTTACCCATATTCAAATGCAAATGAATGATTTGATTTATCGCACAGAATCGCACTAATAAAAAAATAAAAAAGATGTGTTTAAATATTATAGAACTTACTAGCAGCGCCCCGCGGTTTCACCCGCATAAGTTTCGATCCCGTGGGAATATCGAGATAAAAGTATCCTATGTGTTAATCCTGGTTATAAACAATCTATGTGGCCAATTTCATCCAAATACGTTTAGTAGTTTTGGCGCGAAAGAGTAACAAATTTTATAATGGCAGGAATTTTAAATAATGTAAAGTCAACAATCGAAGAAAACATTTCATTGTTTTTAGAGCCACGACAATAGGATACCCCACGATAGTCATTACAAACGTATACATATAGTATGTAGGAGAAACATATGACAATGCTACAAATTCAGAATGCACAATTACACATGTTTTGTTAATAGGAAACAATCAATCAATCCAAAAACAACACAACAGCGATCAATCATTTTTTTATGCATCTTGTTTATCGCAAATAAATGTATTTTCTTTCTTTCTTTTTAAAATATTAATCTATGTAATTTAACATGACTGTTGTAATAACAATTCGAAGCAGTGCTTAATTATGCAGATTCCAAAAATTCTAATCCTGGATCTGACAAACGATAATAGCAGTTTCTGTAGCCTACATATCATCATCTCATCTGCCGAGCCTTTTCCTAACTATGTTGGGGTCAGCTTCAAGTCTAACCGGATGCAGCTGAATACCAGTATTTTACAGTGGAAAATTGCCGTTTCTCTAAATACACCCGCCATTTATATACAAGGTGTGGTAAAGGACTCATTAAACTCTTCGTTGTGAACAACTAAGATTAGAATCAGCTGTTCATATTTCATACTAATATTATAAATTCGAATGCAACTCTGTCTGTATGTTATATTCTCGCACCACTGAACGTATTTCGTATAAAATTTTACAAGGAGATAGATGGCTTTGGGGAAGGACATAGGCTACTTTTTGTCCCGGGAGCACGTTCTCGAGGGATAATGGACGGATATCTCGAGGGACATACACGCGGGCGAAGCTGCGTGTAAAAGCTAGTGTTCACATAAACTCACAAAATCAGGGTTGGTCCCTTCGTAAAAGTTGTTCATAATGATGAGTTCAATGACCCCTTTTCATGTGTGTGTTTTCATCCTTTGCATGTATTTGTTCCGAGTCTGGGTGTTTTTCTATCTATAATATGTATGTATTTACAAAAAAAAAAGGTATATAAATAGTTTATCAGCCATCTTGTTACCATAACACAAGCATTAGGTTGCTTAGCTTGGGGCTAGATGGCGCTGTGTGAAATGTCCAGGGATAATTATTATTATTATTATAATTTCAGTTACACCATAAAGACAGGTTTTAAACAAATACATAGGTATATTTGATTACGTACCTGACATTCGCACTGCGCGATAAGAGCATCCCTTGACACCGCGGCGACCATGTCCGGACAGATGGGCGCGTCCAGCTCGAACCGACCTGCGCCCGACGACTTGTAACCCATCGCTTGGAGAAGGGTCTCTACTCCGACCATGTTGGCTTCTACCTCATGCTTGAAGTAGCCGCAGTATAACTGGAAAACATTTATTTATTTGGTTCAGAAAACATGTACAGACGACAGCAGGTCAAGCTACCCGAAACTGTCAAATTTTCCCAATCAACCTTGAACCTTAATGCTTTAGCGATAAAGTTGAAAATCTATTGAAAAAATTTGACAGATTGTAGTAGGTTGATGTGCTGGCGTCTGAGTTTACGTTATTTCCAACACTAAAACCAGTCTGTCTAACTCACCCGTATGACTTTATACTCCTTCCTCCAAGGCTGGGCCAGCAAGTTGGCCGCATACCTGGCCAGCGCCGCCCATCCCAGGCCAGCTCGATACGCGCTAAACTCCGTCAGCTCGTTGATCGTCTTTTGGAACACTTTGCCAGTCTCCGCGAGCCCGAACTTGCACTCATGAGGCACTAATGATAGGTATTCTATTATGTAGTCTGAAAGAGAAGAAGAAAAAGCTTTTAAATAAAGTACCAACCCGCACTGGGCCCGCGTGGTGGATTACGGCCCACTCTCACTCACAGAGAGTATGTATCCCGGCAGTGGGAACATTATAGGCTGATTTCATTTCATTTCAGCATTCACAATATGAGCAGAGAAATCTATGAATGGCATAATGACCTTGATTTTTGACGAAGACATTAGTTTATTGAAGAAACTAGAACTCTTCATAGACCCAACCCTCTTATAACAAAACGAGTTCTAACTTTAGATCTAGCCTAAACCTTCAAGCCATCTACTGTATTTTGAACGTTATTCCTAAAAACATAAAGTTCTTAATGCAAAATTGCCAACTTATGTAGACTCGGGTTTAACGTCAGTTTTTGTAATAGGAACTTTAACTTTGTAGGATTCATCATCTGCCTAGCCTTTTCCCAACTCTGTTGGGGTCGGCTTCCAGTCCAACCGGATGCCTATCTGACTTCCACAGCCCAGTAAGATTCAGTCAGATAACAGTTTAAAATTATAAAAATGGCTCTATGTTTTAAACTTGGATCTAAAGATAAACCTTGTTTTGTAATAAGGCCGAATTACATTTAACTTGGTTCTAATCAAAACAGTCCTCGGGCCAGCTAAGTAGTCCGGCTATGTCGACAATGCTTTCAGAATAGTGGCCCACAAATAACAATGCACAATAGCAGCTTGTTATGCACCGTCTATTAGCTTATAGTTGGCACATAACTTGACGCTTTTGTCATTATAACTGTCGTCACCTTAGATCAATAATAGTACTAGATTAAGGATCAGGAACAAAAATCAGTCGCTCAAGTGGCCACGTTTGCACACACATCTACATTTCTTAGAAAAAAGTTTAATAATATAAACAACTTCAGTTTATTATAAACCTTAATGCTTAAACATAAAGTTTAATTACCATTGCAAAATATATTTGAAATGCCGCTTGAAAATAAAATCATTCTATTTTTAAATTTTCAGTCATTTATTCTAAAATGAAACTTAAAGTCTAAGTAATAAGGTTAAAAACATACTAATTTGAAATAAGACCACAAAAGTATTTGTGGTCTTATTTTTCGGGCCGTTTTTGAAGCGCTTATCGGGAATCTAGTACTATTATTGATCGAAGGTCGTCACTCTATTTTATGAACGCATGCAAACTATAGGGTCAAATTAAATTAGCTAGCAAGACTCCGCACACGTTATAGGCATCGATATCTAAACATGATAAAACAAAAAGAGGTTTTTTGTGGGGTCGTGTACCGCTGTTTGTGTTCGATACCCCTTGGTAAGACTGGTGGTTAGACTTTCGGGCTTCTGACAACCCGTATCGACTGTCAAAGATCCACGAATGACAGCCGGGACCAAAGGTTGAACGTGTTTCGAGGCATGGACGAGTCTCGGTATCAGATGGTCACCCATGCCCGGCAAGCGTAGTTTAACCTGATGGATCGACCCGTGTGGCTGTTATTACTTAGCCACGAGACTTTCTACCCCACACGGGTAAAACATGACCTGAATTAGTACATAGGATACTTTTTATCCCGGTAATACGTTCTCGTGAAATAATTTTACAAAATGATCGCGAACAAAAGCTAGTTTAAAAAAAATGTACAGCTTCTCTTTTACCTTCGAGTTTCTTCTTCTGATCCAATTTTTCTGGGCTGTCATCGGTCTCGAGGTAGCTGTAGTGCGCATCCTCGATGCGGCGCCACAAGGCGGGCAGCCGGTCGCGTAGAACCGCTTCACCCATGCCCGACGAGCACGTCATCACCATCACAGAGGTACCGGTCAGGGGTCAGCTGGGGAAGAAAGGAGAAACTTGTTAATATCTATACAATGTGTAACAGAAACCCTATTGCTATTCTTAAGCACTAAAGATAGCAGCTGGTATAGAATCACTATCATTACAAACGTGTCGCCGCACTACGTCGGTCAATAACTTTCCGCGTTACTTGCCAATATCACGATAAATCTATTCCGTAATTTTGCGCGCCTAGTTTGGTTTCCAGTATCAATGTATTAAAAATTCTCATAACTTCCGAACATGTAGAGATAGGATTAAAACCCTTCCAATATCGTTTGATATCATCCAAAGAAGCCGTGCCCTTGGTATGTATATGCCCTTTCCGTTACACGTTGTATAATAAGCTGAAGAGTTTCATTGTTTGTTTGAACGCGTTAGTCTCTGGATCCACCAGTAGGATATGAAGAAATCTTTTTGCACTTTTGCAGTACGCTAAGTGAAAACAAGTAATAGAGCGGGCAGAGAGAGAAATTTCACGCGGCCGAAGTCGCGGGCAGATAAAAGCTATAAAAATAGGACGTATACATATCTATAGGCACGATAGGACACTTAGGAGCCGAGCAAAAATAAATGAAGTCGGAAAGTACGCTAAGTGAAAACAAGTAATAGAGCGGGCAGAGAGAGAAATTTCACGCGGCCGAAGTCGCGGGCAGATAAAAGCTATAAAAATAGGACGTATACATATCTATAGGCACGATAGGACACTTAGGAGCCGAGCAAAAATAAACGAAGTCAGAAAGTACGCCAAGTGAAAACAAGTAATAGAGCGGGCAGAGAGAGAAATTTCACGCGGCCGAAGTCGCGGGCATATAAAAGCTATAAAAATAAGACGTATACATACCTATAGGCACGATAGGACACTTAGGAGCCGAGCAAAAATAAATGAAGTCGGAAAGTACGCTAAGTGAAAACAAGTAACAAACCCGAATCTCTTCAAGGCGAGAGTGAATAGGCTTCTTCTGGGCAAGCTCGTTCCACCGTAGATCTCATCCCTGCCTCTGGGCTGGATTGAGGTCAAGAGTGAGCCCATTGTCAAAAAAAAAAAACAAAAAGTAATAGAGCGGGCAGAGAGACAGAAATTTCACGCGGCCGAAGTCGCGGGCAGATAAAAGCTATAAATATAGGACGTATACATATAAAAGTGATCTCATAAGTTCCGTTTTCCCTTTTAAGGTCGGAACCCTAAAAAGTTTTTGATTTACTAAGAGTCTAAAGAAACACTCCTAAGAAAAAACCCAAAGGTCACGGTTTATTTAAGGTCCCGACATTTCTTAAAAGATTAAAGGCCATCCCAGACATCATCATCAAATGATGATAATGTCTGGAATGACCTTTTAAACGAAGACGCACGCAAATTTCAGTGGACGTCTCTTCAATAGTTAGGTAAATATGAATCAATCAGGTCATCGACTAGTGTATTTATTTGTTCACACGGCGTGCTTCCTGTTTCATTGTTTACCTTATAAACAGCTATGAAAGTCAAGTGATGAGGTGGACTTTCAATACGTGATACCACTCGTAACCAGGAAGTCCTAACGAACCATAGTCATCGTGTGTGTGGTGGTATAACTATTACGCGAGCCCAGTGCCGGTTGGTACATGCCACATGCCTTCTTTTTTTTTTTGAGTTTAGGATATCATCAAATGACTCCTCCCGCTCTGGGTGGAGCAGGAGGGAGTGTCAGACTCTTACTGACTAAAACCCACCCGTGTTCCTTCCTTAGCCCTTTATGTTCCAGGGCAGCGGTAAACCTTTCGGATGATCCCGCTACCCTGGCAGGCTTCGGCCCTATGGGGCCCCGTCGCTTATGCTGACATCTCTTTGAGGCGCGCGTGGAACACGTACACGCCGTCCGGCACGGGCCTAGTCCTGATCGGACGGAGAGCTACCCATTACTCTCCGCCCGCAGGCCCGCGCCTACGGTGGGCGGGAGTCGTCACGCGGCTCCCGACGCCCGGAGTGTCTCCCGCGGCGGCTGAGGCGTGAGGTGCGCAAGGTGCGTTTCCTCGCCCACCCCGCCACCTCCTTCGCTAGCATGACTGCTTCGCAGAAGGAGGTGACTGCCTCCCACTCCCTCTCGCCCCGGACCATGGCTTGAACCAGGGCCAGACGCGAGAGGTCGCCGCCGCTGCCGATCGCCTCTACGAGGACACGGCGGTGCTCTGCCCAAGCAGGGCAGACCTCCACCGTATGCTCCACCGTGTCCTCTGGGCGATCCTGACAGTGGTGACACCCGGGCGTCTCCTCCCGCCTGATGATGTGCAGGAACCTCCCGAAACATCCGTGTCCGGAGAGGACCTGCGTCAGGCGGTAGGTGAGAACGCCGTGACGTCTCTCTAGCCACTCCTCAAAGAGGGGTCTTACCGCCGCTATCGTGGCGTGCCCTATGCCACATGCCTTCGAATTATGTTTTTATTAGGATTCCGTACCCAAAGGGTAAAAACGGGACCCTATTACTAAGACTTCCCTGTCTGTCCGTCCGTCTGTCCATCCGTCTGTCTGTCACCAGGCTGTATCTCAAAAACTGCGATAGCTAGACAGTTGAAATTTTCACAAATTATGTATTTCTGTTGCCGCTATAACAACAAATACTAAAAACAAAATAAAATAAATAGGGGCTCCCAAAAGAAAAAAAGGGCAAAAAAATCGTGTTGTATAACAAACGCGATTTTTTTTTGGCCTTTTTTGCTCGATATCAATAATGGCAACCGGTAGGCACTTGAAATATTCACAAAATACTGTTGTATTTTTACTTTAACAATAAATAATAAAATTAAAACAAAATAAATATTTAAGGGGGGCTCCCATACCACAGACGTGATTTTTATAGATAATTGTACAGATACGGAACCCTTCGAGCGCGAGTCCGACTCGCACTTGGCCGGTTTTTTCTAGGACATGACGGTTTCCTTACGATGTTTTCCTTCACCGTTTTGAGAGCAGTGGTGATGAAATAATTAACACAAAGTTAAGGGCCTGCCTGGGTTCGAACCCAGGACCTATAACACGTAAGTCGCAGCCGTTACCTGACCCGTAACTTCAACTTTATTTCTAGGCAGTTTCGGTTTTCTCTTTACCGCATGCCAACTGCGCTCAAACTTGGCACACAGAACAATAACGAAACCACAGTTGATGATGTTGAAAGGTGAGTAAATCATTCAAAACTAATGAGTGGTATAGAGTTCAACCTACATATCTTTCAGTTAGTGCAATCCAGTTAAATATAGCCTCGGAAATAGGGTACTGGTACTTCGCATTTAAAAAGCTGAAGCGATCAGATAGTATTTCTTACGACAGCGACGTAGGAGTCTTTAGTATTGTGATTCTAGCTACAAAAACAGAGTGGTGTTTAACGGCTGAACCGATCGATTTTGTTTTTTTTTTTTTTGAGATACTATGTACTCCTTGTTAGTTAAGTATGTGGTTTCTAGTTGTTTTCGTTACTATATCCCAGCCTAAGATATTTTCTGTCAATCCAATCCAATACGAATAGAACCTGCGACTGTAGCGCAGAAACACAACTCACAAGCAAGCCTGAATCGAGTGGTTTGTGATTTTTTTTTTAACCACGTCATCTGTGCTTAGCTATACAGTAAATACGGATTCAGTCTCACGACAGTCACGACAACGGACAGGCAAAAGCGACGGTATAATTCTTTCACAGTTATGTTAGGTACCTCTGCTTTGATGTCTGTGTCAGAATCACAGCGAATAATGATCTATAATTCGCGTTGCTATAGGGTTGCTGTTGAGTTGCTGCTTGGGTTACTGTCAGAGATAAAATAACTGTGAAAGGACTATAGGCTTCAGCTCGACTGAAAAGATTTAAAATTCAGTCGTGCCAGCGACATGAAGAAGAAGCACGATCGAGCAGACTCGCGCAAGAGGAGATCTCATGCAACAATCACGACGTGCAGCTGTCAACAATTACTATTCTGAAGTGGCAATGGGGCCGGCCATATTAGCCGTAGAACCCATGAAAGTTAGGGTAGACGTGTTCTTGAGTGAGACCACGAACGGTAAATGTAAGGTTGGACGCCCTCAGGATAGGTGGGGCGACGATTTTCACAGGATGGCTGGTAGCAGCTGGATGACAGTTGCCGGAAATCGAGTTGAATGGCGTGCAATAGGAGAGGCTTTTGTCCAGCCAAAGAGAATTAAAAGTCATTGTGTCCAGCAGTGGACTGCTATAGGCTGATGATGATGATGATTCGTAATTATAGATTTGTTTTGTTTTAGGTAGGTACTAAGTTTCATTTATTCGAATTAACTTATCTTTTCTATAAGCAAGTGTTTCTGTGGCAATAAACCAATTTTATTTTCTTTTTTTTTTTCTTTCTAGTGATTAAACAAGAAGTTAGGGTAAAGTCAGGGGGCCTACTCCGAAGTGCAAAGTGCGAATGTTCGGATCGGACCGACACATGGCCGAACCGAATATTATTGGAAAAAGCGAAAAAAGTTCGGATCGGCTCAGTTGGGTCGGGACCATAGTCAATATTCGAAAGAGTGTAGGAGTGTAGGATCGGAACCTACCGAACCAAATAGTAACTTTGTAGCAGAAAACGGCCGAACTTTCGGCCGATACTACTTCGGAGTAGACCCCCAGTTGTAGGTGCTGCTCCAGCAAATCCACGAAGTCATGAACGAGGACGTCAAAATAGACAGACCTCCAAGACTACCAAATCTTTCAGCCGTAATCTTGATTACAAGGTTTTATCTATACTTATAATAAATCTGTAGAAGTGAAAATTCTGTACATTGAAAATATCAAAAAAATAAATGGCAGGGGGTGTTACTAGACCGACACCGAACCCAAAAACGTGATTAAAAAAATTTTTGTCTGTCTGTCTGTCTGTCGGTCTGTCTGTCTGTCTGTTTGTTCAGGCATCACGCAAAAACTACCGGTTCGATTACGATGAAACTTGGTATAATTATTCTTTAATATCCTGGGCACCACACTGGGTACTTTTTATCCCGGAAAAGTATATACAATAAAAAACAAACTTAATTTTGCGGTTCGATCCCTAGACCCGATACTGCAAAAACCGCAAATAATAAGTTTGTCGTAGGTTAAGTCACCCGCAATGGAGTTCATTTTTATTCCTTTTAGTTTTTAGAGTTATTTAGGTTTATTTTTATATAAGTCGTAGGTATAGATTTTAATTGTAAAGTATAGGTAGTATATTTGATAGTGTACGTAGTGACCGTAGGTTATTTTATAATACTGTTAGGTAGGATTAGTCATTCGTATAGATATTAGTTTTTAGGGATTTTGCTTATTTATTGAGTTTAGATTAGTTATCATCAGAAATAGGTTTATTTAGGTAGGTAGGTATTTAATTTTCTGTTATTGAGTTATTTTTTTTAAATTAGGTAGGTACTTTTTTTTTTTTTTGAGGATGGGAAATCATCAAATGACTCCTCCCGCTCTGGGTGGAGCAGAGGGAGTGTCAGACTCCTACTGACTAAAACCCACCCGTGTTCCTTCCTTAGCCCTTTATGTTCCAGGGCAGCGGTAAACCTTTCGGATGATCCCGCTACCCTGGCAGGATTAGGTAGGTACTTAGGTAAAGATATCATATAGGTACCCTCTTAATCACCACTAATAATAATGAGACACAATTGGTTTTCTATTGTAATTAGCCACAAAGGGCCCGCGAGATAGATGGCATTCTGGGGAAACACATACATTTTATCCTGTTAGCACGTTCCCGTGGGATAATTACCGACATCCACGCGGGCGAAGCCGCGGGCAGAAGCTAGTTGATAATAAAGGGTCCAGAGCTCAAGTTATTAAAAGGAATTGGGGAGAAAAGGTAAGGAATTAGTGCTGCATGATGTTATTGCAAATTTACGAACGATTGCGAACACAATCGTTTCTTTTAGGTAAGCAATAAAACTTACAGTCGGGACATTAGTAGGTACTTGGTACATCAGATAAAAACTGTTCCAGTGGGTACCATCTGCAATCGCTCTGAGCACCAACAACAAACACATTCACCACATTATAGCGGTACCTACTATTATTTACTGTTGATAAACAATTAAATCACGCACAACCCGTGTTATCAGCTCAACAGAATCGACTGGTAGTGGTATCCATGACAACAAACATTGTTATCAAACAAAGAACTCCATCGAAGAAGTCGTACGCAACTGTAATGCAAAGAGAATATTAAAACTGCTTGGCCATATACTACAGCACGGCATGGTATGCAATGTAGTATTTTTATTATGACATAAAACACTTTGTCTTTACATCAATAGAGTTTAAATTACAATGGAATGTACTAACTAAGGTCTCGCAGTCAGGGTCAAGGCACACTGCGACAGAAATGTTTCACGTCATTGTGGCATATGTTTCAATTTTCTCTTTCTACTGCATTGATCGCAGTCTGATCCATTGAGCCTAGAACTACATTCTCGAACACTAGGAGACACCTAAATAAAAGCATCCGCTGTGCTTTTATTTTGTTGGATTTTCGACACTCGACTCAGCGCCTTAAGTTGAAAATCCAACAACGCGCTAACGAAGCAAACTACAAATTTTTGTAGCATCTTGAATTACCATACCACAAGTATAGGATGTTAAACCTCGATGAGTACACAAATTGCGAATCCTTTGTCTTGAAAAAAGTACCGTGCCGTGCTCCGGTTGATACAAAACATAATAAGAGGGGGTAAGCAGTCAATCAGCTATTGAAGAGCGTTTCACACAATACGCGAGTGAGTCATGCAATTGTTCAGCAAATACATCGATGGTTCATTCATTCATGACAATGAATTATGTGGCTTGGTCGGTTTATGCGTTTCAGTATGTTGGTGTAGTATTTCCAATGATATGATAATATTATATTTGTCATTGTTTGAACTTTGAACAGATGTTTATTGTTGCATGTTTAGTGCATGACTGAGGGGTCAAAGTTAGGTGATAGGGATATTACATTATACAGCATAGTTAGTCATGCCAACCCCAACATAGTTTGGAAAAGGCTAGGCAGAAGATGATGAGTTAGTCATGCTAACATTATATGATAAAGTATTTATCAATGTGGGAATGGATGTCTCGACTTTCGTAGGTAACTTTTTCTTTGCTCTAAGGATGCTCCATCAACAGATATATAGATAGAAATATCAATAACTACTGCTTCTACAACACTGTATTATAATGAAGGTGAAGGTGAATGGTTCCCTTTATGTTGAGTCCCTTTACGTCGAGGGCCTACAATGGGGAGGTTTACCAAGCCACATGTTGGCAACAAAGCTTGTAAAACCTTCCTGTGATTGTGATTATCTTTTTCTTTTCTTTTGTAGTGTTCCTGCATGTTATAAATATAGTTTTTAAGTAAGATATAATAGTAACTTCCGATGGGCCTTGATGCCTGACAATAAAATATTTTTATTTATTTATAATATTTATCCATATCACAAAAATCTGAGCCAAATTGAGAGTAATAAATAATCCAAATCCTCAAGCAATATATTTAAAAGATGGAGCCATTAGAAGTGGAGTGGACAATGCAGCTAGTCTCAGAGATGAAGAACAATTATGATTAAAATAAACAATTTTTTTTGTTAAAATATTTTGGCATGAATATTATAAACAAACTGCCCAGTTAAGGCAGCAAGGTTCTGAAGCATTATGGAAGGCATAAGTATAATGTATAAGTTACATTAAAAAATATCTGAGTATGCTTTATGATGTCCATAACAAAAAATTTAAATTATTATAAGTTTATGACAAAAATCATTATCAGCAAGTAGAACTTTGAGGGCCAAAGAAAGAGTCTATGGACAGTCATCCTTCTCCCGCCCTTATACGAATTAATTTGGAGTTGTCATAACGTCTTTTTCTTCCATACTTTTCTATGAGCGTCATCTAGGTAGTCGCTGCCTGACAGTTGACAGTATAGGCCCTATCTACCAGACTGGCCAGATTTGAAAATGTCTTCCAGATAAGGAATATAACTTATTAGAATTTGGTGAATCAGGCAATTTCAAATTAATTTTAACATTTTACCAGACAATAAAAATTAAAAGATTTTTATTTCAAAGGAGTATTAGTGGTGTTATAAAACCAATAAAAAACAATGCATTTTTTTTTAAATAGTATACCTCTTTTTAAGCACCTTATTCTAATAGGTTATGTCATGTTTTCTCTCAACGAGCTTTATGTACAGAATGCCGAAGGCATTAAGTCAGCCTTCGTAAATTATCCTCAACCCAGATGTTACTGTAACTATTTTTTAAAAGAAAGCCTGGAAAAAGACCTGTTGTAATATAGGGGTTACATGCATGTTGTATGCGTTTTTAGGTCTTTTAAAAAGCCCGTCACAGTACCTGGTTTAACTTATTAAGTATTATGTTTACAAATTTTATAAGATGTTTAGTTTATGTGAAGAAATTTGAATCTGCGTGCCTTTTTTAGTGTTTACTTTTCTAAAACCTTCACCTTAGCGGGGACAAGCTCCTCTCAAACGACAATCTTGGATCCACCACTGAGCTCAAATAGGTATGAGCTTCTATTTAAAAAATGTTAAGAATATAAAAAAACAAAAGCAAAATAAACATTTAAAACTGTAACCTATCTTTAAAACACCCAGCCAAAACTTCAAATTCCAATATTATTTTTATTTGGATTCCATAAAATTGTTATCAGTCAATGAGCTAATAATGGCTCCACCTTGATAACAAATGAAGAAGTCAATTTGTTAGGAACATATAATTGTATGATAAGATAACATATATACAGATAAGTGTATCATGTGTATGATATGAGTCATGCACTATTACCTTCTGTTTATTTTTGTATATGTAGGTACTTCGATTACTCAGTATGTTGATCCAAATGTAAAATATTGATGCTTTTGGTTTTAGATTTCAAATAAAATAAAAAACAATATTTTTTTCTTTCCTAAAGTTATGCTTGTTTGTGTTTTCTTTATATAATTGAAAAAGTTATGATTTTTTGTTTTATTATAAAAATCTGTTTAAGAGCTGATTTTTCCATCGCCAGATAACATTTATTCGAGGAATAAAATTGATGTTTGACAGTTTTTGTATGAAATAACTGTCAAAATTTCAAAATTATTCCTCGAATAAAGTTATCAGATGATTGAAAAATTAGCCCTAAATCAATCTGATTGAGTGATTGATACAAAACATACCATGCCATTTTTTCAGCTAAGTTTCATGAAAAAGAAATGTAAACAATAAATAAAAACATTAGCACCATTTAGTTTTGTTTGCTTAGCAGTAGTTCACAGGTAAATGCAATATGTTACAACAAAACAAAGAGCTGCAAATATGTGTAGTGAGGATCTGACTACAAATTTATTATTTAATAGTAAATAAATATTGATGACGATTTCAAGGAAATCATTCCAAATATTTACAAATTTACACAAATAATGAAGAAACCAATTAGAGATATAAAGTGAGTAAATTAGAGAAGATACGGCAGTAATTATCGCATTAAAAGAATCCAAGAAAGCGACGTCGCAGCAAAAAATATGCTAATGATCATACTCCCACGCGATACACCAATGTGCGATTCACACAAGATTTAACCTAATTCTAGCTTACAGCTGTTATCAATAATATATACTAGGGTCTAACGAACTTACCGTACAGGAAGAACATTCTTTTCCTGGATGTCAAAATTTATTCCAATGCACCGAAACTAGAGCGGACAAAAATAGTTCACCCAAAATAAAAGCGACCGCTGGGAACTTATTTTCAATTATCACAAACAAATATTAAACACATTTCATATTCACAGCTTAGATTAATTTACAATAAAAGCGATAAATCCCCAGTAAATATGAAAGAAATAAAAAAATAGTAGAACAAAATTTGGGATTTTGTTTTGACGTTTATTACTACCTGGCACAGATCATCAATGAAATACGATTTTGACGCAAATAATGACGTTTCGTTTCTCGGTTGTCTATACTTAGTTATCGCAGCTTTTTTTATTGTTAGATGTCGCCGTTTTAAGTATAAGGTCTTTGGTTGCCACTAGTTCTACATGTTTTTTTTTTTTAAACAAGCTATTTCTTTTACGAATCCGGTCCGATTTTTTTAATACGGTCCTTTGCATGGAAATCCATTTATTTCACCAAATGTTAGTAGAAGAAAACTATGGGAGAAAACTCTGCATCAAAAAGAAAATTGAAAATATATATTTTATTTTTTACTTACTTCACTTTTACCAATTCTACTTAAGCACTTTGCTTCATGGCTTTGCTTTCGATGCTCCAAGATAGCCCGCGAAATTCAAATTTTCTTACGTTTTTTGCAATTTGCTGGTCAGTACTAGCTGGTCAGTAATTTGCTACAGTGATTAAAATATGATTCGCGGCCGTAACAAATTGACAGCGCCTTATGTCGAAACTACCTCGAATAATAATAACAAAAAGTTTTTAACTCTGAACTTACATTTTATAAACTTGCATTTTAAAATGAATAACTTCTTTATAAAATGTTGATAATTTTTATAAGATGTTTTTATACAGAAGTTATTAATTTAAAAGGCTAAGAGATCAGTCTCCATTGAAAAAACCTATCTTACCTCAAGAAACTACCTCGAGTATAACCTCAATGGTTATATTGTGCGTAGTAGCCGTGCATCACTCTAAAGCTAGGCTAAGCTAGGCATCCATCACACAAGAATCCATCTGACTTGGTATACATTTTTACATCCGTCTGCTAAGCCCCAGCCCCAGCTAGCGTAGTTTCATAAAAAAAAACGGGTTGCACTCCGGGAGTGCCGGCAGAAGTAAAAACTTGAATATTAACGTTGTGCAATTTTGATATTTTGGAATGCGGCCTACTCTCCCTCCGTCTTACGAATTTTTGATCAGGTCACGTGTCCTGACGCGAGTTTAACATTTTTTAACCATCACAAAAAACTCCCTCCGTCTTATGAATTTTCGATCAGGTCGCGTGTCCTGACGCGAGCTCCGTCTTACGAATTTTCGATCAGGTCACGTGTCCTGACGCGAGTTTAACATTTTTTACCCATCACAAAAAAAGTGCACAACGCCGCTAAAGAAGTTTTCACTTCAAAAAATGTATTGAAGGCGGATTATTTGTACCTATTTACTGCGAATACTGCGATGCGTCTCGGCCCGCCTGCCTCATGAACGCCTATCTTTACAGTAAATTGTAGCGGAGCGCCTCGAGGCCTCGCAGATTCAACGAGCTACAAACGAAGTTTGTAAGATTGATTTGTTTTGATTGTAGTTCTAGGTTTCTACGTACGGTACCTACCTATGCTTTTGATTTTGACATTATTGACTTGTCAGTGATAATTATTGACGGTGACACAATTTTTTGTTTTGATAATGGTCATATTTGTTTTATTCTCTGATCCTTTACGGCAAGAAGAAATAGAAACGTTTTACACGGTATGTAAATTTCATGCGTGAGAATACCTACATAATTATGTTACATACAACAATTTTATTTACTTAAACCTATATTGGTATCTATAGGTATATATTTGTACCTCTTCCACAGGCAAGTCAAATGCATCGTAATTATTACAGAGGATATCCTGAATGCTATCATCCGCTTAAGTTATTCAAAGAGTCTGATTATTTGTGGCAATGTCCATCAGAGATGACTCAGTAAGTGCAGTTGCGTTAAACTTATAGATTATATTGGCCAGTGTCAGTACCGGATTAGCCACGTAGCAGGTGTAGCAAATGCTACAGGTCCCGCGCTTGGATGTACAAAAAGCAAGGCATGGTACCCCATACCACCCTTACGTTCATTGATTTCAGGTAAGAATGGTCAAAGAAACCTAAGCTCTCCAAAATGAGATGCTAAAAATTTTTGAGATCGCTTCGCTCGCTCTTGCATGCAAAGTTCTCTCAGAACTTGCAATCATTGATAAATCACGCGATAATATGCTAAAAATGAATCGTGTAAGTTTTTACTAAAGTATCTACTATACTGAGCATGGAGCATTGTTTGAAGAAAGTAATTTGGCTCAAGTAATTCAGCTGATATGGAACGCAAAAGAACGTATTTGTTAAGAAACATTGATTTGACTAGTGAAAAATCACTACACAATTTATAATTGTTATGAAAAAGTCCTGTTTTATCTTGTAAACTTTAGAACCAAACAAACTAATTTCTACCATAAAGTAGGTAATCAAGATAAAATTTGCTTCAGGCCAGGCCCCGCACTGGCTTAATCCGGCACTGGCCAGTGTCGCTGTAGGGACGGATCATGGACCTGTGTCATTAGGACGTACTCACACGTATTCAGCTCCATTCGCGTTTCACTGAACGATTTTGGTCACACTTATACAGTTCTGCTTCTATCAGCCGCGTACTGCATCGTAAGAATGAGAAAAGCCGCCATAGCGTGCTAACTCCGCTGAAACGCTTCTCTCTTCCCAAGCATTATTTTTTCTCTGTTGATCGCTATAATGTGACGAACTAATATCGTACAAGCAAGAAAATTTTTGCACTAGCATAGCAATATAAGTTTCTCTTCGTCCATCATTTTATTTCTTAAAAATAAAATAATTATAATTACTTTTAAACTCCGACGTCCGAACTCTCTCAATCCTTGGGTGCATAATGATTACGTAATAATAAATCAAATCTATGCAGGAACTATGCAGGTCGCAAGGAGTCGAGAAACATCGGTGTACAGCGCTACCATTCTACCGCGTTCGACGCTGAATGCGGCGGAACAGCGCTGAGCGCGGAAGAACAGCGCTAAAGTCTATTTATAGCACTCGCATGATAATAACACATTTGTCCTCATTTTATACTTGTTGCGAAAGTTGAATAGACGCGGAGAACTGAACGGATGCGTACGCGTCTCCATACAAAATCGTTGTTTTCTATGGGCATAAGCTGAATAGAGCTGAATAAGTGTGAGTAGTCCCATATTCAGACTGATGCTCATATCCTTCAATAATTTCACAGGGCGTACCTGAGTTTCCCGGCGTACCATGTGAGATACAAGCAACCTGTATCATGGCCATTGACTCTGGCACGCACTATTGAAATACCCACACTCCCTGGCAGAACCTTGGCTGGGCAATTCAATAGAAACGCTTGTAAAATTTTCATCAGATAAAGTGAAGAAAATAAGGAATCATCAGAATCATCTATCAATTCTATCATATTTACATGCTCCATAAAGGGAATGTTTTGTTGTTTTTATTAAAAAAACTTAAATTTATAATCTATTATTCAGAATTAAAACACGGTGTTCGTGGCAGAGCACAAACTAGACAATTTAACTAAAAATGGGTTAATGATGGCCGATAAGTGGTAATTTTTTCGAGAACCTTGAAGATTTTTACAAAAAAAAAAAAAAGAAAATGTCTATTTTCTCTATGGCAATTACTGCTGACAACTGACAAATATCCATAGACAAGAGTACCGTGACACTGACAATGACATTGGCACTTGATCTCAGATTTAAGTTTTTGCCCAATTTTGGAAAACTACCCACCCACCCGGCTATGACCGGCGCGGCGCGTAATTCAAATTATTAATTCCGATATCTGACTAGCAAAATTACAGTAAACTTTGGCAATGGACATTTTGTTCGTAGATAATGGAAGACAAGATGAAATAGAAACATTTTATGAAGTAAGTACCGTAAAAATACACTCCAGAATTTTTGTGTTCTTACTAATTTGGGTTGATGCATTTTTACAGTCCTGCCAGCGCCATAGGGACTTCTACCGAGGATATCCCAATGCTCATCATCCTCTAATTTACTTCAGAGATTCTGAATATATGTGGCAATGTCCTCAAGAAATGACTCCGTAAGTACTTTGTGTTATAGAGCGGTATAGACCTTATTATGCTTAATGCTTTCTTGATCTAATGGATACGGTCTTCGAGCTCTCCATGATTAAGTACCTACATCACGTCTTACGTCGCGATCTTTAACTTGCATCTATCCTTAATTTTTTTATGTAGTGCTTGCTTGCGGTTGCCAATCCCAATACTTTGGTGGACTCAACCGAATATCGATATACCTAGGACAAAGTCAGGCAGTGGTTATATCAGCCGAAAGACAAACATGGCCACGAAATATCAACTTTATTGACAAGCCCTTTCATCCGCTAACTTGCTGTTATCTTTCGCCAGTGCATATCTCTCGTTCCCGATGTACCATGTGAAGTACAAGCAGCCGGCCATGCTGCCTAGCAACCTAGGCCGTACCTCTGGGATGCCGTCGCTGCCGGGCCGCACACTCGCCGGACGCTTCAATAAGGCAGCATGCAAAGCCTTCGTCAGATAAACTGTAACGGTAGGTACCTAGCTGTTTTCATCTATATCTATAAAAATAAATAAAATTGAAGTATCTGTTTGTAATGTCATAGTAACAGCTTTTTACTAAATGCATATGAAAGTATATCATCATCATGAATGAGTACACATTATTGTTTTCCGACATCCACGCGAATGAAGTCGTGAGCACAGCTAGTATTATCTAACTACGAGGTGCTTTTTACGACTTGGCAAAACATAGAGATTTCTATAATAGGTTGTAAGGTTAATAATTATTAATGTTCCTGAATAAATTCTGTAAATGATAGTGATAGCTTCATCGAAATCCGATGCGTACCCGAAAAGAGGCTTTGATTTATAATATGTAGGTATAGTTTATAATTTATAGATAGATATAGCATTTTTTTAAACATGCGCCTCATGATAATATTTCAGCAATCACCACGGAAGGAAGTCGCCATGCTTTTATTTTACCTACTTCTACTTCGAAAATTGTAGTGTAGTGGTACAAATAGATCTATGGGTATAGGAAGCCTTCCCTATCACCTATTTTTTTAAATTCCTTAAATAAGAAACTAGGAACATTACAAATTATAATCGTTAATCATTATCTGCATTCCGGTCCCATGCTACGTGGGGTCGGCGCAATATGTTTTTGCAACTAGGAATAAAAGGACAAAACAAGAAAACCCGTTGATAATTATAGTAGTTAGCTATAATAATAACGTATTGATAGGTATGCAATCAATTAACACAATTAATTATGTATATTTTACAATCTAAAATAAAATGACGATGGGAACTCTGGTTGTCTAGCCATAATGAGTTTGAATTCGTTCAGCCCGATGCCTCCACTCTTGTCTAAATTAATTTCATTTAATATCTGCGAAGAAAGACAAGGCATTGTAAAGGTCATCATTATCTCAACCCCCGACAAAAACAGAAGGGTGTTATAAGTTTAACGTGTGTATTTGTGTCTCTGTCTGCGCCACCGTAACTCCCAAACGGCTGAACCGATTTTTATTATTTTTGTTTTGGTTTGAAAGGTGACTTGATCGAGATTGTTCTTAGCTTTGATTTAAGAAAATCGGTTCAGCTGTTTGAAGATTATCTGGTCTTTTTTATACAGGAGTCATGCGTCGACTATCATTATCATATTATTGCCAACTAAATGGATAATTTCGAAGCATACTTTCGTCTTTGATAGCATAATAATCAGCCTACAATGTTCGCACTGCTGGGACACAGGACTCCTCTCTTTGAGAGGGAGTGGGCTGTAATGTAATCTACTACGCGGGCCCAGTGCGAGTTGGTAAATATCACATGCCTTCGAATTTTTTGTTCTAGGACATGCCGGTTTCCTCACTATGTATTCCTTCACCGTTTTGAGAGCAGTGGTGATGAAATGATTTAGGTATACGAAGTAAAGCGCCTACCCGTTAGAACCCACGACCTATTACATCTAAATCGGGGCTGTTGCCACTTCGCGAAATAATCGTAAAAACTGAAATTGAATCGTAAGTATGGAGTGGGTGTAAAAATAATATGAACTAGCTAGCCCCATTCACAAGTGAGATGATTTAAAATAGCGGTCAACAGCTGCAATGAATCTGCTTTTAGCAATACAAATGGACCTGTGACGTATCCGCTTTTAGAAATGTGGACTCTGTGACATTTTGTTGATCTCGATTATATTTTTGATCAACACGGTTAGCGCAGTGGCTGAGCGATCGGACTGCTGCGCTGCGTGTCGCGGGTTCGATTCCCGCACAGAACAAATATTTGTAAGTCCTACATGTATTTGTTCTGAGTCTGGGTGTTTTTCTATCTATAATATGTACCTATGTATTTACAAAAAAAAAATGTATATAAGTAGTTTATCAGCCATCTTGTTACCATAACACAAGCATTAGGTTGCTTAGCTTGGGACTAGATGGCGCTGTGTGAAATGTCCAGGGATATTATTATTTATTAGATATGGTTCTCCCGGTATCCAGGCCTTGCACAACGTTCACAAATTAGCTTCGTCCAGCGGCATGATCCATTTTAGAATAATGTATGCTGTGCCCTGATAAAAATATTAGTCAGCAAGGTGGTAGCAGCTGTACAAAGCCAGTGGTGACCCCGGGGAAATGAAATGGCCCCGACTTACGCGTTGTATAGATAAATAGATCAGTGTTTCTCAACGTGTGGGTCGCGGCCCCCTAGGTGCTCGCAAAGCCTCTTTATTGAGGCCGCCGTTTCTTTAAACTTATACCTAGGAGGTTCCAAATGGAATCAAACACTTCAAAGCTTCAGTGGTTGATTGTGGGAATTATATTTTTCTGTTTAATCAATAGGTACCCAAGGTGACAGACTTGAATTCCAAGTTAGAAGCAGCGGAGGGAAGGGGGTCGCGAAATATTTTCCGTACTAAGGGGGCCACGCCATGAAAAAGGTTGAAAAACACTGGTATAGATCATAGGAACCACAGGCACTTTATGTAAATTATTTTCATCACCACTGCTCTTAAAATGGTGAGGGCAAAACATCGTGAGGGATCCGAAACTGGTGTGTCCTATTATTAGATGAAATTAGAAAATATGTGTCGTCCACCGACCCGCACTGGGCCCGTGTGGTGGCGGCTCGGTCCCTCTCACAGTGTAAACATAGGCTGATCATGCTGTAATGCTATATAAACCGACGATAGCTGACATTAATGACAGAAAACATGGGACCAAACCCCCCAAAGTTGTCACGTGATCAACTTTGAACGTTAATATCTCGGAAACGTGACGCTTTACAGGCTTTGGTCCCATTATGTTTTCTGTTTGCATTAGTATTATGTCAGCTATCGATTTATTTAAGTAACATGCACGACCGCCATTTTGAAATAAAGATCAAAATGGCGCGACGACGGTAGGTACGTCACGGAACTTTATACTTACTACTTTAGCAATTTTAAGTTTGGAGTCCTCGTCAATGGGGTTATCCACCGTTGTAATACGGTTATCAATGACACTCCAAGTCAACCGGTCCACGATTAGGCTGATATCCTTTTCAGTAATCTGACCGTCTTCGTCGAGATCTGAAAATGTTATTCGAAGTGCAAAATTATGATGAATTTTCTATCTAAAAAGCGGCCAAGTGTGAGTCGCTTGACTCGCAAACGAAGGGTTCCGTACCACCGTACAATATGTAACACTACATTTTTTTTTTACTAGCCGGATGGAGGCCTTTGCCCAGGTGTGGGACAGCGTATGTCCCATTCCTGTCCACCTCTATCCACCTCTCTCTGTCCAGAGCTGCGGACTAATTTTTATAAAGGAGTCCAGAACCCTAATTGCGTAAGACACGATCAATCGGAATCGGTTTCATTTTGACAGTTCAACAACATTCATTGCGTTATTTACGTGTTGAGCAGACAAATTTTTCGAACTTATGAAGCAATGGATTAGCAATTTGCTTCAAAATTATTCCGATTCCGATTGATTGTGTGTTACGCAATTAGGGCGCGGCTCATCCCGCCCTCTCCGCCTGGGCCTGCCGGGATGTCGTTTGCCATAAATCGGGGGCCCCTGGGTCGTAAGTTTGGCCCATTGATCGTCTGACATGCGGCAGATGTGTCCAGCCCAATTCCATTTAAGCGTGGCAGCTTTCCGAGTGACATCAGTTATCTTAATGGTGGAACGGATTGTTGTTTTCTTAACCGGTGCACAAGTTTAAGACCCAGAATCCTTCGTTCCATAGCTCTCTGGCAAACCTCGAGCGTGGACCTCTGCTGAATTACTAATTTACAACCAAAACTAATATGCTTTCAGATTTTCTCACATAAACTTCAAACTCCAGCCGTATACGTGCCATCATGTACCTACCTACGTTATACAATAAAATACCTACCAAAAATCCTGAACGCCCAAGCAGCCTTTACTTCGGCAGGACAGCCAGCGCTCATGGCCGAACATAAGTCCACCATATCTTCGAACGAAAAACAATCATCGTCTTTCGAGGAAAACACACTAAATATCCTGTCTTGAAACGGATTGTTCTGAAAATTAACGTGTTACAAAATTGTGTAATAATTTGGCAACAATAAAAGATGTCAAAAGCTTTACTTTGCAGTTTTTTTTACAAAAAAGAAACTATTTTTCTAGGAAAAAAGATTCTAGTATTTTATTGTGACTAAGTATAACAGACTATCTGGCTCGGATAATCTGCCCATATGCGTCAATTAGGTTATCTTGCAGAAATGTTTTAATTAAAATCAATTAGTGTTACCTTTAGCACGCAGAACCTGTTCACAATATCCTCTCTGCTAAATCTGTGATGGTAGTTATTTTTGATCATCACGGGATCAATGGAATAAAACTTTTTCATCAAACTGAAAAACGTGTATTATTTGCTTAGACTGATGGAATTCGACGGAATCGCCACAACGAGAGATGAACTATGAATCACTTACTATAGTATTTCTCCCTTCGTCAGGTAAGTCAAGGATGCATAGTCTTCTAGAACATCCTGGGTCAATCCCGGATAGGATTGTGCACTGCCCATTATTTTATTTTTTTTTCTTTTATTTCCGTGTAATCACCAACACTCACTGCTTTGATCGAAAATCCTAATGTATACTAACAAAACCTTATCGCTCTATAAAATTATCTTATCGGATCTATTAAAAGTAATTAAGAAACAGATTATATCGATCTAAAGATTATTCCTACGAGTATATTACTTTGTGACGTCACCGCGTCAGCAGATGCCAATTGTTCAAATGAAACTGCGAATAATATTAAGGAAAAATAATTTATTGTTTAAAAATAACACCCGAGATCATACTCAGCAATAGTAACGCATACATACACGAAAAGTCAATGCAATATAAACACAGCAATACAATGCTCCACTCTACAATTTGCTAATTTACTTATTCCAGGAAAATGTTGCTACTATTTGCTAGAAAGTCATGCACAACGAAATAAATATATGAGACAAAACAATATATTGTAAACTTGCAATTAGGGAAGCGTTTACGATATGAGAATGACTAAATAGTGGTTGGTTCAAAAATTACTAGAAAAGCTTTCTACAATGTGGAGACAACAATACGACAATAAATTAAAACACTGGCAATAAATCAAATAAATCCTACCACCTTAATTTAAAAAAAAAAGGATTTTTTCAAACAAACTAAATAGGTGATGGGTCGATTATCAGTTATGCCAATAGTAGACTAGCTATACTGACTAAACTTTTGGACATATTTGATTGAATTCTCGAAAGCAGACGGAACGGCATTCAGTATACGCAGTTTAATTTATTGTCGTCTCCACCTTGTACATTCGAGAAATCAAGGTCATAAGATAAGAATAATATCATCTTCACTAAAGTTTCAGATGATTCCACTTGTACTTATGATTGTCACTAATATTTACAAGCGTCGGTATGATTTGTCGTTTTCAGTCGCGATTAGTCTTGCAGCTGAAAAGTTTACGCTCTGCGCCTGTACATCACCTTTTAGGGAAGTCAACATTGTCAAAACTTATTTGGCGTCGTGCTCTCATTTTAGCTGCTTCTTCGAACGAAGGCATGGAATTGGACTTGAAGAGGCCGAGACTGGACTTGTCAAGCATGCTGAGGCCACTGCTGCTATTCGAATTACTATCTATATTCACTAGTTTGTCTTGTAAGATATTTTTGGAGCCACTTTTTGATTGCTCCTGTTTGATTCCGATACTGTGTGTGTTTTCTTTGATTTGCGAGGTGAATGTACTGGTTGTGGCCTGCCGGGCCCTCATTTGCTGGTAGGCATTGGCTGAGATGTAGCCTGATACTTTGATGTTGGTTTCGTTTGCGATTTTCATCTGTTCTTCCTGGAAACACTCGTCGACCGTACGACCTTGTATTATTGCGAATACGTATTGACGTGCTAGCCTGAAAAAGACGTGACACCGTTTAAATACAAATGGAAAACTTTGATGAGATGAGCTTAGTCGGAACAGTGCAAGTCCTTACTGTTTCTTGTCGGTAACTAAGTAATGATGGCAGTGTTACCACTTCTTGCTAAGATTCGCACTATAGGACAGCTTATAAGCAGCGTAAAAACTGTCTGTAATAAAGATTCTTGGGATTTTCATTCTGATTGTAGTATTTATAAACCCACGTCATATTACAGAACTGCTGAAATGTGGGTGTACTATACTTATCTGCCTTTCCCTTTCGGGAACACAAGCGTGATAGTCTTCATGAAATTTAGGGAAATAGCTGTATACTTACTTTAGCATAGTTTCAGAAGTAGATAGTTTAGGCGCGGCCAGTTTAGCAGCGTGTGGCGGCAAAGATAACAAGCGGCGCGTGAGTCGCGCTAGTGACGACGCCTTCTCACGGAACCCGGGCGATGACATGCGCCAGCCGTGCACGCGGAGAGCCTCTGATACTGCCCACAACAGTTTCTGTGAAGAAGATTAGATGGGTAAGTTAAAAATAAACTTTTACTGTGGAAATACTATGTTTTAACTTTTTTAAGTTTTTCTATTAGGAGTTTCTCAGTAGCAGCCTGAAGTCTGGATTTGTTTCTGGTTGATAGCAAAACTTATTTACGCTCGCTCGATAATACGTGAAGTCACTGGCGAAATGTGAGTTTACGATACCCCTGTGCTCTTGTGCCCCATCAGATAATACAAGCATGATGTTATAAAACACACATCAACGTGTTTGCTGTAAGCTGAGAGTAATGTAAACGACATTCAAAAATACTAACCTTCTTATGAGTCTCATTCAATTCGCTGGAGTTCCTCGTACCAAACGCTTCCGACGCTCGTCGTGCGAATGTAGGTTGTGATTGTGAACTCCCAATACTATCACCTCCGAACGACAAACTCTTTGCAATCTTACTCCTGCCATTATCGGATTCATCATCAAACGGATCGCGCTTTCTCTTCAAGAAATGATCACTTTGTGTGCCATCCATGCTTTTAGTTTCAGCAGTTCGGACTGGTGAGCCGAATAATGCTCGTTTGGATTTCATTGCCTGAGCTGGTACTGATGTGGAAGGAACTTGAGGCATAGGTCTTCGGGTTTCAGGGCTAAATAAGGCTCTTTTTAGAGTCTCTCGGGCTGGCTGTGACCTTGTCAGATGGTCGGAATCCATGAGCAATCTTCTCATAGCTTTTTTCTTGCTGGAGCCGCCACTGCGCGTCTTGGGAGTTTTAGCTGGAGTTTTCTTGCCCGGAGTCTTGCGAATCGGTGTTCTCTTACCCGGAGTGCGACGTGTGCGGGGACTCTTTCTCTCCGATGAGTTGACCAACTTCCTATGCGGGAAGAAACTTGAAAAAATTTCGATATCAGTACTGGGATAGACAATATATATATATTACATATCTATACTTATAATAAATCTGTAGAAGTGAAAATTCTGTACATTGAAAATATCAAAAAAATAAATGGCAGGGGGTGTTACTAGACCGACACCGAACCCAAAAATGTGATTAAAAAAATTTTTGTCTGTCTGTCTGTCGGTCTGTCTGTCTGTCTGTCTGTCTGTTTGTTCAGGCATCACGCAAAAACTACCGGTTCGATTACGATGAAACTTGGTATAATTATTCTTTAATATCCTGCGCACCACACTGGGTACTTTTTATCCAGGAAAAGTATATACAATAAAAAACAAACTTAATTTTGCGGTTCGATCCCTAGACCCATTACTGTCTCAACCGCAAATAATAAGTTTGTCGTAGGTTACGTCACCCGCAGTGGAGTTCATTTTTATTCCTTTTAGTTTTTAGAGTTATTTAGGTTTATTTTCATATAAGTCGTAGGTATAGATTTTAATTTTAAAGTATAGGTAGCATATTTGATAAGTAGTGTACGTAGTGACCGTAGGTTATTTTATAATACTGTTAGGATTAGTCATTCGTATAGATATTAGTTTTTAGGGATTTTGCTTATTTATTGAGTTTAGATTAGTTATCATCAGAAATAGGTTTATTTAGGTAGGTATTTAATTTTCTGTTATTGAGTTTTTTTTTTAATTAGGTAGGTACTTAGGTAAAGATATCATATAGGTTCCCTCTTAATCACCACTAATGAGACACAATTGGTTTTCTATTGTTATTAGCCACAAAGGGCCCGCGAGATAGATGGCATTCTGGGGAAGCACATACATTTTATCCTGTTAGCATGTTCCCGTGGGATAATTTCCGACATCCACGCGGGCGAAGCCGCGGGCAGAAGCTAGTAAGTACTAAAAATATGTCCTACATTGTAGTGAAGAAGATAAGCTGCTTCTTATAGATCAGAGTTTTAACAATTACCCATGAAATAATAACATAGTAAAAGATGTCAGTTATTAACAAAAATCAACTAAAACGTCGTGTTTTTTTAAATAAATTGTTTTTCATTGGATATTTCATTCTGATTGAGCCATTAAAAATAAACATCTGAAAAAATGTAAACCTCTGCCAACGTCTTGGAGGAATAAAGGTGTGATGTTATTTTCACTGCGGGGCAAACGCCTCACTCCATTGGCAGTCTTATAGGCTAGATTGTAATGAACTATTAAGAACCTGGCTCTTTTTAATAAAGGATAAAAAATTCCATTGGCGTACTATTATGTAATTTTTATACGGATATGATTATGTAATGTTAAATTGCGTACTTACTTCTTATCAATGAGCACCATTTTGGCGGTGGAGGCTTGCGCCTTCTCGTTGATAGTTGCTGCGCTGGCGAAGGCTTGCCGCCGACGAGCCAAGTGCGATAAACGACGACCTGGCGACTTGGCTTGAGCCATCCTGTAAAAAAATTATAATTATTACTCTTACTACAACAATAGACTAAACTTAAAAGATCGTGTAGTGAGTTTCACGCCTGCAGTGCAGTTAGGGCACAGGCGTATTATTACTACACTATATACTTTGTGTAAAATATTATTTCATAACCACTGCTCTCAAAACGGTGAAGAAAAACATTGTGAGGAAACCGGCATGAACTAGAACCAAAAATTCAAAGACATGTGATATCTACCAACCCGCACTGGGCCCGTGTGGTGGATTACGGGCCACTCTCTCTCACTGAGAGGAGGCCTATGTTCTAGCAGTGGAAACATTGTAGGCTGATAATGAGTGTAGGTGGGATAGTGTAGTCAGTGCTCTGCATTACCTGACCCATCTTACAAAGAAGAAGAGGGGGTTGGGTTATGCAAGTCACTGACTGTACTATAGATAGTGTAATCCACGAAGACGCGCCCCACTACTCCTCCTAACCTAACCTCCTAACCGTTTACAGTATATGTGTGCAACGGTTAGGAGTAGTGGGGCGCGTCTTCGTGAATTGCACTATCTATAGTTCAAGATCAAGAAGTAAAAATGGCAGGAACGCCTTTCTTTTTCTTCCAATGTGACAAAACAGGAAACAAGAAATACTTCATTACCAACAATCATAATTATGCATGTGTAACATAGTTTACGAAAGAATGATTTCCTTAATTACAAACTCAAAACTCATATTTTTTGCTTCCTATGCAATTCCAATGATTAATTATTAGTAAATGATTCTATGCAAGCAATTTCGATGATTAATTAGTTAATGAGGGCATTAGGGTAATGCTGACTAGTTTATAAAGAAAACAACTTTCGTTGCCTGTAACATGCAAGTTGTATGAGACTTACAAGTTACCTAGTAGTTACATTTTCGTTAACATTCTTGGGTAAATGTAATGTACGCACGACGTATCAAGCTATACATTTCCAGTATAAGCTGTCTTTTCATTGTACGAAAAGCCTATACAATGCGAGATCAGCTAAAACTGGAAATGTAGTTTGATATGTCGTCGTGTGTACTATGCACTTCTACTTATATAAATAAACATGGTCTGGAAGGGGTTATGATACTGGGCCGGGTGGAAGAAAAACGCGCTCAAGGCAGATCACCGGCAAGATGGTTAAACGCGATCAAGAAGGCCGTTGGAAACATCTACCAAGTGGTCCACACTGCTGAAGACCGCATAACTTGGGAGACGCAATACTTAGCATTGAGGGAATAATGAAGAAGAAGAGAAATGTCTTCTATGATATACTTACTTGAGCCTCATTGCTTTCCTCTTGCTAGCGCTGTTTGGAGACTGCAGGCCTCCAGAATAAATGTTTACACTTGTATCAGTCTCGGCTCCAACGTATCTCTCTCCATAGCGTAATGCAAGTAATTCTAGCTTCTCTGAATGCTTTGTCAAATTGTAGCTGGAAAAGATAAGAACAAAAGAAGTTAGAATATCCACAAATAGTATGAAATGAAGTCGCACAGCCATATCTGTATATTATTAGGAAAGTGAATGTTAGATAACTTTATCATAATACCCATGTCTACTTCCTTAAACATTGTTTGAATCCAT
Organism: Apamea sordens; assembly: GCA_945859715.1. Taxonomy (NCBI): domain Eukaryota; kingdom Metazoa; phylum Arthropoda; class Insecta; order Lepidoptera; family Noctuidae; genus Apamea; species Apamea sordens. The sequence continues at coordinate 6,773,574 of OX244002.1, forward strand.
AAGGAAATAATTATGAGGAATATTTTGCCACAATATAATAACAAAAAAGTACACAGTAAGAATTAAACAACACAGCAAGTTAATAAAAGAAAATACTTACTACACATCATGGTATCTGCATTTCACCACATCTGGCCACACTGTTTCAGCTGCCTCAATTTCAGTACACATTTTCAAATGTATACTCTTATCATTAACACTAGTATCTAACTCAGAAGGCTCATTATATGTAGAACTCTTAGATTTCTCCCCATTCGAACTTTTACTAGTACTTTCCTCAGTATCTAGAGTTTTCGAGATTTCAGGGATTTCTACAAATGACACTCGTTTTGTAGGTGTCGTAGAGTTGATTTCAGGCACAATAACTTTTGCTTCTTCATCAAACATAGGTAGATAGGAATAGTACTTCTTGAGCATTTCTGTCACATCAGTCTTTAGCATTGTCACTGAAGGTGGTGGTAAGACTCCGTGAAGAGTTTCCTGTTGGAATATTAAATTAATTATATAAAAGTTACATTTGAAAGAGAAAAACAGAAAAAGAATACATTATTCTATTATTTGATTTAAACTATGTTTTGTAAAAATGTCCCACGACTATATCTATTGTAATCTTATACAAGGTGTCGTTTTGCATCCTCGTCAAATTCAAGGAGGTAACTATGCTACTGATTCTCGATACAAATCAATAATAATATAAGAAGGTTTTTTTTTTCTAATTTTCGGAAATCGGAATGTGTGGGACACGCGTTTTAAAACGCGGCCTGTGTGAGACCGCACTGTCCCTTGCCCTTTTACACACACATAAAAACGCGGCCGCTTTAAATAAGATACCATAAAGCGATTCTGTTCTTTGAAAGTGGTGTATTCTGAAATACTGACAGTATTTCAGAATACACCACTTAAATAACTAAAAAAAAAACAAGTATGTATTCATTATTCACCAGGGATCGTAATTTTATTTAAATATTTATTTCTTTCATAACAGCCTCCTGAAATTTGACGAGGACGCAAAACAACAGCTTGTTTAACATTATCTTATTCTAACCTCAGTACAACATGTTTGCAATAAGCTGATTTGAAAGATGAAATAGCCACAAAAGATTCAAGTTAAACTTGAATTTAATGGAAAATAGGCCAAAAGGTCTTCTGAAGTTAATTGATCAGGAAACTTAATGTTACTTTATTAGGCTGTAGCTTATAAAGGAATTCTAAAAATAAAGTTGTTTATATTAATTTGTGTCCCTGTAAGAGAGAGATGCTGCTGCTAAATATCTTTGTTTACATTTTTTATCATAAATATTTACATATTGAGTAGCCTTGTTTACGAATTAGAATTAGCTTATGGCCAGCAGAAGACTGAGATTGCAGTAAGATTAAATGGTTAATGTTACTTTAAATAGTACTTTTCGAGATGCTAAGTATTCATAAAGAATGTTGAAGATAAGATTAAAGACTTCTAAGTAACTAATTAGTTAATTAGTAGTTGTGTAAGTACTTTTTTTAACAGATTTATCAATTAAGACTACTTATTGAATAAATGTAGATGATTAAGTATTAAGACTATTAAGTAACTAATTAGTGAATTAGCAGTTGTGTATTTGTTTTTTAAAAAAAGGAGGAGGTTCTCAATTTGGTTGTTTTTTTTTATGTTTGTTACCTCAGAACTCACAAACAAAATTTTTTTTTTTTTAATATGGTTCCAAAGAAATTTCATCAAAATCGGCTCAGTAGTTTGGTTTTTAAACCAAAATTACGGGTAAAAATTCAAGTACACGAAATTGCGTTATTTGCTTTCGACAACTAAAAAGTGAAAAATAAAAACTTTAATTTCGGAAGTTGGTGGCAAAAAACGTAGATACAAAACCAAAGACACCAGGGGGCCTACTCCGAAGTAGTATCGGCCGAACGTTCGGCCGTTTCCTGCTACAAAGTTACCATTTGGTTCGGTCGGTTCTGATCCTACACTCCTACACTCTTTCGAATATTGACTATGGTCCCGACCCAACTGAGCCGATCCGAAATTTTTTCGCATTTTAAATTAATATTCGGTTCGGCCATGTGTCGGTCCGATCCGAACATTCACACTTTGCACTTCGGAGTAGGCCCCCTGATATTTTTGACACACCAGATATTTTCACTTTGTAGTGTTTTTTGGAAGTTGCTTGTTTTTTTATGTAAAAAAGTTTTTATTATCATACTTATCATAGAAGACTGCTTATTGTCCCAAAAATAGTCAAATGAGACAAAATGAGGTCATTGAAAATGTAAGTAATAATAGCATTTGGGTGCTAACCACACAAGGATATTGCTAACACATAATGCTATAAATCTCACTAACAAAAGAACATCACTGATTATTATTCAACCGTGAAACATGCAACTGATAAGAGCTGCATACCTACGATATACCTATGTAAATGAGAGTAAGGTTAAAAATAATGTTGGCATTCTAGTTGAATTTCTATTGCTTACCTCAAACTTTCTGACTTTTCTTTTCTCATGAAGTTCAAAATCCTTGAGGAAACTCCAAAAAGGTTCTGGCTCTGGAGGCGGGTCATCATCATCATCGTTTTCAGAGAACATATCTGGAGATCTCACTCCACTGTCAAAAGATGCCTCGAGAGATGAGTAACTTTGCTCCGAATTCCACTTTGCTGTGCTCCCCTCATCATTCATATTTGGACAGTCCTTCTTATTATCCTCATAGTGAGAGTCTCCGGTACTCTCGGAGGTCTTATCTAATCTATCACTAACATTGTCTGATGCATCACTGACTCTCTGCTCACCGTCATTACTCTCTATAATTGACTCCGCATTATCATTGCTACTTGTGTACATCCCACAACTTTCCTCTTCACGTTTATGTACTAAATTAGCTAAACTAGTGCTACAACTCATTGCCGAGAGAGGGTCTACGATAGGTTTCAACTTTTGAACATGCTTGATTGTACCATTAAAAGATAGTTCACTTATGGGTAACTTGAATACGTTTTCTGAAGGTCCCACATCTCTAAACATAGGCACGCTATCTACTGCATTATTACTGTTTTCCATAGTAGGGGTTATGAACATGGGATGTTTAACAATTTCAGTTCTTGAATCCTCAGACGTCTGAAGGTCGGTTTGGTTAGATTTCTCGTTTATAAGACTGTGGTCGATCGTGGCGAAAGAACTCTCAAGTAACGATGCCGCAAGTGGCGAACAAGGTGAATTGATTTTCACACACAAATCTGTATCTAAACTAGAGCCTTTGTCAGTCATATGACCACGAACAATTTGATTTAATAAATTTCTCTCGTTTTCAGCTGTTTCGCAATGTTTATTTTTAACATTAGTTGATGTTACGATAGATAATTCTATGTTACCTCTGCTCTGCGAACTCTCAGAATCACAGCGGTTCGAAGATATGCCCTCGTTCGGTTCACGTTTTACACTTTCTTCTAACAAAGGATCAACAACATTAAAACTTCTCAAATAGCGTTCGTACAAAGAAAAACTATCGCTCATGGAGTGACAATTTGAGTCTTCAAAGGATTCCATCACCACTTCATTCTTATTTGAGAAACGTTGTTTTAATGAGTCATGTTTTGTTTCTTCACAAGAAAAGACAATCTAATTTATAAAATTCACTAATTAATATTGCAAAACCACTAATAGTTCATAATTAGAGCTTACACAGTCACATCCACACGCAACCGCGCCATTAACGCCATATTGATAAAACTAATAAAAATAAAAACTAAGTCTGTGGTCTGTGGTCAATAAAGTCAAGCAAGCAAGAGTGCAATAGAGGAATGCAAGGAACCAACATTATTATTATACTCTTTGGAACCAACCAAACGACTGCCATTTTCCGTCTATGGTTTAGAGTTTAGTCGATTTCTAGATTGGTATCCATTATCATACCCAGAACTATCGGGCCCTCTGTACCCCATTGAGATAGGTTAAGTGACTGACTGGCAATCGCATTATAGTTGATATACCGTATATCAACTGCATGCCGCAATTATACGGTTCCATGCATCGTTTGTCATTTGTCTATTTTTATGATTGCGATGTGTTGGGTTCCAAATGAGCTCTTCCTTTTGATAAAGTTCTAGGAATTCTAAAATTCGCACTTTACTTCATTTTGTCTACACGTCCTGTTGGGTCGGGCACTCGGGCGCTAGCTGTCAACTGAATGCAGGCGAACCGCGAATGTACAAACAGCAAGTTCGTGTTCGCCATTCGTGCCCTTTGATTCGCGTTCGAAAAACCGCTCCCAACGCAAACGCTCGAATCGCGAGGCGAGCAACGAAGCGAATACGTTATTCGCTCGCCATTCGTCTCGCTATTCGCACGAATGTGTAAATGCGGCATGATACTTGATTCTGCTTCCAAAATATTAACAGTCTGTGGAGAGTGTTGCTTTTATTTGTCAAAAATGACATTAATAGATGGTAGAGTTGTAGACATCCGTTTTCATTTAAAATATCGAAATCACTAGTAATATTATTTTTCCCCAGAAACATAATAAATTAATAATTTCAGCGATAGTAAATTACTACACTATTTTAATGTAATTATTATTTCCTTTATTACAATGTAAACATAAATTATATTTTTAAATATTAGAATATAAAAAGTATAAAAACATTTAAAAGTATAAAAAATAGTCAGTAATATCGGGAACAGGGTCCAAGCTACCGGTGGTCAGGGTCCGGTATTAGTGTAATTATTATTACACTGGGGGTCAAGCACAGGGGTTCCCAACCTTTTCTTGGTCAGGGACCACTTTTATATTATTCTTGTTAGCAGGGACCACTATGTAGGTATAATAAAAATAAACTGTAATAATCCAAACGAAACTTTAATTAAAAACTTAATAGGAATTACATACGGCGCGCGGCGGCCCGACGTACCGCCCCCTCCACCCGCGCTCTTCTCACTCACTGCACGGCGACCAACGGCTCACCGCCCGCTAAATTTAAAATCGTTCGCGGACCACATTTTGGCTTCTGCGGACCACTGGTGGTCCACGGACCACTGGTTGGGAACCACTGGTCTAGCAAGTCGCTATCACCGATCGGTATCATTTTATTAAAATGCAAAATTATTTATGAAACCTATGAAAAAAAAACGGTACTACTACTCGGCACCCTAATTGCGTAACACACAATCAATCGGAATCGGTTTCATTTTGACAGTTCAACAACATTCATTCATTGCGCTATTTACGTGTTGAGCAGACAAATTTTTCGGACTTATGAAGCAATGGATTTGCCCTTTGCTTCAAAATGATTCAGATTCCGATTGATCGTGTGTTACGCAATTAGGGCGCGGGATAGGATAGGTTAGGATTTTATTCATCAACACCATACTTAGAGAACGCATGAGCTAGTGAAGGGAGCTAGTAAATTTGAGCATCTCGACTCGAATTGATTAAATTTTCCGTGTGCTCGCACTTGTAGTTTGTAGCCTTTGTACTTTGTACTTTGTAACATAAACAAAATAAGTTATTTTTAAATATTTTCAATAAGTATTTATTCATTACAGGCCTCTTATCACCAAGAATTTGAGGTGTTCGATAATATTTGACCCCCTTGGAGGGCCCCGTATCATTGATACCGCTGATGTTGCAGTACCTCTGCCTGCCTTGGCGTATAGCTTCTAATTAGGCAAGTAGGTATACATGTGCCACTGCCACTGCTATCCATCGTTTCACCTGTCAGCGTCATTGCCGAATAAGACAACAAAAAGCGTAAAATGAACATGAGAAAAAACCATCAATGCAAGATCACAGTTGATTGAAGTTGTCGAACACGAACGAAATGTTAATTTCATCCTTCATCGATACAAAAAAAATGTGGATGGACATCTCTACATGATCGGGCAAACTTTATTGAATGAAAATTGTGAACTTGTGAAACACAAACAAAATCCCGGCGTCGAAAATAAATTTTATTGGTATGTCTATTCTATTATTTATAATAAATTCATTGTTATTTTATGTAGATAATCCTTTATATACTGCACCTTTGCTACTACTATTATGTACTAAGAAAGTTTAGAAAGCATTTGTAAGTTTCTATCACGCAATCAATTAATTCGCAAAGCAAATCATGCTTTCGGCTTTGTAGTGTCATATTCTTGTGTGATAATACTACTGACTCAAAGGAGGACGCATTAATAAATGGTTTGTAAGGGTATCTGTTTTAAAAATGCGTTATTTTACTTCGCCGGTATTTTAATTATTTGTACCTACCAAATTATATCATAAAAGTTTTAATTTATGTTACATTATCTATACTTTGTACTGTTTATACACAGCTTTTTGAATAATCTTCTAATTATAACCGTGACCTAAGATAAACGCGAGGGTCACACAGAAAAATCATTAATAACTTTATTTTTACATCCAACTACCTACGTAACAACATTAAATATTATATTTTTTATTTTCGAGAAACTACTGACTGTATACCGTCCGCCTGATGACATTTCTGAAAACCGGTTCCTCTGTACCAATCTCCAAACAGATAACACAACAAGCTTAGCAATGTATCAGAAAGCAGATAACAAATATTAAATAACATCATCTAATATCACATTCTGTAATCAATTAATCATCAAGTGAAAACTTGATGATTAATTGATTGAGCCATTCATGATTCATCATCATCTACCCAGCCTTTTCCCAACTATGTTGAGGTCAGCTTCCAGTCAAACCAGATGCAGCTGAATACCAGTGTTTTACATGGAGCTGAACTCCACAACCCAGTTATTGGGTGATATGTTAACGCTTGGGAAGTCTGGTTGTCAGACTTTCAGGCTTCTGACTACCCGTAACAACTGTCATAGATCTGCGAATGATAGCCGGGACCAACAGCTTAACATCGTTTCCGAGGCACAGAGGGATCTTGGATTAGCCTGATTCAAACTTTATGGCTCGGAATGTGGAACGAGTCGCTGCGGAGTAACACATTTATGTGTCGGGCGGTATGTAAAGCTTGTCACCCATTCACTGACTGCTGCAACAAGCAAAGCTTAACATGATTGATTGATCCGTGTGGCTGTTATTACTTGGCCACAAGACCCTCATTCATGATTGCCATGAGGACATCTTAAGTAAAAACGAAAAGCACCTACATATGAATAAATCATTACTTAATTTCTGAACCATTCAAGGTCCAAAAGTATCCTCTAACTTATTTGCAAACGGATAACATCAATATTAGATGTCTTTAGCTAAACAAAGTTTTAAGTAAATACCAGAGGGGTAATTCTCGTAATTTTAAAAACGTTCACAGTCTGATCTCAGTCTCAATCTGTCAAAAATACGTCTAATTTCCCTATATTTTGACAAGTTTTTGACATTTGTTTGTCGCCGAGATGAGACTGCGACTAGATTTTGAACGTTTTAAATTACGGGAATACGGGCCCAGGTATTGACTATAGTCCCGTACCTACTTATGTATAATTATATTAATGAACAATTAACACACATAAGTACATACATATATGTATAATATATTGGTCATGTAGTAAATAAAATCATACAGTACTGTTATTAATAATTTTATTGTGATATCTATATAAAATTGTAACGGGTAGTTTGTGTGTTGGTTTGTTCATATTATATTAATATGATTGCCTCGTTGATCTAGTGGTTGCAAGGGCTACTGCTGAGCATGAGGTCCTGTGTTTGATTCCCAGATTGGGTAATGCGTTATTGAGTTTTTACCTTCAATCAATAATCTTCTATATATATAAAATTCAAAGTCCTGACTGACTGACTGATTGACTGACTGACTGACTGATAGATCAACGCACAGCCTAAACCGCTGGTCCTAGAGACATGAAATTTGGAGGGTGTGTTCTTCGTGAAGAGTAGGTAGGTATTTTTCGAAATTCCACCCCTAAGAGGGTGAAAAGGGGGGAATTCGTTTGTATGAAAAATCTTATTCCTTGAGTTTATAAACTTGAAACTTAGCACGAATACTTATCTAAATAAACTATGAAGATTGTCAGTTTTTTTTTCTTCTAAACTACCCCTAATAAGGGATTGGGGGGTTTCAAAGTTTGAATGGAAGAATTTTAGAGCGCAGTCCGATTTACTCGAAACTCAGTATTTATACCTAATATTGAAAGTAAAGAATAATGTGTATCAGGGTTTTTTGAAAATCTACCCCTGACGGGCTGAAATGGGGTAGTCAATTTTTCAAATTCAAATTCAAATTCAAAATATCTTTATTGTGGGCATATGTTAGTTACAGGTCTTAAGAATAAATTAAAGTTCCAATATGTCCTACCTAATAGGCATACAATAGTTATTTAGTGTCATTAGATTTAAAATTATTTTACATGTCCAATTTAGTTATTATAAATGTCAAAATATCAATATACAGTCAAATTAATACATGGTCAACAATACAATCAATAATTCAAGAAATCTTGGATCGTGTAGTATGCTTTATCAATTAAAAAGTTACGTAATTTATTTTTAAATACCTGAAGTTCCTTAGTGCTCAGAATGTCAGTAGGTATTTTGTTGTATATTTTTGATGCCATGCCAAAGAAGCTTTTGTTAAATAGAGCTGTTTTATGTGGTACATTAGAAATTTTTAATATATGTCTTCTAGATTTGAGTTTATCAAATAGATTTTCATTTGTCTTTATAAATACGGCTACTTCATAAATGTAAATTGCAGGAAAGGTCAATATTTTAAGTTCTTTGAAATAAGGTTCACATGAATCAGGAACACGAATACTAGCAATCGCACGTACACACCTTTTTTGCGCTTTAAACACTAAATCCCTATTAGTGGCATTGCCCCAGTATATGACTGCATATCTCAGTGTCGACGAAACATAAGCATGGTATGCGGTCAAAAGAACTGATTTATCAACAATTTTAGATAATTTATATAAAGCATATGAGTACTGATTGAGTTTATTGCATACTGTGTCAATGTGTGTTTGCCAAGTCAAATCATTATCTATCCAAAGCCCTAGAAATTTAACGCAGCTGACTTGTTCAATTTTCGTCCCATTATAATGAATATTGATGTTGTTATTTTTATTGTTACGCACGAAATTGACTAATTTAGTTTTTTCTAAATTGATAATTAAGTTATTATCCGTCAGCCAGTTAATTATATTGCGAAGAGTGGAATTTATTTCATTTTCAAATGTATCAATGTTTTCAATTTTTAGACCTGTAAAGATGGCAGTGCTGTCATCAGCAAAAAGGATCATGGGATGCTGAGAAACTTTAGGCAGATCATTAATATAGATCAAAAATAGCGGTGGACCTAACACGCTACCTTGAGGCACTCCATATAGTACTTTTTTGGGCATGGACTTATGTTTTTGTTCGATATTATTTAAAAGATTAATATTATTTATTTCTACTACCTGATATCTATCATTTAGATAAGATTCTAGAAGTTTATGGACGTTACCCCTTATCCCATAACTGTACAATTTATTTAAAAGTGTTCCATGGTGCACATAATCGAACGCTTTTGTCATATCCATAAACATTGCAGAGATAGGAACATGTTTATCAATATTCGTATATACTGGTTTTAAAAGGTCATAAATTGCTAAGTTAATTGACTTATTTTTTCTAAAACCTTTTTGTTCTTTAGCAAATAGATTGAACTTCTCTAGGTGAGTATTAATTGCATTGTATATAATTTTTTCAAATATTTTGGAGAAAATAGGAATAAGTGCTATTGGTCTGTAACATGCCATGTCTTCCTTGTTATTTTTCTTAAAAAGTGGCTTTACTACGGATTTTTTAAGTTTAGTCGGAAACACACCACGTTCAATACACAAGTTAAATATATGACTTAGTACTGGGCTGATAATGAGAGCAACTTCCTTTATTGAGGATGTTGTAATGTCATCATAACCAGTACTTCTAGTATTTTTAAGTGATTTAATTATAATATTGATATCATAAGGTATTACAGGGTTTAAAAACAAAGATTTATATGAGCTACTAGGTAATGTCAATTTGTTATTGAAAGATGTCAAATTTATAATAGGATTATTATTATTGAAATTGTCCGCAACTGATGAATTATTATTATTGAGTAAATTTATTGGTTTTATTAAATTGATATAATAATTATTAAATTCTTCAGCAATTGTTCGTGGGTCTGATATTGTATGATTGTTTACTTTTATTTTATTAATATTTTCTTTTGGAAGTTGGGTTTTGTTTGAGTTTATAATTTTCCATGTGGCTTTCGATTTGTTCTCTGCATTGGATATTATGTAATTATTTTGAGACTTTTGGGTAAGTTTAACAATTTTTTTGAGACGAGTACTATATTGTTTGAGAGCATTTTTCTTGTCTTCACTAGGACTGAGTCTATACTTCCACAGTTGTTTTCTTTTTTGCCGACAACACTGGCTTATTCCCTTAGATAGCCATTTAGGTTTTTTAATAATAGTGTTTTTAATTTTTATGATTGGAAAACAGAGGTCATAAAAAAGTTTATAATGCTCGAAAAATATGTTGTATGCTACTTCCGGATCATTAGTTGTGTATACATCATCAAAACTTAAGCTCGTTAAACATTCTTTAAATTTAGTTTGATTTTCTTTACTAAAGTCTCGCCTTTCTGTATACCAGAAGTTGACAGTACAAGTTTTTTTAACAGGGAATTTTAATAATTGTGCCGTGTGATCTGACATACCTAAGTCAATGACGTCGCATTTGCTACCTCTAATATTGTGGAAAATGTTGTCAATACAAGAGTTACTTTTTGGCCTTGTTGGATTGTGTATGCTAATTTTCATATCAAAGCTGGAAATAATATGTTTAAGTTTCAAAGAACTGGATGTTCTTTTTAACAAATCAATGTTAAAGTCACCGCAAATAATAGTTTTAGTTGATTTTCGGTTGCGTAATTTGTAATGGATTGTATGAAGTATGTCAAAAAATGTTTTAAGTTCGTTTTGTGTAGTTCTTGGAGGTCGGTATATACATATAATCACCACATTATGTTCTAGTAGTTCAACGGCGGAACATTCCGCTACATTAGGAACACTAAGGCTAACTAAATCCTGAAGAACTTTATATTTATGAATATTTTTTACAAGTATACACGATCCTCCATTTCTGTTATGTCTATTACAACTTGCCGCTAAAGTGAAATTCGGTATGGTTAGGTACATAAGGTCTGAGTCAATCATATTATGTTCTGTAATACATAAAATATCAACTTCTTTCCCAGATTTTTTTAGGTTTTCTATACTTACACACAATACATCAGATTTGCTTATCAAACCGTTGAGATTTTGATGCATAACAGTTAGATTATTGTATACGAAAAAAATGTTTGTTACTGTCCTGTTTTTCGAAATTAAAACTATGACTCGTAGACAGAACAGACTCGGACTGTGACAGAGTAGCAATATTAAACATATTTATCTCAGTGATGAGCTCTAGACAATCATTTAATATTGTGTTAATACCGTTGTTATTAATTGCCCCTGACCACTTATTAAACGAGGTATAATCACAGTTTAGATTTAAATTAGAGTCAAGTACATATGCATACTCATGCGACATTACATCAAAGCAAAGTAAATTATTAAAAATTTCAATTCTTCCATTAAACATATTTGTGTAGTAATTAAATTTATACGTGGGTAGACATAAAATAATATTTGTGTTATTTATATCGTTGAGGGTGGTTCTTATAAAAGCTATCAATTCAAAGTAATCTTTCGTCCTTTCAAAATCCTCAGGGCCAATCAATATGACGCAGTAGTCGTTCATAGTGTACTGTTGCAATTTAGACTTTAAACCCGTTAACAACAGTTTAACTCCGCAGGTAGGCTTTAAATAATGACATGTATCGTAATAATTCTGGAATACATCCATAGCTGTTGTTAGGATCTTATTATTCTTGTGACCACTTATAATACAAAGTTTATTCTTTCGCTTAATTTCCTTTACATTTGTTTGACAATGAATGGCAATGTTACACGAGGAAACGTTCAATTTAGTTTCTGGGAACTGTTTAGGCTCTGATGGATTGATATTTTTTACAGACTTTGATACACGGTTCTGTTGTGGAGTTTCTGCCAATATATTTGCCTGCGTGACGTTGTGGTGAACTAAATTAGTGCTTGTAGTGGGGTCTAAGCCCAAATGATTTTCTTTTTCATGTTGAATACCTGCTGTTGATATTGATTTCTCATCGTAAAGTAATTCATAGCATTTTGTATTCCTTGCAGCTGTAGTTGATTGCTGCATGTTTGTCGTAGGCGTACCTTGATTGTTTTGGTTGGTTTTCCGTTTGCGCCCCGAACGAGGAGTCAGTTTATTTGTGTCGGTCGCATTTATTTCCTTGTAGGCATTTATTATTCTAATATATCTTTGTACATCTGTTTTTAGTCTGAAGTTTTCAGAATTTAAATTTTCTATTTCCTGGTGCGCGCTTTGTAAATCAGTGGACATCTGTTTAATTTTCTCCTGTAGATCGATTATCGTTTGGCTGGTATTTAATGAGGTATTTGGTAGACTCATCATGGTCGTATCAAAAAGGGCAGAACTATCTGCACTCAAGTCACGTAATGAGCTTGTTCTAAATAATTTTCGGTTGCGGAAGGTTACGTTTTCATCCATATTATTTTTTGTAGTAAAGTTCCCGAAAATATTAAATTTTCTACCAAGTTATAATTTAGTTTAGCTATGGTAACACTATCCGCAAGTATTTGGCCCTCTGGCGGCTAGTAGCTGTCCTATTTTGATCGTCTGTTCACCACTTGGGGCTAATTTAGCGCTAGTTGTCATACAATGATCTGAGTTCAAAGTCCATAATTTGATATTTTTTAAATAAACGGTTCTTAATGTTTTTCTTTTTTTAAAGAATTAGTTTATATCATAAAAAACTGCACTGATGGGCATTATTTATCAATACCATTTGATGTCTAAGTGTTATTGTAGTATTATGAACACAGATTTATTGTTTACGTAGTCCGCTAAGCACTGACATATAGTAACGTCTTTATGTCTTCGTATTTGTTATAGCACTTGTCGTAAGTCGATACAAATAATGTCACGTGAGAATGATAATCCTTACATTCGGTCGCACTACTATTTACACTTCTAATTAGAACTTTAATTATAATATCAATATTAAATACGCGGCTCATGTAAACATTGCTGGGGTTGCCAGGTCAGGGGAGGATTTTACTGCATGGCTTGATTAACTCGAAAATTAGTATAAATAATCTTTGAGTCAAGTTATGAATACATCCTAAACTATTTTTTTTAAATTCCACCCCTGTGGGGATGAAAAGCGGGGATACAGTTTATATGAGAAATCTTCTTCATTAGGTTAATAAACTTGAAACTTTTCAAGAATACTCGCCTAAGTAAGTAATAAAGTTTATCATTATAAGTTTTTCAAAACTACCCCTCAAAGGGGGATAAAGGGGTGTTGAAGTTTGTGTGGAATAATTTGAATGCGCAGTCCGATTAACTCTAAACTCAGTGTTTATACGTAAATCCAAAAATAAAGAGTAACATATATCAGGGTTTTTCGAAAATCTACCCCTAACGGGTTGAAAAGGGGTAGTTAATTTTACAAGGGAGGATTAAAATGCGTGGCTTAATTAACTCGAAAATTGGAATAAATAATCTTTGAATCAAGTTATGAATAATTCCCAACGATTTTTCAAAATTCCACCCCTGTGGGGGTGAAATGCGGGGGATACAGTTTATATGAAAAATCTTATTCATTTGTTTATAAACTTGAAACTTGGCAAGAATACTTGCCTAAGTAAGTAATAAAGTTTATCATTATAAGTTTTTCAAAACTACCCCTCAAAGGGGGATATAGGGGTGATAAGTTTGTGTGGAAGAAATTGAATGCGCGGTCCGAGTAACTCGAAACTCAGTATTGATACTTTTGACAGAAAATAATTAATAATAAGTATGTAAAGTTGTCGAAAATTTACCACTGACGGGACAAAAAGGGGTAATTCGGTTTTTAAGGGGAGGATTTGAACTTGAAACTTTATGTTACATTTTCACGCCTAAACCACTGAACTTCTGATTTGGTATAGAGATAGATGGCATCTTGGGGAAGCACATACATTTTATCCTGTTAGCACGTTCCCGTGAGATAGTTTCCGACATCCACGCGGGCGAAGCCGCGGGCAGAAGCTAGTAGTACTAGATTCCCGATAAGCGCTTCAAAAACGGCCCGAAAAATAAGACCACAAATACTTTTGTGGTCTTATTTCAAATTAGTATGTTTTAACCTTATTACTTCTTTTTAGAATAAATAACTGAAAATTTAAAAATAGAATGATTTTATGTTCAAGTGACATTTTGAATATATTTTGCAATGGTAATTAAACTTTATGTCTAAGCATTAAGGTTTATAATAAACTGAAGTTGTTAATATTATTAAACTTTTTTCTAAGAAATGTAGATGTTTACGTGTGTGCAAACGTGGCCACCTGAGCGACTGATTTTTGTTCCTGATCCTTAATCTAGTACTATTATTGATTGAAGGTTTTTCCATCTGGAATTTCTCTGCAGCAGCCCGGTGTCTGGATTTATGCTTGATTGATAGCAATGGGCTCGCCCCCTATTACATGTGATTTAAACATAACTGGTGAAATGTGGGTGTACTATAGGGACACATCTGCCTAACCCTTCAGGAATACAGGCGTTATGTTACGTGATAAGTTATTCATATGTATTTTACCAAGTTCTGTAGCAAACATACTGATTACATCAGCAACTTCATCTTTATTCAGAATTTATTATGTAGGTAAAATATTATTATCCTGTTAAATTTTATATTTTCCTATTCAAGGTTGAAAGTGGCAACATTTTCCTTATTTGTGAAAGAATAATTTTCAACGGCTAGTACAGCTTAAATATTTGCTTCATGTAAGCATCATCATAGTCAAAACATTTATTCCAAACTAGCTGCGCCCCGCGGTTTCACTCGCATAAGTTTCGATCCCGTGGGAATATCGAGATAAAAAGTATCCTGTGTTAATCCTGGTTATAAACTATCTGTGTGCCAAATTTCATCCAAATCCGTTCCGTAGTTTTGGCGTGAAAGAGTAACAAACATCCATCCATCCATACAAACTTTCGCGTTTATAATATTAGTAGTAAGAGCTGTTTTTACCAAAAACAGATGTTTTATTCGTGGAATTAAATTGAGGTTTGACAGTTCTAGTATGGAAAACTGTAAAACATTCCAAATTTATTCTCAGAATAAGACTTATTCGGATCCGTAACTTAACTTCGAGAGTCATATGTTCGATTAATGGAAAGTCGACTGAACGATTGTTCTACCGAAAAGGTTTTTAATTACTTTAATTTTGTGCGAAAATCTTAACGTAAATGTTTTTTTTCTATACTTATAATAAATCTGTAGAAGTGAAAATTCTGTACATTGAAAATATCAAAAAAATAAACGGCAGGGGGTGTTACTAGACCGACACCGATCCCAAAAATGTGATTAAAAAAATTTTTGTCTGTCTGTCTGTCGGTCTGTCTGTCTGTCTGTCTGTCTGTCTGTTTGTTCAGGCATCACGCAAAAACTACCGGTTCGATTACGATGAAACTTGGTATAATTATTCTTTAATATCCTGGGCACCACACTGGGTACTTTTTATCCCGGAAAAGTATATACAATAAAAAACAAACTTAATTTTGCGGTTCGATCCCTAGACCCGATACTGTATCAACCGCAAATAATAAGTTTGTCGTAGGTTACGTCACCCGCAGTGGAGTTAATTTTTATTCCTTTTAGTTTTTAGAGTTATTTAAGTTTATTTTGATATAAGTCGTAAGTATAGATTTTAATTTTAAAGTATAGGTAGTATATTTGATAGTGTACGTAGTGACCGTAGGTTATTTTATAATACTGTTAGGTAGGATTAGTCATTCGTATAGATATTAGTTTTTAGGTATTAAATTTTCTGTTATTGAGTTTATTCTTTTTTAATTAGGTAGGTACTTAGGTAAAGATATCATATAGGTACCCTCTTAATCACCACTAATGAGACACAATTGGTTTTCTATTGTAATTAGCCACAAAGGGCCCGCGAGATAGATGGCATTCTGGGGAAGCACATACATTTTATCCTGTTAGCACGTTCCCGTGGGTAAATTTCCGACATCCACGCGGGCGAAGCCGCGGGCAGAAGCTAGTTATATAATAAACCCGTTTCCCTTCATTTGTGCTTTGTTATCTTACTTTTCACCAAATTTCATGTTTCTAAATCTACGGGAAGAACGTACGATATCTTAAAAGTATTTAATTTCCTCGATTATGTAGGAAATAATATGTGACGAATTTTTTTTTAAAACTCATGCTAAAGAGCAGTCCTTCGATTAATAAATATTCGATGAATCGTTCAGTCGAAGTAGCGTTTGGCGATAAAAGGTTGTTTCGCAATAAATTCCAATCGAACAATCGTTCAGTCGACTTTCCATTAATCGAACATATGACCGTCGAAGTTAAGTTACGGACCCGACTTATTCGGTTTACCAACAGAGGTTGTCTCTGTTGGTAAACCTTTCGTAATTTTAAGAACGTTCACAGTCTGTAGTGCGATTCTGTAACCATCTCACCGTGAAAACTTAGGTGAAGTGAGCTGTCAATAATGTCAATCCCTAGAATTAGGTGGAATGATAACTCACTTCTCCAACATATGTTTTCACGGTGAGATTTTTACGGAATCGAGCGGCTGATCTCAGTCTCAATCTGTCAAAAATACCTCTAATTTCCATACATTTTTTACTAGTTTTTGACATTGATTGTCACTGAGGAGAGATTGCGAATTTGCGACTAGATTTTGAACGTTTTTAATTACGGCAATTGGCCTTCAGGTTACTATACCTAGGTAACAATAGTCTCGAACTTACACAATCGTCAATTACAGGTTAACCAGCAGATTGCTGGTTAGAAAAAAGTTATAATTATAATAAATACATATAAAACTAAAAGCGAATTAATTTTATTTAAGTAAATTTTTCTTGTGTTTGAATTATAACAGCAATTTATAATTATATGTACATAATAAGGCATTCTGTGGTAGAATACATGAATCATCATCATTTCAGCCGAAAGACGTCCACTGCTGGACATAGGCCTCCCCCAAGCACCTCCACCCGGTTCCGTGCTTCTCGCATCCAACGGGTCCCTGCGGCTTTAACAAGGTCGTCGGCCTTCCAATGATACGTCTTCCGGTACGCAGTCTCCACTCCAGAACGTTTCACCCCTATCGGCCATCTGTTATGCGAGCAATGTGCCCTGCCCACTGCCACTTATATTTGGCAATTCTTCGGGCTATGTCGGTTACCTTCATTTCTGATTCGATCACGCAGGGAAACTCCAAGCATAGCCCTCTCAAATGCCCTTTGAGTGACTTAAAGCCTTCTAATAAGGCCCATTGTGAGCGGCGACGTTTCAGTGCCATAGGTCATAGGAATAAATGAATAGAATAGCTAAATCGATTGTTAAACACAAAATTATAGGAGCAAAGTCGTAGAAAATCACAAATAACTAGATATATTGGATACTTGTCTCACTGGCCTCACGGTATCTGTCTATGATTGCACTGACCTCTGCCCTCTGCGCCGCATTATCTATAAGGTATAATATAAAGAAGTCAAAATGATGTATTCACTCTGGCTCCTGCACTCATTACCAGTGCCTCGATAAAAACTAAAAATAAAAAAAAAGATAACAGTGCATTCGACTTTTTTTCGTCTAGCGCACATGCGCATAGCGAATTATATAACATAGTTTGTTTTTAATGGTAATTAAATAAAAAGTAAAAAAAACTTAGATTTTTTCGCGGAAATTGGGAAGGTAATGTTATTTTATTATGTTAATTAGTATAGATAGTATCTTAAATAGCTTTTGTTTTGAATTTATTTGTCCTCTGTGATAATTTTGGGGATAAGCAGCGATGCGAGACTGTTGTTTGTGATATGGTGGTGATACTTTAGTTGTTTTGCTATCACGTTTAAGGGTGCGCGTGAGTTCCAGGAGCTATTATTTCTGTTACTGTATTAAATAATAGTTGAGTACCTCTTATTATATACCAGGTAAATATATACCCATAAACATTATTATTCCCCTTTATTCATAAATGTTGCTTAAAAAAGTAGTGATTAGCGACTGTTTAGCCATACATTTTTGACGTTTTAACGGCACTTAACTTTAATCATCGTTTATAAAATAATAAACCCTTTATTCTGTACAGTATTTTCGGTTCATTACCTACCTGTTTAAATACTCATTCTTTCATTTATTGTAAATTAGTCTAATGTGTTCAGTGTTCTAATTTTCCAATAATTGGCGACAATAAAATGGATACAAAAATATAGGGCAGTTCTATAGTATATCATTAATTATTACGAGTTATTTTAAGTTGTCTGTGGCTTTGTGACGAGGAGAAGCTAATTTTTTACAGATAACTTTGTCACAAAAATGTTTCTCATGAATGATTTAATTGCTCCAATTACTGATTTTAAAATTAATTAGGTACACAATCTGATAAATTACCATATATATTGTCGTCTAGCCACGGACGCTGTAAAGTATATATTTATGTTGTTTATATCTCCACAATATATCTACTTGAAGTACGTATTATATTTACTTGCCACTGGAATTTGAACGGGGAAGTAGGTAGCTTATTTGTGATTCCGTGTGCTATGCCGCTATTTACCTTATTTCAAACCCAATAAAGTTTATTTTGTAATAGCGAATTAACGGGAATATTTGTATAAAAACGCGAAGTGAACTTGCCCCCGTAATAATAGACCAATTTATATCTTTCATTCGGTTTTGTACACTTTAAAAAGGGAACAAAGGTCGATGTTGTCGGCTCTCAGATATAAACTCCTTAGGGTGTTACCACACCAATCGAGCGATCGTCGATCGATGTCATCGATCGATGGTAGAATGGATTAGTCGACGTCGATCGATAGTTTCTACCCCACCAATCGATCGACAGCCGCTAGATGCCATCGATCGATGGTAGAATGGATTGGTCTACGTCGATCGAGCAATTTTGCAATTGAAGGAGCCACCATATTTAAGAGATTTTCATTATCACTGTTACTCATTCGAAAAGCATCCAAAAAACCACTGTTTAAAAAGTAATTTGCAGAATGTAAGCGATCTTTGGCTTTAAAAAACGGTCGCATCCAAAGTTTTCTGCGTTTGCGTCTCCGTAATAATAGTACGAGCAACATCGTACTGGCCAACAACAACGCGTCCTCTTCTGAATACATTTCGAAAGAAACTGATGGAATATAGCCGGGGTTAATCGATCTACGTCGACCGATGCCATCGACCGGCAATCGATCGATTGGTTAGTCGACCGATATCCGTCGACCGATGCCATCGACCGGAAATCGATCGATTGGTTAGTCGACCGGTATCCGTCGATCAATTAAAGCTACCACACCAATCGATCAACGTCGACCGATGTCGATCGATGGCATCGATCGACTATCGATCGATTGGTGTGGTAACACCCTTACGACTTTTAGCCATATCACTAATTCCGATCCAGCCTGTCCCTTGCTGCCCTCTCCTAGCGACGCCCTAACCCGAGGGCCTTACCCACAGGGGGGTTCCCTTAGCGTGTAGTCGCTTAATTTTTAAGTTTTTAAGCCCTGACTGGAGGCCTTAATTTATTGAGGCATCCACAGGCAAGCCCGGTTAAGCAGACAACAACCTCATAGGTTGAACAGCGACAGGCCATTCCCAAAAAAAAAAAAATTGCAGATATCGAGCGACATACAGTCGCCATCATAAATCTTGCAGAAATGGGGAATTGACATCTCTTTTTTTCGGACGGAATTCCTTATGAATGTCATACACCCCCGGGGTGGTGGAGGGGTCTGTCAGACACGCACTGACTAAAACCACGTGGTGTTCTTCCAAATTCCTCTGGCCACGGGACGGAAGCGCTCGCTCATTTATCCTCAGCCCCAACAGAGAATCCGTCTTTTGTTTTTTTTTCTGTTGGCGCCGGCATTTCCAGGCTGACTGATCCCTGAGAAGAAAATAAATATCGAAACAAACTCAGAGGTCATGGTCTCTTTTAAAGTCCAAATATTATATTATTTGGTCTCAACAAACAAATATTTTACTGAATTTAAGTACTTAATTTATTTTTCTTGGTCTATAATTTCCATGTTCGAACATCATCATCACCATCTGTCTAGCCTTTTCCCAACTATGTTGGGGTCGGCATCCAGTCTAACCGGATGCAGCTGAATACCAGTATTTTACATGTAGCGACTGCCTATCTGACCTCCACAATAGGGAATGAAGAACCGGTGCTCTTCTTGTGTCCCGGGATTTTCGGGATTACTTGTTGAAGGAACCGGGAGAACCGGGACTTTCGGGACTTTTGGGTATTTTTTTTACCTACTGCTGGTATTTTTATTTTAATAGGTCTTTAGTATTTATGTATGTACGTAGGTAATGAAAACGACATTGTATTAATTAAAGATATATATTTTTTTAAATCAACGAAAACAGAACCATGTACTATTCTTTGATAAAATAATCAACAGAAGAAAACAATAAGTCAAATCAGCATTTAACGCTCGCTATTATTATAAACTATTTACCAATATCAATCAACAAAAACATAGTTACTTTCCATAAAACAAAATAAAACATATATTCTTTTCTTCATTCTAATATAAACCAAGTCATCATCAGCATTCAGCAGTTATCATATCACAGAGACGCTTATCTTTAAGGAATATAAAATATGAAAAAGTTAAAAAGGAATGAAATTAACAAAATGTGAAAACGTTCAATTATTTAGTACTGTCTTGCTCATTATAATGGTTTCTTAAAAAAATAAGTGCGTCTAAGCTTTTATCACTTAAGCGTGATCTTATTATTTTCTTGATTTTGTGATGAAGGCTCTTCAGGTAGATGAACAGTATCGAAGAAACGCTATTTGTGCGTGTTTTTTAACTCTGAGTTTGAGTGACATAGAATATTTTACCGCGGGAAAACGCCTTATTCTGACGGGAAAACGGGCAGCAGTAGCAAGCACCGGGTAAACCGATGAGCGAACCACTAACTAAGTACAGTGTAGATTCTACACTATTAGGTTAGGTATTACAAAGAGGAAAGATTTGTTTTTTTTTTTGTAGGTATTCTATGTATGTAACCAATAAAGTCAAAAACTACTGATTATATTTTAAAAATTCTTTCACCACTAAAAAGCTACAAGATCCCTAAGTAACAAAGGCTACGTTTGACCTCATTCGCTCGGAAAAACGTGTAGCAGCGGGTGAAACCGCTAGGCGGACCTCTAGTTTTAAATAAAATCTTAGTAAGAAACCTTTTATTATGATATCTGAATGGGGAAACTCAAATTCTTAATTTAAGTTTATATTTTTCAACTAAGTCCCGAAAGTCCCGGGACGAGGTCTGATCGTCCCGGTTCTTTAGTCTATACAAAAATCCCGGGATTTCCCGGGATTTTCGGGACCGGGATTTCCCGGGATTTTCGGGACCGGGATTTCCCGGGACCATTCCTTACTCCACAACCCAGTTACTGGGTAATACGATACCCCTTGGTAAGACTGGTCCAAGTTCGAACATGTTACTAACAATAATTATTATTACAATCGCGTCAGCTTTTACAACTTGCACTCGGGTCAATAGGGGATGTTTTGTTTTCTTTTACTCTGAGGGAGTCATCGTTAAACCATAACATGATTTGTTTATCAGTAACGATTATATATCTTTAATGCAGAAATATCGCATTTAAACAAACTTGCAGTTTGTATACGACTACACTCACACTCGCGCGGTCTATGAAGCTAGGGAGTTTTTAAACTTCTTGTGGAAAGTACGGCTTGCTTAGAAAAGATTTGGGCCAGTGGGAAACGATACAATGAAGAAGGCACAAGAAATAGTGAGAATTTGGCCTCGATAAGTACCTTAAATCCGGGAGTCACGACAGAGCTATAATACTCCTGCTTGCCGTGTATTCGTACAGACGCCAGCACATCAAGCTACTACAATCTGTCAAATTTCTTTAATAGATTTTCAACTTTATCGCTAAACCATTAAGGTTCAAGGTTGATTGGGAAAATTTGACAGTTTCGGGTAGCTTGACCTGCTGGCGTCTGTACATAATCAGCCTATAATGTTCCTAGTCTTAGGACACAGGCTACCTGATGTCTTCGAGAGGGCTGTAATATACTACGCGGACCCAGGGTGGGTTGGTAAATGTCACATGTCTTCGAATTTTTGGTTCTGGGACATGCCGATTTCCTCATGCTTTCCTTCACCGTTTGAGAGCAGTGGTTATGAAATTATTTACACAAAGTAAAGCGCCTGTCTGGGTTCGAACCCACGACCTAATACTCGTATGTCGGGGACCTTACCACTGGGCCACGACTGCTCTCATTCGTGTTTTCGTTCGCCTTTTGACGAAGAGTGCTCGTTCTACGTGCGTAGGTACATCATGCGGATGGACGCATGATTCGCAATCGCAATTATTGGTTTGCTGATCGCTTTCAACGTTCACACAACGAGGAGGAGGACAAAGCACAACCGGATGGACAATCCGGTTGTGCTTTGTCCTCCAGATTGCACACAACCAACCGCGAACTGGACTGCAAGTCTGCATTGTTACCTAATTTAAAGACATCGTCACTTTGTACCAAATGTTCACTTGCATATTCAACTGTTTCAGATATGGAGTTAGTCTCTCTGGCTAAAGAAGTGTTCCAGACTACAGCGGAGCATGCGGCGAGCTACCGACTGGGGCAGTCTGCCTTGAGGCACCTCGACCGAACGCTGTGGGTCGTCGAGAAGTGCGCGAGATGGGCTGTTCCACCGCCATGTTAGTATTTTTCTTTACACATAATCAGCTTATAACGTCCCCATTACTGAGACACAGACCTGTGAAAGGGTGTTGGCTATAATCCACTTGAGTCTAATCCCTATTCGCAACCATCCGACAGGATATCGTATCGAAAATGACACATTTCGATAACCTAATTTCCCTTGTTGCCCCCGTCAGCAAACAGCCGGTCGATTCTGTAAAAATCTCACCGTGAAAACTCAAGTGAAGTGAGCTTGCTGTGAGTTGTCAGTAGTGTCAATCCCTAGCATTATTTGGAATGTCAGCTCACTCCACGCTCACTTCACCTAAGTTTTCACGGTGAGATGGTTACAGAATCGCACTGCAGCTGACGGAAATTCTTCCGACAGCTGTTTGTTTCAGCGGTCTTCTATTTTGATTAAGGGCTGATTTTTCAATCATCTGATAACTTTATTTGAGGAATAATTTTGACAGTTATTTCATACAAAAGCTGTCAAACGTCAATTTTGTTCCTCGAATGAAAGTTTGGCGTTGGAAAAATCAATCTTAGGGGCTGATTATAGTTTTTATTCGTTCAATGAAATTGACATGTGACAGTTTTTATAAGGAAGAACTGCCAAAAATTCAAAATTATTCCTCGGATAAATTTATCTGGCGTTGGAAAAACCAGCCCTTAAACTGACAATATTTTCGAGTTTGGACTTGTGAACAGCGCTTAGAAGACTCTTACGATGACATTGAATGATGTTCGATACGGTACGGGGGCGTATCGAGTGGTTGTGAATGCAGGTATTTTTTTTTATGCTTAAATTTTATTTCTGCTTCTAACATCAGCGTCTTCTTGGCAAACACTATAATCAACTTTGGACGACACGGTTGGCGCAGTTGTTAAGCGATTGACTGCTGCGCTGCGTGTCGCGGGTTCGATTCCCGCACGGAACAAATATTTGTATGACCTACAAATAGTTGTTCCGGGCCTGGCTGTTTGTGTATGTGAGTTTAAATGTTTGTAAACGCACCCACGATACAGGAGAAATTCCTAGTGTGTTGCAACGTTTTTCTAAAAAAAAAAAAACTACGTGATGAATTGCTGCTTCGAATCGGCTACTCTCGTACTTGTCAGTGAATAATTAATATTCAAAATTAAACGCAAATGGCAGCCATACGCGCTATTTGCGCTTGAGGCTTTCCCAAGTAGACTTGGCCTTCTAAGTGCAGTGCTATTGGTTGAATATTTAAACAGAACTAAGTACTAATCATTTAAGAGCATGTCCATGCGTTTCAAGACCCTGTTTGTTATAATTATGCTTAGTTTTGAATCCTGATTGAACACTGACGGATTACATATTTTTTATTTATTTTATTATTTATGTACACACAGTAAAATACATAGGGATATGACATAATTATAAATTGAGTACAAAGTTACTGCTTATTTCTAAAGTTTTCTTTTTTGTAAGAAATAAATGTAGACTATAGTGTGTGAGAACAAGAATTAATAGTGTTGAGATTAATAGTATTTATTAATCTTAACTAAAATGCTATTTTAAAACGAGGTTCATCTATACTTAATAATTTATCATTATCATCTGCCTAGCCTTTTCCCAACTATGTTGGGGTCGGCTTCCAGTCTAACCAGATGCAGCTGAATACCAGTATTTTACATGGAGCGACTGCCTATCTGACCTCCACAACCCAGTTACTGGGTAATAGATACCCCTTGGTAAGACTGGTTGTCAGACTTTCGGGCTTCTGATAATTAATAATTTATAAAGAGGTAAAATTTGTTTGCTTGTTTGTATGTAGGAGGTAATCTCCAGAACTTCCAGTCTGATTAAGAAAAAAAAATTTCCACACGATGGCGGATTCTTGAGCAAGGTTTATAGGCTATTTAACATTGCGCTACGACCCTGAGGAGCTGAGCAAAAGGAAAAAAAGTCAGAAACCGCTAAGCTAAGCGAAAACGAACTAATGAAATAAACGAAAGCGCGGGCGGGCGATGCGATGCGACGCGGTGGATCGGGGGAACAATAAATTTCACGCGGACGGAGTCGCGGGCAAAATAAAATGATTAAATTAATCAATGCATGATCATGAACACCCTTACTTAGTAAACGTTTAAAGTCCATTTTACCATTTCCTCGTGAGATAACAGAAATAGATAAAGAACTGAATGGACTGTTCTTTATTTTGTTTAATTTTTCTATGTAATAAGTTTATCAAGCGTTAGCTATGTTTTGTTAAATCATGCTATCTGTCACATTATCTGCGAATGTGAATCATGCGCCTAATAATGGTCACGTCTAATTATTGCGGCGTCGTCTGACTACTATTAAGGCTAGATTACTTAGTACTAAGCTGCAGTGGACCCTAACTAATGTATTTGTTGTCATGGGTTCATGACTATTGACATTTAATAATAATAATAAATAATAATAAATATTCCTGGACATTTCACACAGCGCCATCTAGTCCCAAGCTAAGCAACCTAATGCTTGTGTTATGGTAACAAGATGGCTGATAAACTACTTATATACATTTTTTTTTTGTAAATACATACATATTATAGATAGAAAAACACCCAGACTCGGAACAAATACTTGTAGGTCATACAAATATTTGTTCCGTGCGGGAATCGAACCCGCAACACGCAGCGCAGCAGTCAATCGCTTAACCACTGCGCCAACCGTGCCGTCATTTATGCGCGGATCAATCAAGTAGCGTGGCTGGGTGACGGGTTTTAGGGTTCCTGTACCCAAAGGGTGCCACTGAAACTAATAAGACTCAGTTGTGTGTGTTCCATGTTTTATACACAACGTGATTTAGACAAATCATTTACAAGACTTGTTGAAAATAGGTATCACAACTTTACTTGTATTTGTACATACATCATCATCTGCCTAGCCTTTTCCCAACTATGTTGGGGTCGGCTTCCAGTCTAACTGGATGCAGCTGAATACCAGAATACCTAAAGTTTATTTATTGGTATCTAAACATAAAATAAATAAAATTAAAGTGTGTTTGTAATAACAGCTTTTTGCTAAATGCATGTGAAAGTATAAACGATACTTATAATAAAAAAACAATTTTTAAGGTTTTTGTCTGTCTGTTTGTATATATTTGGTAGTCTCCGAAATGGCTGGACCAATTTTGATGAAATTTTGTATGGGGATACTTTGAACCCATACCACTCGGGCAAAGCCGCGGGCGAAAGCTAGTAATATATACAGGTAAAGTTCTGAATTGTGATACTTGGTGTAAACGCGGGGTAACAGATGTTTTAGTGGTGGAGCACGGATGTCGTATCTATAAACGCACCATGAGAAATGTAAATCGTAGAATGGGGCAATGATGTAATAAAAAACCTCTTTTATTTTTGCAGTGGATCAAGACGAGCGCCCTCAGCCGGAGTTAGTGCGGCCGCTGCCGTGGGTGTTCTTCCTCATGATGATAGTGACGCTGAGGATCACTCGCGAGGGCATATCGCTGCTCAACCTCGTCATGGGGAAACCGCCGTTAAGGTCTGCTGATGTGGTACGTTCGAGTTTTTTTTAATATATTCTTCTACAATTGTACAGTCACGAGTAGAGATGGGCAGAGGGTTTAAACCCAATGGGCGGAAACGGGTTTAAACCCGAGTAAAAACCCAAACAGCGGGTCTAAATGAAGTACTTTCACTAACATCTTCGATCGTGGACCTAACACGATTTAGGTACTTCTAGTGTTTTTTGGAGTTGAGATATCACTGATAGTGATGCATTTAACAGCACATCAAGTTTGAAAACTTACTCTTCGAACATGATATTTCAAGAATTGTATTATTTATGCAAGTATTTCATCACAGCCCATTATATGATCAAGCATATTTAAAATAATAGCTACAGTAGTATCACACCTAAGGTCTACTGCTGATCTCAAGAGTCGATCCTATGAACCGGAATAAATATTCTTCACTACATCTTTCATGGGTATCCAAAGAAACATAATATGTTTCTTTAGAAAAAAAGAAACATTAAAAAAAAAAAAAAAAAAAATTAAATTTATTATTTTTTTCTTCAAAAATCCTGAAGACGATGACTTAAATAAAACAAATGGGTAAGTGATTGAATTTTTAATCAAATTAGACATAAAATGAGCAATTTATATTTATTCAGAGTCAGTGTCGATCGCAGAATTAGCATTATCAGATTGTCCACAATTTATGAATTCTAACGCATTTGATGTCGTTGCTTCCAATTGAGATGGCGCGAATATGTAGCGGTATCTACAACGCCACATGCGAACAACGCGTCATACTGACGTCACGCAAATCCTGCATCTCGCAAGCAGAGTTTACCGCGCAATTAGCATAGATACAATTTCCCAACATCAATCGTTGGGCTGGGCAGTTGCCCACCAGACACCGTCTGGTCGGAGAATCCTCCTTTTTCTATGGAGGTTGAGTGAACTTTACACCCTGTTCCTCATGCCTCTAAATTGGTGACCCCGAGTATGAACGTCAGCGCAGCCTTCGTGCAAACACTTCTGCGTGACGTCATCATCATCACTCCTGCAAGCTTCAGCGGCGAGTCACCCAGCCAGCCAGCATCCACGGCTTCAACGGGTATCCTGACCACCAGCATGCAGCGTCCGCGCATACCTGGTCATCACCCTCAGCCTCATCAGCAACCTTGGCACAGCACACTGCACCTTCGGCCGGTCAACAAGCAGAGCACCCTCTCCTGGTCGACGCAGCAGCCAGCCTCAACTCAACCCGGCGCTGTACGACATCCGACGCACTGGAGTATAACGCAGCGCCACCCCGACTCACTGGGGACATCTCCGCAGACAGTTCCGACTCACCGTGAACTATGCGAAACCGGTTCCGACTCACTGGAACCTCAGCTGGCCTGGCAAGTGTCGCGACTCAGCCCACTATCGACTTCCGGTCTCCGGAGGGGAGTGATGTAGCGGTATCTACAACGACACATGCGAACAACGCGTCATACTGACGTCACGCAAATCCTGCATCTCGCAAGCAGAGTTTACCGCGCAATTAGCATAGATACAATTTCCCAACATCTATCGTTGGGCAGTTGCCCACCAGACACGACACCCGTCTGGTCGGAGGATCCTCCCTTTTCTATGGAGGTTGAGTGAACTTTACACCCTGTTCCTCATGCCTCTAAAAATACTTCGTCCTCAATTGCATTCGTTTCGGTTAGCGGTGAACTTCCATGTGGTGTTAGAGTTTCCTCACTAATCTGATCATCATTTATACTTTCGTTTACAGTCTTTCTGTGTAAAATATTACAAACACTTCTATTTCACAATTCACTTCACTTCACAAGCAAGCGGAGACTGTGACTGCGCAGCCGCGACCGACTGAGAACAAAAGCGTTACAGCCCCACCAGTCTCGACATACATAGCGATCGCTTTACGACCGAATTCGGTCGCAAAGTCCTGTCACTCCATACATTTCACCTGTCAATTCGGGACTTTGCGACCGAATTCGGTCGTAAAGCGATCGCTATGAATGTCGAGACTGTTGGGGCAGGAGTGCGGTGCGCGGGCGGCGCGGTCTTTATCGCTTGATAGAAAGAAAGCATACATGAGCGACATAAGTGCGACAAAGAGCGGCATATTTCTTTCTCTAACTCGTCGTCTACCTGTCGCGCCTTTTGTTTAATTTGAAGAACATCTATCAAAAAGATTATAAACGATAACTATATGTAAATAGTACTACAATATTCATAAATATTTACATTTACCATGTTTAAATTGATAAATTTCCCCAAATCAGTAAACACCCGAATAAAAATCCCGTGGGAGGGAATAAATGGGTTTTTATTGGGTTTAAACCCAGTAAACGGGTTTAAACCCGGTTGTTTGCCCATCTCTAGTCACGAGCAAAAGTATGTATACAATCGGCTTTATTCAAAAGCGATTTACTCCTTTATTTTTTAACCGACGAAAAAAAACTGAGGAGGTTCTCAATTCGACGCGTATATTTTTTTTAAATGTATGATCACGCATAACTTTTTACAGAGTAGTCCGATTTTGATAATTCTTTTTTTATTGGAAAGGGTATACCCCAAAGTTGGTCCCATATAAATTTGAAAAAAAAACATCCAACCCTAAGGGTGGGAAAATAGGGGTTATTTATTTTTTCACTCACAAAGAATGCTGAGTTGTGTATTATTACTCTGCTCAGTACCACATATGCCTGCCCTTTGGCAAACAATTAGTAGATTATAGCCACAAAAAATTATAAAATAAAAACTTTTTTACATAAAAATTAAACCGCCGAAAAAACTGAAAAGCAAAAAATAATAAACATTTTTCATTTAACCTTAATAACTAAGTTCTTAAACTAATTTAAGTAAACCTAAATAATTTTGAGTCGGCGCCGTTTAAAGGACATTGACCGAATCCAGTCTAGAAAAGTTGCACGTATGAAAACCAAATTAATATACAAATTATTTGCTTATTTTTTACAAGCTTTTCACTTCAGGAATTTTGTTTTCGTATCCGGAATTATGATTTTAAGATAAACAGTAAATTAACGATTGCTAGGTACATTTCCGTATAGTCATGATGGACGTTTCGTTCTCTTCATTTGTACGAGTTACGTAAGTATGAGCCTTTACATAAAAACATCACAAAAATGATAATAAACTCATAAATAGCTAAATAATTAGTAATATCATAATCATAACGTAGGTACTGTATATGTATTTCATAGTTCCGTTGTGAAAATATTTATTTTTGTGTTTCGTCTCACGCAGATGCAACAGTCAAGGCAGATGACACGTACCGGTAGGGATGACGATTATTCCTAGACAAAATCGATTTTTAAATCTATCCGAATCGCAGGAAAGCATCGATTCAGCACTAAATTGAGTTCTGATAGATTTGTTCCCGCCATTATTCTACATCGACAGCTTTACTAAGATAGATAATCACTTATTCGTTTTGGTGTTGCCAGCATAATTAGTCAAATGTAATGGAAAATCGAATACAAAATAAATTAAATAATATTCCTGGTTACAAAAAACAGAACAAAGAAACTGCGTATCAAAACTTAAAAGTTGCAATCCGCAGGAAAAACATCGGAACTCGTTTTCAAGTTTATAAAATCGATTAAAAAAATCTATAATTCATTTTTTATGATCGATAAAAAAAACAATTTACATGACCTATAAAATCGATTCTAGATCGCATCCCTAAGCCAGCGCCTGCGGAAGCCGCCATTACTGTTTATGTTATAATAAAATGTACTCTGTGTTTATGTGTCGATTGAAAATAGTCACCGCGATTAATCTCTCCACATAAATAGTGATACTTATGGAAATTCGTTGATGTGTTTGTTTTAAACCACTTAGCGTGTTTCATGTAACTAACGACAGGACGTTTTCATATTTAATTGTGTTTTATTACGCCAGGATGTTTTTGTGTTGTGTTTCTGAACTCTTGAGATTCTAATCATGTCGATGCTTGATTCTGATCAACCGATGCCGGTGGTAATGAGAAGCCGATGTGTCAATTGTTCACTTTTGATACCCAGAAATCACCCGCAACATTCCTTGCAACAAGCGTCTACGACGATGATTACTTTATTACGATCTTGGATAACTCCTACTGAGGTAAGTTTCACTTTATTACCTACTTCTAGATTAATAGACATGCTAGCATCCTGTACTTTGAATAGCTGACTAATATCCTATAACCTAGTGCGGTGCAACTTCTACGTTGTACCATGTTATTAAACCTAACAAAGATTTTCTATTGATCCTATAATTAAATCTTGGAATGTGAAGAATACAGCAATGTAATATACTGATGTAGGTACTGTACCTATAATAAACCAGAATACTTTTTTGATTTGTTTCCAATCTCTGGAATTATTGTGTTGATTTGAAAAAAGTATTTTAATAACTGATTATCAGATTCATGAAGAATACTTCAGTAGTTTAGTTTAGGGTATAATTTACAAGTCCTATAGTTTACAAGAATATTTGGGGAACACAGCTTTGCATGGGTGATAAAAATCTTTTGAAATTCTCGGTTTTTCTCTATTATGATATGCATGTTTTCTACACTTAAAACTTCCCCATGATTCACCCTGTCTATTGGTGGAAACTGCATGAATATCTGTTCAGTACTTTTTGAGTTTATCATATTCATACAGACCAACAGTTACACATACATAAATATTATATCATAGTCATAGAATGTGTATTCAATAAAGATTTACTTGCAATGATTTTGCAATGTGCTAATATTAGCAGTACAGCGTTGGAAGCCTCCCACAAGGTGGATGGATGTCTTTGTTATATAATAATTATGTGAGGATTCAATGATGATTGATGATTGGTGAATAACCTGAGTTAAATATTTCAGAAAAACAGCAACATTGAGAAATAATTTCTTTTATTTCAGCTTTCATCAGAAAGTGTACTATGTACGGAGTGTATGGTAATACTTCAAGATTGAGCAAGCACATTCATTGATGGAAATGCTATACCATTGCCTGCATTTGGTCACAGAAGTCTATGCTTTTCTTGTGGAAAGTCTATTTTACGTACAACAAGAACACAATATGCTGTGAGGTCTGACCGCCAAGAAAGGAACATTATATTAAGAAAGGTTCCACTGCACTTGGTAAATATTTTTTTATTTACACATATTTCTATAATGTTAATTTTCATTCTTGGGGAACTTCACTACGACCCAGAAAACTGCAAAACAACTATGTTGTTTCTGTGAGTGTATAAGGTTACCGGTGAGTCAAAGCCAGCGGTGATTTCTAATAAAAGTATTTGACTTTGAGCAGTAATAATCTATACACTGGACTAACGCTGATATTTTTCTTAGTAATATTGTCTTAACATAGTTCCTGGTAACCAGTCCACTTAAGACTTTAAAACCCCTATAGATAGCCCTATTAACTTTATTTTCATAATTATGTTGCAATAGTTTCCCACCAACTGGGGGTTGTCCTTGGGTGCAATAGCATAGTGCATACAGGGATAGTCATTAGTTGGTACCACATTCCATTAAAAGTGTCTAAAAGGCCTCTGCAAGTTGGTTCGGCTCCTCATACGCCTTCCAAAGGTACAGGATCCCAGAGTTCGGAGATATACTGACCCATGTAATAATATTGTATTAGTGCTAATATTAGCAGTACAGCGTTGGAAGGCCTCCCACAAGGTGGATGGATGACTTTGTGAGTGTCGTGGGAATCTGATAGGTGTGAGATGCACAGGACTGTTAGGTGTAGCGACACTTGGGGGAGGCCTATGTCCAATCGTGGGCGTCTTTCAGCTGAAATGGTAGTGATGATTGTTTTATTTTAATTCTGAATACATAGTATGTCAATTTGTTCTTTTTTAGGTTTCAAGATTGGAAGATGATGCTGTAGCTAATACATTAGATGCAATAGTCGGTTATTCATGCAGGTGCCTGGTTTGAAAGAGAACTGTGGGCTGTTGCGCTCATATAATGACTATAGTTTGGTTCTTGAGCTGGGGACGTTATAACGATATAATTGCTCCAGCTTCGTATTTAGATAATTATTTTGATGAGTATGAGGAATAATAAAGGTAATTGGTACTTAACACAATGGTATTTCTGCTGATTTTGCATGTCAAATACGTAGAACATCTATAGGTATACTTGTTGTAACATTAAATACACCTAATGACTACCTACATGAAAAGTCTGTTCATGTTATGTGTTTTATACCTTTGTATACATTAGGTAGGTAACTTGTTCATTTGTGTATAGATCTGGGATAAATTGAAGTTAATAAAATAAAATCTCTATCTGACTGAAGTTGTTTTATTTCGATAATGTCACATCAACGCTGCGAGGCCATAAAAAGTACGATTATTCGTTATTCACGATTATTAACGTTTTTTTTTCAATTAGCAGCTGTTCTCTTATTTTGCTTTTAACTATCTTTGTTGTTTTGTACCTACATGAGTGATCTGTGGTCTTTTTATAAGTTGCGAGTAGTTTAGACATAATTTTTAGGTTATGTCCGAATTTGTTTAATTACTTTAAAACTCGGATATCTGTGTGAAAATGAACACTTTTATTTAATAGTATATAAAGCATAGTCTATAATAAATAAAGATTTATTGTGTTTCAACTTAAGACGGATTTCCATACATCGATGGTCATGATCCTTCAAGGCAATTAAGTGCTCTTTGTTTATTGATTGTTTGGCGCAGACTCAAAATTACTTAGGTTTACTTAAAATAGTTTAAGAACTTAGTTATTAAGGTTAAATGAAAAATGTTTATTATTTTTGCTTTTCAGTTTTTTCGGCGGTTTAATTTTTTTGTAAAAAAGTTTTTTAATGAAATTTTATGTTGTTACGAACATAGCATTTTCGAACCCATAGGTTTATGTAATGTGTCGTATTTCAACTGTGTTTAGAGGAACAAGATATTGGGGCAACCTGCCCGTCTAATTTTATCATAAACACTTGTTTTGTATGTTGCTATATTATACATATAGAAAGAAAGAAAGAAAAAAAGTTTATTTGGACACAGTTCGTGAAACACAAAATACAAATAATAATAATATAATATTGCTCAGAGATTCATACACTCTGCCAGTCATCAAAAACTGTCAAGAATATAATTTTCCTTAATTTAACTAAACTTAGGGCTGATTTCTCCATCGCCAGATAACTTTTATTCCGAGGAATAAAATTGACGTTTGACAGTTTTTGTATGTAATAACTGTCAAAATTATTCCTCGAATAAAGTTATCAGATGATTGAACCCCTAGACAGATGTTTCTTCCATTTTCCCCAGGTAATGTACATACAAAGCAAGAGACGCTACCTTCGTACACTTAAGTACCAAGGCAACAGAATGATGCGCGCACGCACAAGCACTGCCGCTGCGCCGCGAGAGTCCTGGACCGACTCGCTCCACTCCATCTTCGAGTTCACCATGTGCTTCCGCCGCCAGCCACAGCACTACGGTAACAACAACACGACGCGCGTCAGTAACAACGACGAAGTACTAGTAAGTTATGGTATAAGTAAAGTTCATCCGATTAAACTGAAACTACCGCGACTCCGCGAGGCGCGTGCCGCTGACATCAAAGGAAGCTAGTTTGAGAACAAACGACCGCTTACTGCCACGGCGCAGCTTTGATAGACTACCGTAAGATGAAGCTACGACCTGGGATCTATTTAATAAAACTGACAGGTGACAGCACGCACTGTATTCACTGCCAACTTTATCACGAAAATAGAAAAATATTTATTGTCCAGGTAATACAGTAGCAAGTTAAAACGACATGAGTGGCTTAAAATATTACCTACAGCTAGGTTACAATATTATGGTATTTGCTAGTGAGCCCCAAACTAGACAGTTAGTCTGTATCGTGGGGCTCATAGTATGAATTCCAGAGTGGAGACTAGAGAGGTGATTTCAGGTATGGTATAATAAATAATTTATCATTGTCAACTACTGCGGCCTTTCGATTGCTTCGAAATTTTCTGAAAGCCTTTTGCTTAGCCTAGCCTAGCCAATATTCTTTGTCAGGCCACTGTCAGCTTTATCAGGATCTTGAAAATTGAATTTTATCAAATCTAAAAACCTATAATTTTATTTTGTCCATGATTTGCAGGTTGTAAAGCGAAGTAAGCGCGGCCGTGAGCAAACGAGTCCCGCAGCCTCTACTAGTGAGACGACCATGGAGCGGCTGATCGAGAAGATGATGGTGGACCTGGATGCTGACTCGGATGAGGACTCCAGTTTTACGGTATTTTACAAATACACATACATAAACTAACGCCTTTTTTACAGTGGAGGTAGTGAAACCAGAGAACGCCATTTGGAACGATCTTTAAAATTATATCTCTCATGTTCCGGAACATGGATCCACGCGAGATACAATGGCTTTTTGTAATTCAACCAGTTAAATACAATGCTACTTGGATCGAAGGAGTATAGCTATAAAAATAGCTATACTCCTTCTTGCTTCATTCGAGTTTCTACCAGGTCTTCATACAGCGCGCCGGTTGTGATTATCTGTATACATCAGTGTTCAGGGGAATACAAATGTTGCTGTTTGTATGTTGCAGCTGAAAAGTGCTTTTCATAAAACGGCATGCTATTGGCCCCGACACAGACTCACAGTCGACGATGTAATTACTACTTTAATGATAATTGCGTCATATAGTATGACTTTACAATACAAAAGTATACTGTAAATGGACCAATTAAAATTAATGCTTTGACGTCACAACAGCTATAAAGGATATAGATTATTTTACACAGTTTTGAAGCACATTAGCGTCGAGCTCAAGTTCTTAGTAAAGTTGAGCTACACGATTTCTGACATATGCTTGCACAGACTGGATTGGTCCACTCAAATCTGTGTGGTACTTTCCTCAAAATACCATTTCAGATATCAATCTACATGATCTGACCAAGATTATGTCAGGACTTTAAAAAAGATTGTGACCTCCGAGTTTGTTTCGGCCTTCACAGAGTAGGGATTGCAACCTCAACCCGGCCGGGTCCGCCGGGCCCGGCCGGGTTGGCGACAAATTCAACCTGGCGCGGCCGTTAGAGATGAAACTTTTAAAGTATTTTGTGAAAATTTCTATATATGAAAGGAAAAAGACAATGATTCAAGGTTAATATTTATTCTAAACTGGCTTATGAACAATTATCACAATAATCAGTCTCACTCAAGTATCAAAATCACACTTAATACAGAATTGAATACGATTCTTTACTTATGGACGGAAAAGTAACATTAGTATTAGTAATTATACATTTTTATAAGTTTAAACAAGCAGGTCTTTCTCTTTACTCCTTATAGTGTCTATTTGAAAACATAGTATTAAAATAAGAGACTAATAACGCAGCTTAAAGTACTAAACGTGTCATAACAACTTAGATTAGATAAATAGATAAACTTTGGTAGCTTTGGTATAAACAAAACAAATTTTTATTTGCTAAAATATTATGTTTTTTCTTAAACTTTGGCTATTAAGTGCGCAGCTAGTACAAAATAAAGGTTATTGGATTTAGGCTGAGAATCAGCAAATCTCGAAGTCCAACCCAAAAACACCGACCTGTCACTTCCTAGTATTTCGAGTTGAAAAGAAACAGTATTGTGAAAAGCTCCCAAGTTGCTCCTAGGGAGCTTCACAGACGTCTCTATCTGTTTATTTATAAGAACTTGTTATGAAATCTTACGACTAATCTTTTTACTAAGGGCTGTGTTTTCCAACGCTAGACAATTTTATCCGAGGAATTACTTACCGGGTCCGGTGACCGGGCCCGGTAAGAATGACCGGGCCCTGTGGGTGCCTAAAGGGACACCGGGCCCGGTTTGTAATCTCTATCACAGAGTAGTCAGATAGGAAACGCTCACCTGATCTAATGCCGTGTAAAACTGATTCCGATATCCTATTTACAGAATAAAATAATTTAATTTCATATAACAATTGTAGTTAAAATGTAACCTAACTTTATTACAGTTGACCAACGTCACTAGTCCAAAGAGCGACCGATCAGACTTCACGACAGAGTCAGACCAAGACACAATATACCACAACAACGTCCCGAACAAACCAGCCGAGGAAAACGGCCGAGAAATAGACTCACCATTTTCACCCAACATGTCCGAAGCGCCGTGCTCTACCCCCGAACAGCCAGAAGTACTAATACCAGACCCTGAAACACCCCCTATATGGGAGAAGTCAGAAGAAACGATTTTGGATCATGAACTCTTATGTCCTAAAGAAGAAACGATAAAATTCATTCAGCAAGAGGTCATGACGCCGTCAAAAATCCCGAGAACTCCAAATAACGAACAGAAAATCGGTACGAAATTAAAGATTTGGTCTATTAAAATGAAAGAGAAATTCTCTAAGCAAGAACATACATCACTTGGTACGTTGGAGTATTGATCGAGTTTTTTTTTCTTGTTTTTCAGCGAATGGGCGAATGGTTAAGAGTGTGCCCAGCAAGAAAAAAGGTATTCTGATGATTTTATGACATGCTTGATTTCTCATTTATCATTCGAAATGCCGTGTGGTGGATTCACCGCTCCCTCTCACAGAGAGGAGGCCTGTGTCCCAGCTGTGGGAACATTATAGGCTGACTATGCATGTGTTGTGCATTTGAAATGCGATCAGAATTTTTCATAGTAATTTGCTTGCTCCAAGTTAACAATAATTTTACTCTCTTTTAAAAGCATGATTCATTTGTTTTGTGAATGATTACCTCTATAAATATTTAAATAATACAATTTATCCGTCTCCGCTGATAAAAAATGCCTTTCATATTTGCCTTATCAATTTCATTGTTATTTCTAAATGTTTTTGTAGTACAGTGATCCGTAAAAATCATTAACGTTGCATTGATTAAAAATCATCATTAAACCGCATTTTTGCGATAAAACTCATTGTTACGACCTTCTTTTTTACAAACAAAGTTGTTAAAACGGCTTTTGCTTTTGACTGCTTGTTTTATATGTCTGGCATAACATTAGTAATAATAGTTTATATTATATGTTTACACACAGACTGATAAAGATATTTTCTAGCAGAGGTTACGTGTATTATCGTAATGCGTCTTCAAAAAATGCTATGCCCTACCCCACTCGAAGTCATTTGGAGTAAACGTTTGACTATTCTAATTAGAATTTTGCACATTTTTAGGGTTTCGTAAACAAAGGGTGCCAACGGAACCCTATTACTAAGCCTTCACTGTCCGTCCGTCCGTCCGTCTACCAACGGGCTGTATCTCATCAACCGTTATAGGTAGACAGTTAAAATTTTCACACATTTCTATTGATGCTATAACAACAAATAATAAAAATTAAAGGGGGTCTCCAAGAAACGTGTATTATTGGCGTTTTTTGCCTTGTGGTACGGAACCCTTCGTGTGCGCACTTGGCCGGTTTTTTCTGACTAAGCCAGCCTCTCTTTTAGTGATAATCGAGCTCAAGACTCCGTTAACAGCTTTTTAAAAAAATTCATAGGTTAAAATTCACTCTTTAATATTTATGAGTTACATTCATAAATCCGACGCAATATTCTATATCAAAGAGCGATAGCTAACTAGAAATCTTTGTGATTTGCGGGAGTGGTCAACAATCTATTTGAAGACTATAAGAACATTTTATAATTAGAAGATTTCATGATATTTTTTGCATGCGTTGCATTGTCTCTCAATGATTATTTTTACATCATTACTTTTATACTGAAAACTCGCCAAAGACTTCAACTTAATGAGAAATAAAAAGCTTGTCGTAATAAAACTGTATCTTATCGCACTTGCCAAGTAAATAATAATAATATTAGTTCTGAAGTAGCAATCGCTTGTTATTTCTACCTCTCTATTGTTTACTTTTTAATAATTAAACACTATCAATATTTAATTGACATCTTCTAACCCGCACTGAGCCCGCGTGGCGGATTACGGCCCACTCCCTCTCACAGACAGGGCGCCTGTGTCAGTAATCGGCAGTGGGAACATTATAGGCAAAAAAAAATCATATATTTAAAATGTTGAACTATGAATGTTGTCTATGGAACTTATCGCGCATTGCATAACCGTAGTGTTGGTCTACCTCATTCATTGTCTCGATGCGGTCTTCGAGTGCAAACAATGTACTGTTAAAAAATCCATTAGCTCTCGCTTTTATGACCCATTGCCCTTGAGTGTTTATTTGTCGTGTGACGGTTAAAAATATGGTTACACTTATCACAAGTAATCTGTTAGGAAAATAAATAACTTTTTAAATTTATGTAGACATGTATATGATGAATTTGAACTAGTACTAGTGTCCATTTTAGTGAGCGTTATATCCCTACTCTGCATTCGCAATATATTCGCCAAAAATGTAAACAAATATGAGTCTATGGAAAAATAACTTTAGTTGCTACACAATAAAATTCAGTTTACGCTACAACTTCAAACATTTTTATAACTTTTTCAATGGTGCTGTCACTCTGAAATCAACTTGATTGCAAATAAAATAAAGTTGATATTTGTTTAACTTGAAATAACGTAAATTTGAAACATAAAGAGAATATAGGTTATATCCATTGAATGAAATAAATAGGAAGGACAATTCAATATAGCATGTTCATATTGTTCATACAAAAATTTACTTTGATAATGCCTGCTCCATACTTCATAAGAGTTATATCTGCACACGCATAGCTTTTCATACTTTTCATTTGTTGCTCAGGGTCGCCGATACTGAATAAAGACAGACGAACTTCAGATGGAAAAAACATATCAGGAAATAACACCATGTAAGGAGGATAAAAAGGTATTACTGACATTCTCTATTGATGAAATCTCTTTCCTTGTTTTGGGTGGTGTCCTATACCCTGTCCATTAGGTAAACCGTTTTTTGACAGATGGAACCAGTGATTGCAGCAACACACAATACATTGATTGGTACACGTACGGTATTATAATGTCTGTAAGAAGCCATAAGATAATTCAATAAGATAAGGCAGTTTATATATTTAATTTATTATTACGCATTTTACAGTTAACTTTTACGTAATCTGGAATATGTACGTTCTAAGACAGCTGTCAAAAAACGGTTAACGTTAACCTAATGAACAGGGTATAGACAAAAATTGTCAGTTGAACGTCATCAGTTTTTTTAACCATTTGAACGACGTGCAATGGTATATACTGGTTTAATATTTACCAGACGCTCAAAAAATGGTTAACCGAATGGACAGGTTATAAGCTGGGTCAAGGCATTGGGTAGTTAAATACCTGGGGGTCTACTCCGAAGTAGTATCGGCCGAATGTTCGGCCGTTTCCTGCTACGAAGTTACTATTTGGCTCGGTCGGTTCCGATACTACACTCCTACACTCTTTCGAATATTGACTATGGTCCCGATGCAACTGAGCCGATCCGAACTTTTTTCGCATTTTTCAATAATATTCGGTTCGGCCATGTGTCGGTCCGATCCGAACATTCGCACTTTGCACTTCGGAGTAGGCCCCCTGAACGTAAGCCCTATCATTTCTTTTATTTTATATATTTTTAGTTATACCTCAGTTATGCTTGGGTAAATTATGTTTCACTTTTTAATGTAAATTTAATTTAACTCCCTTATCAAAGTGTAAACAACTGAAGTGGCTACGTATTATAAAACGCGCAATGAAAACTGCAATCGCGTCGGTGAAAGATAAATGCTTTATATATCAAAACAATCGGTATGATTTTAATTAACCATTAACTGTTGTAATAAATTGTTTATACAATGCAACCTTTTACTGAGAAGTGTGTCCACAAATACACCAACGTTTTTCATCATCTTTAGACATTTTGTTTTAAATCATTACATTCATTACATAACTTTAATTATTTATTTGGCTCACGTACCCTTAATTTTTTGGAACTACGGTGTTATCTAATACAAGTACTAATTTCAATTTATTGTGTGGGTATTAACATAACATTCCAAATTCCTACCCATTCCCCGTCCCATTGTATGTCCAGGAAAATTATTGTCCATTCTAAGGTTGCCTGGAAGAGATTGCAGTAATGCGATAAGGCCGCCCATTGTATATTTTGTAGTGTTTAATGTATTTTTTTATGTTATGTATTTTTGTGGTGTACGGTCAGCAACAAAAGTCGATTAACACTTTAGTTTTTTAAATCTTAATTATTGAGCAAAATATTCTTAAAAACATATAGTAATAGAATATTTAAGAATAATTAACTCTTTGCTATTCCAAGAAATAGAGAAAACCAATGTATCGCATCATTTTGTATCAATTTAGACGATTTGTAAAAGTAACAGTGTTAATTGACTTTTGTTGCTGACTGTACAATAAAGTATATATAAATAAATCACTCCTATATTTGTTAGGCACATCACCCACATTTCACCAGTTATATTCAAGTCCACCAACCCGCGCTGAGCCCGCGTGGTGGGTTATGGCCCTCTCCCTCTCACAGAGAGGAGGCCTGTGTCCCAGCAGTGGGAACATTTTAGGCTGATTATACACAACCATCAAGCCGGCACAAATTCAGACTCCGGTCTACTATTGTGTTAACAAAATCATTGACATTAGTTGTATGTATAATTGTATAAGTATATTTATTTCTATTTTCAGTTAATCTCGCACAGTCAATCATAGGAGGCTGCCGTGCAGTTCGTTAATAGTTTAAGTTATTCACGTGTATGTCTTTCGTCTGTCCACATTATGTATCGTTTATATTATCATCACGGCCGCTTGAAACTAAGCGATAGGTACATTAAAAGTCTAATAGCCTGTTTAATACATACCTTTTGATAAAGTCCGGTGAAATTATCTGGCAGATACGTTTGTACAGAAACTGCTCCAATTTTTTAGTTGTCAGGTGGATAGTTTCTATCCGGTTATAGTAAAACAGACTTTAAATGAGTGACTTTGTTTGCGGTGTGTGGAATTAAGTGCCTTCATTGAAAGTTAAATGAATGATTGTTACATTGTATAATGCACTTTGTGTAGACGCACTTTAAAGCTAACTTTTGCTAAGCATCTACGGCATTTTTCGAATGCTCGCTTTACATATCGATTTTTGTCAAATGAGTTTCCTTATGAACTTTTATGAAATTAATGTCAATTATATTTAACGAAGAACACGTCAAAGAATCTGTATACTTTATGGTCTTTATTTTTTGCCAAATCAGAAAAAAAACACGATAATCTACCTGTATTGTGACACATTCCGTTGTCGACAAGACGTTAAGGTCTGTATACACTTTAATTAGTGCAACACATCAGTAAATTGGCATATGACGTGCATACATTATTACAAGCCATTATCACCACGCAACGATAATTAGTTATGCGCGATAAACTTTCACGTTTCCCATTTAACAAAGTGTAAATAGACCTTTAGACGATGTGTGAGTCTGGTAAGCCTTGATGCTGTATACAAATTTAATGAGTTAGTGAAACTCGTCAGATATGATGGGTTTCGATATCTAAACAAGGAAAGTTAAAAAAACCATTAAGGTATGTCATTTTTTTAGGGTCAATGACCGCCTACGGGATTTCGCTAACTTTTTAATTTTACCCTGTTTAGGCGTAATTTGTATGATATAAGCTTATTATGTTTTCTAAAACGCTAATTATTTAGTGAATCTCGTAATTGGGTCAGTTTTATTACTTTGACAATATGTATTTAGCTCCGGGGAATCAGATTAATATGATTTTTTATTAGGTATTTGTTATATTTATTTTTTTATGTGTACAAACGATTTTGATCAAACTACAATCTGTTCATTTTGCTCGGTTTTCACTCCACACTATGCTATCAGAGTTGACGAAAACAATCGCTATTATTCATTTCCATCGCCAGATAGCTTTTTATTTTATTTATTCGAGGAATAAAATTGACGTTTCACAGGTTTTGTGTGTAATAACTGTCAAAATTTCAAAATTATTTCTCGAATAAAGTTATCAGATGATTGAAAAATCAGCCCTTATACTAAGTACTTATGTAAACATTTGTATAGCAGACAATAATTTTCTTAACTCATTTACTGAATTCAATAACAATTTATATTCTTTCTGTGTTTAGCAGTATAACTTCCCAAAGTTAATCGTTTATCTCCCCAAAAGAGTCCCCAGAAGACTATGTCATAATCCCCTATTACGATTTTCTTGTTTATTAGACGAAAAAATAAATATCTGCTTTCCCGGGAGTAATCTATCATTTTGCCGCGTGAATTTTATTGCTAGGTAAGCAGGTTTTTCGCAAAAAGTTATAATACTGAAGTCTCGTATAGTTGTTGTATTTCACGAGCCCGCGTTAGTCATTGCACTTTCAACCTCATAGCAATGACTTAGAAGTCACATGATACGCTTGCGATTTGCAACGACGACGCTAACCCAAACTTGGGTGTTTATATATACTTGGAGTTCCTTACGTAATCGTTTTATGTTATATACCATTTTAATTATAAGTTCTAATAATATAAGGATAAGGAGGCAAAATTTATGATCAGAGATAAGTTTTTTAAATTTTTTATTTAAGGTTGAGGTCGCAACAGTCAATAGTAAATGTATACCATATGAAAATCAATGTAAAAGAAAACAAAAACATATCTTTTTCCGTAAGACTAAAAATTCATATCTAATCAATGAAAAATGTACGATTTTTGTCCATTATATTACATAATAATAATATGCACAGTAATGCTCGACTAGAATACTCAAATTTAGTTACATTTTGTACGTCATCGTCTTTAATAGGCACATTAAAATGGTCCTTAAGGGGAAAGCGCCCGGGTACACCGCGAAATTAAAATTTTCTTACGTTTTTTACAATTTGCAGGTGAGTGTCGTGTTGAATGTTAATTAAAATATAATTCGCGAGCGTAACAAATATGACTACAGAATTATAATCATCAACACAACCCTCTA
Source organism: Apamea sordens (assembly GCA_945859715.1). NCBI lineage: Eukaryota > Metazoa > Arthropoda > Insecta > Lepidoptera > Noctuidae > Apamea > Apamea sordens. Next base: position 6,816,873 of record OX244002.1, read on the forward strand.
AGTTCATATAATCCTATTGATTGATATTTCATGAAATAGTCTGAATTCAATAGGATCATAATGAATTTAGAGAGTTGAATTGTTGATTTTAATGATTATAATTCTGTAAATATATACTTGTTACAGTTGTTACACTCGCGAATCTTATTTTGTTCAACATACAAACTGACATTGACCTGTAAATTACAAAAAACGTGAGTAAACCTGAATTTTACGGGCTACCTCGCGCATCCCCCATATCAAGTGCAATTATTACCCTATTAGAATAGGTAGGTACTCTGTAGAAATTAAATCAAGAAAGTTATTTATAATTTTTCATATTTCCAAAGATTTGGCTGTGTACAGATCAAATAATATAAAAGACTGATGAAATTGTAACAACTATTATTATTATAAATGTTTTCGTTTCCTAAATTATATAATCTTATATTTTTTTTAAAGTTTGATTCGTTGTAAATAAAATTATGAAATTATTGTTACAAATATATCTTTAACAATACTGCCATTAGTTTTATTGAATTCCCTGTCTTTTGTCATTCAATTGCAGATTTAATTAGGTACAATAAAAATGAGCTCTCGTAAATAGGACGTTAATTTTGCATCACTCGCTTGACAATCGTTTATTGCAGCAAAGACGGCCTTGGTAACAATCATAGTTTTCTAAACGTAAATTTTCAAGGCAAACACAAACTATGAGCTGGGAAACTATAAATCAATTTAAAAAAATTGTTCATAAAATAATTATTTTTCAGATATTATTTCTGGTCATTCCTAGTCAAAAACGCGTGAAGTTAAAAAGATGAGCTAAAAAAAATACAAAAAGAAACTGTTTCCGCCCGGGATCGAACCGGGGGCCTTGTGCGTGTGAAGCACACGTGATAACCGCTACACTACGGAAACTACATTTGTAATGTGCAAAATTACTGTATACTCTCTGAATCAAAACAAACTTGCACAAAAATGTCGAAGTATTTGACAAGAGTTGTTTATAACCAAGCAACCTGTCGCTCAACGCTAACCCCAGAGGCAAAACTAGATATTTGTTGCGTCTGACCAAAATAATAAAAGGCATGCTTGTGATACATAATAGTGAGAGCGAGCTCTCCGCATCCCAGTCTCGCGGCAACATCGCCCGCGGTTAGTCGCGGACGCGCGTCATCGTGTCACGCTATTGTCGGTGTTTAGTTGTGCAAATAATTGATAATAACCCGTAAAATAAACTAAAATCTAACACCATGGATCCCGAAGCCTTCTTAGACCTGGCCAACCAGGTCATTAAACTAAAAATGTACCCATATTTCGACATAGCTCATTCTCTATTATGCGCTCTTGCAGTCAGAGAGGACTTGGGATCCGGTAAGTGGTATTTCATTTATTTTTAAATAGAACGCGCCAAAATAATGGGGTTTAACGTCGCACTTCCGCATCCTGTAATCAATTTATGTTCGAAAAGTAATTTGTGCGGAACGTTCTAAAATAAAAGACACCTAAACGCGTTTATAAATAGATCGTTCCCGTACCATCCAGACCGAATGAATAGCTCCAATAACAGCTAATGTTAACTGAACACAATATATTTGTATCTATTAACATTGAAGTATGAAAGAAAATTACAGTATCCAGTATTGAAATTACAACATCTCTATGTAGGTAAAAAATGTTATAAATAAATAATTTCCAAAGTATCATATTTATTTTTTATCAAATGAATGATCGTTTGATCTTATCGCTGACGTGGACACTTGTAACTTGTTTTGGAAAAAATATACAATAGATATCTTTAATTCATTATTATTCCATGGTGAGCTGGTGAGGTTAGGTTTTAGTTAAGAACTTTCCTTCTCTGACCTCTGTCATATCTAAAGCTTGAAGACTAGCGTCCTTCGTCTTTTTACACCTTGCAAATAGATGGCGCTAAACTAAAAAGTAAATTTTTCTCCAACAAAATTAAGAGAAAAGAATTTTAAAGGTCTCAGTTTATAAAACGATTTCGCGATCTAAAAGTGATTTCTCACGGGCTCGTCCGGGATTTGAACCCGGGACCTCTCGCACCCGAAGCGAGAATCATACCCCTAGACCAACGAGCCATATTATTCAGCGTCGAAATTACTGATTAGTATCCACGAACATCTACGTCATCAATAATATTTCACTTCATGCTCGAAAAGGGGAAAATTGAACCAAAATATTAATACTAGCTTTTAATCAAGCGTTGCTTCATTGATCATTCATTAATACTTACACAGGCATTATTGTATGGCGCCGTATTTCGATAGCGCCTGTATGTAATCAAACAAAATCATACTAAGTACCTACTGTACTTAATGAAATAACAGCGCCATGCTAAATTTTGCACAGGACTGAGCCTTTTGAGATGTAAAAATCACGATAAACAATGTCAGAACCTATTATATGAGTTCTTTATCGAAACATAAAGATAATTAATTGACAGTATGTACCTGCTAGTGAGCAAAGTTACTCCAATGAAACTTAGTAATAGCATGAGTTTATTCTTCTAAACTATACAGTAGGTATCAATCCAGGAAGGTAGATAACTTTGCGCAAGTGTGGCTGTGTTCAACTGTTTAAGCGATCTCCTCTGCCTCTTTCTCTCTCCTGCATTGCGTTGTATCTGTACAGTCACGAGCAAAAGTATGTATACACTCGGTTTTATTCAAAAGCGATTTACTCCTTTATTTTTGAATGAAATTTTATGTTGACGAATATAGCATTTTCGAACCCATAGGTAATGTAATATAATGTGTCGTATTCCAACGTTGCATTCGTTATTTCACGTAAACATTGCAATTGAAAGTTGCCAAGTGTTGACATATTGGTGCTCGTGACTGTACATGTATGCACTGTACTGCGGAGCCTAAAATGCACTCATAAGTTTTCAACATAAAACCTAAAGAACTAAGGTTCAATATTAAACGCCGAAGCCCGGTTGCTGTGTCAGCGGTGCCTTTACAAAATATAAGAGCAATGCTTGTAACCGCACAATATAGGTAGTGGTTAACCGTTAAAGACCACGTGTAGATAACCTGCGGTATTTTAATATTAAAATGCCAAGAGACAGGTTGTTGGCCTGAAGCCAGCAAACAGTTGTCTCATGAAGTCATGACGGACGCGAGACCACTAGCAATTTCAATACATTATAATTTTTCTTCGTGATTAATTCTGCCTTCCTAGATTAGCAGAGAACGCAATGTAGGCACTCAATTTAATATGACGTATGTTCTTAATCATTATGCCTGTTTCTTACGCTATAAAAAGCTGCGATATAAACGATAATCCGGGTCGGGAAACACGCACATCCGCCGTTGTCAAAAAACGGGGGAATTACTTTATAATCATTTTTTATATCTACATAACTGTGGAATTGGTGCTTCGAACGCGCTAAAAATACGTTCTGGCTCCTTGTCATGGATACCTGCATGTTTTCAAAGGGCGGACAGTGGATAAACAGTTCTTACAACACTGAGACCCTTTCTAACCAACCGGCTATCATAGCTACAATAGCCGGTTGGTTTGTGTTAACGTAAGCCCTAGGGCTTATGTTAACAATTCAAGCACGATTATGGATTCAAATCCTGGCAAGTACGCACGGCTACACATCAAGCTATAGATAACCAGTATAAGCTGAATCCCGATTGTACGAAAAACCTATACAATGCGAGGTCAGCTAAAACAGGAAATGTATAACTTGATGTGCAATGTAAGATTACGTGTAATTTAGCGTCAACAGTGTGGACAGCACACGAACTCAAAGCGAATTGTGTACGCGAATCTACCTATTTCAATAGCTGTTTCCACTCCAAACGAGCACTGCGAGCGCCTTTGTGTTCGCGCAAAAAACCGGCAGCCGATGGATCAGCGCGAGCGTTACATGTAATGCTCGTAGTGCCGTCCACACGTAGAATTCGTGTTACATTACACGGTGGATTACATTGCACGTTACACTACCCGTCTGGACCCGGCTTTAAAGGTAACGTTTATTTATGTTTCTGTGGCGCTGACTGAAAATCAATCGGTAGACTTTGTTTACGTTTACGCTGATTGCCACAAATAGCCTGTCACTTAAAACAGTTATAGCTGTTTTGATTATTATCGCACCGCATTATTGCAAACCATAATATAATGGCAGCCACATGAGCATGAGCCACATACAGCTACCTAACACGATTGCGAGACGTTAGAGCGTTATTACAGTGACGATTTGCCAGCGTGTACGCAGCGAGGCGATTTGGGAACGTGCTCTCAGCGAGTACATAACGAGCTATCTCCGACCACGCAACGCATTATCCGCGTTGGCGCGTTTCAACAATATTTTACAGCCGCTTGTCTCCCTCTCTCATGTACAGACGCCAGCACATCAAGCTACTACAATCTGTCAAATTTCTTTAATAGATTTTCAACTTTATCGCTAAAGCGTTAAGGTTCAAGGTTGATTGGAAAAATTTGACAGTTTCGGGTAGCTTGACCTGCTGGCGTCTGTACACTCACGTCAACGACGTCAACGAGCGCTCTCGTTCCGCTAACGCGGCGAATACGTTGCGCACGCAGCGAGTGCGTAAAACAATCGCCACGCTGGAAACACGCTCGCAAATCGCCAGTGTGATAAGGCCCCATAAGTAGTAGGTATATATAGTGCCAGCTCCAAAGTAATGTTTACGCCCATGTCGTTTGGTTCTTGGTTAAAAATAGGTAACGCCGTCTCGATTTGCCCAAGGATTTCAAATTATGGCAGTAAAATCATTTGGTACTTACTACCTATACGTATAAGTAATTTAGTATAATATCTAGGTCTCTGCTCTGCAGGAGTTCGTCGTATAAGAAATGCGGAACCTATGTTTTTAGTGAGATATAGTAAAAAATAAAAAAAATAAAACTATCCCATACAAAACTGAAACAGGTACTACTCGATCTAAATGTATGAGACGGCTGTATATTTTCGGGGTTACAATGTTGGTGCCATGGAAAAAGTGGTTCAGTTTGAAGGGTCACATAAAGGTATGGTCATATTTAAATCAGTGGTACACACTGGTTTAAATATGACCATACCTTTATGATATGATGTACTTGTTGTAGAGACTGCAGAATTTGCATGATGCACCCATGCAAATTCTGCAGTCTCTAGTAAGGTACTCCAACGATAGGTAAGATGTATAGACCTGTAGGGAGGTATCATTATTATGACCTACATTGCCAAAACCTAGTTCCCTAGTTTCTCTGCGCCCTGCGGGCGGGATGGCAGAGGTCAAACGGTAGTCACTCTACGTTAATCTGGGTCACTGAATCGAACCCTCAACAGGTAGGTTATTATCACGGACGAAGAATCGTGCCCTTATAGTAGCTATATAGATGTAATTAATGAGATTATGTTTGTGGTCTATGTAGTTAAGGTGGGATAGATCCAACAAACATAGAACCAGTACTCTGGTTTTGAGAGAGAGCATTATTTTCTTGATATTCAAGACATTTATTAGTATGGATATAGACCAAGGAAAGAATGCACTATCCCTGACTACGCAAAAAGAATTTGACAGAGCGGGGATAGAATTTGCATTTATTAAATTGGTAATTTTTTTATTTGTATTTAGTACCTACTATAAGTAGGATAATTATGATTATTTAAATAAATAACTAACTATGGACAAATAATCAGCTGATTGCTTACTATGGGGTTTGACCTGAAACACGGGTTTTTATTAACCTAGCTCAGGCAGGTCGCCACAAGTTATAATATCAATACCATCAACGCACCTTTCATAGGTAATTAAAAACGTGTAAATTAAACTAGATTTTATATTAGTATTTAAGCCAATCTATTAAGAATTTGGTAATACTAAGTATTTATAATTTTGTAAATGTATTAATTTGTAAAAGGACCCAAATAAATTTTATTTATTTTTTATTATTTTTATTTATTATTATTATTCGCTCGTTTGGTGTGAACCGACCTTTCAAAATCAATAGAAGTACCTAGAGGTTTTCGTGAAAGGGCGCAGCCTAGAAGTAGATGCTGAATCACCACACTATTTCTTCCATCGACTCCATCGTGAAATTATAGGAACATATACCTATTTAGATCTTTAGTTTTGGTGTAAATTGGCTGTAGTAACCACCTTCCACGAAGTGCACCGATTTGCCATAAAAATTACCGTTTTAGACTGATCAGCAGGATGTGATTAACACTTTATGCATATCATTTCCAGGTGCGCAAGCGTTCTCCCGGAAGCACCCCCTGTCATGCTGGCTGTCCACTATGCTGGTGATCTTCGCGGGCGGCATGGTGGTCAACGGGCTGCTCGGGGAACCCATGCTGGCACCACTCAAGAACACGCCGCAACTCGTTATTGGAACTGTCACATGGTATGTTATTTCCATCAAAAAGTTTTTACACATCAGTAGTGCGATTCTATAACCATCTCACCGTGACAACTTAGGTGAAGTGAGCGTGGAGTGAGCTATCATTCCAAATAATGCTAGGGATTGACACTACTGACAACTCACATAAAGCTCACTTCACTTGAGTTTTCACGGTGAGAATTTTACAGAATCGACCGGCTGTTTTCGGTGTATGCATACAGGCAAACTGCTGCATACAGGGTGGCAGGGACATCAAAGAGCAACCTGTTACCATCACTGCTGCTGTTCCACACATTTTGACCGCATAGGTATTGCACTTTTTAAGAAACAGCTGATTTTTTTTTTTATAACCGACCTTTTATTTTTACGCGAGAGGGTTTAGACTCATTGTGATGAATTCGTGGTTACAGTTTGCGCGTCGATGTCCCTGCCACCCTGTATAGGCGGTGAAAAAATATTAAAAGTACGGCGTACAGTCACGAGCACCAATATGTCAACACTCGGCAACTTTCGATTGCGATTTTTTCGTGAAATAACGAATGCAACGTTGAAATACGACACATTACATAAACTTATGGGTTCGGAAATGCTTTGTTTGAACAACATAGAATTTAATTAAAAAATAAAGGAGTAAATCGCTTTTGAATAAAGCCGAGTGTATACATACTTTTGCTCGTGACTGTACGTCGGTAGATACATCTACTGAGAATCATAACATAATGCTAGAGTTTGACAGTAGTGCACGAACAAGGAGCTAACTTTGTGAGAGACTGGAGCCTGAGATAGGTTTATATAAAAACCTGTATTACAGGTCACCAGGGCCGTCCCGCGGCTAGATGCCCGTTTTTTTGGATGACACGACATAAAACAATGCAGGATACTTAACGAACTATTAATAAAAACAATTATAAAATTTAGTAACAAATATAAAAAATAACAATAAAGAATGCTAAAAAATTTATAGAAATAACAGAGTTTGTGGGAAGTGAGTGGCCGGGGAAAGTGTATGAAAAGATGTAAGAGTGTATGTGAGTGGTTGTTTGAGCGAGTGTGGTGCGTATGGTAGATGGCATGTAGAAGCAGCAGAGAGTTTGATTGATTAGTATAAAGATATATATATATGTATAAAGATAGAATCATAAACTTGGAAATATACCGAAGGTGCGTACTGCAGCAATGCGGAACAGTGGAATCCTCTCGTTTTGCATTTTGGTGTAAAGGTTACCTATTATTTAAATCTATGGTAAAGCTCGAGGAAGATTAGAACTTGTTTGGGTGTCACAATTCATAAATAACTAAGCTAACCTGCTTCAACCAGTTTTCCAGTCAGTATTTTAGTCACAACTGCGTACTGGTCGTTTATCGATGTCGTGAAATGAATGAGCATCCATCACGACACTACGCTATTCATTGCCTTATGTAGGGCACGTTATTAGAGTTCCTATTGCCAGTAAGTGCTCACCAATTACGGAAGGTATTTTTTTATTAACTGATTATTATTTTAGTATCAACGCAACTACCTAAGTAATTAGATTGAAGCGTTCTTTATCATATTAATCAATCAACTCAGCTTATCGCCGTCCGCTGCTGGATATAGGACTCCACCAGGCTACGCCACAACACCCTGTCCACCGCGACCGCCTTCCGTATCCAGTCTGTCCTAGCCACCTTTTTAAAAGGTTATACCCCCTCGTCGGTGTTTATCACATACCTAATTCATATTTCACATCAGCACGACGCCTGACCTAAGCTTTAATTAACAAAATGCACGTAGCAACAGAACTTGTAATGGACGATGGCCAAAATTATAATTTCAGATTAGATATTTATTTATTATATGGATATAGGGTCACGGGAACAATCTGCGACTCCCGCATTCCCCTTAAACTTAAGGGGAAGATATATAAATGATTAGGGCCCGTTCGTTAAAACATGTATGTTATTAGCATATGTAGTTGTATGAGCGAGTTCACACATAATACAGTATTCCGGATCCAGTAGAAAATACCGATCCGACAAAATAATCAGCAATCCGTTTTACAGGTCCGTTTAAACGTAGGTATGTGTTATTTGCGTATGTAGTTGTATGAGCCAGTTCACACATAATACAGTATTTCGGATCAGTATACTGGATCCAAAATATTAAGATTAAAGAATAATAATAACGGAGCTCTGTACAGACGCCAGCACATCAAGCTACAACAATCTGTCTTTCTTTAATAGATTTTCAACTTTTCAAAATCAATAAAGCATTAAGGTTCAAGGTTGATTGGGAAAATTTGACAGTTTCGGGTAGCTTGACATGCTGGCGTCTTCTGTAGGTACTTCGATAAACAGAATAGGGTTTCTAGTTCTTTGCTAGTATATCTCAAGGAAGATAATAGAATAGAGGCGTTACTAATGATATTCTACTAACAGGTTCACTGTCCACAAAGTAGACACAATAGTTAAACAATTAACCTGAATCATATGTGATTCATGGAACAGGGAATGGGTTAAAATATCTACTACTACTCTACTAAAATATCATTGGGCGTTACCTACTTGCTACTTTCCAACTCGAGGAGCGACAGTAGCTAAACGAGTTTCATATGGCCCAGACATTTAATTGACTGATATATTTAACTAATGTAAATGCTAAGAGATGAATACGAGAATCCCTTACCTACTCTACCTTACTTTGTAGGAATCAAAATCAAGTTGGCCATTAGTTCCCAGGACCAGATTCAACTTGTCCTATGTACCTACCATATTGTGTCCCATATTAACGTTGCGGCATTATGTTTCCAGGTACCTAGTATTCTACACACCATTCGACGTGGGGTATAAAGTGGCGAAGTTTCTACCTGTGAAGGTAGTAGCGTCAGCCATGAAAGAAATCTACCGCGCAAAGAAAGTGTATGACGGAGTCAGCCACGCCGGTAAACTGTACCCCAACGCTTACGTCATCATGATTATAGTCGGTAAGTGAGATTATCTGTGCTAATCTGGTAGTCTGAATTCTGAAAATGTTTGGTTTCGCTAAATAAATGTTTTAATAAGATAAGGTACCTACATTTATAAAACATGTTTTTCCCTCTTCTGGATAGGTATCTAGTACTTACTTATGATGGATTTCGCGAAACTTATCTATCATACGAAAAAATATTGGATTTTTGGCCCGCTTAGGACCCGAGAAGGCAAGGCCATGCAGAATCATTTAGTATCTAATCTAATCTAACTAGTAATTAGGGTATACGTACCACACTAACAGTAGGAAAGGCTATCATTTTGACAGTTCAACAACATTCATTGCGTTATTTACGTTGTTGAGCAGACAAATTTTTCTTACATACACACAGAAGATAAAGTATTAGTTTAGTCCTGTCAAATTAAGATAGGTACTCCATAGACAGTTTAGACGTGATTAAAAACATGGCTACTAAAATACGTCAATTTACGCCAGGCGCTGACTAATATTTATCTTCTGTCCTTTTCTTAATGAAATAGAAAGAAAAAGATGCACTGAACTTAAATTAAGTTTAGTTTGTGAACAAGGGAATTGGCGCCAGTGTGTTACGCAATTAGGGTGCTGTATTGCCCCACTGCAAGGCTTCGGTTTATTCCCGTTGTCCCCGTACGCCGTGTCCCCGTCCTACGGGGACAGCGGTACTTCAATTAAATATTTAAAAATACTTCCCGTTGTCCCCGTACACTGTCCCCGTCCTACGGGGACAGCAGTACTTCAATTAAATATTTAAAAATACTTCCCGTTGTCCCCGTACACTGTCCCCGTTAATATAGTTGAATACATAGATGACATTAAACATTATCTATAACATATTATATTGACATTTATTAATTATTATAATTTTATTACCATTATATATTAAAAAAAAATTAAAATTACATTTATCATTTAAATAATCATTAACTTTATAATATGCTTTATTGATCAAAAAAAGCTATACTTAATCTATTTTAAATGATATAAAATTAGTTGCTTCCTTTATATTTCCTTTATCTGTAGGTTTTAATGCACACATTGCCCGGATACATCTCTTTTGGGCTTTGAAGACTGTTTCTCTCTCAGTGGCATTCCGCCCTTGATAAAGTTGAAAATCTATTAAATAAATTTGACAGATTGTAGTAGCTTGATGTGCTGGCGTCTGTACATACTTGTTCAATATTGTTTGGCGCCGACTCAAATTACTTAGGTATACTTACATTAGTTTAAGAACTTAGTTATCTATATATATAAAAGAAAGTCGTGTTAGTTACGCTATTTATAACTCAAGAACGGCTGAACTTTTTTATTTTTCTAAAGCAATTATATTTTATAATGGCACAGTGAGTATTATCTTGCTCGTCTATGTTAGCCTGGTGATTCCCAGATATATAAAAGAATGTCGTGTTAGTTACACTATTTATAACTCAAGAACGGCTGAACCGATTTGGCTGAAAATTGGTGGTGAGGTAGCTTAGAACCAGGAGACGGATATAGGATACTTTTTTATTTTTTTTATTTTTCTAAAGCAATTATATTTTATAATGGCACAGTGAGTATTATCTTGCCCGTCTATGTTAGCCTGGTACTTTGATTCCCAGATATATAAAAGAAAGTCGTGTTATTTATTAACACTATTTATAACTCAAGAACGGCTGAATCGATTTGGCTGAAAATTGGAGTAACATAAAAAAAAAAGAAAAAAAAAAACAAGACGGACAGGATACTTTTTTATTTAATATTTTTATTTACTTATGGGTACGGTAGGAGTAGTGTAGAAGTAGGTTAGGAGTAGTGTAGGAGTAGGGTAGGGGTAGGATACGGGGTAGGACACCATCACGCGAACGAAGTAGCGCCGCCGCCGGGCAGCTAGAAATAATTTATATGGCAAAACAACGTTTGCCGGGTCAGCTAGTTATGGTTAAATAAAAAAGGTTTATTATTTTTTGCTTTTCAGTTTTATCGGCGGTTTAATTTTTTTGTTAAAAAGTTTTCTTTTTTCTGTAGTATTATGTGTGAGGTGGCATCTTTTACCCAACAAAGTGTATGTTTCCGATGCTAAAAACTAAGCTTACAACAGAATGCAGATTTAAGGGGACAACGACTCGTGAAAAGTTTACTTCCCGTTGTCCCCGTTGGCCAAATGTAGGTTATGGGGACAACGGGAAATAAATTTAATCACGTCCCGCTGTCCCCGTGACGGGGACACGGCGTACGGGGACAACGGGAATAAACCAAGGCTTCCCTCGCCCTTTTCCACACAAGTCTGTCATTTGCTAGTGCTTTCAGTCATTTAGGATAGGAATGCATATAAAAATATGAACCCCAAAAACACATTCTAGAGATTCATTTCAACCATATTTCGCCATTTCCTACAGAACGTAGTTCATCTTAATCTTTGGTACTTCTTTGTAGTGTTCGAAAATATTTTTCCTTTTACTCAAACTTTAAATCAATTTTCAGGTACCCTGAAGGGCAACGGTGCAGGCTTCACCAAACTGATAGAGCGGCTCATCCGCGGAGCCTGGACACCAACTGCCATGGAAACCATGCAGCCTAGCTTGTAAGTTTTTTTTGGCTAGTATCCACGCGCGTCTTTTCTGAACTAAGGGCTTGATTGATTGAAGCTGCAGACTGTCTGCAGTTCTTTAACAGTTATTTTACTTCTGATTAAAAAAAAACAACAACAGCGACAGCAAAAAAATTATCACTATGATTTCTTTTGTTTTTTTTTTAATGATTTTGACAATGTTTAACATTGTCAAAATCATAAAAAAAACAAAGGCATAGGTAAAATCAGTAACTGTGAAAGGACTGTTTGGTATGTGTACTTCAACAGTACCTACTGTCAGCCCAGCTACCTCCTTCCTAACTATTTAAAGTTTTTACCATGGCCCGATCTATTCTATGTCTCTTAAAAATGTTGTACCTCTAAAAGAGAATTGATCTTGACCTATCGCTGTGGCCAATAATTGACTGTCTTCTCTTAATCCACCTGAAAACTTTAACACCGAATAAAAACAATAACTTCTGACTTTCTAAGTTACTTTACTGCATGCAGGTCCCTGCCGAATCACCAAAGGTAACCCTTTTAACCCTCACTAACCATAGTAACCATAGACAATTAGCTCGCTTTTTAACCCGGGATAAGCACGCGACTCGTAGGTATATAGTTCAAGGGTTGCTACATGTTCTATATTTCAATTCTTTTGTTTTTTTTTTCAGCTACACGAAGGCCTCTTTGGTTGCGTCCATCATCTTCGTGTTGGACAAGAAGACTGACCTCATTTCTGCGCCGCATGCTCTCGTGTACTTCGGCATAGTGATATTCTTCGTTTACTTTAAGGTACATACGTAGTATTTTAGTCGAATCGATCTTTTGAAAAATATTACTGCCAGCAATAAAAAAAATGTTTAGTTGTTTGGACTAACAAAACAGAAATTGTAATTCAGTAATTGAAGAATGTGTCTTGGAACCAAAAATTCAAATATGATGTGACATCCACAAATTCGCACTGGGCCCACTTCCTCTTACAGGGAAGAGGCAGTCTAAGTCCCCGCTAGTGTAAACAATAAAAGCCAATTATGCTTTGTTGAGCTCAGTACGGCTGCGGAATGTTAATAGCCTTTAAAAACAATGTTCTGGCTACATTATCTACAGCTGGACATACGCCATCTCTCGAACTACTTTCTCTCTCTAACTTATTATATATTTTTGATAATAACTGTATTCTTTCCCTCAGCTATCATCAATTCTCCTGGGCATCCACGATCCCTTCGTGCCCTTTGAGAACCTATTTTGTGCGCTGTTCTGCGGCGGTATCTGGGACTCTCTCGCCAAGTTGCTTGGCAAGGGACAGCCCAAGGAGGAGACTAAGGATACTAAGAAAACTAATTAGCCAATACCATCAGGTACGTAGCAGGTACAAATACTTCTTAACTATCTATGGATATTTGATGGGCGTTAGAAGAGCTCTATGAGTGACCATGCTCAGATATAAAAATATTATTTTCTATGTCAAGTACCTACGTTCGGCAAATTCTAGGCAGGTAGGTATAGGTCCCACAGTGAAATCGCCGATACAGATCTTGTTGAATGGCGTTTATTTTTACTGCAGCGTGTGCTATTTTAGTAAAGCTCCATTAATTTAAGAACTAAGGTAATTCGCAGAAAGAAGAAACCAGTATTTTTTATTTTGCCATTTTATTTACAGGCGTCGCAAACATTTTGCGTGTCGTGGTCAATAATTCTAACCAAATCTTTTATTGTTTTCAGGTCGCATTTTATACTCTGCAATATTTGCTCTACGTAATCAACTGACACCGACAATACAAAATGCGACGGCTTTATTGATAAGCAGTAAAATAATACTATAAAAAGGAAAAAAGAAAAAAAATAGTAAAACCTTAAATCCTAAAAAAATGGCACAACGACCAAAGTTTGATTTCATTAGTTTTAAGATCCACTAGTCTTAAAGTTTATAAATGTTTTAGTTAATGACGTGGTATAATGAGTTTTTGTTATGTACTTAGAGGGAGTGTAAGTAGTTGATATTTAGTTATTCAGTTCCTGCAAGCAACTCTTTGCCAAAAATTGTGATACATTTAGTATTTACCCACAGTATCAACTATGCTATAAAAAACTTGCCATAATAATTTATAATACCTACCAATATTATAATGTAAGCATAATAAAGTTAGTAAAAAATGTAATAGGTGCTTGGTACCATACAGTATACCAGTGTTCCCTGAGTGAAAAAAAAATTAATAAAACCATCGAGCATTGTAATTTTATTGTTATATTTTAGTTCACGAAACGAAAATCGACTAAGCCGACTTCCTTTATATAAAAAAAAAATCAACTGGGAAAATGGCTACCATTTCCCGCGCAAAAATTTAGTTACGTAAGTTAAATTTATGAATATTCTGACCGATTCGCGTGGGTGCACGCGATGAGGAGCATTTTATTCGTGTACAATTAATAGATAATATCATATCAAAATAAAATAAATTATTTATTAGAATAGAATTTGAATTGTGATTGTAGTAGAAAGGTCTGACCGATTTGCTGGGTGCATTGCAATGAGGAGCACATCTTTCAACACGTTAAATGTTTCATGACATGTATGCTATTCTTATTCAATGATATCTGGGTATGCTAAAGGAAGCAATAAATTGTTTTGATTAATTTTATAGTTTTTGTATAAACCTGCTTTCGTTCCCATTTAACAACAGAACGGCCTTATACTAACGGCTAGAATAGACAATAGACCTCAACCTCGGAGACGGAATGGCTGGCGAGCGGCGAGAGGAAAATAAGTTAGAACTTCCAAACTCTATACTGAACCGGTTGCACTATGGTAAAGAGGTGATCTTACAGTGTAGCGGCTGCAGAGCCGCGGAGCGTAGCCAAATGCTGTTGCAGCAACAAGTCAAATCCTTCGAGAATCTAATGCTAGTAGAAAATATAGGCCTCCTTTATCTCCTGCCATAAGATAAGATTTTTATTTGCATGTGTGTGTACATACATGGAAAGTGCATACAAGATGATTTAAAGTAAATTATTTGCAAACATGTTTGTCACTACGTGACGTACAAAATAATAGATTAGTACAGTCAACAGCAAAAGTAGATGATCAAAATCAGAAATTCAATACTAATGAACGGAGTTCGCGTCGGAACTGTGTGGCGTCGAAGTGACTCAACAGTACGCGATTGTAAATTATACCAAACATTTACTACTAGTACAGCTGCCATATGGCTGCGATCTCCGTTCATTAGGATTGAATTTCTGATTTTGATCATCTACTTTTGCTGTTGACTGTACAATAAAAATAAAAAAAAAAATATATTAAAAGTTGTCATAATTAATTATTAATAGGTTATTAAAATTATAGAGTAAATCAATATTACTATTTAAGTAGCTCCAAATGAATCTATTTAATTACATAAGTCAGGAACTCAGTACCTAACGCTATAATATTATTATGCTCTGGCGGTCAAAAAAGTACGAAGTTTATTTTTAAACATAGATTGAGGTATTTCTCTCCAACTTTTATACAGTACCTATACTATTTACCTCCACGGTACCGTGCGTCCCTCGTCTTTAGGTGGAATACACACTTTGCGAGGCGTGTGGCATATCGCATGCGAAGCACATACCTCTCAACGTGCGTACCTACTTGCATTTTTAATAGACCGAGCAAGTACGCAACTTGCGACGCTTGTGCTTCGTAAGCGCAAAGTGTGTATCCATTAATCCACCTTTTTCTGCAATAAACATATTTTCTTTCTTTCTTTGACGTTGTCGTCAGCCCAATGCGCTTTCGGCCGCCTCACGTTTTTTTTTAACGATCCTTGATCATCATTCGGTCAGAACTGTAATCCGTTAGTGATCAGCTAGGTACAGCATACTTACAGGCTAACTCTACTTAACGACGTGTATCGCCTTGTCACCAGATGTAAAAAAATCAGCCCAGCCTTTTCCTAGCTATGTTGGGGTCGGCTTCCAGTCTTACCGGATGCTGCCTACCTTGTTTACACAATCCAGCTACTGGGTAACACTATGATACCCCTTGTAAATGATTGTCAGACTTTCGGGCTTCTGACGATCCGTAACGACTGTAAAATATCCAAGAATGACAGGACCAACAGCTTAGCGTGCTTTCCGAGACACGAACTATAGATACAAGAATTTTATATTTCTTTGAGTCGAAGAGGAGAACTTCCATTATGCGCTGGCGCACATAATGGAAGCAAGACTTGAAATGAGCGAGCACGGCCTACCTACCAAGAAGAAATAGAAACGTTTGGTAAGGAGTAGATATTCTATTTATTTTATTTATTTCGGGAAACTTACAGCTGATAAACTCCAAAATAAAAACGAAAAATGAACCTTTCAAAATACCTATAACATAAATGATAAGTAAAATAAATAGGTGGTATAATAACTAATCTTTTACTCAAAGACTCAAACAAATACTATTCGTGAAGAAGCTTTTTACAAAACAAATGCCTGAGTTGATGCGTATAAGATATATATGTAGGTATGGTATGAGTTGATATCTAATGACTTACACACTTTTTGTTTTATTTATTCTTTTTCCAATACAAAGGGACAAAGACAAGCGGTCATTAGATTTCGATACACATCACGTCATCGAAGTTTCATCAGCTAATTTAGTTTGACGCTGCATACATAAACATCCGGAATAGGTACCGCAAATGTCAATTCCATACGATTTGATTTTTCCGTTGGCGTTACAGAAAAGGGACGATAAAGTTCTTCCGATTTCCGAACCGCACGTTGCGAAATTGTGCGGTTAGTGGAAGTGCTCACGTGCGGTTCTCGGAAGTGCTGTTCAAATCTGTGCTCTAAGTGGAATACCTCATTTTGTCTAGGCCCTGTCATTTTCTATTATTCACCACCACAGATAAAGATAAAACGAAATTCTTTGGAACTTTTTCACAACCTCGCATTAGCGCAGAACTTATTCTGTGGCAGAACGTATTATTTTTTTATTTCGCAGTATTATAAAACAAAGCCGTAAAGAAAATGTAAGATAAAAGTTTTACAAATTAAATAAATAGGTAACATATAGGTAACTTTCTTTCATCTATTTATTAGGTGTTCCTAGCTACCATTCCTTGTATATTTTATAGTGAAAAAGCTCGTAATTTTGGCTTCAAGTACTTTACATTACCAATTTATTCCAAAAAGCATTTCGTCAGTTTTTCCTAGAACATAGAAAGCTAGGAAAAACGGGCTCGTCCGGGATTTGAACCCGGGACCTCTCGCACCCGAAGCGAGAATCATACCTCTAGACCAACGAGCCACACTGACATGTAGAAACAACCCCTATTTACCAACCCCTAGCCTTGTTAAATAAAATCAATACTCTCCGCCGCCACGAGCTATGAATAATAAGCTCTATGTAGGTTTGTAGTAATAAAAAAATGCTCGGACGCAAGGGTGGTATTGGGGTTGCTCAGAGTGTGCCGAACGTACAGTGAAGAGCAGTAACATGTCAACACTTGGAAACTTACAATAGCGATTTTTGCCTGAAATAACGAATACAACGTTAAAATACGACACATCAAATACAGCTATGGGTTAGAAAATACTATATTCGTAATAAAATACAATCATTTTCTTTCAAAAACAAAGGAGAAAATCGCCTTTGAATAATGCCAAGTGTATACATATTTATACTCGTGACTGTACCTACCTACTTGCCTAGTATTGTCGTAAAATCTACTATTAACTTTTAGTAAGCTCTCTATAAACTAAATTGCTTTTGGGTAAGCAGTAGGTAAGTAATAGCTAATCAAAGTAGTTTATATAATCAGCATATATAATGTTCTGCTGGGACACAGGCCTCCTCGGTAAGAGAGTGGGCCGTAATCGCGCGGACCCAGTGCGGTTTGGTAGACGTCACATGTCTTCGATTTTTAGGTTCTAGGATAAGCTGGTTTCCTCACGATGTTTTCCTTCACCGTTATGAGAGCAGTAGTATGACTAGCTATATATTACATAATTAGGTAACTTCAAATAAAAGTCTAAACCTGAGGACGTTTTATGTTAAGGGAGAAGCGTTAGGGTAGCCCGCGAAAAATAGTCATTCACATAACACACTTACGCTCGGCATTAGGATGTCCATTATTAATGCGTGCCTGCACATACCACATTCTGGCGTTCATCATATACTAACAAAAGTCACACGCAAAAAAAGGCGTTTTCTTTTCAGTATTAAAACACGCGCAGTTAGCCTCGGAACTTCGGTAGCGGTTATCGTACGTT
The DNA here is from genome assembly GCA_945859715.1 of Apamea sordens. Taxonomy (NCBI): domain Eukaryota; kingdom Metazoa; phylum Arthropoda; class Insecta; order Lepidoptera; family Noctuidae; genus Apamea; species Apamea sordens. The sequence continues at coordinate 6,835,031 of OX244002.1, forward strand.
CGATTACTACTACATACTTATTTACTTTAGAAATCAGAGATAGAATTATGGACAGGCATTGATATATAAAAACCCTATCTAACAATGTGGACTGCAGGTAAATAAAATCAAGATTACTGTTATCAATTAAGTAAATAAGTAAGTTCACACCTTCTGGAATTTCTGATTAGGTTGATACTCAACGACTTAGTTTATGAAGTTAAAAGAAAATTTTAGAGAAAATTGTGTGTTCTGGGTCAGATCTACATAGCTATTCACAACCATTCGACAGGCCTCCGAGTTGAAAATGACACATTTTCGGTTTCCTTATTTGCGATTTTATGAATAACTGTCGTGATTTGACGGCACGGTTGGCGCAGTGGTTAAGCGATTGACTGCTGCGCTGCGTGTCGCGGGTTCGATTCCCGCACGGAACAAATATTTGTATGACCTACATGTATTTGTTCCGAGTCTGGGTGTTTTTCTATCTATAATTTATGTATGTGTTTACAAAAAAAAATGTATATAAGTAGTTTATCAGCCATCTTGTTACCATAACACAAGCATTAGGTTGCTTAGCTTGGGACTAGATGGCGCTGTGTGAAATGTCCAGGGATATTATTATTATTATTATTTCGTCTATTCGGTAAAAAATTTCGGGTTTCAAATTTGTTAACAGCGTTTAAAGGACTCCTTTGATAACATTGATTGATGTTCGATTCGGCACTCGGCACGGAAGCGTATCGAATGGTTGCGAATATAGCTTTGCAGATCAGTTTCTCAATTTCGTTGAATTTTTGATAGTTAATTTCGTTGAGTTATTGAGCTTCCTAAATTATGGATATGTTGCAAATAACTTATAATACGTTAACATAAATTCAGCAGACAGAGTAGATTGAACGAGGTCAAGGACTTCTAAAAATTAGGGGCCTAAACACCTAGCTATTCTATCTCCCATAACGCAAGGACTGCTTTTCCTAAAAGGCTAAGAATTGCCACAAACCTAGTAGATACATAAATGTATTACCTACGTAAGGCTACGTTCAGTTAACGTTTAGTTTTATTTTCAACCCTAGCGTCTGCCTACGCTACGTCTTCGTTTTCGCATAGCGTTAAGTACTTTTCTTTTTTTCTTCTTCTTTTCTTTTCCCGTCGCATCGCATTGCTTGCCCGCGGTTGTCCTTCCTTAAGAATTGGGTTGTCTTTAAAAGATCGCTCTTAGCAATAAGACCGCCCTTTGTAAATTTGTATATATTTAGGTATGTTCTGTAATTTTTATAGTGTACAATAAAGAGTAAATATTCTATTCTATTCTATCATATGCAAAAAGAAAAAGCAATCCGACTGATAGTTTCAGAGATTAGCGCGTTGAAACAAACTCTTCAGCTTTATTAATTTATTATTATAGATATAGATTTTCAGTAACGAAGCTGATTTCAGCAGCCCTTTCCACGTAGTCGACGTGGCCAAAACAAAAGTGAGCGCAGATGGTGCAGTGCACGCGATTGACTGCTGCGCAGCATGTCGCGGGTTCGATTCCCGCACGGAACAAATATTTGTATGGCCTACAAGTAGTTGTTCCGGGTCTGGCTGTTTGTGTATGTGAGTTTAAATGTTTGTAAACGCACCCACGATACAGTCAGCAGCCCTTTCCACGTAGTCGACGTGGCCAAAACAAAAGTGAGCGCAGATGACTGCTGCGCAGCATGTCGCGGGTTTGATTCCCGCACGGTACAAATATTTGTATGGCCTACAAGTAGTTGTTCCGGGTCTGGCTGTTTGTGTATGTGAGTTTAAATGTTTGTAAACGCACCCACGATACAGGAGAAATTCCTAGTGTGGGGCAACGTTATTAAAAAAAAAAAAAAACAGACACAGTTATTCAGTAAACAAACTTATCAAAAATGTATATCACCCTACAAATCTACTACCTTTTTTTGCGACAGCAAAAACCGATGAATGATAGCTAGATATTATCATGTTTTTTTTTTTTGTGCATAGTTCCGTACCGTGACGTCACTAGTATAGTAACGGAAGCTTTTGGAATTTCGGATGTAGGAACGCTGAGACAGTCAAGTTTTTAGATAACTTACGGTATTCTGATGCTATTAGCATAGATAGATTGTACGAGTATGTATAGCTCGTTATGAGGTCACTGTCGCTGGCGAGCAGGCCGCAGTCACACCGCCACGAGCGAGGCCTTTCTTTCAATGAGGATTATATTGACTTTCTCGCAGAAAATCGACAATTTGAAAGCATAATGTGATAATCATAACTTGGTTATCCTGTTTATATAATGTGATTACTTAACCTAAAGTTTAGGTTAAGTTAATTTGAAGGTTCTAGATTATCATGTCTTAGTTGTTCCAGTTCTTTTAATCGGAGAAAACTTCAATAAGTTATATAAATTGATAAGTCTATATGACTTCTCTAGGGTGTGTTTTGTTTGGGTATAGAGGCATTACAAAAAGCTGTAGCCGTGCTATTCTGTAAAATTCTCACCGTGAAAACTTAGGTGAAGTGAGCTTGAGGTGAGTTGCCAATCCCTAGCTATCTCTTGCGTCAGGTGGAATAACATCTCACTTCACCTAAGTTTCTACGATGAGATTTTCACAGAATAGCACTGCAGGATTTCAAACGCGATCGCTAGAATCGTGCACGATCTAAAGCAACAACGCATAGAAATCTTGATCTCTCACCGATTAGAAAGCATAAACGACCAGTCTGCGATTACTGTCCCACTATAGGGCAAAAGCGTCTTCTCATAAAGAAAGGCATGGGCTTAATCACCATGTCCGCTTGCTCGCTTGTGCAGCATCATGCTAAGAAAGGAGCATTTTGGCCTCGAGTCGTACAGGACTATGTTTTTTTTTACTTTCTTTTTATATACTTATATTTTTTTATTTTATTTATGGTTGTGTTTAGTTAGTTTGTGATCTTCCATGTACGAGTCACAATAAATACTTTTTGTTTCTTATCTCGAGGCAGATTGGCGATTTCCGACTTATATTACTTCTAAAGTCCAGATTTTGTCACCAATGCCAATGACGTTCAAGATAAACGTAAGAAATTACACATGATTTGCCGGCACGCGACTGGATTTAAACCCACAACCTCGAATCACACCTACATACTATTAACTTTTTGGTATTATCACTGGAGTCACCAGATCTGATTCGCACCGATAATTCGGTGTGATTGCAATCAAGCAGGTTGCAAACTACACTATAGTGACGTCGACCGAGACTCCGAGTATTGCGCGGCCGCGGCCCTCAACCCGCCAGATGCGCGAGCGATCAGGCTTGGACTGAACGCGCCGCTTATTTTAATAATTTTAATTTAGTTTAAGCTTAGTTTTAACGTAACATAGTGTTGAAATTAGTGTAACAATCAATTAATGGGAATAGTTAATTAAAGGTGAGTGTTTGATTAATTTTTTTTTTTCTAACGGTTCTCGAAAGTGAACGGCGATTTCTGTGAAAACGGTTAAGTTAGATGGGATATTCTTGTGCGGTGCATGCAATGTGATCACTTGATCAGTCTTCAGTTGTTTGTCGTATTGGCATACTTACTTACCTAACTTAGTGCCTTCAGGAAAGTCCCATTTAGTATAGTTTAATTATTTCATTCACTGTTTGTGACTAGATAAATATTTTCTGTCGTGATTGACATCCTGTTGCGAATCGTAATTTCGGTTGATTAAAGATAAAATACATAATAATAATTAATAAAATATATATAATTTGGATGTGGTTTGGGTACCTAACAGGCAGGCAAAAGGAAAAAAAATCCTAATCTTAAAAAATTATACCTGCAAAAGTTTGATGTGTTATCTAAAGGATCTTTGGATTTTCCAATACTTATTTCCTTTAGGTATACCATTAGTCATTAAGTTACGATAACATTCTACTGATCGCAAAGTTATTCTTTTAAAATGTTAGTTAGCAGTAGTAAACTAACACATCTATTTATAGAGAAACCATTATTATTTCTAGTTTAACTTCTTCAACGTAAACCAGTCTTGTGCAAAACGAAGACTGTTAAATGGAACATGTATTTTGAAGAGAAATTGATATTTCCTTTTTCATCTGCATTCTGTATAGCTTTATTGTGCTTCGCTACGAGATATTACAAGAGCTCTCTAAACTAGTTTAACGATAAAATGTGGTTCATGTGGCTAATTAATTCCGGACTATACTAGCTATTACCTAAGTATTCTGCAGTGCCTCCAGTTTGTTTTGTTGGGAATAAGATAAATAATATAATCTGTCTTATAGATAACTAGAAGCGCCCCGCGGTTTCAATCGCATAAGTGTCAATCCCGTGGGAATATCGGGATAAAAAACATCCTATGTGTTATTCTGACGTATAAGCTTTATTACTGTAAAGTTTCATCAAAATCCGTTCAGTAGTTTTTGCGTGAAAGAGTAACAAACATCCATCCATCCATCCTCTGAAACTTTCGCGTTTATAATATTAGTAGGATTTAGTAGGAAGCAGGATAGTAGGAATAGGATAATCGTATGGTCCAGTCCAACCATGCTGCATGCTTGTTTAATATTTGGGTTTACCCGAAGCTCCTGTAGAGGTACTCTTGCCGTTGGAAGAGGTTTAGGATAACTTTTAGTTTATTTTACAGAATGCTAACACAAATCTTCAGCATCGTCGAAAAATTTAGTTTCCACATTTTATATCATTCGATCGATTAGCTAATCAAGTTAGGATAAGCAGTCCGCTCTGTGAAACATTTACAAGCAATTACCTATAAGGTCCTCTTTTAAACCTTATGCTCCTGTGTGTGGCACTTCGGAATTAAGCTTTCATCATGTGTCCAGCCCTTTTTGTGACTTAAGTGTTGATCAATCCGCCAGATGTGTTTGATTGACTGACAACTTCCTCGTATTCTCCGCAACTTTGCAACCCAGTTTATGGGTAAATCTTTTTATCTCCTGACAACGTGTTACCGCTATAGGATCACCGAAAAGATAATGTTTTACCTGCTTGCAACAACCAGTCAAAAAGTCCAGTAGCTAGGTAGGTGCCTACTAACTTTCGCAAAATGGCCGGTCGTTTTGAGCTCAAAGATTCGCCTCTTCATTCAGCTTGCATTTATAAAACAAACATTCTTCATCGTCCACATAACTACACGATATCCCATTATGTAAAACCACAAATCCCTACTTGTCTAATAAAAACACTGCATCGTGTGTCGTGAGTCAGGCCGAACGGAAGCATCTTAAGTAACTTGCCATGTGTTATGAATTATTCATACGTCTACCATGAAGGCATGAACGTCGGTTTAGATTTCAGTTATTCTATTCTGTTTCTCAAAAGGGCTCTCGAATTTGTGTTATGTTATTTGTGGTAGGTCTGGCTTTTCAAAGTTATCCTGTGCCATAAGTAATCATCCGCCGAAGTTCTGTACTTACAGATGTAAGTACCGATCTAGGCCGTCCGTATCTGCCACAACAGTCTTTCTGGGAGTCGTGTTCGCTGTTTCATGAACTTTGTTTTCGAAAGTAAATCTATATTACTTACATAAGTAGGTAGGTACTTACTAAAACTACGTATCAAGACATGGTGCTGTTACCAACCTATGCCACTAAAACAGACTGAGTTAAACTTTAAACAGTTTTGCTTATCCTGAGTACCGTATCGTATGCTGTAGATGACTCTACGTGTCATTTGTTGACTGTAACTTACTGCCTGCCTATCTGCACATGCTTCACTGCTTGACTTTAGTTAATTCAAAATGCAAGCTCTCGTTTCCGAGAAATTCCCTAATATAATCCCCGTTTCCCAACTATGTTGTGGTCGGTTTCCAGCTTTCAGTCTAACCGAATGCTGTATTTTACATGGAGCGACTGCTTATCTGTGCTCCAAAACCCAGTTACTGGGTAACACGATACCCCTTGGACGACTGGTTGTCAGACTTGGACTTATAACTACCCGTAACGACTGTCAAAGATCTACTCGAATGACAGCCAGGAGCAGCGGTTTAACGTGCTTTCCGAGGCACGGAGGGGTAAGATTTACGTAATGGATGGTCACCCATCCATGAACCGACCGCGGCAAGCGTAGCTTAACCTGCAAACAACCCGTGCGGCTGTTATCATTTAGAAATCATTAAGTACCTAATGTTTTAAATGTTTTCCCCAAGTTAAAGAGGCACACAATTCGTCGCATCATGTCAGTCAGACAATTCGACAGACATTCAAAGACAAAACATTTTGACTGTTGAATGTTGTTTTAAATAAATTATGCTAATAAACGAGATCAGCATAACAATCTAATATCTTCGGTTTTAAATGTCTCGAACGAATCTAATTTGGCAAAGTAAGATGGCAATTGTTGTTAATAAATTCAACGATTCTGCCACACCATGGCAGGCAGATGTCGTAAGGAAACTCATTCAAGTAAAATTAAACAATCGAATGCCAAGGATGACAAGGAGATTAGGTCACCGGATACACATACGAACGATAAAGCTATCAAAAAGTATTTTCCCTAAGTGCCCATACGAGCGTATTAGCAAATACAATTTGAATGCATATTAGCTTCTGGCTGCATTTCTATATGCGTTTGGGGTGCATGAACTCAATTACGCGGCAGGACAGGACGTTGTAAAAAGAGCAATGCAACATGGAGTCTTTAAACCCTTGCTCCTTGCAAGCGTGGAGAGTAATTATGGTTAACGTTATTTAAATTGTGGGTTCTTCCCGTACTTTCCTTATTATAAAGACGTTTAGCGAAGAGGCCGTTCCGTAGAATTATGATAAACGTCTTTCCGAGAAAATTGGGGGCCGAAGACCCTCTTTTTAGATTTTTTTTGGTGGATAACCCTCTTAACTTCCTTATTTTTATAATGTAGACGCTTAGTAAATTTAATTTGGAGATCTGTACCGAGTATGGGCCTCGGTGTCAGCTCACATAAGTTTTGTTTATCGAGTGAAGTTGATTGCTGAAAATCGATAGATAACATGTGTACTTACTTAAATACTTACCTACACCATCTACGAGTAAGTACCTACTATGGGATGTTGTTCTTGCCATCGTTGTGGAGGCAGGCATAGATAGTCGGTCCATGTAAAAAGCTGGTATTCACCTGCATCTGCACCCTAATTGCGTAACACAAGATCAATCGGAATCTGAATCATTTTGAAGCAAATTGCTAATCCATTGCTTCATAAGTTCGAAAAAAAATTCTGCTCAGCACGTAAATAACGTAATGAATGTTGTTGAACTGTCAAAATTAAACCGATTTCGATTGATCGTGTGTTACGCAATTAGGGTGCCGGTTAGACTGGCAGCCAACCCAATAGTCAGGGTTGGGAAAAGGCAGATTAAAAACACGAAAAACACGACTGGGGGCAACACAACTTTGCACTTTGTAATTTATGGCAATTCATAGAACTACCTACCTATAGAAATGCAGCCTTCACAGGTTCCTACTTGCTTACATGTAGGTATATGTAGCTGCAGGGTTATTTTTAATGACGTAATTATGCGGAAAAGTTTCTAAGAAAATTATATTTACACGCTTCTGAAGATAAAGCTAAAAGCCGTGATTGATAAACTGTTTAGCTCATCAATTTCATAATTGACTGACGAAAAGGTGAACCGCCACGCATCCGTATATCTGATAAAATAATTATAATTACACATTTTATTACTTTATCACGATTTTGACGGTAGATACCTTTACGATGACGTAATTTTACATAGATTATCGAGTAGCATCTACTTAAGATTATGACTTCAGTGATTTATCAAGGAACTGTTTACAAAAATACCTTTCTCTACATTCCTAATACCTGTCTCATGTCTGCTAGTAAGGAGACGATGTCTACAACAGCTACTTTGAGTAGGTAGGTACGGTCAGCAACAAAAGTCGGTTAACACTTCAGTTGTTTAACTCTTAATTATTGAGCAAAATATTCTTAAAAACATGTAATAGAATATTATTTTAAGAATAATTAACTCTTTGCTATTACATGAAATAGTGAAAACCAATGTATTGCATCATTTTGTATCAAATTAGATGATTTGTAAAAGTAACAGAGTTAAATGACTTTTGTCGCTGACTGTACCATAGAAATATTAAAAAAAAGACCTAATTTTGACGGAAGCTTTTATCCTCACAGGAATTTTGCTAGCAGCTCAGGCTTGCCCTGCTCGTGGCTAAATAGTAACAGCCGCACGGTTCGATCTTCAAGGTTAAGCAACGCTGCCGAAGTCGGTCCATGGATGGGTGAGCATCCATTACATACCGTGATCCCTCCGTGTTTCGGAAAGCCCATTAAGCAGTTGATCCTGTCATTAGAAGATTTTTGACAATCGTTACGGGCAGTCTGAAGCCTAAAAGTCTGACAACCAGTCTTACCAAGGGGTATAGTGTTACCCAGTTACTGGGTTGTGGAGGTCAGATAGGCAGTCGCCCCATGTAAAATACTGGTTTTCAACTGCATTCGGTTAGACTGGAAGCTGACCCCAACATAGTTGTGAAAAGGTTAGGTAGATTGGTTGGACTTTTGCTGGCATGCTGATGAGGTGCTAACTTAGTAGGTGGCTGTAAGGTCAGGCAGACCGTAAAAACCCTTTCATTTAAACACGACCGCGGCTTAGAAATAAAATTGCGACAAAATACAACCATCTTGGTGAAGAATGTAGGTACACAGTGTCCTATAAAGTTGTGCAAGCGCAACTTTGATGAACGTTTAGCAACAGCAGTCTAATTGTTAGTTGAAAACAAACTGGCGACATCATGCCTCCTAGATATCTTAATTTTGTTATGATATAATGATTCTGTAAATTACATACTGTTGAAAGAAAGAAAATACTTACATTTATTTATCACAGACTAAAAGGCAATATAGGTAAGTAGATAAATCAGATAAAAACAAATAAGAATCAAATAAAAAAAGTGAAAAGTCCGATGTAAGAAATTAGCAGGAAAGTGCCTCACGGCTGCGACTTTAAATTAAAACCAAATTCGAATTAGAAGTACATAGTTACAGCAGTTACCCAACTCGACTATTTCGTCGTAGACGTGTTACTTAAAATAATGGTGACAATATACCTATAGCTATTCTTCAAAGTAGCTAGCAACAAAGTAGAAACCCTCAATAGGTTTTCAACGAACTTTTACAGCAAGCAGCATAAGCAGCTATAAATATGCATAATGTCCTCACATCAAGTATCTGTAGGCTGAGGCTACAGTAGGCAGCGATTTGCGATGCGACTGCAAGAGCGAAACGAGAAAAACATGGTATGGCTACATTACAAGCGAAATTTTCTGATGAATTCGCTTCAATTTCGCTCATATGTTGATGTAGCCGATGCCGTGATATCAGTAATGTTGTTCCTATCGCATAAAGAAATCAAAGATCGCTAGTAATATTTGATGTACGGTGTAGCCATATACGTGAGCATTCATTTACTTGTTTTAATCGCTCATGTGTCGCAGGTCGCGTCGCGGCCTAATGTAGCCTCAGCCTTAAGGTCGATTGATTAAGGAAAATAAAAGCTTCAATGCGCAATTAACGACCAATAACTGCAAATAATCGAGCGTCGACCTTAATAAATCATTATTTAACAAATAACTGACGACCAAACGTAAAGAATCGGAGTGAGACGTGATCCTACTAAGGATGTTGTTGAATGACTCAAGAAGACACAGCTGGCTAATAGCTCATTGTTTTAGATCAATAGAATCCTGATGTGGATTATATGCTTACGGATGCAAAATGCAAATCTTCCTTTAGATTTTTAAGGAAGGATGCAAATTATTATTGTGGAGACTGCAGGTTATAAATTGTATAGAAGCCATTCGTTAGCTATAACCCATAGCCAACATGTTATTAATATAATATCTAATGTTCGACTTGGTAGAGATATACAGGTGGATATTGAACAGTGGACTCGAGCTAAATATAGCCCATTCCTGTTTTAGTAGGTAGTAGGTATGTAAAAGCCAAATGGGTTTTCAGGGTGCAAAAAAATACAAAATAATAAATTCGTCAATCAAGTCATTTATTAAAATTATATGCTGATAATCAGCACTTTTCGGACGTCAAAATTACACAATTCCCCAAAACTTTCCCATTTCTTAATCACCTGATAACACTTTATAAGTTCAACTCGCTCTTTGTTATTTTAGCAGTTAATAATCATCACTCACATTCATGTTATTTAGATGCAGCGTATTGTGAAGACAAAAAAAAGAAGTAGAAAAAGTGGAATGCTACAAACTATCATTCATCCATTCATAGGCCCAAAAAATATGAATAAGGAAAAAACTTGCTAACAACACACTACCCGTTTTCTAAATTAAATACCTACTTATCTACAGAAATATAATCGTAGTTAAATTGGTAGGTATAACGAAGCCAAGAAATTCTTCAAAGGGCAAACTCAATTTATGCCTCACCTGTCTGTGTCTATAACACGATCACTTTGAAATCATTATAGCTACGAGAATAACGGCTATTGACATTTTTTTTAATAAAACGTTGCCCTACGCTAGGCATATCTCCTGTATCGTGGGTGTGTTAACAAACATTTAAACTCACATATATAAACAGCCAGACCCGGAACAACTACTTGTAGGCCATACAAATATTTGTTCCGTACGGGAATCGAACCCGCGACACGCAGCGCAGCAGTCAATCGCTTAAAGGCAGCTCTCCATTTGCGCGGACACGTCGTGCGACGCGTCCGCGGATGCATCCGCGCATAGTGGAGAGGGCAAAATCTGTCGAGATCTGCCTGCGTGTCCGTGTCCGCGTCTGCCTCCGTCCCTGCCGCAATCCGTGATTTGTCGGTTTTTTGGGCACGCATCAAAGGGATCTGCCGAGAAATGCGTCTCGCCTCTTCACTATCGCCGCCTGTCCTGGACGCGTCGCACGACGTGTCCGCGCAAATGGAGAGCTGCCATAAGGTGTATATCAAAGGTGTATATAGGGCTCGCTGACCTTGTGCATGTGGGCGGAGCTAAACGCTCTACTCCCGAAAACGTAAAACGCGCGCGGTGGCGCGCTGAACTAAAACGACGATCAAAGAGTATGCAGAGGCACAGACATGCCGCCCGCAGGTCGCTATTTTTGCCAACGATTCCAGAAGGGAATTGCGGTTGCAAGTCTGACATATTTTGTATAGATTGATACGTATGTTACGTATATTTTAAGCATTTTTCATTTAGAAATTTCGATTTTATTTAAAATCAGAACTTAGTTCCTGCGGGGGTAAAACTTTTCTTAGGAATCGAACGTGGTAATGCTGCCAGCCTTTTGGGCACTTATCCCATTGACAGTGATGCGGACGAATTTTTTGATGTCCAATGACCTCCTGCCTTTTTCTATATTTTTTCGTATTATATATTTGTATATAATTGTATATAGTATAAATTATTGTTAGTTGATATTTTTTTAACTTGTAATAGATCTAGTATATAAAAAAATAAGTTATTGTAATTTAGTAAAGATGAATAAAATTGTTTAAACATTCAAATTATTTTGGAATCGAATAACATTTTATTTGCATACTGTAGGTAGGAGGATTTATTAAGTACATAAAAATGAGATTTTATAAAAAATGTGATCCTGTTTCACCAATTTGAATTATTATAAATCAGTAATAAACCTACCTAACTAGCACTGTACCTAAATAGCATTTTAGGGTTCCGTAGCCAATCGAACGATGTTGTAGTTTCGGCAGTGACCTTGAAATAATTACCTACGGCCGTTTAGTAGATAAACCTCGTCATGGGTGTCATTTTCGTGGTTCTCGAGGGTGCTGGAGCCGATTATAAAGTCAAAATGAAAATCCAGGATGGCGGCTACAAAACTTTTCAAAATTTTCGTCATGGGTGTCATTTTCGTGGTTTTCGAGGCTGCTGAAGCCAATAGTGAGGTCAAAATGAAAATCTAAGATGTCAGGTGCGAAAATTTTCAAAATTTTCGTCATCGGTGTCATTTTCGTGGTTTTCGAGGGTGCTGGAGCCGATTATAAAGTCCAAATGAAAATCCAAGATGGCGGCTGCAAAACTTTTCAAAATATTCGTCATGGGTGTCGTTTTCGTGGTTTTCGAGGGTGCTGGAGCCGATTATAAAGTCAAAATGAAAATCCAAGATGGCGGCTGCAAAACTTTTCAAAATATTCGTCATGGGTGTCGTTTTCGTGGTTTTCGAGGGTGCTGGAGCCAATAGTGAGGTCAAAATGAAAATCTAAAATGGCGGCTGCAAAAATTTTCAAATTTTTCATCATGGGTGTCGTTTTCATGGTTTTCGAGGGTGCTGGAGCCAATAGTGAGGTCAAAATGAAAATCTAAAATAGCGGCTGCAAAAATTTTCAAATTTTTCATCATGGGTGTCGTTTTCATGGTTTTTGAGGCTGCTGAAGCCAATAGTGAGGTCAAAATGAAAATCTAAGATGGCGGGTGCGAAAATTTTCAAAATTTTCGTCATGGGTGTCATTTTCGTGGTTTTCGAGGCTGCTGAAGCCAATAGTGAGGTCAAAATGAAAATCTAAGATGGCGGGTGCGAAAATTTTCAAAATTTTCGTCACGGGTGTCATTTTCGTGGTTTTCGAGGGTGCTGGAGCCGATTATAAAGTCAAAATGAAAATCCAGGATGGCGGCTGCAAAACTTTTCAAAATATTCGTCATGGGTGTCGTTTTCGTGGTTTTTGAGTTTGCTGAAGCCAATAGTGAGGTCAAAATGAAAATCCAAAATGGCGGCTGCAATAAATTTGGAATTTTGCTTCATAAGTGTCGTTTTCGTGGTTTTCCAGAGTGATAAAGCCAATAGTGAGGTCAAAATAAAAATCCAAAACTGCGGCTTCAAAAATCTAGTTTTAGTTGTAACTAATTATTCAGTCATCATTTGAGGTGTTGGTTACATATAAAACTAATTTTCCTTCTTAAATATCTAAATAAAGAACTGGATAAATAGATAATCTTTCAATAATAAGTTACCTGTATTAAATCAATTGAATTTTAATACATAATGATACAGTATTCACGGAAACGCATTTCTTGTGTCTTAACCGTATAGGATATTGTTTTTGCAATCTATCTGTCACTCACTCACTCACTCACTCATGCGGTCTCGTGATAAATAACATTGTTTATTTGGCAACTCATCACACTAAGTATATTATTGTCAAATAAGTATCGTGTACCTAAAATCAAGTAATAATTAGTAAATTTTAGTTTGATCGGAATAACTTAGATTATTCGAAGTTCCTTATGTATGATTTAAAAAAAAAACAATTTTTTGTAGCCGCCATCTTGGATTTACATTGTGAGCTCACTATCGGCTGTAGTACCCTCGAAAACTATGAAAATTACACCCATGATGAAATATCTGAAAATTGTTGTAGCCGCCATTTTGGATTTTTATTTTGACCTCATTATCGGCTTTATCGCCCTCGAAAAGTGGGAAAACGACACCCATGATGAAATATTTGAAAATTTTTGCAGCCGCCATTTTGAATTTTTATTTTGACCTCACTATCGGCTTTATCACCCCCGAAAAGCATGAAAACGACATCACTGACGAAAAGTTTGAAAATTTTCGCAGCCGCCATTTTGGATTTTTATTTTGACCTCACAATCGGCTTGATCACCCTCGAAAAGTATGAAAACGACACCCATGACGAAAATTCTGAAAATTTTCGCACCCGCCATCTTAGATTTTCATTTTGACCTCACTATTGGCTTCAGCAGCCTCAAAAACCATGAAAACGACACCCATGATGAAAAATTTGAAAATTTTCGCAACCGTCATTTTGGATTTTTATTTTGACCTCACTAGCGGCTTTATCACCCCCGAAAAGCATAAAAACGACACCCATGATGAAAAATTTGAAAATTTTCGCAGCCGCCATTTTGGATTTTAATTTTGACCTCACTAGCGGCTTTATCACCCCCGAAAAGCATGAAAACGACACCCATGATGAAATATTTGAAAATTTTCGCAGCCGCCATTTTAGATTTTTATTTTGACCTCACTAGCGGCTTTATCACCCCCGAAAAGCATGAAAACGACACCCATGATGAAATATTTGAAAATTTTTGCAGCCGCCATATTGGATTTTTATTTTGACCTCACTATCGGCTTTATCACCCCCGAAAAGCATGAAAACGACACCCATGATGAAATATTTGAAAATTTTCGCAGCCGCCATTTTAGATTTTTATTTTGACCTCACTAGCGGCTTTATCACCCCCGAAAAGCATGAAAACGACACCCATGATGAAATATTTGAAAATTTTTGCAGCCGCCATATTGGATTTTTATTTTGACCTCACTATCGGCTTTATCACCCCCAAAAAGCATAAAAACGACACCCATGATGAAAAATTTGAAAATTTTCGCAGCCGCCATTTTGGATTTTTATTTTGACCTCACTAGCGGCTTTATCACTCCCGAAAAGCATGAAAACGACACCCATGATGAAATATTTGAAAATTTTTGCAGCCGCCATTTTGGATTTTTATTTTGACCTCACTATCGGTTTTGTCACCCTCGAAAAATATGAAAACGACACCCATGATGAAAAACTTGAAAATTTTCGCAGCCGCCATCTTGGACTTTTATTTTGATCAAATCCAATCTTTTCTCATTTTAATATTAGTTTAGATATGACTACTTGTATTTTACTATCGTAAGTATTCGTAAGCGTCCACGCGCACAATAGAAATGGGCCATCTGCAGCGAGCTAGTCAATAAACGCACACTGATACAATTCGTTCGTAAATATTTGCACTAACACAGACAGACGCGCATAGTCGGTCGATAGCCGGAGCGTAGCAGCGAGCGACACAGCCATCCCGTCTCAATGCTAACGCACGACTGCCGCCCGCGCCCGCGCAGAGCCCCTCTGAAGCTCGATCTCAAAGTGGGGACATTTCCTTTGCAAATTTTAATTGATTTACATAAGCTAAGACAAATCTGTAGTACCTCTAACCATCGATTTTTCAGTGTAAAAATATTTCCAAACATCAAAGCCGTTTAGAAGTAATATCGAATTTCAGAAAAAAATAGCGTGTTGGTAAATATTTTTTTAAGGCAAAAGTATTAGCCATACGAAAAAATCCTTCTACAGAAATGTTGTTCATGAATCTATAGCAAACATAGGACAACGTAGGATCAGGAGTGCCGAGCGGTATATAATATCGTCAGGCTTTGGAGTTCCCATGTTATTGGGATAAACAGAATGGTCTAAACAGTTACAGAGAACTGTAATAAAAATTACAGTACACAAAAACAATACACTAGGTATACAAAAGACAATAATGGGTAAATATTAAAAACAGTCAATCGAACAAACCCTTTAGGGTCACAGTTCGTATAGCGGCCAAGCCACCCAACACAAAGTGTATCTACTCGCTATTTAGCAAGCCAACACAGCTATGTAAATATACAGCAGCGCTGTACCAGGTAAACCGACAGTTATGTCGGGAGCAGGTGCTCTGTATTGAGTCGAATCCGAAGACCGACTGACTAGCAAAACGAGTGCACGCTCTTTTATAGGATGATCGACAATTCTGTCCAATGACACACGTCAAGTGTTTACTTGATACAAAACACTAAAATACGCTAAATCTAATAAGTCCTGCATTATAAAGTAATCAAATAATACAAGAATAATTGTCATAAACAAACAATGGCGATTTCACAAAGTAAACCGTTTTAAAAACAAAGCAACACGTCATCCGTTGTTTTGAATAAAACCAACGGGTACAATTTATCGAAATAAGTTGCCAAAAATCAATTAGGGCGTACACCGACTACTCAATAAATTATGTTTCGATTTATAAGACAATAATTGATAGTAAAAATCACTGAAATTAATAATAAACACAAATCATAGCACATTCTGTTGACTACCCACAATTTTAATTTAACAACCATCTCCGACATATTTTTTACAGATCATTTAATCAAGCCGTTAATGAGAAATATTCTTCATAAAGTGACCGTATTACGGTACTAAACGAGAGTAAGGCCCTTAACCACTGCGCCAACCGTGCCGTCAACCATTGACTATATGACCATGAACCATTTTAGGGACCTTTATCTACCTAACTTGCAGGCCCTCATACTCGCAGATTGGCCGAAACTACGAAAATTATGCTACTTACTACCTAAAAAATTACTACCAAATATTGATTCTTCAATTTTCATGATTGCGCCTACCACTGTTTGTCTCGGCCCAAAAGTTGACTGGTAGATATTAAGTCCGCTTCTGTACATGTATATGCTTGAAGTAGGTATAAGTGATATACTTCAAGCCCATACATGTATAGAGTAAATAAATAAATACCTATGCCTGTTCATGTTCGTCTATGTCCGCCGTTGGTCCTGCGCTCGATCTCTCCGGTCTTGCCGAATTGCCGTCGGACTATGAGACTGAGGGAAGATAGAGTGACCTGTGTTTGCGCACACACTTGTGTACCATAATCCCCTTTATTCATAAACTTTGCTTGAAGTTAAGTAGGTAGTGATATAGCGATTGTTTAACCATACATTTTTGACGTTTAAATGTCACTTAACTTTAATCATCGTTTATAAATAAACCCGCGCCGAAGGCTGGTCTCCGCTGAGATTGGTCGCGATGGCCGACATGCGGTTTGGAGGTACCTATTACGTCAATGTAGTGAGGAGAAAGTAATGATACCCAATTATTTCAGCCGTAGACGCTCTAAAAACATAAACTAAAAGAAAGTAATCACTTTTACAGAACAATAACAAACAAAATGTCGCGATTCAAGACGATCCTAGTAACTGGTGGCGCAGGCTACATCGGCAGCCATTGTGTGGTGGACCTCCTGCAAGCTGGCCACGACGTCGTGGCTGTAGACAACTTCGCCAACGCAGTGGGCGATGATGATGGCTCGCCAGCACTACAGAGGGCGGAACAGATCACTGGCAAGAAGATACATTTCTACAGAGCAGATTTACTGGATAAGCCACAAATTAACGATATATTTGATAAGGTGAATTAGATTGCGTATCTCTTTTACCAGTTGTCAGACTTTCGTATTTCCTCTTTTTCCCTGACGTCTGCCATGACTTTCGGTGACGACATTACGGGTCCTGTGAGGCATGAAGGAGAGGACGTGATTGCTTGACACGGTTCCTCTAAATTCAATAGAACATACTAAACTAAACTTTCTGATCGATCGGCCAGGAGTTTTTGGTCATTTTGAGTCCGACTTTTGTCCTCCACGATTCCTGTAAATACCATCTGTCTCCAGCTATCTCCTATCTTGCTCAGAGTTCACTGTAAATGCTATAATATCAGTTTGTTTCCAGCACCAAATAGACTGCGTTATCCACTTCGCTGCGCTGAAGGCCGTCGGGGAGTCCATGCAGCAGCCGCTACTCTACTACCAGAACAACCTGCTTGGCATGCTCAACTTATTGGAGGTAAGGATTATCCACGTACCTACCTATAGTTCACACGTCAGCAATATAGAGGTGGCGTATCTGAAGAATCCAACTGTATTGCCAGACGAAAACCATTTTTAGGGGTTCTCTAGGTAGGTAGGTAGGTAACACGGAAAATCACACCACCCCTCTTTCTATCGGGTGGTTTCGTCTGAGTTAATGCATCATTACTCACACGATAGACAAAGATATTTATTCGTCGGATATGGTAGGTTCAAAGTTGCTTAGTAGAGTTATGTTCAGCCGGACACGTTCACCGCTAAAAGCGGCATGCGAATACGAGGGCGGAGTGATAAGTCTGGAAAAATTAAACAAGGAGTCATATTTATTTAATTATTATTATTTATTTTCGTTCAACGTAGTCGTCCTTGTAACTCAATGCACTCATCCAGCGTTTCTCTAGATTTTCGATCCCTTCCAGAAAGTACGACTTAAGGTAACTCTTCGAAATAGGCATTGATTTCGTGCATGATCTCTTCGTTGGAGCCAAATCTTTTCCCACCAAGCCATTCTTTTTCATTCGGAAACAGAAAGTAGTCGCAAGGGCGAATACGGTGGGTGAGAAAGCCTGCACTCATAGCACAACTCGTGCGTCATCTTGGTGGAAGAGGATTTTCTTCTTAGCCAAATACGGTCGTTTTTCACGTAAAATTTTGTCAAATTGGTCCAATAAATTGGCATAACCTAGAGAAGGGTAAAACAATTTTAATGGCGCATCATTAAAATCGTTTTACCCTTTTCTAGGTAGTCAATATGGATTATCCTACGTGCATCCCAAAAAACTGGGGGCCTACTCCGAAGTGCAAAGTGCGAAATGTTCGGATCGGACCGACACATGGCCAAACCGAATATTATTGAAAAATGAGAAAAAAGTTCGGATCGGCTCAGTTGGGTCGGGACCATAGTCAATATTCGAAAGAGTGTAGGAGTGTAGGATCGGAACCGACCGAACCAAATAGTAACTTCGTAGCAGGAAACGACCGAACATTCGGCCAATACTACTTCGGAGTAGACCTCCTGTAGCTATCACTTTATTGGCCGATAAAACCGCTTTGGCCTTCTTAGGAGCTGGTTTGCCGGTCGCAATCCACTGTTTCGATTGTTGCTTGGTTTCTCGGGTATGATGGTGGATCCATGTTTCGTCTACTGTTATAAAACGACACAAAAATTCGGTTTTATCCCGTTAAAACAACGCCAAGCCTGCCTCGTGAGTGGTCACACGCATGCGTTTTTGATCCGCGGCACCCATCGCGCGGATCGCTTCTTCATATCTAAATGTTGGTGTAAGATATTGCGAACATGTTCGTCTGAGATGCCTACTATCTCGACTATCTCCCTCACTTTTACTCTTCGGTCGTTCAACACTATATCGTGGATTTTAGCGATCATCTCTGGAGTAGTGACCTCAACAGGGCGTCGTGGACGCACAGCATCACTTGTGCTTGTGCCGAAAATCGTTGAACCACTTATGAATCATTTTAATCGACGGAGCAGTCCCCATAATATTTATCAAGTTTTTGTTTCGTTTACGTTATAGTTTTTTTGCGCAAAAAATAATGTTTAATCACGACACGAAATTCACTTTAACGCGTTCAGTTGTTTTTCTTTAATGGCTGTCAAAAAAAAACTAACCGGCAGTACTGGCTGAAAATTTTAATTTAGTCCTTCAAAAGAGTTGTGAACAAGGAGGTTCCATGTAATTTGCGATCATTTTCTTCCAAAATAGATTTTTACCAGACTTATCACTCCGCCTTTACAATATTACACGTGGGTATAAAAGCCAATTTATATACTACTTGTACTTTAAATCAAAGACATGAAATTATTTAAAAAATCTTTAAATCTCTTTGGTAGATATAGATGAAAAATTCCGCCAAATCTTTATCGCGGTCATGCAGTGTACGAAGCAGTATGAATAATAAATGTTTTGATTATGATAAAAAATAATACAGTTGAAAGATTCTATTTCTAATCTGTTGAGATTTTAAATTGATAATGATGATATTCGAAATTTATATTTGTTGTACTTTCTTATCGTAGAGATTACCTAATTAAAATTATCTCATTCCCAGTTAATCGCAAGAAATGCCGATAATTAGTTAGATCGGTACCCTGCTTATATTATATTTTATTCACCGGAATTTTTATAATATTTACCTTAATCACTTTCTTATCAATTGTGTGGCATTGCTTATTTTAATGTCCGATTGACTATCGACTCAAGAGGAAAGAATACCTTAAAAATAGCTTGTGAGGTTACTAGTATATAACTATTCCGCGACGTGTTTTTATGCTTTTATGGAGTCTTAATAATTCAAATGACCAACCTGACTGTCTTTCCGAGGTATTTTATGTTCAAAATTAAAGCCATTAACCGGCTTTCCCACTACTTACCACTCCAAGTCAAATTTTTGGATTCGGCAACCCCAACTACATTCATTGATTCATCAAGAGATTTCCCCTCTCGTAAAGTCTGTAGGCTATGACCTATTGTAGAACCTACACACAGAATCAATACATTCAAGACTCAATTAGCTGCATATTTAATTGGATCATAATTGCTACCGTGACGTCTGTGACGAACTTTATATAATTTACCTTAAGCATTGTTCTCATGTAAGTGACTTTGTGTCTTTTCTATACTTATAATAAGAATGTAAAAAAGTTGTGTCTGTACATTGAATATATTTAAAAAAGAATAATTGAGGGGGGTTAAGAAACAGTAATAGAATACGAATCTAATAAAAAAAAGTCTGTCTGTTTGTCTGTTTATCTGTTTGTCTGGTTGTACACGCTAATCTCTGGAACTACTGAACGGATTTGAATGAAACTTTTTTGTTATCTATCTACTAAACCTGGGCAACATATAAGCTATAATTGATTTTGGAAACTGGAACACCTGATGCAGAACCGCAACAGACCAGCTTAACTATAAGAGTTACAAAAATGACGCCATAGAAAAAAAAATTGTGTCTGATGAGCATTTTCTGCTGAGAGAATAAAATTGAAGATCCGGAACACCTGATGTGGAACTCTTAGAGCACAGCTAAACTATAATATATATAGGTTTGACATCTTTGCAAAACTTATTCATTCTGATGAGCATTTTCTGCTGCGAGAATAAAACTCGAAGATCGGAACATCTGATGTGGAACTCTAAGAGCACAGCTAAACCATAACTGCATAACAGACTGAACAACTTTTGCAACGATGTCATTCCTATATAGGAATGACATCGTTGCAAAAGTTGTTCAGTCTGATGATTATTTTCTGCTGGGAGAATAAAATTCGAAGATTGAAACATCTGATGTGGAACTCGGAGAGCACAGCTAAACTATGGCATATACAGACATGACATTTTAACAAAATTTGTTTGGTCTGATGAGTATTTTCCGCCGAGATAATAAAAATCAAGGATCAGGAACATTTGATGTGGAAATCACTTTATACTAATATATTAACATAAGCTGGGAGTACTTCCACGCGGTGAAGGCGGTAACAGTTTGGGCCTTCTTTTCGATGACGATAGTAAATCATTGAAAACTTGGCTTCACTGGCTAAATCTCCCATTTATGTATACATTTATCTTCGTGACACGGTGGCCTACCTGGTAACACAGGGGAGCAGTCACTTAGATCTTAATTGCAAAGTTATTAAAGTACATTAATAACCATAACCATGCCACGAAAGAGGTCAACTCTTTCGCAATGTTCGAAAGGAACTAAAAGATTGAAGATCATTAGATCCCAGGAATCGAATGAAGAACGCCAGGCAAGATTTGATGCTGTTCGACAACATCAGGCTGTATCTCGCTCCGCGGAAACTTCTTCAGATCGTGAAGCACGACTTAGCGCTGATCGTGAGCGTCATGCATCGTCTCGCGTTTCTGATACACACAAAAAGAATCACGCCTGCGTTCTCAGCGTATTTACGCATCTACATCTAGGTCTCTAGAGACCAGTGAGGATCGTGATGCGCGACTGACCGCTGATCGTGATCGTCATGCATTGTCTCGCGAGTCGGAAACATTCACGGAAAGCGAATCACGCTTGAGTTTCCAGCATATCTACACATCTATATATATAAAATTCAAAGTCCTGACTGACTGACTGACTGATAGATCAACGCACAGCCTAAACCGCTGGTCCTAGAGACATGAAATTTGGAGGGTGTGTTCTTCGTGAAGTGTAGGCATCCACTAAGAAAGGATTTTTCGAAATTCCACCCCTAAGAGGGTGAAAAGGGGTTAATTCGTTTGTATGAAAAATCTTACTCCTTGAGTTAATAAACTTGAAACTTGGCATGAATACTTATCTAAATAAATTATGAAGATTGTCAGTTTTTGTTTTTCTAAACTACCCCCTAATAAGGGATTGGGGGGTTTCAAAGTTTGTATGGAAGAATTTTAGCGCGCAGTCCGATTTACTCGAAACTCAGTATTTATACCTAATATTGAAAGTAAAGAATAATGTGTATCAGGGTTTTTTGAAAATCTACCCCTGACGGGCTGAAATGGGGTAGTCAATTTTTCAGGGGAGGATTTTACTGCATGGCTTGATTAACTCGAAAATTAGTATAAATAATCTTTGAGTCAAGTTATGAATACATCCCAAACTATTTTTTTAAATTCCACCCCTGTGGGGGTGAACAGCGGGGATACAGTTTATATGAAAAATCTTCTTCATTAGGTTAATAAACTTGAAACTTTTCAAGAATACTCGCCTAAGTAAGTAATAAAGTTTATCATTATAAGTTTTTCAAAACTACCCCTCAAAGGGGGATATAGGGGTGTTGAAGTTTGTGTGGAATAATTTGAATGCGCGGTCTGATTAACTCGAAACTCAGTGTTTATACATAAGACCAAAAATAAAGAGTAACATGTATCAGGGGTTTTCGAAAATCTACCCCTAACGGGTTGAAAAGGGGTAGTTAATTTTACAAGGGAGGATTATAATGCGTGGCGTGAATTGGTATAAATAATCTTTGAATCAAGTTATGAATAGTCCCAAACGATTTTTCAAAATTCCACCCCTGTGGGGGTGAAAAGCGGGGGATACAGTTTATATGAAAAATCTTATTCATCTATATACTTATAATAAATCTGTAGAAGTGAAAATTCTGTACATTGAAAATATCAAAAAAATAATTTACAGGGGGTGTTACTAGACCGACACCGAACCCAAAAATGTGATTAAAAAAATTTTTGTCTGTCTGTCTGTCTGTCGGTCTGTCTGTCTGTCTGTCTGTTTGTTCAGGCATCACGCAAAAACTACCGGTTCGATTACGATGAAACTTGGTATAATTATTCTTTAATATCCTGGGCACCACACTGGGTACTTTTTATCCCGGAAAAGTATATACAATAAAAAACAAACTTAATTTTGCGGTTCGATCCCTATACCCGATTACCACTGTCTGTACTGTACCAACCGCAAATACTAAGTTTGTCGTAGGTTGGGTCACCCGCAGTGGAGTTCATTTTTATTCCTTTTAGTTTTTAGAGTTATTTAGGTTTATTTTTATATGAGTCGTAGGTATAGATTTTAATTTTAAAGTATAGGTAGTATATTTGATAGTGTACGTAGTGACCGTAGGTTATTTTATAATACTGTTAGGTAGGATTAGTCATTCGTATAGATATTCGTTTTTAGGGATTTTGCTTATTTATTGAGTTTAGATTAGTTATCATCAGAAATAGGTTTATTTAGGTAGGTATTTAATTTTCTGTTATTGAGTTTTTTTTTTAATTAGGTAGGTACTTAGGTAAAGATATCATATAGGTACCCTCTTAATCACCACTAATGAGACACAATTGGTTTTCTACTGTAATTAGCCACAAAGGGCCCGCGAGAAAGATGGCATTCTGGGGAAGCACATACATTTTATCCTGTTAGCACGTTCCCGTGGGATAATTTCCGACATCCACGCGGGCGAAGCCGCGGGCAGAAGCTAGTTTAGTTAATAAACTTGAAACTAGGCAAGAATGCTTGCCTAAGTAAGTAATAAAGTTTATCATTATAAGTTTTTCAAAACTACCCCTCAAAGGGGGATATAGGGGTGTTAAGTTGTGTGGAAGAAATTGAATACACGGTCCGAGTAACTCAAAACTCAGTATTGATACTTTTGACAGAAAATAATTAATAATAAGTATGAAAAGTTGTCGAAAATTTACCACTGAACGGGACAAAAAGGGGTAATTCAGTTTTTAAGGGGAAGATTTGAACTTAAAACTGTATGTTACATTTTCACGCCTAAACCACTGAATTTCTGATTTGGCATAGAGATAGATGGCATCCTGGGGAAGCACATACATTTTATCCTGTTAGCACGTTCCCTTGGGATAATTTCCGACATCCACGCGGGCGAAGCCGCGGGCAGAAGCTAGTACACTTATAGGTCTCTAGAAACCAGTGAAGAACGTGATGCGCGACTGACCGCTGATCGAGATCGCCATATATTGTCCCGAACATGCACGCAACAAAATCTTCAGAATCTATTAGAAAGTGAGAGAGAGAGAATTGCTGAAGTACGGCATGAGGAGACAGAAGAACAGCGCAACGAACGCTTAAATTCTGATCGACTTCGACATTGTCTCAACAGAATGTCGGTATCATCTGAAGAATCTGATGAGTCTCAAGAAATTGTCCTAAGGCATCTTCCCTGGGTTGATAAGGAAAAGAGTGCATTTACGTATACTCCAATGATTGACTACGCCACATATGCTGCCCTTGGAGGTATGGTTGTAAATTGTTCTTTTTGTGAAGCTTCTAAATGGCCAAAAGAAGCAAATGGTATGTGTTGCTCAGGTGGGAAAGTGCATATTGGCATTTTACAAAATCCTCCAGATATATACTAAAATCATTGCTAACAGGTGACCATACACAGTCTAAATATTTCTTGGACAACATCCGTTCTTACAATAGTGCATTTCAAATGACATCTTTCGGTGCAAAACATTAGTAATGTTAACTAATTGATATTAATTTCATATCAGAAGGACCATTAGTAATGTTAACTAATTGATATTAATTTCGCTTCATAATTTCGGAATGAAAATAATTCTAGCTTTACCTATATTTTAATGAAGTTATAAACTACCCAGTCTACAACACTCAATATAAGTTTTACCAAACTTAATCGAAATTCTTTATCGGTTTTGACTGATTTATTGGCTGACATATCAACGCACAGTTCAAACTCTTGCCGAAATTCCTATCGGAACGAGAAAGGGACTGGATCCGCGTACGAAGTCGCGGGCAGAAGCTAGTTTAAGAATAAATATCTTTAAACCTAGAATCTAATTTAGCTACGTATAACGGCTCAGTCTTACTGCTTGCTTGCTAGGTTTATCTAAACGGCCGTTCGCACTTCGAGACTACCGTTACCAATACAATGCTCTATCTATAACATCAGCGTTATCCGGAGTGAGCATACTGCGAAATCTCTGTAGGTATGTAACAATTGGGGAGATAGGAGTTTGTCCTACACAGGCTGCATAAATTGCACATGCAATGCCCTACTTCCTTGTAGATTTGAATCATGCTATCGAACGCCAAGAAATATATAATAATAGGTTGGGGAAAAAGTTTCTTCGCATTTTTTAAGAAAATTCAAAACATTTTTTAATATAGTTTATTTACATTTAACTAAAGTATGTAGGTACCATTTTGTTGGATAACTTTTTGCCATCTTGTAGATAGGGACATGATCCCATTGCTATAGAAATTTTGGGACTTCTGATCAAAATACCGCGACAAGTGATTTTGGCAGTCCTCTCGTGATGTTAACCTGACACTGCCACTGCCTAAAGAATTCTGAAGAGACCGAAACAGGTGGAAATCTGAAGGTGCAAGGTCAGGACTATACGGCGGATGCATTAACACCTCCCAGCCAAACTCTCTTAATTTTTGCTGAGTGGCTAAAGATGTGTGAGGTCTAGCGTTATCATGATGAAAAACCACACCCCTTCTGTTGATTAATTCCGGCCGCTTTCTCTCAACTCCTTGCTTTAATCTCATCAGTTGTTCGCAGTAGAGATCAGAATCGATGGTCCTGCCTGGTGGTAACAGCTCATCTATTCTATACTTATAATAAATCTGTAGAAGTGAAAATTCTGTACATTGAAAATATCCAAAAAATAAATGGCAGGGGGTGTTACTTGACCGACACCGAACCCAAAAATGTGATTAAAAAAATTTTTGTCTGTCTGTCTGTCTGTTTGTTCAGGCATCACGCAAAAACTACCGGTTCGATTACGATGAAACTTGGTATAATTATTCTTTAATATCCTGGGCACCACACTGGGTACTTTTTATCCCTGAAAAGTATATACAATAAAAAACAAACTTAATTTTGCGGTTCGATCCCTATACCCGATTACCACTGTCTGTACTGTACCAACCGCAAATACTAAGTTTGTCGTAGGTTGGGTCACCCGCAGTGGAGTTCATCAGTGGCGTAACTACAGGGTGGCAAGTCGGCAAAATGCCACGGGCCCCCAGCCGGAAGGGGCCCCCGGTCAGAGGAGAATCCCAACTCCTAACATTTATAATTTATCATACATGTTTAGTAAAAAAAAGTTTTGTCTTTGATTTATTTTTGTTACATACTAATCAGTTGCATACACAAGTAAAAAACTCAAAGCATTTGTAAAAAAAAAAGTTGTAACCCAGTTTTAGAACGTATCCGATGCCACACCACAGGCCACACGCGTTGGTATTACCATAGTAAAAGCAAACAAGTACGACATCTTCATACATTCGCACCGCGCGCGGTTTGTATGTGAGCGCGCTCGTACGTATGCGTCGTCGCACGCACACACTGAAAAAATTTATCGCTGCTAAAGGTGCGCCAGTCGTGGCTGTGACGCCGGTAATATCGCCCGCACCCGCGCACGCTTCGCCGCTGCCCTGCTGCTCGTAATAAATAATTTGTACTTACGTGTACCTACCTACCTCCTTTAACTACAAAGACTTCAGAATCATTTCATTTTATTTGAATAAATAGGTACATGATTCAGTAAAACTACGTTTTTATTAGTCATATTTCGATCGAATTTTTCAAATAACTAAACAGATAAGATGACGTAGGCAATGAAAAAAATGTAGTCGGCTTCTGGTCTATGTACTTACACACGGCTAAACGTCAAGCTATATAAAACCAGTTTGTCTTGGCCTCACTTTGTATGATATTTTCTCACAATGAACGGTCAGCTAATATCTACTGGTTTTGCATAGCTTGATGTGTAGCCGTGTGTAGAAAAAATAATTAAAAAAAACTTTGTATTAAAGGTCCCTGATGCTTACCCTACAGGGGAACATTGTTTTGTATAGAGATTGACTATGCATTTTTGACGATTGAATAAAGTATAAGTGACAGCCCTACGAGTTTAGGCTATTATCGCTCGCTCGGGGCTTGAGTTACCTACTTGTTTGCTTTTATTATGGTATTACTGCGGATGTTCGGGGAATTCCCGCTGCGCGTCCCGCCAATTTGACGCTCACAGGGAATCCCTGATTCAAGTTTGTATATAAGAAAGACTCCACTATTCTATTATTACGCAAGCAGTTAGCAGTTTATTGTTGTAAGAATTGGGTGTTTGTTGCAAGTGAGGATATATTTCATTAGT
Organism: Apamea sordens; assembly: GCA_945859715.1. NCBI lineage: Eukaryota > Metazoa > Arthropoda > Insecta > Lepidoptera > Noctuidae > Apamea > Apamea sordens. The sequence continues at coordinate 6,862,094 of OX244002.1, forward strand.
CAATTGGGAAAATAGGTTGACAATGGCGCCGATTCCCTTGTTCACAAACTAAACTAAATTTAAGTTCAGTGCATCTTTTTCTTTCTGTTTCATTAAGAAAAGGACAGAAGACAAATACTAGTTTACTCCTGTCAAATTTAGATACTCCATAGCAAGTTTAGACGTGATTAAAAACATGGCTACTGAAAAATACATCAATTTACGTCAGGCGCTGACTAATTTTACAGGACTAAACTAATATTTCAGTGCATACTTACTACTACTGAACTTACTATATGTAAGTTCAGTGCATCTTTTTCTTTCTATTTCAGTAAATAGAAAGAAAAAGATGCACTGAACTTACATATTATAGTTTAGTTTAGTTTGTGAACAAGGGAATCGGTGCCATTGACGTATTTTTAGTAGTTTTATCGCCATGTTTTTAATCACGTCTAAACTGTCTATGGAGTATCTTAATTTGACAGGATGATTCGGATTTTTGATTGATGATTCGGATCAATTTTTTTTTTTGTTTTTCAAATCATTTTGACTACTCTATGTATCAATTAGATGCTGACTGTACTTTAAATTAGGTACTTTTAATTTAAAGTGAATTATTAGATAATCAAGTACCTAAGTATAATTATAAAGTTTGTATGTACCTACTTAACGTAGTGATTTATTATTGTACTCTTACGAGTAAAAGTGTATAAATAAGTAGGTATTATAAAATTAAAAAAGTATTATTATTGTTGGTTCAGCTTCTTTATATTGGGGGGAGGGGGCCCATCCGATTAATTTGCCACGGGCCTAGAACGGTATAGTTACGCCACTGGAGTTCATTTTTATTCCTTTTAGTTTTTAGAGTTATTTAGGTTTATTTTTATATGAGTCGTAGGTATAGATTTTAATTTTAAAGTATAGGTAGTATATTTGATAGTGTACTTAGTGACCGTAGGTTATTTTATAATACTGTTAGGTAGGTTTAGTCATTCGTATAGATATTAGTTTTTAGGGATTTTGCTTATTTATTGAGTTTAGATTAGTTACCTATCATCAGAAATAGGTTTATTTAGGTAGGTAGGTATTTAATTTTCTGTTAAACAGTTTTTTTATTAAATTAGTTAGGTACTTAGGTAAAGATATCATATAGGTACCCTCTTAATCACCACTAATGAGACACAATTGGTTTTCTATTGTAATTAGCCACAAAGGGCCCGCGACATAGATGGCATTCTGGGGAAGCACATACATTTTATCGTGTTAGCACGTTCCTGTGGGTAAATTTCCGACATCCACGCGGGCGAAGCCGCGGGCAGAAGCTAGTAATGAATAATGCCCTTCCAATCCCACCACACACACAGCATCACCTTGTTGCGAGTTAACCCGGGTTTCGCCACAGTCTGTGAAGCCTGACCGGCCTTTGACCACAAGCTTTTTCGCACGTTCTTATCGTACGTGATCCACTTTTCATCACCAGTTATCAGCTTCTTCAAAAATGGTTCGGTTCCATTACGGCGTAATAAAGAATCACAAATGAGTACACGGTTCATTAGGTTTCTTTCAGTGAGCTCGTGAGGTACCCAAATATCGAGCTTTTTTGTGTACCCAGTTTTTTTCAAATGCGCCAAAACTGTTTTGTGGTCAATTCCCAGTTCTTCAGCTACGTCGTAACTACTACTACTAATCTTGCTCCACTTTTTAAAAAAATGGCATCCATTTTATCCGTTATAGGGCGACCAGAGCGACGTGCACAAAGACATTAAATTACTTTCTTTGGAGGTGCATCTTCGACATCAAAATTTCCAGATTGAGAAAGCTTAAACCAAATTTGTGCTACTCTCACAGACACTGCACTAGGTCCTTAAACATCGCAAATTTTTTTCGCGGCTTGCGTTGAATTTTTACCTTTTTTGTAGTAAAATTTTAAAATATATCGAATTTCTTCATTAGATTCACTCATCTTGACAGTACGAAAAACAAATGAAAATCACACATTTTCCTAATTTGAATTTGGAATTATGTTCTTTAAAATTTAAACTTTCAATGATACCAAAATCAGCCAGATACAAACAGTATAACCAAAGAGATTTTATTACAAGTTCATACATACTATAATGCGAAAAGACTTTTTCCCCAACCTAATATGTATGTACTTAGTTTTTACCAAAACCTTCCTGAAATATGTCCCTGCTCTTCCCATTCCAGATAATGCGATCACACAACTGCTACCAAATGGTCTTTTCTTCATCCTGCACGGTATACGGCGAGCCGGAGTACCTGCCCATCACTGAGACCCATCCGACTGGCAGCATCACCAACGTGTACGGAAGGACCAAATATTTCATCGAAGAGATGCTCAAAGACCTTAGTGTTGCTGATGAGGTAAATTTTGTGTGCAATTTTTAATATTACTTAACTGTTACAAAGGTTACGACGTGGTGTTGGTTAATATTGGGCAGTTTCATCATGCATAATATTTGCGTACGGGTGATGCGGTTACTTTTCTACAAGGACTTATTGCACATGTTCATAGGAGTTTCTATGTGATAACTGATAACCGCAACCCTAATAACCGTAACCGCAACCGCCGTGTATACTGCCATGCTAAAGTTTGATTTTTAATTTGCTAGACTAAAATGACAGCCGCGATCAACCTCTTTTTTGCCAACATGACAATATTTAGTACCTTTAAACCTCAACCTATTTGGTCTCACAAATAAAAAGTCAGAGTTTAGAAGCGTAGCCTCAGATTTTCTTTCTTGTTCAACTTCATTTAATTACTACTTTACTATCAAAGGAACAATTTTTGAATCGAGGTTAGAAAAAAAATGTGCTAATATCAGCTAAATTAGAAACTCTCTAAATTAGCTTAGGATGTGTGATTTGTTTGGTAGCACAAGATTTCTTATAAACGAGCAATTCCCAATTACAAAAGGACCAGTTTTTACGATAGATATTCAAACCGAAAACGAGCCTTCACTTTACACTTTACGGAAAATGTGTTCTAGTAAACAGCCAACTGGTCAATGAGTACACTTTCTAAATGACATGCCTAGCCGGTATGGTTCAATACCGGTCTGGTTGGCCCACTGCCACGAATGTCAAGGTCGACAGACACCTACATAACCGTATCATCCGCGTAAATTATGTCATTTAAATGATTCCAATCACATATCTTTATAATGCTCTATTTAATATGCATTAATTTATCAATCTGTCGAGAAGGAGAAGATAATTATTATTTATTATTATATACTTAACTAGATATATTTTTCAAGCTACATTAACTGGTTCATATCCTGCTCTTAAAATTATGCACGATAGCTTAGCAATTTTATGGAAAATAGTTATTCTTATTTCTAAACAAGTTTGTTAACTTTTTTAGAAGGAACTATTTTCCATAAAATTGAAGATGCGAGAATAACTTCGTTAATCTTTAAACTTTGATTTAATATCTTTTTAACTTCTAGTGGTCAATTATGATGCTGATGACCTAAGTAGGTAATAATGATTGGAACTGCTCTGAAGCTTATGCAATGCTACAAAACGCTACATTGAACTATTGAACTTATTATATCTTCCTCAGAAATGGAATATAATATGCCTCCGGTACTTCAACCCGGTGGGCGCGCATCCTTCGGGCCTGATCGGAGAAGACCCGACCAAGGAGTTCAGCAACCTGATGCCATTCATGGCACAAGTGGCCCTCGGCAAGAAACCTGTGCTCACAGTCTTCGGAAACGATTATAATACGCCTGACGGAACTGGTAAGCAGATGTTTTATATGAGGGAAAGAAGAGAGGAAAAGAAAGTGTACTGTCTCAATCTTAATTCTTCTGCGTTTGCGCCTGAGATAGAAATATTTTTAAGTCATCCCTGTTTTGTCAAGATTCTAAATCTCTTTTGCTTTGGTAACGAGCGCAAAAGCGTTTCAAGTCAACAGCAGACCTGTCCCAGTTATGAGAGAAAAAAATATTTTAGCTTTGTTTTGTTTTCGGCCAATCTGATCATTCAGAATCGATAAACGAATTGAATTTGTTTATGCTCATACTATGTGCTTTGTCTTTGATTACAGGTATACGAGACTACATCCACGTCATGGACTTGGCGAGCGGACACGTTGCAGCACTGAACTTGCTCGGCAACAATCACGTTAAACTAAAGGTACCTATCTATTGATTCAATTCCTGGATTACATTCGGGTGATCCTCGGCATCAAGGGCCGCTATCCCCTTTGGTCTTCTGAGATTGGGCAGCAAAAACAGAGACGCAATGAACACAGAATTTTTGAACATCAAACATAAGAGAATTTTAATCCTTAATCTTAGGGGTCATTATTGAACACTTGCTATAATAGCGGATGTAAACACAGTGAAGGTCATAGTGGGTAGCAACCACCAATTTCCCAACACAAAAAACATACTCACATAGATAGATAAATACATACAAACATAAAACATAACACTCCATTTTTTGACCAGTCGTGTAAAAACCAAACGCGTCTCGTCTTCGAATTCATTGTCACAATAGCTTTCATTTTTAGGTGTACAACTTGGGCACCGGCAGAGGGGTATCAGTCAAAGAGCTAGTGGACGTGTTTGAAAAGGTGACGGGTACTAAGATACCTCTGAAGTACGTGGCCAGAAGACTGGGCGACATCACGGCCATGTGGGCGGATGCGACGCTTGCGAAAGAGGAGCTAGGCTGGTCGACCAAGTTGACCGTCGAGGAGATGTGTGAGTATAGAAATATAGGACTTTTCAATCAAATTGCGAACATGTTTCTAGCTCAATCAGAATCTGTGGACCACGAATCTATACTTATAATAAATCTGTAGAAGTGAAAATTCTGTACATTGAAAATATCAAAAAAATAATTTACAGGGGGTGTTACTAGACCGACACCGAACCCAAAAATGTGATTAAAAAAATTTTTGTCTGTCTGTCTGTCTGTTTGTTCAGGCATCACGCAAAAACTACCGGTTCGATTACGATGAAACTTGGTATAATTATTCTTTAATATCCTGGGCACCACACTGGGTACTTTTTATCCCGGAAAAGTATATACAATAAAAAACAAACTTAATTTTGCGGTTCGATCCCTATACCCGATTACCACTGTCTGTACTGTACCAACCGCAAATACTAAGTTTGTCGTAGGTTGGTTCACCCGCAGTGGAGTTCATTTTTATTCCTTTTAGTTTTTAGAGTTATTTAGGTTTATTTTTATATGAGTCGTAGGTATAAATTTTAATTTTAAAGTATAGGTAGTATATTTGATAGTGTACGTAGTGACCGTAGGTTATTTTATAATACTGTTAGGTAGGATTAGTCATTCGTATAGATATTAGTTTTTAGGGATTTTGCTTATTTATTGAGTTTAGATTAGTTATCATCAGAAATAGGTTTATTTAGGTAGGTATTTAATTTTCTGTTATTGAGTTTTTTTTTTTAATTAGGTAGGTACTTAGGTAAAGATGTCATATAGGTACCCTCTTAATCACCACTAATGAGACACAATTGGTTTTCTACTGTAATTAGCCACAAAGGGCCCGCGAGATAGATGGCATTCTGGGGAAGCACATACATTTTATCCTGTTAGCACGTTCCCGTGGGATAATTTCCGACATCCACGCGGGCGAAGCCGCGGGCAGAAGCTAGTTAATAATAAAAATACCGAATACAAACGCTATTTGTCAATAATCTTGCAAGAAAAAATTAAGAAAATTTCTCTGGCAGTCTTGACGGACTAGAATGCTCAACGAGCTGACTGAGCAAACATTGCTCTTGCTCAGTCAGCCCGTCGAGAAAGTTGTGAAAGCAGTGAAATACCTAAGAGTCACTTTTACACAAAGCAGTTGGTTTTCAGAATCAATTTCGACATAACAATCTAGACAAAACGTGCAATTTTATAAGCTTTTTCATAATTTCTAGGCACTGACTTCTGGCGATGGCAGACGATGAACCCGGACGGCTATCCCAAGAAGAGCAAGAAGACGAGTGTCATCGTCAACGTGAACGGCAACAGTTAACATGCATTTCATATCCATTCTTATTATTTATAGTTCATTATTAAATAAGTATACTGACTATTTATAACACGGTGTTTTATTGCCCTGGTATGTCTAGTTAGAAAGTTTGTCATTCAGTGGTGTGCAGAAGTATACTTTGGTCATACTTCAGCGGACTTATTATTAACTATTTCTGCCCGCCACTTCGTCTGCGTGAAATTCCTTGTTCCCTAACCCTACTTCGTTTCCACTTAATATTCATTCTGACTTTTTTTCTTTTTGCTCGGCTCCTAAGCGTCATAGCGTTGTGTTAAATAAATGATAGCCTTCCTCTAGAATTAGGCTTACAAACGCAAAAAGAAATCAACAATTCCAGAGATTAACGCGTTCAAACCAACACACAACAAACCCTTTAGCTTTATTATTAGTATAGTATAGATTAAGATGAACAGACGATACCTACTAAAGAATTGGTACGTACGCGAGGTATTCCTTCAAGGATGCCCTTAGCTCAAGAGGTTGAGATCGAAGCTAAATATTGAAATCATTAAAACAATGAAGGAGAAGGAGGTAAGGATTGTATCAAACCTGTAGCAACTGAAACTTTAACGAAGTTCCCGTAACGCTTGTCCAGTCATTTCTGGGTTTCCAAGCTTACGTTCAGCAGTGTACTGCTATTAGGTAACGGATTCAACAATAAAAAAGATAGTGTTGTATACCTGTTTCTTTATTTCTATTCACGTTATTTCTTCATACAAAGAATCATGCTGCCATTTCAGTGGTTCATAGCCGACACTTGTTGTATTCGGTAGTAGATATCTTGCAAACAGTTCTAGGGTCTGTGGATTTTCTGTCTTGACAAAAGGAGATAAAATATCTGGAATACAAACATAGAAAAGGATTAGTTTGTAAATCTTGCAACCATTACGAGAATTTATAAAACAATAGATAAACTGAAGTTTTCATTGCTATCTACAAGTTATGTTACAAATGTTTGGATATTTTTGACTTTCTGACTTTTTATCTAGGTGAACATGAAGTTGTTCTCTTATGATGAAGGTGAAAACCGCCGAGAGGTTTAACAATAAATGGTCCCTGAAAAATTCCTTCGCACAGTGAGCTTAAAGCTGTCTTACCTAATAACGGCGGTTTATGTGAATGCAAAGCACTGGGCACACTGACAACCAACTGACAATCCGGCACATCATTCACATCCCCAACTCTTCCCAATATTATCCTCTCATAAGGCTGCTTCTTACTACCAGTCCCAAAGCCACATAAAGGCTGCAAATCTACCGTAACTTTCAGCCAGTACCAAGTAGCAATATATTCTACTCCCCATTTTGGAAATATTGTGTTTTTTACAGCGGCAATATTGCTTGGTGCGTTTGTACACCAAACTGCAACTAGGCAGTTTTCTGAAAGGAGATTTTGTACTGGAATTGCTGCTATGTCTTCGTTGTACATCATTGAGTAACTAGAAAAGAAATTTCAAATATAAATTATCTTGTAAGCCTGTATTGGTCCACTGGTGAGCTATCTAATGGGAATTGGTCCTTAGCATTTTGCAATTTATAGAGTAAGTCTTTAAGGGGGAGCGCCAGGGTATCCCTAGGAATTCCATGTGAAAGAATTAAATACATATTTGGAGGCATGAGGAACAGGGTGTAAACTTCACTCATCCTCCATAGAAAAGGGAGGATCCTCCGACCAGACGGGTGTTGTGTCTGGCGGGCATTTCCCCAACGATTGATGTTGGGAAATTGTATCTATGCTAATTGCGCGGTAAACTCTGCTTGCGAATGCAGGATTTGCGTTACGTCAGTATGACGCGTTGTTCGCATGTGGCGTTATAGATACCGCTACACATACTTGGCATAAGTACAGAGATTTAAATTTTGTTCAACATACAACTTGACACTGACCTGCAAATTGCAAAAAAAACGTAAGTAAACTAGAATTTCGTGGGCTACCCTAGCACTGGGGTTTAAAATAATTGTATAAGTTTGTCCCAATGGAGAAGTGGGTCCAAATAGTTGTACTAAAGGACAATTTTGCCCCATTGGGGGGTTCAATTACTAGCATCTAGGAACTAGTTCTTGACCAGAAAAGGTTCAATTAATTGTGCTGATAGAAAGAGTTCAAATGTTTGTACCTAAGGACCAATTTAGCTCTTCTAAGATTAACTTATGTCAATATAATATGTGCAGGGTATATTATTTTACCTTAACTTATCATTAGCACTCTTCAGCCTCCTAATGTACTTGTTCCACCAGGGTGGATCTGCCACAAGTATGTCAAACTTACTGCCATCTAATTTCAGGCACTGATCCTTCACACATCCACAGTAAAACCTGAACAAGTAAGTGAAGGTGAATATTATATTGCTGCACTCTTTAAAGTGCAGAAATAACAAAAAAAAAACATGTATTTTTTGCAGGAAACAATTACTGTTAAAATAATTATCTAATTCTTAAGAAGATTCGAAATGTTTTAAGAAGATTCTTGTTGAATTAAAACAATATACAGGGTGTCAGGAGCGTCGACGCACAACCTGTTACCATGGATTCATTCAGTATATGATTCTAAACAACCTTTTAATGAAATTTTTCACTGGTTATAAAAATAATATGTCTACACACATTTTAACTGTGTGCAAGTATTGCAGTTTTCTATGAAACAGCTGATTTTTGTTTTGATAACCGACGAACATTGTCTACACTAGGGGGTCTAAATTCAAGTGCTGAATTCTTTGTTACAGTTTGCAAATCAATGTCTCTGCCACCCTGTATAATATAATAATAATATGCCTAATAATAAAAAGTAAAGTAAAATTATTCTTACTTTTAATTAAACAATACCTTGAATTGGGTGGTATTAAGAAATTATTCTCTTTCACCCTACATTTTAAAGAAGAATCAGCATTATTGCCACCCTTCACACCCATTAGGTCAAAAACGGTGGCTTCAAACAATTGTTTAGATAGATCTCTGACATCTGATGTATCCAGTAATTTGTATTTCCTGTTCAAACTCGCTTTTATCTTTGGAGGCACTTCTTGAATGAATCTGTCGTAAATCCCCTTTACTGTTGCTGTCTGAAAACGTGAAAGAATATGTGAATGAATCTTCAGGAAATGATAACAAACTACAGGTATGTTAAATATTTTGTACAACAATAATATTAAATGTTTGAGGGGCTTATGGCTAAATACCGCATTTTGCCGAGGACCCTGGAAATCTGACAACCAGTCTTACCCAGGGGTATTGTATTACTCAGTAACAAGGCAGTCGCTCCAAGTAAAATACTGCTGCATCCGGTTAGACTGGAAGCCGACCCCAACATAGTTGGGAAAAGGCTAGGCAGATAATGAATAAAAATGAAATGTTCCAAATAATTCAACCCAAAAGCAGTTTAGCTTACCTCTTCTTGCAAACTGTCAGAGTTGTGTGTCCTTTTCCTGTTGCTTTGGTTTTTATCAACATTTATAATAGAGAACAGTTTTGCTAACATACTTAATGATTTTGTTTCATTTTCGTTAGTTAAAATATTTTTATAAACGTTGGTGATAAATTCTCTGTGGTCAATCAAGTAATAATCACGATTCTTATAAATTAAAGTCATTTTGTGTTTTTCTAGCTATACAAGTGCAAACTTCTGTAGAATGTTTATTCAAGGGTCAAATAAGGCTATTGCCAACCGCAAAACTGTAATACTTTCAGTCTCAATTATTTGGTTTATTATGATTTACGATACGATCAGCTGGATGCACTGGAAAATGAAAATTATTGGGAATTGACAATTTTTGATTGATTTGATTTCTTTTATTTTGGTTGCTGTCTTGCTCACACTACACTAAACGACAAACGTTCTGATTCTCTGTCCTTGTCTAATTTTTTTTAATGACAATGAGAATGACACAACTTTTTCACAAATGACAGCAAACTTTAAGATTGCCAACAATAGATCAAATAAGATTAATGGTAAAATAAACTGTTATTTTAAAATGTTCTCTTCAATTGCGTATTTATCTAAAAGACGTCCTATCTTACCTAGGTAGATTTATGAGTGATTTCATTTAAAAATTCAGACGTAGACAAAGTTTAAAAACTAAATTTCGTGAAGTTTAGTGAAAAACATCCGAAATTAGGCTTGTAAGCGAGGAGCAAACTTACTATGCTTTTATGTAATTATGCTAAACATTGTTCACTCGAGTAGCATCTGCTATATGTATATTAATAAAACATTAGGTCAATAAAATTAGACGACAAAAATCATTGACAATATTGTATTTATATTTTTGTTAGATTTTATTTTTTACTGCTCAAGACAAGACCCGTTATGTTGCTGTCTTGCTGTCAAGTTATCTGTCAAAACGAGAAATCAAGAGGACTCGAAGTAGGTACTCGAACTCAAAGCTAAAAGCAAATCAAGTTGGAAGATTCACGATCGCTTCCTACGCTAATTCAACAGTTTGTTGTTTAATCAGTTAGCACGAAATATAAGAATTTGCAAATTGCAATCACGCGCATTATATGTGATCAGATTCGCTGAATAGCTGTTGAATTCGGAAGTTTGTTTTGAAATAGAAATAATAATTTTTTGAAGAAGTTGATGACGATGTTTTGTATTGGAGGATCTTTTATTTAGATCATGGCTGCTAATAAAGGTAAGTCTCTTTTATACATTTGTTATAACTTAATTTCTTACTACGTATTTTAGTAGTAAAATGTTCAACTTTTATGACGGCCTTGCTACTCAAGAACGCCGACTCGGTTTTTGTAAATAACTATATTTTACTAAAAAATATAGCCTTCCGGTTTTTCCGGTTTACCAGTGACTTATCTAAGCTGTATTATATTACATTCTAAACAATATTATATACTCTTTTGAGTGTTGATAGTTTATAACTTGAGTAAGCATCATGTTATGAATAAATGTAATTAGATATTAATTTATTTCATGTAGTTTTTAAAAAAAATTACCAATACTCACTGCTTAAAAACTTATAACTAAGAGTTCACGAGAAAACATAAATTAAATTGTTTTCTATAATGAAAGTTTACACAATTAAAATAAATAATCCAGAACTTATGGCTAAAGTATTAGTTAGTTTGTTTATTAGATTATTTATAAACCTTAATTATTAGTAGGAAACAATTTGTTACTCGGGACAGGTACTATTTTTTTTTTAAATATCTTTAAATAATGGAGAAATGTTGCTGGTTGTTACATTTATTAAAAGTGATAAAAAAATCAATAAAAAATTAAATGAGTAAAATAAGAGTATAATGAGTAAAATTATAATTTATAAGAATTGTTAGGAATATTCATGTTAGCTAATCCCAACTCTGAGCTAGTAAAATTTTCGGTTCAGCTTGTATAGTAGGTAAGGACTTTTATGTGTCATGTCCTATGTGGTGGTGGTCTGGTCCTGGTCCTTGCTTTTGTTTGTGAAAAAATAAAATAGTATTACTTTAAAAGGTGGTTTTATAAAATATTAAAAAAAAAAATATGCTAAGAATACTTTAAAAAGAACTTCTAGAATATATTTACTTACTTAAATATTAAATTAATAAAAAATTAAAAGCCATTATAGGTTAGTATTAGGTAGGTATTTATAATGAATATAAAAAAATAACATAACTAAACAACATATTTTGAGAAAATTAGCAATGAGGTACCAGAGCATGAAATAAATAAATATAAATTATAAAATATTTAAAAATAATAGTAAGTAAAATAACAGTTTCAAATAATTTGATAGAAAATAATACAAAGTATTTTATACCTTTTTATTATACATGTTTTATTTTTGTTAGGAATAAAGGCATTATAATTCCTCAATGCAGGACCATAATTTTATCATGGTTTTTCTGTGAAATATTGATAAAAATTTGTGGTGTCATACCGACACTAAATGTTCAAAACCCCATATCCTTTCAACTCTTACATTATCTTATCAGTACATAAACAAGCTGACATCAGCCTGAGGATTACTTCTGAAGCTGATAAACAATAAATTTAAAACAGTGCTCTACTATTTAAATAACGAAATATTTATGTGCAATGAAACTCAACATTACATAATAGTCGAGACAGTTGGACCCTTCCAGCATTACAATTGCGCCATCTAAAGTACTCTCAACAAAAAGATAAAAAAGTCGCATTCATATTAACAAGTCCCGACACAGAATATTGAGCACTGTTTCATTGAAGGGAACCATAAAAGTTGTACGAAGTGGAGATCGGGAGCGAATATTGATTAGGGGTGGTTGCGCGCGCGAGCGGCGCGGCGGGGGTAGCCGGCTGCGCGCGCCGCCGCCCGAGTGCGCCCATGTGGTGCCACCGCTGCGACCCTCCATTGCCATCCCAATTATACACTAATGTTAAAATCCAGCAAATATCAAAATTCCTGCCTTATTCGCCCACGACCGCGCCACTCCATCATGTGAGCCGGACCGCGGCCGCGGCCTAACGCATCCTCACATATTGCGAGCAACAACGTAAAAATCAATAAATCTCCCAGTGAAACTTGGATATTGCATTTTCATATGAACAGTGGCTGTAATGTAGTCGCGCAACGGTGTGGAGTGTGTTCCAATAGTGTATTTGTATTTCAGTGAAGATATAAAAAGTTACCGATGTTCAATCACAAGTTACCGACTGACTTTCCAATGCAAACCCTTCGTAAGAAAACCAGCCCTTGCAAATGTGAGTCCGTAACGCTAATGTTAGATCGAGCAGCTTCACGATCACCATGTTTTTCTATACTTTTGATATTACGGTAATGCGGTGTTATTAGATAGCGCTAATTGTTCCCGACCACGTTATTCGCATATCTTAGCTTTATTATATTTTGCGGTTTATGTTGTAACCTGCATGGATCGGCTCAGTATTATCACCCTACTAACTAAAAGGTGGACTCAGCAGCGTGTAGCTGAGTGACATGCTAGTCCATTCATAATTAGTGATCCCCGTGGTGTTTTGGACAGAGGGTGTGTTGTGGGCCCGTGGCGGATGTGGAGCGGCGGTGCGTCGGGGGGACTAACTCCATAACTTGCTATTTGTCGGTTTGTACGGGAATTATGCAGGTGTGTCATTTCCAGCACCTCTTGCGGCAGTTCGGTGAGTACATCAGTCCTTAGATACGACAATCATGCTTGTGTGCTGTGTATCTACGTATGTACCTTTGTATCAATGTCATCGCATGTACTCACTCCTTCATTATTCCTGTTGTCTGCTTCGTTTATTATTTTTAATTAATGCCGCTACAGTATTCGTTAAAAACGTTGCCCGCTAAATTATCTTACGTATTAATTTAGAATGAACAGGCAGTGTGTGTACGTCTGTTGTATTTTACGCCAACGATTTAGAGCACATTCGTGTTATAACTGTGCTGATGACCCTCTGTTAATTTCTTATGTGTATCGCTCTATGTAAAAATATTGAAAGAGGGTTCGGTGGGGCAATTAAGAATTAAAGGCTACATCTACGCTCTCTATCCGCTCAAGCTGCAATACCAATCAAATCTGCAATATTATCGCGTTTTAACTGCCGGTTGTAACTGAGCAAATAGGTTTAGAAACAAGATGCCGCTCTTACTGTTTAGTAACATTCGGTAAATAGAACTTCAACAATATAACATCGAATTCCGCGACTAGACTAACATCTTATCCTCAATAACAAAGCATGCTCTTTCGTAAATAACATACATACCTCTATCTACATATGTATATGTATGCAATGATTGCGCAGTTTGCATACAACATTCTTAAAGTATTTTTGTTTCCTCACACTTGTGAAAGAGAAGATTTAAATAAAACATTACTTTGAATCTTCAGTTCAAAGAGGTCACATCCAACAGGTACCAGCCAGTGCGACACTCGTGGTTCTAAATTTAAAAACAGGATATTCAATTAACTGGGAATGATGGACCGTAAACAGGGGCCAAAATAGGACACCCGCGCTCACTTTTATTTCGCGCTGAACTTCAGCCGCGGTGTTGTGCTCTCGAAAAAATATAAGTAGTGTAAAAATAAAACCATGACATTGAAAAAAATTGAATCAAAAAGTTTAATTAGCAAAGGTGATATGCAAACTACTGTTATGTGTGTGCACTTGTGCTCGACTAATGTGCTTTGTTATATATGTATAGATCGCTGGTTGACTTGCTTAGTTTATAACTCTGGTACCTACTGTTTACGATTGTCTTTACGCTGCTTTTATTTCCGCGACCTATGGGTAATCGAGCTGATTATGCCGACAAAGTAATTTATGTGAAGTCCTGATTTATTCTGAAAACAATGCTGTTGAACGACATTGGCATTAAAGTTCAAGTCATCGGCCCTAGTAAGATATGAGTGTCTGTTTTTGTGTGAGTGTGTGTGTGTCTTTAGAGTCGTTTTTTGTGTACGTCATGTGTAAACCAGCAATGGGTTCTTCTTGTAGGGTCAGCACGTAGACCGAACCGTGTGTCAGAGAATTTAAAAATAGTGACCGCAGGAAAAGAAAGCTCCAAGTTCCAGTTCTCTCGACTACGTCATTACAGGTCAATATTCCCTGGCAAAGGTTTCCTTCTTTCTAATAATATTTTAAAATGACTTTAAACAGACAAGAACGAGCCGGGCCGGTTCTTAGGCGAAGGCGTTTCGTTTCGCGCGAAGCTGATCGGTGTACTAGAAGTACCCGAGGCCCGGGGCGACAGGATGTGCCAGGAAGCCCTGGCTGACCTGAAGATGGCCATCAGAGCCGCTGGAGAGCATAAGCAGAGGATACAGGTCCACGTCGCCATAGATGGTCTGAGGCTGCGCGATGATAAGACAGGGGTAAGTTATAAAATAAATAAAGATTTATTGTTCAACTAGGACTAAATTACATGGCAAAGTAATATAATAAAAAGCACAAGCATAAAGTTTCCTAATTTAGTTAGTGAGTGCCGTACTGCTCTCCTAGATAAATGTTACAAAATGACCTGTGTTTAAGAGAAACAATTCCGATCCCCGTCATAAATGGTTGACTTATAACAGCACGTGATAAATATGTATAATTATAAATTTATGTATGCAACTAGAAATAACAATCTTAAATTCACTGACAGACAACACACAGATTGAACCACTGGCTCTAGAAGCTTGGAATTTTGCATATTCCGCGTAATACGCGTGCCCCCGCGTATTACGCGGCCACGGCCACGCCGCGCGGCCAGGTCGTCGCGGCGAACTAATTCTTCCGTGACATATGCAAGTGCGCGCACTAGACAGCCAGCGGCCAGCGACCACGTATTGGCCGCGGGGCCAGCAGGATCATCGCGACCCGCACGCGGCCAGTTGGCCGCCGCGACCAAATGTCGAATGGCGAAAAAATCATTCGAAATGGTGCAATCCACCATTTCGCAATGAATGTTGTTGGACTGTCAAAATGAAAGACATTGCTACTGTTAGTGTGTTACGCAATTACCCCGCCGTATTATAGAACGTCACTCAAGACTTAAGGATTATGTACGTACTTAACACTAAGTTCTATATTGTAGTGTTTGAGCCATACACCTCTTTAAAATAGTGGCAGTCTGTGGCCTGTATTACAAAACTTTTGTAGAATCCCACAATTTCATACATTTTGGTCATTGGTCTATAATATTTTCGCCTTCGGATGCCTTTGCTGTCAATGTACGAGTGTCTACTAAAGGCATTATGAATTTATGATGTAGCGATCTATGACCATGTTCTTTTTCTATGTCCTATTTATTATAACATAGATGGCTGAAACATGTGTGGCGCCGAGGCTATTAAGAGATTGGGTCACGAGGATATAAAGTAGGACTCATGTGTGTTCTAGTAACATTTATGCGAGTTATCCGTTCGCCATTTATGAACTAGATATAAATCCAATAGCTGTAAATTGATTGATGGTTAAAGGATGACGATCCAAGTATTTTTGATGCGTGGGAATGAGAATCCATGTGGATACTTTGGCGCAAGCATGTGATATAATCTTTGAGGTTAGAGTACAAGTACCTGCATAAGTAATTACGGCTTGTCAATCTGAGCCAACATTGGCGCACAACTCATACAGATTTATCCAATATTCCAAATGATATTTCGTTAATCCACACACCGGCAATGTTTGGTCCAATAGTTGGGGTCAAAGAAATCCTAGTCTTTAATTGTATATTATCTATTAGTACTCCCTGTAACTGCCCCGTTGGTCCCTTGGTTGTATATGCGACTGCTGAACGTGGGGTCCTGGCTTTGATTCTCGGCCCGGGCAAAGTGCTATTAGGTTTTACATTAAGGATTTCTCAGTAGGAGCCCGGACTTTGATAGTTGGATAGCACGTAAAGCCGTTGCTCCTGCGTCTGATCTCCCCCCGGTCGTGTCGGATTGTCATCCCATCGGACTATAAGAGTAAAGGAACAGAGAGTGCACCTGTGTTCGCGCATAAACTTGTGCACTTTAATATCTCCTGCGCACTTGGCTA
Organism: Apamea sordens; assembly: GCA_945859715.1. NCBI lineage: Eukaryota > Metazoa > Arthropoda > Insecta > Lepidoptera > Noctuidae > Apamea > Apamea sordens. The sequence continues at coordinate 6,878,565 of OX244002.1, forward strand.
ATCTCGGTTGAGATTAGTCACCGTGGCCGAAATTCGATCGGGAGAATTTATTTATTTCTATTTTTTATCTACTAGGACTCCCTGTATCACCACCCCGTCCACAAGATATCGTTCATCGCTCAAGACATGACGGACTCCAGGGCTTTCGGCTACATATTCGGCTCTCCCGACACTGGCCACCGATTCTTCGGCATCAAGACTGATAAAGCTGCTAGTCAAGTAAGATATAGCCATTAAGCATTATCTTTTGATCCTTAGTCAAATAAAAAACTTGAGAGGTGTCAAGGCACACCCGGATGGAACGAAGTTCAAAGAGAGAGAGCGAGACAGACAGAGAAACACGCGCACGCCGCACTGCTTACAACTATAGCAAAAAGTGTCGTTCTAACTTTTGGTCTTAATTTTTTCCGTCTAGCCCCCTTTCGCAACGCGCGATAAGGAACTTCGTTCCAGTCAGTCAGTGGTATCAGCCCCGACTTCGACGCCAATAATGCCTATAATGTTCCCACTGCTGGCACACAAACCTCCTCTTTATGAGAGAGAGAGGGCTATAATCCACCATGAGGGCCCAGTGCGGGTTGGTAGATGTCACATGTCTTCGAAGTTTTGGTTCTAAGACATGTCGGTATCCTCACGATGTTTTCTTCACCGTTTTGAGTGTAGCGGTGATGAAATTAAATAAACAAAGTAAAGTGCCTGCCTGGGTTCGAACTCACGAACTATAAGAGCGGTTTCGCACTACGTCCGATTATAATCCGAATTCAACATCCGAGTTTAATCCGAATTGGGAATGTTCTAAATTCGGACGGACTGAGTTCGGATGTTGTGCGTAACCTTTCATGCAAATAGTACTATGGCTACTTCGGATCGTCATTTCTCGGATTCGGATCGGGAGTAGTGCGAAACCGCTCTTACTCGTAGGTTGGGGCCGATTCCACTGGGCCTCCACTCTGCTCTGAAACATGCCGAATGAAAGGCAAAAATGAACAAAACGTAAAGCGTCTGGTATCGGCTGACTGATATTAAAACATTTCTGTTATAGGTAGTAATAGCGATGAGAGACTTATTCCAAGTAGTATTCGAGCTCAAGAAGAAAGAAGTGGAGATGGCGAAGCAGCAGTTGGAAGGGAAGACGGTAACCAGCAGCTTAGTTCGACACGCGACCAATGCCTCCACTGAAAGTAAAACTAAGGTAATTTTTGGCATTTGGAACATTCTTAGGATTATTATACAGGGTGACAGGGAAACTCGACGTGTTCCTTCCAGGGCGTGACAGTGTGACCCATTTGCAACAATTAAGCACCCCATAAACCCTATGCGAAAATTCATGGAATCCGAGAAAAACCGAATTTCATGTTTTTTTGAAAAGTTCCCAGAAATCGTCACTAAATATCACTTATCTCTAAATTCTCTAATTGAGTGGCGTTCATAGCCATTCCATTGACTACCTAATACTTTAACACACCTATTGATGTAACCAAATTTTCTAAAATATCAAACAGTTAAAAGTTAAAGTAAGAAGTTTATTAACTATTTTCAAAAATCATCTACGTACACGAACTTTGACACCAGTTATCTCAAAATTTTACTATGACACTAAGCGTACAAATTACGGGGAAAACATCTTCATTTAATCAGCTATGCAACGAGGTACAAATGTTTCATAAATGTTTAAAGGTGCCGATGAAACAGTCGATAATGTTGGCAAAGGTCGAATTTGCAAATTGTTGAAATATTTTAAAATTATGTGATAATCGAATTAATTAACTGGTTTATGTTATCCCTTTACCTCCTCACCACCCAGCAATCATTTTTACGTCACGAAGCTAGATCGTCGCAAACAGGTGGCAAGCTGAGACGCTACTTTCGAGTGGTTAGTATTACTCGTAGTTGATGAGCTAATCACTGATCACTTGTCGCTTGGTTCGCGTGTGATTAAGCTGCTGTGCACGTACAAACTCTTAATTCTATAATAAAAATAAACTTTGAGACTTCGGTAAAAGATATAACTGTTTACTAAAACGTCCACTGGCAGTACCAGACGAGTTAAGATGCTCTAAGTAACCAACAGCAACTACATTCATAATTTCTTAAGGGGCTTGTGAAGCACATAATTTTATGTCATGCAAGTAGCTCGGGAGAGGCCAAGGTCCAGCTATTAATTGCAATTAGATTAACTTAATTAATTGGATTAGACCATTACTTTGTAAAAAGTTGTCTTACGCATAAATTTGGTAGCAGCGAACTCTTTTCTACTAATAACAACAATCATCAATCCGTCGTCAAAGATTAAGGCAATGTGCTTTTTTTATCTTTCTATAAAAGACAAAAATATGATGTGAAGAGTCTACCACATTGCAGATTAATGACATGATAAATAAAAGATTCTCAAAAGCTTAAAAAACCGAAGTATGTTTGAATAGTTTATACGTGCACAGTAGTTTAAAAATCCGAACTAAGCGACAAGTGATCGGTGATTGGCTCATCGACTGCGAGTAATACTTACCACTCGAAAGTGTGGTCTTAACTTGCTGGGTGGTGCGGAGATAAAGGGATAACATAAACCAGTTAATTAATTCGATTATCACATCATTTTAAAATATTTCAACAATTTGCAAATTCGACCTTTGCCAACATTATCGACTGTTTCATCGGCACCTTTAAACATTTATGAAACATTTGTACCTCGTTGCATAGCTGATTAAATGAAGATGTCTTCCCCGTAATTTGTACGCTTAGTGTCATAGTAAAATTTTGAGATAACTGGTGTCAAAGTTCGTGTACGTAGCTGATTTTTGAAAATCTATATATATAAAATTCAAAGTCCTGACTGACTGACTGACTGACTGACTGACTGACTGACTGACTGATAGATCAACGCACAGCCTAAACCGCTGGTCCTAGAGACATGAAATTTGGAGGGTGGGTTCTTCGTGAAGAGTAGGCATCCACTAAGAAAGGATTTTTCGAAATTCCACCCCTAAGAGGGTGAAAAGGGGGGAATTCGTTTGTATGAAAAATCTTATTCCTTGAGTTGATAAACTTGAAACTTGGCACGAATACTTATCTAAATAAATTATGAAGATTGTCATTTTTTTTTCTTCTAAACTACCCCCTAATAAGGGATTGGGGGGTTTCAAAGTTTGTATGGAAGAATTTTAGCGCGCAGTCCGATTTACTTGAAACTCAGTATTTGTACCTAATATTGAAAGTAAAGAATAATGTGTATCAGGGTTTTTTGAAAATCTACCCCTGACGGGCTGAAATGGGGTAGTCAATTTTTCAGGGGAGGATTTTACTGCATGGCTTGATTAACTCGAAAATTAGTATAAATAATCTTTGAGTCAAGTTATGAATACATCCCAAACGATTTTTTTAAATTCCACCCCTGTGGGGTTGAAAAGCGGGGATACCTACAGTTTATATGAAAAATCTTCTTCATTAGGTTAATACACTTGAAACTTTTCAAGAATACTCGCCTAAGTAAGTAATAAAGTTTAACATTATAAGTTTTTCAAAACTACCCCTCAAAGGGGGATAAAGGGGTGTTGAAGTTTGTGTGGAATAATTTGAATGCGCGGTCCGATTAACTCGAAACTCAGTGTTTATACTTAAGACCAAAAATAAAGAGTAACATGTATCAGGGTTTTTCGAAAATCTACCCCTAACGGGTTGAAAAGGGGTAGTTAATTTCACAAGGGAGGATTATAATGCGTGGCTTGATTAACTCGAAAATTGGTATAAATAATCTTTGAATCAAGTTATGAATAATCCCAAACGATTTTTCAAAATTCCACCCCTGTGGGGGTGAAAAGCGGGGGATACAGTTTATATGAAAAATCTTATTAATTTAGTTAATAAACTTGAAACTTGGCAAGAATACTTGCCTTAGTAAGTAATAAAGTTTATCATTATAAGTTTTTCAAAACTACCCCTCAAAGGGGTGTTAAGTTTGTGTGGAAGAAATTGAATGCGCGGTACGAGTAACTCGAAACTCAGTACCTATTGATACTTTTGACAGAAAATAATTAATAATATGTAACCTAAAGTTGTCGAAAATTTACCACTGACGGGACAAAAAGGGGTAATTCAGTTTTAAAGGGGAGGATTTGAACTTGAAACTGTATGTTACATTTTCACGCCTAAACCACTGAACTTCTGATTTGGCATAGAGATAGATGGCATCCTGGGGAAGCACATACATTTTATCCTGTTAGCACGTTCCCGTGGGATAATTTCCGACATCCACGCGGGCGAAGCCGCGGGCAGAAGCTAGTTGTTAATAAACTTCTTACTTTAACTTTTAACTGTTTGATATTTTAGAAAATTTGGTTACATCAATAGGTGTGTTAAAGTATTAGGTAGCCAATAGAATAGCTATGAACGCCACTCAATTAGAGAATTTAGAGATAAGTTATATTTAGTGACGATTTCTGGGAAATTTTCAAAAAAACATGAAAATCGGTTTTTCTCGGATTCCATGAATTTTCGCCTAGGGTTTATGGGGTGCTTAATTGTTGCAAATGGGTCACACTATCACGCCCTGGAAGGAACACGTCGAGTTTCCCTGTCACCCTGTATAACTCTCATAACTGACGTTTGGGTTTTAAACACTTTTCTCGACTCGAATGGGTGAATTTCGAAAGAAGATTAAAAAGTTGACTCGGTACATTTCGTACTATACAGGGTCAAATTCAATTAGCTAGCGAAACTGCAGACGTTATGGGTATCGATAACTAAACACAAGCAAAGAAAAAATTTTAAAAAATTGTTTGGGGTCAACGACTGCTGGTAGTTTAGTTACTTACTTGGATTATGACTTGAGAAAATATGTTTATTTTCGTTTTGTCGTGTCACCCTGCACGTCTTTGTAGTTTACACAAAAAAACTGATGTTTAAACTGATATTTCAACTAAATACCTACACTACCACCTGTCGTTGATCCCAAAAATTAAATCCATCAAATTACTTAATTTCTTTCATGTTTAGATATTGATACCCGTCTGCGAAGTTTCGCTAGCTAATTTAATTTGACCCTGTATTTGCATATCGAAAGGCGAGGGTCACCTCACCTTTAAAAATAAACAGCGATCGTGAGAAAAAAAAATACATATAAGGCATTTGAAATTGTCAAATCATAGTTCGAGAAAATCGCATGGAGAGTCTCGTTTGAGATAAGTAGTCGTTTCTAGTTTTTGTTTCTCGGCTGCGTGTAAACAAATGAACGCGATAAATCGTCTGTCGGGTCTCGCCTACTAGCCGCATGATCATTTTCGCCTCTCGACGGTCGAGGAACTCGGCACGTGGAAAAGCGATTTCAGTATGTGCTGTTTGAGGTCGCGAACCAAACATTTGGATCGCTACTTTGCCTCATGTAGCTCATAAGCGTTTTATACGGCGGAAATTAAGGGCGGGTGGTTTCACGTCCACTTGACGCATACGTATACGTCAAAAATGGAGCTAACTATCGTCAAACCAAAAAAAGCGTTGTTTCAAATTACAATAAATTACAAAATTATTGTCTTGCCGTACGTTAACACAGCACGTACAGTCACGAGCACCAATATGTCAACACTTGGCAACTTTCAATTGCGATTTTTTCGTGAAATAACGAATGCAACATTAAAATACGACACATTACTTAAACCTATGGGTTCGAAAATGCTATGATCGTAACAACATAAAATTTCATTAAAAAAATAAAGGAGTAAATCGCTTTTGAATAAAGCCGAGTGTATACATACTTTTGCTCGTGACTGTACGTAAGTTATGTTAACCAACCGTTTGAAACAACCACAACAACGTCTGAAACTCATTTATATCTATATATCTAAACTAATATTAAAAAGCTGAAGAGTTTGTTTGTTTGTTTGAACGCGCGATTCTCTGGAACTCCCAGTCGTATTTGAAAAAATCTTTTTGCATTTCATAGTCCAATTCTTGAAGAAGGCTAAGTATAGGCTAATTAACATCACGATAGAACCATTAGGAGCCGACCAAAAAGAAAAAAAAGTAAGAAAAAACGCTATGCGAAAAAGAAGTGAAAGCGCGGGTGGGCGATGCAATACTGAAATTTCACGCGCACGAAGTCGCAGGCAGGAGCTAGTTCTCTATAATATGTATTCCATATTTGCGACCTTGTTTCCAATTGATTTTATTTCCACTTGAAGAAATATCAACTTTAAACTAATGTAAATAAAGTTGACTTCAGAATGACAAGGACTATTGAAAAACTCATTATAAAATGTTTAAGTTGTAGCGCAAACTGTACTTTATGTGTGCATTACAGTTATTTTTCCAAAAACACATATTTGCATATTTGTTTACACTTTTGGAAACAAAATTGCGGACGCAGTCTACAAGGCGCTCAGTTTGTTGGCGTGAGACCGCAGCATAACGTAAGCGTTCTAAACTATACGGCATCCCCGAAACATTCACACATACTAGCCAAGTATTTTAAACTCATAAACATATTTGAAGTTCCACAGATTTCTAAGCGGCTGTTTTGAAAACAATGTTGGTTTCAAAGGAATGGTAGGATGGAGTTGCGGATTTTAGAGGGAAATAACTAGACTTTTCATGTGTTTGGAAACCGCTAATGCTAAATATAGCATACCTACTTTACATTTCGCGGTGTGTTTAGCTAACAACGTCATCTAGAAATATGCTTAAAATTTTTTCAAAGGAGAGGATCCAGGCGTCGAATATTCTATTAAAATTAAAAAAAAAAAAATCCTAAGGGAAATTGAACACCCTATACATTTTTATGATTAGTAAAGTCTAGGATTAACTCCAAAATGTGAGACAAAATTAAGATCCGAACAACACGTATTTAATCGAATCTCAAATAATTCCCGTTTTGCTTTCCTAAAAATATTATTGGACACTTTAATATAATGAATGCGCCTCTTTTTGTAAACCTCAAATAATTCTTATTTTGGGGTTCTAAACATTCTAAATAGCCAAGTAACTCGCCGGCCGCTGCCGCGACACCCACCGCTGGCTTCGCTCGCTCGGATCTCGCGTGTTTGGTCACTGTTCTGACCTAACCTTACACATTTGGTCGGGGTGCCCTAGCTCTTAGTTACTGCAACCAATTGGGCACGCGCGTGGTTGGTCACAGTTCTTACCAAAGCTAACCCGTATGGTCTAGGTACCCTAGCTTAGTTACCGCGACCAACTGTGGGAAAAGACCAGAAAGTTGTAAAGAGGTTCATTTATTTTAAAAAAACCGGCCAAGTGCGAGTCGGACTCGCCCATGAAGGGTTCCGTTACGTTACGATTTATGACGTATTAAAAAAAACTACTCACTAGATCTCGTTCAAACCAATTTCCGGTGGAAGTTTATATGGTAATGTACATCATATATATTTTTTAGTTTTATCATTCTCTTATTTTAGAAGTTACAGGCATGTTGTGGACACACATTTTACCACTTTGGAAGTGTCTCTCGCGCAAACTGTTCAGTTTAGAAAAAAATGATATTAGAAACCTCAATATCATTTTTGAAGACCTATCTATAGATACCCCACATGTATGGGTTTGATAAAAAAAAAAATTTTGAGTTTCAGTTCTAAGTATGGGGACCCCCAAAATTTATTGTTTTTTTTTCTATTTTTGTGTGAAAATCTTAATGCGGTTCACAGAATACATCTACTTACCAAGTTTCAACAGTATAGCTCTTATAGTTTCGGAAAAAAGCGGCTGTGACATACGGACGGACAGACAGACAGACAGACAGACATGACGAATCCATAAGGGTTCCGTTGCCATTTGGCTACGGAACCCTAAAAATTGTGCATTGTTAGAAGCGCAAAAAGTTTTTGGACGTTCGTTAATTTTTTAAAGCGTTCATCATTAGAAGGCCAAAAGTTTTTAGAGGAACAGTCAAATATTTAACCCAAGTTAACTAATGGTTAGCTTGGGTGTTTTTTGTAATAATAGTAAAAGATGTTATGTTATTTCCCGTAAGAATAATTTTATTTCTATACGGCCCTTTTTTTGAGGTGCTTTTGGCTAAGTAATAACAGCCGCACGGGTCGATTGATCAGGTTAAGCTATGCTTGCCGCGGTTGGTTCGTAGATGGGTGACCCTCTTCAAATTCCCACACTAACATAGTTGGGAATAGCCTAGGCAGATAACGGGCCTTAATTTTTTTCAGTTCTACGTACTCTAAAGTACTTACTCAAAAAAATTAACAATACTATGACGTAAACAATCGTCATCAAATAATCATTGTGTAGTGACGCGCAATCGATTGTTGAACCGATTCGTCAAAACATCGAATAACTTTGTCTTTCAACAATCAGCATTGCGCGGTTCATATAATGTGCATCACTGGCACAGAATGATCGTGAAATGTGAATATGGAGAAGTGGCTCCTCATACCGGCTTGGTCTGTGGAATATAATAGAAACCGACCAAGTGCGAGTCGGACTCGCGCACGAAGGGTTCCGTACCATTCTATAAAAATCATGTATAAAAAATGCGGCCAAGTGCGAGTTGGACTCGCCCATGAAGGGTTCCGTTTTACGATTTATGACTTATTAAAAAAAAAAACTACTTACTAGATCTCGTTCAAACCAATTTTCGGTGGAAGTTTACATGGTAATGTACATCATATATATTTTTTAGTTTTATCATTGTCTTATTTTAGAAGTTACAGGGGGGGACGGGACACACATTTTACCACTTTGGAAGTGTCTCTCGCGCAAACTATTCAGTTTAGAAAAAAATGAAATTAGAAACCTCAATATCATTTTTGAATACCTATCCATAGATACCCCACACGTATGGGTTTGATGAAATTTTTTTTTTGTGTTTCATTTCTAATTCTGGGGAACCCCCAAATTTTTTTTTTTTTTCTAATGCTTTCTAGACTTTGTGATTGGTTCAATATTATGGCTATGCGTGCGTGCTACTGAGATTTTAGAAGTATAGATACACAAACAGCATCTGTGTTTTCAATATTGGTGTTTTTTGTAATATTGTTTTTAGGGCAGTGTGTGGGAAGGCCATGTTCGGTTGTGAGCATTTATACTTACTCCCTATACTACGGCGTTTAAAATACATTGAACTATTTCTGTTCCGAAATTGCGTTTTATTTATTAACACTTTTTTATTTGACAGTGAGAAAAAGTTAAACGGTCAATGCGGTTTTATAAACGGTTGTATTCGTTTTAATATTGAGACTTTGCAGTCAACCAAATCCATTGGTATCGAAGTAAAATATAAACAATCTAAGGAAACTTACGGATAAAAATTCATAAAATGTTTTATTATATCCGTTTCGAAAACTAACACAGACAGGTTACGGTCGATCAATGTCACAATGCGAAAAAAGGATAACACTACAAGTTGGAGCGAGAATAAAAACAAGATTCAGAGCTAATAAAGCTTAGTCTTTCAGGACTCAAATGACGTAACTAGGTACCTACATTTATTTATATAACAGTATTGATCTTATTTGAAGACGCTTTCTATCTGTCTGAGCCTGAAAAGAATAGGTCGGTCTTATGAACTGTATAGCCGACGTAGTTGTCTGACATTTATGCTGAACTGCCGATCGATTCTGTAAAATCTCACCGTGAAAAGTTAAGTGAAGTGAGCTTAGAGTGAGCTCTCAATAGTGTCAATCCCTAGCATTAGTTGGAATGACTGCTCACTCCACGCTCACTTCACCTAAGTTTTCACGGTGAGATGTTTACAGAATCGCACTGCTGGGCCTATTTGGCGTAGCCGTGAGGCACACAATACTATTTTAGGTTTTTTTTCCTGTTGTTTTTTGTGTGGATATTGTGTGCCTGGGTCAAATAAACTTATGTTATTTCTTTTTCTTTCGTGGTCTTAAATCGTTTTTGGTTTATTTACAACTATAGTGTTAATACTGTATCTACTAAGAGCAGAGGTCGCGATGATTTGTGGGTCATTATTCTATTACTTACCTCTATTTTAAAAACGGGGAAGGAAAACACGTTGTGGAAACTGGCGTATTGTCTTAGAACAAAAAAAATCTATAAATTTGAGGACATGTCCTGACATCCACCAACCCGACATGAGCCCGCGTGGTAGACTACCTTCCCATTCCCTCTCGCAGAGAGGAGGCCTGAGTCTCGAGTCTAGCACCCTAATTGCGTAACACAATCTAAATCATTTTGAAGGATATTGCTAATCCATTGCTTTATATGATCGGAAAATTTGTCTGCTCAACAACGTGAATAACGCAATGAACTGTCCGAATCAAAGCCATTGCTACTGGTAATGTGTTGCGCACCCCGCTGGTTATGTAGGCAAATACTGTTCAAAAATGAGTATCATGCAAATAGCTGTTAAGCCATCGCCTACGCTAATCGTCAAACTCCCCTAATTTATATCTTGGATCTTAATGGATGATTGACCTTAGCTCAGTCATTCTTTTCTAGTTCTATTTCAAATGGAAATTAGATACTTCTATTTTTCTATCGCGTAGGGTAAAGTTCAGATAGTTTTAAATAATAGTTCGACTCGTTAAGATTCAGTTTTCTCGAAGAATTGCTAATATATTCTAAGCTGTCTGTGGTGGTATGTGCTAAAGGTCGCGGGATCGATGTTCGAGCTACCTACGTTATTTGTTTGTGTGACCTACAGACTGTTTGTTTTGAGTCTGAGTTGGCAACTTGGCACCTATATGAGATTTATGTACCTATGTGATAATTTTGACGAGGACGAAATGGAAAACGACACCACGTTGAATGATTTTTAATCCTGCAGCAGAAATTATATTTCGGATAACGTAGACTGGAAATGAACGTGCTTAGTTTATAGAAAGTAATTTAACTAAACTGCAGTTTTGTTCGCAAATGGCTATTGTGACATTGTCATGACAAATTCTCGAATAGCTAGCTTTTAAGCAGTGCATTAGTATTCACGGACGATAATTTTTATATCTCACGCGATTTGTTCGCGATTCCCTTCGGCATCATGCAAACTGAGTTTCGGAATTTAACTGGTAGATAGTCGATAATTTATAACTAAGTAATAACAGCCACACGGGTCGATCGATCTGCAGTGCGATTCTGTAACCAACTCACCGTGAAAACTTAGGTGAAGTGAGCGTGGAGTGAGCTGTCATTCCAAACAATGCTAGGGATTGATACTACTGACAACTCACATCAAGCTCACTTCACTTGAGTTTTTTTTTGTAAGGATTGCAATACCGCAGTATTGCAATCCTTACAACAAAATAAAAAACAACTCGCCATAACTAGAACCCAGGGCAAGAAATTGATAATTAATTAAAAGATTAATCACCTCACAAAAGGTACCTAATAATGAGTTATCGTTAATTACCTTCAATTATCACCCCCACAAAGTCCTTCCGAGATACGCAGTATAAAACAAAAGGCGATCAACCTGTTATCATTGTCTGTAGTCATTTCTTTGTATCCGATAACTTCACGTTATATCCTTAGGTCGTGGTCAAGGTTTTATCATATCCGGTGCAGGATATTGTTGTGTAAGATACCAACGACCGCCCCCGTCCTTGTGTGATGATAACCCTTTTGTTATTATATTTATTTGAATACTAGCTGTGCCCGCGAATTTGTTAGCGTGCATTGCGGGTTTAAATTTTTTTTGCTCGGAACTCTAATTCTTTTTCTAAAATCAAAATTAAGTTTAATAACTCAACAAAGTGAGAATAACGAAAAAAAATTTTTTGTTTCATTTGTTTTCGATATCGATATCTAATAAGTGGGTTTCGCTAGCTAATTTAATTTGACCCTGTAGATGGCCTTACGATATTCGTATCGAGGTTTTATTGAAAAAATAGTCTGGTGAGTTTTTTTTGGGGTTTGGGTGACTTGGACGACCGCAAAAATAACGTTGGCTTTCATCCAAATTAATTCCAATTTGAAATTGAATAAAGTATAGAACTTAGTCTCAAACAATAGTAATAACCCGCGTCCATAGAAAAAGAAATAAAACTTCGTATAGAAGCGAAATTCCCGCTCTGAAATCATAATACCTGTTTATTTTAACAGTTTTAGTTCGCAGAATACTTTCAGCCAGTCAGAATTGTACCGGGCACCACACGATATCCTACGAAAATGTTGATCACTTTTGGACTTTGGCACATTAAACTTGATACTTTACGATTCATGTACCTGTATTGATTGAACGCTTGTGTATTACGTTTTTGACGCTTCGTTTTTATTTGTTGTCATTTGCATCGTATAATATGACAAGATTCTCAATATATGGTCGAGGTTTTCATATGCACAATCTTGGCTGGTTACACTTCGCTTCTATGTATACGAACTATTATTTCTTTTCCCACACCAAGTCCCACTACAGGAACTGAACTACTTTCCAAAGACGTAAATAATTTCAAAGATAGTATCGCAATCTTCCTCAGAGTATCGCTTCGGCTGGTGAGACCAACTCATCCACATCCAAGGTCGTGGATGTTGGGGCGGAAGGGGGCGTGGCCGAGCTGGTGGATTTGGAACAGGAGCTCAGTTCCCTTAGGAGAGGACTGACCCAGGTCGAGGGTCTGACCCCATCTAACGACCCATTTGGAGACTCCTTCACGGCTTTGCCTTCGCAGGTAAACTTGGGAACTACGGCAACTGTCCCACCGCCGACGAGGAAGCGACTGGCTAGGCATCGACTATTTTCTCGCTAAAGAGACGTACAATAGAAGAGTTCTCGCCGGCAGTGTGAACAATCACTGATCACTATTAATATACAGGGTGGCAGGGACATCGACGCGCAAACTGCTACTATGTGACAAACAGCTGATTTGTTTTGTAGTAACCGTCGAAAAATTTAAAGTCCAGAATCATGTACTAAATCCATGAAAACAGTTTGCCGTTCGTCGATTTCTCTGCGACCCTGTATGTATCTCTTTAATTGGCACGGGGCCTACATCTCGTATACGTTTATTGAGCGAGAAAATAGTCGATAACTAGTCGCTTCCTCGTCGGCGGTGGGGCAGGTGCCTACAGTGTAGTAATTAGGGCCTGTTTCACGTTGACTGAATAGCCACTAGTCAACGAATAAATTAAAAAATTGAACAGAATTTGAATGAATTACCTGCCAGTAAATTAGGTGAAACAGGCCCTTAGAATGTTAGAAAAATATTAAACAAATGCAGTAGTAAACAAGTGCAAGTGCGAGGAAGGCGCTTTACCTTATGTAAATAATTTCATCAGCACTGCTCTCAAAACGGTGAAGGAAAACATCGTGAGGAAACCGGCATGTCCTAGAACAAAAAAATCGAAGACATAATGACATCTACCAACCCGCACCGGGCCACCGGGATTACAGCCCACTCCCTCTCGAAGAGAGGAGGCCTGTGTCCCAGCAGTGGGAACATTATAGGCTGACTATGCTATTAATAATATTTGGTAGTAAAATGACCACAGCTGAACTTGGATTTCCCTTTATTATTAGAACTTAAAGATTTTGGCATAGCGCCACTATTGTGACGAACCGAAATTGGCGTTAAATATGAAAATTACCATATTCTCATTGTTTACGTACCCGAAGTCACATAGTAACATTTTATTTCTTCAGTTACATATACTTTTACACGATTATTATGGGTGATATAAAATATAGAAGTCTTATTCTTCCAAATTTTAAATCATAAATGCATATTCAATATTCATACATCAATTTCATATTTCAGTAATTCCGAAAGCAAACACCGCTCGATCGTGAGTCGTGAGGCCGTGATCCGTGGTTTATAACCGTTCTTGAAATCACCAACTGAGCTTATAATACAGGGTGGCAGGGACATCGACGAGCATCCTGTTAGGTACCATGGATTCAGTACATGATTTCTTTTTTATAAACGTTCTAAGCTAGGCTTTTATGAATCGTGTGCGGTTTTCATGGTTACAGTTTACGCGTCGATGCAGGCAAATAAAAATCTAACTTCTTAAACTTTTTTTTTTCATACATAGTCCATTACATTAAATTAAAACAGATCAAATTGATAAATGAATATTCCCTTCTATCCTTTGCAGAAAGGTCTCCTCCCGCCCCCGCCCTCGGGCGCGTCCTCCCGCGGCCGCAGCACTCCCGCGGCCCCTCCCTCCTCGCGCGGCGTGTTCAGCCCGGGCAAAGCTGCACCCCCACTACCCTTCGACCTCGCTACGGTTGCCGCTGAGTTTGAACCTACGCCAGCTCTAGTCGACAATCTAAATGATACACCGGTTAGTACTGAAAGCTTTAGATGTAATACAAAGATGTACTTTAATGTGGGAAAAGAAATACTTAGTGTGGAAGTGAAACTGGCCGTTTCTTACGCTCTGAATCTGCAGGCTGCTTAGATCGATGAGATCGCACATAGTAACACGCTATTTAACTTCAAACTTATTGTATTTTATATGGTGTATAGTCGACCTCGCAATTGCTTTACCACTTTTTCCAGTAGGTATTTTGAAACTACTAAGGTTGAAAATGGCGCCGATTCCCTTGTTTACAAACTAAACTAAATTTTAATTCAGTGCGTCTTTTTCTTTCTATTTCATTAAGAAAAGGACAGAAGATAATTATTAGTTTAGTCCTGTCAAATTAAGATACTCCAAAGACAGTTTAGACGTGATTAAAAACATGGCGACTAAAAACACGTCAATTTACGTTAGGCGCTGACTGATTTGACAGGACTAAACTAATATTTATCCCTGGTTTTATTAAACTAATATGTCATTTTCTTAATAAAATAGAAAGAAAAAATGCACTGAACTTAAATTTAGTTTAGTTTGTGAACAAGGGAATCGGAGCCAATATCTAACTGTCACATAGGCAAATAGACCTTGTCGTTTTATGACGTACAACAAACATTCCACCGATTATTTTTTTAACCGACGTTCTTTGTACCTAGATTATAAGTGAACGATATGGTCTCCTATGACTGGAATCGCATACTAATGTTTGTTTCGAATGTTGTATACTTGCATGTAATTGTGTAGCCTCTGTTGTAGATACAATAAATAAATAACCTTAGGGCAATAAAGCAATTACGAGTTTGACTATACAATAAAGAGTTAGGAACAGAGAGTTAGGTGAAGTTAGATTGGTAACGCATTTTGCTGGTAACAGTTTCGCTTCCATATGTTACAGTATTTCATTTTCTATGACCCCGTTATATATTACAAGTGTGTGTGTATATTATAAACGTTTTATAACTCTGTGTCCTCGTAATTTGCATGTCAATGAATTGAGATGACAAGAGAATATTACCCCATTTTATTTATAAGACGTTTGTAATGCCGGGTACAGATTGGTGGACAATAACATGAATGCTAACACAACAAGGCGAAAATGTTTCAACATATGTTACATTTATGTATTTGTTCTGAGTCTGGGTGTTTTTCTATCTATAATATGTATGTATTTACAAAAAAAAATGTATATAAGTAGTTTATCAGCCATCTTGTTACCATAACACAAGCATTAGGTTGCTTAGCTTGGGACTAGATGGCGCTGTGTGAAATGTCCAGGGATATTATTATTATTATTATTATTTCATGTTACGTTTCACCAATCTGTACCGCATAAAGCTATGAAAAGTGTATAACTCTATACAGTCGGTTTCAGCTAAGTAATCCTATGATGAGAAATGATCAGCGCGGTAATTGCGTAGCACACTAACAGTAGCGTTGGGTTTCATTTTGACAGATCAACAACATTCATTGCGTTATTTATGTTGTTGAGCAGACAAAGTTTTCGAACTTATGAAGCAATGGATTAGCAACATCCTTCAAAATGATTCAGAGAGCTAATGTTCTAAAGAACATCAAATACTGTTCTGAATTAGCAACCGTTTTTAAAGATTAATACCACTCGATAAAACTCACCCCCCAGATCCAGGAAAATGCCTAGTTTCGGGGTTCCGTCCAATCTATGCTGGTACAAATTATGATTATTGATGAATAAATTTGACATTTAAAGTGTAAAAGTATCGGCAAATAATAAGCAATGAACCGCTGTATGGAGTTAATAGTTATAGCGAAACATGACATCACTTGCGTATTAATCTTTTGGAAACATTATTATTACGGATTTTGTAAAATTATCAAAATACACTTCGTACGGTAGTGATGCCATTTGTTTCACATTTGTATACCCTATTGGCAATTGGAAAGATTGTCGTAAAAATATTTATTCTCAATGACTCTAAAGATCTCCCAGAAAAATTATGCGCTTCGGCAATCATCGTCTATCTTCGCAAATATGAAGTCGTTGTAGTGAGATCTAACATAAAGCTGTTATAACCATGGAATGTCTTACCTATTTTGTAT
Source organism: Apamea sordens (assembly GCA_945859715.1). NCBI lineage: Eukaryota > Metazoa > Arthropoda > Insecta > Lepidoptera > Noctuidae > Apamea > Apamea sordens. Next base: position 6,894,858 of record OX244002.1, read on the forward strand.
TGCCATGGTTACAGAGATTAACAAATCTATGCAAATCCAAAAAACTTTTGAAAACTTTAGTGACAGATGACGAGGTGCGACCAGAGTAGATAACCCAACAGAGAGGAAGCTTCATACAAACTCGCAATGATAGGGACACTACTACAAAGCGCGGTAGTACAAAACTTGGAAGCTTTGCCTCTGTCCCCCACAGAGGCAAAGCTTCCAAGTTTTGTAACACACACAGAGTAACCTCTGTGGCGCGACGATTACACCAATTTGCAAACACGAAGATTTCCGAAGCGCATAGCTTTTCTATTTTAACTGTAGTACTCTTTACCTATAATATGTATTGATGTGCGTTCGTGACCTCAAGTGATTTGTATCAGAAAGTGCGCAAACGCAATGTTGGCAACTTGAGGTTGCGAATAAAACTTAAACCCTGTTTCACCATTCGCTGATAAAATCTTAGATGACTGCGGAGATTAATCTGCCTATGAGATCATTTCCAAGTTACGGAACAACAAACTGAATGTTACTTAACAAAGTTCAAATTCCTTTGCAGCCAAAAACTTATTAGTACCTTTTTATTACAAATGGTCACACAAAAATCAACTTTGAATACATTTCACTAAAGTAGATAACTGATTAAGTGGCGATGGAATGTAAATTATCTGAGATTATGAACACTGCTATAGTAATGAAGTAATTTTATCGCGTAGTGGTGAAACGCATGAACAATAATATGAATAATCGTATACAGTCTATATTTATATGAACTTATATTAATTATGCCTAAATATATCTGAATTTATGTTGTAAACCGGCCGTTTGGACAGATGTAATAATTATTTATGAATTAAAGTTTTTCTTGTAGTTGTGTACTTATTTTGGCAACGCTGTGTACTTTATGTTAATGTATGTGTAAGTGATATACTGTTCTAGTACCCTATAGTGCATGCTCTCTCTGGTAATGCTTGAAAAACACTGGTGTGGGATGTTATTGCGAAAAAACTTGAAGAATACTCTTTTTTGTCCTTATTATAAGGACCGTTGTTTTTATTTTTTTCGAAAAGTTGAATTGAGCCTGTATTGACCGATATCACGCTACCTAATACCATCAGCGGAATATGGTAGACATAGTAGAATTCTGCCATTAATAATTATAATACGGCGTGATGACTTAAAATACCTCGTTGACTTTATCTTTAGTTAAAACATTGTTCGCAAAAACATTTCATATTCAGTAGTAGCTCCCTGTGCTGTGACGTCTGGTCTGTATGCTATAAGACTGAATTATGTGGACGTGACGCTTAACTATACTTTACCGAGAATCGTTTACCTAAAGCATGACGCTACCTCGCGAGTCGCGGTGTCAGTATGGCTGCCGAAGCTACCGTCTAGTATCCCAAGCTAAACGAACTACCCCGCACGACTCAATCTCGCCCGGTTTACGTTACGCACTACGAAACGCACAATCTACGTTTATGTGTTTAGACGCACGCTTTCATCATTGTAGAACGAACCTTTTTGTTTATTAAAAAAATCAAATGTTTTATTAAAATCCCTGGATTACTTGCATCGCCAACGATCGAGTAATTCTTGAACTGTTGAACTATGAATGCGCTCCACGTCTGCATATACTTAGTGTTATGGTGACGGCTGTGTTACAGGTTTGCGTGCCCGCCGCGTCCACGACGCAGTCGCTCAGTTACGACGTATTCACGGAACTAGACCCCCTCGGCACCGGCCGGAGTAAACCTTACGTTGACAAAAAACTCTTCTTTCAGGAGCTCAAAAATCCGCCAAAGAAAGTGCTCAAAGACCTCGTGTCCACACAGAGTCTAATATCAGACATATTGCCGGTCACCACAGACACTAAGATAGAGCATTACGGGCCGGCGACGACGATGACGTCACTGTCGCGGCACTCGGGCGGGTCCGTAGCGATCGTCAAGCCGACGCAGAGCGCTCTGTTCTCGGGGAACTTTTTCTCGTCGGATCCGTTCGCGGAGACGGATCCTTTCGATAACACTGATCCGTTCTCGGATTCGTTTAAGGACGATCCGTTTACGAGTATGCAGGAGTTCCCGAAGTCGAGTGCATCGCGAGTGGATGAGCTTAAGAGCAAACTGAGCAGGGAGGCGACTGTTGACAAGCCGGAGGTGGTGGAGAATGGGAAGAGCGTGTTCAACGGACCGCTGCAGGTTACCCTGCCGCCGGAACCCGCACCCAAGTCGCCACGGCTGCAGAGACAGGTAGGATAATCATCCGAGATGTCAAATTTTACGAAAATATCTGTCTGTAACAGATCAGAATTCGCAAATCTACAGATATCTTCGCAAATTTATCCTAATCTTGGGTCCTGTTGTATCATTTCTCACTAAACAGTAAATACATTTAGCGCTATACATGGTGATCAATGGTGCAAATGAACTTTATACGTACAGTCAAGAGCAAAAGTATGTATACACTCGGCTTTATTAAAAAGCGATTTACTCCTTTATTTTTTATATAAATTTTATGTTGTTACGAACATAGCATTTTCGAACCCATAGGATTATGTAATGTGTCGTATTTCAACTTTGCATTCGTTATTTCACGAAAAAATCGCAGTTGAAAGTTGCCAAGTGTTGACATATTGGTGCTCGTGACTGTACCTTCTACCTTATATTATACCTGACAAATTATCCTGCTCCTGTCGCGCTCAACTCCAGCTTCATTTTCTTACAGCAAATTTTCAAACGTTGAGAATGACGTCATTGCAAATAAGCGCGCCTTCAACCTTCAATAAAATAAAGTGTTATAACGCTCTTTTCATTTGCATCAATTGTAAACTTACATTCGCAGAGCACAGAGGGCAGCACAGTCAGAAAGCGGCCCCAAGCCCACAAGCTGACTTCTGACAGCGCTTCCCCGCCGCCGCCCTTGCCTCCCAAGAAGATAGCCGACCTGCCCAGCACCAGGCCTCCACCCAGGCCTCCGCATGATCACGATGATGATGATGTGGGCCCGCCGCTACCCAAGCCGGCTATGAGGAGGGAACCGCTGGTGAGAAATCTTGGATTACTTATGTTGCTGATTTACGCAACCTATACCATCTATAACCAAGATGTTATGGATGTATGTGTTGTGTTCCTATGGTGTTCTTCTTTTCTTGTCGACGGTACTTTGGTTGAATATTATTACAGGCTGGCAGGGACATCTACGCTCAAAATATAACCACGAATTCAGCACATGATTCTAGATAGACCCTTTTGCGTATAAATATAACTAGTCGATTATGAAAAAAAAAATCGGCTATTTAATAGAAAAGATACTGTGTAGGGGGGGTTCAGAATCATGTACTGAATCCATAGTAACAGGTTGTGCGTCGATTTCACTGCCAGCCTGCAACCTAATTGCGTAACACACGATCAATCGGAATCGGTTTCATTTTGACAGTTCAACAACATTCATTGCGTTATTTACGTGTTGAGCAGACAAATTTTGAAGCAATGGATTAGCAATTTGCTTCAAAATGATTCAGATTCCGATTGATTGTGTGTTACGCAATTAGGGTGCTGTATACAGTTGAGCCCAGTAGGATTTTCCTACAATGAAAATAAATTAATTGCATCGAAACTTTTGCCAATGTCTTTTGTAATGAATGCGTAACCAATAATCTTTCTTTCACTATTGGTCTCGCATCTGCCTGGTCCATACTCCACACCGACCAAGCTGCTTCGATATGGCAAACGCTAAGTCGACGTGCATAGTGTCTTCGTTCATTTGTTTAGTGTAGTGGGCGGCCGGTCTAGCCCCCGTAGCCAGTGCGCCTAAAGTAATAGCGTTGTGCAGGCGGACCGCAGCATGAAGCCGCGCCTGTCGTCGGCCGCCACCAACAGCAGCGAGGACGAGTACCTCACGCCCGCGCCGCCGCCGCTGCCCACCGCGCGGCGCTTCGACATCACGCTCAGCCAGCTGCTCACCTGCACCATGGACGAGCTGGCGCACAGGTACCAATTAATACCAGCAGGTCGCTACCGACATCCAAAAACCAATGAGAGACCAAAAGATGTTATATAGTATGTTATACAGTAAATATTCCACAAGCCTCCCGCGCAGATAGCAAGACAAATGATTGATGTTCTGCATTATCAAGTCTTCGATCGAGTTGATTCCAATATGAATGGATGCTGGAATTGAGTATTAGGCTAACTTATTACTTTAAAATGTTATAAATTACCTAGCTATCACCTGCCCATTTACCGAGTGGGTCTTGGACGATATCTAGATAATGTAAATCAGTACACAATCATAAAAGATGAGGAACTAACTCATACAAAGTTTGGATGGATTAGTTATTAATCTCTTCAAACTTATACCAGCTTGGATTTTAAACTGGCATAAGTTAAGACCCATGTTTTGTCTTCTAGATTACGAGTTCCTGCCGCAACGCTGTCTTCAATGACGCTACCTCAACTCACCGATTACCTCAGATCGTATTTAGCTGCCGACAATGATAGAGCGGTATGTCATTTATTAAATAACACTATTTAAGTCGGCTTGTTTCAATATCTATACAGGGTGGCAGGGACATCGACGCGCAAACTGTAACCATGGATTCAGCACATGAGTTTAGACCCCATAGAGTAGAGATTTTTCTTCGGTTATATAACAAAAAAAATCTTCTGTTTTATAGATAAGTGACTTACGCGGTCAAAACGTAAAAAATAAATAAAAATAAAAAATAAATGTTTATTGCAATTACATACATACATACAAATGAAAAACACATAAAAAACGTATGGAGTCGACGAAAAACCGACGAAAAATCACGACGGTATGGGGTCTAAACTCATGTGCTGAACCCATGGTTACAGTTTGCGCGTCGATGTCCCTGCCACCTTGTATCTATCTATACCAATAATAAATCTGAAGAGTTTGTTTGTTTTTTGTTTGTTTGAACGCGCTAATCTATAAAACTACTATAGATAGCCTCATTCTTGAGGAAGGTTATAGGCTTTTTAATAAAACGCTAGGACCCTTAGGAGCTGAGCAAACGGGAAAAAAATGCAGAAAGAACGTTAACCGAAAACGAAGTTATAGCAGGCGATGCGATGCGACCAGCTGGGGCGGGAGAGAGAGAACTTTCACGCGTGCGGAGTCGTGGGCATAAGATAGTATGTCATAATTTTGAAACAAAAACCACTACTCACGATAGAACTCCCAAGTCACGATCAAACATGAAATAATTGCCATAAACACTTAGTGAACGCATTTTATTATTACATTATTAGCAGACACTCCCATCCACTTAAGTGATCCCTTAGTTTTATGACATCCACTATAACCTTTAGTGGGTAGTACTTACCCTTAATTGTCTTTACAGCATATACACGTAGAACCAGCAACAAAAACGGAGAAAGAGAAACCCTTACCAACAGTGACAGCAATACCAGGGTTACCAAAACCAAGTGCTATCCTCAACAAGCCAGAGAAAATAAAAATACAACACGACTTCAAACCGGAATTCGAAGACAACTTCACACCGCCTGCAGATATTAGTGACACTTTCGTAGCTAACTTCGACGATTTCGACAAGAAAGCGAATCCTTCGTACGATAGATACGCAGCTTTTAGAGAAATACAGGAAGAAGAGTTAAAAGCGAAATCTATTTTAGACCCTATTGACGCTTTGGAATCGGAACCGAAGCAAGACTCCGACGAGAAAGAATTAGCAGCCATAGATAATTTAATAAGAGCCAATCAGGAGCGAGAGATTGAGAACAAGGAGACTGCGCGTAGTCCTTTGAAAACTTTGGACGAGTTGACGTTAGATTCTTTCAATATGTTCAGGAACTCTGTGAGTCCTAAGCCGTCGCAGATCGACGCGAAGATCGAAGATATAAAGTCTGTTATGAAGACATTGCAAATTGAGAAGTCTAGGAGGAGTGTGTCGCCGAGAGATAATGGACATGTTGACGTTAAACATGAGGATACTAATGATAGGTACGTAGATAATATAATTTTTCAATAGTGCTAGTGTTAAAAGTTTTTTTTTTCGATATTTGCGTTTATTTACGTTTTACCTCTCTTTTATTTATTTTATTTTTATAAACTGCAGAAATATTTTCCTATACAACAAAAAAAGAAACTAAAACTATTTTACCGCAAAAGTCACTGCACTATTTTTATCCAAGCACTATTTTTATCCTTTATTTTATTTTTGTTTCATTACACTAATATAATTCAATTGAATTCACTTCAATTGCAGCATCCTTTCCAATACTTCCAGGTACGCAGCCTTACGAGAGATCACAATAACAGAGCCACCACAAGATGAATTCGAGTCTCTACCACCAGAGCTTCCGAAGGAACGAAAGAGATCTGACGAGAAATCGGACGGATTCGATAATTCAGACTTTTTCGATTGCATTGACAATAGCTCCCTCTCTTTCACACATGTGGAGGACGCGTTTAGAAAGAGTCCGATTGTGAAGGAGAGAGAGAGGGAGGAAGAGAAGAAAGTTGATGAAATAAAAAAGGAGGCTATTATTGAGATTGTGCCGCTACCTGTGAGGGATTTAGCGCCACCTACTAGGTTGTCTACGGGCTCTATTAGTGACGTTGTTAGCGGGTCTTCGCCTGATACTAAAGGTATGTTAGTAATAATTTCTTTTTGGTTATTGGCTACTTGATCAATTAAAAATGTTCTAAATCAATGATCTTATCTTAGCGACAAGCGGTGTCAAAAATGTAGGGAAATTAGAGGTATTTTTGACAGATTGAGATTGGGATCAGATTGTGAATGTTTTCAAAAATACGAGAATTGCGTCTCTGCTTTTAGAAGGTAGATGTTGTATGCATCAGCCATCAGTTATGTGAAGATTAGAGTCGCGTTCGATCAGTGGTTTATCATGCCTTATGTTTGTGTGTGTATTTTTTATTTACTTTCGTGACTAAGAACAAATACTTTTTCGGTTAGATCAACCTGTAATAACATAATTATCTTTTTATCCCGAAACGCTTCTAAATTTTTTTTTATTTACATTATCTTCTTTAATAGGAAAAGTATGGATTATACATAGATAGAGAGACTCAACGATCTCACAGTTAAACTGCGTAAGCAATTTTGTGGGGCAATGTACCTAGCGTTAAGGAATTTTTAAGTGAATAAAGCAAATTAAATCTTTTCTGAGCTCCCTGAAACGTTCCCACTGGGCAAAACTGTCAAATTCGCGAAAAACACTTTTTCGTTATTGACTTGTAAAAATTTCAGTAAAACTCCTGTTAAAAAACACTATTTTAATTTTTTCTTCAAAATTTTCAGTCTATTCCACGTTGTTTGTAATTTAAATTGATACTTACCTGCCTTACCTGTACTCCCGTGCGCGTTCCGCGAACTCTAGTCCAGTTTTGGTAGTGTTATTCGAGGTTTTCACATACTTTTCGGCCGTAAAATACGTTTTTTCAGCAAAATTCCAGAAACCCCATAGTTCGCCAGCCCGCGTGGAGACGCGTCTTTTGACTCCTCGCCCGTGCGTCTAGTCAATATAGAACTTCAAAAATTCCAGATTTTTTTTGCATTCATTAGTCCCACCAATTGACGAAATCTACCTAAGGGATGCTTGTTTTGGGTAGCGGGATCGTCCGAAAGGGTTACCGTTGCCCTGGAACATAAAGGGCTAAGGAAGGAACACGGGTGGGTTTTAGTTACTAAGAGTCTGACACTCCCTTCTGCTCCACCCAGAGCGGGAGGGGTCATTTGATGATTTCCCATACGGAAAAAAAGGGATACTTGTTTTTGATCAAATCTACATAACTTTGCATCCTGGAGACGCAATTTCAAGCTGTTTTCAGCAAATTAAATCTTTTTTGAGCTCCCTGAAACGTTCCCACTGGGGAAAACTGACAGATGCGCGAAAAATTAAATTCATTCATTCATTCATAAAATGTCACTGAAATAAGCTCAATTTTATGAAGTTTAACAATGCCCACAGATAATGATGGTACCTTTCAACTTTCAGACAAAATAGCCGGCGTGGTGGCAGGCGGCGCGGGCGGCGCGGGCGGCGCGCGCTGGGCGGCGCTGGCGGCGCGCGCGTCGGGCGGCTCGTCCGACTCGCGCGACTCCGAGCCGCGCCTGCGCCTGCGCCGCCGGCACCACGAGCCGCCGCCGCGCCCGCCCATCGGTACGCCATGCGTCGTCTGATAGAAAGACACTAAAACACATCAATTATAATCACAGATAATATACATTCCATCGCCATTCAAATAAAGCCTTTTCCCAACTATGTTGACGTAAGCTTCCAGCCCAATCGGATGCAACTGAATAACACGATACTAACAGCCTTTCGGGCTTCTGACTAAAATTAAATGTTATAATAATTTGTAAATATAATACATTTGTACCTTGTTCTAAATCACCACCCTCTCAAAATTAAATGATGACAAAAAATCGTCTTGAAACATATTGAAGAAAAAACTATTTCACCAAAACTTCCATTATTAATTTACGTAGTTTCAAACCCTATTTCAGTACAAACATCGTCATCTTCCCGAGACGTATCTCCGTGGGATGAAGAACTGCCGCCCGTGACCAGACTGCAGAGACCTCCGTCACATAGAGAGAGAGATTCAAGGTAAGCTACATACTAAATATTATGAATCTGTACACCATGCGAATTACAAATGAACAAATTGTACATAGGATGACACAACAACATACATAGTTACATACATAAACTCAAATCTGTGTTTCCCGAGGGAGTATGCAGAAACAGATTAATGTGTAAGTCTAATGAATGAAGAGGCGATTCTATTGCCAGCAATCAGGCAAAAATCCACTGAAAAGTTCATAATGAGAAAATTAAATAATACTTTATCCCAACTATCTCGAGTCTCCGCGCTTAGCATTCACGTGCGACTGCTGGATTAACGACGCAGTAACTTTATACCTACTACTCATAAGAAGTTCGCGTGAACTTGCACTTTAAAAAAAAGCAAAATGTAAATCTTTTCTTCCGATGCAATCTCTTTCAATAAACACTTCTTCTCTATCATATTACAGACACAACTCATCCGGCTCGAGAGAATGTCTCGACTCAGGCAGCGGCCGAGAAAAAGACAAACTCCGAGACAAACGCGACATGAGGGACAGAGAGAGAGACATAAGTCGCGACGGACGCGACTCTGCACGGGATCGCCGGGACTCAGCCCGGGACTCCGGCAGCGGGCGGGACCGCCGTGACGTCAGCAAAGAACGGGACCATAGAGATCATAGAGACAGGAGGGATAGAAGGTCCAGAGATCGGGAGAACGATTCGTGGGACAGGGACAGAACGTATAGTAGGGAGAGAGAGTATAGAGACTCGAGGAGTAGAGAGAGACTGCCCAAAGACTACAGAGAGAAGGACCGGGATAGACATAGGAAGCCCAGGCATTCGTATGATGAGGATGAAGAGTAAGTTGATATTATAATTTTTGTAGTCCTCACATTGTTATTGAAGTGGCAGGGACATCGACGCGCAAACTGTAACCTTTTTTTAGAATACTAACGATGTAATGTGTTACCAGTTACACTGATGGCTGTGGCTCGGGACGATCATCACCCAGAGACCGGTGGCCGGACCAACGGTGGCGGAGAGATGGTTAGTGTTAATTGTATCTTTAAATAAAAAACAGCGCATTTAGGTAGGCTGCTTTGCATTCTTGCGTTAATAAGGGCCGGCTGGCGCACGCCTGACAAAGCGCATGCACACTTATCATTGCCAAAATTATATCAACCATTTTGTTATAGACTACTTTTTTAAATATTCCTTTTTTTACTTTCAGAGAGAAATTACGGTTCACTCGGTTGGCGAGAGACGAGGCGTCGTGCTGAATTGAGACAAAGTGAAGACTCTAGTGAGAGAAGGTTTGTGAACTTATGGTTAACAGACACACAAACATTTAACTTACCCCTGGTTTGCTGGGGCGTGATTTTCCCGCTGCGATTTTTTTTCGTGCACAGCATTTTCAACGCTCTCCTTAACGCCGACAGTTGAAAATCCAACAGTGTGTTTATTTGACGCGCGGGTATGCGCTCTGGTGGATTCTCAATGCTAGGCTCAACACCAAGAGTTGAAAATCGAGTGCGTGATAAAATCGAGCTTCGATATTTTTACGTACGTACGTACACGTGGGAACGTGGTCTTACATTAATTAACGTAGATTTTAATCGGTTAGTTATACACTGCCATAATACTACTTTTAATTTACGTACGGACCTACTTACTGTCTATAATATTATATAATAGGAAACTACTTATTAATCAGTACTTATATTACAAAACCAATAAATAAACCCCTCTCATCTTCTAGGTACGGCTCCACCCTAGGCTGGTCGTCCCGCCGCGCGGGCGCTCGCCGCTCGCCGTCCCGCGAGCGCGACGCGGCGCGCGACAGTCGGCGCCGCGCGCGCCGCGACGACGCGCGCCGGCCGCGCGACTACCGCTTCTCCAACGACTTCTCGCCGCGGGACAGAGAGCATGCGTCGCCCTTTGATAACGACTTCCATGACACTCCGACGCCGACGGAGAAGAAGAAGAGGGCGCCTGCGCCGTATGCCAGTTTGGAAGGGACGAGGTATGTGTTTTTATGTAAAAACTAACTGTGCCCGCGACTTCGTTCGCGTGAATTTTGGAAAACAAATTGGATTTCATGGGATTCCATTTTTTTTGCGCGGAACCCTATTTTTCTAATTCTTATTGCTGCGTCAGAGGCGTTGTTCAGATCGTCAGGGATACTGTCTATATTCATATTCATTGTAAAACATAGGTACATTATAAGTTCTTATTTGTTGATACGTTAAGGGCGCTATGCTTTGCCTGTAGGGCGTACAAAAGTAGTAAAGCAGTAACATGCAATATAATTAAAACAATAAATTAATATAGATAGTATATGAATCACAAATAAACAAGTAAATAAATTAGATTAAATCATGTGTAGTGAGAAAAAATAAACAATGTCCGCAGTTATTATAATAAAATGAAAATTGTCAGCACTTACTTATTTAGAGAATGTTAAAGAAATTGAATGATGTCATAAATTAAAATTAAATGTCAATATGGAAGATCAATAATTGTTACTTAGGAAATTTCAGAAATTTTATAACAGCATGTCATTCAAATATTCGGTAGTTGAATAATAGCATTTTTCTATTAAAAAAATCTATAATTTTCCTTTAAAAACCTAGAAACAATTGAATTAACTTAATCATCGCTTAAAATCAACACCAAATCTGACTATTCCAGATTCGCATTCGAACCAGAAGACGTAACAGCCTCCCCAATTTCCGTAAGCAGCGCCCGCGCAAGGGACAGCGAGCAGAGCGCGACCCGCTTCCGGTTCGACTCCGACTCCGTGTCGCCGCGCTCCATGTTCGAGGACGACTTCGCGGCCGCGCCGCGCGCGCGCACGGCGTCCATCGCCGAGGAGGACGAGGCCGAGCTGCCGCCGCTGCGCGCGCGCGCGCCCGCCAGCGCGAGGGACATCCGGAAGTCGGACTCGATAAACATCTTCACCCGGGAGTCGGATCCCTTCGAAGGGGACGCGTTCTTTGCTTGTACTGGGTCGGATCGCGCCGCGAGACGGGAGAACTGGCCAGGTGACTTTCAAGGGTTCGATAACGCGTGAGTTCGAATCCGGTTCGTCCAATGAGAATTGACAGGTTTTTTATGAGAAGGGCAGTGGGAGCAGGGATGAAAGAGGGTAGGGATTTTTTTATAGTAGCAATATTTTTATTTTTTATTAGTGAATTTAAATTTGATACTGTCGAAATGGCAGCTTATAGGATCTGCAAATGCATGTATGACATTCCATTTCTCCCCGTTCCCAATTTTTTACCTCTATTTGCACACTACCATACTAGTTTTTGACACGCTTTTAAAAGTTCCTAAAATCATGTCTCGCCGCGAGACTGAATTTTTCATGAAAATGACAAACATTTTCATGAAAAATTCAGTCTCGCGGCGAGAATGATTTTTCGTATTTTAATAGGTTTTGATAGAAAAGCGGGATGAATGATCGCGTTGCCAATTTCATTGTTACAATCAAAATATGCTTATAATACTAAGATAGCGCGTAAATTGAAGTATTGCGATAAGGTAGAATGCAAATAGAGGTGTTGGATAGTTTCCATGAAGGTTGTAAAAAGAAGGATTGATTATGAAATGAGTCTTGCCATAGAAATTAAGTATTTTTCAAAGGATCTCGTGTACCCTGTGCGATAGACTCCCAGATATATGTCTAAAATAATCTCACGGTCGTTCTCAAATTGGAAGGCTTCTTCACATCATTACGCGCCAATTTTTTTTTGTAATGCGTTTTTATAACAATCTCGAACTTTTATGTATGACCTTAGTCAATGGCGCCGATTCCCGTGTTCACAAACTAAACTACATTTAAGTTCAGTGCATCTTTTTCTTTCTATTTCATTAAGAAGATAAATATTAGTTTAGTCCTGTACGTGTAAATTGACGTATTTTTGGTAGCCATGTTTTTAATCCCGTCTAAACTGTCTATGGAGTATCTTAATTTGACAGGACTAAACTAATATTTATCTACTTAATGAAATAGAAAGAAAAGATGCACTGAACTAAAATTTAGTTTAGTTTGTGAACAAGGGAATCGGCGCCAATAGTCCACTTATTACAAGGAGGTGCGTTATGAAGTGAAGAGGCTTTATGTTAAGATATCTTAGCTTTAAGATTACATGCCGCTATTGATTACCTAGTGTAATATACTCTAACCACTGACCATTGTCGCCCTAGTATTATGTATATATGTTGAGACATGTACAGACACGAGATGCCTCATGCCTGTATGTGTCTTTAGACGCAACCTGTGATATATATAAGCAACGCCCTTTATGATTTTTTTTATTATTTCTACGCTTTCCCATTATTGTGTATTTTCTTGTTATTTTTTTACCTCACGTAAGTGTCACAACTCTTTAAAAGTAGTGTTGTATGAATTTCTAAATAGTCGTTTAAGTAAATAAGTTTTTACAATATTTGTGTACGACGTCTAATCTATACACTTTGTTCAAGCGTACAATGATTGTTCTGTACACTTGTGATGATGGAATCCCCCCATATAGAAATAAGCCGCCCGTGATGAGTGTGGTAAAATCATTGATTTATTTTACTTAGCCAGTTCACTAAATGATCGCGCGTATGCAAACGCTGAATATTATTATGTTACGAAATGTGCTGGTTCACCGTACATACTGCCAACTCTAAAGGAGAAGACGAGGGAATATGTTGACCCTAGATGAAACCTAGTGTGTCTACATATAATAAGAATTAGGATAAATGATACAATGTTTCGTTGAAAACTGATACAAGGTGATTTCAACAATGGCGCCGATTCCCTTGTTCACAAACTAAACCAAATTTAAGTTCAATGCATCTTTTTCTTTCTATTTAATTTAGAAAAGGACAGAAGATAAATATTAGTTTAGTCCAGTTTGTCAAATTAGTCAGCGCCTGACGTAAATTGACGTATTTTTAGTCGCCATGTTTTTAATCACGTCTTATCTACACGTACCTCCAACATCTCACGCTGCTGCGGCGCAGGTGTGGCTTGGCACTTACTTCTTATAATTAAGTATAAGCATATGCCGCTTAAGACGAGAACCAAGGCCAAGGTAACGTACACGACGGCATAATAGTGGATGTCGTGGACGTTTAGTTGTGTAGAAGATTGTTCCTTTAAATTGGTTATTTGGTCTCTAAGCTGGTTCCACATAATAATATGGGTGTGATTTTCTGGTACGTCGAAATCGTTGGGCAAGGTTGTGTTTATTAGAGATAGAGAGTTCAATACGGAAACCTCTGGGACAAGGGTTTAGGCTGCAAATCTTGATTTTCGAGCTCAATTGTTGTTTACACTTAATATGTTACAATTCTTGCTGAAATTCCTGTGATTGCACTTCATTAATAATTAAATGGTAAGCGTTGTTTATTTCTGAAGACTCCAGAAAACTATGTGTTGCCATCTGTTTGTCGCGAATTCGCTTGATGAAACGTGACACCCAGCCAGTAATTCGCACAATTCGTGTCAACGAAATGTTTTTCTTTGCAGTAAGTCAGTAATAAAATGTAACATTATTTTAAACTAAGGTTGTGTTTACACAAAATGCTTTTGTTTTGTGGGGACTGGTATACGATCTTAACTGCATCTTTCCTCTCGGAACCTTTTAGCCATTTAGGCCCTTGCCACCACAAAGATTGGTTTAACAATTGATGAGACGTTATGCCTCGTGTAGCACAATCCGCTGCATTTTCATCCGAGCTGTCATGACTCCAGAATTCTGCCGGTACTATGTTGGTTATCTACTAAACTCTCTCCAATCGATTAAGATAACTGTGCCATTGCAAGGGATACTGGGTGGAGCTTGGTGAGATACTGAGCATCACAAAGGGATCTTTAGTCTCCATGATCAGGATATTGTGTCTAGGCAACGTCCGTAGCCTGATAATTTTATCCAAAAGGGATTCACACTGCTCCGGAGAGAGGGATCCAGATTCTCGTTTTCTATTTCCTTCTATAGTTCACCTTTTGATAAACGGTAAATTTTTCCGAGGTGGAGTCTCCCCACCATGTGATCTCAACGGGGAGATCCCCAAGTTCCAACTGAGACAACAGAATTATCACCAACCAAATTGGAAGAATTGAAGGTATTTCTTGAGGCAAGAGGATCCACAGTGCAGACATCCTCGTCTGCATATGGCGGAGATTCTTTGAGTATTATAACAATGTAAAAACTAGCAGATCTGTGGATTAGGAAGGGTCGGGTGGTCCTCCAGAAGATCTCAGAGGTCGTGGCAAGGACTCTCCCATATTAGCTGCCTCGCCCAAATAAGAAGTGCCTCTGACTCCGTTGGATGAATAGTTGTGTCATTTGGACCTTGTTTCTTCAGAATTGTGCAACACGTTAGTCTTATCCCAAACTGGCTCTTGAGTTGACAGAGTAAGTCACGTGCTTGGCTAAGTTCCCTGACTGTGCCTTTGGCTTCATAGGGGAAGTAATCTATCCTCTTGGTCCTTTTGGACCCTGTGAGAGACAGGGACCAAGTCCTGGTAGGATCGGACGGCTGGGCTGAGGTAGTTAAGTGTGAAGAGAATAAGAACTAAGCGTAGTACAGTGGTTACAGTCATTGAAAGTTTTTGGAATTGTTGTGCCTTGGACTGTAAGATTGTCGGTTTTAGAGAGTGTTGGGGATTGATGTTTTTTTTTAATCCTAATTGCAGGTCTTGGTCTTCTATTCTAGGAGCGTTTTCCGTCCTTGTTTGTCTTCGTCCCTAGCAGGATCATACTTTTGCTCTTGTCAGTTACTTTACTTCTGGTTGGAGAGTAGCTGCCACAGGGTGCCTCTGGGTCGAAGTAATCCATCGGGGGTTTGAAAGATGGGGTAGCTTTATATTTTGATTTTTGGCTGAATTTGTCTTTGAAATCTTGCCAGAACGAGGCGGGTTTCACTTAATTTACCCCCGTAACAA
Source organism: Apamea sordens (assembly GCA_945859715.1). Lineage (NCBI taxonomy): Eukaryota > Metazoa > Arthropoda > Insecta > Lepidoptera > Noctuidae > Apamea > Apamea sordens. The sequence goes on from OX244002.1 coordinate 6,910,368, forward strand.
TCCTCGGTCTCTCATCGGACCCATGAGGATTCTTCGGAAGGTTACTCTCAAGAGGTCCAGAAATAGAAAGAAACCGGGAAAGTTTGGTTCCCTGGTTTACGGAAGAAAAGTTGACGATATCCCTTCATTAATACCTTATTCCTGAGGCTGAGGTCGAAGTTCATAACGACCACCTTGGCATCTAGCAGGACAGGAGAAACGCATGATTTTCATTTTGGCCGGTGAGCATTGAGTGTTCTGCCATGGTTCCCCTGTAAAGTTTGGAGAGAGGTGTGACAACGGGGAAACATGTGGAGACCTTATACCCCAGTAGGACCGGGTGATGGTGAACACCGAGGTTGACCATCACCCGGTCCTGGGTCCTAAAGGCCGTCCCAGCTAAATGTCTGGTGTTCGAGGTCATGAATTTCTCCAGATCAGAACCTATCTGGGTTACCACCTTGAGGGAGAAGCAAAGTCCATGTGTTAACGTCCCTACTAGTCCTATTGCAATCCGTAGGATCCACCCTCTCTCAAGATCACTGTTCAATAGTTCCTCAAGATCCATTTTAATGTCCAAAGCCAGATTTATGGTTCCCAGAAGGTCGCTCTGGGGGGCGGATGGTGGTGGCTTGACTCTCCCAGGTGGAGGGAGGGCACTCCAGATATGACCTTAACTCTCAGTCGGAGTTCCATAGTTGTGTCTCCGGTCTTTTCTTGGATGGGGGGAGGTATTGGGGGTTGTTCTTCTTGTTCATTGCAATTCATTTTAATATATGTATTTTTTCTTTACAATGGAATCGACTCTTTTTATACTTTTTAACGCTTATTCTCTTTAAATTGTGTGAAGTGCCGATTTGTAGAAATTATACGGCGGATGCAATCAAAATGATTTTTAATACTTTCGAGTCGTGAATTAAATACAATTCGCCTGTATGTAAAAATATGTGGTATTTATAAACCCTTTATTTAGAAGACTGCACATATTCGTAGACGTAGTGGATCAAATATCAAATGTATCTTATATTAATAACGAAACAATCATTCCGATTTTATATTATAATATCTCCGCTCCGCTGACCGAAATTAGCACGGATCCATCAATGATATTGAAAAATACAGTTTATAACAGTGACATAAAGTGCATAATTGAATAAACATCAAACGGTTCCTCTGACTGACGTCGTACAGAATGCCCGCAAGGGCCTCCTTTGCACTTTATGGCACTAATCATAAAGTTTATTATTCATTGTCATCAGAAAATCCTCTGCAATAAGTTTCTTTCGGTCTGCAGTGAGCCTATAACAATGATTTATTTATTTTAGTATATTTTGGGCTGTAACGGCTAGTAAGTCAACACTATGGAATAACAAAATTCTAGGTATGGAAAGAAATCTATGAAAGTTTGGGCACAAATCTGTACATTTTCTAATTGGTATGTAAATATTTTGCTACAATGCAATCATGTGCCGCTGTGTAAAATGTAAATAATTAATATTTTGTAAATCAATTGAAATATATGCGTCGACGATTGTTCTTGTTGTGCTAACTATTTTTGAGCACATAATCAAAAAAATATTAGAACAATTTTGAATAACTGTAAATTGAACCACTTTCGAAAGTGTTAATTTTGCCGATCGTACCTTCTTTGTTAGTTGTAGTTTATTTAGTATTATTAAAGAAATCAACAATGCATTTTCATTCTACATTACAGTACAGTATTTTAAATTAGTCGAAAATTATGCACATTTTTTTATATATACTTAAAAAAAACTCGCATTTTATGAATATGTTGTACGTTTTCAAAGTCAGATGCATTTTGGAATGAATTGTCTATCTCATTAATTTAATAAAAATAAAAATGTTTATTGTAGTTTAATTAAAAGTTTTTTTTTGTGATAGAATTGTAATCTGTAAAAGCGATATTCTATAATATTAAGCGTCAATTGTGCTTCTAAGATATTATGGAATTTATGTTTAGTGAATCATTACTGTGATAATTTTAATTTATTGTGATTTTTTTCCCCGAAATCTTTTTTACTTAATATTTTCTGCACTTGTTTCTATGTACCTAAAAATCAGCATAAAGCAATTCAATAATATTCTAAATGAAAATGTCTATTTCTAACATGATAACTAATACTTACCTATTAAAATGTTGACTTAAATATTGAATACCTATAGCATTAATCAGTCAGGAATATAACAGAGTAACTGACCTAAGATAACCTGAAAAGTTACTGAAAGATTCAGTTAAACTGTTGTGGGTCTGAAAAAGAAGAATGTAATGTTATCTGATAATTTTAATGAATGTACCTTCAATATAAACCTAACGATCCATAATCATTTTATAGCGACTATAACGAATGTATTCATGTAAACTAATGTTACCTAATAACTAGTGATGACGTCGATTTTGTATTAATGTATTTTTTGTACATAATGTAGCTAGAGGAAATTAATTATGTGCAATTACTACCACCTCTATGGCGCAATACCAAAGGTATTTATGTTCTGTAACTGTTGTGTAAAATACTCGGAGTTATTAAAATTATAACGAAATGATCGAAAACTATTGCCTTGTTTTTAATTCATTTACCCTAGCAACATAATAAACCTTAAAGTGAGCTTATACTGGGTGGCAGTGACATCGACGCGCAACCTCCTACCATGGATTCAGTACATGGTTCGGATCCACCCTGCGCCGAAATTTTTCGTCGGTTGCTGTCGTGTCACTGACTCTGGCTGGGCCACCATCAGGGATTTTAAATTTGATAACGCAAAAAATTTGTCGCCAAATTTCAGAATTTATCGGTCACTGGTTCAAAAGATATATGGGTTTATAGGTGGCCGATCTGGAGAGAGTCTCCCCAGCAGGGCCACATTTATATCTCAAAAACTAGGGCACCTAGCAAAGATCTATTTTCTCCCATATTTTGCCGCTAATTAGTCTCAAGTCACCAAGTTACAGATTTAGTCGATGATTAAAAAGATACTTGTACTTGTTGTTGGGGATATTGAATTCTTTTCAATATCCCCATACAGTGGTACAAGATGGTTCGATCTAGCTCTTGGACTATATATACCTTACTAATTGAACTCATTATATCTCCTAAACTAAGACCCGATTAAATCTGTGACTTGTTGAGAAATTAGCGACAAAATATGGGAGAAAACACATCTTCGCTAGGTGCCCTAGTTTTTGAGATATAAATGTGGCCCTGCTGGGGAGACTCTCCAGATCGGCCACCTATAAACCCTTATCTTTTGAACCAGTGACCGACAAATTCTGATATTTGGCGACGAATTTTTTGTGTTATCAAAATTAAAATCCCTGATGGTGGCCCTGCCAGAGTCAGTGTGACACGTTGCTGTCCCATACATTTTTACCGCATAGTTATTGCACTTTTCCATGAAATAGCAGTTTTTTTTTTTATAATCTACTAATCATTTCTACGCTAGGGGTGCTAAATCCATGGTTCAGTTTGCGCGTCGATGTCCTTGCCACCCTGTGTACTTAAAAAAGTAAAACTAACGATCGGTTGTCAGCTTATTCTTCTAATGCATGGTCTAAGCCACGAAGTGAAAATACTTAATGGTCTAAGCAGAAGATCACTTTGTAATGTTGGTTTCGGCATTCCTCGGGCCGCTCGGCCGGTCTAAAGTTAATTCTCTTTGGGGGTGTATGTTCGTACTAGGTCCATCTAGGGATTTACAAAGAAAACATCCGTTCGTTCATACTTTTTTTCTCTTTCTCTTTCTTTTTTTTATGAAATACTTGTGAAAGTATTTCATAATAAAATGCTATCTTCAAAAACAACCTCAGCCCGAGTCACGCTCATGACTAGTGAGTCATGAGCGTGACTCGGGCTGAGGTTGTTTTTTTCGCTCGCTCGTCGGGGCACTGCTACGCACGAGCCTCATAGTAGTCTGTTTAGCAATCGTACCACCGATGCCTTAACAGTTATCACGAGGAAAAAATGGCGCCGGGCAGCAGAGCCGGATTAACCTTAAGGCAGAGTAGGCAACTGCCTAGGGGCCCAGGATCGACAGGGGCCCACTGCAGTCCGCAAAAAAAAAGTTTTATGGATCGAAAATGATAATCAACAATACTATTCTTTTTTTTTTCAACGCATGTAACACTTTATACATACAGAACCATCTAGTATCTAACATTAGAACCGTAGACAGAGAATGCTATAGACTAATTGATATCTTTGGTCGCATTCACACAAGAAAAAGAGCGACTTACGCCGATGTCGTGTAAAGAAATGAAACAGAACGATGAGATTTTTTGTTTCACGGTGCGTGCCATGTTTTTCAAGGTTAGCATACTACTTTGCTAAACAAAGTTTGACAGTTAACGTGCAGCTAGGTATCATCTTTCTTTAAAATACAGTTTTATGTGCTTTAAAGTTAAATAATGTATGGTATATTTTGTTGTGAACAATGTAGACATAGTATATAAACCATTTAAAAAAAAAACATGGTGCGTTGTAGCGTTAAAGGGTGTAAAAGTGATAGTGGAACGAAAATGCCAGACTTGTCTTTTCATTCGTAAGTATACCACTCTGTATCAATTTATATATGATGATAACATTTTAAGGTGTTCATATATTGTATATAATGTACCCTAGACATAAATTCATCGACAAAAAAGCACAATAATAACAATTATTAATTCTAACCTATGAATTTTAGTGTTGCCAATTTTTCTGTAAATTAATACCCAATATTATGGGCAATGTGTATTAATTATATAGTATCTGAAAGATTTAATGACTTGTTGCAGTTTTCCTGAACATGATAATTTACGTCGGATATGGATTGTAGCTACAGGACGAACAGATTGGACACCAAAACCGTCATCAAAAATTTTCAGCAGACATTTTGAGAAAAAAATGTTAAACAAAAAGAAGAAGCTATTACCTAAAGGACAATAACGTGCTAAACCAATAAAAGCTAATTAAAAGTAAACAATGTTGTATTATTGACTCTCAAAGCCAGAACCTTCTATCACAAAATACACGCTTTGACGTGGAGTTGCGGACACCAGCCCGCTATACAATACAATAACATCCATCGTCATCCTGCCCTCATCGCAATTTATTAATCGAGTTCGGCAGCACATCCATACACCTTTATTATTCCTCCGCCTATACCGATAATAATCTATAATTATGTGTTATTTTCAGGCTCTCTTACATAATAATTTCTAATTCTATCAATTCGTGGAACACCACATTATTTAGAATCACACAAATTGTGGGGTAAATTTTTCCTCGCACGGTAACCCTAAATATGATGACGTTATTTTTTTTTGTCTCTTTCTGCGACACGCTTTGCAGGTGTCTATAGCATTCTCTGTCTACGATTAGAACTAATATAATCCTTCGGAACGCAACTGGACTTCATTCACGTTGGGGGAATCCCCGATTCGTTGGGTGCGTTCTGTAAGCTTCCGTAGCGTGATAATAATTTGTAGCGTAATAATTCCGAAACTTTCGAAATACGTTAATTACAATATGTGAGTTTTGCGATTGTAAGGTAAATAAATACTTCACTTTTTCTTTTGTTTGTTGCGTTTGGTTAAATATATATTTTAAATTAAAAATAACTGAGTCGCGTTTAATTTTTCATGTATACATAGAAAACACCTAGACTTAGGGCGGAATCAAACGTACGCGTACTCTACGCGTGGGCTGCGCGGGTGACTCTGTACTAACCCGTCCTTAGGACGTCATCCATGCCTATATCGGGAATCGTATTCAGGAATGTGGGTAGAAGGCAAAAAAATACATCTCATGATTTAGTCAGTCAGAGTAGGTAAAGAAAAGGGGCCCGAAAATTGTATTGCCTACAGGCCCATACAGGGTTAATCCGGCTCTGCCGGGCAGTGACTAATAATATGATGATCGTTGTAGCTGCTTGATGTGGCGTTGTGGCAGCCACAACAAACATTTTTTAAAACATTAATTATTAAATTCACACACGTACTACTATGCCCTGCACGACCCATTTTCAGGTATTCATGCCAACATTTATGGTGTTGAGAATGTGGCAAGACTCAACAAAACAAAAAATGTTTAAGTTTTTTCTTTTGTTTTCTTTCGCTACTTTTTAATTAACCTAGCTTTATCAATGCCGTGAAACTCTTTTATTGGCTTAAGTGATAATTGTCACCATCTCGCTATCACGGAGCAGTATATGCAGACTGTGTAAGATGCTGTAACTTTGACGCAACTGCAGTGAGCTGTTCATTGATAGTGGGGTGAACATTTATAACTCATGTTAATTAATTATAAGCTGTTGAGTTTCGCTTACGCGAAACAGACGCGAAAGCTTTATTGAAAAGGATCTTAACTGAGTTTGCGGAGCTCTAGACTAGGCGCCACAGGGCGCCACGTTGTAGCTATTGCAAAGTAAACGATAAATAAAAGAAAATTGATTTTTCGTTTTGCTTTTATAATTTTAATTCTGGCAACTTTAAGCCATACGTCATAACTTGAAATGGTAAAAGTTATCGTCATTCATTCTTCATTGTCATTGTCAAAATTGTCAAGACTAAGTGAATCAACAGCTGTTTTACATTTTTATATCATAAAATTATTACAAACTGAGTATAAACAGGTAGTTTTGTATTCCTTATTCAGGTCATGGTAGATTTTATTAGAATTAGTATTGTATATGAACATGAAACAAAGGTAAGTGTAGCAAAAGATGAGGCAATTTAGTCGTGTTATATTGTTGTTTACGTGTTACTGACAAAGATGTTTGTTTGTGAAGGGCTCGCCCAATGCAAGGCGGAGATGACATGGTGGCTTACGCCATGGGGAAAAAGGCAGACGACCTTTCTGACCACACTGAAATACAGCTGCATAGAATAAAACCCCCGGATCATTTTATAGAAGCGCAAGTTCAAGAGGGAGACTCTTTACAAGCAATTGCGTTGCGATTTTATTGTTCTGTAAGTTAAAATCATTTACTTTTTATTAATAATACTTACTTCACTAATTATTTTTCATACACAAAATAAAATTGTACTTTGATGTTACAAATTGAATATATCAGTAACTTCCTGTTATCATTGTTATCTATCTTGTTAATAAATCGTGCTTTACACACATTTCAGATATCAGAGCTGAAAAGGATCAACCATATACATAAAGATAATGAAATATTTGCCAGACGGACTATAAAGGTGCCAGTTACACCATACTCAGTACTGACGGAGCTAATACCAACGCGGAACCCAGAGCCTGTGCCTTCAACCTCAAACAGTTCATCTCATTCAGTCCTACAGGAACTGTTAAATACTAATAATTACAAGGGACTTATAAACCAAAATAATGTATCAATAAATGCACCTCTCAAAGAAGATCTGGAGTGCTCCATAGATTGTAACTCCGTTGTGATGAACAGCACACTGGCGCCATCTGTTGCGCCGTACACAGACTCTGAGCAAAACGAACAACTACTAGCTACAGAAGATACTCAACTCTTGCCAAGTAATAAAGAGAAGATATCTGTTGAGTCAGTTGTGGTGAAGGAATTGACCTCGCACGGCGCTGACTTTGGACTGAAATGGTTCCATTTAGTGTGCTGTATGCTCATCCTCGGTGTTGTGATACCTCTTGTCTATGTAATGTTTTATTTAGACAAACATGAACATTCAGAAATTTCGGACCTTCCACCATTACACTCAAATCGATGACTGACTGATATAACTCGATCTGATGGAAAAGCTTTAAGTTGTAATGGTAGACATTATAAATCAATTTTATATGAAAGTAAGGGGATGCAATATGATTCTTTTAATAAAATTTATCATTATAAGTACTATTACAATGCTGCTTTTATTTATACATGGTACTGTAAACATTTTGATGATTTTTTAAGTTGATTAGATAGTAGGTAGATGTCCAAAGATTTATGTTTTTATTAAAATTATCATTTCACTTTTTTTAAATATAAACTCAGCTTGTTTGTGTCTCAAAATAAAATTGTGCAAACAACCCTTGTAGATTTTGCTGCTATCAGCAAAACAGTCTTCTATCAGCAAAAATCTCAGTATACCTAATACAGAATGGAAACCTTACCACCGGTTTTGTAAATTGGGAGTTCAACTCCTAAAGAAGCCAGTCAAAACCGGCCAAGTGCGAGTCGGACTCGCCCATGAAGGGTTCCGTTACGTTACGATTTATGACGTATTAAAAAAAAACTACTCACTAGATCTCGTTCAAACCAATTTTCGGTGGAAGTTTATATGGTAATGTACATCATATATTTTTTTTAGTTTTATCATTCTCTTATTTTAGAAGTTACAGGGGGGGGACACACATTTTACCACTTTGGAAGTGTCTCTCGCGCAAACTATTCAGTTTAGAAAAAAATGATAATAGAAACCTCAATATCATTTTTGAAGACCTATCCATAGATAGCCCACACGTATGGGTTTGATGAAAAAAAAAATTTTGAGTTTCAGTTCTAAGTATGGGGACCCCCAAAATTTATTGTTTTTTTTTCTATTTTTGTGTGAAAATCTTAATGCGGTTCACAGAATACATCTACTTACCAAGTTTCAACAGTATAGCTCTTATAGTTTCGGAAAAAAGCGGCTGTGACATACGGACGGACAGACAGACAGACATGACGAATCCATAAGGGTTCCGTTGCCATTTGGCTACGGAACCCTAAAAAGGTAGTTTTTTTTTATCGGAGTTTCGGCTTGCTTTGAGCCGCTTTTTTCTTGCTTTTTTCATCCTGTAAGCTTAGGTACTTATGTAATGGCTCTAATACCCATTTTCACTGACACTAAGCGACATCTAAAGGTTGCGGCATGCCGGCAGCTTCCGGCGGTATGCCACAAGGCGTGCTCGGTGGTGCCTCGAGCTTGCTTAGCGACTACACAACGCAGTCAAAATATTTGCCAGCTTTGTAAAATTGTAATCTATATCTTGTTAACCGAATTCACGTTGGCAAATTTAAAATACTGGCCAATCTCAGCTTAATCGTGCTGTTGGATTTTGAAAGCGGCGCTGAGCCGCGCGCGAGCGTTGGAAATCCCAACAGCACTCATTTAGGCTTCGCCGATTGTTATAGAAAACGGGCATGTTTATATTTTGGCATTTTTGTTGGATGAACCGGTCGAAGAGGCGGTGTTTGCATAGGTCAGGTAAATCTAAACCGCCTAAGTATTCCAGTTGGCTGAATTTTGTCAGGTGCACGGGTGTCGACGCATATTTGCATGCCACACCAAAGGCCAAGCCAGTATATTAATATGTACTCTGTGGGCCAAGCTAACTTCCAAGGCATTATGGTTATCCAGTCTGGTCTCTACCAATCGTCGCGTGCGAAGCCAACGTTCTAGAACAACTGGCACCCCGGTGGTGATAGGAGTACGACGGATGATGTCAATGATGCTGGCTCGCCGTGCTACTTAGGAACTAGTATTAGCACTTACATATATCTATCAGAGAATCAACACAAACTATTTATTACTACGTCACAGTGGCATGTAGCGTATCCAATGTAATAATAAATAAATAATAATATTATTATAATAATAGACGTAGCCTATTATTACTATTTCGTTAGACACAATAGCAACTAATTAGATGATGCGTTGTATCAAATAGCTTGAAGATCCCCAGTCGATTCTTGAAGGAGCCTATTCCATGCTGTTACAACTCGGTTAGACAAGAACTGCTCCAAGAGCTTTTTTTATGAATTTTCCCATACCTTTAGGGAAGTGTTAGCTAGCATATTTTAAAATCAGCATGATGATACCGTAAAACATCACTTCAAACCAGTTTTCAATCTAGACGTATTGTTTTTCTACCTATGGTTTTGTAAAAAGCAAAACAAGGTTTGTCATTTTGGTCTATACCGTGCAGTCACCAGGGTCTCGAATTGAACACGGTATAGGAAATACGCCAAGTCACGTCCAAGTCGTCGTCGTTACATAAGTGGAGACTTGTAATTGGCTTTCAGACTAATGTACTGTCCTTGTTCTGTTTGTTTTAGCTGTAAGTCTCCCATGTCATTTAAATAAATAATATCCTTTATTTAACTATGCGTCATTTATTGACAGAATCTAATTCGATCAGATGGCGGGATGAGCTGGACTCCTTTAATAAAGATTGGTCCTTGTCAGCTCTGGTTAGACTGGAAGCCGACCCCAACATAGTTGGGAAAAGGCTAGGCAGATGATGGTACTTGTCAGCTCTGGAAAGAGAGAGCTGGAAGGAGAGTAGGGAGGCCTTTGCCCAACAGTGGGACAGTAATGGCTAATAATAAAAAAGACATTGAGTATATTTATCTATACATCTGCGGTCGTAATTATCGATGTTGTTAATTACTTTTTTGTGTATCTTCATGTTTTCAATTAGTATCAATATCTATACACGATAAAACATATTTTCTCAGCTCGTCCTTCAAGTAACAATAACACCAGCAAAAAAAATTGTGTTTAGATATCGATACTCATCACGACTGCAGTTTCGCTAGCTAATTTAATTTGACCCTGTATATTATAGATTGTGTGAGTATAGAAGCATCCATACATGTGTGATTCCATGCGACGAGAACATCTTTCTGCTTTTTATCACTCTTACAAAATCAGGAAGGCATTTTTAATAAAAAACATATTTTTTCACAAAATAAACTATTTATTTTCCATTTCTATTTGCTATTACTTAAAAATACATCGATGTAACAAAGAAATCGGTAAATCCATTGACACAATCTTAGTTAAAACTCTTTTAACAATTATTAATAATGATAAATGCATTCTTAAATAGCTAAAACCCGACCAGAGAAATAATATTTTTTATATTACACTCTTGCATTGCAATCGTAAAGGATATTGCAAACAATTTAAGACAAAATATAGCCTACTATTAAAATAAAAAAATCAAGTTCAAATTACATTAAAATACCGTAAGTGCGACTAATTCGTAAAGTATTTATTATCCTGGTAAGGCTTAGTTACTATTTACAGATATATAATAATAAGGTGAGCCTCGCAGATTGATACTGTATAAAATTAATGACGTGATCTGAGGTGACTAAAGTAAAGCTTTTAATCATTTTAACAACGCACTTCGCGATTGCGGCAGCAATCAGAAATTTCCACGACCGCCGAGATTCGGGTTACTCTCGTGCACACTGTGGAAAATAAAGGGAGCGTTAGTTATTATTCTCTATGCCCAAGGCAATGTGCAATGCCAAAGATGAATAAGGACCGCCAACAAAACTTAACACAGTCATCCAGCCTGATGACCTCGTAAAGATCGTGGGGTGAATGTGAAGCTCAAAATATGCAGAAAGTGTGAAATAATCTTTATGACAGAATATGGGCCCTGCTACTCAGAAATGGGTAGACAGTTTTAGTTGTAGCATTTTAAGTTAACTTGGTTGAGTGACGTTTATGACTCTGATATAAGATTCTAATCAACATAATGAAATGACAAAATGCTACAACTATGAATATAGAAGTTAGGTACACAAACACAGTAAAATTCAAAAGCACACCAGAAAATAGACATGGTTAGTATTACAGAGAACAGCAACACAGAAGATTATCTTGATCCGAAGAGCGGGCCAGCGCTTTGTAGGGAGATTAGTGATTTATTGTTACCCAAATCAAAACAACAAAATCACTAGTCTTCCATACAACGCGCGGCCGGTGGCTGAGGCCCATTAGTTGATGAACACCTAGAAATGTTAATCATCAAAGGAGTTAGTCACAATAAAGGTTAAAATGTGTTAGAACATACAGTTGTGATGGGTGATCGTTTCTAAGGTACACTAGAAGTAGGTTGTACAGCGAGAATAATACAAGAATGGTAGGTACGTGTGTGAACACTCTCGAAATGTCTACGCTCCCTCTACTAACAAGTGTGTGCACATTACCTTAGCATCACAACATCGACGTCACACAGTCAAATCCGTTCAACAAACTCTACTTAATCTTAGTTTGGTTTGGTGCCAACTCAGGGAACTCTTCAAACATTCTATCGTCAAAATAATATTGTGTTAGTGATTATATTGAATTATTGTGATAGCAAATGTCTCAGGAAACTCCTCAACCAAATACAATGTTAACAGCACAAATTAATCAGTTTGAATCGCAATATTAGCAATGATACAATATGATAGTTATTGAAATTAATGTTGACATGCTTTTCTTTTATTTTGGTATGAAACAATACACATGATGCTGAGGAAACATGATGAAATTGGAACCTTAATCGGGCATCAAAATTAATTTCATTTCATCTTGTGATCTCACATCTCGGAAGTCAATTTTGGTTGTGTTTACTAATGTAATCAAAGGGGTCATTGGATAAACGTACCTCTGTTGCAGGAGATACTGCGCCATCTGTATGCGCTGCGAGGTGCCGGTGATGGTGATGATGCGGTCGGTGGAGCCGGGCAGCGGCTCGGCGATCTCGATGCCCGCGCCGCTCTCCGCGCGGATCTTACGTATGCGGGACCCGGCCTTGCCTATTATCGCGCCGGCCAACTGGAACGGAATTAATAGTGTCACATTTATGTACCGACCTAGTTAAGTTAGACCAGATAAGTTATATTGGATCGTGAAATTTTGCTTTGCAGTGAAGTTGTAATGATGATGGAGGGCAATACTAACATCTTTGGGAATGGTAACTTGCGTGCTGGTGTCCTGCTGGTTGCCGCCATTGTTACTGAAGCCACCCCCCCCTCCCCCCACGCGGCCGCCGCCCCCGAAGTTCCCTCCCCCGAAGCTGCCGCCACCGCCGCCGCCGCCGCCGCCACCGAAGGCACCGCGCGGTGGGCCGCTGAAGCTGGCTCTAGGTCCGGGGCCACCGAAGTCGTTGAACGCAGCTCTAGGGCCGCCGGGTGGACCGCTGCGACCTAGGGGCGGTCCTCGCGGCGCGGGCCCCCGGCCGGCGGGCCCCATGGGAGGCATACCGCGCGGCGGGCCGCGCGGAGGCCCGCGGGGCCCACCTCGAGGCCCGGCACCACCGCCGCCGCTCGCGCCGCCTCCCTGCCCGCTACCGAATCCTCCGTACTCATCGGCGTAGAAGTCATCGTAATTGTGCGGGTCGTAATTTTGTACTGCGCCTTTTACGGGAACCTGCAATTTTACAAGCAGTTCTAGAATGCTGAATGTGTCAATATCAATAGCAGTAAAAGCCTAGTAAAGAAAAATAAATTGATTTTCTTTTTATTTATTGGATGTGTAGAAAACCTCGTCATTTAGAACAAACGTGTACCTGCACAGGTCTAACAAGCTTCTAATGCCTTATATTGATTTAGCTTTTCTTTAGCTATTTTTCAGTCAGTTTTTATATGCCCCTGTAAAATTGCCAGGGGAACCAATGAACAAGAAAAATTCTATTAAAATTGGACTTGGGATTCAAAACTAATTAGTTTTATTTTTAACTGTGTTTAGTTTAGTTTATGATCTTGTACGAATCGCAATAAATATTTTTTCTTTCTTTCTTTCAAAAAAATACACTAAGTTGACATCTGATATGAATATATTCTTTACCTGTCTAATAAGGTCGAGCACCTCCTTGACGCCGGCTGCGACCGCGTCCGCCTTGCCTACCAGCTGCACGACGCGCTCCGTGCTCTGCGGAGCGGGGTTCGAAAATATCTTCAGACGAGCGCCCGTTTTCTGTAAGAGACCAACACTTTTGTCAGATATTATTAAGACACAAGTTATTTTTATCGGTACTGACATATTCCGAAAGCATTTTTTTGTTTGTTTTTAGATACACTTAAATAATTTACCGATTTCTAAATGCAACATAATTAATAATCATGACCAAAGAATATTCGGAAAAAGAAATATTTTTTACTAGCAGCCAGCCAGAGAACTTCTAGTTGTAAACATCTTCTATTATAGCAGCATTAGCTTACAAACTAATTTAAACAATAACCATTTATTAACAATTAATGGTAACTTAATTCCGACCAAGTCTAAATCCAACGCCCTAATTCCAAAACAAATTACATAACACATATACTTAGTTCAGTTGTTTACGGCAATCTGTCGCGACATCGTCGGGGTGTTATAGAGTGGCATGAGAAATCGATGTGTGATCAATTACCGATATTAGATAACGTCAGAGTACGTGTGTGGTGTGTGGTGTCGATGACGTTTGACAGGAGCCAGGGCGCATGCGCGGCTACATCGACCGGCGCACGTGGCTGCCGCCCGGTCACGCACAAACAACCGCTGAAAACCGCCCTCCGCACATGCGAGCGACGCACCGCAACGCACCGCCTACTACGAGCCATTGCTCAATACTGACGCGCGTCAACTGAACTCACTTCACAGTTCTTCAGTTACCAAGCACTACACTGTTCCCTAGACCCAAAAACTATTTATCCACCTCAAGATATTATTTAAAAAAATAGAATACTCCAATTAAAACTATTCTGAACACGTCGAACGAAGTATAAAGTCGACGGTACAATGTTACGCGGACAAGGGAGCGGGCGGAGCGACTGTCCCTCGAGGGTGGTCGAACGCGAATGAGCGGGCGACCGGCGGCGCGTGCAACACCTGCCCGACTCCCCTCCTTGCACTTGTGGGGCTCCGCGGAAAGCTCGCACGCGCCACGCCTACCACATGCCACTAGGTAATGGACAGACAGAATTCCCGTTCTGAATAACACTTAAGCGAAATTGGGACGGTCTGTCTAACGGAGTCGTAAATAGAATTCTGCCAATTCATACTGCTTTTGTTAGGTAGGCGACTATGAGCTCAGCATTGTATACTTTTGAGAAAGGAGTAAGTACTTTCTGTATATTTCCCTCGTATTCAGCATCCATCACAAGAGTAAACCACTTCAGATCCTCGTCACGAACGCGAGTCCGAGACGTCACTCAGTCTGAAAAGGATCCGCTGGCGAAACGTCGGCGACATAATTTATCAGCATAGTCTGAGCTTATATCCACACGTAAACTAGGAAGCTGAAGTATAGAGACCAAAACTGCTTCGTGACTCGACTCTCAAACTTTTACTGGAGCAGTAACAAAATAAAGTTGAGTATAAATCATGAACATGCCAGACTAATATAACAACATACTGAAATCTGCACCTACAATCAATCATAAAGTTCGCTCGTCTAAACATAAAAGCTGCTGCAAATATTTGAACACAATTTGTCTTGATCAAAAGTGAAGCCGTCTTTGCTGGAGCAAAACCGCTAACCGATAGTTTTACTTCGTTCAAACCTATGTCTAAGTATATTGGTACAATTTGGAATAGTTCAGTGGCAGAATGCATTTGGCCGAGTTGATAATGGTATTGATAAAGATGTGGCTGTAAAACGAAGAAGATTACCTAACCAGAGCCAAACTAGGTTACCAAAAAACTAATCAATAGTAGGGTATATCATTTCGTAAATGATTAATACTATTCACAGGCATGTTTCACTACACACAGCAAGCCCAAAATATGTTGCTGGCAAGATATTTCCCCTGAGAGCATGCCGCTAATCAGCTACTGAGCAAGTCGTAATATTTCCAAACACGCCGCGTTAACATTACTCAGATCAACGCTAGTATTCCCCGGACCACTAAACAATGTAGAATTATATTATAATTTCCGAAAATGTTGACACAGTTAACTTCGAAATTAGTAGGTATACGGATCAACAACCCTCCATCGATCTCTTGTAGTATTGATCCGAGCTCTCGAATTTTACCTGTTGCTTGTATTTAGGGGTTGAGCTTTTCTAGGGGCTGAACAACTTTCAAAATCGCTGCAAAAGGGACTATTTAACCCAAATATTTAAACAAAAATTGATAACAAAGTAAAGAAGCCGTATATGTGAACCGGTGCGGTTCGATCGGAAACGGAAGCGGCTAGCTCGCGTGCTGCCGTAGCCCGTAATTGTCGGGGACACCGCCACGGCCCGGTGTCACCCGCGCCTAATTACACCGACGACATATGCGCGCCGGCTGCTATCTGTCTAAATGTAAATAGCATTGCCATTTTATACCTAAAAGCTGTTTTAATTGGTTCACAACTTGGTTTAACCGTCAATAACATTGTATTAATAATTGTGGTACTGTCATGAGAACGGTTTAACATATCCGCTGTAACATTTTTTGTGGTGTACATAGAGGATGTGGAGGAGGTTCACAAAAAGTTTCCTGCGTCACGTGCGCGTAGCTCCGGTAACCCGACGCCGGCGCCGCGTGCTTCCGACGGATGAAACCCTACATGTGATATTACCCTACGGCTATTTCACAACTCAACCAAGAACCGCGATTTCATCACGGCCTTAACAAAACGTATTGTTTCAACTTCCAAGTTTAAAAGTGAAGCCAAACGTTTTAATGTTTACGCAACCTGAAGAAATCAGACGGGAGAAGTTGCGCTAATAAGGCTGCTCACAGTTTATTCATACTAGAAGACCTGAATGGGCGATGTTTGAAATAAATCCGTCCTCATT
This sequence comes from Apamea sordens, assembly GCA_945859715.1. NCBI lineage: Eukaryota > Metazoa > Arthropoda > Insecta > Lepidoptera > Noctuidae > Apamea > Apamea sordens. The sequence continues at coordinate 6,926,810 of OX244002.1, forward strand.
GCCGTAAATGCAACGCATTGTACAAAGGTTACCTGCACGATTCAAAAATAGGAGCGGCGGATGCCGTACCATATGTTCGAAATTTCTATTTATGTAAGAAAGGAGGTCTCCGAGGGGCGAGAAGCATTGTGTAAGTAGGTAGGCTGGGTGAAGCCCAGGTGCGCGCGAGCTTTTTGTGAGGCCTTCCGGCGGCTGCGCGCGCACCTGCCGCCCGAGTGACGGCAGCTGCCGCCCGCGCACGCGCCGACTCAGGGCCCGCGACAACACACTTCAAGAAACTGCTGCCCTAGGTACAGTTGCTAAACGAAGGTCGGTAACCTCTCATTAATTTCACCTCCAGCACATGTCGATTCACTTGCGTTCTGAATAGCGCCAATAATAATAGCCTTTGCGCGAAAACACAATGTTACCTTTGTCATAAAGACATCTCCATTCATCGTATTTTTTATTAAGACAGTATTTCTTTGGGGATATTGTTAATTCTATGCTCTAAAAAATTCTTTGTCTTGTTAAATTGAGGCCGTGACGTAAATTGAACAAAGGATTTGCGAGAACAGCTGATCGAAAGCAGAAAAAAGAACGCTAAGAAAAAGGGAGCGAAATGGACTCAGGTAGATCACGATCGAGTTTATAAATTGTTTCCGGAGAAGATCAGCATTGATGCATTCAAATGCATTGTTCGCGAGGAATGGGCAAACTTGTTCACAGAGACACCCCGAGGCATCGCGCGCTACTAGGCACGTCTGTAGCATCAGCTCTCGTTACTCAAATCTCCGGACAAACATCAGCTAACTAGCTCGAGTTATGAAATGCAACACCGCTAATAGCTAGATTGCGAAGTTGTCGGCGTCCCGTCCAGACTACGCCGGCACATACACGTTTTATAACTTCCAGCGAAGTTGCTGAGTGGTAATTGATCCTCCGCGATGCACTCTGCAGTTATGCAGGACGGTTTGCCTTGTTTGTTCGACTTAACAACAAATTATGACGTCTACTGTAGCTTTTGTGAAGGACGATGCATTTTAAGTTACTTAACTATTTCCGACGATCGCGATTTAATGTAAGATATTCCACGAACAAAGGAGTCTACTTTTTGTTACAGTAACATTATTAAGTGTGTCTAAAAATTACGTTGTCGATAAAGAGATAAAAGGCTCGGGATTCGGTGCGGCAGCTGCTTCCACATCTGCCTTGAAGCCCGTGCAGGCACCACGTGGCTGAATGCCATCGCTGTCTACACGATAAAAAATCCTTAAGTATAACTGCACCTTCGCCCGGCAGATGACTAACAAGTCATAAAAGCTCGTAGCATCTGCTCACCTCAATTATTGGCTGTAGATACGGGAACGAGAACGGGATGCATTTAATCGCAACAGATATGAAGACGACAGTAATAGACATGAGCGAAAATTCTGCAGTTGAAAACGAATATCTATACTGACTTAGATAAAGCTGAAGAATATGTTTGTTTTTTTTGTTTGTTTGAATGCGCTCTGAAACTTCCAGTCGGATTAAAAAAAAAACTTTTTGCATTAGATAGCCCAATTCTTGAGCTAGACCCTTACGATCCGAGCAAAAAGAAAAAAAAAATGAGGAAGAACGCTAAGCGATAACGAATACGCGGGCCGACGATGCGATGCGACAGGAATACGGGATGGGTCGGGGGAATAAGAAATTTCACGCGGACGAAGTCGCGGGTTGAAGCTAGTAATACATACAATACACCCTTTTACACGTGCTAACCAAGTTTATCAACATTGGTCTTATTGGAATGATATCATGCAGTGTTGAATAGATATTATGGTTCGCTAGAATATAAACAAGTCTGCTTCCCGAATATTTTCGGGCGAGATCAATTTCAGTGATTTTTTCAGGGCGAGTTATTGACTTTCGACCGCACTGTTGTTGTGGCAGATTGCTGAAAGACTTATAGCGTTCGAAATTCATCGTATTTTTGCGCGAAAACCATTGGAGATGGCTTCAGAAATCCTAGGGATCAATATTTCATCCGTTCACTTTTATTCCTAGGTTATTTTATTATTATGCTTACCTCTCGCAGCTCTTTAATCTTCGCCCCTGCCTTGCCGATGACGCAGCCGGCGCGGCTCTGGTGGATCAGTAGGCGGACATCCAAATCTTCGTTACTGCTCTTTGGACCTCCCTAATGAATAATTGTAGTTGGTCATTTGAATACAAACTAATGATACACGTATTTTTTTATTTTATAAATACTTTCTTGTTAATGAGATGTAAAACTGCTGACTTGATTGAAACTACAAAGGCGAGTATAATTTCTCATCGTAAAACATGAAAATGTGGTTGTGAAAATGACTAGAAATTACTTCTACGAAAAAAGTTTTCTCAACTTAGTATCTAAATGAAAATCAGGCATTACATAATACTTACATCAGCCAGACATGGCAGGATTTCTTTAACGATTTCCAGAATCGTGTCGACATCCGGCGCCGTTATCGATAGTACCCTGAAAAACAAGCATCATTAACGCAAACTATTTTCGCAGTTCGTGGAAATAAAATCACAGCACAATATTGAACAACGGTACAGACGTTTCAACGGTCAGGGAGGTCTGGACTCATAAGTAAACTGAAGCATGATGGCGATGAAACTTGATGTCCGTACGTGTCGTACTCAGTAATAAGATGCCTTCCAGCGCGGACAGAAGTAAGTCGAGTGAGAGGATTCAGTCCTAAGGGAACAGACTTAGCGGCTAATGAGCGAGATGCGAGGACACCGAGGTCGTGAAAGTAAGATCAGAAGCCGTCCAGTGCGCCACAGTGCATCCTGCGGAGGTGATGAGGACGGGAGCTCGAGATACGGAGTTAAGCGCCTAACGCCGGGAGCTAATGATGTTTTACAAGATTCCAACTCCTGACTGTTGACGAGTAGAGTGCAAGAGCTCAACTCGGGCTGTATTAAGATTTGAGAGTAGATGTTGGCGATATAGTTTACCGTTCGGGGCCGGGGCAATCTGGGACTGTTATAGAGGCTTTGTACTGCGTGGCGGGGCGGCGGGTGCGGGGCAGCGGCGTCCAACGGGGCGGGACCGGCAACCAAGACACGCTGTAGCGGCGCACCGGGCGCCTACACTCATTCACCTTAGGCGCGCTTTGACCATCTTCAACCCTCACTACCACTTACGTAACTCTGCCAGTAAGGAGAGTTGAAAGTGGCCAACGGCGTCCGTATGAGTGTAGGCGCGCGGCGCGTCGCGCTACTAGCCACAGGGGCGTCTCGGGGGCGCTAATGACCTGCAAACTGGCTGCCGGGGGGTTATTCTGTCTATAAGTCTACGGACTCGCCGCTGTCGCAAGACTCGATGCCGAGATTAACCATCGAATCTTACAGTCTTCTTCGTTCATTTTACTTCTCTTTGCTATCTACAAGACAGACTAGAATAGCGTAATTGATTAAGCATAGAAGAAACGGATCTGACAGGTTTTTGTATTACCCAATAGAGGCACCGAGCAGTACAGTTTTAGAGTTTATAAGATTGGTGGACGTACCTGTGGCGAAAAAATGGTTAAAAGTTAAATATATAAACTAAAATAACATTCAGATAGGCATACAATGAAAAAAATTAAACAAAAAATGCGAATATAAACTTACTAATGTAACAAAATAAAACTTTTTTATTGAGTTTGGTCTAAGCAACTTTAATCAGTACCTTGTAAATACCTGCTATTGCTTGAAAGCTTACAAAAATACATTAATACTGAATGAAGAACTAGATTAGAGTACCTATAAAGTAATACTTTATGGTTCAAGCTGATTTTTTTAACGAGTCTACTCGCAACAATTCGCTACTTACTCCACGTGTAGCTGCGGGCATTATTGTAAATACTGACCTGATTTCTTAGCTTGGAAATATTTGCGCCTCCCTTCCCAATAATCGAGCCGGCCACCTGATGACAATGAATTAATTATGGAAATTGGCCCTTCACACCATATCCGTTCATATGAACACTAATGAACAGATACTACAAACGTTTTTGAAACATGAGTGTTTCCTTTCTAAATTTTACCATTATCGGGAAAAATCTTTCAGATTCTCGTAGTATTATTTGAGGATAAATTTGTCGTAATTTCTTAATTTCCTAAACTCACAGAAATACGGAATAACATAATGATATGCCGTTGTATGTAATCCGAATTCCAATTCTGTCTAGCTGTCATCACGTTCTAAAACCACTTCTACTCTTCGAGGTCCATCTTACACGTCCAAATACGAAGTAAAAACTTCCATTCACAAATGAAATCCTGAAATAGCCGTCTATTACAGCCGAAGCTAATATGCTAATACATGTTCAGCAAACTGTACATAAACACGACCCGCGCGAACTGCAACCTCACAGGCTTGAATTGATTTTATGCAATTTTAATGACATCGCCGGCGAGGGTTGGCTTTAGCGTTTAGGCACACAACTGTAAACTTGACATGAAATCCTGTTTGTGCCTTCGGTATAACATTGGCTGTTTTACAAGTCCTTGATTGAATTGTATTTAAACTTGTAAAACATGTGTACAATACAATAAAATATCGCATTGTATTTTTTGCAACTTTGAGAGAAGTGGAGGGGGGGAGCCTTTTGTCCAGCACCCTAATTGCGTAACACATTCTGAATGAGAATCCCTACAACTAAGGGTGCGTATCCGCAGAAGCGGAGCTGCGCGGAGTTCAGCGGAGCAGAGCCGTGTAAATAGGTAGGGCTGAGCTGTGTAGCTGGGTGAAGTGGAGCCGAGCGGAGCTGAGACGACCGGAGCGGACTAGAGCTGAGACTAGCGGAGCGGAGCTGTGAAGTGGAGATGAGCTGAACGGGGCTGTGAATACATTTTGTTTTCAGTCAGTACGTTGTCTGTCGGACAGTGAGGACGCAATGAGGTCTCTAAACAAAAAGAAAGCCCTATTATATCTTTCTCTTCTTGATGACCCCTCTCAGCCCTGCTCCACCCCGCGCAACCCCGCTCTACCGCGCGCATCCCCGCTCTACACCGCACAGCCCCGCTTCACCCGGCACAGCTCCACTAAGCTCGACACCGCTGTGCCCCGCTTAGGCCGGGACTCCACCAAAGCGGAGATGTGTGCGGTGTGCTGTGTGCTATGCGAGAAGAGATGTTTTTCAGCTCGGGGGACTCCACCAAAGCGGAGATGTGTGCGGTGTGCTGTGTGCTGTGCGAGAAGAGATGTTTTTCAGTTCGGGTGCGAAACGTTGAGTGCTCAGTACGTACGCGTCGTCTCGTCCGCTCTCACATCTCCGCTTCCATCGCGCCATACAAATATTACACATCTCCGCACAGCGATCTCCACTGAAGCTGAGCGGAGAGGAGATGTGTCAATAATACAATTCTATTGGTTGTTTAAAAAACATCTCCTCTCCGCTCGTCTCGTCTCCGTTTTGGTGGAGTCCCGGCCTTATCTCCGCGCAATATATATTTTAATGTAAATCTTCTCAACTCCGCTAACACTGTTTCCACTGAATCGGATCGGAGATGAGATGTGTATTTTGAGCAATGTAATTGGTCAATTTTTATAAGTCTCTGCTCAGCTCCGCGCAGCTCAGCTTCTGTGGAAACGCAGCCTAAATCCAATGCTTCATTATTTTTGAAAAAAATAGTCTGGCCTACAATAAAAATAACCATACTTAACGAGTAAGGGGGTTGTCCTTGGGTGCACTTGCATGGTGCATGGGATAATCGTCGGTTGGTGCCTCCTCGTCATTTAAAATTGTCTAAAGGGCCTCTGCGAGTTGGCTTCGGCCCCTGGTACGCCTTTCAAAGGTCCGGGACCCCAGGGTCCCGAGATATGTCAATTACCATACTTAACGATAATGTTGATTTGTCAAAATTAAATGAAAGTAATTAAAATTCCGAGTATGTGGCGCAATTACCTACGTTCAGGCCTAAGTCAATATAGGCTTTTTATTTGTACCCCGTTTATGTTTTCCCCCATTGAATGAAGCTACAATAAAAATCCTCGTTGTCTAGTGGTCGCTATAACTGCTGAGCATGTCTCGATTTCCAGTTCGGGCAGTGTTATTGGATTTTGCATCAGGAATTTTTCACTTTCACTTCTACTTAACCGGCGAAATGTGGATGTACTATAGGTAGATACGCATCTGCCTAACCCTTCGGGGAAACCAGGCCTGATGTTGTATTACTAACGAATCAAAACGGGAGTAATTGAAATTCAGAGTACCTATGTTGCGCAATTACCTAGAGTTCAGGTCTGGGTCAATTTAGGCTTTTTATTTGTGCCTAAATACTCTTAATTTAGCTCCCTCCCTAGGCATAATAAAAATTAACATACCTTGCTCGGTATCAGAAAAGTAACTTCGTCGTCGGTTTGCCGCGGACGTTTCTGCATGGGCCCCCCCTCATCTCCATATGCGTCTCGCTTCATGTTACCTGTACAACAAAACAATTTCAAGTTAATAATAAAATTGTTAAACTTCGTCATTATCATTAGTCAGACACTCAGACGAAAGATGTCCACTGCTGGTTATAGGCTTTCCAAGCATCGTCACATCGACCGGTCCTGTGCTTATCCCGTCCAACATATTCCCGCGACCCTTACCAGGTCATCGGTGTACCAGCAGCATTAGTATAACGCAGCTTCGATTATTTTTTGGAATAAAGCTAGCTATAAGTTATTTTTAAAGCTAATTGATGCCCTTCATCGCTGTCAATATCAAAATTCGTAAACGAAACCAAAATCGTCAATGGAAACGTCAAAAATCTTTTTTATTTTCCGGAAAATGTTAGGTCAGTTACGCACCGGACAACTAATTGAGTAATGTACCGTAGCGCGTGTATCCACGTTCGGCTATCGACTCGGCGAACGTATCTGTTCGTGTTGCTGTAAAACGCCTAAAGAATTGCTGTTTTGCCTCCAGCCTTGTTTTAACTTTCTTTGAATTGAACAAACGGTACTTATGCTTCGTTCACATCGCGAGAATTTTCCACGTGTCCATTACTTCGCGACTGCTGAATAACTGCATACAAATCGAATCAAACTTTATGAGGGTTCGTATCGATTTTAAGTGCAAATTGATTGATTACTTATAGGTCTACGAGTTTTTAATGGTTATTTTATTATTATAAAAATCGATTTCGATAAATTCAGTTCTGTACGTGATTTAATTTAAGAAATACGCCTAAGTGACCTTTTGCTTTTATTTATATAATCATTTTATTTACATTTATACAGGTCAGCATTACTTGTTATAGTGACTATGTATTATAAATCAATGTTGGACCAAAGTAAGTGAAATAATAAAGGTACCTATTGTTGCAAAAATACTGTTTTTACTGTAAATTTTCTGATATCCGTTGTAGTATTTAAAAAAAATGCTAAGTAATATGTTCATAGGTGTAATAAGGTTCCGATGTAACTAGATTATCTGCATAATAAAGGACTGGTTCGACCTTAGTCCTGGGTACAGGATGTCGACGTGACTTGGCAAGGCGAACGGATGACCTACATCCTCTCTGGACCCCTATTAACCTTCCTTGCGAATAGATTACAAATGAACTTACTACACATGTTTTTTAATCATAAGTTTTTTTTTTAATCTTGGACTTGAAGTCAAATTCAACTTAAATGTAACAGACTAGAAAACTATTTTATCACTCATCTATTTATTTTGAAATTCAGAAGAGCGAATTGACACATAAATAGAATGAAGTAATTAAAGATTTTTCGAGAAAGGATCTATATTAGGTTAGAAAACCTACAAAATCATTAATGACCATAACATACTCCAACATAAGCGTACAGCCAGCGAAACATTATATAATCTGCTTCATTGATACGCCTACGGAAAAGCTTAAAATAAAATACTTAAGTACAGTATTTTTCCAATATCTCGGAAAATTGATAAATGGCTTCATAGTTAAATAAGTAATATCAATAACATTATTTGATTGAAAGAATGCTTATTTTTGGTATGATCTCGTTTTGTAATAATATTTTTCTTTGGATTAATTTGGTTACATTTCCGTTTTGACGCGCGTGCGGAAAGTCGTAAACCGTCGCGTCAGTCGTCGTCGGCGACCGGTGATTTAATAACTATAAGGATAGGGATCTAGTCATCTGCCCTCTGTTTAATTATAAAAATATCCGGATCAAATAAAATTAGGAGATGTATGTAATAAGTTAACAATAAATAGTGATTTCGTACAAAATTAATTAAATAAAACCCAAGCTATCCAACCCTTTAGTTATTGTAAATAACAGGGACGTTAAGGGGACCGTTGTAAATTGTAATAAAATTTTTAGAAGTTTTGAAATATGTTCTGTGTTCAGTTTCTATAATTATGTTAACTAGGTGGTTGAACTGTATCTTGGGAGACCTAAAAACATCGGCAGAAGTCGTTATCGAACTTAATTAATTTGGACGCCTAAACAAACACATCATCTTAATGGTTTTCAAAATAATGAGCAACTTGGGGTTCCGGGGAAATAATTATGAATGCAATAATAAGAGCGTTTCATTACTGAGTAATAATACTCATTTTTATTCAGAAAGTTTCTCAAAGGACCGAAGGGACGTACTTTGTATTTTCTTCCTTTATTGTAACTTGTGACATCCACGTGGAATTTAATTTCGTTCAGTTCACAAAGCACTTGCATGTCGCAAGCACTCGACTATTTTTCAAGCTAACTGCATTTCGTGTTAAAAGTTTGCGGGGAAACTATTAGAAACAAGAGTTGGCGTGTCGAGGGCTGTAGTCCCCTAATAGCAAATGAAACAGCAGTCGCAAAACTGCACTCTATTCCATACTTCAATAATGCACAACAAAAGATAAATAAACAGAGATTTATGTTGAGTTAAAACGAATTTAATAAGTAAGTTTAATTTATTATTACGTTCGCAACTCAGCTCCCTTGTTAATGGACATAAACGTTTCTTTTGTAGTTTTGGAAAATCTGGGCTAAAAAAGTTCTGCGTTAAAATTTTTTCGTGGTTGTTTTTTTTTTTTTACTATTTGATAACGGGACGCCAAGACGTATTAGAAATTAAAGCAACAAAAAAAAACCGTCAATTTACACAGGGTTACAGAAAAACAAAAAAGTTGTAAAAATTCTACGCCGGAGCCTTAAATCCCTACGCATTTAGTGAGCGCAGATAAATGGATAGAACCAATAAAAACGGAGGTCTGAGAATTAGTCCAAGGGTGCAGATGGCACGTTTAGCCCAGCGTATGCTAATGTGACCGTCTGCCGGGCAGCAGGTGAACGAGGTCACTGACACCCGCAGGTGCACGCCTACATTCGCAAGTCGTGTTCGCGCCTCAAAGGGTACTAGTGTGCCAAACTGCCAACTATCAACCATCGGCAAAGCTTCAACTTTCATTACCTGCGACTTCGCTTTTAGAGTAGGTAAGAAATATAGCCGAAATGATAGTTCCACATAAGTAGTTTTGGAATATTTTATGTCGCGGAGTTGTTAGAATTAGTTTTGTATTTTAAAATTTAAGTATATTAAAAAAAATAGCAGGTCAATAATTTTTTTGCGAGCCAAACCCGTATTTTCCCGAATCTTGTAAGAAAACGTAACTCTAGAAGCTGTTCGTGAAAATATCATAACACAACAATAGTATAAAATAAATGTAAGTACAAAGAAATCGCAAAACTCGGCAAAATAGAGCTATAAATGTTTAAAATCAGTACAAAGAACAGCAACGTAGAGTTTCTGGAATTAGAACCAGGTTAAGGACGATCAAAAGTATAATCGAATGCGTGAATAGAAGAGGCGGGAGTGAAGCGGGGCCCGCAGCCCGGCAGGTGTTCGACGCACAAAGACCGACATACCGGTACCTAAAAACTTAAAAGACCAACTCGCGCAAAAAATATTATAAAATAAAACCCTGCCACCAACAATCGCTCAAAATGTCACTACCAGCTGTCCCACCTCACCTGTGAACCATTCCTTAGCTAGTCAACCCTCCGCCTTTTACTTAATAACCTAATAAACATAATGGGATTCTTAAAGTCATAGTTCCCTTTTAATATATTTATTTTTCTTTTAGTTAGCCTAAAAGAAAAACGGCGGAAAAACTACGAGAACGGCGACGCGACGCAGAATGAAAGAGTTAATTAATTGTAGGTCCAACCAAAACTGACAAGCGACCTCAAAAATGAAAAGAAGCTTTGGAAAACAGGCGGTAACGAAAGAAAATGGAAACCCAAAATGAAGAAACTCCACGAAGAAAAATTGGAAATCCGGAAAAACTAGAACAACAAAAAACGCGGAAACAATATACTCACCGATTTTCAGGAGAGATTAGGCCACGGCGGTTTACACGTTAAACCAAACATGAGCCTTTTAGATTTAAGGACGAATTGTTGGAATTTAAAATCTTGAAATGCGAAAAAATTTAGAACGGTATGTAGTGACTTAGTAAAATAAAGAGCGCGTGTGGCTTCATGTTGTTGGGGTTGGTTCGCGTCTAGTTGTGAAGACGTCCGCGGGTAGACTGACATCGTTTGTGTTCCGACGGGCTTTTAGTAAAGCACCCCCGAGACTCCGGGGCGCCGGAGGTGCACATGCGCGCCACCCGCCGCCCCGTCAATAACACCCTGCCTCTCATTGTGCCCCGGAAACGACGACTTAACGAGTCACGCCGCAAGACGACACCCTGTTCTATGTCTAAGCCTACCCAGATAGTTTTAACAATGTAACTAAGATTAGTGTTGATATCAGTAGGAAAAGTATTCTGGTCTTCTAAGCCTTGCGACTGCTCTACTGCTTTGTGCGAGCTTTTGTGTCAGTCGGTTAGACCTTGCACAAAGGTTTCGCGTTTTGGCTAATTAGATAGTTTCAAAAACAGAGACTATAAGGTCAGATTTATATTATAATAAGACACAATATATAAAATAGAATAGACAGAGAATATATCGAGCACAAAAGAAACTAGTGAAGATTTCCCAAAAACCACCACTAAATTTATGACAACAAAGAGGGAAGACCTATAAATTAGAACCACACACTATAATTTCACTAAAGAGCGTAAAATATCATTATTTTGTTGGGTAACACGCTCTTATCGGATGAGAGTCAGAGAAATCTACATAATAAACATCCTAGGTGGCAACTCTTGCATGCGACACTGTCGTTACGAGCCACTAATGTCCACCTACGACTTCACTTAACAAATTGACCACAATAAATGTCCACCTCAATAATAGTACCATTAATAACGTTTTAGTTAAACGCAGTTGTGCCTAAATCAGTCGCTTTGGGAATGATGAAGCGATCAACATCTGGGGGCCAGAGCCTTATTAATTTGCAATCATGACAAAAGACGGTTATGTTTTCAAAATTTTGCTCCTCCACCATTCACAATTTACAGGACAAAGAATGTTGAACCAAAGGCAAAAGCTTATGATCAGATAGGGATTAGTATTTTACATAATTTACATTATGTGGATATGACAAAATTCAATGTTCCAAATGACAGTGGATAGTAAATTACTTCCACTGCGGACAGAAGATCAATCAGACCATCCAAATATTCGTGCGATCGAAGTCCGATATGTGTGTTTGGACTACATTTCATAAATGTATGTATGCATACTAACATTTAATGTTTGTAGTTATATTATGTCAATAGCTAATAGCCAACCGATGAGCCACGTCGAAGACAATCGTTGCCTAGGCGACCCAATGACAACACAAATGCGCACTATATTATTATTCTGCCTAGGTACAGTGGAATATTATGGTGACCAAGTTGCAAGAGATATTTCGCAATGGTGAAAAACTGAAAACGAAACAGTTTATAAATAGCATAAATAATTAACCTAAATGGCTTTATTTGGCCTTTCCTATTTTCTGAAACCTTGTTAAACCACGACTTAATTTTTTCCTGATGAGAAATCAGAGCAATAAATTTAATGCTTTACACGTGGCGAGGTGCGCCCTTCGACAAGGATGTCTGAAACTGCCAGATAGACGGAGCTCGATAAATATCTTAAATTTTATCGAGTTTTTCCTATAGGAAAAGTCTTGTAAGTAAAATACGAAATTGTCACTGCCTTTGATTAAATATTAACGTGGGATAAAACATGTGCTCCGAAGGTAAACTATAGTTCACTCGTGAGAACCGACGGCTGTTGGGACAATCATGCGGCGCTGACCTAATTGTAGCTCGCATTTCTTCCAACGACATTATTTTAAACTTGTAATTGTAGCACAGGTCTGAGGGCTGAAGTGAAGTCTGTAATTTACCTGACACAGGATGCTAAAATATTCAGCGACAATGGGAACCTGCCAGGCGCCACCGACCACCACCCTGAGACTGGACACGTGATGTTTCTAGGCTACACCACAACCACCCCATATCATTAATTCCCTCCTTCAAGAGAATATGCAGGTGTCTTTGAGGCCACTTCTTTATAATTCAAATGGTCGTAATTACACGTCTCGATGTTTCTTGTGCATTTTAAAGTGAAAATGCACGATGTAAAACTGATCGAAACTGTTTCAAGGAAATTTCTCGGTGCATGCATTTTTAATACTATAATAACGTGGCGCATGTTTAAAGTACTTCGTCGAATACTGCGTCGCAGATTATCATAGGCAACATTTTATACTATTTCTACTTGTGCCATATGGATGTATGGGATAAGTCATGGAATAAAATATGCGGTTTTTCTTTGAAATGGCACGCATGCGGCAGGTGAGTAAGGAAGGAGTACATACAGGCCTGTCTCATATATTTTGCTAAAGCGATTCTGGCGCTATAAATTTGGGGACGTTTAGAGGAAAGAGGTCCGCGCAAAGGTTCGTAAGGACCTAATCTATTATTGATAGAGGCTTTGGCAGAAGCCTTTTGGCCAAGGGAAAATTGGATTATGGATGATGTTGTGAGACACCATGCTACTTTTAGTCATTTAATATAGACTAAGGAAAAAATATATATTATTCATCAATCATCAAGGATAAATGTATTTTTAAAACCATTTTGCCCTAAAGAGCAGTACAGTTAAATGGAGAATAGACGCATGTTAGTTGTACAATAGCGGTGCGCGACAAGTCCAGCGCCCTTTGCAATTTAACGAAAAAGCTGTTCCCCCCTTGAACAAAATTGTCATATGACCTAATTAATCTTATATCGTAGTTTATTCCTTTGCTCGAAATAACGAATTTTCAATCAAGCTTCAGGCAGAAACAAATTGAACGCTATCCGCACACCACACAGTTAAATAAGATGAAGTAACAACATCAGCATAAACGCACCGTTGTTTTTTTCCATGATTACATTACCACTAATATTTTTCGTAAATTGTGAAAGGATTCACTTAACCCTCTTAGATTGACGACTAAGATTTTATCCGACAGCGTTCATTTATTCATAAAATCAGTAAGCGCTCAGATACGTCGTATAATAAAAAAAAAAAAAATATTTTGGCAAAATCATAGCAGTGTTGTGCTCAATATGTCGTGATTGCCACTTCATACAAAGCAATAGCACTTATTTCACGCTCGAGGTCCCACGTTGGGCGCCCGTGTCTGTCGTATCCGCTTTAGTATAATGTGTAACGAACCATGAAAGCATTACAACCTTACTTACGACTTTACCAGGCTAATATTCGCTACGTTTACAGCTCTCTGCGAGATAAACGATCTTGTAAGTGTAACCTTACCTGAACAAGAACTTAATTTGGATATGTATGTCATGTAACATAAAAAGTAGGATAGGACAATGGTTGGACCTTTTGTAGCTAATCTCGAACATAATAGAAAGAGTTCCGGAATTTCAGCACTTAATCTAAGCATTTCTCTTGGTTTCGGAGTAACATGGCTGACATGGCTGTACTATATTAAATTATTTTTGCAAAGCCGAGCAGACAACACAGTTCTACTCTTTATCTTCTGGCGTTTAGTGCTTCAATACTGCTGTACCTCAAACCCATGAGAAGCTTATCGTGTTATGGGAGGATTGGGCATCATTAAATTAGCAGTAAACCAGAGTTTTCAAATGCTACAATGTCAAAAACCAGATTCATATTTTTTGCTTCCTCTAACGGGAACAACCTGGGAGTGATTAAGTGGGGCTAAAGTCACGGTAAATAGCATTTTATTTGCGGTACCAGTCCCTTTGCGGTCAACAGTCGAAAAAATAATTTATCGGCTATTCAGGTTTAAAATCTGATTCCAAACAACTTGGATGCGTGCAAGGGTTTGTAATTTAACATGAGTTCTAAGAATGTTCAAACGCGGCGTTTGCAGTTGTCAAGCCCATTACCAATTCTTAATTATTGCCTTAAAATGTTAAGACCGCAGTTAAAGAAATATTTTTATTTGAAGAAAACGTTTAGGTTATTAGGAGAAAGGGGCAGTGTGGAGGGCCAGGGCCTCAGTCGCCCCCTGTGGCCTTTCAGACAACGGTTATCCATTTCGTTTCCTCGCGGGCCGGTGTGCGTGAATATTTGATGTTTCTATCGATCATAACTTCTTTGCGAGGTACCGAAAAAATGTCATTTGAGAATTATATTTGGCTGCATTCGTTGAGACAAGAAAAAAAGACAATGGTATTCACATCAATTTAGGACTATTGTTATTCTCATACAATATAATTCCCAGGATTTTTTCCTTCTAATTCATATTATGTGTTTTCATTTCTAACCACAGCATCAGGTCTAATTAATGTTATTACTATGGACCCTCACCAGTAATGTAAGGGTAAGCTGCGTGGCTGTCGCAACCGAATTTAATGATAAAACGTTCTGCTATCGTGCTTATCTAGCAAAGACGTCGCGCTACAATTTGTCTCCCAAATTGATCACAGTGGTAATCAATTTGGCCGATATTCTTATTGAACACCCAACATTATAAAAGAGGCTTTAATGAATTCCGTTAAAATTGAAATGATTAAGTAGAATAATAAGTCTATAATGTTCCCATAGCTGGGACACAGGCCTCCTCTCTTCGAAAGTGGCCTGTAATCTACCACGCGGGCCCAGTGCGGGTTGGTAGATGTAGCATGTCTTCGATTTTTGGTTCTAGGACATACCGTACCCATATTTCCTTACGATATTTACATTCGGCGTTTTGAGAGCAGGGGTAGAGAAGTTATTTACACAAGGAAATCGCTTGCCTGGGTTCGGACCCACGACCTGTAACTCGTAAGTCGGAGCCTTTACCATTGGGCCACCACTGCTCTAATTATTAAGTGATCAGTTGAAATGTTATTTCTCCATTTCAAGAATGTTTCTAACGGACAAGAACGTTTATAACATCATTACATATTCTCCACTTGCCGACGTAACGGCCTACGATTAAGTGGCGACGGAGCTCCAATTTTCTTTTCGAAGCAGACGGACAAGAAAGACACTTGCATTTAATATGTAAACCATAATATCCCTTTACACAATTCCGTATTGGACATTTGCGTGCAAGTCTATAAAGTAAAAGGAATATCAAATGATGCATTTAAGGGCGTAATGGGGTTGTCTTCATGACTTATGGAGGCGACGTGGTGGTTACGAAGTAAAAATAGTCTAGAATAGTAAGAAAGGTATCGGACGGACGTTTCGTGAGTACAATTGGAGAGGCTCGTGGGCGTGCCGCACGCTACGGCAGCGCAGCCGGGCGGGAGACATCTTGTATGTATTTGCCTCTCTAGTAATTTCCCCGTCCGTCCTTGTATATTTAAGCGGCGGCGTCGTCGTCGTCCGAGCCGCTCTCATGCATATGTCATGAGCAGTTGCCGCGCGACGGTTTGTTGACGGTCGAGCCGCGGGAACCGCGACCACCGGCCCCCAGCCCAGGCCCACCAGACCCACCACCGATAATTATTGCGTTCTACTTTCGATTCCGGTTACTATCGGCGCCACCCTCACCGCTCTGCGGTGGAGTCACCACGACCAAAGGGATGAGGCGACAATTAGATCCCCGTTTTCTCCAATACCGTATTGCATGTACGGTCAAATTAAATGGCAGGCACCGTATAAACAGTCATAAGTCCGGTCCGGTGTGCACACGCAAGGCAATAAATAACGTGGCTCTATTTAATGTCCCCGTGGGTAAACAGCGCGGATAGGTTATTGAATAAAATCATTAAACATTTTTATATCCTACTTAAATACTCTTGCCGGAGTCAATTAGTTACTTGGGGAGATTTTTATTTACTGAATTATATTTAGAAAATGGTACAATAGAGATCTATAACAACCGAGCCCCGACGGATCCATCGCTTTCTCGAGATAGATTACTTAAGAAATTTCATAGATGTTTGACTTTGTGATGGATTGCTTCGGAACCCCGCTACGTTTTAAGGGCGAGAGGGAGTCAGTCATTAATTAACCACTACTGTTAGAAAGAGTTACTTTGTATTATGTGAAAATGAGGCCAATGGTTTTTTATATTTATCTTTAAGGCTATTTTCATAGCCAGCTTCTATTACGTTTACATGGCTGTATTAGACTCGTTGCGTCCTCCAAAGATAACGTTATCTAATCAAAATTGGTACAATATTAGTTTTGACTTTAATTTCGTTTGGAAGCAGCAGTTTTTTATGGTTTTGAAATTAAAACATGCATGATTGATGTGTTATTGTGCACTACGATAACATATAAACCTTCGCAGGAAGAACAAATACATTAGGTATAATATTTATCAAGAAATATGGTGCTTAGGTAATGTATTTGACATTAAACAAATTGATTTGATGTGAGTGACTGCTTGTAGGTGAAGTTATGATCATAATGGTATTTAATTTGATTGGTTATTAGGTATTCAATAAAAATAAAAGACTGTAGTTCTCGAAGGGTAGGCAGAGACGCGAATGGATAAAATCTGAAATGAGTATATTAGAGGAAGTCTGAGAGTGGCACCGGTGACTGAACAGTTGTGTGGAAATAAATTTCATGGTATGGGCATGATATGCAGAAGAATGGGGAAAATGTTGTGAGGAAAGTTTTGAGTGTGAATGTCGTTATAATAGTAGGGGAAGACTAAAAAACGATGGGTGCACTGTATTAAGGATGATATGTCCAGAAATGAGGTGACTACTAATAATGATGACTAATAGAGAAGTACGGAAGAAGAAATGTTGCACTGACCCTAAATAAATTGGGATATGGGCATGAGAATGATTTCTAACAATATTGCCTATTAGAGAATCCAATTGCCTAATTGAGAATTCAAATTAAGATTGCTATGGATAAATCTAGTGTTAACATTCAAAACTTGTACTTATGCAATGGATATATCATTCTGCTGGAGCTCACTAAAAAAAGCATCACGCTGATGAAATTCATAAAAAGAGAATAGGAAACCAACAAATAAGGACTTTAATGCAATTACATGATAGGCAAGTTATTTCCATATTGTGTATTTAATTTATGTACAGCTAGTCAAACAAAAACCAACCAAAAGAGCTCAGACAGTTGTGTTAGTCTGACTGTCTGAATACCAGCACTTTGGTATTTATTTTTTAAATATTGCAGCATTATGGTAGCTTTTTGGGCCTTGCATAGTTCTTTTTCTTGGTTGTTTTTAATGTAACTTTGTTAGTTTGAAATGCTCCTTTTTTTCTATTTGTACATATCCTGTGTGTGACTCAAATAAAATATCTTTCTTTCTTTCTGAATGCAGAATACAAAAGCAGTTTTAAAATATACGTTCAATTTCTAATAATATCCAAGAGTGGACAAGATTAACCGGACTAACATTATATCATATTGCTGAAATATTAAGTACAATGAAGAATGTTTATGAATAAAAATTATGTATCTCTTAGTTGTTTCTTTTTATTGTGTATCAGAATTCCAACAATGTAATCAATATCTACATAATAATGAATGAAGTTCTGTTTAAATATGAATGACTCATTTGTATTATTCATACTTTTCATTCAAGTTATTCATTAAAATTAAATTATTGACCTTTGGCAGTAAAGATCTTGTGTAATTTTTAAATATAGTATTGATTTCATCGCTATACATACAGGAACAAGGAATAATCAAGCTACATATTTGTAATATGTCATACATTTTGTATGACAAATTGAAAAATACCAGGCTGGGAGTTACGAGTTGTAGGTTATAGGTTCGAACACAGACAGGCGCTTTACTTTATGTAAATTAATTAATCACCACTGCTCTCAAAAGAGTGAAGGAAAATATCGTGAAGAAATCGGCACCACCTAGAACCAAAAATTCGAAGACATGTGACATCTACCAACCCGCACTGGACTATTACAACATTTTACACATTTTAAATGTCTCTGTGTATGTTTTAATCATTTATCTACATGAAAAATGAGATAAATTCAATCATAGGTTTATCATATTTGTTTCTTGTTCCTCATGTTTTTCTGACCAATTTGAAGGAAAAAAATATGAACATTCATAATTTATGCAGAAATTAACATTACTATAGGTCAGATTCTTCTCATGGAGCTGATGGAGCCTACCCAAAGGTAAGATGGCAGTGTTAACTGTTAGGTGACAGACTAACCTAAATGTAACTCTAAAAACGATTTTTTATGCATAGGCTTTTGTGCAGAATCTTCAAACTTCATACAATTTGTACTGATTATACAGAACGCAGTAAGTGTAAGCTAATGTTTTTTACATTGTAGTGAGCACCAATGTCATTGTAATAGGTGTAATAATTTAATGGTAACTATGAACAAGATTCGAGGATCAAATCATAATCCCTGACTAAACTAAACTAGCCCACTTACGTTACGAATTAACGAGTAAACAATCGCTTGAAACTTATACATTTTCAGTTTTACCGCAACTTTAGCTCGCAAATTTCAACGCTAAATACAAGCTCAGTAATCTTTCATGCGTAAATATGAATAATTGCAATTAAATTAACGCCGGTTGCAAATTAATCGATAACATGACATGACGGTCGTGACTTGTAAAATTAACAAGCGATTAAAATAGTTAAAAATTGACGTACCTTTAGTAGACAAAATGCAACAACTTATATCTTCTGCACAAATACTTATCTAAGTAACGACAGTTTTTAAATTAACTTGAATTAATAACCAAATAAATTGCGAAACAGGAAAACCACAAAAAAATGGCGGCAATGGTAAAAAAAAGATGTTTGGTAGGTTTCTTGTTGTATTACCACACTTTATAATTATCTACCATTTTGTTAATCGATTGAAAACCAAAGAAATTCAATATTTTAAACAAATATTCATATAACTGGGTGGGTTAGTGGGCAGTCTTTCCTTACCTCATAAATTGCGTACTTACAATTAATAATTTTACTATTAGTAACATAACAATCCAGAATTATTTAGTTGTGGTAAAGTATGTTAGACGAGCGAGAATATCAGCCTATTCTTGTAAAAGTTACTTTTGCCTCTACCGTTTTGGATTGTAATAAAAAAAAAAAGAATGTCAAACAATACTGTCAAAAATGTGTGATTGGGACTGGGATAAATACGATTAAAGTTATTTCGCGAGAAAATTTAGATTTATTTGATACAAACTGTGTGTCTGTTTAAAATTCACTATATTTTTGTTCATTGTAGTTTGTGTTTAGGAAGACGTTTATCATGAGGAATAGCTAGTGAAAGTACTACAAAACATAATTAAATTACCATTTCTGAATTCCAAGAAATGAAAAATGAATAACAGCTCGGATTATATTTACTGGTCCGAGCTACATTGCTCAAAAGATGCTCTTACGGATAACTATGGGTGGTTCATGCAGTTCCTGTTGGCGGTTTTGGCGTTTACTTGTCTCGTAGGTAAGAAGTTGTGAAATACAGGCCGGAGTTCAAGGTAGTTTGATAGCGATACCCATATTGCGTACCTACGTTTCTTCACTACGTTGTTGCTCAATGAGACTCAGTAAATTTTCTATGGTTACGATTTTTTTCAAAAACTAAGATCCTAACACCCTCAAAGTAATAAAATATGTGATTAAACAATAATTATAGTTTTATGATGTTATCTCAAATGTACTGGACTTAGACAGTAAATGATTATCATTATCTTATAGTGCACTGTTGTTGTCCTATATATATTATTATTAAACAACTACTGTTTTTATAGTAATGACGAGATAAAATATTTTCATTGAAGGTAAAAGATTTTGTGAGCCGCGGTATGCACGGAGGCCATGGCTTATTTGGTTCTACGACACTTCAAAGCAAGGATTGGGAGCACTGATCATACATGCAGCCAATGTTTGGCTGTCACCGCACCTCACTGGGAACCCATGCACATGGTACGCACAGATAATAAAACAAGTAATAGTAATTATACTTGCCAGCCTGTTACTGTCCCCCTCAGACAAAGACGGTTTAATTGCATTAAAAGATTTATGGTTTAAAAAAAAAACTATTTTACAAATTTTTAATATTTAGGTAACTTTTATTAAATGTTATTGTATCAGCAAATACATATTCTTATATTTTAAAGTGTTTCTAACTATGGGTAATCACCACCACCATTATTTCCTCATTGCTTTTTGTCAGCGTGATTACTAAAGCCAGGCAATAATAGGTATAATTTACTTAGAAAGCATCCAATTAAGTTGACCAGACAGATATTGTCATGCTTCCTGGAACTTGATTGCAGTGAGATCTACCAGGTCCAATAGCCCAAATCTAAACCATTCTGGGACCCACTGAAACACACACCAAAAATTTCATCAAAATAGTTCCACATACAGAAGAACTATATAATAATATGACATAATAATAAACATTGAATAATAGACTTCAATCTACAGAAAGGTTTGGCAGCTATACTTGACATGAAATTAAGGATGGAGAAAAATAAATTTAAAACAGTATGAACATTGACCATGACTCACAAATT
Source organism: Apamea sordens (assembly GCA_945859715.1). Classification (NCBI taxonomy): domain Eukaryota; kingdom Metazoa; phylum Arthropoda; class Insecta; order Lepidoptera; family Noctuidae; genus Apamea; species Apamea sordens. Next base: position 6,947,637 of record OX244002.1, read on the forward strand.
ATAAATTATGTACTATCAACACTTCATGTGCAATATCAATGTAAAACAATCAATTGTGAACCTTAAGTTATAGCAATAAGATCTAATATTCCATGTATCTTTACTGAAGCCTGTAAAGTTCTGTAAACAACATATTTATTCTCTGCCAATTCTGCCATGTTTTAAGTATACGCAGTGGCAGGGACATTGATGTGCAATCTTTTACCATGTATTCAGTATATAACCCGTGTTGAGGTTTTTCGTTGGTTATTTTTAAAAAAAAAATCTGTTTCATATATTTTGACAGCATAGGTATTGCACATTTCTATGAAACAGCCGATTTTGTTTTTGATAACCCACTTATAATTTCAATGCTAGGGGGTCTAAAATCTTGTGCTGAATTCATGGTTTCTGTTTGCACGTCAATGTCCCTGCCACCCTGTATACAGCCTTTGTTAAAGTGAATGTAATTGTCTTAACAGGTACATCGTAAACTTTATGCTGGATTCCACACTAGGCCTGCTAATAATATGGGCAGGCATCCGACTAGCTCAGCATTGTGCAAGAGCTTATGACATACCTCTCATTAATTTTGGTGAATATGGTAAGCGTAGAACAGTATTTTTAATTAGAATTAAAATTTAGGTGATTTTACTTCACAAGCGTATGTCATTGCAATCTACACTTTATGTCAATGAGTTAAAGTCACATGATGCCTTTTCGCAATTTGCCATAATTACTACTTTATCGACTTTATCACCATAATTATACTTACTGCAAGCTTAGCCAAGGCTTCAAAGCAGTAAAATTTAAATTTAATAGGCATGATATGACAAGAAAGGACAGTAAAATGAAACCAGATGTGAGATTAGCGTCAATAAAATGCTGACTAGACCACATATACACTCATCAGGACGCAAAAAATAGCTCACCATTCGCACGAAATAGCTCTACACTTCTCTACAGGCCGCATGAAATAGCTCACCGGGCCGGACGAAATAGCTCAACAGGCCGCAAAAAACCTCAACAGGCAGCATAAAATGTAGCAAATAGACATCCTGTTATTCCAAAATTTACATTAACATCTCTTATTTTTTATCAATCAGGTAAACCCCCCATGTGCGCAGCATGGATATGCCAATGCATACTATACGCAGCTCTGGCAACGTTCGCGAAGTCAGTGCTAGCCCTGGTGCTGCGGCTGCCACCAGTGGTCGCTGTGCTGTCCACGTTGAGACTGTCGCCCGTCTCCGACCCTCGGCTGGAACTGGCGGTCGTCATGCTCATTATACCCTTCTTTGTTAATGTAAGTATTTTTTTTACAGATTTGTGCGAGATAAAGAAATCTGACTTTATTTTCCGTTATAATCGCTGTCATGATGATTCCTTAAGTAACTTTACGAACAAAATAATTACTTATGTAATACTTTACTAATAACTAATCCGAGAACGTACATGAAATTGAAAGCAAAAGCCACGTAAATTCGATGGTTCTCATGTTAAAAGGCGCATTAGCTGATAGACAGATTTATAATTTGTAAGGATACGTTTATCTGCAAATGATAAAGTCTCCACAAACATACATAATGGCGGGCACGTGGGTGGATATATTCCCATTGCGAGTGGTTTTCATTTGAGAAAATATGAATTAGTTGTAGTCAATCTAAAAATAAATCCTTCGAAACTTCGAGGTGTTTTATTTAGGAAAAATTTAATCGGACGTAGCAATAAAAAAAATCGAAGACATGTGACATCTACCAACCCGCACTGGGCCCGCGTGGTGGATTACGGCCCGCTCCCTCTCTCAGAGAGGAGGCCTGTGTCCCAGCAGTGGGAACGTTATAGGCTGATTATACTTATGCTAATCGTAGGTAGGCAAGAAAAAAAAAATCGACGCCGTCGTATATCGTATAAATCCTTGAAATAATCTTGAAGCAGTTCGTTTATACATAATATACTTACGTGTAATCGGGCGATATTTACTCGTCTCGCGCGATAACGACTACATTATAAATACGTAAAAGTTATACATTTTCCATGACGAAAAAAAAAAAACAAATTGGCCACAAGTGGAATAAATGCAGAAACTTAGTAGGTTGACACTTGAGTAAACAATTACTTTTTCTTTATAAATATTCGTCACATGTAACGTGGGTAAACCAAGTAAATCAATAATAACAAAGTCAACAAGACGTCGCAGGCCATACGTAATATTTGCCTCATTCGCTAAGTAATTATTAATGTCTTAAACATTGGCTCTACAGCCGATCGATTCTGTAAAAATGTCACCGTTAAAAGTTAGGTGAAGTGAGCTTAGAGTGAGCTGTCAATACTGTCAATCCCTAGCATTAGTTGGAATGACAGCTCACTCCACGCTCACTTCACCTAAGTTTTCACGGTGAGATGGTTACAGAATCGCACTACAGTTTACATACATATCCAATCCATACCCACCCGCCTTTTTTCGATGGAGTTTGGCAGGAACTACAGACCGCCCTGTACGATACTTGAGAGAGAACAAAAACGAATCGTTTTGCTTACATTAATTTATTGTTGCCAAACTGGGCATATAAATAGATCCTTGAGCTAATTTTGCCTGTGATAGCTACTTTCATATCTACTATGGTTTTTGTTTCATTATTGGTAAAGATACAAGAGTCTTAATTTTAACTAATAACGGTTAGTAAATTATAGAATTCGCCCATTACTCACCCCATTCGTCCACGATGCACGCTGTTAATATGCCGCCAGTACCTTCCTTACCAGTCGCACTAACTAACTCACATACATAAGTCATTGTAGAAAATGCACCTCCAATCCAACTTATCGAATTCCCAAGTAATTTGGTTTCCCTTTGGTTTTTCCGTTTTCGAAAAGAACCCTCGTCTGTTACCCTATTTTTAGCGTAGAGAGACATGCATTCGTTCACAGCGCTATAATCACGCATTTATTAATAAAAGGAGGTAGGCACGTTTGAAAGTGATGTATGTGGCGCGTTACCACCCAACGCCAGGTTTAAAAAAAATGTATGGCATCACGCAGTTCAACCTATGAGGTTGTCGTCTGCTTAACCGGGCTTGCAGGGTTCCAACCATAGAAATGTAAATATCTATGGCCCCAACGCTAGGTTCTTCAAGGCTGAAACATATACGTTTACATAACACAAGACATAATTAAGTATATTTAAATACCTACCTACGTAAATGACACAAAAAAATTAAAGAATATTTTACAACTTACGTTCGATTTGGACTCGTTATCTTCATAAGGCCAATAACCTCGTCATTAATCAGACAATATGCTAAGGAGTTTTACAACCTGATTGCGGTTCAACCAAAAACTTATATTTTGAAGAGCGTAATAGACGTTAATCATTAGCCTATTGATTAGTTAGTAAGGCTAGTGTAAGGTCGCGGGCCTGCGGGCGGAGAGTAATGGGTAACTCACCGTCCGATCAGGACCAGGCCCGTGCCGGACGGCGTGTACGTGTTCCACGCGCGCCTCAAAGAGATGTCACCAAGATTGACGGGGCCCGATAGGGCCGAAGCCTGCCAGGGTAGCGGGGTCGTCCGAAAGGGTTACCGCTGCCCTGGAACATAAAGGGCTAAGGAAGGAACACGGGTGGGTTTTAGTCAGTAAGAGTCTGACATTCCCTTCTGCTCCACCCAGAGCGGGAGGGGTCATTTGAAGGCTAGTGTAAGGTCATTACAGCATAAGCATCATCACGCAAACATCAGCCTTTAATGTTCTCACTGCCGGGACACAGGCCTCCTCTCTTCGATGAGGGAGTAGGCTATAATCTACCACGCGGACCCAGTGCGGGTTGGTAGATGTGACATCATGTCATGACATGTCTTCAAATTTTCAAAGGTTCTAAGACATTCCGATTTCCTCACGATGTTCCACCACAGATTAACTCAGAAACTTTTGAACTCTCTAGCAACTACTACGTACTTAGTTACGTCCTCTTCTTTTTTGCGTGTAAATGGTTTAATGCATTTGAACGACTTATCGTGAATAGCAAAAAACAATTCAATAATCTGATTGTAAGTAAGAAATGTGTTCGATTCCAATGTACAATTTATTATCATAGCATCGTTGGTCTCACATAATCATATAGCCTATAAAGTTCCCACTGCTGGGACACAGGCCTCCTCTCTGTGAGAGGGAATGGGCCGTAATCCACCAGGCGGGCCCAGTGCGGGTTGGTCTAACTTGACGGCTAACTTGCTAAGCATGAAGTCCTAGTGCTGCAGTCTCGACATTCATAGCGATCGCTTTACGACCGAATTCGGTCGCAAAGTCCTGTCACTCCATACATTACACCTGTCAATCCGGGACTTTACGACCGAATTCGATCGTAAAGCGATCGCTATGAAGCCCCTGTGATTCCGGGGTCGGGCAAAGTGTTTGGATTCTTCCATTTGGAATTTCCCAGTAGCAGGCGTAGCAGCCCGGAGTCTGGATCAGCACCCTAATTGCGTAACACACGACCAATCGGAATCCGAATCGGTTTCATTTTGACAGTTCAACAACATTCATTGCGAATAACGCAATGAATGTACGTGTTGAGCAGACAAATTTTTCTAACTTATGAAGCAATGGATTAGCAATTTGCTTCAAAATGATTCTGATTCCGATTGATTGTGTGTTACGCAATTAGGGTGCTGTGCCCAGTTGATGGCATTAATAGACTCGCCCCCATTACATGGGATGGGACTTACACATAACTGGCGAAATGTGGGTGTAGTATAGGTGCACCCCTGCCTAACCCTTCGGGGGATACAGGCGTGATGTTACTCCTATGTTACGATTATTATCAGTGTCGCTGTCTATGAAGCGAATTCTTGAAGATAAAAATGGCTGCCTTTAAAAATATCTAGCCAAATGTTATTGATGGTAAACCGTTTTGTGAATGGGTAGCATTCTAGCATACTTGTGTAGGAAGAAAATGTACCATGTAACAGTTTTTCTCGTGGAATCTAAACTTCTAAATTAATATAAAGAGCTGAAATGGGTGATCATCTTCACATACCAAGACCCCTCCGTGCCTCGGAAAGTACGTTAAGCCGTCCCGGCTGTCATTCGTGGATCTTTGACAGTCGTTACGGGTCGTCAGTAGCCCGAAAGTCTGACAACCAGTCTTACCAAGGGGTATCTTATTACCTAGTAACTGGGTTGTGGAGGTCAGATAGGCAGTCGCTCCATGTAAAATACTGATATTCAGCTGCATCCGGTTAGACTAGAAACCGACCCCAACATAGTTGGGACAAGGCTAGGCAGATGAAATTGTTTGATAGAAAGAGGAAGTGCGATAGAAGATCCGATTACAAAAATTATTTCAATGATTAGAGGTTTTTTGTTTACTATGTAATACGGAAAGTCATATAGATATAACAATGAAAAATAAAACAAAAAACAGATTAATCTTTTCTTGTATACATAATACATATGTATGTATAATGCTATGTGCGTAGAAGCTTTTATTGCTTTTTGATATTCTGGGGCCCGTGGGTAAATAATAACAGCCGCACAGGTCGATCGGTCAGGTTAAGCTACGCTTGCCGCGGTTGGTCTGTGGATGGGTGACCATCTTTACATACCGAGACCCCTCCGTGCCTCGGAAAGCACGTTAAGCCGTTGGTCCCGGCTGTTTCGTGGATCTTTGACAGTCGTTACGGGTAGTCAGAAGCCCGAAAGTCTGACAACCAGTCTTACCAAGGGGCAGTGGCGTGCACACAGTTTTATGACAGGGTAGGCAGAAAATTGTACTCACCAAAAATACTACATGTTGGTTTTGGTTCGTCGTCTTGTCGATTGATGATGTAGGTAATTGTCAAATGCCAACTCAAATATCCATAGATTGACTGATTTTATAGACCTATCAATTTACGGATATTCGAAGTGGCCTTTCAGCGCGTTTGTTTGATGTTTTGTAACGTTTGTGTGATTTGCAAAATTTAAATAAAATCATTGAAAAGATGGTGGTGTGAGTATAATAAGTATATAGGATTGTTTTATTTGTATATTAAATCTACACGCCTATCTTTCTGTAAGAATATCTGCAATATGGAATCGTAAAAGTTGGGAAGGCGTTTTATTTCCGTAAGAAGGTTTTTTTCTATTGAAATCGTGGAAAGATCTGTAAGTCGTTGCTGGCCTTGTGTATTTCTTAAGTAGGTGTGTATACGTTTTAGCGACGAGAATGACCTTTCGGTTGAAGCACTGCTCGCGGGAACTGTAACAATTAATTTTGCCAAACGCAGTACTTCGGGAAAAACTGTATTTATGTTATTTTCGTAAATATGTTCTATAATTTTGTAAATACTAAGGTTTTTGAATTCGGCAGATTTATAAACACATTTGAGCTCATTGATAAGGCGGTCTAAGTTAAAGTCGTATAATTTATAAACATTTACGAATTGCGATACTAATTCAACCGGAAAATTGTCATTATATTTATTGAAATTTTCGCATGAAAGTAGTCCAAAAAATTTTAACTCTTTCAGATTTTTATATCGGTCGCGACATTCGATGTTTATATTGTCTATAATTTCAATAAAAATCCGCTTAAAATTGGTTTTCGCGTCCACAACATTACGTTTTTGTTTTGGCGGCCCTGTGATTATTTTTACGCCTTCAAAAATTAATTCAAACCTAGATCTGAATGATTCCAAAAACGATTCAGACCCTAATTGTTTTAATGCAATAAGTCACATCTGATGTCTTTTTTTGCATAATTATGGGAAGGGAAGATTCTAAGTGTTTTTCAGATTGTTCATGTTTTCTCGCGGCGGCGGCGGTAGGAAAATTATGAATATCAGCGTAACCGATGTCGTTCCAGACGGTTTTATTATTTGAAAATAGTAGACAAACGAAACAAAATAACCGATTACTGTGTATGCAACCTGTCAGCCAATGATATGAATCATATTGTTTTGTATTGAATTTACGATTGACTTTACCTTTAGTTTGTATTAATTGCAAATCCGGTGTAGGACGACCTAACTCGATAACTTGTTTTTTTTCACTAAAAGATAGTTTTGAAAACGCGTCATATTTTATTTTATCAATACACAGTATACACACACCATCTGAACAACTTTCACAGACAATATTATCCATTTTTCACTCTAATCACAATGTTAAAATCCTAAATATCTGATAGCGTAAGTCACAAACACAACACACATCAAACAATAATGGCTACTATTGACTATTGAAATTACGTAGTAAAAAGGAAAATTAATACGACAAAAAAATGATGGCCATCTAAATATATAAAATTCAATGAAACAATATTACTTCTTAAAATATTCGCATTGCATAGCAAACTTTCGTCGGAAATGTTCGGTTAGGATCGTAATTTTTCGTGTTAGCTTTATAGAACAACTCGAACAAGACACTGGCTTTTCATGCAGTTGTGTGCGTGATTTTTGTCATTGTGTGTCAGCAAAGCCCACGTAGCTATAGGAACGCACACACATAAAAATACGCATGACCACGAGTTTCCACGGAGCACACATACAAAATATTCAGAGACGAATAGTTTGTGTCTTTGCCGTGGCAAGGCGAGGTGGAGCTAGTGCAGTAAACTGTATCGATCTTAATGATAACACCGGCACTCGATAGGTGGAGCTGATTTATGATTTAAGATTTTTATGTTGTTTTGTTTATTGATAAAATAATATTAGACCTATTATCAGAACTAAGGTAGGCAGTGTCTTTCTGTCTTTATGAACCGCACGCCACTGCCAAGGGGTATCGTATTACCCAGTAACTGGGTTGTGGAGGTCAGATAGGCAGTCGCTCTATGTAAAATACTGGTATTCAGCTGCATCCGGTTAGACTGGAAGCCGACCCCAACATAGTTGGGAAAAGGCTAGGCAGATGATGAAATCGTCAAAGCATTGCCATTTTGTGCCCCTGCGACAATGAGATTTATAATGTCCAATACAGTTAGAACTGGGTGGAGGTAAAAATTCTATTACAGACAAGATTTTGTATTCAGTACCTAGTAATTTATATAAACAAAAGACCTCTAATAAAATGTTTATTCTTTGCACTAAAAATCTAGAAACAATATATGTTTAGGTATCAAATAGGTACTCAATTTTTGTAAAGGTGAATTGAAATTTTGGAGCCCTTACGCGGAGATTCTAAATGTGGGCAGTCATCCTGACAACTAATGACTGCCCATTTTTAAATTCATTTTCTCAGTTGTTAATTAGGTACCAATTATTTAAACAAAGGTATCAAATAGTAGCAAATAGGTATTAGATTTTAGTAATATTTTGAAGCTGCTAGGTCATTTTGGCCAGTCAATCTATAAAAAAATCTTTATTCTTTGCCCTAAAAATCTAGAAAAAATATATGTTTAGGTATCAAATAGGTACTAAATTTTTGTAAAGGCGAATTGAAATTTTGGAGCCCTTACGTGGAGATTCTAAATGTGGGCAGTCATCCTGACATCAGAATGACTGCCCAATTTTTTTATTGATTTTCTCAGTTATTAATTAGGTACCAATTATTTAAGCAAAGGTATCAAATAGTACCAAATAGGTATTAGATTTTAGTAATATATTAAAGCTGATCGGTCATTTTGGCCAGTCATTCTGATGTTCACAGTCAAAAAGATGAAGCTTAGTTACTCATTCCAAAACGCAGTAGGTACTTAGGGAGAAGAACGAGCAAGAAATTTATCAGACACTCTTTTAAATCAAAATATTGTTACAAAATATTGGTTACATAATTAATGTTAAATTATACATGTGAGAACAATGTAGAAAGAGTGTACGCTAAAAGCGTCCGTAATAAAAAAGATACTTAAAAATAAAACAAAACACAATCCAGAAATTAAAATAAGCCGTAGCAGTTTTTGTTTATGAATATGACGCATGGATCAGCACCATTCAGCTCAACCATTTTGAAGGGAACTTAATGATCCATACTTACATGTAGATAAGTACCTAATCTTCATAAGAAGCTATTGCATAACAAGTTATTGTTTCAGATATTAATCTTCTGGGTGACAGACAACTTCCTCATGTACCATCCGCGAGGAGTCAGCTCAAAACTAAAGACCAAGGTAATATAAATCATAATTCTTAAGCCATAACGTAGATAATGTATAAAGCAACCATCATGCTGCATTCCATAGAGCCTTCGCAAATGCTCAAACCATATCTGGGTAAGCCATTTTGGCATAACACCGTACTAAGTAATAACAGCCGCACGGGGCCATCAGGTTAAGCTACGCTTGCCGCGGTTGACCGGACCATCTTTACATACCAAGACCCCTCCGTGCCTCGGATAGTACGTTAAGCCGCTGGCTCCGACTGTCATTCGGGGATCTTTGACAGTCGTTACTGGTCGTCAGAAGCCCGAAAGTCTGACAACCAGTCTTAACAAGGGGTTTCGTATTACCCCGTAACTGGGCAAGGACAAGTCATCATCTGCCTAGCCATTTCCCAACTGTGTTGGGGTCGGTTTCCAGTCTAACCGGCTGCAGCTGAGTACCAGTATTTTACATGGATTCGCTCCATGTAAAATACTGGTACTACAACACAGTTGGGAATTGGCTAGGCAGATGATGACTTGTCTTATGGTCATCAAAATGTCTGTGCAACCTATTTGCCTTACATGCTTTACCTATGCAAAAGTGACCATTTTATAACACGTTGCCATGACAAAAATCTATTTAGCACTTTCAAAGCGCACCTAGAAATCCTTCCAAGGCACATACATATTACATGAGATAATGGGAACAGTTTATACATCGTATTCAATGTTAATTTCGCAGGTGAGATATCAGTCCATCAAGAAAGAGAAGTCGGGATCTGAGGAAGAGAGGGACTCAGCGGACGAACGTCTTTTGGGAGCTAGTGTATGACCCTACAGGAAGCCCAGTGTATTTCGGGCTTAAATCGTAATCTCTTAGAGTAGCTGTACTAGTCACCCTAGTATATTAAACAACTGTGTATGACGTCACCCCCAAATATTTGACGGATTTTAACGGTATTAAGATAAGACTTCTGGAGGTAAGTGGGGAGAGGGGGGAGGCATTACACCCAATTGTTTAATTTTCTCGGTCGTCTAGTTATAGAAACTACTAGTCCACTACTGACTTGCCATGCCACCATTGAGTCACGACTCTCCGACCAGCCTTCTTCTAGTCGGTCAGTAGTCCACTGAGGATAATGAAATATTGAAAATCAATTAACGATACGTACTTGACTTTTGATCAAATAATCGTTAAATGATTATGAATTTCTCACTTCCATTTTACTCGAATGGTAATCGGTACATGTAAAATTGTGTTTTGTATATATTATGTGTAAATTAAAGGTATATTAATGGTCATGGCAAGTTATGCAGTACTTTGCGGTCAAAATAGGGGTGAGCTTTCGGCATGTTGTAACGAAAAAGGGGGACTACACTCTAAGCCCGAAATCCGCAGTTTCAGCCGAAGTTACGGGTGATTACCACCGTATCACCTACCGGCACAAGATTAATCCGGAGCCCGAATTAAGAATGAATTTAACAGGTAAACGCATTTAACAGTTGTCTTTACTCCCGATGTGTTTTTGTCCGCCTGAAAAAGGCCAATAATAGGGTAGGGTTCATTCCGAAGTTTCGAACTACTTTTGGACGGTCCGATATCTTCGTTGATGGACGTAGAGAGTAGGCTCAGCTTTTAAACGTTGGTTTCAAAAAAAAAAAATCGCATACATATCCATGTGAAGTCCGAGCAAGTGAGTTCTTATTTCATTTTGACCGCAGGGTGGGTAGTTAAACATGATGTATAATATATTTATAATGTAACATGGCACATATTATAAAAATACATATTTAGACATTTCAAAATTACCTATAATATAAACTTCCTTATACTATAACATATGTAATATCGAATCACAATTATTTTAGTTTTTATAAATGCTTATTGTATAGATAAACATAAAATTATTGTAAAAAGACTTTATATTGATATTTTTGCTTGTTTTGAGGGCAAGACTTGGTAGTTTGGAGGATTATGCTAGCATAGTATATTTGCTATGTATAGTGTGGCTATAATTTTAAAAGATTGTTTTTATTGTATTAAAATGAGGTATTTGTACTCTGTGAGATGTTTGGGAATATTATCTCTGACTAATAAAGTTAGACGATTCAAAAGAGTTCCAGAACGAAACATTTTCGGAATTGAGAGGTCGCTTTACTAATTGAACGCTAAAATAAAAGTATATCATGTACAAATATACCATTTTGCTTCAAACAAATTTTATATTAAATAAAAAATATATTTTTATACGTTTTACTTTTGAAAATATGATAATTTTAATGTTCCTATACGGTATAGTACTTAGATCCTCATAGTAGTGCCATGTATTTTGATTTTTTATATATTATGTACACCAACAACGAATAAAGACTGAGAAAGTCGTGGGAATCATATCTTCCTAATAAATTCCATTTGAATTCCACTTGTTTAGGGTAGCTATACACTTGTTTACATCTACATTACGTTACACTTCATGGCATTTGTGAGGGGGACCTGCGCGTGCGCTTGTTGAATAAAAATGAATAGTGTGTTTATTGCCATTTCTAAGCTGATTGGCAACTATCTGGCAATTAGGAGCTCATATCTTCGGTCAAGTATATTTGATCGAAGGCTACGTGCAGGGTAGCAAATTTTTTTTATATCTTTCTGAATTGTTAAATTAATTGACTATTTAAAACATAAATTTATTTCTCATTGAATAGAAAATTCATTAGTAACAGTATTAAAATTTATTAAATACCTATCTGACTACGATCTGATTTCATTCAACAAAGAATAAAATGATATTACTTGACTAAATAATGTGTACCACTATTTTATGAAAGCAAAAATCATCTATGATTGTGATGTAATGTACATATTGATAATAAGGACAAGTTTTATAAAAACTATGATGTATATATTGACCCATTATGATATATAACATACATTACAACATATTTGTGCATCTGTTCATTGTTTGTGCGAATATAATTCACCTACGTGTTCATTGTGGTTTTATTTTAAATGGTTATTGTAGTTTTATATACAGTTTAGAGTTTTCATGGTAACATGTTGCGCGTCTATGTCCCTGCCACTCTGTATAGGAATGGTATTGGGGTGTGTGTCTGCTGGAGCAGAGACGAGCGGAGCGGAGACATGCAGGAATCGACCAATCACAGACGAGGCAAGAGACGAGATGTGGATTTCAACCAATGTGGTTGGTCGATTCCTACAATTCTACATGTCTCCGTTTTAGTGGAAATACACCCTAAAACAGACCTTGATGAAAAGATTTTAACTCTTCAGCAAGTTTGGCACTTTGCTAGTTGGGGTTATTGACTTGAGTTACCAATCCGAATAAGTTCCTTTTCAATTTAAGCAGGTTATCATTATTGTTTCCTTTATTTCAACTATAAGTACATATAAATTACATTTTTAAATATTTTTATAAACAATAAGATAAAAAATATTTAAAAATATAAAAAATAGTAGCCCACCGGTATCGGGAACAGGGTCCAAGCTACCAGCGGTCAAGGCTCCGGAGAGAGGAACCTCCTGACAATGCGAGCCGTGTCCAGAAGTACCGCTTTCTGAATCAAGCCCTTGATCCAGCTGCCCAACGAGAGCCTCCTCAGGTGTTGGTCGAGGCTCTTGGCTATTAATCCATTGGCTGTCACGACTATCGGCACAATGATTGCTGAGTCCACATCCCACATGTCGACAACCTCGCGAGGCAAGTCAAGATACTTTATTTGTTTATCTTTCTCGGCTTTCACGAGGTTTTCGTCATGCGGGACGGTTATGTCAACAATCATTGCGCGCCGCTCTGATCGATCCACCACCACTATATCAGGCTTATTGGTAACAAATAGTCCTGTCAGTGATGATGGATCGATCCCAGTACAACGTGATATTTCCATTTTCGAGAACTGGGTCGGGCACATACTTGTAGTACGGCACCTCAGATTCTTCATATGTATTTCATCATTATTATCAATAAAGTAGCTGAAAAGCCTCCACTGCTGGATACGGGCCTCCTCCAAGCATTGTCGCAACCACTGGTCCTGTTCGTCCAGTAGAGTACTTCCGCGACCTTTTCCAGATCTTCGGTTCACCTACTCACGCTGCGCCTTCCAGTACGCAGTCGCCATTCAGAATTTTTCGGCCATCCGGCAAGTTGGTAGGGCCGGTAGGTCCATTAGTTGTACAGGTACCGTACATGTATCATGTATACATATATTACTACTACAGGGTCAAATTAAATTAGCTAGCGGAACTGTAGAAAAATGATTTAATGTTTTTTTGGGGGGTGTGAACTACCGCTGGTACTTTTGTTAGTTGAAGTTTTAGTTAAGAAAATTAATGTTATACGTTTTAACTTTTACGTGTGTATCTGTGTGTCTGGCTGCGCCGTCGTAGCTCCCAAACGGCTGAACCAATTTTGATATTTTTGTTTTGTCTTGATTCAAGAAAATCTGCTTAGCCGTTTGAAGATTATCAGCATACATAATCTTGTTTTAATTAGTCCAAAATCGTAGTCGTAGTCCAAGATCTGCCGCTAACCATTACTATGAAAGAAGGAAAAATGGATATAGATATTTGTCTAAGACAAAAGGGTATCATCACTGGGTCGATTCACTGCTATTTAGTGGTGGGTGACCTTTCCGCCGCCGTAGCCGAGGCCGCCGAGACCGCCGTAGCCGTAGCCTCCGGCGTAGCCGATGCCGCCGCCGAGTCCTCCTAGACCCAGTCCGTACCCGCCGCCGAGCCCGCCAACAGCGACGGCCGGGCCGGTGATCACTGCACCACCTCCTACGAGTCCACCACCGCCTCCCAGCAGGAGGGCACCATCCTGAGCTTGCCTGGCGACGGCGTCAGCGACGGCCTGCGCCTGGGCCGCGCTGGCGGCGACAGCGGCAGCCTGTGCACGAGCAGCATTAGCGATACGAGCGGCTTCAACAGCGCGAGTATTCGCAATAGCGATAGCCTGGACGCGGGCAGCATTAGCTAAACGCGCGGCTTCGCCTGCGCGTGCCACTTCAAGTGCGCTAGCGGCGCCGGCGCGTCTGGCGGCTTCCGCGGCGCGCGCGTTCTCCCAGGCGGCAGCCTGTGCACGCTGCACGTTGGCTACGCGGGCAGCGTCGAGCGCGGCGGCGTTGTTGATGGCGTGCGCCTGGCCAGCGCGCGCGGCCGCCTCGGTGACGCGGGCGCCCTGGATGGCGGCGGCGGCCGAGTTGGCGATCTGTGCGGCCTGAACAGCCTGGGCGTTCTGGATGGCGCTAAGCTGAGCTGCTCCTACAGAGCCGGCGTTGTTGAGCGCTGCACCCGAGCCGAGCGCGGGACCGGTGGCGATGACTGCGGGGCCGGCGATGATGCCAGCGCCGCCACCGATAGCTGCGCCCGCCAGCCCAGCGCCACCGAGCCCGCTAAGCCCGCCCCACCCACCGTCGATCACTGGCCCGACGCCGGACTGCTCCGCACGTGAATCTGCTACTTTACCTGTCAAATATAACAAGTGCTATTTATAGTTGTCAACATTAGACATTAATCAGTTCACAGAGAATACCAATTCTCGTCCTTATAAACGTTCAAAATGTAGTCGCAATCTCGTCTCAGCGACAATCAATGTACCTAACATTGTGGCCCAGAAGGGCACAAAACATGTTAAAAATGCATCCTACATTTTTTGAGAGATTGAGACTGAGATCGGCCTGTTAACTTTCTTAAAATTACGAGAATTGCCCCTCTGCTGATAGATTTCACTTACCGTCTGCAACGACTTCATACGCCACAGCGATAACAAAAAGAATCTGAAAGAAATTAAGTATTGTGTTTAACATTATTTTCTATAAATATTTATAAATAAAATACTTACTTAATTATATTTATAACTTTACACTTAACAAAACCTTTTGTTACCTATCTAATTAAAATTATATATTTTAATTTGTTATAAAACATGAGATCATGAAACATCTTACCGTAAGTCGAGACATTTTTTCGTAATTATTGTTTGTTTGTTTTGTGCTGCTCGCTACGACGCTACCAAATTGGACTGTAAACTGTAATTGTTGTAGTTACTGCAAATTGCGTGCACTTTTATACTGCACCGAAAATTATTAACATCGAATTAACAATGCTAAATAGTTGTTCGATGCCGCCCCATTTGAATATCATTAGGTACTTGAGTAAAAACGAATCGCCAAGCATGCATAGTTGGTACTCCACTTACATGTTGTACGTTTACACAATCGCAGCAAGCGCAGGAGATATCAGAGCATGTCGGATGCGCGCGCCATACATCCCTTGAAAACACCAAGCTATATATGTACACTTTTATTACGTGGATACTAAGATAAGCAATTAATATTATATATAATTGCCTACCTTAATTAAGATTTAATTTTGTTTTATCGTCTCTAGACCATCACGACTATTCACGACCCATCACGTCTGCAAAATTTTCACAAAAAAAATTTTTAAAGTAACAAGTGACTAACTTACTATGGTCGACGACCCCACAATAAAACCTATAAAATGAATTCTTTTTTTTTCGTGTTTAAAGTGCAGAGTTTCGCTAGCAAATTAACCCTTTAACCGCCATGTCATAATTCGCGTGGAGTGCCTCTAGCGCCAGCAACCTTTAGGTACAATTTTGCATAGTGTTGTAAAATATATATCGATAAACAAACTAATAAAATAAATAAAAATTACTAATTTTTAATCAAAGGTCTTCATTAATTTAAAACCCTGTACGGACTGTGTCCCGTGAGGCGTCCGGGATGGGAAAACATTTTCTTATAAACATTTTGACGGCCCGGATCCCGGTTTCCCCTTTTGCCCTGACCCAGAACAGTGTAGATAGAGCCTTATAATAATTCCATGCTCGTACCATCCCGACTATCCCCTAGTATTTTATTACGTTACCTATGTTTGTTTATTATCCGCATATAAACAAAATGGTCGCCATGGCATTATTGAGTTCTACATTCAAACGTGACATCAATACACTGCAAAAAGTCAATTTCTACGTCAGAATGGCTTTTGTTGCAATGATTTATATTTGTTAAAAACGATATTTTGTTACAAATAATTGTTTTGTTCATTTAGAAAGTGTCAAAATGGACGAGAGAGATTTAAGAAAGCTGCTGACGACGAAGAATGGGTGTCGTGTGCCATTGATGCGGCCTATACCCGATGTCCACCAGATGGACAAACTGCCGTTCGTACCGCTACCGCCTTATAACAGAATCAAGGTAAAGCTATTGATTTATTGCAGAACTTCATGACCCCAAGTGTCTTGAAACTATTAAACGTTAGACGTTCGACAATAACCTAGTTCATAGTTCGTCCACGAATAGGTATAACATAATGCTATGTGTATGATCTAGTCCTAAACCTAAGTAAAATAATATGACAAGCCCTGGGTTCGATTTCCAGGTAGGTATGTACTGTAAAGTTTACAGTGTGCGTTACCGCAGATATTTACTTTCTGATCTGAAATCTGTTTAGCAGTTTTATTGTGACATGCTTCGATGGGCACAGGAAGCATAGTACAGCATAGTACTGCAGGTAGTTTGGGGGAGGCCACACGCTGGCCAACAGTGGACGTCTCTCGGCTGAATTGTGATGATGCTACATCGATGAAAAGTGCTCCTTTTACCATACTGCTTCCCACGTGGGTAACCCTGTAAAATTGTAACACCCTACCTTAATGTGCCTCAGGCCTATAATTGACACTAAACCATATAGGTACATCCTTACTAGCACAAGGGTTTTCAAAAGCATTATTTATTTTAGGACAAACAACAATACTTCCGCAAGATCCTCGAGGAAAAGGCTACCGAGAGGAAGGTAGAAATAGCTCGGCCGCCGCCTCAGCGGAGAGAACGAGACAGGTTAGAAATATCACAGTCACGACACATCGCAGTCTTGCGAGAATGCGCACAAAAAATACAACCGCCACCCATGTCTAAAGATTGGGAGCGAAAAATTTGCAACTTGGTCCCCGCCAAACTACGAAACATGTTTCCAATTATAATGGAGGAATTGATCAATGAGAGCAAACTCGCATGGAACAAAAATCTCCACGGCCTCGCGGTTAAGACCATCATCAGAGATGAACCCGGAGTTTCTAGGATAAGGTATCAAGAACCTTACTTTAAATATAATGGCGTTACAGAAAATTATGAGAAAATGCTTATGTTTCGTAAAAAACTAGTTGATGGTGCCCTTATATTACATCCTTTTATAAGGCTAGTAATGGAGTCTTCCGAAAGAATGTTTCCCGAATGTATCATTGACTTAGCGAAGTATAGGGCACGGGGTGCTTTAAAATTGACTGAATTTCTAACAAAAGTTTTGGAAGAAATCAAACGCGCTGACTATCTTGTGTCTAGCACATGGTATGGAATCCTTGTTAACTGGCTCAAAAATCCTAGATGTCTCCGAGGAATGCGTCCGAAGAAAATACCAGATTTTGTAAGATGTGCGACCAAAATGATAGCAATGCAGATTCAAGAGCTTATGCGAAGATCTATTGATGCTATTATAGACGGGCTTAAAGATCCAGAAACAGTTCTTATTCTGCATTTAGATCTAGATTTTGACGGAGACTTTATTTACGATCCAACACTGGAACATGTTTACGAAGTTTTTCATAATATAGCAGACACAATATGCAACATTTCGCAGAGACTTATGCCTATAGAGCAGTATCTTAGAATACCATATAACTTTGACGCATTACCAGTGCGTTACAATGATTGGCTACACAAAGACGGCCATAAAAGACTACAACAACAATTAGATGTAGTATTCGAACCACTACTTGTTTATTTAGACAAGTTACGAGTAGTTTACAGTATGCTATACGGTTCGCCAGCGAAGGAAGCTTTGCTCAAATTTATTCAAGCAGAAGAAAAATTCGAAGTGTGTCGGGATAAGATTAAATATTTCCAAGAAATAGATTCGGAAATAACAGGTATTTTAGAAAATGAATATTTTAATTGTGCAACCGTTCGTCAACTCAGAATGGTGGAAGGTTTGAAACGGAAAGCTTTGGAATTTATTAATGACTTAATAGGGGGTATTATCTGCGCCCATTTAAAAGAAAATGATAGCATATGTGCTGCATTTGAAGATATAAAAGCTAAAGCTCTTAAAGATCCAGAAAATGCGGCAGAATTAATAGAACAAGGAATTTATATTTTACACGCAAAAACAGTTTTAGTTGAAGCATTAAAGGAAAGAATTTTGGTACAAATTAATATTATATCCAATCTTCTCGAGATGACTTCGCTAACTGAAGATCACGTAGCATCTAACACCCGAACCGTAAACTGGCTCAAAGACATTAAACCCATATTTGAAAGAAACGCTGCAGCATACGAATCCCACAAAGCAGAAATGGAAGAACGCCTACTTGGTAAAATTGCATACCTAAACAATGAAGTTCTTGAAATGATACCGTATTTAGAGCTTTTAGACAACATGGACGATGTTAACCACACACTTGAATACCTTGAATACTTGAGAAAACTTGTGCATCGATTAGACGATTGTGATAAACTCGTGACTTGGATTAATGCTGAAGAAACAACATTTAAATTTCCAAATACGAGCTATCCAGACTTAGAAGAATTAAAAGATTACGTTAAACCTTTTCACAATCTTGTATTCTTAGCTCATCAATGGAAACGGAGTTATTATACTTGGATGGATGGACCTTTCGAATATATGGATCACAATCAAATAGAATTTGATCACGATTTTTATTATAAGGAGTTCCTAAAGCTATCAAAGGGTTACAGAAATAGGATAAAGCAACAGATTGCTGAAGGCACGGAAAAACGTTTCCAGGGACTGGTAGATGATCCTGATGTCAACAATCTTCCGGCTCCAATGAAGTTATGCGCTCAAGCTGTTGCCGAATTAAAAGAATGGAGGCCTAATGTACAGATGGCCCATATAATGTGTAATCCAGCCTTAGTGCAGAGGCATTGGGATGAAATGTCTATCATTGCTGGTTTTGATTTGACTCCTACGGCGGGTACTACGTTGCGAAAGATCATTAACTACAATCTCTCGGAGGACATTGACCAGTACGAAATTATAAGTGTAGCAGCAACAAAAGAACTCGCTTTGATAACAAATCTTAACAAAATGATGGCTGAATGGACAGACATATGTTTTAAAACGAATCCATATAAAGACACCGGTATAAATATACTCACGGCACTTGATGATATTCAATGTGTTTTAGACGATCATATCGTCAAAACTGTTGGTATGAGAGGTTCTGCATTCGTTAAACCGTTTGAAGGTCAAGTAAAATCATGGTACGAAAAAATTTTGAGGACTAACCAAACTATCGATGAATGGGGAAAAGTACAAAGTCAGTGGTTGTATTTATTGCCCATATTCTCTTCTAAAGACATAGTTGCTCAGATGCCCGAAGAAGGAGTAATGTTTGTTGAAGTAAATAATACATACCGCAGATACATGGGTTCCGTGGAAAAAGACCCTCATGCACTTGAGCTCGCAGGTGCCTTAGGTGTGTTAGAAAATTTTAAAATTGCAACAGGGCTACTGGAAAAAATTAACGATGGCGTTAATAATTACCTAGAAAAGAAACGATTATATTTCCCAAGATTCTTCTTCTTATCGAATGACGAAATGTTGGAAATTCTGTCCGAAACAAAAAATCCACTTAAAGTTCAGCCTCATTTAAAGAAATGTTTTGAAGGAATAAATAAACTAGTATTCGATGAAGAATTTAATATATCTGCTATGATATCTCAGGAAACTGAACAAATTGAATTCCTTGAAACTATTAGTGTTCAAGCTGCAAGGGGGTCTGTGGAAAAGTGGTTGGTTCAAGTCGAGGATCAAATGTTAAAAGCCGTTAAATCAGAGACCGAATTATCTTATTACGACTATCCAAACATAAGCCGTAATGAATGGATGCTTTCGTGGGAAGGTATGGTAGTGCTAGCTATATCTCAAATTTACTGGGCCGTTGATGTGCACGAAGCTCTGCAAACACATAAACTGAGCGAATTAGATGCGTTTCATCGTTTGTTGACTAAACAACTGAACGAAACTGTTGCTGTAATTCGACGTACTGATTTAACTAAACTAAACAGTGTTACAATAAAAGCTCTCATTGTAATCGACGTGCACGCCAAAGATGTAATATTTGATTTAGTAGGTAAAGGTGTTATTGAAGTTACAGATTTTCAGTGGCTAGCACAACTTCGTTACTACTGGGAAGAGGAGAAGGTTTCTGTGAAAATTATAAATGCTGTAGTGAACTATGCATACGAATACTTAGGCAATACCGATCGGTTAGTGATAACACCTTTGACTGATCGATGTTACCGAACTCTTATAGGAGCTTATTATCTCCATTTGAATGGTGCTCCCGAGGGCCCCGCGGGAACGGGTAAAACTGAAACAACAAAGGACTTAGCCAAAGCATTAGCTGTTCAGTGCGTTGTATTTAACTGTTCTGATGGATTAGATTACAAAGCAATGGGTAAATTTTTTAAAGGGTTGGCTTCATGTGGCGCTTGGGCGTGTTTTGATGAATTTAATAGAATAGACGTTGAGGTACTTTCTGTCATTGCTCAACAAATATTATGCATAGTTCAGGCCATTAGACAACATTTAGAAACGTTTGATTTTGAAGGCACTACATTAAATCTAAACCCTGCGTGTTATGTGTGCATTACTATGAATCCGGGTTATGCAGGACGGTCTGAGCTACCTGACAATCTAAAGGTATTATTTAGAACAGTTGCAATGATGGTACCAGATTATGCAATGATAGGTGAAATTTCCTTGTATTCTTTTGGCTTTGTTGATGCTAGAAGTTTATCAGTAAAAATCGTCACTACATATCGATTGTGTTCCGAACAGTTATCTTCGCAAAATCACTACGATTATGGAATGCGAGCTGTGAAAACTGTTTTGTCGGCTGCAGGTAACTTGAAAAGAGCTTTCCCTAATGAAAGTGAGAGCATTCTACTCCTTCGATCTATCACAGATGTCAACTTACCAAAGTTCTTGTCTTGTGACGTACCTTTATTTGAAGGCATTATATCTGATTTATTCCCCGGAATTAAACTACCAAAACCGGATTATGTCAACTTCTTGGATGCATGTCATGTTACATGTGAAAGAAATAATCTCCAACCAATGGATTGTTTCCTTCTTAAAGTAATACAGACATTTGAAATGATGGTCGTACGGCATGGATTTATGATAGTAGGTGATCCATTTTCTGGAAAATCAATGACATTAAAGATATTATCAGAATCGCTAACATTGATGGAAGAGAGGAATCAACCTAATGGATGCGCATGCACGTATAAAGTGTTAAACCCTAAAGCAGTCACCATGGGTCAGCTTTACGGTGCGTTTGATCCAATTTCGTATGAGTGGACTGATGGTATTGTAGCAACAATATTCAGAGATTTTGCGTCAGAGGATACTCCTGTCAAGAAATGGATCGTCTTTGACGGCCCTGTAGATGCAGTTTGGATCGAAAATATGAATACTGTTTTAGATGACAATAAAAAGCTTTGTTTAACGTCGGGTGAAGTGATGGCTATGTCTAGTGTCATGTCCATGATATTTGAGGTTTCGGACCTAGCTCAGGCCTCACCCGCTACCGTCTCTAGATGTGGAATGATATACATGGAATCAGTCTCACTTGGATTCAGACCGTTCTATACATCCTGGGTGAAAACCCTAAATCCTATATGGTATGAAGAAAATGAGGAATACATTTACACAATGTGCGATTGGCTATTTGATCCATTAGTTTATTTCGTAAAAAAATATTGCAAACAATTAGTGACAGGTGGAGACGTCAATTTAGTAGTAAGCACGCTCAGACTTGTGGTCATGTATATGGATAACGCGATCGAAGGCGAAGAAGACACAAGGTATACTAGGACTTGGTTTACCGCTGCGTTGATGAGTAGTTTAATTTGGGGAGTTGGCGGCATACTTGATACCGATTCTCGTGAAAAATACGATGTTTTAGTTAGAGAGTACTTCAGGGGCGAAAAGGGTTTGCCACCATCGGTAGATCGCATCGATGTATCTGTTCCCGCAGAAGGTATGCTTGTTGATCATTATTACATGTTTAAAGGCAAAGGTTGTTGGAAACCGTGGATAGAAGCTGTAAAATCAGTTGCTGTGAAGGAACAGATTAATTTACTTCAAACGGTTATTCCAACGTTGGAAACAGAAAAATACTATGCTCTGTTAGAATTACATACTCAGTTCATGCAGCCTCTTCTTTTTATTGGACCTACGGGTACCGGGAAAAGCTTCATAGTCCAAAATTTTTTGATGAATCGCATTTCTATGGACCTTTATACTCCAGGATTCATAACTTTTACAACTACAACCTCTGCCAATCAAACACAAGAGTTAATTATTTCAAAACTATGCAAGAGAAGAAAAAATAATTACGGTCCAACAAAAGGGAAAATAGCTATCATATTTATTGATGATATGAACATGCCTGCCAAAGAAACATATGGTGCTCAACCAGCAATAGAGTTACTAAGATTATATTTCGATCAGAAACATTGGTATGATCTAAAAACAACGGATAAATTGTACATACATGACACCTTCTTCTATGGGGCTATTGGACCAGTTGGTGGTAGTCGACAACTTATTTACCCAAGAATGCTAAGACATTATAATATTTACTCAATTAATGAGTTTTCAAAAGAGAGTATGACTAAGATATTTACTAGTTTGTTACAATTGGGTTGGAGAAGAAATGGATTCAGTCAAGACACACAACCCGTTATTATAAACATTATTGCTGCTACAATGGACGTATATGACAATGCTATGGAACAATTAAGACCCACTCCTGCTAAATCACATTATACCTTTAACTTAAGAGACATTTCAAGAGTTATCCAAGGGTGTGCATTGTTAAGAAAAGAATCTGTTGATAATAAAAAAACATTCGTAAAGGTTTGGGTTCACGAAATTTTACGCGTATTTTATGACCGACTTGTCGACGATGAAGATCGTTCTCAATTTTTCGAAGGTCTTAAAAAAACCACCAAAGAATTCATGAAAGACACGTTTGAAAATGCCTTAGATGTTTATCAAAATGAGAGAGGGGAGGTTACTCGCGATACGATCAAAGCCATGATGTTCGGTTCTTACCTAGACACAGACAGTCTAGAAGGTGAACGAAGATATGAGGAAATGCCAACAAAGGAAGCTGTACTGAACGTAGCACTCTCAATGCTAGCTGAATACAACGCAATGCACAAAGCAAAAATGACTATTGTACTATTTGACTATGCTTTGGAACATTTATCAAAGATTTGTAGGCTTTTATGCATGCCTTCAGGAAATGCTTTACTTGTTGGTGTTGGTGGTTCTGGACGACAATCTCTTACGCGTTTAGCCAGTACTATATTGGGTCTACAAGTATTTCAGCCAGAGATAACAAAAGCTTACAGCGTAAAAGATTGGCATGACGACGTAAAATTGGTTCTTCGTGAATCAGGTGGCTTGAATAAAGACACTACTTTCTTGTTTACTGAAGGTCAAATAAAGGAAGAAGTGTTTATACAGAATCTAGATAGCTTACTTAACTCTGGTGAAGTGCCTAATTTGTATGGCTTAGACGAACAGCAAGAAATTCTTGAAATTACGCGTTTAGCAGCACAAGGAGGTAACAGGAATCTTGACATAGGTCCTTTACAGATACTGTCTTTCTTCGTTGGGCGCTGCAAAGCAAAATTACACATTGTATTGTGTTTCAGCCCAATAGGAAATGCTTTTAGAACAAGGCTACGACTTTATCCATCATTGGTTAATTGTTGTACTATTGATTGGTACGACAGCTGGCCCGAAGACGCTTTAGAAATGGTTGCTCATTATTATATGGTTAAAGTTAATGTACCCGATAAAGTGAAAGCAGCTGCCGTAATAGCTTGCAAACAATTTCATGTAGACGCTCGAATCGTATCGGTGGAATTCTTCAATACACTTGGGAGGAAAACCTATATTACGTCAGCGTCTTATTTGGATTTAATAAAATCCTTCACCTCGTTAACTAATAGAAGGCAAAGAGAATTAAGAGCAGCCAAACTTAGATATACCAATGGTTTAGATAAACTAATGCAAGCAGCAGATGCAGTAGCAATAATGCAGCGTGATTTAAACGCTTTGAAACCTCAACTTATGGTTATGGCTGCCAAATCAGCTAAGATGATGCAAGAAATAGAAGTAGAGACTGCAGTCGCCGATAAAGCTGCCGCTCAAGTAAGAGAGGATCAAAAAGTTGCAAATGTTCAAGCGGCGGCTGCACAAGAACTTAAAAAAGATTGTGAAGCTGACTTAGCTCTCGCGTTACCAATTTTGGAAGACGCTATTGCAGCTTTAAATACTTTAAAACCAAGTGACATAACGATTGTAAAATCTATGAAGAATCCCCCATTTACTGTGAAGTTAGTCATGGCAGCAGTGTGTGTGATAAAAGGTATCCAACCTGATAAAATCCCAGATCCAGCCAACCCTGGAAAAAAAATTTTAGATTATTGGGGCCCTAGTAAAAGAATACTGGGAGACATGAGCTTCTTGGAGTCTTTAAAAAATTTTGACAAGGATAATATCCCTATTGCTGTTATGCACAAGATTCGAAAAGAATATCTTTGTCATAAAGACTTTAAGCCTCATATTATTGCAAAAGCTTCGACAGCAGCTGAAGGTTTATGCAAATGGATAATTGCCATGGATATGTACGATGCTGTAGCTAAGGTCGTAGCCCCTAAGAAAGCAAAATTAGAGGCTGCTGAAAGAGAATTCGCAGAAACAATGGCTATTTTGGAAGAAAAGAAAGCATTAGTAGCTAGATTAGAAGCCAGGTTGGCAGAATTGAACGCAGCGTTAGAAGAAGCTAATATTAAAAAGAAAGCATTGGAAGACGAAGTACAGTTGTGTATTGATAAATTGGCTAGGGCTGAAAAGTTAATCGGTGGCTTAGGTGGCGAAAGAGTACGTTGGACACAGGCTGCTGAAAATTTACAGACATTATTTGATCATTTAGCTGGGGATATTCTTGTGTCATGTGCCATCATGGCTTATTTATCACCTTATACCTTGCCTATCAGAACGAGGATGATTGACCAATGGCGTGACCTAGTTATAAAATTAGAAATGCCACATTCCGAACAGTTTGTATTCAAAGATATATTAGGCACCGATATCAAGATTCAAAATTGGTGTATAGCCGGACTACCCAGAGATTCATTTTCCGTCGATAATGGTGTCATACAAGATAATTCAATGAGATGGTCTTTAATGATTGATCCGCAAGGTCAAGCAAATAAATGGATAAAAACGATGGAAAAAACTAACGATTTGCAACTACTTAAATTTACTGATGGAAATTACATGAAAGTTATGGAAACTTGTTTAGAATACGGGAAACCTGCCCTCATAGAGTGTGTTATGGAAGAGGTAGATGCGCCATTAGACCCAGTTCTTTTAAAAAATACATATATTCAGGCAGGTAAAGAATATATTGCCCTTGGAGATAATGTAATAGAATATCATCCAAACTTCAGGCTTTACATGACAACTAAATTAAGGAATCCACATTATTTACCCGAAATTTTTAACAAAGTAACGTTAATAAACTTCGCGCTTACTAAAGATGGATTAGAAGATCAGTTATTAGGCATAGTAGTAGCAAAAGAAAGACCAGATTTGCAAGAGAAAAGAGAAAAACTAATTGTTCAAGGTGCTGGTAACCGAGCTGCATTAAAACAAGTAGAAGATGACATCTTACGTACTTTACAAGAAACAAAAGGGGATATATTGGAAGATGAAAGTGCTGTTGAAGTTCTGGATTCTTCAAAAACTTTAGCTGTTGATATTATGAAAAAGCAGGAAGCTAGCGTGGAGACCGAGATTATAATAGAAAAATTCCGTCTTGGTTATAGACCGATCGCTTCACATTCTGCTGTATTATATTATTGTGTCACGGAATTGCCTAACGTTGATCCTATGTATCAATATTCCTTAGTCTGGTTTATAAATCTTTACATCATTTCAATCGAGAATGCGAATAAATCTAAAGATTTGGACAAAAGATTAAAGTTCTTGAAAGATACGTTTACTTATAATTTATACAGCAACGTATGTAGATCACTTTTTGATAAAGATAAGTTGATGTTTTCTTACGTGATGTGCGCTAAAATGTTACTTTCTACGGGTGAAATGAACTTAGATGAACATATTTTTCTTATAACTGGAGGAATAGCTGTTGAAAATCACTTAAAAAAACCCGTTGAATGGTTACCTGATAAAAGCTGGGACGAAATATGCAGAATAAGTGACTTAGCCAGTTATACTGGGTTTCACGACGACTTTCAAAAGAATGTAATATACTGGCAAGAAGTTTATGATGATATGGAACCACACAATAGACCACTGCCCGGAGTGTGGGACACGAAATTGAGTCAATTTCAAAAACTATTAGTTGTAAGGGTTTTGAGACCTGACAAATTGACAGCAGCAATATCAGATTTCGTGGAAAAACAAATGGGCAAGAAATACATAACGCCACCGCCGTTTGATATAGGTAAATCTTTTGGAGATTCAAACTGTCTTGCACCTTTAGTATTTATATTATCTCCCGGCTCGGATCCAATGGGAGCATTGATAAAATATTGTGAACGAATGGGGTATGCACATAGATTCAACTCCATATCGTTAGGACAGGGACAAGGCCCAATTGCGCGAGCAATGATTGAAAGAGCCCAGCTTGAAGGTGGTTGGGTATGTTTGCAAAATTGCCACTTAGCGGTTTCGTGGCTCCCGGTTCTTGAGAAAATTATAGAAGGTTTCGATTTAACGAACACAGATTTAAGTTTTCGATTATGGCTGACTAGTTATCCATCTAACCAATTTCCTCAATCTGTTTTACAAGTAGCGGTTAAGATGACAAACGAGCCACCAACGGGACTTCAACATAATCTAAATCGATCTTATATTTCAGAGCCTGTAAAAGAAACTGAATTTTACGAAGGATGCCCTGGTAAAGATAAACCTTTTAGCAAACTTTTATACGGCATCAGCTTTTTCCATGCTGTAGTGCAAGAAAGAAAAAAGTTTGGTCCGTTAGGATGGAATATTCAATACGGCTTCAATGACTCTGACTTTCAAATATCAGTTATGCAGTTGCAAAACTTTTTAAATCAATATGAAGAAATTCAATATGTAGCTATTAAGTATTTGACTGGTGAATGCAATTACGGTGGCAGAGTGACTGATGATTGGGATCGTCGTTTAATAGTTACAATATTGGATAACTTTGTTAATGCTGGCGTCGTAAATGACCCAAATTACACGTTTTGTGACATTGGCCCACAATATAGCTTGCCGCGGAGATGTGAATATCAAGATTATCTAAAGCATATTGAAACTGTTCCCGTAAATCCCCCACCTGAAGTTTTCGGACTACATATGAATGCAGGAATAACTCGTGATTACACGATTTCCATGGAATTAACGGCAGCTTTGGTTCTCGTTGAAGGTGGCGGCAGCGGCGGAGAGGGTGGAAATACAGAAGGTATTATTATTCAAATCGCCGAGGAAATTATTTCTAAGCTACCGCGAAAGTTTGACTTGGAAACTGCGCAAAAATTATATCCTGTTGATTATAATGAATCTATGAATACAGTTTTAATTCAAGAGATGGAACGTTTCAACAAATTGTTAAATGAGATAAAGACATCTTTACTAGATATGCAAAAAGCAGTCAAAGGTCTTATTGTGATGTCCGCATCATTAGAATTACAGTCCGTTGCGATGCTGCTTGGAAGAATTCCAGACAACTGGCGTAAAGTTTCTTACCCAAGTTTGAAGCCACTTCCTAGTTATGTAACAGATTTCATAGAACGTTTGGCTATGCTGGACGACTGGTATAAGAATGGGAAACCACCGACATTTTGGCTGTCAGGGTTCTTTTTCACTCAGGCGTTCCTCACCGGATCTGTCCAAAACTACGCTAGAGCTATGAAAATTCCTATAGATTTGCTAATATTTGACTTCGAAGTACATGAGGTTGATTATGAATCCATTCCCCCACCTTCAGGAGTGTATGTGCTGGGTCTATTTATGGATGGAGGGCGTTGGGATCGGAAGGCCCATGCAATAGGCGAACAATTCCCAAAAATATTAAATGATAATATGCCAGTTGTATGGTTGTATCCCAAAATGAAACAAGAATTTCAAGAGGGTACAAGATACAAATGTCCCCTGTACAAGACTTTAGAGAGGAAAGGAGTATTAGCTACAACAGGTCATTCCTCTAATTTCGTATTAGCGTTTTATCTGCCGTCTGATAAACCCGCAGCTCACTGGGTTAAACGAAGCGTGGCTTTACTGCTTCAGCTCGACAATTAACGGCTATGGTTTTCAACGTTTTCGTCTTTCGTGTCGACGCTAATTTTATCGGGCTTTCCCTTGCTGAGTTGCTGTCGCTTCTGTTTGCAAGACGCACTTTGTATTATTCGAAACTTTTGTGTGCTCCCAAACCCTCCGGTGCGTCGGCCTTCAGGACTGAATGCAAATTGAGATTATAGAAATGGCATTTCATAGTGAAGGAGGTCATTCATTACGTACCCAAACGAAAAGATGTCGCTATGAGGATTACCATTCGATTACTAAAATACAAAACAAGATTTATGTTAGAGGTTCAAACCTTTGAGCTAGAAAATAAAACATATTCTCCATGGTAAAATCCTTTTTCGATAGGTACAATCTTAGGGCCGATTTTTCAAACGTCACTTGTCAGATAACTTTTATCTGAAGAATAAATATGGCGATTGGACATTATTTTCTACGAAAGCTGTCAAACCGAAATTTTTATTCCTTAAAGTTTTGTGAAGCTTGAAAACTTTGTTTTAGACTGTATTTTTTTTGCCTCCACAATTTAACTGCCTCACGCAGAAATGTCACTTATAAATAACTGGCCATATCATTACAAGTTCCGACGTTGTACGGTTGTACCTAAAGTTTTAGTTTAATAGATATGGCGGGTAGAATGACCCCATTGGCGGATGCGTGACTAAATCGTCAGCCTAGCAAAATAGTAAAGGACTCAAAATACTACCTTGTAGGACACCAAATCATTTATCAATTTAATTATCTGATTCATGAGTATATGATTTGATTGCCTCTACCGATGGTTGGGCAGTCCCTAGATTTAACAAATTACATTCTCACTGACACCATAATATAGTTTTTGTCTAGTAAGCACGTAGGTTACCTTAAAACTGAATAGCTCTGGTTAAGGACCATCTTCCCCCCTCCCAGAATCACGTATAATTTTTATTATTGAAAAGATCAGATATTTTCTATAATCTGTTTTTAGACTAAAAATTTTACACGTATTTTTTCGTCGCACGAAAATGTACACGAGATTGTCACATTACCGTGATTTTTTTTCAATCTCACGTTATAAGGTAATTATCCTATAATGTTGGTACTTACGTAATTTAATTTAATTATGTATGTTGTGGTGGATTATGGCCCACTCCCTCTCTCAAAGAGGTCTGTGTCCCAGTTGTGCGAATATTATACACTGATTTTGCATATTATGCTATGTATGTTGTAGTTCAGCACCCTAATTGCGAAGGATATTGCTAATCCATTGCTTCATGTTCGAAAAATCTGTCAATGCAACTACGTAAATACCGCAATGAATATTGTTGAACTGCCAAAATTAAACCCATTGCTACTTGATAGTGTGTTACGCAATTACCCTTCAGGTAGGTAGCATTACAGACATACCTATACTATGTACAGACGCGAGACGCCAGCAGGTCAAGCTACCCGAAACTGTCAAATTTTCCCGATCAACCTTGAACCTTAATGCTTTAACGATAAAGTTGAAAATCTAATAAAGAAATTTGACAGATTGTAGTAGCTTGATGTGCTGGCGTCTGTACCTAACTAAATGCTTTGCCCATTGTTATATGTTTGTTATTATAGTTAGATCAACTAGTTTCGTCTAAAGTTGCGAGCGGCATTTAGTTGGTTTTTCTACCTAAGTTTCCCCGCGGCTGACTATCAAGAAGGTACCTGCTCTAAGTATACAGGCTGGCAGAGGGACACGCAAACTGAAAACATGAAATCAGCTGTTTCATAAAAAAGTGCAATCAATACCTACCTACGTGGTCAAAATGTATGGAACAGCTATTTTTTTTTTAATAACCGACAAGAAATGTCAACGCTGGAGGCTTCATAATGATGTACTGAATCCATGGTTACAGATTGCGCGACGATGCCCGCTACCCTGTAGGTATTAAAAAATACTTCTGTAATGTAGCACTTGGTTGCAACTTTAGACGAAATTACTGGTTAGGTGCACTCTAAACTTTTAATCATGGTATTTAAATAAAATAATTATACAATTTGAATTTGTTTTATTTAATTAATAAAAGGATACCTACTTATAATTTAATTAGGCACATTTTCATTGTTGCTGTTCATCTGCGGAGCGTTTCGCTTCATGACTTCGCGTCTTGTGTTTTCAGCCTCGAGCAATCTTTTTCTCAACTTCAACATTATTGCGTTGTTTCTTTTCTGAAAACGTGCGCTTTTATAATTTCTTAGGTATCTATATTATCGTGGACGTCCACGTCCACATCCATAAAATGTATGGAAATACGTGCACGCTATACGTTTAAGCCAATAGATTGCCATTGGCGTATACGTATAACGTGCACGTGTAGCTTGACTATTGAGTCAAGCTAGTCTAGCCAAGTTAGCCCTTATCAAATGGTCAGATTTGATACACCAAAGTTTGGTGTAACGGAGGCGCAGTAGCAGTGTCAGACGCCTCAAGTAGCCGCCGCCCGTCCCGGCCTTCTGCTGATCTTGCAGCGTAAAATTGTAAAGTCGGACACACGAGTAGCGACGTTTTAGGCAAAATGTGTTGATGGCCGCCGTAGTCCTGGGCCTAGTCGGCTTTATGGAAATTTCGCCTTCATTTCTAGTTCTAACAGCACCATCAGGAAAAGTAGCGTGTCTTGCGGGTTCCTATGTACAGACGCCAGCAGGTCAACCTACCCGAAACTGTCAGATTTTCCCAATCAACATTGAACCTAATGGTTTAGCAATAAAGTCGAAAATCTATTAAAGAAATCTGACAGATTGTAGTAGCTTGATGTGCTGGCGTCTGTACACACTTCGACACACCGAGCTATAGATACATATCCAGTTTTGACAGAACTGGCATTGTATAGGTTTTTCGTCTAATCAGCAGTCAGTTTATACTGGTTATGATTGTAAGTATAGCTTGATGTGTAGCCATGCGTACAAGCAACTTTTGACGCGTGGTTAAAATCTGAACTAACACCGCTATCTTGTTTTTTCAATACTTAGATTGCACTACGTTCGGGTATGGGCCAGTACAAAAAAAAATTACAATGACTGGGAGTACAAGTGACTCTCGGCTTCGTTAAGTGTCTTTTTACACCCGTTATGCAATATGCATTTATAGGTTTTAGAACCCCATATCCCCTTCATGAACACTCGACTGTTTGTTTGGTGCCATAGGTCAGGATGCCGCCGGCACCTTAATTGCGTAACACACTATCAATCATAATCTGAATCGTTTTGAAGGATATTGCTAATCCATTGCTTCATATGTTCGAAAAATTTGTCTGCTCAACAGCGTAAGTAACGCAATGAATGTTGTTGAACTGTCAAAATGAAAGCCATTGCTACTGATAGTGTATTCCGCAATTACCCTGCAGCTTGAGGCCATCAGTATTTTAGGTTAGAGCAAAATCTTAATAGCTGGGCGCCTTTAGGCACTTACTTTTAGCACAGCGCACTCCCGTTCAATCACTTCGCATTCTTCGTCAATGGCAGCTGCTTCTCTCAGCTGCCGTTGGTTTTCTTCAACTATCTGCTTCTCTTTCTGACGCAAATCTTCTTGTATTTTAGCTTCTTTGTCTCTATGTTCCTTTAAACGCTGCTCTATTTCTCTTTCATCTGTGATTAGAGTACACACGACTATTTCCAGTACTTATTAGTTGACCTCACGTTGTATAAGGTTTCCCCTACAATGAGAGGTCAGCTTTTCTGGAAATATCAATCAATCTGCCTAGTCTTTACCCAACTAAATTAGGTAAAGACTAGGCAGATATGGTAGAGTGAATACCAGTATTTAACATGGAGCGACTGCCTATCTAGCCACCACAATCCAGTTACTGTGGTAACACGATACCCCTTTCGTATAACTGGTTATTAGACTTTTTGAGCTTCAACTACCCGTAACGATGACAGCCGGGACCAACGGCTTAACATGCTTTCCGAGGCATGAAGGGGTGTCGATCTATATGTAATTGATGGCCAGGGCGACAATAGGTACTGGAAATATCTTTAGCAGCTAATTTAATAAAATTACTGTCTTGTTTTGCTTTTTTTTGCCTGTCCGGGTACAGTCAACAGCAAAAGTAGATGATCAAAATCAGAAATTCAATACTAATGAACGGAGTTCGCAGTTATATGCCAGCTGTACTTATAATAGTAAATGTTTGGTATAATTTACAATCACATACTTTTGAATCACTTCGACGCCACATAGTTCTGACGCGAACTCCGTTCATTAGTATTGAATTTCTGATTTTGATCATCTACTTTTGCTGTTGACTGTACCTAACTACTGTGAAATATCACAAACCTCTGTCGAACAGTTGTTGAAATCCTCCCAGGTGGCTATTTAGGATATCAATGTGCGTTTCTATCTTCAAATCTTCAGATACCATGCACATATCGATCATTGAAATCTGGTGCTTACTCTGGGTTATTTGATTCTTCAGGAGCTGGATATTATGCAACGAAATATTTATCAATCTAGCCAGCCGTATACAGGGTCAAATTATATTAGTTAGCGAAACTCCGCAGATGCGGTAATAAGTAGTTATAGATATATCAAAAGAAGAGGAAAACAAAAAAAAAAACATTTGACTCATACTCGTACTTCAAGTAACTAAACTATCAGCGGTCGTTGACCCTGTATGGCAGTACCTAATACTGCACTGCACACTCATGACTGCATCAGCCCTCATATGCACGGGCGATTATTTAACGCGCGCTAGTAAAACGCCTGTAAATTTTTGCTGTACCCGACAGGGTCCATATTGATCTTTTACCTTGTATATACCATCTAAACACATATGGAATGCAATAAAGATTTGAGTATTTAATATTGCCTTTGGCATTTTTTTTTAAACATACGTAGTTTGCCGATAAAAAAGCGCTCTCGCGCAGTGCAAACATGCACCGTCATGCACGGCGACATATCCAGCATCATTTCCAGTATAAACTGATTTCTTATTGTACGAAAAGCCATATACAACGCGAGGTCAGCTATAATTGGAAAGGTATAGCTTGATGTGTCGTCGTATGTACCCACAGCTTTCATCTAGTTTTATTCGAGCGCTTTTATAACGAGCGTTAACTCACCAGCACAGGGCCGCGCCGCCCCTGTGTGCGAAGTGTGCGGCGCACACAGGCGCCAAGACAATAGGGGCGCCGCGCGCCGCCATCGAAATTATTTTTGTTACACTTACACAACATATTCTTTGTAGTGGAGTATCGATAAGTAGGTACAATAGGCGCAACATATGCCTTGTACATAACAAAACATATATTGCGCTGATTGTACAAGCCTCCCAAGATAATATTCACGTGTGTGGTTTAATTTTACGCTTTGGGTTTTAGTTTACATTATCAAAAGAACCGCCCGCGCCGTGTTTGTTTGAATAAGTTTATGAACGCAATCCGATGCGATGCGTGCGACGCAAGCGGGGTGGGGTCACGGGGATTCCCCGACTTTAAGGAACAAGAGAGCCAAAACAATTGAACAATAATTCAATCGAAAGTGTGTGCTAGGTGCGCATTGATTTTTTTAATAAGAATAATTTCTAGCACTGAAAACAATATATAGTTTGTGTGTTAATGATTGTTTTAACGTGTTTTCTCGATGAGTGATAGTAATCAAGATAAAAAAAGAAATTAGGTATCTGGCTACCAGAATTTAATAAGAAAACAAGAAGAGCGTGATAAAAATACAACTAAAATAAGTAAAAAATTTACGGCTCTACCATCCACTTCCAAAGAATCATTAGAGACAGAAACCAGTCATTTTATCGGTGAAGGTGTTATAAAATCTGATTCAAAAAACACTTCATGTAGTGGTATGTGCTTTTTATGTAATTTTCTATACAAATAAATATAACTTTATTCTGTTTGTAATGTCAAAATAAAAAAAGCATTTTCTTTTTTAATTTCTGTCTTTTTCTTAATCATCGAAACGCCTGCACCGATTTTGATGTGGCGGATAGATGACGTGACTGTTTTATTTTATACAAGTAATCGCTGCCGGAGGTCATGGGTTCGATTCCCACAAGGTGCTTTGAAAAAAAAACTTTTGTGTTTATGTATTTATCTGCAGAAAAAAGTATATTAGTAATATATCAGATTCAAATTTAAAGTGCTATACATTACTTTTGCACGTCAGTTGTCTAGTACCCATAATACAAGCCCTGCTTAGCTTTGGGACTAGACGGCGGAGTTTGACTGTCGAGAAATATTTAACATAATTGTTCATAGATAGATAAATCAGTTTATTCAGAAATGTAGATAGGTACTCATATGTCTTTATTTCTCTGTCTTTAATTTAAGATTGGCTGGCTGCTGTATTCAGTGTCCAAAAATGCCGTTTATTGCTTCTGTTGCTAGCTATTTGAATCAAAACATAAAAATAAATTCAGCGAGGGTATTAGTGATTGGCAAAATCTAGCTTTGTATTGCAGCAGACATGAGAAAAGTTCTGCTCATTTCAATAATTATAAAAAATGGACAGATTTGTGTCACGCTCTTAAAAATAAAAGCACTATTGATAGTATTCAACAAAACCTTTTAGAGGTTGAAAAGCAGCGCTGGTACGATGTAATCAAAAGAATTTTATACATATGTGGTCCGATTTCTAAGTACACAAGATAAGTATGGCTTTTCGCGGCCAAAGCCAAAAACTATACGACCGTAACAATGATACTTTTTTAAAATGTATTGAACTGTTAGGAAAATTCGATCTTTCAATGACTGAACATAATTTTATTATACGTACGACGCGTAACTTATGATTCGGATTTCAAAAATATGTCGATCTATCTTGGAGATAAGATCCAAAATGAAATAATTTACATACACCGAGTATGTAAATTATTTCATTTTGGATCTTATCTCCACGAATGACAGCCGGGACCAACGACTTAACGTGCTTTCCGAGGCACGGAGGGGTCTGTATGTAAAGATGGTCACCTATCCACAGACCAACCGCGGCAAGCGTTGCTTAACCTGACCGATCGACCTGTGCGGCTGTTATTATTTAGCCACGGGCCCCTCTAATTTAATTTTCCCGGATTAACGTCATTTATAATAGAAAACTAGACAAAATTAATTTGGACATAAACAACTAGATTTCTGAAAAAAAGAGGCGCTTCATAGGTTTCGCACACAGGCGCTGTGGGGGGTCGGCGCGGCCCTGCACCAGCATAGGGCTCCACGACACCCGGGGATATCTGTTTCGATGCCAAAGAGATTTAGTAGTAAGTCCTAGCCCTTGATTAAAAACAGAGTTTAGCCTTACCTCCAATTGTTCTGTTAAATGATCTTCTTCGGCTTTGGTCGTATTGAGTTCGTCGGCAAGCGATCGTTCTTTGTCACGTAGTTTTAATACTTCTCTTTCTTTTGATAACTTCTGTTTAGTCACTGTAATAAAATATCGCAAGTTCTAAATAAAAGGACCCCGTTGTCGTTGCCGCGAACTCTGCTATCGAAGTATTATCGTGTAATCTATATTAATAATAATCTATATTAATAATAAAGCTGAAGACTTTGTTTGAACTAGCGCGTTCACACATACAAACCAAGTCTTCAGCTCTCTGGAACTAGTCAGATTAAAAAAAATATGTTTGCTTTTGATAACGCAATTATTGAAGAAGGCTGCAGGCTACTTAACATCACGCTACCTAGGACCCTTAGAAGCCGAGTAAAAAGAAAAAAAAATCAGAACAGACGCTAAGCAATAACGCGGGCAGACGATGCGATGCAACGGGGTGGGTCGGCGAACAAGAAATATCACGCGTAGCTCTAGTTTGTAATATAGTATCGTGTATTATAGGTAATGCGAATAGTATGGACGGCTCACAAAATCAACGCGAATCCTGTATGTTTTCGACGACTGCGAGAACTTTTGTGTTCACGCTTAAAACCAGCCGATGGATGAGCGCCAGCGTTACGTCAGTTTCAGTTACGTGTAATACTCTTGCTCGTAGTCCCGTCTCCACCCGCAGAATTCGTGTTATTACACTATAAATTACATTACACGCGTCTAGACAAGCCTTTACGCATGATCGCATGAAAACCGTCGCGAGCCTCCACAAACTTAAGTATTACGGATGTACCAGCAAAGATGTAACAGAGGCATCCTGAATGCAGGCATTCAGGATAATAATAATAAATTATGTAAATTTGAACTTACCAGATTTCAGTCTTAACTTTAATGACTCGAGCGTATTATTGTCACTGAACATTTTTGAGGCGTGATGTTCTTCCAAGCAGATTGTTTAATTTGTTAACCAAAATCGTATTTGCCGCCGGCGCCAAGTTCTGTTGGTTTGAATTATACACCATAGATTATACACAGTCATTAAAGTACAGTTTTTTTTTGTGAAGACGATTACACGTACTTATAGACGCCAGCACATCAAGCTTCAACAGATTTTCAACTTTATCTCTGTAGTATTAAGGTTCAAGGTTGATTGGGAAATTTTGACAGTTTTGGGTGCTTGACCAAGTGTATAGTCTATGGCTTGACCTGCTGGCGTCTCTAGTTTCGTTGACGCCAAAGACATTAAATTGGTTGACGCCAAATACGTCGACGACCCATCTTCTAATGAGTCTGAAAATAAGTGATTAAGTAATTACAATGATTAATAATCAGTCTGAATTGCCAAGTATTGGACTACATTTACCTTTTTGTGATACTGATAAGTAAGCTCATTTGTTATGCTATGGGTTCTAAGAAATGTTTTTGACGATTATAACTCATACTTACTCATAGCACAACTAATCAACAAATTAGCCTTGTGAGGCGTCTAAGGATTCGACTATTCCATCAGTTAACGGTTAACGGTGAACTGTTGATTCGTTCATAGTATGTACAGACGCCAGCACATCAAGCTACTACAATCTGTCAGATCTCTTTAATAGATTTTCGACTTTATTGCTAAAGCATTAGGTTCAATGTTGATTGGGAAAATCTGACAGTTTCGGGTAGGTTGACCTGCTGGCGTCCGTACGTCGCAACTCCCTTTAACCCTTTACACTGCATTCATAGATTTTTAAATAATTACATGGTTGAACCGGGAATCGAACCCGCTACACGAGAAAAAAAATACCCTGAAGTTTTATCATACCGATCGAAAGGTTTTTTAATACAAAATTAATCAATTTATCAAATGCTCAAAATGAGTCCCATACTGTTGAATACAAAGTCTGATTATTTCACTCCCTGTCGATTTTTTTTCTCTTTATCATTTTATCATGCACTTAAATTATAATAGGGAAATGATGCGTACTTCTCAAGTGGGTACATTTATTATTAATAGGTACTTATGATAATGTCCGTTTTATGTCCTTTCGGCAATGTCAGCTTTTCATTTTTCTGAACATAATTTCACATCAAATGTTAAAATTCACAGTGTCCATTCTCTCTTTGGGTGATTAGGACGTGTATAGTAATAATTTGTACTCAGTTGTTTACTACAAAGAAACCGGTTATCGTCGGCGCGCTCGCGCGCTGTCGATCATTAGCGCGCCGGGAGCAGCTATCCAATATGAGTGCCAATTCAGTGCAAGACGTGGACTTGGAGTCAGATAGTATGGAAGAAGAAGACCGAACAGGAGAAAGTTTACAACAAGGTTACAATGATGAGAACTTACACAATACAGAAGAACGTGGGTTGAGTGAGAATGAAGGCTGGGCAATAGTAAGCAGAGATAAAAGAAGGAAAATAGAAAAAATAGATGTTAGTATAACTAGTACGGAAAAGTTACCAAGACACTTCGCTCTAGCCAAATTATTTGATTCACAAAGCATATCAGGAATTAATCGGGTAAAATTCGTCAACGCTTTTAAAGTGATTGTTAGCTTTGATGAGGAAACTAAAGCGGATAAGTTATTAAAATGTCAGCACCTTATAGAAAAAGAGTGGAGAATACAGAAAACGTGGGAAGTTAATTCAACATATGGCATCATCAGGAATATAGACCTTGAATTATCCGAAGCGGACCTCTTAGAATGCATTAAAACATACAATAAAACCAACATCCTATCTGCGAAAAGACTAAGTCGCCGAAATACTGAGTCAGGATGGGTACAAAGCGAAAGTGTGCGTATATGCTTTGAAGGAGGGTCCCTCCCTCAATATATTAAGATATTTAACTTGAGAGTTGCCGTGGAGCCATATGTTTTTCCGGTAACACAATGCTCCCGATGTTGGCGCTTTGGTCACGGAATAAAAATGTGTCCGTCACATAAAGTTATTTGTCCGAAATGTGGCAAACACCACCCTAACTGCGAGACTACAATATTTAAGTGTGTAAATTGCGGAGGTAACCACATGGCTTTAGTGAAAACATGTCCAGTATATCTAAAAGAAAAGAAAATCAGAGAATTGATGGCCGAATTT
The DNA here is from genome assembly GCA_945859715.1 of Apamea sordens. NCBI lineage: Eukaryota > Metazoa > Arthropoda > Insecta > Lepidoptera > Noctuidae > Apamea > Apamea sordens. The sequence continues at coordinate 6,986,496 of OX244002.1, forward strand.
AACTGTACCTACCGTCGAGCGTTGACCATGTACGTTCCGCCTTTTTCACCACGACCTGTCGATCAATTCCCTACTAGTAAGGTCAACATAACCCCACAACAAACATTTGGACTAAATAAAACTTCATACCCCATATCATACTCAGCAGTAGTGGCAAATACAACTATACAAACAAATAGCATTCAAGATAAGTCAAACGAACATAAAAATAAACCTTCTAAACGTAAGAAACGTAGTTCATCGGGACAATCTACATGTGATGAATCATCATCGGAGATATCGGCGGAGGCGCACACAGCGGATACGGAGATGTTTACGGTCGCCGAGGTGCACGCAGCTACTGAGGATTTACACCGCAATGGAGATAGCAACAGTAACGACACAAACAATAACATACATATAAATGAGTGCGCTAAGCAACAACACACTGAGCCGCATTCTGGAAGTAAGCTATCTGAATCGTTAATTAACAAAATCAAAGTAATTATATTTTCGAAGAGATTAACATTTACCGAAAAAGTTAAAAACATCACTAAAGTAATTATAGAATGCTGTGTTTCTGCTATTATAGAATGTATAGAACATTTCGCTGACATGTCCTTATTTAAAAAGTTATTCGATTCAATTTTTAGTTCAAAAAATGGCTAATATTAATGCTGGTACTGAGATTGTTATGATTAATGTATTGCAGTGGAATGCGCAAAGCTTGACTCCAAAACGCTTATTGTTTGAGCAATTATTAAATCAAAATAAAATTCATATAGCTACAGTAAGTGAAACCTGGTTGTGTCCCGAAAGCCGACTGGTAATTAAAAATTATAGTATATTTAGGAATGATCGAGAGGATAATTACGGTGGAGTTTGTATTTTTACACATAAATCTATTAAAGCTCAGTTATGTAGTATAGTTCACCCTAACGAGAATATTCAGATATTACACGTTAAAGTTTTTAATTGCAGGAGTATTGATAATGTTGTTGTTGTTTACTGCCCTCAATGGGTACACACACGTAGAACGGACTGGGACAGTTTATTTTCTAAATTTCATAGCAAAACTTTAATTTTAGGCGATTTTAATGCGCATCACCCTACATGGTCATATAAAACGGACGTGAGAGGTTCTCAAATATATGACTCCATATCGGACAGCAATATTGTATGCCTTAACAATGGTACGTATACTCGAGTCAAATTAGTTGCGGGTAATTTACAGCAGAGTTCCCCCGATGTTTCCTTCTCCACTTCCGATATAGCATGCTTCTTCAACTGGCAGGTGACAAACGAGTCTTTGGGAAGCGACCACCTAGTGATTAATGTGTCCTCTCCTATTCTATGTACACCTAATTATACAAAGAAACGCAACTTCAAATACGCGGACTGGAGCGCTTTTCAAACTGATCTAGAACAAAGATTTTTTAACTTCGATGTAAGTGGAGACCCACAACTGAGCTATGATAATTTTGTCAGTCATATCAACGAAGCTGCAGACGCACACATCCCATATATTAAAATTAATCATAACCCAGCTAGCAAATTCGTTCCAAAGCCGTATTGGACCCCTAGTCTATCTCATTTAGTCGCAAAAAGAAGATTAGCCCTTTCAACCTTCCGAAAAAATCCTTCTCCTTCGAATTTAAAAACACTCAAAGAGTGTATAAGTGAGTCCCAAAAGCATATACGTAAGGCATCGACAGATAATTGGCACAAATTTTGCGACTCCATGGGTGAGGTTACAACAACTAGAGAAATGTGGAGGAAAATGAAATGGCTTAAAGGAAATAAAACTAATAATAATACCTTTTTAGATAAAACTAAATGTGAATCGCTATTGAATAATTTATGCCCCGCGTATGTTAGCCCCTGTAAACCTACGTTCAACTCCAGAAATGTTAAATTAGAATCCCTTATAACATCACATGAATTAGAGACATGTATCAAGGCCAGTGATACCGCACCAGGATGTGATAACATATCATTTTCAATGATGAAACAATTACCCAAAAATGGAAAAAGTATTTTACTCGAATTATTTAACAATTTCCTAATTTCTGGTTTCATTCCTAGTCAGTGGCGAGATATTAGTGTGTTACCAATCCTTAAACCTGGCCGTGACCCCATGCTAGCGTCATCTCTTCGTCCTATTAGCCTAATGTCCTGCGTTTGTAAAATATTTCATTCAGTTATTAATAGAAGGTTGGAGTGGTATTTTGAGAATAATGGATTCTTCTCACCCGATATGGTAGGATTCAGAAAACATAAATCTTGTTTGGACAGTTTGGTTAGACTGATAACAAGGATCCAGTCAGGTTTCTCTAAAGATTTAATTACTTTGGCGTGCTTCCTGGATATCGATAATGCATACAACAATATTAATATTTGTTCTTTACTTGATATTTTGGATAAAAGTGGTGTTGGCTTTAAAATATGCAATTACTTATGGAATTTTCTAACTTTAAGAATTTTAAAAATTAAACAGGATAATAATTTTATATTACGTCATACTGGACAAGGACTAGCACAGGGCGACCCTCTGTCACCCTTATTATTTAATGTCGCAACATATAATATTTGTAAGGTCATGCAAAATGTCTTTATTTCCCAATATGCTGATGATTTTGTCATATATGTTTCGGGGAAAAATGTTGACAATGCCCGCGGCTTTCTTCAAGGTTCATTAGACATTTTAGTAAATATTTTGGAAAATTTAGGCTTAAGTGTATCTCCTACAAAAAGTAAAATGTGTATATTTCAAAAGGGCAATAACAAAAATAATAGTCACATTTCTGTAAATAATGCGCCATTACAAGAAGTAGCAAATGTGAAATATTTAGGTATGTGGCTGGATCGTTCGTTGAGGTGGAATAAACATATTAACGAGTTGTATGAAAAAACACAGAAATTTTTAAACATTTTTAAAGTATTGGCAGGTCCTGGGTGGGGAGTACACCCTAAACATTTGAGGAAACTATATATAACAACTATCAGAAGTCGATTTGATTTTGGTAGTTTTCTTTATGGTAACAGCTCTCATTCAAACTTACATAAACTAGATAAACTGCAGAACCAAGCTATGCGGATAATTGGTGGTTTTGTTAAAAGTACCCCTATTCACACTATGGAGAGTGAACTTTGTTTACAACCATTACGAATTCGTCGAATATTCCTTGCCGGGAAATTTTGGTTTAGATCAGTATCAACAACTAACAACGGTACAATAAATATTATTCAGGAACTAACCTCGCTGACCTCTCGTAGGTATTGGAGACGTAAACAGATGCCATTGATAATTCAAATTTACTCAAAATTTAAAGATATTGGTATTTACTCAGCGGAGCAACTAGATTTATACAATTTAGAGTATTGGTTGAATCGGTATGACTTGACGAATATAATTAATTATCAAATTGAAGGTATGAACCAGGCTAAACGAGACTACGAGATAACGGACCTTAAAAATATATGTTCCTTATATTTAGAACAATATTCAACACATTATAAAATATTTACCGACGGGTCTAAAGTTAGAGTAGACAATAGTCATCACGGTTATATGGGAGCTGCATTCTTTGACCCACAAACAGATACATTTTCAAAACTCCAAATTTCCACTAATGTGTCCATCATGTATCTGGAACTAATAGCTATATCTGAAGCTCTGTCTTACATAAAATCAATTAATTTTAATAAATTTGTTATTTTCACCGATTCTAAAAGCTCCCTACAACATGTGGCTCGGTGTACCTCTTGTTTAAGAGGCACCCCGATCGCCTACAGTATTATAAAAACAATATTTGAGCTCAGGGCAAACTCGAAAGAAATCATGCTCCAATGGATCCCTTCACATATTGGTTTGGCCGGGAATGAGAGAGTAGATGTACTTGCAAAAGAGGCTTCTTGTGATGGCGTACCTGTTAATGTCCTTCCTTATTTTACTGACTATATTCCCTTAGTTAAGGAACATTGTTATGAACTGTGGAAAGAACATTTTGACGAGAGATCGGTAATGAAAGGAATTTGGTACAGGACACTACAAAATGAACCTTGGAAGTCTCCGTGGTTTGGGCTTTCCACTGCAAACAGAAATACGTTGATCACAGCATTCAGACTGCGTTCTGGGCACATTCCACTTAATAAATTTGCTTTTCTAATGAAAAAGGTCCCATCGCCACTGTGCTCGGAATGTGGAATAATAGAAGATGTTCTACATATTATGATGGAGTGTGACCGGAACGCGGACGTTAGATTCGAAATGTTATTTAAAGGTTTATGTCTAAAAGATATTGGAAGTTGTAATAGCGTACTAGCATACCCTCTGTCCGAAAAAGCAATGTTACTGTATAAAGTTGTTGAAGTGGGATTGCGACGACGTTCACAGTGATAGCAATATTAAAAGATGCACATTGTATAGATGTTTAATGTACATACATTATGTGATATAATATGTAGACATAAGGTCCAATAGAGCGACATAGTCATGTCTGACAAAGCTCTTTAAATAAAGAATAAAAAAAAATAAAAAAATGTTAAAATTCATGGTCTTCCTGTTATTTCTGACACTATGTTATTTAGCAAAAAATAATCCTTATGATGAAGCCTTTCGATCGGTATGATAAAGCTACAGGGTAATTATTTTTCTCGTGTAGCGGGTTCGATTCCCGGTTCAACCATGTAATTATTTAAAAATCTAAGAATGCAGTTTAAATTGTTTTTTAAATTAAAATAATAATGGCGCCGATTCCCTTGTTCACAAACTAAACTAAATTTAAGTTCAATGCATCTTTTTCTTTCTATTTAATTTAGAAAAGGACAGAAGATAAATATTAGTTTAGTCCTGTCAAACTAGTCAGCGCCTGACGTAAATTGACGTATTTTTAGTAGCCATGTTGTTAATCACGTCTAATCTGTCTATGGAGTGTCTTAGTTTGACAGGACTAAACTAATATTTTATCTTCTGTCCTTTTCTTAATGAAATAGAAAGAAAAAGATGCACAGAACTTAAATTTAGTTTAGTTTGTGAACAAGGGAATCAGGCCAACCGCCAATGTCTCCTTTCAGTAAAATGTTCCATCTACAATATTCAAGGTACGGACGCCAGCAGGTCAACCTACCCGAAACTGTCAGATTTTCCCAATCAACATTGAACCTAATGGTATAGCAATAAAGTCGAAAATCTATTAAAGAAATCTGACAGATTGTAGTAGCTTGATGTGCTGGCGTCTGTACATACTTTCCATCCATGTGGCATAGCCGTGTGACGCCCTGCAGTGCAATTCTGTAACCATCTCACCGTGAAAACTTAGGTGAAGTGAGCGTGGAGTGAGCTGTCATTCCCAACTAAATGCTAAGGATTGACACAATTGACAGCTCACTCTAAGCTCCTAACTTTTCACGGTGAGATTTTTACAGAATCGATTGGCTGTATATGTTCTGTGGCGACGACGACGCACGGTCGAGTTCGTTCACTTCGTTCATTCAATGCCCATCACTAGTCACTACTGAGACTGACGTTTCTGTTTTATCTGTGGAAAGAAAGCGTGCGGTGGTTTGCGAAAAATATTTCACGAAAGTTCTTTCATGTAAATTACACAAGATGTAGAATCAAAATGGTTTCTAGATACAGTTAAAACTCATAATTAAGTTGTAAGTGTTCGTCATTTGTATCTTTAATGTGCAAATCGTCGAAAATGGTTTCGGGCAGCACGAGGGTGATTCAAGTTACCAACATCGCACCCCAGGCCACCAAAGATCAGATGCAAACACTCTTCGGGTATTTGGGAAAGATTGATGACATCAGATTGTATCCAACTATCAGAGACGTGTCCTGCCCAGTGCAGTCTCGAATATGTTATGTAAAATATTACGATTCAGCGACTGTAAACGTCGCCCAGCATATGACCAACACTGTGTTCATTGATCGGGCACTTATAGTGATTCCTATGCAGTCAGGAGAGATTCCAGATGAGCACAAAGCTTTAGAAATGTCTAGCAACGGGACATTAGTGCCGGGATTGAGCACAGTGGAGCCGCGTCTACCGGCGCATGTTATCAACGCCCTAGATGGCGTACCTCCTAACCAGGTAATCCAAAGTCACGACCCTAAGATGATTGCATTAGGGTTGCCGCCATATCCGCCGCTACCGGCTACCTACGACTCCAGAAAGATAGAGGAAATAAGAAGGACAGTCTTAGTTGGTGATGTGGACAATTTAACTTCCCAGCAGTTAATAGATCACTTCTGTCAAGCTGGAGAAGTGAAATACATGAGGTTTTGTGACCGGGACATAGATAAGCAGAGGTATGCACTGATTGAGATGACTGAGCAGGAAACTATCATAAAAGCACTGCAGTTGAATGGCAGTCTGGTTGAAGGACAGGCTATCAAGGTGAGATATGAATTTTTAAGTACTTAGATATCTATCTAGTCTAGAATTACTGACGAGCATAGCTATTCACAGCAATCCAACAGGCTATCGTATCGAAAATGACACATTTCGATAACCTGGATTTGCAATATTTTCGGACTTGTGAACAGCATTTAGAATTCCTACAATAACATTGATTGATGTTCAGTATGGTGCGGAAATATATCGAGTGGTTGTCAATAGCTATGCTGATGTATTTTTATAACTATTTCACTTTAACAACATCCAATAATGGTTTATTTTTTCATTTCATTTATATTTTGTACGTTTTTCTATGGTTTTCTGTTGAAAACTGATTTAGTGAGAGTGAAGCCATAGACGTACGGCAGGCATTAGGTATACCAGATAAGCATCCTAATTAAAGTACTAAGTATTACTATAAAATAACATAGAGCATAATCAGCCTATAATGTTCCCACTGCCGGGACACAGGTCTCCTCTCTGTGAGAGGTAGTGGAGCATAATTCACCATGCAGGTCCAATGCGGGTTGGTGAATGTCATATGTCTTCATATTTTTGGTTCCAGGACAATTCGGTTTGCTGCCAATGTTTTCCTTCACTGTTTTGAGAGCAGTGATGATAAAATAAATTACACAAAAAAAAGGACCTGCTTGGGTTGGAACTCGCAACCTACATTTGGTCCGTCAATACACAACCCCACTGCTCTGTCAAATCTTGTACCATTTTCAATGGCTTTATATTGAATAATTGATTTTTCGAGAGTAAAGCCATAGACACATGGCAGGCATTAGGTCCACCAGAAAAACATCCTATATAAATTACTAATTATAAAAAAAACTTATATGATTTGTAATTATAATGTGTGATTTTGAAAAATTTCATAATAATTTCACAATATTACAGGTGCACCATGCAACGCAAGCTATTTGCAAGCCACAGACGAAGAGCAATGAGGCGGCTCAACGAGAGATTGAAGAAGCCATGTGCCGAGTGAAGGAAGCACAGAACTTGATCTCAGCTGCTATCGACCCTGTCATAGGGCTTCTGTCTAAGGATAAACGGAGGTTAGATTTGGCTAACTTCTTGCATATAGCTGTAATCTTATTTTATCTATTTACATGACTTGTAACATTGCCAGATGTTAACATAACATTTTGAGCAAGCATGTTTTAATGAAATCATAATGTTAGATAATTTGTTCATAAAATTTCCTGATAAGCTAATAAAAACCACAGAATTTTTTGTTTTAGTTTGGTTAGGAACTATTACAAAACTAATTTAAGCCTTTGCAAGTTGCGGCTACATTCCATATGGTTGAATATATTTAAATAGAAACTAAAATGCCTGTCTTAAACAGTTACAAAAATATACATTATGAAAGATTGTAAAATATGACTTGTCAATGCATGTTAGAGTATAACTGACTTAGCTCAAAGAAATAAGGGTTTGATTCCTTCATCTAAAGTCTAAACAAACTACCATTGTTTTCAGGACACGGTCTCGCTCCCGGTCGCGTAGGCGGTCTCGGTCACGCTCACGCCGCTCCCGGTCGCGCCACCGCTCCAAGCGCTCCCGCTCTCGCTCCCGACACCGCTCCCGTCGCTCAAGGTCACGTCACAAGCACCGCTCAACCAGATCAGTTTTAACCGATTCAATGGTTCTGAGTCTGTTGAAACGGCTGAAACTGCCTGGTTGTTGGGAATCAGGAATATATTCTTTTAACCGCTTGTGTCGCATTTATGCGACACATATTTCCGTGCCCCTACCGCTCGTGTCGTATTTCTGCGACAGAGAACATGCATGATTTTTCGTTCTATTTTCGTCCTATTAACTGCGTGGTACAACTAAAACTATTATCAAAAATTTTATCGATTTGTAGCCGCGCTAGGGGCACGGCAATTGATATTTAGCCAAGCGCTTAAAAGGTTAATGATATGTTAAGATTTAGATATTAATTCTCGAAGATTACATAAGTGGAAAGAGGACAAGACCTTTGCCCTGCAGTGAGACAATCTAGTTTAAAAAAAAACTTGAGAGGTGTCAAGGGACACCCGGATGGAACGAAGTATAACTGGCTTGCTTTCTATAAGAGAGAGAGAGAGAGAGATGTCGTACAAACCTATTTACAGAAATAAAATCTTTTTTTTTTCTTTCTTTGGCAACTGAGCCGATGTCAACTATTCTGCCAGCGTCATGTGGTGACGGCAGTACAGCGAGGTGAGCCGTCGCACTCCGTGGTAGTTTTCTAGGTATAAATGTTTGTAGGTTTAAGTGTTTGTACAAACCAACTTCCAGAAATAATTTTTTTTTTTTTCCTTTGGCAACTGAGCCGATGTCGACTATTCTGCCAGCGTCATAAATCATTTAGCGAATAATAATAAGCATAGCGCCATAAGTGGATTGGATCTATCTCTATCCAAATCCTCCGTAGGCATGGCCGGGCCAACCGGCCGGAGTTACCGATTTTAATTATATTTACTATCTTGCAAATCTCATGAGGCCAGTCATTAAGGACATCATAGATATTGCACTGCACTGAGTTTTTGATTGTACGCAAAATCGAATTGTACCAAATTTTGTATACTTTAAAAATGCATGTGGCCACCTCCTTTTAGTCAAAAACTGAAGGAATTCTGAAATTTCGAGGTTTTTGGAGCACCGCGCTCTTTTGATAAACGTATTTTCTTTCTTTTGAAGTTACAAACTTGGTTGTACAATATTGGTATCTATTCAGTCCAAATTTTTGGGCGACCTAACGCGATTTTCGTGTTACGGTGACTGGCCTTTTAGCTGTGATGTTAATATTATTAAGATATATAATATATCTAAAATATTATTTTATCGAAATCTACTAAAGAGTTTGCCAAAAATAACTTTGTCGTGTTTTTAGTTTTTATCTATATACTATCTTTGTAAAGATATTATTATTATCAGCATCCCTATAGAGTGAAGAAAATTCGGTTGTGTGCAGTTCACTGCTGGCCATAGAACTCTCCAATCGCATGCCATTTAACTCGATCTTTGGCCACTTTTATCCAGCTGCTACCAGCCACCCTGAACAGACCGTTGGTCCAACCAGCCTAAAGTTTTTAAAAGTGTGTCAAACACTTATCTTTTTCATTGTTAATAATTAAATATTTTCTTATTACAGATCTCGTTCTCGGCACCGCAGCTCCCGGAGGTCTCGCTCGCGGTCCCGCCACCGCAGCTCTCGCTCCAAGCGCGACCGCTCGCGTGACAAAGACAAGGATAAAGACAAAGACAAGGACAAGGAACGCAAGGAAAAGAAGGAATCCACTGAAAAAGAGAAAAAGGAAAAATCTAAGTCTCCTCCCAAAGAAGTAGAAAAAGAGGAGAAAGAAGAAATTAAACCAGAACCGGTCGTCGTCGAAACCAATGGCAACTCTTCTGACGTAAAGTCCAAGGCGTCCACGCCAGCAGACGACAAACCTGAAAAGGACGTTGAAAAAGAAAAAGAGAGGTCACCGTCAAAGAAACGAGAGCGGACCAGATCTCGTGATAGAAAGCGCGACCGCTCCCGGTCTCGGCGCAGGTCTCGTTCACGGTCTCGCAGGAAACGCTCGCGGTCCCGCCGGAGGTCGCGCTCTAGAGGAAAGAGATCTCGATCTAGGGAACGGAAGAGGTCTAGGTCGCGAGACCGCAAACGCTCTCGTTCAAGGGACCGGAAAAGAACTAGATCTCGGGATAGAAAACGATCTAGATCGAGGGACAAAAAGCGGTCTCGATCCAGAGATCGCAAGCGTTCCCGGTCGGACAGTCGTCATTCTAAGAGTCGCTCGCATAGGGACTCTAAAACGCCTCACGACCGAAAGTCGCGAGATCACACTCCTAATCTTTCTGTTATAGACGAAAAGGACATTTCTGTTCTAGAAAATAAGATTTCTGATGTATGTGACGAAAAGAATTCTCCTGATAACATGGACATTTCCAACTCTCCGTAGTTTATGTGCACCTCAAACATTCTATTGTTAATCATTATAATAACTGATAAACTGTTTTTTGTTTGTAATACTGGATTATTAATTTATAGTTTTCCAAATACCGCAATGTAATTCGAAAGTACATATTTCAATCAACTTCGTATTTTGTTATTATTCCGCAGGCATGTTACTTGTTTGACACAAGATGTAAATTTTGCTGTAAGTATAAAATCTGTTTAAATGTTACTGTATCTTTTCTTTGATCAATTAATTGCCTCGGGCCTTGACTTGTCATCAACAATAAAATGTGTTAGTAATAGTTTATTTTTAAGGAGCAATAAAGAATGATCCACATTAAATTAAATGTTTTTTTTTGTAATAGTACCTATTCAGATATTTCCGGTCTATATTATTAGCTACATTTATGTATCCATCTTTACATACCGAGACCCCTCCGTGCCTCGGAAAGCACGTTAAGCCGTTGGTGCCGGCTGTCATTCGTGAATCTGACAGTCGTTACGGGTAGTCAGAAGCCCGAAAGTCTGACAACCAGTGTTACCAAGGGGTATCGTATTACCCAGTAACTGGTTGTGGAGGTCAGATAGGCAGTCGCTCCATGTAAAATACTGGTATTCAGCTGCATCCGGTTAGACTGGAAGCCGACCCCAACATAGTTGGGAAAAGGCTAGGCAGATGATGATGATGATAAGTATGACTAATTCTCCTTAAATAATCTTATAGATAGGAAGGGAATATTGGACAATATTGTGATTAAAATTAATAAGTAGGTACCTATCTAGAATTACAGTGGAATTTTCCAATCCTGTAGTGTATATTCCGCAATACTGACGCAATTTGTGCAATCGTTATTATCAAACTTTGTGCCGCCCCAAGTAGCATGGGACAAGACTGAGATTTCACCCTCGTCGCTAGTTTCTGGAGTGATGCTCCTGCAAATCCCTGAAATACTCCGGTACTACCAAATTAGATAAAGCCCAAATAAGTTGTTTTAATAAATGATGTGCTATCTAACACAACAGACCACTGTTTTCCCCTTTGAGTAATATCAGGCATGATCTGAGGGGCAATTCTCGTAATTTTAAGACTGTTCACAGTCTGATCTCAGTCTCAATCTGTCAAAAAATACTTCTAATTTCCCTTGACAAGTTTTTGACATTTGTTTGTCGCTGAGATGAGACTGCGACTAGATTTTGAACGTTTTAAATTACGAGAATAAAATTGGCCTTCTGATGTAAGTGTCAAATTAAATACTACATCCATCATTATTACTCGCATTTCCAAAACCTTTAGGTAAAGTCTGAATAAAATTCCGCCTTTGATATATTTTTTATGAATATTATTGAATTAATTAAATAAAAAGATTTGGCAGCGGTGGGATTCGAACCCACGCCTCCGAAGAGACTGGTGCCTTAAACCAGCGCCTTAGACCGCTCGGCCACGCTACCACTTGCTGAAGCATTTAAAATAGACCAGCAAATTGTGTTATAGACACTGTACTGAAAATAGGTGATGTTTCGGATATGTATAGTGATGCTGGTTGCAACAGCCGGGAATAGGTACAATGCCTGTTTAAACACCGATTACACATTATTATGCCACAAAAATCAGCACAGAACACGCCATGTACTTGTAGAGTGGAGATACCTAATCATACAATAGGTACAGGGTTATTATAACACACACTTTTCATGGAGCTCATGCCATACCGCCATACACATATTGTTAAATCCAGGACGGTCACTGGCATACCTAACGTTTGCGCTAAAAAAGAACACTCCAGGAGGTTTCTTGGCTTAGGTTTGAAACCGTGTCCTAAAACACTAAAACGTTGTAAAATTGAATTTAGAAGGCCATGGGCTGCAGTCTCGACAGTCATAGCGATCGCTTTACGACCGAATTCGGTAGCAAAGTCATGTCACACCGAATTCGGTCGTAAAGCGATCGCTATGAATGTCGAGACTGCAGCCCCAGGTCGTCATATTTATTGTCTCTGGGGATTATACAAGGTGTCGTTTTGCATCCTCGTCAAATTCAAGGAGGTAACTTTGCTACTGATTCTCGACACGAATCAATAATAAAATATATAAGCAGGTATTTTTTTTTCGGAAGTCGGCCTGTGTGGGACACGCATTTTAAAACGCGGCCTGTGTGAGTCCGCACTGTAACGGCCCTTTTACACACACATAAAAACGCGGCCGCTTATACGATACCACAACGCGATTCTGTTCTTTGAAAGTGATGGTGTATTCTGAAATACTGGCGCCGATTCCCTTGTTCACAAACTAAACTAAATTTAAGTTCAGTGCATCTTTTTCTTTCTATTTCATTACGAAAAGGACAGAAGATAAAATATTAGTTTAGTCCTGTCAAATTATATAGATTTACTGGCCCGGTAAAACTGCCGGTAGAGCTAATGGCTAAAGAATATATATGAAGCTGTTCACATTATGCCGCGATCCGGCAAAAATACCGAGCTCGGCATTTTGGCCGAGAGTTTTGTTACTGCGAAGCGGCTGAGGCAGGGTTCCCCACCAGTGTGGGACGGGAATGGCCAGGTGTTCCCGGCCATTCCCGTAGCCCCCCAACCTGGGGGGCATGCGGGGCCCGCCATACCATCTAGGCGGGCGTGCGCCGGGAGGGCTGTGGAAGTAAAGGCTATGCCTATTTCCCATAATATGCCCTCCCATTATGAGTTTTAGTGGGTATACTGTCATTCCGACAGGGAGTCCCACATACCCCGTCTCGTCCCCCGCGAGACGGGGATGCATAAAGCATTTCTCAGCGAGAAAAAAAAAGAAGAGAAGTCCAGTTCAGTCCAGCGTCGAAGACGTTCTCCAAGACATTGGTGAACAATTTAGGGAATATTACTTCGCCTGTCTCACCCCTCTGAACAGTTGGATATAAAAATTTAATATAGATATATAGGACTCGTACTTTCATATTATGTTTAACTATTGGAAAGTCGAGCAGCCGGCCGATTGGCAAGCTACAATTGATAATTAAAATAACTTGACACAAATAAGCAGAAGTGAGTAAGTACAGCGGAATTTTCCAAACCCTTAACATCTGGAGTGTTTTTATTGCGAACACTGATGCAATGTGCGCAATAATTACATAATAATTGCACAATTTATGAAATGATTGTGCAATAGAATTACACCATATTAGATAACAAAGAGGCTTAAAAGCGGGATGCTTGCGGGCCTGTCATCATTCATTCAGGAGAGTCGTCACAAGTAAGATAAATAAATGCTACTACAACAGCCAGTCATTAACAAAGCAAACATTTCTGCTTAGTCTGTTACAGAAATCGGAGACGCCTTAAAAATGGAAGCAGTCGTCGTTGGAGTTCGGACCTACGGGAAAGGAAGCTCTAAGACTCAAGAAGTAAGTACCGAAGTACAAGCTGATACGAGGTGTTCTCGCTGCAGAGACCATTCTGGAGATCGATCGAGAAGTCGCGATCGATCACGCGGTATGTCTAGGGGACGCTCCAGGGGAAGGTCTCGCAGCCGCTCCAGGGGACGATCCCGTGGCCACTCTAGAGGCCGATCTCGTGCGCACTCTCGGGGAAAGTCTCGAGGAGCATCAAGAGGTAAATCTGTAGACCGGACAGGAGAAAAGTGTAGAGGGAAATGTATGGATCACTGCGGGGAAAGAGGACGAAGACGAGAAAGATCCAGGGGACGGTCTAGAGGAAGATCCAGGGGGCACTCCAGGGGACACTCTAGAGGAAGATCCAGGGGACACTCTAGAGGAAAATCCAGGGGACATTCTAGAGGTAAATCTAGGGGTCACTCCAGAGGAAGATCGAGGGGTCACTCCAGAGGTAAATCTAGGGACCGTTCCAGAGGAAGATCCAAAGGCCATTCTAGATAAAAAAAAAACAAGTTAGCGCATTATTCTAAACGAGTGCGGCGTTACAAAAAAAAGAGTAAATCCTGAAAAATTACAATAATCATAAATAGTAGGTACAACGGCAGGCTATCGAACACATCTTCCGACGGCATATTATTTATACCTAATATGTACGGCCCTTGACAAAGGAGCAAACTTGAGTAAATTCGTCCTAGCCCATGGCACATCTAATAAAGCGGGGTGGCGCCATAAGTGTAACTATAAAATAATGTATGAAAAAAAAAAAAATGTGAAATGTCTGAAGAGGAAATGTAAGAAAACAACTGAGGATCGCGCTAGGAAAAGTGAAACAAAGTGTGTGACAATAAAAGAAACAACATTACGGTATAGTACAGCGAGGTATAGTTACCGGCACGTAAGTTGGCAAAAGATTTTGTAGTGGGGGAAGTTCACGCATGTAAAAATGTATGAAATTGTGTGTGCGCGAACTTCTCCCACTACAAAATCTTTGGCCAACTTACGTGCCGGTAACTATAAAAGCAAGAACCGCGTCCTTTTGTATAGTTTTTAGCTTGTCTCACGGGGGACTGGATGTTAGAAATCTAGTAATAACTTACCTAGGTATAGCTAGTAGGTACGTAGTTTTAATATATTTTTAAACAAAAAAAAAACATAATATTGTGTAAAAAAACAATGTATGTCTACATACCCAATATGAACATCTATTCCATGATTCTAAATAATAGGGTTTAGGATATTTAAAAGTTACAGGATTTAATGATAATTACTTCGTAATAATTGATACGTCTATAAATATAATTTTATTATTATTCTTATTTTTATTACGGATAATTTTGATAATTTAGCATTTATTACAACTCCTTTATTAGGATTAATATAGGCTAATTCTTAAAATAAAAATATTAAAATTAAACAAACATCCTGTTTATTCTTCCTACACTACAAAACACTACCTATAATATCATTTTTCTGGAAATAAAGTCCCAAAAATCTCTATTAGTACTACTCATTGCTATTAGGTACCTACTCATTGTTTTATCAAAATACAAGAATATCAAATAATTTGATTGAAATCACATAAAAACACTATCACAAATACCTAGTATGACTGACTGCATAGCAAAATAAGCGTGCTGATAGCAGTACACCTACCAGTAGGACTGCTATCAATAATGTCGATCCATAAAATTCACTCTGAAGTTATTGACATTCAAGTAAGTACTTCTGCATACACGGAGGGGCCCGTGGCTAAATAATAATAGCCGCACAGTTCGATCAATCAGGTTAAACTACGCTTGCCGCGGTTGGTCTATGGATGGGTAACCATCTTTACATACTAAGACCCCTAAGCTCCATGCCTTGGAAAGCACGTTAAGCCGTTGGTCCCGGCTGTCATTCGTGGATCTTTGACAGTCGTTACGGGTAGTCAGGAGCCTGAAAGTCTGACTACCAATCTTACCAAGGGGTATCGTGTTACCCAGTAACTGGGTTGTGGAGGTCAGGTAGGCAGCAGCTCCATTTAAAATACTGGTTTAGAGGGATGAGGAACAGGGTGTAAAGTTCACTCAACCTCCATAGAAAAGGGAGGATCCTTCGACCACACGACACGACGGGTGTTGTGTCTGGCGGGCAATTGCCCAATGAATGATGTTGGGAAATTGTATCTAGGCTAATTGCGCGGTAAACTCTGCTTGCGAGATGCAGGATTTGCGTGACGTCAGTATGACGCGTTGTTCGCATGTGGCGTTGTAGATACCGCTACATCACTCCCCTCCGGAGACCGGAGGTCGATAGTGGGCTGAGTTTTGTATCTTGCGACGCCAGGCCAGCTGAGGTTCCAGTGAGTCGGAACCGGTTGTCGCATAGTTCACGGTGAATCGGAACTGTCTGCGGAGTTGTCCCCAGTGAGTCGGGGAGGCGCATAGTTCGCGGTAAGTCGGAACTGTCTGCGAAGATGTCCCCAGTGAGTCGGGGTGGCACTGCGTTATACTCCAGTGCATCGGATGTCGTACAGCGCCGGGTTGAGGCTGACTGCTGCGTCGACCAGGAGAGGGTGCTCTGCTTGTTGACCGGCCGAAAGTGCAGTGTGTTGTGCCAAGGTTGCTAATGAGGCTGAGGGTGATGACCAGGTATGCGCGGACGCTGCATGCTGGTGGTCAGGATACCCGATGAAGCCGTGGATGCTGGCTGGCCGGGTGACTCGCCGCTGAAGCTTGCGGGAGTGATGATGATGACGTCACGCTGAAGTGTTTGCACGAAGGCTGCGCTGACGTTCATGTTCGGGGTCACCAGTTTAGAGGCCTGAGAAACAGGGTGTAAAGTACACTCAACCTCCATAGAAAAGGGAGAATCCTCCGACCAGACGGGTGTTGTGTCTGGCGGGCAATTGCCCAATGATTGATGTTGGGAAATTGTATCTAGGCTAATTGCGCGGTAAACTCTGCTTGCGAGATGCAGGATTTGCGTGACGTCAGTATGACGCGATGTTCGCATGTGGCGTTGTAGATACCGCTATACTGGTATTCAGCTGAATCCGGTTAGACTGGAAGCCGACCCCAGCTTAGTTGGGAAAAGGCTAGGCAGATGATGGATTCTGCATACACACATCACGTTTGCATTACCTGAACGGCATAGGCAGAGGTATGCTCCCTTGCGAGCGACGGACTTTGGCAGTCTGTCGCCTAAACAAACTCAGGCCCTAGACGAGTTTCTCTTAGGAGGAACAGCCATCCTTTAAACAGCAGAGGCGTTGTTCCAGTTTGCTTATTCCTAGGATGAATTTACATTACTAGCTAGCGAACCTACACAGTTGATATGGGTATAAATATTTAAACATGATGAAACAAGAAAATAAAGATTTTTTTTTGGGTTTAACGACCGTATGTAGTGTAGTTACTTGAAATATCAATTAAATAAAAATCACTATTCATTGAGTAAACTTACAGACGAGATGGGTATCAATATCTAAACACGATAAAACAAAAAAAAAAAAATGATTCTCAACTCATACTTCAAGTAACTACGCTTTCAGCGAGTCGGACTCGCCCATGAAGGGTTCCGTTACGTTACGATTTATGACGTATTAAAAAAAAACTACTCACTAGCTCTCGTTCAAACCAATTTTCGGTGGAAGTTTATATGGTAATGTACATCATATATTTTTTTTAGTTTTATCATTCTCTTATTTTAGAAGTTACAGGGGGGGGGGGGACACACACATTCTACCACTTTGGAAGTGTCTCTCGCGCAAACTATTCAATTTAGAAAAAAATGATATTAGAAACCTCAATATCATTTTTGAAGACCTATCCATAGATACCCCACACGTATGGGTTTGATGAAAAAAAAAAATTTGAGTTTCAGTTCTAAGTATGGGGACCCCCAAAGTTTATTGTTTTTTTTTCTATTTTTGTGTGAAAATCTTAATGCGGTTCACAGAATACATCTACTTACCAAGTTTCAACAGTATAGCTCTTACAGTTTCGGAAAAAAGCGGCTGTGACATACGGACGGACAGACAGACAGACAGACAGACAGACATGACGAATCCATAAGGGTTCCGTTGCCATTTGGCTACGGAACCCTAAAAAGACATCAAATCTTTATTTTTTATACGAGTTCAGGGATCTGCGGTTCACGTCAGCGGAGTTACGCTAGCTAATTTTATTTGACCTTGTATATTAGAACACAGATTCTTCCACTAGACTATAACATTGTATTCCAATTCCAGGGATTCTTTACAATCGCTGTTTACGTTCACTATTTCATACCGGGCAGCCTTAAAATCCAGACGAAACTTTACACAGTGCGTTTAGACCACCTGCGGGAGTTGATAGATGACCCCGTATATGACCCTCTGCGTTTTATGAACACAAGAAGATGGTTGCCTAAAGGTGAAGCGCCTTACCCGGGCTATTGTAGGGCACCCGGAAGTGGGACGTGTATACCAGCCCTTTGTAACTGTCAGAAACTCAAAGAACGATGGAACTTTATAGTCTCGAAAAAGGTAGAGGAAAAGAAAAAGCTATTAAGTAAAAAGTCTTAATTTTGGACAATATGTTTATTGCGGTTATACAATGTATCGTAATTTTCATTTGAAAATCTTACACAGCCTTTATACAATAAAGTTTATAGAGTGCGTTTTTATTTTGTCTTTAACATTGTTCTATCCGCACCCTAATTGCGTATCACACTATCAATCGCTATCTGAATCATTTTGAAGGATATTGCTAATCCATTGCGTCATATGTTCGAACAATTTGTCTGCTCAACAACGTAAATAACGCAATGAATATTGTTGAACGGTCAAAATGTCCACCGACCGAGCGAAACATATTAGAGATCTCTTAATTACATTAAATTTAATACTAATGTGTCACCTATTGTTACTTATAAATATTCCAGAATAAATTCTCTAAATGATGGTGAAAACCGCACCGAATTCCGTTGCGTAGTTTAGAAGAACAACTTGGTCACACAGACAGACACGAAAATATGTATAGATGTGTAATATAAAACATCGATATTGTTAGTTCATAAAAGTATAAATTGTGTTTGGTTGAAAAGTTAAAATATACTATCTACAGGTATATTACAATACCCTACTCCTTGATTCGTCTCCAAAAATACAGGGTCAAATCAAATAAGCTAGCAAAACTCCGCAGACGAGATGGGTATCGATAAATAGTGACGACAGAACAAAAAAAAAAAAAACCATTTCTATACTCTGTCCACTAGGTTAACCGTTTTTTGACAGATTGAACTAGTGAGCAATCACATATTTTTTTGTCAAAACTGATACACGTACGGTATTATAATGTCAGTAAGAAGTCATTCAATAAGATTAGGCAGTTTATATATTTATTTTACTACGCATTTTAATTTAACTTTTACGTAATCTGGAATAGTTCGTTCCAAAACAGCTGTGAAAAAATGGTTAACCTAATAGACAGGTATAGTAACTATAGCACGTTAACCCTTAAACAAACGCGAGCCGGTATGCATTTTTTTTTTAAGGTTGCATTGTGTTTTAGGTAATTGAGGGTCACTGATTTCATATTTTAAAACAAAATTTAAAAAAGAATAGGGGATGGGGTAGTTTTTCTGGTGGTAAATAATTTACCATTATCCGTTCATGACTACAAAATTTTTGATGTTGGTGGTAAAATTGTTACCATTGTCCGTAAAATAAGCATTAAGCCGTTGGTCCCGGCTGTCATTTGTGGATCTTTGACAGTCGTTATGGGTCGTCAGTAGCCCGAAAGTCTGACAACCAGTCTTACCAAGGGGTATCGTACCCAGTCACTGGGTTTTGGAGGTCAGATAGGCAGTCGCTCCATGTAAAATACTGGTATTCAGCTGCATCCGGTTAGACTGGAAGCTTAGGCAGATGATGATGATGATAGTAACTATAGCCGACTACGGCCGCTGGTAGTTACTTGAAATTATGAGTTTCTTTTTCATTTTATCGTGTTTAGATATCGACACCCATTACGTCTGCGGAGTTCCCCTAGCTAATTTAATTTGAACCAGTTAAGAACAAAATTCTCAGTAAAAGGCAATAAATATAGCTTGCCGTTTTACATTGCTTGTCTTATTACATATCACTGTGGCAGTCTTTTCACTGGCAACACCATGTTTTCACTGAGTAAGACAGAATATCATGCATCGCGTATCGCCAAGTCCAGTTCCTCGCGAGGGTCTCGAAGCGCGCCCTGTCTCGTACATACATCTCGCCAAGTTCGGGCTCCATGCATACCTGGTGAACAATGACGCTTGTGGTAATAAACAAATGTTACACAAAAGTGTTAGTGTGTTAGTTTACACAAAATTCAACCTTATACAAATAATTGCTAAGTTTGTGAATGGATTTCAAGGCTCAGTTGTGTTTATAGTTATGCTACATTAGCTTATTTCTTAGTTTATTATATAACCTATTAGGGTTAAAGGGGACACCAAAAGAAAGGCCGCTCTAAGGATTTCAATAATAATAATATCCCTGGACATTTCACACAGCGCCATCTAGTCCCAAGCTAAGCAACCTAATGCTTGTGTTATGGTAACAAGATGGCTGATAAACTACTTATATCCGTTTTTTTTTTTGTAAATACATACATAGTATAGATAGAAAAACACCCAGACTCGGAACAAATACATGTAGGTCATACAAATATTGGTTCCGTTTCAATACGTTTACTATCCTTATCTTTATGTATTGGAAAGTGAAGTATCGGATATCTATGGTGTAGCATAATCAGCCTATAAGGGCCTTACTGCTGGGACACAGGCCTCCTCTCTGTGACAGTGAGTGGGCCATAATCCACCACGCGGGCCCGGTGCGGGTTGGTAGATGTCACATGTCGTCGAATTTTTAGTTCTAGGACATTCCGGTTTCCTTTCTCATTGGCGACAATGACCATTTAAAATTTAGTGGGCCGCCTGTTTTAAAGGTTCCGTACCTCAAAAAGAAAAAAAAAATGGAACCCTTATACGATCGCTTTAGTTGTCGGTGTCTGCCGAGGCCCTTTATTGTTGTTATTGCGTGTCAGAAAAAGCTTGCATCCCACATGAAGATAATACCAACCTCTTATCGCAAATAAAACCCAGAGGCTTCACAATACGTTGCCATCTCAGAGAAATAGCTGAAATGTTTCTGTGCCTGTAATAACACCGGCACCTATATCTACCCTTCAAACTGGAACACAGCAGCGCTGCTTGGCGGCAGAAATAAGTACATATAGGTACAGTCCACTGATCTCTAATAAATAAGTACGCTGGACTAAATATACTATACGAAATGACAGTTGTTTTTTGTGCCGATTCAAAGCGCCCCGCTCGAGCGTCTCAGGAACTAAAAATTGATACATTGTTGCAAATAACCGTCGCGTCGTATTGTTTTGTTACGTCTCTGGATGATTTAGGACTAAATTATGAAAATGACTGAAGCCTTTTTTTTATATTTTGTGTTTACTACGAGATTTTTAGAACATTTGTATCATATCATATTGAGAGGATGCGCATCTTGTAAAACTCGCTATCAAAAATATTTTTCCACGGACGCTCACAGTGCTGTCAGCGCCAAAATGGCGAAAATCAAATGTCTTCATTTTGTCATCGATAGTATGAAGTCCAGCGTACTTTTTTAGGCAGTGGTACAACCCAATTCAAACTATGGCAGTTCGAAACATGAGGCGAGTCGCTGCGCAGTAACAAATTTAACTGTCGGTGGGGGTAAGGGGTGAGGTATTGCGCAGCGAGTAGCGCACTGCAGAGCCGCCCTGGACGAGCTACTTCACAAGGACAAGAATAAGTAAAGACATGGCTTACGTCTAGCGCATGCGTCTCTTGTAGCACACATAAACATGCCTCTAACGCACTTTAAAACACAAGAACGTATAGTACCCATGCGTAAATAACACATAGATCTTTTGAATGAGACAATCACACAAAATTAAATACCAGAGAAACTCATTGAAAGTACACGACATTTATTATGCAGGGTCATATTAAAATAACTAGCAAAACGCTTCAGGCATGATGGGTATTTATATCTAATCAGGAAACGACAAAAAAAAATTGATGATATTTTTTTTGGGGTCAACGACCGCAATATCGATAGTCGATACCCATCCCGTCTGCGGAATTCCGCTAGCTAATTTAACTTGACCCTGTGTACAGTCAACAGCAAAAGTAGATGATGAAAATCAGAAATTCAATACTAATGAACGGAGTTCGCAGCTATATGGTAGCTGTACTAGTAGTAAATGTTTGGTATAATTTACAATCACATACTTTTGAATCACATCGACGCCACACAGTTCTGACGCGAACTCCGTTCATTAGTATTGAATTTCTGATTTTGATCATCTACTTTTGCTGTTGACTGTACAAGGCATATTCTGAGTACGCTCAGTTTTCCACCAGGCGAAATCAAGGTCAAGAGAGAGACATTTATTACTAATAATAATAAAAAAAAAAACATGGAATCTAGCTACGTCCATGCTAGAAATACAGGATTCCTTACACTCACCGCGGTGTATGGGTCAGTCAGCAGGCTTTGTATGGAGATGAGGACCTTGCTGATGGTCAGCGCCAGCGACCAGTTGTGGTGCACGGAATCTATGCCCACGTCGCCGTGACGGGAGATGTTCGGGTGTAAGATGCGTGTGAGGAAACGCACCACTGGGGGACTCATTGGGTATCTGTGGGGATAAATATTAATTTTATAAGTTTTCAGTCCTGAAGTGATAGTGTTCTAAAGAGGGCCGTAACAAATATGGCTTTTCAGAATTACGAGTATAAAATTAAAATTAAATAAAACTTTAATTCAGACTAGGTCCATAAAACTTTGTTAGTATTTTAGTGTTAGTAACAACAATGCTTGTGTAACTAGGTTAGTATTGTTAGTTTTCAAACAGTAATTATTATTAATTCAGCTAGGACTGTCGCCACCCAGTGTCCCTGAAAGGGACAGTGCGCTCTGGCAGCGATCATTTTTAGAATGTTGTTGTTACTACCATGCAGGTGCTGTAAGTAAGGAGGCTGCTTTCTTTCATTAGAATCAGAAATACAACTCAAATGTCATGATTTCATGAATTAGTCATTTAGTAGGGTAATAGGAACTAAGAGATTGATGATTCTTATTATTATAATTCTATAAATAAATTTTTGTTACGGCTGCGAATCATATTTACTGACCTGCAAATAGCAAAAAACGTAACGAGCTACCGTGACGCATTCGCCTTAACTCGCAATTATTATGTGGTAGTATTTCTACTTACGCGTACGGCACTTGTATGTAGAGATAAAAGACGCCTCCCTCATACGGCGATCCGATGGGTCCTGTGACGCTCGCCTGCCAGTGGCAACACTTGGGGTCCAGCGGGGTCGCCGCTATACCCTCCGGGGGGTCGTTACGCAACATCTGTGGGTGAAAGCAACGAGATGATATTAATTTTCGTCATAGTTTACTACAATGGCAACACGGTTAGCGCAGTGGCTGAGCGATCGCACTGCTGCGCTGCGTGTCGCGGGTTCGATTCCCGCACAGAACACATATTTATAAGTCCTACATGTATTTGTTCTGAGTCTGGGTGTTTTTCTATCTATAATTTGTATGTATTTACAAAAAAAATGTATATAAGTAGTTTATCAGCCATCTTGTTACCATAACACAAGCATTAGGTTGCTTAGCTTGGGACTAGGTGGCGCTGTGTGAAATGTCCAGGGATATTATTATTATTAGTGGTGCGACTGTCTGACGATGTACCGCTGTAATTATAATGATTGAATCGATAAGCTAGAGTTCAGCGTCGTCACCGAGGCAGGCCTAAGAAACGCTGGCGTGACGATTTGGACTCCGTTCTTAACCGATTGGACGGAGAAGGCACAGCACAAAGAAAAGTGGAAAAATATGGGGGAGAGACCTATGCCCAGCTTTGGGACAATATAGGTAACTGAAAAAAAAGAACGCCTCTCACTGGCGCCATGACATAGTGCCCCTGGTTTAGTAAAGACGGCTTCATTTCTTGGTTAGTGTCTGTACTCAGGTACATATGTCAATGCGTGAGGGGTTTTTAATTAATGCAAAGTACATAATATTGTAACAGTTATAAATGACAGTTGAATGTTATGATGATGTGTGTTGTTATGATGGCTTGAAAACGCGCGTTTCTATCTAGCAGGCATTCTATTGACAGAATCGTAAACTATGTCCTTTGTTGCAGCTTTTCGGCTCCTTGCATGCGCGGCTTTGTTATCAAATTGTCATATAAAATATGAATGTTTCTTATTTGTAGTTTTCTATATAAGAGTTGGAACAAGTTATTAGTTAACAGTATACCTTGAGTTCAATCCTCAGCCGGTTGCGGCGCCACGCGTTCTCTTCGCCGGCGGGCTGCGCCTGCACACACATCTGCACCAAACAGTTGCGGCAGAAACACGACTCTACCAAGCATTGGTATTTCTGAAACAACAATAAAGATTTCCAAATACAGCTCTTGGACTCTACATAATACCTTGTGTGGGATCACACGTCCCACGTAATATTAGGATAAATACACCTTACAATATATAATTAAAAGGATAATAAACGTATTATTGAAATCCTTAGAACGGCCTTTCCTTTGGTGTCCCTTTTAACCCTAACAGCAAAATCGAACCACCGTGCGTATTTAATGTCCATCATTCTAGTGTTATCGTTGTTGGAACTATGATGACATCAAAATGATGGCCTTGTTTATTTTCGGCTAATCTGTTCATCATAAAAAAATAAGTTTGGTATGAAAGAGATTTTTTATCCTTATAAGAAACGAACGATTGGCATCAGAAAAAGTTTTTATGAAAACTGCCCATATTTTTGCTGACTGAATCATTTTTTTCAAAATCTATGAATGCAGATCAAAATATCTCAAAAAGGACTGTATCCTAAGACCGTGTTCCTGTAGCTACAACAGTTAAGGTACTTAATGCCCTTACTGCCCCATCACAAAAATCCATCCCATATTAAATTAATGTTTTTTTGATAAATTTGGTATGAAATAAATATTTTTTTATTTTTTTGGTATTTAGGAGTAGTACATCCCTAAGTCCTTCTGGTTCTGTATTCTGGGAAGACATATTACCTTGTGCCAATCGATGTTGGAGAGCAGGGGTCGGTAGAGAGGGAAGCGCTTGTTGGTGAAGACTGCCCAGCGAGGTGGCGCCACGCGCGCGCGCACTAAGCGCCACCAGCGCGCACACACGCACGCACAAGCGCATAGAGACAAGTCGTCCAAGTAGCTGAATATGCACAGCAGCACTGCAAACACATATGTGATTTTTTTTGAAAAAATTACTTGCAATTCTGTGGAAAAGTGTCATTTCAAAATGTAAAGTGTGGTTTCTTTACTATCCTCTGGGAAGTCAAGAAAAGACTGTATAAAAGATTGATGTGTTTACTTAAAATATGAATATTTGTTATTCTTACCTATATCTGAACTCATTAATTAATGTAAATAATATTGCTGTAATAATTTAGAAAACTTCTTTGAAAAAAAAGAGTTAAAATTTTTGGAAATATATTAATTTACCTGTCTAACATAAAACTGTTTTAAAGTACTCCAATAAACAAATACCTTCAGAAGGCAACTGCTCCACAAGTCCAGCGGCTAGATTGTCAGGTAGCCTAGGCGTTGATAGAGCCTGCAATGAGCGCGCGAGGCAGGGCGGGTGCGGTGGGGGCCCCAGACCAGCTCGATCGTCACTGGCCGATTCAGGCCCGTCTGCGGGCCCCGGGGCCGGCCCCTCGCCTCGTAACGGAGCATCAGCATAGGGTGGATCATCTATGAAAGCGGCGACGTCGACTCGCATGGAGCCATCAACACGAATTGGCCCGTCGGGACGCAGCGCTCCATCAATACGCATCGGCACATCGGCGCGCCCTGACCCATCAGCGCGGCCAGGCCCATCAGCGCGGCCTGGACCATCGGCCCGGCTTGGTCCATCAGCGCGACCTGACCCATCGACACGGCCTAGCCCATCGGCGCGGCCCGGCCCATCGGCGCGACCCGGCCCATCGGCGCGACCTGGGCCGCCATTACCCCCAACGCCGCTGCCACATCCACTGCTGCTTGCGCCTGCACCTGAGTTACTTGCCCGGCTTGCTTCGTCTTCTGGACTTGTTTCACTGTCCATTGAACTCTATAAAGTAGCAGATATATGTCAAAGTTTTAGATCCAAGCTGAATACTTATACTCATAAACAAATATGCTGTGGTCTCTTATACTCGTAAGTCAAGGAGTAGACCGACTTCATACCATATAGTATGTTGAATCAATTTTAAGGTTGTCTCTGCCAATATTATTGTGTATGTATTTTATTCATTTGTCATTTGTTTACGATTTGGCGGCAAATTGAAAATAGTCTGCGTCTCGTCAGCATGAATTTAATGCGAGAAAATTTTCGTACAATGATTTTTTGACTTTCGATGTCATTTAAGTCAACCAGAAAGTTATGATAGACTTCGATTGGCCTTTCACGATGAAGCCCCATCTCGTGCCACTGTTTACAACACTGGTTTAATGAGTTTAAACGTGGTCGCACTAATCTCACCGATGATCTGCGTGAGGGACGGCCTTCTACGGCGACGACTGAAGATAACATCAGTGTTGTGCGGCGTATGATAGAGACTGACAAAAAAGTTACTTATTAGCAGATTCGGACAAGCTTAGGCATCGGTATGAGTCAAGTGCTCAAAATCCTCCATGAACATTTAGCGGTCCGGAAGCTTTGTGCCCGGTGGATACCTCATAATTTGACAGAGGCCCAAAAGCTCCGTCGTGTTGATTGGTGTCGTGAAATGGTTCAAAGATTTAACGGAGGTGATTCAAATGCTGTGTTCGACATACTTACGGGTGACGAAAGATGAATTTATTGTTATGATCCTGAAACTAAGAGACAGTCTGCTGGAAGTATGGCAGAGTAAGGAGCTTCACGGACGCTTTTACCGGGCCCTACATGGACCCGATGTAGATCTACTAGCGTCAGTAGCCTGGCTGCGTTTCGGTGACCTCTTTGGGAGAAACCGAAGGTTTTGTCTGTGCAATTATGGACGAAGTTATGATGACGAACAATTACCGGAAATTTATTGTGAAAGACGGCACGGTTGACATCTGTCGGGCATGCCACCGGCCGGGAGAATCAATCAGGCATATTATCTCCGGGTGTTCTCGTCTAGCTAACGAAGAGTACTTGCATAGACAACCTTGTAGCCAGGATAATCCATCAGCAACTTGCTCTGAAATACAGCCTTGTGGAATCTGAGGTGCCGTACTACAGGTATGTGCCCGACCCAGTTCTCGAAAATGGAAATATCACATTGTACTGGGATCGATCCATCATCACTGACAGGACTATTGTTGCCAATAAGCCTGATATAGTGGTGGTGAATCGATCAGAGCGGCGCGCAATGATTGTTGACATAACCGTCCCGCATGATGAGAACCTCGTGAAAGCCGAGAAAGATAAACAAATCAAGTATATTGACTTGGCTCGCGAGGTTGTCGACATGTGGGATGTGGACTCAGCGATCATTGTGCCGATAGTCGTTACAGCCAATGGCTTAATAGCCAAGAGCCTCGACCAACACCTGAGGAGGCTCTCGTTGGGCAGCTGCCCAACGAGAGCCTCCTCAGGTACCGCTTTCTGAATCAAGCCCTTGATCCAGCTGGATCAAGGGCTTGATTCAGAAAGCGGTACTTCTGGACACGGCTCGCATTGTCAGGAGGTTCCTCTAGTTAAAGCAGAAATAAGCAGAACTAATATTATCGTACAAATATATATTCTTAGAAACACAAACAATATTTTAATTTTATTAGTAACAGAATTCTTTTTCTAAGTCAAAAAGGTATATCAACATGACACACCACTTTTCTTCTTTTACAAGGTGTCACATTGATCTAAAAAGAGTTTTTACTCTAACACCTTCTCTCAATGTGAAGACCTTGTAATTTTGCAAGCTTCACCAATCTTGGCCTAGCCATCGGTTTAGTTAGTAGATCTGCCAGCTGAAGCTCACTGCAGATTCTATTTATCTGTAGCTCTCCATTCGTAACAAGTTCTCTCACAAAGAAGTGCCTGGTCCTAATGTGTTTAGTTCTGCGATGGAACTCGGGGTTTTCTGCCAGTCTTACAGCTGCTTCGTTGTCTACGTTTAGCACAGGCAAATCGCTCAAATTTGTTATATCCCGTAGAAGACGAGCAAGCCAAATACTCTCTCTCGCTGCCTCGCTGGCTGCAACAATTTCAGCTTCTGTTGTTGAAATAGCTACGCTTTGCTGTCTCTTGCTTAGCCATGATACAGCACCTCCAGCATACAGACATAAAACTCCCGTCGTTGACCTTCCTGTTGCTACATCCCCACCATGGTCCGCATCACTGTAGCACTCCAAAATTCCTTTTTTGTAGCTTCTTTTATATATGATGCTCATATCTGGTGTATATTGTAAGTACCTAAGTATGCGCTTCAATCGCACGCAATCAGTTAGAGTTGGATTCTCTAAGCTTCTTGATACTACACTCACTGCGTACGCGATATCAGGTCGGGTACCGACCATCAGATATGCAAGTGCTCCGACTACTTGTCGGTAGTTACTCAGGAAGTAATCGTCGTTGTTTTCAGCTTTCTCAGATCCAAAACTTTCCTTCACAACCGGCGTACTTACAGGTCTGCAATCCTGCATTCCAAATCTCCTTAAGATTTTCTGCACATATGAGGTCTGATGTACTCTTATGTCGCCTTCTCTGACATTAATCTCCAAACCCAAATAATAGGAGATTGGCTTGGTTGTTATTTCAAACCTTCCTTTTAATTCATTGATAAACTCATCAATAAGCTCCTGATTTGTCCCAGCCAAGAGCCCATCATCCACATACAAGGCTATTACAAGTTTTCCCGTTGACTTCTCTCTAGTGAACAGACATGGGTCTGCATCACTAACCTTAAAGCCTATATTCTTGAAAAAATCCAAAATGCATTTGTTCCAACAGCGAGGAGCTTGTTTTAAGCCATATAGACTTTTCTTTAAAAGACATACTCGATCTGTTCCGTCATCATAGCCCTCTGGCTGTCTCAAATAAATTTCTTCATCAGATAAAGACCCATACAAGAAAGCTGTTGATACATCAAACTGACTCAACTTCATGCCTTCACTAGCTGCTACACTGAGTACAGCTCGAACCGTTGTCATTCTGGCTACAGGACTAAAGGTCTGATCATAGTCCTGACCCTTCTTCTGGCGAAAGCCCTTTGCCACTAGACGAGCCTTAAACTTGTCTACTGTCCCGTCAGGGTTTAACTTCACCTTATAGACCCATTTACACGGAATGGCTTTGCGATGTTTGGGCAATTTCTCAAGAACCCACGTTCCATTTTCTTCCAGAGATTTTATCTCCTTATTCATAGCTTTGCGCCACAAATCCTTATCAGAGCAAGAAACTGCGTCCTTATAAGTCACTGGTTCTGTGTGACAGTCAACGCTTGTATCGACATGAGTTACATAATCGTTGAATTTTACCGGGCGTTTGAGGAGTGATCGATCTCTGAGTTGCATGGCACTTCTTGCCAACTCTTCTACGACCTCACTCTCATTTTCCTCATTCTCCCCCCCTAATTCAACAGATTCTTGGTCAGACAGGTCTAGCCGCGCATCTTCAAACTCGGCATCATCACTACTATTTACAAAAGGAGTATTTATAACATCTTGACTTCTGTCTAAAAGTGACTCCTCGTGTGTTTCAGTGACAGGCGTAGTATGTGTCTCCTTAAATGTCTTTCTCACATACAAAGGTACTTCTAGTTCTTGTACCTCTTTGATTGTGCCTTCATCTTCTAAACTAGAGTCCAGTGGTCTTTCATCAAAAGTGATATCTCTGGACCTCATTAGAGAATTTGATTCTTTATGCCAAAACCTATACCCATCATCGTTGTCATAGCCTATCAATATGCACTTATTTGCCTTCTTCTGCATCTTTTTCCTTCTCTGTTTAGGAACATGCACGTAGCAAGTTGAGCCTATTATCCTTAAATGCTTAATTTGTGGTTTCTTCCCAAACCACAACTCAAACGGCGATTTGAGGTCAACAGTAGTTGGTCCCGTTCTATTTAAAATATAAGTAGCTGTATTTACCAACTCTGCCCACAGCACTTGAGGAAGCTCCTGATGAGCATGCATCATTGCTCTGGCCATCTCAACGATTGTCCGGTTATCCCTTTCACTACACCCATTCTGTTCAGGCGTGTAAGGCATAATTAATCGCTGTTGAGTACCATATTTCTTCAACTCTTTTCTGACTTTCTCGTTATCAAACTCGCCTCCGTTATCACTTAAAATCTCTTTGATGGTATGTCCAGCTGACTTCGCTTCAGCTAACATTTGACTCATCTTCTCAGGGACTTCTGATTTCTGTTTCATGCAATAGACGTAACGATACCGAGTGAATTCATCCTTAAAGAGTACGAAATATCGATATCCTGAGATACTTGAAGGGAAGGGACCACAGACGTCAGAGTGTATGCGCTCACCAGGTTTCGTAGCTTTTTCGCGAACACCAAATGGTTGTCTGTGCGCTTTCCCAAAGATACAACCTTCGCATAGTTCTCCACTATTTGGCGTCTCTATTCCTAGCTCCTTCTTTATCAATCGTTTGACATGTTTCTTATCTTGATGTCCCATACGTTCATGATATAGTTGCAGCATATCTCCATGCTCAATTAAGTTTACTGAAACAGCAGGGCGTACGACTTTGCAATCTATCTTGTACAGACCGCCACATCTTTGCCTTGTTCCTGTTACAACAATCCTACCATTGATCTTCATGGAACAATTTGTAACCCGAGACTCAAATACGCTCGTTGGGTTTTTGTCCTGTGAACTAAGCACAGAGAAAAGATTCTTGCTAATCTGGGGAACATACCAAACATCTCGCAAATAGAGGTTCTCAATCCGTCCTTTAACATTGGCTTCTAGATGGACTGTGCCATTTCCAACAGCCTGAATAACATTCCCATCCGCCGTCGTTACCGTGTGAGCTTCACCAAAACGTTCAAAATTTTGAAACAGATCTCCTCGCATAGTGACATGGTGAGTGGCCCCGTTATCCACATACCAATCATCACGATCATTGTTAGAATCTGTTGAATTCACCGTCAGCAACATCATGTTAGAACCTTGAGCTTTGTTTTCCTTCTCCTTTATCCCAACTCTTGGGCAATCCTTTTTGAGATGACCCCGTTCCTTGCAAATAAAGCATTTGTACTTTTTCAGTGTTCCTTGGTCTCTATAGTCATATCCCTTAGCAACCTTTTTATTTACCTTCACATAAAGCGCTGTCTCACTTGATTCAGCATCAGCCATCTTAGCATTAAGCGCTTTTTCATGTGAACACAATTGGCTTGTAATGTTTTCTACAGTCCTTTCCTTCTTTGACATTAACAGCCAACTCGACTTGAACGAGAAATAGACTTCCGGTAGCGTATCAAGGATCTTACAAATCAAGAGAACTTCAGGTAACTCTACCTTCTCTTTTTTTAATAACTCTTCCTTCAAACTGTGCCACAGGTTTTTCAATTTCGATACATGAGTCGACATGTCATCTGACGGATCCCTCCTAAGCTTGAAGAAATCCAAACATATATCATAGAGTCGGCCCTCATTAGGTCCCTCATATAATCTATGGAGTTCGTCCCAAACTTCTTTCGGTGTGGACAATCTAATTACTTTGCCAAGTGTCTCATCTGTCACATTATTAGTTATCAAGAGCAAGGCTGTACTCTCTAACTTCACAAAATTACGTAAATTTTTATTGTACGATTCTATTACAGCATCACCGCTTCCATCTACGGGTCTAGCTGGCCTTTGTGTTTTACCGTCCACGATATCCATGAGTCCATCCATACCTCTCAGTAAGGCTACCATCCGGTACTTCCATGATATCCAATTGTGGCCGTCAAGTTTCACAATTTGAATTTTCGAAAGCTCCATTTCACAAACTTCTGGGTCTGGGCCCATAACCAGTTAAAGCAGAAATAAGCAGAACTAATATTATCGTACAAATATATATTCTTAGAAACACAAACAATATTTTAATTTTATTAGTAACAGAATTCTTTTTCTAAGTCAAAAAGGTATATCAACATGACACACCACTTTTCTTCTTTTACAAGGTGTCACATTGATCTAAAAAGAGTTTTTACTCTAACACCTCTCTCTGGAGCCCTGACCGTCGGTAGCTTGGACCCTGTTCCCGATACCGGTGGGCTACTATTTTTTATATTTTTAAATGTTTTTATACTTTTTATATTCTAATATTTAAAAATATAATTTATATGTTTACTTTTAAATAAAGGAAAAAATAATTACATAATAATAATAAATAATAACTATAGTCAATCGGCCTAGCCTTTTCCCAACTATGTTGGGGTCGGCTTCCAGTCTAACGGGATACAGCTGAATACCAGTATTTAACATGGAGCAACTGCCTATCTGACCTCCAAAACCACACAACAATAGTTACAGGGTAATACAATACCCCTTGGTAGCCCAAACAAATTATCTTTGATAAAAAATACAAGATCCAACTTCACGAGGATCGCCGATGCGAGGGGTTGTGCCCTGCAGATTTGCCTGCGTATTTTCACGGATGGATCCAAAACAGGTAGTGCTATGGGTGTTGAAATCTTCTCGGAGGACGTCAATAGCCACACCATTGGGGGTCTACAACACAGTGTTCCAGGCCGAATGCATGGGCATTTCCCTAGCTGCTTCAGCCATTATGGCCAGGGAAGTAAAGGAACACTCGATCCGCATACTCTCAGACAGCATGGCTGTTCTGCAAGCGCTGAACAGTTATACAGTTGATTCTGGGCTAATAGTGCCACTTGCGCCTCAACCAGGTGGGTATCCTCTATAACATTCAATGGATCAAAGGACACAGCACGTCGAATTATCGATTTTCCCACCTGTGCGCAAAATACGCGCATTGTCGTGGAGTTGCAGACACCAGCCCGTATTACCTATTACCTACCCCTTGGTAAGACTGGTTGTCAGACTTTAGAGCTTCTGACAAACTGTAACAACTGTCAAAGATCTACGAATGATAAACCGGGACCAATGGCTTAACATGCTTTCCGAGTCACAGAGAAAGACAGAAAGAAAAAGTATTTATTGCGATTTATACAGGAAGATCATAAACTGAACTAAACTTGAGAGCCTTGGTATATAAATAAGGTCACACATCCACGGACCAACTGCAGCAAGGGCAGCTTAACCTGATTGATCGACCCGTGTGGCTGTTCTTACTTAGCCAGAAGTCCCTCAATGGTAATAATTATAGTAATGCTTCAAATCTCGGATTGTTACATTACAGGCGAATGCACCTGGTGAGGGAGCGACTGTAGGCTCTGTGCGACCTTACAGTTCAAGAACTTAAGAAATAATTTTTTTTTGTTATTTTTGTCATAACAAAATCTTTTATTTCTTTACTCTTTTAGCAAGGCTTCTAAAGTATCTTTCAATATCACCACTTCTTAGCATTTAATTTATGAATAAGTATATCTGTAGAAACCTATTTACTTTGTGTCTAAGCACAGACATGTACAGATAATCATAATAAATATCATCATATAATGAAAGGGCTACCAATAAGCTATTTACTGTTTGGAAACTTACTCTGTAATACCACCAGGCAGGTACTGTAGTGCAGGTTCTGTTCACTTTACGTTCAGAACTATAGTTCAAATCTGAAGGCTCATCATTCCCTGAGTCACAATCATCTGTCTTTTCACTGTAGAAATACGAAGAAGGCAGGTACGACGGGAAATCCGGGAAGAGAAAAGCGTGGCAAGTGACACAAACTGGCTCCCCGAAGCTAGGACCGTAGTACCCATTGCACACATGACAAGTAGAATTCTGTAACAAATTGATCATACACTCAGTAACAACTGAATATTTGTCACTTATTTTTCTACTATTTCGAAGTTCATCATACGTACATCAAACTCAAACTCGAGAGGCTGCTCATTTGGTGTACTGCAAATAAGTTTGTCACCATTTTCTTCCAGTTTCTTCATAAAATGAAAAAACTCCGGACCCATTGCAAACATGTTTACTTTCCAGGCCAACAGTTTATTGATGGATTTGTTTTACAATTATTTGTACAATCATCGAATAGGATATAAACATGGCTCCAATTTTGATTAGTTCGTGGAACAAAAATAAGCAACAGCACTTTATGTTTCAAATAGTCATTGCAGTAAAAATTAATAAGTAGGTATTACAATTAGTATGTATTCTCAGTATTCTGCTAAATCCTCAAAAGTCAAAATCTCAACTCAACTCAGACAACTGTCAAAATATCAAAAACAAAAATATTTTTATTGTTGCTAGCAGTCAAAAAATAAAAAGTTATTAGTTCCTACCATGGAATTAGTATGTACAACGTCCCTATTACTACCGAGGCAATTCTCATAATTTTAAGAACGGCTACAGTCAGAATGATAATTACTCTCGTAATTTTAAGACCGTTCACAGTCTGATCTCAGTCTGTCACAAAATACTTCTAATTTCCCTACATTTTGACATTTGTTTGTCGCCGAGATGAAACTGTGACTAGATTTTGAACGTTTTAAATTACGAGAATTGGCCTTCTGATCTATCTTAATCTGTCAAAAATACCTCTAATTTCACTACATTTTGACATTATTTTGTTTGTCGCCGAGATGACTGATGATTTTTGAACGTTTTAAATTACGAGAATTGCCCCTCAGAATATGGTAAGCAATTTATTAGCAAGGAGCAATTTGTAGCACGCAATGATTCAGAATCTGCAGTGTGGCTTGACCATGGGCTTGACACAGGAATAGAAAAAGCAAAGCGCCACGTCAAGTTATAGGGGTATATACTTAGCACTTCAATGTACACCAGCAGGTCAAGCTACCCGAAACTGTCAAATTTTCCCAATCAACCTTGAACGTATATATGAACGGATAAAGTTGAAAATTTATTAAAGAAATTTAACAGATTGTAGTAGCTTGATGTGCTGGCTTTTGTGTACTATTTAGTAACTTCTACATTCATAGTAGGTAGTGTCATTATAAGTTACTCTGTGGTAGTGTCCGTCCCAGGAAAGCCGGCTTAGGGTATTAGTGTTCTGTGCAGGAAAGTAGTAGTCCCGCGACGATAATAATTATAATCATTAAAGTCATCAAAATATGATTCGCGGCCGTAACAAATAATGTATTTACAGAATTATAATCATTAATTAAAGACATCAACACAACAACTCTATAAGATCAAGTAATCCTACTGAATGACTATTTCATGAAATCTTGTCATTTTAGGATTATGCTAAATTAACAAGTTGTATTACTGATTCTAATTCTGTAAATACATATTTGTTACGGCCACGAATCATATTTTAATCAACGTATACACGGCTACACATCAAGCTATGCAAAACCAGTATTGGCTGACCGTTCATCGTGAGAAAACATCATACAAAGTGAGGCCAAGACAAACTGGTTTTGTATAGCTTGATGTGCAGCCGTGTGTACAACTTAGTGACCTTAACTGACCAGCAAATTGCAAAAAAACAAGAATAAATGAATTTTGCGGGCTACCTTGGAGCATCCACCATAAGATGTGCATTTTATTAATCAATGCCTGGATGTCGAGATAAATATATAAATCAAGATTTTGTCTCTGTCGCATGACAAGCGCCGCGTCTGCGGGATTTCTTTCGTGGGACGGACTCTATCCGGGAAAGCGTCTTGTGTGCGACACGAGACGATTCACACCCGTCATTCTGACCCACATCTTGTGGAGGTCAGATTGGCAGCCGCTCCATGTAAAATACTGGTGTTCAGCTGCATCCGGTTAGATTGGAAGCCGACCCCAACATAGTTGGGAAAAGTCTAGGCAGATGACGATTCTGACCCACATCTGAGATCAGTTCAGTTCACTGTGTGCTACCTACGCTCGTATTGTGCCAAGAGTTTTCCATTTCACCTACTACGTATGCACTCACTCACAAATCTGCCGATCGATTCTGTAAAAATCTCACCGTGAAAAGTTAGGTGAAGTGAGCTTAGAGTGAGCTGTCAATAGTGTCAATTCCTTAACATTAGTAGAAATGATAGCTCACTCCACGCTCACTTCACCCAAGTTTTCACGGTGAGATGGTTACAGAATTGCACTGCTGAAGTTTGTAGAGATGTGTTACTCAATTATTACGCCGGCTGAACAGATTTGGCTTAGGCACGCACAAGTTATGCAGATGTCCATGTTCTGGGTATACAGTTATAAGTAAAATAAAACTTTATTCGGGTAGTTCTTCCGGGTGTGAGTGAAACCTTGCGCGTTAGCAACATATAGGCTAATTTAGTTGTTGTGGGTGATCTTCAGTAAAAGTAATTGAGCTAAGGCGATCATAACACTGCACCGCGCTCTGTCGCGTAGCGCGGGGCAGTAGATTTAACATTGTACCTATCAGTTTGTATAAAAAAAAAAAAGAACAAGCGCGCGGGTCGCGCTCCCGGGTTGTTTGCTATGGCCACCCCGCGCTACGCGACGGAGGGCAATTTAGTGTAATAATCGCCCGATGTAAATGAAATGAATTGAAATAAAACAACAGCATCATTCTTAAAATTATTCTTAAATTACTCTTATCTTTTTTCCGTTTAGTTCTTTCTTTCGAGTTTTTCAATGTGCCATTTTTATCAATATCTTTTGAAAAAGAACACAAAAATTACATAGGTCTAAGATAATTATATCATACGCGTACATTGTACTTTATAATTAAATTGTTAAAATCCGAATTTCCATTTGTATAATAACCGAGCATAAACAAATTTCTGCATTTCTAACTTTTTAGTAATACTTTTACTACCTTTTTGATATTTCAAAAACGTAATAGTCAATATTTAAAATCGTTACCTATGTGGTGTCGACGAATACGAACTAATACTACCATTAAAATACTATTAAACACAAACACATTTTGAGTTATGGAACCTTATCCATAAATAAACACAATGTAGATACAGTCAAATATTAAATTATAACAATTCTTCGACACGAGTGTAAATGTAAGTAGCTATTTTTATACATAATTATAGTTAAATTAGACAGCTGCCACCTTATATTTAGCTTTTCACAATGAAGCTGTCCCTGTGTGCAGCTGCGAGGCGGCGTGGTCCGTGCACGGTGACGCGAACCCTGCTCGACCATGTTGCACGTACATTTAACACTATTTATCAACCGTACAGCCTTTAAAATACTTCATATTGCGACTTAACTGTATACTAGCATTTCTATCGGCCTATGCAGCACTCACAACGGCTACAATACGACTCTTACCTTAAGGTGGGTGCTCCAAGATAGCCCGCGAAATTCAAATTTTCTTACGTTTTTTGCAATTTGCTGGTCAGTACTAAGTTGTACGTTGATTAAAATATGATTCGCGGCCGTAACAAATATGTATTTACAGAATTATAATCATTAAAGACATCAACACAACTCTCTAAGATCAAGTAATCCTACTGAATGACTATTTCATGAAATCTTGACATTTTAGGATTATGCTAACTTAACAAGTTGTATTACTGATTCTA
Organism: Apamea sordens; assembly: GCA_945859715.1. NCBI lineage: Eukaryota > Metazoa > Arthropoda > Insecta > Lepidoptera > Noctuidae > Apamea > Apamea sordens. The sequence continues at coordinate 7,023,866 of OX244002.1, forward strand.
ATGATTATAATTCTGTAAATACATATTTGTTACGGCCGCGAATCATATTTTAATTAATGTACAACTTAGTACTGACCGGCAAATTGAAAAACGTAAGAAAATTTGAATTTCGCGGGCTACCTTGGTGCATCCACCTTAATCTAAACACCTAGACGCGATATGAACAATGATTGCCAAAATAGTATTCACAAAATCACTAACGACATCTCTAAGGCGAATATAATACAAAATTAGTGTCAAAGAAAATTTTTCAACATTATCAGTAGTGTGGACACAATCGGAGGACATTCAGCAACGGAAGTCAACATCGTATATTTTTATGAGATATTCGCTAGACTTAATTTATACACATCGCCCTAAACGAGTCCTAGGAAGTATATTTTTGTTCACAATCAGAAACAGCACATTTTTAAAACAGTCACTTCATCTCAGTAATCTTATACAAATAAAAATAAAATCCATATTTCCTTAACGCGATCCGTCATAAATACACCGGAGTCCGTATATTTTCCTTACCTACATAATCGTAACCGACGACGTTTAGAAAGTAAAGGTAAAAGGTAGAGCTAGAGTCCAGTGGCGCAGGCGAGCAGCTCTAGTAGAGTCGACGTCGCGGCGTCCACACACTAACTTAGCTATACCGCACACTCGCACAAAGCTACCGCGCGGCGGCCGGGGGGGCCCCTCTACCGCACTCAGTACGGAGAGTAATACGTGCCGCGCCTGTAACCTCTGCAAACAAGGCACGCCGTTAGTCACTACAGCTACGTGCTACACGTTACAGACACAACTACCGCTACGCGCTACGCACTGCCATGCAAGCTACGTCCACGACGAAGGAGGGGCGCCGCATTGAAAATACTCAGTTTTCTATTACAAACTTTATTTGTAAAAAGTGTGTATAAATATTGTCTTTCTTTTGATCAATTTACAACAGTTTGTACCGAATTTTACAACAGTGTCTACTGTCTACAGAATGTTTCATTGCTTAAGATGTCACATCTAAGCGTCAATATTCAATTGACTAAAATCCTTCCACTTCTAAATCTATAAAACAGAAGTAGAACAAGCGAGGAGAGAGGTGACATCTTGCACAAGTTAGTGTAGAAATTGGTGTAATTTGCAACTGTTAATGTATTACAATAATTGGTACCAAACTTCGTCTCTCATTAGTGTCACATCAAATGGTGTATGCTTCTTTCAACTATACTGATACTGGAGCCTTAGTTTATTTCAGACTTGTCGATTGCACATAATATGACATAATGATTCATGATAATAATGACAATGCCTTGCAGTATGTTTATGTGGAGGTAGTAAGATGCGATGTTTTGTTTAAATAAATGATGAGATGAAAACAAAATGACAAACAAAAATACCTATTCACTTGATAGGTTAAATAACAAAAATAAATCCTAACAAAAAATAAAATATTTTCTTAGTTCAGGGATGTAGTATTTAAATGACAGGAAGTCATCCTAAGTAAAACAATTGAATTTATTTATCTTGATTTATATTTTGCTATCAATTTTAAATTACTACATATTAGCATTTTACAATTTTTGTTTGTTTGTACAAATTAATAAAAACATAATTTTTTGGACAGAATTTAAGCTAGAAATATTGATAGTCATAAAACACCAAATAAGTCACAAGTCCCTGACATATTTTCTTCATAAAAGTCAAAATTTTACAATCTGTTTCAATGATTAAAGAGATGATGGTCTCTCAATAACATTATACGTAAAAGATTGTTCTGCTATAGGTTTTTACAAACTATCGTATGATACTAATATCCTGCTGGCCTTTCAGGGACAATGTCTTGAGATCGTATTATTAAATATTATAATTATAATACACTAAAGATAAGTTTATATCCAAGGCTCATACAGAGACAATTCAAAACAATTTTTGTACAAAGATCGTTAGCTACAACACTTTGTCTGGCAAAGTGCTGTTTACAGGACAATTTCATTCTCGTAACAGTTGCAAATTATGTAACAGAGTAAAAAAAAAAACCACAGAAGTTGAAGATGTAGACAGTGTTAATAGGGATTGTACCTGCCGCGGCGCACGGGCCGGTAGCCGGAGTAGTACGGGGAGAAGCCGCCGCGGAACGAGCCGCGGCCGCGGCCCCGCATGGCGCGCGGCGGCCGGTTCGTGGTGGACAGCCCCGGCTTGTTGGTGCGCTTGGGCATCACCTGCGCACACACAACGTCATGCTATTCTAGGACTTGCTACGTTAAAATGAGGCGGATATCAAACTCATCATCTGCCTGGCCTTATCCCAAGTATATTAGGGACGGATTCCAGTCTAACTAGATGGAGTACCAGTCACTCAATAGTAAATTATGCTGCTTTGAGTATAAACATGTCAGTTGATACCATATTATAATAACAAAAGTTGATTTTAGTTGTTTTAGGGATGATTTATGCTAGACCGTCAGGGGCGCGACACGCGTCCCTATCTGCTTAACTGGTAGGGACCATAACTCAGTCGGGATACGGAGGCTGCACGGTGTAACATGAACTGCTTCAAAAATAAAATAATAAAATGTTATGTATATGTTGTCTAGCACATATCATCCCTAAAATAACTATTGTTATTTTATTGTATTTCGGGCCCATTAAGCAATGCAGTAAAGCATTCACTGCTTTTCAGCAGGCCACATCCTCAATGAGAATTCAAAATTGCCTGTAATTGGTTTATTTTAATTAAATGCTTTGAGTTTGAGTAAAATGCGTTCCCATCCTAGCAAAAAAAATATTATCGATACAATTTATGAAGATTGTACTACTATAGGTTATTTCAAAAAGTTATACTACACTAATTCCTCAGATTGATGATCCACTTGGTTAGTCTTCTTCTAAAAAATAATTCAACAACATACCTTAATTTGTCGCCCCCTAAATAATGATTCGTCCATAGCCATTGCAGTCTGTACACTGTCTTTGTCACCGAACTCTATGTAGGCGAATCCCTTTGGGTGGCCGTCGAATTTATTACATAATATTGTAACCCTGGAAGTTAGCATGATTTTGGATTAGAATAAATAATGTTCAATATACCAAACATTTCAAGATGTTGAGGCATTTCTGGCCTTATTTAGTTGTACACTAGCTCCTGCCCTGGGTTTCGCTCGCGTGGAGGTTGGAAATTATCCCACAGGAACGTGCTACCGGGACAAAAAGAAGCATAATTGTATGTTCTTCCCCAGGATGCCATCTATCTCCTTGCCACTGTATCGAAATCCGTTCAGTGGTTTGGTCAGGCGTGAAAAGGTAACATACAGACAGAGTTACTTTTGGTTTTATAATATAAAGTATGGTCTAATGTCCGGTTTCCATGACAACGTAGGCTGTCGCGTCCTTCTAAAGCGTAGGTGTAGATTCTGCTATCAACCATGCAACCGTGCGTACACGCACGCTTTGAGAAAAAAGCAGTCCCCTAGACTTTTCAAGGCAGGTAAACCTATAATGCAGCACTTATATGTATGACGCGCGCCGCCCGCCAGTTAGAGACGAGTTTGGCAAGAGGAAATGGTAACAAAAGTGGATCTAAGATCACCATCACCAAGGTTTCAATAAACAATTTCACTTGAAGTCATAGTTTAACAGTATATTTTTTCTTATATTATGTTTTAATATACTAGCGACCCGCCCCTGCTTCGCACAGGTTACGAGGTTACGACTTGACAAACACTGTTTTTTTTTTAAATTGTTTATGTAAGTTTAATATAAATTTATTATACATAAATCCATTCGGAATAAATTCTCTAAATGATGGTGAAAGCCGCACAAAATTCCGTTGCGTAGTTTAGAAGAACAACGCGGTCACACAGACAGACACGAAAAACGACTTTAATTTTTTAAAGATTTTTTAAATTAAAACAGTTTAAGACCAAAATTTAAAGACAAGTTTATACAGGGTCAAATTAAATTAGCTAGCGAAACTTTACAGGTGCGATGGGTATCGATACCGTAAACACGATAAAGTTGAGGTAATAAGTTAACAAAATAATATGTATAGATTCTTACCTATTAATAGATCCACATCCGTGGAAGTGCTGTTCCAGCTCCTCAGCAGTGGCACCATAGTCCACGTTGCCAACGTACACGGATCTGTTGTCAGCCTCTATCTTCTCCTCAATCGACATGTTTAGCGGACTTGCTGTGGAAACAGAAAAAAAAACAAGTTGTAGAAAAAGTTAGTTTCCAAAAAATATTATAACATTCATTTTATTTTTGTAATACAACAAACAAGTGCAGTAGGCGATGTGTCGGGAGCACGCAGCAGTTTCATACAAAATGATTAATTTATTTATTGAAGAAATAAACAATCTTGTACTTTTATACTGCAAAACTATTCCCTATTTTTTCAAAGTTACTTTAAATTCCTGCAAATATCATAGCTCTCCCAAACTCGCGTATTGCACAGACAACATGTCATTAGAATACAACATTTGCATATGCGCCAAGCCTCCAAAATGAGGGAAAAGTAAACAATTTGTTGACATCTTTTCTAAAACAGGAAGGGTTCCCTTCCTTTTTTTTTGGTTTTAGAAAAGATGTCAACAAATTGTTTTTTTTTCCCTCATTCCTCATTCATCTAGGTTTCATATTGAGAACCTGCCTATCTTCTTACTGACTCTATTAAACAGGTGTAAGAAGATGCTTAAAACGAAGCAGAGTCACTTGTACTCTCAGTTATTGTGATCACTTTTTATACAGGACCATAACTGGGAATGTTGTGGTTACGGAGATATTGTGGGTCATTTTAACTTAATTTCACAAAAACCTTGTTATAACTTAACTTTAAATACACCCAAAACATGTGTACCATTGCAAGCCAATTGCACAATGCGATACATTGCGCGCTAAACAGCGATCTAATACACCAAAAATAAAAATCCTTTCCCAGCAAAAGTTTTTGCTCAATGTTTCTTAGTTTGAGGTACAGAATGCACACAAAATGGCTATATGATGAGTCTTTTGACACCCAGCATATCAAACAGTTTTATTTATCTACTCTTTTTAAAATCTAAATAACAGATAGCTGAGGGCAAATGAGATGAGTAAAACTGAAGTTTATAATAACAGCGAGGTGCAAATGTGAATGTTGTAAAAAGTAACATCAATCATGCAAACCCATTTTTTTTTCTTTCTCAGAGCACCTTGTTTTACCAGAAGTTATATTATAGTTTACCAGAACAGATCCTTAATATTTTGTAGCAAGACCTTTGGATAAAAAAACATTAAGAGCAAATAGTTTGGAGTATACTAAAGGTTTTTAATGACACCATTCCTAACTATTCTTGTTCTAAGGGACAGTAAATGACACAATAAATGAATTTGAGTAAACCTGTATTTTCTGTACTAAAGTCTGGAAAATTAATTGTTAAGCAAATTGAAGTTACCAACTTATTATACATATAACACGGCAAATTGACGTAAGGTGTAAATTTTCTTAACAATTAATTTTCTGACTGTACCAAAGATTTATACAAGAAAACTAAGCTAAATCTAGATGAACTAGGTACATAACAATCTAACATAATATTCAAAATATTGGTTAACTACAGAACTATTGAATAGATTATGCTGTGGCTGTAATTTTTATACAATGCTATTTATCCTCAGTTTCTTACCTAATTAGCAATTATGATTAATATTTTCCATGCTGGGCAGCACAGTGACAACCAATCTAATTAAATATGTTTAAAAGAAACAGGATTTTCCAAGATATGGCAGTTATGTCAGACTCATTAACAGATCTTGTTTTTTGGTATGCAAAATTTTGTGTTATCTGCCCAGGTAGGACCAAGCCTATTTCTATTAACCTACAGTCTAAGAGGAGGGTCTTCTTTGTACAGAGATCTATGGGTTGTAAATAAGTTGTAGAAACAAAAACTTACTAAGTCCAGGTGGGCTACCCATACTCATCTGCTTGTCTACTTCAGTTTGCATCTGTTTTAGTTTCTCAGCTTCCTCTTCCATTTCCCGTACCCTTGCCTTGATGGCGGCCAAGTCTGGCACTTCACCCCCAGCAGCTTCATCACCACCCTAAACAACAATTTGTAGATAGATAGGTACTCTTTATTGTATGTAGACCATAACAAAAACAAATAGACAAAAATATAACATAACATCACACCTTGTTACCCCGAAGGATTGGGCAGAGGTGTACCTATAGTACACCCATATTTTACCAGTTACAGATATATAATCAGCCTATAATATTCCCACTACTGAGACGGGAGTGGGCCATAATCCATCATGCGGGCCCAGTGCAGGTTAGAGACAGTTACAAAGAACAAATAGGAATAATAAAATGATAACATTTCATCTTTTTAGGTACAAAATTAACCTAGAACAATCAATGCTTGATGCAGTACTAAAACTGGTGTTTGGTCTAACTGTTGTGTTTTGTAAAATTTGTATTATTTATTATTGTGATTTGGATAATGATTTACTTTTTATTTTGTATGCCTTATGCTAGATCGGCCCATATCTGCATGTTGTCAATAAGACTATCTAAACACAGTTTATAATTAATATAGAATATTAATCAATTATAAAATCAATGTAGAATGTACAGAAAATGTTTGATATGCATATTGATAAACAAATGAATAAACAATAGACCCCAGTCAACATGATTTTAAATTATATAGCTTGGGTCTTATCATCTGACTTACTAAACCAAATCAAATTATGTGTTATCATCTGTGTTTATCACTCAATGATAGACACCTATAATAATAAAATGCCGTAGATTTGGGATCTTGCATTTGATCAAAATAATGAATTCTCATTTAATTGCACAGTTATGGTTACAAGAAAGTTATGTTACACGTACGTGTAATCAATGATTTACAGGTTAGCTTTGTAAACCAGTCGTGTAAAGGCCGATTACCGTTAATACTCAGTAAGTGTAACATTTCACCTCGGAATAGCTGTTTTCTTCTCCTGCTTACTAATAAACCGTGTTCGTACATCTTTGTACACAAGCGCTAGGTTACTTTAAACTAGAGAAAACTAAGAAATACTCACTCCAAGACTATTGTCAGTCATGTTTAGGGAACCGTTGGTCCCGTCCAAATGATTGTTGTCAATCGTCTCTAAATAGTCATCATTTTCTGCCATGGCCATTATCTGTATCTTTCATGAATTCAACACTTAGAACTTCACACTTCACTAAATCCCTGAAACAACACGTAATTAGTGAAACTCTACGTTGGAATAAATTTGATGATTACGAAGTTACTCTGACGTACCGGTAACCAAATCCGTTAGAACGCAAATGGCCTACTTTTGAAATACTATTCACTTTGACCACTTAGGGTCATTGGCTTTCACTAAAAAAGTGGTAATTTCGTGAACATCCTATTATTCCTTTGATATTTACAGATTCGTTTCGGCCAAAATACCTAAAAATTAAACGCCAAACCAAACAACTGATAATGTGACCATAGTAAAAAAACTTTATGATTGAAATGAAAAATTGCCTTATTTTCATCAAAAGTGCGTGTTCAATAATCAATGTTCAATAAATTCAAATTATATTCGTACAATGTATTAAAGAAGGTTCAAAATTCTGATTAAATCTTGAATTGTTGACGATGCCCATGGTGTATTCAGGGTTTCTGCCCTCCCATCCTGCTTATTTTTATTTTCTTCTGTGTTACTTTCTACGAACCATTGAGTTGAGATAATCTATGTCAATGACATGCATGAACCAGAAAAATTATTGCAACCCTGAGTCAACTTCATGTTGACATTCATGCAAACTTCTTTCTTCCACAGTCTGTCAGTTGTCACTGTCACTTGCTTTCCTGTCAAGTGTGAAGTGTCACTGAAACTGAAAGAAAGAGAGAAGCTCCCGAATTCCGAATCGTGAGTGAGTGAAAATAAATTCAACTCCTCATTTAATTCTTGAATTCTTGCGCTAACGCGAATCAAAAGGCAATTCCAAAATAAAACATAAACACTTACAATCAAAAGTAACAAAGATATGGACTATATTGTTGATAAATAAATATACTTAAATCTTATCAGTAATCACTATCACAAAATAACAACATCACAACAAGACTTTAGAGACACTGATGGTGTATTCTAGCTTATACAAAGTATTGGTTGCGGTAAGTACCTACGTAAACAAAAATCCATTTATGTTATCGAATAATCCTACGAAATCTTGTTTGATGGTTTCCTTTGTAAAATAAATTGTTTGTTTATTTAACAACATGATAGTTTGTTGTCTAACTAATTTGTAAACTTTCAGGTGTTTGTGTGCGTCTGTTGGTTCCATGCAATATATCTGAGTTGGAGTTTATCACCTGTGCTGAAACATGCCGCTCACAGCTGATGTGGCTGCCCAACAAGTGCAGGTACACAATACAGTAATAATCTTTAAAATAAATACACATTATATACTGGCTCAGTGTTAACCTCTTTTTATGCCAGTATAATGTTTCGATTTTATTACCTGACTGTTGCAGGAGGGGAATGCTTTTTCAAGACATACTTTACTTAAAAGTGTTTCATGTTTATGCTAAAAAAAAAGTCAAAGGTAGTTAAATAAATATCATGTAATATTTACAATATGTTAATTTTTAATTTCAGGAGCGTCTTAGATCCCTGCACAGACTGATTTATGACATTGAAGCAGAGAGATCTCGCAATGAGCAGTGCATAGACTCGATATTGAGAGCAGAGAAGGCTGTGGAGTCACCTCCATCCAATGAGGACTCCTCCAGTTCCTCACAACAGGTATATTAAGTGTTTTTATAACATGAAATTATTTAGCCAAGAGACAGTCAACATTTTATGATTAAATTTAGATTTTATTTATCTATTTAATTCGGGAAAACAAACAGTTACGCAAACATCGTAATAAACAGGTAGTGAGCAAAGAAAGACATTACATATCTGTCGCTCACGACGTTATCCACATCATAAATACTACAAACTTATTAATTAAATTAAATTATAAATTTAATTTTTCCAGTCTTACCAAGGGGTATCGTATTACCCACCCAGTAACTGGGTTGTGGAGGTCAGATAGGCAGTCGCTCCATGTAAAATACTGGTATTCAGCTGCATCCGGTTAGACTGGAAGCCGACCCCAACATAGTTGGGAAAAGGCTAGGCAGATGATGATGAAATTATAAATTTTAACCGTCATTGCTGAACTGTCCATTTCATCTGCATTGTGGCACTGCATACAAATCTCGAGAGCTGTGATGGCCCAGTGGTTGGTAACGGCCGCGACTTACGAGTTATAGGTCATAGTTGATCCCAGACAGGTGCTTTACTTTGTGTAATGTTTTTCTCCACCACTGCTCTCAAAACGATGGTGGTGAAACATAGTGAGGAAACCAGCATGTCGTAGAACCTAAAATTAGAAGACATGTGACATCTACCAAGCCGCACTGGGCCAGCGTGGCGGATTAGGGACTACTCACACTTATTCAGCTCTATTCAGCTTATGCCCATAGAAAACATCGATTTTGTATGGAGACACTTACGCATCCATTCAGCTTTCCGCGTCTATTCAGCTTTCGCGGCAAACAAATATAATAAAGCGGTATAAAATGAGGACAAATGTGTTATTTTATTATCATGCAAGTGCTATAGATAGAGTTCAGCGCTGTTCTGTCACGTTCAGCGCTGTTCCGCCGCATTCAACATCGAACGCGGCGGGACAGCGCTGTACACGGATGGTTCTCGACTCCTTTTTTTTTTATTGACAATGGGCTCACTCTTGACTTCAATCCAGCCCAGAGGCAGGGATGAGATCTACGGTGGAACGAGCTTGCCCTTATCGACAAGTTGCGATCTACATAGTTCCTGCATAGATTTGATTTATTATTACGTTATCATTATGCACTTAGGATTCAGAGAGTTCGGACGTCGGACTTTAAAAGTAAAGTAATTATAATTATTTTAATTTTACGTAATAAAATGATGAACGAAGAGAAACTTATATTGCTAGTGCAAAAATATTCTTGCTTGTACGATATTAGTTCGTCACATTAAAGCGATTAACATAGAAAAAATAATGCTTGGGAAGAGAAAAGCGTTCCAGCGGAGATAACACGTCATTCTTACGACGCTGTACGCGGTTGATAGAAGCAGAACTGTATAAGTGTGACTAAAATCGTTCAGTGAAACGCGAATGGAGCTGAATAAGTGTGAGTAGTCCCTTACAAATTTACGAACCACTCTCTCTCGCCGAGAGGAGGCCTGTGTCCCAGCAGTGACAACAGTATAGGATGATTATGCTACACAAAAATCAGAGTTATTCAATTCATTTATTTTAGTCAGACAAATAAAATATCCATAGAGTAATACACAATTTCGACGTAACATAAAAATATTAGATAACATAATAAATATAAACTAAATAATAATCATTAATAAAGCAAATGTTCACAAGCATCTGCAGCAACAATAAATAATATTCTATTCTTACGAACCCTGAAGTTTGTCTAAAGAATTTGGCACTTCTTCATTCAATGTCTTACGAATATGATCCAAATTAGGGACACTGGTTACGCATTTCGCATTCTTGTCTGATAAAAATATGGTATATTCAAATTCAAATATTTTATTTCAGAATTACATCCATATATTGTTAGTAATACTATAACTTAGCCTAATGTTAGTTAAATAATTAAATTAAATTTACAATAATAAACAAGTAAGTAGTACCCCTTATTTATTATATTACATTACATTATATTACAGATGCAGTTGAAAAGCTTGTATAAAGCTGGATTGTCAGCAGCAGAACAAGAAGAGAACCTACTTCGGAAGGCTTTGTCGCGTATCTATGAGATTCGTAGCATCAAAAATGAGAGAAGAATACAGGTACAATTACAACTAAAGCCATTGTTAGACTATTCTCTGCTTTCCAAGACCCATATTATCTCCCCCACTGAAAATATATGAAATAAGTTTGGTAGGTTAGCTCTATGTAAAGACCTTCCATATAAATTACTAGCTAATAAATATTCTGCATAATACATTTCTTAAAAAAAAAAACTGTAGGTACATATAGTCTGTTCCAAAAGTATCTGATAAAAGTGTAAACAAACCCTGTTCAGGTTTAATTCTTACGTAATCACTTAGGAGAATCAGTTGCACATTCTGTATTTAGAAAGTTTCAAACATTATATCTCACCACTTTTTCCAACAATTATAGTTTGAATGACACTATAAAATTGTAATTGAAAATCAGGGAGTCTGAGGAAGGAGGAGACTGGAGGGGGAGGGCGACAAAGGCTATAAAATTAACCTCATTTGTCAAATATCAACATCTTTAAAATTTGAATTTTGGATTTTTTATTCAAATAATCGATCGATCCATTACTCGATCTTTATCAATAATAAAGATCGAGTTGAATGGCGTGCAAGGAGAGGCCTATGTCCAGCAGCGGACTCAGACTGCCATAGGCTGATGATGATTCAAATTATCAATCAATGCTTCTGCCTTTTCTGTATGAAAAGAGGCATTTGCCCTACAGTGGGGTGGGACAATAAAGGCTGGTATTATTATTAAAATAATCAAATCAAAGTAATCAATTTGTAAGTGGCGCTACAAATTGGCACCCACAGGTACCTTTTCTGATCCATTTGTTTACATTTTCATCAGATAGTTTTGGAAGACACCATAGTAGTATCAAATTTAGGATATATAGATAGGATTGCTGTTTTGTAGCAACAATATTTGGTCTAAAACACTTCGAATGGTTTTTAGGCGCGTTACGCAGGCAACAAAGAGACAATCGGCTGCGGAGCCCTAATGAAGATGTTGCTAAGTGCGGCACAGACGTTGCCCCTACACGTGGGCCGTGTGGGCGAACGTGCGCCTCCGCTGTGCGGGGCCGTGCCGCCAGACTCTGGACATGTGGCTAAGGCCGGGGACGCTGTTGCTGCACTCGTCAGGGTGTCGGAGAAAGAGGAGAATTGGATATTGGCTGAGGTAGGATCATCATTATTCTTTTGCCCTTATCCTAGTTAAAACATACTTGGGATCGGCGCAACAAGGTAGGTTATGGATAGATGTAATTTTCATAAGGCCAGATTGTTACAAATCGTGTTTTTTCTAAATTTCTCACCATACAAATGCATAACCGGGCCTCGGGCGATCTGTCACGCGCGCCAACTTGTGTTTGCTCCTAACATCACTAAGATTGTACGATCTGCAGCGTCATAATATGAAGTGTATATTTGAAGCAAGCTCGCAAAGAAGGGAGCATTCTCTTGCTCCCTTATTGGGGCATGTTACATTTGTCAATATTATCACGATCCTAATATCGCGATATCGCAAATAATGAGCACGATACCTTGATACGGCCTATACGATTAATATTACCACGGTATCGTGATATTATTGACAATGTAACATGCCCCATTAATAAACGTGGAGTAAAGTTATGCAAAAATAACCTTGAGAAATGTATGGTTATACTGGTTGTAACTTTTAGGGGGATTAATGTTTTGCTTTATTAAAACAGGTAGTAAGCTGGCTGCCTGCTCAAGGCAAGTACGAGGTCGACGACATAGATGAAGAACAAAAGAACCGTCACATCCTGAGCAAACGCCGAGTAGTCCCACTTCCTCTGATGCGCGCCGACCCACGGGTTGACGAGCATGCCTTGTTCCCTAAAGGCGCTGTCGTGATGGCACTGTACCCACAGACAACTTGCTTCTATAGAGCTGTGGTGAATAGACTACCGGCTAACGCTGCTGATCCTTATGAAGTGCTGTTTGAGGTAAATTAATATTGTTTTTAGTAATAAATATTTTTTATGAATGAGTGCAAAAATACTGGTATTCAGCTGCATCCGATTAGACTGGAAGCCGACCCCAACGTAGTTGGGAAAAGGCTAGGCAGATGATGATGATGATGAGTGCAAAAACAATAATAATCATTGATTCATGTGTTAGCTAAGATTGGCGTGCTAGCTGTAGGGTATTATTCCATACACACGCGATTGTTCAGTGTTCTCGACAGACGATAGACTGTCGTGTAAATGAGCCTTTATTTGTCTAAAAATATCCTGAATCTATACCACAAAGTAATCAATACTTATTTTCGTCAGCTGTTATTGTTAGTCAATTTGTACCAGCAAGGCTTACTAAACTCATGTAAAATTGGTTTTAGGACTCGTCCTACGCAGACGGCTACTCCCCTCCGGAGCGCGTGGCGCAGCGCTACGTCATTGCTATCAAGGAGGGCAAGGGCCGCGCCACCTGACCTTCCGCCGCCGAGCGCCCGCCCTCTAGCCGCTCCGACGCCACCTCCAGCGACTCTATGCTGTAGACTACTATTACTGTATACCAGACTATTCTGTAAAAATCCCACCGTGAAAACTAAGGTGAAGTGAGCTGTCCACCTGCAGTGTGATTCTGTAGTGAAGTGAGCGGTCATTCCAACTAATGCCCCTAGCATTAGTTGGATTGACACTATTGACAGCTCACTTCACCTTACTTTTCACGGTGAGATTTTTACAGAATCGATCGGCTGATGCTTGGGATTGACAGGTCACTCCACCTAAGTACTCACGTTTCTTACGGAGTAGTTCGGCTGGTACACACGCCGATATTATAATGGACTTATAAAGTGCTTTAGGGTGGGCAAGTGATTTCGAAGATGTTAGTTTATTTGTAACGATTGTCGGTCATTTTGTAGTGTTATTTAATTTACCTGTGCGGTGTAAATACCTTGTACGGTCATTTGTTTTTACCCGCGTTTCCCTTCACCCATCGTGAGGAATCCTGCAGTACAGTACCATTGCCATAGTAACATTATAGGCCGATTATGCTTCCCTTCATCCGCTAGGACCATGGGACTGTCACCATTGAAATTGTCCACCTATACTTCAGTAGAACTGAAGTACTGAACACCCGCCGCCACCAAGTGCCCGCCTTCCAGCAGCTCCGATGCCACCTCCAGCAACTATGCTGTAGAAGTGTAGCTACACAGGCCGATATTACATATTTTAAGTGCAAGCGAAATGTAGGTGTCCCTTGTACTCTAGGTACTCTTTTGTCCTTAGGCTAGCGGGCTAGGTAAGGGATTTCGAAGACGTCGTTTCTTTGAGTCGATTGTCATATTATTATGGTGTAATTTAAATGTAGTGCGAATTTAAATCAAGTGAGGTGTTGGATTATGTTAAGTGCAAGATTCACAGATTGCAATCTGACTTTAATAAGTAATGTTATTAAATTAATACTTGTTCTTATACACATAACGTTCATATTTGTTTTCGTATGCGATGCTTACTTAGAAAAGTAAATTTTGTGTGATATGTGAATCTCGCCATAATACCCATGTTGAATCTAAGTTTCGTTCAGTTACGGAAGCGTCACTAACATGAGTAGGTATTATTGTGTGTATGTGCCGCACAATATTATAGTAATTCACTAATAGATGCGCATTTCTGAACTGAATCTTCCGAATTTCTTTACTTTTAATGTGTGTGTGTGTTGGTAACTTGATATATAGTAAATGGGTAACAGTTAAGACATTGTATGTGTATTGAATATTTTGCTTTGCTATAATCATAAGACTTGGGGCTGATTTTTCATTGCCAGATAACTTTTATTCGAGGAATAAAAATGACGTTTGACAGTTTTTGTATAAAATAACTGTCATTATTTCAAAATAATTCCTCAAATAAAGTAATCAGATAACTTTTAACCTAGGAATGAAAATTGCGGTTTGACAGCTTTGAACAGAAAAAATACAGACAACCGAATTGAGAACCTCCTCCTTTTTTAGAAGTCGGTTAAAAATATGTCAAATAGTCCTATTTATTCTTCAGATAGAAGTTATTTGACGATTGAGAAATCGACCCTTATTCGTGTAAAACAGTATTTTATGAATTCCTAGTATGTAATTTCTCCATAATTAATGCTAAGCTAGTTCATTTATTGAAGACTCAGTTGGAGCAGTTGGAAGCAGTTTTGTCTGCAATTAAAACAATGTGTTGGATACAATCTTTTATTTATAATCTAAGGTTAAAATCTAATAGAATACATGATATATAGCGCTTAAGTCCGAAATATACAATCATTTAATTTTGATTGGTTGTTAAAACAAATTGATTTTATAATTTTCTCTGATTACTTACAAACTAAGGAATAATAATACAATTAATGGAAGAAACTAAAATATGTCAGATTTTTATAAACAAATTTAAGAGGAACTCTGTTTTAGGTACAGTGCAATACCTACAATATGAAAAGTCTATGGAATAAAAAATAAAACATTTGCTTCATGCAAACCATTCAGTCATAATCATGGTAAGATGGAAAATAAAAACTCAATTAACCTAAGTAGGACGAAGTAAGTTGCATTATGTAATCTGGTAAATAAAAACAATTAAGTGTCCTTGCCTCAGAAACACCAATTCATTCCGACACAGCCTTTGAAGACTCGCTTATTATTATAACTTAAATCTTACGTAAGCGATGAGCAAAATTCAAGTTATGGCATATCAATACTATATGTTTATCGACATAAATAAAAAATGAGATCAATATGTATTTTTCTCAACATTTTGGGCGCTAAGTACGCGGGGCGCTGCCTCCGGGCGGCGTGCAAGCACCATTTGTAATACAAGTTGTGACAAGTTAAACATTAGTCATTACGGTCATCCTTAACAAAATTGATTTCACATTTACATATTAAATTCGTCAAATAATCAAATCATTTTATAAAGGAAACACGACGGCTAGAGAGCTAGAAGCGATTTTTGGTACTAAGTGAAACGAAATAAATATGACTAAGAACGTAAATAGACTCGAATGTTAATTTGGATGGAGTCGGTTGAGTCTGAAAAGAAAGAGAAACAAAATATAAAGTAAAAGCTAGGGTTTATAAGATTAATTAAGGTATAGCAGCCAGGCGTTAACATCGATCTTTAAAAAGAGACGGTAGGTCCTTTGTACACACACGTTTTTCTTGCCGTAAAAAACTACGGTTTATTCGCCGTGTGTAGGCACGGTCGTCAGTGTTGTATGGATCGCTATGGAAGCTTGTTGATGGAGTCGTTATTTCTACGGCGCGGTATATACGCCGTGTATAAAACGAAGTATCGTTACATAACATTATATGGTCTAAACTCTGTACAGAATAGCCAGCTACCTCTAGACAGCCTGGCGGTCAGTCATGAGCCCCTGCAGCTTGCGCGCCACGTGCGCGTTGGCGAGGCGCGCGCGCTTCACCACGTCGCCGCCCAGCTCCGCGCCGCGCTTCACGCCCAGCGCGCCCAGCGACGACGTCAGGCCGCCCACCTCGCACGACACCATCGTGTTGATCGCGTGCAGGTCCTGGGAATAAATGTGTGGTTATAACAAGTGGTTACGGAATTAAATTAATGTGGACTGTGGTAATTAGGCAGGCAGCCTGTACATCTTACCCTGCAATTTTTTTTTTTCAGTTTTTCCTAAAAACGAAATCCAAGATTTCAGAGTTGTTGAAGGTACCGCCACTGGCACTCAGTAAGTAAGTGGTTACCTTGGCGGGACTACGGCTGAACCGGTACGTGAGGTGGTGGTGCGGCGGGGGCGGCGTGGTGAGCGGCTTGACGTACAGCTGGTGGCGCTCGGACACGCGCTGGCCGGCCGGCGACTAAGTAAGTGGTTACCTTGGCGGGACTACGGCTGAACCGGTACGTGAGGTGGTGGTGCGGCGGGGGCGGCGTGGTGAGCGGCTTGACGTACAGCTGGTGGCGCTCGGACACGCGCTGGCCGGCCGGCGACTAAGTGGTTACCTTGGCGGGACTACGGCTGAACCGGTACGTGAGGTGGTGGTGCGGCGGGGGCGGCGTGGTGAGCGGCTTGACGTACAGCTGGTGGCGCTCGGACACGCGCTGGCCGGCCGGCGACTAAGTAAGTGGTTACCTTGGCGGGACTACGGCTGAACCGGTACGTGAGGTGGTGGTGCGGCGGGGGCGGCGTGGTGAGCGGCTTGACGTACAGCTGGTGGCGCTCGGACACGCGCTGGCCGGCCGGCGACTAAGTAAGTGGTTACCTTGGCGGGACTACGGCTGAACCGGTACGTGAGGTGGTGGTGCGGCGGGGGCGGCGTGGTGAGCGGCTTGACGTACAGCTGGTGGCGCTCGGACACGCGCTGGCCGGCCGGCGACTAAGTAAGTGGTTACCTTGGCGGGACTACGGCTGAACCGGTACGTGAGGTGGTGGTGCGGCGGGGGCGGCGTGGTGAGCGGCTTGACGTACAGCTGGTGGCGCTCGGACACGCGCTGGCCGGCCGGCGACTAAGTAAGTGGTTACCTTGGCGGGACTACGGCTGAACCGGTACGTGAGGTGGTGGTGCGGCGGGGGCGGCGTGGTGAGCGGCTTGACGTACAGCTGGTGGCGCTCGGACACGCGCTGGCCGGCCGGCGACTAAGTAAGTGGTTACCTTGGCGGGACTACGGCTGAACCGGTACGTGAGGTGGTGGTGCGGCGGGGGCGGCGTGGTGAGCGGCTTGACGTACAGCTGGTGGCGCTCGGACACGCGCTGGCCGGCCGGCGACTAAGTAAGTGGTTACCTTGGCGGGACTACGGCTGAACCGGTACGTGAGGTGGTGGTGCGGCGGGGGCGGCGTGGTGAGCGGCTTGACGTACAGCTGGTGGCGCTCGGACACGCGCTGGCCGGCCGGCGACTAAGTAAGTGGTTACCTTGGCGGGACTACGGCTGAACCGGTACGTGAGGTGGTGGTGCGGCGGGGGCGGCGTGGTGAGCGGCTTGACGTACAGCTGGTGGCGCTCGGACACGCGCTGGCCGGCCGGCGACTAAGTAAGTGGTTACCTTGGCGGGACTACGGCTGAACCGGTACGTGAGGTGGTGGTGCGGCGGGGGCGGCGTGGTGAGCGGCTTGACGTACAGCTGGTGGCGCTCGGACACGCGCTGGCCGGCCGGCGACTAAGTAAGTGGTTACCTTGGCGGGACTACGGCTGAACCGGTACGTGAGGTGGTGGTGCGGCGGGGGCGGCGTGGTGAGCGGCTTGACGTACAGCTGGTGGCGCTCGGACACGCGCTGGCCGGCCGGCGACTAAGTAAGTGGTTACCTTGGCGGGACTACGGCTGAACCGGTACGTGAGGTGGTGGTGCGGCGGGGGCGGCGTGGTGAGCGGCTTGACGTACAGCTGGTGGCGCTCGGACACGCGCTGGCCGGCCGGCGACTAAGTAAGTGGTTACCTTGGCGGGACTACGGCTGAACCGGTACGTGAGGTGGTGGTGCGGCGGGGGCGGCGTGGTGAGCGGCTTGACGTACAGCTGGTGGCGCTCGGACACGCGCTGGCCGGCCGGCGACTAAGTAAGTGGTTACCTTGGCGGGACTACGGCTGAACCGGTACGTGAGGTGGTGGTGCGGCGGGGGCGGCGTGGTGAGCGGCTTGACGTACAGCTGGTGGCGCTCGGACACGCGCTGGCCGGCCGGCGACTAAGTAAGTGGTTACCTTGGCGGGACTACGGCTGAACCGGTACGTGAGGTGGTGGTGCGGCGGGGGCGGCGTGGTGAGCGGCTTGACGTACAGCTGGTGGCGCTCGGACACGCGCTGGCCGGCCGGCGACTAAGTAAGTGGTTACCTTGGCGGGACTACGGCTGAACCGGTACGTGAGGTGGTGGTGCGGCGGGGGCGGCGTGGTGAGCGGCTTGACGTACAGCTGGTGGCGCTCGGACACGCGCTGGCCGGCCGGCGACTAAGTAAGTGGTTACCTTGGCGGGACTACGGCTGAACCGGTACGTGAGGTGGTGGTGCGGCGGGGGCGGCGTGGTGAGCGGCTTGACGTACAGCTGGTGGCGCTCGGACACGCGCTGGCCGGCCGGCGACTAAGTAAGTGGTTACCTTGGCGGGACTACGGCTGAACCGGTACGTGAGGTGGTGGTGCGGCGGGGGCGGCGTGGTGAGCGGCTTGACGTACAGCTGGTGGCGCTCGGACACGCGCTGGCCGGCCGGCGACCACGCCGCGTGCCCGCGCCCGGCCGGCAGCGGCGACAGGCTGCACTCCTGGACAACAAATGAGTATAACACTCAATTATTCACTACGGGGATAAAGCAGTGTCTTATGCCACGGGGGCTAATATACATTCAAGCTAGCCCAAGACGAAGACACCTTTATTCCCAAGGTGAATTCTCTACTTTCGGAACTACAGCAAAGTAATATAAACTGGAACATGTTGTCTGATAGATGCCTGGACCAAGCCCTTAGCCTTTTCTATACCAAACTATACGAGCTCAGGGACTTGCACATTCCCGTTAAACCATTTAAAAAATCAATACCCCCCCCCCCCCCTCTGGTGCTTTAATAAAAATACTAAAAGAAAAATACAAATACCATAACAAATACAAAAATTACGGCAACTTATCCGATTACCACTCTTTCTCTCTCTTGCGAAACCGAGCTAAAGATCTAGAGGCGGTCTGTTTTGATGCTTATATGGAAAAAATAGAATCCTCTATTGCCAAAAATCCTAAATGTTTCTGGTCGTACATTAAAAGCAAAAGAAGTGGTAATACATTACCTAACGTTTTACATTATATGGACGCGTCCGCTGACACCGGCGAGGGTATCACTGAGCTTTTTTCATCTTACTTTCAGTCTACCTTCCAAGAACCTGACTCAGAATTTGACTATCTGGATGTTAACAAAGACATTCATTCTGCTAGCTCGGTGAACCTGAGTACGGTCAGCGTGTGTCCGGAGATGGTATTAAATCTACTTAAAGGTTTGGACCCATCTTAATCTGGTGGGCCAGATTTGATATCCCCAATTTTTATAATTAATTGTGCAAAGAGCTTGGTGGCGCCAATCTGTGTGCTGTTTGAGCGGTCTTTGAGAGAGGGTATCGTCCCTAAAATGTGGAAATCGGCGTTCATTACACCGATTTTTAAAAAGGGGGATAAATCTAACATAGAAAACTACCGCCCCATTTCTAAATTGTGTCTTCTCTCCAAGGTTCTTGAACGAGTAGTACACACGGAAGTTTACTCAGCTATGCAACGCCATTTTGGTAACGAACAACATGGTTTCCTCAGAAAACGGTCAACTGCCTCCAACCTGATACTATCCAATGAAATTATAACCACTGGGATGGAAGAACGATGCCAGGTCGATGCGATATACACGGACTACAGCAAGTGTTTTGACCGCATAGATCATCGGGTGCTTCTTCAGAAGCTATATTCGGCAGGAATTCACGGTGTTCTATTCCGGTGATTTTCGTCATATATAGATAATCGAACACAGGCTGTGGTTTTGCGTGGATATGCGTCTGTATGGAAATCTGTCCCATCAGGAGTGCCCCAAGGCTCAATCTTAGGACCGTTATTGTTTACAATATTTATTTCGGACATAAAAAACTGCTTTAGAAACTCACATATCCTACTATACGCAGATGATATGAAGGTCCTTAAGTCCGTACGCACATTATCTGATACTGAGCTACTTCAGTCTGATCTTGACAGATTCGTACAATATTGCAAAACCAACAAACTAGAACTAAACGTATCTAAATGTTTTCACGTAGTGTTCACTCGCCAGAAATCTATCATTGGCCCAGGGTATACACTAGATGATACTTACACAAGTAAAGAAACCAGTATTAGAGATCTTGCTGTAGTGCACGACAGCAAGCTACTTTTTGATGACCATATAGAAACCGTTGTCAAGAAGGCGTTCAACCATTGGGCTTTATTATTAGAACTTGTTCTAGCTTTCATTCCCTAAAACCATTAAAAGTTCTATACTGCTCTCTAGTGCGTAGCCACCTTGAGTACGTTTCCCAGGTATGGAACCCTCAATATGAGATCTACAAATCTCGTATTGAGTCTGTTCAGAGGAAATTTTTGCGGTACTTGGACTTAAAGGCTGGGCAATTTTCAGACGACTATGAACACCGTTGTAAGCGTTATCATTTCTTACCGCTGGAAGTAAGACGTAATATCAGTGATATCTGCTTTTTAGTGAACATCGCAAATGGCTCGGTTGATTGTCCCGTACTACTCAGCAAAATACTTCTTCGCACTAATCAAAATAACCTGAGAAAACGGCCGCTACTCCATGTACCATTCGCGTCGACAAAGTACAACAGGCGCAACGCTTTCAGCATACGTAGTGTTATAGCTTTCAATAGTTTACCAACACACCTGGAAATCGATTTATTTTGCACCAGCGCACATAAATTAAGAAAGATTTTGAACAAGGAGTATTTTGGCATCAACCATAAATAAGCTTTTAATTTTGATATTGCACGACTTGACTTACCTAATATCTTGACACACCTAATATGTTTACATTGTACCTAATTTGTTTATTTACTCAAATCGCTGTAACTGGTCAACACAAATAAATGTAACTCTTAATTAAGTAGATGTGTACATGTGGAAGCTTGTAATTAGCAATGTCCCTGGTCAACACAAATAAATGTAACTCTTAATTAAGTAGATGTGTACATTTGGAAGCTTGTAATTAGCAATGTCCCTACTTATGCATGATATTTAAGTTATTTATTAGTCTGTAAGCTTTCTTAAAATAAAATAAATAAAGTAATTCTATTTTCGAATATATTTTTAGTAAAAGTTTTCATACGAATTTTAGTTGAGGTTCCAAATCTTACCATATTATTTACCAGGTTGTAATGATATTCAGTTCAATATTAATTAACCGGCTACCGTACGCAAAATACACGCATTGACGTGGCGTTGCGGACATGATGACATGCCATGATATCATCAGCATAATCAAAAGCGAAAATAAAAAGTTATGATGATACTTACATCTTTATGTTTCCCAGTAAACCGCAATGCGAAGTTTTGCATACATTGCACATAAACCTTATTATAGAAATTAATCAAATCGCCTCTCTCTGGTGAACCTGAAAAGAAACAATAATTACCATGAAAACCTTTTTGAAACTAGTCATTATTATTTTGGTTGCAATGAGCCGAAACTTGTTATAAGTAAACGAGTTAGTAGTAACAACAATTGAAATGCCTTTCTTTTTGACAATTCAACAACATTCATTGCGTTATTTACGTTGTCGAGTAGACAAATTTTTGAAACATGAAGCAATGGATTAGGATGTTTTTATCAAATTCCTTAGGATTGTGCTGTGACAAAACTTTTTACGTTTACTACTACAAAATAAAGGCCCCTACCAAAGGCGAATCATTACCATGGACAGTGGCGTGCGTTCCATAAAGACAGAAAGACACTGCCTACCCTAGTTCTGATAATAGATCTAATATTATTTTATCAATAAACAAAACAACATAAAAATCTTAAATCATAAATCAGCTCCACCTATCGAGTGCCGGTGTTATCATTAAGATCGATACAGTTTACTGCACTAGCGCCACCTTGCCTTTGCAACGGCAAAGACACAAACTATTCGTCTCTGAATATATTGTATGTGTGCTCCGTGGAAACTCGTGGTCATGCGTATTTTTATGTGTGTGCGTTCCTATAGCTACGTGGGCTTTGCTGACACACAATGACAAAAATCACGCACACAACTGCATGAAAAGCCAGTGTCTTGTTCGAGTTGTTCTTTAACACGAAAAATTACGATCCTAACCGAACATTTCCGACGAAAGTTTGCTATGCAATGCGAATATTTTAAGAAGTAACATTGTTTCATTGAATTTTATATAGTTAGATTGCCATCATTTTTTTGTCGTATTAATTTTCCTTTTTACTACGTAATTTCAATAGTCAATAGTAGCCATTATTGTTTGATGTGTGTTGTGTTTGTGACTTACGCTATCAGATATTTAGGATTTTAACATTGTGATTAGAGTGAAAAATGGATAATATTGTCTGTGAAAGTTGTTCAGATGGTGTGTGTATTGATAAAATAAAATACGACGCGTTTTCAAAACTATCTTTTAGTGAAAAAAAAAAAAACAAGTTATCGAGATAGGTCGTCCTACACCGGATTTTCAATTAATAAAAAAAAAGGTAAAGTCAATCGTAAATTCAATACAAAACAATATGATTCATATCATTGGCTGACAGGTTGCATACACAGTAATCGGTTATTTTGTTTCGTTTGTTGACACTCGATGGACTTACAAATTCGCGTACTGTAAATGTAATTTTCAATTCTTATTTACATTTAGTTGATTTATTTGAGGATATGGCTGAAAACGAAGACTATTGGGATGGTGAGACATTAAGTCAAGTTTCGTATTTGTTACACAATTTAAAAGACTTTCAATTCCAGTTTTTACTTCATGTGTTTAACGAAATATTCGCAGAAACTGATGTGCTTTACGAAATTATGCAAAAAAAGACATCAGATGTGACTTATTGCATTAAAAAAATTAGGGACTTTGAATCATTTTTGGAATCATTCAGATCTAGGTTTGAATTAATTTTTGAAGGCGTAAAAATAATCACAGGGTCGCCAAAACAAAAACGTAATGTTGTGGACGCGAAAACCAATTTTAAGCGCATTTTTATTGAAATTATAGACAATATATCCATCGAATGTCGCGACCGATATAAAAATCTGAAAGTTAAAATTTTTTGGACTACTTTCATGCGAAAATTTCAATAAATATAATGACAATTTACCGGTTGAACTAGTATCGCAATTCGTAAATGTTTATAAATTATACGACTTTAACTTAGACCGCCTTATCAATGAGCTCAAATGTGTTTATAAATCTGCCGAATTCAAAAACCTTAGTAGTTACAAAATTATAGAACATTTTTACGAAAATAACATAAATACAGTTTTTTCCGAAGTACTGCGTTTGGCAAAATTAATTGTTACAGTTCCCGCGAGCAGTGCTTCAACCGAAAGGTCATTCTCGTCGCTAAAACGTATACACACCTACTTAAGAAATACGCAAGGCCAGCAACGACTTACAGATCTTTCCACGATTTCAATAGAAAAAAACCTTCTTACGGAAATAAAACGCCTTCCCAACTTTTACGATTCCATATTGCAGATATTCTTACAGAAAGATAGGCGTGTAGATTTAATATACAAATAAAACAATCCTATATAGTTACTTAGTATACTCACACCACCATCTTTTCAATGATTTTATTTAAATTTTGCAAATCACACGAACATTACCAAACATCAAACAAACGCGCCGAAAGGCCACTTCGAATATCCGTAAATTGATATGTCTATAAAATCAGTCAATCTATGGACATTTGAGTTGGCATTTGGCAATTACCTACATCATCAATCGACAAGACGACGAACCAAAACCAACGTGTAGTATTTTTGGTGAGTACAATTTTCTGCCTACCCTGTCTTAAAACTGTGTGCACGCCACTGACCATGGACGTGCATTGACACACGTCAACTCCTTTGCACGAGTATCTATTTGAATATCATAAATTGCGCAACCAGTTATAGGCCAACCGCTTAACTGAGCCGTTGCGTTGAGCAGCGCGGTGCGGGAGGGATGTGGTGACGTGACGCGAGAGCTCAGTGATTCGTCAACTTGTGACAACTATCACCCTCCCGCACCGCGCAGCTACCTCAGGCAACGTCTCAGTTAAGCGGTCGGCCTATAGCGAACTAATGGACTACAAAATGATAAACTGTGTAAAGACAAAAGAAAGCTACTCACTCTCTCCTTCATTCTGTTTAATAAGAACAGATCTGTACACATGATTGTCAGCTAAAGGTCGCTGTCTATAACAGCGCATGATTTCTGCAAACGTCCTCTCTACTTGATTTGTAGGATTGTTTGACACCTGAAAAAAAAATCAACAATGTTATTTGGATAATAATAATGATTAAAATATTACTTTTACAGTTTTTTATGCAAGTTGTACAACTTTCGCCCGTAGCCTCGAATCTGTAGGCTTATTTGATAGCATTCGGGACGCGTAAGACGTTCAATCAATCAGAATAATTTCCGTTAAAATTCTTGTACTGGCAGAAATTAGCGTAGTTCTTAATAGGGGAAGATTTTTTTAAATTCCACCCAACAGTTGTCTGGAACCACTGTTTTAGCGATAAGACCGCCCTTTGTACTGATCTCAAGTACGTTATGTCCAGTGCTTCTGCTCAGTGCACCAAAAATAATATCTTAGACTGAACTCACTCTACATATAACATATACAGCACACATGAGGATCTGGTCGAGGTGGCGGTCCTTCATGAGTTGCGTTTGATGCATGATGGAGTACTCGAGACAGGTCCATATCTTGCGCTTTAATTCCTCGTCTGTGAGGCGCAGTCGGGTGCATAAGTCGTTTATACGGACTACTGCTAGGCTGTAGAACTGCAAGAAAACAAGTCTTGTTATAAATTAGTGAGGAAACAGACTTATCTATATAAATAAAAATGAATCGTCGAAATATATGTACGCGCATAACTTCCGATCGACTGCACCCACCACATTGTATAATTGTTTTTTTTGGAACGAAGTTCCTTATCGCGCGTTGCGAAAGGGAGCTAGACGGAAAAAATGAAGACCATAAGTTGGAACGACACTTTTTGCTATAGTTGTAAGCCGTGCGGCGTGCGCGTGTTTCTCTGTCTCTCTCTCTCTTATAGAAAGCAAGCCAGTTATACTTCGTTCCATCCGGGTGTCCCTTGACACCTCCTGTTTTTTTTTTTTGTGTTTATTGTCGGGACAAGGTTTGTATACAATTGTACCCCTGGCGCTGCTTTTTCGGACAGGACGACTTCTGCCGGGTCCGCTAGTAGTTAAGATAAGTAATCACCAATTCGTCTTGAGCAAGCGTGCAGATTAAAGCTCGTGTATTCTTTGTATAAGCCCTTTGGACAATAATATGCTGGTATTATTTTTGTTATTCATTGCGTAGCAACAAGAGTGACTAGCCTACACAGCTACAAATAGGACTTCTTTCTTGTAATGCTTAGAATGTTCTTTGGCTTTTTCCTTCGATATAGTCCCTTCCTGATTAATTTCTGGGTCAACTTGAAGTTCCCGAGTCCCGGTATGATCCAAAATAATATAAAAAAACAAGTCTTACTAGTTTAAATTTATTAATTGAAAATATGTTTACTACTTTTGACTAAAAGAACTCAAAATGACTTTGTTTTTACCTAAATAACAATTTAACCAACAAGAAACAATGTATTGTCTGGCTGAGCCATTTTACGTGATTGTGGCAACTTTTATAAACATAAATCGAGACTTGAGTAAACTTACTTTTCTAAAGAACAGTATTAACGAGTTATTAGTTTTCTTAGGTGTGGTGTTGCTGTTCGTTTCGCCGTTCGAACAACTCGGTGTGGGCTGTGATGTAATAGACTCTTGTCTTGCCGGCGTATTGTTTGTGGCAACTGAAACAATAATGATTAGATTTTAGGGGCAAGTTGTGAATTAAATGAAATTGTCATCAGGTTAAGTCAGGATTTAATTTCATTAATTGACGTTCGCTCGTGATATGCAATGCAACACCAATTCGAAATTACCGACTCGCAAATATTTTAACAAGGCTTAGCATAATCAGCCCATAACATTCCCACTACTGGGACCCAGGCCTCTTCCCTGTGAGAGGGAGGGGGCTGTAACCCACCACGCGGGCCCAGTGCGGGTTGGCGGATGTCACATGTTTCATGTGTAATTTTTTTTGGTTCTAGGACATACCCTCACAATTTCGGAACGAAGTTCCTTATCGCGCGTTGCAAAAGGGGGCTAGACGGAAAAAATTAAGACCAAAAGTTGGAACGACACTTTTTGCTATAGTTGTAAGCCGTGCGGCGTGCGCGTGTTTCTCTATCTCTCTTATAGAAAGCAAGCCAGTTATACTTCGTTCCATCCGGGTGTCCCTTGACACCTCTCAAGTTTTTTTATTCTTTACCGTTTTGAGAGCAGTGGTGATGAATAAAAAACACAAAGTAGTGCCTGACTGTTCGACAGATACCACTACTTGTCGGGCAGATACCACTGGGCCACCACTGCTCTAAGCCTTAGTGCCGATATAAGAGAAGTAAATTAAGTACTCTTAAAGATGTTGAGTACAAGTTGTTACTAAATATGTCTTACCTAATAATGACTGGCCAGGTTTGATAGGGTCTTTGAACAGCTGCTTTTTCGCCTGGTCGGCCATTGGTGAGAGGTAACGGTCAATATCAGCAGAGACGGGTGACTGAAGACCGTCTGTAAAAGAAGTATCTGCTGTAATAAAAATAAATACAGAGGAATGTTATGCTGTTCCTACATCAAAACAAATAGCTTGGTTTTAGTTCACTACATTTGAGTCATTTTCCGTGGCGTTTACAAGTGAGATTTAATTTCAAAATTTGTCACAATGTACAGTAATATCAGGAACAAGTTGGATGGTTATCAGACTTATCAGAAAAGAGACAAACCAAAGAAAAGGTGGATGGATTGCATGAAAGTTTATTTGGCTAGGAAGGAATTAAACTCTAAAATTATGGCTTAAAGAACCAGCTGCGCCGATCCCATGGGATAAGGGCAAGGGAAAAAAGTACTTACTGGACCTACGATGCGGCGAGTCATGTACTCTGACGTCATTGGACGGTGGCACCGGCGTTTTACTGAGTTGGTCCCACAATGGGCTATCTGATGTCCATACCAGAGACTCCAATACTTCTTCTTCCACCTGAGAATAAGATAAATATAAGTTTGGTTTCGATATTTCTTCACATTTGTAGCTACATATCATATATCAAGTACATTGAAGTAGTACAGTACCTAGGCAACCATATTATGTAAGCACCAAAGTTGGAGGTTCTTTGCTAATTTTTGATGACATGGGGGAAAGGTGGAGTTTGATGGTGATTACGTCAGTAGTATTTAGAAATAAGGGGGGGGGGGGGGTGTAAAACCTTTGCTTGCTGACAAGGGGGGTGGACTAAAATTCAATAACCACTTATCACCAGGTGGGCAGACTACATGTTTGCCATTCAATAAAATACGAATTTACTTACAGCATTTAGATGTTTAATAACATCCCGACTAAGTTTCTCGACGACTGCCTGTACTACCAGCTCGATAATCTTATAGAAGTGGAAGGCACTGAGTCCGTATATCTGTAGCACCCTCGGAAACTTGAGCGAGTGAACGCCGTACGCGTGTAGAACTATTTCTGTGCAACACGCGTATACTGCTAGCTGGTATGTTTCTTGATTGAGCAGCATCTGTTGAATAAAGTTTTTGTTTTAATTCCCAAATAGGACCTTTTAATCAAGCAGGTCGCTATGCTGAGGACGTCGTACGAGACTATCTCAGTTTAAAGATGACTTATGCCTGACTGCCACGAAGAGCAAGACTTGAACGTAAGTCGTATTTACGGATGTGTAATATTTAGACGCAGCAACCAAACGGTTGTTGCATGGCTAGTGATTAAACCGGTTTTTTCCTTTACTTTAGTTGTCATACAAAGTAAATAGGGATTTACATCAGTAAGACAACACTAGCATTAATGTATACTGCATCGCTGATCAGCTGTTTGGTAATATTAATGCGATTTTCATGCATAGCATAATGATTCAGTAGGTATTAAAGTAGGCCCATAAAAAAAAAAACGGGTCGATAATAATAATTAAACTAACCTAGAACATAACCAGAAAGATGGCACAAAATAAAAAAAAGAAAGAAGCTAACAAAATATATTTGAATATTTATCTTATCATTATTATCTTCATTTAGCGTTCTTTTTTCTCATTAAGCGGTTATTTATCTTCTACATGTGCCATGTGCATGTTTTTGCGGGCGGGATAGAATACTGCATCCAAGCCTGGACTTTATTCAGTTATAGCGGAATTCAAACTAAATATTTTTACTTATACATAACATTTTACTGTCAGGAATTTTCACCAAGTAAAAAAAAAAAAAAGCCTTTATTTTTTTGTTTTGTTTTAGCTAATCTAATATTTTTTTTAAACTTTGAGCAAATGGGTTGTAGGAAGATCTGGTAATGTAACGCCTGATTTCGCAACTCTCATGAAGTCATGACTGCACCCATCACTTGGAAATTGTTGAACATCTAAATCTTTTATTTTAGATAAAACCTACATTGGCACTTATGACACGTCAGAAGCTAGGTGCACGGTTCCAATTGTTCACGCCGTCTTACACGGGCTATGAACCAATAAATGTATACCTATTTTCTAATATACTGCCTCCCAAGATACAGGCTTTTTTTTGCCTAGTTTGGGAGACAGCTGCACTGTAAAATTAACTGTCCTTGTTTTAGCTATTATGACACTGTAATTTATGGTTGTGTTCTAAATAATTTTTTTTTTTGGTACTTAAGCTTTTTTCTTAGCTCTTTAGCTAGTTTAAGCTACATTAACGGGCCCAAGCCAAGTCAATGTAGCGTGTGTGGTGTTTTTTTTCTATTATTATATTATTATTATTAATTGGTTTTTATTATGGAGAAGAGCTGGCAACAAACGCCATTGTTCTTTAACAGTAATTGGCTTTTAAATTAATAGGTATGGTAGGACAGTGTAGGCCTGTCAACAACTGTGGTTTCAATTAAAATACTTCTACCACTTACATTCAAAGACACTTGCGGTTTTTTCCTGTGCTCCTCTCTGATGATGTGTTCAAAGACTTTGTAATACAGGCATGTGACCATGTTGCACCGAAACCTGATTGTTTCGTTACTGGAAGTACTGTTAGTCTCCCTCAGACTGCTTGCGAACTGTTCCATCCAATTGTTGCATGGCTGTACGAGATTTGTGTTTATTGCATCCATGTTGACGTTGCAGTCACTGAGGACAAGAATTAGATATTCTAAATGAAGGTAATACTTAATTAAATCAAAATAATATTTTTTATTCAAATAAGGACGAGAATTAGCTCGTTTTGTACTTCAAATATACAGCGTAACGGTACCCAAAATGTTAACCAGTTTACCGCATCACATAGTTTAGCCTGAAACCTCCTTGTGTGTTGTAGGTTTACATAAGAGTAGTGTCCGTCCGAACCTTCGGCTTTGGCTTCGGCCAAAATGGGCCGAAGTGCTGGGCGAGAACGCAATGGACAACGCGGGGGGGGTGGGTGTCATACTGGGTTGCACCGGCCGGCCGCCATCGCTCAAGTTCAACAAGACAACATTCAACATGTATTCAATTTGAGCCAATCCTGGCTGATTGGCAGTGGCGATAGTCGATAAATCGGTTACGGCTTCGGCCAGAAATAAACTTTTGGTCGGACACTACCTAAAAGAATGTACAAAACGTGGATTTCTTGTTCTTTGTAATGAAAAATATAAAGGGAAGAAACCTCTTACTTAACGAATTCAAAAACTTAGTGTGGCACTATTAGTCAATACAATCACCAACCAAAAATGGTCATATCAATATATCACGTGCTCTTATTATAGTGACATAAGAGTCAGACGACGCGCGCCCGTGAGTTTCGTCATACTAGTAGCTATATTATACTTACGTGAACAACTTCAAGAGATCTCTCGAGGGCTGCGGCTTGGCGTTTCTCAGGTACGCAGCAAGGCGTGCCAGACTGTTCTTGGCTTCAGACACCGGAGTCAGTTCCTCACCACGTCTCGCTAAGTAGCGCCGCCCGGTGAGAGGAGTCTCGTGACATGCGCGACCACTCTGATAAGAATAATACATAATCAGCCGATAATGTACACACGAAAACAAAATATTAAGTAATTCCATGCCATAAGCCAGCTCCAAATTGTATGGGTCTTTCATACAATGAGAGGTCAGCGTATCCTGCTCCAGCAGTCTCGACATTCATAGCGATCGCTTACGACCGAATTCGGTCGCAAAGTCCTGTCACTCCATACATTTCACCTGTCAATTCGAGACTTCGATCGCTATGAATGTCGAGACTGCTGGGCCTGAAAAGATATAGCTTGATATATCGTCGGGACCCACTGTTCAGCTCCATGGATGCCATATATCTTAGATTTTTAAAACTATATTGCACTAGACTCCTTGGTTCTAGCTAGATTAACTTCAGTTGAACACACGCTCGATATTGATTGCCCGACCGCCCGATCCATACACAATCGTCAACACCGAGCGCGCCAAACGACTGAGGCGTCTTTGAGCATTGTCAAAAACCGACAGCGCCTGGACCTGCCGCTCCACGGATGCTCGGGTCGCGCACGGCACGTTTACACGGGCCGCGCATGGACCGCGTTCCTGCCGCGCCTGATTGGAGCGCACTGGATCGTCCGGTGTGGAACCGGCTAATTTCGTTTGTACTATTTTTAGATGTGTTTTTACTTATGCACTTAATTTTGTCTGAAAATACTTTATTTCAGATTGGAACGAGATACTTGCATAGGACAATATCATAAGTCCATTTATTTGTCCAAAAATGTGTTCACACACATGGTATGCAAGATGTTTCATTATAAAATAAATAAATATAACGCTCATGTTAAAAAGGATGAAATAATAATATTCTAAATGCAGTTGCAAAGGTGGAGTTGGAGTTAGGTACTTGATTCATTTCAACTGGGCATTAAAAGTATACAGTATAGTATAATAGTCCTTTTCACCGTATCTGGCAGCAACCCTGACAAATTTTCTTACTTACAATTTAGTCTGCATCATCCCACTGGTGGGCGAAGACCTCTCCCCATGACTTCCAGCTCTTTCGATCCAGGGCTAAAGTAGACCACTAGTCGTTTGTTTTATCCAGTTTCTACGGGGTCTGCCGCGACGCTTTCTAGCTGTGTCAGGGCTCCATGTTGTGGTTATTTTGACCCACAGCTTATTGGGCCATAAGGCAGACGTGGCCAGCCCAGTCCCACTTCAGCTTAGCAACTAATTTTCTAATACAGTAATAAAGAGTTATACTCACAGGTCCAAAAGTAGCAATAACTTGTGATATTTCATCCCCAGACACTTTGTTTGAAGTGCCAATTTGTTCGTTTGCATGTTCACCTAAAAATAATGGCCATAAAATTCTCAGTAAATATTATTGACTTAAAAAGTGTTTTATATATTTTTTTTATTTGTAATAATGATTCTCATTTGATTAAATAACATTGTTATACCTTCGTAATCTACAAAGCACGTTAAAATTGGATTTAAATAATAAATATTCGACATTTTTGCTTGCAAACAAGCTTTGAAAAGTGACACTTATTTTTTTTTTAAATAAATGCTAACATTTTGTTAGTGGCCAGTAGTACACATAATATTAAAACCTTTTTTTATTGATTTTTACATTATAGTTTCATTTTCTGGGGACAAAGTTAAGACGCTCCCTAACGCCTTCGCCTGTAATGTAACAGTTCAGGGGGACGTAGTTTCTGTTGTTCCCTACTCCGTATAAGATCTGGGCCCGAACTAAGAATGAATTTCAACTCAATTTGCAGCTGTCCTTACTCCCGATGTGTCGCCCGTCCGAAAAAGTTAAATGATCTGGAGTAGGGTTCATTCTGAAGCATTAAACTACTTTCGGAAGGGCCCGTATCTTCTTTGACGGACTTAGAGAGTAATTCTCCAGATTCGAGCATTACATCAGTAAGTGAGGAGAACTGAGATAATGGTAATATAGTAAATGCTCAACATGGAATCTTATATTATTCCCGGCGAGGGACCACCTTTACAGGTACTTTTGTTACACTACTATAAGCAATTAAGGTAACTCACCTAAGAATATACGTTCATCAAATTCACCAACACTTAGCACATAAGTTTCATATAAATTGTTCAATGATTTTAGATTTTGGTCAAAAGTGCCGATTTCTAGGACTCCATTAAATTCGTCAATATCACCTTTCAGGATCTAAAAACAATATAAGAAAAAAATAATACAGGATGTTTAGAATACTTAGCACTTTTTTTTTTTTTTGAGGATGGGATATCATCAAATGACTCCTCCCGCTCTGGGTGGAGCAGGAGATATTTAGCACCTTGACTTGGATAGGTTAGATTTTCGGTGTGATTTTACTAAATGAATGAAAGAGCTTGAGAATTGGACTGCGCCTGTAGATTGAACATTATTTCTTTCTGTTAATTTTCATTAGCTTACTACAAAAAGAACTACACTCATTACAAAAAGAATTTGCGGTTTTGGAAATTTCTTTACACTTTTCTTTTTTTCACTTTTCTTCACTTTACACGTCGTTAGCGGGGGACACCTGCCGTTCACCCCGTATCACGGCTGGGAGATGATATTGGCGCCCCCCTCACCCCTGGCTAAAGCGCCCAGGGTGGTCGCCTCCTTCACCTTCAGCACGACTGAATATCAATGGCGAATTGGGTCGTGCAATTAATAAATAAATAACATAGGTTCTCAGTCGTATAAATATGACTGATATATTAATCTAACTGGGGCAGTCAATTGGTTATCCCCCTTATTAAAAAATGCGGAGTTAAGTTATGCCAAACTTAAACCTCGATAAATGTATGGTTAATCTGAAGTTGGTGGCTTCTCTCAAAAACTGTTACTCACATTTTAGCATGCCAACTTACTTGTTTTTCGAAAAATTTCTTTAACGCTGGCTTCCAGGTGTACTCTTTAGAGGCTGCAGCATCTACTAGCAGTCCATTTTTGATTTCACATAATACTGACATAATGCAGGGTGCCGTTGATGGCATTTCGAAATCCTCTTTTAACCAGTCGCTGGGCAAACCTAAAAAAAATATATATATAAGTTAATGTTTTTTTTGTTACATATTATATATTTTTTAAATAATAATTAAGAACAAATTCTTACATTACGAGTTATATGTATAGTATAACCTGCATTTTAAACTTAAGTAACAAGGTTTTTTTAATGTACTTTAACTTTGGTGAGTTAGTTAAAGTAAATTAAAAAACTTTGTTGAATAATGAATAAGTCAGGAAAGTCCAAAATAAGTAAGACAACTTACACTTATTTTGGATTTCTCTGATTAATTTTGAACCCAAAGCTCTTACTTATGTAAATAAAACAGCAACATGTAGTAAGAAAATAGTCAATCATATGGTTTACAAACCTTTAAATGCAGGATTAATTAAATCTACCCTTCTGTCCATGAAGGCATTTGCAAAGACGAAGTCTAAAGATGCAAGCAGCAAATGGTACATATCCACAAGATCATGAGCTGACCTGTGGTGCTCACCCTTCACACATATATACAAACACCAGGTGAACTCAAACAGAGCATTTGTAGTACATGGTTGTGTCCTGTGTGGGGAAAATTTTCATATATAGCCTTTATTGTAGCATTGATGGGTGTGAAACAAGGAAAAAACCGGTCAAATGCGAGTCGGACTCGCGCACGGAGGGTTCCGTACAAATTTGTAGGTATGTAACTAAAAATGTACGGTGTTCGCAATTTTTCCTTTATCTGTGCTATAAGACGTTGCTTCATACCAAATTTCAAGATTCTGAGTTCACGGGAAGGTTTTGATTCCCTTGCGAGTGTCGAAAATTTGCGGCATAAACGGCTGTATCTTTTGATTGCGTTGGCTTACAATTAGTTAAACAATTTAGTAAGGTATTTGATGGTTGTACAGCAGCACGTATTTGATGATCTACCAACTCCCAAACTAAGTCAAGCTTGTATTTTGGGACTGAATGAATGAATGACTGACAGACAGACAGATGGATGGACGGACGGACAACAAAGTGACCCTATAAGGGCTCCGTTTTTTCCTTTCGAGGTACAGAACCCTAAAAATGGATGTGGAGCGATCCTGTTCTACTTATAAAAATATTTTGAGTAATGGAAGACACAATCTAACTACCAACCATTTGGAACAGTAGGTACCTGATTGTTAACATTTACAAGAATACAAATAAAATGTTAAATAATTGTCAATTTTATATTGATAGTTTACAAATGAGTCATTGCTTAATTGTATGCTGATTGAAAATAAATAATCTAAAACTACCTTTTTTAAATGATTTAATGTTGCATGTTTGACAATTTTCATGGATATATTTTAAGCATTTTTCAAGATTTTTTTTGCATATACTTAATCTGTTCTTTACTGATGACAATCAATTCACATTTTAATCTTATGGCTGAAAATGAATGTACAAAAAACTAAAGTGGAAATACATATAATGTGTAATCTCAGAACATTAGATTCAGTTGACTGGTAATCAACAATCACCAAACAAAACAATGATGAAAATCCTGTTACCTATTGATGTGGAATACAGTTTTTAGTATTCTATGAGTTAATCCAGACAAACTAAAGTAAAACTAGCAAGATTTGGTGACCATCTTGTTCATTTGATCTACCAACCATCTGCTTGAAAACAAATTCACTTTATAAGAGCCTAAGCTAACTGTCACTAATGAGATACAATCACTTTTTCTATTGTTACGGAACTTTATATAAGCTTGCCTAACAGACGAGGGGATTACTGCTTAAATAATGTTTTAGTTAATGTATGAGCTGTGTTACTCTTATGCTGAAAAAAGTATGAAAACCTCTAAAATCAATCTACATGAACATAAATAAATCACTTACTTAGGCCTTCTTTTAGTACTAGTTTTCAAAGGTTCATTTGTTAACCCAGAGAAGATCTCCTGAAAGATCGGCTGGAAGTTCCTGTACAGCACAGTGGACACTGCAAACTTGTGCTCCAAGTGAGATATCCTATCTCTGAATTCAGTTGACATTGAAGCCATCTCCATCCAGTTTTTGATTTTTTTGAAAAACTGGATTAAACTGTGGAGCAAATCAAAAAGCTGTATTATGATACCAAGATTTATTTTATTTTTAACAGAATGGCCAGATGTTGAACTCAAGAACAATAAAAGGCTATTTGAACAATGAAAATATAGTTACCTTATGTTGCATAATCTCAGGAGCTTGGTGAGACTGACACAGTTCCCTTCCACAGCCTTCCCAGACTGCACTGTAGGAGTAATAGAGGTTCTGCATGCCACATACAGGGCACAAGCCATCCAGTGCAATGTGTCACCCTGAAGAAACAAGACATGTGTAATAAACATCATATGATTTGAAAACATGTTTGTTCCATCATGACTTATTTTCAAACAACACAAATTGGTACTGTAAACAAAGGTATAGGGAAAATGAGTACTGCAAATATTGTCTCAATGTTTGTCATTTATAGAATTTTCTTTTCCCTGATAAGTGATTATGGTCAGTGAGCATCCTTAGGGCCTCGTGTGGATTACGCAGGTGAAAGTAGTTGCAGGTTAAAAAAAAGTCACATGAATTTAAATCACAAAGACACGAAGTAACATCTGCCATAATATGGACAATAGAGTTATTACAGGTATTTAGCAGTCTCAATATTGAACCTAAATATAATCATTGTGTTCATTTGAAAGCACTAGTCCAGATCGACGTAGGAAGGGAGTGTTAGGATGCTCAAGAAGTTTTTGTAAGAAAATCTAAACAATTACGATTAGAGGAATATTAATTGCAGTATTAATAGCAATATACTAGACTAAAATACTTACATCTAAAGAATAATTTCGTTTTATCTCTAAAAAGGACTCCTTGGATTTTTGTGCTGCAACTGGGTCGACATTTAAATCTGAACAAAGACTGTCCATTTTAGCAATGCAATTTTCTTCACTGTCTTCTAATATAGACATTTTTATAGTGAATTCACTATTGATCTAAATAAAACAAAAATAAACAACTTATCACACGTAAACTTATCCCGATTTTGACAATTTGACAGGTATTTGGCGGGAATACCACGACTCCTCCCACGCGCGGCAATATTGTCTTTGATTTTAAAACATGGCTGCCAAAAGGGTTAGTCTCACAAAAGCTTTTTTTCTCTATGGACGAACCTGTACCACATTTTTAATATTGATTGTTTTCTATGTTGGTCTTTGGGAAGCCACAAACAAACGCAACCAGAATCATCGCAAGCTGGAAGACACGCGAGTAATGTTAGCTAGCAACTTGTGAGTCACCACTTCACCAGCGACTTGCTGAAGATTAAGAAGATTTCAAAATCTCACGTCGCATCACTGCGTGTACTAGTATTCGATATACTACTAGTATACTAGTATTTATTAGGTTTTAAATAGGGTCGCCAACAAAAGTTAGGATTTAATATTGTTATTTTCATTAGTTAATTATTAGATGTAAGTTGTTATCTATGAACATATCATTTTAATTCTGAATAAACTTGTCCTCGAAAACAAAATTATTTTGTATTCCTAGTAAAGATTTGCTGTGCTGGTGAATTGAAACCCAAGCATATTAGCATACACAGTACACGCATTAGTTACTAGTCAACTTCTGCCCTGCTATAAGAGCTGCTGGTTAGGTTATGATTAAGATTAATCAGCGGATTGCATGAGATTCTACTTACTAGTCCCATGACTCCCATGCGTTTTTAGTTGACACTTTGACTAAGTGCTTGACATTGACACTTGACAGAAACGTACATCAAATATGTCAAAGAACAACAATGAATTTTCTGAAAAAATCTCTTCCAAATTCAAATTTGAAATTCCGTATATTCATTTATTTTAGTTGACATTATTGAGACATTATTATTTCGAATTTATTGTATTGTATGTGTGCGACGTACGTGTCTTCTCTGTATTTTTAATTGATAGTATCTTACAACCTTAGAATAATCTTACTATTACAACGTTTACATTTTGTCAAGAAAATGATATCTTTTCATCGACTTTATCATGTTTCCTGCGTAGCTCTCAGTATAAAAAAGCAAGGGCTGAAACTATGTAAAATGGTGAATCCGAAGAGTAAAAGGTGATTGCCGTTATTATTATTGTAATGTTCTTAGAATAATGTTATTGTTTTGAGGTTATATTGTTGTTGTTTTGATGTTTTCTTAGGCAGTGGCATCCAACTCAAGCGTTCGCAATAAATGCTCTGCCTTCAGTAAAGAGTCTAACGCAACAGAAGCATGAGCCTGGCAAACGTGGGCAGCGCAGAACTGCCATGCTGAACAAAATGTTTA
Source organism: Apamea sordens (assembly GCA_945859715.1). Classification (NCBI taxonomy): domain Eukaryota; kingdom Metazoa; phylum Arthropoda; class Insecta; order Lepidoptera; family Noctuidae; genus Apamea; species Apamea sordens. Next base: position 7,061,730 of record OX244002.1, read on the forward strand.
TGAAACAGATCACCGACTTGATGTCTACTGGCACTGCTTCTTTGGATATCGTTGGAAGAGGCATTGAAATCTCTAAAGTAAGTCGTCTAATTTATTAGATCTGGCTAACTTATCTCTGGCAGATAGTTAAAAAATAAATTGGTATTTGTGAAATTAAGTTTCACAAAAACCGGTTTATTTTTTAACTGGTCTGTGGTATATTTTCTTTTGTATAATGTAAAAATATGTATAGTAAGATCTATAATAATGACAATTGTGTATGTATTTGGTTAGTAAGCCTCTATTAAATAAATAAAGGCCAAGAGGCCTCATTCAACCTGTGTGTTAGACCTAGAGGATAAGATATAAATTAAAGTTTCTGCCCTAGAAAGATACGCATAAGTACTTGAATCTCAATAAAAAAAAAAAAAAAAAACGGTTTTGAGTTCAGATTTCTGATCTAAAACAAGCCCTTGGCAGACTTTCTACAATATGACAAATGCATTAGAAATATGATCCTATTTACAGGTTAATGTGACCCCAGACTTGAACACAGTGAATGTGTTCTGGGTGTGCAAAGGCAATGCAACAGATGATGAAACAGGAAAGGTGCTAAACAAAGTAGCCGGTAGTTTGAGGCATGAGCTGTCCTCACTGCGGGTCATGGGGGAAATACCTTACATTGTTTTTGTTAAAGGCAAGTTACAATAATTATAATAGCTTAAGGGTCAATTTTTCTGAACATAAACGTATTGTGACATACATATTTTGTATACAAAAGCTGTCAAACCACAATTTTTATCCTTAGTTAAATGTTATTTGAAGATGCAAAATTGGCCCTAAGTTTGTCAAAGGTCTGCCTGGTCTATCAGAAGCTGCTGGTTACATTAAACCCTTAAACAAACGCGAGCCGGTATGCATTTTTTTTTTAAGGTTGCATTGTATTTTAGGTAATTGAGGGTCACTGATTTCATATTTTAAAACAAAATTTAAAAAAGAATAGGGGATGGGGTAGTTTTTCTGGTGGTAAATAATTTACCATTATCCGTTCATGACTACAAAATTTTTGATGTTGGTGGTAAAATTGTTACCATTGTCCGTTATGGTTTAATTTTCGTTTCTTGACTAGTGACTTCCTCTTGGTTCTACTTATAATATTTATTTTATATATTGGAAATGAAACATTTTATTTTTTTATTAATTTTTTATTAGTATTGCATATTACCTATCTTATAGTATTGCTTATATTAATGGTATTCTTACAATCTATAAATCTAAATTAAAAACAAATGACTTTTTTAATAAAAACCCAACCTATGGAAAGTAAAATTGGCAATTTTTTTATCTTTGCCAGCAAGTATCACGGTAATGACCGTTTATTATTATTGATTTTTATATAGATAATCTGATATTTTTCAAAGTGGGATCGGACAAGGGTAAGATATTTACCACATATTTGAAACATCTAAATTATATGAATAAGTCAATTGCAAATGCTGCTAACACGTGAGATTAGTCAAAATATGTTATAGTTTTGGAATTTGCGTCGAAAAAGTACTTAACAGATTTTTTCTTGAACAAACTTTTACCGTCTTATTCCAAAACACGATCTAAATTTAGTACTGGGATTGTTACTAGGTTTAAACCATGACTAAATAAAACGTTATTATAAAATGAAGTTTATCACTAGTTCTTGAACTAACTAAGGTACTAAAGTTAGTCCGCCGAGACCCCTAGTTTAACCATGGATTTGACATCGGTACTAATTTATTTGAGGTTATTATTGTGTCATTTTATTTACAAATCGTCAAAAATGGATATTGTTATAATTGATTTGATGGATTTGGTTATGCTGGAGACGTCTCGGCGACCTTACAGATGTCGTCATCGTGTAAATCCTTTTAAATTGAGTGACGAAGATTTTAAATATAAGTATAGGTTCACAAGACGTTTTCGGGAAAAAATTGTGGATGTTTTACGTGAAGATTTACTCCACGACCCTCGAGGATGCCCATTGAGTCCTGAAGTGCAAGTGGTTTACGCATAGGACACACGCGCACCCGCGTAACAACGAAATAACGCTGTCGGGATTATTATATTATTTTGTAACATTATTGTATTAAGTAAACCAGTTTCTTATTGATAATACAGTCCACTTATTCCGCAAGGATCCAAACCCAACACTTACACAACTGGGCTCGCCATGAAGTAAGTACCCTTGGTCAATGCTAACATTACAATAAATAAAATCCAAATAATATCCCAATATTATTGTTTTATTTGTCACATTAAAATAACAGAGACGAGTCTAAAGATCTAATATGCGGTCACTTTTCATGCGGTTTGTGATGCTGGCCTGAAAATCATGGACATTGTTACCAGATGACGTGGACCATGACTCCAGAATATTCCGAGGATGTAGATTGAAACAGAGGTTTGAGGCTGGCGCTTTATCTGGAATATTATTCGGTGGCTGTGGCTATCACTGCACTCCATATTTATTTACACCATTGCGTAACCCCACAACACCACAAGAAGAGAGGTATAACAGCAGCCATATATACCCGGAAGACGATGGAGAGGTGTTTTAGTTTAATGAAGCAACCAACGGTTTCGTTGCCTATTACGAGGCATAATCGGACACATCCACTCACGAACAAACCATAACGAATAAAAATAAGAATTGTATTATTTGTTTCTTCAAAAGATAAACATTCGCTTCAAATGACGCGGGCTGTCGCCGAATGTAATTCGCTCCATTTCACGCTAGAGGTATTAAAAATATAACAACTTGATTATGATCAGCGCGCCAAAAGTACAAGTTGTTCTTGTTCATTATATTGTAATCCAAACAAAGAACCATTTATGACATATTTTTGTACTGATAAATAATTATTAAATCATTTCAAGTGTTATTATAATATCACTATTTAGAGAAACAGAATGTTGCTTCAAATAAAGCCTGTACGAACGAATGAAAGAATGCCATTTTTATTTCTTATCTGTGGATATTATTTGAACCATGGACTTTCTTTGGTACTAACAGATCCTCAGATAGTCTTCGTTTTGTAATCGGGACACATTTTGATCCTGGTACTAATCTTAATACCGTCACAATCCTAGACTTTTTAGTCTTGGTTTAAACCAGTACTTAAGCAATTTTTTGTAATAAGACCGTTAAAATTTCTGAAAACACCCGCCAAAAACTCGACTTTTTTCACAACAAAACCGTTGAGTCAACTTTGACATTAGCTTACAGTGACAAATGATGTTGACAGGTTGTCAAATGAAATAAAATAGATAAACAAATTATTATAGTTTATAAATATGTGATATTTATACCTTTAGTGTTACCGTATTAAAAGTTAGAGTGCATTATTTAAAAAAACACGATGTGGTAATATATATACCTTTATTTGAATAAGGGTTAAACGATAAAGTTTATTGTTTGACTATTTTTGTAGTAGGTAGATTTAAAGAGAAAGCATTTTTAACCAAGTGTGAAATCGTCAACCCGTCTTGCCCAAGCATGGTGATCAATGGGCTTTGCCCTGCAGTCCACATCAACCCGTTGCCTCTTGAAAGAAATAAAACCATCTTTGTCTTCCTGCCCTAAGTTTAGGCCAGAGCAGTATGACTCATTCTTCAAATCATGTCCATCAACTATCATCTTAAATTTATATAAATAACAATGTATTAAGAGATTCATACTAAATGTTCACAGATAAACAAGAAGCCCATATTGTTGACTTGGATCGTCGCTTAGCAATGGCAGATTATGGCGTGGACTATGTGCCTACTGATATGGGACATCTTCTGAAGTCTGAGTTCACCTTAAACACACAGCTTTCACCTGAAGTGAAGGTAAGCATTGTATAATAGTAATAAATTAAAATGCTGAAACTACCTAATGCCAACAATGTATTGGCGTTTGTTTGTTACACGACGCTGATAAGAAGGGAGCTGGTGATAAGTGCGGCCGTCATAGTCCTGTTTGTCTGGCTAAAAAATATATATTTATAAATAATATCCAACCGATTAATCAGGTACGTAGGAGATATTATAGTGCACAAGTGTGTGCGCAAACACAGGTTCACTCTGTGTTCCTTTACTCTCATTGTCCGATTGGGCGACAATGACACAACCGGGGAGGGATCAGGCGCAGAACCAACGGCTTTACGTGCTTTCCGAGGCAATTAAAGCGCGCGTCTTTTCGTGAAATAATAATACTCTAGCAATCTGAGGACAGCGAAGTAGGCAGTAGTGGATGTAGAAATAGTCTTCGACAGTCTTTACCCTGTGCCCTATCACACATCGACATTCTGGCTTCGACACTTTAAAGTTATGGTGCAGCTTCGAAGTGCTTTTTAATGAAAGCAAAAGGCGACTTGGATAGTACCATTTCGCATACCAGCATGTGTGTGTGGACCATTGGGCATTTTTATATTACTGCCTAGCCCCAGCAGAAAACGCGTGATATTAGGTACAGGGTTTGTAATAATATAAATTTTGTGTTTTCTTCAGGCAAAAATAAAGAAGCTAGAAGAGGAGTTACCCATATTTGAAGAACCACTCCCTGAAATGACCCACAATGTCTTCGGTCTGGACCATTCCAGGATTATGAGCAGACTTCTAGCTGCTAGGAAGAAGACCCGCGATGCTTGGAGCACCCTGAATACGAATAGTGATGTGATATCGTATCGAGTGACACCCAATCAAGTACCTGAGCCTGTTGGCAACCAGAGGAAAGAACTGGCTGAATTCTTACAGAAGAGACAGGTTAGATATTTTATAGTACTTACATACCTTGATATTATGCATGATGATTATAAACTTATCTTCGTAGTTTTTTGGGATCTTGATTGATTTGATGAGAAAGGAAACTGAACTTCTAGATTTATCATCAGCTGATAGCAGTCAAATGCTAGACATCACCACTGATCGTGGCTTATGCCATGCTACCCCGGTCTGTGCGAGTTTTATTTAGGTCTTACCCGCGATCTTGGTCGACATGTGCCTCTCGAATTGCGACACGACACTAAACTCGACCCTCGGACACTCTTCTATCATTCAGCTTATCGTCTTCCCACAAATTTTGCAGCATGAGTAAGAAGCATAATCTTCTTGTTTTAGCTACCTTTATTATAGACTGTATTCAATCTATGCTACTCTGTGGTTCCTAGAAAAGTAAATGGGCAGGCTTTTCCAATCTTTTTCCATGACTGCCAGCTCTTTCGATCCAGGGCTAAAGTGGACCAAACAAACAACCAGTCATCGACTGCCATCTTTTCCGTAGGTGTCGGGCTTGCATCGCCATAGTGCACTTTAATAACAACGTCAATAAACCAATCTGCTTGCGATGATTATGATCATTTTCGTAATGTCATGATAACTCTACAAAGTGCTTGTCCTTCTTCATTACCAATCGCTTAGCGAGTTCAAACCTCGCTCGTAACGACAATATTAGTGTGGCCTTCGTTTTTGTTTGTTTACCTGTCATAGAATATCACACAGATAAAAGTCAAACATTACAAAAAAATAAAACGAATCCTTCCGAATTTTCCAGATCGAGCAAAAGCGTCTACACAAGCGCATGAAAAACTCTCGCCAAGACTGGCAACTCTGCGAAAAAGTGGAGGGCACTGAAGAAATAGATGATGATGATGAATATGAAGATGAGGACGAGGAGAGCTACAACTACTACACCGGACCCAGGGAACTATCCGACCTTGTTGATAGACAACCTAAACTGTAGCTCAGTTATAACGTAGATAAATAAATTATTGTAGAGTTTATTTCTAGTTTAATTTCTGTATAGGCACGTGCCGATAGATTTGCTTTATTTTGACGCCGTTTAGTACAAACAATATTGGTTTCATACAGGAAATTTTAAAAGTAATAAGCAAGTCTGATGACACTTTTAGAATTAATTGTAGTTAATAATAACAAATCAATTTTGGTGATGGGTGACTCATTTACGCAGATCAGTACAGTAGGCCTAAAAGAGGTTATAGAAATAATAATTAATTTGGAACATTGCCTTAATTTAGTATACACTAGCTTCTGCCCGCGGCTTCGCCCGCGTGGATGTCGGAAATTATTCCACGGGAACGTGCTAACAGGATAAAATGTATGTGCTTCCCCAGAATGCCATCTATATCGCGGGCCCTTTGTGGCTAATTACAATAGAAAACCAATTGTGTCTCATTAGTGGTGATTAAGAGGTTAGATACCTATATGATATCTTTACCTAAGTACCTACCTAATTAAAAAAAAATAAACTCAATGACAGAAAATTAAATACCTACCTACCTAAATAAACCTATTTCTGATGATAACTAATCTCAACTCAATAAATAAGCAAAATCCCTAAAAACTAATATCTATACGAATGACTAATCCTACCTAACAGTATTATAAAGTAACCTACGGTCACTACGTACACTATCAAATATACTACCTATACTTTAAAATTTAAATCTATACCTACCTACGATTTATAAAAATAAACCTAAATAACTCTAAAAACTAAAAGGAATAAAAATGTCGCACAGATAATACTGCGGGTGACGTAACCTACGACAAACTTATTATTTGCGGTTGGTACAGTAATCGGGTCTAGGGATCGAACCGCAAAATTAAGTTTGTTTTTTATTGTATATACTTTTCCGGGATAAAAAGTACTCAGTGTGGTGCCCAGGATATTAAAGAATAATTGTACCAAGTTTCATCGTAATCGAACCGGTAGTTTTTGCGTGATGCCTGAACAAACAGACAGACAGACAAAAATTTTTTTAATCACATTTTTGGGTTCGGTGTCGGTCTAGTAACACCCCCTGCCATTTATTTTTTTGATATTTTCAATGTACAGAATTTTCACTTCTACAGATTTATTATAAGTATACATATACCGTCCTATACTATAAATTGACACTGCAAATCTTCCTATGTAGATTGCACATGCAAATCCTCGTGGGGTTTTTTTATACAACTGCCAGCCACATCATGAACCTACTTTTGATTACACGTCCACGAATTTCAAGGCTTTTTTATTTAATCAAAGCGAGCTATTGTAGTGTCATGGTATTATATTTTTAATATGCACATTACACATGGTGTTTCTGACACACAACACCAAGTTTTATTTTTTTTCCACTGTCGTAATCCTATGTATTTCTAGCAAGGATTTATTGACAGTGGATAAAATTTTATAAATAAACCAGCTGCGCCCCGCGGTTTCACCCGCATAAGTCTCAACCCCGTGGGAATATCGGGATAAAAGTATAATTTGTCCTAATCTAGGTCATGGTCTACCCTTGTGTGTGCCGATTACGGGTCAACCCGTTAACGGGTTTAAGCGTGAAAGCGTACCAAACAAACGCCGTGGAAGTGGCAAAGTTTTGGGCCAAAAAAAGATATAAAAATCAAATCTTTTCTCTTTATAATTTTAGATTAGATTATTATAATGTATTCAAAGGTTTGAATTGAAAGTAAATGTTTGGAAAATTGTATTTTTGCGCTCTTATTTATTTTTCTAAGTCATCGAATCATGCAATCTTATAGGAAAGAAGGCTAGGCGTGCACAGATTGATTGCAATTCCGGTCAATAGTTGTTGTCTATTGTATTATTGCGTGTCGTAAGATCAGATACGCTTCACGGGAAAGAGATTTCTTTGTTATTTTTATTCCATACACACAAAACTCATGCTTTTTTTTTTCCTATGGGGGTAGGCAGAAAGTCTCCGAAGCTTAATACCAGAATCGCTAAATACCAGATTCGCAAATTACCAGACTCGCAAAACACCGGTTTCGCCATATACCAGAGAGGGAAAATACCAGAAACGGAAAAAAAACAGCTTTTGTACAGTTGAAAACAAATTTTAATTGTAAAAAAAAGATTAACTAAAGTAGGTAAAGACTAATTGATGTATTGCGAAACTATTGGTTATGCCAGCGACAATTTGTAGATCCGGATTTATTTTTTAAAACGAAATTATAGCGGTATCCATCACAGAGTAGTGCAGGTTTTCTTTTTATAATTAGCAGAAAATGTAATAAATATTTGCTAATTACAACGGCTTATGTTGAATGCAAGTCGTCAAAAATAAATGTCATCTATCTATCAACGCAAAAGTGACCAGTGCAGTTTATAATTAAGTCACGACCTTTTTTGTATAACGATCTCATTTTATCTATCGAATAAATAGTTGCTAATACAGGATAGTCTATAAACAGAACTCAATTGTTTAAGACTGTACTTTTGGTATTTTGCGTTTCTGGTATTTTGCATATCTAGTATGGCAAATCCGATGTTTTGCGAGTCTGGTAATTTGAGAATCAGGGCCCGTATTCCCGTAATTTAAAACGTTCAAAATCTAGTCCCAGTCTCATCTCGGCGACAAACAATGTCAAAAATTTTTGACAGATTGAGACTGAGATCAGACTGTGAACGTTCTTAAAATTACGAGAATTACCCTCCTGGTATTTAGCGATTCTGGTATTAAGCTTCGGAGCCGGCAGAAACTACAGAACGCCATCTGCTATATACATACGTACTTACTTAAAACAACGGAAACGGCGAGACTATTGCTAGATGCAAACCCAGACTCCGGGGATGGAATTTAGAAGTAGTGATGAGTTGGCAGTTGTCTTATTAAATTGCATAGTATCCAGATAGACACTATATCTACCGAATTCACCGTTAACTTAGTTGTTAGATTACACACAAATACGTTTTTTAGCGGTTGCGGGGACGCTCAGACAATGGATGAGAAAACTGAGGGTTAGTTTCAAAAGAGATTGCTATGCATAACACATTATTTTTGCGCGCGAGCACTTATTCCAAGTTACTTACTCCTCTTTGAGCGCTTATTCCAAGTTACTCCTCGTTGAGCGCTTATTCCAAGATACTCCTCTTTGAACGCTTATTTCAACTTATCTTTGAGCGCTTATAGCAACTTACTTCTCTTTGGGCGCTAATTTAAACTTGTTGTGGTTACTAAACCTTTCCATTCCCCCTTTTTGGCGGTTGTCGCGGGAGATCTAGTAAGGCTGGGTAGACAGGGAGATACGAATGACGACTTCATGCTCACAGTAGAAAAATACTTGTTCTCTAAATAAAATTAACCCTTTCCTTATCCCGTGACATTATAACACATATTAATATTATTATGATTCATGGGAACTAGATCTTCTTATCGTGGTCCTAACCATAGATATTTTGATAATGTTGATCCTCAAGATGGCCGTTTTGCGTGGATGTGACGCACGCATGTTTGTCCCAACTTATTATTATTTTTGTTTGTGTTCTTTTTATTCGTTATATTTGCCGCAAATAATAATGTATTTTCTGATACAGGTGTATCAATAACAATGTATGTTATTGATACACAGGTGATTTTTTTTTTATATATAACGGTTGTATTCTTTGAAGGGTTAGGCATGCAGAGAGTGGTATAGTAAACATTACGCATATGAGTGGCGTTTTTTATCAAACAATCTTTTTTGATGCAATCCCTATTTATTTACCGACTGGCTACATGTGTTTATCACAATACAATATAACGAACGAGTCATCAGAATTTCCAGAAGGAATTGTTACACTTATGAAAATTACTAGATGACACATAGTGCAATTCATCATATCCTATCGAGATGCTCTCCTCTGTGTGACTTTATCAATGTTTCTTTGTCCCTTGTCGATATACGATAGAAGTAGGTAGGTACATGTCAGAGTTAAATTAAATTAGCTAGCGAAACTATACTCAGACGATGTGATAAAAATTATATTATGAAAAAAAAACGCGGCCAGGGGCGAGTCGGACTCGTACATACATGAAGGGTTCCGTAATAAAAGGCAAAAACGCAAAAAAAGTTTCTTGTATGGAGACCCCTCCCCCCCCTTCATTTTTACTTTATTTTATTTTTATACCGACAGGAAATACATACTCTGTGAAAATTTTAACTGTCTACTTAATACGATTCATGAGATACAGCCCACTGACAGACAGGCGGACGGACAGATGGACGGCCGGACGGACAGCGAAAGTTTACTATAGACACTATAGTTGGCACTTATCTCTTGATACCAATCACTTAAGTGAAGTTTACACGAAAAAAAAACCTGATTTTCTAAGCTCGTACTTCAATATTCAACTACAATACCTGTCGTCGTTGACCTAAAAAAATCATCAAATCATTTCTTCTTAGTTTTATCATGTTTGTAGATATACCTATCCATTACGTCAGCGGAGTTTCCCTAACTTCTTTAATTTGACCCTGTGTGTCCTGGTTGAAAGATTAACAAGACAACAAAGTTAGTAGCGAAGCTGACTGGGTGCGCCGGATGTACTTAAGTGTCGTCGCTCGTGGCGGATAATGTCACGGATAAATCCTCTTGACAATATTATATTAGTCAAGGAACAATTTGCCATAGACTGATTGGGACAAAGGGTCATAGAATCTGTTGATTAAGAGATTTAAAGCCAGGCTTCACTGAATGGAAATGACGGACCTCCAGGGTTTTATATGCATTTGGATCGAGTGATGTTTTTTTATTTCGTGACAAAATCTAATTGTAGGTACATTTAATTAAAAATAGTCACAACTCATAGCCCAAAGTAAAAAATTGTCACTCTCAAGGGTCTTCAGTTAATGCCCAAAGTGTGGATCACTCAATTCAGAGATTTTGCAAAAACTGCTATGAGCTAAATCTCATCAGAAACTTACTCAATTGACTAAATTTGTCTCAATTTGTTAACAAATTGTCACAATATTTTTTTAAACCATCAAGGCATTTAAAGCTTATTCCAGCACCCTAATTGCGTAACACACGATCAATCTGAATCTGTTTCATTTTGACAGTTCAACAACATTCATTGCGTAATTTACGTGTTGAGCAGACAAATTTTTCGAACTTATGAAGCAATTAATTCAAAATGATTCTGATTCCAATTGATTGTGTGTTACGCAATTAGGGTGCAGGTCTACTCAGTACAGACACCATTTTGTCTGAGAGATCGTTGTAATAAGGTTTAGGTTGACTTTTTCTATAGATACATCTATTTTTTACCCTAAAATGTACTATGTCTCGAATACTTATATTTGTATGTACAATAAATATCATAACATAACACAAATACACCTTTTGTTAAAAAGTTATGAGTAATTTCATGTTTTTAAATTTGCTGAACTGAGTGATCCTTTGAATACTTATAGGTGATTTAGACAAACTACAATAAATATTTTTATAACTTTATACTCCGGTCAGCTGCATCCGGTTAGACTGGAAGCCGACCCCAAAATAGTTTAAAAAGGGTAGGCAATTTTACTCTTTGGGTAGGCAGATGAGAATCACGTTCTTAAAACTTGTACGGATTGATGAATGTTATGGGACCAACTTCTTTTATGAGAGTTAGTAGTTTCTGCCTATCTTTGTGGACGAATATAGCGTGAATATTATGGATGCTTGAATGTGTTTTCTCCAATTTCATTTCGCACTGTCAATCAATTTACAGAAAATAGAAAATGATTTCAATACAAGCGGATGATAGTTATTGCCCACGATTGATAAAAGTATATCGTTTTAAAGATCCGGATACGGAAATTGGCAAATAGGACCACTTATGGAGTCACTCTTGTGTCTCTCTCTCTGTCCCAGGCGTCTCAGTGGAACGCTTTGTTCCTGATAAGTGATAACTAAATGGTGGCTAAAAGGTGGTTCCTGAAAACTGAAGGATATCCTTCAGTTTTCAGGAACCACCATTTAGCCTTATTGTATGCGTTACCAATACATCATGTGTTCTTTGAAAACTTATCAAAAACCGAGTCTCTTTATAACCCTAGAACTTTAAACGTTATCAGTAATGATAACATCAGTCCCTCGTTGTACCGTTTATTGTAACTTACGAGGCAGCTCGATGCTCAGCGGAGGACGTTTCCTGGCTGTTATGATGATGACAATGACATAAATGCCGACAACTTAGCATCCACGCCAACTGTGGAGTTGATGGACTGTTAGAGTAATATTTGCATTAAGTACTTATAAGTAAAGTAGTAGTGTAAAGTAGAAGTGTAGTAAAGTAGGGTGGCAGGGACATCGACGCGCAACCTGCGCAGTTACCATAGATTCATTTCATGATTCAGGACCCCAATTTATAAAATTTTTCTTCGGTTATTAAAAAATAATTAGCTGTTATTGTTTCATACATTTTGACCGTGTAGGAAGCTGATATTTTTTTTTTCACGTGTCACAGTTTGCGCGTCGTTATACCCCTGTCACCTTGTACTCGTAGATGACGACTAATAGAGATGTATGGAAGAAAATGAAAATACACCCTTATCCCAATAAGGGTAGAAGAATGGTGATGATGTAGATACCAATACTGGGTTGGGTCTCTGTCAAAATGGTTGGAAACTTGTTAGAGACCACGAACTTCTTTATAAACTATTTGTGATCTTCACTGGTTTTCTCACCATGAATTAAGTAGTTTTAAAAATGCTTAACCCATGCTTCATGTGATAAGATGACACTTTTGTACTATGTTCTTTTGACTTATGATTTTAATTAAATTTTGAATAGGTACCTAATAAGAATGATGATTTGATATGATTTTAGTTACTAACAACGACACGGTTGGCGCAGTGGTTAAGCGATTGACTGCTGCGCTGCGTGTCGCAGGTTCGATTCCCGCACGGAACAAATATTTGTATGATCTACATGTATTTGTTCCGAGTCTGGGTGTTTTTCTATCTATAATATGTATGTATTTACAAAAAAAATGTATATAAGTAGTTTATCAGCCATCTTGTTACCATAACACAAGCATTAGGTTGCTTGGCTTGGGACTAGATGGCGCTGTGTGAAATGTTCAGGGATATTATTATTATTATAGTTTTAAGACCAAATAATTAGTCTGAAATAAATAAATTTAATTTTAAAAGGAAAAAAAATGAAACCCTTATTTGCTTGGTAGTACCTTCACTAAAATGACTTCCGCAGTATGTTGGCACTATTTCCTTCTTTGAATACTATTTTGGCACTATTCCAGTAAAAAATTATCATTATCATAATGGAAAAATTCCATAGTGATTCCATTGCATTGTACATGTTTTTATGACGCACCAAGAATCCACGTGGAGCTTATCAGTTATCAAAAAAACCGATAAGCTTGTAGGAATTGACTATGCATTCAGCATTCTTTGGCCTATTGTTTTTGGGTTCGGTGATGAGTCCACTCACGAGCTAAAAACCTTGCATAATCAGCCTACATGCTGGGACACAGGCCTCCTCTCTGTGAGAGGGAGTGGGCCGTAATCCACCAGGCGGGGCCAGTGCGGGTTTTTGTTTCTGACGTACCGGTTTCCTTAGTATGTTTTTCTTTACCATTTTCAGAGCAGTGCCGATGAAATAATTTAAGTACACAAAGTAGAGTGCCTGTCTGGGTTCGAAACTACGACTTACGACTCGTAAGTCGCGTCCTGCTCTACCTCCACCGAAAAGTTACGCAAAATTCAAAATCCTTTTTCTCGTGAAATAAGAATCGAAACGTTTAGAAAAGACCTATTTCATAATCGTGTGGTTTCGAACATACTATGTTGGTAACACTAAAATATATCTATCAATTTTTTTTAAACCTTGCCTTTATGTAAGTTAAGTATCTATGCTCTTGACAGTACGTCATACTCTTCAAATTCAATTGAAACCTCATGGTAGGTTTCGAAACACCTTACCTAATTGCTAAAGCCCTCTACTTACACGGTTAAAAAACCAGCAATTAATTTATATTCTATCTTTTAAAAACGATCTAATCTGTGAAAATCTCTCAACGCTAAAACTTAGGTGAAGTGAGCTATCATTCCACCTGATGATTGACACTACTGACAGCAGTGACAGCTCACTCACTTCAAGCTTAGATCTTAATAATAAGTTAGAGTTAAATTGCTTATTAGTCTGTTAGGCTAGATTGTATTCAATTATAAAGTTCTTATTAATTGATAATTCAACAAAAAAAAAAATAATTTGCCAACATAAATCGCGATTAAAACTAGATTTGACTTGAGATAAGACGAGATTCAAAACTGAGCTTTGTTCTAGAATAAGGACGTTAATAACTGTTTTACGTTGAGAATATTTACCGTACGTATATATTCAATTCCATCATAACATCACGACTGTGTATTCCCGAAGCGGTAGGCAGAGGTACACCCTCATATCGCCAGGCCATTACAATAGGGGGCGAGCCTAATGTCATTAATCCGACACAAATCTAGGCTCCGGACTGTTACTGAGAATTTCTTAATGGGAAAACCTAACATATAGTTCAGCCCCAGGTAGGGAAGGGGGGTCGAACCCCACGCTCAGTAGTTACTACTCCGAAGTAGTATCGGCCGAATGTTCGGCCGTTTCCTTCTACGAAGTTACAATTTAGATCGGTCGGTTCCGATCCTACACTCCTACATTTTTTCGAATAATATTGACTATGGTGCCGACCCAACTGAGCCGATCCGAACTTTTTTCAATAATATTCAGTTCGGCCATGTGTCGGTCCGATCCGAACATCCGCACTTTGCACTTCGGAGTAGGCTCCCAGGTGAAAGCGTCAGGGTAGCCTGCGAAATGTTATCTTTCGTTTTTTGCAATTTACTGGCCAGTATCAGCACCCTGATAGCGTATAACACTATCAATCACAATCTGAATCATATTGAAAAATACTGCTAATCCATTGCTTCATACCTTCGAAAAATTGGCCTGCTCAGCAAGGGAAATAACGCAATGAATGTAAGCCGAGCTGTCAAAATAAAAGCCATTGCTACTGGCCCAGTGGTAACGGCCGCGACTTACGTAAGAGTAGGTCGTAGGTTCGAACCCAGATATGCTCTGCCCTCTACTTTGTATAAATTATTTCATTACCACTGCTCTCAAAACGGTGAAGGGAAACATCGTGAGGAAACCGGCATGAGAACCAAAAATTCGAAGACTATATGTGACATCTACCAACCTGCACTGGGCCTGCGTGGTGGATTACTGCCTACTCCCTCTCACCGAGAGGAGGCCTGTGTCCCAGAGTGACACAGATGGTGTGTGGGACTGATTATGCTACTGTTAGTGTATTACGCAATTACCCCGCTGGTTGATCAAAATATGATTAGCAAAACCTGCAAATTGCAAAAAAAACTTAAGATATTTTTTAATGTTTCTGGCTTCCTTAGCGCATCCCCCTGGATATAATTATTTATTTAGTATCAAAATGAGCGTTAATTAGAGAAGTTTCTTGGAACCTAGACCATTAAAGTCTGAGCAGAGTAAATCAAGTTGGTCCAATCAAGTAAGTGGCTCCGTCAATCTGTAGGTAGGTACTGTCGTAACTTTAGTACTTAGCAGTAATTATCTTAAGTAGTGTTCTGCAGTGCAATTCTGTAACCATCTCACCGTGAAAACTTAGGCGAAGTGAGCGTGGAGTGAGCTGTCATTCCAAATAACGCTAGGGATTGACACTACTGACAACTCACATCAAGCTCACTTCACTTGAGTTTTCACGGTGAGATTTTTACAAAATCGACCGGCAGATGTGCTTGGTTGTCTATTCGTCCCACGGATATCGATGATTCGTCCCAATCTAATTAATGCAGCTTTTGCGAAGCCTATGTCTATTCATCATCTGCCTAGCCTTTTCCCAACTATGTTGGGCTCGGCTTCCAGTCTAACCGGATGCAGCTGAATACCAGTATTTTTCATGGAGCGCCTGCCTATGTGACCTCCACACAACCCACTTATTGGGTATTGGTACGACTGGTTGTCAGTTTCGGGCACAGAACAGATAAAAGTATCTGTTCTGTGGTTTCGGGCTTTTGACGACGCGTAACGACTGTCAAAGATCTACGAATGACAGCCGGAACCAACGGCTTAACGTGCTTTCCGAGGCACGGAGAGTCTTGGTATGTAAAGATGGTCACCCATCCATGGACCAACCGCGGCAAGCACAGCTGAACCTGATCGATCAAACCGTGCGGCTTTTATTACTTAGCCACAAGCCCCTCTTGGTCTATGTCTATAGTGGCCAGGTTACTTACCATGTCGTTTTTGTTTATTATATTTTGCAGGAGTTTACTGGATGCGGGAAGCACAGAACCGGTCGAAGTGGCGCTGCTTGGGGAGGCATATGTCCAGCAGTGGACGTATGTCGAAATGATAATGATGATGATATTTTGCAGGAGTTTGTGGGTTTTGTCCTAGGAGCTGTAGAGGATAGTCTATTGAAACTGTTGATTATAAATGATTCTTGGGAGTGATATGAAGATTCGAATGACGTTAATGCGACACACGCTATTTCGAAAAACTTTACGAGTGGTACGCCAGTTCGAAAACACATTGGGTCGAAAACTGTTATATCGAATGACGTTATAGCGACGCACGCTATTTCGAAAAACTGTTTGAATGGTATGCTAGCACGAAAGTCTTGGTATCAAAATCCACTGTTGCGAATAGCTTATTCCAATCTGAATTTGTCTGGGGATCGAACTCGCGACCCCGATAAAGCCTTATCTTTCTATTGGGTTTGGGAAACAAGAGCCATGAGAAGTATTATGGTGGTACTCATTACTTTTGGTAATTAGTACCACCTATAATTTTGATGTGTTGATTTCTTTGTTATTATTATACTTATAAGGAAATTAAAAAGTTGACTTAAAATAATACACACACATTGGGTCGAAAACTGTTATATCGAATGACGTTATAACGTCATATAACAGTTTTCGACCCAATGTGTTTTCGAACTGGCGTACCAGTACCGTAAAGTTTTTCGAAATAGCGTGCGTCGCAATAACGTCATTCGAATCTTCATATCACTCCCATGATTCTTAGGGTAACCATGGTCTGAGATTGACTTTGTTATGGAATTTTTAATTTCTCAAGTTCTCAACAGCAGTCCGGAGTCTGGTTCGTGGTAATAGGGTCGTCCGCTATCACCTCTGCCTACCCCTAAGGAAAAATAACATACAGGCGTAATGTTTATTATCTAGGGTGGCATTAAAACTGATAGTTTTTCAAAACATGCACTTGATTAGTTTTGTGGGTGATATAATAAAGGAATTCCAATTAGAAAAGTTTTCTTAAAAATAGGTTCCGCTTTGGGTTTGAAGTCCGAACCCTAAAAGCATGCTGATCTGATGATAATCATTTGGTGTATCGGTTCGACACTCGAACAGCCAGGCCATGGAAAATAAAATGAACAAGTAATATAATATCTATGTAAGTAGAAATATTTCCACTTAATGAACCTGTCAGAAAAAAAGGCTATCTTAGACATTTCAGGGTGGTTTCCCCCTATGATATGTTCGTTCTTTCAACCCTGACTCACCATGTTTTCTTGGAATGTAGTGTAATAATAATGTAGGAATAAGTTTATTATCTATGAGGTATATACTTTACTTACTATCAAAGAGCTTTGTACCTATAGGTAGTGATAATTAGGTTACCTAGTCAATATGTAACACAAATACTTATTTGTAATGACAATTAATTTATTATATCCTACATTGTAATATAATATCGTAATTACAATGTTTACGCTTTCATCGCCGAAGGTCGTGTTGATAAAATTAACAACCTCATTTTTATCACATAAACAATTTGCAACATAACAAAGGCGAAGCAGTCCACATGCATATCGTGCCTACTGTACTTAGTATATCAACCGATATATGACTTGAATAAACAATGAAAATATTTGCTTTTATTGGACTAACTTTATCAACGTTAATCAACAGGTTGCCTTTAGACTCATGTATGCTGTCTAATGAGGGTACTTGGACCATTTTGTTAATGCTAAGTCTGTTCCTGCCTAGTCTCGTATGCTCGCAGCTCGCAGCACATTGGTCGGCCACGGTCGCTCAATAGCACCGACATATATGCAACTTTGCTCGCAATAAATTACAATATCGATCCCGTTGCCAAGTCACGTTCAGGGTGTATACCTATTGTTTCGGGAGGTGTAGATTTGAGGCTACAGCACGTCTACATGGTGGACCAGTACATAACTAATACAGCTTTTTATATCGACCTCCGTGCAATAAAGTTAATCCAGGTCCTGTGTAGTGTAATATCGGACGGAGGGCTGCGGGGGGGTAAACCGGCCGGCGCGGTGGCCACCTGTCGCCGCGCGGTGGCGCGCGTGTGCCCCCCGGGCCGCCGCGCCCCGGCCCCCGGGCCCCGCGCCTCGCGCCCCAGGCCCCGCCCGCGCCCCTGCACCCTCGACGCCGCTGCGCGCGCTTCTCCCTTCTCTCGAATCATTCGTTTCGCGACGCGTAAACTTGCCGGCCGGCCTCCGTTGCACTCGCCCGGGCTCATTCCTATCGCGTCCGCTCGCCGCACCGCTCCGATCGCACCACCTAGCCGAACACCTCGCCATCATGACGGAGAGCACAGAAACCCCTGCGGCAGCTGCGCCTGAAAAGACCCCCACTGAGAATGGAACTACCGAGACCCCGCCCGAAGAGACCCCAGAGAAGGCAACCGAAGAAAAAGAAAAGGAGACTCCTCCACCCAAGGAGATGCGCGCTGTCGTCCTCACCGGCTTCGGCGGACTCAAAACTGTCAAGATTCTGAAGAAGCCTGAGCCCACTGTCGGAGAAGGCGAGGTCCTCATTCGTGTAAAGGCGTGGTGAGTACCCTTTACATATCCTAACTTAAAATCAGTATTAATATATAGAAAAATTTAGTTTCATACCAACACTTCGACATATTAAAAGACGTTGCGTTTGAATATTTCTTCGTTCCATGATTGATTTTTCTTTAGCAGCCATTAATTGTGAAATATTAAGTAAACGACCCTTGTTATTCTACAATCATGTTGGTCTTGAAGAACGTGCTATTTTTTACACCCTATTAGTTTTTTTTTCATTGTGTTGGATGATATTTTTTGGGAGGCCGGTGTTCTCCGTGTAGTGTACCCACTTAGCCGTTGTCTGCGCGGACGGGTCCCGTTCGTCCATCGCTCGCCGCGTCTTGGGCTCTCGGCTACCTCATTAACATCTGCCTCCGTCGAGATGCACAGCTCATGCACCGGACCGATTGAAATTTCTGCACGCACACTGGCACCCACTCCCGATCGTGCGACGCGCCCTAAAGCGGATTTACACTTCGTCGACCGCCCGCCGTCGATGCGACGACCAACTATTATGTTTATGTGCTTGTTTCAGCCTCTCTCTTACTTGATGTACAATATGTTTACATAGCCGTGTTATTTCATTCGATTTCGCCAGATTATTTATTCAATAGGCTATGGAAATTTGTTTTCAATCTGCATCGGAATAACTGCATGCATGTGCGCACCGGAGCGCGTCGCTGCGTGGACGCTGCGTCGCCGACGGTTGTAACAAATTAATGTTATTTTGTCATTCGAAGCCCGAGCGAACCGAGTTCGTGCGAAAGGGAGTTGAGCGCCTACTGACATTGTTCTTTGTTCGTTTTTATCGCTCCACTGCTTCAGATAATGCAACGGACGAGTCGCGTCAACGTGCTACTTGCAACCGCGACACATGAGTTATCTGCCACTTTTCTCGTTAACGTTAACTGCTTCGTTAGAGGCTTAACAAAACACTCACTTAACTGTGAAGTATTTGTTTCGTTACACCACAAACGTTTAGTCATGAATGAGATACTTTTTTATGAGAGGCTACTTTAGGATAAGGTCAGACGTTCAACGGCTTAGGAAGTTTGATAAGGCAGGCAGTTTTTTATTTTTTGCTTGCTCCAAATGTTATCAGGAATTTTATCAAGAAAGCTCTATCTCTTGGGTTCCAAGAAGAATTTCGGGTGGAAGAATTCGAAATGTTTAAGAAGCTTTTAAAGGTTTACAATCCTATTGTAATTTTTTGTAGTATTGTCTTAGGACATGTACTAAAAAACTTGGCATAGAATTTAAGTTCGATTTAGGTTCATGATAAATAATTATTACGAGGAGACTGCATGCGCAATAGAATGGTACGGAGGCGTATGACTATGAGAGATGCAAGGGAGGAATGGAGGCGAGGTGTGTAGGTGCAGTGCGAGGTGCGAGGCAGGGCCGGCCAGGGCGCATCCCCGCGCGTGCTAAATATAGCGCGCTTATCGTCGACTTACTATGTAAATGACCGCGACATAGCCGACGCCATCTGCCGCAAAAATATTAACTGACTGGTTGAGTCCCGGACCGGTACCAGTACGAGTTTGCTCTCTAGCTTTGAGCCGCAAAAACGTGTGAGTTCCGCCTACATGGCGAGCGAACAATCCAAGTTTAGCGGTTTACAGTCTGGCAGCTCTGGGTCATTCCTTTGTGAGAATTTGTAAGTAAATCGGTCATTTGTCGATTACCACAGCAGGAATGTGCATAATACTGTCACTGTCAGAAGAGGCGACTCCCTTCCACAATGTATTACCTTTCTCAAGGTTCCCAGAAATTTTATCAGTCTTAAGAATGATGATAGATGATATTATATGGGATCTATTGCAAAATAAAGACGGATTACAAGAACCATTAAATAAATCAGACGAAATGTACAACGGAATTCCAAACGCAGTAAACCATTGATTCCTGGTATTTCAGGATACGACCAAAAGCTTCACAGCAAAGTTCTCGTCAAAATGAATGCTCTCTAGAGTCCAGTGCGATTTGATACGAAACTCGTTTCACGGATGATGGAGGTCCGATTTCTACATTCCTTGTTATCGTCATATCTTCGAAACCGTTTAGAGTTCGTTGCAATTACAACGGATTTAATTGTACGAGTAGTTGTAATCTAAATTGTATAAATAAACACAAGACTGAGGCTTCTGGTAGAAGGGTTTTGAGTAAATCCTGTCATAAATCACGCAGACAGTGAATCCACGAATGAATACTCGTATCTGAAACTTTGTTCGAAGTCACGCGCAGACACATAAATTTTACTTACCTATGTCTTGATAGTCTCGTTGGGTACCGAAGTTTAAAAAGTTGGAAAATTATAAGGTACCTATGTCGGAGTGTGTTGAACCGCAATTAAGGAATCGTTATATTACATCAGTAGTTTAAAACTATACAGACCTGTATTAAAGTCACGCAGTGGTCACTCGCTAGGGTCACCACGCTCTCAAAGAGACACCCCGTTCAAACACCGTTAAGTGATGGTAAATATTTAACAAAGCTATTAATGAGCTGTAAATTCTGACACGTGGTGATTTGGTTTACACGAAGTACTACAATATTTACTTGTATTGCGGAAGTCCCTTGACAAAGCCGAGCTCAAAATGAACAATGGTGTTTTTTTTTTTCTAATTTTCCAGAAGCTGGTCAAGTTTATCGTACGCAAAAACGTTTGATAAACAGCGGTCTAAAATAAATGATACGTTACAGTTTATAGAATGATAAAATTCATCTTATTACGATACGGACGTGAGTGGCCCCGGTGCATAAAGGGATCGCTTTCGTGCAGCCGCTTTTTCGGCTAATATGTTTTGTAACACAACATAAGGGATCCAATGAATAACGCGTCATTATTTTCAATTAGGTCAAGCCGGTGTCAGTAAGAGATGTCTTCCAAGAACAATGGTTGTACTCACGCCTCGGATAAGTGGCTTTCTTTTTATATGGAGAGTGCTTAATTGTATGTGGAGATGATGGGATATGTGATGGCTGGACTTTTGTTTTTTGTTCCGTCCATGTGCTCTGGGCGTCTGGCCTACATCATTTCGAACACGAGTTTATTTTGGGGTCAGGGATATCGTAAATATCAAGGATTCAACTGTGTACTTATCAGTACAAGATCGTGGTACTTTTTGTATCGAAAGTGCAGTGTTAATTGCTCACATCCTTTCCTTTGTTGGCGTATCAATTTAAAGCCTAAAAATAACATCTGCCCCTCGAGTACAGGGGCCGGGCTCTATGGTATAAAGTGCAGTATTGTGCATTTTAATGGGCTCCGAAGCCGCATAAGATGGGAGAGATGAATTTGTTTATTACCCTCTTCCTTATTGAGAGCGTCTGCGCGAGATAGCTCTCTTCCTATGAGTCACTAGAAAGTTATGTTCTTGAGCTAACTCGATTCAAATAACTTGCTGTGGTACCTGACTGGGACCGAGTGGGTGGATTCGCTTGATTCAGTACCGTACTGGACACTATGGCTGGTTTGTGTGTTTCATTTGATACCCCCTGCCTTCAGACGTCTGCCTTCTGGTTTAACAACTCTCTTGTATTCAATAAACTGCAAAGGTTATTTTCATTGCTTTTAACTTTTTAAGTTAAGTAGTATAAAAGAACAATTTATTGTTATTATGCGTCCATTGAAGTCAATTTGATAATGGGGGTATATTGTGTTCTTTTATTAAGTTATTATTCATCATAATGGTAGCTTTATCAAATGATTATTGCATTCAGTGCCCTCATAATTTATTAATCTCGATTAAATTGTCATTGATATGTGATCATCAGTGTGATCACTATTTCAGTAATTAAACCTGTAACACCTATCCAACTTGTACAGACGCCAGCACATCAAGCTACTACAATCTGTCAGATTTCTTTAATAGATTTTCGACTTTATTGCTAAAGAGTTAGGTTCAAGGTTGATTGGGAAAATCTGACAGTTTCGGGTAGGTTGACCTGCTGGCGTCCGTACGTTCAAAACAAACTATAATTTGTGGTATAATAATAACTACGCCTATTATTATATTCTTATTTTTATAATAACATGTTATCGTTGGCGTGACCTGTGGGATACGGTCCATCCATCAATCAAACATGATGAGAGACGGCGTTGCTACATGTGCACGTTAAAGCTTCACATCAGGCTAATTGTTCAATAGTTTGTTGTTTTAACATTATTTCATTTGCTGAATAATTAGTGTGTATGAGTGCTGTGATGCGTCACGACCTTATTCCCGTATTACTTGCAGAGCCAACTTATGCAGATGAGTCAGAGCAAGTTAGGCTATCACGACTGACTCACCTAACAACATAAATACGGAGTTAATAACGTTATCCGTGATTTGTAGGTGATCCTTTCAATTAGGGCACTTCATAATACAAACAATTTTGACCTTCACCAGTTTTTGCCCGTTTCTGGAGTAGGTACTTACCCTTCTTGCAGAAGTGTAAAGCCGCACTGAGATTATATAATGCTGCCATTAAAACTACACATGTGATTAGTTTTGAACAAGGATAATTGTTAATTAATCCCATTAAGTATCTAGAGGATTCATTATTGCTAGCTTCGGTAGTGTGTGTTGTCTTTTGCATTGCACGTTAAGGAAAAGCGTCAAATCAGACCACATGGAAGTAAACAATGTTATTAAATCCAGCATATTTTGTGATTTAACAAATTCCTGTTTGCTTTCAATTTTGTAAACAGGGAAGTTGCTTGAGTGTTGACACGTATGTTCGGCCATTATATTCATATTACTCGAAAACTTGTACTTGTTGGAAGCTGTAGCTATAACATATGCTGTCTCTATAAAATCCATCGTCGGACAGCAGATGCGGCAGGCGGGGTCGCGCCGGCCCAACCGCCGCCCGCGGGCACATTGTTCGCGGAGTCAACGAACTTACGAAAATGCTCCTTCGCTTATTGTGCCCATAATCGAATCAAGTCGCTACTGTATATGGTAGTAAACACGTCGCATACTTTTATCTTTTTTGGACAAATAAAACACTCGTGACAAAATATACAACTCCAGAACATTCGGCAAGGTTTTCTGGAAGCAACAATCTTCTACCTTATTGAATCTTAATCTGTAATCAATCTTGTGGCGAGAAAGTTTCGCCTCTATGGTTTTGTCCATAATTTTGCCGTCGAAGAGAGTAAGCTTACATCAGTCTCGTTATTTATCACATTTTCTATCCATTATGATCTCAACAGCCGTTGCTTATGTTCTAGATTGCTTAGCAAATTGAATTGGAAAATCCCGTGACTCGATTCTGCATGAAAAAGGGGTGTGGTTGCGTTATACTCGGGTGTCGGCTAGGTGGTGTGCGTCGGGCTCGGGGGCGGGCGAAGGGTGCGGGGGTGAGGGTTGCGAGTGCTTCTGTAATGTCTGGCGAGCCCGGGGCCTGGGGCCGGGGCACGGGGCGCGCGCCGGATCAATACGGTGCGTCCCCTACCCGCGCCATACCGCCCGACCAATCTCCGCAGGCCCTACGTCTTTCGACGCCAGTGCTTGTTTTTTTATAGCTCCCATTAACCATGCTCTTCGATAAATGAATAAAAGCATGTGTTGGTATTTTTTTTAACCACGACTACGGTACTAGTGTTCTTATTTTGACTTATTTCACGAGTAGGTACTGTTATCGCAGTCGCCTTTACTTCAATTATCTACGAAATTGTGTTCCCACGTGGACGATAAATTAAAAAAAAGTGAAGCAGCGCTAACTTGCACTTGATGTCTGCAAATAAAAGTTATATTGATTTAAAATTAAGGATACAATACAATCAAAAAACAGGTTTTAAATAGGACAATTCCTGACTACTCAATTACCCTATGGTTACCCTAATCCGGATTACGTTTCGTTAAATTGACCTTAATCTAAAGATTTTTAAATTATAAAATATATAATAATATGTCACCAATACAATCAGGTTGATAGACCAAACATAGTGGCAACGTATTATCGGAATCGTGACATATTGGGAATAACTCATCTAAAACGTTATCTGTCCCAAAAAAACAATAGACAAGAGGAGGTTGAGTTAGTGGTAGCTCCACAGTAATCTGCTCAAAGCCAGTGGGCCGTGGGTACATCGCAGACGTGTTTAGAGTACAAATTCCTGTAGCGAAGTCGTTGCGGATCTATATTTAGTTAGGTAAGCAGTAAGGGCACCCTCTCGTACAGAATCGACGCACGCCCTAATATGCTTCGTTCCGACACCTTTTTGCTTGCCGGCTTTCGGTTCGGCCACTATATGATATTCCGTTTATTACCCTGCGAGCGACGCGTCACGCTGTGTAGATGACTTTTTGCCGACCCGCATATGTTCCATATGAGGGTCTGCTACATTGATTTCGGTTATTATAGCTTTGTTAAAAGTTATACGGTTACCGTAATGTGGGAGGCTCGGTTTGTTTGCTTTTACTTTCATGTAACATTTATTTTTATTTGAATGCTGGTTTTATTCGTAGCCATTTAAGAGAGTTTCTGTTTAGAATCAAATCGGAATTGTATAGCAGTTCTTATGAATTTGTTATTTTCAGAGGGGTGGCCAACGCAACAAGTTTTATTAGTCAACCGAAATGTCTGCTATTTGAACTTGAAGTTACCCTTGTTTGTTTTCTTTATCGTTCGATCTTCGGAACACAAGAAAGAAGATAGTTTTTATGGACAAGAAATGATTCATGGAAAGCTATTGTTATATTTACCCTGTTCCGTGTATTTACCGATGTAACAAAGATGTGGAAAGCAAATAAAACCAAGACGGACACAATCTTTGAACGAGATGAATATTGAGATATATTACTGTCTGATAAACTCTCTCATCGACTATTGCAATAAAATGAGTCTTGATAAATAAATAAGCACGAAGTATAAAAGCTCCTTACATCGTAGCGAAAGCCAACTTTCGCTCACGTAGCTTTTCTGTAGCTCCAATGAAAATTACCTATCCAAGCTTAACAGTAGGTGCGAAGGCAGTTGGAAGTACAAAACCGAGAGCTATTATCAGTAATTGTGTAACTCACATTTTGAAAGCGATAATTGCAGCTCTGAATCGAATTCTTGTCTGTTTTATAGAGCACGGCAGTGCGTGGCTAATGCGTGTGCTTAATGTGGAGTGGGCAACAATTTATGAAATGGATGCTACGTACGAGGCCGGAGAGCCGCTTAATGACGGCTCAATTGAAATTATTTAGTCACCCTAAAGTTAAACGTTGGACGTTCAGCCATCTGCGGAATGCAAGTTCACTTCCTGAGTCGACAATTAAAGCCGATGACTGACGTACGGACCGAAACATCGCTGACATGGTTAACCATTAGCATATAACTAATGAGGTTGCAACTACTTGCACATTACAATCAGCTCCGTCCACCATAACATTATGTAATTTTATGCAAGACAGATTTTTGAGTTTATTTATTCGTGGCTGTATTTGCTGTTATTTATTAAATTCTTGTAAATTAAGCACTATATTAAGTATGGTTAAGCAAGTATTTGCTTTGTCTTGTGGATTTCCATTTGTTTGTGAAGCAACTAGCAAAGCAATTAACCACCACATGTTGCGGTTATTTCAATATGTTTCAATCTCCCGTAGGAATGCATTTCAGGGGGTTTCAGAACAGAATATGCTGAAGTTGAATGTGAAAGAAAGCGTCCCAAACTCAAAATGTTCATTTTTGCCTGATTCGCTTCAGTTAATCCTGCGGTCTCCTCTCAAACTTTCACTCATTAACGTGTGGTAGTTGTTTATAAACGAAAAGTAGACATTAATTAGAAATGTCATTTAAACTCAATTTGGGGTGCATTTATCAGCCTAACATTATCACCATCAGTTAATTACAGCCGTAATAGTAAAGCGGGTGTCACACGCGGCTGGCTTGCATTCTCGTCATAGCCACTGATCGGAAGTCGATAGCTTCGTCACGCGTGTCATGGTGTATTCATTCTGGTCAGCGTTACGGCCCGCTGGCCGGATATTAACGCTTTTTTGAACCACCTCAATTATTCCTTCCGAGCCTTTGATAACCTATGCGTCCCCACCAAGTAATTTTGCAGTTATTCGGTCGCATTCCTTTCCTGAGAGCAGTGGTGGCCAAGTGTAACAGCCGCGACTTACGAGTTGTAGGTCGTAGGTTCGAACCTAGACAAGCGCTTTTCTTTGTGTTTATTAACTCATCACCACTGCTCTCAAAACGGTGAAGGAAAACATCATGTGAAAACCGGCATGTCCTAGAACTAAAATTTCAATGACATGTGACATCTGCCAACACGCAATGGGCCCGCGTAGTGGTTTATAGCCCGCTCCCTCTCGAAGGGAAGCCTGTGTCCCAGCAGTGGGAACTTTAATAGCAGGCTGATTATTTGTATTCCTTTGTTTTGCTGGTGGAACCCTTTTTTATTCTTGAGCCTTATCTGGCTCTGCTCATGTTACTGCCTGCATTTTAGTACGAAAAAGTACAGTAGTTTCGCCCGCGTGGATGTCAGAAATGATCCCACGGGAACGTGCTACCGGGACAAAAAGTAGTCTGTATGTCCTGTATGTCTTTCCCCAGGATGCCATCTATCTCCTTGCCAAATTGTATCGAAATCCGTTCTGTGGTTTAGACGTGAAAAGGTAACATACAGACAGAGCTATTTACGAGTTTATCAACTCCGCTGACTCTGGTGTTCTGGACCCTTTGATTTTTACGGGGTTGACTTATGATCGGTCTTATCATGATGGGCATGAATTCATGATTAGACCAATCATAGAAAACGTTATATATTTTTTACACCGATTAATTAACACTATGTAGGTATCATGTAAGTGTGGCCTAGTTGCAACTATTTATTGTATTTTTTCCTTTGTTTAACTGCATGTTATGTTCACTTGCATGTGGTCTGTTTCTAGATATAAAACAAACACTAAACGTTGGTTTTAATTAAATTATAAGGTCATATTGTATGTCACGCTAACCATTAAGCATTGTGACATAAATACCTTATTGTGACCCTATTTGATTAGGTAAGTATCTAGGTTCTTTATCTCATGAAACTAAGTGCTAAGTTACCACATATAAGTAAGAATCTTAGGGAGGCTAATTATTATACCATGTTTTTCGCCCTTAGTTTTAGTTAGAGCCACAACCACCTTACTCCTACGAAAATCTGGATATCGAGTTCACTGCAAATCAGAACGATTTTCGTTTTTTTTCGCCTTTATTTAATTAAGAGGCTATGTCTTTCGTGTCATGACGGGAGAATACCAAGATGAAAAGGACAATTTCTTTGCGATAAAACGGGAAAATGGCAGGATGAAAATAATTTAAATAATAACTCATTCGCGCGTTGGAATTTCAAAGACCGCATATTCAACACCATATACGAATACGACCTACTGAATAAACATTGTCTTAGTACATAATAAATAACGACAATTGTTTTAATTATCATGCAATGAGTCCACCGACCACATAGATGCGTCAGGGCGTAGGTTCAGGCGCATTGAGCGATCGACCCAGCCAGCTCAACTTCCGGTGCCTATTTTATAAGCTATTTTATAACTTAGATCTCGGCAACTCGACGTCGATTCATGTCAGTGAAGAATACAAATGAATCAGAAAGTACGCGAATAAGGAAATTCCATTCGGTGCAGTGGTACTAGTGGAGGCACATGTATGATGATAAACTATTAGTATGAGCTATTCCTATTCACAAGTAGTCTTTGTACGGGCTGGGAGGTTGTGAGTCACCGCCATAGCTCGCACATCTACACAGTAATAACACCCTTAATTAACACATTTGTATGTAATGAGGAATGAGCTAATATTTGTAATCTGAGACAATGAAGCGTTTCGGTAGGTCGGTTTTTCGGGAAGGGCTTTTTTATTTGGAGTTTTTGTAGTTCGCTGTTCTTTGCATGTTTGGGAATAGGGATCGGGGATCCCAAATCCCGGATTTAGTTTTTGTCGTGTTGCCTGTTGCATTCGGGGACAATGTTTTGAATTAGTGAACTTGCCACGTTTCCGGAAACCGAAATCCGGATTAGCTCATTTATTGTTCGTTTATTTATTTACTTATTTAAATATAAGTATACTTTATTGTAAAGTAAACCACAAAAATACTTAGCATAAAAAATACATTAAACACCACAAAATATACAACGGGCGGCCTTATCGCATTACTGCGATCTCTTCCAGGCCAGGGCTTGTTAACGTTACCAAATAACAAAATAATTACCGTTAAGTAACGTTAATTTCAATTTGATACCTTAATAACGTTAACAAAAATGTAACGTTACTTGATCACATTACCAGTAAAATAACGTTAATTAACATTAACGCAAAATACATCAGTAACGTTATTTTTACCGTTAATTTAGCTACGTTGCCGTTCCGTCTGTTTACATTTTTGTGCCCTCGCGCGGGCGGCTCGCTTAGCATTGGAGTAGATGCACTGTTGCCGCTCTGCCACGCGCTAACCGCGCCGCCTGCGCCGTCGCACTATGGGACAGAACCGTGCCGTCTAACCGTCTCAAAAATCTGTAACTTTTTTGTTGGTTGAAGTAAATAGCTGAAATTTAGCACGTAGTATCTCCAGAGTATATACAATCCAATAATGACACATTTATTGTCAAATGTTTAATTTATAATATTTAAAAAATAAAACAAAAATAAAACAATTATTTTTTTTTTTTAAATAAACCATTGTTTGTTTAAATTATTGAATTATAATTTTACAGTTTTATGATATTAAGGACACAGATTACACAGATACACAGATAGATTAGATTTTTTTTTATTAGATTTTACAGTTTTATGGTTTTATGTTATTTTATATTACATACAAAAAACCTACATTTAAATAAATGACAAATATGATATAATAATCCACTCTCACCCTAAAAATATATTTTACAAATTTATGTACGTAATTACTTCTATTTAAATATCTAAGAGGTTCTTAGCTTCGTCTAACAATTCCTTGGAAATAGTGACTGATGGTTTTCTGATACTTGATATATAAGGAACTGACGTAAATAGAAGATAATGAAATACCGTCTTGATTCGTTGCGGACCTAGAGCATTTTCTAGCGGGATGCAATCTGATTTTTTTGTAATCTTTATTACGAAATTCTTGGGCATTCCCAGATAAATTACCAACAGGCAGAACAGCAAAATGTCTTATTATACTTTCCCCATGTATTAAGATTTGATGTACTAAAGAAGGCATATTATACCACAAATATATTTTGTTACGTACAGTTGTGCGGTTGCGCGAGTATATTCACCAATTTTTTTCTGGATTTACAGCAATACCGGATGCCAAAGTTTGAAGAATAACATAGAACCTTTTAATAAGTTCCTCATCAACTCCTGTAATTTCTGAAGCGCAATAGTAGTTCTCAAAAAAAACGCTGAGCTGAGCGTACGCAATACGCCGAGCTGTATTACCGTCATTGCTGTTTCCACTTCCTTGTCGGGCATATCAACGTGTAACCCCATTCGGCTTCGAAACAAACTTTGTACAAGCTTTTGCTTGTCTTCTTTACTTTTTTTATCTTCTGGAGTTCTCGCAGCCCATTTTTTAAATGAAAGGTTATATGAAATATGTCAAATTAAATCCATGCACCTGCCGATCGATTCTGTAAAAATCTCACCGTGAAAAGTTAGGTGAAGTGAGCTTAGAGTGAGCTGTCAATCCCTAGCATTAATTGGAATGACAGCTCACTTCACCCAAGTTTTCACGGTGAGATGGTTACAGAATCGCACTGCAGATCCACGTGTGCTACGTAGACAAACCATATTCGTAAGTGTTTATATTATCTGGCTTTGATTCAATCTTCTCCAAATTATTCATTTCGCTTGGTTTAGCCCCACACACTGTACACACAGCTCCAGAACTTGTGTCAGTTAGAACTTGTGTAACTTTTGCATCCACCATACATAGTTAGAAATAGGTCATGACTTATTTCAATTACCTGCCTTGTGTATCTTTGAAATTTGCAAATTATTAATTTGACCCCGAATATCACCAACCAGGCAACCACTGATCGGATTTTCTCGGCAATAACGAATAGAAAAACAAGCCGGATTTTGCCTAATTACCTCATTTGTTTCTGTGTCAGTCTGTTTTGGTGCCAAAGACGCTATAAATAAGTTTGCATCTGAGACTAAGTTACTCTCATCTGTTAAAACTTGTTTATATTCACTTTGCCCCGATGAAGCATCACATCCCCACTTGGTAAAAAATTTAAGAGTTTTTCTTGTTGAGTTGTAAACATTTTCAATCTTTAAAATGCGAGCAGAAGTGTGATCCAGCAAATCTTGTAGATTTACTTTAGCACTTATATAGGTTATTTCAATGCTGGATGGTGGAGGATAACACAGTTTTTTGGCGTTCGTCAATATATTATATGATGGCAATATGTCGAAGTTTTTGTTGATCAGATTTGCTCGAAGTAATCCGTATTGTGATGTCGAAAGATCTAAATCTACAAATATACTTATAGCTTCATCCACCGTAAAATCTGTTGCATTGCGACTTTCATGCAATAATTTTTCCTTCATGATCCTTTTTTCTATCACAATTCCGCATCATTGAAACAACAGTAGCTTCTTCGAATTCTCCTTCAGACCGCAATCTTTGAACGTATGCATTATGTATATACTCGAGTCCATATTCTTGTACCAACTCCACATTCTTACTTTTTTTCGATTTCTCTGATAGATCTTCATAAGACTTTGGTGGACGTCCACGTTCTCCAGATGTTGTAGGTGTAATATCCATCGGTGCTTCTTCGAATTGTACCTTAAATTCACCGCCTAACCAAGATGTACTTTTAATAAAGAAACGTTCTTTAGTTCGGTTAGATTTGGTCCACCGATCGTTAAACGCTGTTAAAAGTAATTTTTGAATACGTTTCACAACTAATTCACTTTTTTTAGACGACAAATGGTGGTGTTCTTCTAAGTATTTTTGAATATCTTCTTTGTTCCATGATCAGTGAAAAATTCGCATAATACTCGTCGAGGCACAACAAATTCACTCATTTTATTTTTACTGCTAACTACTACTTTTTTTACCGAGGTTGGTGAAGACTATATTATGTCAAAGCACACTAAAGTACTGGTAAATGACAATGTAAATCCATAACTTTTATACTAAATTTCGTGTGAAAAAATATTATTATCTAGTGTCATTATCACGTTCCTAACCACTATCTATGAAGGTGGTTAGTAGTACTGATATAATGTGCAATAACAACTTTAACTACCATTTCCTCCCTTTTACTTACTTTTACATGAGAAACATGTAATTCACAAAGTGATAACAAAACATTAACCACATCTGACTGAACGATGAAAAAATAAAATACCTTACCCAATACTCCTACCTTACCTAAAGATTAAGTACCTAAATAGATAATATTATTTATGAAAAAAGGTTCAAAAGTAATCTACATATCCAAAAATCTCATCAATCAGAACTAAAATATTTTTTTGGGTATATTTTGTATTTTCCCCCCATCAGGCATTTTTCGTTTCATTTCAAAGGGGGCAGAGTCGGGCAATTTTTTTTTTTGCCTTGACTTCTATATCGGCTGCTCTACTATATGGTGGTTTCAAAATTACGACATTGGCAGACACTGCTAAAATAAAAATTCTATACCTGGTTGAATGTTGGTTGACCTATTATTGGCGACTGTATAAGTCTAATATTTCTGTTACCTATTGTTAAGAAACGCTGTATACATAAGCTGTTGTAACCTATAATAAATAAATAAATAAATACCTCTCCAGTTTTCACACAATTGTCCACTTAAATTATTTTTAAATAGAGTACTTCATAACCATTCTAACCATATCACACTTACAAATTAGCTGTGAAAATATGACCATGTAAACTGGTGGAATTGTGTTCTACATAATTGACTTAATTCTGAGCGTCAACTTGCAAGCCTTAGTCTAATAGTAAAAATGAGAAATAGTGTATTTTAACTGCTATATAATATGCATTGGACATTCAGTTAGACATGTGCATTAACAAAATATTCAATATAGAACATTACGAAAACCTATTTTTGAGACGGTATGCACGGTTCTGGCCCATAGTGCGACGGCGGATGGCCCGCCCCCGCGCACCTCGTCCCCCTCTACTTCAAAGTTCAAACTCTCTAGATTAACCGTTCTAAAAGTAACGATAAAATTAACGTTATTAAACAACTAACGTTAATAATGATTACCGATAAAATGGAGCAAAAATAACGTTAAATCCATTACCGTTATTTAAATATTAACGGTAACGCTGTCAAATGAAGGTAACGTTATGAAAATTTTACCGGTATTTAAAGCCCTGTTCCAGGCAACCTTAGAATGGACAGTGATTTTCCGGACATAAAATGGGACTGTCGTTGACCCGTTTGTGGTTATTAAAAAAAAATATCGTTGACTCTGGCAGTCTCGAGTCTCGGTTACAATTGTGGTTTTTTTTGCGTCGGTAGCGGTACTTACACAAATAATTTTTGGAAAAGAAAGTAAGAAGAGAGAGTGGACTTCAGCTCTTGATAAATGTTTTATGAAAGATTTACCACAATTTTTTCAATTGATAGGTATCAAAAACATAGATACCAATACCAAGTATACGGCTTGATATTGATAGACTATCATATTATCTAAATATTAAGGAGATTGAGAGTGGCCACTAATGACTGACACATAACATGACCTATTTCTAAAATACCCCTATATAACCCCTAGGCCTAATACCTATTCCTTCAGATTTCAGATACTTATCTGTTATATTTATATCCAGTGACGATATACGCTGATGAATGGTTTGTCGCCATTGACAAACCCATAAAAAATAAGTGAAAATACCTTTACCTTTTGACTCGCTACAATACAATACACCAAGCAATAAACATCTTCGTGAAAGACACAAGTTTGACGGAGTTGTAGTGGAAGCGATAACAGTCACTTCCAGTATCGTGAACACGTTCGGAACATGAAACATGAGCGCGGGCGGAAGGAGAGTTTCAACTTATACGCGGTACATACGCTGAATTACAATGATGTTCGCGCCCTCAAGTTTTCGTAGGAAACGCTAGACGCTGACGAATCGACTGTACGTGGTTTTATGTTCTTTGATGTTTTGATAACACGCTAGACTAGACATCGTAGAAGGTTTACTTTGTAGGAATGTGTATGTGAGTAGGTATCATTTTGAACATAACAGCACCTGAAATTGTCATCGCGGATTTCCCTATAACGGAGATAAATCTCAAATAGGAAGGAAGTTTCAGCGGTTTCAGCTGACCAGTGCCCATTGATATTTTTTCTAGGAATGTTGTGTTATTTCCTTGGTCTTTTGGATGGGTTTTAACCTTTAGCACCTGAAAAATTGAAATCGCGGGTTTCCCCAAACGTAAATCTGAAAAGGAAGGAAGTTTCAGTGGCCTGAATTCATGAATGATCACGAATTTTCTGCTTCATTGGTCGTTTGGACGGAATAAACAATCTATCGATTTGTCGAACTTGTACAAAGTGCAATCTAGACTAGAGCCAGCCAATTTTACTTTATTTAACTTGGCAGGTGGGTTGAGTCATAAAAACTACGACTACAATGTCTAAAATTGCAGACAGTGCAAGTGATCGATTCGGTTCAGCAGTTTTCACTGTCGCACGATGAAAACGAAAGTGCAAAGTTCAGAAAAGCAATTTCGTTCAAGTAAGTTAAGTGCGCGCGGCGTGGATTTCGCCGAAGTGCACTGGAACGTGACGCCCGACATCCGACTTGTGCAAGTTCCTCCACTGAACTGAACGAGCCACGAAACGTTGCAGATTGGAACAATCATTCTTTTCACGGTCCTACTGAAAATCGATCGAGGACTGAGAACCTCAGAACCAGAACATAATAAACGAATGTTTTCTCTCAAGTCTAAAAATTACAGTCTAGACGTCTAAGCATGCTAATGAACATGAATTTCTTATGGCAAAACTTTCCCTTGGTTGTGGGCTATTTGTAGTACTTACCTACGTACTAGCTACGTAGGTACCTAGAATGGTATAGGTACTTGGTATAGCGTGTTGGAAGCCGTCGCGTCGACGCCGTCGGCGACCCGACGCCTGACGCCGCGCCGCCGCCGCCGTTCGGTCGCGTCA
Source organism: Apamea sordens (assembly GCA_945859715.1). Taxonomy (NCBI): domain Eukaryota; kingdom Metazoa; phylum Arthropoda; class Insecta; order Lepidoptera; family Noctuidae; genus Apamea; species Apamea sordens. The sequence goes on from OX244002.1 coordinate 7,096,511, forward strand.
TACGATACCACCGCCAACCCCGATACAATTTTTAAATTACCCCGCACTGAGGGTGTTTATATTCATTCATTTTAATGACCATTCTAAATGATCGTGCACACGTGAGGGGGGCGAACAGCAACGCAAATAATAACATATTCAAAATTATTCTCGACATATCATTCTGCTAGTGTTCAATAAACCGTGAAGTTATTTGAATTGCGTGAATAGAAATTGTATGCAACGCAACGCATTAATCGCATTAGCACTTTGCTGGGGTTGTGTACGTGCGAATAGTGAAGACCCTTTCAGTAATCCTGAACTTCTACGTGATCCAATTAATTGCCGCAGGAGTTACCCCGGCCGTGTCGTTGTCAGTGCTATAATATGACAATATTTTATACGCACATTTCCTTATTAAATTCCATGTTTTACGGTTGCCTTTAATTACGAAATAACCTAGGTTAATAAACACCTATCATGCTAAGCTATAAGTATTTAAAGTTAACATTCAATGTTTTAACTCGTTTTTCTTCAAATTTGTGGAAATGGCTCCGTAATTAAGATAATCGAAGGAGGGCAGGGTTGATGACTCGCAGTTTGGCCTTTCGGCGGTGCGACGTCGTCGGTTTTATCGACCCCGGCCTTGACATAAGGAGTCTGAAACACGCGACTGGCAACCAAACTTGGAAACCATTTTCTAACATAATCATTTATTCAAGTGCCAACCACCCCACCGCTATTACCTACATGCTTTAATAGTGTGTAACAATTAAACCTCGCCAACTTAAACGCTAACCGTGCGTAGGTTCCAAGAATATTTCATCAGGGAACACATAATCGTCCTGAACGTAGAATTCGCGTTATTTATTTTCAAGTAGTGCAAGCGTCAACAAAAACTAGTCTACCTGCGCATGACGTGCTCGTAACGAACTATTGTTATAGAAGGAAGCCTTTCAATGAATGTTGAATAAACGGTCAGGTAGCGTGTGTAAAATTCGATACGAGCGAGGCTCGCCGGAGATTATCTCAGATTAACATTCCGACCCTTGGGTCCCAGGATCGTCGCCTATGGAGGACCAATGTAGGACAAAGCTTTTTCCATAATGAAACCGCAGAGCCCGCGCCCAATTTACCCAATAAAACGTATGCGGGTGACAGACGTGCGACAGTCGACACCGTGGCGACTGGCGACACATTCGACTCCCATGTCGCACTAATTACCCCGAATTGAAGGCTTCAGTATGCATTCATATCATATGATATGCTACGGGCACAACAATTTTTCTTTAACTCCTTCATGCGTGATACAATGTTATATTGCATACAAAGATGAATCATCATTTGAGTGTTTTAACAAAGGCGTAATATTTATAGAGAAATTATTCATCGAGGTGATTAATTTCCTTATTTGTTTGTTATGCATAATGACAGCTCAATTAATTAATCGAGGAAAGGGCCTAACAACGCACTACTCATAGTCAGCCATTGATAGTAAGTTAAGGACAAAAGTCCATTAACCCTTTCAGGATCATTAAAATGTAGGATTACTTACGCAGTTTGTACGGTAATAATAACTTAGAACATGTAGCAACATTTAACAAATTCGCAGCGTAGATCGTAGGCGAGGGTTACAATATAGCTACGCCTACTCACCCCAGAACAGCAACTATAGATCACTAACTACATATATTTACATAATACGCTTCAACTTACTAATGATTTCCGACTAGTCAGTGAATCGTGATTGAATTGTAAACATTTGGCGAGAAAATAGTTCGGAAAAGCCGGGAGAATGAGTAACTTACGCAAAGGTATCAATTATCTACCTACAAAAATACTAAGTAAAGAATTATAAGTAAGTTGCGATTTACGGGTAGTTTAATACCGTGTCGGCGCCGATGACAAACAATATCGAATTTCCGCTTTCACCACAATGCATCGATACTGGGAATGGGGTAGACGATGACTCATGAAAACACTGGAGGGACGCAGACAAGGGGAGGGCACTAAATTACAGTGTTTGCGTGTAGGTCTAGGTACTACCTACGTTAGGGCTACACTTTGGCTAGATTTAATCAACAAAATTGATTCAAAACAATTAGTTAAATAAAGACTGTGTTCATGTTCATGTAGGCACCTACGTGTACGTGTGAAACCTCTCGTATTCACATAATACTGTTGCTAGGTAAACTATGTTCGCTACCGTAATACGAGTTCGGAGTTTTCCAGCTTTCATTGTTTGTTGTTTCGTACACTATGGATATTTTCGGAGTTCTATTAGTCGACCAATGGCATTTCCTTGTTTAGTCGTAGTTAGAGGTACAATAGGCATTTGGAAAATTAAGCATTCGGTTGTTTTAACACAGCAGACGTTTATTACTTTCGTCTGTAAACTGTGAAACGATGTTACAATAAACAGAGTTTCTGGAAGTGTGCTTGGAGAACAGAAAATGGGACTTTTTGTATCGATTGTTTTTAACATTACATGCGGTAAATAAAGTGATGAAGATAACGGCGAAATTAGGGGTTTGGAATACTGGATTTCTTCAATACAATTCTAATGTCCTATGTACCTCTTGCCTTGACCGAGAGGCAAATACAAAGACTACCATTTTTTTACCCCATTTCTTACCTGTGCAAGTAGTAGTAAAATGTAACTAACTTTCTAAATAAACCACAAGATAATTAAAATACGCAGTTATTAAAACTTACCCAGATAAAAAACAGTTGGAAATATAATATGTACCTAATAGAATGAAAAAGTGACACTAGTTTCTACTGAAAATAAAATAAGATCCCGGTACAGATAGGTACCGGGATCCCGGGGTATTGAAAAATGACAAAAAAGGTCCGGGATCCCGGTATTGGAAGCCCTAAGCGAAAGGCAGCTTTAAAATACTAAGATTCATTTTACAGTAGCTGAAAATATTACTTTCAATCAAGTCCTATACATGTTTATGCAAGCAAATAAAACGGTTGTGTAGGTAAATGTATTGTACTCAGTATCTATAGGTACTTCGGTACTTCAGGGAGCTCCATCGAGACATATCGATCAGGGACGAGTAGGTAGGACGCCCGCAGTGACTGGATCCAGTATGGCTGCGTGCAATATTGTAACACGTGTTTAAGTCTTCGCAGTATTCTGCTGGTTTAGCAACGTGTTGTTAGTTTATACATTGTCTTATCTGACAATATTGCTGATCGTCATCTGTTTAAACTTCCGTGAGATACTGTTTTCAGTTCAATATCAGCGAGTTCTTTGTGTGTTCCTTTTGGCGTAGCTATCACTTTCATGTTTATATTTTCTTTCTGTTTGTCTTTTGTACGTTCGTGTGTTAAGGGAACCAGTCGTCTGTTATACTGTCGTACGATATGTGGTTCTGCAGTCTCAAACTATCTTTATGGCCCATTCCATTAACCATTCATCTTTCATCCAGATGGAAGACCTCGTAAAATTGAGCTTTCAATAATAAAAGCGGGACTTTTTTTATCGTACGCCATTGCACCACCAACTTTGACATTGGGAGTGAGCAGTGACTTAAATTAATCTAAATTATCGAGTCCTTAATGTGTAACAATAGTGAGGCCACCTAGGTCCTGCCATATTCATATTGATTGGTTCGTCAACACGTTTAAAAATTTAAATGCGGGCTTCTTTTTATTCTGTACGCGTGTTCTAGAACATAACAACAAATGGCTGCCGCATTCCTGACTCCAGTCTTATAATTAAGTAACTACCTACCTACGCACTTGTGTATTGATATCGTTCACGACGATAAACTTGAATGATTACTTGAATGATATTAATAAATTCAAATTGTATCGGTCGAGAACTCCATTTGGTGTTTTGACAGGATTAAGACATTGTTTGTAACACCATTCAGTAAACTAGTGCTTTTCAGACTATACATTATAGACTATGGATACTAATAAGAACGCAGCCTTATAGAACTAAGTTAGTATCCCACTGGTAGTTCTATAAGGCTGCGTTAAAGTTCTTAATTTTTAGACTGAACACGTCATACTTTACTCTCCATCTCTATCCACAAATAAGCATAATCAGCCAATAACGTTCCCACTGCTAGAACACAGGCCTCCTCTCGTTGAGAGGGAATGGGCCGTTAACCACCACGCGGACTCGTAATCCACAAATGCTTATCAATATTTTGGATGCGCAAGAATTAGTGACTCTTCTGCAAATTTGAACACCATGGAACATTACTCATTATTATCAGACGAAGGACGTCGATTGTTGAAAATAGGCCTCCCCTATGCGTAGCCACAGATGACAGTACTCATGTCGTACCCAAACTCATAAAGTACTAACTTTACCTTTATTTGTTCCAGCGGCCTGAACTTCCAAGACCTGATTGTGCGACAGGGTGCCATCGACTCACCTCCTAAGACACCGTTCATCCTCGGCTTCGAATGCGCCGGAGAGATCGAGCAGGTCGGCGAGGGCGTCACCAACTTCAAGGTAACAATGGAAACATATTTGTAACAACTACAAATCACAGGCTTGATACAGTGCAACCTCGATATAACAAATCGGAAGGGAACAAGTAAATATTCGTTATATATCAAGTACCTAATTCGTTAAACTGAGGTTTGTTATATTGAGGTTAGGTTGGTCTAAAATTTGTTATAAAGAGGTAAAAACGTGTCGAATCCTGTCGCGACTGAATCACGTACTATTGGGAACGTTATATAAAGGTTTTGGGTTGACAAAATTCGTTATAATTAGAGGTTTACACTTTTTTTTACTGTTGAAAATTCGTTATTAGGTTATTAGGTTGTTCGCAAAAAATCTTCGCAATGTAAAGGTATATTTTGCATTGACTCTTATGGACAACTCAAGGTCTCAAGGGGATTACGAAAAATACGTTAAATCGAGGAATTCGTTATATTGGCACTGTATAGGTAAGTAATGACCAGCGTGGACAACGCAAAAGAGGTGGATGTGACGTGGTGTTTTGTAGTTTCTGCCTAGCTGTATTCCCATTATTCCATTCTCAAAATAGGTCTATAATGAAACGTGAAAGAGGTACCTATTGTAAGAAGTGGTAGATATTTAAATACACACTACACAATCTCAGTCTTTTGTTTCTGTAATTTCCCCTTTGTACAAAATTCCGGAGACGTTGCAATTTCACCGCACTTTCCGCGAAGTCATTTCATGAAATTCTCGGGACATTCGGGCAGCCCTAATCTTAATTAGTTTCTCCGATACGTCTCCTTGTGCAATTCCTCACCATGACTATGTGAAATTTCACACGCCTTCAGAATATTAATTCGGTAATGAATAATACAATTAATGTGCAGAACAGAGTCCCTACTGGCTGCGAAATTATTTTAATTAAAATTTCTTCCTTTCCGTTGATGTTTTATCGTAATGATAAATTAATTACACTTCGTTCACTGCCTTGTTTGATAGTTTTGCTTAAAGTAAATCGGTCACGGGCTCTTGGTATATCGCAACGGATTGCAACTGCCGCTATTTCTAATTTAAGTTAAATTAGTTTTAATTGCAATGTCTGTGGGTAATAAAACTTCAGTTTCTATAATTGTAATAGACCTAGCAGCTAGCTCTGTTTTATTCCTCAATTTGCTACTCAAAACTTCATCGTTAACATTATCATGCCGTAAACGTTACTGTTGGGAAGACCAGAGAAACGATGGATGGACTTTTACCAATTAACAAAGTGACAACTCTGTAACCACTGTCGCACAATAAAGATCTTTGACTTTGACTTTGTGAAAGATAATATAGCCAGAAAGGGAGTGACACCGAGATGACGACTAATCTCTATTAGTCGTCATCTCGGTATTCCTTACTTCTCTAAGTAAGGAAGAAAAAAGAATGTTACCCTAAGTGTAACAACTATTTATTGTACCTGTGTTAACAAATGAATAAATGACTTATGACTAAGTAAATTGGAATAAGGGCGGGAGAATGATACAACGTCCACTGTTGATGTTGAGTATGGAATCCTTAGCTCATGGGAAAATAATCTCTTCATCATTACTTAACTAGTCCATGTTAAAAAGGAACATCTTCATCATGTTCCAAAATTCTGATTTACGACCTGACTCCATCAGCCGGTCGATTCTGTAAAAATCTCACCGTGAAAAGTTAGGTGAAGTGAGCTGTCAATAGTGTCAATCCCTAGCATTCGTTGGAATGATAGCTCACTCCACGCTCACTTGGCCTAAGTTTTCACGGTGAGATGGTTACAGAATCGCACTGCTGGTCGTAAATCAGAATTTTAGTTTATCAGTCGGGCAACAAAATCTACTACCGCATATGTGAAATCTACATCAAAGCTTTGTAATGGACGGCCCTATAAACACTTCTTTGTTTCCGCGCCTAGTGATACATTGTTATTTTTATACGATTTAGTGGTATGGGTGGAATTCATATCTATGTAATTCCAAATGATTAAGGGTATCTTTCCGTTAGTGGTTAACTTTATCGACCAATTTATCAAAGGATATTTTTGATAAATTAGTAGTCTTCTAGTATATTCTTGGACATTCTATTTTGCTATCCTGAATACCGTCAATTCATTAACTGATTCCCGACTGGCTCTGTGATCACTGATCACACAACCGCTTTGCCAGATTATGTAACATTGTTAATGACGATGCCGTCATCTGTTGGATATTATGTTGAGCTTGTGTCCTAAACTTACCAACATTTGCAACCAGGTTGGCGACCAAGTCGTGGCTCTGCCGGAGTACCGCGCCTGGGCCGAGCTTGTCTCCGTGCCAGCCCAGTATGTTTACGTACTGCCAGAAGGTATGACTGCCTTGGACGCGGTGGCAGTCACCACCAACTACGTGGTAGCCTATCTGCTGCTTTTCGAGATGGCTAACCTGACTTCTGGCAAGAGCTTGCTTGTGCACTCCGCTGGAGGCGGCGTGGTAAGTTAATGTTGCTTTATTTTTTATGTTTTCATTTCAGTAATATCTATGAATATATTTTAGAAGAAGGTTCCTCCTCTACTATAGCAATAGATTCCGGTATAAGTAATGATAATAATCCGGTAAGTAATGGCTTAAGGAAGTGATCTATCAACTGCTGTAGATACCTAATAAAAAATACTTTTGAGAAAAAAACGGGCATTTCTAGATGACAGTTAAAAAAAATCTATAAAAATAAGTCTTCGTAAAATATTATCTACTCCACAAGCGTATCTTTAGAAAATGAAAGTGAAGTTCAAGAGCACGTCGTTTTATCGACCATAAAAACTGACTCACACCCAAAACTCATGAATGCAAAGCTAAAATTAAGTTTATTCAGAACTTGACAAATACCGAATGAAATCGAAAATACTCGCGGTAGCATTGACCCTTGAGTCGAGCACACAGCACGCTTCACACACTTCTGTGTACTTGATAATTACTGAGCAAACAGACTAACGAGATGTCTAATTGTTGCTCTAAATAGTTCACAAAGTATTCATGTTTGCTCTGGAATTTTAGTTTCCATATGACGTGACCGACCACCCTCGCGTGTCGGCGACCGGTAATTTGAAGCTCGGTCGCTGGGCGGGGTGACAATACCAATTAGTTGACATTTATTAACAAGGGAAACCAATTACAGGCAAAATATAACCTACGACTATGCTAAGTATTGATGATAATGTGATGGTAAATGTGGATATTGTTTTACTTTCATTGCGGCTGAAATCTTTGGGAAACTTGGGCGATGAACTTGTCTGTATTCGATTGGTTTTTCTAGCGTTACCTACATAGTAAGTTTGCTTGTAAGCGGCAAGTTTCTGTAGTAGGTACTTACAATGGATTGTTTGAAGACAGTCTGTGACTATTGATATTGACTTGCTTCCAATAGTTTGTCTTTGTTCGACGTTTGTATCGAAAACCAAAACGATTTGCAGTTTGCTTACTCGAAATCGAAAATCAAAGTTTCTTAGTCTTTAAACAATTATATTTGCGAAATCTACAAAAGGAGTACCTATTGAATCGACTACTAGGCGTTAACGAGACATCTTAGATTTCGTCGCCGATTGGATATAGGAACCAGTCTACCTCTCCTAATATACCCATTTCCATTCTAGGGCCAAGCAGTAGCTCAGTTGGCTAAGACTGTAGAGAACGTGACGGTGTTCGGCGTGTGCTCGAAGACCAAGCACGAGGCTCTGAAGGCCAACAACAACAACATCGACCATCTGCTGGAGCGCGGCAGTGACTACACCAGCGAAGTTAGGAAGTAAGTCAACATTTTCTTATTGAGTTTTAAAGATGGGGCCGAAAGTATGATAACGAAAGAGAAAAGTGGTGAAAGGAGTGCATGAGCTTCATTTTAGAGAACAGGAAAACAGCATTTTATGTTTTTTCATAAAGTGGTTTGACCAGGAATCGCAGTTAATGTTTTTGTAAAAAAAATCATCCAGTGATAGTTTAGTTCCCGTGCCGGACGGCGCGTATGTGTTCCACGCGCGCCTCAAAGAGATGTCAGCATAAGTGACAGGGCCCGATAGGGCCGAAGCCTGCCGGGGTAGCGGGATCGTCCGAAAGGGTTACCGATGCCCTGGAACATAAAGGGCTTAGGAAGGAACACGGGTGGGTTTTAGTCAGTAAGAGTCTGACACTCCTTTCCGCTCCACCCAGAGCGGGAGGGGTCATTTGATGATTTCCCATCCTCAAAAAATAGTTTAGTTGGTAGGAATCAAATTCTACATCTAAATATGGTATTATTATATATAAGACCTTTTATAGAGTAACATTACGCAGGTAGGTACGGGACAGTATTATGCTACTGAAACATTTCATAACGTTCAGCATTTAAACCAACAATATTGATAGGTATACAAAACCCACTACTATTTGCAAATTGGGATTATTTGAGATTGCTAATCTCAATTTGCCATTACACATTATCTAAAGTATCTGCGTTTCACGGGACATCCACTTCCAATATTTATATAGGTACGCCCACACTTTATAAAAACACCACACATTGTTACAAATAGGGACTTTACCTAACTGTTTGGTACAAATCAATGATGGATCAACCATCCAGCTAGAGATAATAAGGAATTACTTGGTTCTACATGAACATTAGCCCTCAGGCAAGGCGGCAGTACCCATGGCCTATGTCCAGTTATGCTATAGATAAGCTGACAATGCTGATAGATGAGCAATATTTATTGAAATTATACTGAACAATTTCAATTGTTGTTCCGTGGTTATGCTCTTCAGAAAGGCATGAGATCTCACGTCTCACGTAATATTAGTAAACATACATTCCAATTGTATAAATAAAAGGATAATAAACGTATTATTGAAATCCTTAGAACGGCCTTTCCTTTGGTGTACCTCTTTAACCCTAACACAGGTGCATAGTACTCGGTACGTGGATGATTATTTAGATGTATGAACGTAAACACAGCAGAAGGAGTATATAAGGATCGTAGCAGGTGGCGTTCTGTAGTTTCTGCACATCCCCAGGGAAAGTAGGCATGAGTCTATGTATGTTCAGTAAAATACTACCTACATTCAACATTGAGGTAGGTACCTCCTCGTCCTTGCGTTCTTTCACAACACGATCTCTCACGATATATCGAATTTTAAAGTTCATATCAAGAATTCGGTGAGAACATCAATCGTTTGAATGGGCTTCGTTGTGCTAAGAACACGTGCCAAAGTGAAAAAATCAATGCGATACCGCCCCATTTATTACGGCTTTATGAGTGATCGGTCTTTACGCTATTACCAATCATAATCGTTGTACCTACCTACTTTTACATGTAATTGTACCTACAATCTTTGAACAATCACCATTTCTTGAAACAGTGTAGCATTAAGTGATAAAATGAATGTAACGCCAACCGCCATGAATCATACGGACAAATTAATTTGTTCAGCAATCATGAAGAATTCAAAAAATGAAGGGGAGGATCGGATTCGTGATATCACTAAGCTAAAAATATCCAGTTCAGCGGCCCTTCATCTTACTAATAATACCTTTGTTTATGTTACACGCACTAAATGTTGGGTATGCGAGGATTTTTATGCCCGTGTATTTCCTATTATTGTCACAATAAATTCTAGCTAGTTTCGGCAATTTATCCGTTAATTTTATGACGGTGTTAGATACTCACATAAATCTTTTCCGGATTCCTTAGGGTTATAATCATCTGGCACGTCATTTAAGAATTCAAAGTTGAATCATTGATGATCTACTTCCCGACGTTTCATAGCTAAAGTATGTTGTTCCCAATCCCATGCTTAGTTAATTGGCGCTTATTATAGTTACATATTTCAGTGCGAGTCCTCCTCGTGTGATATGTGCAGTACCAGTTTACGAAGACCTCTCCCACCCCCCTAGAGCTTTTATTAACGGTTTAAAACAGGGAACTTAATAGCTGGAGTCGAGGTCTGGTTAAGTTGGTGGCGTACCACGTTAATTGTTCGCTTTATAACCCGCTCCTTAAGGCAGCTGCTTCGTAACAAGCGCGTCATTTAATTCTCGTAAATAGACTAAGATATTTTTATATCTGGTGAGCACTTTACAGCGTAAACAAGGAGCCACACTAGTTCAGTGTAAATAAATAGTCGGTTATCTACTGCGCGAAGAATGCTTTACAATAATATTGATCTACAGTATAAAGTGTGGTAACATAGTAGGTATGATTTCTACCACCCTTTGATTAAATAAAATTAACAAATCGGCTTACAAATAACGGAGTTCTGAGGTAACAAACATAAAAAAATTAAAAGAAAAAAAAAACTTTTTAAAGACAATCTTTTATTACTTGTTAATAAAAAGAACTAAAAAGTTAAAAACAATTTAAACCTGATAAGAAAAATACCATTATATAGGTACCTACTAAATAAAAGCGTGTTACATTTGATGGAACATTAGAGAACATTTAGCATATTATTACATCTTCATTATTTTTCTTTTGCAATCACAATGCAACCACCCATCAAAAACGTTCCACCCATCAAGACGAGTTAAACTCGACGCGGTTGTGTCGCTTAATTACTGAGTTCCCATGGCCATCTACCAGCTCCATCATCAGACCCTGGTTACCATCTAGCACCAAAGTACTCGTCGAGACGGACCAAACGAGTCCAAACTCGATGGGGTTGTGTCGTTTAACTACCGAGTTCCTATGGCCACCTTCACGTTCCATCATCAGATCAGCCCCATGTCATAATAATGTTGCATTGTCGTCCGATTTACACATGCATGCAAATTTCAGCTCAATCGGTAACCGGGAAGTGGATCAAATTTAACTTGCAAGATTTGATTACAGACAAACGTCGGGACAGGTGAAACTAAATAAGCTTGTAAAAAACAACCGAATTAATAATAATATCCCTGGACATTTCACACAGCGCCATCTAGTCCCAAGCTAAGCAACCTAATGCTTGTGTTATGGTAACAAGATGGCTGATAAACTACTTATATACATTTTTTTTTGTTGTAAATAAAATAAATACATACATATTATAGATAGAAAAACACCCAGACTCGGAACAAATACATGTAGGTCAAACAAATATTTGTTCCGTGCGGGAATCGAACCCGCGACACGCAGCGCAGCAGTCAATCGCTTAACCACTGCGCCAACCGTGTCGTCAATTGTGAAACTCCTCCTTTTTCTGAAGTCTTAAAAACTGAATTCCGATGTGGTTGTAATAATACGTTAGTTAACTGCAGACTATTATTAAGAAATCCTTACTCGTACCTGTGTTTGATTGATTATCATTAAGCATCCACTGCCGTTATTTCAAATCAGTTTTCTGAAAATTTAAACAAAACTCGTAACTGCTAAGTAACTATCGTAACCTTGGGAAACGCTTTACCAACATTTCTTTATTTTAATATACATAATTAAATGTTTTATTAGCCAATAAACTGGCGGATAGTAAGAAATACGTTTCCTGTAAATAATAGATTGAGGTGATTGATAGATTCCTGTAAGAATATTGTATGCCGCTCTTCTATTAGAAAGCATTTAATTTAAGTTTTTAAATAGCTAACTGCATCAGGTGCTGGCCAACTCCCAGGTTTCTGAAAATTAGATTATTTCTACTAGTTAGGTACGTAGAGTCCTAATTGTTGTTGATTTAGTCATATTGTCGAACATGTTGATTAAAGCGAATAGTTTTTTTCTCCTTTCGTATTGCTTAACTGGTCCGTTCTGTCGTCCTTCCACTACTGCTAAAATAAATTATGAATTATAGCTGATACGAAGTTAGATTCTGGCTGATGCGAAGTATAATTTGCATAAGACGTACTCGTAAGTAGTTGCCGTAGTACGCAGTGGCGTAACTACAGGGTGGCAAGTCGGCAAAATGCCACGGGCCCCCAGCCGGAAGGGGCCCCCGGTCAGAGGAGAATCCCAACTCCTAACATTTATAATTTATCATACATGTTTAGTAAAAAAAAGTTTTGTCTTTGATTTATTTTTGTTACCTACTCAGTTGCATACACAAGTAAAAAACTCAAAGCATTTGTAAAAAAAAAAAAGTTGTAACCTAGTTTTAGAACGTATCCGATGCCACACCACAGGCCACACGTGTTGGTATTGCGGATGTTCGGGGAATTCCCGCTGCGCGTCCCGCCAATTTGAAGGCAGCTCTCCATTTGCGCGGACACGTCGTGCGACGCGTCCGCGGATGCATCCGCGCGTAGTGGAGAGGGCAAAATCTGTCGAGATCTGCCTGCGTGTCCGCGTCTGCCTCCGTCCCTGCCGCAATCCGTGATTTGTCGGTTTTTTGGGCACGCATCAAAGGGATCTGCCGAGAAATGCGTCTCGCCTCTTCACTATCGCCGCCTGTCCAGTTGCCGCCGGGCCATCGAGCGCTTCACACGTGTTGACTGTATAAATTATGGCTAGTGCGTGGTTGAACGAAGAGACTTTCAAGTTTATTGAGCTGTACCAAAGACATTCTGTGATATGTAATATTCATTAAATAAATAGCAGCAGCCGCACTAACCAGGTCCACGTCCATCCTCTTGGGTTGCGTTCGTCACACTGACACAGACAGAAGTGAAGAGGGCAGACGGATTTCTAGACACACGCGTGCGCGGACGCGTCGCACGACGTGTCCGCGCAAATGGAGAGCTGCCATGACGCTCACAGGGAATCCCTGATTCAAGTTTGTATATAAGAAAGACTCCACTATTCTATTATTACGCAAGCAGTTAGCAGTTTATTGTTGTAAGAATTGGGTGTTTGTTGCAAGTGAGGATAGGGAAAATAGGTTGACAATGGCGCCGATTCCCTTGTTCACAAACTATTTCATTAAGAAAATGACAGAAGATAAAATATTAGTTTAGTCCTGTCAAATTAGTCAGCGCCTGACGTAAATTGGCGCCGATTTCCTTGTTCACAAACTAAACTAAATTTAAGTTCAGTGCATCTTTTTCTTTCTATTTCATTAGGAAATGGACAGAAGATAAATATTAGTTTAGTCCTGTCAAATTAGTCAGCGCCCGACGTTGTAAAATTTGTAAATTGATGTATTTTTAGTAGCCATGTTTTAAATCACATCTAATTTGTCTATGGAGTATCTTAATTTGACAGGATGATTCGGATTTTTGATTTATAATGATTCGGATCATTTTGTTTTTCAAATCATTTTGACTACTCTATGTATCAATTAGATGCTGACTGTACTTTAAATTAGGTGCTTTAATTTAAAGTGAATTATTAGATAATCAAGTACCTAAGTATAATTATAAAGTTTGTATGTAAGTACAGACCTACTTAACGTAATGATTTATTATTGTAGGTACTCTTACGAGTAAAAGTGTAAGTAGGTATTATAACATTTCAAAAATATTATTTTGTTGGTTCAGCTTCTTTATATTGGGGGGAGGGGCCCCATCCGATGAATTTGCCACGGGCCTAGAACGGTATAGTTACGCCACTGGTAGTACGCCGATCCCAAATAAATTAGAATTTAGGGCAGGTGAATGATGATGTTGCAATTATTGAGCAGTAGCCATGTCCAAGCTGCCATGTTCCATTGATTAGTTTATCTAACGTCATGTGATGTTACCAGGGTGTCTGCCGATGGAGTGGATATCGTGCTGGACTGCCTCTGCGGTGAGGAGTGCAACCGTGGCTACCAGCTGCTAAAACCGATGGGACGATACATCTTGTATGGTATGTATTGATTTTATTTATTCGAACTTCATGTGCGTAAGGTAGTGGGTATTCTCTGCCAGTCAGTAAACCTTTGGGTTCAAAATATTCTACTTATACTTTAAATTACTTTTTTTATGAAGTTGTGAAAATGTAAATTGTTAGGAGACATAATTTGGAATATTACTTAAGTATTAATGATCTCAACTCCAAACTGTCAATTTTTATACTAATCTTAGGCCCATGTTCTAGAATGGTGCTCAAGTATCTATGTACTTATCTAGACTCTAATTCAGAAAGCCATAGCATCTTCATTTCATATTAATCTAAACTCTTAATTAAAATCGTGATTTATGCTTGAGCTTCGTATTAGAACCAGCACCCTAATTGCGTAACACACTATCAATCACAATCATTTTGAAGGATATTGCTAAACCATTGCTTTATATGTTCGAAAAATTTGTCTGCCCAACAACGTAAATAACGCAATGAATGTTGTTGAACTGTCAAAATAAAAGCCTTTCCCACTGTCAGTAGGTGTGTTACGCAATTACCCCGCTGCTGACCTTACAGATTAATGTTTGAGTATAAATCCATGTAAAAACTAAACTCTCTCTTAAAGCTTCTAAAATTAACAAGATCCCTTTTTGTATAAACATGATTAGTTAATTTAGTAAACGTGATATCCTATTGAGTGTGTGCTTAAATAAGTGTTGGTAAACAATGGCGTGTATCACAGGATCATCTAACATCGTGACCGGCGAGACGAAGAGCTTCTTCAGCGCCGCGCGTGCTGTGAGTACTCAATGGCTAATTATTATCTGATTGTACTGGGCTGAGGTGCGTGTGCGTTGGACCTAATAAATAATACTATGATCGGTTCAAATGAGATTGTGTGCCTTTTGTTAGAGAATACTTCAATGGGAGCTTTATAACATTTTTATACAGTGGTTTAAAAAAATATGTGCCTTGCCTATATTACACAATCGTGAACAATGATATTATATCGTGAATCATTGATATTAAATCTTATTTATTTAGAAAAATATCTAATAAGTAGTAGTTTCTTCTTCATTTTTTTTACTTGACAATGTTGGGTCCCAATAGCGCTAGTTTCGCGAATTGCGGTTCGATTTCAGTCGCGAATGTTCGCCACACATGGCCCAACCTTGATGCATTTGCATTGCATGGAAAGTTCTCATGAACTGTTCCTACGGGGATGCCACCTTCAACTATGATTTTATTTCGGACTTGATTCTCAGGTTTGATAAGTTAAGAACCGGCCAGCTTTAATTAACCTGTCCTGTCGGTTTTAGAATTTGAAAAAGTGCTTCGTATAAACATATTTCCTTTATTCCAGTGGTGGCAAGTAGACAAGGTGTCCCCGATCAAGCTGTTCGACGAGAACAAGAGCCTGGCGGGTCTGAACCTGCGGCATCTGCTGTTCCAACACGGCCGCGCTGAGTACGTGCGTCGTGCTGTGGAGCGCGTGTTCGCGCTGTGGGGAGAGGGCAAGGTCAAGCCGCTGGTTGACTCAACCTGGGCGCTTGAGGATGTACGTAACTTATTTTTTTGGAATTTCTAGGTGGCTGAAATTGGAGAGCTAGTCTTAAGGTATAAAACAGTTGGAACTGTTCTTTCATGAAACATTATATTTTGTTGGATGGGTTTCCCCCTAGAAAATATTTCGATCAAGAAAGAGAAAATAGGTACTATTGAGTTCAAGCTAAAATTGGGAGTCACTTAGAACCATTAGAATGTTGGCATCTAAACACATTACTTGTCAGCAGCATACTTGCGACTCTTTATTCAGCTGTTTTAATTATTGCTAGTTCTGTTAAATACTGTCCTCATTAATTATATGTGCTCATCATCTGCCTAGCCTTTTCCCAACTATGTTGGGGTCGGCTTCCAGTCTAACCGGATGCAGCTGAATACCAGTATTTTACATGGAGCGACTGCCTATCTGACCTCCACAACCCAGTTACTGGGTAATACGATTCCCCTTGGTAAGACTGGTTGTCAGACTTTCGGGCTTCTGACTACTCGTAACGACTGTCAAATATCCACGTATGACAGCCGGGACCAACGGCTTAACGTGCTTTCCGAGGCACGGAGGGGTCTCGGTATGTAAAGATGGTCACCCATCCACAGACCAACCGCGGCAAGCGTAGCTTAACCTGACCGATCGACCTGTGCGGCTGTTATTGTTTAGCCACGGGCCCCTCATTAATTATATGTACTGTACTGTAAAATTAACATCCACTTCCACCATCAGGTCGGCGAAGCCATGCAGAAAATGCACGATCGCAAAAACATCGGCAAGCTTGTGCTCGACCCATCACTGGAGCCGAAGCCCAAACCCGCCACACCAGCCAAGGGCAAGTCAGGCAAGGAGAAGAAACCAGCCAAAGAGAGCTCCGAAGACAAGAAGGACAAGGAAACCAAGGAGGAGGAGAAGAAACCAGCTGAGAACGGTGAGAAGAACGGGGAAAAGAACGGTGAAAAGAATGGTGAAAAGAACGGTGAAGAACCGCTCACTAACGGTAACAGCGACGAAGGTCAGTCTCGAACTATTGTGACCAGGCATGCGTAGTGCGAACACGCTTTGACAGCTCCATTTATGAATCGCCTGTGACGTCATCCTTTGTGGACCCCACAGTTGAGGCTGTGGTGTAAACGGGGCATGACTTTCATAGACAATTCAACAGTGTGGCTACAAGTAACGAGTATTTATTCATTATGCGGGTGAAATAAACAGCTGTCGGTATGATACTTTACGGCTTCTGAAATTATAATGCGCCCTACGAAATAAATTGAAATTGATGACCTTTTTAACTCTAATTTGTCTATCAATTCAAAGGACCGCTTTTTTATTCAGATACCCATTAAAGCTTGTTGACCGCAGTTGTGCGTTTCACCCTATTATTATTTTTATTATGGCTTTTATTTTAATTAACTACGCACGCATTTATTGGCTAAACGCATATATTGGCTTCTTGCGGAGCCCTATATTTAAGAATATTCAAGTATTTATACAGCCTTTAGACTTGCTAGTAGCATTTATTTTTTTTAAATTTTGCTTGCAACAATTTTGATCATAGGTACTGGCATATTATTATTAATCACATTCGAGATCAAGTATAGATTATAAAACTGAATCAATACATTTCGTTTACACCATTTTTTTATATGCTTTATGCAATAGTATTGTTCGAGACATTTATATTTCAATTATAGCTGCATCATGTACGGTTGAATGGGGTATGGCTTTTATCAATCAAGATTGAAAATTGCATATCATTCAAATCCTGAACAGTCGGTACCTTTAGGGCAAACTACAACCGTCTTATTACAAAACAAGTTCTAACATTCGATCTAGACTAAACCTTCGAGCCAGTTAATGTATTCTGAACTTTATTCCGACCAACGTAAAGTTCTTAATGCAAAATTAACAACTTAGACTCAGGTTTAACGTCCGATTTTGTAATAAGAACTTTAACTTCGCTGGATCGAAATGGATAGTTGAAATTTAAAAATGGGTACCTGGGGCTAAAGATAAACCTTGTTTTTTTCTTTTTTTTTTCCCATGTTTGGCCAGTTTTCCAAAAATGTGGAGAGAGATTAATTGATAGGTACTTTACTTCTCATCAAATACACATGTCATTCTTCTTTTGTTCTCCAATCTTCTTCCTCCAACAAAGTTGTGAACTGGTGATTCTATTCTTCATAACACCATCAACAAACCATGTCTAAGGGCTGTTTAATCACTGGAAATATACGTTTAGCCAGCTTGGTCATAAAAAGTCGGGTCTGAGTTTTCTAGGATTACATATAGGTTTAGTTATAGATAGAATCTACTAACTATTATCTATTATTAACATAGCTTTAGCATATGTTTAAGAATAGTGTGCAGTTTATAGGATATTTTTATGCTTATATATTTAAGTATATCGTATTGATGCTTTTCATGAGCATGCTTTTTGAAATAATTAGAGAGCGATTAGATTTTAAATGACTGAAGATGATCAGAATGTCTTGAAATCCATTTATTTTAACTCAGTTTCAGAAAGCATTGTTTTTTCAAATATGTAGGAATTAGGAATTAATTAAGTTTTATAAAAACTTACCGATTAAGAATTTGAATATATTTGTTAAAGGTTACTTTATTTTATTTAGAGCTGATTTTTCCAACGCCAGATATCGGAGGAGTAATTTTGAATGTTTGACAGTTCTTCCATACAAAAACTGTCTGACGTCAGTTTTATTCCACGAATAAAAATTATCGGTCGATTGAAAAACAGCCCTTAGTAAGGTAAAACAAAGTTACATATATTCTCAGTCTGTAAAACAATCTGATAATTTAAATCTCGGCGCGCACCCCGTATGTTGGTTCGATACCCATCGTTTAATTTGATTTACTCTTGAAACTTTGCGGGCGCCTATTAAATTTTAATGAGCCATCCCTAACTTATGCGGAATGCAGACTCGAGAGAAATGTAGGCGCTACATTTCTACCGCACCGACACATGTGGGGTGTGAGGGTCCTGTATCTTGTACAGTCAACTATACGACCATGGTAAATTGGTAATAGGTTGACTTTATTAACAGCGCCTTTATTTCGTGTCAGTAAGGGCGGTTTTCGTAATTCAAGTGTTTACTGACGTGTCGACGGTTAATCAAACCAGTAGTACTTATTGCAGTATCCGATCTTGTACTTATTACGTTGTTGTTTCTCAACTTGCAGAGTCAAAGGAGAAGGAAAAGGAATCTAGCTGAATTACTTCCCTCGAGGACTGAACCAGATAAACCACCGCCAATTGATTATTTTAGAGTTGAAGCTGTCCCGAGGACGCCGCGCCTCGCCTGCTCCGCCGGCGCTACTATATGTTGCCTCACCTTCTTATCTTATACAAGTCTGATACCCGACATCCTCCGATCGCTCATCCTATTTATAAATGTTCTCCATCATTGTAATCATTGTAACACGCGATCGAACGATGTCGCACGCGAATTTTAGTTTTTAATTATTTGATTTATTGTTTATCATCACATTTCCTAGTTATGAAATTAATCGTTGAAAATGCGACAGCGAAACTACAATGAATTTATTTTTTAATTAATTATTTCTTTTATAAATTAATTTCATAATTTGGCCTAAGTTAAGAAGAATCGTCTCAGATAATACATACAGTCTTTTTTTTATTATAGTTTTTAGTTTAAGACTTTATTTTTAAGATGAGATATTTTAATCTGCAGTTATTTTGAATGGCTATTGTATATCTAAGGTGCAGAGATGCTTAATCTTTATGTATGTTAAGCTTTAATATTTTATTAGTAAATGTTTAAAATTTGGCCCACGAGACCCACAGCAGCACCCGCCCGGGTCGCGCTCGTCCGACGTCCGACTGTCTGTTGTCCGCGACTAACGAATGTAAACCATACGTGTGATATTTTGTGGTAGGTATGCTAGATGTTTTGCGGTATTTTTATGCTGCCTTTACATGACATATTATTTTATTACTTTGATTTAAAAAAAAAACGATTACTTTATATTTTTATACTTAACGTTTTGTAAATTATTTTCTAGTTAAGAGGAGATTTCACAGAGTTTATTTTGAACGCACCGGTCATTGTGTGACAGACACGATCGTCCGCCTAGCTAGAGTCTTCTACTGCTGAACCTATCTTAGGACGAGCTTATAGTATCCCAAATGTGTAATATTTTTGTGGCTAAGTTCATACGAATCAACATAATGTAATCGATGTCACCTACGATGTAAGTAATATTTTTATATTCCAATAATAACGACTGTGCCGCGGTCTCATCTCATATAATGAAGCTTTTTATGTATCTTTCACACGATTATCACATATCTACTCGAACATACACATTCACACGATGTATATTAGGATTAATATTTTGATACCAATATTCACTGCATTTCTTTTGATATATCTAGCATATTGTATTTGTCTACCCCCTTATTTCATAAGGTTGTAACATTTTCGGCCATATAAATGTACAGTATGGTTGTAGGTAAATGTACCCAGTACTACTTAAATATTTTATCTGTAAACACATATCATGCGGATGTAAAATGTAACTCTCAGAGGCTGAACGTAGTCCGGTGCGCCGGAGTAAAACATCCACTGCATCCACACTCTCACCGCGCTCTGTATCTACTAACGTGTGTTCATACTACCGCCGACTTGTTTAACAGACTTGAATTTTTATAAACTTTTACCCTTTTTGAACATTTTTGCAAAAGCATAGTTTAACATGAGCGCGTGTTGTGATCCGACCGATAGTACCGCTTCCAGTATCCGGTGATCCGGTGCGAAGTGCCGACCGCCGTAGGTTGTGATGACTGCGAGTAGCATGGCAACACCGGAATGATGCACTCGGACTCTCTCTAGGTAGCTTTTGTAACGGTAACAGTAGTGGCACACGAGTGTATGACGCTGCTTTGTTCGTACGGTGGCTTGGTGCTAGTTTCGTATCGCACGCGGATACATCTCGCTTCAGTGTCTCGGACCAATATCTTAAAGCTACTTTAGTCTTCTTATCAGTAATATTCTTCGCTTTGTGTGTCAAATATGTGCGAATTTCTTGTAATGTAAACCTATATTAATTAAATCTTGTGTATATCGACCTGTATAATGGTTTAGAATTATCTCTGAATTTTCTTCTATAAGGATATTTGATGAAATTCAATAGTAATAGAGCTGGGGTGACTGCGCCGTTTGTGATTGTGTCCAAATTGTTGTAGGTTAGTATCGAAATTGATGCCAATATTTATTACCTTGGGGATGGGTTGAGAAGGAATGTGAAACTCGCGCGGTCACGCCAGCAGGCTCATAGCAGACTGGGTCGTTATTGTATTACACATTTATTTTTATAAGGGCGGGCCAGTGTGATATCTATACTATGAAATAAATAAATAAATATGTATGATCTGTAAAAATGCTTACTTAAGTCTTTTATTTCAAGATTCCTCTTCTTTTGGGTGGTGCCACACTAGCTGGCAGCTGGCATACTATAATGCACGTCTTATTCTCGCACCCAAAATAAAAGTAGGTACCTACATATATCTCTTTCTGGAATAAGGAATATCTACAGGATACAATTTAAATCCATTTGACGAAAGGCACAGCGGGATTGCCGACCCAACTCACACAAAAATATATCGTGTAGTAGTCGCGGCAACACAAATTATTCAGCATTTTGGCTCCTAATAGAAGTCGTATAAACGTAATGAAAACGTTTATAAATACAACGCGATTTGGGCCCATTATATTCAGCAATTCAGTCACATAGACATCGTATAAAGGTAACTTATTCAGCTAAATCGTCACGTAATTGTCGCCGGAGTGACTGTTACAAGCTTAAGTTGCGCTATAACTGTAACTTATATGACTTTTATATGTCATGTTTGTCTTATTAAAGCGACCTGGAATACAAAACAGCTGAATAATTTTAAAGTAAATTAAGCAAGTACGTCGTCGTGTTGTGTTTTAAAAATTATAATACATCGGTAAGTACAATTTATTTAGCAGACATGTTAATTTGTAGGTTGCACCAAATGTAGGTTCGTAAACTCACGCATAGGTTTGCAAAGTATTGCGAAGGTAAGTTTTCTGATGAAATATACAGGTTATATCATAAATATTTAACGCCCCCGTTTAATTCTTAGTAATATGAATATAATAACAAATATTTTTATATCAATATTCATTTGTACACCATTTTTACTGCTAACAGGCGGTATAATAGCTTCTTATACAGAAAATTAGCAGTATAAGCGCCATGATACATGATCGACATTTTAGGCTTGTAATAGTCGTATAAATTCAACTTATACAACATAATAGCAGTATAAAAGCAACGATGTTGCTTTTACTCGACTTGTCACAAGAAAGCTATATAATATGCTTTTACTCGACATAAGCGTCGTATACTAGCGACTTATTCAGCATAATCTTATATGACACTTAAGTCATATAAGGATGCTGAGTAAACGTTTACTCAGCATCATTATGTGACCAAAATGCTGAATAACTAAAATGCTACATAAGATGCTTTTATACGACACCAGCTGAATAATTCACACTTACTCGACTTTTATAACACCGAAAAGCTGAATAAACTCAACCTTATATAACT
Source organism: Apamea sordens (assembly GCA_945859715.1). Taxonomy (NCBI): domain Eukaryota; kingdom Metazoa; phylum Arthropoda; class Insecta; order Lepidoptera; family Noctuidae; genus Apamea; species Apamea sordens. The sequence continues at coordinate 7,118,792 of OX244002.1, forward strand.
AATTTGCTTGTTGGGGGAACCAACTCCAAAAAAAAATACCTATACACAATGATAATAAAAGTAGTAAAGATAAATATATAATGGACAGTTATTAGTGACTGTAGTGAGGTCCACTCCACTCGAAGGGGAGAACATACTGTGGTAACGGGAACATAATTATTGAAGTAAGCTTCCCTTAGCTTATTAGTAGGTATCAATATGGTACCCACCATATTGATACTCAATGTTCCTTTTTTATTGTATTTGAATTAAAGTAGGTATACATAAGTATTCAGATAAATATTTTGGCGCGTAATGTTATAAAATGTAGAGATTTGTGAGATGGGGTTCAGTGGGATGAGAGTGATGATACTGACAGACAGACAGATGCTCAATTAAAATCTGTAACGCCTGATAGTTTAATTAAGAGCTGCAATAGTTGAAACTGTAAAACAAATCTTATTTACACAATGAATACACATTGTTGGAGATTCAGTTTTACGATTTATTACATATTTAGTCTAAATAAACTCCATAGACAACGACATTTGCAAATATATGAGGGTTTTCATAATTGTACGAGGCGAAGGCATCCCGTTCGTGGTCCCATAGGAAAGTATGGAACACGTGAACGCTCTGTTGCCGACGTTGTCCGATACACACACTTACAATGATTCTGTACCTGCAAAGACAAAACAGAAACATAGAAGAATTTCATTTACCTACTTATCTATATCTATACTTATAATAAATCTGTAGAAATGAAAATTCTGTACATTGAAAATATCAAAAAAATAAATGGCAGGGGGTGTTACTAGACCGACACCGAACCGAAAAATGAGATTAAAAAAATTATTGTCTGTCTGTCTGTCTGTCCCATGGCAAGCATGGCATGGTTAAGCAGAAACTTGTGAACGCCTCCTTTTACGATTAATGATTTTTACTGCACACCTTATTGAGCTGGAAGCAAACCTCAGCTATGTTAGCGCCGAATAATCGACTTGCAACACAGGAAACGTAATGTGATGATGATTGTCCACAAACACTTAACTTGGGGAGTCCCCCAGAAATATCAACGAACACTGACCTTACGACGCCCAACGTCATCCAGGCATCGTAGATCTATGAGGCACACACATACTTACACATGATTTAGACAATTTACAGCTCAACATCGACTTCTTCGAAAGCAGCAGCAGTAAAGACATGAGAATACCGAGAAGCCGGCCAAGAGCGGCAAAATATACATCATGGCAATAATATCGTGCACATTGTCCCAAGATAAATATTTATTTATTACAAAATAATCATGAAATATAGTGTCTTTATTGATGAATCTCCCTTTTTTATAGCAATGATAAGATGAAGTATTCTGTCATGATTTACCTGTCATAGTTTTCTTCTTTCACGGCGTTACGCAACGTTTCTGCGAGGCTCAAACACAGATCTGGAACTATTTTCTCGCTATATTCTATTTCCACCAGCTCTGCGTCCACCACTCTCTTCAGGACTTTTTGTATTTTCTCAGCATCGAACCGGTTTTTTGGGTTGAGTCGGTAAGTTGGTTGATAAATTCGGACCTGTTTAGGTTTGCTTTCTTCAGTCATTTTGTTGAATCAATACAAAAATACATGGGGAACATAGCAACATAACTTTTATTACGTTACTATGACTATTGGTAGGTGCTTTCTACTAACAGGGGGTCAGTGTCAGGACTCTCAGGTACAACACTACCCCATTTCATCACAGGGTGAGTGAGGACTCACTCTCAAAAGTCTTGAATGGATTAAGACTTATAGGTACTAGAAAAAAATAGCTTTGTAGTGTGATGAATGTTAATCACTTGGCAAAGTTAAAATTCTGACTTAAATCTACTACATTTTAATGCATTCGGTAAAGGTCTACTGCTAGGAGGTCCATTCGATGACCTTTGGAGACCGCTGCCAATAATTTGAAGGGATTTTCCCACTATCACTTCGCTTGTCAGCCAAGTTTATACGCCAGGGGCAAATGTCGCCGATTATCGCAGTGGCGTACCGGTCTACGCGATGATACTGGTGGTGATCACCACAAACATTTTAGACTTAGATAACCCAGTATATAGTAAGCGTAGGCTTTGCAAATATTTTACCGCTTTGGACTTTCTGAAGCTGACATATCTGCCTATTACTGTACTCGTTCTACCCACTGAATATCTTAATTCACGAGACATTTTTCAATCTACTTTTATGCAGCCTACTCGTTTTTAAATTAGGTCATTCATTTTAAAATAGGTTCCTATTTGGTAACTGTAGTTACAGTTTATTGATTTAGTCCAAGCCAAAACTTAAAACGGTCGTATGACGGTGGGCGGTGCGTGAGTTCGATTGCATTTTGTGATTGCGACTACTGTGAACCATGCGAGTCAAACTGTGTATTGCGAGATTGAAATAATAATATTGGCTTTGGCTCTACAGTAACTCCATGTAACATTATGATAGTCTTCTAGTCTTGCCCAGTCCAGAGTTTTATTTTTCAAGACCTCGTTTGGGTCGCTATATAATATGATACTGGGGCGCTACTAAATTCTCTAATAAAAGTCTGGAAAGCAAGCAAATTGGAGGGCCGAGGGTTTGTTTATGACTATGTATTTTTTTTAATGTTATTTTTTTTTATTTCCCACTCCAAAAACTTCACTCACTCCAAAAGGCCAAAGGCCTTCCTCCACTCCTTCCATCTTTCGCGAGGCCACGCGTCCTTCTTCCAGTTTTGACGGAACCTATCCAGCTCGTACCGCCATCTCCTACGTGGTCTGCCGCAACCTCGCCTCGCTGTCTCAAGGCACCAATTCTGTGCTATTTGAGCCCACAGTTGGTCCGGCATGCGGCAGACATGTCCTGCCCAGTCTCATTTAAGTTGGGCAGTCTTTTGAGCCACGTCAGCTATTTTCGTTTTGGAGCGCAGTATTGTGTTTCGATCACGATCCGTTAACTTAACGCCTATTATACTGCGCTCCATTGCTCGTTGGTAGACCTTGAGTTTGGACTTTTGGATGTTAGTCAAAGACCAAGTTTGTGCACCATAGGTTTAGACGGGAAGAATACACGTATGTCCATGAGCCTGCGTCTAGATCCTTCAACGACCAGTAGCTCTTCCAAGCGTTTTATGTTCGTCTTGTTATTTCTTTATCTTGTCTCGCCGGGAACGAGACTACTTGGCCCAAGTAAAGGTATTCCTGGGCATGTTGTATTATCTCCCCGTCTACTTTTATGCTTCTAGGTGTTGTTTCGTTGCACTTAACTTTGGTCTTCGACATATTAATCTCAGTCCAACCTCAAGGCTTGCATTGCTAAGTTCTTGGAGCATCCGTTCAAGTTCAGTGGCTGAGGATGGAAAGAGAACAAAGTCGCCGGCGAAACGTAGATTTTTGCTAGTCTCGCGTCGCCAAGGACAATGCCTCTTTCCCTCTATTCGGCTGCCAACTTCCTGAAGATTTCTTCAAGGGTACTGGTGAACAGTTTAGGAGATAGCGCTTCGCCCTGTTTGACTCCTTTCTCTATTTGAAATTTTGGACCGGTAGTTTCAAGTTTTATTGGGGCTGTACTATTTTTGTAAATGTTGCGTACCTAACAGATTTATATAGGTGGGATCAATGTTTTGGTTGCATGGCGTCAAAAATGGATGTGTGTGAAATGCTGTCGAAAGCTTTGGAATAATCGACAAAAACGAGGCATAACGGGATTTTTTAATCCTGGTGTTTTTCTACAGGCCGAAAGCCTGCTTGCTCAGGGGGTTGGTGTTTATCTAGTTCGCCAGATATGCGATTTTCAATTATTTTTATAAACATTTTGTAGATATGTGATATTAAACTAATGGGCCTGTAATTATTAATATCGGATTTATCACCCTTTTTGTGGAGCAGAATAATATTATAGTGACAAAAATCTTTAGGAAAGCTACCTGAATGCTGTTAAAGAATGATGTGAGTGATGCTGAGTGATGTATGGAAGGAGAATATGTTATATGTAATATGAATATGTAATATGTGTCTGCGCCTGTCTGCGGCAGTGCGCCGCAGCCGTCAAGTTCAGTGTCACCAAGTGACATGACAGATAATTTTATATCGTTTTTTTTTTATGTTTGTTTGTGTAAATAATAATTTAAGTGTATAGGTATTGTGTTTATAGTTATTTTTCTTTTGGGTAAGTATATTTATGCTAAATGCCGGCTGTAGCGACGTCGGAAATAGTGCCAGTCAACCTGCCACATCACTCGATGTCCAGGTGAGATGTCCCCATTGCTCCCAACCACGCTTCTTTAAAGGTGAACGGGGGCTTCGGATACACTATGGCAAGGTTCACAAACCTCATAGTGTACCTTTGTGCCCCCCACCCACATACCCAACATCAACAACTCCAGATCAAACTTTGTGGAAAACGTTAGCTAAATTAAAAAATTCGACCCCAGTATTAAAGAGAGTTCCCCGGGGCGCGAGACGGTCTGTTGCATTGAGTTTGGCACGATGTCTCCGTCTTGCGACTCAGGAGAACTCAGAAAGTGCCTGGGAGCAACTACTCACCTTCCCTTATAGGATTTTGCATGTCCAAAAGAATTTGGCAACTAAAAAAACATTGACAACCCAAATTAAAGACAACTGCAACAATTCGACTCTTATTTTGGATCCAAAATGACCTGTTTTCAATAACCTTTCAGCAAAAGGGTTATGTTCACATGTAGAATCCAAATTAAGCGAAGGTGATATCAGGGGAGCGGCCAGGCTACTTTTCAGTAGTGATGTGGTGGCACCCTACTCTCCAGAAACCCTTTCTGCCCTGGAGAGTAAACATCCGGCGCCTGCGGATGGTCTCACCTTTCCCGACCCCCCCCTCCCCCTCGACTCGGATTCAACACCTTTTAATGTTACTGCCCCCCAGCTGATTGCAGCCGTGAGCTCCTTCCGAAGTGGTTCCGCCGGCGGCCTCGACGGCCTGACTCCTCAACATTTAAAAGATTTATTGAGCTCAGGCGCCGGGGAAGCTGGTGAGTCGCTTTTGAAGGAGCTTGCGGCTCTAATTAACCTGATGCTCAACGGCGGTGTGAATGATGCCGTCGTCGATGTCTTGTACGGGGCCAATTTATGTGCCCTGCGCAAGAGGGACGGCGGCATTCGTCCCATTGCCGTTGGGTGCACCTACAGGCGTACGGCAGCCAAAATATGTTGTAAATTGTACGGCGACATCCTGTCCAATAAGTTCCAGCCCCTACAGCTTGGCTTTGGTTCCAAAGGGGCCTGCGAGGCTGCCGTACATGCCCTATCTAGTTTTTTAAATGCCAGTAAAGGTGAGGTCATCCTCAAGGTTGACGTTAAGAACGCCTTCAACTCTGTTAACAGGGACACTTTGTTGGCTGAAGTAAAAAAGGAGTTACCAGAAATTTATGGTTTTATGTGGCAGTGCTACAGGCACCCATCAAAATTATTATATAAAGAGAACGTTTTAGAATCTGCAGTCGGATGCCAACAAGGTGATCCTCTCGGGCCAGTCATTTTCAGTTTGGCTATCCATCCCATAATTCAACAACTAAATTCAAAATTCAATGTGTGGTATTTAGATGACGGAACACTAGGAGGTGACGTAGACACTGTTTTAAAAGATCTTCAATTCCTAAAGCAGCAGTTCCAATCCATCGGCCTTGACCTCAACAACTCAAAATGTGAAATTTACATTTGTGACCATACTGACAGACTATCGACTATACAGAAATTTAATTTAGTAGCCCCAGACATCAAAGTTTTGGAAAAAAGTTCATTGCACCTCTTAGGTTCCCCAATTTTAGAAGACAGTTTTTCACCATTCGTTGACGGAAAAATTAAACATTTTAACGATATTTCGGACAGACTTTCTAAAATTAATTTACATTCGGCATTCACCCTTATCAGATATTGTTGTTTCGGTCCAAATTTTATGTATTTTCTCCGTTCTTCCTCTTTATGGAAGCATCCACACCTCTTGGACAAAATCGATCACATTATTCGCAGTACTATTACATCCATTTTTAATGTGGCTTTGGATGACCGAGCGTGGCTGCAAGCCACACTGCCCATTCGTTTTGGTGGGCTCGGCGTCCGCAAAATTTCTAGTGTAAGCCTACCGGCGTTCCTTTCCTCGGTCCACAGCACCGAAAAGTTAACCACACGAATCTTGGTTCCTGCTCAGGTGAACTCTGAAGTGCCGTGTTTGACCGACGCGGTGAACGCCTGGAAAGTGGCTTGCCCGGAAACGGTTAAGCGCGAGAACCCGTCTTCCCAGAGACAGTGGGATGAGCCGCTCTGCAGGTTGGTACGGAATAAACTTATTAATACGTCCACCAATACTGCTGAGCGTGCCCGCCTACTGGCTGTGGGCGAATGGGAGTCGGGCCTCTGGCTTCAGGCGCTACCGTCACCCAACATAGGCACTATGCTGGGTGACACCACATTCCGGCTCGCTACATGTTTGCGTCTGGGCGCTCCTTGTGGAGCTCCGCATCGCTGTCAATGCGGTGAAGCAGTCGACTGCCTCGGACACCATGGCCTATCCTGCAGCAAGAGCGCTGGACGGATGGCAAGGCACGCCAGCATGAACGACATCATCCGTCGGGCTCTTGTCTCCGCCGGGGTGCCAGCTGTTTTAGAACCTAATGGCTTGGCACGCGACGATGGAAAGAGGCCCGATGGAATGACCATAATGCCTTGGAAGTTGGGTAGGCCTTTGGTGTGGGATGCAACCTGTGTCGACACCCTCGCGCCATCCCATCTTCCTAGCACGGTGGGCTGTGCTGGGGCGGCTGCTGCAGGAGCAGAAAACCTCAAACGGCGCAAATATAACAACCTTATTGGGAGCTATATGTTTGAGCCGTTTGGGGTTGAAACACTAGGGCCTTGGGGTCCGAGTGCTCATCGAATTTTTCGTGACATCGCCAAGCGGTTGGTTGACTCTTCACGTGACCAGAAGGCTGGCCTATTTTTAGCCCAAAGAATCAGCATTGCCATCCAACGTGGTAATGCTGCCAGCCTTTTGGGCACTTATCCCATTGACAGTGATGCGGACGAATTTTTTGATGCCCAATGACCTCCTGCCTTTTTCTATATTTTTTCGTATTATATATTTGTATATAATTGTATATAGTATAAATTATTGTTAGTTGATATTTTTTTAACTTGTAATAGATCTAGTATATAAAAAAAATAAGTTATTGTAATTTAGTAAAGATGAATAAATAATATTTATGTAGGTAATAATTATCTTTAATTTATATCCCATATTGCCTGAATATAATAAACCTGATTAAAATAACATACAATTTTAATAAAAAGCACGGTTAAAAAATGGTCGTCAAAAAGTCGAATATATCTTATCATAGAAGTTCAGGAACGTTAGCTATCTAGGGTTAAATAAATATGTGATCAATTGATCATACATGACTTGTGATTAGAAATACTCTGTTTTTCTATTTTCAGGGAGCTGTTATTTTCTAGAGCATCTGATCTATTAATTTGACAGTTTCGTCTAATATTTTTTTGCTTTAGTTTTTGATTTGTGTTACAATTTTGCTGGCTTTGGTTAAACTTTGTATTATTTCGTCGTATTGAGATAGATTATTTCGTCGTATTACATGTAAAGATGGTAAAAAAGTAAACAAAAGTTAACTTATCTTTGTTTAAATAGCCGAGTGTTCAAGTTGCTTTGAAGCGATTGCTAAGCTAACCAAAGCATTGACATAGAAAAGTATGGACTGGAAATACCTACAAAAAAAGGGTGCATACCTACAACTCATCTTGTCTCATAAAATGGCTGCCATTGCTAGGGTTGTGTCAATCAAGGAACAACTGTTAACTCGTTGTTACTATAACGAGTAACGATACTATATACGAGTTTTCCTAGTTATCACGTTTGGATCACGATGGATTTTGGTGCTGTGAAGTGTGAACCACAGGCCGGACCTAGCTAGGTCACTCGGACCGAATAAGACGCAAGATTATTTATGTTAACATCGCAGAATATACGGATATCGTTTCAGCGGAGGAACTAGTTTCGGAAACTATTACGGTAAGTCGGCAACGGTACAACACTATTCCATTATGACATCTGTTTGTAAGCAAACGAATGAATTATCAAATATAATAAAAAGGCCTGTTATATGGAAATGAACCCAAATATCAATACTTTAGCCATAAATTCATGATCGCGTTACAATTGTATCATTGATTGTGTATTATTGTATGTATTATTGCATGAAAACCGGCTACTAACCTGTGCAAAGACAATTGAGGTTGATTTTCATTATTTCTTGCACCACACTTCACAATACAACACACAGGCATGTTGAACTTCTGTTTTCCAACATTTACATGCAGTTTTAAAATGTAAAATCCTCGTAATTTTCTCGCAAATCTCAATAATACAAAAAACAAAAAACCATTTGACAGCAAAACTACCACGAAACTCGTCGCATAAGATGGCTGCTACGGCACTTACCTACAGCTGTCGCTACGTCAAGCAAAATATTGCCATAATTAGCAACAACTTAAAATATAGTTGTCTCTTTTATCAAATAAGATTATCTCACTAGAAAGAATGAGACATAACGATATTTCAAATTCTGAATCATATTTCACTCATATTTGTATAAGCAAATGTATGTATAGAATAACGCGGCATCTCCATGTTTTTCCTATCTCAATGAACCAAAGCCTAAAAAAACATTTTCAATAATCTGTGGAAATTATGTCTGCCGCGAATCAGCTGTGAATATTAGAATTTTAAATTTTGTTAATACACTGCTGCTTCCGTAAGCGAAAACATGGTGAAAACTGTGTGAAAAACAACCACGTTTCACCGCAAAACCTCTGCCGTCAGTGTGAAAAATATATCAATGTCATAAACGTTGCTGAAAGTTAAGCAGTGATTAGCGAACCTTTACCTTACCTTTATTTAATCATCGTTTTTATATAAACCCCAAAACGTTTTGGGAAAATAGTATCTTTTTTACCTTCCATAGACAATAATTTTCTGAGAGCCTAATTCCAACACTGGCCCAGCTGCTGGTGTTTCTGTCAATCCCATTGACATAGAAAAGTATGGACTGGAAATACCTACAAAAAAAGGGTGCATACCTATAACTCATATTGTCGCATAAAATGGCTGCCATTGCTAGGGTTGTGTCAATCAAGGAACAACTGTTATCTCGTTGTTACTATAACGAGTAACGATACTATATACGAGTTTTACTAGTTATCACGTTTGGATCACGATGGATTTTGGTGCTGTGAAGTGTGAACCACGGGCCGGACCTAGCTAGGTCACTCGGACCGAATAAGACGCAAGATTATTTATGTTAACATCGCAGAATTTACTGATATCGTTCCAGCGGAGGAACTAGTTTCGGAAACTATTACGGTAAGTCGGCAACGGTACAACACTATTCCATTATGACATCTGTTTGTAAACAAACGAATGAATTAACAAATATAATAAAAAGGCCTGTTATATGGAAATGAACCCAAATATCAATACTTTAGCCATAAATTCATGATCGCGTTACAATTGTATCATCGATTGTGTATTATTGTATGTATTAATGCATGAAAACCGGCTACTAACCTGTGCAACTACAATTGAGGTTGATTTTCATTCTTTCTTGCACCACACTTCACAATACAACACACAGGCATGTTGAACTTCTGTTTTCCAACATTTACATGCAGTTTTAAAAGGTAAAATCCTCGTAATTTTCTCGCAAATCTCAATAATACAAAAAACAAACAACCATTTGACAGCAAAACTACCACGAAACTCGTCACCTAAGATGGCTGCTACGGCACTTACCTACAACTGTCACTACGTCAAGACAAAATGTTGCCATAATTAGCAACAACTTAAAATATAGTTGTCTCTTTTATCAAATGAGATTATCTTACTAGAAAGAATGAGACATAACGATATTTCAAATTCTGAATCATATTTCACTCATATTTGTATAAGCAAATGTATGTATAGAATAACGCGGCCGGCGGCATCTCCATGTTATTTCCTATCTCAATGGTCAATCCCATTGACATAGAAAAGTATGGACTGGAAATACCTACGAAAAAAGGGTGCATACCTACAACTCATATTGTCGCATAAAATGGCTGCCATTGCTAGGGTTGTGTCAATCAAGGAACAACTGTTATCTCGTTGTTACTATAACGAGTAACGATACTTTATACGAGTTTTACTAGTTATCACGTTTGGATCACGATGGATTTTGGTGCTGTGAAGTGTGAACCACAGGCCGGACCTAGCTAGGTCACTCGGACCGAATAAGACGCAAGATTATTTATGTTAACATCGCAGAATATACGGATATCGTTTCAGGGGAGGAACTAGTTTCGGCAACTATTACGGTAAGTCGGCAACGGTACAACACTATTCCATTATGACATCTGTTTGTAAACAAACGAATGAATTAACAAATATAATAAAAAGGCCTGTTATATGGAAATGAACCCAAATATCAATACTTTAGCCATAAATTCATGATCGCGTTACAATTGTATCATCGATTGTGTATTATTGTATGTATTAATGCATAAAAACCGGCTCCTAACCTGTGCAAAGACAATTGAGGTTGATTTTCATTCTTTCTTGCACCACACTTCACAATACAACACACAGGCATGTTGAACTTCTGTTTTCCAACATTTACATAGAGTTTTAAAAGACAAAATCCTCGTAATTTTCTCGCAAATCTCAATAATACAAAAAACAAACAACCATTTGACAGCCAAACTACCATGAAACTCGTAGCATAAGATGGCTGCTACGGCACTTACCTACAACTGTCACTACGTCAAGACAAAATGTTGCCATAATTAGCAACAACTTAAAATATAGTTGTCTCTTTTATCAAATAAGATTATCTCACTAGAAAGAATGAGACATAACGATATTTCAAATTCTGAATCATTTTTCACTCATATTTGTATAAGCAAATGTATGTACAGAATAGCGCGGCATCTCCATGTTTTTCCTATCTCAATGGGTCAATCCACAGGGTACTTTTATTTATGTATCAATCTGTCACAGAGTACACTACCTAGACGTAGGTAGTGTCAGTCACTGTCACTGCCAAAAATTGGCGCGGTTATGCCGCGAAACTTGGTCTGGCGAAACGGCGAAGCGAAGAAAACAAAGAATTTCCATTTTCCACTCCCACAATAACAAGTCGTGATTTCGTGAACGTGATCGTGATGGTAAAAATTAAGCAAAGGGTCGTCAAATAATTGTAATATCTTGAACGTGTTTGGGGTTCCTTGTGAGCTGAAATCTCACCAGCCTTCATAATATACCTTATTAGTCCAGTACAAGTAAAGTAACCACGTTTTCACGGCAGGTGTCATCAGGTGTGGAGCAATACAAGGTACAACCTGAACACTCGTACATTCCTAACGTTCTGATCTCTTGATCTTTTGTCAGTGTAAGTATATCTTGTAATAGTCGATACAAAATATACCTACTGGTCAGTGGGACGTCCGGGCGCTCTCAAAATGAGTCGACAATCTACATTAACGAACTATTTTCAATCAAAATCTTCGCCAAGCCCATTGACCATGAGTAGTAAAAAGCGTAGTTTGAGCTTAAAGAGAACTCCGAGCAAGTCACCCAGTACAGGGGGTAAGCCACCTAAAACACCGATGATGTCAACCACAACACTGAAAATGTCTCCCACAACACCGAGTAAAGAAGTGGTAGAGGTGAAAAAGGAAGAAGTAGTAACTTTGTCAAGTGATAGTGAACATGAAGTAACTCCATCAAAAAGAAGGAAGGCTGGCATCTCTGTTAGAAGTATAGAATCACTTCGAGACAGGACACCAGTGCGTACTGCTCAGCAGCAGTCACCAGTGGAATTAGGAGCCAGCGCTGGTGCTTTAAATTCCTCTGTAGAAAAAATAGAGTATACTATGTCTCCTGGGGCAGTATTGGGTCCATCGCCAAGGACTCCTTCATCTCAAGGTTCAAGTACCAATGGGTTCTACTCTCCAACGAAAAAAAGGGTTGTGAAAAAGAAATCTCCAGTTAATAGAAACTTGGCGAGTCAGTTCAATGAAAACTTTTCGCCAAACACCTCATTTGAGAATAGAGCTTTTGCTCAGATTGTTGAAGATAGAGATGACAAAAGTAAGTAAACATTTTAATTTAAAACATAAGATCACTGTCATAAAATTAAATGTGAATTTACAAAACTAAAGGGCCAGCAAAAGTAAACATTTACTAAATTGTTTGTGTATTGTATAAAGGCAAGCTGTGCCATGTTATCATTTTTCTTCATGAACAAAGGCAAGTCCTTGACTCAAAAACTAAGTTTTCTGATAGCAACTCATACATTTTACTTTATTTGAATTTGATAAGAAGAAATAGAACGAATATATTTATCAAACAACAGTTGATTTGCTTTGTGATTAAGTAGTGATTTCTAGAATATTCTAAATTGGACATATCTTAATTATACTTACATTTGAAAGAGTAGGTAATTAAATTAATTGCTACAAACATTACAAAACTTTAATGACTAAAGACATAACTAGATTTATAATCAAACCAACTAACGTGAAACACTAATTACACACACTAATTACAGCTGGATTCCTTCTATCAATAATTGACAAGTACCTCAAGTCTGAAACTCTGAAGCCTTTACTAGAAGAAGATTCACAAGTGCTTCTAGAAAAATGCATGCAAGTGGTGAAGCCTGGTATGAAGCTAATGTGCCGCTTATACTGGCGTAAACCTGGCTGGTACCGCTTGGAAGATCTTGCGCAGATAGCCACGGAGAAGAAGAACGATGGTGATAAGGATGGGAGAGACATGAGTAGTCCTGACCTTCTGAACATGATGTCCTGTTTGAAAGGGTTTGGTTTGATCACGCAGGCTGGAACTGATGGTGAGATCCTCATACTCCTTCCACTTTAATAGTGAAAGCTTTGCTTTCTTGTGATACTTTTTAAGTTATGCAGGGTCCTACGAAACATTAGATGATTAGACTATTTTTGTACCTGTATTATTTTGTTACCACATGTAACCATCTATACTAATAATAAAGCTGAAGAGTTTGTTTGTTTGTCTAGAACAATTCTTTTTGCGTTCCATAGCCCAATTCTTGAGGAAGGCTATATAGGCTATTTAATATCACGCCGACCAAAAGAAAAAATATCAGAAAGAACGGTAAGCGAAAACGAAGTGATAGCACGGCAAAAGAACAAAAAAAGAAATATCCTCAACTTTTTGTACAAGTCTTTTTTTTATTTAATATATATCAGGTGAACCAAATATTCAGTTTGATGACTATGTGAATTTGCTGAAGAGACAAGACATTCTGCAAATAGCCAAGGAGCTAAAGTTAAAGATCCAGTCCAAACAGGATGCTGTAGAAGCATTGAGGGCATTCTCAAAGCGCGCACCCATCGCTAACTACTTTTCTACAAAGAAAGTCACTAATAATAGTACCAGAGTCTTGGAAATGTAAGTTTTCATTTTTAATTTAGTTTTTTATTGAACCTGTATTGTCCCACTGCTGCTGGGCAAATGTCTTCCACATAGCTTTCTACTCTACCCCTTGACTCTTTCCGTTCCTTGTTCCTGTTCCCTCTTCCGCCTTCTACATAAATGTAAGTTTACAGTCATGTAATTTACTGTACGTAATACTTATCCTAGCAGCTAAGATATCAACTCAATTCAAACAATTCAATTTAGACAAAAAACAGTTATTAATATTGGTAGTGAAGACATAATCATTATAAACATGCTGATAAGCTTGTCTAGTAAAATAAAATTAGTGATTACAACACTTTATCTCTCCAATCCATTGTGACATTTATCTACATTTCTAATGCAAAAACCAAATACCACTTCGCGAACTGGGGAATTAACCTAGAACCAGCGCCCCATTTGAAAGATTTTCCTAATCCATTGCTTCATATGTTCGAAAAATTTGTCTGTTCAACAACATAAACAACGCAATGAATGTTAATGAACTGACAAAATGAAAGCTATTTGATGCTGATAGTGTGTTACACAGTTACCCCGCAGTAACTCGGTAATCGTGATTCCGACTACTAACTCAATGAGGCAAAGAAGTTTTATTAAAATGCATTTTTTTTTCCAGATTAAAATCTAAAACTGGTCCCTGTTACAAGATGTCAGATCTGGCGCGGACTACATTCCACAATTTGTATGTCTTGATGTATTTGGGAATTAATTACACAGTCATAAGGGAAAGGAATCTCGAGTTCATGCTTATAAACGAAAAAATTAATAGGGAGACTTTCCCAGTAGATAAACAAATGGTTGTTGACGATGCAAGTGTTGTGTTCCAAGACAGGGAAGAATTTTATAGGTAAAGTGCATTTTTTTTAAAATTAAGATTTGTGAATATTATATAAAATTTTTGTCTATTCCTGATATGGTGGGTTTAATGGCTTTTTTATTGAGTTGAAATTGCAAAGTTGACCGTCCACTCGTGAAATGCAGTAACAATAGTTCAGTACAAAATTAAATCCATATTAAAGAATATGGATATAAAATTCATTTTATTTTGTACACATAAGTTACTAAAATAATGTTATCTAGCTGTCCTTATACTGTTATAACAAAGGCGATCTCAACCCAGAATTGGGCTCTCTAAAAATAACAACAGCAAACCATATTCGCCGATACCTAAGGAACAAATGAAACTGACTCGAAATAGTGTTTATAGTCAGGCGTCGTGGCCTCGCGAAGAGTTGCCATGCACTCGTGACTCTGCGACTCGCATCCCACTTGGCTCGGCGATACCCCTTCACTGAACGCACTAAGCTCATATAGTTTCAAAGTTTAACTCTAATTTTTCTTGTGTTTACCAGGTATCTTCAGGCTCATGTGGTTTACGAGAACTATGAGAAAGAGACTGCCCTAGACAAAAAGTATGAACTAATCAAACAAGCACACAACTTGTTCAAAGGAATTGAAGAGGAGCATATGTTACGGTAACAATAATTTATTAAAATCTTGTTGTCCTATTATACATTGAGGGGAATTCGCTGCCATAATCATGTGTCTAATGAGGGTGAACTGGAACTCGTCTAGTTTTAAAACATAATTATTTTTGATGTGTCAAAAATAATTATGTTTTATCAAATGAAATCATTTTTCATTTGTCTGTGTAATTAATTATTTTACATATTTTAGCAATGTTAAATATTGTTTATCAATTTTTCACAAAAAAACTAACAAAAAAATACTACAAAAGTGGTAGTAGTATCTTTTCTTCATAAAATTTCTACT
This sequence comes from Apamea sordens, assembly GCA_945859715.1. Taxonomy (NCBI): domain Eukaryota; kingdom Metazoa; phylum Arthropoda; class Insecta; order Lepidoptera; family Noctuidae; genus Apamea; species Apamea sordens. The sequence continues at coordinate 7,134,091 of OX244002.1, forward strand.
ATTTCGTAGAACGTATTATATTTTTTTCATTAGTTTATGAATGCTTTTGTCTTCCATTAACCATTATTTTAACTTGTAGTTACAAATCATTGCCGATATGGCTGCGTAGATTCACTCCACCAAACGTTTACCTAAAAATCCTGGAGAGTGGAGTAATAGAACTAAAGAAACACAAGGAAGAAGAGTATTACAAACTCGCAGTGGAAATGCTTGACACTTTAATTGGGCAGATAGGGTTCAGACAACAGAATAAAGCTACATGGTATGCGGAAAAGGCACTCATACTGCACAAATATTTGGATAGCTCTGAACAGGTAATGTTTATTAAACTGTATTATGTCAAAATACGAATCAAAATATTTTATTTCACATGCAAGCCTACATGGGACTTATGAAACGTCAGAAGCTGGGTGCATGGTTCCAATGTATTGCATTGCATTTGCATGAATCAATTGGAACATGAACTGTGGGGTTTCTAAGAGCGAAACCCCACGGTTACTCTTTTTATGTAAGCCCACATAGGCATGAGAGCTTTATTAACGCGACGTCTTTTTTTATATTGTGCACCAGATTTTCAACTCTCGATAAAAGTGATTTGGCTGGTGTTGGATAAAATATTAAATTCCTTTTGAAATTGGGGCAACTAGCGGGTCAGTAGTTATGGAAAACTGAAAAGCAAAATTTATGAACATTTGACAATTTTAAAATGAAAAAAAAAACCTTCCCTTATCAAGTTATCATGTTCAGAAAATACTTCGATGTAATGCACATTATGTAGGTATCAATCTAATAATATTATAGGTAGGTTAATCTAATATTTATATTTATATAGACGAAGTTTTGGGCAAAAAAATTTGAATAACTGTCGTACCAGCGACAGTTATTCAAATTAAAAAGCAGAATTGATGTTCTTGATCTTCCTTCCATTCGTCCTGAAATCTAAAATGTCTTTCTTTTCCAGGCTGCAAAGATTTTGCTAGCAGGATTCAGGGCAGAAGATATTACAGAGGAGATGAAAGACGAAATGCGGCCGCGCGCACTAAAGATCGCCAACCAGCAGAATATACTGTTGAAGGAATCATTGAGGGAGGAACTACGAAGCTATGCCGATAAAGAAACTATACTCGAAAGAACACTGCCGGGCGACCATATTTATAAACAGCCAATGGAGTAAGTGATAAATCAGGATCATAAAAGTTTATTCAATTAGTTGAATTCAAAAGCAATTTTCTATTGAAGTACTAAACCAGCCATCACTTGCCTAGCTTTTGCCCAATTTTGTTGGGGTCGGCTTCCAGTCTAACCGAATGCAGCTGAATGCCAGTATTTTATATAGAGCGACTGCCTATCTGACCTCTACAACCCAGTTACTGGTCAATACCCCGTGATCACATCAACCGGTATTGCGTTGCCCGCACCCATCGGACTTGTTATTATACTTATTGTTTTGTTGCAGTAACTACAACCAAAGAGGCAAACTGATATTTCAACTGCATACTATAGAAGGGTGGTCTATACTAACGGGTGAAGAATATTGTATTGAGCACTACATCAATAGTGGGCAGTTCACGAATGGTATGTAACTTATATGTTCTTCCTATTTCGAATCTTTATACACACGAGTTGTAAGACGTAGGTTCTAACCCAGTCAGGCTTTACTTTACTTTGTGTAAAATATTTCATCACCACTGCTCTCAAAACGGTGAAGGAAAACATCGTGAGGAAACCGGCATGTCCGAGAACCAAAAATTCGAAGACATGTGACATCTACGAACCCGCGCTGGGCCCGCGTGGTAGATTATAGCCCAATCCCTCTCGAAGAGAGGAGGCCTGTGTCCCAACAGTGGGAACAATATAGGCTGATTATGATACACACGAACGCGGCTCGCAAGGATAAGTGTCGCAATAACAAGTAAGCATAGAGAGAGAGAGAGAGTAGATATTTCTTTAGCAATATGGATCAACTTTGTATGCATTTTTCTGCATCTTTCTTCTTGTCCGTTAATATGTAATAATAATAATAATAATAAAAACAAACAAACTGTCAATGAAAATGTCATGCGCGCATACTTTGGGGCTACAGAGGGGGGAAGTAACTTGACTGCGTACCGTGGTCGGATGCTCTCTCTGTTTCAGGTGCTTGAGCCAGCTGTCAACGTGTCGGCGCAACGACTGTCGGATCAGGTGCGGGTCATCCAGCGTAACCATATGCTGGATGACGTTGTACTTGATCGACTACGCCTCGAATCACGGAATAGCCACGTTACGCCTGCTTCGTCATTGGTCGCGGTGCAACTGCAAAATTTACCCAGTTCTCCATCGCGACCCAACCGCGTTGATGAAGAGGATGATGATGAGGCTATATCCGTGAGCTCCCAGTGCAATGTAAGATTGAGGAGCGCTTTGGAGGATGCTTTCCGTGAGTACCGATCTATTCCGCCTGGACTCGGACCACGTTTACCTCGTTTGCCCATGCACAAGAAAAACAAGGCGCTGGTGTGTGCTCTAGACTCGCAGCTGGCAAATTACTTTAACGACAGCAAAGACCTCACCGATACCCATTCAATCTTGTACTGTGCGGCTGTTGCGGCATGTCGTGTAGCTCATGTCAAATTCCCGGACAGTGACAGAGCCACACGACCAAAACCAGCTGTACCAGCTTGGCAGTGCAGGATTGAGCGTCGTATCGGGGAGACTAGAGCACTCATCGGCAAGCTAATCTGCTTCAGGGAGGGCAATACTCGCCCTAGAGTGATGCGCTTTGTGAGGCGGGCATTCTCGGGGACTGATATTAGTTCTCGAGATTATTTGTCCCGCGTCACAGAGCGTATCGACTTCCTGAAGCAGAAGATCTGTGCATGGGCAAACCGTATTCGTCGGTACAGGCGGAGAGTGGAGCGGTACACTCAGAATCGCACATTCCAGAGCGATGAAAGGTGGGTTTACAGGGATTGGGAGCGACTGGACCAAGGTGTGACTGACACGCACCTACCAGATGATGACGCCATGTGTTCGTTCTGGCAAAACATCTGGTCGGTGCCTGTCAATCACATCGAAGGTGATTGGACTGGGAAGATCGAGCGAGCGTGCGAACTAATACCAGAAATGGGGCCACTTATCATCAGCCCCCAAGATATTGCTCGTGCAGTCCGTCCGATGCCTAACTGGAAATCTCCAGGGCGGGACGGGCTGCACAACTTTTGGATAAAGTGGTTCCAAAGATCGCACGCCCCCTTGGCATCCCAGTTCCAGTCAGCCTTAGAGTCAGGGTCGCTGCCCCAGTTCCTAACGACAGGAATAACCCACCTGCTCCATAAATCAGGTAGTACCGCGGATCCCAAAAATTACAGACCGATCACTTGTTTACCGACGGTCTATAAAGTTCTTACATCCATTTTGAGAGCTAAAATTAATAAACATATAGACACTAACTCCATCATGTCTGTCTCTCAAAATGGATGTAAGAATGGGTCCCGCGGTACTAAGGAGCTACTTCTCATTGATATGGCCATTAGCCAACAGGTTCGTCGTTCCCGAAAGGATCTGTCGACATGTTGGATAGATTATAAGAAGGCTTATGACTCCGTGCCACATACATGGCTCATGAGGGTGCTGGAGTTGTATAAAGTAGATACAACTCTGCGCACCTTCCTGATGACGTGTATGGGGCAATGGAGGATGGTCCTTCGCTATCCAGGATGTCGAAATATCCAGAGGAATAGCGAGCCGATAAGGATCGAGCGAGGCATATTCCAGGGCGACAGTTTGAGTCCGCTTTGGTTCTGCTTAGCCTTGAATCCTCTAAGCACGCTGCTGGAAGATTCAGGTCTAGGCTATCGGCTGAGGAGAGGTGGTCAGGTTATATCTCACCTCCTCTACATGGATGACCTAAAACTTTTTGCCCCCAACAATTTGCAACTGATGGAGCTACTGAATATCACTGAAACTTTCAGTAGCGCCATCAGGATGGAATTTGGTGTGGACAAATGTGCGGTCATGCATGTAAAGCGAGGGGAGATCGTGGAATCCGTGGGAACACAACTCCCGGATTCCACAAATCTTAGAGCCCTCTCCGCATCCGAAACCTATAAGTATTTGGGTATGTCGGAAGCGTTGGGCATCAATGTTACTGACATGAAGCAATCGTTGAAAGACCGCTTCTATGGCCGCCTGAAAAAAGTATTCAATAGTCTTTTATCAGGCGGAAACAAGGTGCGCGCCTTCAACGGTTGGGTCATGCCGGTTTTGATGTACTCTTTCGGCATACTCAAATGGACTCAGACCGAACTTGACGCCCTGGATAGGAGGGTCCGTACGTTGCTAACTGCAAGTCGAATGCATCACCCACGGTCATCGGTAATGAGGCTGTATATCCCGCGAAAGTGTGGAGGTCGAGGCTTTTTAAACGCTAAGACCCTCCACAATCGCGAGATATGCAGTCTCAGGGAATATTTCTTAGAGACCGACGTGGGGATGCATCGAGATGTAGTCGCGGTGGACAAGGGCCTCACCCCGCTCTCCTTGGCTAAAGAGAACTGGCGCAAGCCAGTAGTGCTTGACACCAATGATCGCATGGAAGTATGGCAGAGTAAGGAGCTTCACGGACGCTTTTACCGGGCCCTACATGGGCCCGATGTAGATCTACCAGCGTCCGTAGCCTGGCTGCGTTTCGGTGATCTCTTTGGAGAAACCGAAGGTTTTGTCTGTGCAATTATGGACGAAGTTATGATGACGAACAATTACCGGAGATTTATTGTGAAAGACGGCACGGTTGACATCTGTCGGGCATGCCACCGGCCGGGAGAATCAATCAGGCATATTATCTCCGGGTGTTCTCGTCTAGCTAACGGAGAGTACTTGCATAGACACAACCTTGTAGCTAGGATAATCCATCAGCAACTTGCTCTGAAATACAACCTTGTGGAATCGGAGGTGCCGTACTACAGGTATGTGCCCGACCCAGTTCTCGAAAATGGTAATATCACATTGTACTGGGATCGATCCATCATCACTGACAGGACTATTGTTGCCAATAAGCCTGATATAGTGGTGGTGGATCGATCAGAGCGACGCGCAATGATTGTTGACATAACCGTCCCGCATGATGAGAACCTCGTGAAAGCCGAGAAAGATAAACAAATCAAGTATCTTGACTTGGCTCGCGAGGTTGTCGACATGTGGGATGTGGACTCAGCGATCATTGTGCCGATAGTCGTGACAGCCAATGGCTTAATAGCCAAGAGCCTCGATCAACACCTGAAGAGGCTCTCGTTGGGCAGCTGGATCAAGGGCTTGATTCAGAAAGCGGTACTTCTGGACACGGCTCGCCTTGTCAGGAGGTTCCTCTCTCTGGAGCCCTGACCACCGGTAGCTTGGACCCTGTTCCCGATACCGGTGGGCTACTATTTTTTATATTTTTAAATGTTTTTATACTTTTTATATTCTAATATTTAAAAATATAATTTATATGATTACATTGAAATAAAGGAAATAATAATAATAATAATATCCTTGGACATTTGTGTGTACATAAATGGTTAAATAAATAAATAAACCAGGAATTATAGTGACCATATCAATTCTTGATTTCTATCTACCCTCTTAGACTCTCCTTGGTGGTAAAAAGTTCCTGGCATTTAGTCACCTACAGTCTATTCGAATCTTTGTTTCCAAATGATAAGTGTCAACTTTATGTTAGTGTAACTTAAGTTGATTTTAGAAAAAAATTAAATGACATCATTTCTATATATTGTTTTAACAAAAAACAGATTTTTCATTAAAAAAAATATTTTTAATACAAGCTAGCCAATTCTTGCTACGTTACGTTACTGCTGGACATAGGCTTCTACTATTGCACGCCATTCAACTCGGTTTTCGGCAACTCTTATCCAGCTGCTACCAGCCATCCTGCGAAGATCGTCGCTACGTTACCTTACCTTACGTAATTTTTTTTACTTGTGTAAATAACTTTAATTCCTATACATAATGTAGTAAAAATTGACTAGCTTGATTGGTTAGCTTTTATTTTGCACTGCAACTTCAATAAGTTGTATGAGTTTTTGTCAGTGTTACTTCTCAGAGCATTCAGATAGGAAACAGCAACCTCATCTATCTCATCATCTCTCTCAAATGTAACAAAAAAATGTTTTTTTAAGAAAAAAGTTTTTTTTTATACACATATTAGAACTACTTTTAGAGAGACACTATTCAATACAATTTTCCTTTACAGGTGAACACTGGGAAGGCCGCATCGTCTCCACAATATTCTTCCTACTATTCTGGGACATTATCTACAGCAAGCCGCGCGGCGTCACCGGTATCTTCATGAGCCACTTCCAGCGACATCCACTGGATATGTTTTCTGAGAGCTTCTACCTTAACCGGAAGACACTGATTGATGAGAGGCTGAAGTTCATACAGGAATGTAACGAGAATACGATGTTAGCGCTCATGAAAACTAATTGGGATGGACGGCCTGAAAGTATGTATATTCGTGATATTCAAGTATTTATATGATCAACCACATTACAGAATTATAAATACATGAAGGCGCTACCAATCACCATTGACAATTGTTATCTTAGAAGTGTGTTTGAATGTTTTCACTAGGGGGATATTCTCATGGATGCACTCTATCTGGGAAGACCAGGGTTTTGGTCTCGTACCAACTAACTAAAGCCTTCGCTGAATGCTGCAAACTTGGTACTTGCATATAATTTTTTATAATAGCTGACCAAAAATTTCAATGGTTTGATAAACCATTGAAATTTTTGATAAACGATAAACGTCGATGTCCCTGCCACCCTTTATCTGGGCAGGTGGCTTTTATCTATCTTGCTGGCTGTTGAGTTTATCAAACCACATTCTTGAATGTCAGACATGTTTCTTATCAACCAACTGACGGTTGTGAGAGCTGATGGCTCCTTTTCTGTACGAAAACATGTCTTTACTTTTGACAATTCTTATTTGTTCACATTGTGAGTTTAAGACATTTCTTACAATTAATTTAATTTTGATCATAGCATCACTATTTTGTATGCCTGTCGGCGGAACATAGCTGCATAGGTTGGACCAAACACTATATATACATAAGACCATTGTACCCTGTGTTCATAAAAATAAATGAATTTTGAATTTTTTGCACTTGGACACACTACAGCTTAATTTATCGATACTCTGTTTTTAATCCTAGCCGAGATGTCTGAGATCCAGCGCAGCATAGGCTGGGAGTCAGTCCGCGAGGTGACGTCATGCATGGGCGTGCGCGGCGTCGCGGCCGTGTGTCGCCGGCTCGCCAGCAACTACGGGTACGCTTGTAGTGGCTTCCCTGACCTTACGCTGTGGAATATACATACTAAAAAGGTATTTATAATATGTTAATCGATTGCAGATTATTGTGAAGTAGACCTCTTTGAGAAAGTGTCCGGGGAAGTAACACTGAAGTACCTGTTTCTGCGGCTAAGCAGCATTTGCTGTGCTTTAGTTTATAAGAAACTAGCAGCGTCCCGCGGTTTCACCTGCATAAGTGTGGATCCCGTGCGAATATCGGGATAAAAAGTATCCTATGTGTTATTCTAATGCATAAGCTATATTACTGTAAAGATTCATCAAAATTGGTTTAGTAGTTTTTGCGTGAAAGAGTAACAAACATCCATCCCTCCTCACAATCTTTCCCGTTTATAATAACTATTAGGATAGGATATGGATGCTCGTGTAATTTCAACCGTCTCTAGCAGTAACAACTAAAGTCCATTCAAATGCTTGATTCAAATATGTTTTTATAGCGTAGTGTAAATTAAGTTGATTTAAAAATAACTAGTACTGTTCGTAAAGTTATAAAATTTGTCAAAGTTGTAGCGCAAACTGAACCTTATTTTGTATGTGTTAAAGTTATTTTTCCAAATACACATTTATTGGTAACAAAATTGAAAATGCAGAATATTTGCTACTTCAGGTATTTCGGGCTTCTGGTGGTGACCAGTCATCATCAGATGGGCTGTCTACTTTGTGGCCATTCAATAATTTAAAATCCAAGGGACACACGCATTTTAATGTGGAAAAGACTTAAATTATAGTTTTCTTTTTATCTTTTTTCTTTACAGATAAAGTTCGTAGAAGTAAAGACGGACGCAGACAAGCCTTCTATCAAGCAGCTGCAGTGGCTGCAGTATCTCCTGGAGCACGGCGTCGACGCTGGCTTCTGTTACGTGGGTGTCAACACCACGCGCTCAAGAGCACGACCTTCGAACGACTTCTGAGAAGCTCTGACTAGTGCAAAGTTAATTGTACACTTACCAAGGCGACCGCAACCGCAAACCGCAACGGCAACTACAGGCCGCAGCGACGCAACTGGTTTCTAAGGAAATGCTTACGTAGATATTGCTAACTTGCCCCCGTCACCGTTTTCATAGAGGTACATAGAATACAGTCGTGTCGCTGCGGTCTGTCATAGCGATTGGGTGACGTTGCGGCTGCCGTTTGTGACTGCGGTCGCCTTCGGAAGAGTACTTTACTTAGGTTAAGGAAGTAAAATAACTGTTAGGTTATACGACGCGGAATTTCGTGTCAAATAAACGCACCCCTAGAGTGGACTTATCATGAAGCTGTGTTGTGCTGTGCTGTGGTCCATTTTCCAACCATCCCGATTGTCCCCGTGTCTGATTCCCAGTGTCCAACCATCGCGATTTATTGTAGGCGGGTTTATAAAACTTCCGGAATAAATTTTCTAAATGATCGTGAAAACCGCATCAAACGCGGTTACACAGGCGGATGCGACATTAATTTATAATATGTAATGAGGAAACAAATAAAACGTGATGCGTTTTGCTTGCGCTCTGTTCAAGCATGGTAGGGTAAATCAGCTGCTATCTGTTGTATTCCTTGCGTACAGCACGCCTCGGGCAGCTCACAAAACATAGCACGGGAAAGTGAACTTAGCCCAGCACAGCGCTAACTTAATGTTGAAAAGTCACCTTAGTAGTATTTTGTAGCGCTTTAGGTGACGTTTCATACTTTAGAAGTTTAAGGGCTGATTTTTCCAACGCCAGATAATTTTATCCGAGAAATAATTTTGAATTTTTGACAGTTCTTCGATACGAAATCTGTCAGACGTCAATTTTATCCCACGAATGAAAATTATATGTCGATTGAAAAATCAGCTCTTATTGTATGAAATGTCACCTTAGTAGTCTTTCGTGTTCTCCTACAAAAGACTCTGCGCACTCGTGACTCGGTGGCAGCTCAATTTTTTTGCGGATACATAAATCCATAAAGAATTTATTTCTAGTCTGATTAAAAATAATTGTTCACAAATTCGATATTGTTTAAAATGTAAGCTAAATTATACTAGACTAGATATTTCGTTATTTCTTGGACACACAATTTTGTTTAATTCCTTACTCTATTTTAAATAATCCATTTGACTGGAAAGTTAGAAACATGATTGAAATGAGTGTATACTCTAGATTAGTCTGCCAAGCTTGGTGATCTTAGCAGATATTTTATAAGAAGACAACCGGGGCCCTATACCATAAAACTTTACCATTACAATTTAAATAATTGTAAATCTTACCGGGGTGTACCACATAACTCTAAGCCACACAATTGTAACAGAAAACGCTTACAAATAGGTAAATAGTAGCAACAAGTCTACGGTTTACATATTTGTAATAGGGTAGTTGCCTGGGTATAAAAATAATAGTTATATTTAGTCCGTCAGTTGGATTATCGAAAAATAATGGACACGTATTTTTTCTTTTGTCAATCAAACAAAAAATGACAAAGATAAAGCGCGTCAAAATTTGGGAATGGGGCGTCGTGGCATCACATGCTTGCAAAAGTGTCGCAAGCAAGTGACGTCACGCGGAACTTTACCGGGCGATGTCTTTATCTTTATTATATCATTTTTTATATAATTGACAAAAGAAAAATACGGGTTCAATATTTTTTGATAATCTAACTAACGGACTAATTAGAATTTTTAAGGAAATTAGCCTATTTCTGTTACCGCGTTTTTTTCTACATTTTGTAGACTTGTAAAGTTTTGCGGTACATCCTGCACCCCAATTGTGAAACACACTTTCAATCTCAATCTAAAGAATTTTGAAGGAAAATATGCTTTAAAAGTTCGTCTGCTCGGTAACGTAAACAACGCAATAGATATTGGTGACTTGTCAAAATGAATGCCATTAGGATTGCGAGTGTGTTACGCAATTACCCCGCGCGACAGGGCACTACCGACAATATATTTGACTTTTGTAAGCCGAACGAAAGGAACCATATAGCGTTGTATCGTTTTATTAAGGGGGATGCGCTAGGTAGCTCGCGAAATTTAAATTTTCTTACGGTTTTAGCAATTTGTTGGTCAGTGTCAGGTTGTATGTTGAAAAAAATATGATTTGGGAGCGTAACAAATATGACTTTACGGAATTATAATCAGCAATACAAACTAAGTTCATATAATCTTTTTGAACGACCATATCATGAAATTCAAATTTTCTCATATTATGTACACATACAAGTTCATATTATGAACTTGGAGAGAAAATTTGAATTTCACGGGCTACGCGTGCGCTCTTCCCTTTATATATTTTGACTCAAATAAAACATAACGTAGAAAAAGGATAATAGTCTATATCATTTCCATTTCAATGTTTACCTATTGTGTATATTTTTTTTATTAGTTTTATATGTAACCTGTATTTTTTGTACGTACATCCTGTTAGATTAAGAAAAAGGGGTTTGTTCCATTAATAATATTTATGATAAGACATGTGGAGTCAAGTGCACATCAGTGGTAACATTTTTTTTACATTAACTGCGCGTTTTAAGTTACGTCATAGCAGTAAAATAACGGTTATTTTAGCAGCGACCTAACAGCAACCTTATTGTAACGAAAAAAAAAACCGGCCAAGTGCGAGTCAGACTCGCGCACGAAGGGTTCCGTACCATTATCTATAAAAATCACGTGTGTTGTATGGGAGCCCCCCTTAAATGTTTATTTTATTATTTATTATTAAAGTAAAAATACAACTGAGTATTGTGAATATTTCAAGTCCCTACCTGTTGCCATTATTGATATAGAGCAAAAAAGAGCAAAAAAATCGCGTTTGTTGCATGGGAGCCCCCTTTAAATATTTATTTTGTTTTTAGTATTTGTTGTTATAGCGGCAACAGAAATACACAATTTGTTAAAATTTCAACTATCTAGCAATCGCGGTTCTTGAGATACAGCCTGGTGACAGACAAACGGACGGACAGACAGCGAAGTCTTAGTAATAGGGTCACGTTTTTACCCTTTGGGTACGGAACCCTAAAAAAAAAACTATGAAAGATGATTTTTACTGTTTTGACAGACTTTTCAGTGGCAGCAACTGAGCAACCCAACAACAACCTTATTAGAATGAGAATAAAGATCACTGTGATTCGGACAGTGATGCGTTTCAGAGGTAAAATAACTATGAAAGGACTGTAAGGGTGATTTTCGTAATGGAAGTGTTTCTACTGATATGCGGTTGACTCATACCTATTGTTAATAATTAAGAAATCAATTATTATGTGAATTGGTGCTAATCGCATGAAAGAATTTATTAAATTTTATTTTTTGATATGTTTTGTTTCATTTACCTATATTGAATACTCAATATTACTTCACTAATGCCGGATAAGTTCCGGTTACCTCAGAAGAGACGTGGGACGAGGACGGTGCGCAGACGCGACAATAGTACGCAGATGGAAAAGCGACGTGATAGACTGTGATAGATCGGGTTAACACATTTTCTATGAAAATACGTGAAAGGAACGCCGCGTCTGCATCACGTCCTCGTCTCACTTCCCTTATTTGTGGTCCGCGCCTTACCTTTTTTTTTTGTTTTTTTTTTAGGATCGGAAATCATCATAATTATGACCCCTCCTGCTCTGGGTGGAGCGGAAGGGAGTGTCAGACTCTTACTGACTAAAACCCACTCGTGTTCCTTCCTTAGCCCTTTATGTTCCAAGGCAGCGGTAACCCTTTCAGACGATCCCGCTAGTTCGCGCCTTACCTGGCATTTAAAATGCCAGGTAAGGCGGTCTACAGTATAATCAGCCACGCGTCTACGGTAAATGGTAACAAATAGCGCCCTGTTTTTGCAAATATCTCAAAAACTAGAACGTCCTACGTAAAATATAATTAAATTTACATCTCCTTGTGTCACAAATTGACTTGGACCGTGACATTTATCTAATTACTAGCTGTTCCCAGCCCTGCTATCCAGGGCCCTAATTCACTATGACCACTTAACGATTCCTTACTTCGAAACCACGTTAATTCCTTAGCTAATCCCGTCGATTTCGCGCGGTTTCATTGTATCATAGAGAATTATGGCCCAGGATGAAAAGTATTACCTTATCCACTACCCAGGTCATGGTCTATCTGTGTGGCAAATTCCATTCAAATCCATTCAGACGTTTTAGCATGAAAGCGAAACTAAACTAAATGTGTTTTTGTTTTTCAAACTCACATTCACTTTTATAATATTGGGATCGTTGGATTGCCACACACAGCATTTAATCGTTCAGGCGGCAACTGAATTAGCAAAATATAAGAATAGCCGAGTTGTGAAAGTCAAAACGCCCGGAGCGTCTCCCGCGGCGGCTGAGGCGTGAGGTTCTCTCCCTCATCCATCCCGCCACCTCCTTCGCTAGCATGACTGCTTCGCAGAAGGAGGTGACTGCCTCCCACTCCGGCACTCCCTCTCGCCCCGGACCATGGCTTGAACCAGGGCCGGACACGAGAGGTCGCTTTACCGGACCCTTAGATCTAATCTATTCTATTGCTCTTTAGGCAAGAGGTGCCGATTCAGATTAAAACTTTTTCTTCAAACTTTTCATAAACTCTTCCAAAGACCACATGCCTTCAAATCACAGAGTACATTTCTTCAAATCCACAGACTAAGAAGAGAAGTAGCCTTCAAATCAAATCAAAAACAGATCAAATCGTTACTGTCAAGAGCTTTCCTATCACGTATCGAATATGATTTTAAAATATATACAAGCTTATTGGAAAGATCCATCCGGTGTGGATTAGGCAATGTTCCCGGTGTACGTTCCACTGCTGGCCATGTCTGTTGTATCCGCCGCCTCGGTGATATTCCTGTACTGCAAGAACCGAGGCAGCAGCCGGCAAGGCTACATGGACGTGCAGGAGAAGCCCTCGGACGGTGACTGAATTACTTTAGTGATTATCTTATGTTTTATTAGTTTTAATTAATTATACGCGTTGATCTTTTTGTTTTGGCCCTTTGATTGTGTTGCTGAAAATGGGCTGATTATGAGGTGCAAGCTTTATCTGTAAGTGATGGTTGTAGTGATATTTCCTTATTATAAATAGCTGGTTATTCCACTCTGTTCACCTGGGTGGAAAAATGCATTTTCACATTCAAAGAAGAGTGCCAAATTAGCATGTCCAAATAAAGCCACAGACACATTACTGTGTCGTGTTGTGATGTGACTAGGGATACACCAATCAAACGAATCTGTTCAGGACTACATCAAATCTTGATTGGCTAAAACTGCGTCAGAAAGCGTCACGACACAACACAACACAGCAATACTTAGGGCTATGCTACACGGGCGGTTCTCCCGCAGCGGGAATCCGCTTCTGAACCGCACTAGACTCAATTCTTATGGACATTGTATGCTACAAACTACACGGCGCGGTTTCCCGCCGCGGTTTGCAGGCGGGAGAAATTCGACCGCCGCATGCAGGGTCAAACCGCCGCTGTTTACCGCCGTTCTAAACTACACGGGCGGTTATCCGCTATTGCGTCATTGTGCGCGGGACCTTCTCGCTCGCTCGTCGTGTGAGCGCTTGCGTGGCTGGCTAGTGACGCGTTCTTAATACGTTGGCTTATAATTGATAGAAGTTCATCAAATGAGTTTACAGACATTCTATAGTAAGAGAAAAACTTATGAGGGTTATCACGGTGTGCACTAAACATTGAATGAAATATTCCCGAAGTTAAACGGTTACTAAACACTGGTTCCACCCAAACATTGCGGTTTACTTTATTTTTTAACAATTCTAATAATATAAGAGCTGCAAGCGCAGTTATCATTGGCGGATCCATGTTGAAATGAACACAAAACAAAGCGGTAAACCGCGTCCTGTGTAGGTTGCTGGTTTGCGGGAGCTTTGTCGAGCGGATTCCCGCGGCGGGAGAACCGCCCGTGTAGCATAGCCCTTACACTGTGCTCACGGAGAATAGGTACCTACCTGTATGATAGAATGACGTTATCTGTGCACAGATCTATGCTTCGCATGTTCCTGACATATTCGCTTCAGCCGCTCCTCACGCCCACAGTGGTACCCGGGAATAGCACGGATAAATAAATAATACAATCACATTTTTTGTAACATTATTTATTAAAATATATTCTACTAAAATTCATAACATAGTATGTACATTTTCAACAGTACACCTCAATAGGACAATAAGGCACCTATTTCTTAACTTACATGACATAAAAACTACGACTTTTTAAACCCAAAAAATAATTCATGACAATAATTCATACGCAAGAGTAACTTTCACCACGTAACGGTATACACCAATCGAGTAACAAAGAAATATAACATACCTACTTTGAGCATTTATTAACAAATGGTTCATCTACATATAAACTGCGTCCACACAATATAATATGTAGACACATTACAAAAATCACTTCTCTAACTTGTATAGATATAATTCTATTTAAATATAATCGAGATAAAATGCCTATAAATCATATCTTCACTCCTACGTAAACTTTCAATAACGATTTCTAGTGATTTCTTATAATACCATCACCTACTTGTTACTATAAATTGTGGTAACTCACATATTCCAAATACTAGAGCGAAATACATAGTGTAGTGCTTAATAATTTTGACTTGACACCAAATAAATTAAGATATAATCTAGTAAATAGTACAAAAATCCAACAAGTGTATACTCCGTTGGTTTAGGTAGTTAACTAAACGTAAACAAAAAAAAAACCACGTGATTCATGGGTGCTAAACATTTTGTTACAAATTTTAGAATAATTTTATATATTGAACATGGCTTCAATCATAAATACAGAATTTTCACCAAAGCCTATTCACAGGCACAATGGGACCCGCTGGATCATAATAGGATTATTATTATCAGGGGAATTTAAAGCTACAGGCTCAGCTACGGCGCGGGCTGGCATTTCGTCGAGCAAGGGTTTGGGGCAATTACGTTGGGATCGTCGCGGGGCCTCGGCAGCAAGGTCGGAATGACGGTTTTCTGTGTTTGTGCACTGTACTAGTGTGTGTGCCTTTTCTGTGTTTGTGTACCTGTGCTCTCCTGGAGGAAGGTGATGGGGTCATTAGGGTCGGTGAGAATATGCCTTGGACGCGCGACTTTTACTGTTTTTGGCGGCCTCGACAACCAGAGGGTTGCGATGTTTGGCGGCGGTATCGAAGAAACGCTTGGAAATGCGTTTCTGAATTGCTGGATAGTGGGGATTCTGAGGTCAACATGAAGGATCTCATTAACGAACCAAGGGGATCCCGTAGCCTTACGGAGGAAACGGTTTTGATGATAACCGGCAATGTTTTGAGTGAATTTATACTAAACAAAAGAAACCGATTAAACGTAATACCTGTGACTTCAGATGTCATGCTATGTCACAATAATACTCTTCAATTTAGTAACGTTATCTAATTCGTTGTATTTTTTAATAGATTTAGAGAACCAATCTTTTTGGGCTCTTTACAATAGACAGATTACAAAATATTATATTATTATAATAAATCGAACTAAAATATTCTGTCCAACCAGTTACATCTACGAAGAGTAGTTTAAGAATAAATGAAATTAACAATTAACACACTAATAAAAAAGGAAACTTTTGTCAAAATCGAATATACATTTAATTTGGTTATAACCTCTAACATTGTTGTATGTTACCTACCTATATTACCCATTTTCGCAATAAATGAATATGAAACATATTTTACGGTTTGTTTACCTTTTGTTAATTACCTAAACCAATGAAGTATAGGCATGTAAATAATTTCATTAACTTTGCTACAAAGGTACACAGCCGAATGGATGTACAGCACTTGTAGAATCCAACACCTACTCTTAAAATAATAAAATGTTTATATAAAAATTGGCAAACGCTCTTCCTACACCTACACACAAAAACAATTATATAAAATACAAGCACAAACAGTTAAGACTAAACATCTTGTATATAAATAATTCATAAAATTGTTTGATCTTTTATAAAAGTTACATAATGTTCTCATTTTATATACACATTGAATAATAATATGTTAGGCTACATTTTTTCTCTTATATAAATCATTGCATTATCCTCAATTTTCTTATCTTTAAAGCTGCAATTTTAACTCTGCTCAATATAGCGATATGCTTGATTCTTTTTGATACGAATTCTTATTTACGAATTGGTTAATTCAGGCATTATACTTATTCTAATAAACGAAAGAGTACGACAGTTATTACGTAAAAAACGACCACAAGAACCAATGACTTTGGTTCCTGTGACTATATACACAATTTCAAAACTCGAATTGAAATCATCACCAAATAGGTAAAATTTTAAAACAGTCATGCTTATCGACACATTCACATAATTATTTTAAGATATTTCATTTCAGTTTTGTATAAAACCATGGTTATATTTTTGTAAAATGCATACCGCGAAGAACTTTCATTTTTAATTCGACATTTTTTGGGATTAACCCATAGATGTTTCCATTCTTATAAAAGCATTATATTGTGTGCGTGACAGTGTGTGTTTAGATATTATAACAACGTAATGTCGGCAGTCTTCAGCATTGTCGAATCGTGTTCGGGGCTCCTGGTCAAACAAATATGGTAATTATCTACATGTTTTATAACATCCATAGCCCAGAGTTAGGAACTAATGACCACTGTCACCCAACCACCACGATTTAGACCATAAGCCATGTTAGTTATGATATTTAAACTAAATTAGTATTTTAATAATTTAGCTTGTAAGCTTGATTTCTATACCTACGGTATAAAATAGAGAGAGCACAATTTGCAATGCTTTTGTACGTAATAGGTCCTCGTAAGTATTATAAAATGAAAATAATGACCTAATAAGGTTCAAATTACTGCATTGTGCACATCGACACAAGAGATAAATCATAATTATGGAAACTACGAAATCTTACACATACTAAACATTGCATTCTTGGACTTATATTAGCTAAATGATAATGGCTGTTTATAAGGAAGTACTTCAAATTATAATTTGATACAGCTAGATGCTAGGATCTACCTGGCATTTAGGAGACTAATCTATTTATATAATGAGATCTATTAGCAATGCGAAACTTGAATTACATGGTCAAGACTTTTCCTCGGGAAGGCAACATGGTATCATACTTAGACGATTTTATTGTCCTAAATAACATTATAAAACTATATTTTATAGATATAAAGGCAGTACACCGCCTATTCCCTGTTCATTTCATGATGATTTGCATGACACATAACAAATACTATAGTATTTGAGAGCTGATCTTATATTATCGATATATTTTAAACTTTTTATCGATATCGATTTAACGGTAGCAGTCAGCTATGGAATAACAACCTAAAGGTTATTGCTAGACGTGTCATGCAAATCATCATATGGGAGAACGCAAACGACCGTGTAAAGTCGGTCCGGAAAAAGTCGGACATTTTGACATTCAATAGACATTCTACAAAAGTCGGTTATACAAAAAACGTCTGTCAAAAATCGGTCACCGACACCAAGCGGTAAAATGCGTTTCCGCCAAAACGTCGCCCTCTTATTAAAAAACGCGGAGTAAAGTTACAAGCAGTATTAACTTCAGCTAAACCATACACTTTGTTAGGTTTCAAATTGACTTTACTTCGAGTTTAATACTACGCAGTTGCTCCACAAATCACATAAATGCGTTTAGCGCTATTCTTAATTAAATCATGGTTCTATTTCTGACAACCGTTTGAAGATGACAGAGACAGAATGAAGTGTTGCCGCGCAAGTAGTATACTTGCGCGGTAAACTGACCTCAGTGTGACGCGTAGTTCACATGTGGCGATGTAGATGCCGCCACAAGCTTTAAATGCATTAAGTGATTTGTGGTGCAAGTAGTCCTAAGAGGGTTAAAGAATAGCTGTTACAATAAGGCACTAATTACTCGACGATGAACCGCAGTTCGCTCACATGTTGGGCTCCTCCTTGAAGGGCATGGGCTCCAGGAAGCTGGGCTCGGGCAGCGCCAGCTGCGGCACGAGCGGCGGCGACGCGGCGGGCGGCGGCGACGCGGCGGCGCCCGCGCACGGCTCCTCGATTGCCGCTTCTGCTGACGCCCCTGCGTCATGCATTAGTTCAAGTTACGAATGTACGGGCACAGGTTGTGTGTGTTAGGTTAAAATTGTAAGGAGTTGTTTTATAGTGTATGCGGATAGGATTGTGTGAAGATGATTATAGGCTATTTTTTTGTAATTTATCTGGTAGACACTAAGCCTAGGTCGCCACATGATTTTTATCGCGCATTAGATTTCCAACTCGCGGTGTTGAAGCGAACATTGAGAATACAACAGACTGCATCCCAGTGAGTCAAATAAACATACTGTTGGATTTTCAACTCTTGGCGCTAAGCAGCGAGTTGAAAATTCAGTACGCAATAAAAAATCGCCCGTCGGTGCGAGAGTTTATATGAATATGACAACTGGCGCGATGGCCGCTTTCGTTTAGAGCATGGTGCAAGTCTAAAATACATGGTGACTGACCTCCAAGTAGCATCTCCTGCAGCAGACTGTCCACATGGGCGACTCCGAACAGCTTGGCGAACTGTATCTGCTCGATCATCTGCCACGTGATGCTCTGTAACGGCGGCAAGCACAGCAGGAGTTCTCCGAAGCGGCCGCGCCCGTCGTACTGGCGGTCGCTGATGTAATCTTCTAGGTTTATCTGGATTTGGTAGCGGAGCTGCTTGATTTTTTGCGGCTGGGAGAGGCCTTTCGCGTCTGGAAAGATGGGGATTTTATTAATACTTTCTTAGATAGGCATATTGCGTTTGTCGGGTAAAGAACTTTGACCGGACGGCCTGGGGAGGCCTATTTGTCAAACTATAACACATAGTAGTAGTAGTGTCGTTTCTTCGATGATCTTACTAGGAAAATGATGTTCAGAAACAATCTGACAAAACATGACAAGATTTGTTAGGCAAACAATTTTCAGAGTATTGACATCGAATTATAAACCTTAATATAAGCGCCATTAAGAGCAAATGACACCCACACTACGCGCTCCAGGAAGTTCGAAAAACTCTTTGATATTTGCATCGGTATTCGTACAACTTTGTATTTTATGACCCTAAACATAAAGTGTATTTTACGTAAAGGTATAGTATACTTACTAGGGTCGAAAAACACGATTGCCTTGAGACACGCGAACTCTGTGTCGTCGATGTCGATCTCTCGGAGCGGCTTCACGATCTCGTCCATCACGCGCATGCCGATCATGCTGATGTCTATGTCCATGCGACCATCTGTGAATAAGCAAGGAAGGTTATGAGATAAATTTCGGTTAACTTATCTGGTAGATAGTACTTTTTCAAGTGAATACGGGATCGTTTGTTATTATTGTAATTCGATAATATCTGCTAAACACGTCTTAATTAACGTTCCCAACTCAAAAAGTCTAGGTTCATAAAAGTCTAAAAAATGTTTTAAACCAATAAAAAAAAAAAAGTCTATATTTGAACTTCTTGACCTAATAGCAGATTTGATATTAGATTTACAGGGGACTTACCACTAGCTCTTATAGCAGGGCAGAAGTTGAACTGCACTACTTTTTTGTTCTATGGCTAAGTACAAAAAAGCAGTGCAGTTCAACTTCTGCTCTGATATACGAGCTGGAGGTAAGCCCCCAGACGGCAGTATTTTTACTTTACACGGATTTCCTTGCTCTTCTATGCTAGTTTTTGCCCAAGTGACAAGTAAATACATACCAATGTTATGCTTGGTGATGATACAGTTGTTGCCCAGTAGCAGGATGTCGTTGAGGTGCAGAGAGCGACGCGCGCAGCCTAACAGCAAGTGTTCACCTGCGTGTGCGCGTAGTAAGGCCACCTGAGAACATGATAAATAATAATAAGACTCACTTGTCAATCACTGTTATCGCTTCACACACAGATATTTTTTTAATATAAAATACGTACAAATGAAGAGTAGGGGAAGACCAAATATACAATAGATGGACCGAATGAAAGATGATATTTTTTTTTTTCTTCTAGATATAAATAATAAAATTTTGTATTTTTACCGAGCGTCGTGTCGTTAATTCGATTTCCGGCTAGGGAACTGTTATTGATTTTTTTCCTCCAGGAAGTTTTTAGTTGTAGCTGTCTGTTTTTGTGGTCAATAAATGTCAAAAGAATCGCTCCTATTAGAGACGTAAACATCATCTGAACGACGTCACTGCTGGACCTGGGCAAGCATCAGACTTAAACATAACTGACATTAGCAAAATGTTGTTCGATACAACTCTCGTGCCTCGGAAAGCACGTAAAGCCGTTGCTCCTGCGCCTGATCTCCCGGTCGTGTCGGATTCCCGTCCCATCGGACTATGAGAGTAAAGGAACAGAGAGTGCACCTGTGTTTGCGCACACACTTGTGCACTATAATAACTCCTGCGTACCTAGCTAATCTACCTACCCTGTCGGGGTTTACTAACGCGTTATTGTCATGTGTTTCTTACCTGATCATCTAGATGCAGCTCGGTGAAGGCGGGGATGTACTTGGCCCACTCCACCAGTATGAGTAGCTGCTGTTTGATGGAGTCGCACACGTCGTTGATCTTCGCTAGCTTTCGATTGTTTATCTCTGCGTCCGTTACGTTGTTCGTCTGTGGATCGAGGAGCAACATTGAATTAGTTGTTGGATGTCGCGACGCCCCCGTCAGGGGGCGTGGCGAGCGACACCAGGGCTTCGCCCCCCGGCCGCAGATAGCTATTCGGTGGCCCGCTAATACGGGCCCCTCTCTTTGTTTGCATACATTGGCGAATCTAGTACTTTTGAGCGCGCGTTAGCCACGCGCGCCCATTCAGCATTGTATTAAGTGAACTTATTGGAAAGTAGAGAGAATGAATAATAAGAAATATAGTTTTTTATTAGTCATTCTCTCTACTTTCCAACTAAAAAAAACGTTTTATTTGATGACGTGCTTAAAAAATGGTCGGGTTTTCATATTACTTCCCATAACCGCGAATTTATGAAAACGTAGGAATTCTATTACTCATCATCGGGGCGTAATTAAAAGTGAACAAAGTTTCTTTAAAATATGTAGATTGAAACTACAGTTAGTGACTTTGTAATATCAGATTTACAATATTTCTAACATTCCCTTGTGTTTAAAGTATGTTTAGTAAGCGACCGCTGCCACCGACGATGCCGTGGAAGTGGTTAAGTATTGGGCCAATATAATTTAATAGTTCCGAGTTTAATAGTTTAGAGTTTAGATTGATTGACACGAAGAAAAAAAAAACGGTTCTTGTAAAGTAAACTCTGACATTTTGTTCTGGGCCCGTATTATGAAGTATTAATACCATATTATCATTACACCATTTAAAAAAAAAGAGATGGTGCTATCAGCCTTCTATAGTTCCGTCTCTCTCACACTGGAAAAACGGTGACATTAATACGTCATAATCATAACACGCCCCCTGTACTGCCTTAGTAATGCAAACCATACTAACATAATGACAATGTTTACTGACCTCATCAATAACCTTCCTGCTGAGTAGCTCGGCGTTGAGTAGCGACACGACTGACAGCCCGTTAGCTTGCGTCGGCTCTTCATAAGATGGCCGCCTGCAGTTGATGCGATCCCGCTCATTTTGTACCGCTGAAATAATACAAGAAAACTTATTATACAGAATTATAGTTATAGCATGCTAATACTGGGTGGTAGGGACATTGCGCGCAACTTGTTATCATGGATATTCTGAACGTCACTGCGTTGAAATTTTTCATAGGTTATTAAGAAAAACTTGCTGTTCCATATATACCCTTATGCATTGAATTTTTCTATGAAACAGCTTTTTATGTAATAACCGAAGAAAAATTTCTACTTTAGGGGGATCAGAATCATGTGCTGAATTCATGTTAACAGGGTCGGGCGTCGATGTTTCTGCTATGCCTGTATATGGATGAATAAAGCCTCAACCCGCACAGAGAAAGAATGAGCATTGATCACCAAGGTTGCTTAAGCCCATATCATCGATATCAGACGCTTCACTAGAGTAGATGTTCATTTTTTTTTCATTCCTCGATCACACGACGCTGACTAAATTACATAAGAAAGAACGTTCATCTGCTCCTTTCAATCATTCGGTTTTCGAGTGTCGAAATGCAACATCGTTGGATCGGTTCACTAATGAATTTGTTTTGTGTGAATTTGTTTGTTTTTTACGGTTGAAGTTTTACTACGAACTTCTGAACACGAAGTGATTCAAAGGAAAATGAAAGATGCCGAATTAAAGACGAAAATGAACAAAACTTGAAGCCTCTGATACGAGTTTAAGTATCCACTTTACTGTCTCTTTTAATATGGAGAAGGAACCAGCTTTGGCACTACGCTTGTTCATTACGTGTTAGCCAAAAGGACACACACAGAGAAAGAATAATCATTGATCACTCTTTTTCTCTGCATGTTGGCGATATCTACCTTCAAAGCTATTCACAACCGTCCGCTACGCTTCCGCGCCGAATCGAACATCCATCAATGTTATCAAAAGAGTGTTCTAAAGGCTTTCACAAATCCTAAACCCGAATTTTGTCACTTTAAATCAAATATACAACCGCCATTCTTCCGACAGCTATTTGCTGTCAAGGCAAATTAGTAACTGAAAATGCGTCATTTTCGATTCGACAACCTGTCGAATGTTTGTGAAACGCTTGAATCGTTTTAAAAACAGTCGTTTTTAAAAGCATGCTTTGTAATTCTATACTTAAAAACTAGTTTGTCGTCTGCTTACGCCACTTACATAATTACGTAGGTAAGCATTTCATATTATTAATGTATTACTTTTATTTTTATTTAGGCAGGTAAACTGGGTCGAGAGAATTTCCTTTTAACCAGACTAAAAATCACTATCCAATAATATAATCAATATTCAGTTCGCGCCAATTAATTTAATACTCAAAACAGTTACAACAATTTCCTTGTTTTAAGCACATACGTACGTAACACAGGGAAAATTACATATTCCTGAGTCTGTCCGTCATTAATTATTCCTGAACAGTTTTGTATCAGCATTAAGTCTGAAATATGCGGTTACCTTATGACGAGAAACGGATAATTCGAATGAATTGATTTAATTAAACGTATAAATATCCATTTATATTAGCTTCCAATAAATCTGTTTGCGTAGTGACGATAGTACGGTGAATAATAAGTTAATTATTTGTGATGTTGTGTCTGTCTTGTTTATGCATTTGTCATTCTGTTTAGGTATTTAAACAAAGACCGTAAAATCTGAATCTAAAATTAATTCTAACTAGCTGTTGTCGCGACTACATCTGCGTATATTTTGTGTTTCATTTCATTATAAAAACGGTGTATGGCTCAAAACGGTGAATGAAAACTTCGTGAGGAAAACCTTCATGTCCTAGAACCAAAAATTTCAAAGGCATGTGTCATCCGCACACCCGCACTGACCCCGCGTGGTGGATCATGGCCCACTCCCTGAGAGGAGGCCAGTGTTCTAGCAGTAGGAACATTATAGACTGATTTTGCATTATAAAAAATCGGGAAAAAAAAGTACCTAGCCAAGTCCTTTGCCAGGTCCATCTCTTTACTCAATTTTTATCGAAATCTGTTCAGTGAATTTTTAGTTATTCGTAAAAAAGGTAACAGACAGACAGACCGACATAAGCCGGATTCATATTACTGTGTTGTGTCGTGTGGTGACGCCTTCAGACGCAGTGTTAGCCAATCAAAACTCGTGTTTTGACGTAGTCCTGAACATATTCGTTTGATTGGTGTATCCCGTAGTCACGACAAAACACGACACAGTAATGTGTCTGTGGCTTTACATTCGCATTTATAATATTATAACGTATTTCTGTCTTCTGCATTAAGAGAGAAGGCACTTAATACATTATGTATGTTACATACGTACCCACATAGTTCAATAAATGAGGTATTTAAAGTATTATCGTCTGCTGAAGATAAAGGTTGGCGACCTATCCACTGGTTCCGAGAAGCAATGAGGACAAACAAACAAATAATATTAACACACTGTCTGGACTATAAGAAGACTATAAGATGAGATTTGGCTTTCCCGAACCAAACATTTAATATTTATAAGCTCCCTACAAAAATGACAGGGTGTCTGTTTTAAACATTTTGGGCAGGTACTGCAGTTTTTTTCGATATTCCCGAGGTATACACAACGACGTTATCAAGCTCTAAATTTCCAATTTTAGCTGACCTTACATTCTATAAGTTTTTACAAGGCGTTAGACGTACAAGGAGAAGTCAGGAAATGTATAGCTTGATACGTCGTCGTGCGTACATAGTCAACCTCGTAATTGCTTTACCACCCTAGAGTTGGTTGTCACTCGCATGACATGAAACAACAACGTCTATTTGAAAACTTGCAAGTCCCTGGACCTCAACGTGAAAACTATTACCATGACTTCAGTACATGATTGATTGAGAGACCCACCAGCGCAGCGTTGAAATTTTTCGTCGATATTTTTTTCTAATTAGCGCTTCCATACATTTTGACCGTGTTATTGCACTTTTGTAAGAAATAGCAATTTTTTTTAATAACCAACGAAAAACAACCCTTTTCGGATCTAGAATCATGTACTGAATTCATGGTAAACTGTTCACCATGTTCAAACTGTTTACCATGAGTTGAATTGAAACCTATAGTTCTAACTTTAGTGAAGTTTTAATTTACTACGAATGGTTGTTAAAAGTTGCAAATTAATTACGAGATCGAGTTTACCTACCTAGGTAAAGTTAAAAATATAGACAGTGGTCGTGGATATTCAGATAAGCCATTTCAAATAAGCTCTGTATTATTAAGTCTTAAAACACCCCTTTCGCTTCAGCCAAGGTCCAACACGGCTTAAAGTGTCACACAGAAAAGCATGCATTCGTTTTGATAACATCGGTAGGTACCTATCGGCTTAATGTTGTATTTCTCACCTTCTTTCTTCATGCCCGCCTTGAAGCATTTCCTTAGCCTACAGTATCTACACTGATTTCTTTTGTCTTTGTCCACCACACAATTTCTGCTGAACCTGAAACAAGTAGAAAATCATATTTTAATATTTACCTAACATAACAGAAGGGGAAAGTCTGACAACCAGACTTACCAAGGGGTATCGTATTACCCAGTAACTGAGGTCAGATAGGCAGTCGCTCCATGTAAAATACTGGTATTCAGCTGCATCCGGTTAGACTGGAAGCCGACCCCAACATAGTTGGGAAAAGGCTAAGCAGATGATGATGATAACAGAAGGGGGGCCTGATCCGCAGGAGAACCAAGGTAACCAACATAGCCCGATGAATTGCCAAACATAAGTGGCAGTGGGCAGGGCACATTGCTCGCAGAACAGATGGCCGATGGGGCCGAACGGTTCTGGAGTGGCGACCGCGTACCGGAAGACGTAGCGTTGGAAGGCCTTCCACAAGGTGGACCGACGACCTTGTGAAGGCCGCAGGAACCCGTTGGATGCGAGAAGCACAGAACCGGACGAAGTGGAGGTGCTTGGGGGAGGCTTATATTATTAGGTCCAGCAGTGGACGTCTTTCGGCTGAAATGTTGCTAACATAACATGGCATTGGGCGGGTCACGTCGGCCACATGCACAGTGACCGCTGGGGATCAGTCTCCACACGGTGGGTGCCTGAGTATGGATGGCGTAAATAATAAAAATGTAATCCCCGAAGAGTTAGGCAAAAGTGGACCTTAGTACACCCACATTTATGCAGTTATGGTATAATTGCGAACTAGCGCAACCACGGGGCACACCTAGTTAATATATGACGGTAGAATTACGTTCGGCTACTGAAAAATATCCGTTTTATTATTTATTTTTTTTTTTTTTTTTTTTAAACGTTGCCCCACACTAGGAATTACTCCTGTATCGTGGGTGCGTTTACAAACATTTAAACTCACATACACAAACAGCCAGACCCGGAACAACTACTGGTAGGCCATACAAATATTTGTTCCGTGCGGGAATCGAACCCGCGACACGCAGCGCAGCAGTCAATCGCTTAACCACTGCGCCAACCGTGTCCTCAAGACCGTGTTGTCTTTGTCAGACAATTTTAATCCAAAGTGGCAGTTGAGTGTGTCCAAATTAGTACTTAAACTGGTTTGTTTACGAATAATTAATTTATTAATATTCCAATAACCACCAAGGTTAAGTATGCATATTTTATTTAGTTACTTACGTCAATAGAAGTGGTAGAAAAGTTGTAAATCTTGTAAATACGATTTTTTTGTCATACCTACCAATTAATATTAAGATGTTGTTATTTTAGCCTAGTCATGGTTTTATAAATTTTAATTAAGTACATAAGATATTATGTAAGAACAGGGGAAGTTTCTGCGATATAATCGAAGGGTTATAAGCAAAAATGAAAGACAACAAAAAAGAAAGTGTTATAAGAAAAATGATGGTCAAATTTGGATGACAATTGCCGAAAATCGAGTTGAATAGGTCAAAGTTGGATGAGAGTTGCCGAAAATTGAATGGCGTGTGAGTTGAGAGGCTAATTTATGTCCAGCAGCGGACTGCTGTAGACTGATGATGAAGGTAAAAGCAATCCTAATCTTGATTTTTTAAATAAAACTTTAATACAAAAATTGTACGTAATTGTTTTTTTAATGCCTTTAACCAGGACATTATTTCAACCATTGCGATTTTGTTATATTTTAGATGAGGAAGAATTCTACTGACTAATAAATTCAACTCAATATTACGTCCCATAAATTTACTTCTTGGATTTCGTCGGTCATAACAAGCAGGTAATAAACATCCACCCATATAATATGTAATTAATGACGTAAACAAACTGACACAAAAACACGGTCATATTTAAGAGGGAACATGTTTCTCAGTCATGGTAAACCGCATTCTACTTACAAACTATTTCACTGACGTAATACCATACAAATAATACGTAATAAAAAAAAACATCATACCTACTGTATGGACGTTTCAAGGACTAATCACACTTCATTCAATTTATTTTGACAGCGACTGCGAATATGTTTGAATTGCGAATTCACTTTGTCGCAGCGTGTTTGGTTAACACGGTTACTTTTACCTAAATCTAAAATTGCTTTTTGGAATTCAATGTTATTACAAGAGTCAAGAGTTTGTGTTATTTTAATGTGACATAATGTATAACTGATAACTACAAAAATAATGACTTTCGATGTTGGCGGACGGTACTTTTCTGCACCTACAAATGTTTAAATTGTGAAAAGCGTAATAACTCTGAAGACTCTGAACTAGATTGAAAGTATGAAGTAGGAATAGGAGCCTAGTCTTCTCTAGCCTGCTTAATAATTGTCTATGCATATTACGTGTAAAAAAATCTAAGGTGTAGTGTAAAAGCTAAGTGTAGTGTAGTAAATCTAAGGTTATATTTATTCAAGTTCTTTTCCAACTTATTTATCATTTCCAATTTTCAATCAATCTTCGCACTCCCGCGCTGTCTAACGTGCGAATTATACCTGACAAGTGTGACTACTCCCTTTTTGGCGTGCTCCCAGATTCGGCTAAGGTTGTGGGGTTCCCACCGATGCAGGTGAAGCGAATACCGCAGGCGTGCCAACTTCTATCATTCACCAGTCTCACAAATGCAGTCGTGAATTCACAATTAGTGGCAACGCAACGTAATGGGATCGTATTTTGTTAGATAATGTTTAGCAACAAAAGTCTGCTGCTATTTCATGATTCAGTTTGGAAAGAGTAGGGGAAGACCAAAGAAACGATGGATGGACTGTGTGAATGATGATATAGAATGGTTAGAAAGGGTGTGAGTACCGAGATAACGACTAATAGAGAAGTATGGAAGAAAAATATATGTTGCGCCGACCCCAAATAAATTGGGATAAGGGCTGGAGAATGATGATTTCATTATTCAGTTTGTTATTCATGCTCATCTGATTATGGATAAAATATTTTATTTAATAGCGTGTGAATCGTTTACAATTTTTTTTGACATTTCATCATTATACAGGCTGTTTTTTAAAGCAACGTGTTTTTTGTTACGAAAATGTTTGTGATGAATGAAAAATAACATTGAATCCTCCCCTACCAAGTCTAGTTACGGTCTAGAGTCTAGATGTTTACAATATTTTGCTTTGCATGTTAAAAACGTATAAATGTGAAATAAGACACTAGTGACACGAGCTAAATATACACTACTATCAGAGTTTGAAACAGTAGACAGATAAATTACGCCTCTCCTAATGGGCTGTGACAAATCAAGATGGATAACGCCTTCAACTAGCGCCTGTACCGACTTAACCAATTGACCATACCTAGTATCCACGGCCAGTTTTAGCTGACCTCGCATTTTAAAGGTTTTTCGTTCAATCAGAAGTCAGCTTATACTGGTTATACTGCTTGATGTATAGCCGTGCGTACATTACATTAATTTCGATGTTTTCCTCTGCGTTTATTAACCGAACTATTTCAATGAATCAGTGATTATAAAACCATGACCTTGCCCAGTGGGACTTATCAAAACATGTGTAATTTGAGTTGATTATGATCCTTGACATAAACTCGTTCTGTTTCCGTCTCCTCTACACTATTAAATATTATTGTAATAGAATAGCACGCACTACTGTTTACGAGGATTCACGACACGTGTCTCATTGTAACCCTAGATTGAAAATCAAGCAAAATTTTAATAGTCCATTGTGTACTGAAATAAGCCACCACCGGGCAGTCACCACGTAATGTTTTTTCTCACATTTCATTACGCTATTTCTGTTTGAAAGAAAGAAAATACATTTATTTAGCACAGACTAAAATACAATACACCAGATACATACATCAGATAGCAACAAATAAAAATCAAATAGAAAGTGAAAAGTCCGATGTAAGAAAACACCAGGAAAGTGTGCCTCACGGCTGCACCAAAAAAGCCCAGTTTAGCAAAAATGCCAGACAACTAGTGCCTAACGCTGGTTTTCAACTGGACCTGATGTGTGAGATGACGGATGTAAATCAGTTATACACTGCAACGTGACGTGTGTATGCTATTCTTTGACCCTTCCCTTGTCTGGTTTATGGGCGATCCCACAGAGCAGGGACACACCTCAGCGGCCGCTGCTACAGGCGATATTCTCAAAACTATCTATCTACACAAACCAAGAGTGTCACCGTTTACTCGCACTATGACGTTAGACGTATAGAAACAGATGACTTTGAAGGCGGTACGTGACTGAAGTTATGCTCTCAACGCAGTTAGTAACTATCGGTATACTAAGTGCTAAGGGCTGCAGGGAAACTGCGTAACACACCATCAGTAGCAATAGCTTTCATTGTGACAGTTCAACAACATTCATTGCGACATTTACGTTGTTGAGCAGACAAATTTTTCGAACATATGAAGCAATGGATTAGCAATATCCTTCAAAATTATTCAGATTGAGATTGATAGTATGCAACGCAATAAGGGGGTGTTGGTGTCCGCAACTTCACGCC
Source organism: Apamea sordens (assembly GCA_945859715.1). NCBI lineage: Eukaryota > Metazoa > Arthropoda > Insecta > Lepidoptera > Noctuidae > Apamea > Apamea sordens. The sequence goes on from OX244002.1 coordinate 7,163,870, forward strand.
CAAGCGCATTTTGCGTAAGGCATCAATGCATTTTCGGCGCAACGTATTTTATTAGTACTGGCATCGCGACGCTGGAGGTGCGGAACTTCCGTGCTCTATGGGCGACCATTATAATTATGATCCATAATATATTATGTGTTTTTACCTGCATGTGTATAAATGGTTTTTCCTGACGCTTCTTCTGAAGAAGCCCTTGCAGCCGTCGCAGGAGGAGGCCCCGTAGTGCTTGCCGGTAGCGCGGTCCCCGCATATTGCGCAGTGCTGCGACAGCGCTGCGGAGGACGCCGCGCTCGCCTCGCTGCTACTCGTCTCCAGCTGCATGTCGCTGTCTGGAACAAGAAGAGTGATACATTTAATATAAGAGGAATTATATATTTGTGTGGTATAACAATGCTCATCTGTGAGATGTTACAGGCCAGCACGCGTGGCATGAAACGGCCATAGAAACGGGTTGTGCCAACGGAAGAATAGATAAAATGACAGATTGTAGTCTATTCTTCCGTCGACAAAACAAGTTTCTATGGTGAGCATGCTACGCGTGTTGGCTAGGCTTACAGGATATATTATATTGGTAGGTCTAGGATAACGAGAACCCTAAACAAGCTAACTTAGCTCTTGCATACAATTTGTCCGTCCAAAGCTTCTTTTGCATAACAACCCTGCAGTGTTGTCATGAAGAAGCATATTTTGTAAACACGTTTACGTACAAACAGAACGCATTTCCTTCTTCGCCTCAACACCACAGCTCATAGCATATACAGCCTATAATGTTGCCACTGCTGGGGCACAGAGGCCTCTTATCTGTGTGAGGGAGGGAGTTGGTCATAATCCACCATGAGCGGGTTGATGAATGTAACATTTCTTTGAATTTTTGGTTCTAGGAAATGCCGGTTTTCTCACGATGTTTTTCTTTACCGTTTTGAGTGCAGTGGTGGTGAAATAATTTACACAAAGTAAAGTGCCTGCTTGGGATCGAACTCATGACCTACAACCCGTAAGTCGCGGCCGTTACAACTGGGCCCCCACTGCTCATGTATATGTAGCTCATATTTACCAATTATCTGCTCAAAAGCTTCTTCAGCACAACCCGAAAAAGTGTTGGCATGTAGAAGCATTTCTAAACACGCATGACGATAATGATACAGATTACAATCTTCAATTGTTTTTCTTTTGTGTTCGTTTCCAGAAGTTGTTCACATGTGGCGGTATACATAGATGTCGCTACAATAGGCGTAACTGATGATCAGGACACCGCTTTAAAACCCAGCAGTTGACTTAACATTAGCATAGGATACCATTGATATTTTCTAGTTGTTATGTTGTACAGAAAATATTCACCTCGGGTAAAAACCAAACGAAGGTATGACTAGAAATGACCACATCATAGTTAGGAAAAATACGTCAAACATTGCGTGGTTACACGTAATTCATCGCTTCATTATTCAGGCTGCACGTGTGTAAGTTTGGTAAGTTATTGAAGGAAACAATAAAATAATATCGTGTATTTAATACCTAATTGTTACAGAATACGTCAGCAATCAGTAAGTATATTAAGGAGTAATTAGGCAGGCTATTTGTCATATACGTTTAGTTTGTTTGTTTGTATAATGATAAAATAAAAAATATCCCTGGACATTTCACACAGCGCCATCTAGTCCCAAGCTAAGCAATAATAATTCATGGGATGGGACTTAAACATAACCGGTGGAATGTGCGTCTACTGTGTACCTACTAGGTGTAGGTACACCTCTGGCTGACCCTTCGGGGAATAAAGGCTTGATGTTATGTTATATTATGATGTATAATGATGTGAGTTCCCTCCATTAGTCGTAAAGCACGTTAAACAGTTGGTCTCGGATGGCATTCGTTACGGGTAGTCGGAAGCCCGAAAGTCTGAGCGTCTTGCCAAGGGGTACCGTGTTACCTAGTAATTGGGTTGTGAGGTAGTCGGTCCATGTAAAATATTTGTATTCAGCTGCATCGGGTGGAACTGGAAGCCCACCCCAACATAGTTTCGAAAAGGCTAGACAGACTGAATGATGTGAGTTCATGGTTTATGTTGCCGAAATCTTCTTAGTAAAAGTTTTCGATTTTTTAAGTCGAATATTAATCTGTCTGTTCTGTATCTATTTGTGAGACGATTAAAAATATAATATTGTAGCAAAGAACCAGCAGCCTATATTATAGGTACATATAAAGAAGCTAACTGCAGCTAGTATTTAGTAGGTACCTAAGTTATCTTAAAACAAGCGGAGTCTAAATTAAGTAATTGGTAACCTTTCCTTTCGTAAATTAACACTGGTGAAGTAATGAATTAAATGAATATAAACCACTTTTATCTTATCCTACCCGGTCCTATTACCAATTCTGTAATAGCGAAGATTCATAGTAAAGATCTAAGTTAGCAGTTATTCAAAACATACAGATAAAGTATTTTTATTATAGAGGATGTTAAAACAATTAAAAAAATTAAAACCCGTAAAGGGCGTTGCAGATTGTTTTTAAATAAGCCAGTTTGACCAAAACATTATATCAAATGTGTGTGTGTAATAAGGAAATTCACGAAAAAAACGAGGCTTGTCTTTTTAAGATTAACTTCGGTACTTTTATATCAACGAAGAAAGATAATGAATTTTCAATAACTGATTCATTGCATTCACATGATTACGCTTTCGCATAGGCACCTAAAGTACAAGGTACGTTGCTAGGTAGACAGTGACCTAGAACTATTGATATATTTATTATTTCAAATGTTTATTAAGAGTAAGAGGTTTATCTTTCTTTAACCCTTACTGATAGCGGTGAGTTGAATTGACCACTTCAACATATCACTGTACCTATTTCAGATATACACTCAACCTGTAGTTTTGTACCGTGTAGGTCTAGCTAGAAAGTATACATAGGTCAACCCCTTTGCACCCGCGGTTTGATCCGAATCATGTAAAAGGGATGGGTAGTCGCGTGGTCTGTTTCCGAATAACAACAAACTGCGATGACTAATTGAGACTGCTAAGCGTGGTGCCATGTTGTTCGGACAATATTGTAACTATACAGTGGCATACATCGACGCATAAACTGTAAACATGAATTCAGCACCATGATTCTAGACCCCTAGCGTAAACATTTTTAGTCGGTCATTAAAATAAAATCTGCTGTTTTATAAATAAGTGCTATACCTACGTGGATGACGAGGAATGTATATGGAACAGCAACTTTTTTTTAATCGACAGGAAATTTCAACTCGTGGGTTCAGAATCCATGGAAACAGGCTGCGCGATGTCTCTGCCACCCTGTATTAGTAACGATATTGTCCGCACAGCATAGCACAAAAGTGAGAAGGCCGTTACTCAGCAGCGGATTGAACAAGGTTGCCAATGATGATGACGATTATTGTCCGAACAGGTCACCATGATTGGCAAGAATCATGTTAAGGTTATTCCAGAATTTTATTGAACACGACTTGTAAGCCCCCACGTTTCGTATTACTAAGGGTTGTGGACGTCAAATAAGCAGTCGCTCCATGTAAATGAGCGGAATGTCCATGACTGGAAGCCGACCCCAACATAGTTGGGGAAGGCTAGGCGACTTGTAAAGCCCCACAAAAATGGGAGTAATTTTATTCTTTGATTACACTATCTTTAACATCTACTGTCATTCTATTGTTTACCACTGTAAAGAAAAGCGAATAATTACGCCGTGTTCTATTAAGAAATCCGAATTCTATTGTTGTGATTGCATCATATGCCTACATCTACATTATAACGTACAAAACTGTAATTAAATACATCATTCTTTATGAGTTGTCAGCTGTTATCAGCATAGATTACAATAAGCAGCTGAAAACAAGATAAAAAGGAAAAATAATAAAAATATATATCAGTCATGAGTATTTTTAAACGCTGATAAATCACAAATTTCTTTACCTAATTGTATGCAAATGGCCGACACACAAATATTAAATGGCTAATGTGCAAATAAAAACGTGATCACTGGTGTGGTGTCAACAAACCTTCGTTGAACGTCATGACAGGCCGCGCCTCCTGCGGGGGACTGCGTACTACGGGCCCGTAGTACGGCGTACTGGCGTGCTTCTCCCACTGCGGCTGCGCACCCATCATGTAGTCCACCGCATTGTACATCGGACACAACTCCTGTGACGTCATCTCGTAACCGAGCACCGGCATCTTCCAGGCGCCTACCACTCAACAACACCCGCGTCCAACTGTTATCCACTAATCGAAATAACGCAAGAGTGGATAACCCCGATAATGCTCCACACAAACACGATTAATCAACAGGTGGTTTAACCAGACCAAATAACACAACCCCTTATCACGGAAAACTTTACGAAACGTGGATCATAACAAATATTAAGTTTATCACAGCCCACAGCAAATATTGATCCGATAATGAGTTTGGAGACAGTTACTGCACCGGTTCCGGGTAATGTTTTCGTTTTTATCACACAGTAATTGTGTACCAGTTCTCGATAGTGTTGTTTATAGAGAATCACGCCGGTCTCGGGTGACTAGCTGTTAGACACGACGCGACCTTCCGCGCTCGCGATGTAACTGCGACTGACGGCCGCGGTCGCCATCACACCTAACATCCGCTTCGCCAATTTGCTGACAGCACCTATGAATGACCCGCTCAATGTGTCCAAGTCAGCAAATGGTAGCGTTTCGCGGCACGCACCCGACACCGCTGACTCACCCGTTATCGGAAATGCAGCGGATGTGGAATCGAATGCGGCGCCCGAGGAGTCACTCGGTAGCAGCTGACGAACAGAGCCTTTTGCCATAACCGTAATGTAGCAGTAAGTAAACAAACTGCCGGGTGAGTAATTAGTTGTCACACGCACTGGCTTTGTTCGCATGCTCCTTTGTTGCTATGTGTTGTGCATCTATTGTGTGGGCTGTTATCTGTCAGGATTCTGATAATGTTCGTGGAGATGATTTATCTCTGAGATGATAACGAGCAATGACCGACACGACACATATCATCGAATTCTGTCATTGTCACTCATTTCACACAGATATCAGAAGTTTTTTTTTAAACTGCAGCACTTTTGACTGCTATTTATATTGTTGTAAGACAACAGCTTGAAAATTATAACTAAGTAATTAATATGGGTACCTATTATGTATAAACAGTCGACAAGATGAAAACAGCTCTCAACTAATTAGTCTCGTACTCGTGAACTAATTAGTCTAAATTATATTGTAAGTCCTTATGATCCTTGACAAACAAAGTAATAGCCGTCTGCATACTAATAACATACTAATGCAGTGATTTGGTATTAAAACGTAATAAATAAGATGTAAACAGTGGCGGCATTCTGGAGCTATCGGCAGTCGGGGCAAGTCGGGGTCGCGATATCTCGGCCGAGCGACGACGATGCCGATACTCCTGCCATAATAACCCTTTCTATCGTAAAACCGAGTTTTTAGATAAACATTCGTTGAAATCATTGTAAAATAGCAGATATGACGTTCTAAAAACTATGTATCTATTAGAAAAGTATGGAAGGAAATTATTGACATTTTTGTTCAAACCTTTCGCATGTTACATTTATTATAGAATCGGTGTAAGTAAACAATTGTTATTATTATTATTTTACTTGTCTTTGACATATCTCGGGACCCTGGGGTCCCGGACCTTTGAAAGGCGTACTAGAGGCCGAAGCCAACTCGCAGAGGCCCTTTACACAATTCTAAATGATGAGGAGGCATCAACCGACGATTATCCCTGTATGCACCATGCAAGTGCACCCAAGGACAACCCCCGGTTGGTGCAGGACTATTGCAGAACATGGAAACACCACCGGTTACCTTGAACTATGGAAGGTCTATGTCCCCTGCCTGACCAATGATAATTATAATATTCACAGATGAAATGGCAGGGGGTGACTTGCACACTCAATAATGGGCCCCCGAAAACGGTCGCTAGCACATAGTGTCGTAGCGACAAGGGGGCAACATGTCCTGAGGTGCTTATGAGGAGTGGAGAGGTATTCTACGGCTATCAGGACAATCCCGGAAGTACGGTCAAGATCCCTACCAGCATCTTACTGAAATACTTCCTTCTTCCGAGCTCTTGCGAATCTCCACTCAAGCCCGCCAATAAAGGCAAGAATGAGGTGGGAGCTCTGTTCCTCGTCAGTGTTCACTCCAGCCGGCCAATAAAGGCAAGAATGAGGTGGGAGCTCTGTTCCTCGTCAGTGTTCACTCCAGCCGGCCAATAAAGGCAAGCCAGGGGTGAGGAACAAGACTTCTCCCGGGAGATAGGGTCCGTGGGGTCGCTCCTGCTCAACAGCTCGCCACATGCTGCCCTGCGGGTTCCTGTATCTCCCTTGGTCTGGCTCCTCACCCTAGACCTGATTCGGCAAAGTAAACTCTTCCGTCATAGACCTAGAGTTTAGAGCTCGCAAGCCCCACCACGATGTCAACTAGAGATACGGCGGTGGGGACTTATGAATATAAGCCTGTGTTGTCCCACTGTAGGGCAATTGTTGGTGAACCAATAAAAATAAATAAACCCCTCCCCTTGGGAAACCTAGAAAAACTTTCATTTTCATACACGCACGAGTAATATTCGATAGATTAAACATAGATTCTACGACTTAGTGGCATATTTATCGTATTCAAGAACGCTTTGCCTCTCTCTTTAAAATCATACTTCAGCAATTTAGCTACCCATACATTTTAGTATAACCAGTAAAACAAACTTTTGTTTGTTTTTAACACTTATTAAAAATTTAACGACACAGGTGACAATATTTTTAAGGTTGCACTTCCTTATATGTACATTTTTCAAAAATAACCGTGCCCTTAATAATACAACAAACATATACGGAAATCTGAGAGGTTAAGTACCTAGACACGTAACAATTACGTATGTATAAATTAATTAACCATATATCTTCAAGGCAAGCAACTACAGACGCAGAAGAAATAATTCATTTTTACCAGCACCCTAATTGCGTAACACACTCCATCTGAATCATTTTGAAGGATATTACTCATCCATTGCTTAATATGTTCGAAAAATTTGTCAGCTCAACAACGTAAATACCGCAATGAATTTTGTTGAACTGTCAAAATGAAATCCATTACTACTGATAGTGTGTTACGTAATTACCCCGCTGATCAGGGTGAATGTTAGTCATCAAGTGAATAACTAAGTACTAGTAAGTAAGTATTTTAGTCTCTACCCAACTATAAAATATCTTTATTAGCTGTCAGAGTATTGACGAATATTTGTAAGTGTTATGTTAGTGTCGTTTACTTAGTATTTTACACATTGAAATATTATGTAACTTACATAAGCCACAGACTCTAGAATGCACAGATATTCAAGACACGCTAATTTTTGTTGAAACAAGAATGAAAAGCATACCTATTCGTAAAAAATGTCGTTACTATTCATATTGATCTAACATTCACGAATAAACATCGTGATCAAATGGTATTCGCCAAATAATTATTTACCATTTTTTAAATCATCCATCACATCACTGTTCAATTTTTACTTAATTTATTTTCATCGGAAAATTACGTTTTTTTTTTGCTTATTTCGTATTAAGCTTACATTCCAACTGACATAAGATTAATATCTTCGTAAAAAGCCGATACTTAAACAAAAAGTTATTAGATTGTAAAAAAAGGTGACCATCCCATTCATCAGCTTGTGGTTGTGATAACAAGAAAAAAAAAATATGAGGAAAATCCGGTTCGAACTGAGCGTTTCTTACAAAGGCTAAGAAAATTATACGACAAGTCGTGTTATTATTGAAATGTTTAGGTCTAGCTTGGCGCTTGAGGTATCATTAACGTTGTACTCAACATAGATTATCAGCTAAGTGTGCTCATCTCCCATATTTACATACAAGTTATCGAGGAAAACATGGAAATAACCTCAGTTAGTTTAAAAAGTTATAATTTATGTTTTTTAATAGTTAAAAAAAAAATTCAATAATGATAAAAAAAACAAATCTAAATTACTTATAAATAACTTTTTAAAATGTTCACATTTATTATAATTATAAGTCAATAAAAAGCTCGGTTTTTAGTTCTTTTAGATTGTCATAAGAAACAGGGCTTTGGTCGTAAAACAATGTATCGAGTGATTTCTTTAGATGATATCTAGCTTGTGCCCGCGGCTTCGTCTGCGTGAAATTTCGATCCCCGACCCACTGCGTCGCATCGCATCACCCGCCAGCGCTAAAAGTTCATTTCGCTTAGTTCTGTCTGACCATTTTTTTTGCTCGGCTCTTGCAGGCCGTAGCGTGAAGCTAAATAGCCTATAACCTTCCTCTCAAGAATTGGGCTATCAAATGCAAAACCTTTTTCTTTTTCAAATCCGACTGGTAGTTCCACAACACGAAAAGTGACCTGCCGATCGATTCTGTAAAAATCTCACTGTGAAAAGTCAGGTGAAGTGAGCTTAGAGTGAGCTGCCAATAGTGTCAATCCCTAGCATTAGTTGGAATGACTCACACAGCTCACTCCACGCTCACATCACCTAAGTTTTCACGGTGAGATGGTTACAGAATCGCACTGCTGTATGCATTACAGATATTATCTAAACTCATGCATAGTAGTGCGGGACTTCACTTATAATCATGAATTATTTTTAATCGTTAAGTAGTTTTTTGTTTAAGTCATTACGAACGTTAAGTGTACACTAAAATAAAATCACGAGTTTATTAATTAATACAAATGAGCCCTGGTAACGCGCGAATATAAATAATTTTCCGTTTTCTTACTTGCGTCATTTTACATACTCCTATTGACCCATACCTTGACATCAAGTTGTAAAACACATATGTAAGAACTTGAGCGAGCTAACAATAATATGAACAATTCATTTACGTAAATCAGTATTTTACTAACATAGTAAGTATTATTAGCGTCATAGCGTAGACAAGATTTTAAGAGCGTTTTTGATCCAGAGGGTGATAACTCTAGTGGTTTATTTTATAGAAGATCGTCATCATCTGCTTAACCTTTTCCCAACTATGTTGGGGTCGGCTTCGAGTCTAACCTGATGCAGCTGAGTATCTGACCTCCACAACCCAGCTACTGGGTAATACGAAGCCCCTTGGTAAGTCTGACTGTGAGACTTTCGGGCTTCTGACGACCCGTAACGATTGTCAAAGATCCACGAATGACAGCCGGGACCAACGGCTTAACGCTTATTTTACAGAAGGCAATTAGGATGCACATCTTCTTCACGTCTACAATTTAACAATTTTGTAGAATTGTAGACTTAGTAGTAAGTAAGTATAGGGCCCAGTACACCAAGTGCGTAACACACTATCATTCAGAATCTGAACCATTTTGAAGGATATTGCTAATCCATTGCATCATGTGTTCGAAAAATTTGCCTCGAGCAGACCATTTTTTCTACAATGTAAATAACGGAATGAATGTCAAAATGAAAGCCATTGCTACCATAGATAGTGTGTTACGCAATTACTCCGCTGCAGGAGACTATTGCTTGACATTATAGCAATCTCAAATTGACATGTAACAATTTATGAGTTTGGAGTTTGTCAAGGTTTCATGTGAGCAAGGTTGATTTTGCCATTCATTCAAACTTCTTCTAACAGTAAATTAGACCAAAAGTATAACTATCCGAATTCCGTGAATGAAGTTAGAAATCTAACTTAATGTTCTGATTTTCTGTTATTTTGTAATTTTCCACGTCCTAGCCCATTTCTAGACACTGTAGATACGAATCGCCGGATATGTAGCGACGCACACGAATCAACAAACGTATAAAACGTTCATTGAAGGCAATGTTCATGAAATGCTTGGAAGCGTCTAGATACGGGTGTTTATGATTTGACTTCGGTACCTGGTGATACCAGCTCGCGCCGGTCTAGATCTACGGCTATTCTGCTATAGCATAATCAGCCTATAATGTTCCCACTGCTGGGACACAAGCCTCCTCTCTGTGAGAGGGAGTGGGCCATAATTCACCACGCGGGCCCAGGGCGGGTTGGTAGATGTCACATGTCTTCGAATTTGTGGTTCTAGGACATGCCGGTTTCCTCACGATGTTTTCCTTCACCGTTTTGAGAGCAGTGGCGATGATTCGTTCCAAAAATTCGAAGACATGTGACATCTACCAACACGCACGGGGCCCGCGTGGTAGATTACAGTAGGCCTGTACTGTAATACTACATCCTCTCGAAGAGAGTGGGATCATTATAATGATGAATATGTAAAATTATATGTTTTTTTGTAACAAAGTTTCATAGCGAAAGCGAACTCATTTGCGTTGGGCCTACCGAAAAAAAGTTATTTTTATCGATTACCACATACAGAGTATAAATAGGTATGTACTAGGGAATGGTCCCGGGAAATCCCGGTCCCGAAAATCCCGGGAAATCCCGGGATTTTTGTATAGACTAAAGAACCGGGACGATCACACCTCGTCCCGGGACTTTCGGGACCTTCGGGACATAGTTGAAAAGTAACTATAAACTTAAATTAAGAATTTGAGTTTCCCCATTCAGATATCATAATAAAAGGTTTCTTACTAAGATTTTATTTAAAACTAGAGGTCCGCCTAGCGGTTTCACCCGCTGCTACACGTTTTTCCGAGCGAATGAGGTCAAAAGTAGCCTATGTTACTTAGGGATCTTGTAGCTTTTTAGTGGTGAAATAATTTTTAAAATATAATCAGTAGTTTTTGAGTTTATTGGTTACATACCTAAAATACCTACAAAAAAAAAAACAAATCTTTCCTCTTTGTAATACCTAACCTTACCTAATAGTGTTGAATCTACACTGTACTTAGATAGTGGTTCGCTCATCGGTTTACCAGGTGCTTGCTACTGCTGCCCGTTTTCCCGTCAGAATAAGGCGTTTTCCCGCGGTAAAACAGTCGTATGTCACTCATACTCAGAGTTAAAAAACACGCACAAACAGCGTTTCTTCGATAGCTGTTCATCCACCTGAAGAGCCTTCATCACAAAATCAAGAAAATAATGACCTGCACAGAGATGCTACATTAACAAAAAAAGATGAACTTAATACTGAAATACTGAATGCTACCAAAAATGTACAAGTTTGAAGCGATCAAGAAGATTTAAACATTACAATTAGAATAGAAATGGCTCTTTTTGAGAATGTTGGTGATCGTGGCTGTTTTCTGTCGTTAGCTTATGATCACCTTCTGACGATCCCTCCGACCAGCGTGAAGCCCGAGAGGATATTCTCTGCAGCAGGATTACTGTGCAGCAAAATAAGATCACGCTTAAGTGATGAAAGCTTAGACGCACTTATTTTTTTAAGAACCCATTATAATGAGCAAGACAGTACTAAATAAAGACAGTACTAAATAATTGAACGTTTTCATATTTTGTTAATTTCATACCTTTATAACTTTTTCATATTTTATTATTTTATATTCCTTATAGATAAGCAAGCGTCTCAGTGATATGATAAGTGCTGAATGCTGATGATGACTTGGTTTATATTAGAATTAAAAAAAGGATTTATGTTTTATTTTGTTTTATGGAAAGCAAAGAACTATGTTTTTGTTGATTGATATTGGTATATAATTTATAATAATAGCGAGCGTTAAAAGCTGATTTGACTTGTTGTTTTCTTCTGTTGATTATTTTTTCAAAGAATAGTAAATGGTTCTGTTTTCGTTGATTTTAAAAAATATATATCTGTCGGAGATGGTATGTCTGTCTCTCGTTAGCATCAGGCATATTTTAATTACTGTGGGCGTACTATATGGGTAGTGTTGGTTATTACACAATAGAAAAACGGTTTGCAGTTCAAATCAGATTATAATTTACGAACAAATCAGTCATACTAGCGAATCACACACTCACACAACTCAACGATACGGAACGCTGACAGTTTCTGAGCACATGTTGTTCGTACGATGTCCAATGTCTCGATGATCTCGAGAGCTCTGCTTACACCGTCCTTTGTAGCGGTCGCTCCCACCACGAACTCAGGCTAGACTCTGTCCAGCGCCACGAGATGGCGCTAGCGTTCCGAATAGTCCAACGAATGACTCCGACATATCTTTAATTAATACAATGTAGTTTTCATTACCTACGTACATTTACATAAATACTAAAGACCTATTAAAATAAAAATACCAGCAGTAGGTAAAAAAAATACCCAAAAGTCCCGAAAGTCCCGGTTCTCCCGGTTCCTTCAACAAGTAATCCCGAAAATCCCGGGACGCAAAAAGAGCACCGGTTCTTCATTCCCTAGTATGTACCTATAAGTATTAAATAAAATATATCAGACAAGCTGTCCTTGAGGTGCACCTTCTAAAAGATAAAGATCTTTTAATCCACCCTGAATTTATAAGCCCCTAAGAACTTCTTTGATTATCAAGACAATATCAAAAAATACCTATTAGGTACGGTAGACATGATGACATGATAATACGTGAAAATGATTAATTAACTTATCTTACTGCTGCGCAGTAAAACTCCAGAAGTACTTGTTTATCAATTGATATTATTATTTATTCAACAGCCAAATTATAGGTAAATTCTGTGAGACGGCTTTGTCACGCGGTGCCTTACGTAATCTATTATATTATTTATCTATTACTAATAATAAAGCTGAAGGGTTTGTTTGAAAGCGCTAATCTGTAGAACTGTGGAACCAGTCGGATGTGATAAATTATTTTTGCTTTTGATAGCTCAATTCTTGAGGAAGATTATAGGCTATATAACATCACGCATAAATACATACATGGATAATAGGATATAAAATAATTCTGATCGATAAATTCAATACTAACAATACATAATTATGAATAACAGATATATTTTAATAAGAAAAAAATAATATTATTAATTAATATTATATATATAAGATTATGTGAATGAATGGAAATATAAATATATAGGTATGAAATAATTAATAGAATATAAAATAATTCTAATTCTAACTAAGTACAAAGAAAATTAATAAAGCGCTCTTCCTCTCTCAACCTATTTAAAATTTGGTGTGCCCGACAGGGTTGTTTAATTGTTTCTATTATTTTTCTTTTATTTACCACCTGTAATTGTACATTATGGATTGCAATAAACGATTTGATTTGATTTGATTTTTTTTTTTAATTTGACGCTAGGATCATCAGGAGACGAGGAAAAAGAAGAATAGAAAGAACAAGAACGCTAAGCGTGAACAAAGTACTATCGTGGGCGAGCGTTGGGATGCGACACGGCGGGTCGGAGGCATCGATCACTAATGAACAACTCACTAATGAAGAAGTTCTTTATTAGTTATCGATAGTCGGAGGCCGAAATTTCATGCGGACGAAGTCGCGTGCAGAAGCTAGTCTGAAATAAGTCCGGTCAGTACACATATCACTAATTTAATCAATGTTAATCTAATTCAACTTTTTACTCAGAGATAAGACTAGACTAGTAATGTTTTTTTTTTAATTGAATTTTAGATGACACATTTTGTCGGTAACATGTTTCATAGCAACACAGTGGAGGGGAAGAACCCTGCTTAGTATAGAATCAGCAGCTGCAGCTTTGGTATTATAGATTCTATACCAAAGCGTCATTGATCAACCCCAGGCCCGCGGACCACCAAGTGGCCCGCCAAAAGATATTAGCTAGGGATAGTCTTTTGAGAACAGATTTCAGGACTTCAAACCAGTTCCCCTTATTGCGTAACTCACTAACAATCACAATCTGAATCATTTAGAAGGTTGCTTCATATGTTCGAAAAATTTGTCTACTCAACAACGTGAATAACGCAATGAATGTTGTTGAACTGTCAAAATGAAAGACATTGCTACTAATACGTAGTGTATACGCAATTACAATTATTTTTTAGACCTTGCTTGAACCCTTTCTCAATTACCCTATAAAAAATTGATTTTAGTATCGACCTGAGATTTGTTGCCAAATATTGATAAGTTTCTATCATAAAAATCTCTTCAAAGGTATCAGTGAAGTTTTGTTTGATTAGGTATTTTTACTATGAGAAAGTTAAGTTTGGTATAACGTTAATAGCTAGGTGTCTGTCTACCATAGCAGCTGTAGGTAAGTTTTATTTACAAGATGTCCCGCCGACTGACACGGGATCAAAATTATGAACTACCTTCAAAATTGGTTGGGCAGTCTTGATCTTATGCCTAGCCTTTCCCCAACTAGTTCGGGGTCGGTTTCCAGTCTAACCTGATGCAGCTGAATATCAGTATTTTACTTGGGAGCGACTGCCTATCTGACCTCCACAAACCGGCACCCTAATTGCGTAACACACGATCAATCGGAATCCGTTTCATTTTGACAGTTCAACAACATTCATTGCGTTATTTACGTGTTGGGCAGACAAATTTTTCGAACTTATGAAGCAATGGATTAGCAAATTGCTTCAAAATGATTCTGATTCCGATTGATTGTGTGTTACGCAATTAGAGTGCAGGTACTGGGTAATACGATACCCCTTGGTCGGCTTCCAGTCTAACCGGATGCAGCTGAATATCAGTATTTTACTTGGAGCGACTGCCTATCTGACCTCCACAAACCAGGTACTGGGAAATACGATACCCCTTGGTAAGACTGGTTGTTAGACTTTCGGGTTTCTGATTACCCGTAACGACTGTCATAGCCGGCCAGCCGGGACCACGGCTTAACGTACTTTCCGAGGCACGGAGTGGTCCCGGTATGTAAAGATGATCACCCATCCACAGGCCAACCGCGGCAAGCATAGCGACCTGTGCGGCTGTTATTATTTAGCGACGGACCCCTCAATATTTAATTTATTATTATCTTAGGTACTAATATTATAAAGAGGTAAAAGTTTTGAGCTTTTTAGGGTGTATTTTTTTGCTGTAATCCGTTTAAAGATAAACGCAGTTTTCTTTTCTTCTAGAGATAAATATATTTTTGTGTTATTTCCCTGTGCAATTGATCTGCGAAAATGGAATAAAATTAACTAAGAGAATTGTTTACAATTTTCTCTATATTAATTAACGCAGATTATTTTCCTACATATTGTTTTATTTAATCTGATGCTGGGCTATACTGGACAAGGAAGTATTTACGTACGAAGGTAAAAATAAGACATCACAACCTAAAATGTTTTCCTTATAAGACAAAAATAACCAATCTAAAAAAACCAGGGTTACCATGCCATTTGCAAAAAGTATAATTATTATTAGCACACACACACGAAATGGCCACGATCTCAATCACGATGACTTGCGAGTTTAAAAACGACCAATTTTAGAGATTTACGCAACCTCTGGTTGGACTTTCGATGTACAGAAATGTCAGGGTCCAAAGTCCAATTCTCCGATTGCGAAAGTGGGTAATCACTAGCAACTAGATGAGAATATGAATGTTATGAATTTATTTTATATGAGGGTTGCCTAGTACTTAATATCTTTGTTCACCAAGTGTTGGTTAACCTATTCATATAATGATCATATACACACGGATCAAAGGTCATTGTGCAATTACTAATAAACTTTTGCAACGAAGTAACAAAATCATATGCGTCTCCTACTTAGGTAATATACGGTACCTAATATAATTTTGTGCATTAATAATACTGAGTAAGAACACAGTCCACTTACTGTACAAAGTCTAGTTCTACATAATGTATCGTATCGACTAAAAACTGTATAGACGTGATTATTTACATGTATACATTTTATAGTCAACTACTGTTAGTCTGCATCATCCCACAGCTGAGCAAAAGCCTCTCCCCATGACTTCTAGCTCTTTCGATCCAGGGCTAAAGTGGACCACTGGTAGTTTGTTTTGTCCAGCTCGTCCCGCCATATTCTACGGGCTCTGCCGCGACGCCTTCTAGTTGTGTCAGGGCTCCATCCACGTGGTGGTTATTTTGGCCCACAGCTCATTGGGCATACGGCAGACGTGGCCAGTCCAGTCCCACAAACTTCAGCTTCGCGCTTTTTGAGCAACGTCAGTAATCTGTGTTTTGGATCGCAGTGTGGTGTTGTGAATATGGTCTGTCAATCGCCTAGAATACTGCGCTCCATTGCACGTTGAGTTGACTTGAGTTTAGACTTTTTGAATGGTTTTCAAAGACCAAGTCTGGGTTCCATAAGCACTGTAATGCGAGCCGTAGGTCAGAATGGGAAGGAAGCACATATTGTCAATGATTTTTCGCTTTAGTGTCAAAGGCCTAGCCTATGTTCTTCCCCAGGATGCCATCAATCTCCTTGCCAAATTTTATCGAAATCCGTTCAGTGTCTTAGGCGTGAAAAGGTAACACAGACAGTTACTTTCGAATTTATAATATTAGTATGGATAAGGCAATTTTAATAGTGTGATGTATGCTTATGAACACTAAAGGGACTAAAATGAAAATTTGCATATAGATAGACTAAATATGACCTGGACAAACGGAATTCTTTATCTAGATCAAATATTTATTTCTGAAAGAGCATCTGATACGAAAAACATCCGAGTAAACCGTGGACAACCAATAGATGAAAAAATAAAGTTATACAATAGTGGTCGGCCGATCGTACGTTGTCCAAAAATAACTTAATAACAGTTCATAAAAAAACATGCAAGTTAGGTAACATTACAATCACACAGTTCAAGCTAGGATTTTATATTCTTTAATATTATTAATCAACTTCAGAAGTGTCAAGGGTCCACCATCCACGAATGATAGCCACGGAAGGGTTTCGGTTTGTAAAGATGGTCACCCATCCACAGACCGACCGCAGCAAACGTAGCTTAACCTGATCGATCGACCCGTACTGCTATATATTACTTAGCCACGAGCCCCTCCATTTATTAGGTGTAATCTTGTAAAATTATTAGAAATACACGGGTCCAAAGTCCAAATAATAAAGAACAAACTGAAAACTAAAGTGACCTTGACCTCCGAATATTTTGTGGATTAACTTTAGAAGGATGAGTCATTTATATACACAATGAATCTGAGACGGGACTTTTTAAGGAAAATAATTGTAACATGATTCAGGGCTTAACTAGGTACCTATAATGCCCTACTCGATTACCAACGTCAATGACCCGTACCTTACAACAGTCAGTGTTGAAGACATAATTATTTTATTACGAATAAGTATATATTTATTAGGTGCAATCTTGTAATGCACCTAATAATAACAATAATCAATACCCCTGTATTGCTTATTGTTATTATTTTGCAAGACTCAAAGTCCAAATAAATAATAAACTGAAAACGAAACTGACCTTGACCTCCAAATATTTAACTTTAGAAGGACGAGTCACTTTATACACAATCCCCCTTATTACAAAACAAGGTTTTTCTTTCGATCAGGTTTAAACCACTGACCCAGTTATTGAATTAAGAACCCAACTGTTATAGTAATGGAGTTCTTTATACAAAAATGACAGCTTAGTTCGGTGCTAAGTTGTCATTTTAGTATTAAAAACTTTGCCTAAATCGAAATAAAGTTCGAAATACAAGTACTGGCTCAATAGTTTAGGCTAGAACTAAAGTTAGGTTTCGTTTTGTAATAAGACGGAATGACTTTGAGTCAGGACTTTTTGAGGGGGATGCGCTAAGGTAGCCCGCCAACTTGTAATTAAATTGTGTTTGTCAGGTTTTATGTTGATTAAAATATGATTCGCGAGCGAAGCAAGTATTTATTTACAGAATTATAAACAGTAAAATTATCAACACAACCCTCTACGTTCATATATTATAATCCTATTGATTGATATTTTATGAAATAGTCATTGCAATAGGATATCAAATAATGCAAAAATCTTTTTGCATTTGATAACCCAATTCTTGATGACTCTTAGGAGCCGAGCAAAATCGCGGGCTGAAGCTATGAATACATATTTATAAGTTTAATCATGCAAAATTAGAAAAATAAGCAATAATAAAAAAGCTTTGTGGTTTCAAAACAGTGTGCCTACTTGAGTCACTCATTAGTCAGCCTAAGATAATCCCAGGATGTTATATAAACACCTAACTAGATATTGGAACAATTATCTTTTTTAGTAATAGCCGCACTGTCACGATGACTGGGCAAGAAACGGCTATAATTATTTACTACTAAGAAATAAACCATAATTAGAATTACTGATGGCACTGGGTTTTTATTGGAAAATTCCTACCTGATATTCAATAACAACAAAATTATGACGACGGGGCGAACAAAAATAATATAGCGTACATATCAAAACTGGAGAATTTAGAATTTTGTTATTTTACCTAATGCTAGAGAAAAGTTAGAAATGTTCAAAATAACTACAATACACAAATGCTTTCCATATGTTAAATTTCTTTTTTTGAACTTACGGAAGGGACTGGACCCCACGACACAGGGAATCCTAGTGTGGGGGCCAGAGATAATTGTTTTTTTCTCTTGTTATGCTGAATTACATGTAATATGTGTATATGTGTTGTACTAATGTTGGAATGAATAAAGATTATTATTATTAACTTGGTAAAAAAAAACTTAATAAAGGACTATTACGTATTTAGGGGGATATTCACAGGAGCAGTGGTGGCCTAGTGGTAATGGCCGCGACTTACGAGTTGCAGGTCGTAGGTTCGAACACAGACAGGCGCTCTACTTAGTGTAAATTATTTCATTACCACTGCTCTCAAAACGTTGAAGGAAAATATCAAAAGAAGACATCGTGAGGAAACCGGCATGTCCTAGAACTCTTTTTTAGAACTCTTTCTTTTTTTTTTTTTTGAAAAAAATTCGAAGACATGCGACATCTACCAAACCGCGCAGGGCCCGCGTGGTGGATTACTCACCGAGAGGAGGCCTGTACCAGGCTGTGTCCCAGCAGTGGGAATATATTCTATTTTCTTTATTTTCGGAAGGCTTACAGACTAATAACATTATAATAGCAGTAATATGTATGTAACAAATTGCAAATTACAAGCCACCACAGAAAAATACAAAAAATATTACTCCTTCATAGTCTAAGGGCTGATTTTTCAATCATCTGATAACTTTATTCGTGGAATAATTTTGAAATTCTGACAGTTATTTCATACTATAACTGTCAAACGTCAATTTTATTCCTTGAATAAAATCAGCCCTAAGTTACATTAGATATTCCATCAAAGTTGGTTTATTTCGTTAGTTCAAATTTTAAGCCAATCTGGACAACAAACGCTTCAAGCGCAGGTGCCTCCTGTACAAAAAATGGCTTTGGTAAGAAGTAAAAAGTGAAAAAGTATATTGGTTTGTTCTTTTGTATTGTCAATAAACTTCAATTTCAGACACAAATCACAGGTTTGTTGGGAAAGTCCAACAATCCTGTGATTTGTGTCTACTATTACAAATATAATTACGTACCTATGTGGTTAAATACCTGTGTACTACTGAAAACAAAAGTGCATGGAGAGCCTAAGGTCGAGTTTTGACCGTTACGCGGTTGTTTGAGCTTAATTCGCACTGACCTCCGTACTAGTGAAAACTGTATTACGGCAGGTCAGTCTTCCTCGTTCACAAACACTCACATACTTCCACACAGTTACCGATATTTTGCATTTGACTGCTAAATAAAACACTGATTTATGATAAAACAGAATACAGACACTTAGTGGGTATTATTTGATGATTTGATGACAATAATAACGAGGGTAATTATAAAATATTAAAAGTATACGCAAAAATTTCAGATAAAAAAGTTTGGATCTTATGATTATGAGTTACGGTTCAACAATAATCAGATTTTTCGGTCTTGACTTCTGCCTGTAAGCCTGTCGGATATTTTGCGGTGGTACAGATACATCAAGGGCCTTGTGTATCTGTGACATGATATCATTGACAATATTATTTTCGGTGCAGGGCACGTTCTTTATTTCAATCGTAGTATTACGCTGTTGTCTTTCTAGCGATTCAATTTTATCCTCAAGTTGCTCAATCTTGGTCTGCGTTTCTTTGT
This sequence comes from Apamea sordens, assembly GCA_945859715.1. Lineage (NCBI taxonomy): Eukaryota > Metazoa > Arthropoda > Insecta > Lepidoptera > Noctuidae > Apamea > Apamea sordens. The sequence continues at coordinate 7,183,773 of OX244002.1, forward strand.
TTTCTAGGATAACGTTGTTATATCTTTGTTTTAACTCTTTATACATTATTGCTGAATCCTCAAAAGCTTTCTGTAAGAGCGAGTTCGATTTGATAATATCTGCGTCTGGTTCCTGATGTCCTTAATAAGGTTATGAAATTTGAGATCTTGATCTTCTTTCATACTCGAGAGCATTTCATGAATATCAGATATTTCTACAGAATCCGGATGTACTTTTCTTTTCCTTGATGTGATAAACTCGGTGTCTTCTTTATTACAGGTAGATAGTTCCGGTTGTGATGAGGGAACAGTTTTTGACGGCGAGCGATATTTGTTCATTTATCTGAAAATCCTGCGTATACTATGCACTACGTTCCTTATTTGAATCAGTTACTCGGCGCGTGATCAATGTTCATTAGCATGCCAAGTAGTTTTCCTCTTTATCATTTTGAAATTACGGTTGATATTTCGGTACTTAATTGGAGACTTTATTTAATTTAAAATTGGTACTCTAAGCAAAGCTAGTCCGATACACGTCTGTACCCTACGGAAGCGAACCAGAGAGATCAGAGCTTGTGTTTGCATTGGTGTAGAAAAGGTCAATGCCTTGTTCACAACAAATCTCGTTAAAACTGCGACTGGCTCTCAGAAAGTATGCATTACGCCTATAATTAGTGTAATAAGCTTACAGTGTGAGTTCAGTATAGGCTGATTATGCTAAACCCCTTTCAGGGAGTTGACAAAAGACAAAAAAGAAGTCAACCTGTACCTATACTATTTTTTTTTTCACTGATAACAATGAAATAAAGTAATAATTGGTATATATTACCAATTAAATTATGCAAATATGAATAATATTGGAAACTTTACATGTTTGTAATGCAGTCAGTCAATATCAGTTGTTTGTTTATCTTTAATAGTTATTAAGATAAAGTCAAGGGATTTTAAGTAATCAGAAAACTATTTGTAGTTAATTATAGAAAATACTAACGATGTTCAAGAATGGCCGCGTTCTTGAACATCATTAGTATTTTCTGGCGTTCTAGGGTTCGATGTTATTTTATATTATAAAATTGCGTCCAATATTATCACAAGCTACAGCTCGATTCAAACTTTATGGTGGCTCTCAAGTGCGCTCCTCGCTGCGCAGTACCCCTCACCTTTGTAAATTTTGTATGAACAATCGCACACTACAGGTGCTGCAGATGATCATGTCGTGAAAAAAGTGCCATGTCACAAAGAAGAGGGGATGAGGAAGACCTCAATCCACATGGATGACGAAAAGGACATGAGGGAGAGATGGGACACACGACCGAAGTAAATGGCGTCGCATGATTGGGAAAGCCGACCCCGCGTAACGGGAAAAGACGAGGCCAACGAAGAAGGAGAATCGCACATTACAGCTGGGCCGCATCGCAACGCAAACCAGCAGCCGCAAAAATACGCCTAACGATCCGCTAGTGCAATGCGAGGCCCGCCCAAATGTCATGATCCTTAAAAGTAAAATGGTTTCTAACCGACTTCAAAAAAAGAGGAGGTTACTACTTGGATCTCCTATATCACTATGAGCTACTTTGTTCAATAAACAATTAATTATCTATTCCTTTCCTCAATTATTTGTCGTCCAATAAACAAAAAACTCAATCAATAATATAAAATAATTGATAAAGTCTATACTCTATAGAATATGTTTGTAGCTACATACGATAGCAACAATAAATGGGCTGGCATTCAATTGGGTCTAGTGGTGCAAGCTTACAATTGAAACTAATTGTGTCCTTAGGCCGCTGCTAAATGCACAATGCTCATACATCACTGCAATTACCTATTTGAGCTTCATTTTAACATCCAAGCATGTAATAATTCACCTTTTTATGATTGTTTATGTTTCAATGAAGTTTTTAAAGTTAATTTGCATTTAATTTGTAGAATTAATGGACCGGCTGTCTTTTGGAAGAGAAGATTGATTCTGCAGTTCTTTCAAAAGATATAATGTGCATATAATTATGTTTATTTAATTAATAGAATAAACAGAAAAGAACAACCTGTATAATAATCTGAACCTTTTGATTAACGTTTAGAAAAATTATATCATAGCGCAGTTGGGGTGTCGGTTGAAAGCACACCACAATATAAAGTCGAATTATTTTTAACTGAAAAAATAAATAATTGGTCCATCATAGTAACCATGAATAGGAATAGGAGCAGTGATGGACCAAACGGCCGCGACTTACGAGTTGTAGGTTCGAACCCAGACAGGCGCTTTACTTTGCGAAAATTATTTCATCATTACTGCTCTCAAAACGGTGAAGGAAAACATCGTGAGGAAACCGGCATGTTCTAGAACCAAAAATTCGAAGACATGTGACATCTACCAACCCGCACAACCAAGTTATAATATAAGATATTAAACAATACTATGTAATTCAATCATATTATTCCTTTCTTAGAAATAAGTGCAGGAGTGAGCCGTTTAGTTTCCATAAGGAAACCTAGTTGTTTGTCATACTGTTGTATTTTAGCTGGGTCATGGTGATACATAACTTATTTTGCCCGTCTAGGTAAATATTATCTAGTTTATCGCATATAACTTTTTTTTAAAAATCATTATCATTTATCATAAGTATGTAACAACATACTTATGATAAAAAAAAATTATGGATATTTGTGCCCAAAACTGAGACAAGCTGTTGATTTTGTTTTAGATTTTTGAATATGCAGTCTTTAGGAATATATTTGTATAAAACCTTCTGCCCCAAAGAGAAATAAAAAATGCAGAAGCTAGTTAAAACATAAATTGATAACAGTTGTTATAACAGTTGGTGAGGGGCGGGCGTTTTTGGGGGACTGTCTTTTGTAATTTTGACGTTCGAAAAGTGCTGATTCTCAGCCTAATTTGAATAAATGACTTTTGATTTTAATTTTGAGTAACAACTCAAAATTAAAATCAAAGCCATGTCATTTACCGGTATAAAAATAATTCTGTGTTAATTAATTTAATCATGAATCTTTCAAGTACTTTTCTACTAGTTTCAAGCCTGAAAAGACAATGTCCAAAAGTGGTAAGTACCAAAAAGTCTCATGCATCAAGATCAAAATATCATATTAATTATTTTCATAATTTTTTAAATCATTACGCGTCCGGGATTTGATTTTTGAACAGGGAATTTAATTTAAAATAAAAAAGTATTGATTTTGTTGTATATTCCCTTTACATGACGTTCCATTTCAAATTATATGATTAATATTACCTTGAATTTTGAAAGTGTCATGATCACGTCTTTCAAAAAACCGCCCAAGTGCGACTCGCGCACGAAGGGTTCCGTACCATTATCTATAAAAATCACGTCTGTTGTATGGGAGCCCCCCTTAAATATTTATTTTATTTTCATTTTATTATTAAAGTAAAAATACAACTGAGTATTTTGTAAATATTTCAAGTGCGTAACTGTTGCCATTATTGATATCGAGCAAAAAAAGGGGCAAAAAATCGCGTTTGTTGTATGGGAGCCCCCCTTAAATATTTATTTTATTTTTAGTATTTTTTGTTATAGCGGCAACAGAAATACATAATTTGTTGTACAAAAATTTCAACTGTCTAGCTATCGCGGTTCTTGAGATACAGCCTGGTGACAGACAGACGGACAGACAGCGAAGTCTTAGTAATAGGGGCCCGTGTTTACCCTTTGGGTACGGAACCCTAAAAGCATGTAATAAAATTATACTTTGCGATTCTACATTACTTAATTAAAAATAACTAGAATAAAATAGAATAGAATTTTTATTTAAACATTTATCGTTTTTTAGAACAATAATGGCCCTTCGTGTATGACATGTCAAACGAAATAAAGTACCTAGGTTTCAGGTTATTTAGATTTTTTGGGAAATCTACGAAACCCAGGTTTTATTTACAAAAAAAAACGTTTGTACGAGTTATTATGATAACAGTAGTCAATAAAAAAGTTTGACTTTGATGCAGCATGGTACGGGATTCCATACATCCTGAGCATTGTCCTATCGACCAAAAATTCTCGTCCAGTACATTATGTATTATAAAGCACATTCAATGAGCATCATCATAAAAAGATCCAAGGTTATAGTGGCATTACAACATACATAATTGGCAAGTAAGTTATCTAATATCAAGCCGATTTCAAAATGCTGATATAAATATTATGATAGCAAGATAAAGTCAATGCCACAAAAAAAGTGTTGAACAACTACAATTTAACCCTCCTTCTTTTTTGAAGCTGGTTAAAAACTATGATAGACAAATACAACTACAATGTTGAGAGGCAGATTCTTCGCTGGAAGAATGGACTTCAGCAGACAATATCCGCACAAAAAATCTGCTAAAGGTTTAAAACCGATTGCAAGAAAAACAAAAGTAATTACAACATCTGTAAGTAAACAGATTTTTTATTTAAAAATAATTGTGTTTGCAGATTACTTTTTCAAAACAATTAACTATTCTTTTAATTTTTTTATCACAAGTAAAATTTTATCAACAAAGATAAAAATAATAGCTGCTAGGTCTGATATGTATGTCAGACTAGCTGCGCCCCGCGGGTTCACCCGAATAAGTTTCGATCCCTTGGGAATATCGGGATAAAAAGTATCCTATATGTTAATCCTGGTTATAAACCATGTGTGTACCAAATTTCATCCAAATCCGTTCAGAAGTTTTTGTGTGAAAGAGTAACAAAACATCCATCCATCCATACAAACTTTCACATTTACAATATTAGTAGGATAAGCAGACTATTCAAAATGTTGAGTAAAATAAATATTTTAGTTACATCATGTGTTTACCAATACTGAGCATCCAGTAATAGGATGCAGACTGTAAGAGTGATAAACAACATTATCATATGTACATACATGCCTACATAAAATATATTGACATGTAAATAATTACAAGCTGCATGAGGAGAAATTCCTTTGTCATCTATACTGTAACTATGAGTAATTCAAATTTATATTAGGTACTAGCTGCGCCCCGTGGTTTTACCCACATTGGCTTCGATCCCGTGGGAATATTGGGATAAAAAGTATCCCATATGTTAATCCTGATTATAAACCATCTGTGTGCCAAATTTCATCCAAATACATTTGGCAGTTTTTGCGTGAAAGAGTAACAAACATCCATCCATCCATTCAAACTTTCACGTTTATAATATTAGGACGATGTAGGAATAACGAAGTACTTCTACTATCAAATCAAAATTCATTATCAAAGGAGTCTTATGATTTATAAAAATAATACTAGCCTATTAGACTATTATAGAAGTATGGAAGAAAAAAAGGCATGTTGCACCAACCCGAAGTAAATTGGGAAAAGGGCAGGAGAATGATGACTAGCCTATTATTGTCCCACTGTTGGGCAAAGGCCTCTTCTCATATACATAAGGCACCAGCATTAACAACCATTTACCACCCTTGCTAAAGACAAACCGGCCAGTGGGTCGTCTTACCTGTCTTTAGCAAGGGTGGTCAATGGTTATAGTTATTACTATGTACGTACATACTTATAGCGTATTAACTATAAGTTCAGGTAATGTCTTCCCTCATTGATGTCAGTAATGTCCATGATAAACTTATGTCATAACCGTACTTGAAGCAAAGGCTGGTTAAATATAGGTAATATATGAATGCCCAAGCATGTTAAAACTACTTTATTGACCTACATAGTTAAGTAACAGATAACCCATTAAACATAAACGTTGGGTAAGAAACTAACAACATTTAGAGGTCAAACCTGTTCTCGCACATATCCGCGATCAAGCCACCACACAAATATCGTAAGATTCGTAAGTGTTACGGCAAACACATTTACCTAAACAAACGGAAAACACGTCGCGAAGGAATCAAGTCCTACAACGGCGTAGTACTGCACAAGGCAGTTATCGATATATGCTCAAATTCTTCCTATGACATTATAGAATCGATTAGCGCAAGAAATTATACAGAACATGTATGGCATGTGCTCTAGAATCAGTAAGTTATATTGATAGTAATTAATTTGTTTACTACTACTATCATGTTCTCATCAATAACTTGGTAATATGATACATAAAAGTGTCCTACCTTCGTCGCAGAGTCCCATTGTCGAGTCAATCTTTACGTTTATAAAGCAATTATTGGATTAACTAAAGGATTCTTTAATTTTTCACTTTAATAATATTTCATTGATGATTAATTCTCAATAATTGTGACAGCTGTCAGATTCAATTGTCAGGAGGGACATATGTGATGGCGGAAGAATGAATGAATGATAAACAAAACCAACAATTTAATACAGCGACATCTAGGTTTGTATGTCTATATCAAAAATATCTGTTTTACATTATTGTCACTAGATTGAGCTACCTACTTATCAAACAAAAACAAAGTTGATCAAAGTAGTAAATGTTTTTATGCAAATAGTAATGTAGCTGTAACAACTTTTACTTAAAAATTACAAAAGCTATCCACAGTTTTTCGATTAATGTTACAGAATATAGGAAAAAAAAAAATAAGTTCCTCCGCCTTCGATTTTGAAATCTATTTTTATTGCCTAATTAAGATAGCCTGAGCAATTGAGCACTACTGCATTTCCCCTCGGTCCTCCGGCAGATATTAATAAATATTTTTTTATTTCAGAAACAACACATTTTTTTTATTTCATTTTTTTTCAGCAGTCGTCTACCCTACCAGGGCTAACCAGGGTAGACGGCCGCTGAAATTCATTTCATCAATTAGGTACTATATCTGTGTTCTATGATTTCCACACAGACGCACGCGTGTCTTTATTTTTTATACCTACCTACTAGATATGCAAATCATTTCATTTTAGACATTATAATGCCTAGTCCTGTTTTTTGCCATAAAAAAACAAAAAAAAAATCTATTCAGAGAGATGTTATCCCCGGATGGCGCAACGTTACGGGTTACAACCAGGCCCCAGGCGTACCTACAGTAGCAATGGCTTTTATTTTGAGAGTTCAACAACATTGGTTGCGTTCTTTACGTTGTGGAGCAGACAAATTCGAACATATGAAGCAATGGATTAGCAACTTTCAATCGTATTTGAAAGATATCCTTTCAAATGATACAGATTACGATTGAAAGTTTCTCTATACAACCGTACCATCAGCATAGGCAATAAGTTTTTGCACAATCACGCATTTTTTTGCGGGTTTCAATACCAGTAGGCATTGAAGGCGGGGTAGGCCTGTGTCGTAAACTGAAAGGCAGTTAGCAATTTAGCACGAAAGACTAAATTTTTTTTTAGTTAGGCGCAGGATTCAGCCACGGTTCAGACATAGGCTGGGTCAGTAAGTAGGTACACGTAAGACACCGCGGGAGATAGCTATACGTAAGTAGTTGGCATTTAGAACATAACGCTACACTGTGAAATCGGCGACTTTGAATTGAAAATAGATAGTCTATTTCCATCCTACTTTCCATCGATGATTATATATAACTGAAGGTATTATTAAAATGTAAAAGAACAGAAAAACTTTGTAGCAAAACAAACATTTATAGATATAGAATGTGTGTCAAGTACGGCGGCGTTATAGACGAATTTGTTAGATTAGATTTGTTGTTCCAATGGCGAACCGTGACTTTTTGCGCCACTCGGATGAGGGTCAGTAGGAAATCAACATTCTCGTCCCCTTATCCCAATTTATTTGGGGTCGATGCAACATGTCTTTTTCTTCCATACTTTTCTCTATTAGGTAGTCGTCATCTCAGTAGTCACCCCCTTTTCATTCACACATTCCATCCATCGTTTCTTTGGTGTTCCCCTACTCTTATAGCCATCGACATTCATACTCAAAACTCTCCTCACGACATTTTCCTCATTTCTCCGTAACACATGCCCATACCATGACAACCGATTTCCACACAACTTTTCAGTTATAATTATTATAATTTGCAAATCATGTCTATCTTTATTAAAATGGCTGTGCTGCGTAGATTTATAAATTGATCCTAAAAGCATTTTACCGCATCATCTGTCTAGCCTTTCCCAACTATGTTGGGGTCGGCTTCCAGTCTAACCAGATGCAGCTGAATACCAGTATTTTACATGGAGCGACTACCTATCTGATATCCACAACCCAGTTACCTACTGGATACTACGATACCTCTCGGTAAGACTGTTTGTTAGACTTTCGGGCTTCTGACTACCGGTAACGACTGTCAAAGATACACGTATGACAGCCGGGACCAACGGCTTAACGTGCTTTCCGAGGCACGGAGGGGTCTCCGTATGTAAAGATGGTCACCCATCCACAGACCAACCGTGTCAAGCGAAGCTTACCCGGATCAATTGACCCGTTTATATCCAACTTTAAAAAACGGTCAACCGCAGCGCATCTGTCATTAAGATCTGGCAAATAAAAAATCAGAGTTTAGAGTATTTGAATTATCAGGAAAGCCGGTTGAGGTTCTGATCTACAACAGACTAGAACACTAACAGAATAGAACTCGGATGACAAATTGCAGCTATCTGTACAAGCAATCTAAAAATCTCTGAAATCAAAACATGGGTACCTGGACCTTTGGTCTCAGGTTCCTTCTTATTGAAATTTTCAGATCTCTCTCTGTCTGTAAAGCTTCGGTCTTATTTCCATCTGGATTTTACTTCTACGCTTCCAATATACCTAGACTTATTAAGTAGGTAAGTATTACATAATGGTATTATAATTACATAACATTATATCTAGATTTTTTAATTATAATTATATTGATTGTTATTTTTTGTTGTTTTTCTTTATCTCTCATCATCATTATGTAAGACTTCCTCGACTTCACGTGGTTACTTCGGCTCAGCAGGTTAATTTGCGTATCACATTATTAATCACAATCTGAATCATTTTGAAGGGTATTGCTAATCCTTTGCTTCATATGTTCGAAAAATGTGTTTGCTAAACAACGTAAATAATTCAATGAATGTTGTTGAACTGTCAAACAGTCAAAATGAAACCCATTGGTACTGATAGTGTGTTACGCACTTACCCCGCTGATCTTAAGTGCGCATGCGGCACCTCCCCACAGATAATGGCCCATCTTCCATCCAGTTTCGCTTGCTCTGTTACCTGTGCACTTGATGATCATATTATTATGAATGCTTGAGTGAGCGGAGTTCACGCAGCTAAATATTGGGCCAAATATGTTAGAACTTTTTGCCATCTATACGCTTAGAAGAAAAACTCCTAAGTGATCGCAGTTCAATACGGAACTCCCATGTCGGCCTGTTTCAGAATCCATCATAAACCTCATTTTAAAACGGCATGGTGAGAGAATACCGACTGTTCAGTGACACATGGCTCTAGAATTCAGTGTGTAACTATATTCAGTTGACAATATTTACGTATTTCGAACCACATGTCGTTCAACGACACAAATGTGATGAAATATGCATGCACTAAAACTGGCTCACTCTTACGAGTAATTTACGACAGACGGTTCACGGTTCACCTGATTTTTTTATGAAAGAATAAAAAATCAGGTTGGATTTTGAATCAGGAGCTTTTCTTCAAAATCGAGCTAACTAGTGAGTAATACCACTTTGTTCTAAGTTAAAACATTACGTTTCGGCTTTTGCACTGAAATCCCATCTCAAAAGATCACGTATATAACTAAAGAGAAGCCGGTATTATACATCAATGAAAGTGGCGCCGCGCTGGTGTAGCAGCGCCACTGTAGGTACTGTATCTACTTTACCGACTTCGGGCGCCGCGCCCACTGGCGGCACGGCACGGCAAGGGATTTTTGTGCGACGAATAGAAATATAACTTAAATGACACACACATTAAAATTAAAATAATGTGTGTTAATAAAATTGAAATTTCAATGATGATGCCAAAGGACGCCGCGGCATGCCTAAGGATACCCGGGGCATCATTGCTGCTGATTAAATTTAAATTTTATTGTCATACTTTTAAGTTTCTATGTGTGTGCCGTGCCGCCAATGAGAGCCCTTAGTGTTTGTACACGCTTCAATAGAATGCTCTCCAAAAGCTTCGCTTCAACTTTTACGTAACCTTTTTGGAGTGCAACTGTTTTGCCGGTTGGCAAAGCTCCAGTGTCAACGTTGAACTATAAATGGACATTCTAACACTTATAAAATACCCAATAGTAACGCCGGTGCATCATGTGGTAGTTATGCAACAGTCTAATTATAATGAATCATGATTTACACCGCTACGTCACGCTGAAGTTGGCAGGCTGTGGACAACGACTTGGCAGCAGCACTTCGGTCGTTCAATGACACGGTTCCTTTGACAGAACCATGTCACAGTTCAGAATGACGCGATCCATTCATACCTTGGATTATCAGTTAGTTTATGATCCTTGGCTATAATCGACGTTAAACGAGGGTTCATTGACTTGCCCTGCTGAAAAGAAACTCACAGTGGTGGAGTTGTCGGGTCACTTTGTAATTAAATGTCATAGGAGGACGGCGTTTAATGTGCTTGCTTGGCAGACGAATCGGTGATTGCAGTACTTATGTTGTTATGCAGTTGGACGCTCCTGCAGCCGTCCGTTTGGATCCTTTGGTTTATAAGTTGAAGGTGTTAAAGTTGGAGTGTAAATGTGGCTTGTCCTGTCAGCTGCACGGAACTGATGGACGCTGGTGTTGACGCCAAACAAGTAGCTGAATTCTGGGCCGAGTCTATTTAGATTCTATCGACATGCTAAGAAGAAGGTGTTAAAGTAAACCACTTCGAAGTTCCATGTAAAAGAGTTGATCTAGCATGGGAAGCCATTTTAATAAATAAGCAAGCAGTGGTACCACCATGATCAACCATTGGTAGGGTGCTTAATTTGGTTTTCAGTAAATATAGCTACCTAAGTACCTACCTACTTTCTTAAAGTAGCTACCCACTGTCTTAAAGTTGGTAATCCGCACACTAATTGCGTACCTAACACACGAATTACGATCAATCGGAATCGGTTTCATTTTGACAGTTCAACAACATTCATTGCGTTATTTACGTGTTGAGCAGACAAATTTTTCGAACTTATGAAGCAATGGATTAGCAATTTGCTTCAAAATGATTCAGATTCCGATTGATTGTGTGTTACGCAATTAGGGTGCTGTTCTAGATTGTAGGGTGACGGTTAAATTGTGACTTACTAACAGGGCCTCGCAGTTTCACCCGCATAAGTTTCGATCCCGATCGTAGGAATATCGGGATAAAAAGTATCCTGTTTTAATCCTGGTTATAAACTATCTGTGTGCCAAATTTCATCCAAATCCGGTCAGTAGTTTTTTCGTGAAAGAGTAACAAACATCCATCCATCCATCCTTACAAACTTTCGGCGTTTATAATACTAGCTGCGCCCCGCGGTTTCACCCGCATAAGTTTCGATCCCGTGGGAATATCGGGATAAAAACTAACCTATATATGTTAATCCTGGTTATAAACCATCTGTGTGCCTCGTCCAAATCCGTTCAGTAGTTTTTACGTGAAAGAGTAACAAACAGCCATCCATACAAACCAACTTTGCTGACACACGTTGGAGGCCTCTGTAACCCCCCCGGGTTACAGAGGCCTCCAACCTCCCCGTATCATTGATACAGCTGATACGGCGGTAGCTACGCCCCTCCCTGATAGTACGATATAATATACCTATAATTATAACACTTTATCACTTATCATTAATAGTTTTTTTTGTGGTCTAGGCGGCATCGATAGAAGTAACTTCTCACCTCAAATAAATAGTCATGTTTTATGTGTAGATAGATATGATCAAACACTTTAATCCGTTAATCTCATCAATGAAATAAATAGTATAAGCTAGCATTGTGCGAGACAGCCTTGCAACCAACAGCCTTGTGAATACCATATTGGTTGGGAAGGATTGGCACTGGAGCTACTGGAATACTGTCCACGGATCTGGAAGTGCCCTTTATGATATAAAATAGTGCAATTTTATTGGAAATAATAATCCTACTACCTAATATTATAAACGTGAAAGTTTGTATGGATGGATGGATGGATGGTTGTTTGTTACTACTCTTTCACGCAAAAACTAATGAACGGATTTGGATGAAATTTGGCACACATATGGTTTATAGCCAGGATTAACATTTAGGATTACTTTTTATCGGAATATTCCCACGGGATCGAAACTTATGCGGGTGAAACCGCGGGCAGCTAGTGATGAATAATTTTACTTACATAATAGTAGGTTAGTATGTATTATTTACTAACAATGTACCTATAGAATTTAAAATTCTGAAATAGGTAAGTAAAGCGATTAATTAATAATAATTGTACCTAACTAATGTAAAGTAAGTACTTACTAAATTACTTAATTAATTACTTACTTACTAAATTATTACTTACCTAACTAAATAGATGAACTTTATTTTTCTGAATCAGAAGTCAAGTCCATTAGGTTTTTAATTCATGGACACATTGTTTAATTGTTTGAAATACCTGAACAAATACACATTATAAAACCACGATAATTGGGCTTCAAAGTGTGAAGACAACGTTTGTTTATACAAGTTATAAACACAAACAGGTGTATTTTTAGGTAGGTAGGTAACTCTATTATGTAAGATGGTGATACTGATAACACATGACATATAACACCAATGACGCCTCTGAACAAGCAAAGTCAAAATGGCTTCCCACACTGCTGCAATCGAATGACATTGACAGGGGGACTCTGTGCAGACCCACTTTTATTTTTTTTTGTGTGGGAAATCATCAAATAACTTCTCCCGGCGTGTTAGACTTTTACATGCTTTTACTGACTAAAACTCACCCGTGTTCCTTCAGTTGCCTGTGCCAGGGGCCACGGTAACTCTTTGGAACAATCCGCGATCCTGGCAGGCATCGGCCCTAGCGGACCCCGTCACTTTGCGCTGACATCTCTTTGAGACCCGCGTGGAACACAACGCGACGTCGACCCGGGGCTGGTCCTTATCGGTCGGCGAACTACCCATTGCCGTGTCCGGTAAGGACCTGCGTTAGGCGGAAGGCGTGAGTGCGCCGTGGCGCCTCTCCAGCCACTCTTCAAAGAGGGGATTTATCGCCGCAATTATAGCGTGCCCAGCACTGGGTTGCGACAATCGCACTCTCCATGTCGCTATGAGATCCCGGAGCCGGATCCCGATCGCCGGAGCTCTGTCCGCTGTGCCGTGATTTGTTGAGCCAATTTTTCAAGGGACACCCGGATGGAACGAAGTTCAAAGAGAGAGAGAGAGGGAGAGACAGACAGAGAAACACGCGCACGCCGCACGGCTTACAACTATAGCAAAAAGTGTCGTTCCAACTTTTGGTCTTAATTTTTTCCGTCTAGCCTCCTTTCGCAACGCGCGATAAGGAACTTCGTTCCAAAAATTCGACGACATGTGACATCTGCCACCAACCCGCACTGGGCCCGCGTGGTGGATTATGTCCACTCACAGAGAGGGGGCCTGTGTCCCAGCAGTGGGAACATAGGCTGATTATGTAACATTTTGTTTATTATTTATTTAAACACCGATCAAAAATTCATGAAAAAAATACTAAACTGCGTAATTAGCCTAAGATTGTGCTTCGAAATTGATCGTTCTTGTGAATGATTTTTTCTTGTACCTACCATTAACGATGTTTTGGTCTCTGATTGACAAGGCTACATCTCAGTAATCATTATTTTGTAATCACCTTGAATTACCTGCCTTTAATAATTGATAATGCTGATCACATGAAGGAATACTACTACCTAACATTTACATTGATCATGAACATTAAAGAAATTACTGTATGGGTGTCTACAGATGTACAGTCTGACTCGAATATCTATGGTGAAGGCATATCTCTCGGATATCTATGGTCTGCAGCCTATTATTGAGTAACACACTTTCAAACACAATCTGCACCCTAATTGCGTAACACACGAATACACGATCAATCGGAATCGGTTTCATTTTGACAGTTCAACAACATTCATTGCGTTATTTACGTGTTGGGCAGAATTTTTTTTCGAACTTATGAAGCAATGGATTAGCAATTTGCTTCAAAATGATTCCGATTGATTGTGTGTTACGCAATTAGGGTGCTGCGGGGTAATCGCGTTACACACTAGCAGTAGCAATAGCTTTAATTTTGACAGTTCAACCACATTTATTGTGTTATTTACTTTGTTGAGCAGACAATTTTTTCGAGCATATGAAGCAATGGATCAAGATTAGCTATATCTTTCAACATAATTGAGCTTACCTAATGGTGTGTTACGCAATTAGGGTGCAGAAGCAATTTGAAGGATATTGCTAATCCATTGCTTTATGTTAAAATATTTGTCTGCCCGACAACGTAGGTAAATAACGCAATGAATGTTGTTGAACTGTCAAAATAGACAATGAAAGCCATAGCTACTAATAGTGTGGTACGCAATTAACCCGGTGTACATACATATCACATTTCTAAAAACGCATATTTTTAAGTACGCCTTATCCAGGCTGGACTGGAAGCGGAAGACGGAGAACCAGAAAGCAGACTAATCGGAAGACGCCTATAGATATGTCCAGGAATGGACTGTAATAGATCGAGTATATTGTTGGGTACCCAGCTCTGGAATTTTATACTACCGCTCCGTCTTCCATTCTAACTTTTGGATTGGAAATCATCAAATAACTTGTTCTGCTCTGGGCGGAGCTAGGGCGTGAAGCTAGACTGTGTTAGACTTTTACTGACTAAACCCCCCCCCACCCATGTTCCTTCAGTTGCCTGTGGCACGGTAACTCTTTCCCACACGACCATTCTACCTTACGGATATAAAGAACCACAGCTGATTTACCAACTTGAGGTAATTACTGTGTTTTTACCACCATCCACTTACGTACTTATTTCAAGGTTGAAACCTGTTTGAATCGTAGAAAAACACAGTTCTTGTAACGGCCTTCACGATTATACAATAATTTTAAATCACACTATTTTTTACGGTTGCTTACTTATCTCGGGGAAACATATTTAGGTAAGTACCTACTGCAAGGAAACTGCGGGGTAATTGCGTAACACCATCACTAGCAACAATGGCTTCTATTTTGACAGTTCAACAACATTCATTGCGTTATTTACGTAGTTGAGCAGATAGATTTTTTGAACATATGAAGCAATGGATTAGCAATATCCTTCAAAATGATTCAGATCGAGATTGATAGTGTTGCAATTAGGGTGCTGTTTCTAAGTAGGTAAGTATTGGCCAAGTTTATATTACAGCTAATGTACCTATTTCTTGACTTCTAAAGATAATAGACAAGTTTTGCTTTTTATTTTACTCAATTTCCTCTCTGCACTATGGGCAAGTAATACCACTATTAACTTAAGTATAATTCATTCTTCGAAGATGTTTTATAAATAACTAAGTAGTCTGTGATTAAAAGAAAACAAGACGTTTGTTTCTTACGTAAATTAAAGGTCAAGTTACGTTCTATCTAAGCAATTTATCAAGATTACGAGACCTTATAGACTAATCTGCCGGAAACTCAACGCGAGTTGACCTGCGGAAGTAAGACAGACGGGCAGACGCTTCTATTACACTATAGTACATACTTCTACCACAGAATAACTAATAGTACTCACTTACTTCTACATAGACTTTGGAAACATCTAACGGCATAGAGATGAGGCTCTTTGACTTTTGTCATAGGATCATTATTAGTAATGATTTCGGGAAGTTTTTGCTAACCGAATTAATGCACATTGTGTAAGTAGTTTGTTCAGAATCGTTTACCTACTGAATCGATTTCTGTCATTTTTAATGTCGGTCATTTTTTATCCCAAAAATAATTGAAACTACGTAAATGACTGTCACACTTTCGCTGTACAGTCAAAACTTACGAAAATGGATGAAGTACCTACTACGCTAGACCCTTATATGTGTGCGACTGTGTGCGTGCGTAAAGTAATGTGACCACAATTTTCTCCCACAATCAGTATAACTTATTTAATAAAAAAAACAATGTTTTATACATAATAATAAAATTTCAGTGTATGTATTATGATTATAACATAATATTCTAATTGGGTTGTTTGGTGGTGTGCGTTAATTTCGGGACATGTCATGTTGTATATCTAGTAGTAGTACTCGTCATTTATTCCCGTGTATATTTGTATGTATTTATGTACCACTATCTATTAACAGCATATGTATGTCTATGTATCTTTTATAGTCAGTAAGTATGTTATTTTGCATTGCTGACAACCCCATTTTCTACTCCACGCCATCACTGTGCATTTCAGGGTTGCTTGGAAGAGATCGCAGAAAGCGGTAAGGCCGCCCATTGTATGTTTTAAAATTGGTTTTTGTTGTGTATTTTCTGGTGTACAATAAAGTATATATATATAGATAAATAAATAGTTTTATATAGGTACCTATAAATAAATATAATAGGTAGGGCTACATTTAAAAAGTCATTCCTAATGAACTGGAACTGATGCGCTGTACGCTGAAATAATAGCTTAAAAGTGTAGGTAATATATATCTAACTATCATCATCATCATCAACCTATAGGTACATAGGCCTCTCCAATTGCACGCCATTTAGCTCGACTCTCGTATCAACTCAGGTACAGTTGCTACCAGAGTACCATAGAAGATTGCCGCTCCACCTAGCCTGACGGCGTCCATAATAGTCCTTATATCTTACGTTTACCGATTCGCGGTCTCCACTCAAAAGCAGGTCTACCCCAACGGTTGTTATACCTAATTATATTCTACTAATATTATAAGTTACGCGAAAGTTTGTGAGGATGGATGGACGGATGTTTGTTACTCTTTCACGTAAAAACTACTGAACCGATTTTGATGAAACTTTACATTAATATAGCTTACACATCAGAATAACACATAGGATACTTTTTATCCCGATATTCCCACGGGATCGACACTTATGCGCGTGAAACCGCGGGGCGCGCGCAACTAGTCTAACTATAAACCCGCGTACGCACGACCGTAAAAATATCACGGCAGGATTTTATCGCGCACTGGATTTTTAACTCTCGGTGTTGAGCCGAACATTGAGAATCCAATAGAGCGCATTCCAGCGCATCAAAAAAACACTGTTGGATGTTCAACTCTCGGCATTCAGCAGAGCGTATAACATCCAGTGCGCGTAAAAAAATCGCCGCGGGAAAAACGCGCCCGTGGGGCTAAAATCGATTAATAAACTATCGTAAAATAAATAGTAATAAAATTCAAACGGCTATGGACAGTATTACATAAAATAATTATAGTACCTAACGGCACGTACCTAATTGGCATGCAAATGAAAAATGAACGTCAGCAGCCCACGATTGACGTTATAACGACAAATAATTTCCAACCAGACAAGTAATTAAATAAATATATGCATACTCGTAGGAATCATTTAATTCATGATAGGAATAAAAATCAAATTGATTAATTGTTTTCTGTCATTTTCCGCTTGGCACAACTTTTTCTTACGATTGTCAATTTTGACTTAAGTAGGTACTCCCTAGCTTAGGATCGGTAAAAAAATAAAAAGTAACTGTGTCTCATTTTAGTGACAGTTGAGCTGATATCCATAATAATTTATTTAACCTCTCTCCCATGTGTTCTCTTGGCAGAATTGTCGATATCGACACCACTGCCATAGAGAAAATAGATAGAATGAATTTAACTACTGATTGTTACTGCAATGGCTTCACTATCGAAAGGTAGCATAGTCTTATGCCAGCGAGGTAATTACGTAACACACTAACACTAGCTAGTAGCAATGGCTACAACATTCATTACGATATTTATGTTGTTGAGCAGAACATTTTACGAACATAATATGATGTTAATGGATTAGCAATATCCTTAAAATGATTCAGATTGAGATTGAGTGTGTTATGAAATTATGATGCTGTTTTCAATAATATAGACCACAACTGAATTCAATCAATCAACTCAGCCTATAGCAGTCCACTGCTGGACATAGGCCTCTCCCAGGCTGCGCCACAACACCCTCTCCTCCACCTTCCGCATCCAGTCTGTCTCAGCCACCTTCTTAAGGTCGTCCGTCCATCTAGCTGGGGGGCGTCCCACTCTACGCTTGCCGATACGCGGTCTCCACTCCAGCACTCGTCTGCTCCACCGCACCGGCCATCAGTCCTTCGATAAACATGGCCAGCTCACTGCCTCTTCAGTTTGCTTACTCTGCAAGCTATGTCGGTAACTCCGGTTCTTTTCCGGATAATTTCATTCCTGATTTTATCCTTCAAAGAGACTCCGAGGATAGCCATAGCGCGCTGAGCGAACCCCGAATTTGTGGACCAGCCCGAACGTCAGTGTCCACGTTTCGGCGCCATATGTCATGATGGGGAGGACGCACTGGTTGAAGACCAGTCTTCAAACACTATGGGAAAGGCGACGAGAACAACTGAATTAATGCCTAATAAAAGCGCGTTGTTGGATTTACAACCCTCGAATCAAAAAAAAATATTGCCTCGAAGTTAAAATTCAACAGCGCGATTTTTAGAGCCGTATTGTGTTGTGTTAATATATGTATTATAAATAGGTAACAGTAGTGGGCCAGTGGTATCTGCCCCGACTTACGATTGGTAGGTCGTGGATTCGAACCCAGACAGACAGACGCTATACTTTGTGTAAACAATTTCATCACCACTGCTCTCAAAACTGGATTACGGTATGTCCCTGCAGTGGGAACATTATAGGCTGCTTATGCTAATAGTCTATGATTGATGATAGAACGCAGGAAGGCAGAGTTCCAAGCTGTCACAGGAACAGCAAACATCACAAAGACCACAAATCAAGAGTCAAGACAGGACCGCCTGTCTGTCTAAGGGTCAGCAGCGTCCTTCTGTCTGATAAAAATCACCATTTCTCTGACGCTCCACATCAACCATCAACACTGCTTCAATCAACCACATTTATTGGCTCGGTGTCAAAGAAATTGACGGCTCAGTTCTCTCACAATGAGTCTCGGCAAATTGAAATTGACGATTTGTTTGACTGTTCTATTGTAGTTTATTAGATACGTTACAATTAAGTTGTATGTGGCATTAAATGTGTTAACACCTTAAGAGTTGCAAAAATAACCAAATTATAACCTTACATAACTAAGGGTTGATTTTTCGAATGCCAGATAATTTTAACGGAGGAATAATTTAGAATTTTTGACAGTTCTTCCATATAAAAACTATCAGACGTCAATTTTATTCCACGAATAAAAATTATCTGTCGATTGTAAAATAGTCCCAAATGTATAATTATAATTAGCGTCGGAAAATTCATCTGCATCCAATGATATTTTACTAGAATATCATTGTCTGCATCGCTGTCGACTGGTAGAGTACCTACCCATGACACTGGCGGCATTACTTTATCTGTTCTGTGGGCATTACCACGTTGTATGGCAATGCTTAGCCTCTGGCCAAGGTAAAGCCAGCCCTTGGGTTAATACAAGGAATAGAAACACAATTTTCTTATATCCCCCATCTATACAGAAAAAAAATAACCATTGCTCAAACTATAACCATGAGATTCTAGACCTTAGCGTAGAATTTTTTCAACGGTTATCACAAAAATATCAGTGGTTTCATAGTAAAGTGCAATACTTACGCGGTCAAAATGTAGGTATACTACCTAGGTACCAAAATTTTTTTTATAACCGACGAAAAATTTCTACGCTAGAATCATAAATATGCTGAATTCATGGTTCCATTTTGCACTGATAATTTTTTTTCCTGTATAAGGGCCGTTGCCTCCAGAAAATTCAGACATTTAGTGGCGTTATCGATATCTTATTACCGCTCAGTCATTCATAACTCAGTTTGGGGTAATCTGTGTAAAAATGACACTTCATCACTTTTATTTATACCTACCTGCGTTTATCTGTATGCAAACAGCATCACGCTGCGGCGACCTGATGTTACGGATGTAAATAAAACCGTAGGTTTGTACGCAACTCCGTATGTGTGTATAATCTTAAGTAAAGATAAATCAGGTATACATGAGATGACATGAGCTTGTGACCAGCCTTCACCTTGCACTTGACCTAGCCGGGCCACAAGGACATAACAATATGTATTTATGTTCTGTAAAAAGGTCAAAACAAAGTTCGTCTTATCTCCCGGTCGTGTGCAATAAACTAGGTACTCACTGAAAAAAAAACTGAATGAATTTGTTGGCAAGTCACCTTGAAATTCAAACGTATACTACTGACACGGTAAATATAAGTGCATACCTACTTAGTGTTCGCTCATTTTCTGATTCGATGTGTTCCGAATCAATCATTCAATTCAGTGCTACAGTCTAAGGCGGATCACACATAACAACGCGCCACGCGACGGGGAACAGATAACGCGTCCCCGCGCCCCGCGTGATTTTTTATATACAAAGAAAAAAATAGTCAATAAAAACGCATTCTGTGGGGAATTTGGCTCCGTTTCCCGCGCCCCGTCGCGTGTCGCGTTGTAGTGTGTGATCTGTCTAAGTCCTCATACACACGGGCGACACGCGTCAACGGCAGAGGCAACTGCAGCCGTCAACGAGTGTCGACGGCTGCCGTCCATACTATACTATGCACATTTAGAGGCGAGGTGATGATATAATATATAATATATCCCTGGACATTTCACACAGCGCCATCTAGTCCCAAGCTAAGCAACCTAACGCTTGTGTTATGGTAACAAGATGGCTGATAAACTACTTATATACATTTTTTTTTTTTTGTAAATACATACATATTATAGATAGAAAAACACCAAGACTCGGAACAATTAATACATGTAGGACTTACAAATATTTGATGATGATGATGATGCTATGAAATTTTGGCCACAGAGACTGCAATTCAAGGCTTTCGCTTTCAACATTGTGATTGATATTTTCGGGTCTATGAGTACCCATGGGTTTACTAGGTGTGCCACGCGGTTTCACTCGCCGTTTAGTTTAAAAGAAATCGTGTTATTTATAAATTACTTGTTCTTACTGTTTTTTTTCTCTGCTCTGCTCGGCTCCTAAGAGTCGAAGCATGATGTGTTGAATAGCCTCTAACCTTTCTCAAGAATTGGGCTATCAATTTTGACAATATTTTTTCAAATCTGACATTAAGTTCTAGAGATTATTAGCGCGTTCAAACAAACAAATTCTCCAGCTTTATTTTTAGTAGACAGATACACAAGAATCCTATGTTTGTGACCTTCATCAGTTATTATAGTATTAGCGGTTAGAAACTATAATAGTTTCGTTATGATTTATCATTTTTACGTCTCGTAAAGATGCTGCAGTGTGGCTGTAACATTATTTGTAACATTTGCATTGAAAACAATCATAAACGTTGACATGACCTTGAACACAACAGGTTTTTTCATCGTTACCGAGTATACTTAGCAATTATTTCATGATTTAATTTGTACACATAGGTACATTAGTTTCCATAATAACCATGCTGACTGTTTGATAGTTTCATAGCGTGAAGGACCTTATACGTAAGCCATCCAGTTTCAGAAGCTTTGACCAGGAATTCAGGTTGGCGGAAGTTTTTGGGCATTTCCCGAGCTAATCAAGACATCACAGTAACGGCCAGGATTCTTTCATAAACATCCATTAAAACTATTCTCCCGTCTCTAGAGCTGGGACGATGCCATCCAAATTACTGTCATTAAATTAACGCATTCCGGAAGTGCACTCAGCTTTAAATATAAGGCGCTTGAGTTACAAAAATAGTGTGTCTCCAACAACAGCGTGCGCGCACGCATCGATGCGGTGTTTGACGCGCCTTCCTCCGTCGCCCGCGCTGCTCGCGCCAACCGATGCGTTGGCATAGGTTAGGAACCCACTGGCAGCTCAACGGCGTGCCTTTCCCGCTTTGAACTGGCTTGGCTTTTTCCGCTGACACCGATTTATGCATCTATGAACATAATGTCAGCTGAGATAATCTTACGACTGTAGAAACACAAGTAATAATTTTACTAGGATACAATGTGAAATCGCACTAGCATAAAATTGAATATTTATTAAGTAGGTAACAATGTTTGTGTGCTACTAAAAGTCGTTCAACTCTGCATCTTCATAACACATGTCCTTCAACAGCATAGCGATTAATCGCACTGCTGTAACCATATCACCGTGAAAACTTAGGTGAAGTGAGCGTGGAATGAGCTGTCATTCCAACTAATAGTAGGGATTGACACTATTGACCGCTTACTCTAAGCTCACTTCACCTAACTTTTCACGGTGAGATTTTTACAGAATCGATCGGCAGATCATTAGCTGCATTTTATTTCAGCTTCACACTTGTACGTGTTCTCACTACATTGTCTTTAAGATGTAAAATAAAAGCGAGAGTCCATCTAACTGATGTTTGTCTATGTAGGTATAACTGACAGTTTTTACTTAATATACTGACACAGTGTGCCTATATAATCTTCAAAAGCTTAGCGTGGGAAGTGTGAATCTCTTCAATTCTTTACACACATTTTTCAGGTAAAATTGACTGCAGCAGAGCAGAGGTTTTCCAGCAAAACCAAAGTTACGATTTTAAACATAGGTAACAAGATATCCGTTCAGCGGCATGACCAATTGCCAATTAAAATAAACCCTGCATGTAATAATTTAAGCCGTGATACGAGTAGTCATGTAAGATCAAAATTATACGGTCACAGACCGTCATGATTCGTTAACAGCCACGTCCAAAAATAAGTCATCGGCCTGGCCTTGGTGTGAGCTGAACACAGCAATATTATGCGCACTCCGATGCATGATAATTGTACAGACGCCAGCACATCAAGCTACTACAATCTGTCAGATTTCTTTAATAGATTTTCGACTTTATTGCTAAAGAGTTAGGTTCAAGGTTGATTGGGAAAATCTGACAGTTTCGGGTAGGTTGACCTGCTGGCGTCCGTACAACAAAATATTATAGACTTTTGATTTATAGCTTTACTGAAGGGTAATAAATATATTTTACAAATATAAATGGACAAACAGGTAAGTACTCGTATAAATCAACAGGAGATTGGTATTAGAGTAGCGAAAGACGAGTGATAGTAAAATAAGATATACGTACTGGGCGGACGACGGTTCAACCAAATTGATTCACTGTGATCGACACGATCGATCGACATTTTATGATTCGGTAAGTTTTACTTTTCAACATTCTCCTGCCCTCGTCCCAATTTATTTGCGGTCGGCGTAACATTTTTTTTCCATACTTCTCTATTAGTCGTCATCTCGGTAGAGGAGGAGGTTGGATCAAACACACATAAATATAATATATTAACAGTACCTACATCGATCGTTTATTTGGTCTTCCCCTAGTCTTGAGCCATCGACATTCATACTCTAAACTTTATCACGTGCCCATTCCATGACAATCGATTTCCACACAACGTTTCAGTTACTGGTGCCACTTTCAGACTTCCTCTTTTACGTTTACAGGATTCATATTAGTTTTTTCATCCAAATTGAAGGTAAAAGTTAATCGGGTAGGTACCTATTCCAGCAATAGAGGCGTTAGAGGAGGATCTAGAAATCCCCACAAAAAATGATAAAATTGAACTTACTTTTTATGGAAGTGTAGTCAAGGTGAACAGCTGAAAACAACCTTTTTTTAAACTACGTTTGTTGTATGTGTTGGTATTTGCTGATTATATATTTTTTTTGTTGAAATATATTATGTACCTATTATCTATCTACCTACCTATTTTAATCAACTCTATTAATCTAATGAGCATAGATTATATTTAATGCCTGACATCCCACGCATAAATATAGATTTTCCATTGACGATATAATAACCAATGATAATGCTAACGTTTACGTTTTCCTTCATAATCTGTTCAATGCCAAAGATGATGTAGGATTCCACCTTATCATTAAAAATTACGGGTTTAAGAATTGCTGATACTGCGAGGTTACCTATTTGTAAAAAGTTGAAAACATAACTTCAAGCCTGTTTTCCGTGAAGTTTTAGCTGTCTTAACCTTCAGGGAAAACAGCATCTATAGTGCACCTACATTTTATCTCGACCTGAAAATCAAACACAGGACCTCACGCTCAGCAGAAAAGTTTGTAACTATGAGACCAACGAGGCTGTACCTATAAGTGAGGTTGACAACCAATTAATTTCAATTGTCTTTCTGAAACTGATGTCACTGAAGTTTCTTGGTTAGTGTGCATAGTGCATACACACGAGTGACACGGGCAACTGCAACCGTCGACAACGTGTCGCTCGTGTGTATGCACACTGAGAGATGAGTAATTATAACATCATAGTATTACATTAGATATCAATAACTATAAACATAGTCATAGGTAAATTATAATGTAGTTTCTATCTTTTAAAAATTAAAATATTTTAGTGCGAAAGGATTAAATATTTAAATTAAATTTATATTTATTGAATTTTATTAAATTTATTTATAAAATACATAATATAATAAAAATTTAATATAATATAATATATGTATACATATAGGTATATACTATTTTGGCAGAAAGAGTACAGCCTATTATGTCTGATAATTACGCATCAATACCTAGTGGAAAATAACACGTGCGCCGGGAAACACGCGCCTCGTGAGATAGGTCTATCAATGAAAACAGTTTATTTTTATAGCTGACACGCGATCAGCTGGTATTCTATTTAATATGTGAAATATTTATAGAAATAGTTTTGTTTTGCCTCTTCTTGCTGTGCGTGAGAGGACAGTCAAGTTTGCCCGATGAAATCTTTTGGAATGATTTTTTAGCCTGCGAATTCCTTTTCCATTCATGAGGTGGTTTGCCAGGATGTTTTCATCCTCAAATGTTTCTGTGGTCGCTAAAGCCAGGTCATACTGCTATGAAGAAAATATAAAATGGGTCCAAGCATACTGCCCTGAGGAATACCGGCAGTAATAGGGTATAGTTTTGATGAAGCTTCACCATTATGTACAAAGAAATACCTATCCCTCAAGCACAACATCAAGATTAGGAAGATGTTTTTATTATCTCATAGAGAAGACTTTCGTGCCAAACTCCATCAAAAGCCTGACCAATTTCAAGGAATGCAGCAGCAGCACAATGTTCCTTATTATTATTATTATTATTTATTATTTTACCATTTATGTACACACATATATAAACAGACATTGAAAAACAGAACAGAAAAAATAGGTACAGAGGTGATGCTTATTTCTTAAGAAATCTCTTCCAGCATACCTTCAAATGCTTAAAAACGCTAAAATGCGCGCGCAAATGCTTGTTTAAATGCTTTAGCTTATCTTCAAATGTCCTATTGTGAATTTTACGTATAGGCCTGTGGATTGATATACTTTACGATTCAAACTAAGTATATTGTCGTAGATTAAATATATTTATTTTTATAATAAGCTTTTAAAGTTGTTTTTACATTTTACGAAATTTCACGAATCATAGTTATGGTTTAGGTACCTGTACCTACTCGTATACTTCAATAATAACAGGTAGCATGATAAAACACTGTAAACCCACGCTATTATAAAATACAACCGCTAGATAATCCGTGTTTCTGTCTAGCGTCTGTTTATTTTTTTAATGGTCTTGGCTAAACCGCCTAACTATCGATATCGGAACGATTTAGATAAAAGCAGAATAAAAAAAAAACATAACAACGCTTGCCTGTACATGCTACGCATAATTATAATGAATCCCGTTAATTAAATACTTCATAAAATTGTGACAAGTTTTTTATTAGCCCACGCGGTCGCACTCCCGGGCAAAGGCCTCCCTCCACTCCTTCCATCTTTCGCGAGCCAGCGCGTTCTTCCAGTTTTGACGGAACCTATCCAGCTCGTCCCGCCGCCATCTCTGTGGTCTGCCGCGACCCCGCCTCATTGTCTCAGGGCACCAGCAGTGCGATTCTGTAACCATCTCACCGTGAAAACTTAGGCGAAGTGAGCTGTCATTCCCAATAATGCTAGGGATTGACTCTACTGACAACTCACATCAAGCTCACTTCACTTGAGTTTTCACGGTGAGATTTTTACAGAATCGACCGGCAGCAGTGCGATACTGCAACCATCTCACCGTGAAAACTTAGGTGAAGTGAGCGTAGAGTGAGCTGTCATTCCAATGCTAGGGATTGACACTATTGACAGCTCACTTCACCTAACTTTTCACGGTGAGATTTTTACAGAATCGATCGGCTGTTCTGTGGCATTTGGGCCCACAGTTTGTGTAGCATGCGGCAGACAAATTAATTATGTACTCATTATAATAGTACACATACTGGCTCTGGTTATTTGGATCCGATTTTGTAACAGGAAAAACAAACTTAGGAAGTTTTTACATGTTTTTTTTTTATCTTCACAATAAGAAATAACATATTTATTTTATCAGTATTCTATAATAACCAGTTACAAGACCCTTCCGCATTTAGTTTTCTTAAAAAATTATATTAATTAATGCTTATAGTTTTTTTTACTAAATTCCCAAGACTGACCTTTTATAACGTCTCAAGATATATGTATATATTATATGTAGCTTGAGAAAAATAAAAACCAGTTAACTTTTAAATTGTAGCCTCGTATTTTTTTATTATTCTTTTGAAGTTTAAATGTAAATAAAAACTAAACGCACTGTGGTTTCGCCAATTATTATGTGATTTACTGATTATATTTATAGCACTTATTCATTCGTGTCGTGTCGTACGGTACAACTTGTAGACAAGAGCGCTCAAATACTTATTTTACTATTTTTCAGGGGTCAACCAAAGGCCCGCAGCCTACGGTCATTCCGTATAGTCTCTTCTATTTTTTATATTTCTATGGTCTCCTCCCAACCTCCCGCGTGGGAATCCACTTGGTTTTATAATAGCTGGTATCCCGGGGGTAACAAGAGCACGACTAATGATGTCATTGATGTTGGGGTGCCATGCTATCCAGCCTGTGCTCCTACTGCAGAATAGGCCATTGTGTCCGGGGTAGTCGACACCTTCACCGCATTGGCAGCGATGCAGAACCACGCAAGGAGCGTCCAGACATAGATAAGTAGCGAGCCGGAAGGTGGTGTCACTCAGCAAGCGCTTACTTAGCGCTTTTGTTGGGTGACGGTAGCGTCTGAAACCATACGGCACGATCAGCAGAATTGGTGGACGTATTATTCCGTATCAAACTGCAGAGCGGTTCATCCCACTGTGTCTGGGAAGATGAGTTCACGGGCCGATCTGTATCCGGGCAAGCCATTATCAACAGTTAATCAATTCCCAAGATATTTCTGGACTCGGGCTATTTATAATAAGGATTAGGTAGTCGATAATTTTCCAATTTTCAGGGCTCGACTTAGCTCTTAAAATGTAATTTTACAAACTTCAGTACTTACTTATATCTAAACGTGATTGACCGTTAGCAGACGTAGGTATGTTAGTATATGTTCCTACCTTATAACATTACGTATTACATTCACTACTTAGCATTTTCAGTTAGTCGTAAGGTTAGGGGTCAGGACCCTCATTGTTCTTCCAATTTTATTATTCATCCTTCTTGTTTCAGACTTAATTTTGTTGTATGTTCGTTATTGGGAAGTAGGTACTTGAATTCGAAGTACGAAGAAAATCTATACATTACTTAATACTCTTGAGCCTATTATTTATTTATTTATAGATACTTTACTGTAGTACACCACAAAAATACATAACATAAAAAATACATCAAACAATACAAAATATACAATGGGCTGTCTTATTGCTTTCTGCGATCTCTTCCAGGCAACCTTAGAATGGACTGTGATTTTCCTGGACATAACATGGGATATATTTGGCCTATATTTTTTTTCCAGTGGTCCTACCTCTGCAGGGTACTTGTGTAACGCACTATCAGTAACGATGGCTTTATGTAATTTTGACAGTTCAACATCATTCATTGCATTATTTACGTTGTTGAGCAGACAAATTTTTCAAACATATATTATGAAGCAATGGATTAAAAATATCTTTCAAAACCATTAAGATTGTGTGTTACTCAATTAAGGTGGGCACATAAGTATCACGGGGCCCCTGTGTAGATAAGTAATAAATTCATCAAATATATTGCTACTTGACTAATAAAAGAAACATAATACTAATATTTCATACGTTTGGGACTAGAAACTTACTGTAAATCGCACTGCAAATAAATTATTTTCTCATTGAATGCATAGAATGGAACGGCGGCTGCAAAGAATTAGTTTTTTGATGGCACGCCGGGGCCCCCGTCGATCACGGGGCCCTGAGCACTTGTCCAGACTACAGAGTGCCCAATGGATAAGAGGGGCCTGCCTGGATATTAACTCTGAGAAGATTATCAAACTTAACAGACTTTTAATTGGCCCCGATAACTTCTGGGATTAATTAAAAGTTTGTTACTTCTAAGATTTTGATCAGAGGATCAAAGTTACGTAACTTGGGTCCTCACGGGTACAAATGTCTAATTCAAGTTTTCCAGAGCATTCATTGCTTCAAATAGGTTTATCCCCGTTACCCGAAATAAGCAGGGAGGTACTAAACATAATTATAGAAGTTCTCTATGCCTAGTAGGTACCTAGAAAAAACCTGCTTATTGCTATTAAAATGTTTTTTAATAGAACATTTACCAACACGATTACGACATCCGTGAGTGGTGATAACACTGATAGTAGGGCGCAACGACCCGGATTTGTATAAGAAATAATCTAAACTACTTACTTATAAGTAATTATAAACTTACAATATCGAGTGACTCGTCAAGTGTCGTGGCAAAACAGCTGACGCGTAGTTAGAAGTACCTACGAATAAATCTACGCCTTAAGGGGGATGCGCTAGGTAGCCCGTGAAATTTATTGTTTTTACATTCAACTTTTTGACAAATTGACCGACTATTTAATTTTGACAATTCAAAAGTGCATGTAAATGGTTTAGTTGAAATAAATGATTTGAGTTTGAGTTTTGTTACGGTCGCGAATCATATTTTAATCTAATCAGCAAACAACCTGACACTAACCTGCACAGGTATTTCAAAAAACGTAAAAAAAATGAATTTTGCGGGCTACCCTAGCGTTTGGTATTCTTTTGTGTCGAGACAAGCTATATATGTAAGTACAGAGTACAGACGCCAGCACATCCAGCTACTACAATCTGACAAACTTTAATAGATTTTCAACTTTATCGTTATAGCATTAGATTCAAGGTTGATTGGGAAAATTGGACAGTTTCGGGTAGCTTGACCTGCTGGCGTCTGTACGATAACTTTATCGGGAAATTATTAGCCAGTTTGAATACCCTAATTGTATCATTAATGATTAACGCAGGTTACAGGAACTGCTAATGGCGCTAAACTCTAAGAACCCAGCAATGCATAAATATGTAAGCTGTCACGCCCTTTATGCCTGGAGGCTTTTATTTAGGTAGTAAGTTTTAATTTTAATTAATTATTTTTTAGCTTGAGTACGTATAGTTTTTATTATATTTGTTGGTATATTGGCGTGGCTAGCTGACATATGGCAAATAATATAAGTTTCTTATGTTAATTACCTACTGAACATAGGTTCCTAGTATTGTATACATGCAACTATATTCTAACTGAACAGACAGCTGTGCTGCTGGGGAGTTTGTTGCGCCACTTCTTCTTCCCAGCGATAGCACTAGGAAGTGGTGAAGGGCGGGCGTTTTTGGGGACAGTCTTTTGTAATTTTGACGTTCGAAAAGTGCTGATTCTCAGCCTAATTTGAATAAATGACTCGTTTTTTTTTTGTAAGATCTTGGCTTGCACATTGCAAGTCGAATATGCCGAAAACGAGGCGTAGGTTTAGTAAACAATATTTTGCCTATATTTTTATAGGTATAATGAATATTTGTTAAGTACTTTTTAAAGGTTCCCTATCCATTTGCATAAAATTTTAAGACCTAATATAACTTAGCATAATTTTGTTTGGCATAATTATATTTTCTGATCTTTATTTTCATTGCTCATTGCGGTTGCAGACTGGTTGCTGCCACTTACAAGTCCGTCAAAATCCCAGTGATCTTTGTTCAATTTCTCAATTTAATGAGCTTGCTGTTTATTTGAAAACTGACAAGTCAGTGAAAATCACAATGATCTTAATTCTCGTTTCATTATGGTTGCTATTGGGTAGCTGCTGTTAGACGTAAACGTACTGTGAAAGGAGCTCTCGGTGAAGGAGCTACCGCCGTACATAACTATTTCTGCCGCCAAGCTGAAATCCGCTTTCAGCTTTGTCTCGGGGATGAGACAGTGAACAATTATCATCAGGTAAGCCGTCGTTTGTCTACCATTGAATAACATCTATACTTATAATAAATCTGTAGAAGTGAAAATTCTGTACATTGAAAATATCCAAAAAATAAATGGCAGGGGGTGTTACTTGACCGACACCGAACCCAAAAATGTGATTAAAAAAATTTTTGTCTGTCTGTCTGTCTGTTTGTTCAGGCATCACGCAAAAACTACCGGTTCGATTACGATGAAACTTGGTATAATTATTCTTTAATATCCTGGGCACCACACTGGGTACTTTTTATCCCGGAAAAGTATATACAATAAAAAACAAACTTAATTTTGCGGTTCGATCCCTATACCCGACTACCACTGTCTGTACTGTACCAACCGCAAATACTAAGTTTGTCGTAGGTTGGGTCACCCGCAGTGGAGTTCATTTTTATTCCTTTTAGTTTTTAGAGTTATTTAGGTTTATTTTTATATAAGTCGTAGGTATAGATTTTAATTTTAAAGTATAGGTAGTATATTTGATAGTGTACGTAGTGACCGTAGGTTATTTTATAATACTGTTAGGTAGGTTTAGTCATTCGTATATATATTAGTTTTTATGGATTTTGCTTATTTATTGAATTTAGATTAGTTATCATCAGAAATAGGTTTATTTAGGTAGGTAGGTATTTAATTTTCTGTTATTGAGTTTTTTTTTTTTAAATTAGTTAGGTACTTAGGTGAAGATATCATATAGGTACCCTCTTAATCACCAATAATGAGACACAATTGGTTTTCTATTGTAATTAGCCACAAAGGGCCCGCGACATAGATGGCATTCTGGGGAAGCACATACATTTTATCCTGTTAGCACGTTCCCGTGGGTAAATTTCCGACATCCACGCGGGCGAAGCCGCGGGCAGAAGCTAGTTAACAATAAAAACAAACGGAGTCATATTATAGTGGTATAGCAAAGTCAGAAAAAAGAACGAAAGACTACATTTATTTGCAGTAAACGTGTCACGTAAAAAAAAGTACTTAACACACACAAACACAAAAGCTGGGGGAATATATGCATCACATCCACGCAAAACTGCCATCGCTCAGCATGATCTACTATGTATCAATCACAATAGGAATCATTTTGAAAGATATTGCTAATCCATTGCTTCATATGTTCGAATTTTGTTTTCTTACCAACGTAAATAACGCAATGAATGTTGTTGAACTGTCAAAATCAAAGCCATTTCTACTGTTAGTGTGTTACGCAATTACCACGGCTGGTTAGACTGATCGACTAGGGAAAACATAGTTACGAGTATGTATGACATAGCTACGCATAATCTATTCCATATTGATTCGTTATCAGAGCGTACTGTTTTTCTAAGAGACTAATGAGTCGGTCTAGACATAA
Source organism: Apamea sordens (assembly GCA_945859715.1). Lineage (NCBI taxonomy): Eukaryota > Metazoa > Arthropoda > Insecta > Lepidoptera > Noctuidae > Apamea > Apamea sordens. The sequence continues at coordinate 7,215,330 of OX244002.1, forward strand.
ATAGCACAATTAATTGGCACTCAAGGACTTGAACTACTTTATATACATCCACGTGACATCTTTCATAAGTAGGTGCTTACCTACCTGATATGCAATGAGACAGGGCTTATCTCACGACATTTAGTTCCGGCTAACATTATAAATATGTGTTTTTCAATGACTCATTAACTCATTAGTATTTACATATTATTATGTGAAAACTCCAGTATATAGACATTGGCGTTTTTGCGTTGTCCAAAACGCATCGTTTTGCGTATGAATCGCATTTGGTGCATGCCTGACTGGGCCTTTTAAAATGGTCTGAAGAGTATTTTGTTTTATTGTTGTAAGACATAAAAATAAGCAATAAGATCTATAATGAAGTGCAGTTGTGGTTAATCATAGTTATAGAGGGTGGCAGGGACATCGATGCGCAAACTGTGACCATGACAGCACATGATTCTGGTTAAACTTTTAAACTGTTCTAGCGTAAAAATTTTACGTCGGTTATCAAAAAAATAAAAAAAACCGCTGTTTTATAGAAAGGTGCGATACTTACGCGGTAAAAATTTTTGGAACAGCTATTTTTGAAGTGAAAACTTCTTTAGCGGCGTTGAGCACTTTTGTTGTGATGGGTAAAATAAACTCGCGTCAGGAGGACACGTGACCTGATCGAAAATTCGTAAGACGAGCTCGCATCAGGACACGTGACCAGATCGAAAATTCGTAAGACGGAGGGAGAGTAGACCGCATTCCAAAATATCAAAAATGCACAACGTCAATATTCAAGTTTTCACTTCTGTCGGCACTCCCGGAGTGCAACCCACAGAACAGATAAAAGTGTGGTGCAACCCGTTGATTTTTTTTAATAACCTAGGTACGAGCCGACAAAATGCAACGCAGGTGGTTCAGAATCACGTGCTGAATCCATGTTACCATGGATTCAGCTGGCTGCGAGTCGATGTCCCTGCCATCTTGTAAAAGGTACCCTATGGTCTTGTCTTAGCCCCTTTGTTTCAACGAATAGGAGGATTTTAAAGAAGATTGTTGGCTTGCACCCGTCTTTGCCCTACTTTGTTAGCTTGACTGTATTATGATTATGATAGTTTAATGTGTCCCCATCATTATGTGCTTCCTCAGAAACTCCACACTAATTGCGTTACACACATTCAATCGCAATCTGAATGATTTTGCAGAATATTGCTAAGCCATTTCTTCATCTCCTTCCTGCCCTTATCCCATGTTACTTGGGGTCGGCGCAACACGTTTTCTTCTTCCATTCTCCTCTGTCAACCGTCACGCTATCATTCACTCCCTTCTCTTTCATATCATTCCTTACACAATCCATCCATCTTTTCTTCGGCCTTCCTCTACCTCTCCATCCATCAACATGTATATTCATCACTCTTTTAGTCACATGCGTTTCGTCCCTTCTCATCACATGCCCATACCAAGCCAAACGATTTCCTTTCAACTTTTCTGTCACCGGCGCCACTTTCAAACTTCCTCTTATATGCTCATTTCTTACTTTATCCATTCTCGTCACTCCACACATCCATCTCAACATTCTCATCTCCGCTGCATGCAATCTTTTTTCATCCGTCTTCTTCACAGCCCAGCATTCAGATCCATAAAGTACGACAGGCCTTATCACGGACTTATAAATTTTCCCCTTTAAGCCATTTCTTCATATGTTCGAAAAATTAGTCTGCTCAACAACGTAAATAACGCAATGAATGTTGATGAATTGTCAAAATGAAAGCCATTGCTACTGTTACCTGCAGGGAATCTCTTCGCACAGGTGTATTTTTTTTTATCGCTTTAATTTAGTAAGAACTGCGTGGTAATTGGGTAACACACCCAATTACCACGCAGTTCTTACTAATGATCTCTGAAATAAGACATACTACATAGAACCTTACACAGCTGATAAAGTAACACTATCTTTTAACTATGGTTTTATCACCTATTTACTCTATCAAATGTATGTGCTTTATCTAATCTATCAAATGTATTTACACTGACACCTGGGGGCGGCGCCCTGTCTCTGTGCTGAGGACAAACATTTTAAACTTTAAGACAAATGTCTTTAAGTGCCAGTCGGTAGTATTTCTTGAAGATTGAGAGACCGATTTAGATGAGCATCTTTCTTACTTTTTATTCTATCTAACTAGCCTGTATTGTCCCTGCAGAGCAAAGGCTCTCCCTCCCTTTTCCACACAATTCTGTGTTTTGCGAGACTTTTTATTACGATAAGATTATTTTGATTACGTGTTTTTACAAAAAAACTTGAGAGGTGTCAAGGGACACCCGGATGGGACGAAGTTCCTTTCGATTAATTAAAGAAGGAATTGTAATTTCGTTCTTTTTTTTTTAGCTTATACTGGGTATGTATTGCTTGATGTTGATGTGTAACCGTGCGTACCATTCGCGTATGTAGGAGGATAGTCTGTTTAATAACTCCTAAGGTTTCTGCGCGCCTGGTACTTTTAAAGATTTTTTTTTTACGGCTTACACGGCTTATAACTGTAGCAAAAAGTGTCGTTGCCACTTTTGGTCTTAATTTTTTCCGTCTAGCCCCCTTTCGCAACGCGCGATAAGGAACTTCGTTCCAAAAATCAATGTAAAATGTCTATATCAGCATCAGCGCGGTTATTTCAACTCTTCGTAGTATTTACCTAAAACATGAAAGTCTCTAAGTATCATAAGTTTGATGTTCTTGAAACAGCTTTTTGAGTTGAAGTAAATCAGAACGTTGTCTTCTGGACTAGACCATGTGTATTTGATACACTTACAGACTGCCTAAGTCGTGATAATTAATATCGTAAACAACGTGCTGCTTCTGGTACCTCGTTCCAGATATTTTTGTTTTGTCACTGCTTTACATTATTTACAAAATAATAATAACATTTGAACAGTACAAACAATAATATTACTTCTGCGGGGTAATTGCATAAGGGGTTAAATATAATGACCGCCATAAAATGCTTTGATTGATACCCTTAGTTCTTGCACTTCAAATTGCGATCTTAGCGAGCAAATTTATGCGCTATTTCTGCCTAAATAAACCACTATGATTGCCATAAAATGTAGGTTTATTACCATAGTTATTACCAAATAAAGTATTATGATGCCAGTATATTAAGTTATGTCTCCGGCTTGCTGCAAACTAGATAGACGAGGTTAATTAAAAAAAAATGGTTAGATTAGGTTAAAACTGTGACCTCCTATAATACGCACGAGCCGAGCGAGCGAAGCGAGCGGTGCCACGGCAGCGCGGCGGGCGAGTGCTAGAAACGACTAGATTGTATAGAAAAAAGATATGGAAAAAAAGAGATTATTATTTGCAGGCTGTCGAGAACCAACATGATTTATTTGGAGTCATTTTGCTTAAATAGGATAGCGAGATGTTAAAACTTTGGTTATAAGTTTACATTAAAATGCGGGTTTAATTTTGATCGCGCGGGTTGATCATTTACTATTTTTGTCTGTTATATGTTACTATTTCTGGTGGTAAGTTAAACATAAGCCATTGCATAACACACTATCAGTAGCAATGGCTTTTAATTCCGACAGTTCAACAACATTCATTCCTTTAGGTATTGCGTTATTTACGTTGTTGAGCAAACAAATTTTTCGATTACTTATAATGAAGGGATAGCTGCAATATCCTTCAAAATGATTTAGATTGAGATTAAAAGTGGGTTACGCAAAGGGTGCTATACCTATTCTATTTGGAATAATTTAAAACGATGTACACACGGCTACACATCAAGCTATGCAAAACCAGTATTGGCTGACCGTTCATTGTGAGAAAATATCATACAAAGTGAGGCCAAGACAAATTGGTTTTGTATAGCTTGACGTGTAGCCGTGTGTACACAAATTAAAAGTCAGCGGTAAACAAGTTATCTTGTCAGACGGAACAAAAATAGGCAAAGAGCTATTAAAATAATGACGCGACCGACTTGTGTTATTTCGTAATGTTAAACGTAAAAATCTGTAGTAAATAATATAGGTTTTTGTGTCGAATCATTGTTTCCGACGATAAAACTAACAACATCCAATTATGCGCATATTTAATATGGAAATAATATTAATAGTAAATGTTCGATCATCACCATTATCATCATTGGTAGCCTTGTTACCTACTGAGGTATAGAAGGTGATTGGTGTGCATTTCTTGAAATGGGTGATACTACATGGTCCTCAACTCCTCACATGATCTGACCAAGATTATGTCTGGACTTTATAAGAGACTGTGACCTCTGAGTTTGTTTCGGCCTTTCTTCTCAGAGTAATCAGCTAGGAAACGCCGACTTCGTCTAGTTTAAAAAAATATGATTGACGTGTAAACGTGTTTGTACAAACCTACAGAGATAAAATAATTTATCATTATTTTACTACTTTGCAGCTGCTATTATCCCGATAACTTAGGGACCAAAATGGGTTGTTTTGGAGATAAGTACCGATCTTTTTATGTTTTTTCGGGAATTTCCCATCACCATCGTCATGTTTTTCAGTAAAAACTCTTACCATCTACTCTGCTTCACCTACCATCACCACACCACGTCTAACCCAGGGGGCGTCCATTAATTACGTGAGGTGTTCTAGCGGGGGACGGGGTCGAGCCGAATCTCATTTAATCTCACTTTGGGGAGGGGACGGTCTCGGCGAATATCACGTAATTTTTTTTCCTCGGAAAATCGCCAAAAATGCCTCACGTAATTAATGGACGCCCCCCAAGTGAGATACTCGCTGGATAATTGATCGAATCGATGATTTGTATGCCCATGTGACGGTAGAACTTGGAGGACACTTATAACAAAACATCTATGTACTAAATACCCATGTTTGCAAACCATTATTTGAATCCCCATCGAATAGAACATCGGTCTACAAACTTCGTCTATTCGTGGCTACGTGAGGTGTCAGCACACTTGACGTGTCCCCTCGTCATCGTTTTAGGTGCCATTACATCACATTAGCCAGGTCAGGGGCAATTTCAACAGTGGGCGGCGGCAGTGTGAACTTAGGGCCCTAATCTTTACTACTTCCTCGTTTGCAGAGTACGATTTGTTCCGTTTGAAAACAAGTAACATTTGGGTTATCATTTGATCAATTTATGAATGAAGACGAGAATTGCCACTTGGGAAACTGTTATGGTAAAATACCTACCTACCTATGCTTTACAATTTTGTTGCATACGTAAATTGATGTAGGATTTATACTCTGAACATAATATATGGTTTCTCTATGGAATAGAAGACAAAATTAAATGTCTCGAGAAAGAAAATACAGTGATAAATTCTTATGTAAGAAGAAAAGTCATTTGGACGGCCAGAGAAAGTTGGTTTATAGAAATTAATAAAATAAGGTACCTAATCTATATGGAAAAAAAAAACAAAAAAAAATTAAAAAACAAAACAAAATCAAATGAAAATAAAAAAATAAAAAAACAATTTCAATTTCTACAAAATTAAATGTCTGAAAAAATGGAGCAAAAAAAATCTTTTGTAAGAAGAAAACTCACGTGAAGAAAAGTCATTTGTACGATCGGAGAAAGTTTTGGTATAAAATTGTGTAATGGGTGGTTAGGGAGAAGTGTTGCTGATCGAAGTAACTATTATATGTAGGCTCAAGTCTACATAATTATATCGATCGATCGAATAATGTAATAATATGAAATAATATCACGAGTCACGACATATTGACAAAACCATTAACAAAATTCACAACAGTTAAATTTATAGACATTCCTAATTTTAACTATTTCTATTTAGTTTATCGCACGAAGAAGATTAATACGTTTTTAAGTTGAAAGATATTGGATGTTATGCCAGGCTTATCTTACCGAAATATTGCGTATCTGTGCTACGAAATATGACGGGCTATAAATCTAGATTAAGCGAATATTTTTTTTATCAGAAATATCCCAATAAATGTGACATGATAGCAGTGCTATGTTTGGTGAAGGTGAATTATTTAATGTAGGTGGTATCTTAAGATAAACTTTTTGACGTGTCAGAAACATACACTTTCATTCAGTTTATGCAGACTTATCTGAATGAAAGTTTATTGTAATTATGAATGTAGTATTTTAGCAGTGCTATGTTTGGTGAAGGTGAATTATTTAATGTAGGTGGTATCTTAAGATAAACTTTTTAACGTGTCAGAAACATACACTTTCATTCAGTTTATGCAGACTTATCTGAATGAAAGTTTATTGTAATTATGAATGTAGTATTTTTTTAGATTGTAAGTAAACTCAGACAGACGGAAATAAACAGAATAAAGAAAGTCGACAGGTAGATAAGCGAAAGGTAACGCATAAACCCAATTTAAATATCTGAGATTTATTTTTCTGGTGATGGAATCCGGAAAATACGACCATAATTGCGTAACACACAATCTATCCCAATAAATGAATGAATGAATGAATGAATCATATTGAAGGATATTGCAAATCCATTGTTTTATGTGTTCGAAAAATATGTCTGCTGAACTGCTACTGTTACTTAGTGTGTTACGCAACTACCCCGCGGTTGTTTCTATAAATATACAAGTAAATAAATCTTAGAATGTTTATATTAGGTTCAACTAGTGTCTATTAACCTTGGCGTAGGCGCGTGTCATATCATGGAAAATGAACAAACGCATCGTTTCGAACTCATTGGTATAAACATTCAGTTTTCCTACACACATACTACATAGTTGTAACAATATAATTTAAAACAGTGTTTATGGAGGTTCCTTGCCCGTTCTTCTCTCTTAAAACTTACAACGCTTTGGAATGGGCACAATCAACCTATAATTTTCCCACTGCTGGGACGCATGGTTTCTTTCTGTGAGAGGAAGTGGGCCGTAATCCACCACGCGGGCCCAGGGGCTGCAGTCTTGACATTCATGGCGATCGCTTTACGAACGAATTCGGTCGCAAAGTCCTGTCACTCCATACATTACACCTGTCAATCCGGGACTTTGCGACCGAATTCGTTCGTAAAGCGATCGCCATGAATGTCGAGACTGCAGGCCCAGTGCGGGTTGGTAGATGTCACATGTCTTTGAATTTGTGGTTCTAGGACATGTGAATGGAATGGGCAACTATCATCATATTTCTGAACGACCGACTGTAAATGGTTTAATTGAAATAAATGCTATAAGTTTGAACCTACATATATTTTCATTAGTATATTTGTATTATTAAGTACTAGCTTCTGCCCGCGGCTTCGCCCGCGTGGATGTCGGAAATTATCCCACGGGAACGTGCCAACAGGATAAAATGTATGCAGTGCTTCCCCAGGATGCCATCTATCTCGCGGGCCCTTTGTGGCTAATTACAATAGAAAACCAATTGTGTCTCATTAGTGGTGATTAAGAGGGTACCTATATGATATCCTTACCTAAGTACCTACCTAATAAAAAAAAAACTCAATAACAGAAAATAAAATACCTACCTACCTAAATAAACCTATTTCTGATGATAACTAAACTCAATAAATAAGCAAAATCCATGATAACTAATATCTATACGAATGACTAATCCTACCTAACAGTATTATAAAATAACCTACGGTCACTACGTACACTATCAAATATACTACCTATACTTTAAAATTAAAATCTATACCTACGACTTATAAAAATAAACCTAAATAACTCTAAAAACTAAAAGGAATAAAAAGGTCGCACTGAAAAGCACGGTTTAGAATTGCAAGTAGCAGTTAAAATAAGAACGAACGCTCGCCACTCGACACGTCCGTTCAAATCAAAGTTCAAAAAATGTCCTTATATACGGTAGCGATACGAAACGGCCGCGCGCCACGCGTGTGCTGCGAACGGTGCAAGCCAAATTCAACCTTCAGCACTACATTTAGAGCATAACCTTAGTGAACTCCACTGCGGGTGACGTAACCTACGACAAACTTATTATTTGCGGTTGGCGCAGTAATCGGGTCTAGGGATCGAACCGCAAAATTAAGTTTGTTTTTTATTGTATATACTTTTCCGGGATAAAAAGTACCCAGTGTGGTGCCCAGGATAATAATGAATAATTATACCAAGTTTCATCGTAATCGAACCGGTAGTTTTGGCGTGATGCCTGAACAAACAGACAGACAGACAGACCGACAGACAGACAGACAAAAATTTTTTTAATCACATTTTTGGGTTCGGTGTCGGTCTAGTAACACCCCCCGCCATTTATTTTTTTGATATCTTCAATGTACAGAATTTTCACTTCTACAGATTTATTATAAGTATATAGATAAGAAAATCAATCGCTTAGTGGTGTCATCGCAACTATTTTACAGTTTTTACCGCAATTCGGAAAAAGCGCTATTAATTGATTAGGTATTAAAAATATTAAAATATAGATGACCTACCTAATTTTATTAATACTACATATATTTAACTATACCCTGTCCTGTCTTGTCCAGTAGGTTAATCGTTTTTTGACAGCTGCCTAGATCATAACTATTCCAAATTACGTAAAAGTTAACTTTAAAATGCGTAATAAAATAAATATATTTAATGTATTATCTTATGTACCTAATTATAATTATTTATGACTTCTTACAGACATTATAATACCGTACGTGTATCATGTTTGACAAAAAAAACATAATAGTTATGCGTATTCCGATGTAAAAACGGTTTACCTAATGGACAAAACCTTAATTTTTGATTTGCCATAGACTAAAACGACAGCTGCGATCATTACATTAAAATCATGTTGACAAAAAAGGTCGATGGCAGCTGTCATTTTAGTCTAGCAAATAAAAAAAATGAGCTTAGGTCTTAGATAAATATCGTTTTGGCAAAGTTTAAACCATCATCTATATACTTATAATAAATCTGTAGAAGTGAAAATTCTGTACATTGAAGATATCAAAAAAATAAATGGCGGGGGGTGTTACTAGACCGACACCGAACCCAAAAATGTGATTAAAAAAATTTTTGTCTGTCTGTCTGTCGGTCTGTCTGTCTGTCTGTTTGTTCAGGCATCACGCCAAAACTACCGCTTCGATTACGATGAAACTTGGTATAATTATTCATTATTATCCTGGGCACCACACTGGGTACTTTTTATCCCGGAAAAGTATATACAATAAAAAACAAACTTAATTTTGCGGTTCGATCCCTAGACCCGATTACTGCGCCAACCGCAAATAATAAGTTTGTCGTAGGTTACGTCACCCGCAGTGGAGTTCACTAAGGTTATGCTCTAAATGTAGTGCTGAAGGTTGAATTTGGCTTGCACCGTTCGCAGCACACGCGTGGCGCGCGGCCGTTTCGTATCGCTACCGTATATAAGGACATTTTTTGAACTTTGATTTGAACGGACGTGTCGAGTGGCGAGCGTTCGTTCTTATTTTAACTGCTACTTGCAATTCTAAACCGTGCTTTTCAGTGCGACCTTTTTATTCCTTTTAGTTTTTAGAGTTATTTAGGTTTATTTTTATAAGTCGTAGGTATAGATTTTAATTTTAAAGTATAGGTAGTATATTTGATAGTGTACGTAGTGACCGTAGGTTATTTTATAATACTGTTAGGTAGGATTAGTCATTCGTATAGATATTAGTTATCATGGATTTTGCTTATTTATTGAGTTTAGTTATCATCAGAAATAGGTTTATTTAGGTAGGTAGGTATTTTATTTTCTGTTATTGAGTTTTTTTTTTATTAGGTAGGTACTTAGGTAAGGATATCATATAGGTACCCTCTTAATCACCACTAATGAGACACAATTGGTTTTCTATTGTAATTAGCCACAAAGGGCCCGCGAGATAGATGGCATCCTGGGGAAGCACTGCATACATTTTATCCTGTTGGCACGTTCCCGTGGGATAATTTCCGACATCCACGCGGGCGAAGCCGCGGGCAGAAGCTAGTCAATAATATAAACATAGAGTTATTCTATGTGTATTTATTTCGTAATACATATTTACTTAATAATTAAAATTACCTATGTAAATAGAGTAAACAAATAAAACGAGTAATTCGATTGGGTGGAACGACGTGCTTAGAATACTAGTCGCTACTTTAATAGAATTTGGTAGAACGCGGAAAGGTAAGGTCAATGGACCCATATCCCAGTCGACGTGCGATTTTAATTTGAATACAATAATAAAGTTGGAAGATGTTATAAAAAGGGGTTTTGTTTTAATTTGTATAGGTAACCATTTATTCTTTTGGTATAAGCTACATAAACAAGGTGCGTGTCAATTTCGAAATAAAAACAATATCGACATCATATATTATTATCGTAGGCTCTTTTTTAGGGTTCGGTTATTCGGTGCCTACCCAAAGGGTGCCATCGGAACCTATTACTACGCCTCCGTTGTCCGTACGTACCTACGTCCCGTCCGTCTGTCTGTCTGTCAGCGGGCTCCATCTCATGAACCGTTATAGGTAGACAGTTGAAATTTTCGCAAAGTATGTATTTCTATTGCCGCTATAACAACAAAATAAAGTTAAAGATTAAAGGGATACAAAAAACGTGTTTATTTAGCGTGTTTTGTCTTATAGTACGGAACCTTTCCTGTGCGAGTCCGACTCGTTGGCCGCTTTTTTTCCAACCTTTCCCATTACATACACGTCGTAACACAACAATTGTTTGTGACAATCATTTTAAATGTACATGAAAACAATAATTATCTACCGTCTGTGACGTAACAGAAAATTATACATGTTGCCATTGTAGCGCATGTGAATAATTGCTCCGGCTGAGGGCGCCACAAGTTCAAGGTGTTGCACATGCACTCGTTTTGCCCTTCTCTTGTTTATGTTCTCACTCAAGGAAACGTTCTTGAAGTCTTGAATAATAAATAAAGCAACATGCTGTGTATTTTTTACACATATTGTTGGAACTTTATACTAAACACACATTGATAGATTTGATGTTGTTTAGAAATTACTATTACTACAGTCGATTGAAATAATACTTACTTAAGAATCTAAGTACCTACTTAAGTATTATTTAATGTTGATGAAGTGATAAAAACACACACACGCACATAAAAATTATGATGTTTTTGCTATGTAAGTTGCTATTAGCTTTTTTTTCTGTTAGGTACTCATACAATTTTAATTTAATTTGCATACTGTGATAAAAAAATTACACCTGTGCGAAGAGATTACCTGTGGGGTAACAATACTAGAATGGCATTTATTTTGACAGTTCAACAACATTCAATGCGTTATTTGCATTGTTGAGCTGTTTTTTTTCGAACTTATGAAGCAATGGATTAACAATATCCTTCAAAATGATTCAAATTGTGATTGATCGTGTGTTACGCTATTAGGGTGCTGATTAGATGCTGTTCTATACTTACGTCTAATTCTAAAAATCAATCGCTGTGCCTTTTTTAACAAAATAAGTACAGACGCCAGTTATACATCAAGCTACCCGAAACTGTAAAATTTTCCCAATCAACCTTGATCCTAATACTTTAGCGATATTGTTGATAATCTATTGAAGAAATTTGACTGTAGTAGCTTGATGTGCTGGCGTCTGTACCTACGAGTAGGTATTATAAACATAGCCGTAGCCACAAGCCACGGCTTATTGTTTCATTATAAAAAGCAGTACTCACTGGACTAATGAATCACTGCACAAACCAAATAATTTATTACCTAGATAGGTACTTACTTGTACATTTTATCATACTTACTTATTTTAAATCGGTTTCTTGCCTTTAAATTGTGACGGTCACTTTATGATTTGTCATTTTTGTTATCAACTTGATGGATTGTTTTAGTACACACGACGACATATCGAGCTACACATTTCCAGTCTAAGCTGACTTCTCATTGTACGAAAAGCCTCTAATATGCAGTCAGGTAAAACTGGAAATGGAATGAATGGAATTGGATTATGTCGTCGTGTGTACAGTCACGAGCATAAGTATGTATACACTTGGCTTTATTCAAAAGCGATTTCTTACTCCTTTATTTTTGAATGAAATTTTATGTTGCTACGAACATAGTATTTTGGAACCCTTAGGTTTATGTAATGTGTCGTATTTCAACGTTACATTCGTTATTTCACGAAAAAATCGCAATTGAAAGTTGCCAAGTGTTGACATATTGGTGCTTGTGACTGTACAAGTATGTGCTATGAAGGTACCTATTAATTTATTTTATTAATTAATTAATTAGTTACACACCCATTTTTATTATTTTGTTGTGAGGTTCAAATAACTGTTTCTAATAAGATCAATTTACATTGAATGTATAATAAATTATATTATAGTATAATATATATATATAGTATAATTCGCTAATCAAAGTATGTCTCTAAGCTCGGTGTGCCTTACGACATAGGCGTCCTCTAACGCCTTCCAATGTTTCCTATCCGTTGCCACTCTTGCCAAAGGGGACCTAGGGTCAGTTTCGATCTTCTCACTTTGCGACCTCGGGTCCTAAACCCATCTCATGGATACCAGACTGATACCTGTTTGCTCCATTTTTGTGCTTGCAACGGAGAATATATCCAGAATAGAATATGTCCATCTTCATTTTAGTTGGCCAATACGTGTTAGGATGTCTGTTAATTTTGTCTTGCGCCTGATGTCAACATCCCTGACTCTGTCTTTTAACTTTAGCCTCAGTATGCTCCTTTTCATGGCTTTCTGATATTTTGCAAGTTTGTTCCTTTGATTTCGTCAAAGCCCAGAAGAATGCTATCTCGTTTTCTGTCCGCTAGAGTTTGTATCATGGATTCCAGTATTCTTGGGTTCTCCTCCAGTATGACAAGGTCATCAGCGAATCTCAGATGGTTTAGTCTAGATCCGTTTATGTTTAGTCCTAGATGATTTCATTCCAATTTTCTAAAGAATTGTTCTAGTACTGCTGAAAATAACTTTGGTGAGAGTGGGTCACCTTGCCTGACGCCCCTGTCAATTGGAAAAGTATCCCCTAGAGATTCCAACTTGATGCTAGCTTTACTTTCGCTGTAGATAGATCTTTTTGATGACGTTTATGTAAGCATACTTGACTCCCTGCTCCATAAGACTTTGCCATACGAACTTATGTTTGAGGCTGTCGAAGGCTTTCGAGTAATCTATGAAGACTAGGTAGATAGGATTGTTGTACTCGTTGTATTTTTGTATGACCTGTTTGATGGTGTGTATGTGGTCAATTGTGCTAAAAATTTTCCTGAACGCTGCCTGTTCTACAGGTTGATTTACGTCAAGAGTGTTTGATATTCTGTCCAGAATAACTTTCGCAAAAACCTTAAGACTCATTTGAGATGAGAGATATAGGTCTGTAATTTCCAATATCATTCTTTGAACCTTTCTTGTACAGAAGTTACAGTACATAATTATGTATACCTAATATACTATAAATTGTTCTTATTAGAAACAGTTTTTATTCCGCAGTCTTTCTGTCATTGGATCATTTCATTATTTTCATTCAACCGACCTCTTCACCGAGTTATCCGTAGTCATTTATTAGATAATCTATGTACTTATACAAGTATGTTTATACGATGTTATGACCTTCAGGCTTTTGTTACCATCCGGATTAATGTTTTTTTTTTGTTTACCAAACAAGAAGTATAGTTACAGTATAGTAAAATATACATACTAACTTACCTACTTTAGTGATACTATTACTAAGCAGATTGACAGATCTGACCAAATTAGCGGGAAATATCGGATAGATCCCTGAGAGAAAGATGCCTGAGATCCAGAGAGAACCCTGTCGGGAAGTGCAGGTTCGTTCATAATTTGACGGTTTGGCATGGATATTTAAATTGTTCCCATCCAGATTAACTGTTTTTTTTTCACACTAATTTTCATGATTATACTGAGAAAAAATATGTCCGTAAAGAAATAAAGTTTTTTGACATAAGAATCGTGGATAAGTACGATTTTTTTAAGTCAAAAAACTTTGTTGAGACAAAAATTAAAGACTAAATTGTGTGTCAAGTTAACACTTCCATGTATGTGTGGGCACTTACCGAGTATTTGCAGAAAGCTGTCCTCAAGCCTCATCGTGGAGGAGAGAAGGTAGTCGGTCCCCTCCAGCTCGCTCGGTGCCAACACGTCGCTCCTCATTTTCACCTTATTACTACTGCACAGAGTTCAAATTACAACAACTCGAGTTCCTAGAAAGGAGCCATAATTTGTTTATATCCTATGAATTATTTCCTTGGCGGAGCACTACACTGTATCTTCGTTCACACGCGTTCGGCTGTTGCGTAACAAATGCTTGGTTTTATGTTATTTTTTATTTTATTTGATGCACAATAAAAACACTGTGTTGAAGTTACGTTACTTGAAGTCACTTTTAAGTTGAGGTAATGATATTTACAGTCAGTTCACTTTGACGTGCCTTGTAATTGTGCGGGCAGTGAGTAGTCGGGTAAACAAGGCTGCGGAGCCGGTTTATTGGTGGTTCACGTGTATATTATTTGATACGATAACGCAGATAGTGTCGGCGCGGCGTGTGCGCAGGATGTGCGGTGGGTTCGCGCGCGCGGCCGCGACTCGCGCGCCACGCTGTTCAATCAGCTGATCCACTATACCACTATAAATAATACTGGGGATTGTAAGCAGTTGAATACGCTCTCCTATGTGGACGTTATAATGATTTATTATTACTTTACGAGTTTACGACCCCTTATCGCTATGCTAACGGTTATCAGATTAAGCAGAGGTGATAAACCATAGATCCTAGTCTAAAGGTTTTTATTATCTTTGTGACAAACGCTAAACTATCCACTGATGAGTGATGATAGATAAAATCGATCCGTTAATCCTACTATATTTTTGGTCGGCTCTTTTAAGATTATCGATAGGTGCTTTCCGCTATTTTATGCTATGCCCGTGTAGATAGTTTACCAAAATGAAATACACATTTATACAAAAAACAAAATTGAATTTATGACGGGATATTGATGATCAAAATAACAATGAAAAACTGTAGAATTTGTGGATTTTAATGATAATCCATACTAATATAAACTATAGTTTAGAATATTATAGGTAAGTATAATTATGAATAATATTATAAAGATAAAAGATGTTTTTTGGTATGATAAATGAATGATAAATGATTTTATTTTTGTAAGTAGGTTTGTACAAACACTTTTACACGTCAATCATATTTTAAAACTAGATGAGGTCGGCGTTTCCTATCTGACTAGTCTGAGAAGAAAGTCCGAAACAAAACTTAGACGTCACACGTCGTATGTTTGTATGTTACCATAGAAGTGTAAAAAATTTTCTTTCTTATAATGTTACGCTTTCACGCTAAAACTGTTGAACGGATTTGGATGAAATTTAGCACAACGGTAGACCATGATCTGGATTAGGACATACTTTTCATCCCGACATTCCCACGGGATCGAGACTTGTGCGGGCAGCTATTAATATTTTCAATTCGAAAGTAACTGTATGTTATCACCCCAAAACCACTGAACGGATTTCCATAAAATTTGGCAAGAGGATAGATGGACTCTTGGGAAAGGATATATATAGGCTTTTACTTTTTGTCCCGAAAGAACGTTTCCGTGCGATAATTTCCAACATCCACGCGGGCGAAGCCGCGGGCCGAAGCTAGTACTGATATACCTAATTTTACTTAATTTTACTACAGTGCGATTAAAAGATATCTAGATATTAAGCCTGGATGTGTTTATAGCGCCTTGTTATCATTTATCATAATCATTAGGTTTGGTCTATCAATAATTCCACAGACTACATAATATAGATTATAATA
This sequence comes from Apamea sordens, assembly GCA_945859715.1. Taxonomy (NCBI): domain Eukaryota; kingdom Metazoa; phylum Arthropoda; class Insecta; order Lepidoptera; family Noctuidae; genus Apamea; species Apamea sordens. The sequence continues at coordinate 7,231,041 of OX244002.1, forward strand.
ATACTAAGGGCGAATTTCACCAAACTATTATACCTAGAATAAGTCTTACTCTGATAATAAATTTCGAATTTTTGACAGTTTTTCCATACTAGAACTGTCAGACGTCAATTGTATTCTATTCTACGGATAAAATATATACCTATGTAGAATTTGGTAAAATCATAATATGCATACACATAACATGACGCCTGTATTCCAAAAGGGTGAGGCAGAAGTGTACTTATGTACACCCACATAATTCCTGTTATGCTTGAGTACCATGTAATAGGGGGCACACATACTCCATCTGGCTTATTTTTTTTTTTTTAAACTTGTAAAAGTGATTCTAAAATCCTATTTACATAAAAAACAATTCCATTTCATTTATGTTATGATGTTCCAAAAACATTAACTATTTTTCAACTTCACTCGATCAAGTCTGAAACATCGACATTTAATAATTTTAGTAGTACCTACTACTGCACGCGCAAAATGGAATACGCATGAAAATATTGCTTTTATTTTCCAGGTTTCAGAGTGGGTCCCATAGTTTTGTAAATTTGAAGAGTACCTATCATCGCCCCTGAAAATATTTTACACTAAGTAAGTACTATTGTTAGGCGTTTCATTTCAGCGGTACAGCAGTGCGATTCTGTAACCATATCACTGTGAAAACTTAGGTGGAGTGAGCCACAGAACACTATTACCATAATAAAAGCAAACAAGTAGGCCAACTCAAGCCCCGAGCGAGCGATAATAGCCTAAACTCGTAGGGCTGTCACTTATACTTTATTCAATCGTCAAAAATGCATAGTCAGTCTCTATACAAAACAATGTTCCCCTGTAGGGTAAGCATCAGGGACCTTTAATACAAAGTTTTTTTAAATTATTTTTTCTACACACGGCTACACATCAATATGCAAAACCAGTATTAGCTGACCGTTCATTGTGAGAAAATATCATACAAAGTGAGACCAAGACAAGAGGTTTTTATAGCTTGACGTGTAGCCATGTGTAAGTACATAGACCAGAAGCCGACTACATTTTTTTCATTGCCTAAGTATGTTATCTGTTTAGTTATTTGAAAAATTACGATCGAAATATGACTAATAAAAACGTGGTTTTACTGAATCATATATTTATTCAAATAAAATGAAATGATTATGAAGTCTTTGTAGTTAAAGGAGGTAGGTAGGTACACGTACAAATAATTTATTACGAGCAGCAGGGCAGCGGCGAAGCGTGCGCGGGCGCGGGCGATATTACCGGCGTCACAGCCACGACTGGCGCACCGCCACCTTTAGCAGCGATAAATTTTGTCAGTGTGTGCGTGCGACGACGCATACGTACGAGCGCGCTCACATACAAACCGTGCGCGGTTCGAATGTATGCAGGGACCGGCCGGATACTCGTTGAAAGGGTTTTTGAAGGGGTTTTTTTAAGCGCTTCAAAAAAAAACCCTATGATACATGTTACACCTTCGAACGGGTGTAGTTAACCCGTTACGAACGGGTTACCCTTTCAACACCCTGTAACACTGTAACAGGGTAAGCCATTCCAACTCAAGACATTGTAATATGCACCGTTTACAATTGATTTTAGTTTGAAAATTGCATAACCACGAACTGCACGTGACATCGTACCGCGCCCGGCGGTCCGCCAATCTTGCGTGTACCGACTTGCCGAGCGACTTGTAAACATGGAAAAATAACTATTGTCTACATGATCTTATAGTTCAATTTTGCTCGTCACACATGCTAAACATTGTAATAATATTTATTTTTTCGTGTCTATACTTGTTTATTTTCATCATTCGTCATTTGATTCGGAACTCGGACGGAACTACGGAAGTAAAAGCAATTTAGCAGTGTTTATGTTTAAGTGTGTGTTGTAGCTTCCCTAATAAACCTATTACAATTTACAACAAGAATATTGTCTTTCTGTGAAAATGCCACAACCGAGGAGAGATGCTGTGCATCGTTATTATGTGTTTGATGCATCAAATAACACAAGCAAATGTAATTTATGTGGAAATGCCATTAAGGTAAGATTTTATATTTGTTATTACGCCTGATCTTATATAAAAAATAGCATTACCTTAGTGTTAATCTAATAATTATCGTAGATATTAATACCTACTCACTTACTAAAATAGGTAGCAAATTAGGTATATACATGGGTATAAATGAACGTGGCCCGACCACTTAACGTAGGTCTTGATTTATTCAATATTTTTATTAAACTAATAAGTAAACATGTTTATAATTAATTACTTACTCGTTTTGTTCTAGGGCAAGCATACGACCAATTTAAAAAATCATTTTTCTTCGAAACATGTGCAAGAATACCTACTTATAACTAATATAAATAAGGAAAATCAACAGCACCAACCAAGTACATCTCGACATTCTACAACATCAGACCAAGTTATAAACAATTGTGTGAAATTAGTTACAGTACATGGGCGACCTCTTGCATTGATACAAGATAAAGCATTTCAAGATATAATTAACATAGCTGTTCCTTCTAATATTCAAACTAAACACATAAATATAAAAGTAATAAAGGGAATGATACCGGAAAAAGCATACCAAATAAAATCAAAGATCGCGTCAGAAATTAGAAATAATTTAATAAGCCTTAAACTTGATTCAGCTTCATATTTGGATAAAAATTTCTTAGGCATTAATTTGCAATATATAAAAGAAGGTCAGATAAAAGTTAGAAATTTAGCTGTTTTGGAAATTTTAGAACGACAAACTGGCGAATTCTTAAAAGAAAAGGTTTTAGAGGTCTTAAATGAGTTTATGATACCGACGGCTCAAATATATTCAATTACTACTGACAACGGCAGTAATTTTAAAAGAATGTCAAGATTGTTAACAGCTCATTGCTCTACAATAACAGGAGATATTAATACCGACATGAATAGCGATTGTGAGATCGACGATGAAAATGATGGTGATGATGATAATGATAACATTGGACTTGAAACGGATACACCATTGGAATTAAACGTTGAGGTATTTATTAACGCAATGAGAAATGAATTCAAACCACGTATTATGCTCTGTGCGGCACACACACTGCAACTCGCAGTTAAAGACGCTATTGCTGGCAATTTACAAGTACAACTCTGTATTGAACTTGCAAGAAAGGCGGTAAAAATTTTACGACGCCCAACTATGAAAAACTTTATAAAATCAAAATATTTAAACAAACCTATCATTGATTGTCCTACTAGATGGTCCTCCACTTACCAAATGTTAGTGCGATTGGTTTCATTAAAAGATATATGCGACAGCCAGTCTGAGCTATCGGACATTTTCTCAGACGACTTCTGGACACAAATTACAGAAGTTCTCACGTGCCTTAAGCCTATCAATGGGGCGACAGAAGCTTTACAGCGAGAACAGCTAACAATTGGCGATTTTTACATAACATGGCTGAATTGCAAAGCCAAGCTTGAATCGATTCCAAGCGTATTTGCTAATGAATTAGTAACTAATATGAAATTACGGGAAAGAACATTATTAAATACAGATTTAGTCTTGGAAAACTTGTACATAGATGGTCGTCTAAATGTATTGTTATCAGACCAAGATAGCCTAAAAGCTCAAAAATTATTATCTGAAACATATAAACAGTTACAAAGCCTAAAATCGCTTGACGCTCAAACTCGAGAAGTGATATGCACTACAGTTTGCACTAGCCGGCATGATAGTGACAATTCTAGTCATGACAATGATGTTTTGGAAAAAAGTTTACAAGAAGCTGAGGCACTTCGTGGTCTGCCCGGAAGAACTTCACTCGATAGTTTTGAAGGAATGCTTCAAAAATTGAGATATGAACCGAGAGTGCCCCTGGATAAAAATATATTAGCTTACTGGTCCAGTAAAGATGTGCCTAAAAACCCTACTTTGTTAAATGTCGCTAATTGCGTGTTAGCTGCTCCAGCAACACAAGTATCCGTGGAAAGGCTTTTTTCTTCCGTAAAATTTATCCTTAATCCATTAAGGAGCAATATTAGCAGCAGCTTATTACAAGACATCATGTTAATCCGTTCCAATCATGACTTATTTACTTAATTAATATATTGTTTATTATACTTACTTAATATAATTATAATCAGCTGTGAATGGCTGTGATTCGCTATCATTCATTCACCATTATTGACAAATGTGATTTCAAAATTATTGTAAGACTGATTAGTGATTATGTAACAAATTTTAATTATTATTTAAATGCTGACAAAATAAATAATAATAATATCCCTGGACATTTCACACAGCGCCATCTAGTCCCAAGCTAAGCAACCTAATGCTTGTGTTATGGTAACAAGATGGCAAATGTAAGAGTGATTAGTGATTATGTAACAAATTTTAATCATTATTTAAATGCTGACAAAATAAATGAAAGAGTGATTAGTGATTATGTAACAAATTTTAATCATTATTTAAAAGCTGACAAAATAAATGAAAGACTGGTTAGTGATTATGTAACAAATTTTAATTATTATTTAAATGCTGACAAAATAAATGTAAGAGTGATTAGTGCTTATGTAACATATTTTAAACATTATTTAAAAGCTGACAAAATAAATGAAAGACTGATTAGTGATTAATAATCACTAATCAGTCTTTCATTGATTATGTAACAAATTTTAATCATTATTTAAATGCTTATGCTTAAGTTTTTCGACGTAGCTCAGTATGTTAATGTAAGCGTGTGATCTCATACATGGAGGCAAAAACTGAAGCTCTCCTATAAGTAAATTTCCAAAATAATAATTTCTTTTATCCAGCTCTTTGTCAAAAAAACAGTGAATACATTTTTCATCATTATCTGTAACGCTCTCACATGATTCTTCGACTTTTTTCCTCTTTTGATTATTGTTTTCACTATAATTATTCTGAAATTCGCAAGTTTCTTTGTTTTCATTCATTGTTGCCTCGGGTACATGTTTCCTTTTATTTATGACTAGCTTCTGCCCGCGGCTTCGCCCGCGTGGATGTCGGAAATTTACCCACGGGAACGTGCTAACAGGATAAAATGTATGTGCTTCCCCAGAATGCCATCTATGTCGCGGGCCCTTTGTGGCTAATTACAATAGAAAACCAATTGTGTCTCATTAGTGGTGATTAAGAGGGTACCTATATGATATCTTTACCTAAGTACCAAACTAATTTAAAAAAAAAAACTCAATAACAGAAATTTAAATACCTACCTACCTAAATAAACCTATTTCTGATGATAACTAATCTAAACTCAATAAATAAGCAAACTCCCTAAAAACTAATATCTATACGAATGACTAAACCTATCTAACAGTATTATAAAATAACCTACGGTCACTACGTACACTATCAAATATACTACCTATACTTTAAAATTAAAATCTATACCTACGACTCATATAAAAATAAACCTAAATAACTCTAAAAACTAAAAGGAATAAAAATGAACTCCACTGCGGGTGACCCAACCTACGACAAACTTAGTATTTGCGGTTGGTACAGTACAGACAGTGGTAATCGGGTATAGGGATCGAACCGCAAAATTAAGTTTGTTTTTTATTGTATATACTTTTCCGGGATAAAAAGTACCCAGTGTGGTGCCCAGGATATTAAAGAATAATTATACCAAGTTTCATCGTAATCGAACCGGTAGTTTTTGCGTGATGCCTGAACAAACAGACAGACAGACAGACAGACAGACAGACAGACAAAAATTTTTTTAATCACATTTTTGGGTTCGGTGTCGGTCAAGTAACACCCCCTGCCATTTATTTTTTGGATATTTTCTATGTACAGAATTTTCACTTCTACAGATTTATTATAAGTATAGATAACTGTACTTTTTATTAAAGATTGTGATTCGTTATCTGTGCCATTACTGCCGTACTCGGCGAAACCCGAACCTGAAAAGTAGTATCTATTTAATTTAGTTCGTTACTTTTTCACTAATATCATACTAAAGAATATTATTTTCTAAGCTTTTTTTTTAATAGTCCTCCCAAGAGTATAGCACAGCGCGATAGCGAAAGACTGTCCCCCAGTGCCCCATACAAGACATCAGGAAAGTGCGCAGAGTTATATCAACTTTATACAACTAGCACCCTCATGAGCCATGTATGTGGCACCGAGTCAAAGGCCTTCTTACAACCTATGCAGCATGTCCTTCTTCCTTTCGTTAACGGAAGAACAACCTGTTGGCTAATGGCCATATCAATGAGGAGCAGGTCCTTAGTATCGCGGGACCCGTTTCTACATCTATTTTGAGAAGCGGACATGATGGTGGCTTGTTTGCTAATTTTTGATAATGGAGTTTCTTGCCCATTCTCCACCTTTCCGAATGGGAGTAGAATCACTTGTATTTTCTTATTTTTAATGTTTTACGTTCAAAAGTGGCTTAAAAGGGCCTAATTGAAATAAATAATTTCACGTTGCCTTTGAAAATTTTAGCTCTCAAAATGGATGTAAGAACTTTATAGACTATGGGAAGACACGTTTTTGATCTATAGTTTTTGGGTTTCGCAGTACTACCTGCTGCTGGTTGAGCAGGTGGGATATTCCTCTCGTTAGCAATTCTAGTAGCGACCCTGACTCTTAGGCTGACTGGAAAAGTTCCGTCAAGCGATCATGCAATCTTTGAAACCATTTAATCCAAAAATTATGCAGCCCTTCCGGCCCTGGAGATTTCCACTTAGGCAACGAACGGACTGCACGTGCGACAACTTCGGGGCTGATTGTGATTGCCCCCATTTCTGGTATAGGTACCACTACCACCTATGTAGGCATAGGTACTTACCAGCATGACGGTCGATCGGTTGGTGTATCGCTCCGCCCGCTTCTTAAACCTACGTATGCGACTTGCCCATGCATACCTACACTTTCTGCTTTAAGGAGCCGTGCGCTCCGTGACTCGGGAGATATAGTAATATGCTATTATTATTATTATTTAAAATAGTTTGGAGAATGTTTTAGTATTTCATACATAAATAAGTAGATATAAGTGTCGACCTAGTGAGAGTTGTGTTTAAACGTTTTTATTAAAAACATATACACACTTATAAAATATGTTGGAAAAAAATAGCTAATAGTGGTTAAAGGTTTAACTACAGTAGATACAGCTACTTACAAACTTGTTACACGGCGTCCTGTCGGGTGGCGCGGCGCTTCTCTTCACAACCGCTATAGTGTTTTCATCAAACCAAATATGCTATACCTACTCAGTTTATCCTATTAATTCTTAACGATTACTTACCATCATTGCCGCCTGTGCTAGTAATCGTATTCGGGAACTCGTCTTGATTCTCCGTAAAGAGCGGCTGACTATATTCTTGGAATTGTACATCATCATCAGTATCGCTAGCGTCACCTGAAACACAATCAATCATATTGGTAATTAAGTAATAATATAAGTACTTACTAAATAAGTAGGTACAATACTGTGATTCACTTTACTTGTAACTTAATATAATAAAAATAATTACTTAACAAATATAATTACATGTCATTGTCATAATATTAATATTAATTTAACTCAGTACTTTAAATAATAATCACTTACCTGTCTTACTCATCTTAATTGTTATGTCACGGTCACGCGTCACTTGTTGTCAAATTCGTAAATCGTAATAACTAAATAAAAATAGTAAGGCAATAGGCGCCGCACGAACCACGGGTGCAAGTATCCCCCCACCTACATGCAGCTCAAGTTTATTAGGTAACCCAGGGTAACACGAAAATAAGCTTTTCGATAAGGTAAGCTCTTCAAAGACTTAAGTCATTGAAGGGGTTAACCCCTTCACGTGGTTACCTTAATAAAGGTGTTAACCATTTCGCTGGGTTTCGAGGATGTAACTCGAACAAAAGGTAACACTGCGATATGAGTTACCCCATGTACGGGTTACCCTGTCCAAAGGCTTAACTCTTAAGCGGGGTTGTCCGGTCCCTGAATGTATGAAGATGTCGTACTTATTTGCTTTTACTATGCTATTACTGAGTGAGCTGTCATTCCAACTAATGCTAGGGATTGACACTATTGACAGCTACACTCTAAGCTCACTTCACTTAACTTTTCACGGTGAGATTTTTATAGAATCGATCGGCTGAATATGGGCGTTGTATTGTCTTTAGTACTGAATAGTGTACTGCATAAGCTGCATGGTTTAGGGCTAAACATAGCCTATGTTTAGTCTAAGAATAGATGGATTCACTGACGTCTATGAAGTTTACACAATAAAAAGCTGATTTTTAAACTGTCATTCCAAGTAACTACACCAGTAAACTAACTGTTTTTTGTTATCCGTCAGATATGTAGGTAAGTAGGTACACCTTTTTTGCTATCCGTATTATCGTAGTTAGTGTAACTACGATGATATGAAGATATTGTCATGTTTTAGGCGATATTTTTTTTCATTTATCTGTGGTACCTACTTGTAGATCTTATCTAATAGCGAAGTAGGAGGCACAATATCTAATCTTGCTAACTTTTTAATGCGTTGTTAGAAGTCGGCAATTGGTGGGGTAACCTTCTTTTGGCGACCCCGGCAATAATCTTGTACCTACTCGTATGTAACTAATAGTTGCCTTGTAAGTATTTTGGTAAAGTCAGAATATGATTTGTAAATCGTTGAGCACCTTAAGTTCTGAGGTGAGCTGCACGATTAATGACAGATGCGTGCACGGACTGGACAGGTCCTCTCAATCTGTGTGGTTCTTTCCTCAAAAGACCATTTCAGACACCTATCTACACATGGTGTGACCAAGATTATGACTGGACTTTAAAAGAGACCTTTGAGTTTGTTTCAGCCTTTTTTCTCAGAGTACCTACCTAATCACTTCAGATAGGAAACGCTGACCTCTCCTAGTTTTAAAAATAATTATGATTGACGTGTAAAAATGTTTCCAAACCTACATCTATACTTATAATAAATCTGTAGAAGTGAAAATTCTGTACATTGAAAATATCCAAAAAATAAATGGCAGGGGGTGTTACTTGACCGACACCGAACCCAAAAATGTGATTAAAAAAATTTTTGTCTGTCTGTCTGTCTGTTTGTTCAGGCATCACGCAAAAACTACCGGTTCGATTACGATGAAACTTGGTATAATTATTCTTTAATATCCTGGGCACCACACTGGGTACTTTTTATCCCGGAAAAGTATATACAATAAAAAACAAACTTAATTTTGCGGTTCGATCCCTATACCCGACTACCACTGTCTGTACTGTACCAACCGCAAATACTAAGTTTGTCGTAGGTTGGGTCACCCGCAGTGGAGTTCATTTTTATTCCTTTTAGTTTTTAGAGTTATTTAGGTTTATTTTTATATGAGTCGTAGGTATAGATTTTAATTTTAAAGTATATAGTATAAGTAGTATATTTGATAGTGTACCGTAGGTTATTTTATAATACTGTTAGGTAGGTTTAGTCATTCGTATAGATATTAGTTTTTAGGGATTTTGCTTATTTATTGAGTTTAGATTAGTTATCATCAGAAATAGGTTTATTTAGGTAGGTAGGTATTTAATTTTCTGTTATTGAGTTTTTTTTTTAAATTAGTTAGGTACTTAGGTGAAGATATCATATAGGTACCCTCTTAATCACCAATAATGAGACACAATTGGGTTTCTATTGTAATTAGCCACAAAGGGCCCGCGACATAGATGGCATTCTGGGGAAGCACATACATTTTATCCTGTTAGCACGTTCGCGTGGGTAAATTTCCGACATCCACGCGGGCGAAGCCGCGGGCAGAAGCTAGTACAGAAATAAAATCATTTATCATTTATAAATCGGTATCTAGTTAAAGTTGATACGTATGTTAGTTACCTATGTTGGTAAGTTCGGCGCTGGGATAAAACCGTACGAATCAAATTCTGCGCCAACAAATATTGCCAAATTAGCCGCGAATTTGATAAGATAAGATAAGATAAGTCTTTATTTGCCTTAAACATGGTATAATGGTGTTACAGTCTTATTTAAATACAATGTCCACATGTTTAGCTATACAGAATATGTATCAATTGCATGCAAAAATAATTATGATGTCAAAGTAACAGTAAGTAGTAATTAAATAATTCAAATTAATAGATATATTATAAATGTATGTCAAAGAAATCCTTAATGTCATAGAAATTATGTCCATTCAGCCATTTATACAGCTTGTTTTTAAATGAATTAGCATTATTTATACATTTGAGTTCATTAGGGATATTGTTGTATATGCGTACACACATCACAAGGCAGCTTTTAGCATACTTGGCTGATTTGGGATTATCCTTTGTTACAAGTCTGTGTGGATCTCTTGTTGGACGAGTGATTACCTCATATGCTTTTTTGAACAATCCCTTATTACTGTAGACAAAGTTACAGATTGCGTATATGTAAAGTGCAGGAAGTGGTAACAAACCCAATTTTTTAAAAAATGATTGGCAAGATTCGTCAGGACGAAGTCCGCAAATGGCCCTGATGCACTTCTTTTGTGTGTTTGATGCTTACGGTCTGATCCCAGCGCCGAAATATCCTAACATTCTCTACACACATGACTTTGCAACTAACTGAATGATGTGTGGTGCGGTTTAAAAGAAGATGTAGTGACAAAGATTTGAAAAGAGTATGCTTAGATTAGATGGTTTGTTCCTGAACAAGGTCAAGCATCGGGCAGTCCAGCAGTGCGATTCTGTAACCGTCTCACCGTGAAAACTTAGGTGAAGTGAGCTGTCATTCCAACTAATGCTAAGGGATTGACACTATTGACAGCTCACTCTAAGCTCACTTCACTTAACTTATCACGGTGAGATTTTCACAGAATCGATCGGCTGGTCAAGCGCCGGGCAGGACGACATATAATAGTGATATTCTCGGAAAGGTCAGTTGCGTAGGGACTGTCTTTTGTAATTTTGACGTTCGAAAAGTGCTGATTCTCAGCCTAATTTGAATAAATGACTTTAATTTTGATTTTGCCTACCCCCTTTGGAAGAAGGCGTGATTGTATTTTACTACCAGCGTGGGTTAAAGCCAAAGCAATAGTTAAAAGGTTGGGCAATAGCCGCTTTTAGTTACCGTAGGTACTACATGCAACTCATGCAAGTCACATCTAGACTTTTAACCTTAGATAAGTACATGTAGAATTTTTTAATTCCTTGTAAACACATATTAATTAACATTTTGTAAGGTCGGGTCACCCTCTGGTTTAAAAGTAAAGAAAGGATTTAAACTGCACTTAACGGTCGCTTCAAGAAATTCTAATGAGGCATTTACATTCTAAATTAGCCGTTAGCATGTATATTGGAAGTGTAGGTATCCGTCTGCTTCACCGATGTGATTGTGCATTAAAATAAATTGAAAGCGAAGTTTAAATAATTTATGAAAGTGCATTCACAATATGTATGATTTTGAGGACATTTATGTAGGTTATATATTTACACTTGTTTCTATAAATAAGTAAATGAACTTGTTTCTTTTAAAAACTGATTCGATGTCGTGTTGGAAGTTTTATGTTTCTGAATTTCGTATGGAAGAAATAATCGCCGGTCGTGTAACTTCAGCAAATGCAGTTAAACAGGGAAGCGTAACTTTTTGCCAGAAAAGAAGTTTTAACTATGAAATCGAGTAATTTTGGTGTCACCTGTTTTTATAAAAAAATAAAACTTCAGCTTTCATGTGTTTTTCACCTCCCTGAAGCTATGGTTTCTTAAGATGAGCGGTAGCCGCCACATAACGACCGCTGTGACGGCTGCCATAAAAATGATGACAGCGGGGTTTGCCTTCACGGTGTAAAAAACGTTCTCTAGGAAAATACACCAACTTCCTTTCATAAATAACGTTTCAGTGACGTCATTCGCCGGTAAATTGCGGACGCTATGTAGCGGCCACCGTGTTTTATACATTAGTCAAGTAAAATTGTAATAAAATAAAATTAAACTATCATGTTCCATATAAAATATTGTTTATTACGATTCACAATATTGACATCAAATATAAACTATATAAACGATAAAATACATCAAAAAGGCACTTATATGTAATAATTAAAAGTACTAATTATGGCGGCAAAAATCCGAGATTCAAAAATAATCTTATTCCAATTAGGTATACTTAATAAAAAAAATTAAGGCAATGTTTCCACAGGTTAAAAACTTTCGTTCTGAATTAAATAAATCAAAATGTCAACGTCAGTTTACTTATAAATTATCTTTTTTTCTGGAGTGATTGACTAAAATAGCTGTATATAAATAAGCAGGTTTTTAAGCCTGTTATCTTATTAAAATGGTGTAATTCTGATATTTAAAAAAAAACCCGTTCCGTACAAATTTACGGGTTTAAGATTTTTTCTTTTACTTGTGCTACATAAAATTGCTTCTTGCCAAATTTCATGATTCTAGGTCAACGGGAAGTACCCTATAGATTTTGATTCCCTTGCGAGTGTCAAAATATGCGGCATTTTTTTATTGCGTTGACTTAGAAGTTTGATTTTTTCACTGATTCAGGGGATTGCAGAGATTGGGATTTTCATTTGATATAATCATAATTACAACTTGATAACTTCACGCGTTCCTGAGAAGAAGGGTCTTGACAGACGGACAACGAAGTGATCTTATATAATTTACCATTACCTACTGACATTACCGGTACCTACAGACTATTCACAGTTATTTTACCCGTGATTTTGCATTAAAGTCAAAACGCGCGTTACTCCTTGTAAACGATCTTTTTTTTCGTTGAAATAAGGTTGCTGCCATTATAGCGGAAGGCGCGTACGTTCCCGTGATCCCCGGCGTAAGTGTGGGAAGGGAACATCGGGGGTGGTTTTTAGTCAGTAAGAGTCTGACAGACCTCTCCCCAGGGTGGTGGACATCAATGAGGATATTCCAACCCGGAATAAAAAAAAAAAAACAATAATTAAAACCAAAAAAGAAAGAGTTGCTGCCATTGACAAAGCTGTCAAAATTACAATATCTTTGCTCTCGTTAATGTTGCTGTTTGGCTGCTGCCGTTGGAGTAAAACAAATATGTGAAAGCACTGTACCTACCGAGTTTTTTTCATTATGGACATTATATTTGCTGCTTTAAAAAAAGTTCATTCACTTTTTAATTTTTTTTTGTCATGTCTGAAGCGCGAAAGTGGAAACAAAGCCTCATAATAAATAAACGTCGCCTTACTGAGGCTCCTACTCCAAATTACGTAAATATTAAAAGTAATGGCATTTTTTGTACAAGCAATACATTTGGCACTTTGAGATTCGTCCTCTCAACAGTATAAAAATATAAAATAGCTTACATTCTAAATAGTACGTGTACGTAAACATATAGGCGTTGTTAATTTCATCAATAAAGTTTTCTTGGTAAACAAATGTTGAGAACAACTTTTAATGTTGAGTAACAGTTGTTTAACAATGTTGAGAACAACTTTTAATGTTGTGTAACAGCTGTTGTTCAACGTTGTTGATAAAACACTTGAAATGTTGCTGAAACAATTGTTCTACAACCTTTCCCGCCAAAACAGTGAATCTGCAAGACACTGGCAACTTGTGAACATGCTGCTTGCAACACTGAAACACGTTGTGTTGCCAGCAACATAGAAAAATCTTGCTGAAACAGTACTGCTTGACATTTTGTTTACCAAGAATACGTGGCTTAACTAATTCACTACTTAAAATGTTAGGGACGGAAGTATAATATAATAATGCTTAGAAAAGATTGAGAATATTTTTGTGGCAAACAGTATTTCTAACTCAATTTGTTCAAATATTATAATCATAATATTATTGTTCGACAATGTATAAAGCTTAGAGTAGTTATAAATATATTTATAGTACTGTGTGACCTATACCCGTAATTAAGTCACGCTTTTCTGTGACTTAAGTAGTCTTTTTTTACACAGAAAAGTGTGACTTTAGTGCGGATTTAGGTCATACGAGCTACAAAATAGTAAACGAAACGTGCGACTAAAGTAATCTATTGGGGCATGTTACATTTGTCAATATTATCACGATCCTAATATCGCGATATCGCAAGTATTGAGCACGATACCGTGATACGGCCTATTATACGATCAATATTACCACGGTATCCTGATATTATTGACAATGTAACATGCCCCATTGAAGTACGGCGTTTATCACGCCGTGCAATAATAGACTACTAAGTCACTTGTATCGTATTGTACTATACTACCACTGGAAATAAGAGTAAAAGGTACAAAAGAAACTTATAACACTATCCCACAATACACGTTTATGTACAAACGCCAGCATATCAACCTACTACAATCTGTCAAATTTCTTTATTAGATTTTCAATAAGGTTCAAGGTTGATTGAGAAAATTTGCAAGTTTCGAGTAGCTTGACTTGCTGGCGTCTGTACTAACGATTGATATGAAGCTATTACTTAGGACTACTCATGGATTACCTCATTTATTTTTCTTAGCCCAGATTCGCGCGCGATTTTTCAGAGGCGATTTTTTTTCGGACGCCTGATTTTCCAACGCATTGCTTAGTGCCGACAGTGGAAAATCAGTGTGTTTTTTACGCGCTGGGATGTGCTCTGTTGGATTCTCAATGCTCGACTCAACACAGAGAGTTCAAAATCCAGTGCGCGATAAATTCCCGCCGCGATATTTTTTGGTATGAACGTGGGTTTTAGGCACTTTGTTCACCACGTTTTTCTTGGCGTGGAAAACTACGGTTGATTCGCCGTGTGTAGGCTCGGTCGTCAGTGTTGTATGGATCGCTATGGAAGCTTGTTGATGGACACGGCGCTATAACCGTAATGCATATTATATAAGCTCGCACGATTACCTAACACGCCGTACCGTGTTCAACGGGCCTTAGGGCATTTGCGAGCGGTAATTGTCGGTTCTTGTCGATGATTTTAGGCTCTTTCAGACTACCCACTTTACATTCACTCATTAATATTTTGTTTTTTTTTTTAAACGTTGCACACTAGGAATTACTCCTGTATCGTGGGTGCGTTTACAAACATTTAAACTCACATACACAAACAGCCAGACCCGGAACCTGTAGGCAATACAAATATTTGTTCCGTGGGGGAATCGAACCCGCGACACGCAGCGCAGCAGTCGACCGCTCAGCCACTACGCCAACCGTGTCGTTAAATTGAACGAATACAACATTGCAAATGACATCAATGGAACTATACGTCTGGAGAGCGTGTTACTGGCGAGGCTAGAACTTTGCCGGCATATATTTTAGTCGCTTGGGTTGGGCAAGGCTGCATCTGTTCGGTTCTGAAAGCCTACTCCCTAAGCACAAAATCCGTAGCTTTGGCCCGATTTACGCGCGTTTCCGACTCCGTACCTCTTACGGACATAAGGTTAGTTCGGGGCCCGAACTGAAAATGAATGACAACATTGACAACACGATTTGTCAGAAAAATTTAATTTGACAGATCAACTACTTTCAGACGGGACAGATCTCCGTTGATGGACTTCGAGAGTACAGTCAGGAACACTTGGAAACTTTCAATAGCGATATTTGCGTGAAATAATGAAATCAACAATGAAATACAACACATTGCGAAAACCTACGGATTTGAAATATGTTAGTAGCAACATTAAAGTTCGTTCAAAAATAAAGGAGAAAATCGCTTTTGAATAAAGCCAAGTTGCATACTTATGGTCGTGACTGTAAACCCCCTGATGGGTGATCATCAACATAGTACATAGTTCTTACCCACTATGTAGGTTTACATTTTCGTCGTTTACCAGTCGTTAAAGCATTAAAATTCGACAACAATCGACGTCGACCGCGATTATAAAATTTTAAATACACTGTGGCACAAATACAACATCTTTTCTAATACTACGATAGCGGACGTTTACGTCATTGTAATATTAAAATGTCCAATCTACAGAAAAACAGCTTATTTCTAATTCAGAAAACAGTCTGGAAGCATCAGGTTGTACGTCGTAGGCTCAAAACGTGTCAACATTACTTCGCTTTTGCCTGAGATAGGGGGCTAGATCGTTGCTCATTATTCTTTGAAATGGAACTAAGCTATCACTAACTTAGCATTCTCTTAAGTCGCTGTCGCCAACCATCGCTAGCTTAAGAAAATCATAGTTGAATCCATTCCATATCCCCAAATAAACTTTCGGACACCTGAATCGAGTCACCCTGCATTTTTTGTATAAGGTCTGTAACTTTTTAGATGTTCGTGAATTCATATTTCTAACAATGATGACACCAAAATGATGACCAGTCGAAATCACAATATTTTTTTTATAACATGATCAGCCTATAATGTTCCCACTGCTGGGACACAGGCCTCCTCTTGGTAAGAGGGTGTGGGCCGTAATCCAACACGCGGGCCCAGTGCGGGTCGGTGGATGTCACATGTCTTCGAATTTTTGGTTTAGGACATGCCGGTTTTCTCACGATGTTTTCCTTCACCGTTTTGAGAGCAGTGGTGATGAGATAATTTACACAAAGTAAAGCGCCGTCTGGGTTCGAACCTTGTAAGGCTCGGCCGTTACCACTTGGCCACCACTGCAATTTTTTTATGACTCATTATTATTTTAATATTTTTCATCTTTATTACATGTAAATATGCACGAGGGTTCGTTTCAGGAGTGTACAAATACAACGGGAGCGACATAAAATCTACTAATGCAAGAATTTATCCATGATCTTTGAGTCCTGAATCACTTCGAAATCGACATTCATTAATATCGAAGTTTCGAATTCGAAAACCAAGTCTGAAGATATCGGGAGTACAGGGAACTCCTTTTACTGTTATTTTACCTTTGTGATAAGCTAAGCTTTCTGCCCTTGCCGTGTCTGTTAAAATCACAGTGATCTTTATTCTTCTGATAATAAGGTTGCTATTGGGTTGCTACTGTCAGAGGTAAAATAACTGTGTAAGGTAATACAAGACCAAGACGCGAATGAATGCTAACTACGTTATAACCTATTTCTACACTACATAAAACAACATGTTATACGGACTGCGTTTCGACCTCCTCGCCGTAGTCAAGATCGTCGTACGTCAGCTCTTCGTCGAGAGAATTCACCGTAGTCTCCTTGCCGCCGGGACACGCCAGACATCTGTAAATATGGAGAGCAAATATTATGTTTTAATGCTAGAAATGCGTAGATATGGTTAGCACCTCACGATCGAACAATTTGCAAGAAATGCATGCTCATAGTTACATAGTCGGTTAGATAACATGAAGAATATTTAGATATACTGAATACGTACGCAAAATACGCACATTGACGTGGAGTTGCGGACACCACCCCGTATTACCTATACTGAATACTATAAGTATTATTTATTGGCTTTAGAAATAATTTGAAAAACTACAAAATGGAATCGACCTGCAAATCATGCTTATGTGTAACTTTTATTTCTACTTTAAAGTGCTCATACACACGAAGCGACACGCGTCAACGGCAGAGTCAAATGCAGCCGATCGATTCTATAACCATCTCACCGTGAAAACTTAGGTGAAGTGAGCGTAGAGTAAGCTGTCATTCCAACTAATGCTAGGGATTGACACCTTTGACAGCTCACTCTAAGCTCACTTCACCTAACTTTTCACGGTGGCATTTTTACAGAATCGATCGACAGTTCGTCGACGGCTGCCGTCACCGCGTGTCGGCAGCGGGCTTCGACGGGTGTAACAGGAGAAGGTCACCGAACACTGCACGGCACCGACGGCTGTAGTTGCCTCTACCGTTGACGCGTGTCGCTCGTGTGTATTGCACTAATGTGCAATAGAAGTACTTATAAGATTAAATTATGATTGCAGATAATCAACTGGTATGATTAATTAATAAAAGTAAGACAGGGTAACAATGCGTACCCAGTCAATGTCAAACCATAGGGAAGAGCGCTTAGAAAACTTACATAACACGAATAATATCACTCGCAAACAACATCCACAATATTGATATAACTAGCTAATAAATTATTAAAACATAATTCACATAATACCATCGCAAACATTTCCGATTAATTAATAATAATTGATTGGCAACACCTGTTCGTAACTCGATACGTCTTCGGCGTATGCGCAGGTCAGCGCTCAATATTATAATATGCTAATGTCATGTCGACCTCGTTACGCAGGTGTGCCTCCGCAATCTTGTCAACCTTTCATACTATTTCTTGCTAATATTAGATGTTACTATCTGAATATTAAGGGTGTATTCGAATTTATAAACGGGTATACTGAATAGTGTGAATATTTTGGATTGGCTTAGAAGTACTTAATTACACAATACGCGCGCTAAAAACAAGATAACGGACGTTACCCACTAAGCCGCTAAACTTAAGGTGGATGCTCCAAGGTAGCCCGCGAAATTCAAATTTTCTTACGTTTTTTGCAATTTGCTGGTCAGTACTAAGTTGTACGTTGATTAAAATATGATTCGCGGCCGTAACAAATATGTATTTACAGAATTATAATCATTAGAATCAGTAATACAACTTGTTAAGCAGTGGCGTAGCTCATCCTAATGGGGGGGGGCCCTGTATCAAATATTTTTGGGGGCCCTTTTTACCCAACTGTGAAGCTACAGAGGGTATTATTTTTACAAAATAAAGAATATAGCATACTGACTTAGAAGGCGAGGGGCTCGTGGCTAAGTAATAACAGCCGCACGAGTCGATTGAAGGTTAAGCTACGCTTGCCGCGGTAGGTCTGTGGATGGGTGACCATCTTAACATACCGATACCCCTCCGTGCCTCGGAAATCACGTTAAGCCGTTGGTCCCGAATGTCTAAAAAAATTTTTTGCTTATATACGTCGTCTAACACGTCACGTCGGGGGCCCCTGTAGCTCAGGGGCCCCGTATAATTGATACGGCTGATACAGCGGTAGCTACGCCCCTGTTGTTAAGTTAGCATAATCCTAAAATATCAAGATTTCATGAAATTGTCATTCAGTAGGATTACTTGATCTTAGTCCTAATTGGTTTGGTAAAAAAAAAATTACCGCGTGTGGCGCTTATGTTAAAGATCTTCATTACAAGTACAGACGCCAGTACATCACGCTACCCGAAACTGTCAAATTTTCCGAACAAACCTTGAACCTTAATACTTTAGCGATAAAGTTGAAAATCTATTGAAGAAATTTGACAGATTGTAGTAGTTTGATGTACTAATTTCTTTTCATTAATAATTACCTGCTCTCGTTGATCCCGTAAGATAAACATTTATCTCCGACGCATTCACAGCATCCATCGTGGAACCACCTGGAATGCATAAACAATTAAAATCATTAGAGAAATTAAACATATTTATTACCTACTAGCTTCCACCATTCAGGTCCAATAAACACTCTGTGAAGACGGTTTACCAAGTGGTTAAGGCGTAAGCGTCAGGGTATATACAGCGTGGCGCTTTAATGGCGACATTCATTTAACACACGTATATGGTTTTGCGTTGTAGTTTTATGAATATATTTTAACTTAATTAAACATTAATATTTATTTATTTATTAACAATTTTATAAAATAGCATCTTAGTGCAACCTGACTTAGAGCAACTGTAGCGCAGGGGTCATTTGCCGGGGTCACGGATCATAACATCGCATCAATGTAATTAAAACAATTAACGAGCAAAGAGAAGACGAATTGAAGGAAAGAGAGAGAGCCCTATGTCGGCGCGCGGCGCAGGTGGAAGTTTTCAAGTTACGATTTTTTTTACGTTGATATAATTTTTATGATTACTGGCCACTAGCCCTACCCGTGTGTTAAATTAATGTCGCCATTGTAGCGCCACGTTGTATATAGCCTCCGAAATTCCAAATTTCTTACGTTTTTTGCAATTTGCAGGTATGATCAAAATATGATTCGCGGCCCTTAAGGGTAAGCCGTGTAGGGTAGGTTACCATTCCGACTGCCAATTTTCTCTTTAACTGTACATTGAGAGGCTGGTGAGTGGCGATTCAATGTTGACAAGGTGATATCATTATCTTAAGATGTTTGGCTGCGTGCTAGTACCACAGTGATAGGGTTATCCCTGTAAATATCTACCGTGGAAAGGAGCGAAGCGTACATTACACATTTAGCGGACTTAGGGACTAAACACACTTATTCAGCTCAGCAGTGCGATTCTGTAATCATCTCACCGTGAAGACTTAGGTGAAGTGAGCGTGAAGTGAGCTGTCATTCCAAATAATGCTAGGGATTGACACTACTGACAACTCACATCAAGCTCACTTCACTTGAGTTTTCACGGTGAGATTCTTACAGAATCGACCGGCTGTCCAGCTTTTGTCCATAGAAAACGTTGTCTCGTTGTTTTCTATGGGCAAAGGCTGAACAGAGCTGAATAAGTGTGGTTAGTCCCTTAGAGATTGGCGCTAGATAGATGGGTATCCCGATCGACTCCGCCTCCTGGGGTGACTTTAAACTGTTATAGTTTAGGACCTGTTAATATTATTAGAAACTAACCGTGTCCGCGATTTCGTTCGCGTAGATGTATCAATAATGTGTGGCTTAAAAAAGGTGCAGGTAAAGTACCACTCCTCCATTGAAAAGGAAGAATATTTTTCTCTTTTTAAGTTATAATATTTTTGCGCGGAACCCTCTTTTTCTGAAATAAAAGTAGCCTAATTTACTCCATATAACATCAGCTGTCTGCCAGTGAAAGTCCCGTCAGAAATGACGGACATGGGCCGCAACAAATAGACAGACAGACCGTATATACTTTCATATGCATTTAGAAAAAAGCTGTTACTGACATTACTAACAGAACTTTAATTTTATTTATTTGTATTGTATAGATAAGCTGTTGATTAGAATACTTTACCTTAAGCTGTTGGCACCCATAGACCGGCAGGAGGCTCGGCACTTATCACAGGACATGCACTGCGACATGTAGGCGACCGTGCAGTTGAGGGTGACCACGTCGCGACTCACCGGCTCTGATTCTTGTTCTACGCTCTCTGTAGAGTGAATGTACAAAATATTGGCTTTTAGGCTCATGTATTTGTTCTTTTAGAGTCGTTTTTAACTTAGGGCCAGCGCAGAGAGTAGTAAAACGCTCGCGCATAAGTATTTAGGGGCCGTCTCCACGAGCGAGAGTCGCGGCGATATTATCGTCGCTAAAATTTCTTGGTAAAAATAAATGGAACAAATAGGAAAATCCAGAATGTGTTCGTTATTGTCTTTCTTTCCCGCTGTATCGACTAGCCAATGTTCATTCATTCATTGCCATTATATTATTTAAAGAAGTGTTGTCTGAGTATACTTTGTAGGAATTCGGACTCTCGTTGTAAGGAGACAACGGGATCGAAATCTTCGGTTGGAGATTATTTTAACATCAGGATCGCCTACGATAACGGAATTTATCGTAAATTATGCTAGTACAATGTACAGGTGGGTTATAGATAAGACGTACCTATCGCGTATTATCAGGTACAAAACTTGGATTACGATTATCTAGATTCTAGATGGATTTATACTTAATTAAACACTAAGTATAATATTTACATAATATATAAGGTTACAGATTTAAAATAATATTAATAATTTATGTACATGTATATAAAAAAGACGGAAAAAATCATAGGGCATCAAAAAATTCGTCCGCATCGCTGTCAACAGGAAAAGTGCCCGAAAGGCTGGCAGCATTGCCACGTTGTATGTCGATGCTGATTCTTTGGCCAAAAAATAGATTATAGATCTTGGTTGAAGTCTATTGCTATTTACGCTTGATTAATCAAACGCAACTAATTGTTGGTACATTTTGGGTTTCATAATGGCTGTAGTTCAATAAGATTTTACTTTTTGTTTTGCCCTACGTGATTATATTTTAGTTTTGGCGAATAAAATAAATCTGATACACAACATGACATATCTCCTATATCTATGGTTAGCGCAGAGAGTAGCAAAATCACAGAACATAATATACTCTAGCAAAATGCTCGTGCGTATTTAATACAGTCGGTGCGACCATGCTCGAAAACGAGTCTACTTTGAGCTCTATTTGTAGCAAACTTACGAAAAACGAAAATCACGGGTCTCAGAAAATAATGTCATTTAATTAACTAGGTAACCTTTTCTTAACTTCGTAAGTTTCAGTTTCGAAAACTCGAAGAGGAGACGAAGGTTCGGTTATGGTTTCGGTTTCGGCTGAAAATCGTGTTTCGAGCGCACACTGGCTTTATTTAAGCCATTGTAAAATCTTGTTAATATTATGGAACGCAAATAAATTTATATATTTATATGAGTATGAACTACACTAATTGATTACAAAGCTCCAGAAATAAAGGACGAAAGACAGACCACCCAATGCCCAATACCCAATATAACATTGATCGCAAGCTAATACAGCCATCTCAGGTGCAGGTAGTTGTTTACATTCCACGCTAATGAATCATGCGCAGCTCTCCGTGGGACGCCACTGACGCCTGCGCCGGTTTTTTTTACCGAGTCCTTCGTCGAAAATTGAATGAGACATAATTGTCGGCGAGGACGAGGACTTAGTAATTGTCGTGTTATGTGACTTAACAGTACTTAAACTTTTGTTTCCTATTGCCGACTGGATTTGTCGGGGAAATAAGTAGGTACATACTTATAACGGTTATTTTTTGGGATAGCTTACTGATAAGTAACATCAGTAAACTATCCCAAAAAAATAACCGTATTGTTTGCGTTTATAAAATAAATGTCGACGGTGAAGTCCTATCAATAAAGAAAAATCCTAGATTGGCAAAATTTAATAGTTGTGATAAATAGTCGCCAATCTGTGAACAATAGTATCTAGAGCCCGCGCACTGCGGTAAAAAATCGCTCGAAAAAATATTGGCGTTTTCGCATGACCATGCAATTAAAAAAAATTCATTGCAGTGTTACCTTCACTTAGCTTTAATTTTTTACAAATACAGTCAGTAGCAAAAGTACCCGATTATTTCGGAATTTTGATTTTTAAATTATCAAACCTAATCACTGTTTTAATTAAATCTAACATACTAAACCTTCAAATATTCTCCAATGATTTGATACAATCAAGTTCTTAATAATTAGCAAGTTTTCATTCGTAATATTATCTCTTCTGCAACAGTATCCTAATTGCGTATCACACTATCAATCTCAATCAGCACCTTAATTGCGTAACACACAATCAATCGGAATCAGAATCATTTTGAAGCAAATTGCTAATCCATTGCTTCATAAGTTCGAAAAATTTGTCTGCTCAACACGTAAATAACGCAATGAATGTTGTTCAACTGTCAAAATGAAACCGATTCTGAATCATGCTGAATCATTTTGAAGGATATTGCTAAACCATGATTATATTTTTGTAAGTAGGTTTGTACAAACACTTTTACACGTCAATCATATTTTAAAACTAGATGAGGTCGGCGTTTCCTATCTGACTAGTCTGAGAAGAAAGGCCGAAACAAACTCAGAGGTCACAGCATTGCTTCATATATGTTCAAATAATTGGTCTGCTCAACAATGTTAATAGTGCAATTAGGGTTGCCAGGTCGCCAAATCTAATAGCCGGACAGACCAGCCAGTTTGACCGGACATTTGGGTAGAAAGGCCGGACACCCTACATTATTGAGGATTTTGTGTCTCAGTATTAATAGGTACGACAACATTTTTTTATGTAAAATCAAGCTTTTTTTGATTATTGTCATAATCAGTCATCGGCGCTCGCTCGTTTGCGAAATGTAAAAAGCCTAACAAAAGCCGGACAAGCCAGACACCGTTTATTTTGGCCGGACACGCAATCAAAAAGCCTACCTATGTCCGGCTTTATCCGGACGCCTGGCAACACTAAGTGCAATGAATGTGTTGAACTGTCAAAATAAAAGCCATTGATACTACCACCGCGCTGGATAGTGTAAAACCAACTTTTTACACTGCCTGTACACTGAAGAAGATTTTAGTTTGAAATTTTTTTGTCATGTGTACATTTCCATGTCATTACCAAGTCACCTGTTGACATCCCACTGTTTCAAATTAATTAAACATGGATTTGAAGAAACATAATACATGATAAACACTGGTAATCGGATATGATCAATATTTTAATATCTAATGCAAATTACTGAGAAGTGCTAATGTAGATAAAGCTCACAAATAAATTAAAATCTTGTTTTATGAGTCATGTCACTTGTTTACTTGATGTTACAAGGGCTTTATTGAATCTTTAATCTATTGTTGAATAAGAGAAAAAAAGGTCTAAGAATCTGCATTGTCATCCAACATGGCAATGCTGCCGGCTTTTTGGACACTTTTCCCACGGACAGCTGGATGATTTTTTTGATACCCAATGAGCGCTTTCCTTTATAAACTTGTAGGTACATAATATAATATTTGAATGTTAGGTTGTACATTGTATTTAAGATTTCTTGATAAGAAGAGAAAAGCTAGACTTTAAATGGTAAAAATGCAGTATGGCAGTGTCGATACCATACTGGGTTTCATTGTTGTTTGTTGAGGTCAAGTTGTGGAGGTCAGATAGGGAGTCGCTTATTGTAAAATACTGCTATTCAGCTGCATCTGGTTATACTGGAAGTCGACCCCAACATAGTTGGGAAAAGGCTAGGCAGATGATGATTTATAAAAATACTTACGTAAATGGAAAACAACTGTCTTCTCTGGAACAGCTCTGTACGCTGACAGATCAATGTCTACTGGGTAGGTGATCGACAACCACCTCTGCTGAGGGTCTGGGTCACTGGTAAGGGCAGCAAACAATCCAGGAACACCGTCCGCTAACTCTTCTACATATGATGTCTTAGATAATTCTGTCTGTGTGTCATTTGGTTTTGGACACATGTCTGTAAGGAAAATTATACTGATATTATGTTATCAGTAGAGATGTACATTGTATTTGTGAATTGAGTGTATTGTTTGGATAATCTTGTTTTCCTGAATATTGCTTACTGTGGAGGAATAATAGAATGTAAGCTGCTTTGTATGTGGAATAATAATATTTTTTTTTTTTTTTAATAAAAGGCATTTTTTTGTTCTAAGTGTGTTTATGATTTACTAAAAGCCTTGGACAGAGATACGTCTCCCATGGAAGGAGTGCATTAAATAAAAGAACTTTCCTACAACAGACTATGTTAAGAAGGATAATCATTACCAAAGAGTAATTAAATTGCATGTACTAACCAACACAACTGCAGCATTCGCTGTACAAATAGCTGAGGCAGTTGAAACAGTCTTTGCAGCACGAACAATCCTTCAAGTCACACTTGCAAGATTGAGTCAGCATACATTTTGATACCACACTGGCACAAATAGCTTCATTACAAGCGTATACTATTGGCACTATGCATATTAAAGCTACGACGAAGTAGAATTTCCCAGCCATTGCCAGAGGTTTAGACAAATAATTTGTAAACACGACACTTGAGGAATTTACAAAGTTGTAAAAATAAATAACAAATACGTATAAATGTTCTCAGTAACAGGAGCGTTCATAAGGCACAAACTTGCAAAAAAGTCTTGGCAGTATTTATTTATATAATACATGTAATAATCATGCAAGGAACAAACATATAATAATTAAATACGATTTTTAGAAACAAGTTCAGCGTCAACCACCCGTAAAGTTTACTTTAGTGAATGAAGAAAGTTGTAAGAACGAATGATTTTAAAGTTGACCACAGATGATGTATCAAATCAAAAAGTGAAAATCAACAGTTCTAACAGCAATGTTACTAGTCTCATTAAATGAAATCAAATTAAATGGAATCCGATACGGTATAATTGAGATGAAAGTCTACCGAATAAGTTATTTTATATATACCATTTTTCACAAAATTACCATTGATTGAAACAAACAAAACTATACTTAAAATTTTTCTGTGTTGGCAACAAGATAGAAACAGAAAGCGGGAAAAAATAAATTTGCGAAATGACATCAAACCTTTTTAGTAGGTATTCGTAGAGTTACGAGGACTCATTGCAATAATTATAATACCTACAATTTTCTTGCTGCTTGTACGCAGTCACAAATAGAGATGGGCGTCGGGTAAATACCCAAAGGGTAAATATCCATGTAAATTCAAACAGTTCAAATCAGATTATAATTTACGACACACTAGCGAATCACACACTCACACAACTCAACGATACGGAACGCTAACAGTTTCTATCCACATGTTGTTCGTACGATGTCCAATGTTTCGATGATCTCGAAAGCTCTGCTCACACCGCTTTTTGTAGATGTTGCTCTTGTCTCCCCACGAACTCAGGCTAGACTCTGTCTAGCGCCACGAGATGGCGCTAACGTTTCGAATAGTCAAACGAATGACTCCGACACGGCCATCCTGCTATACACACGTCCTCGTGTGCTAATCTGTAAAGAAACATACCCGCAAAGTATCACATAGCTCGGCCACTCCTGACCACATTTTTGGTACAGGCAAAAACACAATGAAAACTCGAACAAGCTAACAATACTAGAGTTCAGAGCATTACCCACTATTTGATTCCCAAATATCAAGGTTACAATAAAAAGAATCGACTAAGATGCATGTGTCTCATACTATCTAGTAACCTACAGTTACTCAACTCGTCAAATTAATTTGTGCATTCCCATCGAATCGCCAAGTCACTCCTGGACTATAAGGTTTCTCACACAACACACACAAAACACACACAACTTAATCTCTACTCTGTTTACCAACACTGCTTTAAAAACGATGACTGCTATATTCTTAGCACAATCAATAATTTTTATTTTCACTTTTATATTAAATAACGCGTTTTAAAGCTTATTGCCAAGTGTTTTGCACGTGCAGTCTGTGGACAAACTATACTCAGCGGGCTATCAGCGCCCTACGGGTCTAATTTACTAACGGGTTCAGGATGTTGATGGGGCTGCCCCATTTCTGCAGGGCATCAGGTATGTTTGCACAAGCACACGTCGATGGCTTCTACGCCATCGTCAAACTGAAATCTGCCTCTTTGCTCTGCAGAGTGAGGGAAAGCTCCAAATCCATCCTGAACACCATAGCGGGGAGGTGCGAGTCTCGTCTATTAGGTGATGTTGTTCGAAGATGTATTTCGAACAACAGCCTTATCTCCAAATAGATAATAAGGTTACTAACATAGGTACCTACCTACAAGTTATTTTTTTGTTTACTAACCCATATGGATGTTGCTTATCCGAAATAAAGATTATTTTATTTTATATTCCAATGCAGACATGTATTTCTTATGTATACCTATTAATGCAATACGTAAAGCAAAGCATTTTTTTGTACCTAACTTAAACAAAATTTTTATTTCATGGCAATATTAAAAGTTCAGCTCAGCCAAAAATCATGAAGTCAAGCCTGAAAATAAAACCATGCCATGATTATTTTTCATCGTCAATAAACTATCAGTTTATTTTATTCTGTTTGTCTAAATAGGATAAAATAAACTGATTTTCTTTTAAGATCTCATCTCGATCGTATCTCTCACTGACGTATACTGACTGATCTAATGGGTGGTCCATTAGATCAGTCAGTATTCGTCAGTGAAAAATACACAACAAAACTAACTTTTAAACTGATAATTTATTTCAAACTAGCTTCTGCCCACGGCTTCGCCCGCGTGGATGTCGGAAATTATCCCACGGGAACGTGCTATCCTAATAAAAAGTATGTCCTTCCCTAGGATGCCATCTATCTCTTTGCCAAATCAGAAGTTCAGTGGTTTATGTGTGAAAATGTAACATACAGTTTCAAGTTTAAATCCTCCCCTTAAAAACCGAATTACCCCTTTTTGCCCCGTCAGGGGTAAATTTTCGACAACTTTACATACTTATTATTAATTATTTTCTGTCAAAACTATTAATACTGAGTTTCGAGATAATTGGACCGCACATTCAATTACTTCCACACAAACTTCAACACCTCTATATCCCCCTTTGAGGGGTAGTTTGAAAAACTTATAATAATAAACTTAATTACTTACGTAAGCGAGTATTCTTGCCAAGTTTCAAGTTTACTAACCTAATGAAGAAGATTTTTCATATAAACTGTATCCCTGCTTTTTAACCCCACAAGGGTGGAATTAAAACAAATCGTTAGGGATGTATTTATAACTTGACTCAAAGATTATTTTTACTAATTTTCGAGTTAATCAAGCCATGCAGTAAAATCCTCCCCTGTAAAATTGACTACCCCTTTTCAGCCCGTCACTGGTAATTTTCGAAAAACCCTGATACACATTATTCTTTACTTTCCATCGTAGGTATAAATAGTGAGTTTCGAGATAATCGGACCGCGCGCTAAAATCCTTCCATACAAACTTTGAAACCCCCCAATCCCCTTTTAGGGAGTAGTTTAGAAAAACATAAAATGGCAAACTTCATAATTTACTTAGATTAGTATTGGTGCCAAGTTTCAAGTTTATTAACTCAAGGAATAAGATTTTCCATACAAACATGGAATTTCGAAAAACGAAAAAATGCCGATTAGTCGGCCGACTAATCGGCATTTTGAAAACCGATTACTCGGCTAGTCGGTTAGTCGGCAAATACTATAGTCGGCCCATCTCTAATCTTAAGATAAAATATTATAGTATCTTAGCCGTGTGCAGCGCCCCTTAGTTCACTAACTGCACACAGCTAAGATACACAAATAACACACGATACACAAATAATAAGTTTGTCGTTGGTTACGTCACCCGCAGTGGAGTTCACTCCTCCACGTAACCTACGACAAACTTATTATTTGTTGTTGGTACAGTAATCGGGTCTAGGAATCGAACCGCAAAATTAAGTTTGTTTTTATTGTATATACTTTTCCGGGATAAAAAAGTACCCAGTGTGGTGCCAAGGATATTAAAGAATAATTATACCAAGTTTCATCAAACAGACAGACAGACAGACAAAAATTTTCTTAATCACATTTTTGGGTTCGGTGTCGGTCTAGTAACACCCCCTGCCCTTTATTTTTTGATATTTTCAATATACCGAATTTTCACTTCTACAGATTTATTATAAGTAAAATATATGTAGATAATAACTACATTGCCTACGATCGTTGACTCCGAATCTTTTATCATCAAATGTTTTTTTTTGTGGTTTATCATATTTTGATATCGATAAACGTCTGCGGAGTTTTGCGAACTACCTAATTTAATTTGACTTTGTATACCTACCTACTTGTACAATAATATGCAGGGTGGCAGGGACATCGACGCGCAAACTGTAACCATGGTAACAGCGGGGTAATTTTGTAATCGCAACACATTAACAGTAGGAATGGCTTTCATTTTGACTGTTCAGTAACATTCATTTAGTTATTTACGTTGTTTAGCAGATTTTTATTCCGACGTATGAAGCAATGGATTAACAATATCCTTCAAAGGGATTGAGATTGATAGTGTGGATAGTGTGTTTCGCAAATGCGCTGGTTGCGCGTCGATATCACTGCCTGTACCTATATGTTTTAGTGTTATTAGATTGTATATTGTATATAAGATTAGTGCGAAATGTATTTAGGGTAGATATAGGTTATGTTGATAAGTTAAAGAGACAAACTGCAAGATTTATTGATCGAATATTATTCTTCAGTCCTAAACTTATACAGTTTCAGCTAACGAAGGAATAAACACCAAATTATCAGTGTTATCCCAGCAGCTTATTTACACACGAATTACATCACTGCACTGTAGTTTTCATACAATTTTAGTGGTTTTGAAATTGAATGTGTCAATCAGAGCGTGCTTAAAGCAGGTGATTTTTTTGTGTAAATAAGAACTAAATTGTTAGCATATAAATGGAGAGCGAAGCACTTATCGCCTGTAACTTCTCGGTAGAACGAAACACCGTGTTTCCCAGCCACGTGAACCACTTAAAGTAACATCACGCACTTTTACCCCACAGGATTGGGCAGAGGTACAGACGCCAGCACATCAAGCTACTACAATCTGTCAAATTTCTTTAATAGATTTTCAACTTTATCGCTAAAGCATTAACGTTCAAGGTTGATTGTGAAAATACAGTTTCGGGTAGCTTGACCTGCTAGCGTCTGTACTTACATAGAGTTGATACATCCACATTTTGCCAGTTATGTTGAAGTCCCATGTAATAGGGGTATCTGGGCACGAATCCAGACTCCAAGCTGCTACTGAGCATATCCTGATGAAAAAACCAAGCAACAGTTTGACCAACCTAAGAACCGAACCCAGGGACCTCATGCTCAGCAGTAGCGATTACGACTAAATCACCAACGAGCCATTTGAATCACTTGACATCTACATATACATATATACTCTCGATGATATTATAATCATGACTGGTTTCTGGAACCAGGTTTTTAATGATTAAATTACCAAACCTGTGCTTGAGTCATGGTCAAACCAAATATTTAAGATGACCTCTGAACTTTTTAACATTCTGTTGAAATATTGCTGTTTTTAACCGACCACAAAAAAAGGAGGAGGTTCTCAATTCAGATGTTTATATATATTTTTTATGTAAGTATGTTCGGACATAACTCCGTTATATATGAACGGATTCGCAAAATTCTTTTTTTCAAAAAAGTTATCAAATTCCTGAGCTATTTCTACATCTGAGTTAATGGGGCCATCTATAAATTAAATTCAGTATTACACTGTTTTTTCCTACCTCTTTCATTATTTATTATTTGCTATACTCCATTTATAATAGCATTAGAAAAAAGAGGCTCGTAGAAGCAGCAATTTAAAACATTTTAATTCAAAATTATGATAAAGCAACTGGCGAAATTCAAATTTTCTTGCGTTTTTTGCAATTTGCAGGTCAGTGTAAGGTTGTATCTTAATCAAAATAATATGATGCGTGACAATAAGAAATATGTAGGTAATAATACAATTTTAACCTTAAAAATCATCAATACCTACATCCCTTTAAGTTAGAATTGCTCCGGATTCGTCTGATTTCGCGAGCTACTGCAGCGCATCCACCTTAATTAAAATTGTTTTAACAAATATGGACGTATAATATAAACAAAATAAAAATAATATTTTAAAATTATGCTTTATTTATAGTAACGTCTTCATCACACATTACAAACTTACAAGAAAATGAATGAATGAAACAACCAATCACTATTTTTATTTAAAAATTAAGATTAATGGAAATAATAATCATTTTTTTATATTTTATTTTAAATAACAACTTACAACACAATAGGTTGGTGACATTCTTCGTCTTCATCATCTAATTTAGTCACTATCATCTGATGATGAAGATGAAGAAGTTTCACCAACGTTAATTTTTTAGGTCGGTAGAATTATAGTGAAACGAATAACGTTCCAGGTATTGTTCATCCCTGCTTCTTTTAGGTTTTTAGCATTGACACTGTAATTTTAAATTGGAGTTAAATAATATAAATAAATGAAAGCCACATAATTTCATAAGATAAATAGTTAAAATGGTTACAAATAAGTGTGACAGCTGCTGTAAAAATAGATCACAATAAATTCGGCGTCTATCGTAATGTATCAATGTTTATTGTACTTTTGTTACAAAGTGTGCATTAAAAATAACCTTTTTTAACTTCTTTCTAATGCTATTGTAAACTCTTTGGCACACACTTTTAAAAGTTTTTGAATATTTTGCAACATACTGAAGAAAGTTTGTATTATTCATATTTTGGTTTAAGCCCCACTATAAGATAAGATAAATACCACATAAGATAAATAGTTAAAATGGTTACAAATAAGTGTGACAGCTGCTGTAAAAATAGATCACAATAAATTCGGCGTCTATCGTAATGTAACAATGTTTATTGTACTTTTGTTACAAAGTGTGCATTAAAAATAACCTTTTTTAACTTCTTTCTAATGCTATTGTAAGCTCTTTGGCACACACTTAATAAAAGTTTTTGAATATTTGGCAACATACTGAAGAAAGTTTGTATTATTCATATTTTGGTTTAAGCCCCACTTAGGTAAAAGGAAGCCAGATGATGATGAGGATGACTTGACTTTGCATCGAGTACCTGCACTGGTACCCCGAATCTTTCCCACAAATAGATATCGATACTCTGCACTAGGCTTAACATGTTGATTGGCAACAATATTTATTAAGACGATTTAAAACCTATTCCAAAAATTAAAGATACAGTCTGTATATAGTGTAGGTATAGATATCACATCATTGTTATTTAAGAATTCAGGAAAACCTTCCAATGCGTGTCGGACCACGCTCAAAGAAAGGTTGGAATGAATTTATCTCTAGCACCATGGATATCTATGCCAAGAACAAACATAACATTGTAGTGGAAAACCATGTTTCCATTATATTATGCTAATGTATGGCATTAGCACTTTAAAGCTTAATATTTCACAAACGGAACTCTGAACCAAAAAATTGTTTACTCAAACCCGCAATATTTTTGAAAGACCTATCCAACGATACCCTTTGGGGTCTTAAAAAAGGCCATAGAAAAGGGAGGATCCTCCGACCAGATGGGCGGTATGACGCGAAGTTCGCATGTGGCGTTGTAGATACCGTGTAGCGGTATCTACAACGCCACATGCGAACTTTATGCCTCATGCCGTCATGGTTCATCGGGCAGTTGCCCGCCAGACACAACACCCGTCTGGTCGGAGGATCCTCCCTTTTCTATGGAGGATGAGTGAACTTTACACCCTGTTCCTCATACCTCTATAACACAATCTACCAATGAACTTCCCTTAGTACTGTCACCTACACTGTAGTAAATTGACGACTGCTACAAAATAAATGCACTGTCGAATTCAAACCGTTTTCAAAGACATTGGGTGTACCTATGGGCTATTGTTCTTTGAAATCACATGCACATCCGAATGTTGGCTACTGCAAGCATTAAACCTCAGGGGGCTAATTTGGTTCATTGATTTGAGTGACAACATATAACAGGAACTATAATACTATGAACCACCCAAAGATCCACAAAGGCGTTGTATTGATATCAATGTAATCGTTCAAATATTTTTGAAATCTTTATCACCCATAATTTAGGAAAATCTACTATTTATTAAAATTGGATAATAAACAATATTGTAAAGATCACAAAAACCTGATTCGCATACAGAAACAAATGACGTTATTTTTAGGGTTCCGTAGTCAACTAGTAACCCTTATAGTTTCGCCATGTCCGTCTCTCCGTCCGTCCGCAGCTTAGCTCACAGACTCGCAGTACTAGAAAGCTATATTTTTTTTAGACTTCCTCCCTACACGTTAAGTGGGGATATTCTTTTTTCTGGTCTACCCCTTGGTGTGGGGTATCGTTGGTTTATAAAAATATTGCGGGTTTGTGTAAACAATTTTTTGGTTCAGGGTCCCGTTTGTGAAATAATAGGGGCTAAAGTATGAAATTGCCGTTTTATTGTAATAGGTACTTCGAATTGACATAGAACCTTCATGGTTTGAGATTTTTGAGTGAAACTTTTTTCACGTGGTATCTACCTATGAAAAAAAAAACCCTTCCCTTTCCTTTTAAAAAATGTGCAACATTCGATCATCGACTTTCAGTTGTTTTTTTTATTCAGCTTAGACAAGAAAGATGGATACTTCGAAAATTCGAGTTATTTTTGAATACGAGTTCCTATGCGGAACTAACGCGGCAGAAACAGCTCGCAATATCAATGTTGCGTTTGGAGAGGAGACTGCTAATATGAACGCGGGTACATATTTGAATATCGAACTTTAAAATACCTACGTGTAAAATGTCAACGTTCAAAACATCGAAAATTTAAAAATCGATTATATCGTAATATCGAAAATTGTTATACCTAAGCTTAAAATGTCTAACATTGAAATGCCGAGTGATAAAAATATCTAATGACTAGCTTCTGCCCGCGGCTTCGCCCGCGTGGATGTTGGAAATTATCCCACCAGAACGTGCTAACAGGATAAAATGTATGTGCTTCCCCATGATGCCATCTATCTCTATGCCAAATCAGAAGTTCAGTGGTTTAGGCGTGAAAATGTAACATACAGTTTCAAATCCTCCCCTTAAAAACTTAATTATCCCTTTTTGACCCGTCCGTCAGTGGGAAATTTTCGACAACTTTACATACTTATTATTAATTATTTTCTATCAAAAGTATAAATACTGAGTTTCGAGTTACTCGGACCAATTCAATTCGGATTCAATTTCTTCCACACAAACTTAACACCCCTATATCCCCCTTTGAGGGGTAGTTTTGAAAAACTTATAATGATAAACTTTTTTACATAGGCACGTATTCTTGGCAAGTTTCAAGTTTATTAACTAAATGAATAAGATTTTTCATATAAACTGTATCCCCCGCTTTTCACCCCCACATGGTTGGAATTTTGAAAAATCGTTTGGGATTGTTCATAACTTGATTCAAAGATTATTTATACCAATTTTCGAGTTAATCAAGCCACGCATTACCTATAATCCTCTCTTGTAAAATTAACTACCCCTTTTCAACCCGTTAGGGGCAGATTTTCGAAAAACCCTGATACATGTTACTCTTCATTTTTGGTCTTAAGTATAAGCACTGAGTTTAGAGTTAATCGGACCGCGCATTCAAATTATTCCACACAAACTTCAACACCCCTATATTCCCCTTTGAGGGGTAGTTTTGAAAAACTTATAATGATAAACTTTATTACTTACTTAGGCGAGTATTCTTGAAAAGTTTCAAGTTGATTAACCTAAAGAAGAAGATTTTTCATATAAACTGTATCCCCGCTTTTCACCATGCAGTAAAATCCTCCCCTGAAAAATTGACTACCCCATTTCAGCCCGTTAGGGGTAGATTTCCCTGATACACATTATTCTTTACTTTCAATATTAGGTATAAATACTGAGTTTCGAGTAAATCGGACTGCGCGCTAAAATTCTTCCATACATACTTTAAAACCCCCCAATCCCTTATTAGGGGGTAGTTTAGTAGAAAAAAAACTGACAATCTTCATAATTTATTTAGATAAGTATTCGTGCCAAGTTTCAAGTTTATTAACTCAAGGAATAAGATTTTTCATACAAACGAATTCCCCCCTTTTCACCCTCTTAGGGGTGGAATTTCGAAAAATCCTTTCTTAGTGGATGCCTACTCTTCATGAAGAACACACCCTCCAAATTTCATGTCTGTAGGACCAGCGGTTTAGGCTGTGCGTTGATCTATCAGTCAGTCAGTCAGTCAGTCAGGACTTTGAATTTTATATATATAGATTAAAAATATCGATAATCATTATACCTAAGTTCAAAATGTCAACATTTAATACACTTTAGTTTAGCGGTCCCACGCAGTGGCGTGCACACAGTTTTAAGACAGGGTAGGCAGAAAATTGTACTCACCAAAAATACTACACGTTGGTTTTGGTTCGTCGTCTTGTCGATTGATGATGTAGGTAATTGCCAAATGCCAACTCAAATATCCATAGATTGACTGATTTTATAGACATATCAATTTACGGATATTCGAAGTGGCCTTTCGGCGAGTTTGTTTGATGTTTGGTAATGTTTGTGTGATTTCCAAAATTTAAATAAAATCAAGAAAAGAAAAAGATAAGATGAAGAAGAAGATGAAGATGAAGATTTTTCATTGAAAAGATAGTGGTGTGAGTATACTAAGTATATAGGATTGTTTTATTTGTATATTAAATCTACACGCCTATCTTTCTGTAAGAATATCTGCAATATGGAATCGTAAAAGTTGGGAAGGCGTTTTATTTCCGTAAGAAGGTTTTTTTCTATTGAAATCGTGGAAAGATCTGTAAGTCGTTGCTGGCCTTGTGTATTTCTTAGAGCCAAACCACACGAGCGGCGCGGCTGCGGCGCGGCGCCTGAGCGTCGCCGCTGCGGTTTTCTACATACAAAAATGCATTGTAGCCACATGGCGCCGTGCGGTGTGCTCCGGCGCCGCGCCGCGCGCGCATCGGAATCGAGACGAGGCGGGGAGGGGTGTAAACAGAGCGGAGCCGGAGCGGCGCCGCTCGCAGTTGTTGCGTAGCGATGGGCAACCCCTCATTTTGCCGCCGCTGCGGCGCCGCCGCGGCTCCGTAGAACGTTGCGACGCCGCTCTGCCCATGTGGTCGCCAGCGCGGCGAAATGGCTTGCGGTGCGGCGCCGCACCGCCCGTGTGGTTTGGCTCTTAGGTAGGTGTGTATACGTTTTAGCGACGAGAATGACCTTTCGGTTGAAGTACTGCTCGCGGGAACTGTAACAATTAATTTTGCCAAAAGCAGTACTTCGGGAAAAACTGTATTTATGTTATTTTCGTAAAAATGTTCTATAATTTTGTAAATACTAAGGTTTTTGAATTCGGCAGATTTATAAACACATTTGAGCTCATTGATAAGGCGGTCTAAGTTAAAGTCGTATAATTTATAAACATTTACGAATTGCGATACTAATTCAACCGGAAAATTGTCATTATATTTATTGAAATTTTCGCGAACAAGTAGTCCAAAAAATTTTAACTCTCAGTTTTTATATCGGTCGCGACATTCGATGGATATATTGTCTTTTCAATAAAATGTGCTTAAAATTGGTTTTCGCGTCCACAACATTACGTTTTTGTTTTTGCGGCCCTGTGATTATTTTTACGCCTTCAAAAATTAATTAAAACCTAGATCTGAATGATTCCAAAAACGATTCAAAGTCCCTAATTTTTTTAATGCAATAAGTCACATCTGATGTCTTTTTTTGCATAATTTCGTAAAGCACATCAGTTTCTGCGAATATTTCGTTAAACACATGAAGTAAAAACTGGAATTGAAAGTCTTATAAATTGTGTAACAAATACGAAACTTGACTTAATGTCTCACCATCCCAAGAGTCTTCGTTTTCAGCCATATCCTCAAATAAATCAATTAAATGTAAATAAGAATTGAAAATTACATTTACAGTACCTACACGAATTGTAAGTCCATCGAGTGTCAACAAACGAAACAAAATAAAGGATTACTGCAATGATCTAAAATATCATTGGATTACTGTCTAAGCAACCTGTCAGCCAATGATATGAATCATATTGTTTTGTATTGAATTTACGATTGACTTTACCTTTAGTTTGTATTAATTGCAAATCCGGTGTAGGACGACCTATCTCGATAACTTGTTTTTTTTCACTAAAAGATAGTTTTGAAAACGCGTCATATTTTATTTTATCAATACACACACCATCTGAACAACTTTCACAGACAATATTATCCATTTTTCACATTTTCACTCTAATCACAATGTTATAATCATAAATATCTGATAGCGTAAGTCACAAACACAACACACATCAAACAATAATGGCTACTATATTGACTATTGAAATTACGTAGTAAAAAGGAAAATTAATACGACAAAAAAATGATGGCCATCTAAATATATAAAATTCAATGAAACAATGTTACTTCTTAAAATATTCGCATTGCATAGCAAACTTTCGTCGGAAATGTTCGGTTAGGATCGTAATTTTTCGTGTTAGCTTTATAGAACAACTCGAACAAGACACTGGCTTTTCATGCAGTTGTGTGCGTGATTTTTGTCATTGTGTGTCAGCAAAGCCCACGTAGCTATAGGAACGCACACACATAAAAATACGCATGACGACGAGTTTCCACGGAGCACACATACAAAATATTCAGAGACGAATAGTTTGTGTCTTTGCCGTTGCAAAGGCGAGGTGGCGCTAGTGCAGTAAACTGTATCGATCTTAATGATAACACCGGCACTCGATAGGTGGAGCTGATTTATGATTTAAGATTTTTATGTTGTTTTGTTTATTGATAAAATAATATTAGATCTATTATCAGAACTATGTGAACTATGACACTGCCTACCCGCAGTGTCTTTCTGTCTTTATGAAACGCACGCCACTGGTCCCACGCGAGCTTATCGACGTCGAAGGTTTTAACGCTCACCAGGAGGGCGTTAAAGCCACCTCCGCCTCAGCTCGAAATTCAAATATGTACGCACCATGCGATTTTGGTTTAAACGCTTTCGTGATGGAAACTTATATTTGAAGAACGAACCACGTGGAAGACCTTCCACACAGGTGAATAACAATGAATTGAAAGAGATGGTAGAAGCCGATCCGAGCCAAACTACCCAGGAATTAGCGGCATGGTTTAACGTTACCTTACCAACAATATTGAGTCATTTGAGTCAAATCAAGAAAATAAAAAAAAATATGAGAAATGGGTGCCTCATGATTCAGTCATGATTTGACTGATCTGCAGAAAGAAACGCGTGTTGCCTTGTTTAATCGATACAGAAATGAAGGAATATTGGATCGAATCGTGACATGTGATGAAAAGTGGATTCTTTACGATATCCGTACTTAAGCAAAAAATGCAATAGCTGACCCCAGATCAAACGCCGCAACAGTGTCCTAAAGCAAAGCTTACCAATAAAAAGGTAATGGTAACTGTTTGGTGGTCTCAGCATGGTGTTATTCACTATAGCTTTCTCTGATCTGGTCAAGCAATAAGGGCAGATGTCTACTGTGCCGAACTCCGAACAATGATAGCAAAACTAGCAGTGAAACAGCCCCGACTCATGAATCGATCTTCACCATTATTGCTCCATTACTTACCTATAACGCGAGACCTCATACAGCACGAGAAACCGTTTTAACTCTAAGTACAGGAACTGCAATTAGAAACCATTCGTCACCCTCCGTATTCGCCAGACCTTGCTCCAACGGACTACCATTTTTTTTTCGTGATTTGGACAATTTTCTATGTGATAAAAAGTTTTCTTCTCAGGAGGCAGTACAAAATACTTTCATACAGTTTGTCGAATCTAGATCGCGAGATTTCTATCGCAAAGGCATAATTGACCTTCTTATTAGATGGCAGCAATGTATAGATAATAATGGTAATTATTTTGATTAAATAAATATGTTAAACTAGCTTCTGCCCGCGGCTTCGCCCGCGTGGATGTCGGAAATTATCCCACGGGAACGTGCTAACAGGATAAAATGTATGTGCTTCCCGAGGATGCCATCTATCTCGCGGGCCCGTTGTGGCTAATTACAATAGAAAACCAATTCTGTGTCATTAGTGGTGATTAAGAGGGTACCTATATGATATATTTACCTAAGTACCTACCTAATTTTAAAAAAAACTCAATAACAGAAAATAAAGTACCTACCTACCTAAATAAACCTATTTCTGATGATAACTAATCTAAACTCAATAAATAAGCAAAATCCCTAAAAACTAATATCTATACGAATGACTAATCTTATCTAACAGTATATTATAATATAACCTACGGTCACTACGTACACTATCAAATATACTACCTACCTATACTTTAAAATTAAAATATATACAGACCTACGACTTATAAAAATAAACCTAAATAACTCTAAAAACTAAAAGGAATAAAAAGGTCGCACTGAAAAGCATGGTTTAGAATTGCAAGTAGCAATTAAAATAAGAATAAGAACGAACGCTCGCCACGCCACTCGACACGTAAGTAAGTACGTCCGTTCAAATCAAAAGTTCAAAAAATTTAATGCCATAGATAAGGATAAGTACTGACGTAATGCGCGCGCGGCCTTTTATTGTATATACTTTTCCGGGATAAAAAGTACCCAGGATATTAAAGAATAATTATACCAAGTTTCATCGTAATCGAACCGGTAGTTTTTGCGTGATGCCTGAACAAACAGACAGACAGACAGACAAAAATTTTTTTAATCACATTTTTGTGTTCGGTGTCGGACTAGTAACACCCCCTGCCATTTATTTTTTTGATATTTTCAATGTACAGAATTTTCATTTCTCTGAACTTTTGTAACATTCTGTTGAAATATTGCTGTTTTTTATTAGCTGTCGTCTAGCTAGTTAACAGAAAATGTCAAGATAATAGCACAGTTCCAACTTACAAAATTAAAATACACATAATAGTAATACGTCTTCTTCCCATATCGCGTAAGAGAGGACGAACCTGTTGCCATCATAACGGGTCTGTGATGAATACCTATATCTTAAAAAAAAGTGTTTTGTTAAACATAAACACTAGCGCGAGAAAATCTAATAACACGAGTTCCTACAGTTGGTAGAATACGTTGAATAGAATAGAATACTCTTTATTATGTACAGACGCCAGCAGGTCAAGCTACTCGAAACTGTCAAATCTTCCCAATCAACCTAGAACCTTAATGATTTAGCGATAAAGTTGAAACTCTATTAAAGAAATTTGACAGATTGTAGTAAGTAGCTTGATGTGCTGGCGTCTGTACACCATACAAATTACGAGATGACACAATCTAGCAATGAACTTCCCTTAGTACTGTCACCTGCACTTTAGTAGTAACTTGACCTACGAAAACTGAAAACTACTGCTACAAAATAAATGTACTGTCGAATTCAAACCGTTTTCAAAGACATGCGGTTGGATGTACTTCTGGGCTATGTGTGCTTTGAAATCATACGCACATCAGAATGTTGGCTACTGCAAGCATTACGCCTCAGAGCCTCAGGGGGCAAGCGGGAGGAAACGCCAGGGTGTGACCATTGTGTGGATCGCCCGGAGGACACGGTGGAGCATACGGTGGAGGTCTGCCCGGCTTGGGCGGGGCACCGCCGTGTCCTCGTGGCGGCGATCGGCGGCGGCGATCTCTCGCGTCCGGCCCTGCTCCAGGCCATGGTACGGAGCGAGAGTGCATGGCAGGCCGTCACCTCCTTCTGCGAAGCAGTAATGCTCGCGAAGGAGGAGGCGGAGCGCGTGAAGGAGAGGCAAGCACTGCGCCCTCACCCCCTAGTCGCCGCAGGAGACGCCATGGACGGGAGTCAACAGACGACTCCCGGCCACCGTAGGCGCGGGCTTGCGGGCGGCGAGCAATGGGCAGCTCGCCGCCCGGTAAGGACCAGGCCCGGGTCGACGGCGCGTTGTGTTCCACGCGCGCCTCAAAGAGATGTCAGCACGAAGTGAAGGGGTCCGCTAGGGGCCGATGCCGCCAGGGTCGCGGGTTGTTCGAAAGAGATACCGTGGCCCCTGGCATAGGCAACAACTGAAGGAACACTGGTGGGTTTTAGTCAGTAGAAGTCTGACACGCCCTTTCGCTCAGCCCAGAGCGGGAGAGGTCATAAAAAAAGGGCCTCAGGGGGCTACTTTTTCATTGATTTGAGTGACAACATAGTAAAACAAGGAACTATAACAATTATGCATTATGAACCACCCAAAAATCCACAAAGGCGTTGTTTTGATATCAATGTAATCGGTCAATTATTTTTGAAATATTTAACACCCATAATTATAATTTAGGAAGATCTGCCAAGTATTAAAATCTATATCTATTCTATACTTATAATAAATCTGTAGAAGTGAAAATTCTGTACATTGAAAATATCCAAAAAATAAATGGCAGGGGGTGTTACTTGACCGACACCGAACCCAAAAATGTGATTAAAAAAATTTTTGTCTGTCTGTCTGTCTGTCTGTCTGTCTGTCTGTCTGTCTGTTTGTTCAGGCATCACGCAAAAACTACCGGTTCGATTACGATGAAACTTGGTATAATTATTCTTTAATATCCTGGGCACCACACTGGGTACTTTTTATCCCGGAAAAGTATATACAATAAAAAACAAACTTAATTTTGCGGTTCGATCCCTATACCCGATTACCACTGTCTGTACTGTACCAACCGCAAATACTAAGTTTGTCGTAGGTTGGGTCACCCGCAGTGGAGTTCATTTTTATTCCTTTTAGTTTTTAGAGTTATTTAGGTTTATTTACAAGCATTAGGTTGCTTAGCTTGGGACTAGATGGCGCTGCGCTGTGTGAAATGTCCAGGGATATTTATTTATTTATTTTTATATGAGTCGTAGGTATAGATTTTAATTTTAAAGTATAGGTAGTATATTTGATAGTGTACGTAGTGACCGTAGGTTATTTTATATCTAATACTGTTAGGTAGGTTTAGTCATTCGTACCTATAGATATTAGTTTTTAGGGATTTTGCTTATTTATTGAGTTTAGATTAGTTATCATCAGAAATGGGTTTATTTAGGTAGTTAGGTATTTAATTTTCTGTTATTGAGTTTTTTTTTAAATTAGTTAGGTACTTAGGTAAAGATATCATATAGGTACCCTCTTAATCACCACTAATGAGACACAATTGGTTTTCTATTGTAATTAGCCACAAAGGGCCCGCGACATAGATGGCATTCTGGGGAAGCACATACATTTTATCCTGTTAGCACGTTCCCGTGGGTAAATTTCCGACATCCACGCGGGCGAAGCCGCGGGCAGAAGCTAGTTGGATAATAAATAAACAATATTGGTGGTAAGGACTAAGGATCACAAAAACCTGAAGGCCAATTCCCGTAATTAAAAATGTTCAAAATCTAGTCGCAATCTCATCTCAGCGACAACCAATGTCAAATACTTGTCAAAAATCTAGGGAAATTAGAGGTATTTTTGACAGATTGAGACTGAGATCAGACTGTGAACGTTCTTAAAATTACGAGAATTGCCTCTCTGTTATGCATACAGGAAAAGAATCTCATGTTTCCTCAATTCTTAAATAACAATGATGTAATATAGCTATACAGACTGTATCTTTAATTTTTTGAATTGGTTTTAAATCGTTATAATAGATATTGTTGCCAATCAACATGTTAAGCCTAGTGCAGAGTATCGATATTATTAGGTATTGAGATGCGAATATCAAGATTCAGGGTACCTACCAGTGCAGATACTCGAGGCAAAGTCAAGTCATCATAATCATCATCTGTCTTCCTTTTTTTAGGGTTCCGTAGCCAAATGGCAACGGAACCCTTATGGATTCGTCATGTCTGTCTGTCTGTCTGACTGTCTGTCTGTCTGTCTGTCTGTCTGTCTGTCTGTCCGTCCGTATGTCACAGCCGCTTTTTTCCGAAACTATAAGAGCTATACTGTTGAAACTTGGTAAGTAGATGTATTTTGTGAACCGCATTAAGATTTTCACACAAAAATAGAAAAAAACAATAAATTTTGGGGGTCCCCATACTTAGAACTGAAACTCAAATTTTTTTTTTCATCAAACCCATACGTGTGGGGTATCTATGGATAGGTCTTCAAAAATGATATTGAGGTTTCTAATATCATTTTTTTCTAAACTGAATAGTTTGCGCGAGAGACACTTCCAAAGTGGTAAAATGTGTGTCCCCCCCCCCTGTAACTTCTAAAATAAGAGAATGATAAAACTAAAAAAAATATATGATGTACATTACCATATAAACTTCCACCGAAAATTGGTTTGAACGAGATCTAGTGAGTAGTTTTTTTTTAATACGTCATAAATCGTAACGTAACGGAACCCTTCATGGGCGAGTCCGACTCGCACTTGGCCGGTTTTTTAACTATGTGGGGTTCTAGTCTAACCGAATATAGCTGAATAGAGTGGTAGTATCATCATCATTTCACCCAGAAGAGGTCTACTGCTGGACATAGGCCAAGCGTCACCACATCGACCGACCCTGTGCTTCTCGCATCCAATGGATTTCCGTATATCAAATACGAAGGCGACACTGAAAGTTTTTAGAACTGGCCACTTGTAAACGATTTAAAAAAATAAGTTCAAATTTTGAAAATGGAACTCTTTGCCAATAATATTGGCGCCGATTCCCTTGTTCACAAACTAAACTAAATTTAAGTTCAGTGCATCTTTTTCTTTCTATTTCACTAAGAAAAGGACAGAAGATAAAATATTAGTTTAGTCCTGTCAAATTAAGATACTCCATAGACAGTTTAGACGTGATTAAAAACATGGCTACCAAAAATACGTCAATTTATGTCAGGCGCTGACTAAAGCTTTGTGCCCGGTGGATACCTCATAATTTGACAGAGGCCCAAAAGTTCCGTCGTGTTGATTGGTGTCGTGAAATGGTTCAAAGATTTTAATGGAGGTGACTCAAATGCAGTGTTCGACATATTTATGGGTGACGAAAGCTGGATTTATTGTTATGATCCTGAAACTAAGAGACAGTCTGCTGTCTGGGTGTTTTCTTCCGAGGAGTTGCCAA
Organism: Apamea sordens; assembly: GCA_945859715.1. Lineage (NCBI taxonomy): Eukaryota > Metazoa > Arthropoda > Insecta > Lepidoptera > Noctuidae > Apamea > Apamea sordens. The sequence continues at coordinate 7,274,935 of OX244002.1, forward strand.
CTAAAGTAAAGAGAGGTCGAAGCGTGGGAAAAAATATGGTGGCCTCGTTCTTCGGAAGGACAGGTCATTATAATAATAATAATGTTTATTCACAGAAAAAAATGTATATTATTTCACAAATTAAGTGCTTAGTCTACAGTTACTGTACACAAAAGTATTAGCATTTGGGGCCGAACTAGGCATAGCCTGTATTTTAGCCGTCAACGCCGATCCCCCAGAGTTACACATAAGTGTTGAAGTTATGTATTTTAATGAGCCCATGTTTAAATGTACGTGCCATTAGGCACGTACATTTAAACATGGGCTCATTATTAGAAAAAAGAAATGAATTAAGAAAAAAACTTACAAGTTAGGTAACATAGCGTGGCAAGTGTGAGAACAGTCCTCTCTTTGTGTAAGATGGCGGCTCGCATGAGTGAGTGTGAGAGGGTGTGTGAGATTGCGAACCCTTAGGACTGGTGTGGTTTTTTTTATAATAATAGATGCTGACTTTTTAAATGAGAACAAATTATTAAGTAGGGACTTGAAGCAATTTTTCTGTCTCTTCGTACTTGAGCTTTTGAAGGCAATCCCTAGGTAATCCCTTACTTTAGTTTTGCAGGATTTCTGAGTCAACGGGTATATGTTGAGAATTTTATTTAACTTGTTGTAGATGTAGGGGCCAATACGCGGGCCGAATCGGGTGCTGAATTTGGTTTTGAAAGCGATCAGTTGTGGGTAAACAAAGTGTTTTGTGCGTCTATTTAATACGAGTGGGTCGTAGTTTAGTTTCCTATGTTGCATCATTATTTGATTTAGAAGATAGAGCTGTCTTACGGATAGGACTCCACAAAATTCGTAAAGCAGCGAGGTAGGGAATAACCGTGTTTTGAAGGTGCAAACATTCAATATGGATTAAGGGGAACTCCCTCATGCTGTTATGCAGTAACTTATGAGGGACTGGCAGAGCGCAAACTATATTCGCTTCATTACAGAGGGTTAGGCGACGTGTCTGAGAGTCTTAAAGATGTAGATCAATTTCCTGACTCTACCACAGAGAGATTTAGTGTGTTCTTTAAAATTGAGATGGTTGTCTATTGTAATGCTAAATAATAACAGCCGCACAGGTCGATCGGTCAGGTTAAGCTACGCTTGCCGCGGTTAGTCTGTGGATGGGTGACCATCTTTACATACCGAGACCCCTCCGTGCCTCGGAAAGCACGTTAAGCCGTTGGTCCCGGCTGTCATTCGTGGATCTTTGACAGTCGTTACGGGTAGTCAGAAGCCCGAAAGTCTGACAACCAGTCTTACCAAGGGGTATCGTATTACCCAGTAACTGGGTTGTGGAGGTCAGATAGGCAGTCGCTCCATGTAAAATACTGGTATTCAGCTGCATCCGGTTAGACTGGAAGCCGACCCCAACATAGTTGGGAAAAGGCTAAGCAGATGATGATGATGATTTCTATTGTAATGCCAAGGTATTTTATTGTTTTTACATGTTCTAGTTTAGAACAAGAACAGATTTCTTTAGAGACACACTCGTGTGGAAAGATATTAAGACGATCGTGATTAGGACCTGTGTTAGACCGTATGCTGAAGAAAATATACTTGGTTTTCTCGACATTTAAGGTTAGCACATTATCCCCGGGCCATTCCCTCACAGAGGCCTCTTCCCTCTTCGCATGTATTGGCAGAGAAATCAGAGCAGTATCATCTGCAAAAGAGATTATTTTGCCGTGGGGAATCTTGAGACTAGAGATCGCGAAAAAAAAATCAGCTGTTCCCTACATTTGTGTTCGCATAACTCGTCAAAATGTAGGGAGCAGCTGATTTTTGTTTTCGCGATTTCAGGTTTGGTCCTATAGTAAAAGTTGTTCATAATGATGAGTACAATTACCTCTTAAGAGGTTGTTGGTGTTTTACAAATAACCCTGTTTATGTTGGGGAAAAAGTTTCTTCGCATTTTTTAAGAAAATTCAAAACATTTTTTTAGTTTATTTACATTTAACTAAAGTATGTAGGTACCATTTTGTTCGATAACTTTTTGTCATCTTGTAGGTAGGGACATGATCCCATTGCTATAGAAATTTTGGGACTTCTGATCAAAATACTGCGACAAGTGGTTTTGGCAATCCTCTCGTGATGTTAACCTGACACTGCCTAATGAATTCTGAAGAGACCGAAACAGGTGGAAATCTGAAGGTGCAAGGTCAGGACTATACGGTGGATGCATTAACACCTCCCAGCCAAACTCTCTTAATTTTTGCTGAGTGGCTAAAGATGTGTGAGGTCTAGCGTTATCATGATGAAAAACCACACCCCTTCTGTTGATTAATTCCGGCCGCTTTCTCTCAACTTCTTGCTTTAATCTCATCAGTTGTTCGCAGTAGAGTTCAGAATCGATGGTCCTGCCTGGTGGTAACAGCTCATAATGAATAATGCCCTTCCAATCCCACCACACACACAGCATCACCTTGTTGCGAGTTAACCCGGGTTTCGCCACAGTCTGTGAAGCCTGACCGGCCTTTGACCACGACCTTTTTCGCACGTTCTTGTCGTACGTGATCCACTTTTCATCACCAGTTATCAGCTTCTTCAAAAATGGTTTGGTTTCATTACGTCGTAATAAAGAATCACAAATGAGTACACGGTTCATTAGGTTTCTTTCAGTGAGCTCGTGAGGTACCCAAATATCGAGCTTTTTTGTGTAACCAGTTTTTTTCAAATGCGCCAAAACCGTTTTGTGGTCAATTCCCAGTTCTTCAGCTACGTCGTAACTACTGATATGATCTTGCTCCACTTTTTCAAAAATGGCATCCATTTTATCCGTAATAGGGCGACCAGAGCGACGTGTATCTTTGACATCATAATTTCCGGATTGAAAACGCTTAAACCAAATTTGTGCTACTCTCACAGACACTGCACTAGGTCCATAAACATCGCAAATTTTTTTCGCGGCTTGCGTTGCATTTTTACCATTTTTTTAGTAAAATTTTGAAATGTATCGAATTTCTTCATTAGATTCACTCATCTTGACAGTGCGAAAAACAAATGAAAATCACACATTTTCCTAATTTGAATTTGGAATTATGTTCTTTAAAATTTAAACTTTCAATGATACCAAAACCATAATAAGCAGCCCAAATAAGCCAGATAGAAATAGTATAGCCAAAAAGATTTTATTACAAGTTCATACATAGTATAATGCGAAAAGACTTTTTCCCCAACCTAATATGTCTAGGTGTGTAATCAGCCTAATAATATAGTGAGAAATCTGCATAAATAATCTATGAATTCGATGAGTTGAGTTTGTAGCTATTAGTTATCATAAGAATGTCGCATGCGACGTCCGTGCAAATAAAAAGCTAGAGAACTTTTCGAAAATGTGGAATTGTGGTGTGACTGTCGTAGTTTGTGTGATGATAAGTGTTTCTTCTTCAGAATTGGTTAGACTTGGGAACATTTGGTTAGATTTCGAAGACGATGATACTGATACTTACGACGATGATGCATTGAGGTTGGATACCAATTTACGGAGGAATGACGATTATGACGGGGGGCTTGGGGACCAGACTGATATGGAAGAAAAGGAAGAGTATAATGATACTGAAACTTACGACAATTATGATACCGATTATACCGATTTATGGTGGAATGGTAATTCCGACATTTCAAATTCCGGTAAGCCCGGGCAGCCAGGACACCCAGGACAGCCAGGCCAGCCAGGATACCCAGAACAGGAACGACAACCCGGTCAACCCGGTGGACCTGGACAACCAGGTCAGCCAGGATACCCAGGCCAACCAGGGCAACCTGGTGAGCCCGAACAGCCAGGGCAACCTGGTAAGCCCGGACAGCCAGGATACCCAGGACAGCCAGGCCAGCCAGGATACCCAGAACAGGAAGGACAACCCGGTCAACCCGGTGGACCTGCACAACCAGGTCAGCCAGGATACCCAGGCCAACCAGGGCAACCTGGTGAGCCCGAACAGCCAGGGCAACCTGGTAAGCCCGAACAGCCAGGGCACCCAGGACAGCCAGGCCAGCCAGGATACCCAGGACAGGAAGGACAACCCGGTCAACCTGGTGTACCTGGACAACCAGGTCAGCCAGGATACCCAGGCCAACCAGGACAACCTGGTAAGCCCGAACAGCCAGGACACCCAGGACAGCCAGGCCAGCCAGGATACCCAGAACAGGAAGGACAACCCGGTCAACCTGGTGTACCTGGACAACCAGGTCAGCCAGGATACCCAGGCCAAACAGGACAACCTGGTAAGCCCGGACAGCCAGGACAGGAAGGACAACCAGTTCAGCCAGGATACCCAGGCCAACCAGGGCAACCTGGTAAACCCGGACAGCCAGGATTTCCAGGACAGCCAGGCCAGCCAGGATACCCAGGACAGGAAGGACAACCTGGTAAGCCCGGACAACCAGGAACATTTCGGACACCAGCAACCTATCTACCACCACCACCACCAACAACACGGAGGCCACCACCACCACCACCACCAACAACACGGAGGCCACCACCACCACCACCAACATGGCGGACACCGACACGGCCGCTACAGCCGCCACAATTTTCCAACCCATCCGTCCCTTATAACAGATTACATATAATTGCAAACCTGACTAGAGTTAGGAGGCACCTGGTACCACAAGGTAGATATTCATGCATGCAATAATTATCATTTCTTCTTAATTATGGTACGCACGTTCAGTAGGCCTAGCCAAGTTGACAATCTACAATCGTTAACGTTAATAGAAAACTAATCAAATGTATAGGAATTACATCATCTCAACGCTAAGTCACGTGGTCAGAACAAACGAATAGAAAATTCGTAGCCAAGTTTACTCGTTCAAAATGTTAGAATGAAATGTAATCGTTTCTACAACGTTGATCGCTACATCCCATACAAATGGTAGCCAAGTTACAGTTTTGACAAGCGCTATCGAAACGATGTCGAAGTTTTTGAACGATAGCTAAGCGATCGCCGAGACCCAAGAGTTAACGATAAAAATATGGTGTTTAGTATGATACAGCTGTGATACGACCGAGAAGTGTTTTGTTTATTTACCGTAATTTTGAACTATATTTACCATTTAGCATTTAAAATGCATACTTTAAATATGTTGTGGTGCGCTATTAACGAAGAAACATAAGTTAAAACTATTTCAGAGAAACAAAGGGTCTATTGATTAAGTAAAGAGTCAAACAGAATTGTATTGTTTGTTTCTACTTAATAGTCCTGTCGCGTATCACGTCATTGTTTATGTTTCAAACTTTCAAGTGCCTGAGTATGATAGATTTTCATAAAACAAAGGAAGAAATTTACGAAACAACTAATAATTTACATACCTTTCCATGAATTCCAATCAAGCTGCAAATTTTTCTGGGCTTGCTAGAGATCTAGATTCCATCGTATAAAAGTTATCACTTCATTTAAGGTATCTTTCATTCATATTATGCTGAATCATATCATAACATTCCGAGACACAGTAATGTTTAAAATTAAATTCTACACTGATATAATTAAACCAAATATAAATGAAGAACATTATTTCGCTTACTTTCAAAACACTTAAAAAACAATTATTTGCCCGCGCCGCGCAAAAAACACACAACCACAGACTAAAATAAACAACTGTGACTTTCACGTTAGTTTGACGTTTGTCAGAACGCTCACCATAGACTAAAGTATAGGTTTTTTCTAAAGACATTGTAGAATGAGCATTCGACTCAGTCGTGTCAACTTGGCTACCAACTTATCGTTTTCTAAAATCGCTTACGCCGAGGCGTTAACGATTGTAGAAAGAGATTAGATACGAAAAAAGTCGGGTTCGATGTCTGTGTCGAGCGTGGTTACTTTTTAAATCTTACTGATTTTCTTTAAGTAGTCCGAGTGGAGTCATGTGCAAAGTTTTAGTAAATTATTAAATTTCTAAATTCATCTTGTCCGTAAATAATGGTCCTTTAATAATTTTTCAAGTAATAGTAGTAATTACGTAGTTCAAAACTATTGTAGTACATTATAATTGATACAAAGATTCTAATGCAAACTATAATGAATGCCCCTCAAACGCATCATTACCACAAGATTGGGTTACCGGAACTGGTTTGGTGGTGTGTTTTACTCCAACCCTTATAGGTACCTAATTAAAAATTAAATATTGCAGGGGATGCAAAAAACAGGTGTCCGAACAACAAGACATGTGTAAAAAAATGCTGTCCTACAGGATATGGGTGGGACATATCGAAAAAAAAGTGTCGTGCTATACCTGATGAAGTCAACTCACCGGTGTGGAAAAGCTATTTACCCAGTGAAGAATTCAATGTTTCAAAATTTTATATTTTAGAAGGGCAAATAGACTGTTTACCTTCGTCAAAAGAGGAAAAGAAACAAGTGACTAACAAAACGCGACATTATCACCTACAAGCGGTAAGGATATAATTTTTAAATTTGCTAATCAATTAACAGAGGGGCAATTCTCGTAATTTTAAGAACGTTCACAGTCTGATCTCAGTCTCAATCTGTCAAAAATACCTCTAATTTGATGAGATGAGATTGTGTCTAGATTTTGAACGTTTTTAATTACGAAAATTGACCTTCAGGTTTACTCTCCGCCAAGCAGCAATACACCTAAAACTGTGACACGTAACTGTATTCCATCTTACACAAGTTTGAATACAATCTGGTGGAATGGTCTCGCTTCTTAAGTCAGCTTATACCATAATATTCATCATATTCATATTGAATGCTGAATGAACAATAGACAAATAAGTTTTCCTGGAAACTACTCCAGTCTACTTGGTTGCAGTTGCTAGTCTTACGAGTATATCGCAGGCGTGTTGCATAGACGCATTATGATCAGCAGTGCGATTCTGTAACCATCTCACCGTGAAAACTTAGGTGAAGTGAGCGTGGAGTGAGCTGTCATTCCAGGTTAGTTAGGATTGACACTACTGACAACTCACATCAAGCTCACTTCACTTGAGTTATCACGGTGACATTTTTACAGAATCGACCGGCTGGACATTAACTATTTTACTGAGTGAACGTTACCGCGCACACTTCATTTAGAGTTTGTTTAGGCGCATCAGTTATTTGACAACAAACCGGTTTTAATCGATTGTGGTTTGACTACTCTGATGGTAGTGATGGTAGTATTAGCTTCGCTTGCAGTCAGTCCGAGAAAAGGAATTATTTTTTTCACATTTGAATGATCATCATTGTTTATAAGTATTCCACTTACTGTTGCGTTGCGAAGTACTCGGCCGAGGCCGTATCCCTTTTATGTCATGCTTCCCAATAATTTTTTATTACTTTCAGGATGGCACGTTTATCATGGAGAGGTATCGGGCTGCGGGTCCTGAACTGGTCTTCAATACTACCAAGTACTGCATTGACAGGTTCATTACCGCTGAAAACAAAACAGAGTATAATGCCTTTGTCTGTCACGTTGAACAAGATTTGAAAATGCATTTTGTTCTTAACGGCTCATGTAAGTTTAAATCCTTTTTATTGGGAGATTATTCACTAAGGGGATAAAGGGGTGTCTTAATGTCGTGGGCGCTATTTTGAATCCTGAACGCAATGAAGAATTCTAGTGCTCCCGAGCGTAGCGAGGGAGGTCCGTGTTAAACTCCTGAGCGCAGCGAGGAAGTTAATACTGAAGTCCTGAGTGCAGTGACGGATTCAATCTCGCCCAAGACGGAGACCCCTTTACTTCCGAGGACTCCGAGGAGAATATTCTACTTTTCGCAACTACTGCGAGGTAATAAAAACCAATTCAATTATCCAATTACTAGGTACTTAATGAAACTGTTAAATAACCGGGGCATGTAGTTATGTGCAGTGTCATACAGTATTTACCCGACAACGTGGCAGGACGGGTTGTTTTTATGCGTACTTAACTATATATTTTTTTATGTGGAATTCCTTATACCGTCGCAGCATCCTAACGGCCGCATGGATTTGAATAAACGAGTAGATTACCTAAACCTAGCCTAGGCTTGTTTGTAGCTAAAAAAAAATGTGTGCCATTACTATGTGGGGTATCAAAATAAAGGGCTTGAGGAGACGATTCCAAAAACTTCAGTTTTCAAGCAGTCTGTTGCAGTTGGTGGCATGAAATCTGAGATTGAACTAAAATAACATACCTAGACGAGATTTTTTGTATTTTCATTCTAATCTCATGCATTTTCATCAAAAACACAATAAACAATATCGTCAATGGAGCGTCAGCCCAAATCCAACATTCTAACAGGGGCTATACGCGCGAGCAATCTATCATTTTGTTCGTCGACGGCGACTAAAACCTATGCAATAAGAACTCTACGGTCGACCTGTACATTAATAGAAAAAAATTTTATTTTGTTAAAGTTTCCCGATTTTCTCAGTTGAAGTCCCAAATGCCCGGCTGGAGCCTAGGGGTTAGATTTGCATGACATTTTTTTTTTTTTAAACGTTGCCCCACACTATATAGGATTTCTCCTGTGTCGTGGGTGCGTTTACAAACATTTAAACTCACATACACAAACAGCCAGACCCGGAACAACTATTTGTAGGCCATACAAATATTTGTTCCGTGCGGGAATCGAACCCGCGACTCGCAGCGCAGCAGTCAATCGCTTTTAACCACTGCGCCAACCGTGCCGTCAAATAATTTCACGTTAACGAGCAGTATTGGGATTGTGTTACAAACGAAACCAAAGTTCTTTATAATAATTATTTATTTAACGTTTTGTACGCACGGCTACACATCAAGCTATACATAACCAGTATACTTCTGGTTGTATGAAAAAACTATACCTATAATGCGACGTCAGATAAAACTGGAAATGTATAGCTTGATGTGTAGCGATGTGTACTAGGCTGCTCATGAATATTACAGATATTAATAATAATTCAAGTTTATAAAACCAATTTTTTTATGCAGGTTCTAAAATTCTGTGCACCTTTTAAGGTGGATGCTCCAAGGTAGCCCGCGAAATTCAAATTATATTACGTTTTTTGCAATTTGCTGGTCAGTACTAAGTTGTACCACAGTATTGATTTTTAGACTGTGGTTGTACGTTGATTAAAATATGATTCGCAGCCATAACAAATATGTATGTATGTATTTACTATGATATATATGAATTATAATCATTAGAATCAGTAATACCTTGGAGCATCCACCTTAACTAACAATGTTACGATTACACGGCATGATCACGAATTTCGTATTTATTATGAGAGATAATAAAAATTCACGTAATATGTTTAAAACGCCAATTATTACACTTGTAATTCACAGTCATTCAGTAATTTCCAGGTATGCTGCTCACTTGTTTCCTGGTTCTACTGAGAGTGGTCGTGTTCGCGTGGCTGCCGGAGCTCCGAACTCGTCATGGAATGATCCTGATGGCGTACCTAGTCAGCTTCTTAGCGGGCTTCCTTTTGATGGGAAGCAAGATGCTCCTTATGTATGAGGAGAATATCAATCCAGGGACGTGCGTCATCTTAGGTAAGTACTTAGGTATATTGGGATAATGAGTTGCGCATATCTATAGTCGCGCATGATTTTTGATAGGCTGCAGCGTATCGCATTGCAATACAAAAAGCCAATTACCTTTAGTGCGATGGTTCATTCAAAATGTATGAAAGTGGTGTTAAGGATTTTTACAATGTAGCTCGACCCACCCAAATGTACGTCGGCCATGCAGGCAAGAACACAGTGTTGTTTGATTTTATTGTAAAACTGGGTTTTTAATTACAGCTTTCATCATCTACTTCTCCATTCTGTCAGCATTCTTCTGGCGAAATGTCATGTGCCACGACATCTGGTGGACGTTCAGGTAACCTAGCATTATCATCATATTTACGTTGTTTAGCAGACACATTTTTCGAACATAATTATGAAACAATGGATTGGCAATATCCTTCAAAATGATTCAGATTGAGATTAACGATAAATGATTTTATTTTTGTGAGTAGGTTTGTACAAACACTTTTACACGTCAATCATATTTTAAAACTAGATGAGGTCGGCATTTCCTATCTGACTAGTCTGAGAAGAAAGGCCGAAACAAACTCAGACGTCACAGTCTCTTTTAAAGTCCAGACATAATCTTGGTCAGATCATGTGAAGACCATGTAGATTAATGTCTGAGATGGTTTTTTTGAGGAAAGAACCAAATAGTTTGAGAGGACCTGTCCAGTCAGTGCACGCATTTGTCAGAAATCGTGCAGCTCTACACAACACTTAAGGAGCTCGACGATTCGACGAACAATACCAAAGAAAGAACATTTAAAACTAACAGAACAGAGAGAAAAATAAAAAATAAAATGACCCACATAGTCTTCACATTCACAGTAATTAAAATAATAGAATACTTTACAAAGTAAGCAAACGTCATAGTATATATCCAATTCATTAATGTCAATGTGTTTATAAAAAAAAACAACCAACAAAACAAAAAAAAAATAAAAACATTAAATATGTAAAAATTGAAAGCAGCTTAATCCCAAGCCTTTTTGTCCTCGATATAATCCTTAACGGTATAAAAGGCTTTCTGGCACAACTTACGTTTAATGAAAGATTTGAATTTATTAAGGCTTAGATCTTGAACGGGGCTTGGAACTTTATTGTAAAAGCGTACATTGGCATCTGAACGAGCCACCTATTTTCTTGAGCCTTGTTGTAGGTACAACTTTGTGTGATTGATAATGTGTTACGCAGCTAGGTGCTGCTTTGACTAACAAACAAGCTTCTTCTTAATAATATATGTATACTAGCTTCTGCCCGCGGCTTCGCCCGCGTGGATGTCGGAAATTATCCCACGGGAACGTGCTAACAGGATAAAATGTATGTGCTTCCCCAGGATGCCATCTATCTCTATGCCAGATCAGAAGTTCAATGGTTTAGGCATGAAAATGTAACATACAGTAACAGTTTCAAGTTCAAATCCTCCCCTTAATAACTGAATTACCCCTTTTTGTCTCGTCAGTGGTAAATTTTCGACAACTTTACATATTTATTATATCCACAATTCCACTACAGTACCGAAGCGCTCGGCCGATACCCAACCAAATGCGTGTAACGAAACCATAGCGCGATCTATTTCGATCCCAACGCCATCTATCGAGCATAGTGACAACTCGGATTATTTATCTATACTCCGTTCGGGCATTTTCTTTGTACTAAAAGTTTTATTATATTGATATTATTTTTTTCATACCTTTTTACTATTTATTTACTTTTTTCCGATGAATTAAAACAATAACATAAACCGAACTCGTGTAACGATCGACACCATTGCGCGATCACCAACTCGACATAATTATAGTACTAATAGAATTATCTATACTCCGTTAGAGCATTTTCTTTGTACTAAAAGTTGTATTATATTATATTTTCATACCTTTTTACTATTTATTTACATTTTTCCGATGAATTTTCAGTACTGAATTGATGCCGACTTTTGACCAATAGATGGCGCTGTATGTCCGGAATAAATTTTATTTTTTGTAATAAAAACTATCCTATGTCCATTCTCAAGTTCCAAACTATGTCTGTACCAAATTTCACACAAATCGGTTCAGTAGTTTAGGCGTGAAGCAAAGACAGACAGACAGAAAGACTGACAGACAGAGTTACTTTCGCATTTATAATATTAAAATTTAAAAATTTATAATATTAAAAAGTTTGGATTAGGTTAGGTTTCATCTTTTGTGAAATGCCAAGTATTAACTTATAAAACATTTGTTTAAAAGTTTCCTTCTTTTTATAAGTATATAATTTACTAATTTTTATATCTGTCTAACTTGTATGCTTTAGGCGAACACGAGCAGTTTCACGCCGGGATTCCGCCTCCCGCACACGACTGTATTTGTACTGTGCCTACGCATTCGGCGGGCCAACTGCGCTTACTATTTTACTCGCTGCCCTTGAATACTCTGAGTTTCCGAGAGACCATGCGCTGATGCCCAAACTGTGGATTCACGGCTGCAACAGCTTGTATGGTATGTATTACACAGGTCTACAATGGTTTTGGTGCCGCTAAAAGTCTGGGTCAGGATGACTGGACCAAGAGAGATGTTCGAAGTTTGAGCAATACCAAGTTTTAGTACCTATTTGGTACCAGACATCAAATAATTGGTACCTCGCTAAAGAGGGAAATCTATTACGAGGAAAGTGGCCAGCCATTCTGACTTCAGAATGGCTGGACCAAGTCGGCTTCACCTAGTTGTAGGTGTTATAACTAGTTCATCTTTTCGTTAAAATTTAGTACCTCATTGGTACCTCAACATATGTTTTTCTTAATTTTTTACGATAAGCCAAAAATAAGTTACACCTAGAAGGAATTTTGCATGTGATCTGGAGCACGTTGATTTCACCTAGTTGTAGGAGTTATAATTAGTTCATCTTTTCATTAAAATTTAGTACCTCATTGGTACCTCCACATAATGTTTTTCTTAGATTTTTTTCGATAAGCCAAAAATAAGTTACACCTTCAAGAAGTTTTGCATGTATAATAATGTTTATTTTTGTACTAAGAAAATTACCGAAAATAAATCATAACACACATAAATATTACGTATATTTATTCATTGATTGATTAATGAACAGTAAATACAGGACTATTTTTAAATCATTAACTAAATCACAGGTTGTTCTACCCATGAATATGAAAAAATTCAGGGACCAACTCTGAAATCACGAAAAAAAAATCTGCTGTTTCTTTTATTTTGGTCGAGTAGGTATTGAAGTTTTGTATGTAAAAGCTGATTATTTTTTGTTATATTTATAGATTCCTATTTATTTATTTTAAAAATATTTAGTTGCGTTATAAAGTACCTACTGGCTTAAAAAAACCAGGCAAGTGCGAGTTGGACTCGCACACGATGGGTTCCGAACCACCGTACAATATAAATTAACACTATACAGGGTATCATTTTAATCGTTTCAATCCTCTTAAGGGGTCATTGTACTCATCATTATGAACAACTCCTACTATGCAACCAAACCTGAAATCGAACTAGTCACTTACAAAGATCAAACTTTTACCATTTGTTTTAAAAAAATACTTGAGTTTAAATAAAACACGATTTTTGTATGGGGACCTACTTTCGTTCTATGCTTTATTTTATTTTCATTATTTTTTGATACAGCGGCAACAGCAATACACACTCTGTGAAAATTTCGACTATTTACTTATTACAGTTCATGAGATACAGCCCGCTGACAGACAGATGGACGAACAGCGGAGGTTTAGTAATAAGGTTCCGTTTAGCACCCTTTGGTTACGGAACCCTAATAAGATCAGTTTTTCAAATGAAATCAAAGATTAATGTGTATTTATCTTTCAATAAATATGGATGTAAAATTTATATGTGTATAAAAAATATTTTCGTAAATGTATTTTCTTTGTCCAAAAATAAACTGATAAAAACTACTACTAAAAACGGATAAATCTATTTTTTCTGATACGCCTTCATTGATAGAAACCTGGAGAGGTTTAGCTACAAAGAAAAAACAGCAAAAAACAAAGATAGGAAAACAAATGATTAAGGTAACTTTGTTGAGAAAGGGTTCGATTAGGTACACCGTTTGCAGATAAACTCGATAATAGACGTCGAAATTTGCATTAATGATTTACCTAAAAATATAACATTAAAAGGAATAGAGTACCACCTTTTGTCTGTTATAGAATTTGTACCCCCTCCGACTCCGAAAAGCGTGAGACATTACAAATCATTGCCGCAGAGGATCCAAATGGCAATGTTACGACGACATGTCAAGTAGAATCACAATATTAGTAAATCAAAATAATAATAATATAATAAATAATATCCCTGGATATTTCACACAGTAAAAACAAAATATATGCACACTGTTATTTATATGCAAAAAAACATTAATGTGTCAATCAATGAATAAATATACGTAATCTTTATGTGTTATGATTTATTTTCGGTAATTTTCTTAGTACAAAAATAAACATTATTATATATGCAAAACTTCCTGTAGGTGTAATTTATTTTTGGCTTATCGAAAAAATCTAAGAAAAGCATACATATGTGGAGGTTCCAATGAGGTACTAAATTTTAATGACAAGATGAACTAATTATAACGCCTACAACTAGGTGAAATCAACGTGCTCCAGATTACATGCAAAATTCCTTCTAGGTGTAACTTATTTTTGGCTTATCGAAAAAAATTAAGAAAAACATATGTTGAGGTACCAATGAGGTACTAAATTTTAACGAAAAGATGAACTTGTTATATAACACCTACAACTAGGTGAAGCCGACTTGGTCCAGCCATTCTGAAGTCAGAATGGCTGGCCACTTTCCTCGTAATAGTTTTCCCTCTTTAGCGAGGTACCAATTATTTGATGTCTGGTACCAAATAGGTACTAAAACTTGGTATTGCTCAAACTTCAAAAATCTCTCTTGGTCCAGTCATCCTGACCCAGACCGCTAAATTAAAGCAGTTTTTGCATTTTCTAGGTATAGATTCTGTAGATATTTATATTTTATCTATACTACGCGTAGTTTTTGTGATATAGCATATACGAATAATTCGAACCTTATATTTTTTTTACTATTTTAGTTCATTGATCTACATGAAAAAAAAATACATTTTTGGGATTTCCTTACATGAGTGTTCATAAGACACTTTCGCGTGATGCTCCAGCAGTAATCAGCCATCATGTGTTCATCCCATCGACCTTGGTACCTATCCCCCTGGACCTGGTCCCCTGGACCTGGATGTGATATTGTCTACGTTATCTTTGGCCAATGCCACAGCTAAATGTGGTGAATTAGTTACCACTCTTCCTCATTTTAGGAAAAAAGACGTGAAGATATGTGTGGTATTTATAATGTATTTCCTTTACGTCTATAATGCAAAATAAGATTATTAATAAAATGTCACGGAGAACAGTAGGCGTTTCGAACCGACATACTGTCGAACTAATGAGCAATCGCTGTAGGGTGTTTCGCACAAACGTTACATCGCACTAATAAAGCATCGATGTAATAAAACATCGTACAACTGAATTATCGACATACCGTGTTCGATATAATAAAAATCGAATTAACAACTTTCGAATACACGTAGGGAACCCATCTTCCATGACTTTTAAATCGTGATGGAACCGCTCTCCTTGTTCCTTTCTTTATGGTCCAAGATTTTCGGGCTATGGAGGTACCTAATGGACCTTGGTACTCTTGTTAACACCAAGCCTTATAAAAAAATTTGCAGGTCCAGCACTAAGTCTTGGTAATTTACTGACTTATGTTATGATTACCTAACACGTTTTTCGCAATGTTTACAAAAGATATCCAGGCCGCCGATTCTACATCATTCATTGAATGCACTAAATTGTTATCGTTCATCAGAACTCTTTATCTGTGGTCCATCAAAAATACCAGCTTTTAATTTCTCTTTTTTTTTAAACTAGGGATATTTTAAATAGTACTAGTTAAAACAAAATAAGGGCCACTTGTGAATTTTAACACCCGGACTGATTTAATTATTTTAAAGCGTTCTTAAACGACATAATATCTTTTGTGTGGTATATCCTGAAGTGTTAACAAACATAATGTGAGGATACCTATTATACCACTTGCATAATTTTTGATTGTGGGTACTTTGATACTTCTTTTTGTAACCACTTGAATTTACCCTATTCTAAGACGAATTCAAATTGTAGATTCCTATATGAACAGTCTTACATTTGCTAAGTTACAACGTGGATAAACATTTTGAAAGCGCTATGCCGAGGATTCGAAGATATATGGACCTGTAAACCGCAACTAGAACGCCATCACATTGATCCAAGAGGGAAATTCGCAGCGTTCCTGTAGCTTTAAAAAACATAATCATACATACCTACATGTTTAAAAAACATAATCAGATGTTCTTTTATCAATCAATAAATTTAATTTTAAGGTTTTTGCATTAAAAATTAGTTAAGTAGCTAATTCAATTTAATTATTTATCTACCCTCAAACCCCAGTACATTTATTAGAATACAGAAAATACATGGTGGCCCTTATTGTGTTTTGACTAAAAGAGCCAGTTTTATTCAATGCCTTCACATACTGTTTCATCAATCCTAATTTTATATGCAATGGTGGCAAAGTAGGAAATGGTATATCTCCTGAGTGGGGCACAGGTCTTGGAGCATAAATGCTCACTACACAATTGGCAAGCCGTGTTTGGAACCCATGGCTTGGTAAGGTCCTTATTAAAGTATGCATATTTCACAAATTCAGATATTCGACGAAAACAAACTACTAAAAATGATCACTCATGCGAAATTTTTTTAGGTAAAGGTAGTTATGACCAAGTTTTGACGTCTACTACTTTTTGTATTCAAAGGTAGTAAAAATTAAAGTTAAATAACCCAATTATGCAGGTACCAAAAAACAATTCTTTTTTTAGGCTTGTGTTATCTGAGTGAATTTCAACAACTTGTACTTTTTACCTAACTTTGGTGGACATTTTTGTTTTTGACTTTTTAATGAATATAAGAGGTTGATATGGAAGAAATACGTATCCAGTTACATAAAATGTAAGAGACATTAATTTAATCCTGATAGCTTCTAATATAATACATTGTTGACACCAGAATTGGTAAAACACCAAAATTGATATGTAACACGAAAATCTATTAAAACTACATAATAAAACTACACATCAAATTATGTATGTTCGTTTTTCAAAGTCTATAATATTTTATTTCAAAAAAATAACATATCTAATGATACATTTAAAAAAATTACAATCGACGAATAATACATTCAAGTAAGTAGGTACTTTTCTATGTCTTGTTAATTCTTCAGGCTACAAATTAAAAACAAATATAATCACCTACTCTATCATCATCATCATCATGATCATAGCACGCGGTGGCATTAAAGGTACGACTTTCCCTTCAGCTAATAAAAAAACGGTCAAGTGCGTGTCGGGCCACGCGCAATGTAGTTTTTATAACAGCCAAGTGCGCGTCGTATTCGCTGACTGATAGTTTCGTACCATGCTCTAACTAAAAGCCAAATATGACTAGCTACCTAATTTGACTTCCTATACAAATCCTCACCTGATCCGACAATTTTGCAAAGAGAGTTTTTTTTAAATATTTGGATAAGACTTGTCATAGCCGGTGTAGCAACTGTTTTTTTTTTATAAAAATCATTTAGGTATGTAACAATAGCGCGATACAACTGACACTTAGCGCCATCTATCGACATTTCTATGGAGTTATTTGAAATTTTCGAGTCTAATACAATTGGTCGACTGTTACTCGTAAACTTGTAAAGCCCACTTAAGTGTGATAGTTTTCCTTTAAACTTCGTTATGTATAGGTATTACTGCCGTGACATTTGAATTTCTAACTACAACCGTTTAGTTGGTAGAGGGGGGGGGGGGGGCACTTGACTCAAGTTATAAATTATCATGTGAGAACGATGCAGAACGTTAAAAGCGTCCGTAATGAAAAGTAAAAAAAATAAATAAAAATAAGTAGGTAAAATTAAAAAATTAAGTTAAATTAAAATAAGCCATGGCAGCAAAGAGATGACCAGTCCCTACTGACGGCGCCCGTTCACGAACATGACGATAATTCTAATGCTCTGACTAACGCTAATTGGTAGGTACTTTAAAGCTTGTGTAAATATTAGGGGTTTAAGAAGACCGTTTTTCTTAAAACGGTCTTCTTAAACCCCTAATATTTAAAAGACCTATCCAACGACATCCCACACTATGGGAAGGACGAAAAAAAAAAATATCATCCTCACTTTAGATGTAGGGGAGGTACCCTAAATAATTGTTTTTTTTTTTTCAAAATTTTATTTTACCTAAAAATATAACATTAAAAGGAATAGAGTACCACCTTTTGTCTGTTATAGAATTTGTACCCCCTCCGACTCCGAAAAGCGTGAGACATTACAAATCATTGCCGCAGAGGATCCAAATGGCAATGTTACGACGACATGTCAAGTAGAATCACAATATTAGTAAATCAAAATAATAATAATATAATAAATAATATCCCTGGATATTTCACACAGTAAAAACAAAATATATGCACACTGTTATTTATATGCAAAAAAACATTAATGTGTCAATCAATGAATAAATATACGTAATCTTTATGTGTTATGATTTATTTTCGGTAATTTTCTTAGTACAAAAATAAACATTATTATATATGCAAAACTTCCTGTAGGTGTAATTTATTTTTGGCTTATCGAAAAAATCTAAGAAAAGCATACATATGTGGAGGTTCCAATGAGGTACTAAATTTTAATGACAAGATGAACTAATTATAACGCCTACAACTAGGTGAAATCAACGTGCTCCAGATTACATGCAAAATTCCTTCTAGGTGTAACTTATTTTTGGCTTATCGAAAAAAATTAAGAAAAACATATGTTGAGGTACCAATGAGGTACTAAATTTTAACGAAAAGATGAACTTGTTATATAACACCTACAACTAGGTGAAGCCGACTTGGTCCAGCCATTCTGAAGTCAGAATGGCTGGCCACTTTCCTCGTAATAGTTTTCCCTCTTTAGCGAGGTACCAATTATTTGATGTCTGGTACCAAATAGGTACTAAAACTTGGTATTGCTCAAACTTCAAAAATCTCTCTTGGTCCAGTCATCCTGACCCAGACCGCTAAATTAAAGCAGTTTTTGCATTTTCTAGGTATAGATTCTGTAGATATTTATATTTTATCTATACTACGCGTAGTTTTTGTGATATAGCATATACGAATAATTCGAACCTTATATTTTTTTTACTATTTTAGTTCATTGATCTACATGAAAAAAAAATACATTTTTGGGATTTCCTTACATGAGTGTTCATAAGACACTTTCGCGTGATGCTCCAGCAGTAATCAGCCATCATGTGTTCATCCCATCGACCTTGGTACCTATCCCCCTGGACCTGGTCCCCTGGACCTGGATGTGATATTGTCTACGTTATCTTTGGCCAATGCCACAGCTAAATGTGGTGAATTAGTTACCACTCTTCCTCATTTTAGGAAAAAAGACGTGAAGATATGTGTGGTATTTATAATGTATTTCCTTTACGTCTATAATGCAAAATAAGATTATTAATAAAATGTCACGGAGAACAGTAGGCGTTTCGAACCGACATACTGTCGAACTAATGAGCAATCGCTGTAGGGTGTTTCGCACAAACGTTACATCGCACTAATAAAGCATCGATGTAATAAAACATCGTACAACTGAATTATCGACATACCGTGTTCGATATAATAAAAATCGAATTAACAACTTTCGAATACACGTAGGGAACCCATCTTCCATGACTTTTAAATCGTGATGGAACCGCTCTCCTTGTTCCTTTCTTTATGGTCCAAGATTTTCGGGCTATGGAGGTACCTAATGGACCTTGGTACTCTTGTTAACACCAAGCCTTATAAAAAAATTTGCAGGTCCAGCACTAAGTCTTGGTAATTTACTGACTTATGTTATGATTACCTAACACGTTTTTCGCAATGTTTACAAAAGATATCCAGGCCGCCGATTCTACATCATTCATTGAATGCACTAAATTGTTATCGTTCATCAGAACTCTTTATCTGTGGTCCATCAAAAATACCAGCTTTTAATTTCTCTTTTTTTTTAAACTAGGGATATTTTAAATAGTACTAGTTAAAACAAAATAAGGGCCACTTGTGAATTTTAACACCCGGACTGATTTAATTATTTTAAAGCGTTCTTAAACGACATAATATCTTTTGTGTGGTATATCCTGAAGTGTTAACAAACATAATGTGAGGATACCTATTATACCACTTGCATAATTTTTGATTGTGGGTACTTTGATACTTCTTTTTGTAACCACTTGAATTTACCCTATTCTAAGACGAATTCAAATTGTAGATTCCTATATGAACAGTCTTACATTTGCTAAGTTACAACGTGGATAAACATTTTGAAAGCGCTATGCCGAGGATTCGAAGATATATGGACCTGTAAACCGCAACTAGAACGCCATCACATTGATCCAAGAGGGAAATTCGCAGCGTTCCTGTAGCTTTAAAAAACATAATCATACATACCTACATGTTTAAAAAACATAATCAGATGTTCTTTTATCAATCAATAAATTTAATTTTAAGGTTTTTGCATTAAAAATTAGTTAAGTAGCTAATTCAATTTAATTATTTATCTACCCTCAAACCCCAGTACATTTATTAGAATACAGAAAATACATGGTGGCCCTTATTGTGTTTTGACTAAAAGAGCCAGTTTTATTCAATGCCTTCACATACTGTTTCATCAATCCTAATTTTATATGCAATGGTGGCAAAGTAGGAAATGGTATATCTCCTGAGTGGGGCACAGGTCTTGGAGCATAAATGCTCACTACACAATTGGCAAGCCGTGTTTGGAACCCATGGCTTGGTAAGGTCCTTATTAAAGTATGCATATTTCACAAATTCAGATATTCGACGAAAACAAACTACTAAAAATGATCACTCATGCGAAATTTTTTTAGGTAAAGGTAGTTATGACCAAGTTTTGACGTCTACTACTTTTTGTATTCAAAGGTAGTAAAAATTAAAGTTAAATAACCCAATTATGCAGGTACCAAAAAACAATTCTTTTTTTAGGCTTGTGTTATCTGAGTGAATTTCAACAACTTGTACTTTTTACCTAACTTTGGTGGACATTTTTGTTTTTGACTTTTTAATGAATATAAGAGGTTGATATGGAAGAAATACGTATCCAGTTACATAAAATGTAAGAGACATTAATTTAATCCTGATAGCTTCTAATATAATACATTGTTGACACCAGAATTGGTAAAACACCAAAATTGATATGTAACACGAAAATCTATTAAAACTACATAATAAAACTACACATCAAATTATGTATGTTCGTTTTTCAAAGTCTATAATATTTTATTTCAAAAAAATAACATATCTAATGATACATTTAAAAAAATTACAATCGACGAATAATACATTCAAGTAAGTAGGTACTT
The DNA here is from genome assembly GCA_945859715.1 of Apamea sordens. NCBI lineage: Eukaryota > Metazoa > Arthropoda > Insecta > Lepidoptera > Noctuidae > Apamea > Apamea sordens. Next base: position 7,295,944 of record OX244002.1, read on the forward strand.
TTCTATGTCTTGTTAATTCTTCAGGCTACAAATTAAAAACAAATATAATCACCTACTCTATCATCATCATCATCATGATCATAGCACGCGGTGGCATTAAAGGTACGACTTTCCCTTCAGCTAATAAAAAAACGGTCAAGTGCGTGTCGGGCCACGCGCAATGTAGTTTTTATAACAGCCAAGTGCGCGTCGTATTCGCTGACTGATAGTTTCGTACCATGCTCTAACTAAAAGCCAAATATGACTAGCTACCTAATTTGACTTCCTATACAAATCCTCACCTGATCCGACAATTTTGCAAAGAGAGTTTTTTTTAAATATTTGGATAAGACTTGTCATAGCCGGTGTAGCAACTGTTTTTTTTTTATAAAAATCATTTAGGTATGTAACAATAGCGCGATACAACTGACACTTAGCGCCATCTATCGACATTTCTATGGAGTTATTTGAAATTTTCGAGTCTAATACAATTGGTCGACTGTTACTCGTAAACTTGTAAAGCCCACTTAAGTGTGATAGTTTTCCTTTAAACTTCGTTATGTATAGGTATTACTGCCGTGACATTTGAATTTCTAACTACAACCGTTTAGTTGGTAGAGGGGGGGGGGGGGGCACTTGACTCAAGTTATAAATTATCATGTGAGAACGATGCAGAACGTTAAAAGCGTCCGTAATGAAAAGTAAAAAAAATAAATAAAAATAAGTAGGTAAAATTAAAAAATTAAGTTAAATTAAAATAAGCCATGGCAGCAAAGAGATGACCAGTCCCTACTGACGGCGCCCGTTCACGAACATGACGATAATTCTAATGCTCTGACTAACGCTAATTGGTAGGTACTTTAAAGCTTGTGTAAATATTAGGGGTTTAAGAAGACCGTTTTTCTTAAAACGGTCTTCTTAAACCCCTAATATTTAAAAGACCTATCCAACGACATCCCACACTATGGGAAGGACGAAAAAAAAAAATATCATCCTCACTTTAGATGTAGGGGAGGTACCCTAAATAATTGTTTTTTTTTTTTCAAAATTTTATTTTACCAATTTTTCGGCGTCATTAACGTATATACTCATGCCAAATTACAACTTTCTAGTACTAATAGTTTTTGAGCTAAACCGCGGACAGACAGACAGACCCTTTTAGGGTTCCTTGTTGACTACGGAACCCTAAAAATGATATCTTTCTCTTTTTTTTCTTTTCTCCTCCTTTCTTTGATTTTTTTTTTCAAAATCAAACGTCATTTATTCAAATTAGACTGAGAATCAGCACTTTTCGAACGTCAAAATTACAAAAGACAGTCCCCCAAAAACGCCTGCCTTTCACCACTTCCTAGTGCTATCTCTGGGAAGAAGAAGTGACGCAACAAACTCCCCAGCAGCACAGCTGTCTGTTCAGTTAGAAAATACTTGATTGTATACAATACTAGGTGTTAAGTAATTAACATTACAAGACACAGGACATCAAATTAAATTATTTGCCATATGTCACTGCTAGCCACGCCAATATACAAACAAATATAATAAAAACTATACGTACTCAAGCTAAAAAATAATTAATTAAAATGTAAATAAAAACTTACTACCTAAATAAAAGCCTCCAGGCATAAAAGGCGTGACAGCTTACATATTTATGCATTGCTGGGTTCTGTTCACATAGCTGTCACTTGAAGTCACAAAAATGATAAAGTAGGACCATCGAAGTAAAATAAATAAATAAGTTAATATTAATAACCTGTCAGTAAGCTAATTCTGGAGAAAGAACATAAACATTGTCTTGCGTTAATTAGGGCGACCAACTATTCTTTTCGTGTAAGTAGTCGTTGATGGAATAAAGTATACCTTTGATGCCATGTTACTATAATTGTAGTCTTTGGATGCCACCCTTTTCCTCTCCAAGCACTCTGTGTGTGTAAATTTTGAATTTTGGTTAGTCATGCTGAAATACAAACGCTCCATTCAAAATACTGGTATTCAGCTGCATTCGGTTAGATTGGAAGCCGACCCCAACATAGTTGGAGTACAAACAATACACAACTTAATATTTGTTTAACCAATCGAAAACCTAAGTAGTACGTAATAAATTTTTGCTCGCTCTTTAATCGAATAAGTATCTATGTATCTATCTATATATATAAAATTCAAAGTCCTGACTGACTGACTGAACCGCTGGTCCTAGAGACATGAAATTTGGAGGGTGGGTACTTCGTGAAGAGTAGGCATCCACTAAGAAAGGATTTTTCGTAATTCCACCCCTAAGAGGGTGAAAAGGGGGGAATTCGTTTGTATGAAAAATCTTATTCCTTGAGTTAATAAACTTGAAACTTGGCACGAATACTTATCTAAATAAATTATGAAGATTATCATTTTTTTTTCTTCTAAACTACCCCCTAATAAGGGATTGGGGGGTTTCAAAGTTTGTATGGAAGAATTTTAGCGCGCAGTCCGATTTACTCGAAACTCAGTATTTATACCTAATATTGAAAGTAAAGAATAATGTGTATCAGGGTTTTTTGAAAATGTACCCCTGACGGGCTGAAATGGGGTAGTAAATTTTTCAGGGGAGGATTTTACTGCATGGGTTGATTAACTCGAAAATTAGTATAAATAATCTTTGAGTCAAGCTATGAATACATCCCTAAAGATTTTTTTAAATTCCATCCCTGTGGCGGTGCAAAGCGGGGATACAGTTTATATGAAAAATCTTCTTCATTAGGTTAATAAACTTGAAACTTTTCAAGAATACTCGCCTAAGCAAGTAATAAAGTTTATCAGTATAAGTTTTTCAAAACTACCCCTCAAAGGGGGATAAAGGGGTGTTGAAGTTTATGTGGAATAATTTGAATGCGCGGTCCGATTAACTCGAAACTCAGTGTTTATACTTAAGACCAAAAATAAAGAGTAACATGTATCAGGGTTTTTCGAAAATCTACCCCTAACGGGTTGAAAAGGGGTAGTTAATTTTACAAGGGAGGATTATAATGCGTGGCTTGATTAACTCGAAAATGGTATAAATAATCTTTGAATCAAGTTATGAATAATTCCAAACGATTTTTCAAAATTCCGCCCCTGTGGGGGTGAAAAGCGGGGGAAATACGACGGGTTATTTGACGGCACGGTTGGCGCAGTGGTTAAGCGATTGACTGCTGCGCTGCGTGTCGCGGGTTCGATTCCCGCACGGAACAAATATTTGTATGACCTACATGTATTTGTTCCGAGTCTAGGTGTTTTTCTATCTATAATATGTATGTATTTACAAAAAAAATATGTATATAAGTAGTTTATCAGCCATCTTGTTACCATAACACAAGCATTAGGTTGCTTAGCTTGGGACTAGATGGCGCTGTGTGAAATGTCCAGGGATATTATATATTATTATTATACAGTTTGTATGAAAAATTATTCATTTAGTTAATAAACTTGAAACTTGGCAAGAATACTTGCCTAATTAAGTAATAACGTTAACTTATAACGATAAACTATAAGTTTATCATTCACAATTGGTTTTCTATTGTAATTAGCCACAAAGGGCCCGCGAGATAGATGGCATCCTGGGGAAGCACATACATTTTATCCTTTTAGCACGTTCCCGTGGGATAATTTCCGACATCCACGCGGGCTAAGCCGCGGGCAGAAGCTAGTACTTATATATATTATAAATCTGTAGAAGTGAAAATTCTGTACATTGAAAATATCAAAAAAATAAATGGCAATGGTGTTACTAGACCGACACCGAACCCAAAAATGTGATTTAATTTTTTTTTTATCTCTCGGTCTGTTTGTTCAGGCATCACGCAAAAACTCCCGGTTTGATTACGATGAAACTTGGTATAATTATTTTTTAATATCCTGGGCTGGGTACTTTTTATCCCGGAAAAGTATATACAATAAAAAACAAACTTAATTTTGCGGGTCGATCCCTAGACCCGATTACTGTACCAACCGCAAATAATAGGTTTGTCGTAGGTTACGTCACCCACAGTGAAGTTCACTAAGGGGCGCTGCACACGGCTAAGATACTATAATATTTTATCTTAAGATACAATATCGCTCGCCATACAATTCAATGGACTATCACACACGACGAAGATAATAAATAATATTTCATATTTTCGTATCTTAAGATGAATTTGTATGGCGAGTAAAATATTATAGTACCTTAACCGTGTGCAGCGCCCCTACGTTATGCTGTAAATGTAGTGCTGAAGGTTGAATTTGGCTTGCACCGTTCGCAACACACGCGTGGCGGCGGCCGCCACGGATCGCTACCGTATATAAAGACGGAGTCTGAGCGCGCGCATCGCATCATACATTTTTTGAACTTTGATTTGAACGTGTCGAGTGGCGAGCGTTCGTTCTTATTAGCATTATATTATGTATAAATTGTATGTTTTAACTGCTACTTGCAATTCTAAACCGTGCTTTTCAGTGCGACCTTTTTATTCCTTTTAGTTTTTACTAAGTACAGATTAAGGTAGAGTTTATTTTTATAAGTCGTAGGTATAGATTTTAATTTTAAAGTATAGGTAGTATATTTGATAGTGTACGTAGTGACCGTAGGTTATTTTATAATACTGTTAGGTAGGATTAGTCAGTCGTATAGATATTAGTTTTTAGGGATTTTGCTTATTTATTGAGTTTAGGTTAGTTATCATAAGAAATAGGTTTATTTAGGTAGGTAGGTATTTTATTTTCTGGTATTGAATTTATTTTTTTTAATTAGGTAGTACTTAGGTAAAGTTATTAAGCTCTATTAATCATATACCCTCTTAATCACCGCTAATGAGACACAATTGGTTTTCTATTGTAATTAGCCACAAAAGGCCCGCGCCGGGACATACTCGATAGATAACGTTCTACACAAATAGCACTTTACACAAAAAACTCATTGATAAGTTTCGTCATCCACGCGAACGAAGTCGCGGGCACAGCTAGTTATAAAAATAAATATTTCTTCGTTCGTTCGTTCCTCCATACGTGTTTCTATCCCATTTATTCGATTTATTATTTCTTGTAAATCAACTGAGACCCGCCACGTGATCTTCCCCACCCTAAATACTCACACTATGCACCAATCCCGCCATGTTTAAGCAAGTTTGTTTATTCTATTGAAAAAAGTAAGTAGGTAAGGTAGGTAGGTATATATTGGCTATATTTAGTAATGATTCATGCCACTAAATTTACCCGAGTAGCGGGTGTCTTGGTAAGGGTACATTTAGCGGTAGTCACGCGAAAATGTGATCTCCTAATGATACCCGAAGTCGGCCAGGTCCGTGATGTCACTGAATGGCGTTCCCATAAGGTACATTTAGTAAAGACGCGGTGCTGACCTATTTATTCAAGGTGAACTAATTGTTTGTGTTTTAGGTTTGAGGGGCCCGTGGCTAAATAATAACAGCCGCACAGGTCGATCGGTCAGGTTAAGCTACGCTTGCCGCGGTTGGTCTATGGATGGGTGACCATCTTCACATACCGAGACCCCTCCGTGCCTCGGAAAACACGTTAAGCCGTTGGTCCCGGCTGTCATTCGTGGATCTTTGACAGTCGTTACGGGTAGTCAGAAGCCCGAAAGTCTGACAACCAGTCTTACCAAGGGGTATCGTATTATCCAATAACTGGGTTGTGGAGGTCAGATAGGCAGTCGCTCCATGTAAAATACTGATATTCAGCTGCATCCGGTTAGACTGGAAGCCGACCCCAACATAGTTGGGAAAAGGCTAGGCAGAGGATGACGATGTTTGTGTGTTTTAGTTGTTGTTAAATAATAAATTGAATTGTACCCACAAGTATAGGGACATATTAAAGTTTAAATATTCTTTTGCATTAATATATTATATTGTTATATTATTTTCAGGATACAGCAAACTGTTATACTTTTATGGACCGATAATAATAATGTTCGTAATAAATATGGTCCTGTTCACGTTAACAGCCTTGAAGATTATAGCGATAAAAAAAGAGACCGAAATGATACTCCAATCTAAGGACAGTCAGATTCATGATCGGAAAAATGACAGACGACGGTAGGCAGAAATTACAAACTTGATATTTTTATGCTAATTTACTACATAAGTGACTACTCATTTTACCAAAAGAATAAGGACCTCTCTAGTAACTAAGCCTGGTAGATACTAGAACTCAAATGGCCATTTTGTTTCAGATCCACACTTTTCATCAAGCTGTTCGCTGCCATGCTATTCCTGGAAGTGAACTGGGTCATAGAGTTCGCCATATTTTATCCTGAACAGGAAATCCTTTCAAAAATCACCGATGTCTACAGTGTAATCATCCTCTTTGTTATCCTCCTTAACTTATTGTTTCAAAAGCAGACATGGATAGTGATAAAAAAGAGGTTTGTTTTCTTTTATGTCCAATGAAATATAAAAATATAATATAAAAATCTTCATCAATGAGAATATGACTTTGTACTTTACTTCTCTAAGGTACTTATGTTATTTATACGTAGGTCATCCTTCTTTTTACAGGTACTATAAAATGAGGGGCGTTCCTACTTGTGGACAAACGGCGGGTGGTCCAACCAGTCGCACACCACCACCACAGAGCCAGGATGACACTCTAACAACCGACTACAGTCGAGAAATGTCGAACCCGGGCGAGAGCCAGAATGACAATATAACAATCGACTACAGTCAAGAAATGTCGAACCCTGCCCAGAGCCAGGATGCCACTCAATCAGCCGACTACAGTGGAGAGAAAACGAACCCTGCCCAGAGTCAGGATAACACTCAACCAACCGACTACAGTCGAGAAATGTCGAACCCGACCGAAAGCCAAGATGACACTATAACAATCAAATACACTCGAGAAAAGGCAAACAATGCCGAGAGCCAAGATGACATTTTAACAATTGAATACAGTCGAGAAAAGACGAACTCTGCCCAGAGCCAGGATAACACTCAATCAATCGACTACAGTCGAGAAATTTCGAACCCTGGCAAGAGCCAGGATGACACTATAAAAATCGACTACAGTCGAGAAAAGACGAACCCGGCCGCGGGTCAGGATGATACTCAAGCCACCAACAACAGTCAAGAAAAGACGAACCCCGCCGAGACCCAGGGTGACACTATGACAATCAACTACACTCGAAAAAATTCGCGCCGATGAGAGACCGCTGTCTCTGAGACTATACTTGTTGCACACAGGTAAACAAACACGTGCATGCACTATGCTAGCACACACAAACACATCCACGCAGTACTTCGCTTCTTAAACGTTTTTTGTGTTCCTCACAAAGTGAATAATTACTACTTAAGAGTGTACCTTGGTATCAAATTGGCCAGCTGTATTAACTTGTTATAAATAATATTGTGTAACTACCTACATTTTTGCTTTGTTTGCTACTGATTGTTTTTATTGTTTTACTTGTTCTACATATGCATGCTTCGTCATTAGACGACGATAATTTTTATGTTAAATCATAAATCTCATATAAGTGAACTGTGTCTTGATCTTATGAGAAATAAAGATTCTTTAAACCTAAAAAAGACAAACTCTGCCGAGAGCCAAGATGAGATTATAACAGTCGACTACAGTCGAGAAAACACGAACTCTGCCCAGAGTCAGGATATCACTCAATCAATCGACTACAGCCGAGAAATTTCGAACCCTGCCCAGAGCCAGGATGAAAGTATAACAATCGACTACAGTCGAGAAAAGACGAACCCAGCCGCGGGTCAGGATAACACTCAAGCAACCAACTACAGTCAAGAAAGGCATATCCTGCTGAGAGCCAGGGTGACACTATAGCAATCGTCTACAGTCGAGAAAAAACGAACCCTGCCCAGAGCCAGGATGACACTATAACAAACGACTACAGTCGAGAAAAGACGAACCCAGCCGCGGGTCAGGATGACACTCAAGCAACCAACTACAGTCAAGAAAGCCGTATCCTGCCGAGAGCCAGGGTGACACTATAGCAATCGTCTACAGTCGAGAAAAGACGAACCCTGCCCAGAGCCAGGATGACACTATAACCAACGACTACAGTCGAGAAAAGACGAACCCGGCCGCGGGTCAGGATGTCACTCAAGCAACCAACTACAGTCAAGAAAGGCGTATTCTGCCGAGAGCCAGGGTGACACTATTGCAATCGTCTACAGTCGAGAAAAGACGAACCCTGCCCAGAGCCAGGATGACACTATAACAAACGACTACAGTCGAGAAAAGACGAACCCGGCCGCGGGGCAGGATGACACTCAAGCAACCAACTACAGTCAAGAAAAGACGAACCCTGCCGAGAGCCAGGGTGACACTATGACAATCAACTATACTCGAGAAAGATTGAACCCTGCCCAGAGCCAGGATGACACTATAACAATCGACTACAGTCGAGAAAAGACCAACCCTGCCGAACGACAAGGTTACGCTATCAAAATGTTAATCCTCTGATTTATTTTTGTGAGGATAATAATCTCGATGTAAGACCACAATAGGCAGAAATAGAAATGAAAATAGATTTAATTAGTATGTTAACAGTTAGTACGCGACAAAAGTTCCCATGCCCACTGACAGTGATGCGGATGGTTTTTTTGATGCCCAATGAGTTCTTTCTCTTTTTTTTTCCTTTGTGGCTTTGTACAAGGCCAAATTAAATTAGTAAGCGAAATTCCACAGACGTGAACCTGAAATCGCGAAAGAAGAAACAGCTGTTCCTTACATTTTGACGAGTTATGCGAATATAAATGTAGGGAAGAGCTGAGTTTTTTTCTCACGATTTCAGATTTGGTCCCATAGTACCAAGTTGTTCATAATGATGAGTACAACGACCCCTTAAAAGGATGCCCATGAATTCAATTTCATCCTGTATACGAGTATATGGTGATACGTCGTGTTCTGTCGCGAGTGCCCTGGATGTCATTGCGACAAACAGTGGCTTCAACGGTTGTAAAGTGTTCTAATTGCATTTATTTGTAATAAAATACAAATAATGGACGAGCAAAGTATCGCGAGTATCTGTGCTAGTGCATTTTCGGATGGAGATATTTTAGAGGCTAAGAACTTGCTGTTTGAGTCGGTATCAATTGCAAAGCGCAAGAAGATAAGAAAAAGAAACTGAGAAATATTGACGATATGGTCTGGATACTAAAGAACTTGGATCCCGAGGAGATTCCAATTTTCGTTGCGAGAGATTTGCACAAACTACCTCCGGTATTATATTTATTATAGACGTGACCAGAGTTTTGAAAGACATATTAAAATACAAAGTGATATAGATCGCATTGTTAATCAGTATACAACGGTGAACCAGGTGAAAGAATTAACTGCTGTAGTGGAATCACTTAAAAAGGCGTCGCTTAGCAACAACTTCGCTCGGAATGTTACTGTCAAAAGAGGCGCCTGCTTGTTACCTAGGTTTGAGCGTGATAGTGGGCCAATAATAATAATAATAATGTTTATTCACAGAAAAAATTGTACATTATTTCACAATTTGAGTGCTTAGTCTACAGTTACTGTACACAAAAGTATTAGCATTTGGGGCCGAACTAGGCATAGCCTGTATTTCAGCCCTCAACGCCGATCCCCCTGAGTTACATATACGTGTTGAAGTTATGTATTTTAATGAGCCCATGTCTGAATGTACGAGCCTAATATAATATAGAAAAAAGAAATGAAATGAATCAAGGAAAAAAAAACTTACAAGTTAGGTAACATAGCATGGCAAGTGTGAGAACAGTCCTCTCTTTGTGTAAGATGGGGGCGCGCATGAGTGAGTGTGAGAGGGTGTGTGAGATTGCGGAACCGTAGGACTAGTGTGGTTTTTTTTTTTTTTTTTTTTAATAATAGATGATGACTTCATAAAGTAGAACAAATTATCAAATAGGGACCTGAAGCAATTGTTCTGTCTCTTCGTACGTGAGCTTTTGAAGGTAATCCCTTACTTTAATTTTGCAGGATTTCAGAGTCAACGGGTATATGTTGAGAATTTTATTAGCTTGTTGTATGTAGGGGCCAATACGCGGACCGAATCGGGTGCTGAATTTGGTTTTGAAAGCGATCAGTTGAGGGCAAACAAAGTGTTTTGTGCGTCTATTTAATACGAGTGGGTCGTAGTTTAGTTTCCTATGCTGCATCATTATTTGATTTAGGAGATAGAGCTGCCTTACGGATAGGACTCCACAAAATTCGTAAAGCAACGAGGTAGGGAATAACCGTGTTTTGAAGGTGCAAACCTTCAATATGGCTCGCTGAGCGACTTCAACGGATTTTATGGTGGATTTAGGGGAACCCCCCCATGCTGTTATGCAGTAATTACAGAGGGTTCGGCGACGTGTCGGAGAGTCTTAAAGATGTAGATCAATTTCCTGACTCTACCACAGAGGGATTTAGTGTGTTCTTTAAAATTGAGATGATTGTCTATTGTAATGCCCAGGTATTTTATTGTTTTTACATGTTCTAGTTTAGTACAAGAACAGATTTCTTTAGAGACACATTCGTGTGGGAAGATATTAAGACGATCGTGATTAGGACCTGTGTTAGACCGTATGCTGAAGCAAACATACTTGGTTTTCTCCACATTTAAGGTTAGCACATTAGCCCCGAGCCATTCCCTCACAGAATCGAAACCACATTGGGCAGCAGCAAAGGCCTCTTCCCAAGTATTGGCAGAGAAAGTCAGAGCAGTATCATCTGCAAAAGAGATTATTTGGCCATGGGGAAGCTTGAGACTCGTGAGATCGTTTATATAAACTAGAAATAAAGTTGGACCCAGGATACTGCCCTGTGGAACCCCGTGAGTAACTGGAAGGTCTCCACTAATGTAATTACCAACCCGAACACTCTGGAGCCGCCCAGACAAGTAACTCCCGAAAAGATCAAGTTGAGTGCCTCTGATTCCCAGTGCTTCCAGCTTGTTGATTAAGATCGGGACAGAAATCGTATCGAAAGCCTTGGCCAGATCAAGAAAAATCGTAAGGCAATTCATTTTTCTATCGAGATTGTTGCTAACAATGTCGATGAGGGCATTAACAGCTTGATCCGTGGATCTGCCCTCACTAAATCCATATTGATTTGTAGAAAGTAGGTGTTTGGTTTCTAGATAAGTCAGAAGTCTTGAATTTATTAGTCTCTCTAGAAGTTTAGACAGTGCTGGGAGGATTGAAATTGGCCTGTAGTTGATGATACGACCCCTGTCCCCGCTCTTGCGAATAGGTCTAACTACAGATTTTTTCAAGCTGTCGGGAAAAACACCGATTTGAAGACAAGAGTTAAAAATGAAGGTAAGCGGAGGAACTAGAAACTTTCTATATGTTTTAAGGAAAGAGCTGCTTATTTTGTCATGGCCTGTAGCAGAGTCAGTTTTCAGGTTAGCAATGAGACGTTCCACCTCTTCCTCATGTGTACTCTCTAAAACGAATGACCCTAACTGTGTTTGAGTGTGAGTGTTTGTGTGTGCTAATCGAAGTAGTGCTCAATTTGCCCGTTTTCTTTTGCCCAATCCTGTCAGACAGCGACTTTCCCACATTTACAAAGTAGTTGTTTATTTCGTTTAGTGATGAGTGAGGAGAATTTAAGAGAGACAGAAGTTAATTTGGGTGGTTTGTATTTTTGGAAGTATTAGTGATTTCTTTTATTACTTTCCATAATTTTTTGTTATCATTTTGCGCCGCCTGCATCAAATCTTTCTCGTAGGCTCTTTTGATTTTTTTTAGGATATTGTTGCAAAAGTTTCTATAGCGCGTGTAGGTTGTTTTCATAGTTTGATTATATGGAGAGAGTCTTGACCTTCGGTGCAAATTATCTCTATTTTTTATGCAGCGGAGAAGGCCCTGTGTAATCCACGGCTTTATTATTTTTTTACGTCTTGATAGAGTTATTACTTTGGTGTTGTTTCCTATGGCTTCTTGAATCTTTTCAGTGAGATAATCCAGGGAAACGTTAGGATTAGGTGAGTCATAAATAGGAGTTAGGTCAATTTGTAGGATATCATGTTCTAAGCCTTCTGTGTCGACTTTTTTAATGGATGTTAAAGAGAACTGAGTAGTCTTCTTGAATTTTAAGTTTAGCAGGACAGGGTAATGGTCAGTCAAAGAAGTGTTTGGAACGATGACCATCGCAGAGCTATTAGATTTTAGAAGGGCATGGTCAATGCATGTATCACTTTCGCTACGTGTTATAAGAGTATGGGCTGGAAGAAGGCCATGGGAAGCAGCAAGGGTTAGATATCTTTCGCCAATGGCTTCCAATTTTTTATGGTTGATTGCAATGTTGACATCTCCCATGACAATAATATTCTCAAAGTTGGCGTAATTTGTGAGAACTTCGTTTAGAGATTGCAAGAACGGATCTAGATTATGGAAAGAAGGTGATCTATACAGAGCAATGATTGCCGTGCGATTGTCTAAGGTGGCAACTAAACAGTTCCTTTCTTCGAAATTAGGTTCAATAACTTTTAGTCGAAGGTTTTCTCTATAGTAAATTACCACACCGTCGTTCTGTTTAGGATTACCTACTTTTCGCTGCCTCAAAACGATAGCCACTCAAGTTTGGAATTTGTGGTGATCGTGAAAGCCAGCATTCAGTAAGAATAATTAAGTCACATTCCAATTTTAGTCTAGTAAGTAATATTTCTAGCCCTGGCTGGCATATTGCAATTTATGCTGCGTATATTTTGCGTTAGTACCTACTAGGAGGTTATCCGACGAGGGGGTAATGATTTTGTGACATTCTCCAATATCGGCAGACTGCGACTGTGAAACCGTCACCCTATCTAAGTCCTCCGACAATTCGTTAAGATTACCGAATGTGATTAATTATGGTAATTTCTATTTATATGTTTTCATTACCATAAAAGGTAATTGCTTTTGGGAACGATAGTTACGATATAAAGTTATAATGTAAAATATATGTGCACCATAGAATCTGCAAGCTGTGTTAAAAAAATAAGCTAAAGATTGTGAACATTTCTGAACGCCTATGACAGTGAAATAGCTTAATATCATTTTGGTGTGGAATGTTGCTATTTTTATTTTAAAGGCAACAGAATGGAACTTCTCCATGAATGGTCCTGTATATATAGGGTTGTCCGCAATATAAAACGATGGAAGAGGGAATGGTGTAGAGTGTGCAAGTGTGAGAAAAAATCAAAAAATAAAAATTAATATGAAATAAAAACAAAGACATATTTATAATAAAATCACTCATTATTAGTCATTCTGAGACCCTTAATTTATCTAAGTCTATCTCATTTGTTATGCGAATCTGGGAAGCGTCCGCGGTTTTTTTAAGGTACACTATACCATTTGAAGTCCAGCAAAAAGCGTATTCATAGCTCTTCTTATACATTCTTGTATGGTAGTACAACTTTTGTGTCTTTTGTGTTAACGTTTCCGAAACATAAATTGGTTTTAGTGGGTAGTCAGGGTTTATGTAAGTTGTGTTTAGCTTATTTCCTTTAGATTTAGACTTGTTGAATCAATGGGTTTTTTTTCCGATTTTTTGTGGCAACAAAACAATGAAACGACTATCTGCTGAGTCCTCATCTTTAGAAAAGCAACCATCACTTTTTTTCTAATGAGGGTAGTGCCATAAAAACTGCGCGTAATATCTGCGTCGTCACCGCAGAGAAGTGAGAAGGCGAGCATTTGCCCATCACGGGTAGTGGTGAGTCATGAGCGTGCAGCTTCATCGGTTGCGGCCGTCGATGTCATAGTATAAAGAGAGGAAGTAGGCTATCTCCGGCACAATCCGCGATATAATTGCCTACTGTCTCAGGGTTGTCACTTTTAGTTAAATTTTATTTCAGTGCCAATAAATTGGCAAGGGTCGGGAAGTTGTATTTTTTACTTGTATTGTCTGGGTACCTAAACGATGATGAAACCTTTCACGATGAAAGAAAGAGCGACGGGCCAGCAGACGGGCGGCGCGGGGCGGTGATGAGCACGAGTAAACGGTAGGTTACTGATAGTACTGTCACCAATTCATTAGTTTAAAGCCCGGCCCTTGCCAAAGATAACACATATCTCTGTATAACTAATTCAGTGATGATTAGTCAATAAAGTTCAACAATGGTTTTCCTAACAAACACAGAAATTTATTCAAGATTCATAGCAGTATTATCTATCTATCTATACTTATAATAAATCTGTAGAAGTGAAAATTCTGTACATTGAAAATATCCAAAAAATAAATGGCAGGGGGTGTTACTTGACCGACACCGAACCCAAAAATGGGATTAAAAAAATTTTTGTCTGTCTGTCTGTCTGTTTGTTCAGGCATCACGCAAAAACTACCGGTTCGATTACGATGAAACTTGGTATAATTATTCTTTAATATCCTGGGCACCACACTGGGTACTTTTTATCTCGGAAAAGTATATACAATAAAAAACAAACTTAATTTTGCGGTTCGATCTCTATACCCGATTACCACTGTCTGTACTGTACCAACCGCAAATACTAAGTTTGTCGTAGGTTGGGTCACCCGCAGTGGAGTTAATTTTTATTCCTTTTAGTTTTTAGAGTTATTTAGGTTTATTTTTACATGAGTCGTAGGTATAGATTTTAATTTTAAAGTAGGTATAGGTAGTATATTTGATAGTGTACGTAGTGACCGTAGGTTATTTTATAATACTGTTAGGTAGGTTTAGTCATTCGTATAGATATTAGTTTTTAGGGATTTTGCTAATTTATTGAGTTTAGATTAGTTATCATCAGAAATAGGTTTATTTAGGTAGGTAGGTATTTAATTTTCTGTTATTGAGTTTTTTTTTTAAATTAGTTAGGTACTTAGGTAAAGATATATAGGTACCCTCTTAATCACCACTAATGAGACACAATTGGTTTTCTATTGTAATTAGCCACAAAGGGCCCGCGACATAGATGGCATTCTGGGGAAGCACATACATTTTATCCTGTTAGCACGTTCCCGTGGGTAAATTTCCGACATCCACGCGGGCGAAGCCGCGGGCAGAAGCTAGTACTTATAATAAATCAGTAGAAGTGAAAATTCTGTACATTGAAAATATCAAAAAAAGAATGGCATGGGGGTGTTACTAGACCGACACCGAACCCAAAAATGTGATTAAAAATTTTTTTGTTTGTCTGTCTGTCTGTTTGTTCAGGCATCACGCAAAAACTACCGGTTCGATTACGATGAAACTTGGTATAATTATTCTTTAATATCCTGGGCACCACACTGGGTACTTTTTATCCCGGAAAAGTATATACAATAAAAAACAAACTTAATTTTGCGGTTCGATCCCTAGACCGATTACTGTACCAACCGCAAATAATAATAATAATATCCCTGGACATTTCACACAGCGCCATCTAGTCCCAAGCTAAGCAACCTAATGCTTGTGTTATGGTAACAAGATGGCTGATAAACTACTTATATACATTTTTTTTTTGTAAATACATACATATTATAGATAGAAAAACACCCAGACTCGGAACAAATACATGTAGGTCATACAAATATTTGTTCCGTGCGGGAATCGAACCCGCGACACGCAGCGCAGCAGTTAATCGCTTAACCACTGCGTCAAATATATCTATACTTATAATAAATCTGTAGAAGTGAAAATTCTGTACATTGAAAATATCAAAAAAATAAATGGCAGGGGGTGTTACTAGACCGACACCGAACACAAAAATGTGATTAAAAAAATTGTTGTCTGTCTGTCTGTCGGTCTGTCTGTCTGTCTGTCTGTCTGTTTGTTTGTTCAGGCATCACGCAAAAACTACCGGTTCGATTACGATGAAACTTGGTATAATTATTCTTTAATATCCTGGGCACCACACTGGGTACTTTTTATCCCGGAAAAGTATATACAATAAAAAACAAACTTAATTTTGCGGTTCGATCCCTAGACCCGATTATTGTGCCAACCGCAAATAATAAGTTTGTCGTAGGTTACGTCACCCTCAGTGGAGTTCATTTTTATTCCTTTTAGTTTTTAGAGTTATTTAGGTTTATTTTTATAAGTCGTAGGTATAGATTTTAATTTTAAAGTATATAGTATATTTGATAGTGTACGTAGTGACCGTAGGTTATTTTATAATACTGTTAGGTAGGATTAGTCATTCGTTTAGATATTAGTTTTTAGGGATTTTGCTTATTTATTGAGTTTAGATTAGTTATCATCAGAAATAGGTTTATTTAGGTAGGTAGGTATTTAATTTTCTGTTATTGAGTTTTTTTTTTTAATTAGGTAGGTACTTAGGTAAAGATATCATATAGGTAGCCTCTTAATCACGACTAATGAGACACAATTGGTTTTCTATTGTAATTAGCCACAAAGGGCCCGCGAGATAGATGGCATTCTGGGGAAGCACATACATTTTATCCTGTTAGCACGGTCCCGTGGGATAATTTCCGACATCCACGCGGGCGAAGCCGCGGGCAGAAGCTAGTATGTAATAAAACAGTAACGAAAGAAAAACTGTACATTGAGAATTTTCGAGAAAAAATAAGTGGCTTTTGTTAGAAAAACGTAACTGATGACAAAAAGTGACTTTTTAGAATTTTTGTCTGTTTGTCTGTGTGTATGGTACGGCTTCACGCCAAAACTACTGGATAGATTGAATTGAAATTCAGCAAAAATGTTCTTTGTAAACCAAGGAAGGCTTTAGGCTACATATTATCACGCCGTAAAGTTTGCCTTACCGAATGTCAGAAATCTAGGACCCAACATCGTCTTAAATAAAGAGGTGCTTGAAACAGTAGGCTCGGCAATTTTTCTAGGACTAACAGTAGATGCCAAACTTCAGTGGGGACCTCATATATCAAGTCTAGCAGGAAGGCTCAGTTCGGCTGCCTTCGCCGTCAGGAAAGTAAGACAATACACTGACGTTGATACAGCTCGTTTAGTCTATTTTAGTTATTTTCACAGTGTTATGTCCTACGGTATTCTGCTGTGGGGCAAAGCCGCTGATATACAAAATATATTTGTCCTTCAAAAACGAGCTGTTCGAGCAATTTACCAGCTAGGTGCCAGAGTTTCTCTAAGAGATTTTTTTAAAGATATTGGTATTCTCACGGTTGCATCACAATTCATCTTCGCCAACATTTTATATATTAGGCAAAATTTGCTCTTGTACACTAAAAACAGTGATATTCACAGTGTTAACACTAGAAATAAGGACAAACTACGTGCCCCCTTTCACCGGCTTCATAAGGTTCATAACTCATTTGTTGGGCTTGGTATAACCTTTTATAACAAGATACCCTCTTCTTTGCTAGACTTACCTTTCAATTCGTTTAAAGCTCAAGTAAAATCTAACCTTTGCTCAAAGGCTTACTATTCCATCAACGACTACTTACACGATAAGAATAGTTGGTCGCCCTAATTAACTCAAGACAATGTTCATGTTCTTTCTCCAGAATCAGCTTACTGACAGGTTATTGTTATTAGTATTAACTTATTTATTTATTTTACTTCGATGGTCCTAGTTTTTCATCTGTGACTCAAGTGACAGCTATGTGACCAGAACCCAGCTATGCATAAATATGTAAGCTATTACCTGGAGGCTTTTATTTAGGTAGTAAGTTTTTATTTCCATTTGAATTAATTATTTTTCAGCTTGAGTACGTATAGTTTTTATTATATTTGTTGGTATATTGGCGTGGCTAGCTGACATATTTTATGGCAAATAATTTAAGTTTCTTATAATGTTAATTACTGAACATAGGTTCCTAGTATTGTATACATGCACTATATTCTAACTGAACAGACAGCTGTGCTGCTGGGAAGTTTGTTGCGCCACTTCTTCTTCCCAGCGATAGCACTAGGAAGTGGTGAAGGGCGGGCGTTTTTGGGGGACTGTCTTTTGTAATTTTGACGTTCGAAAAGTGCTGACTCTCAGCCTAATTTGAATAAATGACTTTTGATTTTGATTTTTGTATGTTATGGGAGGTAAGCAATATTGATTTTAAAAGGTTTTTGTTCGTAATTTAATACACAAAATAATTGAATGCACAAAATGACATGTTATTTATTTACTAAATAATAATTTAACTCTGGAAACATATTATCACGCTATCACCTACGGGGGAGGAGCTGTGAATCTTTATTTTTCTTACGTATTCTGTGACAGCGTGTAATCTAACGACGCATATTTAAATGTTGTTTTTGAGTAAGCCATGCTATTAACTAGCTTTACACTATAAAAACTACGCCATTTAAGTAACTTGGGCAGAGAAACACAGTTTAATGAATATTAGTAGTATAAAGACAATTTTGAAGCAGCGCCATCTATGAGATTTCATAAAAATCAAATCAAGTTACAAGTTAACACTTTTTGGAAATTAATAATTTAAATTTGATCATGTTGGCGAGTATAGTAGTCTTTCGCCTTTCTGAGGACATTTGATGGCGTGGAGTATCCCACTTACCGCGCAGCCTGCGTAGCACGTCAACTTCTCGACGGTGACCAAAATTGGGATGACACCCTCGCGGAGGCGAGCGTCAGTGACAGTAACAGCTGCATGCGTCATCTGTTTGCCGTCATCTTGGTGTTTTGTGGAGTCGCGAACCTGGTAGCTTTGTGGGAGAAGTATCGCCATCATCTGTCTGAAGATTTTCTACGAGCTTTGAGGCGTGTTACTGGAGACGAAGTCGAAGTAACTGATTAACGCGTGCTGAACACCTGTCTCAGTTCACTTCAAGATGTAGTAATTTCTATCGGCTGCAATCCACTGATCGAATATGGGTTATCAGCTCCCCAATCATCACCGCATAAAGACCGTGGAAATCGGGAGTATAACGCTGAGACAAATTACGATCCGGGCGAAATGACCACCATACGAAATGACTATGTCGCTTTGTTCTCTTCAGAGCAAAAACACATTTATGACACCGTCCTTGAAAGCGTTGGGCAAAACCAGGGTAAAATGTTTTTCTTGGATGCTCCTGGTGGAACAGGAAAAACATTTGTTACCACTGGCATACTTGCAGAGGTCAGGAGGCAAGGCAAAATTGCTATTGCTGTAGCGTCGTCGGGAATCGCTGCCACACTACTTCCGGGCGGCAAGACAGCACATGCCATGTTTAAAATTCCCATCGATTTAGAGAGCGCCGAAACGCCTGTTTTTGGTGTGTCACGTAACAGCAATAAGGGACACGTGCTCAAGGATTGCTCTCTGATCGTATGGGATGAGTGTAAGATGGCCAATAGGAAGGCAGTTGAGGCCGTGGACAGAACCCTGCTGGACATCCGCAGGAACGAACATTTGATGGGTGGTGTCACCGTTCTGTTCAGTGGCGATTTCCGGCAAACGCTTCCCGTGGTGACGCGGGGATCGAGGGCTGACGAGGTGAATGCTTCGTTGAAACGATCTTCGTTTTGGTCACGAGTTCGTACGCTGCGCTTGGCCATTAATATGAGAGCTCAGCTCGGCAGCAATGCATGTGCTCAAGAATTCTCCGATGTCCTTCTAAGTCTTGGCGAAGGCACTCTACCAGAAGAGAGAGGTGGACAGGTGGTGCTTCCAGAGTCTCTCGGTAGAGTGGTATCCAGCTTAGAAGAACTCATTCGCTGTGTGTACGGGGACATCAGTCGTATACTGCACCAGCAGAATTCTTGGGTGTGTGAGCGGGCCATTTTGACGCCCAAAAATAATCAGGCTGCAGCAATTAACGAATGCATTCTCTCGGAAATTGAGGGGAATGAAGTGGTCTACACCTCGATAAACACTGTTGTCGAGCAAGATGACGCCACACATTATCCCGTGGAATTTCTGAACTCCCTGTCAGCAAGTGGACTTCCAGCGCATACCATCAAGCTGAAGGTCGGTGTCCCGATTATGCTTCTTCGGTACCTATCTCCTCCGAAGTTGTGTAACGGGACCCGCCTTAAAGTCATCTCGCTCCACAGACACCATTGAGGCGGAAATTCTTACGGGTTGTGGCATCGGCGAGGCAGTATTTATACCATGCATTCCTTTCATACCTCATAACTACCCGTTCCAGTTCAAGCGCGTACAGTTCCCCGTGAGTGTTTGCTTCGCGATGACCATCAATAAGTCGCAGGGGCAGACACTGAGGGCAGCGGGTGTCGACCTCAGGACGAGTTGCTTCTCACACGGGCAACTGTACGTCGCTTGCTCTCGCGTCACCAGTCCTGACTCTCTTTATATTTTGGCTCCTGGCAGCATAACTACCAACGTAGTTTATAGGGAAGTGTTGTAAGGTATGATACCGTTGTACGTATTTTTATTCTTTTGTGTCCTGGAATGTATTCCTGCATTATTTTCTCTATTTCCTTCAGTCACATCTTATGACTGAACTCAGCAGGATTCCCATATAACTCTCTTCACTTGCTTCGCTTCACTTGCTTCGCAAAAAAACTTATATTTTAATGCAATTTTAAAAGTTGTTTACTTATAATGCTATAGCGACACTGGCATCTTAGGTATTTTTGGTGCTGTAGAGCCTTCACGCAGACGACGTCGCGGGCAGCAGCTAGTTATAATCTAAATTAGAATTTCTTTATTGATTGTTTATCTTTATATTTATCAAAAGGAAGCGCTCATTTGGAACCCAAAACATCGCAATCATAAAAATAGACAATTTAAGACAAACGATGCATGGAACCGTATATCAACACTTGACCACATTAAAAATGCCAACTGGCAACTTAGATAATAATCAATTTTACAAATTGTTCAAATTTTTACAACTGCTCTAACAAGTGATTAAAGATTTATTCGTTTAAGAAAGTCCGAGTTTTATTTATTTCCTCGCAAATATGTTATAAAACGTCGTATGACATACGTGCGGTTTGATAATTACAGCCTCTGTTTTCTTGTAGCCCTCGCCTACGGCTCGGGCTAGCAATATCGCCTCGGCTGTATTTTTCAACTTACCGCACTTATATCAAAATCAGTGATAGGAATAGGTAGTGCTTATTTGCCTAAACTTCGAAGAACAGAGACAAGAAACGGAGACTTCCTTAGGACTACATTTTTTCCGGGACATCTGGCTGGTATGCGACCATGGCGGTTTCTTTTTGTAATTTCTAAGAATAGATAACGAAATGCGCTGCCGTAAAAGTCGTATTGTACTTTCGGTGCAATAAAGATTAAATGATGTTTTTAAAGATTTTTAAAGTTTAAGTGTGTTACTAAACAATGTGATAAGGCCATTATTTTAATATCATGCACATTTTTAAATATACTTTAGAAATATATTTCATTAAGATAAAATACAAATACCTACCGTTTGTTTTTGGAATGATACGTTCGTCCTACTATAGAGAATGCTAAAATGATTAAAATTACCGTTTCATTATTTTAAAGACAAAATGTCTGTTTTTTTTTTCAATTTTACACTTGAACTTTAGAAATCTCATTAAACGTAGCCGAGAGTGAGCTAGAAAGAAGATATTTACTTCGAAACGTGTACGGCTCCTTATACAAACATTGTGATTCATAGTACCTATTAAGATCAACAAGTCATTTACAAAATGATCTCCAAAAAAAAATTTCAGAAAAATTTATGGTTGTAACGACTGTGAATGTTATTTACTATGTTATGTCTAGTCGCAAACTTTAGGTAAATATAGACGAATTATTTATTCCAAATAACATATTTTTTAAATGTATTTAAAAGTGTTGTCCTAAATTTCGGGACAGATGTCCCGGAAAAAATTTAGTCCTAAGGAAGTCGCCGTTTCTTGTCTCTGTTCTTCGAAGTTTAGGCAAATAGGCACTACCTATTCCTATCACTGATCATAATGTAAGTACTATTATGTTGCAGTTGACACACATGATGCGGGCCTTTTTTTTGGGTGGGATATTATCAAATAACTTCTCCCGCTCTGGGCGGAGCGGGAGAAGTGTCAGACTTTTACTGACTAAAACCCACCCGTGTTCCTTTAGTTGCTTGTGCCAGGGGCCACGGTAACTCTTTCGAACAACCCACGAACCTGGCAGATGCGTGTAGGCCTTACACGGCTCCCCATCGTGATAAACAAATCGATGTACACACAGCAAAATCCAAGGTATCAGGCAGAATCGTAATCCAGAGTCACAGAAAAATGTCATCTTATAGGAAAATAATCCATACACAAGGAACAGTAAATCTCAGAGTCCATAAGATAAAGCAGTCAATAAAGTAGAAAATCAATGGAAAACACAAAATATCTAGTATTCAACGACAACGAGACGTTGTCATGTTCGTGAACGGGCGCCGTCAGTAGGTAGTCTCTTTGCTGCCATGGCTTATTTTAATTTAATTTAAAATTTGAATTGTTTTTTTTTTTAACTTTTCATTACGGACGTGTTAGATTATTTAGTATATACTAGAAGTATATGTACCTATATATTACCCAAATAACAAGCTTGAATATCAGAATGGTTACTAGGTAGTTATTTATTGTGTATGAAGGTTATTATTGAATATGGTTTGTAGGGGAAGGGTTTTATGAAGTAAAGCACAGATAGACAAAGCTAAGCATTTATTTTAATTTAGGCTTGTCAGTAATTAATCAGAAAACTAGTCGTCCGTTCGTAAAACTAGGTCATCATGGAGAAGAAGGACAAGAAACTCCATGGAAGCAGTATTAAAGTATTCTATCAATACATTTCTTATGTTGTCATAAATTATCGTTATCTTTAAAAATAATTAATTCTATCTCTTGTACAACGGTCCAAGAGAATTCAAATAATAGCAACATAATAACAATAGCTAGCAATATTGGCCATAATATAACTTACAGAACAACATTGTCATAATAAGCAATAATTAAGGTATAATATCAAATTACTTATCTTACGTGACAACTGGTCGATCTATTCCACATAATAACGGCACTAGAACTAACCAACTGAACATCTGCCAAGCAACTGACCCGATAACGTCGTTACAATCCTTTTTATACACTACCAACGTCTTTTACGTCAAACATCTACCTCCATTTTGAAACAATCACAGATTATCATATATTTTAGCTTAATATCTTCTAACACAGGTAATAACAAACAAATCTTATGTAGTAGAACAGTTTTAAAACATTATAAGGTAATTAATCAATTTAATAGGAGTTGATTACTAATTCTTAGATATCATCAAAAAATATATCAACATCAACTGACAGTATTGTGCCAATCGTTTGAAACAACCTATTATATTAAAATGGCAATATAAAATCTAAGATATACTACAAGTATAATCAAATATTACTTAATCATTTATAGCAATAACATTTAAGTGTTTTTTACAAGTTAAGACTGTTGTTTTTTGTAAACACAATATCTAGTCAAATTAAGTACTTCTACGTTGGTCCCAGGCTTCTTAAATGTGACAGATGCCATTATCCAACAAACAATATTCTAATATTATAATTATATCAAAATTAAATATCTAACAGACGCTTTTAACGTTCTGCATCGTTCACACATGCATAATTTCTAGCATGTTAGAAATTATGCATACTATGGTTAAAAAGTATTTAGATTTAAAAGAGTATCCATGGAGTTTCTGGACCGTTCTTCTCCATAGCTGCATGCATAGGTACCTACTACGCTTTGGAATTGGCAACTAGCTTCATTTTTCTGACTGACTGACCCCTTGACAATTCACTTGAGCATTACGGACTAGGTCAACTTGCGCTCAGATTAGTCAACAAAAAGTTCAAATAAATGGTGTCAATTCTCTTGCTTTAAAAATAAAAATGGGTGTTCCACAAGACTCGATTTTAGGTCCTTTCCTCTTTTTAGTATAAATTAATGATCTACCCCATTTATTACAGAACCAACCACAAATGGTGTTATTTGCTGACGATACTTCCTTAATTTTTAAGATAAATAGACGTGCATCAAATCTTGACGACGTAAATAACGCCCTACTGCAGGTACAAAATTGGTTCACTGCTAATAATTTGGTATTAAATGGGAAAAAAACTAAATGCATAAGATTTGCTTTACCAAATGTTAAAAGTAGTAATTGTGACATAGTATTGAACAAAGAGAAACTAGAATTCGTCGATAAAATGTTTTCCTGGGGATCACGCTCGACTCAAGGCTGCAATGGGGTCCTCATTTAACATCTCTTGCAGGACGGCTAAGTTCAGCAGCTTATGCTGTAAGAAAAATCCGTCAATTTACTAATGTAGATACCGCGAGGCTAGTGTATTTCAGTTACTTTCATAGTATCATGTGTTACGGTATTTTACTATGGGGACGGGCTGCAGATATCGAGTCTATTTTTATTCTGCAGAAAAGAGCCATCAGAGCAATATATCGTTGGTCCAGATGAACAGGGTATTAACTCAAAAAAGCCTATTTTTCAGGAGAGTGATTTGAAGTTTTTAAATAATACGATTGCGATGCGATTTTTAGTTTTTTAATAATTGGTTAACCTCACATTTATATTTTTCAAGCTTACTTTATTGATAAAGTTTTTGTTCAGTTCATGACTTTCTCAATTATGCTATTAATGAGAACAAAATTAAATTCTACAGACAAGAACATAATAATACTTTTTTACACAAAAAAATACCCATATATACCAAAGTACTAACTAGAAAATTAATTTTTTTTTAATGCAATTTTGAGGTTCTATGTTCGATCTTTCGATTATTTTTTTAAGACATTATTTTAACATAATGTTTTTATTTGCCATGGCATCCTATTTTTTATGATTTGTTAATTCATTTAGTTATATCTAAGGAACATTCATAATACTACCATGTTCCACAAATATTAGGAATAAGTTTTTAAAATAATACAAAATAAAAACAGAATTTTAATAATTAAATATTTAATTATTTAAAAAGAATCACATGGAAAATAGTTTTACAATCTGTTTTCAGCTATGCTTATTATTTAAAACTAATTTAAATCACTAGTTACGCTTTGAGCACACAAAAGGCCGTCGTTGGCTTTGTACTAATTTATAACAGTTTTTGTGTGGAGTACTTATAATTAACTTCGTTTATAATTAAATGATGGCACATTGAAAGAATTCACTTACTTTACTAACCAGTTAGGCACTAGGATTATAGGAACCAGAATATAAATAGTCATAGGAAATCTTAGAAAATCTTCACAAAATCTTATAGGTACTAAAGAAAAAATTAGACTTAAAATACATAAAGAGTACTTCTAAATAAAATTGAAAGATAGGTAATAATCATAAACAAGTAAATAGTTTCAAAACAATCAAGTCAAAGTCAACTGTTTTAAAAAATAGTTAAAGGTTTTCATAAAAGGTTCTATAATACTGAGGAATTAGATTTCTTTCAATTAAATTTATTTATAACTTAACAAGCAAATACAATGTTGATAATCTTTAAAGGAAATACCCATAGATACTTAAATATAAGTAGGTATATTAAATATTTATCTATACTTATAATAAATCTGTAGAAGTGAAAATTCTGTACATTGAAAATATCAAAAAAATAAATGGCCGACACCGAACCCAAAAATGTGATTAAAAAAATTTTTGTCTGTCTGTCGGTCTGTCTGTCTGTCTGTCTGTTTGGTCAGGCATCACGCAAAAACTACCGGTTCGATTACGATAAAACTTGGTATAGGTAATTATTCTTTAATATCCCGGCCCGGGCACCACACTGGGTACTTTTTATGCCGGAAAAGTATATACAATAAAAAACAAACTTAATTTTGTGGTTCGATCCCTAGATCCAATTACTGTTCCAACCGCAAATAATAAGTTTGTCGTAGGTTACGTCACCCACAATGCACAGCTATTAATAATAAGTATGTAAAGTTGTCGAAAATTTACCACTGACGGGACTAAAAGGGGTAATTCAGTTTTTAAGGGGAGGATTTGAACTTGAAACTGTATGTTACATTTTCACGCCTAAACCACTGAACTTCTGATTTGGCATAGAGATGGATGGCATCCTGGGGAAGCACATACATTTTATCCTGTTAGCACGTTCCCGTGGGATAATTTCCGACATCCACGCGGGCGAAGCCGCGGGCAGAAGCTAGTATATAAATATAGGTATTATCATTAAAAAAAATACCTTGAGTAGACATACCCAAGGTCCCATCATGAGAAACTGAAACGGATTCTCCTTCTCTTGGGTCAGGTGGTTTGACAGCATTTCTGATTAACCTTAGTCTTTGTGAAATCATTCTGTAAAATTAAAACTTTTAAGTAGTTATATAGAAAAGAGTTCTTTCCATAATTCAAACAAATACACCACAAATTATGTTGATTATTCTTTAATATCCTGGGCACCACACTGGGTACTTTTTATCCCGGAAAAGTATATACAATAAAAAACAAACTTAATTTTGCGGTTCGATCCCTATACCCGATTACCACTCTCTGTACTGTACCAACCGCAAATACTAAGTTTGTCGTAGGTTGTGTCACCCGCAGTGGAGTTCATTTTTATTCCTTTTAGTTTTTAGAGTTATTTAGGTTTATTTTTATATGAGTCGTAGGTATAGATTTTAATTTTAAAGTATAGGTAGTATATTTTATAGTGTACGTAGTGACCGTAGGTTATTTTATAATACTGTTAGGTAGGATTAGTCATTCGTATAGATATTAGTTTTTAGGGATTTTGCTTATTTATTGAGTTTAGATTAGTTATCATCAGAAATAGGTTTATTTAGGTAGGTATTTAATTTTCTGTTATTGAGTTTTTTTTTAATTAGGTAGGTACCTAGGTAAAGATATCATATAGGTACCCTCTTAATCACCACTAATGAGACACAATTGGTTTTCTATTGTAATTTGCCACAAAGGGCCCGCGAGATAGATGGCATTCTGGGGAAGCACATACATTTTATCCTGTTAGCACATTCCCGTGGGATAACTTCCGACATCCACGCGGGCGAAGCCGCGGGCAGAAGCTAGTGTTGAATATAACACTTTTTAGTTTAAATACTATTTTTTTAATTTTTTTTCTAAACGATAAAGAATCATAACCAATACAAACTCTAAAAATCAAAATTATTTTAAATTTACATGATATTATTTCACGATTAATAATTTTTCATCGAGAAAGAATTACACTAAATTCAAAAAAACTTTTGTGAACATAATAGTATCTCAAATTAGTTCTCTAATCTAGAAACACCCGTTAATAACCAAATGCAACAGCACACAAAGCGAGCTGTTCGATCAATTTATAAATTAAGTCCGAGACACTCGCTCAGAGACAAATTTAAAGAAATTAATGTTATGACTGTGCCTTCTCAGTATATTTATGAAAATCTTTTATATGCCCATAAAAATATAAAATTGTTTAAAAAATACAGTGATATCCATGATATAAATACTTAATAATAATAATATCCCTGGACATTTCACACAGCGCCATCTAGTCCCAAGCTAAGCAACCTAATGCTTGTGTTATGGTAACAAGATGGCTGATAAACTACTTATATACATTTTTTTTTTGTAAGTACATACATATTATAGATAGAAAAACACCCAGACTCGGAACAAATACATGTAGGACTTACAAATATTTGTTCTGTGCGGGAATCGAACCCGCGACACGCAGCGCAGCAGTCCGATCGCTCAGCCACTGCGCTAACCGTGTTGTCAAATACTAGGAACAAACACAAATTTGTTGTACCTACAACAAGGCTCAAGAAAATAGGTGGCTCCTTCAGATGCCAATGTATATGCTTTTACAATAAAGTTCCAAGCCCCGTTCAAGATCTAAGCCTTAATAAATTCAAATCATTCATTAAACGTAAGATGTGCCAGAAAGCATTTTATACCGTTAAGGCTTACATCGAGGACAAAAAGGCTTGGGATTAAGCTGCTTCCAATTTTTACATATTGAATATTTTTATTTTTGTTTTGTTGTTGTTTTTTGTTTTTTTTTTTATATACACTTTGACATTAATGAATTCGATATATACTATGACATTTGCTTACTTTCTAAAGTATTCTATTATTTTAATTATTGTGAATGTGAAGACTATGTGTGGGTCATTTTATTTTTTATTTTTCTCTCTGTTCTGTTAGTTTTTGTCATGGTCTGGCAGTTTGAGTAATTAATGTGGCCTACCCAAATGTCCTTTCTTTGGTATTGTTCGTCGAATCGTCGAGCTCCTTAAGTGTTGTGTTGAGCTGCACGATTTCTGACAAATGCGTGCACTGACTGGACAGGTCCTCTCAAACTGGTTCTTTCCTCAAAAAGAACCATCTCAGACATTAATCTACATGGTCTTCACATGATCTGACCAAGATTATGTCTGGACTTTAAAAGAGACTGTGACGTCTGAGTTTGTTTCGGCCTTTCTTCTCAGACTAGTCAAATAGGAAACGCCGACCTCATCTAGTTTTAAAATATGATTGACGTGTAAAAGTGTTTGTACAAACCTACTTACAAGAATAAAGTCATTTATCATTAACAACTTATCGCAAAGAGGGTATTATCTTGAAATGATTGCTCTATTTCACAAAATAATAGTATTCAAACAGATCTCACCTTTTAAAGCATACCTACAGCATTTTTCAATGTTAAAACTGTGTTTAAACAAACGAACGACGTCTTCCCACCACAACTTCGCGAGTAAGACTGAATACGACAGTGTTGTTCAAACGGGCAGGCAAAAAAGTGCGAAAAGGACGAAGATACTAACCCCGCACCCCCGCCAATCTGACGTCATATCGTTATGAAACCACGTTCTAGAGTAAGGGATGATTCTCATTAGAGCGGGCCGTGCCAGGGCCGGGGCGTGGACGAGCCGGGGCCCGTCCGTGATACGCAATTTATATTACACCGAGTGTTGAACGGGTTAATATGCCGCCACAGTCGCTTCAAGGTAGTGTAGTGATGTGAATAACTCCCGATTATTGTTTTTTTTTTATAATGATGGAGTTTTCTTTACTGGAGATGGCTGCTATTGCGATAGCTATTGATGAAGAGGAAGCAGAAACTAGGAGTAAAAAGATCCATTATCCGCAAAGTCATGGATGGAATAATATTGCAACAAAAGAAACTCAGTTTCCAAAATCTTCTGTAAAACAAACTTGCACGTGCGTGTACCCTCACTAAACATTCGTCGCTCAGTGCTCGGACGCAGCACGGAAGAATGTTCGGATTACGACGGGACGTGGAGGGGGCGGGGCGGGACCGTGCAACAAACGTGGTATTGAAGTGCGTCGAGCGGGCCCGGATGGGACACGGATAATGCACTGTGTAATATATATTGATTCATACAAAATATATGTAACAGATTAAAACCGTGCCCCGTCCGGGCCCCGCCCCGGGCACGGCCCGCTCTAATGAGAATCATCCCTAAATATATGTTCCTTAGACGTTCATTACAAAGATCGCATGATATTTAGTAGAACTGTATTTTTAGGTTAAAAATCGTAAATTTTGAGTTAATACCCTGTTCATCCAAACGAACGATATGGCCTCCGCAGGCGCGATTCTTTAAGGGAACTGTTTAAAGATAATAACATCATGACGGTACCTTGTCAATACATCTATGAAAACATCATGTACGTAGAAAAAATTTAAATTTCAATAAAAAAGGTGAAAGACACAACTATAGGACTAGAAATAGGGACCAATTAGTTCAAACAGGTTTCAGACTGGCTAAAGTAGACTCATCCTTCATGGGGTACTGTTTTAAATGTTACAATAAAATTCCTCCCCACATACTCCAACCTGAATGAAACGAAATTTAAATCTTGCATTAAACGCACACTATGTAGCCAAGCATATTATAAGTTAGGGGATTACATCGCTGACAAAAATGCTTGGCTCAATGCTGGTCCTGCTCCACAGTGGCGCATAAACTAATTAGCATTCGGAAAAATGGTTGGAGCTGCTGAACATTGGAAAAAAACTATCTTTGCATTGTATAAACTCAATTGCTTAGTATTGTATAATTGCGTAGCACACGTGTGAGCACTATGTACAGACGCCAGCACATCAAGCTACCCGAAACTGTCAAATTTTCCCAATCAACCTTGAACCTTAATGCTATAGCGATAAAGTTGAAAATCTATTACAGAAATTTGACAGATTGTAGTAGGTTGATGTGCTGGCGTCTGTACTTTCTATAAAGCTACCATTTACTGGATTGACTGGAATGTGCCCTGGCGGCTGTGAGTATGTCATGCTCACTCTAATGTCTCGCTGGTGGTGGCGTGTGTGTTGGATCATTAAGTTCCCTCAAAAATGGTTGAGTTGAATGGTGCTGATCCATACGTCATGTTCGTGAACGGGCGCCGTCAGTAGGGCCTGGTCATCTCTTAGCTGCATTGACATAGAAAAGTATGGACTGGAAATACCTACAAAAAAAGGGTGCATACCTACAACTCATATTGTCTCATAAAATGGCTGCCATTGCTAGGGTTGTGTCAAGGAAGGAAGAAGGAAGGAATACTGTTATCTCGTTGTTACTATAACGAGTAACGATACTATATACGAGTTTTACTAGTTATCACGTTTGGATCACGATGGATTTTGGTGCTGTGAAGTGTGAACCACAGGCCGGACTTAGCTAGGTCACTCGGACCGAATAAGACGCAAGATTATTTATGTTAACATCTCAGAATATACGGATATCGTTTTAGCGGAGGAACTAGTTTTGCAAACTATTACGGTACGTCGGCAACGGTACAACACTATTCCATTATGACATATTTTTGTAAACAAACGAATGAATTAACAAATATAATAAAAAGGCCTGTTATATGGAAATGAACCCAAATATGCCATACTTTAGCCATAAATTCATGATCGCGTTACAATTGTATCATCGATTGTGTAATATTGTATTTAGTAATGCATGAAAACCGGCTAGTAACCTGTGCAAAGACAATTGAGGTTGATTTTCATTCTTTCTTGCACCACAATTCACAATACAACACACAGGCATGTTGAATTTCTGTTTTCCAACATTTACATGCAGTTTTAAAAGGTAAAATCCTCGTAATTTTCTCGCAAATCTCAATAATACAAAAAACAAACAACCATTTGACAGCAAAACTACCACGAAACTCGTCGCTTAAGATGGCTGTTAAGTGCTACGGCACTTACCTACAACCTCCTACAACTGTCACTACGTCAAGACAAAATGTTGCCACAATTAGCAACAACTTAAAATATAGTTGTCTCTTTTATCAAATAAGATTATCTCACTAGAAAGAATGAGACATAACGATATTTCAAATTCTGAATCATATTTCACTCATATTTGTATAAGCAAATGTATGTATAGAATAACGCGGCGTCTCCATGTTTTTCCTATCTCAATGCTTAGCTGCAACGGCTTATTTTAATTTTAAATTTCTGAATTGTTTTTATGGGAAATGGGATCGTGTTGGAATGACAAATTTATAAAAATAGCAAACTTGGGGCCCAGGTATGTTTGCACAAGCACACGTTGATGGCTTCTACGCCATCGTCAAACTGAAATCTGCCTCTTTGCTCTGCAGAGTGAGGGAAAGCTCCAACTCCATCCTGAAGACCATAGCGGGGAGGTGCGAGTCTCGTCTATTAGGTTATGTTGTTCGAAGATGTATTTCGAACAACAGCCTTGTCTCCAAATAGCTAATAAGTTTACTAACTTATGTACATACAAGTTATCTTTTTGTTTACTAACCCATATGGATGTTGCTTATCCGAAATAAAGATTATTTTATTTTATATTCTAATGCAGACATGCATTTCTTAAGTATACCTATTAATGTAATACGTAAAGCAAAGTATTTTTTTATAACTTATACAAGATTTTTATTACAAAGGTCACGAAGTCAAGCCAGAAAATAAAACCATGCCATGATTATTTTTCATCGTCATTATACTATCAGTTTATTTTATTCTGTTTATAGTTTATAGGATAAAATTAACTGATTTTCTTTTAAGATCTCATCTCGATTGTATCTCTCAATGACGTATACTGACTGATCTAATGGGTGGTCTATTAGATCAGTCAGTATACGTCAGTGAAAAATACACAGAAAAAACTAACTTTTAAACTGATAATTTATTTCAAGTAACTACATTGCCTACGATCGTTGACTCCGAATCTTTTTTATCATCAAATGTTTTCTTTTGTGTTTTATCATCTTTTGATATCGATAAACGTCTGCGGAGTTTCACTATCTAATTTAATTTGACCCCGTAAACCTACTTGTACAATAATATGCAAACTGTAACCATGGTAACAGCGGGGTAATTTCGTAATCGCAACACATTAGCAGTAGGAATTGCTTTCATTTTGACTGTCATTTAGTTATTTACGTTGTTGAGAAGATTTTTTTTTCGACATATTAAGCAATGGATTAACAATATCCTTCTAAGTGATTGAGATTGATAGTGTTTCGCAAATGTGCTGGTTGCGCGTCGATGTCCCTGCCTGTATATGTTTTAGTGTTATTAGATTGTATATTGTATTTAAGATTAGTACGAAATGTATTTAGGGTAGATATAGGCGATGTTGATAAGGTAAAAAGAGACAAACTGCAAGATTTATTGATCGAATATTATTCTTCAGGCCTAAACTTACACAGTGGCCATGATTCCCTTGTTCACAAACTAAACTAAATATAAGTTCTGTGCATCTTTTTCTTTCTATTTCATTAAGAAAAGGACAGTTTAGTGCTGTCAAATTAAGATACTCCATAGACAGATTAGACGTGATTAACAACATGGCTACTAAAAATACGTCAATTTACGTCAGGCGCTGACTAGTTTGACAGGACTAAACTAATATTTATCTTCTGTCCTTTTCTAAATTAAATAGAAAGAAAAAGATGCATTGAACTTAAATTTAGTTTAGTTTGTGAACAAGGGAATCGGCGCCAGTTTCAGCTAACGAAGGAATAAACACCAAATTATCAGTGTTATCCCAGCAGCTTATTTACACACGAATTACATCATTGCACTGTAGTTTTCATACAATTTTAGTGGTTTTGAAATTGAATGTGTCAATCAGAGCGTGCTTAAAGCAGGTGATTTTTTTGTGTAAATAAGAACTAAATTGTTAGCATATAAATGGAGAGCGAAGCACTTATCGCCTGTAGGTAACTTCTCGGTAGAACGAAACACCGTGTTTCCCAGCCACGTGAACCACTTAACGTAACATCACGCACTTTTACCCCAAAGGATTGGGCAGAGGTACAGACGCCAGCACATCAAGCTACTACATTTTCAACTTTATCGCTAAAGCATTAACGTTCAAGGTTGATTAGGAAAATTTTACAGTTTCGGGTAGCTTGACCTGCTGGCGTCTGTACTTACATAGAGTTGATACATCCACATTTTGCCAGTTATGTTGAAGTCCCATGTAATAGGGGTATCTGGGCACGAATCCAGACTCCAAGCTGCTACTGAGCATATCCTGATGAAAAAACCAAGCAACAGTTTGCCCAACCTAAGAACCGAACCCAGGGACCTCAAGCTCAGCAGTAGCAATTACGACTAAATCACCAACGAGCCATTTGAATCACTTGACTGGTGTAAACGAGTCTATATACTCTTGATGATATTATAATCATGACTGGTTTCAAACCTGTGCTTGAGTCATGGTCAAACTGGCATATTTAAGATGACCTCTGAACTTTTTTAAGATTCTGTTGAAATATTGCTGTTTTTTATTAGCTGTCGTCTAGCTAGTTAACAGAAAATGTCAAGATAATAGCACAGTTCCAACTTACAAAATTAAAATACACATAATATTACGCCTTCCCATATCGCGTAAGAGAGGACGGACCTGTTGCCATCATAACGGGTCTGTGATGAATACCTATATCTTAAAAAAAAGTGTTTTATTAAACATAAACACTAGCGCGAGAAAATCTAATAACACGAGTTCCTACAGTTGGTAGAATACTTTGAATAGAATAGAATACTCTTTATTATGTACAGACGCCAGCAGGTCAAGCTACTCGAAACTGTCAAATCTTCCCAATCAACCTAGAACCTTAATGATTTAGCGATAAAGTTGAAACTCTATTAAACAAATTTGACAGATTGTAGTAAGTAGCTTGATGTGCTGGCGTCTGTACACCATACAAATTACGAAATGACACAATCTACCAATGAACTTCCCTTAGTACTGTCACCTGCACTTTAGTAGTCACTTGACCTACGAAAACTGAAAACTACTGCTACAAAATAAATGTACTGTCGAATTCAAACCGTTTTCAAAGACATGCGGTTGGATGTACTTCTGGGCTATGTGTGCTTTGAAATCATACGCACATCAGAATGTTGGCTACTGCAAGCATTACGCCTCAGAGCCTCAGGGGGCAAGCGGGAGGAAACGCCAGGGTGTGACCATTGTGTGGATCGCCCGGAGGACACGGTGGAGCATACGGTGGAGGTCTGCCCGGCTTGGGCGGGGCACCGCCGTGTCCTCGTGGCGGCGATCGGCGGCGGCGATCTCTCGCGTCCGGCCCTGCTCCAGGCCATGGTACGGAGCGAGAGTGCATGGCAGGCCGTCACCTCCTTCTGCGAAGCAGTAATGTTCGCGAAGGAGGAGGCGGAGCGCGTGAAGGAGAGACAAGCACTGCGCCCTCACGCCCCTAGTCGCCGCAGGAGACGGCCTGGACGGGAGTCAACAGACGACTCCCGGCCACCGTAGGCGCGGGCTTGCGGGCGGCGAGCAATGGGCATCTCGCCGCCCGGTAAGGACCAGGCCCGGGTCGACGGCGCGTTGTGTTCCACGCGCGCCTCAAAGAGATGTCAGCACGAAGTGAAGGGGTCCGCTAGGGGCCGATGCCGCCAGGGCCGCGGGTTGTTCGAAAGAGATACTGTGGCCCCTGGCATAGGCAACAACTGAAGGAACACTGGTGGGTTTTAGTCAGTAGAAGTCTGACACGCCCTTTCGCTCAGCCCAGAGCGGGAGAGGTCATAAAAAAAGGGCCTCAGGGGGCTAATTTTTCATTGATTTGAGTGACAACATAGTAAAACAAGGAACTATAACAATTATGCATTATGAACCACCCAAAAATCCAGAAAGGCGTTGTTTTGATATCAATGTAATCGGTCAATTATTTTTGAAATATTTAACATCCATAATTATAATTTAGGAAGATCTGCCAAATATTAAAATTGGATAATAAATAAACAATATTGGTGGTAAGGACTAAGGATCACAAAAACCTGAAGGCCAATTCCCGTAATTCAAAATGTTCAAAATCTAGTCGCAATCTCATCTCAGCGACAATCAATGTCAAAAACTTGTCAAAAATGTAGGGAAATTAGAGGTATTTTTGACAGATTGAGACTGAGATCAGACTGTGAACGTTCTTAAAATTACGAGAATTGCCTCTCTGTTATGCATTGATACAGGAAAAGAACCTCATGTTTCCTCAATTCTTAAATAACAATGATGTAATAGCTATACAGACTGTATCTTTAATTTTTTGAATTGGTTTTAAATCGTCTTAATAGATATTGTTGCCAATCAACATGTTAAGCCTAGTGCAGAGTATCGATATCATTAGGTATTGAGATGCGAATATCAAGATGCGGGGTACCAGTGCAGATACTCGAGGCAAAGTCAAGTCATCATAATCATCATCTGTCTTCCTTTTTTTTAACTATGTGGGGTTCTAGTCTAACCGAATATAGCTGAATAAAGTGGTAGTATCATCATCATTTCACCCAGAAGAGGTCTACTGCTGGACATAGGCCAAGCGTCACCACATCGACCGACCCTGTGCTTCTCGCATCCAATGGATTTCCGTATATCAAATACGAAGGCGACACTGAAAGTTTTTAGAACTGGCCACTTGTAAACGATATAATAAAAAAATAAGTTCAAATTTTGAAAATGGAACTCTTTGCCAATAATATTGGCGCCGATTCCCTTGTTCACAAACTAAACTAAATTTAAGTTCAGTGCATCTTTTTCTTTCTATTTCACTAAGAAAAGGACAGAAGATAAAATATTAGTTTAGTCCTGTCAAATTAAGATACTCCATAGACAGTTTAGACGTGATTAAAAACATGGCTACCAAAAATACGTCAATTTACGTCAGGCGCTGACTAATTTGACAGGACTAAACTAATATTTTATCTTCTGTCCTTTTCTTAATGAAATAGAAAGAAAAAGATGCACTAAACTTAAATTTAGTTTAGTTTGTGAACAAGAGAATCGGCGATTGTGTATGTATTTTATTCATTTGTCATTTGTTTACGATTTGGCGGCCAATTGAAAATAGTTTGCGTCACGTCAGTATAAACTTAACGCGAGAAAATTTTCGTACAATGATTTTTTATGACTTTCGATGTCATATAATTCAACAAGAAAGTTATGTTATACTTCGATTGGCCTTTCACGATGAAGCCCCATCTAGTGCCACTGTTTACAACTGGTTTAATGAGTTTAAACGTGGTCGCACTAATCTCACCGATGATCTGCGTGAGGGACGGCCTTCTACGGCGAAGACTGAAGATAACATCAGTGTCGTGCGGCGTATGATAGAGACTGACAAAAGAGTGACATATCAGCAGATTTGGACAAGTGCACAAAATCCTCCATGAACATTTAGCGGTCAGAAAGCTTTGTGCCCGGTGGATACCTCATAATTTGACAGAGGCCCAAAAGTTCCGTCGTGTTGATTGGTGTCGTGAAATGGTTCAAAGATTTTAAAAGAGGTGACTCAAATACAGTGTTCGACATATTTATGGGTGACGAAAGCTGGATTTATTGTTATGATCCTGAAACTAAGAGACAGTCTGCTGTCTGGGTGTTTTCTTCCGAGGAGTTGCCAACTAAAGTAAAGAGAGGTCGAAGCGTGGGAAAAAAGATGCTGGCCTCGTTCTTCGGAAGGACAGTAGGTCATTATAATAATAATAGAGTTTATTCACAGAAAAAAATGTATATTATTTCACAAATTAACTGCTTAGTCTACAGTTACTGTACACAAAAGTATTAGCATTTGGGGCCGAACTAGGCATAGCCTGTATTTCAGCCCTCAACGCCGATCCCCCTGAGTTACATATACGTGTTGAAGTTATGTATTTTAATGAGCCCATGTCTGAATGTACGAGCCTAATATAATATAGAAAAAAGAAATGAATTAAAAAAAAAACTTACAAGTTAGGTAACATAGCGTGGCAAGTGTGAGAACAGTCCTCTCTTTGTGTAAGATGGCGGCTCGCATGAGTGAGTGTGAGAGGGTGTGTGAGATTGCGAAACCTTAGGACTGGTGTGGTTTTTTTTATAATAAGAGATGCTGACTTTTTAAATGAGAACAAATGATTAAGTAGGGACTTGAAGCAATTTTTCTGTCTCTTCGTACTTGAGCTTTTGAAGGTAATCCCTTACTTTAATTTTGCAGGATTTCTGAGTCAACGGTTATATGTTGAGAATTTTATTTAACTTGTTGTAGATGTGGGGGCCAATACGCGGGCCGAATCGGGTGCTGAATTTGGTTTTGAAAGCGATCAGTTGTGGGCAAACAAAGAGTTTAGTGCGTCTATTTAATACGAGTGGGTCGTAGTTTAGTTTCCTATGTTGCATCATTATTTGATTTAGAAGATAGAGCTGTCTTACGGATAGGATTCCACAAAATTCGTAAAGCAGCGAGGTAGGGAATAACCGTGTTTTGAAGGTGAATATGGATTTAGGGGAACTCCCTCATGCTGTTATGCAGTAACTTATGAGGGACTGGCAGAGCGCAAACTATATTCGCTTCATTACAGAGGGTTCGGCGACGTGTCTGAGAGTCTTAAAGATGTAGATCAATTTCCTGACTCTACCACAGAGAGATTTAGTGTGTTCTTTAAAATTGAGATGGTTGTCTATTGTAATGCCAAGGTATTTTATTGTTTTTACATGTTCTAGTTTAGAACAAGAACAGATTTCTTTAGAGACACACTCGTGTGGAAAGATATTAAGACGATCGTGATTAGGATCTGTGTTAGACCGTATGCTGAAGAAAATATACTTGGTTTTCTCAACATTTAAGGTTAGCACATTATCCCCGAGCCATTCCCTCACAGAATCGAATCCACATTGGGCAGCAGCAAAGGCCTCTTCCCTCTTCGCATGTATTGGCAGAGAAAATCAGAGCAGTATCATCTGCAAAAGAGATTATTTTGCCGTGGGGAATCTTGAGACTCGTGAGATCGTTTATATATACGAGAAATAAAATTTGACCCAGGATACTGCCTTGTGGAACCCCGTGTGTAACTGAAAGGTCTCCACTAATGTAATTACCAACCCGAACACTCTGGAGCCGCCCAGACAAGTAACTCCTGAAAAGTTCAAGTTGAGTGCCACTGATTCCCAGTGCTTCCAGCTTGTTGAGTAAGATCGGGACATTACGCAATAATTGTTCTAGAGGATTGAAAAACGGTTACTGCAGAGTGGTACACTAACAATTGTTTGCCACCTGTCTTGGAAAAAGTTTGGGAGAAACGACCTCGCAGTAGGATCCTCCTTCACCACGACAACGCCTAGTCGGACACTGCCAAGCAAACAATCGACTACTTGGCGACGTCAGACGTGGAATTACTGGGTCACCCGCCCTATAGCCCTGACCTCGCACCTTGCGATTTTTATTTATTTCCGAAAATAAAAGAAAAGCTTCGAGGAAAACGTTTTATGGACGCCGAGGAAGCAGTGGCTGCGTTTCAAAATGCCGTCGAAGATTATTATTATCAACAACCTTAAGATATCTGTTGATAAAGTCTGCTGATGCCTCATACGGAAGTTTTCTTACTATTACTAATCACAGCAATATTTTACAAGTCCAAGTTTAATATATAGGTTGGGGAAAAAGTTTCTTCGCATTTTTTAAGAAAATTCAAAACATTTTTTTAGTTTATTTACATTTAACTATAGTATGTAGGTACCATTTTGTTCGATAACTTTTTGTCATCTTGTAGGTAGGGACATGATCCCATTGCTATAGAAATTTTGGGACTTCTGATCAAAATACCGCGACAAGTGGTTTTGGCAGTCCTCTCGTGATGTTAACCTGACACTGCCTAAAGAATTCTGAAGAGACCGAAACAGGTGGAAATCTGAAGGTGCAAGGTCAGGACTATACGGTGGATGCATTAACACCTCCCAGCCAAACTCTCTTGATTTTTGCTGAGTGGCTAAAGATGTGTGAGGTCTAGCGTTATCATGATGAAAACCCACACCCCTTCTGTTGATTAATTCCGGCCGCTTTCTCTCAACTTCTTGCTTTAATCTCATCAGTTGTTCGCAGTAGAGTTCAGAATCAATGGTCCTACCTGGTGGTAACAGCTCATAATGAATAATGCCCTTCCAATCCCACCATACACACAGCATCACCTTGTTGCGAGTTAACCCGGGTTTCGCCACAGTCTGTGAAGCCTGACCGGCCTTTGACCACGACCTTTTTCGCACGTTCTTGTCGTACGTGATCCACTTTTCATCACCAGTTATCAGCTTCTTCAAAAATGGTTCGGTTTCATTACGTCGTAATAAAGAATCACAAATGAGTACACGGTTCATTAGGTTTCTTTCAGTGAGCTCGTGAGGTACCCAAATATCGAGCTTTTTTGTGTAACCAGTTTTTGTCTAATGCGCCAAAACTGTTTTGTGGTCAATTCCCAGTTCTTCAGCTACGTCGTAACTACTGATGCTCCACTTTTTCAAAAATGGCATCCTCCGTAATAGGGCGCCCAGAGCGACGTGCATCTTTGACATCAAAATTTCCGGATTGAAAACGCTTAAACCAAATTTGTGCTACTCTCACAGACACTGCACTAGGTCCATAAACATCGCAATTTTTTTTCACGGCTTGCGTTGCATTTTTACCATTTTTGTAGTAAAATTTTAAAATGTATCGAATTTCTTCATTAGATTCACTCATCTTGACAGTACGAAAAACAAATGAAAATCACACATTTTCCTAATTTGAATTTGGAATAATGTTCTTTAAAATTTAAACTTTCAATGATACCAAAACCAGCCAGATAGAAATAGTATAGCCAAAAAGATTTTATTACAAGTTCATACATAGTATAATGCGAAAAGACTTTTTCCCCAACCTAATATGTCTAGGTGTGTAATCAGCCTAATAATATAGTGAGAAATCTGCATAAATAATCTATGAATTCGATGAGTTGAGTTTGTAGCTATTAGTTATCATAAGAATGTCGCATGCGACGTCCGTGCAAATAAAAAGCTAGAGAACTTTTCGAAAATGTGGAATTGTGGTGTGACTGTCGTAGTTTGTGTGATGATAAGTGTTTCTTCTTCAGAAGTGCTAGACTTTTGGTTAGATTTCGAAGACGATGATACTGATACTTACGACGATGATACTGATACTTACGACGACGATGCATTGAGGCTGGATTTACGGAGTAATGACGATTATGAAGGGGGCCTTGGGGACCAGACTGATATGGAAGAAGAGGAAGAGTATAATAATACTGAAACTTCCGACCATTTTGATACCAATTATACCGATTTATGGTGGAATGGCATTTCCGACTGGGGGCAGTATAACCAAACTGATATGGAAGAGTTTAATGATACTGAAACTTACGACAATTATGATACCGATTATACCGATTTATGGTGGAATGGCAATTCCGACATTTCAAATTCCGGTAACCCCGGGCAGCCAGGACCACCAGGTCAGCCAGGATACCCAGGCCAACCAGGGCAACCTGGTAAGCCCGGACAGCCAGGATTTCCAGGACAACCAGGACAGCCAGGCCAACCAGGACAACCTGGTAAGCCCGGACAGCCAGGATTTCCAGGACAACCAGGACAGCCAGGATACCCAGGCCAACCAGGACTACCTGGTAAGCCCGGACAGCCAGGATACCCAGGACAGCCAGGATACCCAGGACAGCCAGGCCAGCCAGGATACCCAGAACAGGAAGGACAACCCGGTCAACCCGGTGGACCTGGACGGCCAGGTCAGCCAGGATACCCAGGCCAACCAGGGCAACCTGGTGAGCCCGAACAGCCGGGGCAACCTGGTAAGCCCGAACAGCCAGGACACCCAGGACAGCCAGGCCAGCCAGGATACCCAGGACAGGAAGGACAACCCGGTCAACCTGGTGTACCTGGACAACCAGGTCAACCAGGATACCCAGGCCAACCAGGACAACCTGGTAAGCCCGGACCGCCAGGACAGGAAGGACAACCCGGTCAACCCAGTGGACCTGGACAACCAGGTCAGCCAGGATACCCAGATCAACCAGGGCCTCCTGGTAAGCCCGGACAGCCAGGATTTCCAGGACAACCAGGACTGCCAGGATACCCAGGCCAACCAGGACTACCTGGTAAGCCCGGACAGCCAGGATACCCAGAACAGGAAGGACAACCCGGTCAACTCGGTGGACCTAGACAACCAGGTCAGCCAGGATACCCAGGCCAACCAGGGCAACCTGGTGAGCCCGAACAGCCAGGGCAACCTGGTAAGCCCGAACAGCCAGGACACCCAGGACAGCCAGGCCAGCCAGGATACCCAGGACAGGAAGGACAACCCGGTCAACCTGGTGTACCTGGACAACCAGGGCAGCCAGGATACCCAGGCCAACCAGGACAACCTGGTAAGCCCGGACAGCCAGGACAGGAAGGACAACCCGGTCAACCCAGTGGACCTGGACCACCAGGTCAGCCAGGATACCCAGGCCAACCAGGGCAACCTGGTAAGCCCGGACAGCCAGGATTTCCAGGACAACCAGGACAGCCAGGCCAAGCAGGACAACCTGGTAAGCCCGGACAGCCAGGACACCCAGGAAAGCCAGGCCAGCCAGGATACCCAGACCAAGCAGGACAACCTGGTAAGCCCGGACAGCCAGGACACCCAGGAAAGCCAGGCCAGCCAGGATACCCAGGACAGGAAGGACAACCCGGTCAACCTGGTGTACCTGGACAACCAGGTCAGCCAGGAAACGCAGGCCAACCAGGACAACCTGGTAAGCCCGGACAGCCAGGACAGCCTGGATACCCAGGCCAACCAGGACTACCTGGTAAGCCCGGACAGCCAGGATACCCAGGACAGCCAGGCCAGCCAGGATGCCCAGAACAGGAAGGACAACCCGGTCAACCCAGTGGACCTGGACAACTAGGTCAGCCAGGATACCCAGGCCAACCAGGGCAACCTGGTAAGCCCGGACAGCCAGGATTTCCAGGACAGCCAGGATACCCAGGACAGGAAGGACAACCTGGTAAGCCCGGACAACCAGGAACATTTCGGACACCAGCAACATATCTACCACCACCACCACCAACAACACGGAGGCCACCACCAACAACACGGAGGCCACCACCACCACCACCACCAACAACACGGAGGCCACCACCACCACCACCAACATGGCGGACACCGACACGGCCGCTACAGCCGCCACAATTTTCCAACCCATCCGTCCCTTATAACAGATTACATATAATTGCAAACCTGACTGGAGTTAAGAGGCACCTGGTACCACAAGGTAGATATTCATGCATGCAATAATTATCATTTCTGCTTAATTATGGTACAGTCAACAGCAAAAGTAGATGATCAAAATCAGAAATTCAATACTAATGAACAGAGTTCGCGTCAGAACTGTGTGGCGTCGAAGTGATTCAAAAGTATGTGATTGTAAATTATACCAAACATTACTACTAGTACAGCTGCCATATAGCTGCGAACTCCGTTTGAAATAATGGTCCTTTAATAATTTTTCAAGGAATAGTAGTAATTACGTAGTTCAAAACTATTGTAGTACATTATAATTGATACAAAGATTTTATTGCAAACTATAATGAATGCCCCTCAAACGCATCATTACCACAAGATTGGGTTACCGGAACTGGTTTGGTGGTGTGTTTTACTCCAACCCTTATAGGTACCTAATTAAAAATTAAATATTGCAGGGGATGCAAAAAACAGGTGTCCGAACAACAAGACATGTGTAAAAAAATGCTGTCCTACAGGATATGGGTGGGACATATCGAAAAAAAAGTGTCGTGCTATACCTGATGAAGTCAACTCACCGGTGTGGAAAAGCTATTTACCCATTGAAGAATTCAATGTTTCAAAATTTTATATTTTAGAAGGGCAAATAGACTGTTTACCTTCGTCAAAAGAGGAAAAGAAACAAGTGACTAACAAAACGCGACATTATCACCTACAAGCGGTAAGGATATAATTTTTAAATTTGCTAATCAATTAACAGGGGGGCAATGCTCGTAATTTTAAGAACGTTCACAGTCTGATCTCAGTCTCAATCTGTGAAAAATACCTCTAATTTCTCTACATTTTTGACATTGATTGTCGCTGAGATGAGATTGTGACTAGATTTTGAACGTTTTTAATTACGAAAATTGACCTTCAGGTTTACTCTCCGCCAAACAGTCTCTCTCTCTCCGTCAATCAGACCAATACGCATACGCCTAAAACTGTGACACGTAACTGTATTCCATCTTACACAAGTTGTAATACAATCTGGTGGAAGCTTATACCATAATATTCATCATATTCATATTGAATGCTGAATGAACAATAGACAGGCGTTTTTGGGGGACTGTCTTTTGTAATTTTGACGTTCGAAAAGTGCTGACTCTCAGCCTAATTTGAATAAATGACTTTTGATTTTGATTTTTGACAAATAAGTTTTCCTGAAAACTACTCCAGTCTAGTTGGTTGCAGTTGCTAGTCTTACGAGTATATCGCAGGCGTGTTGCATAGACGCATTATGATCAGCAGTGCGATTCTGTAACCATCTCACCGTGAAAACTTAGGTGAAGTGAGCGTGGAGTGAGCTGTCATTCCAGGTTAGTTAGGATTGACACTACTGACAACTCACATCAAGCTCACTTCACTTGAGTTAACACGGTGAGATTTTTACAGAATCGACCGGCTGGACATTAACTATTTTACTGAGTGAACGTTACCGCGCACACTTTATTTACATAGAGTTTGTTTAGGCGCATCAGTTTTTTTGACAACAAACCGGTTTTAATCGATTGTGGTTTGACTACTCTGATGGTAGTGATGGTAGTATTAGCTTCGCTTGCAGTCAGTCCGAGAATAGGAATAATTTTTTTCACATTTGAATGATCATCATTGTTTATAAGTATTCCACTTACTGTTGCGTTGCGAAGTACTCGGCCGAGGCCGTATCCCTTTTATGTCATGCTTCCCAATATTTTTTTATTACTTTCAGGATGGCACGTTTATCATGGAGAGGTATCGGGCTGCGGGTCCTGAACTGGTCTTCAATACTACCAAGTACTGCATTGACAGGTTCATTACCGCTGAAAACAAAACAGAGTATAATGCCTTTGTCTGTCACGTTGAACAAGATTTGAAAAGGCATTTTGTTCTTAACGGCTCATGTAAGTTTAAATCCTTTTTATTGGGAGATTATTCACTAAGGGGATAAAGGGGTGTCTTAATGTCGCGGGCGCTATTTTGAATCCTGAACGCAATGAAGAATTCTAGGGCTCCCGAGCGTAGCGAGGGAGGTCCGTGTTAAACTCCTGAGCGCAGCGAGGAAGTTAATACTGAAGTCCTGAGTGCAGTGACGGATTCAATCTCGCCCAAGACGGAGACCCCTTTACTTCCGAGGACTCCGAGGAGAATATTCTACTTTTCGCAACTACTGCGAGGTAATAAAAACCAATTCAA
Organism: Apamea sordens; assembly: GCA_945859715.1. Lineage (NCBI taxonomy): Eukaryota > Metazoa > Arthropoda > Insecta > Lepidoptera > Noctuidae > Apamea > Apamea sordens. The sequence continues at coordinate 7,340,438 of OX244002.1, forward strand.
TTATCGAATTAGTAGTTAATGAAACTGTTAAATAACCGGGGATAACGTAGTTATGTGCAGTGTCATACAGTATTTACCCGACAACGTGGCAGGACGGGTTGTTTTTATGCGTACTTAACTATATATTTTTTTATGTGGAATTCCTTATACCGTCGCAGCATCCTAACGGCCGCATGGATTTGAATAAACGAGTAGATTACCTAAATCTAGCCTAGGCTTGTTTGTAGCTAAGAAAAAATGTGTGCCATTACTATGTGGGGTATCAAAATAAAGGGCTTGAGGAGACGATTCCAAAAACTTCAGTTTTCAAGCAGTCTGTTGCAGTTGGTGGCATGAAATCTGAGATTGAACTAAAATAACATACCTCTACAGCCTGTCGAAATTTTTTGTATTTTCATTCTAATCTCATGCATTTTCATCAAAAACACAATAAACAATATCGTCAATGGAGCGTCAGCCCAAATCCAACGGGGGGGGGGGGGGGGGGGGGCTATACGCGCGAGCAACCATCATTTTGTTCGTCGACGGCGACTAAAACCTATGCAATAAGAACTCTACGGTCGACCTGTACATTAATAGAAAAAAGTTTTTTTTGTTGTTAAAGTTTCCCGATTTTCTCAGTTGAAGTCCCAAATGCCCGGCTGGAGCCTAGGGGTTAGATTTGCATGAAATATATATATATTTTTTTAAACGTTGCCCCACACTATATAGGATTTCTCCTGTGTCGTGGGTACGTTTAGAAACATTTAAACTCACATACACAAACAGCCAGACCTGGAACAACTATTTGTAGGCCATACAAATATTTGTTCCGTGCGGGAATCGAACCCGCGACTCGCAGCGCAGCAGTCAATCGCTTTTAACCACTGCGCCAACCGTGCCGTCAAATAATTTCACGTTAACGAGCAGTAAATAAATTAAAATTAAATAAATTGTTTATTTCTCACCACAATACATTTTCCAACCAATATTTTCTAAAATTAGCAATATTATACGTGGTGGCTCTGATGGTAGCCATGAAATTTTGACCCTATCCCCTGAACTAGGTGGGAACCTGTATCTCAGGGGGTAGTGTTCAGCCATAGATTATGCAAATTTTACCGAGTGCCACTACTATTATTTAGAGATTATTGAGATAAAAGTTTTTCTTGTATATTCTATGAAAGTGGTGTGTGAAAAGTAGGTATGGGAGGCGTACCGTGTAGGTGTATATTGAATAGTGTGGCGTGTAAGTGTACAGTAAGTATGTGGTGTGTAGTGTATTTTGAAGGGTGTGCTGTATAAGTGTAGAGATGAGGGGGAGAAATGTATGTACATGTATGTTTGTGTGTACCTATATGGAGAGTTTGTAAGTGGATATGTTATTTAAGGTTAGGTAATAAAGGTAAGGAGGTTTTCTGTTTCTGAGTAATCTAATTGCAATAACCACCTCTTAACCGCAGCTTTTGCATTATAGGTGCCTAGTTTAACTATGTTGGTTTTTTTGTTGACTTTACTGTACAGATAGGAACTTAAAACAAAGTATTGTCTCTTTGCGAAGGTTGTGCTGTGTGAAACACTGGGACAGACTGGTGAATTTTTTCGTCTGCCAGCACCGGGCAGAGCAACAGTGCGATGCCTTCTTAAAATAGATTGGAGCACAAAGAGCTTACGAACAGAAAGCACCTTACTGTCCATGTACAGTTGCTTAGTAGGGTATCGATAAGGCTTTTTTATGATGACCTTGAGAACTGCTCTTTGGGCTCTCTCCAGGTCAAGAAACATCGTCTTTGCTGCCCCACCCCATACTGGGATACAATAGCTGATCACAGACTGACACAACGCAACGAATATTTTTATAAGAAGCTCTTTTGAGACTGATTCCCTAAGAGTTCTGAACAGGTAAATCATAGTTCTCAACCTAGCAACCACTTTACTTAAATGTATATCCCACCGTAGTTGTTCGTCAATTTGCACTCCTAGGTATCTAACAACACTGGCAGGATTAAGTGTCTGACATTGACAGGCCTGAGTATTATAACAACATGTATGTGCCATTATATTAAACTCTTCCGATGGTTTGCCATTTTTCCTTATCGTGAAGGTGACATAATTCGTTTTTTTAATATTTAGAGTCAATAGGTTAACGTTTAGCCAGTTCATTATTCTTCTAAGACAGTTCTCGGCCTTAGCTTTAACGAGTTCCCAGCTGGGCCCGTAAACTACAATGGCAGTGTCATCTGCATACGTATACATTGTTGCATTCGAAAGTGACATTTTGCAAAGGTCATTGATGTATATTTTGAACAAAGTAGGGCCCAATACACTTCCCTGTGGTACGCCGAAGGTGACAGATTGTTCCTCACTAAGTAAGGAATTAATAATGACCTGTTGTGTCCTATTGGTTAAATAACTCTTAAACATTGAAAGAGGTACACCCCTGACTCCTATTTGTTCGAGTTTGGTCAGCAGGATGGGGACAGAGACCGTGTCAAATGCCTTCGCCATATCCAAGAAGATACCAAGACATTTGTTTTTTGTATCAAGTTGTCTTGCAACGAACTGTGTCAGTTCTAATACGGCATCCTCAGTGGATATGCCGCGACGGAAGCCATACTGATTACTAGCAATAATGTTGTGCTTATCCAAAAAACTATTTAGCCTTGAGTTCAGAATTTTTTCTAGAATTTTTGACAGGGCGGGCAATACAGATATTGGTCTATAGTTGTTAACACAGTCTACGTCCCCTCCCTTGTGGATGGGATGGACGATGGACTAAGGCTTTTTTAAATGCCTGGGGAAATGCACCTGTTCTTATGGACTGATTGCATATATGTTTTATGGGAGGTGTTAATGACTGTCTACATAGTTTCAGTATGTTGGTTGATATTTTATCCCAACCCGTGGCGCAGTCAATACGCAATTGTAGTATAATAGAGTCTACTTCAGCATCATCAGTTTCCAGGAGAAGAAACGAGTTACCGGGAGATGGATTTTCATTTTGCCTTGGATTATTTGACAGTCTACCTTGATTCTCGCTTATTATTTTATTTGCTAGGTTACTTCCAACATTTGTAAAATAAGAACATATCTGGTTAACAGCAATCCTGGGGTTATTTTGGTTGTTAAGTAATTCTGTAGGTGATGAAGATACTTTTTTAGTATGATTGATATCTTTGATGACGTTCCAGAGGGCTTTGGGATTATGACCGGCTCTCTCAATCTCTTTTCTTTCATATTCCCTTTTTAGTTTTCTTAATAGACGATTACAAAAATTTCGATATCGAGTGTATGTGAGTTTTAGAATTAAGTTGTCAGGAGTCTTAGATGATTTCTTATGTAATCTATCCCTGTGTTTAATACAGCGTAGAAGTCCCGGAGTTATCCAGGGTTTTATACTATTTTTTCTTCTGGATACCAGGACAGTTCGTGTATGTTTAGTTATTACCGTCATTAATAGAGAAATGAATTTATTTGTTGATTTATTTGCGTCTTCAATCTGTAACACTTCTGTAAAGTTCATCTCTTCTAACTCTTTTTTAATAGCTTGGTAATCAATCCGAGTTATTAAGTTATTTGGTTTATGACTAACGCTTGCATTTTTTAAAGATAACATAACGGGTGCATGATCTGTGATGGAATTTTTGAGGACTATACTAGTAGCTGGTAGTGCAGACTTAAGTAGAATGTGGTCTAAGCAATTATTAAGTCTAGTGGGAGAAGTATGAGCTGGTATTAACCCGTGTGACGCGTTCAATATGAGATAATCATTGCATCGTTCATCCGAGGTGTTTGGTTTTATATCTATGTTTATGTCTCCCACGAGCGCTATGCTGTTATACTCAGTTAATGTGTTATAGACATTGTTTAGACTATTTATGAAATTATCAAAAAGTTGTCTACTTCTGTACGAGGGTGAACGATAAATGGCCACAAGTGCCAATTTATTGGATACACTACAGACCAGGCAATTAGCGTCTTTAAACTCAGGCTCTAATACCTTGCAGCTTATGCTATCAGCAGCATAAATTACTATACCATCATTTTGATTTTGAGTACGCATGGTGTAGTGCGATGTGTATCCATCCAAAACAGGTATTTTGTGAACCTTACTCAACCAACACTCTGTTAAGATAATGATTTCACATTTAATATTCATTAAAGATAGTAGTATTGTTAGCTCATCGAAATGTTTGTTTATACTTCTAATGTTTAGGTGCAATATCTGAATAGCCTTGTCACTTGTGGGTAAGTATATTTTACATTCTTCTGGAGAACAACAGAATGATTGAGCCCGTGATACAGATTCAAATTCTTGATTTAGTTCGATTAAATTAGCCATTTATAAAAGATTCGTAAAGTCCAAAGCCATGTGCCCAAAGATATTATATGGATATCGATATATTTTCTATGGTTTACCTTTATTTTATATGTAACATAGTATGTGTGGTTTCGTTGTGTTTCGTTTATTGTGTGTGTGATAGTACAAAAGAATGTGATGAGTTGTATATATTCGTTATGTGCGGTGTATGAGTAGGGTAAGGATGTAACCAAAGGTGTGTTAATCAAAGTTTTTATAGTAAACATGCAAAAGGTTAAAATAATTGGCAAAAAATTAGTAATTATGACCATCAACATTAGCAGTCATACAACGTTCTCCTGCAGACCGGCTAAGCACTTCTCAGAGTGAATTAAAATCTGCTTTTCACCTTGCTCTTTACGCAGGTAGATATTGCCGTTGCTTGACCAGCAAAATTTGTAATTGTTGTTCTTTGCGAACTCTCGAGCTAGGAAGAATAACTTTTTTGAGCTTGATGGTAGAAAGTCAGCAACGTAAACCGGCTGACGCTGCCCAGGGATGCCTGCAAGCTCAGTGTTCAACTTCTCCTCTTTGTTTTTCATGTTTTTGTTAAAATCACGAATAGCTGAAAGTATATTCTGCTTGGCTCTCACTGTTGAGAATTCCACAACTATTGGGCGCGTTGTACCGGCTTTGCCCGGAAGTCTGTATACATCGCGTAGTTCAGTTGACAGTACCGGCATCCCAACGGCTTTCCCGATGTTGCTTATAGTGCACGTTAGATCCTCGCTGACTTCACTCTCTTTATGAGGAACGTTTCTGACCTCAATACAAGATGAGCGTGATTTGAACTGTAGATCTTGAACTTTTTTCTCAAGATTTTCAATGTACGCTTTCTGTTCTTGTCGCTCCTTTTGCAAATTTAAAACTTCCTTCCTGAGATCTTCATATTGATTGCCGATGAATTCTACTGATTGTTTTATTTCTGAATTTTGTGTCTTTAACTCTGCTATGTCAGCTACCAATTTCGACATTGAGGCATTTTGTTTCTCGATCATTTGTGTTATATATTCTTCTTGTCCTGTTTTCCATGATGCCAGCATGTCTTTGATTTCATTTTTAAGCTCTTCAAGCTTACTTATTTCTTTTGGAGACAGATCCGTACACTGACGTTTCTTTCTGTTTACGTTAACAAAACTCACATCGCTTGACGCTAGTGCATGTAGCTCTGGTTCAGATTGAGTTAAAATATCTTTTGGGGTTGACGGTGGGGTTCGTTCGAGCCTCGACATCTTTATAGATTGGGTCGCTATCCCGCAGTATTGGGATTGTGTTACAAACGAAACCAAAGTTCTTTATAATAATTATATTTAACGTTTTGTACGCACGGCTACACATCAAGCTAAGTATACATAACCAGTATACTTCTGGTTGTATGAAAAAACTATACCTACAATGCGACGTCAGATAAAACTGGAAATGTATAGCTTGATGTGTAGCGATGTGTACTACGCTGCTCATGAATATTACAGATATTAATAATAATTCAAGTTTATAAAACCAATTTTTTTATGCAGGTTCTAAAATTCTGTGCACCTTTTAAGGTGGATGCTCCAAGGTAGCCCGCGAAATTCAAATTATCTTACGTTTTTTGCAATTTGCTGGTCAGTACTAAGTTGTACTTTGATTAAAATATGATTCGCGGCCATAACAAATATGTATTTACAGAATTATAATAATTAGAATCAGTAATACCTTGGAGCATCCACCTTAACTAACAATGTTACGATTACATGGCATGATCACGAATTTCGTATTTATTATGAGAGATAATAAAAATTCACGTAATATGTTTAAAACGCCAATTATTACACTTGTAATATCCAGTAATTTCCAGGTATGCTGCTCACTTGTTTCCTGGTTCTACTGAGAGTGGTCGTGTTCGCGTGGCTGCCGGAGCTCCGAACTCTTCATGGAATGATCCTGATGGCGTACCTAGTCAGCTTCTTAGCGGGCTTCCTTTTGATGGGAAGCAAGATGCTCCTTATGTATGAGGAGAATATCAATCGAGGGACGTGCGTCATCTTAGGTAAGTAGGTATATTGGGATAATGAGTTGCGCATATCTATAGTCGCGCATGATTTTTGATAGGCTGCAGCGTATCGCATTGCAATACAAAAAGCCAATTGCCTTTAGTGCGATGGTTCATTCAAAATGTATGAAAGTGGTGTTAAGGATTTTTACAATGTAGCTCGACCCACCCAAATGTACGTCGGCCATGCAGGCAAGAACACAAAGTGTTGTTTGATTTTATTGTAAAACTGGGTTTTTAATTACAGCTTTCATCATCTACTTCTCCATTCTGTCAGCATTCTTCTGGCGAAATGTCATGTGCCACGACATCTGGTGGACGTTCAGGTAACCTAGCATTATCATCATATTTACGTTGTTGAGCAGACACATTTTTCGAACATAATTATGAAACAATGGATTGGCAATATCCTTCAAAATGATTCAGATTGAGATTAATGATAAATGATTTTATTTTTGTAAGTAGGTTTGTACAAACACTTTTACACGTCAATCATATTTTAAAACTAGATGAGGTCGGCGTTTCCTATCTGACTAGTCTGAGAAGAAAGGCCGAAACAAACTCAGACGTCACAGTCTCTTTTAAAGTCCAGACACAATGTTGGTCAGATCATGTGAAGAACACTGAGATGGTTTTTTTGAGGAAAGAACCAAATAGTTATAGAGGACCTGTCCAGTCAGTGCACGCATTTGTCAGAAATCGTGCAGCTCTATACAACACTTAAGGAGCTCGACGATTCGACGAACAATACCAAAGAAAGGACATTTAAAACTAACAGAACAGAGAGAAAAATAAAAAATAAAATGACCCACATAGTCTTCACATTCACAGTAATTAAAATAATAGAATACTTTACAAAGTAAGCAAATGTCATAGTATATATCCAATTAATTAATGTCAAAGTGTATATAAAAAAACAAAAAAAACATTAAATATGTAAAAATTGGAAGCAGCTTAATCCCAAGCCTTTTTGTCCTCGATATAATCCTTAACGGTATAAAAGGCTGGCACAACTTACGTTTAATGAAAGATTTGAATTTATTAAGGCTTAGATCTTGAACGGGGCTTGGAACTTTATTGTAAAAGCGTACATTGGCATCTGAACGAGCCACCTATTTTCTTGAGCCTTGTTGTAGGTACAACTTTGTGTGATTGATAATGTGTTACGCAGCTAGGTGCTGCTTTGACTAACAAACAAGCTTCTTCTTAATTATATATGTATGATTGATCCCTGAGTGAAATAGTGCAAAGTTGATAGTATTTAAGGTTAGTTTTTTACTATATTATGTGTAAGTATCTAACGGGCGCTTCTCGCCATCAAACTCGAAAGTTTGGCGAGTAAAATTGTAAAAACAACAAAGTAATGTATTTTTGAGAATAATAATAAAAAAAACAATAAAAAAATGTATTTTAGGTTAGGTTTCATCTTTTGTGACATGCCAAGTATTAACTTATAAAACATTTGTATAAAAGTTTCCTTCTTTTTATAAGTATATAATTTACTAATTTTTATATCTGTCTAACTTGTATGCTTTAGTGGAAAACGAGCAGTTTCAGGCCGGGATTCCGCCTCCCGCACACGACTGTATTTGTACTGTGCCTACGCATTCGGCGGGCCAACTGCGCTTACTATTTTACTCGCTGCCCTTGAATACTCTGATTTTCCGAGAGACCATGCGCTGATGCCCAAACTGTGGATTCACGGCTGCAACAGCTTGTATGGTATGTATTACACAGGTCTACAATGGTTTTGGTGCCGCGAAAACTAAAGCAGTTTTTGCATTTTAATAATAATAATATTTGTTTATTTATGGCAACTAGGCCCAATTGTTAGTAACATTGTTCTTAAAAACTATTGTTTGTTGTTGTTGTTGTGTATTGTTGTTGTTGTGTGTAGTTGTTGTTGTGTATTGTTGGTATTGTTGTTTGTGTGTTGTTGTGTGTTGTTGTTAGTATTTTCTACGTATCTAGATTATAACTGTATTTATATTTTATCTATACTACGCGTAGTTTTTGTGATATAGCATATACGAATAATGCGAACCTTATAATTTTTTAACTATTTTAGTTCATTGATCTACATGAAAAAAAATACATTTTTGGGATTTCCTTACATGAGTGTTCATAAGACACTTTCGCGTGATGCTCCAGCAGTAATCAGCCATCATGTGTTCATCTCATCGACCTTGGTACCTATCCCCCTGGACCTGGTCCCCTGGACCTGGTCCCCTGAACCTGGATGTGATATTGTCTACGTTATCGAAGGAATAGGTCAACCGAGGATGCTGCAACTCTTCTTACCAATTGTGTCTCCTCTCATATTGAGAAAAATGAAAAATGTCTTGCCATCTTCCTTGATCTTGCAAAGGCATTCGACACGGTTTCAACTGGCCTTCTCCTCAAGAAACTAGAATGCATAGGAATACGAGGAATTTGCCTGGAATGGTTCAAAAGCTACCTGACAAACCGGAAGCAGTACACGAGAGTAAGCTCTTTCAATAGTAATCAACTCTCCATTGATTTCGGAGTTCCACAGGGTAGCGTACTTGGTCCCACGCTTTTCACTGTCTATATTAACGACATACTAAACCTTTCCGTAAATAATGCTGAAATTATAACCTATGCAGATGACACTGCCGTAATATTTCACGGAAAATCGTGGGAACATGTATACTCTCTAGCAGAACAGGGATTATCACTAATCGCGAACAATCTGGACAGAAATCTACTCACCCTAAATGGCAGTAAAACCAAATATATTGTTTTCTCCAAAACCGCCGCTTCAAACCCACCGGAACACCTCAAACTCAGACTACATCACTGCTCTTCTAACATTTCTACTTCCTCTTGCGACTGTCCTCTTCTTGAACGTGCCTCTCACATCAAATACCTCGGTATTCTTATCGACGACCACCTAACATTTAAACGACATATATCCAACCTTTCTGCCAGAATAAGAAAACTTATTCATACCATGCGTAGACTACGAGACGGTCTGCCCACAGACACACTACAACAAGTTTACCTAGCTCTTTGCCAATCGATAATTCAGTATTGCATCAGCGTGTGGGGTAGTGCTGGTAAGACCTACTTGATCGAAGCTGAAAGAGCACAGAGGGCTCTTCTCAAAGTAACTTTTAAGAAGCCCTACCGGTTCTCTACTGATCTACTCTACCGCGAAACGAGAGTCCTCAGAGTCCGCCAGCTTTTCATTCTTTCTGCCTGCACAAAAACGCACAAAAATACAAAAGGAGACCTGACTACACATCTATCATAAGCAAAAGAACTTACAGAATTCCAACACCTGACAGCACCTCATTGCTAGCAAGACGCTCCCCGGCCTACTCTCTCATTAATACTTACAATAAAGTCTGCAAACTCTGCGAAACTAAAAATACTAATTCATTCAACTGCAAAAAAATAGTAAAGGAAATTTTGCATAACATTGGTTATGATGACTCGGAACAACTAATATAAAGACCCTGACCTGACACCACATCAAACGAAGCACAATGGAAAAAACACACACCCACACCAGACACACACACACTATACGCACATCACACATACACACACCACACAAACATACACACGCACCATACCATACCTGAAATCACCTCTCTAGTCTCCACTCTGGAATTCATACTATGAGCCCCAAGATATAGACTAACTGTCTAGTTTGGGGCTCACTAGCAAATACCATATTGTAACCTAGCTATAGGTAATATTTTAAGCCACTCATGTCGTTTTAACTTATTGTAAACCCGTGAACCCGCTTACTGTATTACCTGGACAATAAATATTTTTCTATTTTCTATTTTTCTATATCTTTGGCCCATGCCCCAGCTAAACGTGGTGAATTAGTTACCAGTCTTCCTCATTTTAGGAAAAAAGACGTGAAGATATGTATGGTATTTATAATGTATTTCCTTTACGTCTATAATGCAAAATAAGATTATTAATAATATGTCACGGAAAACAGTAGGCGTTTCGAACCGACATACTGTCGAACTAATGAGCAATCGCTGTAGGGTGTTTCGCACAAACGTTACATCGCACTAATAAAGCATCGATGTAATAAAACATCGTACAACTGAATTATCGACATACCGTGTTCGATATAATAAAAATCGAATTAACAACTTTCGAATACACGTAGGGAACCCATCTTCCATGACTTTTAAATCGTGATGGAACCGCTCTCCTTGTTCCTTTCTTTATGGTTCAAGATTTGGAGTTGGAGAAAAAATTTGCAGTAAGTCTTGGTAATTTACTGACTTATGATTTCCTAAAACGTTTTTCGCAATGTTTACAAAAGATATCCAGGCCGCCGATTCTACATCATTCATTGAATGCACTAAATTGTTATCGTTCATCAGAACTCTTTATCTGTGGTCCATCAAAAGTACCAGCTTTTAATTTCTCTTTTTTTTTAAACTAGGGATATTTTAAATAGTACTAGTCAAAACAAAATAAGGGCCACTTGTGAATTTTAACACTCGGACTGATTTAATTATTTTAAAGCGTTCTTAAACGACATAATATCTTTTGTGTGGTATATCCTGAAGTGTTAACAAACATAATGTGAGGATATTATACCACTTGCATAATTTTTGATTGTGGGTACTTTGATACTTCTTTTTGTAACCACTTGAATTTACCCTATTCTAAGACGAATTCAAATTGTAGATTCCTATGTGAACAGTCTTACATTTGCTAAGTTAGAACGTGGATAAACATTTTGAAAGCGCTATGCCGAGGATTCGAAGATATATGGACCTGCAAACCGCAACTAGAACGCCATCACTTAGTTTTTACTAAGTACAGATTAAGGTAGAGTTATTTAGGTTTATTTTTATAAGGCGTAGGTATAGATTTTAATTTTAAAGTATAGGTACTATATTTGATAGTGTACGTAGTGACCGTAGGTTATTTTATAATACTGTTAGGTAGGATTAGTCATTCGTATAGATATTAGTTTTTAGGGATTTTGCTTATTTATTGAGATTAGATTAGATAACATAAGAAATAGGTTTATTTAGGTAGGTAGGTATTTTATTTTCTGTTATTGAGTTTTTTTTTTTTAATTAGGTAGTACTTAGGTAAAGTTATTAAGCTCTATTAATCCTATACCCTCTTAATCACCGCTAATAAGACACAATTGCTTTTCTATTGTAATTAGCCACAAAGGGCCCGAGCCGGGACAGAAGTATTAATACCGGTATGCTCGATAGATAACGTTCTACACAAATAGCACTTTACACAAAAAACTCATTGATACGAGTAAGTTTCGTCATCCACGCGAACGAAGTCGCGGGCACAGCTAGTTATAAAAATAAATATTTCTTCGTTCGTTCGTTCCTCTATATGTGTTTCTATCCTATTTATTCGATTTATTATTTCTTGTAAACCAACTTAGACCCGCCACGTGATCTTCCCCACCCTAAATACTCACACTATGCACCAATCCCGCCATTTTTAAGCAAGTTATTCTATTGATAAAAGTAAGTAGGTAAGGTAGGTAGGTATGTATTGGCTATATTTAGTAATGATTCATTTTAAACTGGTGCCACTAAATTTACCCGAGTAGCGGGTGTCTTGGTAAGGGTACATTTAGCGGTAGTCACTCGAAAATGTGATCTCCTAATGATACCCGAAGTCGGCCAGGTCCGTGATGTCACTGAATGGCGTTCCCATAAGGTACATTTAGCATGCATTTAGTAAAGACGCGGTGCTGACCTATTTATTCAAGGTGAATTAATTGTTTGTGTGTTTTAGGTTTGAGGGGCCCGTGGCTAAATAATAACAGCCGCACAGGTCGATCGGTCAGGTTAAGCTACGCTTGCCGCGGTTGGTCTATGGATGGGTGACCATCTTCACATACCGAGACCCCTCCGTGCCTCGGAAAGCACGTTAAGCCGTTGGTCCCGGCTGTCATTCGTGGATCTTTGACAGTCATTACGGGTAGTCAGAAGCCCGAAAGTCTGACAACCAGTCTTACCAAGGGGTATCGTATTATCCAATAACTGGGTTGTGGAGGTCAGATAGGCAGTCGCTCCATGTAAAATACTGATATTCAGCTGCATCCGGTTAGACTGGAAGCCGACCCCAACATAGTGGGGAAAAGGCTAGGCAGAGGATGACGATGTTTGTGTGTTTTAGTTGTTGTTAAATAATAAATTGAATTGTACCCACAAGTATAGGGACATCTTAAAGTTTAAATATTCTTTTGCATTAATATATTATATTGTTATATTATTTTCAGGATACAGCAAACTGTTATACTTTTATGGACCGATAATAATAATGTTCGTAATAAATATGGTCCTGTTCACGCTAACAGCCTTGAAGATTACAGCGATAAAAAAAGAGACCGAAATGATACTCCAATCTAAGGATAGTGGGACTCATGATCGGAAAAATGTCAGACGACGGTAGGCAGATGTTAGATGTTAAACTTGATATTTTTATGCTAATTTACTACATAAGTTACTACTCATTTTACCAAAAGAATAAGGACCTCTCTCGTAACTAAGCCTGGTAGATACTAGAACTCAAATGGCCATTTTGTTTCAGATCCACACTTTTCATCAAGCTGTTCGCTGCCATGCTATTCCTGGAAGTGAACTGGGTCATAGAGATCGTCGCCATATTTTATCCTGAACAGGAAATCCTTTCAAAAATCACCGATGTCTACAACGTAATCATCCTCTTTGTTATCCTCCTTAACTTATTGTTTCAAAAGCAGACATGGATAGTCATAAAAAAGAGGTTTGTTTTCTTTTATGTCCAATGAAATATAAAAATATAATATAAAAATCTTCATCAATGAGAATATGACTTTGTACTTTACTTCTCTAAGGTACTTATGTTATTTATACGTAGGTCATCCTTTTTTTTACAGGTACTATAAAATGAGGGGCGTTCCTACTTGTGGACAAACGGCGGGTGGTCCAACCAGTCGCACACCACCACCACAGAGCCAGGATGACACTCTAACAACCGACTACAGTCGAGAAATGTCGAACCCGGGCGAGAGCCAGAATGACAATATAACAATCGACTACAGTCAAGAAATGTCGAACCCTGCCCAGAGCCAGGATGACACTCAATCAGCCGACTACAGTGGAGAGAAAACGAACCCTGCCCAGAGTCAGGATAACACTCAACCAACCGACTACAGTCGAGAAATGTCGAACCCGACCGAAAGCCAAGATGACACTATAACAATCAAATACACTCAAGAAAAGGCAAACCCTGCCGAGAGCCAAGATGACATTTTAACAATTGACTACAGTCGAGAAAAGACGAACTCTGCCCAGAGCCAGGATGACACTCAATCAGCCGACTACAGTGGAGAGAAAACGTACCCTGCCCAGACTCAGGATAACACTCAACCAACCGACTACAGTCGAGAAATGTCGAACCCGACCGAAAGCCAAGATGACACTATAACAATCAAATACACTCGAGAAAAGGCAAACCCTGCCGAGAGCCAAGATGACATTTTAACAATTGACTACAGTCGAGAAAAGACGAACTCTGCCCAGAGCCAGGATAACACTCAATCAATCGACTACAGTCGAGAAATTTCGAACCCGGCCGCGGGTCAGGATGATACTCAAGCTACCAACAACAGTCAAGAAAAGACGAACCCCGCCGAGACCCAGGGTGACACTATGACAATCAACTACACTCGAAAAAAGACAAAACCTGCCGGGAGCCAAGATGACATTATAACAGTCGACTACAGTCGAGAAAAGACAAACTCTGCCCAGAGTCAGGATATCACTCAATCAATCGACTACAGCCGAGAAATTTCGAACCCTGCCCAGAGCCAGGATGACAGTATAACAATCGAATACAGTCGAGAAAAGACGAACCCGGCCGCGGGTCAGGGTGACACTGAAGCAACCAACTACAGTCAAGAAAGGCGTATCCTGCCGAGAGCCAGGGTGACACTATAGCAATCATCTACAGTCGAGTAAAGACGAACCCTGCCCAGAGTCAGGATGACACTATAACAAACGACTACAGTCGAGAAAAGACGAACCCTGCCGAGAGCCAGGGTGACACTATGACAATCAACTACACTCGAGAAAGGTTGAACCCTGCCCAGAGCCAGGATGACACTATAACAATCGACTACATTCGAGAAAAGACGAACCCTGCCGAACGACAAGGTTACGCTATCAAAATGTTAATCCTCTGATTTATTTTTGTGAGGATAATAATTTCGATGTAAGACCACAATAGGCAGTGAAAATAGATTTAATTAGTATGTTAACAGTTAGTACGCGACAAAAGTGCCCATGCCCACTGACAGTGATGCGGATGGTTTTTTTCATGTCCAATGAGTTCTTTCTCTTTTTTTTCCTTTGTGGCTTTGTACAAGGCCAAATTAAATTAGTAAGCGAAATTCCACAGACGTGATGTGATCTAAACAAGATAAAATAAAAAAAAAAGGATGAAAGGACAATTTATTTATTTATTTCAGGCGACGCAGGCCCATAGTTAAATACCTTAACCTAAACATGTAATATATTTTTATTATAAAATAGTACTTCACTAGCTAGAGTGAAATTAAATACATGGGCATTGTAATCATTATTATGAACAAATTTAACTATGGGACGTCGCGACCCCCCCAATCCCAAATTTTGACGTGCTTTATCTTTGTCATTTTTTGTTTGATTGATAAAAGAAAAAATACGTGTCCATTATTTTTCGATAATCTAACTGACGGACTAAATATAATAATTATTTTTTTACCCAGGCAAATACACTATTGCCAGTCAGCAACTTAAAATTAAAGAAGAATTCAATTAGATGTAATAAAAAATAGGCCTGTGGCTGTAGAAAAAAAAAAACGCCTGTGGCTGTAAAAAAAAAATGCCTGTGGCTATGACAATACTATACAATTTTAAAACCAAAGTAAAGAAAAAAAAAATAGAAAGAAAGATGTCCAGAAATTTACTTCAAGGATCAAGTACATTTCAGAATGGCCATGTTAAATGTTTGTTAATATGTTAATAGAAAATGTTTGTTCAGTAGTTTTCAATAATATTGTCAGAAATTGACCGAGCGATGAGTTATTTCAATTATTTTCATGATCGTTGGTTATTGTTTCGATTCAAAAGCTGTTGAATATGAATTTACTAGGCTTACCAAATTGTTGCCATCCCAATTTAATATTAGCAATTAATTATTTGATACATTGTTTAAGTACTCAACGTTTTACTTTTAAATTAGCAGAAGTTGCAAAGATATTAAGATACATAGATTAGAAAGTTGGCTCGAAGCAAAAAAAAAAAAAACAAAAAAAAAAAAATTAACTCCCTGTTGAATTGGTCAATATGAAACGCTGATATTTTTGTGAGACTGTAGATTCATAGGTACTTCGAGAACGAAGTACATGTCAGTATGGCCTTGTTAGATATATATCATCTTGATGTAATTATAATATATTGTTTGTTGGATAATGGCATCTGTCACAATTACGAAGCTTGTGACAGATTGAACGTGAACGTAGAAGTACCTAATTTGACTAGATATTGTGTTTACAAAAAACAACAGTATTAACTTGTAAAAAAAACACTAATGTTATTATTATAAATAATTAAGTAATATTTGATTATCTTTGTAGTATATCTTAGATTTTATATTGCTATTTTAATATATTAGGTTGTTTCAAATGATTGGTACAATACTGTCAGTTGATGTTGATATACTTTTTGATGATGTCTAAGAATTAAGAATAAACTCTTATTAAATTGATTAATTACCTTATAATGTTTTAAAATGGTTTCACTATATAAGATTTGTTTATTATTACCTGTGTTAGAAGATATTAAGCCAAAATATATGATGATCTGTAATTGGTTCAAAATGGCGGTAGATGTTTTACGTAAAAGACGTTGGTAGTGTATAAAAAGGATTGTAACGACGTTATCAAGACAGTTGCTTGGTAGATGTTCAGTTGGTTAGTTCTAGTGCCGTTATTATGTGGAATTGATCGACCAGATGTCACGTAAGTCAATTAATTTGATATTATACCTCAATTATTGCTTATTATGAAAATGTTGTTGTGTAAGTCATATTATGGCCAATATTCCTAGCTATTGTTATTATGTTGCTATTATTTTGAATTCTCTTGGACCATTGTCCAAGAGATAGAATAAATTGTTTTTAAAGATAACGATAATTTATGACAACATAAGATATGTATTGATAAAATATTTTGTTACTGTTTCCATGGAGTTTCTTGTCCTTCTTCTCCATGATGACCTAGTTTTGCGAACGGACGACTAGTTTTCTGATTAATTTTATTTTCACGTCATCCATGTTCGTGTGCGAATGTCAAAATTAATTACCTACTTGTACTTACTTACTTTACTTTTGACAACACGGTTAGCACAGTGGCTGAGCGATCGGACTGCTGCGCTGCGTGTCGCGGGTTCGATTCCCGCACAGAACAAATATTTGTAAGTCCTACATGTATTTGTTCCGAGTCTGGGTGTTTTTCTATCTATAATATGTATGTATTTACAAAAAATAAAATGTATATAAGTAGTTTATCAGCCATCTTAATGCTTGCCGCCTAATGCTTGTGTTATGGTAACCCATAACACAAGCAGCTTAGCTTGGGACTAGCTGGCGCTGTGAAATGTCCAGGGATATTATTATAAAATAATTCACCCCGCGAATGTGTGAATAGTTCGCGACGGCACTCTTATACGAATGTTTCGTCGAATGTTCCGTCGAATGGCGAACACGAATGTGTAAATGCGGTATAAGGATTACAATGCATGTACACTGTTTTCGTTCCTAGATCTAAAATGGGAATATTTTTAAATGATGATTTTTGGCCTGATGGGGTACTTTATCGCCGTTTCGTTGAATTTAATCAAAGCACGGCACAGCGTCCCTATCGGGAGTTGGCTGCTATAAAACCTACTACTAATGAGTGTTGAGAATAGTACCTATGTCAAAACTTGTAAGCTTCAACTGTAAGAGCGTCACTCGTTGAGTTGATTGTGTAAGGAAATTATGTCGATCGTCTGACATTGTTGCGCTTCACACACTGTTGTCGAGCAAGATGACGCCACACATTATGGAAATTTGGAACCTGGAATTTCTGAACTTCCTGTCAGCAAGTGGACTTCCAGCGCATACCATCAAGCTGAAGGTCGGTGTCCCGATTATGCTTCTTCGGAACCTATCTCCTCCGAAGTTGTGTAACGGGACCCGCCTTAAAGTCATCTCGCTCCACAGACACACCATTGAGGCGGAAATTCTTACGGGTTGTGGCGTCGGCGAGGCAGTATTTATACCACGCATTTCCCTCATACCTCATAACTTCCCGTTCCAGTTCAAGCGCGTACAGTTCCCCGTGAGTGTTTGCTTCGCGATGACCATCAATAAGTCGCAGAGGCAGACACTGAGTGCAGCGGACAACTGTACGTCGCTTGCTCCCGCGTCACCAGTCCTGACTCTCTTTACATTTTGGCTCCTGGCAGCATAACTATCAACGTAGTTTATAGGGAAGTGTTGTAAGGTATGATACCTTTGTACGTATTTTTACTCTTTTGTGTCCTGGAATGTATTCCTGCATTATTTTCTCTATTTCCTTCAGTCACATCTTATGACTGAACTCAGCAGGATTCCCATATAACTCTCTTCACTTGCTTCGCTTGCAAAAAAGACTTATATTTTAATACTATTTTAAAAGCTGTTTACTTATAATGCTATAGCGACACTGGCATCTTCGCTATTTTTGGTGCTGTAGAGCCTTCACGCAGACGACGTCGCGGGCAGCAGCTAGTATAAGATATAAACCACCGTAAAAAGGTCTCTGATTCCATTATAAGCAATTTTGTTAAGTAGAAGTGTGTGTTCAAGTTTATCGAAAGCCTTCTGAAAATCTGTGTAAACCGCATCAATCTGCTGTCTATTATCGAGACTATCAAACAGTTGCGACGTGAAAATGAGGAGATTATAACGCAAGATCTGTCTTTAACGAAGCCATGCTGTTCTTTTATTAAAACACTGCGGATAGCAGGATACAATTTATTATGTAGTACAGACGCCAGCACATCAAGCTACCCGAAACTGTCAAATTTCCCCAATCAACCTTGAACCTAATGTTTTAGCGATAGAGTTGAAAATCTATTAAATAAATGTGACAGATTGTAGTAGCTTGATGTGCTGGCGTCTGTACCAGTTATTCAAATAGCTTGGAAAAAGCAGATAGTATAGAGATAGGTCGATAGGTCACTACGTCATGCTTGGAAACACTCTTGTGAACTGGTACAATATTTGCATGTTTCCAAACTTCAGGGAAAATACCACATGATAAACATTTATTAAACAATATAAGTAAACACACACGTGTTTTTCTGAAAAACCGAAGGTTACAGATTGGTTTACGTCAATTAACCTAGTTCTCAATGCCAAGAAAACGAAATGTGTAAAGTTCGCCTTACCGAATGTTAGAAATCTAGGACCCAACATCATCTTAGATAAAGAGGTGCTTGTAACTGTAGGCTCTAGGACTAACAGTAGATGCCAAACTTCAGTGGGGACCTCATATATCAAGTCTAGCAGGAAGGCGTCAGGAAAGTAAGACAATACACTGACGTTGATACAGCTCGTTTAGTCTATTTTAGTTAATTATCACAGCGTTATGTCCTACGGTATTCTGCTGTGGGGCAAAGCCGCTGATATACAAAATATATTTGTCCTTTAAAAACGAGCCGTTGGAGCAATTTACCAGCTAGGTGCCAGAGTTTCTAAGATTTTTTTTGGAACGAAGTTCCATATCGCGCGTTGCGAAAGGGGGCTAGATGGAAAAAATTAAGACCAAAAGTTGGAACGACACTTTTTGCTATAGTTGTAAGCCGTGCGGCGTGCGCGTGTCGACCTCGAATCGATAGGCTTTTACGCTTTTTCCGCCAAAAATGAATGATTTTGAAGATTTTGAGACGCAAGAGGAGTTAAACCAGTTAGATAGATTATTCAAATTCATAAAGTATTTTGATTACCTATATTATAGAAGTTTGTCAAGTATTGAATAAATAATGTCACCGATTTTTACATGGTAATGTAGAAAATGTTATGTTGTTTTGTATTTGTAATAAATATTTTATACTTAGTTCTATTACAGCTATTATTTTCTACCGTATCTTTAGGAATAACCCTAGCATCATTGTAATAACCTTGATAAAAACTACAAGATTTTGTTGGATTTGAAAACCACGCCGTCCGGTTCGGATACAGGGCCACGCGGCTCACTTCCATACGCGTTTTGTTTGATAGCTGCAATCTGTGGCATGTAGGAAGCGTATAAGTTGGACCTCTCACGCGGGTCACGGGTGACCCCCATGGCTCGAATGGTTCAGTAAGATAAGGCTCACCGGTGAGCCCTGTGGCCTGAATGGAAATACTCGATTTTTCATTTGGCGTTCAACGTGTTAAAAACCGAATTACCCGTTTTTGTCCCGTCAGTGGTAAATTTTCGACAACTTTATATACTATTTATTATTAACTAGCTTCTGCCCGCGGCTTCGCCCGCGTGGATGTCGGAAATTTACCCACGGGAACGTGCTAACAGGATAAAATGTATGTGCTTCCCCAGAATGCCATCTATCTCGCGGGCCCTTTGTGGCTAATTAGGTACAATAGAAAACCAATTGTGTCTCATTAGTGGTGATTAAGAGGGGGCCCGGGTACCTATATGATATGGGATCCCTTCTTTTCGCATAATGTTCTTTGTCCTAATATACTTCGGCATAACGATTTTGGCACAATTTGTTTTGGCATAATAATACTTCAGCATATTTTTTTTAGGCATACATTTTATGTTGGCATAATCATCTTAAAGACTAATTTGTTTTGGCATAAATTTGATTCGCATAACGTTACTAGGCCTAATGATTATTAGCATAATAATATTTGGGCATACAATTAATAGAAATAACGGAAACAAATTTGAGTTATTTTTACGTATTTATTTTCACTCGATTCTGAATCACTTTTTCCAAGAGTCGGGGTGCCCCAAGGTCTAACACATCTCGATTTAGTAAAAAGGCAATGAGAACTTAGGATGCAAGAGCGAGCGAAGCGAGCTCGGGAATTGGGGCACCCCGACTCGGACAGGTTAGGTTCGAAGGGGATGACGGGGGCTCAAGTGAGCGAGCGGAGCGAGGGAACGAGCCCCCGTCATCCCCTTCGTTAGGTTCCTTTAAACCCTGCAGACAGAAATAGGGGCCCCGCGAAGCGGGGCTCCGTCGACTACGCCTTATTATTATTCTTATGCTTAATAAAGTTATGCTTTAGAATGTTATGCTTAATAAAGTTATGCTTTAGAATGTTATGCTTAATCATTATTATGGTTAGAGAAATTATGCGTAAAAAAATTATGCGTAAGCTGTTATGCGTAAATAATTTATGCGAAAATATAATTAGGACAAACAAAAGTATGCCAAGTTATATTAGGTCTTAAAATTTTATGCAAATGGATAGGGAACCTATGATATCTTTACCTAAGTACCTACCTAATTAAAAAAAAAAACTCAATAACAGAAACTTAAATACCTACCTACCTAAATAAACCTATTTCTGATGATAACTAATCTAAACTCAATAAATAAGCAAAATCCCTAAAAACATATCTATACGAATGACTAATCCTACCTAACAGTATTATAAAATAACCTACGGTCACTACGTACACTATCAAATATACTACCTATAGGTACTTTAAAATTAAAATCTATACCTACGACTTATATAAAAATAAACCTAAATAACTCTAAAAACTAAAAGGAATAAAAATGAACTCCACTGCTGATGACGGCACGGTTGGCGCAGTGGACTGCTGCGCTGCGTGTCGCGGGTTCGATTCCCGCACGGAACAAATATTTGTATGACCTACATGTATTTGTTCCGAGTCTGGGTGTTTTTCTATCTATAATATTTAAGTATTTACAAAAAAAAAAAAATGTATATAAGTAGTGTATCAGCCATCTTGTTACCATAACACAAGCATTAGGTTGCTTAGCCTGGGACTAGATGGCGCTGTGTGAAATGTCCAGGGATATTATATTATTATTATTATATTACTGCGGGTGACCTAACCTACGACAAACTTATTATTTGCGGTTGGTACAGTAATCGGGTCTAGGGATCGAACCGCAAAATTAAGTTTGTTTTTTATTGTATATACTTTTCCGGGATAAAAAGTACCCAGTGTGGTGCCCAGGATATTAAAGAATAATTATACCAAGTTTCATCGTAATCGAACCGGTAGTTTTTGCTTGATGCCTGAACAAACAGACAGACAGACAAACATTTTTTTAATCACATTTTTGGGTTCGGTGTCGGTCTAGTAACACCCCCTGCCATTTATTTTTTTGATATTTTCAATGTACAGAATTTTCACTTCTACAGATTTATTATAAGTAGTAACTATATAGATTTTACTTCGATGGTCCTAGTTTATCATTTGTGACTTCAAGTGACAGCTATGTGAACAGAACCCAGCAATGCATAAATATCCCAACTAGCAAAAAGTATTTTTTATACTATCCTAGAACCATCATTTATCGAGGACTATATGAGACTTATATACTTACCTATAGGTAAGTTGCGAAAAGGGCCCACTTTATATCTACTTTTACTTACAACGTATTTATATTAGACCGCTGAAATGCCATTATATGCCTATAATATTGCTCCTGTAATTGAATTACGTCAATGCAAATACTCCTGTTAACCTCAATATAAGTAAGTTATAGTAAAAAAATAGATTAATACGCGCCTAGAAATGCTTCCATAAGCTCATATATTGTGAACAGTCAAATCAGTCAGTCAGTAAGTGTATCGGACATTTTTGTGCTCTGTAAAAATTTATTTTTAACATCTTGAGGGTATTTATATGAGTCAGAATTTATTAATGTCAACCATAGTTGAAAAACAAAATGTTATTGTTGTCAAATTGTTAGTCTTATGGCTTACTAGCTTCTGCCCGCGACTTCGTACGCGGATCCTGTTGCTTATGCCAGCGACAACGGGGTCGTCAAAATCGAAGATCTGAAACGTCTGATGTCGAATTCGAGCCTGGGGACGGGAAAACAGCGTGATGCGCGAGACGATTCGAGACGTTCCAGATCTTTTATTTTTGTAAGTCAACAGGAAATGCCCATCAGACTAAACAACTTTTGCTAAGACGTCATTCCTATATAATTATGTTATAGTGTCGCTGGGCTTTGGAGTTCCACAACAGTGTTCCAGATCTTCAAATTTATTCTCTCAGCAGAAAATGCTCTTCACGTGGAATATTTTATGCTATGGCACCATTTTTATATCTCTTATACTTTAGCTGGTCTGTTGCGATCCTGCATCAGGTGTTCCATTTTCCAAAATAAGTTATAGCCTATACAACAAAAACTTTTCTTCCCGTAATTCCGCAGTGGATCTCAAGGGTACACTGAATTAACAATAATATTGCAAATAACTTTTAAAAGTGACTTGATGAGCTCCAAATGAAGTCATCTGGAAAGCACTGTTGTAGGCTCGAATATTGCTTAAGAAATGGCTGGACTTGGAATGCTCGCCATTCAAAAGAATTCGTAAGATCTCCGGTAGCTCTTGCATAGAGTTTAGTCGTACCTTTCCAGACGCAAAACACATTCCCTTGGTCTCTCCCTTCCACTTACGCGCGTGACAGTGTGCAGACACCTCAGACATGGTGCCAATGTCTCCGTGTTTGATGTAATTAATAAATGGGTTATAGGAAAACGCGCTCCTTTCTTTATTGAACCACGGTTGCTCTTCAGGATCATAAACCATAGACTCAGTATCAGATGAGGATGAATTGCGAAGATTGCGGCACGGTTGGCGCAGTGGTTAAGCGATTGACTGCTGCGCTGCGTGTCGCGGGTTCGATTCCCGCACGGAACAAATATTTGTATGACCTACATGTATTTGTTCCGAGTCTGGGTGTTTTTCTATCTATAATATGTATGTATTTACAAAAAAAAAAATGTATATATGTCGGAGCAGTGAAGTAAAAGGTTTGATTACGTACTAGTGGCGCCATCTATTAACGTTTAAGATACCTTACTCGACTAATCAAATCGAAAACAGTTGTCATTGAGTCAGTAGTTCGAGTCGGGGTTGTCAATGTCTTGTCGCGTGTGGCGTTTGACATCTGTCAGATGTCATGGTGAGACTAGTGTGTTAGCGACATACATTGGACCCCCAGAGCTCGACCGCGCCAGGTGTGCGCACTGATTCTACCCAACCACGTGCAACCTGACGGACACCGATGGAATTTCGGATAAAAATCCCTCAACATCTTCGACATCAGAATTGGGATTGGACCTCAACGACCCACGTGTTCAAAATAAGAACGCTGAAAGTGAAAGTGACCGTTGACATTTGAAAAACAAAGTGCAAACATGCGAATGCTTATTAAATAATCGTGTGGATCTGTTCAAGTTGGAACCAGACAAGTCAGATACGGATGTGCGATTATGGTACATGTTGTTTTGGGCATAGGCTGTATGCAGAAGTACCTTTGCCGAGTGACGCGACTGTTACGCCTACCACCATGTTTGATAAAAAAAGACTAACCGGCGTTCGAGTTTGACGTATCCCGTTCTCGTGTTTAGAAAACGCAGTATATGGCGTGTGCAAACATAACAGTGCACACACAACAGCTGATTTGTGTTTTGCCGAAAATTCACTGCAAGGTGGTCAACTTGTTGTGACCATCAATAAGACGTACAAAGGAGCAGCATCAACGTGGCTATCGCAAATAGCTACCGCAGTGACGTGGAGTGACTTTAAGAATTGAGCCAAGCAGCCCCGCAGCCATCAGCGAAGCCCTTTGTGTGCTGCAAGTGAGGGAAACCAGGACATATCGCAGCCTGGTGCATGAGTAGTGGCAGCTAAGCGGATGGTGGACAATGTGCTGGAAGTCATGAACGGCGAGTAGAAGTCGTACAACTACCCTCAGACACATTGGAAAATAAAGGTGAGCTGTATTGTTTTGTTTACGATTCTGGTGCTGAATGCTCGTTAGTAAAAGCGAGTTGTGCAGCCAAATTAAGTGGCAAACGAGTTAATAATGTTGTTGCATTGACTGGTATTGGTCAAACATGTGTATTCAGCACAGAACAAATCGTATGTAGTGTTGCAATTAGCGAGAAACAGCTTGAGATTTGATTACTATGATCTACCCGACATTTACTTGCAAAGTAATATTATGATAGTACGTGAAATATTGAAACTAGGCTTTTCGATTAACATATCTGCGACAGAGTTTTTTGTTACTTATAGCTCTTGTAATAAATTCAGTTTTTAACGGTCAACAACAGAAAGCTAGATTTGATAGAACAAAGGCAGCTTTAACAAAATGTTCGGTTGACGATTTCGTGTTATTAGAAAACGAAGAGTGTGTTAGTAGAAAACGAACTAAGTTAGATCGGAAGTTCAGAGGTCTGTTTACGGTAGCAGAAGTTTTGGCGGGTAATCGCTATAGGTTAACAGCTTTACATTCTAACCTTACAAGTATGCTCACGATAGGTAAAGAAAGATGCCAGTAGGTCATGTACCAGTCGAAGTAGATAGTGATCACATTGGTGATGAGCAAGCCTTCATTATGGCAGGCACGCGAGTGGGGGTTCTCTATCGGCCTCAGTAAAGTTGTGTGGTGTCACAGGGTGATGCACACGGATCCATGCGCTGGATGTGTGAGAGCAATGCGATTGCTGGTCGGTTGGAGAGCCGTGGCGTTAGAGTGGTTCACTCGTGTGTGGCTTTCCAGTTGTCAAAGGCTCTTAGTGATGAAAATGATTGTTAATGTGGATAACGGTGGTACATGGCACTGTTTGATGATTTACGCTATGATTAGATAATCAAAATTTGTTTACATGGCTCTGGTTGATGATTTACGCTATGATTAGATAATCAAAATTTGTTTACATGGCTCTGTTTGATGATTTACGCTATGATTAGATAAGCAAAGTTTGTTTACATTACTCGGGTTGAATCAATACTCAAAAAGCCTTCAACTCTAGGTGTACGTATAAGTACGCTCACATACAAACGATGCCGCTAAGTATGTAGTGTTCCTAACGAGTTAAACGTAGAAGACGATGAGGAGAGGTTCTCCACCGAGTAGTAGAGCACATACCATGGGTATTAGGTCACACTGTACGCACTTGTCTGTAGTCGTAACTGCAACTCGAGTTGTGAGTTGTTCAGGGGGCGATGGGCAGCTGGTGGTGCAGTGGGGACCCGGGTCTCAAAGGCGACTATTGTTGTGTTGGTCATATCACTTGAGGTGATGACGATAAGGGTGGCATGAGTGTCACTAGCTGCTGCGCCATGAGCGTTGTATGTAAGCTACGAGTAAGTTGATACAGTTCCTGACCAGCTATTACTGAGGCTTAGAGGAATCTTTTATTATCGATGATAGTTTGGATCAGAGTATTACTAACAAATTTGAGGAGAGTCAAGTAATAGTTTTGTTGATGAAACAGAGTAGAGATTAAGTTGTGTGTGTTGTGTGGGGTTTCGTGAGAAACCATAAAGTCCAGGAGTGACTTGGCGATCCGAGGGGGATGCGCAAATGAATTTGACGAGTTGAGTAACTGGAGGTTGCTAGATAGTATGAGACACATGCATCTTAGTTGACTATTTTTATTGTAACCTTGAGATTTGAGAATCAAATAGTGGGTAATGCTCTGAACTCTGCTATTTTTAGTTTGCTCGAATTTTCATTGTGTTTTTGCCTGTACCAAATGTGACCAGGAGTGGCAGAGCTGTGTGATACTTTGCGGGCATGTTTCATTCCAGGCCAGCAGCACCTGCAGCAGCGTGCTATATCTAGTGCTGGGCTGGCGTTTGCTATGTCGGCAATCCGAGCAGTGCTTTGATGAGTTCTGGGTGAGTCATATCCGTTTTATTTTGATTCTGGCATCGAATGCATCAAAGATTGCGTTGTGTCAAAGCGAATTGGCAAGAGTGCAAATAATATTGTCAACATAACAGGGAACCATTATGGTAGTGTGCAAGGTACCCTACAAGTTTTATTTGTGATGATTGAACATTGAAAGCTCCACGCTTGTGCTTGTGACGATTTAGCATTGAAAGCTCCACGCTTTATGCTTGTGACTATTGAACATTGAAAGCTCCACGCTTTGTGCTTGTGACGATTGAGCATTGAAAGCTCCACGCTTTGTGCTTGTGACTATTGAACATTGAAAGCTCCGCGCTTGTTGCTTGTGATGATTGAGCATTGAAAGTTCCGCGCTTTGTGCTTGTGTGGATTGATCGTTTAAATCTCCACGCTGTGTGTTCGTGACGCTGCATTGAGCTCCACGCTTTTAACTTTAATGTCCCAATATGGAAACCCCATGTTTTTAACTTATAGCGGTCGGAAAAGATCGCGCGAGAACGCGCTCGTTGTCAGTATGGCCGTGTCGGAGCAGTGAAGTAAAAGGTTTGATTACGTACTAGTGGCGCCATCTATTAACGTTTAAGATACCTTACTCGACTAATCAAATCGAAAACAGTTGTCATTGAGTCAGTAGTTCGAGTCGGGGTTGTCAATGTCTTGTCGCGTGTGGCGTTTGACATCTGTCAGATGTCATGGTGAGACTAGTGTGTTAGCGACATACATTGGACCCCCAGAGCTCGACCGCGCCAGGTGTGCGCACTGATTCTACCCAACCACGTGCAACCTGACGGACACCGATGGAATTTCGGATAAAAATCCCTCAACATCTTCGACATATATGTAGTTTATCAGCCATCTTGTTACCATAACACAAGCATTAGGTTGCTTAGCTTGGGACTAGATGGCGCTGTGTGAAATGTCCAGGGATATTATTATTATTATTATTGCGAGGTATACGGTCTAGATAAATTTGGGCCACACGCTGTTCGACTGACTGACTTGCCCGAATTTCCTGAGTCCGCTCACGTTTTTGCGTGGAATGAACTGACACCTCAACACGCATGTCGTGATATCTTTGCCGAGCAAGTGCGTTGCGTTGCTCGCGCTGCTCGTCTGTCTCCAAAGACCGAGCTAGAGCATGCTGTGAGCGGTCTGCGCTAAAGGCACGTCTCATGCTCTTCAGGATTCTCAAGTGATCGAGATGTGGTAGTGCGAATACGCTGGGAGCTTAAACGCGAGTCTCTCTGCGTGTAAGTCTCCGAAGCGCGAGATACTGCGTGGCGCTCGCGATCGCTTGCTTGGCGTGTATCGCGCTCCTGACTGTTCTCGAGCGACCGAGCAGTCTCAGTGCGGAAAAGCTGAAGAATTAATCTCTGTTCTCCCTCTGTATCCGTGTCGGAAGCGCGAGATAAAGAATGACGCTCTCGGTCACGCGCAAGTCTTATCTCACGCTCCTGACTGTTCTCAAGTGATCGAGCAGTCTCAGAGCGGATATTCTGAAGACTCAACCTCTGATCCCTCTGTGTAACCGTTTCGGATGCGCGAGACAAAGAATGACGATCCCGGTCGATAGCTAAACGCATTTCTCGTTGTTCCACACTTTCCTGAGACCGAGAAGCAGTAGTGCGGAGTCGTTTAAATTCTAGTCGTAATTGGCGCTGCGTGCTAGTTTCTGCGGACAAACTTAGTGCATTACGCTCACGGTTAGCACCTAGCCATTTTTCACGGTTTGCGTCGGTTTCGAGAGATCGAACTAACCTGCGCATCTTAGAAACCCTTGAGTTTCGAGACAGATTTGATCTTTTTCTAAAAGGCATAGCTAAAATTCCTTCTTAATCCGATACTAACGATATTCAAATTAATGAAAAGTAAGCGAATAAGTACCAACGTAAGAATTGCTAGTAAGTAGAAAAATAATCATTATTCGCAGGAAAATTAAACACATCAACCAACACAGACAACAAAGGTAACCCCCGTTTCTATAGGATGAGAGCGGCACATCGGCACCTATAACAACACTTTTTGAATTCGACGCCAACGCCATCTAGTTAGGAAACGGAAACTACATATTATTTACCCAAATTAATTAAATCTATAAGTACATATAATAATTATGAATCAAACTAAATTGTCGTTAATTTAACAGATACCTACATTATATTTGCATTAAAAAAATTATGGTAACAGCAGCAAGGAACAAAACTAAGAATTACATACTTAAATCAATTACCTACAACAAACTAGGTGCTTGGTAATGTAGAACTTTGAACCAAAAGTTTGACTTGACTTCATGATAGTGTAGCTTGTTGTACCACCAATCAATCTGCTTAGTAATATTGGTGTGAAACTCTTTATACAATTAGATAGGACATGTAAAGTTATCAGATTTCATAACAGTATCGTTCCTAATGCACATAAAAAATGCAAAAACTAAAAAAAAGAATTTTACGATTTTTTAAAACAATATTATGGGATTATGGGATTTGAACTCGCACCATTTAGTGCGGTAAACGGTCGCCTGACCTTACCGCTAAATTCCCCGTTGACATTATTGTTAAATAGCTGTTCTGTTCCCTTGCAATTTATAATATTACTGCCCCGCTCCTTTATAAAAATAGCGTGATTATTATGTTTCCAGAGTTAAATTATTATTTTCTTTATAAATAACATGTCATTTTGTGCATTCAATTATTTTGTGCATTAAATTACGAACAAAAACCTTTTAAAATCAATATTGCTTACCTCCCATAACATACGGCGTGATAATATGTAGCCTAAAGCCTTCCTTGGTTTACAAAGAACATTTTTGCCGAATTTCAATTCAATCTATCCAGTAGTTTTGGCGTGAAGCCGTACCATACACACAGACAAACAGACAAAAATTCTAAAAAGTCACTTTTTGTCATCAGTTACGTTTTTCTAACAAAAGCCACATATTTTTTCTCGAAAATTCTCAATGTACAGTTTTTCTTTCGTTACTATTTTATTATATGTATAGATTCGTAGGGGAGCATGAATTTTCTGTGAAATCTTTTGCTTATTTACATTTTAGTATTAATTAATATTATGAAGGCAGGTGACATTTTCTTAGTAAGCATTTCCAAGTGTGACATAGTGCTAAAATAAGTATTGTTAGCATTTCCAAGTGTGACATAGTACCAATATGAGTATATTGGTTCTATAATGGGTTATCTCAAAACCGAAGAAAATTCGCCATTGTTTGCAAAACTATATAAAGCGTGTTTTCGCCTGTACTAGTCGTTACAAGCAAAAGTGGCTTCTTAAGAGTTTTAACCAGGATTGTTTGAGATTACTTAGACAATAACACTACTGTGGAATGCCTATATAAATATGTCTAGGTTTAAAACAGCATACGATAAATCTAAAAAAAATAAATATAGAGAACATTTTATCCTACCGAGTGCTTTATAATCTTGGTGATTTATCATTTTTAAAACGTGGACATGAAATTCATTTAACAGTTACTTTTAAGCTTATGTTAAATCAAACCAGATACATAAATTACTTACAGTAATTTAACTTTAATTTACTTATATTGGTCACAATTTTGTGACTTGTATGAGGCTATAGGTAAAAATAACAAGAGTAATTGCTCCTCAGTGCATATCTTCCTGGTACATGCTCCTACAGGAGTATTAAGATTTAAATGGCCCGCAGATGTTATCTTATAGGCGCATTTAAGTCTGACTTACCGGAGTAATTACTCTTGAGTGTAATTACTCTTATTTCATGCTTTTATAGGAGTCTTGATCCTATATTTGTCAGGAAATAGGATCCTATATACGGATATAAGTACAAATTATAGGATACAACGTACTTGAGTAAAAACAGCATGTATTTATGCTGTTAAAAGCGTAGTAGCAACCACCAAAACCTTCATCGGAGCTTTATAAGTCCACGTAGCATTATAAAATCGCATTCCAGGATTATTTTGCTAGTTGGGATGTAAGCTGTCACGCCCTTTATGCCTGGAGACTTTTATTTAGGTAGTAAGTTTTTATTTACATTTTAATTAATTATTTTTTAGCTTGAGTACGTATAGTTTTTATTATATTTGTTGGTATATTGGCGTGGCTAGCTGACATATGGCAAATAATTTGATATTCTGTATCTTGTAATGTTAATTACATATAACATCTAGTATTGTATACAATCAAGTGTCATTAATATTTTCTAACTGAACAGACGGCTGTGCTGCTGGGGAGATTGTTGCGGCACTTCTTCTTCCCAGCGATTAGCACTAGGAAGTGGTGAACGTTGGCGTTTTTGGGGGACTGTCTTTTGTAATTTTGACGTTTGAAAAGTGCTGATTCTCAGCCTAATTTGATAAATGACTTTTGATTTTTTGATTTTATTTTATTTTTATTTTATTTTGTATTTTCGACTAGTGTTAAATTTACCTATGTATATTTATCCGAAATAAATGATTTGATGATGAAAAAATACAGAGTTTGAATTTCTGAACAGTTTTGTCTTCAGTTATAATTAGGAAGTCAGGAATTGAAGATATTCCAGTTTGAAGTTCTAGAGGGTTATGTCTTGTTATCAATAGACCCTAATCGAAAAAGAAATATAGAAATATCTACTTACCACTTACAATATCATTGATAGAAATACATTTTCATAGCATGACAAATTGCGGACTATGTATTCAGAATTATAAGTCAGCCGACCCCGACGTGCGTAGGTCTGCCACATGGCCTACATGAGACGTAAGTAAATACATACTCAGAAGAATATTAATTTGACGGAGAATATACGTGTCTTACGTTGTCCGTACGATGTTCAATGTCCAAGAGAAGCTGCTTTACATTGTTCTGTAGCGCTCTCGTCAACTCCCACGAACTCAGGCTAGACTCTTTCAAACATTCCGAATAGCACATCAAGCTACTACAATCTGTCAAATTTCTTTAATAGATTTTCAACTTTATCGCTAAAGCATTAACGTTCAAGGTTGATTGGGAAAATTTGACAGTTTCGGGTAGCTTGACCTGCTGGCGTCTGTACTTACATAGAGTTGATACATCCACATTTTGCCAGTAACGTATGTCCCATGTAATAGGGGTATCTGGGCATGAAACAATACT
The DNA here is from genome assembly GCA_945859715.1 of Apamea sordens. Classification (NCBI taxonomy): domain Eukaryota; kingdom Metazoa; phylum Arthropoda; class Insecta; order Lepidoptera; family Noctuidae; genus Apamea; species Apamea sordens. Next base: position 7,371,886 of record OX244002.1, read on the forward strand.
CCAAGCTGTTACTGAGCATATCCTGATGAAAAAACCAAGCAACAGTTTGCCCAACCTAAGAACCGAACCCAGGGACCTCAAGCTCAGCAGTAGCAATTACGACTAAATCACCAACGAGCCATTTGAATCACTTGACTGGTGTAAACGAGTCTATATACTCTTGATGATATTATAATCATGACTGGTTTCTGGAACCAGGTTTTTAATGATTAAATTACCAAACCTGTGCTTGAGTCATGGTCAAACCAAATATTTAAGATGACCTCTGAACTTTTTTAACATCCTGTTGAAATATTGCTGTTTTTAACCGACCACAAAAAAGGAGGAGGTTCTCAATTCAGATGTTTATATATTTTTTTATGTATGTTCGGACATAACTCCGTCATATATGAACGGATTCGCAAAATTCTTTTTTTCAAAAAAGTTATCAAATTCTTGAGCTATTTCTACATCTGAGTTAATGGGGCCATCTATAAATTAAATTCAGTATTACGCTGTTTTTTCCTACCTCTTTCATTATTTATTATTTGATAGACTCCATTTATAATAGCATTAGAAAAAAGAGGCTCGTAGAAGCAGGAATGCAAAACATTTTAATTCAAAGTTATGATAAAGCAACTGGCGAAATTCAAATTTTCTTGCGTTTTTTGCAATTTTCAGGTCAGTGTAAGGTTGTATCTTAATCAAAATAATATGATGCGTGACAATAAGAAATATGTAGGTAATACTACAATTTTAACCTTAAAAATCATCAAATCCCTTTAAGTTAGAATTGCTCCGGATTCGTCTGATTTCGCGGGCTACTGCAGCGCATCCACCTTAATTAAAATTGTTCGTATAATATAAACAAAATAAAAAAAATATTTTAAAATTATGCTTTATTTATAGTAACGTCTTCATCACACATTACAAACTTACAACAAAATGAATGAATGAAACAACCAATCACAATGTTGATTTAAAAATTAAGATTAATGGAAATAATAATCATTTTTTTTATATTTTATTTTAAATAACAACTTACAACACAATAGGTTGGTGACATTTCTTCGACTTCATCATCTAATTTAGTCAATATCATCTGATGATGAAGATTAAGAAGTTTCACCAACGTTAATTTTTTAATTCGGTAGAATTATAGTGAAACGAATAACGTCATCCCTGCTTCTTTTAGGTTTTTAGCATTGCATTGTAATTTTAAATTGGAGTTAAATAATATAAATAAATGAAAGCCACATAATTTCATAAGATAAATAGTTAAAATGGTTACAAATAAGTGTGACAGCTGCTGTAAAAATAGATCACAATAAATTCGGCGTCTATCGTAATGTAACAATGTTTATTGTACTTTTGTTACAAAGTGTGCATTAAAAATAACCTTTTTTAACTTCTTTCTAATGCTATTGTAAGCTCTTTGGCACACACTTTTAAAAGTTTTTGAATATTTTGCAACATACTGAAGAAAGTTTGTATTATTCATATTTTGGTTTAAGCCCCACTATAAGATAAGATAAATACCACATAAGATAAATAGTTAAAATGGTTACAAATAAGTGTGACAGCTGCTGTAAAAATAGATCACAATAAATTCGGCGTCTATCGTAATGTAACAATGTTTATTGTACTTTTGTTACAAAGTGTGCATTAAAAATAACCTTTTTTAACTTCTTTCTAATGCTATTGTAAGCTCTTTGGCACACACTTTTAAAAGTTTTTGAATATTTTGCAACATACTGAAGAAAGTTTGTATTATTCATATGTTGGTTAAGCCCCACTTAGTTAGGTAAAAATTAAATTAAAATTTTTAAAAAGTCCCGAAAACGTGAAACCCTGTAAAAAGAAAAAAAATAACCTTGAAATTATGACCCTACATAAGTACGTATGAAATTTTTTGATTAAATATTGTCCTGTCGGGGGACCGCTCTAATTATTAGCCTAACGTTCTGTTAAAGTTTAAAATAGTAGCGGTCCCCCGACAGGACAATATTTAATCAAAAAATTTCATACGTAGGTACTTACGTAGGGTCATAATTTCAAGGTTATTTTTTTCTTTTTATAGGGTTTCACGTTGTCGGGGGTTTGTTAAATTTTTTATTTCATGCTTTTTGTAGGGACTCCTTATTATTTCATTTCTTTTATTTTCTTGCGTTTTAAGATTCGGGTAATTTGGTACCTACTTATTCAGGTTTTTTGTAATTCGCCACTTTGTGGTGGTGGCCATCTTGGATTTGAAATTTGTCATAGTGTATAGTAGGTATTCTACTAGACCCTTTCATTTGATACCCATATTGAGGGAGTTGTGAAAAAAAAAAATTAATTCGCCATTTTGTGGTGGCGGCCATCTTGGATCTGAAATTTATCATAGTGTATAGTATTCTATACTAGTCAAGCCCTTTCATTTGATACCCATATTGAGGGAGTTGTGAAAAAAAAATGTAATTCGCCATTTTGTGGTGGCGGCCATCTTGGATTTGAAATTTATCATAGTGTATTGTATAGTATTCTACTAGTCAAGCCCTTTCATTTGATACCCATATTGAGGGAGTTGTGAAAAAAAAATGTAATTCGCCATTTTGTGGTGGCGGCCATCTTGGATTTGAAATTTATCATAGTGTATTGTATAGTATTCTACTAGTCAAGCCCTTTCATTTGATACCCATATTGAGGGAGTTGTGAAAAAAAAAAATTTAGCCCATAGGTACACGTACACCCAATGTCTTTGAAAACGGTTTGAATTCGACAGTGCATTTATTTTGTAGCAGTCGTCAATTTACTACTAAAGTGTAGGTGACAGTACTAAGGGAAGTTCATTGGTAGATTGTGTTATAGAGGTATGAGGAACAGGGTGTAAAGTTCACTCATCCTCCATAGAAAAGGGAGGATCCTCCGACCAGACGGGTGTTGTGTCTGGCGGGCAACTGCCCGATGAACCATGACGGCATGAGGCATAAAGTTCGCATGTGGCGTTGTAGATACCGCTACACGGTATCTACAACGCCACATGCGAACTACGCGTCATACCGCCCATCTGGTCGGAGGATCCTCCCTTTTCTATGGCCTTTTCTAAGACCCCAAAGGGTATCGTTGGATAGGTCTTTCAAAAATATTGCGGGTTTGTGTAAACAATTTTTTGGTTCAGGGTCCCGTTTGTGAAATAATAGGGGCTAAAGTATGAAATTGCCGTTTTATTGTAAGAGGTACTTCGAATTGACATAGAACCTTCACGGTTTGAGATTTTTGAGTGAAACTTTCACATGGTATCTACATAATTATGAAGTTCTACTTTTAAAAAATGTGCAACTCTCGATTATCGACTTTCAGTTGTTTTTTTTATTCAGCTTAGACAAGAAAGATGGATACTTCGAAAATTCGAGTTATTTTTGAATACGAGTTCCTACGCGGAACTAACGCGGCAGAAACAGCTCGCAATATCAATGTTGCGTTTGGAGAGGGGACTGCTAATATGAACGCACCATGCGATTTTGGTTTAAACGCTTTCGTGATGGAAACTTTGATTTGAAGAACGAACCACGTGGAAGACCTTCCACACAGGTGAATAACAATGAATTGAAAGATATGGTAGAAGCCGATGCGAGCCAAACTACCCAGGAATTAGCGGCATGGTTTAACGTTACCTTACCAACAATATTGAGTCATTTGCGTCAAATCAATAAAATAAAAAAAATATGAGAAATGGGTGCCTCATGATTCAGTCACGATTTGACTGATCTGCAGAAAGAAACGCGTGTTGCCTTGTTGAATCCATACAGAAATGAAGGAATATTGAATCGAATCGTGACATGTGATGAAAAGTGGATTCTTTACGATAACCGTCAGCAAAAAATGCAATAGCTGACCCCAGGTCAAACGCCGCAACAGTGTCCTAAAGCAAAGCTTACCAATAAAAAGGTAATGGTAACTGTTTGGTGGTCTCAGCATGGTGTTATTCACTATAGCTTTCTCCGATCTGGTCAAGCAATAACGGTAGAAGTCTACTGTGCCGAACTCCGAACAATGATAGCAAAACTAGCAGTGAAACAGCCCCGACTCATGAATCGATCTTCACTATTATTGCTCCATTATAACGCGAGACCTCATACAGCACGAGAAACCGTTTTAACTCTACAGGAACTGCAATTAGAAACCATTCGTCACCCTCCGTATTCGCCAGACCTTGCTCCAACGGACTACCATTTTTTTCGTGATTTGGACAATTTTCTATGTGATAAAAAGTTTACTTCTCAGGAGGCAGTACAAAATGCTTTCACACAGTTTGTCGAATCTAGATCACGAGATTTCAATTGCAAAGGCATAAATGACCTTCTTATTAGATGGCAGCCATGTATAGATAATAATGGTAATTATTATGATTAAATAAATATGTTAAATTAAAAAAAAACGAATTTCAATTATTCAGTACTAATCGGCAATTTCATACTTTAACCCCTATATTAAGCTTTAAAGTGCAAAGCCGACACGCATAGGCCGGTTTTCCTCAATTCTTAAATAACAATGATGTCATAGGCTATAGAAACTGTTTTGTGTAATAGGTCGTCAATCAACATGTTAAGCCTAGTGCAGAGTATCGATATCATTATTATTTGTGGGAAAGATTCGGGGTACTAACAGTCAGCAACAAAAGTCAATAAACTGTTACTTTTACAAATCATCTAAATTGATACAAAATGATGCGAGACATTGGTTTTCACTATTTCATGTAATGGCAAAGAGTTAATTATTCTTAAATATTCTATTACTACATGTTTTTTACTAAGAATATTTTGCTCAATAATTAAAATTTAAACAACTGAAGTGTTACTGACTTTTGTTGCTGACCGTACCAGTGCAGGTACTCGATGCAAAGTCAAGTCATCATCATCAACATCTGGCTTCCTTTTACCTAACTATGTGGGTCTTAAAGCAACACATATGAATAATACAAACTTTCATTAGTATGTTGCAAAATATTCTAAAGTGTATAGTATGCCAAAGAGCTAAAGCTCTTTTTGACTGACTGACTGACTGATACATCAACGCACAGCCTAAACCACTGGTCCTAGAGACATGAAATTTGGAGGATGTGTTCTTCGTGAAAAGTAGGCATCCACTAAGAAAGGATTTTTCGAAATTCCACCCCTAAGGGGGTGAAATGGGGGGATTTATTTTGTATGAAAAATCTTATTCCTTGAGTTAATAAACTTAAAACTTGGCAAGAATACTTATCTAAATAAATTATGAAGATTGCCTGTTTTTTTTTTTCTAAACTACCCCCTAACAGATTGAAAGTAAAGACTAATGTGTATCAGGGTTTTTCGAAAATCTCCCCCTGACGTTTTGAAAAGGGGTAGTCTATTTTACAGGGAAGGATTTTACAGCGTGGCTTGATTAACTCGAAAATTGATATATAAATAATATTTGAGTCAAGTTATGAACACATCCCAAACGATTTTTCAAAATTCCACCCCTGTGGGTTGAAAAGCGGGGATACAGTTTATATGAAAAATCTTCTTCATTAGGTTAATAAACTTGAAAATTGGCAAGAATACTTGCATGTAAGTAATAAAGTTTATCATTATAAGTTTTTCAAAACTACCTCTCAAAGGGTGTTAAAGTTTGTGTGGAAGATATTGAATGCACGGTCCGATTAACTCAAAACTTAAGACCAAAAATAAAGAATAACATGTTACAGGGTTTTTCGAAAATCTACCCCTAATGGGGTGAAAAGGGATAGTCAATTTAACAGGGAAGATTTTTACTGCGTGGCTTGATTTACTTGAAAATTGGTATAAATAACGTATTAAGACAAATAATGGTAAGGTCCCAAAAGACTTTACAGACATTATCGCCTTTGGAGGTGAAAAGGGGGGATACTGTTAATATGAAAAATCTCATTTCATTGATCCAATCAACTTGAAACTTGGCCCAATCTAAATTAGTCATAAATTTTCATCATAATAAAGTAAGATTATAGTGAAGTGCTATAAAAAAAATAGAGTAGGACAGAATACTTCTGCCTAGCCTTTTTCCAACTATTTTGGGGATGGTTTCCAGTTCAACCGGATGCAAATTTTTAAATAGGTACCCTATCTATACAAATAAATAAAATTTAAATGTCTGTTTGTAATCAAAATAACAGATTTTACAAAAAGCGTATGAAAATATATTCGCTACCTACTTATAAAAAAAACATTTATTTTTTATTTTTGCCTGTCTGTTTGTTTATTCCGGCTTATCTTCGAAACAGCTGGACCGGTTTTGACGGGACTTTCACTAGCTGATGTTATGGAGTATCATAATTATATTGTTACGAGCTTCGGGTTCGTGAAAATTAAAAATGCCGATAAAAATTACCAAAAGTTACACACTAATTATAAAACACAATCGCTCTTAGGTCGCACTTGAAGATCGCTTTCGATGTATTCGCTTGTGTCGCAAAACCAAGTCTCATTGCTCGCGGCTAATCCCGGCCTTATATAGTGCCGCAGATAGTTCCAGAACCGTCTAGAATGTTCGAGTACATACCGGCCCCGACTGACCAGATGTTCTAGTAAGTTCTAGCTTCGTCATATCTACTCGTCAATAGATGGCGCTAGTATTAGTTCTACTATTCCACAATAGATGGCGACTCTATCAGTTCCGCTATTCCACAATAGATGGCGCTAGTGGTAACTAATGTCACCATGTATCAGGCATTAATTGCGGCGCGTAACAATATTTAATTATTTCTTATAACTTTTCGCACACAAAAAAGGTACAAAGGCTGCATTTTAGGCTTTATATGCTACTTTTTGTCTCGGTAGCATGTTCTCGTAGAAAGTAATAGTAATATTCCGACATACACGCGGGTGAAGCCGCGGACAGTGCAGCTAGTAGGATTAGCAATAAAATAAAATCAGCTCATGATAAACTTAAAACTACCCATAGGTACTCCATTTATAATAGCATTAGAAAAAAGAGGCTCGTAGAAGCAGGAATGCAAAACATTTTATTTCAAAGTTATGATAAAACAATTTTAAGGGAGATGCATAAATTCTAATTTTCTTGCGTTTTTTGCAATTTGCAGGTCAGTGTAAGATTGTATCTTAATAAAAATAATTATGATGCGCAACCATAAGAAATATGTAGGCAATAATACAATTTTAACCTTAAAAATCATCAATAGGTACATCCTTTTAAATTAGAATTGGTCCGAATTCGTCTAATTTCGCGGGTTACTGCAGCGCATCCACCTTAATTAAAATGGTTTTAACAAATATGGACGTTATAAAAAAAATAAAAAAAATATTTTAAAATTATGCTTTATTTATAGTAACGTCTTCATCACACATTACAAACTTACAACAAAATGAATGAATGAAACAATCGATCACAATGATGATTTAAAAATTAAGATTAATGGAAATAATAATCATGTTTTAAAATATTTTATTTTAAATAACAACTTACAACACAATACGTTGGTGACATTTCTTCGTCTTCATCATCTAATTTAGTCACTATCATCTGATGATGAAGATGAAGAAGTTTCACCAACGTTAATTTGTAAATTCGGTAGAATTATAGTGAAACGAATAACGTTCCAGGTATTGTTCACCCCTGCTTCTTTTAGGTTTTTAGCATTGACACTGTAATTTTAAATTGGAGTTAAATAATATACTTAAATAAATGAAAGCCACATAATTTCATAAGATAAATAGTTAAAATGGTTACAAGTAAGTGTGCCAGCTGCTGTAAAAATAGATCATAATAAATTCGGCGTCTATCTTAATGTAAAATGTTTATTGTACTTTTGTTACAAAGTGTGCATTAAAAATAACCTTTTTTAACTTCTTTCTAATGCTATTGTAAATGGACTATAGCAAATAATAAATAATGAAACAGGTAGGAAAAAACAGCGTAATACTGAATTTAATTTAGAGATGGCCCCATCAACTCAGATGTAGAAATAGCTCAGGGGGCCTAAAAAGGCCACATTAAGCAATTCCTCTAAAAGCAATTCATTTCCTGAATTCCCAGCAGATCATTAGCAATTCCTCTAATTTTCGTAAAATGGTGACACATTAGCTTAATCACCTACAATTCATATTGAATTAATTTCATATCAGAATTATATTTGGTGCAAACATTGCCGTATGAAAAAAAAAATTAAAAAAACCCCCGACCAACATAGCTAAGAACACTCCTGACTAATTCAACGTTCAAACAAACAAAAAAAAAACAAAATCAAAATCGGTTCATTCGTTCGGGACTACGATGCCACAAACAGACACACACAGAGACACATCAAACTTATAACACCCCGTCGTTTTTGCGTCGGGCGTTAAGAATAAAGACCGTAATTTTATCGGTAAATTTTTCTTTATGTTTTTATTAAGCAAATTGATTTTTTTCGTCTTTTTAGACCCCCAGGAATTTGAAAACTTTTTTGCTAATATTTCCCTTAAAACCACTGAAACTTTAAATTCTTCCCCACACTTTCTGCTGCCTTACTTAAAAATAATGTAAAGGCATGTCCTTTGGAGCTTAGGTTTCAGTATACAAACCCCCAGGTTGTTATAAGAGCTTTTAAAGATCTTAAAATTTAATCAACAGAAGATCTCTGGGGAATGTCTGTAAAAGTATATAGATCTCTCATCGAAACAATTGCGTCCTATTTAGCTTTCATATTTAACTCCAGTGTTGACCAAGGAGTCTTTCCGGATCATAGGAAACATAGTAAAGTTGTTCAAATCCGGTGATAGTTTATAGACCTGTGTCAATTCTGCACGTTCTCAGTAAGGTGTTTGAAAAGTTGATGCTCAATCAAATGTTACGTCACTTTAATTAAAATTCCATCTTTCATGAAACACCAATACGGTTTCACCAAAGGGCGTTGTACCACTGACTACTCTGTTACCCTAATGAAGAACATTTTTAACGCCTGGGAGGAAGCACAAAATGCCATTGGAATCTTTTGCGACCTCTTTAAAAGGCGTTCAATTGCGTAAATCATGAGACACTTCTAATGAAAGTGGAGTACTATGGGATTAGGAAAACAGCACATGACTTGTTAAGATTATACCTGAAAGATAGTAAGGTGAAAGTTCAAGTAAACGGCTTAAATTCATTAGGGTCGGAAATGGCAACGGGCGTTCCTCAAGGTTCGATATTGGGTCCATTCCTCTTTTTAGTTTACATCAATGATTTACCCCAATTACTTCAAAATCAACCGAAGATGGTGTTATTTGCAGATGATACTCCATAGCGAAGCCAAGTAGCGAGTGTCACATCATATTGAATGGCCAAAAACTAGAATTTATTAATCCTTTCCTTCAGTTGCATATGCCAGGGGCCATGGTATCTCTTTCAAATAACCCGCGGCCCTGACAGGCATTGGCCCTAGCGGACCCCGTCACTTAACTACATAATACCTTGGGAGATATTGCAATTAAATTAAAGAAAATTTAAAACTACACTGCACGCTGCGCGCTTCTGTGCTGTAAGTGCACTTTGTAAACAAGGAAAATTCGACGACGGAAAACAAGGTCGTAACTCTGGCAAACCTTACTTTACACAGGAGCAAAAAAAAAAGAAAAAAAAATGGGAAATTAAATCATCCTTTTTAACGGTATGTCCTGTGAACGTAATTTTTAAACCATAGCTATAAAATATATATCCGTATTAAATTGTCTACAAACTAATAATTTCCTATTGTTAAAAATAGGGTTATTTCGAGTTACGACCTTTGTCTACAGAAATTACAGACCTCAAAAAGTCGTATCTTGACATGATGACGGCACGGTTGGCGCAGTGGTTAAGCGATTGTCTGCTGCGCTGCATGTCGCGGGTTCGATTCCCGCACGGAACAAATATTTGTATGACCTACATGTATTTGTTCCGAGTCTGGGTGTTTTTCTATCTATAATATGTATGTATTTACAAAAAAAAATGTATATAAGTAGTTTATCAGCCATCTTGTTACCATAACACAAGCATTAGGTTGCTTAGCTTGGGACTAGATGGCGCTGTGTGAAATGTCCAGGGATATTATTATTATTATTATTATGTTTGTACTGAATCAGAAAATTATAACAAATTCACTGACCTCAAAAAGGTAGTCACTACTTTTTTTTAATTTCCTTTTAGGAACGGGTTGTAAGCATGTTCACAGTACAAACAATGGCTAGAAAATTGGTCGTAATGTAAATTGTAAACCTCTAGAAATCCAATGATCATAATAAAATGACGTACAATTAAGCTTTTCTGAACTTTTAAAGAAATTTAAGATAGGTATCACTTACTTGAGACCATTTTTTTAAAACTTAAATACAGGGTGTTAAAGAAATTGCGTGCCATAGGGTCAGGGTGAGTTCAGTAACGATAAAGGAACCAGTACAAAAAATACCTTTAAAAGAAGTTTAAAAATTAATGAAAATTATCATAAGATGAACCTAATGTTGTACCTACTAATTAAATAGCAATCGTTTAGAATTGATTAAAAAATGAGTTTTTATTTTGTTTAAATGATACTTAATTAATAATTTCCTAGAGTTACCTACCTACTACCGAACGCAATGAAATACTAAAATCTTAATTATTATTAAGATTTCTGTGCCTACGCCCGAAAACTTCGATAACGCCGGGTGAAGGATAGGTAAATAAGTACGTAAATTACAATCCCAAGTACTTATTTCTTCTTCCTTAATACAATACCAACTCGTATATCTGTTGAATACCTACTAGTTAAACAAAATCTTTTTTGTAGGTTTTGTATTTTGACGGTCCTAAGCCCGTCGTTGTAGCGTTAGGGGCGCACATCTTGCGCCATTTTTGTCGCGAGCCCTTTTCAGTAGCAAATAATGCGCCGGCCGGCCCTTAATATTCGGACGTGAGAAGTGAAGGACAAAATGACAACGCGTTCGATAGTAGGTAAGTAATTAAAGCATTTAAACAAATAAACTCATTTTAATTCTAAACGACTGCTATTTTAAGTTAGTAGGTACTAAATTAGGTTCAAAGATAATTTTCTGTTTTTTTTTTAGTATTTTTAAAGGTATTATTTTTTATTTTTTACGGGTTCCTGTATGGGTCCGTTACTTAACTTGAGGGTCATATGTTCGATTAATGGAAAGTCGACTGAACGATTGTTCGATTGGAATTTATTCAAAGTCAAAGTATTTATTCGTGTGGTTTTTGGTGATACAGCAGGTCTTACAGTTATTCTATGGAAACTCAAAAAGCTACCCATTGGGCATACACTCTTTAACAATATAAGAATTTTAAATTTATATGGTAGGTATACAAAACAAAAATGTCAAAATTTGGATTACAATACAAATTAAAATACAATTAATTATTATTACAAACATTACAAATACAATAAATAATTATAGTCAAATTGTCAAGCATAAATATATAACTGTCAGTTTATAACATTTTGTCAAGAAGGAATTCGTCAATGGTATAGTAGCATTTTTTAATTAAAAAATCATTAAGTTTCCGTTGAAATTGTGTCAAATTCAAATCTTTGATAGCATTTGGTATTTTATTATATATTTTTGGAGCCATGCAGAGAATGCTTTTGTGCATAAGGGCCGTTTTTGAGGCTCTTAGACATAATTCATGTCGATATTCTGGTCTTGTTGATCTATTGTATTGCGAAACAACCTTTTATCGCCAAACGCTACTTCGACTGAACGATTCATCGAATATCTATTAATCGATGGACTGCTCTTTCGCATGAGTTTTATTTATTATATAGTTTATTTGAAATAAAATGATTAAAAAAATTTTTTTTCGTCAACTATTATTTCATACATAGGTAATCGAGGAAATCAAATACTTTTAAGATATCGTACGTTCTTCCCGTAGATTTAGAAACATGAAATTTGGTGAAAAGTAAGATAACAAAGCACAAATGAAGGGAAAATTAAGGTAATCAAAAACACAAAGGAAGTTAAAATTAAGGTAATCAAAAACCTTTTGATTACCTTAATTTGACAGTCGTTACGGGTGGTCAGAAGCCCGAAGGTCTGCCAACCAGTCTTACCAAGGAGTATCGTATTACCCAGTAACTGGGTTGTGGAGGTCAGATAGGCAGTCGCTCCAGTTTTTAGAGTTATTTAGGTTTATTTTTATAAGTCGTAGGTATAGATTTTAATTTTAAAGTATAGGTAGTATATTTGATAGTGTACGTAGTGACCGTAGGTTATTTTATAATACTGTTAGGTAGGATTAGTCATTCGTATAGATATTAGTTATTATGGATTTTGCTTATTTATTGAGTTTAGTTATCATCAGAAATAGGTTTATTTAGGTAGGTAGGTATTTTATTTTCTGTTATTGAGTTTTTTTTTTTATTACGTTGGTACTTAGGTAAGGATATCATATAGGTACCCTCTTAATCACCGCTAATGAGACACAATTGGTTTTATATTGTAATTAGCCACAAAGGGCCCGCGAGATAGATGGCATCCTGGGGAAGCACTGCATACATTTTATCCTGTTGGCACGTTCCCGTGGGATAATTTCCGACAACCACGCGGGCGAAGCCGCGGGCAGAAGCTAGTTTGTAATTATATGAGTATCCACCACAAAAATAATTTATATGTCATGGTTACATTAATCTATTTTAATTCTTTTACCTATTGTGGTAAGTATAGTAAATTTATTTTAGGTGCATCCTCTTCACATATTATTATTATACATATAATTATTGTATGCTAAATATTGGAAAACATGACTGTTAAAAGAGTAACGGTGGAGTTTCTTGCCCATTCCTCTCCATACAAAAACTACCTTTTGGAAGGGGTGACTAGAATCAATTCTATTTTACTGTAATATTTGACGTTCAAAGGTGCATTTTATGTGCCTATCTATACTTATAATAAATCTGTAGAAGTGAAAATTCTGTACATTGAAAATATCAAAAAAATAAATAGCAGGGGGTGTTACTAGACCGACACCGAACCCAAAAATGTGATTAAAAATTTTTTTGTCTGTCTGTCTGTCTGTCGGTCTGTCTGTCTGTCTGTCTGTCTGTTTGTTCAGGCATCACGCAAAAACTACCGGTTCGATTACGATGAAACTTGGTATAATTATTCTTTAATATCCTGGGCACCACACTGGGTACTTTTTATCCCGGAAAAGTATATACAATAAAAAACAAACTTAATTTTGCGGTTCGATCTCTAGACCCGATTACTGTACCAACCGCAAATAATAAGTTTGTCGTAGGTTACGTCACCCGCAGTGGAGTTCATTTTTATTCCTTTTAGTTTTTAGAGTTATTTAGGTTTTATTTTTATATAAGTCGCAGGTATAGATTTTAATTTTAAAGTAGGTATAGGTAGTATATTTGATAGTGTACGTCGTGACCGTAGGTTATTTTATAATACTGTTAGGTAGGTTGTTAATATTAGTCATTCGTATAGATATTATATTAGTTTTTAGGGATTTTGCTTATTTATTGAGTTTAGATTAGTTATCATCAGAAATAGGTTTATTTAGGTACCTAGGTTTTATTTTCTGTTATTGTTTTTTTTTTTTAATTAGGTAGGTACTTAGGTAAAGATATCATATAGGTACCCTCTTAATCACCATTAATGAGACACAATTGGTTTTGTATTGTAATTAGCCACAAAGGGCCCGCGAGATAGATGGCATTTTGGGGAAGCACATACATTTTATCCTGTTAGCACGTTCCCGTGGGATAATTTCCGACATCCACGCGGGCGAAGCCGCGGGCAGAAGCTAGTTTGAAATAAATGATTTGACTTTGACTCTGGTCTAACCGAATATAGCTGAATAGAGTGGTAGTATCATCATCATTTCAGCCAAAAGAGGTCCCCTGCTGGACACAGGCCAAGCGTCACCACATCGACCGACCATGTGCTTCTCGCATCCAATGGATTCCGGTATATCAAATATACATTACAAGATTATTATCAACAACCTTAAGATAACGGCTGATAAAGTCTGCTGATGCTTCATACGGAAGTTTTCTTACTATTACCAATCACAGCAATATTTAAAGGATACAAGTCTAAGTTTAATATATGTCTAGGTGTGTATTCAGCCTAATAATGTAGTGAGAAATCTGCATAATCTATGAATTCGATGAGTTGAGTTTGTAGCTATTAGTTATCATAAGAATGTCGCATGCGACGTCCGTGCAAATAAAAAGCTAGAGAACTTTTCGAAAATGTGGAATTGTGGTGTGACTGTCGTAGTTTGTGTGATGACAAGTGTTTCTTCTTTTTCAACTTCGCGTAGGTTCAATCCGTATTGGCTAGATATGGAAGACTTTGATCGTGGAAAATATATACATAAGGCCAGGCATGTGGTGTATACGTGGTAACGTATACACCACATGCCTGGCATAAAAATTTTCATTAAAATCTTCTACATAAGTTGATAAACTTATGTAGAAGATTTTAATGAAAATTTTTATGATACTGATACTTACGACCATAAAGATACCGATTATACCAATTTACGGTCGAATGGCAATTCCGATTGGGGGCAGTATAAGTATAACCAAACTCTTATGGAAGAGTTTAATGATACTGATACTTACGACCATAATGATACCGATTATACCAATTTACGGTCGAATAGCAATTCCGATTGGGGGCAGTATACGTATAACCAAACTCTTATGGAAGAGTTTAATGATACTGATACTTACGACCATAATGATACCGATTATACCAATTTACGGTCGAATGGCAATTCCGATTGGGGGCAGTATACGTATAACCAAACTCTTATGGAAGAGTTTAATGATACTGATACTTACGACCATAATGATACCGATTATACCAATTTACGGTCGAATGGCAATTCCGATTGGGGGCAGTATACGTATCAAACTCTTATGGAAGAGTTTAATGATACTGATACTTACGACCATAATGATACCGATTATACCGATTTATGGTGGAATGGCAATTCCGACTGGGGGCAGTATAACCAGACTGATATGGAAGAGTTTAATGATACTGATACTTACGACCATAATGATACCGATTATACCAATTTATGGTGGATTGGCAATTCCGACTGGGGGCAGTATAACCAGACTGATATGGAAGAGTTTAATCAGACTGAAATAGTACAAAACAAGGCTATTGGTGGCCAGAACATTACCAGAGCTCATACTCTTTTCGTTCCACCGTCGCTACGGCCGCCACCACCACCACCGCCACTACGGCTGCCATCACCACCGACACGGCGGCCACGGCTGCCACCGCCACCGATACGGCCACTACCGCCACCACCACCAACATGGCGGCCGTTGCCGCCACCACCACCAACATGGCGGCCATTGCCGCCACCACCACCAACATGGCGGCCGTTGCCGACACCACCACCAACATGGCGGCCAGCGGCACCACCACCACCAACACGGTGGCTACTGTCGTCACCACCACCGCCACCACAGCCAACACGGCGGCTTCTATCACCGCCACAGTATTTATCACTCCGTTATAGCTATAGACCAAGCAATCAATTTTCCTATCCATCCGTCTATTATACCAGTGTATTTCATAGAGTAGCAAACCTGGCTGAAGATTACCTGGTACCACATGGTAAATATTCATTAATTAATTAATTATGATTTCTGCTTAATTATGGTACGTACGTTCTGAAGTGTTTTAGAAAAAGTTGAGTCGGTGCCTGTGTCGAGCGTGGTTTCTTTTTAAATCGTATTGATTTTTTTCCCTTTGTATTAAAGTGGAGTCATATGCAAAGCTTTATTTGATTTCTAAATTCATCTTGTCCTAATAATCCCTATATTTTTTCACGTAATAGTACCAATTACGCATGGTACGCAATAAAGAATTGAGAATTAAATTGAATTGAATTATGTAGTTCAAAACTATTGTACATTTTAATAATTAATACAAAGATTATTGCAAGAAAACTATAATAATATAATTAATGCTCCTCCTCAAACGCATCATTTCCACAAGATTGGGTTACTGGAACTGGTTTGGTGGTGTGTTTTATCCCAACCCTATAAGTGTTCTAATTAAAAATTAAATATTGCAGAGGATGCAGAGGACAGGTGTCCGAACAACGCGACATGTGTAAAAAAATGCTGTCCTTTAGGATATGGGGTCGACATTTCGAAAAATATGTGTCGTACTATACCTGATGAATTCAACCCACCGGTGTGGAAAAACTATTCACCCATTGAAGAATTCAATGTTTCAAGAGAATTTCATATTTTAGAAGGGCAAATACGCTGTTTTCCGTCGTTACAAGAGGAAAAGACACTAGTGACTAACGATACGCTATATCATCTAAAATCGGTGAGGATATATGTTTAAATATAAACGTATTGTAAATATATTATCAATTATCAGGTTTACTCTCCGCCAAGCAGACACAAAAGTTAAACAATCAGACCAATACGCCTAAAACTGTGACACGTGACTGCATTCCATCTTACACAAGTGTCACAAGATGGAATACAATCCGGTGGAATCCGGTTTCGCTTCTTAAATGACCTTACCATACTATTCATCATAACCATATTAAATGCTGAATAATAGACAAATAAGTTTTCCTGGAAACTACTCCAGTCTACTTGGTAGCAGTTGCTAGTCTTACGAGTATATCGCAGGCGTGTTGCATAGACGCATTATGATCAGGATATTTTGTTGAGTGAACGTTACCGAACACACTTCATTTAGAGTTTGTTTATGCGCATCAGTTTTTTGACAACAAACCGGGTTTGATGGATTGTGGTTTGACTACTCTGATGGTAGTGATGGTAAAGTAGTATATTAGCTTCGCTTGCGGTCAGTCCGAGTATAGGAATTATTCCTTTCACATTTGAATGATCATCATTATTGGCAGCCTTATTCCACTTACTACTGGAAAGTACTGGGATACTTTTCAAATATTTCAATTTCGAATAGCCTTTATTTCAAACTTTGATTTACTTACATTGTCCAATTTATTTTCAATTTATTTACTTATTTATTCACAATGGAATGTGAATAAATAAGTAAATAAAATTTGTTAATTTTGTAGTTATTATCTAAATTAAAATAAATATTGATATAAATTATTTGGTTTCATAAATTATTGTTAAATTAATCATTGACATCGGTACCATTAGTATTAGCTTGCCCTTTGGCAAAGGCCTCCCCTAGATTTTGCCATAGTTTCCTATTTGTGGCTTTTCTTCTCCATGTCGATCCTGCCGTTTTTTTAATTTTATCCTCTCATCTCATTCTTTGACGCCCTTTCCTTCTTTTTCCTTCTCGAGGGTACCACATTGTGACATTTTTAGACCATTTATTTCTTTTGTTTCTTATCATGTGACCTTTCCAGTTCCATTTAAGTTTTTTCACTGTCAATGTCACATCTGTAACTTTGGTTTTACTTTTTATATTTGATAGTTTGATCTTGTCTGTATGTGTTCTTTATGTCATGCTTCCCTATAACTTTTATAACTTTCAGGATGGCACGCTTGTCATGGAGAGGTATCGGGCTGCGGGTCCTGAACTGGTCTTCGATACTACCAAGTACTGCATTGACAGGTTCATTACCGCTGAAGACAAAACAGAGTGGAATGCCTTTGTTTGTTACGTTGAACAAGATTTTAACAGGCATTTTGTTCTTAACGGCTCATGTAAGTTTAAATCCTTTTTATTGGGATTGTGTGAATTTGGGTGACAAACGAAAGTAAAGTTCTTTATATTTAACGTTTTGTCCGCACGGCTACACATTAAGCTATACATAACCAGTATAATCTGACTTCTGGTTGGACGACAAACCTACAATGCGAGGTCAGCTAAAACTGTAAATGTACTCGTATAACTTGATGTGTAGCCGTGTGTACAGACACCAGCAGGTCAAGCTACCCGAAACTGTCAAATTTTCCCAATCAACCTTGAACCTAATGCTTTAGCGATAAAGTTGAAAATTTATTAAAGAAATCTGACAGATTGTGGTAGCGTGATGTGCTGGCGTCTGTACTAGGCTGCTCATCTATATACTTAC
This sequence comes from Apamea sordens, assembly GCA_945859715.1. NCBI lineage: Eukaryota > Metazoa > Arthropoda > Insecta > Lepidoptera > Noctuidae > Apamea > Apamea sordens. The sequence continues at coordinate 7,389,886 of OX244002.1, forward strand.
TAGCTTCTGCCCGCGGCTTCGCCCGCATGGATGTCGGAAATTATCCCACGGGAACGTGCTAACAGGATAAAATGTATGTGCTTCCCCAGGATGCCATCTATCTCTATGCCAAATCAGAAGTTCAGTGGTTTAGGCGTGAAATGTAACATACAGTTTCAAGTTCTCCTCCCCTTAAAAACTGAATTACCCCTTTTTGTCCCGTCAGTGGTAAATTTTCGACAACTTTACATAGGTAGGTACTCATTATTAATTATTTTCTGTCAAAAGTATCAATACTGAGTTTCGAGTTACTCGGACCGCGCATTCAATTTCTTCCACACAAACTTAACACCTCTATATCCCCCTTTGAGGGGTAGTTTTGAAAAACTTATAATGATAAATTTTATTAGGTAAGTACTTACTTAGGCAAGTATTCTTGCCAAGTTTCAAGTTTATTAACCTAATGAAGAAGATTTTTCATATAAACTGTATCCCCGCTTTTCAACCCTACAGGGGTGAAATTAAAAAAAATCGTTTGGGATGTATTCATAACTTGACTAAAAGATTATTTATACTAATTTTCGAGTTAATCAAGCCATGCAGTAAAATCCTCCCCTGAAAAATTTACTACCCCATTCCAGCCCGTCAGGGATAGATTTGCAAAAAACCCTGGTCTACATTATTCTTTACCTTCAATATTAAGTATAAATACTGAGTTTCGAGTAAATCGGACTGCGCGCTAAAATTCTTCCATACAAACTTTGAAACCCCCCAATCCCTTATTTAGGAGATAGTTTAGAAGAAAAAAAACTGACAGTCTTCATAATTTATTTAGATAAGTATTCGTGCCAAGTTTTCAACTAAATGAATAAGATTTTTCATATAAACTGTATCCCCCGCTTTTCACTCCCACAGGGGTGGAATTTTGAAAATCGTTTGGGATTATTCATAAGTTGATTCAAAGATTATTTAAGTAGGTATATCAATTTTCGAGTTAATCAAGTCACGCATTATAATCCTCCCTTGTAAAATTAATTACCCCTTTTCAACCCGTTAGGGGTAGATTTTCGAAAAACCCTGATATATGTTACTCTTTATTTTTGGTCTTAAGTATCAATACTGAGTTTCGAGTTGTACTCGGACCGCGCATTCAATTTCTTCCACACAAACTTAACACCTCTATATCCCCCTTTGGGGGGTAGTTTTGAAAAACTTATAATGGTAAACTTTATTACTTACTTAGGCGAGTATTCTTGAAAAGTTTCAAGTTTATTAACCTAATGAAGAAGATTTTTCATGTAAACTGTATCCTCGCTTTTCACCCCCACAAGGGTGGAATTTTAAAAAAATCGTTTGGGATATATTCATAACTTGACTCAAAGATTATTTATACTAATTTTCGAGTTAATCAAGCCATGCAGTAAAATTCTCCCCTGAAAAATTTACTACCCGATTTCAGCCCGTCAGGGGAAGTTTTTCAAAAAACCCTGATACACATTATTCTTCACTTTCAATATTAGGTATAAATACTGAGTTTCGAGTAAATCGGACTGCGCGCTAAAATTCTTCCATACAAACTTTGAAACCTCCCAATCCCTTATTAGGGGGTAGTTTAGCAGAAAAAAAACTGACAATCTTCATAATTTATCACAATGCAAATCAAGTCCAATAAACAAAGCCACAGTTGTAAGTACGAAGTCAATACAAATGCAGAAAGATGCGTAGTAAACGAAAGAGCGTAACGTACTGCAGTATTGCACAATTTACCCAACACAACCCTGTTTCGCCAGAGTGGCGTCTCTATCTGTTTCACTCACACAGACGAAATGATGTGTCAATCCGTCTCGCTCTTAGATAAAAGTAGCGTCACTATCTATCTCGCTCACACTTAACAAAGTAGCGTCACCATCTGTCTCGCTCGCACTAGTCAAATAACGTCACTCTTCATCTCAATCGAACTTGTATGAAATCCGGCTTCATTAAAAAAAATGTTTTTCCTCAATTAAGAAGTAGCAATTAGTAAGTGGCATACCATTTTGGAATCCAGACTAAACGCGCCATCTTTTAAAGTTACTTGCCAAAATAGTGTAGTAGATTTTTTTTACACTACACGTGGTTAAAGTTGGGTGATGTAATCATTTTGAAATCAATGTTGGGCAAAAATCTAACATTTTATTTAAAACTGAGGTAGTTATGTTTTAACTTTTAACTGTAATTTACAGAAGGGTTTTATGTGTAATTTTTATTTTATTCATGGTTACGTCACAGAAAAAAAACTAACGAAAAGTTAATATTTGTAGTCACAGGACTTGAAAGATCATCACAGGGTGTCACTTTTTGAGATTTATTTTTGAATCCATAAAATTTGAAAAGTACATGACCAAGATTTTTTTTTATATTTTTCTAATAACTGCCAAGACTTAGCCTATTGCCCGTTTTCGGCTTGACGTTGATTTCTGGGACACGTTGTATATCTATACTTATAATAAATCTGTAGAAGTGAAAATTCTGTATATTGAAAATATCAAAAAAATAAATGGCAGGGGGTGTTACTAGACCAACACCGAACCCAAAAATGTGATTAAAAAAATTTTTGTCTGTCTGTCTGTCTGTTTGTTCAGGCATCACGCAAAAACTACCGGTTCGATTACGATGAAACTTGGTATAATTATTCTTTAATATCCTGGTCACCACACTGGGTACTTTTTATCCCCGAAAAGTATATACAATAAAAAACAAACTTAATTTTGCGGTTCGATCCCTAGACCCGATTACTGTGCCAACCGCAAATAATAAGTTTGTCGTAGGTTACGTCACCCGCAGTGGAGTTCACTAAGGTTATGCTCTAAACGTAGTGCTGAAGGTTGAATTTGGCTTGCACCGTTCGCGGCACACGCGTGGCGCGCGGCCGCCACGGATCGCTACCGTATATAAGGACGAAGTCTGAGCGCGCGCATTACGTCAGTACTTATCTATGGTATTACATTTTTTGAACTTTGATTTGAACGGACGGGTCGAGTGGCGAGCGTTCGTTCTTATTCTTATTTTAACTGCTACTTGCAATTCTAAACCGTGCTTTTCAGTGCGACCTTTTTAGTTTTTAGAGTTTTGTAGGTTTATTTTTATAAGTCGTAGGTACATAGATTTTAATTTTAAAGTAGAGGTAGGTAGTATATTTGATAATGTATGTAGTGACCGTAGGTTATTTTATAATAGGTAGGTAGGCGTGTGTGACGTATTTTCAAATGCTAATCAATTTATTTATGCGACCAGCGTTTAGCCAAGCATTTTTGTCAGCGATGTAATCCCCCAACTTATAATATGCTTGGCTGCATAGTGTGCGTTTTATGTAAGATTTGAATTTCGTTTCATTGAGTTGGAGTATGTGGGGAGGTATTTTATTAAAACATTTTAAACAGTACCCCATGAAGGAAGAGTCTACTTTAGCCAGTCTGAAACCTGGTTGAACTAATTGGTCCCTATTTCTAGTTCTGTAGGTGTGTCTGTCACCTCTTTTACTGAAAGTATTTAAATTTTTCCTTACGTATGATGTTTTCATAGATATATTGACAAGGTACCGTCATGATATTAATATCTTTAAACAGTTCCCTTAGAGAATCGCGCCTGCGGAGGCCATATATTGCTCTGATGGCTCTTTTCTGTAGAATAAAAATAGACTCGATATCTGCAGCCCGTCCCCATAGTAAAATACCGTAAGACATGATACTATGAAAATAACTGAAATAGACTAGCCTCGCGGTATCTACATTAGTAAATTGACGGATTGTTCTTACAGCATATGCTGCTGAACTTAGCCGTCCTGCAAGAGATGTTATATGAGGACCCCATTGCATCCTTGAGTCGAGCGTTATCCCTAGGAAAACAGTTTTATCGACGAATTCTAGTTTCTCTTTATTCAATACTATGTCACAATCACTACTTTTAACATTCGGTAGAGTAAATCTTATGCATTTCGTTTTTTTCCCATTTAATACTAAATTATTAGCAGTGAACCAATTGTGCACTTGCAGTAGGGCGTTATTTACGTCGTCAAGATTTGATACACGTCTATTTATCTTAAAAATTAAGGAAGTATCGTCAGCAAATAACACCATTTGTGGTTGGTTTTTTAATAAATGGGGCAGGTCATTTATGTAGACTAAAAAGAGGAAAGGACCTAATATCGAGCCTTGTGGAACACCCATTTTTTTACAAGTGAATTGACACCATTTATTTGAACTTTTTGTTGTCTATCATGTAAATAAGATTTTACTAAACTGAGCGCAAGTTTACCTAGTCCGTAATGCTCAAGTTTCAAGAGTAAGGTTTTGTGATTAGCGCAATCAAATGCCTTGGAGAGGTCACAAAAGATTCCTATGGCATCTTGGGCTTCCTCCCACGCTGTAAATATGTGTTTTAATAAAGTGACACCGGCGTCAGTCGTACAACGTCCTTTGGTGAAGCCATATTGCTGATCGTGTAAGATTTTGTTGTAGTTAAAATGATTTAGCATTTGATTGAGCATTACCTTTTCGAATACATTGCTGAATACCGGCAACACGGATACTGGTCTATAATTATTGGTGTCTTTGCTGTCCCCAGATTTAAAAAGTGGAATAACCTTACTATATTTCATTAAATCTGGGAAGACTCCTTGATCTACACACAAGTTAAACACTAAAGCTAAGTATGGCGATATAGTCTCGATTATGGATGTACAAACTTTGATAGACATTCCCCATAGATCTTCGGTCAATTTGATTTTGATTTGTCGAAAAGTTTTTATAACTATCATAGGGTTTATATGTTTAAATTGAAACTCAACCGGGCAGCCTGGAACGTTCGCTCTTAGTAACTCAAGTGATACGTCCGGTGAGGAATTTAAGGCTTCCGTCGTTTTTGATGGTATATTAGTAAATAAATTTACAAATTCTTGAGCTACTTCTAAATTAGAGCATATGGCACCACGTGAAGACTCCAATGTGTAATCAGTGTTTCGTTTTTTATTCCTACTAGTTTCGTTATTTATAATTTTCCAAACTGTTTTTATTTTGTTTTCTGCTGATTTGATTTTGTTGCTAATGTAAAGGGTTTTGGCTATCTTGCAGGTATTTCTAAAAATTTTTGAATATGTAGCAACATACTTGCTGAAAGTTTCTGTATTTATGTAAGGCTTAAAGCCATACAGCTCGAACAGTCTTTCCCTACTTATCCTAATACCTCTAGTTGCTCAGTCGCTAAATATGAAATGAGGGCAAATATTTTTTGTTTTCTTTTCAAAAGTTTTATTGAATTCAGTGTGCACTATTGAAAAGAAATCCTCATACAATTTATTTGCATCGTCCATATTATGATCCAGAACATTTAACTTATTATTTAGGGTACTATTAAATCTATTTAATTTGCCAGTCGTTATTGGTCTAAATTGTATTTGCACTTTTTGCAAAGGTGTTTTAAACTTAAAAGTTACCGTTTGTCCACTATGATCAGACGGCAGATAATTTACGATGGCTTTATCTAAATAATCACAATCGCAAAAGACATTATCGATACAAGTAGAAGAAGTTGGAGTTACTCTAGTCGGTTCAGTAAAAACATTAGATAAATTGAAAGATTTGAAAAGGCTTAATAATCTACTGGTATTTGAATTATTTTACAAAATATTAATATTAAAATCACCACAAATAATTGCGGCTTTGTTGTTGGATGCAAGTTTCGCTAGGACATCTTCCATTATTGACTCAAATAACGAAAAGTTCTGATAATTGGGGGGTCTGTAAACGCACACTACAACATGCTTATCGAGCTCAACACAGGACAGTTCGATGCAATGTTCAATCGATAAACCCACTATGTCATTTCGTTGTTTGGATTTTAAACAATTTTTAATCAAGATTAAAGAACCTCCACGCAGCATAGATTTACGATCGATACGACGTCAGATTTTCCCAATCAACATTGAACCTAATGCTATAGTAATAAAGTCGAAATCTATTAAAGAAATCTGACAGATTGTAGTAGCTTGATGTGCTGGCGTCTGTACATTGAAAATATCAAAAAAATAAATGGCATGTTACTAGACCGACACCGAACACAAAAATGTGATTAAAAAAATTTTTGTCTGTTTGTCTGTCCGTCGGTCTGTCTGTCTGTTTGTTCAGGCATCACGCAAATAATAATAATAATAATTCCATTTATTTCGGACAGAATCCATATAAGTGTTAGTAACAATTTTCTTAATATCTATATGTTAGTATATATATGAATCTAATACAAAGTGAACTAAAAGTGAACTAAAAAACAAAACATAAACATTAAAATTTTCCAGTTACTATTCCCACCCAGTGTGCCTGTATGGGACAGTCATAACGGGACGCAATCATTTGCAAAATGCTGTTGGTGCTACCGCGCAGTCTTTGCAATGATGACGCCACTTTCTTACGCATTACAGCGTGGAAACCGTCCACTCGCGCATCTGCGACGCACTGCAGTGCCGCGGCAACCCCAAAAGCATTCTGAACGCATTATTATACTGAATACGCAGGACGTTGTAGGCCCGTTGCGTATACCGAACCCACAGGCTGCTCGTGTAAAAAGATTGACAATATGCCCTAAAAAGTGTAATCTTTACTTCCTTAGTACATCGAGCGAACCTACGGGCCAGCATATTGCTCCTAACCGCCAACGCCCTGCGTTCTCTTTCTATATCTGGGTCATCTTTTAAGACCTCCGTGACCAGATGACCCAGATATTTAAAGTGTTGCACAATTTTTAACGCCGTTCCATCAACCATGATCGGGGGCACTGTACTAGGCGTCTGTTTTCCGGCCTTAAAAATGAGTACTTCACTTTTCTGTGAGTTGTACCTCAGACCATGCTCGGAAGCGTAGCGTTCACAAATCTTAACCAATGTCCTCAAGGCGTTGACCGAGGGGGCCAGCAGGACCATGTCATCTGCATATATATATATGTTGTTGACACATGTTCCGTCAATGTAGCATCCGACATGCGTCCTACTGAGCTCCTCTATCAACTGATTCACATAAAGGCTGAAAAGGCCGGTAGATGTCAGGCCACCCTGCCTCACACCGCATTCCAACCTATATTCGTCAGATAGTGTATCCACCCATCTCACCTGGTTAGTTTGGTATCTATACCAGAACCAAAGAATTTCCGTTGGCATACCTGTTTCCTCTAGCTTTCGCCACAGTATGTCATAGGCCACTGTGTCAAAAGCTTTTGACAAATCGAGGAAACAGGCATATATCGGCGTCTTTCTCTCCGTGTAATACCCGACAGTATGCTTAAGGCACAAGATAGCGCTCTCTGTGGATAGTTCCGGCCATGAAACCAAACTGTGCGTCATGTAAATGTAAGTACCCACTGAGACTCTGATTAAGCAAACTGTCAAGTATCTTCGCTGCTGTTGTAGCAAGTGAGATGGGCCGATAATTTGCTACATCTGACACATCCCCTGTCCTGTTCTTAAGAAACTACCGGTTTTTTTTTTATTTTTTATTCAAATTTATTTATAGAGAGTTTAATCACAAATTGATTATGCCACCCTCATCGGTACAAACAATTGTTCCTTATTATCTAAATCCTATTTTTGCTAATTTATATAAGAGCCTTGCATCCTCCGACAATGGGGACGCAAGAATGCTATTACACCTTCCAACATCCAGTGACTTGGATACCAATATGACTCTTTCGGCCTCGTTCCGGACGCACTCCATCAGTATATGGTAAGTGTCTTCCACTATATTACATTCCGGACAATTTGGTGACGCAACTTTACCCATGAGAAATGCAAAACTGTTCATTGGAATGTGTCCCGATCGAAGTCGAAGAGCCATTACAATTTCTGGCCGACACATATTTGCCTGGTCAAACCATGAACAACGAAAAAGTGTTGGCTGGATCGTCCGATACCAGATTCCCTTGCTCAGTGACCTCTGATCGAAGTGTTCGTGCCACATTTTAGCGCATTCTTCTTTAACTACACACAAAAAATCACTGTACACGGGGGAGAGTGGACAAACCAACCCATCATCACAAGCATCTTTTGCCAATCGATCCACTATTTCATTATCTTGCAGGCCAATATGAGCCGGTATCCATTGCAGTACAATATTCTTGTTCTTAGAAATAAGTTTACAAATAGAGGTACATCGAGTCAAATGTTGAAGAGCGCTTCTCGAATCACTCAAAATAACATAATTGCCACTTTCAAGTGAGTCAATGTAAGATAATGCTTCATCTATTGCCACAAGTTCGGTACACATTATATTAAATTTTGAGTTTAGCTTTAATTGCACTGCAATTTTAGTTTGTGGATCAAAAAATGCTGCTCCCGAACCTATTGTTGGAGTATAGCAAAAACAAATCGATCCTACTTCAACACTATCGTCTTTCTCTTTCTAACTCATAAATATTATTTTTTACTATCGAGCCCGCCCTTACCACTTGACCGAAATCCTTACTTTCGCATAGCGACTGTACTACTATTTTAGCCTTGTGTGGGATCACACATCTCACGTAATATTAGTAAACACACCTTCCAATATATAAATATAAAAGGATAATAAACGTATTATATAAATCCTTATAACGGGCCTTTTCTTGGTGTTCATCCATTAACCCTAATACGTTATGGGCCCAGAGCGCTAAGCCAAAGTGCGATTAAATAATATAAAGTGAAAGTGATTGGACACTAAATCATTCATAAAAAGTAATTTTAGTGCAAGTGTTTAAAATGGACTTAAGATCTAAAAGGAACATCAAACAATTTGATGGGGAAATGTATAGTGTGTGGAAATTTCGAATTCGCAATCTATTATGTGAACTTGGAGTTTTGAACATCATTGACGATCAACCTCCGACAGAAAGAAGTGCTGAGTGGCTTAAAAATAATGCATCAGCTAAAAATGCGATAATAGAATGTTTGTCAGACTCATTACTTGGCCTGGCTCAGAACAAGACACGGCAAAACAAATTTTCGCGCAGCTTGATTCTATCTTTGAGAGAAAAAGCGTGGCAACGCAGCTGTCTCTTAGAAAAAGGTTGCTGAACTTGAAATTGGATAGTGACACCAAATTAATCAAACATTTCCAAGTATTTGATGAAATTGTCACCGAACTTATGGCTGCAGGTGCAAAAATTAGAAGAATCCGATAAAGTGACCCACCTATTCATGACTCTACCGAACAGCTATAGCAGCATCGTCACAGCAATCGAGACATTGACTGAAGACAATATAACTTTAGCTTTTGTGAAAACAAGATTATTAGATCATGAAATCAAACTAATAAGCGAAGGATGATCTAAGTCTAAAAGTACTTCAGGCTGAAAGAAGCTTCAGAAGAAATCATTATCAACAAAAGCAAAAGTCAATAAAACCGTTCAAGAACAATTTTAAACCCAAGAAATGTTATTACTGTAGCAAAAAGGGTCATTTCAAAAAGCATTGTTTTTCATATAAAAGGTCTATTAAAAACAGAACTAACAATAAAACGGTTCAGCTGGCGAGTTCGAAACCACAAGAGGCAAATACTTCTGGATTTGCTTTTATGACGGGCAGGGATACAAATTACAGCAATGACGGGAAAAACGATATTACTTTCGTTTTGGATTCTGGAGCCTCAGATTATTTGATAAATCGAGAAGATTTGGCTCTAAACTTCACTGAGCTTGAAAAGCCAATAAACATTTCTGTAGCGAAAAATGGCACGTTTATACAAGCGACAAGGAAAGGTGATCTCTCCGTTACCAGTAAGATGGGCGTACCAGGTATACTGCAGGATGTACTTTTCTGTTCTGAAATTCCCTACAACCTGCTATCGGTAAAGAAAATGCAGCAAGCAGGTATGACTGTCGTTTTTGATAAAAACGGTAGTAATGTTGTGTACAATGATGGTAAGCCGGTAATGAAGGGTGAATCTTTGAACAATCTAATCGGTATTAACTTTCTGCTTTCTGTACATGCTTTAAATAGCGAATGCTCATTAAATAGAGTCGTAAATAATAATTATGAATTGTGGCATCAAAGGCTAGGCCATATTGGCAAATCAAAATTTATGGAAATAAAAAGAAAGAAATTATTTTCTGATATTGATAAAATTGATAATATTATGCCAAACGATAAATTGTGTGAGGCTTGTATTTATGGTAAACAAGCATGCCTGCCATTTAACAAATCGAAAACAAAAGATTTGAAACGACCTCTATTTAAAGTGCACACAGATGTTTGTGGTCCTATTACTACTTCGTCTATTGATGGTAAAAATTATTTTGTGATTTTTGTGGATGAACACACTCATTATTGTGCTACCTACTTGTTAGCTCGTAAATCAGATGTTTTTGTTACGTTTCGGGATTATGTAGCAAAAAGTGAAGCTCGTTTTTGTCTGAGAATTGTTTACTTATGTTGAGATAATGAAGGGGAATTTGTATCCAATGAAATAAAAGAGTTCTGTGCGCGGAAAGGTACTTACCACTAAATAGTGCTCCTTATGAACCAAACGGTTATAAGATGCGGGATGTGGTAGATGAATAGTTTGTGGAGTCAGAGATGTGGTTATGGATGAGATTAATTTCTTATCAGATAGGCCAGTGCAATCTGAGCCTGGACGGATTATGGCTAGAAATAGCAATAAATCTGTTGTTTACAACTCTATCAGAGATGTGGTTATCGATGAGATTAAATTCTTATCAAATAGGCCGGTGCCACCTGAGCCTGGACGGATTATGGCTAGAAATAGCAATAACTCTGTTGTTTACAACTCTGGACTCTGTACGCCCTTTTGAAAAGAGGTGTGAATCTGATCAATCAGATTGTATGAGTTAACAAACGGACGCAATACCTGCTAATAAATCTGTTCATGAAACAGGGGAGCGCTTGAACCGGTCTTAATATCACAATGACAATGAGTTAACTTTATCTCAAGACAAGGAAACATCACATAATTTAAGACGAAGTAATAGGGTCCAAAACATGCCTACTGTTTCTTATAATGAAAATGATGAGGACAGTGTTTATGATAACTACTTGTTGTGTGCAGAATCTTTAATATTTCAAATTCTTCAATCATATACAGAAATTAAAAGCAGGGATGATAGGCATCTATGGGAAAATGCTATCAAAGAGGAAATTAATTCACTTATTGAAAATGACACGTGGACTTTAGTACCAAAGTCAGATAATAGAAATATTATCGACTGTAAGTGGGTATTTACAGTTAAAAATTATGAGTTTGGAAAACCTTTGAAGTATAAAGCGAGATTAGTGGCTCGTGGTTTTAGTCAGAAATATTTGATTGATTATAACGAAACGTTTGCACCTGTTGCAAGGATTGCAAGTTTTAGACTAATATTAGCTTTAGCAAATCAATTTAATTTGCTGGTTCACCATATGGATGTAAAAACAGCATTTTTGAATGGGAAGCTGAACGAGGAAATCTATATGAAAATTCCCGAGAGTATCCCGGCTGGAAGTAATATGGTTTGCAAATTAAATAAGTCATTATATGGATTGAAACAGTCTGCACGCTGTTGGTTCCAAATGTTTGAGCAAGCTTTGATAAAAAGGGGTTTTCAATACTCATCAGCGGACCGGTGCATTTACATTTTTAATTCAGGTCATGTTTTAAAGAATACGTCTTATGTTTTACTTTATGTTGACGATCTTGTGATTTCAACCGGAGATATAAATACTATGGATAGTTTTAAAACATACATAATAAACACTTTTGGTAGACTTAAAAGAGATTAAATGTTTTCTTGGAATCAAATTAACCAAATCAGAAAACAAAATTACTTTGGATCAGGAAATGTACATAAAACAGTACTTGAGAAGTTTAGCATGAGTGACTGTAATTCTGTCACTACACCTCTTAAAAGTAAAATAGATTACGAAGAATTATATTCGTGTGAAATAACAAGTGCCCCTTGTAGGAATCTTATCGGGTGTTTGCAGATGTATATGATGCTGTTCACTCGACCTGACCTAAGTTTTTCTGTTAAAAAATCTTGAGTCGATATGCAAGCAAAAACAACCATTAATTATGGTCACACTTAAAAAGGGTCTTGCGTTATTTAAAGGGCACTATAAATCTCAAGTTAACATTTACAAGAAATGATTACACAAATATTTTGAGTGGCTTTGTTGATTCTGACTGGGGTGGTAATACAATAGATAGAAAAAGTACTACGGGTTATTTGTTTAAATTATTTGATCAATGCACAATATGCTGGCAAACAAAAAGGCAGCAGACAGTGGCAACATCATCCACTGAAGCAGAGTATATAAAGCAGTAAAAGAAACTCTGTGGTTAAAATCATTAGTAACAAGTATTAGCATTGCGATACCAGATTCTATTTGTATTTATGAGGATAATAATGGATGCATAAGCATCGCGAATAATCCTACAAGTCACAAAAGATCTAAACACATTGATATTAAGTATCATTTTTCTAGGGAACAGGTTGAGAAAAATGTGATTAAAATGATTTTTGTTTCTACAGATAACCAGCTGGCTGATATCCTGACAAAATCATTACCCGCGGTGTGTTTCACTGAGATGAGAATGAAACTCGGGGTGGCGTTGTAATTATATTCAACGTGGATACATAAAATGATAAGGATATGTTAATTATAAAAGCTGGGTTATGTAATAAGTAGATGAATAACATTAATAGTATCCAGTTATAATGGATGAATTGTTTGATAATGGTTTGATTAGGTTTTTCTGGGTTTTCCCTAATCCTGCGCAACGAATGTTGGACCATGATGATTGTATTCCCAGAGAGAGAAATAAATTGGAGGTGTGTGATTTTTAATTGTATAAAGATATTTGAAACATGATATCGTAATTAAAAAGAAAAGGATTTATTTTTGAGGGGGCGTGTTGGAGTATAGCAAAAACAAATCGATCCTACTTCAACACTATCGTCTTTCTCTTTCTAACTCATAAATATTATTTTTTATTATCGAGCCCGCTCTTACCACTTGACCGAAATCCTTACTTTCGCATAGCGACTGTACTACTATTTTAGCCTTGTGTGGGATCACACGTCTCACGTAATATTAGTAAACACACCTTACAATATATAAATATAAAAGGATAATAAACGTATTATATAAATCCTTATAACGAGCCTTTTCTTGGTGTTCATCCATTAACCCTAACACCTATTTTGTCTTTGGATCCATCTGTGTATATTTTGTAGTATCCTGAGTACGTGTTATTTAAAAACATGGTACTTATCTCACTGAGTTTAGCAATCTGATAGTGCTTTTTAGACGCAACCAAACCTAATCTAGGAAATATGACCTGAGACAGATCAATACTGTGGACCCAAGTATCTAATGAGAACATTTCAAGCTTTGGGCTCGTGTAGACAGGTAGCAAATTAAGAGACTCGTGAGTTCTGACTAGCAATGGTATCTTTTTTTTCCAGTGTGGCTGTTGACAATATGCTTGTAGTTCTTCTAACACAGCGATAATATTATTATCAGCGTATGATTTTATTTTGAGCCAGAATTTACCCGCTAGATAGTACCTGCGAAACTTCAACGGTTGCAGGTATAGTTCACTTTCCATGACGTAAATCGGCGTGGTTTTAATAAAGCCACCAATAACCCTCATGCAAACGTTTTGGACCCTGTCTAATTTACTGAGGTGAGTTTCACAGCTACTATCATAAAGGAAACAAGCGTAATCGATTCTACTCCGAATTGTTGAAATGTATAACCGCCTCAGATGTTTGGGATGTACTCCCATCCAGATCCAGAAAGAATTTTAAACATATTAACTAATTTTAACACCTTTTCTCGACCTTTTTTCTTAAACTGCCGGTTCGATTACGATGAAACTTGGTATAATTATTCTTTAATATCCTGGGCACCACACTGGGTACTTTTTATCCCGGAAAAGTATATGCAATAAAAAACAAACTTAATTTTGCGGTTCGATCCCTAGACCCGATTACTGTATCAACCGCAAATAATAAGTTTGTCGTAGGTTAGGTCACCCGCACTGGAGTTCATTTTTATTCCTTTTAGTTTTTAGAGTTATTTAGGTTTATTTTTATATAAGTCGTAGGTATAGATTTTAATTTTAAAGTATAGGTAGTATATTTGATAGTGTACAGACGCCAGCAGGCCAAGCTAATCGAAACTGTCAAATTTTCCCAATCAACCTTGAACCTTAATGTTGTAGCCATAACGTTGAAAATCTATTAAAGAAATTTGACAGATTGTAGTAGCTTGATGTGCTGACGTCTGTACATAGTGACCGTAGGTTATTTTATAATACTGTTAGGTAGGATTAGTCATTCGTATAGATATTAGTTTTTAGGGATTTTACTTATTTATTGAGTTTAGATTCTTTAGATTAGTTATCATCAGAAATAGGTTTATTTAGGTAGGTAGGTATTTAATCATATAGGTACCCTCTTAATCACCACTAATGAGACACAATTGGTTTTCTATTGTAATTAGCCACAAAGGGCCCGCGAGATAGATGGCATTCTGGGGAAGCACATACATTTTATCCTGTTAGCACGTACCCGTGGGTAAATTTCCGACATCCACGCGGGCAAAGCCGCGGGCAGAAGCTAGTGCAGAATATATTACAGATATTATTCATAATTCAAGTTTATAAAACCCATTATTAAATGCAAGTTTAAAAAATTCTGTGCACTTGTTAAATAACAAATTTACGATCACGCGGCATGATCACGAATTTCGTATTTATTATGAGAGATAATAAAAACTCACTTAATATGTTTAAAACGCCAATTTTGCACTTGTATATCCAGCATATTTCCAATCCAGGTATGCTATTCACTTGTTTCCTGGTTCTACTGAGAGTGGTCGTGTTCGCGTGGCTGCCGGAGCTCCGAACTCTTCATGGCATTATCCTGATGGCGTACCTAGTCAGCTTCTTAGCGGGCTTCCTTTTGATGGGAAGCAAGATGCTCCTTATGTATGAGGAGAATATCAATCGAGAGACGTGCGTCATCTTAGGTAAGTAGGTATATTGGGATAATGAGTCGCGGTCGCGGATGATTTTTGATAGGCTGCAGCGTATCGCATTGCAATACAAAAAGCCAATTGCCTTTAGTGCGATGGTTCATTCAAAATGTATGAAAGTGGTGTTAAGGATTTTTACAATGTAGCTCGACCCACCCAAATATACGTCGTCCATGCATAGGCAAGAACACAAAGTTGTTTATTGATTTTATTGTAGAACTGGGTTTTTAATTACAGCTTTCATCATCTACTTCTTCATTCTGTCAGCATTCTTCTGGCGAAATGTCATGTGCCACGATATCTGGTGGACGTTCAGGTACTTAACCTAGCATTATCATCGAAACGACTAAATTAATCAATTAATGAATCGCTCAGAAAGGCCATTTAATTTGCATGAAATTATCAGTCAGTTAAATTAAAAGAAATATCAGTGGGGTAATTGCGTAACACAATATTAGTAGCAATGGGTTTCATTTTGACAGTTCAACAACATTCATTGCGTTATTTACGTTGTTGAGCAGACACATTTTTAGGGTTCCGTAGTCAACTAGGAACCTTTATAGTTTCGCCATGTCTGTCTGTCCGTCCGTCTGTCCGTCCTCGCTTAATCTCTGTGACCTTTAGCACTAGAAAGCTGAAATTTGGTACCAATATGTATATCAATCACGCCGACAAAGTGGTAAAATAAAAATTGGGAAAAAATGTTTTACTAAGGTAGCCCCCCTATATGTATGTAAAGTGGGATGTTATTTTTTTTTAAATTTCAACCCTAACGTGTGATATATTGTTGGAAAGGTATTTAAAAATGAATAGGGGTTTACAAAAATCATTTTTTGATAATGTCAATAATTTCGGAAATAATCGCTCCAAAAGTAAAAAACATTGTGTCCCCCCCCTCTAACTTTTGAACCATAAGTTTAGAAAATATGAAAAAAATCTGAAAAGTAGAAATTTATAAGGACTTTCTAGGAAAATCATTTTGAACTTGATGGAAACAACAGTTTTTGTACAAAAAAGACAAAAAGTTGTACAAAATAATTTCTGGACTAAGTTTGTAGTATAATCGTATATGAAAGCATTTTTTTTAACCTGCCGCGGAGCGTGCAATGTTGCACGCTCCGTGTTCGCGCAAATACCCACTACCGGGAGCAGTTGCAGGAGCGCGGAGCGCTGCTGGAGCGCGAACATAATGGATACCCACCTTTAAACTCATAAGTGGGAACACTTATTGTGACGGACGGGAAACTACGGAACCCTACACTGAGCGTGGCCCGACACGCTCTTGTTTGAACATAATTATGAAACAATGGATTGGCAATATCCTTCAAATGATTCAGATTGAGACTGATTGTGTGTTACGCAATTAGGGTGCTGGTTTGACTAACAGGCTTCTTTTTAATTATAGACTTAGGTGATGTTTCATCTTTTGTGAAATGCCAAATATTAACTTATAAAACATTTGTATACAGATTTATGTTTCCTTCTTTTTATAAGTATATAATTTACTTTTTTTTATATCTGTCTAACTTGTATGCTTTAGTGGAAAACGAGCAGTTTCAGGCCGGGGTTCCGCCTCCCGCACACGGCTGTATTTATACTGTGTCTACGCATTCGGCGGGCCAACTGCGCTTACCATTCTACTCGCTGCTCTTGAATACTCTAACTTTCCGAGAGACCATACCCTGATGCCCAAAGTGCAGATCTACGGCTGCAACAGCTTGTATGGTATGTATTATCTGAGTGATTTTCAACAACTTTGATTTTTTACCTAATTTTGGCGGACATGTTTGTTTTTGCATTTTTAATAAATATTAGAGGTTGATATGCAAGAAATTCATCCAGTTACATAAAATGTAAGAGTCATTAATTTAATCCTGATAGCTTCTTATATATTGTTGACATCAGAATTGGTAAGACACCAAAATTGATACGTAGGTATTGTACACCAAATTTAGAAAATCTATTAAAACTACACCAAATTATTAATACAATAGAAACGTTTTTGTAAGTGAATAAATATTTGATTAAGTACTTAAAATAATAAAATATCCAAACATAATGACATGCCACCGGTGCCAGTAAAAAAAGTATATTACTGGCGTAATATACTTTTTTTAAAACCTTTTTAAACTTGAAACCTTATTTTAATACAGTGTTTGATTCTACTGCCACGATTTTTACAAATATATTGAAGTATTAAATAAGCTAACTGCAGGTACTAATATTTTTAATTTACGTATAAGATTTACGTAGAAAAAAAATATTTTGTCTGGGCGCTAAATTTCCTGTCTGTGAAATTCTTGTTGGAGTATAGCAAAAACAAATCGATCCTACTTCAACACTATCGTCTTTCTCTTTCTAACTCATAAATATTATTTTTTACTATCGAGCCCGCCCTTACCACTTGACCGAAATCCTTACTTTCGCATAGCGACTGTACTACTATTTTAGCCTTGTGTGGGATCACACGTCTCACGTAATATTAGTAAACACACCTTCCAATATATAAATATAAAAGGTTATTAAACGTATTATATAAATCCTTATAACAAGCCTTTTCTTGGTGTTCATCCATTAACCCTAACAGGTTATGGGCCCAGAGCGCTAAGCCAAAGTGCGATTAAATAATATAAAGTGAAAGTGATTGGACACTAAATAATACACAAAAAGTTATTTTAGTGCAAGTGCTTAAAAATGGACTTAAGATCTAAAAGGAACATCAAACAATTTGATGGGGAAAAGTATAGTGTGTGGAAATTTCGAATTCGCAATCTATTATGTGAACTTGGAGTTTTGAACGTTATCGACGATGAAGCTCCGACAGAAAGAAGTGCTGAGTGGCTTAAAAATAATGCATCAGCTAAGAATACGATAATAGAATGTTTGTCAGACTCATTACTTGACCTGACTACAGAACAAGACACCGCAAAACTAATTTTCGCGAAGGTTGATTCCACATTCCATTGATCTTTGAGAGAAAAAGCGTGGCAACGCAGCTGTCTCTTAGAAAAAGATTGCTGAACTTGAAATTGGATAGCGACACCAAATTAATCAAACATTTCCAAGTATTTGATGAGATTGTCACCGAACTTATGGCTGCAGGTGCAAAATTAGAAGAATCCGATAAAGTGGTACCTATTCATGACTCTACCGAACAGCTATAGCAGCATCGTCACAGCAATCGAGACATTGACTGATGACAATATAACTTTAGCTTTTGTGAAAATGAGATTATTAGATCATGAAATCAAACTAATAAGCGAAGGACATGATCTAAGTCTAAAAGTACTTCAGGCTGAAAGAAGCTGCAGAAGAAATCATTAACAACAAAAGCAAAAGTCAATAAAACCATTCAAGAACAATTTTAAACCCTAAACATGTTATCACTGTGGCAATAAGGGTCATTTGAAAAAGCATTGTTTTTCTTACAAAAGGTCTATTGAGAACAATAGAACCAACAATAAAACGGTACAGCTGGTGAGTTCGAAACCACAAGAGGCAAATGCTTCTGGATTTGCTTTTATGACAGGCAGTGATACAAATGACAGTAATGACTGGAAAAACGATATTCGATTACGATTGGATTCTGGAGCCTCAGATCATTTAATAAATCGAGAAAATTTGGCGCTAAACTTATCTGAGCAAGAAACGCCAATAAACATTTTTGTAGCAAACAATGGCAAGTTTATACAAGCGACAAAGAAAGGTGATCTCCCCGTTACCGGTAAGATGGGCGTACCAGGTATACTATAAGATGTACTGTTCTGCAGCAAGCGGTATGACTGTCGTTTTTGATAAAAACGGTAGTAATGTTGTGTACAATGACGGTAAGCCGGTAATGAAGGGTGAGTCTTTGAACAATCTAATCGGTATTAACTTTCTGCTTTCTGAACATGCTTTAAATAGCGAATGCTCATTAAATAGAGTCGTAAATAATAATTATGAATTGTGGCATCTAAGGTTATTGGCAAATCAAAATGTATGAAAATAAAAAGAAAGAAATTATTTTCTGATATTGGTAAAATTGATAATACATATTATGCCAAACGATAATTTGTGTGAAGCTTGTATTTATGGTAAACAAGCATGCCTGCCATTTAACAAATCGAAAACAAAAGATTTGAAACGACCTCTATTTAAAGTGCACACAGATGTTTGTGGTCCTATTACTCCTTCGTCTATTGATGGTAAAAATTATTTTGTGATTTTTGTGGATGAATACACTCATTATTGTGCGACCTACTTGTTGTTTTTGTTACGTTTCGGGATTATGTAGCAAAAAGTGAAGCTCGTTTTTGTCTGAGAATTGTTTATTTATGTTGTGATAATGAAGGGAAATTTGTATCCAATGAAATAAAAGAGTTCTGTGCGCGGAAAGGTAGTTACCACTAAATAGTGCTCCTTATGAACCAAACGGTTATAAGATGCGGGATGTGGTAGATGAATAGTTTGTGGAGTCAGAGATGTGGTTATGGATGAGATTAATTTCTTATCAGATAGGCCAGTGCAATCTGAGCCTGGACGGATTATGGCTAGAAATAGCAATAAATCTGTTGTTTACAACTCTATCAGAGCTTTGGTTATGGATGAGATTAAATTCTTATCAAATAGGCTGGTGCAACCTGAGCCTGGACGGATTATGGCTAGAAATAGCAATAACTCTGTTGTTTACAACTCTATCAGAGATGTGGTAATGGATGAGATTAAATTCTTATCAAATAGGCCAGTGCAATCTGAGCCTGGACGGATTATGGCTAGAAATAGCAATAACTCTGTTGTTTACAACTCTATCAGAGATGTGGTTATGGATGAGATTAAATTCTTATCAAATAGGCCGGTGCAACCTGAGCTTGGACGGATTATGGCTAGAAATAGCAATAACTCTGTTGTTTACAACTCTGGACTCTGTACACCCTTTTTGAAACAGAGAAGAGGTGTGAATCTGATCAATCAGATTGTATGAGTATACAAACGGATGCAATACCTGCTAATAAATCTGTACATGATACAGGGGAGCGCTTGAATCGGTTTTCATATCACAATGAAAATAAGTTAACTTAATCTCAAGACAAGGAAACATCACATAATTTGAGACGAAGTAATAGGGTCCATAACATGCCTACTTAGTGTGTGCAGAATCTTTGATATTTCCAATCGTATACAGAAATGAAAACCAGGGATGATAGGCATTTATTGAGAATGCTATCAAAGGGGAAATTAATTCACTTACTGAAAATGATACGTGGACTTTAGTACCAAAGTCAGATAATAGAAAATTAGAAATATTATCGATTGTATGTAAGTGTGTATTTACAGTTTAAAATGATGAGTTTGGAAAACCCTTGAAGTATAAAGCGAGATTAGTGGCTCGTGGTTTTAGTCAAAAGGAATGCAAGTTATAGACTAATATTCAGCTTTAGCGAATAAATTTAATTTGCTGGTTTGCCATATGGATGTAAAAACATCATTTTTGAATGGGAAACTGAACGAGGAAATCTATATGAAAATTCCCGAGGGTATCCCGGCTGGACGTACTATGGTTTGCAAATTAAATAAGTAATTATATGGATTGAAACAGTCTGCACGCTGTTGGTTCCAAATGTTTGAGCAAGCTTTGATAAAAAGGGGTTTTCAATACTTATCAGCGGACCGGTGCATATACATTTTTAATGCAGGTCATGTTTTAAAGAATACTTATGGTTTACTTTATGTTGACGATCTTGTGATTTCAACCGCAGATATAAATACTATGGATAGTCTTAAAACATACATAATTAACACTTTTGGTAGACTTAAAAGAGATTAAATGTTTTCTGGGAATCAAATTAACCAAATCAGAAAACAAAATTACTTTGGATCAGGAAATGTACATAAAAACAGTTCTTGAGAAGTTTAGCATGAGTGACTATAATTCTGTCACTACACCTCTTGAAAGTGAAATAGATTACGAAGCATTAAATTCGTGGGAAATAACAAGTGCCCCTTGTAGAAATCTTATCGAGTGCTTGATGTATATCATGCTGTGCCCTCGACCTGACCTAAGTTTTTCTGCTAACATTTTGAGTCGGTATGCAAGCAAAAACAACCATTCATTATGGTCACACTTAAAAAGGGTCTTTCGTTATTTAAAGGGCACTATAAATCTCAAGTTAACATTTACACGAAATGATTACAAAAATATTTTAAGTAGCTTTGTTAATTCTGACTGGTAATACAATAGAATGGTAATACAATAGATAGAAAAAGTACTACGGGTTATTTGTTTAAATTATTTGATCAATGCACAATATGCTGGCAAACAAAAAGGCAGCAGACAATGGCAACATCATCCACTGAAGCAGAGTACATGGCTCTATATGAAGCAGTAAAAGAAACTCTGTGATTAAAATCATTAGTAACAAGTATTGGCATTGCGATACCAGATTCTATTTGTATTTATGAGGATAATAATGGATGCATAAGCATCGCGAATAATCCTACAAGTCACAAAAGATCTAAACACATTGATATTAAGTATCATTTTTCTAGGGAACAGGTTGAGAAAAATGTGATTAAAATGATTTTTGTTTCTACAGATAACCAGCTGGCTGATATCCTGACAAAATCATTACCCGCGGTGCGTTTCACTGAGATGAGAATGAAACTCGGGGTGGCGTTGTAATTATATTCAACGTGGATAAATAAAATGATAAGGATATGTTCATTATAAAAGCTTGGTTATGTAATAAGTAGATGAATAACAATAATAGTATCCAGTTATAATGGATGAATTGTTTGATAATGGTTTGATTAGGTTTTTCTGGGTTTTCCCTAATCCTGCGCAACGAATGTTGGACCATAATGATTGTATTCCCAGAGAGAGAAATAAATTGGAGGTGTGTGATTTTTAATTGTATAAAGATATTTGAAACATGGTAGCGTAATTAATAAGAGAAGGATTTATTTTTGAGGGGGCGTGTTGGAGTATAGCAAAAACAAATCGATCCTACTTCAACACTATCGTCTTTCTCTTTCTAACTCATAAATATTATTTTTTATTATCGAGCCCGCCCTTACCACTTGACCGAAATCCTTACTTTCGCATAGCGACTGTACTACTATTTTAGCCTTGTGTGGGATCACACGTCTCACGTAATATTAGTAAACACACCTTCCAATATATAAATATAAAAGGATAATAAACGTATTATACAAATCCTTATAACAAGCCTTTTCTTGGTGTTCATCCATTAACCCTAACAATTCTTTTTCTCAACTTGGGATGCTTGTAAATAATAAATATTGTACTATGCATAGTGGGTTTTTTTTTCTTTTTTACGTTAACAATAAACACACCATTCATTTAAAACCTTAAAACATATAGGTCACCACTTGTTTTTTTTTTTATTATAGCCATTTACTTGAAATCTAAGATAATAATTATCTTTGTTCATGTTTACAACCACTTTTGTAAATGAATACAATCATAAATTCAAACGAAATGAACATCACTTCAAAGCCCTATTGTTTACCATTACAAAAAACATCAAATGTAAGCACCACTCAAAGAAACTTAAGTCGTAATCTTTTGTTTATAAACATCTGCCGCCCGGCCGGACCACCCATGGCGATGACGCATTCGTGCGCGGCACTCTACATCACTGTGTAGTTTTTCAGCAAAACACTCGAAGCATCCAAGCGATTATGAAGCCACGGATTAGTAATATCCTTCAAAATCATTCAGATTGAGATTGATATTGGCGCCGATTCCCTTGTTCACAAACTAAACTAAGTTTATGTTCGGTGCATCTTTTTCTTTCTATTTCATTAAGAAAAGAACAGAAGATAAAATATTAGTTTAGTCCTGTCAAATTAAGATACTCCATAGACAGTTTAGATGTGATTAAAAACATGGCTACTAAAAATACGTCAATTTACGTCAGGCGCTGACTAAATGACTTGTGTATAGGGACATATTAAAGTTTAGATATTCTTTTGCATGAATATATTATTTTTTATATTATTTTCAGGATACAGCAAACTGTTATACTTTTACGGGCCGATACTAATACTGTTCGTAATAAATATGGTCCTGTTCACGCAAACAGCCTTGAAGATTACAGCGATCAAAAAAGAGACCGAAATGATACTCCAATCTAACGAAAGTCGGACTCATGATCGGATAAATGTCAAACGACGGTAGGCAGAAGTTACAAACTTGATATTTTTAACCTAATTTAAGTTAAACACATGATATTTTTAACCAATTTACTACATAACAAAAGAATAAGGACCTGCCTCGTAACTAAGCCTGGTAGATACTAGAACTCAAACGGCCATTTTGTTTCAGATACACACTTTTCATCAATCTGTTTTCCGCCATGCTATTCCTGGAGGTGAACTGGGTCATAGAGATCGTCGCCATATTTTATCCTGAAACGGAAATCATTATAACAATCACCGATCTGTACAACGTGATCATCCTCCTTGTTGTCCTCCTTAACTTATTGTGCCAAAAGCAGACATGGATAGTGATAAAAAAGAGGTTTGTTTTCTTTTATGTCCAATGAGAATATAAAAATCTTCTGTTGGCTAATTTATCTGAACTTATCTTATCTTAACTTATCTAACTTATCTGTACTTCTCTAAGGGCTGATTTTTCCAACGCCAGATAATTTTATACGAGGAATAATTTTGAGTTTTTGACAGTTCCTCCATACAAAGTCTGTCAGTCGCAGTAAAAATTATATGTCCATTGAAAAATCGGCCCTAAAGTTTGTTATTTATAAGTAATAATAATAATAATAAAGCCTTTTATTCAGACATCAGATATACAATTATGTTTCTTATACTACTGCACTGTTATATATGTATTTAAAACAATAAAAATTTTTCTCGTATTTGGTGCTTCTTTACTTTCTGTAAGTCCGTTTGCCAGTTGGCAAAGGCCTCCTCCAACCTAATCCATTCTGATCTCTCTCTGGCTACTCTACTCCATGTTATGCCTGCAACCTGCCTGATATCATCGTCCCATCTTTTTTGTTGTCTGCCTCTTTTCCTTTTACCTTCCCTTGGGTACCAATGTGTAATTATTTTGCTCCATTTGTCTTTTCCTCTGACCATGTGTCCCGACCACTTCCATTTTAGCCTTTTTATTTTTAGGGTTACGTCCTGTATCTTGGTCTTTTTCCTAATGTTGATGCTTCTTATTCTATCCCCCCTCTTTACTCCTACCATGCTTCTCTCCATTGCTCGTTGGCAAATAGCAATTCTATTGATTGTGTTTTTTGTTATGGCCCATGTTTGGCTTCCATACATTAAGATTGGTAGAATGCAAACATTGAATAATTTACTCTTTGTTGCTATATGAAGGTTTTTGTCTTTCATTACTTCCCTTAGGCCCCAATATCTTTTCCAACTGTTTGCTATTCTTCTTTCGATTTCTTTGTTTATATTATCTTTGGGTGATATCAGCTGTCCAAGGTATATGTATTCTTCAACATAGCTAATTTGTGACTCGCCTACATTTATGCTGCTTTTATTTCCGTTGGTCATTACTTTTGTTTTTTCGGGATTTAATTTTAGTCCTACTTTTTCACTCTCAGACGCTAGTTCGTTTACCATTATATTTAGGTCTCCAGGAGTTTTTGCGAATAACACAATATCATCGGCAAATCTTAAGTGTGTTAGTGTGCGGCCATCTATATTTAAACCCAGATTTTCCCATTTAAGGCTTCTGAAGATCATTTCCAAAACAGCGGAGAAAAGTTTTGGAGAGAGAGGATCTCCTTGTCTTACTCCTTTTTGTATCTTAAACGACTCTCCTTTCTTTTCTAGCTGAATGCACGCCGAGCTGTTTTTGTATACATTTCTAATCAATCTTATATATTTTTGTTCTATCCCTTGTTCTCTTAACGCCTCCCAGATATTTGTATGTATTAATGAGTCGAATGCCTTGCTGTAATCGACAAATGCTAGATAATATATAAGTTGATATTCCGCATATTTTTCAATGATTTGCCTAACAGCATGAATATGATCAAGAACTGAGTAGTCTCTTCTAAAACCTGCCTGTTCTATAGGCTGTTGCTCGTCAAGTTTTCCCTCCATTCGCTTGAGTACGATCTTTGCAAATATTTTGTACAAGTTGGACATCAAACTTATGGGCCGGTAGTTTCCTATATCGTACTGATCACCTTTTTTGTACAGAAGGATTATATTGGATTTAGTCCATTGCTGGGGAATCGTTTCTGTGTTGATGATATCATTGAAGATTTCTTTGAGAATTGGTGTTATTGTCTCTTTCGCTTGTTTAAGTACTTCGTTGCTTATTCCGTCGGGTCCTGGAGCTTTATTGTCTCTTTGGGTTTCTATAGCGAATTCTATTTCTTCCCGTATGATGCTAGGTACAGATGAGATTTCCAACAACTCTATTTCTTTTTCCGCTATGGTGCTTTCATACAGTTTCTTGTAGTAAGATGTAGCTATTCCTAATATTCCTTGCCTTCGGTTTTCCTTCAAGCTATTACTATCTTTCATCTGTACGATCCAGTCCTTTTTGTTAGTTAACTCCTTATATGCCTTTTTTATTCCTCCTGTCTGTAAAATGTGTCTCTCTATTGTTTCCATTCTTTTCTGAGTTCTATCTTTTCTAATGCTTTCTTTTATTTCTTTGCTGAGATTTGCTATTTGCTTTCGGTTATCGTTAGAATTTTTTCCATTAATTAGGTCAGCTCTTTGATTAAGAAGGTTAATGGTTTTAGTAGTCATCCACTTGTTAGATATGTCTTTGTTATTGGTCCCGTGTTGAATAGCTGCTTTGATTGTTCCTTCTAACCAGTTGTATTTTCCTTGCACCTCCATGTTTATTGTCTTTTTATTGTAATCTATAAGTTTTGTCGTTATAGAATTGACTATTTGGGCTGCTTGGTGTTTGGTAGGTTTTGTATTCATCATATTGTTTCTTGGTCTTGGGATTTTTGGCGGGGTTGTCATCAGTTCAGCTCGAATAATTCGATGGTTGGTATTGAAGTTGAAATTGCTTATGACTTTCAAGTTTGAGAAGTATCTGCTTTTACTAGTCATTATAAAATCTATTTCGTTTTTTGTTTTCCCGTCTGGTGATATCCAGGTCCACTTCTTACTTTCTTTCTTCTTGAACATTGTGTTTAAGATTCTCAAGCCATTCTCCTGTGCAAAGTTTACAAGCCTTTCACCGTTTCTGCTTCTGGCCTTTTTTCCATATACAAATGGTCCCAGGACTGTGTCTTCTTCTGGTTGTCGTTCTCCAATTTGGCCATTGAAGTCTCCTATCACAATAAGGTTTTTGTGAGCATAGTCTTGGATTGTTTTATTTAGCTCTAGGTAGAATGAGTCCATTGATCTTGTATCGGATTGTTCCGTGGGTGAGTATACTTGTATGATGGTCCATGAATCTTTGTACCCCGGCAGCTTAAGATTCATCACTGCTATGCGCTCTGATACTCCTATAAAACTCTCCACATAATTTATGAGGTGTTTTTTGATAATAAAACCAACTCCATACTGACCTGGGGTCGTTCCTATATGGTATAGAAGGAAGTCTGGATGGGAAATAATTCTTTCTCCCATTCGCCTTACCTCACTCAGGCCGACGATATCCCATTTAATCTGTTTTAACGCATATGTTAGTTCTGTAAGGTTTTCATCGTTTTTTAGTGTGAGTACATTGAGGGCTGCAACATAGATTTTTGATCTTGTGTGGCTGATGTCGCAATTATTTTTCTGTGTTGTTGGAGGGTTGTGGTCTCTATCCCCCACGAGGACCAGTCGGCTTGGGGGAGATTTTGTTATTTCTTTTGTTTGGTTTTCGTAATTTGGTTGGATTATCCGTTTGCCGGTTGTTAATTGCTATTGGTTTTTATGTGTGAGGTTATCAGTGAGAGAGTTTGATCGGATTCTCATCAAATCGAAGGCGTTTGTCCTGTTAGCTCTAATGGAACTTATTGCTTGTTGCTTTTTAGGTTTGGTGGTTAACGGCGACTGTGGTGAAGTAGATAGTTCTCTTTTCCTTTTGTCGGAGTTGGGTCCTTTAACTACTAGTTTATCATATTTAAGAAAAGCAATATTTCCCTTTTCCTTCTCCTCTAGTAGCTGTGGTAGCAAAGCCTTTCTCTTTTCTATAACTTCCTTAGAATAGTCTTCCGATATATAGATTCCCTTTAAACTTTTTTTATTTTTTTTGTAATTTGGTCTTTCTTCCACCCGTTTGTGAATGATAATAGCACCGGTGCTATTATTTATAAGTAGGTTATTCTAATAATGAATGATCCTTTTTGTTTCACAGGTACTATAAAATGAGGGGCCTTCCTACTCATGGAGAAACGACGAGTGATCCAACCTGTCGCACGCCACCATTGCATGCCTCACAGAGCCAGGATACGACTCAATCAATCGACTACAGTCGAGAAATGTCGAATCCTGCCCAGAGCCAGGATGACACTCTGAAAGCCGACTGTAGTCAAAAAAAGACGAACCCTGCCGAGAGCCAGGTTGACACTATGACAATCAACTACAGTAGAGAAAAGACGAACCCAGCCCAGAGCCAAGATGACATTATAACAGTCGACTACAGTCGAGAAAAGACAGACCCTGCCGAGAGCCAAGATGAAATTATAACAGTCGACTACAGCCGAGAAATTTCGAACCCTGCCCAGAGCCAGGATGACACTTTAACAATCGACTACAGACGAGAAAAGACGAACCCGGCCGCGGGTCAGAATGACACTCAAGCAACCAACTACAGTCAAGAACAGACGAACCCTGCCGAGAGCCAAGGTGACACTATGACAATCAACTACACTCGAAAAAAGACAGACCCTGCCGAGAGTCAAGATGATATTATACAATCGACTACAGTTGAGAAAAGACGAACCCAGCCCAGAGCCAGGATGACACTATAACAATCGACTACAGTCGAGAAAAGACGAACCTGACTGCGGGTCAGGATGACACTATAACAATCGACTACAGTCGAGAAAAGACGAACCCAGCCCAGAGCCAGGATGACATTAAATAAAAATCGACTGCAGTCGAGAAATTTCGAACCATTTGATTTTTCATCACGCGAATTAGCGCCCATCCATATGTTACACGTTGTGGTGTGTTAGAGCGCATACTAAGGCTTTATAAACGCCAACAATGATATAATATAATAATATAATATCCCTGGACATTTCACACAGCGCCATCTAGTCGCGATGTATAATGACAACACGGTTAGCGCAGTGGCTGAGCGATCGGACTGCTGCGCTGCGTGTCGCGGGTTCGATTCCCGCACAGAACAAATATTTGTAAGTCCTACATGTATTTGTTCTGAGTCTGGGTTTTTTCTATCTATAATATGTATGTATTTACAAAAAAAAAATGTATATAAGTAGTTTATCAGCCATCTTGTTACCATAACACAAGCATTAGGTTGCTTAGCTTGGGACTAGATGGCGCTGTGTGAAATGTCCAGGGATATTATTATAAAAAAAATATTTGTAAAAAATGGCGCGCCGTCTAAACAAAATGTCATCTTACACAGAACATGTACAAATTAACAAAAAAATTAAATGTTAATTATAATTTTCACCGATTTATTTTTGTAAATATAATTTCGATGTAAAACCACAATTATAATAGGCAGTGAAAATAGATTTAATCAGTACGTTAATAGTTAGTACGTGACAAAAGTGCCCATGCCCACTGACAGTGATGCGGATGAATTTTTTGATGTGCCCAATGATGATGATACATTCGCGACTCCACGTGTGAATTTTTTTAGAGCCGGAGGTGCGGGGGTATCCTCGACGTGTTTTATACGGAGATTTTATCACTTTTTGTATGAAAAATATGAAAATTTATTACCTACATGATAAGTTCTAGGGACTTGCGTGTTTCATAAAGGGGGTCGAAATTTTCATTATTTTTGCGATAGGACACCCCAATTTCGAGATATTAAGCAAAAGAAAAGAAGATTCAATACCTATAGAGGGCTAGACGAGCCCTCTGAGGTAACGGGAGTAATCAAACAACGGTACGACTCCCTAAGATTATATTGTAAGCAAAGTCTTTACATATTTCCGTCTAAATCATCACTTTTTATTCTAAACCCAAAATCCTAACTAATATCTTTTACACTAGCTTGAACGTTCGAATGTCACCCGCGCTAATTAGTTATAGCCGGCCTGCATCAAATAATGTTGCCTTCGGCAGACAAGCCTCTACAGTACCTACCTACTGTTTTTGCACCTGAATTCGAGGTGTTGGTGTGAATGTTAGTTCATGACAACTAATTTTATTCCACACCTTTATCGCGATTAAAAATAGTCAGATTTAGTTAGACAATCAAAATAGGTGGAAAACGTCAAACTCAGAACAAGAGAATCGGCACCATTGTATGGATATAAGATTAGGGCTAAATAATAATAATATTATTTAGTATTTAGGGCAGATGTAGGTGATGTTGATAAGGTAAAAAGAGACAAACTGCAAGATTTATTGATCGGATATTATTCTTCAGTCCTAACTTATACAGTTTCAGCTAACGAAGGAATAAACACCAAATTATCAATGTTATCACGCACAGCAGTTTGTTTACACACGAATTACATCACTGCACTGTAATTGGTGTTTCGTTTGAGGAAAATAATAGATTAAAATGTTAGAATTATTTGATCTCATTTACGTAACATAATAACGTCAATCCCCGATGGGTTAGTCATAGTCACGAGCATAAGTATGTATACACTTGGCTTTATTCAAAAGCGATTTTCTCCTTTATTTTTGAATGAACTTTAATGTTGCTACTAACATAGTATTTTCGAACCCGTAGGTTTTTGCAATGTGTTGTATTTCATTGTTGTTTTCGTTATTTCACGCAAAAATCGCTATTGAAAGTTTTCAAGTGTTGACATATTAAATTAGTGCTCGTGATTGTACACACTACACATACATTCATTCGTTTCATTGACTGTACCTATTATGTTAATTAAGTTGAATTTTTGTATTTTAGTTTGTGAATAGTTTTAGTTAGGATACAATTTTGTTATTTTTATTAATTAATTAGGTATTAATTGTTATTTACTTACATATTATTTTATTTCTAAATAAAAATTTAACGTTTAATTTTATTTT
The DNA here is from genome assembly GCA_945859715.1 of Apamea sordens. NCBI lineage: Eukaryota > Metazoa > Arthropoda > Insecta > Lepidoptera > Noctuidae > Apamea > Apamea sordens. Next base: position 7,420,037 of record OX244002.1, read on the forward strand.
AATTTATTATTGACATAATCTACTCATTTCAATGTTTTTAATGAGTTGATTGCAATATGTGGTTAGTTTGACATTATTCTTGCCTGAGCAACAGGCAGGACGCACTTGCACACACACAAATGAAGGCAGTGATGCTTGCGTCTAGCGTCGGGGGTCTGGTTGCCTCCTTCCCTCAAATATGGCGAGAGAACAATGCTCAGGAAGTATGGAAAAAAAAAACCCAGAGCGAACAGATACAGGATGTGGTTGAGAATGTTGGGGATATTTATTGGAATAATTGTGTAAATATTTCACTGTTAAATTCCCTTTAGTAGCAGTAGTCCGGTTGACCGAACTACTGAAACTTTTCAGTTGCAATAGTTCGGTTCTAACAAAGCACCGAACTACTGAAACTCCTCTAGTAGCAGTAGTTCGGTTGTTAGTCCGGTTGACCTAACTACTAACCGAACAACCATTTAATTAATAATCAATTATATTTTTATTTTATTTTTATATATCTGAGTAATGCTAATCTAGTGGCACTGTTTTACCTTATTTCAATGTTAATGTTATTTGTAACATTTTATATTGCAGCTGTTTCATCATCATCTGCCTAGCCTTTTCCCAACTATGTTGGGGTCGGCTTCCAGTCTAACCAGATGCAGATGAATACCAGTATTATATATTATATTGTAGCTGTTTATTGTCCCACAATAAATAAATACTGAAACTTTCGGTTAACAATATAAAATGTTACAAATAACAATATTATAGGGTCATAAGTAGTATTAACAATATTGCAGCCCACTACATTATCCGCATATTAACAAAATTGAAATAAGGTAAAAACGTGCCACTAGATTAGCATTACTCAGATATATACAAAAAAATATAAAATATAATTGATTATTAATTAAATAGTTGTTCAGTTAGTAGTTAGGTCAACCGGACTAACAACCGAACTACTGCTACTAGAGGAGTTTCAGTAGTTCGGTGCTTTGTTAGAACCGAACTATTGCAACTGAAAAGCTTCAGTAGTTCGGTCAACCGGACTAACAACCGAACTACTGCTACTAGAGGAGTTTCAGTAGTTCGGTGCTTTGTTAGAACCGAACTATTGCAACTGAAAAGCTTCAGTAGTTCGGTCAACCGGACTAACAACCGAACTACTGCTACTAGAGGAGTTTCAGTAGTTCGGTGCTTTGTTAGAACCGAACTATTGCAACTGAAAAGCTTCAGTAGTTCGGTCAACCGGACTAACAACCGAACTACTGCTACTAGAGGAGTTTCAGTAGTTCGGTGCTTTGTTAGAACCGAACTATTGCAACTGAAAAGCTTCAGTAGTTCGGTCAACCGGACTAACAACCGAACTACTGCTACTAGAGGAGTTTCAGTAGTTCGGTGCTTTGTTAGAACCGAACTATTGCAACTGAAAAGCTTCAGTAGTTCGGTCAACCGGACTAACAACCGAACTACTGCTACTAGAGGCTTTTGGATGGCTAAGTATGTGACATTGCTATTTGTTTTTTATTAGGGGTGATTTTTTTAGTACAGAAAATATCGTTGATTTCGTGTCATGAAGTCATGTAAATATATATTTAATCATTTTACTTGCTCTCTCGTGTCAAAAAAGTAACAATAGGAATACAAACAACACAATGAAATGATGAGATTTTAATATTTATCCTGGATCGTATGGAAATAAACCCAGTCTCAGTAGTGTTTATGCTGAACTATCACACAGCACTAGCTCTGCACTTGTTTTAGCACTGACAACTATTTTGGGTACTTGCAAAATGAAAATGCCATTTTAAGTTTACATTATAATATATGTCGGAGATGGTTGTCAAATTAAAATTGTGGGTAGTCAACAGAATTTGTTATGATTTGTGTTTATTATCAATTTAAGAGATTTTTACTATCAATTATTGTCTTATAAATCGAAACATAATTTATTGAGTACTTAGTGTACGTCTTAATTGATTTTTGGCAACTTATTTCGATAAATTGTACCCGTTGGTTTTATTCAAAACAACGGATGACGTGTTGCTTTGTTTTTAAAACGGTTTACTTTGTGAAATCCCCATTGTTTATTTATGACAATTATTCTTGTATTATTTGATTACTTTATAATGTAAGTCTTATTAGATTTAACGTATTTTAGTGTTTTGTATCAAGTAAACACTTGACGTGCGTCATTGGACAGAGTTGTCAATCATCCTATAAAAGAGCGTGCACTCGTTTTGCTAGTCAGTCGGTCTTCGGATTCGACTCAATACAGAGCACCTGCTCCTGACAATACTGTCGGTTTACCTGGTACAGCGTTGCTGTATATTTACATAGCTGTGTTGGCTTGCTAAATAGCGAGTAGATACACTTTGTGTTGGGTGGCTTGGCCGCTATATGAACTGTGACCCTAAAGGGTTTGTTCGATTAACTGTTTTTAATATTTACCCATTATTGTGTATTTTGTATACCTAGTGTATTTTTTTTGTGTACTGTAATTTTTATTACAGTTCTCTGTAACTGTTTAGACCGTTCTGTTTATCCCAATAACATGGGAACTCCAAAGCCTGACGATATAATATACCGCTCGCTCGGCACTCCTGATCCTACATATATTTTGCTAATACATAAATTCATACATTTTCTACGTCTAGTGTTACATTGTCAAGTGTAAGTGCAGGATGTAAAAAAGAAGGTTCGTATCGAGCCCATCCCAAATTATTATATAACACTCATTACGTGGCTACCACTTCCCAACGTCCTCGTTCCGTGGATGCAGGAACAATAATATTCTTTAATAGCTTGTCTACCGTTTTCTCTTTTATATAAAATACATGTATAATATATTTGGCTCCTGACGTGCCTAGACTGGATTCTACATCTGATTAATATATTGTTATCTTCTTGATTTTCTTGGAGTTGTATCGTTTCGGGCTGTCTGAAGAACTCTATTTGGTACACGCCCGTTCTTTTGATGTGCTCGCTGCAATAGGAGCGAGCGATTTTGACGTGGTATGTTCCCAAAGCAAATAAAATCAAATCATCATGATTTAGCCGAGGGAAGTCTGTCTGGTCATTCTATGTTCACCAAATAGAGTTCTTCAGACAGCCCGAAACGATACAACTCCAAGAAAATCAAGAAGATAACAATATATTAATCAGATGTAGAATCCAGTCTAGGCACGTTTATTTCCATACGATCCAGGATATATATATTAAAATCTCATCATTTCATTGTGTTGTTTGTATTCCTATTGTTACTTTTTTGACACGAGAGAGCAAGTAAAATGATTAAATATATATTTACATGACTTCATGACACGAAATCAACGATATTTTCTGTACTCAAAAAATCACCCCTAATAAAAAACAAATAGCAATGTCACATACTTAGCCATCGAATTTAATAGTGAAATATTTACACAATTATTCCAATAAATATCCCCAACATTCTCAACCACATCCTGTATCTGTTCGCTCTGGGTTTTTTTTTGGCATTGTTCTTTATGTTTACAAGTTATTATTAGAGTTCCGTAGCCAAATGGCAAAGAAACGGAACCCTTATGGATTCGTCATGTCTGTCTGTCTGTCCGTCCGTATGTCACAGCCACTTTTTTGAAACTTGGTAAGTAGATGTACTCTGTGAACCGCATTAAGATTTGTACACAAAAATAAAAAAAAAACAATAAATTTTGGGGGTTCCCCATACTTAGAACTGAAACACAAAATTTTTTTTCATCAAACTTACGTGTGGGTTATTTATGGATAGGTCTTCAAAAATGATATTGAGGTTTCTAATATTATTTTTTTCTAAACTGAATAGTTTGCGCGAGAGACACTTCCAAAGTGGTAAAATGTGTGCCCCCCCCCCCCCCCTCTGCAACTTCTAAAATAAGAGAATGATAAACCTAAAAAAAATATCCATGTAAACTTCCACCGAAAATTGGTTTGAATGAGATCTAGTAAGTAGTTTTTTTTTAAAACGTCTTTGCTCGATATCAATAATGGCAACAGGTAGGCACTTGAAATATTCACAAAATACTTAGTTGTTTTTACTTTAATAATAAATTAAAATAAAATAAATATTTATTTTATTTTAATTTATTATTACAACAGTCGTGATTTTTATAGATGAGGGTACGGAACCCTTCGTGCGCAAGTCCGACTCGAACTTGGCCGGTTTTTTTTTCTGCTTGAGTAGGTAAGTAAGTATAGTTTTTATTGTATTTGTGGGTATATTGGCGTGGCTAGATGACTTGACCTATGGCAAATCATTTAATATTATGTTCTGTTCCAGTAACTACCAAAAAATGGAATGCATCATATTCTCAAGAATATTTACTCCAGAGTATTTATCTCTCCTTCCCCTTTTAATATCCACCCAAAAAGTCTTTAAAAGATCTCTCTTACCGATAAAACTGCCCATTGTGTCACCCTTTGTAAAATTTCTATAGGTATTTATGTCTGTAATTTACATACCTATATGGTGTACATAATAAAGAGTATTCTATTCTATTATGAAAATACCTACAGAGTTTATACGCGATATACTTAGCTATCCGCAGAAACGTTCTGAAAGAGGACTTAAAATCCATTGGGCTCTATTATAAAATTAATAACTGGTTACCTAGATCACTAGTCTCCAAGATGTTTGATAGTTTTATAGAGGTATGAGAAACAGGGTGTAAAGTTCGCTTATCCTCCATAGAAAAGGGAGGATCCTCCGAGCGGCACCCTGATTACGTAACACAGTATCAATCTCAATCTGAATCATTGGTTCATACCTATGTTCGAAAAATGTGTCTGCTCACCAACGTAAATAACGCAATGAATGTTGTTGAACTGTCAAAATAAAACTCATTGCTACTGATTGTGTGTTACGCAATTACCCCGCAGACGGGTGTCGTGTCTGGTGCGCAACTGCCCGACGACGTTGCATATTTGTGAGGTAAACTCTGCTTGCGATACGCAGAATTTTACGTGACGAGAGTGCGATGCATATTTCGCATGTGGCGATGTAGATGCCGCCACAGCTTCTTTAATGTAGCTGAAGCAATAAATCAGAATACTGTAAACCTTCATAACCGACTAACAAAGATTGAACTGCTTCTGAAAGATTTATTTGCTAAGCAAAACAATTGGATTTTCTTAACTTACTTTACGGGATTGTTTCCTGTAGGTATTCACGAGTAGTTTACGTACTATCTTTGGTAGGCTAAGTAAAATCGATACAGAAATTATTGATAGTACATCAATAGTGAATTCTACAGAATTATTTGTATCATTTAGTTGATTTATAAATCTGGAAACTTGTGTGTTTGTTTTAAGTACCATCCGAGGACGTGCGTATGAATACACAAGGCACGACCGAGGACCTTTTCAAAGCGAGGACCTTTTCGAGGGTCCTCGGTTTGACTTGACCAAAGATTCGTATTCTGCAAGCGATTTTGAGTCTTTCTATATACTTATTACGAAAAAGTTGTCTGAACCTCGGTTTGATCAAAAATATTCATACGCATACACAAACATTGTGTATCCACCAGATGGTGCCACTCTCGCCTCATACACAGGCTCTTTACACTCATTTCACGTTTGTTGTATTATCCGAGGACCTATGTGTTAACTTTAACACAAAAGTCCTCGGTTAGGTAGCTTTTCCACACAATGTGTATTTAAGACCTCGGTTTGCTAGATTTTCCGAACAGTGTGTATTCTAGTCCTCGTTTCGACAATTTTCCTCGTGTGTAGAAGACGAGTGCTATCATTTAAATAAAATTATGAAGGAGAAAAGCGAAGGTAGACTGAATCCTTAAACAAATCGTTAGTAGCTACTAGGTGCACGAGGAATAATCAGGCTTCTTCTGCAGTATGTGCTAAGTACCTAGGCCTGCTTAGATTATACAACATTATGATTTGCACCATAAAATATTATATTGGCAGGAGCTGAATACGTGTGCTCTTCATAAAGAACCTAAAGTAAATGTCTTCCAAGGCGAAATGTCAGCAGCAAGATTTGAAGCAAACAAAAAGTACAAAGAAATAAAGAATATGAACGTACTAAAGAAAACAACATAAACTTTACTGAAATAGAAGTAAGTTTATTTTAAAATGAATAGAATAGATCTTTATTTGCACAGAAAGTAGGTACAAGTTACAGATGTTAAGTTTAAACTACCTTAACTAGGGCACGCAAACAGTTTTAGCTAAAAATGATCGGACACATACATTAAATACTTTTCTTTAATAGGGCGGTATCGGAACCTAACAATTAGCAAATTTTTATATTGTCTCCTGATTGTCCGGTTTCTATTTGCGGACACTTTATTAAACAAAAACGGCCACCTCAATAGTATAAAGTGACGGGAATGTTAATAATTTTAGGGACTTAAATACGTACGCAGCTATCTGTTACTATTAAATTGCACACATACAGCGTTAGGTTAAAAAGTACATACGCATCTACACTAAGTTTTTTGCATATTTCTTCTGCTTGTGGTTTCTAAGTTAATTGGCTATCTATCATAATGCCAAGGAATTTGGCAACTATGTAGTACTTGGTCAACTTTTTGTCCATTATAGTGTAAATGTAAGACTTCTGGTGGAATCCATTGATAAAAATGCATTAAGTACATTAGTCTTTGGTATATTAATCATTAAATTATTTTGGTCAAGCCGGCGTATAATGTTTATTAACGTTTCATTTATATCATGTTCGTATGTTTTTTTTTGTAAATATATTTAATTAAGGCACTACTATCATCAGCGAATAAGACCATAGGATGTTCAATGTGGCGAGGTAAAACATTAACATATAGCAAAAATAATAAAGGGCCCAGGACACTGCCCTGTGGTGCGTCGTACCTAATAATTCTTGTTTTAGATAAATATTTTTCTTCGTGCTTACTTTTTAAACATATTCTAGATATTTCTGTGTGCTGCTTACGATTGTTAAGGTATGATTTTAAGAGATTAAGTACAGACGCCAGCACGTCCAGCTACTACAATCTGTCAAATTTCTTTGATAGATTTTCAACTTTATCGCTAAAGCATTAAGGTTCAAGGTTGATTGGGAAAATTTGAGAGTTTCGGGGAGCTTGACCTGCTGGCGTCTGTACATTTCCTCTGATGCCTATGATGTCTAGCTTTGTTGTTTTAATTTCATGATCAACACAATCAAATGCCCTTGTCATGACCGTGAAAATTGCGCAAACTGGTACTTATTTATCCACATTTTGCAATATGACATTTATTACGTAAACCGCTGTATCTATACCCTTATTTTTTCTGAAACCCTTTTGTTCCGCACTTAAAACATTATATTTGGATAGGAAATTATTAACAGAGCTATAAATAATTTTTTCTATAGGTAACCTTAGAAAAATGTGCAAACTGATAAAAAACGCAGCGACCTGGTTGACGTCCACGCAGACTCAATATCGACGTTTGTCAGACGCCATTAGTATTATTATCAAAGAAATATTATCAAGTGAGATCAAAATAATTTGGGAAGCATGAAACTTAATAACTAGCTAAAAAATGATTAAAGATAAATCATTCATGTCAACGGCTTGTGAAATTCAAAAGTTATTGCTTTTTTCGCTAAATAACACAATGCGGGATCATGGAAACTGATAATAAAAAGGATTAATTGTTGTATCATCAGTTTTGATCAACGTATTTATTAGTTGTAAGTAGCGAAAAACGCAAGAAAAGAAAAAAAGGCAGGTGAGCTGACATGTGACATGTACCTTAAAGAAATAATTATCTTTGGTATAATCAACACTATTAGTTACATCACGTTTAAAAAAACAAAATAGCAAACATTCTTTGGAATAATCAATACCAGCATCTTTGAGATCTAGAATTGTCTCTTCTTTAACCCGGCTTATCTGAAAGAAACGAAATACCTAATAACTTGATATTGTATTGAATACCTATCATTTTCGTAAGCTACCAACTATTGACGAGTTCCCCCATAAAGAAACGACCCTGGCTGCAGCATCAGCACAAACCGGTTATTTTAGTTTTACAACTTAAACCTAACGCGTATGCTAAATTTGAAGACGCTGCTATCAACTGTTGAGGAGTTCTCTCATGAAGAAATGACCCTGGCTGCAGCATCAGCACAAACAGGTAATTATTTTGGTGTTACTAGATAGACTTGAGGAGTTCCCTTATGAAGAAACAACCTTGGCTGCAGCATCAGCACAAACTGGTAATTATTTTAGTTTTACTACATAAACCTAACGCGTATTCCAGATTTGAATACAATGCTATTAACTGTTAAGGACTTCCCTCATGAAGAAACGACCCTAGCTGCAGCATCAGCACAAACTGGTAATTATTTTAGTGTTACTAGATAATGCGATAATGCGGATGCCAATTTTGAAGACGATGCTATCAAGTGCTGAGGAGTACCGTCATGTAGAGACGACACTGGCTGCAGCATCTGATACTATAATAATATACTCATTTTAAAGTTGTTTATATAAAGTTAAAAACTTACCTTTCCTCCACAGTGATTATACCCATCTTATTCGCGGTCCGCATCAACGACAAACGTAAAGACATCGACTCGTCCTCGCTTGGTACTTCGTTTTAGAAAAAGTGTGTAAGAAGTAAATCGGAACATTCTACTAACATTGATATAATTATTATCTTACACGAAAAATGTTTTAGGTAGGTAGATTTTCCAGGTCCTCGGTTTGTACAAGTTCTACGCGGAAAACTGTCCTCGGTTTAGTGATATAAAGTCTAACACAACGTCCGCACTTTGTACAAGCTATAAGAAATATTGTGTAAAAATACGTCCTCGGAAGGGCGTCGCAGGGCATACGTCAGAGGTCCTCGGTTGGCTTACACAAAGTCCTCGTATGTGCATCGCTGGTCACATTTAGCAGTGTATTTCAGGTCCTCGGTATGATAGCCGAAATTCATACAGAAAAATGTTGAGATAGCATTATCCCAATAAGCTCATCACTATAGATTTACTCACCTGTCTCTTTCTATCTTACTCTAAAAGGCCTACGAGGTATTTAAACCAGTTTTTTGGAGGGTCCTCGGTTCGTTCTAGGACTAACAAGGTCCTCGTAAGGGTGTCTGTACAAACAGGGGTGTGTGTGTGTGTGTGTCGGAAAGACACTCAGATCCCTGCCTATAATATTTCGCTTTCGCTCTTTGAGCGGTGAATGCTTATGCGAATGCTGCACCCCCGGCCATAGGGAGAGGTGGAACACCGCGGTGCTTCTAGCCGGTAAGAGTCTGGCATACCTCTCTGTCACCCCCACGATGGAGGAAGGTCATGGGATTTCCACCGCGCAACAACAAAAAAAGGGTCGGAGGCACACACTTACAAAAATATCATTGGTCGGAGGAGTTATGGACACGCCTCGTCCGTCTGCTCTAGTATAAGCTAAGTACCTACATATACATATAGTTCTATTCTATCAACTAGATATCGTTTGCAAGCTCAGCGGTCTGTGCCCCCTGCATGAGCCATGTAAGCATTGTACTACTAAGATAAAAAAGGCATTTCAACGCATAGTTATTTATAAAACTAAATTATAAAAGCCACACGGGTCGATTGAGTGTTAAGGTACGCATGCCGCGGTGGGTTCGAGGATGGGTAATCATCCAATACAAATCGAGATGAGACCCCTCCGTGCCTCTGAAAGAAAGCACGCTAAGCCGTTGGTCCCGGCTGTTATGCGTACATGACATTCGTTACGGGTAGTCAGACGCCCAAAAGTCTATCAACCACTCTTGCCATTGGGTATCGTGCTACCCAGCAACTGCGTTGTGGAGGTCAGACAGGCAGTCGCTCCATATAATTAAAACGATTAGACTGGAAGGCAACCCCAATGTAGTTGGGAAAAGGCAAGCTATATATATTTTTTTTATTACAGTTCTCTGTAACTGTTTAGACCGTTCTGTTTATCCCAATAACATGGGAACTCCAAAGCCTGACGATATAATATACCGCTCGCTCGGCACTCCTGATCCTACATATATTTTGCTAATACATAAATTCATACATTTTCTACGTCTAGTGTTACATTGTCAAGTGTAAGTGCAGGATGTAAAAAAGAAGGTTCGTATCGAGCCCATCCCAAATTATTATATAACACTCATTACGTGGCTACCACTTCCCAACGTCCTCGTTCCGTGGATGCAGGAACAATAATATTCTTTAATAGCTTGTCTACCGTTTTCTCTTTTATATAAAATACATGTATAATATATTTGGCTCCTGACGTGCCTAGACTGGATTCTACATCTGATTAATATATTGTTATCTTCTTGATTTTCTTGGAGTTGTATCGTTTCGGGCTGTCTGAAGAACTCTATTTGGTACACGCCCGTTCTTTTGATGTGCTCGCTGCAATAGGAGCGAGCGATTTTGACGTGGTATGTTCCCAAAGCAAATAAAATCAAATCATCATGATTTAGCCGAGGGAAGTCTGTCTGGTCATTCTATGTTCACCAAATAGAGTTCTTCAGACAGCCCGAAACGATACAACTCCAAGAAAATCAAGAAGATAACAATATATTAATCAGATGTAGAATCCAGTCTAGGCACGTTTATTTCCATACGATCCAGGATATATATATTAAAATCTCATCATTTCATTGTGTTGTTTGTATTCCTATTGTTACTTTTTTGACACGAGAGAGCAAGTAAAATGATTAAATATATATTTACATGACTTCATGACACGAAATCAACGATATTTTCTGTACTCAAAAAATCACCCCTAATAAAAAACAAATAGCAATGTCACATACTTAGCCATCGAATTTAATAGTGAAATATTTACACAATTATTCCAATAAATATCCCCAACATTCTCAACCACATCCTGTATCTGTTCGCTCTGGGTTTTTTTTTGGCATTGTTCTTTATGTTTACAAGTTATTATTAGAGTTCCGTAGCCAAATGGCAAAAAAACGGAACCCTTATGGATTCGTCATGTCTGTCTGTCTGTCCGTCCGTATGTCACAGCCACTTTTTTGAAACTTGGTAAGTAGATGTACTCTGTGAACCGCATTAAGATTTGTACACAAAAATAAAAAAAAAACAATAAATTTTGGGGGTTCCCCATACTTAGAACTGAAACACAAAATTTTTTTTCATCAAACTTACGTGTGGGTTATTTATGGATAGGTCTTCAAAAATGATATTGAGGTTTCTAATATTATTTTTTTCTAAACTGAATAGTTTGCGCGAGAGACACTTCCAAAGTGGTAAAATGTGTGCCCCCCCCCCCCCCCCCCCTCTGCAACTTCTAAAATAAGAGAATGATAAACCTAAAAAAAATATCCATGTAAACTTCCACCGAAAATTGGTTTGAATGAGATCTAGTAAGTAGTTTTTTTTTAAAACGTCTTTGCTCGATATCAATAATGGCAACAGGTAGGCACTTGAAATATTCACAAAATACTTAGTTGTTTTTACTTTAATAATAAATTAAAATAAAATAAATATTTATTTTATTTTAATTTATTATTACAACAGTCGTGATTTTTATAGATAAGGGTACGGAACCCTTCGTGCGCAAGTCCGACTCGAACTTGGCCGGTTTTTTTTTCTGCTTGAGTAGGTAAGTAAGTATAGTTTTCAAGAAGATAGTACATCAATAGTGAATTCTACAGAATTATTTGTATCATTTAGTTGATTTATAAATCTGGAAACTTGTGTGTGTGTGTCGGAAAGACACTCAGATCCCTGCCTATAATATTTCGCTTTCGCTCTTTGAGCGGTGAATGCTTATGCGAATGCTGCACCCCCGGCCATAGGGAGAGGTGGAACACCGCGGTGCTTCTAGCCGGTAAGAGTCTGGCATACCTCTCTGTCACCCCCACGATGGAGGAAGGTCATGGGATTTCCACCGCGCAACAACAAAAAAAGGGTCGGAGGCACACACTTACAAAAATATCATTGGTCGGAGGAGTTATGGACACGCCTCGTCCGTCTGCTCTAGTATAAGCTAAGTACCTACATATACATATAGTTCTATTCTATCAACTAGATATCGTTTGCAAGCTCAGCGGTCTGTGCCCCCTGCATGAGCCATGTAAGCATTGTACTACTAAGATAAAAAAGGCATTTCAACGCATAGTTATTTATAAAACTAAATTATAAAAGCCACACGGGTCGATTGAGTGTTAAGGTACGCATGCCGCGGTGGGTTCGAGGATGGGTAATCATCCAATACAAATCGAGATGAGACCCCTCCGTGCCTCTGAAAGAAAGCACGCTAAGCCGTTGGTCCCGGCTGTTATGCGTACATGACATTCGTTACGGGTAGTCAGACGCCCAAAAGTCTATCAACCACTCTTGCCATTGGGTATCGTGCTACCCAGCAACTGCGTTGTGGAGGTCAGACAGGCAGTCGCTCCATATAATTAAAACGATTAGACTGGAAGGCAACCCCAATGTAGTTGGGAAAAGGCAAGCTATATATATATTTTTTTTATATAAAAAATTGCACCATTGCATAATAAATGCTTAGGTAAGTAATTAAATAAGATAAAGAGATAGATATATAATATCATCTGCGTAGCTACACGTATGTACAAAACATAATCTGTTATTTAATGTCCCTAATCGTTCTCTTCCATCGTTTTATTTATCGTTGATAAAGAAAGAATAACATTTATTTGGCGAAACAAAAGACAAAGCAGTTTAATCAGTTAGGCACCAGCAGTGCGATTCTGTAACCATCTCACCGTGAAAACTTAGGTGAAGTGAGCTGTCATTCCAAAAAATGCTAGGGATTGACACTACTGACAACTAACATCAAGCTCACTTCACTTGAGTTTTCACGGTGAGATTTTTACAGAATCGACCGGCTGTAATAATTTATATTTACATACCTATGTGAATATATGGTATAGTTGACCTCGTTATAGCTTTATCACTTTTGACAGCAATTCCCAGGAAATTAATATTGAAACTTCACTAAGTGTATGTGTACACGAGCGACACGCGTCGGCGGCTGTCGCCGACACGCGTCGACGCTTGCAGTTGCCTCTGTCGTCGAAGCGCCTCGCTCGTGTGTTATGTACACTAAGTGCTTATACAAACGAAAAACACGTGTCAATGGCAAGGGTAACCGCTGCCGTCAACGCGTGTCGACGGCTGCCGTCGCGTCGTCAAGATGCCGCTCGTGTATTTGAACACCGTACAATGCCGTACACGAGCGGCACGTAGTTAGTCGACGGCTGCAGTTCTTTGCTTCTGCCTTCTGCCGTTGACGCGTGTCGCTCGTGTGTATACAACATGTCCCGGAATTAACGCACACCGCCTAACACCCAAATTAGAATTTTATATTATTATAATCATAAGACTTACACTGTATTTTTATTATCATACTAATATTTTAAAGGTGAAAGTTTGTGAGTGAGTGTGTGTTTGTATGTTTGTTACTTCTTCACGCTCAAACGGCTGAACGGACTTGGATGAAATGGCAAATAGATTAACACAACCATCCAACCAACCATGATCAACACATAGGATACTTTTTATCCCGATATTCCAACGGGATCGAAAGTTATGCGGTTGAAACCGCGGGGCACAGCTAGTTGTGTGTAAAACATTGTTTTTTTTTATTACATTAATTTTATTATACTGATCGTGGGAGAAAATTGTGGTCACATTAAAAATCTACCTACGCACGTACACAGTCACACACGTGTAATATCAGAAATCGATTCAGTAAACGATTCGGAACAAACTACCTACTTTCATAATGTGCATTAATTGTATAATACATACTAGGTTGTAACTATCTAACTGTACACACGGCTACACGTCAAGCTATACAAAACCAGTTTGTCTTGGCCTCACTTTGTATGATATTTTCTCACAATGAACGGTCAGCTAATACTGGTTTTGCATAGCTTGATGTGTAGCCGTGTGTACACACCTACATAGAAAAATGAATAATAGCCCTTGTTGTTTTATTACGGACCAGTGGTATTCTTTATATTTAGGTTGGTAAAGTAATAGTGAGGTCGAGTAGATATATTACTAAGTAGGTAGGTACCAATCTTCGATCAATAATAGGTACCAATAATCAATAACAAAAGAGTACAAATTTAAGCTGATAAAATCCCGGCCGGGCAGCAGGGTATCTAATTATCGCTTAATCCGTACAATCATATTATTTCGGACTTATCGCCATAGGTAGGTAATACCCAGATGTTGGAAAGTATTACATGATATGGAGTGGGATAATCACTTTGCCTTGTTTATCGATAAATAATAATTACATTCAATAGGTACTTATTGTGTTCATGCGAAGCATATTAGTTAGTCCTCGGTTGCAACTAATTTGATAAGGTCGCGGCAAGATGGTAAGTCCGGACTTCCGCTCTTATATCATATTTCGTTTATATTACCTATTATTAGAAATATTACTGATCAGTTGTTTGTAGATAAGTATTTATTTATATAGACATTTTGAGTGAGATATTTTTAAATTCTTAGTACAGTAGCTTCCGCCCACGACTTAGTCTGCGTGAAATTTCTTGTTTTAATATAAAATACATATATTCTATGGTACTCGGCAATACTGTAGCTTCTCATTAGTAATAGAATTTTCGGATATGGATCAGGCATGGTCGGATCACAAAGGTTCGATTCGTTGCCGTTTGAAAAATCAATGATCGCGATCCAGATTGATAATGTACACACGGCTACACATCAAGTTGTGCAAAACCAGTATTGGCTGACCGTTCATTGTGTGAAAATATATACAAAGTGAGGCCAAGACAAACTGGTTTTGTATAGCTTGACGTGTAGCCGTGTGTACATAATTCAATCTAATTCGTACATTATCAATCTGGATCGCGATCATTGATTTGGATTGCGGATCGCAATCGAGATTGACTGTGTACGGGCCGCCTTTCGACATTGGCACTTGTTCGATAACCTGATTTATGAACCATGCACAGGTACGCACGGGCGATTTTTTAACCTCTTAAATGTCAAATGCACAGCATCCTTTTGTCTGGCATTGGATTATCAACTCTCGGTGTTGAGCCGACCTTTGAGAATCCAGCAGAGTGCTACCCGCGTCATAAAAATACACTGTTGGATTTTCAACAATCCAATGAAAATCCAGCGCACGATAAGAAAGCGCCCGTGGGTACGACGGCTAACACCACACCCCTTGGTAAGACATGGTTGTCAGCATTTCGGGCTTCTGAATACCTACCCTTCAGAACTGTCGCTGAATAGAATATTGTTCACTGTTGCTGAAGGTGGTAAAGGAAGCGCCAGGGTAGTCCGCGAATCATCATCTGCCTAGCCTTTTCCCAACTATGTTGGGGTCGGCTTCCAGTCTAACCGGATGCAGCTGAATACCAGTATTTTACATGGAGCGACTGCCTATCGGCTATCTGACCTCCACAACCCAGTTACTGGGTAATACGATACCCCTTGGTAAGACTGGTTGTCAGACTTTCGGGCTTCTGACTACCCGTAACGACTGTCAAAGATCCACGAATGACAGCCGGGACCAACGGCTTAACGTGCTTTCCGAGGCACGGAGGGGTCTCGGTATGTAAAGATGGTCACCCATCCACAGACCAACCGCGGCAAGCGTAGCTGAACCTGACCGATCGACCTGTGCGGCTGTTATTACTTAGCCACGGGCCCCGTAAATTTTCTTTTTTTTTTTTTGTAAATTCCAGGCCAGTGCCAGGTTGTATGTTGAACAAAATATAATTCGCGACCGTAACAACTATGTACTTATCTATTAACAGAATTATAATTATTAAAATCATCAATACAACCCTCTAAATCCATATAACCATAGATTTTAAATTTCTATGCATTTTTGAATGACTACCTATTTCATGATAAATCAATTTCGCTATGTTAATGCCTATTAACTGCTCAAATTACGATGTTTATTTTTTATATATTTTTTACATAATTCTTTGACAGTTTGACATAATCTTTTTTTATTATTTGACATTACATACAAAAAATCTTAATTTCAACTCTTTAGGTACTAGTAGTTATAATAGCAATCATATCATTATTTTATTTATTTATTACAAACATTACAAATACAATCAATAATTATAGTCAAATTAAAACAATAAAATACAATTATATAATCCATATAAGGACGAGAACCACACGTCAGCCTAGTCAAATAACCCGCCCCTAACCGTTCCCGGCGCATCATATCATTTGGTCTTAATAGGTTTTAATATTTTATTTATCTTTTTGATAGATTTTTTTTTATGTTTTGTGAATGTGAGAACGTTGTAGGCCTTGTAGACTGTAGATTTGTAGACCTTTTTTTTTATTTGATTAAGTACTGGTACTTGTTGACAGCGGCCAATACTGTCCTCTCGTACCTATCTATTAATTTTGCAATTTGAAAACATTGTGATAGCCAATTATTTTAATAGAGTTACCGTGGAGTTTCTTGCCGGCTCTTCTCCATAGGAAATGGAACCGTGGTAGGTTTATGTGAAATAGAATATTTTGATTTTGATTCTACAGGCGACTCTGGCGCTTCCTCCTTAACAATTAAAGTTGCTTAAATCAAAAAGTCTACAACATCTGAAATATTGTTTAATTTCTAGGGTTGGCAGCCATTACTCTGCACGCTGGTGCTGGTGGCCACGGTGGCCAACGCCTACAAGAATCCGTACTACGCGCCAGGAAGGTCTGTGAACGTGCACCTTTTTGAGTGGAAGTGGGACGACATCGCTGATGAGTGCGAGAGGTTCCTCGGCCCTAGAGGCTTTGGAGGCATTCAGGTGAGCTAATATCTTGCAAAATTTTGAGGTTTAAAAAAATCTGCAGGGAAATAAAATAATAAAACACTCTGAGAGTGTAAACCGAAATTTGTGCTGACTTCGGACCTAAACTTTGCTTTGATAACCATGAAAAGGTTCAAAACATGGCACTAAGGGGAGATTTTGCAATGAAAAATAAGAAAGTTACGTTTTCTCTCAGATTTCACCACCCAACGAGAATGTGGTGCTGTGGGGAGACAATCGTCCGTGGTGGGAGCGCTACCAGCCGATGTCGTACAAACTGGTCACCCGCTCCGGCAACGAGCGACAATTCGCCGACATGTTGCGAAGATGCAATGCAGTAGGCGTCAGGTACTTACGTACAATTTATTTCCCTTATAACTATCATTAGAGACAGGCGCAGGCGCAGCCCAAGATTTGGGCGAGCGGGGTCATCCTGGGTGCCGAGAAATATTTTTAGGGAGGTACATCCCCTCGTTGGTCTAGTGGTTGCAAGCGCTACAGCTAAGCATGAGTTTGATTCCTGGGTCAGTCAGTGTTATTGGGGTTTTCCATCAGGAATTTCTCAGAAGCAGCCTGGATCTGTGCCCGGTTGATGACAGTAGGCTTGCCCCCTATGACATGGGCTCTTAAAGCACTAAAGGAGTTTAGGGCTAATGTAGTAAATCTTTAGACGGTATGCGGGCATCTAAATGACTAGTACTATTTTGATTGCTAGGAAGTCGCACGTGGTCTTTAACTTCCTTTTTCGTTAAATATTCCAGGATCTACGTAGATGCAGTAATCAACCACATGACGGGTGAACCTCCAGAGAACGTTGGAACAGCCGGCAGTACTGCTGTCTTCCACGACTGGAACTACCCCGCCGTACCGTTCAACCGCCAACATTTCAACTGGCCACCATGCGGTATCGATGGCGCTGACTACGGTAATAACCCCTGGAGGGTAAGTCGCTGCATTACGTTCTTGTATCAATACAGATTTACGGAACTCAACCGTATTTGAGGGTTTGTGGACCGAAAGTAGTTAATAGGATCCCCGGACTGTAAATTGAACATAACACTGCCTTAAACTTTAAGGCTTGCAGTTTAAGGCTTCAAAGAATACTGCATTTTAGTTAGTACTAATTTAAGTAAGAATGACTGGATTTTAAGCAAACTATTTACTGTGTTGCAGGTACGTAACTGTGAGCTCGTGGGACTCAAAGACCTGAACCAAGGAGACGAACACGTGAGGAACATGATTGTCAACTTTATGAATGAACTCATTGATTTAGGCGTTGCAGGATTCAGGTGAGCTACTGGCTAAGTACTTTCATCTTCATTCATCCGAAACATGTCCACTGCTGGACCTATACGCTTCCCCCAATTCCCTTCTTCCCACATCCAGCTAATTCCCGTGATATTCGCCTTAAAGATTGCATCAGACTATATCTTCTAGTATGAACATTTTATTTTATATATTTCTCAAAAATCCTCAGAATTGACGCAGCCAAACACATGTGGCCTCATGACCTCCGCGTGATCTACGACCGTCTCAACAACCTGAACACACAGCACGGCTTCCCCGCCAACGCAAGACCTTACATCTACCAAGAAGTCATTGACTTCGGCACTGAAGCTATCAGTCGCGATGAATACACTCCTATAGGAGCTGTCACAGAGTTCAAAGTGGGATTAGAACTGAGTAACGTATTCAGAAGGAATAACGAACTTAAATGGCTGTCGGGCTGGGGTCCACAATGGGGCTTGCTGGCCCACGAAGACGCTCTAACCTTCATAGACAACCACGACAATGAAAGAGGCCACGGTGGAGGAGGTGGCGTCCTGACGTATAAACAGCCTCGTGAGTACAAGGGAGCTATTGCGTTCTTGCTTGCTCATCCATATGGAGAGCCTCAGATTATGAGCAGCTTTGATTTCTGGGACTCTGAAGTTGGACCACCCATGGATAACAATGGGAATATTATTTCCCCTTCTATAAATTCCGTAAGTGACTCATTTCTTATTTATAACTAGCTTCTGCCCGCGGCTTCGCCCGCGTGGATGTCGGAAATTTACCCACAGGAACGTGCTAACAGGATAAAATGTATGTGCTTCCCCAGAATGCCATCTGTGTCGCGGGCCCTTTGTGGCTAATTACAATAGAAAACCAATTGTGTCTCATTAGTGGTGATTAAGAGGGTACCTATATGATATCTTTACCTAAGTACCTAACTAATTTAAAAAAAAAACTCAATAACAGAAAATTAAATACCTACCTACCTAAATAAACCTATTTCTGATGATAACTAATCTAAACTCAATAAATAAGCAAAATCCCTAAAAACTAATATCTATACGAATGACTAAACCTACCTAACAGTATTATAAAATAACCTACGGTCACTACGTACACTATCAAATATACTAAGTACCTATACTTTAAAATTAAAATCTATACCTACGACTCATATAAAAATAAACCTAAATAACTCTAAAAACCAAAAGGAATAAAAATGAACTCCACTGCGGGTGACCCAACCTACGACAAACTTAGTATTTGCGGTTGGTACAGTACAGACAGTGGTAATCGGGTATAGGGATCGAACCGCAAAATTAAGTTTGTTTTTTATTGTATATACTTTTCCGGGATAAAAAGTACCCAGTGTGGTGCCCAGGATATTAAAGAATAATTATACCAAGTTTCATCGTAATCGAACCGGTAGTTTTTGCGTGATGCCTGAACAAACAGACAGACAGACAGACAGACAAACATTTTTTTAATCACATTTTTGGGTTTGGTGTCGGTCAAGTAACACCCCCTGCCATTTATTTTTTGGATATTTTCAATGTACAGAATTTTCACTTCTACAGATTTATTATAAGTATAGAATAGATAATATATGTTTTTATAGGGAGATAATTCAGAGCTCAATCGTATGGAAGAACGTTTTTAAAAAACTAAGATACTACCATTATTTGACTCATTTGTTTATTATTCTACTTATCCATATCCTTACGCTGCGCACATATTTCTATGTGATTATTCGCGTCATTATCACTGTACAACTGTTCATTTCCGCTGAATCTGTGTTCCATCCATTGTTGCATCTTGCATCCATTAATGATTATTGTTCTTTCTTTACACCAGGACGGCACCTGCGGCAACGGCTGGATCTGCCAACACCGCTGGCGCCAGATCACCGCAATGGTCGGCTTCAGGAACGCAGCTGGCAACACTGGCCTTAACGACTGGTGGGACAACGGCTCCAACCAAATCGCCTTCTGCAGGGGAGGCAACGCGTTCATCGCTATCAATAATGATTATTGGGACCTTAACCGGACTTTTCAGGTTTGAGATTATTCTTTACAATTTTGGGTTTATTTCATCCAGTCTGTCTATACAATTTTGGAAGCCTTTGAGAATAAAAGTAGCAATCGGATTCATTCACGCGATTTTTATCTTGTTGCTAACGTGGGTAGGCCCCCCAAAAGTTGTACCGACGACAAAGCGGTTGCGGGAATCTACTAATTGCAGGCAGCGCACAATCGGTGGTTATGGCTATTCTTTGGAGAGGCCTATATATACATATTACATTGGTATATCGTCCAGGAGTGAACGACTTTTGCGTGAGATAATGATAATAATGATGGCAGATTGAACAGCATTCTTAGGAGTTAGGAGTTTGTATCTGAAACTCTCGGAATACGTACGTCTCGCCGTTTTTTATGACAATACTTTTTGCAGGTGTTTCTTTATTTAATTAGTTGAATTACATATTTGTCCTTAATAACACCTTTACGTTCTCCTAGTTAGAAGGAAATGTTGTATTTTATTATTTTCTTCCAGACTTGCTTGCCAGCGGGCAGATACTGCGACGTGATATCAGGCAACAAAGTGGGCTCGTCATGTCAGGGCAAGACGGTGACTGTGGGCAATGACGGACGAGCGCATATTAGTGTTGGGGCCAACGACTACGATATGACGTTGGCCATACATGTGGGCCCTGAGGTAACTGTGCTGAAATAATTTATTGTCAATCAAATTGATTTTATTTACGACTTATTTAAACAGGATATCGGAAACACTTTTACAGGTTAAGTATATAAAAAAATAAGCTAGATGGTGTCGACATTTCCAATCTGACTTACCTCTGAGAAGAAATGGCGAAACATACTCAACTCACTTACATCACGAACCAACCCTATAAAATTTTCTCCATTCTTTTATTGTTAAATGAATGAATCCTAAATTAATGCTGCTGCGACCACGGATATAATTTCAAAATTCAAATAGAAACATTTTCTTGTTTCATGCATTTCAGTTATTTTTTTTAGCTGTCGGGTTTGAGTTTTTGTCTGGCAAGATAAGTACGCCACTTTAATTTGACTTTTATATGTTTAATTAAAAATGCCTTTTTTGTTTCAGAGTCGACTGTAAATGGCGTAAAAAGGACAACAAGAGAGAAGAACGTTCTCTATATCTTCATGATAGGCTTCCATTTCTATATTTCTGTGAGACTTTAAAATAAAAGCTATCGAACTTATTATGTTTTTAATTTTGGTAAACCTTTATAGCCCTCTCCATTGCTCTTTGGCAGACTTTCAGCCTTACAATGACGCCCAGCTTTCAGGTAACTGACAGGGCGACGAATTGCCAAACTTACATAAATGACAACTGTACGTCGCGTCGCGCATCGTTTGCACCCGCGTGACCAGCAGTGCGATTCTGTAATTATATCACCGTGAAAACTTAGTGACTGAAGTGAGCGTAGAGTGAGCTGTCATTCCAACTAATGCTAGGGATTGACACTATTGACAGCTCACTCTAAGCTCACTTCACCTCACTTGAGACTTCCACAGTGAGATTTTTACAGAATCGATCGGCTGTCCTGACTCTCTTCATATTTTTGACTGCTGAAACCAAAACTACGAACTCCGGAAAACGACCAGAGAAAGCGTTCTTGACACTTATCAGTTTCATACAAACGAATACGTGTTTTGCGAAGTTGATGTTGATTAGTGACTAAAACTGTCGCTCTGACCGTTGTCAGGGACGCATTCTCTCGACGGCTGGAGTGTAGTATTAAACTTACTGTATGTGTAGAACTCTCGACGTTTTGTCCTAGTCGTAAAACGTTCAACGTGGCCCAACAAAGTCATATCATAACATGGACATAAATCGTTCGATTTGAAGGATTCGATATGTTTGAATCGTGTTATTTACTAAGGTATGACGTAACGCGGTCGGTGGCTTGGCTATAACATTAAGTATTCATGTATACTGTAGATATTAATTATGTATTATATGGAGATAAAACGTCCTCTTTCACTGTTATACTCGACTGACGAGTTTCTGACTTGGTTTTGTTAGCTTTGTTTTGATGGGGAAAACGAAATCCGAAAATGAAAGATCTTATGTTAGGTGCTTACCTATTACAAATTAACTGATTAATTGTTGAAAATGATGACCATTGTTTTCAATACATAGCTGGATTCGACGACTCAAGGATTGTATTGTATTCAGCATTACAATATTATTGATTTCATTTAGAATATTTTCCAAAGATCGTTTCAAGTCATCATACGTTAAGTTGCATTATGACGTGTTTTTGTAGATTTCGTTTTTCACGTAAGTACTCCCGGAGAAAATTATCTAAGGGGATAAGAGCCGGTGACCACGCTGGCCACGGCACAGGATGACAGGACCATACGTTGCAATAAAATTTTTGCCAAACCGCTGGGTCAACATCTCCTTTACTATACGGTTATTATGCGCTGGGGCTCCATCTTAACCGCGAAGACATAGGTAATAAAAAATATTGAGCATCATTTCGAACAAGGTACCTAATGTAGGTATGAATACTTTAAAATAAGAAGCAGTTTATTGAAATCCAACATTTTCCTTAAGTTTGCCGTATGTCATTACTTCCCAGAATTTGGTCATTATTAGGGACACTGTCGAATGGTGTAATAATACCTACAGTGTGTTTTTTTGTAATCAAAATTAACGGGTTCGATTCCTGGCTAGAAATATTGATTTTTCAAAAATTCCAATGAGGCAGACCTAGTTTCCAACAAAATCGAGCTCGCGACTCCTTTGAGTACTTTTCGCTATTCCCACGGATTATTCCTCATAGTTTCGGATTTGGCCATCTACGCCCACTTGAAAAATTCAACTTGTATACCTGTAGACCTGAAGGAACTAGCTACCTATAATACACCCATGCAAATATGAATCACCCAAAACGTTACATAAAATAGGTGAATCCATTCATGGAAAACACCACGCCATCGCCAGCGCAAGGAAAAAAAAACAATTTTCTAAAATAAAACTACACCAAACCGCCATCCAGTCTCTCCAGTCAGGTATAACCACGTGCAATGAAAACAAAATAATGTTCGAACACATGAAACAGAACAACCTGCGTGACTGGTCTGCTAAAGAGTTGATCGTCGCCCGCGCCGCACCGGCCGGCGGCCGCGCCCCCATTCGACGCGATGGCGCTACGCTCGCAACTCCTGCGCAACTGTGAGTATTTATACAATAAAATAGTTTTAATTATGTTTTTAGGCATTTCCCTTGGTTTTTATTCAGTAAAAGTGATTTTAAGTGAGTGTATAGTGTGGCAAAAAATAGGTGACCAAAAATGTCAACAAAAGATATTTTTTGTCACCGCGACCTTGCAGCATCTTTTTTTGGAGCTAAGGATTACAGGTTTTTGATAGACAGAGCACTTGTTTTTCGAAGCTTGAGAACGTGAGAAATCTTCGATTTGATGACATTTCAAAATACCAACGTTAATTACCAAATGAAAGGTCTTTGTAATGAGTGGTCGCGTGCGAATTTAATTAGTGTTTCCAAGCATTGAGTAGGTAGAGCTGATAAAATTATGTTTAATAAAAAACTTATGACTGAAACAGACTGTTTGTTCATTCGATATTGAGGCCCGATGGTAATGCCATACATTTTGTTAAATAGTGATTGTTTTTTGTTCATTTTAGTTCGGTGTCCTATAACTACCATCTGTATTTGTCAGTACTCGCCATAACAGGCTGTTTATCTAAGCAGACCTTGTACAAAGAAATTGCATTATAATTGGTTGAGCCGTATGAATAAAGATAACAGTTATTTGCTCTTGCGTATGTGTGACATTAAATGACAATTGTTGGATACTACATTCATGTTAGTACTTACTGTGTGATGAGCACGATAATGATTATAGTCAGATAAGTACGACAGATTGCACTGTAGTATTCTGGCATGCGTGTCCTGTCTTATAGAGTCGGCTAGGACGTAAATATCACGCGAGAATCATCCCATTAATTTGTAGATTCCCTGATTGATGGTTGTGTCGTATAAGGAAACTCGACAAACATTAAGTAGAGACCAGAAAACTATACTAACTATATTATTAATAAGAAAACATCTCACAGAATAGTTAGCAATTTAATAATTTCCAGGTATGCATCAGTGCAAAGAAATAGCGGTGAAGAAGTTGCGTACCTTTTAACACCGTCTGACGACTAGGTACAGTCGTCAGCACGTAACTTGGCAAGAGTCGCCGGATGCGTTTTACCACTCTTTCTTCTAAACAGACATGTTTAAAAAAAAGTATGGCAATAACCGTAGGATAGTGACAAGCAATAGAAGTGACCATTTTTTTGTTGCACTTAGGGATGATTTTTCCAACGTCAGATAATTTTATTCCGAGGAATAATTTTGATTTTTTGACAGTTCTTCCATACAAAATCTGTTAGACGTCAATTTTATTCCACGAATAAAAATTATCTGTCGATTGATAAATCAACCCTAAGTGTACAGACGCGCACATCAAGCTACTACAATCTGTCAAATTTCTTTAATAGATGTTCAACTTTATCGCCAAAGTATGGTTCAAGTTTGATTGGGAAAATTTGACAGTTTCGGCTAGCTTGACCTACTGGCGTCTGTATATGCGCTACCTTACTCTCACTACGCCAAAACCTTGCCAAGTTACGTGCCTATACTTTATCCTGTCACAACAATCATGACCACTCAAAACAAAAGAATTCTTTCTCCTGTTCCATTCAATGGCCCACAGTAACCACCCCACTTCTTCCAGGTATCAATGGCACCCAGTCTCGTCAGCTGCACGGGCTACACAAGGAGCGTGCAGGAGTGGCTGCACTGCGAGATGTGCTGGAAGATCGCTTGAGGGACATCAAGCGAGCCAAGACCTGGAAACATGAGAGGGTCCTCACTTCCCCTCAAGATACTAAGGTGAGAATACATCCTGGTACTTGTTGACAGGCCTACACTGTCCTTCAATAGGTACAGACGCCAGCAGGACAAGCTTCCCGAAACTGTAAAATTTTCCCAATCAACCTTGAACCTTGCTTTAGCGATAAAGTTGAAAATCTATTAAAGTTTGACAGATTGTAGTAGCTTGGGAAGTGCTGGCATCTGTACCTATTAACACTGTTATTTGAAAATGTCGTAAAAGCCTATAGTTTTTAAAAGAGTAACCGTGAGTTTCTTGGTGGCACTTCTCCATAGGAAACGACCAATTTATTGGAACCGTGCATCTAGCTTCTGACGTTTCATAAGTGCCCATGAAGTAAAAAATTTTGAATTACAAAATCCTTGAATGCGAATTCTCTTCTTGGCCTTGCGAATTACCTACGTATAACGTTAGTAAATATGATAGTACGGGACCTACTTCAGCACCCCAATTGCGTAACAAACTATCAATCAGAAATATTGCTAATCCATTGCTTCATATGTTCGAAAAATTTACCCACTCAACAACGTAAATAACGCAATGAATGTTGTCGAACCGTCAAAATGAAACCTATTCCTACTGTTAGTGTGTTACGCAATTACCCCGGAGGTCTAGATACTTTGGAATTCTCGGAAAAGTTCATGATTATGTCATAAAAAGTTAAGTGATAAAAATACCGTAAAATACTTACCTATACTCGTAGCAGTCGTAGCTGTTGACTTGAATAACATGGAATAAATTTCAAACACGATTGTTTGAAAACATTTGGCACACAGCATACCATTATGCTAATTTAATTAGATGTGGCTTCTCCGTGTATCCGAAACTTGACTTGTGTTGATATGTAGGTAGAGACAAAATCTGTGTGGAAAATGTCTTTAGGTACTCTCGCGATAGTATACTATTGGAGTCTTTGATCGCGACGAATATAGGTATATAATCTTACCTACTTATTTGAAAATATTTCAACGTAAACAGCACGCATCGTGATAGGTATGCCCACAGACTTATATTGGCGGGTATGCCTTAGTTAAATAATGGCGCCGATTCCCTTGTTCACAAACTAAACTAAATTTATGTTCAGTGCATCTTTTTCTTTCTATTTCTTTAAGAAAAGGACAGAAGATAAAATATTAGTTTAGTCCTGTGAAATTAGTCAGCTCCTGACGTAAATTGACATATTTTTAGTAGCCAATTTTTTAATCACGTGACGTCAACTTGTCTATGGAGTATTTTAGTTTGACAGGACTATTTGTGTTTGAAATTGCTGATCGTTTGTCTCGCTAAAACTCGAGAACGGCTGGCCCGATTTAGCTGATTTTGGTTTTGAAATGTTTGTCGCAGTCCAGGGAAGGTTTAAACGGTGAGAAAATATGGAAAAATTGCGAGGAAGATAGTAAAAACAACAATTTCATTTTCCCATATAGTTTATATGGGAAAATGAAATTGCTGTTTTTACTTCTACCTACTTTCCTGTCAAACATTTGACGATCGTCCCTTCGGTACGGTAGACTCGGGTCCACTCGAATTGAAGCATGTAGGTATTAAATTAAGGGTTTTGAATAGTGTACGAGTAGGTTAGGAGTAGGGTAGGAGTAGTGTAGGAGTAGGGTAGTAGGGTAGGAGTAGAGTAGCAGTAGGGTTGGTGTAGGGTAGGAGTAGGTTAGGAGTAGGATAGAAGTAGATTAGGAGTAGGGTAGGAGTAGGGTAGTAATAGGGTAGGAGTAGGGTAGGAGTAGAGTAGGAGTAGGGTAGGAGTAGGTAAGGAGTAGAATAGAAGTAGGATAGGAGTAGGGTAGGAGTAGGGTAGGAGTAGTGTAGGAGTAGGGTTGGAGTAGGGTAGTGGGTAGGACACCACGGGAACGAAGTAGCGCCGGGCAGCTAGAAATAATTTATGTGGCAAAACAACGTTTGCCTGGTCAGTTAGTGTATAATGGTGTTTGGTGTGTGGTTGACCTTTTGGTCTCGTACCTAAAGGGCTAGGTATCTGTTTTTATTTTAATTTGCTTTTTTTTAATTTTTAAAAGAGTGTGTTTAGTAATACTTTGTGATTTCTGTGCGAGTCCCAATATTTTTTTTTTCTTTTGTTATTGTGTGAAATCGTGTGAAAGATGTAATGGCTAGGTGTGTAAACCTACTCCACTGAGATGACGGCTAATAGAGCTGCAAGATAAAACATGCTCGAAATAGGTACTTAAATTGGAATAAGGGCGAGCATTGATGTAAATGAGTAGGTATAATTTTCATAAGATCCGTTTCGCTATCAAAATATTCACGAGCACTCACGACCTTACATAAACTTGAATACAGTTCAGGGAAAACATGTGGGATTGGTTATTTACGCACATGCTCCGGTTGCGATTCACTTATCACGTCCTCGGACGGATGTGTACATTCGAGTGTACCGTAGACAGAATGGGTAACTACATATGTAATGTATACTACATCGTTCGATGAATGAAGTGTTTTGGCGAACTGAGTGCGCTTAGACGTGTAAACAAAGATTTTTCTCACGTTATTCAGGAGCTAGAGAAGTTGGTAACAAGAAGACTGGTAATGGCGCCGATTCCCTTGTTCACAAACTAAACTAAATTTAAGTTCAGTGCATCTTTTTCTTTCTATTTCATTAAGAACAGGACAGAAGATAAAATATTAGTTTAGTCCTGTCAAATTAAGATACAGTTTAGACGTGATTAAAAACATGGCTACCAAAAATACGTCAATTTACGTCAGGCGCTGACTAATTTGAGAAGACTAAACTAATATTTTATCTTCTGTCCTTTTCTTAATGAAATAGAAAGAAAAAGATGCACTGAACTTAAATTTAGTTTAGTTTGTGAACAAGGGAATCGGCGCCAATGACTACGTTTCAAAAACAACGCTATCTTACAGTTTTCACTATAATCCGCATTTTAGTTTTGAGTAGCTGTAGTACAGAAGAGATTTCCGATAAAGTTGACGACTGAAAGTTGAGTTTTCTAGTACAAGGCCAAGGTAATGTTATAATGTAAATTAGTTACCATTTGGTAGGAAAATAAAAAAAATGGGCTCTGTTTAAACGGAAAGTTTATTTAAAAAGGTGTAAAATAACAGATAACTTTTCTCTGGTTTGACAGCTTTTGTATGGAAAATATGTCAAACTTTTGTATTTATTCTTCAGGTAAAAGTTACCAGACTATTGAAAAATCAACCCTAAGTCGAAAAAATGATATTGGTCCAACGACTACCTCCTGAGTTGATGCATGTGCTCGTTTTAAGACATTTTGAATTGCTGCCTCCAAATTGGTGATTTATTTTTCAATGTTGGCTTTCAAGACTTGAAAGGTTTGTGGTTTATTGTGGTAAACGCGAGATTTCAAAAAGCCCCAAAAAAGAAGTCTGGCGCCGTCAGATCTGACGATCTGGTCAACTAGTTCAAATCGCCAAAACGGGAGATTATACGGCCCAGAAATTGATGTTTCATAATCTCCATCGTTGCATGAGCTGTGTGACTGTGTGTATCGCTTTATCTGTCTACAACATAAATATGTATCAAAACACAATGACATTCTTATGCCGATAGCAAAAATGATGGCACATTCACTGTAGGACATTACTTTTGCCCCACTTTGTATTAGGTGACCGAGAAATCTCGGCGACACGCGACGTTACCAAATCAAGTTTAGTAAATGGATGATGATGGGTCACTTATACAAAGGCCATAAGATTAGACTCCGCATCAATAAACAAACGAAACCCCTCTCTGTGTCAAGCGAAGTAAGTATTCTATTAAATCCAGGTGCCATGGGTCTTTTGAGCCTTGTTGCTATATGCCTCTGTGATCTGACCAGTCGACAACTGACCATTTTTATTACGTATCTACGCCATTCTGTTCCCTAATTGTATAAGTCCATTAGATTTACAAAACATACCTAGTACATAATGTAGGTTCTTATTTCACACAAGCCTACCTAGCCTAGTAGGTATACCTAATTATCGAAAAATGGTAGGACCTATCTACAATACGGTTCCTTGTCAGTGATCGATTACGTGTATCGTCGTGTCGTAGTCGCCGTGTCGTCTTAGTCGTCATCGTTTCGTCGTGTCGTATCGTCTTGTCGTCATTCTTCTTGTCTATATTGTATGACATCGAATATACAAGGTGGAGATGAGAATACAACAATACATTAAACTGCGTATATCTAATACCCTTCCCAATCTGCGTACACACGGCTACACATCAAGCTATGCAAAACCAGTATTAGCTGACCGTTCATTGTGAGAAAATATCATACAAAGTGAGGTCAAGACAAACTGGTTTTGTATAGCTTGACGTGTAGCCGTGTGTACAAAAATATATCCAATAGTTTTGACACCATAACCAGGCAAAGATTGGCAAAACCCATAGTCGCGCCAACACTAGTACCTATTTAGTTTGTTTGAAAACAAAAAAAAACACCTTTAATTTCAATGTTAGGATTTATTTGATAGTTCCAAACTTCTCCTAAGCATTAGTTGTTTACATTTGTTGTTTTTTTTTTGTCTTCTCATTGTATAGATGCGACGTATCCTTCCTGACCACTAATTGACTTAATATTTTCAGGTGACAGTCCAAGGCATGGAAGGAGAGTTCCTGAATTTCTGCGCTAACAACTACTTAGGACTTTCTGTAAGTTTACTTATTGCTTTATATTGTTAACAGATGCAAGACGTAAGAGAATAACTTTCAAGTTGTGATTTTTTTGGAAGACAACAAATGTTTGTTTTATTTGTGCTTAAATAAACTTTTTATTTAAAAAAATATCTCATTTTACAACTTGATAAGTAAACAACAGTGACAGGAAGTTTTATAACATCATCAACATACACCAAGTGGATTAAATACGTATTTTTGAAGCTAACTCAAGAACTAGCCAAGCATAGTTAATAAAATATATAGTGTATATATTCATACTTAAAATATTTTAAGGGAAACATCTATAGGTGTTAAAGAAGTAACGAATTTTTTTTGTCAATTTTTTTAAGTAAATATTAATTTTAAAATTACTATATTACTATTACTAGATATCTATATCTATACATATAATAAAATTGTAGAAAAGTGGTGTCTGTACAATGGAAATATATTTAAAAAAAATAGCAGGGGTTGTTATTATATCGATGCCGAACCCGAAATTGTAATTATTTTTTTTTTGTCTGTTTGTCGGTTTGTCTGTTTGTCTGTGTGTTTGTGCACGCTAATATCAGAAACGGCTTATTCGATTAAGATGCAATTTTCACTAATATATTGTAGTAAGCTTCACTTAACATTTAGTGTTTATTTCATGTCAATCGGTTCATAAATAAAAAAGTTATGTCAATTTAAAGAATCACGGCGAACATTTTTGTTAAGGTATTCTATCAGAGTACGTACACGCCTCGCACCTGCGTGTCCGTGGCTATATAAAGCGCGCTGAGAGCCGCGCCGCTAACCCCCCGACCCTTGCCCGCTGAAGTGCCAGCCCGCGCCGTAGCTGAGCCTGTAGCTTTAAATTCCCCGACTGAGACCTCTGAGTTTGTTTCGGCCTTTCTTCTCAGAGATAGTCCTAGGAAACGCCGCGCTCATCAAAGCATTAATAATACTAATTCGATCCAGCCGGTCCCCTTGCTGCCCTCTCCCAGCGACGCCCTAAGCCGAGGTTCGTACCCCACAGGGGGTGCCCTTAGCGTGCAGTCACTTAGTTTTAATCTAGATGTAGCCCTGGCTGGAGGCTTTAAGAATTCTTAAGGCAACCACAGCATAGTCCTGTTGTAGTCACGACCTCTCAAGGTCAACTACGAGATGCCATTCATAAAAATAAAAAAAAACGCGCCGCTGCCATAAGGATTCAGTTATTCGTAGCGAACGCACGTATCCTGGAGAGTATAGACGAATTCGATAATTGCGATTCACTTGAATACTGACTGTTTGCATATTTCATTTATTTATATTTTAGGGTTTGTAGGTTAGGTTCTTTTTCTTAATTTTCTTTAAAATTTTGTAAATAAATATTGTAAGTACTTGGTATAGGCGGTTCTTTCCTTGATTTTTGGGTATTTACTTATCTTAATTTTTATTTAGGGTTTGTAAATAAATATTGTAAGCATTTGTTATAGGTTAGGCATTTCTTTCATTGATTTTCGGTATACTTAATTAATTTGTAATTCACCTAAATTAATTTGTATTTAGGGTTTGTATATAAATATTATAAGTATTTGGTATAGGTTAGGCATTTCTTTTCTTGATTTTCTTTATTAAGTATAAGTTCATTAGCTCAGGTTAGTAATAAATTTTGTCTAGCAATTCTTTTGTTTTATAAAGTTAGTACATACGTTTGGTTTACACGTCTTAATAACACTTATTACTTACCTAAACTGTGATAATTTTAGACTGTATAATAATCTGTAAGTATTTATAATTTAATTATAATATAACTGTATGTTAAGTAGTAAGTACTATTTTATTGTAAGAATGCCTCGAAGAAGATCCAACCTCTCCAAATATAGCAGAAATACTAAAAGGATGAAATTAGTTCGATCACAGGAATCTGAGGAACGTCGTGAGGCAAGGCTCTCTGCAACTCGAGAACATCAGACTAGGTTTCGTGCTGCAGAAACTTCGACTCAGCGAGAATCTCGACTGAGTTCAAATCGTTCTCGAATGATGACAACTCGAAATAGGGAAAACGGGGAACAACGAAAGGCACGTTTATCTGTCGATCGCGAAGCTCACGCGCTATCGCGTGAGTCTGAGACTTCTGCGAACCCATAATGCTACTTAGAAATTTAAGCCCCCCAAATTTTTGCAATGGCACCAGGTTAAAAGTGACCAATTTACAACGAAATCTGATAGAAGCAGAGATTTTAACAGGGTGTGGAAAAGGTGAAAGTGTTTTCATTCGGATTCCTCTCATTCCAAACAATTTTCCATTTAGTTTTAAACGAGTCCAGTTTCCAGTCGGCCTATGTTTTGCGATGACAATTAATAAAGCCCAAGGTCAGACGCTGAAAGTGTGGGTGTAGATCTAAGTATCAGCTGTTTCTCGCATGGTCAGTTGTATGTGGCTCTGTCACGGGTTAGCAATCCTAGGAGCCTGTATGCTTTCATCCCCAAAGGCCATACGTCAAATATCGTATACAGAGAAGCATTACTGTAAAGTAAATTTTTAGCTACCCAAACGACGGTATATGTAATTCAAAATATGCTGCCCGAAAAGTCGCTATTCCACGCGGACGAAGTCGCGGGCACAGCTAGTTTAGCATAAAATCTTAACTCCGCTTCAATGGCAATTTTACCTAGACCCTAGCGTAATGGATGTGAAAAAATAAGGAGCCAGTAGTACCTATATAAGTAAGTCAAGTTTTTTTTTTTTAATATTGATCTTAAATGTTTCTATGGCTTCTTTACCACCCATGATGTTTCTTTTAAAATATTTCGTGTATGAATAGATTGTTTGCTAATAGCGATGAATATACTCGTACAGTCAGCAAAGGAGATAAGTAACGTCGTCGGATATAGTTGATGTTTAGTAAGAAACTGATGGATGTTTTGGAATGAAATTTAATTTGCTACATGAACTGTTTGTTTTCTATTAACTAAATTAAGTTGATTCGAAAACATGGCATCGGTTTCTTACTAAACTTCAACTATATCCGACGACCCTGGGGGCCTACTCCGAAGTGCAAAGTGCGAATGTTCGGATCGGACCGACACATGGCCGAACCGAATATTATTGAAAAATGCGAAAAAAGTTCGGATCGGCTCAGTTGGGTCCGGACCATAGTCAATATTCGAAAGAGTGTAGGTAGGCGTGTAGGATCGGAACCGACCGAACCAAATAGTAACTTCGTAGCAGGAAACGGCCGAACATTCGGCCGATACTACTTCGGAGTAGACCCCCTCGTTACTTATATCTTTTGCTGACCGTACATACAAAAAAAAAAAACACAGACGAACATACAACCTTCTCCTTTTTTGAAGTCATTTAAAAATATATGTTATATCGAGGCCTACGCTGCAAAGGTGTGTTAACTTGAGACGTTTATCTACTTATAATGCTTTGTTATTAATACAGAACCATCCGGAGGTGGTAGAAGCAGCTAGAGAAGGCTTGAAGAAATATGGCGCAGGACTCAGTTCTGTTCGGTTCATTTGCGGCACGCAAACAATACACAAGGTAAGATATCACAGAAAGTGATAACCGTCTATTCTATAAAAATCTCACCGTGACAAACTTATGTGAAGTGTGCGTTTGAAGTGATCTGTCATTCCACCAGCAGTGCGATTCTGTAATCATCTCACCGTGATGAGCTGTCATTCCAATTAATGCTAGGGATTAATACTATTGACAGCTCACTCTAATAAGTTCACTTCACCTAACTTTTCACGGTGAGATTTTTCCAGAATCGATCGGCTGATGCTAGGGATTGGCAATATTGACAGTAGTGCTATTCTGTAAAGATCTCACCGTGAAAATTTTGGTGAAGTGAGCTGCAATCAGCAGTGCGATTCTGTAACCATCTCACCGTGAAAACTTAGGTGAAGTGAGCTGTCATTCCAAAAAATGCTAGGGATTGACACTACTGACAACTAACATCAAGCTCACTTCACTTGAGTTTTCACGGTGACATTTTTACAGAATCTACCGGCTGGAGGATTGACAGCTCACTCCAAGCTCACTTCACCTTAGTTTTCACGGTGAGATATTAACAGAAAAGCACTACTGTCAATATTGTCAATCCCTAGCATCAGCCGATCGATTCTGGAAAAATCTCACCGTGAAAAGTTAGGTGAAGTGAACTTATTAGACCACCCACTGTATGTTTTGTAGTGATATTTGTATTTTTTGTTAGGTATTTTTTTCTGGTGTACAATAAAGTATATATAACTAAATAAATAAATAAGGATATTTTTATGGTTGCCTCGTTTGGATGTAAATGCGACTTCTAAGCATCTTAATTCCTAATACAACCGACCTAGCAGCGGGTTCTATAAGCAATTACTCCATTAGACTCCATAGGTACTAAGTGCTACAAGACATGGACCAGTGTCCTGTTAAGTTTTTTTGTTGAGAACCTGTTTTCATTCGGTGCTATCGCGTTTATTTTTTTAACAGCTTATCAATTTAGCATGTAGGTAAGGAGGTAAGGATAATGCAAGCAGTATCCTTGTTCATGCATTCGTTTTGTAATTTGCGTGCGAATAAAAGTCGTCTCGCTGTAGGTTTATCGAACTTACCACTACGGTTTGTAACCGTAGTGGTAAGTTCGGTAAACCTACTTGAAAAGACCTTGCAAAATTCATCACAAAAAAACATTCAAGTATATTGTTGAACAAAAAATGCAACCTAATGCCAAAGTTCAAAATGAAAAAGTCTATTTATTAACTCATTCGAGGCCTTAAAAAAAGTCATAGATTTACATTTGGTAGCTCAATGTTTTTTATTTCACTTAGGTATTTTTAAGAATTTGAAAAATATAATCTAAGGAAGAAATATTTAGTGAATAGTCTACATTTGCGTGATGTTTAGTGTGTTCTCTTTTTGTTTGTTATCTAGTAGGTACTAGTTGTTTTAGTAATAAGTACAGCCTCTTCATTCTCTTATTATTCTCTTACTGTCTTCTTCTTTGTGTTTTTGTAACGTGAATGTTCTGTCTTCACTGTATCATTAACCTAGGTAATCTGTGGAAACGTTGTGGATTGTACATTTACCCACTTCCAATGTAATGTTAGACGTAATATATAATGTA
This sequence comes from Apamea sordens, assembly GCA_945859715.1. Classification (NCBI taxonomy): domain Eukaryota; kingdom Metazoa; phylum Arthropoda; class Insecta; order Lepidoptera; family Noctuidae; genus Apamea; species Apamea sordens. The sequence continues at coordinate 7,454,799 of OX244002.1, forward strand.
CAATTGTTTGATTTCCCTAACAAAATAAATAAATTTTTCCATAGGAGCTAGAGAACCGTTTAGCCAAGTTCCATGATCGCGAGGATGCGATCCTGTACGCGTCCTGCTTCGACGCCAACGCTGGTCTCTTCGAGTCCATGCTGACGCCTGAAGACGCCGTGTTCTCCGACTCGTTGAACCATGCCTCCATCATTGACGGCATCAGATTGTGCAAGGCGCAGAAGTTCCGGTATCCTCATAGAGATCTGAACGGTTAGTTGTTAAAGACATGAATGACACAGCCTACTTAGATGCTTCAAAAACATAGATGTTTAACTATTCTATAAAATAAACCTATCATTCTTATTATTAAGTTTATAGAATCGTTAAACATAATTAAATTACTTGTCGAGCGCACATTTGAACCTAAATTCCGCCTTACGACTTCTCTTGTAAAACTACTGAGACATCACACACTATTACTGCCACCAAGCAGCGAAGCTGAATTCCGGTGTACAGGCACCACTAGGAGTAACCCCTAGCAATTTTACACGTGGACTATCCATTGCACTTTCTATATCAACAGAATCGCACACTCCATCCGTAAAGTGATCAAATATCCATAGGTCTCTGACGTGATATATGCCTTCAAACCTTGATTTAATATAGTGGTTGTATGACCAAAATCAAAACATCCAATTGAAATGAGGGTTGAGATTGGCACAACCTGAGGGAATGAGGCCTGTACTATGGGTAAAGGCAGGCTGAGGATGATGATAAATCTAAAGAAGATTTGATTCTGCATTTCTTCGTTACACTTCCTAATGTTCCATCATCTCTATTTTACAGAACTAGAGCACCTCCTGGCTCACAGCGAGGCTCGGATCAAGCTGATCGTCACCGATGGCGTGTTCTCAATGGACGGTACCGTGGCACCGATACAGGGGCTACGGGATTTGGCTGACAAATACCGTACCTTACTGGCTGTGGATGACAGTCATGCTACTGGATTCTTCGGGGAGACTGGCCGGTAAGTTGGGAGCTGTAAATTCTCCGAATGTGACGTTAGTGGATATCACGCACCTCCACTGCTTTGTCATGTATGTTTATTATATAGACATTTTTGTGTAGGCGCGTGCAGCAGTGCGATTCTGTAACGATCTCACCGTGAAAACTTAAGTGAAGTGAGCGTGGAGTGAGCTGTCATTCCAAATAATGCTAGGGATTGACACTACTGACAACTCACATCAAGCTTGAGTTTTCACGGTGAGATTTTTACAGAATCGACCGGCAGTTTGTTTTATGTGATTTGATTCGTTTTAAAAACGTTGACTGCCAGACACAATAGAAAATCTATTGTTGGCGGTCACCGGTGACCGCGGTGGCAGTTAATGCCTTAAATGGCGAGATCTAGATACACGAGAGATGCATCACTCAAGAATAGATACATCTTTCAAGAATTCAAGAAGCAACAGCTTTCTGTTCGCAATTCGCATTGCTGTCGAAAGTCGAAGCAACTATTAGGAAGTCCCAAATTACGATTCATTGCTACAATGGTTTAAACTATACAGGGTCAAAATAAATTAACTAGAGAAACTCCGCAGACGAGATAGGTATCTATATCTAAACAAGATATAACAAAAAAGAAGTTAAGTAATTTGTTGATTTTTTTTGTGTGCTTTGTTCATCGACCGCAGTTATTGTTTGAAAGGTACTTAAAACATCAGTTTAATTTTTTTTTGTGTATGATTCATTGGAGTATCGATATAAACACAATAAAACAAAAGAAAACAGATTTTCTCAACTCATACTGCAAGTAACAACACTCCCAGCGGTCTTTGACCTCCAAAAAAAAACATAAAAATTTTTATACTTTTTTTTTATCGTATTTAGATATCGATACCTAACGCATTTTTGCAGAGTTTCGCTAGCTAATTTAATTTGAACTTGTAAAGGTTATGTTTGAAATTTTTTTACACCATCTGAATTATATGAATGACGATCTCAGTTACGCAAAATTTATGAATATTTAACCATCTAATTAGTTTTGATCGATGCGTTCTTATCGCAGTAAATGCATAATGATTTCAATTCTACGCTGCATACTGCATCAAGGTTGACTGACTATCGTTTTGAATTCTTATCCTAAGTTCGAGTTCAGGTTAATAATATCGCATACAAGTTAATAAGATGGAATTGGAGCATTTTTCTTCTTGACTGAACGGTAAATTATTACGGTTTAGTGCAAATACTTTTGTAATAACATAGATGAAAATCTATTAAAGTTTGACAGATTGTAGTACCTTGATGTGCTGGCTGGCCGTGACTGTACAGTCGGTCCGGTTGACTGTCAGGCCCAAGTACACACGGGCCGGTTTTTGCCGCGCCAAATTTTTTACGAACAAAAGTATGTATACACTCGGCTTTTTTCAAAAGCGATTTACTCCTTTATTTTTTCATAAAATTTTATGTTGTCACGAACATAGCATTTTCGAACCCATAAGTTTATGTAATGTGTCGTATTTCAACGTTGCATTCGTTATAAATCACGAAAATATCGCAATTGAAAGTGGCCAAGCGTTGACATATTGGTGCTCGTGACTGTACCTACTGGATTTTCAACGCACAGCTTAGCGCCGAGAGTTTAAAATCCTAGTGTTTTTTGACGCGCTGGGACGCAGCCTGTTGGATTCTCAATGCTCGGCTCAACACCGAGAGTTGAAAATCCCGCCGCGATATTTGTACCTCCGTGCAACGTGGGCTTGCATTACAAAAACCGCCCTTATTGCTACGACATAAAGACGCTTTCAAGGTCAATATGCTACCATATTGCCGTGCGGCTGACCATAATACCTAATAATTACCGTTTATACAAAATTGCTCCGTTTGTATTCATTTTGTACATAATTCAAGGTCTGTTTGAGACGGTGGCATTTTCTGAATAAGAGGTTTGCTCTTGTTATTAAACATGTATACATTTTCCTTATTTCAATCATATCTACACGTGTTCAGCTGGTCCAACAAGTAGGTATATATTCATGGACTTTTCAGTATATTTATAAATACTTGGTTAGACCTTCACTTTTAGTAGACCCTAAGTATACACCTATAGTTCGTTTTTTAATCTCACAAACTAATCTGACAGGGTTAAATTCAACCTTCTTTAAGTAAATAACGCAAACACAAAAGACTTAAGAGTGAGTTGCATCAACTAACTATAGCGATAACCAATGTTTTGACAGCCTTCAAATCTCCGGTTTAAGCGAAATTCGGGTTGCATCATTTTGATAATGGTTATAATGACGTCATAAATAACTATAACAAGCAATTATAACGATAATCATTGCTTTGACAGCCGTCAAATCTCCGGTTAAGCGAAATTCGGGTTGCATCATTTTGACAATTGTCATAATTGACAAAAAAACGTCACAAATAACTATAACATTAATCGCCCAACTTTGGGCGGTTAAGGGCTATAGTTACGGTTTGTGTCACCATTTTTTTGGCGTTTGGCATTGAATTCCTTTTCAGTGTGGTCCCATGCTTGTTTTTTTGGTGTTTTGTGCTAGTCTCGTCTGTTCTTTGCACAACAAAAATGTGTTTTTCTGCAAAGATTTGTAATCTAGTAACTTCTACGTTGCTAAAATTAACACCTCAGTGCAATCATCATATTTGTTCCATAAGCACAATCAGCCTTTATTGTTTCCACTGCTGTGACACAGGCAGTGGCTGTGGGAGGGCACTCCCGCCCACCAAGAAGAAGCCTGTGTCACAGCAGTGGGCCGCACTGGGCCCGCGTGGTGGATTACATTGCGGCCCACTAGCCGCAACGTAATCCACCACGCGGGCCCAGTGCGGGTTGGTAGATATCACATGACTTCGATTTTTAGCTCTAGGACACGCCGGTTTCCTCGCAATGTTTTCCTTAACCGTTTTGAGAGAAGTGGTGATGAAACAATTTACACAAAGTAAAGTGCCTCTCTGGGTTTGAACCTACGATCTACAAGCTGTAAGTCGCAGCTGTTACAACGGAGCCGCCAGTGCTCAGCGATAAATAGTAGGATTAAAGGGTGTTAAGAATGGTCTAAAATCAAACATCACATAGTATATATAACAAAGCATTTTTATTACTGTAAGCGCCAGATGAGTTAGAAGTAGGTAATATTTCATCTAAAGAAGATGCAGGTCGCTCCACCGATAAAAACTTAAATACCGCACGCTCCACATTAGGTACATGTGCACTACAGCCAACAGTACCAACGTCTGCCCACCAAACAGTTATCCAGCAAGAGCAGCTTGCTGTTAGAAATTGATGTTATCGATCGATATAAACGTATTCTAACTAATATTATTATTGTTCTTTTTGGTGTGCTGGAATCCACTGCAAAATAATTTCTTTCCCGCAGTCATCAGGCACAGTATGCGTTTGTTGTGAAAATCGACATAGAACAATCGGCACATCTGCAGCAGTCTCGAGAAAAGTCTTCGCACATTGCGTTGAAATCTTACTGAACAATAAAATTAACACAACATCCTTCTGGAGTAAATGCTCTAATGCTGTAATGCATCTTCCAATAACGCAATCCTTCAATTACATACCTACAGGAAAACAGAAATATCAATTTCATGCAATTCGAAAGAAACGGAAAAATAAAATGAATTTTATTCTCACTTGACACGTCTTGTCTTTCTGACAGTGTCAGATAGTGATGCGGCTCGATTTTATTTACCTCGTTACTCGAGTAAATAAAAGACAATTTTCTCTCGAGGTGCCACTCGATGTAGTCACGATTAGATAAATATCACCAACTGGCAGTGTTGGTGATATTTATCTAATCACTAGTTAACTGTCATTCTTCGATAATAAACGTAGGAATAGATATATTTCGTGTAATAAACCGTCAAAATACTGTGATGTACAGTCACAGAGTTTTAATAAGAGAAAATACATGTTCTATGGGTTAGTGCTGACAGTTGATAAAGTGTAATATTTTGTCATTAAAATCGTCATTGATTATCAGATCAACCTGATAATCAGTGGAATCTGAGTAGGACATAACGCTTTTTACAAAGTCGAACAAAGACAATCTTAGCCGAATGTCACACCGATGTACCAATGCAGAACGGTTACTGTATTTTGGATATTACGATACGATTCTTTTCTTGAAGTTATTTTTGTGTACGTTTCAAACGTACGAAGCAACAACCAACTTGAATTGAGTTTTCGAATTACATAATAGAGACATCGAGTCCATTTATGACTGAGTAACATTACTAGAGCCAACAAAAGAAAACGTCAAGCGACGATGACAACAAGCTTGAAATGTTGCCCTTGTCAAAAAAATTACCCAACTTTAACGAAAAGAGTTCCTGGAAGGATTTGAGGGAGGCCTTTTAGGTTAACAAAAAAAATATATATTATGAATATGGATAGTATTTATTTTATTACTTAATAAAAACAGTTTTGGTTACCACCTCAGACTGTGACATATATAATATGTTTTCATATTTGAAAACACGTTGCGTTTAAGGAATAATCCTACCGAAAAAATAAGTTTGATCTTGGTTATTTTTGAAAGTGTGATGACAACAAGCTTGAAGTGTTGTTCCTGTCAAAAAAATTACCCACGAACATTTTGGGGAAATAAGACCTCTTATCACTTGTCACCCTTTTAACTTTAACTTTTTACATTTTACATAATTGGTGCAACAACAGATAGTTAGGGTGAGTTGCATCAAAAGCTCCGTTATAGTTACATCAAAGTGAATTTTAATTTTAACATTAAGCATGACCATAAAATCTAACTATCCGTTGTTGCACCAATTATGTAAAATGTAAAAAGTTAAAGTTAAAAGGGTGACAAGTGATAAGAGGTCTTATTTCCCCAAAATGTTCGTGGGTAATTTTTTTGACAGGAACAACACTTCAAGCTTGTTGTCATCACACTTTCAAAAATAACCAAGATCAAACTTATTTTTTCGGTAGGATTATTCCTTAAACGCAACGTGTTTTCAAATATGAAAACATATTATATATGTCACAGTCTGAGGTGGTAACCAAAACTGTTTTTATTAAGTAATAAAATAAATACTATCCATATTCATAATATATATTTTTTTTGTTAACCTAAAAGGCCTCCCTCAAATCCTTCCAGGAACTCTTTTCGTTAAAGTTGGGTAATTTTTTTGACAAGGGCAACATTTCAAGCTTGTTGTCATCGTCGCTTGACGTTTTCTTTTGTTGGCTCTAGTGATGTTACTCAGTCATAAATGGACTCGATGTCTCTATTATGTAATTCGAAAACTCAATTCAAGTTGGTTGTTGCTTCGTACGTTTGAAACGTACACAAAAATAACTTCAAGAAAAGAATCGTATCGTAATATCCAAAATACAGTAACCGTTCTGCATTGGTACATCGGTGTGACATTCGGCTAAGATTGTCTTTGTTCGACTTTGTAAAAAGCGTTATGTCCTACTCAGATTCCACTGATTATCAGGTTGATCTGATAATCAATGACGATTTTAATGACAAAATATTACACTTTATCAACTGTCAGCACTAACCCATAGAACATGTATTTTCTCTTATTAAAACTCTGTGACTGTACATCACAGTATTTTGACGGTTTATTACACGAAATATATCTATTCCTACGTTTATTATCGAAGAATGACAGTTAACTAGTGATTAGATAAATATCACCAACACTGCCAGTTGGTGATATTTATCTAATCGTGACTACATCGAGTGGCACCTCGAGAGAAAATTGTCTTTTATTTACTCGAGTAACGAGGTAAATAAAATCGAGCCGCATCACTATCTGACACTGTCAGAAAGACAAGACGTGTCAAGTGAGAATAAAATTCATTTTATTTTTCCGTTTCTTTCGAATTGCATGAAATTGATATTTCTGTTTTCCTGTATGTAATTGAAGGATTGCGTTATTGGAAGATGCATTACAGCATTAGAGCATTTACTCCAGAAGGATGTTGTGTTAATTTTATTGTTCAGTAAGATTTCAACGCAATGTGCGAAGACTTTTCTCGAGACTGCTGCAGATGTGCCGATTGTTCTATGTCGATTTTCACAACAAACGCATACTGTGCCTGATGACTGCGGGAAAGAAATTATTTTGCAGTGGATTCCAGCACACCAAAAAGAACAATAATAATATTAGTTAGAATACGTTTATATCGATCGATAACATCAATTTCTAACAGCAAGCTGCTCTTGCTGGATAACTGTTTGGTGGGCAGACGTTGGTACTGTTGGCTGTAGTGCACATGTACCTAATGTGGAGCGTGCGGTATTTAAGTTTTTATCGGTGGAGCGACCTGCATCTTCTTTAGATGAAATATTACCTACTTCTAACTCATCTGGCGCTTACAGTAATAAAAATGCTTTGTTATATATACTATGTGATGTTTGATTTTAGACCATTCTTAACACCCTTTAATCCTACTATTTATCGCTGAGCACTGGCGGCTCCGTTGTAACAGCTGCGACTTACAGCTTGTAGATCGTAGGTTCAAACCCAGAGAGGCACTTTACTTTGTGTAAATTGTTTCATCACCACTTCTCTCAAAACGGTTAAGGAAAACATTGCGAGGAAACCGGCGTGTCCTAGAGCTAAAAATCGAAGTCATGTGATATCTACCAACCCGCACTGGGCCCGCGTGGTGGATTACGTTGCGGCTAGTGGGCCGCAATGTAATCCACCACGCGGGCCCAGTGCGGCCCACTGCTGTGACACAGGCTTCTTCTTGGTGGGCGGGAGTGCCCTCCCACAGCCACTGCCTGTGTCACAGCAGTGGAAACAATAAAGGCTGATTGTGCTTATGGAACAAATATGATGATTGCACTGAGGTGTTAATTTTAGCAACGTAGAAGTTACTAGATTACAAATCTTTGCAGAAAAACACATTTTTGTTGTGCAAAGAACAGACGAGACTAGCACAAAACACCAAAAAAACAAGCATGGGACCACACTGAAAAGGAATTCAATGCCAAACGCCAAAAAAATGGTGACACAAACCGTAACTATAGCCCTTAACCGCCCAAAGTTGGGCGATTAATGTTATAGTTATTTGTGACGTTTTTTTGTCAATTATGACAATTGTCAAAATGATGCAACCAGAATTTCGCTTAACCGGAGATTTGACGGCTGTCAAAGCAATGATTATCGTTATAATTGCTTGTTATAGTTATTTATGACGTCATTATAACCATTATCAAAATGATGCAACCCGAATTTCGCTTAAACCGGAGATTTGAAGGCTGTCAAAACATTGGTTATCGCTATAGTTAGTTGATGCAACTCACTCTTAGATTTTATGGTCATGCTTATTGTTAAAATTAAAATTCACTTTGATGTAACTATAACGGAGCTTTTGATGCAACTCACCCTTAATGTCATATTAGTATGTGGGAAAAAAACGAACTATAGGTAGGTACTGCTAATTATGCAGCTACGTGCTAGGTGCTTACCAGGTACCTACTTGAAAATGCAATCTCATTCCAAACAAAAGTGGCTGTAATACTTTATGGTAATTACATGCCGAAGATGCCACTGCGATTCCTCGCGGTCGCGGTTTAGCTCGCTATCTCGATGTCACCTCCATGTAAAACAAACGTATGCTAACAGTAACAGCTAATAGACAGACACACACGCACATGCCGAAAGGATTCTCTGTGATACATCATGGGCTGCTATTAATATTAATAAATAATTCTGTTAGGGTCAACTCACACCGAAAGAGCGGCGAAGGGCAGCGAAGCGGAGCGCAGTTTCAGTTTCATATGAATTTTAACTTTATTATCATTACCATAATACTTATTATCGCATGAGAAACTCGAACGAGTTGCGCGGATGCCCGCGGCGCCGCAGGAATTCCGGGGAATTGATATTCATGCGATAATAAGTATTATGATAATGATAATAAAGTTAAAATTCATATGAAACTGAAACTGCGGTCCGCTTCGCTGCCCTTCGCCGCTCTTTCGGTGTGAGTTGACCCTTAGAATGTTCCACTAACCCCCCTTTTAATCTGTGCCTTCTCCAAATATTGCTCAGGGATGGCCCACACAGGTAGGTACACCTACGAAGGTATACCTACGCTCTTAGATTAACTTGTGAAGCAGATATTAATATAACACACAAATATATATTTTTTTAATTCATCTAGTGGATAAAGACTTTGCGGGTGCTGTTGCCATTAATCTTGGTCTATTAAATTCTTATATTTTTCTGATTACTCATTCAAAGCTATTACAAACCTCATCTGGATTAGTCTGAAATGTCCTTTTCTTTCTTCCAGGGGTACAGAAGAATACTGTGGCGCCTTGGGCGCGGCAGACATCATCTGTTCGACCCTGGGCAAGGCAGTGAGCGGGGCAGCCGGCGGTTACACCACGGGGCCCAAAGAACTCATCACTTTGCTGAGGAACGTATCCAGACCATACTTGTTCTCTAACTCACCACCGCCGTCTGTGGTCTGTGCTTCGATAAAGGTACGGAGATGTTGCCGTTTTGTATGTTTTTAGGTGTACAGACTTATAATGTCATTGGTGTACAGGGTCAAATTTAGTTAGCTAGCGAAACTGCATAGACGGGATGGATGGGTTTCCATTATCCATTATCTAAACATGATAAAGCAAAAAGAACATGGTTTCTTCTTTTGGGGTAAGGGACCGCTCTTTCAATATCAGTTTTAAAAACTGTTTTTTTTTTTCTTAAAACTTGAGCTACGTGATGGAAAAAAAACCACATGCAATCATATTTTTTTGTTTGTTTCGTTAGGTACCTACCTAATTTAATTTGACCTTGTATTTCGCGATTACAAAAAGACACTATAAGGGACCGATTCTCCAAAAACATCACTAATATCTTTTATTTTCACTACTGTCTGCACCAGCTGCGGCTATGGTCAGGGTTGTCTGACGTCAAATCTGCTTGAAGTTTTTTTTTTTTTCAACTATAAAGTACTTACCGGTCGCCTCTTGAAGAAGTCGATGGCGAAATAATAGAGAAATAGTGTCCTTTGTTTTTGAATTTATTTGTATAGTAAGTTAGTTAGTCATTTAATTTAGTATTTAGTGTAAATAGTTAGTTATGTAAACATACAATGAAAGTTCTTCTGTCAAAGTAGGTATATTGTTTTTCGACTTCTCGACAGTGGCGCAGAAAAGCGAATTTTGAGAGTTCCTGATCGTGAAACAAAAAACTCACGATAATGTCCCAAGTATCTCGAAAGATGTATCAAACCTTACCTTCTTCTATTTCAGTCCCTAGACCTCGTAGAACAAAGCGGAGACCTCCGCCAACGTCTTCGAGACAACACCAAAGCCTTCCGCGAAGGTATGAAATCAGTCGGACTGACCGTGGCGGGCGACGAGCATCCCATCTGTCCTGTCATGGTGGGCGAGGCGCCGCTAGCAGCGGAACTTGCTTCTAACATGCTTAGTAAGTAATCTACCGAATCAATAAAAATCTTAATTCATTCATTCACTGACAGACAATACTTAGTCCTCCAGACCTTTCAGCCATGGCGGCCAATATCAACGGACACACTATAATATTATAGTGCACCCGTGTGTGTGCAGACACAAAGTACACTCCCTTTTCCCCCACTCTCATAGTCCTCAGGGATGGCAATCCGACACACGGCCGGGCAATGAAAGAAAGAAAGAAAAAGTATTTATTGCAACTCGTACAGGATCATAAACTAAACTAAACACAGTTAAAAATAAAAATAAAACAAATTGTACAAAAAAGTAACAAAAGGAAAAAAATGAAACAGAAAGTCCTATACGAGGCCAAAAGGCTCCTATCTCAGCATGATGCTTCGACATTTAAAAAATAAATGACGTAGTGCAGCCAGTCTATTCTGTAAAAATCTCACCGTGAAACTTAGGTGAAGTGAGATTAAAGTGAGCTGTCATTAGTGTCAATCCCTATAGCATCAGGTGGACACCTAACTACAAGCTCACTTCACTTAAGTTTTCACGGTGAGATTTTTACAGAATAGATCGGCTGGTATTCTGATAGGGCCCGCTGTGATGTTACGGGCAATCACAGTAATAAATAAATAATAAAATAGATATAATATTAATGCGATGCGATGTGGTGGGTCGGGAGAACAAGAAATTTCTCGCGGACAGAAGCTATTAAATTATTATCATAACATAACATATACCTAACCCCTAATTGTATCCCCAAAGGGTTGTGCAGACCTATAGTACAGACGCCAGCAGGTCAAGCTACCCGAAACTGTCAAATTTTCCCAATCAACTTTGAACCTTAATGTTTTAGCAATAAAGTTGAAAATCTATTAAAGAAATTTGACAGATTGTAGTAGCTTGATGTGCTGGCGTCTGTACACTCAGATTTCGCCAGTTATGTTTTAGGTCCCATGTAATGAATAGGGGGCGAACCTATTGCCATCAAAACCGGACTCTGGGCTGCTACTGGAAAATTCCAGATAGCAAAAGTCCAATAACACTCTGCCCGACCTGGGAATCAAACCCAGGAAGGACCTCTTGCTCCGAAATAGCGCTTGCAACCAACGAGGCAGTTGTAATATACTAGCTACGCCCCGCGGTTTCACCCGCATAAGTTTCGATCCCGTGGGAATATGTGTTAATCCTGGTTATAAACTATCTGTGTGCCAAATTTCATCCAAGTCCGTTCAGTAGTTTTGGCGTGAAAGAGTAACAAACATCCATCCATAAGGTCAGGTGGGGTAACTGAAACATACTTTACTTTTAATTTTACATAAACAGCTCTAGCACAGTAATATGAGTCGCATTTATAATAACGATTGATGCGAACTACTCTTCCTTTAATCGGTCATCTATGATACGAGTTCTAAGCTCTATAGTCGTTCTTAAATCGATAAAATCATCGAATTTAAGCAGACTGTGGTTTTGTTTCACTTCCCCCGTGTATGGGGTAAGTGAAACTGTCGCCATAATATGTATAATATTGAGCCTGCGAAACTAATAAAAGGGCTAAAATGACGTGTCAAAATGCTTTTATCTAATATGAGTTGTATTTCGTCGGAATAAGTTTTAATTTAGGATATACACTTAAAAAATGTAATTTGGGGTAAGTGAAACGTAGTCACGGTGGTCAGGGGTACTGAACCAGTGCAAAAATCGAACAAAAATTTACAACTAAAATAAAATTGCGAAAAGATTATAAAACATATCATTGTGTTTATTTAGGTGCTCATTGAACAAATTCAAGTTTTCTTACTTAATTCACTTATAATTATGTAAGTAGTATGTAGTAGATTTATTTTAGATTTGTCGTCTAAAATAAATAAAAAATTAAACTCAAATAACAATAAAATATATTATAATATAATATTGCATTTTGCAGTTTTTCATCAGAGTAAGCAGCTTTATTAGTTTTCCGAATGTAATTTCGAGGAATGTTTTACAAGACCTGGAAAAAATCCGATTATAACATAAATGAATTAAATTAACTTCTCCGTTAAGTTAACAACTCTAAAAATAGTTTATCAAAAAACTGTCATAAAAAGTTTATAAGTTTTGTTTGTACAATGATTAATTGCTGTATATAAAAATATAATAATTATTTTGTTTATTGATGGCTCTACCGAATAATATTGGAGGTCCTCGAACAGTTTTTTGATTTTTTGTCGGTTTGTTCGGGATTCTTGCAAAAACTACCTGCAATTTTAATAAAAGTAAACAAGTACCTCGTAGTTCGACTAAAAACTGATAAATGTTTGGTCAAAATCTATTGGTTAGGTTACCTTCTGAACGAAATGCAAAGATGATAAACAATAAATTAAGTACCTAGTAAAACTAAACATTTTACGCGAGATTACCAAAAAAAATGTTTGTAAACTCTGGCACGGGGGAAGTGGGCCATATGTTTCACTTACCCCGGCCATCACTGTTTCACTTTCCCCAATCAGTACTTTTCGAGCTTAGAATTTCTACAACTTATAATTCAATTGCCTGCACGTTTAAGCTAAAAAAATCTATTAGAACATGAAATCTACAGTTTGAATACGTTCCTTACCTATAAAAATCTTCAAAAACACTATTAAATTGCTTGACACCAACGAAAAGATTAGGCACGTCCAACTCGTGTTTTGAAGTTCCAAAGATGTCAGATTTCTTTTTTTTATATAACCTTATAGAACTATCGTAGCGACAACTGTGCTAGAGCATTGAAACCTCTTCGTCGATCCTGCTTTATCGACCGATCACTATTAGAGCTGAACTCTATAGCTAAATAGATAGGGTTGGGTGTTTCACTTACCCCTTCGTTTCACTTACCCCACCTGACCTTACAAACTTTCGCGTTTATAATCTTAGTAGGATAAGTCTGAAATCGCCAATCCGTCTTATGGTGGATACTCCAAGGTAGCCCGCGAAATTCAAATTTTCTTACGTTTTTTGCAATTTGCTGGTCAGTACTAAGTTGTACGTTGATTAAAATATGATTCGCGGCCGTAACAAATATGTATTTACAGAATTATAATCATTAGAATCAGTAATACATCTTGTTAAGTTAGCATAATCCTAAAATGTCAAGATTTCATGAAATAGTCATTCAGTAGGATTACTTGATCTTAGAGAGTTATGTTGATGACTTTAATGATTATAATTCTGTAATACATATTTGTTACGGCCGCGAATCATATTTTAATCAACATACCTACAACTTAGTACTGACCAGCAAATTGCAAAAAACGTAAGAAAATTTGAATTTCGCGGGCTACCTTGGAGCATCCACCTTAAGCAAGCGTGGTAATCGATGCTCATACCTTCTCGGTATGAGGAGAGGCAATTGGACAGTAATAGGGGTAATATTATTGAATTACACCCTTTATTCTCAGTTCTATGAAGTTCAAATAAGCTCCACATCTGATTTTTCATAGGCAATGGATATTCGAAGTGGATATTTTTCTAGACTTCAAGTTATTAATCCATTTTTTTCTTATTACAATCTTCTTTTGCAGAACGCGGTATCTACGTGGTAGCGTTCAGTTACCCGGTAGTACCGAAGGGCGGCGCGCGCGTGCGCGTGCAGCTGAGTGCGGCGCACACAACGGACGACGTGCAGCGCGCAGTGCACGCGTTTGGAGAGGTCGCGAGGGAAATCGGCATTGTAAAGAAGTAGACTTGTGCAGGGCAATCTCGAGAACTGAGCCTACCACCACCTCTTATTAGCATTATTATTGTAATCTTACTTCAGTGTGGGAAAGAGATGCCTGCATCCCGTATAGCTCCATCTCTATAAGAGCTGGCAATAGACCCTTTGTAATTGCGTTATGCGTAACACACAGTAGCAATGGCTTTTATTTTGGCAGTTCAACAACATTCATTACGTTATTTACGTTGTTGAGCAGACAAATTTTTCGAACATATGAAGCAATGAATTAGCAGTAACCTTCTTCTGATTCAGTTTGTGTTTGAAAATGTGTGACGTTTTCTAGATATAAAATCAATGGATGTTAAAAAAGTGTCTAAATAATTACGTAAAGTTGGCTTTGACCAGTGACTTAAAAATCTGTATATCTTGGTACTTAACTTTACTTTGAAAAACAACAAAACATGATGAAGCAGGTAGCCCAAGTACGGACGGGCGTTTTTTTCGCGACGATGTTTTTTCGCGCAAAGCATTTTCATCGTACTGCTTAGCGCCGAGAGTTGAAAATCCGACAGTGTGTTTTATTGACGCGCTGAGATGCGCTGTTGGATTCCCAATGCTCGGCTTAACATAGAGACCCAGTGCGCGGGAAAATCCCCCCGCGATATTTTTACGTCCGTGTGAACTTGTGGGCTTATAGCTGAAAGCAGATTCGAGCCAATGATGATTAAACCAGTCTTGCAGTGTTGAAAAACAAAATTGAGAGATTTTTTTATCGTATGATGTTTGAATGACAATGTTCTTGAGATCTGTAGGTATCTTGCATCTTGTCTAGCTCAGTACGAACTCCTTATGTATGTAATATTTGTAAATATTCTCAAATCGATTGCTTATGTTTGTATGCATGGAACTATGGGACTGAATCAATAAATGTTTATACTGTTAATGCATTTTAATTTTTCTAACCCCGTCATAATATGATAGTATCGCATCGCCTACCCGCTCTAGCACTTCGTTTTCGAATAGCGTTTTTGTCATTTTTAACCGACGAAAGAAAACGGAGGTTCTCAAGTCGACGCGTACCTATATTTTTTTTTATTTATGACCACGCATAACGTCTTACAGAGTAGTCCGATTGATAATTCTTTTATTATTGGAAAGGGTATAATACCCCAAAGTTGGTCCCATATAAATTTGGAAAATAGGGGTGATTTATTGTTCACTCACAGATTTGAATGCTGAGTTGTGTATTATTACTCTACTCAGTGCCACATATGCCTGCCCATTGTCAAACAATTAGTAGATTATAGCCACAAGAAATTATAAAATAAAAACTTTTTAACAAAAAAATTAAACTGCCGAAAAAACTGAAAAGCAAAAAATAATAAACCTTTTTTATTTAACCTTAATAACTAAGTTCTTAAACTAATGTAAGTAGACCTAAATAATTTTGAGTCGGCGCCGTTTAAATTTAAGGCAATTTAGTGATCTTTGTTTTGGCGCCGACTCAAAATTACTTTTATTTTACTAAGGTAAGTATACTTACATTAGTTTAAGATAAAAAAGGTTTATTATTTTTTCTTTTGTGCTCGGCTCCTAAGGGTTCCTCGCGTGATGTGATGTTCCTAGCGCAAATCAAAATTCTTTTTGCATTTATTTGTTAGTCAAATTGTTGAGGAAGGCTATAACCTCAAAAATTTGACTACAAATGCAAAAAGACTTTTAGAACCGACTCCAGAAACTAGCGCGTTCAAACAAACTCTTCAGCTTTGATAATAATTATTAGTATATATAGATTAATAGCTAAAATATATAGTCTTCTAATCGGAGTAATGACAAGAAAGCTAAAGGGATAAATGAAACAATACAGTGTAATAATAACTGATCTATTAACAATAATTTATTACAAGTAATAAAACTCACACTCGTACTGACAACATGACACACAGTGCGGTCGCGTGTATAACTACGCTCATTTAAACTATTCATTACAATTAAATATTTACATTGTATCGTACTGAATACTCACTCGACGATATTGCATTGGTGTATCTCACCCTTCGTTGACACATCTCATGCAAGACGTACACAATTAAAACTAAAACATAGAAGTATCTGTCCATAAATAAAATTAAAATATCGTCAAGTCCAATAAAACACGTAATATAAGTACAAACACTAAATATAGTACAATAATTATTGAAAAATTAGAATGTCACAAATTGGGTTCAGGGAATTTATATACATGGAGGCTGAGTCAAATAAAAAATATTAAAAATATTGACTGAAATATATGGCCGAGTCAAAAGCACGTCCGTCCCGCTCGAAGGTTCTTCGTCGAATGCGACATTAAAATCCTTATTATATTTGGAGGGTATCCGTTCCCTATGTCTCTTGGTTACGTCTACGTGTGTATATTTGTCGTGTGGACGTATTGAGATCAAGACTGAGCGTTTCTCTCGTCATCCGAGTTCGGTTCACGAGTTTTGAGGAGTGATGGGTGTTGGTATCCCTCATTGTAGCACAGCGGGTTTCCCTGTAACAAAGGTTTTGGGAAGTATTATGGACAAAATCAAAGGAACAGAATGAACATGAAAGAAAGTGCAAAACATATCGATATTAGGACCAACGACAACTACCGCAAATATCACTGGCTCAATAGGCGGGATAGTCGAGAACCTGGCTACGGTTTTTTTCTACGCTAAATACTTTTGGTAGCGGAACTGACAATATATAGTCACAGTACACACGTAAACTTGCAGGGAGCGAGCTTATAGTCGCTAGATGGCGCTAACAATACTACTGTTCTAGAATTCAGGACTTTGCTCCATTACCAAAATGCCAAGTTGTCATGTGCCTTTCAAAGATTTGTAAGATTTCATCGTCACACGAGACATTATTTGTTCCTTCTTACTTTTTTTTTAGCATCTATAAGAAATATTTCAGAGTTCGTCTGCTTACCTGGCGGTAACGTGGTCGTGGGCGTAGAGGTGGCGTTGACTGCGGCTGCCGTGCTCGCCACGGTCGCCGCCGTCGCCGCCGTCGGCGCTGCTGTACTTACAGGCTTCTGGAAATACAGTAAAAATATTTATTAGTAAATCGTATGATATTCTGCGTGTTGCCCTAACTTTAGGAACCTTCTCTATCTGTTCTAAAGAAGTTGATTGCTATGTTTTACTTAAAAATTAAGAGTAGCGCTGTAGCGCTGTAGCGCTGCGCGCTGAGTCAACGGTCTGAAGACTATATTGATTATTACATAGGATGGTATACCGTGTGGGAAGTACATTGACGCGCAAAGTGCAACCATGAATTCAGCACATAATTCTAGGCGTAATTAATTGTTGGCCAGTTATACAAAAAAATAATAATTGCTGTTTGAATCCACGGTAACATGTTGATCGTCGTCCCTACGGACCTGTATACGGCAGGGTATGATTACCAGAACCTTTAAGTTGAAAACAAGCCGGTTAGACTTATCCTTTCCTATTACTGTGCTGAGGAGGTCAGAAGCTCAATGCAAACACTAATACTCGTACCAATCGCGTCTGGCAAGATAGTGAATCGATCTCAACATATTCAGGAATAGGCTAGCTAAATAATTTATATGATTAATTTATTTTACTGACTTATCAATGTTTATTACGGACTATTATGTACAGACGCCAGCAAATCAAGCTACTACAATCTGTCAAATTTCTTTAACAGATTGTCGACTTTATCGCTAAAGCATTAAGGTTCAAGGTTGATTGGGAAAACTTGACAGTTTCGGGTAGCTTGACCTGTTGGCGTCTATACTTGGATTGAAGTGCCCTTTTGTTTTGTAAATTTCATAAATTTGTACGTCTTACGGGTGATACATGTACGTACGAAATATTAATATTGTGACATCCTGCATGCTTAACTTGCATGTCTACGCATGTTTTGATAAATAAAATTATCTTTATCTAAAGTTTCTCTAGACAAAGTAGCATAATTAAAACGGAAACTGCGCAAACTTCCACAGTCAGTGAAATATCTGTACAATTTTCTATGTAATATTTTAATCAGTAAGAATTGATTTAGCTTTTATATCACTACATCGTATTGTGTTGTGATTAGATATCTGGCAAGAGACCACACTTCGTACATTGGCGGCGACAAAGAATTGAAATGATTTACCCGCAGTCCGCGTGGTGGATTACCGCCTAGAGTCCCAGCAGTAGAAACGTCATAGGCTGTTTATGCTAATATGCATTATAAGTACTAATTTAGGAACTGCTTGGTGGGAATTCCAAAATAAACCTAAAACGCTAAGGTCTATTTTAAGCCCGTATTCTAGAACGATGATCAAGCATGAATTTCGATTTAAATATAGACTTGAATTTAGATTATTATCAAAACTGTCACTGTCATTCTATTCAGTATTTGAGTGGATCGTCATCGTTAGGGACTAAATACACTTATTCAGCTCTTCAGCTTTTGTCCATAGAAAACAACGTTTTGTATGGAATGCGTCCGCATCCGTTCAGCTTTACGGACACGTACGCATTCCATACAAAATCCCTTAATCGTTATAGAATATGGCCATAGAGCCCAGACATCTTAGATCTTCATTGCGACAGTTTGAAAATGTATCGAAATTGAAATGTGATGAACATTTTTAAATCCGCGTCAGTAAGTAAGTATATTTCACAAATATTGTTTTAAGCTTAGTCTCCTTTTGATATTTACTCAAATGATTTTAATTCCAATGAATCGGGAGGCTGGTTATGGGTGTACGTACGCTGATTACAATCAAACACGTCACACTTAATTATCATTCACATTAGTTTACATTGACTTTTAATGAACACAGATGTAGGCTATGTATTGAATTGTTCTCGGTAAATAATGTTTAAAAAAAACATATGTAAAGGTAACGAATTCACAACCTTACAGCATTACAATTAGGTTGAAAATTAGTTACTTTTGTCATCTGAAAACAAAAACGTAAGTGTATGAAACACGTAAAATATCTGCGTTTAACTAAAGCATGTTTTTCTGGGTAAAAATCGCCTCATATATAATTACAACTATTGTGTAAACCTATCTTTATTCTGGAACAGTCGCTGTTTATCAGTTCATATTGATAGCTTTACCGAGACCTCAAAGTAATTTACACTATATTCGTATGCCTTAAGGTTGAATTTCACAATTTCAAGTGACATGTCATCATGAAATGCCAACCCGTTTTCCTTTTCGGGAATTATTCCACTCACTTATTCACCTTTATTGAATGTAAATTTTAACGTCGCATTGAAATTCAAGGTACCAAAATGTCCCGGAAATATCTGCATTGTTAACTTAAGTACTGATTATCTTTAAATTCAGAACTATATGAACGCCTAAATAGAAGCGTGCTGTTGGATTTTCAACTTTCAGCATTAAGCAGAGTGTTTAAATTCCAACAGCGCGGCATAATACTTACAGTGATTTCCTGTATCCTGTTCTGCAAGGCTTCGACTTTGCTCGTGAGCGTCGTGTTAAGTGTTTCGATATCTGTTCGGATTTCTTCGTCTCTCTTCGTGTGTGCCGAGACGTTTGCGATCGTCTCGTTCGTTTTGGCTTCGAGCTGGTGTAGAAGGGTCCGAACTTCCTCGACCCCTGCCACTGCTGCTAAAGCCTGCTTGTGGGTCGAACTTATCGAACTGTCGAAACCGTTGATCTGGAAGAAGAGAGAAGAGGGATTAATTTTAGCACTGGGAATCAGAATAGCGGTATTAGAAATAAATTTAGTCGTTGAAGTCCTTAATATCTGAGTTAAGCTTCGATTACTGACCAATGCGTGCACTGAGTGGACTGGTTTATTCAAATCTGTGTTGTTCTTTTCTCAAAAGACCATCTCAGACAATAATCTGCATGGTCCTCAGATGACTTGATCAAGATTATGGCTGGACTTTTAAAGAGACTGTAACCTCAAGTTTGTTTTAGTATTTCTTTTCAGACTAGTTGGATAGTAAACACCAAACTCATTTATTTTTTAAACATAATTTATTTGAAGTGTTTGAACCAATTTCCAGAAATAAGTGTCATTTATCATTGAAATTAGTCATCTAAAGCTTGGCAAATATTTTTTATTTTATTTTTCTAGTTAATATAAATATTTTGCTAAATTAGAGGCCAAAAAACATTGGCTTTTATTTTAAGATGTCCCCAAGACGCTATCAAACGAAGTGTTATCTCTTAACGATTGTGTTCTATGCGATAAAGTGCTATCGGCTATGGTTGAAATTTCATTTGCACATACAACAAAGGCACAATACTTACACCTACCTAAGTCTCAAAAAATCTAGAAAACCGCTAGGTATTTATAATGTTTTTACCGATAACTGAAGATAATCCGGTTTAAGACACTAATGCCGTCATCTTTGCGTGGGAGATAGCGATTAGATTAAAAATATTGACCTACATACCGATAACAATATTATGCGCATACTTTTGATGATCATAATGCTCCGATAATATCATGATACAAGATAAAAATATCTCAAAAGATCATTTTGGCCCTTAATAAAAGAAAATAACAAATTAAATGTGAAATTCTGATATAAATTACTTTTACAGGCCACATTTATGACATATTATTAACACGGGGCTTTTATGCTATTTTAAATCAAGACGTCTCATAACTAGAGTTCAAATTCGTGTGCATATTTTCAAGAGGTTTGTTACTGAATATTGCAGCTAATAAAAACGTCGGTTTTACGAAGATCTGATCAATTTAATATCATGTAGACACGAGATAAGAACTTCTGGAAATACCATTTTGACCCAAAGAGATTTTGATCAAAAGAGAAAACATTTTAACAATGTGAAATATTGATGTTTACTTTTTGACAGATTCTGATCTCAGGCTACATTTAGATCGCATTATTAATACGGAGCTTTCATGCTATTTTAAACCAAGGCTTCATATTAATAGAGTTCAAATTCGTGTGTATATTTTCAAGATTTTTGTTGGCAATTGCAGCATATTAAAAACTCCGATTTACCCGAAGATCTGATCAATTTACATCAAAACAATCCTTAGGTGCAAGGCTGTCAATAACGTGACACTTCGAGTGATAACTCATTTAGTCATTTTCTAAGATAGTGTGGTCTGGAGAGTTTATTATGAGCTGATAGCTATTTTAACCTCGCTGCAACGCAAGTCGGTGACCGTTATTGGCATATCAGTTACTTTCTGCGCGTGTAAATGCATAAACATAATTAGCCTATAATGTTCCCACTGCTGGGACACAGGCCTCCTTTCTTCGAGAGGGAATGGGCTGTAAACTACCACGCGGGCACAGTGCAGGTTGGTAGATGTCACATGTCTTCGAATATTTTGTTCTGGGACATGTCTGTTTTCTTCACGATGTTTTTCTTCACCGTTTTGAGAGCAATGGTGGTAAAGTAAAGCGCCTGTCTGGGTTCGAACCCAAGATCTACAACTCGTAAGTCGGGCATTATCACAGGTCCACCACTGCTCCGTGTCTATGGATGTCACTTATACGACAAAGAATAAACAGCGTGTATCAGAAAGGTGAGGTCATATTGAAGGGTGTGGTACCCATCAAACTGAACCATTTTCTTCATGGGACCAATATCGTAATCGAGAAAAAAATTTCAGGCGTCTTATACATTTGGGTCCGCACAAACAAACACATATGTTACACCCGACGCCACGTCATTTATTTACTGGTGAAATGACGAAAAACGGCTTCATGACATGAAATGTAGCCAATCTAGCGTGCTCACGCAAGATTGACGTCATCTGCGATGGCGTGTTCTAAGTCTGTTTCTGCCCCTAGCCTCGCGGTGTTTACATATATTTCAGTTTGAGGTGCATTCAATTAGCCACCACGAGTGGCGATACTTGAATGTACAGTCAAGGAAATGCATTGTTGAGCAAATTAACACCCTACATCAAATATTATTTACCGTGTTATGAAATGGCTGATTTTATACAACTGTTAAAGAATGACAGTTGTGATTTGAATATACGGACACTTAAAGTTAGAAGTCAATTTGTTTATCAATTAATTTCCCTGACCTAACGTCTGGCCTACCTTGGGCAGTCAGCATCGATATCACCTTGCTGACTGGCAAATATTTTTACCACAGCATTAGCTATTCTTACAGTTCCGGCCGACACGAGAGGTGAACAATGGACTCCAGTTTTATCAAAGCCCGCCGTTTTATGTTTAGGTACAGTTAGGCATTGGAGAGTATCGATCTTTATTCCCTGCCTGTCTCTAATAATAGAACATAACTCTTCAAGGGCTACGAAACCGTTTATACTATGTAAGTATATAAAATGCAGGCGTATTTTTCTCTATTTTATTGAATCCTCTCATAATTTAATATTCTATAGGTGGTTTGTTTGGCCTCTATGTTATAGTGCAGTCAGACTGTCAGAGTAAGTGTAGATACATTTGCAAAAAATAAGACCAAAATGTAACTATATTGCGGTGGCGCATAGCTACATCGGAAGCACAGGACTGGTCGATGTAGCAACGGTTGGGAAAAACGTATATCAAGCAGTGGATGTTTTTCGTCTTCAATCATGATGACGATGATGCCTTAACCTTACCCCTATGCTATCCTTGCCTCTATGCTTAGATGTTTTGGTCATGTTGAGAGGATGTATTAAAGGGGACTAAGAAAAGGTATTTACAAGGCAGATGTGAGTGGAAACGCCAGGAGGGACGTCCTAAGAGGACTTATTGGTGGTGTTCTTCAGAAAGGTGTATGACCAGATGTATACAATGAACGTAAACGAGGCAAAAGGAGTATGTAACGATCGCAGCAGGTGGCTTTCTTTAGTTTATGCCTACCCCCATAGGGAGGAAGCGTGTGTTTATGTTTGTATGTAAATTAAGTAACTCCAACGCACACATACCAAAACGGGTGTTTACAACTTTGAGAATGAGAATACGGATGTTATTATTGAATCAAGGAAGTTGAATTATACCTGTGAACCAAACGTAGCGACAGTTCTCTGCAGCTCGGCGAGTCTTCTCGGTGTGTCAGCTAACTTGGGCGCTGCTGATAGCTGTTCCGACACGGCAGCCAACTCCTGGGCCGCCTGCGCCACCTTCTGTGTCAACTCCTTGTGTTCTTGGTCTAATGCTGCAAATTTCGCGCTTAGATCGCTGGCGTTCGCCCGCAATTCTTTGGCAGTTGTGTGGCATACTTGTAGGGCGTCGTCGACGCTGTTGCTGCTTCTTGATACTGTTGAAGGAAGATATTGTTAGTCATTGTTGCTCCAGTTTAGATGCAGGACATGTGTAAAAAAAGTTTTGAAGTTTTTTTTTTGTTTTTTTTTTTGTTTTGTTTTTTTTTATTTTTTGTTTTTTTTTTAAATTTTTTTTACGATGATTTTAATGATGATAAAAATTGGTTGAAATGGGTTAAAGTTTAAAGTACTCATTATATACTATGAAAGCGTTTGCGCCATGAGCTGGCAACAAGACAGACTGTAGCAACAGTATATATAGAATTTCACCAAACTTTTATACCTAGAATAAGTACTATACTGATATATTTTTTTTGACAGTTTGTCCCTTGTTTTTTTATGTTAGACGTTAATTTTATTCCACGGATAAAAGATATCAGAAGGCCAATTCCCGTAATTAAAACCGTAATTAAAACCGTAATCAAAACATTCAAAATCTAGTCGCAATCCCATCTCAGCGACAATAAATGTCAAAAACTAGTCAAAAATGTAGGGAAATTAGAGGTATTTTTGACAGATTGAGACTGAGATCGGACTGTGAACGTTCTTAAAATTACGAGAATTACCCCTCAGACTTTGGTAAAAATCGCAACAACAACAAGGAGATCTTATTTTTGCGGAGAATTTAAATAATAAAGCTTAGCAAGAGCAAAAATTGTAGTAACCACTTTTAATAGTACAACAAAAGCGCAGAGATTCAGATAGTACGTACTTACATACATAACGACCAACTATAACTTATGTTGTCAAGAACTATCTACCTAAGCTATAAAGTTATTTTTATCAGTGCCTTGGTACTGAGGAATAATAAAAACAATGTGTCTCAGCTGTTTATCGTTTTACACAGCTTGGCTCGTTTGACGGAAACATGTGTCCAAAATAAGCGAGTTTCCTAATGCAGATCACATGTGTGGTATTGGCAACATGCCTCGGATTTCAAGGGATTCGTGACAATCCAATCTTTAAGACTATTGCAGTTTTCGGCATTCATTCCATTTCATGATGAAACTGATCATGGAGAGTTAAAAAGATAATGCTCATTAGGGGGTAAAGGTTTCCAAAGCAAACGGGGCCCCCGTTTGCTTTGGAAACCTTTAAGCCTCCTTAAAAGATCCTCTCTTTTGTTAAGTAGTAAATGACTAGAGAAGCACACCACACCACTATCAAACCAAAAATTTCAAGCCTGCATTATGCAAACCAAAATGTACAATGGCGCCCAACCAAAAAAGTACCGAGACATTGTCGTTCGAATAGTCACAGAGAAATTATTCAACATGCTTGAAACCCGAATCAAAATGAATCCAAAAGAAAATTGGAGGAGCAGGAAATAAACAGAATTAAGGAAATAACCGTGTTTACCAAAGAAACCTCGACTCAGTAACCAGAAACATACAAGCGGATACAACTTCAGCGAATCAGTAAATGTTTGTAACGGAACTCGTCCATAATCAATACAGTCATTACGAAATTTCACACACTTAAGACTGCTGATGAAACTCTAAACATCCTTTGATATGTTTCCTAGTAGAAAAGAAACGACAGTATCATAGCAGACAAAACTGTCTAATTGGGTACTAATTAGACAACCATTTTAAATTAAAAAAGGGTTCGTGGCTAAATAATAACAGCCGTACGGGTCGATCGAAGGTTAAACTACGCTTGACGAGGTCGGTCCGTGGATGGGTGGCCATTCATTACATTACGAGACCTCTCCCTGTCTCGGAAAGCACGTTAAACTTTCGTCTGATAACCAGTCTTACCAAGGGCTAGCGTATTACCCAATAACTGGGTTGTGGAGGTCCGACAAGCAGTCGCTCTATGTAAAATACTCGTGTTCAGCTGCATCCGGTTAGAATGGAAGCCGGCCACAACATAGTTGTGAATAGACTAGGCAGATGAATGATGACATCATCTATCTATACTAATATTATAAAGAAGAAAGATTTGTATTTTTGTGTGTATGTTTGTAATGAATAAACTCAAAAACTACTGTGCCGATTCCAAAAATTATTTCACTATTGGAAAGCTACATTCACCCTGAGTGACATAGGCTATATTTATTGCTAGAAAAGATTAGGGATTCTTACTAAAACTTAACCACCCGTGCGAAGCCGGGACGGGCCGCTAGTTTTAAATAATTTAACTTTGAAAGTGGTGACAGCCGCAGCCGAGTATTAAGAATAGAATAATCTTTATTATGTACACCATATAAATCACAGATATATAAATGTAGACGTTTTACAAAGGGTGAGGTGGAAGCAAGAAGCCAAGATATCTTGTCGAATCTAGAATAACCTCTCAGGTGGCTTTAACTAAATTTAAGTTTATTTTCAGACGGATAAACCTGCCTTATTTATACCCAATATTTTATGTATAGAGACTGTCGCAAATAAATGTTTCGCAGATAAAGAAGTATGGAAACCACGTGGAAAATGCTTTTAAAGTGCCATGCCATGAAACAGTACTTCTTTGCAATGCAGGGAAGGCTTAAGTTATTTTTCCATGGAATTTTCTATGATGGGAAATAGGGATTATAGTTAGGTGTGTGTTACAGTTGTTTACTTTGATACCAGTCACGCGCAAAACAAGTCATAGATCTAATGGCCTCCTGTCCATGAACACTTTCCAATGGCTGTTAGTTTTGTTTTTATAATAATAATATGATAACAAAGAACATTTTAGCGTAGGACTTGTATGTTATTACTTCTATAAAATTCGTTTCTGCCTTCACGTTTATTAGTTTTATAGTATAAGACGATATGTAAACAAGATTTTATTACACTTGTTTTAATGTAAACCTACCTGTAAATGCATGCACTATAATGATTAAAGTTTTGTCAATCGCACTTCTTTAACATATTCCCTGTAAATTGAGAGGTCTGGCTCTTATGTTACAGGAACTCCTAGTACAAGAGTCAGGGCTACACAGATATTTGTGTCTTGAAGACAATTTTCCTTTTTTTATTTGGTGTAAATTTTACTTGAATCATTTTACTATCGTCAGACTAAGTTTGACTTTTCAAGATCGTTTGATGTAGGTGCTCATGGGAAAACTTCACCCAGCCTGAACCAGCAATAGGTTTTCGCGGGATAGTTCTAATTAGATAGCACTTTTTGCTATAAAAAAGTTTAATATTAACTAGGCTGATGGTAATACCACCCGGGCCTAAATTAAAAACTAATAATTTATGATAAAATTTGACAGGCGTACCACAAGGTCCTATATTAGGTACCAATCTGACCTTAATTTTATTAAGACATTGATACTTAGTTTCCTGTTATAAAAAAATTGCCTTGTCTTTTAAGTGGTAAACACAGTAAACAGGTTTTATGAATCAAACAAACCGTACCCTTTGACCAGGAAGTCGCACAAATCCGTAACTAAATAATTACTTATTAGTGGACATAAAGGTATTGTCAGTTCCTTATTTGTTTGGCCATTTAACTAGATTCAATGTCAAGGCGAGATGATTGGCGTGGCTGACACATAAGATTGCTACAATTTCTTGTCGAGTGATCATTATAAAATGGATGTCATTTATAGCCCATAAACATTAATATACCTACGCACGATCTGCAATAAACTGAATACTTCTACACAGACTATGAACTCTAGATTATACGGAAATGTAGAAGACTGAATTGATTAGCAAGTGAAGACTAAAAGGTCCAAAGAGTATTGTTCATTGCAAGTTTGCATCGTTTCATTTCAAAGATGTCAAACGTCGTGTGAGCATTTGAATACTGAAGAAGAGCAGACATCAGGGGACTGTGCTGCGAGTTAATTTTGTGCCCACTTTGGCCATGACACATGAGGTCAATTACGAGAAGAGTAGGATTAGGACACCATCGATGTAGTTAATGAACAATGCAATAAGTGCTATAATGCAAGGTAACACAGACATTGAGTAAAGACAATATTCATATTGTCTTTCAAAAACTAACTAGATTTCAAAAACTTGCCACTATCTTCAGATAGTGGCAAGTTTTTGAAATCTCAAATTGGATCTGAAATTTGTATTGACATAGTATTCTATCCAATAAACACATAGGCTAATGTCATTGCATCAAACTACAACATTCATTACAAAGGCGTTGCAGCCTGACACTGTTACTAATCTGACAGTATGATGTATGACGTGTTACATACAATCTATAAAGCTGAAGAGTTTTTTTTTGTTTAAACGCTGTAATTACTCTGGAATACCAGTCGGATTTGAAAAATTATTTTTGAATTTGATAGCCTCATTTTTGAGGAAGACTATATCTTGAGAACGATCTTAGGAGCCGAGCTCAGCGGTCTTTCTTAACTTTTTTTGCTGTTTTTGACAGCAAAAAAAGTTAAGAAAGACCGCTGAGCGAAAACGAAGTAATAGCGCGGGTAGGCGATGCGATGCGATGCGCTGGGGTGGGTCGGGGGCCGAAACTTTACGCGGACGATGTCACGGGCAGAAGCTATGCCTCTATAAAGTTATTACACAGTCTTGCTTGAAAGACATCAATACACTTCAATAAGAAAGACCCTACTACGAAACATAGTTACTCATAATTGAAGTAAACACTATCGTCTCGCTATGAAAGGAATATAATTCTGAATGCAAA
Organism: Apamea sordens; assembly: GCA_945859715.1. Classification (NCBI taxonomy): domain Eukaryota; kingdom Metazoa; phylum Arthropoda; class Insecta; order Lepidoptera; family Noctuidae; genus Apamea; species Apamea sordens. The sequence goes on from OX244002.1 coordinate 7,482,751, forward strand.
ATAGACATCGTACTGCGTAGGTGTGACTCCATTGTTAAATATTAGCATTGTATGAGAATCCAAGTAACAACACGCGAAGTTGACTCTACATAACGAAATGAGTTTCCACCCACGCTTTGACGTTCACCGCTGTTATTATTCACGAGAACCACTTCAAGTTTAATTTGATTAAAATGTCAAAGGAGAAGCAACTGTTTGAAATGAAACATGGTGGCTAGGTTTATTTATAAACAATGATTAAAGTTAACTGAAGTTGTAACGTCAAAAATGTATGGTTAAACTTTAAGCAACGTTTATGAATAAAAGGGATTGTAAATGCTGAGAAAACGACTGATACAGACGTATGGAAGACGCGCTGTTTTGACTCCAAATAAATTAGGGTATCGGCAGGAGGATGATGATGTCAATGAAAAAGCAATTTTAGAAACAGTTGCGAGTAGCCTTAACCCAAGTCTATCCAAAGAAGTAACAGAACAAACGTCAGATACTTATAAGATAAAATGTGCATTAAAAAATAATCTTTTAGCGTACCTACCTTTGTATACGTGTCAAACGAATGGCCCATTATAGGGTCTGACGCAATCCGAAAGCTTTTTCTAAGAAAGGTGAGACCTTCAAACATAATTATGTTGATTGTCTATATATTCAAGGTGAACTAATGTAACGACTAACGGTATCCAGTCTGATAATGTTTGTTTGATACTACTGGCTTATAAATAAATCCTCTTAACAGTGGTCCGATGGTGTTTAATTTTGACAGCTACTAATCAATTGCTTAGCATCCTCTTAGCGCTAAATAGCTATTATGAATAAGAATTTTGCTAATCAGTTGCTTAGCAATTGATTAAAGTTTTATGAATGAGACTGAAAGAGTTTTACGACACTTCAGGTTTCGCAAATAATAACTATTATCTAAATGAAAATTAATTCTGCACCGTGATGAACTTTGAAGATGCAGACTCAATTCAGATGCATGTAAAGACTTCATGAATAATAAATAAGTAAGTGCTAACTTCTAGCTTGCTAAATTGGTAGTTGAATTACAGTTATAAACCCGAACCTCTGTCCATTTCGATGCGTAGGGAAGCAATCTGTCGCCTGACATCAACGAAGAGCCAGAGGACGGTGGCAGCTGAGACAACGCAGACACAGAATGCAAGTGCTGCAGCAAGGCGAACGAAGGGTCTGGAGCGACGGCGTCGAGATGTGCGCCGGCCCCAGGGCTCCCCTTCATCACTGGAGGCAGATAACAGCCGTCCACCCCGGGAACCTCCACCGCCCACAAGAGCATCCAGCTCCCGCCTCTTCCTCATCTTCTTTCCCACTCGCAGCGGCACGGCCGCGTGCACCGCACTCTCCATAACGCACCACAACGCTACCGCAAACGCATCCGCACACACCCGCAACACACACTCACTTTCACGCCACAGACGATCGAAAACTCTGAAAGGTCCGACACGTGTGATCCGCACCGCGGCGACTTGCCGAATGACCGTAAATGATACTCAGCATATGAAATTACGATTTGTAGTCTACTTATTTCTTACACACTGGCTATTAAGAGTATGTCCGAGGTGCAATATTGTGTAAATTGTGACTGCTGTTTGTCTGTGTGTTTCTTGCTAGGTGCTTACGTTTGGATTGTACACTTTCAAGTTAGGTGATAGTCTGAAACCTGGTTGTTTGCGGATTTATATTATGCTTGCGAAACGAGTCTTGGCTTAATTTTAATCGCTTTTCAGTGGCGATTCATTTAACGACCGATAAAATCTAAGTGTTTTATGTTGCTAATGCATGCATAGATAAAACCAATGTTTAATAACAATGTACCTAGAGTCAAGAAATTAAAAAAAAAGTACGTTTAAAGCTGTGCCATAGCCTTGAGAAGTTCTATTTGATTAGTTTGGAAATGCTATTCTTAAACGAGTCAGTTTTTGTGAAAAAAATCTCCAGATTTACACAATTAATTACCAAAATGACGTAAGAGCAATATTTATAGACACTATTGTATTTGATTTGAAGGCGGAGAAACGTGATCACGTAGACAACTTGTTTCAATACTTTGATCACATATTCAAGTACATTATCGCTATTAATTTTAAGTGACGTCTAGGACTAGTCTGTTTCTTTTCCTTCTAGACGAGACGAGAGGAAGTTTCCTAAGGCATTCAACCTTACGAGTCGTTTTTTATTGACTCCTGTAAAAGTGCATAAAAACACCTTTTGTAAGTGGCGACGCCACCTTCCTGGCTAGTAATGTTTTTCCAGCGGGCAGAATGAGGTATTCTCAAATAGTTAGTGCCAGTACGAGAAAAGAGTTAGGAATTAATTATTTAATACAGAGTGTAAAAAGAACCCTTCACAAAGCCGTCATCCACGCATTGTTTTTCAAACTAAGTAAAATGGTTAAAAATAATTGCTGGGAAACGACTTTAATGTTTAAGTGTGAAAATTCACTGTTTACGGTATTGCGCAATGTAATGCACGCAATTCATTTGACATAAAAGGGTGCATGCAACAGTACACAATAATACAGGGGTTGTTTATGAAATTTAAAACTTATTTTTCTGAAAAAACGTCATAAATAGTTGGAACTTTGACGTTCAATATCTCTGTAACCAGAAGATCCCAGGTATAAAAAAAATCATAACAAGAACAAGTGACTGTCGGCTTCGTTAAGGGTATTTTTACATCCGTCAACCGGCACCCTAATTGCGTAACACACGATCGATCGGAATCGGTTTCATTTTGACAGTTCAACAACATTCATTGCGTTATTTTTACGTGTTGAGCAGACTAATTTTTCGAACTTATGAAGCAGTGGATTAGCAATTTACTTCAAAATGATTAAGATTCCAATTGATCGTGTGTTACGCAATTAGGGTGCCGTTCCGTGTCACATCCGTTATATGATGTTCGTATTAACCAAAAACCGGACCTACTTCAAACTTAGGACCAAGACTACTTGAATGTAGCGGGACCATCCGAAAGGGTTTACCGCTGCCCTGGAACATAAAGGGCTAAGGAAGGAACACGGGTGGGTTTTAGTCAGTAAAAGTCTGACACTCCCTTCTGCTCCACCCAGAGCGGGAGGAGTCATTTGATTTCCCACCCTCAAAAAAAAAAAAAAAAAGACTACTTGAATTTGTTTTGACAGTAATTATCATAAAAACATTTTCGAAGTATTCAATCTACCTTTCTGTTTGAGAAACAATGATCTAGAGACCTCTCTTAGTCTAGACTAAGACGTGAGCCGTGTATAGTACGGTCTGCATAATAACTCGGACGTTTAAGGTCGTTTACACGTTGACATTGGACTGGTATCAAGTCATGTCTTATGCTGGCGAACTTGATCTTGTGGATCTGTTATTGGAAATTACTTTGCATAATGACAATCTAATGCAGATTGTTAAGATTACATTGACTGTTTTAATAGCTTTTCCGAGGCAGCATAAAGTTTATTAGCATACCTAATCAGCCTAGAATGTTCCCACTGCTGGGACACAGGCCTCCTCTCTGTGAGAGGGAGTGCGCCGTAATCCACAACGCGAGCCCAGTAGCAAGCTCTAAGGCGAACTTTAGTCTATTTTGATTTCGATACGTGTACAATATGAAACAAGGTGAAGGTTATATTTTTATTAGTCGGACTTTATCAAGGATATGCTAATTAACTGCTTGTTTTTAAATAAATGAATAACTTGAGAAATTTACCAAACAGGGTGGCATCGACGCGCAACCATGGATTCAGTACATGATTCAGAACCCCCAGCGTTAAAATTTATCGTCGGTTATTTTAAAAAGTCAGCTGTTTCATACATACGCGGTCAAAATGTATGGAACAGCTGTTTTTTTTCTGATATCCTGTATTTTTAATATTCGTTGTCATAGGTAGTATTAAGAAATAAGATATTCCTAAACATAATCATATGTATTATCTATTGGTATTGGGACTTTCTGAAATTATTATCTACATAATCAATAAATGATAACTGTAAACAGGTAAGTAATTGCGTACTATCAAATGTATAATTTTCCTGTTGAATATTTATCATCATAACTTCTTTGTGGAACTGATCATTGCTACCGTTCATCGGTATAGTTAATAAGCCATTAAGATTAACCAAACGGCAGTTTTAATTTCCTCTTCGATTTAAATAAATTGGTCTATTAAATACAAAAACGAAACACGAATAACTGGAGCATGTTATTAAAAAAACACATCATAATTAATTTAATGTTAATGACCCTGCACCTACTTACTGTCATATAAAACTAGTAAGAATAATTAGACTGACAAAAGCAACCATTCTTTTGCCCACTGACCACTGACGCCAGAAACCATGATAAGGGAAGAGCATAGAGGTGAGATAACATAATTTACGAGACAGTACCGTGGCATTATCGACCTACGGGCCAGTCGGACGCGGTGAATGAAAGCCGAGCATGCGCAGAACAGTCCGCGACTTGCGACACCATTGTATTCGAAACAATACTCAATTATTTTAATATTAAACTAGCAGGAGAGACCACATCACAGGTACAATAAGATACCTATAGAAAAAAGGCCAAGAAATTTGATAAAGTTACATGAATTTAGCACCAAAACACACAAACAAACAGACGATAAAAAGACAACTGCTACACAAAACTCACTGTACACTGATCAATAAAATGCACAAATCAACACAGAATTTAAAAGGAATATACGAATATTCTCATAAGACACAGTACGCGGAGGAAATGGAAAATTTTTACATATCCCAATGGGGTATTGTAAACTGTATATAACGGAGCAAGGGTCCAGGGCGACGGTGGGGCTAGAACTGTCCGTGACGTCACCCAGGCGCGGCGACGCATGCGTACAGAAACCACCGCATCAGATATAGAGATATACTGGATGGTTACGAGAAATGTGTAGATAAATGAAAAAAAAAACAACTCCGTCAACGCAAACGGAGTTACTTGTTCGATTAGCATAAGCATAATCAGCCTATAACGTTCCCACTGCTGGGACACAGGCCTCCTCTCGGTGAAAGGAAGCGGGCCATAATCCACCACCCGGGCCCAATGCGGGTTGGCAGAAGTCACATGTCTTCGAATTTTATTAGTTCGACTAGGACATGCCGGTTTCCTCGTGATGTTTTCCTTCACCGTTTTGCGAGCAGTTTTTGTGCGATTTGGGGTGTTGAAAACAATTTATGGGCATTCGCAGATGATCCGACATAATTTTCCACGAAGGAGCTGGTTAGCTTATATCGATATTTTAAGAGACAGGATTGATCAATTTAGGAAGACCCAGGCTGGTTGAAGACAGACATCCAAATACAGTGGATGTCATATCTGATACCACCGCATCTTTTGTAATTTGTCTAGCAATTTCAGCACTGAACATTAGTACTTCAAGCAAGTCTGAAAGTCTGTCATCGCATCTGTATTCCTAACTTTATCTCTCTCTTCTAGTCCAGCGGGGTAATTGCGTAACACAGTGACAGTATGAATGGGTTTCTTTTTGGCAGTTCTAGAACATTCATTCGTTCCGTTTTTGAGCAGACACATTTTTCGAGCATATGAAAGCATTGGATTAACAATATCCTTCAAAATTATTCAGATGGAGATTGATATTGTGTTACGCAATTAGGGTGCAGACTCGTTAAATGGTGACCGAATGATTCATATTTGTCTTCTACTTCTATGACAATCATTGAATGTTTCTCGATGCACTTGTCTTGTAACACAAAAAGTAAGAGTGAGCAGCACCCTAATTGCGTAACACAATCAATCGGAATCAGAATAATTTTGAAGCAAAAAGTTCGAAAAATTTGTCTGCTCAACATGTAAATAACGCAATGAATGTTGTTGAACTGTCAAAATGAAACCGATTCCGATTGATCGTGTGTTACGCAATTAGGGTGCTGTTTTCTGTGTTATTCGGCAGCCATCTTCGATTCAATAAACAATTACCACATATAAACTCTGGTTTTACTCTGTTTTTATTAACTCTGGTCACGTTTTTAAAACAATTTACACGACAAAACATTCTAGATATCACTTTCCGAAACTCTTTTACATCCGTGTTTACTACGCTAGCGTAGCTAGTGTCCTAATTTGTTCTACATTAATTACTCAAGAGCGCAGTAGCCGTAAATTGAACAATATTTAATTAATTCGGTGAAATGGTCCGGAATTATGGAAGCCGTGTCCCATTAATCGTCAGAACCGTTTTTTTTTTATCTTTCTCATTTGTTGTCAGGCGCTAGACGTCTTCTGAAAATTGGCAATGTTTATGACAGTAAAAATAAATACTAGTGGGCGAATTCTGGCGTATGTATTCTTCATAATGAACGAACGGTTAGGTGATCGCAGTTCCTATGCTGGTAATGGCGTATACCGGGAGATGCTGCTTCTCCATGACATCTTCGGGCTCGTTATTCCTTATCCAACATTTTCGAGGGTAGCCCGGTTTGAAGCCCCATCATATACTTGAGCAAAAACGTGGTTAAGTGTGGTTATTTTGAGCAAAAATACAAAAATAGCTCCCCAAACGCAGCGTAAGGTTCATAAAAGGTTACTTTGGGTCAAATTCTGTGAATGGACAGAGGTTTACGTGTGTAAGAGCCGCCATAGAAGCTAGATTGTAGTAGTAAATATAATAAGTTAAAACAGTCACGCCTGGCATGGTTTAAATTAATTAGAGCGGCACAGGTGTTTAGACTTCGAAGTTCCAAAGAGTACTGAGGTAGGCTGAGTTGGACCTAGACGTCATAGTCGCAGTGTTATACGAGTATGTATAAGTACCCTATATATAAAAAATAAGTTTTTTCTATTTTTCTGTTTTTTATATTTCTATGATAGGTACTCTAAGGATACGCAATAATCTTATATCGCATACGAAATGCATCGTTTCCCGAGTATCAAATAAAAGTGTTTTGTCAGAATGGATATAATCGGCCCTTAGTCTCGTTTAGTGTCGCTACTTCGAGATACTACTTGTATCTCGAAGTAGCGACACTAAACGAGACTAAGGGCCGATTTTTCAATCGACAGATAATTTTTATTCGTGGAATAAAATTGACATCTGACAGTTTTTGTATGTAAGAAGTGTCAAAAATTCTAAATTATTCCTCCGATAAAACTATCTGGCGTTGGATAAATCAGCCCTTAGTAAGTATAATATAGTTAACAGATATCTCAATATTCACTCTCCTCGTACGTTTTAGTACCGCGGCTGCCGTGAGTGCTGGCGTTTAGTATTGCCGTAGGCACGAGCATGAAACTGAAACCCACCAAAAACATTTCATGTAAAGTAGGTTGCCAAGACTTGCATAACGCTTTCACTGTTAAAAAGTTATGAGATCGAATTAACAGATGTAAGTACCTAAGGTTTGTTGAGTTAGCTCTACAGCCAACTCAACAAACCTTAGGTACATCTTGGTCAAAATGGACGACTTGGCTGATTCGCGGGCGTCGTCGCCGGGCTTTTGTAAAGAAATCATGTAAGTCATTGATCTTTAATGTTCTATCACACGACAGTTTAATGAATGTCTTTACATTTGCTCTTTTGCATTATCCAGGCTGAAGCATGAGGGTTTGAAAATAAGACGGAACGCTTCGAGAAAAGGTAGGTAGTGCCAGTGGCGTAACTATACCCTCTGGGGCCCGTGGCAAATTTATGGGATAGGGCCCACTCACAATGTAAAGAAGCCCAACCAACGTTATATTTTTTTTTTACTGGCACTTCGCCCGCGGCTTTTTCGCGCAGATTTTGTAAACCCTACAAAATTGAATAGGTACAGTCAACAGCAAAAGTAGATGATCAAAATCAGAAATTCAATACTAATGAACGGAGTTCGCAGCTATATGGCAGCTGTACTAGTAGTAAATGTTTGCTATAATATACAATCACATACTTTTGAATCACTTCGACGCCACACAATTCTGACGCGAACTCCGTTCATTAGTATTGAATTTCTGATTTTGATCATCTACTTTTGCTGTTGACTGTACCTGACTGCTTCGTTGGTCTACTTGTTGAAAAAAGTTTGCATTTCTAAACGTATGTTAGAATCCTCCTGTGGGCTAGGGGCCCCCTCCGGTTGGGGCCCGTGGCATTTTGCCCCTCCTGCCACCCTATTATTACGCCACTGGGTAGTGCCCTGCTTTTTGTTTTTGGGTCGTCTTGGCGGGAGCAATACCGTGCCCTATGATACGCATTATTTTGTCCACGTTTATTTGGACAAAATAATGCGTATTTCTGGGAGCTTTGCGTGTTTGATAAGCTATTGTTTTTGTGGTCTAATATTGATATTGTTTTCAGATATTGTTTTTGTGGTCTAATAAAATATTATACGGAATTAGTGATAATATTGAATAGGACCATATTCGCTCAGGATTGAGTTGAGTGGAAAAGAAATGGGAGACAATACAGGCTGATTATTAAAATGTACTGTAAAGGTTGTCTGCTAAAGTCGACCTTAAGTAGTGCTGGCTGGCAATAAAATAACTCTGGTTGCATTCGAACCGTCAAGCGAGTTTAGAATGAAGTGTCAAATATTTCTATTAGGTTTTTGTTTAGAAGAAAACAGTGATAATAAACCGGAAATGATGTAAAGACGTACGCCTGGAATAAACCTAAGGAAATAATATCGTTGTTCGATTCCTTATAGTAGGTACCTACCTATCACAGAATTTTCCTGACAGAATTCCGACACGTCTTTTACAGTAAAAAATGAAAACAAAGATATCTGTATCGCGTTACACGTCACTTTACGAGTTGACTATAATTTATTATACCTACATAGGCGTGTATATAAAACATGCGGTCCTAATTAAAAAAAATATGTACCATAACGAATGCTTGTTTGATAAAGAGTTTTTATTATTCCTGTTAAACTACTTAACGAAATGTTTTTCTGTACAGTCTATTTATTGACTATTGAGTAAAGTAATGAAAATTATTTTATTATAATACTTATGTACTTATGGGTTACGTATATTTCGAAAAGTTCGCATTTACGCAGCTATTTCGTAACAACGAAAATTACGTAGGTATCCCTAGTAGTTTATTATTTTTTCATTTTCGGGTTTTAGCCTTTTTGAAGGTTAGATAGACATGGGTGACTGATAAGACTAACATTTACAGTCATGTTCACTCTTTATGCCATAACCAAGTTTTATTTCGACTTTAATATAGTAGTAACTAAATAATATTTTATAGCTGACATTGGCTCCAGCTAAAATTATAATATAATATTTTATATCTTTTCTCATTATATAGGGTGACTGCTAATTAGTGACCGATATATAAACACGTGGTTGTACTCATGATTACAAACAACTTTCCCAAAGAAACTTTTTTTGTATACTAATTAGTTTTATTTTTATCACTATAACAAAAATACTGGCGCGCGTGCAAAGTTCAAACTGCGCGCGCGCCGCGCGTCGCCGTCGCCCGATCAGCTGTTAGCGGCGAGGCCCCGCGCCCGCGTTGTCGATGACGTAGGCAATGCACCTACATGTTTCGATAAAATAATATCCGAGACTAGTATTTTGGTACTTTATGCGCGCGCGCTACAATAAATACATAATCTTTCTAACTTACACTCCACTAACAAGCTAACTTCAGGAATTGTGTTTGTTTTTGTTATTTATACGATGGATGTTTAGAAACGCTTAAAAGATACTACTACATTATTAACCGACTCGATACCTACTCGAAACTGGGCATGATTCAAGTTATTCCAAGTTTCCCATCACACTATCTAGGCTTTGGACTAGCAGTCTACAAGCAAAACGTAAATTTTATTATTAGCCTCGTTGATAAAACTTCGTATTAGACTGGCGTGTTTAAAAAATTGGAATCAACTTGGCTATTTACAACGATAAATTATTACTAAATCAGATATAATTTTAGTCAACTAAGTTTTAACTCACATTAATTGTGGGATGTGTCCACCTTGCACTTCAAAACACTTATTCGCACGTTTTAAAATGTGAGCCTGCACTCGCCGCAGAGTGTTAGTGTCACTTTTCACTATTTCGAAACAGTTTTCGATCCTAGTTTTTAGTTCATCGAAAGTATTGACTGGCCCATCACGATACACTAGGTTTTTCACGTGCCACCCCCACAGAAAAAAGTCCAGCGGTGTTAGATCGGGTGACCGCGGTGGCCAAGCAACTGGACCCCCTCGACCTATCCACCTTTCTCCATAAATTACACTTAGGCGCTCGCGTACTCGGCGCTCAGTGTGCTGGTGCGCCGTCGTGCTAGAAATATCGCGGACGCCTTAGGAGCGCTCAACGGCAATTCATCTTCGATTTCTGGCAAGTGGTTAAGCACATGCTCGATGTAGCTTTCACCGTTCAACCTTGGAAGAAAGATTGGTCCCACAACGTGGTTTCCAATGAAACCAGCCCATACGTTTAATGAGAACCGATATTGGTTGGTAGAGTTCTTGAGGGATACAAAAGATGATACAATCGTCTTGCTGCTTCACCATTACCCCCTTCCGAATAGTAGCACATCACCATATCACTGTACTCACTCGCGGTGTAGTTGTACGGCACCGCGCGCGCGAGAGGGGCGTCAAAAAAATAAACAAAACAATGCGCATGCGACACGCTTCCCGGAGCAACTGTTTTTTTTACCTACGTCACTGCATGGCAAGGGGCGCGGTGCGGGCGGGGGAAAACGGGCGCGGTGCGAGCGGGGGGGGGGGGGGGGGGCCTGAGGCTCTCTAGTCTCTACTACACTGCCTACGTCATCGACAACGCGGGCGCGGGGCCTCGCCGTTAACAGCTGATCGGGCGACGGCGCGCGCGCGAAGTTTGAACTTTGCACGCGCGCTAGTATTTTTGTTATAGTGATATAAATAAAACTAATTAGTATACAAAAAAAGTTTCTTTGGGAAAGTTGTTTGTAATCATGAGTACAATCACGTGTTTAAGTATCGGTCACTAATTAGCAGTCACCCTATATATTAAACATACTGCAACACACAGTAGCGCAAAACTTTTGCATAACACATGTTCCAGTTGCAAAACTAATAGCTGTCCTTGCTTTGTTTGAGGCATAAATAATATGTATATTTAATTACTTACTTGTAGTATAAATGGCCAGTACATGAGCAATATGAGCATGCACAATTTTAAATTGCAAACATGATAAATAATGGTGTGCTGTATAGAGGCCTTCATGCACCATCATTCTTACTGCATAATTAGCTCAACTTCAAACCTTACTGCCTGGCTGATCTATTAACCCTTCAATCAACAGATTGACTGCTTCAACTGTACTCTGAGTGATTTCACACTGGCCGCATTTTGTAAAATTACCCTTGGTTGTTCATAATAATATAATTGTAAGTCTAATCTTTTTTAGCTATAATAACTATAACTACACTATTATAAGCCTGTGATGATAGTTGTAGGTGTTTTCAAAAATAAATAAATAAAAAACAATAGTATTAGACTAAGGATTAGGAACTAAAACACATCATTCTTGTGGCCACGATTGTATATAACTTAATTGTGCACCAACTTTAAAACAAAGTTTATTTCCATTTGCAATAATTATATTTACTACTTTGATTGAAATATAATGTAATAAAAATATTTATGGAAAAATAAAACAATTTCTAAGTAAGGTTGAAAAAACTATGTTGCATTTGACCATTATTTGTGGTCTTATTTTTCATCTCATTGGAAATCTAGTATTATTGTTGATTGAATTATTAGCGAAGATTTGCCGCACTTGACTTGAGATGGTCATTTCAGATGGTTTGAACCAGGAGACAAGAATAAGACAAATGCAATTTAAAAAATATTCTATAAAAATGGCTACACACCTTGTCCAATGTCTATTCGCATAGTCGAGACTTGGTCATAGAGGGCAGCACAAATCCATGTGAGCATCAGCAGCCATAGTATGAGAGTGCCTCTCACGGCCCAGCGGAGAGCACATTGTACTTCAGCACCAATGTTGTGCTCTAGAGGTACAGGGGCAGCGTTGCGGCTGCGTTCACGCCTGGAAATTTGCAAAAGTTTTATCTTTGTTTATAAAAACTTTTTGAATGTTGAAATTAATAGAGAAATCATGGGAATACTTGAAGAATTTCTAAACATTCAACGTTGCATATGACTTACTCAAGGATAAAAAATGTGATATTTGTACAGTACACTGTACTGAATCTATAATCTAAAAAAAAATTTTTTTACTTAATAATTGATGTAATAATTTTTATAATCTAATCACCAACAATAATGATTAAACATGGGATTCATAGAAGCAGGAAAAGAATGTTTAACTATTACGGTAACGATACGCTTCGGGTTTTGCATGCTATGAACAGGAATTAAATATGACTTTATCTCTATGGAAAGTCATCTGATTAAAGTCAGTAGCATTATTTTCTATGATAAATTACCTGTATGTTTAGCTTCATAACCTATTTTTAATACCAGTCTCTTGTACAGCAATAGGCAGTATTTATGCTGATATTTATATTACTACGAACCTTGTAATTTTCTTCTTTCTGCTGGGAATTATTTCTAGCTGCAAGTCTTCTGACTCTTCGTCGCTAGACAAGTCCAAAAGACGGAAGTTTTCCTTGTTGACTTTAGACGGTGCAGACATTTTAGATTCCGGCTCATACAACACATGCTATTAGTTACTTTCATGTGCGATAGACATCAGATAGATAATCACACTGTATTTATTTACTTGCAATCATAAATTCTCTTCAAGGTTATAAAAGTTTGAAAGTACTGAAGATACAAAAGCTTACTGTAACTAAAAGGCTATGAATAAAGAGTAACTAGACTAACTATGGAAAGAGCAGAAGTAGTGCTAATTAAAAGATATGTAATAGTATTGCTTTAGAGATTCGTTAAAAACTACGCTGAATAATAGCAAAATTATAGAAGTAACGAGAAATGTCAAAGTCAAAATTAATTCTGTTCGTCTATCTTGTCGTTGGTGGAAAATAATGAGCTTGTCTATGTAAAGGGAGGCTAGTAAAAAAGTCTAGCATGTGCAGTATTGTCTGTGCTATTTGCCATAGCCGTAAAATAAATGAATAAAAACGATCCGTCTTCCCAGAGACAGTGGGATGAGCCGCTCTGCAGGTTGGTACGGAATAAACTTATTAATACGTCCACCAATACTGCTGAGCGTGCCCGCCTACTGGCTGTGGGTGAATGGGAGTCGGGCCTCTGGCTTCAGGCGCTACCGTCACCCAACATGGGCACTATGCTGGGTGACACCACATTCCGGCTCGCTACATGTTTGCGTCTGGGCGCTCCTTGTGGAGCTCCGCATCGCTGTCAATGTGGTGAAGCAGTCGACTGCTTCGGACACCATGGCCTATCCTGCAGCAAGAGCGCTGGACGGATGGCAAGGCACGCCAGCATCAACGACATCATCCGTCAGGCTCTTGTCTCCGCCGGGGTGCCAGCTGTTTTAGAACCCAATGGCTTGGCACGCGACGATGGAAAGAGGCCCGATGGAATGACCACAATGCCTTGGAAGTTGGGTAGGCCTTTGTTTGGTGTGGGATGCAACCTGTGTCGACACCCTCGCGCCATCCCATCTTCCTAGCACGGTGGGCTGTGCTGGGGCGGCTGCTGCAGGAGCAGAAAACCTCAAACGGCGCAAATATAACAACCTTATTGGGAGCTATATGTTTGAGCCGTTTGGGGTTGAAACACTAGGGCCTTGGGGTCCGAGTGCTCATCGAATTTTTCGTGAAATCGCCAAGCGGTTGGTTGACTCTTCACGTGACCAGAAGGCTGGCCTATTTTTGGCCCAAAGAATCAGCATTGCCATCCAACGTGGTAATGCTGCCAGCCTTTTGGGCACTTATCCCATTGACAGTGATGCGGACGAATTTTTTGATGCCCAATGACCTCCTGCCTTTTTCTATATTTTTTCGTATTATATATTTGTATATAATTGTATATAGCATAGATTATTGTTAGTTGATATTTGTATAACTTGAAATAAATACCTATACTTTATCGAAGCATTAATACATAAAAACATGAAAAATAAATTGAACAATTTTTTTTCCTGGCAATGTCACTTCTTAAACGTCAAAAGCGATCTGATCCAGCCAGTGTACTGTCACTTACACAAATTGTCAATCAATGCAAAATTTTGTAAATGCAATGGATCGTGCACCGATTTTATTTCAATTTATTATTTAGATGGAATATAAAAAGAGTTATTTTCTTTAAACAGTTACAACCATGAAAGAAAAATGGAATTTTGTTTTGTATTTAGTTTGGTTTGCCTACTTAGTTCTGTCAGCGGTTCTCATGTTCGGGCATGGATTCCTGTTATCCCGTAAAACTCTGAGTGATGTTACTGAATGTGTGTCGCTCGATAGATTTGGATGTGATGGACGTGAAAATTCTACAGTCGAGGGCCATTGCACTGAGGATGAGAAGATCCGTCGAATTTTGTCTGTGCCTGGCGGGCCGCTGGCGTGCGTCCCGCATCGATCTCGAGTGGTGTTTTTATTAGTAGATGCGTTACGGTATGATTTTACGGAGTATGATGAGAGTATTGAGAAGCCGTTACCGTATCAGAACCGGTTGCCGATAATGCGTGAGATGCTGGACCGCTGGCCGGAGAGCGCCCGGCTTTATCGCTTCATGGCAGATCCGCCGACCACTACTCTCCAGCGTGTAAAGGCGCTCGCCACTGGATCGCTGCCGACCTTCATTGACGCGAGCGCTAACTTCGCTGCTATAGAGTTGCAGGAGGACAATATCATTGATCAGGTAATTTATTCAAGTGCTTGTACAATTTTACATTTTGAATTCTATTTTTCTCTGAAGTTATGATGAATTTTAACCCTATCCATGTCCTCCTCATTTACTTTTACTAATAGTATTACTATCAAATTGATAAGATTATTAAAAATTAGGTGACAAAGAACAACGGGCATGCCGTTCTCCTTGGAGATGACACATGGTCTCGTCTGCTACCAAAACGTTGGCTACGGTCTCATGCTATGTATTCATTCCACACCTGGGACTTGGATACTGTTGATACAGGTTAGTATTTTACAATAACTATAACATATCACACCTTGGTCAAAAATTGTAAGCTAACTTCTACTTTATTGCTGAATATTAAAATAGTTGAGACTGTGATAAAATTTGTTTTCTTCGTAATTTTCTGTTAGCTCTCTACTCTATGGACATCACAGGAGCTAGTTGTGCTCTAACTAAAAAACGAATCTTGAGGCCAACCATACTTTCATTGCATTTGAATCTCTACATAAATGATAGTTCATACTAACACTGATATGTACATTAATGAGTGCGAAAATAACTATCTCAGTAGTCCTTGTCTGCAAGACACAATAGCCGCTGGACATCATTGCGATAAAGAAAATAATGCTTATAACTCGCAAACTATACGTTTTAATAAAATAAAAATTATGATTGGAAAAGTGTTTTAATACACAATTTGTAAATGCTAAGGATAAAATCCAAAAACTATATGATAGTATCGTATTTTTTATATGAATCAGCAAAGGGGGCTACTTACAATAGGAAAATATTAGTTAAGGTGATAATACTAAAAACATATTTTAATCTGTAATAAAACTTTCAGCTAAAACTAGACTAATTCCTCTAAAATCAGTTGGTTCACTATGGAATCTTGCAGTACAATTTGGACCTTTTTAATTTTTGAAAAAGAAAGAAAATAAAGATATACAAAAAAGAATGAAAGTGCGCAAAAATCAACATTAATCCTAAGTAGTCATGAAAGGACTATTCAAAGACAATTGAGAATCATACAAGCATTGAGATAAAAAAAAACACGTGTCTGAGCAGTTTTTGCCCGTTTTTCTCCATAGGTACCTGCTACGCTTTGGAATGGCAACTACCTTCATCTTTCTGACTGTCTGACCCCTTGACAATTTAAAACTGCTTGTAATGGGTTTATTTGAAATAAATGCATTGAGGTTTGAGTTTGATTAAGAGATTTTGCATAAAAAGAAATATTAACGAAAGCGTAAGAAATTGATAGCATGGTCATGCTAATATAACTAGCTATACCACTTACCTTAAATTAAGTTCGTACATGATATCTTTCAAAAGTTTTATAAAAAAAAAAAAAAAATATAAAACGGTGATGGGTAAACTGTTTGTCGTGCTCGGCCGCCTGCAACGTATTGGGGGTATTTCGCGTAAATTAATGATAACATCGAGGTTGTGGGTTGAAAAGGTTAAAATCCGGGAAATTCCTTGATGATGTAAATGCGTTATTTCATTGTGCAAGAGAAGAACGGCATGTGTTTATGCATCTGTTTGAGTACCTATGTATGTATTTATTGTATTTTTTTTGTCTAACTTGTAGTTTTTTAGGGTTCCGTACCTCGAAAGGAAAAAAACGGAACCCTTATAGGATCACTTTGTTGTCCGTCCGTCTGTCTGTCTGTCTGTCAAGACTCTTTCTCAGGAACGCGTGGAGGTATCAAGCTGGAATTTATATCAAATACTCAGGTCTACTGACCCTTGGAGCTGTGAAAATATCAAACTTCTAAGCCAACGCAATCAAAAGATACAGCCGTTTATGCCGCAACTTTTCGACACTCGCAGGGGAATCAAAACCTACCTAACTTCCAGTGAACTCACAATCTTGAAATTTGGTACGAAGCAACGTCTTATAGCACAGATAAAGGAAAAATTGCGAAAACCGTAAATTTTACAAATTTCTACGGAACCCTCGGTGCGCGAGTCCGACTTGCACTTGACCGGTTTTTTTAATTGAACATTACTGAGTTCTGTGGAAAACATTGTGATGAAACCTGGGGGGTAATTGCTTAACATACTATCAGTAGCATGGGTTTAATTTTAACAGTTCAACAACATTCATTGCGTTATTTACGTTGTTGAGTAGACAAATTACTTGAACATAATATATACATATATATTTTTTTTTTAAACGTTGCCTCTCACTAGGAATTTCTCCTGTGTCGTGGGTGCGTTAGCCAGACCCGGAACAACTACTTGTAGGCCATACAAATATTTGTTCCGTGCGGGAATCGAACCCGCGACACGCAGCGCAGCAGTCAATCGCTTAACCACTGCGCCAACCGTGCCGTCATCATCGCCGTCATATGAAGCAATGGATTCGCAATATCCATTAAAATGATTCAGATTGTTCTTGATAGTGTGTTACGCAATTAGGGTACTGGAATTCTAGTTAAGTCAGTTATAGACTATTGTAGTATAGTTAATTTAGGTCTGAAGGCGTATTCTTGTAATTTAAAACGTTCAAAATCTAGTCGCAGTCTCATCTCAGCGACAAACAAATGTCAAAAACTTGTCAAAATGTAGGGAAATTAGAAGTATATTTTGACAGATTGAGACTGAGATTAGACTGTGAACGGTCTTAAAATTACGAGTTTTTTTTTTTTTTTTTTTTTTTTTTTTTTTTTTTTTTTTTTTTTTTTGAGGATGGGAAATCATCAAATGACTCCTCCCGCTCTGGGTGGAGCAGGAGGGAGTGTCAGACTCTTACTGACTAAAACTTCGCTTGATTATCAAGAAAAATTACAACTCCTGATCGAAATAATAATAATTATTAAATAAAGGAGTTGATTATTACAATAACCTATAGCTTGGACCATGTTCCCAATACTGGTGCAATACTATTTCTTATAATTGAAAATGTAACCTGAATAATTTTGAAGGATATTGCTTCATCTGTTTCAAAAATTTGTCTACTCAACAACGTAAATAACGCAATGAATGTTGTTGAACTGTCAAAATGAAAGCCGTTCCTACTGTTAGGCCCGTATTACAGAACCTCACTCAAGACTTCTTCTGGTTCTGTAATACGGGCATTAGTGTGTTACGCGACTACCCCGTAGTAGGCGAACCTATAAGAAAAAACTTGAGAGGTGTCAAGGGACACCCGGATGGAACGAAGTATAACTGGCTTGCTTTCTATAAGAGAGAGAGAGAGAGAGAAACACGCGCACGCCGCACGGCTTACAACTATAGCAAAAATTGTCGTTCCAACTTTTGGTCTTAATTTTTTCCGTCTAGCCCCCTTTCGCAACGCGCGATAAGGGATTTCGTTCCAATAACAATAAAAAGATGTTGCATTCCCTAGTGGTGCTAACATTTGGATATAACTTCTAAACCACCAATTTTCACTCCTTACTTGCAGAAGTTGATTCGAAAATATACGACGAACTAAGAAGAGATGATTGGAACCTGCTAGTGGCCCATTACTTGGGGGTGGATCACGCTGGCCACAGGTATGGGCCCAACCACGCCGAGATGACTAGGAAACTAGATGAAACCAATGTAAGACTGAAGAAAATAATATCTATGTTGCCACCGGATGTACTGCTCTTTGTTGTTGGAGACCATGGAATGACTGAAACAGGTATGTGATAGTGTGTCAAAACATTATTGTTGTGGAAATAATTAATTAATTTAATACTTGAATATAATATTGGCAAGATGTTGTAACTAATTTCTATCGGTAAGCATAATTATGTATTCTTGCCACTCAAAGATCATTAATTTCACTACTGCAGAAGTAATCAGTTTTTGTTCATAAGTGTAAAAGTCAGGAGGACCTATTATTTTAACCGTCACCCTATAAACATAAAGCAATGTATTGTAATGTAATTTAAATATAAGTATGATCTTGTGGAAATATCTGAGGACAAGTCATCTACTTCAGCTAATTAACAGTTCTGAGAAAGCATCGTGCTAATTGTGTGACGCACCTTCAGTTATGTGTTGATCTAGATTTCAAACTGACCAAGTTCTTAAACATATAATCCCACTTCTCTCCTGTTCTGGGGGCTTACCACCAGCTCTTATAGCAGGGCAAAAGTTGAACTGCCCCCTGGTGGTAAGCCCCCTGGTCCTACTCGCCTTGCGGCATACGGACTCCTTAGAGACACACTCTGGCTATTGTAAGACTGTGTAAGTATTTACAGCTTAGGTACTCTGCATATAGTGTGTTTTGTAGACTCCTAACCTTCTTGATTTTATTTTAACTCCATTACAAAGGTCACTACTCCCCTTTCAGGGGCATGATGGAGCAATGGATTTTGTTATGTTGACAAAATGAATCCTTTCATTTTGTCAACATAATAAAATCCATTGCTGAATGGATGTCGAATGAGTCGACTGTGTGTAGGAGTGTGTTACGCAATTAGGCTTCCTGTACATGACGCCGGAGCAATTGGGCTTCCTGTACATGACGCTGGAGCAATTAGGCTTCCTGTACATGTCGCTGGAGCAATTAGGCTTCCTGTACATGACGCCGGAGCAATTATGCTTCCTGTACATGACGCCGGAGCAATTAGGCTTCCTGTAGGTACATTACGCCGGAGCCGCACCGGCGCCTGAACGCATGATTGTGTATACGAATGAATATCGCGCATGTTCAGTATCTAACGATCACAGAAGGCCAATTCTCGTAATTTAAAACGTTCAAAATTTAGTCGCAGTCTAATCTCGGCGACAAAGAAACGTCAAAATGTAGGGAAATTAGAGGTATTTTTGACAGATTGAGACAGATCAGACTGTGAACGTTCTTAAAATTATGAGAATTGCCTCTCATTTCAGTAAAGCATTTCCAACGTTGCTTTACTATTTAAAACTCGGCAACATTGCGCCATACACGCGGTTCCGGTAGTTCCCCGCTAGTGCGGCTCCGGCGTCATCTTCTTCTTAACGTGTCGATAGCAATCTAAATGGACTCTGCCCAGAATTCGGTTACTTGTTTGGCGCCATCACCAGCGTCCATCAGTTCCTGTAACGTGCAGCTAACAGGACACGATATTAAGTGTCCCATCGTTTATGGAACAGCACCACATTTACACTCCAGGGCGGAGTCGTATGAATCTCCACCTGAACAGGTTTCCTTTGCTTCGGCCAACAGGCCGGCGTCATGTACGTACAGGAAGCCTAATTATGCAACATACCCCTAATGACAGTCCCTTTCATTTTGTCAACAAGGCAGAATCCATTGTTTCATACGTTTAGAAATTTGGTCGGTGCAGTGTGCCGGTGTCATGTACAGGAAGCCTTAGGGTGCATATGACAAAATAGGAAGTGTGTGGAGAAGCCTTAGTCCACAGATATATTCACCAAGTATTATTGTACTTGTAATATTAAGTAAAGGTGCAAATTTTTCACATTGTTTTAGACTCACATGAATGGACCAACTCTGATGGTAGGTATTCAATAGTATTGCTTGCAATGTAGAAGATTTTTGTGTTAATTAATGCTGTATTGTTTAGGCTAAATTTGCTGCTATGTGTGTGATTCTAAAGCATTTTTGTTAGAATTTGTGTCTATGGTAATAGATTGTAGTTAGTTTAATTATTTTCGTGAATAGACATGTGATTTTTAATTTGCGTTTTATGTAACAAAGCTCTAACTTGTTGTTTTTTATGAGACAAAACCTAAAATGAAATTGCTAACTAACAATAGGAGAATCCGTGTTATTTATAAATACTTTGAAACAAAAATAAACCATCAAAATGTTAAGTTGATTTTTGTATCAGTTGTACAAGTTCTGCATGAAAATATGTATTTCAACATGTAGATCTACAATCATAAAAATATTCTCTCGTCCCTTAACCAGGCGATCATGGCGGCGAAAGTAAAGCCGAACGCACAGCGGCATTCTTTGCGTACCGGGGCGCAGGCCTGGCCGGGACTGGGGAGGACATAATGACCGGCAAAGAAGTACAGCAGACGGATCTTGCGCCTACCCTAAGTGCGGCGTTAGGTAGACCGCCGCCCGCGCCCTCTCTAGGACACCTGTTGTTGCCCGTTCTGCCTAAGGCTGCCAAAAGTCATACTTTGCTGCATATGACAAATAATTTAAAACAGGTGAGACAAACCAAAAGTATACCTTTCATTATCTCTCATTGAAATCTAACGCAGCATCGTTTTATTTTTTCAACCTAGTTTGAATGTTAATTTTATCTTGTGTGACTAACGTTCTGCAGTGGCACTAATGCTCATTATCTGTATAAAATATTCAGCCTATTTAAACAACATAATACCACCGACAGATAACACAATACATGATTCGTTATGGAGAGGAATCCCAACAAGTGTCTCTCGACCGACTCGCTGGCCTTATCAACGCGACGAGGGAACAGTTACACAAAGCCGCCTCCATTGAAACTGATGACGAACTCAACAATTACGTCGCGGATGTCAGGTAATGCGGAAATTATGTAAACAAACGAATTTGAATGTTGGCCTAAGGTAATAAAGTTTAATTTTGTTTCAGGGCTCTGGTTGACGACATCCGCAATGTTTTCCGCGAGGTCTGGGTCGAGTTCGATTCTCTGTCTATGCTCAGAGCTCTTCTACTTCTTCTCTTGGCGATATTTTTCAATTGGTTGATAACTGAAGGTCTTCCTATGGAAAGGCTCCCGGCTGTCTTCGCCAGCACCTTTGTCCCGACTGGACTTATTTCAATGGCTGTTTGCATAGCCATATGCTATACAGCTTTCTACCTTAAACTTTTAGAAGATCTTGAACACGCGATTATCTTGAGTACTGGTTTAATATCGGCCAGTATAATGTGTGTTTTAATAATCATGCACTGGGATGGGATTGCTCAGAGGTGGTATGAAGGACGTTCGCAATTCTACGAACGTTTCGCACGCGCGGCTTTAGCGGCTTCTGCAGCCATTTTAGTATCGAATAGCTATATCATAGAGGAGGGGTCTACCCTCGCGTTCCTGTGTATGACTGTGTTGGGACTGATGGCTTGGAATGCATCGAATATAAACACGTTATTGTATTGGATCGCTTGTGGAGTTATATTTGCAGGGACGAGGTTGTATCGCGGTTGTAGGGAGGAACAGGGGGATTGTTGGACGGCGGGGGCGGGGGTGCCCTCGGGGCAGTCATCGCGGCCTGCATTAGTTCTAGGCATGGGCAGTGTGGCTGCTGTGGTTGCCATTTGCAGGCGACATGTGGGCTGGCGGGGATATTGCACCGTAGTAGCGGGATTATTGGCCTGTTCACACTGGGCTACGGGTTATGGGTCATTAGGGTCTCCGAGCCGTGCCAAATTGTTAGCGCGGGCCGCTTGGCTAGTTATTATAGTGATGGTGTGTCTGATATGGAAGCGGGAAGGCCGCGGCGCCACTCTACCGCTGATGGCGACTAGTCTGATGTTCTTCGTCGCTAACACTCTAGTACTTGGTGTGTCGTATGCTCCGGGCGCAGTCTTAGCTTTTATACTGGGATGTTTAGCCCTGAATATTGTTGCAAATTTGAAGAGTGATGGTTCTACGAAGTTTTGTAAGTGTTTTCTATTTTGGTTGAAATCGGAACTAGTATCGTTTTAATTTATTTTTAACCCTTGTCCTTTTTCTTCAGCTCTGGTAACTCGATGCAACTCGAGCGTAGCTTGCATGTGGGCGTTGTTGGCATCCTACGCGTTCTACGCCACGGGCCACCACGCCACGCTGGGCCACGTCCGATGGGCGCCTGCTTTCCACGCTGGAGACCCTAACTATATGGATATTGGACCGCCCATCATTGCCTCTTTGGTCACACTGGAATTATTCGGTAAGAAATTTGATTGTTCAAGTTATGTAATAAATTACATAGCAAAGTGAGTGCTCAAATACCCGATTCGATTGGTTTCAAATGATAAATCTGAAGTAATCATTACCTCCGAGAAATGTTTCATCATCTGTTTAGTCTTTTCCCAACTAAGTTTGGGTCTGTGCCAGTCTGACCGGATGCAGCTGAATACCGGATATGGAAGAGAAATCTTTTACGATAATTTAACCAAAATTGAATGAATGCGTTTTTTGTTCTTGTTCTTTGTTCCCCTCCCGAATTTTGACAGGCAGGAAATATGATTTTAAACTCTGGATTTTTGTACATTTTATTTACTTTCATAATGATTTTGTTTGTCAGGCTCTCTATTGGCATTCGGCGCGGCAGTGCCCCTATTAGCGCTGTGGGGTGAGAACGGCGCGGCTCGAGTTGGCCCTCGCACGCAGCTAGCAGCCGTTTTCTCACTGTGCCTCAAGTTTATGCTCTGCTTCGCTATTAGGGTAAGCACCTATCAGATGACCACAGAAGAATCACCGCACCGGCAGCGTCTAGAGGCGGCAATACACATTTATTCGAGGTGCCGAAAGTTGAGGGCATAATTTCCCACAGATCTTGAACAGAGGGCGTACGCCCCGCGGAATAATGGCGTAACACACTATCAGTAGGAATGGCTTTAATTTTGACAGTTCTACAACATTCATTGCGTTATTTACGTTGTTGAACAGGCACATTTTTGGAACATAAATTATGTAGCAATGGATTAGCAATATCCTTCATAATTATTCAGATTGTGATTGAAATTGTGTTACGCAATTGTGCAGGTTCGCTTGGACGCGTTTTCGCGTATTGGATTTTCAACGCACTGCTTACAGCCTAGAGTTGAAAATTCAACTGTGTGTATATTTGAAGCGCTGGGATGCGCACTGATGGATTCTCAATGTTCGGCTCAACACCCAGAATTGAAAATCCAGTGCGCGATAAAATCCCGCCGCGATATGTTTGCGTCCATGCGAACGCTGACACTATTGATTTCTATGGAAAGTGTTGACAATGCCACCTTTAGCGTTTCCGTACCATGTGGAGATGACAGATATAACCGTTCACACTTCATTTATCATTGAGACCGCCGTCAAGGCCACCGTGCGGTTTTGTGAGATGTAAGCCACACCTGATCCTGATAAAACCGCATGATACTTCAAGTTGAATGACAAAATTGTGTCTTATGAAGTGGTAATTATCACTGCAGCTATCTCGCCTTATTGCATATTTTCTAGGACTATTGTTTAGTTCAACCAGAACCTTTGACCATTGCATGTACAGACGCCCAGACATCAAGCTACTACAATCTGTCAAATTTTGGACTTTAATAGATTTTCAACTTTATCGATAAAGCATTAAGGTTCAAGGTTGATTGGGAAAATTTGACAGTTTCGGGCAGCTTGACCTGCTACCAACCAAAGCTACTTTTGGAGGTTTTTCTTAAGAAAAACATTTTTTTTTAAAGTACAGTCCCATTCTACCTAAATAATATGATAATCAAGTTTTCGAAGACTGTTGCGAAATTACCTAAATGTTTTTTTATTTCATCGTTAGGTATTCGCGTGCGCGATCTCAGCTACAATCCACTGCCGCCACCTTATGATTTGGGGTGTGTTCACACCGAAGCTGTTGTTTGAAGCCGGCGCATGCGCAGCCGCGCTGGTTGGCACAGTGTTCGGCGCCACACTCGTCGCGTGGCACTTGCCCACGCAACACCGATCCAGTTGACACAAGCGGACGAATTAGATCGTATTTTTATATGGACTGGACTAGTGGGGGCCTCGGATTTTAAGTGAATGGAGTGACAATTAAGAACTGCAAATAGAACAATGCTTATTGATGGTTAAAGATTACTTGTTATAAACTTCTAAAGGTCCATCCACACATATCAGGATCTGGGTAAACTGGGACATCCGGGCGTATGCAACGAACACTACAGCCAAGAGTTCAGAAAGTCCTGACCCGGAACTGTGTGGATATAGCTTTATAATTATATGTTCACAAACTTATCTAATGAGAATTCGCCGTTAATATTAATCCATTTCCTGTCCCATGAATCATAATATGATTCAGGTTGATTGTTTAACTATTGTGTTTACTTTGTGGACAGTGAAAGTGTTAATACCGTCTTATTTACAAGGCAAATGCAAGCAACATCCATTACCTGAATAGATAAGTTTGTGGCACCACAAAATTGTGTTCAAGAACCTCTTACTTCATGGATGTTTAAAGCATTTATTGACAGTGTTTTTTATGAATAGGTTATTTTCTATCTTGGCACGAACTGAGTCACTCCCAAAAACAAAGCTCAGTTCCCGCCAAAATTGCTGTTGTTCGTAAGTACTGCCACCTGCTTTAATATTACGAGTTGCGTTTCATATTGTTAGTAATAGGGCTGGTGCACATGAATTTTTACACGCCCATACTGCCATCTTTTTTTTTTTGGGTTCGAAATCATCAAATAACTTCTCCCGCTCTCGGCAGAGCGGGAGGGCGTCAGACTTTTACTGACTAAAACCCACCCGTGTTCCTTGAGTTGCCTGTGACAGGGGTCACATTAACTCTTTCGAACAACCCGCGACCCCATATTGCCATCTAAGTTTAGTGTGGACCAGCCTTTAGAAGCTTTGTATTTTCTGGCTATGACCAAGTATTTTTCCTAGATTTTTAAAGGCCAAAACTAAATGCGCTGAGATTAATTGTCTAGTTACGAGGGCCCTTACATTTTTACGCTTGGACAGACTGTTGTAACAAAAATTATCTTATTGTACTGTTTCGGTTGAGATTATGAAGATATTATATTGCATGCGAATGTGAAAGACATTATTGTAATGTTAACTCTTAGGGACTAAACACACTTATTCAGCTCTGTTCAGTTTTTGTCCATAGAAAACAACTATTTTGTATGGAGATGCGTCCGTTCAGCTTTACGGATGTGTACGCATTCCATACAAAATGTATGGTTAGTCCCTTATTGGAATGTTTTAATGAGTGAGTTGCGAAGTTCTTTTACGAAGTTACGGGTTAATTTTGTGCTTAATGGTTGTATTAATTTTAATTGTTTTATAATATGACGTGATGTGTGTATGTCAACCCAAAGCATTTTAAATATAGATATTAAAGATGTATTTTAAATATAATTTATTGTATCCGAACAAAAACTGCCATAGGCTGTATTGTTATTATTCAAAATAATATTTAGAAATGTTGTTGAAATTTAAATGAACTTATTATAGATTCAAACAAATCAGTATTTTTGTTCTAGTTTACATACATTAAATTATAGTTTTAGCAATAATATCTATCTAATTATTAATTAAAATCGCCATGATATGAAGAGTAGAATAGATATTTATTACTTATTCCATGGTTTACGATCAATATGATTTTTTTATAACAATAAAGATTTTTAGCACACTATTGGCTTTTAATAAAAAAATCAATTGAAACATATTTATTATAACATTTATTTTCTAGAATACTATGACGTTTTAATGTCAATGTGAAGAGAATATAGTTTAAAATAAGATATAATCAAATCTTGGAACCCTAGAATTGTAGAATTGTGGTCACATAGCTAGCATACTCTAAAACTTAAGCTTGTGACGAATAGCACCTTCACTCACCGATATAACTAATTTAGAAACGAATAATTGAAACTGGATATAAAATTCATTGCACTTTGAAATACACGCATGTATAGTTGTTAGGGGTGGAAGCGGACAAGTCACGTGGTGCGCGCGGGCGGGTCGTACGGGTTCAGGAGATACTCGGAGAACGAGTTCACAGCCGACGCGCCGCGCACTTCCTTATCCAGAAGAGGTAGTTTCGTAACGTGGAAGTCTTCATACAAGTCTGCGATTTGTTCGAGATATTTTTCCTGAACTTTGTGTCTCGCCGCGCACAGATCGCACGGCGCTGATGTCCTCAGTAACAGCTGGTTGACGATAATGTTGTGCGTGTCGATGCCGCACCGCGTCAACTCCTGCACGAGACGCTCAGTCTCATAGAGTGACAGGAACTCCGCAATGCAAACACATACGAAAGTGGTCTGGTTGGGGTCCTTGAACTGGGTGTTGACTTGTCTGATAACTGAAAGCATTTCGTCCATTTTGTTGCTGAACATGTCTGAGTTGAACTCGGCCAGGCCAAACAGTGTCGCTACTTGGTTGATGAATGGGGCCACCTGAAAAGCAAAAAGAGGATTGTCAACTGACCTTAACCCAATTGACTTTGATTGTGTTACTTAGTTATTTTAAATTGCTAATTAGTGTGAAGTTTTAATACTATCTTGAGTATTGTCAAAATAAATAACACTTATTTCAAAGTTATGAATGTAAACTCTTGCTATAACTTAAGAAATCGTGGCCGGAGAGATCATAAGACGTAGGAGCGAGATGACAATAGTACTACATATGCACCTACTTACACATTTTATGACCGCGACTGCCAAGAGTCTTTTCGATGCATAAAGAGATCATAGATCTATGGTAGAGATGGACTATGTTTTTTTAACTGGAAAAGGTCATACCTTTGACTTCAGTCGCATAAGTTTTCCAAGACCTCGCTCGACGACCTGTGGGAAAGACAGCAGACGCAGAGTGTGTCCTGTGGGCGCAGTGTCGAACACCACCGCACTGAAGTTCATGCCCTTCACCAGCTTCATCACCTAGAAACAAGAAACCAGTTTATTTTAAGAATGTCAGAGGCAAATTGGAATTTAATTTGGTATTTCGTGTTTTATGAACTGTTGTCAAATAAAATGTTATTCTTTCTTTCTCTACTATGAAGTGAGTGATAGTCTGTGTTTATGCGATTTTACATAAAACGCAAAAACAAAATGTGAATTGTTACCAAGCATAGTAAGGAAAAACATGGATAATTTGATTAAAACAGGTTGTTTGTTTACTGTTTACTAATAATAAAGAGAGGTAACGTGAAAGCCGAGAAAGATAAACAAATCAAGTATCTTGACTTGGCTCGCGAGGTTGTCGACATGTGGGATGTGGACTCAGCAATCATTTTGCCGATAGTCGTGACAGCCAATGGCTTAATAGCCAAGAGCCTCGACCAACACCTGAGGAGGCTCTCGTTGGGCAGCTGGATCAAGGGCTTGATTCAGAAAGCGGTACTTCTGGACACGGCTCGCATTGTCAGGAGGTTCCTCTCTCTAGAGCCCTGACCACCGGTAGCTTGGACCCTTATATTTTTTAATATTTTTTTTTATCTTTTTGTTTATAAAAATATTGAAAAATGTAATTTATATAAGTAATTAAGTAGATTATTATTTAATAAAACGTTTACAAACGGTTTACATTTTGCCAAGAGTGGCAAATTTCCCATACAATAAATATTATGGTGCCTAAAAATAAACTACAACTAAAATATTTTTTTATTACAGGTAAATAATATTGATAAAGCATCAAGCCTTTCCAACATCAACGCAACGACATCTCCCGCCGAAAAAACGGGCGGGTTTAGAAACAGCCTTGCCTTTCATGTGCAAGCAAATATTTTTTCGATGCAGGTTATGGTGGCCCCAAGACATGATCCTCTAAGCAATTGCTTTGCTTATGGGCTAGTCCGGAACTGCTCATGTTGGGAAAAATATTACCCAGTATTTTTTTTTAACTCTCCAAGGGATTGCCATATGTACATTCCAGAAGGGTCACTTGTAGTCACTTGAATAATAATTATAATATTCACTTCATACGTAATTTCTATGGATAAGACAGTGAATCATCATTTGTTATGAACTAATAATTATATTTACACTAATGAAACGAATTTATAATCAGTGGATATATTATATCAGTGAACAATATAAATATATATACCACAATTTATTTCAATTGATAATTTGATATTTATGTGGATAAACATACATATCAATTGACATTTATTGTAAAAACTAGAAATTTACCAGCTTCAAAGTTCACCCTAACAAAACTTGACAAAAAAGTACAATTTGGATTACCTTTCCCAAAGTGACAATCTAATCAAACATTTCTGGGATTCATAACATGCAAGTATGGTTAGCTTTTCATTGGAATTAAAAGCTAAATTACATAGGTTATCTTACTAATATTATAAATGCGAAAGTTTGTATGGATGGATGTTTTTTACTCTTTCATGCAAACACTACTAAACGGATTTGGATGAAATTTGGCACACAGATAGTTAATAACCAGGATTAACACATAGGATATTTTTTATCCCGATATTCCCACTGGATCTAAACTTATGTGGGTGAAATCGCGGGGTGCTGCTAGTGTTAATATAAGGTATTACCTAGTTAGTTAGTTAATTATTGGTCAGTATATTCAATTTTATGGGCGTCCCCTGAAGCGTAATTACTATTTGAGTGCTTAATAAAAACATTTTAAGTGTTGTTTAAGTAAACTGATTAATGTTTAGCAAAGACTCTAATTTTACGATGATTTCCCAATCACTTGGTAATGTAGCACAGAAAGACTAAAGGATGTCTTTAAGTTAAAGTTCGAGTTCATTTACAAAATTTATCTTACCTCTGCATAACTCATAGCCTCATCTATGCCGGGGAAGGCTCCCACTATTTCCTGCATCACTCCCTTGCCCAGCCTCATAGCTTCTGTTTCTCCCTCAAAATATTCCTCAGGCAACTCTGTGAGCCCAACATTGGGATCAATTTCCATTGCAAATAGATTATTGAAGCCCTTTACTTTGGTTGGCACCTGAAATGTGAATAAAATCATACATTATTGAAGTAACAACAATAGAAATGTTGTTTCTATTTGATTTTGGGTTTAAAAATAAAAAACCAAGGAACTGCTTTCAGAAAAAAAAAAATGGTTGTCTATGAGTATTTGTTTGTTTCATAGCACTTAAAATTGCATGTGACCTAGATTGTTAGTGCGGCCTAAATAGATACTTACTTCGATGAAAAAGTTATTAGATTGTAAACAATGTGATTTATGTGAACACACAAAGACCAGGTTAACAAAAATAATTATTTCATCAGCCACTTATTTCTGCCATTGCCGCTTTTCCGTAGAAATCATGGTACCAACTTCCGAAATTGTTTTCAGTGCAATAATTGTACACCTAAAGAAAACATATTTAACCTACCTTGGAGAACTTTTGATCAAATGCATCAGAAATGTTATGAGCTGGATCAGTCGAAATAATGAGGACAGACTCCCGGACCTTGGCTAGTTGGATGGCCAAGCTGCAGCTAAAAACAAATAACACTATTGGATTTAATTGGATCTCGATGATATTACTCATTTTTGTGATAAATTGCATACCTGCACGTAGTTTTACCAACTCCACCTTTCCCCCCAACGAATATCCACCTCAGGGATTTCTGGTCAACCACATTTCTCAAGGAAGGTTCTAAGATATCCAAATCTTTGTTTTCTTCCATTTTTACAGAGTAATTAATTTAACGAAATAATTTAATGCACTCCAAAACAGCTCAACTCGAAAATCGTAAACGTAATTTTCTTGACGCAACGTGACGTGACATGCGCAAATCTCAATATGATTGTCACTGTCAAAAATAATGAACAATTTTATTACTCACGTTCCTGAACAGTGTATATATTCTGTGTTCCTGAATGAACTGACGTCGTGGGTTATTTAGTTGATAAAATAAAACTACATAGAAAAAAATATTTTTGTTATTTGGTATTAAAGAACCAGCGTCACTGATGATATTAAAAAAATCATTGGTTATTTTATATTAACATTTTTCTCATAGACTATGTATATAGTTGGACTTTAAGATTTTTCTTTTCATAGCAACATTCAGTATAATAATAATGTACTCTGTGGCAATATTATTTCCTAAACGTCAAAACAATTCGGTATTTCGGTCGAATCTGTCAAGTTAAAATTGTAAAAAAACGATGAATTCGATTTTCTATCAAAATAAATAATTGATGTTAGTGACTGAAATGTGCAAGTTTATAAATGAAAATAATGCTCTATAGACTTTTCCGCGGTCGTTTAACATTCAAGTTTTACATAGTGTTCACAATAATAGTAATCGCTTCGATATGTTGTTACTTTTTTCCGCCGATTTATCCTATTGCCCCAGTGACTTTGCCACCAAATCCTCTGCATCCTCGTTCTTCACGCCACTTGTCTAAGTTAATGACCGTAGTTTTCCGCCAGTTTGAGGATTTCGAAAATGACATCGCTGATAGCGTGCAGTCGTTTGTATCAGCGTTTCCTAATATGCCTGTGGTGGTAGTGTGTGAGAATACTCCTTATCCACCGTTCCCGTTCTCTGTAACAAACGAGACTCTACGAAATGTTAAAGTTCTGTCGTTAGAACTGAAACTGAATGCTTCGCCGCAAGATTTCAATCCATTAACGCAAATATTTACTGAGTATGTATTGTTTGTGCCTGATTCAACGCGAGTCTCGCGTCGGGTGCTGCAACTCGCGATGGCGGCGGCTGCAGCAAGTCCCACGCAAGCTGTAGCTATTGGTGTTGGTAACTCTCACTTGATATGCCAGCATGTGCAGTGGAACTATGCAGACTGGACCCTGCACTACAGTAAAGATGCTTCTGGAAAGATCTGTGATGCCGTACATGGTCAGCATGCACTACTGGTCAGAACTGCTGTTCTGCAGAAAGTACCGCAACCCTTTGCATTACCTTTTCCCGAATCTCTTTATCTGCAAACTGTAGTCAAAAATGTTAAGGTGGGTTTGTCTATCTGAACCAATAAAAATTGACATCCTACCTACTACATTATTCTATTACATTCATATTTTAGGTCCAAATATCAGATGGCAAGCTTAGCCCAGGTCGTGGAGTGCTGAAGACTCCTGGGGCAAAGCAGAGGGCATCTCGCCACATGCGGGACTACAGAGTGGCTCTGTATAAGCAGTTGGGAGTGAAGGCAGTTATCAGAGAAGATGGCAGAGTACAGTGGTTTGGCTGCAAAAGGGAGACACAGGTATGTCACAAGTTTATCTACTGAGACTATCAATCTTCAGATGAAGTGCATAAATTGGCATCATAAAAATAAAACATGACAATTGACGTTTTTCTAGGTGACAGTTTAGTTATGTTTGCCATGGTTGTTCATGGATGAGTGACTATATTTACGTACCAAGACCTCTCCGTGCCTCGTACAGCATGTTTGGATCTTGACAGTCATTAGAAGCCCGAAAGTCTGACACCCAGTCTTACCAAGGGGTATAATATTGTATTATCCAGTAAATGAGTTGTGGAGATCAAATGGGCAGTCGCTTTATGTAAAATACTGGTATTCAGCTGCATCTGGTTTGACTGGAAGCCAACCCTAATCATAGTTGGGAAAAGGCAGAAGGATAGAAGAGGTACCATTTTTCCAAAATCTGTTAAAGCATCTAGCAATTAGTCAAAAAGTTAAGGACAGAGTCCTAAGAATGTTTTCCTGTAGTTATAACAGTTAAGGTACTCTTAAACCAAGTGCACATTGCCTGTACTGTGCTTTGGTTCATAGGAAAAGTATGAAAGTTATGTATGAGGATTTTTGCAATATGTTGCGCTGCGGTGCGTCCTGCCCCACTCGTGCTAGCCTTTACTGCCCTGTCTCAAAAACCACCCTGTAAAAGAACCATCAACATGTTAGCTAACACATATACTTCCTCCTATTTCCAGCGCTGCTACCCGTCAGTGCAGGGTACGCCATCCTACATGCTGTCAGGGCGCAACACGCCGCCATGTTGCCGCCGCAACATGCGCCGCGTCGCGGGGCACGTGTTGCGCGCATTGTTGCAAGCCGGGGCGAGGTGCTGGCTCGAGACCACGTCGTTACTGGGGGCTGTTATGAGGTATACTTTGGTTCCAACTTCCAATTCACTGGATGGGTTTGCTTTTGTGGAGAAGTCAACACTATTCAGCAATGTCACGTTCTTTATGGTAGAAGACCTTTACAAAGAAAGTTTATTCGAAGTCAACTCAGCCTATCGCTGTCCAGTGCTGGACATGGGCTTGTCTGTGGCCGCGCAACATCACACTGTCCTCCGCCTTATGCATCCATTCGAAATAGTAAAAACGTAATAATCATTATATTATTTTATAAAAACACCACTGCTATATAGGCCAACTGTTTCACTGAGACGTTGCCTGAGGTAGCTGCGCGGTGCGGGAGGGGTGATAGTCACAAGTTGACGAATCACTGAGCTCTCGCATCACGTCACCAAACCCCTCCAGCACCGCGCTGCAACCTCAGGCAACGTCTCAGTAAAGCAGTTGGCCTTTCGTTTCCTTATTTTTTGCTGTTTGTTGTATTACCTTGTTTCATTCCACCTTCTAAAAATGTTATGTTACACTCCATGATACAAGCGTCTCATCAATCCTTTATAACACTCACCAAAAACTTCCAGAGGCGACATCCTACCATGGGCTGAATTCGTCGAAATAGGCATCCACGCTTCAGACGTTTCCCGCGTTTCCTGGCTACAACGAGGCGGCGCCGACGCCGACGGCTTCGTATGGGAGCGCGCGACCAAGGGACATTACTACAGAGTCGCCTACTCCGCGGCCAATCGCGTCTATGTGCTGATACTGCCGTTTACAGCCAGGAATGGCACCATGTGGCCAGCGGACTGGGTGTTGGCACATCAGAGAGAGTTCCCTGAGAGGCACTTGCATCCACTTGCACAGGTAATGTAATACAAAACGTTTTATACATAAACCAAATTTGAAGGCAACCTAGTCACAATCTCATCTCGGTGACAATCAATATTCAAAAGTTGTCAAAAATTTTGTATAATTTAAAATATTTTAGACAGATTGAGAGTGAGATTGCGAATACTCTTTAAAATACCAATCCCCCTCCGCCTCCCACTCTTTAAATTGCCCCTCTGTTGTTTAGCCGATTTGCTAAGAAGTCAGGTAAGATACTGTATTAGTTCTTACTGTAAGCCTTCTTATGCATAGTTTTACTTACCTTTGCAGTTGTAGATACTTCAAAGTTGGCCAATAAATTACAGCCCACTCTCTCACAGAGAGGAGGCCTGTGTCCCAGCAGTGGGAACATGATACGCTGATATGCAAGGCCAATAAATGGCGACGCTAGAGGGAGGCCTATAACCACCAGTGGATGTCTTTCAGCTGAAATGGTGATGATGATGAAGCCAATTAATTGCTAACATTTCTAATAAGTTAAAATGTATGGTCTGACAGATCACCTTCGCGGGCCGTCAAGCGCCGGCTCCGAACGACGCCAGAGCGTTCCTAGATCTGAAGTTAGGCGCCAACGCAGTGGAGCGCTGTGACAAACTTGGACCTAAACTACTCTATCCTTAAGTTTAAAATTATTTACACCTGGTTTCTGAATTGAGAATTTGAAGTTGAGAACTTGTCAAACTCCACTTTAGCATTACTTAGGGTACATCACTTTAATTTTAAAACTGCAAAAATAAATATTGAATTTGCAAGCATTTGTCTTAAATAATGCTAAATTAAAATTTATCAAGTTCTCAACTTCAAATTCCCAATTCAGAAACCGGGTGTAAGAATCATAAAATCTTTTCAGCATAGCTATTCACAACCATCCGACAGGCCATCGTATCGAAAACGACACATTTCGATAACCAGGGGGTCTACTCCGAAGTAGTATCGGCCGAATGTTCGGCCGTTTCCTGCTACGAACTTACTATTTGGTTCGGTCGGTTCCGATCCTACACTCCTACACTCTTTCGAATATTGGCTATGGTCCCGACCCAACTGAGCCGATTCGAACTTTTTCCGCATTTTTCAATAATATTCGGTTCGGCCATGTGTCGATCCGATCCGAACATTCGCACTTTGCACTTCGGAGTAGGCCCCCTGATCTGTCTTGCCCCCGACAGCAAACAGCTGCCGGAAAAATAGCAGCCCTCTATTTGATTTAAACTGAGAAAAATTTCGGGTTTAAAACTTGTGGGCAGCGTTTAGAGGAATTCAACGATAACATTGATTGATGGTCGATACGGAACGGAAGCGTATCGAATGGTTGTGAATAGCTATGCTAAACATAGGGCTGGAAATACAAAAAAACAGCTGTTATTTCATTATCAAATGGCAGAAAATTCACAGCAAACTCATTTGCCCGTTATAATGAACTGAGGGGCAATTCTTGTAATTTTAAGAACGTTCACAGTCTGATCTCAGTCTCAATCTTCAAAATAGTTCTAATTTCCGTACAATTTTGACATTGTGACTAGATTTTGAACGTCTTTAATTACGGGAATTACCCTTCTGATGTTGCACCATATTATGTCAGTTGCATTAAGATTTTTGTTTTCACCACACATACTCCACACGCAGAGCTTTTGTTCGCTGCTGCCTGGATCGCACAATGTTTGTCGTCTGCGATTATTTATAAGGGCCTGGCTGCTATGAAACAAGAAATATCATTGTAGCGGTATCTACGCCCCACATGCGAACAACGCGTCATACTGACGTTACGCAAAATCCTGCATCGCGCAAGCAAAGTTTACCGCGCAATTAAGCATATATACAACAGCCCGACATGATTCATCATTCCCTTTTCTATGGAGGATGAGTGAACTTTACACTCTGTTCCTCATACCTCTATATCATTTTTATTTTAAGTGCAAACAAGTAATGTCATTTTTTATTTTAAGAGTAATGCTTTTATTATTTTAAACTAACCATTTTTGAGTGAGTTGTTCAAATGAATACTAGTCAATAGTTAAGAAATCAGTAATTAGGGAGACTCAGGTATAGCTGTGTTTTATTTTTATATTTGTTAAATAATCAAGGAATTTAGAGAATCAGTATTCATGTTAAAATTTTGAATCCAATCGTGTATAATTGAATTAAATATCGCGTCGTGTTATTACGACTCATATGTTATTGTCTTAAGGTATAAATTGCATTGACGTGCTGAAATGTACAAATTCATTTCACGAACGCCTCAGTTATTGCAATTTGTATCTTATTACAATAGCATAAAAGTCATATGACACGCGCTCGTGAATTGCAAGGACTATACTAGGTGTGTAGATAAGAATTATAGTGAAGGATGAGACTTTTCTAAAATTGAAAGTTCTATACATCTTTGCATGTAAATAAATACCCATTTATTTTTACATTTTGAAATTTATTAGTATTTAAACATTTTGAAAGCAATCGTCACTTTTAAATTATTGAAAAATATTTTGAGATATCAATAAACGAGAATTGGATTAGAAAAAATCTAAGATGTATAATAATAATTGGATCACAAAACATTTAAAAACTAGTAATAATAGTACAGTTTTCACTGTAATTTTAATAATAAGAACATTTTAAATACTCATTGTGATCTATTAGAGTCCAACTGCTTGTCAAATCTAAAAAAAAAAATTAAAAAAGAATTCAGTGATCTCACACTATTCTAGTCGACAAAGTATGACTTCTTATTCTTACAGCACTTAGAATGGCCCATTATGGCCCATATCCGACAGGTACTACTCTATTCACAGTTATTTTACCTCTGACAGCACCAACCCAATAGCAACCTTATCGTAACGAGAATAAAGATCGCTGTGGTTTTGACAGTGTCAAAGGTAAAATAATCGAAGAAAGACTGTACTCGCCTGCTTGCCGCCTCAAGTCTGGCTGCTCTATTCGAATATAGCGCTGAATATGCGTAATATATTTTGTATTACTTTCCTGAAAGTGGCACCGGTAACTGAAAAGTTGTGTGGAAATCGGTTGTCATGGTATGGGCATGTGTTACGGAGGAATGAGGAAAATGTCGTGAGGAAAGTTTTGAGTATGAATGTCGATGGCTATACGAGTAGGGGAAGACCAAAGAAACGATTGATGGACTGTGTGAATTATGATATGGTTAGAAAGGGGGTGAATGTCGAGATGGCGGCTAATAGAGAAGTATGGGAGAAAAATACATGTAGCGCCGACCCCAAATAAATTGGCATAAGGACAGGAGAATGGTGAATGATGAAAATTTCGTCCTTGTCAAACTTATGGTCCAGTGCGGGTTGATAGATGTCACATGTTTCGAATATTTGTTTCTAGGACATGCCGGTTTCCTCACGATGTTTTCCTTCACTGTTTTAAGAAAGAGTTTGTAATAGAGCAGCCGCTAATTGGCGATCCAGTGCTAATAGATTCAAACACTGGATTGACATACTGGATCAATGTAAAACAGCCTTTATACTACCTGGGGGCTTACCACCAGCTACCTATCTAGCAGGTCTGTCCTGCTATAAGAGCTGGTGCTAAGCCCCCTGGCAATGGTGGGAAGATGGTAAATATGAACAGGTTAGATCATCACATGGCATGCTCTTGTGTACAGGCCATTAAAGATGGCGACCATTCAAAATGGAGTTGTTTTGTTTTTGAGAGTTTATAAAATGCATTTTGAATTACGTGCCTTTAGCTTTCTAGGCACCTTTCATTGTATTAGTAATAAGTTATTATTTATTTATTATTTCAAAGCTTTATTAGAATAATTATACAATTACGAGTAAAAAAAGTGTTTTATTTAAGTACTAACATAGAATTAAAATTAGTTGTCGTCCTCGAACTTCTCATCCACGACGCCCGTTTGGAAGGGCGGGTCACGCACCAAGCTCAGGAGTTTGTCCAGTTTCATAATCTAGAACAAAAAAATATATATATTGTCTCTGGCCGTACATACGGTACGTCGAGTTCTACTGGGGGATTGGGGCATGTTACATTGTCAATAATATCACGATACCGTGGTAATATTGATGGTATAATAGGCCGTATCACGGTATCATGCTCAATAATTGCGATATCGCGATATTAGGATCGTGATAATATTGACAAATGTAAATGCCCCATTAGGTACCACCGGCTCTTATACGAGTAGCAGGGCACAAGTTGAACTGCACTGCTTTTTTGCACTAAGTCATAGAACAAAATACAGTGCAGTTCAACTTCTGCCCTGCTATGAGAGCTGGTGGTAATCCCCCTGTAGAACTAGACGTACCGTATGTATGTAAGTTATTTTACCTCTGATTTTGCATCACTGTCCAAGTCACTGATCTTTAATCTCATTCTCTTTCATTGACAAGTCTGTCAAAATCATTATGATCTTTATCCTCGTTACAATAAGGTTGCTGTTAGGTTGCTGCTGTTTGAGGTAAATTATCAGTGAATAGACTGTATACATACAATATTGTTATTCATGATTCATAATATGTTACGTCGTGAATTTGTGACTAAACAATGTTCTATCCATTTTTGAGTCATCATTCGGATCCGAAATTACTTAATACCATGATTGTCAAAAATTTAATGAAATTATTATAATAAAAAGAAAATTAAAAAGATACTTAGGTACCTGTAATGTCCGTTGTTCAATTCCTTGAGATTTTTTGGGCGGTTTACACATTACTCTTAAATTAGGCGACAACTTCAAAACATGGCATGTTCCCCTAAAAAAGAAACGATATTACTGTTAAAAATAATACAAAAAAATCAGAAAATCATAAAAAAGTTGATTTTACGAAAAAGTTGACTTGATGCCCCCAGAGAGATTTGAACTCTCGACCCCTGGTTTACAAGACCAGTGCTCTAACCCCTGAGCTATGGAGGCTATGTGAGGAGCGGCGAAATAGGTAATTCAATGTTGCGACAAGAATGCTAAAGCAGGACAGCAATATTTGATAGCATTTTCCATGCTTTTTTATTTATTTAGGTGTGTTATCGAAGTTAATTATCGAATTAAATAATTGACTTTACATATTATAGTAGAAAACAGGTACCTATAAACAAAATTTCTGATCACATAACTCGATAAATTGAATGGAACAGCTGATTTTTTTTGGTGGCATGTTGTTAGGGTATATATCACATAGTAGGTAAAACTTGTTCGTATTGACGACTACAATGACCTCTTCCCCATTAAAAGGTTTTCCGATATTTAATAACATTTTGTATAGTTAATAATATGAATATGATTTACGTTATTTGTTTATGATCTTTAAAAGTAGGTAAGTACCTAGGTACCTACTCAAAAGTAGTAGATAAGATAAAAAATTAATTGATTTTGTTAGTTGTTACAACTTTAATGTAAATCCACGTTACTTGGTATCTCCGCAGACGATGACGGGCAGTTTCGCGTTGAAATCTAGTCTAGAGAGTTTCTTGGTCTTCTTGGAGACCACAGCCTGCACGCATATCGGCCGGTACTTGTCCACGTTCAGGTCGTATACATACACCTGCGGAATGATTCGCATAGATAAGTGGATACATCTTTTTAAGAGGATCGTTATCAAAGGACACAATAAAATTCTAGGCAGCTGCCTACATACTCGTACATTTATGTACACATGTCCCGGAATTAACGCACACCACCAAACACCCAGTTAGAATATTATGTTATAATCATAAATATCATTTACTTAGATAATACATACCTACACTGAATTTTTACTATTATGTATAAAATACTTATAGTTTATTTATAAATTAGTTATACTGATTGTAGGAAAACATTGTGGTCACATTACAAATCTACGCACGCACGCAGTCGCACACGTAGGTACTATAAGGGTCTATCGATCCACGGAACAACCGCGTCAAGCGTAGCTTAACCTGATCGACCGACCTGTACGGCTGTTTTTACTTCAAACAAACCTATATCTCTTACATACCGAGTACCTATATGCGTTTTGTTTGTGCGGAATACTTAAACTGTTAAATTCTAATCTTTATTTCTATATTGCCGCCCGGCTTTGCCGAATCATGCCGACCTCTTTATTGAGCCCCGACCTCCCCGTGGTGACGAGTGACAGCTTGATACCCTACCTTTCAACAGGAGAGTTCTAAAAGTAAAATCACCTGCCATTAAATGGAGAGCATATTAACCTACTTTTGAGACATAAATCGATCAGTCCGGCCGGATATTGCGATGTCGGTTTATTGGGACTGCTGAATGGAATGCTTTAGTTTTAGACGGTGGGAAGATTTCCAACATGGTTAATTGTATTTACTCTGAATGTGGTCAGAGTTAATACTGCTTAAAATGACCTACCTCTATAGGTAGATAGATTCTAGTGTTAAGGCTAAGCCGTGACCTAGACATGGGATACTTTTTATCGCGGTAGTAGGTACATTCCCGTGGGACTGGCGCGGATATAGGTTGGGGGGAATTCAACTGGTGCAGTTAGTAGCCCCCGTTGGGCTTCGACCAAACTGAGTCTTGAAACTTTAAATAAGACATAAACATAGTTTCTTAATCTGTATTTTTACTTTGTAGGTATATTACTAAGATATACATAGATAATCGTCGTCATAGGTAGTCGTCGTTAGAGATAAAGGCGAGGGGCTCATTGTTAGGAAGGTTTTTATAAAAGGGCTTTCACATTGAAATCATTTTGCAGCGAAAACCTAGGTCGCCAGTGCCTGCCGTGGGATATTAATTTCCGACATCTACGCGTGCGAAGCTGCGGGAAAAAGCTAGTAAGTTATATGGGTCATTTTCACAAAAAGTGTACATCGTGTTTTCGGCGTGTCCCACAACTTTTGTTAAATATTTAACAAATAATATCCACGTTCAAGAAAACCTACATTAAAAATAAGGATC
Organism: Apamea sordens; assembly: GCA_945859715.1. Taxonomy (NCBI): domain Eukaryota; kingdom Metazoa; phylum Arthropoda; class Insecta; order Lepidoptera; family Noctuidae; genus Apamea; species Apamea sordens. The sequence goes on from OX244002.1 coordinate 7,522,935, forward strand.
TGTGGTCAGTTTTTAACAATATTATATATTGTTGCTACTTAAAAACACATTAATATTAGCTTAATTTTCAAAAATTCTTCTAGAAGGTGTCTATTTTAGCGCTGTCTTACTACTAATTTCATTAAAATAACATAACTTTTATATATTTTGTTGACTTATTTATAATAATGTGATTGATTTTTCGGAAAGTGTAGTTATTTACGATTTGTTTTATAATTGCAGAAACAGTGTAACATTACACACAATATTTAAATAATTATATATATGTGAGGACATAAATTAGCTAAAGTGGAAAATTCCCTTCCGAAACCACATTTTTTACGAAAGATCACAAACAAAACTACCGTTTATGCATATTTTTTGTCGATGGGCAACATTTGTAAAGCAGTCATTGGATTCCCACAATGATTCGTCCATTTTGACGGCGACTAGCGGACGAGGAGTGCGCACCTCAGTAACGGTCCGTTTTTGATATTCCACAACCGCAACCAATTTCAAAGTAAGTTTACAAGTTTATTTCTTGCAAATTATTTTGATTTCTTTATAAACTTTCAGTGAGCCGAATTTGATACCAAGCTTGTTGATCGGATGTGTTAGTTAAAGATAAATGAAACAAAAATGTGCAAAGGTAGACTTCCGATACTTCCGTTCCGTAACCAAAACGCAGGTAACGTAGAATTGGAACTAAAAAGTTTCGGAATGGAATTCTTAGGAAGATGGTACATTATATTCATGTCGATTTATTATGACAATTTACTTTGTGTCTCTGTAATTCTAATATAGAGAAATTATTAGGTATAAATATTCATAACGTACTCAAATGACACAGGTACTAGGAAAAAAGTATTTATGCATTTTTATAATATTACTATAAATTGGTTGATAATGTTACATGAGTACCTACCTCATATTTCTTTTACAGGTACTAAACAAAAAGTTTGTTGCCGTAAGTTGTACATGTCGAAAATATTTTGGTGAAGAATATGTATATTATTTTGTGAAAATTTGATCTCATTTTTTCAATGTGCAATAAAATTATAGCTTTGCAATAGGTAACAATAATATTGTTTAAGTAATAATAATATTGTTTTAATATGTTGTTTTTTTATACTTATTGTAATTTTTTGAATGTGCAGTTATAGCTTTAGAATAGGTAACAAAAATGTTTTTTGTATATTGTTTTAATAATACATAATGTTGATTTACGTAGTACGAAGTATAAATTGTTCATACTGTATCAGAAGAGTACAATTTGCAATATTTTGAGTATATCATATTTTCAAGTTTTCTTGTTAGTGTACAATATTCTTAAGAATTCTATTCCGTTACTGGAACAGTCAATTCCGTGACTGTCCTATTTTATATTTTTATTTAAATATTATTTTTAGAGCGAAATACCATCTGATTGTAATCAGATTTTGATAATTTAGAGGCTAATAATTTGATATAATATAATTAAAAAGAGTTCCTATATTGTGTCCTAATTGAGTAACATACCAAAAAGTATTAAACTAATTTCGTCCAAAGAGTAACGTAATGGACATTAAATTCATAATAAAGTGTGTTTTTTATTATTGATTTTAATTTTAATGTATTTTGTATTAAAGTACAAAACATTATTAACAAATAATACTAGTTGATTAAATCTAATTGTGTTTTATTTTATTCCTATAACCGAAAGTTTATAGTTGCTAAATGGAAGAAATTTTGTTCCCCAAGGACAATAAATTAGCTATATTTAACTAATTAACAAAAAATAAGAGGTTTTATTCTTATTTTCATATAGTGAAAAGAATATCGATTGTAAATTTAATGAAAATAAACGAATTACAACAAAATATTAAATTTCGACACATTTAAAATCGTGTACACTTTTTGTGAAAATGACCCATATTGGGTACACACGGCTCCACATCAAGCTATACGTTTCCAGTATAAGCTGACTTCCGATTGTACGAAAACCTATACAATGAGAGGTCAGCTAAAACTGGAAATGTTTAGCTTGATGTGGAGCCGTAACGTGTGTACCTTTCCATCAGCAGTGCAAGCTGCGAACACGGTGCTGGAGTAGGGCGCCCACTTCACGTCACCGACCGGAGAGCCCAGCTCGAACATGAACAGGGGTTCACTGGCGAAAGGAGAGTAAGATTAAATTGCACTAAATATGACGCATAAACAATTAAAAAAATAAAACACACAATAAGAACAAGCCGGGGGACAATAAACATCACATAGGAAGTGAATATTATGGTTCAGTAGCATTCGAGAATATCGTAGTCGACTGTTGGACAAAACTTGGTCATACTGTCTGGTTTTTAGGTCTAGCAAGGAAGATTCTATCCTCTCACTGAGAGGAGGCCTGTATCCTAGCCGTGGGAATAGTATAGGCAGACTAAACAAAGGAAGATTCCTTTAACAGTGGGGTACTAGTTGCGTAACACACTAACAGTAGCAATTGCCTTTATTTTGTCAGTTCAACAACATTCATTGCGTTATTTACGTTGCAGAGCAGACAAATATTTTCGAACATAATTATTATGAGGCAACTAGCTGCGCCCCGCAGTTTAACCCGCATAAGTTTCGATCCCGATGGAATATCGGGATAAAAAGTATCCTATATGTTAATCCTGGTTATAAACCATCTGTGTGCCAAATTTCATCCAAATCCGTTCAGTAGTTTCTGCGTGAAAGAGTAACAAACATCCATCCATCTATCCATACAAACTTTCACGTTTATAATATTATTAGTAGGATGGATTAGCTAAATCCTTCAAAATGATTCAGATTGTGATGGAGAGTATATTACGTAATTAGGGTTCTGGTTTGGTTGAAGTTCGCAGAGACAGGCAGGTGAAATTAAAAGAAAAGCTAAATACTCACTCCCTCCCATCCTCCCATATCTTCACTCTCCAATCTCCTGAGCAGGAGGCGTAGATGCTGTTATTAAACTTGTTGTATCGGATCCTGTAGACGGGCATGTGGTGGCCTTGGACGGAGCGCACGTAGTTGCGGTTGTACTTCAGCGAGCAGGTGTGGATCATGCCGTCTTCCGTGCCCACCATGAAAATCTCCGGCTTCTCAGGGTGGAAGCAGATGCAGCTGCCGCAACCTGTGTTGAAAGTAAATCCATACTAATATTTTAAAATGGAAAAATATCTCTTCTTTATGTCTGTCGGTATGTCTGCTGTTGGTCTGTCTGTCGAACTGTCTGTCGGTATGTCTGTCGGTCAGTCTGTCGGACACTTTTTTCCGGTAGTACGTTCCGTTGGGATAATATCCGTGCTCCAAGCGACCGAAGCCGCGGGATAGCAGCATGTCAGTTTATAACTGACACAAGATGATGAATCTTTCATGAATTAAGTAGTTCCTGCTCAGATACAAGTTTCTAACGCCGACTATTGTGTATGCAGCTAACAAAATTGTGTTGATTGACCGAAGGTATACCTAGCGTCTGACGTCTCTGGCAAAAGCTTCATCCTATAAAGTTTAATATGGATTAAACTTTTATTATAGTACACCCACATTCCGCAGTTTTATTCTATTAGCACTTTATAGCATGAAACTTTAGCAGGACAGAGCACGAGCAAGACCCTATGCTAGATATTTTAAATAATTAGTTGTTACAACTATGGAAGGACTTACCTATTTTGTATAGCAATGGTTAGAAAATTAACAACTTTATGTAATTCAAATACCTTTTCAAAACTTACAAATTCTGTGGTGCGAACGTTTGTAATCATTCGCAAACATGAAGGTTACCGAAGTGCATACCTAACTTTTCTGGTGTAGGTACCTGTACACAATCATATACCTGTACCAGCCTATGACGTTCCCACTGCTGGGACACAGGCCTCCTCTCTTCGACAGGGAGTAGGTAGACCGTAATCTACCACGCGGGCCCAGTGCGGGTTGGTAGATGTCACATCTTCGAATTTTTGGTTCTAGGACATGCCGTTTCCTCACGATGTATTATTCCTTCACCTTTTGAGAGCAGTGGTGATGAAACTATTTACACAAAGTGAGCGCTTTTCTGGGTTCGAACCCACGACCTAAGACTCGTAAGTCGGGGCTGTTAATACTGGGGCCACCACTGCTCTAACTCTGCTGCTCTGATTTAGCTGTAAGTTTAATAAAAGCTCAGCTTACTGTTAACAGTGAGCATCGTGCCATCAGGGCCAGGTATGGGCGGCACATTGGAAGTCAGGGTGATGATGGTAGTGGCCTGCAGTTCTCCCGGCATCACAGCCCATTGGACCACGCGACCATCGCCAGAAATGGAGAAGAATGATGGCTCTCCGTCGATTAGGCGACGACCCCAGCGGATCTTTGGGAGGTAAGAAAAAGTTACGTAACTTACAAAATAAAAGTATAATAAGTACCTAACCATAAAATATTTTATCACGCTCAAAATTGAATACCTATAAACTGCAGTAGGTTTATACAAATACTTTTACACGTCAATTATATTTTTTTTAACTAGATGAGGTCGGCGTTTCCTATATGAATACTGACTGAGAAGAAAGGCCGAAACAAACTCACAGGTCATGATCTCTTTTAAAGTCCAGACATAATCTTGGTCTGATCATGTGAAGACCATGTATATTGGTGTCTGAAATGGTATTTCGAGGAAAGAATGACACAGATTGAGTGGACCTGTCCAGTCAGTGCTCGCATTTTTCAGTAATCATGCAGCTCAACTCAAAGCTTAAGGAGCTCAACGATTCAACGAACAATACCAAAGAAAGGACATTTGGGTAGGAAGCATAAATTACTGAAACTGCCAGATCATGACAAGAAATTAAGTGAGAAAAAAAAGACGAAAGAAAATTGACCCACATAGTCCATTCCCAATAATTAAAATAATAACGATAAAACGCATTCCTCTGCCAGTCAATCAAAATGATGAATTTCTGACACGAATGCTTTTTAAAGCTTTTTTTTAAGCCATACATTTTTTTTCCAAATGTGTTTTTTTTTAACCTATACTGACCCACTGCTGGGCAAAAGCCTCCCCCAAATCCTTCCAGGAACTCTTTTCCCGCGCCACCTTGAATCAGCCCTCGCGGTATGCGTCCAGATCATCTCGTCATCTCTTTCTTGGCCGGCCTCGGCGGCGCCGTCCGTCTTCAGGCACCCATTGTGTGGAGATTCATTCCAAATGTTATGGAAGAAAATAAAAAAGTGTTGAATGCTCTCACCTCCCACACGATGTTGCTGTGTTTGTCCCGCACAGAATTAGATTTGTACTGATAAGCAGACTCCAGTGTTAACTGAGCGTTGTAGACGCAAACGTTGCCGTCATACAGTCCTGTGACAAACAGAAGGAGAGATTAGGTTGCTATGATGACTGTTTAAGTGATTAGTTAAGTTCTCATACGCGTTGACGGCTGCAGTTAGGTCTCTGCCATTGACGCTTGTCACTCGTGTCATCGTGTGAATGCACACTTATAGGTACCCTTTCCATTAGGTAAACCGTTTTTTAACATATGGAACTAGTGATTGCAGCAACACACAATACATTGATTGGTACACGTACGGTATTATAATGTCTGTAAGAAGCCATAAATAAGATAATTCAATAAGTTATGGCAGTTTATATATTTATTTGATTACGCATTTTTATGTTAACTTTTACGTTATCTGGAATAGTTACGTTCTAAGACAGCTGTCAAAAAAACGGTTAACCTAATGGACAGGGTATAGCATTCCAGCATAGATCCATCCAATAACATGGATTGACACCCTTTAAAATCGGGTTGGGTGGGACAGAACGGATGCGAAACGCTGATGGAAGACCCATGTTCAGCAGCAGAGCTCCTACGATAGGCTGTTGTTTGACAAATATTTTCATGGGTTGCTATGGGTTCAGAAAGGTGCCTAGGAAGCCAATCCATTAAGATTTAAATAATTTGTTAATAGATAGTTTTTTTTAATTTTTTTTTATTGACAGTGGGCTCACTCTTGACCTCTATCCAGCCCAGAGGCAGGGATGAGATCTACGGTGGAACGAGCTTGCCCAGAAGAAGCCTATTCACTCTTGCCTTGAAGAGATTCGGGTTGTATGAACTCGGGAATGCAGTTTATCCTGTAGTAAGTGAGTGTTAGCTTACTGATACAGTTAGGCCGTTTATACACGGCACGGTTTCTTTACGGTACTTACGGCCGTAAAAAAACATGTCTGGTTACAAGTTTCCATAATGATCCAAACAACACTGACGACCGTGCCTACACACAGCGAATAGACCGTAGTTTGTGACCGTAGTGGACCACAGATCAAGTGGGTGGTGGTGTTAGGTATTTTAGTATATAAACTATATTCCATTTATAATAGCATTAGAAAAAAGAGGCTCGTAGAAGCAGGAATGCAAAACATTTTATTTCAAAGTTATGATAAAACAATTTTAAGGGGGATGCGCTTTTAAATATTTTATTTTAAATAACAACTTACAACACAATACGTTGGTGACATTTCTTCGTCTTCATCATCTAATTTAGTCACTATCATCTGATGGTGAAGATGAAGAAGTTTCACCAACGTTAATTTTTAAATTCGGTAGAATTATAGTGAAACGAATAACGTTCCAGGTATTGTTCATCCCTGCTTCTTTTAGGTTTTTAGCATTGACACTGTAATTTTAAATTGAAGTTAAATAATATAAATAAATGAAAGCCACATAATTTCATAAGATAAATAGTTAAAATGGTTACAATTAAGTGTGACAGCTGCTGTAAAAATAGATCATAATAAATTCGGCGTCTATCGTAATGTAACAATGTTTATTGTACTTTTGTTACAAAGTGTGCATTAAAAATAACCTTTTTTAACTTCTTTCTAATGCTATTGTAAATGGAGTATAGGTATATCTAATAACAATGTATTTGAATCTTCGTAAAACAATTATGGAATATCTGAATAAACAGCGACCTAACCCCGGGACCTCAAGATGGATGTTGTAAACTATACTTTTATTGATTCGAACATGTTTTTAAAATAAGCGTTTAAATGGTAAACCCTCCATATTGGTGCCCAAGATACAGGCTTGCCTAGTTTGGGGGTAATGTAAAATCTCTGTAATTTTTTGAGCAATAAAGTTTTATTATTATTTTATTATAAACACAGTAACACAAAAATATACAGAAGCTCATGAACACAGGATTCATCATCACGTGAATGTCGAGGCGATCCAACTCCTTGACAACACGATCTCGTGCGAAGACTAAAAAGGGTAAAACCTTTTTGAGTTACTTTAGTGCAGTGTGAGTGAAGCTAAACTACAGTGCAAGTGATGACTACTATAAAGAACACGTGAATCAAGTATCTTCCCCTTAACATAGTTAATAATAAAGACTTATTGGACTATTTCCTAATTTTATAGTTACTTAGCAGTTGTAATATTAAAATTACTTATTAGCTAATAGGCTAGATTGTGTAAACATTTAAAAAAAAATGGAAATCTAAACCGAACAAAAACATAGTACTTAATCTAGTGATTCATCGGTAATACACAAACGTTACGTTTACACAATCGTTTAAAATTATGAGATATACGATAAACAAATCACCGCAGTGTGTTTTGTATAATGCTGTAAAACTGTAATGTGAAGTTATTTTTAGGTGACAACTGTTTTATATCAATTTAGCAAAGTAATACAGCGTTTAGATTGTGTAGATGTATTAAACAGTTATTGTAAACTAGCTTTTGCCCGCGACTTCGTTCGCGTGGAATAGTGACTTCACCAATAGATGACACCGACTCTTGACCAATAGATGGCGCTGTATGTTCGGAATAAATTTTATTTTTTGTAATAAAAACTATCATATGTCCATTCTCAAGTTCCAAACTATGTCTGTACCAAATTTCACACAAATCGGATCAGTAGTTTAGGCGTGAAGCAAAGACAGACAGACAGACAGACAGAGTTACTTTCGCATTTATAATATTAGTTTGGATTACACTGGGAAGCATCTATCCATCTATACCTACTAATAATAAAGCTGAAGAGTTTGTTTGAATGCGCTAATCTCTGGAACTGCCAGTCGGATTTGTACAATTAGTTTTGCGTTCGATAGCCCAATTCTTGAGGAAAGCTACTTAGCGTTACGCTAGCAGCCTTAGGAGCCGAGCAAAACGAAAAAAAGTCAAAGAACGCTATGCGAAAACGAAGTAAAAGCGCGGGCAGGCGATGCGATGCCCATCGCATCGTTGGGTCGGGGGAGTAAGAAACTTCACACAGACGAAGTCGCGGGCACGCGGTGTTTGCGCCTGTGTGACCGCGCTGTTCTTCTCACTTACGTGTTTGCGTCTGTATGACCGCGCTGTTCTTCTCACTAACGTGTTTGCTTCTGTGTGACCGCGCTGTTCTTCTCACTTACGTGTTTGCGTTTGTGTGACCGCGCTGTTCTTTTCACTTAAGTGGTTGCGTCTGTGTGACCGCACTGTTCTTCTCACTTACGTGTTTGCGTCTGTGTGACCGCGCTGTTCTTCTCACTTACGAGTTTGCGTCTGTGTGACCGCGTTATTCTTCTCACTGACGTGTTTGCGTCTGTGTGACCGCGCTGTTCTTCTCACTAACGTGTTTACGTCTGTGTGACCGCGCTGTTCTTCTCACTGACGTGTTTGCGTCTGTGTGACCGCGCTGTTCTTCTCACTTACGTGTTTGCGTCTATGTGACCGCGCTGTTCTTCTCACTGACGTGTTTGCGTCTGTGTGACCGCGCTGTTCTTCTCACTAACGTGTTTGCGTCTGTGTGACCGCGCTGTTCTCCTCACTTACGTTTTTTTTTTAATTATTGACAATGGGCTCACTCTTTACCTCAATCCAGCCCAGAGGCAGGGATGAGATCTACGGTGGAACGAGCTTGCCCAGAAGAAGCCTATTCACTCTCGCCTTGAAGAGATTCGGGTTGTATGAACTCGTGTTTGCGTCTGTGTGACCGCGCTAGGGAAATCGATTTTATGCGTAAATTTTCTATTAGGACAGAGTACCTACATAATCAGCCTATCAATCTACCACGCGGGCCCAGTGCGGATTGGTGGATGTTACATGTCTTCGCTTTTTTGGTTCTAAGACATGCCGGTTTGCTCACGATGTTTTCCTTCACCGTTTTGACAGCAATGGTGATGAAATTAAAATACACACAAAAAACCCTCAACAACGCAAATAACGCAATGAATGTTGTTGAACTGTCAAAATGAAAGCTTGTTGTTAGTGTGTTACGCAATTACCCCGCAGGATACTTACCAACACAAATCAGGTAAGGTATTTCCCGGTACACATCGAGGCATATAACTGGCGACTCTGTGATAACGGCGTACTCGGGGTAAGCAGGGTTCTTGATGCTGTACAGGCACAGGCACCCAACCTTCTGCTGGCATGTGAAGTCCACTGTTGAACAAGTATTGAGTATTGCATATTACAAATAAATAAAATAATAAAATTGAAGTGTCTGTTTGAAATGTCAAAATAATAGCATTTTTACTAAATGCATATGAAAGTAGATACGGTACAGTCACGAGCACTAATATGTCAACACTTGGAAACTTTCAATAGCGATTTTTGCGTGAAATAATTAAAACAACAATGAAATACGACGCATTGCAAAAACCTATGGGTTCGAAAATACTATGTTCGTAGCAACATAAAATTTTATTAAAAAGTATAGGAGTAAATCGCTTTTGAATAAAGCCACGTCTAGCCAGCCAGTCACGAGCATAAGTATGTATGTACACTTGTCTCGTGTCTGTACACATAACAATTTTTTTGGTCAGTCTTTCTCTTTGTTCTGCCTAATCTCCAAAACGGCTGGTCCGATTTTGATGAATTTTGGTATGGTATACTTTGAACCCTAGAGAAGGACTAGGAAGGCTGATTAACGACATACCGCGCGGGCGAATAAGACTAACTATCATAAACTGATCCTAGGTTATGACCGTCTATCAATGAATCTGTTGTCAACTCAAGGATTGTTTAAGACGAATCCCAAGACTGCGAGCATCGTTTGTTTCATTAAGAAGAGTCGATATTAGGAAGTCACGCGACTATTCGAGCCAGTTTGCACACCTCCGTACAAGATAGGACCACGACACGACGTCACATCGTGGCACGTTGCAACGTCGTGTCACGATGCGATGTCGTGTCGTGAAAATCTACGATGTGCATCGTAAAAACTCACGACACTACGTCGCATCGTGGTCGTCGCAGATGTGCCGTGTATCGTGCACGGCACATCTCGGTGTGTATGTGTAATCTTCTTCTGTTTTGTCTTATAGCTCGGGACGCTCTTCCACTAGGTAAGGATATTAATTGATCTACATCAATTTCGTGTGCCATCCTTGACTATTGAACATCAAATGCGTCACCGGCGCAGGATTGCATCGTATCGCATTTCCTTTTACACTATAGTTTTTCTCATTTGTACAGGGTCGCAGAGAAAATGGCGAGCAAACTGCAACCATGAAGTCAGCCCATGATTCTAGTCTCCCTAGCATAGTAATATAATATATCGTCGGTTATCAAAAAAAAAAAAAACCGCAGAAAAGTGCAATACTTTTTTTTTTTTGTGGATGGGAAAGCATCAAATGACCCCTCCCGCTCTGGGTGGAGCGGAAGAGAGTGTCAGACTCTTACTGACTAAAACCCACCCGTGTTCCTTCCTTAGCCCTTTATGTTCCAGGGCAGCGGTAACCCTTTCGGACGATCCCGCTACCTCGGCAGAAAGTGCAATACTTAGGTGCCTACGGTACGGAATAGCAAATATTTTTATTCCGACGAAACATTTCAACGCAGGTTCAGAATCATGTACTGAATCCACGGTAACAGGTGTCGCGTCAATGTCTCTGCCACACTGTATACATCATAGGAACGGAGAGTTCCTAAAAAGACACATTTGCGTCGATTCCCTTGTTCACAAACTAAACTAAATTTAAGTTCAGTGCATCTTTTTCGTTCTATTTCATTAAGAAAAGGACAGAAGATAAATATTAGTTCAGTCCTGTCAAATTAGTCAGCGCCTGACGAAAATTGACGTATTTTTAGTGGCCATGTTTTTAATCACGTCTAATTTGTCTATGGAGTATCTTACACAGGACAGGATAGGACTAAACTAATATTTATCTTCTGTCCTTTTCTTAATGAAATAGAAAGTAAAAGATGCACTGAACTTAAATTTAGTTTAGTTTTTCGACGCGTTGTTTGTTGGCCCAGCTTTACCATGACAAACACTCTTCCCGTCGGAAACTTGTCAGTCTGCGGTTGAACTCGAATCAGTGGTCATCCTCTAGTGATTGAACCGTTCCCACTAGACTCAATAAGATGATTACTCTTTCGGCAAACTGTTACATTCAATTGAGGAAAATGTGCTCGAACCCTCCACCATTTTGTTGTGTTAAAGCCCGTATATCGCCCTTGATTTGGCAATAGGGACAACTAAATAATATAGCAAGGCTGATAATAATATTATTATTCGTACTTCTACGAATAATAATATCAGCCTATTATTGTCCCACTGCAGGGCCTCTTCTCATACAGCTTCTCTTCTCTCTGCTTTTCTTATGCAGAGCGATGGCCGTTTTGTGTGGATATGGCGCATGTTTTCCCCCCAACTTGTTACTTTTTTTGTGTTTGTGTTCTTTTTCTGCGTCATGTTTCCCGCAAATAAACGTATTTTTTTACAGAGCAGGCACGAGCACTGATCATCACGCTTACAATTATTCAAGCCCAGGTTTCCTCAAGATGTTATTCCTTCACCGATATCAGTAATGTTTTAGATAAACTCAGGAAGTATTTAAGAACTGAAAAAGTCACTTTGGCACTTGTCCGGATTTGAACTCATAACTTTGTGCATGTGGGGGCTTGTGGCTAAGTAATAAAAGCCGCACGGGCCGATCGATCAGGGTAAGCTACGCTTGCCGCGATTGGTCCGTGGATGGGTGACCATCTTCACATACCAACCCCTCCGTGCCTCGGAAAGCACGTTAAGCCGTTGGTCTCGGCTGTCATTCGTGGATCTTTGACAGTCGTTACGGGTCGTCAGTAGCCCTAAAGTCTTACAACCAGATGCAGATGATGAACTTCGTGCATGAGAGGCGAGGCCATCACGACAATAGAAGTAGGGATAGATAGTGTAAATTCAAGTTGGTTTTAACAAGCAGTGATGTATTGTTTTTGTGTGATATCAAACTTAGGGCAATGTCACTATATAAGCTACTCAAGAGCATGACATTTCATCATGACATTGACAATTTAACAACCATATTACACGGTCAGTTAACTTTTTAAAAATTAATGCGTCGGATGCGACGGTTAAAAAAAAAATCGCGCTTACGAGTATGTATATTTTTAACGTGTTGACAGTCGCCATTAAATAAAACCGTAGGTATACTATACATATCGTTTAATACTAACGACCGAACCCAATAAGCTACTGATGTTAGCCAGTATAATCATTAACTGCCAGTATAATATAATCAAACAGATCGCTACTGATATAGGTTATGGGGACGTTAAAACTAGACATACGAGTAGATAGGTTTATCTACCTCCAGTATGCCAAAACTGGTGATAGATAGGTAATTGGGTTCGGCCGTAAGAGGTGTTTAAGGAGTTGCCCGCTTTATTAAGAATAAATTACAAACAAACGAGGAGCCAAAAATACAATATGTTTATATAAAATTTGTGTCGGAACGTGACCCGAAATCGTGTAAGATCGGCAATTTTCGGCCACCTTCGACTCTCATTGTTGCCAAAGAGACGTTCGTAATGGACTCGAGTGTCGTGTACAGCACCTACATTGACTAACCGTTGTCATCTCAATTGCTTCCTATTCAAATTGTGAGGCGAAACTGTTTTGGGACAATGTGTGAGACAAATGGTCTTGAGAGTTACTGATGATTTATTTAAAGGCATATAATGTATTTGAATGTGCTAGCGAGATGGCAATTATCTGATAGATTTTTTTATATCTTTGATAGTGAGAGTCAATGATTCTTTAACGTGAATTGGGAAATGAACTAGGGTTAAGTATTATGTCTGTCTGTTAATTCATTGCCTGATGGTTACTTAATTACTAAACGGTTAAACAGATTTGTAGCGGTATCTAAAAACGCCACATACGAACTACGCATCATACTGACGTCACGCAGTATCCTGCATCTTGCAAGCAGAGTTTACTGCGCAACTAGCATATATACAACGGCCCGAGATGAATCATCGGGCAGTTGCCCAGACACAACACCCGTATGGTCGGAGGATCCTCCCTTTTATGAGTATGAGTGAACTTTACACCCTGTTCCTCATGACTTTATATATTCATTAGTATAGTTCGTGTCAAAGTTTAAGGCGGCAATGAAGTGCGCTACGAACTGCGCAGTTACGCTAACAAATGAAATTGTTACTGCGCAGCGACTCGCCCCATGTTCCGAGCCGCTATACATTTTGAATCGGGCTGTAAAGTACATGTTGCTTTAACTTACAGGATCCATAGGCCACAGCAAACAAGTCCTGGTAATGTGGGTTCCACTGGATGTCGCAGACAGCATGGCTTCTCATAGGGTCGAACTGGAACTTCCATAGAGGCAGCAAAGATCCCATGCCTTCACGGAACTCGTCTGATGGATCGTCCCAGTAACGGTAGTCTTGAGCTGGGTACGAAATGATTGAGTTGTTAGAAATATGATGTAAATAATATTTTTCTTTCTTTAAATAAAATGAAAACTTGTTTTTGGGCATTTTTGTAATAATTTGCCGGCGTCTGTGTTCCCTTCCACATTTAACCCGTCTGCCTTTGAAGGAAGAGTGAACAGGCATCTTATGGGCACTCTCGTTCCACCATAATCCTCGATCGAGGTCAAGAGATTTTTTTTTTTAAATCATCTGGTTCTCGTTTCAAGCCGGTCCTTGCAATTAAACTTTTCAATAGGATCTCAACACAAAATTTACTAGAATAGACTTTTCCTTGCGCCCAGTCCCGCTTGCACCACAAATCACTAAATGCGTTTAGCGCTGAACGTATTTAAAACATCTTTCTGTTTCTGCCAATCGAGACACAGCACGATGGTTTAAATTCGTATAGCGTTAAACGTATTATTTTTGTGATTTGTGGTGCAAACGGGCATTAATGTTGTTGTGGTCGGAAGAGTGAAAATATATTTCGGAATATATGTACAACAAAACTTGTGCTGTTATATTTAGGCTCAAAAATATTCAGTTGCTCCAGTTTCTACCTCGTTTCATGTCCAAAGGAAGATATTTTTATATACAAAAAGCTACGATACCGATGTCATCGTAGATGTTCTGGTTGACGAGTCTCTCGAGGATGGCCCAGGCCTCTCGGATCCTCTGCGCCAGGAGCTCGTCGTGGATCTGCTGCTCCGTCTTCGCATGTTTTGCTTTCTTCTTCCGCAGCTGTGTTGGTTACAAAAATTTGTATGAGTAAGAGGTCACTGCAATGACAACCACGTCTGCCACAGGCTAGAAAAATCTAGCAGTGTCCAATTCAAAAGGCTGTCTTGTTTGTTGGACTTTTTTTTTTTTTTGAGGATGGGAAATCAGCAAATGACTCCTCCCGCTCTGGGTGGAGCAGAAGGGAGTGTCAGACTCTTACTGACTAAAACCCACCCGTGTTCCTTCCTTAGCCCTCTAAGTTCCAGGGCAGCGGTAAACCCTTTCGGATGTTCCCGCTACCCTGGCAGGCTTCGGCCCTATGGGGCCCCGTCGCTTTTGCTGACATCTCTTTGAGGCGCGCGTGGAACACGTACACGCCGTCCGGCACGGGCCTAGTCCTGATCGGACGGAGAGCTACCCATTACTCTCCGCCCGCAGGCCCGCGGCACGGTGATCTAGCTAAATGTGACATTAGTCTCTTTTGGCTAGGGTCAGGTACAGTCAGCGTCAATAATATCCGAACGAACAGACTGTTCAAAATGATCTAAGCAACTATGAAAATGAAATATTAACTCAATGACACAAGGCATGTTTCAGAATGAAGACAGTACACGACAACAGTCATTCTGACAAGAACTTTATCCAATTGAGATAAAGTTTAATTTTCTTAGTTGTTGAGATCATTTTGACAGTCTGTTCGTCCCGATATTTTTGACGCTGACTGTACAATGAATAGAATATATTAAGATAATATTGTAATTATATTATCTCACTTTTCGCCCTCTCACTTTTCGCCCTACAATTTTCGACATAATATAATGAACTTATTGGTTATGTGCTTAAGAAAGGTCAGGTACGTCGTACTCGCAACCGTCGTGCGTGTATGACCAGTGGAATGAACGTAAAGGAGGCAAAAGGGGTATGTAAGGACCATAGCAGGTAGCGTTCTGTAGTTACAGCCTAGCCCCATGGGAAAAAGCGTGAGTTTATATACATATGTATTTTCTAACTGGCATAATTTCTAAAAGAGCGCTGGCCAACTAATGCGTGTTAAACTAGAAATTATAAGGTTATTTAAAACCGTCATGAATAATGAAAATCTAAGAATATCACAGCATTATTATTTACCAATTTAATACTGAATAAAATATTAAAATTACTATTATTATTCAATTGATTACTTTGCACCGTGTGTTTGCGCTGGTCTGTATTCAACATTAGATAAACAGAACAAGCAAGTACACTAACAAGTAGACGTTGAACTAATATTTATTTAAATATATTATTGATACTAATATGTTGTACTTGGAAGCGGTACGTGGAAAAGTACTTACATAATATTCCTACTTTCTAGTTCAAATGGAACAAAATACACGCTCCGGCGCAAATGATAAAATTTTCACATTTTGGGTTCAATGTGCTAATTCGTAGATCTAATGCAGGACTGTTGATCATAATTTAGGGATTCATTGTGATCATTACTGATCAGAATGTAACATGTAGGGGTTTATTTATAAACGATGATTAAAGTTAAGTGACGTTTAAGCGTCAAAAATGTATGTTTGTAGAGTCGCTAATCACTACTTAACTTTAAGCAACATAATAAGCCTATAATGTTCCCACTGCTGGGACACAGGCCTCATCTCTGTGAGAGGGGAGGGTTGGAAGATGTCGCATGTCTTCGAATTTTTAGTTCTAGGACATGCCGGTTTCCTCACGATGTTTTCCTTCACCGTTTTGAGAGCAGTGGTGGTGGAGCGCCTGTCAGGTTCGAAACTACGAGCTACATCGCTGTTGCCTCTGGGCCCCCACGGCTCTACTCTGTGCTACCACTGCTTTTTTTAAGCAACGTACCTAATGTATAAAGGGTGTAATGTTTCGTCCGGTCTGTTGCAGGGTTTAAAAATCCGTTTGGAAAATGATGCAACGCGATAGGAAACACGTAAAATGTAAGGAAGACTGACTGGGTAGGGTTGTAATAATTTTCCGTTGAGCGCCCAAGCTATTGTGGCTTTACACAAGGATTAAAAACATTTGAGGTAAAAGTCTTATCATTTAACTATAAATAGATATAAAAATCAGAAGCCTAACGAAGTTAAACGGTTTTATTTTGTCTTTTAAAAGTGAGAGTATGCGACTGTTATTACCGACGTCAAGCCAGGGGCGTTTGGGTGTAAGTGAGCTTACGAACGCGTAATTTTAATGAAAAATTTGTTTTGATACAACTGTTATGCTTATTTATGATTCATCATCTGCCTAGCCTTTTCCCAACTATGTTGGGGTCGGCTTCCAGTCTAACCGGATCCAGCTGAATACCAGTATTTTACATGGAGCGACTGCCTATCTGACCTCCACAACCCAGTTACTGGGTAATACGATACCCCTTGGTAAGACTGGTTGTCAGCCTTTCGGGCTTCTGACTACCCGTAACGGCTGTCAAAGATCCACGAATGATAGTCGGGGCCAACGGCTTAACATGCTTTCCGAGGCACGGAGGGGTCTCGGTATTTAAAGATGGTCACCCATCCACAGACCAACTGCGGCAAGCGTAGCTTAACCTGACCGATCGACCTGTGCGGCTGTTATTATTTAGCCACGGGCCCCTCTATACTTATTTATGATTATTATATATAAAACGTACATAATAAATGCCGCTAAACAAATCAAGAACATAACAAGATTACCCTTTTAGGCTTCTCATCCTCCTTTTCCTTCAGTTTCCTAGCGAAGTCTTCCTGGTAGTAGTCGAAGATGATGCACTGCAGCGCCGTGGCCCCGTAGTTTGCTCTCGGCGGCGGGATCGTCTGTGTGTCCACCGACTACACACAACACATAAAGATTACGTCTCGTTCAGATGTATTTGTGGAGCAGCGTGCGCGGCCGCTGCCCGTCTACATTCTGTACCGTACGTAATTCCCGGTTTGAATTGAAGTAGAGTCGGGAAGAAAGTTTTGACAAAAGAAAAAGGATTTTGTAGTGTTTGTGGTGTTAAATAACTACGGTAATGAAGATGTTTTAATTAAACGTGAGTATACAACTAGTTTGAAATGTATGTTGGTGTAGTATTTTAGTGAATGTTTTGTATGTTCAAATCTATCTACGATCTACCTATGTAGCAGTGTGAGTGTTATTAATAAATACGCAATATAAATGTCGGTTGATACCTACGTTTATTGAAGATATGGTTATCTTTTGCGTGTAATTTAGGTACTTTATCTAATGAAAATGAAGTTAAAAGATAAAGTTTTATGAATGATGATTAAAAAGGCGGCGTAGTAATAGAAATATGTTTATAATTACTCTTCGCTGTAAGTGGCGTGGAAATGAAAAATATAGATAGTGCGTATTAGTAAACAGTTAGTACCTACGTAGGTGGTTATATTCTTTCTTTGTATATTAATAAGAATACGGTACACATTATATGTCAGTAAGTAATTAACACATAATATACGTAAAATGGGAAACTTGTGGTCGATTGTATGGGGAAATGCGGTCATTGTTATAATTATTAATAATAATCAGAAGTAAAATATTCTGTTATCAAAATATAATGTAGTACAGAATAGAGTGGAGTGCCAACAGTCTGAAAAATCAAATATTTTTTTTATTTATGTATACGCTGTAAAATACATCCGGATGCGACGCGACGTAATAAAGTCTTTGTCATTATTATAAAGTGCATAATTCTGAATAGGTAACGATAAACAATGTCTATTTTTCGCTTTCTATGAATGGTGCCAGACAAAACACAGACATGACAAAAAGAATAGTAAAAAAGCTTATAAAAAAACTTAACGCGCTTTTTCTCGAAACTCGCTAAACAGACTGGTTGTTTATCGATACGATCGCAAAGTTATTTCGAGTATGACGGTAGGTATGACCGAATTTTCTCGTGAAAATCAGCTTATAATAAAAAAAAGGAAGCAAGAATAGGCCCAGAAGGAGATGGTGGGGCGAGCTAGGCTCCTTTTAAAAACGCTTGGTCCAAAATTGCATTAGTGCGGGAAAAAAAAGGCTTGCAATAATAATAATAAAACGTCCACTACCGCGAGGTTTGCATTCTCACGGAATATATCTTACCAAACTGACGTGGGGATGCACTGAGATGTGGTCTCCTTGGCGAAAGAGAACCGGCGCAAATGCAGTACTAGATATATGTACTAACGATCGTAAGATATTGTGGTGATAGATGGACGAGAGCGTCGTGCAATGATTGTTGATATCGCTGTCCCTCATGATGAGAATCTCGTGAAAGCTGGGAAAGATTAAAAAATCAAGTCTCTTGACTTAGCACACGAGGTTCTCGACATGTGGGATTTGGACTCTGCAATCATTGTACAGGTAGTCGTTATAGTAAATGGCCTAATAGCAGAGAGAGGGCCGACATACACGGAATGCTCGAGCAGTTTTTTTTTTTAAAAACGTTGCCCCACACTAGGAATTACTCCTATATCGCGGGTGCGTTTACAAACATTTAAACTCACATACACAAACAGCCAGAGGTAGCGATTGATCAACATAGGCGGACCGCTCTTGCAGTCATAGTCAACAGCTTGAAGCTACCAACTGCTCGTCATTCAAATCAGTAGTAACATGGATTTTGAGGAAGAGGTTACTGCGCGAGAGCAGTCTACAGCTCGAGCAGTCAGTGTATGCCTGGCGACTGCTTGACCGCACGACCACCCGAAGCAGTTGCAACTGCTCGAGCGGTTTCGTGTATGTGTGTACGTAGAAAACTGCAGTTCACTATGCAGTCGTCGCTTGAAGCAGTCCATCCTGACTGCTTCAAGCAGTCCGTGTATGTCGGCCCTTAGAACACCTCAGGAGGTTCTCATTGCGTGCCTGGACACGGCACGCATACTGAGGAGGTTCCTCTTTCAAGAGCCCTGACTGACGGCAGCTTGGACCCTGTTCCTGATTCCGTTGGGCCATTATTTTTAACATTTTTAAATGACGTTTTTTGATAAAAATGTAATTACTACTTATGTATTTAAATGTAATAATAATAAGTCTCATTAACAAATCAAGTATTGGCTCGCGAGGTTGTCGACATGTGGCATGTGGACTCAGAAATCATTGTGCCGATAGTCGTGACAGCCAATGGATTAATAATCAAGAGCCTCGACCAACACCTTTCAGGAGGTTCCTCTCTCTGGAGCCCTGACCGCCGGTAGCTTTGACCCTGTTCCCGAGACCGGTGGGCTACAATTTTTTATATTTACAAGCTTTCATTTAGTTTCACCTGTCTTAATGTTTGTCTGTAATCAAATCTTGCAAGTTAAATTTGATACACTTCCCGGTTATCGATTAAACGACACAACCCATCGAGTTTGGACTCGTTTGATCCTTCTTGACGAGTACTTTGGTGCTAGATGGTAACCAGGGTCTGATGATGGAGCTGGAAGATGGCCATAGGAACTCGGTAATTAAACGAAACAACCCCATCGAGTTTGAGCTCGTATGATTCGTCTTGACGAGTAATTTGGTAGTAGATGGTAACCAGGGTCTGATGATGGAGCTGGAAGATGGCCATAGGAACTCGGTAATTAAACGAAACAACCCCATCGAGTTTGAGCTCGTATGATTCGTCTTGACGAGTAATTCGGTAGTAGATGGTAACCAGGGTCTGATGATGGAGCCGGAAGATGGCCATAGGAACTCGGTAATTTAACGAAACAACCCCATCGAGTTTGAGCTCATATGATTCGTCTTGACGAGTAATTTGGTAGTAGATGGTAACCAGGGTCTGATGATGGAGCTGGAAGATGGCCATAGGAACTCGGTAATTAAACGAAACAACTCCATCGAGTTTGAGCTCGTATGATTCGTCTTGACGAGTACTTTGGTGCTAGATGGTAACCAGGGTCTGATGATGGAGCTGGAAGATGGCCATAGGAACTCGGTAATTAAACGAAACAACCCCATCGAGTTTGAGCTCGTATGATTCGTCTTGACGAGTACTTTGGTGCTAGATGGTAACCAGGGTCTGTTAAGCGACAACCGCGTCGAGTTTGATTCGTCTTGATGGGTGATCGTTTTTGATAGGTGGTGAGTGGTGGTGGTTTGGTGGACGTGAATTGAGACCCCATCTTTGGGAAAATAAGTTCGTTCGTTCGTTCGTTCCAGTTGTTATGAATGTGGATTCTATCTTTGATTAGATAGATGACCCAATGCCAAGGTGAGCACGTGCTGAGGGCTGAATGGTATGAGGGTGTTTAAACATGTCATATCGCTAACGTTGCGCCTCAGGGTACCAGGGCGAACCCTATTGTACGGAAGCCCTTATCCCCCTACAGTGGACCTCTGGGGGGATTTGTCCTTATGGCCGAAAGCTTCGACTAATAGTATATGTAAGTATATGGTGTACATAATAAAGCGTATTCTATCTATCTGGATCAAAGGCATGATTCAGTAGGCAGTACTCCTCGATACAGCTCGCATTGTGAGAAGTTTCCTATCTTTGGAGCCCTATGTTTTTATATATTAAAATACCTATGTAAAAATGTTATTTATGACAAAACAAACGTAGGTAGTCGTTTTTTGTTTTTTTTTTTTTGGTTTTTTATTGATTTGTAAGGGATTTTTGTACATAAAAATGACGATGACAATCCCATCGTACCTTATGCTAATCTTAGTTCGCTAATTAATACTATGTTCTCAATCTTAATTAAATTCAAATGAGTAAAGCACTTTAGCTGCGTCCGACTTAGGTGCAGCTAAAATACTTTGAAAAACACCAACATCTACATAATCTAAATGATATTGCCTTACCAGCTGTTCTCTCTTATTAGCATTGCGTGCACATTCCATTAATAAGAGGTAGTCGTTTGTTTTGTCATAAATAACATTTTGTGGTCGACATTAGCCCTGAATCTGAATCACTAGAAGTCATGGGGAGAGGACTTTACCCAGAAATGTGATGATGCAGGATAAAGGTAAGTGTAAAAGTAATTTATTTGTATATTTAGTGAAGAGAATAATAATAAAAGAGTAACTGACTCGTCTAGGGTAGTTGTAGGTGAGAGCCGCTCGTTCGCAGAAGTTGAACTGGTTGGCCAGCTTCTTGATACGCGGCTTGATGTTGAAGACCTCGTCTATGGCTTGAGGCACCTCGTCCTCCTCTGAACATTTACAAGATATATTATAACTTTCATGCGAGACAATTGTGCTATTTTAAATAAAAAAATAGTGCTTTAATGACAGGTTAATCCACGTAAAATTAAAATGTTTAGGTAATTATAAAACTCCGAAACTCACCATGACTTTATGACAAAAGCCACAAAGACACAGACGTGTATGGGTCTCCATACACGAGTTTTTTATTTTTTAAATTACTGTAATTTTATTTTTTATTATTTGTTGTTGTAGCAGCAATAGAAATACACCCTCTGTGAAAATGTCTACTGTCTACCTAGGTATTACGGCTCGTGAGATAGCATGCTGACAGACAGATAGACGGATTGACTTAGTAATAGGGTTCCGTTGGCACCCTTTGGGTATGGAACCGTAAAACAAATACCGAAGGATCGCACATAAGCAATCGTAGGTAAAACGACCATCGGTTATCACAGAGTGGCTGGTGGTAGCCTGATGAGAGTACAGCCAAAGACAGAGTCGTATAAATAAATAAATAATAAATAATATCCCTGGACATTTCACACAGCGCCATCTAGTCCCAAGCTAAGCAACCTAATGCTTGTGTTATGGTAACAAGATGGCTGATAAACTACTTATATACATTTTTTTTTTGTAAATACATACTTATTATAGATAGAAAAACACCCAGACTCGGAACAAATACATGTAGGTCATACAAATATTTGTTCCGTGCGGGAATCGAACCCGCGACACCAAAAATGCCAAAGCCAATTGCAATTGCCAATTTGCAGAAGCCAATGACTTGTGACGGTTTAATGCCATCATGATTACAGTGTAAGAGAGAGACGGAGTTATACATGACCGATAGCATCATCCCTTTTTAGGACTGGAATCATGATGGCATGAATAATGACGTATTGCCCCAGCAGTCCATTGACTGCTATAATATACTAATGTTTATAATTATAATATTATAATCACTGAAGAGGGTCGTTACGCTGTGGTAACATTAATATAATATGAAATCAGCGAAACATTACTTGAATCAAAAGTGGAACATGTAAACACGCAACGTCTAAAATTGTCATATGCACCACTTTTCAAATTAATTTCGTGCTCAATCCAGGAATCTTTTGCTATTCTTGACATAATATTTCCATTACGCAGTCGGACAAACTTTTGTTGGAGTTTCTCTAAATATACATTTGTCCAAAAAGGTAGAAACAGGTACAAAACTATTTCGAAGTAGCTTGTAGTTTTGGATTCATTCAGTTTACGGTAAGTATTGCTCTCAATGTAACGAATGCGAAACATTGTGCAACGGTATAAGGGTCATGGGGGACACAGGATATTTTTTTAATCAGTGCGCAAACTTTTACCTCTGTAACTCAGCATATGATTCTAGACCCCTAGCTTAGAAATTATTCGTCAGTAATAAAAAAGAAAAAGTAGAACATTGATCTTCAGTATCTCCATAACCAGAAGGTGCCCATGTATGGTCTAGTTAGTCTAGTACAAAAAATTATCACGATGACGAGAAGAACCAGTCTTACTTTAACCTTCGTTAAGCGCCTTTTTACACCCCTTATAATAATTATGCATGGATTTACTTTCTTCTGCTCCTTCTTGCGGCTCCTCGCCTTCCCCTTCCCCTTCTGCCTTTTCTTCTGCATCCACAAGAGCAGCTTCTTCATCTTCTTTTGCAACTGCAGGTGCTGCTTCCGCTGGCTTTTCTTCCTCTGCTACACGGTCCTCTGATACAATAAGCGATATAATATTATTTTAACGTAAATTCAGTTTTACTTAATTAGGTACTAATACTGTCGAGAGTACAGTAAACAATTCCGCAGATAATTATGGAATTTGTCCAACCGTACCGCTGATAAAGATGGTTTGTCTACAGTCCAGTCGTTAAGTCATTTAAGAATTTTTGGATATTTATTGAAATTGTTGAAGGGATTGCAAATTATATAGATTTTCCCTGACATACTCGTAGATAAGAAGAAGGAATGATCAAAATTCAATTTTCATGAAAAAACCAACATCAAACGAAAGCTGACTTGTGAATGTTATTACGGGCAAGCAATAGTTCGCGTTACAAAAATTTTCAGTTCAGTTTTTTAGGTCCACTGCGTGGAAGGATGAATAAATACCGGCACTCCACAGCCAAACTCGATACAACCAACGGCAACGGTTCCTCTAAATCGATTTCGGATTTTCGCTATAAATATTCCGAATTCAATGGATTATCGTGTCAGAACTCAACAAGAGGTTACAAGGGTAAGCCGCAACGGTATTACAATGGTTTATCATAAGAAGATCGTTACATTTGTATTGTGAATAGATACCTACGCGTTGAATTAAACTACCTACCTTTTTTTTTTTTGAGGATGGGAAATCATCAAATGACTCCTCCCGCTCTGGGTGGAGCAGAAGGGAGTGTCAGACTTTTACTGACTAAAACCCACCCGTGTTCCTTCCTTAGCCCTTTATGTTCCAGGGCAGCGGTAAACCCTTTCGGATGGTCCCGCTACCCAAACTACCTACCTTGTGATTTATTCACGTTAAGAAGGGATTGTATCTTTATTGTGTTTACGAGTAGGTAAAAGAATATTCTGTTTTAATCCCTGATAATCTCAGTAGTTCCATGTGTCTAAGGGCCCGATACGTACCACAACCACACCACATCTCAGCGACAAAATGTGGGCGAGCAGTGTTTGCGTGTGAATAGTACCACTGCAGATTCTTGCATCGTGATACTACAAAATTTCAACGTGGTTGCGATATCGCTAGTACCTAGTTGTGGTTACGTTAATGTTTGCAGACAGACAGATCGACTCCGGCTGTGAGTCTGCCGTCGCGTCGACGCAACGTTGCAACGCAACTATTCATTTTCATATAAATTATCACCCATTCACGTGTTTGTAGTTGTGGTGTGGTCGTGGTACGTGTGATCGGGCCTTATGAGCTGATTTATATAAACTCAGATTTCTTTTGTCCGAGGAATAAAATAAACATTTGACAGGTTTTGTCTGGAAAAAACTGTCAAAAATTCAAAATTATTTCTCGGATGGGCTTAGGGTTAAAGGGTAACTCCAAGAAGATAAAAGAAGCACGAAATAAACACACATATAAGATGTGTCTTAACAATCATATCTGCGTCGAAAAGCCTGGTGTTTATAGCATTTCCTCTTTGAATGTTGATTTAAGTGGCAATAACCGAGAAGATCTGCTATGATGAAGACTGTGTAGTAAACAATTTCACGTTAACGATCTAATAAACGATGGGATGCAAAATTGCAAACCGGAAATTCTCTCTCAATGAATGATACAGGAATTAAGAACCTAAACAAATCCATTCTATAATTAGAATTCTATTTAAATTGCAGTAAGCAGCATTTGTCAAGGTGATAAAACCCACGTAAATGAGTCAGAAGCGACTCGTCTAGTTTTTAAAATTTGATACAGAGCGTGTATCTAATGTTGTTTAAAAGACCATGTGCTTGCTACATTATTTATTTACTCAGGCCAGACAGGTTTATTACATAAAGAGATACATCTCGATAATTTAAACATTTACAATAAAATTCGTGCATGTGTGTTAATATTTTATAATTATGTTGAAGTAAGATGAACAAGTTTGGGGGGGAAATGGTAAAAAAATTATTTTTGTTAGAAATACCATTTCCCCCCCAAACTTGTTCATCTTACATGAACAAGTTTGGGGGGGAAATGGTATTTCTAACAAAAATAAATTTTTATGACTCCTAAGGTACAATGTTTGTTCCTTTTTTATATGAGAAGAAGCAAAGAGTTTGTATAGATGTCCTATGATCAATATGCTACCAAAAAGTTGAAATTTTTAAGTTTAGTTTAGATTGGGTCCGCGTACGGTGATACCAGCATCAGCAGCCGTACCTCTCTCTCACACAGAAAGAAGACTGTACTTTTAATCAGCGGGGTGATTGCGTAATACACTATCAGGAGCAATGGGTTTCATTTTCACAGTTCAACAACATTCATTACGTTAGTTACGTTGTTGACCAGACACATTTTTCGAACATATGAAGCAATGGTATAGCAATATCCTTCAAAATGATTCAGATTGAAATTGATAGGGTATTAGGGTTTTACGCAATTAGGGTGCAGTATGAGTCCCACTAGTGGGAACATTATAGGCTGCCGATCGATTCTGTAAAAATCTCACCGTGAAAAGTTAGGTGAAGTGAGCTTAGAGTGAGCTGTCAATAGGGTCAATCCCTAGCATTAGTTGGAATGACAGCTCACTCCACGCTCACTTCACCTAAGTTTTCACGGTGAGATGGTTACAGAATCGCACTGCTGATTAGGCTGCTTTTCCACCAGACATGTAATGACTTTGATTATCATACTGTAGCTTTGGAAAAGGGTTTAACAAAGCTGTTTTTTACATACGAGCAGAGCATTTCACACGCTCCGATACATCACTTAGCCCAAGTTCACACGGGCTGTTATTTCCACAGCGACTTTTTTCCGAGCACTGGATTTTCAACGTACTGCTTAGCGATAAATTCCCGCCACGATATTTTTAAGTCAGTGCGTACGTGGGTTTAGCTCTCGTGGAAAAAGTCAATAGCGCTTATAGTTTGACCGAAACTGCTGTACCGCGCATTAGGAATGCGCGGCGAGGCGGGGGGCGGGATGCCATGAGCGATGACGCATGAGCGGCCTGCACTGCCCCCCCCCCGTCTCGCCGCGCACATACCGAAGGCGCGGTACAGCGGTTTTGGTCAAACTATAGTTACCAAGTATATCTCTGGTGGAAAGGCAGCCTTACGGCCGAACTCAATAACCTATTTTCAGTTTAAGACAGATCGCTACTGATGGTAGCCAGTATAATAATAACTGCAAGTATGGCGCTGTGTGAAATGTCCAGGGATATTACTATTATTATTATTATAATATAATCATACAGATTGCTACTGTTGTAGATTATTGGGACGATAAAACCAGATAGATAGGTTTTTCTACCTCTAGTAAGTATGCCAAAACTGGTGATAGATAGTTATACCTTCAGCTTTAGCTTCTTCAGTCGCAGGCTTATCAGGTTCAGGTTCCTCTTCCTCCTCCTCTTCCGTTTTGCTCTTCTTAACCTTCACACGCTTCGGTCCTGCATCATCGAAGCCGACCATGCCTGTAACAAGACGATTGTCATAAGATTTCATTCGAAATTTCATGAATTTGAGGATGTATATTGATTCTTTACTTCATTTCAATGGTTATGCTATTTAGGTTCATATTTTACGAATGCCTCGAACAATATCGACGCACAAGTTTTACGTTGCCTCATAAAACCGAAGTTCATTTCAATTTATGTAATTCAAAAATATAAACAGTATTTTTGCCCACCAACTTTACGAACTGCCTCTTTTAGATAATTCCAAAGCCTATGAAATTAATATCTACTAATATCTTGCCTTTTTTCTTTTTTTTGAGAATGGGAAATCATCAAATGACTCCTCCCGCTCTGGGTGGAGCAGGAGGGAGTGTCAGACTCTTACTGACTAAAACCCACCCGTGTTCCTTCCTTAGCCCTTTATGTTCCAGGGCAGCGGTAACCCTTTCGGATGATCCCGCTACCCACTAATATCTTGCCTTATTATTATTATTATTATAAAATTATCTGGCGTTGGAAATCAGCCTTATCTAAGTTTGTTCTTCTTTAACTAATATTATAAATGCGAAAGTTACTTTATTTGTTTGTTACGCTACACGCTAAAACCGCTAAACGCATTTGGATGAAATGTGGCATACGGGTAGACCATGACCTGGTTTAGAACATAGGCTACTTTTTATCCTGGCAGTACGTTCCCGGAGGATAATTTTCGACCCTCATGCGGGCAAAAGCTAGTATAATTATAAAACAAACTGCAAGTACAGTCATCCAATACATCATAGAATGGTCACTTACCATATCCAGCGGCTATCTGCGCCTTGGCTTCATCGGAGTCCTTGCGTATAGCAGTGCCCTGGTATATGAACAGCGGGTATGCCTTCCCGAAGGTCGGTTTAGGCTTCGTCACGAACAGCCCCTTGCCATAGTGGTACGCCACTTCATCAGCTACCCACTCAGGGTTGATCGTGGTCAGACAACGACCAACCTCTTCTTCGAGATCCTGAAGAAGTACGGTAACGTAGTTTTTTTTTTAAATTGTGATTAACTCAATCAATCTGTTGTAAGATGAGCTTTTATGAAGTTCAAGAATTATGCCCGTGTTCCTTGGAGTGGGTAGGCAGAGATGTACATTTTGTAAGATATAAGGACCCAGATCACACATCTAAATTTCCTAATGGAATGATCCGGTTCTGCAATTAAATTAAACTTATTGCTATTTATAGCGTCGGCATTACAAAATTCCAAATTGTAGTTTATTAGCAGCCGTTGTAGGCAATAACAGTTTGTAGTCCCCTTAGGTTGTTTAGGTACTTCGATTATGTATTCCTACTTTGTACGCATGCGCCAAGTAGCGTTCGAGATTTGTCCTTTACCTTCAGATTTAATATCCGCAAATCTGTGCGCTACTTGATTTTTACTAGAGGGAGACCAAAATAAGATGAATGGATTGTGAACTACGGATGATATGAACGAAAAGAGAGTGAATGATAAAGTAACAGCTGCTGCTAACAGGGGAGAATGGAAGGAGAAAACATTTAGCGCCGACCCCAAGTAGCAAAACAAACAGCAGGCAGCAGAAGAAGAAAAGATCTGTGCAGTACTTTATTTTTTATTAGTGGTTTAATTGTAATATCTTACTGCATCGGGCACTTCCTCCTGGTCATCAGGTTTGATAAGATTGCGCGGTTTGAGCCAGTCTAGGGCATCGTCGTCAGCTATTTTCCCGCGGGACCCTGCTCCTCCCTCTTTCTGCTAAATAACACCATTCAAAATTAACAAGTAGGTACATAAACAACACCCAACACCTCAGCATGATGCGGTAACGTACATCCAAGCACTGCAACGTTTTGTTTATAAGCACTTTTTCCTCGGTGACGTTAAGAGCGCGTTTTATCATAGCCTTCAGCATTTTGCTTAATTTTTTTTATTTACTTTCAGTAACAAAGAAATACGCAAGCTCGCAAGCGATGTCTGACAGCAAATGAAACACTGGTTAGTTTTCTAAACGTTTGAGAACTCCAAGCGGATTTACGAGTAAATATTCTAGAGACATTTGCATATTGTTTGATAGGTCTTTATTGGGGACGATCATGTAATTCGACTATAAATAATTCGAGGCACTTTTAGCTATGCGAAGCAAGCGTAAACAAACGATTAAACCGTTGCGTGCACGAGGAATGCTGTATTGTATCTTTATTCATAATCATTTGTGCTTAAGTCCCAAGTTTATGGTCCACGCAAAAGATTTCATTATTATTATTATTGGCCATTAATGTCCCACTGCTGGGCAAAGGCCAGCCACGCAAAAGTTTATCGTTGATTTTTATTTTACTTACGTCAAAATTATCGTCGGATTTGGAAGACACATGTGATATTACTGATTCGGTAGATATGGGTCCTATTTCAGAAGACATTTCAACCAAATCCCGCGGTCTAAAAATTGACTTTATCATTGGAAGCGCTAATCAGTACTGCAGTGTCTTATAGCCTGTAGTTCTCACCCAGATACCAAATGAACTTTGACCGAAGAATGAACTAAACTGCATTAGTAACAACAGTCACTAATGTACCTAGTACAAGCTAACTACCAATGCCGAGTAAAATACGGATAATATTATTTATGTCACGCGAAAACTGCAACTTTGATCGTAATGAGTTTGTTGTTTTTATTGATATTACCTTGTATTCAGTATTGAATTGCAGCTTCATTGGGAATGAAATTGAAACATAAAGAAATTGTGAAAAGGAAACATTGTAAAGACTATTTAATTATCGGTTTCTTGCAAAATACGTAACGGTTTATTATCGGACTCCAGAAAAGGATTACATTGTAAAATGGGCTAAAGCCCCCTCTTAGCCATAACGTTTTATGTGGCTAATTCTCAAGTTATGAATGGGAAATAAATTAAAGGCAATCGTTATAATGGGCTATAAAATGACCTAACGGTCGTTTGAGCCAGGGCGGAGCTTATCCCAGATTTAAATACGGATACAATGTTTCATTGCCATGAAATGGGCGGATATGCGGATAATTTACGACTTTGTCTTTCAAGGAGTTTCCTATTTCATAGCAATGTGTATTATTATATTTTCAAATTCTACTGAATTTTCCATACTGCCTATTTTTCTTACGTTTTCTATAGTTTCTTTAACGTTTTTGTTTACTACTCTGTTTGTTTACTCGGTAAACGATTCGTAATAAATGGATCAACCCTTCGTTTTTTCTGAAGACTTCTTCGAATTGGTTAAGTTTGTATTATTCACTTTTTGCTACATTATTACTTCCTTGACCACATTATTAAAAATTCCATCAGCAAAACATATTATAATATCTCATAACGAAAGGTTGTGCATCTACTTTGTTAAATATTTAAAGAAAAATTTGTTACCTAGATTATATTTCTATGCAATCGGTACAAAGTTTGTAAATTACTTCCCAGGGCACCAATGTCACCAAATTCTAATTAGTCTCCGTGTCTGGCATTAGCTAGTACTGGGGGGTTGAATCACGACATCGCGACAATGGTGAGGGTAGATTAACATTCAGTTCTCTTCGCACAGTCCTAGGTGAACATTTTGAGCTCATTGGTTTAAGCCATAATGTTGATAGCAATATAAAGTAATGTTTTTTCAAAATCTTTGGGTTCCAGTAAGTTTTTGATGTTTTTATTGTCAATTTAATTTAAACATTTCCTTGGTTGTAAACATTTTTAGATGCGCTTAGGATATTTTATCATAAAAATGCTTTAATTGCGTTATTTTGTCTCTATTTTTTATTCTTAAGTTATTCAATAAAGTTTTGCTTTATTTTATGAGCTTATAGGTGTTTATTATTTTTCAGCAATCTATTTTTTAATGCAAACGGATTCGGTCGCTAAACAAATAAATTATATGATGTATTTGTGGCAGAGCTTTATTGTTTTGTGTATAAGGCTTTGGTTAGAAGGTTTTATAGGCTAGTACTTAGATTTAGTGCTCCGATAGGAAGCACATAAACTTTTGACGTCATGCTTGCTTGAGTCGTTTAAGCATGTGAGTTTTTTTAGGTACTTTACAATAACGTGTGATTTTTACGTACTTCAAGACGCCATAAATGTGTATAAATAACGACCCTAAATTCGGTTTAAATTGTATAATGTATATTACAGAAGAAAGATCTGAAGTAGGGCCCAGTAGTTCTGCAGAACTTGCTGTTCGTTTGGTTCACGTGCCGATCAGTTCATACCACTGTTGGTCAAAATAAGTAATACAATTTGAAGGCCAATTTCCGTAATTAAAAACGTTCAAAATGTATGTAGTCGCAATCTCATCTCAGCGACAATCCATGTCAAAAGCTTGTCAAAAATATAGGGAAATTAAGAGATATTTTGACAGATTGAGATCAGACTGTGAACGTTCTTAAAATTACGAGAACTTGCCCTCTGTTTTTTGGATGTCAAAATATAATAAACGGCTCCCCTACGCACAAGAACTTCATATTAGTCACAGCTTTTATCAAAGTGGCCTTTCTTAATTTCGTTACCGCTTTCAACAAGACGGATTCCGCGGCGGATGATCCGCTTGAGGTGCAAGTCCCAATGTGTAACCACTGACGTGATAACAAACTAAAATAAGTTTTCGCAGATCAAAATTAAAATTGTCAAGTTGAATTTATATAGATAGGTACTCAACTATTTTATTATTAGTTTTGAAGCAACATAAAGCCTAGCCCTAAATCTATTCCAGTACATCACTTAGCATTTTATGTCCGAGCCAGGGGTGGTACAACTCTATACAGGGCCAACTCTATTATTGTAAATCAACATCATACGTCAAAAAGCAGGGATTGAGAACTCTTGGCACGCGTGCCATAAGTGGCACGCAATGAGGGTATTACGTACGGCACGCAAATCATTCAGATTCTAGAAAAAAAACCGGCCAAGTGCAAGTCGGACTCGCGCACGAAGGGTTCCGTACCATTATCTATAAAAATCAATCATGAGTTGATTGAATGAAAGTTAAATTGCGGTTTTCGATTTATGACGTATTAAAAAAAACTACTCACTAGATCTCGTTCAAACCAGTTTTCGGTGGAAGTTTACATGGTAATGTACAATATGTACATCATATATTTTTTTTAGTTTTATCGACAAGTAGACACACATTTTACCACTTTGGAAGTCTCTCGCGCAAACTATTCAGTTTAGAAAAAAAAAAAAAAAAACCCCCGACAACGTGAAACCCTATAAAAATAAAAAAAATAACCTTGAAATTATGACCCTACGTAAGTACGTATGAAATTTTTTGATGAAATGCTCTCCCGTCGGGGGACCGCTCTCAAACTCAAACTCAAATCATTTATTTCCATTAAACCATTTACAGGCACTTTTGAATTGTCAAAATTAAATAGTCGGTCAGTTAGTCAGAAAGTTGAAGCTAGTTGCCCATTCCAAAGCGTAGATCTCTATGGAGAAGAACGGGCAAGAAACTCCACGGACACTCTTTTAAATCAAGACATTTTTACAAAATCCTGGTTACATTATTCTTATTGCTTCTATATGTGAGAACAAAGTAAAGAAACAAATTAAAAATTTAATTAAATATATAAAATTAAAAATAAGCCCTGGCAGTTAAGAGATGACCAGTCTCAACAGATGGCGCCCGTTCACGAACATGACGCGTGGATCAGCACCACCCAGCTCAACCATTTCGTAGGGAACCGAATGATTCAACACACGCGCCACCACCAGTGAGACATTTAAGTGAGCATGACATTATTCTCAACTGCCATGCTCTTTCAAGTCAACATCAAAATATCATAAAAAACGGATCCATGGTTCTTACATTTACAAAATTTTCAAAAATGCTTCTAAATTATACAAAACTATAGTTTGCAATTTAATTAAGAGATGAGAGAAAAAAAAATTACTACCAATCATGAAGAGGTATTTAATACTGAAGTATTAAAAATTAATCCTGATTAATTAAAATAAACACTAAAAAAAAACAAAAAGGGGAAGCATCTCTTCCAAAAATTGAAATTGTGATCAACTATTATTATTATATTATTATTATTAACTTGTAAGCCCAACTGCCTGTGGAGCAGGACCAGCATTAAGCCAAGCATTTTTATCTACTATATACTCGTCCAACTTATAATATGCTTGTCTACATAGTGTGCGTTTAATGCATGTTTTAAATTTCTTCTCATTTAGTTGAAGAATATCGAGTGGTATTTTATTATAAAATTTTACACAGTACCCCATAAAAGAAGTTTTTACTTTAGACAATCTGAAGCTCGGTTGATCTAGTTTGTTCCTATTCCTAGTGTTAAAGTTATGCCTGTCACTTATCTTACTAAAAAGATGTAGATGTTTTCGAACGTACATAATGTTTTCGTATATATATTGACAAGGAACCGCGTCTAATTATTAGCGTAACGTTCTGTTAAAGTTTAAAATAGTAGCGGTCCCCCGACAGGACAATATTTAATCAAAAAATTTCATACGTACTTACGTAGGGTCATAATTTCAAGGTTATTTTTTTCCTTTTATAGGGTTTCACGTTGTCGGGGGTTTTTTTAATTTTTTATTTAATTTTTTATTTCATGCTTTTTGTAGGGACTCCTTATTATTTCATTTCTTTTATTTTCTTGCGTTTTAAGATTCAGGTAATTTGGTATTTAATCAGGTTTTTGTAATTCGCCATTTTGTGGTGGTGGCCATCTTGGATTTGAAATTTGTCATAGTGTATAGTATTCTACTAGTCAAGCCCTTTGATTTGATACCCATATTGAGGGAGTTGTGAAAAAATATGTAATCTGCCATTTTGTGGCGGCGGCCATCTTGGACCGATTTTCATCAAATATAGCTAAGAACACTCCCGAAAAATTCTCTTTTCAAACAAAAAAAACAAAATCAAAATCGGTTCATCCGTTTGGGAGCTACGATGCCATAGACAGATATACACACACACACAGAGACAGACACGTTAAACTTATAACACCCCGTCGTTTTTGCGTCGGGGGTTTTGCCATTTGGCTACGGAACCCTAAAAATAAGGTCAAAATGAATGTAAATGGTTGTTTTTCTTTCGATGGCATAACGTTTCAGGACTCTTATATGCTTCCGATGATGAAAAACAAGTAACTCGGTCGTGTTACCATATAAATGCGGTCTGCGGCCACATACGGTATCTATATCCTATTTGGATATACCTACTGAATTTGACACGTATATTTTTTTGTCAAACATCCTTTTCAAACCGCGTATTGCTTTACTTGCGTAGCGTCATAGCAAGTACTTAAGGACCACGGTTGCCTTTTTAACGTCTGATAGAAACCATCCGCGGCCTATTCTGTAAAAATCTCACAATGAATGAAACCTTAGGTAAAGTGAACTGTCATTCTACCTGAAGGCCAATTTCCGTAATTAAAAATGTTCAAAATCTAGTCACAATCTCATCTCAGCGACAATCAATGTTAAAAACTTGTCAAAAATGTAGGGAAATTATATCCTGTCCATTAGGTTAACCGTTTTTTGACCGTTGTCTTAGAACGCACATATTCCAGATTACGTAAAAGTTGACTTTAAAATACGTAATAAAATAAATATATAAACTGCCTTATCTTATATATGGCTTCTTACAGGCATTATAATACCGTATCAATCAATGTATTGTGTGTTGCTGCAATCACTAGTTCCATCTGTCAAAAAACGGTTTACCTAATGGACAGGTTCTAGAGGTATTTTTGACAGATTGAGACTTAGATCAGACTGTGAATGTTCCTAAAATTACGAGAATAACCCCTCTGATAGCTAGGAATCGAAACTATTGACAGCTCACTTAGCCTAAGTTTTTTTTAAAATATATTTTTACAGAACAGACCATTATTGATTCGCGTACCCTTAAAGCGAGCTTTCAAAATTCAAATTACATTCAATTTCGGCCATTCTAAATTATAAGCAGTAACAACAACCATAAAGTTTTACGATATTCATTTCCGTTATGCATCAGGTTCGCGTGCTGGATTCGGAATGATGATGTTCGATCGATGGGACGTAGGACAGTATCTGATAGCGGTTATCGTGATAACCAACAGTTCTGACAGATTGCCTTTGTTAATTCTTATGAGGGAGCCGCAGTGATGAGTTAGTTGTCGGTTCGAACTGTCGTAGTGAAATAGAGCTAGATATTTTAAATGTTGCAGTGTTGAAACAGTTTTGATGGCGGATTGTGGGTAAGATTTTATATTAGTTATCTACTGTAGATTTTAATTTAATTCTACGAATCTTTTACTGTGCGGTATATTTTGTATTACACTTTAAAAGCTACACTTTTAATAAGAGCTTCCATTCGAAAACAGTTTAGACGCTTAAAAACAGTTTATAAATATCTATTTTCATTGAAAACGGCCTGTAAAGTGGCTTTTACATCTTTTAAAATATCGGACAATTAGCGACCGGTCTATGTATGAATGTGTGATGCTGTCACACACAGCGCCAGGTCTGTTGCACCTAATTCTCCAATTCATGACAGATAAAACGCACTTTTATTTATTGTGTTAGGACTAAACTACTATTGATAAAGCATTGCTTTTAGCGTTCAAAGCAAAATTGCAACTTCACTATAATACCTCACGAAATATAGCGAAGCATGGGATTTATACGAAGACAGGGTCACAAGGCGTGCAATGGACGTACACATTATGAGTATTGTTACACAAATATATTATCAACTCCAAGATAATGCAGTGATTTATCCAGTGAGGTGCCTTAACACACAGTATGTACAAACATGAACAGCTTTTTGGCTTCAGCATATCGTCCAATATTGGTAACAAGATTTGGCCCCAATATTTCGATATGCTAACACCAATAAAGTAGGCGAAGACGGTCACAAACGGCAGCCAATATTGGCCAAGACAGACACAAACACAGGTACAAGGTCGTATTTACAATGGAGTGACGCACACGCATGCTGAGTCCTAAAGACCTTTACTCACTCTCAACCGCTTTAGTAGTGCCAATCCTATGGATTTCTCCTTGGACTTACTTCGCCAGAGTTCTGGCAATTTCTTTTTCATCCCTTTCGGGCTAGGAATCTAAATCAGGCAGCAAAGGATTATTACAGGTATTCACGGTATATGTGAATGTATGTTCTGTGTTTCGTATATATGAAATGCCTGTACCTGTAGTTTGTGATGTGGGTCTTCGTTAAAATAAACCTATGTTAATGTAGTGTTTATTATTGGTTTGATACTTACGCTGAACACTGTAAAATAACATATTAACGTTGTGCAAAGTTTTATGTGCAGCTGTTTAGTCGTTTATGTAAATATTTTAATGCAGTTCAAGGAGGGTTTCCATAGTGAGCTTAGCTCTGTGATATCATTATTTGGAATCTAGAACAGTTTCTGTTTCACGACTGTTTTACTAGTTCAAATATTCCTTTGGCATTGAACTGACAACTTGTAGATAAGTGCTTGAGATCTGTACTCGGGCCAGATTAGTTTCTGTATCTATTATTTGACATGTAAATCAGTCTGAACTCAGATAAGCTAATGTTATTCGAAACAGAATGTAAACAGTAGGAACAGTTTGCGAGGAGCAAATACCAGTCGATGGGTTGTAGCGATTGTGTTTGATCAATGTTGCTACTAACTTAGGTACATAATATACAACACAATATTCGTAGTATTTATTACACTTATCAATCAATCAATCATTGTGATGAGTTCGTAACATTGTTATTTGAACACAGTCTCAAATATGTTTGCACAATAAACAGAGAATAAATTATTTTTAACATTTGCAAGTTTCTTTTAAGAGTTACTATTTCGGAAACTTATTTTTATGATTGAAACGATTAAAGAGTACTGCTTACCTTCTTAGGAGCCATATTAAGGCACTCGTACAAATAAAACTAAACAAATTCAAAGTAAATACAATAGCTATTCTTTCAAAAATCTGGACGCGGAGAAAAAGTTTGACAAAACGTAAATAAATTTGACAGTGAGTCGTGTGAGTAACGCGGCTGCGCGCGCAGACCTTCGTTGCCATGGCAACGGGGCGGAGCGCCTCTCATCCCTAGTTGGGCTGCAGTACCGTGTAGTTTTGACGTGTTTTGCCTGCTACCGGTATCATCTGGTGCTCTATCCTGCATAAGGTACTTATTTATCCTTCCGTATATAATCCAGTACTATTATCCTCTTAGATACGGCATAATAGTCGCTTGTCGTCAGTTATATATAGACTGTGGCCACGATGCAGACTGTTATTGGGAGTAGGTGACCGTTATGTCCTTTGCGAGCGACGTAGGTGTCCAATTAGTTGAATTGTGTGTAGTGTTAATACCGCGGGGGTCGAATTAACAGCACATTACAATCAGTGAAGCGTAATACGTACTGCACGATATATTGTAGTCACAATTCATTGAGGTAATTATTGGAAACAATGTTGTAAGCTAAACAATGGACGGATAAAAGCTGGTACAATTAATTGTTAATATTTTATGAATGACCACAGTCATATCA
Source organism: Apamea sordens (assembly GCA_945859715.1). NCBI lineage: Eukaryota > Metazoa > Arthropoda > Insecta > Lepidoptera > Noctuidae > Apamea > Apamea sordens. The sequence continues at coordinate 7,560,082 of OX244002.1, forward strand.
TAGGGCTTTGAAAAGTGTCCGTGCAGTGTATAAAATAGAATTATTTCTTTAAATTATGTGGGAAAAACACGAACATTAATTTATTAGTGGTCCCAGCGGAGAGTTGCATATTTTAGGGCATTTATTTTCGTTCCATCTTCAACATTTATTTTTAAACGAAGTGCAAAATGATTCTAATTCCTACGTTTTCAAGTTATTCCCATCTTGCCTGAGTGCCTGACCTTTACAAATCCGTTTATAGTCGACGCATTCCGTTCCTCTCTCGTTCTCAACGTTCACTAAATCTGATTTATGTATTTTTAGATCGTTGCATTACGCAGCATCTATCATTATTCTAAGCTGGATAGAGTTGTTCTATTTGTGTTTACACTCTAATACTTGTTATTGTGTATTTCGTTTTATAGTGTTGTTTACAGTAGTTGAAAAAGATTGGGTTTAGCAGATATCCGAGATATCGCTATCATCACCAACACAAATTGTGATTTTTGTGAACACGTGTCAGAGTTCCTATTGTACGTATAGTTACTGTACGCACGAATAATTGTTGAAGCCCTGCAAATGAAGCCTTGAAGTCACAGTCTAGACATAGATAATAATTTGGCTTAGCTTTAAGCCCCGTCTAATGTTTCGCTATTATTGTTTCCAATAATTGAATTACCACAATGAAATTGATTTGACTTAGGACAGTGTGCGACTTTTGGCCAATGAGCATGCTATGAGCACGTAGCTGAAACCTTAATTAGTGTACTTACCTAAAATATGTGTGGTCACCACTAGACTCAACAGTTATAAAGATGCGGACTGAAATAATGATATCATTTCGAAAATTAATTTATAAGATCAAACGCATTTCTTCAAAGTTTGTTAACCCAACGGTACGTATTAAAAGCTGATGTGTTTAATTTTGACTCAAAAGTGTCCAAATATATGTAGATACAGGATGTGTAACATCGACGCACAAACTAACCTATGAACAATTTCTACTTTGGGGGATCAAGAATCACTTGCTGGATTCATGGTAACAGTTTGTACGTCGATGTCCCTTAGATACACCGTGTATTTGTCAATCTTCCTTCCATATTGTAAAAATTAAAAGAGTAACGGTTTCTTGACCATTCGTCTCCATACGAAACTACATTTTGGAAGAGGCGAGAATCAATAATTTTTTTAAAATTTTTGTCGTTCAAAGATGCCTTAAAAAAATAAATCATTTGACTTTTCTCAATTCCAGGAGTTTTCAACCGAGTTCCCAGTCAAACCGTGCAAGCTGGCGGCTGACGGCGACCGAGGCGGCGGGTTGCTGATACCTGCCCGAGAGCCTGATGACAGCGGCATCGACAGCGACGACGCTGTGCGGAGGCTCATCCTGGCTCATCAGAGGCTACCGGTAAATATACTGTAAATAACACTCGAATATAGACTTACGAGTTGTAGGTCGTGAGCTCGAACCCAGGCAGGCGCTTAGCCCAAACCGCACTGGCCCCGCGTGGTGGATTACGGCCCATTCCCCCTCACAGAGAGGGGGACCTGTGGCCCAGTAGTGGGAACGTTATAGGCTGATTATGCTAGACTTATTGCTTTAGTCCAAGCACAAACATTCGAGCTCCGTAGCGTTGTATTCCAGACTTTATTCAGAACACTGTCCAATAGTCAATACATAATTGGTAACCTAGACTTGTGTTTGATGTCAGTTTCTGTAATTAGAACTTTAGCTTTGTCGGAATAGAGTTTGAAATAAAAAAAATGAGTCGATGGTTTAAATCTGGGTCTTATGATAAAGCTTGTTTTTTTTAAATCTTGTTTTTCTGCTATGTAATGGCTCTCTCATTAAATAAGGCTCATAGGCAGTGGGCACTTTAGGTGGGCAAGTGAATCGGTGATCGTAGTTGTGTCGCCTATTAGGTGACAGAAAACAGAGGTGGTAATCCTGTCACTCTGATAATACAGCCGATGTTAATGCATTACGACGTGGCGGTATTTATTCCGTTATAGTGTGGCGGCATCTACATCGCCACATGCGAACTACGCATCACACGGACGTCACGCAATCCTGTATCGCGCAAACAGATTTTATCGCGCTATATAACGTCTAAACACCAACAGTCAGGCAGTTGCCTACCAGACACGATACCCGTCTGGTCGGAGGATCCTCCCTTTTCTATGGAGAATGTGATGCCATGCGACGCGGTCGGGGGAGCTAGAAATTTCACGGGGACGAAGTCAGGGGCAGAACCTAGTCTTTATATAAATCTGAAGCCCAAATAGAGAGACAAAAAGCTGGTTCAGAAGAATCATGTTATACCTTTCTGATTCCAGTTTAGTGATGAGAGCAGCAGCGATGACGAGCTGCAGATCCCCTCACCAACTACAAACAGGCATAGAAACGAGCGACGGGCTAGCCTGGTAAATATTGTAGCATTTTCCTTGTACCAAAGTTAGTAGTAGCATAGTCATCCAGTTTCCCTTCCAGATTTAACTCTGGAAATCTTCTGGGCACGCTCGTTCCATCATAGACCTCATCCATCGCTAGGCGTGATCGGGATCAAGAGCCCTACACCCATTATATCAAAACAAGGTTTTTCTTGAGGTCAAAGGGCAGATCTCAGTCTCGGACTGTCAAAAATACCTCTAGTTTACTTTCACATACATTTTTGACAAATTTATTGAAATTTATTGTCGCTTAGATGAGATTTCGACTAGATTTTGAACGTTTTTAATTACGGGAATTTTGGTCTTTAGGTTAACCTCAGAGCCAGTTTTTAAATTAAGAGCGCAATTCTTATAGATATACAGTTCTCTATACATAGCTGACAACTATGTCCAGTGCTAACTGGTCTTTTTTGTATTAAAAACTTTTCGTAAGTCGAAATAAAGTTCGAAATGCAAAAACTGGCTCACAGGTTTAGGCTAGAACTAACGTTACGCATCTCATTTTTGTAAGGAAACGGTTTAAGGACTGAGGCTGCCATTATTGTACTTGGATGCCCGGAAAAGTAGAAAGACCCTTTTGAGCCTGTGTAGCAGAATCGATGCTTAGAAAAGCACATTTAGTTCGAACTCATTTTTACGACACCCAAAACAAACCTCATTACATAATTAACACGAACTACATTTGAATTTCAGAAAAACGTAGACGAGGACCACGATCTAGTCATAATGCAGTGGCCTCAGGATCAGTACACTAAAGACCAGAACACGACGCGAGAGACCAGCCCCGACCGGTCCTCACCACCACTCTACGAAGTAGAACTAACGGCTTCGGACGAAGACGACGATGCTTCGGTCCTGGAGCTGGTCATACCGATGCACTCGTCCAGGTACCAAAGGGTCCCGACCTCGTCTCCAAAGAAAACCAAACCAAAAGTAGTGAAGAGATATTTCTGCAGCATGATCTGCTGTGGACGTAAGTAAGTTTTTTTATGATCTATCACTTTTAAAGTAAGATGTAAGTTTGTGGTTACTTGATTATTTATGTCGGTTTAATGATATTGTTAATTATTGTATGTAAAACAATGAGGAGTATTTATTGTGCTAGTAGGTCGTAGGTATAGGTTTTTCTGAATCGGAATCAATGAAAGCTCATTTACCCATCTAAAATGGCTGAGAATCAGAATGTTTCCTGCGTCAAATATGTCTGAAAAAAACTCTATTGTGCCCAGGATGTAGCGATTATATTTTTGGCCTATTCTTTATCAGTAGGCTTTTTACTTGTGAGAATACTTGAAACTGAATTCAGGCTTGTGTTTTATAAGTAGGTAAGTGCTCGTACATACGAGCGACATGCGTCGACGGGCGTGTCACTCGTTTGTATGAGCACAAATGGCAAAAAATAAATGAAGACAAATCATAACATATTTTATTTATGATATTGCCTCAATTATACTTCGTCGAGTCGTCTGACGGAAAACCTACGAATACTTCTCATTGATTGTATAGTCATAATCCAAATAATAATAATATTTTTATTTAATTTATTTATATACAGATATTTTAATGCCTAACTATTGTAAGTTTAGTCTAGGAAAGAAAAAGGTAGAACTATGTTGGAGGACTAATATTTACGATTAACACAGCTGTCTTGGGGTTGATACGATGAGTGAGCCATAACGCATTGATTTCAGGGGTTTACAGCCCTGGTCCTGGCGTTTCCTATGATTTTTTTAGGAATAGTTCTGTGTACCCGGGAATTCCCTAGAAAATGTTCTTGTGCAGTGTAGCCTAGTGATTCCTAAGGAGTATTCTATTTAATTTTATTTTATAAGAAGCATTTTGAATGTTTTAAAATTGCCATAAATGTAGGAATGAAAATCTAAACGATGTCAATTTCAATAGTTGTCATTTGTAAAATTTTGATTGAGTGAGAATTATCTAAGTGTTGGTCAATTATGTGTGCATTAAATAAACTATATCCATTATCCATTCACTGATATTTATTACATGCGTGTTTTTTAATTTATTAAATGCACTATGTGTTGTTTTACTTCCTTTTCTAAGTTAAGTGTATCTATTGTTATTAATATTAATAGTTATACCTAATTCACTATTATTATAGGCCTAATTTTGCCGAACATGGAAAACTTAATATCGGGCTAAAATAGACGATTGTTTTTATGCTTGTTTAGTGAAAAAGTTGTCAGAGAAAAAATATTGAGGCAAAATTTTCATTTTAATACTGTATTTGAATATATATAATCGAATTTATTATTCTGATAAATATACAACGTGGCGCTACAATGGCGACATTAATTTAACACACGGGTAGGGCTAGTGGCCAGTAATCATAAAAATTATAACAACATAAAAAAAATCGTAACTTGAAAACCGCGCGCTGCGCCGCGCGCCGACATAGGGCTCTCTCTCTTTCCTTCAATTCGCCTTCTCTTTGTTCGTTAATTGTTTTAATTACATTGATGCGATGTTATGATTCGTGACCCCGGCAAATGACCCCTGCGCTACAGTTCTTTAAGTCAGGTTGCTCTAAGATGCTATTTTATAAAATTGTTAATAAAAAATAAATATTAATGTTTAATTAAATTAAAATATATTCATAAAACTACAACGCAAAACCGTATACGTGTGCTAAATTAATGTCGCCATTAAAGCGCCACGCTGTATTAATATTACGTTCATTGGTTGGCTATTATTATTTCGCTCAACCAATCACAACTGTCGGCATGATATTTTTGATAGCAGATTAAATGTTCAGTCTTAATCAGCAACTTTTAAAGACAATCTAAATAATATTGAAGGATATTGCTGATCCATTGCTTCATATGTTCGATAAAGTTGTCTGCTCAACACCGTAAATAACATAATGCATGTTGTTGAACTGTAAGCCATTGCTACTGTTTGTGTTTCTTAAAGCCTGCGGGGCTATTACCCCAGAGGTTTTAAGAAACGGCGGAGTGATTGCTTAATTCACTAACAATGTCAATGCCTTACATTTTGACATTTCAACAACATTCATTGCGTTATTTACATTGTTGAGCAGACGATTTTTTCAAGCATAAAAATAAAAAAAGCCTACAACATCTTCCGGATTGTGATCGAAGGTGTGTTACGTCATCAGGGTGCAGGTGCCATTGCTAATGAATTTTCTTGCAATTTAACTCTGTATAATGAAGACTGAAGAAAACAACGCGTTGCCAAGTTGCTAAACTAAAAATAATAAAACCTTGAAATTTAAAAATACTTTTATTAGTATCAATACATTGTGTAGCTTTAATTTTCATTTTAATGTGAAAAATATTTGTTTGGAATTTTATTCAAATTGTATTTTTGTAAGTAGGGTGTATTAATATTTTATAAGTATTTTTCTTCATTCAGTGTCTATTGGAGTAGAATAATAACGACTAAGTACGTATTTATTATAAAATAATACACGCGTGAATATTTTCATTGTAATAATAAGAATTTTTTCGAAAATCTAAACAATGTAGGTATTGGCCTACTAATGTAAGTAGAAATAGTCTAATACAAAATTGCACGCGGCCTCCACTAAAATTTCTATACAAACATTTAAAATGTGTATGCAACAAGCAGCATATTAGCAAGCATCCACCAACCCGCACTGGGCCCGCATGGTGGATTATGGCCCACTCCCTCTAATAGAGAAGTGGGAACATTATAGGCTGATTATGACGCAACGACCCGTGGGGGCGTGCAATTTTAAATTAGACGAATTCTACTTAGTATTTAAAAAATATTAAAAGTGTTTAAATAGTACACCACGATACGTGTGACTTAAGCAGGCCAGTATTGTCTAGTATAGCACCCTCGCTAGGCTCGGGCGCTAATTTCACATCGTGAATTAATAGACTACTTAAGTCACACGTATCGTATACTTTATAGCTCGTGTGACGACTGTGTGTGCTTTTCTGTGTAAAAATGTACTACTTAAGTCACAGAACAGCGTGACTTAAGTGCGGGCTTAGGTCACACAGTGCTATAAAATAATATATATGTAAGTTGAAATGATGTTTTAACTCTTCTTACAAAGTAACAGATACATTATGGTTTAAACATAAACCACAAGTTAATTGCAATAACGGTCTAAGTATTTACGAGGATTGCGATTTGTGGATAGTGCAACTATCCATACGTTTTTATCTCTAATAAATAACGTGCACATCGCAACTGGTTTTATTTTCTTTATATATCTTTTTAACAGCCCACTGAGCATGGAGACGCCTCAGCGGCCGCTGTTGCAGTCTGTACACAGTGTACCTCTGATTTTACATCATTGTCTAAATCACAGTGACCTTTATTCTTGTTCTAATAAGGTTGTTGTTGGTTTGCTGCCACTGACAAGTCTCTCAAAATCATTGTGATCTTTATTGTCGTTACAATATGGTTGCTGACTTGCTGTTACGTTGCTGCTGTTAGAGGTAAAATAACTGTGAATGGACTTGTAAAGGCGGCATTGTCAACACTTTCCATACAAACCAAGCATGTCAACTACGAAACTAATGACATAAGGAAACTGACGGCTTAGAATGGCGTCCGCGACAGAAGTTGCGTCAGTTGAACTGTGGCAGCGGGTAGCTGATGCGGTCATTGATAGAAAGTTTAAAACGATGACTTGGCATCTAGAATTATGTCACTTGTCTGAAACAGTAACATTTTACCTCAACGATGGAAAAACCAAACCCATGACGGGGTTCAAGCTCAACCCACTTTCGGAAACGCCAATTTTATTACTGATACCGTTTCTAGACGCTGCCCAGCGCGGTGATTCTGAGCTCTGTGTAACAATCCATTATTAGGGTTCCGTAGCCAAATGGCACGGAACCCTTATGGATTCGTCATGTCTGTCTGTCTGTCCGTCCGTATGTCACAGCCACTTTTTTTCCGTAACTATAAGAACTATACTGTTGAGACTTGGTAAGTAGATGTATTCTGTGAACCGCATTAAGATTTTCACACAAAAATAGAAAAAAACCAATAAATTTTGGGGGTTCCCCGTACTTAGAACTGAAACTCAACATTTTTTTTTTCATCAAACCCATACGTGTGGGATATCTATGGATAGGTCTTCAAAAATGATATTGAGGTTTCTAATATCATTTTTTTCTAAACTGAATAGTTTGCGCGAGAGACACTTCCAAAATGGTAAAATGTCCCCCCCCCCCCCCCTGTAACTTCTAAAATAAGAGAATGATAAAACTAAAAAAAATACATGATGTTACATTACCATGTAAACTTCCACCGAAAATTGGTATGAACGAGATCTAGTAAGTAGTTTTTTTTCAATACGTCATAAATCGTAAAACGGAACCCTTCATGGGCGAGTCTGACTCGCACTTGGCCGCTTTTTTTAGGGTTCCGTAGTCAACCCGAAACCCACATTCGTCTGTCCGTCCGTCTCCAGCTTAGCTCGGAGATTTTTTGGACTAGTAAGCTATAATTTGGCATGGATGTGTACATATTAATCACGCCGAAAAAGTGGTCAAATAAAATCATTAAAAAAAATTTTTTTAGGGTACCTACCTCCTGTCCTCGTAAAGTGGGGTTGTTTTTTTTTTCTCGTCTACCGCATGGTGTGTCAATGTTAACTTTGTTCTTGGGATAAATTCATTCATTATCATTTTTCAAGACATCGTCGTCGGGCGGTTGAGGTTTAGCGCTGAAACATTTGTTAGGCTAACGTGGCCTGCATTCGTGCAAAACGGAGAGGTTTAGAAGCGGAAAGGGTAGACTTTTATCTGAATATTAGTTGGAAAATAGATTTATAGAAGTTCCTAATAAATTCTGAAGGTGGCAGCTTTGGTAACTATGAAACTTTGTTTGATTCAGAGTTAACCCAAATTTGAATACTACCGCTACTCGACAATAGATGGCGCTAATTCCAACTTTCGTTTCGCGAGTAGAAAAATACAGCTCTAGACATAATAACGGTAAAGAAAGCACTCGAGGCACGTTTCTATGATTAAGTTCGTCGTAGCGAAAACAAAGGAGAAGTAAATCGGGGCAATTGTGTCTGTTCCGAGTTTGAGAAGCGTGGGCTTGACACCCGCGGCCCCGAGACGAGTCACATTTGTTTATGTAGGTACGTAATGCCTAGGGGACGTAGGGGGCATTATATTATATTAAAAAAAGTAGTTCTTTACCTAAACACACCGTTAAAAACATACGCGTCGACTTGAGAACCATCTCCTTATTTTCGTCGGTTAAAAAGGTCGTTAAAAATGTATGATGAAGTGGAAAAGTTTATTAGACATTTTTTCTGGTCTAATAATACTAATGACAGATGGTTCCATTCCAGATTAACCAGATTTTTATTGCTTAAAATTAACTCTTTTTTCAATGGATAGTCTGGTAATTTTTTTTTTGTGAGGGGCCCGTGGCTAAATAATAACAGCCGCACAGGTCGATCGGTCAGGTTAAGCTACGCTTGCCGCGGTTGGTCTGTGGATGGGTGACCATCTTTACATACCGAGACCCCTCCGTGCCTCGGAAAGCACGGTAAGCCGTTGGTCCCGGCTGTCATTTGTGGATCTTTGACAGTCGTTACGGGTCGTCAGAAGCCCTAAAATCTGACAACCAGTCTTACCAAGGGGTTTCATATTACTCAGTAACTGGGTTATGGAGGTCAGATAGCCAGTTGCTCCATGTAAAATACTGGTATTCAGATGCATCCAGTTAGACTGGAAGCCGACCCCAACTTATTTGGGAAAAGGCTAGGCAGATGATGACCCTTTTGTGTACAAATCTTTAAACCTGACTTCTGCGAATGCTAGACACGGTTTTCGAAGTAATGCAATTATCTGTAACATTCATTTTTCGTTGAAATATTGGATTCGGATCTACAGGCTCCGACAGGCAGTCTTTGCTCGATGAAATGTTACGCCAATTCGCTCGTTTGTTTGCAATATCAAGTCGTAATAAAGCGTCGAGGGTCGTGCTCATTGTTCGGTTCGGTAAAGGGTGACACAATAAGGCGCTTCTTTATCGGGAGCATGCGCCTGTAATGTACCTGTAACCTTTACTCACGACCTAGCCGAGTTACTTCTACCTATTTAATTATATGTATTAACCTTTCCTGCTGGTTTGAAGTATCTCTGTACTCTACTAAGCAGTTGACGGCCTGCGCAGTCTACTTGCGAAGCCCTAGCCGTTACAATGGAATCTTAGATTGTTGAGCTCCTTAAAGTGCACTGACTGGACGGGTCCACTAAATCTCTGTGGTTCTTTCCTCTAAAGACCATTTCAGACACCAATCCATGTAGATTGGCGTCTGCACATGATCTGATCGAGATTAAGTAGGTATGTCTGGACTTTAAAAGAAACTGTGACCTCTGAGTTTGTTTCGGCCGTTCTTCTCAGAGTAGGCAGATAGGAGACGCTGACCTCATCTGGTTTCAAAACTATGATTGACGTGTACAAACTTACTTACAGAAATAAAATCATTTACATAACAGGCGTCTGCTCTCGGTGAGGTAGTGCCTTTAGAGCGGCTTAATGTTTTGTTACAAGTAAATGCTCTAGTCTATACTCCCCTTTAGAGTAAAATTGTTGTTAATTAAACTGAAGACTACAAATCCAATTAGTTTCACATAATTTCATTATGACATGGGCACTGCGATCAGCAATCGTTGCCAAGCGCTGTAAGTGCTGTAATTAGGCAATATAACGAGCGATCGCTTGCTGCCTATTAGGACGACCATGTTCTACACTGGACATTTACGACTAGTACCTTCTGCTTATTATACATATTTTACTTTATTACCCATTTCTATCGAGATCAGGTTAAGCTATGCTTGCCGCGGTTGGTCCGTGGATGGGTGACCATCTTCACATACCAAGACCCCTCCGTGCCTCGGGAAGCACGTAAAGCCGTTGGTCCCGGCTGTCATTCGTGGATCTTTGACAGTCGTAACGGGTCGTCAGAAGCCCGAAAGTCTGACAACCAGTCTTACCAAGGGGTATCGTATTATCCAGTAACTGGGTTGTGGAGGTCAGATAGGCAGTCGCTTCATGTATAATATTGGTATTTAGCTGCATCTGGTTAGACTGGAAGCCGGCCCCAACATAGTTGGGAAAAGGATAGTCAGATGATGACCCTTTTGTATTCAAATCTTTAAACCTGACTTTCGGTTGGCCACTGAAAATCAGCACTGTGCTATGGGTCCCCCATAGCATAGCATCATACTAAGTCAGAGCCTTCTTGTCACAGTTACGACGTGCAGCTGCCCAAAATTTATGTCCCGTACAGCATAGCATAATCAGCACATATTCCCACTGCTGGGACACAGGCGTCCTCTCGGTGAGAGTGAGTGGGCCGTAATCCACCACGCGGGCCTAGTGTGGGTTGGTTCTGTTCTGTGCTTGTGATTAATGTCTATTTAGTTTTTTTATTTTTCTTATGTTTTCAAGTAACAGATCTATTTGTAAGTAAGTGTGTCTGTGACAAATAAACCATTTTTCTTTCTCTTTTACGGGCTGACATGCATGAATTATTAAATGAATTCACATAACGTGGGGAATACCCGCGGTTTATTTATCGTTTAAGGTCTAATAAAGTTGACCAATAAGTATTGTTAAACGCTTTAAAAAAAATACCAAACAATTATAAGTCTGGTTTTATTTTATTTTCATAATTTATTTTATGTGTAATAAACATTTTCACTTAAAATCCTCAGCAGTTAAATTACCATAACTCTAATAAAGTCGACCAATAAGTATTGTTAAACGCTTTAAAAAAAATACCAAACAATTATAAGTCTGGTTTTATTTTATTTTCATAATTTATTTTATTTGTAATAAACATTTTCACTTAAAATCCTCAGCAGTTAAATTACCATAACAAGGAATTAACGTTAAGTATACTATACAATATACACTAAAATATAATATTGGTTTATTCAGCTGGTGACATTTTGGAAGAGTAGTATTTTGTCGACACTGTTACATAAATGAAGGTAAATTATATTATGTACAAAATGAAAATATTATTCCATAATTAATTTACTTGTATTAAGTTGCTAACATTTTCCTTTAAAAAGGAAATTATTATTATTTTTTTTTTTTAAAGAACTTTGCTCCACAGTAGGAATTTCTCCTGTATCGTGGGTACGTTTACAAACATTTACACTCACATACACAAACAGCCAGAGCCGGAACAACTATTTGTAGGCCATACAAATATTTGTTCCGTGCGGGAATCGAACCCGCGACCCGCAGCGCAGCAGTCAATCGCTTAACCACTGCGCCCACCGATTTCCGAACCAATTTCGAAGTTGTTATTCTTAACTTTTTATCTCGTCGAGCTTTTTCGGTTAACGGACAGTCTTGTTCGCGTCTTCTTGTTATTGAACTATCCCTTATTGCTTGTTTGAGATAAACAGAATTGTAATGAAGATACTGTAGTTGATGTGAAATAAACTAATTACCTATCCGTAATAATATCGTTTGTGGGCTTATTTTAAACAATGATCCAACAGTAAGTGATCATCATCAGATCCGTTATATCAAAGTGGCAAATCGAATTAAATACATTAGGTAAGTATGTGTTTGTGTCCAATATTGATCAATTGTCTATTAATATACTTAGTAGGTAGACGTTACCCCTCACTCTACATGGTAGAGTAGCAGAGGTCAATAATACCCTACTTAAAGTGTAGATTACTGCGCTCGAATAAAGCGATACGTTTGCATATTCAACGACGATAAAGACTAGTCTAGACTGTCTAACAATACCTACCTCTTCCAATACTTCTATGTAAATTCTAACGAGTTAATAAGCCGGTGTACACAGGATGAATAATTGCAAGAAATCTGTGCCCCCTAATCTCTAAATGTAAGTATAGGTGAGGTTTATTAGGCGCGCTTTTAAAGCGTGAGCCGCACGTGAAGGCTGTTTAATCGTGTCTGGGTGGAAGGCGGCGGCGCCCCGCGTGGCTGTGGCGCGGGGCGGCGCCCGACCCGCCGCCAGTCGCGCCACAAGCCCCGGAGGGGCTGCACGTGTCCTCGCTCCCGCCAACCGACTTATGTAACCATCCGCACGGTGAGTCCGCAGCCTCCGTGCCCCTTCCTCCCCGACATCGACCCCGCGACTCGAACCCACGCGCTCCGTCACACGGCCGCCTCCGCGGAGCGAGCCACCGCGCGACTGTACCTCACCTCGGATACGCTCGTACGTAGTGCTTTACCGTCAGCTGAGAGGTGACATAATCGATGCAGTAAGTACCGGTGTCCGGTGAGTGCGAGTATTCGCGGAATGCAGGTGCGTTATATAACGGGAATCTCGCGGAGCGGGCCAGCCTGCTCCGGCTGCCGGCAGTCCGCTCAGCGAGGAACAGGCGGTTTACGCGGCAGGATGTGACGCTGTTGAGGCACCGCTTTACGGAGATCGTCGCTCGCATGCCTCACTAATGACACTCGTTATCACGAACAATTTCTCGTCTCAAACGCTTTCGACAATCACGTGGAAAACGCGATATGGTTATATCTCGCGACTCATTACACCAAACAGTTACTGGAAATTATGTGTCAGCCAATTATGTGCTTGTGCTTAAATAGGCACGTTCTTAACTTCCTTAAGTAGAAGTATAATAAGAATGTGAGTTAAGAGGTTCCTATAGAGGCTCGCCTAATTGGAAGGTCGGAGCCACATAAAAAATCCATTCAATCGTGGAAAATTTGTTGCCGGGATAAGCGTTCTATACGTCCTGATTTATGGAATTATATTCTATGGAATCAAGATGAGTTAATGGTTATTCGGGGTCCAACACATTATGTCAGACCCTTTCCAAATTGGTATTGAAAGAAAATGTCTGAATGGTTTCCAATCGTAATAGCGTTAACAAGAAATCTATAACGTTCATAGTCTACGATATAAATATTGTATAAACTGTGTCTGGAGGGGACAATTGAAAACGTTAAGATACCGATCTTTTCTTGAGAGAACGTCGTTTGAGACAAAAAATCTGTCAAGTAGATGACCATTTATCATGATACTGCTTGTGACATTTGGGCAAAGGCGTTTTATCTGAAGACTTATTATTGTAGATAAGTTTTTAGAAGAGAAAAATATGTTATTAAATTGTATCTCAAAATTAGGTCAGGCTTCCTCCATCTCCTTTAATTTTTACTGTAATTTAATTTGTTCATCCTTTACTGAAAAAGCCTAAATTGTTTATTATGTTTCTGTCGCAGTCTATTTACATTCTTGAATCCATTACCTATATTTGTTGACGTCACAAAACGAATCAATCAAGTCGTGAAGGTGATACACCTGACCTACCTATTCACGTATAAAATATTTGAACAAATATACTATTATGTAGAGACAGGTATTATTGCTATAAAAGTATTATTATGTACTTCAGAAGTATATTTATCTAAAAGTATTTAATTTGATCCTTCTTAACAACCATAATATTTGAATTGGAAAAGTTTATAATTAGAACAAGATTTTAAAGTTGATGAATTTGGTTTTGCAAAGTCTAAGAACAGAATTGGACTTTTCATTAATTTTCCCTAATTGAATAGAATATTCTTTATTATGAAGACCATAAATATTACAGATACAAAAGGGTTAATTTAATATTATTTCGTACGCATATGCGCTCTATTCTACTTTCTCAAAGATCTAGACATTGTTCTGAGAATCAAAGTTATTTTTAATCTAGATCAAACCACTAATAATGTAGCTATAAAACACTATGGTTGTTTTCATATACCATAATAAAATGAACCGTTTTTTTTTTATAAATTCTCCATGTTTAAAAAATATCAGTTCAAAAATCTCGGCAATTCGACTTTCCATTTTTAAATTCAAGCCGTCTTTAGTCTTTGGGTGAATTCCCTTCACACTGCTTTGGGCACACAAAAAGCATTCTGCTGTGAAATTTAATTGAAATTGGCCGTAATTGAAGGAACTATTAGCTTCCAATATACGGACGGACATGACGGCATTATGAACGGCCGGCAATGCGTAACGATTCATAAATCGGGTAGCTGTGAATGTAACAAATATTGTGTGTTATTTGGTCACATTTTCCGGGAAATTGTTACATCGGGTAGGATATGGTATGATGCAAATATAGCCGCTTTTTTGGTTTATGATTTAAAACGTCATAGTTTGTTGACCCGATTTTTTTGGCCGCATTTATTTAACTTATTAGTGTGGAAGCCAAAGGGGCCATTCCCGTATTATTAAGAACGTTCACATTCGAATCTCAGTCTCAATCTGTCAAAAATACCTCTAATTTCCCTACATTTTTGACAATTGATTGTCGCTAAAATGAGATTGCCCTGGTCCGTCATATAGCAATCATAAATTAACAATAGGTGAACAGAAAAATTTGACATATAGAGTTTATCTACAAGGAAATCAAGCTGTCCTAATTTTTAATTTATTTTCCAAGTTTCATTACTCTGCTAGATAAATCAAAGCTTCTTCTCTTTCATCATTTTCCTGAAACGTAGGAAGGTTTTCTTGGTGTAGCCTGTTGAATAAATGTGGTTACATGTAATACGTAATTATTTGAGTTATGAATCTCTACTAGCTGCGCCCCGCGGTTTCACCCGCATAAGTCTCGATCTCGTGAGAATATCGAGATAAAAAATAAATCCGTTCAGCCGTTTTAGCGTGTAACCGTAAGAAAAAAAAAGATCAAATCTGTTTTTAGGGTTCCGTAGCCAAATGGCAACGGAACCCTTATGGATTCGTCATGTCGGTCTGTCTGTCTGTCTGTCCGTCCGTATGTCACAGCCGCTTTTTTCCGAAACTATAAGAGCTATACTGTTGAAACTTGGTAAGTAGATGTATTCTGTGAACCGCATTAAGATTTTCACACAAGAATAGAAAAAAAACAATAAATTTTGGGGGTCCCCATACTTAGAACTGAAACTCAAAATTTTTTTTTTCATCAAACCCATACGTGTGGGTTATCTATGGATAGGTCTTCAAAAATAATATTGAGGTTTCTAATATCATTTTTTTCTAAACTGAATAGTTTGCGCGAGAGACACTTCCAAAGTGGTAAAATGTGTCCCCCCCCCCCTGTAACTTCTAAAATAAGAGAATGATAAAACTAAAAAAAATATATGATGTACATTACCATATAAACTTCCACCGAAAATTGGTTTGAACGAGATCTAGTGAGTATTTTTTTTTAATACGTCATAAATCGTAACGTAACGGAACCCTTCATGGGCGAGTCCGACTCGCACTTGGCCGGTTTTTTTATAATATGCGTTAGTTTAGGTTAATATCAAAGAATTTTTGAAAGTTTCTGTATTTTGGCATGTTAAAGTTAAAAATAACATGTCAACTACATTGTTACCCAGGTCACTGAACAGAAAATTTTTCTGTGTTAGATATGTGCATTTGATATTGTTTTGATAAAGGGAAAACCCTTTTCTTTGTTGTTGGCAAGGCAAGTAAGACTATTTAGGTAGTGGCCGTCTTATGGCAATGTTAGGAAACTGCACAATAATTCAATCTCAATCTGAATCATTTTGAAGGATATTGCTAATCCATTGCTTCATATTTTCGAAAAATTTGTCTGCATAACAATGTAAATAACGCAATGAATGTTGTTGAACTGTCAAAATAAAAGCCATTGTTACTGTTAGTTTGTTACGCAATTACCTCGCTGGTCCAACCCATGTTCAACCAAATTGCATTCGCTGATTAGAGAATGAATGAAGAAACCACCAGTCTGTTACTAAGATTTTCCTCTATCAATCTGCCTGCCTTTAGCCAACTATGTTGGCTTCGGCTTCCAGTCTAACCAGATGCAGCTGAATAGCAGTATTTTACATGGACGGACTGCCTTTCTGACCTCCATAGTCCAGTTACTGGGTAACATGATAGCCCTGTTGGCTATCAAACTTTAGGACTTCTGACTACCCGTAACGACAGCTGGGACCTACAGCTTATGGTATTTTCCGAGGCACGAAAGGGTGTTTTGGTATGTAATGAATAGTCACCCATCTACGAACCGACCGTGGCAAGCGTAGCTTAGCTCTTTCAATACAATATCCTATACTTTAGCTCGGTAATACGACCCCTATCGTACAGGGTATCCTAGTTCAGGGGTCGAGACCACACTGATGAACGTATACTGATGTTTTGGAAATAAATTACTACATATTATTAAAATTTTTAGTCTCTGACATATTTTGGGACCCTGGAGTCCCGGACCTTTGGAAGGCGTACCAGCGGCCGAAGCCAACTCGCAAAAGCCCCATAGACAATTTTAAATGATGATTACTATTACTATTAATTGTCAAATATTTTAAATCATAGACTACATAATCAGCCTATAATGTTCCCACTGCTGGGACACAGGTCTTCACTCTGTGAGAGGGAGTGGGCCGTAATCCACCACGCGGGCCCAGTATGGGTTGGCAGATGTCACATGTCTTCGAATTTTTGGTTCTAGGACATGTCGGTTTCCTCAAATCAAATCATAGACTATTAAGTCGTTATTGCTCGATCAATTTTCACAAGGGAATTTCATTTTACTGTAGAGTGTGTCGATCAGACATGATGAATGGAGTTATGAACGTAGCGTCATAAATACTACACTTGGCGAGCGGTTTGGTCGTCTAATCAATATCGTATGTGTGGATACCAGCATGAACACAGTTGGTATTAAGGTTGTCTATAGGTGTTGTTTCTATGAATTTGACCAGGTTTGGATGACGCGAGTCCTTAGGTGCCCGTTTTTCATCAACTTGTAGAAAAAAGAGCTACCAACCTTCAAATAAAAAACAGTATTCTAGTTTCAAAGAGATGTACGCAAAAAAAAACAGATAACTGAAACTGTTCCATATTTGTTATGTCCATGTCTGTTAAATATCGCAGTAAAAATATGCGGTAATAACGCTAGTGGCACAAAAGCAAGGACGGGGTAAGAGATCAAGTTCTATATTCAAAACGCTTCTTTTTTTTCTACTGTATCCGATCCTGTGAACTCTGCATAATCTGTGCATTGTTTATTCTGCTCTGCAAGTATCAAGGTCAAGATTTTTTCAATAAAGTTGTTGGATCCATGACGTAATCTGGATAAATCTAATACAACTACTTACTATAGTGGTATGATATGGGTATAATTATGTATTAAACTATATACCGCGATGACAATCCGCTATTAGAAGGCTCATGTGTCGTGTTTATGAAGTGACGTGATGTGACAGGTACCTTCAAAAAATGTTCGTCAGTTTGCGAATGTTTTAGGAATTTCCAATGTTCAAATTCAGAAAATCTCTCATAGAAAAGAACAATTTGGAAGCTAAACACAGTCTCACGGACGACATAGACTAAAACAAAAATGGTTCCAATGAAACAGAACCCATAAAACTCTGTCACCGCGAATATTTTTTCCAGGAGCGCAAAACATTTTGCAACAATTTCTTCCTGACCATTAAACCGATTTTCCACTAAATTATTTCGAATCAATATTGTCGTCTGTACGTCACGTTTCTTCGAGTTCAAAATCAAATCGTATTAAGTATTTACGAAGCGTTTATTATCGAGATCGTTTAACAGTTCGTTTCACTGATTATTATTGACTTTGAAACTAATATATTTAAACACGTAACGGAACTTTGATTCTGTAATATTTCGCGACTGTTTACTTTAGTACCTATTACTACTTATTTATTTTGTGAAGGCTCGGTCATGTTTTATGGTGTATTTTGAGGTCCGACCCAGCGTGTTATCTGGTCGTAATTTACGCAATTAAATTGCTAGTCGTATCATTTTGTAGGCTATACATTTAAAGAGTTATAGGGCAATTAATTCCTGGAGAAGCAAACGCCTTGAAGCGATATCATGTCTAAACGCCCCGTTTAGCGCCAACATTGTAATATAATTTCACGGTCAGCCTCGAGATATCACAATCGTTTAGTTTATTATGTTTTTGTCAGACAAACCGGCGGTTTTTTACCGTTCCTATATGATTCTTAATATAGTTTCATGATTCATACCTAATACAAAAAAATCCACATCTGATACTGTCATGAATATTTAGTAGTGATGGCATTATCATATTGTTACCGGAAGATAAATATTAGTAAAATGTATCTATCAATGTCCTAATTTAGATCTAGTCAGTTTGTGAATAAAAAATACCAGGACGGGTACTTATTTAGTGAAACACAACTTAAGAGATGTATAGAAAACTTGTGTTTCACTAACTAAACTAACTACTTTTGTGCCTAAAATGGGTAGATTTGCGTTTAACCGCTGTCTTGCCAGTGAACTTAATCACAGTTTAAGTTATATGAATATAAAGTTCCTTTCTTTTTCCGAAATGAACAATCAACTATTATACCAGCCTCTGCTGGTTAAAGACATCTCCCAATTTACGCTAAGACACCCGGTTCTCTGCCTTCAGCATCCAGTCTGTCCCTGCCTCCTTTTTCAGCTCGTCGTTCAATCAACCCGTCAAGTTTTCTAATTCCTGCAAAAACGTTAACGTTCTCAGATTCTCAGAACATGTTATTTCGATACATGTTTATTCTGAAAGTAGTTTTAACTATCGGCTATTGAAAGTTGTCCTTTCATTACCGCTTCACATGAAGTAAGTTATACCTCTACGGTAGTACCCTATTCAATGGCTTTCACAGAAACATTAGAATAAAACCTATATTAACTTCGGACTTTATGGTTTAAAGTTTATTTTTCTGTTTTATATGGCTGTTCTCTTTTTAAACGGAATAGTCGATATTCCCTTTGCTTTTAAATGAAACTGCGATGTGAAAAAATGGGAATATATTTTTGAACGTTTCATCTGATGCATTTTCGCCGTAGTAATGTAATTAATTTCGGAAAGTGACCTCGTCGCACATTTTTCATTTATTAATAGTCAAAATAATATTTTTAAATTTCCATTCATACAGGATGTAACGGTATTTAACCTGTATTTTTAGGTCCTTTTGCGTAGTAAGGTCGTTTCTAGTGTCATATGTATTTGCCCGCATGCGGGATTGGCCCGTATGCTCTAATGAGTATGATATTAAAAACCATGCCATTACTAATAATTTTCTCGTTTACAAAACTCGCTTTTTTTTTTGTTAGGTATAAGATACTTTTTTCTAATCTAAAATGCACGATTTATTAACACGTGCAAACTGCGTGGTAGCATGCACATTAGCTACGGATTATGCGTTGACTATGTATCTATCCAAGAGATCTGCAATTAACTGCAATTTAATAAAACAATCCTTTACATGTAACCTAATCATTTATAGTAATCATGTATACCATAACTAGTTGGCTTTAGACGGCTCAAGGCTACTGTGTATGATTCATTAAATAATAAATAAACCGTCATCGTTGAAATACCTACTCATTCACAAAAAAAAAAATGTTAGCTCTCGTTATGTATGTTATTTTCTTAATTAACGAAACGATTAGGTTGAATTGAATCTTGATTCTGTTGTAATAGGCATGTTATTTAGATTTATGGGTTTAATGTAGTGTGTTTTGTAATTATAAAAAAATAGTTGTAGTTTAGTTCAATTTAAATATTCGTGATTAGAGACACATTTTGCATCATGGTTTATTGTTTTAGAACCAAAATAATATACTAACTAAAGAAAAAAAAATCATAAAGCTGTAAACCAATTTTAAAAAAAGTGGTTTTCATCCTTGTTACAACGCAGACCATGATTGACATCACAGACAGTATTAATTAACCTTCGATCAATAATAGTACTAGATTAAGGATCAGGAATAAAAATCAGTCGCTCTAGTGGCCACGTTTGCACACACGTAAACATCTACATTTCTTAGAAAAAAGTTTAATAATATTTACAACTTCAGTTTATTATAAACCTTAATGCTTAAACATAAAGTTTAATTACCATTGCAAAATATATTTAAAATGTCGCTTGAAAATAAAATCATTCTATTTTTAAATTTTCAGTCATTTATTCTAAAATGAAACTTAAAGTCTAAGAACCTAATAAGGTTAAAAACATACTAATTTGAAATAAGACCACAAAAGTATTTGTGGTCTTATTTTTCGGGCCGACTTTACTATTAATGATCGAAGGTATTAACTTAATAACCAAATGAAACAGGCCCCAATATTGAGTTATGGCAACACCCGTACTAAAGAGTTATAGAACACATGACATCTTTGTTCGGTAATAAATCATTTGCCGCCTAAAGTGTCAGTATAGTGTCGCGGGTTGTATACGAGCATTTTGACACAAAGGCTGCGCGACAAAAGCCTACTCGCGTCCCATTGAAGCCGATGACAGCTCTGGCAAATATTCCCAATTCAAACGTTTTGATATCGGATGCGTTTGAACGTAAATATGTGTGTCATGGATGTTGTATAGAGTTTTTGGGAACGCGATGTCATTTTATAAGTTCGTCATCGTTCTCTTGCCCTGCCGATCTTTTCTTTATCTCACAGTGATAACTTATGTATGTGAAGTGAGATGTCAATTCACGCAGTTGTGTCAATCCCAGGCATCAGATGGAATGACAGCTCACTTCAAGCTCGTTTTATCAGAGTTTTCATGGTGAGATTTTGCAGAATAGATAGGTTGGTCTCTGTTTTTAAGGACGCCACAGCATATCTTCCTCGATACTTCTCGATCAGCTGTTATCCCAACATCTCTTGATAGAAAAAATATAAATATTTTGAAAACGTCCGATTTCTGAAAGCTTATAAAAATATACCTATTCAATGTAATTGTTTTTTCTTAACCAATCACAATCGTTCACTGGAAAATTCTAGAATATTATATAAGGCTCGCAGAAACCGAGGATTACCATAAAGAACTTTCTCTATATTTTATTTCTGGGAAAAGGCAGCTACCATTTTCCCCATTCATTTTCATGAAAAACAGATTTGACCGCAATGGTTCCACCCGGAATAATTATATTATTGAAATTTATTTTTTCACTCCCTCACGGGAAGGTATTGGCTGATCCGACCGACATTGCATCCAAGAACTAGGTATCATATCAGCTGTACTATAGTTATTTATTTAGGCTCAAGCGGTGCACGTGGCTTGGACTCCTGCCAACTCGGTTAGTGTTGATACCGCGTGGAATTCAGTGCACTCCATTAGGGTAGATGAGCATAAACATATTGATTCGAACGTATACCTGAGGTTGGGAGACTGACCTCGTTGTCGGAGATCTTCTACGGCTCTGTTGATTGATAGCATAATCAGCCTATAAGTTCCCACGCAGGCCCAGTGTGGGTTGGTAGATGTCACATGTCTTTGAATTTTTGGTTCTAGGACATGCCGGTTTCCTCACGATGTTTTCCTTCTCCGTTCTGAGAGCAGCTGTTGAGCAGCAGTCGTTTAAAATATGATAATTCGACGATGTTATTATAGCTGAAGCCGGGCAAGAGTCCCAAATCTTCACCAGTTGAGTCTATCCCATTACTGATGGTAGATCTCTTCTAAGTTACACCAGAAAACTCAGTCCTCATCCAGTTCACCCAAACTACTATCACCATTTGCCGAAAATATGATAAAGAAATACGTCTTGTACTTGTTAAATTTGCCAAAAACATAACTAAGCAACACATTATTCATCCTAGATACTTGGAACTGATTTTGTTAACCATAATATAACTCCTACACACAATTCTAGAAAACTCATTCGAACAAAAAAGCAATGTCGCTATTCTCGGTTTTCTGGTAAAACTTTAAAGCTTATAACTTAGAGCATGGCTTTGACCGATCCGAACTTAAAAAACCATCCCTTTTATTTCACGAAATGGACACGAACTGGCATGTAATCGTCGATTTTCGGCTGTTATTCTGAGAATGTGAACCAATTTCCATGTTTCTGTGTTCGAAGGTTGTGAGGTTGAGCAGCGGGTATTAAGGCACTTAGTGGCCTCGCCTCCGGGCCCGACGTGGATTGATTTTGCCCACTCGCCGTGTTTGTGTGCACTACGCGTTACTCCGACTCACTGGAAATGCCCGGGCGAACGCCGAGGTATTACTGTGAGTCTGTAGGTAACTCGCTTTAAACTCGCTTGAAAAATAAAGGAAGACTTTTGATGTTGAATCAACTCGCTATTTTGAAATTGCAGTATTCAAAAATATGTGTAGCCAAACGAGGTTCACATTACGCTAGATGTGACAGCGAACGACCAAAATCAGAGTTCCGATATTAACCCGGGGAATAGTGGTTTTACGCTGACGAGCAGAAAATTACGATAGAGCTGGAATTTAAATCGGAGCCCGCAAATATTCAGCCACAGCCCGAATTCTGGCGTAAAACCGAAGTAGCCGCTAGTTTATTATTTCAGAGCTGTGGTATTCGGAACTCATATTAAAATCATTTGTCTGGTCGTCGCCGCCGGTGTGCAGGTCTCTGTGGTGGTTGCTTGCACAAGAAAATCAGTGAGATTGTGTTTAGTTAAACTTGGCTGGCAGGGATTCTCCTTAAACGGCTACGACTTGCAAATTTAAACTTTCAAGGTTTCATCTTTCCAAGTTTGTAGTGTATACAGGCTTGCGTTGTAACAAGTATGCTAATATTATTTTATATTTTGTTAAAGCTTTAGACGCACAAGAAAGGTTTCATGAAATTTCTAAGTATTTTTCTTGTTCATTTGAAATTGCTTTTTCTCATTAAGCCTGCTTATTTTGTAGTAATTACTTTCTTTTATCATGTTACAGTAAATATATTATTAAACTGCTCCGCACAGCTTTAAACATTACCTAACGTTGACTTCCACGAGGCGTCGCATCAAATTTCCGCCAATGACGTGGCACTTCCAGATGTATCGCACCCCTGTGTTCACCTTCCCTGCCAATTTGGCGAGGCTCGTCCCTCGTTACGACCAGTAGCAACCGATGTTCCTCTTGTTATTGCCACGTTTTTACTACGCAATGTTATTTCGAGCCTGTTTTGGGCAAAGTATCCACAAAAAATATTAATATGAACGGGTTTTGATGCCGAATGTAAGCGCTTGCTTCAATTAATGTTAAATAATTTTGATGAGATGACTGCTGAGCTGTTCGTCTGCGTGGAATTTCTTGTTCCCCGCCCCATCTCGCATTAATAATAATAATAATAATCTTTATTTAATCAGACTACAATGGTCTATTACATCGCCTACCCGAACTATGACTTCATTTCCGCTTAGCGTTTCTTTCTGCTTTCTTTTTCTTTTAATTTTGCTCGGCTCCTAAGGGTTAAAGCGTGATGTTAAATAATCTATAGCCTTTCTTAAAATTGGGCTTTCAAATGCATAAAGATTTTTTCAGATCCAACCGGCAGTTCCAGAGATTAGCGCATTTAAACAAACAAACTCTTCAGCTTTATTATTAGTATAGATATAGATAAAGATAGATAGTAAACTAAAGCGGCATTTGAACAAAGAAAGGGATACTCATACGAGGAAATGAAAAATGTGTACTTTGAGCTTTTTGTTGGATACAAAAGGGTATTGAAACATTGAAAGGCAAACAAGCGGTCCTACATACCGCAGTGAATTGCGATCACTGACAACGTTTGCGGAGACGGCTCGTTCGTTATCGAGCAATGAGCGAATAAATTATCCTTATGCTTATAAATGCGGTGGTGGCCGAAAGCCGGATGGAGTTGGCGACAAAAGGTCATTGGCGGACCCTTTGATCTTCGTGATTGGGTCCGATAAAGCTGTGTATTCGTGTACTTTATTAGGGTCGTAAGCTGGTGTATTTTGAACAGCGAAGTAATTTTAGGAATGCCTTTCATTTTGACAATTCAACAACATTCATTGCGCTATTTACGTTGTTGAGCAAACACATTGTTCGAGCATATGGAACAATGGATTAGTAATATACTTCAAAATGAATCAAATTGAGATTAATAGTGTGTTACGCAATTAGGGGCCTGGTCTTTGTAATGTCGTTAGTGGAATCGCGTGTGTTCTTAGAAGGTATGATTATCTCCTTTATTTAAACGTAAACATATAAATTATATTTTTAAATACTTATTAGAATATAAAAAGTATAAAAAACATTTAAAAATATAAAAAATAGTAGCCTACCGGTATCGGGAACAGGGTCCAAGCTACCGGTGGTCAGGGCTCCAGAGAGAAGAACCTCCTGACGATGCGAGCCGTGAATCAAGCCCTTGATCCAGCTGCCCAACGAGAGCCTCCTCAGGTGTTGGTCGAGGCTCTTGGCTATTAAGCCATTGGCTGTCACGACTATCGGCACAATGATCGCTGAGTCCACATCCCACATGTCGACAACCTCGCGAGCCAAGTCAAGATACTTGATTTGTTTACCTTTCTCTGCTTTCACGAGGTTGTCAGTATGATTATTATTATTAAAATTATTAAAAGCCTGTGATGTCCCACTGCAGGGCGAAGGCCTTCCCCCTACTCTCTTTCCACTTCTGAAGGTATGATATCCAAAGTAATTACACTTACATTATTTTGTAATTATGAGCGGTTTCCGCGTTCTAAAGGATGTCAGAGATACGTTTTCTGAGAAGTTATGGAGACAGAAATCCTACTAATATTATAAATGCGAAAGTTTGTATGTATGGATGGATGGATGTTTGTTACTCTTTCACGCAAAAACTACTAAACGGATTTGGATGAAATTTGGCACACAGTTAGTTAATAATCAGGATTAACATATGAAATACTTTTTATCCTGATATTCCCACGGGATCGAGAATTATGCGGGTGAAACCGCGGGGCACAGCTAGTCTCAGTATAAACGTGAGACGTTCTGTTTTCTTTATGTTATCTATTTTTGTTTCTGACCTGCTTCGCCAGACCCAAACAAATGATAAAAAGTTAGTACTCTAATAACATTCGTTATTTTACTGCCATTTTTATACAGAATTGTTCTGAAGAGGTATACGTTTGTTTGAAATGATTAATGGAGGGGCTTTCCTCCCTCGTCACTGGAGAGCTGTTCTATTTTTTTAACAAGTTGTTGTTCTAGTGTACCTGGACAGGGCTGTTACAGGTCCTAGGGTATTTGTTTCTAATACAACCTTTTCGATAAAATATTATTTTTAGGGTTACATACCCAAAGGGTGCTGTCCGCCCGTCGTCGTCCGTCCGTCCGTCCGTCTGTCTGTCTGTCAGCTGTATTTCATAAACCGTAATAGGTGGACAGTTGAAATTTTCACAGAGTGTTTTCCTTAGATCCTAGTAACCTGTTTTCTTTAGTTCTTAACCTTCCTAGTAACCTGTTTTCTTTAGTTTGGTCGGGTTGAGAGAAGTTACGTCTGTAAAGTTGATTTTTATACTGATACATGCTGACCCGGCAAACGTTGTTTTGCCATATAAATTATTTCTAGCTGCCCGGCGCTACTTCGTTCGCGTGGTGTCCTACCCCCTACCCTACTCCTACACTACTCCTTCCCTACTCCTACCCTACTCCTACACTACTCCTACCCTACTCCTACCCTAATTCTAACCTACTCCTCCTAACCTACTCCTACCCTATTCCTAACCTACTCCTACCCTACTCCTACACTACTCCTACCCTACTCCTACCCTACTCCTACCCTACTCCTACCCTACTCCTACCCTACTTCTAAACTACTCCAACCCTACTCCTACCCTACTCCTACACTACTCCTTCCCTACTCCTACCCTACTTCTACACTACTCCTACCCTACTCCTACCCTAATTCTAACCTACTCCTAACCTACTCCTACCCTACTCCTACCCTACTCCTAACCTACTCCTACCCTACTCCTACCCTACTCCTAACCTACTCCTACACTACTCCTACCCTACTCCTACCCTACTCCTACCCTACTCCTACCTGCTATAAACCTCACGGAGCCCGAGACCTTTCCAACGAATGCAAAACCGTGGAAATCGGTTCGTGCGTTCTGGAGTTATAGCGTGAGGAAGGAAAACCCGACTTATTTTTATACATATAGTAGATTTCACGTAACTACACTAACTGGCCGCGGAGTTTCGCTAGTTAATTTTATTTGACTCTGTATGTATATGACGCTTTTGCCTATAATTGCTTTGGTCCATTGCATGAAATTCGCTAGTCCCATGTCAGTCTATCTCATCTGCCTACCCTTTTTCCAACTATGTTGGGGTCAGCTTCCAGTCTAACCGAATGCAGCTGAATACCAGTACTTTACATGAAGCGACTGCCTATCTGACCTCCACAACTCAGTTAATGGGTAATAGGATACCCCTTGGTAAGACTGGTTGTCAGACTTTCGGGCTTCTGACTACCCGTAACGACTGTTAAAGATCCACAAATGCCAGCCGGGACCAACGGCTTAGCGGGCTTTCCGAGCCACGGAGGGGTCTCGGTATGTAAAGATGGTCATCCATCCACAGACCAACCGCGGCAAGCGTAGCTTAACTTGATCGATCGACCTGTGCGCTGTTTTTATGTAGCCACGGGCCCTTCCCATTTCAGTCTATCTCACGACCTAAAATGCTTAGGTATAGTTCCATACGTAGACCGCCACCAACCAACTAACCATACGTAGGTACGAGTATATGTACTTCATTCCTTGATGGTGCAGAATACAAAGGAGCTGAACTAAATAAAACTGTAACTTCTCTTCTAAACTAGATTAACATTTCTTGTGACCTACATGATAACAAAGCAAAGTTTTTCTCAGAAATACTCAGAACAGTGAACTCATAAAAGCTAGCTGGAGTTAGATTTCGTTCCCATCTAAATAATAGATTTATGTTCTTCGAAAGTGTTCTCGAACCGACAGGACACGTTATTATTGTTCGCTCAAGGAAATAGCGGTTTTTTTTATATAAAAAAAACAGTTAGGTTTTTGTAAAAAAAGCGGTCAGTTGCGAGTCGGACTTGAACAAGAAGGGTTCCGTACACAGTACAATATTTAGCTCTACATGTTTTTCTTAAAATACATTAGTAAAATCATGTTTCTGTATGAGGACCACCTTTAATTTTTAACTTTAATTGTTGTTATAGTGGGCATAGTAGTACACACTCTGTGAAAATTTTAAGTGTTCAACAGCTACAGCCCTGTGGCAGACGGAAGAACAGCGTAGCGTTAGTAATAGGGTCCCGTTAGTACCCTTTGGGTACGGAACCCTAAAAAACCGCCATTTTAATGTGCGGTTATTTTGTCTTGTTTGTTGTTTATGTCATGCCATGCAGAATTTAATACTATTATTGTGTAAGCTGTCGGGGCGTTCACCTCTTTGTAAATAACGTGCGCATTTATTGAGTGGGTGTGTTTTGGTACAGTTATCCTCGAATATAAGTAACGCGCTCAACGCTCTCTTGGATGCTAAACCTGACTGTGTGTTAGCTGATGAATTGATGAATGGAAGACGTACTAACATTTGAGTGGCAATTCTCGTCATTTTAAGATCGTTCACAGGCGGATCTCAGTCTCAATCTGTCAAAAATACATCTAATTTCCGTACATTTATGATAAGTTTTTGACATTGATTGACGCTGAGATGAGATTGCGACTTTGGCCTTCTGAATCATCATCTGGAGTTCAGTGAGATGAGTGTATTTTGTCTAATAATAGTTTACTTTAGTTAATTGGCAGATTGCAATTTTTAACATACATATATGCGCGTATACAATAAATTTGCTTGTCTAGAATCTTTGTTCCATAATATTGTATCAATGTGTAGCCACAATTGTAGCTTAACGTTGATACAGTATATTTCAGCACACAAATTGTACACGATCAAATGAATTCTTGTCGATGTATACATCTTTCTGAGGCTGCCTGTACCTACTGTTTTAGTATGTGAAGGATGTATTGTGTACAAAGCTAAGTGTTTCATAAATATTGATTTTCTAAAGTGTCCTGCTCCTTAAACTCCATTTTTTGTCCATTTTATTTTATTTTCCTGAACGCAAATAAAATATGTTTCTAAGAAAAATATATTTCATAAAAATTACTCGAGGACTCCAGATTTATTTAAAAAATCAAACTTCAACTCAAAGCATTAATTTCAATTATACCATTTACAAGCACTTTTGAATTGTCAAGGGGTAGGTCAGTCAGAAATATGAAGCTAGTTGCTGATTTCAAAGCATAGTAGGTACCTATGGAGAGGAATGCAAGAAACTCCATGGACAATATTTTAATTTTTGCACACAATGGCTATACTCACAGTTTAAAAGTACCTACTACCACCACAACACGCTACGATCGTACTATAGGTACGTGCCTGCCTACTATACCCTACGCAAAGGCAAAGGAACTTGAATAAAAAAATAAAAACTTTTCACATTCCCTAGCAGCCAGGCAAGTCGCGTAGGTTAGGTACCAACCTGCTTTTACGCGCGACTCCTTCTTTTTCACAACTTTTTTTTTCTTTGACACTCCGTAATGTGGCGAATGCATGGAATTAGTATGTACTATAAAGGTGAATGTACGTATTTTATGCTAGATGTATTTATTAAATTACACATTTTTATTGCAGTCGTGTTTTTCTACTGATAAGTGTAATTACGGACTTGTTAGATTGCCTATGTTGTTAGTTGTTATCTGGTCTAATATGAACATTATCGCATGGATAGATAAATATTTTATGACCTTTCGCTTTTTGTTAATTTATAGTTGACCACTATTATGACGGTATGGTATCTATGTGATTAAATATTGTTATCTTTCTCATAGGCAAAGTTACACAATTGGCATCTCTTTGCAATGCATTCCATTATCAATCACTGAAAAAGAAAAAAAATGTCATAATGTGCAACAAGCTCTAAAGATTTCCTTTTATATTTTCAATAGCAACGTACAAGTACAAACTTTAAAGCTGCAAAATATCTCTCTCGATATTAAACTAACTGCATTTCCCATAGGAAACCCGTTTACGAGCATCTCCGGGGCGCAAGCGTAGGCGCGTAGTGCAGTTATACTTCTTACAGTCGTTAGAAAAAGGACACAGAATAAATAGGTACAGAAGGTTTGATCTGCAGTGCGATTCTGTAACCATCTCACCGTGAAAAATTAGGTGAAGTGAGCGTGGAGTGAGCTGTCATTCCAACTAATGCTAAGGACTAGGGGTCCGTGGCTAAATAATAACAGCCGCACGGTTCGAACAATCAGGTTAAGCTACGCTTGCCGCGGTTCGTCCGTGGATGGGTGACCATCTTTACATACCAAGACCCCTCCGTGCCTCGGAAAGTACGTTAAGACGTTGATCCCGGCTGTCATTAGTGGATCTTTGATCGTCAGAAGCCCGAAAGTCTGACAGCCAGTCTTATCAAAGAGTTTCGTATTACCAAGTAACTAGGTTGTGGAGGTCAGATAGGCAGTCGCTCCATGTAAAATAGTGGTACTCAGCTGCATCCGGTAAGACTGGAAGCCGACCCCAACGTAGTTGGGAAAAGGCAGGCAGATGGTGGTGATGCTAGGGATTGACACTATTGACAGCTCACTAAGTTCACTTCACCTGACTTTTCACGGTGAGATTTTTTACAGAATCGATCGGCTGTACGAGCAAACACCCATGCACACAATCATAGACAAGTGTCTACGTTTAGTCTATATTGCAAGATTAAAAAAAAATATTTTAAATGTCTACGTCTACTATTGCAAGATTTTCGAGTGCACTTGCGACCGATTCTTTAGAAGAGAAAACTCGCACTCTTTATTGTACACCAGAAGGAAAAGAAAAACAAAAGCATTGTAAAATAAGGGTAACAAAGTGGGCGATTTTATCGTAAACACAGTTAGCTGGCATGCGTCTATTTCTATGTCTGCGCACACACTTGTGTACTATAATATCTCCCGCACCGAAAGCTAGTCTCCGTTGAGATTGGCTGCCATCGCCGAAATATACAGTCTGGAGGACTATTATTATTATTATTATGTGTCTACACGCATACACAGTTGTGTGCGCCTGTTTTCCCTCGTTGTGTTAAGCCGGCTTTCTGTGCTGTACCCATCAATCTGTGGTAGATAATACTTACATTAGGCAGGGTGGAGACTTTGGACACAGAATATGTCGACAGATGCAGAAAGTCGCCTTCATCCAAGCACAGACATAGGATAATGTAGGTGCAGCGAGCGCAATGGCGACTGGCGTTCTCTATGTGTGCGTGCGCCTGTTTTTACTCGTTTGGAGCCAACCTTCTGTACGTATTTACTCTGTGACAATACTTTCCGTAGTCGTTAGGAAGGGTTGAGACTTGCGTGGCTAAACGTTTTCCGGTACACGGCTTTTTGTGGCTTGGCCGTCTTTTCAAGAACTTTCGTGGTAGGCAAGCTTTGTTTCCTATGCTGGCTATGTTAAATGTCGTATGAAATTATTGTCGTACCTGCACCAGCGTATACCTGCGTATTATTGTCATGATGAACCTTACTGCGTTACACAAGAAGTTCCTAAACTGTATACATCTTAGTTTCGATAAAAATACCCAGTATTCTGAGCAGTGGCGTGCACACAGTTTTATGACAGGGTAGGCAGAAAATTGTACTCACCAAAAATACTACACGTTGGTTTTGGTTCGTCGTCTTGTCGATTGATGATGTAGGTAATTGCCAAATGCCCACTCAAATATCCATAGATTGACTGATTTTATAGATATATCAATTTACGGATATTTGAAGTGGCCTTTCAGCGCGTTTGTTTGATGTTTTGTAATGTTTGTGTGATTTGCAAAATTTAAATAAAGTCATTGAAAAGATGGTGGTGTGAGTATACTAAGTATATAGGATTGTTTTATTTGTATATTAAATCTACACGCCTATCTTTCTGTAAGAATATCTGCAATATTAATGTTAATACTACTTATGAGCCTATTTTATTGTTATTTGTAAACATTTTATATTGTAGCTGTTTATTGTCCCATAATAAATAAAAATTAAAAATATGGAATCGTAAAAGTTGGGAAGGCGTTTTATTTCCGTAAGAAGGTTTTTTTCTATTGAAATCGTGGAAAGATCTGTAAGTCGTTGCTGGCCTTGTGTATTTCTTAAGTAGGTGTGTATACGTTTTAGCGACGAGAATGACCTTTCGGTTGAAGCACTGCTCGCGGGAACTGTAACAATTAATTTTGCCAAACGCAGTACTTCGGGAAAAACTGTATTTATGTTATTTTCGTAAAAATGTTCTATAATTTTGTAAATACTAAGGTTTTTGAATTCGGCAGATTTATAAACACATATTTTGAGCTCATTGATAAGGCGGTCTAAGTTAAAGTCGTATAATTTATAAACATTTACGAATTGCGATACTAATTCAACCGGAAAATTATCATTATATTTATTGAAATTTTCGCATGAAAGTAGTCCGAAAAATTTTAACTCTTTCAGATTTTTATATCGGTCGCGACATTCGATGGATATATTGTCTATAATATCAAAAAAATCCGCTTAAAATTGGTTTTCGCGTCCACAACATTACGTTTTTGTTTTGGCGGCCCTGTGATTATTTTTACGCCTTCAAAAATTAATTCAAACCTAGATCTGAATGATTCCAAAAACGATTCAGTCCCTAATTTTTTTAATGCGATAAGTCACATCTGATGTCTTTTTTTGCATAATTAAGGGAAGGGAAGATTCTAAGTGTTTTCAGATTGTTCATGTTTTCTCGCGGCGGTAGGAAAATTATGAATATCAGCGTAACCGATGTCGTTCCAGACGGTTTTATTATTTGAAAATACTAGACAAACGAAACAAAATAACCGATTACTGTGTATGCAACCTGTGAGCCAATGCTAAGAATCATATTGTTTTGTATTGAATTTACGATTGACTTTACCTTTAGTTTGTAATAATTGCAAATCCGGTGTAGGACGACATAACTCGATAACTGGTTTTTTTTTCACTAAAAGATAGTTTTGAAAACGCGTCATATTTTATTTTATTAATACACACACGATCTGAACAACTTTCACAGACAATATTATCCATTTTTCACTCTAATCACAATGTTAAAATCCTAAATATCTGATAGCGTAAGTCACAAACACAACACACATCAAACAATAATGGCTACTATTGACTATTGAAATTACGTAGTAAAAAGGAAAATTAATACGACAAAAAAATGATGGCCATCTAAATATATAAAATTCAATGAAACAATATTACTTCTTAAAATATTCGCATTGCATAGCAAACTTTCGTCGGAAATGTTCGGTTAGGATCGTAATTTTTCGTGTTAGCTTTAAAGAACAACTCGAACAAGACACTGGCTTTTCATGCAGTTGTGTGCGTGATTTTTGTCATTGTGTGTCAGCAAAGCCCACGTAGCTATAGGAACGCACACACATAAAAATACGCATGACCACGAGTTTCCACGGAGCACACATACAAAATATTCAGAGACGAATAGTTTGTGTCTTTGCCGTGGCATAGGCGAGGTGGCGCTAGTGCAGTAAACTGTATCGATCTTAATGATAACACCGGCACTCGATAGGTGGAGCTGATTTATGATTTAAGATTTTTATGTTGTTTTGTTTATTGATAAAATAATATTAGATCTATTATCAGAACTAGGGTAGGCAGTGTCTTTCTGTCTTTATGAACCGCACGCCACTGATTCTGAGGCGTTACCGTAAAATTGAATTAATTCAACTGTGTTAAGCGTTTTTTAATGAAGTTGAGTGATTACTATTTGGATTTTTTGATACAGGTTGCAGGATTTGTGCTCAAGTAGACTTGAGTCGTAGGTCAGGAGTTCGAACACTGACAGGCGCGTTACTTTGTGTAAATGATTTCATCATCATTGCTATCAAATATGTGAAAGAAAACATGGTGAGAAAACGGCATGTCCAAGAAACAAAATTTCGAGGACTGTCATCTGCCAACCCGCGCTGGGCCCGCATGGAGGATTATGGCCCACTCCCTCTCAGAGGAGGCCTGTGTTCCAGCAGTGGGAACATTATAGGCTGATTGTTGTAGGTAGCGGAGATTTCCGACATCTTTTCTTTACGTGACCTAAGAATATTTGGATTTTTAAAAAGTTTTATGGGACTTAAAGTCTCGTATCTAGAGTCTGATTTGCTAAGAAACCTGCTCATAAACAGGCATGCGTGTGACTAATTATATCGTTAGCGCCTCCACGCAGCCTGCTTCTTAAACCTGATTGGGCCAAACCTGAATGTCTAGGTTACACTTCGGATTTATGTATGTAATTACGACCCACGTTGATAATTATTTTTATTGGTTTAACGACTCCCAGGGATGTAAATTAACTTACAAATTACATTGTATGTCGTCTGCGTTATTCTGATACACTCAAGACATACATATGTATACATAACCTTTGTTCTCATATTATTACATTCGCAAAATATTATATTCTCGACTTATTATATTCTCAAAATATTAGAAGTACAATCAAACACAGTGAAAAATAAAAATGAAAATGGATTATATAAGTTATGAGACTAAAATAATATTAATATTATTTACATGTAGGTACTTATATAAAAAAAGAGGAATAAGAATACTAGGGCATCAAAAAATTCTTCTGCATCGCTGTCAAGAGGCCAAAAGGCTGGCAGCGTTGCCACGTTGTATGGCCATGCTGATTCTTTGGCCAAAAAACAGGCCAGCCCACGGTCACGTGAAGAGTCGGCCAACCGCTTGGGGATGTATCGAAACTACTAAGTGGGCACTCGGACCCCATATTTCAACTCCAAACGGCTCGATCATATATCTCCCAATTGAATTGAGGTAGTCTTGGATTAACAAGTCATCTGCCTAGCCTTTAACCAACTATGTAGGGG
Source organism: Apamea sordens (assembly GCA_945859715.1). NCBI lineage: Eukaryota > Metazoa > Arthropoda > Insecta > Lepidoptera > Noctuidae > Apamea > Apamea sordens. The sequence goes on from OX244002.1 coordinate 7,594,217, forward strand.
TCGGCTTCCATTTTAACCGGATGCAGCTGAATACCACTATTTTAAATGGAGCGCCTACCTGACCTCCACAGCCCAGGATAATACCCTTAGGTAAGACTGGTTGTCACATTTTCGGGCTTCTGGCGACCCGTAACGACTGTCAAAGATCCGCGAATGACAGCCGGGACCAACGGCTTAACGCGCTTTCCCAGAGAAGGAGGGGTCTTGGTATGAAAAGATGGTTACCCATCCATGACCAACCGCGTAGCTTAACTCGATCGATTGACCCGTGCGGCTGTTATTGCGTAGCCACGAGCCCCTCACAAAAAAAGTCACAGTCTACACTAGAAATAAATCTACAGGAAGCCATACGTAATGTCTGGCCTGTTTGAAAGTCAAAGGCTTACGTTACAATAGTTCTAAAAGTCAACCAGTAACATTTCCAATGCAATTTCGTGAACTGACTTCTTAAAGCTTAAATCGCTAGAAAGTCTAGATATTTATTACATTACTCCGCACTAGATGTTAAAACGAAAAAATACAGCGGTACCTAACATAAAATTCTGTTGCGCTTTTTGCGCTTAAATAATATTGTATAGTTTTAATTTGTATATCGAGTGTGCAGACACTTCTGTGAAGTACTAACCTATTAAAAGTCAACGTTTCAGCTCTCGTTCATAGTTAGGTGAACAAATTAAAATTGTTTTTGTTTCCGTTTGAAATATTTTCATGCGAACCTGAGTCTTTTTGCGGGCGTACCTACTATAATATTGTATAAACACGGGAATGAGTTTAGGGGCGAATTCCACCAAAATATAAAATATTATATTATAATATTTTATACCTAGAATAAGTCTTATCCTAAGAATAAGTTTTGAATTTTTGATAGTTTTTCCGTACTAGAACTGTAATCTACCTAGCCTTTTCCCAACTAGGTTGGGGTCGGCTTTCAGTCTAACCGGATGCAGCTGAATAGCAGTACTCATGGAGCGACTGCCTATCTGACCTCCACCACCCAGTTACTGGGTAATACGATACCCCTTGGTAAGACTGGTAGTCAGACTTTCAGGCTTATTATGATCCGTAACAACTGTCAAAGATCCAAGAATAACCGCCGGGACCAACGGCTTAACGTACTTTCCGAGGCACGGAGGGGTCTCGGTATGTAAAGATGGTCACCCATACACGGATCGACCGTGGCAAGCGTAGCTTAACCTTACTAGAACTGTCAGACGTCAATTTTATTCCACGGATAAAAGATATCTGACTTTGGTGAAATCAGCCCTAAGTAGGTACCTATAGTAACAAATTCAGCGAGCATTGAAGATACCTTCACGTAAGGAGTCCATCACTAAAACTTTGATGACGGAACTGCTCTTCTGGGAAACCGTAGCTTTAGGCCGAGATCTATACAAAGTTAGTTTGCTCGAACTTTAGCTTAGCGTTTTTCTTGTCGTTGTCGCACAACTGTCACACTCCAAAGTGAAAGATAGAGACGGGAACATGCCTAAGTCAAAGTATGCGCTACGTAACGTTTATAGATCTCGGTCAAAGATAATGATGTGTGCTATAATCAAGTCTAGTAGAAAATAGGGGCGATATAATGATGAGCATGGGAAGTATACCAGTGTCGTAGAATTCAGCGCAATAGACTGCAACGTTTCAAATAATATACAGGATCAAATCTAAACATGATCAAACAAACTAGAAATTATTTTGATGATTTTTTTTTGTGGTGCCATTGAACGTGCTTAGTGTATTTACTTGAAATAGTCGTTTTAAAATATCTGTTGTTTTTGTGTAAACTTACACAAAAACCATATCTAAATCGATATTTAAACACGATAAAACATATTTTCTCAACTCATACTTCAAGTAACAACTCAACCAGCGGTCATTGACCCCTAAAAAAGAAACATAAAATCTTTTTCATTGAAATTTTATCATGTTTAGATATCGATACCCATCACAGGTCTGCGGAGTTTCGCTAGGTAATTTAATTTGACCCCGTATAATCGGAAATTCTATATATATGCACTGTAGGAGAGGTACATTAATCAAACAATATCTTTCAGACAAAATTAATCATTATTACGTTTCGTTATTGTTTCTTCGTTTCACGTTTGTTACATTTTTATATTATTATATATTCATGACGTTGCTTGTCAGCTAACTGACTCCTTTTGTTTTCTCTACTATTCTAAATACAAATCAATGTTTGCCTCGTAATTGTACCATCTACTCATAACAGACTCACGGAGGTCGCATGCTACAATCAGAGGGCAATTCTCATAATTTTAATAACGTTCACAGTCAGAGGAGCCACTCTCGTAATTTTAGAACGTTCACAGTCTGATCTGTCTCAATCTGTCAAACATACCTCTAATTTCCCTACAATTTTGACAAGTTTTTTACATTGATTGTCGCTGTGATGAGATTGCGACTAGATTTTTAACGTTTTAAATTACGAGAATTGGCCTTCTGGTTACAGCCTCTATAGTACAGACGCCAGCAGGTCAAGCTACCCGAAACTGTCAAAGGCTCAGGCTTTAAGTCCACCTTTGTACAGTATCTTTTTTACTAGTGCAAAAGGTTTTTTTGAATCAACAAATGAATTGCATAGTCTACACACTGGTTATTGCTGCTTCAAGTTATGGTATGCCACAGGCAGTGACATCGCACCGTGTAAATCAGACTTTACGCTGGTAGCTTGTTAGAAGACAAACAGCCTGAAAAGAGTATTCTCTCAAAAGGAGAATAAAAAGGGTAGTCGGAAATTACTTATAGATATTATACCAAAACATAAGGCTGTAGATAATTCATTTTAATGCTCTAAGAAAGACTATAAGTAATGCCGCACATGTTCCTTATTACCTTTTTAATAGCACTAGAGTTCACTAGACGTCTCTAGAACAAAAAAGATAGCCTAGTCTTTTCCCAAGTATGTTATGCAGCTAAATATCAGTATTTTACATGGAACGACTGCCTGGTACTTGACTTCCACAACCCAGTTCCTGGGTAACACGATACCCCTTGCTAAGACCCCTTGGTTATAGACTTATGGGCTTCTGGCTAACCGTAACAAATTCGTCAAAGATCTACGAGTTACAGCCGGGACCAATGGCTAAACGTGCTTTCCGAGGCACGCAGGGGTCTCTATATGTAATGGATGGCTATACTTAACGACGAACCGACCGCGGCAAGCGTACCTTAATCTTAATCTTTTAAAAATTTGATACCTTAAACTTAATCAAAATTGATCGACCCTTGCGGCTGTTATTATTTAGCCACGAGCCCCTCACGAACACGAGAGCCCTAGAATATGCTACAAAAATAAAAATTAAACATTAATTGAATGTTCGCAAGTGTACGATATTATTAGGCCAATCCTAATCTCGGAATGGCCCGAAAGGGACATTGTCGCAACCTTTTTTTTAAAGTACCAATGTTATATTAACTTTCTTAAATAAGGGAATGGTCTCGTCTAAGTCGGTTTTAGGGCCATTTGGAGAATAGGACGGATAGGTATAGATAAAGATAATATGTATTTGATAGCAGTAATTAGTTTAGTTGTAACATTATTAATTATTTTTAAAGAAGCTTTAACAATATTTAATTTTTTGACTGGTTTTCTTTGCCAAATCGAATTCTACTTTCAGACATATTAAGTATTATTTACCTTTTTATAGACAGCTGTCTGTAGCAAAAAGTTCTGCTACAATGTTCAGTACCAGGCCGTTAGGAATGAAAACACATCCCATTTATTTTTTCTCAGTTGCTTATATAAAAGAATGCTGTCAAACCAACAGCACAAGAAAACCAATTTATAAATTGTACACCATTATTATATTAATATACTTTCAGAAATAAACTCATTTATCATTCATTAATAAAACGTCACTTCTTATGATCCAAACTAATATTATAAATGCGAAAGTAACTCTGTCTGTCTGTCTGTCTGTCTTTGCTTCACGCCTAAACTACTGAACCGATTTATGTGAAATTTGGTACAGACATAGTTTGGAACTTGAGAATGGACATAGGATAGTTTTTATTACAAAAAAAAAAAATAAAAAAAAAAAATATTCCGGACATACAGCGCCATCTATTGGTCAAGAGTCGGTGTCATCTATTGGTGAAGTCACTATTCCACGCGAACGAAGTCGCGGGCAAAAGCTAGTTATAAATAAGTAGCTTCTGCCTGCGGCTTCGTTCGCGTGGAAGTCGTAAGTCACCACACTATAATAAAAAAATAAACATCATAAAGCCCATGTTACTCGCTGATAGCGTACGAACTTTTCATAAGCTAAAGAATTTTTTGAGTTTATTCATTACAAACAATCATACAAAAAATAAAATCTTCTCTTTATAATACATAATATTAGTTTAGACCATATAGATATAAGAAAGAATGAAATAATAATTTTTCCATTTTTATGGTTTAGACTAGCACATGTAAAGTTTCCTAGAACTATAATAAATGAAGCAGGTGTGGGCTAAGATCCAATCTCAAGTTAGGCACACAACTACTTGGCCTAGCCAAAATTGATCTGCTAATTAGTATCGACGCGGAGGCTGCGGCCTTAATTATAGCCAGATGGAATCGGAAGGGTTAGGAATGAAAACTACGTGGAATAGCATACGTAGGTTGTCTCTCGTTAATCTTTTTTACGAGTTTGAATCGTTAAAAACGCTCATTTAGCTTGGGTATAACATAAAATCAGAATTTAATTTTAAAACATAACACACATCATCGGAGGACATCGCCGTCGAGGTAGACTATGGTGAAGGTGGCGTGATGATGTGGTAACATTTGCAGAGCCAACATGGCCACAGGTCGCATAAGACAGGGCGGTTTGGAAGGAAAAAGGGCAGGTCTTTGCCCACAAGTTTGACAAGGTCAAAGTCAAATCATTTATTTCAAATAGGCACATAAAAGGCACTTTTGAACGTCAAAAATAAAATTAAAATAAAATTGATTCTAGTCGCCCCTTCCAAAAGGTAGTTTTCGTATGGAGAAGAATGGGCAAGAAACTTCACAGTTACTCTTTTAAAATGTTTTACAATATTTTGCATGATTATTGATGACTTATTTTCGATGCACCTAAAAATAAAATTACTATACCACAATAGGTAAAATAATTAAAATGAATTAATGAAACCATCATGACATATATATTAACTATGTGATAGACACGAAGGGGCCCGTGGCTAAATAATAACAGCCGCACAGGTCGATCGGTCAGGTTAGGCTACGCTTGCCGCGGTTGGTCTGTGGATGGGTGACCATCCACAGACCATGCATCTGCCAAGCCTTTTCCCAACTATGTTGGGGTCGGCTTCCAGTCTAACCGGATGCAGCTGAATACCAGTATTTTACATGGAGCGACTGCCTAGCTGACCTCCACAACCCAGTGACTGGGTAATACGATACCCCTTGGTAAGACTGGTTGTGAAACTTTCGGGCTAGTGACGACCCGTAACGACTGTCAAAGATCCACGAATGACAGCTGGGACCAACGGCTTAACGTGCTTTCCGAGGCACTTGGGGTCTTGGTTTGTGAAAATGGTCACCCATTCAATGACCAACCGCGGCAAGCGTAGCTTAACCTGATCGATCGACCCGTGCGGCTGTAATTACTTAGCCACAAGCCCCTTCAATTGGGCTAACAAATGAAAATAAAGACAATTCAGATCCGTCTGTTAGTTTCAGAGATTTGCGCGTTCAATCAAACAAACTCTTCAGCTTATTAGGTAAATAAGTTTTATCGTTTATAGATTAGTCAAATCAACAGTCTTCATCAAAAACTTGTTTTGCGAGATCTTTCTCTACTTTCGATTCCTAGGTCTCGATTTTCATGACATTCAAATATAAATCACTGAAATTGACAAATTGGCCTTCATTGGATATCAAATCAGACCATCCGTCACAACTTCGAGTCAGTGCTATTTTAGGAGACCCCAAGGTTGTTTTCCGGAAATTCAGAGACGACTAGGTCATGGCATCTCCTACCAAAATACTCTTCCAGAACGACAAGGTCTTTAGAACTTTCGACTGAAAGTTACTGAAGGCTTGTTTTATGAAAGACTAGCTTCTGCTCGCGGCTTCGCCTTCGTGGATGTCAGAAATTCTCCCACGGGAACGTACTACCGGGACAAAAGTACTATGTGACTACTTATAAAGTTATAACATTAGCTATCTGCCAGTGATAGTCCCGTCAAAAATGGCTTAGCTGTTTCAGAGATTAGCAACAATTTATTATAGAATAGATTAGGAACAAACATAGACAGAAATTTAAAAAAGAGTTTTTTTTTATAAAAAGAAAGTATATTACTTTCGTTCAACTATGTTGGGGTCGGCTTCCAGTGTAACCGGATGCAGCTGAACATGAGTATTTTACAATTTTTACATGAAGCGACTGACTATCTGACCTCCACAATCCAGTTACTAGGTAATACTTACCCCTTGGTAAGACTGGTTATCACTTTCGGGCTACTGACGACGCTTAACGACTGTCAAAGATCCACGAATGACAACCGGGACCAATGGCTTAACGTGCTTTCAGAGGTACGGAGGGGTCGCGATATATGGTCACCCATCCACGGACTCCACGCACATCCACGTACACGGCCCGGTCAGTTTAACATAATCCCTTGAAATATGTTGCAATAAACATAATAATTGTTTATTTCAGCTTAAATATTAATTGTTAATATAGCATAATAATGAGCCACTTTTGGGAGTTGCGGTACTTCGCCCACTATACGCTGGTACATCATAAACTTAATTAGAAATGTTGCTTACCTCTGTTTTTCAATTTCCTTTATAAGCGTTATCAGCCTATAATGTTCCCACTATTGGGACACTGGTCTCTCTGTGAGAGGGTGTGGGCCGTAATCCACCACGCGGGCCCAATCTGGGTTGGTGGATGTCACATATCTTCGAATAATTTTCGGTCCTTACGATGTTTTCCTTTTGAGAGCTGGCTGTGGTGATAAAATAAATACACAAAGTAAAGTGTCTGCTCGAGTTCGAACTCACGAACTTTAACTGCTTAATTTCCTTTATAAACGAACGGAGAATATTACACAGGAATAACCATTTTTCATTTTTCGGTTAAAATGTTGGCTGTTATTTTTCAATATCTCTCAATTCACAATGTTAAAATTATAAGCTTCAGATAAGAGGATTCGCTGTTTTGGTTTGTATTCATTTTATTTAAAAGCTTTGTTAATTCATTCTTATTTTCTTCTGTTTATATTTTTACCATCAAAGCGCAGTCCGCTTTTGTTTTCTTCTTCAGTTTGGATTTATATTCAAAACTAGCTGACCCGGCAAACGTTGTTTTGCCATATAAATTATTTCTAGCTGCCCGGCGCTACTTAGTTCGCGTGGTGTCCTACACCCTACCCTACCCCTACCCTACTCCTACCCTACTCCTACACGACTCCTACCCTACTCCTACCCTACTTCTACCCTACTCCTAACCTACTCCTACCCTACTACTACCCTACTCCTACCCTACTCCTAACCTACTCCTACACTACTCCTACACTACTCCTACCCTACTCCTAACCTACTCCTACTCCTACCCTACTCCTATAAGTAAAACGCTGATTGATTGATAGAACCTAGCAGACCCGGCAGACGTCATCCCACCCGAAAAAGCAGCGCCACCTACCGGGTCCAATTATGTATACAAACATTGTCCTGACAATAACGAATACAAAAAACAAAGAATTATCCAATTTGGTGCAGTCGATCGGAAGTTATAGTTCTACATACATTTCGAAGATCCATTTTTATTTATTTATTTTTAGATGTCTTCCGATTCTAGCTTTTGGTGTTTTGAGTTTGGTAGTGGTGTATATCTTCAGATAGTCATTTGTTTTCATACAAGTCCAGTGCAGCACGACTGGTCGGACAATGTGTTATTAGGTTTTTTCATCAGGAATTTCTCAGTCACTGCCCGGAGTTTGGAAGTTGGCGTTGTGATACCCCCGTGCTTCGGAAGGTCCTGCGCCTGATCTCTCTCTGGTCGTGGCGAATAGCCGTCCCGTGCACTATAAATATCCCGCATAGATGGCTAGTCTCCGTTGAGATTGACTGCCGTGACCGAAATTCAGTCTAGAGGACTATTATTGTTAGTTTTCATACGTATTCGTTTAGGTCAATATCGAGATCGTCCACTGCCGGATATAGATGTCTCTCAAAGATGTCTACAACAATCTATCTTTCTACCTATGCCAAGGACGATTTTCCATCGTCTCCGTCTTCCTGTTTGCATCATTATCGCAGCCCTGTATGGCTTACCTGTTGCCACTGTCTTTGACTTTCTTATTCTATGCTGAAAATATATCAGTGACCTGCATTCCTTCACGCTGTTCGTCATTTCTAAATTTGTCTCGTCGAAATACCTACTTGATGTTGTTTCCAAAAGTTCTGTGTTTTTTTCATGCAGTTTAAAGTGATCTGCCCTCATCATTGTCCTGCCCTTTTTGACTGTCACCCCCTTTCAGCGGTATCAACTTTCACACAGTCCATCCATCGTTTCTTTGCTCTTCCTTCCCGTCTTATGTTTTTTTGGTTTAAAGTGATCTGCCATCTAAAACAAAATATTTTGCGGCTGTTGTTAATATTTCCCAAGCTGCACCAGTTAAACCCGAGCTAAATAAATAGGTAGCTAGTACCCTACATTTACGGTAGTACGTTATTATGATAAATGTGGTTAGCCTGGTGCCAACTCCCATGTTATATTTAATCCCTAAGCTAAAAGCCTGCATAATTACGTCCTCCTGGTTTATTTTAACGAACCTTTAACTGTACAGGCTTAGGCTATGAAGAGTGTGTTTGAACCCGAGTGAACTTAGACTGGGTTCCACGCGTGAAGGAAATTCCACATTTTCTTAGCTTAATTCGTTTCCGTTCATAATCCGTTTGGCATAATTCTTACCCTACGGTAGGGTAAGAATTATGATCAAACCAAACGGATTAATATTCAAATAATACCTATGCAAAGAGTGGTTGTTGCAATAATATAGCATTATAAAAATGTCCTCCAGACCGAAATCCGACCATGGCCGGGCGACCAATCTCAGCGGTGACCAGCCTACGGCGCGAAAGATAATTTAGTGCACAAGTGTGTGCGCAACACACACAGGTGCACTCTCTCTTCTCTCACTCTCATAGTCCGATGGGATGGCGATCCGACACGACCGGAGAGAGATCAGGGACAGGACTAACGGCTTAACGTGCTTTCCAAGGCACGCGGGACATAGCTTTTTAATCAGTCCATGAATGGTCTCTGGTCAGAACCAAGGGGCAAGGTGGGCCATAATCCATCACACGCATCATTATTCACTTAGTTGGTGGACGTCATACGTCTACGAACTTCTGGCACTCGAGCGTGTCAGTTTGTTTACGATGTTAATTTTTCTTCAGAGCTTTATTTTTGCAATCTTCTTCTTCAAGTCGCTGACACGACTTTTTACAGATCTTGTTGGCCCGAACCTTCGCTAACTTCCACAGGGTCGTCGGTGGCAGCGCAAAGGTCACTTGGCCTGTAAGTTTTGGGACTCAGAGGGCAGGATAGGAGGTGGAGCATGGTTTGCGATATAGCACCATATTTACCAGGTTTTACCACTTTTATTGCAATGGTTATATTAAAGTGTGCTAGCAATGGTCAGTTGAAGAGGTTTTAACTCGACGACTAATAGGTTACTTAACTTACACATGTGAACAGATAGATGAGACACACAAGTGGATTATCCAGGATAAGTCTTTTAGCGTCGCAAGTCAATTAAAGGAATCGCCTTAATTCGTCGTGGTTAATGAGTGCTTAGGTACAACCTGTCATAACTTAGCCACGAGCCCATTTTGTGTTGAATTTTATCTTGCATATTTATGAAATCTTGGTACATTGTTTAGAAGTTTACGATGGTCATCATAATAGGCTCCCGTTTAAGTACCATAGTGGTTTGGTATATCCTGAAACTTATTCAGACAAAACATTCACGTATAGCTTATTCAAGTTAGGCTCTTCTAAACAACGAAGCATGTTTCTATATCATTTAATTCCAGCTCATACTGTTGAAAGGGTTTCCAACTACTAAATGATCCAAGACTTAAGTACTCACCTACATGGTTAAAGGACCATTTATCTCAATTATGGTTCATTACGTGAGACGAGACGTCTTCAGAGTTGTTATATTTTCCTCCTAACACAATTGTTCACGTTTATTTTACGATATTTTCGCTCTGCTACTGAATTATTGAGTTATAAACGTATTTTTTTTTGTATCAATATCATAATCCTTTGCAATCGAAATAATAAGACATGTTTGTAACGATAAAAGTCTGAAAACCAGATACTACCAAAGGATAACTGAGTTGTTGTGGTCAGATAGGTAGTTGCTCCAAGCTGACTTCAACATAGTTGTAAAAAGGCGAGACAGATGATGATGAAGAGATGGTTGTGTGCTTTTTACAAAACTACCGATTTTTAAGGGAACTATGTACATTATTTCATTTATTATTAATGGTCTTAATTATCTATAGAGCAATAGAGCCAGACCCGCTAGACCATTAGTAGTACCAAAGATTTGCGCGTTCAAACAAACAAAAAAAACGGGTTGCACTCCGGGAGGGCAGAAGTGAAAACTTGAATATTAACGTTGTGCATTTTTGATATTTTGGAATGTGGTCTACTCTCCCTCCGTCTTACGAATTTTCGATCAGGTCACGTGTCCTGACGCGAGCTCCGTCTTACGAATTTTCGATCAGGTCCCGTGTCCTGACGCGAGCTCCGTCTTACGAATTTTCGATTAGGTCACGTGTCCTGACGCGAGTTTAACATTTTTTACCCATCACAAAAAAAGTGCACGAAGCCGCTAAAGAAGTTTTCACTTCAAAAACCAAATCTTCAGCTTTATTATTAGTATAGAATGATATAGATTAATGTTAGTATTGATTGAATAAGAAATTGATTTGTTCCACGTCAAATAAATTAGTCCCAAGTAGAAAAGGAACCATGAAATTAATCTTCAGTGACCTCGAGGTGTTGTGAATTTTTGTCAAAGTTCGGGAGTGTCGACAAATGACGGACAAGTTTGATGAGGATGGAGTACTGTAGGTAGTTCGGTCGGGTGAGGCATTTCAACTTTGTTATCACCTGACCGCAGTGCCTGTACGAGGTGGCCGGTTATCCCCAGTTAGGGCTGCCAGGCTTTTGGGAATTGTTGGGTTGGACATAAAGGACGTGACAATTTATTTAAAGAGAAATTTATTTGGAACGGACAAACAGACAATGAAAAACAGAACAGAAAAAATAGGTACAGAGGTGATGCTTATTATATAAGAAATTTATTCCAGCAGATAGGAAAATAGATACAGAGATGTAGACAGCGTGTGATAGAGCAAAGGAGACAAAAAATAATACATAGAATCAAAAAACAATTCACATTCATCATTCATTCATTCATTTATTTTATATCTATGGTAGCAACCCTTTCGCTGTCCGACAAAGTTTTGCAGTTACCTAATATTAGAACAACGAATCGGCTCGCCTTAGGGCTATAGGTGAACTTGAAACTTAAATTTTAAAGTAAATAGCAAAAATATAGATTACGCCACGGTACATAAAGACTTGCAATAATTAAGTAACTTATCCGTTGGCATGCTAAAGTTTACGGTAAATAAAAGTTTGTCCTTAATGAGCTGATTGTTCAATGTCATAATGTATGAACTTGGCTTAGTGTTGATCTAAGACACCATTATGATTTACTGTGAGGAAATAGGATATCATAGTGGCGTTACACACTTTCAATTAGGTACAGGAAATTCCTAAACCATTGCTTGATATCATTGATGATATCTGAGGGGCAATTTTCGTAATTTTACGAACGTTCAGAGTCTGATCTCAGTCTCAATCTGTCAAAAATACCTCTAATTTCCATACATTTTGACAAGTTTTTGACATGTGTTTGTCGCCGAAGACTGCGAATAGATTTTGAACGTTTTAAATTACGAGAATTGGTCTTCTGATTGCGCAATGAATGTTGTCGAACTGTCAAAATGAATGGCATTGCTATTGGTACTGTGTTGGACAACTGCCCCGCTGATTAGCTTCTGTAAATGAAAAAACCCCTCTAGTAAAGAAAACATAATTATTCTAGGCTCGAAAACCGACATAAGATTGGCCAGCAGATTTTAATTGAGCTCTTAGAGACGAGAGTTCCTAGGTTTCATTGCAAGATAAACTGCCAAAATCATAGTTATTTTGGCTAAGGACGGGCTTGTGGCAAAGCAGCCGCATGGGTCAATCGATCAGGCTAAGCTACGCTTGCCGCGGTTGGTCCGTGGACGGTGACCCGGAAAGCATATTATGCCGTTGGTCCCGACTGTCATTCATGGATCTGTGACACTCGTTACGTGTCGTAAGAAGCCCGAAAGTCTGACAACCAGTCTTACCATTACCCAGTAACTGGGTTGTGGAGGCCTGATAGGCAGTAGCTTCATGAAAAATACTGGTGTTCTGCTGCATCCGGTGAGACTGAAGCCGACCCCAACATACTTAGTTGGGAAAAGGCTAGGCAGATGATGAGTTACTTTGATAGACTCTCCATACAGGCTTAACAAAGACTCAAGAATCTAGAACCTCATAATCAAGTACACTGGCACAAGGATCCAAATGCAAATCACATGAAGAACATAACAAAGAACAGTATATAGCTACTACTTATATAACAGTGCATTGTAATCAAATAATTACATGTGATTGTGTCTATTGTGATGCTAATGTAATTGAGGCGAAGGTCGATGTCAGCGCCATAAGAACTGTCTTGAGTAATCAATTAACACAGCCTTTTGTGGTCCATTTCTGAGGTAATATAGGCCTCTTTCAAAGATGGCGACTGATGGTGTCACAATAATTATAATTATTAATTTTCCATCGCCAAATAACTTTTATTCGAGGAATAAAATTGACGTTTTTGAATGAAATAACTGTAAAAAATTTAAAATTATTCCTCGAATATAGTTATCAGATGATTGAAAAATCAGCCCTAAGTGTTGCAGAAAACTCTTAGGTAGTTTATTTTCAAGAATTCGCTAAGTTTCTTGAGCAGTGGAGGCCGCGACTTAGGTATAACTTATTAGTCAAACCCTGACGAGCGCTTTACTTTGTGTAAATTATTTCGTCACCACTGCTCTCAAAACGGCGAAGGAAAACGTCGTGTGGAAACCCGCATGTCTTAGAACAAAAAATTAGAAGAGATGTGATATCTACCAACCCGCCTGGGGCCGCGTGGTGGATGACGGCCCACTCCCAGGTCCCAGCAATGGTAACGTAAACGGCTTATTAAACTATCGTTTTGAGTAATCAATCATAACAGCCTTTTGTTGTCCATTTCTGAGGCATAGGCCTGTCTCAAAGACCAATGATGTCACTGGACATGATTGTCGACTTTCGGCATTGTTTTAGTTAACTCTAGCGTCCTTCATCCCTATGGAACACCCGTCCATGACTATCGATGAGTCCGCCCATTGTGTCTCTCTATGGAAAATTTCTACATTAATATCAGCAATTTGTATGGGATACATCCATTATCAGCCTGTAATGTTCCCACTGCTAGGACAGACCTTCTCTCGGTGAGAGGAAGTGAGCCGTAATCCACGATGCAGGCCCAGTGCGGGACGACACGGTTGGCGCAGTGGGTGAGCGATCGACTGCTGCGCTGCGTGTCGCGAGTTCGATTCCCGCACGGAACAAATATTCGTATTGCCTACAGGTAGTTGTTCCGGGTCTGGCTGTTTGTGTATGTGAGTTTAAATGTTTGTAAACGCACCCACGATACAGGAGTAATTCCTAGTGTGAGGCAAAGTTTAAAAAAAACAAAACATAAAACAAAACAAACATCTCTTCGAATTTTCGGTTATATGATACATAATAAAGATTGTTTTCTATTCATGACTATATTTCGAGACAGAATTTATTTCAGTGATTCATTTTGAGGACGGCCAAGGTATTTACAGAAGACTCGAATTCCTTAGTATAAAACATTACTCTTAAAGAAACATGGGCATAAAATAACCCAGTTATATCAGAAAAAGTGGGTGAAACCGGTCCACTAACCCATTTACTATGACTCCGACTGACATTTTTTTCCGTACCCCGATCAGATATAAACGGTCCGGTCTCAGCCTCCTATAAATATCCGAGAAACATCTATGAAGCATCAACCGACGCCGTGAACTTTAAAAATGGCACGCCTGCTTTCTCCACTTCTATTTTCCTATCCAGATATTTCTTCAAATATTTTATTTACAAACTTAGCTTTTGCCAGCGGCTTCGTCCTCGTATTTGTCGGAAATTATCCCATGGAAACGTACTACCACGATAAAAAGTATCCTTTATGTTAAACCCGGTTATAAACTATCTGTTTGCCAAATTTCATTCTAAACCGTTCAGGCGTTTTTGCGTGATTGAGTAACAAACATTCAAGTTGGAGACGACAATACCAAAAAAAAATTTACTGCATATAATTTTACCATATTATTTGATAGTTCCATAATACTCTTGTGCATTCATATAAACAGTATTTTCATTTATTGTTGTATGGTTGTCTCCTCACATTGAATAAATATTATAAACTTTCACATTTATAATATCATACAATATAGTAGAATTGTCGTTACCTCAAAAGTTTTGGGATGTATGCAGTCAATGCACAGCTATTTGCAGGAGTGGAGTTTGAGGTTGTGTAGGTACATAATAGTACCACAGACGAATGGCGACGAATCCGCGTGTACAATGCTACGTATTTGGGCCGAGACGAGGACCGCGAAAATAGACTTAGTGAAAAATCGATATAGCTAGAGGTGCCAGCTTACTTGCGCGCTCTTTAAAATTGTGTCAAGTTATATTACACTCTCTTCGTATTGACGTAAGGGTTTAGTTTTCTTTGACTAATTAGTGAGAATGTTTTGGTTTGTGTAATTATGTTCTTCGGTTGAGACAATTTTAAGTCATTTATTCATTTGTTTAACATAAGTACAATATCATCATCTGCGTAGCTTTTTCCCAAATATGTTGGGGTCGGCTTCCAGTCTAAACGGATGCAGCTGAATACCAGTATTTTATATGGAGCGACTGTCTATCTGACCTCCACAACCCAGTTACTGGGTAATATGATACCCCTTGGTAAGACTGGTTGTCAGATGTTCGGGCTTCTGACTACCCGTAACGACTGTCAAAGATCCACGAATGACAGCCGGAACCAACCGCTTAACGTGCTTTCCGAGGCACGGAGGGGTCTCGGTATTTATTTAAGGACTTTGGAAGACTTAAGTACAGCTAAATACAATAGTGATAAATAACACTATGATAATCTGACAGCCAATTACAGGTCTTCACGTTCGGTACATATAAGACGGTCACCCATCCACAGACCAACCGTGGCAAGCGTAGCTTAAATTGATCGATCGACATGTGCGGCTGTTAGGTACTATTTAGCCTCGGGCCCCTCCTCTTAACATAAGTACAATAATAATGGTATATAAAGAGTGCGACATGGTATGCCAGAGGGCGTACAAATGTTTGGAATTAAGTAATCAAGCCAGCCAAGTCTCTATAATTAAATAAAATAAGCTTGGACAATAAAATGCAATTAAAAAGAAAAAGGTAAAGTGATTTTAATAAGGGAAGACGACTTGTTAATCTGAAAAAGGATTTTCTTGCGAATTGCGTATTTTATTTTGCAGTTTCTAGGCGTGTCTGGTTCGTCCCCAAAAGGAAAATTACCTTTCATTTTACGTCCTTTGACATGTCCTGCGGGGTAATTGCGTAACACAATCATGAAGGTAATACCATTCATTTTGACAGTTCAACAATATTCATTGCGTTATTTAAGTTGTTGAGCAGACGAATTTATCAAACGTAATATGAAGCAATGCATTAGCAATTTCCTTCAAATATTTCGGATTGGGGTTGAAAGTGTATTACGCAATTAGGGTGCTGATCTATTACCATAAACTTGTCCTCTGTTCATTTAAGGGATCATAACAGTCTACAACAAACTGCTTGTCCCCAAGCACTATTATTGCAAGCACTATTATTTTATCAGAACGTCACTATGCACATTAAACACCCCCAGACCGTATTTCAGCCACGGCGGCCACTATCAGAGATTAGTCTTCGGCGCGGGAGATACTCATATTATAGTGCACAAGTGTACGCGCAGACACAGGACAAAGCACTCAGCCGCAGGACTATACACATTACCAAGTGTCTTTTAAATAGGTACCAAATTGAATAACGTATAAAACCTTATAAAACAAATGCAGCGCACATAAGATAAGGGACTATAAATATAGATTATCGTCTCCAAAATCCTAAAATAAATGATAAAGTCATCAATACAAACTAGTTAGCGTCAAGTTCCGTTAAGTAAGGGTAAGTTTAGTGAAGCCGCTAAGTAAGTACACATCGCTAAGTGAATTTTGAAGTGTAGTTCATGTGGGCGTCGCTGCCAGGTCATTAATCAAGCAGGGTTGGCGCGAATCAATCATCGGTAACGTCGCCATTGATTTACAGGGCTGCGGATGTACTGGACAAATGTTTTAGGTTTTTATAGGTACTAGGATAGAGCTAAAATTGGTTTAACCTTTAAGCTGAGAAAAGTGGTAGTTCTCAGATTTTTGAACTTTTGTTAGTTATTATTCTAACTAGCTGACCCACCCGACAGACGTTACCCTGTCCAAATTTCAATAATTCATACAAAATTACTATAATTATACATAGAAAAAGAGCTTTCTGTTTACCCGAATTTTTCAATTCTCCGGGAACTTTTTAATATTTTTCTTGCCGTAAGAACCTGATTCGGACAAAAAATAGCCAAATAGTCCAGTCGTTCTCAAGTGATGCGCTTACCAACGAACAGCATTTAATTTTTTATTATACAAATTGGGTGTATAATTTTCTGACACATTTTGGTAAATGCTAAAGGACGGTCAGAGAAATTAGTTAATGGATAAATTGACTATACCAACTTAAATCGTCCGTACCTAAACTGTACCTTAAACTGTCGTTATTTCACAGTTATTATAAATGGCCATAACACGGCAAATTGACGTAGGGTGTCAATTTGATGTTAAAATTTTATTTATTTCCCTGAATTTAGGTACCTACATAGAGACACAATCAAGTAGACATAACTCTAAAAAGCGTAGGCTCAATTCTTTTTGGATAACCTTTAAAGAATACTCGTTAGTAAATATTGGGCTTCAAAACTTTTAAACTTATGAAACTTAGTCAATTTATGAAAATTAGTATGATAAGACTTTTCTGCAACACAATAATTATTATTCTGAGCGCTACTAAAGTAAGTCAGTCGGAGTGTCAGACGTGTTAAGTTCAAATTAACTCGTATCTAGTTATTGCGGTTAAACCATCTCCAACTTCATAATTGCGTCCAAAATGCGTTCGTGAAAGTCCTGAAGGCGCCCGTTGACAGGCGCGACGCGAAAGAACAATTTCCACAAAGTTTTCATAGAAATTGTTCTACGAGAGCCGCGTGGCGCCTGTCTGCGGGAGCCTCAATTACTTGAAGGTAAACTGTTTATCTTAGTTTATCTTTGATTGTGAATAATTGATTTGCTTAAGTAAATCAACAGTAATTACTTTGGAATAAATTATGAGTTGATCTATGCTGATGTGTTTTGTCAATTAAGTGATATGTACATTTCATTTGTGCATTAGATAAAAGGTACCTATTTAAAGAGGATATTGCGACTATGTTTGTTATTTTAATGACAAATTGTTGAATAAAATGTTGCTCGCAGTAGTAAACTCGAAGTGAATTATTTCAAAAACCTCGATTTTTTTTTGGTTTATCTGAAAATAATCAAATCAAAAGTCATTTATTCAAATTAGGCTGAGAATCGTCACTTTTCGAACGTCAAAATTACAAAAGACAGTCCCCCAAAAACGCCCGCCCTTCTAATACTTGTGTAACTTTACTTCCTGCAGATATATATATGACGGAGAAGGTATGTGTGTCTCTCGTTAACATCATGCATATTTTAATTACTGCGGGCGTACTATGGGTAGTGTTGGTTATAGCGCAATAGAAAAACGGTTCGCGCGAACCGCGAACTGCGAACCGTTTTCCGTTTTAATCACACACTGTAGGTACACAACTCAACGATACGGAAGGCGAGACAGTTTCTAAGCACATGTTGTTCGTACGATGTCCAATGTTTCGATGTTCCTGAGAGCTCTGCTCACACCGCTCTTGTAGCTGTAGCTCTCGTACCCCTCCACGAACTCAGGCTAGACTCTGTCTAGCGGCACGAGATGGCGCTAGCGTTCCGAATAGTCAAACGAATGACTCCGACATATATATATAGATTTTTTTTTACTAGCCTACGCTGTCCCACTTCTGGTCAAAGGCCTCGCTCCATTCCCTCCATCTTATGCGAGCCCGCGCGTCCTGCAGATATTGTAAGATAAAAATATAATACCTGTTATACCCTGTCCATTAGGTAAACCGTTTTTTGACAGCTTTATCTGCACATATCTTTCTTTTTTTTAAAACGTTGCCACACACTTGGAATTTCTCCCGTATCGTGGGTGCGTTTACAAACATTTAAACCCACATACACAAACAGCCAGACCCGGAACAACTACTTGTAGGTCATACAAATATTTGCTCCGTGCGGGAATCGAACCCGCGACACGCAGCGCAGCAGTCAATCGCTTAACCACTGCGCCAACCGTGCCGTCATGAAACGGTAGATTCACTTCAGGAAAATTAAAAAAAAATGGCCTGAGCCACTTTCGTTTTGAACTGAAAACGGTAATTTCCACTGCATTATTGAATTGTTTTCCAAATTTCCCGCAAATTTGTTGGTTATTAATGTGGAGCTGGCAGTTGTTTACAACAAAAAGTTAATTTATGTTCGATATCAGTCGTACGCGGGATTAAAACAGGCTGTAATGAGGTTGTATGTTTTACGGCAAGTTTGTTAATTACACTTTAATATGTGTTTAACAGAGGTTTCCGTGTAATCGCACGCAATTAGTATATGACATTATTTTGTTCTTGGATACCTTCAATAGGTATGTAAGAATGACCAATTTTCCTAAACCTAAAAGTTTGATGAAATTATTTTGGCGAACGAATTTTCATTTCTGAACGAAAGCCTCGTCCACAATATTCAGTTCAAAGTCAAATGTGTTTAACATAGGTTTCCGTGTAATCGCACGCAATTCTTATGAGGTAATTTTGTTGTTGGATTAGCTCTTGAATGGCCAATTTTCATAAAAATAATAGTATGATGAAATCATTTTGAAGAACGAATTTTCACGAGCCCAAACGAAACTCTCGTTCACAATAATTAGGTAAGTAGATACATATTGATATACCGTGACGGATTTATAAATTTGATTTGCATCCATTTATCAAAGATTGACATTGACATCACAAGGGGGATGCGCTAGGTAGACCACGAAATTCATAAATAATCTTATTGATTGATATTTCAGGAAATAGTCATTCAATAGGATTATATGAACTAAGAGGGTTGTATTGATGATTTTAGGGACTATAACCACACTTATTCAGCTTTTGTCCATAGTTGTTTTCTATGGACAAAAGCTGAACAGAGCTGAATAAGTGTGGTTAGTCCCTTAGTGATTATAATTCTGTAAAGTCATATTTGTTACGTCATATTTTAACTAACATACAACCTGGCACTGACCTGCAGATTACAAAAACGTATGAAAATTTAGCGGACTATACAGAATAAATCACTTTCATTAGGCTGAATGGTTTTCAAACTCAAAAATCTTTTTTTTTCGTTTCTATTTCTGGTTACTGGCCACAAACTGTATAAAAAAAAATCTACAGCAGGTTTGAATTTCGAATGTGGCGAACCTTTTGCGTCGGAGGTGAAAAACGTGCGACATGACAGCGAGCGGGGCACTAGGTACAGTTAGCCACAAAAAGATGTAGGTTACATACATCGATAAAAATTATTTGTTTACAATCTGTGTTCAATAAAATTGTATCAATGTGTACTTAAGTACCCAATGTGTAATGCTTTGTGGCTACATATTAATCCAATATTATGGAACAAAGATTACAGACAATCAAATGAATTCTTGTCCTTATACATATTTTTTAGGGCTGACTGTACCTACTTTTTCCTTACGCAACGCAAGCCACAGACATGGCATTATGTTGGTGTCAGATTCCTGACAGACAGACGGACGAACTGGGTTACATGTCATGTAGAATTCGGCAACCCATCTGTCGCCTTCGCCGATTATGACATTCTGTCTGGGATTGCTTTTTGTGCTGAATTAAGTAAAGGTCCCTTAGTTGGTAAACACGTGGACGGAGGACTCCTTGAGATAAATGTTAGGTTTTAACTGTTTTATAAGCAAACTGAGTTTGTAAAAGTAGAGAATATAAATAGTTTATTATATTTAAATACTTTCAGACGAAACATGCCTCGAGACAGTTTTGTTTTATGAATTTTTAACATCTTTTCAACGCTTTTTAGGAGATGAAAAATGTACTTGGCTGTTATTATTATTATTGTTCAAGTAAGTACCTAGGTGACACACTAAAATAAACCAACTCTGACTATGTCGTGTTGTATCGTGAATCATACATATTACTTCTGTACTCCTTAAGCACGGTGTCCGTAGTTTCAGCTGAAGTTACGAGTCTTATTGTACCCCTTATCACCAACGGACATAATATTAGTTTGTGGCCCGAACTAATTCAATGAATGACAACATGATTTTGACAGTTGTCTCTACTCTTGATAAGTCTTTGCCCATCCGAAAAATTTAATATCTCACTTGTTTGACGGATTAACTAGTATCGGACGGGACGTACATATCTTCGTTGCCGAACTTAGAGAGTTGTTCTCCCCTGTTCAGGACTAAACCAAATCACAAGGAGTTATGACTGTCTAACACAGTGTTAGAAGACATTACGACACAACACAACAATGTTAATCCGGGTTTACTATGCCGCTATAGGAAACCTCAAAAAGAACATTATTGACTGACGAATCAGTCTCCAACCGTGGTAATTGCAGGACTGTCATACGCTGTTACCCATCTTTGTAACGTCATGCCCTTGCCGACAGTCATCTTTGAAGCGGGGTTCGTTTTTCACAACAGTTATCTTTAAAGAGGGGTAAAGGAGAGGGGTAAAAGGGGTTGGTCGTTCACAACCAGGAACCACACACACGCATAAAATATTCGACAAAGTTTAGAAATGTTTTGAATATTATAAATAACAAATTCATGTGATGTTACGAACACTAGGGAATTCTACTCGACTCCCGAACTTTACTAACGAGTGAAGACATGTTGGCAACATTAACTTTCCTACTTCTTTGATACAGCTGGTGCTTAGATACCTGGAAGTGAAAGAAAAAGTTGAATAACGGATGGTTCCCGCAAACAGGCGCGACGCGACACTCTCGACTCCAAGTTATTTTACCTCTGATTTTGCATCACTGTCCAAATGACATTTATTCTCACTGATGTTGGGTCGCTGCCACTGACAAGTCTGTCAAAATCATTGCGATCTTTATTCTCTTTACAATAAGGTTGCTGTTATGTTGTTGCTGTCAGAGGTAAAATAACTGTGAACGGACTGTTGCAAAACAATTTCTATGAAGTTTTCATAAAAATTGTTCTACTAGAGCTGCGTTGTGCCTGTCTAGTCCCAGCCTGAAGACTCCAGAATTCATTAGTTCGGTCGTGGGGTCGATTGATTATATCATCATCTCATCCTCCATAGAAAAGGGAGGATCCTCCGACCAAATGGGGGTCGTGTCTGGCAGGCAACTGCCCAATAATTCATATCGGTCCGTTGCTAGTTGCGCGATAAACTCTGCTTGCGAGATGCAGGATTTTGTGTGACGTCAGTATGACATGTAGTTCGCATGTGGCGTTTGTAGATACCTTTAAGTCTACAGTCCCATGGAGAAAGTTGTTCAGTTTGATGGTCTGTCCCACACCCTTAAATTTGACCACACATTTCCTATAGTCATGCTGTACAGGCATTTCGTTTGCTGTCGTTTTCTATTCTCTAAACTTGTTCTCTTTCAACGAAGCGAAAGAACAAATAACTTTTTTTATCCAAATCTACTCCATTTCTGGTAAAGACACTTGTGTAGAAGCAAGCTTATCCTTCTAGAGGAAACCAAACAATTTGCTCTAAGACTTTCATCTACAAGACTTTCATCTTCCTAGAAATGAAATGATAGCATTTATCTCAAGCTCGCTGCCAAATGAAACGCTTTTGTACTGTCAGCGCTAGTTTTTATACAGCTCGGAGTTTTGCTCACCCCGTCATAAATAACGAGCGTGAAACAAAACAAATCCTTGAGAACAATACAGCAGCTCAAATGTGGGTAATTAAGGCGTTTAATGAGCACAATTATTAAACTACACTGCAGTGCAAATAATACAACCTTTCCGCTCTCTCAAAGGGGGTTGAAAGCCTCAAACACAGCGCATGCAAAAGAAGGTTTGAAAAAATTCTTGAGAGGTACCAAAGTGCTGGAAGCGAATTGAATGGTTGTGGGTAATATTGACCTAATTTGTAAAACCTACATTTTTTGGTCACAATAGTGTTCATTTTACATTGGAAGTTAGTGGTCTCTTTTAGCAATAAACAAGGCTAGAACTTGCGAGTTGTAGGTCGTAGGTTCGAACCCAGACAGGCCCTTTACTTTGTGCAAATCATTTCATCATTACTGCTTTCAAAACGGGGAAGGAAAATATCGTGAGAAAACCGGCCTGTCAAAAAATGTCCTGGAACCTAAAATTCGAAGACATGTGACATCTACTAACCCGTACTGGCCCCGCGTGGTGGATTACGGTCCACTCTCACCGAGATGCCTGTACCGCATCGGTAGGAACATTATAGGAAAAGGCTATATATTATAGTATTCCTATCTGAAATTCACAGCTCTTCCTCTCTAGCAACCGTAGACGGATAATTCAATGAATATTAGGAAAATTAATTCATCAAACTCCATTATAAGTAGGTTTGACGAATTAGATGTCGGACGTTCAATTCGACCGGCTCAATCTAAATGGTCGGCTAGGCGGGTCTTAGCGATGGCCGCGACCAAGCAATCTGTCTCCGGCTGGACGTACACAGCGATATTAAACTTAATACTCTTCACATGTTGTCTAAGACACATTTTACGATGTAGTCCTGTGACTGGCGGTTCAGAGTTCCTTAGTCAAAGAATAAACTCTTTCATCATTTCGTTATGATTGTCTGACAATGAAATTGGGTAGATTTTAACTGAAAAAATCTTTGATTCATCATCTGCCTAGCCTTTTCCCAACTATGTTGGGGTCGGCTTCCAGTCTAACCGGATGCAGCTGAATACCAGTATTTTACATGGAGCGACTGCCTATCTGACTTCCACAACCCAGTTACTGGGTAATACGATACCCCTTGGTAAGACTGGTTGTCAGATTTTCGGTACTGTGGAGATGATAGCCTATTTGGTGCTTACATGCAACCTCCGCAAGTCTGTTAAACTTATTGTCAAGAAATACGTTACAAACATTAAACTTAGTTTAGGATTAGAAGGCTTTAGGCGTCAGATTTGACTGACAAGCCAAATGACAAGGATGAAAAATTTTATAAAAAAGCTTCCGACCAGACGGGTGATGTGTCTGGCGAGTAACCACCCGATGATTCATGCCGGGTCTTTTATTCTATAATCCCGGTACAGTTAGCATCCCCCTGATGTTAATAGTATCTACCAGTAATTAATTAACCCACAAAATATTAAAAAAAAAAAAACTCTACAGATATAAGCAAAACAGAATAAAACGATCTATCAAAACAGCCTATCACAGTCTATAAAAATGTAGATGAATAAATTCAAGCAATACCGCTACTCTCTCTCTTTGATCATTAATTGTACGAAATAAACTAATTTCCTCTTTCCGGGAAACTGTTTTCCGACATATTCCTAGCATATGTTTGAGACTCTAGCCATTAATTTAAGAGCGACCTTAATAATCTTCTCACGGAAGCGTCACGAGAAATTGTATCTAAAGTGTAACACAGTCTGCGGGCCTTGCGCAGACCCGCGGAGTTAACGTAACGCAAATTCGAACGATGTAAAAAATAATACTCTTTGCGTAGATATATTACTAGCTTCTGTTCCTAACTTCGTCCGAGAGAAATTTTGACCACCGACCGAAATTCGACCTCGTCGCATCGCATCGCCCACCCGCGCTGTAACTTGGTTTTTGCTTATCGTTCTTTCTGACTTTTTTTATCTTTTTGCTCGCCCCCTAAGCGTCATAGCGTCGTGTTGTTAAATAGCTTATAACTTTCCTTAAGAATTGAGCTATAAAACCTAAAGAGATTTAATTAAATTCGGCTAGGAGTTCTAGAAATTAGCACGTTCAAACCAACAAACTCTTTAGCTTTATTATTGTAGAAGATTACTGCCAACCCTCAATGTGACGTGTTTGCGGATGAATGGAGTAAAATTATGCGTATCTATATGTCTGGTGTTTTGTGAGGGAAAGTATACAAGGGAGTCCACTGTTCCATGTTAGTTTTTAATTAAATTATGTATACACAACATATTTATCAACATTATGTATGTTCCTATGTTCATTAATATAATTGGTGTCGTACCGTTTTAATTACTGTAAATAAATAAATCTCCTTAGTTTTAAAGCTATATTCATATGTTTTTGTCATTCGTTTGAAGATGACAGAGACGGAATGATAGGTAGGTACTTTAAATACGTTTAGCGTCAAATGCGTTTAGTGATTTGTGGTGCAAGTGGTCCAAATTGTGCTAGTCGCAATTTCTAATGGGAATTTAAATCATAATGCTATTGAATACGTACAAACGGAGTGAATAGGGATGCAGGGGTGAATCGGGACGAAACTTTAAAATTAATTTTAACGTTGAAATAATATAGTTTCCTGCCAACAAAGGCACTTAATCGTTAATAATAATAATACATGAAACACATTCGAATCCTTTTTGCCAACAAACTATATTATTTTAATATTAAAATCCTTTTAAAGTTTCGTCCTGATTCACCCCTGCATCCCTGTCCAGTTTGACGGTAGTTGTATTTTTGATTAAAAAATCGTTCGAATTTAAGTAATGTTTACGTCGCACGTTCGTCCCAGGCCCTCGGATCGAAGGTTCAACACGGGCGTAAACCGTGATCAGCTTTACATTACAAACCGCCAGTTAGTATTCCCGTGTCGCCAGCCAAGCTAATTTCAATTTTAAATTTTGAGCTTTATGAATATGATTTATTAGCATAATCCTTATTTATTAGAACAAAATAAGAGGTTTTACTGGAGTAGTGGTGGCCGAGTGGTAAAGGCCGTAACTTACGAGTAAGGTCGGGAGTTCGAATCCAACTAGGCGCTTTACTTTGTGTAAATTATTTCATCACCACTGCTCTCAAAACTGTGAAGGAAAACATCGCGAGGAAACCGGCATGTCCTAGAACCAAAACATTCGAAGAGATGTGACATCTACCAACACGCACTGGGCCCGCGTGGTGGATTAGGGCCCACTCCCTCTCACCGAGAGGAAGCCAGTGCCCCAGCAGTGGAAATATTATTGGTTGATTTTGCTATGTATGGGGTTTTGAGGAACCTTGAGGTGACGTTAACTAGGTAAATCAATCTGTGATAGCTGGTGATGATGACATGACCTAAGTGACATACATCCTCGCCGATTGCCTGCCCGATTTTAAGCTAATAAGCCATGTCATGTCACCTAGACTTAGACCCGCTGGCATCATACATCACCAAATGCGTTTAGCGCTAAATGTATTTTAAATATTAGTGAGCTATGATGCAAGCGTACGTATGGTGCACCTTACAGTCCTTTTACAGTTATTTTACCTACCTCTGACAGCTGCAACCCAACAGCAACCTTATTACAACAACAATAAAGATCAATGTGATACAAAATCAGAGATAAAATAACTGTGAATAGTTAAAATGAAATGTCGAACTTAAAAAAATTATGACATTGTATCAAAACTCGAAAGCTGCATAAAGAAATACAAAATGTAGTTGTTATTGTGCCATTTGGAATTGCAATAAAATGTTCCACTTTAGTCTCGTAACTAGGACAGCGAATATTGAGCTCGATGGGAAATAATTTAAGTCGCAACAAATGAACAACTCCGATCTCATTCTGTACCTTTGTTCCATTACACGCCCCGCGTTTTAATATTAAACCATATTTAAATACAAATGAGAAAAGTCATCGCTACGGAATTACTCGTAATTAAGAATTAATAGGTCGGAATCAAAGATTAATTGAAATAATTAAGTGTCTATGACAGGAACAGTGATTAATTAAAAGGAAATTGATAATTAAAAAGTAAAAATTTCGTAATTGTGTGACGCGCGTGATAATCTGAAAAAATGTCAATGGCAATGTTGCCACTCGGAATAAGCATATTAAAAGTCGCGGATCAAGTTTTAATGAAATAATGGACTTGTCGCTAATGTTGCCAGCTGTCTCGAACACTTGTTAAAAACATCACGAAAATATTCGGCTCACATTTTTGTTTTAGTGTTTTTTTTTCGTTTCCACGCGGCCGGCAGTCTCGAAGTTTCTTTACTATCCGCCGTTCGTCTCAGTTCATAATCAAGGATATACCGAGATGTATAAGCCACTAGATTTAGCTCGAGACTTCTTTCTTGTACTTCTACGTGAAGTATTTTGTAGTCTCCCGTAGTTTCAACTAAATTAACTTTTCCTTTCTGATAAATATCTACTTGAAAAGTAACATTAATAAGTTTTTTAATAACAAACCGTAGCTCCAACAGAGTTCCTTGTTATAACCACACAAGATACATTATAAACAGAGCACGCCTGTTCGAAGTGTGCGGATTAGAAGCTTTCAAAAGATTAACTGGGGCAGACCTCCATCTGACCATTTCATTAAAACTTCCTCCCGCCTGGCACCCTAATTACATTCAAAACAAAAATCATTCCGTGACTCAATTAAATGTACGTGTAACTCATGACTCATCCAAATGTACGGATTAATTGTGACACTGACATCCGTTCTATACATTAACGACTTACATTTACGCGTATCTATAGTACGTCGTATTACATCAACGTTGTTCGTATCGTAAAATTAATTTGGACGCACTGATTCGATTACCGCGGGGTCGATCCATCGTAATTTCCTCTCGATTCATTCGGATTCCGAATCGCTGCTCTAATTATGAATTTTGTTTGTTTCAGATACTACGACGGGCAGCAGCGCTAACCTCACAAAATTAATAATTAATTAGTATAATATTACAAATTTATCGAATAAACGACGAAGCGCCTTCAATTTTCCAATTACGCATTAGCTAGCTTAATAAGATAGTGTAGCTAGAAGATAAAGTTGTGGTTGTGAGGCGCGAGGTGTCGCGCGTGTCGGTCGCGTCGATCGCTTGTGTCGCGAGGATCAATGCGTGTGTATCGCGTCGCGCGCGTCGGGTGGCTGTCGGCGTGAGAGAGTCGCGCGCGCGTGCGCGTCGGGCCGGCAAGATTGAGGTGGTGGCCGGGTGCGGGTGGGGCAGGCGCGCGCGCGTGCGGCCGCTGCACGCGCTGGGCCGCGCGGCCGGAGTGATGTTGGCGTCGCAGCGCTCGCAGTCCTGTAACGAAGAGGGCGCGTTCTTCGGGGCGCGTGCGCTGCGCCGGCCGCGCGGCAAAGGCAGCGGGAGTCCGACCTGCTAGGGGTACGCCATGTCGCTGCGCAGCCTGCACCGGCGGCTATCATCCGCCAATAACACGTGAGTTGCATTTGCTTGTTTTTGTAGTGTTAGTGTTAATATTTATGATTATGACGTCAAGGCACCTCTAACATCTTTAACGGCTCCCGCAGACAAGCGGGACGCGACTTTAGTAAAACAATTTTCGATTAAATCCGCATGGATATTATTCTACCAGAATCGCATCACACAGTCGCGTCGCGGCTGTCTGCGGGAGCTTTAACTAAACTAGGAGACCCGCAAGTGATATATTAAACCTTCTACAACTGCAAGACGGGCGTGAGCGCGTGCTCGATTGTCTGTAACGGCCTTAGTACAGGTTTCTACGTACGTGCATCAGTGCATGATAGTCGATGTGATACCACATTCACCTAACGAGAGCTAGCCTTCCATTGACATTACCTAATAGACATGCACATAATCGCATTGATTGGGCACTCAGCCCAATAATTGATACGGGCCGATTTAGAAGCTAACCCATTCATATTTATTCCAATCTGAAAGACGCTCGAACGTAGGAACTCCACCGACAAGTCATCAAAATGTCGAACGGTCGACCATCGGGATGTGAATATTCAATTACCGAACCTAAATCCAGAGCGCACTGCCATAAATCCGGCGAGACTGAGAGAAAACGAACCTAATGCCATTACGACTAGGTTGGTTTTAGTGTGTAATGGAATCTAAATAGGTTATAACTTCTAGCGGGCACAATTAGGGGTGATAATCGCGGCATAATTTATGCAAATTTGTGGGTGCATAGGCTATACGTAATGTCGGTTTTGTGGGCAAGAATGACCGAATTCATTGATCCAAAGATTCAAACTTATTTATTTTTTTTGTTTGGAGAAACACCTGATTATTGTCGTCTCAGAAATCATACCGACCAATGCTATGTATGAAGTTGGCTTCATACATAGCATTGGTCGGTCTACCATGCCTACCATGATAATCTTGTAAAACGAAGGAGACTAGTCTCCACGACACAGGGAATCCTAGTGTGGAGGCTAGTGTTATTCAAATAATGTAACGTTTTTTTCTGAACAATAAAAAATAAAGCAAAAAAAAAAAAAAAACAAGACTTCACAACATGCGGGCGGTACTAGCCTGGCTGATGTATAGGAAACCAAGAGAGTTTGGACTTCATCTAGCAAAAAGCACTTAGCGCGCTTATTATAAGTTACCAAAAACACTGCTCAAATAGCAAGAAAAAAAAAATCATGATATCAATACCAAAAGCTTCCAAAGATGTACATAAATCATGTTGATGGACGTATGAAAGAGTCGTGACGTCACAAGGTCATGGGACACGATTGTGCCCGACTGCTATTGGACGTCCAATGCTATAATACATTGTATGGACAAGCGTTCAGGTTGGCACGCACTGTGGGCGGTCAATGGGCTGGACATTTGTAATAGTTTGCATTCATCACTGATGTAACGGAAGGAATTGTGTTATGATTTGCCGGTTTCAATTAGAGTAGTGTATGTTTGGTTTCCATTTCGTATTGATGTGTTAATAGTTTTGATAGTTTCTAGTAGATTTGATAGTTTGATAATTTTGAGTTAATAGTTTTGAGACACGGCTAGAAGGCGTCGCGGCAGACCCCGTAGGTTATCAATGACCAGTTTGTGTGTGTGTGCCTTTCCCCACCTGTGGGATGATGCAGGCTAACAGTAACAGTAATAGTTTTGAGCTTTACGTTTGCGTGTATACCTACATATGTGGAAAAAAACGTTTTATTTGTCACATAAACACAAAAAAGATAAGATAAAAAAAAAACAAAACAGATCTATTTAGTCATGAGCACAGTAAATAAATAGTCGGCAGCTGCACGTCGACACTGAGACAAGAAGGCTTCCACTCAGCATGTGCTGTGCTGTAGGACTCACAGCACAGCAGCAGATGTAGATTCATCTCTTCATGAGAAGGTTTGTCATGCCCAGCTGTTGGAAAATGGCTAATAATATTACCTAGGCTAACATGCAAGAAGTTATAAACAAAAAGTTGATGTGAAATAATTTGCTGAAAATTATAATCAAATGGAAATACGATACAAATATGAAAAGCTTACCTTTTTATTTTATTTGCATACCAATAACCTTCTTCAAGCATACCTAATACTCCGTATGAAGTTCGTACCCACATAAAGGGCGGCTGTATTTCCCCGAACCGCGGGTAAATCATTGTTTCCCGTTTTTATGGGTAATCCAAAGAAAACAATGATTGGCTTTTATGCTCGGAATCTACGGGTTTATGAGTCGGTATGGCTGATTTATTTTATTATTTATACTTTTTATTAAAAGTATTCGAAGAATTTCCGTGAAAATGTGGGAGGAATTACCTCGGTTTACAGTTCATGAAATCAAGTATTTTATGAGAAATAAAATTCCGTTGTTTATGAGAAAAAAATGTAAACCTGTTGTTGAAGAATGTTTAGGTAAGTAAAGAAAAAGAAAGATAATACATTTATTTTGACCCAGATTAAGGAACACCATATTCACATTAAAAAAAAAACAGAAAAACAAACTATGTAATCTGCGTTCACGATTTAATTGCCAAAATGTAAGCAAAGCGGTAAAGAAAAACATCGTGAGGAAACCGGCATGTCCTAGAACCAAAAATTCGAAGACATGTGACATCTGCCAACCCGCACTGGGCCACGTGGTGGATTTCGGCCCACTCCCCCTCGCTGAGAGGAAGCCTATTTCCCAGCAGTGGAGACATTATAGGCTAATTATGTATGTATGTAAGCAAATATGAGTTTATTGAAAAATAACTTCAATTCCTACACAATAAAGTTCAGTTTACGCTACAACTTCAAACATTTTTATAAGTTTTTCAATAGTCATAGTCTGAAATCAACTTAATTTCCATTAAAATAAAGTTGATATTGGTTTAACTTGAAATTATATCAATTGGAAACAAAAATTTGAACATGAATATTTCCAATTTGTTCGTGAGTCTTCTGGGGATAAGTCTATAATAATGCTAATAGCCTCCCGACCGATTTCAGTCACCTCAACGAAGATTAGCCAGGTGCGCAGGAGATATTATAGTGCACAAGTGTGTGCGTAAACACAGGTGCACTCTCATAGTCTCATGAGTCGGCAATCCTACACGACCGGAGAGAGATCAGGCGCAGGGCCAACGGCTTTACGTGCTTTCCGAGGCACGGGGGTATTAAACCGCCAACTTACAAACTCCGGACTGTTACTAAGAAATACCTAATGGAAAAGCTAATAACTCTTTGTCCGGCCTAGGAATCGAGCCCAGGACCCCATGCTCAGCAGTCGCGCTTGCAACCACGAGACCAAAGAGGCAGTATACAACGTGTTTTTTTTTGATATCCTATAACTCTAGGGGTCACTGTACTCATCATTATGAACAACTTTTACTATGGGACCAAACCTGAAAGCGCGAAAAAAACCAGCTGTTCCCTACATGTTCATTATGTGCGTATAACTCGTCAAAATGTAGGGAACACCAGATCTTTGTTTCGCGATTTTAGAATATGTTCGTTAGTCACGAACAAATTGGAATTATTCATGCCAAAGCAAGTAGAGTTATGGAATATCAAAAAAAAACGCGTTGTAATACTGAGTATTTTGGACGCTAAGTTATTATGATTAATAACTTAGCGTCCAAAATTATTAGATAGTTTACGATTAGATTATAGTTTGGATAATATTAGATAAGCCAGTCGTCACATTCTAGCGACAAACTAGCTTATCAACACTTTTTCGTAATTGGCTTTTTTTGTTAGAAAGCTCAATTTCTAGAAAAGACTAGTTGACACTTCCCATGACCCAAGGGCTGGCTTTTACCTTGGCCAGAGGCTAAGCATTGCCATACAACGTGGCAATGCCGCCAGTGTCTTGGGTACATTACCAGTCGACAGCGATGTGGATGAATTTTTCGACGCTATATTTTAGTTTGTAAATAGTTTTAGTTAATTTAGGATATTATTATGTTTTTTTAATGTTAACTTGTAAATAAAATTCCTTCGAGTTTATTTCTAGATATTTATATACCTACTACATACACTTGTTCTTATTGTATATATTTTTTGAGGGGCTTTTCGCTAAGTAATAACAGTCGCACGGGTCGATCGATCAAGTACTCTCACCGCAGTTGGTCCGTGGATGGGTGACCATCTTCATATACCGAGACCCCTCCGTGCCTTGGATTGGTCCCGGCTGTCATTCGCGGATCTTTGGCAGTCGTTACGGGTAGTCAGAAGCCCGAAAGTCTGACAACCAGTCTTACCATATCGTATTACCCAGTAACTGGATTGTGGAGGTCAGATAGGCTGTCGCTCCATGTACAATAATGGTATTCAGCTGCATCCGGTCAGACTGGAAGTCGACGCCAACATATGTAGCCTTTTCCCATCTGCCTAGGCAGATGATGATGATGACATATTATTATATATTTAAGCTTTTCGTATTTCTCGGGACCATAGGTTCCCGAACCTTTGGCAAAAAGCACACGAGGGGCCAAAGTCAACTCGCAGAGAACCGATGCAATGTTTGTGGCAAACAACGAAAATGCGAACCCAACGACACCGACTTCCTAAATTAAAATTATTTTTCACTTTGCAGTGCCTTGTTTGGAAGCCTGTTGTTTTTTTTTTTGCATGAATATTTTTTCGTAGTCGGATCAGATATAACACGGGTCACCGTAGCACACAAGAATTTGGCGTAGCTTGAAACTACGTAGAATTTCGTAGCAACGGTCTACGGCGTAGACCACTTGAATTGTTTGTAGATAAATCTCTAGCTTTACGGTCATAACAAGACGGTCGAAATTTGCGTAACATATTGCTGGTGCTTATAGCTCTTGGTCAGAGTACAAGGGTCACGCCACAAAGTGGATTTCAAACCGCGTAGAATGTATTTCCGCCCTTTACGGACACAGTCATATATGTAGCCTGTGGCTGTAAAAGTGCTATTGTTTAACCCACTTAGCTTTAATTAAAACTGATCATTGTTCCCCTTTTATTTCAACGTTGTGTACAATTTTCAATAAAAGTTAAGAGCTCTTGATAAAGCAGAACAAATATTTGCAATGAAAACACTGCATTTGTTGCGAATATCGAGTTGGAATTAATAAAGGACTTTATTTTTTGTGTTAACACGAGTTTAATATAGTGTCTGTGTATCAACGAGATTTAGAGCGGAAGCGGAATTGTTGTAGGTAAAATATTGTGGACACAGAGGCTGAATGCCGGCAATATATTGTTAAAAAAATATACTGTGCCATAGAGAAAAAAATGGTGACATTTATTTTTGTACGTGGATGAATCGGGCCTAACTACGGCAGTAGTAGAACGTGAGAGGAATCTGAGGCCGATGTTAGGCACCGCCGTCTTTTCCTCTGCTACCGTTTAATTTATATGCCCAAGCCATATCATTCAACAATATGTATATTGTATATCTGAATACTGTCTTTTTTTTCTCTGAAAACAAGCGCTGGGACATTGGCGTCAATTCCCTTATTCACAAACTAAACTAAATTAAAATACTCCAAATTCGTCAAATTAAGATACTCCATAGACAAATTAGACGTGATTAAAAACATGGCTACTAAAAATACGTCAATTTACGTCAGCCACTGACTAATTTGACAGGACTAAACTATTAAATCTTCTGTCCTTTTCTTATTGAAATATAAAGAAAAAGATGCACTGAATTTAAATTTAGTTTGTGAACAAAGGAATCGGCGCCTCTGTCTCGTATAGGGTTTTAGCATTATGCTGAGCGATAGCCGTTTCGCGTGGATGTGATGCATGTTTTCCCCCAACTTGTTTTTTTTTGTGTTTGTGTTCTTTTTATGCGTCATGTGTGCCGCAAATAAACGTATTTTCTTTCTTTCTTTAAGATTTTTTCCTACCTAGCGTTGCCGTTGGCGATGTCGGATATACTAAAGCTAGAGTTTTCTAAGACTAGGGTAGCTGCCACATAGCGTCCGCATTTAACCGTCGTATCGTTTTTATAAAAGTAATTTAGGGGTTTCCCTAGAGAGCGATTTTTGACACCGTAAATTCAATCCCCGCTGCCATCATTTTCATGACAGCCGTCGTTGGGGTCGTTATGTACGGCCACGACTCTCCTAGGGAACCGTAGCTTTTATAAATAAGAATAAAGGTATTCCTATCTATATTCCTATTTACTTAGTAGTATGGGTATGTATTGAGAAGGAAACTCCTCTATACATCTAACTAGCCTGTATTCTCCTACTGCAGAGCAAAGGCCTCCCTTTTCCACACAATAGGCTAGCTGCCTCAAAAAATCTAATTAGTCCGTCAGTTAGATTATCAAAAAATATTGGATCCGTATTTTTTTTTTTAAATGATGAAGATATCGCCCGTTAAAGTTCCGCGTGACGTCACGCCTTGCTACACTTTTAGCATGGCGTGACGCTACTCCCAAATTTTGGCGCGCTTTATCTTTGTCATTTTTTGTTTGATTGACAAAAGAAAAAAATCGTATACATTATTTTTCGATAATCTAACTGACGGACTAAATAGATTTTTTGAGGCAGCTAGCCTATTGTGTGGAAAAGGGAGAGGGGGAGGCCTTTGCTCTGCAGTAGGAGAATACAGGCTAGTTAGATGTATAGAGGAGTTTCCTTCTCAATACATACCCATACTAATAAGTAAATAGGAATATAGATAGGAATACCTTTATTCTTATTTATAAAAGCTTATTTTTACCCAAGAATCTACCCTATTCTGTCTTTTGCGAGTGCCGCCATCTTCGACTCGGCCTGCCGCGATGGCGTCGTGCGTTTAGTTAGTTAGTGGTTGTTTAGCCCAATTGTCATCTGACATGCGGCAAACATTTCCTATGTCTGAACATACCCGCATATAAACCAACTGTAGAGTTTACTCCTATTTTTTGCAGTGAAACACAGTTTTTACCCTAAAAATGTGTATAGAGAAGCGAGTTTGTAAAAATAGCTAGGCTATAACTGGTTTTTTATGCGTATTGTTTCCTGGTTTTCTGTAGACAAGCGACCCCGTTCATAAAATATAGTTATACAAGTCATCATCTGCCTAGCCTTTTCCCAACAATGTTAGGGTCGGCTTCCAGTCTCACCGTAAGCGGTTGAATACCAGTATTTAACACGAAACGACTGCCTATCTGACCTCTACAAACCAGTTACTACTGAGTAAAACGATACCCCTAGGTAAGACGGGTTGTTAGACTTTCGGGGTACTGACGACCCGTAACGACTGTCAAAGATCCACGAATGACAGCTGGGACCAACGGCTTAACGTGCTTTCCAAGGCACGGAGGGGTCCTGATATGTCAAGATGGTCACCCATCCACGGACCAATCGCGGCAAGCGTAGCTTAACCTGATCGATCGTCCCGTGCGGCTTGTTTTTACTTAGCCACAAGCCCCTTATACAAGTAATGACTTAAAAAATAAAAATATATCCCATGTGTCATACTCAATATTAATATTATTAAGTTCGAAGATAATTAATAATATTATACTGCTGCATATTTTCGGCGTTATAAATATAGCCTACCCTCGAATGACAGCAAAATTCGCGAGTTTTCATGACGTTGCATACTTTATTACTTCGCTAAATTATACACGAACGACACGTGGTCATTGATGAAACTTTTATGTGAATTAAAATTAAATTGGACGCAAACGTAAATATAGAAGCGGTATTTTTATTAATATTTGATTTCGTAGAAGTATTTTTAAAACAGACAGGAAGATAGATGAAAAGAGACAGAAAAAAGAGAAATTCACTAAACTTGAAAAATTAAGTAAGTACTAGTGATATTAATTTTAGACTAGCAGCGCCCCAGGCTTTCACCCGCATACGTTTCGATCCCTAGGGAATAACGGGGTATCCTATGTGTTAATCCTGGTTATAAACTATCTGCGTGCCAAATTTCATCCAAATCCGTTCAGTAGTTTTTGCATGAAAGCGTAACAAACATCCATCCATCCATACAACAAACTCACGTTTATAAGAGTAATATTAGTAGGAATGTATGTAAGTATATTCTTATATTGTGGATATGTTTAATATTTAAATTAGATAATTGTTTTTGATTTTATGTATTTTGTTTTCCCTTCTACTCTTACACACGTTGTCTACATCTCTTCCCTCTTCTTCTTCTTTACCCTCCTATCGCAGGGATGCTGTAAGAGATTTCTTTAGAAATAAGCATCACCTTTGTAAGTACGTATTTTTCTGTTCCTTTCTTCTTGTCTGTGTCCAGACGTCAGCACATCAAGTTACCCGAAACTGTCAAATTTTCCCAAACAACCTTCAACCCTAATGCTTTAGCCATAAAGTTGTAAATCTATAAAAGAAATTAGACAGATTGTAGTAACTTGATGTGCTGGCGTCTGTACATTACTGGTTAAATAAATACTGATTCAATTTTTTTTAACAAACTCCTTTAAAGAAACTTTTGCGTGAGAATTGTACTTGTAATGAAAGAGGACAATCCTATTTTGAAACACAAGATTCAAACTAGCACGCTATGAGTGAAAAAATAAAATGGGAAATGGGCTAGCGTAGAAATTGTCCTAGCTTGGGCTCGGGGAACGAAAAAAGTAAGTAATGAGAATTTGTGCGAAAGAATGAAAAAAAGATTTGTGGAGAACAGCGGATAACTAACTCACAGGAATAATATTTCAAGAGATACTTTTGAAAGATGAAAAAGTTTGACATAGTTTCAAGGTACTGCCCTTTCGTTATTGGCATGAAAATTATTCTGCAGTCCTTGAATATATCTTAGTAAAAATAAGTCTACACTTTTTTTTTAAGAAATCGAATTACTAATCAGGCTATAATGTTCCCACTGCTGGGCCACAGGCCTCCTCTCTGTGAGAGACTGGGCCGTAATCCACCACGCGGGCCCAGTGCGGGTTGTTTCGAAATCAAAAAGAAATCGAGTGAAGTCATGAACATGAAAAAGTTACTACAATACAATCTTTACCGTTTTTAATACTTAGGTATCTCAACAGAAAAGTTTCAGACACTATAAATCTATACACAACCTGCCTACTCAACCTTAAAAATACCTTCCAGTGTAGAATCAATCCACAGAGACCGAGTGAACGCTAAACTTAGTCCCACACTAACGTCTAAACAAGAGGCTACGTCGTAGGGCAATTCTTCAAATAGCCCCAAAGCACCGAATAGGTACAGCAGAAGTTCAGCTTCATACAATGAGCGGAAACGCACGTGTGAGATTATTCATATTTGTAGGAAAATGATTATGATTGTTTATGGATCACAGGGTTATTATGAATTGGTTAGCTAAACTCCGCAGAACACAATAAAACACTATAAAGATTTACTTAATGGTTTTATTCCCAAAAAAAACATCACCATGACTCATCCCGACCTCCCGGTCAATGACCGCTGTTAGTGTTGTTAATAAAATTGAAGTATGAGTTGAGAAAAACAGTTTCGTAAGTTTTATCGTGTTTGAATATCGATTCAAATTACGTCTGGGAAGCTTACATAATAAAAACAGATTTTCTAAGCTGATATTTAAAGTGACTACAATAACAGCGGTCGATGACCCCACATTTTTTTTTAAACTTTGCCCCACACTGGGAATTTCTCCTGTATCGTCGGTGCGTTTACAAACATTTAAACTCACATTTATACGTACAAACAGCCAGACCCGGAACAACTACTTGTAGGTCATACAAATATTTGTTCCGTGCGGGAGTCGAACCCGCGACACGCAGCGCAGCAGTCAACAGCTTAACCACTGCGCCAACCATGCAGTCAAATTATAAAATTCATTTATCATGTGTATAGTTTAGCTTGCCAATTTAAAATAACCTCGTAATATTGAAATAGTACAACATAATCACAAAAAAGAACGTCGGCTGTCAAATGACGTAAATTAATATTGTGTGAATAGAAGTCATAAAGCACACGAAGCCCTCCGCATCCAATATAACAACGCATTCAGAGCGCTGATGGGGCTGCCGTGACATTGTAGTGCCTCGGGCATGTTCGCCGTCGCTAGCGTGTGACTGCCATTGGACATTTTGAGAATTGGACATTTTGGCCATTGGACATTTTGGCCATTGGACATTTTGAGAATTGGACATTTTGGGTATTTGGACATTTTGACACCGTTTGACATTTTGAGAATTGGACATTTTGCCCCTGAACGTATGCAACGATGCGTAAGCGAAGCGCGTCACTGGTACGCAGAGTTCGCGGCAGCTCCAACAGCGTGATGGTGATGATAGCCGGCAGGCTCGACTGTCCATATATCAGACGCTGCAATGACTTGCACGTCACCTACAGTCGTCGGCTGTCAATATGAAAATGTTTTGTGTGGTTATTGTTTTGTGTTGTACCTATTGTAATGTAATGTATAATGTATTCAGTGTGTTCTAGTGTAAGATTTGTGCTATATTTAATTTCTGTGTATTAATGAGTCCTTGTTACTTGATAAATAAATGAATTATTATTATTATTATATGCAATCTCATACACAGTAAATAACCAGTAACCATTCTCACTCAAAGCTTGCTAATTAAGTGAAAAGCATTGCGTAGGTAAGTTATTTATGCTCGTGATTGTACAGCGAGTGCAAGCGCTGTCTCAAATGCTAGGTGGCCAGTTTGTGATCTCCGTGCCTACGTGTCAATGTATGCGTGTATTTTCACTTATTGAATTGAACATGAACGAATTTTACTTCTGCCGGCAGTCCCCATGTCTACCGATGTATTTTCTGTATGAAGCCAACCTTCTGTACCTGTCTATCCCGGGGCATCTCTTCAAATAGCCCCAAAGAGACTTGAACTGAAATAGAGAGATGTTTGTTGACGTCATGGCATTGACGTCAGGCGACCTTGGCTCGGACCCAAAAGGTTCGAGTTTGAATATCTCGTATTACAATATGGATTGTAATCTCGGAAGGGTGGAAAGGGAACTAAGGTGCTCGGTCATGTGCCTTTTGCAAGGAAGCGTTAGGCCCTTTATACACACTTGTTTTTCTTGCCGTGAAAAACTACGGTTTATTCACCGTGAGTAGGCTATGGATCACTATGGAAGCTTGTTGACAGAAACGTTTTGGAACGAAGTTCCTTATCGCGCGTTGCGGAAGGAGGCTAGACGGAAAAAATTAAGACCAAAAGTTGGAACGACACTTTTTGCTATAGTTGTAAGCCGTGCGGCGTGCGCGTGTTTCTCTCTCTCTCTCTCTCTCTCTCTCTTTGAACTTCGTTCCATCCGGGTGTCTCTTGACACCTCTCAAGTTTTTTTCTACGGCGAGGTTTTTAAGCCGTACCGGGAAGAAATCGTGCCGTGTACTTTGTTCTTAGCCTATGTGAAGTGAATATATGATGGTCATGCTAATGTTATATGGGTAAATTTTATGGTAGTAGATAATTATTTCGTGAAATGGTTAATGATTATGGGTTTTTTCTGGCAACAATCTATCATCGTCTCTTACAGTTTGGACCGAAACTTAGATCTGTGACTTTCTGATCAACTGCTTCTTAATCCACAATTTCATCCGATTCTCACTTATCAATTTAGGTTTTTAATATGAATAGTCCGAAATTCTGAATAGGTTAAACATTCATCACAATAATCTTATTGCACCAGCCATATTTGTATACATCCTGTATACTTGTAAATGTACATAATATATTAAGTAAACTCGTATATATTTTAGTGTTAGCTTGTATATTGTATTTAAGATTTTTCATACTGAATTGGATGAACACTTACAATGTCATACTAATTCCTAAGCCATATTTGGAACACCAAACATTTTATAACACACCGTGCTAAATTGGCGGCCATTTTGTTTTGGAGGTGTGCTCCAAAACAAAATGGCCGCTAATTTAGCACAGATACACAACGTATCCACGAGAGAAACAACTTATGTACCTACATGGATCTAATTAGGGACTTGTACATGCCCGGAGGACGAAACAAAAACTTCGACGGTACACTAGTTATTGTTGTATTCGCAGAAAATTATTAATTAGGCCAGCGAGCCTTGCTTACCGACGCAGAAAGTTTGCTTTGACAAATATTTAAGAAGAATTGTTTGCTTAGTATTACGTGAATGTTGATATAGTTAGTGTACCAGTGTTCTTATTGTTCTTGAAGGAAATGAGAATGGCTTTTTGTTAGGTACCGTTTTGTTGAGTAGGTTCTGTGCCTAGATTGCCCCCTTGGCCTGGTGGTCGAAAGGGCGATTGCTGAGCGTAGGGTTCTGAATTTGATTCCCAGGTCGGGCAAAGCATTACCTATTGGATTTTTCCATTAGGAATTTCTCAGTAACAGACCGGAGATTGGAAGTTGGCGATGTGGTTGGTCCTGCGCCTGATCTCTATCCGGTTGTGTCGGATCGCGTGCCTTCCTATCGGACTATGCGAGTGAGGGAAGAGAGAGTAAACCTGTATCTGCGCACACACTTGTACACTATAATATCTCCAGCGCCGAAGGCTAGTCTCTGTTGAGATTGGCCGTGGCCGAAACACGGCCTGGAGGACTATTTCTATGTCAAATTTGGTTAGCTGATAACAATCTAAAGTCTATCCAAAGGATGAAAGGGCAGTCAAAGAGCCTAAGGCCGTTATTCCTTTCACTGTCGCACAACTGTCACACTACAAGTGTAAGATAGAGACAGGAATATGTCTTACTCAAAGCACGAGCTAAGTAACGGTTAAAGCATAAACAGCTTATAATGTTCCCACAGCTGGGACACAGGCCTCCTCTCGGTGAGAGGGTGCTAATAACGAAGCTTCCCTTTTATAACCGACTTCTAGAAAAGGAGGAGGTTCTCAATTCGGATGTTTGTATTTTTTTTTGAAGCCCCTTATTAGCACTATACATCGCACAATAGATTTAATTGCTACATTATACGCTGTCCATTAAGTTAACCGTTTTTTGACAGCTGTCTTAAAACGTACATAGGTATTCCGGATTACGTAAAAGTTAACTTTAAAATGCTAAATAAAATAAATATATAAACTGCCTTATCTTATGAATTATCTTATTTATGGCTTCTTACAGACATTATAATACCGTACGTGTATCAATCAATGTATTGTGTGTTGCTGCAACCACTAGTTCCCTCTGTCAAAAAACGGTTTAGTCATATCTAATGGCCAGGGTATAACTACCTATTATTAGATAAAACAATAATGATATAAGTGAAAGTTATTATAGTTGTTTAATTGAGTTAAACTAACTTCCTCTATTTGGAAGTTTTGGCGGCACCTCCGAAATATACGTCATGCTAAGGTGATTTGAAAACTTATTAGATAGCCCCAAACTACTGTTTCCTTGTTGTCGTACCGTTCAGTATAATATACTAATGTTGGTGTTCGTAGGTAGCTGGAGAAGGGTATTTTGGCGATTGGCCAAAGTCGGTACTAACGATCTTGTTATTTCAATACATTTCACAAAGAAATTGCATAAAATGTTACATCAACAGCGTCCCCCTGTCATTGTCAAGCGTACAGTCCGTTTACAGTTATTTTACCACTTACATCAGCAACCTTATTGTAACGGCAATAAAGTTCACAATGATTTTACCGGAATTATCAATGGCAGCAACCGAACAACCACCTAATTGCAATGATTATAAAGATCACTGTACGACGCAGCTCCAGTAGAACAATTTCTGTGAATACTTCATGGAAATAGTTGTACTACAGTCCGTTCACAGTCATTTTATCTCTGACAGCAGCAACATAACAGCAACCTTATTGTAACGAGGATAAAGATCACAATGATTTTGACACACTTGTCAGTGGCAGCGAGCCAACATCAACCTTATTAGAATGAAAATAAAGACCATTGTGATTTGGACAGTGATGCAAAATCAGAGGTACTGTACCTACATACCTTCTTAGTCAAGCACAAAAAAAATATAATAAAACCTGACATTTATATGTAATCATCTCCCATAAGCACACAATATTTGCCAAAACGACACGGATTTAAAAAGTAACTGCCTGGCTCGTTTTCGATTTGCTTCCCACAATAAAAAGTTAATGAAAATCGTTACATCACACGTAAAAACATGCTCCTCCAGGAGTAATCTACCAACAAAATTATATAAAGGTGTATAGTAGAAGGTTCGGCAAGAAGAAGCAAACATCGAAAGAGACACGAATATAAAAAATCTACGTGTTAGAGCAAGACAGGTAGTGTTATTTGACAAGCAAG
This sequence comes from Apamea sordens, assembly GCA_945859715.1. Taxonomy (NCBI): domain Eukaryota; kingdom Metazoa; phylum Arthropoda; class Insecta; order Lepidoptera; family Noctuidae; genus Apamea; species Apamea sordens. The sequence continues at coordinate 7,636,239 of OX244002.1, forward strand.
GTTAAGGGGACATCTTGAGGTGAGCGCTCGATCTTGGAACAGTGAGGTTATTTCATAATAGGTACATACGTATTACAGGATTCAGATCGATCCCAATGATGGAATTAAGACAGATGGGCTACGTTTTAAATAGGTACATACAAAAGTAATTCAGCGATTGAAAGGTCAAAACAAAATAGATGAGCTGGGATAAAAGTTATTTTGTCATTTAACTGCTGCTGCATTTATTTGGACTGCTGCGCTGCGTGTCGCGGGTTCGATTCCCGCAAAGAACAAATATTTGTAAGTCCTACATGTATTTGTTCTGATGCTGGGTGTTTTTCTATCTATAATATGTATGTATTTACAAAAAAAATATGTATATAAGTAGTTTATCAGCCATCTTGTTACCATAACACAAGCATTAGGTTGCTTAGCTTGGGACTAGATGGCGCTGTGTGAAAGGTCCAGGGATATTATTATTATTATTTAAATGTCAAAGCTCAACTAGCGAAGTACGAATTTAAACACGAGTTATTTCTATCTGTGGGTAATTGTCCTGACTGCTACAGAGAAGTAGTATATTTTCATTGCCGTTCCTAGTTGGTAGTATTTTATACATTAGGTTAATTTAAAAAATCTGGCATATGACTATGTACCTACCTAGACATCATCATCATCATCTAGCCTTTTCCCAACTATGTTGAGTCAGCTTCCAGTCTAACCGTATGCAGCTGAATACCAGTGTTTTACATGACGCGACTTCCCGTCTATCTTCCACAATCCAGTTACTGAGTAATGCGATACCCCATTGGGAACACTGGTTGCCAGGCTTTCGAGCTTCTGACGACACGTAACGATGATTATTTACCTAGAAATACATATTAATTCTTTAAACTCACAATAGTACCTACAGATGTAGACTGAATGCCTAAGGATGCTTGCAGAAAGAAGCGGTTTCCCGGACAAGTTCGTACCTATCAGTGCGGGTGAAATAGTCCTTTATGCGCTAATACGTAAAGACGCAGGTAAAACATATAACCGTTTCCTCCCGAAGATCAACCTGCAGAGATATGTATATATCGGGATTCGGGCCCGAAAACCTGCTTCTTTATGCAAGCACACTTAGGCATTTTTTTAGACACTATTTACACAAAAAATGAGCCTTTTCCAGGCTTCCAAAATTAATTTTCCCTTTTAAACCCAATCTAAAACAATTTACCCGGGAACCTGTTAAAATTCCAATTATAAATAGTTGTACAAAGAAAGCACGTTTAGATTACAAATCGCTTATTACAAACCGGGCAGCAAAAATCAATTGAATCCGGTCCGACCGTAATCAGAGAACAAAAAACAACGTCTTTCTAAAGAGTTTCCTTTAATATTCAGTTACGAGTTCTGGGGATCCCTTCAGATATTAGATAAACGGTGAAATTTTTAACAGTTTCAATTATTCATTTGTGAATATTTGAGAGGCCTTCCAACGCTACGTCTTCCAATACGCGGTCGCCACTCCAGAACCTTTCGGCCCCAACGACCATCTGTTCTGCGAGCAATGTGCCCTGCCCACTGCCACTTAAGTTTGGCAATTCATCCCGACGACTTTGTGAAGGCAGCAGGAAGCCATTGGATGCGAGAAGCATAGAACCGGTCAAAGTGGAGGTCCTTGGGGGAGGCCTATGACCAGCAGTGGACGTCTTTCGGCTGAACTGATGATGATGATTAAGGTTTTTATAGGCGAAATTTACTTGGAGTCTCTTTGAAAGATAAAATCAGGCATAAATCCGGAAAAGAATCGGAGTTACCGGCCATAGCTAGCAGAGTAAGCAAACTGAAGTGGCAGTGGACTGGCCATGTTTGTCCAAGGACCGATGGCCGGTGGTGCAGATGAGTCCTAGAGTGGAGACCGCGTTTCAGCAAGCGTATTGTGTGACGCCCCCAGCTAGATGGACCGATGACCCAAATAAGGTGGTTGGGACGGACTGGCTGCGGAAGGCAGAGGACAGGTTGTTGTGGCGCAGTCTGGGAGAGGCCTATGTCCAGTGGACTGCGATAGCCTGAGTTGATTGATTAAGGGGGAGTTTTTTGTTCTCTTGTATATATTTATAATTATTCAGTCTCTGAAGAAGGAAGTTATGTTCAGTAAAGAAAACTTCCGTTATGTTATGATTATGAGTTCGTTACATTTGTACGGAACTCTCGGTACAAAAGTTTAATATTTGTTGAGTTTTGTGAATGAATTGAACGCTAGCGGCAGCCCGCATATAGCTTCTAAATATTCATGGGTCCGGCGAATGAAAACCATAAATTTCTGAAAGTGCAAGCGAGTTGCGGAGACCGCGGCCGCTCGCGAAAGTTAACGAGGTCCACTAACACACACGACGGGTTGAAAAAAACATTAACGATATCAGAAATGGAATTTGCAAGAGCTTTAATCCTATTTTACTAATATTATAAAAGTTTGTATGGATGGATGAATGGATGGATGCTTGTTACTCTTTCACGCAAAAACTGGCACACAATTGCTTTATAACCAGGATTAACATATAGGATATTTTTTATCCCGATATTCCCACGGGATCGAAACGTATGCGGGTGAAACCGCGGGGCACAGCTAGTTTAACAACAAAGTATTGGAATGTACAAATAATATTTTATCCTATAAAAGTTAGTTTGCGTCATTCGCAGTTTGTGCAAAAAGGATTATTTAATATATCGAATTAAGTGTATTCGTTAAACTTGTTTATTTGGAGCGTTCATTCGCTACTGATGCAATGGATGTGTTACAAATTGGACTATCGCTTTTATTTCGAAATGTATTTGTCAAAAATTATTTGTCATATCGAAACTCGATAAATGTAGAGCAGGGATTGTCGGAGTGCATAGTTGTTCGCCCAATCTGTGATTTGATACGTACTGCTTGTGGAGAGAAAACCCCCCTCTGTAGAGGAAAAGTAGTAAAGAAGGGTTATTGTAGATAAAGGAACAACAAATCAAATCAAAATATTTTATTTCACATAAACCTACATGGGCACTTATGAAACGTCAGAAGCTAGGTGCATGGTTACAATTAATATCATTGGTTACAATTGGTCGTTTCCTATGGAGAAGAGCCAGCAAGAAACTCCACGGTTACTCTTTTAAAAATAATTGGCTTTTACAATGTTTACATACCATTACGCCTGTATTTTTTGTTAGGCGGAAATGTACCTATAGCACCCCCCTACTATTTTCTTAGTATACTGTGTGTCAAAAGCAAATCTCGAAATAACATCTAGGTATAATTAAACGTAGCATTACACTTTGATTTAATCCTACTTAGAATATATTGTAACCATACAAATTCACATATATTTAACGATTATTACCCAACAACATTAAACTACACACCCAAACATACAATTCGAAGATAAAACGCAGAACAAATAAACCTTACGCAACCACGGAACAGTGGCAATGTAAACATCGGAGGGTACAACGAACGAATTACGCAATGTATGTGCACACGGTCGTTTGGACCGCCTACAGCGTGTTTACAGTGGTAAACTGGATGGAAAACGAAATGACAAGCGAATCGATTGGCTGCAAATTATTGTTGAACTAGTGACAGCAGGCTTTAACTTTGACATTCACAAAGAGTTATGGAGTACGCTGTTTACATATTCGTTGTTCGTGATGATTGTCATTGGTTCGGTAGTTTAAAAAAGAAATGATAATCATCTATCAAATTTAATTATAAATTCATTTTACATTTTTTTTATGGGAATGGAATGGAAAATGGGTATGTGAATTACTAACTTCTTTCCAAAACTTCGTGTGAAATTTCTTGTTTTAAAACTTAAAATATATCCTATGACACTCGGCAATACTGTAGCGGAATCGGATCAGTATTTCGAAAGATTACCTCTTACGTACAAACTCACAAAAATCTTTTTAAAATATTACTAGCTTCTGCCAAAGGCTTCGCCCGCGTGGATGTCGGAAATTATCCCACGGGAACGTGCTACCGGGATAAAAAGTAGCCTATGTAAAATTTGGGAAAGATAGATGGCGTCCCGGGGAAGGCCCCTGGACGCCATCTATCTCCTTGCCAAATTTTATCAAAATCCGTTCAATGGTTTAGACGTGAAAAGGTAACATACAGACAAAGCTACTTTCGAATTTATAATATTATTTTAAGTATATAAGTATGGATTAGTAGAGTTTTTAAATTTTATTATTAATTATTATTAAAAGCCTGTGATGTCCCACTGCAGGGCAAAGGCCTCCCTACACTCTTTCCACTTCTCACTGTTTAAAGCTTCTGAGGACCAGTTCTTGTTGAAGGCGTCCAGCTCATCCCGTCATCTCCATCTGGGTCTGCCGCAATATCGCTAGCCATTAAGATGGACCCATTGGTCGTCTGAGAAATTAAATTAAAAATCTCATTTTTGTTGATGCAGTGCGATTTTGTAACCATCTCACCGTGAAAATTTTAGTGAAGTGAGCGTGGAGTGAGCTGTCATTACAACTCATGCTAGGGATTGACACTATTGACAGCTCACTCTAAGCTCACTTCATCTAACTTTTCACAGTGAGATTTGTACAGAATCGATCGGCTGTTGTTATACCAATTTTTCTTTTAAACAAATATGTACCTAATTTTAGCAAAGATTTTAAAGGAGAACAAAATATGCGAACTTAGTTTATCTCTTCTATTTAAATGACTAATTCTTCAACCTTCGGCTTTTACGAACTTGATGAGGGTCGGTAGGTTTTAGACAAATCATTAGGGTTTTGGCGTTAATATAGCAAGGGAGTTGTTGGCCTATCTATAATCTTTGAACTTAGTTCTTCTAGATGTATTAGCCGAAAAATCTGTGAAATTCTAGATCAATATTTACACTTTTGATGAATGAAAATTGATCGCGAATTTTTTTGAACTTTTCTTTTTTTCGTTAAGCAATTAACAGTACTTATTCCATCTATATCCAAAGTATGTTATATATTTTATCTGATCCACAGCACCTCCTAGAATCCTAGATAAATCACAAAGTCTGTCATAATTACATGTCGTAGCTAACAAGCACAGCTCGGATCGACGGCCATAATTCACTATGACCACTTAACGATTCCTTACTTCGGAACCACGGCTATTCCTTAGCTAATCCCGCCAATCTCGCGTTCACGTCGCGCGGTTTCGTTCACTGTGTCATAGAGAATAAGGCCGGTTGTAATTCTGCAATTCGAACATGACATAGGTACATACACACATCGGCGGCATGTCCAAATTATCACTGGTCGTTATATTACGAGTGTAAACCAGCAACTTGATTTCATTCGCCAACGGTCCCAGTTGGCGTCGGTCCAGAACTTCTTATTCAATCAATATGTCACCGTTTTATACAAGGGTAGATTTTGTTTTTTATTAAGTTAATTATGTACGAGATAATGTGGGGCTATTGATCAGATTCTACGTAATGAGCAATGTAAAAGGGCTATTAGATCACTGGATCCTGCTTCAAGCAGCTCTGACCGAAATTACAGTTATGAGAATTTATTATACAGACGTCAGCAGGTCAAGCTACCCGAAACTGTCAAATTTTCCCAATCAACTTTGAACCTTAATGCTTTAGCGATAAAGTTGAAAATCTATTAAATAAATTTGACAGATTGTAGTAGTTTGATGTGCTGGCGTCTGTACCTTCTAACAAAAACAAGTGAGAGACTGTAAGAGCAGTGGCTCTGCAGAGCGATTTTGTAACCATCTCACCGTGAAAACTAAGGTGAAGTGAGCATGGACACTACTACTATTGACAGCACACTCTAAGCTCACTTCACTTAACTTTTCACGGTGAGATTTTTACAGAATCGTTCGGCAGTAGCAACAACCGCGACTTACGAGTTGTAGGTCGTGGTTTCTAACCCAAGCAAGCACTTTAATTTGTGTAAATTACTTCATCACCACTGCTCTCAAAAAACGGTGAAGGAAAACATCGTGAGGAAACCGATATGTCCTAGAGCTAACAATTCGAAGAAATGTGACATCTGCCAAGCCGCACTCGGCCCGTGTGGTGGATTATGTTTCACTCTCACTACCCTGAGAGAAGGCCTGTGTCCCAGCAGTGCGAACATTATAGGCTGACCTGCACCCTAATTGCGTAACACACGATCAATCGTAATCGGTTTCATTTTGACAGTTCAACAACATTCATTGCGTTATTTACGCGTTGAGCAGTCAAATTTTTCGAACTCATGAAGTAATGGATTAGCAATTTGCTTCAAAATGATTCTGATTCCGATTGATTGTGTGTTACGCAATTAGGGTGCTGACTAGCTTCTGCCCGCGTGGATGTTGGAAATTATCAAACGGGAACATGCTACCAGGATAAAAAGTAGGTATGTTCTTCCCCAGAATGCCATCTATCTCTTTGCCAAATCAGAAGTTCAGTGGTTTAGGTGTGAAAATGAAACATACAGTTTCAAGTTCAAATCTTCCCCTTAAAAATCGAATTACCCCTTTTTGCCCCGTCAAGGGTCAATTTTCGACAACTTTACATACTTATTATTAATTATTTTCTGTCAAAAGTATTATTACTGAGTTTCGAGTTGATTGGACCGCGCATTCAATTACTTCCACACAAACTTCTTCTTTGAGGGTTACTTTTGAAAAACTTATAATAATAAACTTTATTACTTACTTAGGCGAGTATTCTTGCCAAGTTTCAAGTTTATTAACTCAAGGAATAAGATTTTTCATACAAACAAAATCCCCCCATTTCACCCTCTTAGGTGTGGAATTTCGAAAAATCCTTTCTTAGTGGATGCCTACTCTTCACGAAGAACACATCCTCCAAATTTCATGTCTCTAGGACCAGCGGTTTAGGCTGTGCGTTGATATATCAGTCAGTCAGTCAGGACTTTGAATTTTATTATAGGCTGATTATGTTAACAAAAAAACTTAATGTTGTCACAATCACATCAGTTGTCTGTATGTCTGTTGTGTGCATAGTGTTGCGCTTCGTCTTCGGGCAGATCACAAAAATACCTACTTATAGTGTTGGTTGGGGCACCCACAGCACCAATTTCATCTTCATTGAAACCGTTCGGTAGTGGCCTTGTCTGTCAGTCGGTCCTGAAACTGTTAGTTAACAAGATCATATATCATTAGCATATGACAGGTCATGTATTATTACTACACATTCAATTCAATGACTCAAAGAAAGTTAAAGTTGCCGCCAGTCTCTTGGATACATTATCAGCTGTTGACCTTGACAGCGATGTGGAGGAATATTTCGACGCAATATTTTAGTTTTTTAATAGTTTTAGTTAGTATAGGATATTATATTTCAATTTTAATAATTTGTAGTTTATTTAGTATTAGAAGTTTGTAAGGACTTATTATAGACCTTCTGTTCTGCTTATTAAATGATTTACTAAATAAATACAAAAAAATTAAAGTTAAAAAAATATTTTAGAATTGTCATTGTCTTCATTCAGAATTCATTCATTCTTTTAACTTCCAAGTAACGCAAAATTCATTCATTCTTCTAACTTCCAAGTAACGCAAACGATTGTGATAGTAAACCCCTCCGAGGGAAGGCTACGTAAGGCTGATAACGCATCAGCTAGCCAGGTTGTAAAGACAGCTGCGATAGCTAATCTGATGGCCTCGTCCGACTGTGCCACTCAATTCTATACGCCATGTTTTCTACGGGTTATTGAGCGGGTTGCTTTGATAGCCGCTGGTGTATTTACAGCCTTATTTTATACAGGCTGTGTAAATTGTTGTGCATTTATTTCAGTGATTAATGTGTAACCGATAATATTTTGTTGATCGGGTCAATGGGTTGTTCTTTATACGGCGTAAATACTTTTTTGTTATCATCATTTATATGTCTGTTAACTTCTTGTTCATTGAATCTGTTTACTTAATATAATAAAGCTGAAGAGTTTGTGTGTTGGTTTGTACGCGTTAACCTCTGAAACTACTTGTCGGATTTAAAAAAATATTTCTGCATTTGATAGCCCAATTCTTGAGGAAGGTTATAGGTTATTTAACATCACGCTACGGCATTAAGGAGCCGATAAAAATGAAAAAAGGTCAGACAGTACGTTTAGAAAAAACCAAGTAATAGGGCGGGCGGGTGATTCGATGTGCCGCGGTGGGTCAAAAGCTAGTACAATAATAAAATGCTCGTTATTTCTGTAAAATATACAGCAATCAAAGCTGAAAATTGATCACCTCATAACAGCGGCCAACAAACAACTTGTAACTTAAACATAACAAAAAAACAAAAACTTAAAAATTCTGATGACCTACGGAATGACCCAAATGTCAAAAGCTGGCGGCAAGCCAGAATGTGTTATCTACTAGGGAGTGAAATACTAGCCGTTCCCAATTTTCACTTTTTAATTACCAAACTCTTGACTTTGATGTTTGACAACGGTGCATTGTATAATTATTATTTTTTTCCGTGCTGTAACCACTTGACCCGGTTATCAAGAACTTTTCCAATTGACGCTTGAGTGGAGAGTATTTCGGATTCACTTTTTATTTTGACTAACATGGGGTAAGATGAAACGAAATAAAAATACTTACCTAAGAATCTTGAAAGGATTTTTGACATCAACAAAAGGAAAATGTGTCGGTTCTTGTTATAAATATCAACAAAAAGTTTTAAGCAATTTATTTTTATCACAAAGGAATCTATTTTAGGCATTATATTTATAAAAAATCAAATATAAGTCTATTTAGGTTTCTAAAAATAAGTAGATATCGACCTACTTATTTTTAGAAACCTAAATAGACTAAAAAACTAATAGACTAAATCCATTTTAAGTATCTATTTTCGTACAGATTCAGAACCAACCAACTGAATAGGTACCAAGATAATCAAAACCCTAGGCAGAACCCTTACAACAACTACCCTTACAGCATAACCCTGTACCAACACCAATAAAAGTTTTCCCTAAGCCCGTTATTATTCGATATTCATGACACAATTGTGAATTCGAATCCCGTATAAACACGTTTATTCCTAAGCTACATACACACATTTGAAAACGCTCACAAAACGGGCTTAAGGTGTGTTCAAATGAATAAAAAAGCGGAAAAAATAAAATGGGGAAATAGGGCAGGGGCGCTCTATTGCTCCTTTCCACGAAATCAAAATCCATCGTCGCTAAGCTTTCTATATACATTTATTATTGCGCCACTTCCCCTTAGCTTTTGTATTTTAAATCACGAGGTATAATCAGAAAAAAAGGAAAAAAAAAAGCAGAAAATATCAGCCTTCCTATTCTGTATGGATTGCTGGATCTTTGATCGATGTAACTGCTTTGATTAAGGATAAGAACGTTGTGTGTTTAATATTGAACGCGAAACAAGGGAATAAAGAAACATAATCATCGTTATAATTTATAATAAATCTTCTTTCGCTTCGCAATTTGAGTCTGACTTTCTTCCTGTTGTGCTGGCGTGTGTACATTATATAGGTACATACCTACCTATATTATGTACACACGTCAGCAGATCATGCTACTTGAAACTGTCAAATTTTCCCAATCAACTTTCAACCTTAATGCTTTAAAGATAAAGTTGAAAATCTATTAAAGAAATTTGACAGATTGTAGTAGGTTTATATGCTGATGTCTGTACAGTACTTATAAATGACTCTGCCTACACCTATATCACGTCCTAGTTGACCTAGCCAGGGAGACAAAGAGGATATTACTAACCGAAGTACTACCTGACCTCCTAGTAAAGAAAGACCCAACCTTTTTGAACTACAAAGTTATACCTATCATAAAATATGATATTAAATACAGGCAACCTACAAGTCCTTTCACACTTCTCAATAGCTTTATATTACAGGATTGAAAGAAAAATATCGGTGGTATTTCCCGCACGAGAAGCAAGAGTGGTTCCAAAGAAAATAGGTTAATACGGCACTCGAAGGCGATGGGCTTACACGCTATTGCCAACTTTGTCATTCAAGTATCGCTCTAAGCTCCGTTTAACACAACAACCAGCACATTTTAAAGGGACGTTTAATTTTATTACACAGATTAGAAATGTTCTATAAAACTCGATGGTAATCACGATAGGGTGCTGCGGGCAATTGCGCAATTTTGACAGTTCAACAGTGTGTTACGCAATTAGGGTGCAGCACCCTAATTGCGTAACATCAGTATAACACACAATCAATCGGAATCAGAATCATTTTGAAGCAAATTGCTAATCCATTGCTTCATAAATTCGAAAAATTTGTCTGCCCAACACATAAATAACGCAATTAATGTTGTTGAACTGTCAAAATTATTATTATTTATTTATTTATTTATTTACTTTTAAGAAGGCTTACAGACTAATTACAAATAATAGGCAACAACAACACATTATCAAATTGCTAATAACAAGCCTCCACAGTTATATAAAATATTGATTACTTAAAGCTGAACAATTAAAGTACATTGTGTGCATAGGTAAGTAAGTTACGCTAGTTTTATTTATTTAAGTATTTATATTGCTACATTTATGAGTTTAAGAACCATTAGCTGGCGCATCATTCACAAAAAAACGATTTGGCTAAGAGCGTCCTTGCTGTACTTATCTTAGTACAAAATAAGTCAATATCAATAAATGAAAGCGATTCCGATTGATAGTGTGTTACGCAATTAGGGTGCAGGGTCTATGTAGATTTTGTTGATCGATAATTTGGTGTGCCTACTACAGTGTTTTCTATTCTGTGCCGAGATTTTTGTATACCTTTAGAGAATTTGAGGCGGAGTTAGTGTATCAAGACAGATAGATAGGTAGAATTTTACAAGGGGTGACACAATGGACGGTATTATCGCTAAAGAGATCTTTAAAAGACCACTTTTGGATGGTTAAGGCACAAAGGAGAGACAGTACTGCGGGTAGTCTGTGGTGTACCATTAACATATTATACAGTAAATACATAAAACATATACTTACCTAAATAAATATATACAACAATAATCATAAAACAAATGCAAAAAACATAACAATTACCATGATGATGAACTTTGAGTCTTATCATAAACGGGATAGTTATATGCAAACCTGTGAAAGTTATTACGAACCCAGGTTACTGTGACCTGGTTTATTTTTTCGGGAGTAAAACCTTCGAGGAGTACTTGGCTGCCAGCGTTTTAAAAATTGGACGTGCTTACAGCTCCTCAATTGTTTCTCTCGACACTCCAACCTTTTGTCGGGATCCACTATATGACAGAGAGTACTCAGCCATTTTGTAAACTCTTTTGTTTTAAAATGTACTCGAGATTTCGTTTAGGTGAGTATACTCTAGAATATTTTCTCGAGCATTTCCATGAAATGTAACGTTCTTATGAATGGTAAAATACAGGCAAAATGTCAGTTTCCAATAGCATACCATGTAATGTAACGTTCCTGCGAATGCTCGACGCTGCGTTCGACGTAATGCTTACGGCGAGTGAGCATTTACCTGTAACATTTCTTTGTACCTTGCGTTCATTGTTGATGATTGTGCGTTCCTGAACGCTCGTGCTGTTGCTCGAAAAAATGTTACTCCTATACGCTCTTTGTTTTTAAAATCAGGTTGTAACAAAACATCGAGCGCCGTGTTCGAAGTGGGAAGTGTGTGTGTGTGAAGTGGGATTAGATAAAATTATAAAACGGTGTATGCTCGATGTTCTGTGACAAGTAAATACTCTGACCTATACACACCTTTTGAAGACTGTAGAATAAATCCTCGATCGAAATAGATACACCTTTTTTCGTTAATTCTGCAGAAGGCACTGACCGGAGCTGACTCACATAAGTACTCCATCTTATTAAAACCCAATTTACATACATGAATATTATTATTGTATCCCACCTACACAAAACACCTTACCCAAACAGAAACCGGTTACATTACATATATTATTTATCGTTTTTATGGACACTGGGGCAATATATCTTTCAAATCTTCTAATTATAAGCTAATTTTGTGTCTAGTCACTATTGTGAAAAACTTACTTGTCGTCCTGGAAAAGAAGAGGACGACTCTTTTGGGTATTACGTCCACTGCTGGACATAGGCCTACCTAAAATATATTCTCCCCTCGTCAAGATATATTGTCAAAAACTTCGAAAATAATTCGCCCCCTTCTGGGGATACCCAGAAGGGGGCGAGGGGGGGGGGGTATCTCCTATCTTTTACGATAGTAAAAGACAGTAAATGTGATAAGTCTAGGAGATACTAAAAGTAAATATAATCATAATGCCAATAGAGATATCTGGTGAAGAATAATGAAGATGATGATGACGATGCCTTCTAGCCGGTTCCGGTCATAGTGACAGCATTCAATGACTTTTTAGGGTGGCTGAGAGCTTCGGTAAAGGATAGATCCCATATGTTGCACCTACCATGTTTTGTCTTTGCATCAACTTAAGGTTGACTGGTAGAAAATACGTCAGACATTAAGCCCGCCTTTGTACAGTCACGAGCAAAAGTATGTATACACTCGGCTTTATTCAAAAGCGATTTACACTTTTATTTTTTAATGAAATTTTATGTTGTTACGAACATAGCATTTTCGAACCCATAGGTTTATGTGATGTGTCGTATTTCAACGTTGCATACGTTATTTCACGAAACAATCGCAATTGAAAGTTGCCAAGTGTTGACATATTGGTCGTACAGTATTTTTTTTTACTTGTGCATAAAGTTTTAATAAGTAAATAAATAAATGTCTGAATAAAAGAAGCCAATTCAAAAATTTACCGTACAAAAAATAAAATAGGACCAAAAATAACGATATTTACTTTAAAAACATGTGCGTCCATTGCAGTCACTAGATCGAGGTTCGAGTTTTTGAAGTAAGCTACAGAACAGCACAACAGTACAACGCGAACTTTATAGTCGAGTCGTGTCCTTGATCTATGACTAATAGATATTGTGTCCCACACTGACGTGTTCGGCAAGCCATCCATTAATCAATTCGCGATACACTCGCAGCTTCCTCGACTATTCATTACATGGATTTGCAATTCATACATGTATAGTGTGTACGGGTTATAGAACTTGATATTCGATTAGAATTGTACAGTGGGAAAAGTGAAATACGTGTGCGAGTTATGCATTGTGTGAGGCGTTTTAGGAATGGGTGAGTTACAACAGCTAACTAATGAGGTAGTGTTTTTTTTCAATATGAGGTGGCTCTCCTACGAGTGGAGATGCTTCCCGGTTTCAGAATTGCGAGTTGGAGACGTAGAATCTCCAGCATTCTTTAATGTAGTCCGTGAAATTTAAAATCTCATACATTTTTACAAAGAAATTTTGTATACCGCGGGCTTTCATGCTTAACGCTAAAGTAGAATTTGATCGGTTCTTTGATCCTAACTTTGAGTTCAGAAATAGAGTGTGTATCGTACGCCTGACGCGGCATTGTCTGACCACCTCGCTAGCACCTAGCTGACTGGATAGTAATTTTACCAAGGCATGAGGTATTCTCACGTAGGTTGCGTGGTCCATTGAAAAGACTGAAGGCTTTTCCTGAAAGCTTTCCATAAGAATGAAAGTCTCGTTCGAGTGCTAAGATCTATAGAATCCTGATATTTATTCAGATTAGTGAATCCTGATGAGCATAAAATGTAAAAACACACATAATTTTTTATTACCTTTTTTATTTAACAAGTTCAATAGGTTGAGTGCCTAGCTTTTTAGTATTCATTTCTACGTTGATAATATTACGAAATGTATTTTTAGTTTCTTAGCTTTGTTCTTTTTTTGTGTCAATACTTTGTTGTTCACTGTTCTGTTTATATAATTTAAGACTTGTAATTGGCTGAAGGAAAACATCGAGGAAACGTTTTAGAACAAAAAAAATCGAAAACATGTAACATCTACCAACTGGGCCCGCGTGGTGGATTACGGCCCATTCCCTCTCACAGAGAGGAAGCCTGTGTCCCAGCAGTGGGAATATTATAGGCTGATTATGTATGTTATATTAATTGGCTGACAGCTACATGTACAGCAGTGCGATTCTGTGACCATCTCACCGTGAAAACTTAGGTGAAGTGAGCGTGGAGTGAGCTGTCATTCCAACTAATACTAGGGATTGACACTATTGACAGCTCACTCTAAGCTCACTTCACCCAACTTTTCACGGTGAGATTTTATACAGAATCGATCGGCTGTTTTTATTCAAAAGAGCTTAAATAAATAAATAATTATTAACATAGAGAACCTGTTTGAGGTACCTCTATTAAACGCATCAATTTCCTTTAGAGAATCAGAAAATCTTTCGTCCAATACCTTATTGAATATATATTCATACCTCTGAGCGATACTGAGGAATAATGTTTTATTTCATATCCCGGGAGGAGCATCGGGCTTTTCGCTATAAAGAAAATTGCTATAAAGATTCCTTTTTCTTTTCCGGGGGCGTTATTTTTTGTACAAACTTTATCACCACCTGTCACATGACTGCAATAAGATTGGGTCGCAAACAAAGTACTGAAGAGTTTCCGCCAGGGCCGCGGGCTGTTCGAAAGAGATACCGTGGCCCCTGGCACAGGCAACTGAAGGAACACGGGTAGGTTTTAGTCAGTAAAAGTCTGACACGCCCTTCCGCTCAGCCCAGAGCGGGAGAGGTCATTTGATGATTTCCCACCCAAAAAAAAAGTACTGAAGAGTTTTGCGAGGTTTTTTCGATACGGAAATGAATGACGGATTTTTTTTATACGACCCAAACTAAGATGATTTCTCAGGGTGAAATTGATGCAGTATTTTAGTCTTCATAACAACTATTTATAAAGCTGAAAGTGAGCATTATTAACTTAGATTTTATTACTTTAAAAAAGAGTGATAATGAGGCCCAGTTGCAGTTATTGTTATCTACACAAATAAAATTGAAGTGTCTGTTTGTAATGTCATAATAACAGCTTTTTACTTAATGTATTTGAAAGCATAAACGGTACTCATAAAACAAAAAAAAAATTTTTTGTCCTGTCTGTTTGTCCGGCTAATCTCCGAAACGGCTGGACCGATTTTGACGGGATTTTCACTGGCAGATAGTTAATGTTAGGTACGAGGAGTAACTTACTTACTTACCTGGCTTACTTTAATTTTAAAAAACAATTAGGGCACCAGGCAAAAAATAAAAACCCATTATTGTATTCTGACCTGTACGCGAACGAAGTCGCTGACAACAGCTAGTACAACATAAAACATAAAGTACTCTCATAAACATGTAGTAACAAGGAGTGCATACATAAAAATTTACATAATAAACGAATGAAATCACTGTACCAACATTCCATTTTATGTTAAACACTTAACTTATTAAAAACAAAGGTTCAAAAGCGTACCAATTTCCCACGAACAGTAATCCATACTGACCTAAATAGACACCCTTTGCGTTCCACCCTTTGGAGTTTTGCAATTACGGAAAATGATGCAACAACCTACAGAGCATACTGATGGCACTCCCATCTGCATATAGAAAGGCCGAATTTAAATATACTGCAGATTAATATTTTTGTGAGAGTTCTGTATTTTTGAGATAGGTCTCATGATACCTTGGCCTGTATCCTGCTTGAATCCTTAGTTTAAATTGTTATTTTTTTTAGAAATCTTTATGAAAATTCGGGCATTAAAGTTATTTTATTTATTTATAGTTAGTTAAAACGGTACAACATAAAAGACTTATATATTAATTAACATAAAAGACAATAATTACGTTGACAATAATATAACTTAAAACTAACATGGAACTGTGGACTCCCTTGCATACATTCTCTCACAGAACACCACACGCATATACGCATAATTTTAATCCATTCATCCGCAAACACATCACATTCAGGGTTAGCAGCCAGAAGGGCATTCAACACCTTTAGAGTACGACAGATTGGGGATTCGGTTCTGGCTACAGTTTTCGCTGGGAGTTGCGCAAAGTTGAAGAGATAACACTTCATTCTACTGTAAATGCATTGCCGATAAATATGTCAATAGAGCCGTGGTGGCCCAGTGGCAACGGCTACGACTTAATTGTAGGTCGTAGGTTCAAACCCTGACAGGCGCTTTACTTTGTGTAAGTCTTTTTATCACCACTGCTCTCAAAACGGTAAAAGAAAACATCTTGATGAAACGGCATGTCCTAGAACCAAAAGTTCGAGACATGGGACATCTACCAAACCGCATTGGACCCGCGTGGTGGATTACGGCCCACTCCCTCTTAAAGAGAGCAGGCCTGTGTCCCAGAAGTGGGAATATTATAAGGAAATAAAGTTGAAAAAATTATAGAAAAAAATGTATGTGAAAAACAACACTGGTCCGTAAAAATAAAGTTTAAAATAGCACTTTTTTGATAGACTTCTTTTTTCTGTAAACTTTGAGTTTTCAGTCAAAGTTTTAATTTTAACGTTGAAACTGCTTGAAAACTTCATTATGACCCATTTCAGTTACACTAGTATGTATCTACACTACACCACAACCTTCGTTTATCGTCTCGATATCACGCCGGTTTGGTAGCGAGACTGTTAGATTAATTGCTCTACATATCTAGGGGAGGGGCTCGTGGCTAAATAATAACAGCCGAAATGATCGATTGAAGATTACTACGCTTACTGACTTCGATTCGTAGATCCAACCATCTATTACATATCAAGACCCCTCCGTGTCTCGAAAAGTTCCCGTTAGTCCCGGCTGTATTTGTACATATTTGACAGTCGTTACGTATAGTCAGAAAGAATGCCCGAAAGACGACAACCAGTCTTATAAGGGGCATGTTTGCACCCAGTAACTGGGTTGTGGAGATCAGATAAGCAGTCGCTCCATGTAAAATACTGGTAATCAGCTGAATCTGGTTAGACTGAAAGCCGACCCCAACATACTTGAGAAAATGCTGGCCAGGTGAATATTGACATTTATCTACATACATTTTATTTGTATACAGGCGTGGTTGCAGCCCAACATTTTGGGAGGGTTTACCAAGTAGTAAGTTAGTAAGGCAAGTATATCATGCAGACTCTCGACAACTTGAATGATTTTGGGGGGGATCATGACTCCCACGACCCCCGACCGCGCCTGTTTGTATAGCATGTAGTTAGATGAATCGATTCTGATGAACCCTTTGGTATTTCAAATTAAAATTTTGCTCGGCGCAACTTATGAGCAGCTGCGATTTATCTTCGTTTTTGTACTTACTTACTTTTTTGTTTGCTATCCTATCATTATCTTGTATTAAGAATTAATCATTTCAAAAAACGTAATAATAGCGAATTGATTGAGATTAATAGACAGGAAAATTCCGCTCTAAAACAGTTTAAAGCAGTATTTCCCTGTGTATAATTTAGCTGGCGTAACAAGGCCAAGTAAAACATTGCTTATCGCTTACCTTTGTGTTATCCTCAAGTCAATAAAAGATGAAAATAACCAAGTGAACCTGGCTAAGTAACAATTCAGAGTCAAAACTGACAACAATTCAATTTATTCCTTATACCTTTCCCCAACGAGGAAAATACGAAACCATAAAGAATTCAACCCACGCCGCACAGTACAGTCAACGATAAAACTAGAAATTAAATTACTCAATCAGCCAGTACCTCGCATCCCTTCCACTTTAGGCAAGACTAAGTTGATTTAAACCTAATAACATTAAATTGTTTCCAAGAACTGTCCTGTTCTGGTTTGGAGTCTTTGGACTGGAGCCAGTGAGTGGTCGTCCGAAGTTGAAGACTCGACCGCATCTTGAATATCGATCGGAGTTATGCAACAACAGATGGTGGCTACTGTGGTGGGAACTGCCATGTCAGTAATGAATTTTTAGTAAGTAGTTAAGACTGTGGAATGTTTTGTTGTAAGGAATCCGGGCTTTGATAAATATCCTTTGATAGCTTCGATCAATAATGGTACTAGATTAAGGATCAGGAACAAAAATCAGTCGCTCAAGTGGCCACGTTTGCACACACGTAAACACCTACATTTCTTAGAAAAAAGTTTAATAATATTAACAACTTCAGTTTGTTATAAACCTTAATGCTTAAATATAAAGTTTAATTACCATTGCAAAATATATTTAAAAAGTCGCTTGAAAATAAAATCATTCTATTTTTAAATTTTCAGTCATTTATTCTAAAACTAGCTTCTGCCCGCGGCTTCGCCCGCGTGGATGTCGGAAATTTACCCACGGGAACGTGCTAACAGGATAAAATGTATGTGCTTCCCCAGAATGCCATCTATTTCGCGGGCCCTGTGTGGCTAATTACAATAGAAAACCAATTGTGTCTCATTAGTGGTGATTAAGAGGGTACCTATATGATATCTTTACCTAAGTACCTAATTAACTTAAAAAAAAAACTCAATAACAGAAAATTAAATACCTACCTACCTAAATAAACCTATTTCTGATGATAACTAATCTAAACTCAATAAATAAGCAAACTCCCTAAAAACTAATATCTATACGAATGACTAAACCTACCTAACAGTATTATAAAATAACCTACGGTCACTACGTACACTATCAAATATACTACCTATACTTTAAAATTAAAATCTATACCTACGACTCATATAAAAATAAACCTAAAAACTAAAAGGAATAAAAATGAACTCCACTGCGGGTGACCCAACCTACGACAAACTTAGTATTTGCGGTTGGTACAGTACAGACAGTGGTAATCGGGTATAGGGATCGAACCGCAAAATTAAGTTTGTTTTTTATTGTATATACTTTTCCGGGATAAAAAGTACTCAGTGTGGTGCCCAGGATATTAAAGAATAATTATACCAAGTTTCATCGTAATCGAACCGGTAGTTTTTGCGTGATGCCTGAACAAACAGACAGACAGACAGACAAAAAATTTTTTAATCACATTTTTGGGTTCGGTGTCGGTCAAGTAACACCCCCTGCCATTTATTTTTTGGATATTTTCAATGTACAGAATTTTCACTTCTACAGATTTATTATAAGTATAGATATAGATGAAACTTAAAGTCTAAGTATAATAAGGTTAAAAACATACTAATTTGAAATAAGACCACAAAAGTATTTGTGGTCTTATTTTTCGGGCCTTTTTGAAGCGCTTATCGGGAATCTAGTACTATTATTGATCGAAGTTTGATAGTAAAATACTCCTTTTTCGAAAATTTCACTTGACGTGCGACTGTAGCACTGAGTACATGGTAATCTGTAAAACAATATTGAATAAGTAGCAATTTTCTGCAGGCATGCCTGTTTAACACATTATATTATTTTATTGTAACTATCAAATTGTAATTCTCATTAATTTTATAACGTGTCTTTATAATATTGAGAAAATGTCGTGGGTACATACAAATGATACATTTACTCACTCTATAGCTAAAATTTTGTGTAATACTGTAATGTGTAACCGTTTATTTACACAAATAATTAAAATAAAATACAAAATACTTATTCTAAAACGACCACTGGATGTAAGCAATTTTACTATAATTAATTTCGCACTTGGCGATAAAACAGTCTGATATTAACAAAACAATTTACAATTGAAACGGAAATTGGGAGGGAAGGATTGAAAAATGTTTCAGCCTTTTCCAGACTCGGGTAGGTTCATCTCGATTATCGACGATCTCGATTCGATATGAAACTTCAATCGATTTTGCCGACGTCCGTGGTAGACGAAGACGTAACTTGCAGTAAACAAGTTTTCAAACTTGCCATGTTTGAGCCCAGTTTGTCAAATAAAAAACAGAAAAAGAGATTTCTTTGTGTGAACGATTTGATCGGGAAGATATAAGTAGAATTGAGACGCGACTGGTTTTGAGTGATTGTTTGTTAGTGTCTATGGTAACATTTGAAACTTCTACTTTTTCCGCAACATGTGTTCGAATTTTAAAAGCATTGGTACAGGCAGGAAAAGCTGATCTATGTGGATTGTAGTTTGCATGGAATTAGCATGTACCTACTATATAAACTCTTTGGTAGTGTGATAAATAAAAGAAAAAAAAATGTTCTGAAAATCAATTTAGCTCTATGAGTGCAAATGAATGAATGAATTTATTGAAATGTAGATAAATTTCGAATATAAATGGACATGCAAAGTCTAATACAGAGTTATTTGATGGACTTCCTATCTGATTGATTGATTTTGTGTTAAAGAGCATTTATTTCTGACCTTAACGATGCGTTTTGTAAAATAAAAGTAAAACATTTCATGTTATGAGTTCGTTATTGCATGATAATGAACCAACGGAAGCATAGGTACTTATAATGTTAGGAAATAGCCATGACCTAGTTCAGGATAAACAGTAGTATAAATAGGTAAAAAGCTGTAGCTAAACACAAAGCTGAAGCTAATAAATAGACAAATTAACAAATGCCCATAATGAGCTTACCGTTCAACACAATATCGGATGATTTACAACACCTTAATGCGCCTTTGGGCGAAGTGAAGAAGCATTTTTGACAGAGCAAGGGCGGAGCAAAAATAATGAAGACAAAGGGGGTTATTATGGACAAATGGCAGGCGCCTTCAATTTCCCTGCCTCAGCTAACTTGATTTAATAAATTAAAACACAAAATGAGATTTGAACACAACGATAACAAACATTGGAGATAGAAAGAATATTAAAGGTGCTTACATAATTTAAAAATGTTTTTCTTTTTTTACCGACTTTGGTAAGAATTGTTTTCTGAAGCGTTTTTATTATGAAGAGACATTCGTCTGGTGGTTCCTATACTTAGATGTTTCTATCCATTTTCTGATGAATGTTATGGCGATGAAACTTAGAAAATACGAATTCGTTTACTGTTACTGTTAGCCTGCATCATCCCACTGGTGGGCAATGGCCTCTCCCCATGACTTCCAGCTCTTTCTTTCGATCCAGGGTTAAAGTGGACCACTGGTCGTTTGTCCAGCTCGTCTCGCCACCTTCTACGGGTTCTGCCGGGACGCCTTCTAGCTGTGTCAGGGCTCCACGTAGTGGTTATTTTAGCCCACAGCTCATTAGGCATACGGCTGACGTGGCCAGCCTAGTCCCAATTCAGCTTAGCGGCTTCTTGAGCAACGTCAGTAATCTGTGTCTTGTAGCACAGTGTGGTATTGCGAATATGCTATCTCATTTACCAAATTAAAATACAGCAACATTCAAAACCAAAACTGTGTCTCTTTACTGTCGAAAACTCTAAGTTTTACGACATAAAACGTCCCGTTAGATGACATAACTGCATTCCAAGCCACAGGATCAAAGGAATCAAAATCTAGTTAGGTTCAGTACCGATTCTTTCCTCTCGGGAGCTACTCGTATAACGCCGCCGCTCCAGTAGAGACACAGTCGACTGAATATAATGACATTTTTTTCTTCTTTTTTATTTCATTTCGTCCGAAGACGCCGCTTAGTAATTGGAGACAATAACTTCTAAAACCTTTGCCTCGACTGCCCGAATAACTCAATTATGTAAATCGGTTTGGAAATATCTTCGAATCTAGGTACGATTTTAAGAGTTTTGTTTTAGAAAGGTACTGTTTTTTGGGGTGTGGTCTTGTTTCAGTGGCAAATAAGGTCACTAGTGTGCAGGCACAGGAGCGACACGTGTCGTTCGTGTGTATACAGAATTAGCCTATAATGTTCCCACTGCTGGGACACAGGCCTCCTCTCGGTGAGAGGGAGTGGGCCGTAATCCACCACGCGGGCCCAGTGCGGGTTGGTCGATGTCACGTGTCTTCGAATTTTTGGTTCTAGGACATGCCGGTTTCCGCACGATGTTTTCCTTCACCGTTTTGAGAGCAGTGACGATGAAATAATTTACGCAAAGTATAGTGCCTTTAAACCTACAACTCGTAAGTAGTGTGTATGCATACTAAGAAAACGGATAGAGATTAGGATATCACTTTAGTGACCTCTTTCATTTCATCTTTTGGGAGAATGACGAATTTTTGGTAAAAGTGGCCATTTCCATGTTCGTCTAACATTGCAAAAGTTTAAAATAACAGTCGGTGGTGGACAAAACTATTGAGTAGCTACCTACTACCTTTCACGAGTGTACAAACGTAGATACCAGGTCAAGAAACCCTCATGCGAAAAAACAAGAACAGCTCAAGTAGTTTAGCCTTGAAAGTGTAGCAGACAGACAGACTCACGCCATTATGTCTAACGTTAGAGTGGATTTAAATCAATTTCATCCCACACAGAGTTGAATAGATTCACAATATATAACTAGCTTGTTAGCTTGACTATAATAAAGTATAAAGCCCTCGTCTCGTCTGCTTTCGATTTGATGTCAATGACATGTTAGACTTATATACCGTTTTGTATGACTATTGGAAACGATGGTCTACACGTGTAGAGGGGCTTGTAGCTAAGAAATAACAGCCCCACGTTTCGATCGATCAGGTTAAGCTACGTTTGCCGCGGTTGGTCCGTGAATGGGTGACCATATTTACATACCAACCCCTCCGTTCCTCGGAAAACACGTTAAGCCGTTGGTCGCGGCTGTCATTCGTAGATCTTTGACAGTCATTACGGGTCGTCAGAAGCCGAAAGTCTGACAACCAGTCTCACCAAGGGGTATCGTATTACCCAATAAGTGGGTTTTGGAGGTTAGACCAGCAGTCGCTCCATGTAAAATATTGGCATTCAGCTGCAGCTGCGGTTAGACTGGAAGCCGACCCCAACATAGTTGGGAAAAGGCTAGGAGATGATAATGGCCTACACGTGTTTTGTAAGTTGTTTAGTCACCGAGATTCATTGTCCTTCAAACAGTTATAATTTTGGACGATTATTTTGGTACCTATTCGTTTGCATACATACGAGTGAAACGCGTCGAAGACCAAGGCAACTACAACCGTCGACGCGTGTCGGCTATCAACATGCCGCTCGTGTACGCGTGTCGCTCGTGTATGTATACATTTAGCTAAGCACCATATGGATTGACGATCTGACTCCAGCACTTTGATTGGGTCCTAGATTTAGTAAAAACAAGAATAACAAAAACAAGGCTAACAAAAAAAAAGATATAAACACTTTTCCCACAGATTGAAAGTTAAAATTTTATTATAAGACATGTCTAGTATCTGTCTGGGTCATCTGTATCATTTGTCTAGGTTTTGGCATCCAAGATGGTCTTTAAAGTAATCAGAACCTAAGAGCAGTGTTGGCTCAGTGGTAAAGGCAGCGATTTACGAGTTGTAGGTCGTAGGTTCGAACCATAGTCGCTTTACGTTGTGAAAATTATTTCATCACCACTGCTCTCAAAACGGTGAAAAAAAAAAACTTGAGAGGTGTCAAGGGACACCCGGATGGAACGAAGTTCAAAGAGAGAGAGAGAGACAGACAGAGAAACACGCGCACGCGGCTTACAACTATGTCGCAACTGCGTTACAGCAAAAAGTGTCGTTCCAACTTTTGGTCTTAATTTTTTCCGTCTAGCCCCCTTTCGCAACGCGCGATAAGGAACTTCGTTCCAAAAAACATCGTGAGGAAACCGGCATGTCCTAGAACCAAAAATTCCAAGACATGTGACATCTACCAACCCGCACTGGGCCCGCGTGGTGGATTACGGCCCACTACCTCTCCCCTGACCCCTACCGAGAGGAGGCCTGTGTCCTAGCAGTGGGAATATTACAGGCTGATTATGTGATTATTTTCGAGATAACTACGGTTGATTCACATAATTATGTTCATAACACATATTGATCGACTTTTGATTAAACTGAAATTAATTGCACTAATGTGTTTTTAAGATATTAGATATTTCAACTATGTATGAAATTCTTATAATTATTACAGAAGAAGACGGTTGACATCAGGTCCGCGCGGGGCTCCTATTTCTGTCTGCAGGGTTTAAAATAACCTAACTAAACCGAACCTCGGGGTGCCCCTGACGTCCACCGTCTTCTTCTGGTTCAAAATCACAAAAACAGACAAAATCAGGTTTTTTCAGACCAACACCAGGTGAATCGTCCGTTAGTTCAATCAACCTTAGGTTTATTAATTGTAGCTGAATAAACCGTAGGTTAATTCTCCTTATGTATTATTTCGTTCGTTAGGTATTACTAAAATCTATGAAACGACTTTAGGTATTTTAAACAGTAGGTCTTTTGACCATAGTTATCTCGAAAATTAGTTAGAATAACTTTAGATAATATGTAACCGTTAGGTAAGTAATCAGACCGTCGTCGGATGTTCGACAGATTATCTCAGGTAGACTATATACCTCCATATGTGTTCGGAGGAGTATGTACAATAAAATCTAATGGAGTTGTGATGTCATGCGTAGGAAGAGAAGCCTGTCTTCTCAGCAAATCGGTTTCGATAAAAATCCACATTCACGGGTTAGATGTCTATTTTTAAACGCATTGATGCGATGACTAAGTTATATGAATGATCACGGTGGAGATAATATGAACGTATACAGAATGGACTTGTTTGAATGAATGTTTCCATGGATTCAGTACATAATAATTCTGAACCAATTTTTTATTTGATAACAGACGATAATGTTTAACGGGGGTGTTAAACATTTTAGTCGATTATGACCGCGTATGTATGCACCTTTTAATGAAACAGCAGATTTTTTTTCTTATAGCCTACTACACAGCTGCGCCCAGTTCACTCTCATACCTAAGTGTCGATCCCGTGGGACTAACGGGTTAATAAGTATTCTATGTGTTATTCTGATGTACGAGTACAAGCTATATTACTGTAGGTTTAATCAAAATCCGTTCAGTAGTTTTTGCGTGAAAGAGTAAAAAACATCCATCCACCCATCCTCACAAGCTTTCACGTTTATAATATTATAGTAGGATAGGAAGTACGATGAAAAATTCCTACGCTAGGCGGATTCTAGAATTGTGTACACACGGCTACACGTCAAGCTATACAAATCCAGTTTGTCTTGGCCTCACTTTGTATGATATTTTCTCACAATGAAAGGTCAGCCAATACTGGTTTTGCATAGCTTGATGTGTAGCCGTGTGTACATAATCCTGTATAAGGGCCGACGCCCACTGGCGGCACGGCACGGCAAGGGATTTTTATGCGACGAATAGAAATATAACTTAAATGAATGATAATAACATTGAAATTTCAATGATAGTGCCAAAGGACGTCGCGGCATACCTAAGGATACCACGGCATCATTGCTGGCGATGAAATTTCAATTTTATTGTTATACTTTTAAGTTATATTTTCTATTAGTCGCATAAAAATCCCTTGCCGTGCCGTGCCGCCAGTGGGCGCCGGCCCTAAATCGCGACTGGCCTTCACCCACTAAAATCTATAGTTAACCTTTACCGATATATTTATTATACCAATCATCTATTTCTACTGATGCTTGTATACATCTCGCGTTAATAGTATCCCAATTTATATCTACAAACACGATAACAGCGTATGAATAAATATACCATAAATACAGATTTGTTTATCTCGAGATTCTGAGTAACTCTCTATACATTCGTAAGTCTTTGTAAGTGTTATGGCGTATGTATGTATTCAATGGGGCTGGGGTCTAAAGTACCCCGTTACGTACAACATGCTTACTAATGTCGCACTCACTGCTGTGAATGAATATCCCATAATAATCATGCTTGGCAGACATTTTGTTGATTGTCTTTTGTTTTTGTTAGCAGTGAGAAACCATCATCATGCTTTTGTCGTTTCAATGTCTAGTCATCTTTTACAATATCCAGATTCGGAAAAACTCAAAAACTGTAGTTGTCTATACTAATAATAAAGCTGAAGAGTTTGTTTGTCTTTTTGTTAGAACGCGCTTATCTCTGGACCTACCGGATTTGAAAAAATATTTTTGCATATATTGATAGCCCAATTCTTGAGAAAGGCTATAGGCTATTTAACACTACGCTAGGACCCGCATCGCCGCGCTGCACAACGCGACGCGCGACGCCCCGCGTCTCCGTAAATGAGCACTAAGCGAAAACGCTGACAAGCGATGCGATGCGACGGGGTGGGTCGGGGGAGCAAGCAATTTCACGCGGACGAAGTCGCGGGCTGAAGCTAGTCAATTAAATGTATTTGGAAACCACGTCCAAAATTTTAGTCTAACGCCTACATCATACTTCACCTAAAGCGATTTATAGCCATAAGTCAGCCCAGTCTTAAGTCAAAGCAGTTATAATTTGTAATTAGTCAGGGTCGCGGCCCGCGGGTGCTTCCCAATTAATCAATTATTTCACTTCATTAGCCCACTCGGATTGGGCTCATCCCTGATGGGGTAACGAGGTAAGCATTTTAACCGTGACACGCTGAATTAATTAAATTGTGAGTTTAACAGTTTGTATCAACGGGTTAAGGACTGAAATAGGTTACAAAACGTTGATATCATCCCTCGGGTTTGCTGATTGCTGCTGTTTTTTTGCCGTTTTAATAAATGATTTATTTTTTGTAAGTAGGTTTGTAAAAACACTTTTACACGTCAATCTTATTTTTTTAAACTAGATGAGGTCGACATTTCCTATCTGACTATTTTGAGAAGAAAGACCGAAAGAGGTCAAGTGACAATCTCTTTTAAAGTCCAGACATAATCATGGTAAGATGATGTGAAAAAAATCCGTTTTGAAAAAGGTTGTTGAGGATAGCAAGGCACTGTGGTTCTAGTTTTTCAAAACGATTTTCGGTCTAACAATCCATTTAAAGGCACGCGCAAGTAAGTGATTTCGAATGGTCACCGTTATTGAAATCGATAAGGAGGACATTATACTGTGTTTCTTGCTCGTTCTTCTCTAGAGGTCCCTAGGTACTACGCTCTAGAATGGGCAACTAGCTTCTTCTTAGTATATCAACTCTAATATATCGTTATAATAATAATATTATTTAGTATCAAGCACTTTTATATTAAAAATACCTACATAGCTGTTAAACGTCGGGGCAGACTCTCGATTTTTTTTTCTGTATTGTAGATACGAAATCGTGCATTTATCTCAAATACATCCCAGTAACATACAAAATATTCGTGGAGGTTGGATAACAAATCCAAGTACTGTAGAGGTTTAAACCTGCATGGTTTTAAAACCTGTACGAGACTTCAGTTGAGGTCGGCTTTCACTCTAACCGGATGCAGCTGAATACCAGTATTTTACATGGAGCGACTGCCTTTCTAAGCTCCACAACACAGTTAGTAACACGATACTTTCGGGCTTCTGACGACCCGTAACGACTGTCAAAGATCTACGAATGGCAGCCGAGACCAATGGCTTTACGAGGCACGAAGGGGTCTCGATATGGAATGAATGGTCACTCATCCACGGACCAACCGCAGCAACCGTAGCTTAACGCGCTAGTATAGTTATAATTTAACCATGCACGAGGCCCTTAAGCATACGTATTAATGAGTAGAAAACTATGTAATAATGTTGGAAACTATGTTGCAGGCTGTAACAGCCAGTGAGCATGTAGGTAATTAAATTAATGTTTTAATCAGTTAATGGGCAGTGGCCGTACGAATATGATGTGTTACCTATGTGACTATGTAAATACGGGCTAGAGAACAATGTTCAATTAAATACTACCCTGTAAATTGATGTTGTGAATCAAGTTGTAATAGTTGTTATTATTTTGATGTCATGGTATTTTATTCGCTCAGTTATGTTTGTTGAGGTACCTAGGTCAATGAATCTCTCAACTGATATTTATCATAGAGTTCTAGTACAAAAAATACGTGCATTGGCAAATTACTTTATTAAATACATTGACTTGTCACTAATGTCTTTTCGCTGGACGAATTCTAAAAAAAATGTTTAATTGTAATTTATTTATTTATTTTGAGCCGTTAATGGCCCACTGCTGGGCAAAGACCTTCCTACTGTCTTTTCACCTCTCTCTATCCAAAGCTGCCAAGGACCAATCTTTAACAAACGAGTCCAGCTCATCCCGCCATCTCCGTCTGGGCCTACCGCGATGTCGTTTGCCATTAAGCGGGACCCACTGGGTCGTATGTTTGGCTCATTTATCGTCTGATATGACATTATGATTTTCTAAAATTCAGTTGTAAAAGGTAAGCCACAAGGACCATTTTACAACCACTTCTAATTTTCGTTATTATTTTGTACTCAGCTTGACAACAAAAATTATCACAATTTTCACAGTCCCGGAAGAAACAAAAAGATTGGTAAAAACGTGGCGCCAAAACTTTCTGTTTCTTATTGTAACACATTTTTTCGCTCTTTACGAAATTTTCCGCGTCTCAACTCTCATTTTACTTACAAAATGTCCTATCAAAAATATGCTTAAAAATCTCCCCTAATCTTAAGTCACTTAAGTTACTTCAGTAAAATCAAATTTTGACTCTTATTATTTTATTAAGCATTTTTTAGTATTTATCTGTTGCTTAAGTTACTTTGTTGGGACTCCACTATAGACTTGTAGGTATTGAGGTACACACCACAATATTACCTATATGTACATTTTCAAATGGTCAAGAACAATACACAATGGTTTTATTATACTGTGGGATACTGGTGCCTAAGCTTGCCGTAAGGCCTGTATTACCAGGCCAGGGTAGCGGGAACATCCGAAAGGGTTTACCGCTGCCCTGGAACATAAAGGGCTAAGGAAGGAACATGGGTGGGTTTTAGTCAGTAAGAGTCTGACACTCCCTCCTGCTCCACCCAGAGCGGGAGGAGTCATTTGATGAATTCCCATCCTCAAAAAAAAAAAAGGCCTATATTTCAGGACACTGGTCTCCACCCTTTCAGAAGCAATTATATTTATATCGGATAGAATAGAATAGAAATACTCTATATTATGTACAGACGCCAGCAGGTCAAGCTACCCGAAACTGACAATTTTTCCCAATCAACCTTGAACCTTAATACTTCAGCGATAAAGTTGAAAATCTGTTAAAGAAATTTGACAGATTGTAGTAGCATGATGTGCTGGCGTCTGTACACCATAAATATTACAGATATAAATGTAGAAATATACAAGGGGTGACTTCATCACAACTACGGATGATGAGAGGGATTCTGCACTCAAGAGTGTCTTTTGTTTAGGATATGCCAGTACTTTATCGAGTTGCACAGTATACTTAAGTTGTTTGGTTGTATTTTCTACTATACTCGCATTACTGTGGCAATAGCGGTCATTGGCTCACAGCTACATTTTCTAGCATTCTTTATTTCAGAAACTGAAATAAAGTCTGATAAGTTGGTAGCGTGTATGTGAGTTTAAATGTTTGTAAACGCACCTACTTACGATACAGGAGAAATTCCCAGTGTGGGGCAACGTTTATTAAAAAAAGAAAAAAAACTATAGGTATTGCTAATCTATTGCTTAATATGTTCGAAAAATTTGTCTGCTCAACAACGTAAATAACGCAATGTATGTTGTTGAACTGTCTAAATTAAATCCATTGCTACAGATATAGTGTTACGCAATTATCCCGCTGGTTTGTTGATGCTAACGCCACAATGCATTTATTTTCATTATTCTATCTACACTATTTATAATCAATTTGTCGTTACAAGTTCTTCCGCTCGCTCCCCGTGGCAAAAAAGTTACTTATATCTCGACTATAGGCATAAATGTCCATTGCCAATGAACGGACAAAGGGGAAATTGCCTTAATCACGCCGTTGCGTTGGCAGTTTGTTGTTATTAGCAGACACGGAAACACATCCCATCTTCTTGACATATTTCCCCTCGTCCCTTTTTACGACCAGAATTTGGGCAAGGTAAGTATATTGTTTGTAGAGCATAACGCTTACATTAGTAGTAAATAGTTAATAATACAGGTACTCCCTTACAACCAACATAAACATCAGATTGTTCATACACGACACGGAAGTAAAAATATCGTGACGGGATTTTATGGCGCACTGGATTTTCAACTCTCGGTGTTGAGCTGAGCATTGATAATCCAACGCATCCCAGAGCATCCAAAAACATACTGGTGGTTTTTCAACTCTCAATGCTATGCATAGCGTTAAAAATCGAGTGTGCGAAAAAAAAACGCAGCGGGAAAAACGCGCTTTGGGCTAGGCTAAGATTCCCAAGTTTGGTTTTAGTCAGTGTTTATGAATAAGGCATAATTGAACAGAGGAATAGATTAGAAAAATACTACTTTTTTTTAGTTTATGTCGAATTACCTAGCAATGAAATCTACTCTCTATAATTTTATTACGTAACTTCCCCGCATAGAGTAAAGCTCTCGCGCTCGCTTTGTCGTTAAAATATTCGATTTTAAGTAGGCAAAGGTCTCGAAAACATACAGCTGGTACGTGTGTTTTTTTTTACAATTGTTGTGAAGCAAAGGTGTCATAAATTCAGCCTACTTACATAAATTGAAACTATTCCAAACAATATAATATAAGCTGTAGTTATACACACTACATTCTGTATTCTTGTTTGTTTACGGGATTTCA
The DNA here is from genome assembly GCA_945859715.1 of Apamea sordens. Lineage (NCBI taxonomy): Eukaryota > Metazoa > Arthropoda > Insecta > Lepidoptera > Noctuidae > Apamea > Apamea sordens. The sequence continues at coordinate 7,666,556 of OX244002.1, forward strand.
GGTGAACTCAGGTAGGGTCTAGGTGTAAACAGGGTGCGGAACGGTTGACCTACTTACGATTCCTTTCGCCCCTACATATATTATTATCAACGATGTCTGTAAGTGACAAGCAACTGAATTAAATGATAAGTCTTGTGTGGAGATATCTGGCGATGTTTCCGACACGTTCATTGGCCCGGAAATTGTTTTTTTTTCTAAGTATGTTGTACGTAAGTCAGTGCTGGTGACAGTGGATGTTAGAGGAGGTTTGACATAGATTGTATAATATGTATGTTTGTTGCGTCAGATGCGAGCAGTCGAATTAACCTTTGCCCTTAACTTAATCTGATAAACTCTTAATCTGATCTGAGAATCTTTAAGATCTTGAAAAAAAAAAATGTCTCAGATCGAAATAACTTCTTATTGGAGAATGGTCTTAGGTTCCTAGAAATATTGAAATATCGAATGGTAAAATACAGGCAAAAGTTCACTATCCAAAAGCATTTCCATGAAATGTAACGTAATGCTCACGGCGAGTGAGAATTACGTTACCTGTAACATTTCCTTCTACCTTGCGTTCATTGTTGAAATGTCGGATCTAAAGGTACCGCTCGTGCTTTTGCTTGATAAAATGTTACACCAATACGCTCGTTGCTTTGTAAAATCAGGTTGTAACAAAACATCGAGCGTCGTGTTCGAGGTGCGGTTCAATAAAATTTAAAAGCGGCGAATGCTCAATGTTCTGTCACAAGTAAATGCTTTAGTCAATTATTATGAACAGTGGAACTACATGTCAAACCAATTCCATTGTTAAGAGATGTCAATAACACACAAGTATTTTGTTTACCTCAGACCCCCGGGATTTCTGGAACCTTACCTATTCAATTTGCTGTGAAAATTCATATTAGCTTTTGTGGTTGGTTCACCAAATCACCAACAACAATCCGTACTTACCTTTACAGAATTGATACGACATAAAAAAGATGGTAAATTTCTTTTATCAAAAAGAAACCATTTACACCAATTCCAATCAAAGAAAAACACACAATAAGAACAGCGTTCACATGACCTTTGCATTGAACTGTGGAGATTCACAAATTACTCCGCCCTGAAGTGTTATTGTGGTGCTCTGCCACAAAGAATGGTCACTTAATATCGTGCACAGCATGTCCTGTTGCCTGCACGGAACTGATGGACTGAAGGTGCCAAATTCGTAGCCAAATTGCTTGTGACGGCGGGACTCTTCCAATCGGCACAAAGATAAAAATATGTAAAGATTTGGATTGCCATGGACACGCTAAGAAGACATGATCTTTTCCTTCACTAGCCCGCCAACCTTTCTTTTATCAAGTTACCAAGTATAATGCTTAATTAAATATAGGCAGAGCCCGCTAATAAGCCAAAGTAAAGCCTACTTAGGGAAATGAAAACCTTTCCCCTTTAGCCCGACACTTCGCCCCAAACCTGGCACAAATCAACGTTAAACATTTTATCCAATTAGTTGAAAAGGGATAGTCTGTGAAGGAAATATTGTGGCATAGCTGTTAAGGAAGACAAAGGAGATTCACCCTTGTGCCGTTGACTGAATGATATTGGATGATGGCAGACACATATGCGTGTCTTTGACGGCTTGTATCCGTGGTTTCTCTCAGTCTTGGTTTGGTAACTAACTGACTGTAACTGTTAGAGGCTAAACTAATCGCAGTCTTTATCGTCTGTAGAGCGTCTTGACCTTGGTATTAATTTCTAAAATGAACAATGTGTTATTGATATTTCATTATGATTTTTTGTGTGTGAAAACTTCTTTAGCGGCGTTGTGCACTTTTTTTGTGATGGGTAAAAAATGTTAAACTCGCCTCAGGACACGTGACCTGATCGAAAATTCGTAAAACGGAGCTCGCGTCAGGACACGTGTCCTGATTGAAAATTCGTAAGACGGAGGGAGAGTAGACCGCATTCCAAAATATCAAAAATGTTCATCGTTAATATTCAAGTTTTCACTTTTGCCGGCACTCCCGGAGTGCAACCCGTTTTTTTTTGCAGCAGCCTAGATGCTGGGTTTGCACCCAGTTAATAGCAATGCAGTAGGCTGGTCCCTGGCAAAATGTGGTCGTTTATTACACTACTACGTATTTGAAACCATAAAAAGCAAAATGTTTGCACATAAAACACGCAGAAAGCAATTCTTCTTCTTTCCAACTCCGCACACTGACGTTGTCATAAGATCATCAAGTGCCTAGGTGACAACGCATGCGGCGCAGAATGGAAGGTGGGCCATTGTATGTAGAGAGGTGCCGCGCATACGCACTTGAGATTTAACAAATTCCTTCGTAATGTTGACGTAGTCGCTTTTCTTCTACGACACTGTGGCCGAGCAGTCGAAACGGACACCCGTGAACGCTATCTTGGAAATTGTCTTTGCTCCAGTCGACTTGGTTTCGAAATGTGTTTAGAGATTTCCAAGTCGGCCACGGTAATTCATTCGATCTATACGCACACTGATTTTCGTCTTACACTAACCAAGCTGGTAAGCTCAATTTCGTTCCCCTCAGACCATAGTCAACCTCTAACAGAAAGTCAATCTCGAGAGACTAATAGGATTAATACAAATTGGGACAGATTGGTAGCATTCAATCTGTGAGGACCCCGAGAACACAATGCAATGATATTGGTAAATATGCCTCAGCCAATACCGCTCACGGTCCTATACAAACGGAATGAATAGTGATAGGGCTCCGACTGGGGTATACATGAGGCAAGGTATACAACTATTATTGGTGCTTGTTAAATAAAATGGCAAAGTAATCGCGTAACACACAAAAAGTTGCAATGACTTTCATTTTGACAATTCGACAATATTCATTGCGTTACTTACGTTGTCGAGCAGACGAATTTACCAAACGTATGAAGCAATGGAGTATGAATTTCCTCCAAAATCTTTCGGATTGCGAAAGAAATAAGGTTACGCAATTAGGGTACATGAAGAAATGAAAGATGCAAAAGCAGTATCTAAGGATCGTAGCAGATGTCGTTCTGTAGTATCTGCATACCCCCATGGGAAAGGAAAGCGTGAGTTTATGTATGATGTAAAAGTGTACCGTAGTGTCTACTGTAGCGCTACTGAAGACTTGCCTTGAACAAACCAGTAAAAAAAAAAAGAAAAAAGGGTGTACTGTGAAGAGGTGATGTTCTCTTCAGGGAGCTGGGTGGAATAAAATCAAACTACGGTTTATCTCGATCATTATTCCTATAAAATGTACTACTTATTTTACATCTTATTTCTTTTGCTTGTCAGCCTAATCTGACGCCTAATCTCTTGTAATCTTAAATCTTCATGTTTGTCTCGTATTTTATAAGTATAAGCGTAAGCACCAAATAGGCTATAGTATCTACAGTAGGTACTTAACGTTTCTACCTGGGTGTTATTTTATTGGGTTATTACTCGACACGAGAAACTGGACACACGTGTGTCCAGTTGGTAAAACTCATAATTAGTATCACTTATTATTTGGTCATCTGGACACGCCAAGATTTTTACGCGTGTCCACGTAGTGTTTACGCCAACTGGACACACCCATTTTTTTTTGCAAAAAAGGGGTCAGTCAGGTTATTAAAGGGATAGGAAATGGATAGGAATAGGGTTAGGAAAACTGGCGTGTGACCAGTTGGTTTCGCCAACTGGGCACACGCGTGTCCAGTTTTCTCGTGTCCAGTTGGTGAACAACCCATTTTATTCTACGATGCACTGTTTTAAGGTATCTGTAACTCAAACTCAAACTCAAATCATTTAATTCAACTAAACCAATTACAGGTACTTTTGAATTGTCAAAGGGTCGGTCAGTCAGAAAGATGAAGCTAGTTGCCCATTCCAAAGCGTAGGTACCTATGGAGAAGAACGGGCAAGAAACTCCATGGACACTCTTTTAAATCATAAAATTGTTACAAAATATTTGATTACATCATTCGTGTTGAAATTAACCATGTGAGAACGATGTAGAAATACGTGCACGTTAAAAGCGTCCGTTATAAAAAAACAAAAACAATTCAGAAATTAAAATAAGCCGAGGCAGCTAAGAGATGACCAGTCCCTACTGGCGGCGCCCGTTCACGAACATGACGTATGGATCAGCACCATTCAGCTCAACCATTTTGGAGGGAACTTAATGATCCAACACACACTCAAACTCAAACTCAAACTCAAATCATTTATTTCAATTAAACCATTTACAGGCACTTTTGAATTGTCAAAATTAAATAGTCGGTCAGTTAGTCAGAAAGTTGAAGCTAGTTGCCCATTCCAAAGCGTAGATCTCTATGGAGAAGAACGGGCAAGAAACTCCACGGACACTCTTTTAAATCAAGACATTTTTACAAAATCCTGGTTACATTATTCTTATTGCTTCTATATGTGAGAACAATGTTAAGAAACAAATTAAAATATAAAATTAAAAATATAAAATTAAAAATAAGCCCTGGCAGTTAAGAGATGACCAGTCTCAACAGATGGCGCCCGTTCACGAACATGACGCGTGGATCAGCACCACCCAGCTCAACCATTTCGTAGGGAACCGAATGATCCAACACACGCGCCACCACCAGTGAGACATTTAAGTGAGCATGACATATTCTCAACTGCCATGCTCTTTCAAGTCAACATCAAAATAACATAAAAAACGGATCCATGGTTCTTACATTTACAAAATTTTCAAAAATGCTTCTAAATTATACAAAACTATAGTTTGCAATTTAATTAAGAGATGAGAGAAAAAAAAAATTACTACCAATCATGAAGAGGTATTTAATACTGAAGTATTAAAAATCCTGATTATATAAAATAAACACTTAAAAAAAACAAAAAGGGGAAGCATCTCCTCCAAATATTGAAATTGTGATCAACTTGTAAACCCAACTGCCTGTGGAGCAGGACCAGCATTAAGCCAAGCATTTTTATCTATTATATACTCGTCCAACTTATAATATGCTTGTCTACATAGTGTGCGTTTAATGCATGTTTTAAATTTCTTCTCATTTAGTTGAAGAATATCGAGTGGTATTTTATTATAACATTTTACACAGTACCCCATAAAAGAAGTTTTTACTTTAGACAATCTGAAGCTCGGTTGATCTAGTTTGTTCCTATTCCTAGTGTTAAAGTTATGCCTGTCACTTATCTTACTAAAAAGATGTAGATGTTTTCGAACGTACATAATGTTTTCGTATATATATTGACAAGGAACCGTCATGATGTTAATTTTTTTAAACAGTTGCCTTAGAGTTTCGCGTCTGCTGAGATTGTAGATGGCTCTGACAGCCCTCTTTTGCAGAATGAATATAGAATCAATATCTGCAGCCCGTCCCCACAGCAAAATACCGTAAGACATGATGCTATGGAAGTAACTAAAATAGACCAGTCTTGCGGTTTCCACGTCTGTTAATTGACGGATTTTCCAGACAGCGTAAGCGGCTGAACTTAGCCGCCCTGCAAGTGATGTTAGGTGAGGACCCCACTGCAGCTTTGAGTCAAGCGTGATACCCAAGAAAACCGTACTTTCGACGAATTCAAGTATCTCCCTATTCAATACAACGTCACCACCACGCCACCACCAGCGAGACATTTGAGTGAGCATGACATACTCACAGCTGCCAGGGCACATTCAAGTCAATGAAAGACGTACCCAGTAAATGGTAGCTTTATAGAAAGTACATAGTGCTCACACGTGTGCTATGCAATTATAAAATTCTAAACAATTGAGTTTATACAATGCAAAGATAGTTTTTTTTTTTTCCAATGTTCAGCAGCTCCAACAATGTTTCCGAATGCTAATTAGTATATGCGCCTCTGTGGAGCAGGACCAGAATTGAGCCAAGCATTTTTGTCAGCGATGTAATCCCCTAACTTATAGTATGCTCGGCTACATAGTGTGCGTTTAATACAAGATTTAAATTTCGTTTCATTCAGTTGGAGTATGTGGGGAGGAATTTTATTGTAACATTTTAAACAGTACCCCATGAAGGATGAGTCTACTTTAGCCAGTCTGAAACCTGTTTGAACTAATTGGTCCCTATTTCTAGTCCTATAGTTGTGTCTTTCACCTCTTTTATTGAAAAGATTTAAATTTTTTCTTACGTACATTATGTTTTCATAGATGTATTGACAAGGTACCGTCATGATGTTAATATCTTTAAACAGTTCCCTTAAAGAATCGCGCCTGCGGAGGCCATATATTGCTCTGATGGCTCTTTTCTGTAGAATAAAAATGGACTCGATATCTGCAGCCCGTCCCCATAGTAAAATACCGTAAGACATGATACTATGAAAGTAACTGAAATAGACTAGCCTCGCGGTATCTACATTAGTAACTTGACGGATTTTTCTTACAGCATAAGCTGCCGAACTTAGCCGTCCTGCAAGAGATGTTAAATGAGGACCCCATTGCAGCTTTGAGTCGAGCGTGATCCCCAGGAAAACAGTTTTATCGACGAATTCTAGTTTCTCTTTGTTCAATACTATGTCACAATCACTACTTTTAACATTTGGTAAAGCAAATCTTATGCATTTAGTTTTTTTCCCATTTAATACCAAATTATTAGCAGTGAACCAATTTTGTACCTGTAGTAAGGCGTTATTTACGTCGTCAAGATTTGATGCACGCCTATTTATCTTAAAAATTAAGGAAGTATCGTCAGCAAATAACACCATTTGTGGTTGGTTCTTTAATAAATGGGGTAAATCATTAATATATACTAAAAAGAGGAAAGGACCCAAAATCGAGCCTTGTGGAACACCCATTTTTACTTTTAAAGCAAGAGAATTGACACCATTTATTTGAACTTTTTGTTGTCTATCATATAAATAAGATTTTACTAATCTGAGCGCAAGTTGACCTATTCCGTAATGCTCGAGTTTAAAAAGTAAGGTTTCGTGATTGACACAATCAAATGCCTTGGAGAGGTCACAAAAGATTCCTATGGCATCTTGGGCCTCCTCCCACGCTGTAAAGATGTGCTTTAATAAGGTTACACCGGCGTCAGTCGTACAACGTCCTTTGGTGAAACCATATTGCTGATCATGTAAGATTTTGTTGGTGTTAAAATGATTAAGCATTTGATTGACATAACATCACGCCTTGTTTCTTCGAAGGGTTAGGCAGAGGTGTACCTATTATACACCCACATTTCGCTAGTTATGTTTAAGTCACATGTAATAGGGACGAGTCTATTGACATTAGCCGAATATCATCAAAAATCATAATATATCTGCCTTCTTGGCCAATGGAACTGATTTTATAGCACTGTGTGACCTGCAGTGCGATTCTGTAACCATCTCACCGTGAAAACTTAGGTGAAGTGAGCGTGGAGTGACGTGTCATTACAAATAATGCTAGGGATTGACACTACTGACAACTCACATCAAGCTCACTTCACTTGAGTTTTCACGGTGAGATTTTTACAGAATCGACCGGCTGCTCGCACTTAAGTCTCGCTTGTCTGTGACTTGAGTAGTCCATTTTTACGTAAGTGCGGGCTTAGGTCACACGAGCTATAAAATAATACACGATACGTGTGACAAGTAGTCTATTAATGCACGGCGTTTAGCACCCTCGCTATATTAGCTCGCTTAAGTTACGCGTATCATAATGTAGTATTATAAAATTCCTTCTATTTTTAGCCAGCCTGTTCAGTTTTACAAGCGTGTACAGTCAATACTTGGCAACTTTCAAATGCGATTTTTTCGTGAAATAACGAATGTAACGTTGAAATACGATATATTACATAAACATATGGGTTCGAAAATGATATGTTCGTAACAATATAAAATTTCATTAAGAAATAAAGGAGTAAATCGTTTTTGAAAAAAGCCGAGTGTATACATACTTTTGCTTGTGACTGCTGGCTAAAAAAAACTAACAGTTAAAACAGTACCTAATATTGAAATAATAACAGTTTACAGTACCTAATATTGAAATACACAGTTTACAATAATATTGAACGGTTATGCCATTTAATGTTACGAACTGCTGATGCCTAAATTTATGTGTTTATGCTGACCAGCCTCATAACTTCTTGTTTTATTGCTTGCAATCGTTATGTTTATGGGGGTAAGCAGGATAATTTACTGGTGGTTAATGTCGGTACTTCCTTGTCAGGGTAATTAGAGAATACGTATTGATGCTGTCTTGTATGGTGACCGGTGATTAGGGCAATCAGCTCGTTATTGAGGCCTATAGTTTAGTGACAATAAGGATATTATGATAGGCTTATAAAATAGAAAGTAATTCAATAAAGTTTCCCTTGCAATTGATCTGTCTACCTCTCAATTTAGCCCGTAATATCCCACTGCTGGGCAAAAGCCTAGCCGAAAAATTTAATGCTCTTTTGAAACTAGGTATTAAATGCAAACTATAATCAGGGAAATTCTTTATTCCGATCATTAAATAGTATGTAGGTTTCACTCCTACCAGATACCTAGTTCAGAATTACGCCACTAGTGGCGCTGCTCTGATGTCAACCTTCTGTCATGGTTGAGGCAGACGCCTATAGACTTTTCTTTAGTAATTAGAATTAATATTATTATTGTGGTTTTGTGATCTCGTCCTATCTATTGTGTTTCTTCTGTCTTACTCCTTCTGTGTCTATATTTATATCGTGCTGTGTACGGACATTATATTTCTATAAATTCTAAGTTGACTTTTGTTTCTTGTTCGTCCGCACATTTTCTACTAGAACTAAAAGTATAATCAGCCTATAATGTTCCCACTGCTGGGACACGGGCCTCCTCTGTGTGAGAGGTTGCTAGAGGTTGTATCTTCGAATTTGTTGGTTCTAGGACATGCCGGTTTTCTCACGATGTTTTCCTTCACCGTTTATAGAGCAGTGATGAAATAATTTACACAAAGTAAAGCGCTTGTTAGGGTTCAAAACTACAACTCGTAAGTCACGGTCGTGACCACGGGGCCACTACCGCCGATCGTTAAATAATCCAAAGAAAGTTAGACGGACTTTATTCAATTCAAGCTTCGAATTCAAGAGTTTAAATAAAGATTACGACTGCCTGAAAACCCCTACAAAGTTCTACGTTTCATCGCAACAAAAAAGTAAAACAGATGCGACGCCCACAGCCGACGAAAAAGGACGAGAATAACCGATCAAAACTCAATTTACGGCAAAATGAAAGAAGACACTTGATTCCAATCCAATCATGATACGGTTTAAGTCGGCGCGCACACTTACACATAGCGATTGTCTGCGCCACAGTCGTTTAAAGACTTTTCCATACAGGCGCGATTTAGGATGCGATTAAAGACTACCATATATGGAGGAATCAATCTGAACGGACGAGCTTACGGCAGATCGAATCAAACTCATCAGTGTAAATTATTCGCTTCAGAAAGTGGTCTGCTCAATCGTTGTAGGCGTCTAGATCAACGTCGCGCGATACAGATTTAATTTGAGCAGACAGATCTAGATGTACCACTGACCAGAGGGGTCATTCTCATAATTTTAAGAACGTTCGCAGTCTGATCTCAGTCTCAATCTGTCATAAATTACATCTAATTTCCCTACATTTTGACAAATTTTTGACATTTGTTTGTCGCCGAGATGAGACTACGACTAGATTTTGAACGTTTTAAATTACGAGAATTGGCCTTCAGGAGTCTTTACATAGACATCGTGGTTCCTTCTTAAGACACACTGCAACAAGTCGCGCCTATGTCGCGCTAGGGATGTATGTATATACTAGCTTCTGCCCGCGGCTTCGCCCGCGTGGATGTCGGAAATTATCCCACGGGAACGTGCTAACAGGATAAAATGTATGTGCTTCCCCAGAATGCCATCTATCTCGCGGGCCCTGTATGGCTAATAACAATAGAAAACCAATTGTGTCTCATTAGTGGTGATTAAGAGGGTACCTATATGATATCTTTACCTAAGTACCTACCTAATTTAAAAAAAAAAAACTCAATAACAGAAAATTAAATACCTACCTAAATAAACCTATTTCTGATGATAACTAATCTAAACTCAATAAATAAGCAAAATCCCTAAAAACTAATATCTATACGAATGACTAATCCTACCTAACAGTATTATAAAATAACCTACGGTCACTACGTACACTATCAAATATGCTACCTATACTTTAAAATTAAAATCTATACCTACGACTTATATGAAAATAAACCTAAATAACTCTAAAAACTAAAGGAATAAAAATTAACTCCACTGCGAGTGACGTAACCTACGACAAACTTATTATTTGCGGTTGACACAGTAATGGGTCTAGGGATCGAACCGCAAAATTAAGTTTGTTTTTTATTGTATATACTTTTCCGGGATAAAAAGTACCCAGTGTGGTGCCCAGGATATTAAAGAATAATTATACCAAGTTTCATCGTAATCGAACGGGTAGTTTTTGCGTGATGCCTGAACAAACAGACAGACAGACAAAAATTTTTTTAATCACATTTTTGGGTTCGGTGTCGGTCTAACACCCCCTGCCATTTATTTTTTTGATATTTTCAATGTACAGAATTTTCACTTCTACAGATTTATTATAAGTATAGATTATAGGGGCCAACTTCGTTAGTGAAACTGAACGCCTTTAGCACATCTAAACTGCGTTCAAGAGCTGTCAGTGTCAATATTCTACAACAACGTCGACACTGGCAGCTCTTAAACGCGGTTTAAAACATATGTTGATCACGTTCAGTTTTCATTGGTAAAATTAGCACTTAGTCTCGTCGCGAAGTCGCGACGCGCCAATTTGGGGGGCCTTAAACGCTTTCTTCGCCTTCTGATATTATTACCAGTACTATTGGAAGATAACGTGTGTTGTATTACCATTAAAGGGTTTTGGAGTAGTCGTTGACAATGCTTTGAATTTTTATCGATGTTAAGCATATCGTTTTGTTGAACAAGAAAGTAAGTGTTAAATGTTTGCGTCTCATTTCGGGGTGTTAAAAGGAATAAGGAGCTGTATTCTTTTTTAAGGAGACTTGGGTAGAATCTACGTTTATACTTTTTTTTTTACTTTTAAGGTCAAATACTTACCATAATTTTCTACGAGAAGGTAAGCGTGGTTATAGGAAATCTTAGTCTGACCTGCATCCACACATACATACTCGTACTTAGTGTAAAGTGGAGTTTTCTAAGCAAAATGTTAATTCAGAATAATTTCTCATCTGCATCTCTCGTCTTTCGAGAATATTATAAAACGTACGAGCTATTAATCTCTTGGTCGTATGCATGAGATAAACTCGGAGATAGTCGTATAATCGTTCTCTCTCTGAAGAAATAATGTTACGACGTTTATTTGTGATAATATAATATACTTTATTATACAACACAAAAAAATAATCGAACACTACAAGAAATACAATGAGCGGTATCGCTTTCTGTGATCACTTCCAGGCAGCCTTGGAATGGACCGTAGGTTGCCAGGACTTAAAATGCGGGTGTCGTTGGTGCAAATAATAAGTACCTATACAATATACTAAAATAGATACACAGATATATATTTATATCCAAATTATCATCCCAGCCTTTTCTCTACTATGTTGGGGTCGACTTCCAGTCTAACTTGATAATCAGCCTGTATCGTTCCCACTGCTGGGCCACAGGCCTCCTCTCTTCGAGAGGGCTCCGCTCTTCGACGGGACAGCTGGGACCACCGGCTTTACGGGCTTATATTCAATATATTCATATCCAAATATTAGTCACAAAGTCACAGGTAATGCATCACTTTGAAATTGTAATGTTGATATTTCCCAACTGATGCATTTCTGAACGGAATTCCGTGGGAAACGGAGGTAGATCCGTAGATTTCGGATATAAATTCTATGCAAATTCCGGACGGTGTCAACTCTATTTGCTTCGGCTTCTTAGCAACGCACCAGGAATGCAACAGGCTTTTCCGAAAATATGTTTCCATCTTTGAGAGGTCGGTATTTTTCTGAGGCCTTTATTAGAAGGCCTCAGAAAAATACCAACAAATGCTACTACTCGAACAAAAGAATTATCTTTTGTTAGAGTAGTTGCAAGTGTGCAGTAAATAAAACAAAACCACATACAACCCAACTAAAGAGTATTGAGTTAAATGCATAATACGAGTACAATGACTAAGAGCTGATTTTTCCATAGCCAGATAACGTTTATTCGAGGAATAAAATTGACGTTTGACAGTTTTTGTATGAAACAACTGTCAAAATTTCAAAATTATTCCTTGATAAAGTTATCAGATGAAAACTCAGCCCTTAAACTTATTTTATTTAATCTAGCATTACTTTATGCATTTATAATTGAGTCTTATTGCCTTGAAATAAGATTTAATTTTCTTTGACTTAGTCAGCGTTCAGTATGGCAAAATGTACAATTTTTGAAAAAAATCTATTTTCAACATTACTGAAAACGATTCAGTAGTCAATTACGAACAACCTGCTTTTAGGACTTGCGTTTATTCTATTACACCTTGTATATATGTAGGTATTTACACACCTAATGAGTCTTGACACAATTTTATAAGGTTGATTTTAAGTGTAAATACCTGATTTATTTTTTATAAACACACTGTAACGAAAACGTAATTTTTCATACACGAAGTGATATTTATTAACGTTTACTCAATTACGTCGACGTGTCACGAGTTTTGTTTAGAATTTCGTTTAGCTTCGTACAACGTAACGTTTTGTTTGATATTTTTTGTGTCCATAATTAAATTATGGTGGTCGCCACGTCGATGCGTAAAAGGTTATTTTTCCATGAAAACAACGTTCGTTTTAAAAAATTTGAAACAACCCGATCCTGCTCTGAGTCAGCGAGTATATTGGCGAATTCAAAGGTGACAATTTTTCCGTCAAATTGATAATAAAAAAGGGAGGATATTCCGTTCCAAAATCTTGAATAAAATCAATATCCCACTCCACATGTCTTTAGGCACCCTAGCAACAAAAACCATCCTCACAAATATAGCCCCATTACCAACACAAAACCTATCCAGGGATACATAACTGAGGAAACAGGCTGTTAATAGGACTGTTCAACTAGCCCGTGGGATAAGCGGACCTTAATTACGGCCAGGGGTGGCGGGGGCCGAAGAAATGGATGGCGTCCGGTTCCGCAGCCCTTAAGTTCGGTAATTTCAGTTAGCAGCAAATGGGGAGAACTTGGACGTGCCTAATGTAGGATTGGGGACACTCCATGTGACCGGAATATACATCGATTTGAAGGAAGATTAAGTGACCTTACGGTTGGCTTGCTGATTTTTTTCTTTGTTGATTTTGACCGTGCCTGTGTCTACTGTAGTGTTATTCTGTAAAATTAGGTGAAATGATGTTGAAGTGAACTGCCCCCCCCCCCCCCCCCAGCCGCGGTTGATTCCGTAAAAATCTCATCGTAAAAACTTCGGTGAAAAGACCTGTCCACCTGATGCTAGGGATTGACACTATTGACAGCTCACTTCACCTAAGATTTCACGGTAAGATTTTAACAGAATAGATCGGCTATTCAATATAGGCAAACCATTTCTAATAAGATCGAAAAAATATCTGTATTCGTTAATCTGGAGTGCTTTCTAGTTTAAAGCTCTTGACAGTGCACTTTCTACTTCTGTTTATTCCATGTGAAAAACAAAGAAAATATTTCAGGATTCTTTGTGTATTTAACGGCTGGAGTCGGCATCAGTTAATTTTGCCACAATCACAACTCTTATCAAAATCATTTTAACTACGAGTATATTATTAACAGAAATATGATTTCTATGTTGAAATATAATCGCACGTTTTATAACAGTACAACTAGGATAAAACTTGACTAGCAGTGAAAAATGAACTGGTATAACGAAAACGATTTTAACACCCCCGATAATATCATAATGTCCGGAACACGTACAGTTTAATGTTTTAACTTACGTGACGCCTGATATTTACTGAAAATGACTCTTTTAAAGCCTGCTGGTTAGCAACTATTTATTGCAAAAACATTTGTTGCTTCTTTGAGCAACGTGTTTTGGGCAACGCGTGGTTTTTCTTCGGCCAAGGTGTCGTTGAGTGTTTTCCCGTGTTTTTGCGAGGAAAAAGTGTTTCCACTTACAGCACCGATTTGAACGACATTTGACCTAAAACCTATTCCAGTTACGGCACAGAAACAAAATTTGGTTAAGTGCAGTTTTGGTATTGTGTGGCGAAAATTTATTTTGATCTTGTCTCGTGTCGGCACGAGAATAGCTGATGGCATAGTAAAGAGATTGGCCAGGCAGCAAGATTGGTAGAGGGCTGTTTAGAATACACTGGACGAAGTATCGTATCGGAAAATATACCTCCCGGTAGCAGCATCATGTCATGGTGACAGCGTTGCGCGACGTTGCATATTCAAATTCTTGCAAAGTAATCTGTTGTGGATACCGGCCAACCTATTCTGTAAACATCTCACAGTGAAAACTTAGTTGAAGTCAGTTGTGAGCAGTGTCAATCTCTAGCGTTGGGTGGTATGACTGCCCACTTGAAGCTCATTTAAAACACGGTAAATTTTTTACAGAATATACCTCAACATCCTACTAAATGCGTATTTTTCTTTAATCACCCTTACAAAACGTTGTCTCCCAAGAAAAATATATTTGAAAAGTTTCCCGTCGTAAGGCACAACTTAATTATTTTACAACAATGGTCGACTGTTTTAAGTAACTCTTTGTGTTTACAGAGTAATTGCTGTTCATTTTAAGCCATTATTTTAAGTTGCCATAATTTACAAAGTTCTGGCAGCATACCTTTACTGGGTACCTAGGTACTTTCTGAGAAGTTTATCTTACGCTGCGACGCTATGTTGGGCACCTACCATATTTTATAACAGAGAGAATTTTTTTTCAAATGGACATTTATACCATACATGTGGCCAAAGAAAGACATTCATTACATAGGAAGGCTAATACTATGGAAATGCAATCATTTATTAGGTTAAGTGTGACAAATAGATAAAAAATCATTACGATAATATAATAATAGCTTCCCGACCGATTTCGGTCTCGGTGGCTAAGGTAAACGCGGGTGAAGTCGACAGTGACCCAGAAGTCGTCAAATTGTCTAAAAACATCAATATCTTTTTCTACTAAACATTTAACTGGCTGATTTTTGTGGCAACATATTAATGGTACCCTAGTGCACGATTAAAATAGCAACACTGAGTTTTAATTATAATGGCTTCTGAAATATCTTACTCGAAAAGTCTCCCTCACAATTTTTTAATTTTTATGCAAGTTTAGTTGCTAAATGTGACACTCAGCACGTAGTTTTGTCTTTTGATTTGTGAAACTTCAGTGGGGTCTAAGGTAAGTCTGATTTTTTGACGAATTAGTTAAGTTAATTTGCTAACGATATTAATTGATATTTGGAATACTTTTACCATAAAAGTATTTTTTTTCGAATGTGACATCTTTTGGTACCCAAAAATTCCTACATGACCCAGAACTCGTCATTTTAAGTACTTTTGTGACGATTACTGGGACACGTTTAATAGTTGTCTCTTAATTCGTCATCTTGTAGATATTTTGTGTTTTATGCCACAAAACGCCAATTATAACTATTTTCGGGACCGTTACATAGTTTTTAACTCTCTTCCACAAAGCGAAAAAAAAACGCTTTTCGCTTCGATCGCACATTACTTGAGTAAACGCACTCTGCTCAGTCGTGGCATCATTCAAACTCAAACTATTTATTTCAATTAAACCATTACAGGCACTTTTGAATTGTCAAGGGGTCGGTCAGTCAGATTGGGCTCGCTTGTCTCACTCTGCAAGAAACTGTGCTCGCGTTTTTCTTGTGATATGTTATCTCAATCGTGTCGCAGATGGGCTTGCTTCGCTTCCTAGTTTTAAAAGCGTTCATTCCACGCGAACTAGCATCGTCGCATTTTTTGTGGATTTTCGAGATTATTTTATTAAACAATTTAACCAAGATTTAGCTTTAGTTTTGTTTAAGCTATTTTTATTCAACCTAAATTGCTGGTATATATAATTATATTAAACATTTACTCTTAAATAAAAATATTCAGTCGTAATAAGTACTGCAAATGCTGCTACTGCTGCTGTACTGCTGTATTTTGTGTTTCACGAGCTGTGTCCAAATAAAATTTTTTCTTTCTTTCTTTCAAATAGAAAATTAATTGACAGTAGGTCAGTAAATACCAAAAAAACTGTAAAAAATAGCAAACAACTAAATACTACCGATCTAGTACTTGGCTGCACAATAATAGTACAGAAGCCAGCACATCAAGCTTCTACAATCTGTCAAATTTCTTTAATAGATTTTCAACTTTATCGCTATAGTATTAAGGTTCAAAGTTGATTGAGAAAATTTGACAGTTTCGGGTAGCTTGACCTGCTGGCGTCTGTACTTGTGGTTAAATTTAATAAAATAATTACTAAGAACCACCAGATATGCGACGTAGCCAGCCCGCGTGGGATGAACGTTCTTAAGAGCTTGCTCATCGTGTGATTAAGCGCGCTCTGCTCATGTATGTCAAGAGTGGGCTCGATTCGCTGGCCATATAGTGAGAGTGCTCGCTTCGTCCGCTCGGCCTAATTGCGTAGCATACAATCAATCGGAATCAGAATTATTTTGAAGCAAATTGCTAATTCATTGCTTCATAAGTTCGAAAAATTGGTCTGCTCAACACGTAAATTACGCAATGAATGTTGCTGAACTGTCAAAATGAAACCGATTCCAATTGATCGTGCGTTACGCAATTACGGTGCTGGCTGCCTTATCGAAGAAAGTATAACCGAGCCTTAATAATCCCTGGCCAATCGGTGCTAGTTTCTCACCAGTAACTGACGTGGTATGCTCACTTCACTCACTCAGATCGAGCATGGATGTTACAGTTCCAATCAAACCCACATATATCATACAGAGGTGTCTTCTTACTTAGTCTCAGTCCAGGCGCACTGCGGGATACCACCCCTATTTGGTTAATATGCCATATATACGCACTAAGCGCTTCTCGTCATCTTTTCTGATGCGCACAGCTAAGGAGTGGAATCGTCTGCCTGCATCTGCATTCCCGAGTTCATACAACCCGAATCTCTTCAAGGCGAGAGTGAATAGGCTTCTTCTGGGCAAGCTCGTTCCACCGTAGATCTCATCCCTGCCTCTGGGCTGGATTGAGGTCAAGAGTGAGCCCATTGTCAATAAAAAATAAAAAAAGTCTTCTGCCGTTGAAATCGATGTACCCAAGCTTTTGTATTTGCTCATAACTAGATTTTTTTAGGGTTATTTTATTCCTCATGATTTAAATTTCTTCGATTAATTATCGTTTTATTACAATTTCGAGTAGAGAATTTACAGGCGATATGAGACGAAATCTTTTTGTTTTATAGGCTTTTGTAAGAAAATTCCGACACTGGACTTAGTAGGCTCATAACGGCTCATTGCATTCCATATGAAGTAATATTTTACCGTGTATGATATTTTTCAGTCCTGAGCCAGATTTACGGCTGATATCGAGACGACATCATAAACTTTTTCTTTATATAATTATTTTCTGATACTGCCGTAGTTAGGTATTGTATTTACTCGGCAATAGAATTTTGAGCTAGTTGCTTTCATTATGATAAAAGCTTACTTTGATTGAGATTCTTTTAATTTCTGGTCAGATTTACGGTTTATTTAAGACGACATCTGAAATTATTTTGCTACAGTCTTTAATGCATTTTTAATCCCATTTCGGCCAATATTTTTTGTTGTTTGTCTTTATGTTGTGGCTAGCTTTTAGTGCTTTGTTGACTTTGGACAGTGGCACCAGAACCACTGTTCTAACTAAACTCAAACTTAACAAGTTTTTTTTTTAACCCTGCCCCACACTAGGAATTACTCCTGTATCGTGGGTGCGTTTACAAACATTTAAACTCACATACAAACAGCCAGACCCGGAACAACTACCTGTAGGCAATACAAATATTTGTTCCGTGCGGGAATTGAACCCGCGATACGCGCGATATACGAGCGCAGCAGTCGATCGCTCAGCCACTGCGCCAACCGTGTCGTCAATTTATTTCAACTAAACCAATTACAGGCACTTTTGAATTGTCAAGGGTCGGTCAGTCAAAAAGATAAAGCTAGTTGCCCATTCCAAAGCGTAGTAGGTACCTATGGAGAAGAACGAGCAAGAAACTACATGGACACTCTTTTAAATCACAATAAACATGTTTTTTGCGCTATACTAAATGGAATTTCGACACATAGTGAAAAAGAAGGTCGCGCGCGTGTGTGTGCACTTGCGATGTGATCTTATAGGCAAATTAAATCCTGCCTCAAAATTGATACAAATATGACATATCTTTTGAATGCTCAACCATTGTTGTAACATTAAAATTATCGTAGCTATTAGCGGTTGGAATCTTACATGTTTTTGTTGGTGAAAAATATTGAACTGGTGGAAAGTTCAATATTTATATCGAGCAGGACACTGACCGAAAATTAGTTTTCAAGTAAAAATTTATTGTGTTAAAAATGATGCCATGATTCTAAGCAAAAATATATTAGAATTTAAGTTATCCTGCTGTTTTTATTACCAACCTGCTCTGCTTACAGCTTTCAACCTTTAGTAATTTCTTGGGATATGGTCGTCTAGCTACCTTTCGTTTCTTATATTTGCCACTCATATCAAAGACGAACACATTTTTTAAAATGTGTTCTTATCTTGAACTCTATGTTCAAGACATTAGAGTTCATATTAGCATTAAAAATTGACGACTACTGGGTCCTTTTGATGAGTAATAGTACAAATCAGACGACTACTGGTACAAATCGCCCTTTTTGTGCATTTGCTTATATAAGTATTTATTATCACACTAAATTATAGAATTGAATTACTTATTTAGAATAACGGATAAATTATCTATTTCATTATGTAAAATGTTTCATTCTAAATTAAATACTTTTCTCACAGCAGTTCTTCAAAGTCAGTGAATTTCGAAACCCGACGAGTATTGGTACATTTACCTTAGTATCTTTTGCGTACCTGACTAATCTAGTCAGGTACACAAAAGATATTATAGTGCACAAGTGTGTGCGCAAATACCTCTGTTCCTTTACTCTCATAGTCCCATTGCCTCTCGACCTATTTCGTTCACGGTGGCCAATTTCAACGGAGATTAGCCTGGTACGTAGGAGATATTATAGTGCATAAGTGTGTGCGTAAATACAGATGCATTCTCTCGCTTATCCTTTACTCTCATAGTCCGATGGGACGGCAATCTGACACGACCGTGGAGAGATCAGGCGCAGGACCAACGGCTTTACGTGCTTTCCGAGGCACGGGGGTATTAAACCGCCAACTTACAAACTCCGGACTGTTACTAAGAAATTCTTAATGGAAATCCTAATAACACTTTATCCGACCCGGGAATCGAACCCAGGACCCCATGCTCAGCAGTCGCACTTGCAACCAAGCGACCAACGGGGCAGTCAAAACAGTTTTTAAAAGTCATTACGATATTATCACAGGAATAAGTATTTTAATAACTTTTAGACTCGATTAGAACCTTCGAGCACTTCTATGGAATCTGCGACGGAAAGTTCGACGTGCTTAGGCACGCTTGCACTGCTCTACTCCCTTAGAAAGAATACCGTAGTTATAGCCGAAGTTACGGGCCTTTCCCACTACGTATCACTTATGTACATAAGATTAGTTCGGGGCACGAACTAAGAATGAATGACAACACGATTCGTCGTCGTCCCTAATTACGAAATGAGTTTGCCTGACCGAAAAATGTAATTTCATACTGGTTTTGACAGATAAAATACTTTCGGACGGGCGTGTATCTTTGCTGACGGACTTCGAAAGTAGACGTAACCCATTTGGGTTTGCGTAATTTGTATTGAAAACGATAACGTTCCTTTCCTTCGTTCCATTAAGGCTTTGTACTTAGTGGGGCGACGCGCTAGCAGATATAATCCCAAAGCTTAACCTCAATTAGATCTGGGGAAAATCTCTTGAATAAACGAACACACAGTGGTGGCCAAGTGGTAACGGCTGCGACTTACGAGTAGTACTTCGTAGGTTCGAACCCAGACAGGGCGCTTTACTTTGTGTAAATTATTTCATCACCACTGCTTTCAAAACGGTGAAGGAAAACATCGTGAGGAAACCAGCATGTCCTAGAACCAAAAATTCGAAGACATGTGACATCTACCAACCCGCTCTGGGCTCGCGTGGTGGATTACGGCCCACTCCCTCTCACCGAGAGGAGGCTTGTGTCCCAGCAGTGGGAACATTATAGGCTGATTATGTATGTATTATGTAAACTAACACTTTTAGGTATATCTATTATTAGAATGTAATGCACTATGTATTGGTATTCATGAGTCTGAATAGACGTAATCTCTTTAAACACGCTTGGTCATGCATTATGTATGGGATTATTACTTTCACTCCCCTTACTGAGTGACGGCACGGTTGGCGCAGTGGTTAAGCGATTGACTGCTGCGCTGCGTGTCGCGGGTTCGATTCCCGCACGGAACAAATATTTGTATGATCTACGAGTAGTTGTTTCGGGTCTGTTTGTGTATGTGAGTTTAAATGTTTGTAAACGCACCCACGATACAGGAGAAATTCCTAGAGTGGGGCAACGTTTAAAAAAAAACTGAGTGACTGATAGGTAAATAAGCACTTGGGCACCACATCTAAGGTAACCTTTATGTTAACTATTTATGTTTATGGTGTGGTTTGACTACACCGTTGGTCTCGCGACTGCTGAGCGAGGGGTCCTGGGTTCGATTCCCGGGTCGGACAAAGTGTTAATGGGTTTTTTATTAGGAATTTCTTAGTAAAAGTCCAGAGTTTGTAAGTTGGCGGTTTAATACCCCCGTGACTCGGAAAGCAAGTAAAGCCGTTGGTCCTGCCCCTGATCTCATCTCGGTCGTGTCGGATTGTCGTCCCATCGGACTATGAGAGTAAAGGAACAGAGAGAGTTCATCTATATTTACGCACACACTTGTGCACTACATATACAGGGTGGCAGGGACATCGGCGCGCAAACTGTAACCATGGATTCAGCACATGATACTAGACCCCATAGCCTCGAAATTTTTCGTCGGTTATCAGAAAAAAAAATCTTCTGTTTCATAGAAAAGTGCAATACCTACGTGGTCAAAATGTATGGAACAGCAATATTTTTTTTTTAAACTAAACTAAACTCATGTGCTGAATCCATGGTTACAGTTTGCGCGTCGATTTCCCTGCGACCCTGTAATATATCCTGCGTACCTGGCTAATCTCCGTTGAAATTGGCTACCGTGACCGAAATAGGTCGAGAGGCTATTTTGTAGCTATTGTAATAAGACTTGGAATACCTAAGAAAAGAAACGACAAAATCGAAAAAAAAACATAAGATTTTTTTTTCAACCTGTATTTTGCCACTGCTGGACAAAGGTACCACAGCTCTCCACTCTTTCCTGTGTGTGTTGCTTTCTTTGGCCAAGCTCCCGACAATCATAAGCTTTACTTAAGAAAATTGGAAAATATACGGTGTTTGTGAAAAGTCGATATCTAATGCGGAAATTATTTAGACATCTACACCAACTAACTGCAGTTAACTCCAGTAAAGTATTTAATGGAGTTACGGAGCTTATACCAGTTAGATTTCGAACTCTAAAAAGTTAGACTAGAAAACAACTCTAAAATAAGGTATAGAAAATACTAACGAGATTGTTGTCTAATTGTGGGAACCCTATCCAAGACGAGTACAAAATTCAATGCAACACTCTAATGCCGCCAACACACGGTCAGCTGCGACAGTCAGGAAGCAATCTACAAACCCCTCAAGCTGTTCATGATCCACACATGAATCACTCTCGCACACACAGTCGGGTGGAGCTGTTGCAACCCTAGCTGGCGATCTCGGAGTTTTTAATAAGATATTATCATGTTTACTGCAGTAATCTTGTATTGGAGTCGGTTTCTTGATTCTTTCTTAATTTCACATTTATGTGAGACTAAGGGCAGGTTTGACTAACGCCAGATAACTGTCAGACGTCAATTTTATTTCACGAATATAAAAAATTCTGTCGATTGAACAATCAGCCCTAAAAGCAGCTAGCATTTGAGAGGGCTAGGCAGACTCATATTAAAAACCTAATTTCAAAATTTAACTCACAATGATATTAGACTAAATGCCTAGCTTTTGGAAGCAAGGCCTAGGCAGACCAAAATAAAGAACTAACTTACAAAGATGTCAGAACAAAATTCAATGCAACTCTAAGGCCGCCTAAACACGGTCAGCTGCGACAGTCAGGAAGCAATCTACAGACCTCTCAAGCTGTACATGATCCACACATCAATCACTCTCGTACACACAGTCGGGTGGAGCTGAAGGCTGTCAACAGTCTCAACCCCAGCTGACAGTTTTTAATAAGTTATTATCGTGTTTCCTGCACTGAGCTTAGATTGAAGTTGGGTTCTTGATTCTTTGTAGATTTCACATTAATATTTGTTAAAATGTCCCATATTACTGAAAAAATTTTATAGCTTTGGTGAACACAGTGTTTGTACACTCGGCTACACGTCAAGCTATACAAAACCAGTTTGTCTTGGCCTCACTTTGTATGATATTTTCTCACAATGAACGGTCAGCCAATACTGGTTTTGCATAGCTTGATGTGTAGCCGTGTGTACGTCATAGATTTGAACCCTGTCAGACGCTTTGCTTTGTGTAAATTATTTCATCACCACTGGTCTCAGAACAGTGAAGGAAAATATTGTGAGGAAACCGGCATGTCCCCGATCCAAAAATTCGAAGACATGGGACATCTACCAACCCGCAATGGGCCCGCGTGGTGGATTACGGCCCAGTCCCTCTCACCGATAGGACGCCTGTGTCCCAGCAGGGGAACATTTGTATCACATAGGCTGAATACGCTTTTATGACTTTGTACGGTACGGAGAATCACCGACTCCCAAGTCACAGGAATTTACACCTACATATTTTAGGTGTTGTTTTTGTTTTATTTAAATGTGGATGTCTGTATTAAGTCTTTAATATTTTTAGCCATAATCATCATCTTCCTGCCCTTATCCCATGTTACTTGGGGTCGGCGCAACACGTTTTCTTCTTCCATTCTCCTCTGTCAGCCGCCTGTTTTTAGCCATAATGATATTGTAAAAAGGCTTTTGGTGAAATGAATAATTTATTTATTTATTAGCTGTGCCCGCGACTTCGTTCGCGTGATTTCATTGGTTTTACTTATTTTTCTAATACAAAAGTAACCTAAGTTACGGCTTATAACAAGCTATTTGCCAGTGAAAGTTGCAACAGAAGCAGTCAAGCCGTTTCGGAGATCAGCCGGAACAAACAGACAGATACACAAACATTTTTTTTGTTTTTTTTTGTTTCGTACCGTATTGTATACTTTCATATGCATTTAGTAAAAAGCTGTTATTTTGACATTACAAACAGATACTTCAATTTTATTTAGGGCTGATTTCTATAGATAATTTATATCGGAGGAATAATTTTAAATTTTTGTCAGTTCTTCCATACAAAAACTCAGACGTCAATTTTATTCACCAATAAAAATTATCTGCAGCCGGTCGATTCTGTAAAAATCTCACCGTGAAAACTCAAGTGAAGTGAGCTTGATGTGAGTTGTCAGTAGTGTCAATCCCTAGCATTGTTTGGAATGACAGCTCACTCCACGCTCACTTCACCTAAGTTTTCACGGTGAGATAGTTACAGAATCGCACTGCAGATTGAAAAATCAGCTCTTATTTGTATAGATTTTAATGTTAATTCACACACGGTCAGTTGCGACAGTCACACATCAATCATTGAAACAGACCCAGTCATGTGTAGCTGAAGGTTGTCAGCTGTTTTAACCCTCGTAGTTGAAAAATGTTTCGTGAGCTGAAAGTGTCACTACGTGGACAACAAATTCGAGACGGACATGTAGGCTTGTGTTAGAGAAAATTGAAAAATACTACACTAATTTATTAGACAAAATAGCCAGTTTTTGTCAATTTACTTAACACAACAAATTAAAGGAATCTTTAATATGCTTTCATAGGATTTACAACAGTACCTATCAGTCACTGCAACAATTTAATATAGGATAGTGTTGTTTGATGTGTCATTCTCACCGGGTACGATTTTCATCTACATAAGTAGGTAGACCAGTTTTTTTTCACAATCCGAAGGATTTTGAAAAAATTTCCTAATTCATTCATTGTTCCATATGTTTGAAAAATTCGTCTCGACAACGTAGATAATGCAATGAATGTGGTCGAAATGTCAAAATGACAGGATTGCAGTTGCTATTGTGTTACGCAGTTACCCCGCAATTATTTGACCACCTCCGAAAGTGTTGAAGGTGGATTTTTACAGTGCGTTACGTTGCGGTGCGACCCGCACCTATCTGCGGTAGCCTTTAAATGACATTAATATATCTATAGCCCTATTAAGTTAGCCATCAATCGCTCGTATTTATAAACCTTCAACGGCGCAGTTGATCGATTTTATTAGAACAACACCATGTGCTCAGCCTTGATATCATTGTTGGTTGATGGGTTAATAGGTATCGATACTTATTCAGAGTAAATGCAGCTTTAAATAAACTGACTTCTTATTTATTTTATTATTTATTTATACTTAGGGCTGATTACTCCATCGCCAGATAACTTTTATTCGAGGAATAAAATTACTAACCCGCTTTGTTGTACGTTTAAGTATCAATCATGTTGGTCATACTTTGCACCTTAAAATCAAGTTGAATACCATCAAAATGTCGTATCTCCTTCCTTTTCCCCCATCGTAAAAAGTTGTATGACATAATGATCCAGATTGAAGGTACCTACCTACCTATACAAAATACGTACGAAGCAGAAGTTTGTTCATAAAGACAGGGAGACGCCATTGGGCCATACAATATGTTAAAAGCGGTGTTCTCACAAAATGATATCGTGTCCCGCGAGCCGGTTCTTTCAGTAATGAAGCGTAGCTTGCGTGCTCATTATTATATTTTGTGAAGCACTTGTGTGTGGTAGTGTACTGTTAGTAGAGTGGTATTTACTTAATTTAATTAAATTCAAGGTGTTGGAAGAAAATTGCATTTTCATTGTATCAAGGATCGCGTTGATAATTTCGTAACTTTAATTAATTTCTGTGTCTGGAACTTTCTATGTTCAGCAGTGAATGATTTCCTAAGTATTGAACAAAAAACTCAACTTACCTATTCGTTTTAGAACTCCATTTAAGTTCTAAATTGAGCTACATGATTATTGACAAATACCTGCAGTGACTGGATAGGTCCAATCAATCTGTGTGGTTCTTTCCTCAAAATACCATTTCAGACACCAATCTAAATGATCTTCACATGATCTGACCATGATTATGTATGGACTTCAAAAGAGACTGTTTGTTTCGGCCCTTTTTCTCAGTGTAGTCAGATAGAAAACGTCGACCTCATCTAGTTTTTAAAATATGATTAACGTGTAAAAGTGTTTGTACAAACTTGTACAGAAATAAATCATTTATCATTTCTAAAATTAAAGTCGAATTCTTTACGGAAGGAATCTGGAATCACTTCTGTATGGCACTGTACAATCTCTTACACGGAATCACTCGTGTATGACAGCGTACGAGCAAGCCCTTTTATGACTGAATTAGAAATAAATTACGGAATTCTTTACCCATAAAGTTCACGCTCTATAAATTTATAAGGACATTATTTTCTTCTTAATTCTGTCGTCGCGTTATTCATAGCTTTTTGACTTATAACACCCTGATTTTTTCTCTTGTGATTTTTGGCGTGTAAAAAAACTTATTTTTCAGCTTTTTTACACGCCCTATGTTTTAAGTGTTCTATTCTTTTTGTATTTATTTGTATAGTAAGTTAATTAGTCTTTTAATATGGTACCTACCTAGTGTAAATAATTCGTTGTGTTAGATACTGTATATAAGAATTAGAAAGAAAATGACTGACAATATGACCAAAAGATGTGGCCAGAGGGATTGCGAATCTGCAGGAAAAGCATCCAGCATCGTAAGCCACCGTATGACATTTTCTATGCCAAATGAGTGAAAACTAACGTGCAAGAAAAAAAGTATTGACGGAAACTAACTCTAATATTTTCATTGGAGCAACCGTGGTTATCTATGCTCCTTCTTTCTAGGTAAGAAGTTTTGCTTTTACGTTGCCATAGACTAAAACATTATTCATTGATCATTATTGGTTTGTCTTTGCCTCACCTCAAGGTTGCCTGATAAAAAAGCCTCAGGTATTAAGTTCGCCTTTGTACAGTATTTTCTTACTTGTGTATAAAGTTTTAATAAATACGTAAATAAATAAAGCCCCATTTTTTTACACGAAGTAAGTTTAAATAAGGGGGTAAAATTCCTAAGCCCAAATTCCGTTAATTTCGGCCAAACTTTCGGACAGTTTCTACACCGTATCACTTACTGACATATGATTAGTTCGGAGCCCGAGCTAAGAATGAATGACGACACTATTTGACAGTTGTCCCTAATTTCGTTACGTATTTGCCCGTTCGAAAAATGTAATAAATATCACTTATTTTGACGGATCAACTACTTACGGGCGGGCCCATATCTTCATGCCGGACTTAGATAGGATACCCCCAGCCCGTGTAAATCGGTCTTTACGGACCTTACCTTTTTAAAATTTAAAAAACAAAAGGCAGTCTTTGTTTGCCTACTTGTAAATTCCACGAAAGTGTCACACCCTAAGAAGTAACGTGTTGTGTCTTGCAGATGACACGGTGAACACGTTCGGAGCCGTAGCCCGAAACTATACTGTTGTGTTACGTGTACGTAATGTCTAGTAGAGTGAAAGGAAATCCTTGCTGTATTGCACGTGTTTCGAGCAATGTGTACTATTATTTGAACAGTCTCTATTACCCGGCGGTAATAGAGACTGTTAGGTATCAAGAGTATTCGGGTTAATGTCGTTATGACATGACAGATGGGTGGGTAAGTAGCAGTGTTTTGTTATTCGCGAATTAAAGGATGCTGCTGTCAGTCAAAGCTGTCAGTTCGATTTACATAATATTCGTCGTCTTTCGTTTACGCAGGTGGAAAACGTTTCGCGTATTATGTACCCAAATTCACGCGAATTTGGGGTCGACTTTCCGTCTAGCCGGATGCAGCTGAATACCAGTATTTTACATGGAGCGATTGCCTATGAGACCTCCACAGCCCTGTTACTCAGTAATATGGTACCCCCTTAGTGAGACTAGTTGTCAGAATTTCGGACTTCTAACAACCCGTAAAGGTTGTCAAAAATCTACGGATGACAGCCAGAAATCAACAGCTTAACATGCTTTCCGAGATACGGAGGGAACTTGGTATGTAAAGATGGTCAGCCACATGGGTTATTGCACACATCTTTAAGCAAGCTACGTTTGCCACGGTTGATCCGTGGCCATCCACGGACCAACCGCGGCAAAAGTAGCTTAACCTGATCGATCGACCCGTAGAGTGCTATTACTTAGCCACAAGCCTGTTTTTAGCCAAAATAACTATACTTACTGATAGACGCTCAAAATAACAATTATCTGCCTGTAATACATTATTGTCTCGTATGTAAACAAATAGGGCACTGCAACAAATGTTTAAACTAACCCAGAGGCAAAAGCGCAATGAGATAACCAAGGATATCTATGGAAATGACATTCCCACCGACACATGCACTTAAAATTAACCTGCCTACTTAAAATTCCTCTCTAACCAGCCACTCACTTAAACAACCCCATCATCCCACATTAACTCCTAATGAAAAACGCAAAACATTAACAAAACACAGACCACCAGTACCAGGCAATCATAAAAATTAAGTTTACGATGTACCCGCACGTCAATATAAAGGCCCATAAAGACGGCCGAACGCCCGACCAGCGTTTAATTACTCGTCCCAATGATGTGCCTGACAAATTGCTGACAAGCTGAGTGCGGCATATTGTTGTTATATGGTGCGCTTCCTCCGTTTCTATTAACTGCTGGATCGATTTATGTTGCTTTGTTGTACAGACCAGCAGGTCAAGCTACCCGAAACTGTCAAATTTTCCCAATCAACCTTGAACCTTAATGCTTTAGCGATAAAGTTGAAAATCTGTTACAGAAAATTCACAGATTGTAGTAGCTTGATGTGCTGGCGTCTGTACATAGTTGTTCGGGTCATTGTTTAGATATTTTTGGGTCAATTTATTGGGCTTTGATTGGATTGGTGTGGCAGTCTTGGGTGTTGTTAACCGTAACAATCTTATCTTCCTTTTGAGCTGTCGGGCTGATAACATTCGATTAATCGAGTGTCTATAAAGTTGTAAGCTACGATTATGATTTCTCGTGAAGCTTTGTATTTAGGTAACGGGCGTTCATCATCTGCCTAGCCTTTTCCCAATTATGTTGGGGTCGGCTTCCAGTCTAACCGAACGCAGCTGAATACCAGTATTTTACATGGAGCGACTGCCTATTTAGTAACGGGCGTTAAGATTCTAATATTAAAAAAAAAACTTAATTTAACCGTTCAAGGCCTTTGGATAGAAATGGTTAGACGGATATTGGACGATATTCAAATAAGGATGAAGGATTCGTTTTCTTAGGCAATGGAATTATTTGAGCCTCTTTCCATGAACATGGAACAAAACACCACTAGATGCAGAAAAATTGAGGATATGACAAATGACGGGAATGATTCATCCAGCACAGGGACTAACATATTATTGTTTACAGGTCTCAGAATAAAGCGTTGTTCGATTTAATATCTGAACCGAATTTCTGGCCAAAAGGCCTAGTAATTACTGGTTTAGCCAATCACCCATGAACGATATAATTATGCCGGTCATAAACATTAGCGGTGGAACGCCCTCGATTTGATCGTCAATTACAAGTTTTTGTTTTCCCTTCGCTTCCAGATAACTGTGATTATAAATGACCAAACCAACATCTCTTTTACAAGAAAAATAAATCAGTTTCTAGAATATTCTCGAGATTTTTCTATAGGTACTGTGAAGTCGAGTGTAGTAACACTACTACACATGAATGTTTTGAACAATGACTTACATTATCTTGTTGTGAGTTCATTTTCCTTTGTAGAATATTCTACTTCTACTTCCATGTACAGTGTATAGACAAATGTATCAGAAAACGTACGTCTGGATTCCAATTTGTAGGGCCACTTACAAATTGGTTGTTAGACCTGCCGATCTATTCTGTAAAAATCTCACCGTGAAAACTTAGGTGAAGTGACCCGAAGCTAGTGATTGACACTATTGACAGCTCACTTCAAGCTCACTTCACCGTTTTCACAGTGAGATTTTTACAGAATAAATCAGCTGATATTTGAATTTTAAATCACCATAAAGATGTTTTTCATTTGACAATTGAGGTTAATTTCATAATTTTCATTAATTATTTTTCAATTACCATTTAATAATGTTATTTAAACAATAAATTACTAGAAAAAGTGGTAATAAATAAACTTAAAACCTTCCAAGTACACACGAATTTGTAACTTACGTCCTTTAGTGAGTGATTGCGTAAGAATTTAAATTGCACAGGCGTTGTTTACACTATCATCGGATAGTTTTAAAACAGATCATGGGTAGTCAATGAAATGGAAACGGCACTACTCAAACTACCCCCGTTATGAGCCTCACACTCGCCTTTCGATCACAAAGGCGGCTCGGGTGAAGGAAACTGACATAGAGTTCGAATGGCCACTGCTGAGTGCTGACGTATCGAGTGCAATCGATTCAGCGAACTCATAGACACTTGCCGACTGACACAGCCGTGATTCAGCTTAAATATTTTGTTGTTCTGGGAGATTAATCTCGTGCACTTTCGGAGCATTACAGATTGTATCTAACAATATATAAACTGAAGGCCAATTCCCGTAATAAAATGCCTTTTAACTTTATAACCACGTATAGGGATATTGCTGCTTTTTTAAAACTGATTGAAAGGCTGCAAGAGTGGATGTACTAGAAGCCCCTGATAGCCGAGGTTATAGTATTTTCAAATCTAAGCTGTATTTCATTCCGTTTGAAAACAAAAAAAAAAAAAAAAAACATTCATGGTTTTAGTGTTTCAAAAATTCAGTCATTTCAATAGTTTAGATTACCCTAAGAACTGCAGCAATTTTCTGCTTAGGGACCACGACTTACGCAACCTTAATATAACAGGGCGTTTAAAACAATTTAGAGCGAGCATATAAACACCTCTGTTTAAGACTATTGTGTTACTGGGTTAAAGTGGTGTTACGTAATAAAGTGATCCCAGTTGATCCACCCTTTTGTTAAATCTGTGAAACAATGGTGCGATGACAAGCGGACACAGTTGTTCTATGAACAATGTGAACACTTTACAGTGAATGGGAGTACTCCGGTGTGTTTCAGTTGATAGGATTAGCCTTTTGTGTCGCTGCATTGATGCACTGGCAATAAAACAAATGAACGTTACCTTATAGGGAAAGATCAATCTGGGCAGACGATCCTGCGGCAGATCATTTTGACCGTATGCACATTATCCTTCTGTATCGATTGTAATTTTATATCGTTACGAACATCGTATTTTAAAACACATAGCATGTTGAAATAGGTCTTATCTCTAAGTTACGAGTACAATCGATTTTCCATAAAATCGCTTTAGAATTTTCCTAAGTCTGTACACAATGCTCGAAATAATCTTATCAATTTAAACAATTTGTTTCAAGGAGTAATCGTTCCTGCCGTTGTACACGCGTAGATCTTGAAGCCGTTACAACCACGGACTTTAAGGTAGATTTGACTATGTTGTCATCATCATCATCAGCTTACAGCAGTCCATTGCTGAACATAGGCCTCTCCAATTGCACGCCATTCTCGGCAACTGTCATCCAACTGACTAGCCACTCTGCGGAGATCGTCGCTCCACCTAGCCTGAAGGCGTCCTACCTTACGTTTGCCGATTCGTGGTCTCAACTCAAGAACACGACTAATTGTCAATTCAGCTCGCTTATTCTGTAAGCTATGTCGACAACTTTGGTTCTCTGCTGGATCACCTCGTTTCTATCCCTCAGAGAGACTCCAAGCATAGCTCGTTCCACAGCTCGCTGAGCGACCTTGAATTTATGAACCAGCCGTACCGTGAGTGTCCACGTTTCAGCTCCGTAACTCATAGTCGTAGTCATTTGACCATGTATGTAGCCCCAATAATTAATTTGAGAATCGCCTGTAGGTGTAGATATACCAATTTGCAGTTAAGAGACACTCATTTCGAAGCCAATAGTTTCCTAACCGGCTGCACTTTACTGCCTGGCTTTCGAAGCAAGACAATAAAGTTCCTAAGACTGGTTTCTGTAGTACTAAATGATCTCGTACTGGTGCTATTAAAACCCTTTCTTTGTAAGGAATTAGGTGTTAAAATATATCATTCTTCATTGCACTCCGTGCGCTGTAGTAACATAATTAAGTTACACTGTAACAAATTGCTGCATCCTTTATTACTACTTATAACGTTTTTATACGACTACCTACTTTACTAATATTCCATAGTTCACGTTTACGAACAGAATATACTGATTAAATAATTTAAGGTAATTACTGTAGCATCTAGCAGCTGTGCTGATAGTTAAAGGTTTCCCATAAGTGTGCATTGACACGAGCGACACGCGTCGACGTCAGAGGCAACTGAAACCGCTATATATTTAAATTACGAGTATAACACATGTATTTTCATCAGAAAAGTTCTTAACAAAAGAATTCACACAAATATTATACTTCCTAATATAAACAAATTACTCAACGGAACACACGACGAGCAAGCTTACTGGTGTTACCAAAAACTAGAAACCAACTATGGTAAAAAAATGCTTACATTTGAAAGAGCACACATTTATAATAAAATGGCTCACGAACTAGAAATGTACACTCATTCAATGCATTTAAAACTCAGCTCAGCCAGTATGATAGTCTTGGAGAAATAAATGCGTTGGGTGGGTCGGATATCTTGATTAGTCTGTAACTTGTGATGTCGTAATTTTTGTTATGATTAGTATTGTTCTCAAGTAGGTACCTAAGTGACATGTTATGTTTTCATTGAGAATAAAGTTTGTTCAAACCTAAACCGTCGACGGATGCCGTTGCCTCTGTCGGCGATGTGTCGCTCGTGTGTATGAGCACGAAGAGATAGACGGCTAAAGATGTAAGGTTTTTTATCGCACTAGTATTGCTAGAAGCAGAACTACAAGTTAAAATTATTTTTTTCCCTCTTAACATCATGGTGGAGTGTGCCCGGGACGAAGATCTCAGAGCTGAGTTATTAATACATTTAGGTGTTGATGTTAATGAGGTGCATAATATGCTAGCATTCTCCTTGTTAGAAACAGAGAGACTAGGCTATTAGTTATATAAACTTATGCGGATCTGTATTCGTAGAAGTTATTTTCTCATTATAAAGGGTGGTCGGGAAATCGACGCGCAAACTGTAACCATGAATTCGGCACATGGTTCTAGGCCCCCAGCGCAGTGTCGTTTTTTTTTTTTAATAAACGACGAATAAATTCAGCGGAGTGTTCATAATCATGTACTGAATATGTATTCTGTTTACAAAATGATGTATAATAAATATTATAAGAAAGCCTTACGGAGGGTTTATTCCGAACCTGACCCGAAATCCTAACCCGGTCGCGGCTTAGGTTAGGAACTTGAAAAAAATTTTAATATGACTTAGTCTTGTGACCAAGCTCCTTAAAAAAAGATTATAAAAAAAATCCTTCCCTTTCCGTGCTAGTGTTCTAAGCTGCACTTACTTGGAATGTATTCAGTTTACTACTCCGTAGAGGAATATAAACTTAACAATATTACCTAATATTTTCTCTCAAATCCCAGATCGGGGATACAGAATTATACTCATAAGTAATGTTCTAGCTGAACTAACGCAACGAGCTCTCGAAATACACAACTGCAATAAACTGCAATTTGCAAATAACATTTTGATATTCATAGATTTCGCGAATAAGCTTAGCAGTGTGGTTGTACGGGCAAAATAGGGATAGAGAATATCGTTGTGAGAATGGTAATTTTGGACGATATTGTATGTATTGTTTGTTTTTGGTTTATTTAATACACGAAGGATATGAAAATAAATCCATCAATCCGCCTAGCCTTTTTTTCCAACTATGTTTGGGACACTTTTCAGTTTAACCCAATGGATGCAGCTGAATACCAGTATTTTACATGGAGCGACTGCCTATCTGACCTCCACAATCCAGTTACTTCGTTACACGATACTCCGTGGCTTTTGTTTTTTTTTGTTTTAAACGTTGGATTTTCTCCTGTATCGTGGGTGCGTTGACAAACATTTAAACTCACATACACAAACAGCCAGATCCGGAACAACTACTTGTAGGCCATATAAATATTTGTTCCGTGCAGTCAATCGCTTAACCACTGCGCCAACCGTTCCGGCTTACCACGGGGTATCGTGTAAAGTTGGACAACCAGTCTTAACTGGTTGTCCAACTTTTGGGCTTCTGACTACCCGGAATGACTGTCAAAGATCAACGAATGGCAGCCGGGACCAACGGCTAATCGTGCTTTCCGATGCAGGGAGAGATCTCGATATGTAAAGGATAGTCACCCGTCGACGCCCCACCGCGGCAAGCGTAGCTTAACCTTTAATCGACAAGTGCGGCTGTTATTATTGAGCCACGACCTCCTAAGGATATGAAACTAATATCTTAATAATATTTACACGGATGGCTCGTCCCCTATTAAATGAAATTTAAATACAGGGTGGCAGAGACGCGCAAACAGTAACCAAGAATTCAGCATATGAGTTTAGACCCCATAGCGTCGAAATTATTCGTCGGTTTAAAAAAAAAAATTCTGTTCCATACGTTTTGACCGCATAGATATTGCACTTTTCTATGAAACAGAAGATTTTTTTACTGATAACCGACGAAAAATTTCTACGCTATGGGGTCTAAGCTCATGTGCTGAATTCATGGTTACAGTTTGCGCGTCGTGGGTGTTCAATAGAGACACCTCTGCCTAACTCTTCGGATGTTACAAGCGTAATGTTATGTTACTCGGGTGTTTATTGTCGTTATTGGGTTTTATGTTGAGTGAACTTGAGGCCGCAAGTAGGTAAGTAAATTAGGTTTTCTCTGTATAATATTATCATAATAAATTACGCTACGATAAACATTGAGTTTCCTAGTAATCATTACAAACATGTTTACCGAGAACGGAACAAAAATTTCTTGCATTCATCATACAGTAAGGTTACTGTGATATTAATGATATTGGTCACCATGCAGTGAATGAAATATGAGTCTGGATGACAACTGCTTTAATGTCGTAATCAAACATAGACAATCCACAACATCTCCCCCGTAAAAAAGATGAAATAATAATAAAGAACAAACTTAAAATCCATTAATTCAACTTATATAAGATAAAATAATAAGGAGTATAACAATATCCAATATCATTAATATCACAAAAATAACAAAATACTAAAATAGCCCACGATACATAATAATCTGAGCATAATTTAATAGAATAATAAGGTAAATTGAGTTACGAGGTGGGAGGATCCCCGCGAATGAATGGAATGATTGATTGAATGAACGAGTGGACTTTGGGGAGCTCGGTCATTTCCACAGTGTTATTACCCGTGCATAATCGTGGGGAAAATTAACGATGAATTTTATGAACGCTGTCAAATATTTTATACGTATTTTGTGTAACGATGCTTTATATTTTAAACGGGTGATTTTCAATTAGGCTTAAATTTTTATGAGTGGATTTACGGTCTTTGCTTCGTAAGGAGGAAAGTGAAACAATATCGTTTTTGAAGATATTTTGTTTTTCATTTCAGGTTTCTAGGCACTTTCATCGTGGTAATCTTAAATAAAATATACAGGCTAACACTAAAATATACATACTATGTGCAAGTATATAAAAAAAGAGGAAGCACTGATTGGGCATACAAAAATTCGTCCGTATCTCTGTCACCTAAACCACGGTAATGTTATCTAATTACCGAATCTAAACTGAGTGTGCTGTCATAAATGCTAGTAGTAAGTAGGAAAAAAATCACTTACATATCAATAAGCTTGAAAAATGACAGCTCCGATAATTGCCGTACACGCAGATACATCAATAAATTAAACTACCGAACCACTTTCAAAAACCGCGTCATATAACCGCTCAAAATCCAATTGATATCGCCACACACAACACACAACTCCATTACACACCAGCCAAAAAAACAATCACAACCACTCTCAAACAAATCTAGCAGCAAAACGATTTACAAAACAAAAACGCATCAAGTGTGCCAACACGTACCGCAGCCGTTTTACACTAGACTGGGGGCATCCATCATTTTTCTCCCGTTTGACAGCAGTGTCAAACTAAAACTCGACAGCATCGGTATGTTTCCCACTGACTCTCCTGTTTACGAAAACCACAAATATTTGACTAACTACCGACGAAAATGTTACGTTCTCATAATTACAAAATTAGTTGTTGTGTGGTTAGTTCGCTAGCTAGTTATTTTTGAGGAACAATGAGTTGGTTTTGAGGTTATTTTTAGAAGTTGTTAGTGAAATAAACATGAGGGTTCTGTTGTTGAAACTGTTATGATCGTAGAATTGATATGAACATCCTTTTTCCAGTGATGTTGAGTTCTGATTCTGTTCCCAACTCATATGACTAAACACTCATAATTTAGTTAACATCCTAATAAAAATAGCAAAATGATATCCTAACTTAACTAAAACTATACAAACTAAAATATAACGTCGAAAAATTCATCCGTATCGCATTCGACTGGTAATGTACCCAAGAGACTGGCGGCATTGCCACGTTGTATGGCAATGCCTAGCCTCTGGACAAGGTAAAAGCCAGCCGTTTCGAAATTTCCTTCTTTGACATCTTAATTGGAACTAAAATTAAAGTAAATTGAGCAATTTGTAAGTACCTATAGGTAAGCAGGAAGTAAAATATTTTACAGAAAGCTTAAGGTTAGCT
Organism: Apamea sordens; assembly: GCA_945859715.1. Taxonomy (NCBI): domain Eukaryota; kingdom Metazoa; phylum Arthropoda; class Insecta; order Lepidoptera; family Noctuidae; genus Apamea; species Apamea sordens. The sequence continues at coordinate 7,702,553 of OX244002.1, forward strand.
AGAGATGCCTATTTATTTTAGTTCATGTTTTTTAATCTTGATTTAAATTACGGCCATTAAAAATCGCAATGCGTATGACACTCCCATCATATCCTAAATACATACTGCTACACATTATATTTGTGCCATGTACCTGAAAAAATACCCGTGTTCTGAAAAATAACTAAAATCTGACGTAACATAATAATCAAAATCTTCGTTTGCTCTGGCAATATAACAAAGCAGAAAACTGAGCCAAACGTGTAGAAAATATAAACCAAAAAAATGCCATATAGCAACATTTGCTACAACTACTACACGACAATATAGCCTTATTTATATTTATCTTTCCCACGGTAGACCTCCACCAAAATATACAGACAGAAACATCTCTATCTAATCTCGGTGAGTCGAAGCCTGAGCCTCAATTTGCAAAAAGGTAGAAGTTTCCTCTCCATTTCGTCGCTTCATAAGATCGTGGAGGGAGGGAGAGCTTATTTGTTCCGCGAAATATGTATGAAGAATTAAGGTTTGCCTACACACATTCAGCTTTAAAAAAAATTAGTTTAACTTGTATGTTAATAAACACTAGGTATTGCGCATTCTGAACCTAATAAAATCCTCTCTATTGCAATATGCAATTCGAATCAAATTGTCATTAGAATATCACCAACGAGTTACTGTATAGTTGGATCACCCAAGAAATGCCAGATATATAGAAACTTTTTCTGAGAATAAACAATTAAAAAGTTAAAACTGCTGGCCTTTACACACCGAAAAAATCAGTGAAAGACATTTATCAAAAACAAGGAAACAAGAAAATAAAATCTTAATGGCGTTTTCCAATTATTTTATCGCAAAGTGGCCAGTACGTATTTGGAATTCAAGTAACAAGGCCGGATTACACAAAAGTTACAAAAAAAAAATCCACGTAAGATTGCCGATTGAAGCCATATAACTAAGCCTTACGAACAGAGATATAAAAAGATAAATGCGAATGAAGATGCAGTGAAATGAAGAAAAATAACGTAACGTGGGTTACGGATGTGAGGGAGGGAACAAAATTGTTTTCTCGTTAATATACGCGGATGACAGCACCGCTTTTATATATTTTTTATCTGTTAAAAATTGAAGTACTTACAGAGAACATTTTCGTAATGACTGTACTCTTTGCTGATTGGAATTCCGTGTGAAATGTTTTTAAAATTGTTTTTTATTGTCTTTTGTTCTTGAATTTATTAAGAATAAATGGAAGGCTTTGTGCTGTCTGGAATTATCTGGCTGGATGTAAAATATGTCAGGGAAATGCAGCTGATAGTTAAAATTTTATATCCCGAAGTAGATAACTTTATTTGTAAAATAACAAAAGGTTACGAAGAAAAAAAAAATAAGGCACAAATTATCACCTTCTCCTCCCCTTATCCCGATTTATTTGGGGTCGGCGCAACATGTCTTTTTCTTCCATACTTCTCTACTAGTCGTGATCTCGGTAGTCACTCCCTTTCTAACCATATTTACACAGTCAATCCAACCAAAAAAAATATTGCACCATAACAAATTACGATGAAAATCACCGTATTCTATTGTAAGACACTCCTGTTCAATCCAAAGACAGTTCACAATACTTACATAAACCTATCCTACAAATTTACAGCTGAAACCTTCATCAAACTAATTTGACGCAAACTATCCAGCTAATTCGGCCACAGAGGTTTGAAGCAATTCTTCTAAACGGCCACATAACATCTTGGAATGTTCTACACCATCCGGCCATCAGTCACTGTCGCGTGCTCTGAATAGTTGATGCTTGCCGTATCGCCCACCTGCCTGCAACCTTTATAATGTGGCTCCAGAGAAGCTGGTTCGACCGAGATAGTTAGAAAAATGAGGAGTTATGAAAGACGATATTTTTTGAATTTTATGCAACGTTTTCTTGATTTTTAAAGAGGAATTTTGTAGGATATTCTGCGTTCCACTATTATATATGTCCCTGGCTCCGAGTACCTAGGTACCTACTTGCTCTATTTTCTTTGAGTTTAAACGTACCTTCTGGCTTTTTAGTAGGCTGACAAAATCTAAAACTAAGTTGAACTAGGTTTTTTATGAATCAGTCATAATTTTACTCGTAATACGCGATTTCGTTTTTTTTCTATGATGATTTTAAGGGATCATAGAATGCTTGTCGAGCAAGCATCTTAGGATCCCTTAAAACCGGCGATTCGACGAATTTCACAGAAAAAAAAACAGTCTAGCAGTTGCTAAGAACAGGCTAGAATGACTCACAATGTTTTATATTATTATATGCGAATAAAAACGCTGACTACGGTATACCCATAAGTTATAACTACGATATTAAATTCATCTAACTGTCACATTAGGCAGTCCGCCAAAAACTTATCGCGACTTTTGCATCACATTTTACTAGATGGTGCGGTTATCATTATCTTGTCAACACAATACTTTATGGGGCTTTATAAAACCGATCGGGTTTACAACAGACTTTCTGTTGTAAACCTGGGCCCGTATTCCCGTAATTCAAAACGTTCAAAATCTAGTCGCAGTCTCATCTCAGCGACAAACAAATGTCAAAAACTTGTCAAAATGTAGGAAAATTAGAAGTATTTTTTGACAGATTGAGACTGAGATCAGACTGTGAACGGTCTTAAAATTACGAGAATTACCCTTCTGATCTGTTTTATAAACCGATTTTAACTATAATGAAAACATATAGAACTAGCTTCTACCCACGGCTTTGCCGATAAAATGTAACCTATGTCTTGTTGTAACCTATGTGTTCTACCTCAGGGTTCAAAGTATCCCAAATTTCATGAAAATCGGTCCAGCCGTTTCGGAGATTAGCCGGGAAAAGTACACGGACAGACGCACAAACATTTTAAAAATGTTTTTTTTTTTTGTTATAAGTACTGAATATACATACTTTCATAAGAATTTAGTAAAAATGCTGTTATTATGACATTATAAACAGACACTTAAATTTTATCTATTTGTAGTTTTTTACCGGTTTAAGCCATAAATCCGTATAAAAATAAAAATATATCCCTCAAACTTACCCAGTACTTGTCTACTTCACCGAATGTAAACGCGCCCTCAGTCGATTCCAGTGACGTGGCGGCCATGTTGTGACGTATGTTCGTGCCACAGACAAGTGCGATTCATTCAAGTCAACCGCTACGAAACCGAGTGTCTTGCACTGATGAATGAAGCTGGGTGTATTCGGAGAGCGGGAGCCAGCGGTACAGTTGCATCCAAGTTTTACTGGAAGGGACAAGTTTAGATTGTGTACGGGTTTTATAAAGTTGTCGACACTGGAAGTGTTCTAACTTGACTTTTAAACTAAGAATAATAGAACTGCGGGGTAAAGCGCGGTGATCGATATTTGAAATCAGAGGGACCATATTCTCGTAATTTTAAGAACGTTCACAGTCTGATCTCAGTCTCAATCTGTCAAAAATAACTCTAATTTCCCTACATTTTTGACATTAATTGTCACCGAGATGAGATTGCGACTAGATTTGGTACGTTTTTAATTACGGGAATTGGTTTTCAGGGTAAAAAACGGTCAAGCGTTCTGGGATTGACACTCGAATTCTACGGCGTTTCTCCGAAAATATCGAGTTTCAAAGAGAAGTTGTCGAAACGTCATCGAGTTAAGATTTTTGACAATAGGTACTTTGAGTGACGTCGAGTGGAGTTGAAGAATTTTTCGTCGAAATGATTTAGAAAACGGGGTTGAAATTCATTTAGTATTTTGAGAGCTATGTTTATAGTTTTGCGTTTTCGATCTTATTTTTTTTTCGAAATTGTTTATTCTGTTAATAGGATATCGGAATCACTTTTATACGTCTTATTCTAAAAATAAGCTAGATCAGGTCGGCGTTTCCTATCTGAGTATTCTGAGAAGAAATGTCGAAACAAACTCAGAGGTCACAGACTCTTTTAAAGTCCAGACATAATCTTGGTCAGATCATTTGAAGACCATGTAGATTGATGTCTGAAATGGTCTGTTGCTATCTGTTTTGATATTCAACTTCTAACTGATTATAAATGTAAATATTTTAGCTAGTCTTTTCAGTAACTTTACCTGTGACAGTAACCCATTACCAACCGGTGATATAAAATAAAATACCTGATGATATAAAAAATTGCACACTCATCATCATCTGCCTAGCCTTTTCCCAACTATGCCATACTTTTCCTAAAAAATTGCACACTACAAATATTCAAAAGAAAATTAAATAAATTGCTACTTGAAAAATGTTATTATACAATTCATGAATTTTTGAATGACAAATCAATATGATTATTTATATACAATGATTTACTTTGCGATTTTAATTTTCGAATTTCATTGCATTTTTGACTAATTATTAACTTATTATTGACATTGTATTTTTGACTAATTATTAACTTATTATTGACATTGTATTATTGACTAATTATTAACTTATTATTGACATTGTAATATTGACTAATTATTAACTTATTATTGACATTGTTTACCACTGAATGAACATACAAATTGAATGATTTATATTTTTATTGACTACTAGCTTCTGCCCGCGGCTTCGCCCGCGTGGATGTCGGAAATTTACCCACGGGAACGTGCTAACCATCCATCCATCCAATGCCATCTATGTCGCGGGCCCTTTGTGGCTAATTACAATAGAAAACCAATTGTGTCTCATTAGTGGTGATTAAGAGGGTACCTATATGATATCTTTACCTAAGTACCTAACTAATTAAAAAAAAAACTCAATAACAGAAAATTAAATACCTACCTACCTAAATAAACCTATTTCTGATGATAACTAATCTAAACTCAATAAATAAGCAAAATCCCTAAAAACTAATAATCTATACGAATGACTAAACCTACCTAACAGTATTATAAAATAACCTACGGTCACTACGTACACTATCAAATATACTACCTATAATTTAAAATTAAAATCTATACCTACGACTCATATAAAAATAAACCTAAATAACTCTAAAAACTCGAAAGAAATAAAAATGAACTCCACTGCGGGTGACCCAACCTACGACAAACTTAGTATTTGCGGTTGGCACAGTACAGACAGTTGTAATCGGGTATAGGGATCGAACCGCAAAATTAAGTTTGTTTTTTATTGTATATACTTTTCCGGGATAAAAAGTACCCAGTGTGGTGCCCAGGATATTAAAGAATAATTATACCAAGTTTCATCGTAATCGAACCGGTAGTTTTTGCGTGATGCCTGAACAAACAGACAGACAGACAGACAGACAGACAAAAATTTTTTTAATCACATTTTTGGGTTCGGTGTCGGTCAAGTAACACCCCCTGCCATTTATTTTTTGGATATTTTCAATGTACAGAATTTTCACTTCTACAGATTTATTATAAGTATAGATTTTAATATTTGATACTCGTTAAATATTTGATTTTTTAAGATGAAGATAAGGATTTTTTAAGGTATATTATATTCAACACAATGTAAATTGTTTTTATGAATAAATAATTAAAAAAAAAAATAGATTATTTCATAATTAATTCTACTATAAAAAAAATTTGCATGCCTCACGGTAGAATGTACTGAATCTTTCTCTTACTTAACACCATATACTTTTGTAACTACATTCATAGCAAATAAATTATTTCATTTCAACCTTTTAACCACATAAAGATCACTGTTATGCAAAATTAGAGTTAAAATCACTGTAGTATTGTTAAAAGCTGATGTTTTCTGAATACCAGCCTCATTTTAAACTGAAAATCCATTTCCTATACCTGCTGTTAATTAGTCGGTTGTGGTGGTTATAATTACCGGTGATTTAATGGAACGATGAGGGATTAATATCGGGTATAAATAATAGTAATATAGGGTATGCTCCATAATGTAATTATATATCTTCGAAATTAGTTTAGTTGCCGTTAATATTATAGTGATACCAGTCCTGATTCTGTAATACACGGAGTTACTATTAAAGTAAAAGTAATGGTACTGTCACATAAGTGTGGGTTTAGGTCACACAATGCTATAAAGAGACATAATCGCAAAAAACCGATGTATTTACAAAAAAAAAAAAATGTATATAAGTAGTTTATCAGCCATCTTGTTACCATAACACAAGCATTAGGTTGCTTAGCTTGGGACTAGATGGCGCTGTGTGAAATGTCCAGGGATATTATTATTATTATAATATTGACATGTTTAGACAGTGTTATAAAGAGATAGAAGTATCCTTTTTTGTAGCTTAAGAGCCTGTACAACGGTCCACTAGCGCCACTCCTTTAAAAAAATATTATCTCGTGACTGAGAAGGAATTATGAAAATCTGCTCAATCAGTGACCTCGGTAAGTGGGTCTAGAATTTTCTAATACCTTTTATTAAGTTTCATATTGAGACACGAAGCAACTAAATACGACATATAGGAATGTGGCCGCTTTTCTTTAGATCGAATTTTGTTGCTTCGTGTCTCAATATGAAATTTTATAAAAGGTATTAGAAAATTCTAGACCCATTTACCGAGGTCACTGATTGAACAGATTTTCATAATTCCTTCTCAGTCAAGAGATAATATTTTTTTAAAGGAGTGGCGCTAGTGGACCTGTGTGCACCCTCTTAATGTTTTTGAACATTAAGCTATGTCCAGACCTGTGTAGGTGTGTAATGTAATGTGAATAGTGTGGACGGCATACAAACTCAACGTGAATCAATTGTGTGTTCGACTGAGAGAGCCTTTGTGTACTCGCTAAAAACCGACAGCCGATGGATCAGCGGGAGCGTTACACGTTGCTCAGAGTCCCATCCACACGAAGAATTCGCGTTACATTACACGATACATTTCATTACACATTACACGCGTCTGTACACGCCTTTAGAAGTTTATATCTACGCACCCACGACAACTTTCGAGGTAACTTTTCATAGAAAAAATGTCACCTTCAGCAGGGTAAAACTACCCTCAACCAAATACATTGTTTATTCTGAGCCCAAAGACCCATAAAGTTTGATATATAGTACCGTTATCAGGATATTAAAGTTTATGCCTCTTAAAGATATTAATAGCCCCTCTGTGCGACAACAATGCTCTCTAAATACCAAGTAAAGGGCACGCCCCATGTGGGCCCAGGGCCTTGACATCGCTACACATGGCAGAATTTTTGAGGAAAAAAATAACGGGTTTACCTATCATGTTCATTTTAATACATCGCTCTTATAATCTAGGAGATAGAGCATAAATCAGCCTCTATACAATTTACGTATTTCCTCTCGGGACAGTCAATTGGGATGAAATGAAATTGTTTATTCTGTTAATAGTTTATCGGAATCTCTTTTACTCGTAATATTATAAAAAAATAAGCTAGATGAAGTCGACGTTTCCTATCTGACTGACCCATGAGAAGAAAAGGCGAAACAAACTCAAGGGTCAAAGTCTATTTTAAAGTCCAGACATAATCTTGATCAGAGAAGGTGGATTAGAGGCTGAAATGGTCTTTTGAGGAACAACCGGTCCAGTCAGTGCAAGCATTTGCCAGTAATCATCAGAACTTGAAGAGTTCAACAACTCGATGAACAATACCAAAGAAAGGACATTTGTTTAGACCGCATACAGTACTCAAACTAGCAGACCAACATAAAAACTAACGGAGAAAGAAAAAAAATCGACCCACATAGCCTTTTGAACGCCATTGTCACATATACGTGACAAGCAAGCGCGTGCCCTGTACGCCAATGACACAAATATGTGACAAATAATGCGGTGCACTTTTATCACGAAATAAACAATTAAATTGTTTTGGAATCCCTATTCTTTTTGTAGGTATTTGCGGTGAAATTGTGGCTTGGCGTGGAGGGCACGCGCGTGCGTTTATGCTCTGGCGTTCAAAAGGTTAATCCTCACATTCACAATAATTATAGTAAAATAATACTTAATCTAATAATTAACGTTGCTGACTGTCTATGTGACCGACGCAGTCAAAGACAATTAATTAAAGTAGGCTACTTAAATCTCTTTGGAGACAGTCAACTTATAGTACATATATACCTTCGTGACCGTCTCTTATCTTTTCTACATATATGTATAGTGTATATTATGTTGATATATTTCATATAAATATATATATAATCATAAATATATATCCCGCCGACACGAGAGAAGAAAAGCAAGTAAAATGTAGTAAAATCTGTAGTTTCTGAATTTTCTTTTGCCGTTACATATTATTAAAAATTAAAATAGTTTATTTTTGTAACTTTCTTGTACAATATTATTCTGTATGTCCTATCACAATAATGTCTTTATCCACATAAAGGCATTATGTCCCACTACATAGACTAGCTATAAGATGTTCCGCAGTTCGGTTTGAACAAATTATCGACCGGCACCGCAATTCTTTCGAGAATTATGTCGAAGGCAGGCGACCAGCTCCCCCATTCGCGTAATGTTATAGATGTCGAGGGCACTCGTGCGCTACCTAATGATCGCACGTTTTGTTCCTTTGAGCGAAACCGATATAGTCCATTGGAAGAATTCGCTTATTATTCGAGAATTTCGAAGACAAAGGCGTAGTTTTTAATAGTACCTATCTTTCCATCGGCCATGAAATGCCAGGAACATTATGGAATTGTTGGAGTGATTTACAGGAAAAGGAAACCTTAACGTATGTTGCTGTTGTAACAGTGCTACCTACTTTTGTTGCTAATATAATTTAAAATCAAAAGGAGTATATTTAAGTATCGTGGCATGTTGCGTTCTGTAGTTTCTGACTACCCCCATGGGAAAAAGTCGTGAGTTTCAGTAGTTTAAAAAGTTCCTGCTATGATTTTAGGCAAGAGGCTGTAATTTTTATAAAGGAAATGAAAACTATTTTATTTGGGTCACACACTGGAAATACAAACAGTGAAAAAAGGAGCATTTAAAACTAACAAAATTGCATAAAAAAAAACAACCAAAAAAAGTCCTGATGGGCTCAAAAAGGCCCGGCGCTGGTATTCTGGTATAACAGAGGGACAATTCTCGTAGTTTTAAGTATCTGTCAAAAATACCTCTAACTTCCCTACATTTTCGACAAGTTTATGACATTGATTGTCGCTGAGATGAGTTTGCTACTAGATTTTGCACGTTCTTAATTATGGGAATTGGCCTTCTAAAATGGCAACTAACCATCATTTCCTAAAAACGTCAGTAAACAATCATCAGCACAACTCTGCCCACTCCTTCGCAAAATACAAGCGTAACTATACCCTCATAACGATAAGACTACTCTCTTATAATGCAATTTAAAATTTTGTATGTGTCACATGTGCAGAGCTTTAAAACTTATTACGTTGGCAGAACGAGCTTGTCACACAAAATTGATATTTGATCGTTCGATACGAGCGGGGCTTGCGCTAAGTTTTATCATAATTCCTATCTGCTTCAGTTGAAGATAGGGGTTGCAAGAAAAGGTAACTTTTATATTGTTTTGGGAAGATAGTCGTGACAGTTAGTCGGCTAATTTCATACAGAAAAAGTTAGGTCAGTTATTTTCTTTGTTGTAAATTTGGTACAAAATGTATTAAATGCAGGGTGGCATCATCGACGCGCAAACTGAAACTATGAATTCAGCACATGATTTTTTGGATCCCTTAGCGTTGAAACTTTTCAAAATCGGTCCAGCCATTTCGGAGATTTGCCGGAACAAACAGACAGACACACATTTTAAATCAAAATCAAAAGTCATTTATTCAAATTAGGCTGAGAATCAGCACTTTTCGAACGTCAAAATTACAAAAGACAGTCCCCCAAAAACGCCCGCACTCCACCTTAAAAATAAGTAGGTACCTTAAGTATACTTTACTTTTACTAGGTATACTAAATAAGTATGTATACTTTCATATGCATATAGTAAAAACTAAAAAGCTGTTATTTTGACATAACAAACAGACACTCAATTTTATTTATTTGTATAGGACAGCAATGAATGAATATTTCAAGACACTTTTATTTCTCACAAACTGCGGTCTGCTAATATGTGTATTAAACGGACGATTAGGCACTAAGCTAGATAGTCCTACAAAAAGCCGTACAAAAAGTGTAGTGTTTGTGTTCCACTTAAGAGAAAAGTACAAAGTAACAAGTCGTTAATGTCGCCTGGGAGACATATTACTGTTGCACTGTTGGATGGACGATAGGGCTGGAACAAGCTTTTGCATTGTAGCAATTGTTGTATAGTATCATTTTAAAGATAGTTGTACGACTTTCATACATGTATTTAGTCATACTTTGGCGGTAATCGTAAATGTTAGTATCCCTATTATATTAATTATTGCAACACTACCTATGCCCCACAGGTTCACCCGCATAAGTCTCAATCCTGTAGGAATATAGGGTCCTTATCCAGGTCATGGTCTACTTTTTTGCAAAATTTTATCAAAATCCGTTCAGCCGTTTTAGCGTGAAAGCTTAAAAAACGTACATAAAATATTTTGTCTGTATAATCTTAGTTTAGATAAACATCAACATATTTGGTATAATTACATGTCAGTACATAAATAATACGTAGTCCTACACAGAGTTATGTTCTATATCTATCCAATTGTTAGTACCCATAACAAGAAACCTTTAAAAGACATGACAACTAAGACTAAACTAAAATCATAATTTCTCTAGTCGTAGCAAAAGTGCTACGGGCTACGCGGCTACGTGCTACGCTCGTAGCAACCCGCACGCGTCGTAATCCAACGAACCATTTGCGTTTCAACACTGCCGCGTAAATTTTAAAACCACTTTTTTATTCTGTACGTTAACTCTCTAGTTTGTTTAGAATAAAAAAAAGTATAAAAAAGATGTATAAATGTGTGTTTTTTTTCAACAGTTTAGCCAATATTTATTTTCGGTGTAGTTGCGCAAAGAGTGGATGTTTGCTAGATAAACTCAATTAATAACTCGGTGACTGATAGTTTTATTCATATTTGTGAAACACGATGCGTGGTTAATGGATTGGTGTGCTGTTATTTTAAAACTTATCTCTTTGTTTTATAGCATTTAGGGCTGATTTTTCAATCGACGGATAATTTTTATTGGAATGGAATAAATTGGAATAAAATTGACGTCTGACAGATTTCGTATGGAGGAACTGTCAAAAATTCAAAATTATTCCTCGGATAAAATTATCTGGCGTTGGAAAAACCAGCCCTTAGTCTTAACCAGGCATATGTAACTGCTGAATAAATGTACAGACAGGGAAATTAATTTTTAAGTAAATTGATACTTAACGTCAATTTGCCGTGTTATAGCCATTTCATAAAACTGTCAAAAAATGACACTGTATGTGATTTGAATAGACCGACAATTTAAGTTGGTAGTCAATTTGATTAACAATTAATTTGCCTGACATTGCAAAACCTAATTTAATACTCATTACCTATTTTACTAATCTAATCACCGTAAGTGTGCGTTTTCTTTGAAAATTTTACACATAGAAAGTGTATTGGCAAGTCAGACTTTCTTAACACTCCATAAATGTAGATTCTAACTTGCAAATTCGATTGAAATGCAAAAATGTTCTGTGTTGCTAAGGAGAGAAGAAACAATTTAAATAATATGAAGTTGTTTAGTATACAGGGGAATTTGCATTACAAATGTATCTTCGGATATTTTACCTTTATTTTACACTAGTACCCGCAGGATAAAAATACACGTTATATTGATATCTCTGCTTAACCATTTGGGGAATACAGGCGTTATGTTATTGATATCCCTTTTTTACTGTTATAATGTCTTTTTTGACAAGCCCAGTGTTTTTATGTAACATTTTCTGGTAGTATCGTATACCACACGGAGGCGGAGGACAGGGTGTTGTGGCGCAGCCTGGGAGAGGCCTATGTCCAGCAGTGGACTGCGATAGCCTGAGTTGATTGATCGTACCACATATACATCGATCTTACATCGGTCTTTATACTTGGTTTGTCTTGTTTTTTTATTTGTTGCTATGATGTATGTATCAGAAGGCCAATTCTCGTAATTTAAAACGTTCAATATCTAGTCGCAGTCTCATCTCGGCGACAAACAAATGTCAAAAACTTGTCAAAATGTAGGGAAATTAGAAGTATTTTTTGACAGATTGAGACTGAGGTCAGACTGTGAATGTTCTTAAAATTACGAGAATTGCCCCTCTGGTGTATTGTGTGTCCCTGTCTGTGCTAAATAAATGTTTTGTTCTTTCTTTCTTCTTTCTATATATTTTTTATAATTTTTTAACTGGATTATATTACACCTGTGATGTACCTGAGTCTGTGCACACACTTGTACACTATAATAATATCTCCAGCGCCGAAGGTTAATAGTCTCCGTTGAGATTTGCCGCCATGGCCGAAATATGGTCCGGAGAACTATTTCCATCTCGTATTTCCTCTCCAAATGCACGCTATTCAACTCGATTCTCGAAAACTCTGCATGAATTCTAAGCAAAATTCCTTTACCTACATAAAGTATTATTTAAAATATCCACGTTGCACTTCAAATATCGTGACAAATTGCAAAGGCTGACTTTACTGTAGTATTCTTAAAGAGCAGTTTAGTACCAAGTATGAAATAAAATCCGTCTTATTTTTACGACGAAACCAAAATTTACTATGAAAAATATACTTTTTTATATCAACAGACACTGGTGTCTGGAAAGTTTTTATCACCACAAAACTATAGTATTACACTTCTGCCAACCGAGGAATCCAGGCCAAACGCTCGTATTTTAAATGAAAATATCACGCGTTCTTGAGAGCTGTTTGTCTTTTTTATTCACGCCATTATTAATATATAGTTTGTTATTTTAATGCACTCTAGTGTAATACAAAAAACTATAAGTTGCGGATATCACAGTTTTGGGTTTAAGGGTGCTATTCGATTTGGCAGTATTTGTTGAAAACCAATGCCGACCCGAAGCAATTATTACTCAAATTCGTCCTTCATTCGGCTCATGTCGATCGGCAAACTACGTTCGGCATCTTCCCTCGCTGAATCATGTTTCAGTTGGCTTGGCAAAATTCGATCGAAGAAGGGATAGCGATGCGCAAACTGTAACTATGGATTCAGTACATCATTCTGAACCTGCTTAGCTGTTCCATACATTTTGACCGCGTAGGTCACAGGAATCATGTGCTGAAAATTATGGTTACAGTATGCGCGTCAGTGTAGATGTAATTCAGAGTGGCGGGACCACTCTGTATTATATCTACACTAGCTGCGCCCCGCGATTTCACCCGCATAAGTTTCGATCCTGTGGGAATATCGGGATAAAAGTATCCTATATGTAAAATTATACCATCTGTGTGCCAAATTTCATCCAAATTCCCCCAAAAAAAAAAGTCATTTGTTTTTTTTTTTTTTTAACTCTGTTTAGTTTAGTTTTATGATCCTGTACGAGTCGCAATAAATGCTTTTTCTTTCTTTCTTTCTTTCTTTCAAATCCGTTCTGTAGTTTTTGTGTGAAAGAGAAAGTGACCCATCCATCCATACAAACTTTCACGTTTACATTATAATATTAGTAGGATTTTATTTTATTTAGAATTTATTTGATTCGGCTCGCCGCCGCGCCGCCCGGTTGTGCCAAAATCTGCTGACCCGAACCAATGTGTAGCACCCCTAATATTTCGGTCGCAAGTAGTTTTTTTTTTTCATTTTAAATTCAGTGGTAGATAGCAAGGGTTAATTTGTCTTCTATTTTGGGCACATAGCGTGAGTGTAGGTAATAATACATGTACCATAACATGGTTTTATTCACAGTATGTGCACGGAGCTTCGTGGAATATTTAAAGTTATTCAAAACAATCGTAACATGCGTGCATGCAACGTTTTCATGCTTGTATTGTCGTCAATATGAATAAAACAGCAGTGTCTGTGACTTTAACATGACGTCATGAATATAACGTATTAGGTACAGTCAGCCTCAAAAAGTTGTATGTATACATCTACAAAAATAAATCAATTGATTGTCTACAATTTGTGTTCTCTGGTTCAATGTGTAGCTGCAATTAAATACCCAATGTGTAGTATGTTTTGTGTGTAACATTGTATTAAATTCAGAACATAAGATTTTATTTCATCATTTGGATCAAGAAAGTAACTTTGTAAAACCAGAAACTCAAATGCTAAATCCTACATACATTATAAGCGTGAAGGTTTGTATGGACGGATGGATGGGTGGATGTTTATTACTCTTTCACGCAAAAACTACTGAACGGATTTGGATGAAATTTGGCACACATATCCTACTAATATTATATGTAAACGTGAAAGTTTGTATGGATGGATGGATGGATGTTTGTTACTCTTTCACGTAAAAACTACTGAACGGATTTGGATGAAATTTGGCACACAGATGGTTTATAACTTAACCGGATTAACATATAGGATATTTTTTATCCCGAAATTCTCACGGGATTGAAACTTCTGCGGGTGAAACCGCAAGGCGCAGCTAGTGGTTTATAACCAGGATTAACATATAGAATACTTTTTATCTCAATATTCCTACGGGATCGAAACTTATGCGGGTGAAACCGCGGGGCGCAGCTCGTGTATTGATATAATATTATGGTACAACGAGTGTATACGTTTATATGAATTCTTGAAGTCAATGAAAACAACGTTTTGAAGCTGACCTAATGTATGGTATGAGTTAAAGGATGTCTTATACTACACAGGAAGTGTATAGGGGCAGCCATTTTTAATATGAGTCACAATTTTCAAATCAAACTTTTGTACATTATAATTCTGTTTCCCAAACCAAATTAAGCCTACGTAGCAGTTCCCGCCTATCTGTTCAGAAAATAAAATACACAGCTCAAATCATAAGAATAGCAGAGCTCAGTTAATTCAGTTTGCGGGAAGCCTGCAGGCATCGTATTAAAAAATACAGAACATTATGAAAAAGATAATATTTTATTCACGACGTTTCTAGGACGTTTTTAATTTATGAAATTAAGATTTCCCGGGAGTCTGTGCTTCGAAGCGCGGATATATTTCATTCGGTAGATATGCTTTAGTTTTCTGTTGTACATAATAACATCACGCCTGTTTTTCCCCGAAGGGTTAGGACAAGGGTAGCGGGATCGTCCGAAAGGGTTACCGCTGCCCTGGAACATAAAGGGCTAAGGAAGGAACACGGGTGGGTTTTAGTCAGTAAGAGTCTGCCTCCCTTCTGCTCCACCCAGAGCGGGAGGGGTCATTTGATGATTTCCCATCCTGAAAAAAAAAAAGGGTTAGGACAAGGTGTACCTATAAGTACACCCACCTTTTGCCAGTTATGTAATAGAACGGGAATCAATTGCCACCAACCGAACACAAATCCAGACTCCGAGCTTCTACTGAGAAATTCCTGACGGAAAGCCAGTAAAAAAAAAAATTGGGAGGTGTCAAAGGACACCCGGATGGAACGAAGTTCCTTTCGATGAATTAGTGAAGGAATTGTAATAAAATTTAATTTTTTTAAGTTATAATATTTTTTTTTATTATCTATTATTACTTATAATAAATCTGTAGAAGTGAAAATTCTGTACATTGAAAATATCAAAAAAATAAATGGCAGGGGGTGTTATCGACACCGAACCCAAAAATGTGATTAAAAAAATTTTTGTCTGTCTGTCTGTTTGTTCAGGCATCACGCAAAAACTACCGGTTCGATTTCGATGAAACTTGGTATAATTATTCTTTAATATCCTGGGCACCACACTGGGTACTTTTTATCCCGGAAAAGTATATACAATAAAAAACAAACTTAATTTTGCGGTTCGATCTCTAGACCCGATACTGTACCAACCGCAAATAATAAGTTTGTCGTAGGTTAAGTCATGCAATGGAGTTCATTTTTATTCCTTTTAGTTTTTAGAGTTATTTAGGTTTATTTTTATATAAGTCGTAGATATAGATTTTAATTTTAAAGTATAGGTAGTATATTTGATAGTGTACGATGTGACCGTAGGTTATTTTATAATACTGTTAGGTAGGATTAGTCATTCATATAGATATTAGTTTTTAGGGATTTTGCTTATTTATTGAGTTTAGATTAGTTATCATCAGAAATAGGTTTATTTAGGTAGGTAGGTATTTAATTTTCTGTTATTGAGTAATTTTTTTTAAATTAGGTAGGTACTTAGGTAAAGATATCATATAGGTACCCTCTTAATCACCACTAATGTGACACAATTGGTTTTCTATTGTAATTAGCCACAAAGGGCCCGCGAGATAGATGGCATTCTGGGGAAGCACATACATTTTATCCTGTTAGCACGTTCCCGTGGGATAATTTCCGACATCCACGCGGGCGAAGCCGCGGGCAGAAGCTAGTTAACAAATGAAAAAACACAGACAAAAAAAACTGGCTTGCTTTCTATAAGAGAGAGAGAGACAGACAGAGAAACACGCGCACGCCGCACGGCTTACAACTATAGCAAAAAGTGTCGTTACAACTTTTGGTCTTAATTTTTTCCGTCTAGCCCCCTTTCGCAACGCGCGATAAGGAACTTCGTTCCAAAAACACTTTATTATTTGATAAATAGGTACAGGTCGGTATTTTACACACCCTTAGTACCGTTTACCTGCCAAAGTCACGGTAACCCAAACTTCATAATATTCCATCATTCTTACCTGTGTTGAGAGCATGCGCTGACAATCTTTCAGCTTTTATAAAATAACGAAGGTCTGGGGTTCACGGGCTCTTGTTCTACAAGAACACTATGCTCGACCAGGGAATCGGACCCAGGACCTCGTGCAGCAGTAGCGTCTGCGACCAACATGGCAGTTTTTTGTTGTACTATGGTGCCAGACATGCAAGGGGATACAATACATGCAATGCGGGCTTTCAGTTTGCAGTTATAGTGTATGAGTCACCTTGATATGTTTCAGCAAGTTCATTCAAATACTGTATCTATGTACCAAATTCTTGTGAATGCTCTCATTTTTGGCAATACACTTTTTACCTTATTTCGTACTTTTACTAATTACAAAACTAAAAAGTAATAATGATCTATTTGTCTTCGTTTGTTTCACAATACTGCTGAAATCGCCAGAATGCTACTATACTTTGTTGATACAACCCGAGGGCCACGAAACAAACGCCAATAGGGTTTTTCAAAAGTCAACGTCGAGCAGCAAAATACAAAATCAACTTTATTTACACCATGGTAAAGTGGCTATTTCTTCAAATGGAGATAACCATTTTTGACACATGTAACGTAAAAACGCCCTAAGCGATAGTTTTGTGGCCTGAATGGAATCACTGAGCTTTACATTGTGCAGGAGACAAAGAGCTTGCATAATAAGGTTGCTTTCTACAAAGCTCTTGTATGTACTTATAAAATCACTATACAGACCACAATAGGATTGGCTTAAGACGATTTCTACGAAAACACTGTTCCTTAGAGAGGGCACTCACTGTACGCTAAATTATTACTTTCTAACATTATCTATAACTAGCTTTTGTTGGCGGATTCGCCCGCGTGGATGTCGTCTTAAAAAATAGGTTATAAACTATATTGGAATATAAGTACGTACATCCAGTCAAACGGACATAAATTCTTAGTTATTGTTTATAGTTTTGCAACTTAACTAAATCAAGCGTCTTATACAGGGTCGAAATAAATTAGCTATTACTCCGGAGACGTAATTCGTATCTAAAGTAGATCACTAGTGGTTTGTTTTGTTCAGCTCATCCCGCCATCTTCTACGGGGTCTGCCCCGAAGCCTTCTAGCTGTGTCAGGGCTCCATGTGGTGGTAATTTTGGCCCGCACCTCATTGGGCTAAATAGTAGATCAATAAATACTCATTTATTGCTTATAAATAGTAGACGAATGAAACAACTGCCTTCCGGTCAGAAATTAGATAAACTACGCCTTTAATTCTTCTCCTCGGTTATAATCTGAAATAGAAAGTCGGCGAAAAAAAACCAAACCTGAAAAAAATATCATCTCAACTTTTTCAGACCCAGAACTAAAACTCAATAGTAAAGTTTAAACACAAAAGTCTCAGAAACAACGGAAACAGTTGTAAAATAAACTTAGGATAACAAACTTAGGATTCGCTCTATTTCGCTCCACTAGTAACAATGGTGAATAACTTGTGAAGTCGTTGCCGAATTGGTTTGCATTCAAGTATAGCACATTTTAATATTTAACAAATTAATTTTTATTTATGTATTTATTCATCTACAAATTTACATTTGTGTCGAACAGTGATTTTAACAATAACAATAAATGTAACACAAAATTAAGTAGTCATCGTAAAGCCAGAAAAGAGAGAAAACAAAATTACATTCCACAATGGTCACAAAGTCACAACATTATTAGTCTTAATATTAATTATAATAATTTAACTTAATATTAGTTCAAAATTTAATATAAATTCAACTCAAAGAAATTAATGTCAATAAAATATATCATTTAAAGTCATTAAAATATAATCACATATTAGTTCGAACTACTTTTATATTTGAGAAACTCGTCTATGCTGTAATAACATTTCTTCAATAACAATGACTTTAATTTTCTCTTGAATGCGAAATAAATAATACCTACATGGTTTAAAGAACTTTTGTGGTAATATATATCACTTTTTTACCCAAATTCAAGCAAATATTACAGACAGCAATGGTGGCTCAGTATAGTAACGGTGACTTACAAGCTTTACTGCAAATTTTATAAGCTTTGGTGAGCGGTGGTAGCTCAGTGGCAGCGGCCGTGACTTACGAGTCTTAGGTTCGAACTCGGACAGGCACTTTACTTTGTGTAAATTATTTCATCACCACTGCTCTCAAAACGGTGAAGAAAACATTCGTGAGGAAACCGGCCTGTACTAGAACCAAAAATTCGAAGACATGTGACAACTACCAACCCATACTGGGCCCGCGTGGTAGATTACGGCCCACTCCCTCTCACCGAGAGGAGGCCTGTGTCCCAGCAGTGGGAACATTATAGGTTGATTATGTACACAAATAAGTATGAATAGATATGGTTTAAAGAACTTTTTTTGTAATACATATGTATCACTTTACTACCCAAATTCGAGCAAATAAATGATTTAATTTGACTTATTTCGGGTTAGAAATGAGATTAACTGTGCTACTAACGCCTTCATACTTTTCCAAAGTAAACAGCGAAAAGCAGACTACGAAGCACAAAAAACATGTAATTTGAACTTCATCCTTCATCCGACCAAGAAGTGGAACTCAATAATAAAGTTTAAACACAAAACAACACGAACAGATGTAATATAAACTTACGATAACAAACTTAGGAATCGCTTTTATTTCGCTAAATTAGGTAAATATCATGTGAACTGTGAACTCGTTGCCTCATTGGTGTGCACTTAGGCATGACACATATTTACTATTTAGAAAAAAAAAAAAAATATATTGTGTAAGTTCTTCTACATTAAATTAGAAAATCTTTGTGAAGCGTGGTTTACGTCAACTAAAACGATAAGAGTCGCTTTTATTTCGCTAAGGTAGTAAACATGCTAATTAACATGTAATTATGAACTCGTTGCCTCATTGGTGTGCATTTAAGCATAGCTTAACTTTACCTCTTAAGGTAGAAGAGACGATGCTCGAATATGGAAAATATTGGTGTTTCTACGTCAAATTGGAACATCTGTGAAGCCGAAATTACGTTCACTAAAACATTAGGAATCGCTTCTATTTCCCAGAATTAGGTAACAAAGCTAAACAACTTGTAAACTGGGAACTCGTTGCCTCATTGGTGTGCACTCGAGTATGACACATATTTACTCTTAAGGTAGAGAAGATGCTCGAAAATGGAAAATATATATATATTAATAAGTAGACTCTTCTACATTAAATATTTCTGAAGCGTAATTTATTTGCTCTATAATAATTCGTTTTGTATTTTATTATTAAACCCTAACATTGGTACAACGGCGGTTTTGTTTAATTTATAAAGTAATTTACTTACGTATGTTTGGCCATTATATTAAACTATGACTATTGTGGTTCTTTTTTGTGTAAATATTATTTTAAACTATACATAATACGAACATATTTATATTGCAATACTTTTTCGTGTAAATAAATTATTATATCTCATAGATGTTGACTTATTAGGTACACACAAAAAAATTCAATAAAAAATCGCAACCATGTTTGAATTTTACGCTCAAAACCGCCTTCCCCTTATAACCTAAACTAATATTATAAAGAGAAAAGATTTGATTTTTTTGTGTACGTGTGTTCGAAAAATGTGTCTGCTCAACAAGCTAATGGGGCATGTTACATTGTCAATAATATCACGATACCGTGGTAATATTGATCGTATAATAGGCCGTATCACGGTATCGTGCTCAATACTTGCGATATCGCGATATTAGGATCGTGATAATATTGACAAATGTAAAATGCCCCAATAACGCAAGGAATGTTGTTGAAATGTAAAAATGAAAGCCATTGATACATTTGCTACTAATCGTGTGTTACGCAATTACCCCACAAGACCTCACGCACAGAATCCGACCATCGAGCCAGTCATTTCATTTTCAGCGAGGTTCTAACTGATTACACAAAATAAATAACAACACAGACTGTGTTTGCATTACGCCGGATTTGATATCAAAACACGTATGCTCTCTCCCTAATGCTAAGTTAACACAATAAGCAGGCATATCTCGTTATTACTATTATCTGCAGTGTTTATTTAACAAAATTACTTTAGAGGTCAAAACAGGTCTCTTGTGGCAACATTAGTATTTCTAAGGGTTATCAAAGAAATAGCACATGTGTGCGCTATCTCAAATTAAGAACTTCTTTTGTCAAGAAATTTAGAACTTCTATTGTCAAATTAAGAACTTCTATTGTCAAATTAAGAACTTGTACTGTCGAGAAATTTAGAACTTCTATTGTCAAATTAAGAACTTCTATTGTCAAGAAATTTAGAACTTCTATTGTCAAGAAATTTAGAACTTCTATTGTCAAGAAATTTAGAACTTCTATTGTCAAATTAAGAACTTCTATTGTCAAGAATCTTAATTTACCCGTGTCTTTCTATCAGGAATTTCTCAGCAATAGCCTAGAGTCTGTAATAGTGGCCGGTACATGGGACAACGGGTGAAATCAAATCTGCCTAGCCCTTTCCCAATGATGTTAGGGTCGGCTTCCAGTCTAGTCGGATGTAGCTGAATACTAGTATTTTAGATTGAGCGACTGCCTATCTGACCTCCACAACCCAGTTACTGTGTAACACAATACCCCTTGGTAAGACTGGTTGTCAGACTTCCGGGCTTTCTGACGACCCGTAACGACTGTCAACGATCCAAGAATGACAGCCGGGACCAACGGCTTAACGTGCTTTCCGAGGCACGGAGAGGTCTCGGTATGTAAAAATGGTCACCCATACATGGACCGATCGTGACAAGCTTAGATTAACCTTATCTATCAGCTATGCGGCTGTTATTACTTAGCCACGAGTCATAACGGGCGAAATGTGGTGTACTATATGAACACCACTACAGGCGTAATGTTATGTTAAAAATCCAGATACCTGCACAATCTTCACTTGCGAAAGAAGATTATATTATTGTGCATTGTGTAAACGATTGAGTAAAAAAGGAAATGTGGAAATCATGCAAGGAAGTGTAGTATGTAGCCCGCAACTTTACTTTAACTTGTATTTCAATTTGTAACGGGTACCCAGTTATTGCAGTCGAACGCGCCCCTTTAGTACACTTCAGATCTACTAAAACCTAACGTTATCGTACATTTTAACTGCCAACACATTTTAATGCGTCCTCACATACGTCCTTGAGTCTATATCACTAAACTAAACTCACTTATAATACACGTGTCTGGGACTTTGGAACTTTTTGACGATTCTGACTACTTGAATGTCAAATTAAAGTTAATTCGAGGCCTTTACAGAGTTGTTGAACAATTCGTTGTTTCAGCATAATTGGTAGATGAAGTTAGATGTGTGAAGACTTTAGGTGTCAGTTATGGTGGTGCGATTATTATTTCTTGTCAAATAGTATCTGTTAATGCATAAAAACACACACACACATAATTGACAAATATATTGTAAAGTTTCCGGGGTAATTACATTAAAGGCTGTTTTTTGTGTGGATATGTAGCATTATCAGCCAATAAAGTTCCCACTGCTTGTTTAAAGCCGGTCGATTCTGTAAAAATCTCACCGTGAATACTCAAGTGAAGTGAGCTTAATGTGAGTTGTCAGTAGTATCCCTAGCATTATTTGGAATGACAGCTCACTTCACCTAAGTTTTCACGGTGAGATGGTTACAGAATCGCACTGCTGGCCTCTCGGTGAGAGGGAGGGGGTCGTAACCTATCACACGGGCCCAGTGCGGGTTGGTAGCTGTCACATGTCTCCGAATTTTTGGTTTTAGGACATGCGCGTTTCCTCACGATATTTTCCTTCACCGTTTTGAGAGCAGTGGACTGCTGTAGGCTGATGATGATGATGAAAGTACCTGTCTTCGAACCTACGACCTACAACTTGTAACTCGCGGCTGTTACCACCGGGCCACCACTGCTCACACACCTAGCCATATTTTCTATGTATCTTTTGGTACTTTATTTATTTTCTGGAGTGGTATTGAACCCGCATGGATACTGTGGTACTATAGCACACAAAATGATCAGCTGTTGCGCCTAAAAAGCCTCCGATAAAAGCATTTCTTTCTCCCTTGATGTGTTTTATTCCTTTTATTTATAAAAAAATCTACCAATCCGCAAAGAATAGCAATGAAATAATTTCCTTTGCGCACCGATCAAAGAAATAAATTCCCGCGCACTGGAACGTCACTAATGTGACAATGAAATAGTGTTGTACAGTCTTCATTCACGCTCGTCATCGGATATTTTAATCCCGGAGATATAGTAAAGTTATAAAATTGGTTTGTCAGCACTTTTTTGATATCGGTTTTTAAATATGTATCTAATGTTATTACTTACTAAAAGTAATTTATTTTATGTATATACTAGCTTCTGCCCGCGGCTTCGCCCGCGTGGATGTCGGAAATTATCCCACGGGAACGTGTAAACAGGATAAAATGTATGTGCTTCCCCAGAATGCCATCTATCTCGCGGGCCCTTTGTGGCTAATTACAGTAGAAAACCAATTGTGTCTTATTAGTGGTGATTAAGAGGGTACCTATATGATATCTTTACCTAAGTACCTACCTAATTAAAAAAAAAACTCAATAACAGAAAATTAAATACCTACCTAAATAAACCTATTTCTGATGATAACT
Source organism: Apamea sordens (assembly GCA_945859715.1). Lineage (NCBI taxonomy): Eukaryota > Metazoa > Arthropoda > Insecta > Lepidoptera > Noctuidae > Apamea > Apamea sordens. The sequence continues at coordinate 7,725,786 of OX244002.1, forward strand.
AATCTAAACTCAATAAATAAGCAAAATCCCTAAAAACTAATATCTATACGAATGACTAATCCTACCTAACAGTATTATAAAATAACCTACGGTCACTACGTACACTATCAAATATACTACCTATACTTTAAAATTAAAATCTATACCTACGACTCATATAAAAATAAACCTAAATAACTCTAAAAACTAAAAGGAATAAAAATGAACTCCACTGCGGGTGACCCAACCTACAACAAACTTAGTATTTGCGGTTGGTACAGTACAGACAGTGGTAATCGGGTATAGGGATCGAACCGCAAAATTAAGTTTGTTTTTTATTGTATATACTTTTCCGGGATAAAAAGTACCCAGTGTGGTGCCCAGGATATTAAAGAATAATTATACCAAGTTTCATCGTAATCGAACCGGTAGTTTTTGCGTGATGCCTGAACAAACAGACAGACAGACAGACAGACCGACAGACAGACAGACAAAAATTTTTTTAATCACATTTTTGGGTTCGGTTTCGGTCTAGTAACACCCCCTGTAAATTATTTTTTTGATATTTTCACTGTACAGAATTTTCACTTCTACAGATTTATTATAAGTATAGATAGATTTAATGTCAGATTACAATGATCCATAATGGTTAGTAACAATTGGAACTTATAAACTACATATGTTAGTCGGGTTACAAAAATACAATACCTAATTAAATACAATCATTAAACACATTTACATAATTACACATATACATTTATTTCACTGTCCCTACCACCATGCTCACCCAGAGCGAGTATATTGGACACTGATATCAATCAGAAATGATCAGAATTTTTTGCCTCGTTGTTCTAGTAATCGCAAGCGCTACTACTGGGAATGAGATCCTGGGTTCGATTCCCGGATTGGGCAGTGTTGTTGGGTTTTTAAATCTGGTTTCTCTCAGTAGCAGCCTGGAGTCAGGATTTGTGCCAGGTTGATGGGAATAGGATCACCCCTTTTTATATAAGACTGAAAACTTAAACATAATTGGCGAAATCATCACCCTCTTCCAGCCCTTATCCCATGTTACTTGGGGTCGGCGCAACACGTTTTCGTCTTCCATTCTCCCCTGTCAACCGTCACGCTATAATTCACTCTTTCATATCATTCCTCACACAATCCATCCATCTTTTCTTCGGCCTTCCTCTCTCTCTCCATCCATCAACATGTATATTCATCACTCATTTAGTCACATGCATTTCGTCCCTTCTCATCACATGCCCATACCAAGCCAAACGATTTCCTTTCAACTTTTCTGTCACTGGCGCCACTTTCAAACTTCCTTTTATATACTCATTTCTTACTTTATCCTTTCTCGTCACTCCACACATCCATCTCAATATTCTCATCTCCGCTGCATGCAAACTTTTTTCATCCGTCTTCTTCACAGCCCAGCATTCAGACCCATAAAAATACGATAGGCCTTACCACGGACATAATTGGCGCACTATGGATGTAATATAGGTACACCTCGTCTGTCATACCTTTATTCGGTATTATTAAACCTTTGTAAGTTATTCCTAAGACTTTATGTAAATATTTTACCAATTGAATACTGAATAAAATATTATTATTATTATTATCCCTTCGGGGAATACGGGCGTGAATATATGTAAAAAAGAAATTATTTATTAGCTTCAAACAACTGATTAAGTCTCCAGAATATTAGAGTAGGGGCTGCTTTTCAATCGACAGATAATTTATATTCGTCGAATAAAATTGACGTCTGACAGATTTTGTATGGAAGAACTGTCAAAAATATTCATCGGATAAAATTATCTGGCGTTGGAAAAATCAGCCCTAACACTCACTGTAGACTTTGGGCCTTTGCCCAGCAGTGGGACTGTAAAGGCTAATCAAAAACTTGAGAGGTGTCAAGGAACACCCGGATGGAACGAAGTATAACTGGTTTGCTTTCTATAAGAGAGAGAGAGAGACAGACAGAGAAACACGCGCACGCCACACGGCTTACAACTATAGCAAAAAGTGTCGTTCCAACTTTTGGTCTTAATTTTTTCCGTCTAGCCCCCTTTCGCAACGCGCGATAAGGAACTTCGTTCCAAAAATAAAAAAATACCAGTGCAATTATCTCGTTACATTACATCTTGAATGACTTAAAATTAAAAGAGACTACACATTTTTATAGCAGGTTTAATATTGCTAACACGGAGCAGTTGCAAACTATTCTGTTCAGCAAAGTAGATAAACAAGAACGTCAAGGTGTCGTGGGTGAAAATTTTAATAAAATTATTCGCAGAACATTTTTGTACCGACATTGCAAACCGTTTAGCCTTTAAACGATCGTTGTCATGAAGTAATTTGTTGTCTGTAGGCTATTATCGATTAATCCGTCTTTGTTCTTTTACCCCCTATTTATTTAAAGCTGAGGGGCAATTCTCGTAATTTTAAGAACGTTCACAGTCTGAAGGCCAATAATTCTCGTAAGTAATTCGCAGTCTCATCTCGGCGACGAACAAATGTCAAAAACTTGTCTGTTGTTGAGACTGAAATCAGACTGTGAACGTTCTTAAAATTACGAGAATTACCCTTCAGCAAGCGGATCCCACTGAATGAAAGACGTCTAGCAACTGTCTACTAAAAGAACTACGTAACGACGGTTGTGACGATTTGATGACAACATTGACAGCGACCATCAACGAACAACGAGTCTTTTATTTATAAAAAAAGAAATACAAGAGAGCTCTCACAAAATCAGATGTGTAACTTAGCGTCTGCAATTTACCGGCGAATGACGTCACTCAACGTCAACGTTATTTATGATAGTAAGTTGGTGTGTTTTCCTAGAGATTGTTTTTTGACATCGTGAATTCAAAAGCCGGTCATCATCATCATCTGCGTAGCCTTTTCCCAACTATGTTGGGGTCAGCTTCCAGTCTAACCGGATGCAGCTGAATACCAGTATTTTACATGGAGCGACTGCCTATCTGACCTCCACAATCCAGTTACTGGGTAATACGATAAGTACCCCTTGGTAAGACTGGTTGTCAGACTTTCGGGCTTCTGACTACCCGTAACGACTGTCAAAGATCCACGAATGACAGCCGGGACCAACAGCTTAACGTGCTTTCCGAGGCACGGAGGGGTCTCGGTATGTAAAGATGGTCACCCATCCACAGACCAACCGCGGCAAGCGTAGCTCAACCTGACCGATCGACCTGTGCGGCTGTTATTATTTAGCCAAGGGCCCCTTCGTTGTGATGATCCGATAAGGTTTGCTAGGTCAATATGGCCAGAGATCGTACAAGATCATTAGATATACGCAGTTTTATTTATTGGCGTCTCCATCTTGTATAATACGTCAGTTTGTGCACAAATGTAGATAAGTCCATAATCTAAACAAATATAAAACAAATCTACAATATTCCACGACCGATTTACGCCAAAATCGTAAATAAAAAGGCGTATTCTGAAACCTCAATATCTCCATGTCTATTGCGAGTTATCTCGTACGATTGTGACATATCCTTAGAGAGGCGGTGTGATTTAAAATACAAGCGACAGATCCCGAGGGTACCTCTCGACACCTCGTGCCAAGGATTGTGAAGAGAAAAAGTCTATTTGTGGTGGCGTGTGTGATTTCCAATCGAGTTGTGAGTTGTATTGTTTTGTATTGATGGGGGAAGGGTTCTATGTTAGTGGTGCTATAATTACCTATAGACAACCATCAAGCCTAAGGTTTTTTTTTGTACGACAGGATTTTCGCCTCTGTCAATCGCTCGGGTAGGCTCAGCAGGGTATTTGCGAAACACACTAACAGAGGACTAAGCTGTCTATCATTTTGACAGTTCAACAACATTCATTGCGTTATTTACGTTGTTGAGCAGACACATTTTTGGAACATATGAAGCAATGGATTAGCAATATCCTTCAAAATGATTCAGGTTGTGATTGATAGGATAGTGTATTACGCAATTAGAGTGCAGGTATTAAAAAATATTACCAGCCAGCACAATATAAATTGTTGAAAGTGGGCTGAAATGTATACCAGAACCTTAGCTTTTTTTAATTAATATAAAAATAGGTGCACGTTTATCATTATAAAAAAAAACTTCCTAATGATGAAGCGTTAATTAAAAATGTAAAACACCCACAATCAGAAATTGAGGGTGTTTTAAATTTTTAGTTAACGCTTCCTTGGCAACAGAACTCATGGTTAGCAATTTCGCATACATGTGGAAACAAAAAACAATACATGTAACTCAAAACCTCCACAGAAGAGGATTACTGGATTAAAATTCGGACGCATTGGTATTTTTAATGAGGCCGTAAAGCATCGTTAGTAATTCTCGCTATGCGGTGGTATCGATACCTCGCCTAGAGGGCAAAGCTCCTCATTATTAATTTTTTCGACGAAGCAGCGGGAAGCGGCCCGTACAGCGGCTCAAGCGCTTAATTGTAGGATACTTCACTGTATCTCTTGATTTTTATAATGATCCGTTTTTTGATAGTGATATTTAATTAAGGATCTAAGAGGGATTTTTTAATTTCGTGAACTTGAATGTTTTTTAATTGTAATGATTATCAAATTTTCTGTAATTTAATCGTTAATTTTTCTTTTCAGGTAAGTTTCGTTCGTCTTAATTACTGTCGCCTGGATTTTTTATGTGAGTAAATACTAACTACTATTATTACATTGTGGGTAGTTAAAGCCAATTTAAAACTTGCAACACGAATTTTATTACAGGTGCATTAGGTTAACCGTTTTTATCAGCTGTTTTAGAACGTACATAATGCAGATTACTTAAAAGTTAACTTTAAAATGCGTTGCGTAATAAAATAAATATATAAACTGTCTTATCTTATCGAATTATCTTATTTATAGCTTCTTACAGACATTATAATACTGTACGTGTATCAATCAATGTATTGTATGTTGCAATCACTAGTTCCATCTGTCAAAATACGGTTTACCTAATGGACAGGGTATGGGGAGGAGGAAAACATTTGATAAGCAACATAAAGCAAATAGAAACAAAAAATAAGTTATGTGTAGTTTTGTGTTGTTTTGTGTTTTTGTTGTGTGTATTTTATTTTGTTTTGTGTTTTTGTTTTTTTTTTAATAAATAATAATTATAAGTTTTCAAACATCGAACACAAAAACAGCCATAAACAATTAATCGAACTATTTTTCACTAACCCGCTCACCCGGACTTGGCGCGTAATTTCATTATTCTAGACTCTAGAATCTAGAAAGTGAAAATCGGCAACAACAGACATGATGTTTACTAGGTTTGCACCGTAGAACAATTATGTAGTCCATACGGCCATATAGCGAGCGTGAGGCCAATTTGGAAGCCAGCCAATGAGAGCACGTTCCCGATAACTGAATATGCAAGTGGACACAACTGACATTAGGGCTGTCAGTAACGTCATGTTCTCGGTAACTGAATCACGCTTAGGGAGGATTATGAACGCGATTTTTCGTGGCGGCAACGAGAATTTTAGAAAAGAATGGTATTTTTGCCACCAGACAAAGAGACATTCAGACCGCCCGTTGTGTCACCCCTTGTAAAATGTCTACATTTGTATCTGTAATGTTATGATATACACGTATACACCATAAAGAATATCATTCCGACAGCGAAAACGATGATGGAAACTTGTGTTGGATTGACCAATACTGTTGAAAAGCCTTCTAGAAATATGAAACGCTTTAAAAGCCTTGTCTAATCCCTCAGGCCAGCACCCTAATTTCGTAACACACTATGAATCAGAAACTGAATCGTTTTGAAGGATATTCCTAATTCATTGCTTTACATGTTCGAAGAATTTGTCTGCTCAACAACGTAAATAACGTAATGAAATGTTGTTGAACTGTCAAAATGAAAGCCATTCCTACTGTTAAAGTGTTACGCAATAGTCTAGTTTCCTAAAAAAATCTAATTAGTACGTCAGTTAGATTATCAAAAAATATTGGACCCGTATTTTTTCTTTTGTCAATTATATAAAGAATGATGAAGATATCGCCCGTTAAAGTTCCGCGTGACGTCACGCCTTGCAATACTTTTTAGCATGGCGTAACGTGACGACCCCCACTCCCAAATATTGACGCGCTTTATCTTTGTAATTTTTTGTTTGATTGACAAAAGAAACAATACATGTCAATTATTTTTCGATAATCTAACAGACGTACTAAATATGTATAATAATATTTTTTTTACCCTGGAAACTACCCTATTAGGGTGCTGGTCGGAGGGCCAATTAGCCCGCTGGTAGGTAAAAAAATATGACATTAAAAAAATACTCCATCTAACAATTAACTTTGCCTCCCACAACTTTACAGAAGAAACTTGCTCTCTAAATAACTAAAATGGTTATGTATGGGCATACATAACCATTTTAGTTAAGAAGGTATCAAATTAAAGCTACTCCCACGATTTCTTTGTATTCTTTGGTAGGTCAAACTTAATTTCGGCATTATAAGTTTTGCGAGTATTACATAAATATTGCAAGTTAGGTACCTACTACGGTATAACAAAATTACTAAGAGTTGAATTTCCACCGTTCTTCAGTTCATAAATATTTGTGAGTTATTTGGTATAAAACAAATTCCAATCTCATAAAGTCCCGACTAGAAGTTCCTCAGCGCTTCTCCTCCACATTTATCATGTGCACGGCCAAAGCGTGGAACTCTCTGTTGGCGTGTGATGTGTTCCCATCCGCTAATAACCCATCTATCTGCCTTTAAAGCAAGAGTGAACAGGCATATCTTCTGGGCTCGCTCATTCCATCGTAGACCACATCCATCGCTTTCCGTGGGGGCCGAAGTCCAGAGCAGATAAAAAAAATCTGTACTGTTGACCGTTGAGGAGCCCCTTGCCCTATGGGGCCCCGTCGCTTTGAGGAGCCCCCTCCACTGCCAACCAATCCTGGGTACAGCAGCCAGATCATTGTATCATAAAAATACATTGTCTTTAAAACAGAATCAACATGTAAAATTTCAACTCCGTAGGATAACAGGAAGTGGTTTAAATTCAGCTTGCAAAATTTGTCCCATACATACTAACTAGGCAAGTTATATATAAAAGCTTGTAAAAACTCCCAAAGAACAAGAAAAGGTAAAATGTAATCCTATCTATTCTAAACCTTGTTGTGTTGTTTTCACATTTGTGCTACAATTTGGGTACAATAAAGTTAAAGCATCGTCCAAACTTATGCACTTAGGCGTAACTGCCGCGCAATGGGCGGGAGGCAGCCTCCTTCGAACATGTTAGTACAAATGTCACCTGAGCACGATTACAATTAGCTCCTGTGTTTCTCTCGGCGCCTGAGAGTATGTACAATACAAGTAGCGCGTATACAAATACCATACAAATTGTTTGTCAAGTTTTCTTAGACAACATTTTATTGTAGGATGCAAAGAAATGGGATCGGATTGATATGAATTTATTAATCACATAAAAATTACATCACACCTCACGTATTAGGCTCTTGTCTATCCTTTTTTCTATTTTTACAGTCAGGGAAACCCTACATTCAACTCATTCAACCATTCATTTATTCATTCTTTCATTCATTTCATTCAACTGATAAAAAATTACAGTTGTGATGAGAATATATGTATGTATAGAAAATTGTAATAGTGTAAGGACAATTTAAATTAGTACTCAGTAAATATGCTTTACAATTAATTTACCTAAACTAACAAAGTTTTAACTTGTTTCATTTACTTGGCAACTACAGCTGCCTTTATCGACAGCTGAAAATTATCTAACCATGTTACCTAAACCTAGATATTTCGACCAACTTAGAACTAAATTGACTTCCATATTGCACGCTGCTCACTTTAGCAGGTTACTATTCCGTGAACGTGCTGTAGCTTGTCTAATTCCTACTCTAAGGTCGTAACTATTGTCTCTTGATTTCTGAACTGGAGCAAACTCCGGGCAGTAGTTATTAGCCGAGTACATACATTTAGTAGATGTCGCCAAGGCTCCAATTTATAGATGCTTGCCGAACTTAAGATTGTTGTCTGAATTTGAGTAAGTGATAGTTTGATTTGTATGCCGTTTGGCCCCGTTCTGGTTTCAGGGTTTATCTAAAATCTGTGACGGTTTACCGAGACTTCGTGATTTATTGAGGATTTAGGCTATAATATATAGTAGGTAATATGAATAGTTGTAACTTTTCGTGCAGTATTTTCTCAATTCTACCCAGTCTGTCTGCTACTGGGTTATCGTCAGCATCTTTATTTTGACGTAATGTAATAACTATCTTAAAAAACCTTTAATTGTATCATTCTATTCTACTAACACAAGTAAGTATAGTTAGTGCTCTTCGCCGTATTTAGTGACGTGTACCAGACTAGTTTTCCTTCCTTTCGCGAGCAGAAGTAGGTACCTATGCTAGGAATATGAATGTATTTAAGTATATACAAGAATTACCTATACCAGAAATATGAATATGTTAAAGTAGGTACGGTCAGTAACAAAAATCGGTTAACACTTCAGGTGTTTAAATCTTAATTATTGAGCAAAATATTCTTAAAAAACATATAGTAATAGAATATTCAAGAATAATTAACTCTTTGCTATTACATGAAATAGAGAAAACCAATGTATCGCATCATTTTGTATCAATTTAGATGATTTGTAAAAGTAACAGAGTTAATTGACTTTTGTTGCTAACTGTACCTATATAAAAGGTGACAATATTATGTACCTACAATAAAGGCAAACTATTTGCGTTTGTAAAATGGAAAACAAACCAATAAAAGGCACAAAAACCCATTCCACATGAAACGTACTATTTGCTAATATTTGACACAGTGTAGGTATTTCAGCCTGAAAATATTCCAACTGCGGATTTGTTAGGCTGGGACTCAGCTCTGGGGGTTGGCTTAACGCGACAGTCAATCTTTTGAATTTATTTTATTTACTCGCCTGTCCGCCAAACGGTGGGCATTTTGCATTTTTATCTAGGTCCCTGTTGGAAATCACATTCTTTGTTGGAGTTTTGTTAGAATATATTCGATATTTTTATATGCATAACTGGAGTTTTTGTTGAGCTAAGCTTAGGTAGCATTGTAATAATGATTTTCTGTTCTATGTGTTACTCTTTGTTTCTTGAAGTATGCATGAGATAATAAAATATTATTTTAGGGCAAAACGCATACGTACGTTTTATAAATAAGTAGTAGTTTAATTATAGTTTGTAAGCCGTACTAATAATTTTTTATGGAATTATGTTCTAAAATAAATTATTATTACCTCCTTTATTTCAATGTAATCATATAAATTATATTTTTAAATATTAGAATATAAAAAGTATTAAAACATTTAAAAATATTAAAAATTGTAGCCCACCAAGTTACCAGTGGTCAGGGCTCCAGAGAGAGGAACCTCCTGACAATGCGAGCCGTGTCCAGAAGTACCGCTTTCTGAATCAAGCCCTTGATCCAGCTGCCCAACGAGAGCCTCCTCAGGTGTTGGTTGAGGCTCTTGGCTATTAAGCCATTGGCTGCTACGACTATCGGCACAATGATCGCTGACTCCACATCCCACATGTCGACAACCTCGCGAGTCAAGTCAAGATACTTGATTTGTTTATCTTTCTCGGCTTTCACGAGGTTCTCATCATGCGGGACGGTTATGTCAACAATCATTGCGCGCCGCTCTGATCGATCCACTATGATGCGGCTATCAGGCTTATTGGCAACAACAGTCCTGTCAGTGATGATTTATCGATCCCAGTACAATGTGATATTTCCATTTTCGAGACACACTGGGTCGGGCACATACCTGTAGTGCGGCACCTCCGATTCCACAAAGTTGTATATCAGAGCAAGTTGCTGATGGATTATCCTAGCTACAAGGTTGTGTCTATGCAAGTGTCTAGTAAGTCTCTGATAATATGCCTGATTGATTCCCCCGGCCCGGCCGGTGGCATGCCCGACAGATGTCAACCGTGCCGTCTTTCACAATAAATCTCCGGTAGTTGTTTGTCATCATAACTTCGTCCATAATTGCACAGACAAAGCCTTCGGTTTCTCCAAAGAGGTCACCGAAACGCAGCCAGGCTACGGACGCTAGTAGATCTACATCAGGCCCATGTAGGGCCCGGAAGAATTATTATTATTAATTTATTATTATTATAAAACATGGTCAGCCTATAATGTTCCCACTGCTGGGACACAAGCCTCCTCTCTGTGAGCGGAGGTGGGCGATAATCCACTTCGCGGGCTCACTGCGGGTGGATGTCATAATGTCTTCGTTTTTGGTTCTAGGACATGTCGGTTTCCTCACGAACTTTTGAGAGCATAGATTTTCTGTTTACTCGTTTGTTTTCCGAAGTATGCATGCCATGATAAAACATTACTTTAGGGTAACACTAATTAACGTAGGTACGTTTTAAATAATTAATGAAAATTAAATTAGCAAACCGTAAAATGCAGCAAAATAATGGCGGTTTCGACGTGCAATAAAGTCTGCTTCACAAGAGTTACTGCATGCAATTACCTACTTAATTTCTTTATCATATCTAATTTCACAGCCAGAAACTTCATACTACACTTTGCCCTGATATCCTGTCCACCACAGCTGTTTAAAATGAGAGACTGCTCTCCCATAAACATTTATTAATGGAAAAATGGAATAACCGACTATTTATTATAATATTCGCTTAGGAATTATTCTGTCTCTAAGTATTATCACTTCAATAGTCACTGCTCGGGTGGGTTTTAGTCAGTAAAAGTCTGACACTCCCTTCCGCTCCGCCCAGAGCGGGAGGGGTCATATGATGATTTCCCACCCAAAAAAAAAAAAAAGGTGTAATATCATTTGTTCTCTATGATCTTCTTTTGTAATATTGACTGCTGCAGCTATCACAATAAAAACGGGTTTCCAATTACAATACAATAATATCTTGTTCCACTGAATTTTGTTAATCTGTGCCATACCCTACAAATCCTTGTGGTGCTAGCCTTATATGGGGCGATGCGCGGTCGCGCGTCGTGGCGTGGCGAGCTTCCAGCGCCCACGACTTACGACACACATTACTGTCGAAGACACACTTGCTGTGATCATTTGAGGCCTCTTGGCTCGCTGTGTGTTGCTTAGAATGTTCGCAAAAATCTGAAAATGTTCCTGATGGGCGAGAATATTGTTTTTGGCTTGCGTTCGGGTCGTTTATGGGTATGCTCATTTTAATAGGCTGTGTGTTGCTTGAGTTGGTTTAGAAAACGTTTTTTTTTTTGACATTTGGCTGGAGGTGGAGTCACTTTTGAGCGCAAAATATCATGTGCTGCATATTCTTTAAACAACTGAACTTTTTGAATGGTTTAGATTTAGTTCTGTGACATAAAAGTTTTATTTCCATTGAAGTTAAAAATCAAATCGCTGACACTCTATCACTCGATAAAAAATTGTCATAAATATAAAAACGCAGTTAAAATTACAATAACTTTTCTGACGGATATTTCTTTGAAATATTCATAGTTTTTAACACGTCCGACCACAAACTACAATGTATCGCGTCTAGTTTAATATTTGACGAGAAATGAGGTTTTACCTAACCGTATATTCCGAACGAAACATTATTTACAAAGTCTAGAACTAACAGGAAACTTTCAAAGCACTAATTTAGGAAATTCAATGAAGAGTTTGGTATCCTTTCCGCTTCAGAATATTTATGTGAATAAAATTCAGCGGGTGTGGGGGCTGTTTTAGTAAAATTGTCTGAAACGACGTGTTGACTGTTATCGCAGTCTCTGGATCTCCATTTAGGAATGTGATGCCTTAGAATGAGACTGGTAATGACCTGTACAGGTAAAAATAATATGTTCGAAGCTAAAGGAATTGTGGTATTTTTTTAAGGTGATACTTTAAATTAGTGTTAAATCGCAGGTGGTTTTTGATGTGTATGTCTCGTTAGGTATAATGCTCTGGACAACGGGCACCCTAAGCGCGACACACACTTTCAAACAACATCTGAATCATGTTGAAGGATATTGCTAATCCATTGCTTTATATGCTCGAAAAATTTGTCAGCTCAACTACGAAAATAACGAAATAAATGTTGTTGAACTGTCAACATGAAAACTACTGCTACTGAACTGGATTAGAGCACTGGAACTAAGTTAGAGCATCACCAGTAGGTATAGCTATGATTTGCTTTTGAACTTAGACGAAGAAGTTGAGGAAAATAAGGCAAAAAGGAATCCTGGACCTTTTAAAATTAACTGGCGGCAAAATTGTAACAAGATAGAAGAATATTAAATGGTTTCTTCAGAGAGCACAACCTGATTGAAAGAACTTTCGTGAATGAATACCAAAAATAGAAATTGGGAAATCGTTTTAATATTCTCAGAATTTAGCAGTTACTTTAAACATAGATGTCAGCAGTCATAATTTAAATTCTAAATTGGCGCGTCTCAATATCGCGCAAAAATGTAATTCATGAGCCTCTCTGAGTATTACATTGTTAATAAATAAAATAAATAAATAAATGTCCCTGGACATTTCACACAGCGCCATCTAGTCCCAAGCTAAGCAACCTAATGCTTGTGTTAACCACTGCGCCAACCGTGCCGTCACGTGCCGTGTGCGATATGTGTATCATTATAACCAATAAATCCATACTAGTCTTAACTAATCATTATGACACGGTAATAATGACGACACGGTTAGCGTAGTGGCTGAGCGATCGACTGTTGCGCTGCGTGTCGCGGTTTCGATTCCCGCACGGAACAAATATTTGTATCGCCTACAAGTAGTTGTTCCGGGCCTGGCTGTTTGTGTATGTGAGTTTAAATGTTTGTAAACGCACCCACGATACAGGAGAAATTCCTAGTGTGGGGTAACGTTTAAAAAAAGAAAATTATAAACGCGAAAGTAAGTTTGTTTGTTAAAGTAACAAACTGTGTGTTACCTTTTCACACCTATACCGCTAAACGGATTTCGATAAATTTTTGCAATGAGATATATGGCATCCTGGAGAAGGAAGGCTTTGTGTCCTGGTAGCATGTTTCCAGGGGATAATTTCCGACATCCAAGCGGATGAAGCCGCTGGCCGAAGCTAGTAGTCCATAAAAGATCATAACATTTTGGACATAAGTTTATCAAAAGCCTAAAAACTTGCGCTATTATTTACAGGAAAACCGACCATAAAAATAAACCAACAATTTTCCCAGCCATATATCAGTTATCAAAGTCTTATTTACGGCCAAAAGCAGTTGAAAGCAAACCACGAGACGGCCGATAGTACATAAAACTTGTTAGCGTCTTCTTGGCAAGCAGCACCATCTGTTCGGGCAATTTGGCAAACTTTAAAACCAATACACCGTATTTCCTGTGTAATGGGACCTGTTGGCGGTGTTAGATGTGGAGACAATTGCCAGATTCAACAAATAAAAACGGCTTTTGTTTACCATGGACAGGCTCACTTCTGACCATTCTCTTACTACGTTCGTGATTTAATTGTCAAAATAACAAGTATGAGTTTTTTGAAAAATAACTTTAATTTCTACACAATACCTAATGTTCAGTTTACGCTACAAGTTCAAACATCTTTATAACATTTTCAATAGTGCTAGTCACTCTGAACTCAACTTAATTTGCATTATAATAAAGTTGATATTTGTTTAACTTCAAATAACATATATTGGAAATATAAAGAATAGATACATTTAGACACTATACGTTAGACAGAACTCTAGTCCTACACTTCAGTAATAAAGTTCCTCTTCTTTATACATAATGTACATATTTTATGCTCTTCTGTTAGTATTTTCTTATTCAAAATCAAAAATCAAAATATTTTATTTTACATAAACCTACATGGGCACTTATGAAACGTCAGACGCTAGGTGCACGGTTCCAATTGGTCGTTTCTTGGGGAAAAGAGCCGGCAAGAAACTCCACGGTTCATCAGCCTATAGCAGTCCACTGCTGGGCATAATAGGCCTCTCCTGAAAAAATTTGAACACATCTGACATCCACCAACCCGCACTGGGCCCGCGTGGTGGATTACAGCCCACCCCTGTATCCCAGCAGTGCGTGGGAACATTATAAAATGATTATGAGGGTCGTGGGGCTTGATCATAAACGATTCTGCGGCATCGATCTACTTTGAGATGTTTGATCATAAAGCATTTCACTTCTTCTTTTCTCCCACAACGTTCAAACTCGAGACTCTAATAATAAAAACGGAACAACTTTCCCTCGATCAAAAGTTTAACATTTCCTACGTTCAGAGCCCGAATAGGTTACAGAAAAAATATGAGAGCTTCAAATTGTTAAGGGTTTAATTAAACGAAGGCTTTCAAGAACCAATCGGCTTGGATATTCTACCTGTTTTTAATGGAATTTAGACCTTATGTAAACAAAGGAAGGGTGAAATTACAGTATAACCTACCTGTCCCACCGCCAGAGATTAATAAAAAGCTAGTGGAGCAACTAAAAACGAGTTGGCAATCCTTTACTCCGGCGGCGGCCGGCATTGAGACGGAGATGCTGCGACAGGAGAGTACAAAAATGAGAGACTCGCGCTTAGTTCATACGCATATCAGCGAGTACGCGACGGCGACGAGCGATTACTCACTGATGCGTACTTATGTACCAAGCGTGAGTCTCTCTCTCCAGTACTCTCCTGCCGCTGCAACAACGAGTACTCACTGGCGATATGAACAGCCAGCAAAATCAGCCTATAATGTTCCCACGTCTGGGACACAGGCCTCCTCACCCCGCGGCCCCAGAGCAGGTTGGTAGATGTCACATGTCTTCGAATTTTTAGTTTTCGGACATGCCGGTTTCCTCACGATGTGAACCCTCTCCATCTTGACCTGACTTAATCCCTTAATCCTGCTTAATCTCCTCGAACCACAAAGTAACCAACACGTACGTGCATAATGTAAACAAAACAAGTTTACATTCATCGGGAGGCAAGGGTCACTCGAGGTCTCTCCATAGAGGGACCAATCTCGGGCACTTAGAACTTAATAGTGGCTACTGGCTAGGCTAATGGACGAGTTTACTAAATATTACTGTAACGTGTATAATATTATTAATAGTAAGAATTAATATAATAATAATAATATAATATAATATATCCCTGGACATTTCACACAGAAGAATTGAACCATGGGAGTCTACTCCGAAGTAGTATCGGCCGAATGTTCGGCCGTTTCCTGCTACGAAGTTACTATTTGGTTCGGTCGGTTCCGATCCTACACTGCTACACGCTTTCGAATATTGACTATGGTCCCGACCCAACTGAGCCGAAGCGAACTTTTTTCGCATTTTTCAATAATATTCGGTCCGGCCATGTGTCGGTCCGATCCGAGCATTCGCACTTTGCACTTCGGAGTATGCCCCCAGGTCCTCATGTTCAGCAGTAGGAGCTTCCATCATGTAAATTTATAAGTGTTGATAATTAATAGAGTAGTGGTGGCCCAGTGGTAGTGACCTCACGACCTAGTAGTTTAGGTCGGTGAGTTCGAACCACTCGAACCAACGACAACGACAACAGACAGGCGCTTTATTTTGTATAAATTATTTCACGACCACTACTCTCAAAACGGCGAAGGAGAACATCGGGAGTAAACTGGTATATCCGTGAACCAAAAATTCGAAGATGTGTGACATCTACCAATCCGCACTGCCCGCGCTATACTCGTAACTTGGTTCTCGCTTAGCGTTCTTTCTGATTTTTTTCTTTTTGCTTGGATTCTAGCGTGATGTTAAATAGCCTAAAGCCTTCCTCAATAATTGGGCTGTCAAATACAAAAATATTTTTTCAAATACAACTGGTACCTAGTTCCAGAGATTAGCGAGTTCAAACAAACAAACTCTTGAACATTATTATTAGTATCGATATAGATATCGACGTAGTTCAAATTAACATGACAAAAAAAAAAGTAGATTATAATTATGTCAATGACAACGATAACAATCTTCCTATTATACCATCGTGCAAAAGAAGATGAGTTTTTATGCGCGAAAAATAAAATATAAAAACGCGAAATAAAACGATTCATGGCGGAATAAAACGAGGGGGCAGAAGCCCTATTGTTCGGGTAATTACCTATAGTTAATGCAGAACGGTTTTGGGAAACTGAAATTTCCTCCCTAGAATGGTTTTATTTGTCGTGAGAATATTTTTAATGTTCCTCACTAAGAATTATGTTGGCGGCAAAAGACAAAGTGTTTTGTAAAGTTTATTTATGTACTTTAAAATGCTTTAAGACTGGCTTCTTGTGTTTTAAATTCTATGTATTTTAAAGTAAGGTAAATACTTAAAAGACTTACGAAAAAATACTCTAGGGAAATGATGCTTAATTTTCTTGGCTTTTTTGCTCGATCGTCACTGAAATTGGTGAAGGAAAACATCGTGAGGGGAAACGTAAGGGGCAATTCTCGTAATTTTAAGAACGTTCACAGTTGGATCTCATTCTCAATCTGTCAAAAATATCTATAATTTCCCTACATTTTTGTCAAATTTTTGACATTTGTTTATCGCCGAGATGAGACTGCGACTAGATTTTGAACGATTTAAATTACGAGAACTGGCCTTCGAGAGTTATCTATTTATCTATGTCTATTTATTATATCTGTATCTATATCCTATCCTAAACCTACTAATATTATAAACGTGAAAGTTTGTATGGATGAATGGATGGATGTTTGTTACTCTTTCACGCAAAAACGACTGAATGGATTTGGATGAAATTTGGCACACAGATGGTTTATAACTAGGATTAACATTTAGGTAACTTTAGAGCCCGATATTCCCACGGGATCGAAACTTATGCGGGTGAAACTGCGGGGCGCAGCTAGTACTAATGATAAAGCTGAAGAGTTTGTTTGAATGCGCTAATCCCTGGAGCTACCATCTCTTGAACTGCAATTTTTGAGGAAGGAAATTTTGTTGGGTTTTTTTCTATCTGAAATTTATCAATAGCAACCCGGAGTCTGGATTTGTGCCAGGTTGATGGCAATGGGTTTTTGGAACGAAGTTCCTTATCGCGCGTTGCGAAAGGGGGCTAGACGGAAAAAATTAAAACCAAAAGTTGGAACGACACTTTTTACTATACTTATAAGCCGTGCGGAAAAAATAAAACTTTATTACAATTCCTTCACCAATTAATCGAAAGGAACTTCGTTCCATCCGGGTGTCCCTTGACACCTCTCAAGTTTTTTTTTTAACGTTGCCCCACAATAGTAATTTCTCCTGTGTCGTGGGTGCGTTTACAAACATTTAAACTCACATACACAAACAACCAGAACCAGAACAACTTTGTTCTGTACGGGAATCGAACCCGCGACACGCAGCGCAGCAGTTAATCGCTTAACCACTGCGCCAACCTGCCGTCAAATGTTCGCCCCCTACTATTTATGGGACTTAACTAAACATAACTGGCGAAATGATCAAATACATTTATTAAAACTTACACCTAGTTCACAAACATACCTACAAGTAAGTATTAGCATGCAGTTCTAACCAACAGAAAACTTAGACTGATTTAACAGCGGGTCCCAGACAGCCTGTATCTTGATGACCCAAACACTACACAAAGTTAATAATTGAACGTGTTCTGCTAGCACAAGACAGGGGGCCTAAAAAGGCCACTTTGGCAGAATCATAGTAGGATAACAATATGAATCATGTTAAAAATCGTAAAATGGTTACAAACTGACAATTCATAATATGATCTGTTTGCAGTTCATATCACAATGAAATAACATTTAAACTGTAGAAATAAAAAATAAAAACCAATTTGATTAATAAAAACTGTAATGAAAACGATAAAATTACGGTTTTTATTTTTTTCATGGGGCAATGTTCACCAAATATGAAATGAAATTTTACGAAAATTAGAGGAACTGCTAATGATCTGCTGGGAATTCAGGAAATGAATAGCTTTTAGAGGTATTGCTTAAAGTGGCCTTTTTTTGGCCCCCTGCTATGTGGAATGTGGGTGTGTAGCATGGCGTGATGTTATGTTATGTAAATGTAAGTAAAACGTACCGCTGTGATGGACCATTTACTAGAATCAAAATATTACAACTATAACATAGTTTAGGTATTTAGACTCATGCTGTTGTTACTTAGATTAACAATCTTAACTTTAAACCCTGTAGGTACTCGTATTATGTAAGTATAAGTGATTGAGTATCGCGTATCGCCAAGTACGCTTTTGAAGGTTCCTATTCAGAAACAGGCTAGAGGATACAAGATTGAAAGAGGTCAGGTACTCACGGGATACTGGGAGCCAGGAGATCACCTCACTGTATCACTAGCAGTCGTATTTCACGATATTTTGGTGGTTTTTCACCGCGCGCGCCGTTTGCTGCCGGCCGGTCTTACGTTTTCTTTCGAACTCTTTTTGCGTCTTTCTGCCGCCAGATGGCGGGAGCGAAGGGTTGTCTTTGGCCCGCGCACAGCGCTGGATGAGTACGCGTGGCGGCAAATTTAAAATAGGAAGGAAAGGGAAAGGACTGGGGAAAGCATCCCTAAGCCTGTTCATATCCCCCCATTTGAAATCACCCAGGGATTTCATAAGATAAGATAGATGAAGTTCGATACTTACGGCCTATGCAGATTCATTTGTCATCATGCTGGTAAGATGTTAAGTTTAAAGTTAAGCTGATAAGAACAAAATAAGTTTAAATGCAATACATAATTTGATATAATACTAAATACTTGAAAATGTTGATATGTTATAAGTGCGTTAAATTGTAAGTATAGAAATATGTGTAGATAAGTTAATTATTTTGTTCGATTGGAAGAGGACAAATTTTGACAGCAGGTCTTACAAGTAAGCCTTTCAATGTTTTGACTGTCACAACACGAGTAATGTCATCTTTACCCGGATGGAGCTGTACAACGCGTCCCAACCTCCATTCGTTAGCAGGTAAGGTAGGTTCATAAATGGTTACAAGATCGTTCAGTTTTGGGTGACGGTTGCCGTGTTTAAACCATTTCATTCGCTGTTGTAAGGTATGCAAATAGTCCCTTTGCCAAGTGCGCCAAAAGCTCTGTGATAGGCGCTGTAATAGCTGCCAACGAGTACGTAATGTCTCGTTTTCAGCATACCTCGGTTCAGGCAGAGATACTAAAGGTCGACCGATGAGGAAGTGACCAGCTGTAAGAGCGTCAACCTCGCCGGGATCGGAAGATAGTTCCACTAAGGGTCTAGAGTTTAACATGGCTTCCACCTTCGTTAGGATGGTATAAAATTCTTCAAAGGTAAGAATCTGGGAACCGATAATACGTTTGAGATGATATTTTGTCGATTTTATACCGCTCTCGAAAATGCCTCCGAAGTGAGGACCGGAAGGAGGATTGAGCTTCCACTTGATTCCTCGAGAAGCGAGGTGACTGGAAATACTACCGCTTTCGCGGTTGAGCATTTCGCTAACTTCCGACAAGTAACGTCTGGCACCCACGAAGTTAGTACCACCATCTGTGACTATGGAGTGACAAAGTCCTCTCCGCGATACAAAACGATCTAAGGCCGCTATGAATGCTTCAGATGTGAGCTCAGTAACCAGCTCAAGATGAACGGCCTTGGTCGCGTGACAGACTATGAGGCAAAGATACGCTTTGTAAGTTTTAGCGTTACGACGTCTACTTTCCTTTATCATAAAAGGACCTCCAAAGTCGATGCCGATTGTTTGAAAACAATGACCCGGTTGTAGTCGGGAAGATGGAAGATCACCTTGTGAAGGTTGAAGTGGAATAGGTTTGACTTTAAAACAGGTCACGCATTTAGATAAACGCGATCTGATAAGATTTCTAACGCCGAGTATCCAAAATCGACGCATGATTAAAGATTGGAGTAGGCGAGGCCCACAATGAAGATAAGTTGTATGATAGTGGTCAATAAGAAGAGTACTCAATCGAGAAATCTTAGGTAAGAGGTATGGATGTCTGACGCGATCTGGTAATGACGCGTGCTTGAGACGTCCCCCCACTCGCAAGATTCCGCGAGTGTCAAGAAAAGGAGAGAGTTTAGATAAATGTTTGGGTAAAGGTTTCTTGGATGATATTAAAGATATGACATCATTAAAACTTTGATGTTGAACATATCTTGTTAAATGATCTAGAGATTGGACTAGTTCAGTGGCTGTCAGATAAGGGAATAAGTTACGCTCAGAACGTTTAGCTTTCGCGTTGTTGATGAAACGGTAGATCCATGCAACCACTCTTTCCACTCGGGAAAGAGAGGAGTGGCGTTCCATGATGGACTCAAGCAAGTCAGCTTCACGTGTCACACCAGTATGACATGCGCGTGATGCGGGCTTAAGTTCTGGCACGGTATCTGACCCTTCAACTGCTGAGACAGGCCAGTTGCAGGGTTCATTGGACAGCCACTGAGGACCAGACCACCAGATTTGAGAAGAAGATAAAGATAAGCAAGACAAGCCGCGACTACAGATGTCGGCTGGGTTGTCATGGGTGGACACATGTCGCCATTCAGTTGGCACAGTACTGTCGTTAATGAGGACCACTCTGTGGGCAACGAAGGTCTTAAGCTTATGTGGTTCAGTGTTCAACCATGACAATACAGTCGAGCTGTCTGTGAACAAGATAGATTTATTCAAAATTATTTTTGAACTAAGCAAAGAATGAATGCGATTTATTACTTTGGACAGTAATACAGCACTGCAAAGCTCTAAGCGGTTGACAGTCAACACTTTTAGAGGTGCTACTTTGGACTTAGCAATTAAAAGATAAACTTGTACGTCGTGAGAGGTAACGACACGAAGATAAACACAACATCCATAGGCTTTAGTGGATCCATCACAAAATCCGATGAGTTGAAATTCCTTAGAGTGAGAAGGTATAATTCTACGAGGGATTTCTATTGTTTTCAAGTTATGAAGATCCGCTATAAAACCCTGCCATTCTAGAGCTATGTCTCTGGGCACAGGTTCGTCCCATGAAAGATTCAGACGCCACAGATCTTGAAGGAGCAATTTGGCTTTTAAGATAAAAGGTGTGAGCCACCCAAGAGGATCGAAAATACGCGCGATGCTAGATAAGATGGAACGCTTGGTACATTCATTGTCCTCGATTGGGGACTGTGAGTAACTGAAATTGTCACTCACAGGATCATATTGGACTCCTAAGATTTTTAACGTTGGTTTATCACTTTCTTCAGAGAAAAGTTTAGGTGTTTGACAATGATCTACAGGCAAAGTTCCAAGTAAGGATTGTGAATTGCTACTCCATTTTCGGAGCTCAAGTTGAGCACAACCTAATAAACTGATAAGTTGATCTTTTAGTTCTATGGCTTCGCGTACAGAGGGCGCGCCGGTCGTAATATCATCGACATATGTCTCATGAAGAAGAGCTTCAGCTGCGCGTGGATACGCGGCGCCATGATCGGCTGCTAATTGGTGGAGGGTGCGGATAGCCAGATAAGGCGAACTACTAACTCCGTAGGTGACAGTCGCAAGTTCGTACTCTTTAACTGGATCACTAGGAGATTCTCGCCATAGTATGTGTTGAAAGTTCCGATCCTCCGGTCTAATCAAGATTCCTCTATACATCTTTGAGATGTCACAAGTTAAAACTACTGTGTGTAATCTGAAACCGGTTATGATATCTACAATATCCACTTGAAGCTTAGGGCCAGTGAATACAATATTATTTAAAGATAGACCGTTAGTAGTTTTAGAACTGGCATCGAAAACTACTCTCAATTTAGTGGTCGTGCTCTCTGGGCGAACGACGCAACTGTGAGGGATAAGATAACGATTGAGAGTAGGTACCGCAGAGTTAGGTACGGGATACATATGGTTTAAATTCTCGTACTCGCGCATAAAATTAACATAATCGGATTTAAGTTCAGTCTGACGATTAAGTTTCTTTTCAAGATGAGTCAAACGCGACAAGGTACTATTGTAGGATTCACCCAAAGAACGATCGCCATCCTTTAAGAGGATAGGTACGACGTATCGTCCGTCAGGTTCGCGATAGGTTAAATCAGTGTAAATGCGTTCACAGGTATCATTCTCGGGTACGGTGATAACAGCGCGCGGTGGTTCCTCCACTTCCCAAAATTTTTGAATTTGCTCATCTAATTTAAATGTGGTGGCCACTAACGAGCACGCGGTGTTTAAAGGTGCAGAATTAGAGTTTACTGCCCCTGACAGAATCCACCCGAAAACGCTATGCAGAGCGGTAGGTAAACCGGGCCCTAGATTGATACGTCGACCGTCATAGATTTCGTGGAATAGCTCCGCCCCAATTAATAAATCGATTTTGGCGGGAACATCGTAGTCGCGATCGGCTAACACTAGATGGTTGCTACGTTCTCGAACGACTGATGGTACTTTAACGCTAGGTATTAGAGCAGTGATGTTATCTAATACGACTGGCTTGATATTAAAGTGTGGAGCATCACCATGTACAGGTCGTATAGTGCATTCCGTCAGCCCCCTTACTTGTGTGACTGAGTTTTGTCCTAGTCCGGCTATGCGAAGATTACATCGGCGGAGTTTTAACCCGAGTGTTCGCGCGCACGCAGCGGTTATAAAACAATCCTGCGCCCCACTGTCTACGAGTGCACGCACGGTACATTGAGTGCCGGCGGCGGTGTTGAACGCGCGCGCCTGACATGTTCCTAGTAAAACCATATCGCGGTTGGGAACGGCGGCGTGAGAATGAGCCGTAACGTTCACTCCAGTGGTTGCGCTGGCGCTGGATGACGCTGGGTCAACATGCAATAGGGTATGATGACGTAATCCACACACCGTACAAGACATTTTAGATACACAGTTTTCTATGACGTGATTTGTCCGTAAACAATTTGTACACATATTGTTTTTACCTTGTACTAACGCGAGTCTAGCACGAGAATCTAAGGATTGAAAGGTAGGGCACCGATAAATCGAGTGCGCATCACTGCAATGAGCACAAGCCACATTTGCAGGTGGGATAGATTTTGCGAGATAAGATGAGCGTTTGGATCCGCTGCTATTTTGCCTACTAGACGCGGGCGAAGGTTTTTTCCCTTCAAGGTTACGGGGGATAGGATTGTTGTTGATATTAGATTTAGAAGATATATGACTAGTTTCTAAGATTTTAACATAATCTTGAAGAAACTTTAACAATTCACAAAAGGTAGGTATTTGTGAAATGTTTTTCTGAAATTCGAAACGATTACGCGTGTCCGAATCCAGCGCGCGTGACGTTAAACAAAATAAGATAAAATCACCTAAATTTTCAATTTTTAAAGCTTGGAGTGCATGGTATGACTCATAAATTACGTTTGTTAAAGTTTGTAGATCTTGGAAGTTACCCGATTTTATTACTGGCTGGTTAAAGAATTTGTCTAGATATGTTAAAGCTATAATACGCTTGTTTTGATAACGCTCGATCAAGCTATTAAAAACTACTTCGTAATTATCGGCGGTCATCGGAACCCCTTTGATAATAGACAAAGCCGGGCCTTGTAAACAAGACGCTAAATAATGAAATTTTTCTATTTGCGAAATCGAATTATTATCGTGAATTAAAGTTTTGTAAATATCATAAAATGTTTGCCAGTTTTCTATCTTACTATCAAATTTAGGTAACTCAAGTTTAGGTAGCCGCACGTTACGTCCCGTTTGCATGGAGTCGGACTCACCCGCCCGCGCGGGCACCTGCGACGTCCCGTCGATGTTTCCGCTCTTATCAGCGATCTGCAAGTCAGCCGCTGCACTGATTACGGCATAGTACAAATCATCAAACGAACGCAAAGACTTTTGACACACTTGTGCATCAGGTTTCATGGCTAACTCCAAAGTTTGAATTTTACTACATAACTCAATAAATTCTTCGCGAATTGAATGTATTCGAGTATATCTCGCCTTGAACGACGATACCTTTGAACGATCTTGAATCATAGTTTTGGATAAGTCGTAAAGGATTTGAATATCACGATAAACATATTCGCGTTGAGATTGAAGAAGTCTAAGTTTACCCTCTTCCATTTTGTATTTTTATAAAAAGTAATGTAGGTATGAAAATACGACAATAAGTTGAGATTTATTAGGTGTAAATCAATACTTTTAGGTGAAATAGTTATTTAATAACGTTTGTTAATGTATAAATAACGTGAATAGATAAAGATAATAAGATTACAAACAATAATTTCCGTAAATTACGTGAATTATTGTGCTATAACCCGACTTAATTAAGATGACCTCTGAATCCGCATCGGTTACACTGCGAGTATGACCAACACAATTTTGTAGGATAATACTTTAAAAATGCGTAAATCTAGCAATTCTCAGAGTTTTCTATTGAAATTGAACCTGTGAATGCCTGAAAAAACTGTAATCTACAGGTATTCGCGCTCGAAATGGACCAAAAATATGATTGAGTATCGCGTATCGCCAAGTACGCTTTTGAAGGTTCCTATTCAGAAACAGGCTAGAGGATACAAGATTGAAAGAGGTCAGGTACTCACGGGATACTGGGAGCCAGGAGATCACCTCACTGTATCACTAGCAGTCGTATTTCACGATATTTTGGTGGTTTTTCACCGCGCGCGCCGTTTGCTGCCGGCCGGTCTTACGTTTTCTTTCGAACTCTTTTTGCGTCTTTCTGCCGCCAGATGGCGGGAGCGAAGGGTTGTCTTTGGCCCGCGCACAGCGCTGGATGAGTACGCGTGGCGGCAAATTTAAAATAGGAAGGAAAGGGAAAGGACTGGGGAAAGCATCCCTAAGCCTGTTCAATAAGTATTTCACAATAATCGAGAATGAAAATAGCGATGTTGAACACTGTAACCGTATACTTGTACCTGACAACACAGCTTCTAGTGTTGCTCTCGTCATTATCGACGCGTAGATAGTGTTGTTGCTATACCGACCACTCTATGTAAGTATCGATAACGCCGTAGCTATCGCACGATAACCGTTCATAGTTTTTTAAGGTTTCATAACAAAACGAAAATTCCATATCTTACCAACCTAGTTATTTAGGTAATAAATAATGTGTAACAGTTGGAACCTAAAACACTATTTAACAGCGATTTATGAAATGTTACACGAGCTTTAACTATAATTATCAATGAACGGCTGTAATATGAAACGGTAAACGCTGTGGCTAAACTGTTCACAATGAAATATTATTTGATATCACGTATATTTTGTTACAAAATATGAAACAGCTTGTAGCTCAGCGGTTCGTTGGGTCTATGGAACTATGTTTACAGTTTATCCTACATTATGTATTTACATTTCCCTGCGAGCGGGAATTCGTAACAAATGTTGGTTACGAATGCACGCATGGAATAATTATTAATACTTAACAAGGCGTCATGTAATTAAGCATTTATTCAATGAAACCTCATTTAAAATGCTTTTTTTCAGATACTCAACAGTTGTTTGCAAAAGAAATGAAAAAATATCCAAAAACAAGAGTCATTTATTCAAATTAGGCAGAGAATCAGCACTTTTCGAACGTCAAAATTACAAAAGACAGTCCCCAAAACGCCCGGGTGCCCTTCACCTATCGATAGCCGAAAAATATCTTGTCACATCCCTACGCCAGTAAGAGATCTCAACATTAATGTGAAGGATCTCTGGATATCGAGCACAGAAAGGGTTGTATATGGGGTGTTTATTGGCACAACTAATAGTTATATTGGGTGCCGAAACGTCGCTTCATGAATCTTAGCATAATAGAGATGATAACTTGTTACGATTGTTATACAGCGTGCTGCTTTAATGGCGTCATTCATTTAACGCACGTATACAGTTTCGCATACATTTCGTATACGGGGCTTGTGACTAAGTAATAACAGTCCCACGGGTCGATCGAGCAGGTTAAGCTACGCTTGCCGCAGTTGCTCTGTGGATGGGTGACCATCTTCATATATATCAAGACCCCTCCGTGCCTGGGAAAGCAAGTTAAGTCGTTGGGCCCGGCTGTCATTCGTGGATCTTTGACAGTCGTTACGGGTCGTCAGTAGCCCGAAAGTCTGACAATCAGTCCTACCAAGGGGTATCGTATTACCCAATAACTGAGTTGTGGAGGTCAGATAGGCAGTCGCTCCATGTAAAATACTGGTATTCAACTGCATCCGGTAAGACTGGAAGCCGACCCCAACATAGTGGGGAAAAGGCTAGGCAGATGATGATACATATTTTAATTTCATGAAAAGTTATATATAATATAATAATTTATTTATTCAGACAACCATTGATCCATTACATTAATATTACATTTAAGTTGTTAGTATGAACTTAAAAACTATGTTAGTATCTAATAACTAAGAGAGACTTAGTCTTTTGGGTGAGGCTCCACACCATACCTATCACCCCCCCCCCCCCTGCTTATTTACTTACCATTTTTTTTAAATAGTTTCATTCCATTTGTCATCGAAACAAAATCCTGAATTAACTTTTCAGCCCTTGTTATAGGTACCATACTTTGTGGGTTGAAACCCTTTATTCTTTTGACAAATCCTAAATACAATATACAAGCTAATACTAAAATATATATACTATGTACAAGTATATAAAAAAGGGAAGAGCTCATTGGGAATCAAAAAATTCTTCCGTATCGCTGTCATTAGGAAAACCGAAATACTCGACGAGCATTCGAACACCACGGCCCTAGTGTACAACATATAGCTCCCAATATTTACGCCGTTTGAGGTTTGCTGCAAAACTTGGTTGCTCTGAAAAATAATCTCTACAGTAACAACTTCCTAGCCTGACGTTTTAAACTAAAGTATAATATTTACGATTTTTCCGTCGCCACAAGCACAGCATAGTTGCGGAATATCAGTTTCATTTTTGCCCGACTTTAGTGGCATGACAGGAACGTAGGACAGTTTTAAATACAGGACCAAGACTTAACGGAAGATATAAGCTGTTGGAGCTGTCGCGCAGTCGCCGCATCAGGGATGCTATCCGTGTCCGCATCAGTGCGTAAAAATCTGGCACGCTATTCTCCGCGAACATCCCATCCATGAGAGATATCAAAATATGTATGGTTACGCGAAAATTAATCATTACATAACTACGGGGTCGGATTAAAATTGGTCGCCGAAAATTCACAGATGAATAGGTTATCGTTACCTAACCACGACAAAACAAAAAAAATATGATTTTCTCAGCTTATATTTCAAGTTTAGAGGTATGAGGAACAGGGTGTAAAGTTCACTCATCCTCCATAGAAAAGGGAGGATCCTCCGACCAGACGGGTGTTGTGTCTGGCGGGCAATTTATTTATTTATTTATTGAGGATCTCCAACAAAGGATACACATATACAATAGAAAATTACAATAATAAAAAAGGTTCTTTTACGTGTGCACCTTCAATTACAGAAGACCACAGCATGCACATATAACTAGGTGTAAACACGATAAAAATAGAGAAATTAATTGATGACTACAAATTATAAAATTAGAAGGAAAAAAATAAAATTAACATAATTATCAAGATTAAGCATTAATATTACAAGTGGTGTAGGCAGGATAAAAATAAACATTGAGAAAAAATATTGAATAAATTTGAGGAAAATAATAATGATTCAAGATTAACATGTCAAGATTGAGCATTAATATTACAATTGTTTAGTTTAATAATAATAATTATAATTAATTCACCTTTCAGAGAGAAGTAACATAGTTATAATATACTTAGTTATTTTGCGGTGGCTAAATTCTTTTTGTATTTTGAAATGGGCAGGGTTATGTCCAGATCACAACACTTTGACAACTCATTGTACTGCCTGCAGAGTCTCGGGAGAGCGGCGAAATGTCCAAGATTAGTTTTGGAACCTGAGACGCAAAATAAGTTGTAGCTGCTTTTCCGCGGCAGACGAGATGGCGCGTTCATATGCAGTTTGCCTAATAGTTCGCTGCAGTCTATGACTCCATTGAATATCTTGTGCAGTAGTATCATGTCTGCCGTTTTCCGTCTGTCTGCAAGCGAGACCATTTTGTAGTGCCTTAATCTGTCTTTGTAGCTGATAACTTTTTTAGCTAAACGATCTATGTAACAAAGATGATATAGGAAACGTCTTTGGACACTTTCCAGGTGTTTGATGTATATGTCGTAGTGGGGATTCCAAACCTGGCTGCTATATTCAAGTATTGGCCGAACCAGTGTGTTAAATAATTTAATTCTGGTAGACGCCTTTTTAAAATCTTTGCTGTTACGTAAGATAAATCCAAGGATTTTGAACCCCTTCGAGGAAATGTTTAGGATGTGTTTGTCAAATTTAAGTTTTTTATCTAGTGTGACTCCCAAGTCGCGTATTTCCTCTACCTGTAGTAGTTTTTGTTGGCTAAGCGTATAATCATTAGATTTAACGATTTTGTTACGGCTAAACTGCATGTAATAACACTTTGAGACGTTAAGAAGCATTTTGTTCGTTTTGCACCAGTTCGTCAGTCTATTCAGATCTTCCTGCAATAAGGCAGAGTCAAATTCAGTTATCATCGGTTTCATTATTTTCATGTCGTCAGCAAAAAGATAGAATTGTGAATGCCTAAAGCAGAGCGTAATGTCGTTTATGAAAATGTTGAAGAGGATTGGGCCTAAATGGGAACCTTGCGGAACACCTGATGTAGCTTGAAAAGGCTTTGAATGATGGCCTCTCACAACAACTTTTGAAGACCGGTCACTGAGGTAAGACTGAAACCACTTTAGCATTGATTGAAACCACTTTAGCATTGATGCACTTTAGCAGCAATTGCCCAACGATTGATGTTGGGAAATTGTATCTATGCTAATTGCGAGGTAAACTCTGCTTGCGAGATGCAGGATTTGCGTGACGTCAGTATGACGCGTTGTTCGCATGTGGCGTTGTAGATACCGCTACACAAGTATAACTACCAAAAAAATGTAATCAAATATTTGTTTTGCTATTGAAACTCCGCAGCCATGATGGGTATCGACCCAACATGGCTGCGGAGTTTTACTAGCAAATTTAATTGACCTTATAAAAGCAACATTTATAAATATTTAAGCCCTATTAAGCTCTTATGTTTTTTTCTTTTCTTTTATTAACCAAAGTAAGCAACACAACGTAACACTGTCTCTCTACTTATTATGTTATTTGCACTTGTTTTATGATTATTATTGTATATATTTATGTATATAGATAAGTATGTGGTTTGTGTTTGTACCTATGCATTTATTGTATATATGTAAATGGTACACCACAGACTACCTGCAGTGTTCCTTTCTCTTTAAATTCATCCAAAGGTTGTCTTCAAAAGATCACTTTTAGTGATTTCTACATTTATATTCTGTAATATTTATGGTGTACATAATAAAGAATTAATTCTATTTTATAAGTTTATCTTGGACCAGGCAAAATAAATACTGAAAAAATAAACCAAAACAAACACTATAAAAAAAACGTAACTATCATTAAAATGAAACGCCACCTTCTACAATTTTTAAACAAACGTTGCGTACGGACGCACCCTAGAGACTCGCCCTGCATTCGCACGAAAACCTTTAAATAATCTAGTGACATTAATTCCATTCTCAATGTACCCGAAGTGTTCCCAAAAGGTTGGAGCAATTGTGCCGACAACTCAGTTGATTTTATCACTTATTTACTGAATGAAAGGTGACAGAATAAAGTTGTACTGAGGTATACAGTGTAAGTTTGACGGTGCGATAGCCGTATCGCGGTGTAAACAGAGTATCAGAGACACGCGAGGTCCAGGACGCTTGTCACGCGATTCTTACGTACCTAGAACTATGTTATTCACCAATTGGAGCGGCGTAAGTGATGAGAGGTTTACGGTAGCTAAATATTTTTGTTCCGTTATATCTTGCCCGCGGGGTGGTAGAATTAACACACGAGTCTATGAATAACATCGTAGGCGGCTATGATAACGTGGAGAAATTCGAATAGGTTTCTAGATTGTATCGAACGTTTTGTTATTCTATTCCGCTTTCAAGTCATCGGCAGATATGTAAAGACTTTATCGGAGAAAATATTTGACATAGCAGTGTTAATTCTGTATTATCGTAATCTATACTAATAATAAAACTGAAGAGTTTGTTTGTTTTAATGTACTAATGTCTAAAACTGCCAGTCGAATTTGAAAAAAAAAAACTTGAGAGGTGTCAAGGGACACCCGGATGGAACGAAGTATAACTGGCTTGCTTTCTATAAGAGAGAGAGAGAGAGAGAGAGAGACAGAGAAACATGCGCACGCCGCACGGCTTACAACTATAGCAAAAAGTGTCGTTCCAACTTTTGGTCTTAATTTTTTCCGTCTAGCCCCCTTTCGCAACGCGCGATAAGGAACTGCGTTCCAATATTTTTGCATAATATTTTGATAACCCAATTCTTGAGGATGGTTGGAGACTATTCGACATTACGCTACGGCCGTTAGGAGCCGAGCAAAAAAAAAAAGTAGTAAAAACGCCTTTTTTGCCGTTAATGTCCCACTGCTGGGCAAAGGCCTCCGTAGTCTCTTTCCACCTTTGTCCAGAACGCTTAGCAAAAACAAAATAACAGGGGTTGGGCGGGCGATGCGAAGCGACGCGATGGGTTGGGGCCGAAATGAGAGGTCATAGCTAGGTTACTAACCATCCCCGTACATCATATAATCATACATATAATATACCGTACATCATACATCATAAATGTGGACATTTAAATAGTCTGAATTAAACGATTTTTTTTAAAATATAATCTTTATAAAAAGCATCTAAACTTCAGGAAAAGATATCCTTCAAGATTATTTCATCAAACGATCTCTCTTCAACACTAATGGACAATCAACTTAATAATGACATCTTAACAGTGGACACTAACGACATAATGATGATGAAATAAAATTTAAGCTGCATTTAAATTTAAGCTCGAGGTAAAGTAGCGAGTAAAGCTAAACTGCTGTAAAGAGCTTAGTTCGCGTTATGCTGCTTCGAGAATTCACGATTTAACTTAAGAAAATGTTATTCAGTGCACATTTTAAGTTAATTTTAATAACTTGCGCAAAAGTAAAAAGTAATCAGTGAGCAATCCTAATTCCTACTTTAATGAATTACGCTGCTAATGCTTTTATAACTTAATGAGTTGAATGCACAATTGCACATTGGTTGGCGGTGGGTCTGTTTTTATTTAATTTAAACTGGAATATAAACTTGATTAAACAATTAATTGTTATAATTGGATCCTTTCCAAGTACAATTATTGCATTAATGAAACCATTTGCAAAAGATACTGCAAATGAAAATATTATTTATAAATTCTTTCATGTTCTGCTGTGAAATGAAGAGTAGCATATTTTCATTCAGTATTCGCCATTTTGCAGAAACCGCCAGCTCCATATTCTCCATAATCTAGTCTACTTCTTAGCGTGTCGTTAGCAATTTAAATAGAGTCAGCCCAGAATTTGATTACGAGTTTGGCACCTTCAGTTAGCACCCATCAGTTCCTGTACCATTCAGGCAATAAGACACGATATTAAGTACCCATTGTATGTGTAACAGCACCATTGACACTCCCGTTTAATGACATTTGACGACACGGTTGGCGCAGTGGCTGAGCGATCGACTGCTGCGCTGCGTGTCGTGGGTTCGATTCCCGCACGGAACAAATATTTGTATTGCCTACAGGTATTGTTCCGGGTCTGGCTGTTTGTGTATGTGAGTTTAAATGTTTTAAACGCACCCATGATACAGGAGTAATTCCTAGTGTGGGGCAACGTTTTTTTAAAAAGAAAAGAAAAAAAAGAAAGGTTGGACTCACCTGTCAATCTCTACCGGGGCAGGTTTTCCATGCTTTGGCCTATCTGGGACAGGGAATTTCTTCCCAGAAAGCCATACAGCAACTCATGTCCAGGTGGGAGATGTATTATACTCTAAAAGTGAATGTAGCAAAAAGTATTAAGTTAGCAACTAGTGTATAACCAAACCAAAAATTCGAAGACATGTGACATTCGAGCCAACCCGCACTGGGCTCGCGCGGTAGAATACAGCCCACTCCCTCTCGAAGATAGGACCTCTGTGGGTGTATTGGGAACAAAATAGGCTGTTTTTTTTAATAAACTTTGCCCCACACTACTAATTATGATGATGCGTTCTCCGGCCAATTGGTCAGGATCTCTGCTTCGGTTACGAACCAGGCACCCATTGTGTAACGATCCTGGCCCATCATATCTTAGCTTTAAGCCTATTTTTATCAACTTAATTCACATTATGGTATGCAAATAAATAAATGAAATGTGACGGCACGGTTTGACTGCTGCGCTACGTGCCGCGCGTTCGATTCCCGCACGGAAATATTTGTATGACCTAAAAAAAAAAAAAACATTTAACTAAAAAAACCTGTGTCGGGTGTGCTGGAAGAATTTTCTTGTGAAATAAGTATCACCTCTGTACGGTTCTGTTTATATATGTGTGTACTCATAAATGGTAAATACATAAATAGATTTACTGCTATACATAAATATGTCAACTTCCGGCTCCTGAGCAATCAGAGCGTTTTAGTACTAAATACTCTTAAAACTCCATAAAACAAATACAAATATCATAACAAGTATGTATATGCAATACGCGATACGTATGACCAAGTTAGAGTAATTTCATGAAACTCGATTTTATTTCCATCATAAAGTTATATGTGGTGCGAGGGTAATTCTAAATTCATTGCGTCGTCGACGACGCTTCAATCATAATATACAACAGAATACGCGCTTTACTATCAAATCATTTGTTTATTTTATGGAGATAAATAACATGGTTCTCTTTCGTATATTTAGCTGAGCTGAGTAGGAAGACCGTACACTATACTTACCTACTTATAAACTCACCAACTCAATTTAATTCTTTATTGCGTACCATATAGTTGGTAGGAAAATAATTTTATTAGTCACAATTATGGACACACTCTGTCGGACACAGCATATAGTTCAAATAAGAGTCTGCAAACAAAAATAAATGACTACACATGTTTTCACAAATTAGCGACTGGGTTGGTCAGATAGGCAGTTGCTCCATTTAAAATGCTGGTATTCAGCTGCATCCGGTTAGACTGGAAGCCGACCCCAACATAGTTGGAAAAAGGTGTTTGATGATGTTTTCTTAAATTCAAAGTTGGTCCAGCGGTGCTATTCTGTACATACTGTGATAACTTAGGTAAAGTGAGCTGTCATTCTACGAGAAGGCCAATTCTCGTAATTTAAAACGTTCAAAATCTAGTCGCAGTCTCATCTCGGCGACAAACAAATGTCAAAAACTTATCAAAAATGTAGAGACATTATAAATATTTTTGACAGATTGAGATTGAGATCTGACTGTGAACGTTGTTAAAATTACGAGAATTGCCCCTCTGATGATGCTAAGGATTGACACCATTGACAGCGCACTTTAAAACACTACAGTACCAAATATAATCGGTATTATTGTTCTTATTGCGGTGACACAGACAGACACAAAAAGTAATTTTGTTTTTTATTTTGTATGAATAGATAAACCGTTGGTCCCGGCTGTCATTCGTACATCTTTGGCAGTCGTTACGGGTCGTCAGAAGCCCGAAAGTCTTACAACCAGTCTTACTAAAGGGTATCGTATTACCCAGTGGTTTGTGGAGGTCAGTTAGGCAGTCGCTCCATGTAAAATACCAGTATTCAGCTGCATCCGGTTAGACTGGTAGCCGACTCCAACATAGTTGGGAAAAGGCTATATGATTTGCCCGTGGAGTTTCTTGCCCGTTCTTGTCCATAGGTACCGACGCTTTGGAATGGGCAACTAGCTTCATCTTTCTTACTGACCGAACCTTTGAAATTTGAAATAAATGCTTTGAGTTAAGTTGAGTTTCCACAAAGTTATTCTTTCAAAACCCTGTCATGCACTCCACCTCTTGTAGCTTACACCACACTCACCGATTAATTCAGTTACAAAATGGGTGCAGTACAAAAAACACAAAAGTATGTTTGTACACCACTTTTACGCGCCGTCGACTGTACTCGCATTGTGGAAATATGTCGCCTACAAGTTTGAACGACAACTACCTTTTTGTACTTTTTCTCTCATTTTCCACTGAATGTTCTGTGTTTTGTTGTTTAATAAACATGTTTATAATAAAGAGGGCTGTTTTGTTTGTTTGTAGGTTATAGAGCGCGTTTAGCATAATCAGCCTATAGTGTTTCCACTGCTGGGACATAGGCCGTCTCTCTGTGAGAGGGAATGGGCCGTAATCCACCACGCGAGCCTAGTGCGGGTTGGTGGATATCACATATCTTCGAATTTTTGGTTCCAGGACATACCGGTTCCCTGACGATGTTTTCCTTCAACGTTTTGAAAGCAGTGGTGATGAAATTATTTACACAAAGTAAACCGTCTGTCTGGGTTCGAATTTATGTCGTACAACTCGTAAGACGCAGCCGTTACTATATACTGGTCCACCACTGATCTGCCCCAGCAGTCTCGACGTTCACGTCGAGTCTGCTGGGGCTGAGCTGTCAGGTTTGGATGACGTTTATTTTCTTTGCTATTGTATCGTTTCTGTGAGTTTTTGACGAATATTTACAAACTCAGCCTATAATGTTCCCACTGCTGGGACACAGGCCTCCTGTCTGCGAGAGGGCGATGTGACGATAATTTGCTAGAACTCAATTGTAAGGTATATTTGCAATTGTAAGGTCTCATCGCTCTTAGCGATAAGACCGCCCATTGTGTCACCCTTTATAAAATTTTATCTATTTATGTTCTGTAATTTGTATGGTGTACAATAAAGAGTATTCTATTCTATTTTTGAGTTTGATCAGCTACTTTCTCATAGCCTTTGAAGTAGCTGATGCTATCATAAAGATCATCAGCAAATGGCAGTAAGATTGGTGGCAAAGCTAACTGCCTAGAGAGTGCAAAATCTTAAAAGGTCCACGTAAAAAAAAAAAAAAATTTCCCTTTGACTTTTTTAGTGACGTTAAACGCCATGTTTTAAATGCTAGGTAGTTAGGTAATAAAATCTATGGGAATGAAGTCCCGGCGGAACACTAAACATAAATTAACACCATGTCCCGTCCAATTACCTTGATAATTGCTAAGCTATCAAGTTTTATTATTTCATTATTAGAGTATGTAAACTAAATTGCTAATGCCAGCTCAGTACCTATTTATTACGTATTTATGGCACTTAACTAACATGTTATTTGCTTATGACTGTGATTATCGGTGTAGGTATTTGTCGCTAAGAAATGAGGGTACTATAATAATGATTTCTTGAAATCAAATCAAATAAAAAATCACGGATGATAACGAATTTTTCATTTTGTCATGACAAGTAAAGGTTTTATTCGTTGACTTATCAATGCGTGATATCCATAGGGATTGCTCAAAATCCCTACGAAACACCGAAGATATAAAAACATACAAATAAATAAAATTGAAGTACCTGTTTCTTTTGCCAAAACAACTTTTTACTAAATGCATGTTTAATTATATACGGTAGTTATTATAACAAAAAAAAAAAAAAAATTTAAAACGTTTGTAGGTCTCCTGTATGTCTGTTTGTTCCGGCTAATCTCCGAAACGGCTGGACCGATTTTGACGGGACTTTCATTGGCAGATAGCTGATGTCTTTTATTTTAGAACCCATGAAATACTTTTTCCTTTCCGCATGCACAGGACTTAAGTCGTGGGCACTGGTAGTCTTTCATAAACAAATAGGCCAACTAATATAAATCCCGAAATTATTGCTGCTCTAGTTTTAAGTACACTTTGTAAATTAACCTGTGTGGTACTTTCCTCAAGAGAGCACTTCAGACATTAACTAACCTGGTCCTCGTTATGATCTGACCATTACAATGTAATTGTATGGACTTTAACCCATTCCCTGTCCCATGAATCACATAATATGATTCAGGTTGATTGTTTAACCATTGTGTTTACAAAAAAGTGGACAAAAAAGTGTTAAAAGACACTTTGACGTCAGAGTTTCCGACCTCATTTAGTTTAAGGCCCGATTTTTCAGTCAACAGATAACTTTTTACAAAAGCTGCTTTTTGTCATTTTTGTCAAACCGCCATATCAATTCTTCTGATAAAGGCTATCTGACGATTGAAAAGTCAGCCCTTGATCAACATTACGTGTAAAATTGTTTTTGACAACAAAATAAATACTACTTATTTAACAAAATATTTCTTTGGAAAATAGTTGCTTTATAGATAATTTAATTTGAGCCAACTAATGCATATATATACCTAGCCATCTAGTTACGTAAAGGGATACAATAGATTTAGGTTGAGGTTATCAATAGGGTGAGCTAGGTGTAGTGGGTAGAAAATGTTACGGGTGATGGAGAGGCGAAGGAAGTAAGGTCGTCCTCAATAGGCTGAAGTAGTGGGGTATGTAGAGTATGTATGGACACGATCCAGCTTGTGATTGGTTGGAGAAATGGGTTATTCTAAATTCAAATGGCAATGCAAAAGCGGATAGAGATTTTAATGAAGCCATTCAAAAATACTCAGAAATTACAAAGATTTTCAAATCATTGTAATTTCTGATTATTTATAAAAAATAACAGTTTTCTTATATATGTGTGGAAGTTTTTTACTTTTGGAGGTTAATGTTGGTTGTCAAACTTACTTTATACAACTTACTGAACAAAGTAAATTCATAGCCAAGGATCCTATATTAACAAACAAAAAGAAAAGGTTATTTAGGTAAGTATTTTAAAATTATATTACGCGAACAGAATTTTCATATCTTGGTTACGAGGTTGGTCAAAATTAAATTAACATCGACTAGAGGAAACCGGGACTTAGTTAAGATACGTCTGGTGATCAATTCTCGTGCCCTCGTACCTTCTCTGTGTGAGAAGAGGTCTTTGCCTTCCACTGGGACAGTCAACATCATCATCGTTTCAGCCGAAAGAAAGAAAGAAAGAAGAAAGGAAAGACGGCCACTGCCAGACATAGGCCTCCCCCAAGCACCGCCACTTCGACCGGTTCAGGGGGCCTATCGAAGTGCAAAGTGGGAATGTTCGGATCGGACCGACACATGGCCGAACCGAATATTAATAAAAAATGCGAAAAAAGATCGGATCGGCTCAGTTGGGTCGGGACCATAGTCAATATTCGAAAGAGTGTAGGAGTGTAGGATCGGAACCAGCCGAACCAAATAATAATAATAATAAATAATGTCCCTGGACATTTCACACAACGCCATCTAGTCCCAAGCTAAGCAACCTAATGCTTGTGTTATGGTAACAAGATGGCTGATAAACTACTTATAACATTTTTTTTTTTGTAAATGCATACATATTATAGATAGAAAAACACCCAGACTCGGTACAAATACATGTAGGTCATACAAATATTTGTTCCGTGCGGGAATCGAACCCGCGACACGCAGCGCAGCAGTCAATCGCTTAACCACTGCGCCAACCGTGCCGTCGAATAGTAACTTCGTAGCAGGAAACGGCGAAATAGTAACTTCGTAGCAGGAAACGGCCGAACATTCGGCCGATACTACTTCGGAGTAGACCCCCTGGACTTCTCGCATCCAGCGGATTCCTGCGGCCTTCACTAATTAAATTAAATGTCTTAAATTGGCTGAATCATCATCTGCCTAGCCTTTTCCCAACTATGTTGGGGTCGACTTCCAGTCTAACCGGATTCAGCTGAATACCAGTATTTTAAATGGAGCGACTATATGATCTCCACAACCCAGTTAGTGGGTAATACGACACCCCGTGGTAAGACTGGTTGTCAGACTTTCGAGCTTCTGAATACCCGTAACGACTGTTAAAGATCCACGAATGACAGCCAGGACCAACGGTTTAACGTACTTACCGAGGCACGGCGGGGTCTCGGTATGTAAAGATGGTCACCCATCCACAGACCCACCACTGCAAGCGTAGCTTAACCTGATCGATCGACCTGTGTGGCTATTATAATTTAGCCACGGGCCCCTCGAATTGACTTAGTACTCTATTTCACCCCGCAAGATAATAAAAAATAAAAAAAACCCTATATACAACGAACCCAAGTTGACAATGTTTTGCTGAAATCGCTCACAATTACCTATTATCCGACAAAATTGCCTTCCGTACATAAGACTTGGAAGGTCGCGGAGTTTCGGCCGAATATGGGTCGCTAGGTGACTGAGAAACATTGAGGTACAGTTCAGAGGTTATTCAATAATCACACACATACATTGACATGATGTTCATGCCAATCTACCTAGCCATTTTCCAACTACATATGTAGGCTTCCAGCTAACCAGATGCAGCTGAATATCAGTATTTTGCATAGAGCGACTGCCTATCCAACACACACGAAACTCCTTGCTAAAACTACTGGTCAGACTTGGCTTCTGACTACCCGTAACGATTGTCAGATCTACGAATGACAGCCGTAACCAACAGTTAACGTGCTTTCCGAGGCAAAGGTCCTCTATATGTACAGATGCCAGCAGGTCAAGCTACCCGAAACTGTCAAATTTTCCCAATCAAACTTAAACCGTAATGCTTTACCGTTAAAGTTGAAAATCTATTAAAGAAATTTGACAGATTGTAGTAGCTTGATGTGCTGGCGTCTGTACTGAGCTAGGTCATCATCATCATCATCATTCTCCTACCTTTATCCCAATTGATTTATGTACTGCAGGGTAATTGCGAAACACTACCAGTAGCCATAGCTCGCATTTTGACAGTTCAACAACATTCATTGCGTTATTTACGTTGTTAGCAGACATTTTTTTCGAACATATGAAGCTGTGGATTAGCAATATCCTTCAAAATCATTCAGATTATGATTGATTGTGTGTTACGCAATTAGGGTGCTGAGTTAGATCTGAAATCGAGTTAAATGGCGTGCAATAGGACAGGCCTATGTCCAGCAGTGGACTGCTATAGACTGATGATGATGACTGAGCTCAGATATAAGTACGTAGCTCTAGATATAAGTAGGTAAATATTTATATACCTATATGCCTTGCCTAAGTATAAAGGTAGATCCAACATCCTTTATGTTCATCTGTAAAACTGGAAATAAAAGGCTTTTTTTTATGCCTTGCCAGACCATATTCGCAACATCACACTGCGCTTCAAAACACAGATTGCTGATGTTGCTCAAAAAGCCGCTAAGCTGAAGTGGGACTGGGCTGGCTACGTCTACCGTATGCCCAATAAGCTGTGGGCCAAAATAACCACCACGTGGAGCCCTGACACAGCTAGAAGGCGTCGCGGCAGACCCCGTAGAAGATGGCGGGACGAGCTGGACAAAACAAACGACCAGTGGTCTACTTTATTAGCCCTGGATCGAAAGAGCTGGAAGTCATGGGAAGAGGCCTTTGCCCAGCCGTGGGATGGTGCAGGCTAACAGTAACAGTAACTATATGCCTTGATTAACTCATTTTATTAGTTCACTAAAGTTCACTGCGGCATATAAGTAGTTCTCTTAGTCGCTATATTAATTGTTTTCGCGTTTGAGTGCTGGCAACATTGTAAAACGAGCTAGCTAAGTAAAAATACTTTTAGCATAAAAACGCTACAAAAATTCAAAATAATAAATCGTCCATAAAGGATTTACCAGTCCATGAGTAACGTTCATTATACACGGATTATGTCCCTCGTTCACTCAACGTTCAACGTTTACAGTATATTGGATATGATCATTCATTTCATTCACGTACAATCAATTTGTATGATTTATACTCTTCTGTCACTCAACATAATTTTTTGAGGTTAGTAGAGCGATATCGTGTTTTCGGTGTTGTATGGATGATGTAAATATATTTTTTTTTAATGGAAAAAATATCCCACGAATTATCTTGGGATATATATTTATTTTAATGGAAAGGAATGGAATAAATGTGGATGTTCTGTAACGGATGGTGTATTGTATTTAATAGATATGTAAACACTATCTCATTGACATGAGTAGTATGGTAGCTACTATCACTTATGACATCTGCCAGTCACCGAAATGGCGGGAAGAGGTACAAAGTGAAACAGTCCTGCACGAGATGCTTGGTGTGGCATTGAGCCAGTGTAGTGATAAAATCAACTTACATACGTCTGATGTAAAGTTATAATAAATATAATAATATTAAAACCCTTAATGTATTTAGGCATCAAAAAGATGATAGTCCAAAGAGAGACTAGAGACCTTAGACTTGCATGGTAGTAAGTTCAAAGCCTACTGTTTCCTAGTTCAATGTCAAAATGTTGGAATCAAATGTTATTTGTAAGTCCTACATGTATTTGTTCTGAGTCTGGGTGTTTTTCTATCTATAATATGTATTATATATTTAAAAAAAAAAATATATAAGTAGTTTATCAGCCATCTTGTTACCATAACACAAGCATTAGGTTTCTTAGCTTGGGACTAGATGGCGCTGTGTGAAATGTCCAGGGATATTATTATTATTATATTGACATGTAAAACCGACTACAATCATGATTAGAACTAGATTAGTAGAATCGCTTTTCAGGAATAACAAAACTAAGAAGTTTTACCTCTGTGGCATACGCTGTGGCGCGACGCTTCTCTACGAGTATTTTGGAAACACGAAGATTACCGAAGCGCAATCTTTTTCTGAATTAACTGTAGGTAGGTACTAGTAAATGCAATAAATATAGGAGAGGGTTTCCATAATTGGTCCAAAAAAATACATTTTTATGTTTTAACGAGTACCTATAGGTATCCCAAATTGTTAGTGTCATGCTAGATAATAGTAGATAATAAAAGTTTCAATGTCAAAATCTGTACGTCTAAATATATAATTTGTATGTTACCTACCGGTTTACAACCCCAAAAAGTAAAAGTTCTTGTAGCAACAACGCCCATGCCTTTACAGTCGAATCTGGAAGCAAGTAGGTATATTAATATGTATATGTACGTTTTCCTCGACGTAAGATCCCCGAGCGGAATATTAATATAAAAGCAATAAAATCCGACTGTATTCATAATTCTTACGACCAACAATAGCACGTACAATGTACATGCAAGGCTCTTAACAAAGTATACAATAGAAACATATAGGACTATTGCTTAATATCAGGATTAGTATCAATCAAAGGTACCGAATTGCTCTAATTAATATAATATCATTCGAGATTACAGAATACCAAAAACTTGCGCTCTTAGTGCCTGCATATAAGAAAATTTTTTTTTGTTTTTTTAATAATTTGTCATAATAACACATTATTTTTGTGTGTTTTTTTATGATAAAGAGAGCTAAACCGAAAATACTGTAACATGACCGTCACGACACTTTTGCTTTAGTGTGTAGATGCGGGAAACAGAACGGAGGTGCTTGGTGGAGGCCTGATATTTAATACATAATATACAGCAAAACTAAAGTTGAGAACCGAAGTTGTCGACATAGCTTAAAGAATAAGCAAGCTGAAGTGGCAATGGGCCGGCCATATTAGCCGTAGAACCGATGACCGTTGGGGTAGACGTGTTCTTGAGTGGAGACCGCGATCGGTAAATGTAAGATGGGACGCCCTCAGGCTAGGTGGAGCGACGATCTTCGCAGGATGGCTGGTAGCAACTGGATGAGAGTTGCCGAAAATCGAGTTGAATGGCGTGCAATAGTCCATGCCTATGTCCAGCAGTGGACTGCTATAGGCTGATGATGATGGTGATACAGCAAAAGAAACTTCATTTACAACCGGGTGTCCCACGACACCCATCTCCAATTTTTTTTTTAATTGCAATCGTACTTTTAACGTAACGAAACGAAATTGTAACGTTGTAACGAAATCCTACGTTATCTATGATGTGATTATTGATCGTTTCTTGTCCCCATTCTTCCATGGGCTTATTTGGTCCGCTACCTACCTACGGTAACGGGAGGTAAGTCCTAAAGATTACTCGGAGGTCCTTAAGAGATTTCCGGCTTACACGACTTGGCTTCGCCGTCTTAGTGAACTTTGCCACTTTGCAATGAAAACGCGAAAGTGAGCATTTTGTGAGAACAACTTAATATTTATTTACTAATAAGTACTTAAGTAGGTCACTCTCACGCGCGCCTCAGAGAGATGTCAGCTATAAGTGATGGGGTCCGCTGCCAAGGCCGCGTTGTTCGAAACAGATACCGTGACCCCTGGCACAGGCAACTGAAGGAACACGGGTGGGTTTTAGTCAGGGTGTACAATAGGTAGGTAAACCTCTGCCCAACCCTTCTCGAATACAAGGCGTGATGTTATGTTTTTAATCTACAAACTCATATCAAGCTAGATCCTGGGATTGAATTCAGTGCCGTGTAAAGTGTCGGTACTTTTGTTAAAATCGGTTTAGTATTTTTGGCTTTACGAGGGATAAAATCGGAAAACGGTATGTCCTAGGACCAAAAATTCGGAGAAATGTGACCACGCGGGCCCAGTGCAGGTTGGTAAATGTACACACGGCTACACGTCAAGCTATACAAAACCAGTTTGTCTTGGCCTCACTTTGTATAATATTTTCTCACAATGAACCGTCAGCCAATACTGGTTTTGCATAGCTTGATGTGTAACCGTGTGTACCAACCTGCACTGGGCCCGCGTGGTGGATTAAGGCCTACTCCTTCTCACAGAGAGGCGGCCTGCATCGCAGCAGAGGGCTGATTATAAAGGATAAACTTAGTTACCTACATACATTCATATTCCTTTCTTTCTTTTTTTTTATTCCGGTAAAAGTAATGTGTGAAAATTACTTTTACCAACTTAATTTAAAATGTATTTATAGATAAGCCGAATTAACATTACGAAACTCGTTGCGCAAACTTATTTAAAGGTACATTGCTAGTTTCCCGTGTGAAGCCCATTACAGAAATAGCCATAATATACAGGCTTAAATTAAATTTTCGAGATCTCCGTTTAAATATGTTTGACATTCAATTGTTCACTTATATTTAAAAAAAAATGTTTTCTTTTAGTTTAGTATTAAGTAATTTGTTTAATTTCTAATTGTGTTTATAATATCTTTATTAAACTTTATGATGATTATACTTAAGTGATTTTAAAAAGATATGTTAAGAGTGTGACAAGTCGTTTTTCGTACTTACATAATAATAATAATAATATCCCTGGACATTTCACACAGCGCCATCTAGTCCCAAGCTAAGCAACCTAATGCTTGTGTTATGGTAACAAGATGGCTGATAAACTACTTATATACATTTTTTTTGTAAATACATACATATTATAGATAGAAAAACACCCAGACTCAGAACAAATACATGTAGGACTTACAAATATTTGTTCTGTGCGGGAACCGAACCCGCGACACGCAGCGCAGCAGTCCGATCGCTCAACCACTGCGCTAACCGTATTGTCATACATACATACATGATAATTTATTATAATTAATGTCGTTAATTCGTTAAATTAGCTAGCGAAACTCTGTAGACGTGATAGTGATAGGTATCGATATGTAAACACGATAAAATAAAAATATTAAAAGTTTGATGTGTTTTTCTTAGGGGTCAACGACCGCTGGTGGTGTTGTTAAGGATCTTAGACCCATTAGTATACTGCCGGTACTTTCTAAAGTCTTAGAAAAAGTAGTTTGTGCGCAATTGGTTGAATTTTTAGAGACTAATAAAATCCTCCCAGATGTTCAATCGGGTTTTAGGAAGGGCCGCAGTACAGCCACGGCTTTGTTGGATGTGACAGACAATATCTTGTCGGCTCAAGATAAAGGGTTGTGCACTTTTTTGGTGCTACTTGATTTTTCACGCGCGTTTGACTGTATTAACGTTCCTCTATTATTGTCAAAGATGGCTTTCTATGGATTTGACGAAGACACTATCAAATGGTTTGATAGCTATCTTGGTGATCGTAGGCAATACGTTGAAATACATCGGGCGGACGGCTCAACAGCTGTCTCTGGACATCGGTCAGTAGGAAGGGGGGTTCCACAGGGCTCGATACTTGGGCCAGTATTGTTTATTCTGTACTGTGCCGATATAATTAAGACTATAAATAAATGCAACTACCATATTTATGCCGATGATACACAAGTATATATTTCATTTAAGCCGGAAGACTATGAACAAGCTTTAAATGATCTTAATACAGATCTTGAAAACATAGTGCAATGGTCCAATGCCAACACGCTTGCCCTGAACCCTACAAAAACCAAGTATATGCTTTTTGGAACCGAAAACCAGTTAGGTAAAATTAAACCCTGTGCCAGCTGTGTGACCGTTATGGGAGAGCCTATCGAACGAGTCTACGAAGCACGTAATCTAGGTGTTATCATGGACACGGAACTTCGTTTTCACAAACACGTGTCTGAGTCAATCCGTAATTGCTTTTATAGACTTAAGATATTATACAAAGCCCGTCCCTATCTTAGCGAAGAATTGCGAGTCTTGCTTGTGGAGTCTTTGGTTTTATCTAAGTTAAATTATGCGGACACGGTCTATGGCCAACGACTACTGTCAAAAACTGAAAGAATGATCCAAAGACTTCAAAACGCATGTGCACGCTTCTGTTTTAAAGTTCCCTTTAGGGGACATATCACGCCTTTCCTCAATGAGCGCAACATTTTAAAAATGAAAGCTAGACGTAAACTCCACCTGGCGAGCTTACTATTTGGTGTTATTAAGTCTCACTCCCCTTCTTACTTGTATGACAAACTATCGTGGACAAGTAGACACAGAATTGGTGAGGGAAGAAAATGTTCTCAACAGCTTTCCATCCCACAGCACAAGTCGGCGGCTTTTAGAGGCAGTTTTCGCTACGCAGCTAGTAAATGCTGGAACAATATCCCTCCTCCCATAAAGTATAGTAAAAGTTGCTCGACTTTCAAATCGAAATTAAAAGAATTTCTTTTAAGCCATCAAAAAGATTTTGAAAATGTCCGAGCAGATGTATCTGCCATATAAAATAATGTATTTCATCAATTTTATCGATTTTTTAATTATTATATATATTTTTTTCAATTTTAATTTCAATCAGTTTTAATTTTTACTAGTCAATTATAATTGTCCTTACTCTAATTGAGTACGAAAATTGCATGAAAATCC
The DNA here is from genome assembly GCA_945859715.1 of Apamea sordens. Lineage (NCBI taxonomy): Eukaryota > Metazoa > Arthropoda > Insecta > Lepidoptera > Noctuidae > Apamea > Apamea sordens. Next base: position 7,770,720 of record OX244002.1, read on the forward strand.
GTTTCGTAGTTAAGAAGAACAATGCAGTCACACGATTTTGTCTTACAGGTGGGCGGGTACTTTCTATTTCTAGATTTATTTATTTCTTTTTTCTTTTTTTGTGTAGGTAGTACGCACATGTTGGGTATTTATTTATTTTGGTTTTTCATTCATTACAATACAACACACACACACACACATACATGTATGTCACGACATTTTATTTGATTTTGCATGAGCTTTTCTATAATTTCTAGCATTTAAATGAATTCTCTTAATTTATTATTACGGACACACACTTCCCTGTGTTTGGTATTCCAGCGTATGGCACTCGTGGGTTGCAGCTGAAAATCAGCGTCAGGTGGTACACTTGTGTTGTCATCTGACATTATGCTGAGCTGAGGCCCTTTTGGCATTATAATCTTTGTTTTTGTTTTTGTAGTTTTAAGGTGTCATTTTGTGTAATGCCAATAAATGCATTTTTCTTTCTTTCTTTCTTTCTTTCAGTAGTTTTTGCGTGAAAGAGTAACAAATATTCATCCATCAATAACCTACTAACATAGATATTAAGAAAATTGTTACTAACACTTAAATGGATTCTGTCCGAAATAAATGAAAATTATTTATTATTAATACAAACTTCCACGTTTAAAATATTAGTAGGACTAGTAGGAGAGTATAGGTTGGTTATAGAAATATATAATTATTATAGCTATGTGTGTGGTCACCTAAAGTTAGTTTTGAAAATATATCATAATACGCCTAGCTATGATTTACAGGTATTAATATACAATTATACATAAATAATTATATATTTACACGTGAAACTATCAATGAATAACTAAGTTTGCGCAACGAGTTTATTAATGCAAGTCCGGCTTTAGAGGATGTAATTAATCACACTCGTTCTACTACCTAATCATCTAAACAGAAAAGTACAACAGTACCTACAACTCTGCCTCCGGGAAATACAAGCTTGCATTCATAAACCCAATGTTGAATGAAACTATTTATAGACGGCGAGACTCAATAATATGAAGCACTACGTATAGCAGGAATTTCGTCTGGCGCAGTGATCTGTCTGTTACATCTATACCTGGAATTCTGTCTGAAAAACGGCTATCTGTTGTGTACCGATAATTGGATGAATTCTCGGACATGATAGTAAATTATACATAGTACTACGGTACTGACCTTCGGTACTTCGGGTTCCGGAAAGGTAGCTTGTTGTAGTATATTCAGCTATATCCTCGTGTGTATATGAATGTCTATTTGTGGAATGAAAACAATTTGACTGGCGGCTTTTTGAATGAATATGTTTTACTATTTATGGTTTTAATATTTTAGAGGTATGAGGGTGTAAAGTTCACTCATCCTCTACAGAAAAAGGATGCTCCACTGACCAGACGGGTGTCGTGTCTGATGTCGGGACGTTGTAATGTGCTAGTTGCACGGTAAACTCTGCTTGCGCGATGCAGGATTTTGTGTGACGTCAGTATGATGAGTTCTCATGTGGCAATGAAGGTGCTGCCACAATATCAGCCTGTATTTATAGGAAGGTAGGTAGATGTTTAAGTAGTGTATGATATAGTTAGGTACACATATTAACTAAGTCCAGATTTGGTCCAATTTTACTCTAAGGAGACGTCGCCTGACTAGTCTGTAGTCCGGATTGATTTCTCTTCTTTACATACACACGAGAGCATATTTATACACACAATAATTAATATTGAACATCAGAAACGCTGTTTCCATACCTTTTCATATGACAAAATAGAAACAAAAGCAAAAACAGATGCAGAAAATTCGTAGTTCCAATTACAAAAGACCCATTTTTTTATTTTGTCATTTTTGATAGCATAACTTTACAGTAACTAAGAAGTTTTATTACTTTAATTTAAGGAACATTTTATTGTCTATTAAACACAATTTATTTCATTAAACTAGAATTCTTAGTTTCCGAGACTTTCAGGTATCTTTATGTGACCCCAATTCATTGCTCTCGAGTGTATTATAAATTAAACTTGCTCTTCATGTCTGTCTGTGTGACCGCGTTGTTCTTTAAAAAATATATATAAAAAAAAAACTAAACTAAACTTCGCAACGGAATTTGATGCGGTCTCCACCAACATTTAGAGAATTTAGTCCGAAAATATATTAATTTATAAAACATTAATTTGAAGCTTGCTTATAAAGAAATCTCGATATTTCGTCAAGTAGTTATTCTTAAAAAATCTTATAAACAAATTAGAACTGGTAATCTCCCAGAACCAAACACTAAAAAAGTTCATTTACATTACGACAAAGATTCAAGCAAATACTTTCCTAACCCAATCGAATCCTACCTTCCCAAAAAAAAAAAACACACAGTCAAAACACTTTCCTATCTGACCTTACCTTAAACCGAACGATGTTAAGCCGAAGTACGGTCGGCAGCAAAGGTTGGCAGCGGCTTACGATAATGGAACACGTTGTGTCCTACATTAATTACTTAGTAGACTCGAACATTCCCGACAACGCGGATAAGCCCATATTTTTATAGATTAACTTTCACGAATCTATTCAGGGACGTCGTATTTTTTGCCTGTAATTTACGACTTATTTGAGGAAGTTTATCGAATAGAAAATAGTGTTGTAATTATTGGGACATTGTTGTGTACTGATGGACAAAGGCAGCTAGCTGTAGGTAGGCAATGGAATACCGCCCTTGGTGATTTAATTGATATTCATTTTAAGACTGTAAATAGTTATTTATGTATCCTACATACAGGGTTCATTTTAGCCAGTGCGCAAACTGTACCCATGAATTCGGCATATGATTACCCCTTAGCGTAGAAAAAGTAAGTCGGTTATCAAAAAAAAATCTGCTGTTTTATAGAAAAACAATTCATGCGCGGTCGAAATGCATGGAACAATTTTTTTTATACACCGTGACTTTTTAGTCGTCTGACAACGGCAGCCCACTTCATGTATCCAATGACTGCTACACATTCATAACAAAAAAAAGGGAATTTAAGAGGAAAAAAAAAGAAAAAAAAAATCAGTATTATGATGCATAACGTAGTTGAAACATTCTGTTGCGAGCGAAGATCTATCTACTCGACTCGTGCGATGGTTAGGTATGTTCTACTGTTTCATAAGTAAACATTATTAACAGGATGTTTCATAATTCTAATGTATTATTTATTTTTCTTTGTACCTATTATCTTAATTAATGGTAAAAAAAAACACGCCTAGAGGTATTTTATGTCGGATACATTGAGTGGACCACCTTTGTCAGACGACTAAAAAATCACGGTGTATAATCGCCGAAGAATTTCTATGCTCGGGGGTAAAGCGTATGTAAAAAGAGCTTAAAATGAGAGCTGTCATTAGTATCATTCATCAGGTGGGATGACAACTGAGGCGATGAGAGCCACAGTAATAATAATATAATAATAATAATCTTTATTGGAACAAAACCACATTTTACAAATTCATTGCGTACGTAAATAGCTGCATTAGTTACAAAACTGTGTCGCAGCTATTAACGCCCACCTCCAAGAAGGGTGACGACAGCGGCGCAGTGGCCTAACTGAAAAATTTTGAACTAATTTTTAGGCCACTGTGGCGCTATGACTTTTACAGTTTAGAGCAGTTTTTTCAAATAAAGTCAGTATTGAAAAAATGACAGTTAGGCCACTGTGGCTCTCATGGCCTCAACTCACTTCACCTATGTTTTCATGGTGAGATTTTTACAAAATATTGATCCTGGAGCGGTATCTACACTCGTATTTTTATAAATGAGAATGATAGAATTGTTACCACTCAATGTAGTCAGAATGTCTGTAAGAATCTAGATGAAAGACCTCGGGACAGAGTGTGTTCTAGAACCAATTACAGTATTTGTATCCCAGTAAAAGATTTTCAAGGGAAAACAGCTTCCCAGGCCTGGCCTGAATCTGTATCCAAACCTAAATTCCAAGAAATCGAAATCTCGCAAAAGCTAATGACAAGAACAAAAATATCTCTCAAATATTTATGTTTTGACATTTTCTCTGTGATCCTCGTATCCCGAGAAAGGATAATAATAAGGGTATTACAACCGGACTCAATAATGAAGAGGGCAGGAAGTTGCTCACCACGATATATTATTTACCTATTGTCCGGTGAAGGGATAAAGGCCACGATTTGTGTTCGGGTAATTTTCTACAACTGTGTTTGTAGACGAGGGATAATAGAATTTTATGGAACGGAAAATTTCATTTCTTAGGGTTCCATTATTTTGAGAAGAAAGATTACTGTGGCCTTCTGGGTCTCATAAGTCATAACAATTGGAACCGTGCACCTAGCTTCTGACGTTTCACAAGTGCCCATGTAGATTTATGTGAAATAAAGTATTTTGATAACTTTAGCTGGCTTTTTAACTGTTACTACTGTACTAATGAATGTTAAATATAGTGAAGAAAGAAAGAAATGAAATAAAATACATTTATTTAACACAGACTAAAATACACACAATACACCAGAGACATACACCAGATAAAAACAGTTTTTTTTTCCTTTGTTAGTTATTCCACACGTTACACACGTGCTAATAAAATTATTAGATAACTTCTTATATTTTTATATGCACGTTTTTCTGTGACAAATAAACCTATTTTCTTTCTTTCTGTTACTGCTATCTTTAACAAATCAAAAATACCAGCAATTACTCAACATACAGGTTGTTTAAAAAAAACCGATCCGTTTTTTCGGAAGAAATGTAAGCCGTTATTTTCTGGCGCGATAGTGTCTGGTCTGTCGTCGTACTAATTAGACGAAGCCACTTCACCCGAGGGCCCTCGCTCTAAGGCAAAAGAGTTTCTTTGCGGGAGTACACGACGCGGTCTACTTAATTTACATGCATTCTGTCATCTATGCTGAGATCGAAATGAAAGAGGAAGCGAGTTGACTACCGCTTATGTGTGGAGTGGAGTTAGAGATGTGTTGTATTTGTGTTTTTTTATAAATCTTAAACTTTGAATTAATCTCAATTGGAATGATAAAAACGCAGTTTAAGTTATATTATCCTACTAATATTATAAACTTGAAAGTTTGTATGGATGGATGGGTGTTTGTTACTCTTTCACGCAAAAACTACAGAACGCATATGGATGAAATTTGGCAAACAGATGGTTTATAATCAGGATTAACATATAGTATACTTTTTATCCCGATATTCCCACGGGATCGAAACTTATGCGGGTGAAACTGCGGGGCACAGCTGCTAGTACTAACAAAAAATAATGGGTCATGTGCCGGAATTAAAGATAAATAAATAAAAATAAAATACATACCGTGTGCCCAATGGGAATTTTTGGTTCTAGGACATGTAGGTTTCCTCACGATGTTTTCCTTCACCATTTTTGAGACAGTGGTGATGAAATTATTTACTTGGGAAACTCCGGATCTTTAGTTGGTGTTGATCGTCACCAATTAAAGATCCGGGGTTTCCTAATTCAGCTCGAATTAGTAATCTTAATGAGGTTCCTTGATTAAAAGGTGGTTTTGATAGGATAAATTAAGTAATTATTTTACTTATTATATTTTATTTACACAAAGTAAAGCGCCTGGCTGGGTTTGAACCCACGACCTACAACTCGTAACTCGGTGCCGATACTACTGCTCATATTATGGCAAGCTTCGTCCACAAATAAAAAAAAACCATAAGTACCTGCCTACCTAATATATTTATACTGTGCTCCACAGACATGTATTTATTTTCTTGGAGGATTCGAGCAGATTTAAAATTTATATATCGGGCATATCACGTAACGGGTTAACACTCTTTCACCTAAATCAAACTCATTCGCACAAGTTTTAGAACGTGTACTATCTCTCTTTTACCTACAACAGATAAGAGGATGATACATTAATTCCCCTATTGAAAACGTTGTTTGATAAAGCAACACCCTGTTAATGGCACGTTAGCTGATAGGGGGTATGATAACTTGGGGGATCGCGTCTGGGACGATAGCATGCGCGAGTGAGACACATTTTTATAACGTTATTTTACTTAATTATTTGTAAATGATTCAGTTATCTTACGCGCTTTCTATACGGATACCTACTTGTGGCTAAGTAAACAGCCACACGGGTCGATCAATCAGGTTAAGCAACGCTTGCCGCGGTTGGTCTGTGGATGGGTGACCATCTTTACATACCCTCCGTGCATCGGAAAGCACGTTGAGCTGTTGGTCCCGGTTGTCATTCGTGGAACTTTGACAGTCGTTACGGGTCGTCAGAAGCCCGAAAGTCTGACAACCAGTCTTACCAAGGGGTATCGTATTACTCAGCAACTGGGTTATGGAGGTCAGATAGGCAGTCGCCCCATGTAAAATACTGGTATTCAGCTGCATCCGGTTAGACTGGAAGCCAACCTCAACAAAGTTGGAAAAAAGACTATGTACAAACGCCAACAGGTCAAGCTACCCAAAACTGTCAAATTTTCCCAATCAACTTTGAACCTTAATGTTTAGCGATAAAGTTGAAAATCGATTAAAGAAATTTGACAGATTGTAGTAGCTTGATGTGCTGGCGTCTTTACGTAGGTATAAATAAAAATAACATAATACCTTAACATACGCCTTGTTACCCCAAAGGTTTTTGTGTTCATATACTACGTATAGATAGATTCAAAAATCACAGTGACAAAACAAAATCCCATTTAAAACTACTTATTTATAGTAATCTAATTGAATACGCGCTTTGTAACGCGTCAACCATGTAGCTGATTAACTAGTGATGCGGGGTGCCGGGGTGCGGGGATGCGGGGGGAGTGGATGATACAAGACGAAACTGAACCACGACGCAATTTATGAGGGTACCTCTCTATTCAGGAATGGTGATTTATTGTATATCGTTTTTGTATTCACGTTCATTTATATCTAACACTTGACCTAATTAAATTAAATAACTAATAATACACACACCGTTAACTGGGATTCAGATGTAAAATACTGATATTCAGTTGCATCTGGTTAGACTGGAAGCCGACCTCAATATAGTTGGGAAAAGGCTAGGTAGTTGACACCAGTATAGTGTACTTTATATATACTTTATTGTTAATTATTACTTTTTATTTAATTTAAAACGTTATTTTAGTTATGTATTTTCTCAGAATTAAGCGATGTTTGTTTTTTACAGATTATTTTCAAATGACAGAGGTACCTATAGTACACCCACATTTCGCCAGTTATGTTTAGGTCCGATTTAATAGGGGGGCGAGCATGTTGCAGTTAAGAGGGTGCACACAGGTCCACTAGCGCCACTCCTTTAAAAAAATATTATCTCGTGACTGAGAAGGAATTATGAAAATCTGTTCAATCAGCGACCTCGGTAAATGTGTCTAGAATTTTCTAATACCTTTTATAAAATTTCATATTGAGACACGAAGCAACAAAATTCGATCTAAAGAAAAGCGGCCACATTCCTATATATTTAGTTGCTTCGTGTCTCAATATGAAACTTAATAAAAGGTATTAGAAAATTCTAGACACACTTACCGAGGTCACTGATTGAACAGATTTTCATAATTCCTTCTCAGTCACGAGATAATATTTTTTTAAAGGAGTTTCGCTAGTGGTCCGTTGTACAGGCTCTTAACCAAGCACACAAATCCAGGCACCAGAAGGCCATTTCCCGTAATTAAAAACGTTCAAAATCTACTCGCGATCTCATCTCAGCGACATTCAATGTCAAAAACTTTACAAAAAGTAGGAAATTTTGACGTGTTTTTGACAAATTAAGATTGACATTAGAATGTGAAAATTACACAACTCAGGTACATTTCTGCCTAAATTTTCGGGGATTATAAGCGTGATCTTAAGTTATATGTGTGGTTATAAAATGAAAAATATGTTTTTATCAAAGCACCTTTATTTTAAGGCACTTAAAACAAGAATGAAAACTTAAAAAGCTACTCTTTAAATTAATCATTTTAAAACAGAAACTGTTTCGTAATGTTCTTTCAAAAATGGCGTTTTATTAATGTTTTTATTCTCTCTCTATTGTAGTATTTTACTCGAGGTGTTATAAACTGTCACAAAGTAGGGAAATATAAAAGTAAAATTAACGCTATGAAGGAGCTAATTTAACTTTTCAGAGTGGTAACGTTTGAAGCTAGTTTACCTAGACTCCAAAGAATGTAGGTTTATTATAATATGTATTCACTGAATGCATAAACTTCTAATACTAAATAAACTAACAAACAATACAAATACAATATCCTAACCTATAACTAAAACTATTAACAAGCTAAAATATGGCGTCGAATAATTCCTCCGCGTCGCTGTCAACTCACAAGAGCTGTACAATTTATTTGCAAGTTTTGAAAATTAATTGAAAAAAGAAATAATTTACAAAATCTAGAACAAATTAAAAGAATGAATAAGTACTCTCATGAGATAAAATTCAACATCCTATACAAGGATGTATAAAAAATTTTTGACACAAAGGTCAAAAAATCGTACTTCAAAAGAAAACGGCCCAATTTCTTTGATCGACACAGATTCAATTTCGAATGATGATAGCTAATTGGTTTCTAGAAAAATGTTCCTTATAATAATCTCATTTTAATTCGCCTCTCAAAGCGCCGTCGTTACTTATTTATTCAAGAGTGGGGGTGGCCGTCCTCTCCTATAATTTCGGATATTACGACATTATGCCTGTCCTTCGAATTCCCTCAATCCTTATGAGTTCGAGTGGTTCGAGTGGCAAAAAGCTGAAAAATATTGGCATTGTATCTTTTGGATTTCCTGGGCCAAACGGGTTTCTATATATATTTTATATCGTACGGGAATGTTAATTTTATGGCTAGTAGGGTTTTTGGCCTAGTAGATGGGTGGGAACTTTAAGAAAGCAGCTAGGACAGTCTGAATGAAAGGAAATCCGGGTGATGACATGGCTGTGTGATGTGACGCAACTTCGGGGAGACCTATGTCCAGCTGTGAATTGCGATTGGGAACGTTTCGACATGATATAGTGAAACCATTTTGGTGAAATCTGGCAGGTAGGAAGCTAGATTCTCATAGAAGGACATAAAAGCATTTCTTGGCAAGTTCATTCAATACTCCCTCGTCCAAACGGGGCACGGTTGCTTCAAAATATCACCAGTTAAAGTTAGCATAGTGAGCATAAGCATAGTCAACCTACACGTCCTAAGTTTCCACTTTACCACTGCTGGGACACAGTCCTCCTCTCGGTGAGAGGGAGTGGGCCGTAATCCACAACGCGGCCCCAGTGCGGGTCGGTAGGTGTCACATGTCTTCGGTTGTAGGACATGCGGGTTTCCTCACTATGTATTCCTTCACAGTTTTGAGAGCAGTGGTGTTGAAATAAAAAACCGTATGATGCTATGGAATGCGATAGTTTGAGTTGATGGAAGTGTTTCGAGATGGTATTTTGATGAAATCTGGCAAATAGGAAGCCAGATTCTCAGAGAAGGACATTAAATAATTTCCAGGCCCGTTTATTCAAAACTTCCTCATCCGAACGGGGCACATCTGCTTCAAAATACAACCAGTTAAAGTTAGCATGATAGTATTTAGTATTTATTTAACACTCGACACGAAGAGTAATATCAGGTGGAGTGGGTTGCCGTTGACGCAAAAGTATGTCGCTAATGACTCTCTACTACAAACATGAAACAACTGTGAATATTACTCGCACCGTTTTAAATTACTTGTTCCATACTTCTTTCTAATTGGCACCTGGGTTTATGAAAGCTCGTAATGTTTGTTTTTAAAATTTTCTCGTTACCTTTTTTTTGTCGTCGTTGGTTGTTTAGGTATACCTATATTTTTTTAATTTAAAATAAATTACCCAGTGTTTGGAAAGACTTGACAACAGTGCTGTTTAAGAGTAAACTACGTGAGTTTTTGATAGATAAAACGAACTTACTACAGTGTGACTGAATTTTTACCAGAGAATAGAATTGCCTGAATTGCTCTGGATGATGGATCTGACCTACTGGCTTTTGGTTAAACTTAAGTGAATGTTGATAATATACTTAAATGTGGCATGCCAAGTGTTGAAATATGGCTAAGCTTTAATGTATTTTAACACCTATTAAGAATTACCCTTATTTATTTGTAACTGTTCTTTAAATTAATAATTATTGAAGAACAGTTTCACGACTCAGTCTACGGTTTGTAATGGAAGTATAGCTAGTTTCTTCATTAAAAATTAACCAACATTGTAAAGCGGTTTCCACACTGCTTGTTCCTGCTAAACCTTCCAACTTTGCCATAAATGTACTAATAGTTTACTTTATACTTGTACGTACTTAATCCAAAACCGTCCAAAATGTTGTTGTGCAACTCTTCCATAACCTATTTACATCTTTCATATCCAGTCGAGCTCCCACAGAAGTTTCACCACAGAACCTCAGCCTCTTGACCCGGCCGACTTAAAAATCCCGCAGCTTACGCGGGATCTCAACTGACTGCGAGTACAAAGAAAGAAAGAAAAATAGGTTCTTCAGCACTTTAACGCACTTAAATGAGAACTAGTTAGGTTCCTACACTTCCTCTATATGTCGACTCGAGCATATAAAAAAGAAAGGACGTTACATTAGTCCTCAAGATACAGGCATCGCCTTCTTTGGGGACCACGGCAATATAACAAATAGAATGTCGTCGAGGTAGACCATGGCGAAGCTGATGATAACATTTGCAGAGCCAACATCGCCAGAGATCACACAAGACAGGGATGTTTGGAAGAAACAAGAGGAGGCCTTTGCCCTTCAGTGGAGCACAATGAAGGCTTACAAAAAAAAAATGTATATTATTGAAATATCAAGAGGTATTGAGAATAAAAGAAAATTAATGAACAACCAAAAAGAGAGGTTTTGTTTTACGTTTAACATCAAAAGATTGTTAATTATGTGTATTGTATTTTGTCTAATTAAGGAACAACATTGTGTGTAGATGCCATTTCTTTGAGGATAAAACAGAAAAGATGACTCTGAACTTTAACTATTAACAAGTCATTAAGACAATATTGAGCACTCACATCCGTAAAATACTAAATAATTAAAACAACATTGGTCTTTAGTCATATATGATAAACAAACTTTCGTCTGGATCATTGATATGACTAGACATACGTAAACAGGGTGACAGGGACATTGACGCGCAACCTTCTACCTTGAATTCAGTACATCATTCTGAACCCCCTGCGATGAAGAATTTTCGTCGGATATTAAGAAACGAAATCAGCTGTTCCATACATTTTGACAGCGTAGGCACCTATTGCACCTTTCTATGAACCAGCTGATTTTTTTTGATAACCGACGTATAATGTCTATGCTAGTCGATCTAGAATAATGTGCTGAATTTATGGTTACAGCTTACGCATCGATGTTCTTGCCAACCTGTATAGCGCCACAGAGCTGAGAGTCAGATCTATAGAGGACATTCTTGCACGTAAAACGTTTTTTATTCAATTATCGGCAGCGATGACTCGCGAGGAATAACAAAAGCTACCATTTTCTTCGGCACAGCGCCATCAATTCGGCGGATTCGTTGAAACAATAGGAGCAAAAAATACTTGGTCCAGTTCTCAGATGAAATGATTGACGAGACCGGGGTGCGGGACGAAGGGGAGGGGGCGGTACGATATCAGATCATATCTCCCGGCTAGATGTGTGATATGTCTACTGTAAGGCTGCGGTTACACGGGCATTTTTTTCAACTATTATTGCTACGAGACCCTACTGGTAATAATTGCGGACATGCTTTCCTAATCAGCCTAAAATGTTCCCACTGTGGGCCAAAATCCACCACGCGAGCCCAGTGCGGGTTGGTGGATGTCACATGAGTTCGAATTTTTGGTTCTAGGACATGCCGGTTTCGTCACGATGTTGTCCTTCACCGTTTCGTGAGCACTGGACTAGCATAACTCTCAAATTCCGTTCTTAATTCTCTCAAATTCCGGATATATTGGGGGATTTTTTTAACCCAAAGAATTTGCTTAATTTATTACAGCAGAATAGCCATTATTAATTGTTCCATATACTCTCTAACCCGTCCGTGAACCCCCATCTGTGGAGATTGTCTTTGCTCCGGCCAACTTGGATTCGAAGTCTATTTAGAGATTTCCAAGTCGACTCGGCCTAACGATGTAATGACGTCATATATGTGACAAAGATTGTCCAAACCTGAGCAATCTAAGTTAACCGTGTAAGCACACCTTTAGACTAAGCGCCTATGAAAACATTAATCATATAAATCAGGTTAGGTTATTCGAAGGGCAAGGCAAGGGCACATTATATTCTAACTCGTTTGTAGAGCGTTTGCTGAACTGAGGGGCAATTCTCGTAATTTTAAGAACGTTCACAGTCTGATCTCAGTCTCAATCTGTCAAAAAAACCTCTAATTTCCCTACATTTTGGCATTTGTTTGTCGCTGAGATGAGACCGCGACTAGATTTTGAACGTTTTAAATTACGAGAATTGGCCTTCTGCTTAAATAAGTCCCTTGAGCACAATAAATAGAGCTATCCAACTTAGACATACCGCTGGAGGCTAGTTTGTTTAATTTACACTTAGGCAGTAGCGTAGTTAATCCTAAAGGGGGTAAAGGGGGGTGTATCAAAATATGTTGGACCTCCATTACAGCGAAGGCAAAGCTACGCTTGCCGCGTTTGGTGAGTGGATGGGTGACCATCTTCATATACCAAGACCCCTCCATGCCTCGAAAAGCACGTTAAGCCGTTGGTAGCGGCTGTCATTCGTAGATCTTTGACAGTCGTTACGGGTCGTCAGATGACCGAAACTCTGACAACCAGTCTTACCAAGGGGTATCGTATTACCCAGTAACTGGGTTGTGGAGGTCAGTCGCTCCATGTAAAATACTGGTATCCAGCTGTATCCGGTTAGGCTGGAAGCCGACCCCGATATAGTTGGGAAATGGCTAGGCAAATGATGATGACAAGGCTAGGCAGTGATACGGCTTATATGGCAGCAGCTTCGCCCCTGGGTAGCAATAATTCGTAAATAGCTTCGCCTAAACTATCAAGAGTATTTGATACACTTGCGCTACGTACAGACGCCAGCACATCAAGCTACTACAATCTGTCAAATTTCTTTAATAGATTTTCAACTTTATCGCTAAAGCATTAGGTTCAAAGTTGATTGGATTTTTTTTACAGTTTCGGGTACCTTGATTTCCTGGCGTCTGTACAAATCTATTTACAGAAATAAAATAATTTCTCAATTTATCATTAAAAAAAAATATCTACATCTAACAACCTTCACCAATATCATTGCGCTCATCTTTTTCCTTGAACTTCCACATTTTTCAATAAGCCCCACTGGCCCCGGCTCTAGATAGTAAATGGCGTATCTAATCGATTCCTATTCATCGTGCGTGCGTATCGATTGTGCGTTTAGTAAAGCTGTGTAATCGAGCGCTGGCCTGTGGCGGCGAGCGTGATCTGTTACTATGAAGGACGGTAACCAGCCAGTCTATTCTGTAAAAATCTTACTCAAACTTAAGTAAAGTGAGCTTCAAGTGAGCTTTATTCCACCTGCCGGTCGATTCTGTAAAAATATCACCGTGAAAACTCAAGTGAAGTGAGCTTGATGTGAGTTGTCAGTAGTGTTAATCCCTAGTAACTATTATTTGGAATGACAGCTCACTCCACGCTCACTTCACCTAAGTTTTCACGGTGAGATGGTTAAAGAATCGCACTGCTGATGCTAGAGATTGACACTATTAACAGCTCACTTCAACTTAGTTTTCACGGTGAGATTTTTATAGAATATGAGGGCTGGATTTTGATGTTCATCTACTAAAAGAGACGGTAATACTTGTTTATTGACCAATATCTGGAGATGTTTGGTGGCGTATACATACATGTTGCGTACCTGCTTGTAAAATGTACAAACACTTCACTTTTGGGTCATAGACCGCTTCCTATACAATTGCGTCGAGTGTCCTTTAACGAGAATGGTAAGAGTTTGTAAACGACTTACACAACTTAAAGTAGGAAGGTAGGTACGAGTCTTGCTATTTTGTACTTGCATATAAACCAAGAAAGGTACGAAAAGAAAGGACAAAGGCAGGCACCATTTGCCATATCTATTTTATTAATTTCCTTTATTTCATTTAAGTACTTATAAATAAAATTTCTAATTGTGTTTATAAACAGGTATTTGTACACCATACTAAAAAATGGGGAAACAATAATTAAAACAGTTTTCAATCATCCAATTACTAGAAATTGGCTTGGTTTGGTAGTAAAGCACAAGAATGTACACTTGAAAATGCAACACCCAACAAAAGCCCGTCATGGTGGTAAGCTGTCATGTTGATTGATTATTGACGTTTGATATGTTTATTTCTGTCATATTACATTGTCAAAGAGAATCACTACGTTACCGTACTTTTAGTCTGACAAGATGTGACAGTAGACTGTTCACGATTTATGATCAATGGTCGATCTATGGTATCTGTCATTATTTTTTAATCACAAAGTACCTAAATTGGCGAGACGCCATATTGAAAGTCGATAAAATCAAATGATTACAAGAAAAATATGCACTTATGCAATTTATCTGTATTTTTCCCGAATTCCAGTGATTGTTCTCGATTTTTCAAGGTACTGTACATATACTGGGCCTGTTTTGAAACATCTCCTTTGGTATTATTCCAGGTTTATCGCAATTTACTCGCCACTGTGGTCTGTGGCAGGCATATAGTAATGGTAATTAAAGGTGGTATTCAACTGTTTATTATTCGGTACGTAAAACATACAGTGCCTGGTAATAATCTCCGAACATATTATTGGTTGTAAAAACAATTATGTTCGGAGAGTAAATGAACTCACTCGATATCCATCTACAAATAAGTAATTCATGATGTGCTTACTGTAAGAAACTGGTACACTATTCTTAAGTCTATTGGATGTATCTCATATCTTTGTATCAGTGTATTCAATTGTTGGTGAGCCAAATAAATAAATAAAATTAAAATAAATAAATAATGATAACATAAGCTTCCCGATACAACAAGAAAATGACAGACAGCTATGCGTACCTATGCCAAATGGTGTGCAGCACAGCATAACATCCATATTAAAATCAACACACTCTGTGCCGTTAGCCTGCTGTCAGCAGCACGTTGAACTCGCTTTCAAGCCAGTACCTTCTGACAAAAGAAGGAAGCATTTGGTCTGCATAAAGCCTCGAACTAGACATGCCTTTGTAAACCGATTCTATGTCTATTTAGGACCTGATTTATATAATAAGCTCAATAGAGTACTTAATATTTATAGTGCGAGTCACAAACATTGTAGTCTGAAGATAAGCGAATATTTGGGTAAACTTGATTACACAGACACAGAAAGACTTCTAGAAGTACTTCAATAATGATGTAGTTATTAAATTGGTAATTTTTAATTTGTATTTAGTACCTACTAGAAGTAGGATATTATTATTTAAAAAAAATAACTAACTATGTATGGACAAATAATCAGCTGATCGCTTAGTATGGGGATGGCCTGAAACACAGGTTTTTATTAGCCTAGCTCAGGCAGGTCGCCACAAGTTATAATGTCAGTACCAACGCACCTTTCATAGGTAATTAAAAACGTATAAATTAAACTAGCTTAATATCAGTATTTAGGCCAATCTGTTAAGAACTTGGTACTACTTGGTATTTATAAGTTTGTAAATGTATTACTTTGTAAAAGGACTTAAATAAAAAAAATTGTGCCACTGATAACACAATCAGTAATCACATTAACATGGCTGCTAATAATCTACATGTTATGAAAAATCTAATCTATTCCGTTACCGGTAAAAGCCTCCTGACAGCACCTAATTTAGGACTTTTCTGGAAATCTACTAAATATGCTCTTATATCAATCCAATAGAGACATGTCTGATAGCTGTGGCCGGTCAAGCCATACATAAACTCAGGCTTTATTCCATGGGTGGTAGGCAGAAATTACAGAACGCCATCTGCTGCGGTCCGTTCATACATCTGAGGGGCAATTCCCGTAATTTTAAGAACCTCCACAGTCTGATATCAGTCTCAATCTGTCAAAAATACCTCAAAATTCCCAACATTTTGACAAAATTTTGACATTTTGTCGTCGAGGTGACACTGCGACTAGAATTTGAACGTTTTAAATTACGAAAATTGGCCCTCTGGTCATACACGGTCTGCTTGCTGTGCCTGCAGCCAGAACCAACCTACTGGCGAGAACTCCTCTCACTAGAGCCATGCGTGTGGTGAACGAGGTTCACGAGAAAGTTGATGCATTGTAGTGCAACTTGAGTGAATTCACAAAAGTTGCATTATATATAATATGTTATTTAGATGTAGGTTAAGATTTAAGACTTAGGATATTGTTTGTAATTTAATAGGATGTAGATAAAGGATTTAGCATGTAAGGCCTCGCTATCGCATTGGATCGCTGATCTGTAATGGTAGTTGTAGGTAAGATTTGAATAAATAAATAAAGATACTTAATAAGTAGCCGCATTACCAATATTTGTTTTTTGTTTGTTAGCCGACACTGTCCCACTAACTGAGCAGAGGCCTCCACCAAATCCTACCACATATCCTTTTCTAGAGCCACCGCGACCCAACCCTTGCGGTACGCATCTAGGTCGTCTCGCCATCTCTTCCTGGGCCGGTCTCGGCGGCGCCGTCCAGCCTCAGACACCCACAGTGCCCAGCGATCCAATAAAAATGAACATTTAAAAAAGCCATTATAAGTACCAAAACACCAAAAGGACGAAGAAGATCGTGGAAACTATTTTTGTAATTCTATACTTCTATATTTCGATAAAGAGTTTATATACTTTTTGTCCCGTTTACATAATTTCCGACATCTACATCATCATTTTTCAATTAAATTAAATTAAATTTTCAACTAGTAATTAAATTTTCTTTATTGTGGACCACACATACAAGAACTTTTAAAAATCCATAACAATATACTTAGTGTTAGTAACAACGACTAATGAAACTAAACTATTATGCGCTTTCACATAAAAATCTTGAAAAATTGTGAACCGAACTCAATTTGCAACATACAGTTACGGCCTGAGAAGGTTTTCCCACAATTATTATTATTTGTTAATAATTAAATATTATTTATTAATAATAAATAATCGTGAGGGTCTGTAATGTTCCACTGCAGGGCAAAGGACTCCCTACTCTCTTTCCACTTCTCTCTGTTTTAAGCTGCTAAGGACCAGTTCTTGTTGAAGGAGTCCAGCTCTCAATGCGCTACAAAAAACACACACACATTTACCTCCGTGCGCCTAGTGCCGAATATTTAAAGCACCTAACTCTCTACGTAACAGCTAAAGTAATCAGACGTTCTAATCGCTCAAGCGTCTATTTGTACAACACGCAGCAGCTTTAGGTATCTAATGCCTTCAGAAATCAAAACACAAGCCAGTCTGCTCTCAACGTAATCTGTTCCATTGTAGTCTGTTAATTGAGAATTATCTTAACAAAGCGTTTAAGGATTTATTATGAGATTTCTCATTTCAATCATAACATTTTCACGGGTCGTTTGAAGGTTAAGATACGCTTGCCGCGGTTGGTTCGTGGATGGGTTCATTCATTACATTTCGAGACCCCTTCGTGCCTCGGAAAGCACTTTGTGCCGTTTGCTGACATTTCGTAGATCTTTGACAATCTGGGGAAGTCAGAAGCCGAAAAGTCTGACAACAGAATACTGTTTTAAAGCCTCGTTTGTTTAACAACACGTTACGCAGACGGATTTACTTCCACTATAGGCAAATATTTAAATAGTTAGATTTTCCCTCACCATACTATCAAGAGTATGACCAACAATATACAAGGTGTCGTTTTGCAACCTCGTCAAATTCAAGGAGGTAACTATGCTTCTGATTCTCGACACGAATCAATAATAAAATAAGTAGGTAATTCTTTTTTTTTTTCTAATTTTCGGAAATCGGCATGTGTAGGACACGCATTTTAAAACGCGGCCTGTGTGAGACCGCACTGTAACTGCCATTTTACACACACATAAAAACGCGGTCGCTTATACGATACCATAAAGTGATTCTGTTCTTTAAAAGTGGTGTATTCTGAAATACTGTCAAACTTAAATAACTAAAAAAACAAGTATATATTCATTATTTACCAGAGATCGTAATTTTATTTGATTATTTATGTCTTTCATAATAGCCTCCTTACCCCTTACCATACATTTCACAAGGGAATTTTGCAAAACAACAGCTTGTATACACAGATAAGAGTAAGCCAACACATCCTGTATACGGCGTTTCCATGGCAGCATGTAACAGAAATGCGATCATACTTTGACAGGTAGGGTGAGTCTAACAACTTCAATCTTTGATTATTGGTAATTTTGTTAGCAGACAAAAGGGTGCCACTGGTAAACTCATCATCTTCCAAGCCTTTTCCCAACTATGTTGAGGTCGGCTTCCAGTCTAACCGGATGCCGCTGAATACCAGTACCATTACTAAATTCTTTTACATAATCTCTATAACACCTTTTACTTTATACACGGTAAGGTCCTTAAATCTCACTTCGTAAAATCTTCTGAGAAACAATCAAATTCAATCCCACACACTCCGCTTTGAGAGTAGCAAGCCAGGGATTTAACAATAGCATACAAAGAGAATACTGAACAATTACGGTCTTACGAGCTCTTTGGGGAATTCTTAACTGACTTAACAACCTGAAAAAGATGCTTCATGAATTTCTGCTTTAACATTTACGAAATAAGGATGAACATTTTTAAACATCACAAAATCATGATAGTATTCCCCGAAGCACAGGGCTGGTCGAAGTGGCGATGCTTCATCCTCATCATCATCAACCTATAGCAGTCCACTGCTGGCCAGGCCTCTCCTATTGCACGCCATTCAACTCGATTTTCGACAACTCTCTCATCCAGCTGCTACCAGCCATCCTGCGAAGATCGTCGCTCCACCTAGCCTGAGGGCGTTTCATCTTACGTTTACCGATTTGCGGTCTCCACTCAAAAACACGTCTACCCCAACGGTCATCGGTTCTATGGCTAATGTCGGCTAGTGGTGATGCTTGTGAGAGGCCCATGTCGAGCAGTGAACGTCTTTCATCTGAAATGATGATAATGATGATTTCCCGAAGAGATAGGTATAATGTTACTGCGGTCCTACATTTCGCCTGTTAAATAGTTATTTAAGTCAGAGAGAGCAATATGTTGCCATTAATATTCCGATTCCGAGATTCCGTCGGAATGATAGATAGAAATAAAATAACCTCGATATTCATGTATTTATGGCATTACACACTGTGATCTATATTTTATTTTGTGTATAGTTTTAGTTATGCTAGGATAGAATTTTGTTATTTTTATAAATCCTAATGATTTATAAATTCTCTATCCTAATGATGTATTAATGTTATTTACTTACTTATTAATATTTTAATTTATAGCTGTGACCTTAAGTGGTAGGTTTACAAAGATATGATCATTGTGAACCCTGTCGGGCACAGCAAAGTAGGAGAGAAGGAGGGGCTTTAATTGGCAAAAGTAGCTGTTATACTAAATAATTATTTTATAAAACAAGTAATTTAGATACAGATAGATACATTTTGCCTGTACTTGTCTTAGAGGTAATAGTGTAAGACAAAGTACAGGTAAAATATGTATGAATCATCATTCACACCCCGATTTTACCCATTGCTGAACGTAGACCTCTCCTGTCAAGTGTCATTTCCCACGCTCCTGTGCTTACTAAAATTTTAAATTTAGTTAATTATTTTTTAGCTTGAGTACGTATAGTTTTTATTAAGTATATTTGTTGATATACTGGCGTGGCTAGCTGACATATTATGGCAAATAATATAAGTTTCTTATGTTAATTACCTACTGAACATAGGTTCCTAGTATTGTATACATGCAACTGTATTCTAACTGAACAGACAGCTGTGCTGCTGGGGAGTTTGTTGCGCCACTTCTTCTTCCCAGCGATAGCACTAGGAAGTGTTGAAAGGCGGGCGTTTTTGGGGGACTGTCTTTTGTAATTTTGACGTTCGAAAAGTGCTGATTCTCAGCCTAATTTGAATAAATGACTTGATTTTGATTTTCTGTGTACCTATTTTCAAAAAATTGGTTGATAATATTGCATATTTTTTAATTCTGTCAGCGAATTTCAGATCAAAAATCTGGTCAGTCCTGTGGTAGGACTGACAAGATTTTCAAACATGCATTGTAATATTTTTTAAATCATTTATATTCCTTTGTTGATTTAGTTAACTACGTTATTAGTTTAGGACTGTATGTTGTTATCTACTTCATGTATTAAATATTTGCATGTCATCATTACATGGAGGAGTGTCTTTGCACGATAATTTTATATACAGCCGGTCGATTCTGTAAAAATCTTACCGTGAAAACTAAAGTGAAGTGAGCTTGATGTGAGTTGTCAGTAGTAACAAACAATACCTAGCATTATTTGGAATGACAGCTCACTTCACCTAAGTTTTCACGGTGAGATGGTTACAGAATCGCACTGCTGATCATCTTTTGTACCTACCACATTTTATGCAAATAAACGATTTTGATTTGATTTGATAGCCTTATCCAGGTTCTATGATGTTAATAAATTTATGAATAGTTAAACGTAAATCCATATATGCATATCATCTTCACGTAGCTTATAGTATAAACCTGCCACTAACTACCTACAAGCAGGCAAGTCCCTCCAATTACTGGACATATCAAATTACTGAGCCATTCAGTCAATCAGTCATCATAACAAGCCGTAAAGACCCGCCGTTAACCGTGAGCGCCCGCTATAAACCGGTACAATGAACAATATTGGTGCTTACGACGGTTTTACGGTTTTAAGGCAAATTCGCAATAATGGTACGAAAAATTGGTGATTCTGGTTCGTAAAAATGTACAGTGAATATGGGACTCATTATCATTCGCCTAGTCTTTTCCCAACCATGTTGGGGTTGGCTTCCAGTCTAACCGGATGCAGCTGAATACCAGTATTTTACATGGAGCGACTGCCTATCTGATCTCCACATACCAGTTACTGGGTAATACTGTCCCCTTTGGTAAGACTGGTAGTCAGACTTTCGGACTTTTGACGACCCGTAACGACTGTCAAATATCTACGAATGACAGCCGGGACCAGCGGCTTAATGTCCTTACCGAGGCACGGAGGGGTCTTGGTATGTGAATATTGTCACCCATCCACGAACCAACCGCGGCACGCGTAGCTTAACCTGATAGATCGACCCGTGCGGCTGTTATTACTTGGCCACAAGCGCCTACAGTGAATATGGGACTAACAAACCTTAAAAATGGTCGTAAGACGGCTCCAAACTTTTGGGTCTGATACAGCACAGCTGGGCGGCAAAATATAAATTCGATTTTGCCGCCCAATTTTTCCGAATCGAGCCGACCCGTACAAGTGTGTAATAATAATAATATTTTATTGGGGCTAAGAAACTAAAAAAAAAGAAAATAAAATTATGTACGGAAATGACTGCATTAGTCATAAACTGTGTCGCAGCCATTAAGAGGGTGCACACAGGTCCACTATCGCCACTCCTTTAAAAAAATATTATCTCGTGACTGAGAAGGAATTATGAAAATCTGTTCAATCAGCGACCTCGGTAAGTGTGTCTAGAATTTTCTAATACCTTTTATTAAGTTTCATATTGAGACATGAAGCAACAAAATTCGATCTAAAGAAAAGCGGCCACATTCCTATATTTCGTATTTAGTTGCTTCGTGTCTCAATATGAAACTTAATAAAAGGTATTAGAAAATTCTACTTACCGAGGTCGCTGATTGAGCAGATTTTCATAATTCCTTCTCAGTCACGAGATAATATTTTTTTAAAGGAGTGGCGCTTGTGGACCGTTGTACAGGCTCTTAACGCCCAAACAAAAATGTTTATGCGTTAGTGCTCCAGCATTGAGAAATTATTATTAACTTATAAAGAAAATTATGGAGGAATATAACAAAAGAAAAAATAAAGAAAATAATATAAAAGCGATAACGTAACCAATAGGCAAGCGTGTGTGTGATCCTGTTGTGCGTAACACCCGTAAGGCTGTTGAATATTTTTTGTATAAGTATTGACAACACGTTTTACATAATTAGGTTTAGGTAGGAGAATATTAAATTACCTATTCTCAATCTGATCTCTAGTCAACGTAATGATTGGGGTGAAAAGGAAATGAAGGGCTACAGTAACAAGTCGTAGAAACATATTTAGTATTTTTAACTATTAATTTATCAGTTATCACTTGTTTGGTACTGATCAATGATAGGAAGAATGTAAGAATGCGTAATCAGCCTATAATGTTCCCACTGCTGGGACAGAGGCCTCCTCTCGGTGAGAGGGACTGGGCCGTAATCCACCACGCGGGGCCAGTGCGTGTTGGTAGATGTCACATGTCTTCGAATTTTTAGTTCTAGTACATGCCGGTTTCTTCACGATGTTTTCCTTCACCGTTTTGAGAGCAGTGGTCATGAAATTATTTACACAAAGTAAAGCGCCTGCCTGGGTTCGAACCCACGACCTACAGCTCGTAATTCGGGGCCGTTACCACTGGGCCACCACCGGTCCCGCTTCTGCTGTACGTATGTAATCGACTTTTCGTGAAGTGAAAGTATGACAAATTCTATCATAAATTTTGAGCTACAATCTATAAAATATAAATTCCCAACGATTCAGTACGTTTTTTAACGGGATCCTGATATAATCCTTTAATCGTCCCAAAACAACACCCTCGGGTAAAGCTGTAACAGGAAAATTGTGTAATTAAAAAGCACTTAATAAAATATTTTATATTTCTAATTCCCGGCATTCGTGACTGAGCTAACTGATTTAAAATTATCGTAGACAGAAAACGCAGAGCTTTATTTTTTATTGTTTTTATAATTATGCTCTGTATTGCCAGTTCGCTTAGATAAAATAAAAAATGTTTTGAATTTACAAGCGACTATTTTTATTCCCTTGTCAACGATTTTTATTTAAGCCTTCAATACTATAGTTAGTTGTTTTAAAAATATATAAATTAAACCTGTCGAATTTCAGTTTTACAAACATAAATTTATGAAAAATGGCGTAAAGGAAAGAAGGCAAACCAATTTTCAATTCTCATAAAGTTTACAAAACTGAATATTCCAAATTGTAAGTAGTTAGGTTTGAAATGGTGTGCTTATAGCGCCATCTGTTGTCGAGTAGCGAATAGTTTAGCACAACAGCTCAAAAACTTTTGTTAGGTAGTTCCGCAGTCTGCCGTAAAAGCCTATAGTGTCACTTCATGTAGTAGCTACCGTATAGCTCCACTGGGAAACATACATTTTTCATAATTGGTAGTAGGTACATAGGAACAATACGTAACCGTAACTGAAATTAGATAATACGAATCTCTAGAGATTATTTCGTTTCCAATGAATTTTATCGAAAATATTTAGGTACTGTTGAAGCATATATCTAATATTAGATAGTGAAAATTCCGTAAAATATAATTATAGTCATAATCATCCACACCGTCAAAATCAAAACAACCTTAAATAGGTACATTTTCATTTCTTAATTTTCATTACTTATTATGATTTATTCTAAAGCCCTTGTTACATTTAAAGTAAGCCGGATGTCGTCAACACAATGCAAGAAACATAGCTACCTACATAATATAAAATCTTGCGATTGTTAGTAGCTTACAAAGAAGCCATTTTCTTTTGTGTTGGTCACAAAGGGCAGTTTTCAAGGGCGGCTCGAAGGCTGTATGTTTGTTTAGCGACCGATATTGCGGATTAGGTCGTGATCCACATTTCGCCCGCTTACCTGAAGTGTCTAAATATAAAACGTAACATTGAAAGTACCGGGCTGACTGTTGTCGTAGTTCTGTTGTGTGCCGGTAGATGGCGCTGTTAATTTTCTGTTTCAATGTGTAAAATACTGAAATAATAGCAGTTCAGTTTAATAATTTATGATAGCTATTATGCTTATTTAATTTTAAATAATTACAAAACTTATTGCCAATATTTGGTCACTGTATCTATTATCTTTTGAGCTTAAAGTAACATTGTATATTTAAAAAAAAACTTTCCCTCATTTTTCAATTCCAATCCAATTACGAAAAACCTGCCTTTTTATAATATTAAATTTAGCTACCCAGCTGGCGAAAGATAAGGTTTTGGTAATAATTTTAGATAGGTACCTACCTAAGTATTTCTGGAAAATCTTTATATCCCAGGGTAAGTCCATTGCCATTGGTCCGACTTTCAGGCTTCAAGTGGGACAATTTTTTATACCCTTAGGTAAGTCCGTTGGGCAGACTTGAAATTGATGAAGCTAAAGTTTTCCGAACCGGAAGAACCGATTGTCATAAGATACTTCTCATACTTGTTAACGATTAAAACTTGGATAATCCTCCTTTTTATATCCTCCTTTATTTTATAATTAAGTCTTTACCGCATGTACTAGAGTTTCAAATGTTGTATTGTAATAGTAGCTACAAAATACATTGGAGAAGATTTCGATTGATGAAAGTTTTATGTTTGCCATTCGTCTTCTCCACCGCACTCATTTACTTTATACGTCTTGAAATGGCACATCAGCGCGGTACGCAATTTCTTTACTTAATTTTGCTCAAAGCCCCAAAGCTGTGCGTTTAATTTTAAAAGAAAGACCACCTTTTTTAGGTCAGAAATAAATGAATCTAGATCAAAAAAGAAATCCTCTCCTCTTTATAGTCCTTGTTCTAGTCTACCTATTACAAATTGAGTTATTTCCCTACATCCTACTAATATTATAAATGCAAAAGTTTGTATGGATGGATGGATGGATGTTTGTTACTCTTTCACGCCAAAACTACAGAACGGATTTGGATGAAATTTGGCACACAGATAGTTTATAACCAGGATTAACACATAGGGTACTTTTTATCCCGATATTCCCACGGGATCGAAACTAATGCGGGTGAAACCGCGGGGCGCAGCTAGTATGTACATCACAAAGCCAATTCGGAATGTATACAATAAATAGGTACTTAAATCATAACTGTAATATTTATTATCTACATACATATTAAATAGATGAATAATATCATAGGAATACGTTTCCTATCACATTATTCAAGTTTCTTCTCCAGACCAATTCATTAGTAAGTAGGTACTCCAGCAAAATGCCTATCCCAATTCTTAAAGACGGTACCTACTAAATCACGAAAATGAAGTTATAGCTCTGTAATCTCAAGAGTATAATTTTTAATGCAAGAGGATCAGAGGATTTTGAAAGATCGGGTAAACAATTCGTGTTCCTTTTTTTAATATCCTTACACGAATACGGAATGTAAGATGTTTATCCCGGCAGCTTAGTTTAATTGCGATCAGCTGGACAGGAACGCACGAATGTCAAAGTGGGAGTAGGACGCGGGAGGGAAGGGGGTGCGGGGCGCGGCGGCGCACCGGCCACCCGCCGCGGCCAGTGCTCGCCCGGCCCCCATCCCGCGCGCATGTCCACAAGACATACCCTTCAATACAATTTCCACACAACGCGACTCCGTTACATAAGAACCCCCGAAGGGCACATTTTAAACCTCATAGTGTTAAGGCTTTTTTCTGTGATCAATAAATTTTAGCACATTTTACACGCGTAGTTTAGGTTAGCGTTACGTAAGCCGCCGCCGTCCACGAAGCTTCGCTTGCCACCGCTTTATTGTGATATTCGGTTGTGATATATTCCTTTAGGCTAGCTTTTTGCTCGTAGGTAGTATCATAGGGCTAGTGATTTGTTGATAATATTGCACTGTTAAGTTTGATCGTGTAACGGAGTCGTGTACGTCTAAGCCGCCGTTTTGACGTTGTGGAAATTGGATCCTTTTGGTCCCGTCTGTAACTTGTTGATTGTGTTTTTTCCTGTCCGGTTCCTTGTTCCCGTGTTCCTGGTCGCATGGTGAGCACTGGGTGGGTATTCGGTCGGTGTTCGCGCGGTACTTGTTGATCGCGGGGTGACAATGCGCGCGTAGCGCTCCCGAGTGTGGCTCGTCACGGATTCGCGCGGCTGGTGGCGGCCCGCCACGCCATCTGGCGGCTGCGGCGCTCCGGCTCGCAGCCGGCGCAAGACAACAATGACCATGAACAGACCAACCATCTGTACGTTTCTTCCTCTATCTCAATTCTCAATGTCTGTCTTGCAAGCTTCTGTAACCATGACCCATCATTGCCTTCACTGTGTTTATTTTTTTTATCTCTTTTACCTATGTATTAATTTCAGTAAAGTTTCAAAAGGAGTTAACTCTATTTCTTAAAGCGACGCTTATGTTTGAAGCTCAAAGAGCGCCACTCGTTTTATAAAAGTGGGTAAATAAGCAAAGCGTCAGTGCAAAGAGTCCGGTCAGACCTATTTCCGCGGCGACTCTTTCACATTAAGTTTGTTTTGCTCCGGCTGCCAGCTGCTCACCCGCTTTACATTTCCAGTTTTCATATTTCCCATTTCACGTTGGAGTTGCGGTCCCAGTCTGTTGTATGCATCGTCGGTCATACTGCAATGCCTGCTATAATAAATGTTACTCCCACAAATTGTTGTTTTATTTTGCATTTTGATGTCAGCTACCTCAACAGTGTTTGGGTACCCATTTGTGCTTATTGTAGCTTCATGTATAGAAACGTGCGATCGATGTTTAGATGAAGTAAGTATTATGTAGACGCACGTTGATCAATATCACATGTTCAGTATGATATACACGTTCATCAAATTCACTCACACTCCAGTCGATTTTGTTACGTAATGGCGCCCGACGTGGGACTATTTTGTACTACTTATTGACTCACTGTTTTGTATTAATAATTTGCAGGGATATGAAATAATGGCCCCAGCTTTTTTATCAGACATGATACGAAAATAAAACATGATTATTACAGTATAAAGAAGTCACTTAAATGACTATATTTTATGTAAAGCCATACGTTGTTCCCTTGGGGAATATTGTATGCTATTAAATACGATGAACCAATAAAGTACACAATTATTACATAATATATCTAACAATAGCATACAAAAACAATACACGAAGGCATTTATGTATGGATTTGTACGTAATTACAATTAAATGGAATGATGTCATTAAATCTAGGAATCTACGAACAAATAATGGAAAGTAATAAATTTTAAAAACCTCGTCCCCATTGACTGCAGCCAAATAAAAAGAGAAAATAGGCCAAAGGCCGTTATTACCATAAGATGCAACACGACATCGGCGTGACTTTCGAGCCAAAAAGTGTAATGTAATAAAAGTAAGTCCTTGTCCTGACCTTGACCAGAACTTTCAACTGAACGCATTTGGATTACGAGCTTTCGGATATCGCGATGTGACTCGCATGAGTTGCTAATGCTTCAGAATGATAGATTCAATAAACTTTTCCGTGTTTCAATAAAATGTACTCCGTAATGGCACTGACAAAGTAAATGTTATTATAATAAGTTAAAATGATTGTATAAATTCTTGTAAGTTGCTCAGGTACAAGTGATTCATGCATCTATTAATAATAAATAAGCTCAGTGTAGACCCGGCTAAAAATAACTGGCCCGCAATATCTCGTGGGCGTCGTAAACAGCGGCTCGACTGGATTGAAAGCGTTTAGAATAAACCTCTTTCGAATAATGTGATGTAACTCACTTGAGTTGAGAATTTATGTATTTATTGTGATTAATTCAGTGTCTTCTATTTAATTTAGCATTTTGATATGATAATGGCGCCCAACACGGGGCTCTAAAAACAATGAACCTAGATATATCTATCTTCTTTAAGGGACAATCTATTACCTTACCACACAAAAAAACATCTGCTGATAAAATGGACAACTACTCGTTCAAGCTTGAATTATTATTATAAAGGGCTTTCACTCGGCTAAAAATAGAAGGGACCTCATCTTTCGTGGGCGTCTTAGGAGGCGGCAAGGACATATTTTCTAAATCATGTCTGCGGCTATGAATGCGTGAAATTGATATCTTATTTTAGATTCGACTAGGGGTTTGACTCAACCTCGCATGTTATACATACTAAATACAATGGAATTAAAGCTTCGTGTTGTTAAAAAAAATCAGTAATGGCGCCCAGCGTGGGCTATCAAAGTTTAGATCTATCTTTTTAAATTGAGGTGTTTTAGACATAAAGAAAAAAAAGTGTTTATTAGCGCAAGCCAATAATCTAAGTGGCTATTAAGTTTATTCAAATTCAATTAATAAACATGCAACACTTTCGTTTTTGTCTAAAAATAAACCAGTCCATTTCTCGTGAGCGTTTTAAAAGGGCAAGGGATTCTATCAATATTTAAATTGGTTCGGATCATTCATGCTAAGATTACCAATCCGCTTTTAATACTCTACGGGACAGTTTTGCACGGATACGCCAATGTTCTTCTGAAAGGCTTTTCGTGATCAAAGAGATTTTGACTTTTACCCTCTCGTAAGATCTTCAATAACTTATAAATACTGCGAAGCCTACTCAATGATCCCAACTGTGGAACTTGGCTTTAAATTTTTTTGTTGTGCTTATTTTTTGTTGGCGTCTACTTTCATATTTTTGGCGATAGCAACAAGCCTGAAAGGAATAGTAATGCCACGATACTTAACCCAGTTCTTGCAGCTTCGACATTAATTCCTTTAATGTCCTGAGCTGAATTATTCTTATGGCCAAATTCCAATTCAAAGCTCACTTGTTGAAGCTTTACTATAAGAACCATTTGAATATTGTGCCAGTTTTCAGATTTATACCTACTTGGTTCTAAGAAACGAAACTCACAGCTTTCATTGAAGAAAGTAATTCCAATAATTCTTTATTATTCAAGCTATGAATTTCAATTTAGAGGGGCTCATGGCTAAATTATAACAGCCGTTCGGGTCGAGCGAAGGTTAAACTATGCTTGCTGCGGTCGGTTCGTGGATCGGAGACCATCCATTCCATTTCGAGACCCCTGCGTGACTCGTTGGAACCGCCTGTCATTCTTAGATCTATGATAGTCGTACGGGTAGTCAGAGTCTAAATGTGTGACAACCAGTCTTGCCAAGGGGTATCCTGTTACCCTATGACTGGGTTGTGGTGGTCAGATAGGCAGTCGCTCCATATACAATACTGGTATACAGCTGCATGTGGTTAAACTGGAAACAGACCCCAACAAAGTTGGAAAAAGCCTACGTAGTTTAATTTACTATCATTTAAAACATGAAACAGAGTTATAATTTAAAGATGTGAAGTAATCGATCGCTAGCATCGCCAAAAGAACTAAACTAAGTCGCTGGAAGGTCTTTACAACCACAATGAACCATGTTATAAGGCAGAAGCCTTCTAATATAAAAATAACAGAACTTAACGACATAATATCCCCTTCCCCTCTGAGACACTGATAGGACACGATGTCATCCTCTCATTAGGAACGTGTTATCTTATCTTGTAATCGGGAGCCTGTTAACTAGGGGCACTTTTAATACAGTAGCTCATTGATAATGATGATAATATAGATATACAATATGGGCTCTAACTGCTTCATATATATACAGTATAACAGTACTGCTATCATAAATTTTAGGACTTATGGATAAATTTTGTTGCTGCCAATATCAAAATCAATAGGTATCTATACAAACAAATAATTACCTCTAGATAATTTATCTGACTGATAATTGTCATACAAAAATCAAAATCAAAAGTCATTTATTCAAATTAGGCTGAGAATCAGCACTTTTCGACAGTTAAAAATACAATTTGAATTCATCTGGAACCTTTTTTAACCGACTTCAAAAAAAGGAGGAGGTTATATCTGCATTCGACGAGTTTTTATTATTTATAATAACGTAAATATTACTGCCAAATCACTCGGAAAAACAGCAAAAAAAAAAAAACAAACTGCATAACACAGAAAAAATCTGAAACTTTTCCTCGAACTTCCAAGTTATTATGACACTCATTCTAATGCCATAAATAACTCATAAAGCCAATTTTATCACTACGACTACTATTCGTAAATATCAGATAACAGAAAATGGATAACATGTGTTCTCGCTTCGATGTTATTATAGGTTCGGTCGATACGAATGGCTTCGGTTGAGGTAAACAATAAAACAAGGGCGATGACATTTGGAATCGATAGTTTTATCGGCTAATTCGAGTTTGGAACTCCATAAGTAGAAAAGTTGGTCGGTAGACTAAATTACTTAAATACTTTAGTTTAAAATGGAGGGGCCCGTGGCTAAATAATAACAGCCGCACAGATCGATCGGTCAGGTTAAGCTACGCTTGCCGCGGTTGGTCTGTGGATGGGTGACCATCTTTACATACCGAGACCCCTCCGTGCCTCGGAAAGCACGTTAAGCCGTTGGTCCCGGCTGTCATTCGTGGATCTTTGACAGTCGTTACGGGTAGTCAGAAGCCCGAAAGTCTGACAACCAGTCTTACCAAGGGGTATCGTATTACCCAGTAACTGGGTTGTGGAGGTCAGATAGGCAGTCGCTCCATGTAAAATACTGGTATTCAGCTGCATCCGGTTAGAATGGAAGCCGACCCCAACATAGTTGGGAAAAGGCAGATGATGATGATGACTTTAGTTTAAAATGGAACTTTTCCTGACCTTAATGTTCATTTCCTTGTTGGTTTAGTGGTCGTTACTGCTACTGCTGAGCAAGAGGACCAAATCCAGGACCAGTGTTATCAGGTTTTCTATCTGGAATTTCTCAGTAGCCGCCCGGAGTCTTGAATTGTGCCCGGTAGGTACACCTCTGCATAATACTTCGGGGAAACAAGGCGTCATGATATATATGTTAAATAAGGGTGATGACATTTGGAATCGATAGTTTTACCAACTTGTATGAGTTTGGTAATCCTTAAGCAGTAAAGTTGGTCGGTAGACTAAATAAGTAAAATGATTTAGTTTAAAATGGAACTTTCCTGATCATTTTACATTATAATTTGTTCTATGATGTTCCCACTGCTGGATCACAGGTCTCCGCTCTTCGAGAGAGAGTGGGTTGTAATGTACCACACAGACGCAGTGCGGGTTGGTAGATGTCACATTTCTTAAATTTATTTATTTTTTTGGTTCTAGGACACGATGTTTTTTTAAACCGCTTTGAGAGCAGCGGTGATGAAATTATTTACCCACAGTAAAGTGCCTGCCTGGTTTCGAACTCACGACCTGTAAGTGTGGGCCGTTACCACTGGGCTACCATTGCTCTCAATGTTTTCATGCCAGATGTAACTGTAGCGGAATCTACAACGCCACATGCGAACAACGCGTCATACTGACGTCACGCAAATCCTGCATCTCGCAAGCAGAGTTTACCGCGCAATTAGCATAGATAGATACTAATTCCCAACATCAATCGTTGGGCAATTGCCCGCCAGACACAACATCCGTCTGGTCGGAGGATCCTCCCTTTTCTATGGAGGTTGAGTGAACTTTACACCCTGTTCCTCACACCTCTAAATAACTAAGAAAAGATTAATACTATTGGGTTTTTTTTATTAGAAATTTGTCAGTAGGAGGCCGTAGTCTGGATTTTTGCAATTAATTTCGGGTTGACAGCAATAAGCTTACCCCTATAACATGGGACTCAAACATTTCTGGCGAAATATTGGTGTAGGTACTATAGGAACACCTCTGCCTTACCTTTTGGGGAAACAAGGCGTGATGTTATGTTATCTAAGGGAAATGCCATTTCTAATAGACAGTTTTTTTTTTTTAATAAAAACGTTGCCCCACACTAGGAATTTCTCCTGTATTGTGGGTGCGTTTACAAACATTTAAACTCGCATACACAAACAGCCAGACCCGGAACAACTACTTGTAGGCCATACAAATAGTTGTTCCGTGCTGGAATCGAGCCCGCGACACGCAGCGCAGCAGTCAATCGCTTAACCACTGCGCCAACCGTGACGTAAAGTTCTATCTACAGCGAAATTAGGAGATAGGTTCATTTAAATACTTGAGTTTAAAATGGACTTATCCTGGTCTAACTGTTTCCGTGCCAGATTAGAAGTAGGTACATATTTTTCAGCTGTAAATATAAGAGAAGATAAGGAACTTAGTTTTGCGTGTTTCTTTAATAGTGACGATGTAGATCGGTGGGCTCTTGGGGGATTATTTATAAACGTTACTTAATATTAAGTAGTGATTAGCGACTGGTCAACTACACATTTTTGACGTTTTATCTTTAAGCAATGTTTATAAATAAAGGGGATCATGTTCAACACTATTTCCACAGTCTTGCGTTACAAAATAACACCTTTATGTGCACGCAATCAATATAAAGTTCCAGCCATTAAAGCAATGAACTATTAATAACTTAAAATAAATTCCCAACAATAATACCAACTGCTATTAACCACGACCTGAATATCCACAGATCGTTAAAACCATCAGAATAATCTAACCCATATATTTATCACCCATCATCTGCCTAGCCGTTTCCCAACTATATTGGGTCGGCTTTCAGTCTAACCGGATGCAGCACTTCTTCTTCCCAGCGATAGCACTAGGAATTGGTGAAGGGCGCTTTTGTAATTTTAACGTTCGAAAAGTGCTGATTCTCAGCCTAATTTGAATAAATGACTTTTGATATTGATTTTGCAGCTGAATACCAGTATTTTACATAGAGCGACTGCCTATCTGACCTCCACAGTCCAATTACTAGGTACTACTATACTAACCCTTGGTAAGACTGGTTGTCAGACCGACTGTCAAAGATGCACGAATGACAGCCGGGACCAACGACTTAACGTGCTTTCCAAGGCACGGACAGGTCTTGATATGTAAAGATGGTCACCCATCCACGGACCTACCGCGGCAATCGTAGGTAAACCTGATCAATCGACACTTGCGGCTTTTATTACTTAGCTATAAGCCCCTCATCATATATTTATCACCCGAACATCATTACTTAATAAGCTGCTGTCAGTCAAGGCAGTCAATATGTAGGCCTAATACAACAGTAGGCAATATAAAAGTTCTCATAAGAGCCTTTAGGCGTAGGCAGGACGTGGGCGGGGGTGAGGAAGGAGGAGGGGGTTAGTATTCGCAGTCGACTCACGTCCCAGCGCCCCAGACTTCAGCATCTAGTTACTATGAAATATATTTTTACTTTTACGTAAGTTTCGCGTAACTGTTTTATTAATTTTTGCGTAGGTCTCATTGTGGGTGTTCCTGACCTAATTTATTTTCTGAAGAATGAATATTTTTCGCTCGTCGCAGCTTTTACAACATAGCAACATAATCAGCCTAACCCCAGCATATTTCCACTGCTGAGGGAGCGGGCCATAATCCACCACGCGGGCCTAACCGGTTGGTGGATGTCACATGTCTTCGAATTTTTGGTTCTAGGTTCCGGTTTCCTAAGGATGTTTTTCTTCACCGTTGTAAGAGTAGGGGTTATGAAATTAAATACACAAAGAAATGCGCCTGGCTGGGTTCGAACTCACTACCTTCCTAAGTCGGAATACAACAAACCAATTGTCAATCATTCTGTTTTCCTTTGGTTTTAATCAGCAAGCTCTCTCCAGATACAATTTACTCCTACATTAATTAAAACTAGGTAAATTTCCATTTAGATCGCCCTCCAATCCGCATTAGTTAACCGTTTAATTAAACGTAACTATCCAAATAAATGAAGACTCTAATATTTACCATAACGCTAACAATAACAGATCTGTTTACGATAATGTTTGTCTACTAACGAGATATTCACACAAACACAACGGATATTAAGTAAAACGGTGTAAATAAATACTTTCTCTTTACGGGGCCATACAAATTGTAGCCAATGGCCGCGATAAAACCGCCAAGTGCTTATATCGGACGCGTATAAAAATATAATACCCCTTTTACCGACTCATGCAAATGAGGCTTAGGGACGGAATTGAAAAATGATTTGGCTACGACATCTAGGCGCGTAGGCCGCTCACGTAGCAGCGTCTACGAGCGGCGTAGCGCCGTAGCGGCTCATACAGCTATATCTGGGCGTATACGGCGTTTGAATAGAACTGAAGCACGTTTTAAATTACACTTTTTTTTTGTTTCTGAATTAATCGGTAACAAGTTTTCTTTGTGGTTACATATTTTTAGATAAATTAAAAGATAGTCCAGCGATATCAAAAATTATATCGTATAAGGTTTTTACCCTACGAAGACACCCTAAAATTAATTTAATACGGTAAACGCCATAAATAATCCATACTTATGTTATAAATGGAAATTAAGTCACTGTCCGTATGTTACCTCTTCACGCCTATACCACAGAACCGCACCCTAATTGCGTAACACACGATCAATCGAAATCCGTTTCAGTTTGACAGTTCAACAACATTCATTGCGTTATTTGCGTGTTGGGGCAGACAAATTTTTCGAACTTATGAAGCAATGGCTTTAGCAATTTGCTTCAAAATGATTCAGATTCCGATTGATCGTGTGTTACGCAATTAGGGTGCCGATCTTTATGACATTTAACAGATAGCTAGCCTGGGACCTGAAGAAGGTCATACACTACTTTTAATCAAAGATTATATTAAAAAATTTAAAACACAAAATAAACGCAGACGAAGTCGCGGACAACAGCTAGTGTTTAAAAGAATAGGTTACAATTAACATATCGATACCCTCCAATAGCCTTAAATATTTACTGTCAATTTTGGTAGAACTTACAAACACGAGTCATGACTAACATAAATAGGACGCCCTCTATATTATTATATTGTGCTCCAGTGTAAACGAGAACTATAGAAAGAAGCGCGGGCGATATTTTATTCATGTAACGTTTCAACTTTCGTGTTATGAAGTTATATTACTTTGGGAGCGAACTTCAGACGCTTGAAGATTTAATACTTGCTGCTTTTGCACTCAATACGTGATTTTTTAAATGGATAGGAAACAGTTTTAATACTTATTAAAGCAAGTAGATGTTGAAGGATTAATCGTTAGTATTTTTAGTTTCATAATCAGGATTAAAGATGGTTACCAAAAATGTTTACTAAGAACACTTACAACTCAAAAAAACTCGTATTGATATTATAGTTACTAAATCAATTAAAATAACAGGAAGTATTTTGATCGATTCTAATGTAGCAGTAGTAGTAGCAGACAGTAAAATCTAGTAAAAAATATGCAGTTTAAAATACTTTTATGTATAAAAACAACAGAATTTTGTAAAAAAAAAATACGTGTCACTGAAGCTATCTATAAGAACAAAAAGGTTTTGCTTATACTGAATGAAATACGGCTTTACTGAAAACTTTATTAGACAAAGTGGACAGTCCCTTTATGAGTCACTGGGTATGGAGACACGTGCCAATATGTGGCCACGTCATTTTTAGTCGTTGTAGGGTTGATTTCGGCAACGCCAGATAATTTTATTCGAGGTATAATTTGGAATTATTGACAGTTATTCCATTAAAAAAAAATGTATATAAGT
The DNA here is from genome assembly GCA_945859715.1 of Apamea sordens. Classification (NCBI taxonomy): domain Eukaryota; kingdom Metazoa; phylum Arthropoda; class Insecta; order Lepidoptera; family Noctuidae; genus Apamea; species Apamea sordens. The sequence goes on from OX244002.1 coordinate 7,806,158, forward strand.
AGTTTATCAGCCATCTTGTTACCATAACACAAGCATTAGGTTGCTTAGCTTGGGACTAGATGGCGCTGTGTGAAATGTCCAGGGATATTATTATTAGTAATATATATTATATAAAAACTGTCTGACGTTAATTTTATTCCACGAATAAAAATTATCGGTCGATTGAAAAATCAGCCCTTAGTTTAAAAAAGTTTACTAACATAGTTTTTAAGTCATTGTTACTAACACTATATGGATTGTGAGTAATTGTAGTCCAAACTAAAGAATACATACATTATATAATATATTCTATTCTACGAACACATAGGTATGGTTTTATATCCATTGTTCGACCAGGATCGTACCGGTACCAGTTCAGACTCCTACACAACTATATGTATTTCACATTCACTACGTAAACAGCAAACGATTACTTCGCGTTCAGCTACTAAAAATGTGCACTTAAAATCGTGGCAAACTTTTGATATTATGTTTCAGTTTTATGTACAATGCACTCACATTTTTTATTGGCGGCTGCCCAAAAATGGGGAGAATTCATCATATTCAAATGAAACTCTTTAGTTTTACCTTCAAGGTCTTTGCATGTTGATTCAACCGTGAGATAAGTCTCTGGAATATCGATCGTTCAAGAAAGTGGACGTAGGTATAGGGATTATATCAGCTGGTCGATTCTGTAAAAATCTCACCGTGAAAACTCAAGTGAAGTGAGCTTGCTGTGAGTTGTCAGTAGTGTCAATCCCTAGCATTATTTGGAATGTCAGCTCACTCCACGCTCACTTCACCTAAGTTTTCACGGTGAGATGGTTACAGAATCGCACTGCTGTGGCAGCTACAATGTGATCGGTCAAAGGAGAAATTGCTACAAACAATACGTTTTGCAGAGTTGACGGATTAGACGTTGAGTTTATGGATTGTCACAGATTTTTGTCAGTAGCCTACAGATCCTAGCCTAGCCTTTTGACGAATCTAAACTAATATTATAAAGAGAAAAGATTTGGTGTTTTGTATGTTTGTTACGCTTTCACGCTAAAACGGCTGAATGAATTTGGATGAAATTTGGCATACGGGTAGACCATGACCTGGATTAGGAAATAGAATACTTTTTATTTCGATATTCTCTCATCATCAAGACTTAAGCGGGTGAAACCGCGGGGCACAGCTAAAGTTCGTTTTTTAATCCCAGATACTAATCCGGCATTTAAGTCTTTTGTGTTTGCATTTTTCAGTATAGAAATTTGACATTACACCTGTCAAACTATCTGGTTTAACAAACGAACTTTAGTAATAAATAAAACAGCATAAATAAGATTGTTGACGTATTCCACATCATCATCATCTGCCTACCATTTTCCCAACTATGTTGGGGTCGGCTTCCAGTCTAACCGGATGCAGCTGAATACCAGTATTTTACATGGAGCGACTGCCTATCTGACCTCCACAACCCAGTTACTGGGTAATACGATACCGCTTGGTAAGACTGGTTGTCAGACTACATGATTGATCATTATAGAAAGAAAGAAAGAAAGAAAGAAAAAGTATTTATTGCGACTCGTACAGGATCATAAAACTAAACAATGTTAACAATTTTATCATATATATGATAACATTTTTAACCAAAAAAGTAGATAACTTCAAATCTCGTTCAAGAGCCGCCAGTATCATCATTGTTGTGGAATATTGAGACTGACAGTTATCGATCGCGGTTTACATGTGCTGAGCGCGTTCAGTTCTCGCCCTATATTATTTCCAGAGGAAAATGAAAAGGCAACACGGAAAAATGGCGCCGTCCTGGGTGAAAGCATTCTTATTTCACCATGCTCAATACTCAAATTGGGAGTCAATAAACTGTCTCTCTTAAATACAGATTACTCAATGATCTAGGAGAGCAGCAATTCACCCAAAAATTTTACAGACGCCACCACATCAACCTACTACAATCTGTCAAATTTCTTTAATAGATTTTCAACTTTATCGCTAAAGCATTAGGTTCAAAGTTGATTGGGAAAATTTGACAGTTTCGGGTAGCTTGATATGCTGGGGTCTGTACTTACACCATGTAATTAATAATGCATACTTTGTAAGTCTTTCATGTACTACAAAACCTTTATGTACAGTCACGAGCAAAAGTATGTATACACTCGGCTTTATTCAAAAGCGATTTACTCCTTTATTTTTTAATGAAATTTTATGTTGTTACGAACATAGCATTTTCGAACCCATAGGTTTATGTATTGTGTTGTATTTCAACGTTGCATTCGTTATTTCACGAAAAAATCGCAATTGAAAGTTGCCAAGTATTGACATATTAGTGCTCGTGACTGTACCTAAATAAATTATTAATTATTATACTCTTTCTTCAATCGGGAATCTATTGGACTACCAACAGCCGAAGCGTGTGAAAAGCTGCTAACTCTCTGCCCAATAATTGTCCAGCGGCACAATAATTACGTAACCTTGGTCGTCCTCGGCCTCCAATTACCGCTTATCGATGCACAGCCTACTAATTTCCTTCTAGACCTCTGCAATGGATCGCAAGGTTGCGTGTAAGGTGTTCCTAGTTCTTATTGATTTAGTGATTACACGGAGGCAGTCACGCGAGCGCCGAAAGGGAAAGTAGGCCCGATGAGTTTGTTAGGCAGACTTCATTGTTACGTGTGTTGTGCACGATTGTTGGCTAACTCTTGATTAGGAGGAGCTTTATTGCTGTTTTGCTGTGTTGCTTACTAGTGGGGACAATCATAAGAATCTCCGTAATGAGTAAAAGTGATTGTCCATCGCAGTCAGCATCAAATAGATTCATAGATAGACATTAATTAATTTGATTGTCTATAGTTTATGTCGTATAATACTGTATCGTGAGCAGTGGCGGCCCCAGTGGTAAAGGCCGCGACTTATGAGTTGTACGCCGTAGGTTCGAACCCAGACTGACCCGAACCAGACAGGACTTTAAAAGAGACTGTGACGTCTGAGTTTGTTCCGGCCTTTCTTCTCAGACTAGTCAGATAGGAAACGCCGACCTCATCTAGTTTTAAAATATGATTGACGTGTAAAAGTGTTTGTACAAACCTACTTACAAAATAAAAATAAAATCATTTATCAGACGGGCGCTTTACTTCGTGTAAATTATTTCGTCACCACTGCTCTCAAAATTTTGGAGACATGTGACATCTACCAACCCGCACTGGACTCTACGGACCCGCATGGTGGCTACCCGGCCCACTCCCTCTCACAGAGAGGAGGCCTGTGTCCCAGCAGTGGGAACATTATAGGATGATTGTGTAATACTGGGTCAATGTGGTAGCTACACAATATATGCTAGCTAAGAGTACATAATGATTAAGTACCCAATGTTTTGTGACTACATATTGATACAAATAATCAAAAGAATTGTTGTCGATGTAACCTACATTTGTTTGAGGCTGACTGTACCCTAGATACCTAGCCATTAGTCAACCTCACTAGAAACCTGCTGACTGTCACAATATTAATGATATTGTGTAACTATGTTAATATTATGACGTAATTCATGTCCATTTGACAGGAAAAGATTTGTAATCTTTAGAACACTGTAGAAAAAAAGGATAATATTTTTAGTAATCACATGGTTATGTTAGCAGCTGTTGTTGCGTAGCACAAGTTGCAATAATTTATCAAAATCTAATTAGATAGATGATTGTAGTGCGCTCCTTTTTTGCGCTGAGTTGTCTTAGTAAACGCATTTAAGACACAGGCCCGACCTGGGAATCGCTGGGGTTTGGAGGTTGGCGTTGTGATACCCCCGAGTCTCGGAATGCACGTTAAGCCGTTGGTCCTTTATCTGATCTTTCTCCGGTCGTGGCGGATTGCCATCCCATCGGACTATGAGAGTGAGGGAAGAGGGAGTGCACCTATGTCAGCGCGCACACTTGTGCACTATAACATCTCCCCCGTCGAAGGCTAGTTTCCGTTGAGCCGAAATACGGTCTCGAGGACTTTAAGATACAGGGCAGAACCGAGTCTTTCTTTTGTTTTTTTCTAAACTCAAACCCAAACTATTTATTTCAAATAAACCAATTACAGGCACTTTTGAATTGTCAAGATCGGTCAGTCAAAAAAATGAAGCTAGTTGCCCATTCCAAAGGTAGGTAGGTACCTATGGAGAAGAACGGGCAAGAAACTCCATGGACACTCTTTTAAATCATAATAATATTGTTACAAAGTATTGGTTACATCATTCATGTTCAAAATTATCCAGGTGAGAACGATGCAGAACGTTAAAAGCGTCCGTAATGAAAAGTTTAAAAAAATAAAAATAAGTTAAATTAAAATAAGCCATTAAAATAAGCCATGGCAGCAAAGAGATGACCAGTCCCTACTGACGGCGCCCGTTCACGAACATGACGCGTGGATCAGCACCATTCAGCTCAACCATTTTGAAGGGAACCAAATGATCCAACACACGCGCCACCATCAGCGAGACATTTGAGTGAGCATGACATACTCTCTGCTGCCAGGGCAAATTCAAGTCAGTGAAAGACGTACACAGTATATGATAGCTTTATAGTATGTACATAGTACTCACACATGTGCTATACAATTATACAATACTAGGAGATTGAATTTATATAATGCAAAAAAGTATTTTAAAATCTTCAGCAGCTCCAACAGTATTTTCAAATGCTAATCAATTTATTTATGCGTCCTTATGGAGCAGGACCAGCGTTTAGCCAAGCATTTTTATCAGCGATGTAATCCCCTAATTTATAATATGCCTGGCTGCATAGTGTGCGTTTTATACAAGATTTAAATTTCGTTTCATTCTGTTCTATTATGTGGGGAGGTATTTTATTGTAACATTTTAAACAGTACCCCATGAAAGATGAGTCTACTTTAGCCAGCCTGAAACCTGGTTGAACTAATTGCTCCCTATTTCTAGTGGTATAATTATGTCTTTCACCTTTTTTACTAAAAAGATGTAGATTTTTCCTTACGTACATAATGTTTTCATAGATATATTGACAAGGTACCGTCATGATGTTAATATCTTTAAACAATTCTCTTAGAGAGTCACGCCTGCGGAGGCTATATATGGCTCTGATGGCTCTTTTCTGCAGAATAAAAATAGACTCGATGTCTGCAGCTCGTCCCCATAGTAAAATACCGTACGACATAATACTATGAAAGTAACTAAAATAGACTAGTCTCGCGGTATCAACATCAGTAAATTGGCGGATTTTTCTCACAGCATACGCTGCTGAACTTAGTCGTCCTGCAAGGGATGTTAAATGAGGACCCCATTGAAGCCTTGAGTCGAGCGTGATCCCCAGGAAAACCGTTTCATCGACGAATTCTAGTTTCTCTTGATTCAATTCTATCTCACAATGACTACTTTTGACATTTGGTAAAGAAAATCTTATGCACTTCGTTTTTTTCCCATTTAATACTAAATTATTAGCAGTGAACCAATTTTGGATCTGCAGTAGGGCGTTATTTACGTCGTCAAGATTTGATGCACGTCTATTAATTTTAAAAATCAAGGAAGTATCATCAGCAAATAACACCATCTGTGGTTGAGTTTTTAACAAATGGGGTAGATCATTAATATATACTAAAAAGAGGAAAGGACCTAATATCGAGCCTTGTGGTACACCCATTTTTACTTTTAAACCGAGTGAATTGACACCATTTATTTGAACTTGCTGTTGTCTATCATTTAAATAAGATTTTACTAAACTGAGCGCAAGTTTTCCAAGTCCGTAATGCTCAAGTTTTAAAAGCAAGGTTTCATGGTCGACGCAATCAAAAGCCTTAGAGAGTTCACAAAAAATTCCTATGGCGTCTTGGGACTCTTCCCACGCCGTAAAAATGTGTTTTAATAAAGTTACACCGGCATCAGTAGTACAACGTCCCTTGGTGAAACCATACTGTTGGTCGTGCAATATTTTATTGGTGTTGAAATGATTGAGCATTTGGTTCAGCATCACCTTTTCAAACACCTTGCTGAAAACCGGTAACACGGATACCGGTCTATAATTATTAGTAACTTTACTGTCCCCCGATTTGAAAAGTGGTATCACCTTGCTGTATTTCATAAGATCCGGGAAGACTCCTTGATCCACACACAAGTTAAATATTAAAGCTAAGTACGGAGCTATAGTCTCAATAATGGAGGTACAAACTTTGATAGACATTCCCCATAGATCTTCGGTTAGTTTGATCTTGATTTGCTTGAAAGCTTTTATTACTATTGTGGGGTTTATATGCATGAATTTAAATTCAATCTGGCAGGATGAGACGTTTGCTCTTAATAAATAAATAGAACGTAAGGGCGAGGAATTTAAGATTTCAGTGGTTTTATGTGGGATACTGGTAAAGAAATTTACAAATTCATGAGCAACTGCTTTGTTAGTGCTTATGAGACCACGCGAAGTCTCTATTGTGAAATCATTATTATGTCTTTTATTCCGGTTAGTTTCGTCATTGATAATTTTCCAAACCGTCTTTATTTTATTATCGGCTGATTTGATCTTGTTGCTAATATAGAGGGCTACCTTGCAGGTATTTTTAAAAGTTTTAGAGTAGATAGCAACATATTTATTAAAAGTTTCAGAGTTAATATAAGGCTTAAGGCCATACAGCTCAAACAATTTTTCCCTACTTTTCCTAATACCCTTAGTTGCCCAGTCACTGAACAAAAATCTTGGGCAAATAGTTTTGGTTTTCTTTTTTAAAGTATTATTGAACTCGGTGCGTACTACCGAAAAGAACCACTCATATAATTCATTTACATTGTTTTTAATATGGCCTGGTACATTTAACTTACTAATTAAGTTATTATTAAATCTATTTAGATTACTTGGTGTTATTTGTCTAGTTTGTATCAGAATTTTTTGTACTGGTGTATTGGATTTGAACACAACAGTTTGACCGCTGTGATCAGAAGGGAGATAATTTACTATGGCTTTATCTAAGTATTCGCAGCAACAAAAAACATTATCAATACATGTAGCAGAATTTTTAGTTATGCGGGTTGGTTCTGAAAATACATTTGACAAATTGAATGATTTAAAGAGACTTAATAATCGACTGCTATTTGAACTATTTTCTAGGATATTAATATTGAAGTCACCACAGATAATTAGCGATTTTTTACCAGTTCCAAGTTTTGCTAGAACATCTTCCATTACTGACTCAAATATGGAGTAGTTTTGATAATTAGGGGGTCTGTAAACGCACACTATAACATGCTTATCTAGCTCAACACAGGACAGTTCAATGTTATGTTCAACTGAAAGATCAACTATATCTGTACGAGTCTTAGTTTTAATAGAATTTTTAACTAAGATGAGTGAACCCCCACGCAGCATAGATTTCCGGTTAAAACAACTGCCCACACTATAATTTTCATAATTAATTAGCATTTCATAATCTTTCAACCAATGTTCAGTTAAACAAATAATTTCAAACATAGTTTTTTCTAAAAATAGCTCAATTTCTAATTGTTTGGTAGAAAAACCTTGAATATTTTGATGAAATAATTTCAAGGAATTCTGCTCAGACCCTTTTTTACACTTTACTATTTGAGAGCAAGAAGACACCTACAATACTAGGAGATTGATTTCTGTATGAAAAACTCAGTTACAGTCCAGGATTTCATCTCTACAATTTTTGAAAGGCGTAGGTATTACAACAAAATGTGTCCTTTTGTTGTAATACCTACCTTTTATTTCACGAGGCGAAGGCACGTGAGTACTTATGTGAACTTTAACACCTGATCCAAGAAATAACTAAATATAATTTAGTTATTTGTTGGATCAGGTGGTAAAGTTCAGACGTCTAATTTAACTTGTTAAGTAATTCTTAGACGCGATAAAACGGTTCGTGAACACCACTTATTTATTTATTCACTTCTTTGAAATATTCATAAAATGAAAGTCAAATGGAAATACTTCTTGGTAAACCTTGGAATTCGCCATGTCAAGGACGTTAGAACACAGTTTTCATTTTATAGGTAAAGGTTTTCTTGTTACAAAGGCCTAGCCTTGATTTAAGCGATCAATTAATTTTATGTTATGTGCCTTGTAATGTTAATTAATTAACGCCTAGTATTGTATAGTATCAAGTATTTTATAACTGAACAGACAGCTGTGCTGCTGGGGAGTTTGTTGCGCCACTTCTTCTTCCCCGCGATAGCACTAGGAAGTGGTGAAGGGCGGGCGTTTTTGGGGACTGTCTTTTGTAATTTTGACGTTCGAAAAGTGCTGATTCTCAGCCTAATTTGAATAAATGACTTTTGATTTTAATTGATTTTGATTTTGAATTGATTGCCTAAATAGTGAAGCGCCTATAACATATATTTTTTCGTTGTTTTTGAGCTTTTTCTAAGACTTTAATTTAATTCTATTCGGGAAACTTACAGCTAATATAAACAGTGTTCTTAAACAGTATGCATTTGAAGGCCATTTACAAGTTTCCACTGATAAACACTTGAAACAAAAGAGACAGCAAAAAAGGTCGGTACAAAATACCTATAACATAAATTAGGAAACAAAGTAACACGATCGACTAATACAAACTAAAAATCATTCAGATGCCAACAATCACTTTTCCGTAAAAAAGCTTTTCACCAACAAATGCTTAAGCCGGTATTCAAAATGATTTTACCCACCCTTCACTGTTTTTTATACTGGGGTGAACTGGCGCTTTCTACCCATCACCTTATTTGTCTATCTATGAACAGATTGCTAAATCAATCATATCTAACATGGAATCGTACCAATAAAATAATATAATGCCATTATATATAAAACAAACGCGAATGTTAAGGTAGGCCGAAGGGTTATTGCGATAACTTTAATTATTTTATGCCGCCTAGTAAAGTTGATGCAACTATCTTTGTCGCAACTTTTGTTGTTTACGCGTTTTGCTCATGGCTTTTGTCAGCGTGCACACTTGTGCACTATAATATCTCCCACGCCGAAGGCTAGTCTCCGTTGAAATTGGTTGCCGTGGCTAAAATACGGTCTGGAGAACTTTTATTTATATTTTGTTAGTGCCGGTCATTTCGGTATGAGTCAAGTTCGTCCCGCCATCTTCGTCGGTTCTTCGTCGTATGGCGTCGTATGTTTAGACTTTAGAGGGACGCAATCGCTGGTTCTCTTAGCCTATAAATTGACAGGCTTGCATTTATCAGGAAAAAGCACAGCTTCAGCTTTCTAAAACCTTTCGTTGGCATGGAGACCACCCAGTCGTATCCCAGAGTGCTACGCCGTAGCAGTTCGCGTAGCGGAGCGGGACGTAGCACGTAGCACACATCAGAGGGGCAATTCTCGTTATTTTAAGAACGTTCACAGTCATGGGGGCGAGCAATTCTCGTAATTTTAAGAACATTCACAGTCTGATATCTGTCTCAATCTGTCAAAAATACCTCTAATTTCCCTACATTTTGACAATTTTTTGACATCTGTTTGTCGCTGAAATGAGACTGCGACTAGGTTTTGAAAGTTTTAAATTACGAGAATTGGCCTTCTGATCTCAGTCAGTCAAAAATACCTCTAATTTACCTATATTTTTGACATTGATTGTTGCTGAGATGAAATTCCGACTAGATTTTGAACGTTTTAAATTACGAGAATTGGCCTTTAGTTTACTAAATAACCAAAACAAAATTAAATATTAGCCTGTTCAATAGATCATCAACTCGAACACTTTCAAGGTAAAACTAGTTTTCTTCTACGAGTTCTTCGAAGCGCTGTCAGCCGATACAAATGGTTACCCATCAATAATTCACAAGCAAAGAGGCCGTGTTTAAGACTCGTAATAAATCGGAATTTACACAACTCACACGCACACGTTTAGGGTAAAATAAATGACGACCATTTTTCAATTTGATTCCTTACTGAAAGAGGGTTCTTAGGGAATTGAAAGGAAAGGTTTTAATAAACTCAGGAATATTTATTTTAGTACGTAACGCTCACTTGATTGCTTTTGTAAATTCTTATTCATGATTAGTACTTCCAACTGCTAAAAAGAGGGTCTATCTTGTCAGGTAAATTAAAATTACCCCTATAGAGGTATTCTCCGAAGGGATCGGATAGGCAGAAGTGTATAGTACTGTTAAGGGCTGATGATGAGGGTGGACCACCTTTACAGTACCTATATTTATACTATCTACATTCTGGGATGCTGCTGAATGAAATACTGATCTCAAAACACGTAACTAACCCAACGATGGAACCCAGGAAACTAAACTCAACAGTCACGCTTGCGACTACATAGCTACATACACTCACGCCTTCTTCCAAAGGGGGTAAGCAGAAACTATAGGACACCATCTGCTACGATCCTTACATACTACTTTTACCTCGTTTACGTTCATACATCTGGTCATACACGCACGCTGGTTGCGAGTACTACGCACTTGACCTTTCTGAAAAACATCACCAATAAGAATAAAATAGATCATTTATTTGTTGAAAACATAAATATGCACACACATGGCAGGCAAGATGTTACATAAAATGTCACTATAATAATAATAATAATATCCCTGGACATTTCACACAGCGCCATCTAGTCCCAAGCTAAGCAACCTAATGCTGGTGTTATGGTAACAAGATGGCTGATAAACTACTTATATACATTTTTTTTTTGTAAATACATACATATTATAGATAGAAAAACACCCAGACTCAGAAAAAATACATGTAGGACTTACAAATATATAGGTACTGAGTGCTTGCGACTACTAGAAAGAAGAAAGAAAGAAAAAACATTTATTTAGCACAGACCAAAAGACACACAATACACCAGATACATTACATCAGATAACAACAAATAAAAGAACAAATAGAAAACTAGTATAAAGACCGATGTAAGAAATTAGCAGGAAAGTGTGCCTCACGGCTGCACCAAAAAGGCCCAGTTCAGCAAAAATGCCAGACAATAGTGCCTGACGCTGGTTTTCAACTGAACCTGATGTGTGAGGTGACGGATGTAAATCAGTTTTAAACCGCAACGTGACGTGTGTATGCGTACTTAAATAAGATAAATACAAATAAAAAATAGTAACGAATATGTACATAAATAGTGTACACACCTATATAATCAAAGATATTCCTCTAGACTTAAAAAAGCCTGAAACTATCAATTCAACCCAAATACTGCACATCGAATCCACTATACATAAACCTTCCAACCACATTGTTACTCCCACTCCTGGTTGGAACAAGCAACAAACGTGTCATTCAGTTTCATTAGGCAGGGGACACTTCGTAAACAAACATTGAGGGAGGATGCCAATCTGACCACCGGTGTAAATATACAATGTGTGACGCCAATGTTTGGCAGAGGCGTGACGTCACACAAAGCGGCCTAACATGGAGAATTAATCCCTGAAAACAGCCTGTATTATTGCGGGAATTCAAAATTCGTTTTTACATAATTCTTTTATGATGTTGAGCTCTCAGAGATTGTTTGCTCAACAGTTTATTCTGTAAAATCTCACCGTGAAAAGTTAGGTGAAGTTAGCTTTGAGTGAGCTGTAAATAGTGTCCCCTAGCATCAGTTGGAATGACAGCTCACTCCACGCTCAGTTCACCTAAGTTTTCACGGTGAGATGGTTACAGCAGTGTGATTCTGTAACCATCTCACCATGAAAAGTTAGTTGAAGTGAGCATGGAGTGAGCTGTCATTCCAAACTAAATACTAGGGATTGATATTATTGGCAGCTTACTCTAAGCTCACTTCACTTAACTTTTCACGGTGAGATTTTTACAGAATCGATCGGCTGTTCTGCCGTTGGTGGTAAATTATGAGCAAAACCATGTGTAACTTTGACCATAAGGCAAAAAAGTTAGACAACCAAATGTGAAGATCGCTTTAAAAAACCTGCAACTTAAAATTAATCAAACAAACAGCAAAAAAAGTTTAAAACCTATTACAGATGTTTAGGATAACAGGTGGGCTCACTGCAACGATAAACCAAAAGGCTTCCCACGCAATTAATGTGCGTGACGATCCCTATAAGTGTGTAATAACTCCATGATTCTTTGGGGGATCAAACCACCACGGCTCATGGTTCTAGACGAGGGGTCTAGAACCATATATTCGTCACAGCTCAAACATATGACGTCATTCGAACTATGAAGCTAAACGCCTTAATAGGATAAGCATAATCGGCCTATAATGTTCCCACAAGCCTCTTTTCGGTGAGAGGGAGTGGGCCGTAATCTACCACGTGGGCCCAGTTTGGTAGATGTGACATGTCTTCGAATTTTTTGTGCCGGTTTCCTCACGATGAAATAATTTACACAAAGTAAAGTGGGTACTTGGGTTCGAACCCGTGACTCGTAAGTCGCATCCGTTACCACTGGGCCATCACTGCTCCTTGCTGTTTATAACAGCCTTGATAAGATAAAGGTTAATAAAGGCACTGTTTAAAATAGGTTTAGATTAGGTTAGAACACGTCTGTTACAAAACTTTGTCAAGATGAAGTTTCTAAAAAGGCTTTTTATTATTCAGGGCGTCCGCAAAAAGCCTCAACGAGCTTAGGACAAAAGGTATGAAACCTAGCAAAACCTAATTCGTTTAAATATAAAGTCAAAAGGTCAAACTGTTTTCCCAGAGCTACGAGACCAAAATCAAGAATTTATTTACAGAATTTATCTTTATTTACGACAAAAATATGTAAACTAAAGCTCACAGCCATTACTTTTCTTGAACTGCTCCCATTTTGTATTTTACCAAAGCATTTTACCCCGCCAATTGCAACATGACATCATTGCAGCATCTCTATCTTGTGAGATGGAATTGTCCCGACATATTTATTTGTCACGACCCACTGACATAATTTGGGACAAAGCTAAAGAGTTCTCCAAGACCTAATGACATAACTGAACCATCTAGGTCAGACGACCTAAACTGAACCGACTGAAACTGATTGTGAAAGAGAAAATGTATAACAAAGACTTGTTATACATTTTCTCTTTCACAATCAATTTTACACATTAAATGGTGTGCCAGAAATTTGGCCTTATTTTGTACAGGCTTGCAGTGTCCTTGCCAACGTTTGGATAGGTCAGAGGGTACGATCAACTTACATATTGTGAATCATGGTTATTGATAACAAAATGTTAAACAACATACATATTGTGAATCATGGTTATTGATAACAAAATGTTTTTAATATTATACTAGCGAACTTCGTAACGCCATCGAAATCGGTAAATCCGTTCTCAAGATATCATAAAAAATGCCATTCTATACAAAATGTATGAGAAAATGAGAAAATCTTTATTTTTTTTGTGAACATTTTTTCTGCTATTCGGAGCGGAGACAATCTATTCAACAAATCAAAGATCATAAAAATCTGACTAGCCGTTCTTGAGTTATAAATGGTGTAACCCGACTTTGTTTTATTCATATCGATCACCAGCCTATTATTGTCCTGCAGTGCGATTCTGTAACCATCTCACCGTGAAAACTTAGGTGAAGTGAGCGTGAAGTGACCTGTCATTACAAATAATGCTAGGGATTGACACTACTGACAACTCACATCAAGCTCACTTCACTTGAGTTTTCACTGTGAGATTTTTACAGAATCGACCGGCTGTAGGGCAAGGGCCTCTTCTCATGCAGAGAAGTCATAAGCATTGATGACCACGCTTTCTCAAGGCGGATTGGCGATTTTAGACTTATATTGATTATAGATATGTCCAGGATTCCTCACGATGTTTACCTTGATCTCACACCTAATTATCAGTGCCCGTGACATCACAGCGGGCCCTATGAGAGTACCAGCGCTGTGACATTTAATTTTTAAATGTGTCAGCACCATGCTGACATAGGAGACTTTTGGCCTCGTATAGGACTTTCTGTTTCATTTTTCTTTTTGTTACTTTTTTTTAATATATAATTTATTTTTTTAATATATTTTAGTTTGTGATCTTCCTGTATGTACGAGTCTCAGTAAATACTTTTCTTTCTTTTCTTTCTTCACCGAAGTCAGTGATATCCAAGTGAAACGTGACTTTTTTAAATTCACGTGTACCTACTTTCTAAGTTTATATATTAGAATGAAAAAAATCGATTCCTTCAAAAGGGTTCTCGACCTTTTACCTTCAACATTAACCACAATAATAATACCCGAAGCGAAAATAACTCTCGTCAGCTTCAACCTAATACTCTGAGCTGAAAATGAAACAGCAGTGGTAAATAGGAACACGACACACAGGGTGTTTAGTGAGCCCGCGACGAGACGCCGGCGGCATGGTATTGACCCGTCTAAATATAGAAGCGACCGTTCTGCGAATCTAAGCGATCAAACGATTGCTTTTATCGCTTACGGAATGTTTACAGTCGCGTGATTAGCGAGTAGCGACACGCTGTCTTGACTACTGTGTTCCTGGCTTTATTGCTATCCGGGTTATGATTTGATTGGATGACGGATAATGTAATGGACAATCAATTTTGTTGAGTTGTCGTCATAAAGTTTAATTTAAACGAGTTTGGTTGATTGAGTATTTGGAATCAGAAGGCCAATTCTCGTAATTAAAACTGTTCAAAATCCAGTCGCAATCTCATCTCAGCGACAATCAATGTCAAAACTGTAGGGAAATTACTTGACAGATTGAGACTGAGATGAGACTGTGGACGTTCTTAAAGTTAAGAGAATTGCCCCTTTTTTTAGAACGAAGTTCCTTATTGCGCTTTGGGCTAGACGGAAAAAATTAAGACCAAAAGTTGGAACGACACTTTTTGCTATAGGTAGTTGTTGTTGTAAGCCGTGCGGCGTGCGCGTGTTTCTCTGTCTGTCTATCTCTCTCTCTCTCTCTCTCTCTTTGAACTTCGTTCCATCCGGGTGTCCCTTGACACCTCTCAAGTTTTTTTTTTGTGGATGGGAAATCATCAAATGACCCCCTCCCGCTCTGGGTGGAGCGGAAGGGAGTGTCAGACTCTTACTGACTAAAACCCACCCGTGTTCCTTCCTTAGCCCTTTATGTTCCAGGGCAGCGGTAACCCTTTCGGACGATCCCTCTACCCTGGAAGAGAATTGCCCCTCAGATGACTTATATTACAGCCCATTTGAACGTTCAAATTTAACATTTGAAAGAAAAATCTTTCAAATGTTAAATTTTAACTTTCATCAGGCAGCATCAGTTTGGTTTTAACTAGTTATCATTATGGATACTTACATCGCGCCTGTACTATCCCTGGAGGGTTAGGCAGTACCTGTAGTACACACAGTAGGTACACATTTTGCATCCATATAATCATAATCAAAACTAGAGTAATCCATAAAGGAAACTAAAAGCTACTCTTATCTTCTCCTAGTGACAACACAAACTTATTGCTTACAGTTAAATTACCCCTTTCATTTGTTTTCACCCCTTTTCATAAAACTAAGGTTCCCACGCCAACACTTCAACCGCTGGCAATAATCTTAAATAATGGCACAAATACAATCATAGAACCTACACTGTAAGCTATTAGCCTCGTATTTGAGAGCAACGAGCGAGGCGGGCTAATAAAAGCTGCTATAAACCGGAGGGAACCCTTACAATTAGGGGCGGATCGTCCACGGTATGCCGCCTCCGTTGCCGGCCCGGCTAATTTACCGTGTCTCGAATAAATCCTATTATTTTGTCTGTTCAAACTTTTTCAATTACGATAAATCGGGTATTGGTGTGAGAGCTTTTAAGCAGTTGTAGGGTTAAGTTATTACACTACCCGTTGCTCTGCCTGTAAAGTTATTGACTTTAGAGGCTAAAAATATGCTTTGTCTTTTTCTAGAAACTTATTTATTTCTCGGTTTCTATTCGGTTTTGCATTTTAACCGTAAAAAACAAGGAAAACAAAACAATCACTACATATTATAAAACAAGGTTCTCAGCCGCGTCTTTCTGTCTGTCTGAACGCGATAAATGCTAAAACTCCCGAACGGATTCTCATACGGTTTTCACCAATGGACGGAGTGGTTCATGAGGAAGGTTTAAGTGTATAATTGGCTGAAATAATATGATGATGATTGTTGAAGAAGACGGAAAAAAACATGCCGACTGGGATCTTTACTGGTGTGCGCCGCGTAATCCCTTACGAGTATATGAAAACAATGTCTGTACGTTCCCGTGGGATGTTTTTCGACACCCACGCGGGCGAAACGCTAGTAAATGATAATAGACAGTCTTATTTGCGTGTTTAAATATTACATTAGTCTGAAAGGTTTCTTGTAAATACTTTCTCTTTTTTTGCTTGGAAAAAGTTAACGGGTAAACTAACCATAATAATAGGCCATAATAGCAGTAATATGGGCCTCGCTTCCGATTCTAGGAAAGCCTCTACCTTCGAATTATCAACACGATTGGCATTTGGCATCGGATCGATGAGCTCATTCATTCAGCTTGGTGCTCTAACAGTGTCTTTTGATCATTGCTTAGTAAATAAGGTGAATTTATTTAAGCCTTGATAGTATTAACAGTGAGGCCAAAACGGTGAAGGAAAACATCGAGAGGTAACAGACAAGTTTTAGAACCCCAATTCGAAGACATGTAACATCCAACAACCCGCAATGGGCCCGCGTGGTGGATTGTGGTCCCTCTCATAGAGAGCAGGCCTTCGTCCCAGCAGTGGAAAACATTATAGGTTGATCTTGATCTTTACAGTGACCGTCCAACGTTAGATCCAACCAAAACCAGGGAAACCTGGTTCATTTTTCCCAAGAGGTTTTCCAAACTTTCACCTTCGTGACAACAATTGTGCTCATCACAAAGGCAGTAGGGTAGGCTTCCTATTCTGTGCCTCCTAATACACTTTCACACGAATACCGTCATGGCCCACGCAGTTTTTATTTAGCCACGAGTGATGCGACCAAATTAAACACAGGTTTTAAATCCATCCAGAACAGCACCCTAATTGCGTAACACACAATCAATCGGAATCTGAATCATTTTGAAGCATATTGATAATCCGTTGCTTCATAAGTTCGAAAAAGTCTGCTCAACACGTAAATAACGCAATGAATGTTGTTGAACTGTCAAAATGAAACCGATTACGATTGATCGTGTGTTACGCAATTGGGTTGTTGATCGGCAGCTGGAATGACAGCTCCCTTCATCTAAGTTTTCAGGGTGAGATTTTTACAGAATAAAACACACATACTGTGTTAGACAAACACGTGTTCAACCAATCAAGATTCATTATTTTATCAAACTATACAATCACATTATTTTATTTATTTATTATTAGGCTTTTCAACGACGAGTACTTTCACTGTTACTTACAATTTTTACATTGTAAACTTAAGTCTAAGCGCCTCGTTACTCACAGAAAAGCACAGCATGCACCATATTCATCATATTCTGCCTAGCCATTTCCCAACTGTGTTAGGGTCGGCTTCCAGTCTAACCGGATGCAGCTGAATACCGATATTTTACATGGAGCGACTACCTATCTGACCACCACAACCTAGTTACTGGGTAATACAATACCCCTTGACTGGTTGTCAGACTTTCAGGCTTCTGACCCGTAACGACTGTCAAAGATCCACGAATGACAGCCGAGACCAACGGCTTAACATGCTTTCCGAAGCGCGGAGGGGCCTTGGTATGTGAAGATAGTCACCCATACACGGACCAACCGGGGCAAGTGGTGTTTTACCTGAAGGCCAATTCTCGTAATTTAAAACGTTCAAAATCTAGTCGCAGTCTCATCTCAGCGACAAACAAATGTCAAAAACTTGTCAAAATGTAGGGAAATTAGAAGTATTTTTTGACAGATTGAGACTGAGATCCGACTGTGAACGGTCTTAAAATTACGAGAATTGCCCCACTGATAATAAAACAATACCTACCTACACTCTCTACCTTCAAATAATTAAAACTAGGCATACTGCTGTCTTTTACATTACAGCAGCTAAAATAATATATAAATATTCACGTCGCACACATCCTACTTCAAAAACTCCTTAAGCAATAACTTCCATGCAGTTTATGCACTACGGAATGCAGCTGATGGATCGGATCGCGGCACAAAATCCATCCATTATGTTCGATGGTCCATATAGAATGAATGCATGCGAATTTTTGCAGTATTTTACGACGCCATTGGCTTTAGCGTGATTTGCATTTGAATTTTTTTGACAGCGTGATTGAAATGACCTTTAGGCTATTGTCGGAGAGCCAGAATACTCTTTCAGCGCTCAACTAAGTATCAATTTTAAAAAAAAAACCTTTTTAGCTTTTTATCTAACCGGCCATGTCCTAGAAAAATTCGAAGTCATGCGACATCTACCAACCCGCACTGGGCCCGCGTGGTTGATTACGGCCCACTCCACCTCACAGAGAGAGGAGGCCTGTGTCCCAGCAGTGGGAACATTACAGGCTGATTATGCTATGCTTTTTATCTTATAATCATCACTTTCAAATGTACTACCATTTCTAAGTCATAAAATCAATTGCCAATAACCAATAACGTTGTAAGTTTAAGTACCTAAATATCGGCAAAGAACTTCTCTTCAAATACGGGGCAGTACCTGTACCCAATCGCAGACATACCTACCTAATATCTAGGCATATTATTTAGCTATACCTATAATTATTGGTAAACAAAAGGAAAAGATGCTTCTGGTCATCCCCTTTACTTAGAAGACTTTTGAGTAGAGATAAAATTCGGTAAATTCATGCAACATACTAATATTATAACCATACACAAAATATTTTTTAGGTCATTTCCTTCACGCCATCTGTCGGCAGCATACCGAACTACATTACATGTATGTGCGTGTATCGTACATAGCATTAATATTAAGAACAAACCATTAAACTCATAATGTAAAACCTAATCGTGATTGTACATTAGTTAATTACTTAGGTGGCTAGGTACTGCGAAATAGCCTTCGCAATTCTTCGAAAAAGAAAGTAATATCGAAATGGAAGTTAATTTATTGGTCCCTATCCTATCATGGAAAGAACTTGCGCCTTAATATTTTTTCTCACCATCAATAACACTTATTTAAAAGGAGCACACCCAGATATTGCAAAAGCTAATAAAGATTTAAAACGGATTAACAGTTAATACAACTTTTCAAAGCTGTGCATGTTTGAAAATACCGCAGCGCAATTCTTTACAAAACAATATAAAAGAATACAATTTTTTTCGCTGAGTCTCACTTGCCAGCTCTTGTTTTTGATGAACTTAATTTGTACTGAATAAAAAATGTTTCCAGTACACAAGTACTTTCAGCTTTGAAGTTAAAGTAAATTTATCACTGCAAAAGCTTTTTGAAGTGCACTTAAGCGTAATAAGCACAAAAAAGTTAGAGTAGCGGGCAACCGCAGCACAGTAGCGCCATTTCAGGCGGTGTTCTAGTCCCGCAACACGTAGTACACTCTGAGCCGTATAGATGGCGCTGTACTAGAACAATTTAGTTCAGCTACTTGCCACGAGATGGCGTTAATAAAAATGCTTTATTTCACGTTTGTGTTCTATTACAAAAGCTTTTAAAATTACTTATTAAACAAAACCATAACACTAAAATCGCTGAAAAATAAATTAACACAATTTCATTGAACTTTGAAATAATTGCTCCAATTTTCAATCCTAAATTGGGGCAGTGACGTAACGGCGGCGGGTTGAAAACAGCAGCTGTTTGCGAAAGTCATCGATGTCGGCAAAAGATACACCCGTAAAGTGGTACAGTATCGACCCTGACCCCGAGGTCGCGTGCCTACCTGGGCCTCCAGGGTTACCTCGTGTACCAATAACTAGAGGGACGGCCGACTTACTTTTTATCGAGTGAAAGATTTTGCGATATAGTTTTAAGCGCCGCAATTTTTCTGATGGTTAGATAAAAGCTTTTGGGAGTTTTTTTTTTTGTACAATAGGTATTAATGTGAATACTGTCTAGCTTAGTAGATTAAGCTTTTGTATCAAAGCTTTAAGAAACGAGATAATAGTAGGTAACTTAACATTTTTTGAGACTTCTTTCTCAGAATAGATTTTACGAGACCTAAGAGGAACTTATTTCATTTTATACCTCCCTATAAAGTGTAAGTAATTCTATCTCTGCGACGTAGGTAATTACCCGTCTAGTCGACTATACAATTGATACAACCTAACTCTTAAGCAATTGATCATGATGATATCAACAGTTTGCAGATACCTACATAAGTCGAATGAGTACCTACATACATTAGGGACATACCTACCTACTGCAGGAGAATGGAGCAGTAAAAAACTCGGCTTTTTAAAATACCCATTGATAAACATCAATGTAAGGTAAGTAGGTACGTCATGTTACTCTGTGCTAATAATTAACAATACATTTTCCTGGAAAAAGGTCAATCAAATGTGAATCGAAAAAAATCAAGATAGATAGAATATTCTTTATTATGAACACCATGAAAATTACAGATATAAATGTAGACATTTTACAAGGGGTGACACAATGGGCGGTCTTATCGCTAGAAGCGATCTTTTCACAACAACATTTGGAAGGATTAAGGCAGGAGAGATAATACGGACGGTAGATTATTATCTAACTCTTCAGTAGTATAAATTATGATATGGCCTTAATATTTTATTCACCTATAGGAATCTACTGAATTTAAAATCCAAAGCCACATATGATAGAATACAATGTTCTCACCGGTACCAACTCGTAATGGTACCGATTGAAGCTCATGGGGAAAATGCACAAACTGCATGCATAAATATTAACTTACTTTTTATGGAATACCTACAGGTAGGTTACTGAGGGTAATTTATGGTCGGGACAAGCCAGAAGATAGTAAAACTGAACTCCTTTCGAATTAAAGGGTAAATTTTTGTCCTTATAGGTACTTACTTTGCAATGCAAGATTACTTAACAAACACCTTTTAGCTACTAGGCACCTTTTTCATTAATTAATTCATGAATAGTACATACTGACAACGACGCTACGGTTGGCGCAGTGTAAAGCGATTGACTGCTGCGCTGCGTGTCGCGGGATCGATTCCCGCTCGGAACAAATCTTTGTATGACCTACAAGTAGTTGTTACGGGTCTGGCTGTTTGTGTATGTGAGTTTAAATATTTGTAAACGCACCCACGATACAGGAGAAATTCCTAGTGTGAGGCAACGTTTTTTAGTAAAGTAAAGAAAAGAATACTTTAATTTATTACACTTCAGAATCTTTTCTACTTAGGCTGATTTTACCAAGGTCAGATATCTTTTATCCGTCGAATAAAATTGAAGTCTAAAAGTTCCAGTATGAAAAAAACCAGCCAGGGTTCCAGTGTTAAAAAAATTGGTAAAAATCGCCCTTAGAAGTCTAGTCCACACTCTGAACATCCATAGGTACCTACTTTTAACTACGCAAGACGTAGGTAAGTAGGTATAATTAGATATTCGTAATTTTGTTTTACCTTAATGCTTTCCAATTCCAATTTATTTTCTTACACATGTGAAAACCCTGGGATAATACGGTAATTTTTTGTATGTTAAGTTGTTATTCCATGATCAAATAATTAATGCCTTCGTCATCTTATTCAAATCGATGCAACACGTATAGATACAATAATGAGCAACACATTTTTATTTACCTTATGTCTTCACTTGGGGATTTTTACCTGTATCACATTTACGTAACAAAGAAATGATTGCAGTATAAGCAAGCATTACAGATAATTTGACAAAATTACATGCGTTAGGTAATTTTTTGCATCATATTATAATAATACAAGGAAATCATGTTATGCAACATTTGGATTGAATGCAATGTTATTAATATTAGAACTGGCGTATGTTCTAATAAAGGTATGGCGCCGGCTTAAAGCGAGCGATAAAACAGACATTCACTATTCCTGGCAACATTTTCAATTGATTCCCCACGTGGCAACATTACCTAGAAATATTAATATCATTGGTATCCACGTGCAATACTTGTGGCCATCACCATCCATTAAAGTGTAGAATAGATAAGGTAAAAGGATTGTTTCAATATTAGCTCAATAGAATAGCTCGCCAATTCCAAGTTCTTGTCTGAACTTTAGAGCCGATTAGATTTTATTACCTATATCTTAGAGAAAGGAAAAAAATATCGCTTGTATCGACGAGCATTGCAAAATAAAAAAATAATAACTATTCGAATTTATAAACTGAATTTAAAAAAATCGAATGGATATTTTGGCGAACAATAAAAACGTGGCTAAATCTATACATTTTAAGGCTGATTTTTCAATCGACAGATAATTTATATTCGTGGAATAAAATTGATGTCTGACAGATTTTGTATGGAAGAACTGTCAAAAGTTCAAAATTATTCATTTGATAAAATAACTGGCGTTGGAAAAATCAGCCAAATCGCGTTGTTCTTCTAAACGAAAACGGATTTTGATGCGGATTTCACCGTCATTTACAGATTTTATTCCAGAAGGTTTATGTTTATTGGCGGTTGGCGCAGTGGTTAAGCGATTGACTGCTGCGCTGCGTGTCGCGGGTTCGATTCCCGCACGGAACAAATATTTGTATGACCTACATGTATTTGTTCCGAGTCTGGGTGTTGTTCTATCTATAATACGTATGTATTTACAAAAAAAAATGTATATAAGTAGTTTATCAGCCATCTTGTTACCATAACACAAGCATTAGGTTGCTTAGCTTGGGACTAGATGGCGCTGTGTGAAATGTCCAGGGATATTATTATTATTATACATTAATAATAAACTGTAATAAAGTTACATATAATAAAAATCTCGATATTTTGTCAAGTCTTAAAAACCGTGGGAAGCAGCGGGTTGCTAATATCATACAATTTTACTTTTGTCTATACTGCAGTGAAAGCTATAGGTTTTGGACTACTACTTTTCGGGCTACTGGGCTTAGGTGCAGTCCGTAATTCTAACACACTTCCAAACGGTTCAGCCGGTCGATTCTGTAAAAATCTCGCCGTGAAAACTCAAGTGAAGTGAGCTTGATATGAGTTGTCAGTAGTGTCTATCTATCTATTTTTCTCTATGGCAATGGTGCCGATGTCGACAATTCTGCCAATGTCAGATGTGATATGACAATCCCTAGCATTATTTAGATTGACAGCTCACTCCACGCTCACTTCACTTGAGTTTTCTCACGGTGAGATGGTTACAGAATTGCACTGCAGAATTGGAAATGTGCGCGTTAAAAGGCTCGTTCTCCGTTTCATTTGGACCTTACACTATTAACGGAAAACTGTGTATCCGAAAATAGATTTTACTGTGTGTCGGTACGATATGTGTATGCCTTGTTGATCAAGTTCAAGAACAACTGCTGAGCGTATAGGGTCTTGGGTTCAAACTTCGGACGGGTTTCTTTGGTTGAAATTCTAAATATTAGAAATTCTCAGTAACAGCCCAGATCTTGGATTTATACCCATAAAATGACTCACGCTTGCCCTTTATTAAATAGGACTAACAATATTACATTTAACTGTAGAAAATTTGGAGTACCCATGGAAATACATAGTACCTAAGTCCTACTAATATTAGAAACGCGAAAGTTTGTAAGGATGAATGGATGGATGTTTGTTACTCTTTCACGCAAAAACTGCTGACCGGATTTGGATGAAATTTGGCACACAGATAGTCTATAAACAGGATTAATACATAGGATACTTTTTATCCCGATATTCCCACAGGGTCAACACTTATGCGAGTGAAACCACGGGGCGCAGCTAGTACTACATATATAGAGAACCATACACGCCTACCCTGACGGTTTTTATATTAAAGTAGTGTTACGTATTAATTTATTTATTTACACAATACTCGTAGGTAAGCCAAAGGAAATTTACCCTTGTGTCATAAACAGAACAACGATAAGAATGCGTGTAATGGCTACTAGTCTATAACAATACATCAATCTACCTACAATGTTGCCAGGGGCGATATTCAAATGACTTACAGCATGCACATTGCATATATGCTATCTTTATGCACTATGGAAACGACATCCCGAGTAGGAACTCGATAACGATATTAGTCTTATATATGATAACAGCTATATTTCTTTATTATAATAGTTTTAGTGTAATTAAAGGGTTACCTGCAAAGAAACCATAATCATAAAGGACAGGTCTAAAGTGCAGTTATTCTAAGCTACAGATAAAATGCCAAAGCGTTTTTATTGGCTTAGGCTTTTTTTTTTGGGTGTGTTCCTTCAGTTGCCTGTGCCTGGGCCACGGTAACTCTTTAGAACAACCCGCGACCCTGAGAGGCATCGGCCCCAGCGGACCCCATCACTTAGTGCTAACATCTCGCGTGGAACACAACGCGCCGTCGACCCGGGCCTACAGTGCGATTCTGTAACCATCTCACCGTGAAAACTTAGGTGAAGTGAGCGTGGAGTGAGCTGTCATTCAAAATAATGCTAGGGATTGACACTACTGACAACTCACATGAAGCTCACTTCACTTGAGTTTACACGGTGAGATTTTTACAGAATCGACCGGCTGGTCCTAACCGGACGGCGCGCTACCCATTGCTCGCCGTCCGATTGTCATAGTTCTGATTTTTCAATCATCTGATGACTTAATTCGAGGAATAATTTTGAAATTTTGACAGTTTTTTCATACATAAAACGTCAATTTTATTTCTCGAATTAAAGGTATCTGGCGTTGGAGAAAAAGAAAAAATCAGCGCATAAAGAGTTTAATTTTAGATATCATCGAAAAAGATGTCTCAAAAAATACTTGGTTTCACAATGATTTGGCTTTTGTCATAAATAATAATAATATCTCTGGACATTTCACACAGCGCCATCTAGTCCCAAGCTAAGCAACCTAATGCTTGTGTTATGGTAACAAGATGGCTGATAAACTACTTATATACATTTTTTTTTTTTTTTTGTAAATACATACATATTATAGATAGAAAAACACCCAGACTCAGAACAAATACATGTAGGACTTACAAATATTTGTTCTGTGCGGGAATCGAACTCGTGACACGCAGCGCAGCAGTCAATCGCTTAACCACTGCGCCAACCGTGCCGTCTCTATTAATATTCGTCTAAATTAATATTCACTGCCTATCTTAAAGGCTCCTGTAGATAGGTGTGATTCGACGGTGCGTCGCGATTCTTGTAGAACAATTCCCATAAAGTTTTCATAGAAATTGTTCTACTAGAGTCGCGTGAATGGATTTGAGTTTGATTCGGTTTCGCAAGTTTCGAACCTAAAAAAATAGAAGCACATTACATCAAACGACAGATTTGATAAAACTAACATTTAGTTACCGTCAGCAATAGCATTAAATAATAAATGGGAAGCGTAATTCAGAGATCGCATGCTGGATTTAATCACCGCTAATGGAGACTGGGTTACGTTCAACTCGAACTGTATGTACTTTTAGCGTTTCAATTATTCATGTACATTTTGTGGATTTTATGCAGTATGACGATGTAAAAAGAAAATGTATTCTGGAATGTAAATTAATTACTACTACCTACTGGGTTGTGGAGGTTAGATATGCAGTCGCTCCATGTAAAATACTGGTACCTATGTAGCTGCATCCGGTTAGACTGGAAGCCGACCCTAACATGGTTGGGAAAAGGCTAGGCAGATGAGATAAATTACTTACGGCACCCTAATTGCGTAACACACAATCCATCGGAATCGGCTACATTTTGACAGTTCAACAACATTCATTGCGCTATTTACGTGTTGAGTAGACAAATTTCTCGAACTTATGAAGCAATGGATTAGCAATTTGCTTCAAAATGGTTCAGATTACGATTGATTGTGTGTTACGCAATTAGGGTGCTGGTTACTGTTAGCCTTCATCATCCCACAGCTGGGCAAAGGCCTCTCCCCATGACTTCCAGCTTTTTCTATCCAGGGCTAAAGTAGACCACTGGTCGTTTGTTTTCGCCAGCTCGTCCCACCATCTTCTACAGCTGTGTTAGGGCTCCACGTAGTGGTTATTTTGGCCCTAATCATTGGGCATAATTACTAGGGATTCAATAAATGTTTAAATCCGAAGTAACATTTAACACGTGTATAAGGGTTAAGCGGAAGTCGGAATCGGAATTCGTATGACAACACAATAATTCATCAGTCATTATCCTTCTTTATGTATAGATACGTAATATGTATGTCTATTTCTATCATAATTATTTCATTTTTATAATACAAACAATATTCACTTCCATGCCTGTAGCAGGCAGTTTGCCATAGAGCCGTTTTTTTTTTAAATTTAGCCTACAGAGTCCCTCTGCTGAGCAAAGGCCTCCCCCAAATCCTTCCAGGCATTCTTTTCCAGAGCCTCCTTGATCTGACCCTTGCGGTACACGTCCAGGTCGTCCGGCCACCGTCACTTAACTTTAGCCATCGTTTTCAAAATCAAAATATTTTATTTCACATAAACATACATGGGCACTTATGAAACATCAGAAACTAGGTGCACGGTTCCAATTGGTCGTTTCCGATGGAGAAGAGCCGGCAAGAAACTCCACGGTTACTCTTTTAAAAATAATTGGCTTTTACAATGTTTTCAAATTACAATATTTATGAGAGGACAGCGTAGGCTTGTCAACAAGTACCAGGTAATTAACAAAATAAAATAAAAGTCTACAAGGCCTACAAAGTCCTCACACATCTATTCTATACTTATAATAAATCTGTAGAAGTGAAAATTCTGTACATTGAAGATATCAAAAAAATAAATGGCGGGGGGTGTTACTAGACCGACACCGAACCCAAAAATGTGATTAAAAAAATTTTTGTCTGTCTGTCTGTCTGTCTGTCTGTTTGTTCAGGCATCACGCAAAAACTACCGGTTCGATTACGATGAAACTTGGTATAATTATTCATTATTATCCTGGGCACCACACTGGGTACTTTTTATCCCGGAAAAGTATATACAATAAAAAACAAACTTAATTTTGCGGTTCGATCCCTATACCCGATTACCACTGTCTGTACTGTACCAACCGCAAATACTAAGTTTGTCGTAGGTTGGGTCACCCGCAGTGGAGTTCATTTTTATTTCTTTTGAGTTTTTAGAGTTATTTAGGTTTATTTTTATATGAGTCGTAGGTATAGATTTTAATTTTAAAGTATAGGTAGTATATTTGATAGTGTACGTAGTGACCGTAGGTTATTTTATAATACTGTTAGGTAGGTTTAGTCATTCGTATAGATATTAGTTTTTAGGGATTTTGCTTATTTATTGAGTTTAGATTAGTTATCATCAGAAATAGGTTTATTTAGGTAGGTAGGTATTTAATTTTCTGTTATTGAGTTTTTTTTTTAATTAGTTAGGTACTTAGGTAAAGATATCATATAGGTACCCTCTTAATCACCACTAATGAGACACAATTGGTTTTCTATTGTAATTAGCCACAAAGGGCCCGCGACATAGATGGCATTGGATGGATGGATGGTTAGCACGTTCCCGTGGGTAAATTTCCGACATCCACGCGGGCGAAGCCGCGGGCAGAAGCTAGTTTATAAATAAACCCCTGTGGGTACAGTTTCAGTACCTCCCCATCTATATTACTATACTCTTTGGTACCTCCCTACCTCACATGGAACGAACTACAACATTCATCTCTACCGCCTAGTCTATGCCTTTTATACATCAAGGGAAACTCAAATCAGATCATCACGAAAGCAACTAATCAGCTTGAACTTAATTAGTCTTCCAAAAATAAGTAGAATCGTAGCAATTAACCTTTGTAGTTTGCCTATCACAGCCTTAACCCACATTGATGTGAAAGCCATAGGCTGCGTGTTTCATTATCTTTGCCCGTCATACCGTATCAGGTTGATAAAAGCTTTTTAGCTTGTCTATGATACTAGGTGTTTCGAAATTCAAATGATGTGATGTGTTGGTTTTAACTTTGTCGTATTTTTATGGGGTATGGTATTTACTTGATGCTTGTGGAACCTCGTGAGTTTATGACTTTTTAATGTGAAGCTTTTTTTATGATAGCGTAACCTTACTTACGGGTCGGGAATAAAATTCACCTTTATAACTTGGTCTTTTCTACTTAGATTTAATTCTCAGTTTTTTAATTCTTCGAAAAAGTCAAACTAATTGGAAAATGCAACCATACCGATGGTAGATATGGCTAAAGTAATTAAGTAATATTTTGTATGAACTCAGATGATTGAAAAATCAGCCCTAAAACAAGGAGCACACAAGTAAAATTTCACATCTCTCATCATAATTAGTTCGATGTGTTAAATTATTTCATCATCATTCTCCTGCCTTCCTGCCTATCCCAAATTATTTGTGGTCGGCGCAACATGTCTTTTTCTTCCATACTTTCTCTATTATTCATCATCTCGGTAGTCACCCCAAAAACAAAAATTCCTTCATTTCCTATTAAATTCTTATTTCAAAAACAGCATTCTAAGACGTCATGTTTTTCTTTTTAAAATATTGTGTTCACGAACTGAAACAACAAGCAAGCAACGGAAAAGATTGAATAAATCCGTTCAAAGTCTCCGAATGTTCCGCTCAGTTAGAGTAACATCCAAAACGTGTACACTACAGTCCTACATCTACAGAGTACAGTTTCAGACATCCTTACTGCATCACATCGATCGGATGCGACGGGAGTGAGTTTGCATCTATAAAGGTTGGTTTAGACCAGCAGACTCAGACTAAAATTAAAAATACTTACCCCATAAACGTGTAGAAGATACCTATACCAAGGTAGGACCCATATAAAAGGAAAAATGGTTTATTATTTTAACAAGTGAATACCTTTTGAGCAAAAAAACTTGTGTTCGGAGACTCCGCTCTTCCATATCTTAAATAAGTATTATTTACCTGTTTAATTTTTTTACTAATAAAAAGTCATTTATTCAAATTAGGCTGAAAATCAGCACTTTTTGAACGTCAAAATTACATAAGACCCTAAAACGCCCGCCCTTCATCACTTCCTAGTGCTTTCGCTGCGAAGGGCACCACAAACTTCCCAGCATAAAGTCAAAGTAATGTCTATAATGCTTCAACTCTTACAAAGGCTATAGACTATAAGGCAATTTTGCTAGTTGGGTATGTTGTAACTTTACTCCGCGTTTATCAATTAAGGGGTTAACGTCTAACTCAACTTACACTGATTTGGTAATTAAACTTCATGTTACAAAATATTTTTATTTATTTATACTGGTTACAATAATTAACAATAATAATACATTTATGTACATGTGAAAAAAAAAAACAAGCAAAAGAATCATAGGGCATCAAAAAATTCGTCCGCATCGCTGTCAACAGGAACAGTGCCCAAAAGGCTGGCAGCATTGCCACGTTGTATGGCGATGCTAATTCTTTGGGCAAGAAACAGGCCAGCCCTCTGGTCATGTGAAGAGTCGACTAACCGCTTGGCGATATCTCG
Source organism: Apamea sordens (assembly GCA_945859715.1). Lineage (NCBI taxonomy): Eukaryota > Metazoa > Arthropoda > Insecta > Lepidoptera > Noctuidae > Apamea > Apamea sordens. The sequence continues at coordinate 7,835,497 of OX244002.1, forward strand.
ATAAACCAAGTGGGCACTCGGACCCCATGGCCCTAGTGTTTCAACCCCAAACGGCTCGAAGATATAACTCCCAATCAGGCTGGAATATTTTCGCCGTTTGAGGTTTTCTGCACCAGCAGCAGCCGCTCCAGCACAGCCCACCGTGCTAGGAAGATGGGATGGCGTAAGGGTGTCGACACATGTTGCATCCCACACCAAAGGTCTGCCTAACTTCCAGGGCATTCTGGTCATTCCGTCTGGTCTCTTTCCATCGTCGCGCGCCAGGCCGTTGGGTTCTAAAACAGCTGGCACCCGTGACAAGAGCACGACGGATGATGTCATTAATGCTGGCGTGCCGTGTTACAAAATGATTCAAGGTCGCGCCGATTCAAGTAAAAAGCCTCATTTTTAGAATAAACACTCTTTTTAAGCTTATGAATAAGTGCTAGAACTTTCATTGGGTTTAACAACTTTGCTGTCGAGAAAATACTTTGCAGACTCACAAAGTGAACATGAAAAGTTTTTTGATAAGTTTATATAGGCCAATTGAACGACCACACTTGCTCACTATGTACTGGTGACTTCAGACACAGTAGAAAAGTGAACGATACCATCGTGAAAGTTTTTCACGATTTTTTCCTTAACCGTAAGTTTAAGATTGAAAAACCTACATTGAGTGCCACATGGCACACCTGCCTGGTTTTAAACGGGAATCTTAGTGAATCTATACATATAATGTCAAAATAACAACTTTTACTAATAACGAAAGTTCTTAAAAAAAAAAAAATTGTCTGTCTGTTTGTGCTGGCTAATCTCCAAAGCGGCTGGACCGATTTTGAGGAGCCTTTCACAGGCAGTTAGCTGATATTATAAGGAGTAACTTAGGTTACCTTTATTTCTGAAAAATAATTAGGGTTCCGCGCAAAAACAATAAAACTTATAAAGAGAAAAAAGATTCTTTCTTTTTCAATGGAGGAGTGGTACACACGGCTACACGTGAAGCTATACAAAACCAGTTTGTCTTGGCCTCACTTTGTATGATATTTTCTCACAATGAACGGTCAGCCAATACTGGTTTTGCATAGCTTGATGTGTAGCCGTGTGTACCTATTGTAACTCTTCGCGAAACATTAATGATAGCCGACATTCACGCAAACGAAGTCGCGGGCACAGCTAGTAAGTAATATATAAGTTTTTACGCACAATATTATATCTACCTATAAAAACACCACAAGTTTTCAATCCCCCACAAAATTTAAAATCTCGTAGAACGTACCCTAACATTCACATATAAGCCAGCAGATACGTTCTACATGAAGTTGTATAGCCTACACGGCTGATATAATTAATAACCGTGTATCATGCAAATGCATAACTGTTAGCTACCACGTATTCATGTATAAGCCTCCCCAGTCCCCAGTGGCTCTATAGGCTCTCCCTAGCGGAGCATCGATCAATCAGTTGCTTATAATTTTCCGATAATTTGGCTGTTGGTTGAATATTAGTATTAATTTTCTGTTATGGTTTTACGTTTTACTTCTTCGTGTCGCTGGCACGACTTGTTGGAACAAAACTTTGCCACTTCCACAGCGTTGTCAGTAACAGCACGGAGGTTACATTGACTGCATATTTTGGGACACAGAGGGCAGGATAGGAGGTGGAACATGGTTTGCGACATAGCTCCACAATCAAAAATAAATACACGGTTAGCGCAGTGGCTGAGCGATCGGACTGCTGCGCTGCGTGTCGCGGGTTCGACTCCCGCACAGAACAAATATTTGTAAGTCCTACATGTATTTGTTCTGAGTCTGGGTGTTTTTCTATCTATAATATGTATGTATTTACAAAAAAAAAATGTATATAAGTAGTTTATCAGCCATCTTGTTACCATAACACAAGCATTAGGTTGCTTAGCTTGGGACAAGATGGCGCTGTGTGAAATGTCCAGGGATATTATTATTATTAATCACACTCTACTGCCGATCCGTTAAGGTAGCCCCACTTTACCAAGTTGGACTTACATCTTCCCATTTCTACGTTTTTCTTAACTAATTAGGATAACTATGAATAAGGTTGTTTTGAATTGTAGTATCTATCAATTTGTATAGGATCAGAAAGTTTGCTTAGACATAGTCAGCTTTAAAGTGAACCTAAACCTAAAAGTACCTATTACCTATGAAACCTGTAGTCTCCAAGATATGAAGGCCTGTGTTCTAGTTTATTAGTCATGAAAGAAAGGAAAAAAATATAACAAGTTGGGTGAAAATATGCGTCACATTCACGCAAAACGGCCATCGCTCAGCATAATGCTAAGACCCTAGGTGAGACAGAGCCCCAGCGCTGGTTTTCAGCTACAGCTGGGGTTGACGTGATGGCGTCAACCGGTGCAGCAAACGATAAGATCTAAGAAAAAAATATACACCCTGTATATTGTGTATTGTCCCACTGCAGAGCAAAGGTCTCTCTCTCCCTTTTCCACACAATTATGTCTTTTGCGAGTGCCGCCAGTCCTTACGGTAGGAGTCAAGCTCGTCCCGCCATCTTTGTATTAGCCTGCCGCGATGGCGCGTTTTACATTTTCATAAACCTACGAATAACGACGACGGGCTTGGCTTGGCTTGCTTTGGTTTACCAAATAACAAAACCAGGACAAGCTCATAAATCACAGCCAACTATTAATAAAAACCTACAATTAATATTAACAAAAACTAATTAATAAATTCCTGCGTATGGCCGCAAAATGCTCCACTTTATAGTGTCATAAAATAACGCCCACAAAGACACCGAGATTCAAACCTAAAGTATAAACAAGGTCTTTAATTTTGCACAACACGAACGTATAATTGTACGTAAAGCTAATCTGCAACAAGAAGCGTACCCATGTCAATTCTAAATGAGATTTAGACTCAACCTAGTTAAGGCTAAAAGGCTACAAGACTGTGTATTCATGCCTTGCTTCGTCAGTTAGCCTCATTGTCAAAATTAAAAACAACCAAACAAACAATGTGTGTATGGAAATGTATATTTTATACGAGTTTGTCTGAAATTCTAGATACTTTTGCTCGTAGTCACGTCGGGCAATATGGCGTATGTTTCGAGTTTAAGGAGAGCAATATTGCATAAGGAATATGTTCCCGGTACATTGCCTACAGGCACGTATCAGGGGCTTTACATACATAGGTACATGTTCTTTACCGTGACGTCATTTAAAACAAGGAAACTTCTAGGTATCTTTTGGCGTATAAGGGGAAGTACGTAACTCCCATCTTAAAATATATTTGACTTCTTCTCTGTCGTTATATAGACAACAAAGGCCAAGTCGAGATCCCGGATTCTATTATCTGCTAGAATATTAATCACTAGCTGTGCCCACGAGTTCGTTCGCGTGTACCTATGTCGTAAAACAAATTGAATTTCATGGGTTTGAAGTTTTGGCGAGAAACCCAATTCTTTTTTCTAAAATAAAAGTAACTTGTTACTCCTTATGACAGCTATCTGCCAATGAAAGTCTTCAAAATCGGTCCAGCTGTTTGGGATATTAACCCGAACAAACAGACAGAGACAAAAATTTAAAAAAAAAATCTTATAAGTAGGTACCGTATAGGTATACTTTCATATGCATTTAGTAAAAAGCTGTTTTTTGGACATTACAAACAGACACTTCAATTGTATTTATTTGTACAGATAAGATTTGCAATACTTTAACTTATCATTTTTCTCATACGAGTATATAAATATAAAATAAATAAATATCCCTGGACATTTCACACAGCGCCATCTAGTCCCAAGCTAAGCAACCTAATGCTTGTATTATGGTAACAAGATGGCTGATCGATCGAAAAATCGAGCAACAAGTTGGTTTACACATCTGTCAGCAGTCTTGGAATTTTCCTAGAGTGACGTGTGGCAGAAACTAACCTCAGTTCTAATTAAGACGGAGTGAGTGACTGCTTCAGTAACTGTTGGTGTACTCATCAATTATGCTATTAAACCTAGACGGGGACTAACTAGGGCTGAATCTATATTGAGAAGTAGGATATAGTAGAGTAGGGCTTATTTGATTGAAATTGCATATGTTTTTATAGACAGAGGTTTTTGCTATTGATAACATGGTCTATTCGTTAGATAGGTACTGGAAAACTAGTTCTAATTGTGAAGATCGAGCCAAAATTGCTTTTGACAAAAAATTAAAGCACTTCTTTGATTCATACGCAAACGCAAACGGCAAACGCCCACACTTGGCTAGTTTTAGCCAAGTGTGGGCCGTTTGCAGCAGTCATGAATATCAACGAAAGAAAATGACTGTTCAAGTTAGTGAGGTTATCGTCCACGACGCGAGTCCAAAGTAAGTACCGGGTTGCAAACTGGAATCACCAGTGAGTAGCCTGACACCGTACATGACGCGAATTATTAACGCGTTACTAACTAGTTTGTGATAGGTTGGGTCGAGTACGGACCGCCATTTGAAATTTAGGCTTTCTTACGTTTTTGCAGGTCAGTATGTTATATGTAGAACAAGCTATGATTCGCGACGGTAACAAAAATGTATTTACAATCATTAAATCATCAATACAACCATCTTAGTACATACATATAACCCTATTGCTTGATATTTCATATGAAATGGTCATTCAATGGGGTTATATGAACTTGGATTGAATTTCGCGGGCTACACTGGCGCTTCCCTCATAACTCCCTGTCTGCTAGGCAAGCCTATTAAGTTCGGTAACAATAGAAAAAGTAATTATTTCTCATTAGTTTTTTTTTTTTTTTTTTTTTTTTTCTTTATTAATAAGAACTAACGTTCTTAGTAATGGATTACAATCTAGCCTAACAGACTAATAAGTAATTTAACTCTAACTTAATATTTTACGAGATAGATTATGTTATAACTAAGAATAGTGTCAATTTGCACTTTTACACAGTTTCGTAGCACTTTCTTAGGGTCTGATAATTGATAAAACACTTTGTTCATGTGTTACATGTATAGCACCATTAGCACCGCACTATTATTCATTCACTATATAAATATTACACTAACTCAAATGGTTTAGTTCTCTTTAGCCTACGCACTAAGTCCGTGTTGTCTAGCAGCTGAATTGCCTCGACATTCACATGTCGGTGAAGTCTGTGTTCGTGGGCTTCAGCAAATTTTTGAATGATGGTGGTGACGAGTTCCATTTTAAGATCACGGTGGAGGTCGTCATTTCTAATGTACCATGGAGCATTTACAGCATCCCTGAGTACTTTATTTTGGAATTGTTGGATTATTTTAACGTTACTTCGTTTAGTACAGCCCCAAAGTTGGATGCCATACGTCCAAATTGGCATAAGAATATGCTTGTATATTATAATTTTATTATGTATTGATAGGCAGGATTTCCTTCCGAGTAACCAATACATACTTTTATAACGTATGTCGAGTTCCTGTCTTTTCTTTTTGACGTGAGCTTTCCAACGCAGTTTGGCATCAAGAGTTATGCCAAGGTATTTGGCTGTGTTAGCATAAGGCACTTGCATGCCGTTTATATAGATTGGGTGGTAATCACAGTGTTTGTTAGTGAAGTCAATATGAATTGATTTTGACTCATTCAGTTTGATCTTCCATTTTTGTGTCCAGTCATAAACTTTGTTCACAGCTAGTTGAACTTTTTCTGCTGCTTCTTTGTGGCTTGATCCGGTAGCCATAATAGCAGTGTCATCTGCAAAGGTCGCAATGGTGTTGTTTTCCAGCTCTGGGATGTCACATGTGTATAGCAAGTAGAGGAATGGGCCTAACACACTTCCTTGTGGCACCCCAGCTTTTATAGTTTTTAGTTCAGAATATGCATCTTCTTGCCTTATTCTAAACATTCTGTTACATAAATATGATTCTAAAATGTCTGCGAATTCTGGAGGTAGCATGTGTCTGAGTTTAAATACCAGACCCTCATGCCAAACTTTATCAAAAGCTTGCGCGACATCTAGGAATACGGTGGCGCAGACTTGCTTGTTTTCGAGTGTTCTTTCAATAATGTTAGTTATTCTGTGTACCTGGTCTATCGTAGAGTGTTTTTCTCTGAAGCCAAATTGATGGTTTGGTATTAGCTCCTTTCTCATTAGTGACAGTAAGTTGATGTCTTAAGTAGCGTCGTAGACAAAGGGCCTAAAGCAACAATTTATTTACAAACAAACCTGCTTATATTTACATTATTTGGAGTACAAAGTGTACGTGAAGAGATAAGTAATATAACAGGTCATAGCTTAATGGTACCCGCGTTGATAACGTCATGCTGATCTCGACTAATGATCGTGTTCTACATTATAACAGTATTGACCCGATGACCTTATCTATGCAATTCGATTACCATACAACTGAACGCTTACTCGCGTACTTCACTATCATGCGCCTTTTTTTTGCGCGGTGTAAATTCTCATAGACTTCTTCCATCGTCAGATAAATCGGCTATAAAACTTTTTTATAAAAAAAAATACAACAGACTTAAAAAAAAAACACTACAAGGAGAAAAATAACTTTAATTTCGGAAGTCGGTGTCGCTAGTTCCGCATTTTCGTTTTTTGACACCGACTTCCGAAATTTGTCATTTTTCTCCTTGGTGTTTATTTTTTTGGAAGTCAGTTTTTTTTAAGTTTTTATTTTTCACTTTTTAGTTGTACCTACCCCACACAAATTCGTATATACTTACAAGATTAGAGGTACCCCAATAACAACTTTGACAGAAATGAGGGTGTACCGTGGTAAACTGAACACATCTGCGTACCCGTTTAGAGGGTACAGTTATGGAATTGTATTCTGAATTAAAGAGATTATTATTATTATAAGCGATAGCAACCATAGCCCAACGGTTATATACGGAACTCTTCAATAAATGCCAGCAAATCAACGTTTGCTGGCATTTATTGAAGAGTTCCGTTGTCTGTCTCCGAAACTTATCACCAGATCTTGTAGAAATTTCAATGGAACCATTTGGGAAGTATACCCTTTCCAACAAAAAAAGAATTTTTCAAATCGGTTGGCAAGCGACGGAGTTATGCGCGAACAAACATAAACAAAAATAAAAAAAAATACAAACATCCGAATTGAGAACCTCCTCCTTTTTTAGAAGTTGGTTAAAAACCACCGCGGTGATCCACCGCTTATAGCCATCGAAAATCCTACTCAAAACTTCCCCACGGCATTTTCCCCATTCCTCCGTATCACGCTACGTACTTATTTCGTAAAAGTCTAACCGTGAAAACTTAGAGGTAAAGAGAGCTTGAAGTGAGTCGTCTAGTATCAATCTCTAGCATCAGGGGAATGACAGTGAGAATTCTACGTCTGATTATTTTAAATCGGATTGGTGATTAGAGAATATCAGTTCAAGTAACTTTAGGGGCATGAAGAACAGGGTGTAAAGTTCACTCATCCTCCATAGAAAAGGGAGGATCCTCCGACCAGACAGGTGTTGTGTCTGGCGGGCAATTGCCCAACGATTAATGTTGGGAAATTGTATCTATGCTAACTGCGCGGTAAACTCTGCTTGCGAGATGCAGGATTTGCGTGACGTCAGTATGACGCGTTGTTCGCATGTGGCGTTGTAGATACCGCTACATAACTATAGAGAATAATCTAAATAAGTTTTTTTTTTAGAAAAATTAATGATTTAAAAGTCTTACTTTTTCTTACAATGTTGGCATAAAGCTAAAAGAAAACAAGAAAATATTGAATGAATAACGCACCATAGATTCATGCTTAGCGCCATTGTAGATGGTGCGCCCTTGGAATTAAAATTTTCTTAAATTTTTAACAATTAACTATTCAGTGTCAGTGTGATTCGCGACCGTAACAAATAATTATGTATTTAAAGAACTTTAATTATTAAAATCATCAATACCACCCTCTTAGTTCATAAAACCCTACTGAATGACTAAATATTTGCATGCTATTTTCAGTAAAGTTCACGATTTTACTACCGACCTTGATGCAGTCGACTGTGGGGTTGGAATACATTAAGAATACATAGCTTTCAAGGTCGTGTTGCATCACATCAGGGGCTTAACTTCGATACAGAATAGTAGGTCAGTACCTACCGGTTTTATTTGCTACTATGATTAATGGAAGAAAAAGACATGCTGTATAAACATAAGCATCAGCCTATAATGTTCCCACTGCTGGGACACAGGCCTCCTCTCTGTGAAAGGGAGTGGGCCATAATCAACCACGCGTGGCCTGTGCGTGTTGGTAGATGTCACATGTCTTCGAATTTTTGGTTCTAGGACTGCCGATATACTCACGATGTTTCTTCTTTCATCGTCGAATCCTAGTGTAGAGCCAAGGAGACTTGCCTTACAACATCAAAAACAAATCTGCCATGAGCAGCCTATTACTACCAGAACAAAGCGTAGGCACCAGTAAAGTTAATACTAAACTTAGAAACTGTTTTAGTACTTCCCCAAACTTGGACGGCTAAGTTAGAAAGAAGGCCTATGAAATCTAAAAATATATCATAAATCATTCATATTATAGCGAACAAACTCTTGTCTTTAAGACAAAAATGAAATGTCTCGAATATATTAGGCACATCAGTGGCACACACTTACATCGAAAATCCTCCTCACTGCTACGATATTGTGGCGACATCTACATAGCCACTTGCAAACTACGCATCACACTGACGTCACGCAAAATGTTGCATCGCGCAAGCAGAGATTACCGCGCAACTAGCATATTCACAACGTCTCGACATCAATCATCGGGCAGTCCCCCCAGACAAAACACCCGTCTGGTCGTAGGATCCTTCCTTTTCTAAATGAGATGAGTGAACCCCTGTCCCTCATACGTCTGTGCATAAAGGCGCTGTAAATGTTCAAATTCTTACCACTTATATGCCTGTTGACTGTACTATAGCTGGTGCTCAAACGTGTCAAGAGGATTCCTTCAGATTTCTTTGGCATCTTCAATATTGTGTGACACCAAACGTTTTTTGGCGACAGGATTATAGATAAGTGTCCTCAATGTTATATTCTCGCTGAGGGGGCATCATTTTCAAGGAACTGTTTGTTCAAGCTTTCAAGTTAGTTGTTTAAGTAGGTTTTTGATGAGACAAATACGGTCTTTTCTCAGCTGTCATTTGAAACTTGACTGCTTAAAACTGTGAAAATTATGTATATACATTTTCTGTTAAAACTTTAATACCCAACTGAGCAACTACATACACAATAAAAACATCTCACACATGATTAAATTCGGCAACGACCAAAAATATACGCAGTGCATTTTTTTCAATTAACACAACAACAAAAATAACAATAAAACGACACGCAGATATGGACACAACCGCAGTTTCACTATAACATACATATTATACAATTTGTGTAAACGTTCATTTGAGCGACGTCCATTGAAAATTGAACTGCGACGCTTCATTAGGCTTCATCTCCCATTGTTCAGAGGCCTTGTCCGCAAGAGGTGAGGGAGGCCAAGTAATTCTGGTAATTTTGAGAGGAATTCCCGGTATGAAACCACCCCCGTTCGGGGGCATGCGGTGGCCATACGTCATGCCCGACACTCAGTAGCTATCCCACGGGGATAGAGCGGAAACATACAGTAATCCAACCGTTGAAATTATACGCCGACCTTCGAACAGAAATATCTTACTGAAACCTATCACGAACTGTGTCGTACGTGGGTCTGGTCGGTGTTTTGGCATTGAAAGAGCGTGATGTCTCGTCAATTACATCAGGAGCTGAGATATTTTAAAGATGAGATCTTGCTGATCTAAGGCTCTGTCTGTAACCTTACCTTGCTTCTTAGATCTCTATATATAACCTTCTTACTGTCTTCCTTTTCATCCTCAAACCTTAATTCAAAAATAACAAAAGAGAGCATTGCATGCACGTTTTCAGCTATCTCGAATCTTGATTGTATGAAGCGTCGCCTTGGAGCCGCTACCAAAGGTTACATTATATAACGCCATTAACAAAGTTCCCAATGGCAATGAAACAAAATGTAACAAGTGCAAACTTCCACTAGCAATTATAAGGTAGGTTAAGTTCAGTTCGGTTCGAGCACCGAAGTTTTCCTCCGAGGGTTTTTACCGAAGCCAGGTCTTCGTATGAATAATGTGGCGTACGAGTGCCAGCGAATATTATTTTTTCGCGGAGAATTTTGTAAAGAAATGGTTCCCCGTAGTGTTTTAGCTGAGCGTGGGATAAACGATTTCCTGGTACTTATATCTCTCAGCCTGAAAATTCTACGGAAATCTGTGTAGTGCTTTAGAATTCTGGGAATTGCTAAACGTTTTAGTGTTAGGAGATACTGTATTCTACGTAATGTTGTTAGCTATTGTTAGTTGCCGCATCCTCGCGTGGTATTATGTCATTATATCACAATCACATTTCGGTTTTTCTTCTTCGTTGACAAAAAAGGGTAATTTATTATGGCGTCTTCTCGAATCGTAATCGATGGATCCAATAGCGAGTTTTATTCGTAAAAGTACGCAGACAGACAAAAACGTAGCAGAATTAATCAAAGATATCTAGATTAATTGTCGTGGGTTTTTCTTTCTTACAAAACGTACTTAGCGAAGACGTTGTTTAATGCCAAAAAGTGCTAAGTCTAAAGAAATGTTTATGTATTTAATGCATTTAGTTTTAAAGGTCATTTTAATACACGTCCGTGCAAAGAAAATCCCCCAGATTGAGTCACCCACATGAATAAGTATTTATTGATCATGGCCCGCAGGCTGAACTACATATGTAGGTTGTGCGGGGGTTTCGGGCGATTGGCTTAAATTGAGATATACACTGCACTGTATGCATGTCGCGTACGTGAAACCGACCGCCTCTGTGGCGTTGGGAATCGATTCACTTTATCCAATTGTAATCACTTGAACTGAATCGTTCTTTTTAAAACCGCTAAATCACTGAAGTTTCGCCTCGATTGGTTTAGAGGAAAATGAAAATAACCATAAGATAAAACTATAGTTTTTATTAAGTAAAGATGAATATTTGAGATACTAGTACTCGTATAAATCTGTTGCGTTTTGTGTCTACACTTAGGTAATTAGTAACATGACGTTCCTTTGTTTTCGCTGAAATTGAAGGAGACAATGCGACGCTGCGTTGTCTATGCCGACGTACGGACGCGTTCGCTATGGTCAATGTTCTTACAGTTGACAATGACTGACTGAAAAATAAGCCGAAATGTTATGCTATGGAAAAAATTTAAGTAGAATCATATTGTTGGGGGCTCATTTCTACTTATAGTTAGTTACTTTTTAAGCGATTGTCCCTCAATGTAATCCGTAATGTGCTGTGTGGGTGAGTATGTGTCCGTGTGTGTGTGTTCTAGACGCTGTATTACCTACACACATGTAGGGATCCGAGCACCTGGGTAATTACGTAACACACTGATAGTAATAATGACTTTCATTTTGACAGTTCAACAACATTCATTGCGTTATTTGCATTGTTGAGCAGACAAATTTTTCGAATATGCAGCAATGGTTTAGCAAAATATCCTTCAAAATGATTCAGATTGTGATTGAAGTGTTACGCAATTACGCAGGTGCTATTTTTTTTAAATCGTTTATTTCCCAGAACGGAAACTATTTCAGAAAAGTTACATAGTAGATCGAATGATACCAGGATACCTTACCTATGTCATTAATAATTAAGCGGTAGCAATCAAGTAATTAATTTATGTTGAAATAAAGTTAAGGCAAGATTTTTTTTTTATTAAGTAAAACAAAGAAAATGTAAACTTCAAGAAAATATTTTCCAATATAAGGATGGCAAAAACTTCTTTCAACTGTGTTACAAGTACAACAAGTTACTAATAAAAAAATAATTGATCTCATTTACATAATTTTCCTTATTGCGCAACTGGGTAGGTTAGGTTAGGTAATTTATTGATTTAACCAACGTTTTTGTACATAGATACAGAAATTACAGGAAGCAAAGGAAAATAAAGAACTAGGAAAGGTACTCTTTCTCGTTGCATAGTCAATGACCATTCAAGTCATAGATAATTGATGGATTTTAAATTGACAAGGAAGGCTTGATAGATGGAAGGCTTGAGCTGGCATATCAAAGGAGGCTGATGAATGTTCAACCGTCTTAATCATTGCCAGTCAAAGGTTAATTTTTTTATTTAGTGAACATCCTCATAGATTTTACCCTTCGTTTAGTTTGTGATATCGGCAAAGATGTGTAACGGGAAGTACCCTATAGGTTTTGATTCCCTTGCGAATGTCAAAATATGCGGCATAAACGGAACAGAAACGCCCGTATATTTTGATTGCGTTGACTAAGTCAACGCAATCAAAATATACGGGCGTTCCTTAAGTTTGATTTTTTCACTACTTCAAAGGATTGCTGCATATATGGTATTAATTTTAACTTGATAATTCCACGCGTACCTGAGAAAAAGGGTCTTGACAGACGGACGGATAGACAGACGGACAACGAAGTGATCTTATAAGGGTTCAGTTTTTCCTTCTGAGGTACGGAACCCTAAAAAGATTTATTTTTAAGTAACTGGCTGCTCTCTAGCCACTGAACCACAGATACAACAATTTCATTCACTTTTCATGACCCATTTGCAGTATAAAAAGGAACGTATTTCCATTTTGATACGACACTAATGTATCGAATACGTGTTGTTAAACCTCGGGATTTTTAAAACTCTGTTAAACGACTGCGCCCGAAATACAGATGTTTAAACTGATTTATTTCTGTGGTTAACCCGTAATTGCCAAAATAAATACCTATATTTCCGAACAGATACGTACTTAAATATTGCTACGTTCAAATGACCGCTCACATAGCAAACACTGAGCGAACATATATACAAACTGTGTCATAAATATTCACTTAGGACACAAAAGAAAATTTTAATATACGATATCCATTTGTCAGTTTTATTTTATTGTCCTGATATTTAAGTACAGGACCTATGCTAACAAAATATATACCTACCTAGTTTATTGTAGACCTTTTTTTAAATACAGAATTTCAAATACTACCCATCTCTCCACTAGTCCAATGCTTACTCTAGGATGCATATCCGGTAGGCTCTTAAATCCTACCCTTTCCTACGGGCACGTCTTCCCTACAAAAACCGCGCCCCCCGGTCTACTTCTTGATATGCAATGGTGGCTGTAGCACCATGAACATGAGGCTACAGGAGCTAGTGCGAATCTTGGGGTTCATTCGATTAATCGAGTCTGGTCAAACCACGCTGGGATCGGTGCAATTCATTCATTCATTCATTCGTCGACTATTCTGCCAGCGTCACGTTGAGTACAGAAATATTAAATTGTCTAGCTGAAACGATCTCAAAAATAACGAGAATATACGTGGAAAGATATAAAAAAAATATCAGCTGCTTCTCAGTTCACAAATATATTTCCGACTCCTTAAAAAAATATATATATATATAAGAAAGAACCCTCTTGCGGAGGTAACCTTATAAAGAAATTAATGTAGTCATAATAAATTATTAGTATAACAATAGTTTATATAACAATAGTCCATAAAACATAATTTATTTATTGCACCTTCATCATTATAATTATTATTTTATTGGTATTAGTCAATGTTTTACTAAGCGGTTGCAACTAATATAAAATCAACCTATACCTGACTACCACAAAACAGTGTTTATCAGTTGTTTAGGCTAAACACCTTTTAATAAACACTCGTTCAACAAGTGTTTAAGTTTTTGTAGTAAGACCTTTAATGTTCCCACTGCTGGGACACAAGCCTCCTCTCTGTGAGAGGGAGTGGGCAGTAATCTAACATGCGGGGCCTGTGCGGGGTGGTAGAGGTCACAAATCTTCGAATTTTTGGTTCTAGGATATGCCGGTTTCCTCTCGATGTTTTTCCTCACCGTTTTGATTCTTTATAAAGAGACTATTTTAATATTTGCGGCAGAATTCTTTTGATTCCGTATTTAAGTTGAATATATCATTTCGCTGGCTCACTACCACACCAAGCGCTATCGTGCAAATCCTTCACCTTGTCTGTTTCCCGCCATTCTTCGTGACTGACAGATGACAGTAGTGACAGCAGCTACCTCCTCTTGTGTGAATGAGGTAGTGTTTACATCTATACTAATATTATAAAGAGGTAAAATTTGTTTGTTTGTGTGTATGTCCCTACATACATACAAACAAACCAGAAGATTAAATTACCCCTGGTAATCTCTAGAAGTACCAGTCGGAATCGAATAATTAAGTTGCATTTGATAGCCCAATTCATGAGGAAGGTTATAGGCTATATAACATGACGGTGCGACCAATAAGAGCGGAGCATCAATGGAAAATGTTGCATAAACGGGAAAAATGATTCCTTTTGAGAGCTTCCATTGCGTGCGCTGCGTAAACAGTTTAAGTAACGCAAAAATTATGTATGATGGAATTGTTCCTTAGTATTTTCTTGCTCACGAATACTTACATTGTAAAATGAAATATGAATAGCTAAATCTAAACCATAATAATCACAATTTAGGAATCCATTGTTTAGAAATCTGAAATTAGCAATGGAACTAAAAATACATGGAACTACTAACTAACTACATACGTAAAGATTAACGGGTTTATTTATAAACAATGATTAAAGTTAAGCGACGTTTTAGAATAGAATAGAAAACTTTTATTTCAGACAGGAGTCCATAGGGTTAGGTTAGGGTTTTAAACGTCAACAATATATGGTTAAACAGCTGCTAATCACTTAACTTTAAGCAACGTTTAAAATAATATATAAAGGGGAACATCACGCATTGAAGAGGTAGGCAGTGGTGTAAAGTGTCTCCACGTTCATTAGTTCCGTTTAAATTCCATAATTACTTGATAAAGGGCTGATTTTTCAATCGACAGATAATTTTTATTCGTGGAATAAAATTGACGTCTGGCAGTTTCTGTATGAAAGAACTGTCAAACATTTTAAATTATTCCTCCGATAAAATTATCTGGCGTTGGAAAAATAAGCCCTAATTGCCATGTAATAGGAGCGAGCTTTCGAGTCTACTTATCTATTTCCAACACAAAAAAAAAACATCAATCGACTTATTAACCATTCGCATAGCATTGAACGTGGATGGGAGACACAAAAGCTTTTTAAATTGTTTCTGTTAATACGACGTTCAACCAGTTAATTATTATGCCATTACCCGGGCTCAATTTCAGAGTTACGACTTCTACTGATTGATTATACTGGGGATCTGACCCAGCAACCCATCCTCTACAGTCGCGCCAACGGCCACTTGGCCACCTCGTCAAAATAGTTAGGTACAATTCAGGAATCTACAGTTTACAAAGCTGAAATTAGCAACGCAACCAAAATAAATGGAACTACAAACTAAATTAGCATAAGGCCCCTTGTACACATACAGTTTTCTTGCCGTGCATAACTACGGTTTATTCGCCGTGAATGCACGGTCATCAGTGTTGTATGGATCACTATGGAAGCTTGTTGACGGACACGTTTTTTCTCCGAAGCGGTTAATACGCGCCGCACCGTTAAAAAAACTGCCTATAATGTTTCCACTGCTGGGACACAGGCTCCTCTCCGTGAGATCCCTCTCACGTGGGCCGTAATCCACCACGCGGGCCCAGTGCGGGTTGGTAGATGTCACATGTCTTCGAATTTTTGGTTCTAGGATATGCCGATTTCCTCGCGATGTTTTTCTTCGCCGTTTTGAGAGCAGTGGTGATTAAATAATTTAAACAAAGTAAAGTGCCTGCTTGGGTTCGAACCTACGTCCTACTACACGTAAGTCGCTACCGTTACCACTGGGCCTCCACTGCTCTACAAAGGGCATGTACAAAGGGCCTAATCCTTTTATTGCCTGAACTACAATATTATTAACTCTAGCTTGTCCTACATGGAAAATTGCCATAATTCCATTAAACAAACACAAAAGTGAACACCTTTTATTCGGAACCACGTACGGAAGCCATTGGAAACTCATTGACGAAACCTTACCCGAAAGATTGTGTTCCACTTTTCACGACGCCGAAAGCCGAAAGCCTGTCAAAGCCTACATTATTTCTTTTGTTTCTTTCTTAGTAACAAAGTATTGAATTTCAAAAGCCTATTTTGTGGGTACAGTCACGAGCACCAATATGTCAACACTTGGCAACTTTCAATTGCGATTTTTTCGTGAAATAACGAATGCAACGTTGAAATACGACACATTATATAAACCTATGGGTTCGAAAATTCTATGTTCGTAACAACATAAAATTTCATTAAAAATAAAGGAGTAAATCGGTTTTGAAAAAAGCTGAGTGTATACATACTTTTGTTCGTGACTGTACCTGGTACAATGAATTGTATAGGTACATAACGTACCCTACTTGTGGCAATGAATTACAATACGAGTAATATACTTTTTAGTGCTACAAACAGTATAAGTACCGACAATTCGCTTTCTACTAGTGTTATTTACACGCGGTTTTAAGACTTGACAAAACTTTGAGATTTCTTTATTATAGGCATGTAAATAATTTAAATATTCATGTACTACACATAAACTTTCCGGAATAATTTCTGTAAACGATAGAGAAAACCGCAACAAAACCCTTTTCATAGTTTAGAAGCACAACGCGGTCACACAGACAAAAACGAAAATATACTTAAATTTATAATATGATGGTTATAGAAGTAGTATGATATCAATAATATAATATCTAACAACCAGTATGACATGTTTTTCTACCTTCATTGGAACTGTCACAATAATATTGATTCTGGAAATTCCATGCAATCTACGGTTTTACTAATATTATATAGATGGAGGCATGAATCCCCTGAAATTTTCCATGCCAGCCATAGAAAAACGGCGAATGTGGTTGAACTGTCAAAATGAATTCCTACTGCCAGTGTGTTACGCAATTACCCCGCTGGTCTCATCAAATGAATATAAACGTCAATGGGTGACGTGGAAAACTGTCAATGCAAATGAATATTCACAAATCATTCCACTCAGAGACTTGCGTTCAATCAACTCAGCCTATAATATTGCAGTCCACTGCTAGTCTCCCAGGCTGCGCCACAACACCCTGTCATCAACCTTCCGCATCCAGTCTGATGCGGGGTGCTGTCCTCTTTTCCCGAATCCTAGTGATCTTTATACGAAAAGAAAACCATTATCACACCAAAGATCTATAATTTTCGTATCAACCTGAGAATATTACAGTTCAACACGTCTCTCCCACACACTTTTTCTTACACTTTGCAAATCTGCTATCACACGTTCTGTATACAACTCAGTAGTGGGCACTCCACATAATATATTTTACAACACCCAAGGGAAGAATTCAGCTTCCTACGTGTGCTAAATGGCCAAGCTGAACGAACTCAAGTCTAAAGAATTTTTAGAAACGAGATTCTGATGTGCGAAGACGTATTATGATATTTAGGAATATACATATACTGTACGGTAATGACATATCAGTAGAGAAAGAAGTTGACAAAAGCCCTATAGAAGTAGTTAATAACACTGCACCCTAATTGCGTAACACACAATCAATCGGAATCTGAATCCGTTTGAAGCAAGTTGCTAATCCATTGCTTCATAAGTTCGAAAAATTTGCCGCTCAACACGTACCTAAATAACGCAATGAATGTTGTTGAACTGTCAAAATGAAACCGATTCCGATTGATCGTGTTTTACGTAATTAGGGTGCTGTTTGCAAAGACTCGTCCGAGAAACTTAACGTACCTAACCTACGTCATTTTCCATTCCAATTTCTACCACGCACCATTGCCCAGTTTTGTTTCGGTGCCTAATTCAGCAGCCTAATTGCGTAACACACGATCAATCATTATCTGAATGATTTTGAAGAATATTGCTTCATATGTTTAAAAAAATGATCTGCTCAACAACGTTAATAACGCAATTAATGTTGTTGAACTGTCAAAACGAAAGCCGGTGTCACGCAATTACCCCGCAGGGACATGAGACATTTCAGCTTCATCGGAAATCGTTGACTAGGCATCGACAAACACTAGTTTGGTACAGTCAACAGCAAAAGTAGATGATCAAAATCAGAAATTCAATACTAAATAACGGAGTTCGCGTCAGAACTATGTGGCGTCGAAGTGAATCAAAAGTATGTGATTGTAAATTATACCAAACATTTACTACTAGTACAGCTGCCATATAGCTGCGAACTCCGTTCATTAGTATTGAATTTCTGATTTTGATCATCTACTTTTGCTGTTGACTGTACAAAAAAGAAAAAGATGTCTTTAATATACATCGTTTTCTTCACGTTATCCATAAACTTTGGCAAACGCTTAGTATAGCTTTTACAAATCAAACGTAACAAAGGAAGTAGTACTTAAAAAGGCTTCGTTACAAAGATATTTGTAATTCATTTAATGAAATTTAATTGAGCTATGCAGTAATAAAGGGTCTTAATTTGGCCTATGTTGCCGCGTGCAATTAAAATGATAAATATATCAAATGCTTCGGTTAAGAGGCATGCATATATAGTATCTACACTATATAAGGAAGCATAACAAATTAACTTAATCGTAGATCGTTTACACGTCTCTTGTAATTGTATTGATTCGCTTTTAAACTTAATGTCGTACAAGGCTAACGAAGCATTACGTACCATACTAGGATGAAGAGCCGCATTCTCTGATTTGCTAATAGCAATACAAAGCGATCACTAAACTGTTTGACAAACTTAATGATCATAAGTTATGAATCTGTCACGACAGTTCATTGTATCAGTTAATCAGGGGCTCAGGTTTATGTGTGAGGGCCTCACATAAAAGAATAAGGAAATTTCTCGCCGCCTGGTCGACACTTCACGTGACTAGAGGGCTGTCGTTCTTTGGCTAAGAATTAGCATTGCCATTCAATGTGGTAATGCAGTCAGTCTTCTGGGCACGTTTCCGGATGATAGCGATGCGGACGAGTACTTCGACGCCTAATGTCCTTTTGTTTTTGTATTTATTTGTATAGTTAGTCATTTAATTTAGTAATCGTTATATATACAAGAAGACAGTTGGTTCTAATAACTACGAGCTTAAGGTATATTTTTATATTGATCTCATTAAATGACAATTGAGACTACTTCAAAAATAAAATGCACGCAATGATCAAAGAAAGACACAGGTGTAGTTTTATTTCCGGACAGTTTTAGAGAAGCGGTGCTATTATTGCAAGATATTTGAAGAAAAGCATAATATATGTTCAGCGTTGTAGATGACCCCTTAATAATAAAAGTAAACACGATGCGACTGGCGGCTACTTATCGAGTCGTGAAAATACCTACTTTCAGTAGAGTGAAACGGTATCAAAATGAATTTACACAGTTATTTGCAAATAGTGTCTAGACTTGTGATGCGTACGGTCTACATAATTATATTTTCTGCAAAGCTAGTTGCAATGACAACTCATTCATGCTTTTTGTTGACTCGAGCGGTACTGTGTACTCCACGATTCCCTTGTAGAATTTGCTTTCCGTTTTTCTTAATAACTGCTCCTTGCTCAATCAGCTCCTCAATTTCCGGTTCAGCCCTCACACACAGCTTTCAGATATGGTGCAAGGAAGACTTTAGTCAAATAGGGTTCAAACTATCATGGCTCGTTTACAACATGGTAACCTACTGCCATCTTCGGCAAGTCACTCCGGCTGCAATAGTCGTCAAAGGACAAGAGTAACGCTGTTTACTCTGAGTTGGCTAGCGAAGTCGACCTGGGAGGCAATTCTCGTAATTTTAAGATCGTTCACAGTCTGATCTCAGTCTCAATCTGTCAAAAATACAATAATAATAATAATAATATCCCTGGACATTTCACACAGCGCCATCTAGTCCCAAGCTAAGCAACCTAATGATTGTGTAAATACAAAATACCTCTAATTTCCCTACATTTTGCAAAAAAATTTTGACATTTGTTTGACACCGAGATGATACTGCGACTAGATTTTGAAACGTTTTAAATTACGAGAATTCGCCTTTTGGTGTAAGCAAGCCTTTTGGCGGGGAATAACTCAAGTGCCTGAAACCACTGACAGCTGACTGGTCCTGGTGTCATAATAGTTTTCTTATGTTTTTATATTTTTGTCTCCAGATGCGAGGATGGTGGAGGCGGCGCGGCGACAGGCACGGGCGGGCGCGCGGCGTCGCTGCGGCTCGCCAACGGGCGGGTTGCGGCGCAGTCGGCGGAGCAGCTGCCGCACTCGCCAGCCGACTGCGCGTCCGTGCGCATTTCCATGGACAACACCAACACCTGCTGCACCGACTCGCTCGTCACCGCCCTCGACGACGAGACATTGCTGCTAGGTAAGGAATAATCATTTATCTTAAGTAGAACGAAATTTGACCCCTGCCATCTATGGATCCTACAAACAGTTTGGTAAAATCTTCGAAATAAAATTTCGTATGGAAGACTGGCCGCATCATACGCTGGAGGCCACACTAACCAAAAACATTACACTCCTTCTGGGCTCCGCCAAAGTCGGGTTTCAATTGCGTATGGTTTTTTTATTTCACTGGTGACTGTACAATTGGCATCATGTGGTTTGTTGTCCCAGTCGACCAATTCAAGAAATGCTACATGGTGAGTGGGCCTGCAGTCCCAGTTTCAAGTATTGTACTCGTAGGGTATCTATATGCAACTACTTTCTTGATACCAATACGTTATTTAGTTTTATCATAAGCCCATATCTCAGCTGTTAATTTAGGTACCCCGCCATTTTGATCAACATAAGGACATTACGTAGCTTGTTGAATGACGTGTACTTGTTACTGAAGCTACGGAAGCTGGTCGTTGTCTTGGCATTCTTCTTGAACAGCAAATACTCGTGCTGTAATACAAGATAAAATAAAATTGCTTTACTTAGCCTGATAGAATTAACTTCAGTTAAAACAACAGCGCCTTAATAAATAGGTACTCGTAATGCAAAACGTGGCAAAAGTTTTCTCTTGGTACTCGAAAAAGTTCCATATTAAAAAAAAACAATCAGGGGTTTACCACAGGTATTCCAGGTGTTGTGTTAGTTCACACACTGACACAATTCAAAGAGGAACAAATTTTTTTTAAAGTAATGTGTCGGAGAGCAGTTCGACCCAGTTCGAATTTCTATTTGAACTGCATAAAAACGCATGACTCATGCAGATGCCTCGTTGCGTCTGCTAAGCTCTGTCACTCGCTAATACAGTCGTGCCGGTATGTCACCCTCTTTATTGGCTAGAAGGGCAGGCAGATTTAACTCAAGTGCCAGTGCCTGCGACCTCCCGAAGTATGCAAAGGTCGAACACGTTGGCACTTGGCTCTTTGCACAATACTATATACTATTACAGACGTATGCAGTTCAACCCCGTACGTAATTGTCTTGACCCATTTAGTATTATTTTCTCCTATGCATGACGTCATGAGATGGTTCAGTATTGGTAATATTTAAATACCGCTGGAGACTAGGCACTCGACCGCGACTTACTTGTTTGTAGGTCATAAGGTTCGAATCTAGACACGCGCTTTAATTTGTGTAAATTATTTAATTATGATCACGATGTTTTCCCTCACCGTTATGAGAGCAGTACTCTCATAACGGTGAGGGAAAACATCGTGAGGAAACCGGCAGTCCTAGAACCAAAAATTCGAACACATGTGACATCTACCAACCTAACCCAAATATCATAACAATATCGTTAACCATAACAATTAATTAAACGCAAAAAACAAAGCTATCAAGTTATCGTGCTTATTACTACAGGCGAAGAACTTGGTGGCCTCGGTGGTTAAAACGGTCCCCATTGACGTATGAAACTCCAAACCACAATCTACTAAGAACTAAGTAGATACCTGCACCTACCGACTAAATAAAAAAACCCGAAAGCACTTTACCTGACACGAGTATCAAAACCCTGACCTCAAGAAAACAGCTATCCTTGCGGTCACTAAACCAATGAGGCACTAACGGCTCTATTTCTTCTAAAAACAAAATTAGTTTTTAGGGCGTTTCCGGAATCCCAGTAACTCATAAAAAAAGTTTCAACGTTCCAGTTACTACGTTATTTCGGTAACCGAATCAATAGCAAAAACACATAGGAATTCTTACATCGGAACTGAAACCGCTGACTCATTGATAAAGCCATCTGCGTCAGGGTCATTGACAGAACGACTGGAGAGAATTTAGCATGGAAACCTCAGATTTCTAGGAGAAACCCTGAAGGTCGTAGACACAGTGCTAGGTGCTTCGGTGCTGATGCTACGCTGCGTTCTAGCTGGCATTATACATAATCAGCATATAACGTTCCCACTGCTGGGACACAGGCCTCCTCTCGGTGAGAGGGAGTGGGCCGTAATCCAACACGCGGGCACAGTGTGTGGTGGCAAATCATCGCTTGGTTTTACTATTTCAAATGGCAAGTGGCCATTTCACACAGGCGCTTGATGCGAAGCTGCATGTCTTTTTTGTAATTTCGAGATACGTCAGGTACGTTATACGTTACGTACGCTGCCAGCTCCTAGCAGTGTTGTTGTATAATAAGGGATGGTTGTCAGTAATATTATGGTTGGAAGAATTTATATAACTATTCAGTTGAAAAATTATAGTGATAGTAATTTATTTCAACACGTTTCATCAGTGAAGTCTCGACCCCTGAACTAGAACAGCCTGTATGATAAGGGTCGAGGAGTTACATGGATCAGCATAAGAAGGCTTAGACTAAATACAATTAAGCAAAAAAGAAATAAAAAGAAAAATTTATAGAAAAAAAAAAAAAAAAAAAATTATGAACCAAAAAAAAATTATATGCGCATAATACAGAAAATTCATTATGTCAGACAACAACGTACACACATAAACTCACCCCTTTTCCCCAATAACAAGGCAGACCACGTCATAATATAAATATGTTAAATATAAACATACTTTTTCGTAGCCAGTGGCGTAAATGCGTAACACACTATCAGCAGACAGCGTTTTGACAGTTCAACAACATTCATTGCGTTATTTACGTTGTTGAGCAGAAACATTTTTCGAACACATGCAATGCATGAACACAGCAATGGATTAGCAATATCCTTAAAAATGATTCAGATTGAGATTTATAGTGTGTTACGTAATTAGGGTGCAGTACGATTATAATATGATACGATACTTTAACACATTGTGTGGCCGGCCTTAGTGTTTATACATAGATAAGCTGTGTCAATAACGGACCTAGGAAACCCACATATAAGTTACTGTCAGTTGCCAGCAGTAAGGTCGATACAAAACTGCGTATCCTGTGCAGGCAGATTCTATTTAGATCGAAACTAGTATGATCCTCATCGTCTCAGGCTCTCAGCTCTATTGCCCTACCGATCAGTTTGTCGGTAAATTACCTTGCCACTTTGTGCTCCGGGTTTCTCAACGAAAGATGCATGCTAGTCACTTGTTTATGGACTATTTATACTCCATTCGGAATAAGATTAGATATTTAAACAAACCTTTTTTACAGTCCGTTCAACCGATTTTGACTTCTATTGCGTAGGTGACGTGACAAATGGCAGCTGCAGTAAATAGTTGGTATTGTAACCACTCTTTTGCTTTGAATGCCATCCTTATGCCTACGGCATAGAAGTTAAAATCGGTTGAACGGACTGTAAAAAAGGTTTGTTTAAATGACTAATCTTATTCCGAATGGAGTGTAAGGTGACATGAAAGTGCCTGAAATCCCAATCACCATGATCGAAAACATAGAATGTAGTTGGTATGGCCGAAATTGGTTAGGTTATCATCATCTGCCTAGCCTTTTCCCAACTATGTTGGGGTCGGCTTTCAGTCTAACCGGATACAGCTGAATACCAGTATTTTACATGGAGCGACTGCCTATCTCACCTCCACAACCCAGTTACTGGGTAATACGATACCCCTTGGTAAGACTGGTTATCAGACTTTCGGGCTTCTGATTACCCGTAACGACTGTCAAAGATCCACGAATGACAGCCGGGACCAACGGCTTAACGTGCTTTCCGAGGCACGGAGGGGTCTCGGTATGTAAAGATGGTCACCCATCCACAGACCAACCGCGGCAAGCGCAGCTTAACCTGACCGATCGACCTGTACGGCTGTTATTATTTAGCCACGGGCCCCCTCTCGAAATTGGTTAGGTTATCATCCTTGCTATTTAGAAGAGACTAAGAAAATAAAAGGGAGAGATTGCGATAAAATTGATGATTGATGCGGATGATGTCAAATATTTTGGAAAGACATCGACTTTCAAAACTGTTCCATATCTTCATAATAATATTATACTTTTTGAAGTCAGTATTTTAAGTCCCCCAGTCACGTTTCCATAACAACCACAATTCGTCTTGATCTCTTTTTTTATATTTCGCCGCTGGCCGCTAGGCACCACTCAATCAAGAGCCTATATACTGCCCTAAGTATTTGTTCTTTCGAAGACAAAATGAAACGACAATCTTTCACACTTAAGATGGCAGATACTGATTCTTTTGAATCGAGTTACCAAGACTATGTAACGTAATGCCTATGCTTTTGAACTTGAACAATGATGTACAGTCACCAAAAGAGATAAGTAACCGGCCGTCGGATATAGTTAAAGTTTAGTAAGAAACTGATGGATGTTTTCGAATGAAATTTAATTTGAGAAAAGAACTGTTTGTATTCTATTCATTAAATTAATTTTATTCGAAAACATCTATCGATTTCTTACTAAACGTTAACTATATCCAACGGCTCTGGTTACTTATCTCCTTTGGTGATCGTACATTACAGAATAAGTACTACCCCGTGCGTCATTCTAGTTGTATTATTTAATTTATATATACCTAACTGAAAGTAAAAGTAATTCGTATTAGTCATTATGGGAAGTACCTACTCATCAGTTACTCAGCAAGTGAGTACCGGATTGACGAACCAAAATACCCAACGCAACGTAACAAAGGCTGCATGAATCGATTATATAAGAAAGGTTACAAAAATGTTTGCTTAAACCGAGTAAAAGGTCACCGTTCCAACTTCCGTCTGCAGTTTGAGCTTTTGCCGGCGCGAGTGAATCACAGAAATGCCGGCGGAACATCATAACGCCCCGGAACTCGGTCGCCAATCACAATTTAATTTTTTCCAACACACACATACACCGGAACCTCACTGGAAAAACAAGTGTAAAGCGAAGATTCGGCCCGCGATGGCAACACGCGCGGATGTAAAGCACATTTCCTGAAACAATTAAGGCGCACCAACATTAATATTGCAAAGTTGACGCCGCTCTCCATCCGGACAGTTAAACATTCAGAGGTACTGCTCCCTCCCTCTCTCTCCAAACGATCGAAGAAAATTCTGATAGGAATTTGGCTCAGATAGTAAACACAACGATGGGAAGCTCTAGGGAAAACCGCGAGAATTAGATCGAGCTGTACCAATCACTGTAACGCGAGCACATTACTGAGTGGGCATCGAGGAAAATAACCGTGCTTCGTGCTTCACGTCATTACAATGTTGTATGTTTATTATCGACTAATTGAGTCCGCCATAGAATTTTGTCATTCTTGTAAGTTTTAAAAGCAGCCCAATTTAGCTAGTAACAAGTGTAATCTTCCAATTAGCAATAGTTCCAGCTTTAATTATCCGCACTTAACGTGCGTGTAATTGGTGCAATTTGTTGTTTGGCATTGTATTGAAATTCGGTGGCGGGTTGTTTGGGCAGGAGACTATCGCGGCTATCGCGATCGCGGCTATCGGCTATCAAGCAGTTAGCATTGACCATGAATGTTGGGCATGTGAGATGTGCGGGCACAGCGCTCAGGAGGCGAGGCGCGCATGGCGGCATGCTCGCTTCCGCGGCCGTGTGGCGACTCGCTCCGAGCAATGAGCAGTCCTCCGCCGCCCAGTCGAGCGCGATGACATGCCGCGCTCAACCCCCCACGACTAAAGCTCCTTACATACGCGAAACAAGCTCGCCGACAATCCAATAAAAAAAACAAATCGTGTATCGCGTGTGCAGTGATAAATATCAAAGGATTGGTTTCAACGTGAACGAAATAACTCAAGAAAAATGTCGCGAAGGGGATTTTGTCACGTTCGTAGATAATTTGAATTTCAGTGTCAAAGCTTATAAATGTTGTACATGTTTAAATGTTCGGGTTTGTTTTGTCTCGTCAGCTGGGGTCTAAGGGACTAACAATGAAATTGAATGTTAAAATTTATGAATTCATGGGGAACAATTATATAGGTAATATTGTTCAATTCTCTGATACAAATATTACAGTGTAAATAAAGACTCGACAATTCAACCAAGTATTAATTAAGATGATAAAACTAATTAAACTTAGCTAAATATCCTATTTTGTTCTCAACGACGAAAAACAATCCGGAAAAAAAATTTCTTCAGTGAAATAAAAATTGAGTTCAAAATAGGATGTGCTGCCTCAGCAAAATAAACAAATTAAACCAATGTAATAAAAATAAGCTTCAAAGTAATTTTTGTAACGACGTTATCGCATGTCCTAACCTTGTGTAACAACGCTAAATGTCACATTTATCAACATTGAAAAAAATATCATTCATCACTGAAACCACAGAAAAGGAGAATACTAACAGAAATAAATGTAAAAGTGGGTTAACACATAGTTCGTGCTTAGTGCCAAACGGATTGCCACACCATCGGCATCGCTGCATCGCTCTCCGATTGTTGCGATACTGAGAATAGAAGACATTCCCCCAAATATATCACTGATATTAATAAAGTACCATTAACTTTTCTAATGTGAACTACTAACCTAGATATTAAATCTTAAACCGACAAAAATGTATGAAAAAGTTTGCGGTGCAAGTTACAAGAAAATACTGAAAGATAAACTAAGGAAATAGGTAGGAGTTTAAAACAAACCGACACATATTTGAATACTTAAAACAATATTTACAATAAAATATAGGTTACCTATATCAATACGCCAAACCACGGTGCGCACAGACGTAAAGAAAAACAAATTATAACAATTAACTTCCATAAAGTGTACCTAGAGATCGCAAATAATAAATTGACTCCACCACAGTACAAAGTTCTCGAATTCCAGAAATACCACAGATGTTAAATTAGCTGCGTAGAGAATCAAAACAACGTGCAATAACAACCAGCAATATTTGTAAGCACTATGTAACGCGTGTGGAAGACGATCGCAATCCTATCGTGATTACCCTCAAGAGTGCCCCGGAGCAGCTGGCACACTTGATATCGGCCTCACCCGATACCCCAGTTCAATTGATATAATCCAAGATTCCGAACTACCAACACATATTGCTTACAACCACTTGAGTCTTGACATGGCAAGTATATTATTTACCATTCGAAGTCACGTGGAGAGAACGTAGCACGATGACGATTAATTCATGTTTATTAAACAAATTAACGATACTAGTGTGGCATTAGATACGCGACGACTAATTGCCGACGGAGAACAGTGAAGTGACGATGAGAAAAAAACCTCTTAAACTATATTGCGAAAGGTTGAAACCATGAAACCGGAACGGTATCGACGCCGGAATTATTGTGACGTTGCGATGGTAAAAACGTAATTTCTGTCAATTAAGTTGGAATTGGGAATAGTTTACACTCAGCGACGCGAATCAATTGTCTCCAACGTAACAGTACTACTGATACAAGATACAAACTTTAAGAAACTAGTTAAAAATACGATTTTTCGGTTTTGTAAGACGATGAATGAAAACAACGTTCACAATAGATTCAATTGATTTCCTATAAAGTTTGTTCAGTGCTACTGTAATAACGCCTACACACGTCTAATTTAACGCCTACACTAAAATGACGGAGTCCTTCCCTGAGATTAACAGCTATACATTCGCCTTCGACAAATTCTCCATCGTCAAACTGATTCAGTCCATTGTTGATTTTTCTCACATATTACGGAGCATTTAATTCACAGCTTGCGTCACTGCCTCTACCATCTGAATCTATATAATTATTTTTATAGACACAAAAATGTTGTTCAACTTTATCCAATGAATCTTGTAAAATAATTTACAAGAATTTTCCAATGAAACTAACCATGGTAATAAATACATCACACAGAAGATAATATATTCCAGTGGTGTCATGTTAAGTTGATTCGGCGTCAAACTGTTTGCATGCCAATAAATGGTGAATGAGCGTCAGTCAGGAACCACAATTTGTAAATGACGTGGAGCGAGGCTTGACCGAATTCTGTTATGAGAATGAGAAGCTTAGTCGTCCCAATAATTGTGAAATGACAAACGTCCTCTTATCAGATAGACATAACAAAACAGCTGTATACGAATAGTTTGTACTAGCGTCATTCACTGCATTCATTCACATGGACAATAGAAATTGTGTCTGGATCAATTCATTTGTGCAATGGGCGTGCGCTATGAAAATACGGGCTGGTTAACTCCGTGTGAAAACACAGAATTTTGGGTCATGTTGCATTGAATTTTTTCATAGGTTCGAAATGTTTTTGAATGGTTCAAAGAGTTCATCATCATGGAGGATAAAAAATCCAATTCAAAAGAAAAATCGGTCGCCAATTCTAATAAAATTCGTGATCATCATGACGCGTTCACGATCTTAATTAAAATGTAAATTGTAGTGCATGTGTAGAATGGGAAGCATATCTCACAGGCCGTTTGTGAACAGCATTTGTAACAAGAATCCGATGCTATATTCTATGTTCCAGAATTAATGGAAAATTATCTTTGCTTTAGTAAATCCAAAACCTTATCTGAAATAGTGATACTTATATCGATGAAATTTTAAATACATTATATTCGACTTCTTATAATCTAATAGTCCAAATAATCTCTGAAGCTCAATCAAATTCAGAGATTGACCAGAAAAGCAAATTAAAGCATTTTTTGCTAATAAAAGTCATCGGCGATAATTGAATAGACAGAGCGGCGCTTAGCGTTTTTATACTAAAGCCAATTAATACAATTCACCCATTAGGCATCTGATCTCTATTGATATCAGGATTGATATCTAACATTAGCTAGATATGAGTCGTAGACTTAACGCCGCGTCGGATTTCATATTTTGACAGTTGACGACTTTATTCTTTGTAATTTATTGAACGCGTGCAGTAACTGTTAAAACTACAATTTATTACTCAGCTGTTCTTTTGTTTGTTGTAGCGTTTTTTAAAGGATTTTTATAACACACTTTTTGGAATACTTTCAGAGGTGATAATCCAACGTCCTTTTTGTGTTACGACGATCTTTGTCTATGGTTTAAAAAAGTAAATGTCACTTTGAGCCATTATTTGCTTAGCTGAGTCTCGCATATTTTAATGCGTTACTTCATTAGTATTCATTATTATGTAAAGAATTGAATACACTTCTTAATTTACATAAGTAAACAATAAAATCCATCAAACAGTAGTTTGAATTCGAACGCGAGTATTCGTATAATTAATATTACGGTAATGGTTTGATTTTGGGTATAAAGATGCTATCACTATAATCGTTGACTTGTTATTTTAATTTGATTGGTCGTTATCAAGGCATGAGTAAGAATCATCGCGACCTATCGAACCACGTGCAGCGAGTCCGCGACCGGTTTCCTGTAGTTTTAATATATTCGTTGTTTATGTATAAAACTAAGTAATAAAATTAAGTCAGTTCTGTTTATATGTCAGTTTTATTTTAACCTCACAGCAAGTATGTTGTGTTTATGTGACGTCACATTTGTTCGCGTAAAAGTTTGGTGTTTTATATTATTTTCGCGCAAGAGTTGACAAATATGGACCTTTTGAAGCGGATTGGTACGTCTCTTCGTGCAGCCATGAGGAACGCTGTTTATTTACCGCGCCTCCTCAGGACTGACGGCAAATATACGACAAGTAAGCTCTATTTCGGTTGTTCGGATATTCGGATACTTAATCTAATTTCGATAAACTAGTCTCAAGTTATACTCGTATGTGTAAGAAAACTACGTGTTTCGTATAAAATAATAATTTTATAGGGTTATTGTCTAACATTGTGTCAATTAGATACAGTTGCGGTAGGTACTAAAAGTGTTGGTGTTTGTTTCGAATGATATACTTTCAACTGGTGCATTACAATTTTCGATATACATACATATAAAATTACTGCGCTCTTATAAAATTATTTACCTTGATCGATTATAGTGACAGTGAAGTATTTAAAGACCCAACGTTGTTATTTTTTTAAATATTTTTAACTAACTCCTGCAAGTAATTGACAGTCCGAAGTTAACACGGTTACCGCGTTATTAAATGTATGTCGCGCATATACATATGTCTGTTCCAACTTTTGTTAAAGAAAAATGACTAGAAAGAGAAAATACAAGAAAACGACAGAATTATTCGATTTTCTGAATTTAACAAGGCTATTGAATAATCATAAAACGTATCTCCTACTCCAAAATAAGATAAAAACGGTGCGAACCGAACAGAATTTATCCGCCTCATACATGAACACGAACAAAAATTACTGAGTAAACATTCGTAGGAAAAACGTGAAATAAACGCTGAAAAATGACATCAGCTCAATAAAATAATAATACGCTTCAACGTTTTGATTCGTATTCCTCATTCAATTCGGCTCTTTTGTTTCTAAATTAAAATTATATTTCCATATTTTGAGGAACGCGTGAAATAAGGAACGCTGCTGATGATAAACACATTGTCATTATTAAATAACACCGTTAAAATGTTAAATATACATTGCTTCCGCATTTGTCTGTTTCAGTAGGTAATAAATTTATTTTTATCTAAATCCCTGCCTATACTTAAATATGTTGGTCGAATACGTTCAATGACCCACGATGACACAGACAACAAAATGTGACAGTTTGGTTTCAAATTCAGAATTGTAAAAAAAAATACTCAGTCCCGTCAGTTCCTTTTCTCCGAATTCTGTATATCCAGCCAGCAGCAAAAACCAAAACGACTAGAGGGCCACATGTGTTGCCTGACGCCAAAAAACTGGCATGTTTTCACACTAGATCTGTTTTCATTCTCTCCACTAGAAAAACTACAGCTGGAGGCTGAATCGCTCTATTTCTCAAATGATATTTTGACAAATAGGTCTGTTGTGGAATTTTCTCAATCGAATATTTATAAGTTTTTAAATTTTATTCGATCGTTGCTATTAAAATATGGACTTATCTACTTCAGATTTTATTACAACTATCGAATCGTAAAATCGCGCCTGGGAATTCTTTATATCTATTTTAAAATAACCAATTCACCTACCAGACCGATAACACCCTAGATGTGGCAATTACATCCAGATTTTCACTTTATTCTATAACTCCAACCTGGCCGTTTGGCTGCAAAAATAAACATTTGCTAGATAAAACAAATGTACAGCCAGATAAATTGCGGGAAATGGCAACAACATTTATTGTAGAAACAAGCAATTTCCGTGCCAATCGCCACACTGACCCACGTTCGAATTCACCAGCAATTAATCGATTCGTTGGACACTAGGCTGAAAACTGTATAGGCGATGGCTCAGGCCTGGAACTCGAGCGAAACAAAGGACTAGCTAGACCAACAAATAAACGTAGGCGGCCCATAGCTAACCATTGTGTACACAATGTTCACAGAATTGATTTCAAACGTCTTATCGCTGTCGACCTTTCAGCTCAAGTTGCGTATTTCGTCACAGTTTGCTTATCCACAATCAATGGCTACGTTACTGAGACACGTGTTCCTTCATGTGAGTTAAATAGTTAGGCCTAAGCGTTACGTAATCAAGTAGCCTCTTGGTGAAAATTCCTCACATATTTCAACAATGATTTCTCACACTCTACAATATTATTAGAATTAAAAGTACTAGTTTTAATGCGATCACGCGTCTCTTACATTATTCTCAACACAAACAATTGAAAATTGGCGGTCAAAGTTTTATTTCGTTCTCCTAAATTATCACTATCACACCATTTGCGATTCAAATCAGTTCCTGCCACGCATTCATTCATTCATCTAATTTCATTCGCTACAGTGGTCACAGCACTTACAGCTGCTAAAGCGTTGATATTGTTCTGCAGTCTAAGCGGTTTTAACATATTATCATGTTCATATTAACCGCCTCTTAACCTCTCTACATCGTGCAGTTCTTTTGAAACGGTCAACTCGATATTATTACCGCCGCCGGTCATTATAAGTGACATGGAAAGAGCTTGCTCGCCTTCACCGACTACAATAATTACGATCGATTCTTATGTACATATTATTGAGATTTTATTCGAGAACTATTTAGAAGCTTCTAATTTCTTCCGTAGTATGACTATATGAGTAGGTATGTTGTGTTTTTGCATTAGACCAAAGTGAAAGTGCTCTCGATCAATACTATGTTTAAGATGACGGGCATGTCGCACTTACCGCGTCTGCTAAATAATCTTAAATGCAATATGTGGAACTAGTTTGAGTGACATTGAAAAGGACGATATCTTTCTACGCCCTTGACGGCATTCGTGCACGTTGTGTTTGGCCGAGGCTCTGACATAATATTGTCGTTGTGATTCGAGGAATCGGAACTATTAGAATGCATTGAATGATATAGCATTGTTCTGTTCTAGAAATTGGATGGTAAAGCTGTTCACGCACTGGCGAAGTAACATTATAAAAGTTATTTTTTCCACACCTAGCTTCTGGTAGCACCACATCACAACGCTCATCTAATGTTTATTTTCTGTGTTAGAGTGTTTACCCAGGCTCCCAGGCCGTAACGATCGACAATTTTCGAACACTTAGGTACAGTGCAAAGTTTTTATTATGTTGCAAATTGTCTGACAGTCGTGAAGAATTTGACTGATAGCTTTCGTTCCGTGTGACAGCGCTAACGCCACTACCATCCGCCTACATCTACATTGTCCGCACGTCAACGCTCGGCAATGCTCGACAATACTCGGACGTATTTGCCGAGCCTTGATCTTAGCACCGACGGACGTAATGTGATTGCACGATGTCTGTCAAGTTCGTGTTTGTCGTTTTGGAATGGTTCGGATTTGTTTGCTATTGTTATTGTCTTCCTAATCATTGCCAGATTTACTTTTTCATTTCATTCGTATTTCTTCTTTAGTCAAAAGTCTAGAACTATCTATATATACTGCAACGGTCACATTTTCTTTTGTTTTCGAATAAACAATTAAATATGTGGAACAACATTCTAAAACTGTTTCAAACGCTCAGGGGGCTTACCATCAGAATGCGTATTCTCGTAATTTAAAACGTTTAAAATCTAGTCGCAGTCTCATCTCGGCGACAATCAAATGTCAAAAACTTGTCAAAATGTAGGGAAATTAGAGATATTTTTGACATATTGAGGCTAGGATCAGACTGTGAAAGTTCTTATAATTACGAGAATTGCCCCTCAGCTCTTATAGCAGGTCAGAAGTTGAACTGCACTGCTTTTTTGTTCTATGACTAAGTACAAAAAAGCAGTGCAGTTCCACTTCTGTCCTGCTATAAGAGCTGATGGTAAGCCCTCACTACACGCGAGATGCGAGTCACTTCAGAATAAATCATTAAACTTTCATAAACTTGTAATTGACGTAATATCAGCCAGTGAATTAGCTGTATACATAATATTATAAATCAGTACACTATAACACATGACAGTGTAAACAGCTGTTTTATTCTTTGTCTATTTTTCAAGGCCATCTCTGAAACTGTTGACCCTGTGAAGTTACTGAATCTGAAACAACAGGCTTTTTTTACCATTGTTTGTTAGTTTCCGGAAAAATTACGAATGCACGCAGACAACGGAAGATGATGGCTAATCTATTAAAGTTACAAATAAAATAAAACTGCGAAAAATCTAAATAGCTTATCATCTATTGTTTGGTCAATAGATAATTATGATACTGGCTGTTGATTATTAATGCCTGGCATTAAGTTTGCCTCTGTACATTTGTGTGCTTAGAGTCTTACTTCCTATACTATATTACTAATATCATAAACGCGAAAGTTTGTGAGGATGTTTGTTTGTTTGTTACTCTCTCACGCAAAAACTACTCAACGGATTTAGATGAAATTTGGCACACAGATAGTTTATAACCAGGATTAACACATATTATACTTTTCATGTCAATATTCCCACGGGATCGAAACTTATGTGGGTGAAACCGCGGGGCGCTGCTAGTATTAAATAAAAAACTTGAGAGTAATTGTCCTATCGCAGGTATGCTGGAAGAGATTTCTTATGAAATAAGCATCCTCTGTACCTATTTTTCTGTTCTGTTTTTCTTGTCTTTTTATATGTGTGTACCTACATAAATGGTTAATAAAAATGTTCACTGATGAACTATCTCTTATGTCTTTCGGTAACTTATTATATAGCTGCGCTCCCTCAAACTAAATAGTTTTCATTTGAGTGGACCAGTACAGTCAGTGAAAGCATTTGTCAGTAATCGTTAGCTCAACTCAAACTTGAGCATAATAAATGTTTACCTATCAATTTGTAGTAAGAACAGGGCCCGTATTCCCGTAATTTAAAACGTTCAAAATCTAGTCGCAGTCTCATCTCGGCGACAAACAAATGTCAAAAACTTGTCAAAATGTAGGGAAATTAGAGGGATTTTTGACCGATTGAGACTGAGATCAGACTGTGAACATTCTTAAAATTACGAGAATTGCCCCACTGTTAGTTAGGGACAAGAACAAACTTGTACCTATGATAATGTCTGCACAGATGACCCCCACGTATCACCTCGATGACCCCCACTCACTACCGTCAGAGATAAGAAATAGCTTGATAATATGGTAAATAGCCGATATACGTGACAATGTTAGTTCATATACATTGTAATGACATATAACTAAGAAGTTGTGCGCTTGCAATATAATTTTCTCAGATTACAATACTATCGGAATTAAATGTCACAATCAAGGGGCTCGTGGCTAAATGATACCAGCTGTACGGTTCGATCGAAGGTAAGCTTCCGCGATCGGTTCATAGCTCCATTACATATCGAGACCATTCCGTGCTTCGGAAAGCCGTTGGTCCAGGCTGGCATTTTTAGATCCTTGATCCTTGTTACGGGTACCTAGTCAGAAGCTCAAAAAGCCTTACCGAGCTATCGTGTAACCCAGTAACTGGGTTGTGGAGGTCAGATAGGCAGTCGCTCTATGTAAAATACTTGTATTTAGC
The DNA here is from genome assembly GCA_945859715.1 of Apamea sordens. NCBI lineage: Eukaryota > Metazoa > Arthropoda > Insecta > Lepidoptera > Noctuidae > Apamea > Apamea sordens. Next base: position 7,870,590 of record OX244002.1, read on the forward strand.
CGTGTTCGGTTAGACTTGAAGCCGACCCCAACATAATATGAAGTTGGGGAAAGGTTCGGCCATGTTGATTGATAAAGGTTACAATCTATCAAGACATAATAAAACCACCAACTAGTAAAAAAAGATAGTCTTTTGAGTCTGTCTCGAGAAAGGTGAAGGATATCCAAACTATTAGAACTATGGGATTTTTAAGAAGACAGGAAAACTTGACTGCTTTTCCTGTGGACGTCATAATCTTATTGCCAACTTTAATGACACATGCAGGTGGACGTTAGGTTATTTTTTTTTTAATACTATGACACAGTTTCTTATCTAATATTAGAATACAATACTAGTGGGGCGATCCCGAGACATGTACTGTCGCCAAAACCTATATCTGACCATTTCTAAAACAAAATCCCGTGCACATGATGACCACAGCTGCGTCCGTAAGTAAAACAAAAGAGGATCCTTTTTAGGTCGACTAATAATATGCGCTGCAAGCAGGTATCCTGTGGTCAGATATAGATTTTGGCGATAGTACGTAAATAAACCGGTATACGATAACATTTAAATTTTCCTTGTAAAAATAGAATGTTGGAAAAAACTTACCGAAAAATGTAGACGTCACACGCCGCGCCGTCGTCATTCGGATGAGTCAATGAAATCATTATGACGTACAGTCGCCAAAAAGAGATAAGTAACCAGGGCCATCGGACATAGTTGAAGTTTATTAAGAAACCGTTGGATTTTTTCTAATGAAATTTAAATTGATAAATGAACTGTTTGTTTTCTATGCATTAAATTAAATTTTATCCGAAAATATCCATCGGTTTCTTACAAAACTTCGACTTTATCCGACGGCCCTGGTTACTTATCTTCTTTGGTGACTGTACCTAAAGTATATTATGTTTATTTAGACGGTCTATCCTCTGTTTACGGGTAGTGTATTTTTGTTAACAAGCACTACTGCTGAGCATGAAACCTTGGGTTCGATTGCCGGGTCGGGCAAAGCGTTAATGGGTTTTTCCATCTAGAATTTCTTAGTAACAGCCCGGAGTCAGGATTTGTGCCTAATTGTTGACAATAGCCTCCCCCTGTTATATACAAGGGAACTAACCCTTCGTAAACATGGGAGTTAAAGCCGGAACGTAGATCCACGCGAGACACAATGGCTTTGTAATAGGCTAGTTTCTTAAAAAAATCTAATTAGTCCGTCAGTTAGATTATCGAAAAATAATGGACCCGTATTTTTTCTTTTGTCAATTATTTAGAAAATTATGAAGATATCGCCCGTTAAAGTTCCGCGTGACGTCACTTGCCTGCCTTGCCTTGCTGCACTATTTAGCATGGCGTGACGTCACGACCCCCACTCCCAAATTTTGACGCACTTATAAAGAAAATAATATAGAAAAAAATACGTGTCCATTATTTTTCGATAATCTCACTGACGGACTAAATATTATAATTATTTTTTTACCCAGGAAACTACCCTATTGTTGCCGTAGTTTTGGCATATGACCGGTTAAACATACCTAGTGAAATGTGGGTGTACTATATAGGTGCACCTCTGCTTAACCCTTCGGGGGCATACAGGCGTGAGGTTATATCATTTTATCGTTATGCCAATAGTTAATAAATCATTGATTGGTCCTCTGGTATTTCAATTGAAGGTTTTACGTAGATAGGTAGTCGCCTATGCCTCGTGCTTTTTGAAATACTTCATTATACCTTTCGTACTACCTGGAACATTGCCAGAGTCCAGTTTTGCTAAATGGGATTGGTACATCCTCAATCCATTATAGCAGGCTTTACACATTTTCGTGAAGCTGGCTACCTTGTGCACTGCACGTATGAGAAGGCTGAAAATGCTGAAATATATATGACATTACCCAAGCTTCAAAAGGTAGATATATTTTCGTTTCCTTTAGAATACTTTCGAGATACATAGATCAGAAGGCCAATCTCCAAGTAAATAAAAACGTTCAAAATCTAGTCGCAATCTCATCTCGGCGACAATCAATGTCAAAAATGCAGGGAAATTAGAGGTATTTTTGACAGATTGAGACTGAGATCAGACTGTGAACGTTCTTGAAATTACGAGAATTGCCCCCCAGGTCATGATGTTGATATAAGGCCATGAACTTCTAGGCCCGTGCCGGACGGCGTGTTCGTGTTCCACGCGCGCCTCAAAGAGATGTCAGCAAGTGACGGGGCCCCACAGGGCCGAAGCCTGCCAGGGTAGCGGGATCATCCGAAAGGGTTTACCGCTGCCCTGGAACATAAAGGGCTAAGGAAGGAACACGGGTGGGTTTTAGTCAGTAAAAGTCTGACACTCCCTTCTGCTCCACCCAGAGCGGAAGGAGTCATTTGATGATTTCCCATCCTCAAAAAAAAAAAAAAAAAAAAAAAAAAAAAAAAAAAAAAAAAAAAAAAAAAAAAAAAAAAAAAAAAAAAAAAAAAAAAAAAAAAAAGGCCATGAACTTTATTATTTTTCTTCATAGCTAAATTTGTTTTTCACGAGGAGTTATCCTCGTGAAAAACTAGCAAGTTTTATCGAAGAATTAAATTCATACAGAGTAATCTAGCGATATAAAAAACATTATGGTCAAACATGGACACAATTCTACAAATACTCAACTGAGTAAATAATCCACAAATATTTAACCGCGGATATTTATTTTAAACGTATACTGCCATCTCATCGTAAATATTCAGTATCAAATGAATCATATTTTTTGCTTGCGGCAACACCTTTTCAATTTGTTTTAACCCTCAACGGAAAGGTTTGCCACTCCATCATTTAAGGCATAACCTTTTGGCCACAGACTTTTCCCTCCTATATATTTCGTAATATTATTGTTTTGGACCACACTGAAGTGGGAAAAGGTACTTTACCCCTGGATTCTGGATTCGAATCAATTCAACTTGCTGTCAAACCTCATTTGTTTTTTTCATCGACCAATCAGCAACTGCTATCAACTTTAACCAGTAGTTTAATAGATCATTGTCGTATGATACAGAGGTCGTAAGTCACTAGGTTCATTATCAAAGGTCAATGGCCGAAAAATGATATAATTAAGCTTTAATATTTAGATATAAAAAACTGCATCGGTATATAGGTACAAAGTTTTTGTGCACCTAAACCGTATGTTGCTTTAATATTTTATAAAATAGGTCCTTTTTGAGACAAAAAATTAGGAAAAAGGTACAATTACCTAAGCATTTGCACATCCTTTTTTTTGTAAGTTCTTGTTATTTTAGGACACGACGACACGTGGTGCTTTCCTTTCAAAGTGTCAATTACAAATGAGTGAATGAATGCATGGATATTCATTTGTGTTTTTGTTGGAGTTTAAACTAAGAAGTAAGAACAATATGTCAGTTAACTTTTTTGTGATGAGTTCTCAACTTGGTTTTTTGCCTTAACTTGCCAGACTAATGCAATTGTCTTTCAATGTGGCTTCAAAAGTAAATATAAAACTAACACAAACATACTTAGGTACCTATTAAATAGTTGCTACATAGTTCTATACGTCATTAATAAGTACTTACATGAAACTCTTTGAATTACATCTAAACAAAACAATTTTACACTTCCACTAAAAATACTTTTCTTCGAAATATATTTTGAACGGAACTCACATAAAGCTTCTTAATCCAGTGTTTCCTTTATAAACAACGGTAGATAAACAAAACTATATCGTAATACACAGCATCATAACATGTTAGTACGTTTGTTTAGTATTCGCCGCAGCGTGGAAGGTCGGAAACAGGCCATAAGTTTGACTACAAGAAAGTATCGATCTTGATTCTTGCTCGAGACCGAAATACTGTCGCGAATTATAATACAAAAGCTTTTATTTTTCATGTACGAATGCGCTGCACTTTCCGTTGCCATGCATTTTGGAATTTCGAATTTTGAATTTTCTTTTTCTTCTTTTAAAGTTGTTCGTTCAAATCATGAGTGGAGACGGGAAAACCTTTCGAAATCCGTTTCTTATTTCTAGAATCAAAGCCGCATTCAATCGTTTCGTAAGAAATTCTCCTTAACGTCACTGATTCTGTTATAAATGTCTCATTATAAGAATATATTCGTGTTAAGGATAAAGCTTTAACGGTGCTATATTCGATTTCAAAAATCGTGACTGCAAAACTTTAATTTTCCCCAAATTAACGGATACCAAAGGCATCCACGATAACTTGTACCTACAAGTACATTGAGTCACTAATAGATCGTACGGCCCAGTTGCATCGTATACCTATTTATGTATTGTTCCGTGATTTAACTTATCAAGTGACCGGACCGACGACTATAATTCCCTTCGAAGACGAGAGCACGTCAAACGGGCTCGAAGGTCGCGTTGATTTAGGGCGCCCGCAGACAGCCGACTGCAGACCTCAACTAAGCTAGTTGACATTTTTCCACTACAGCTGTGATGCCACATTATGATTCAAAATTAAAATAAATAATCAGGTGAAGTACCTGAGGGGCAATTCTTGTAATTTTAGGAACGTTCACAGTCTGATCTCAGTCTCAATCTGTCAAAAATAAGTCTAATTTCCATACATGTTTGACAAGTATTTGACATTGATTGTCGCTGAGATGAGATTGCGACTAGATTTTAAACGTTTTTTAATTACGAGAATTGGCCTTCGGATTATTTTTAAGGGATTACTTGATTATTGTTATGACTAGTTTCTGCACGCGACTTCGTCCGGGTGAATTTCTTCTTTCCAAGACCCACCCCGTCGTATGGCATCACCTGCCCTTGCTATCACTTCGTATTCGCTTAGCGTTCATTCCGACTTTTTTTCTTTTTGCTCGGCTCCTAAGGTTCATAGCGTAATATAGCCTATAGCCTTCCTACAAAATTGGGCTATAAAATGCAAAAATAATTTTTCAAATTCGACTGGTAGTTCCAAAGATTACACCCTACATACAAACAAACAAACAAATTTTACGTCTCTATAATAATAATAATCGTTTATTTATAAAAAGGGAATACATTTACATTTAATACCTTAACAATTTAAAAATAGCGCACAGTTGCTAATTTGCCTGAACTAGGTTGAACCTGTGCTTCAGGCTAGAAAGTGCTTAAATACTTAATGAAATAAATTAACAATAAATATAACGTAAAAACTAAATTTAAAAACTTAGGTAAATAAAAGTAAAATAGCATGTTAGTAGTTTTATTTGCAGACAATAAGTAGGTCTTTTGTCTGTGCATAATCGATGGTTAGTAAATAATTTAATATAATTTGTTTACAGCTATAGTAATTTAGTTTATAGATACTTAGTTTTCTATTTAATCTATTGTACAGGATATATAGTATAGATGAGTCAAGGTAGTCGAATTAGTCAATAAAAACGTTACCTATAGCAGTTCAAACATTTGAATCACAAAAATTTTAGAATCATAATGTCAAAGTTGAACTGGAAAAATATCAACTAACTTTTGGAGGTCACTGTATACTGGCTGGGAACGATCGCGGGTGACACCAACAAAATAGTTGTACAATTAAAAACCTAATCTTCATTAAAAACTTGTTCGTTGAACATCTTTTCCTCTCGTATGTGCACAAGCTATACGAGAAAATAAGCTTTAAGCAGTGGTAGAAAGATTAGTGTGAATTTTGTAGCAATGACCATACAATTGACATAAATTAACCGTAAGTGTATGCGTCTTGCTGACTAACCGATTGAATCGGCCACACTAAGGTGGTGAGCAGTGGCCCAGTTATACCGGCGGCGACTTACGAGTTGTAGGTTGACGCCAAGACAAGTGCTTTATTTGTGTAAATTCATCACCACTGCTCTCAAAACGGTGAAGGAAAATATTTTGAGAAAACCGGAATGTCCTAAACCCAAAATATGGAAGACATGTGACATCTACTAACCCGCACTGGGCCCGCGTGAGAGGAGGCCTGTGTCCCAGCAGTGGGAACATTATAGGCTGATTATGAACACAGAGGTGGATCCCGCACGGGACGCGCTGTGATTCGCTTTACTTTTGGCCACTCAAACTCAAATCATTTATTTCAATTAAACCAATTACAGGCACTTTTGAATTGTCAAAATTAAATAGTCGGTCAGTTAGTCAGAAAGTTGAAGTTGCCCATTCAAAAGCGTAGATCTCTATAATGGAGAAGAACGGGCAAGAAACTCCACGGACACTCTTTTTAATCAAGATATTTTTTTCCACAGTTTAATAAAACTAAGTAAACAGTTTCGTTGGTTTAAAATCGGCTGCCTGCAGGAGCCCTTAGTTGACGCAGCTAGGGTTCACGCGCCTGAACTAGTCCACGTCAAACGAAGATTATTAAGTCAGCTTCACACTTATTACTGACCTTAATGTGGTCGACGAACTGTTCCAAGCCACAAACTAAGTTTTAGAATTTAGACAGTCATCCTGTTCGGAAATTTTACGATGGTCGACATTTTAGAGGATTTTAGAACACACCAGTTTAGGTTTTTTATTAATTAAACTACAGTGCGGTTGACAAGAGAACGCGTTCTTGACCCCAGTCAGTTTCATACAAACGAATACGTGTTTTGCGAAACTGATCTTTATTAGCTACTAGAATTGTCGCACTGATAGGTGTCAGCAACGCATTCTCTCGACGCCGACGGCCGGACTGTAGTGACGTTTAGTGACTTTAGTGACGTTTTGGGAACTTCGATAGTTCTGTGCTATATTTAAGTTAAATATTAATGTAGGTATTATACACATATGGTGAAAACCACATCAAAATCCGTTGCGTAGTTTAGAAGAACAACGCGGTCACAGACAGACAGACACGAAAATTGATTTTATTTTATAATACGATATAGATACTTAAGTAACGGGTTCAATTGAAAAATTGGACTAACAGAGTCCATGGAGTTTTTAATGGAAAGTGCTAAATAATGTAAAAAAAACCAGTGAGAGCACCTTGTACTTTTTAATATGTATTTTTTGCTTCAATTTGGCAAACAATGTCGTACGAATTTTTGGGTTAACAATTTCGTGTGCAATGTTTTATCTCTCTCATTGTAGGAATAAAACTCTGGAATTATAATCGAATATTTTAGTAATGTTTGGACCACTTATTATGGCATTAATCAAATGGATCTCGGAATTACATCATCATCATCTGCCTAGCCTTTTCCCAACTATGTTGGGGTCGGCTTCCAGCCTAACCGGATGCAGCTGAATACTTACCAGTATTTTACATGGAGCGACTGTCTATCTGACCTCCACAATCCAGTTACTGGGTAATACGATACCCCTTGGTAAGACTGGTTGTCAGACTTTCGGGTTTCTGACTACCCGTAACGACTGTCAAAGATCCACGAATGACAGCCGGGACCAACGGCTTAACGTGCTTTCCGAGCCACGGAGGAGTCTCGGTATGTAAAGATTGTCACCCATCCACAGACCAACCGCGGCAAGCGTAGCTTAACCTGACCGATCGACCTGTGTGGCTGTTATTATTTAGCCACGGGCCCCCCACATTGCGTAACACACTATTACTCTTAATTTGAATCATTTTGAAGCATATTGCTAATCCATTGCTTTATATGTTCGGAAGTAAATACTACTCGACAACGTAAATACCGCAATGAATGTTGTTGAACTGTCAAAATGAAACCCATTGCTACTATAGTGTGTTACGCAATTACCCCGCGGGTAGGGAGAACAAGATCACGCGGACGAAATCGCCGGCAGAAGCTAGTTTAAGTATATAGCAAACAAGTGTTGACCTACACACACACACACACTTATTGACATATTCAAGCTCAGTTCAAGAAATAGCTTCAACAATTTTCTTGTTCCAAATGTTATCCCGTAAATATTTATCATACGTACGTACTACGTATAATCATAAAAGTTTCAAATAAGAATTTGTAGAAAATATTCACTTGGAAAATTTTGTCTTTTTTAAAAAGTTTGCAAAATTCGTGTTATATTTTGCTATATAATGAAGTAGTCTGTATTAGGCTAGAGGATTATAAACACGTGATACCTACTGAAAACGTAGATTACGTACTATGTACTTGAATATATACACTTTATCTGAGTTCAAGACTCGTACCATACAAACGCACATAACCGAATATCCAATAGACGCGCTACCGCATAAACACCGAATTGAGTGTAGCGTATGAATTTCCATAAATTATTTACCGGAACTAATGGCTGTCGTCGACTCCTTTACGCTAACACCGATCGTAAATCTACAGTAAGTCATGACGTCACTGTTAATCCGTAGCTCCGTATTCCCGTAGCCACGTAGCCACGTAGCCCCGTAGCCACGTAGCCACACGTACGCCTGACCCGATTCTGCATAACCATTCCCCACTTCTTCAATCCTTGAATAATTAAAGTCTATTGTTCGCGCAGAGTAACGTCGAGATCTGTACCTCACGAATAAATAATAATATACCTACGTAGATATTTAAGTAAGGACGAAGAAGGCTGCCGTTTAAAAATTAAATGTAAGTTAGATGTTGGCTATGCAAGAACAATGAGGTGTAATTGGGTCAAATTGAACCTTCATTAGAATGAAATAAGGTTCGCTGTCATGTCTTTTTGTTTTCGTTTTTTAAATAAATTGGGGGAGAGCTGCGGCCCAGTGGTATCGGCCCCGACTTACCGAGTTGTAGGTCGTGAGTTCGAACCCAGGCAGGCACTTAACTTTGTGTTTTTGGAACGAAGTTCCTTATCACGCGTTGCGAAAGGGGGCCAGACGGAAAAAATTAAGACCAAAAGTTGGAACGACACTTTTTGCTATAGTTGTACGCCGTGCGCCGTGCGGCGTGCGCGTGTTTCTCTGTCTGTCTCTCTCTCTCTCTTATAGAAAGCAAGCCAGTTATACTTCGTTCCATCCGGGTGTCCCTTGACACCTCTCAAGTTTTTAATTTTATCGCAAGTACTCTCAAAACGGTAAAAGAAAACATCAGGAGGAAATCGGTCAAAACTCTTAGAACCAAAATAAAATTCGAAGTCATGTGACATCAAGCAACTCGCACTGGGCCCGCGTGGTGTGGTGGATTATGGCCCACTCCCTCTAATAGAGAGGAGGCCTGTGTCCCAGCAGTGGGAACATTATAGGCTGATTATTTTAAATAAATATACTTGTATAGCCGCAGGGTTACATTGAAATGATTAGACATAATTTATTTGGTGACTCAGTAAACACCTTGTACTTGAATTAAACTTGGTATTATAATGTCGAAAAACAATTGCATTTTGCGTAGCGTGAGCTAGACTATTATCATCGTCCTCCAACCAAAGTCTAATTTTTGTTTGCGTTGTGTGACAAATTGAAAACTGCATCGAGTAGCATACCGAATCACTTAAGTTAATTATCAGTGTTAATTTAAAAACCTTGCACAATATTAATTAACTTTTAAATTTGTTTAATATCTAAGGCTCGTCTCATGGACCTTAAGGATGTTTTCATTTTGACGTTTAGGGTAACACTTCATTTTCTGTTAAAATACTTAAACTCTGACAACAGATCGCACGTGACACGATCTGAACATACTTCTTTCGCTTAAAGATTATGCCCTTGATATTACTGTTTCCTTTGGTACAATGTTCAATGCTGATCTTACCGCAGAACCAAGTAGTGCACATGCAGTGATAGATGTGAGTGGAAACGCCGGGAGAGGACGCCCTAGGAGGACATGTACTGACCTTATTTCTTAAGGTCAGATGTGTAGTACTCGCAACCGGCGTGAGTGTATGACCAGCCGGTCGATTCTGTAAAAATCTCACCGTGAAAACTCAAGTGAAGTGAGCTTGATCTGAGTTGTCAGTAGTATCAATCCCTAGCATTATTTGGAATGACAGCTCACTCCACGCTCACTTCACCTAAGTTTTCACGGTGAGATGGTTACAGACTCGCACTACAGATGTATGAACGTAAATGAGGCAAAGGGATGTGAGGAACTTTCTACTTTTAATATTTAATGTAACAAAAATAGGGCTAAGAACAACACACTCCTACCCTCTCCTCTGAGGATTAACAAAGTCGTGAAGATACCGAAACTGGAATGCAGACTATCGATTTCACTCCACCTTGAGCAGGTCGTAAACGTGAACTTTGCAAGACGATCTACTGACAATCATTATTAACGGTTAATGCTTCCTTGCAGGGTTTAACTTCTGAACTCTTCAAACACGATACTCTACATCACGTCACCCCTGTAATACCCGCAGTGTAAAGCAGAGGTCACTATAGTACACCCACATTTCGCAGTCCCATGTTATAGGAGGCCAGCCTGTTGCCATCTACTCAGGCTATCGCAGTCCACTGCTGGACATAGGCCTCTTCCAGGCTGCGCCACAACAACCTGTCCTCCGCCTTCCGCATGCAGTCTGTCCCAGCCACCTTCTTTAAGGTCGTTGGTCTGTTGATATCAACTGGACACAAATCCATCTCTACATACTTGTCATAGACATTGGATAAAGACTTCTGGTTTCAGAATGGTCCTTGTCAATCTATTTCTACATACAGACATCGCTTCATCATCCTATTTAAACGCTGTCTCTCGACTGTCTGTCTGTTAGTGTGCTTCTTAACCTAGAACCATTTTACGTTCTGTTTTAACACGTAGATAATATCTCTGGCCAGGTTTTAGTACCATAACTTTAATAGGTTTAACAAGGGCTCGTGGCTAATTAATAACAGCCGCACGGATCAATCGATCAGGTTAAGCTACGCTTGCCGCGGTTGGTCCGTGGATGGGTCACCATCTTTAGATACCGAGCCTCTAACGTAAGCCGTAGGTCCCGGCTGTCATACGTAGCAGTGACAGGCGTTATGGGTTGTCAGAAGCCCGAAAGTCTGACAACCAGTCTAACCAAGAGGACACAACGTTGTGGAGGTCAGATAGCCAGTCGCTCCATGTAAAATGGTACTCAGCTGCATCCGGTTAGAATGGAAGCTGACCCCAACATAGTTAGGAAAAGGCCAAGCAGATGATGATGAACTTGAATAGGTTCAACAAGGTCGTTAAATACGCACCCTATCAGTTGACATTGAAATTTCTTATTTTATTAATTGCCCTAATTAAGTTTCAAACTAGCAATAAAGATCTATAAATCTATAATACATCAATGATTAAGTACAATCATCGGTTCGTCTCTATGGTAACATTTTCATTTGTACAGATACTTTATATCATAGAAATAAGGACGGTTTTCGTAGTTCATAATATGTTACTGCTGTGTGTAGTTGACCGTACGTTACGCCAAAACATTGTACAAATGGTTCAGAGGGCGGTCATTCCCACGACTGCAGACACACTGCTAAAGGCCAAGGCCGCGCGTGCGCAAGGTTCCTTCCTTCCTGTTCTCGGTTAACTTTATCGAAATATACTTATGTAAATATGAACGTATGTTAATGCATAGTGCATATAATTTACAAGACGAACAGAACGGTTTCTGTGTTAAATAGATTCAGAAATCACCGTTTGTAACTTCCGCGCCAAAATTAACATAACCTTTGAAGAATAGTCTTGTTTATGATACCTTGTGCAAAAGAGTTTTAGAATCGATCACTCGTAGTGACGACAAAAAACCAAAAGAAAGTATTACTCTATGCAAGCTTAGGTACTTATAAGAAACACACATCCATAATAAGCATCACCTCTGTACCTATTTTTCTGTACTGTTTTTTTATTCATAACTTTTTATACCTATATGTGTGTACATAAATGGTCAAATTAATAATCTTTTGAAATAAATAAAAGTAGGTAAGTAGGTAACTGTTATACGGAATCTTTGCCAAAGTGACCAAAATAACCAGACGAAGTAGTTTCTTTTCTTTTTTAATTAACGTTGCCCCACACTAGGAATTTCTCCTGTATCGTGGGTGCGTTTACAAAACAATTAAACTCACATACAGAAACAGCCAGACCCGGAACAAATATTTGTTCCGTGCGGGAATCTAAACTGCGACACAGAGCAGTCAATCGCTTAACCACTGCGCCAACCGTGCCGTCATTCGTTAGTCTAATAATGTATTAACAGATTTTCTATTAATGAATATCCATTATTATATTATATAAAGCTATAGGTACTAATTCAAAACAGACACTTATCATAATCACGTAATTTTAGTTTAGACACACGTGAACATGAATAAATAACTTAAAAACCAGATAAGTTACAATCTAAAGTTTTGATAACCCTAGTGTTGAAACTTGTTATTATGATGTACAAACGCCAGCACATCAAGAATATCTTTAATAGATTTTCAACATTATCGCTAAATCTTTAGGTTCAAAGTAGATTGGGAAAATTTGACAGTTTCGGGTAGCTAGAGGGGTTGGCGACTGTACTTATAGTACATAAAAAGATAGCCTTTAAAAATGAAACAAGTTTTACGATGTTTTCGTAACATGTTATGCAGATCGGACGTGCTTCCGAATCTTAATTTATTGTACAAGCGATTAGTTCTCACAGTCATTTGAATACATTACAAAAATAATACTCGTAGATACTTTAAATTGGCGCATGACACACCCATGACGATAACATTAATAGTAGTTATTAATAATATAACCTTGTGTTAATGTGTTCGGCTATTTGGAAGGTTTTCACTGCAAAACACTGGAACGTTGTTTTTTTTTTTTATTATTTAGATAATAGGTAGCTCAATATTAGAATAGGACAAAGGGTAATTTACGAGAACTTACATCCCATAGCCTCTTGATTGTGGCAGCTATATTGCGCGAGTCCGCGCAACTGTGGCGCTACTTCTGGGCGGTCTCGCGCGATACCGGCGCGTGTGATTAAAATTACGATATCTCTAAAGTTTTGTATGGGAGCTGTATTTAAAACTTTTGTCGTTGGAATCGTTATGAAACCAGCTAACATCAAAAAATAGATTTAATTAGTTTTGCAGTGTAGTATTATTAATTCTAATTTGAAATCAGAATGAGCGACTTTTTTCCAGTTTATTGTACAACAGTCGTTATAATCTAAAAAAAAACATACCATTATTTGCGTGGTGATCATACTCGTAGTTATGGGGATAGAATATAAAAATTCACAAGCGAAGTTTATGCCCATCTTTAAACGGAATGAAAAAAAAAGAGGAAAAAGAGTTATTGAAATGGAATAGATGAATAATTTATCTAACTTTCTTATTAATTCTATAAAACTTCCTAACCTCTAGTTTAGAAACGACCGGTCATAAATAACACATATGTTGTTGATAATTTAAATAAAACATGTAAGTCGTGGGTTAAATAAACATTACATTAACGACAGGTCTGCTAAACGATGGGACCTTTCGCCTCAGACTAATGACAAGTTTATATCTCAATTGAGACCCTACGAGTATGTACTACATTTGCCGATAACTATATTGTTTATATGACCTGAACCGATAACTTTGCGTGTTCAGAATTAGATTTATTTACGTCAACTCCATATCCTTCAGTTTATTCGAGTCCAAGTCTCATGCATGTCCTATATCCTATCTTACTATCCTAGTCATATTCTAAACGTGAAAGTTTATAAGGATGGATGGATGGATGTTTGTTACTCTTTCACGCAAAAACTAATGAACGGATTCGGATGAAATTTGGCACACAGATGGTTGGTTTATAACTAGGATTAACATATAGGATAGGGACTTTTTATCCCAATATTCTCACGGGATCGAAACTTATGCGGGTGAAACCGCGGGCCTGACAGAAAGCGATGAATGAGGTCTACGATGGAACGACCAGAAGTTGCCTGTTCACTTTTGCTGTGAAGGCTGGTGGAAGGTAGGGAACACAGACACTGGTTCCATACTTTGTACGCATAATAAGTGTGGAAGAGAAGCGATGAGTATGCCTGGTTATGATATGAAACAATTATGGATGGTACCCTGCAGTACATCTGGTAGTCCGGTAGTAAAAAGGCAATTGTGGGATCAGGTCGTGAAGCTTGGTGTGCATTTTAGATAAAGCAAAAGCAAAGCAAAAGTGGTGTTGATTTTAGATAAAGTTAAGTAAAAAAAAACATAAGATGTTTCAGATTATATTGTTGTTCAATAAAGATTCTTTATTACTGGCGTTCTGATTTTTTCATAAATATATTTCTTCTTATTTGTAAATTAGATACTAAAAAATAGACGCATGCTCGCTTTACCCGATGCGTGCCCATTTTGCCCCAATGCTCATGCCCGCTTTAGGCCAGCCTTCGGGCAAAGTGAGCATTCGGAAGTGTTTCATATTTTGGATCTTAGTTTAATATTCTTGACACATACGAGGAATTTATACATTGGGTATGAAACTACAACAAACTTAGCATCTAATAGCATTAATAGTATTACTCAGCTATGTTTTAATATACGTTTTTCGCTTACTGCAACTTATGGTGCCCGCTTTGGGCCCCCCTACTACGCTCTCGGAAGTACAGTCTGTAGATAACTACAGTCATACCAGCCTATTACTGTCCCACTGCAGGGCAAAAGTCTCTTTTCATTCAGAGAAGGCAAGTACATTGATCACCACGCTAGCTCCAGACGGGTTGGCGATTTATACAGTCTCATACATGATCAAAGTAAAAAACAAAATATTAACCCAAAGGTATTTGATGTTTTCATTTCCCAACTCAAACTATTTATCTATACTTATAATAATCTTCTATACTTATAATAAATCTGTAAAAGTGAAAATTCTGTACATTGAAAATATCAAAAAAATAAATGGCAGGGGGTGTTACTAGACCGACACCGAACCCAAAAATGTGATTAAAAAAATTTTTGTCTGTCTGTCGGTCTGTCTGTCTGTCTGTCTGTCTGTTTGTTCAGGCATCACGCAAAAACTCCCGGTTCGATTACGATGAAACTTGGTATAATTATTCATTAATATCCTGGGCACCACACTGGGTACTTTTTATCCCGGAAAAGTATATACAATAAAAAACAAACTTAATTTTGCGGTTCGATCCCTAGACCCGATTACTGTTCCAACCGCAAATAATAAGTTTGTCGTAGGTTACGTCACCCGCAGTGGAGTTCATTTTTATTCCTTTTGTTTTTAGTGTTATTTAGGTTTATTTTTATATAAGTCATAGGTATAGATTTTAATTTTAAAGTATAGGTAGTATATTTTGATAGTGTACGTAGTGACCGTAGGTTATTTTATAATACTGTTAGTTAGGATTAGTCATTCGTATCTAAGATATTAGTTTTTAGGGATTTTGCTTATTTATTGAGTTTAGATTAGATATCATCAGAAATAGGTTTATTTAGGTAGGTAGGTATTTAATTTTCTGTTATTGAGTTTTTTTTTTAATTAGCTAGGTACTTAGGTAAAGATATCGTATAGGTACCCTCTTAATCACCACTAATGAGACACAATTGGTTTTCTATTGTAATTAGCCACAAAGGGCCCGCGAGATAGATGGCATTCTGGGGAAGCACATACATTTTATCCTGTTAGCACGTTCCCGTGGGATAATTTCCGACATCCACGCGGGCGAAGCCGCGGGCAGAAGCTAGTTTCAAATAAACCAATTACAGGCACTTTTGAATTGTCAAGGTCGGTCAGTCAAAAAGATGAAGCTAGTTGCCCATTCCGAAGCGTAGGTACCTATGGAGAAGAACGGGCAAGAAACTCCATCGACAACTTAACAAGATGTTCTGGGTCACCTCCGTATAACAGAGCATAAAAATGAGTCACACGTAATGGTAACTGCATATTACAGGGAAAAGTTTAGTCGGTGTCGTATTCATAGATATTTGCATGCAGGCTAACGACCGCTTCAAGTCATAATGCAAATGAGGCGTTACTATACATATGACACTTGAGTGCTGCACACTTGCGGAAGAGTTTCAAGAACGAAGGATTCGTGCAGGTCATACACATTACAAATAATACATTGCGAACATCGTTTAGTAATTTACATACTAAATTAAACAATGCTATTTTTAGTATACTGAAAAGCTCCTGAATAATTAAAGAGTCCATGTATGAAAAGTGGAAAAATATACCTATGTACCTACTTCCTAATCAAAATTAGCCACGTCATAGATACTCTAGTTCTTTCGGGCTGCAAATAAGTTTAATTTAACAATATTTTCATGATTTGCAAACTAAGTAGAATATTATATTATACTAGCTTGCACGCCATGGTTTTGCCAGCATAAGTCTCAATACCGTAAGAATCGGTCATGGTCTATCCACGTACTAAATTGCATTTAAATCCGTTCAGCCGTTTTAGCACTAAAGCGTAACAAACAAGAAAGTAGAAGAAGTAGAAGCAGAAGTAGTAGTTAGTATATGTAAATAAATATAATAATAAATAATAAAACAAACAACAAATAAGCAAACATTCGCATTTTTAATATTTAGTAGTTTCAATGAGTACTTCCAACTTTGCTACTATGTTAATCCTTTGAAATTATAATCAAAATAATCCATCGTCCTTGTAAATAAATTATGAAGATTAAAAACAATATTTCGGCGTGACGGAGCAGACAATAATTCTGTTCGTGTCTGTTGCTAACCGAGCACTTTGTTAAGTTCAACGTAACTTAGCCGTACGTACACCTTGAAATTATATGAAACGAAACGTCCTTTTAAAAACTAGTATTTGAGCCAAGGACTTGCATTTGTCCTAGCTTTAGTTCTCGAGAGTCGCGTTAATATTAGAGCTAAATTTATTTAGTTATTTATATATACCTACTTTACTAGCTTCGCCCCGCGGTTTCACCCGCATAAGTTCCGATCCCGTGGGAATATCGGAATAAAAAATATTCTATATGTTAATCCTGGCTATAAACCATCTGTGTGCCAAATTTCATTCAAATCCGTTTAGTAGTTTTTGCGTGAAAGAGTAACAAACATCCATCCATCTTCACAAACTTTCGCGTTTATAATATTAGTAGGATAGTACACTACAAAAATAAATAACAAAAAATAAATTTAACACTACAAAATACATACAGGGTGTTATTGACAGCCCTCCACAAAAACACAGGATTGATTCAGCTCCTTATTCTGAATCATATCCCATTGGAAATTTTCTCAGGAAAAAAAAAAATTATGCCGTTTTTTCTGCTGATATTCCTTTATTTCAATGTAAAATTACGTTCTCTGTATGCAACACTCCATTTATGTAAATTAAACAGCTGAAAACAGCCTCGCTCAAGCTCGCTGCGCTGCCATCCGCTACGTGCGTTTTGCCACGGTAACGATACGTTGCGTCTGAGGTAATAAAACAAATCTGGTTTTTTGGATTCCCTTAATGTTCCTGAAAGAATTACATGTACCGGTCATCTTAATATGATGTACTGAAGCCACCCTATCAGTTTGCGGAGGGCTGTCAATAACACCCTGTATACAGCGGGTGGTCTAATCGCTTTCTGCGATCTGTTCCAGGTAACCTTGAAATGCAGGCAGTGATTTGCCTGAACAAGAAATGGGGCTTTCGTTGCAAAAAAAACAGTCAAGCGAGATTTTTTTTTCTGTACTAGCTTTTTCTCGAGGCCTCTTCCCAGTAGATGTTGGAAAATATCCCACGCGAACGTACTACCAGGATTAAAAGTACCCTATGTGTTATTCAAGGTTATAAACTATCTGTGTGCTAAATTTCCTCGGAATCCGTTGAGCCGTTTTTGTGCCAATCCGGAATATACATACAAATAAACGGACCAAAATTCTAAAAACTATATTTTCAGCATCAGACTTCTTCCTAAGCCTCGTAGCAGATACTTTTTTTTCAAAAATATGCTATGTACAGTTTTGATTTAATTACTTACCACATATTTTGGTATAATATGTAGATATAAATATAGATTTATCGCAATCTTTAAAAGTAAAAATATTTATCATATTGTATGTTTCGGGCAAAAGTCCACTGCATTTGTTTTGTTTGTTTTCATTACTTACTTCAGAGAAAACATTACTTATAACTTACAATACAATTTGGTTCTACACTTAAGTTAATTCTTAAGTGTCTCTCAAACTTAAAACAGTTATATCTTCATTTACTTAACGACGAACATACAGCTGCTCATTTTAAATATTGCACTAAGAGAAATATTATTTCAAAACTACACTGTGGAGTAAAATATTGTAGTGAAAATTTCGTTCTTATGAGCGCAATTCTTATTTTGTTTTTCCCTGCATAATCTGGTTTTCAAAAGTACGAAATATTTCCAAAATTGTACTTAGTTTTAAAATTATTTTGTACAGTGAGCGAATTTAATAAAATAAAACCTGAATACAACAGACATTCCAGATGGTACAAACCAGAGTGTCAATTTCTTCTATTCTCCATAATAATAATAATAATAATAGACTGAGCTGGTAGATGTCACAAGTCTTCGAATTTTTTTTTTTTTTTGTTTCTAGGTCATGGCTGTTTCCTTCACCGTTTTGTGAGATTACCGACTTAATAATTTTCCGTATATTGAAATCACAACTGTCATTTTCACATTTGTATGTAATGACACACGGCAAATTGTCCTAGGGTGTCATTTTGCTTGACAATGAATTTCTCAGACGGTACCCATATTTCGTGACCAATAAAGTTAAATGTGCTTTGCTATTTAACAAGCTTACAACAGTCACAACACATGTCATAGACAACAAAATTATACTTCGTATACAAGCGAAACTAAACATACCCGAAACTTTAGAATTTTTGACCGCGTTCGTAGAGGAAGAACCACTTTTATACGAAGTTTTTTCTTCACACATGTACGGTCACCAAAGGAGATAAGTAACCAGTGTCGTCGGATATAGTTGAAGTTTAGTAAGAAACCGATTGATGTTTTTGAATTAAATTTAATTTGATAAATGAACTGTTGGTTTTCTATTAATTAAAGTAAATTTTATTCGAAAACATCCATCGGTTTCTTATTAAACTTCACCTATATCCGACGACCTCTTACTTATCTCCTTTGGTGACCGTAACTGAATTATATTACTGTAAAAAGACGCTTCACAATATGAATTAACATTTTACCTAACGACCTTATCAACAACGTGTAATCAGTTCCTATTTAGAAATCTTCATAAAATCATTAACAGTGCGTAGGCGCCACCCATTCATCAATACCAGTCTCAACAGAATTAGAATCTTTGATGTCTTCTGTATGTGATGTGTTTACATAGATGTATGATATCACCATTACACAATGCTGGTCAGTAATGACCAGCCATGTACCGGTTTAAATCATATCGATGTATGGACACAATGCAGAAGGCCTGAATGGGCTCACAAGTAAATAGTTCAATGTTATGGATGGGTCTGGTCTATTCAATTACGACGTATTAAATAGTTGTTCATTCTGAAAGTGTAGACAGTTTTTGTACTGATGATAACGTAGATAGCAGTCGTATTCTTAGAGTGGGACTTTTCGGCGACACGTCTCGAAAATGCGACATAATTAGACGTTGTCTTGTCTTTAAGCAGTCTTAGACTAATCTAATCAATCAAACTTGGGGGTCTACTCCCTAAGCACTAAATACGAAGTTACGGGCGTTTCTTACTTCGTATCACCTACGGACATAATAAATTCTGTTAGGGTCCGAACTAAGAATGAATCAACAACACGATTTGACAATTGTCCCATACAAGAGATGTGATTTTGCCCGTTCAAAAAATTAAATTTGTCAATTGTATTGACTACTCGGCTACTTTCGGACGGAGCCGGTATCTTCGTTGACAGTCTTAGAGATAAGACCCCTGTATCGCCCCACTGCAGGGCAAAGGCCTCCCTATCTCTAGCTCTCTTTTCTGTTTTCTGCTAGTGCAGGCCAGTCCTTTGTTTACCTTCAAAATCATGAAACAAGCAGTGACCTAAACCCACAAAATACTAAAACAAATCACTATTTAATTGACGTTGGCAGAAACGAGAAAAGGGAGTAGATATATTAAAACAATTGAATACGAAGAAACATCATTTGAAGTGATTGTACACAATAAGATCAGTTACGCACGTCATTAGCGTGTTTCGACAATTTCAAAAGGCGGACAACGTTTTCCACGCTTGATTTAATTATATGTACATACACTACACGCTATTAATGAGTTGTCAAAATTGTATACTCCTTTGTACGAAGTTTCCAGAATTACTTTGGCCTAACAATAATGGCGTGACAGAAAAATCTGTCGGTATATAACTCAGTGGAATTTACTTAAAAACTAATATCATTTTTGTTTATTTTGGTTAGCAATTTAGCTGTTTCGTTAATAGCTGTATTATGGGGCTGCGTCGTTTCTCATTATAGGATGATTGATCGAAGTTATTTTAGAAACTAAAGTTCCTAAAATAATTCCTCGCCATCTCTTATTCTTGTCATTCCCTTACCTATTCTTGATAAGGCTTCCTTCTTCATCATTGGAGCTTCTTCTGGTTAATGACGTGATCCCTTTTCTTCAGAGATCCTTTTTTTACTTTTATACTGGTATTCATCTTTCATCTGGTTAGACTGGAAGCTAACCCCAACATAGTTGGGAAAAGGCTATGCAGATGATGATAACTTTTATGTATGTAGCTTTTATTTACTTGTACACACGGCTACACATCAAGCTATGCAAAACCAGTATTAGGTGACCGTTCATTGTGAGAAAATATCATACAAAGTGAGGCCAAGACAAACTGGTTTTGCATAGGTTGATGTGTAGCCGTGTGTACTTTTATTTTATTTTGATGGCCTGACTGCTATTGAAACGGCTTTTCCTATAACGCGTCAAATCTTTCTATCTATGGCCTTCCCTACATCTGGGAATCGATCTGACCTTTTATCAATCGATGTTTTTAATGAACACAGTCTGTACTTTCACAAACCCTATTTTGTACCTCAGCAAACCCTTGGGAAACCATGGTTTCGCAATGTGATAGGTATTATTATCACAATTCGCTTATAAAATACACTTTGCAAGTATAACGGTAACATGAAGATACCATACTTTAAAAAAAAACTTGAGAGGTGTCAAGGGACACCCGGATGGAACGAAGTATAACTGGCTTGCTTTCTATAAGAGAGAGAGAAAGACAGAGAAACACGCGCACGCCGCACGGCTTACAACCTATAGCAAAAAGTGTCGTTCCTACTTTTGGTCTTAATTTTTTCCGTCTAGCCCCCTTTCGCAACGCGCGGTAAGGAACTTCGTTCCAAAAGGAGCTGTTTTTATGGAACTCAAATGTAGTCCAAAACGTATTTCGGAGAACAGAGACTAGCCTGTGGACCAGGAGACCTAATAAGCTTCTGGAGGGAGGTGGGCTGGTTGGAATAACCACCGAAGGCCACCATGGCTCACGCACAATGGTCCACCTGAAGGACTAAGTGCGGAAACCAAACCCATAACATAGAACATAGACTAGCCTGTGGCGCGGGAGATATTATAGTGCACAACATTATGTGTGCGCAGACACAGGCGCACTCTCTCTGCCCTCACTCTCATAGTCCGATGGGACGGCAATCCGACACGACCGGAGAGAGATCAGGCGCAGGAGCAACGACTTAACGTGCTTTCAGAGGCTCGGGGGTGTCACACCGCCAACTTCCAAAGTCCGGGCTGTGACTGAGAAATTCCTAATGGGAAATCCGATGACAATTTTCCCGACCTGGGAATCGAACTCAGGACTTTATAATAATAAAATAATAATAAAATTTATTTCCCAAAAAACTTAGTTCTATGTTACAAAACCAGTTTAGCAGTAGTTATATACAAATAAATGGATTTAGCTTCTGTAACCGAACTAGGTAAATGCCTGTATTTCGGTTAACAGTGCCATTCCCCCGAATATTTTTAAAATAATGCTAACAAACACAAAGGACTGGTCGTACTATTTTTATCTGATTATAATACGTGTAGAACTATTATTATGCTAAATTAATAATACTTTGTAATAATAACTTGATTTAAAAGAGTGTCCGTGAGAGTTTCTTGCCTGTTCTTCTCCATAGAGATCTACGTTTTGGAATGGGCAACTAGCTTCAACTTTCTGACTAACTGACCGACTATTTAATTTTGACAATTCAAAAGTGCCTGTAAATGGTTTATTTGAAATAAATAATTTGAGTTTGAGTTTGGACCCCACGCTCAGCAGTCGCGACCACGAGACCAACGGGGCGGTTCACATAACATTGGTGACAATGACATTTCCATTGTAATTAAGCCATTCATTAATAAAAACAAGTAAACAATAATTAATCACTATTATTAGTCTTATCGATCGTTTAGTCAACAATTATTATTTCCACCTTACAATAACGAAAGGCTATCAATTATCTTGTTACAATCTTGTACCGTCAACAAAAACGGGAACTGATTGTTAAACACTGTTCTACTGTTTCAAGAAGATTGATCAAAAGTCCCGGAAAACGGGATATACTCGTAACTGATGGATACATTTTTGTTTTTTTCAATAAATTTGTTTTACCCCTGATGTCGTAACAAAAATATTTATTGACTTTTTATGCTGACCATACCCAACAAAGAAGTCGATTGTTCATCACCTTAATCAGTATTATGTGACTTTTCCGCGCTAAACAGAGAAGACACAAACTTCCCGTTCACCGGGTACCCGGTGATACCTTACCCGAGTACCCGATGACCGGGTGTTTGGAGTTTGGTTAGGTAACCCGACGGTCGGGTATAACGGTATACCCGACTGCTTAATGAAGGTAAAATCCCCAGTGTTCTATTAGCATTTAAAAAGTATTTCTGATAACGTTGTCGAATTAGTGACATAAGGAAAACAGGAGGGTATCTTCTAAAAAGCTATTAATATCGAAGTTTTGGTGACTCAATGTAGTACCTATTACTAGGTAGATTGTAGCCGATCTCAACTTATAACATCTGATACCTGTACCTACATTCGAAGCAAATAAAGTTCTGATTCTGACTAACAGTAAAGTTTGTATATAATCCGAAGCCACGTCAAAATACGTCATGTTACAAAAACTTGTATTTTTTGCGCGTCTAAGTAGACTTGAATAAAATGTTTTATTTATCAGTCAGTACCTACCTAAACCAGTAATGTCATCGTACAAACAAATTAATGCAATTTTTTAAAATATTGTACTATAAAAATCTTTTCAAATTAAAAATCATTTATTTGCTAATATGGATAATTTAATTACATAAAGTTGTAAAAAGCATAGTTCAACCATATTACGCCAGGGTATCACCACTGTCTGGATCGCCCGGAGGACACGGTGGAGCATACGGTGGAGGTCTGCCCGGCTTGGGCGGAGCACCGCCGCGCCCTCGTGGCGGCGATCGGCGGCGGCGATCTCTCGCGTCCGGCCCTGATCCAGACCATGGTACGGAGCGAGAGTGCATGGGAGGCTGTAACCTCCTTCTGCGAAGCAGTAATACTCGCGAAGGAGGAGGCGGAGCGCGTGAGGGAGAGGCAATCACTGCGCCCTCACGCCGCTAGTCGCCGCAGGAGACGCCCTCCCAGATCCGCTCAGCCCAGAGTGGGAGAGGTTATTTGATGATTTCACACCCAAAAAAAAAGGCATGCAAATTTTACCAATCATTTTTGTCACTGTATCCTACGATTCACAATGGTTCCGCTTGAAATAAAATCAATTCATATTTAAAAAATAGTGAGTAATAATACTAATACCTTTCCCGACACCAATCCGCACCCTAATTGTGTAACACACTATCAATCTCAATCTGAATCATTTTGAAGGATATTGCTTATCCATTGCTTCATTTGTTGGAAAAATGTGTCAGCTATACTTCGTAAACAACGCAATGAATGTTGTTGAACTGTCAAAAAGAAACCCATTGCTACTGATAGTGTGTTACGCAATTAACAGCGCAGAGGAGCAATTGTTTAAATTTTCAATAAATTTTAAGAACATTCACAGTCTGATCTCAGTCTCAATCTGTTAAAAATACTTACCTCTAAAATCCCTACATTTTCGATCACTGACATGAGATGCGACTAGATTTTGAACGTTTTTAATTACGGGAATTGGCCTTCAGATTTTCTGGAAAAAAAAATAAGTACCTACATAATTTAAATGCGTCAGTAACAATTGATGGTGAACTTTATCAATACGCATCGATTCGAAATCGATAATTAGGTACTGCTCGAACCGCGTCTAATTATACACGTTCTTCATTCACAAGGTCACAACACTACTTATCCGCGATTTGTTTGCCGTACTTTAGTCATTTCTTTCACAGTAGCCATTAGGTAAGGTGTCAACGAACTCTCGTACGTGCATGCATTTTTTGAGGATATTCATTCAAATGTTAATTCAATATGCTCATTTTAATTAATTTGGCAATGATGGTAAACAAATAAAATAATATGTGAATCATCTGAACCCTAATTCACTATGACTACTTAACGATTCCTTACTTCGAAACCACGTCAATTCCTTAGCAAATCCCGCCGATCTCGCGTTCATTTCGCGCGGTTTCGTTCATTGTGTCTTAGAATTACGGCGCTGGTTCGTTTATTTAATTTTATTAACCTGTTAGCAAGGGTAAGGCCCTATTAACCTTAGTCATTGTAAGTCCATGGACATAAAATATCCTGAAACTTTCATGGAACACGTACCTACAAAACCACATGAAATCAAAATATTTGACTTTCGGACGTCTGAATGGGTCTTGGATTTATTGGTCAAAAGAAACTACGCGAATTCCTTAGTATTATCAGCTTATAGCGTTCCCACTGCTGGGACACAGGCCTCCTCTCTGTGAGAGAGAGTGGGCCGTAATCCACCTCGCGGGCCCATTGCGGGTTGATAGAGGTCACATGTCATCGAGTTTTTAGTTCTAGGACATGCCGGTTTCCTCGCAATGTTTTGCTTCACCGTTTTGAGAGCAGTGGTGATGAAATAATTTACACAAAGTAAAGCACCTGTCAGGGTTCGAACCTACGACCTACATCTTGTAAGTCGCAGCCATTACCACTGGGCCACCACTGCTCTCTACCTTTTCCTTGATTGTGAGAAATTGACGCGTTCTTCAAGTCACAGAATGTATGACAAGTTTGTTTGAACAAACGCGCTCTTGTTTTTCAAACAATTATCCGTTGAAAACAAAACAAAATACCTATGTATTTGAAAAATACGTTTGCTGGTTCATTAAATCTGTTTTTTTTTATCATCAATTTAGGTTTCAATTAACTTTGTTTAAACTTAGCGGTCACCTTTTTTTTCAATTAAGGCAATTAAGGGTTGGTTCAGCTCTTTCCCAACTATGTTGGGGTCGGCTTCCAGTCTAACTGGATGCAGCTAAAAACCAGTACTTTACATGGAGCGACTGCCTATCTGAACTCCACAACCCAGTTAATGGGGTACACGATAACCAGCAAGACTGGTTGTAAGACTTTTGGGCCTCTGACTATCCGTAATAACTGTCAAAGATCTACAAATGACAGCGGGACCAACGGCTTAAGGCTAACTGTTGGTTCAGCAACAAGCTAAATACATCGTCAAGCGTCGCATACTGCTCTAATCACTAATAAAACATTATTATCTACTAGACAGACACTGCATCATGACCTTACATAATAAACCGTGGGAATTTCCCAACTACGAAATAAAACAAAATCAACTTTATTACTGCTTACTCCATTATTAATAATTATTATGACTTGAGACATCGCAGAATCACCCACTCGCGTAAATCTAGCTAGTACGAAACGTAATTAATTACACTACCTTGAAATTTCAGTAGAATCTTGCAAGTTTCTAAAATAACTACAAGTGTATGTTTTTGTATTTAGCCAGAGCTTTTTGCGCTAATTATATCGATTATTTTTCGGTATTAGGAAATGAATACTATCAATCTGCCTAGGTTTTCTTCCCAGTTATGTTGGGTGTCGGCTTTTAGTGACACCGGATACAGCTTTTTACATGGAGCGACTACCTATCTATCAACCCAGTTACTGGGTAATACGATACCCCTTGGCAAGACTGGTTGTCAGACTTTTTAGCTTTTGATGAGTACCGACTGAAAAGTAAAACAATGTCAGAAGAATATTAGGTTGATATTAATTTTCCTCTTGCACAATATTATTGCCTTATTATATTATTTATTATGTATCTGACAATACTGCACATTGTCCACAGGAAAGTCCCGTTTTTCACGTGACTCTAAACGAATAAATCAACTTCAAAGAAAGGAAAATCAATCAAAATAATAACTTACTAGCTCGACAGTCACTTCTCCCTAGAACGCAATATGGATTCTCAATTAGAAACAAATTAATTACAATACTTTATACTCCTCAAGACAATGGTAATAAAACAAAGTTACATAAACAATTTAAGTTATAGTTAAGGCTCGCTCAGACATACTCTGGTGGAACAATGTCTATGAAAACTTCATGGGCATTGTTCTACGGGAGTCGCGACGCACTTGTCTGCGGACGTCTTTATGAAAACAAACTGCACGGTTCGCACTAGTGGTCTCAAATTGTCTAAGTATTCTCTGAATGTTATTATGACTTTATGTTTTTATTGCACACCGTAGGTACCTACATGATTGTTCGTCTTATTAACAATGGATTCAGAGACTATATTCACGGTTGTTATCCTTATAGATCAAGCCGTATGTTTACACAGGTTATTTTCTCAGGATCCAGCTTAAAAAGATTAAAGTTAGTTGCCACGGAACCGCAATAATCCATTTTCCTCAATCCACTTATGACATGTATCAAGAAATATGCGACCAAGAAATGCTAAAATAGTTTATATAGTAGGTACTTACGCATGTTTATTGTGGTTAAGGTTTTCCAAAGTCCAGAGAAGCGACGTTCCTTTTGCAGACAGAAAGGAAATTAAATCGGTAATTTCAAATTCAAAAACTTAAATTCGAGCGAAGATTCATATAGGGTTAGTAACATTGTCCTCGGGGCCCGATAGTTCCGAAGCCTGCCAGGGTAGCGGGATCGTCCGAAAGGGTTACCGCTGCCCTGGAACATAAAGGGCTAAGGAAGGAACACGGGTGGGTTTTAGTCAGTAAGAGTCAGACACTCCCTCCCGCTCCACCCAGAGCGGGAGGGGTCATTTGATGATTTCCCACAAAAAAAAAAAGTAACATTGTCCTTACAACTAAGTGTTAGTAAACAACACGATACTATGGCACATGTAACTGACAACAGTGAATCATATACGGACAGTCCAGTCTGTTAGCAATCCATTTCAGAACCCTGTTGAGGCTGGCCATGACTCCAGCCACCATCGACGCTGCGTGTTTGCGTCCTATTGTGTAAAAACAGTCTACAGGCACCGCCGCAAACATTCCTGACGCACTGCAACGCCATGGCAACCAAAAAAAACGTCAATAAAATGAAAGAAAAGATAGAAAATACGTTTATTTGTGGTAAACATGACGCAAAAAAGAACATAAAAACAAATAATGAAAAAAAAATAACAATAAGAAGAGACAAAGAGAAGAGAGAGTATCGAAATAATTTAATACACTAACCACACTTTGTATATTTAATCAAGCAAACTACATAGTTTACCTACCACACATTCATTACATATCGAGACCCCTTGCCTCGGAAAGCACGTTAAGCTGTTATCGGCTGTCATTCATAGATCTTTGATAGTCGTAACGGGTACTCAGAAGCCCAAAAAGTCTCACAGCCAAAGGGTATCGTGTTACCCAGTAACTGGGTTGCGGGGTCAGATAGGCAATCGCCCCATATAATATATTCGGCTGCATTCGGTTAGACTAGAAGCTGACCCCAACATGGTTGGGAAAAGGCTTGGCAAATTTTTTGTTTGTCTACTTACAATTACTAAGCAAGGATTAGGTTTTACAGTTTCTACAAATTCCTGTAACCTATTTAAATTACTTACTCATTTGTGAATCGTATAAACCCTAGAAATACGTCTACCTATTAAAACAGTTTAAATTATATTATTTAAAACAGTCCACGATTTTATACAAGTCCACAGAAGGGTCGTTGCTTATATTTGCATACTAAATAAAGGTTGGTTAGAAGTACTTTCTAATTTAGATCAGTTAACTAGAGAGTGAAAATACTTTCAGAGTACCTAAGTATCTCAAAATGGACATAATTATAACCGCATATTTTTGGAACGAAGTTCCTTATTGCGCGTTGCGAAAGGGGGCTAGACGGAAAAAATTAAGACCAAAAGTTGGAACGACACTTTTTGCTATAGTTGTAAGCCGTGCGGCGTGCGCGTGTTTCTCTGTCTCACTCTCTCTCTCTCTTTGAACTTCGTTCCATCCGGGTGTCCCTTAACACCTCTCGAGTTTTTTCCATAGGAATTTCTCAGTAGGATTCTGAATTCATGCCTACTAAATTCACAAAAGGGCACTTAAGTCATAATAAACCAAAGTAAGCATGGGTGTTTATAAGATACATTCTATAATAACGAACACGAACGAACGAACACGAAGGAACGTACGCACGAACGTTCTATGGATGACGAACGAAGACATAAAAGCTAATTCCCTATATTCCACCATGTGTAGGTATCTATACAGTGTGTATCGGAAAAATGTGATCATATTTAAGGGTGGGGTACAGAACATTACACTGAACAACTTTCTTCATGGGACCAACATCGTAATCGCGAATTATCAGCCGTCCCATACATTTAGGACGAGTGAATATTATTTATTTATACCTATATACTTTATTGTACACCAGAAAATAACGGTCATGGTAATTAATGGTCTGGTCTGTTTCCCGTCGACATATTCCAAGAGGCTGCCGTTCTTTTTACGTTCCTGGGGGTCTACTCCGAAGTAGTATCGGCCGAATGTTCGGCCGTTTCCTGCTACGAAGTTACTATTCGGCTCGGTCGGTTCCGATCCTACACTCCTACACTCTTTCGAATATTGACTATGTTCCCGACCCAACTGAGCCGATCCGAACTTTTTTCGCATTTTTTCAATAATATTCGGTTCGGCCATGTGACGGTCCGATCCGAACATTCGCACTTTGCACTTTGGAGTAGGCCCCCAGGATTGGATTCAGACTCATCGAGGTTGCTACAAGCCTATGAATCTTTGTCGTACGTTAATGACGCCTTCTCTGAGGAGGCTATCACGGCCGGCGAGGAGCTGCTTACAAGGGTTAGTGAAAACCATAAACAACAGTGGCTGAAAACATTCGAAAACATTGACATGACGAAGAAGACGAGAAATACATTTAAAAAAAAATTGAAACGTGGAATTTAAAAGGTATTGAAGTTTTGTATGGAACAGTTGATATCTTTTTTCGCGAATACGATGTTGGTCCCATGGAGAAAGTTGTTCAGTTTGATAGTCTGTGGGGTAATTGCGTAACACACTATCAGTAGCAATGGGTTTCGTGTTGACAGTTCAACAACATTCATTGCGTTATTTACGTTGTTGAGCAGACACATTTTTCGAACATACGAAGCAATGGATTAGCAATGTCCTTCAAAATCATTCAGATTGAGATTAATAGCGCATTACGCAATAAAGGTGCTGTACTACACCACACCGTGAAATTTGACCACACCTTTCTAGTACTCGCTTTATTATTACATCTTAAGAACCCAAGAAACAATGACCCAAGTATTCTAATTAACTTCGTTCATCTGATTAACATGAATTATACCCTCAAAGTTCAAAAGCTAAAAAACAATTTTAACTTTACTTATCTTTGGGCTGAGAACGGCTTTTGACATTTCAAGCGAACACTAGTTAGTCTCTATGAGATAATCTTGAAACAGTCGAGCCGTTTCGAAAGTCGTGGCACTTTCACGAATTAGCTGCTGTGTTCAGATTTAGTCTTTATAAGTAGGTAACGCAAAAAAAAAATACTGGCCCGGAAAAAAAACTGGTCTGGCTGGCTGGCCTGGGGTACTGGCTGGCTGGGGACTGGCTGGCTGACTGGGACTGGCTGGCTGGGACTAGCTGGCTGGTAGATACTGGTACTCAGCTGCATCCGGTTAGACTGGAAGCCGCCCTCAACATAGTTGGTAAAAGGCTAGTCAGATGATGAGGTAGGTACCGGTGCCAAGCGCTAAAGCTGAGCATGAGGGCCTGCATGCGATTACCAGCGCGATAATTGTGTAACACACGAACAGTAGCGATGACTGTAATTTTGACAATGTAACAACATTCATTGCGTTGTTTACGTTGTTGAGCAGACACATTTTTCGACCATATGAAGCAATGGATTAGCAATATCGTTCAGAATGATTCAGATTGTGATTGAAAGCGTGTTACGGTTTTTGGAACGAAGTTCCTTATCGCGCGTTGCGAAAGGGGGCTAGACGGAAAAAATTAAGACCAAAAGTTGTAACGACACTTTTTGCTATAGTTGTAAGCCGTGCGGCGTGCGCGTGGTTCTCTGTCTCTCTCTTTCTCTCTTATAGAAAGCAAGCCAGTTTTTTTTTAAATAAAATTTTATTACAATTCCTTCACTAATTAATCGAAAGGAACTTCGTTTCATCCGGGTGTCCCTTGAAACCTCTCAAGTTTTTTATCTAGAATTTCTCAGTAGCAGCCTGGAGTCTGGATTTGTGCCTGGTTGGTGGCAATAGACTCGCTCCCTATGACAAGGGTCTTAAACATAACTGGCGAAATGTGGGTGTACTATTATATAGGTACCGTCACGAGCACCAATATGTCAACACTTGGCAACTTTCAATTGCGATTTTTCCTGAAATAACGAATGCATCGTTGAAATACGACACATTACATAAACATATGGGTTTGAAAATGCTATGTTCGTAACAATATATAATTTCATTCAAAAATAAAAGAGTAAATCGCTTTTGAATAAAACCGAGTGTATACATACTTTTGCTCGTGACTGTACACCGCTGCCGAAGCCTTCGGTTAAACAAGGCGTGATGTTATGTTTATGAACGTTCGTTACAATAGTAACGTTCCATTACGTAAAGAAACCAACACTTGAAACACGACTAATGTTTAATGAGTCTCTTACAAGTTATTAATGTCACTCGATTGTCACTCACGCGCGGAACAAAGATATATGCCATTAAATTACTTCCAAGTTACTAGCAAAACGGATAAAATGAGTCGTAAACCTATCGGCCCATAAAACTGTTGTAAACATTAGACCTATTAGCTGAGCAACACCACTGATCTGCTTCTGGTTTCGTCAGTCATTGGCATTAATTGGTCTCTGTATTGAAAAAAATATCAGTGCATGGTGGGTTGCGAGCTCAGGCGGGCGCTTGTTCGTCGGTTCGTTTACAATACATGGTATTATAAGCTCAGAGTGTATATTTGGGGGGCGCCGTGGCGTATCTCATCGAAAGCGAGCCCTGCCACTACTGCCGGTCAATAGTATAGTGTTATGTGCGTCGATCAGTCGCGGTCGCCGCTCCGCACGCCGCCGCCGACCGCGTCGCCCGCGCCTCTCGCTCATCAAAATGACATTCTCAATACATTGACGTTAAATTAAAAACATTGAACATGTGTTGTGCCAGGTTCGCCGAATACCTGTTCCGTAGTGTAGTGAAGTACACATGTGGACTAGCCAGCCGCGAAAGTAAGTAAAAACTGCGCCAAAATGTCCGGCACACATGAACCGCTCAATCTGCAGTGTTCCCGACGCTAAAATTAAACCCGATAACGTTCTGTACATTATAATTACATGTGACTACAAAATTCATTGTAACTTATCTATCAACGGTGATGGAACATAAAGTTTACTACATTGTGTTGTGTTTATGTTAGTTTAATGCTTGTTTTTATTGACGTCTCTCGTCAAATTACGAAACTATTAACATTTTTCGAGGAGCAATCGTTTTTGCGTCCTAGTGCAGTGCAGACAGACAAGTTTAGTGCTCAATCACCACACGTCCTCAAGGCAACTTTCTAGAATGTTTCTGAGAATTAACTTGTGTGTATAAGCACTATCGAATGTGCACGAACACATTGTGTAAGCTTCAGCTTACACATAACAAACCGTTGGTGTTTAGAACTGTAACATCCATCGGTGATATTCGGAAGCCATGAGTGGGTGCAACGTAAAAATTAAACGAATAGGTATTAACGAAACTTATGCGTGAAGTCACGTGAACTGGGTTGACGCATCGAAGCATTGTAGACAATGCGCTCTGTTAAAATAAAACTGAATAAATAAGTCAATGTTTACATTGACTTATAATATCCATGCTTGAAACCGAACACGCACATTGGACAACAATTAAACACAACCATATGAAATGACTTCATAAGTAATAATATTATAAAATTTAAGTACAAACATTTTATTTATATTATAAACCAATGTAAGTACCTAACATTGGTTTATAATATAATATAAATAAAATAAAAATCATACGCCAATGTCGTTCGCGATAATAGTTCAGGAGTCAAGGTCCAACATGTCATTTATTATTGCATGCCGCATTATTATGAAAGTTACTATACAATAGCAATTTGAAGTACACTGAATGGTTCCGTAGCAAAACGACGAATAATTGTACAATATTTTACGGTGATATTTAAGAATCCAATTTATTTTTGTGTTACCTTGTTAAAATCGTAAATGAATTAACCATGTAATTGGAAGATGCAATTTACCTCTAACGGAGAGAAACTAAGTAGTCTTGGGCTGTAGTGGAGACTGCAAAGAAAATCTTCGCCTTATGAGGGAACGCGGTCACGTGGTCGTTGGCGTTCATACTATACTAAAGTATTCCTGTTTTCTCCCGGGTTAATGATACCAGAAAGCCAATTCCCATAATTAAAAACGTTAAAAATCAAGTCGCAATCTCATATCAGCGGCAATCAATGTCAAAAATGAAGGTATTTTAGATATAGGTATTTTTGGCAGATTGAGGCTGAGATCAGCGGGGTAATTACGTAACAAACTAACAGTAAGAATGGCTTTCATTTTGACGGCTCAACAACATTCATTGCCTTACCTACTTACATTGTCGAACAGACAATTTTTTCTAACATTTATGAAGCAATGGATTAGCCATATTCTTTTAAATGGTTCAGATTGTGATCGATAGTGTATTACGCAATTAGGGTGTTGACTGTGAACGTTCTTAAATTTACGAGAATTGCCTTTCAGACCGATTTTTAGGGTTCTGTAGCCAAATGGCAAAAAACGGAACCCTTATGGATTCGTCATGTCTGTCTGTCTGTCTGTCCGTCCGTATGTCACAGCCAATTTTTTCTGAAACTATAAGAGCTATACTGTAGAAACTTGGTAAGTAGATGTATTCTGTGAACCGCATTAAGATTTTCACACCAAAATATAAAAAAAAAAACAATAAATTTTGGGGGTCCCATACTTAGAACTGAAACTCAAAAAATTTGTTTTATCAAACCCATACGTGTGGGGTATCTATGGATAGGTCTTCAAAAATGATATTGAGGTTTCTAATATCATTTTTTCTAAACTGAATAGTTTGCGCGAGAGACACTTCCAAAGTGGTAAAATGTGTCGTCGTCGTCCCCCCTGTAACTTCTAAAATAAGAGAATGATGAAACTAAAAAAAATATATGATGTACCTACATTACCATGTAAACTTTCATCGAAAATTGGTTTGAACGAAATCTAGTAAGTAGTTTTTTTTTAATACGTCATAAATCGTAAACCGCAATTTACCTTTCATTCAATCAACTCATGATTGATTTTTATAGATAATTGGTACGGAACCCTTCGTGCGCGAGTCCGACTCGCACTTGGCCGGTTTTTTATATTTTGTAATATATATATCTACCAGTTCCGATTTTGTTTATAGCGTGGCTTTTTCTAAAATTAATATACACCGCATTTCCTCCTATACATGACCCATTCGGATCAAATGCATTCTCTTCAATAACCTGATCATATAATTTATTGATTACTGTAGTCAATATCATGTCGACATTTACCTAGTTCATTGGGTATATACTTACTAATACTACCTGTTTATAGTGCAACTTGCTAATTACCGTCTCGTTGTCTGTAATTATTCCATAAGCAAACCGTTGTAATGTGGTAACTTGAAGTACCTAACTTCTTTTATACTTAAGTTACATACATGTTTTATAGAAATAAATTCAATGGGTATATACCGGAACCCATATTCAATGGATATATAAGGAAAATAATCATATTTTATTTATATTATTAGTAATATAAAATATGACTTTTTTCCTTAAATATACCTACCGAAGGGTACATATTTTGTTACTTTGGTATTGCTATTTTGTTTGTATTGTATTATTTGATACTGCGCCCCGCGGTTTCACCCGCATAAGTTTCGATCCCGTGGGAACATCGGGATAAAAAGTATCCTATAATATGTTAATCCTGGTTATAAACCATCTGTGTGCCAAATTTTATCCAAATCCGTTCAGTAGTTTAACGTGAAACAGCAACAAATATCCATCCATCCATCCATACAAACTTTCACGTTTATAATATTATATGGTAGGAATTAGTAGGATAACTCAAGTATAGTGGTCACTGGGTAAATTAGGTATTACGTATTAGTCACACATTATTTATTTAAAGTATCTACCTAACTTAAAAACCTATATTAGATTTATTTAGTCACTGCAGATTCAAGGATATCTAAATGGCATTTTGTATAAATTATTTATTTAAAAAAACAAATGTAAAATTTAATTAATAAATCTAGCGTGTCAATTTTTATTTCCAATTGAACGAATAAAGCGCGCTGACCTTGACCAGGCGGCCAAACATTATCCTTTAGTCTCAATTGGCCCGTAATTGCTGGGGACGTCTTCAGTGCTATTCTCAGATACAATTTGCACTTACTGTTCTGTCAAATTGCACCTTAACTGTTGCTCCGCGTTAAAACTTATTAAGCAGTGACAGGACAAATTGAATGAAAAAACTGGTCGCCATCCAAAGACCTAACGGCGAGCCAACACCATACGTGCCTCATAACGGTGATATACGTAGATCTTGAAATGGTTCGGATGCGATAACGTCACACAACGTTCCACATAGTCAACAATTTATTTTTTATTTCAGCCAAAATATAAAGCCAAAACAAAATTAGTCAATTATACATAGTCATTGGGATTAAGTAAAGCTTAGTGGATGAATAGTGTTAATATAACTAATATAATATCAAGTGTCTCCGTGCTGATTGTGCTGTTTCCGATGTGTGTTATATGTGATGTGCTTGAGAACTGCATGGAGCGCCACGTGGATTATATTTATAACTAACCGCTAACCACAAATCGTCACGTTTACGGGAAACTAAAAACTCTAAAGATGCCTAAAGGTAAGTGTCACTACACAGCAACATTCACAAATATTGCAGATGCAAATGCGAATTAGATGTGCATCTCTGGTGCGCAGAGTACGGGCCAGCTCCAACAATATCCTTAAAATGCTCGCCAGCAGGCTCGATTGCATGTACATCAATCACTGCAGTGTCATCTCCCATGGGATGAAATAATTTTTAAATACAATAAACTAACATAGTTCTTAAGTTTAGTAACACAATGAGTCCTTGTTACTTAAATAAATAAATTATTATTTTTATTATAATCATTACAATCAGGAATACAACTTGTTAAGTTAGCATAATCCTAAAATGCCAAGATTTCATGTAATAGTCATTTAGTAGGATTACTTGATCTTAGAGAGTTGTGTTGATGACTTTAATGATTATAATTCTGTAAATGCATATTTGTTACGGCCGCGAATCATATTTTATTCAACGTACAACTTAGTACTGACCAGGAAATTGCAAAAAACGTAAGAAAATTTTAATTTCGCGGGCTACCTTGGTGCATTCACGTGGCACAGATTTTTAGGGAAACATCGTTAGGAGTGAGCACCTCGAGTATATATACTCGTGGAATGTTTATAATTCCCTGGTGGCTGGAAGCTCACGTGTCCTCATCTCGTGACATCACCGCCACTAAACAGTATCGTCAACCGCTGATTTCAAGGCTGACAATAATAATCAACAAATGCAACTAATCTAATAAAGTCAATAATAAAAGAGCTCATCAATCACATGTCTATACTGCCTCGCTTCATGCTATAAGCAATCAATTTACAAGTTCTATAATTGTTTCGAGTGCTTCTACTGAAATTGTTGGTGCATCAATCCGCACCAGGCCACCTGCTTCTTAAACGTTTGGAACAAAACTTTACATTTAATTAAAGTCTTTGAGCTCTCAAACAAAATAAAGTACCGCAGTAACAATATTTCCAGGAGGCATAAATCTAACTGCTGCTTATTGTTTCAGCCATAATGAATCACTATTGTTTAGTCTTATAGCAATATCTGCTTCGTCTTCTCATCTCTCAGTTTGATACTTTGAGGTCACGTCTATCAAGATTATTATGTTTTTATTCCACCATGCTCGTCATCAAATAAGAATGAAGTAATCGTTTGTATATAGGTAATGCATTTATTTAATACCCATTGCAATATTTCTAGTGTATGCCGGTGGGCACACTACGAAAAATAAAAGATTCAAACGAAACACTAAATTTTCTAGAAGTCTTATTTTACTATCTGGAAAAGCTGGAAAAAATAGTGAGAGAAAATAATACAGTAGTGAATATATAAAAATAAAAATCTTGACATATAAAAATGAGCATATTCTTCCTCTGCCTTCATAAAACATGACAAACGCAGAGGAATAAGCAAGTTTACCTCATCATAACAGATAATTGGAAGAGGAACAGGATGGTTTCATGGACTAGGCTTGTTAAAGACGACAAAATATTTGATAAGTGAAACGATTTTGCTATTAGGGCAGTGTCTCACGCATCGCTTGATTGGCCGTCTCCCGTTTCACTGTTGACGCCACTTGAATCAATGAAGTGCCATTGGCTCATTGTTTAATCGTCTGTTTTATCAGCTGTAATGAACATAGCCGAGATGTCCGTGCAAGCGGCTCGTTAAGGCACCCAATCATGATACATCGACGTTCAGCGTGCCTCCGATGTATACGTATTGTTTGTAGCTTTGCAAACGTGCGATTTTTTACGCCAATTTCCACGAATTTGTCTGTTTTGTTATCTGAACTAACGCAACTGTTTGGCAAATTAAATCCCTGTGCATTCGGTTTTAGATTTCTGATTTCGTAATAATTTCTCCTTTTGAAATCGTTTCTCTTTTACCTATCCTGCCTTTCTCCGCAATATCATGTCTAATTCGGTCGAAATCATATATGAAATACCACCGGCTCGTGAGTTTTTGTTCGACCTTTGAAAAAGTCAATGTTGTTTTTATAAACATATCTATGTAGTTCACAATAGAGTTACATTTAGAACTTCAGGCTATTCGTTTTCTAAAATGCTATAGTATCCCTCAAGCCCTCACTAAGCCAAGATTGATTAAATAATAAAGTTTCCTCCCATTCACATAAGGTTCTACAAAGATTTCATGTGAAACAGTTCATTGGAAGCGAATGCATTAAAAGAAAAATAACATTGGCTTGATTGGCGCGCCTCGGGCGTTGCTTCTGTGGCCCATGCTCCGTTCACATCTCTATTGATTTTGGAACAATTGTGCACAAACGTCACTGACCCTGGCGTATTGTTGAATCGAGTGAATAGTGAACTATTACACCATTTCGGGGTTGCCGTTACGTTCAGCAGTGTCATATATGTTGAATTTGAATAGAATTCGTTACTATGTGGGTGGTCCGTGTTGCTTTATTGAGTACACGTGCCGAGTCTATCACATATTTATAGTTAAAATAAAAATATGGCGTAAATGTTTTTCTATGATTAATTAATCGTGACAAATGCAGTCGTAATGTGAGTCAACATTCGTTCGATAAGGCTGGTGTAATTACATTCCTTACACTGTTATTGCAGGTGCAAAATACTCTCTATTGTTGTCAAGTAGTTACAAATGTCCATCCTGTAGAACGTGCATCAACACGGGATGCACATGTAAACGCTCCAACAACATCTGTTTCTGCGCCCGGAAAGCCGGAACCGATTCGCGTCGAACTTCTTCGTCGTTTATTATTGTCACGTTTCTGGTACAGACAGGAAACTGCAAATGGGATTTATGTGCTTGAATTAGTGGCAATTTTGTCAGGGTCTTTCGGGGAAGAAGGAAGTTTTATGCGATATGAAGCTTGCAGATGCCACCCGTGATGCTAAGTGTATGTTATGTGCCATGATTTTTAAATACAAGGATGCTTCATACATATCTGGCTGCACTTGCCCATTCTTATCCAGGCGCACAGATTCAG
The DNA here is from genome assembly GCA_945859715.1 of Apamea sordens. Lineage (NCBI taxonomy): Eukaryota > Metazoa > Arthropoda > Insecta > Lepidoptera > Noctuidae > Apamea > Apamea sordens. The sequence continues at coordinate 7,908,710 of OX244002.1, forward strand.
GGGTCACAAACATTATTTTATCAATTTCTAATGGAACCTTTTGTCCTCAGGCGACGCCGACATGTCGCTGAAGCAGGGCAGCGGCACCGGCAAAGTCCACTTCGGTGGTTTGGACGATGTGTCCTTGTACGGCACGCCTGTGGAACCAGCGCCCCCGGCCACGGACGCCAAGCAAGGCTTCCTGCGAAACCAGCTGCAGGCCCTCTTCCAGCCCACCGACAACAAACTAGCCATGAAACTGTTCGGGTCTAAGAAGGCGCTGATGAAGGAGCGCATCAGGCAGAAAGCTGCGGGCCATTGGGTCATACATCCGTGCAGTAGTTTCAGGTGAGTGGCTTTTGTTTTTGAAATGTGACACGAACTTTGCCGAAGCACAAAAATGAAATAGTAGTGTTGTTGTTATATGTACGGGATTTCTACTTAAACATTCTGTTATATGGAACAGAATATTTAAATAGAAATCCCGTACATCCAGTGAAGGAGATAATGAAATGGATGTGTTCATTTCGCCTATTCATCATGAGATGTCGTCTAGTCGTAAATGGGTTTTGAAATGGATGTGTTTTAGGTGAAATTAGAGATGTAGGTCAATTATATTCGACTTTAAAGTAATCAATTGTGACAAACCCCGTTGTTAAGTACAACAAATTAACAATTAATTAATACATAACGATACGCGTAAAGAGTTTCCGATAGACCGTAAAAACTGTACTTAAAATCCACATTATAAAAGCTACTTTTGTCACGTAATTAATACTGCATTAAAAAACCATCAATGAGATACTTACCTACTTCAATATCGTAATTAATATCGCTTCACGAGGAAAGCTCTCCATACGGTACTTATAAACCACCGATTAACTATATAACGCGCGGTTAATTGTTTACACTAGTGTAGCATTGGTAAGTTTTACTATAGTTTAACGGTCTGGTATTTTTACTCCCGCCATCGCCATCTTTAATGAGAGATCGTAATTTTTGACGTAAACTCAGGCATGTGCGTTTTGTTCATCCGTTTCGTTCAATGTCAAGTTTTTTTCCAAGGATACGTTTTGTTTGATAATGAAGAAACGTAGACAGAGGATAGTAGGTAGACAAGTTCTCAGCGTTAGCAGTATGAGATAGCGATAGTTCGACATAGTACATTACTGCAGCTTTAATCGTCTTTTTAGATAAAAATTATCACAATATTTTGCTTATTATTGATACAAAATAGTCTTAAGTACAATATTTTTTTAATTTACTTGCTGTAATAGGTAAAAAATGTTACTCACCAATGAAAGGTTAAGTTTGGTTGATTTCGTTCACTACAACTTTTACAGCCGATGACACAATTCACCAATTCACCATCATTACACACTAAATATTACCTTTTGGAATATCAGTAAAGTTAGAAATTACACAAAGTATGCGTTTCACAGTTTATATCAACGAAAATATTTTAAAACCACAATTTGTTTGCCATCGATGGCAAACAACAAAAACCGATACGCAAATAGAGATAGACAATTTATGCTATGTCCTGCTCACACATACACATTTTGACATAAGTGTCGTCTCACTTTCGCAATTATTATTATTTTAACAGCATGTCTATTACTATGCTCTGTCTACGTGAAGAAATGATATTTTCAGTTTGATGCGTTTTGTTTTATCTTTCGATAACTTTGTGTACCTACGTTTGTAAAAACAGACGTTTCTGAATTTTTGAAGTGGAACTTTTTAGGCGGCAATTCGTTACTTGGACGAGAATTGAGAATTAATTTTCAAGGACACCTCACATTAAGGCACTTTTCGGAACATGAGAGAGAAGAAAGACATAACTCTCTCTGTGTGTCTCTCTTGTTCTTATTTTTTTAAGAAGAATTTAAATATAATAGTTCTATCACGTGTATTGTGCTGTACGCTCAATTGTTTTTGCTGTATTTCTACCAACATTCAAAGTATGAACCTTCTCATTTATGAAGAAAAAAAAATAAGTTACCAATTCAATGAATAAGAAAACCACAAACAAAATTATGTTAAAGAATATTGAATTAAGTTCTCATTTAAATTCAACTGGAGATGAGACACAATTTGAATATAAACTTCAATTAGAAATGGTAATCTGTTTTTGATATGAACTGTTATTTCCATAAATATAAATATTTATTTAGTTCACGCAGTGGGCGTTAGTTTTTTTCGAATACATTGTATAAGAGCTGTGTTACAATTTTGGTGTAGTAAATATTATATTTATATTATGATTAGCTTTGATAGTTTCATTATTTTATTTGAATTGATAATTTTCAAGTAATGGAACAACAAACTGAATGTCATACTGAACAAAGCTCAAATTCCATTGCATGCATTGCTACCAAAACGTTGCTTATTAGGAACTTTTTGTTAAAAATGGTCACTCAAAAATCAACTTAGAATACATTTTACTAAAGTATATAGCTGATTATGTGGCAATGGAATATAAATTATCTGAAAATATGAACACTGCTATACAATAAATTAATAATACAAATAATTCTACGAAATTAATTCAATCGGGAAGGCGGGATTTCATAAACAAGTTCAAGAAACGCGGAATGTCAGGATTTTAAACCTTAAATACATATTTCCTCGTAATCACTTATTTACTTCAAGATGTTTCCGGCATTACCTCGAACTCTGTTTATTTTTTAAAAATCTCTACGAATAGCCACAATATGCCACAATCATCTAATTTTAAGGTTTTTGGGGAAAGGGTGGTCTCCAATTTCGAAGTATTTAGGAACACAACAAAACGACATTTTCGCAAAAATAAAATAAAACCACCTCACGCCTTGTATTATTAGTTTGTGTTAGGAACATAACTACGACAGAATCATTTTGACAGTAGACCCATTAGATTTTTTTTTACATACAAATTAAATGCCAAGCAGAAACAAGTAACCGAATTCTGGGCTGAGTCCACTTTGATTGCTATCGACACGCTAAAAGGAAGATACAAATTAAATGTCAATTTTATTACGAACACAGGGTTTATAGGTCATTTTCGACGAAAAAAAACTATCTCACGGCTTGTAATGACCTGTGTTCGCCATTTTGACAGTCGCCTTCCTCGTTAGAAAAAAAAAATAACCTAAAATTGAATCTCATTTTTTTTTAAATTCAGTTAAACATCCGAGAATGTAATTTATCACTCCCACTAAAACTCACTTCCCAGAAGAAGGGTCATTCAGGAAAATCGTGTATTCTAGATCTCGATAATAAAACATCTAGGTACTTATTATCAAACAGCATACCTACTGATTATAATTTATTCTAAGTATATCCTCTATCCTATTTTTCACAATTAACACTCCGCAATATAGCCGATCATAGAAGCGTATCACAAAAGCAGAGAGGTTATTTTAACGTAAACGTAGCACTTATTCAGCTGCCGATCAGTTTGCTCAGCGGACCGTTCAGCAGTAGTGTTGAATGAGTAATTATATAGAGCTGTTACCTCATTGTCTGTTGACATTTTCCGCTGACTGTACTGGGTATGGGTTGTTTTTAATTATAAGGGACTGGAATCAAGAAGTTGTTGGGTAAAGTCAGGTTAATTAATTTTTAAGCAAATCCAATAACAATGGTCCTATTCAAATCACAAGTGTAATTTTATTACAGTTTTTTTTTTTAGTAATATGTAACGGCAAATTGGCGTAGAATGTCAATTTGTATTTTTTATTGAAAAAAAAGATAAGATACGCAATTGAAATTGTGATCAGGCAGTCGTAAGAATCAATCTGTGCTGCCTTCGGTAACAAGGGCCTGAAAATCGTGAAGTAAAGGAACTTCCTTGTAAGTTCAGGGGTAGGTACGTACGACGACATATCAAGCTGACTTCTCATAGCACGAAAAGCCGATACAATGCAAGTTTAGCTAAAACTAGAAATGTATAGCTTGATTTGTCGTCGTGTGTACTACAATTTTTCATTATTTAATTGTTCTTCTTCTTAGCGTATCGATGGCAAAAAGTCCAAACATGTTTGGCCCAAAATTAAGCTGTTTTTATATAAAATCCATCATAGCTATATTGAAGTGAATCGGAAACAATTTTTTCTATTTTCTTTTCAATACAACACAGTATAAGGGACTTTATAATTTCCAGCAATTACTTATCTGTCAGAAACAGTGATAAGTTCTTCCTTTGCATTTTCTTTTTCAAGGAATAACATAATATTTTTAAGAAATTCAATAAACATGGTTAAATAAATAATACTACACTTTTAATCGAAAACAAAAATTAAATTCCGATCATTTCTAGTCATTTCTTTTTAAAGGAAAAACATCATACTTTTGTGAAATTAATTAACAAGGTAGGTAGATAAGTAATACTACAATTTTAATTTAAAAACAGCAATTAAAGTTCAATCTAAGGCCCGCTTGCATCAAATATCACTAAATGCGTTTAACGCTAGACGTATTTAAAACATCATTCTATCTCTGTCATCTTCAAACGAATGTTTTAAATTCGTTTAGCGCTAAATATATTTGTTGAGAACAATAAAATTCTAATTTGATGTTAGGCACTATTCATCCTCCGTGTTTCAATACATACGAGTAACAGCCGATCTGTTCTGTAAAAATCTCTCCGTGAAAACTTATGTCACGTGAGCTGTCAATAGTCTCAATCTAGCTGACAAGAGTTTGAAGTGAGCTGTCATTGATGGAACTCACTTGTCCTAAGTTTTTACGAAGAGATTTTAATAGAATTTGGTCAGCTGTGTTAACTTATTAAATACTATTTTCTTATATACTCTCACGGGTAATAAGTATATTAGAAAGGGTTTAAGTAACCGTAACAATACAATACAGCTAATAACAGAGCCCAGCATTCCTTTTGAAAGCGTAACACAATGTTATTTATGATCCTGAAATATTTTCCCTAAGTATTTGGATGCAGCTATCCAAATTGTTAAACATTTTTCTTTTTATTCATAAACGTTAGCGACTGTTTAACCATACATTTTTGACAAATTAGAGGTATTTTGGACGGATTGACACTGAGATTAGAATGCCAACGTGATTAAAAATACGGGGATTAAGCCCTCTGATTTACACGGTAGGTCGATATAATGGTTTACGGCAGACCATATTTTGAACAACAAAAAAAAAGTTGCATCGTCTAAACAGGGTTTAAATGGTGCAAGTCATTTCGTTATCGTCCAATTGATTTGTATTGGATTGTAGTACGTTGCGTTCGTTAGTTTCTGCCTATACCCATAGAAAAGGCATGAATTTATGCATACAATATGATATGTCATTGGGTAAACATGTACGTCATCTACTTTTTTCAGTAACTACCTATTTATATAGCATTATTTAGTAGATCACTATCACTGCATTACTGAAATGCACATACAGATCCTACTACACGATATGAATGTGAATACAAATAACTAAATAAAAACATCAATGGAAATGTACCGTTAAAAGTTAAGTCTTTATTTTGTTCAGTTTGTGGGGTACCTACTGGCTCTAATGTAGGTAAACTTTATAGGTACTTACCACTACACAATAACAAACACACACACAAGCAGACACTACCTACTACATTTACATATCAATGCATAAACAATTGAAAAACGCGACCGCAATAGCACTTTACCTACAAAGGGTAAGCAGTTGGTACCACTGAAAAAACCTAAATATCGTAAAAAATACACATTCGTTCATAAATAAACACCCACCTGCCCCAATCATTGCACCAAACTATTAAACACACGTAAGTACATTACGACGACATACAAAGCTAAAAAAAAATTTACCTGACCTCGCATTGTATATAGGCTTTTCGTACCATGAGAAGTCTGCTTATACTAGAAATGTATAGCTTGTTTGTCGTCATGCGTACCTCAATGCATAATATTGATCCGAACAATAAATTAGACACCGAATGAGCCTTGCTCAGCTGACATCCTGAATATTGTAAGCAGTATATTTCAATTTAGGTACAAGTGAACGCAGTACGAACTTAAAATTTAATGTTGCTAGAGCTGAACTCACAAAGGCCGTATTATGGGCCTAATTCGAACTAGTAATTAGGCCGCCATTGCAAATTCCTATAAAAGAGAAAAGCTTGTTAACTATGCTAGGGAAACTTCGCAATTAAATCCGTTAACGAGCTTCTGGCAAATAGAATTTAAATCCATCTGCTAAGAGTAGTGGGCAGAACTTGTTTAAAGACTGCTTTATACCTTTTCTTTTGTAAATATACTGTTATAGCAGACGTAATAAGCTGAGATAGCTGATTATTATACCGTATGTGTAAAAATAAGTTTATCTTCAGTATTTTTAACACTTGTATACTAAAAATAGAACTTAATTATAAATACTTATACCGAGTTGTATAATATCTGACAAGTTAAAAAAATATTTTCCTGTCAAAGTTTACATATCATACAATTTCACGATTATTACACGGACAGTGTCACAACTTTTAAAAATAATTCCCACTGTCCCCGGGGGGTGGCCAGTGAGTAGCGTAACGTATTGAAACTAGATTAAATATTCAAAACATTATCATGCATAAAAAATTATCTGTAGGTACTGAAGCACGTGATAAACATTAATCATTCACGCAATTAGCAATCATTTCAATATCTATGTCATTGTATTTATGCCAGCAATATATTTTTATACTCTGTGCTGCGTCACAGATAAAAAGTGAATCGATTTTTTTGTTCCCAAGTGCACTGACAACTGACAGTTCCTATAGAACTAATTCCTAGTTTAAATTGGCATTTCAAGTCGTTTCAGTCCGGTTAATCAGACTAAAACCTCCTAGGTTGATCTGCGAGATGCCACTTACAAAAAAAAAACAATTGTGACGGTTAAGAGAAAGGTAACATGTATAAGCTTTCTAGCCATCGATTAGATGTAATATTGTAAGTTGTTAGTCTGTAAATTGAAATCCAACGTTAGTCGTTTATCGGACGCTGATGTCCGTCCGACATCAGAAAGCTTCCGGCTGAGTTGCCGTCTCGATTACTTTGATACCGTCAATCGATCGAGTGATTCGATATTCGATATCGAATTTATAGACACTAGGGATTGACGTCTTCGAGATTTAAAATTATTCATTCTTTAAAACTCGTCTTTTTAACTGCTTAGTTGGTCTTGTGGTCGCAAGCGCAACTGCTGAGCGAATGGATCTGAGTTTGATTCAAAGGTCGGACAAAGTGTTTTGGAAAATCACAGAAGCAGCCTACAATTTAAATTTGTACCCAGTACCCTAATTACGTAACACACTGTCAAATGACAACTTGAATCATTTTGAAGTACATTGCTAATCCATTGCTTCATATGTAAGAAAAAATTGTATGCACAACAACGTAAATATCGTAATGAATGCTTTTGAATTGTCAAAATGAAAGCCATTGCTACTGTTATTGTGTTACGTAATTACCCTACAAGCTGTCTGTTGTATCTATGTCTGTCTGTCTGTAGCCATTTTGTCTATTGGAGGGCTTTATGGAAATACTTGCCATATGCAACCCACATTGCAAAAAAAAATCCTTTCAACAAAACATCAGCATCATCTGCCTTTTCCCAACTATGTTGGGGTCGGCTTCCAGTCTAACCGGATGCAGCTGAATACCAGTATTTTACATGGAGCGACTGCCTATCTGACCTCCACAACCCAGTTACTGGGTAATACGATACCCCTTGGTAAGACTGGTTGTCAGACCTTCGGGCTTCTGACTAACCGTAACGACTGTCAAAGATCCACGAATGACAGCCGGAACCAACGGCATAACGTGCTTTCCGAGGCACGGAGGGGTCTCGGTATGTAAAGATGGTCACCCATCCACAGACCAACCGCGGCAAGCGTAGCCTGACCGATCGACCTGTGCGGCTGTTATTATTTAGCCACGGGCCCCTCCTCCCTCCCCTCCTTTCAACAAAACATAAAACATTTATTCCAACCGGAACGTTCAACTTACAACAACAACGTATTAGCCGTGAATGTCCCAGTGCTGGGCAAAGGCCTCCCTTCTCTCTTTCCACCTCTCTATGTCCAGTGCTGCCAAGGACCAATCTTTATGAAAGGAGTCCAGCTCATCCCGCCATCTCCGTCTGGGCCTGCCGCCATGTCCATTGGGTCGTATATTTGGCCCATTGATTGTCTGACATGCGGCAGATGTGTCCAGCCCAATAATGTTGAACGGTAAACGTTCATTCGAACGTTCAACTGTACCCGCATAAAAAAGACGTCAAAAAATATGCAATCCATTTCAGTACAAATAAAACGCCAAAGAATACTGACTAGCGAGTACAATCAGTTCAGCACCATTAATAAAATCAACAAAGTAACAATGTTCATCAAAAGCTATTGGCAGAACAATGGCGGCGTGCGCTTCGCATAATGACCGGACAATACACGACAGCGACTGTATCCAACGTACACCATCCAGAGTACAGAAAAAACCAGAAGCTGCAAATGTGAGTAACACTGAGGTACCACAGCGGGGTAATTGCGTAACACTAACAGTAGCAGGCTTTAATTTTGACAGTTCAACAACTTTCATTGCGTTATTTACGTTGTTGAGCAATTTGACAATTTTTTCGATATTATTATGATGCAATGGATTAGCAATATCCTTCAAAATGATTCAGATTGTGATTTACACAATTAGGGTTCTGAAACGTCAAAAACTACTCATAATATAACGTATAGTTTGACATCTGTTTGACAGTTTTCTTAAATTTTCGACCGTTTGAGTGTTCTAATGCCTAAGCCATTATGAAAGTATTTAGAAAGTTATTGTTTTAATTGTGCATAAATAAATAATTTCTACGAGAAAGGAGGAAAGTAGAAAACCATTTTTCCCGAAAATGGTAAAATTTTCCCATGCAAAATTACGCGGGTGGAAAGAAAGGCAAGGACCGCAGGTGCCCCGAAGTTTGTTTTGTTTTTGAACACATTGTGTGGCATGAAAATTATGATCGGGTGCGCCTTCTGGTTAGTTCTGTATTCTGTCTCGGGCTGGTATGCTGCGCGGAAACGATCTCATTGAAAGAAGATACAACCGGTTAGGGTGAGCAAATCTCAGCTCCAATGTCAAGGGTTCATAAATTACAGGCCACACGTGTAAGAGGTGTAGGCTATTTGAATAGCATCCATTGAAGGCTGTTTAAAGCAAAAAATATAAAGATAAACTGCTTCGTTGATCTAGGGGTCGTAAGACCAGCGGGGTAATTGCGTAACACACTATCAGTAGCAATGGGTTTCATTTTCACAGTTCAACAACATTCATTGCGTTATTTACGTTGTTGAGCGGACAATTTTTTCGAACATACGAACCAATGGATTAGCAATATCCTTCAAAATTGTTCAGATTGAGATCAGCAATTAGGGTGCAGCTGCTGATCGTGTGGTTCGGTTTCCTGCACCTTAATTGCGTAACACTCAATCAATCGGAATCAGAATCATTTTGAAGCAAATTGCTAATCCATTGTTCATAAGTTGGAAAAATTCAACACGTAAATAATGCAATGAATGTTGTTAAACTGTCAACATGAAACCGATTCCGATTTGATCGTGTGTTACGCAATTATTGTGCTAATCGGGCTAAGTGTTTTTATGTCGGTTTTTCCATTGCTAATTTTGCTATAGCAGCTTGGAGTCCAAGATTAACAGGCTCAGCTCTCAACCTAATTACATTGAAATAAGGTTGTGGTTTAAACCTTTGTCTACCACTGTGGGATATACAGGGGTATTTAGAGACACAGTGAGTCAGTTGATTTAAATTAATTCTTCAACTAATTGTCCTTGTTAAACTCAACTCGAATGCAAAGCAGAGCTACTCACTAAAACTTGTAGGTCCTCCAAGAATTTATTGGGTAGCTATCAGCCACTTGAAACTGAATAGAAACTCCCACCGTCCCACGCTTGTACTTTAAGTACTTAAGTTAAAATATAACCCGAACTTTAAGACGTGTGAACTTGTGAAGCTTTCCAACAAACAGTAAGAATATTTGAACAAGTAAAAGAAAAATTACAAAAAGGTTAAGACTTTCTTTCCGACATTTTCTTGAAACTTTTCTCTTAGATTTGAGGTTCATTGACATGCGTCTTCTGAATATTCGTATCAAAACAATTGCAAGCTCTAGTTTTTGCCTGGCTATCTACTGACATTTCCAGGAAAAAAAGTAGTGCTAATCCAGGATAGATTCAACCCCTTTTGGGTTAAATCAGATTTATTCAAATCCATTCAACTGACAGTACATAATCAGACTATTATATTCCAACTGCTGGGACACAGGTTTCCTTTCGGTGCCAGGAAATGAGCTGTAATCCACCACGCCAGTTGGTAGATGTCACATGTCTTGGAATTTTTGGTTCTAGGACATGCCGGTTTCCTCACGATGTTTTCCTCGTCGTTTTCAGAGCAGGGGTGATGAAAAAATTTACACAAAGTAAAGCGCCTGTCGGGGTTCGAACCTAAGACCTATAACTATGCGTAAGTCGCGGCCTTTACCACAGGGCTACCTCTGCTCACCGACAAATCAGCGGACAGTACCCTATTGAAGTTAAACAAAAGTTCAACTAATCGGAATTACCGTACATTTCATGAACCAATTCTTCAAGTCCTCGAACGGCATGTCGACATGTCTTCCCATTACGTTGTTCCAACAGCCGTCAACTGTCAGAGGGATCTTTCAGCCACAAATTGGATCGCACCTTGAGTCTTATCTTCGATGACACAATGAACGAAACCGCGCGAAATAAACGCGAGATTGGCGGGATTTGCTAAGGAATTGAAGTGATTTCGAGGTGGTCATAGTGAATTAGGGCAATTGTGTGAATAATTGTGGGGTGCGCACAGATAGAGTTGGTATTTTAAAGTTTATCTGGTCAAGTAATTGAATGTCAAAGGAGCCATTAGCAATTTTATGCATTGTACTTAAATCACTAACCCATCTTCTCTCAAGACTCTTCATGGAGAAGAATGAAAAAGAAACTCCAAAGTTCCTCTTTTAAAATGTTTAACAATATTTTGTATACATTAATATTTATAATTATGTGAAGACGATGTACCTATAGTCCGGCCATCTTGAAAATGCATAACTGACACGTGTCAGTTCGATACAAACGAAAAAGTGTTTTGCGAATTGGATCCAATAAGGATCAAATTCGCAAAACACGTTTTCATTTAGCTACTAGAATTGTCGCACTGAAAAGTGTCAGGAACGCATTCCTTCAACGGTCGCACTATAGAATAAAGTTACTTTACTCAGTAGGTACAAAGTATTAAGAATCATCGATCGTGGATGTCCTACCTCAGCCACAAATTGGATCGCACCTGGTTAGTTCTGGCTACAACTAAACCGTACAATAGCGCTCCAGTTTCGCCTCTGGGTGCCATTTGCATATGATTGCTCAGGCACCTTCATACGACACTAGATGACTAGAGGCGATCATTGATACCTATAAGGCCAGGTCAATTACCGAGAATAACCCTTAGACATATTATAATACACGGAACTGTACCAGCACACTAATTGCGTAACACGAGATCAAACACAATCCGAATGATTTTGAAGCTAATCCATTGCTTCAAATGCTCGAAACATTTGTCTGCTCAGTAACGTAAATAACGCAATGAATGTTGTTGAAATGTCAAAATGAAGGCCATTCCTACTGTGTGTGTTACGCAATTACCCCGCTGGAGTTAATTTGACACATCGAGCTGTAGAAAAAGACTGTCGCACAGATATGAGTAAGATAGGGTTTTGTAGGGAGTGTCCATGGAATTTCTTGCCCGTTTTTCTCATAGGAACCTACTACTGAATGGGCAACCAGCTTCATCTTCCTGAATGACTGTTCAAAAGTGCCTGTAAATGGTGTAATTGAAACAAACGGTTTGAGTTTAAGGATTTATTTTCTTTGCTCACATATTTAGTATGTATGTGTTTATGTATCTATTATTTAGGACATTTATTTATCTGTGTATCTATTTTAGTATATTGTATACTTACTTATGATTAGTATCAACGACAGATATTTAATGTCCAGGCAAATTTACTGCCCATTCCAAGGTTGCCTGGAAGAGATCGCAGGAAGAGCTAAGGCCGCCTATTGTATATTTCGTAGTATTTGATTAATTTTTTGTTATGTATTTTTGCGGTGTACATACAATAAATTATATATAAATAAATAAAAAATTACAGTTTTTCTAATTCTTTTCTAGTATTTCCGTACAGTCGGGAAGTGTACCTACCTACTTTACATAAGCTTTAAACACATAAGTATGATGGATTAGCATTATGTCTGTAAAACACACATAATAATAAATTGTAGATTGGAAAGTAGTTCAAAGTAATTTCTTTGAGCAAATGGATCGTAAAATACGAACATAAACTTAGTACACTTGTGGCTACTGACGTCACATAATAATTAACTCAATATCGTGTACTTTGTGATATTGCTCACTCGGGCACATGACCGCGGGACGAATGAGAATAGCGAAGAGCAATGAAGAAATTACTCTGATACGTTATAAAGTATCTATTGATATATTAATTAGGAGTAAACGTTCAAGTGAAGAATACCTTAGTCCAAAGATCTTTTGTTTCTCTCTAAGTATATTTGAAATGTTTATTTCTGTAAGCAGATCTTCTAAGACCCTTTGCATAATCTGCCTATAATGTTCCCATTGCTGGGACACAGGCCTCCACTCTGTGAGAGGGAGTGGGCCATAATCCACCGTGCCATCCATGCCATCCTTGGAGTGGGCCTAGTGCTGGTTGGTGGATGTCACACGTCTTAGAGTTTTTGGTTCCAGGGCATGCCAGTTTCCTTACGATGTTTTCCTTCACTGTTTTCAGAGCAGCGGTGATGAAATTAAATACACAAAGTAAATTGCCTACCTGGGTTTGAACTCACGACCTACAAGTCGTGAGTCGGCGCCGATACCGCTGACCCACCACTGCTCTAAGACACTTTAACAAGTTAATTTTGGTCAAGATTTTCAAACTAGATGGCGCTAACATTTCCTTAAATGTTAAAATCCAACTCAGAGGTCATTGCCTCTTTTAATGTCCAACTATTATATTATTTAAATGTGTGATTCTAACAATGCAGCGCAATTTATTAAGGACTTGCAACCATCTAGAAGTTATAACTTGCAGTGTTATAAGAAAAACGAAAAAAAATCACTATTACAGAATTGGTGTCTGCAAAAGTCCATTTTTTGTCGTATAATAAACATCCATACAGCCATTTAAATGGAGCAAAGTAAATACCTATTGATTTCTCATCAGATTGTTTAACGAGCCTGAAAACACGGACGATTCGTATGAAAACTGAAATTCATGTCTGTTTCAGACAAAAATATGGCTCCCGGCGCGAGATCCTCGGTTTGTTATTTTATTTCGGGCCGAATACACAGACTAAATTAGTTAGATAAAAAATATGCGAGTAATTTAAACATAACTTTATGAATTTTGTAATAATGCTCGTCATTTGACTCCCTGGGGAAATAGCGTAGGTTTTACGTAAGTTTTAATGCTACAAACTAGGGAGGCTTTGTTATATCTGTTGCTTCATTTAATCTATATATATAAAATTCAAAGTCCTGACTGACTGACTGACTGATAGATCAACGCACAGCCTAAACCGCTGGTCCTAGAGACATGAAATTTTGAGGGTGGGTTCTTCGTGAAGAGTAGGCATCCACTAAGAAGGGATTTTTCGAAATTCCATCCCTAAGAGGGTGAAAAGGGGGGAATTCGTTTGTATGAAAAATCTTATTCCTTGTGTTAATAAACTTGAAACTTGGCACGAATACTTATCTAAATAAATTATGAAGATTGTCAGTTTTTTTTCTTCTAAACTACCCCCTAATAAGGGATTGGGGGGTTTCAAAGTTTGTATGGAAGAATTTTAGCGCGCAGTCCGATTTACTCGAAACTCAGTATTTATAACTAATATTGAAAGTAAAGAATAATAATAATAATAAATTCTTTATTTCGGACAACGTAAGATCCACTGTGTTAGTAAATTGCTTATAACTAATGTTAGTGCCATATTATATAAAACATTTTTATTCGAGACCGCTTCATGTGGACGACGCACAAGCGAAGAGAAAGTACTTCACTCGTTCATCATCCCCACAAAACGTCTCAGAATAGGAGAGTAGATGCTATCCGCCACTGTCCTCAGAATACTGTTGTCACTGTCCCGCATTCTGGCTATTAAGGACGAGATTTTTTTCCGCATGACCGCATAAAAGTCGTCGGTTCGATTGACCGCAAACATCTCAGATGCGCTACAAAAACGAGGCAGTCTCAACAGCATTCTGAAAACATTATTATATTGGATGCGCAGGACCTCCAGCGATCTTTTGGTAAAGCTGACCCACAGGCTCCCCGTGTACATACCCTGACAATATGCTTTGAAAAGGGTTATTTTAACCTGACTAGAACAACGGTAAAACCTGCGCGCCAACATATTCCCTCTGACCGCCAGTGCCCTACGCTCCCTCTCTATGTCCACATTGTCTTTAAGGTCGTCGGTAAGTATATGCCCCAAGTACTTAAAATTATTTACTCGCCTTATAATTAAGTTATTCAGAGTAAAACTTGGTACATAGTCGACGGCCCCACCAGCGGCCTTAAAAACCATGTATTCACTCTTTTTTACATTATAAACGAGTCCGTGTGTAGCTGCATAGTTCTCGCATACTCTCAACATCTCTCTAATCGATCCCGCAGTCGGGCCCAGCAGCACCATGTCGTCCGCGTAGCTGATATTATTAATGGTAACACCACCCACGCGTAATGTGTATAATAATGTGTATCAGGGTTTTTTGAAAATCTCCCCCTGACGGGCTGAAATGGGGTAGTCGATTTTTCAGGGGAGGATTTTACTGCATGGCTTGATTAACTCGAAAATTAGTATAAATAATCTTTGAGTCAAGTTATGAATACATGCCAAACGATTTTTTTTGAATTCCACCCCTGTGGGGGTGAAAAGCGGGGATACAGTTTATATGAAAAATCTTCTTCATTAGGTTAATAAACTTGAAACTTTTCAAGAATACTCGCCTAAGTAAGTAATAAAGTTTATCATTATAAGTTTTTCAAAACTACCCCTCAAAGGGGGATATAGGGGTGTTGAAGTTTCTGTGGAATAATTTGAATGCGCGGTCCGATTAACTCGAAACTCAGTGTTTATACTTAAGACCAAAAATAAAGACTAACATGTATCAGGGTTAATTTGAAAATCTACCCCTGACGGGCAGAAATGGGGTAGTCAATTTTTCAGGGGAGGATTTTATTGCATGGCTTGATTAACTCGAAAATTAGTATAAATAATCTTTGAGTCAAGTTATGAATACATCCCAAACGATTTTTTAAAATTCCACCCCTGTGGGGGTGAAAAGCGGGGATACAGTTTATATGAAAAATCTTCTTCATTAGGTTAATAAACTTGAAACTTTTCAAGAATACTTGCCTAAGTAAGTAATAAAGTTTATCATTATAAGTTTTTCAAAACTACTTCTCAAAGGGGGATATAGAGGTGTTAAGTTTGCGTGGAAGAAATTGAATGCGCGATCCGAGTAACTCAAAACTCAGTATTGATACTTTTGACAGAAAATAATTAATAATAAATATGTAAAGTTGTCGAAAATTTACCACTGACGGGACAAAAAGGGGTAATTCAGTTTTTAAGGGGAGGATTTGAACTTGAAACTGTATGTTACATTTTCACGCCTAAACCACTGAACTTCTGATTTGGCATAGAGATAAATGGCATCCTGGGGAAGCACATGCATTTTATCCTGTTAGCACGTTCCCGTGGGATAATATCCGACATGCACGCGGGCGAAGCCGCGGGCAGAAGCTAGTGTTACATACAGTCCTTCCGCATCATTTTCCCTTTAATTTTGCATGACTGTCAAAATCAAAGTGACCGTTATAATCATTGAAATAAGGTTGCGGTTCGGTTGCTGCCATTCGCAAGTCTGTCAAAATCACAGTGACCTTTATTTTCACTACAATACGGTTGCTATTGGATTGCTGCTGTCAGACTTAAAATGGACAGTAGTCTTCACAGGCCCGATTTCGCCCTTCGTTTTCAAGATATTATTGTCTTTTGTTTTCAAGCGTGTCCATGCAAGTAGCTAGGAATAAAACAAGACACTATCAGGTTGCCACAGAACTCAAATCAAGGGCGAATGCAATAACAAATGGCGCTACTAGGAAATGAAGAAATTGCTTATCGATATCGTTTCCTATACGGACCGTATCGTGGGTAATGTTTTATAAACATTAGCCGTATGAGAAGCACGGACAATGAGAACACAGTAGCGGTACAAAGCTCTGTGACTCGCCTGTAGCTACGTTACAACAGACGTGTATTTTCTCTAGAAAACGAAAGAATACTGTACTGATAGGGTTGCCAACCTTACTATATTAGAGGCCAATATCTTACAACATTTATAAAAAAAAAACACTTTAATACAAAATGGTGAGATGAACGCAATATGGCCAGTATTAATTTCATAAAAGCTAAATTAATGGTATTTTGTTACCTTAATTTTGAGTGTATTAGGTTATGTTATGAGGCATTTTTAAAAACCTTGATATTCAAGGTTTAAAGTAGGAAAAATTTCCACTAAATACTACTTATGATTTTTTATTTTTTCGCCATCTATTTTTTTACAGGCAGTGACTTCTAAAATACTATATATCATATAAAAAAAGTTGGCAACCCTAACTGTACAATACATATTGTACGGGAGCTTAAAATATTAAGGCACGGAGCCCGCTACAACACACAACTTACATAACCGTAACAGAGGGAAATCTGCCAAATTATCATGCCTCAACATTTATGATGCCTTTTCACGGCTAGGTGCACTCTCCCTCAAGAAAGTGTGTGGGAGGAATCTGGAGAATTTGAAACGCAGACTGTGATATATGTAATCTAATATCGCGACATAATCGCCAGAAATGTAAACAAATATGAGTTTATGGAAAAATAACTTTAATTCCTACATAATAAAGTTCACTTTACGCTACAACTTCAAACATTTTTATAACTTTTTCAATAGTGCTAGTCATTCTGAAATCAACTTAATAACTATGAAAATAAAGTTGACATTTGTTCAACTTGAAATAACGTCAATTTGAAACATAAATAAAATTTGAATAATAGGTCTAGGTATGTTTGCAAGACAATTAGAATCAATCGTATAACCATGTGCGCAGTGCGGTTAGTCATTGTTTGTAGAACTGGTGCAAACCGACGGAAATTATTCATTACTATTATAGTTCTGTACTCTTGCTAGTATCATTGACTAATCCTCAAATCAAAATAGAGATAATTACATACTTACTTCTTCTTAGCGTGTCGATAGCAAATGAACTCGGCCCAGAATTCGGCTACTTGTTTGGCGCCATCATCAACGTCCATCAGTTCCAGTAACAAGGAGTTGACAGCTGTAACGTGCAGCTGACAATTACATACTAAAAAAAAAGTAAATACGTTTATTTGCGGCAAACAAGACGCAGAGAAAGAACACAAAAAATAAAACATCTCATCTCATCTGCGTAGCCTATTCCCAACTATCTTGGGGTCGGCTTTCATTCCGGCCGGATGCAGCTGAGTACCAGTATTTTACATGGAGCGACTGCCTATCTAACCTCCACAACCCAGTTACAGAATAGTACGAAACCCCTTGGTTTGAACCCGAAAAATTGAATGAGAGAAATGAGAGAAGAATGACAGCCGGGACCAACGGCTTAACGTGCTTTCCGAGGCACGGAGGGGTCTTAGTATGTAAAGATGGTCACCCATGCACGGACCAACCGCAGCAAACGTATCTTAACCCGATCGATCGACCCGTGCGGCTGTTATTACCAAAAAAAAAACAAGGAAAATACGCGTCACATCCAGGCAAAACGGCCATCGCTCAGCATAATACAGTACCATAGGGTGTATTATGCTGAGCGATGGCCTTTTTTCGCATAGGCGAGACAGAGCCCCAGCGCTAGTTTTCAGCTACAGCCGGCGTAACGTGATACTCATTTTTGATTGCGATTCTTCTGCGAAAGGTTCTATGAGCCAGAAAATCATGCAGTTCGTTCAATACTTATCTGAGAAGGAAGTCACAGGAGAACATAAAACGTTATCAAAGTTTATGGGAAACCTAGGATTGATTACTTCCTTATACATTGTGCCCTTATGGGTCACGTGCCAAGGGACCAAGGAACTTTATCATATGCCATGAATACCTTATCTACTCGTATGTATATTGTGAACTTATGTAACTAGTTACTAACCGTACTTGCTCAATCAGTAGTTGTTTATTATTTAATGTGATTGATATGAAAGTTATTTAGTGACGGGCTTGTGGCTAAATAATAACAGTTCCACGGGACCATTAAGCTACGCTTCCATCCATCTTTACATATCAAGATACGTGTCTCGGACAGCACGGCACACCGTTGGACCCGGCTGTCATTCGTAATCTTTGCCAATCATTACGGGAGAAGCCCGAAAGTCTAACAGTCTTAGTCCAGGGGGTATTGTATTATTATCGTAGCTGAGGTATGCAGGTAAGATAGGCAGTCGCTTTATGTAAAATACTGGTATTCCGCTGGATCCGGTTAGACTGGAACCCGACCCCAACATATTCCGGAAAAGGATAGGCAGGTGATGATATGGCAGTTATTTAGTCATCATAATAAATATCTTGCCTTTATACCAATTTATTTGATCACAGTGACGGTGTTGCCATCTTCATAATCACCCTAAAATGCCCATTCCCACTGTTGGGACACAGCCCACAGGCCACTCGAGAGGGAGTCGGCTGTAATCTACCACGCGGGCACAGTGCGGGTTGGTAGATGGCACATATCTTCGAATATTTAGTTCTAGGACCTGCCGGTTTCCTCAAGATGTTTTACCGTTTTGAGAGCAGATGAAATGACTACGATAGAGTCATCGTCATTAACACAATGGTGCATGCATGGATGATAGTTTGCGGACATAAATCTCTCATGAGAGTTTTTTTTTTTTTATTGACAATGGGCTCACTCTTGACCTCAATCCAGCCCAGAGGCAGGGATGAGATCTACGGTGGAACGAGCTTGCCCAGAAGAAGCCTATTCACTCTCGCCTTTATGTACGCAAACTATCATTCCCAGTATTCCGTAGAACATCAACAGCTAAGGAAATCCTCAGTGCGTTCGACGTAAGTAATGAGTGCTTTTAAAATAGTACCGATATCCATAATCTGCCATCGATACATAAGTAACGACTTCTGTATGTAAATAAACATGATATTTACTGGAAGTTTCCTCACATGACATACGGACAGATCACTGGGCTGCGTGATTGCTATGGAACTATTAATATCCGGAGTTCGATTCTACATCCTGTGCCACATTGATGAATATTTGATTAAAATGCCAAAGAGACACACAGTGATGGGTAAACACTGGATATTATTAATGCTTGTCTGTATCTAAGTGATCGGGTTCACAGGAAGAGTATAAACTGATGTTAGAAGGAGATGGCAATGCTTTTAATCTGCGAATGTAAGTTCTGAGTTAAAACAAAAGGCAATTCCATAATCTTCATCAAAGTCTGGCCAGCACCCTAATTGCGTAACACAATCTGAATAATTTTGAATAATATTTCTAATCTATTGCTTTACATGTTCGATGAAATTGTCTGCTCAACAACGTAAATAGCGCAATGAATGTTGTTGAACTGTCTAAATGAAATCCATTGCTACTGTTATTGCTTTACACAATTACCTTGCAGGCTTCCTACTGAAACCATGGGCATTTGTAGTTGACAAACAAATGTCCATGGCTTTAGTAGAAAGTCCTTTTTTGTTTTAAACGTTTTTTAAGTGTTTCTAGGCATGTATTAAGAGTATTATCCATAAAAGAAAAAACTTGACCCACAATAACCACGTTCGGTAAACCAATGCTAAGCAGTTGACGACATCCCTATGACACATTCACATGTGACAGGAAGGTGTTTAGTGGCCTGTTCCATTGCAGAACACCTCTTGGAATTCAATTACAATATACCACTTTACCACATTATTTCTTTTGCTGTACAGCTTCTTACAAAGAAACCCTCTCGTCTGTTACATTTTCCTCCCCAAGGATTGCAGACTTCTGTAACAAGCGCGTAATACATAAAATCAGAAACTTCTACTCATGAATAAAAGACATGCTCGTATGCTCCTAACAAGCTGGCGACCAAGCTAATCCTTTTTCAAGATCGGAACAACGCTATTATTTCTATCCTAGAAGAAAAATTACATAATGGTTCTTTTCTGGTTGGTCCCCTTAGTGACTTTGTAAAGCTATGTTTCAATTGTGGATAGTGAGAAAGCAAGACTACATCAACAATAGGGGACAACTTACAGGGTACATTTACACTGCACTAGCTATTAATTTAGTATTATAGTTTTGGTAGGTATGTGGTGTCATCTACATCGCCACATTCGAACTATGCTTCACACTGACATCACGCAAAATTCTGCATCGCGCAAGCAGAGTTTACCGCGCAACTAGCTTTAATACAACATCCCGACATTAATCATCGGGCAGTAGCCCACCAGACACGACACCCGTCTGGTCGGGGGATCCTCCCTTTTCTATTGAGTATGAGTGAACTCTACTCCCTGTTTCTCATACCTCTATAGGTACACTATACTCCATTTATAATAGCATTAGAAAAAAGAGGCTCGTAGAAGCAGGAATGCAAAACATTTTATTTCAAAGTTATGATAAAACAATTTTAAGGGAGATGCTTAAATTCTAATTTTCTTGCGTTTTTTGCAGGTCAGTGTAAGGTTGTATCTTAACAAAAATAATATGATGCGCAACAATAAGAAATATGTAGGCAATAATACAATTTTAACCTTAAAAATCATCAATACATCCCTTTAAATTAGAATTGCTCCGAATTCGTCTGATTTCGCGGGTTACTACAGCGCATCAACCTTAAATAAAATTGTTTTAACAAATATGGACGTATAATATAAACAAAATAAAAATGATATTTTAAAATTATGCTTGTAACGTCTTCATCACACATTACAAACTTACAACAAAATGAATGAATGAAACAACCGATCACAATGATGATTTAAAAATTAAGATTAATGGAAATAATAATCATGTTTTTAAAATATTTTATTTTAAATAACAACTTACAACACAATACGTTGGTGACATTTCTTCGTCTTCATCATCTAATTTAGTCACTATCATCTGATGATGAAGATGAAGAAGTTTCACCAACGTTAATTTGTAAATTCGGTAGAATTATAGTGAAACGAATAACGTTCCAGGTATTGTTCACCCCTGCTTCTTTTAGGTTTTTAGCATTGACATTGTAATTTTAAATTGGAGTTAAATAATATAAATAAATGAAAGCCACATAATTTCATAAGATAAATAGTTAAAATGGTTACAATTAAGTGTGACAGCTGCTGTAAAAATAGATCATAATAAATTCGGCGTCTATCGTAATGTAGCAATGTTTATTGTACTTTTGTTACAAAGTGTGCATTAAAAATAACCTTTTTTAACTTCTTTCTAATGCTATATGTAAATGGACTATAAGTGAGTGTTGATTAAGATTTTGAGATTAAAATGCTATAACTACTTGACTCGTACCCGTCTGACTTGCTCGATGCGTGTATTCTTCTGCCATGTTAAATGTTATAGAAACCAAAGGTCATGGTCATGCGTACCCTGGACAATGATTCACCGTTACAACCTACTTCGCTGACTTGCTTACGTTTTTACTACAGCAGCTTTTTATACAGGGTGGCAGGGCAGGGACATCGACGCCCAAACTTTAACCATGAATTCAGCACATGATTCTAAACCCCCCTTTTTTGGGTGGGAAATCATCAAATGACCTCTCCCGCTCTGGGCTGAGCGGAAAGGGGTTTAGAACCCTAAACCCCTAGCGTTATATTTTTCGTAGGATGTTCAAACGAAAAATTGCTGTTCCATAAAAAAAGTGCAATACCTACGCGGTCAGTCAAAACTCAAAATGTATGGTACACCTTATTATTATTTTAATACAGACGAAAGAATGCAACGCAAGTGGTTCAGAATCATGTACTATCATGTCTGTATAATCCATGGGAACAGGCTGCGCGTCGATGTCTGCCACCCTCTATAGTTTATGCACGATACGTGAAAAGAAGTAGTGTGTAAACAGAGGGGAAATTCCCGTAGTTTTAAAAAGGCAGTCTCAATACCTCTACTCAATCAAGAATACATCTACTTTTCCCTACATTTTTGACAAGTTCTTGACATTGATTGTCGCTCAGATGAGATTACGACTAGATTTTGAACGTTTTTAATTACGAGAATTGGTCTTCTGTTATTAAGCTAGTTCACACCAGTTTAAACTCCATGGAGATATATAAGTATGTCAGTCTTTACGCACATTTACGTTCTTGCTCAGCGACTCATAGTGCACGTGGATGTAAGAGGTATACCTACTGAGAAAATGAGCGTGAAGCTATGCATGCCTAATGCATAGGTAAACATAGACATCGATCTTTATATTATGTTGCACGTGCGCGAACGCAGATTGATTAAAAGTATCGAATGCTGACGTCACAGTCATAGGGTACTGCGTCATGCACATGATTTGATTGCTTGCTAATTAAGGGATATTTCATTTTATATAAATTATACTTTAAACTAAACGTGACACAGGTTCTTGTGTCACGTGTGTAAGTTGCCACCTGCTATGCTCACTATTTATTACAAATTATATTCTAGTTATTTATTCATGTGGCTTTACAATATAGATATAACTACAATATATTAAAGTTTACAAAACATAGATCACAAAAACTTTTAGCAAAATGTCTAATATTTTTGTCTCGTTCAAAATTAATTAGTGACACTAAAAGAAGTTCTTCTATCATCGAGGAAAAAATGTAAACAAACAAAAGTATTATGATAACTATCTACTGTCGTTCCAGCGTGTGTCTATAACTGTCGTTCCAGCGACACGAAAAAGAAGATAAGAAATATTAAAACACTACTTTCATATACCAAGAAGAGAAAAGAACCAAAGAACGAGAATAAGGAAAAGTACAAAAAAAAATTACATGCCAGATTGTCACAGCACTATTTCAATGGCGGTTCGAGTCCGTACACGACTCAATTACATTCTGGCTAATCATTGGTGATTTGAGTTTAGAACACGTTACTGTTGAGTTGCGTCATAGACAAACCGCCTTTTATGCTTCCAGAAGCGGAACAGCAAAATGAATGCACATTTTCAGAACATTTTCTTCATATCCTACAGTATAAGGTACAAAAACCGTGGTAACTCTATCCAGCCAGCAATACAGCCAGCAGGCAAATGTAGCCTACATTATACAATCCTTGTGGATCAATATCGTGTGCACCGTACCTACTCGGTTCATGCATTGCTTAGTGCTCGTGTGTGGACCGGACCGCTGAACAATGCTGACTCAAACTAATTTAATTGAATTTGGAACTGCAGCTAATTTTGTTAACGAGTATTGATATTTTATTTTTGTTTATGGTTTTATTAGGCAATCTTGTTGATGTTGTGATAATTATGTAAACTGAAACAAGACAATGAACTGTAGTAACAGGCACTAATAGGTACGTATAGGTACACTTAGCAACTGTTAAAAGTGATTTTCTCCTATAATATTATTTGTAATTTAATGGTGTTACAAACATAGTATTTTGAAACCCATACTATTATGAAATAGGACTTATCTCAAAGTAGCAATCGTCATTCTACGAGAAAATCACTTTTTAATTTTGCATTTAGTGCTCGTACTGTACGATTGTTAGTTTGCAAGCTTATACCTAATAATCTTGTACATGGTATGCCAAGATTAATTATTTTAGACGAATATTAGGAGGTTCATAAATGTCTACCAATAGGTTTCTTTGGCCAACTAATTGGTACAGTATGCAGACTATTAATCAGCTTCATACCTGAGTATGATTCACACTTTATATTAATTTGTGTGAGTACTAGGTATTCGCCTCATATATTCATAGGTTTAATCAGAAATTATAAATTTATTCAACTCAAATTAAATGTATGTGTATAAGTTCATAACCAATGCAACGTACCTGGTAGTAATCAATTACCTATGGTCTAGCTAGGTACGAAGCATAATTAACCTATTATTTATTCGATCAATTTAGAATTTACCCAAGTATACCAAGAAATTGTTATATTATATAACAATCGTTGTAGGTAAACCACAAAATAACCACATCATTGACTTCGTGTAAGAAACGTTATGTAAGGTCCTCGTCTAGGGAGTGGGAGGCAGTCACCTCCTTCTGCGAAGCAGTCATGCTAGCGAAGGAGGTGGCGGGGTGGGCGAGGGAACGCGCCTTGCGCACCTCACGCCTCAGCCGCCGCGGGAGACGCTCCGGGCGTCGGGAGCCGCGTGACGACTCCCGGCCACCGTAGGCGCGGGCCTGCGGGCGGAGAGTAATGGGTAGCTCTCCGTCCGATCAGGACTAGGCCCGTGCCGGACGGCGTGTTCGTGTTCCACGCGCGCCTCAAAGAGATGTCAGCAAAGTGACGGGGCCCCACAGGGCCGAAGCCTGCCAGGGTAGCGGGAACATCCGAAAGGGTTTACCGCTGCCCTGGAACATAAAGGGCTAAGGAAGGAACACGGGTGGGTTTTAGTCAGTAAGAGTCTGACACTCCCTCCTGCTCCACCCAGAGCGGGAGGAGTCATTTGATGATTTCCCATCCTCAAAAAAAAAAAAAAAGGTCCTCGTCTAGAGATGACGATGATCATGCTTCTTATATCGGTATTTCCGTAAAAACAACGACATTTCCGAGAAAGATATTAACTAAAAATACCCAAAATAAGGAAGGAAAGAAATGGTTTCTAGGAAGTCACAATACGCATTGCCACTTGCCTAAAAGACAGTTGACAGCCTTCTCAATTAGAAGACAGTCGCATCGTCTATAATACCGATCTGAAAATAGACGCCGAACTTTCGCGCATGTTCTCCACTCGCGTCTTGTCACCATTTGGTTCCTAAAAATTGTTATTGCGCAGCCTTCCGCGCAAAGTTCGGACCGTCCATGATTCATCTGCCGTATTGTACTTCAGTTGCTCCGTAATGGCTACATCGAAACACCAATAAATAACTATTAGCCGCTTGTTCTTGTAAACAGGTTCATTAAGTAGGTGTATAATAATATAATTAAGGACTCTGTTTACTAACTCATAAGCTGATTAAAATACTATGACGTATGAACACGTGTTCTATATTATAATAGACGACATATTTTGTTTATTTAATTATGTTTTCCTCAAAGCAGCTGATTGGCTTCCATGCTATGATTGTTTGAACAAAATACAAATGCTAATTAATACTTAAGAACTGCAGGCCAATGCCATTAAAAACGTTCAAAATCTAGTCGCAATCTCATCTCAGCGACCATCCATGTCAAAAACTTGTCAAAATGTAGAGAAATTACAGGTATTTTTTACAGATTGAGACTGAGATCAGACTGTGAACGTTATTAAAATTACGAGAATTGCCCCTCTGAAGTCTGATCGAAGGAGACACATGCAGGATATGGTGAAGACATCTATACAGACACACCATACCCTACCTATTCATACAATATTTCTGACACATACCTACAGCCTTACAAGCTATATAAACAGGTACATAACGGACAAATTTTATATACCGCTGGATATAGCACAGCCCACAAGCGTAACCGCAAAATAAATACACGTTTTTAACCTGTGGTATAAGTAAAATAAAACACATTAAAATTCACTTTCTAGAGCCCGTCGTAAGGAAAAATCACTCAACATAATCTCACGTTATTGACAAATGAAAATCCATTATTTTGTCTACCGCAAAGCAAATAAAATTTTTACAATGCGGTTTATGCCCGAACACATTAAGTTCACATTCTATACCTTATACGTCATTACAGAAAAAACATTCTTCAAAGATTTAAATCGTTAGATTCGCCCTACCGCGCCGGTAGGTGGTGGTTTAAAAGATAGGTAGTCGCTTTTCTGTTTCATTTGAACACCTCTGACACACAATGTCTTCTCAGTGTGCACTCTTTTTTCGTGTCATCATTACTGTGAGGGCAAATCTTACGATTTAAATATTTGTATCTCTCAACGATAATTACAAATGAAAATCCATTAGCCTGGTAAATACCCTACTCAACAATAATTACATCTCCGGTTATAACATTTAACACCCAGCTGAATGAAAAAGAACAATTCATTAAATAGCGAGCGTTCAGAACAGCCATTTGTGTGAGGGAAAAGTGAACACAGAAAAGCTTTTAAATTTTTTGCTAATATCAATTAAATGGATCCAATTTCTGAATGCATTGTGGATTCTCCTTAGGGTAGATTTCACTAATGAAACTAAACGCGTTCAGAACATCTAAACTGCGTTCAAGAGTTGTCAGTGTCATCGTTGTTGTGGAATATTGACACTGACAGCTCTTGAACGCAGTCGAATTGAGCTGATAGAATTCAGTTGTATTTGACTGACTGGCTGACTTTCATTTGTGTAATGGATGGTGCCAATGATGTTATAGTATACGGATAGTGCTAACACTAGCCAACGCATTGTAATAAGGGCCAATCAACGACTTACATGGATTAACTCTATTTCCTTAATGCTCAATTAAGGGCTTTCTTTGGAAAAAATGTGTCGCATAGGTTTTGGATTATAGAAAATACAAAAAGTTTTATCGGCAAAAAGAAAAGGTGATGACGGACAGTAATCTTTCATAAACACAGCTTTAGTTTGTACATCACAATATGTATAATAATTAATACATAATTATGTTGTTTCGGCTGTTTTAAAATAAGCTTAGTGTCCCATAGACTACTGTTAACGATGGGTTGAAGTTGCAGACTTTGCTACTCAAACTCAAAGCATTTATTTCAATTTTACCAAAATTTCAGATTTACCAATTACAGGTACTTTTTAATTATCAAGGGGTCCATCAGTCAAAGATGAAGCTAGTTGCCCATTCCAAAGCGTAGTAGGTTCATATGGAGAAGAAACGACACCCTACGGACTCTCTTTTAAATCAAAAAATTGTTCTAAATGAGTATGCTGAAATAGAATTCTATTGAATACGATAATCACAACGCATTACAGAAATATTAAAGAACGTTAAAAAGATTACTCTTATTCAAAGAATAGTATCATCCTTACAAGTGTCATTGTCCACAGAATGAAAGGGGATAGCCCACTCACGACGAGGCCTTCACAAAAACATTTCTACGAACGACACAAATCGTTAACAGCGTAATAACTTAAAAGATTCTAAGTGACATGTTTTTGTATCATTACGTGCACTTAAAAATACTGTTTACGATATTGTAGTATGAACGGTGTTTTACATAGCGACGTTAGGTAATTTAGTAATTTATTCATCATTGTGTATGTACCTATCTACTCGCATCCGAGTACTGGTACAATTAAAATGACATTCTGCTACTGCGACTGCAATAAATTTTATGTAAAGATGTGTTTCATTATCTTATAGAGCGCTCATAAAAGCGTCGTGAAGACGATTATCGATGTTGTCGTTGAATCCATAGTTGTTGCAACATAATTGTTGTAAAAAAAAAATGTTCATTTTGAACTAAATACGTGTACACATTTCATAAACCTGTCAAACTGCTTGACAGTTTGTCGGCAGGATTAGCGCTGTATACACAATCTGAGGGGCAATTCTCGTAATTTTAAGAACGTTCACAGTCTGATCCCAGTCTCAATCTGTCAAAAATACGTCTAATTTCCCTACATTTTGACAAGTTTTTGACATTTGTCTGTCGCCGAGATGAGACTGCGACTAGATTTTGAACGTTTTAAATTACGAGAATTGGCCTTCTGATCAAACTACTGAGATACTTTAAATGGACGGTAAGAAGATTATAATTTAATTTTGTTGCCATCATAGAAAAAAGCCATAAAAAAGCGGTGAATGGTCACACAGTAACGACTGTCCAAATAAGAGCTTTTTTGCCACCTTAGTGTCAATTACTGATGAAAATGACAGATATTCATGATGGCCATCGCTCTTTTAAAAAACCGTAACTTTAATTATGGGCTGTTTTTGTTTAGATTAATCAGTTAGAGCCCAAAGCCCTTTATACACACACGTTTTTGTTGCCGTGAAATACTTCGGTTTATTCGCCGTATCGTAGGCTCGGGCGTCAGTGTTGTATGGATCACAATGGAAGTACGTTGACATGTTTTTTCTACGGCGCGATTTATACGCCGCACCGTAAAGAAACCGTGCCGTGTACAAAGGCCTTATTGAAATATTGATAGAGGCACATATTGGTTGTGCAACTTTTAATTTACTCTAAGATAACCGTCTTAAAAAATAAAAACGGATGGCATTCAAACAGAATACTTACAGCAAAGTCTTATTACTTTAATTCGACGTCGTCTTCAGACAAAATTCAAAAGTCGTTCTCCAAAACAAATAGGACTGCCAGCAATTGAAAGTTGGTGCAGCGAACTAAATAAATTTCGAAGCAGACAAGTCTGTTGGTGGCAAGGATGCAGAACTTCTGTTCAGGATTTCACCGTATTTTCCACTGCCGATGCTTTCACTCGCTGCCACACGTAAATAATTAAATTTAAAGTGAACTTTGTTGCAGTCACACATTCGACTAATTTGATTTACACCAGAATACCTGAAAGTGTTCCATTTCTTTTTGATGAAATCGAGTGCTATGATTGTTTGGGTAAATATACCAAAATTCTTAGGTAAACCTTAACTTCTCATCATGGCCTCATACCATGGACTGCTGGATGCTAATGAAGGTGCCAAACTCGTAGCCGAATTCAGCTATTGCTACTGTATTGTATGTTACGCAATTGCGTAACATACAATACAGTACAGTAGCAATAGCTTTCATATTGACAGTTCAACAACATACTTTGAGTTATTTACGTTGTTAAGCAGACACATTTTTCGAACATAATTATGAAGCAATGGATTAGTGATATCCTTCAAAATTATTTAAATTATGGTTAGTGGTGTTAATTGCGTAACGCAATTTGGGTGCTGGGCTGACTATTTAGATTATCATCGACACGCTTATAAGAAGATTCCTTATACCAAATTATTCCAAGCTCAACATATCTTCCTCCATGGATCTCTTTTAGCAATCATATCTGTGTATACTTTCTAGCCATATCTTCTCTCAATCAATACCTATACCTAGTTTAGTTGATTGTACCTACCAAATACTAGAAATAAAGTTCAACAAACTCATTGAACCATAGACGATTCCTAATAGATATGTACCAATGTACCTGAAATACATAAAGTCGTAAAACAATAGTATCTAACAATGAACCAAACAATATCGGCTGCTCTGACAAAGTTTTAATTAAAGACGTACACACTACAGATATCTTCGCCTTTCCACTTTGTCTTATGGACTGGAACTTCGGCACACAGTGGTACTAACGATTCTGACCTTTTAGAAATAGTAATTTTCAGACACGACCAGTTGTAAAACGTGTTTATGAGTGCTTTTAGCTTAGTGGGGGTATTGAAAGAGATTCAATGGTCGGTCACCTTTGACCTGAAAGGTATTAACAATAGTATTAACTTTAATTAACACAAATACATTCCTTATAAAATGTTGGTACATATCAGGCGGGGATCAGGAAATTCCATCTCGATACAATTTTATCTGAAAACGAAATCGGGGAAAAGGAATAGTGTGACCACTCATGGAGTATTTTTAGAATTTCCACGTTCCATTCATGCTTTAAGAAAAGGTATCGTGACTTTATACATAGGGGAAAGCTACTACGTACTTAAATTACTATACGTACAAGTTATTCTAACAAGAATGCTGCGGGAAATAAGTCAAGTTTGACCTCATAATGCAGAAACGACATAACTCACCAATTAATAACTTGAAAAATGTCGGAACTTTTCCCTAACGACGTTGTAATAGTGGGCAGGTATACCTTTTAGCCAAACGAGGAATAATGTTACACTATAAAATATTATACTTACTAATTGCCCTGTTGGTCCAGTCGTCGCAAGTCGCTAGTCCTGAGCATGAGATCCTGGGTTACCTGGGTAACCTGGGTTCAATTTCCGGGTCGGGTGAAGTGTTTTTGGTTTTTTCATTCATCATTTTCGCTGAAAACATTCTTATAAAAGGCTGAACAAAAAATAAATGCTTAAAACTGGAGAAGGTTAAATGTTTAACAAACTTCCCCGAGTCGTTACGTGATTGTTTTAAATTAATTTAAACTTTCTGTACAAAGTTAATTATGGAACACTGGATTGAGATTTACCAACAAAAAAGAAAGAAAGAGAATTTAATTCGGTATTTAGTATAATAAAACATTGGGATTTTTCATCTGGAATTTCTTAGTAGCAGCCTGAAGAAGTCTGAATTTGTGGGCGGTTGATGACAACAGGTTCGCCCCCTAATACATGGGACTTACTGGTAAACCTAACTGGCGATATGTGGATGTACTATAAGTACACCTCTACCCATCCCTTCGGGGAAACAAGGCGTGATGTTATGTTACGTTATTTATAAAATCTGATACCAATATGTTTTTTTAAACTTTGCCCCACACTAGGAATTTCTCCTGTATCGTGGGTGCGTTTACAAACATTTAAAGTTTAAACTCACATACACAAACAGCCAGACCCGGAACAACTGCTTGTAGGCCATACAAATATTTGTTCCGTGCGGGAATCGAACCCGCGACACGCAGCGCAGCAGTAAATCGCATTAACCACTGCGTCAACCGTGACAAAAACCGTGCCATTTAATTATTTTACAATAAAATGTTCCGTGGTCCAGAATAAACTGAGATAGAACCATTGTCGATTCAGTGGTATGTTGTCCATTTTCACAGCAAATGTTATTTCGTTTTCTTCGAGAAAATCTAGTAATGTAATAGGTACCTGATAAATGGCGATAGAATTGCCGACTATCGGCTATCCACGTTTAAAAATCGCCATATGTACGCACGGGGGCTTCCTTATCGCGTACTGGATTTTCAACTCACTGGTTAGCGCTGAAAGTTTTAAATCCAACTGTGTATTTTTTTGACGCGCTGGGGTGCACTCTGTTGGATTCTCATCATCATCATTTCACCCCGAAATCACCCACGGGCCCACGGCTGGGTATAGACCATCCCTTTCTCCTGCCATACTTCCCGTGTCTGTGCGTCTCTCATCCAGGTGCTTCCCGCGACTTCAAAGTCGCGGGAATTTAGAATCCATATCGTCAACGATATGGATTCTAAATGCTTGGAAAATAAAGTGCGCGATAAAGACAAACGTCCCGTTAAAAATCCCCCTTGCGGTTAAGTGTTCAATTCTAACCTCACCTGTTACCTTTTGGCCAGAGTAATGTAGGTAAATGGGCTAAAAAGTAATGTTTATCAATGCGCACCTATCTGAAGGGAGGATCTGTTTCATTCAGTGTTTTAAAACACTGAATGAAACATGAAGAGGGAAGGGAAAGGTCACTAGTACCCGCGAGAACTTCACTCGAGATCGTGGCTACGTCGGCAGGCTGGGGTTAAATATTGACGCTGCAATCTGCCTTTGAAAACGCCCACGGTTACAGGGTTATGCTCATGACTTCCAATGTTAATGTCAAAGAGTAAGACACTTTGACTAGTTTAGGTTTGAGGAAAGAAATAGTGATTAAATAAGATCAAAAGACAATCCAAATTGGAAGGAGTTTGGAAGAAGTACATAGATTGAAACAAATTCAAGCAATTCACTGTGAAATCACTACTTCTATTCTAATTACTTTATTATAAATGCGAAAGCAAATCTTCCTCTCTGTCTATCTGTTACCTCTTCACGCCTCAATGGACTCAATGAACTGATGAACTGATCTAAATCCATCATCTATCATGCTCATGGTCTATGTTTGGCACACAGGTAGACCATGACCTGGGTTAGGACATAGGATACTTATTATCCCGGTAGTACCTACGGTAGGTACTACCGGAATAAAAAGTATCCTATGTTGGAAATAAAAAGTATCCTATGTTGGAAATAAAAAGTATCCTATGTAGGAAATAAAAAATATTCTAATTATCCCAAGGGAACGTAGGTAACCTACGTTTCCTTGGGATAATTTACAACCTAGGCTGTAAATACTGTTAATTCCTTGAGCTTACAACCATACCCAGAGCTGTTGGAAAACTTTGTCTACTGGTATTTTGGGTGGTATAACTACCGAAACACTACGACTTTGAAATTGTTCCAAATCTTTCGACAATTTATGTGTTATCTTGTTTGCTCATAAAATCCAAAATGTTCTGTTTGTTTATCAGTCCCAAAGTTATGGCGTTTTCTCGGAAAACAAATTACCTCTTTTCTGTTTTTAGTTAGTTTGATGCGATTCAATTCTTTAGTGATTAGATTACATAATATCTATATCATCAGTCCGCAGTCCCCTGCTGGACTTAGGCCTCTCCTATTGCACAACATTCAACTCGATTTTCGGCAACTCTCATCCAGCTGCTACCAGCCATCCTGCGAAGATCGTCGCTCCACCTAGCCTGAGGCCAGTGAGGGCAGTGAGGGCAGTGAGGTCAGTTAGTGTCCTACGTTACGTTTGCCGATTCGCGGTTTCCACTCAAGAACACGTCGTGTGTCTCTCTAGATATACCTATATCAAATTGTATTACTTAACAATGGGGCACCTAATATCGTGTCCAGCGTGTCCTATTACCGCACGCTACAGAAGTTAATGGACGCTACTGAAAGTACCAAGCTCGTAGCCAAATTCTGGGCTGACTGTATATAGATTGCCATCGACACGCTAAGAAAAAGAAGATTACTTTTACTCCCAATAAAAAAGCTTGTTTGAGCTTTTCACAAAAGTTTAAAGTTACGAATTCGTAAAATCTTAGATAGAAAACGAATCTATACTACTTATAATAAATCTGTAGAAGTGAAAATTCTGTACACTGAAAATATCCAAAAAAAAATGGCAGGGGGTGTTACTTGACCGACACCGAACCCAAAAATGTGATTAAAAAAATTTTTGTCTGTCTGTCTGTTTGTTCAGGCATCACGCAAAAACTACCGGTTCGATTACGATGAAACTTGGTATAATTATTCTTTAATATCCTGGGCACCACACTGGGTACTTTTTATCCCGGAAAAGTATATACATACAATAAAAAACAAACTTAATTTTGCGGTTCGATCCCTATACCCGATTACCACTGTCTGTACTGTACCAACCGCAAATGCTAAGTTTGTCGTAGGTTGGGTCACCCGCAGTGGAGTTCATTTTTATTCCTTTTAGTTTTTAAAGTTATTTAGGTTTATTTTTATGAGTCGTAAGTATAGATTTTAATTTTAAAGTATAGGTAGTATATTTGATAGTGTACGTAGTGACCGTAGGTTATTTTATAATACTGTTAGGTAGGTTTAGTCATTCGTATAGATATTAGTTTTTAGGGATTTTGCTTATTTATTGAGTTTAGATTAGTTATCATCAGAAATAGGTTTATTTAGGAAGGTAGGTATTTAATTTTCTGTTATTGAGTTTTTTTTTTAAATTAGTTAGGTACTTAGGTAAAGATATCATATAGGTACCCTCTTAATGACCACTAATGAGACACAATTGGTTTTCTATTCTAATTAGCCACAAAGGGCCCGCGACATAGATGGCATTCTGGGGAAGCACATACATTTTATCCTGTTAGCACTTTCCCGTGGGTAAATTTCCGACATCCACGCGGGCGAAGCCGCGGGCAGAAGCTAGTACCTAATAAATTCACCACGGCCCAGCAGGGTAATTACATAACACACTAATAGTAGCAATTACTTTTATTTTGACACTTCAACATCATTCATTGCGTTATTTACGTTGTTGAGTAGACAAATTTTGGCGATCATTATGAAGCAATGGATTAGCAATTAGGATTCAGATGTTTGGTTCTGCCATTTCAAACTTGGAAGCTGATGTTAATACAGTCATGCATCAATGTAGAACAATCAATATTTTAGAAAACATCAATCCGTTTCTTACTAAACTTCAACTATATCCGACGACCCTGCATACTATCTCTTTTGTTGACTGTACATGATATATATTATGTTACAAATTAATATGCCAATATGTAACTGTTTACCCATTTATTTTCATGATGTCTACCTATTTCATCTTATCTTGAACTAGTTATTTGCTCAACTGTAATAAATGATAATATATACTTTTTTTATGGTCTGACATAGCGAAAATCATATTGGTAAAATTATAATAAATATTACTGTAGGTAGGTACTATGTAGATAAACAATATAAAAAAAAAAAATATTGCAATTACATACAATTAAAACACACATGAGTTAGAGATTACCTTTTAAGCAAGATATACCTAATAATAAAATTTAAAAAAAAATTAGAATTTAAGTAATGTTAAAAATTCGAATTTTAGGATGCCCTATGACTGCTATGATAATCTGCTATGCTTATTTTTTCACATGTAGGTACATATTATTATTTTAAATGTTAGCTTATTATATAATGTAAATTTTATGTTGATTAAGTAAATATTCCACTCCGCATCACACCACACCACACTACTTCACTAGGTTATTCACATAAAGGTATTTATTTTTAACCTTTATGTGAATAACATTATGCAATTTTGAGGAACAGGTGAAAAATTTATGCTATCTACGCTAAAGGCTTCCGCAGACAAGCGCCATGCGTCTCTGGTGAAATAATTTCATGGATTTTTTTGAGGTAAAGTTTGTTAGTTTAGATACCTATTGACCCAGTTACTAAATACTCTTTCACTCATAGAAAGCAACACTATTTCCAAATGCCATAAGAAATGTTTTATGGTATATTTAACTTAGAAAGCTACACTATTGCCGAGTGCCATAGGGTATTTTTTACAGTGTAGATGACTACCACGAGGGCAAAGTCGCGGGCTAGTACCTATAAAATACTGCCAAGCAACTTTTTTTGTGTTTGTCTTCTTTCTCTGCGTCATGTTTACCGCAAATAAGCGTATTTTCTTTCCTTCTTTCTACGTCTATTTAAACCATTTGCATGACGCTTATCTTGCTCACAAAAGCGCATTGCCTTGAGTGCGTCACGTTCAGCGTAGACGTAGTTATAAACGCCAAGGTCTTAGATGTGAACTTTACCCAAAGCAAGTTGCAAGAGCTTGCACTTACTGGCTTCGACTGGCTTGAAGGGTGCCGCGTACTAAACGTTGGCACAAACCGCAGGCTATGCTAGAAACTAACAATGGTACTTCTTAAGTGTACTTATTTTACATTATGAGAAAAAACATAAAATTGAAACTTTAAAATATTGTTATCAAGGTGATTATTATTATATTATATTACCTATATATTATTTACTTCTACAGATACATTTTTCCTCACGAATTGGCTGTTTTTGTTTATTGTTTTGTACAAACGCAAATAGGTAGGTAAGTACCTACATTTACTTGCCCTTTCTCCAATTTATTTAGTAACTTAAGGAAGAAAAAATAAATACTCTAATCAAATTCGAATCTGCTAAAAAGGAAATACAATATTACAAAACATGAAAACCGGAACAACTCCACATTTAATTTTCACAATTTCAAAGATGCATTCAAATAAATTTAATTTCAAAGCAATAAAAATGCAAAGTCTATTTAAGCTCGCTCATAAAGTTTATTTTTAATGTCGGCGAGAACCGTTTACTGCGAAGATTACGAACGTCCAGTTGAAATCACTCTCACAGAACACTATTACTCCTAGCGGATCACTCTTGACTGAATTTATGGTCACTGCGGAATACTATGATAGACTGTTATGTCTATGGAAAAATATGGGATAGGTCCGTTACAATGTCTATGGATGGGCTGAAAAATGGGAGCTTTACAGCTTTGGAAGTTTATGTAGCTTTTGAGTTTGAATGTAAATCCATTTTTTATTCTTCATCTTAGCGTGTTGATAGCAATCTAATTGGACTCGGCTCAGAATTCGGTCGTGTGTTTTGTGCCGTCACTAGCGTCCGCTAGCGTCCATCAATTCCCTTAAAATGCAGAAGATAGAATACGCAGGACACCATTTTTTATTAGAGCATTAGCTTAAAACCCGTAACAGGAGCATAACAATATGTTTTTTTTTTTAAATCTCGTAGTTAAGTCATAAGTAATTTATTTCATAACAATATAGGTAAATTGTGTTGAAAAATTAAAAAAATAACATTAGATATACCTACAATTACAATTAAAATGGCAAGTTAGGTACAGAGCTCCTGAATTTTGCCTTAGCCCAACATCCTAAAACGCAATTACGCTTTGAAGAGCAGGCAAAAAGCATACCATAACATGCAGCTTATAACAGCTATTTACACATGAACGGTTCCTAAATAGGTACTAGTACACAGAAGCGAATACCGGAGCTGTTACATACTTGTTTATATATGTAAGATGCGCAAAGGTAGCCCGCGAAATTCAAATTTTCTTGCGTTTTTTGCAATTTGCAGGTCACCGTCAGGTGGTATGTTGATTAAAATTTGTTACGCGGCCGACACAAATATTTATTTACATAATTATACTCATTAGAATCAGCAATACAACTCCTTGAATTAGAATTGGCCTCAAATATCATGATTTCATGAAATAGTTATTCAATAGGGTAATAAGAGATGTACTAATGATTTTTATGATTATAATTCTGTAAATGAATATCTGTTACGGACGGCCTCGAATCATATTTAGATCAACATACAGACCTGCAAATTGCAAAAAACGTAAGAAAAGGGCGGGCTACCAGGACGTTTTCGGCTTAAATATTTCACCTATATCTACATGAACGGTTCCTAAATATCTACAAGTACACAAAAGCGAATACCGGAACAGTTACAGTTGTTTAGAGAAAGAAAAACCGCAGTGCTGTACAAAACGAACTGGTTTCTGCGGTTCCTTGTAACAGTTCAGGATCTACACGAGCCATTGTTCGCTTTGTTCCAATTGTTACTTTGATAATGCATTTTTGTAACATTTCTCGTTAACGTTTCTTATCTAGCTTAAACATGCAAAGTGCTTGGGGTAGGTTTTATTTGAGTAACAGTAGACATGACTGAAGTTGGTGATAGTTGCAAGTTTGATCAATAGTTTGGTCAAATATTTGTTTAGGATATTGTGTAGGTAACTGAAGTGAGAATCGGTAACGTTTGTGTTTGGTATTGTATTATCGCTGCTTAACACTTCTGTCAACAATTCCCGCCAAATTGAAGCGTCACTAAGGTTAAAACAATCTAACTGCCATATATTCGAATAGACCTGCGGGGTAATTACGGAGCACACTAACTGTAGCAATGTCTTCCATTTTGACAGTTGAACAATATTCATTGCGTTATTTACGTTGTTGAGCAGACAAATTTTACGAACATATGAAGCAATGGATTAGTAATATCCTTCAAAATCATTCAGATTGTGGTCGAAAGTATGTTACGCAATTAGGGTGCAAGTTATATATATATGTATTGTATAGATATTCAACTTCGAGGTCGACTAAACTTATTCTAAAACCCCAACCCATCCCGTCGCACCGCATCGCCTGCCCGCGCCTTCACTAAGTATTCCTTCCCACTTTTTTTGTTTTTGCTCGGCTCCTGAGTGTCTTGGCGTGATGTAAAGTAGCCTATAGCCTTCCTTAAGAATTGGGCTATGAAATGTAAAAATATTTTTTCAAATCCGACTGGGTGTTCCAGAGATTAGCGGGTTCAAAAAAACCAACTCTTCAGCTTTATTATAAGCGACTGACTTTCCCTATATTATTTCACTTAGCATCATTGTACTGTTTTAAACCGATTTTGTAGTTAAACACAGAAAAACTACAGCCTAATGTGAATGAGCAAAATGTTAGTGATGGCGTACAGTTCACCAGTTTAGTTCGCAATTTACACGAGAAACTTTTGTTAGTCTTTATTCTCAGATAATACTGTTAGGTACATTTCACATTAGCTTACCTTACTTATAGGGTTTACAAAATACAATGTATGAAACCATGTTCATGTATTACGACGATTTGAGGGGGGAGGAGGTCCAAACAAGTCTTATTTTCCTTACATGGGGGTGGGAGGGGTCTATTATTCTTACGTAAAATTCAAAGGGGGGACATTCTTATTTTTTATTATATAAAGAAAGATATAATTATAAGATATTTTATTTGTCAAAAACATGTGTAGGTTTACAATCAGTTGGAACGATTACAAAAAAAAGTTTCAGCATGTTTTGCCTAGAAAGGCGTACAAATATAATAATAATATAATTCAAAGTACAAAAATCATAAAGTTACATTAAATTAATAAAAATAATAATAAAAAGGTCATGTTCAAAATGTCTAAAGTCTACATCATTCGGCAACATTATAGTAGCATTTATTAAAAGTCTCTTCATGCTTTTATTAAAAGTAATAATATTCAATACGTATAGGTACGTAAGGGGGTAGAGATGTCAGCACGAACTGACGAACACACGACTGAACGACACATTGCAAAATCCTATGGATTCGACAATGCTATGTTCGTAGCAACATAAAATTTCATTCAAAAACAAGGAGTAAATCGCATTTGAATAAAGCCAAGTGTATACATACGTATGCTCGTGACTGTACACCCATGGATTTCTTGTACCAATAGCTACACCTCTGCTAACCCATAGGGAATTACAGGCGTTATATTACGTATGTAATATTTTATATGAGATGAACTTCATATATTTGTTGACGTTATGAATGTTATTTATTCATAGTCAACATTCAATATTGACGTTTCATTATGAAGAGTTTATTTAATATGTACGTACAGTACATACATCACAGCTGATTTCCATTTACCTACTCATAAAGGCTGCCGGAGAATGGCGCGTCGCGACTCTTGTAGAACAATTTTCTTTGAAAAAATCATGGAAATAGTTCTACCAGAAAAGTGTCGTACCGTCGCGTCACGCCTGTCCGCGGGAGCCTTAAAGTCGATGTATTAAACAGTTTCCGTAATATATTTTCTTCAATGTTTAACGTCTTTTTCCTCTGACAACTCTGACAAGAATATCCGATGTCATGTTTGGCTAATCGACTAGCTATTATCATGTTTAGTCTACATAAGGCTTAGGTATTTATTGTGTTAGACATTCTAACATAGGTCAATCAAAGTAATTTATATTCCATTATTAGATGTTACAGTCCTACATTCTGTGCATCTACATTCTTTTCGTGCTCATGATTCATTCGACAACTGTATTCTGCAAACTTTTGGGTAAGAAACTTCTCCATCTCTGGGCGGAGCGGGAGGGCGTGTCAGACTTTTACTGACTAAAACCCACCCGTGTTCCTTCAGTTGCCTATGCCAGGGGCCACGGTATCTCTTTCGAACAACCCGCGGCCCTGGCAGACCGAAATGCACCTCCTTTTATGTTTGCTAACCGAACGCGACCCTGTCAGTTCGTGCTGACATCTCTTTGAGGCGCGCGTGGAACACAATTACGCCCCAGCAGTCTCGACATTCATAGCGATCGCTTTACGACCGAATTCGGTCGCAAAGTCCTGGGAGTCTACTCCGAAGTAGTATCGGCCGAATGTTCGGCAGTTTCCTGCTACGAAGTTACTATTTGGTTCGGTCGGTTCCGATCCTATACACTCCTACACTCTTTCGAATATTGACTATGGTCCCGATCCAACTGAGCCGATCCGAACATATTTCGCATTTTTCAATAATATTCGGTTCGGCCGTGTGTCGGTCCGGTCCGAACATTCGCACTTTGCACTTCGGACTAGGCTCCCTGGATTGAGAGCTGCCCATTGCTCGCCACCCGCACATCCCTACTTCAGAGCCTATGCACGAGTACCTATGTCTAATTCTTCCATGAAGAGTCTTTGCAACTATACTCGTCGAGTTAAGTTCAAAAAACCTTTTGGTATTTTCTTTATACTTAGTTGTATTTATGTGATTGTTGGTGCAATCTGTCGTTCTATAGGCAGAGAGCAGGATATGGGTTGAAATTCGTGGAACACATCCATATTGTGTGGAGCTCACTCAATTGATATAAACTGCACTAAGAGGATTACACGCACCGACGAGAAAGGATTGGGTTTGCACACTGCCAGATCTAAACAGATAATTTAATTCGTGAATAAACTCTGTGTTTGATGATATTGGAATAGCCGACCACTTTATTATTAAATAAACACTTTCATATTTACACGTTTTAAATAAAACGTATCGAGTGCTAGCTAAAGTTCCGAGTGTTGTGTTTGACTGTGTGGTTTCTGACTATCCGTAGATGTTGTGAAAGGCTAATTTAGGATGCTTTTTTCCTCAGCTCAATCCTGATAAGAGTCAAGCGGTCCTCTATTCGAAACTAGACTCAAACCCCCCCCCCCCCCCCCTCCACCCATCACCATGTTCGGCAAGCCGATCCCTTGGGAGAAGCAAGCCAAATACCGATGTGTTATCCTCGATAAAAACCTTACCTTCTCAGAGCACATAAAGACGGTCCGCTCGCGAGCGGCTTTCGCTCTCAGCTGTCTCCACTCGGTCTTCAATGCACGCAGCAAGCTG
Organism: Apamea sordens; assembly: GCA_945859715.1. NCBI lineage: Eukaryota > Metazoa > Arthropoda > Insecta > Lepidoptera > Noctuidae > Apamea > Apamea sordens. The sequence continues at coordinate 7,949,373 of OX244002.1, forward strand.
TCACTAAGTGCAAAATGCGCTTGTACACAGCCTGCATCCGTCCAATAATGACATACGCTTATGTAGTCTTCGCACACGCAAAGCTCCGTCATATCCATAGGATGCAGACCCTCCAAAACCGCTTCCTCCGTAAGGCCACTAACTCCCCTTGGTTCGTTCGAAATGAGATCCTCCACGTTGACCTCAAAATTCCCACCATCCAGCTGTTCATGAAACGCCTTTCCAAGCGTTTCTTTGATACAGTCGCCAAACATCGCAACCCTCTGGTTGTCGCGGCTGCTAAATACACCCTCTCCAAAATTAGCAAACTTCGCCGTCCAAGGTACGTTCTCACCGACCCCGATAACCCCACAACCCTCCTCCAAGAGAGCAATAGGGCAACCAGTACAGTTCACAAAATCAAAAGACCGATATTCCGACCTCGCCGCCGAGGTCCCTCGCAACGTCCTCAAGATTGCTATTGGCTAGAACGTCCTCTATCTATTACTATATATTTTTTCTTCTAGCCTATAATGTTCTCACTCCTGGGAACATATCTATGGCTGAGACACAAGCCTCCTCTCGGTGAGAGGGAGTGGGCCGAAATCCCTAGTGCGGGTTGGTAGATGTCACATGTCACCGATTTTTTGGTTCTAGGATAGGACATACGATTAAAATATTAGCATCCATGTTCAGGCTCTCAGTTCAATGGTAACGAACCAGTCACGAAAAACCGTCTGTATTTATATGGTACCTAAACTGAAAAGTATCCTTTACAAATAACTTTTTATATCTTTGTCTGAACTAACTACTATGTCTGAACTAAGAAGGCTTGTTCCATTCGTTTTTTGTTGCTTTTCCAAGGTCCTTGGAGACGTTAAATTGAATAGTTTTCACACACAGAATGTAGGTAAAGATTTAAAAACTCCTTCTAGTTACTTTCCGTTACAATTTAACAAGAATGTTCTTAAAATCTACCTGCACGTTGAAATTGAAACCAATTTAAAATGTAGGTAGGCACTTGGCCTTTTTGTTTATCTGTATTCTATAAACAATCAACTGTCCCCAGGCCAGATATTTCTTTGAGTTCATAATTTACAACGGTCCTAAAAACATTATAAAAATTAAACCGCCCGCGCCATGTAAAAATAACGTACTCTGGCAAAAAAGATAGTGGCACTCTATGTCGAATTTTAAGAATCGACATAATCGATTATATCATACAATCGGGGCCACCCAGTACATGTTAAGTCAAAATTATTCGTGCACAGAATTTAGAACAAAAGTTGCCGAAATATACCTTGTATCGGAGCACCTATCTAGTTCGTATGAAGAATAGAGAATGATACGACACGTAAGCTTTCAATGATGTTTTGAATTTAAAATATCTATTCGATTTGACATCGAATCATAAAATTGAGTAATAAATCTATTCTTGTCTATGATCACGGTTTGTTGCTATGAACACGATTGAAATTATATTGAGTCACCCCACAGAGTCGTCCATTTTGGAAAATTTCAGTATGTTGTGCATCTACGCCCAAGGTAAGCATAATATAGTAAGTCACGGGCCGAACACATTGAAGCAAAATAAGTTATTTTTTATTAGGAGAACTCGCAGACTGGGGTACATTATGCATTCCTCGTGCTTTTTACGACCGACATTCAAAATGTGCCGGGATAGGTAATATTTCACCAAACGTTATGTAGGTCTAGCGTAGTTTTGGTCTTTGATTTAGTTTTGATTTCAGGCTGAAATTAATGAAATGAAATCTCTCCGAAATCTTGAAGGCTACGACATTGCAGTGTTGTTATAGAGATAAGCCTTGTAGTACTAGTTTGTAACTTTTTCCCATCGGAAAAAATTACAAACTTTCATCTTCTATTTAACCTTTAAGGGGATGATTTTTCAAAAATCCTTCCTTTGTGCTGCACCTACGCTATACGAAGGAATTCTTGTGCAAAATGTCATGCTTCTAGACCAGCTATTTAGATTGTGCATCGTCTGTCAGTGAAGAATTCGTTTGAGATTTTTATAGACTGCTTTTTTTAAGTAATAGTTATAAATAAATAATTCTAAACACAATAAATAACTCATTAGACGCGTACATTTTCTACCGCAGCAGAATAAGTACAATATATTAGCCATTTCTCACACAACAGCGCGGTTCTACGTATCGAGATTATTTCGCCATTAGTCTTACTTTATCCCTGTCCCACCTTCAAACTTGCTAGATTTATTGCTACAACGTACTACGTTGCTAAATAAAATACATGTCGCCGAGGAACTAGATATTCAAGATTGGTTTTCCTGCCTGCCTTAGTTAGTTATAGACCAGCTTCAGACTAACATGCACTTAGTATGATGGATTTGCATAGACATTGACTGGTTCGATCTCAATTAAATTCTACTTTATAGAATTTAATTTACAGAATTTAATTGAGACCTTGAATAGCTTATTGCAGGTGGGTTTCCTTCAAGCAACTTAGCCTACTACTGCTTCTAGGTCTTTCTCAAGTTGCGTCATGACCGTCCCGATTTTCACCATCGTTCTACATCCAGTCTGTTCTAGCAGCCTCCTTAGTTCCACGATTCATTTTGCGATTGATAGTCATGTCATCACACAATCAATATCCATTTCCTACTTGGTTATAAATAGGCAGCTAAAGTACCGTATTTTTCTGAAAATAGCTCGATGTGCTCTTTACAAATTATACTCACTCACACAAATTATATTCACTCTTTACATATTAATCAGCACCTTTATTGCGTAAAACTATCAATCACAATATGAATAATTTTGAAAGATATTGCTAATCCATTGCTTCATATGTTCGAAAAATTTGTCTGCTCAACAAGGTAAATAACGCAATGAATATTGTTGAACTGTCAAAATGAAAGCCAAGCCTGCTGTTAGTATGTTACGTAATTCCCCGCAGACCCATTGAACTCCTTGACATTTATTATTTTGTCGTATCAACATAATATTTACAAGTGCCACATTAGCAGTTCATCTCTAAGTAGGGTATCACGACACACCTTACAAATACCGACAAATCTGAATACCAATTCATTTAGACGTTGGTATTGCAATTAGCACGGTATCGGAAACCCTGGATAATGTGTTTGTTCCGGCAAAATATTTAGATAAGTGCATTAAAGTGTCTGGTTGGCCGAAGTTTTTTTTTTACCATGTTTGTGCACACATTAGACAGACAAGGAGAGAGGAAGAGAACTTTCACTAGCAGATAGCTGATGTTATGGAGTAACACATAGGATACTCTTTGTCGTGGTAGCACGTTCCCGGGCAGAAGCTAGTAAAAAAATATAAAACTCTTCGTTATACTTAAATAATCTATGAGTGCTTCAAGATTCTTCGAAAAGCTACTGACTGTTGGCGTTTCTAGCTAACTGCTATAAACAGCTTGACCCTCATATCAAACGAACTGTCCCAAGTTTCACAGACTTGCGACGATATACAAAAAGTAACTTGAAAAGTTCACAGAAAAGCCAGCTCGACTAATATTGACGTTAAATTCTAAAAGTTGTCTTTTAATCAAAAATATAACCGTTCTCTTTCATTCTGATTTGATTTTGTTTGTAGCACACGCACTTTTCCACATAAGTAATAGGTACTTCGCGGCCACGAATTACGAGTTGTAGATCGTAGGTTCGAACCCAGACCGACGCTTTACTTTGTGTAAATTATTTCATTAGCTCTCAAAACGGTGATGGAAAACATCGTGACGAAACCAGCATATCCTAGAACCAAAAATTCGAAGTCATGTGACATCTACCAACCCGCACTGGGCCTGCGTGGACCCACCACGCAGGCCCAATGCGGGTTGGTAGATGTGTGTGTGTACGGCCCACTCTCTCTCACCGAGAGGAGGCCTGGGTCCCAGCAGTAGGAACATTATAGGCTGATTATGCTATGCCAACGTACTGGCTGGTAAGCCTTATGATAAATCAAATCATTCGTGCTAACAACAGAGGTAAAGAATAGAATACGAACTCTTTGGTCGTGCCTAAACAATACTGTAGAATTGGGTTGGCTGAGTAAAAAGGCGGTTGTGACACGTTCAGGTGGCCTCCTAGTACCCTCAAACAAGTGACTCTCGGCCACTTGGCCCTGTCGAGGCCACTTGAGTCTCTGCCGACGTCGACGTCAAAATTCTCCTTACTTCCCGATACCTATTTCCGTTATAAGATTGGATATTTCATATAATCAAACTTCGATATCTTGAGTAGGCTAATGACATTATCCAGGTTTGATATGTTTTATGTATATAGCAGTAAGGACTAGGTAGGTATACACATGTATAGGCAGCGTGCTAGACAGTTGGTCCAGCGTGTATCTCAGTGACCTATTTTGCAGTGTTGTGTTGATTCTTACTTACCTACCTGCAAATGATATAAGCTTCTGTTACACTAACATTTTTCTAAGCCTCGTTGGTTTTGGGTTGCTTTGAGGCTGTGGCAGTGATTGGATTACTCAACTTTGAAACTTACAGAAGTACGTTAGAGTCTGGTATTATTCTAGTCGCCTAATATTACATGAATGGGACATAGGACATAGCATGTTTTTTTTTTTTTTTTTGAGGGCTTCTTAGTCTTTTACTAACTAGAACCCACCCGTGTTCCCTCAGTTGCCTATGCCAGGGGCCACGGTAACTCTTTCGAACAACCCGCGGCCCTGGCAGACCGAAATGCACCTCCCTTTATGTTTGCTAAAAACCAGCGCATAGCAACCCGCTGATAACCTGAGCATAATGCTGACGCTTTTAAACCTTTTGCTTCTGGTATTATAGTTTTGTGTATGTACTGACTACTAAGTACTACTAGCTGTAATAATGGAGACAATAAAGGTTATTCTATTCTACTATTTTCTCAATCTTCAAGCGCTACCAATACTTAGACGTCTGCATACCGTTTAGAAAATGACAGGCGTTATCTATTGTTATATGTATTAAGTACATTTTCTCTATAGACAGCAAAACTTTTCAACATCAAAAACACGTAGTAAAATACTTTAATAAATCAATCAGACAAGTAAGGAAACTATCTGCTGGAAAGCTTTTCATTCACAACTCGTGTAACTCAAAGGTTACAGACGAAGTACGGCTGACAGTCTTTTGATCAAGCCAATGCGGAGCCAGCACTTCCACGGACACGAGATGAGGACACTCCACAACACGATAAAGATATCTCGACAGAACAGGGCTCGCTGTTACAGTAGAAAATGTACATTAAAATGTACGTAGAATGTATTTATTTTATGTATGAGAAGTTGAGATTTATGTGGTTTGAGAAATTGTGTTGAATAGAAGCAAACTGCATTTTAAATGTAGGGTTGTTACTTCTCATTTACAATTCAGTTTTAATTTTTATTACACCCAGTTTCTTTTGATGGATGGATACGTAGTAAATGTTTGAAATATACTTCGTAATATAAGAACATAACATAGATTCTGCATAACTTTTTTATTAGAGACAAATCGTACTTAGATATTTTACGCCAGCTTTAGGCTTAAAACATTTTACATACACGGCATACAATTATACGGACAGACTGCCAGCTTATCAAAACACATAGCTAGCTATTTTCAGTCATATTTCACAACCCCATTTTTCAATACACCTCATCAAAATCATCTACCAAGCCTTTCCCAACAATATTAGGATCGGCTTCCAGTCTAGCCGGATGCAGCTAAATACCAGTAATTTACACGGAGCGACTGCCTATCGAATTCCTCAGTAGACCTAAATAAAAAAAATATTAACACATCCATCTTTCATCGAGATTAGAATCCACACCAAAATTATTCCATAGTCATTTTTCTTATAATCCAAGGGCGTTGTGCCCGGGATAAAGTGTTGAATAAAACAGTAGGTACGTGTTAAATAACAAGGAGTATTGAGATTGAGGCTACCTACCAAGGTACACATGTAGGTAGTAGGTACTCGAGTTACCTGTGAATCTGATCGTCTTATTTATTTATGTAACCAGAATCTGGTTCAATGCCTACCTCGAGTGTTTGTAGGATGAGAACCGCTAGTAATCTGTGGCTGAGTGATCGCCGGTGGTCCCGATAGTTTTATTCCTGCATTGGGTGCTGCATGAAGAATGTTCAGTAACAGAGATACAGTAGGTCAACATGTAGATTCGGAAGGTCCACAGATCAAGTCCAAAATAAAGATTTACCATAGAGAGTTTATTTTTTCTTTGTCTTTGCTGTCATGCTTATGGAGATTTGGCCTGTTTCGGCGCTTAAGATTAGAAAACACTCTACGGGATTAAAAATTAAATGAGAATTATGTAAAACCGAGAGCTGTGGTGGCCCAGTGGTAACGGTCCCAACTTACTTGTTGTAGATCGTAGGTTCGAACCCAGACAAGCGACTTTGTGTAAATTATTTCATCACACCATTGCTCACAAAACGGTGAGGAAACTGACACGTCCTAGAACCAAAAATTCGAAAACATGTGACATTTACCCAATCGCACTGGGCTGGCGTGGTAGATTATAGCCCACTCTCTCTCGAAGACAGGAGGCCAGTATCCCAGCAGTGGGAACATTATAGGCTGATTATGTGTTATGTGAAGAGAGTTTCTTTTTTGCTGTCATGCTTGTGAAGCTTTGGTCTGTTTCTGTGTTTAAGGTTAGAAAAGACTCAAACGGATTAAAATTAAATAAAGCTTATGTAAAGCCGAACCTAACGGTATCCAACAAAAATATAGGTATCTAGTCACTTAACTTTGTTAGAAAAGTTAGGTAAGCTCTAATTCCAACAAAATCCGTATTCGTTCCAACTTTAGAATAACAAAATTGGCCTCGAAAATCCGCAACCGTACCGTACTTTTACGTAACAATTTATAAATCTAGCTTTTGCTGTGAACAGTCACCGAAACGGACACGGTACCTAACTAAGTTTGGTGTCTCTCAAAACGAAATTACTCTGTGTAATCCGTTGTACAGGAGATGACAGTTAGGTATTATCCTATTATGCAAAAGCCTGGAAGCTCAGGCAGCTAAGGCTAGCATGACACAATTGTCCGGAATGGTATGTACACGGTATACAGATATCGCATCTTGCTTCCTCTACAGATAGCAGCTATATGAGCGAGAGGGACAGGACTAAGTCCGTTACGGCCCACTCGCTTACTGCAACCTTAACGAGGTGATGCAAATTTCAGCTGTATCACACAAAGGAGGTATAAACTGCTTGTTCTATTTCTTTAGACTATCAGTATGCTGTCACTAACACACGAAGAGAGATAAATTGTTGTAATTTAGCAGATTTACATTCAAATTAAAGCTTCGCGGCAGCGTCTAAGACGAACAGAGAGTTGTCTCCGTTCGTCTTAGACGCCATTTCCCTTCGTTTGTAGGGGTTTGAAGACGACTGTATAATTGAATTGTAATTTGTACTTTAGAATAAATGCTAAACAATAGAATAAATGCTTTCGAGATAAGTAGGTATACAGATATTTAGTAGCTAAGCATTCTATAATGGGATATTTGTGTGGTTAGATCACCAACCGCAATTTTTTTAACTACATTGAGGATATTAACTCGTAACTCACGATAAACGTAACGCAAAAATCACAAAGACGCCGATATTTTTGTGTTAGAACTCTGCAATTCCTCACAACTTTTTACGATTCCGGAATCATTTACCACAGATAAAATGACCATAACCCAACCCTACGTCGTCAAATCAAACAGCTGTCATAGCAAATATTTTTAGAAAAACAATTTATCAACATTTGCATATTTGCGAGGGTAATTTGGGCGTCGTTCCGGTCCGCAAGCCCCCTAGCCCCCTAGCCACATAAAGGTCAGCTTTGACATTTCCTTCACTTTCGCAACACTGAAATGTGAGGGACGAATTGAAATATACTTTTTTATGGAAATACTGGCTGAAAGTATGTGTTCTAAATTCAAAGACTATGAATAGGATATTAGGAAGATTGTAATTCGAATTAGGTTCTGAGAATGCTATGAATGTGTAAGTAGCTTTATAATGTCAGATATTGATATGAAACCTAAAGTATGATGACTCAGATTTCCATTATAGCCTCATAACTGCGAAAGATCATTTCTTAGAATTGAAATGCGGACAGAGAACCTTATTTAATTTCTAATTCTAACTAGAATAATTTACCTCCACATCCTCAATAAATAGTTTTATGTGCGTCAAACCACACCTTAAACTACCGTTAATTTATTCCACAATTTTCCTGTTTAAAACCATATTTAACAAGTTGTAAAGTACAAAATCCAGTAACGCCGAACCCTGACTACGTTACCTTGATCCAGTTGTTCTGAGATGTGGCATCCCTTGAGGATGCTACCAAGCTGTTACGCCACAACGCCAGACAGTCAGGTGACTTGATTACCAAATCCCTAGACGACCGTGTAGTACACTGTTTGATTTGAATTTAGAATTATTCAGAAGTTATCACCATATGCCAGTCCGCATTTACATCATTTATTATGAAGTATATTGATCATTATTATATATTTCCTGCTTAATTATAGCTTGATCTCTATGATGTCACCAGGGTGTATAACCAATAACATTTGAACTTATTTAACTATGTTATCATTTTCCTATTACAAATCTCCAGTAGCTTCTACATTACTAATCTGAGCCTCACGTGAGCCAGATCTAGTTTATCTGAGACGTGGCATCCCTTGAGGATGCTACCAAGCTGCTCCGCCAGTTAGACAGCTAGGACTTTGATTAACAAATCCCTGAACAACTACTGTACGGTTTACTGCTGGATATATGATTTTATATAACTAGTAATAAATTGCCTGTAGTATTTGCTTGGTTTTTGACAGGCTTTCCCCGTAAGATGTCAGTGAGTGTATGTACTACCCATCTTCAGACTTCCACCTTCGTGGAATAGAGGTGTGATATGGTTATTCCGAGGACAATGATCTCCCGCGTGATGTGATGGGAGCCTGCCATCTATTCTCTTCACCACCCTTGGTTGACTGGTAAAGAATGCCTCAGGCATTAAGTCCGAGTTTGTACCTGTTTTGTGTGCAAAAATTTTAAATAAATGTTAACCAATCTAAGAATATTATAACGCTGCTCTGACTCTTAAAGCAGATTCGGCTAAGAATATGCAATTTATGAACATTGTAGATTAATGGCTACACGTTAACGTGTTACTAATGACTTCAAGATGTCATATTTAAAGTCGGCGAGATTATAATAAGTACTTAGCAATTAAGTACCTACTTTGATTCAATGTGTTTGCTTCTTTTGAAATCATTATTTATGATCTCATCAACCACATCAAAAGGGTTCTTACAAAGTCATCATAACCTTTAATTAAACCATATCTAAACGAAGGTTAAGGTTGTGGCGGGATCTACATCGCCACATGCGAACTACGCAACACACTGACGTCACCCAAAATCCTGCATCGCGCAAGCAGAATTTACGGCGCAACTAGTATTATAAACAACATCCCGTCCCTACATCAATCGTCGGGCAGTAACCCACCAGACACGACGCCCGTCTGGTCGGAGGACCGTCCCTTTTCTATGGAGGACGAGTGAACTTTACACCCTGTTCCTCATACCTCTATAAGGTAAACTATTTATCTTATAAGCAAAGAGAAGCCAAACCTTTAACAATATCACGTTACACAGTTAAGGGTTTCCGATGGGCTACCTGTTTCTGAAGTACATTTGAAGTGGTCTAGGCACTTTGATAGTGGCCTAACACGCTATGTTAGCATTAGATACGGAGTAAACCTTGTGTTGGTCGTAAGATATGGTGGAGCCCGCCTTTTTACCCAAGGTTTTAAGCTAAGTTTACTTTTTTTTCTGTACCTACACAAAAGAAGTTATTGTAATGCGATTTTGTTTTTTTTCTTTAGCATAATGTAGCTACGGAAAGGCTTTTTAGAAAGTATTTTAAAGGTTCAATAGCGTTTGAGAATGCGGGTATAGTAGTTAACTAAATAAAGTCTCAAATGTGTTCTTTCGCAAACATTTAAAAAAGGTTTTAAAAATCACCCATTACTAGTATTCTGTTCTTTAACTCTTCATTACTTAAACCAATTGTCGTGAATCTCTGTTTCTTTTAGTGTGCATGTACACTTAGGCGTTATTATTATTATTATTATAATATAGCGTCGAAATTTTTCGCCGGGTATCCAAAAAAAATCTTCTGTTTCATAGAAAAGTGCAATACCTACGCGGTGAAAATCTATGGATATTTTTTTTAGCAGCAATATTTTTTTTTTATAACCGACGATAAATTTCGACGCTATGGGGTCTAAACTCATGTGCTGAATCCATGGTTACAGTTTGCGTGTCGATATCCCTGCCACCGTGTATAACATCCACCAGACCTGGGTTCTCAGTTCTCAGGTTTATCCACCAGGATTTTTTCAGTAGCAGCTCGTAGTCTGGTTTTGTGGGGTTGACGTCATTACGTACGCCCCCTAATACGTGGTACTGAAACATAACTTGGAAAATTTCACCTCTGCCTTACCCTTCGGGAAAAACAGGCGTGTTGTTATGATAATAATGTTTAAGAGCTTGAACGATAACGAGAACGATAAAGAGTGATAACGACTTTGACTTTCGAGATGTATTTCGTAGGTTTACCCAGACAGGCGCTTGACTTTGTGTACAATTACTTCATGACCACCGCACTCAAAACAGTGAAGGAAAACATCGTGAGGGAACCGGCATGTCCTAGAAACAAACATCTACCGACCCGCACTGGGCTCACGTGGTGGATTACGGTCCACTCCCTCTCTCAGAGAGGAGGCCTGTGTCCCAGCAGTGGGAACATTAAAGGTTGATAATGCTATGTTATAAGTATACCTACCGTCTGCCCTTCGAGAGTAGGCAGTAACAAAGACCGTACTTGTCGCAAGCCCGCACAAAATTAGCTTTCATTTCAAAGCAAGTGCCATTCTGTAGAAGTGTAGAGCATCATAAATGTAAAATTATATGCCGTTGTTAAAATATGCGCCTCTTGAGATATACTGCGACGTTGTCGTGGACTGTAGGACTGCGTTCGCTGTTTGGGACACTGGGATTGAGACATCTTGGGGCGAAAATTAAGTTGAAGCTTACGTTATGTAATTTTATGGCGTTATGTAGTTTCTGTGTAGCCCCATGGGAAGAAGGCGTGTGTTTATGTATGTAGGTATGAAGAACTGTTGGGTGCTCGCCTCAAAAATATCCATTTATTGAATGTTTATTCTTTACTTGAGCTTCCATTTCAAAGCAAGTGTTGGTATTCTGTTAGAGAAGTGTAGAGCATCATATAAAATTATAAGTATACCTTTGTTAAAATATGCGCCTATTGAGATATATTACTGCGACGTTGTCGTAGAGTGTAAGACTAGGTTCGCTGTTCAAACCTAGGTTACACTGTTATTGTGTCGTCTTGGGGCGAAAATTAAGTTGAGCCTTGCAGGCTATGTGTTCAGCTTCGGTGTTCATTATAACCTAGTATCTATGTAAGTGTGTAACTTTCTTGGCTAACAACTTAGAATAATCATCTTGTTTAAAAGAGCTTAATTATTTTGATTTTCAAAGGCGAACATAATCAATTTTCGTTTATAAAGGTCATCTGCTGACCCCAGCCCTTAATATACAGCTAATAATAAACCAAATAAATTATTGCAGTGAGTTTTCCTATCAAATCACCCATTAATTGCCTCATTACCCAAATAATTGGCCCCAAAAATTTATCTACCCTCACAATCTTTCAAAATTGCATCTAATACCTGAATTCAGTTTATTTTTTAACACATGATTATCAGTTCGCACTTCCATTGCCGTTGTTAAAAAATTTTGACTGCCTCAACGGTCTAGGCCCTGGGCCTGGGTTCAACTCCTAGGTCGAGCAAAGTGTTATTGAGCCTTTCTATCTGGAATTTCTCATTAGCAGCCCAGAGTCTAAATTTATGCCCGATTAACTTCGATCAATGATAGTGCTAGATTCCCGATAAGCGCTTCAAAAACGACCAGAAAAATAAGACCACAAATACTTTTGTGGTCTTATTTCAAATTAGTATGTTTTTAACCTTATTACTTAGACTTTAAGTTTCATTTTAGAATAAATGACTGAAAATTTAAAAATAGAATGATTTTATTTTCAAGCGTCATTTTAAATATATTTTGCAATGGTAATTAAACTTTATTTTTAAGCATTAAGGTTTATAATAAACTGAAGTTGTTAATATTATTAAACTTTTTTCTAAGAAATGTAGATGTTTACGTGTGTGCAAACGTGGTCACTTGAGCGACTGATTTTTGTTCCTGATCCTTAATCTAGTACTATTATTGATCGAAGCCGATTAATGACAACAAGCTCGTCCCCTATTAGGTACATAGGACTTAAACAAAGCTGGCGAAATATAGGTATACTATAGGTACTTAAACTTGTCCAACTTTTCGGGGAAACAAGTCGTAGTATTATGTTATGTAAGGGCTGATTTTTCTATCGACAGATAATTTTTATTCGTGGAATAAAATTGACGTCTGGCAGTTTTTCTATTGAAGAACTGTAAAAAATTCAATATTATTCTTCGGATAAAATTATTTGGCGTTGGAAAAATCAACCCTAAATCAAAGAAAGTTGTTAGAACCATAAAAACAGCAAGAACACACCTACCTACCATAACTAATGGAAAACTAATTTCCGTATCCCTATTCAATATTGTATTCATTCCGGAAACTAAAGAAATATTATAAATAAGAACTTTATTGATATCCGCTTATTAACGGTGATATGGACATTCTATTCCCGGAAGCTATCCATCGCTGCACACATACGGATACTAATAGTCATGTTATGTAAACAGTGCGCAATGTTTGCTGTACGCAACATTGGTCGTCGAGCCGTCTGCAAATATGACTGCCCACATCCAAGATAGAGTACTACCTACATTATGTAGGAAAATAGAAAGCTAATTCTGGTTATAAAGGAGTAGGTTTGGATGTGAAAACAGTAAAAGGAGGAAGTAAGGACTCAAGAAGGAACAAAGTAAGGTGGTTAGTAGTTCCTACCTGCAATTTCTGGAGCGATGGATTCTGTTTTCTGAAAATTCTAGTTAATTCTACTTACAATGTTTTCTGAACAACTAGGGAATAAAGGTAGAACGTTGGGTATCTACCTACCTACCTAAAAAGAAAAAAAAGTACTTACAGACGATTTGAGAACCTTTTCCTTTTTCAAGAAATCGGTTAATGCTGTTGAGCTAATGATCTTGTCATTTTTCATCATAACAATAATTAGAGCAGCTAAAAGTCGTTGAATAACTACTAATGCCATATCAAAGCAGGAAATATTTATTTATACCTATAAATAAAATAAAAATTATCGGTCGATTGAAAAATCAGACAGTTGTGTAAGTTTCTATGAATATTACTATCTTAAGATTAATTACGATAATTATAATTTTGTTAGTAATTTTTTTTAATGGTTTTTTTTGTTGTTTCGTCACGTCTTCTTCCTCCTTGTCACCTTCCTATCATGAGGATAAGCAGAAACTACAGATCACCACATGTTAAGATTATTACATACTTCTTTTGCTTCGTTTACGACTATCCATCTACCTATTACCTAGGTATTTACCGAGAAAATAACTTATGCATAGTAGGTAATTGCCATCCTGAAAATAAATATGACGCCGGATCTCTTCATAATGAGGAGATAAACCAGACTGTTTAATGGCTTGTCTATCCACGTCAACAAGTTAATGTGCGAATCTCCTGGAAATCTTCTACATAATATATTATTTATACATAGATAAATACACAAAACTTAAACATGCATAACTGGCGAAATGGAAAGTACTATAGAAAGAAAGAAAGAAATAAAAATTGTTTATTCTGCACAAAAAAACGCGGATTACAAATTAAAAAAAAAACAAAATTCGGTTCAGACGTTTGGCAGCTACGATGGCGCAGATAGACAAATACACACGTTAAACTTATAAGACCCCTCTGTGTTTTTGTCGGGGATTAAAAATACATAAAATATACACAAACAACGCAGTCAAAAGCCTCGTACTCAAGCATATAAAAATTTTACATAAATAGTTAGGTAGCACCTTTACCTAACCCTTTGAGGATTACAAGTGTGATGTCAAGTTATGTGTGAGTAATATCATAACTCGAACTATAACAGTACAACTAAAAATAGAATCGAAACTGTTACACGAAATTATGTTGTATATCTGGCAGCCGACATCAAACAACTAAGGTTAAATTTAACGGACGCGTTAAGGCCGTTTTGCCCGATTAATCTGGTGGCCGGCACCGCCCGACAGACTTTAACTTGGTAAGCCACAGACCGGGGCCGGCGGGCCGCAAACCTAGACGAATTAACTTGCTTACGTCACAAGTTATGGAGACTTTTTGCCAAGTTATTACTCGCTGATGAGTCGAGGCTTGATTAGATGTTTTGTGCTACAGTAAGTACCTCGTTGTTTTGTTGTTCTATTTTTATTTATTTATTTAACCATTTCTGTACACACATGAAAAGAAAAAAAAAGGACATAAAAATAGGTACATACAGAGGTGATACTTATTTCATTAAAAATCTCTTACAGGTATGCTTGCGATTGGACAATAAATAAAGAGATGTAGACAATGCAGCGAGTGAAAGAGTAAAGGAGACCGAAAACACATAATTATATTATATTTTTTATGTATTGTATTACAGAAAGCATCACTTCGTCATTAGCATAGGCTTATATTTGGGACTTCATATAATTGTTTCATGTAGTTTTTGATATAATATAGGTAGGACAGTCTTTAAAACTTGGTTAGCCGTCGGGTCGCAAATCTAGATGAATTAACTTGCCTACGTCACACGTTATGAAGACTTTTTGCCAAGTTATTACTTGCTGATGAGTCGTGGCTTGATTAGACACCTTTTGTGTTGTGTTAAGGTCATGAGTTGCACATAGGTAGATATTATGGAGAGCATCACTTCGTTATAAGCAAAGGCACCTAGTTGAGACTTTTCAATTAAAAATAGATGTAAATCAAGTTGAAATTCAGTTGTTGGTCCTATAAAGTAGGAAGGACAGACTTTAAAACTTGGTAAGCCGACGTTGGGTCGCACACCTAGACGGAATTTTTGCTAACGTCACAAGTTACGGTGATTTTTTGCAAAGTTCATGCAAGTTACTAGTTGCTGATGAGTTGTGACTCGATTAGATATGTAAAATTCGTTTTTTTTTTGTCAAGTTACTCACGGATTTCACATAATTAAGTAGCCTTTATAGAGAGCATCACTGCGTAATTACAAAGGCTTAGAAAAAACTTTTCAAATATAGACCTTAACAAGGTGGCTGGGACAGACTGAGGAAGACGGAGGGCGGGTGTTATGGCGCAGCCTGGGAGAGGCCTATGTCCAGCTGTGGACTGCAACAGACTGAGTTGATTGATTGATTGAAATACATACACGGACACATGTATCAATCGAGTTGAAATTCAGTTGTTGATATAATTTATTGATTGAAATAACAAAAGGCTGGAGATTTGGACATTTTTGGGTTGGGGAAGTTTCGGGGAACAGCCGTTTGGGATGGGCCTTGTGAAATAACTGTTCGAGGCATTGTGGAAGTGGCGATGGTTTGGGCCAACAGTCTGAAATAGAGCGATGCCAGCGCCATGACTAAAATGAAGATGTAATATAATGTAGGTGTATGGGTACATTATAGAGGGTCGTTTAAGTACAAACAGTGTTTCACAAAGATAAATTCATTATCTATGTCTCATAATTTGTTGGTATTATTATTTCAGATAATGTAATGGTGTTTTAATTTTAATTTTTTATTATATGTTATTTGATACCTACCTAAATTATTAATTTTGATTCTATGTCTTATCTTAAAGTCCACAGAAAGCTCAAAATATTTCTGTTTCTTTCACAATCTTTTATTTTGATCAGTAAAGAAAACTTACATAAAGCTTTTCTCTTAAGTAGGTAGAGTAGAGACCGTTAATGCTCCCAAAATATTATTCTCTACATTCCACCTTTTAATGAAAAACGCAGAAAATTTAATAATGTTGAAACCTTTTTTGGCAAACAACACATCGTTGACCTTGGTAGAATGTAGGTACAATACAGTAACAAAAATGTATGGGCACAAAAGAAAATTGCTTAAAATGTATTCCAGTAATGCATTCGAACCATTTTCTTAAACAGCAATTTTATCATGATCTTCTTTGACTTATCTCCGAACCATGGGGCCTGAACATTTGGAACCGCCTTCCAAAAGTCCGGGCCGAGGAGCCAAAGCCAACTCGCAGAGGCCCGTTAGAAAATATTCCTCATTTCATTGGGTATATTTGATGTGAGTAATTAAATTTCGTTAACACAAAATTTACTATGTACGATCACCAAAGGATATAAGTAACCAGGGTCGTCGGATATAGTTAAAGTTTAGCAATAAGATGGACGGACGGACATGACGAAACTATAAGGGTTCCGAGACGTGAACTACGGAACCTTAAAAAACGCTGTCTCGCTACAAAATCTTTTCTGTAGCAAATCAATAGCTTCCATAGCAAAGGCATTGTGTCGTACTGTTTGCCGTATCTTTTCAATACGTCTTTTCATCAGGTGCCATTAGAGGCAATAACATTTTCTACTCATTCAAATGTAAATAAGCCCATTCATTGACAAAATAAATCATTTATTACATCAAAAGCGTTTCAATGCGAATAATTAATGATCAAACGTAACGAATATAATTTGAGATGTACTTAATTTACCGCCAACGCATCATCATTAGCCACTCTACTAGTGATGTGCGATGTTGATAGAGCTGTAGCCGATTAGTCAACAGTTTCGGTTTATAATTCGATCATAAACTGTGCAACGTAACATAAACAAGGGTCATAACATTTCAGAATGTATGTAACTGCAGAGCTCTTTGCCGCGGGCTGATATTACCCCAGTTCTAGCCAGATAGTGGAATTCTGCAAGCGAATTACTACTCGACTAAATTGCTCGATATAAATCGATGGTGCCTACTCGATATAAACAGTAGTGTGTAATCTGATCAGCACAGTGAGCTCACATGAAGTACTTACGTTATAATTAGCAATATTGCCAATTTGGTCGGGTCACCGCACACGCGTATCTCTGTACGCCTGTCTGAGTCTAATTTGACACGGAAATGTACTGAATTATCCGTTACCTGCTTATGAATTACACCTCATTTGACAATTTCAACTGAACTGTATAATAGGGGCTGTCGAACTGAGGTACTTTAGGAAAATATAACTAAACTTAAACATGCTTAAATTGATTTAATCTGCTATAAACTACGATAATTTTCTGCATGAGGTCTTGTACTTCGGTTTATTTGCAAGGTCAACGATGCCATTCATCATAGCTGACCTTAAAACTGCTGTAGCTATCAATTTACAATCCATTTAAGAATTCAATCGCTTTCGCGAAGTTTTGATGCACGTTTAGATTATTACCTAACTTAAATTCAATGGATCGATTTCACTTCAAGTCTGAAAAGTTAATTCTACTATTTGGATTCTTTAGAGTTAGACTATATTGCAAATCATTAAAATACTAAACGGGGTTGGCCTTAATCACCACGCGACCCCAGTCAAGTGAGGGTTTGTAGATGTCACATATCTTCGGCTTTTTGGTTCTAGGACTTGCCCGTTTCATAACGATGTTTTCCTTCACCGCAGTGGTGATGAAATAATTTACTTCCATTTATGTACAGACGCCAGCAGGTCAAGCTATCCGAAACTGTCAAATTTTCTCAATCTACCTTGAACCTTAATGCTTTAGAGATAAAGTTGAAAATCTATTAAAGAAATTTGACATATTGTAGTAGCTTGATGTGCTGGTCTGTACACACATATAAACAGACAATAAAAAAAAAAACAGAAAAATTTGTCGTACTGAGCACCTTACCCTGTGACACCCGTATCCAATTCTCGCAGATGCCTAAATCAACAGTAGACACATCCTATAGATTTGTATATACATAATATTAACTGTTTATTACGTACATACATTGTATGTTACCCAACATCCCCTATGTATTTGACGTACCTACGCAGTAATGTAAGGAGCTAGTGCCGTGAAATAAGCCATCACGTGTTATGGTCGTCAGTTATAGTCCATTCCGCTTAACGATCTCTTAAAATGGCTTCGTGTAGAGCCGAATTTATGTGTTAAAAATTCCCCCTGCAATGACATAATGTGTGTAATCAGTGCCTTAATGTTCTGATTACATTTCCGTATTACCGTATCGTTTCCGTGTGTAATAGGAAATTGGAGAAAAACATCCTTTTTGAAGTGAAAACTTGTTTAGGTCACTTTGCGCTCTTTGTGAACAGTGAAAAAAACTGAACCGTCATGCTCGGGTCGGTGCCGCTGAATCGGGTTCAGTCGGTCGGTCACGCTGAATCGCGTACCTATACTCGGCGCTGAATCGCGTAATACTCGGCTCCAGTCGTCATCAGCGAGGTAATTCTCGTAATTTTAAGATCATTCACAGTCTGATCTCAGTCTCAATCTGTCAAAAATACCTCTAATTTCTCTACATTTTGACAAGTTTTTGACATTTGTTTGTCGCCGAGATGAGACTGCGACTAGATTTTGAACGTTTTAAATTACGAGAATTATTGGCCTTCAGTTGTCATCAGCCATGTTTACTGTCTAACAAAGAGTGCATCGTTTCAGGAATGTATATTTTAAATTTAGAAAATCATATATTTTTTTTTGCATTTCTATCGTGTGGTCATTAACGCCAGCACATCAAACTACTCGAAACTGTAAAATTTTCCCAATCAACCTTGAACCTAATGCTTTAGCGATAAAGTTGAATATCTATTAAAGAAATTTGACAGATTGTAGTGGCTGTATACAAAGGCATATTTTAAAAAAAACTGTCTTTCCGTTTTGTCTCCGGTCATTAGCTTCTTTCTTTTCAAAATACAACATTTCTTGACGTTTTTGTCTCGTGTCTCAATTTTTTAATATTGATCTCAAACGGTTTAAGCTATTTACATAAACTGGTATGTTTACCTACAATATAACCTACAGGTTTTATGAGCTTCCACAAGAAAAAGATCCCAAAGGATAGTCTTCTCTTAACCCTCCTAACTAATTCAACGATGTGCTACACCCACGAGTTACCAAAGGGTCGCGTCGAACTTGAAACTTTCTATCCTCACAACCACAGGGATACCTTTTAATAGGGATTAAGGTGCTACAGGTACACGAGTAGGTACGGTCAGTGTCAAAATATCAAGGCGAACAGGTTCAGAATGATCTGAAAAACTAAAGTTTACATTTTAAGTTAATAGAATATAATTGTCAGAATGCCTAGTCATAAGTAAACTGAATTTTTATTTGCTAGACCAAAATGACAGCTAATATAATATAATGTCATGTTGACAAAAGAAAGTCGATCGTAGCTGTCATTTTAGTCATGACACGAGCTGTTTTAGAATGATGATTTTAAGTGTAACGTTCTTGGTTGTTCAGTTCATTTTGAACGGTCTGTTCGTCCCGATATTTTTGACGCTGGCTGTATATCAGGTAGTTATACAGGTATATAGGAGTACTGATTAGGGTCGTAGTCTAACGTGATGTGATCGTTAATCTTACCTTCGTTTGAGCTTTTATCGGCGCAGTTTAGTGAGAGCTCTTTGCCGCCTTTATTAACAACAAGTGCGTACAATTTGACGATCTGTATGATTCTGCCTAAGTATATCTGCTGGTACGTACTCTTTAAGTAAACTGCTGATTGGAAGTGAGCTGTCAATAGTGTCAATCCCAAGCATCAGGTGGAATGACAGCTCACTTCTGAAAATGTTGGTGAAGTGAGCTGTCATTCCATTCATTGTCATTCGGTGAGATTTTTACAGAATAGATCGGCTGGTGACTGTTTTGTGAATCATAATTTATTTTGAAAAAATTGGTTATTTTACTAGTGTGAATTTAAATGACTCAGACTGGTCCCACTTCAGTAGCATCTCGTTTAAATGTTCTCGCCCCAGAAATTAAAAACACTAAAACCATATACAAAAATTAAATAAAACATCTTTATTTAAATATGCAAAACTGCCGCTAAAACCAGGCCTCAGACCGAATATTGTCTACATTTCATGAATTTCTGAGTCGTTCAGATTTTTCTCGACCTCTGTGTAACTTTTATTATTTAGTTCAGTACCCACTTCATTTTAGTGGACGACTTCATACGCCATTGCATTACATAACTTTATTCATTTAACGAAAACTTTTAAAAAAGAGTGTTTTAAAAAGCTTGAAAAAGTGATATGGCTTTTAGATTGCACTCTCTTTACATTGTAATCACATTGAATCTGAATTGAATTCTGAACCATTAGTTCCTCATGCGATTGCGCTATTTGAATATACAACAATAGGTAAGTGCATCGAATTAAGGTTAATTAAACCAATAACTATTATTGTTCGCAATGAATACGATGGACACAACAAACTCAACTCTATCACGCACCTAATAGAGATTATACCGGACGAACTAATGTGGGTGCAATCACGTAAATTGATAGCGATACTCTAGATAAATGTACGCATATTAGCTGTATAATGTTGCGATTTTTATGAGCACTTCATGCGTCCGTCCCGACATTTTATGATGAGAAAAATAAGCGCCACGTTTTTGCAGTTATAACGCGTCGATAAAACTATAATAAAATAAAAATTGACGTTCGACATCGGAATGCTATTTATAATTTAATATAAAATGTTATTATGGAACTCCCACGCCGTAATATCCTATAAACACTGTTATTTTAACAGCCTTTTACTATCGGCCGGCCGTACATCTTCCGTGCACTTTACGACAGCGCTCCGAGTTCCCGACCCGCGATTTTCCGCTACATATTAGATACCAAAAGAAAATATTTTTAACTTCGGTACACGGTATTCCTTGTATTTTATTTAAACGGGATATATCGCAGCTAAGCTCACTTATTAACGTAAGCTGGAAAATATCCCATTTATTATTGGGAATAGAGAGAATATCGGCGGCGTCGAGATATGAAGACGTACGAAGGTCTTCGATATCGGAAAGTGTATTATGGAACTCAAATAGAGTTAGGCAGGACACCTGAAAAGGTGTAGTGATGACAGGTGGAGTTAGGGTGTGACAGAGTGGCGTCCAAGGACTGGAAGACGAGATGTCGGTCGTCCGGCGGTGAGATGAGCAGACGACATTGTTGTCATCGCACGCAAAACCTGGATGAGGCTGGCACAGGAGGATGGTGATTGGCACAAGGAAAAGATAGGACTATGCCCAGCAGTGAGTGAAATCAGGCTGCAAGAATAAACCATTGATAACGAAACCAAAATAAAACTTTGGCCGAGAAACAAATTTTGATGAGGGCAAAACGCGGTTCTTCAACCGTCACCCTATAATAAAATTATCCTCTATCCCTACTCCAAATTCCCTTTTCCAATTACCTTAACATAAATTATTTACTGAACAATTTCAGTTTAACCATTATAATTAGCAATGTTTATTAAGATGACATTAGCGAAGCACAAAGGAGAGATAAAGTTAGTTATACATCATATAGAAAGGCTAATTTTAGCGAGGATGCCCGTTGTTTTGTGTCGGTATAAATCTTTTGTAAGCACAACAAAAGACGAAGATTGGGTAATGCCTTCAGTACGATGAGAGTGATGAAAACAGAAGTAGTGCTTTTAAGCTGAGTTACCTTACAAGATACTATTCTACTTCCTACTAATATTATAAACGCGAAACTTTGTGAGAATGGATGGATGGATGTTTATTACTCTTTCACGCAAAAACCACTGAACGGATTTGGATGAAATTTGGCACACAGATAGTTTATAACCAGGATTAACACATAAAATAGATTTATGCCGATATTCCCACGGGATCGAAGCTTATGCGGGTGAAACCGCGGGGCACTGCTAGTAATTAATAAAAGTGTTGGAGAGTAAAAATAATGTGGAAACCACACATCATTATACCGATTCATAAATGTTAACCGATGGGCCTTCCTGTAATTGCTTTGTAATGAAAACGGTGAAGGAAAATATCGTGAGGAAACCGGCATGTCCTAGAACCAAAAATTCGAAGACATGTTGACATCAACCAACCCTAACTGGGACCGTGTGGTGGATTAATTACGGCTCACTTCCTCACACAGAGAGGAACCCTGTATCCCAGCAGTGGGAATGGGTGGTGGGTGTGGGTGTGGTGGTGGGTGGCTGATTATACTATTAAGCTAATGAAAACATTGAATAATTCAATGTTGGTGTAAGTCCCGTTAATTTGAGTGCAAACTAAATTACTAGTGCAGATCAATCCCTATCCAAAAAATAAATTATAGTTTACGGAATATAGGTGCATACACTTCTGTGCACTCCTTTGGGATACAGGCGTGATGTTATGTTACAAACAGAGAAACTGTATCTCAGTAAGATTCACGGCAGTACATTTATACGAGTCACGTTAAGCCTCCAGATTTCAGGATAGCAGAACGTTACAGTAACAAAACAGCGCGATGTTTCACGTTGGATTCAATCTCCATCCTGCATCGGTCCATCAAAGTAGTTAGGAAACCATAAATGTACGTTGTGTTGCCAACATCGGTCATTGTAGGTGATCTTGATCCATTATGGACCAGACTGGGACGTTTACTGCAGAAGTTAAAAGGCCATAAATATGGTGCAGTTGTTACTTAATACAGTAATACCGTCTTGTGGACTGTTAACGATACTGACGGATGCATTCTTCTTTTTCCCGTGTAGTCGTCTTCTGAGGGGCTTGTGGTTAAGCAATAACACCTGCACAGTACGATCGATCAGAGGGGCAATTCTCGTAATTTTAAGAACGTTCACAATTCAATCTGTCAAAAAATACTTCAAATTTCCCTACATTTTGACAAGTTTATGACATTTGTTTGTCGCCGAGATGAGACTGCGACTAGATTTTGAATGTTTTAAGTTACGAGAATTAGCCTTCAGGTCATACACAGGCTACACTTGCGGCGTTTGGTACGTGTCTCGGAAAGCAAGAGAAGCCGTTGGTCGCGGCTGTCATTCGTGGATCTTTAACAGTCGTTACGGGTCGTCAGAAGCCTGAAAGTCTGACAACCAGTCTTACCAAGGGGTATCGTATTACCGATTACCCAGTAACTGAGTTCTGGAGGTCAGATAGGCAGTCGCTCCATGTAAAATACTGGTATTCAGCTGCATCCGGTTAGATTAGGTTAAAAAATACTAGGCACATGATGATGAGGCAGGCTTCGTCTCTGGTTTTGAGACAGAGTATAGGAGAACAGCTAAGGAGATTATCAAAAAAAAATCTTGTCAGCAAAGGGGGCAATGGGGTTTCACGGTGTGCTAGACGTGCTAAAATCAGTGCTCCTTTATTTTATAGATAGATAGATAGATAAACCATTTATTTGGCGCACACAAAAAAGACAGCGCAACACACAAAAGTACATTATTAGATGATAACCAAACTACCCACATGATTAATAATATAAAACAAGGTGCCGACAAAAAAGACAAAATGAAATACACACAAATATCGAAATCAAAGTGACACTATGACGAATTAAATTAATACCTATTCCTACCTATACCTAATAATTACCTATGCTTTACAAACTTATAGATCATCTACAATGATAGAGTCCAATGGCCAAACTCATTAGGAGATTCTATCTAGTACCTACTGTAACTGTCATTGGTGAACTTATAGGTTATGACAACTAACCTATTTACATCTTCAAAGCATGCACAACTAAGCTGAAGGAAAACGGCTGTAATCCGCTTTCCTTCAGCTTAGTTGTGCCAACACCACTGCAGCAATTTACTGCCAGTTTTCACTGTAAATAACAACTCTATATAAATCTTCTAAGTCAACAGCTTTGTTGGTACAACGGTGAATACACAATAGACTTATTTGGAGGTATATAGGACTATTGTTCAGAGTATCAACAGACAGTGTGTACGGGGTAATGCATATTCGTAATTCCTCTAATGCTCGGGTGTCGTCCCTTATTATAAACTCACCCCGTAACGTGCGGCCTTCCTCTCAACATGCGTCACGGACCTAAAAGGTGTAAGAGATGTAAGTACGCTGAATGAATGTGTCTGTTGGTAATCCGTACACAATGGAAAATAAGAAGTTGCGGTTATGTTTTTTGATAGAAAAGTTTTTTTTCCTTGAAATTCTTTATTTACCGGTGAAGAAGTCTAGTAAGAAATACAGCAGTGCGATTCTGTAACCATCTCACCGTGAAAACTTAGGTGAAGTGAGCGTGGAGCGAGCTGTCATTCCAAATAATGCTAGGGATTGACACTACTGACAACTCACATCAAGTTCACTTCACTTGAGTTTTCACGGTGAGATTTTTACAGAATCGACCGGCTGATCAGAAAAATTACCCTTAGGTACTTAGTCATTCTTATTTTCCTTGTAATGTACAGTTTTTATGAATAGTTTTTAAACTAAAAACCTGCATCCTAATTGCATACACTATCAATATAAATCTGAATCATTTTGAAGGATTTTGCTAATCCATTGCTTCATATTATCGAAAAAATTGTCTGCACAAAAACTTAAATGACGCGATGAATGCTGTTTAACTGTCAAAATGACAACTGTCAAAACTGATAGTGTGTACGCAATTACGTTGTAAGCTAACTTTACCTACTCCTAAATCAAAGACTGTTGTCTGAACAAGCAATATACCAAAACAAGTAATCATTCATTCAGTCGTAAGATAAAATCTCAAGACACATAATATATAAGGTTGCTTGCATTGCAGCAATGTACCAAATACTTCGAATTAGAGCAAGGCAAAGGTCGAAATATCTTTGAAAAGAATGTTATTAAGCTGCTTATTAGAACTTTGACACCATTATGATTTGCAAGTCATGTTTGTAAACAAAACGTTGACGTGGCTGATTAATCGGGAAGTTTAATAGGAAGGAAATAATTAACACAATTACGATGTTACAAATTAAACGTAAACTAGGCAGCGTTTTAGTCAAGCACCATAGGATTTTAGTTTTTGGAGAGCAATTGCGTAACACAGATTTATCCACAATTTGAATCATTTTGACGGATATTGCTAATCCATTGCTTCATAATTTCGAAATTTTTGTCTGCTCACAATGTAAATAACGCAATGAATGTAGTTGAACTGTCAAAATGAAAGCCATTGCTTCTGATAGTGTGTTACACAATTACCCCGCTTACAGGTAAAAGAAATCAAAGAACTGAAGACCAACAATAGATTAACCTCAAAGGTAAATAAGGGAATAAAAACGTAGAATCCTTTTTCTTTATAATCTGATTATGTCTTTAACCAAGATAAACCTAGGATAAAAAAATCTAACGAAGCTGAAGCTGTCATAAAGAACTTAATATTAATTCACTCAAGATTCTCCTCTGGTACATAATAAACATAATTTTCCCTCTCTTTATGAATCAGTTTCACTTGTACGCCCCATTAAAAGTTTCAAGTCGGCTTTCCTAGCTCCGCAGATCTCTTGAAACCAGAGTTATAGTGGTGATTTTTCTAGCTTATTGTTGGAAATTGCCGTCATTTACTTCTTTATATTTCTGCGAACTGCGGTCGGCTGCGCTGTTGGATTTGGCGTAATTTCAGTAAGCTGTTTGGAGAACTGCTCGGTTTTATTAAAGTCAGGAGAGTAAGGATCGTAATAAAATAAATAATATAGTATTTTTGATGGTTTCAATTCAACACGAGTAATTAGTAAAAATATCATTTTTTTTTTAATACGACCACTTAAGTTTCCAAAAAAAAATCATGCCTCAAAACGTAAGTTCTTTAGGATACTCATATTCAGCGGTGAAAACTACGAAACTGAAAACGAGTCCAGATCAAAAGAGCCTGAAAAAATCTGATACCGTAAAATATATCTATCACCCACAATAAAATTATATGGTTCACTCCAGTATCGCAAGTGGACGCCAGCAGGTCAAGCTACCCGAAACTGTCAAATTTTCCCAATCAACCATGAATCTAAATGCTTTAGCGATAAAGTTGAAAATCTATTAAAGAAATTTGACAGATTGTAGTAGCTTGATATGCTGGCGTCTGTACATAGATCATTCGCGGGAGGCAGCGCAGGTGCGGCCAGATTATAAGCCAGATGAGATCATTCCACGGTCAATTGCTGGCTCAATCGCCTCTCAATTAGGTAATTGTAGTTATGAGCACGCTACGCGTCCTGCCCGCCTCCGACTGACAACAATGTAACTGCTTACTGCTCGATTACTCACCTGGTGGTACGAATTAACTGGCAGCTAAACAGCTGCGAAAGATGAAAAATGGAGCGAAACTGTATAATTTTGAGATCTTTAGGATTGCATAGTGGACATAGGAAGGCTTGACGGGGAACAGATGTTTGGAAGAAAAAACAAACGCAAATAAATTGTAATAAGGGTAGATTGAAGGATGAGTTGGGGGGTTGGTTTGTGGGAGGGGGACTAGAGTTGATTGTATGATGTCATTCAGAATTCTAATAATCTCAGTTCCTGAATGACGGTGACATTCGTTGCTAGGCAAAACAAAGGAGGTGGCTCTCATGTTTGTATTTGTCTCGCAGAAGTCGGACGAAAAGATTATGATACCTACCAGAATTTGGAGTAGCATCCAATAGCAATCCCTAACTTTTACGAACCTGATTTCTACATAGATTTAGTATATACTACTAGCGTAGATATACTAAATCTATGGTTTTCTAAGCTTGCTGATTGTGATGAAAGTCATTAAATGTTGCTGTATTAAAAGATCCACTTTCATAGTTTAATATGATGTTGACACCATGTATTCTTGCATGAGCAATGGAATATAAAAACTTTGCTCCTACATAGCTACCTTTGTAGACCAAAGGGACTATGAATAATAGGCCACTGTAACGTGAAAGTTGGCGTGTTCGGTCTCAAGTTTATTGGAGAACTTTGACGTATTTTATGGCAAATACTTTGAATTCCACGTGTCAGCGTACGGTCCTTGGTTTAAGGTCTTAAATTAAACTCTCTCCCCCTTACTACAAAACAAGGTTTTACTCTAGATCAGGTTTAGACCACCGAGCGAGTTATTGAATTAAGAACCTAAATGTTATAGTAATGCAGTTCTTTATACCAAAATGACAGCTTTAGTTCGGTGCTAAGTTGTTATTTCAGTATTAAGAGCTTTCTCTTAATCGAAATATAGTTCGAAATGCAAATACTGGCTAGAACTAAAGTTAGATTTCGTTTTGTAATAAGACGGTCTGACTCAAAATACAAAGAGAGCCAAAGGTACCTATATAATTTTGTACGGTTTTTCGAAAACTTTCTTGCGTTTATAATGCAATATATACAAAGTTAACTAAGTAATGTAGCAGATACTTCTCCGGTGACTTTAACATTTTCTAGGTCGGTTTTATTAATATTCTCTTTTAGATTTCACAATATAACTATAATGTGTTTTATAACAAACATTTTCTAGATTAGGCTCACCTATCCTTTTTATACCTCAAATATTATGTGCCTTCTAATAACTTTCATTAATTGTTGTATTTTCTTTATTTGCAGATTCTACTGGGATCTATGTATGTTACTACTGCTCGTGGCTAACCTGATCATCCTGCCAGTCGCCATCTCCTTCTTCAACGATGACCTCAGCACGCGCTGGATCGCCTTTAATTGTCTTTCCGACACCATATTTCTTATAGATATCGTTGTTAATTTTAGAACAGGTATGTATTCATTAAATATTTACAAATAACGTCCAGATTATATAGTGCAAAAGATTTCATTATATTATTCTCTCATCTTTCCAGGAATAATGCAGCAAGATAATGCAGAACAAGTGATATTAGATCCCAAGTTAATAGCGAAGCACTATTTGAGGACATGGTTCTTCCTTGACCTCATCTCTAGTATACCACTAGATTATATATTTTTGATCTTCAATCAGGTAAACGTACGTTGCAATTTGGCCGTGTTGTTCTTATTACTATAGTTTTAAACTGTCTTTTATGTTGTTGATATTCTGTTTCAGCTTGGGTGTTCATTTGTTTTATAGACAATATGTTGTTATTGTTTCCGTTTTGTTTTTGTTTCTCATTGTGAACTTTTACCCAACCGCCACGAGAACCTGTGCGTCATCGTGTATTAAATTTAGTATTTGTATTATCAGGGTTTAAGAGAACATGCAAAGGTTTGATTAAAGCACACCACTTTCATTCTCATCGAAGTCTGTTCTATTTTAATTTATTATAATTTCGAAACACTCAGAAAATCACCTGCACGTCATCATCAGTAACCCATATGATTTCTCGATGTTGTTCTATTCTCCGCTGTATAAGCGACCTGCGTATCCGATTATGTGATCGTATGGGATACTTAATCCTTTTCTAAAAACTTTTGAAGATTTTAATCAGCACTTTCCAACTTATTGCACGAGCTATTCTGAAATGCTTCCACTAAATTGCACTCTGTTGTTCCAAAGGTGTTTATTGTATATCTTTATAATTTGGTACTTAGGTATATACAGTTGTATTTCCTATTCTAAGCTCTACATTGGTCACATGCACGTCGTCTTTTTTCTACCTCCTAATATTTGGTTTCCTATCTTCAAAGTTGTGTACAGCATGGTCTCAAAGCTTTCCTATTGTAACAATTACCACTTCTGAATAATTTTGGTTTCCTATTTATCATATTTATAACATGTCTTTGGTTTTATAATTATACGTATATATTTCTGATTTTTCTTTTGGTTTTAATTTTATAACAGCTACAACACGACCAAATTGTAATATTAACAATCTACACTGACAAGTCTAAATGACCTTTTATATAACTTATAAATTGCATCAGTACTGAAGCTTAATATGATAGATTATCCACTGAAGGATATTTACCAGCCTGTTCTTTACATACCTACTATACAGCTTTCACTAATAAAATTATAGACAGTATTCCCCACTTGAAACTCTACTAAAATTGTAAATTTACAAAACATAATTATAACATGTTATTATGCTTCAGCACTTTTCTTTGGCTGACAAAATCTTTCAAATACTGCAATTATGCATGTCTTCAACACTTCGTCTGTATAAACTGAATAGGAATAGCGGCTAGATGCGATGCTCTGAACTGAATGAATTTGTTTTAGAGCATCAATATGCTAATCATCACCATTTAAATCGTGTGTTTTTGTGTTGACAGGACTTTAGTGAAAGCTTTCAAATTCTTCACGCGGGTCGTGCACTAAGGATACTTCGGTTAGCAAAACTACTATCTCTGGTGCGGTTGTTGCGGCTGTCCAGGCTCGTCCGATATGTATCACAATGGGAGGAAGTATATGTAAGCCATCATGCCCTTCTGACCCATATACCATGGGTTGCCCCTAACTACTTGCCACTAACACTGCTCTAATATACATTACGCTCACATTTACTAACACGACATAACTAAATACGCTACTAAAACCTACTATAATATTGGATTAATTTTTATTTGCAATGAGTAATGAAATTTTTCTAAATTTTTATCGATTATGATAATTATCTTCTGATTGGCTACTACTGATTTTGATGAAAATTGTTGTGATAATGATGAGTAATAATGTTAACTGTTTTAGCGTAGTGATCCTAATGACGTAATATGGAGTTTTGTTGTAATCCTGTATTATACCATTGATCCCGCCCCCACTGTATGTGAGCCCCACGTCCCGCTCTGCACTTCTCTACTGCTTCTCTGCAAGCTTCTTTCTGCCTGAGCACGCTCTCACTCGTGAAGTCTGATCTATCTCTTGTTTCTGCGCCCGCGCCGCGAACCACGCCCGCGACGTGTCCGCCGACCCGAACCGTCCCACACTTGCCAACATGTCATAATATGATTTGCCAAAATGTTAATATTATGTTGCCGCTTTTAAAGCTTCTAGTACTAATCGTGCATTGAAGCTGACGTTCTGCAAATACATAATTAAATTCAATAAACGTCATGAACGTAGTTCCTCCATGAGTAATCTTACGCGATCAATGAAATCAACCGCCTTCCGATCCAAATACCTGCCTGTTCAGTGAAAGTGAGCACGTAGTTTCCGAATAATATGTAGACCTTTAGGGGAAAAAGCAACTCGCATTCCGAGAATTACACCTCGCCTCATAAGAAGCTAATGAAACAAATCATTACCAGCAACTGTTGCATAACATTAGAAAGTTAGAATTGGCAACACAAAGAGTAGGTAGTGGTTACGTCCGAACAACGTACAACCAACGGTAACGAAGCGGAGAGTCAGTGAGAAGTGGAGTACGGGGAGGGTGTGGCGACGACATCGCAGTGACGGTGTTGTGTGCAGATGAGCCCCGCGCCGCAGCCGCGGGACGAGCCGGGCGACGCGGACAGCGGCTCGCGCGACCTCGCCTCGCAGGTGCAGCATGCCCCGCCGCGCGCTAGCGCATCCGTAGGGGACTAGCCCGCGTCCGCTCGTCTCGGTGTTAGTGCATCCTGTGTGTGCCTGCACGCGCCCCAGCCCCGCCCCGCACACCTCGCGCGACCTTTGCCCGCCGACCCCTTCGCGCTTCGGGCGCGCCTGGCTCTCTTCCTACTATCTCGTGTTTCTCGCTTGTTTTCTAGATCTTGCAGAATCTTCAAAAAAAGCGCACGGAACGGAGGGGACGTCTCAGCTCCGACGTTGCCAACAAAAAGAAGGGTGGCACCAAAAGCAATCTAATCTTCAAGGTAACCAGGGTCGGCACGAGCCGGCGCGCATGTGCTCGTTCGCCCGCTTAGCATGTTGCCGGCGGCGTCACCCGGCGTCCCTTAGTCCGCTGCGTTCGCTTCGCTTTCTCTCTTTCTTTGGCGTTTCTGTTTCCAACCCTCGTCCCGCCGGCGGCCGCGCGGGCTGAGGCGCGCAGGGTGCGGTCGCGCGACCGCGCGGCGGCCGCGGCCGCGCGACCTACACCACGCCGCCACCACGCATGCTCGCTCGACAACTCGTCTCACGCGTTCATATTTTATTTCTCACTTCTTTACGACTCCATCGGTAGAGAATCATCGCGATGCTTGACCTCGAGCGTCCTTGTCGCGCGCAGTCCGCACGGCTTCCTTTAGAGGCGACATCACCTCTGTTGCTGACCTCGTTAATTTATTTTCTTCTCTTTCCAGTTCCTCAACATGGCATCAGTTTTCATGCGGATATTCAACCTGATCTGCATGATGTTGTTGATCGGACACTGGTCCGGTTGTCTACAGTTCCTCGTTCCTATGCTGCAAGGATTCCCACCAAACTCCTGGGTTGCAATAAACGAACTGCAGGTCAGTATCCAAATGTTAATTTTAAGGACTCAGCTGTGCTTTAAAATGTTGGAACAAAGGGAAAAAAGCAGGTTGATGTCGCACTTTTTACCGTACCGTCATCGAAGACGCTGCGAAATGAATAGTTGTTACGACAATGCTTATAATAATATGTAGTATGTGACACCGCTCTTGTATGAACACGAAGGTATCAGAAAAAACAATTAAACCAACTAAATCTGCGACCACTGTTGAAAAAGTGGTTCATTTAAATAACCACATAAAATAACGGGAAATAATCATGACTTTCCAGGAGGCCTTTTGGCTAGAACAGTACTCGTGGGCGCTGTTCAAAGCCATGTCGCACATGCTGTGCATCGGTTACGGCCGCTTCCCGCCGCAGTCGCTCACGGACATGTGGCTCACCATGCTGTCCATGATCTCCGGAGCCACCTGCTACGCACTCTTCCTTGGTCACGCCACCAACCTCATCCAGAGTCTTGACTCTTCACGAAGACAGTACCGAGAAAAGGTATACCTGCAACTCTTATATAGCATCCTTTGCATTAAACCAATCACCATTTTTTGTTGATTTTTCCTCTTAACCTTTTTCTAACGTCGGAGATAAATCGTTATGAACACCTGCAGAGTCAACTCTATGGATATAAATCGGACGAAGTTTCGGTAAAAGAACTTCTGAATAAGTATTCCATGACAAGTCTCGAACTATACCATTACATCAGAATCGTACATGCATGTGTTTGACTAAATTTTCTATATAATATCCCCATCTAATAAATCGATCACTAAAGCCTTCATTGCCTGTTTCAGAGATTAGACGTGAGTACAAAGAGAATGTTTGTTTAGTGTTTCACTGGTTGTTATTACAGATTCAATCATCTGCACCAATACTCATGTCTCCCATCAAAATAACAAAGTCATTATTTCGTATATTTCACAAATATTAACGGGTGTTCATAACTGTTTACTTCCATGGGTACTAACTGCTGGACTCTGTTCGTTAGGGTTATACATGCGTGTATTGTTGATGAGTCGGTTTGCAGGTGTGTAGTTTGTCCTTCAATGTAAAGTGAAGTTGTCGCTAACAGTCCGTGGTTTTTGAAGCTGCATGATTTTATATTTGCTGTAGGCGTGTGTGATTCGCGACATTCCATTGTTTCACGTTCTATAGCTTCTTGTGTACGTATTCTAGGTGAAACAAGTGGAAGAGTACATGGCGTATCGGAAGCTGCCTCGAGAGATGCGACAGCGGATCACGGAGTACTTCGAGCACCGGTACCAGGGCAAGTTCTTCGACGAGGAGCTGATCCTGGGCGAACTGAGCGAGAAGCTGCGGGAAGACGTCATCAACTACAACTGTCGCTCGCTCGTTGCCTCAGTGCCCTTCTTCGCCAACGCAGACTCAAACTTCGTATCCGACGTTGTGACCAAATTACGTTACGAAGTCTTCCAACCTGGTGAGTTTTTAGGTTGATAGGACAAAACACTTACTGACCAGTTTATAT
This sequence comes from Apamea sordens, assembly GCA_945859715.1. Lineage (NCBI taxonomy): Eukaryota > Metazoa > Arthropoda > Insecta > Lepidoptera > Noctuidae > Apamea > Apamea sordens. The sequence continues at coordinate 7,982,220 of OX244002.1, forward strand.
AGTTATAATCCTGTGGAGGTCGGAAATTATATCACCGGAACGTACTACCGGGATAAAATGTACCCTATGTCCTAACCGGCTTTCATGTTGGAACTTACATATTATTATATTGTAACAACTAAATGTATACATGAATGCAATACCAAGATTTGATTTGATTTGAACCCAGTCATGTGAATCTGTTCAGCCGTTAAGGCCTGAAAAAGTAACATACAGACAGAGTTACTTTCGCATTTATAATATTAGTAAGGAGGTATGGATTTTGATAATGTTCCATTGATGTGAAAGCAAAATTCTAATGTATAAAATTTTATGATTTCAGGTGATATCATCATCAAGGAAGGAACCATCGGGAGCAAAATGTATTTCATCCAAGAAGGCATCGTAGACATCGTCATGGCTAACGGAGAGGTGGCCACGAGTCTGTCAGACGGTTCCTACTTTGGTGAAATCTGTCTCCTAACGAACGCTCGTAGAGTGGCCTCCGTCCGCGCCGAGACGTACTGCAACCTGTTCTCCCTGTCCGTGGACCACTTCAACGCCGTGCTCGACCAGTACCCGCTCATGCGACGGACCATGGAGAGCGTGGCGGCCGAACGACTAAACAAGATAGGGAAGAACCCGAACCTGGTGGCGCACCGGGAGGACGACACCACGTCCGAGGGCAACACCATCAACGCCGTGGTGAACGCGCTGGCGGCCGAGGCCGAGCACGTGAGCCTGTCGGACGACAGCGTGGCGCGCCTGTCGGAGCGCTCGCTGGGCCTGGCGCTGCAGCCGCTGCAGGCCGCGTCGTGCCGCATGGCGGGCGTGGCGCTGCCGGGGCTGGGCGTGGCGGCGCAGCTGCCGCGGCCCAAGTCCGAGCACGACTTCAGCGCCGCCGCGCCGCTGTCGGCCGGCAGCGCCGCCTTCCACAAGTCCGACGCGGGCATCGCGCCCTGACGCCGCACGCTGTGCTAGTGCGCGACATAGCAATACTAGGCTTAGTGCGAGCGTCCCGCGGCACGCTCGCTAGTTGTAGCGTAGACACGAGTATTATAGCTGCGACTTCGCCGGGCGGACTCCGCGCCGCCCGTTGAATCTCATTTTGTGATCTTATACTTAATTCTCCTGTGTTATAATTTAGGTTAAATTTTATATCATTGACGCTGTGAGGAATCGACGAATACGTAACGTATTCCGATTGTATAGATATACCTGTTATATATTGAAGAATGATACTATTGAATCTTTATAGAGATACCTTGCCATTAAAAGAGGAAATAATTATATAGACTAGACTGAAATGTAAAGATATCACTATTTTATGCTTTGTTGGCGTATGAAATAGACCTCTATTGTTGATGCGGAATATTCGATCGCGAAGTTAAGTACGAAGTGTATTAAACGTTCCTGATTATCACGATTCAGAGATTATTATATTGAAAGCTCTTTAATTATAAAGTTGGATCGTGGGAGGAGGTACACGTGGAGTGAGGCGAGAGGGCGCGGGTCGCCCGTGCCGCCTCGCGCACCGAACACAGCGTCAACGAGCCGAGCAGGCGCGCGGCCCTCGGCTTTGTCCCCCCGAGCTGCGTCGGCGACCGTCGTCGGTGCATTTTAGCATGGCAGTAGCGGTCATGGTCAACTACATTATTTACAGCTTCTACGTAAACAAAAATAAAGTCCATTTTTCTAACTTTCTCTATCCCACTCCTAGGCAAAGGCCTCTAGGAGGACGCACTGGCTCGCGAAAGATGGAAATCTTTCGCGAGCCAGTGCGTCCTCCTTTCAATGTTGACAGAACCTATTCAGTTCGTCCGGCTTTCTCCTACGTTGCCTACCGCCACCCCGTCTTACTGTCACAGAGCACCAATTTCGTGCTATTGGAGCCCGCAGTTTGTCCGGCATACCTATTGACTTGGGCAGCTTTTAAAATCCATTTGCATCCTGAATATCTATCGTTTTCGTCAGCATTATTCATGAATAAAAACCGATACATAGTTTTATTGTTAGAATCTCTACCAAGAGATATTATGGAAATAGCAATGACCGCTATTCGCTATTGCCATGCTAAAATGCACCATCAATAGTATTTCGCTCGCGCGGGCCGAGAGCCGCGCGTCGCCGGCGGCGGAGCGGTTGCACCCGCGCCGCCACTGCACAAGCGACGCACAACTGAACAGAGCCTCACGCGCGATTCCAATAGCACACGGTTGCTTTCTTCATTTAATTATAAGTAGTATCTACCGATAATCGGCATAATTAGCGCAAACAATTCTCTCAGTTTCTTAAGTAGAGGTGGATCAGTAGCGCTTCGAATCTTTTGAGAGTCGTTTCTGTATGTAAATATTGTAATATCGAGGATTTGCCTTAGCGCGGTTCGTTTGAGCGGAGTGTTAGCGGGCGCTCGTTCGAGCGGCCCAGTCAATTATCCGAGCGCTCGCATTGCGCGACGGACGTCTCGGCTCTCGATGCACTACTACACTTCATACCTTGTTTTTAATTGTAGGTGAAAATAATTTATTGTCGATAGTGATCATTTCGTAGGAGTAAGTAGGCCGGAGCGTTAACAAATTCGGACGAATTACATTATGTGATAGAGCAGCGGTTGGCTGCGCGTGCCCCGCGGCCGCCGACTCGGCGACACAGTACTCAGTAGGTAGACCCGTAGATAGCGCAGTTACCGCATGACACTAATTTTTTGACTTGAACTTATCTATCGTTTGAATCTTTCGATAGCCACTTTAGTTACTTCTGGCAATGATATTGGCTTACCGCAAACGCTTATACATTTTTGAATAACTTAGCCTAACTTAGGTACTATTTATTATAATGAGCGACATATCCTAGCGAGGCTCAGTCCAACATTAGTTCTGTCGCTGAGCCGACGGCCGCGCCGGCATCGCAAACTTGGGCACGAATCATCGTTGACTAATTCTTATAGTGTCATGACAATTTGTAAAGATGGTTTTGCAAATGTTGACTTTTTAGCCAAAATATAGTTAATGAATGACGAACCAATACGCAGTAGCTTACTTGTAGATGAACGCAGCCTAGTTCTCAGTTTTGGCGACTAACACCAATAGATACTTTGTACTCGTAAGATATTTATACAATACATTGGTCTTAGCAGAGTGACTATCTGTCAATTTATCTACAAAGAGAAATATAATTGCGTTTCATTCCCAGAAGCATTTATTTGTTGTTGTTTTATCTACCTGACATTACCGCTTTTGTAAATTATATAAATTTTATAGAAGAGATCTATTTTTATTGTGAAGTTGATCTACTGGATAAGTAAAAACCTATATAAAATTTATTTCTTTTTAATCTGAACTGTTATTTGTTACATATTTTAATAATTTCTGGTAACTATTGTCACCAAAAGTGCTCATCGCTGTCAAGAAAATTAGAGAAAAAATGCATTAAAGAATGAAGAAAACCGCTCCGTTGTTTGAATTACTGTCTATGATTTACCTTACCGAATATCTTCCCTATCCCGAACCTACCACATTATCACAATTCATCATCTACCTCGGCTGGCAATAGCTAATGCCCCCAAATAGACGCCTATTTAACTATAACATTTGAATGGTGTTTCCACTAAGACCTAGTGACAGACAGCTGGATTTCCAATTATCCCAGTTTCAGTACTTAAGGTGACAAAAAACAATTATGTTTAGGTAACCTACTCATAGCATCAGACAACTCAATGATGTAGATTCGTAAACGCAAATGGTAGTTCAAAATAGTCTTAAAAAGATTAAAAAGACTTTTGTTTCACCTCGAACCATTAGGTGTACCGCAAGGCACATCATAGGCCCATTTTTACTCTACTCTAAAAACCCTACAGTCACAAACCAATGACGATGAATGATGAATAGGGAAAACCAGCGATATTAACCTTGTCCTCTATCCCGTGCATCCCGTGAATGGTCCAATACCATTATCAGCAAATTGTGTCCGAGATAAAGATATGCTTCGGTGTAGATACTCTATTGCAGATCAATTTGTGGAGGGTCATCATAGTGCAATACAGCGGTATTGCAGATGACCCCTCCACAAATTGGTCTGCATTATTTATACAGCGGTATAACAGCCAATTGCAAGAGTTAGTAGGTATGAATGCTACGATTTGTGGGAGTAAATTACTTACATAAATCTAGTAACTTGTACAAATTACTACTTAACACAAATCTTTAATCCAAAACATTTGAGGTGCACTACCTACTATAAACCCATTTTTTCTACAGATTGGGCATAATGGTCTATAGTCTAGTGTCTAGAATAGCAATAGGTACAATCTGTGTGCGCAAGCTATTGTAATAACTGGATAAGGCAGATGTGACGGACAAAGTTACGACAGTATAATTATGTAAGACACGCTCGGAAGGCAGTAACGACGACGTCGCTATTTTTAATTCCAAACACGTCTATTGGATTGAGATTGAGAATTAGAAACCTTAACCAAGGCTTGAAGATCCTTCTCATCATTTTCTACTGAGCCAAGCGAATTTATGACTATTTGACCAGTGACCTTCTTTTCGTTCATGGAATGGACTAAACCGTGTCATAGACAATTTTAGTAGCTACAAAATTGTGTATAGTCCCGTAGTGTTGCTTTTATTATAAATTTTATCCCGTTTCAAGAAATTTGTAGAACCCGAACCAGTTTCTTAAAAAATAATAATAATAATAATAAACTCTTTGCCCCCAACAATTTGCAACTGATGGAGCTACTGAATATCACTGAAACTTTCAGTAGCGCCATCAGGATGGAATTTGGTGTGGACAAATGTGCGGTCATGCATGTAAAGCGAGGGGAGATCGTGGAATCCGTGGGAACACAACTCTCGGATTCCACAAATCTTAGAGCCCTCTCCGCATCCGAAACCTATAAGTATTTGGGTATGTCGGAAGCGTTGGGCATCAATGTTACTGACATGAAGCAATCGTTGAAGGAGCGCTTCTATGGCCGCCTGAAAAAAGTATTCAATAGTCTTTTATCAGGCAAGGTGCGCGCCTTCAACAGTTGGGTCATGCCGGTTTTGATGTACTCTTTCGGCATACTCAAATGGACTCAGACCGAACTTGACGCCCTGGATAGGAGGGTCCGTACGCTGCTAACTGCAAATCGAATGCATCACCCACGGTCATCGGTAATGAGGCTGTATATCCCACGAAAGTGTGGAGGTCGAGGCTTTTTGAACGCTAAGACCCTCCACAATCGCGAGATATGCAGTCTCAGGGAATATTTCTTAGAAACCGACGTGGGGATGCATCGAGATGTAGTCGCGGTGGACAAGGGCCTCACCCCGCTCTCCTTGGCTAAAGAGAACTGGCGCAAGCCAGTAGTGCTTGACACCAATGATCGCATGAAAGTATGGCAGAGTAAGGAGCTTCACGGACGCTTTTACCGGGCCCTACATGGGCCCGATGTAGATCTACTAGCGTCCGTAGCCTGGCTGCGTTTCGGTGACCTCTTTGGAGAAACCGAAGGTTTTGTATGTGCAATTATGGACGAAGTTATGATGACGAACAATTACCGGAGATTTATTGTGAAAGACGGCACGGTTGACATCTGTCGGGCATGCCACCGGCCGGGAGAATCAATCAGGCATATTATCTCTGGGTGTTCTCGTCTAGCTAACGGAGAGTACTTGCATAGACACAACCTTGTAGCTAGGATAATCCATCAGCAACTTGCTCTGAAATACAACCTTGTGGAATCGGAGGTGCCGTACTACAGGTATGTGCCCGACCCAGTTCTCGAAAATGGTAATATCCCATTGTACTGGGATCGATCCATCATCACTGACAGGACTATTGTTGCCAATAAGCCTGATATAGTGGTGGTGGATCGATCAGAGCGACGCGCAATGATTGTTGACATAACCGTCCCGCATGATGAGAACCTCGTGAAAGCCGAGAAAGATAAACAAATCAAGTATCTTGACTTGGCTCGCGAGGTTGTCGACATTTGGGATGTGGACTCAGCGATCATTGTGCCGATAGTCGTGACAGCCAATGGCTTAATAGCCAAGAGCCTCGACCAACACCTGAAGAGGCTCTCGTTGGGCAGCTGGATCAAGGGCTTGATTCAGAGAGCGGTACTTCTGGACACGGCTCGCATTGTCAGGAGGTTCCTCTCTCTGGAGCCCTGACCGCCGGTAGCTTGGACCCTGTTCCCGATACCGGTGGGCTACTATTTTTTATATTTTTAAATGTTTTTTTTTTGTTTTTATACTAATATTTAAAAATATAATAAAATAAGAAGTTAAATGAATAAACGACATAATAATAATAAATCATTTATTTGCATAAAACATGGTATGAAAATGGTGTTAAATAAAATAAAAAGTACAAACATGTTTTGCTAGTTATAGCATGCAAAAATTTTGGCAAATAATCTTTAACAATAAAGAAACTTATCAACATTTACAATCCATAAACTCTTTCAAATTATAATAACTATGTTCACTTAACCACTTATATAATTTAAGCTTTAACAACCTTAAAAAAAGGCTTTAATGGTACGATTTCTATTTTTATCGAATGCTTCTGTATTAGCTTACTAAATAAAAATGTTACTACGTAAATACTACGGAACTATAGCAGCTTGCCCAGTCGAAAAAAAATATCTAATGCTTGATATTTACATAATGGCAACCGGCGTAAAATCAGTAAGTATTTATGAAAACGGTAGAGGAGAAGGAATTATAGGGTATCAAAAAATTCGTCTGAGTTAAACTGGTTATTAAACATTTTAACCGCCTCTGTGGTCTAGTGTTAAGACCACTGGGGCGGCTGTCCCTGGGAATCAAACCCAGAGGTCCCGGGTACGATTCCTAGCGGGGGCATCTGCTCGGTTTGGCTAGACTAGTTACCACAATCTTATCTAAGCCTGTCGCTATAACAACAATATTAACAGCATTGTTGTGTTTCGGCAGTTAGAGGTAAGATAGCCAGTTCCTCTGTGGTTGAGCATTCCGAGTGAAGCTAGTATCTACCTTTGGCCGATCATAACATACGATCGGGTGAGATGAAGGCCAAGAGCTTCCCCGTCGTGGTAGAAAAAAAACCTTTATTTTTGGCAACATTGTGAAGTCAAAATATCTATCTATCTATTTTTCTCTATGGCAATGGTGCCGATGTCGACATTGTCAATGTCAATTGTCAAGTTGTCAAATGTCAACGCGAAGTGCGAACGTCGCGAACGCGAACATCTTAGCTTACTAGTTACTATTGTTTTGATCGTGCATGTGAATGGCGCTCAAATTCAGTAATAATCATTATTTATTAAGATAGGGGAATGTTTGTAATCTCTTAGTGCAGTGATTCATCTAAACGCACAAATATTACAAGTGCACTTCAAACAATTGATTTTTATAGACGAGACGAGTTAACAGTTTATAACACAGGTTTTTATTTAAGCAATAGTTTGAGTGATTATTTTAGTAGGTACCGCAATGTCGACAAGACGAGCGAGGATTAAAGCTGTTACCTCATTACCGCCCAGAAGAAAGAATAACAATGTCACAGACAACAACAACGCTAAAATTCTTGAGAAAGAAACCACTGAAAAGCCGATTCGAAGTCCTAGAACGCCACGAGGTTCTATTAAAACTCAAGATAACATTGACAGACGTTCCCCGAAGCCGGGTTCTCCATTATTGTCACCACGCCCTGTAAACATTGATTTAAATCAATATCAAGCAGAAAGTGTACCATCGCCCTTAGCCCAGACCGAGGCCATAAAAGAGGTTGCAGTCACCCCAAAAACATCTGAAAAGGTGTCGGTGATTACAAGTGTCAATAGTGTGAAGCCTAATGTATTTGTGTCGCCGCGAAACGTCGGGAGTCCTCTCAGGAAGCGTTTGGAGTCACCTCTGGTGCACAACTCTAGGGTAGAGGTGGATGTGCAAAGATTGACACCAGTCACACCGGAGAAGGTTACTGAGAAGCCAAAAGAAAAGAGTGTTGAGACACCAGTGGCGGTTGACGTTACTGATGGCAAATCTAAGGAAGCGACGAAGGATGTGGTCAGTACTGTTTCATCAGATGTTCCAGATGGTATGTATGATTTTTAATTATAATATGCTGGGTGGCAGGGACATCAATGTCCCAACTTTAACCATGAATACAGCACATGATTCTGAACCCCCCAGCATAGTTTTTTTTTTTTTTGGTATCAAAAAAGAATCCACTAACACAGTCAAAATGTAGTAAACAGAATATTCCTTTTTTAATAGCCAACAAAAAATTCTATGCTGTGCGGTCTAGAATCATAATGTGCTGAATTCATGGCAACAGGTTGCGCATTGATGTCCCTGCCACCCTGTATAAATCATTGTATCACTACATTAACCCTTTATATGCCAGAACGTAGATCCACGTAAGATACAATGGCTTTTTAAATGTGTCTGCATTCAACGGGTTAAATAATATTGACAGTTAGCTCATGATTTTGAAATTATTATAATGCAAAAACAGAACTTATTTACCCATTAAAAATATATCAAAAGAGTATCTTGGCTCTTGGATAATCGCATCCTTAATGGAATACTGACTTAACTCAAAAAAGATGATTTTTGGGAAATCGCAAAAGAAGATCTTGCTATGAGGACTTATCCTACTTGTTAATGCATAAAAATAAAACTGATTTATATTAATCATGAATGCTTGTATTTTGAACGTCTATGATTAACTATTGATGAGATCTGAGTAAAAAAAAACAGAAATCACATCTGACCATCTACTAATGGGTCAGTGTTCCACTAAGCGTTGACATGTGTTTTTATTCCGTCAATGAATTTTTAAATCATACTTTTTGATATTTTAATTAACATCAATAATGACATTAATACTTTGACATTATTATGAATTCTTGGACATTGTAGTTTTTATTTTGTCATTATGATTTATTCGTTGACATTATGATTTATATTTTCACCATTTTGACTTTTAATATTTTAGATTTAACTATTAATATTTTGACATTATAAATAATGCATTTCTGATAAATCTTAACCTGTCTGCATGTCCATAGCTTTTAATATTTCTACACCAGCAATGGTAGTATGTGTGAAACAATGTTTAATGTAAGACCTCAATGTACAGACGCCAGCAAATCAAGCTACTAAAATCTGTCAAATTTCTTTAATAGATTTTCAACTTTATCGCTAAAGCATTAAGGTTCAAGGTTGGTTGGGAAAATTTGACAGTTTCGGGTAGCTTGACCTACTGGCGTCTGTACCATAATACTGAGAAATAAATAAATAAATCAACTCACTAACTACCCAGCAAAATTTGTGTTTAATTGCATCATTAAAAATCACTGTCAACCGATTCAACTGTTTGTGGTATAAGTTCCAACATAAACCAACCAACTAAAAACCACAACACCATTTAATCATAACAACATGGTTTTTCATCATTTTCATGAACTTTATCAACTGACTTGAGAAACTATTACAAAAAATGATGAGTAATTGAGTATAATATTATTTTTCATAATTCACTCCAATTTATAATTAATAATACAATAAAAGGATTATTCAAATGAAATTGTAAAACTTACTTTACAATAATATAATATAGGCAAAACATAATACATATTATAACAATGATGCAACTACATCTTGATCTAACATAAATAAAATAAAAATTGTAGAGATCTTAGATCTAATGAAACCTTATGGTTTATAGCCTTCTTGAACCACAACAAAGAGATTTATCATAAAAATAAGATGTTTTTTTACAGATTACAGTGTTCCAAGTGTACCTGAAAGCATCACTGAAGACACTGTTATGGATGGCATCGTGCCCCTCCAAGCGGTCTCCAGTGCCCCTAAACCCCTCGCCTTGTTGAAGAATGAGATTATATCAGAAAATGCAGAAGTGTTGTTTGATCCCATCGTACCCCTGCCTTCACCAAGCAAAGTGAGGCCGAAACTACGTCCTGTGCCGAGACTGGCGCCTTTGAGGAGAAATAGTGTGCAGGTGAGTAATATTTACACTTTTAACAATTTTGAATATGTTATATTTAAACCTATTGAGTCCCACTGTTTGGAAAAGTGTAAGGAAACCGGCATGTCCTAGAACCAAAAATTAGAAGACATGTGACATCTACCAACCCGCACTGGGCCTGCATGGTGGACACAGGCTTCCACTCTTTGAGAGGGAGTGGGCTGTACCACTCCCTCTCAAAGAGTGGAAGCCTGTGTCCCAGCACTCAGCAGTAGGAACTTTATAGGCTGATTATGCTTGCCTCCCTTTCTTCTCTGCCAACTGAGACCAGTCTTGCCTATTTGAACAAATACTTACAATAATAGTTTAAAGGCTTGTACAAACAATCTAGAATCTAGATTGTTTATACAAGCCTTTAAACTATTTTGCCTTTAATTTATCTGGTCAATAGTGACTATCTAGATTGTAGATAGTCACTATTGACCAGATAAATTAAAAATAAAATAATATATGTATGAAGTTACCTGCCAGATAAAAAAAATAAAAAATAAGTTAAATTGATATTATCCAGAAATGATGAAATGGACAATCACAAATATTTACATTATTTTAACCTATGCATGTAATTCACTATAGATATAGCTTTCTCTTTTCAAGTAAAGTCTAAATTACGTCTGATTGTTGGAACAGCTGCAGGATATAAAACAAGTTATGTTATTGATTCATATTATTCTTGTAAAACAAGCATTAATTAAGCTTCATTATACTATATTGTTGAATCTCATGTATGTTTTAACCTGACACATAATGTAATTTGAATAAATTGGCATAATGTCAACATCTACACCATCATACACCTGTGGTCAGATAGGCTGTCGCTCCATGTAATACTGTAAGCTGACCCCAACATAGTTGGGAAAAGACTAGGCAGATGATGACGAATGTCAACACCTCTGCCTACCTCTTTTGGGAATACAGGTTTGATGATTTTGGCAATATAGTTAAAACCCTCAAGCCTTAACCGTGGCACTTAAAAACTTACAACACACGTCAAGTTTACCCATATTCTGAAAGCATAATTTCATGAAAGCATTACATCTTCAGGGTAGCGCATCAGAGTCTGAGGATGAAAGTCGTCGCGCTTTGCTGAGCAGCGGCGGCGCCAACACACCGGCTCCACCACGACAGAGACATGACTCCCACACTCCACTCAGCACCATGCATTCATTGCCTAACAGGTAAATATCTTAAATATGTTGTATCTTCTTTCTGATTGATGTTATTTCCACTAAAAGCTGATTTTTCAATCAACAGATAATTTTTATTTGAGGAATTAAATTGACGTCTGACAGTTTTTGTATGGGAGAACTGTCAAAAATTCAAAGTTATTCCTCCGATAAAATTATCTGGCGTTGGAAAAATCAGCCCTTAATCAAATATCAAATTCATACTGTGGAAATTAAGATGATTAGAGAGTGTCTGAAAAACTTGAAACTCCCTCTCACCGAGAGTTGGCCTATGTCCCAGCTTTGTGAACATTATAGGCTGAATATAGGCCGGTCGCGAATCATATTTTAATCAACATACAACCGGACACTGACCTGCAAATTGCAGAAAACGTAAGAAAATTTGATTTTCGCGGACTACGGTCGATGCTCCAAGGTAGCCCGCGAAATTCTAATTTTCTTACGTTTTTTGCAATTTGCTAGTCAGTACTAAGTTGTACGTTGATTAAAATATGATTCGCGGCCGTAACAAATATATTTACAGAATTATAATCATTAGAATCAGTAATACAACTTGTTAAGTTAGCATAATCCTAAAATGTCAAGATTTCATGAAATAGTAATTCAGTAGGATTACTTGATCTTAGAGAGTTGTGTTGATGACTTTAATGATTATAATTCTGTAAATACATATTTGTTACGGCCGCGAATCATATTTTAATCAACGTACAACTTAGTACTGACCACCAAATTGCATAAAACGTAAGAAAATTTGAATTTCGCGGGCTACCTTGGTGCATCCACCTTAAGCGAATTGCCCCGGTAAAAAAAAATGTAATGTAAATTAATTAAATTAAATTTATTATATTAAATTATATTTAAATTTATTCCATTTAATTTGTTTCAGGGAAGCGAACCGTATCAGAAATGACTCCGTGTGCTCGAGTGTTAGTCAGGCGACAACCCAACCCCCGACCGCCTCGTCTCCCGTTAAGGAAAAACACTTATCTAAGTAAGTGGTTCAGTTTATTAATGTTCTCCTTTTTATGTACAATCGGCTGTTCAGCCATAATTAGATGTGAGCTGGGGTGGAATTTAGCACTGAAGTCTGTTCAAAGGACAATGCTCATGGATGTATGGAATCCCGTACCATGCTGCAACAAAGTCAAACTTTGTATTATAGACTACTACGCTTATCATATTAACTCTTAATCACTTTTGTTTACAAAAGTTCTTTTTGTAAACAAAACATGGGTTTATGTACAAGGTTTCAATAAACCCTAAAAACAATCCATCTAAACAATAATAGCAATCTATCTAAACAGGATAATCATAATCATCATCAGCTTATAGCAGTCCACTGCTGGACATTTGCACGCCATTCAACTCGATTTTCGGCAACTCTCATCCAGCTGCCTGCGAAGATCGTCGCTCCACCTAGCCTGAGGGCGTCCCACTTTACGTTTACCGATTCGCGGTCTCCACTCAAGAACACGTCTACCCCAACGGCCATCGGTTCTACGGCTAATATGGCCGGCCCATTGCCACTTCCCCCCCACCCCCTTCCCTCTCACCGAGAGGAGGCCTGTGTCCCAGCAGTGGGAACATTATAGGCTGATTATGTATGTTTATGTATTGCCACTTCAGCTTGCTTATTCTGTGAGCTATGTCGGACAACTTTGGTTGTCTGCCGGATCACCTCGTTGCGGATTCGATCCCTCAGAGAGCCTCCAAGCATAGAACAGGATAATGTTATACGTAAAATATATATTTTCAGATCTCGTCGCCAGGACATGTCTCGCCGCATGGCCGCGATGCGTCGCCGCCGTGAGACCGTCAAGAAGGAGACGCTCACGATGTACGACCTCATCTTCTACAACCCGAGCGGCAACCCTATTATGTAAGCATGCCCTTTGACTTATTTTATTTTAAGACCTATTGCAATTCTATTCAATAAGCATTTATCCATACTAATAATAGAGCTGAAGAGTTGGTTTTTTGTTGGTTTCTTTGAACGCCAGCATCTCTGGAATTACCAGTCATGCATGTGATAACTCAGTTCTTGAGCTTTTAGCTAGTAACATCACGTAAGGACTATAGAAGCGAAGTAAAAAAAAAAAAACAGAAAGAATGCTCAGCGAACCCGAAGTAATAGCGCGGGAAGGCGATGCGATGCGACGCAAAAATTACACGCGGATGAAGTCGGGGACTGTGACTAGTGGATTTATAAGCTCGAATACATATTAATTACTCATATATTTCTGAAATCATCAAAGTTCTTTTTCACAACTATAGTCTGGAACTCGTAGTATCACATAACAGCGAGATATAACCATTAAAACCTGCATCATTTACTTCCCAGTCCCGACAAAGACGAGGTTAAAGCCCAGGAAGCTAATGAGAAGGAGGAAGCGGCTCGCAAGGCCGCCACTAAGGAGGTGGAAGAGAATGTGGATGATCCGCCCGAGACGGACACTGACGCCGCGCCCGTGCCGCAGATCAAACTTGGGCCCAATGGAGAGATCATGTTGGATGAACAGAGTTTGGTATGTACAGTACAATATATTATTTCTTTTTTACAAACCTTGCGCTCGAATGGACTTCCCATAGGCAGAAATTACGAATTCCATACAAACTTGTATCCGGGGTATTTAACTCATTTAGAGGATGAGTTTTCGAAATCATTTCCTTACTGCTTTCTTCCTACCTTCGTTATACAAGGTGGCCCGTGCCTCGGAAAGCACGTAAAGCCGTTAGTCCTGCGCCAGATCTCACCCCGGTCGTGTCGGATTGCCGTCCCATCGGACTATGAGAGTAAAGGAACAGAGAGAGCAACTGTGTTTACGCACACACTTGTGCACTATAATATCTCCTACGTACCTGGCTAATCTCCGTTGAGATAGGCCACTGTGACCGAAATCGGTCGGGAGGCTATTATACAAGGTGGCAGGGTCATCGGCACGCAACCTGTTACCATTGATTCAGAAAATGATTCTGGATGACCCTGCCTTAAAAAAAATCTTCGGTTTAAAAAAAATCATAATTCAATTCATTTATTTTTCAGATGATAAAATCTAATTTGTTAGTAGATACATACACAACTTAAACACTAGTGTTAGTACATCCATAATAGTTAGTTACAAAGGTCTTAAAACTATGTTATTATATTACACTACAAACTACGAGTAAGTTAGCAAAACAATGAGCATATAGCATTTTCTTAAATATACAGCGTGGCGCTTTAATGGCGACATTAATTTAACACACGTATACGGTTTTGCGTTGTAGTTTTATGAATATATTTTAATTTAATTAAACATTAATATTTATTTATTTATTAACAATTTTATAAAATAGCATCTTAGAGCAACCTGACTTAAAAACTGTAGCGCAGGGGTCATTTGCCGGGGTCACGGATCATAACATCGCATCAATGTAATTAAAACAATTAACGAAGAAAGAGAAGGCGAATTGAAGGAAAGAGAGAGAGCCCTATGTCGGTGCGCGGCGCAGGTGGAAGTTTTCAAGTTACGATTTTTTTATGTTGTTATAATTTTTATTATTACTGGCCACTAGCCCTACCCGTGTGTTAAATTAATGTCGCCATTGTAGCGCCACGTTGTATACATCATATGCCTAGCCTTTTCCCAACTATGTTAGGGTCGGCTTCCAGTCCGGATGTAGATCCGGTTAGACTGGAAGCCGAAATACCAGTATTTTACATAGAGCGACTGCCCATCTGACCTCCACTATCCAGTTACTGGGTAATTTTTATAATATAAAAAAAATCTACGCTAGAATCATGTGCTGAATTCATGGTTACAGTTAACGAACTCTTGGGTAAAATTAATGCTTCTCGGCCCAGCGGTTTAGGCTGTACTTTATCTGATATAAACAGGTTTATATGCGTTGACCGCGGCCGTATGCCGCCGCCCGCCACAAGTCATCGACCTCCGATTCCCTCCGATTGAATTTTGGAACAGGAATCGGAATCGGAGGTTCAAAAACAATCGGAAGTTCCGACTTATCGGAATCGGAGCTCCGTAACATCCCTGACTGATCTGTCAGTGAATTTAAGATCGGAGCTCCGTAACATCCCTGACTGATCTGTCAGTGAATTTAAGATCGGAGCTCCGTAACATCCCTGACTGATCTGTCAGTGAATTTAAGATTTTTATTAATTAGGTAGTTGTCACAAGGTTGATTTTTCAACTAGAAGTCTAAATACGGTCACCACTTTTAATATCATATAGAACCATTAGTAAGTTTATCGTTATCAAACTTGAACGCACTTCATGTGATCTTCTTCTTCTTTTCGTATCGATGGTACTCTTACTCTTTTTTTTTAAATATAGTTTGTGCCCAGTATGTGGCCATGTTGATAGCGGCATCAGTAGCATTATTTAGGTCATCCAAGGTGCAGGTGAAAGCGCACCTAGGACACTCCAGCAAGTGGGGCATTTCCTCATGTGATGAACACATTCAGTGTTTTTAAGCCCTAGCTGGAGGCCTTAATTTCCACCCACCACCCACCCACTCACAGGCAAGCCCGGTTAAGCAACCGACAACCTCCAGCAGGTTGACCTGCGAGATGCCATATATAAAAATAAAAACTTGAGAGGTGTCAAGGGACACCCGGATGGAACGAAGTATAACTGGCTTGCTTTCTATAAGAGAGACAGAGAAAGACAGACAGAGAAACACGCGCACGCCGCACGGCTTACAACTATAGCAAAAAGTGTCGTTCCAACTTTTGGTCTTAATTTTTTCCTTCTAGCCCCCTTTCGCAACGCGCGACAAGGAACTTCGTTCCAAAAAAAAAAAAACAAACAACTGTGTTTTGAGTCGTTTTGAGCTCACATTAATCATCATATTTATCACGTTTTACTTTTTCTAGGTAATAAAACAATCAGACAAGCGGAAAGTTTCATCAAACGTCGTGCACGAAGGCGCTTGGGGGACCGGCAGTACTAGCGGTCGGTACCGACGTACTCCACGTACTGCCGACTGGAGTGACGCAGAGACAATAAGATTCTACCGCGCACTTGCCACCTTAGGAACAGACTTCATGCTTATGGAGAGCTTGTTCCCAGGACGGACCAGGCGAGATCTGAAGCTTAAGGTAAAGCAGCGGTACCTCAGCTAAATACGAACCCAAAAGCCCGGTTTAAACTATAAAAAAGCTCGGTACTATGTCTGGTGTCGAGATTGGCCATTCGAGATCCCACCCGGAAATAAATAATAATTAAAAATACAGCACAGGGGCAGTACTCACTGTCCCATGGGACTAGTGGAACATTGCCCCATCATGGGACTGGGTCAATTGGACTAGTGGGACAGACCCGCATTCCCTAGGTACCTCATACAAGCCCAAAAGCCCGGTTTGTGCCCTAATAAAAAATTTCAACAACACACATCAAGTAATGAACTCAATCGTTCACGAGATAAGATTAGGGGGGGAACATACGGTCTTCTCGTCGCCATTTTCCCGCTAGATGGCGCTGAAGACAACTTTTTTAGTTTATTTTGTTTTATCTGTAATTGTGTAATATATTTGGTTCTAGTTCAAAAAAGAAGAGCGTGTAAACATGGCTCAAGTGGACAAGGCTCTTCGCTCGACATGCAAGTGGGACGCCACTCGATTAGGAGAAGAGTTCCAGGCAGAACGGGAGGAGGCCGACAAGGCCGCGCGCGCTGAGGCGCAGGAGCTACAGCAGCGTGCCATCGAGCAGCGCCGCAGGCAGAAGGAGGCGCGGGAACTGCGTGTGCGCATGAGTGAGTACCTAGTGTGTTGTTATTTTAGACCAGCGGTGAAGTATACGGCTTACACTTGAATTCAGAATCTTTATCAACTTTTAGAACAAAAAACTCGAATGTCATACATGCCATGAATATTGATATCTATATACCTACAGTCCTTTTACAGTTATCCTCTGAATTTGCGTCACTGTCAAAATCAAAATGATCTTTACTCTCGATACCATAAGGTTACGGTTGGGTTGTTGTCACTGACTATTTATTACAAGCGTGATTGTATCATATATTGGTTACTCAAAAATCAACTTAATCTACGCCAAAATAGTTACTAGTAGCTGAGTAAATGTAATGTAATAAATGTTGATCTACTACTTCACAGTTTCGCACCTAATTGACTCCATTCTTATAAATATTCTTCAAAATTACAGGTCGAGGATCAAAGGCGTTGGGAGCGTCCACCTTCCCTTCGTCAAACTCCAGTCTCACGGCTGACGAACTGATACTTCAGCACCACGAGGCCAAGGCATGCGGCGCGAACATCATACAGCCTAAAGCCACAAGGGGCCGACCAAAGTCCACAGCCTCATCAAAACTCGCGACCATCGCGCCAAAGCCAAAGCTAAAAACAACCAACGACATGGCCACATTACGTAAAATAGAGGCTAAACCTCAGGGCGAAACGCCAGATAAGCAACCTCCAACTACTCCGGTAGTATCGTTACCTCCCAATATCGAAAACGGGTCCCTCGTCGTACTTACAGTGAACGACCCGAACTCTCCTTCCAAGAAGATGTTACAAACGTACATTTCTGGCGATGGAGGTCGGCTGACTCCTGTCGCGTTGCCGACTTCGTTCTTAAACACTGTCGTCACCTATATGAAGAACGGTGGTACGCCTAAAAGCAATATGTCTGCGGGGTCCTCGCCTCATTTGGCTTCCCCTAGCAGTGTTGCCAGTCAGGATAGCCGGCCCAGTTCCACACCAGGAGTTATTCAGATGAACAACAGTCCTAAGAGAAAACGACATAGTTCGTATACTATCACCCAGCTTTAAGTACTTGCCAGTTAGCAAGTGGGCAGAATGAAGTCACTCTAATTAATTCTGTTGTGCGAAGCGATGGATCTTGTATTGCAATCTGTGTTGCGGTCTGCTCATTACCGTTTTTTAGAATTTTTGCTTAGACAGAGTACAATTTTACGTTTTTTGTACAGACGCCAGCAGGTCAAGCTACCCGAAACTGTCAAATTTTCCCAATCAACCTTGAACCTTAATGCTTTAGCGATAAAGTTGAAAGTCTAATAAAGAAATTTGACAGATTGTAGTAGCTTGATGTGCTGGCGTCTGTACATTCGCTATTCAACCAAAGTGGCTACGTGTCTGGGGCCGTATAGTCTTCCAGACCGAATTGCGGTCATGACAACCAATCTTAGCGGAGGTTATCCATCTACGCGGGAGATATTATAGTGTACAAGTGTGTGCAGGATACAGGCACAGGTGCACTTACTGTTCGCCACTCTTTATTGTCCGATGGGATGGCATTCCGACACTCGCGGAGCTCTATCAGGCGCAGGACCAATGGTTTAACGTGCGCACGGGGTAGCCCACGGCCAACTTCCAAACTCCGGCTTAAGAAATTCCTAATGGAAAAAATCCAATAACACTGCGCGACCGGGGATTCGAACCCAGGACCCCACGCTCAGCAGTCGCACTTGTGGCCACGAGCTGGGGCCATAATAGCAAAGTATCAAAGACGTCAATATTCAAGCGAAAAAAAGATAGAAGTATACAGTACTCTATACGTCAGTTCTATATCCCTTTTTCGCTCTGGAACAATGACCACCTCCATATATATATTATAGAAAAAAATCATGTCATTGTATCATAATCATAAAATGTCAAAATATATTTTTAAAAAAACAACATTCATCATGTAAAAATTGGAGCAGCTCAATCCCAAACCTTTTTGTCCTCTATATAAAAGTCCTTCAGACACAAAAAAGGTTTAATATATGATTTGAATTTATTAAGGTTTAATAGATCTTGAACGTGACTTGGAAGTTTATAAAAGCGTATAATAACATCTAAACGAGCCGCCTATTTTCTTGGGTCTTGTTGTAGGTACAACAAATTTATATTTATATTATGAATATCACTGTATTTTTAAACAATTTTATATTCTTATGGGAATCATTATAAAATATTTTCATAAATATAATGAGAAGGCGCAGGCAGTACATTAATCGCCTTAAATTGCTCTCTGGGAGAGTGTCTCGGACTTAATATATAAACGAATGATTCGTGGATCTTTGACAGTCGTTACGGGTAGGCAGAAGCCCGAAAGTCTGACAAACCAGTCTTACCAAGGGATATCATGTTACCCAGTAACTACGTTGTGGAGGTCAGATAGTCGCTCCATGCAAAATGCTGGTATTCAGCTGCATCGGGTTAGACTAGAAGCCGACCCCAACATAGTTTCAAAAAGGCTGATGCTTGTCTAAGAATATAAGGCTACACTGTCAGGTACTGTCACCGACAAAACTTATAATCTCTTAATAATCAAACTGGTTTTAATAGGCAAACTGAATTGAAATTTTCATGCCTAAAATAATAAAATCATGATCAACTTTTAATAAGCAGTGTTATCTCTATAATTATTAATCACTGCTGTTTTGATTATCACTAGTTTTAATAATAGGATAAGATAATTTATATTACACCCAAAGGGCCGACGTCAATCGATCGGTCGCTTATGAAACAGTGTATTAAACTGAGGGGCAATTCTCGTAATTTTAAGAACGTTCACAGTCTGATCTCAGTCTCAATCTGTCAAAAAATACTTCTAATTTCCCTACATTTTGACAAGTTTTTGACATTTGTTTGTCACCGAGATGAGACTGCGACTAGATTTTGAACGTTTTAAGTTACGAGAATTGGCCTTCTGATCACGGTTTTAGTCGGAACGTACAGACGCCAGCACATCAAGCTACTACAATCTGTCAAATTTCTTTAATAGACTTTCAACTTTATTGCTAAAGCATTAAGGTTCTAGGTTGATTGGGAATATTTGACAGTTTCGGGTAGCTTGACCTGCTGGCGTCTGTACCATACTATAAAAGCATGGTGAATTCACGCAACCGGTTTCTCAATTCTCGAAATGAACCCGAAAAGGGAAATACACATCATGCAGGGCCACACACGCAGTCAACGTTGATCAAAATATCGGTGCAACGTCCAACATTTAGGAGATTACCATTTGTGATAGTTCTTTGCCAATGTGTTTTACGCTGAATTAGATACGTTTATTGTATGCTATATTAATGTAAGTGATAGACGTAAGGGTTTTAATTAATTTTACTTCGTAATTATATGTACATATTGCGCCAAATTCGCCTCGCGTTTAAAAACGACGGCATGCATTTTCTACCTGAATGCTGAGAATTTTGTAGGAAACCTAGCAAGCGGGCACTTAGTCACGTATTACGGGCACTTAGTCACGTATTACGGGCACTTAGTCACGTATTACGGGCACTTAGTCACGTATTACGGGCACTTAGTCACGTATTACGGGCACGTAGTCGCGGTAGTTCGATATGAGTAGCGATTCAAGTAGTTTTTACACGATGAGTCACTGTATCTTATAGAGCACAAATCTAGTAGAGGTGTGCTTTATCTTCGACGGTAGGTCACAAACAGCCACTTACTGATACCGCGAAAATTCAGACTATTATCCCAGGATCGCACGGAAATATTTTTATCGCGGCGATTTTTTTTCGCGTACTGTGTAGCGCCGAGCGTTGAAAATCTAACTGTATTTTCTTGACGCGCTGTTTGCGCTCTTGGACGAATGCTCGACTCAGTACCGTGTTAAAAATCCAGTGCTCGAGAAGAAATCGCCCGTGGGAGAATCTGCACCTTATTGCGTAACATACTATTATAATCTCAATCTGAATCATTTTGAACCATATTGCTAATGCATTGCTTCATATGTTCGTAAAAATTCGTCTGCTCAACAACGTAAATAACGCAATGAATGTTGTTGAACTGTCAAAATGAAAACCATTACTACTGATGTGTGTTACGCAATTACCCTGCTGGGCTTACATTTTGTCAATAAGATATAGATAAAATTGAAATACAATAGTGCGCCGTCTTGAGTTATCAGCTCGTCATCCTTAATACTTAAAAAAAGGTTTAAAACTACAATGAAGTTCGAAAGGAGTAAATTGTGTAGTATTTTAAAAATTATTTCTATATTATTAGATTCGAACGTAGCTATGTGATATTGAACATATTTTTAATCAAATCTTGTGCGATCTCAAATTAATTTTATATATTTATTCACAAATAAAAAGCTTTTTAATAATGTTTTAACCGCAATTTGTGTACATAATATATTCAATAGAGGAAACTTAGTGCATATCGATGTTTTAGTACTAATTCAAATCTGGATAGCTATTCACAACCACTAGACAGGGTTCCGATTCCAAAATATGTAACACATTTTTGATTAGGTACCATTGCGGATACTGGCGCTGCACCACTTTTCAACCTTATTACTAAGGGCATAAGAGTGAAAAGTGGTCGACCGCCATTGTCACCGGTCGTACCTGTAGTGCGATTCTGTAACGATCTCACCGTGAAAACTTAGGTGAAGTGAGCGTGGAGTGAGCTGTCATTCCAAATAATGCTAGGGATTGACACTACTGACAACTCACATCAAGCTCACTTCACTCGAGTTTTCACGGTGAGATTTTTACAGAATCGACCGGCAGATTTGCCTAGTCCCCGATCGCAAATCCGTCGAAAGAATAACGGCCTTCGTTGACAGATGTTCGATTCGGCACGGAAGCGTATCGAATGGTTTTGAATAGCAATGCTGATAAACAACATACATTGAAATTATTATGAACTACAGTAGATCATCATTTTATTCATCAACTTTTTAAGTATTGCTCTCCGAATAATAAATGATTTCTTTTAGATATATTTGTTTTTTTTTTTTAAATACTGGTCTTCAGCTGCATGCGGTTAGACTGGACGCCCACCTCAACGTATGTAGTCGGGAAAAGGCTAGGCAGATGATGATGTTATAATTTTTTACCATGTATTGGATGAAACGGGTCAAAACTTTATTTAATCGTTAACTGTAATACAGTTAACACATTAATTTTTAGCAACAAACTAGGTACATATAATTATTTCAATGTTAAAATGTCATTTAAAGTTTCGTCTCGATTCACTTCTGCATCCCTATTCACCTCGTTTTACGATACATGTACCGTAAAACGCCTATTAACAGACAAAGACATGTCTTTGTCTGTTAATGGGCTGGAATGGGGTAGCTGGATGGATCTTACCCCAATAGTAAGCGGCAAAAGTAATAGAACTAATAGAATTCAAAATTATCTGAGACTAAATTATAAATTACAAAACGGGTTACCCAAAAATAATCAGTACATGACAACCGTTATGCTGAAAAGATATTTTTTTTTATCAAATTGATGTAAAGTTTAATTTTCTTAGTACAGGTAACTTTGAACAGTCAATTTGTCCCTAAATATTGCCGCTATGTGTAAAGATAAAGATAATTTATTTGTCAAACAAATTATCAACAAAGCATGTCTGATTATTCAGTTTATGTAAACGCATACATAAACTGAATAATCAGACATGCAAGGTATTAAATTAATAGATGTGAGCGTCCATGTTTTGCCAATAACGGCGTACAAATTTTGTAGGTAGGTATAAAAAATTACATTTAATTGCATTTTACTTATTGTACAAAATAAAAATCGCAAACATAAATGCAAAATCATTTATTTACAATTAACAGTACTATGTCATTAAAACCTATATAATATGCCCACTATCAACACTCCACAACTTCGTGGGGGAACCACTGCGAGTCTTCAAGACTGTCCCACAGTGAGAACTCAGGGTCCAGGAATTCTTGGTTCAGTAGGTCAACGTCGAGAACTTTCTTGTGTTCTGCAAAAAAAACAGTAGGTACAGATGTCAGAAAAAGAAAATTTACTGAAGGCCAATACATGCCAGCAGAAATGAGATGAGAAAGTTCAGTTTTTACCATAGTCAATGCTATCAAAGGCTGGTTTTACCAAAGTCAGAGGGGCATTCTCGTAATTTTAAGAACGTTCAGTCTATCTCAGTCTCAATCTGTCAAAAATACCTCTAAAATCCCTACATTTTTTACCAGTTTTTGACATTGATTGTCGCTGAAATGAGATTGCTACTAGATTTTGAAAGTTTTTAATTACGGGAATTAACCTTCTGATATCTTTATTCGTGGAATAAAATTGACGACTGACCAGTTCTAGTATGGAAAAACTCAAAAATATAAAAATTATTCTAGGTATAAAAGTTTGGTGAAATTCGCCCTTAATCGCATGTGAGTCAGAATTTAATAGAAAGCTTTATTAGTCCCTTCTTACAGCCTGTCTCTTGCTGCCCGCCCCGCCTATTTCGTAAGTTTTATGTCCTGCTGGCTGCTGGATGCCTTAATTTCTTAAGGTATCCACAGGGTAGCCAGGTTTAGCAGCCGACAACCTCGTAGGTTGACCAGCGATATGACACTTAGAAAAAAAACCTTTTCATACGCGCCAGGTGCTGGTAAGTCGTCGCCGGAGCGTATCAAAAAGGAGTTTCCATGATCGATCATATTCCATCACACACTCTTTATTATGTCTATCATAGTCCATATTAGTCTGCTAATCATATCATAGCCGTTTGTGAGTAAAAACAAGAGAAACCTCATGAGCAGTAAGCAGTGTCGTTTTGCGTTTTGCATACATTCGTAGGTATCTAAGTATTTGTAAATCAGTCAAGCTAAGCGAATCTTTAATCATTCTAGCAGATAGCTATATTTTCTCTTATGGATATGCGAAAAAGGAGAGTATTTTTATGAGAATTGGCGACAAATCGTGGTTAGAGCGGTGAACAGAAGATTTCGGAATAATATACATATTACGCATACAGATA
The DNA here is from genome assembly GCA_945859715.1 of Apamea sordens. Classification (NCBI taxonomy): domain Eukaryota; kingdom Metazoa; phylum Arthropoda; class Insecta; order Lepidoptera; family Noctuidae; genus Apamea; species Apamea sordens. The sequence goes on from OX244002.1 coordinate 8,006,151, forward strand.
TAAATACCTTTTGATGGATTATGGCAAGACTTATTTGTAGGAGTACTTAAGATGTACAGACGCCAGCACATTAAGCTACTACAATCTGTCAAATTACTTTAACAAATCAACTTTATTTCTAAAGCATTAAGGTTGATTGGGAAAATTTGCCAGTTTCGGGTAGCTTGACCTACCCGAAACTGTCAGATTTTCCCAATCAAAAGTCAAAGTCGAAAATCTATTAAAGAAATCTGACAGATTGTAGTAGCTTGATGTGCTGGCGTCTGTACATAAATCAAAATTATACAGTCTTGTCTACCAGCTTTATCTACAGCCCTGTGGTGGCCCAGTAAAAGCCGACTTACCGAGTCCAAGATCATAGGTACGAAGACGAACCTATGCACGTGTGCACTGTAGGTACATATATTGTGCTTATTTATTTCATGACCTCTGACTGAACACGCTGAAGATAAACTTTTTTTGTGGAATCTAGAATTTTCTTAAATACCTAAACAATCAAAGACAAGTGACGTGACCACCCACTGAAACCCGGATTCCCGGCCCACACTCTCAATGAGTGGACCTGTATCTCTGCCGTGAAAACATTAAACTCAGGATGGTTGTATACAAAAATCCAAGCCTTCATCCATACACGTGCGTGATTATAGTCGACTTACCAACTAGCGCGAGCTCATCGGTCTGCGCCTTGGCCGCCGGTGCCTGCGCGGGGTCAACGACCGGCACTGTCTGCGCCGGCGCCGCGCCCGGCTCCCCCTGCCCGTAGTAGCCAGACCACGCAGAGTAGTTCTGCCAGTATGCAGACGGATCATAGTATTGATTGTACTCCTATAAAGTAAAATGTTACTTCATATGTACAACATTCTGACAGTTTATCCGTCAAGCCATTATCCAGGGTCCGCTTTTTCTTTAGTTTCATTGCGATGAAGTTTTTAAAGATGCAAGCTTGTTCTGAAGCAGCATTCTTCTTGATTTTGTTTTGTTAAGCAATAAGCGATGGCCTACAGATATTGTCAGTGTCGATAATTGAAATCATGTGCATATTATACAAGGTGTCGTTTTGCATCCTCGTCAAATTCAAGGAGGTAACTATGCTACTGATTCTCGACACGAATCAATAATAAAATAAACTGTACGTATTTTTTTCAAAGTTTTGGAAATCGGTATGTGTGGGACACGATTTTAAAACGCGGCCTGTGTGAGACCACACTGTAAATGCCCTTTTACACACACATAAAAACGCGGCCGCTTATGCGATACCATAACGCGATTCTGTTCTTTGAAAGTGGTGTATTCTGAAATATTGGCGCCGATTCCCTTGTTCACAAACTAAACTAAATTTAAGTTCAGTGCATCTTTTTCTTTCTATTTCATTATGAAAAGGACAGAAGATAAACATTTATTTAGTCCTGTCAAATTAAGATACTCCTATACTATTGTAGTCTTTGGATACTCCATAGACAAATTAGACGTGATTAAAAACATGGCTACTAAAAATACGTCAATTTACGTCAGGCGTTGACTAATTTGACAGGACTAAACTAATATTTATCTTCTGCCCTTTTCATAATAAAATAGAAAGAAAAAGATGCACTGAACTTAAATTTAGTTTAGATTATGAACAAGGGAATCGGCGCCACTGTCAAACTTAAATAACTAAAAAACCAAGTATGTATTCATTACTTACCAGGGATCTTAATTTTATTTGATTACCTATTTATGTCTTTCATAACAGCCTCCTGAAATTTGACGAGGATGCAAAAAAACAGCTTGTATAATTTTTTCTACTACTTGTAACTGTTCAGTCAAATAAGTGTTGTATTTTAAGGCGGAATTTTCCAACGCCAGATAATTTTATCAGAGGAATAATTTTTAATTTTTGTCAGTTATTCCATACAAAAACTGTCAGAAATTAATTATATTCCACGAATAAAAATTATCTGTCGATTGAAAACTCAGCCCTTAATTGATAGGACAAGTAGTAGTTTTTTTAATAACATTTCTGTAATTTTATTTTCGTATACATAAAAAAATTACAAAAAATACAGAATAGAGAATAAGAGCAAGCTATGCCAATAATTTCAATTAAATTCTGCATCTTTTTTATGTTGCACAAAATATGTTTATTCCCCAAGCCATCTGCATGGCCATTTGTAGTGCTGAAAAGCAAGCTATATAATGAAAGATGTTATATACTGAAGGTAAGATTCCCGCCATTTGCAGCCAGCAGCACGTACTTAACATCCACACTCGGAAAGAATGCAAGCAAATTAATTCTTTGTCTTTATCAATTAAAAACTACTTACCGTTCCTCCGCCAAATGTAGAATTAGGTGTAGACGGCGCTGATGGGTTCTGTGAGGAGTTGTTGCACTTAGGCTTGGGCACTGCGGTGCAAATTTTCAAAGGTTTAGACCCAAGTCCATTGTAACCATTCATTGCATACAATGCATTCCTTTGCTCCTCTTCATTGCCGAACCTCACAAAACCATAACCTTTTGTATATCCTGAGCTGTCCAAGATAACTGTAATGATAAAATTTTTAATATTAATAACTATGTCAAAACACATGGAATTGGTCTTTCCACACATTTGATGGTAATTTATTAATGAATGTTAAAAAAGTACCTTTTGCAGTTTTTATTGAAGAATACTTAGATGCAAAGATTCTGTAGAGCGAGTAGTCATCAACATCGGGGCTCAGGTCTCCAACCCACACGGAGAACTCTCTTTCTGTTTGCATGTTAGCACGAGCTTCCCGTGATGCAGTATTTAGGCGGAACCTCACCACGGGAAATGTCCCTGGGATTGGTTTTCCATTCAGTTTGTGCATGGCATCTATTGCTTCTTCATCTGTCTGTAATTAAAATATTTTTTTAAATAAAAGATGTAGTTTCAAATATCATACCTTTTTCAAATGCTGAATCCTGAGAAAAAAATCCTGGAAAATTCATAAAAAAAAGTCCTTGAGGCAATTCTTGTCTAACCAAGTTGTAACAGCATGGAATAGGCTCCTGGGAAATGTTGCGATGGGTCCCATATTGAACTGCTTCAAGAATCAACTGGACAGATTAAATATCTCCAAGCTATTTGATACACACGCATCAGCTAATTAGCTGCTAGTGTGTCTAACCCAGGGCTGCCCAAGCAATTTTGAAGGTGGACCATAATTTTAATTCCGTGCCAGCAGGCAGGCCATCTAGGGAATAAAACTTGCCTACAATTATGGTAGATACTAAATAAATAAATATCCAGATATTAAAATGAAACAAAAGTTTGTTACTAAAAAAACTTCACTGACTTTAAAGAGGTTTATAGGCATACATAATGCGTTGGTGGCCCGTGAGCCCGTGAGTGGTTGAGCAGCCTTGGTCTAACCAAATAAATAAATCCTGTAGGGTTTTGTACATTACCTGGAAATGTACAAAGGCATATCCGGCTGGTTCTCCAGTGAACTTGTTTCTCATGACTTTTACAGCCAGTGGACGCTGCCCACTCCGGTTGAAGGCAGCCATGATGAAACTCTCCGTCATATTGGGCTCCAACTAAAAGAAATCATTATAATTTAGGTGGGAAATTTTGTACAAGTATTAAATATAGATTCTCTAGCCGATTCAACATTACTTCAGGAAGACCTGAACAGACTTTTAAACTAGTGTAACGATAATAGCATGCAACTTAATGTAGAAAAAATGTTCCCAAATGACGTTTACTTGCAAGGCTAACTTTATGGATTTTAATTACAGTATGAATGGTTCGGACCTCAGTAAAGTTGATGTGATCAGAGAATTGAAAGTCCTTCTTCATCGTAAATTAACATTCATTCCCCACATGGACAACATTATTAAAAAAGCTGCGAAGGTTTTGTGTTACATAATGCTAAATGTTTTTGCAAGCCTAAAACTAAGATTTATCTTTTCAACTGTGCGTACTGTATTGGAATACTGTGCGATTCTGTGGCGTCCCCACTATGCAACACATACGTCTTTGGTTAGAGAGGATCCAAAAAAGATTTTTATGCTTGCCTTTTCTGCTAGATTAGACAAAAAAGTTCCAAGCTATGCAAAACAGCTTAAGAAATTTTTTCATGATTTCACTCGATGAACGAAGAGATGGTATTGATCTAGTTTTTCTTTATAAAATACTTCAGAGTATTAGACCGCCCCCAGTTGTTAAGTAAGTTAAGTTTTAACCTACCTCACACTTATCCGTGTCACCCTATCAAACTATTACATCCCCCATTCCGCAAAACTGTTTCAGGATCCTATTTTGCCATTCCCAGAATTTGCAGGCTTCTTAGTAATTGCAATGAATCAAAAGATATTTTTTCCACATCACTTCAAAAACACAAGCGCCAAGTCCATAAAAAGTAACCAACACAATTGACTGTTTTTTTTTCTTCCTTCATTTTGTATTTATTTTTTCCTTATTAAGTTTTCTAAAACTACCCAATAGTGCTGTAAGTGTTATTTCTGCACAGTTATTGCAATTTTATTGATATTATAATTTTGTTTTTGCATGCTGTCTATCGCATCTTAATGTAAACTATACTTGTATAATGCTTGTACTATAAGGATAAACAGTGTAACACACACAATTGTAAATAGGCCATTAAATAAATCAGCCTGTAACTGTCCCACTTTAGGCAAGGTCCCTTCTCATACATTATGTATGAGCAGACCACGCTTACTCAAGGCGGATTGGTGATTTCAGACTTAGATGTAATAGCAACAACCTGACCCGGCGAACTTCGTACCGCCTCATAATTTTACAGTATAAATCCCAGAAATATGCATAGCTCCCCGCGGGAATGTTTATGCGGCTTTATGCATAAATAAGAATTTATTAAGTTTGATTGTTTCTTCGGAATTTAAATGGACATTGAAGTTTCGGTCTGCCCAAGACGATAATATCTTTGTTTGAAAAGTATCTAATACTTACGCTGCCCATCCATAGTTGACACTGCATAGACATGATATAAACTGAAACTTTAACTATCTGGAAAACAAAATAATGATTTATTTAAAAATATCGATTTCCACAACAAACAACAAAATACATCCTTTGCGAACACCATGCGAAACTTACTATCACCACAGATAACCTATATATAAATCAGAGACTATCACTAATTAATTTTAATTACATGGAACAGATAATGTATAATTATGCTACTGACCGAATCATTCAACAGTTTCACTTACTGATTAATCGACTAAGTTATTGACCCAAGCATCTTTTACGGAGAACTTTAAAATATTATTTACATACGATGCAGCAGAAATAGAATATATATCAACGGTAACACAATATTGATTTTTATCACAGAGACTTTTAACCTTTGATTCTGATATTTACATGCGCAGTGACATTTTGTTTTTCTGTCTGTAGCTAGTTTTATATTGCGGATTTGCAACCTATGGCCGACAATGACGTGTGAGGGTGAGGAGAACGAGAACTAGAACATGTCATCATCGAACCAAAGCAAGGCGAACGAGACAAGTGGATTATAAGATAACAAAAGCATTTCTTCAAAGGTGTAAAGTAAATGTGTTACAAAAGAATGTGATTTTTATATTATCAATATATTTATAGTAAGAACATCTCCAAAAAGTTTAAGGTAAATATTCTTAACATTCACTTGCCATTCTTACATTATCAGGTCAATATTATCACAGAAATGTCACGACTTGATAACATTGACGCATTGGAAAAGCAATTAGCCGAATTGCAAATGGCTAAGGATTTAAATAACTCTGGCAAAGTTAAAAAGATACCACCAGCCGTACCGCCAAAAAAGAAGGCTCAACCTCAAGTTCCACACAGTGCTGTTGTAAGCACTATTTGTGAGCCGTCGTATTCGGCAATGATCATGCCGACTTCAAATAATAATACAACGTATAGTAACACACTTCCAGGCAATGTACGCCCTCATATTCATAAAGATTACGCAAATGTAAACCAATTGAATCTGGCAACTTTTAACCATTCCTATAGACAAAACTTACCCATGCCACCTAAGAGTTACAATGCAACATACAGCAATATTCCTCCGTACAGAAGCAATGATACTCTGCCTCCAGTACCGCCGCCACCGCCGCCGCCACCTCCACCACCATCAATTTCTATTGCATCGTCGAAACCATACAATGTGAGCCAAAATAATGAAGAATATTTGCCACCACCATCACCTGTAAGCTCTAACTACAGTGAGTTGGTCAGAGCTACTGCAAACTTGAATTATAACCAAGAAAGGCCATCTTATCCACCTATATATCAAAACGAGTTTCCTGAATATGGGGTCTCACAAACTTCAACTTATGAGTCACTTTATGAGCCTATTAACCCACGTCCACACAGCAACATGTCATCGCAATCTACTTCCTTACACAATTATCGCAATAACTTGTCTAACACAAGCAAGTCGCCACTGCATAAAGAAGAAGAGGTGGATGCACTTACCAATCTTCTTGTGAAGTCTATATCAAACAGTCAGGATTTAGATGTGTTTGGAACATGTGTCAAATGTGATGGTAAAGTGATAGGTGAGAGTTCTGGATGCACAGCAATGGGAAACATGTACCATGTGACATGCTTCTGTTGTCACCGCTGTAATGTAAACTTGCAAGGGAAACCATTTTATGCTGTAGAAGGACAGCCATACTGTGAAACTGATTACTATGAAACCTTAGAGAAATGTTCTGTATGTGACATGCCAATCCTAGATAGGATTTTGCGAGCTACTGGGAAACCTTACCACCCCAACTGCTTCACTTGCGTTGTATGTGGAAAAAGTCTGGATGGAATACCATTCACTGTGGATGCCATGAATCAAATTCATTGTATTGAGGATTTCCATAAGAAATTTGCTCCACGCTGTTGTGTTTGTGAATTGCCTATTATGCCAGAAGAAGGGGAAGAAGAAACGGTCAGAGTGGTGGCATTGGATCGTAGTTTTCACGTAAGATGTTACCGATGTGAAGACTGTGGGCTCTTACTGTCTTCAGAGTCAGAAGGTCGAGGATGTTACCCACTTGATGATCACATTCTTTGTAGAAACTGCAATGCTCATCGTATCCGCCTTCTCACAAATGTTATGACAACTGATCTTTGAAAGTTTTGCTCATGATAACCCACTTAAAGCAATATCTTTTTCATAATCTGAATAATCCCATTATAATGTTGTTTTATTCAATCGTAATTCTTATCATAAAATGTAACTCATCTTATCATTATTTTATAAACTTACAGAATATATTTTATATTTCTTAGTAGATTTTTGTAGAAGTAAACAGCTATGTTTTGATAATTATAGCTGGTGTAATATGTTCTAGTGATATGTCCTAAGTAGTACTGTAGTTATTCCTATTTATATGTATATTTTGAGCCATTGTATTCTATAAGAAGACTGTTATCAGAGTAATATTTGTCAATTTTATTGTAATGTTAGTGGTTAATGGAAAATAATTTAATTGGTTTTTATTATAACTGCATAATGTGATAATCGAGACAATATTGTTGTGTATCTTCTATTTATGAAGCATTATAAATGCTATAAAATCGTTTATATGATTAAATTAGTGTGGTTACATAATATTGTAATCAATTTTTGTGGCAGCATATTATTTTTATAATATTGTAATAAAAATATTATATACTTTGTGGTGGATTATTTTAAGAAATAAGCATAACATTAGTATATATTTTTTATAAAATTTATTTTATTTCTATAGAATTAACTAAAGTAATTATAGTTTACAATACTGGCTTAACATAAAAATATAAAGGCAAGTTTTCGATATGTCTTAGTTCCACAATTTCATAATGTTACTTAAATATTATCACAAATACTTTATAAAAACACAGTCACAATATTCACAATCATTAATTCTGAACTCTTCTAGACACGTAGCTGCAATTTTTTCGATATTAATATCACATTATGGAAGACTATAACGGTCATCAGTACTACTACATTATTCTTATCTTACTAATGGTCTGAACAACACAGACCACGTTTTAAAACAACGGAAATTTTCTAAATTGTAAAATTATGGTAGTATAAAATGACTACACTCATTTTGAGATCCATGTTCACAATGACTTCATTCCTTGTAGCGATAAAAGAGAAAAAAAACTAGGAACAAGATAATCACATATTGTAACTACCAATTTACACCTTATGTCTTAATTTCGTATTGAATTTTGGTGGGCTTAAAACTTGTTTCATAAATAAGGATCGTTTTTCCTTAATGTTTTTAGACATGATCAAGTCGCATCCAGCAGCACTTTGTAGATTTTCACTAGTTTCAAAAGATGAATTATCATAATTATGCTGCCGTGGAATTGTCCTTACTCCTTGATCTAAATCAAATTGGTTTTTAACGTTAACCACGCTAGGATCAGTTTGCGGCTGACTTATTTCACAAGAACGGTATAACACTTCTTCGTCAGAGTTTAAATTTATCCTAGGCTCAAACCTTTCTCTTAAAATAGAAAACTTTCGTCGTGGTCGACTTCTGGATCCTTTCTTAACATTTGATATTTTCGATGCTGACGTGTTGACTACTGGCATTGCAGTATCTTTCTGTATCAGTGACTGTAAAGATGTTGATATTTTATTTGAAGAACAGTCTTCAGTCGAGTTAGTAGGAACAGCACTTTCTGAAACTAACTGCCACAAAAAATCAATGTCCGTGTTTGAAAAATCGTGTTGGTTTTGTTCAGGTTTAACATTGATTTTCTTGCCTGGTAGTTTGATATTACTGGAATTCGATTTTTGACGACGTTTCGTATTTTTATTGAAAGCAGTAACATTTTCTGCACTATGCATATCTGTGGATGTTGATGACATATTTGAAACATTTAGCTCTTTTTTTATCATCTCAAATTTTGATCTTTGGTTAATGTTCATACAGTTTTCCTTTTCTGGCAAAGATTCCATTATATTGCTTGGGTCAAACTTCGAAGGTTCTTTCCATAGTGCTTGTTTTAAATCAATTTTCGTAGATGTGTTGAATTGAGGCGAGTCCCATAAATGTTCTCGCCTGTAATACAAATTTCTTGGGGAATTTGTAACAGTCGATTTACGAATTTCATCTATTGTTGCAACCAGAGAGCTTTCGGAATTCAGTCTTTTCTTATTCGAGGGATCTATATCGCCAAGGTCATCTAACTCTTCCATTATAGGTTCTAAGTGGTTAGGATCCTTGCTAACATCAGCCATGCATGGTTTTGCTAAGAAGGTATCATCATGAGAAACGAATGTATTGGTATAATCATCCTGATTTGTTCTATCAAACTTCACAAATACATTCGAGTATGTATGAGGCTTTTTAGGGAAAGGTGGTGCAGCCAAAATAGCATTCTTGAGATCTTGTGAAACACAACTACTTATCTCAGAGCTACCTGACGTTAACGTGTCTCTTCTTCGGTCTCTTACCACACTTCCATCATGAAGCCAATTTTCTATATCAGAATATCCATTCCAAGATCTCAGTCCCCAAGCTTCTCGAGCAATATTTACGGCACATATATTTTCATAATCATGAACTGACAAAACCTCCGTTGGAGTATCTAACTCACGTGGTTTCGAAGGGAATAAGTCCGTTCCTATTCCGTTCTTATTTTTATCCTTTTTGGCATACATTTCCTTGAGGATATCTAAAGCTATTCTTTGAATGTTTTCGATATCTGCATCTTGGTTTCCAACTTTAATATTCTTGAGTGCACTCAAACATAACTTTTGGACAATATTTTCATTAAATGTGTTTATATCCGAGCTATTGATATCGCTGAAGCTAAGGTCTAAATCCATATCAATAGAGTCAGAAGAAGTCTTTTTATTAGAACCATCTGTATCGTGACTGATCTCAGAACTGTCCGTCTTTAACATTTTCATAAATTCTTCATTAATTAAGTTACAAACGTCTAGGTTTAAATTAGTTAAATTGTCTCTTAATGCATCTGAGGAACATATGCCTCTACGCTTGTGCAAGTTCAAATTGCTGGAAGTTATTTCATCTATTGAGCTTTCTAAATTCTCCATGGAACTTAACTTTAATGTTAACTCTGTTGGAGAGCAAATAGCTATTTTTTTGTTGTTTTTATGTTTGTATTCATCTTCGTGCAAAATTGATTGAGGTGTGTTTTCAACCGTGTAAAATTCTACACTAGAAACCTCTATATAGCTATTGTTCCCAATAGGCGCCGATGTAAATGTAGGTGTACCAGATCTAGCTATCCAGTGTTCCAATAAAAACTTCTTGTCAGCGTTTTCACTTTCCTGTCTCTGAGCTGGTTCAGTTGACACATTTTTACTGTAAATAAACAAAAAAATATTCACATAAAGCTTTTTTTGTTGGTAGTTATACTAGTTATACGAGACATTAAATCTTTTGTAAGTACCTGGGGCTGGCATCTGTTTCTTCTTCTTTCCGAGAACTTTTAAATGATCTGACATGGTTTAGACTGTTACCTTGATCTCTTTTATTATTTGATTCTTGTATATCGACTTTATTGTTCAATTCAATGTCGTCATTTTTCCATGAAATAGGTCCCGTTGAATGAAAATATCTGTAGTATAATATCATAGAAAGAATACCTGAAAACGATAAAAACAACTTAAAATCCAAGAGTTGATTTAAAAAAAATACATTTGTTTGTGTTAACGTACCAACGATTGTACCAAAGATGATACAAATGGCTGCAGCAATGGACCATGATTTCTTTTGCCGCTCAGTTTCAGAAATAAGCACATACAAAAATAAGCTTCCAAAGTTTTGTGATATCATCAACGTATAAAACAACATCAAACGATATCGCGTATGTCCTTCCCGCAAGTTAATATAACAGAAACAATAAACGAAGCCCATGACAACATTGTAAAGAGTTTCTTCTAATTTATTTGGACAAAATGTAGTTTTTTGAACGACAATCCAAAAGGTCATTGCAAACCAATGCAAACCTGAAAATATAATAAAGATTATTCGGTATTACGCTTTAGGTCTACTAATGTATACAGGTGTTATAACAACTACATCATTTATTACTATATAACAAACCTCCAAAAATTTAAAAGAACATACAAACTTTAACATTTATAACATTAGTAGGATGGCAAAAAAATCTTACCTAGAGGTATTAATGTCCAGATACCAAAAATTATAGCAAATAACAAAATTCCTGGAATTCTTCCGATTAACATTCCGAAATGCCATATCAGTTTCAGCAGTAATGAATTCCAACTGAAATTCTCATTGGAAAATGCTGTAATACTGTAGATGTATGTCGCACAACCCCAAATAACTGACGCGAACGACGCCGATAAAGCAAACACTGAAAATAAAGAAGCTTTTATGAGACAAAACTATTTTGTACATTTTAATTTGCAAATAAACACACTTTATTGACATAATACCATGTTTCTGTTCGCTTACAGAACAGAAAAAAAATAAGGTTTAAAAAAATAAATTTACCTTTTGTATAGTAATTTTCATCTAAAGTAACAATAGCATAGGTTTGTAATATTACTTGTGGCACAGTACCAATAAAAATGTATAAAAAATGTAACAAACTCAAGTCATTTCTTTGAGAAATTAATTTATTTGTTTTTATAGATTCTAGGTTTTTACACACAAATACTTTGCGCAGAAATATTATATATCTGAAATAAAAATCCACACATTAAATAAAGAAAAAAGTTATAGGTACACGAATTATTTGTTATCACTGATACTTTACCTTTCTAGTAAACCAACAAGGCAAATATGAGTAATCCAATGACGTAATCTTGATTTTTGATCACTAACAAACCACCTAATTGAAAATATATTTATAAGAATATTTGGAGTTACTATAAAAATTAATGTACCAAATGCCCAGTAAAGATGTCCATCTTTACAATATTCGGCAAAAACTATTACATCTGTAATAAAAATAATTAAAAAACATAAGTTACATGGTTCACGGATATAATAATTATTACTCCGGTTTAAATTCAAATTATAACAGAAAAACATTACGCAGGTTTTAGTAATTAACTTTAAAATCATCAATTATGAATAAAAGATAATCTCACCTGTCGTCAAATCAGCTAATATCGTAACAAGTGATATAAATACACACAAAACATGAATGATACAAAAGTTTTCATCTTGATTGTTTGATATTTTACTTTCTATGTTATGGTTTCCAAATCTACAAGCCTCCGCCATTCTAAAAATTCATTCATAAACACATATTGAAAACAAACAAATAAACTTCAGCATAAACTGTCTTGCTGTCATTACTATTATTTCAGAATCGACTGTTATTTCATTTATCGAAATCTTTGCAGTATCAGGTTAACTATTGTACGTCAAATTCAACAAACCAATACAATCAATACTAGTTCAATGCAGTAAGTCACTGGTCACTGCGCAGCGTGGGCGCACGCATTTAATAAAGGCAAACTTTTGTTCATGCATTGTGTAGGGCGGCTCCACAGAGTCACACAGAGTACATAAGGGCGGGCGGCTCGTACCGCCATACAGATAATATATTGAAACTTGATGTCGACGGTTGAAAGGCTAATAATAATTGGTCTAGAAGCGACATTTTTTTGCAATAATGAGCTAAATACATATTCCGAATCAGCAAATCGCACTCACAACTCATTATTCGCTACCAATTAGCTTTTCAATCGCGATGTGATAGTGAGTTTGGGACATCGGTCATTTTAAGATGGGGTCCTACAAATATCAAGTTTTCCAAGCCAATATAAAAGTGGTTTTCTTTTAATAGGACCACAATAATGATCCACACAACAAAAGCAGTATGTTTAAAATTTAAAACTTGAGAGGTGTCAAGGGACACCCGGGTGGAACGAAGTGTAACTGGCTTGCTTTCTATAAGAGATATATTTTTTTCCGTCTAGCCCCCTTTCGCAATGCGCGATAAGGAACTTCGTTCCAAAAAGCAGAGCTATTTAAAAAATCGACTAAAATGCGTGAATGAATGATTCCTGAAAATTATGTTATCTGTAGGTCTTGGATATTTGTTGTTGTTGAGCCTGTCCAAATAATGTACTCTGTGAGCCTGTCTCTCTGTGGTTGTTGTTATTATTTGCAAAAAAAAAAACAAATTTTGTTATTTGAAAAACAGTCGGCCGTCGGGGGTGAGGCGAAATATGCAGTAATTAACTAATATAACTCAAAAACAATTAAGAAATATGATTCATGACGCTCTACTAATCCTTTGGGATTGTTCTCATACTATTGAAACGGGACAAGAGGTAAATAATCTTTAGCAATTATTGTTTCTGTATCCAAGTGTTTAACTGTAGATTGGTAAAGAATGAAACAAGTGTAACGAAATCGGTTCATAACCTTACAGAACGAGTTAGTAGCATACGCCAACCAGGGAGACTCAGAAATATTTGGAAGAATAAATGATATAGCCAAGAGTCACCATAGAATTCAACGTTTTGTTGAAGCTACGGGGTTTCGCTCAAGGAAGACTCATGCAGGTATTTGTTCATTTATTTATGATCCAATTAGTAGGGAACTTATGCTATAAGCCTAATATCATCCCAAGAGAATGTGCTACCAGGACAAAAGTAGACTATATCCTTCCCTAGGATGCCATTTATCTCCTTGCCGAATTTTATTTAAATCTGTTTACTGATTTAGTTGTGAAAAGGTAATATACAGGCAGAGTTACTTTCGAATTTATAATATAATTATGGAAATGAGTATATTTCAAAGACTTGACATTTTTTCATAAATAGTTTTTATTTTTATAATGAAATCTTTACTAACAGGACTCAAAATGTGTGGTCTATACTCGCAAGCACTCAGCGAAGGCTTCTCCGAAGTTCTACAGTCATACAAACTAAATTTAATGGAAGTGGAGAGCCTGGTCATAGGCAACCACAACTACACACTATCATTTGTGTACAGTTACGTAGAGAAGTACCGAGGGTTGTTCAACACTTTGAATAAGATTATAGCTACTATCGAGCAGCGGAAATTGACCGGGTGTCAGATACTGAGTTTGCTGCATCAGTACATTTTGAATGGCAATGAAAGAGTGCATGAAGCTGTTGTAAGGTAATTTATTTTTTAATTTTGTTTTTTTTTTGCTTTTTCTTGTTCTTTCCTCAAATTGTCTTTTGAGGAAAGAACCAAATCAATCGCTGGTCGCCTCACTGAATCCGCGCCTGATTTGACTTTACAACAGTTATTTTAATTTTTCCAGAATATTCTCATGTGTCAACAAAGTATTTGTGAACCAGTTATGCACATGGCTTCTATACGGCGAACTGAAGGATCCATATCAAGAGTTCATCATACTGCACAACCAGACTCTTCATAATGCATCAGAGACTTTCCTTTCTTCTCCCACATCTGCCTGTGAAAAATCTCTTGTGACCACTGTATGTATAAAAAATGGCAATAAAAACGAGGATTCGCTTTGTTTAAATTTTAAATTGACGATCATAATTATTATTTGTGTAGTACTAGCTGTTCCCGCGACTTCCCGTGCATTTCGGAAAGCAAATTAGATTTCATGGTTTTTAATTTTTTTTCTAAAATAAAAGTAAGCTTTTAAGTTACTCCTTATACCATCAGCTGTCAGTGAAAATCCCGTCAAAATCGGTCCAACTGTTTTGGAGATTAGCTGGAATAAAGAGAATAAAAACTTTTTTGCAAAAAAAAACAACCGACTTCCAAAAACGACACTACAAAGTGAAAAATAACTTTAATTTCGGAAGTTGGTGTCGTTGGTTTCGAATTTTCATTGTTTGCCAACGACTTCCGAAATTAAAGTTATTTTTCACTTTGTAGTGTCGTTTTTGGAAGTCGGTTGTTTTTTTTTGCAAAAAAGTTTTTATTTATCACTTTTAAGTTGTAATTTTTACCAGTAATTTTGGTTTAAAAACTAAACTACTGAACCGTTTTTAATGAAATTTCTATGGGACCACTTCAGAAGTATCTCCTTTCGAACAAAAAAAGAATTTTGAAAATCGGTCTACAATTGGCGGAGTAATCGAGTAACAAACACACAAAAAAAAAAACATCGTCGAATTGAGAACCTCCTCCTTTTTTGAAGTCGGTTAAAAATGAAAAAAAAAATGTAAAACTTGGTAAGATATGGCAAAAGGCTTGTATGCATAAGCAGTACCAAAAATGCAAGCATTTGACATTTGATAAATGTAACTGACTTATAAAAACGCTAATGATGCGATGCGATACGTGTTTCTGTGACAAGAAATTTTCTTCTATCTAATTTTTCTTTTCTTACAGCTTCAAGATACATCTTTAGAATGTGGATACGCCCTCAACACAAGCATGATCCCATATTTTGTGCCTCTCTCCCTCGCCCAAGAGATATTATTTATTGGCAAGACTATCATCCTATTTGGTTTTGACCCTAAAAAGGTTAAGAAAAGTAGTTCATTTGTCGCCAACAGGACTTTGATGCCTTTGCAGAAATTAGGGGTGGAATCTAGGAGGTAATTTTATGCCTGTTTTCACTAACACTAGGAGACAACTAAATGAATTTGGAATTGGATTTTCAACTTTCAATGCTGAAATTATCATGCCTTGCCCATCATGTCATGTTTAATGTTTATATTTTTAGATTCACAATTTGGGACGACAAAGAAGCTGAGTTCCATGAGAAGTTGCAGAAACTGAAGAATCCTGAAGTGTTTGAAGTTTGCAATCTTAGAGGAGTTATCAGAGAAATAAAAGAATGTGTTACTAAAGTATGTAAGAATAAGAAGCATTATTGTCTGGCAAATACACTCCGACAACTCTCTTGGATGTGTCCACACTGCATCACTCTTATACCTATTTCAACAACAGTTGTTGAATAAGTCTGTTACTTGATTCAGATAGGCTTCATTTATGTTTCTATTCATGGTTGTATGAGGGACAGGGTGTAGAGTTTACTCATCCTCTGTAGAAAAGGGAGGATCCTCCAACCAGACAGGTATTGTGTCTGGTGGGCTACTGCCCGACGATTGATGTCGGGACGTTGTATTTAGTTGCGCGGTAAACTTCGCTTGCGCCATGCAGGATTATCGTGACGTCAGTGTGATGCGTAGTTCGCATGTGGCGATGTAGATGCCGCCACATTCTATTCTCTAGCTTGTTTCGTTTATCTTACAAAATCAATGTAAATACATTTTTCCAGCACCTTTGGACAGTAGCCGTAGAAGAGGCTCAACTGATCCATGAACTGCGACTAATGAAAGACTTCTACTTGCTGGGTCGCGGCGAACTATTCCTGGAGCTGTTGAGACTTACTGCGCACATGCTCAATAAACCTACTACCAGAACTTCTACAAGAGGTACATATGCTTCAATACAGTGATTAGGATACATCGGACCTGTCAATTGCATTTACTGGGCGAGATATTGCAGATTTGACTGGTAATTTTCTTGCTAAATGTGTTAAAAATACAAAAGATGTGTCATTAATGTTGAGGTAATAATTGACATGGTTACTATAATCCTACTCAATTCCAACAATCAACTCAGCGTATCGCAGTCCACTGTTGGACATGGGCCTCTCCCAGACTGCGCCACAACACCATGTCCTCCGCATTCCGCATGCAGTCTGTCCCAGTCACCTTCTTTAGGTTGTCGGTCCATCTAGCTTGGGGGCGTCCCATACTGCCGCGCTTGCCGATTCGCGGTCTCCACTGCAGCGGGCCTACTCCGAAGTGCAAAGTGCGAATGTTCGGATCGGACCGACACATGGCCGAACCGAACATTATTGAAAAATGCGAAAAAAGTTCGGATCGGCTCAGTTGGGTCGGGACCATAGTCAATATTCGAAATAGTGTAGGAGTGTAGGATCGGAACCGACCGAACCAAATAGTAACTTCTTAGCAGGACTCGTCCGCTCATCCGGCCGTCGGTCCTTCGACAAACATGGCTTTGGCAATCCACTGCCATTTAAGTTTGCTTACTCTGCAAGCTATGTCGGCAACTGCGGTTCTTTTCCTGATAATTTAATTCCTGACTATTCTACCATTCCTAGAGTATTATAATGATCAAAATCATCGTTTGGATTCACAAATTGCATGCACACGTCATCTTTTTCAGTGAATCTGTGAACAAGTCCTGGCCCTGATCTTTTGTTTGTTCTGTTTGTTTTTGTGGTTATGTCGACTTACTCCTACCGACTAAAACAAATCAAATCAAATCAAACTTTATTTGTGAACATAGGTATTACAATAAAGGTGTTATGTATACAATACAGTTTAGTCGATCTCTATGTCCTACCAATGAAATTGGTGTACAAATCTATTCATTTTTTAGTAATAAGTCTGAATTTATACAGTAAAAAGTCAAGTTCAAGTAAATAATGTCAATTAAATCAAAATAGGAAAAAAAAACCCCACTGTCCCTTCTAAAAAATACTTAAACAATAAGAAATCAAGTCCTTATCATTATAATTGTTATTTCCAGATATGAACCACGCGTTCCAGTTAGCCGCAAGAGCGGTATTCCTAAGTAACAGTGCGGATATAGAAAAGTTTAGTTTTGAGCTACCATATGTGAAGCCTACCACTAACATTACAACTAATACTTCTGTTGAAGATGATAGCACTACTGGTATGTATAGAAAAAAAAAAAATAAAAAAAAAACAAAAATAATAATAATTTAAATAAAAATTAAAATTAAATTAATTGTAAATAATAATTTTTTTTTAAACCACCCAGAAATAGGAGCCCCGCAGAGCGGGGCTCCGTCGACCTATCTTAGCACAGGTGGTAATCAGTTACTAGTTATGTTTAATAACTACTTAGGTTACTATTACCTATAACTACGATAGAACTTACAAAGATTAAATAGTAGACCAAATAAGTTTTATATCTTTTGAGTGGTATGTCAAACGATTTTATATTTAATGTATGTTACGTCAAACGATGTTATATTTAATGTATGTTATGCTTATAAAAAATAGTTATTTTAAAATTATATCAATCGTTCATTATATTAACTAATCGCTATAATAAATAAAATTATAGGTTCCGTTGTTATATGTTGTTAATATTAGAGATTTTGTTGTTATATCATCTATTACTTACCCCCACACCACACCACCACCACACCACACCACACTACCACACCACACCGCACTCACCACCACACCACACCACCATCACCACCACCACCACACCACACCACCATCACCACCACCACCACCACACCACACCACCATCACCACCACCACAATTCGTTCGCGTGCATATGGGATTTTATAGGTTTATTTTTTTTACGCGATACCCTAATTCTTTTTCTTAAATAACAGTAGCCTAAGTTACTCCTTATAACATCAGCTATCTGCCAGTGAACGTCCAGTCAAAATCGGTCCAGCCGTTTCGGAGATTAGCCGGAACAAATAGACAGACCGACAGACAAAAAATTTTACATTGTTTTTTGTTGATAAGTAGGTACCGTATATACCTTTAGTAAAAATCTGTTATTTTTACATTAAAAACAGACACGTCAATTTTATTTATTTGTATGTATAGATTTGTCGTAACGGGTAGTCAGAAGCCCGAATGTCTGACAACCAGACTTACCAAGGGGTATTGTATTGCCCAGTAACTGGGTTGTGGCGGTGAGATAGGCAGTCGCTCCATGTAAAATACTGGTATTCAGCTGCATCCGGTGAGACTGGAAGCCGACCCCAACATAGTTGGGAAAAGGCTACGCAGATAATGATGATGTATAGATTTAATTTGTTTGCAGTAGCGGATGGCTGGTCCAGTATAATCCTGAAGTACGATTTCAAATGGCCTCTCCACCTGTTATTTACGCCTGAAGTACTGGCACGGTATAACGATATGTTTCGTCTACTGTTGCGGATCAAGAAGACTCAGCATGATCTACATGCGCTGTGGAAGACTTACAAACAGTCTGCTAGGTGAGTTAGTTTATTTAATCGCGTTTGCCGGGTCCCGCAAATATATTGTGTAGTTGGGCACACTTTATTATTTCTTAAAAGTATTTAGAACAGCATGGGACTTAAAATTGAGTTGCTCTTGAAGATTATGATATGGAGCCAGACCCAGCGGTATAATTGCGTAACACTATCAGTAGCGATGGATTTAATTTTGACAGTTCATCAACATTCATTGCGTTATTTACGTTGTTGAGCAGACACATTTTTGGAACATAAGAAGCAATATCTTTCAAAATGATTCAGATTGACATTAATAGAGTGTTAAGTGTTACGCAATTTTGGTGCTGAACTTTTCATCATGGCCACTCAAATAGCAGACGTCGTTACGTTCAATTTTGTAATGTAAAGCTGGACTTAGTATGGAGGGGTCCGTGGCTAAATAATAACAGCCGCGCAGGTTGATCGATAATGTTAAGCTACGCTTGCCGTGGTTGGTCCGGACCACGATAACAATCATAATAAAGACATACCGAGACCCCTCCGTGGCTCGGAAAGCACGTTAAGTCGTTGGTCCTGTCATTCGTGGATTGACAGTCGTTAGTCAGGAGCCCGAAAGTCTGACAAACAGTCTTACCAAGGGGTATCGTATTACCCAGTAACTGGGTTGTGGATGTCAGATAGGCATCCGGTTAGACTGGAAGCCAACCCCAACATATGTTGTTGGGAAAAGGCTAGGCAGATGAGATGAGCTGGACTCATGTGCCTAGCTGTGCCATAATCTTATTAAGTTATCTTGAATTTCCAATCTGGAATCATCAAACTTGAAAACTCATCAGGAAAAAACTATTTGAAATCAGCTCAACTACATATACCGTCTCAGTTTCCTGCTAAATCTAATGTTCATATTTATTGTTTCGTTTTTCAGTTTCGCAATGTGCCAACTGCACAACAAGTTAATGTTCCTGATGGACAACCTACAACACTACATGCAAGCCGACGTGCTGGAGACAAACTTCTCTCGGCTCATGGAGGCGGTGTACAAGACCAATGACTTCGAGAAACTTAAGAAGGCGCATGCTACGTTCCTCGCTGATATACTGAGCCAGTCGTTTTTGACTGTTACTTCTGTAAGTTGTTTTTATACTGTTCCGCTGAGATTGGTCGCCAGGACCGGAATTCGATCTGCAGGACTTTTGTTTCATTGCGTCTTGAAGGTTTTGTCATCCAAGGTAATTTTGTGCTTATTGTTATTGACATTGAAAATAAGTAATGTACTATATTTAGTGCTTACTGTACGTCTTTTTATACTTGCAGTCTGTGGGTTCATTATACTCAAAAATCATACGGCGCCCTTCGCATCCAGTATAATAATGCATTCAGGGTGTTGATGGGGTTGCCCCGGTACTGCAGCGCACCAGGGATGTTTGCTGAAGCTCACGTGGACTGTTTTTACACCGTGATGCGGAAGCGGTGCGCATCCTTGGTCCGTAGGGTGCGGGGCAGCGCCAACAGCATCCTGTCTATGATAGCGAGCAGGCTTGACTGTGCGTTTGTGAACCACTGCTGCAGGGTTTCGGCTGGGCCTGTCACCGTGCAGCAGTGATGTCACAATCTGTTTTTCTGTTTTTGGTTTTGTTTTGTAAGTGTATTACTAACATAGGTCGTAAGTATATTGTTACTAACACTATGAGTCTTGTTACTTGAAATAAAATTATTATTATTATTAGTATTATTAATGCAAACTTGTTTTAAAATCACGTAGTCTTACATACAGCAGCAAATCAGCTTGGGTGTATGATACACCCAATTTCGCTTACTAAGTTAAAAGCATTATTTATTTTTCTATAAATTTACACACAAAAGCTGGTTCTCTTATCTATCAATATATAAATAATTCTATTTGTTTCGATTTTCGTGGATTTTACAGTAGTTTTATCTCACGAAGCGACGCGCGTTTTACATGTGGTAACCAAGTGTACCAACACTCTGTGAATGTGTGCGTGAAGATGAGTAGCGTCAGCACATAACACACACACACACACTTCCGACTTCGCCATTGTCTCGGATGGTACCGAGAGCTCCTGCGCTTACACACACATTCACAGAGTGTTGGTACATTTGGTAACCACAAATAAAGCGCGCGTCGCTTCTCGAGATAAAAATACTATACGATCCCGAGTCTCCAAGTAATGGTATGGTGATAAAAAGTATCCTATAATTATATCTGTTATAATTATAGGATACTTTTCAATTTGGTTTGGACATAAGACACTAGTTTAACTAGAGATTCATAAATTACATTGTTTTCAAATAATGAATGAGTGTTCTGCACTATGTTCCAGGCTTGTGACAGCGACACTTCGTGCGACACGACTGACTCGCTGAACAACCCGGTGTTCTGCAACATTATGGAACTGCTGAAGCTCTGCCACTCTTTCTGCGGGATGAACGACAATGTCGCCGATAGAGAGGCCGAGGATTATTATATCAGAGGATATTCTGAACGGTTAGCAGTCATTACGTTACCGTGACTGATTTGGAAATCTCTAAATAGACTTCCAACTCAAGTCATCCACAGTAAAGACAATCTCAACAGACGTGGGTTCACGGACGGCTCAGATCTCGCGTGCGCACGCGGCACCTCCCCACCGACAGTGTCTCACATTCCATCCTGCGCCGCTTACTACTGGACGATCTCTTAACTGCGTCAGTGAGCGGAGTTCGCGCAGCTGAATTTTGGGTCCAAAGATATTTCAACTTTTTGCCATTGATCTACGCTAAGAAGAAGTAGGTATTCATTAATTATTTTAATGTACCTAATATTGGTCAAGGATAGAGTTACCCATTAACTGGGTTGTGAAGGTCAGACAGGCAGTCGCTCCATGTAAAATACTGATATTCAGCTAGACTAGAGAGCATCCGGTTAGACTGGAAGCCAACCCCAACATAGTTGGGAAAAGGTTAGGTAGATGACGATTGATCAAGGATAGAAAAAAACCCTGATCTGATTTTGTAATATTTCAGGTTCAGTAAGCTAGTGAAGCAGTTGATGCAGCTTCTAGTTTCTCTTCGCGACCGTCCCTGCGGCGTCTACCTAGCTCGCCTTCTGATGAGGCTCGACTATAACCGCTGGCTCAGCGGAGAAGCGCAGCTCACCCAGTCTGTAACTAACATGTTACGATGCTGATGAAGACTTGAGATGGTAGAGAAAACCTGGAAATAAGTCGGTATGGGGATCAATGGTCGTCAAAAAGGCCTGTGCCTACAGTAGCACAAAATCAAGGCTGGTTATAGAGGAGCTTTTAAAACTGATACCGGTGCAGCACCTCTTTAATAATGATAATACCTAGTCTATTAAAATTTGATGTTATTTCAAGTTAAACAAATATCAACGTTATTTTAATGTTAACTAAGTTGATTTCAGAGTGACAATGGTATAAAAATGTTTGAAGTTATAACGTAAACTGAACTTTATTGTGTAGGAATTAAAGTTATTTTTCCATAAACTCATATTTGTTTACATACGTGCTCATACAGACACGCGACACGCGTTGATGACCGACGCAACTGCATCCGTCGACAACATGCCGCTCGTGTATTTGAGCACGGTGCTCAAATACACGAGCGGCATGTTGTCGCCGGCTACAGTTGCCTCTGTACACTAACTACGCAAGGCTGGAGGTAACTCGATTAATGTTACAAATACGCGTCACGAATACATGATATATTTCAAATGTGATTGTGTATTATCTAACAATAACACATGAAGTAATTTGATCTAACTCTCGAATAATATTACATGATTTTATATTTAATTTGTTATCTTTATAAATAAAACCACAATACTCGCAATATTATATGTATCTTATTTATCATCATCACCATCATCATCATCGTCAATTTCTTCATCCTGTAGAACAGTGGTACCATTTTCTTTAGTGTTTTGGTTTAAAGCATGTTCAGCATGTTGCATCATGAAGGTTTTAGTTAGTATACACTTGGTCATGTGGCAGGAACAAGGGAGTGGGTGTTCAACTTCATCTGGATCTAACATGGTCATTTGTAAGTTGTACCTGTAACAATAAAAAAAAAAAATAGTAAGCCCACAGATGGAGTGGGATTTTATCGCGCATTGGATTTTCAACTCTCGATGTTGAGCAGAGCGTTGGGAATCGAACAGAGCACGTCAAAAAAAAAACAGTTGGATTTTCAGCTCTCGGCGCTAAGCAGTACGAAAAAACGCGCCCTTACGGAACTGGGTTATCTATATCTATACTTATAATAAATCTGTAGAAGTGAAAATTCTGTACATTGAAAATATCAAAAAAATAATTTACAGGGGGTGTTACTAGACCGACACCGAACCCAAAAATGTGATTAAAAAAATTTTTGTCTGTCTGTCTGTCTGTCGGTCTGTCTGTCTGTCTGTTTGTTCAGGCATCACGCAAAAACTACCGGTTCGATTACGATGAAACTTGGTATAATTATTCTTTAATATCCTGGGCACCACACTGGGTACTTTTTATCCCGGAAAAGTATATACAATAAAAAACAAACTTAATTTTGCGGTTCGATCCCTATACCCGATTACCACTGTCTGTACTGTACCAACCGCAAATACTAAGTTTGTCGTAGGTTGGGTCACCCGCAGTGGAGTTCATTTTTATTCCTTTTAGTTTTTAGAGTTATTTAGGTTTATTTTTATATGAGTCGTAGGTATAGATTTTAATTTTAAAGTATAGGTAGTATATTTGATAGTGTACGTAGTGACCGTAGGTTATTTTATAATACTGTTAGGTAGGATTAGTCATTCGTATAGATATTAGTTTTTAGGGATTTTGCTTATTTATTGAGTTTAGATTAGCTATCATCAGAAATAGGTTTATTTAGGTAGGTATTTAATTTTCTGTTATTGAGTTTTTTTTTTAATTAGGTAGGTACTTAGGTAAAGATATCATATAGGTACCCTCTTAATCACCACTAATGAGACACAATTGGTTTTCTACTGTAATTAGCCACAAAGGGCCCGCGAGATAGATGGCATTCTGGGGAAGCACATACATTTTATCCTGTTAGCACGTTCCCGTGGGATAACTTCCGACATCCACGCGGGCGAAGCCGCGGGCAGAAGCTATGAAGGAATAAACTTGGTTATGAAGGAATAAACTGGGTTATGAAGGAATAAATTGGGTTATGAAGGAATTGAAATAAGATGATGACTGTGACAAAACTTTGAGTGTTGGTATTAAAAAATAACACCTGGCAATTTGATTTGTATCTTAGTCAACAACATTTAGAGTTGAAAAACAATGCTTTGCAGCATCATTTAAAGGTGCAGAAATGTGCTAATTTTTTTGGTTAATGTGCATTAACACAATGTGTTAATAGCCAAAAAAATTACTCGATTAACATTTACTCGATTTTGTTAGATCACATGTCATGTGATCTAACAAAATCGAGTAAATGTGTAAGCAACAGACGATCGCCATCGCATTTTCGTCGTAAATCTGTAATGCTCCGGCTACATTTTCGCGATAAGGCGAAATACACTTCGCGCGCTCTTAGTTACACAGTGAGACGTCAAGCGATGTGCGAGAGAGATATTTCGCCTTATCGCGACAACGAGGACGCCACATAAGAAGCTAACAAATCTTATCGATAGTCAAAACACAGCATATGGAGATACAATAACGATCGCCAGAAATCAAGAAAATCTGAAGCTACCCCAAGATAGACTGGTCTGCCAGGGTAGCGGGATCGTCCGAAAGGGTTATGTTGGCTGAGCTTGCTTTCAATGAAACAATTGTATCATTGTAACACAGTGGTTTTAATAAAAGTAGTTATAAGATGACTGGTAGATATAAGATGACTTAACATAACCGTAGCTAGGCAACAACAACATAAGATGATTAGATACTTCTAGAACATTACATTAAAACCTTCATGGTTCAACACCCCCACTTAATCCACTATGTTGTGTGCAGAACACATGTTTCTGCTTACCAACTCCCTTAGTCATCATATCAGCAGGCATAAGGGTAGTCTCACAATATTCAACACAAATAACCCTTTGCTCTGCTAGCTCTCTAATGAAATGATATCTTATATGTTTGGAACGTTTTCCAATAGTAGGAGAATAAACTAGTTTACTGGCACTTTGGCTATCACTAAAAATAGTAACAGTAGTGTTATAGCCAGTCAGTTCAGAATATAATCCGTTAACTGATATCACTTCCTTAGCGGCCTCACAGATTGCGATGTACTCAGCTTCAGCAGTACTTAACGAAACACAACGCTGTTTCGAGGACTGCCAAGACACCGCAGCACCACCGAAAATAAGGGAATAACCAGAGAAAGATTTCCCATCAGGCCCATTTCCCCAATCTGCATCTGCATAGGCAACTAAAGGCTTATTACATTTTTTCTAACACAGCGATAGATCCGCTGTCCCCTTTAAATACCTAAGCACACGTTTCAGTGCCGCCATGTGAGTAGAATCGTTGCAGTTATTAAATTGACTCAGCATCGTAACTGCATACGATATATCAGGTCTTGTACAACATGATGAACGCTCAGGTTCTTCTCAACTGCCAACGTGCTAGTAGAAGACGAATCGACGACATTTTGACTACCGGTGCATATGTTTCAAAATAGTCTTCACCAGGTTTTTGCGAATAACCCTTAGCAACCAGCCTGGCCTTATGGCGATGGGTGCTGCCATCCGCTCCAATCTTTAACTTGAAGACCCATTTTGTTTTAATAACATTAGCGTCTAACGGTCGATCAACTAATTCCCAGGTTTTATTCACCTTCAAGGAATTCAACTCGTCCTTCATCGCTTCCAACCAAAACTTCTTGTCAGAACGTTCCATAGCATCCTTAACAGAAATAGGATCAGGACCTTCTGACACATGGAAATTATACACCATGTCTTTTTCCCGCTTCGGAACCCTATTTCGAGCAGGGTACCGTCTCGAACTTTGCAAGTCTTCTGCCACAGGACGCTCTAAGTCGACAGAATCTGAACTTGGCAAATTCTCAACGTCAATAGAGTCATAAAAATTTTCTCCAGAATCCGATCTCGTCAGTGAACTAGCCCTCGCTGTACTAGATGCACTTCCAGATTCTTCTTCATTCGAACTAGCCACCGGAACCCCCACTGCAACAGGACTAGCAATACTTGGCACCTCTGGTTGAGTAGTGGAACAACTAACTCCTGGAATGTCATACTGTAAACCTATGACCACAGCATCCTTATTAGAAACAGGAACAGCAGCTTCTTGTTTTTCTTTAATAACCATGGGAACATTTTCCATAAAAGTAGCATCTCGAGCGATGACAATCCTCGTTGGATCATCCTTCAAATTTATAAATCGGTACGCCTTCGAATTGGTCGAATACCCAGTCATTATCATTTGAATCGTTTTAGGATCAAACTTCTTGCGACTATGATCCTTTACCAGAACCTGAGCTCTACATCCGAATATTTTCAGATTCGATAGATCGACTCTCTCTCCTGTAAAAACCTCCTCTGGAACTTTATCCTTAAGGGCCATTGTTGGAGATCGGTTCTTCAGGTACACGGCACAACCAACAGCTTCGCCCCAGAATCTCTTGTCCAAACCAGCCTCATGCACCATACATCTAGCCTTCTCAGTTATTGTGCGGATTGTTCTTTCCGCCACTCCATTCTGTTGAGGAGTGTAAGGTACTGATCTCTGGTGTTGGATCCCCTGTTTCTTCAGGAAACTCTGAAATACTGTATTGGTAAATTCTGTGCCATTATCGCTACGAAATTTCTTTATTTTCTTTCCCGTCTGATTTTCAACTAGTGCCTTGAATTCCATGAATTTAGCGAAAACTTCGGTCTTGGATTTCAACAAATAGCCAAATGTTTTTCGGCTGAAGTCATCCACAAAAATCAGGTAGTACCTGTTACCTCCCCAGGACTCCACTTCCATAGGGCCTGCTAAATCCGAATGCACGAGTTCAAGAAAGTCTTTTGCTCTCTTACTTTTACCTTTTGGAAACATTTTGACGCACTCCTTCCCTTTACAGCAACCTTCACAAGGTTCCGTGCTCACCTCTTTAAAAGTCAGCCCATCTGCCAAACTTTTTAACTTCACCATCAGAGCTCCACTCAGGTGACCTAGTCTTCTGTGCCACAAATCAAAACTAGCACGAGAAGATTCTTCTGGAGGACACGTCAGAACCATTGCTGCTTCTTTACCTAAAACATATAACCCTTGTTTCAGTGGTGCTGTCAATACTGGCTTTCCAATTACTTTTACCTTGTAATCCTTTTGGTAAACCTTACAACAAGTCTCATCAAAA
This sequence comes from Apamea sordens, assembly GCA_945859715.1. NCBI lineage: Eukaryota > Metazoa > Arthropoda > Insecta > Lepidoptera > Noctuidae > Apamea > Apamea sordens. The sequence continues at coordinate 8,033,391 of OX244002.1, forward strand.
ACAACAGTGCAACCCTTAGCACACATTTTGCTAACGGACAGCAAGTTTGTCGTCAAACCTGGAAGCATAAGTACATCTTCGAACCTCACAGAGCGCCCCATGACATACACATCCCCTTGTTCACTAGATACAATTTTAGTATTATTCGCGGTCGTCACTAGCTTAGAAAAAGTGGACTGTCTATCTTCTAGAATATGCACGTCAGACGTCATGTGTGATGTAGCTCCGGAATCTACGACCCAATGGCCCTCACCAACCGTCATCGATCGAGCGGCCATTAGACCCGAGGTCTCTTTACTGCCTTTGTTGTCTTCAGATTTGTTTCCTGATTTACGACGTTGACACTGCCATTTATAATGCCCTTTCTTCTTACACAAATGGCATATAACTCCCTTTTTGGAGTTTGACATCAGTGCCGTTGCCGTGTCATCTTCTACCGTGTTCATTGAGCTGCTTTTCCTCAAGCTTTCTTTGAGCAACGCTGCCTGCACACACTCTGTTGTAATCTTCATGCTTGAATGCTCCAATGTCATCACCAGAGGATTGTATGCATCAGTTAAACCGGCCAACATAATGATCCCAAGAAATTCATCATCCAGACCTGCCTTTATGCTAAGTAATGACTGGTTGGTTGACAGGATGTCATTGAGATATTCCTCCATTGACGAAAACATTGTCAATTTGGCGTTGAATAATTTCCGCAACAGATACAGCCGTCGCAGTAACCCGCCGTCAGCATAAGATTTTTGCAACGCTTGCCAAGTATCTCTCGCTGTCTTGAGATGCATGAGCATAGGATAAATATTTTCCTTGCACATGAGGCAGATTTTACTCCGAGCTTTGGCATCCTTTCTTTTAGCCTCCGCAGAGTCTGCCACAAAATCATCATTCACACACTCCCATAGTTCAAGGTCGGTGAGGAACATTTCCATGGCAAAAGCCCACGTACCATAATTGGCTTGGCCTGCCAATCTCTCAACACTTTTTACAACAGCTTGTTCCATATTCGAAACTGAGATACTCCTTTTATTTTGCTCAGATATTACACCAGATCACGTCTGGGCCCATAACCTGTTGGCTGAGCTTGCTTTCAATGAAACAATTGTATCATTGTAACACAGTGGTTTTAATAAAAGTAGTTATAAGATGACTGGTAGATATAAGATGACTTAACATAACCGTAGCTAGGCAACAACAACATAAGATGATTAGATACTTCTAGAACATTACATTAAAACCTTCATGGTTCAACAGGTTACCGCTGCCCTGCAACATAAAGGGCTAAGGAAGGAACACGGGTGGGTTTTAGTCAGTAAGAGTCTGACACTCCCTCCTGCTCCACCCAGAGCGGGAGGAGTCATTTGATGATTTCCCATCCTCAAAAAAAAAAAAAAAGATAGACTGGTAAGACAAAAGCAAGCATAAAACATATTAATAAAAGCCCACCTTCTGCTTGTAACCTCTGCCCTGTTCATATCCAACTGGAAGGCGATCGGTTCTCCAGCTTCCACCTCCTGCTGCTGCGGCAACACTATAACCGTTTGTTTCCAATGTGTGGCCGCACTCTGTGGACTTGTGTCCAGAACTGTGTGACCGTCTCCTGTAGTGTTAGGAAGCTGGGGGAAATTACACTCGAACCATATGCACAGGCCTTGGTAGTTACAATTTTTGTTTGCACCTGGAATTGAAAAGAAAAAATATATGTTTTCTTTTCTCATACCTGCAGAGTGCAGACAGTGTGGTAGTATATAAATTATTATTTTTATGTTAATTTTTGTCATACTGATGGATGATGCATTTTGTAATTGAGATTTCATTTCTGAAGTCTGTAGGAATAATCTCAAATTCTGTACTCTATAATTCCAACTTTACCATTCCCTTTAATATCTGTCTTAATTTTAATATTAAAGCATTTTTCAGTTTTTTTCTTAGTCTGATGATTTCATGGAGAGGGAAACAAAATATCTCATAGTGAAACAGCATTTTTATATTTTCCACAAAACTCAATCATTATTTTTTCAAAACAATACACAACAGTCTGGGTACAAGACAGTAAAATTTACACTGAAGCACAATAATTTAATAACTTTATTTGAATTCTCATAATTTTAATAATTTGTTTGCTTTTGTTGATGTATTTTGACTGACAGTTATTTTTTTTTTATTGGTCACTTGACAGGATTGTGCTGACCCATGTTTAGCATACTATGTAGTGATGTGCAATTTGGTAATAATACTAATAAGAGATGAGACACAAAACCCAACTTTAAAAAAAGTGTTGTTCAAAAGAGGTTGCACCTTTTGGTATGCTATGATGATAAATGATTTTATTTTTGTAAGTAGGTTTGTATAAACACTTTTACACGTCAAACATATTTTAAAACTAGATGAGGTCGGCATTTCCTATCTGACTAGTCTGAGAAGAAAGGCCGAAACAAACTCAGACGTCACAGTCTCTTTTAAAGTCCAGACATAATCTTGGTCAGATCATGTGAAGACCATGTAGATTAATGTCTGAGATGGTTTTTTTGAGGAAAGAACCAAACAGTTTGAGAGGACCTTTCCAGTCAGTGCACGCATTTGTCAGAAATCGTGCAGCTCAACACAACGATGATAGTACACTTACCAACAACATGTTGTATGCTGTACGAATTTAAATCATGTGGTTCATCCTCTCTTAAGTTGACCCAGCAGAGGGCTACTTCAGTTCCCAGCAGGTCATCAGGTTTTATGGTAAGGATCTCTGGCTTACTGCCTTTACTGGCCCTTAGCTCTCTGGCAAATGATGACATGGATACGCCATGTAAGCTGTCCCAATTGTTGTATAGTGATGGTACACTGGAAAACAATAGATAAATTATTGTATGAGGAGTTGAGGTATAATGCTTGATCATCATCAGCCTATAGCAGTCCACTGCTGGACATAGGCCTCTCCTATTGCACAACATTCAACTCGATTTTCGGTAACTCTCATCTTGCTGCTATCAGCCATCCTGCGAAGATTGTCGCTAGCCTGAGGGTGTCCTGTATTTTTAATGCTGGATGCTAGCCACCAATGTTGCAACCAATGACACTTAAAAACCATAGATGTTTTATTGTTATTCATCTGGGGGATTTAGTGTCCCACAGTGTTAATAACCATACTTTATACATTAATTTGGATTAATTAAAAAGTTCACATATTCATTACCCTTCTTATTATTGAAAGAATGCTGAATTGCTGATGCAATCATCAAATAATTTTTATTGTGGAATAACGTAGGTAATAGAGGACGACACGGTTGGCGCAGTGGCTGAGCGATCGACTGCTGCGCTGCGTGTCGTGGGTTCGATTCCCGCACGGAACAAATATTTGTATTGCCTACAGGTAATTGTTCCGGGTCTGGCTGTTTGTGTATGTGAGTTTAAATGTTTGTAAACGCACCCACGATACAGGAGTAATTCCTAGTGTGGGGTAGTTTTTTCAAAAAAAAAAGAAAAAAACCGGCCAAGTGCGAGTCGGACTCGCGCACGAAGGGTTCCGTATCATTATCTATAAAAATCACGTCTGTTGTATGGGAGCCCCCCTTAAATATTTATTTTATTTTAATTTAATTATTTATTATTAAAGTAAAAATACAACTGAGTATTTGGTGAATATTTCAAGTGCCTACCTGTTGCCATTATTTATATCGAGCAAAAAATTGCAAATAAATCGCGTTTGTTGTATGGGAGCCCCTCTTAAATATTTATTTTATTTTGTTTTTAGTATTTGTTGTTATAGCGGCAACAGAAATACAATATTTGTGAAAATTCAACTGTCTAGCTATCGAGGTTCTTGAGATACAGCCTGGTGATAGACAGCGAAGTCTTAGTAATAGGGTCCCGTTTTTAACCCTCTGGGTATGGAACCCTAAAATAGAAGAGGGGTGTCTTACCGACATGGGGCAATATAAATAGTAGCACTCTCAGGGAATATTTCTCCTCCATCTTTGAGGAACCGGTCTCTGGCAAACAGGACCGAGTCTAACATACCCTCGTGGAGTAGGTAGAAGCCCATCCACTCTGATACTATTGCATCTACTTTCATGTAGTTAGGTAAAACTACATCCTCTACTCTGCTGTGAATTACCTGAAAATTGTACAAGCATTTAGTCAACTTATACTTAAATTTAAACACTACAAAAAATATTGCTGCACTTCTGCAGCAGTTATATAAATTTAGCTCGGTATATTAGCAATAGAATAATACTGAACAAATTTTGCTTAAGTTTTAAACCATGTACAAAGTCCGATTCAAACTTTATGGTGAATCTGAAGTTACACTACTCGCTGTACAGTACCGCACCTCTCGCCCCCGCTGACACGTGAGTTTATTACTGCGCAGCGACAGCGACTCATGTTCCGAGCCGCCATGAAGTAAGATTCGTGCTTGTATTATTAGTGACAAAAATAAGAATTTAGTCTCATAATTTTTTTACCTCTATAACATTTTCAAACTTGTTTTCCTTCACTATTTCCTTAGCTAAATTCGCCAAATTACTGGCTTCAACAGCAAATACTTTTTTAGCACCAGCTTGAGCACAAAATATGGACAAAATTCCTGTTCCACATCCAACATCCATTACAACTTTGTCTTTAAAGTATGCCTTGTTATTTAAAATTGCATTCTTATAAGCTAGGGTTCTTGGCTCATCTTCAAGCATTAACTTATGCACCTAAAACAAAAATTTTATGAATATCACACACAGTTTTAGATTTAATAATATTTGTGATTATCCTGTTGTATTACTTCTAAGTCTTCATAGCTTGAAAAATATTGCGCTGAATCCACTTCCATTATATAATTATTATTATTATAGAGATTGCTTTAATTATATGGAATAAACAATAAAAAACAACAAAAACGATTCTTTGATAAACACGATACCTAACCTATAAAAATTAATCAAAACATTGAACAGTGTTGACTGCTCATTGAAAAGATTTCCCCAAAGATGAAAAATAGGAAGTGTACGATTTCCCTTTTTTGATGTGAAACTCACTCACTCACTCTTTCACTACGCTGAGCTCGTATACCTATAGGTAGTCGTATTTTTTCTATAGAAAATAGTTGCGATGATTCACATCTGCCAGGCGTCCCGCCACGGCAAACTTCAATTTTTCCTAATATGTCTACATACCTAACATTACTAAGAATTTTTTCTGTTCTCAGTTTTGGCATAGCATAATTTTATTGTTGTAATAGTGTGAATGTGGATTGAGCTTGTTATATTATAAAATACCAAGTTTTTTAAATTACCGTTTACCGTTTATTCTAGGTAAAGTTTTATTAGCTGGCAACATATAAACACCCTGTTCCACGAATACAGAGTATCAGAAATAAATAAAATACCAATATACGACACGCAGAAATCGACTAATACCGTTGATTTTTTATTTTCGTAGTTAAACAAAAACAAGTAACCCTTATATTTCGCTTAGTATGTACGGTCACCAAAGGAGATAAGTAACTAGGGTTGTCGGATATAGTTGAAGTTTAGTAAGAAATTGATGGATGTATTCGAATAAAATTTAATTTAATTAATAGAAAGCAAACAGTTCTCATCATTCGAAAACATTCATCATTCAAATATATATCCGACGACCTTGGTTATTTATCTGTTTTGGTGACTGTGCGTCCGTCTGTTTTTCCGCGGTTTAACTCAGAGACCCTTGATACATAAAAGCTGTGCCCTTGGCAATACATACTAAAATGTTTGGTCAGTGGGTCAACGGGGTCAGCGATATTTTTTGAAAGGATCGTATGGCATTTATACGTATGGGGTATTGTTGGATCTCATAATTATAAGGATAATAAGGGAATAAAGGTGAATTCAATACTTATGCGACTATGATATTCAATCAATAGTTTGGGTTATATCCGCAGAAATAACTTAGTTTTTCATAATTCTTTCGAAAAATACTATGAAAATATTCTAAATACTTATTTTCGCGGTCGATAAAAACTATATTATTATTGTGCAAGCGCAAATATTCATATTATTCATCCCAACCATAAAACTCTTCACTCTGTGCGTGGTCCGACCATAGACTATTATATGGTCCGACATCATTGACATAGAAAAGTATGGACTGGAAATACCTACAAAAAAAGGGTGCATACCTACAACTCATCTTGTCGCATAAAATGGCTGCCATTGCTAGGGTTGTGTCAATCAAGGAATAAATATCTCGTTGTTACTATAACGAGTAACGATACTATATACGAGTTTTACTAGTTATCACGTTTGGATCACGATGGATTTTGGTGCTGTGAAGTGTGAACCACAGGCCGGACCTAGCTAGGTCACTCGGACCGAATAAGACGCAAGATTATTTATGTTAACATCGCAGAATATAACGGATATCGTTTCAGCGGAGGAACTAGTTTCGGAAACTATTATGGTAAGTCGGCAACGGTACAACACTATTCCATTATGACATCTGTTTGTAAACAAACGAATGAATTAACAAATATAATAAAAAGGCCTGTTATATGGAAATGAAACCAAATATCAATACTTTAGCCATAAATTCATGATCGCGTCACAATTGTATCATCGATTGTGTATTATTGTATGTATTAATGCATGAAAACCGGCTACTAACCTGTGCAAAGACAATTGAGGCTGATTTTCATTCTTTCTTGCACCACACTTCACAATACAACACACAGGCATGTTGAACTTCTGTTTTCCAACATTTACATGCAGTTTTAAAAGACAAAATCCTCGTAATTTTCTCGCAAATCTCAATAATACAAAAAACAAACAACCATTTGACAGCCAAACTACCATGAAACTAGTAGCATAAGATGGCTGCTACGGCACTTACCTACAACTGTCACTACGTCAAGACAAAATGTTGCCATAATTAGCAACAACTTAAAATATAGTTGTCTCTTTTATCAAATAAGATTATCTCACTAGAAAGAATGAGACGTACCGATATTTAAAATTCTCAATCATATTTCACTCATATTTGTATAAGCAAATGTATGTATAGAATAACGCGGCATCTCCATGTTTTTTCCTATCTCAATGTCCGACATGCACTTGGCCGGTTTTTACTCTGTGCCACGAAATTGACATTATTGATTATTGACACAATATTTTTTTTTAATCTGCTTCCGTTTCGTACGAGTACGTGCGTTGTTATATTTCAGAATTTAGTAAAAATTAAGATTTTCTGCAGATAATGATTTCTAATTAATTTAAATACAACCTAAAACTTTAATTATTGTGACAAAATGGCTAAGGAAGGAGATATGTCACTGTTCAATGATGTCTTAGAGCCATTTAGACGAGTAATAAATACGGACCCGCCGAAAGACAAATTGTCGTCTACTACCAAACTGAATTTTTCTGATAGTAATCAATCTCTGAAAGAAGGTAATATTTTAAATAGTGTCTTATGCCTTACGGCAGCCATATTTCTTTAAGAATTTTGTTTTGATTGAGAAAATATTTGCAGGGATCAGTAACCTCCTGTCGCTTGGTAAAAGGAAGTCCAGTATTTGCACGAACGATGTCTGTACGCCTGAGAAACGTATCCGGACGGAGTCGGCCTCCACGCCAGCGTCTGCACCGCCTTCTCCGTGGGAGGCGAAGAGGCTGAAGATAGATCTCATAGCTGCTAGAGCTCAGGTAAACACTATATTTTGATTTGATTTGACTTTCTCTACTTGATTAAGGGCTGAATTTTCAATAGTCAGATATCTCATAACTGAAGGGTAACCAGTTTGACAGCGTTTTTATAGAAAACATGTCAAACTGTCATATTTATTCTTCAGAAAAAAGTTATCGACTATTGACAAATCAGCCTTTAATTAATGTCACCCATAGGCATGTAAATGTAATAATCTTATCTTATTAGTGTTCTAATAGCTAATTGAATACTCTTCAATGCTCCACAGCCTGTTATGTTTTCATTCTTTGGTGAAAAACTATAAAACTTTATATCCAACTATATCAACTTTAATTTGTTGTCTCTGAGAATGGCCTGTTCCCAGCTCTATTACTGCTATAGCCTAAGCCTTACAAAAATGTAGAATATAATAATTAGATGCCCATTGTCACCCTTTGTAAAATTTCTATATTTGAATACTCTTTATTATACATACATCATATAAATCAAAATCATATAATTCTTTCATATAAATTACAGACAGAAATATAGAATATTTACACAGTATAAATTACTATGGTGCCCACCGATGTCCCTGCCACCTTGTAAAAATGACAATATAATTATACTTTAGTTTAATGGAATACTATTAACACCATTAACTAATGTATTACATATATGTTATTAGTTATAGGGACATAGGCAGTCAACATGTTACCATGGATTTAGAACATGATTCTGACCTGGCTGACATTGAACATGTTTGTGGGTTATTAAAAAAAAATGCTATTCCATACATTTTGACTAAGTAGGTATTGCACTTTTCTATGACACAGCTGATTGTTTTTTTTGATAACCGACGAAAAATATCTAGAATCATGTGCTGAATTCATGGTTACAGTTTGCACGTTGCCTTTCCTTACCACTGTACATTATCTGCAACCATTAAAAAGCTTATTTTCTTTCAGATAATACAGTTAGAATCACGCGTAAACCACCAGCACACAATTCGCAAGGAGATGCAGATCTTATTTGAAGAGGAGAAAGGGTCTCTAATTGAACAACACAAGAGAGATGAGAGAGCTCGCTCTGAGATGGAGGACAGATTGCAGCTGATTAGGAGGAGAGAACAGGATCTGAAAGATGACTATAATCAGGTTAAAATGTTATTTATTGTTATGAGACCCTTCCGTGGCTCGGAAAGCACGTTAAGCCATTGGTTCCGGCTGGCATTTGCGGATCTTTGATAGTCGTAACAAGCTGTTAGAAGCCCGAAAGTCTAACAACCAGTCTTTCCAAGTAGTATTACGGTTACTTAAATTATCAAAGTGTACTGAAATGGTTGATTAGAAAAACGATTATATGTTAATGTCAACACATTTTATGGTAATGGCCTGTAATTTTCTTCATAAATAATAGACGCCTGTTCAGGGATTTTCATATTCAAACAATGTAATGAATGGACCTACCAAATGTTGTCAATAAATTCGCAATTAATAGCAAAGATTGCTAAAAAAAAATTCCTTTCAAATTTAATTTATTGTACCTTAAAGTATATTGCTCCACAGGTGTTTCTATCCTCATTCCCTTCGATTAACAATAGCAATAGATTAAGGATTAGGAACAAAAACACAACTTGATGTGACAAAGCTTTATATTGTTTATAATATTATTTACATACCGAGACTCCTCCGTGCCTCGGAAAGCATGTTAAGCCGTTTGTCCCGGTTGTCATTTGTGGATCTTTGACAGTCGTTATGGGTAGTCAGAAGCCCAAAAGTCTGACAACCAGTCTTACCTAGAGATATTGTATTACCCAGTAACTAGGTTCTGGAGGTCACATAGGCAGTCGCTCCATGTAAAATTCTGGTATTCAGCTGCATCTGGTTAGACTGGAAGCCGACCCCAACATAGTTAGAAAAAGGCTAGGGAGATGATGATGACCGTTTATAATATAGTATTTACTACTACTATGATTGAAAAACGTATTTTAGAATGGGTAGTAATAAAAGCTCCGAAAAAAAAATTAAATAGGAGCGTACTCAAAATATGAAATTTACTGCTTTAAATACTAACTTTTCGACAACTTATAAGCAAATACAAATAAAGAAACGACCGAATAAAATGCAGAAAATTCCGTAAAATGAATACAATATTTGCTGACGTTATACATATTTTTCCTGTTGTGTAAAGATTACAGGAAAAATAAAATGATGTCTCTAAATTGTGTGTCGCTCACTTTTTCTGAAATCATCAACAAAAATGACATTACTTCCACTATCGGTCAAATGATGGCGCTGACCTAAAACGGCAATATTCTACACCGCAGTGTTATTTATGATGGTACGGAACCCTCGGTACGTGAGTCCGACTCGCTCTTGACCGGTTTTTTTCGCTGCCGCGGCACCGCTCGCTTCGCTCGCTCGGCTCGTGCGTTAAGTGGTCACAGTTCTAACGTAACCTAACCTAGCTCTTTCGATTTAAAGAAGATAAATGCGTATTACGTTGCAAATTTCACTAAACTATAACTTTTCGGAAACTTAGTATTTTTTTTCGGAAGTTTAGTATTTTTTTGGATATTTAGTTTATTACAAAATAGGGCCTTAATACTAGGTAGGTAAAAAATATTTGGATTCTACCTGAACTGGGAATAAACCTGTATCTCAGGTATCTCACTCAAGTGCTTATACATAAGTATTATTTGAAAGTATAGAATATTTTTCGTAGAATTATAATTTGAATAAGCTTTATGTTTGTTTGTTAAATACAACATTTTTTGTCGGTTAATTTTGTATTAACTTTTCGGTAATTCATTACAGTCAACCACAGATCGCTGGAAGTGAATTTGTTTTTCGGGAGCTTTGTTATTTTCCTTTTTTAATTTTAAACAAAAATATTTATGGAAAAATTCTATGTTGCAAAATGAGATGATAACATCATTTGTGGTCATCAGAAATTTAGTACTATTGTTGATCGAAGCTCATTCCAGTGATTAATTACCTGTAATTATCTCTACAAATTCTACAATCCAGCTTATCTCAATCTAATCTCTTCGGTAAACCATCCATACCGCATACTATTTCTACTGTCTGTATCCACCCTGTGGTTATTTCACATTTAATCTCTATGCAGGTTATAAAAGAACACAAGGAGAACAAAGCAAAGTGGGACAAACAAAAGAGTGAGCTTCTGAAGCAGATAGCAGACTTGAAGGATCAACTGCTTGAATGCAATGTTAGCAGCAAAGATCAGCTATCTGAGATGAAGAAGGATATGGATGAACTACTGCAGGTAAAAATTGTGTTATAAAGCTAAGGTATTTGAAATCACCCCTTGTTATATGGATCTTTATACATAACTGGCAGAATGTGGGTGCTACTAAAGGTACCATCGCCAAAATCTATATCTGACCACCGTAACAGTTGAAACGTGTATATAAAGTAAGCTTTTGGAACGAAGTTCCTTATCGCGCGTTGCGAAAGGGGGCTAGACGGAAAAAATTAAGGCCAAAAGTTGGAACGACACTTTTTGCTATAGTTGTAAACCGTGCGGCGTGCGCGTGTTTCACTGTCTGTCTCTCTCTCTCTCTTTTATAGAAAGCAAGCCAGTTAAACTTCGTTCCATCCGGGTGTCCCTTGACACCTCTCAAGTTTTTAAAATGCTCATATGGAAATGGTCATTGGAATACTTACTAACAGTTGAAACGTGTATTAAAATAAGCGACACTCGCTTTACTTGTGGTTAACAAGTGTACAAACATGCTGTGAATGTGTGTGTAGGTTCGCTGGGTTCCGTCTGAGACAATGGCGAAGTTGGAAGTGTGTGGGTGTTATGTGCTCTCGCTTTGTCTTCACGTACACATTCACAGCGTGTTTTTACACTTGGTTAACACAAATAAAGCGCGCGTCGCTTTGTGAGATAAAAATACTATACCAGATGGCTTACAATAATTGAGTAGTAATAAAGTTCTTTGTCTAAATAGTAACAACATTATTGTATTATTTCCATTACGAAGCAGCATTACTGTGCTGATCATCATCATAATTTCATCCGAAACACGTCCACTGCTGGACGTAGACCTCCTTCCTGAGCTCAGGTTTGTGAGATAGGTGCGAGTGACATTGTAAACCCAAGAGGCACTTCCACTCGTCTCTATTTTCGATTTTAAGATGTGCGTTGCATATTTCTTTTTAATATGCAACGCACTTTCCGTCAAGCAACCCTTGGTGCATTTAGAAATCTATCACATAAAAAACCATAATAAAACATAGCGTCTTTTGTACCAAACTGCCTCATATTATGTTCTCATTTTTCCCCCTCCACAGGCTTTAGAGGGAGCTCAATCAGAAGTAGAAATGTTAAAGGCCGAAGTAGCGAGACAGACCAGTAGGGCAGAGCAGTGCACAACCTTGAGGACTCAACTGGAGAAGCAGAACTTTGAACTGCTAAGCGTCACCAACAAACTCAAGGAGTTGGAGTATGAGAGGGACTCCTTCATAGACTGGCAGCAACAGTCTAAGGTAATGGATGGATTAATAATTTACCTTTAAAGAGTAATTTTACACTAAAAAGTATCTGAAATTTTTCTAAAAATAGAGTTTCTCTTATGTCCATTAACTATAATTACGCTTGTGCTAGGAGTGAATTCACACCAATAAGGCAATGGGTTCAGCCCCGGATCTACGATTTTTTCGAACCGGGGCAAAACCTTGATAGTGGCGCCCCCTCCCTTCAGTGTTTGAGAAAAACTGTTAAAACTGCCAATGAGCATTTTTGTAACCATTTGTTAAAATAATAATCCTTTAAATTTTAAACTTTTTACTATCTAATTTATAACTAATAACTTTCATTTGTGACATAAAACAGAAACACAGAAAGAATATATAACCAGGAAAGACTACAACTATACATGGCGTGCTTTCTTTTCTGCGAAAGAATCTATTACTTCCTCAAAGTCCGTCGCATAGGCAGTTTTGTTTTCAATGGCTAGGATCGCGAGGCCAGATAGACGATCCTGACTCATTGTAGTACGTAGATAAGTTTTAATTATTTTCAATTTGCTGAAGCTTCGCTCACAGCTTGCAGATGTTGTTGGTAATGTGCAATAAATTCTTAAAGCTATACTAACATTGGGAAACGCTTCTTGCAAGTCATGCTTGTACAGAACAGATGTTGTAACAGGTCGAAGGCACTTGATTTTTCATTAATTTCATGTACTAGCTCTTTAAATACGGCAAGTTCCTGGCAAAAACTAACTGCATTCAAGTCTTTTGAATATTTTAAAGCTAGATCGGCTCCATTTTTTTGCAGATCTTCTGTCGACATAGGTATTTAAAAAGGTGTGGCCACTGAGGAAGGCGAATTTTTCATGTAGACTCTTTGCACTCTCTACTCTTATCTCAATTTTTGTTAAAATTTTGTCAAACACTACTTTTATATCTTTGGAAAATAGCCTAGACGGATCTAGCATTCTTGTTTCGTCTTCACAGATTTCGTCGCGTTATTTTTTCTTTTTGGAAATTCGTTTGTTTTTAAGAACCGGCTCAATTTCCAACTTTTCTTTACGGGTGTAGCTTCTTTAATCCAATATTCTACCGGCTTTTCTCTCATTTCTTGCAAGATCTTACCAAGGCCTGGCATTAGCGCCACAGAACGCGAAATGATAATATCCTCTTTTTGTATTTCAACGTTCACTCTATTAATGTCTCGAAGAATATTATCCCAAATTGTCAAGTTGAGGATAAATTTAAAATCCATTACCGCATGTAACAAATGACCAGCTTCGTACTTAGATTCTGCGGCTAGAGAGGATTCTTCAATTTCTTCCAGAGATTTGACAACTTCCGGTAAATTATTTAATAGAGCAGTAACAGCTTGATGTTTAGCCGACCATCTGGTTTGACTACTTCCTTTTAAGTTTTTTTTTGTACACTTTTGCATTATTTTCCACCGCGTGGTGGATCCGACAAAGAAACAATAAAGTTTTTGTACAAGCCCAAATAGGCTAACTGCTTGTCATGTTGAAGCTGCATGCACGCCAACAAGATTTAAAGAGTGCGCTAGACATGGTACAAACTCTGCCAGCTCGTTCATTTGCATTACTCTGGATTGGACTCCTTTGTATATGCCGGCCATATTGGATCCGTTGTCGTAAGATTGTCCACGACATTTTTGCACATCCAAACCATCAGCTTCTAGTTTTTCTAGAATTCGCTGCGTGATATATTCTCCAGTCTTTCCGTCGACTTCAATAAAATCAATAAAACTTTCCTTTATTTCACAACTAGTTTCTGTTATTTTGATGTATCGAATCACCTGGCTCAGTTGCTCTGTGTGAGATATATCTGGAGTGCAGTCAAACATGATTGTGAAATAGTTGGCATCCTTGATCTCATTGAAAATGGTATTTCGAACTTTGTTTGCCATTATATCGATGATTTCATTGCCATTATATTAAGATTCGATTACTTGATAAAAACCTATGAGATTGTAGGAAAAGAGGCTTAATTTGTTCGATATTTCGAATTCTTGTCTCAAGGATTTGGCGCCCCCATGAAACTGCCGCCCGGGGCAAGTGCCCCTGTTTGCCCCCCCTTAGATCCGGGGCTGAATGGGTTGATATGGAACACATTATCGACATCATACATGTATAACAACGTAATTCTCTTTTGTCTCATAAATACCAAAAAAAAAAAATCCTAACCATTCTTACTTTTAGCAATAATACAATGGTCCACCTGAAGGACTACGTGCGGAAACCAAACCTGTAACATAGAACATAGCAATAATTTGTTTTCATTGAACACTTTCCGTTTCTGCCACAGACTGCACAAAAACGCTTATGCAACATGGCGGAATTAGAAAAGGAAGTAGTACGTTTACGTTCGCAAGAGCGATTTCTACGGGACGGGATATGCAACAAACTGTTGTTGGAAGAACAAGTACACCTGTTGCAGTCCAGGGTCGATGCCTTTCAGCCTGTGCAGAATGAGCTACATGAGGCCAAGGTAAAGTGTTCTTTCCGATGTTAAAATAAGGTTTAATATTGCAATATTAGTCTGTAATGGCTTATGCTATTGACTAAACTATTTGTTGCTGATGCCACAAAGCGTGCGTGCGTGAGCGGGTGCTTTTCGTACGCCGATTTAAGGACAGTTAACGTGACGCAACTGTCAGTAAGTAGACATGGGACGACTGTACCGCGATGTAGGCACACATTTAAGAATTGACGATTTTTTATTTATGAAGTGCGATCACATTTTTTATAAAACTTGTTTTCTTCATGTTTGGTATTGGTGAAAAGAGCGAAGAAAAAGTAAAGTATGTACTGTCGCCAAAACCTATATCCGACCATTTTGAAAACAAAATCCGGTGCACATGATGACCACAGCTGTGTCTGTAAAACAAAAGAGGATCCTTTTTAGGTCGACTAATAATATGCGCTGCAAGCAGAAATAGTCCTTACGGTGGTCAGATATAGATTTTGGCGATAGTACATTGTTTTATTGGATAAATCCATGAAAAGTTTAACAGTATTGCTCTATACAGGATTAATTTTTATTCAGTGCGCAAACTTTGACAAATTAAACATAAATGAGTTTTATTAAACACCTATTTTTTATTTTGATAAGTCTTAGTACAAAAAAATAAAGATATCGCTAACGAAAGATGTCTATTTTGAAATTGATGTTATGGCCACTACGCGCCGCCCGGCGCGGCATGGCGAAGCGCTCGGTCGTTTTTCGTGCATAGGCGTGGGTAGATAGATAATTTACGTGGGTTACATACAATGTACTGATCGCTGATTTTATCAGGTTTGAATTAAACTTTTTTAAGATTAGGCCGTGATCTGAAGTTATTTGAAGAGTAATTCCAATTTTTCCTTCATACTTTCATGGGCTTAGGACCATCAAAATGCAGAAAATAACGCATTAATCAATTAAATTAAGGCACTTTTAAAAACATAATTCATTTAAAATTATTGACATTACTTAATTAATAGGTACTTCTGCATTAAGGCGTATTTAAAAATTTGGAATCAACTACTTATTTACAATAATGTTCAATCAAAAATAACCTATTCACTAAAATTGTTAATAAAAATGGTTTCTTATCCTACATGTCACTAATCACTGTATTTTAAAAATTGTTCAAAATGAAGTCCTCCTCTTTCTAGGCATAAACGTGCACGTTTAAATAAATTGTCATTTAGTTCAGAACACTAATATC
The DNA here is from genome assembly GCA_945859715.1 of Apamea sordens. Taxonomy (NCBI): domain Eukaryota; kingdom Metazoa; phylum Arthropoda; class Insecta; order Lepidoptera; family Noctuidae; genus Apamea; species Apamea sordens. Next base: position 8,049,267 of record OX244002.1, read on the forward strand.
ACTTTTCACTTCATCAAAAGCGTTAATTATCCTAAACTTTAAATCATCTAGGTTTTGGGCCTCCTCTACATACACCCGACGTTTTACTTCTCCCCAAAGAAAAAAATCGCAGGGAGTAAGATCCGGGGACCTAGCAGGCCACGGTACGGGGCCGCCACGGCCGATCCAATTTTGCCCGTATTTTTCATTCAGGTAATTCCGTACCTGTATGGCGTAATGAGGTGGAGCGCCATCGTACTGATAGAATAAATTATTGTGGTAGGACACCGGAACTTCGTCCATTAGGTTTTCAATGGTCGTTTCCAGTATTTCTAAATACCTTGACCCGGTCAAGGCACCGTCAATAAAAACGGGCCCTATTATTTTATTTTTAATCACCCCAGCCCAAACATTGGCACTAAAACGCACTTGGTGATGTGTCTCTCGCACCAAATGGGGATTGTTGAATGACCACCAATGTTCATTATGTACATTGTACAGTCCCACACGTGTGAACAATGCCTCATCCGTCCACAAGATGTTGACTTCACGGTGATTTAGGAGCCACTCGCATAAGGCTCGACGTGGTGCTGGGTCTGGGTCATGGAGCTGCTGTACGGGCTGAAAGTGGTATGGATGGAGTCCGGCTGTATTTAGCAGCTTCCATACCGCGTACTGGCTCACACCAAAGCGACGTGCCGCATCGTTGGTACTAGCTCTTGGATCTTGCTCGAAGAAATCGAAAATGGATTCTTCGATTTCGACCGCCAGTTGAGGTCTGCCAGACCCTAGTGCGTGATTTGGGGTCCTGAACTGACCGTGATCAAGCAGCCTCTGAGTGGCTGCTAAAATGGTCCTTTCATTAGGGACCGTGGGGTTAACGATACCTTGGGCTCGCATTCGAGGTATGCTCTCCCTAGCATACATTCTGCGAGCTGCTCGTAGGCTTTCACCACTTAACAAATAAACTCGCACCATCTCATAGAACTCGCGGTTACTAAAATCTGACATCATAAGTACGACACAACGCGGGGGTTGCGCACTGCGCGGGAAAGCGACTGGACGTGACGTAACGACGACCGCGCACACGCATGCGACGAGCAAACTGACGAGCGGCCGGCCGGCCGCCGCCGCCTGGCGCCCCCCTGCCGCCCGGAAGGGGGTTTTACCCCCTCTCCAACATCACTCGTAAGCCGCACAGCGCCCGCGCTCATTGATATTATTACGAATAGATAGTGTCCATATTTTACTGATTTAAAGTCGGATAAAAAAATATAAAAAAGTTTTGAACAAATAATGGAAATGTGTTCTATTACTGATACTGAACCACCAAAATTTTTTTGCGCATTGCTTAAAAAATATTCCTGTATAACACATCAGCATAATATGCATTATGCTGATGTATTTTTATTATTTATTTATTTAAATTACAATTATAACAGCTTCACAGACTCATCCAAGGCGATGTTATTAGTCTGTGATAGTGATCATGCATTAGAAACGCATTCAACTATTTGTTTTCAAATTTAACACCAGGCTTTTTGTATTTATAACTCGAGTTGTCGCTGACAAATACACAAAAAAATTGGGATAAAAAAAAACTGCTTTAAAACTCGATATCAAATTATTCAATGTACACACGGCTACACATCAAGCTATGTAAAACCAGTATTAGCTGACCGTTCATTGTGAGAAAATATCATACAAAGTGAGGCCAAGACAAACTGGTTTTGTATAGCTTGACGTGTAGCCGTGTGTACACAAAGAAAAACCAACAAAACGCGACTCTTTTTACAGGTTAAACTAGCAACCCTCGAGTCATCTCTGGAAGAGTGGAAGGCGGCTGCGCAGTCGCACGGCGTGGAGCACGCGCGCCAACTGTCCAGCACGCTGGAGTCTGCGCTCAACGGGCAACTCAACGCCACCGCCGCCTCGTCGGAGGCGCAGTCGCAATTAACGCAACTGACTGAGGTAGGCTACTTTCTTAGTCGATAAATACCCTGTTTATAATATAAAATATCGTATTGTATAACGGGCTGGTGTCCGCAACTCCAAACCATTTAGATAATTCGTTTTACACACGTATGGATGCGTTTTGTGACGCCTTGTTTGGTCCAATATTAAGCGTGTAATCAGCCTATAATGTTCCCACTGCTGGGACACAGGCCTCCTCGCTATGAAAGGGAGTGGGCTGTAATCTACCACGCGGGCCCAGTGCGGGGCGGTGGATGTCACATGTCTCAAAATTTTTAGTTCTAGGACTTGCCGGTTTCCTCACGATGTTTTCATTCATCGTTTTGAGAGCAGTGGTGATGAAATAATTTACCCAAAGTAAAGTGCCTGCCTAGGTTCGAACCTACAGCCACCCACCCACCTACAAACTCGTATGCCGCGGCCGTTTCTACTTGGCCACCACTGCTTAGCGTGTATAATAAGCGAATATATGCAATTAGAACTCTCCGAGACCACAATACATACTGTAAAAGTTATGGTTTCTCTTTTTTCTCTGCTGATTTGTTAACTGCTAGAATAGGGTAGTTGACTGGGTAAAAAAAAAAATATATATTTAGTCCGTCAGTTAGATTATCGAAAAATAATGGACACGTATTTTTTCTTTTGTCAATCAATCAAAAAATGACAGAGATAAAGTGCGTCAAAATTTGGGAGTGGGGGGGTCGTGACGTTACTTGTTTGCAAAAGTGTCGCAAGCAAGTGACGTCACGCGGAACTTTAACGGGCGATATCTTCATCATTTTTTATATAATTGACAAAAGAAAAAATACGGCTTCAATTTTTTTTGATAATCTAACTGACGGACTAATTAGATTTTTTTTAGGAAATTAGCATATTAAATAACCGTCGTATTTATTCGCAGGAACTAGCGACAGTAAAGTTCGAGCGCGATAGGGCGACAAACAAGCTGAATGAACTGCTCGTAGTGCGCAAGAACCAGGAGAGTCTCATACACAGGCTGCAGAAGAGACTGCTACTCATCACGCGCGAGAGAGACAGCTACAGGTAAGAGCGGCAACAGCGCACAACACAATATAAACGCGCATGATTTTACATAAATCTTACCCGCCTGTGACCGGCTAGCTTTGGAAGCGGGGCGGGCGAGAGCCACACACTCAGTAGGAGCGTCGAGTCGCCACTTTTGTCGCCGGTCGTCTTCTGCCGGGTCTCCCCCGGGGACCGACTCCGAGGCGTCGGGAAGACAACGTGGCGGGCCTACAGACACTATACGTGGCCTATAATGACTAACAAGACGACGGGCTCGTCGTTACGGGTTAAAGTATAGCTCCTGCGGGATGGGGGCAAATCCCCGTGACCGCTTGCCACGCCCCCTGACGGTAGCGTCGCGACATCCCGAAGAATAAATCTTACCCGCCCCTTGTGGCTGGCGACACAATGTCACATAGTACACGATTGGTGTCATCATGGGAATAAACACCCTGCCTGCAGGTGTCCGTACCTAAAAGGTAACCACTCCACGCTTTACTAAGTGGACGCCTTCCGCCATCTTTTTTTTTTAAACTGAAACCCCTAGTGCGCGACTCCGACTCACATTTGGCCAGTTATTTCCTTACCGGAATTTACAAACCTTTGAATATAATTTGATCATTTGAATAGGCAACAGCTGGACTGCTACGAGAAGGAGCTGACGGTGACGCTGTGCGGTGACGCGGGCGCGGGCGGCGCGGCGCTGCTGGCCACGCGCGTGACGCAGCTGGAGCAGGCGCTGCAGGGCTACCGCGACCTGCTGGCCACGCACGACCAGGCCGCGCACACCAACAGTAACTATACTCTGTACTATTTACCTACCGCGACCTGCTGGCCACGCGCGTGACGCAGCTGGAGCAGGCGCTGCAGGGCTACCGCGACCTGCTGGCCACGCACGACCAGGCCGCGCACACCAACAGTAACTATACTCTGTACTATTTACCTACCGCGACCTGCTGGCCACGCGCGTGACGCAGCTGGAGCAGGCGCTGCAGGGCTACCGCGACCTGCTGGCCACGCACGACCAGGCCGCGCACACCAACAGTAACTATACTCTGTACTATTTACCTACCGCGACCTGCTGGCCACGCGCGTGACGCAGCTGGAGCAGGCGCTGCAGGGCTACCGCGACCTGCTGGCCACGCACGACCAGGCCGCGCACACCAACAGTAACTATACTCTGTACTATTTACCTACCGCGACCTGCTGGCCACGCGCGTGACGCAGCTGGAGCAGGCGCTGCAGGGCTACCGCGACCTGCTGGCCACGCACGACCAGGCCGCGCACACCAACAGTAACTATACTCTGTACTATTTACCTACCGCGACCTGCTGGCCACGCACGACCAGGCCGCGCACACCAACAGTAACTATACTCTGTACTATTTACCTACCGCGACCTGCTGGCCACGCACGACCAGGCCGCGCACACCAACAGTAACTATACTCTGTACTATTTACCTACCGCGACCTGCTGGCCACGCACGACCAGGCCGCGCACACCAACAGTAACTATACTCTGTACTATTTACCTACCGCGACCTGCTGGCCACGCACGACCAGGCCGCGCACACCAACAGTAACTATACTCTGTACTATTTACCTACCGCGACCTGCTGGCCACGCACGACCAGGCCGCGCACACCAACAGTAACTATACTCTGTACTATTTACCTACCGCGACCTGCTGGCCACGCACGACCAGGCCGCGCACACCAACAGTAACTATACTCTGTACTATTTACCTACCGCGACCTGCTGGCCACGCACGACCAGGCCGCGCACACCAACAGTAACTATACTCTGTACTATTTACCTACCGCGACCTGCTGGCCACGCACGACCAGGCCGCGCACACCAACAGTAACTATACTCTGTACTATTTACCTACCGCGACCTGCTGGCCACGCACGACCAGGCCGCGCACACCAACAGTAACTATACTCTGTACTATTTACCTACCGCGACCTGCTGGCCACGCACGACCAGGCCGCGCACACCAACAGTAACTATACTCTGTACTACAGCCGCTGATATACAAAATATATTTGTCCTTCAAAAACGAGCTGTTCGAGCAATTTACCAGCTAGGTGCCAGAGTTTCTCTAAGAGATTTTTTTAAAGATATTGGTATTCTCACGGTTGCATCACAATTCATCTTCGCCAACATCTTGTATATTAGGCAAAATTTGCACTTGTACACTAAAAACAGTGATATTCACAGTGTTAACACTAGAAATAAGGACAAACTACGTGCCCCCTTTCACCGGCTTCATAAGGTTCATAACTCATTTGTTGGGCTTGGTATAACCTTTTATAACAAGATACCCTCTTCTTTGCTAGACTTGCCTTTTAATGCGTTTAAAGCTCAAGTAAAATCTAACCTTTGTTCAAAGGCTTACTATTCCATCAACGACTACTTACACGATAAGAATAGTTGGTCGCCCTAATTAACTCAAGACAATGTTCATGTTCTTTCTCCAGAATTAGCTTACTGACAGGTTATTGTTATTAGTATTAACTTATTTATTTATTTTACTTCGATGGTCCTAGTTTTTCATCTGTGACTCAAGTGACAGCTATGTGACCAGAACCCAGCTATGCATAAATATGTAAGCTGTCACGCCCTTTATGCCTGGAGGCTTTTATTTAGGTAGTAAGTTTTTATTTCCATTTTAATTAATTATTTTTTCAGCTTGAGTACGTATAGTTTTTATTATATTTGTTGGTATATTGGCGTGGCTAGCTGACATATTTTATGGCAAATAATTTAAGTTTCTTGTAATGTTAATTACTGAACATATGTTCCTAGTATTGTATACATGCAACTATATTCTAACTGAACAGACAGCTGTGCTGCTGGGAAGTTTGTTGGCCACTTCTTCTTCCCAGCGATAGCACTAGGAAGTGGTGAAGGGCGGGCGTTTTTGGGGGACTGTCTTTTGTAATTTTGACGTTCGAAAAGTGCTGATTCTCAGCCTAATTTGAATAAATGACTTTTGATTTGATTTGATTTGACTATTTACCTACCGCGACCTGCTGGCCACGCACGACCAGACCGCGCACACCAACAGTAACTATACTCGGTACTATTTACCTACCGCGACCTGCTGGCCACGCACGACCAGACCGCGCACACCAACAGTAACTATACTCTGTACTATTTACCTACCGCGACCTGCTGGCCACGCACGACCAGGCCGCGCACACCAACAGTAACTATACTCTGTACTATTTACCTACCGCGACCTGCTGGCCACGCACGACCAGGCCGCGCACACCAACAGTAACTATACTCTGTACTATTTACCACAGCTCATAGTCGAGTCCAGCCTGTAAAACATAGTAAATGGGCTTCCAGCACTTAATGGGGAAGCTCCAGGGTAGCCCGCGAAATTCAAATTTTCATATAACTATTGACTGATATTTCAATGAAATAGACGTTTAATAGAGTAATTTGAACTTAGAGAATTGTATTGGTGATTTTTATGATTATAATTATAAAAAATAAATATAAATATATGTTACAGCCGCGAATTATATTTAGATCAACATACAACCTGATACTGACATGCCAATTGCAAAAAACGTAAGAAAACTTTAATTTCGTGGGATTTCATCATAACTAATATGAAATTGTCTGAACCGGCTAGCAGGCTAGTTGCCGCAAGGAAACTGTATCTAGACCTCAACAATTTGCCCCCGAAAAGCCAGAAAATCTACTCAAAACTATCCTGCCCACGTCCAGAGGTTGTCTTAGATATCGCTGATTGCGATTAGACCACCCATTCAGTCAACCTTTTTGCAGTAATAAATTATTTTTGTGAATCGGTTTTAGAAACACTTACACGTTAAAAAGAAATAAGCATATTTCAAAACTAAATGAAGTCAGTGTTACCTAACCGACTACTCTGAGAAGAAACACTGAAACAAATTCAGAGGTCAAACTCTTCGATCAATAATAGTACTAGATTAAGGATGATCAGGAACAAAAATCAGTCACTCAAGTGGCCACGTTTGCACACACGTAAACATCTACATTTCTTAGAAAAAAGTTTAATAATATTAACAACTGCAGTTTATTATAAACCTTAATGCTTAAACATAAAGTTTAATTACCATTGCAAAATATATTTAAAATGTCGCTTGAAAATAAAATCATTCTATTTTCAAATTTTCAGCCATTTATTCTAAAATGAAACTTAAAGTCCAAGTAATAAGGTTAAAAACATACTAATTTGAAATAAGACCACAAATGTATTTGAGGTCTTATTTTTCGGGCCGTTTTTGAAGCGCTTATCAGGAATCTAGTACTATTATTGATCGAAGGTCAAACTCTTTCGAAGTCAAATAATAGTCAGCCATGCAATGAAAAGTCATAGTCAGCATTAATGTCATAGTCATAGTCAAAATAATGTTCCCACTGCTGGGACACAGGCCTCTACCACGCGGCCCCAGTGCTGGTTGTTGGATGCAATAAAGAGTATTTGCTCTCAACTAAAACGTACTTTTCCATTCCAGTGGTGGAGAGTCTACGGGCCGAGTCGAGCAAATGGCGTGAGGAGGCTGAAAATCTGAAACGTGACGTCGCCAAGTTGCGCGCGCAGCGAGACACACTGCAAATCAATCTGGAACGTATTGGTGCGCACTCACAGACTAAGGTAACAAACGCTGCTACAGTAAAACACATACTTGAATATCTACTTCACAAAAATCTTAAATTCATTCATTTACTGATAGACGACGCATAGCTTGGGCTTGCTCCCGGTAATTCGTAGGTCTGAAAATACCGGGAAATTTCGGTCCAGTACCGAAATTTCCAACGGGAAATCTCATCTGGCTCACGGCTTGTCACCACTCATAATTGCCACATACTCAACTCAACTATCTTTTTAAGTGTAATGTAATATAAGTATTTTGAATAATTATTTATTTAACATTCACTCATTAATTACTATTTTTACAAGCTAACACTAATATATATATACAAGTATATAATACGAAAAAAAATATGGAAAAAAGCAGGAGCTCATTGGGCATCAAATATAATAATAGGTACCTATAATATAAGTTGATTTTTGAGTGAGCATTTATAAAAACGCCCCACATGAATTTTGGAAAAAAAAAATTGCATTTAACTATTTTTTTTGTGTTCAAACTTCTAGGTCCTGCATTTGACCAACAACCCAGCTGCTGAAGCTCAGAAACAAATCCAGTCAGAACTAGAAGCTGCCCAGGAAGAGGTATGTTATCTTTTATCAATAATTTATACATATTTTTACTGACGTGTGTACAGACAGCTAAATATATTGTTCAGCAATTTGACACACTGTGTATAAACCCGTGTCATACACATTTTGACATTTTCATTATCTTCTGATTTCGGCACAATGGTTTTGCTCATTTAACGGTTGTGTCTAACGTTGTTGTTTATCATCTATACTATCTATCTATACTAATAATATAGTTGAAGACTTCGTTTGTTTGTTTGAACGCGCTAATCTCTGGAACTCCCAGTCGGATATGAAAAATAATCTATGCATTTGATAGCCCAATTCTTGAGGAACGCTATAGGCTATTTAAAATCACGCCGCCGTAATCAGGACCCTTAGGAGGCGAGCAAGAAGAAAAAAAGTCAGAGATACTAAGCAAAAATGAAGTAATAGCGCGGACGGGAAATTCACGGGGAAGTTGCGGGCAGAAACTAGTTTTATTTTATTACTAGCTGCGCCCCGCGGTTTCACCCGCATAAGTTTCGATCCCGTACGAATATCGGGATAAAAAGTATCCTATAATCCTGGTTATAAACTATCTGTGTGCCAAATTTCATCCAAATCCCTTCAGTAGTTTTGGCGTGAAAGAGTAACAAACATCCATCCATCCATCCATCCATCTATCCATCCATACAAACTTTCGCGTTTATAATATTAAGTAGGATTTGAAACTTTATATGTGTCGTTTCGATGCATGTGTCTACTTTGATAGCATTGTGTATCGGGTGCTGAAGCGAACATTTTAACCGACTTCAAAAAAGGAGGAGGTTCTCATTTTGGATGTTTATATATTTTTTTTACGTAACAGCTATGCCTATCTATCCCTCGAAGAGGTAGGTATTGCTCACCCACACTTCGACAGTTTAAGTCCCATGTAAAAAAGAGGCGTGTCTATGGCCATTGTAGCGGTATCTACAACGCCACATGCGAACAACGCGTCATACTGACGTCACGTAAATCCTGTATCTCGCAAGCAGAGTTTACCGCGCAATTAGCATAGATACAATTTCCCAACATCAATCGTTGGGCAATTGCCCGCCAGACACAACACCTGTCTGGTCGGAGCTTCCTCCCTTTTCTGTAGAGTATGAGTGACTTTACACCCTGTTCCTCATACCTCTACACCATCAACCGGGCACAGATCCAGACTGTTACCAGCAAAATCTCATGGGAAATCCCAATAACAATTTCCCCGAGATGGGCATCCAATTCAGGACCTCATGCTCAGCATTAATTAACCTTTATTTTAAGGCTCGCTCACCTGATTCTTATCTACATTAATTATATTCTGGAAGTTATACAGGGTGGCAGGTACATCGACGCGCAACCTGTTACCATAAGGACATGATTCTGAACCCCCCCTGTGTTGAAATTTATCAACGTTTTTTTTTTTTAAATTAGCTTGTTTATGCTTTTTGACAGCGTATGGAACAAATGGGGGGAAAGTCATGTGCTGAATTCATGGTTACAGTTTGCGTGTAGATGTCCTTGCCACTATGTCTAGTGTACATAATTAGGGGCTAATGTTGATGAGGATTCCTCTTCCTCATCCTTATAATGCTGAAGTTCCTCTTTTTTTAGCAATTCCTCATCCTCTTCTACATCCCCAAAATCAGGCATAAAGTATTGCTCTTCTTCATCCACATCTTCATTCATTAAGAGGAATGTATGAGGAAGTGTTGTTGACGTATTCAATCAATGATATTCTAGTAAACAGATATGTTATGAGCGCGCAAATCGTGAAGACTAGAAAACGTCCTAATTGGGACGTATTGCCTTTAGTCTGTGTCACGCACGTCTACGAGATAGACGGTGCGCGCTACTACGTAATTATCATCCAAAATGCCATCTTGTGTATATAAAAAGTGTACCAATTATGTTACCAAAGTTAATAAAACACAAGGGATCTCATACCACACAGAAGTACACAATATACTTCGATTCATTAATATATTTCAATTATTTTCCTAATATTCTGATATTTGGAGGTTAGAAAAAAGAAAGAGATGGAAAATATATTTTTTGTCGTAAGAACGACAAGGATGCGTGCACTCCGGACATAGAATAAAAGTACAGATGCGAATATTAGGCAGTAAAGTCATCTTTACAGCAGAGTTCTAGTTTCCGTTTTAATAACTTTTCTTTATAATTTTGTTTGATATATTTAAATTATAATATAAACAAAAAAACTATAATTGATAAGTATACAACAGTTCGCCTCCATTCCGCTCACGAAATAAAAAGCTCTCTAAGAGACAGAAAAGAAATAAATTAAATCTTTTCGAAGGTGTATGATTTTGTTTACAATATATATATTTCTTTCTTCTTAAAACGTATTTTATTTTTCACCTACCTACCTTTTAATAGTGTTTATTCGTTGCATAGGCACAAATCCCGACTGCAAATTCTGTACACGCGGTTTGTACTTTCTGCGTAGTTAATTTGTTAGTCTATGATGCCAACGTGCGGTGATTGGTGGCCCGAATAATGTTTGTTTACATTCACGTGCAATTGACAAAATCTAGCTGTCACTTTTTTTCTTATTGGTTTTATCGAGCTATCCTTTTTCTATCCTTTTTACTTGTAGTGAAATGTAAAATGAATGAAAAGTGTGTATGTGTGCTGCCTCTCGGCGCGGAACACTTTTTTCTGTTGTTTTGTAAGTGTATAACATATCTGTTTACTAGAATATCATTGTATTCAATGTAAATAAAAGTAATGTCCGTCTTTTGTTCCCTGCATTAGATAGTTACAGTGAAAAGAGGATAAAAATATATGAATTAGGTACTTTCACGATGAGGCATGAACGTGTCTCAACGTGTTTTAGAAATATAATACAGCACGCTATTGTGTAGTACTGTAGTGTACGTAGCCAGCTCACTGTAGCCACTTAGCCAGTCTTAAATTTGTTTTGTTTTTTAGTGGTCGTACGTAACTACGTAAGTCGTAATTAGGTTTATTGTTAAGTTAAAAAGTTTTTGAGATGAAGCTAAAATGTAGTGCTATATGGACGTACTTTAGTGAAGCGGACGTTGATACTGTTAGATGTAAAATATGTGACCATAAATGAACAGCCCCTATTAGGGGCTGTTCATTTATTACGTATGACAATTTGAACAAATTTCTGCCCCCCACCCCCCCCTTTGAATCTTACGTAAGATCAGTATCTACCGAAATTGTTGTCTTACCTACGTAATAAATGAACAACCCCATAAATAGTATTCTGTCTATCTATCTTTCTAGGCGCCTAGAAGCTTAAAAGCCTATTTTGCTGTTTAGCTCTCTCTCCAGCCTGGTTCTATTCAAGAACCTGGCCTCTCGGAACTTGTAAGTTAACCTTATAAGCTTAACACTATCAGATAACATCACGCCTCCCCGAAGGATTAGGCACACGTGCACCTATAGCACACACACACATTTTGCCAGTTATGTTTAAGTCCCATGTGTCTAACCTACCTATTGCCATCAGCCGGGCACAAATCCAGGGTTCAGCTTACGTTTATCAGGGTGTTTTCTTAAAAACTATAAGCTCTTGTCAAAATGTTGAGCTTTCCAAATATTTTAGCCTCCAAGTCTAACAAGAAACCGAGAATAAAAATAAGTGTTCATAAACGGGCGACACTCGTCGACGGCAGCCGCCGACGCGTCTATGTCAGAGGCAACTGCAACGGTCGACGCGTCGGCGGCTATTGTTCATAAATAATGATGAGCCCTTACGAGATTTGGGATAAAAAACATAGGTTGTATAGTTTCAAATAAAATATCGAATATTTAGGACTAAAGGCTCAGAAGTCTTTTGGAACACTACCAACAAAGCAGTTAGCGAAGTTTTATGCCAACGATAACCTCGAGATGACTAAGTAACTGCAATTGAAACAATTGAAATTGCAGTACCCAGACTTTACGGCACATCGATATTTAGAAAGAGACACAGATATGAGTGACAGTGACGACACTCTACAAAGACAAACTTTTGCTAAACCTCGATGTTACAAATTATGTTTGTAATTAATTGTAATTAGTTCAAAATTGTTGTGTAGTTAAAGACAAGGGGGGCACTGTCTAAGTTCGTCAACGAAGATGCGTCCGAAGTAGTTGATTTGTAATTTTTTCGGGCGGGCATAAAAACATCGCGAGTAGAAACAACTGTCAAATTGTGTTGCCTTTCATTCTTAGTTCGGGCTTCGAATTAATTTCGTGACCGTAGCTGACACGGTGTAGGACAAACCCGTAACTTCGGCCGAAACTACAGTTTACGAGCTTAAAGAGTAGACCCCCTGTTGCGTGCTTTGCGTATCATCATGCAAATTGCGACAAAATTTCAATATTTTTTTTTTTTTTTTTTGAGTGTGTTTTAGTATATTTTCATTGTTTAAATGTATCGTTTTCAGTTAAAAAGGCTAAAGGCAACGTTGCGAGAAGGAGGCGGATCTCGTGCCTGTCCCGAAGAGACGCAGCAGTTACGGCAGCAGTTGGAGAGTAGTCGTATTAAACTTAAAAGGTACACTCAATCATCATTTTAATTCACTTGACGACAGTACCCTTGCTTTAATGTGGCAACGGAGTGACAACGACGAAGCCAGACAGGCTTTTCACGATTCTCTGGAAGATTGAGTACTTTATGCGGCTTACCTAAATGTCCTTTCTATAATATTGTTCGTCGAGTCGTTGAGCTCACAGGTCCTCTCAAATCTATGTGGTTTTTTTTCAAAAGACGGTCTCGGACACTGCATGGTCCACATTTGACCTGACTAAGATTATGTCTGGACTAAAACAGACAGACCTCTGCGTTTGTTTCGGTATTTCTTCGCAGAGTAGTTGAATCCATAGACCTCATCTAGCTTTAAAATATAATGTATATTTGACGTGTAAAAGTATTTTGTAATAGGTACTAAAATACGGAAATAAATATAATTTATTATTAAACACGAGAGATGTTTTTAATAAACAAAAAAACAATTAAATGTTAACATTTCAGGTTGAAGGAAGAGTTCACGTCTTCCGCTCAGGAGTACCGAGATGTGTGTTATATGCTATTAGGTTATAAAATTGATAGAACTGGACATAAGAATTACAGGTGAGTCTCAATAATTTCTCTTTTGTGAATTGAATGACGTAGCGTTGGAAGGCCAAGGTGGATTGATGACCTTTTGAAGGCCGCAGGAATCCGCTGGATGCGGGAAGCACAGAGCCGGTCGAAGTGCCGGTGCTTGGGGGAGGCCTATGTCCAGTAGTGGACGTCTTTCGGCTGAATGATTGAATGAATTGAATGACTTTTTCTATTGCAGTCTACTGTTAGACATAAACATATTCCTTCCGCCTGCCATGTCTTTCCAATGCCTTTACTAATTTGTATTATTAGGAAGAGTAAGAATAAGAATTAAAAACCTTTTTACTAAGTTTGTGAGAAACTGTACATTTTGGTGGTACTGTTCTAATATCGATATTGAACTATTTCGACATAGTTTTCATATCATTAGCGCTAATATTCGAAATACAGGCTTTTGTCTAGTCCGGCTACAAATGTATATTTCATTTAAAAAAAGAAAATATAACCTATAAGACTTTTGTACCATTGCAAATATCTATTGAAATAAATTTATTATTATTATATCGATATATTTCCCACTGAGAATTGGGTCTCCCTATTTTTTATAGCCTATTTTACACTTTCTTTTATTCTTTATAGAATATCAAACATGTATGCCGAATCGTCGGAGGAATACCTTACATTTACACTCGACGACGACGGAATAGAGATGGTCCACACCGACTATTCCTCCACTCTAGGCGAGTTAGTAGAGTTGCATCTACATCAGCACCGCTCTATCCCACTGTTTCTAAGCGCTCTCACTATGGATCTCTTCACTAGGACTACTATGCAGCAAATTCAATAAATGAAGGTATGGATAGGGTTGTCCTACACTTGAAATTTTGTCGCACGATTATTTTGTCGCACGACTATTTTGTCGCACGACTATTTTGCCGCATCACTATTCTGTTGCACGACTATTTAGTACATTTCGTTGGTAATAATTATTATGCTTCGTAAAAATTTGGCTCATCTTCGTGATAGTAAATATTCTTTTTTCGCGACAAAATGTTTTTAAGTTTGCGGTAAGCCGACTTTGTTTTAAATAGGAAATACGAAGGATGTAACAGTGTTGCTGTTTTTTTTAATTAGCTAAATATTTATCTCATAGTTCATAATGTACTGTCGCTTAGTATGAATAGTGGTACAGTTACCTGCAAACATATTTATATGCTTTGTGAAATTCAGCAACCATTTTCTTCTAATGTATTGATTGGAATTGTGAGCTGTCGAGCAAAAAGAATCTTCGAACATTTTCAATTTAAATATTTATATATAACTTTAACAGATTTGCTCTCACTGTACTTAGTCACGCGAAAAACTGTTCGTACTGAGAAGAGTGAGCACACACATTAAATAGCGTTTCCATGACAAGTCACTGCGTCATTGTGTGTCAGAGATGTCAAAACGAAACAGAAACCTTTTGACGAGGTAGGGCGAATCTAACGATTTCAATCAATGCCGCTGTTATCATTTTAAGTGTGGCCACCTCTCTTCCAGAAAACCGCAGCTCAACGCATCGGTTGATTGCGTAAGGTTGAATGTTTTATTATCTACCTGTCCGTTCTGGCGTTACGCAACGCATCTTCTGTCAGATTTGCGACCACCCTAAGAATATTGGGACTAATAACTAAAATGTTTTGGTTGTGACACTATTCTTATCAAGCGATAAATTAATTATCTAGACTAATTTTTAATCTCCCTCATGTTCTTCAAATTATCGACTTCCCTTCGTAACAAGGGCTGTAATAATAACTTTTAGGTTGGATTTAGTGCTCGACCGACGGTCACCGCGTACGGTATAACCGTCGTCGTGACCGAGCGTTTAGTGCTTAACTGACGGCAAACTGAGTAGTCACAAGAGATACTGCGTACGCGCATGCGGTCGATCGCTGGTTCATGACACTAAATGCCTGCATATACCGACCTGGCGCGTTAGTCGACCGCCGTACGCCCGACATACGTTCTTCGTCAGCGCGACGACGTAGGTGTACGCGAGTAGCGATTCACTAGCGCTGCACTGTAGTTGTTCATAAATTAACATTGGTATAGCTACGTTCGACCGATTCCATATTATAAATGTACTCAAATAATAACAATAACTACGAACACTGTTTCATTGTTGCATCCTTCGTGGTTTAGAATAGAATTAAGAATTTCGACTTCAGT
This sequence comes from Apamea sordens, assembly GCA_945859715.1. Lineage (NCBI taxonomy): Eukaryota > Metazoa > Arthropoda > Insecta > Lepidoptera > Noctuidae > Apamea > Apamea sordens. Next base: position 8,064,778 of record OX244002.1, read on the forward strand.
TTTCTGATAGGTAAGTTTTCCTTTAATAGTTTAGATATTATCATACTTAATCGTTAAAGTAAGGTAAATGCATTGAACAATTTAATTAGGGCCTTAGCAGACATGCTTCTTTTGGCATCTACGATCAGCCATTTTGTTATGTCATCAGTACTGCATCACGTTTTGACGACTTTGCGTTCTGCCTTGATATCAAAATTCAGCGACTGCTTCGCTGTCGTATCGTGGTTTGGCGACTCGGTGCTAAAATTAGCATGTATGCATGGGCATTAGCCGAAGATTTGACACATATTTCAAGAAACACAGATCGTATTTATCGTATAGTTCATTATTATTATTACAAGCAGACTTCTTAATAGCATAGAACGTTAGCAATTTTCTCTAGGGGCCGCAGCTTCACGCCGTACTGGCACTTATTTCCGTGACCATAAGATATGTTAGAGCAGAGGGGCAATTCTCGTAATTTTAAGAACGTTCATAGACTGATCTGTCTCAATCTGTCAAAAATACGTCTAATTTCCCTACATTTTGACATTTGTTTGTCGCCGAGATGAGACTGCGCCTAGATTTTGAACGTTTTAAATTACGGGAATTGGCCTTCTGATGTGTAAGCAACGGGTGCTTGTAATATATTTTGTTGGTTGTATTTGAAAGTATTAGATATTAGGTGTGGATCACACTTCAAAAGCTATTTATGTGAACTGGGGATGTACTATGAAGTTGTAAGATTGCCTGGGGTCTACTCCGAAGTAGTATCGGCCGTTTCCTGCTACGAAGTTACTATTTGGTTCGGTAGGTTTCGATCCTACACTCCTACACTCTTTCGAATATTGACTATGGTCCCGACCCAACTGAGCCGATCGGAACTTTTTTCGCATTTTTCAATAATATTCGGTTCCATGTGTCGGTCCGATCCGAACATTCGCACTTTGCACTTCGGAGTAGGCCTGTCTTACCATGCCTTGGACAACACACTCGCTTCTTGTCGTGGACCGTAAATAATCAGCGATAGCACTAGGAAGTGATGAAGGGAAAGTACAAAAGACAGACAAAATTACAAAAGAGAGGCCCCCAAAAAGGGCGTTTTTCCATTGCAAGCAAAATGTTGTTGAACCTTTTTTATAAAGTTTATCAAAAATGAACTTTAACCCCAAAATAGATAGTTAATTAACTGGCAACACTTGTAAATTATGTGATTGGAAATTGAAGTATAATTGGTTTAAAATATTATTATACCGACACTACCGATGGTTTATAATTTTCGATGAAAACGGATGAGTCTACAATTTCAATGAAGAATATGAAACTTCATAGTACATCCCTAGTAGTAGAAACCTTTATACTTATAGCTACTTGTTAAGCGCTCGTAAATCATTATTATAATTATTTACTTAACTAACAAACTAAGTTTGCCTTGTCGGATCACCAATAGCAATAATTGTGATCCTAAGACCAGCAAACGTTAAGTAGTGATTAGCGACTGTTTAACCATCCATTCATTATGATTAAAGTTAACTGACGTTTAAACGTCAACACGTTTAAACGTCAGTTAACTTTAATCATCGTTTATGAATAAACCCCTATATTATTATTCTTTTAAAAGATAAAGCTTCACGCATATTGAGCTAAATATTTCAATGTAAGATAATATAATATTTACTTAAGCTATATCAATAACAGTATACTTTCTACTTGTACTTCAATTGAAAAAATGTACTTTGTAATAGATTGACATTCCTTTAATATCATTTGTGTAGACTGTAACATTGATATGCCCCTTTTTACAATAATAAAGGTGTATTTTGTGTCAAGTATTGGTTTTATTCTGACAAATTGTTTAAAACTCTTCTCGAAGCACCTGGCTAAGTAATAACAGCCACACGGGTCGATCGATCAGGTTAAGCTACGCTTGCCGCGGTCGGTCAGTGGATGGGTGCCCATCTATACATACCGAGAGAGAGAATAACGTGCTTTCCGAGCCACGGAGGGGTCTCGTAAAGCACGTTATTCTGTTGATCCCGGCTGTCATGGATCCTTGACGGTCGTCAGAAGTCCGAAAGTCTTAACAAGTGTTACCCAGTAACTAAGAGGTCAGATGTGCAGTCGCTCCACGTAAAATACTGGTATTTAGCTGCATCCGGTTAGACTGGAATCCGACCTCATAAATAGTTGGGAAAAGGCTAGGCAGATGATGTTTGAAACTCTTCTAGTAAAATAACCGTGTGACGGTATCTATCCCCCTCAGCGGTTTGGTAGTTTCGCACGGAGCCCATCCCAAGTTGCTGTACTGCTTGTTGGGACATAACATTAGGGCTGTTACATTCATAAGTATATTAGAATTAAGAATTTGAGATAATTTTCAAGTTATGGGACAACAAACTGAATTATATGCCTAATAAAGCTCAAATTCCATAGCAACTTATTAGGAACTTTTCGTTACAAAAGGTCACTCAAAACTCAACTTGGAATACATTCTACTAAAGTGGATAATTGTTTAATTGGCGATGGAATGTAAATTATCTGAGATTATGAACACTGCTACAAGATATATATATTTTTTATTTATATTTGGTTTTTGTTTACATAAACAAAACAGTTGTTGGTTTTAGTTCTAATTTTGAAGATATAGGAAGTAATTTAGTTTGGTCCTATTTTTTTGTTGGCTTTTTAGGTCTTATCTTATAGGGATATAAAATAATAATACAGATACCAGTGTAAAATATTTATGAAGAAACAAGGACAATATATTATACAAATCATCTAATGTTTGCAATGAATTCAACTACAACAATTTAGTATTATTATAGTCAGACACAGTTAACAACGTGATTAGCACTAGGAAATAATTGACAAGAGCCGAGCTACTGTGTTATGTATTGTTTTGTTCACAATATTAAAAATAAGTACACATATAAACAATAATTATTTTCCGTTTGCAGAAAAATTAACATAATATAATTAATTATTAAGATTTTATGACTATACAATGACTTCAACAACTATTGAGCTGCGTTTTCCGTCTTCGAATTTTCAGAAAACATAAAACAAATGTACTATGCGCACTGAACGCATCGCCCACGAGCTCACGACGCGTTGAATGGCCAGACTACAATAATAAGTAGCAATAATAATAGTCCAAATTCGATGGATTAAATTATAGTATTAAGTATGCATTAAAGCTTATGCCATCCGCTGTCCTGAAGTTATACCATTACATAATATAATGAATAGTAGAAAAACTTGTAACTATTTAAAGCTAAGAAGGACGCCGAGAAAGTTGTTCCTACTACTTTGACATCACACATTGCTTTGAATCATTTGAGAAATTCACGAAGATAAAACTCACATACAAATAGTCTTGGAAACATTTTTGGAAATAATTTAAAAGTAACAATAAATTACTTTCTACCTACAGTCTATAAAAATCACATAATTTTCAATGTAAAATGTTTCGAAAATAACGATAGTCTAAAAATCTTACATACACATAATACTGAAAACGTATTTATAACACTCACCATGTCCGAATGACGTTTTGACGCTTCTTGTGCTACGCATCACGAGCCATGTGTACAAACAAAACAAAAATATAACATAAATTTCATACAATTTTCAATAAAAATTATTGCACTAAACTTCATACTCGTAACTTAATAATAAATATTGCATTAAGCGTTAACCACATCTCGTGAAGTAAAATTATTTAAGTCTTAAAGTATCTACTAAGAGTTAATTAAATTTTAAGAACAATATTTCAGTCCGATGAAAGTAACATTTCATCCTAATACGAGCTTCGTTCATTGTAGCGAAATTCAACAAGACGGAAATTAGAATTTATTAATACAGAAAGTAACTAAGTTCCAAATATTGTGCTAACTACAGTCCCTATGTTTAACATTTTGACTAAATATTAAGTACAATTTGGTGCTCAAATTTAATAATGTAAGTGTTAATTATTTAAAACTAGGTATATAGAATTATTTATCTACAAACTTCGAAAGGGTGCATCAGCTCGACAGATTTATCTAAGTCTAAACTAGCTAAGAATTTTTGAATTTCAAAGGTCTGACACGATGTTGAGTTACGATCAATGGAGCGGTCACTAACGCCTTAATAATGATTACGATAATTAGTAAATGATATAGGTGTTGAAACATTAGTTCAATATTACCGCCTGTAGTTTGGATGGGTTAACTACTGAATGAAAGTTAGAGCTATTGGCACAAATGACCGCTCCCAAAACAACAGACACATTATCTGCTGCACAAACTTCACAACTTTCCTCATTCTGAGTATTTCAAAACGATGACCTTGAGAGAAACTTGTGTAGATGTATCGACGGGGGGTTCTCCAGCCAATGCGCACTGGGCGCCAGGCTGGCCCATCGTCGCCCATCGTCTACGCCAGCCACACACTACGAAGCCAGTGGATCAGTCCACGATACTAGAGAGTCTATGACTATAGGACGCGCGTGGTGTCCACGTCGCTCACACTTCTCTCAATCACACTATTGTCCGTTATGTTTTTGTTGCCTGTGGACAAAAAAAAAAATACGTTAGGAAATAGACAGTTTATCTCATGTTTATCTATACAAATAAATAAAATTTAAGTGTCTGTTTGTAATGTTAAATAACAGCTTTTTATAAGTTCAAAAAATAAAAAATTATATACGGTACCTAATTATAACAAAAATACATTTTTTTAAAATTTTTGGTTGTCTGTCTGTTTGTTCCGGCTAATCTCCGAAACGGCTGAACCGATTTTGATGAAATTCGAGCGCAAGAAGATCCTTGAAGGACTAAAATCCTGAGTCCAGGCAAGTGACGGTTAAAACTTCAGTTCAATCAGGATTGCCAACGGATTTGTACAGGCTGTGGATGAAAAGAGTTTGGCACAGCTACCTTTACAGGGTCCAGTATGTAACGGATCGACGACGCGTCCGGCGTGACAGGCGGCGCGCTGCAGGCGGCACCACGACGGGTAGGTGCGCCGGTCGGAGCCGCACAGCTGGCGCCGCGCCGCCGCGCCGCACGCGCCGCACGACACGCAGCGCGCGCCCGACGCGCCGCCCGACACGCATCGCTGGCCGGAGCCGCAGGAGATCGACGCACACGTTGCGTTCGCTGTAACAAGGCACGGGAGGGATTTGATGGAGATGCGAAAAAAAATACGCGTGAGTTCCGTGCAAATGTGAGTTTTAATCCAATTTCGTTGCACGGACGCACTGGGAGGCTTGTCTCTTGAAGTTGGCATCAAAATAAAAGAATAATTTGAAAAGTAAGGAGGAGGAAGTGGAAAGACTACCTATCTCAAATAAAATGTTCAAGTCTCTAAGCAATAGAACAATGAAGGGCTCCGCTGGATGGAAACCGAAATTAAATGCTATTTCTGTCTTAGACGGATCACACGCTAAAGCGCGACACGTGACGGGGCGCAGATAACGCGCCCCCGCGCATGTGTTTTTACATACAAATTCAATAAAAACGCGTGGGGAATTTGGCTCCGTTTCCCGCGCCCCGTCGCGTGGCGCGTTGTAGTTGTGATCCGCCTTAGTGACGGAGGTACATTGAAAATATTCGTTCGATTAGATAAGTACATTCAATAAGCTAACAGTTTACATTGGTTACGTTATTGTGGCTCGGGGGGGCATCTAGGTAGAGAAACATACAACCGTTGGGGCTAGAAGCATGAAATTTTGCACAAGAGTTTCATAAATAGCGAAAGTGAGCACTAAGGAAGGATGTGTATTTTACTGTCCACTTACTCGAGTAGGTATCTACTTTAATCTGTTGTCTGAATTGATTTTTGAGTGACCATTTGCAATAAAAAGGTCTTACTAAATCGGGATAAATCTTACCTATGCAAGGCCCTCTATACGCTAGCGGCAGGGCTCTGCCCCGTTCGCAGGCGGCTCGCCTCAGCGCGCAGGCGCCTGCGTAAGTTCGTCCATCGACGGCGCAGACGGGTGTACCCGCAACGCCGCACGCCCCGCATCGCACGCAATGCGCACCGAGTTCTGCGTCCAGAACGCAACGCTTGTCGCCTCCGCAGCGCACGCCTTCGCAACTACCCTCTGCAACACATGAAGTGGAAAATTATTGTTAAATTATGTATAATATTTACAATTTTGATACTGAGTAAGGAATATAAGAAAGCCAGTCCAGTATGGACCGTCCATAGATAAATGGTACAGCGAGTATCGATTGGACTCAATCATATCAATCAACCAAAAGTTATTTAATCAAACTAGGCTGAGAATCAGCAGTTTTTGAACGTCAAAATTACATAAGACAGTCCCTCAAAACGCCCGCCCTTCACCAGTTCCGACTGCTTTAGCTGGAAAGAAGAAGTGGCACAACGAACTCCCCAGAAGCACAGTTAGAAGAACATGATTCTATACAAAAGTAAGTAGGTAATTAAAATTACGAAACAAAACATTAAATTATTTGTCATAAGTCAGCTAGCACACGCCAATATACCAATAAAAACATTGTCAAGGCAAGATCCTATCGATCGTATCTTCGCATCAAAATAAAGGAGATGCTATTTCATTTCTGAAAACAACACTGAATTCTTGGATAACAGAGCTGTAAAAGACCAAACGGTAGTGATGCAAAATTCATTATTTATGAAAATCAAACAGTTTTAATTTAATATTTACTTGCACGCAACAGCAGCAAGAGATAAAATTAAATGTGATTGTAAACTTACTTAATCAATAATTATAAAACATCCTGTATCTAAGTGTGCAGGCGCACTTAACGTTACAGTTATCATTTCAATCGCTGAACAGGAGCAGCATACCTAAACATAAAAGTCCGCAGCCCCAACGACTATACTTAAAAGCCATAAATTCGTGCAAGATAACGTTAATTGTAACTAGGTAACTTTCTTAGGCTTGGCGGTTACACACAAATGTCTGGGTAACATTATAACGTGATAGAAATCAGTCAAACCGCGTGTCCGCGTGTAAATCCCGCGCTTTTCCCGGGATTGTTTCGTATCGCGGTTTATGGACTGCTTGGACGATCGAGTGTCCGACTTTAGAGTGTAGATTACATAGAATTTATCGGTCCGATCGGACGTGTCCGGTACACGTCTGCTTTATGTTAAAGATACCTATGTTGGTACCTACTCGTTGTTGAAGCTTGATGTGTACGGATAGCATCAAAGTCGTCGTTAAACTGAATTGGTAAATCGATTTTTTAATGAAAACTTTGATAGAGCGCAGAGTATGTACCTATGCTTTCAGAAGACTCTCTGTCCCTACATCGACGTATAATTATGTTAATAAAATGAAAATCAAAACAAAATAAAATCCGATGAAGATCTACAGTCGTTTGCTATTCCTGATTTAGAGCCTACCGTAGTAGTAGGAAATACGAGTACTTAGACATAAAATGAAAATTATCCTATAAAAACCAACTTCTTAAAATGTATAAATATTTAGCCAGTTACAATGAGCAGTTTATGTCAGGTCCTATACGTTGCGGTTACGGGCCTATACGCTCGTAAATGCAATGAAATGGTGTGGCGGCGTTTATGACCAAGTTTACGTCGATATTATCGCGGAATATTATTCATAATATAGAATGAGGACGTCTGGGGCGACTGCGGTTATGACAGCCCCACGACCAGACGAGGACCAAACGCCAAGGTGATACGCGGATGTGGATGCTTTCGATCATGTTTACGGGTGCTGCAATACAATATAGGACATCTTCCAGTTAACGGCTACCATACATCATGAGTTCTGCATTTCTTCCTTCAGATCCGTCTGGTCTAGCCATCCGTAGGTATGTGGCTGTTCAGGCCTCCAAGACAATCACCAATGACGCTCGGTGGGGTAGGTAATTGCGTAACATACTCATCTGCCTAGCGTTTTCCCAACCATGTTGGGGTCGGCTTCCAGTGTAACTGGATGCAGCTGAATACCAGTATTTTACGTTGAGCGACTGCATATCTGACCAGTAGACAGAATCAGTTGCAATGACTTTCATTTTAAAAGTTCAACAACATTCATTGCGTTTTTTAAGTTGTTGAGTAGACAAATTTTTCGAACATAATTATGAAGCAATGGATTAGCAAAACATATCCTTCATAATGATTCAGATCGAGATTGATAGTTCTGTTACGCAATTAGGGTGCAGGTTCCGAAACGATTAGGCAGTGATTTAAAAAAGCAGATCGGTTTAATTAAACTGTCTGAAAATTAACAGACGCATTTGATCCCGATTGAATCCGGGATCAGATTCATGATCTTTCCAGGTACCGTAAATCTTTACGTACGATAATTATCACGGCTGCAAAACATCTAACTTGCATGTTATAACTAAGAAAACTTTCCGTGTAATAAAGGAGCTAGCACATAAAATATGACTGCCAAGTTACAAGTTGTCTTTTGAGTGGACATTTTAATAAAGTTATTTATCCCTCTCGTAAACTTGCCAGATAATTTTATAAATGCAATGTCTGCGTTGAAATTAAGCGTTAAATATTATGAATAATAAAGTAACAAGTAACAACTTTTTACACATAAAGTTTATTTATAGAGACTGGTTTAGAAATAACTGTGCTGTGTAATAGCTTGATACTATCTGCATCCTACATCGTGTTCCGTGGGTGTCGTAAGGAGTTATGTGAGTGGATGCAGCAGGACCCATCTGGCTATAAAGACATCACTTCTCTTCCTGCCAAGTGTGGTAGTAATGGCATAGGAATACCCTCGGCAATTACTTAGCCTAGTGCTGCTTAACGTTTAGATTTGACGTATTTTTGAGGAGTTCTCTTAGGATAGCCGTTATTATGATCGCAATTCTGATGTTTTCTCCAAAATGGAGGTCACCTTTAACTTTATTTCAATTTCCTTGATAATATTTACATAATTAAAAAAAAACTAACAGTATTAAAATAATAATATGTACAAGTATATAAAAAAGGTGCGGGTGATGTGCAATCATTATCTGAGGATCAGTTTAATTATTGTTATTAATAAAATTACAATACACAGTTCGCTTTCAGATATTTTTAGGATTCAAAGAGGATCCTGTTAGCTACTAAGCCTACGTCCGCCGCCGTGCCGTCTGTCTGTCCGTCTGTCACAAACACAGGGTTGTATTTTTTATCGTAACAGTAGGTAGTCTAGTTGAAATGCCGGAAGAAATAGAAAACAGGCTATGCCATAGGATAGATAACTATGCGAACGTCGTTACAAAATGTTGTCCACTCAGAAAACGTTTTTCCATTTCCACGTGTGGTTGAACGCAGCGCGTGTAACGGTCGAGGCGGCGGCGGCCGGTTCTATCCGCGAGCTTGAATAAGTGCGTATTCTGTTTGGTGGATGGATACCATTGGTAAGTTACAGGAATAAATTCATAATTATGTTTTTACATGGATAAAGTCGCAGTCCACTGCTGGACATAGGAAATTACCTACCGGCTGAGTTGATTGATTGATTGAAATAAATTCATATTTTTGGGAAGATATAACTTTACGGGGTGTTTTTTTTTTGTAACAGTTGGAAAAGTCTTAGTGTAACTTGAGCGTTATCCTTTATTTTGATCAGATTGAATATCCTGAGACCTTGTCTCGAGTCGGTACGAGCTATACGAGAATCAATCAGACAGACAAAAATCAAAAGGCTAATCATTTTACTACTGGCTCATTCGGTGGTAAAATGATTAGACTGTCTGTAGGTTGGAAACGCGGCTAACCACCCAGCACTATCAACCGTGACCTGAATTATTTTGAAGGATATTACTAAACTATTGTTTTATATGTTCGAAAAATTTGTCTGGTCAACAACGTAAATAACGCAATGAATGTTGTTGAACTGTCACAATGAAAGCCATTGCTACTGTTAGTGTGTTACGTATTTAGCCCGCTAGACTTGCCGGAAAAACGCTTAGTACTGTACCTATTACCCATCCATGGCCGCTTTCTTAGACAGAATACCAGAGTAATTTCTTAGTCAAGACAGATTAGTATCTACATAACATAACCTAATCAGCCTATAATGTTCCCACTGCTGGGACACAGGCCTCCTCTCTGTGAGAGGGAGTGGCCCGTAATCCACCACGCGAGCCCAGTGCGGGTTGGTAGATGTCACATGTTTTTGGATTTTTGGTTCTAGGACTTGCCGGTTTCCTCACGATGTTTTCCTTCACCGTTTTGAGAGCAGTGGTGATGAAATAATTTACACAAAGTAAAGCGCCTGTCTGGGTTCGAACTCACGACCTATAACTCGTAAGTCGCGGCTGTTACCACTGGGCCACCACTGCTCTCGATTAGTAGGTACAGTCAGCGTCAATAATATCGGGACGAACAGACTGTTCAAAATGATCTCGACAACTAAGAAAATTAAACTTTGTTTCAATTGGATAAAGTTCTTGTCAGAATGACAGTTGTCGTGTATTGTCTTCATTCTGAAATATTCCTTGTGTCATTGAGTTAATATTTCATTTTCATAGTTGCTTAGATCATTTTGAACAGTCTGTTCGTCCCGATATCATTGACGCTGACTGTACCTATTGATAAAATATTCCACACATTCCACCTACCCACCTGCAGTTGCGTAAATCCTTGTTTACCTTTTCAAACCTGTAGACAGTAACACGAATATTCATAGGCCCGATCCTATGAATATTCGCGTAGGTAATTATGATTCGATTGTTTTCAGGTCAACTGAATATATTGCACCATACGCAAAAGACACTTAGACGGTGCAGACTGCGAAGTCATTCCTTCCTAGATACCAGCAATTTTCATAAATATTATTAGTAGGTACTTACCTATTATTGGCAAGATCAAATCTTCAATCAAGCGCTAGTTTATAACATTAAAAAAAAATAAAAAATATCTCTGGACTGGTCCACTCAAATCTGTGTGGTTCTTTCGTCAAAAATCTACATTGTCATTGCCATTATTTCTCAGGGGTTAGTCAGATAAGAAATACATATATCGATTTCATTTTTTGATACTTATGACGCAAAGTGATTCCTATATCCTATTTGCAGCATAAACAAATTCATTTTATTTCCGTTTCTTGTTTAGTTATTTAAAAATCTTATACTTACCTGCCTAATTTTTTTTTTTGTGTAAGTATCAGTTCAATGTGTAAGTATCAGTTCAACTTCATCATTTCAAAGATAGTATAATATGCCACTTTATTTAAATTTCATTAAAAAGGGAGGATATAATAGAATAGAATATATTTATTTGCTTTAAAACATGGTACAGACGCCAGCACATCAAGCTACTACAATCTGTCAAATTTCTTTAATAGATTTTCAACTTTATCGCTAAAGCATTAAGGTTCAAGGTTGGTTGGGAAAATTTGACTGTTTCGGGTAGCTTGACCTACATTACACAGTGGCTTCTGTACATTAAGGTCATATAAATAGAATTATGATCTTACAATCATGTTTCGCCAAGGACTGGCATACAAATATTTAAACACGTTATATGAAAAAAATTAAAAGGACACATTGTTAAATGGTATCCTAACATGTCTAATAAATAACTCTAGTGAATTCTTAACAATAATAGGTTAAAAAACTACTTATGTAATATACTGAAAATCAGTAACCATATCCAAAATTGTTTAAATTTTATTCAATTCAACGAAATAATCCTGCCACACTTATTGTTACATAGTCGTTTGCCTATCCTAGACTTAAACATGAATTACGATGTGTTTAAAAGTTGCAGGTCAATACAGAAGGGTACAATTACATCGGGTCCTTACCCACTATTTACCTGTAACACTGCTATTAGTTAGCTTCAGGGCCTACCACCAACAAAAACGATTACTCAAACTGTGTAGTGGCGTACGGGTTACTACGGGAACTCGAACTTAGTCACTTCTATTTCTCGATTGACGAACACGACTCGCTCGTCTTGCACACGACGGTTCCTTCGCAATTACGAACTTCTCATTCGAGCAATACTTATAGGCTTGCTGGGAGACGGTTATACGAGACGGAGAGAGACGAGGCGGTTTATGACAGGTGGATAGAGAGATATCTCTGCATTTAAAAACTATCCCCTTAATTCATAAATGTATAGTTGAACAGTTGCTAATCACGACTTAACTTTAAGCAAAAGTTAAGTAGTGATTAGCGACTGATTAACCATACATTTTTGTCGTTTAAACGCCACTTAATTTTAATCATCATTTATAAATAAACCCCATTATTGCGAACACCATTGATTGGATTCCCGAGTTTTTCGTGTGGCCTGTCCAAAGTATTCTTCCAGTGGCCTTTGTGGTCGGGTGGGATCGTCATCTCGTCAGGCTTGCGTAACTTGGGTTATGTTAGTAGGATTACCACATACCGAAACAAAATTATATTTTCTCAAAAAGTGATCTTGTGTCGAGAACCAACAGTAGCTTACTTCGCAACTCTCATTCACATTCATGCACCTGGGGCGAGACGCGTTCGTCCAGACGTATCGTGCATCGCAATGAGCCATTATTGAGTCCCGATCCCAATAGAGATGTAGCTAGCCTTCTAAGAACACGCGGGCAATTTACTAGCGCGATAGTAGGGGTGTGTCCGGTCATTACGGCAGTCAGGATTAATGCACCCGACTGCGAACGAACAAAAGAAAACCCGCGAAACTCCCATTTAGCGAGGTAAGTAAAAAGTTCCGTGACTTTCAATAGGCGATTGTTCTGTGCCTAGTAGGCGGCAGAGTGGAAAGTAAAATATGCTTAAGATTATAGGTAGGCTGGTAACTAGTTGATATTTCTACATAGGTAAATGTAGGAATGCTCTCAAAACTGTGAAGGAAAACATCGTGAGGAAACCGGCATGTCCTAAAACCAAAAATTCGAAGACATGTCACATCTACCAACCCGCACTGGGCCCGCGTGGTAGATTACAGCCCATGATCACCCTCCCCCCACAGAGAGAGTTCCCTCCTCTCACAGAGAGGAGGCCTGTGTCACATTATAGGCAGGTGAGGAACATTATAGGCAGTTTATGCTAAATGTAGGAATTACATAGCTATGATGGAAATGTCAATGGACAATGTGGGGCAATAGAATTTTCCGATGAAATAAACACTACGTTTTGTCGTAACGTTCAAGGTGCTGCTTACCTGCCAAAAGTCATTCAAAATTCTCTGAAACCGTGCTATGACACTTAAATTCACATTTACAATTCGAAGGCAAAATTCAGTGAAACGGGGCAGGCCATCAATGCCATCGGTTCGTTACGTCTGCGTGTGCGCTCGAGAGGTGCAAATGACGCTATTGTGCCCGACCGGCGGCGCAGACGCAGCCTGCGCGGTGACTTGCGCGAATAATACGAAAGCTCGCCAACACGCCATTATCATTATGGAATGACAGCGACAACAATCGCGAATTGCAAACGTTTACATGTTCTGAATTGTCATGCTCCGGTAATTTCTGCACTTAATGAGAAAAGTGACCGTGGAGGTTGCAAATGACTTAAAAAATGCACGTCATTCATTATTTTGAATGAATGAAGGAAGCCCAATGGGTTACCGCCTCACTGCACCGGTGACATGTATGACCTTATCTAAATCTGTTTTAAATTTCGCGATTATTGTGTAACATATTTTCTTCAGCTTCGTGAAACATTTCCATCGTACTTCGATGTTTACCTACAGAATCTGAATACCAGATTGTTGCACCCGCACCTTAAATTAGAAATGATTATTTGTCAGACCTAGATATTGTTATTCTCGTGGACTTGCGTCAGAGCTTTGTGCATTTCAACATTCTGGGGGCCGATAAGCGTGGCTAGCGTTTGTTTCGGTCAAGCTTGAGCGCGCCAATAATTTGCTAGTAAACTTTGATGGGGCTTTAAACAGTCGGTTTGTACAGGTATTATTATATTTATCCAGTCGGCTAGACAGTTACTAGGTGCCCGCGATTGCGAATGATGGATGCTCGAGCTGTTGCCAAGTGAATGGCAATGAATCATGCGCCTATTTATAGCACAAGATAGATACGATTAATATGCAACTTAAGTGCAGATGTTATAGATAATAATTGAATGGCGATGTGCGCAGCTATGCTGTAATTTGTGTATGATATACACCACCTTATTAATGACTAGCTTCTGCCCGCGGCTTCGCCCGCGTGGATGTCGGAAATTTACCCACGGGAACGTGCTAACAGGATAAAATGTATGTGCTTCCCCAGAATGCCATCTATGTCGCGGGCCCTTTGTGGCTAATTACAATAGAAAACCAATTGTGTCTCATTAGTGGTGATTAAGAGGGTACCTATATGATATCTTTACCTAAGTACCTAACTAATTAAAAAAAACTCAATAACAGAAAATTAAATACCTACCTACCTAAATAAACCTATTTCTGATGATAACTAATCTAAACTCAATAAATAAGCAAAATCCCTAAAAACTAATATCTATACGAATGACTAAACCTACCTAACAGTATTATAAAATAACCTACGGTCACTACGTACACTATCAAATATACTACCTATACTTTAAAATCTATACCTACGACTTATATAAAAATAAACCTAAATAACTCTAAAAACTAAAAGGAATAAAAATGAACTCCACTGCGGGTGACCCAACCTACGACAAACTTAGTATTTGCGGTTGGTACAGTACAGACAGTGGTAATCGGGTATAGGGATCGAACCGCAAAATTAAGTTTGTTTTTTATTGTATATACTTTTCCGGGATAAAAAGTACCCAGTGTGGTGCCCAGGATATTAAAGAATAATTATACCAAGTTTCATCGTAATCGAACCGGTAGTTTTTGCGTGATGCCTGAACAAACAGACAGACAGACAGACAGACAGACAGACAGACAGACCGACAGACAGACAGACAGACAAAAATTTTTTTAATCACATTTTTGGGTTCGGTGTCGGTCTAGTAACACCCCCTGCAATTTATTTTTTGGATATTTTCAATGTACAGAATTTTCACTTCTACAGATTTATTATAAGTATAGATCATAGATCAGATTGTGTCGAGGTAGTGGTAGGGGCTGATACTGCGAATGGTCGTGTTCATGATCAATATAATGTATTCAGCGGTTGATTAAACTATCGTCAACTGGCATAAATTGGCTTGCGCTGTGGAGTTGATTGTTTAAATGTGGTTGTACTTATTGTTCTGTTATTAATTCCAAAGCACTGTACTAACCTTCTTTATGGGTTGAAGTAAATGAAGATTTATGAGTGTTTGGCTGTAACTTTGACGTTCGTTTGTTTGTTTACTACGAGCTAATCATATCTATCTCGCTGTCAGCTGCAGATTTATCTTGACAGTAGTAGGTATGTATTCTGTAGGATCGATAACTGTGATAAATGCACGATCTTCTTAAATGATAATTATAATCGTTATCATTGTCGTTTTTTTTTATTATTATTATTCGTTCCTTGATCATTTACCTACTTCTCTCGTGTTAGCAAACAATATATTATTTATGATGCTCATGTCGTCAAAATTGGCAGAGTCATTTTTTGTAGTGGGGCCTGAATTCCCGTTACTACTGGAGGCTCTTTTTGAAATATGCCTAAGGAAACTATGTATTCAATTCAAACATTTCCGTATCCATTGGAGGCATATTTAAAATCTTCGAAAGCTCCAGCCCAACTGACGATCCTATAAATTTTGTTGTTAGTTCAGTGAAAGCCTGGCTACCCGCCCTAAGCAAGAATGATGGATGGTGGAGCTGTTGGCAACTGAACGACCATGAATCATTCGCTGATTATTATATTATAAATGAATAGGGACGTAATGTATCACGTATAACTACCCACTTATGACAGACTCACGAGTCGCGAGATCATTAGGTGGATAATCATGAGATACCTAAGTTTTATAGTTACCCATCCGATATCTAGGGTGACCCCAGCAGCTTTTAGCATTTATTACAGCACGAGAGAGAGCACATCAACGCTCATAGCAACCACCGTGACAGGAAGAAAGCCATAGATTTCGACGGCACGGTTGGCGCAGTGGTTAAGCGATTGACTGCTGCGCTGCGTGTCGCGGGTTCGATTCCCGCACGGAACAAATATTTGTATGACCTACATGTATTTGTTCCGAGTCTGGGTGTTTTTCTATCTATATTATGTATGTATTTACAAAAAAAAAATGTATAATATAAGTAGTTTATCAGCCATCTTGTTACCATAACACAAGCATTAGGTTGCTTAGCTTGGGATTAGATGGCGCTGTGTGAAATGTCCAGGGATATTATTATTATTATAGATATAGATTGCAGTTCATCATCATCACCCACAGCCCGGCTTCATCCACTGCTGGGCATCACAGACCTCTCTTTCCTTGTGCCAATCCCCACGCTCCTGTCCCAGCCTCATCCAAGTTTTGTCCGCGATGGCAACAATGTCGTCTGCCTAGATTAGATTGCATTTGCTGTGGTTGAAATCGGCAACATGGCATCATCGTCATTATCATAGCTAAGTAGATTTGGATTTCCGAAATCAATCCATTGACGGGTTGGGTTACACCACAGGATCTCCTAACACCAATACACGGAAAACTTAGATATGAAAAGGCTTACCTTGGCAAGGTCCCGGGTAGTCGAGCACTAGGTGTTTGGCGGGTCTCCGGCAGGCGCGTCGCCGGAGCCGGCACAGCGAGGGGTAGGTCCGGCCGTCACTGCCGCACACGGCGCCGACGCGGCGGCAGGCGGCCGCGCACACGCAGCGTGCGCGACCGCCTCTCACCACGCAGCGCCGTCCGCTGCCACATGACACTCCTGCGCATGATTCTGTAGAAAATGAGCACGTTAATAGAATTACAGTTTGGTGATGTTTTCACTATTAGATATTCAGTAATGAGCCGTAGGGATAAATCTGTCGTACCTAGGTAGAATACTGCATGAAACAGGCTGAAAAAGTTAAAGAAAGAGAAACTCTACTTAATCAATATAAAAATAAAAACTTGAGAGGTGTTATGGGACACCCGGATGGAACGAAGTTCAAAGAGAGAGAGAGAGACAGAGAAACACGCGCACGCCTACTACCTACCTAGGTAGGTATAGCAAAAAGTGTCGTTCCAACTTTTGGTCTTAATTTTTTCCGTCTAGCCTCCTTTCGCAACGCGCGATAAGGAACTTCGTTCCAATAAGAATTTCACGTAACATTTATTTAAAAAAAAATGTAGATGTAAACGGGCTACGGCTATTGGTATCCAACAAGGACCACAATAACAATAATTACATAATTTTTTCACTAATAGACTACATAATCAGCCTATAATGTTCCCACTGCTGGGACACCGGCCTCCTCTCTGTGAGAGGGAGTGGGCTGTAAACCACCACGCGGTCCCAGTGCGGAGTGGTAGATGTCTTCAAATGTTTGGTTCTAGGATATTGAGAGCAGTGGTGATGAAATAATTTACACAAAGTAAAGCGCTTATCTGGGTTCGAACCTTCGACAAACAATTCGTAAGTCACGGCCGTTACCCCTGCTCTGGATTGCACTAAAAGGAACAAAATTTTCACTAAAGGAAACGGTAAAGACTTAATTATGTTGAAAAAATTCTAATGTCTATTGCTAAAGTATGCGGAGCTAGATATTTATCACTCATATAAAAACTTGAGAAAACATCCGCCAGATATATATAAACGACTCGGATGTTGTCGGTGGCGTACATGTGTAGATAAATCTCGAGATATTTAGATAAAATCGAGTGTTTTATGGCTCACGTGGTGGCCCGACAAATATGTAGGAGCTGATCAAAGTGAGATATCCACATACTCCGCTTTGAATCGCTCGTTAAACACTAAACTAGAAATTGCCACATTTGCGAGTGATTTGTTCAAGAATTTACTTTTCACGAATGATGACATCTTACGAGTCATTAAAACGATGTTCGTTCGGGTTTACTCTGCCCCCACGCGTATTAAAAATAATTTGTAAATTAGTAGATTCTTGATTTTTGACAGAAAAACAAAAGCTCGTTTGTTAGCAATAAAGAGAAAAATGATGTGGGCGACAGTGTTTTATTGGTTGTAATTTTTTAAAGTGCATGTTTTGAGAAAATTTAAGAATAACGACTATCGCCTTACAACACATTCGTTCAAGGACTAATAATATTTCCCTCTTTTTTACTACGAGTAAATACAAAATTAATTCTTTGCCATTTCAGCGCCAGCATCAATTTATATCACAGCATTAAACCCACATAATATGCACGGGACGATAAATGCCCTTACATAAGATCACTCTCTGCCAAAACAATTAATTTATTTGAGAAATTATTTGTTTATTTCTAAATTCAAATATTTGACGTTTTGCCAACGCGTGTTGATTCGATGCGCAACGTACATCTATCGGACGATGCACTCCACTCCACGGCCCAATTTTATTATTTGCTGAACAATGTTGTTGGTTGTTAGCGGTCGGATGTAGTTTATCTGTTGGTTTAGTTGATTGGCGTAATTGGGCTTTAAGCACGTCTGTGTCTTGTGTGTCTATTGAGGCAATTGTTTTAGTGCCTAGGGTTGTTTTGTTTTTTAATGCGCCGCACCTATAAGATCTGCCGCTAAAAGTTTCCACTCTTTTACTGCGCAAAAGGAAAGTATTTTGTATTTTATTTGTTTGAGATTCACATAAAACAGGTTTATCCGATTGAAATTTCAGCATAGGTAGGCTGTTTGCCATTCTTTTACAGATGCATCTAGCTAGGTGAATGCCTCCGGACTGCATTCACCTAGATGATCCGCACCGCTGCACCGCTGCACCTCCGGGTGTAGCTGCATTTTTGCAATAAATGTAGGGAATTTATGTAGAGACAAAGATAGTTAAATGTTATTTTAAGACTCTTTTATTAACATCGAAATTAAAAAGTTTACAGCAGAGTTCAGCAGACTGCCTTGCATGAAGATATCAGGCTATAGAAAATAAATAAGAGCTGGGCAGGGTTTCGTTGAACCGAGGAAAAAAGTTGTAAAAATTATATTGCGGGCAGTCTATTTTGTAATGGCTATTAAAAGAATTACAAGGTAGTCTACATTTACTAACAAAATATCTGTTCACTTCTTCGCACCATACCTAATTTTACCAGGATACGGCGACTAGATTCATTGGATGACGTCATTCTTGGCTCAAATTACTACAAAAACAATACCTTCTTTGAATTCTAATTGGCCTGTATTTTTCCTAGAAGCAGCGAGGCCGGAAGGATGTGGCCATGTCTTTAATTAACTGAGGAAGCAGCTTCGACGAACTAACGCAAACTATCGCGAGAAAAACATTCAATAATAAATTTAAATATGCATTGTGCTGGAACCTAACTAGCTTATTGTCTACGGGCAAACTTTGCCTTGGCTTCCTTTAGTCCATAAATTAAATGATAAACGGAAAGCCATAGACAATTTCTCTCTCTCGGTTTTCTTTTCTTCTTGTTTAATTCTCTGGTGCAATTATTTTTATTGACGTTTTTTTATTGTGGTCCTTTTTTGATCCTTCGAGCCAGATGTTTACACAGTCAGTAAGGAGAATGTTGGTCAGAATGTTGGTATTAGTTGATGTAAATTTTTGATTGATAAGTTTTCTTGACATTGGTGTCAAAAAATTGGTGAAAACTTATTAAAGTATGTCATTGATGTTTTTTTGGTACAATTTCTTACAAACAACCTTATCAGATTGGATCGGCTTAAATATTTCCTAAATATAAATTAAACACGTGAATCGTCCATCCATTTGAATCAATCAATCATACTTAATTTTCACATTTCTATATTATAAAGGAAAACGCAAATGTTGCCAAGTTCTCGTCGAACTACAAAAATCGGTCTCACCAGCACAGGCAACACAGGGAACTCCTCCAGAAAGCGCTTTATAGAAGAATATCTCGCCGCTGTCGAGGTCGCGGGGGCTCCAGGCGGCGGGCGCGCGTGATGCGCCAGCGCAACACTCGGCGCGGCCCACGCGCAGCGCCGCCACCGAGCTGCAGCGCCCGCCGCGGTCCATCCCCGTCCAGCAGATTCCGGCTGTGAACGACAAAGACATTAGTTAATATTTATAATTAAATTATATTTTTATCTTTCTTGGTTTACAATTTTACATTCACCGCTTGGTAACTTGGTTCACTACATGACGTATTTTTTCATTGTAGGTTTATAGAGTTGTAACCCAACACCCAAGCTAAGATTAAACTTGTGTTATATGTAGATGTAATTGTTAATAATGGTTCTTTAAATTGCCGCTAGTCAGAAAAATTAAAGTTCGAAGTGTATACTTTCATAGTACTTATAGACAGAAAATCATGTTTTAGAATGACTGTTTTGAGTACCTAGTGTTGTGTTGTGTTGGAAGGTGGAAAAATTGGTACAGACGCCAGCAGGTCAACCTACCCAAAACTGTCAAATTTTCCCAACGAACCTTGAACCTTAATGCTTTAGCGATAAAGTGGAAAATCTATTAAAGAAATTTGACAGATTGTAGTAGCTTGATATAATGGCGTCTGTACATTGACATAGCAGTGATAGTTGTCGCAAGCTTTACCGCTGAGCATCGTCATGCTCAGCGGTAAAGCTTGCGACAACTATCACTGCTATCACTGCAGGACGTCTCCTGGGACCGATTCCCAGGTGGGACAGTGTTATTGGGTTATTCCGTCAGGAATTTCTCAATAGCATCCCGATGTCTTCTCTTCTTCATGGAACCATCTATTACAAACTAGTAAAATGTGGGTGTACTATTATAATAGTTGCCACAACTCTGCCTAACCCTATCAGGCGTGATGATGATGATGTAAGGAACATTGAGTTAATTTAGCTTCAACACATCAGCAGTCTTTCTGTAGAGTTTATTAATAATGTACAAAAATCAGGTAAGGCTAAACTGGTTCATGTTGCTAAAATAGGTAAATAGGACTTATGTAGATATTAAAGTAGAACAAACAAAGAGAATATTTGAATGGAAAACATTTCAGAAACCATAGACATCATAACCTTAGTAGACAGCAGCGTCCGTAGCCCTGGTAGCCTGTGTGAACCAATCAAGTCTAGTTTCGCTATTCAACTATTTATCTTATCAGCCTAAAAACTTCCTCAGCGGAACGCTACAAAATTGCAATACGAAGGTATAATAAAACGTTCGCTCCGGGTCCAGACTAAACATAAATTGAACAGATGTGTCTGGACGCTGCGCAAGCGGCTAGCTCGGAGCGCCGTATTCGGTCGGATTCCTGCGCGTGAGTCACGGGGCTCGGCTGCGCGCGCCGGCCGCGCTAGACGACCGCCAGACACTATTTTTCAATGTGCGCCCGCGCCGGCCGGCGACGACGCGACCGAACGACCGCAACCCGACATGCCTATAACTAGTAATCGATTGACTTTTTACAACTATTCGCTCGAAAATACGGATCGGAGGACCAAGTTTATGAAACTTGGTGTTTTATGATCGATGAGGACGAGGACATAATTTTGTAACGTGTTTACAGTTTTGATTGATCGTAATCTCTTAAGATATTGTCTAATATTTGAGTAATTTCGTGTGGCTATAAGTTTTATTAGCTTCGGGAGGACTTGGCGACAGGCTAGAATGTGCGGATGAGATATGTTCGGGGAAATCAATTTGTCGTGAAGGAACATTCTCCGTTGACGGTAACCTTGATAGTGTGATGTGTAGATAACAAAATCTTGATTCTCGAATACTATTTTTATTCAAAAAATAAATCTTGCAGAAGCGGGTGGGCAGAATTAATGACAAAGGCTTAGAGGAATTTATTTATGAACGTTTTACAAATGCTAATGCATTAATTTAAATTAATTAAAGCTCTTTATGAATAATTTTAAAAGTTTGAAAATGGTTTTTGTCTACTAATATTAGCAGAGTATTTTTTCTAGATATTAAAAATAAATATTATTCCAATCTGGAATTTTAATTAAGTATTGTTTTATTCAAAATCATATTTCCAAATGTGCATAATGTAGGTATGAGCAAGCATCGAGTCTAGGATCAAGCGTCAGTTTATTTTGAGCATCTTTTTTCTCTCAAATTGTTCCGTCGGTAATACTAGGTGTAGACTGTAGGTTAAACTCTTTAGTCATAGTGCACACCAAATTTGCAGACAGTTACGTAATCACCCGTTAGTTTGCTCAAGATAAATCAATGCATAGGTGATTATATCCCTATTATCTACTACACTAGGTTCTATATTAGTTGCGATGTTCAATGTTAGGATTTAATGCCTTAGACATCATTCTCTACCAGTGAATTAAGGGTGGTGGAGAGATCATATTGCATGTGCATTTTTATTTGTGAAAAATAAATAACTAAGAGGGTATTATAATCCTATCCTATCCTACTTCCTACTAATACATATAAATGCGAAAGTTTGTGAGGATGGACGGATGGATGTTAGTTACTGTTTCACACAAAAAATACTGAACGGATTTTGATGAAACTTTACGGTAATATAGCTTATTCATCAGAATAAGACATAGGTAACTTTTTATCCCGATATTCCCACGGGATCGACACTTATGCGGGTGAAACCACGGGGCGCTGCTAGTTATAAATAAAATAGTTACTTAATATACCTACTATAATACAAATACATAGGTATACATTTAATAAAATATATACTTACTAGCTTCTGCCCGCGGCTTCGCCCGCGTGTATGTCGGAAATTATCCCACGGGAACGTGCTAACAGAATAAAATGTATGTGCTTTCCTAGGATGCCATCTATCTCTATGCCAAATCAGAAGTTCAGTGGTTTAGGCGTGAAAATGTAACATACAGTTTCAAGTTCAAATCCTCCCCTTAAAAACTTAATTACCCCTTTTTGTCCCGTCAGTGGTAAACTCAAACTCAAATCATTTAATTCAACTAAACCAATTACAGGTACTTTTGAATTGTCAAAGGATCGATCAGTCAGAAAGATGAAGCTAGTTGTAAATTTTCGACAACTTTACATAGGTACTTATTATTAATTATTTTCTGTCAAAAGTATCAATACTGATTTTCGAGTTACTCGGACCGCGCATTCAATTTCTTCCACACAAACTTAACACCCCTATATCCCTCTTTGAAGGGTAGTTTTGAAAAACTTATAATGATAAACTTTATTACTTACTTAGGCAAGTATTTTTGCCAAGTTTCAAGTTTATTAACTAAATGAATAAGATTTTTCATATAAACTATATCCCCCGCTTTTCACCCCCACGGGGGTGGAATTTTGAAAAATCGTTTGGGATTATTCATAACTTGATTCAAAGATTATTTATACCAATTTTCGAGTTAATCAAGCCACGCATTATAATCCTCCCTTGTAAAATTAACTACCCCTTTTCAACCCGTTATGGGTAGATTTTCTAAAAACCCTGATACATGTTATTCTTTATTTTTGGTCTTAAGTATAAACACTGAGTTTCGAGTTAATCGGACCGCGCATTCAAATTATTCCACATAAACTTCAACCCCCCTACATCCCCCTGTGAGGGCTAGTTTTGAAAAACCTATAATGATAAACTTTATTATATTACTTACTTAGGCGAGTATTCTTGAAAAGTTTCAAGCTTATTAACCTAATGAAGAATTTAAGATTTTTCATATAAACTGTATCCCCGCTTTTCACCCCCACAGGGGTGGAATTAAAAAAAAATCGTTTGGGATGTATTTATAACTTGACTCAAAGATTATCTATACTAATTTTCGAGTTAATCAAGCCATGCAGTAAAATCCTCCCCTGAAAAATTGACTACCCCATTCCAGCCCGTCAGGGGTAGATTTTCAAAAAACCCTGATACACATTATTCTTTACTTTCAATATTAGATATAAATACTGAGTTTCGAGTAAATCGGACTGCGCGCTAAAATTCTTCCATACAAACTTTGAAACCCCCCAATCCCTTATTAGGGGGTAGTTTAGAAGAAAAAAAACTGACAGTCTTCATAATTTATTTTGGTAAGTATTCGTGCCAAGTTTCAAGTTTATTAACTCAAGGAATAAGATTTTTCATACAAACGAATTCCCCCCTTTTCACCCTCTTAGGAGTGGAATTTCGAAAAATCCTTTCTTAGTGGATGCCTACTCTTCACGAAGAACACACGCTCCAAATTTCATGTCTCTAGGACCAGCGGTTTAGGCTGTGCGTTGATCTATCAGTCAGTCAGTCAGTCAGTCAGTCATTCAGGACTTTGAATTTTATATATATAGATATATAAATATCAATATTTATTATTATTAGTTGGTCGTATTTGTATAATATATAACTTTATTCAACACGTAGGAATATAATTCGCAGCCGTCTGGGATTGCAACGGTTTCCATGGTAACCGGTTGTTGTCGGGCCTACGTGAGAGAACTCGACTCTCTCATCCTGTGTTTTCCTGACTTATGTCAGGTTTAAAGGAAGTAGACATGTTTTATTTGACCTAGGACTTGGCCTTCGTTGAGATAGATCCTGTTAGCCGACTTTCACAACTTAGGGAAGACAGGTCTTCACTATTTTAGCAGGAATCTATAGCCCATTCAACCTAAGTCGTAAATATTGTCGTTTCTGTTAGACGAAGGACCAAAATATAATATTAATCTTTGTTTTTCTTTTCACAAAGGTTCACATCGTTATAAACAGAGACAAGAATTATAGAGTTTTGACAAAAAATGCATAAAATATGATCCTTTGTGATAGACTGGCGTCTAGGATACCCTGTGTGACGGATCACCAGGATCTCACTCCGAATTAAACCTAATTAACATTAACATTACGAGATGCAGGGGCTGACATCGCCGAAACTGTTTAACCTTTACATATGTGAACGCGCTTGTGGAGGAGCTCAGCAGCACACATGTCCGATGCCATATTGATGGAGTCTGCCTTAATAATATTAGTTACGCGGACGACATGGTGCTGCTGAGTGCGTCTGTAGGTGGACTGTCGCAGCTGCTTGACATTTGCGAACAATATGCTGGACAACATGGGTTGGTGTACAACACAAATAAAAGTGAGTGGAATGGTCTTTTAGGCTCGGGGAAGGTCCCTAAGTCAAACACCTAAAGTTAGATTGAATGGCTACCTTAGTAGGGTAGAACAATTTAAATACCGTGGGCACTTGCTAACCTCGGATTTGAAAGACGATAATGACATAGAAAGGGAGCGTAGAGCGCTGTCTGTTCGTGCGAATATGATAGCACGCAGATTTGCTCGCTGTTCAAGAGACGTCAAGATCACCCTGTTCAGGGCATTTTGCACGTCCTTCTACACGAGCAGTCTGTGGGTGAATTATACGCAAAAGCAGTACAGCGCTCTACGCGTCCAATACAATAATGCATTCAGGGTGCTGTTGGGGCTGCCTCGCTTCTGTAGCACTTCGGGGATGTTGGCTGAAGCGCGCGAGAATTGTTTTTATACAACCATATTTTATCAGCCTGATAACTTCAACGGCTGCTACTACATAGGTAAGATACCCAAGTGCCAAGAGCTAATAGCCAGCGGCCTTTAGGGCAATCAATGTAGCGACAATGAATGTTCAAGAGTGATTTGCGGGGTATTAAAGCGTTCTAACCGCCACATTGGTTAGACTGTGGTCGCAAGCACAGCTCCCGTGCACGAGTTCTTGAATAGTTCGGATTCAAACTTCGCGATGGGGTTGTTCTAGTGGCTCGTGCCTCCGTCTGATGGCGGACGCGGTGGGACCGCGGAGGAGGAGTGTTGGTATGACATTGGCTGCTCTCCCTATCTTCTGCGGCCGAAAATTGGCAGGCGGCGGGGCCAATGACCTGACGGGGACCAAGGGTGCCCAGACACGGGGTCGTCTGGCGCCCATGTGTTGGTTTGCTCCCTGGGGTGTTCACGGCGTGCTATCTGTTCTGGTACGCCGGTGATGGGGAGTACTCTGTACTCACCAGGGGAGGGTCTGGTGACGGACAGCCGCGGCGGGTTCACGGATGAGTGCTAACGCGTGCCCGTGTTCCCGCCGTAAGCGGCAGAGGAGGACACCGGGGAGTTTTAGTGGGATAGAGTCCCACATAGCTGCACTATCTCCCCGTGGTAGTGCAGAATGCATGAGTATTTCTCTACGATAAAAAAGGGGGTCGTGGCTAAGTAATAGAGTATATACAGACACATGAGTCGATCGCAGGTTGAGCTGCGCTTGCCGTGGTTGGTCCGTAGGTGGATGACTTTCCATCCATTTCATACCGAGACCGTTGGTCTCCGCTGTCATTTATCGTTAGATCTTTGACAGTAGTTATGAGTAGTCAGAAGCCCAAAAGTCTGACCGACAGTAGCTGAATTGTGGAGGACAGATAGGCAATCACTCCATGTAAAATACTGGTAGATATTCAGCTGAATGGTTTTCAGTATAGAGCCGACCGCAAAATAATTAGGAAAAGGCTAGACATAGGCAAATGCTGGTGTTGTTAGTCTATCAAGGAACCTCTCTTCGTGGTGCTACGTTTTTAATGAAACCACGAAAGTTTAAATTGATATATGGCGCGCGTTAATGTCCGGAGCGTGCTTGACCGGTTTTCGAATTCGGACTTCGGTACTGGCAGTAAAGCACCTTGGGAGAAATGTAAATATATTCGAATATGATTTTAGTGTGGCGAGCGAGGACGTTGACTCCGGCGGCCATAGGAGCATGTTGCTTATATCTTCGTGGGCTAGAGTAGCAATAAGAGCTAAAGAGCGCTAGCCCACGCCAATTGCATTGCGGCATGTGTTTCTGCTGATGTGAAAAAAAAATGCGATATATTTACAAATCTAACAATGATGCGCGTGTCAGTGATAATCTTACTAACCCTAAATGCGAAAACAGTATTCAAGGTTTCGGACCCAAAAGGTGCCAACAGGTCTTTTAGGGACTACCTGAGTAGGTATAAGACTAAAATATGAACGCTTTCAAAACTCACTCAATAATATAGATATTGATTGAGTTTTGCTTTAGTAGATATTATTACAAAACTCACAACATTTTACTTTATCAAGCCTAGCTTTTCAATTTCTTCTAAACCGTCCCTATGTCCTATTCTATTTTTCTCTATGGCAATGGTGCCGATGTCGACAATTCTGCCAATGTCAGATGTGATATGAGAAAACGTGCGATGAAAACAAAAAAAAAAAAAAACTTAAATTCTTCCAATACTAGGGCCGCGACTCGCCAATTTCACGCTGTTAATTTCATCGACGTCAAGTGTCATCCAGATGTCAAAAGAACCACGTGTGCTACCGTTTCTTCCCGTTCAGTTCCAATATAGAAAGAAGGACATGAGTTACCGCAAAAAAAATCGCTGTATTTTCTTTTATTCATTGTAAAAGAATCATCACACATCAACAGTCCTACATTGTGAACTAATGGGGTAATAACGTTTCTTACACTTGTTTCAGCCAATTCAATTGAACAAGCGCTCTACAGCACATCTAAATACTCCGCTTCCTCATCGGATGGTCCCATCAACGTTGGCGCCACAATTTGGAGTCGAGATCCGGCTGCTATTGTGTGGGTGTGAGAAATTGCGACAAAAAATGTGTAGCGGACCAAATGTAGGCTGCGCTGCCTTGTGTGGTTTTATCGTTACGCTATTCAGGGGTTAAGGATCCTCCTAAATAAAAAAAAAGACACGAGGCGCTTTTAATAACTTAAACGCTTTAACTTACACGTAACATAGTATCACGCCTGAATTCCTTGAAGGGTTAGTCAGAGGGTCACCATCATCTGCTTAGCCTTCCGTACTATATTGGGGTCGGCTTCTAGTCTAACTGGATGCAGCTGAATACCAGTATTTTACAAGGAACGACTGTCTATCTGACCTCCACAACCCAGTTACTGGGTAATGCGATATCCCTTGGTAAGATTGGTTGTCAGATTTTCGGGCTTCTGCCTACCCGTAACGACTGTCAAAGATCCTCGAATACAGCCGGGACCAACGGCTTAACGTGCTTTCATACCGAGACCCTTAATTCCGTGCCTCGCACGGAAGGGTCTCGGTATATATCTATATAAAGATGTTTACCCATCCACAGACCAACCACGGTAAGCGTAGGTTAACCTGATCGATCGACCTTTGCAGCTGTTATTATTTCGTCACCCCTCGATTAATCAGGGAGTGTATACACATATTTCGTCAGTTATGATCAAGTCCATAATCTATTACACTAATTAATTAATTAATTACTTAATAGGTATTACATGCGAGGCGAGCGAGGCGAGCCAAGGGGAAAATTTATAAGTCCGTGATAAGGCCTGTCGTACTTTATGGGTCTGAATGCTGGGCTGTGAAGAAGACGGATGAAAAAAGATTGCATGCAGCGGAGATGAGAATGTTGAGATGGATGTGTGGAGTGACGAGAATGGATAAAGTAAGAAACGAGTATATAAGAGGAAGTTTGAAAGTGGCGCCAGTGACAGAAAAGTTGAAAGGAAATCGCTTGGCTTGGTATGGGCATGTGATGAGAAGGGACGAAACGCATGTGACTAAAAGAGTGATGAATATACATGTTGATGGATGGAGAGGGAGAGGAAGGCCGAAGAAAAGATGGATGGATTGTGTGAGGAATGATATGAAAGAGAAGGGAGTGAATGATAGCGTGACGGCTGACAGAGGAGAATGGAAGAAGAAAACGTGTTGCGCCGACCCCAAGTAACATGGGATAAGGGCAGGAAGATGATGATGACATGCGAGGCGAGCCTGTTGCCACCAACTGGGTACAAAACCAGACTGGAAATTCCTTATAGAAAAATCTAATAACCGAACCGAACCCAGAACCGAACCTCGAGTAAGTTACAACACATTTTAAATAAATACTATTTACGATATATAAATATTATAACGATCGATGAGTGTTCGTATGTGAAAAGAGATCAAAAACTAAGAATTAGCGTGTTGCATTCACCGATAAATAGTGAAAATATCACACTTATATAAGTTTAAACTGTCCCAGTTTGTTGCTAGGGTTCCAACTAGAGATGTTATGGATATGATATTTCGGATCTGGATACGGATAAGGATATAGGAATAAAATTATATCGGATTCGGATACGTAATAGAATATATATGTAATTATTTCGGATTATCCGTTAGTTTCGGTTACGGATATAAGATTGAAGTAAAATATAAACACAAATAGTACCTATGTAATAATTTGATTTTATTTATAGGTTTTATTTAGTCTAGATTATCATTTGGTATTATAATCAGTCATTTATGTAAGTAATTATTCAAAAACCTGTCGAAACAAGTCGTTTTTTAGACTCCGCCCTTATACGAAACTATCCGAAACTTGTGAAACGGATACGGTTACGGATATTTTTTTATTTCGGATATCCGATAGTTTCGGTTACGGTTACGGAGCTCCATTACATCCCTGGCTCCAACGACACCTTTCCACTTCAATAGGTCATAAAGGTATTCCAGAACACACCCAGGAGTTTCAGGAATGGCACTAGTATTGCATATTAATTTGCTTTGATAAAAGGAACTGGTCGTGAGCTAAATATTAAATGTACCTACGATATTAACCTGTGATATTTCTATTCTCTAGAATTCAGGAGGTCTACTCTCTAAGCATTAAATCCGTAGTAACGGCTACAGTTACAGGAGATCCTTTCTCCGTATCTCTTACGGACATAAGATTAGTTTGGGGCCCGATTAAAAAATGAATGATAACACGACTTGACAGCTGTCGATACTTCCGATGTCTCTTTGAAAAAAGAAATATACCGAGAGTAGGATTCACTCCGAAGTATCGAAAGTCCTTCGGACGGGCTCGAATCTTCGTTGACGGACTCAGAGAGTAGACACCCTGTTTTATTCGTAGATTTTATACTGCCGTCTCAAGTCCCGAAGAAAACCAGGTCAAGAGCTGAAGTGACTTCGTAGACAAGAACCCTTCAAACGTAAAAAATGTAGGTCCTATTGTTTTAGAAGTTTCGCCAAACAATAGACACGGTTGCAGTGTAGACACAACAAATACGAAATTGTTGAGGGGGTCACTGGAACAGTTAGTCTGTTTTGGGAAGATGTGGAAAAGATTTCAGGCCGGAGATTTTTTATCGGAAAATAATAGGCCATGAATTCCTTACTATATAAATCAGTGGGGCGATTCCCGTCATTTTAAGAACGTTCACAGTACAATCTCAGTCTCAATCTGTCAAAAATACCTCCAATTTATTTACGCTGAGATGAGATTGCTTGACTAGATTTTGCGTTTTTAATTACGGGAGTTGGCATTCTGATACTTGCAGATTCTTGCCTAGGTTGATATTGCAATTTTTATAACATCCACACACCACCACATCACTGTCTAAAAACAGAGTCGCCAACCCAACCATGCTCAGTAAAGTTTTAATTGCAGAATTACCACCACATCGTAAAAAACTGGAATAAGATATAAACAAAATAAGTGCCAGTCTCCATGAAAATAGTTCGGTTACAATCCAATGTGTGTTCAGATAATATTGTTGGAGCAATTAGCGGGGGAATTCTAAACGATCGTGAAAAACAAACAAGCGAGGAGTCAAGAGCGGGCACGCTGGAAATAGATCAGAGGCGCGTCAGCGGCGTCATCGTGTCAACCGTGTGAGGAATGGACATAGGGTTGACTGAAGCCCTGCTAGACAAGTGACTTAAAAAAAAAGAAGTCTTTATAATAACCCAACAACTATCAGTGAGGCATAGACAGTTTAGACGTGATTAAAAACATGGCTACCAAAAATACGTCAATTTACGTCAGGCGCTGACTAATTTGACAGGACTAAACTAATATTTTATCTTCTGTCCTTTTCTTAATTAAATAGAAAGATGCACTGAACTTAAATTTAGTTTAGTTTGTGAACAAGGGAATCGGCGCCAATGTCTCAACTCCTTGGGCTATATTGAATTCTGAATTAAAAATAAAACGTTCGATTTTAAAATGAGTTGACGCTTGAATTCTTGATACTCTGTGGTATAAGATAAAAAAAAGCATTATGAACAACCCTATGAGCGAGTATATATGAATGGCCCAAGAATAGTGGCGTCTAAATCGGTCAGTCTAATTATATTCAATGGCCGTTTTATCCGCACTATCAACAAATCACTGAACAACATCCGCTGGCTTGATTACGTCAAAATAATAATATTTAGGAGTGATTTACGAAACTCAGCTATTAGTTTTGGCAGAGAATGCTATATATATAAACAAAATGTCACAGGTAAATGTTGATTAATTTTAGAAGATTTGCGAAATGCCGTACATCCTGTTTGTCAGGTTATGTTATTTTGATGGCTTGATGTGGCTTGGATGAAATGTAACGTGACTCATTACCATACTATTTTTGATTTTTTTTTTGTGTTTGTGGGAATATTATGTGCCTGGGTCAAATAATAGTAGATTATGCACCGAGGGGCTAAAGTTGTGTCTTATGTCACGGGCCTCATATTGAATCTCGAGCGCAATGAAGG
This sequence comes from Apamea sordens, assembly GCA_945859715.1. Taxonomy (NCBI): domain Eukaryota; kingdom Metazoa; phylum Arthropoda; class Insecta; order Lepidoptera; family Noctuidae; genus Apamea; species Apamea sordens. Next base: position 8,096,165 of record OX244002.1, read on the forward strand.
ATTCGGGATTTAACTCACGAGCGAAGCGAGGGAGTTAATACAAGAATCCTGAATGCAGCGAGGGATTCAAGCTAGCCCAAGGCAAAGACACCTTTAGCCCAGAGGAGGATACTCTACTTTTTACACCTACTGTGAGAAAATAATAGCCATAGTACGAAAAACAAAGTATTTATTAAATAAACAAACAGTAAGAATAACATGTACGGTATTTGTTATTATTAATGCCAGTTTTAATGTTATTCCATTCCTTTTAAAAAATGGTTCGACATTGTTCGACACGACAAAACATGGCAACGATATGACGAAGCAGTCGTTATGATTTTGTAGGAAATCGAGAATATCATCCACGCGTAGTAAGGGTATCGAGAATAGCTTTCCTCTTTCTGGCACCAAAGGGTGTTTGTTAGTACTATACTGTCAATTTAGCTGAGCATGTGAGATTCCAAATTCAAATCACATTATTGACCAGCGGGTCATAATGAAATCCAGTACAACATTATTGACCGGCTGTGCCCCCGGCCACTAATGACTCACTTTAGGTTAAGGTTGCTTGACATATAATTTGACATTTTCGAGCAGGTGGTGTGAAAACTTATTTTCTTTCTTTCTTATCATAAATAATAAAAATAAAAAATCAAAGTGCTCTCTATTTTTTTGAGGTTCCCCCTTTTTTCTAAATATTACCGTCAAGAGCCTTCGAAGCATATAATTAAAATGTTAAATGGTTAATAAATTCGATCCAAATAGAAAACACCACCTGTTCCCATAGCAACACATTCTCCAGGTTTAATACAAATTGCGCGGCTAATGGAAGTCACGTCATAAAATCTACAAAACAGTTAGTAGCCAAGATGATCACTATTAATGAGCCGTAAAGTTTTACCGTCTAACTTCAAAGTGGCTTTGACAAAGACAGTCTAGGTCCCAGACGGCCTAATATAAAGCTCTCGTAAGCCGAGACCAAGCGATCCCTAATGAAATGCATTTATATACGTATTGTAAAGTCCGTCTAGCCGTTAAAGGGTACCTAATTTAAAATTGTGATTGTCTGGCAGCCTCTCGCCGACCTAGTTCTCGTTTCTGGGACAATGAAGGACAAATTTAACCAGGTGTCTGGGTTGAGAGCACATTTTGCATAACATGATAAGACACCGTCTAGCCGTTTGATTAAATATTTTAATTTTGGACGTTACAGCGGAATAATTGTAAGGGTAAACGATATAATTCATGTCCCCGTTAAGTTAGTTAAGCGGGCACCCCGAGCTAAGTTATTCAGATTTAAACATTTAGTATCATAGTTTACAAAATTATTTAATTACAATATTTCTCGGGAACTAAGACGTATTTCACATTTTTGCATAATATGTCCCCCCAACTTGTTTTTTTTTATGTTTGTGTTGTTTCCCTGCGTCATGTTTACGTATAAACGTATTTTTTTCTTGTATTTCTTTTATATTTTTTTTTCTAGAATTTAAGAGCCAACTAAACAAAATAAGTGAATTTATGGTTATCATAATGTAGTTTACTGCCCACAAAAACAGCGAACCTGTTATTAAAATAATATAATTCAATAAATGTTTTTAGTAAGGTATCATATTTTGCAGTTAATAAAACGTAACATATCACTTCTTAACGAGACATTGGTGGAAAATGGAAGTCGTAACTTTTTTTATTATAATATCAGACATTTCAATCAACGTCATGACTTTATCTTTGGAAAACTAAAAAATAAAATGGCTATGACTACATTCACGTAAAAATCATAAGCTTTTAAGAATTTTCTTTTCCTCTTATGACTCAAATACCTACAGTTATTTTATAGATATACCTACGTGAAATTACTAACAGTTAGGAATAGATATGCTAATTCTTAGGATTTTAAGAATTTCTCCTAGTGTCATCTAAAATATTAAAATATTAGACTAGCCGTATCGCTATTGCATTTCGCTAAGTGTGAGTTGCTTAGGGTGCTTAGTCCTTACACGTGCCTGTCTGCTCTTACACGTGCCTGTCTGTACTTACACGTGCCAACTAATCACGGGATTTATAACTTGTACATACTAATTCCATGCTTGTTTCGTCGCAGGGAGGCTATGTAGGGAGGGGGCTTGTGGCTAAGTAATAACAGCCGCACAGGTCGATCGACCAGGTTAAGCTACGCTGGCCGCGGTTGGTCCATTGATGGGTGACCATTTTTACATACCACCCCGTGTCTCGGAAAGCACGTTAAGCCGTTGGTCCCGGCTGTCATTCGTGGATCTTTGTCAGTTGTTACTGGTCTTCAGACAAGCCCGAGAGTCTGACAACCAGTTTTACCAACGGTTATCGTGTTACCCAGAAACTGGGTTGTGGAGGTCAGATAGGCAGTCGCTCCATGTAAAATACTGGTACTCAGCATCCAGTTAGATTGGAAGCCGACCCCAACATAGTTGGGAAAAGGCTAGGCAGATGATGATGATACAGGGAGGCAGATACAGAGACGCGCATCCCGTTACCATGTATTCAGTACATCATTCTGAACAACGTGTTAATTTTATTTGGGGTTTATTATAAAAAAATACCATAGCACTTCTTCTTTGAAAATACAGATTTTGTTTTTATAACCGACGAGAAGTTTCTAGAAGGGTAAGGTGGAACGCCCTCAGCCTAGGTGGAGCGACGATCTTCACAAGATGGCTGGTAGCAGCTGGATGAGAGTTGCCGAAAATCGAGTTGAATGGCGTGCAGTAAGAGAGGCCTATGTCCTATGGCCTATGTATGACTGCTATAGGCTGACGATGATGATGAAAATTTGCAGCCCTACAGGGTCTAGATTCATGAGCTGGATTGATGGTTTCAGTTTGCTCGTAGATGTACCTGCCACCCTGTATAATGCTGATTGCATGCTTGTTTCTTTTTGCACTAACGTTATAAAAAAGTTAGCAAATTATTAGGACAATAGCATTATGTCAAATACGGTTCTATTTCTATTATTTCTTTGATGAGCAACTTAGGTACCTACCTAAATCAGCCTACATGTTAAAGGTGATTTTAGTAAATAGGTAATAATACTCTTGATAAGTGTCGTAATTGATAAAAACTTTGAGTAGCAAGGTTCTCCTGTCAAATAACCTAGTTATCATTATAAACAACAAATGCGTAGCCTACGGTACTTTTTAGTCATTTTCAGGCTGCCTGAAAAACTCAGTTATTCATGAAATTCAGCAGATTTCAGCTTAAAGATACTCGAAACTACAAAAAAGAAAAAACACCAAAATCATTGCGACAAACCAAACATATTTTCCTAACGTCGTAGACCAATCAAAACATCGTAGCAGATGTGCTACGCGTGCTACGAACGGTAATAGAGCTTTTACGAATAAATGACAGACGGTTCTCTTTTCAAATATGACGTATCGAGGGACCATAGAGAGGGATTGTATGGAGGGATCGTGGTTGCAATTTGTAATCGGATAGGCGTCTGCATTCGATAACAATAACATGGGACTGAGTACTGCCAATTACGAGTACGTTGCAACGTGAAATGCAATAACATAATAGAGTTTCCATATTGAGCGTTTATTTTGTCTATCTACCGAATTATTTTGGCTAGGTTTGTTTGTAGTTTGATTTTGTGAGCAAAATTAATTTTATGAACTTTATACCGACACAGAAATAGTATTCCTGCATGCATTCGTACTGCATTTTAATGTTTATATCGGTAATGTACCGAAAGGAAAAGGAAATTAGACATAGAAAAAACTTTTTTTTGACAGTTTCATTTTTACAGCAGCAAATTCAATGTGAACATATTAATTTTGTGTTTCACTGTTTAAAGACATAATTACTGCATGTCCCGAATGCCCATTAAAATGTAGTTTAATTCTTTGATTCCACAAGTCATTCCATGTTTTCTGTGACAAATAACCTCGAATTTAGCCAGCCAATATTTCGCCCAAATAAAATACTAACTTACATTCAAAAGCGAGTTCTGTACACAAGTAAATACTACATCTAATTAAGGGCAGGCAAGACAATAAGTTGAAGTGGCGGGACACAAAATACTCCGGTTTGGCCTGCCCCGCACGGCCCCGCACAGCCCCGCACGGTCGCGCGCCGCGTATTTTTTCAATCCCTACTAACAATAGCGGGAGTGCGCCGATGCACCGCCGCCGCCTGCACCGCGCTTACATCCATACTAGTGATGGGACACTTGCGAGCTCGAATCAGATATCGATACAATTAATAACTGATTGCAACATTTTACGACCTTGATTTTTTGTTTTAAAGTTCGTTAGGTGAATAAAAATAGAGATAACTAGATTTATCTCCATATTGACGGTTCTAAATAGAATGGAACAAAAAATATTTCAACATTCTACAGATCATAAACAAGTCATAGCATAATCAATTGGACTTGCTATAAGTTTTAGACATATTTACTTAATGAATTCGAATCGATACAACTAAAATATAACGTTTTAATCGATCACAGCATCATAGATAACAGACAGCTTCCAGACGTTATGATTAATAACCTCTTTGAAGTCAACAATCTGCACATTAACCGCTGAGGAGTTAAACGCGCGATAACATAAAACAGATGGAGTGAAGTGATGTTAATGTAAGCCTGCACAGAGGCGGCCGGCACACCGGGCTTCTCACGTCGAAATTCATGGAAATATTTGTATGTGGCAAACAGGCGGGACACACATAAATCTCGTGAGGCGATTGAATGCAGACGCGTAAGCGTGCCCGTGCGCATAATTCAAAGGGGCGATCACCAGGAATCGCCGCTTGGCATGCAGACGGCCGCGTTCATTCCAAAGCAATAAACCCGTTAGTGGCGACGTAATGTGCATATTGGAGAACAATAAACGACATACGTGGACCGAGTCTACACTCTGTCCGACGATCAATTCATTAATCGTCATATTTCCCAAAAGTGTCGCCGTGAGTCGAGTTGGCAATGTGTACCTATTCCTCAAAATGTCGGACAAGAGCAATACATTTTCACTGCTGAATACATTTCAGTATTCCTCGTAAACATCACCACACGTAGCAGAAGAAAAAACTACATTTCAAACATCCATCCATCCATCATCAGTTACATTACATTGTAACCAGAATCACCAATTCCCTTGCTCCTTTAATAATTTATATAAAATTATCGATATCGATAAACCCGCCGTGACCAGCCCGCAGGTGTTCGGTTGTCCGATATGCGGTTCCTCTGGAATCATCGCCGGCGCCGACGGATCGCCGAGACCAGACGACCGAACTCTTTAATATTTATTTACACATGCAAATATGCACCCAACCGGCGAAAACATTACCAAACGCTCCAAGCCAGTCTGATGACTAATTTTTATGGAGTTTTGCTAACAATACGCTGACGATTTTGTCATTATAATAATTGAGAACGTAATTTAAGTAAGGTGACGCATTAGTTTTTATTATTACAGTTTAATTTTAGATGTGTCTCTCATCATGAAATGTTAGATTGTTTCTAAGAATTTTCGTGCAGAAAAACTGCAGTAGTAAAAATAATTATACGAGTATCACGTCTACATTTATTTTTGTTAACACTGATAATGATGTTCTTTATACATTGATTATTGCAATGACTTCTGTCAACTGGGGCATGCAAAAACCGAATTGTTTAAAAAAACCCGCTTTTATCGCCGTTGTTTACAAAACCGGTGAACCGTTAAATCGGTTTTTTCGTTTTTTTTTCTATATTTATTAAAGATATGACAAATACGTGTAAAATAAATATTTTGATAAAATATGTATTTTTTTTACGTTTATCTCACTTACTTTATAATAATGAGCATTTGTGTGGACTGAAATAAGCTACAAAATTGGCACCAAATAACGTGAGAAAACCAAAAAAACTTATGAAAATTTCGCGGTTTTTCAAATGCTGCAAATTTAGCACAGGTCTTTCGAAGCTGCAAACTTGGATAGCTACGTCCTAACAACATATTAAAAATCAAAACTAGCCGTTAGCTTGCGATTTTAGCGTTTTTTAGTGTTAGATATAGCAAGTTTGTTACGATTGAATTTATTGATTAATTTGGTAACGTTACACGCGATCAGCTGTATATTTTCGCATGGACACACATAATAAATCTATTTATTTTTTATAGATATAGATTAAAAATTAAAGTTACACAGCTAAACCAAATTACAATTTTTTATTTTGATAGAATGACCGTAAGGATACAAGTGCATCAAGCGAGACATCATTTATAGTACTACAGATTTTATTACACTGACCGAAAAACAAAATGGCGGCAGCGTGGCATAGTAGTGCGACAAGGATCTGAATTAACGTGGCCGAAATAGGAACTTACGCCGCCTCGTCATCCTGTCCATGTTTGTAAGAGATACATTTATTATTTTATTTGGGAAAATTAAAGTATTATGAAATCAATAACATAGGAGAAACATAACCGAAAATACCGGTTTTGTTATCCTAAAAACCCGGGTTTCAAATCAGTCGGTTATTCGGTTTTTACGGTTATCCCGGTATCCGGTTTGCATGCCCTACTGTCAACGTAATGTTTTTGCATTATTCTAATTCGTTTTGTTAATTGCTTTGCCTGACTCAGACAATCAGTCTATGACGGAATAACGTTACATTTGCATAACCTAAAACTAGGATTTATTTTTAGACTCGATAGTTTACATTTAATATGTTAAATATACAAAAGTTTCGATAAAAATGAATTAATTAGTGCAACTCTAATTAGGTTATGTGCAAAAACAAACGCGCTCTTATCACTTATCATTTTACGATGTTCTCAATACAGTCATCAACGCTCACCCTTTAATTCACGTGGGTCATGAAATCAACCAGACGTCGCGTCGAAGTTAATGGAATAAAAACAAGTAGTTAACATACATGCATTGAATATATCGGCGGCTAGGCACTAACACAGAATATATAGACACAGAAGGCCGGCTTAATACAAATAGTGTAAACGCACGCACCCGAATACACACACATAGAAGCTACGTATAGCGCGAACAGTGGTGGCCCAGTGGTATCGGCCCCGACTTACGAGTTGTAGGTCGTTCGTGAGTTCCAACCCAGACAGGCACCTTACTTTGTGTATTTAATTTCATCACCACTGCTCTCAAAACGGTGAAGAAAAAATAACATCGTGAGGCATCGGCATCTCCTACTACGAAAAATTCGAAGACATGTGACATCTACCAACCCGCACTGGGCCCGCGTGTTGGATTATGGCCCACTCCCTCTTAAAGAGAGGAGGCCCGTGTCCCAGCTGTGGGAATATTATAGGCTGATTGTGACGTATAGCGGGTGCAAGCGCTTTCGCGACTGACATTCGTTTGTGATGGTTTGAGATCGCTATATATACGCGTCTGTGTATGCGTGTGCCTATGTTCGCTCTTTATAAGGAGCTGGCCTTCTGCAACTGTCTACTCTGTGGCACTAGGCTGCCCGCAGCCGGGCGGCGGTCTAGCCAGCGGATGTTTCCCAGACAGAGAAATATTATGTTATTCAGTTAAGTGGATATTAAATACATAGAAGCAGGCGCTAACTGCCGCTAATTTCACTTAAACGCTGTAAGCTGCGTATACGCGCCTTAACTAGTCAGTTTTATGGGCGAATTATACAAAGACGACGCGACTCAAATATTGGGACGAAAAATAGTTCCATTCAGGACATTCAGGTTAGTTATTTAACACCGACATTTCAAGTCGCAAGCCTTTGCGAGATCTGCCTTAAGTTTTATAGCCTATTAAAATATACGACCGAGTTTTTGGGGCTTGGATGCGGTGCTGCGGAATTTATTTCGGGCACGCAAATGATGCTGCATCGACAAGCAAATATAAAGGCTTTAATATCCCTACAAAAAAATGTAGCAATTTTTAAATCAATTAAGTAGTTTAGAGGTGCACGGTGTTATGGCAGCAATAAATGTTTTTCTTATAAAAAACATGACATCTTTTTTCTGGACATAATGCCCACACTATAAAATTGATATTAAATTCTTGGACCATTATAGCACTTCAAAAATGCGCTACCTACGTAAAAACGTCATAAGAAAAACGTTCGATACATTTTCGTTCGTCGAGTTTACTCATATTTTTTTTATAATTTTTTCTTGGCTATTGAGCCGGTGTCGACTATTCCGAAGTTGTCTCATTATTTTAGCGTTCCTTTTGACAGTATCTTACAGTTTGACATATGAGTGTTCTCATCACTGTCAGAGTAACAAGTGCGCGACTTCCTGTGGTTCCGCTTCAATGCAACTATGTGTGACGACGGCCAAAATAACTACTTTTTATGTCGCATTCTTTAAGAGTTTTTGAGAATATTTTCATTTATATCTGGGGGTTGGAATAGTGCCCGGTGAATGGCGATGGGCATTTACACAGATTTTATGAGCCCACTTATTAAACTTATAACCTATAAAGAGACCACCCATTATCTACTCATTAAATAAAATACTATGTATCTATACTATGTATGGTAAATGATTTGTTTTCTGTCAGTAGGTTTGTACAGACGCCAGCACATCAAGCTACTACAATCTGTCAAATTTCTTTAATAGATTTTCAACTTTATCTCTAAAGCATTAAGGTAAGGTAAGGGAAAATTTGACAGTTTCGGGTAGCTTTACCTGCTGGCGTCTGTACACACACTTTTATATGTAAAGTCAACTTCTTGATTCAGTAAGTATTCTTGGTGATTGCTTTTGAATTTTTTTCAGACATTGGCGCCGATTCCCTTATTCACAAACTAAACTAAATTTAATTCAGTGCATCTTTTTCTTTCTATTTCATTAAGAAAAGGACAGAAGATAAATATTAGTTTAGTCCTGTCAAATTAGTCAGCGCCTGACGTAAATTGACGTATTTTAAGTCGCCATGTTTTTAATCACGTCTAAACTGTCTATGGAGTATTTTAATTTGACAGGACTAAACTAATATTTATCTTCTGTCCTTTTCTTAATGAAATAGAAATAAAAAGATGCACTGAACTTAAATTTAGTTTAGTTTGTGAACAAGGGAATCAGCGCCATTGGCAGATATCTCTGAGTACTAAGTCTAGACAAGGAGAGTTACTAACTTAATTAGGTATTAACAAAAATGATTGAACTTTAGTTATAACATTGAAAATATATGTTACAAGTGAGTGAACATTCTACTGCTACCCAACCAACAAAAAAGATTCTTAATCTCCTCAAACTGGTGTTTCCATGTTTTTTTTTAAATTTTAGCAACGCACTTGAGGAAACAGACTCTGTTAAATTAGTAAAATGTAAATCAGGCTTCAGACAGTCACCTGTACAGCAAGTCTGCAGTACTTAAGTACGTACCTAGCCCCTAGGTACTCTGGCGAGAGTTATCACTTCCTTTGAGAGCGCCGGTGTAAGTTTATGAATTTAGCTTTATCGAGTAGCTACGAGAAAAGGTTTAATGTAATCGAGTGTTCTCTGGCAAATGTTAGCTGTTAAAGTTCATTGCTTGAGGTTCTTAACTTCTTCTTCTGTTACTCAATAATAACGTTTATTTGGAACAAGTTTCAGGACACAAATTTACAAAAGAAAACGAAGATAGCTACAAAAGTTAAAACTGTGGCGCAGCTATCAACGCCCAGGTCAAAAATATGGTAAAAAGAAAGAAAATTGTTAAAATAAAAGTTAACAACTATGAAATGAGTGTGAGTGTGTGTGGGTGTGTGTGGGGGTGAGTGTGAGGGTGTGTGTGTGTTGTGGAGTATGCGAGTATTGAGCGTGATTGAGGGTGTTTATGTAATAAGACTTGCATGATGAAGTACAACCTACTAAGATCCTGAAGGAAAATGACAAAACCCCGAATATGAAAATTAAGGAGAAGTTACTCAGAAATGTTTTTAGGAAGCGAAAAATAAATCAAATTAACCACGCACCAATAAATTAATTTTTCCAACGTAACATAACATTAAGCCCGTTATCCATGAAGGGGTAGGGAGGGGTGTACCTTTAGCATTCTAACTTTCCAACAAATATTATTCGTGCTAGTCCTGAAAGATACCCTTTTTCCTATCGATAACTATACGTAAACATATGCGCAATTTTAAGAACCTAATGTAGTTGTATGTACTTTTTCTGTCGTTTTTCAGTAGGTATCGAATTAGTAGGTAGGTATAGATTATGACAAATGTTCTCATTGATTTTCGATAGCAACTCTAGCGAAGGAAGGAAATATCAGATGATAAATATTTGATATTTTCTGTAAGGACACGAGTTTTCCATGTAGTTAATGTAGGTAGAGTCTGTTAAGTTTGTAATTATTTAATCACTTTTAACAGTGCCCATAGTAGTTTTTTTTTTAAATTAAAATATGTAGGTTTGTACAAACACTTTTACATGTCAATCATATTTTTGAAGACTAGATGAGGTCGGCGTTTTCTATCTGACTAGTCTGAGAAGAAAGGCCGAAACAAACTCAGAGGTCACAGTCTCTTTTAAAGTCCAAACATAATCTTGGTCAGATCACGTGAAGACCATATAGATTGGTGTCTGAATTGGTCTTTTGAGTAAAGAACCACACAGGTTGAGTGGACCTGTCCAATCAGTGCAAGCATTTGTCATCATTATTTTCAGTTATGATTCTGGGTAGGTTAATATTTATGTTAAGCCATGTTTAACTATTATGAATAAATCAGTGATTTCCCTGAAATAAAAGAATGAAACGAATGTTCGTCTCAATAAATCATTGTGACGAACATTCGTATACAATTTAAATAACTAATATATTAATATAAGCACGTAAAAAAGTGTTGTTGATGTTACGAATGTTTTTTCCTCAAAGCTTAAAGAAAGTTTCCAAGAAACTTGTAAGTGAAATACCCAACAGGATACGAATTAATATTTTTTTATGAAGGATTCTTCTTCTGTTTAAAATATATTCATTGGCACATATGTGTTGGTTTTCGTAAAAATATTTCCAAATCAGAAATCTTCTAGTAGACATAAACTCTTAAACTAACATAAGATCACGACTGTATACCCCGAAAGGTATAGCAGAGGGGTCGAGCAGAGATACAAATGATTTCTGAATGATATTTGAGTTCAACTTCATATTTTTATCTCTAAAGCTTCGTAAAAACTGTCCATAAAGAAAATAAAATTTCGTGAATAGTGAATAACTAGCTATGATTTGAATGAAACCGCTAAACTAACTGACCTGAAAGATTTTTCATGAAAAATGCTATTAAAGTTTTTAATCTCACAAAAAAAAACTACGACGAGATGCGTAATGAAACTAACCGTCTCTAGACACTAGACATTCCGGTAATAAACAGCGTAACATTTAATAAAGCGTGTTAATACAAGTTGGTGCGTTTAAAACGGTTCGTCTCGCGTAACGTCGCGCGGAAGCCGTCGCACCGGTCCCTCAGACTTATCACATGTCCTGATTAATGCCCCACTATTCATTATACCCAACCCACTCAAATATCTAACTAACATAATTATCATGTACCTACATAATTAATAAATCACCACAGTTCTCATTTATCACTCTACATCCTACATCAGTTTAAAAAAAAACTTTTTGGAATGATTAGGTAAAACAATTATCACATGTAACTCTGCCAAGTAATTATTTAAAGATAAAGACAGAAATAAAAGCAAAATAATTACGTACCCATATAGCAAGTGAGTAAACGAAAACTTTGCCAAGTTACCTTATAAATACGGCGGACGCTGAAAGTTCACGAATTGCAATTTCCCGGAGAGGAGGGAAGTTTGGTTAACTTTTGTTAGAAACTTTTCACGGATAGAATGTGTCAAATGCGATAGAGCAATTTAATTTTCTTTAACTATAAATTTCATCGAGGATTACGATTTCATAGAACTGATAAAAAACTTTTTCCTGAAGACTGCTCTAAGAACGTGTAATATTTCATGCTTTTTAATAGTACCTAACTGCAAAATTTTCCCGGAATTTTAAAATTTTTCGAAACCGAGTCTAACTTGTAAACTTTTACGAGTTAAGAACTTTTTCACAGCAGTAGTGTGCAGTGTTACAGACGGTGTAAAGTTCACGAAAGCCATTTTCCCGAGAAAAACTTGTGCAAACTTCACTAACGATGTGTGGAGAATTTGTAAGAATATAAAGGATATTGCTCACCTGCTGCCGGGCGCGCGAGCACGAGCGGCAGCACGAGCAGCGGCAGCAAGGGCAGCCGCATGCTCGGGCTAGCGGCGCATGCCGGCGCGTGCGGTGTGGCGGCAGCGCGCGGGCGAGCCACCGTCGCCGCGCACACGTGCCGCAACTAGTCACCGCTGCACCTCCCGGCGTCGCGTGCGACCACGTACCCCTGAGAGCCGGCGCGGACTGAACGAGACGCGGCCGTCAGCGCGCCATACGCGACGGTGCAAGTGCAGCGAGAGGTGGAGTGTCGACGACCCGCGCCACGCGCCCGGCCTTCCGCCTGCCGACCGGCCGCGCCAGCACCGCCGCGCCGCCGCACGCACCACCCGCACCGAACACACTGTCACACTGTGACCATCTCTTATCATCTCGTTACACTATCTCTATCGACACTCCTCTTCAACAAACTTTCTCAACAAAACATCCGATAATCAAACATCATCGAACTTTAATTCTGATCAAAATTTATATAATTTATACATGACATAATAACGAGTCACATAGTTGTATTGAAGTTAATCTGATTAAAGCATGCTCAATAATAGCGTTGGATCAATGAACTTCATGTCGGTTAAGCGTTGAAGTCTTTTCAAGGGCGCTTATTACGTTACATTCCTAAAAAAAACAAGTTTGTCTTGTAACACAAAATACTTCGTCTATTGCAAATGTTATTCTATTACTGCTTAATTTACATCCATTTATCATAATGTTGTGTTTACATATGCTTGAGAAGTGGTTATTTTATTGTAATTATAATAATTGTATGGAGATTAAGATAAAACACGATTGACAGAAAAAGGGTAGGTCTTATGCGAATTCTTGAAACATTTTGTCGTTTATTTCTGTGGCTAATGATTTTGAAAACGCACAGTAGCCGGTCCGATTATTAGTGGTAATGGTTTAAGAAATCCGCCTTGATTGCAGGTCTGGGCGTGCAGTGTGTACCTGTGGGTACCTGCGAGCTTGTACCGCGGCGACAGGATATAATCTACGTCTCGTGATTGACCACGAGACTTCATTAAATGGGACCGTCGGATTTAAGACGTCCTCTCGGCAATCGACATCGGACGACGGAAAGAATCGAATGTTTATTTGTTAAGGCATATATCTACACTACACACACTTATGTTGGTTATTGAGAGTACAATACTAAAGGTACCGTGCAGAGGTAGGTACCATTAATTTCTGTCAAATTAAATGGTCACAAACACAGTGACTCGTGATCCTCGTGTCCTGTTCCATGTTAAAGTCATTTTTTGTCTAGGAAAAAAGGCACTGACTTCGATGCATCGAGTCTGCAGACAAATGTCGTAATTAATGTGTTGTTCTCGGAAAAAATAAAGTAACATATAAAAACAAACGACCTATTAGTTACAGTCAGGAGTGAGTCATGATTATGCAAGAAGGTTTCATGTTCTAGATTCGGAGATTAGTCGGCATTCGACTGTTTATTACGTAAAGACAATTCAATTATGTTGACTACCAAACTATTAAAAAAAAGTGTAAATTTACCACTGAAAGAGTCTATGCTGTACTTACACATAATATTACTTAACATTACGTCTGGTAATACATAATGTTGTGTCTATGATTCTCTATGGTGTTACTTGTTTACCATAAAATCAAAATCCATTTATTCAAATTAGGCTGAGAATCAGCACTTTTCAAACGTCAAAATTACATAAGACAGTCCCCCAAAACGCGCGCCCTTCACCACTTCCTAGTGCTTTCGCTGGGAACAAGTGCCGCAAAATACTCCCCAGCGGCACACAGTTAGAAAATCTAGCTTCTATACAACAATGGGCATGCAAAGTAATTAACATTACGAGACACAGCTAGCCACGCAAATATATAATACGCTAATAAATACAATGGAAACTATACTCAAGCAAAAAAACTAAAAACATTTATGTAAACATAATTTTATACCTAAATAAAAGCGTCTAGGCATAAAGGGCGTGACCGCTTACATAATATTCTATGAAAACCTCTCCCTTTTTTTATGGATAATTAAACGACACTACGATACTCTGAAATTGTCGATAAATATAAATAACTTCACAAAAATTTTTTCTCGATTATTTCCACAAAAGAAACAGACGAGAACGTTCTTCATCATAACATCATTATAATAATATCACACCTACACAGGCCAGACATAAATAAAACAAACAAGAAAAGGGAAATACCAGTATTTTCTTATAATAACCATAATTTGTACCCAGTGTGTACAAATTGTAATACTGAAATACTATTGCATAATTAGAATTGGTTGCAAACTCAAAACATAGAAACAAAATGGTAATATGGTGCAAAAGAAGTAAAAAAAAAAGTATAAAGTATACATATAAGTATAAATAAATAAACAAGAAGCTCTTCTTAGATACAAAAGTCTTCCCTTTCAGTATTAATGAATAAACGCGAAGGAATAGAAGTTATGCCAAACTTAAACCACAAAAGTGTGTCGTTATTCTCTAGCTTATACTGGTTGCACCTAACTTTACTCCACCATCAATAAGCTGGAAAAGGGTTTTCCTGGAACCCATTCATCTATATCGTAGTTGTATCTACACGCACTTTGTACACTGGTGACTCTGCGTCTGTGACACACATGTGTGTGATGAAAGTGTAAATAAACCCTGCCCAGGTTAAATTCTTCACAAACACAAACAACAACAACAAACTCAACAACAACAACAATCAACAACAACAATTCTTACACATTAATTTGTATTTAGACTCTACTGGGTTTCAACTTTATATCTCACCAGATTTTCCAACAATTATTATTTGAATAAAATTATTAAATGGTAATTACAAAATCATCCACAAAAATTGAGATTGTAAAATTAATATATCAAATCAGTCCACTGCTGGACAAAGGCCTCTCCTATTGCACGCTATTCAACTCGATTTTCGGCAACTGATTTCTCATCGAGCTGCTACCAGCCATCCTGCGAAGATCGTCGCTCCACCTAGCCTGAGGGCGTCCCACTTTACGTTTACCGATTCGCGGTTTCCCTTCAAGAACCACGTCTACCCCAACGATCATCGGTTCTACGGCTAATATGGCCGGCCCATTGCCACTTCAGCTTGCTTATTCTGTGAGCTACGTCGACAACTTTGCCTACTTTACGTACCTACCCATTCTTTGTTATGTCGGGAACCATAAGCGGACTAATTACTCTCACCTCGAAAACCATTGTTATGTAGTCGAGTTCTGACCTGGACGTCTTCGGGGAGATCTCCTAGTAAGTAGATGTTGGAAAAGCGGCTGTAAAGTAAAATGTTAAAGTGCCTTAAATTAAACTCCAATTGTGGGACACCAAGAAAACGGTTGACAAAAAGATAATTAAAAACGAATTGCCGAAATGTAAATTCAATAATGTACTTTTTTAATTTAACATTTCCTGTGTAGTTGGTGGAAACCGTTACGTCTGACCTGTGCAAGGCAGCCACGCTGCCAGACTGCCCGTAATTGCACAAATGACAGACTTCACATTTCCGTCTGTGTGATCCTCAATCATGTTTTCCGTTCCGTTAATTTCGCAAATAATACACCGAATGTACACGAAACGAAACGCGAATGTATAATTTATGAAATTACTTATTACTTGTGTTGGTTTTCGTATCTATTGGTTGTTTGTTATTCATACTTTTAATACAACTAACTAACCGCCGAAACTACAGATCAATTTTTTTTTGTACCCTAAATAATAACAGCCGCACAGGTCGATCGGTCAGGTTAAGCTACGCTTGCCGCGGTTGGTCTGTGGATGGGTGACCATCTTTACATACCGAGACCCCTCCGTGCCTCGGAAAGCACGTTAAGCCGTTGGTCCCGGCTGTCATTCGTGGATCTTTGACAGTCGTTACGGGTAGTCAGAAGCCCGAAAGTCTGACAACCAGTCTTCCCAGTAACTGGGTTGTGGAGGTCAGATAGGCAGTCGCTCCATGTAAAATACTGGTATTCAGCTGCATCCTGTTAGACTGGAAGCCGACCCCAACATAATTAGGAAAAGGTTAGGCAGATGATGACCTTCTCGCCTGTATACCTATATTCTATGCAAATTACCATTTTCTATTCGATTCTAAACCAAGTAGGTACTTACCTACTGTACGTATACATATAAAGGACAAAGAAAAAAGGTAGAGCTCATTGGGCATCAAAAATTCGTCCGCATCGTCAATAGGAAAAGTGCCCAAAAGGCTGGCAGCTTTGCCACGTTGGATGGCAATGTTGATTCTTTGACCTAAAAATTGGCCAGCTCTTTGGTTATGTGAAGAGTCGACCAACCGCTTGGCGATATCCTGAAATAATCAATTAAACTTACTTATATTTATTACTTATTAATCAATCCATCCATAGTAATATTCTAAACTAGCTTCTGCCCGCGGCTTCGCCCGCGTGGATGTCGGAAATTTACCCACGGGAACGTGCTAACAGGATAAAATGTATGTGCTTCCCCAGAATGCCATCTATGTCGCGGGACCTTTGTGGCTAATTACAATAGAAAACCAATTGTGTCTCATTAGTGGTGATTAAGAGGGTACCTATATGATATCTTTACCTAAGTACCTAACTAATTAAAAAAAAAAAACTCAATAACAGAAAATTAAATACCTACCTACCTAAATAAACCTATTTCTGATGATAACTAATCTAAACTCAATAAATAAGCAAAATCCCTAAAAACTAATATCTATACGAATGACTAAACCTACCTAACAGTATTATAAAATAACCTACGGTCACTACGTACACTATCAAATATACTACCTATACTTTAAAATTAAAATCTGTACCTACGACTCATATAAAAATAAACCTAAATAACTCTAAAAACTAAAAGGAATAAAAATGAACTCCACTGCGGGTGACCCAACCTACGACAAACTTAGTATTTGCGGTTGGTACAGTACAGACAGTGGTAATCGGGTATAGGGATCGAACCTCAAAATTAAGTTTGTTTTTTATTGTATATACTTTTCCGGGATAAAAAGCACCCAGTGTGGTGCCCAGGATATTAAAGAATAATTATACCAAGTTTCATCTTAATCGAACCGGTAGTTTTTGCGTGATGCCTGAACAAACAGACAGACAGACAGACAGACAGACCGACAGACAGACAGACAGACAAAATTTTTTTTAATCACATTTTTGGGTTCGGTGTCGGTCTAGTAACACCCCCTGCCATTTATTTTTTTGAAATCTTCAATGTACAGAATTTTCACTTCTACAGAATTATTATAAGTATAGAATAGATGTAAAGGTAACCATGTTTGTCTGTCTGTTTCACGCCTAAACCACTGCACGGATCGTTATAAAATTTGACAGATAGGTAACCAGCAATCCAGAGCAATTGCGTAACATACTATCAGTAGCAATGGCTTTGACAGTTTCACAACATTCATTGCGTTATTGACGTAATTGAGCAGACAAATTTTTCGCACATATGAAGCAATGGATTAGCAATATCGTTCAAAATGATTTAGATTGAGATAGATCGTATGTTATGCAATTAGGGTACTAGAGAAGGAAATAGGCATACTTTTCATCCTGGATCACAGACTAAGTCGCAGGCAACAGCTAGTTGTAATATAAGTTTAACATAACATTTAATGCGCATAGCAAATTATTTGCATGTCTGCATGTCTGTTTGTTTTGCCCTGAATACCGGGATGAGTTTAGTTAGGGCAGCGCGAATATTTCGTGAATTTACACTAATGGCTTTACGACGGGAATTGCACTATAAACAAGACAGCGGCTTCTCGTCTGCTTCATCATAAAACTGTTTGATGTAAGCGAGACATAGATGTTAAGATCTGTTGGATTCGGCCATGTTAAGTGCTTTTCAATTGTATCATTAAGATCAATGAAATATCTCAGAATGTACCTTAAACCCAATTTCAGTAACTCGTAACTGATTTATAGATCTAGGTACTTTAAAACATTTCTTACTGAAATATGAACAACACCAACATGTTACATCTATACATAAAAATAAATAAAATTGAAGTATCTGTTTGTAATCTATACTTATAATAAATCTGTAGAAGTGAAAATTCTGTACATTGAAAATATCAAAAAAATAATTTACAGGGGGTGTTACTAGACCGACACCGAACCCAAAAATGTGATTAAAAAATTTTTTGTCTGTCTGTCTGTCTGTCGGTCTGTCTGTCTGTCTGTCTGTCTGTCTGTTTGTTCAGGCATAACGCAAAAACTACCGGTTCGATTAGGATGAAACTTGGTATAATTATTCTTTAATATCCTGGGCACCACACTGGGTACTTTTTATCCCGGAAAAGTATATACAATAAAAAACAAACTTAATTTTGCAGTTCGATCCCTATACCCGATTACCACTGTCTGTACTGTACCAACCGCAAATACTAAGTTTGTCGTAGGTTGGGTCACCCGCAGTGGAGTTCATTTTTATTCCTTTTAGTTTTTAGAGTTATTTGGGTTTATTTTTATATGAGTCGTAGGTAAAGATTTTAATTTTAAAGTATAGGTAGTATATTTGATAGTGTACGTAGTGACCGTAGGTTATTTTATAATACTGTTAGGTAGGTTTAGTCATTCGTATAGATATTAGTTTTTAGGGATTTTGCTTATTTATTGAGTTTAGATTAGTTAAACTCCAATTGTGGGACACCAAGAAAACGGTTGACAAAAAGATAATTAAAAACGAATTGCCGAAATGTAAATTCAATAATGTACTTTTTTAATTTAACATTTCCTGTGTAGTTGGTGGAAACCGTTACGTCTGACCTGTGCAAGGCAGCCACGCTGCCAGACTGCCCGTAATTGCACAAATGACAGACTTCACATTTCCGTCTGTGTGATCCTCAATCATGTTTTCCGTTCCGTTAATTTCGCAAATAATACACCGAATGTACACGAAACGAAACGCGAATGTATAATTTATGAAATTACTTATTACTTGTGTTGGTTTTCGTATCTATTGGTTGTTTGTTATTCATACTTTTAATACAACTAACTAACCGCCGAAACTACAGATCAATTTTTTTTTGTACCCTAAATAATAACAGCCGCACAGGTCGATCGGTCAGGTTAAGCTACGCTTGCCGCGGTTGGTCTGTGGATGGGTGACCATCTTTACATACCGAGACCCCTCCGTGCCTCGGAAAGCACGTTAAGCCGTTGGTCCCGGCTGTCATTCGTGGATCTTTGACAGTCGTTACGGGTAGTCAGAAGCCCGAAAGTCTGACAACCAGTCTTCCCAGTAACTGGGTTGTGGAGGTCAGATAGGCAGTCGCTCCATGTAAAATACTGGTATTCAGCTGCATCCTGTTAGACTGGAAGCCGACCCCAACATAATTAGGAAAAGGTTAGGCAGATGATGACCTTCTCGCCTGTATACCTATATTCTATGCAAATTACCATTTTCTATTCGATTCTAAACCAAGTAGGTACTTACCTACTGTACGTATACATATAAAGGACAAAGAAAAAAGGTAGAGCTCATTGGGCATCAAAAATTCGTCCGCATCGTCAATAGGAAAAGTGCCCAAAAGGCTGGCAGCTTTGCCACGTTGGATGGCAATGTTGATTCTTTGACCTAAAAATTGGCCAGCTCTTTGGTTATGTGAAGAGTCGACCAACCGCTTGGCGATATCCTGAAATAATCAATTAAACTTACTTATATTTATTACTTATTAATCAATCCATCCATAGTAATATTCTAAACTAGCTTCTGCCCGCGGCTTCGCCCGCGTGGATGTCGGAAATTTACCCACGGGAACGTGCTAACAGGATAAAATGTATGTGCTTCCCCAGAATGCCATCTATGTCGCGGGACCTTTGTGGCTAATTACAATAGAAAACCAATTGTGTCTCATTAGTGGTGATTAAGAGGGTACCTATATGATATCTTTACCTAAGTACCTAACTAATTAAAAAAAAAAAACTCAATAACAGAAAATTAAATACCTACCTACCTAAATAAACCTATTTCTGATGATAACTAATCTAAACTCAATAAATAAGCAAAATCCCTAAAAACTAATATCTATACGAATGACTAAACCTACCTAACAGTATTATAAAATAACCTACGGTCACTACGTACACTATCAAATATACTACCTATACTTTAAAATTAAAATCTGTACCTACGACTCATATAAAAATAAACCTAAATAACTCTAAAAACTAAAAGGAATAAAAATGAACTCCACTGCGGGTGACCCAACCTACGACAAACTTAGTATTTGCGGTTGGTACAGTACAGACAGTGGTAATCGGGTATAGGGATCGAACCTCAAAATTAAGTTTGTTTTTTATTGTATATACTTTTCCGGGATAAAAAGCACCCAGTGTGGTGCCCAGGATATTAAAGAATAATTATACCAAGTTTCATCTTAATCGAACCGGTAGTTTTTGCGTGATGCCTGAACAAACAGACAGACAGACAGACAGACAGACCGACAGACAGACAGACAGACAAAATTTTTTTTAATCACATTTTTGGGTTCGGTGTCGGTCTAGTAACACCCCCTGCCATTTATTTTTTTGAAATCTTCAATGTACAGAATTTTCACTTCTACAGAATTATTATAAGTATAGAATAGATGTAAAGGTAACCATGTTTGTCTGTCTGTTTCACGCCTAAACCACTGCACGGATCGTTATAAAATTTGACAGATAGGTAACCAGCAATCCAGAGCAATTGCGTAACATACTATCAGTAGCAATGGCTTTGACAGTTTCACAACATTCATTGCGTTATTGACGTAATTGAGCAGACAAATTTTTCGCACATATGAAGCAATGGATTAGCAATATCGTTCAAAATGATTTAGATTGAGATAGATCGTATGTTATGCAATTATGGTACTAGAGAAGGAAATAGGCATACTTTTCATCCTGGATCACAGACTAAGTCGCAGGCAACAGCTAGTTGTAATATAAGTTTAACATAACATTTGATGCGCATAGCAAGTTATTTGCATGCCTGCATGTCTGTTTGTTTTGCCCTGAATACCGGGATGAGTTTAGTTAGGGCAGCGCGAATATTTCGTGAATTTACACTAATGGCTTTACGACGGGAATTGCACTATAAACAAGACAGCGGCTTCTCGTCTGCTTCATCATAAAACTGTTTGATGTAAGCGAGACATAGATGTTAAGATCTGTTGGATTCGGCCATGTTAAGTGCTTTTCAATTGTATCATTAAGATCAATGAAATATCTCAGAATGTACCTTAAACCCAATTTCAGTTACTCGTAACTGATTTATAGATCTAGGTACTTTAAAACATTTCTTACTGAAATATGAACAACACCAACATGTTACATCTATACATAAAAATAAATAAAATTGAAGTATCTGTTTGTAATGACAGAATAACAGCTGTTTACTTAATGCATATAAAAGTATATACGTACGGTAATTACAAAAAAAAAACTGTATGTCTGCCTGTCTATCTGTTTGTTCCGGCTAATCTCCGAAATGGCTGGACCGATTTCACGGGACTTTCACTGGTAGATAGCTGATGTTATATGGAGTAACTTTTATTTTAGAAAAAGAATTAGGGTTCAACACAAACAAAATGAAAACCCATAATTTTTCCGAAATCCACGCAGGCTAAGCCACGAATTGAATATGTAAACATTCTCCGTAAAAAGTAATGTAAAGTTGACATCGAATTTCAATTATGAAACTAAACGCGATCAGCTAGTCTAAACCACGTTTAAGAGCTGTCAGTGTCAATATTACACAACAAAGAGGACACTGACAGCTATTAAACGCGGTTTATAGATGTACTAATCACGTTCAGTTTCATTGGTGAAATTCGCCCTGAGTCTATGTTTTTCTTCCATCTTTGATCACATAATCAGCCTATAACGTTCCCACTGCTGGGACACAGGCCTTCTCTCTGTGAGAGGGAGCGGGCCGTAATCCACATCGCATACCCGTGCGGGTTGGTAGATGTCACATGTCTTCGAATGGTTCGTTTTAGTACAGGCCGGGTTCCTCATGATGTTTTCCTTCACCGTTTACTCTAGAAAATACCTACCCGGTAGCTGAAAACAAGCAAAATACACACCTAAATCTAGATTCACATTAGTGCCCTAATTCGTCTTACGCGCTTTCACACCACATCCTGAATGCTGACCATCTGCAAATAAACAACACTCTCGCACATTATGGCATAGGTACTTACGATTATCATCAACCGCACGTCAATGTAATACATGAACTATGAAAACTCTCTTATGACGCTGACAAAAAAGCGTGGTCACTGTCGGACTGCATAGAAGAAACAGATGCGCGATGACAATACGCTTGTACCTAATTAATTGAATGCAAAATATGAAGTAGGGAATTATGTATTTAACAAAAAGTAATCGAGAATAAAAAACAACCAAGTTCTGCATTCAAATATGATACGTTATCGATAAGTAATAGGTACAGATAGTTTGGACATAATTATGGTCGGTAAGAGCTTCTACCGTTTATTTGTATCGAGAAGTTTTTTTTTCCCGTTGCCATGGTATCGAATGGTTTTTTAAGAGGCCTATGTGTAGAATTTCTCTCTTGTTAGCCATGCCTTAATGCTACGAAATAAAGGCGCTTTCAAAGTTGAACTGTTTACATGTACGTACGCTTGATAGTACGTACTTAAGCCCGGTACGCACAACCCTAATGTGGGTGCTTAGTACCTACACTTGTTGAGCAATCCGTGTGTTTATAATCAGAGTCGCGTCTGTCTGTCGGTCGCTCCATTTGCATCATGTATAATTAGAGCGACGATTCGACGTCCGGATCCCTGTTTAAATCCGGATAGTTTGCAAATAATGTTGATTTGAATGGGGAGGAGGGATGAGAATGTTGTCATCGTCATCAGCGAGTCATTGCATTCCAAGTGACTGATGCTCAACTCATTCATAGCGTCTCGTATACCATGTGTAACTGTTATCTAAAGAGGATAAAATATAATAAAAAGTTTTTTTTTTTTTTGGTAGATCAACTACCTACCGCTGTTATTGTTGTTACTTGAGGAAAACTGTTTCCTTATGTTTTATATCGTGTTTAGATAACGATACATATCACGTCTGTGAAGTTTACATAAAAAAAGGATTTTTTTAACTGATATTTCAAGTGACTACAATAACTGCGGTGGTGACCCAACAAAAAAAAATCTAATTAATTTATTATTTATTTTATCGTGTTTATTATATACGAGTATATTGATATACCCATCGCTTTTGTGGAGTTTAGCTAGTCAATTTAAAATAACCTTGTATATTATCATTCGTCTTTTAGAGGGGATTGTGGCTAAGTAATAACAGCCGCACGGGTTGATCGATCAGGTTAAGCTACGCTTGCCGCGGTTGGTCCGTGGATGGGCGACCATCTTTACACACCAAGACCTCGGAAAGCACGTTAAGCCCGGTCCCGGCTGTCATTCGTGGATTTTTGACAGTCGTTACGGGTCGTCAGAAGCCCGAAAGTCTGATAACCAGTCTTACTAAGGGGTTTCGGTTTTCTATTAACCAGGAACTGGGTTGTGTGTGGAGGTCTGATAGGCAGTCGCTCCATGTAAAATACTAGTGCTGCATCCGGTTGCCTGGAAGTCGACCCCAACATAGTTGGGAAAAGGCTAGGCAGATGATGATTATCATTCATCTTTTAGAGGTACCTATTCCTACCTAAACAAAGCCTGTAATTTCACGTTGCAATGTAGGTATGGTCTAAAATACGGGACGTCGCGTCGTGAAGTCGGAAAGTAGCATTTTCATAGTCGATGTGAAAATTACTGAACATGCGCAATGAAAATGGGTAGGTATTGTTATTCTTTCCAACACCAATTTTTTTTTCGCAAACTGTAACCATGATTTCAGCACTTCATGCTAACACTGCTAAAGTAGAAAGTCGTCGGCAATTTAAAAAAAAAACAGCTGTTCATAGACGCGGACAATACCTACGCGGTCAAAATGTATGAAATAGCAATTTTTTCATTCAATTAAAATCAAAAGTCATTTATTCAAATTAGGCTGAGAATCAGCACTTTTCGAACGTCAAAATTACAAAAGACAGTCCCCCAAAAACGCCCGCCCTTCACCACTTCCTAGAGCTATCGCTGGGAAGAAGAAGTGGCGCAACAAACTCCCCAGCATTACCTATCTACGAAAAATTCGAATCCGAATCATGTACTGAATTCAAGGCAACAGTTTGCACGTCGATGAGGATGCCATCCTGTACCTATAACATTTGCTGTTTAGTCAAGTCATAAAACCTTGCGAAGCCGGGGCGGGTCGCTTGTACCCTATAAAAACTTATGTGGACCTATGTATTAATTCAATATAATATTAATAACAGTAACATGACCTACTAATTGTAAGAAGTACTTAACTCCACTCGAATACCTAAGAAGGTCCAGTTATTAGTACCTCATATATTACTAGGTTTATTAGCCTGATATTACTGCAGCACTTGGCACTACGCCACTTAGATTATTTAACTATTTGTTACAAGTGTTACAACTAACTGTATGAACTAGTATGACGCTTTTTAAGTGGTCTCAGGCTGCAGGGTCCAATCAAATTAGCTAGCGAAATTCTGCAGGCGTGATCGATATCAAAACACGATAAAATATATATATTTTTTTTTTTTTTGGGATGGAACTCTGCTAGTGTTGTTACTTGAAGCTTGAGTCGTGATCAACTGTTTTATTTAGTTTCACCATGTTTAGATATCGATAGCGATACCTATTACGTCTGTGAAGTTTACACAAAAAAAAAAACTGTACCTATTTGATTAAACTTATATTTCAAGTGTAAATAACTCCACAAAAAAATCATGAAATTAATTTATCTTTTGTTTTATCATGTTTAAATATCAATACCCATCGTGTCTGGAGTTTCGCTAGCTAAATTCATTTATCCCTGTTTAAGTTTAAAAAAATACTTTTCAAGCCGAAATAGGTTTACCTAACTTACAAAATTTTTATTGGTGTTTTATCCCAATCCAAATTTTTGGAAAATTCAAAGGACGTGAACCAGGGTCAAAAGTGCACCGCTGGCGCAATATCGCAATTTGGTTCTTTTCGTCACCTACCCGACGACATGATAAAAGCTTTAAGACAGTAGGTATACAGAGCGCAAACTGAAACCATGAACTCAGCACACGATTCTAGAGCCCCAGGTGCATACATTATTTGTCGATTATTATAAAAAAACAGCTGTTTTTATAAAAAAAGTACAATACCTACGCGGTCGAAATGTATGGAACAGCTAATTGTTAGTTACCGACGAAAATTGTCTACAGGATCTAGAATTTGTTACTGATGAATATTTTGTACAATAGGGGTCTAGCTAGAACCGTGTACAGAATGAATCCATGGTAACAGTTTGCGCGTCGATGTCGTGCCACCCTGTATAATTTCTTACAAGTTACTCATTTTATGGTTTAAATTTTCCACTCACATTTTCCTGAAATCTTACGGCAAATATTATCATGCAATATGTATGTACATAGTGTGACGTATATGCATCTATATGTACATATTACGAAACTACCTATTTTTAGACCAAGACACACGATTTCACAACGATGCACCGCCA
This sequence comes from Apamea sordens, assembly GCA_945859715.1. Lineage (NCBI taxonomy): Eukaryota > Metazoa > Arthropoda > Insecta > Lepidoptera > Noctuidae > Apamea > Apamea sordens. The sequence goes on from OX244002.1 coordinate 8,121,927, forward strand.
AAATCAACAAACTCATGCCCCTCACTAATTGCGCTGACATTTGGTAGCCAATCAGATATCGGCATCGAACACTCGGTCGGAACGCACGCTCCGAAGGTACGAAAGTTAGGGACATTAGTTCCGTACGTAAGGTCGGACACTCGGGTGACTTGGGGCCCGTTCACCATCAACTAACGACCATTAACAAATACCGCGGGGCTTAAGCCGAACAAATATGCGGCCAGGCGTGCGATGCCAAGAATTTGGTCGAATCGGCACCTTTACATACACTTGTTTACCTCGCTGTGGCAACGGCTATTTCTGAATGTACACTATATTTACGGGCACAATACCGGTATAGTACCGTTAATTCGTGTTCACACGACAACTTTGTATCTCAAGCTATACGATCTCGTTGCGGCGAGATGCTATCGAGTTTCGATTGGTGTGAACATCTAAGTCATCGGTAAAGGTCAGGGAGGTCCTCTACTGCATGTTTTGAAAGCTCTTCGTAATAAAAATATGTCTTAAAGCTGTCAAAACCGAGACTGATTAAGTGGTAAAGTTTAGGCTGCTGAAAAAATACTTAAGTCTGTAAATACTCTTTATTGTTTCACAGTGGTTAGTGAACCCATCGCAGTTTTAATTGAAGGGTTAATCAATGGTACTTCTTGGTTGGTTTACCGCTAAGACAACTAAGATTAAGACCACTTCTGAAATAATTGTACATTTAAAAGAAATCTCGAATTAACTTTTCTTTAAAAATCATGTTGATCCCGTCCATATTGAGAAGTAAAACACAGCTTCAAATACGTTTAGAAAAAGTTTTGGACACATCCCAGTCATACTTATGTAGAATTCGTTTCACATTCCAGACGTTCCATAGTGATTCACCATTCTATTCCAAAACGAGCATAGCAGCATGGAGCATAGATACAGTCAAAAACTCTAGATTTGCCAAACATTTTTGGCAGGAAAAGCTGATGCTGCGCGCCCGGCGCAGCATCTTGTTAAATGAGTTGTCAACGTTACCTGTCAATCATAAGGCTAAGAATCCATGTTTATGTAATAAAAAGACATAATTCGGTATGCATAATAACTATTTACTAGATACTTACTTTCTATTTCTAGATTTATTTATTTCATTTTTCTTTTTTGTGTAAGTAATACCTACGCACATATTGGATATTTATTTTAGTTTTTCATTCATTACAATACAACACACACACACACACAACATGGTATGTCACGACATTTTATTTGATTTTGCATGAGCTTTTCGATAATTTCTAGCATTTAAATGAATTCTCTCAATTTATTTTAAGTAACGGACACACACTTCCCTATGTGTTTGTTATTCCAGCGTATGGCACTCGTGTGTTGCAGCTGAAAATCAGCGTCAGGTGGTACACTTGTGTTGTCATCTGTCATTATGCTGAGCTGAGGCCCTTTTGGCATTATAATCTTTGTTTTTATAGTTTTAAGGTGTATTCATTTTGTGTAATGCCAATAAACGTATTTTTCTTTCTTTCTATTTAGTGACAAATAAGTGGCAGATAAGCCATTTCCTGCGTTAATCATTGCATTTTCCGTATTGGTTTTCTTCTATGCTGAATTTTCAAAACGTAGTCACTAAAGCCAGCACGTCTTAGAATCGAAAACTTCGAAAACTTGACGTCTACTTACGTACCAACCCGCACTGGGCCCGCGTGGTTACGGCCCACTCCCTCTTACCGAGAGGAGGCCTGTGTCCCAGCAGTGGGAACATTATAGCCTGATTATGTAAGAGGAATAACTATTTAATCATGGACCCCTACTTGCCCCATTAGAAAAGTAAATAGGATGTGCACGATACAAATTCCTGATATAATGATACTGTAAAAAATAGCTGTCTCTCATAAAGCTAAGCTATATTTAACTAATAAAGTTAACTTCAGAGTTCTACAAGTAAAGTAGGCTCGTCAGGACGTTATAAAGCCGAGCCATTACGGTAATGGCATAAGAAAACATGTCATAAAGGCTCCCGCTGACAGGCACGCCGCGACGTGGTGCGATGCGATGCTGGTGAAACAATTGCCATAAAGTTTTAAAAGAAATTGTTCTTCTAGAGTCGCATCGCGCTTGTCTGCGGGGGCCTTAAACCCAAGCCGTTGTTCCACAAAACACTGTATAATTACGTTATCATTTCTTTATAACTAGGTACAAATTATAGGTAATTTTATATCAGTTTAAAGGCTTTATAATTAATCAATTAAAGCTTAATGTATAGATGTTAGTGGATCGTTATCTTTTGATTGATATATTGGCTTCGCTCAGGTATATGTGGCTCTTGATAAATCATTTATAAAGCCATTTCCTTTGGCGCATGACGTTTGTAAATATAGCCGCTACTCGCTTTGATGCAGTTTCCTATTTTAATTAATTTAATATTGATGACGCACACAATACAACATCACGCCCGTAATCCCCCGAGAGTTAGACAGAAGTATACCTAATTACCTATAGTACAACTATATTTTGCCAGTTATGTTTAAGTCTCATGTAACAGGTTACTCTGTTTAAGGCGTACTGCCAGACAATGTACACCTGCAGCCTGTGGGTCCGCTATACGCAGAAGGCTTTCAATGTCCTGCGGGTCCTCTACAATAATGGGTTTAGAATGCTGATGGGGTTGCCGCGATACTGTAGTGCGTCGGGGATGTTTGCGGAGGCCAACATCGACTGCTGTAGGGCGCTTGTGCGTAAGAGAGTGGCCTCCCTGATGTGTCGTGTGCGGGGCAGCCCCAATGGCCTTCTAAACACTATAACTGAGAAGGTGGAGTGTCCGATTGTGAGGCACTGGAATAGGGTGCATAGTTCTGGTGCTGTTATAAGTATTTAATGTCAGATAAATTAAAGTATAAATAAATTAAATTCATGTCAGTCATTAATAAGTATAGTTTTAAGGTACTAACATAGTTTTAAGCCGTAATTAAGCCGTAATTTTATATGGAATTATGTTCTGAAATAAATTATTATTATTATTATTGCCATCAATCGGAATCAGCATCATTTTCAAGCAAATTGCTAATCCATTGCTTCATAAGTTCGAAAAATTTGTCTTCTCAACAAGTAAATAACGCAATGAATGTTGTTGAACTGTTAAAATTAAACCGATTCCGATTGATTGTGTGTTACGCAATTAGGGTGCTGGTTGCTACTGAGAAAGTCCTGATGGAAAGCCTCAAAAACACTTTGCCCGATCAATTATTGATATTCGCCTATTATAGAGACCATGTATTTATTAAGAACTTAGATAATATACATTTTTTGCAATCTTCTAGACTTAGCTTTTGTTCATCACTGCAACGTGCCACGCGACGGGACGCGGGAAACGGAGCCGAATTCCCCGCGCGGAAACTGTTTTTATTGAATTTTTATGTAAAATCTTTTTAACAAAAAAATTAAACCGCCGAAAAAACTGAAAAGCAAAAAATAATAAACCTTTTTTATTTAACCTTAAAATAACTTAAACTAATGTAACAAGTCAACGAGAATTATCAAAATCGGATTACTCTGTATAAAGTTATGAATGGCTATACAAAAAAAAAAAAAATATACGCGTCGACTTGAGAACCTCCTCCATTTTTTTTCGTCGGTTAAAAAATCACGCGCGGGGGCGCATTATCTATGCGCCCGCGCATGGCGAGTTGTACCGTGAGTTCTGCCTAAGTCAGCTTTCAGGAAGAAGAAAATATTGTTTTAAGTACCTACAAATAGAATTTGTACTCAACTAATTTACTATGGACACTATTAGGCCTACTTGTTGCAATCTCATGGCAAATAGTTCGGCTAGTTTCTCAGATATTGTCGTAAATTATCAAATATTTCTATAAAATTCCGGGAACTGAGTTATAGCGGAACTGCTTCAAATTCCCCACTCATTAGGTAAAAGTAGAACGGTCGATATGATACTTTATTTTTTTTAGTTATTTTTAGATCTAATAGGTAATGATTCAGTTTTCATTTTCAATTACTTAATCATTTTTATTTTTCGGTTTTGGGGTAAGTATGTAGGTATCTACTTATTTAGAAATGGCGAATTTTTTTCGTTGCTTGGGAAACCATTTGCATTTAAGTTAACTAAACCATCATCATCCATTCAACTCGATTTTCGGCAACTCTCATCCAGCTGCTACCAGCCATCCTGCGAAGATCGTCGCTCCACCTACCGCTTTTACTTTTCAGCTTTGCCAACAAAATATTACTCTAATGTACTACTTAATCCCTATTTTATCTTCGTTTACGATCACTTAAATTAAATCTTACTTCAGCTTTTCACTCAAACCAACAATTTCACTCCTTCCTCGACAGAGAATTTATGTTTATTTCATATGACAATAAAAATGCTAAATCATTTAACAATATAATGAGTCTGGTAACAGCCCCGAGCGGAGTTTCAATCAACTAAATTGTCGATATAAACGTCATTTAGCGTTATAAAGCCTCTGGTTTACTTTAAATCCGTGCTGTAATTGCTCCCCGTAACTTTTCCCTTGAAAGTGGTGTCTGACGACTTTCTTCGAGTAATTTACAACAGATTTGGTAAATTGCCTTGCGTGTTTCAGCTTTCCATCTTAGGTAGTAAAGGCGAACTTCACCAATGAAACTAAACGCGATTAACACAGGGTCAAAATAAATTAGCTAGCATAACTCCGCAGACGTGATGGGTAATATGGGAATTGATATCTAAACATGTTTAAAAAAAATGTCAAAACGAAAAAAAGAATGACTGGTGATTTTGTGGGGGAAGTATAAGTTTAGAAAATCAGTTTTATTTTGTTTTGTCGTGTTTAGATATCGATACCGATATCTAAACACGACAAAACACGATGTGATGATTTAATAATATGTAAGCCGCGACTATTTTTTTACGATATCGTTCTTATTAGGAAATTGTATCGTGGACATCCTATTCAATTTTCAAATGGGGCAAGTAGGTTCTATGGTTAGTTATTGTGTGTTATTGAGCGCCTTCATTGTTGGGGAATATTGACACTAGGGTTGCCAACCTGACTATATAATATAGTATCCTGCTATATTAGAGGCCTAACTATATTTAAAACTAAAAAATATATAGTATACAAAACGGCGAGATGCGTTATAATTATAAAAAACAAAAATCATATAATTTATCAAAAATCATAAAGGCTCAAGTTAGCCACAAATTTTGCATTTAAAAAACCTACTACTACCTAAAATATTACCTACCTAAAATACCTACTTTACTTACCTAAAATATTTTTTCGCCGTCTACTATGTTTTTACAAGCAATGGCTCCGAAAATACTATATTTGATATAAAAAAGTTGGCAACCCTAAATTGACACTGACCGCTCTTGAACGCGGTTTAGATGTGCTGATCGCGTTTAGTTACATTGGTGAAATGCGCCATACCCGTTATGATCGAAGAATTTTCCTTAGCGACTTACACTGACTAAGTTAGTACTAAAGTTTGATTGATTATGTGATAACTTTGCCAGTCAATCTAGTTGTTGACATAGACAAGCGTAACTTGGCGATTTGTTGTTAAAATAATTAGCAGTCTTGACAATTCCTGTAAAGTTACTAAGTTTCCAGACAGTTGTAATGAGTTATTCTATTAAGTATAGGGAGTTGCTTAATTGTATGACTATGTTACTTACTTATCCTTTGTTTGAGAAAACTAATCATAAGTTAAATCAACTTCAATTCTTGTCTTACTGACTTCAATTCTCAGTCTGATAAAACATTGTCACGTTTCAACACGTGTACAAACCTCATTTCTTAGCTATGACAAACTTCAAGCCATTAAATAAAAAATAAGTACTGGTGTTTGGGATTTTGAAATTGCAAAACGTTGAAAATAAATTAAAAAGACATTTAAAAAAAACGTACCTTAGATTTAAAACAAATTCGAGAACGCATAGTCGCTTCAAAAATTTAAAAATACTTTTACTGTAATCATTGTTTTAAACAACATCGCTATAATAACGCGCCCAAATACTCGTAAACACTGGTTTGTAAAACCTACGCAAATAAATTTTTTGCTACTTCTAATTTCAAAGTTTAAAATATTATAGATCTTTCATGGTAAACCAAAATACTGCAGGTCGAAAGTTTTGAGTTGCAAAATGTTTAAAAATTAAATCTTTAAAAAAGGAACCATAGGTACATTTAGAAACACCTTCGATAACTCGGGGACTCATCTAGATAAAAAATAAACCATAGTAAACTATTTATTTATTATAAAAGGGAGAGCGATCCCTTTGCCCAGCAGTAGGAAAATACAGGCTAGTTAGTTAGTTATAAAAGTAAACCATAGTATAATAATTATTTTTTTATTTTTAAAAGTGCAGTGGTAGCGGGCATGCAACGGTGACCGATTCAGACGAGCATTATGTCATCACGTCTAGACTAGACATGAGACGGCAAACAAGCCTCATACCATGTTTACTTTAAAACCTAGTCGGCTAAAACTTAGATTTTACTTATTTGGAATTTGCGCATTGACATACAAAATGCAGTTATTTCTCCGAAGAGAAACAGCTAATCATAGGGACGAAAAAGTAAATATAAAAAACCGGCCAAGTGCGAGTCGGACTCGCGCACGAAGGGTTCCGTAGCATTATCTATAAAAACCACGTCTGTTGTATGGGAGCCCTCCTTAAATATTTATTTTATTTTGTTTTTAGTATTTGTTGTTATAGCGGCAACAGAAATACATAATTTGTGAAAATTTCAACTGTCTAGCTATCGCGGTTCTTGGGATACAGCCTGGTGACAGACAGACGGACGGACAGACAGCGAAGTCTTAGTAATGGGTCCCGTTTTTAACCTTTGGGTACGGAACCCTAAAAATTATCGAAAAAGTAAAGTGTACAAACAATACAATACAATTTAACTAGGTGGAAACTTGGAAAGAGCGCCCAGAACCCTAATAGAACACGATCAATCGGAATCGGTTTCATTTTGACAGTTCAACAACATTCATTGCGTTATTTACGTGTTGAGCAGACAAATTTTTCAAACTTATGAAGCAATGGATTAGCAATTTGCTTCAAAATGATTCAGATGCAGTGGGAGAGCACAGGCTTATAATAATAATAATTAACTTGGTGCCGGGCTCGTTTCTCTTAGATCTAGAGTTTTTCCCCGATGAAAATATTCAAGTTGTCGTAAGGAAAAAATATCTTTCCTTTAGGTTTATACAAGAATGTACTTTTTGATATTTAAATATGATGTGCTCAAATTAGATACCCACAGTTTTCGACAAGGTGCAGTAGATTCTCGTGTGACGAAAATATCTGTCTCAACACCAACGATCCAAGCAATCCTCATAACAAGATATCAAAACACAATCGTCATAACATTATGTGTTATGAAGAAATTAAGAAGACCCGCCAAAACAAATGACGAAAATTTATAAATAAAGCGCTGAATACAGCGTTTCCACGATGCTGGGTTCCAAAGAAATGGTCGTGTAAATGTGCAAACATATCGCGTGTCGGTCTCAATAGCTCCATTGATCACATGTGTTTGTGATAACGAATTACAACATCGTGATTAAGCGAGCCTTAATTGTTACTTGTACTAAGTAATTGGAGTACAGAGTATAAGAAAGGCTTTGAAGCCCCTTACAGCCGATTTATTGGAGTAGACTTGTTCACACTCTGGTTGAGGCTGGGAAAGTGAGGAAAAAACTGGGTATTAAGTTGTCTATTAGGTTTTATGACAATTTTGTGCTAATGTGGACTGTTGTTGCAGAGGGATTTACTAGTAACCTTTATGACGCTGCTTTATTTGTCAATAAACATAGAAAATACTATACGGATTTTTTTAATTGAAAACTTCTTCAGCGGCTTTGTGCACTTTTTTTGTGATGGGTAAAAAATGTTAAACTCGCGTCAGGACACGTGACCTGATCGAAAATTAGTAAGACGGAGCTCGCGTCAGGACACGTGACCTGATCGAAAATTCGTAAGACGGAGGGAGAGTTTATTGTGATGGGTAAAAAATGTTAAACTCGCGTCAGGACAACGTGACCTGATCGAAAATTCGTAAGACGGAGCTCACGTCAGGATTTGTGACCTGATCGAAAATTCGTAAGACGGAGGGAGAGTAGACCGCATTCCAAAATATCAAAAATGCACAACGTTAATATTCAAGTTTTCACTTCTGCCGGCACTCCCAGAGTGCAACACGTTGTTTTTTTTTTTAATAGATTAACCTGTGTAACCTTCTTAGATGGATTTTATGACAATTGTTAAATGATTTTATTTCTGTAAGTAGGTTTGTATAAACACTTTTACACGTCAATCATATTTTAAAAACTAGATGAGGTCGCCGGTTCCTATCTGACTACTCTGAGAAGAAAGGCCGAAACCAACTCAGAGGTCACAGTCTCTTTTAAAGTTCAGACATAATCTTCGGTCAGATCATGTAGATTCGTGTCTGAAACGTTTTTTTGGGGAAAGAACCACGTAGAGTAAGTGGACCTGCCCAGTCAGTTTATAGAAGACCTTTGATTGGAAGTTTCCTAATAGGCATCACATAAGCGTCGAAAGTTAATGGACTTCTTTTTCGCAACCAGCCGGTCTATTCTGTAAAAATATCACCATGTAAACTTAGGTGAAGTGAGCTTGAAGTGAGGTGTCGTGCCACCAAAAGGCCAATTCTCGTAATTTAAAACGTTCAAAATCTAGTCGCAGTCTCATCTCGGCGACAAACAAATGTCAAAAACTTGTCAAAATATAGGGAAATTAGACGTATTTTTGACAGATCAAGACTGAGATCAGACTGTGAACGTTCTTAAAATTACGAGAATTGCCCCTCAGATGCTAGGGATTGTCACACACCAAGCTCACTTCACCTTAGTTTCCACGGTGAGATTGTTACAGAATAGGTCGGCTGTTGCCATGAATGTTTTATATGCTGCAACCGAGCCGATTCGTCCGTCATCGTCCCTTTCATGTATTCACTCTTTGCTAAGATTTATACTACATACCTACCTACATACTTTAAATACAGAGATAAAAATGTACTTTGATAGTTTTCTTTTTTGTTGTTGCTACGAAGGACGTTGTGTGCAGACCTTGACCGAGCTGGTCCGAATCCGCATTGAGCCTTCAATTTTTTGCTACGAAATACGTTTAAAGTCACGTGGTGATATCAAATATTTGTAGCAAAGTAGGTAGGTACATGCCTTCATGACTTGTCAGTTTTTGCGACCCTAGACAAAAACTGTTCGAGGTTAGAAACAGTGAAACACGAAGTCTTCACTAGAGTTCCAACGAATATTCGGTTACTATTAGGGATTCAGCGTATTCCGTCTATTTTTGATATTCGGCCGAATACCGAATACTTAAAAACAGAAGTAAAAAATAACTTCAAATTAATCACTTTATTAATTTAAAAAAGATATATGGTTGGCGAAGCGTAATGTAATGTGACAGCGGGCCAATCAGAGCTCCTTGTCATAATGCGATTTGCGCACCAATATTCGAACGTGCTAATGCAATCGCAGGCCGAATATTCGGCAACACAACTGACCGAATATTTGGTGTTCGTTGCAACACTAGTTTTCACGCTTATTATGAATCTCAGGTCGAAAGTAATCAGTAAAACTTATTTTAAAAAATAGTATTGATGTGCCTAGTGATTGTTTAGCAGCTTCTATATAGCCTCGGACTTACACGCAGTCTCCATCTATCTACAGCCGGCAATCTTAGAAATAGGTGATACCCCATAATAATCTGACTGAAACTGAGCACTGGTGGCCCAGTGGCAACGGCCCCGACTCACAAGTTGTAGGTCGTGGGTTCGAACCCAAGCAGGTGCTTTACTTTGTGTAAATAATTTCATCAACACTGCTCTCAAAACGATGAAGGAAACCGGCATGTCCTAGGACCAAAAAATCGAAGACATGTGACATCTACCAACCCGCACTGGCCCGCGTGGTAGATTACGGCCCACTCCCTCTCGAAGAGAGGAGGCCTGTGTCCCTGCAGTGCGAAAATTATAGGTTGATTATGCTACATAATAATTGTAAAACTAAAGGTTTTAGAATTTAGAAATGATGGCAAAATACTTCTTAAACTTAAGATTAGACAAAAACAAAAAGGAGAACAATAGAAGAAAAAAAATTAGAGTTTAGTGAGACCCAATCGGTGGTTCTCTTAGCTCAATTGTCATCTGACATGCGGCAAACATCCGGCCTAGTCCCACTTAAGTTTAGCGGCTTTCTGGGGAACGTCCGTTTGTAATTAAGAAAATAAATTTCATCAGGATATAACTTGTAGTAATTGGTATCCATCAGTTAAGTTAGATTATAAGTACAGCCTCGTGTTTATCTGGGCGTTTCTAGATCTTAGATATGGAATAAAATTGACATATTTAGAGAGAGAAGTTTGTAAGTGGAGCAAGTTACTTTCGCAGCCCTTGGCGATAAGGTTGTCATTAATAGTTTATGTTCCATTGCTAAGTACAGAACCGAGATTATTTAGTAAGTGTAATAAGACAGTGGCCCAGTGGTAACGGCTCCGACTTACGAGTTGTAGGTCGTGAGTTCTAACTCAGACAGGCACTTAACTTTGTGCAATTTATTTCACCACTGTTCTCAAAAATCATCATCTGCCTAGCTTTTTCCCAACTATGTTGGTGTCGGTTTCCAGTCTAACTGGATGCAGCTGAGTATCAGTATTTTACATGGAGTAACTGCCTATATATCTCACCTCTACAAAACAGTTACTGGGTAATACGGTTGGTAAGACTGGTTGTCAGACTTTTGGGCTACTGACGACCCGTAACGACTGTCAAAGATCCACGAATGACAGCCGGGACCAATGGCTTAACGTGGTTTCCGAGGCGCGGAGGGGTCTTGGTATATGAAGATGGTCACCCATCCACGGACCAACCGCGGCAAGCGCAGCTTAACCTGACCGATCGACCCGTGCGGCTGTTATTACTTAGCCACAAGCCCCTCTCAAAAATGCTATGGAAAACATCACGGCGTTCTACAACCAAAAATTCGAAGACATGTGAGATTCACCAAGCCGCATAGGGATAGCATGATAAATTATAATCCACTCCCTCTCACCGAGAGGAAGTCTGTGTCCCAGCAGTGGGAACTTTATTGGCTGACGTTTTATGCAATAAGGCAGAACTTACAACCAGTAAAAAAATACGAAAAAGCTGAAGTTACTCTTGGCTACATTGTGAAAACTTTACATACTCGTATTGCAGATTGCATGGCGACTAGGATATTATGTATGTAACTTGTCTAGACTAAGGTGAACGGCATGCTAATTGCGTAACACGCTATCGATCACAGTCTGAATCATTTTGAAGGTCAGCTTTGGAGTTGCATCTGGAGCGGATGATCCGCCTCCACCGGTTTCTGTCCAGCGCATCCCTTATTACCGTGTAGAATATAGAGGACGATGAGTCTCATCATCGGTCCAATTTGTTGGTGAACGACCGCGCAATCGCTTGCCTTCTATGTTCCCAACCACAATCAGTTTTTCCAAACTTTCATCGCCTCTGCGTACTATGTGGCCGAAATAGGAGAGAATGCGTTGTTGACATATACGACCATATGTCAATCCAAACTAATATTATAAATGCGAAAGTAACTCTGTCTGTCTGTCTGTCTGTCTTTGCTTCACGCCTAAACTACTGAACCGATTTGTGTGAAATTTGGTACAGACATAGTTTGGAACTTGAGAATGGACATAGGATAGTTTTTATTACAAAAAATAAAATAAAAAATAAAATTTATTCCGGACGTACAGCGCCATCTATTGGTCAAGAGTCGGCATCAATTCAGTACTGAAAATTCATCGGAAAAATGTAAATAAATAGTAAGAACTATTTGGGTAAAACCAAAAATCTGCCGGAAGTCACTATTCCACGCGAACGAAGTCGCGGGCAAAAGCTAGTAGACATATAAAGTTTTAGAATTTCTGCCTTCAATAGTCGGATTTGTTACTTAATTGATGGCATATTAACCATGGCAGAATTGTATCGTCAACTGCCATCGTTGTTTGTAAAGTACCTAGTAGTTATCGGTACAAAACGCTTTCGTTTAGCTCCCAGCCCTGTTTTTCTCTGCGGGTCGGTATCGGTTTAACGATGGCAACAATGTTGCGACCACTTGACAAGTAAATAGCTCTTCTCGATGATCTTGTCAACTTGTTTAAGTGCTTATAACTACTGTATTTCAACTGTAACTAGCCATTGAGCCGGATGGTAAGGTACTATTTTATTTATTTAGTTGTATTTTTTCTCGAAGTCGAACTTCGAGAAAAAATACAACTAATTAATTAATTAATAAACTCGTATGATTATTTTAAATGTTTGATTTAAAATAAAACTTCTTCATCCTGGCTAGAGGCTATGACATAAGATTTACATTATATAAGCTAACATTTAAAATAATCATACGAGTATGTACTCGTACATGTGAAAAAATAAGCAAACGAATCATAGGGCATCAAAAAATTCGTTCCCATCGCTGTCAACAGGAACATGCTAATTCTTTGGCCAAGAAACAAGCCAGCCCTCTGGTCACGTGAAGAGTCGACTAACCGCTTGGCGATATCTCGGAAAACCAAGTGGGCACTCGGACCCCATGGCCCTAGTGTTTCAACCCCAAACGGCTCGAACATAATTATAACTCCCAATCAGGTTGGAATATTTTCGCCGTTTGAGGTTTTCTGCCCTATGATTCTTTTGCTTATTTTTTCACATGTAAACACGGCTACACATCAAGCTATGCAAAACCAGTATTGCCTGACCGTTCATTGTGAGATAATATCATACAATGTGAGGCCAAGACAAACTGGTTTTGTATAGCTTGATGTGTAGCCGTGTGTACATATTATTATTTTAAAAAGAATATTAGTTATATGATCTAACTAGCTTCTGCTTGCGACTTCGTGCAGGTAAATATTATTGTTCCCCCGATCCACCCCGTCGCATCGCTTTGCCTGCCCGTGCTATTACTTTGTTTTCGCTTTCAGACTTTTCATTTTGCTCGGCTTATAAGGGCCCTACGTGTTGTTAAATAGCCTATAGCCTTCCTCAAGAATTAGACTATCAAATGGAAAAATACTTTTTTAAATCCGACCGGTAGTTCCAGAGATTAGCACGTTCAAACAAACTCTTCAGCTTTATTATTATTGTATGTATAGATTATTATTAGTACATAGATTAGCAATAGTAAGAGACAATAAACGTACCTACTTTTTTATGATGATTGCTTCCTTCGCATTCCTAGCATAATGACCAACACTGCTTGCACAGCTAGATAGCCGGAGTACAGTAGCTTGCCCATGTCTGTCGAAGGGCCTATGGAGTAGGTGAGTCATGCGTGGATACTGTGAAGAGCTGATGAGTTCTTCGGGGTAGCGGGAGGAATAACTTAAGCCACGGTTTATAACGTATGTTCAATAATTATTCCTAGAAATCCTACCATTGGTAAGCAACCAAAAACGATTACTTTTTGTTTATAGGAATCGAGCTTAACAAACAACGGGTGCATGAATGGAGCCTCCCCGAGTGACGTACCCTCCGACCTTTTGTTACGTCCGCCGCAACCTCAAGACGAAGGAGAAGCCATGGGGTAGTAGTAATGAGCTCACCATGTAGAAGTACTTATCAACCAAACAAAACCGTAAAGAGGATAATTGAATTCGGTCCAACATGGTCTTCCGAACAAATGTCATCCGCTCCGTCATGCTACATGACCAATATTGTAATTTAAGTTTCTTATAGAGTTTTTTTTTACAAGTTGATAATTATGAGCAACTAGCGACTCGCCCCTGCTTCGGTTTTACGACTTGACACTACATCGAGATGTCTTTATTAATTGTAAGTTAATGAATTACAGGTTTATATGTAATTCATATAACAATTACCTACATATTATAACTCTGTGTGTGTTGTATGTCTTTAAATTGACGAATACGAAATAAATTCTCTTAACAATGGTGAAACCGCTTCAAAATCCGTTGCGCAGTTTAGGTGCACCACGCGGTCATACAGACAGACACTTAAAGTGACTTTAATTGATAATATCTACTAGATATAGACATAGATGTAGGTGCTGTCAATGTGAACGAGGCACGTGTAAGTGACGATGTCAACAGGACGTCAGCCTGTCACCTTGGGACCACTCTATTAACACTTTATTTCCATTGGGTAACAGGGTTATCACATAATGATCACAATTAAATTACGGAATTTGTAAGTAGTAATGAACATATAGCAATAGAAATAGGTGTGTTGATGATGAAAAGAACGGAAAGGCAACTGGGTTTAGTTACGTCGAGATCATTCAAGCCTATCGCAGTCCACTGCTGGACATAAGCCTCTCCCCGGGTGCGCCACAACACTCTGTCCTACGCCTTCCGCATCCAGTCTGTCCCAGCCACCTTTTTAAGGTCGTAGGTCCATTCATATTTGGGGCGTCCCACACTACGCTTACAGATTCGTGGTCTCCAATCCAGGACTTGTCTGCTCCACAGGCCATCGGTTCTTCGACAAATATAGCAAGCCCACTGCCACTTCAACTTGATTCCTCTGCAAGCTATGTCGGTATCTCCGGTCGAGTTTATGGGATCACGGTGAGAACAGTCAGAAGCAGTATCTCTTCTACCCTTTTGCTGTGCCCTACAGGGTCTTTAATGATCAAAACTACATAGTTACCACCTAAGTACACATTATGGTAAAGCAATAAAGATATTGAGTATTGAGGATCTGCTCATGAAGCATTACAAGAGCAATAATGACTACCGCATCTATCTTACCTTAAGTTAAGTTTAGGTCGAGCGATAAGAAAATGTAAAAAAAAAAGTCAAATAAAAAAAAAAAAAAAACAAATCATCTGAATCTAAGTCATGACCTAAAGGAGGAAGCAGAGTAGGATGTGAAAGAATTCAAAGAATCGAGATTTAGAATGACTGTTAGAAAAAGATTTGGCCACTTAACGTATCATATGCCGTAGGCCATATAAAGCACGTTGGGGTTATACTACGATGGTAGAGTTATTGTTACTATTGTTATTGTAAGCGCAAACTGTAACCATGAATTCAGTTCATGATTCTAGACGTAAAATTTTTTCGTTGGTGAAAAGTGAAACACCTACGCGGTCATAAAAAAATATGGAACGGCTATTCTTTTTTTTTATAACCGAACATCGTTTCTACGCAGGTGGATTTAGAATGCACTGACTCCATGGTAACAGGTTGCGCGTTGATGTCCCTGCCACCCTTTATGTTAAACGAAGGTTCACAACGACATCCTTTTTAAAATCCAGTCGTTTGTCAAGCTAGCATTCAGGCAAGATTCTGTCACGAGCGCTAAGTGTGGCAGTCCTTTAAAACTCAGTCCAGCAATCACATAATACTGACCACTACAAATGAGCCAAAAAAACAGCAGATGCCTAAAAAAACAGCCAAAAAACGAATGATGACGTATCCTCAAGATCTTTTAAAATAGCGGATGTAGACAGTAGACCACTATTTATCTTGTTCTTATTGTAAAGACTAACAGGATTTGTTTTTATTTGCATACGACCCACATGCAGTTGCGTCCTACCTTAATTGTGTGATTATCATATGTCCTAGCTGACCTTGTGTGATGACTGATGCTGATCACTATGTGACAAAACCGGACCGTTGCCGCGTTGGCCTGTTTGCTTTTGGTCGCCGTTTTTGGAGAGGACGTGATTAGTCAACGTTTTATGGAAATTGAGGTTTTGTGCGGGACTCATATAATACGTCTGTCTTTCATTATGGACTTGTCTATAAGTTTTTGAGTCATGAAAATGGTAGATCGATAGTCAGGAAAATTGCCCTAATCGCAACGATTTGCTGACTGATTGATTGCTAGATTACTATTATTATCAGATAGAAGAACTCGGCCAATCCTCTTGAGATAAATCTTTAGTCGCCTGTTGAGAATCTTATCCATTCTTTGCCAGCAGTCACTCGGAGCTTTGCCAGGAACCACAGTACTGAAAGTAGAGCACCCACAGCTAAAACCTCTTTGTTGAAATGCTAAGGGTCTAGTTACTTTGTACCATCTGTCAGTGTATTCGGGCTGGCTTTTGCAGCTGTTGGTTGTGTGAGCTCAGATTTTGTCTGTGGTCTATCTGTGTTAGGCCGAGCGATGGCTAACTTGTTACTCGTACAGTCAGCAACAAAAGTCAATTAACTCTATTACTTTTGCAACTCATCTAAATTGGTACAAAGTTATGTGATACATTGGTTTTCACTATTTCATGTAATAGCAAAGAGTTAATTATTCTTAAATGTTCTGTTACTACATGTTTTTTAAGAATATTTTGCGCTATAATTAAGATTTAAACAACTGAAGTGTTAACCGACTTTTGTTGCTGACCGTACCTCAATTATTTATTTATTTATCCATTTATTTCAGGCAACAAGGCCCATACAAACACATACAATACAATATTAATATAACTTAAAAATATACTATAAATATATACAACATTATAATATTACATTAAGAACTAACTAACACACACGAAGAATTATCATACCTACTACATTTTTCATTTTGCGTATCACCTACAGACTTAAGATTAGTTTGGAACCCGGACTAAGAATGAATGATAACATGATTGGACAGTTGTCCCGACCAGCGATGTGTTTGCCCGTTCAAAAAATTGAATTTGTCACTTATTTTGACGGATCAACTAATTTCGGACGGGCCCGTTTCTTCGTTGACGGACTTGGAGTTTAGACCACCTCTGCAGCGCATCCGATATTTAGTACCAAAGAAATAATCAAAAGGATGTTCTTAACTCGCTAAATAGCCATCGACCTTGTTGGCATAATCTACATCAAAAAAATAAAAAGCCACACGGTAAGTATACATAATATTATTGCTTAATGGTACGTCAGTAAACGGCGGACATCGAATTAAATCTTACTTAAGAAGTAATTTATTTCTGATTATAATTTCTCTTTAATTATCATTGTCGTACAAAAATGGATGGAGTTGTATCCTTTATGGTGGACAAGAACGACGATGTGGGTAAAAAATCGATTAAAAACCCATTATCGATCCGGCGACTAAAAACTATAAGTTTTTACTGCGTCTACGCAAGTGCTTGCGTAGCGAGCGCTGTACCGCGAGTATGAGGTAAGCTTATGTACTTTTGTAATTGCTTAGTGATATATTTTATGCTTCTTTCTACTGAGATGATTTTTTAAATGAAGGGATTTTATTTCGACTAGGTTTTCACTTTGCCATCAGGACCAGCACCCTAATTGCGTAACACACGATCAATCGGAATCTGAATCATTTTGAAGCAAATTGCTAATCCATTGCTTCATAAGTTCGAAAAATTTGTCTGCTCAACACGTAAATAACGCAATGAATATTGTAGAACTGTCAAAATGAAACCGATTCTGATTGATCGTGTGTTACGCAATTACAGTGCAGGTAATCACTTTATTTCAGACAACTAAGGCCCATAGATAAAAATATACACAAAATAATCTTATATTATACGATAATAGACGAATACATACAAAAAACCTTATTCTACAAATTTATTAACTACGTTGGGTCGGTGACGTATTGCGCTGAGTCAAGGTGTCATGTATAGGTAATAGCCTTCCGCGAAAACGACGATTTGATTTGAATCCTTCTTCCCTCTAACTAATAGGCAGGCTTCATAGTGAAAGTCAAACTATTTATTTCAAATAGGCATATAAAAGGCACTTTTGAACGTCAATATTTACAAGAAAATTAAATAGATTCTAGTTGCCCCTTCTAAAAGGGAACATCATGTGGAGAAGAACTTTAGTTACAGTAAAATTGTTTGTTTCTTTGTAAGATGTAAGAAGAGGTCCCACGCTATCCCGTCCGTACTGCACCCTAATTGCGTAACAGACGATCAATCATAATCTGAATTATTTTGAAAGATATTGCAAATCCATTGCTACCTATGTTCGAAAAATGTGTCTCTCATCAACGTAAATAACGCAATGAATGTTGTTGAACTGTCACAATGAAACCGATTGCTACTGATAGTGTGTTATGCAATTCATTATGTTATGCAATTCATTATGTTATGCAATTCGTTATGCAAGTCGTTACGGGTAGTCAGAAGCCCGAAAGTCTGACAACCAGTCTTACCAAGGGGTATCGTATTACCCAGTAATTGTGTTGTAGAGGTGAGATAGGCAGTCGCTCCATGTAAAATACTGGTATTCAGCTGCATCCGGTTAGACTGGAAGCCGACCCCAACATAGTTGGGAAAAGGCTAGGCAGATGATGATGATGATGAGTGTGTTATGCAATTACCCCGCTGATCCGATTCCAAAAAATATTTCACTGTTACAAGCTACACTATTGCCGAGTGCCATAGATACCGAGCAGTCGCGAGCACAAGCTAAGCAAGTAACTAATACAGACGAAGATGTGTGCATTATGGCGTCTTCAAAATATAACCCTTGTTTGTTCCCAAAATTTGAACTGTATAAAAATGTTTGCTTTAGCTTTTGCACATCGTAAAACAAGCAAATAAACCGCACAGCCGGATATTATCAAACATTTAAAAGGGACTGTTAAACGTTTACTTATCAGCATTCTTTATTACCCTTAGGCAATATTAAAGGGTAAGGTATTACACTTTCCTGCCGTTTAGTTAATCTAAAGCACACGAAACGATACAACATTTACAATTAAATGGCTGCAACACCTGGATCAGCTGCTGATAGAGTAGCTATTGGTATCGTATAACTTATAGCCTGTGATAACACACACAGCACAGCCTTGTAAGGGTGGCGTGATTATGAAACTGGTCATAATTTAATTTCGACTTTATCAAGTCAATAGACAGCCCGCTCCAATAAACTATTTATCTGCAGCACCAATTATCAAGCCGGTCAACCATTACCTACTATTTATTGTATGATACTACTTAACGTATATGAGCCGCTTTTAGATAACAATACTTTGAAATTCCGTGTGCGTTTTATCTACAAACACGGAATTTTAAGTGACCGAAAGTCTGAGTTACGGCTCTGATTTTTGAATTACGTTTCGAATGCTGAATAAATACATGCGATAGTGTTGTTGCTGATTTTTGCAAGTACTTAGCAATTCTTAGTAGATCAACGGTCGCCGGTCGTGCTGGAGAGGTTTGAACGAGTGGTGGAAAGTTCATGTTTCATTGAGCATGGTGAGTTATTGTGGTTTTTGCGTGTAGCCCGGTCGCCGGTCGCCGCTGGCGGTGCAGCTTGCAGTGCGCGCGAGTCACTCGATGCAACCACTTTTTTCCCCGCTCGCACATCCGCGTCTGCGCCACTTTTTACCCCGCCTTCGCATTGGCTGTTTTTCTCTCCGATCTCGATTGATGACCGTCTGGTCTCTCGTCTGTGTTTACACGACGCGTTCTATCCAATGTATTAGAATTACTGTGCGTATCACGGTAGCCGTAACAAATGATCATATTACTTTGTAAATAAATGACTTGGGAAGTTGTGGACGGCCGCTTCACAAAAAGTGTTAGTCATACACTTGTTCGTTTATTATTACAGTGCGAGGATGGCGCGTCGTGTTATTATCTTCAACTATCTAATTATTGCCTTATACCTACATAGTTACATACAGGTACATGATGTATTTACTCCCTTGTCGTTAGTTTTTAATGAGGGTCTGATTTCCCAGCCACATGTAACGTGAAGAATTCCTACTACTTACCTTAAGAATCAATGAGAGTAATGAGTAATCAAGGCTTTATCATTGAGTGGAGATATTCAGCTTTCAATGTAGCTTATTTAAAAAGTCATTATCATTATAATGAGTTTTTAAACAAGCTAAATTGTCAACCCGACCTTTACCTAATTAACAAACTACTGAAGTCCCAAAAACCCTAAAAATGAGTAAAGTAAACCACATTTCCAATTTCACACCATTACATCTCAATACCTAACAAAGGCGTCTTAACTTAACCCACAAATTGAATTCAAAACCATTATCATTCGATAGTTCATTGACCGCATGAAAAAGTCGGAGCATATTAATTACTCCACAGACGCGTGGCGTACATTGAAATATGAACAATACGGGTATAGCCATTAGCGTCGGCCACTGGATTGGTAATTGGTGGCTTTGTATGGGCCATCAGACTACGGCTAGGCCAGACAGGCGGCCTGCGGCGTCTAGACAGACCATTGCGATTTGCGAGATCACGTTTCGGCCGGCCGAACATGCTAAGTGCACGTCTGGCAGCGTACATGAGACCCGTCGATGTACACACGCGCTGGATGTGACTCGAATGTGTTACCAGTTACGCGCCGTTGTATAATGATCGTTAAATTTCACCATGTGTGATTTGGAGGCATGTGTCGTGGAGTCGTGGCTGCCACGCTAATAAATCGATCTAAGAGGTGAACACCCGGTTCTTGATAGAATATCCTTTTTGTTGAACTGGCCATGTTTACATCAATGCTGCTCAAAACAGCCAGATTTTGAATTGACATCAGATTAGCCCCTTTATTTGTAAACGATGGAATAGCGTCTGTTCAACCATGGTACCCTTCTCTTTCAACAAAATAATGTAAGATTCAGCGGTATCTTATTGACGAAAAGTTAGCGACAACAAAGTTGACAATAATCTAGGCATCTTGATTTTACAGATCGAAGGAAAATGTGCATAATAATGTATGGTATATTATCATTAAATCGCGACTTACCCTTTTTTTTTTGGTTGGGAAATCAAATGACATCTCCCCGCTCTGGGCGGAAGGGCGTGTCAGACTTTTACTGACTAAAACCCACCCGTGTTCCCTCGGTTGCCTGTGCCAGGGGCCACGGTATCTCTTTCGAACAACCCACAGCCCTGGCAGGCATCGGCCCTAGCGGACCCCGTCAGTTCGTGCTGACATCTCTTGGAGGCGCGCGTGGAACACTATGCGCCATCGACCCGGGCCTGGTCCTTACCGGGCGGCGAGCTGCCCATTGGTCGCCGCCCGCAAGCCCGCGCCTACGGTGACGGACTCACCCTCAAGTGTTCAATATGTATGTAAAATCATTGTGATAATAATGTGTGAACAAATATTATGTATATTTGGGTAGATACCTATAGCTCCTTTAGAGGTATGAGGAACAGGATGTAAAGTTCACTCATCCTCCATTGAAAAGGGAGGATCCTCCGACCAGACGGGTGTTTTGTCTGGCGGGCTATTGCCCAACGATTGATGTTGGGAAATTGTATCTATGCTAATTGCGCGGTAAACTCTGCTTGCGAGATGCAGGATTTGCGTGACGTCAGTACGACGCGTTGTTCGCATGTGGCGTTGTAGATACCGCTACACTCCTACCAAAATGCTTATGCCTAAATAACATATCGTTATCGCCTTGTTTCCCTGAAGGGTTGGGCAGAGTACACCCATTTTGGCCAGTTATGTTTAAGTTCCATGTAAAAGGGCGCGAGCCTATTGCCATCAACCAGGCACAAACCCAGACTCTGGACTGCTACTGAGAAACATGCTTATTCGAAGGAAGTTCCTTATCGCGTGTTGCGAAAGGGGGCTAGACGGAAAAAATTAAGACCAAAAGTTGGAACGACGCTTTTTGCTATAGTTGTAAGTCGTGCGGCGTGCGCGTGTTTCTCTGTCCGTCTCTCTCTCTCTCTCTCTTATAGAAAGCAAGTCAGTTATACTTCGTTCCATCCGGGTGTCCCTTGATACCTCTCAAGTTTATTTATGTATTTTAGCGTCGAATCTATTTGAAATTTGTGAAATTCGATCGATATAGGTTGGTTTGAAATATAATAGAATACACGGAAGGATACCAAAATGTTGGCCTAGTAAGAGGTTCTACTTTGAATCCCACCTATTTCAATAGGCAAAATATTTTAAAGTGGCTTTATGACTTGACCACACTTGAATTCTTAGGTTCCAGCCTTCGGTTCCAGCACAGCTATATGATATTGCTTTGTTTTGGTCGAAAGGCACTCCGAAAGTACTACCAGACCTATTTTTTGGCGGTTTTAGTTGTCTATTGTCTTGTCTTGTAGGCTCAGCGTACCAATATGTTAAGCGTGGCCTGGCCTGAAAATCAGATCACATAAAACCAGCTACCACCACCACCAGCTTGCCACCTAGTTCAATCACAGAACTGTACGGTAGAACTGCAGAAGCCCTTATTGGTCTGTAACCACATAGAAATAAAGCATACCTAGTTATCATGACACATCTAGAAGACCGTGTGAACTATTACGACATCCACGTCCAGTAGTCTCCAATGACTACGTACATAGTTAGCACACAGTTACCGTAGGCCTAGACAACTGTCCGACACACGAAGATTGCTCAATGCTCAGATACACACGAAAATGATATATAACAAGCGTAACAAATTATCTTAATTGTTGTCTTTGGTCTGTCTGCTTGCAGTCTGTGACTATTGTCGGGTTTTTTTGTGTTGCCCGTCAATGCAAACAAATGACGAATCAAAAGGTTAAATTGACTGAAACTTTTTGAGAGATGATTTTTGTTAATGTTTTTTTAGTTGGGTTTCGAGTTGACGCATACTTTATAGAAGTATGTGTTTCTCGCCATGGTTATGGGAGTACCTACCTACATATGTCTGTTGTGGCAATGAAAGAATATGATATGCTTACATAATTAGGTAGGTATATTTATCAGTAAAAAATGCAGTAAGTGTCAATATAAAAAGTAAAGTATCTTTAGTATAAAAGCATACTTACTAAAGTATTCTAACTCATGTAATTAATTCACTGTTAAATTGTATGTAATTTAACACTTGTATATATCATCTCGTACCTATATTAATACCTTCAAGCATGGAATACTTTAGGGATTTGGCAGATCAAGGTTATCATATAAAAACATCTCAAAAATCTGAAATCAGCTCAAAATCCTAGCTTAATTTAAAAGTCGATGCGTTGTCTAACAACACTAAAAAGTAATAAATCCAAAAAAAACCGTCTGCATTTACGTTGGTACCAGTAACAATGAAAAATCTGTGGTATCTAACTATAATGTCGTAAGCACTATTTAATTGAACCACACAAAAAATGAACACTATACTTTATATGAGCGTGTTTTTCCGTTGTTTACACGTAGTCAGACAAATTGGACGCCATATCATGTGTTTACTGCAAGTCAAGTGTGTACTTTTAATTTATAATGACTGGGACAAGACAGACATAACAATTTACTAGCTTCTGCCACTTCTTCGTCCGCGTGAAACTTCCTGTTCCCCCGACCCACCCATGTCACATATTTTGTATTTTGTGTTTCACGAACTGTGTCCAAATACACTTTTTTTTTTCTTTCTTTCTTTCTTTCTTTCATCGCATCGCCTACCCGAGCTATTAGGGGAGAGTGGTACAAAACGATCCCTCGGGGTAAAACGATTATCTACTGTTTTACCGAAATTAGTAGCGCAATCTAGTTGTTTGAGTGAAAATAGTCTTCGCCACAGTGGTTTTAGCATTCAGTCAAAGTGTCAAGGCGGTGTGAGCATTACGGAAGATTTTATTGAAACAAAATAAAAATAGTGTGTTTTGATGTAAGGTAAGCAATAATTCAATATGATGTTGTTTGAGTTTAAGTAATTATAATGTAATAGGAGTGTTTGCGTTAGTTTCCAATGTTATCTAACAATATAATTAGCAATGATCGATTGTTGTAAATGAATACCATGAGGTTATGTTTTTATAGAGTTATGCATTTGGGGTAAAACGATCCTCTCGTAGGGGGGCAAAATGATCCCTTTACCCACATTGTTATGTTTAGGTATTGATTGTAATATTTTTACAATTCGTTTTTAATGAACTGGTTAACAACAACTTAGTTAATTACAATAAAAACTATCAATAGGTAATAGATGTTGTGTTTTCATATTAAATTACATCAGTAACTTATCTGTAAGTAATGCTATTCACCGTGAAAACTTAAGTGAAGTGAGCTTAAAGTGAGCTATCAATAGTGTCAATCCCTAGCCTCAGGTGGAATGACAGCTCACTTTAATCTCACTTCACCTAGGTTATCACGGTGATCTTTTTACAGAATAGCACCGCTGATTCTCTTTTATTTCAGGAACAATGCCGCGGAATTACGTAAGAAAAACTACGCGCCAAAATTGGAGTGAAAAGATTTAATTATTAGAAACATAGTTTAGTTTTATAACAAAATTTTTGTACTTGTAAGGTTTACATTTTTGCTAAAATAAACCACTTTTACTTGAAATTTAATTTTTAATTTTACCTAACTTTAATAGCGGGGTTAAATGATCCCAGGGATCATATTACCCCAACCCCAGGGATCATTTTAGACACCCGGGTGTACAAAACGATCCTTTACTGTAGCTTGACAAAAACTTAAATAATAATAAATCTTGTGAATAGAAATGTATTCTACTCTTACTAAATTAGAGGCCGATATACTAGCCTTACATAAAACTTATAAATTTCACAAAATTCATTGTCTATGTACTTTTTATATCTATTTTCCCTTAGGGGGATCATTTTGTACCACTCTCCCCTACTTCGCTTTCGCTGAGCGTTTTTTCTGACATTTTTCTTTTTACTCGGCTGCTTAGGACCGTAGTTTGATATTAAATAGCCTATACCCTTCCTCAAGAATTGTGCTATCACATGCAAATCCAAATCCAACGGGTAGTTCCATAGATTAGCGCGTTCAAACAAACT
Organism: Apamea sordens; assembly: GCA_945859715.1. Taxonomy (NCBI): domain Eukaryota; kingdom Metazoa; phylum Arthropoda; class Insecta; order Lepidoptera; family Noctuidae; genus Apamea; species Apamea sordens. Next base: position 8,146,647 of record OX244002.1, read on the forward strand.
CTTCAGCATTATTATTAGTATATATATAGATAGATACCTATAGATTACATTTGTGTCAATCTATCGGCAGGTGGGCTCGACTAATTGGTGCAGTAATACATAGATTTCTACAAATGTTCAGTACATAAGTGCAAGTATTTACTCTCAACTTTTTTATAATTATTTATGTCAGGGTAACATAATTATACTTACCTAGTGGTTATAATTTATGTTAAAGTACCAATTAAATGATACATAGCTGTATTATTTACTTGATTTTTCGACTGTAACTGTGTACTTTTAATTATGGGCGTGTTTGACATAACAAATACAAGACCAGTTTATTACCTAAAGGTATAAAAACATTTAATTTGTTTTACTTGACGAGGTATAGGTAATTGATAGGAGAAAAGCAATCAGAAGATTCGATCAATGATGAAGAAATAGGTAGATACCTTTCTGTATGTAATATACTACCTATGTAATCAACAATACGACATAGCAAGGCATGTCATTTAATAATGATAATAATAATAATACTTTATTGATACTAAATAAGTACCTACCATTTATTACAATAAGTAGTAAATGTAGGTTACAAAAACAATTGGAGTCGATTTATGATTGGAGTCGGTAAAAACTACATAAAAAAAAAAAAAATAATCTCGCAGGCTGATCGACACTTTACGTGACCAGAGGGCTGGCTCGTTCTTTGGCCAAAGAATTAGCATTGCCATTCAACGTGGCAATGCCGCCAGTCTTCTGGGCACGTTTCCGGATGACAGCGATGCGGACGAGTACTTCGACGACTAAATGTCCTTTAGTTTTTGTATTTATTTATAAAGTTAGTTAGTATTTTGATGTACATAGATGATTTTTGGAAATGGTTAATATTCAAAACCTAAAATAAAATTGTACAATACTGCAACAGAATAGAATAAAATGTCAATGCAATTAAAATAAACGAATGAGACGACGACGGAGATGTTGCTACGACGTGCTGTGCTACGAAACTTATAATATTTCATGCTTGAATACACGGATATCTATGCTTGAATAGGTACAGCAGTGCGATTCTGTAACCATCTCACCGTGAAAACTTAGGTGAAGTGAGCGTGGAGTGAGCTGTCATTCCAACTAATGCTAGGGATTGACACTATTGACAGCTGACTCTAAGCTCACTTCACCTAACTTTTCACGGTGAGATTTTTACAGAATCGATCGGTAGGTAACTTTATCGTACTATATTTATATGAAAATTCTAATCTCCATTCTTGCATGAATTAACTGTATACAATGTGGAGACAATAAATGAAGACATTGGCAACGAATGCATCTGAGTATTTTGAAACTATCAGAACTCCTAGCATCAAAATTAAACATGTAATTTTTTCAAACAAACTAAACAGTAGTAAAAAGAAACATTCATTTCAGGCAAGACCCATCTATTCTATACTTATAATAAATCTGTAGAAGTGAAAATTCTGTACATTGAAAATATCAAAAAAATAAATGGCAGGGGGTGTTACTAGACCGACACCGAACCCAAAAATGTGATTAAAAAAATTTTTGTTGCAAAAACAACCGGTTCGATTACGATGAAACTTGGTATAATTATTCTTTAATATCCTGGGCACCACACTGGGTACTTTTTATCCCGGAAAAGTATATACAATAAAAAACAAACTTAATTTTGCGGTTCGATCCCTATACCCGATTACCACTGTCTGTACTGTACCAACCACAAATACTAAGTTTGTCGTAGGTTGGGTCACCCGCAGTGGAGTTCATTTTTATTCCTTTTAGTTTTTAGAGTTATTTAGGTTTATTTTTATATGAGTCGTAGGTATAGATTTTAATTTTAAAGTATAGGTAGTATATTTGATAGTGTACGTAGTGACCGTAGGTTATTTTATAATACTGTTAGGTAGGTTTAGTCATTCGTATAGATATTAGTTTTTAGGGATTTTGCTTATTTATTGAGTTTAGATTAGTAAAGTTATCATCAGAAATAGGTTTATTTAGGAAGGTAGGTATTTAATTTTCTGTTATTGAGTTTTTTTTTTAAATTAGTTAGGTACTTAGGTAAAGATATCATATAGGTACCCTCTTAATCACGACTAATGAGACACAATTGGTTTTCTATTGTAATTAGCCACAAAGGGCCCGCGACATAGATGGCATTCTGGGGAAGCACATACATTTTACCCTGTTAGCACGTTCCCGTGGGTAAATTTCCGACATCCACGCGGGCGAAGCCGCGGGCAGAAGCTAGTATTACATAAAATAAAATATCACAATGCCCATTGCCACTGAATACTCGGAGCTCTTAATAAAATTACAATGCCTACAAATAAAATAAATTAATGAATACAAATTAAAAAGGTCACAGAATTAAAATAAAATGTCAATGCAATTAAAATAAACGAAGATTACATTACATACAAATTGTCAGGGTCACAGAATTCAACATTAAATCAAAAAGAAATTTAAAAAAAATTGTGTTGTGATGGGCCAAGTATGGCCTCTGCCAAACTTTGAATAGTGATTAAACTATTGAATATTTGCATGTAGATAAGGAATGACATGAGATGTGGTGTGATGTCACGTACATCAGCTCATCACGTATAGCACATAGTTAAGTTAAGATAGATATGCTGTGTTCGTAGTCTTAGTATTTGCATATTGTCACATACGAGCTATGTATATATACGTTACCAATTAAAGGGACAAGGAGTCAGTTGCCAGTCGACTCTTGGAGAACTACACATCATGCCGTTTACTTAACCCCTCCATCCCCCTACATCGCATGGCGACCCTGCCAGTTGGGTGGAAGGCGTTATAGTTGCCGGTGGGGACGAGTCAAAATCGCGGTTTAGTCGGTTTCGCGCGTCACGTCGGGTCACAGGCCATGGGGAGCACGACTTCCAAGGAAGAGGTCATTGTCGCTCAGACGGCGGCAGGTGGTTCGAATGTCGCAGCAGTTACGCAGGAGCAGCTGACAGCTATCAACACGGTGCTGTTGTTCATTGCTGTGTGTTTGGCGGCTGTTGTCGTTGGCGTGGCAGTCCGAATGTATAGAAGATGTCACCAAAATTGGATCGAAGAGAAGATCAATCAGCGGGAAGTTCAGAAAGCTGTGCAGATGGCCTGACCGGAAGCGGACGGAGCGACGGCGAAGTAAGTGTTTTCGATGTGAACTTAAGTGTTGTGGCGAGTGCTTGCGGTCATCGGTGAATTTAGAGACAATAGTTTTAAATGGAAGTAGAGTTAACGTCACTGATAATACGACTTAAATTGTTAAGGGAATCAATTGTTAAATTAGGTCCTAGTAGGCAGAAATGGCGCAAGTCATGACGTACCGGCGCTGGCCCGCTAGGGGTGGTTTTTCTACGGGCAATAGGAATCGTGGAAATGGTTATAGGCGGCACGCTGCAGGGAATAGGCACGCGCAGCAACGAACAGCTGTTGGGCGTGCACACGGAAATGTCAGCGTATGGCATAGCAGTGGAATGCGCGGTCGCGGCAATAATGCTCATCGTGGACGCCAGACTCAGCAAGGTCGGCGGCGTGTAGCGTGTTTTGAGCATGCGCGGGGCGATGCTGACTCAGGCGCAGTGTCAATGTCACGGAGTAGCGAAGGTGGACAGTTGAGTGAGGCTCAGTTTTTTCGAGACTAAGCATATTTTAGCTTGCAATAGTATTAACTGGGTTAATTTGCTAGTAGATAGTGTAGATACGGAATGGTTAGTAGATACGGGTGCGTCGATATCAGCCGTAAAGAACAGTTTCTTGAGCAATAACGGTTTGTGCTGTAAGATAGTTAAGGAAGACTTAGTGATTAATGGTGTAGGAGGTAGTTTGCGAGCTATAGGTTATGTGTGTTTGAAGTTGGGATGCGGACGATGTTCGTTCGTGCATAAGTTTTATGTGTTTGATGATTTGCCGTGTAGGTCGGTTGGCATATTGGGCCAGGATTTCTTGCAGAGGTATAGTGGTGTTATAGATTTTTCGGTGAACAGGTTGTCTCTTAAGGACCGTGAACGGCAGACGGTTTCGATGCCGCTTAAGTCCTATGGTTACATGTTGACTATTCCTCCGCGATGTGAGGTGGTTAGGTATCTTCCCGTTAACAGAGCAGAAGATTGTATAGTGATTAGGGAAGAATTGCGTGAAGGGGTTTTCTTAGCTAGTGTGATGGCTAGGCCTAGGAATGGGATGATACCCATTAGGATTTTGAACACAAATTCTGAGGAAGTTGTGTGTAGTATGTCTGATATTAAAGTTTATCCATTAAGTGATTTCGATTTTTGTAATTTTGCGGAGTCGGAGATAGACGTTGAGCGTGTTAAGAAAGTATTTTCTTTACTTAGACTAGACTATTTGAGTGCCGAGGAGCGATTGTCGGTGGAGCAAATTTGCGCGAAATATTCAGATATTTTTCATGTTCCGGGAGATAAATTAGCTGTCACGAATGTGTATGAGCAGTCAATACGGTTGAAAGAGAATGTAACTCCGGTTTATAGGAGACAATATAGAATACCTTATGTACAGAAAAAGGAGGTTGATAGGCAAGTGCAGGAGATGCTGGATAGTAATATTATTGAGGAGTCGGTTAGTGAGTGGTCTAGTCCTGTTTTGGTAGTACCCAAAAAAGCAGATCGTAGTGGGGAGAAAAAATGGCGCATGGTGATAGATTACAGGAAGTTGAACGAAAAGATACAGGATGATAAATTCCCATTGCCGAATATAAGTGAAATTTTAGATTCAATGTCGGGTGCTGTTTACTTTAGTCACTGTGATTTATCGCAGTCTTATTATCAATGTGCTTTGGAAGAAAGTAGTAGGAAGTACACTGCTTTCACAACAGATAAGGGGCAGTATCAGATGTGTAGGTTACCAATGGGGTTGAAGATAAGTCCAAGTTCTTTTAGCAGGTTAATGACTGTAGCCATGTCTGGATTGAATTATGACAGATGTCTGGTTTATTTGGATGATCTAATTATTTTTTGGCCGGAATTTGGATGAGCATAACCGAAACCTTGTGTCAGTTTTTTCACGCCTGAGGGGAGTGAATCTTAAGCTAAATCCATCCAAATGTGAATTTTTGAAGAAGCAAGTACTTTATTTGGGACATTATTTCGGCGGAAGGTATTTCACCAGATCCAGAGAAGGTTGAGGTCATAAAAGGTTATCCACGTCCATCGACGGTTGATGAAGTAAAGCGGTTTGTTGCATTTGCGAATTATTATAGGAAGTTTATACCGAATTTTGCTAATATAGTGGTGTCGATGAATAGGCTGTGTAAAAGGAATGTTGTATTTAGTTGGACCGATGAGTGCGAGAGGTCGTTTTTGTTACTTACGGAAGCATTAATGAATCCACCGGTGTTGGATTATCCAGATTTTTCTGATAACAACACGTTTATATTGCAAACCGATAGTTCGGGGTATGCTGTGGGAAGTGTGTTGTGTAATGGGAACGGAAAACCCGTTGCATATGCTAGTAGGTCTTTAGGGAAGAGTGAGTTAAATTATCCGATAATAGAGAAGGAGTTATTGGCAATAGTTTGGTCAGTTAAATATTTTAGACCATATTTGTATGGACGGAGGTTCGTTGTGAAAACGGATCACCGGCCGCTTTTGTATTTGTTTAACATGACAGATCCATCAAGTAGGTTGACTAAGTTTCGTTTGTGTTTAGAAGAGTACGACTTTACGGTTGAGTATATTAAGGGGAAAGAAAATGTGCTAGCGGATGCGCTTTCTAGGATAGTGATTACGAGTGAAGATTTAAAAAACATGCGTGAAAAGTCTATATCTGTAATGACAAGAGCGCAATATAAGCAGTTGGGAGAGCCAAATGTTTGTGGTACGGACTCCGTGGTATCTGGGACTGATCACCCTAGGATTGTGGAAGTTCTTAAAAAACAGGGAAATGACGTTGAGATATGTTTGAATGAATGGGAGAAAATGTTACGTAACGCTAATGGTAAAAAGGTATTTTCAAAGTCGCGCAGTTTAGTGTATATGCCAGAAAACTCGACTATTTATGTAAACTATGAATCTTTATCGGCATCATCGCGAGACGAGTTGTCGAGAGACATAGTCACTTTTTGTATTGAAAAAGGCATAAAGGGAGTCGTTATTTTAAAAAATCGTTATAACGTTAATTTTATTACAAGAATGGCAAAATATTTGAAGGGGAATAGTAGTTCCATGTGTGGGGATTTTAAAATGTGTGTAGTGAAGGGTTTAGGGAGAGTGGATGAAAAAGATGAGAAGAAAATTATTTTGAATGATTTTCATATTTTACCCACGAGTGGTCATGCAGGTATACGCAGGATGGTGAATAATATAAAGAAGTATTATTATTGGCCATCTATTGAAAAAGATGTAACGGAGTACATTGGGAAATGTGATAAGTGTAAGAAGCAAAAGTTTTCTAGACATACTAGAGAACCAATGACGGTTACTACTACTGCATCTACGTCGTTTGAGAAGATTTATTTAGATATAGTGGGACCGCTTGATAGGGACGGAAAAGGCAATGTTTACATATTGACTCTTCAATGTGAGCTTACGAAGTTTGTAGAGGCGTATCCATTAAAAAATAAATCCGCAAATGAGGTAGCAAAAGCTTTGGCAGAAAATTTTGTTTTGAGATATGGAATACCGCGAACAATTGCTACGGATAGGGGTTCTGAGTTCATTTCAAAAGTGATGGTGGAGCTATGTAATATCTTGAGCATCAATAAGATCTTATCAACATCATATCATCATGAAAGTATAGGATCTTTGGAAAACGTTCACAAAACTTTAGGTGCGTATTTAAGGATACAGACGAATAATAATCCATCATCGTGGAGTTCCTGGATTCCATATTGGTGTTTTTCTTATAACACAACAGTTAATACTGTGACCAAATATACACCTTTTGAATTAGTTTTCGGTAAGGTTTGTAGGTTACCAAGTAATCTGCAAGGTGAGAGTGTTGAACCTTTGTATAATTTTGATGATTATCCTTTAGAATTTAAGTACAGATTGCAAAGGGCTCAAAGTGATGCAAAAGAAAATTTGATAGCAAATAAGTTAGCAAGGAAACATTGTTATGATAAGAATCTTAATTCTATAGCTTATAAAGAAGGTGACTGGGTATTGGTAAAAAACGAAACAGGCAATAAACTGGAATGCATTTATAATGGACCGTTTGAAGTTGTAAAGGACGAGTCACCAAATGTCATTGTTAAATATAAAAATAAGATAGATGTAATACATAAAAATAGAACGAAATTATATTGTAAGAGTTAGAGTAAAAGTTTAAAATGCATAAAAAAAAAAAACATTGTAATTTAGTTTTTTTTTTTTACTTTAAGAGGGGTGATGTGGTGTGATGTCACGTACATCAGCTCATCACGTATAGCACATAGTTAAGTTAAGATAGATATGCTGTGTTCGTAGTCTTAGTATTTGCATATTGTCACATACGAGCTATGTATATATACGTTACCAATTAAAGGGACAAGGAGTCAGTTGCCAGTCGACTCTTGGAGAACTACACATCATGCCGTTTACTTAACCCCTCCATCCCCCTACATCGCAGAGATATACCCAGTTTAATTTATTGTCGTCTTCTCCTTGTATAAAAAGCAAATTCCCTATTTTCGTCGGCATCGTGATAACCCTGCGTAGCTCGTCGTAGTGTGTCTATGGATAGACTCGCCGATATCAGTTTACACCCCCTGGCCGGCTATCCGATATTCCTTTTGATTTTAGCTGAAAAGCGGCTGTAGACGTCTGAGGGGATACAAGCCCACTATACTCTGAAGGAGAAATGTATTACAAATACTATGTTTGTAGTATGTCTATGAAGTATTTGTTGTGTAGCTCCTCCGTTACTACAATGTGTCTATTGTTTATCTAGGCTGCCTTGCTGTGAGAAACACTAAATTGGGATGGGCTGTGTAGGTACAGTCAACAGCAAAAGTAGATGATCAAAATCAGAAATTCAATACTAATGAACGGAGTTCGCGTCAGAACTGTGTGGCGTCGAAGTGATTCAAAAGTATGTGATTGTAAATTATACCTACCAAACATTTACTACTAGTACAGCTGCACTATAGCTGCGAACTCCGTTCATTAGTATTGAATTTCTGATTTTGATCATCTACTTTTGCTGTTGACTGTACTAGAAGCCATTTTAATTTTATGATTATATATTATTAAATTAGCTAGCGAAACTCCGCAGACCTCATGTGTATCGATATCTAACCATGATAAAATAACAATATTTGATGGATTTTGGGGGTCAACGGTGGCTGTTAGTATTGTTACTAGAATATGTTATGAGTTGTTGTGTTGTTATGAGTTGAGGAAATCGGTTTTCTTTTGTTTTATCGTATTTAGGTATCGATAGCACGACTGCAGAGTTTCGCTAGCAAATTTAATTTGAACCTGTATATGAAAAATAATAATATCGTCTTAAGGCATTATGAAGGTGTAGGTAGGTACTGAATAGGTAACATTGTAAAAGATGGCTGCATTTAAGAATTTCCATCAAGCAATTAGTATGAAAAATATTGAATTAGTCCATAATTATAAAAGGCTAATGCTATGTATTGAGAAATTAAGATTTTCAGGCAGATGGGTAACTTGCAAGCAATTGTAATGAACTTGTACTTGGATACCTTCACGATTTTCTAAAAACAACGTTTCGTTTATACTGTGTGTGTATGTGTGTGCCTATAACGAATACTAGATGCTAATTAATAGGTACCTACTGACGAAACCTCAGTTGAACCTAGCAACTCAGCAGACAACAATGTTTTAATTGCCAAATGCTCTATGCTTGTCAGACCAAAAACAATTTCAACTATTCTATTGTTTTTTTAATTTGAAATTAAGAATGCAGACATATTTTCGGCGGATTTACCGAGTCCGTTTTTACGTTCTGTATTTTTTTGCAAGAAATCAACGCAAAAACACGTTGCATGTTTCAAAAGTATTTTTTTAAAACGAAGAGAATCTTTTGGGAAATATTTTTGTTTTAATTATAAGCTTGCAACGCGTCTGGCTACAAAAAGACTGGAACCCTTTTAAACGTTGATTTTCGATTAGCGGCCGTATGTGGGACTAAGGCGGGTTATACACCCAAGGTCGTTCGGCAGACGGCCGCACCTCTGGGACTCGTTACGCCGTCTGCAACCTTGACACACACCTGTTCTGCCCACCTCCATTCACTAGTGTGCTCTTGTCCTTCGATAATGCACTATTTTGCAGCGGCCGCTTTTTTTTTTCGTTTTCTTTTTAGGCGCATGACACATTGTCTGTCTATTGTTATAATGACGTGTGTTTATAAAATATGACTGCTCGATTCGTTATACATAATTACGGTCCGCCATTGGTAGTGTTAGCGACATGTGAATTGGTAACTTCGCCAATAAGTGTTTTTGTAGCACTTCCATCTTTTGTGCCTGTTGGAAGACCTATACTTAATTACCTCCAGAGTTATTTCACAATAATGTAAATAAAATTAAAAAGCAACCAAATGTACCTAGTTTGAGATGATACGAGTAAGAACATCGGTCTTGCTTTCACTTGAAGAATTTCTATCTTACATATACACATAATCGGAAAATTAAAAAAAGAACAGAAAAAAATCTTTTGATTTGTCCTTACCTCATCTATAGCTAGACAGAAAATGAAGTAGGTAAAACACTAGGGCCATGGGGTCCGAGTGCCCTCTTGGTTTTTCGAGATATCGCCAAGCGGTTAGTCGACTCTTCACGTGACCAGAGGGCTGGCCTGTTTCTTGGCCAAAGAATTGGTATATTCCCAGTCATCCATCCACATGGATTGCCACCAGGTGGCAATCGGGAATAAAACGTAGCAACGGGTGTCGACTGGGAAGATATTGCCCCCACTTCAAATCGCTGTACACTGCGGCGTTGATCGCCAACCTCACTCATCGTTGACTGTCTTACGGCCGCGATGAGGGGGTTGGCGGTCAGACTTTTCTAATGTAAACTTGTAGGTAAAGGCAATTTTATTGTTAAAACATGATTATTTAAAATATTTAATTTGATTATCTGTGACTGTGACTGATGACCACGCCGCAGTGTACAGCGATTTGAAGTGGGGGCAATAACTTCCCAGTCGCCACCTGGTAGCAACTGGGAATTTCATTCCCGATTGCAACCTGGTGGCAACTGCAACTGGGAATTAGCATCGCCATACAACGTGGCAATGCTGCCGCCTTTTGGGCACTGTTCCTGTTGACAGCGATGCGGACGAAATTTTTGATGCCCTATGATTATTTTGCTTATTTTTTCACATGTACATTTATCATTATTTTAAATGTTAGCTTATAGAATAATTAATATTTTTGCCTACTAATAATATTAGTAGGCAAAAATATTAATTATTCTTAGAAACTCATTGTTAGGTATAGGTAGAACTTAGGTAGGTACCTTGTTACAACACTCAACAAATCCCATGATTTCTATCTCTGATTCATCCACATACGATTTCCCACCTACAAGGATGATTCATAATATTATTATCGTAGATCAACGTAAAATAGGCACACGTTTCGCAGAATCGAATCTGGATTTCGAGGGATATCGATCTTGAGTTAACACGAGAGCTATTGTGAGCAGATCTTTGAATAAACTAACACTAGCACTAAATATGTCGGCACCATTTCAAGATGGTGAGTGAAGGAAATAGCTGTTAGACGATACAAGCGATCAGAAGGCCAATTCTCGTAATTTAAAACGTTCAAAATCTAGTCGCATTCTCATCTCGGTGACAAAGAAACGTCAAAAACTTGTCAAAATGTAGGGAAATTAGAGGTATTTTTGACAGATTGAGACTGAGATCAGACTGTGACCGTAGCCCCTCTGGGAGATTTCTGTTCTAAAATCGACAGTAGTCTAGAAACTATCGTTTCAAAAACAATTGGTAAATCATTAGACGATTTTTCATTGAAATTGTTTTCAATAGAAAATGTTCTTAGATTTTAAAAACAAGACCCGTCTAGCGTATTTTAGATAGAAATCTGATTTAAATACAATACTTCCAAGTTTTTCAGAGAAAATGAAAGATTTCCCTGAAAATTTGAAAAATACAATAATTTACAATCTTCTCTTCTCTCTGAAATGTGAATTAATTATATAATTATTAAACGAAACAATTATAATATTAATGCTCAATCTTGACATGTTAATCTTTAATAATTATTATTTTCCTCAAATTTATTCAATGTTTTTTCTCAATGTTTATTTTTATCCTGCCTACACCATTTGTAATATTAATGCTCAATCTTGATAATTATGTTATTTTATTTTATTCCTTCTAATTTTATAATTTTTATTCATAAACGAATTTCTCTATTTTTATCGTGTTTACCCCTAGTTATATGTGCATGCTGTGGTCTTCTGCCGGTCGATTCTGTAAAAATCTCACCGTGAAAACTCAAGTGAAGTGAGCTTTATGTGAGTTGTCAGTAGTGTCAATCCCCTAGCATTATTTGGAATAACAGCTCACTCCACGCTCACTTCACCTAAGTTTTCACGGTGAGATAATTACAGAATCGCACTGCTGTAATTGAAGGAGCACACGTAAAAGAACCTTTTTTATTATTGTAATTTTCTATTGTATATTTGTGTATCCATTGTTGGAGATCCTCAATAAATAAATAAGTAAAGGCAATGTTAGCAATACCTACCTATTATAGCTTTTCTTCTCACTGCAGCCAACCAAAGGTACTGTAAAATCTATCAACCAAGCCTACTTACAAAACCTACTTACAAAAATAAAATCATTTATCATTTAGGTATCATTATCATTTACTAGCTTCTGCCCGCGGCTTCGCCCGCGTGGTTGTCGGAAATTTACCCACGGGAACGTGCTAACAGGATAAAATGTATGTGCTTCCCCAGAATGCCATCTATGTCGCGGGCCCTTTGTGGCTAATTACAATAGAAAACCACTTGTGTCTCATTAGTGGTGATTAAGAGGGTACCTATATGATATCTTTACCTAAGTACCTAACTAATTAAAAAACAAAAACTCAATAACAGAAAATTAAATACCTACCTACCTAAATAAACCTATTTCTGATGATAACTAATCTAAACTCAATAAATAAGCAAACTCCCTAAAAAATAATATCTATACGAATGATTAAACCTACCTAACAGTATTATAAAATAACCTACGGTCACTACGTACACTATCAAATATACTACCTATACTTTAAAATTAAAATCTATACCTACGACTCATATAAAAATAAACCTAAATAACTCTAAAAACTAAAAGGAATAAAAATGAACTCCACTGCGGGTGACCCAACCTACGACAAACTTAGTATTTGCGGTTGGTACAGTACAGACAGTGGTAATCGGGTATAGGGATCGAACCGCAAAATTAAGTTTGTTTTTTATTGTATATACTTTTCCGGGATAAAAAGTACCCAGTGTGGTGCCCAGGATATTAAAGAATAATTATACCAAGTTTCATCGTAATCGAACCGGTAGTTTTTGCGTGATGCCTGAACAAACAGACAGACAGACAGACAGACAAAAATTTTTTTAATCACATTTTTGGGTTCGGTGTCGGTCAAGTAACACCCCCTGCCATTTATTTTTTGGATATTTTCAATGTACAGAATTTTCACTTCTACAGATTTATTATAAGTACCTATAGATGAAACCAGTCATAATCAGCCCATAATGTCGTACTGCTGGGACACAGGCCTCCTCTCTGTGAGACGGAAACCAGTATTTACTATTTATTGTACATTATAATTTATTAACTAGACAACATACTTGGTTTTGGCAATAAATCGTACAGTTACGTCTACCTGGGCTCCTCAGGGACGCCTCGCAGACGACTCGACCCGAGTGCACCTGTTGCACACGCACGGCACACGCAGACTATTGTGACAGCAGAGTATTTATAATAGGCACTGAATAAGTAGGTGTTAAGCCGTGGAGATGAATAGTTTTAGGATTTTGTCGTTACACAGTCCCGACAATAACACAATGAACCAAACCGCGCGAAATGAACGCGAGATCGGCGGGATTAGCTAAGGAATTGACGTGGTTTCGAAGTAAGGAATCGTTAAGTGGTCATAGTGAATTGCCCTGGTCAAATTCGCACGGTTTTTACGTCTTGGCGAAACATCGAGATATCATAATATTATATGTTAGTTTAATATCAGTAGTATTATACAGAAACTTTTCGGAATAAATTCTCTAAATGGTGATAAAAACCGCATCAAAATTCGTTGCTTAGTTTAGAAGAACAATGCGGTCCCACAGATAGGCCTGACAAGCGGCTTTATTTTTTTTAAAGATAATATGTTCGCACCCAATTTCTTTTATTTCCCGACCTTTATTGATCAGAAAGTAAATTCACGTCTAACTTTACAAAATAATGCATAGTCCCTCCCTGAATTTGAGTATGAGGCCCTTCCGTCGTATGGTATAGCCGACCGACGATTCTGAGAAGTTAAAATTAGGTGATAGGTTTTCTGTAAAAGCTCTCTGGGTTAGCTGTCAAATAGAATTGGATGGCTAATAGATTTATCGATTCTAGTGATAGCTAATGATGTGTGCCACTGCACCAGTGACACACAAGCTATTTTCAAATAGTTAATTAAGACTGCGCTGATTGAAGCATCGACGAGCTGTAACATTTTATCTGTGAAAAAGCTGCTACATTTATCTGTTTTCATTTTCACGAAGCAATTTGATGTAATTGTGATTTGTGAATGAAAAAATGCATGAATCTCAGCTTTTATAAATCTACTCATGAATCAGCCTATGATGTTCCCACTGCTGGGACACAGGCTACTCTCGGTGAGAAGAAGTGGTGTCCGAACCCACAACCTACAACTCATAAGTAAGTCGCATAAGTATTTAATATTTATTTGCATTCCACAATATGAACTTGTGTGGGAGGTAGATTTTACAAATACATGATCATTATGGTCCCCATCGGGAACAGCAAAGTAGAAGAGAGGAGGGGGGCTATAATCTGTAAATATTTGATTATATCTGTTAAGATGTGCAATGCAGTTCTCGATTCTAAAATGTAAGAAAATCATCATCGAAATCTTTATTTAACGTTGCAACTGAAAGATTTTACACGAGAACCATATTTCAAAGACAACATTCAGTAAACATGAAGGAAATTTCCCCAGAATTTCATGAACAGACCGGCTGTCTGGGTCTGGAGAGTATCATCAGCGCTTTAAAGCAATCAGAAGTCTATCGACTGAGCTCGGGATCGGTCACGATTTACGAACAACATACATTTACATTTCGACCATGCATGCATAAGCGACAATAACTCTTTAAAAGTACTTAGCTTATGTAAACAGTGTCGATTTTCTAATGTTTACATGTCTGTCGGCATGGAAAACGTATTCAAGACGAAGGTAAACAGGAGAAGAGGCCGCGTCCGGACTGTTTAGTGTTTTTATCGACTAATTTTAGACATTGTTTAGGCGAATCAAGTTATTTTTGAGGTTATAAACGTTTTTGGAGCAGGTAGTGGCCCAGTGTACCGGCCCCGACATGAGATTTGTAGGTCGTAAGTTCGAACCCAGCCAAACGCTTTATTTTTTGTAAATTATTTCATCACCACTGCTCTCATAACGGTGAACGAAACTATCGTGAGGAAACCGACATGTCCTAGAACCAAAAAAATCGAAGACATATGTGACATCTACCAATCCGCGCTGGGCCCGCGTGGTGGATTATGGCCCACTCCCTCTTACAGAGAGGAGGCCTGTGTCCCAGCTGTGGGAACATTATAGGCAGATTATGATGATTATGAAGTTATTTTTGAGATTATAAACGTTTTTGTATCATTAAAAAAGAACGTGTGGGGTCGGGGGACCCCGGCTGGAACGAAGTTCAAAATGAAAATGCAAGATGGCGGCTATGTAAACGATAGCCATGACGTAAAATTTAAGAATGTATGCAGTCGCCATCTTGGATTTTCATTTTGACCACACTAACGGCTTCAGCACCTTCGAAAACCATGAAACCAATGATGAACAAATTTAAAAAAAATTGCTTTTTCCTTACGTGACGATCCTCCAAGTTTACTCCTACCACAAGCTACGTTAAAGAACTTCATTCCAATCTTAAATATCAGTAGGTACATACATCGGTTTGCAAAAAGTATTCGCCGTTTACGCCGTATAGTAAAAATAATATACGGTTATTTTACATAGTCTAGACATATTTTTTTAGTTCTTTTTAAGCATGTATAATACTGTGTAAACAACTTCACATCGTTATTTTTATATTCAAGTCAATGTTACATTTAAGTGGTCGGCAAACAGTGCCTAGTTAACATTCAAACAGATTACATAGAAATAAAGATTAAAGTTTTTAACACTCGGTTTAATTATGATAATGATGTTATTTCTAGCTTCTTTTATTTTAAGATTTTGTAGTTACGTACATAAATTATTATTAACAACTAGCTAATGGTTGGCGTCCATTTTTTTTCTTAGGAGCCTTCCCCGGCGCTCACACACAGCTTACCAAAGTTTCATCACAATCGGTCGAGCCATTTTCGAGTTTTTACGAGACTAACGCAGGGCAATTGATTTTTATACATAGGTATATAAGAGAAGATTAAATGCAGATATATATGGTAGAGCAGAAACCTAGCATTTGATTAAAAACATGTGGTGGTGAGTAGGCATGGGTTCGATATATCAAAACGTAACTTATATCGGATATGTGTTTAGTATCATACCATATCGATATCTAAATATACATAACCGTTTTCACAAAAACTTCATCGAGCTATGGTTTCATCCATATCCATATCTGTCCATATCGCAACAACGAAAACGAACTACGAAAACGCAAACTTCACATCACGAGCCGATATGACATCGACGGTTTTCATTCGCTTTGTCTCTGTCTTACCATTCAATGTTTTACTGGCGTAAAAGTGATGAAGAGAATATTACGTAACTTCGGCTAGTGATTTGTTATTTGGTTAATAATAGTGCGTGTGTAATATCTATATCCTAATGCGCTAGCAATAAGGTCTAGTTTCTATTTATTTAGTTACTAAACTTTAAACAACGAAAGTATCTAAATCAATGTATTAACGTTAAAAGTGTGAGTTTGCGTTTGTCGTTAGTTTGCGTTTCGTTCGTTTCAGTTACTTGTGCAAATCGTACTACTGATATCGATATCTGAAAACGGTTTTCGATATCGATATGAAAACTGAATATCGGTTACATATCCGTTAGCAAATAAATACGAAAACGCCCATGTCTAGTGGTGAGAATAATGGATAGGTAGGTACTAATAAAACTTACTTAGGAAGGTAACTAAGTGTAATCTAATCTAACTAGCCTGTATTGTCCCAGGGCGAAGCCCTCCCTCTCCCTTTTCTACACATGTCTGTCTTTTGCGAAGTACCTACTAATTTATTAGGTAGACGGTGCGTAGGTATGTCAAGAATAGAAAGCCTGTTGTTTAGACATAAGTAGGTACTTACCGACTTAATATAAAGAAAATCTAGACCCCATTTACCTACCTAGGTTCTATGTTAACATAGAACCTAGGTAGGTTAGGCACCTGATCAGTAATTTATAAACCCATACAGGATACAGCATACATTTTAAAGCCCAGATCACATTTAGCCGTCGTCGCGGGGAGTCGAAAGCCTGACCAAGCCGGTCCAATCTTAATCGTTGAGTTATCAGTCGGAGACTAGACTACTAGGTTGGTCTAGAAGTCAACTCCAACGTAATTGAGATAAGGCCAGGCCGATTATTTATTTATGTACACACAAAACACCTAATTACAGGCCGGCCGTCGCGTCGGCGTCGGGAGAATGCGTTTTTGACACCTGTCAGTACGACGCTTGTTGTCTATCTATACTAATATTATAGCAGAAGAATGACTGTGTTTGTTTTTTGGAACGCGCTGTAGGAATTAACAGACGGAATTGAAAAAATCTTTTTGTATTTGATAGCCCAATTCTTGAGAAAGGCAATTTAACACCACGCTAGGAAGGAGCCGACAAATTTTTTGAACATATTTTATACCTAAAGCAAGGGATTAGCAATATCCTTCAAAATGATTCAAATTGTGATTGAAAGGGTGTAACGCAATTATGGTGCAATTAACAATAAACATAGGGTCATAAAAATATTATACACATAGAATGCGTAAACATTCGGATGAATAAATGTCCATTTATATACATTTAAGTTCTTCTAGACGTTACCAAAACGTAGTTTCAGGTGCAACCTTCATCGCTCAACTGAAGCTGACATTTTCATGAAAATATGAAAATATTGTGGCACATTGGCCCTACACATAGTTTCAAATATTGACATTTGGCTGATTGATAATCAACGGACATTCACCATAATATTTTCGAGGGAAAATTATAAACATTTGATCGAAACTCGAGACCAACTCGTCAAAGACAAGATGGTTTGAATTATTTCATTAGGTATGTACAATCGATTTATTTTTATTTTGTTCAACCAAAAATCCATACATAATTGCCAAAAGGAAAAAAAATATCTCCAATTAATGATCGTCAAGTCCTTTACCTATAACTTCATAAAGATGTAATGGTTTTCCCAATCAATATTTTTAATTAAACCGAGACATAAAACACTAATAACTATTTGTTGAGGGAAATATTGTGTGGGCAAACTGTGAGTGTGCACCTCTGATTACCCCTTCGGGGGATTATAGCGGGATGTTATTTTAAGAAAAGGCAGGAGGTACAGTCACGACCACCAATATGTCAACACTTGGCAACTTTCAATTGCGTTTTTTTCGTGAAATAACGAATGCAACGTTAAATTACATAAACCTCGCGTACATCAAAGGACTGGAACAATTTGCCTGCAGCGGTCTTCCCGTCCGATTATAATTTGGGTGTTTTCAAGGCTAGAGTGAATAGGCTCATAATAAATTAGTGCGCTTACCATCAACGATTGCATCTCTGCTTTCCATCAGGCGGGATCGCAGTCAAGCGCTAGTTTATACCATTAAAAAAAAAAACCTATGGGTTTGAAAATGCTACGTTCGTAACAACATAAAATTTCATTCAAAAGTAAAGGAGTAAATCGCTTTTGAATAAAGCCGAGTGTATACATATTTTTACTCGTGACTGTACACACTCAAGATTTTCCATAGAGATTCTTACCTTTTCTTTTCCATACTACACTTTGGAATGGGCAGCTTGCTTCATCTTTCTGACTGACAATTCAAAAGTGCCTGTAATTGGTTCAATTGAAAGAAATGCTTTCAGTTTCATTTTCCCTAACTAGTAATTAACTAAAACATTACAAGAGTTTCGCCAACGGTCGCGTGGGGGGCGCAGGGCGCGGGAGGGGGCGGTGGGGGTGACAGGAAGCGCGGCAGACGGCGCACCCGCCACGCATAACTAATGCCCGTGGCGCCACCTGGTGCCGAGGTCACCCTGACCTTACACATTCACCTGGAAAACCTTTGGAAAGTGCTAATGAGAATGTAGTCGGGGAATGGCGAGGCTATATTATTCTACGCAATTTTGACGGTCTACTGTTTTACGAGATGCGTAGGTTACCTTAATACCTACCTAATATTAATTATATATTTTTTTATATTAGTAGGGACCTCAGTAAAGTAGGTAGGTATCTCACCTGAGGAAATCCCACCACCTTTTGCAGCCACCAAGCAACATTTCTGCTTTCCGGCTTGAACTGCATGAAGTATGGGTAATTATGAAATAGGTTGAGATATTTCAACTTTGTCTCAGGGATGAGTATAAAAATAAATAAAAACCTGCTGTAAATTAGGCCCCTAAGCAGGGGGCTGCTGTCTTTTATAAAACATCTAGATCGGACCTCATGGAAGTCTCCTGCACACGTCAGCCGGTTGTAGGTACATTTTTCGTGTTTGTATTTCAATGCAAGCGTGGTTCAGCTGACAACTGCAGCAATGACCGAATGACATGAATGTTCTTTACACTCAAAACTCAGAAACGTAATCACTCGTAGGTAACCGTCGATGTCACTGGTAGATTAAATACCGACTCGAATAGATTTGGAACAAACCTTAAAATTATGGACGGTCCTTAGAATCCTTCGGTCCTTTCTTAGGATCGGTATCTCTCAACAAGTTATTGGAATAAAACGATTTGGTATTCGACTCGCATCAGAAAATTCACGCTAACTGTATCTTTTTACCTAAGTACAAAAACCTGACCCCGATCCATATCAATGACGTCACATCAAGATTTTTTTGTAACTTCTGTGGATGCAAACGTTCTCAACCGTACCTATAAAATTTGCCGGTCATTTGGAGTGACTAACACAAAAATCCTTCTGCGAAATCATTTGTCTCGTCTGGAGCCACCATTTGGCTCCCTTGCTCCTTTCCACCGATATTTAAACGAACGAGCGATAATTAAATAAATGCAGCATATGTCGAATGCGAATCGAAATGATATAAAACACGTTGTTTACGAGCATCGGGACACGGGGGTGATATTCGGCTACATCCAGACTCCATTTATAGGTGGATGACCCATTGTTTTATAATTAAAACCGAAGAAATTATCATTGGAGAATTCCCGCAGTGCGTGGGAAAGCTGCTGGCTACTGCGTGTATTCGTATTTCCATAGACGTATATATTTTAGAAAGCAAATGCTAAACAGCCCTATTTATAGATCTTTTATTAATGATGTCTGTAGGTAGTCTGTAGTTAGGTTGTTTAGCGAAGACTTGAAGAATATCTAGACTAGGTTTATTTCTAAATGAATACCTACAAGTCGACCTACATAACCCTATCTTTAAAAAAATAACAGAACACGAAAAATAAAATTCTAAATCAGTGCAGCTTTTTAAAAATCGATTTTATTGCGGTTTTTATGCGGCCAGTGTGCAGTGGTAGGTATTCGTGTGCATGCCACCATCGAAAGCCGCCCAGCGTTTCCGTGCCATAATCACGTAGTATGAAAGTGCATGTCGCCGTGTCGCGTCGCCCACACGCGAGCCACATCCCGCACACTGATTTCCAACATCACGATAATCAAGTCTTGCCTATTAAGAACGCCATTACACTAAAGAATTGTAGGCTAATAAGAGGAACTTTAGAGAGTTGAGCGCTAAAAATATCAGTAAATTCAACGAAGAGAAATCGTAGAAATAAAAAACTAGGCAGTCTGTAAGCTAAGTTTTCTTTTGTTTTAATTATAAATTTGGTGTATTTTTATCAGTGTTATTAAAGCGGCGGCTATCAACAAAAGGTGTAGGTAAATGTTATGAAGTGGGAGGAAGTACTTATAAAAATTTAATTGGTCGTAAAATCTCTTAAAACGATTAGGTACTTATACCTTTATCAATTTACCACATAATGAATAACTTAATTTACATATGAAATTATAAGAATGAAATTATTTTTAAATTGGACTTTTCGTAAAGAATTCTTTTTCTTCCCGATTGACGCACATAGCAGAGTAGGTTGTAAGTTAAGTAATAACAGCCGCACAGCTTGATCGATCAGGTTAAGCTTCGCTTACCGCGTTTGATCCGTGGATGGGTGACCATCTTCACATACCAAGACCCCTCCGTGCCTCGGAAAGCTCGTTGGTCCTGGCTGTCATTCGTGGATCTTTGACAGTCGTAACGGGTTGTCATTGTCAGTAACCAGAAAGTCTGAAAACCAGTTTTACCAAGGGATATCGTATTACCCAGTAACTGGGTTGTAGAGGTCAGATAGGCAGTCACCCCATGTAATGTATTCAGCTGCATCCTGTTAGACTATAGAAACCAACCCCAACATAGTTGGGAAAAGGCTAGACAGATGATGAGCAGAGGATGGAGCATAAGCCATCGTAATCCCTTCCAACAAAGATTAAACCCTGAAAGGCAAGCCAAGATCCACCAAGGACCTCCATCGAGGTAAAGGCACAAAGAATTTGTCTATCTTGATCTGCTTCTCATGAAACACTTATTTATTTTCAGGAGTGATCAACGGGGTAATTACGTAACACACTAACAGTAGCGATGGCTTTCATTTTGACATTTCAACCGCATTCATTGCGTTTTTTACGTCGTTGAGCAGAACATTTTTCGAACATATGAAGCAATGGATTAGCGACATCCTTCAAAATGATTTAGGTTGAGATTGATAGTGTGTTACGCTATTAGGGTACTGATCACCACATGACTTTTACGCGCTCGAAGGGAATTGAAATTTATGAACCAGACTTTAAAATTTTTCCAGCCATGTCTCACTGTCTCACATTGACTGATAAAATTTTCTTGCTGTCCCTTCCCCACTTCGAAGAAACGGAAATATGAAATTATAATTTGTCCATCCATATAAATGAAGTCATGATTTCGAAATGACGCAATCAGCTGCATTTCCTTCGTCAGCGCAGTTTGCAGAGCAGTGGCGATTTAATTATTTTCTAGAATGTATTACGACAAATGCGAATGATTACTGTCCATTGAAATATGGTACTGTTTAGGGTTCGTGAGAGCAAAAATGTAATATTGGCTCCTGTCATACAGTTCGCAGGAAATTTACTACAAAAAAAGTGAAAAATTACTCGAAAGAACGTAGGTATGTTTGTTCTCAATCACACAAAAACGGCTGAACTAATTTGGATGAAATTTGGTTCGCCGATAGTAGACCTGGATTAACACATAAGATTTTATCCCGGTAGTAGGTATTTTGACGTGGGATAATTTCCGACCTCCACGCGAGCGAAGCCGCGGAATATAACGTAAAAGTTGATATTTCAGCGTGAAAAGTCACGACTTACGACGGGAACATAAATCTAGGTAGGTAAGTACATAATCCACTACCTATTAAGTATTCAAAAAAATCTAGATGGGTATAGAAGTACCTATGTAGATATGTTTTGAAATGCAAACAATGCAGTTTACTTATTCGCACATTAATTTACCAGCTGGGCTAACAGTCGTAATCTGGAGTATTTTTAACAAGTTCATGGACACCGTTTTTTTTTTTAATACAGAAATAAAATTAAGAATGTCAGAATTTTAATTAGTTTCACTGAAAAGAATTTTAATTAATATATTTTTAGCTTATTAACATTGCCTTGATAACTGCAGGGCGATAAAATGTTCATGCATTGGTACTTAAGTATTGTATCTGCTAACATTTTTAGTCTATATTCGTAACCGGAACTTTAAGCTTTTCGTGAAAGGAATCTAAGAATAAATATTTAAAGTTGCAAGTTGTTTGTTTGAACTTGCTAATCTCTGAAACTGTAAGTCGGATTTGTAAAAATATTTTTGACTTTGATAGTCCAATTCTTGAGGAAGGCTATAGGCTATTTAACATTACGCTACTACTCTTTGAAGCCGAGCAAAAAACGAAGTGTAATGCGACGGGGTGGATCGGGGGAAGAAGAAATTTCACGCGGACGAAGTCGCGTGCTGAAGCTATTGCTTATATTTATAAGCTAAATTATGTGCAACATAGTGATTGAAGTGACTAAACTTTAAATTCTCTACCAAATGAAATTGCAATAGTTGTCGTTACTGAAGGGAAGCAAGACGAGGGTTTTCCATAACACTCACAACTTACCATTCTATATTTGTTTTACCTACGGAACCTCACAACCACCAAGCATTGTCACTCAACAAAATTTTTTATCGACAACAAAATTGCGGAGCGGCGAGTTGACAGGACGCAGCGGCGCGCCGCACCTCGGCATGCACACTTCTAGGAAACGCACTGCAAACGTGTTGTCTGTCATTTAGTCCGATTCCTCGGGAACTTAGATTAATTGTTACCTTTCGCAGCTATTAGCCAGCCGGGTTTAATGCGGAGTTTCCTCAATCGACTGCGGTTATTTCTCCTGCTACATGTCTAATGTGATATACAAATGATACGCTTGCCACCGACTGCCACTTGCTCGACTCTGCGAGCAATAATTTAAATAGAGTCTTAGATATTGTAAGTATTTATATAATTGTCAGCTTCCTGTACAAGTTAGGTATGACGATTTAAATAGTAGTTGTAAACGTAAAACAAGTGAGTGCGACAGTCAGCTTTGAAGCAATTATATTTTCCCGCTGGTCGAGCTTAGTTAGCTGTAATTAATTTTAACTATTTTTATTTGCGGATTAAAATTCTTTGGTCATGATAGACTTTGGTGCAGGCTGTGGGAGTTAGGCCAGTAGTTGCCTTCACATAATTATCTTTATAGACTGTAGTATTTCATGGATGCAGACCTGTGTTTGATTCTGCGAGCCAGAAGTTAGAAAGGCATCTGATTCGACGCCAGCATTTCTTGATAATTCCTTGGCAAGCTGCTTGGCTCCCGTCAGGGTCCAATTGACTGACGAGGGACGAGTGACCCATGCATCCTGGTGCATTCTATAAATTTTAATCATTTATTCAAGCCCTTTTCCAGTACGTTTGTTTCCAAAATGTGAAAACGTCATCTTTCAACAGCTTTTAGAAATTAAAAGCAAATTTAGAACAAAAACATAGGTTTATTCTTTTCTGACAATAAATAGTCAAGAATATACATAGACACAAATAGTTCTCTTCTATTAAATTCGATTATAACTAATGCCTTGATCTTAACTTAAATATTATTTACAACATTTTCAGTGCTAGTGCATATAAAATATTCTCGAAGGTATCATAAATACATTATACAATATAGTTCAAAGTCTTGATACTTAGTCACAATAAATAAACTGGTAACACGCCAAAAGGTTCAAGTGTCAGTTAAATGACAATCAATCAATATCGAACCTTATATTTACAACCATAAATGTCACATTGTTTCTGTCATCATCATCTTGGACATCATTATCACTCTAACTCTTCTTCGTCATCTAAAGTACTCTGGAATGCCTTGGCAGGTGGTTTCAGCATCTTGGTCCTGGTAGCCAGACGCATGGTCGCCGGGCCCAGCGTGTTCTTTGCCAGAGGAGTAGCAGGTAGGCGATGACCCGCTCCCAAACCTGCTTTACCTTCGTTGGATATTAGAGGTACCTGTAACAAGAAAATGGTAGTGAGAAAACAGGAGATGCAAGACTTAAGTCTTTCATCAGAATTCGTGAAGCAAGGACTTAGTATTTTGAACAGCATTCGTGTTTGATGCCAAAAACGAGACAGAAGTTAGCTCTCGGTAGTCTGTTTTACATACATTTTCGCTAATGGAAATTGATCATAATGAGAGAAGTATCTACAGTCCGATTCAAGCTTTATGGCGGATTGGAACATGAGGCGAGTCGCTGCGCAGTAAAAA
Source organism: Apamea sordens (assembly GCA_945859715.1). Lineage (NCBI taxonomy): Eukaryota > Metazoa > Arthropoda > Insecta > Lepidoptera > Noctuidae > Apamea > Apamea sordens. The sequence continues at coordinate 8,170,926 of OX244002.1, forward strand.
AAATCACCTGTCAGCGGGGGTGAGGGGTGAGGTACTGCGCAGCGAGTAGCGCACTTCAGATCCGCCATAAAGTTTGAATTGGGCTGTACCTACTGTTTTCAATTCAGTTTTCATTCCAGACGTAGTTTCGTCAGGAGTATAAACTCCAAAAGCATTATGAGACAGAAACCAATCATCATTCTCCTTGCTTTTTCCCAACTATGTTCGAGTGGCTTCCAGTCTAACAGGATGCAGCTGAATACCAGTATTTTACATGGAGCGACTACCTATCTGACCTCCACAACCCAGTTACTGGGTAATACGATACCTCTTGGTAAGACTGGTTGTCAGACTTCCGGGCTTCTGACGACCCGTAACGACTGTCAAAGATCCACCAATGACCGCCAGGACCACAGCTTAACGTGCTTTCCAAGGAACGGAGGGATCTTGGTATGTAAAGATGGTCACCCATCCACGGACCAACCGCGGCAAGCGTAGCTTAACCTGATCGATCGACCCGTGCGGCTGTTATTACTTAGCCACAAGCCCCTCCAAACAGAAATGAATCATATGATACTAAGTCAGGACTCAAGAATTGATCGTATTTGTTTATTTGGCTTAGGCTAAGATAAGGTCTCAGCAGTAAGTAGACCTGCTTCTACTGGTATAATAGTAAAACGCGAGACGAGAATATTTAATTAGAATTAGGTAAGTTAATCCAAACAATATTACGTTCATATCCGAGTTAATAACGTACTATAAGCCGGATCACTTGAGTGTGAGTCTACTAACTACAGATATTTGAACCTGTTCCAAGACTTACTGCGCAAAAAAACATGGGGAGTTTATCTAGCCCATAATGTATGGGAATTATTCCTACCATGGAGTTAAACTTTAAATAAATAAAATGCATTAAAAATGAAGAAATGTTTAAGTATATATTCCATTTATGTTATCTCTGAGCGTCATATAAAATTAAAAGCGAGATAGCGGCGGCCACAAGGCGACTAATATTTTCCTTTTTTTATAAGTAAACCCATTACGTGTTTGGTGTTTTAATGTTCCTCCGTCAGGTCTTTGTTTACCAACGCTCAAATGCACTCAAATTGTGTGAAAAGTTCGTTCGTGATCTTCAAGTTAGGCAGTTACTGCTCACACAAACAATGACGAGTGCTCTAACGACCCTATTCTGTTACTACCCATAATCGTCATCTATTCAAGTCGACCTGATGAAAAAGAGCGCACTAAATCACTAGACCATAAATGACGGGTAGCCACGCATACATTAGGTTTAACGACAGACAGACGCACAAACAATGTGTTATTAGTGATTCATTGCCTAGCCAGGTGAATATCCTAGACGGACGGAAGTCCAGGTTTCCTGTGCCATACATACGAGGTCGGTGTATGGAGATCCGCGGGGCAACGGCTTGGAGCAAAACAATACCATGTATAGGGGACTCAATGCCGCTCAGTACATGGCTAGACGGTTTTTTGTACGTAGGAAAAAATACCAATCACAATTGTGAAGTGATGGATAAATTTTCTTTATTAGGACCGTGCAACTGAGTTGCATGCATTTTCAGTGTGAAACATGACGCGGTCACGAAACTACGTGAATATGTTGTCCGTATTTCTTTGTGGGAATCAGTTGACGAGCTTTTTGCATTTCCGTGCACGAGAATCAATTTGGGCCAATTGAATATGTGAAAATTGTTTATATTTTCGTGTTTGACAATTTTACTAGTATCTTTGACTTTCATGATTTTAGCACCATTTTAATTCAATGTACAATATTTTTGTACAGTAACCCAATGAATTTGCTTTTTTTCGACCTTAATAAAGATCAAATACATACTTACAAGTAGCACGCTTTCAAATTATGCAATACTAAAAATTCGTCAAGAAATCTCCCTCAAATCTAGTCCTCAAGACGTTCACACAATAATTTCTTGTAATTCCATACCTAATATTAAACTGCTGCCCCCAAAGCCTTTCTAAGTCATTGGAGAGAGTACATAACACATTAAGTGCATACCAACAGACATGAAAGTGACCACAGTAACCCGATCACCGCCATCGTCTGCGGCGGGCCTAGCCGGGGCAATCCCACGCGACAATGTTGCGCTTGCGCCTGACCACCACTTATGTACCCGATGATATCGCACCCACAATCTCATTCACCGATGACAATTTATGCTGACGTAATTACGTTTATATTGTGGTGTGGAGAAGTGGGTAGTGGACCAGTAATCGTGATTGCGATGGACTTCCTTCACTTCTTTTTATGCAATCTGCAATATTTTCTGGCGGATGAAGTGTTTTGGAGTATTTTCTTGTATAAAATAAAACTGATACGTTTATGTATGTTTCTAGGTAGGTATAAGTTAGAAATTGGTATTCGTGTTTCGTACAATCGATCAAGAAACCGATTGGGTAAGTAATCAATCAGCGTAATGTCACTGTCAGCCAGTGTTTACTCTAAATGCAAAGAAAATATATAAGAATGAAACACGAATAAGAATATTGTGGCCTAAATATAGAACAGACTACACAAGTGGCATTTTCCATTATGACAGTAAATTCGGAAATACCGCCAAAGGAACACGCTCAAAAATTCTACGAAAGTGGAATAATGGACGGGACACGTTTATGATTCAGATGTCAGACCCACCGCATATCATAATGCGAGGCGCAATAAAATAATTTAAGATCTTCATAATATTGTGAATGTGCATAATTTAGAGTGGTCGGTTGTCTTAATATGGGCATTAAAGACAATTACGTTGGCTGCGTGCGGCTCGCGAGGCGGTGCATATGCGGCGAGCGCGGGCGCAGCAGTCCGATGCAGTTTAGATAGCCGCGGACGACGACTGACGCACTGACGGCTCCACGACACACAGTTTTGTTGCAGTTCTCTTGGAAAACTGTTATTGTAGCATTGTTACTAACTAGTATTTAATGTGGCCCACTATGAGAGTACCAAATGCATGATTCGGACAATGCAGTCGGTAGACTTGATGTAGCTTTTAATTTTGTTAAGGAGCTAATATGGCACAGCAAGCATCAGAATGTAGACTTATGCGAGATGAAACATGCATCAAACTTTTCTCACAAAGATCTAATAAGGAGGAAGCCTTGTCCGAGATTAGAAAAGTTGGTGTTATATATTTTAATATAGCTCCATTTCATATTGTTTCTAGTGCACATTAAAATGACGACAAATAATAAAGTAGCATTAGGGACAAGATTACAACTAAAATATTATTTGACCTAGTTGAACGGAACTAAAATATTGAATTCCGACAACACATAACTTTGTCGCAATGGAAATCAGAATATGCAGATGTGGCTAAATATGTATATTCAAGTTTTGATAAGGTATGTCATTTGCCATATCTGCGCAGTTAGGTACATTAAACGAGGGCTATTTGAGATAAAGACAAATAGTGGGTATGACGATCTTGGCGGAAAAATATGTAACCTGGATAATTTTTCTGGAACATTCGATCTCGTACAAAAGGTACGGTACTGCAGTCTTTTTACGACATGACCTATTTTAACAATAAAACTGATACACGCTTAAGATATGCACTGATGTACGCAGAGCAATGTAAATTAGATACCGTGGCTGTGGGAATACTTATTTTACTGGACGATGATATCTTGGACTTATCGTGCGAAGCATCCGAGTGTCTGGATGCGCCTATTTTGCATACTCGGTGTGTCAAGGCTGGATACAGTGCCAACAGTATGTCATTACCTTTGCAGACTTATTGCAATTTCATTTGTGCTAAGAATTTTTATTCGTCGTGAATCAGATTCGCCTTGCATACAGGGTGTAAAAAGACCCATCACATAGCCGTCTGTTACTCATTGTGTACATCAAACTAATTAACTTTGCACAAAACTAATCGCTGAACGATAAATGATTTTATTTTGTAAGTAGGTTTGTACAAACACTTTTACACGTCGTGGTACCCCCACGATCTCCGTTGTTGTTGTTGTAGTTGTGTTATAATTTAAAAAACATGTTTTCGTAAAAAAACGTCAGTAAAAGTTGGAATTTTGACCTTCAACATCTCCGTAACCAGAAGGTTCCCACGGGTTGCAGTCTCGACATTCATAGCGATCGCTTTACGACCGAATTCGGTCGCAAAGTCCCAGATTGACAGGTGTAACGTATGGAGTGACAGGACTTTGCGACCGAATTCGGTCGTAAAGCTATGAATGTCGAGACTGCAGCCCCAGGTATGGTCCAGTAAAAAAATCATTACAATGATGGGGAGTACAAAGTGTCTCTTTACACCCGTTATAAAATCATCGGGTCAAGTAAATTCTGTTTGCAGAGATTTGACGCGCGGTACCCGGCATTGATAAAATCAGAATGATTTTTGAACAGGATACCGAGATAACAGTTTACGGTTTCGATAAGCGCGAGGATAAGGAAGAAACTGGCATAACCAGAAAAAATAAAACTTTATAGGTATGAAAATAAAAGTAATATAAAATTCGGAATGTTAGGTAAAGGCACAGATTACTAAATAGTTACTTCGTAAGTATCGAGGCATCTTCGTTTTGAATTCAATACAGTAAAAGCAGATGAAATCACTTCAATAGTAATTTATGAAAAATATTTTTTCTAAATTTCTCATTGACTCTTATTTAAATAGGATTTATTCTTCATGGATTTGTAAATTTTGCAATTCATGAACTAAATTGGCATATTCTAGTTTTGTGTTGTGTAAATCGCTAAGCGGATTACGTACCTACTAATCCCAGGTTAGGTCCCTAGGTTTTAAGGTATTAAAAGTTGTAAAATACACCTAGTTATGTAATTATGCAGTTATGTCCGCAGTCAGCTTCGTCTGCTAAATATTCATGAGATTTTTACTGTTTTTCTATGTATGATCGTGTGGAGTGGAAAATTGTTAGGAAAATATTTTTACTTTATGTAAAGAATGTTAATATTTTAGTAAAGGCTGATTTTTCCATCGCCAGATAACTTTTATTCGAGGCATAAAATTGACGTTTGACAATTTTTTTATGAAATAACTGTCAAAATTTCAAAATTATTCCTCGAATAAAGTTATCAGATGATTGAAAAATCAGCCCTTAAAGTCTCATCAATCATCATTCTGCAGCACTTTTCATAATTTATTTGGGGTCAGCGCAACATGTCTTTTTCTTGCATACTTCTCTCGTCATCTCGGTAGTCACTCTCTAACCATATCTTCTTAACAAATTCTCATAAATTTAAACCTGTTAAGTTACCCCATAATACTTTGTAGTTTTTGGGATTCATCAACATTTTGCAAATAAATTTTCTTAGGATACCGTATTTTTTGTAAAGGGCTACTCTTCATCACGAAATTCTTAGTGGTATCTATTTTAACAAAGTTCTCTAGGACCAGACACCACAGGAATGTTTTAGAAGGTTATAGGTTCAGGTTGTATCACAAATTAATTTATCTTTAACATCACTCCTGAGTGGATTCATAGTCATAGGCACCTACTACGTGAACTCGTGACGTTCCCACATTGTGGATAGATTGCCTACCAAGATACGCAGCGCAGCCGCCATCTTACTTACGTACCTAAACCATCATGACACACATGACGAGACAACTGCCCAGCTTAGAAAACAGTATTTGAATAAAATTACAATAACCATAAAAGCTAACGATTCTGTAACGTGATACGATGGATTATGAGAAGAAATAATTGATTAGTATATTCCTACTGATGTTTTTCTAGCTTTTCCTGCCAGTAGAGATCATTATATGGGTCATATTATCGAATTTATGAGTATGTTTGATGATAAAATCTGGAACATGTTTTAGATTTCTAGTAATCTGGTTAAGAGAACGATGAATTTAATGTTAATGGATGGAGGAGAAGAGGGAGACCAAGGGAAAGCTGGATGATGAGGGTTGAAGATGACGAAGAGAGTAAATCATATAGCTACGCCTTACAGAGGAGTTATAGAAGAGTAAAACAAATTGCACCAACCCCAAATAACAACACGGGACAAAGGCAGGCAGAAGAAGAAAAGTTGTGTCAAAAATATTGCTATAGAATACTTCACCTATTCTAAAATCTAGCTATTGCTATATATAATATGTAGATATCTAGTCAGTTCATTTGTAACAATATTTGAAAAACTAGATGTTTTCTCTTTAAAACGTCTTTTTCTTGATGTATCGCGGTAAAAAACATTGTTTCAAAAAGTTGACATGCATTCATTTTCTTTGGCGTCATCGCCACAAAGAGACAAACGTGTCGCAAGCTTTATTGCAGTTCATAAAAATGCAGTAAATCTTTCCCTAAGTATTACGTGCAACTGTCGCTAATAATCCATTGTGCACATATATTAAAGAGATTACTATTTTCAATGTCAAGTAAATAAGTCTTCCATAGTTGGCGTTCGTGTAGTGTCCACATCTGCATACGAATTGCGGGACCTCTGGTTATGAGCGAGTTGCACACGAATGCGCCGCCGGTGACGGACATGCAAATACTGCACACCCACTGATTACACCCGCGCCCCCACATATGCATACTTTTAACCAGACGGACACCTTCACCGCATGAAATTTGATGACGCGCAATAAACCTTCGTAGCAGTACGCATCGAAACGCACTCAAGCTTAATGTCACACACTTTGCGTCAACTCCAATTGGCAAAGTGCACAATTTTAAAATACAACCATGTGCTACATGACACCTTGAAATGTAAGGACACGCTCGTAAAAAATATTCTGTTGCAAAATAAAAAAGCTAGATAAGCTCTAAACGATGCGTGTCCGTCCATTTGTGCTGTGTATCGTTATGTTTTCACATTTAAGCATACAATCGTATCGATAAAGACAACCGTAAAGTTTCGATTTAAGTGTCTCGAGCCTACAATCAGCTCATTTCAGACGACGGCCTTCGTCCGCTTACGAGTGGCGAACGTGCTAAAAGGCGTACTAAATAGGTCCCTACCGAGTAGTCACACATTTAAAAATGTAAAATACATTCGTACTAAAACGATAATGGAGTCCGATCTGATAATGTTTCGATTTTACGCGTCGCATAAGAAATGCGAAGGCGACATAATAGACTGTACGCATATGAGTATCTGCAAGGCATGGGCCTTATTTTCTTCGGTTATGTACGCGCTCCTATCATTGTTAATTCTAACTTAAACGAGCCCACGGGCCACGGCGTCGCGACTCCTTGCCCACTACGGCTAGAATAGGATATCAGCTTAAACTTGTTTACGACCGACTTATTGAGTCGCTGTACTTATTTCCTTGGACTCAAAATCGCCTAATTTAGAGATGATATTATATTGAGCTCCGGGACTTAAGTTAACCTGTGCTGTATGAAGGGTGCGATGACCTGTGGTAATGAAATAAAATTCGTTTGTAAACGGTACGAAATAATTAAACAGTGCAGTGGTTGTGTTGAGTGCAAGCGGGCAGCGGGTGTGGTCGGCGAACGCGGCCAATTTGCATTGTGTCTGGAGTGTGGCGAGCTGCCGGACCTCCCCCCTCACCACGTCAACGTAATGCTCCTTGTATTTTAATTAATTTCGATTTTAAATTTCGATGAACGCGAGAGCTCAATTAATCTTCAATTAAATTGAAGTTAACCCTGCATAATGACACGTCACTTTACGAAAATGATGTTTTTTGTGCAGTCCCACAGCAATTTAAATTGATTATTAATGTAAGGACAGCCAGTTACACAGTGATTATGGTAAATAATTTTAGTGTTTTCGAGAACTGTTTAAATAAATACGACGGTTGGAATTGTAATGGGTTGAATAGTGGAGTTATTTCGAGTCTTGAAGCGTGGTCAATTTTAGTTGTGTTCGTTATTAAAGCATGTTTGACAGGTGAATTATGGTATCCTATTAAAGTGTACAAACAATGTGCAGCACGAGGTAGATAGTAGTGCGCGTGTAAAAGATTGCGCGCGCCGAGCGGGGCCGGGGCGATTTGTAATACGCCACGGAGCGGCTTCGAGCTACATTGTTGCAAGTTTGCGAGTGCAAGCTATTAGTGTAGTGCATTATCCGAGCTAAATCCTGGCCCGACTGCTAATTCTACACTTTGCACGTTGTGTACATAGTTTTATTGGCGTTTACTGCAAACATCGCGTGTTAGATTGACATTGAAGGCAGAATTTTAAAAGAGCGCTATTCGTTTTCTCTTGGAAGTTTTTTCAGACGGAACCGAGAAGACCTACGTTTTTCTAATACGCTTTCTAGTAGTTCAACTATGGCATTCAACACTTTGTTGCTAGCACTAAATATGAATTATGATTCTCAACCTCCTATATTGGCTATAACAGTGCTAAAAGCTGTACAGCGTATGTGCAGAGATATTAATCGCAGGCAGTTAGAGCCTGGGACAACTTTATAAGCGATGACAGGACTATAGACCAGATAACAGAGAAACAGTTACAATGAATACTTCGGCACTATAATGAGGCTGTCGCGACTCTGCTGATAAATCACCGCATCTTGTGACGTGGGTGTCAAAGTTTACAATGTGGTTAAGATATTCTAAGATAGGGTTTGGGGGGTACAACCAGTGTTACCAAGTAACAGTGAGTTGTGAGGTTCAGATAGGCAGACGCTCCATGTCTGGTATACAATAGAATCTGAATAGACTGGAAGCCGACCACATCATGTTTGCGAAAGAGCTATAGGAAGATGATGATGAACAGCAAATCCTGTACACTGAAATGGACCAAGACTGAATCTGAACGCCAACAGATAGACAGATTCGGTCAGATAGATAATCAGCAGTAAGCCACGATTAGATGACATAGAAAAAAAAAAAACGAAAACACAGTAGATCTATCCATCGCAAAAATTAACTCCGAGCTGGGCATTTACCGGTGGTGTAGCAGTTTCCATTCTACTAATTCTTCTTATAAACCCTATGGCAGAAGACAATGAGAATAATAGGAAATCAACTGAAGGAAAAACCAAATTGATAGACACAGTAGATAATGCTTCCATAGTGAATGATGATGTTATCAGTTGTGATTAAATTAGAAACTGCACAATGCTCAGCTAATCTTCTATTCATACTTTCAACTATTTCGAATGCAAGTGACGGAAGTGCAACAAATATTAACATTGTATATAGATCGAGGGCAGGCTCTGATCCCGACTGACTTGTAAAGGCTGTAATGCTTTTATTCCCCGTGGCATGACAACTGTGCTGATTATACTACAGTATTGTCATTTAAATGTCCACCGGATAAATGGGGTCTGAAGGCGACATTCTCGAAGTCAGCGAAATATTTCGCTTGATTTATGGAGAGTAAAGGTGTAATATAGAACTTAACTGTAGTATCTACACTTTTGCTATTTATAAAGGTAAATATTTTTTTAAACGAGACAGAAGAATTCTTTATAATCTGTATTACTTCATTGGGTCGTACAGCGTTGATTGAATCAGGATACAAGAGATTGGCGACTGATTGGCTCAAACAAAATAGATCAAGTGGTTGTACGCGCCTCGAAAGATCAACAAAGTAGGTACCGATCCTAAAGCTTCATTCTATCTAATGCTGTAAAGAGGTAAAATTGTTTGTGTGTAAGAGGTCTGAAAGTACTGATCCGATTCTTTCACTAAAAGAAAGCTCCACTATTTCCAAGTACCATAGGATATGTTTTATGGTAAAGTTGACTTCCACGCGGTCAGAAGTCGCGGGCAATTGAAACCAAATAAAACTTTTATAGATCTACGGCAGAAACTTCTCATCAAAAACTCCCTCATTCATACATACTCGTAATACAACAATTCAACATAAGTCAAGAATAATCCCCCTGAAAGTATTTACTTCGTATTTACGAATGCAACAATGTTGCGGGAACAAAGAGAGCAACAGTCAGAACCGTACTATAGCACGTAAGAGGCAGACAGGGAACTAGCTCACACAATCACAGGTAACAGCTGACATTTGGCAGACAGATGAGGATAATTTGTATGTAAGTATTATAGAGTCACTTCCTCTACCAAGCTTTGCAGAATTCCAAAGTTAGGAAAGGTAAAATTATATATCACAGGTGACATGCCATGAAGTCTTTTTGTTTTTACATTTATTTCTCAAAAATAATACGATATCATGGGAAATATCATAACTTTTAAATAATATTATTTTTTCTATTGGCGATTCGCACGAAGTTGATTTATTTATGGGCGAATCAATTACTCCAGAAATATGTACAGACGCCAGCACATCAAGCTACTACCATCTGTCAAATTTCTTTAATAGATTTTCAAATTTATCGCTAAAGCATTAAGGTTCAAGGTTGATTGGGAAAATTTGACAGTTTCGGGTAGCTTGACCTGCTGGCCTCTGTACCATATGTGTATAATTACGTGGCTATTGGCACATTTTGAATTTTATGCAATGGAGTTAAGATAAAAGTACACGTTTTATATACTCGTATCATTTCTGTGCGCTAGTGTTCTTTTTTCTATACTTTTATAGATTCGTCGATTCCGTTTCGGGCGAGTAAATTCGTGCGAATCGATTGATAAGCGGAAATTTTCTCTTATTTGTTGTAGAAGTTGTTAGATATCCAATGCATTGCAGATTTGGGACGTGGATGTAGACAAATGTATTGCAGTAATGTCTCATGCTTTTAACTGAGGAAATAGTGGTTAGACATATACAACTGAGAAATACATATACGTCTCATCGATAAACTGCGAATCTGGCAATGCACCTGCGCGTTGTCCATCCTGTGCGTTGTACATGCGGCGTCTAACACAGACTTAGCACAGGAAGGTATGTGCGTGATCTACAGCTTCACAATAAAACATTAATCTCTCATACAATATGAGGGCCACAATTACCACTTCGACCCCACATCCGCCGTGCCAGATTGATGTTCACATTTACTCAAACTTTATCTTTTCATTTTTGTGCCTTTCCGACCGGTTAAGAGGCGGTTTCAGTAAAAGTAAAAAACGGGTAGATTTTAAGACATCGCATTTTGTGGAGTCCCTAAATAAAGTTTATTGTCAGCGTGCGTGGGTTGGGGCCCTTTATTTTGGGAAAAAAAAGTTCTCTGTCCGATTTGCGCGTCCACTTTTCATATTAAGCAGAGAATTTTGGACAGCACTGGCCTGCAACATTGTATAAAGTTATTCGTACAATGTATTGGAGTATATTAATGGTACGCGATTTAACTAATTTGAATAATTTTTCATTCAACCGCAATTTATTGATATTAAAATATGCATTGGTTACTGTTTGTTGTCGCTCGTATTCTTAATTTGTGATTATTTATGTTTAATGAATTTTGATTTCCTTACGGCCGGTGCGACAGACAAAGTTTAACGTATTCTGCTCGTCGTGCGGTGCTTACTACTTTGATGCTCTCATTTATGGCGAAAACGTCGGTAGTCCGCAAAATTTAAATTTTCTTACGTGTTCTGCAATCATCATCAACACTCGTACAACTCTCTAAGTTCATATTATCCTATTGAATGACTATTTCATGAAATTACTAACATTTCAGACCAATTCTAAATATTTTATTTCACAGAAACCTACATGGGCATTTATGAAACATCAGAAAGTAGAAGCACGGTTCCAATTGGTCGCTTCCTATGGAGAAGAGCCGGCAAGAAACTCCACGGTTACTGTTAAAAATAATTGGCTTTTACAATGTTTTCAATTTCGATGTTTCTAATGATTCTAATTCTGTAAAGCCATATTTGTTACAGCTGCAAATCATATTTTAATCAACAAACAACCTGACAATGGCCTACAAATTAATCTAATCTTCTAAGCCAACAACGTAATCTTCTAAGAAAATTATAATTTCGCGGGAATGCATTAGCGCATTCCTCTTGAAGGTGGTGGTGTCGTATTTTAACTAAATCTAATGTTAGATGGGCTGATAAAATATAAGATATTAGCAGCATAAATAGAAAAAGTTATATGTATATTATGGACTCTATTATGGTGAAACAAGTCACTCTTTACTTTGAAGATATCTCGGTTATCTACGATCAGACTATGTTTGTCTTATCAGATCTTTAGAAGCCTTCCCTCTGCTACAAATTAACACAACTTACGTAAAACGGCCATAACTTAAAGGCTTACAACACATTTACATATAAAACTTCATTTATTTCCATCTTTGTCACAACTGGATGTGGTAAGCAGTAATATTTTCCATCGTTTTACTGTTTTCAATTTTACTATAACATTGTCACCAAAGATGTCTTATTGAATAAAGTCGTAACTTCTCTACCTTGTGTTTAGAGCTTTGGTTTGCCGACATCCACCATTCCACAATCCACTTGGCAACGACAGTAGCAACCAATTGCTATTACTCAGACTCATACATAGTATATCTAAGTCCTGCTAACACTGCAAATCACTAAATGCGTTTAGCGATAAACAAATTTAAAAAATCTTTTTGTCTCAGTTGTCTTCAAACAAATGACAGAAACGGAACGATGTTTTAAATGCGTTTAGCGCTATTTGTATTTAGTGATTTGTTGTGCAAGCAGGCCGAAGTGTGTACACTCTTCATACTGATAAATGATTTTATTTCTGTAAGTAGGTACAAACACTTTTACACATCAATCATATTTTAAAAACTAGATGAGGTCGACGTTTCCTCTCTGACTACTCTGACGAGAAAGGCCGAAACAAACTCAGAGGTCACAGTCTAAATAAAGTCCAGACATAATCTTGGTATCTGCCTAGCCTTTTCCCAACTATGTTGGTCTAACCGGATGCAACTGAGTACCAGTATTTTACATGGAGCGACTGCCTATCTGACCTCCACAACTCAGTTACTGGGTAATACGAAACCCCTTGGTAAGACTGGTTGTCAAACTTTCGGGCTCAGATCGTGTGAGGACCATGTGTCTGAAATGGTCTTTTGAGGAAAGAACCACACAGATTGAGTGGACCTGTCAAGTCAGTGCACGCATTTGTACTTAAGGAGCTCGACGATAACTATAAGTACTCTTATGCATGGCAAGAAAAGTTGCACAACATTGTTGCAGTAACATGTTTCAGTGTTACTTAACATGCTGCACACACACTCTACTGTGCAGCGCTGCCAGTTACATGTTCCTAGCAACACATAAACATGTTGCTGCAACTTTTACGTAAGTACTATGTATACGAGGCTTTAGAAAAGTGATAAATTGGTACCTATGCTAAGGTATTCAAAAGATAACAAATGTTATTGGAGCTAATACCTAGAATTATAAGAAAGTATATTATAATGCCAAGTTATTCGTCGTTTATTTTGTTCAAGACCTCTTGCGCAGATAAGTGGTTCAATCAATTGGCCGTGTGCCAGGAATATCCGAGGTACTCCAAGTTTCTAATCTAAACTAGCACATTAGGACTGAATTCCTGGGTGTGAATGTAAGTAGACAAAGGAGATCTTGACTTAATTTTTTAAACTTCCACGACATATTTTGCATTTTCTTTAGAAGACTATTTGTACTTTACTATTTTTTTTCTTGTAATAGTTCAATTAAATTAAAATTCATTGATTTCGGGTAACTAGGCATATAGAAGACAATTTACAAAACATTTCACAATAATAATAAAATAGAATAAAATAAATTAATAATAAATGTCAAAAATTCAAAATGTGACAGCATTCAGATTAAATTAAAATTATAAATTTACGATACTTTAACTACATAGGTACATTAAATACATACAAAGACACACTCATTAATAACTGCTAAACGGCTTTGCCTGAACATGCCTGCTGCAGCAATGCAGTATGTAGGGGCAGTCCAGTAGTGGTAGTTGTCGCAAGCGCTACTCCTGAGGGTAGGCAGGCAGTTTTATTGGGCTTCCCCATCTGGACATTTCAGTAGTAGTCTGGAGTGGATTTGTGTCAGGTTGATGCTTCGATCAATAATAGTACTAGATTCCCGATAAGCGCTTCAAAAACGGCCCGAAAAATAAGACCATAAATACTTTTGTGGTCTTATTTCAAATTAGTATGTTTTTAACCTTATTACTTAGACTTTAAGTTTCATTTTAGAATAAATGACTGAAAATTTAAAAATAGAATGATTTTATTGTCAAGCGACATTTTAAATATATTTTGCAATGGTAATTAAACTTTATGTTTAAGCATTAAGGTTTATATTAAACTGAAGTTGTTAATATTATTAAACTTTTTTCTAAGAAATGTAGATGTTTACGTGTGTGCAAACGTGGCCACTTGAGCGACTGATTTTTGTTCCTGATCCTTAATCTAGTACTATTATTGATCGAAGGGTTGATGGCAATAGGCGCGCCTCCTGTTGTGTTTAAGACCATGTGGTCTTAAACGCACTATTACTGGCGAAATGTGAGTGGTACACATCTGCCTGCCTGCCTGCCTTCGGGGATTACAGGCGTCATATTATGTAAATATAAATTGAAAATGCAAAGTTAGACGCCCGCTAAACTACTGAGAACTATGCGGAAATGACAACATTTGCTGAAGAAGCTAATTTCGAGACCTCTTATGTTGTTCAATTGGCTACAAGAGTATGCAGACGAAAGTCATCGTGAAAGCACCTTGGCAATATCAGTGGTCCTACCTACCTACTCCAACTTTTTAAACACATTAGTCCGTCAGTGCGAAGACACGAAGGCACTTTTCATATTGACACAACACTTGGTGCACCGCAAGGCGACGAAGCGTCCGCGGACATATATGCAAACTCATCAAGGACATGCCAATATGCACGAGAGAGGCGACGCGCGCTGACGCGACCAAACGGACATCAATTTCAATATTACCTTAGCAAATGTACTGACTAAACTTTCGGTTTGGTAGTTCCTTTAGAATGGACCTTTGTCTGCGACGATGTGTGCGAATCCATCATACAGATATACGAGAATTGCAAGACTGCAGTTTTGATAAATATAAAACGAAATATCGACGACGACGATAGTCGACGGTGATTTATGATTGCGCTAAACTGCAATAGTAAATGCTACGTTAAACACACAACTACAGCCGGTCGATTCTGTAAAAATCTCACCGTGAAAACTCAAGTGAAATGAGCTTGATGTGAGTTGTCAGTAGTATCAATCCCTACCATAATTTTTTTTTTACTGACAATGGGCTCACTCTTGACCTCAATCCAGCCCAGAGGCAGGGATGAGATCTACGTTGGAACGAGCTTGCCCAGAAGAAGCTTATTCACTTTCGCCTTGAAGAGATTCGGGTTGTATGAACTCGGTAATGCAGACGCAGGCAGACGATTCCACTCCTTAGCTGTGCGCATCAGAAAAGATGACGAGAAGCGCTTAGTGCGTATATATGGTATATTAACCAAATAGGGGTGGTATCCCGCAGTGCGTCTGGACTCTCGATGGTAGAAAGGTGAAGGCGGGATGAGCTCATGTAGCTCTTGAGCACACTCCCCGAAGTACAGTCTGTAGAACACGGACAGACAGGCGACACTTCGCCGGTGAGCCAAACTGTGAAGCTTTGCCTCCACCAGCTTTTTATCTCCAATGAGTCTCTTAGCTCTGCGCTCCACTGAGTCTAAAGTGGCAAGTTGGTATTTTTATATTTGGAATGACAGCTCACTCCACGCTCACTTCACCTAAGTTTTCACGGTGAGATGGTTACAGAATCCATATTTTGAAGGATCTTTCATTAATAGAACGATAAGGATAAACTTGTAAATTTTACTAACACTACGAAAACTAACCTTAAACTAATTAACCTACACCCGCTTACTCCCTATGAAAAGCACCATTTTATTTGTAAAATACTAAAACAATATATAAAACTGTTCAATTATCGCTAGTTCAAACGCACTATGCCATAGACCTTAATAAATAAGCACTGCTCGCGCCGCAGCTTATGCGCGCACTATACACAATCTCCACTAACATTTTTTTAACATCTACCCTACTAAAAACGCTAATCGGTTATTTTGTTTACTTAATATTGTATTTTCTCTGTAAGTGATTAAGTTAATCTTTTGAGAAATAAATGTCTTAAACCGTAATCGCACTGCTGGTCATAACATTTACTCTGCGCGAATTTATTAGATTTAAATGTGCAAGATGTGTTACTCCTCTAAATGATGTCACACTAAATATTGCCATTACATTGTCATATATCACATTTCACGGAGAACCAGCTCTAAAATAAACCGGACAACATACTTATTTTGCTAAATAATACTTGCACAAACCGCAAACCAACACTTAAGATTAGATTGAAAAAGGCTGCCATTTAATTTCGCATCACCGTCCACAAGTTGTAATCATCGGCGGGGAAATCTATAATCTAGGTAATTGTGATATTCTATATAAATTGCTAGTACTATTATACGTTAATAGCTAGGCTAATCACCGGCGGCTCATTGAGTACATAATATACGATGTGTGGTTACAGCCCATGCAACAATGTAAGGCTTGTGTGGAGTGGGGGAGCAAGTTGCAGACGGAGAGACGGCCCACGGCAGACACCCGACAAATGACTAAATTGCCTCGGAACCAATAACGGTAAGATATTTTATGTGAGATAGTGTTACGTGTCGGGTGACCATGGTTTGCAAATATATGGCTTGGCTTCATGATGTTTACGAAATACAATTCCTCTCAACCAAAGCACCTGCCATCTAATCTCTTCACCACCCTTGGTTGACGGGTAGAGAATGGCTAAGACATTAAGTCCGCCTTTGTACGTTTTTTGTGTGCGAAAAGTTTAAATAATACAGCCTGAAAATTCGGACGGAAAAAAATCATTGAGTATTAGTAAACGCTGTTATAGCTTATAGGGCAACTACACATCAAAATTATAAATTTAGCAAACAATCATCGCTGAATTTCAGACCTCGCTATTGCCACAGTTTACAAAGACTTTCTACCCAATTTCTGTTACTAGTACCTATACAATTGAGTAACACTCCAATGGGAACATTCAATGAAGGTATGCTCCACCTCCTATCCTGCCCTCTGTACCCCAAAACATACAGCCAAATTGACCTCTGCGTTGACATTGATAACGCTGTGGAAGTGGCGAAATTTTGGGCTAACGAAATTTGAATAAGTAACTGTCGTTCTAGCGACACGAAAAAAAGAAGAATGTTTTTTGAAGGTATTTTTTCAGTACAAAATCAATCAATCAATCAACTCAGCCTATCGCAGTCCACAGCTGGACATGACCACTCCCTGACTGCGCCACAACACCCTGTCCTCCGCCTTCCGCATCCGGTCTACCCCAGCCACCTTCTTTAGGTCGTCCGTCCATCTAGCTGGGGGGCGTCCCACACCAGTCAAAATAAATGAAGGAATAATAAGGAGTTCTCTCAAAACTGTTGATCATAGCGACAGTAGCTGTGTAGCAACGCGTTTGTCAGCGATTTCATCACGTAGGCGGTTTCTATTTACAATTAACTGTGATGTCCTCTTTACATAACTCCCTTTCATAATTAAATTCAAGGTATACAATTACTGTTCTATTGTTATAGGATAGTTGTAGCTATTTAATATATCGATTAAGGACAAGATGGGGAGTTTCACTTAGGTACTGGTTTGTGCGGCTCGAATATCTTTCAGGGAAAATTATGATCAGAAAGTCAAACTCAAAGTACATATTATTTCAATTACAGCACTTTTGCAGAGGAGGGATGGCCCAGTGGTATCGCGCGACTTACGAGTTGTAGGTCGTAGGTTCGAAGTTCGAACCCAGACAGGCGCTTTACTTTGTGTAAATTATTTCATCAACACTGCTCTCAAAACGGCGAAGGAAAACATCGTGAGGAAACCGGCATGTCCTAGAAGCAGAAGCAAAAATTCGAAGACATGTGACATCTACCAACCCGCACTGGGCCCGCGTGGAAGATTACGGCTCGCTCTCTCTCATCAAGTCGAGGCCTGTGTCCCTGCAGAGGGAACATGATAGGCTGATTATGCAAGCACTTTTGAATTTTCAAGGGGTCGGTCAGACAGAAAGATGAAGCTAATTGCCCATTCCAAAGCGTAGTAGGTATCTATGGAGAAGAACGGGCAAGAAACTCCACGGACACTTCAGACGCTTTCAATTTGGTAAAAAATTTAGATTTCAACATTTAATCAAAATCTACAAATTTCCACCTACAAAGTCCCTACTTTGTAGGTGGAAATTTGTAGATTTTGTTGTGATCAGCTTGTTGAATAAGTACTTTATTATTTTTTATTCCAGACAAGCTTCTGCCCGCGACTTCGCTCGAAGTACAATATACGAACAAACGCCTGATAATTTATAGCCTACAGACTGACCCGACTTACAGGGAATATCTACGCAAAATTTTATGAAAATCTATCCGGTAATTATTTTTGCATGATGCTGGAACATACATTCAGAGAAACTCAAAAAGCTATATATTCGGCATTAGAATCGTTTCTAGACCTCGTAGCAGTTACTTACTTTTTCAAAAATACGTATGTACAGTTTTGTATTCGCCATGATTTTATTTTATGTATAGATATAGGTGTGTGTATTAATATGTATAACCTCTGAAATATCAGCGTATTTATTTAGGTCGTTTTTACCTTCATTATTATGCCGAGTTGATTTTACCCAAAACCAAATGGCTTTAGAGATTGTGTGCTTGCTTGCTGCACAGTACAGGATACATTTAAGATAATATACTGATGTAAGTCCCGTATAACATTACAATACCTGGGTCAGGTGTTACAATAATTAATGGTACACACGCCCTGAGCATTGCACACCTAGGAAACCAAGTGCCTTATGCGAAAATGAACCTTCACAGTTCTTCATACTTCGATGGCGTTTAAAATTTATTGTTCCGCTTATAAAACACCTTATTATTCGCACAAAACAAAATAGTAATGTATTAAAATTATTAAAAAAAAAAACAAAAAAAAAAACGGCAAAGTATAAAGAACTGCATTGTATTATATTCAAAGTTAGTGTGAACGTCGTCGAATGCAAAGGGCCTTATTAAGGAGGTCCTTGTATCAATGATTGATGATATACGCCTCCGTACCTACTACCTACAGGTAGGCAGGTATTGAAGGTACACAAATAATGAGTCATACAGGCATCTGAGTTTACAGAAGACAGACTTCATTCGTGACAAATGTCAGAGAATTTGTTTAAAAAATATATCGGTTTTGGATTAAAATTTTCGACGGTTTTGGCGATTTATGTAGAGGACGAAAATAAGTTTTCACAGGCAGCGTCAATATTGCCTCTTGCCATGTTAGCAAAATAATTTTCTTCACTAATGTAATATAATAAATAAATTGATTTAAAATGTTATAATCAATACCACGTTTAGACAGACAAAACATTTTTTACGATCGGCTGCAATTTACAATATACCTAAGTGTAAATTTTTCTAGTCAGTCAGTTGCATAATCTTATAAGTACAAATTCGCACGAGTTCGTTACAAATCGTGGCTACTCGCACATCACACCGTCCGCGGCGGGAGTGATCCGTGACACGCGGTACTTACGCCGGTCGTTTATTTGCGTTAAATAGCCCTGCCCTTGTGACGTCTAAATGCACCAATAATTGCATCGCGACTATACGCGGTGATGTCTGAGACGCCCTAATAAGGCACCGCATACATTAGTAGTGTTTGCATCGGAATACGCGTAAATTAGCTTTAGGATAAGATATGCGTAGACTTATTTTATGCATTTTAGATTCGAGTTTTAATTGGGTTTGGGAAATAATCCTGCAGGCGCCATGTGGCAGGTAGGTATGTAGGCTAGACAGACTAGATCTTGGTTCCCATAGAAACGACATAATATTAAAGATAGTCTTGCCCACCGATCTCCACATCGCCTGTCTCGCACTCTCGTATAACATACAGCGAAAGACGCGCATTCAATTAATCCAACTTCATGACATAATTTTTTTGATATAAGTAGAAGTTCTATTGAACCTTAGAAATTGGCACTTAATAACCTCGCTATATCTTAGTTTGTCTTCTGATTTACATGATGTATCGATTGATATACGCTAAACGCTGTGTTAGCTCAGCTACGCATGTAAATTCAAATTGATGACCAAAAATCATGGTTATGGGCACCAAACTATATATTACGACAAGTTGAAGTCAATTCGGCCACAAACACGTAAGCATCGTCTTGTATCCAGGTACATATAGGTGCATATTTATACGGCACCGAACGTAAACGTCACAGTATGCACAAGTTAATGGCAGGCCATCACTCCGACTCTAATGCGTTTCGCTTGCGACGCAAAATAAAACAAGTGCGCAAATTGTTTTAAATGGGCAGGTATGCTCACGCCCGCCTGACCTACAGACGGCTTATTGCCAAAAACGAGGAAAAAATGCGTTTTTAGAGTACCGTGTAAAATATCGAAAATATTGTGGCATATGAAAATGTTTGGTGAAATAAATTAGAGGAGATAATGATACATTCCGGCAATACTGTTTTTCAGATTTGAGAAGGATCAAGGAGTTCTACTTTTTAAAAAACGAACAAGATCCATAGAATAAATTAAGTTCCCTTTTGTTTGTCTTGTGCCTGTAACAAAAATAAGAAATGACTATGTTTTGGATATCCTCGTAATTATGTATGATATGTATCACCTGTGCTTAAATGGGCCTGAGCCGAAATTCAATTTGGCAAACGGCAATCATTTCAAAAAAATAAAGAATTTGATTTTTAACTCAATTGGAAATTTTTGGTACAAACTAGAGTTTCCGTACTATAAAAATAAATTGGCTATATTTTGGATTGGCGTATTATATTGTTATTAATCCCGAGGGACGCTGAGTACCTGATAAATATGATTCAAAATTGCATTTTATAAAAAATGAATGAAGTCACAAAAACAAGGTACTAAATTTTTACGACCACAATGTCTGTGCTTAGGATGTAATAAAACAGAAATAAGATCCAACAACTTAACCTTTCTTGACACTTTGAATTGTCACGAACAAAAAAATAAAATCAAAGAATAATTACGAGTACCTACAACGCTACAAGGTTCTTTAGGCGCGTGGCCAAAATCGGAACTAAAGCCGCCATCTTGTTTTGTCAATACAATTTCTGTGACAATGTCACAAATGTTTACCAATAATACCCCCTGTCCACGTCAATCAGGCACCAAAAGATCTTTGTATTGTATTTTTGAAGTGACGCACGCTTTACTTGTGGTTACCAAGTGTACAAAAACGCTGTGAACGTGTGTAAGCGCAGGAGCTCTCGGTACCGTCCGTCCGAGACAATGGCGAAGTCGGAAGGGTGTGTGGGTGGGTGTGTTATGTGCTGACGCTACTCGTCTTAACGCACACATTCACAGCATATTTGTACACCTGGTTACCACAAGTGAAACGCGCGTCGCTTCGTGAGATAAAAATACTGTAGCACTCTACGCGGCACAAAAACTTCGGCTTTGTAGAGCGTCGTCTCTGTCACTCACACCTGTCTGACAGTCCCTTTCTTAACCTCGATGTGTCGTTTTTACGGCCGGGTACTGTAAAATATCAGTGAGTCGTAAAATCCGACTCGTACTTGACCGAAGTCTTCAGGTTTTACGATTCCGTAGCAAGAGCAAGGTTAAAGATATTATTTGGTCTGGACTAATTAGTCACGTCAAAACGAAATGGAGTTATAATTCATTTTGCAGTCTTAGTCGACGGAAAATAATGGATCGTTTAATTTTTTTCTCTAAACCTTTACGACTCACATTCTTTGGTAATATTAGTTTTGACCTACTCGCATTTTTTGAGATGTTTACATTTTGATTTTCCTCCTACTAATGTATCGAAGGTAGTGTCTTTATAATGTCTAGATGCGTTATGCCTGACCCACGGGGTAATTGTGTAACACACATTAACAGTAACAATGGCTTTCATTTCGGTAGTTCAATAATTTTCATTGCCTTATTTACGTTGTCGAGCAACAAATTTTTCGAACATATGAAGCAATGGATTAGCAATATCCTTCAAAATGATTCAAATTGTGACTGATATACGCAATGTGCGGTTACGCAATTAGGGTGCCGTCAAGAAAGTATTTTACGATTCGCTGTGTTAAACCAACCAATACATTTATATTGTCTTCAAAATTATAATCCAGCAGTAGGACTGTGTTTAATAAACAGCGAAAATTCATAACATCGCGAAAGGTACAGACGCCAGCACATCAAGCTACTACGATCTGTCAAATTTCTTTAATAGATTTTCAACTTTATTGCTAAAGCATTAAGGTTCAAGGTTGATTGGGAAAATTTGACAGTTTCGGGTAGCTTGACCTGCTGGCGTCTGTACCAAAACTAAAGGCACGTTTTAACTTCTTGCATCAAAATCAAACTATTTATTTCAAATAAACCAATTACAGGCACTTTTGAATTGTCAAGGTCGGTCAGTCAAAAAGATGAAGCTAGTTGCCCATTCCAAAGGTAGGTAGGTACCTATGGAGAAGAACGGGCAAGAAACTCCATCGACACTCTTTTAAATCATAATAATATTGTTACGAAGTATTGGTTACATCATTCATGTTCAAAATTATGCACGTGAGAACGATGCAGAACGTTAAAAGCGTCCGTAATGAAAATATAAAAAAAAAACAAATATTAAATTAAATCAAAATAAGGCAGCAATATGGCAGCAAAGAGTTGACCAGTCCCTACTGACGGCGCCCGTTCACGAACATGACGCATAGATTAGCACCATTCACTCAAACATTTTGCATAGTCTAACTACAGCTTTAGTTGCCTAATAACATGTCTATAAATCAAACAGTTTGCAGTCATCTATATGTATACATGCATACATCTAGCATCGTCATCATCATGCATCATGTCATTCCATACATCTTATATCTACATTTTATCCATACAAATACATAAAGTTACAGTGTCTGTAAATTTTAAATTTTTGTCCGGTACAAACAGACAGATCTGTTTGTGGCTAATCGACGAAACGGCTAGACCGATTTTGGAACGGGACTTTCACTGGTAGATAAATAATGTTACAAGGAGTATCTTTAGTATTAAAATTTAATTTTTTTATACTCGTATTTTAGAAAAAGAATCAGGGTTCCGCGTAGCCCATGAAATCCAATATGCACGCGGTCGATGTCGCGGGCACAACTAGTTTTTTCTATATTCGGTTTTTTGGTCATTGCAAGTCGACCCACACACTATTTGTTAGTATGTGAGGTTATGTTAGACATAACATGAAGTGACTTACCGGCTCCGTTTCTCCCTGACTCTCCTTGCCGAGTCCTTCACCCTTGTTCCAGCCCATCTTTTCTAATAACTTGAAGCCTTTGTTTTCTGGTTCTATAGACCTGTCAATGTGATTTAATCATTTAGATTTACCGACGTTCGTATACACTATAGAAATAACAGAGACAACAGAAAATAAAGAACTAAATGTAACTAACAATAAAATTATAGGTAAATGTGAATAATGCGATATCATTTTGTCGTTTTTGATGACTTTTGTTTATATTTTTGCAGTCAGTCACTTTCTACTTTCATTGTTCAGCAAATGCGAGTTTACTCCATATGGGATCCGAAACTTTTTTAAGCAAAACTTTATTTATTGGATCGATAAAATTTTGCGTTGGGCAACCCTTGAAATCCATGGAACCCAGTAAACTGGATTCCGTGGATTCATATCCGTAATTAAAAGAAAGCTCTAAAATTATTTATAGGGTTACGGTTTTCCGGGCCTTAACTTTTGGGTATGGAATATAAAAACCATCATCTAAATCTCATGCAATATTGTTCTACTAACGTGTGAACATCAGTAGTCTGCGTCTTCTCAGAGTGATGCGACGACCCCACAGTTTCTCTCCGCGCCTGCGCCCTATCGTTGTACGCCGTCGCTTCGATAGCCAGAGGTTTTTTTGGCGCGTATTTGTTCTTCAGGCGGGCCAGTTCCAACTGATGCTGCATCTGTACGTTGCAGGTCCGCGTGTACGCGACTTTCTTCTCTTTTTCTATGGCTGTAGAGTTGAATTTTGTTTAGAAACTAGGACTTGGTAATTGTTTTTGATAAATGCACTAAGGGCTGATTTTTCAGTCGACAGATATTTTTTATTCGTGAAAAAAATTGACGTCATACAGTTTTTGTATGGTAGGACTGTCTAAAATTCAAAATTTTCGTCCGATAAAATTATCTGGCGTTGGAAAAATCAGCCCTGAGTTAACAAAATGCTGGGCATAGTAAATAATGTATGTGGGAAGCAACACTTGCGTTCCGAACGCGTTCAAAATTACGTTACACACAGTTTGGGGGCGTATAATCGGTAGGTATAATACGTACGAAGTAGCGAGCAGAAGCTAATATTTTAAGATTAGGGTTCAAAAGACATTGTAGCCAAAATGAAAAATATTAACAGACAAACAGTTGATAACTGCATAGTAAAGACATTTGACTGTTGACATAATGTAGTTAGTTTTGAGATATTAGCCATAGTAAAGACACTTTACCTTCCATTAAAAGTCCCGGTTCGCAGTGCCCGCACGTGTCGTTGCCTGGATGAATGTGACATAGCAGTTTCGTTTCTCCAAGCTGCAGAGTACTCCCGTGTACTATCTGTGACAGATGAACAAGGTTGACTTATTTCCAAAATTATATGATCATCATCATCTGCCTAGTATTTTCCCAACTATTTTTGGGGTCGGCTTCAGTCTAACCGGATGCAGCTGAATAGCAAAAATTATACAGGGTGAATAGCTATCTATTCACCCTGTATAATTACTAATTTTTTATTAATAATTTTTTACTTTACTAATTGGAAAGTGTGTACTTTCCAATCCAGCCTTTGACCTATATTTAAACCTAAAAATTTCGTAGTACCTACGTTTTCAATAATTTTGCTACCGTGTTCTATTAAATCCCTTTGGTTGTTGACTGAACATCATTAATTTTGTTTTGTCAATATTTGTCCTAAGATTATTATTATCTAGCCATGCGATTATTGATTGCATAGTTTTGTTGATTTCATTTTCTAATTGTAATTCGTTAGTGTTATTAATAGTTACGGTGCTGTCGTCGGCAAATAGTGACACATGAATGGGTTAATAACTGACGAAAAATTTCAACGCAGGAGGGTTCACGATCACAGTTTGCACGTCGATGTCCCTGCCAGCCTGTATATAACTAAATAATCTTTTTTCTTCAAGTCCTGGCAAATTAAGATACTCCATAGACACTTTAGACGTGATTAAAAATATGGCGACACGTTAATTTACGTCAGGCGCTGACTAACTTGACAGGACTAAACTAATATTTATCTTATGTCCTTATTTTAATGAAATAGAAAGAAAAAGATGCACTGAACTTAAATTTAGAATAGTTTGAGACCTGACAAGGGAATCGGCGCCATTAACGTTCAAAGTTGATCACGTGAAATCCATAGTTTTTTTAACTTGCTTAGTTCTTGTTGCATAGATGTTTAACTACTTTAACTTTCAGAGTGATTATTTCAACGGTGTTTTACGTCTGTGTTGTATGGATCACTATGGAAGCTTGTTGACGGACCCGTTTTTTCTACGGCGCCGTTTAGTACCGTAAAGAAACTTGACCGCCTACAAAGCAGCAGCAGCAGTTGGATAACATAGGCTAAAAATTAAATAATAATAAACAACTACCTCCATAGGTTTGCTCATGACCTGGCTCTCTGCCATTCGAGTGCCGTTGAGTATCGTCCCGTTCTTAGAGCCGAGGTCTATCGCCATGTACAAGTTGCGCGAGGGGTCAAACTGTATATCCAGGTGATTCTAGAAACAATATGAAAGACATTATAATGTGTTGAATAAAGAATTATGGAAGAAAAAGACTCCGAATAAATTGAGAGCTGGAAAATGATGATAGTGAAATAATGTGTTGAATAAATAAATATTAATCAGTTTTATATTTATTATATTATTTTTTATTTTTTTTTCCGTGCCTCGGAAAGCACGTTAAGCCGTTGGTCCCGGCTGTCATTCGTGGATCTTTGACAGTCGTTACGGGTAGTCAGAAGCCCGAAAGTCTGACAACCAGTCTTACCAAGGGGTATCGTATTACCCAGTAACTGGGTTGTGGAGGTCAGATAGGCAGTCGCTCCATGTAAAATACTGGTATTCAGCTGCATCCGGTTAGACTGGAAGCCGACCCCAACATAGTTGGAAAAAGGCTAGGCAGATGATGATGATGAATAAATAAATATTAATAATAATCCTCCAGACCGTAATTAGGCCATGGCGGCCAAACTCAACGGAGACTAGCCTTCTCGGTGCGCGAGAAATTATAGTGAACAAGTGTGTGAGCAGACACAGGTGCACTGTCTCTTTCCTGACTCTCAGGGCAAGATTCACAGATCACACTTTGACTTTAATTTGCTGAGTAAAGAAAGTGTATGAACATTTTTTTGTATAACATTAACGTTCATATTCGTATACGACGATTGCTGACATTCGCTTATACGAATATAAACCTTATAGACATAAGAATATGGTTCATAATCGAATGCAACGCGTACTTAGTAAAGTCAAAGTGCGGTCTTTGAATCTTGCCCTCATAGTCCTATGGGTCGGCAATCCGACACGACCGAAGCTCTATCAGGCGCAGGACTAACGGCTTAACGTACGCACCGAGACACGGGGGTATCACACAAGTACACAACCAACTTCCAAAGTCCGGGCTGTTACTGAAAAAACTCAATTAAACTTTGCCCAACCTGTGAATCGATCCCAGGACCCCAGGCTCAATAATCTGGATCTGAGTTATAAGTTAACTCTGTAGTTCGAAATAATAGTCCAAAGTTCATCTGGATGTGGCAGAGGACGAGTAAGTAAGTTGATGATGTTCTCCAATCAATATACGACAATCTCTTATCAAAGCATGGCCATTATGGGCAACAAAGGGATCACAAGACTGTTTTAGTAATATTACTAACATAGTCATGTGATCTCCTTGGTTTGAGACTCCTGTTCAGTATTGGACATACGCAAGGAAATATTAGTTCTTACTCGACTGCGTCAGAAGGTTAAAAAAAGAAAAGTTATTAAAGATAAACTTCTTCTATTTTAATATGATCAATTTCTAAATTTATAAATCTTGGGAAAGCATACTTCTGTAAGCATTACCTAATGCCTCCGCTCGGTCATTCGTCGCAATTTTAGTTTAAAAGAGCCTATAACTAACTTAACCACTTACCCTAGAAACATTATGATCTCTAAGCAGTATAGTGTGTTGTTCTCCCTCCCTGCCGACGGTGCCGCCATCTTTAGTGACGATGAACAGGTTGCCCACGCGCAGCTTCGGTAACGTGGTCTCGCGCACGATCACACGCATGCACGGCGGGTGATGCTTAGCAATTGCTTCTGGATATAGGAGATATAGGATTTTTTTAAATTTCTTAATGATATGTTTGTATTATACAGGATGTCCCAAAAGGTTACGTAGCTGGGAAGGGGGGTGATAGGGGTGGCCACAAGGGTCACCAGAAAAATAAAAAATAAATCCCCTCTGGGTATTTAAAAAAATAAATGGCATTTTTTTTTAAACTAAAAATTTTACACCTCGTGGGGCTATTTTGCTAACTGTACCTACAATTATTGCTGTATTTAAAAAAAATACTGTTATGTAATCGTCAATAAACTGCCATTTATTTTTTTAAATACCCAGAGGGGATTTATTTTTTTATTTTTCTGGTGACCCTTGTGACCACCCCTATCACCCCCCTTCCCAGCTACGTAACCTTTTGGGACACCCTGTATAGTCCTCCAGACCGAATTTCGGCCATGGCGACCAATCTCAACAGATACTAGCTTTCGGCGCGGGATATATTATAGTGCACAAGTGTGTCCACTAACACAGGTACACTCTCTCTTCCCTCATTCTCATAGTCCGATGGAATGAGGATATTTGTATTACTGACACAACAAATCACAAACATTGAAATCGGGAAACTGTTCCAATCCAACTTTGACTGTTTTTGGACTGGTAAAGTTGTTGTCATAGTAATGGCAAGAGCACATAACAGTCGCGTCGGACCGCAGCGCTTCGCATTGGTGCGGTGCGGCCTGTAGTATGCGTTGATTCATACAAAAAAAGTACGAAAGTGATGTAGGAGGAATTTGGCGTTGCGGTGAGGCCCGCCCCAGTGTGCGTCAGTTTTAATTTGGATAGTATGTTATTATTAAAATTAGGAAAAATTAATGTAAGCTATAATAATTATATAAACTATTCTCAGTAAAGCTATATTTAAGAGTGAAATTACGACTATTTTAAGAGATCATAACCCTGGAATTTAGCTATTAAGTGATTTTTTATTTGTTCTGCTATCAACTAGCTATTCTGTATAGTAATCTGTGGATAACGTCTTGAGTAGTGTATTTGTTACTTTTTATTATAAGTTTTTATATTATGTGCCTACTATGTAATATACTGCTGTTTGTTATTCCTATCAAATAAAATAAAAAAATATCAGACTAGCAAAATTACACACATTTTAGTTATCTTAAACATTCATTATTCACTCAAAGTAAAGTGCCTGTCTGGGTTCGAACCCACAATTTACAACTTGTTAGTCGGGGCCGTAACTGCTCCATTGGCTGGCTGCCACTGGACCAAAATGCACTTACACCATGATATTAAACATAAAGGTAGCATGCCTTATGGACCCAGACGCCCCAAAGGACCCACCAGACCTATTTAATATTTTGGTTTTATCAAAATAAATCACAGCTGTGACGTAAAATTTACCATCATCACTAGCTGTTGATGTGCTAATGTTTGACTTTTTATCTTCATCTTCATCATCAGAATTTTCAGTGCTTGTGTCGCTGCATTCACCATCTTCTAGCTCTTCTGGCACTCTTTTCCCATTGGATTCTTCTGTCTCCATTTCTTTATCATCAGAAGTTACTGTTTCAACAACTTCTTCTACTTTTTCTTTTACTTCTGTGACTTCTTCATCTTTGGTCTTAACCTCAGAAGAATCGTCTTTCTTAACTTTCTTTGTTTTATTCTTCTTATGCTTAGTTTTCTTAGATTCTTCTTTTTCATCGGCTTCCTTGTCCTGTAATATAACATTTAGAATGTTGGTATGGGTGTAACCGTTCATCATTTAATTACCTAAGGCTGTTTGGCCTCGGAGTGAAACCTGAGATAAGTTTTTCGTCAGGTTATCAATGTCGGCTTCTGTTTTTCTTTCCTGAAAATATAAGTTTTGAAATTAGTTGATACGAGAACAAACTGTATTTTTTATCATAATTTATAACTTGTATATTATAGATAAGGGAATTATTATATTACCATTTCAATACAATTTTGGGCCCTGATTTAAGCATACTTTTATAAGAAATCAATCACTTTCATACTATATTAACAAAGACATCAATGTTTATGCTTATATATTACAATGTGTGGCAATACTGAATAAGATATCCACTAACCATTTTATGTTTTCTAGCTTTCCTTTTCTCGTGAGCCAATAACGCTGCGTTAGAGGAACTCCTATCTGGGTATGAGTGGAAAACAAATGTCTTCTTATCTTCTGAGTAGTAGTAGTAACATTCTGTGTCCGTGTGGTAGTATAGACCTAGCTCCTGAAAATTATGAAATATAACATGGTATGGCAGACAAGAGATAATAGAGAATTATGGCAGAAAGGTAGGACGTCCTCAGGCTAGGTGGAGACACGATCTACGCAGGTTAGCTGGTAGCAGCTGGATAAGTTGCCAAAAATCGAGTTGAATGGTGTGCAGTAGGAGAGGCCTATGTCCAGCAGTGAACTGCTATAGGCTGATGATGATAATGATGATGGCAGAAAGGGCATGTTGCGCTGACATCAAATAAATTGGGATATGGGCAGAAGAATGATGATGGCCAACAAACTGTTTTTTTTTTACAAAAGGTGGGATAAAATCTGTTGGTGACTTAATTATACTGCTTTAAAGAAGCCACTAAAGTAGATGGGTAAATGATTATAATTTTTTTTTGTAATAATTAGATTTTGACAAGGATTGATCATAGGTATTGTAGTCTTATTTCTAATTATACAGGGTGCCAGGGACATTGACATGCAAACTGTAAGCATGCATTCAGCACATGATTCTAGACCCCCTAAAATAGAAATTGTTCATTAGTTATAAAAAAAAAAACTGTTATTTCATCGGAAAGGGCCACACCTAAGCAGTCAAAATGTATGGAACAGCTATTTTTTTTTTAAATATAAGTACAACAAAAAATTTCTACATTAGGGGGTTCAGAATCATGTGCTGAATTCATGGTTACAGTTTACGCATCAATGTCCCTGCCATATAATGCATTTTGTAAAAAGTAAATTATTGCTCTTACTATTATTATAAAAATAAACAAAACAACTAATGAAAATTTACCGAATTATAATAATATCCAGTCTTATAATCGTAGTACATTCCTGCAGACTCCACATACACCATCCCAGATTCTTTCATAGCATCCTGTGCAACCTCGGCCACTTGCTCTGCTATGCTCTTAGTTTCCTTATTGTTGTCATTTATATTCCATCCTGATTCCTCCGGTTTTTCTACTTCCTTCACTACTTTTAGAGCATTGTGTTTTGTCTTGTTTAATATTTCTTCTGTTTGCGTTGTTTGGTCCTTAGTTTTAACTAATTTAGATTTCTTACATTCAGTTCCTTCTGATTTTGAAGTGTCATTAGACTCGGTTTGAGTGGATTGATCTTGGTCTGTAGTAGGATCTGTGCTTGCTTGTATAATATCAGTGATTGTACCACTATCTCTAAGTTCTTTTACAGACGAAATATCTTTAAATCTATTTTCATAAACCTGTAAAATTGAATAGTATGATGAGTACTAAGTAATCTTTGTATTCAATTGTTGTTTTTATTTTAACTCTTTTCTGTTAGGCAAGCTTACTAAGTTCGGTAACAAAGCAAGAGTGAACAGGCATCTTCTGGGCACGCTCATTCCATCATAGACCTCATCCATCGCTTTCCATCAGGCGTGATCAAGCTCAAGAGCAGGCCAATTTAGCAATAAAAAAAACAATTGAAAAAGTAATTGTGTCTCATTAGTCATGTGTTGTCATGTTAGTGACAGATAAACCCTTGAGCTCTTAGGGGTTTATAAGCGAGCTGCAAATAAATAGTAAAAAACTGTGAAATCAACAAAATTTTTGGTTGTTTACTTACCATTTCATCTATGCCATACTTTAGCTTTTGTATCATAAACTGTTTCTGTTTGATACGCAATCTCAGTCTTAGTATCAGCTCCAGTATTTCAGGCCGGTATTTCAGAGATAGTCGAAGACTCCTCAAGTTGAAGTTATGTTTCGGCCTCCGTATTTCCGTCATTTTTATTTTATCAAGGTTTATGAAACTTGAGTCAACTAAAACAAATTAAAAAGCAATAATATTAATATTTACAACGAAATAAATAAAATTATTAGTATTGTAAAATTGTAAATCAATTATTTGGCTATTGCCAATTTTTGACAATGACAATGACTGACAAAGCACTGTGTTTGGATGTCACTGTCAGTAATGTCAGTTTAATTTTGTCAATAAAATTAATAGTGATGGAACCCATTGAGATAGGAAAAACATGGAGATGCCGCGTTATTCTATACATACATTTGCTTATACAAATATGAGTGAAATATGATTCAGAATTTGAAATATCGTTATGTCTCATTCTTTCTAATGAGATAATCATATTTATAAAAGAGACAACTATATTTTAAGTTGTTGCTAATTATGGCAACATTTTGCTTGACGTAGTGACAGCTGTAGGTAAGTGCCGTAGCAGCCATCTTATGCGACGAGTTTCGTGGTAGTTTTGCTGTCAAATGGTTGTTTGTTTTTTGTATTATAGAGATTTGCGAGAAAATTACGAGGATTTTACCTTTTAAAACTGCATGTAAATGTTGGAAAACAGAAGTTCAACATGCCTGTGTGTTGTATTGTGAAGTGTCGTGCAAGAAAGAATGAAAATCAACCTCAATTGTCTTTGCACAGGTTAGTAGCCGGTTTTCATGCAATAATACATACAATAATACACAATCGATGATACAATTGTAACGCGATCATGAATTTATGGCTAAAGTATAGATATTTGGGTTCATTTCCATATAACAGGCCTTTTTATTATATTTGTTAATTCATTCGTTTGTTTACAAACAGATGTCATCATGGAATAGTGTTGTACCGTTGCCGACTTACCGTAATAGTTTCCGAAACTAGTTCCTCCGCTGAAACGATATCCGTATATTCTGCGATGTTAACATAAATAATCTTGCGTCTTATTCGGTTCGAGTGACCTAGCTAGGTCCGGCCTGTGGTTCACACTTCACAGCACCAAAATCCATCATGATCCAAACGTGATAACTAGTAAAACTCGTATGTAGTATCGTTACTCGTTATAGTAACAACGAGATAACAGTTGTTCCTTGATTGACACAACCCTAGCAATGGCAGCCATTTTATGAGACAAGATGAGTTGTAGGTATGCACCCTTTTTTTGTAGGTATTTCTAGTCCATACTTTTCTATGTCAATGGATGGAACCAGTGGACGTTCAAAGACAAATAAAAAGTGCTTGCACCACGTGCCCTATGAAAAAAAGAAAGTGCTTGCACAGTGCGTTGTTTAGACATTGACGGTGGCGGTGGCAGATCGAGTGACTAGATTTGACGAATTTCACGTTGCGGGACGGTGCTGACTTTTTCAAATTATGCGTTAAGACAGTAAAATTGTCCATACAAGTTCCGACCATTGCTTTATCCATACCGCCCTAGAGCAATACTAAAGAAAAAACTTGAGAGGTGTCAAGGGACACCCGGATGGAACGAAGTTCAAAGAGATAGAGAGAGACAGACAGAGAAACAAGCGCACGCCGCACGGCGCACCCATCTCACTTCTGAACTTCTGTTCTTTCGCAGGATTTTGTTTGACACCTTTATTGAAAAACAGAACCATCGCACCTCTACTCTACGTCTCGTGCGTGACCCTCTTGGATGACGGACTTGAGTTGAAGCTCTCTTAGTTATTCCTTAATCACCAGGTGCCTCGTTCTTCAGCTGCTCGAGAACCGCCCTAATCTCGCACTGATCGACATTACATCCGGAATGTCCTCCGTGTAATGGTGCATTAATTCGGCTCGATGGTGATCCGCACTTTGTCCCGCTGGGTCCGTCGTCCGCGTTGAGTATAGGTGCTCGTAAAAATCCTCGAGTACCTATATTTATTTTTCCTCATAAGTCCGAAAGTCTCCCAGGAAAGTTACTAGGAAAGGTACTTTTTTGCTGAGACGGGAAAAGTCTGTGGGACACCTCGTCAGCTTTCTCGTTAACAGTGCCTGTGGTTTCCAGCAGGGCGCATCGATTTAATGTTCAAGTTGGAACTTTTCGGATCCTAGAGCGGCTTTGGAGCTGCGTACGTCGGAGGGTAGGCCTCATCAACTCATCATCCGGATACTCTCAGCTCGAAAACTGATATTTAAAGTGCTTCGGACAAGCCTGTGATCGCTTCCGGTGTTAAACCTACTGTTTACGAAGACGATCCGTCATGGTAAAGTCTATTTCAAACGGTCCGACTTTGGCATTTAAGTCTCCTATAACAACGTTGTAGTGAGCCTTTGTCCTGTGCATTCCCTTGGCAATATGGTACCTGGCCTGAGCTATCTCGTCAGAGCATGTCGAAGTCGACGCCTGACGGATATCTATATCACTTTCAGGTAGTAACTGGCGCCGATCCCCTTGTTCACAAACTAAACTAAAGTTTAGGTCCCGTTTTTACCCTTCGGGTACGGAACCCTAAAAAGAAGCAGTGGAACTCCACTAGTAGAATTACTTACAACGTTCCAGTTAGGGGTATCAGGGTAGAGAATGTTGCCAGCACCAAATATCGAAGTTAATAAACACTAGGGACTAAGGGAGTTGGTGGTAGGGACGTGTTTTACCCTCATCTTCATACAATATTACTCATCTCAGTGAAAATGTTGGAGAATTCTTCAAGAAATAAAACATTTATTTCTTGAAGAATTCTCCAGCATTTTGCTATTTATATTTTAGAAAATGAAAGACACATTTCTAGACCAATTTTTATTTATTTAAAATAAAAAGCTCATTAATTACATAAATTATGTGCGTTTATAATTATAACGGTTTAAAAGAAAATAAAGTAGCTAGTATGGATAAGTTTGAATGAATGAAAATGAAAGAATGAAAAATGGTACGGTCTTACATGGACATTTAAGTACTCCTATTACACAACTTGAGAAACAAAGTAAAGATAAATGAAAACTTGAATTTATCTGGCCTATAAAATTGTATATTAATAACACTAAAAAGATCTATAAATGCAGAACTCTAAATGAGTATACAGTAGAAAAAAATACATCCAAAGGAAAAGTTATCATTATAGCTCATTTCGTTCAAGTCCCTAAGTTTACACAATTTGTTAACCTTACAACTATGGTAATATTAGACAAGTACAAAATGATATTCCATCCTTAAAAATATCTATTCGTAGCCTATAACTAGAGTCAGTTGTATATTCATTACAATGTATGTTAATTGTAATTCATAGTTTACACACCAGCTAATCATGATCGATTCATGCATTATAAACAGCGATTCGTTAAAATGGCGCTCAGACGGTGACGTCATCTCCGCCTACTCAACAGTAACCTCATATGTACTTCACACACACACACACGCACTACCTATAAATATAACGTGTATGGAAGATCTACACTAAAGGCTAAAATGTTACACTTTCGATATGTTTTATTTTAAATTACATTAAATAACAACTGTGAAACAATGGCACATTTTTAGCCAAACACTTTAATTACTGCTGTTTTGGTACGTTAGCAAATAAATAAGTTGTAGTATTAGGTAATTGACAATATGTCAATGTGCTTCCTTTTTAGATTAAAGCCATGCATTCATGGTAAACATTTGTTTATAAACAAAGTTTAATCAACATGTTGCTGAGTTGCTGTGCACAATTGTTGACGTGTGTGGACATGCTTGCAACGAGTTTATTTACATGGCAGTAGTGTGCAATACATTAGATACAGCAAACACAACAACACTACTTCCTAGGGCAACATTTTGACGCAGACTGGCGTGTGGACAAGACATATTGATATAAACTTTGTTTCCAGCAACTTTGTAGTTGGTCATCAGCAATGTTGATCAACTGTTGCTCAACAAAGGTTTACCATGAACACGGGGCTTAAATCATGCGTTTTGTTGATTTGATTTACGAATATTATGAGCATTCAGTTCACATAGCTCAATAATATTCGTGTGGTTCACAAAATCTCTCTCTGCTGCCATGTTTTTGTAAATGATTTAATACGAAATCATTCACACATTCGATTGAACTTCGGCTTATTCTAGAGCTAATGTAACATCATCTACTTCAACAATAACACTAGGTACTTTATCTTATTGTGAAGTCTCCAGTTTTTACATAATTGAAAAATCGACATCACGTTACCCTAATAGTCAGGTATATTTCGTGACGTACTTACATTATAAGAAATTCGTAGTCACATTAAACTGTGCACAATTCCTCGTTTCGTCGACGTCGGGTTACTACCCCTACCTAATTTATAAATGCATCTCATTATAAGTGCGTAAATGCTGCGATTTTGTTAAATATTAAAAGACAGCTCACGAGAGTTAGATAAATAAATAAATCGTAGAAAATTACTGCCGGTGCTCGCGTCGACTAGTTGAAACCGTATCGCAGTTAATAATCGAAAGTATTTCGTAAATGATTACTTGACTATGATAACGTCACGAATACTACAAACCCTAAGGTAGCGTCGTCACAAGTAAGATCTCGGGCTAGTTTCTCGAACGAAAATTATCATAAAATTAATGTGACAAATTGTCAAGCGCACGTAAATGGCTGCGTTTGGCTGTTAATAAATCATTTAACTAAACACAGCAGTTTAAGCGCACTTAACAATTTGTCAGAATAATTTGAGTATAATTTTCGTTCGAGAAAGTGGCGCATCGCGTACACACTAGGCGCGGGCGGCGCTTAGGGCGGCACGTAGGGCGGCGGCTTGCGGTAGGTGGGCGTGGCCTTGGGGCGCGGCGGCGTGCGCGAGGGCGCGAAGGGCGGCGGCGGGCGGTAGGGCGCGTCGTCGGGCCCGCGGTAGTCGGGCGCGGGCGGCAGCAGCGGGGGCTTCTCCTCGCGCATGATGACGGGCGACTTGTGCACGGGCTCGGCCTCGCCGCGCTCCTCCAGCTCGTCCTGGAAGATCACCGGGATGCCCTTCGAGCGGAACGCTTGCCGCTCTTCCTCGTCGCCGACGCTCATTTTACCTGAAAGTACACATTATTACGTTTTGTTAAGATAATAAAGACTCTAGAAGCGAGCGCTTTACTGCTTTCTGTGACAAAATAGATAGGTACAGAAGGCCGGCTTAATACAATGAGAAAAAACAGCCGTGCGCACGCACACATAGAAGCCACTCGCAAACTGCATTTGCGCGCGCGTGCGCTTTACGTAGACGGGTGTCTATGCGTGCGTACGCTATCACTTGTTGTATGAACCCGTTCCTCTGCCTACATATTTTGTATTCCTGTGCTATACTTTGAGTCATTCGTAGACAATCCGATAAGTGTGATATGAATTTGTGAATGTTCGATTTATTCAGTATCGTACGATGGTGGCGCCCCCAAAGGGAAAATTACGCAACAGTTAAACTATTTTCGCTGTGATACTCCATGACACCAAAATATATTTACATAAACTTTTATAGCAATCAACTTGCAAGCATTTTTAGTTTTTAAAACCTTGGTGTGTTTTAGCATAGGCAAGCAATACTGTGAGGTTATTGTTTGATATAATTTAGCGCACAATTTTGACGATTAACATAATTCCAATACGTGAAAAGCAATGACTTTTTAATCAAAAATAATGTGGAACACTAAAATATTGTTTTGTATCTTTTTAAATCACCTTATTATTCAAGCATTGTCACCTCCTACAGAATTAAACTAGATGTTAGTTAACCCTTATTATGCTTTTATCCATTAATCATTATTTATTTTTAATTTACACCTTTTTCCGTTAGGTTAGGCGTGCACAAAAACTTGTAGATATGAAGTTTTTAAAATTGATGTCTGACTGTTATAATATGGAAAAAT
Source organism: Apamea sordens (assembly GCA_945859715.1). Taxonomy (NCBI): domain Eukaryota; kingdom Metazoa; phylum Arthropoda; class Insecta; order Lepidoptera; family Noctuidae; genus Apamea; species Apamea sordens. Next base: position 8,208,050 of record OX244002.1, read on the forward strand.
TTAACATTTATGCTCAGGATAAGACTTATTCTAGGTATAAAAATTTTTTTAGTATGGGAAGTTATCAAATGACCCCTCCCGCTTTGGCTCTGACTAAAACCACCCGTGTTCCTTCCTTAGCCCTTTATGTTCCAGGGCAGCGGTAACCCTTTCGGACGATCCCGCTACCCGTGGAATTCGCCCTTCGGGCTGATTCAGATGCGAGGAATAATTTTGAATTTTTGTCACTTTTCCATACAAAATCTGTCAGACGTCAATCTTATTCCACGAATAAAAATTGTCTGTCGATTGAGAAATCAGCCCTTAGTCGTATTTAGTTATATATTATGTTCGCCTAACCTAACAAATGTATTAAAAACCAAAATAAATCATTTTACCTGTCCTCCTTCGCCTATACAGCACGCAGGCGATGATGGCAGCCAACAATATCATACACACGATGACAATGGCCGGTATGATGAACGTCACCAAATAGTTCGGATCCGCTGCATTGCTAGCTTTGTTGTTCTGAAGATTTGACGATGACCCAGGATGTATTTGAATCGATGTCTTAGGTATTTTAGTATTTTGTTCGGCGCACAGGCCGAGGGGAATGAGTCTTATGGACATGACTTTAAGGTCTTTGTCGAACACGTGGTCGACGTTTTCTTTGAGCGCACCGCCCGCGGAACCTTGCTCGTCAGCTATGATCATTTTGCGTAGTTTTTCGATCTCCTTTTTAGGGCATCGGTCCATTGGTAGACTTGTATTGTACCTGAAGAAAAGAGGGTATTTTGTGAAATAATTGCATTTATTAAGAATAACTAGTTTTGTTATCATAAATATTGGCATTGTTCTTCCTTGAAAATGTAACAATACTTCGAGGTGAACTGAAGTTTCAGTTAGGACGTCGCGTATGTGCGGTAACTTTTGATATTATGATTCCATGTTTTCGTTGCATTTGCACTAGCAGCATTTCAAAACACCCCTTAATGCAGTCACATTCACTTACACACAACTTTACATCCATATTCATGAATAGAATAGAATAATTTATTTTGCCAGAAACATGGTTATAGGGTATTACGTAACATTATACATTGTAGAAGTTCAGCATGTCTCACCGTATAATCGGTACGCAAAATTGATTGATACAATTAATTTACAATTGGATGTAGTATCGATTAGTTTCTCAATAGCAACCCGAAATCTAAATTCGCCTCCAGTTGATTGCAATCATGGTACCCGGGCTTGAAATACCGGTACCAGACGTAGTAGGTACCGGTATTATTGGTACTGGTACCAGATATAGTACATGTACTATTGGTATTTCTAATCGGTACTGTACCGGTACCAAACAAATATATCCGTAAGTTAGATTGAGGAAACTAGACTTAGTAAGTGAAAATAATAGTTAATAGGCATTAGAAAAGTAACCTCAAGGTAAAAATACGATATTTGTGTTCTGCAACCGGTACCCAAATACCGAAATGGCAAGAACCGCTGAAAGAACCTGGGGGTCTACTCCGAAGTAGTATCGGCCAAATGTTCGGCCGTTTCCTGCTACGAAGTTACTATTTGGTTCGGTCGGTACCGATCCTACACTCCTACACTCTTTCGAATATTGACTATGGTCCCGACCCAACTGAGCCGATCCGAACTTTTTTCGCATTTTTCAATAATATTCGGTTCAGCCATGTGTCGGTCCGATCCGAACATTCGCACATTGCACTTCGGAGTAGGCCCCCTGTACTTTTGGTACCGGTTCAATATCTTTATCTTAAACAGTTTAACATGACTCACCATATGATAGTTGTTGGATTATTCGTGATGCTCTGTATCCGGATATTATCAGTCTCTGTCCGTCCGAACAAGGCCGCCAACTTCTCAACCACCTTGCGTTTGTTGTTGGCATCGTACGCGAGCATCGGGAACGGATACTCCATGGTCATTTGGAACTCTACTGTGGGTCTGATTGTCGGTGCCTTAGCTACTTCCACTATTAAACTGTCGTAGGCACTCTTCTTGCTTGAGTCTTCGGCAATCTGGAATAATAAATTAAACATAAGGCTCCAATTGTGCTTTGCCGCAGAAAAAGATAAATTTATGTACTTATTTTTCTCAAAACGGTGAAGGAAAACATCGTGGGGAAACCAGCATGTCCTAGAACCGAAAAATTCGAAGACATGTGACATCCACCAACCCGCACTGGGTCCGCGTGGTGGATTACGGCCCCTCCCTCTCACCGAGAAGAGGCGTGTGTCCCAGAAGTGGGAACATTATAGGCTGATTATGCTTATTTTACAGCATTTTTTTAGTTTGTTGATATCTTTAAATAGAAGGGAAAGTAGAACGCCTTCCACCTCAAAAGAACCCCTGTGGCGAGAAGTGGCTTGTGATGTAATTTTTATACTTTTTAATCAGCCTCGTCATAGTTGACAAGCGAGGCTCCATGGGCGGTGCGCTCAAAGAAAACATCGACCACGTGTTCGATAAACACCTTAAAGTTATATCCATAAGACTTGTTCCCCTCGACCTATGCGCTGAACAAAATACTAAGATTTAATTACATCCTGGGCCCTCGAATCGTCATAATAATAATATCCCTGGACATTTCACACAGCGCCATTTAGTCCCAAGCTAAGCAACCTAATGCTTGTGTTATGGTAACTTTACTCATACTTTTTTGGAATAAGCAAAATGATTTTACCAATAGTAAATACTTATGTAAAAATATGTAAAAGTAATAATTCCTCACCAGTTGGTAAGACACACTGCCCTCGTCGCTCGGTCCGGGTAGACCGTAGAACTCTTGATTTTTGGCGTCAAACTGCAGCCAGTGACCGGCAGGCAGTTCCGTGCGGTCGCTGTACCGGAGGGAGAGGGCCAGGTTACGGGTGCCGCCGTCTTCTGGGTCGAAGAAGGTGTCCTGAGGAAGGAGGGAAGAATGTAATGTAACTTATAATTCTTAGCCTCTTGAATGCCGTAATTACAGACACAATTAAAAAGCCATTGTGTCTCGCGTAGATCTACGTTCCGGCATACGAAGGGATATCGGTCATACAAATTGTTCTTGTTGCAAAAATTTTAACCGAAATATAGTATAGTTGTATTTCGATTAAAAAATCGTTCGAATTTACGTTATGTTTACGTCGCGGGTACGTGTTAGAGGGCTCGGTGCCGTAAAATACTGAAGTTTGAACATAACACAGAATGATGGCAATGTGGAATGGATGTTATTCGTCCACCAGCTCACCTCGGGCACTTTGTAGACCAGCAGATGTCCGACGGTGGCAGTGAAGTGGTCCACCTGGTTGCGCGTGACGGGCGGGTAGGTGTCGGGCGCGCGCGTGGCGGGCGGCGCGCGCGCGCACGGGCCCGCGCCGCGCCAGCGCACGCCGCCCACCTTCAGCTCGGGCTGCATGGCGCGCGCCAGCCCGGCGGAGGGGCTGCCGGGCTCGCCGTCGGACTCCATAATCTGAAACACAACCAAACAAGCGTTGCAGTAATGCCACTAAAGCTATCGCAAGCTAGGTATAGGGTAGTTTAGACAGTTCGCAGTTATTAACCCGTTTGTCTACCATAACAACTATGGTCCATTCCAAAAGTATCTGATGAAAATATAAACATGATCGGAATACTTACACCCGAAATATCAGTTTTAAATAGGTTTTTATTCAATAATTGCGAGGATTGTAAATAAATCTTACACTATTTTGAAGTCATTATAAATTATTATTTCATCATCTGCCTAGCCCTTTTCCCAACTATGTTGGGGTTGGCTTCCAGTCTAACCCGATGCAGCTGAATACCAGTATTTTACACGGAGCGACTGCCTATCTGACCTCCAAAACCTATTAATGGGTAATACGAAACCCCGAAATACGGTGTCACTTTATTAAAACACATATTTACAGCATGGGAGGAAGCCCAAGATGCCATAGGATCTTTTATGACCTCTCCAAGGCATTTGATTGCGTTAATCACAAAACCTTACTCTTGAAACTTGAGCATTACGGACTAGGTAAACTTGCGCTCAGTTTAGTAAAATCTTATTTACATAATAGACAACAAAAAGTTCAAATAAATGGTGTCAATTCACTTGGTTTACAAGTAAAAATGGGTGTTCCACAAGGCTCGATATTAGGTCCTTTCCTCTTTTTAGCATACATGAGCTGCCCCATTTATTAAAAAACCAACCACAAATGGTGATATTTGCTGACGATACTTCCTTAATTTTTAAGATAAATAGACGTGTATCAAATCTTGACGACATAAATAACGCCCTACTGCAAGTGCAAAATTGGTTCACTGCCAATAATTTAGTATTAAATGGGAAAAAAAACTAAATGCATAAGATTTACTCTACTGAATGATAAAAGTAGTGATTGTGACAGTATTGAATAAAGAGAAACTAGAATTCGTCGATAAAACTGTTTTCCTGGGGATAACGCTCGACTCAAGGATGCAATGGGGTCATCATATACTCTTGCAGGACGGCTAAGTTCAGCAGCATGTGCTGTAAGAACAATCCGTCAATTTACTAATGTAGATACCGCGAGGCTAGTCTATTTCAGTTATTTTCACAGTATCATGTCTTACGGTATTTTACTATGGGGACGGGCTGCAGATATCGAGTCTATTTTTATTCTACAGAAAAGAGCCATCAGAGCAATATATGGCCTCCGCAGGCGCGATTCTCTAAGGGAACTGTTTAAAGATATTAATATCATGACGGTACCTTGTCAATATATCTATGAAAACATCATGTACGTAAGGAAAAATTTAAATATTTTCAGTAAAAGAGGTGACAGACACACCTATAAAACTAGAAATAGGGACCAATTAGTTTAACCAGGTTTCAGACTGGCTAAAGTGGACTCTTCCTTCATGGGGTACTGTTTAAAATGTTACAATAAAATACCTCCCCACATACTCAAACTCAATGAAACGAAATTCCAATCTTACATAAAACGCACACTATGCAGCCAAGCATATTATAAGTTGGGGAATTACATCGCTGACAAAAATGCTTGGATAAACGCTGGTCCTGCTCCACAGGACGCATACATAAATTGATTAGCATTTGAAAATACTTCACACACGCCTACCCTACCTACATACTGTTGGAGCTGCTGAAGATTTTAAAATACTACTTTTGCATTATATAAATTCAATCTCCTAGTATTGTATAATTGCATAGAACGTATGTGTACTATGTACATACTATAAAGCTATCATTTACTGGGTACGTTTTTCTTGACTTGAATGTGCCTTGGCGGCTGAGAGTATGTCATGCTCACTCAAATGTCTCGCTGATGGTGGCGCATGTGTTGGATCATTTAGCTCCCTTCAAAATGGTTCAGCTGAATGGTGCTAATCTATGCGTCATGTTCGTGAACGGACGCCGTCAGTAGGGACTGGTCAACTCTTTGCTGCCATGGCTTATCTTGATTTAATTTAATATTTGAATTGTTTTTTTTTTATCTTTGCATTACGGACGCTTTTAACGTTCTGCATCGTTCTCACGTGCATAATTTTGAACATGAATGATGTAACCAATACTTTGTAACAATATTATTATGATTTAAAAGAGTGTCCATGGAGTTTCTTGCCCATTCTTCTCCATAGGTACCTACTATGCTTCGGAATGGGCAACTAGCTTCATCTTTTTGATTGACCGACCTTGACAATTCAAAAGTGCCTGTAATTGGTTTATTTGAAATAAATAGTTGGAGTTGAGTTGAGATTTGGTAAGACTGGTTGTTAGACTTTCGGGCTTCTGAAGACCCGTAACGACTTTCAAAGATCCACGAATGACAGCCGGGACCAGGTGCTTTCCGAGGCACGGAGGGGTCTTGGTATGTAAAGATGGTCACCCATCCACGGACCAACCGCGGCAAGCGTAGCTTAACCTGACCGGTCAACCAGTGCGGCTGCTATTACCAACAACCCCTTCAACAAATCATGATCGCAAGAAATTATGATCAAAGCAAAATGATAGCTGAATTTCATTTACCTACGACTGCTATGCATGGATTCTTCTAAAGAGAATATCTTCAAAATTACAGTTAGTAGCAATAAAAATCTGAATGATTACCTTCATCAGCCTGTTAATATCATCCATAGGACAGGCGGGATCCTTCGGCAACGTGTCGTTAGTCCACACGAACTCGCACATGTCACCGTTCTGAGTCGTATTGAGTACTGTCAGGTGATCCATGTCCGTATCTCTGAAAAAATACAATAAATAATTTAGTAACTGTAAAGGCAGATGATGATGATGATCAAGATTTGTATGCAAAGGGAGTGATTAGAGATTCCTTATAGTTAGAAAGAAAATACATTTATTTAGCACAGACTAAAAGACACACAATACACCAGATACATACATCAGGGGGGCAATTCTCGTAATTTTAAGAACGTTCACAGTCTGATCTCAGTCTCAATCTGTCAAAATTAGCTCTAATTTCCTTACATTTTGACAAGATTTTGACATTTGTTTGTCGCTGAGATGAGACTGCGACTAGATTTTGAACGTTTTAAATTACGAGAATTGACCTTCAGATAAAAACCAAAAAAATAATGATCAAATAAAATGTGAAAAGTCCGATGTACGAAATTAGCAGGAAAGTGTGCCTCACGGCTGCGCCAAAAAGGCCCAGTTTAGCAAAAATGCCAGACAGCTAGTGCCTGACGCTGGTTTTCAACAGTTAGTGTTATTAGGTCATATAATTAATTATACTAATTATAACATAGAAAAATTAATGTTCAATAGTAAAAAATAATAAAGAATGAAATACAAAAATAACAAATTATGTTAACGCAACATTTTGTGACAGCTGTGGTCATAAAAAGTGGGAGCGAGACGACTCGAGACTTAGGGTGAGATCTCATAATCAAAATCAAAAGTCATTTATTGAAATTAGGCTGAGAATCAGCACTTTTCGAACGTCAAAATTACAAAAGACAGTCCCCCGAAAACGCCCGCCCTTCACCACTTCAGAAGAAGAAGAAGTGGCGCAACAAACTCCCCAGCAGCACACATCTATAAAGCTTACTTAGAATATACTCAAGCTAATAAGCGTTCCATACGAATATTAACCTTATTCGTATCAAGATTATGTGTAGATTCCTATAAGTGACTGTGATCAAGCGTGTCATACGAATTTATACATGAACTTTATACAAATAATAAATGCATATTGTATACCTATAGCTAGAGTAAAATCTAAGTTCGCTTTTTACGTCTTAGGCTTAGTTTAGAGCTTATAGTAATCCCGTAATATTAAATAATACGCACCTTTCTATTCATACGTTGTACAGTCACGAGCAAAAAAAAGTATGTATACATTCGGCTTTATTCAAAAGCGTTTTACTCCTTTATTTTGGAATGAAATTTTATGTTGTTACGAACATAGCATTTTCGAACCCATAGGTTTATATAATGTGTCGTTTTTCAACGTTGCATTCGTTAGTTCACGAAAAAATCGAAATTGAAAATTGCCAAGTGTTGACATATTGGTGCTCGTGACTGTACGACAAGGCTTGATTAAAAAAAAATGTAGGCGTAATAACATACCTGAACAAGTTAACAATGCCTTCCAAGGCTCTTATCTGCCAGTCAATCGCATTATTATACTCCTTCAACAGTTTGAACTCCATGGTGAACTGGTGATTGATGGTGCGACCACTCTTGTGTTGTTGGACGGTAATGTCTAAGGGTCCGCGAGCGACCAGACCTTCGCTGTCCTGAGCTTCTACTATGAAGTTCCAGCGAGATACGTGGGCTTCTAACGGTCTGCGGGTGGAAAAATTATTGGTTTAATTTGGTCAGATTAAGTCATCAAATTTTCCATAAGTATCATGGAAAATTTTCCAGATTGCAGCATTTCTGAGTGCAATTAAAGTGAGAAAGTAGAAATTGACACATGAGGTACCTACGACACACTGTGATGTGTTCGCGGATGAATAGAAGAAGATCTTGTCAGTATGTCTGGAGTATTTTGAGAGGAGCGTATGACTGTCGAGTAGTTGTATACTTTTTGTTATTGTACTTAACTTATGTGTGTGTGTCTCTAACTAATTGAAAGATGAGGTATTAACATTTTTAAGAGATCAAAGAAAAACGTATCAAAAAAGTAAAAACATCAGATACTGTTCTCATTAGATAAAACCCGAAACACAGCATAAATCAATATAAAGACACTGAAATGTTCCGAAAATAGGTATACTCACAATCCATAAACTTCTCTAGCGGCTGGTATGAACTGTATCCAGGAGTTGTTACTGAGCGGCACGTTCTCCGCCTCGTACATCGTGAATGTTAAGTTACTGCCCTCCTCCGGGTCCGTGAACAGGTCCGCAGGAATTATGTACCTGAGGAAGTTGGGGGTTAAGGTGATATTCTGATTTAAAAGGATGTCCATAAAGTTTCTTGCCCGTTGTTCGCCATAGGTTCCTATGGAGAAGAACACGCGAACGCGAACTACGTTTTGAAATGGGTAACCAGCTTCATCTTTTTGACTAAGTCCTTGACAAATCTGACGGCACGGTTGGCGCAGTGGTTAAGCGATTGACTGCTGCGCTGCGTGTCGCGGGTTCGATTACCACGAAACAAATATTTGTATGACCTACAAGTAGTTGTTCCGGGTCTGGCTGTTTGTTTATGTGAGTTTAAATGTTTGTAACATCATGCATTCACGATACAGAAGAAATACCTAGTGTGGGGCAACATTTTAAAAATAATCATATGTGCCTGTAATTGGTTAATTGAAATGAATGCTTAAGTTTAAGCTTGACAACCATAAAAATCAAGGGCTTATAGTAAAACAGTAGGCTATCTATCTAGCCAGTATTGCCCCTCAGGAAGGCAAAAGCCCTCTCTTCCTTTTCTAGGCAATTCAGTTCGCTGTTAAAGAGACACTAGAAGAGAACATTGTATCTCATCATGTGATACTTGCAAGTTTTCAACGAAGGATTAAAACAAGTCTGCATATCCATGTAGGTCTGTTTTGTGCTGAACTAACTCTAGCTTATGTTTTTCGGGTTGGCCGGACACGTCGCGTGAATGCACCCGGAGAGATCGACAAAATCGTCACTCACTGGACGCCTGAGGAGGACATTGCCGTCGAGGCACGGCGATGGTGGTGTGACGATCTGATAAGGTCTGCAGGGCCAGAGATCGCACAAGACAGGGAGGTTTGGAAGGAAAAAAGAGAGGCCTTTGCCCAGCACTGGGACCAAATATAGACAAAAAAAAAAAAACTAAATGGTAATCTCCTTGTCACCAGAGGGGCGATTCTCGTAATTTTAAGAACGTTCACAGTCTGATCTCAGTCTCAAACTGTCAAAAATACCTCAAATTTCGCTACATTTTGACATATTTGTTTGTCGCCGAGATGACACTGCGAGTAGATTTTTAACGTTTTAAATTACGAGAATTGGCCTTCTGGTCCTAAGTTTATAATCACAGATCACGTAAACTGCGATCTAGTTAGAATATTAAAAAAACCCTCGTCATCAATCTTTGATGTTTTCGTTGGCAGTATTTTAGATTGTAGTTTTTGTGACCCACCTGAAAGCTTTGCCAGCAGTGATGGCCAGTTTCTTCATGTGATGTTTCAGCGTGGGCGGCTGGTTGACGGGCATGGCCCATGTCACTGTTTCCGTTGTCTGGCCGATTATTGTACTTCTACCCTCTGTTGGGTTTACTTCCTAAATGATTGAGGAATAAATTAGTACTTACTTTATTTAGATTGGAAAAAGATAGGTACTCGATTATTTATATTTTTGCAAAGATATTAATATACAGAAGAAGAAATATATAGTATAACATTTTTTTTACATTTAATCTTGAAACTGAAGTCTGAGGCTAAGAAAAAATTAACTAAAGAAGTTGAAGAATTTACACTAAAATACCTTGCCTTGAAAATCGTTAAAATTATGCCAAATTAATTTGTACAATTTAAATGTTTTCACTTTACCTGCCAATTAATAATTTAGAAAATGGTTTAATGAATTAATGAAACCCAATCACAAACTGAATTCAATACGCACACACGGTTGGAGTAGTTAGTAAAGTACGATATAAACCTGGATGATACCGGATGTGATGATTCAGGAAGTTATGTGGATGGATACGTACCTACTTACTTCTACGCACTAGGCATATTCGCACCGTACCGGGTCCATATTTCCGATGTGCTTAAATTAGGTGCATTTGCCAATCGCATGACTATTTCATATCATATCAACGATGTTTCAAACATGTTTAGACGTAGGTACCCGTACATCTTGATCCGTGAGTCTGATATTATTGCAGAACCAGCAATTTCAGGTTTTAAACATTGCTTGAGATTATCTCATCAGACAATCGGAAATATGTTCCCGGCCACCAGTGTAATCCATTACGGACCTGTTTAGTGACCTCCTGTAAAGTGGTCTCAGGAGTCGGCGTCGTAGTGGGCGGAGGTGTCGGCGTAGTGGTGGGGGCAGTTGTCGGCGGAGGCGCCGGAGTCGTCGGCGTTGTCGGCGGAGTTGTCGGCGTTGTCGGCGGCGGCGGGGGGGCCGCTGTCGGCGTAGTGGTCGGGGGCGGCGTCGCGGTCGGTATCTCAGGAGCCGGGGTTGGTAACGTCGCATTCTCTCTCTCCGTCGAAGAAGACATCGGGGGTAGTTCGTTCGACTCACGGATAATTACGGTTTGCTGAAAGTGCCATGCGGACGCTCACACGATGTGTTGTGAAATATAGACGTTAAGACAACGTTTTAGAGGCCAGATTTGTATATACAGGTTTAAAGTTGAAAATATATTTACAGAAAAATTAGTCCCAGAAAGATAGAATGTTAGGAATCCCAATGCATCTTAATATATTGTGTTTTTACACCCGAATACGTTATGCTGAATATAGTGAGTATGCACACGCAGTTTTCATACATCAAATAATTCCGTATCGTTGTCTTCACGTCGCAGATTAGTCGAGAACATATTTAGTTATTCTAAATGGGGTATGAATCGTGTGAAACCCATCAATACCCAAGGTTAAATGAAATCAACTCACACACGATTAGTTTCAACTTTTACAGGAGTGAGTTAGGATGATATAGATATACAGATACGTACCAATTCCGGTTCTAAAGTCGTGGTTTCTTCGATGATGGTTGGTAGGTAGGGATCGAGGCGTCGAGGGCTGATAGGTAGCGTCGGGGCCAAAGATATGTTAACGTTGGTTGTCTCTGAAGGTGACGCCGACAGTGCGGTGATACCAACTTCGTTATGCTGCAGAAAAGTATGTGTTTAGTATTTGTTGTGAGTTTGTGAGGGTGTGAAGTGTACAGTGGAAACTATGTGCTGTTAGTCACTGTCTGTGTGTGACTTGGCAGTCGTTACACGTCTACTATGAAAAAAATAATCAAGTAAAGTATTCCTGACATTCGTTTTTTGAGATTAACAAAAGATAACTTTTAACAGGGCTGATTTTTTAATCGACCAATAATTTTTATTCGTGGAATAAAATTGACGTCTGACAGTTTTTGTATGAAAGAACTGTCAAAAATCCAAAATTATTCCTACGATAAAGTTATCTGGCGTTGGAAAAATCAGCCTGTTATTAATATAATGTTTCAGATAAGTATTGTATTGTGACAAGTATTTTTGTCCTTTTTGTCGTGTAAAGAGTTTTATAGCGTGATTTGGAATACGCCTTTATCTCTTACAAGGCAAGGTTGTTTTGATTATTAAGTCAGTTTTCATAGTAGGCGGTCAATAATTGCATGTATCTATTAATAAATTAGTCAAAATAAAGGTATTATCTGTTAAGGTACAACGTTTCTAAACTGAATATTATCACAGTCATGCTAAGTACACAAACACGTTCTAATTTCTACTAGAGATGCACTATAATTTAAACAAAATTTTCTAAACGCATTGACAATAATTTGATCAAAATAATACTAAAAAAGACATTCCATAACTGTCTAAAACATTTTCAGATAAAAAGATAACTAAATACCTAATACAATAGGTTAGTACGGTTGTAATTACACAATATTATAAACATATATACAGTATACATTTCAAGACCTTAGCATTCTAAAAAATATTAATAAATAATAAAATACACACTGAAACAAACATACCTACTTAATTGGGGCTAGTGTACCTAGTTTACTTTTGTAAAAGGGTTTAGCTTGCACAACTGTTTCTGAGACCTCAATTTGATATGACATGTTCAGTCATCGTAAGGTCCAGCGTACATAAATAGCACCTAGCACCTGAATTACGAAAACCACTCTTATTGCTAAGAGATAAAGATGCTGTCATTGTCAAATTGCTACTACGGACTTGAGTGATAAATGCGGTAACATGACAAGCCAAGATTCAATGCGATTATTTTCGATGGACACGTTAGTCGCAGGCGCAAATGGATGTAAGCTTTTCTACAGTTGTGCTAGCTATGAAATTGCAGATCGACTCCTCAGAGCGAATGCAGTTAATACCAAGTTAACTTACTACAAACAAACCTAATCTACAATCTAGCTTCAAACGTAGCATGCAACCGGGCCACAACACGCACATGCATATGACACGTAAACTCGAGAGCGGGTTACGACAAACCTCCGTGGTATACGAGTTAGTTGCGGACTCGGGAGTGGTATCCTCGCGGGCATCCTCGGTGGTAGTGGGCGGGGCGCTCGGCGGAGGGGGCGTGGGGGGCGCGGGGGGCGGGAAGGGGGACGGGGAGGGCAGCGGGAGGGGGGGCAGGGACGCCGGGGTCGGCGGCGGGGCGGCGCTCTCGGTCTGAAACGTGTCGGTGCTAGTGTGTGGCGCGCCGGCGGGGGAGGGGGAGGGGGGCGCGGGCTCGCCGTGGTGGTGGCGGTGCGCGTGCGGGCGCGCGGGGGGCAGCTCCTAGCGGCGCCGCGACACACACGCACGTTAGTACGCACACCCTTACGTACCCAAGAGCGCTGTCTGTGGTTATTTGGTATTGGCTACATGGACTCAGATAATAAAGCGGCAACGTCTATGTATCTTTTGAATCCACACGAGATTATACGGCAGCAGACTAATCTTGAAGTCTACTTCAATGAGACGCCATCGATACGGCCCAGCTATTCGATTCGCAAGTCTATATTCATCATGTCATTAATTCTAATTTGCGGCACTCTTCTACTTATGATATATTTTCGAAATTACAATAGCCATAATATTCTAAGTGCAATTTCAGTGCTCTAGGTGTTTTATGTAGCTTGAAAAGATCATTTAAGCATAGTTATTTTATTTATTATCATTCAGTGATATGCTCTTGAACAAGATAAAAGTTCGAGGACAGTGGGGGAAAGTGCGCTGGGTTAAAATTATGTTTGCAACAATGTATTTGATTAATAGCTTCCAGTGTTGTTAATTGGTTGAAGGACACTAAACGAGAAACAGTAAAGTTTTATTGTTATTACGTCTAGGGGCGTTTACTGTCCCGCAGTGTTTATCAAAAGTGACAATGGTCGAAGCGCAATAAATTTTCTTAGTCCATGCGTAACACGAATACGCTTTAGTTTTGATATTAATATGCTCCAGTTAGTCTGTTTATATACAGTGATGGACAAAGCGTTTATGTCAAGCGTTGTTATAACCACACACAAAGCTCACAATATCATGTTTATATTATAAGGTAAACTTAATAATAATCATGTTTAAGTTGTTCATGAAATTTGGATGTCAAATGAATGTTGGGAAGTCATGTATGTAAAATTAAAGTGGGTTTTTGGAAGTAGAATGTAACTTAAATCAAAAATAAATAAAGGGACTCAACAAATTACACTTTTGGGTTGTCTCAAGTGATAAAGGATACTTCATTCAACATTCCATGCTATGTGGTTCCCAGTACGAACGCTGCTATAATGTGATGAACATTAAAGTGCAAGATATGCATTCCGTAGTATATGTGGGATGACTAAACTTGCTCATTGGGAAATACATGCCTATTTGATAAACAAAGACTGTCTTTGTCCAGCTTGCTTCTACAAATATAATTATACGACATTAATTAATTAAATATTCTTTGTTTTGACGAACAGTTAGGTATATTTCCCAGTGAGTCGTAGGTACGAGTGATGCATAAGTACTTAGAAACATAGAATGTATGACAGTTCCACACTAGAATAAAATATGAGTTGCATTGATAACATTAAATGATTCATTGTCGTGTGATGAAGTTATTTTTATATTACTTTTTTATTCCCTCATTGCATGACGTAAGTGATCGCTTTTAAAGCGCATGAGCACATCTAAATGGCATAATTGTTAGCCTTGTCCTAATATTTATTATTCGATTAGATGGGTATTAGAATGGAGTGAATAAAGCCATTAGTTACCCCCATACGACCTTACTTTATCAATCTAATAACCATAGCACCAGTTATTTATTATCCAACTTTCTATGTTATTAAGAAACAGTAAAACTCATTTCCAACCTCTAAACCCAAGTTCACTTCATATTAAGTAGACATTAAAAATATTAATCAGTCTAACTACCATCCAGTATTTGTTATTATATTAACGGCATATCTTATGCTACATTGTCGTGATAAAGCGAACTACACTTCGCGCACTGCCTGTTTTGTGCAAGTCGTCACAAAGTGCCGCCTTATCGCGACAATATGGTCGTAGCATTTGAGGATGAGCGAACATTAGAGTTTTAATATAAAATATTGTAATGCTCATGTCATAGATGAAAAGACGGCGACACACATCACAACAGTTAAGGTCAGCTTCGTCAGAATTTCAACAATGTCACATCTTCTTTGGATACTTTTGTCTCTATTTCAAGTTAAACAAATATCAACTTAATTTTAGTGGTTGTTAAGTTGATTTCAGAGTGACAGCACTATTGAAAAAGTTATCAAAATGTTTGAAGTTGTAGCGTAAACTGAACTTTATTGTGTAGGAATTAAAGTTATTTTTCCATAAACTCATATTTGTTTAATCGCGAATGTAGAGTAGGCAGGCTAGGCCTTTATTTGTCAAATAAATACAATAGCAAGTTTGATCTGAAAACTTATATAAGTATGTAGTTTAAAATCCCGTTTTATCAGACGAAATCGAGGTTGAAAGAAAAGTTATGCATTTGATGATTCATGAACACAGTCATATATTACTCAGAACTTGCTGTGTCTGCAAAAGTGACCTTTACGCCAAGTATTGGTACTAAGCAGATGTGACATTGCCAATACCCTGCCGAACATATCCCGAGAACATCCGATCACTTCCGAACGAAGCATAGTACTCACCAGGCCGGTGATGCCGACGTCATTATTAGTGTAGCCGTCCTCGTCGTCATTGTCGTCGTAGCCGCTGTAGTCCACGTCGGCGTCGTCGGCGTCGTCTTCACCGTCGTATTCGGCGTCGTAGATGCCGCCGCCTGAGCCCTCGAGCTGAAACAGTGAGATATGGGGTTTAGGTTCAGAACTTCAGAAAGGTTCGTTGGGTTGGGTTGTTGAGAAGAACATCTGAGTGAATGCTGACTATAATCTTAGGTCCTGATGTATGTTCAAAGGAGACTGAGTGAAAGTGGTATATGGACTAATAGCGACACGGTTTTGAGGTGTAGGAATTCCCCATCTTTGCCCTTGTACAAAGGGGCATTAAAACTTGCCCCGCCAATTTTGAGAAAAATTTAGGTACCTACTTTTAGTATTTACAGTGTTTTCTTTAATTTTCAGGATTATTTTTATTTTTTTAAATTCCAATTTCTTTCGTGTACTTAATCTGTTTCTTGAGGTTAAGCGTACAAGTTGCTTTAAAAAGTTTGTAACTTTGGTAAGGAGTGGTTCTCCTTATCAAAGTTACAAACTTTTTGTTTCCAAGTGGTACCTATTACTCAAAATGAACTAGTAACCTGTGCGCTTAACCTCAAGAAACAGCACCCTAATTGCGTAACACACTATAAGTTTCAATCTGAATCAATTTGAAGGATATTGCTAATCCATTGCTTCGTATGTTCGAAAAATGTGCCTGCTCAGCAACGTAAATAACGCAATGAATGTTGTTGAACTGTCAAATAGAAACCCATTGCTACTGGTAGTTTGTAGCGCAATTGCCCTGCAGATTACGCGAAAGACACCGGAGTATATAGATAGGTTTCTTTATATTATGTTGAGGCATCTTGGCCTTCACCGGTGACGTCATATATCACCCTTAACTAGCCACTGGTTAGTTATTTAATTACCTGTCTCTTAATCCTGGGCGCGGGCTGTATGGCCTGCAGTCTCCAGCCAATGACGGGCAGCCGCAGTACGTGCGCAAGAGTGCCGTCCCGCGCCTGCTCCCGCAGACCGGCTACCAATACTTTGTGGTGGTTCCATAGCTTATTGCCGCAACCCACCTGTAAAATAAGATGGAATCGCTCGTTAATAAATGTTATATAGTACAAGTGTGTTTACATATTTGTTCCATTTTTGTAGTTTAATCGAGTTTAGTTCTGTTCGGACAAAATTTAACGGTAATTCGAAGACATGAAACATTTACCAACCCGCACTGGGCCCACGTGGTAGATTACGGCTCACTCCCTCTCACCGAGAGGAGGCCTGTGTCCCAGCAGTGGGAACATTATAGCCTGATTATATAGACATAAGTCATCGACACGAAAAAAGAAGTTGAGTCTAGAGAAGCAGTTAAGTAGGTCGGATGGCTAGGGAGATGCCCCCACATGTACACATGCCCATCATAGTATTTTTTATAATTATTACACCCACACCACACGCACACGTACACACCTCCCACACACACACACAGCACGATTTAATTTATGTTAAAAATAAATCATATTCTTCATATTTTTGATATTCTTCTTTTAATTTCTGTTATTGTATTTTATTTTGTTTTTACTTTTTTTTAAATTGCATTGTATATCACACATGTTTGTATATTCCTATGTTGACATTAGTGCCTAAGCCAAATAAAATGGGAGAGGGCGCTGACTCTTGACATACAAGTACACCTAGTTCAGGAGTCAGAGGCTTCAAACAAGTTTTTGTAACCTATTATGTCAATAAAGAATTATTATTATTAACTTGCAACTTATCAAGATGCGACCGCAGTTGCTTGAACACTATTTTGGGCCGAGGTCGGCGCGGACGCAGACAGACTTATTAAATCGCGATTATTATGCATCCATCAACTATCAATTATTCATTGTGATGCATCCTATGTTTGTACTGCATCATCATTTCCATATAGTTTGTTAATCCTTTAAATAGGATGTGCAATAAAGTGCGTCTTTGTATGTCAGACGCATACGTCGTATAGGTCGAACGTGAGGTTGTCCCAAACATCGAACACCTTTTTATATCTTCATCTTTTGTTTCATTAATAGTTTATTAGCATGGACATTAGAGTAATATAAATACTGGTATTCAGCTGCATCCGGTTAGACTGGAAGCCGACCCCAACATAGTTGGGAAAAGGCTAGGCAGATGATGACGATTAGATGAATATACAATGTATGCACAACGAGTGCATCTTCTAAGTAAGAGTCAGATAATTCGACACATTTTAAATAATTAGTGAATGGAATAATCTCGAAAATTAAACTAAATGAGTCTGCTAGTAGCCTATGCAAAAATTTAATAAACATTTTATTTTAATAAAACCTCTAAGAGAGAGAGAGCAGTGGTGGCCCAGTGGTAACGGCCGCGACATACGAGTAGTGGGACGTAGGTTCGAACAAACTCAGACAGGCGCTTTACTTTGTGTAAATTATTTAATCACCACTGCTCCTAAAAAAACGGTGAGGGAAAACATCGTGAGGAAACCGGCATGTCCTAGAACCAAAAAATCGAAAACCTGTGACATATACCGGCCCAATCCCTCTCACAGAGAGGAGGCCTGTGTCCTAGCAATGGGAAAGTTCAAAATCAGCCTATATTATGCTTTAAGCTAAATCACTAAAATTATAGTAGAGTTTATTCAATAAATAGAGTTTACTATATTTAGCATCTATGTAGCCAACATAGGTCACCGTTTATGAGAGGCCAAAGCTAGTATGTGCCGGTTAACCTCGGACAACAACGCTGTGTTGTATCAGTCACATGCTCCAATGTCCATTTAACTAAACTAACTGGCTGACAATGTGAATCTATTTATCTTAAAATATTTACATAATTTACTTATCACAAAACATTTACATAATTTATTTATCATAAAATATTTGCATAATTTAAAAGCTAACAGTCTTAGAATAATAATATTTACAGACGCCAGCAGGTCAAGCTACACGAAGCTGTTAAATTTTCGCAACCAACCTTGAACCTTAATGCTTTAGCGATAAAGTTGAAAATCTATTTAAGAAATTTGACAGATTGTAGTAGCTTCATGTGCTGCAAATCATAGGGCATCAAAAATTCTTTCGCTTTATTGTCAATAGATCAGTGCTGGTAGCTTTGCCACGTTGTATGGCAATGCTAACTCTTTGGTCAACCAGCCCTCTGATCACGTCGATCAGAGTCGACCCAACGCCTGACAATGGCGCCGATTCCCTTGTTCACAAACTAAACTAAATTTAAGTTCATTGCATCTTTTTCTTTCTTTTTCATTAAGAAATGGACAGAAGATTGGGCACTCGGACCCCACGGCCCTAGAGTTGAAACCCCTATCGGCTGACAATACTCTCGTATCGGCTAAAAGTGATAAAAGTCCCAGCCATGATAAAAATGTTAGCCAATCAGCAAGGTTTAGGAACTGTCCAGGTTGCGCCGAACTAGACTAGAGGCAACGTTAATGTCTGTCTGTGACTTACATTAAGATAGATGGCAGTAGTGGCGTCTCCGTGCCTGCGCTGTGAGGAACCCGTCCCACTCATGATGGTGTCAGCATGCGTCTCCGCTTTGTACGGCTCCATCCAGAACTCGTTCTGAAAATAAATGATAAATGATTTTATTTTGTAAGTAGGTTTGTACAAACACTTTTACACGTCAATTATATTTTAAAACTAGATGAGGTCGGCGTTTCCTATCTGTCTAGTCTGAGAAGAAAGGCCGAAACAAACTCAGAGGTCACTGTCTCTTAAACTCCAGACATAATCTTGGTCAGATCATATGAAGACCATGTAGATTGATGTCTGAGATGGTTTTTTGAGGAAAGACCCAAACAGTTTGAGAGGACCTGTCCAGTCAGTGCACGCATTTGTCAGAAATCGTGCAGCTCAACACAACACTTAAGGAACTCGACGATTCGACGAACAATACCAAAGAAAGGACACATTGGGTAGGCCACATTAATTACTCAAACTGCCAGACCATGACAAAAACTAACAGAACAGAGAGAAAAATAAAAAATAAAATGACCCACATAATCTTCACATTCACAATAATTAAAATAATAGAATACTTTACAAAGTAAGCAAATGTCACAATATATATCAAATTCATTAATTTCGAAGTGTATATAAAATTTTTATTTTTATTTATTTATAATCCCAAGCCTTTTTATCCTCGATATAAGCCTTAACAGTATAAAAGGCTTGCTGGCACAACTTACGTTTAATGAATGATTTGAATTTATTAAGGCTTAGATCTTGAACGGGGCTTGGAACTTTATTGTAGAAGCGTATACATTGGCATCTGAACGAGCCACCTATTTTCTTTAGCTACGTTTACCAAGGTATTTGGGCTATCATCATCTGCCTAGCCTTTTCCCAACTATGTTGGGGTCGGCTTCCAGTCTAACCGGACATAGCTGAATACCAGTATTTCACATGGAGCGGTAGCCTATCTCACCTCCACAACCCAGTTATGGTTATAATTACAATTGGTAAGGCTGGTTGTCAGATTTTCGGGCTTCTGACGACGCGTAACGATTGTCAAAGATCCACGAATGACAGCCGGGACCAACGGCTTAACTTGCTTTCCGAGGCAGTGGGGGTCTTGGTATGTAAAGATGGTGACCCATCCACGGACCAACCGCGGCAAGCGTAGCTTAATCTGATCGATCGACCCGTGCGGCGGTGATTACTTAGCCACAAGCCCCTCACGAGTAAGTTGCTGAATGAAAGCTTTTCTCTGACACTGAAGTAAACTAATTTTTGTATAGTAGGTATACAACTTACGCCATCAAGCGCCATAAAGCTGGCGAGCTGCATGAGCGCTCGTATCCTCTGCCGCGGCGCCACGCTGTGGAAGGAGCCGTCCACCATGATGACCAGCACCAGCCGACTCTCCTCACCCACGCAGGATCCATATTTAGAGTGAGGTTTGTCTTGGGCTTTCTTCACCTGCAATTGAAATAGGACTTCATTATAGTATATGTAATTGCATAATGCCATAGCTAAAGGTTGTGGGACCAGAAAAACGATCTCTCCAGCGTCGAAAAACAATAGAAGCGAAAATGGTTTAAACTACGAAATAACAGCACGTAAGCTACACAAGCACAAAAAAACGGACGGACGGTCTACGTTCTGAGTTTCACGAACTGTGTCTAAATAAACGTTATTCTTTCCTTCTTTACAAGGATTTTTTGGCGCGTGGCTAAAATCTGAAGTAACGCCGCCATCTTGTTTTTCAATAAGTACTGGTCACAAAACAATTACACAAAAATGTTTACCAACAGCGCCCCCCTGCTTACGTCATTAAAGCGCCAAAAGATCCTCGTAGTATGGTATTGGAAAGAACTTTATTGAAGCCGATAATTAAGGAAAAGAAAGGCAACGACTGCTGACGAACTTCCCGGTAAATCATTATTATGTAGCAATTAACTCTCCGACTCATGGCAGATCCTCTGAGAAAGTTAAAAAGGTACGCTACGGCACAGACGCTTACGAATACGTTTCCCTTTATTTACTTATTTTACCATTTACGTACACACAAAAACAGAATAAATTTCTAACCAGTGCGCAAACTGAAACCATGATTTCAGTACATAATTCTGAACCACTTCTGAACCCACCTGCGTTTTTTTAAAATAAGTAACGAAAAATTTCAACACAGGTGGCTTTAGAATTATGTACTGAATTCATGGTTTCAGTTTGCGCACTGGTTACACTAAAAATGTATCCTGTATAAAAAGACAAGAAAAAAAGAACAGAAAAATAGGTACATACAAATGTGATGCTTATTTATTTTTTTGCCCTTTATGAGTTCCAAGTAGTTTCATCTTCTTTCTGAGAGTTTTGAGAATATTTCATACCGGAAATTAATGAAGTACCAACCTACCTACATAAACATTGCCAAAGCCAATCACTTGAACGTAAAATTGGGAAAACGAGAACACAATTTCCGCAGTATCATTACTTCTAACATTACCATGACAGTTCATAATGTAAATGATCCTCCTACGTGGAAAAGTGCTGGCGAAGTGAAATAAAAATTCATTTATTACACCGCACCCCTGACCCCTGTTGGTAAATGTAATGCCAATAATATAATTGAATGGCAATATGAACAAGCCAACTGTCGCTTACTTTATTGGCCACCACAGTAAAATACGAGTATCAGTATTCCGTACATATGTAACAACATTGGTAGGTACAGTCAACAGCAAAAGTAGATGATCAAAATCAGAAATTCAATACGAATGAACGGAGTTCGCGTCAGAACTGTGTGGCGTCGAAGTGATTCAAAAGTATGTGATTGTAAATTATACCAAACATTTACTACTAGTACAGCTGCCATATAGCTGCAAACTCCGTTCATTAGTATTGAATTTCTGATTTTGATCATCTACTTTTGCGGTTGACTGTACATGGATACTTTAATTTTTATGGTCGTCCCAGTATCTGTCAGCGTCGAATAAAACGATTGATTTATGTTTAGCAATCTATAACGGTACTTATGTATGTATCATATCGTTTGAAAAGGCCATTTGTTTGTAAGTGCCCATGTCTGTGCATATTTTAATAGTTAAATGCGCTATTAAACGAAACATATCTAGCGAGCGTTCTAATAAATTAGTGGTTTGTTTCTCTGAAACTATTAATTACAATTACATAATTACATGATGATATAGCTTCGTAATTGTCTGCTATTACATTTCAGTCGTATGACGGACTATCATTAATACCCGAGATTCAAGAGGCTAGTTTTTCAAAGCTAGGATAGCAAGCTAGAAACTCTGTATACTATCTTAGATTGGCACATGCTAGTGCTGTTTAAATGATGCCAGATAATTTTAAGCCAGCACAGTACAATACGTGATTGTGGTCAGAAAAATAGAACGCATAGTCACTGCACTCTAGCCAATTGAATACTAGCTTCGCCGGTCACCTTGAAGCTAGTACACCAACCTGGATAGTAAAATCAGTGGCGAGGTTGCCACTAGCTAAAAAAAATAGAACCCCATCCTATTAAACTATCCTAGCTTGAGACGATATCTTACTAGCTGTCACACTAGCTTATTAGTCTACAAATGAAGCTAGTTCTTTTTACACGAAGTCAGACTTACTAGCTTACTATCCTGGCTTGAGCAACTAGCTAGCCTCGTGTATCTCGGGCAGTCCAGAACGTGACGTCAGTGCCTACTCATTAGACAAACAATACAGAAGGCTTCACTACACAGGAACTAGAGTGTATCAGGACGTGCATTCTTCAGACGTCGTAGTAGCTACTCACTTCAATAGTAAAGGAAGCGAGAGGTGTGCCTATGACGTCACTCACACACGACAGGAACACCAAAGAGTATTTAACGTTAGGAGCATGAACTCCACAGGACGCGCTATTCCTATGACGTAATCGACCATTACTCCATAGTGGTTTGATGAATTCTCTTGTCTTAACACGACTACTTCATAAATTGATTGCCTGTAAAGGTAGCCTGTTGTGGTATACGATAGAGAATATTTTTTCTATCCCTGTATTACCTAAAATAGCGTCTGACTCAGACTGGTCAATGTTCTTCTATAATGAACTGTATGATACGACTAGTGCCATTAGTGCAGTTCATGCCTTAAAACTGCTAAGTAGGTAGGTACTTCAGGTATTCCAAAATAATATCGGCTACCATAAGTTTTAGGGACATATCTTGATGTAAGAGACGCATTGGCAGGCCAAGATGCTACGTGAATAGAGGTTACATAAGTGCAACTGACCTCAACAGTGAAAGAGTCGGTGGCAGTGAGACCACGCGTGCTGCCGTGCGCGGTCACAGTGAAGGTATGCGTGCCTAAGTCCTGCTTCTGAGGCACGCCGCTGATCAGACCGTGCCTCGAGTCTACGGCCAGCCAGCTCGGCATGCGCCGGCCATCATCACTTCGAACCTGGTTGACGATATTTAGGTTAGGATTTTATTTAACTCTATGGAACAGAAAAGGTTCAAAGGCCCATTTAATGGCCTGGCATGCTCTACCCTGTTTTATGAGGAATATCTTGAACAAATTGGAGTTAAACTGCCCATCAAACCACGGTGCCAAAGTAGGGAAACTATTTATAAAACAAAGTCTAATCTATGTCTATGTTACGGGTTTGGTTTCCGCACTTAGTCCTTCAGGTGGGCCATTGTGCGAGGGCCGTGGTGGCCGTCGGTGGTTATTCCAATCAGCCCACCTCCCTCCACAAGCTTATTAAGTCTCCTGGTCTGTTGAGAACATCTGTGTAAGATCTGGGTGTCCCGAGGGTTTCTGACCTAATCTGGGTGACGCCTGTGCACTCAAAGAGCACATGCGCGTCGGTTTCATCAGCCTCCATGCAAGCTCTGCACGGTAACACTAAAAGTCTAATCTAGGTGCACTGTTCTGCCAAATTGCCAGTATACCTGAGGCAGGTTCCAACGAAATAAACATTATAACAATATTATTATGTCCCGTTTATTTAAAGGGGACACTCGACGCTCTAAATCCCGGCCACTACTTTACCAGAAACCTACACTATACTGGCGAAAATCCAGGAAATCGTGAAACACCGTGGAAATTATTTAACTGTTTTAGAATCCCAACAGATTTAAAGACACAGAAAGGAAAATTGGAGCAGTGCAAGATGTGTTGGGTTTGAAATATAAAACGTCTATGATTCCACAAATCTTTTTCCACGGTATGTTATAATCTCTCCATAGCATAAGCCCTAGTTTTCCTTTACAGCGTCAGCGGCGCGGGATCTTAGGCTCTTGACGCTCAGCCAAGCGAAGGACCTGAGTGCCGTCTTGTTGTGTGCGACTTTCCAAGGCCAGGAATGTAGGGTGCGTGTTTTTATATTTTGAACGCACATCTTTGTTACGAACGGTCTAAAAAACTGAACTAGTTAATAAGGTAGTCCGCGAAATTCAAATTTTCTTACGTTTTTTGCAATTTGCCGGTCAGTGTCAGGTTGTATGTTGATTAAAATATGATTCTCGACCGCATATAGGCAATTTTATTTAATGACTATTTTCATGAAATTTCAATCAATAGGATTATATATGAACTTAGAGAGTTGATTTTAATTTTCTGTAAATATATGTATATATATTTGTTACGGCCGCAAATCATACTTTGTTCAAAAGACAACCTGACACTGGCCTGGAAATTGCAAAAAAACGTAAAAAAATTTGAACTGGCTACACTGGCGCAAGCTAAATTACCTAACTGGATCCCAAATGAAGAAGTTATGCCCTCCAAGTAAGTTAAAATTAAATCTAAGCGCTAACTACAAAAGTGAAAATCTCTTTTTCACGTACCTTATAAGCTAACACTTTTCCCGAGAAAGCTTCCTTTGGGATTTCCATTCGGAACAGATGTCCGACATAGGCCGACGTGTCGGGCACGCCCCATAACCTTCTTAGGCCATTTTTTGCTATTTCTGAGTGGTTTGCTGTTAATTCAACCTGAAAGGTCAACCATAAAACTTTACGCTTCTATTGTTCAATCGGGAAACGTACGAGGAGTACGAAAGCTACGATTTGTCGGTGGCGTGACGCAATATGATTAATATTCTGAAATAATACATGGAAATCCTGTTGGGTTAGTATAGTTAATAGTAGGAAGTGAGTGAGAGAGTGCACTGACCAGGAATTCTTCGCTGTTGTCGAATGCGAAGTCGTCATCGTGCCTCGTGAGCGCGAGTGGACACAGCATGAGCAGAGCGCACGCGATGAACCGCGCCCGCCCCATCTCGCCTCCCCACCACTACCACTCTCATAAACACATCTTGATCATCTGTGGACAATTATACAACAGTTTATTACATTTGTTAATGTTTATAAACATGCTTGTTTGCAGGAAATCGAATGTCGTATACATATTTGCTGTGAAGTATCCGATATTTTTTTGCAACCTGTGAGTATTTGACCGACAATGCAGTTTGTTTTTCTCGGTGTACACTATTATATCGCTGATTATTATATTTTAAATTTTGCATGATGCTGATTGAGCATTACCGTAATATCAGATAGGAAGAGAAGTACGGTCTACGCTTGTCGACCGTAATTCCACCGTTACGGTAAAAGTGCAGAAGATGACTAGACTCGATGACTTTACCAAAAAGGCCTAAGTGGGGAGAACAGGGGACGGTCAAAGATACTAGAGAGCCCTTTGTCTGACATAGACGGCGACACTTGCTAACATAAAGAAAAGTAAAGATTTCAATAGACGTGGCGATGATACTTTTAAGGCTTTCCCTCTTTTATCAATTTCAATGTCACCCTCGAGAACCACAATGAACAAAGAAATTCCAATAATGAATCAGTACGTTGTGAACATCCAGAAACATTTATGACTAAAAATGAAATATGTATACCACATGTTAAACAAAGATGGGCGTGATAATTTAGACATTGTTTTGCTCTGGATGCTGCGTTTAAATATAGACAAATTTTCGTTAAATATCGTGTACAAATGACTTGGTAATAAAGAAGAAAGAGAAGGGAGGGCAAACGGAAACGAGTCGGGTACTGTTACACAGTTAAAGGCGCGTGTTGGCGCATAATGATTGGACACAAATAGAATGAGCTTTTGAACGCTCCCCGCCTTGCTTAGCATGCTGTCGCGAAACCACTTCAGGGAATACTTTTATATCCCTTTTAGAATAATGTGGCCTTTACTGTACTACCACTCGAGACGAGAGCCAATACTGCAAGAGCATTCTTCGTTTAATTCCAAATATACTTTTAATGAGTTCGAGTTAATTGTGCTGTTATTTCAGGATGAAGACAACTTGGCTCCAGGAAAAAGTCCCGAGACAACAAAGCTTAGGCGTGGTCGTTAGTTCGCGAGACGCAGTAATCTGGAAGGCAAATACTAATGTACCCAGGATTCCTTTGGGGATAACAAGCCTAAATAATGTAGTAGGTACTTACTATGTTAATTTCCGTGACCTACGGAAATATGGAAGGTAGCGAAGCGCATTAATGATAATTTAGGGAAATATTTTAAAGTCTACATATTTTACGTGGAACATAAACAGACTCGTTAAAAATGATTTATGACGATTCCTGAGATTCTGGACATAACTCGACCACTCCAATTATTTTCAAGAAGAGCGCGAGGCGCGGAAACGTTTTGAATGAAACGTGCTCAGCGATAAACGGTTAAGTACGAGTCGTACCTACTTCATACCATTACCGTAACAAAATGTTTTAAAAACAATATTATGCAAACAATATTGACCTCTTTGTAACATAGAAAGTTTCTGAATGATAAACATTTTTGCGGTAATCCAACCGAGGGGAAAAATCCTGAGGCGAATGTGCGGATGCAACATTTTGCGGTGCGGTGTGTAGGGGTCGGTCAATCGGTTTCGATCGGAAAGTTTTTATCAAGTCGGCACTATAAAGATGAGAGGAAACGGGAGTGGTTTCGTTCAAAGTGCTTCCACCCAGCCGTGTAAAGCAGTGCAAAATGTAAAGCTAAAACGCAAACTCAAGTTGCTGAAATCACACACAAAAATAACTGCTACATAAAACTGGCAGTTGCCGACTACATTGTATTGTATGATGCCATTGACGAAATTCGCAGGATGTGGGGGACATATTGACTTTATTAAATTGCCTGCAATTGTTTATTGTAACTGAAATATCTTGAACACAAATCTTCTGGGGAAAGGAACTCTAGATGTAACAATCGGAATAATTTAGTTAACTTTGAAAAATTTAAGCTATTTGTAATACTAATAGATGAGTAAATAAAACCACTCAGCCACTTGGTAAGTTTTTGTTTATTTGACAGCTTAGTGACTTTTAGCTGAGTCGTTAATGTAAATGAAATTGTTAATACTAGACTAGGTAGAAACAAACAGCATGTAGTTGCAGAAGAAGCAAAAACAAAGTTGCTAAATTAGGAGGTAGCAAAACTATAAACAATGCAAAGAAAACATATTCTAGGAAATGTAATGTGAACGAAATAGAATATAATAACGTAGAGAAGAATTTAATATTACATAAATGATTGACATACTTACCAGTAAACACGAACTTTGGGCTTTGTACGAATAAAAAAGGTGCTCGGAAATCTTCTAAGGAGTAAAAGTAAAATTGTAAAAATTGACCCAGTTTAAGAACAATTCCTTTAGGCATTTGCTTTTGTAAAACTTTACAAACACGCTTCGTCATTATAATATAAAAGCGAATTTGGGTAATTTTTGTCGCTAGGCATCAGCCTAATATTCCCCGTTCATTTGAGAACGTTCAAGACGTTATTAATTAGATGTAGGATCGTAAATCTGGAGCAAAATGATACTGATATTTTTGTAAAATGTCTCTTGGATACAGCCACTTTCTATTTCAAGTTTGTAAGCATGTTAGCGGCAGGCAACCACTCTGGCAGCTTACCCTTGGGTTGTGAGGGGACCGACTAAGAGGGTTACCACAATGGATCCTTTCCCCCGACAAAATCTCGTCTGAGTTTATATACAGAGTGTATAGAGTTTGTGTTCAATACCTCGCTGTAGACTTAAGTTCTACGTCATAATAGGAAATATGTAAATTATTTCAATACGACAATGTACTTAGCGTACTACATGGTAACAATCAAAATTAAACAAGCATCTAGAATTCTAAACTGATAGAGTTATAAACATGCGACAACATTTACAAATTTCGGCAAATATTTGCTCAGTAATCAGAGGGTCGTAATTTTAAGAACGTTCACAGTCTGATCTCATTATCAATCTGTCAAAAATACCTTTAATTTCCCTACATTTTTGACAAGTTTTTGACATTGATTGTCGCTGAGATGAGATTGCGACTAGATTTTGAACGTTTTAAATTACGAGAATTTGCCTTCTAGTATTCAGCTGGTATAATACTGGTGTTCAGCTGCAGCCGGTTAGACTGGACGCCAACATAGTTGGGAAAAGGCTACTCAGATGATGATTTTCTCAGTAATCTCTGTTGGTTCTGGTTACAATGATATTTGCCATCATTACTCGTTACTTCGTTTAAATAAGAAAAATTGAAAAGAACCAGACCCTTCTTGAGGGGTGAGTACATGCGATCGAAAATCGTTCAAAGCTGAGGATCCCTTCGTGTTCGGGTTTTGGGGTGCAAATATTATAAAACATTCTATCAAACTTCTCGTTTCGATAATTAAATGTCTTCAGGGCTGAAGGAGAAAAGCAGGGTCTAAACAAGAATATAAGATGACAAGTACTTAATGCGCCCGCTGCCGCTGTCTCAATGGTTCCAAGTGCTTAAGGAACCCCATGTCCTGAGCTTGATTGTCAAGTGTAACGTATTGACTTTTTCATTGGCGGATAATTTGTTTATCAAGTTGACACACCACGTCAAATAACCGTGTTATAGTCACTTTATTATCTGTCAAAGAATGACAGTTGTGATTTGAATGTACGGCCAATTAAGTTAGTAGACAATTTGTAAAAAAAAAATATTACAGTCTTTACCTAATTTTGTACATACAATTAGGTAAAGTCAGAGTATTATGCAGTAACTGGGTTGTAGAGTTCAGGGGGCCTAAAAAGGCCACTTTAAGCAATACTCTAAAAGCTATTCATTTCCTGAATTCCCAGCAGATCAGACAAACATTGCCGCATGAAAAAAATAAAAATTAATTACTTAAGTAATTTTATCGGTAAATTTTTCATTACAGTTTTTATTAATAAAATTGTTTCTTTATTTTTTATATCTACAGTTTAAATGTTATTTATTTCATTGTGATATGAATTGCACACAGACCATATTATGAATTGTCAGTTTGTGACCATTTTACGATTTTTAATATGATTCATATTGTTATCCTATTATGATTCTGCCAAAGTGGCCTTTTTAGGCCCCCATATAGGCAGTCCTTCCAAGTAAAATACGGGTATTCAGCTGCATCCGGTTAAACTGGAAGCCGACCCTGACATAGTTGGAAAAAGGCTAGGCAGATGGTGATGAATTAGGTAAAGTCAGGGCATCCAATAAATTCTTTACTCAGCCCTTACACATGTCACACAATTTCATTGTTACTCTGTGGACATTCGAAATTACTCTTCCCTGTCTTTCAATAATCTAAGCATGTAATTCGAAGGATGTGTAGTAACTTTTCTGCATGGTATAAGTATCAGTATTTTACCCAACGTGCGCGGCGTCGTCAGGGGTATGAGAACGGCACTACATTCCGCATCGCGTATTTAGGTCAGCTGGTAATAAGGCTCGTCATAACGTGAATAATTCACCGTATCAGATTGAATTTCCTTCTGAAATGTTCTTTGCGTGCACGATGCTATCTGTTCAACTCAAGTCAGCTCTTTTTAATGATTATTACTAGGTAATAAATACTGGGGGAAGTGTTTTTGGCCATGAATTTATTTTTTCCCTATAGGTTGTGTTTTTTCCTTCAGTTTAATCTTATTAATCCTTTACTTGATTGTGTAAAAATCGCTTTACTTCAGGTTAAGTTACGATTAGAAACATAAAAAGAGCATTCGGAGACTTTGTTATAAAAGTTTTTTCGTAGGAAGCGATGAGCTTCGCGAAATCCGCCTCAAAGCTCTTCCGCCCCATTATTTTATAGATTCAGGAAAACGGAACAGGAAACAATAAAGTTGACAACCAGAAAAACAAAATACTGCTATGATGTCAGTGCGTTGTACTTGATAAGAGTTTGCAGTAGAAATCTTCATCAGCCTTCTATTTTAACTATTTCGGTGTTGGCTCCCAGCCTAACCAGAAAGCTGCAGTTATTACCAGGGAATGCAGTTATTCTTAGGTAATTACAGCTGTGAGAATTTGAGGTATTTGGCAGCCGAAGTTTGTCAAAAACTTATGTAGATGGACAGCTGTAATTACAATGTTGCAATTGGCAATCCTACCGTGTCCCGAAGGGAGCTCCGGGACACGGTAGGATTGCAAATTATTGCAACATATTCCCTTCAAAATTGCTCGTAAACCTACATAGGTAACAAATTCTCAGAACCAAATCATCTTTAGACTGGAAGGCGGACGCAGCGTCAGTCTGTCAGTCTATTTCGACAGCGGAAGTCACGTGGTGCACTTGCGCGTGTGTGCATCATAATATCATGATTCTCAGTATCCAGGCGCTATAAATATGCATGTATCTCTGCGTTCGTGTGTTTATAGTTCCACGTCCACGTCGGACGCCAGTCATCGATAGGAGCCCACCCAAGCGAGCATTGTGTGTGTGTAATCGCAAAGGGCAAAAAGGGGTATTGTTTCGAGCCGTGTGGGGTGCAAAAACTGTGCAGGTGACATTCTGATAAATTACCTAGCTTAAAAAAACACGATTCCCTTTTTTATAATATCACTCCTGACGTGTTTGGGTTCCGTACCCAAAGGGTGCCATCGAAACCTCTGTCAGCTAGCTGTATCTCATGAAGTCATGAACCGTAATATGTAGATAGTTGAAATTTTCATAGTGTGTGTTCTATTGCCGCAATAAAAATAAAATAAAGTTACAAATTACAGGAGATCTCCATAAAAGACAAGTGTTTAAAAAAATATTTATGTAGTTTTAAGTACGGAACTCTTAGTGTGGAAGTCCGACACGCACTTAGCCGGTTTTTTTCTGATTTCAGACGACGGATAAAAATCTTGGAAGCAATTGAAGTACGAAATCAATAGTTGTCAGTCTGCTAGAACATAGTTCAGTGGTTCGTCTAATAAATTGGCGGTTGGTAACGGCGGGAGGAAGTCGGGGTCGGGCGTTTTACGATTCAACTTAATTGAGTTTTCGAAAGAGGCTGTCACTCGCGTAGCTGGTTATTTGCAGAACACGATAGGTTTCCAGAGAGTTGTATTCCGTCCTCGACACATTAACGCCACATTTCACCAATTAAACTGAACGCGTTCAGCTCATCTAAACCGTTTTTAAGAGCTGTTAGTGTCAAAATTGTTGTGTTGTTGATGACACTGACAGCTCTTGAACGCGGTTTAGAAATAATGGTCGCGTTCAGTTTCAATGGTGATATCAGCACTAAGTCAGGTTAGATAGTCACCTTTGGCTTTATGACAATATTAAAATAGCACATCTATTTTCAGTGCGATGCTTTATAGTCTGATCGTAAATTATCGCTGCCGCACCTATGCCTTCAGTTTATGACAGTAAGTTTAAATATATTGTTGGCACACGTATACGTATACAACAAATGTTTATACGTTTTAGGTTTAGGTTTAATTATAAAGAAACTTTATTGAATGCGGCCACGCATTCAATAAAGTTTCTTTATAATTAAACCGTCGAGGTGAGACTAGATACATTTATAACACTAATTTAAGTAAGCTGCTCTGAAATGAGGAATTAATTAAGGCAGATTTCATTCAGGTTGTGAATAAATTTTAAATAAACTGGAGCAAAAAGCGGTTTCTATCTCTGGTAGAAATAATAACACAATGGAAGATGTAACTATTGTACGCTATGAATGCGAAGTTATCCGTCACTATTATCATCAACGATTCGGATGAGTTACTTATGAATAGGGCACACCCATATACAACAAGTAAACAATCCACGTCAACGTTTTATACGTTAACGTGGATCCTCCAAATAGCTAGAATATGTGAAGGTTTTAAACATAAATCTAAACTTTCCCGCTCCACTTCGCCCTCTCCGAGAAACCGCCGTTTTATAGCCTTTAAAGACGTATCTACTCGCCGTTTTATAGTTTTAGAAGAGAAAAGACAGAAGAAACTAACTAATCCCATGCTAAATTATGAAGGGTCTTTTACTTTTTTTGCCGTGAAATATCTGCACAGGGTAACGTAGAGCCATAAAAAAAGCAGGCCATATCGGCCCTTCCCTACAATAACACCGACCGTCTGAAACAATCGGTATATTATTTCAACAAACGCGATATTGCCGCGGCATGTCACTGTGCAAGTGACGAGAGAAGAGCACAAAGTTTTAACACAAAGTCGACTTTAGCTTTCAGTAAATTACAGACAAAGAGATTAAACTTCCCAAATAAGGCAAAATGTAAGGGAGCGCGCGAAGAATGTGGATGTATACTCGTACAGTGCCATTATGTCGAAACCGAAATGGAAGAGGCGGGGCTGAATTATAAGATGATTTGGATTCGGTGAATAATCTTACGACGTATTCTCTTAATGTCTAGGCATCCAGATTGTTATTTCCAGTAAAAGATTTTGGTGAGGAGTAAATATTTAAGTGAGATAAGTATTGCGTTCACTTACTTCGCTGAACAGTGGATAAACGCATGAAGATCCAAATGACGTCAACAAAATCCAGGTTAATAAAATGTTTGCTTGCTTGGAATCAATTGCATTACTAGTACAATCTAGCTAAAACTCCATTTTGCACTACAGCACTCACGAAACCATTCGAATCTGCAGGCCGATTATCTACTACATTTCTCGATTCACTCTACGTTGGTTCTATATAGTTTTGTTCAATAGTTTCTTCAGAAGGCTTTCATTTATGTGCACGAGTGTTTACAAGAGGTTTAAAGTGATATGGCGATCATTGTTCTGCGAAAAAGCGACTCAGCTTTCTAAGATACTATGCTACCACAGCAGAAAGATATGGCGGCATAAAATGAAACTGGAGCATCGTATAGTTACGTTGTCATAATAGGCGACATTGTCCTTCGGGCGTGCGCGCTTGTCGTTTAAGCCAGGCAAATCAGCGATATTGTTGCTATGTGTACGCAGCTCGCAGGGGCGGACCGCACGGCTGCACCAGACTGTGATTTACACGACACTGGCCCCAAAACACCTCTCCCTTTATGGCCAGACATTTCGGGGAACGGCGATTTATTTGTCTGGCTGTAGATAGATTGTTATCAACCAGCATTCAAGTTTTATTTGCATCCAAATTGATGTATGTATATTTAATGGTACGCGTCCGATATTAGTTAGATGAAATTGAAATAGCCTGCAGAAAACTCCAAAATGACGGTTTATTTGTCTGGCTGTAGGTGTAGGTTGATTGTTATCAACCAGCATTCAAGTTTTATTTGCATCCAAATTGACGTATGTATATATTTAATGCAATGCATCCGATGTTAGTTGGATGAAATTGAAATAGCTTGCAGAAAACTCCAAAATGAAGCGTGCACGTTAAAAGCGCTGAAATGGAAAAGCATTTCAAACGGATTTTTTAAGAACCGTGACAAAATATCGTGACCCTAGTTTATCAAGTTACTGATCTCACTAACTCGTACTTTTTTAAAGGAGTTTGGAAATAAAACTGAAAAAAAGGAAACGAAGTTTTATTATATTTCTCTTCTTTCACGCAAAGTTTCACCGAGAAAACATTTCAATGTCAAAGTAAATACCGCTTAATATGTAATACATTAGTGTGCAAATTGGGGAGGCATTTATGTATACCAGCACAATGCCTGTCTAGACGAAGCACTGAACCGAGCGTAACCTACCACCGACACTGATTTACATATAGATATCGGGATCACTTGGGACTCAGGGACACATGTCGCAAAATCCTATCAGATTATGCCCGTTAAATATACTTTTGTTACCTGTCACATATTATAAATGAAAAGATAATGGGAATATCTGAAATATTTGTAACAAAAACAGACGACAAAAGATAGAACATCGCGGCCAAGCGGCCATCCTACTGAAATATTTTTGATGACTCAATTGGGTTAAAACCTCAATTTGATCTAGTGGCTTTTCTTGGTATATTTACAAGTCGCATGTTGATGCCAATTTAAACGGATGGACAGCACAATCCTGCACTTAAACTTCATGTACTACTGTTACTACCTATATCATCAGACTTTCTGAATATCTGAAAACTAAAATTCAATAAACACTGAAATCCACTCTCAAAATATTTCTCGGTAATAATTTTGTAACACGGCAACACAAGTACTATTCGTGGAACTCCGCATGAGAATCCGAGCTGCATTTTGCACATTACGGGGATATTGCAGCGATACTGGACATTATAGTCAGACGCCGTTAAACTGATTTACGATAGTCTTTATTAAACGAAATCCAACATTTATGTTCTGGAATCATAAGCACTGGGTTTAATGCACCTTTTTATTAGGAGGCAGTAAAAAATGTAATAACTTAGTTGCATTTTCATGGAATGAAATGTTTTTCTTTATGGAAATTATGGTATACACGAAAGGGTGAGAAAATTCTAAGTATGAATTTTACTTGTCAGGTTTAATTGTTTCTGTCTGGTACACCAATTTAAACTTCACTCGTTTATTTATTCGGTTAGTAATTGTGGAAATTCGTTTCAGCAATTAGAATCCAGACAGAAAAAAACAAATAAGAAGGGCAGAATTCGGAAGAATGTGTAGTATAAGACCTACATTTAGAAGAATATAGAATTAGGTACATGAACTTAGAGGGTTGTTTTATGAATTTAATGATTATAATTCTGGTAATCATATTTTGTTCAACATACAATCTGACAGTGACTTGCAAATATCAAAAAACGTAAGGAAAACTGAACCACCCGGGGCTACCCTGGCACTTCCCTTCGCTAAGTAGTAAATGAAAGGAAGTAAGTATGAAGAAGAAGTAGTAATGAATTCAGTGCAGAGCATGCATGTTTGTATTTTGCTGATGCAGTCACAAGTCCTGCAGTTGAAAAACATAGTTGGCATGTAAGCAATGGGCTTGCCAATCTGCAGCTATTTATGTTCCATTGTGGCCCATATTAAAATGGAGCACACAGATGTGCGTAGTTAGTTTCAATTGATACCCACGAGGCTAACGTTTCGACTGGAACATGTGAATGATTTTATGAGGTTACAATTGTGAAAACATTATTGCTTAAATTGAATTTCAACTCCGAATCGCCGTGAAAATTAAATGATCAAGTTAATATTGCGTAGAAAGGCTAGGTAGCGGGCTCCAGACTTGATTTATTGATTCAGTAGAAATACTTCGGTGTCTGTGCGGGTCATTTGCTTCGGGTCTAAACCAAACTCCGTCGTATAGCGCCCTATCATTAGCGTCCGAGCCTGGCGGTGGCTTTAGATCCCAAAACCACAGCCGTAGTTCGAAAATATACTTAGGTCTGCTCTCAACGTTACCAACGCTTCTTTTTCGAACTAAATAGAAAATGACGCGAAAATTTTAACCTTTAGCAACTCAAACACTGCCTTTTAAATGTTCATAATGATTATATTCGGCTCTGAAGTGAAGTAAAGCGTAACAAAAGAGTACCGTTCAATAACACTTACTTGTTTAAATTAAAGCCGCAATGGACGGCGTTACAGGAACTTTTTTGACCTGAAAAGATAAAGAAAACGGTATTATGTAAATGAGATCTTTTTAGAAATTAACACGAGAATTTATAGCTGCCTTAGAGTGGAATTAATCTTGAGGTGCCCTTAATTTTAATTTATATAACGGAGAATGTTCATGAATACTTGAAAGTTTGATATCTCGCGATTTCACGGCTTTGGTGCTTATTTTTGTGAAAGACTTTTCAGGATTTCTGGGAACAAAAAAGCGAAGCGGTCTTAGACTTGCCAACTACTCAAACGTGCTCTTGAGAAAATACTAAATAATAGGGTGGTTATTTTTACTTTATGAGATCCTACGATGTTTTTCGTAATTCTAAAATTCATTTAACAGGTATTGTGTCATAGGACGTAGATACTCTCGTTGTGTTCGTAGTCTAACAAAACAAACCTTTGTTCAACACTGCAAATAGCATTTAGCACTGGTCCATGGCTTTATTACAAGTTTGTTGGACAGTCGACTTCTCGGTTCTACATCCGTTGCCTGCCAACTTTACCCCTAGCCTGACTCAATCCTGACCCAGTTCGGGATACAACAGCTACACTATGAATAAAATAATTGGAATATTGTTTCAGTTATGTATTTACTTTGTGAGAGGTGTAGTTTCTGTTAGTAACATACCAGTATGGTCGGAAAGCCTCGAATTGCATCATTTGCGTTCCATATTGAATGAATGATCGTCTTACATTTATTATGTCACGAAGCCTGTTTTGAAGGTACTTTATATACGAGATATTTCCCCCAATATGACCTTTACAAGTTGCGCGGGACGTTAAGCAACTGGTTTACTCTACTTTTTTGTCAACTTGGATGTTCGTTTTGAACGTAGACATCTCTGGAGCTTATGAATATCGTATTTACAATCGTGTGGGCAGACTAGGCAGTAGTGGACGCAAACGCATAACGACACACTGCGGTGACTAATCCGCTTGCCAAGCGAGATGATTATAACATTAATTTATAATTAACAATATGTGTCAAAGATCGTAACACCGTCAATCTATGCTAATGTAATAAAACTGAAGAGCTTGTTTGTTTGATAATTTTGATTGAACGCGCGAATCTGGAATTAGCAGGTCGGATTTGATAAATACTTTTTGCATTTGATAGCCCATTTTTTTAGGAAGGTTATAGGATATTAACATCACGACATCAGACCCTTAAGAGCCGAGCAAAAATAAAAGACGAATAGAACGCTAAGCGAAAACAAATTAATAGCGGCGGCGGCCGATGCGATGCGACGCGGTGGGTTACGGGCCGAGGGAGTTTTATAAAAATGTGGCTGTTATTTTAGTATACTACGAATTTACGACTTACACGAGAACAAAGTCACTGGCAGAAGCTAGTATAGGACAGATTCAGGTAAGGAAGCTATTGGAGCTTATAATGAATTCAGATCAGGTTCCGGCAGAAGTTCTGCTTTCGGCTTTCCTCGTCAGGTACAAAGAGAAGTAAAGATTTAGATTGTATTTCATTACAATAGACATTGGTAGGCACAGTCAAGGGACTGAAGATGAGCTCATTTGTATTCAGTTCGATAAAGGATGAATAATACAAGCGATCCATATAACTTTTATAGTATAACTTCAATTTAAGCTCGTGGTAGAATGATGTCATCTGGACAAATAGGGTGAGAATTAGATAATCATAGCGGCATTAACTATTGTCATTGTGTTATCCACTATAATATATTATAGGTTGCTAGCTTTTGCCAGCGGCTTCGCCCGCGTGGAGGTTGAAAATTATCCCACGGGAACGTATTACCGGGATAAAAAGTATCCTATGTGTTAATCCAGGTTATAAACTATCCGTGTGCCAAAATTCATCCAAATCAGTTAAGCAGTTTTTGCGTGAAAGAGTAACAAACATCCATCCATCCATCCTTAAAAACTTTCGCATTTATAAGGCTGCTTTTCCACCAGATATGTGCTATGCAGCTATGCTGCGAGGATGTGAAAGCTAAGCTACGAAACTGTGCGACCGTTTCCACTAATGCTAAGCTGTGTAGCGGAGCGAGTAAGATTTGCTATGAAGATGCACTGCCGCGAGGTAGCTGTGCGAGGAAGATGCTCAACTTGAGCAATGCGATGCATCGATAGTAGGGAAAGCACGGGGAGTACTCTGCTCTGCACATAGCTACACCACTTGCGCATCCATAGCACGCATCCTTCCGTATAAAAACATAGCTTAGTTGAATCCGTTTCCACCAGTGCTATGCTGTGTGAACCAATGAATATGATTGGTGGATAACAAACGCATCCATAGCAACGTAGCATAGCACATCTCTGGTGGAAAATCAGCCTAATATTAGTAGGATAGTAGGATTACCGAGCAGT
Source organism: Apamea sordens (assembly GCA_945859715.1). Taxonomy (NCBI): domain Eukaryota; kingdom Metazoa; phylum Arthropoda; class Insecta; order Lepidoptera; family Noctuidae; genus Apamea; species Apamea sordens. The sequence continues at coordinate 8,245,964 of OX244002.1, forward strand.
TGTGTCAATATTGGCATTACCTATGGTAATTCAAAAATATCTGTAATTATAACTTGGCAGCATTGTTCTAATTGACAATATCTATTTAAATGCCTTAAAACTATCATTACAGAGGGACAATTCTCGTAATTTTAAGAACGTTCACAGTCTGAAGGCCAGTTGTCGTAGATCTGAGGGGCAATTCTCGTAATTTTAAGAATGTTCACAGTTTGATCTCAGTCTCAATCTGTCAAAAATAGCACTAATTTCCCTTCATTATGACAAGTTTTTGACATTTATTTTGTTTGTCGCCGAGATGAGACTGCGACTAGATTTTGAACGTTTTAAATTACAGAGAAATGACTTTCAGGTCTTAACCTAATGCGAAAGCCAAGTCACACACACAAAATTAAAATTAAAGCACAAAATAATCTCAAGTTTATAGTAAGTTTACTTTTCTTTATCTTTTACGTGTCGCTGGCACGATAGTTATAAAAATCTTGATGGCCCAATACTTCGCCAGTTCCACGGCATTTTCTTTATTCTCTCTTTTCTTATCGGTGGCAGTGCAGAGGTCACTTTGGCTGCATGTTTTTGGGCACAAACGGCAGGATAGGAGGTGGAGCATAGTTTGTGACTCAGCTCCACATGACCCTACTGCCGTTCCATCAAGGTAGCCCCACTTTACGAGGATCGACTTGCATCTTTCCACTTGGGTAATGGTTACGAACACGGTTCAGGGACTTCCAAGTGGACCACAGTTACACCCTTTAGTTTTCAAAACATAGAATATTATAGAAAATGTTAAAGCCCTGTTGGATAAATCGCAATTCGCGATGCAGCTATATTTCATAAACATTGTAAATCTTATTCGGACAGAACGAGCCAAAGTATTATGATTTTACTATACATCGAAGATTTACTGTGAAATGTTTTCTTTATGAGCTTCAGCCAGTGCACATACCACGGAGAATTAATATTTAAGGTAGACAGCGAAATGCGATATGGAACTGAAAACAACAGACCCAATTTGAAACAATTCTATTGAAAAAATAAAAGGAGAAATAAGTTAAGGTGGATGCGCTAAGGTAGCCCAAATTATTTACTTTAATTTTTTGCAATTTGCAGGTCAGTACCAGGTTGTATGTTGATTAAGAAAATATATTCGTGACCGTAACAAATATGGCTTTACAGAATTATAATAATTACAATCAGCAATACAACTCCTTCAATTAGAATTGGTCTCAAATGTCATGATTTCATGACAAGTCATTCAATAGGGTAATATGAACTTATAGGCTTCTTCTGGGCAAGCTCGTTCCACCGTAGATCTCATCCCTGCCTCTGGGCTGGATTGAGGTCAAGAGTGAGCCCATTGTCAATAAAAAAAAAAAAAAAAAATGAACAACTTACGAGGTGTACATATGATTTTTATGATTAAAATTCTATAAATAAATATTTTTTATGGCAGCGAATCATCATCATAATCAACATAAGCTAATACTGACCGGCAAATTGCAAAAAACGTACCTAATAAAATTTGTATTTCGCGGGCTAAAGCTTCGGGGTGGCCGAAGCTTTCGCCTTAATATTGGATGTCATAAACAGGAGGTAGTAACAAATTAACAGTGTGCAGCCATGTGCATGTGCAAAACGATTGGTGTGTAACCGTCCGCTTATCGGCGCCGCCCGCACCGCGACTACCATTTAAAATCTCTTCGCATATTCATTCCGAAAACTTTTGCAATTCCCTTTGGTTTGCAGCGCCTCTAAATTTATGTAAAGCGCTTTTTGCTTCTACGTTTACTGTAAACAGCCGTTATATACTCTTTTGAACGAGTTAATTGCAAAATATTTCATTCCTGTGCTTTCGCTTTGGAGGGCCGCGGGCCTAGGTGCGAGCACGTTAACGTTATATTTGTAAAACCTCGAGATAAGTTTAATTCAAGGTTTATGATTCAGTATGAGCTCATGTCAGTTAGCATGCGTGAATCATTATTTGTATAACTACGCAATGGTGGTCTTTAGCAGATGCTTTCGACACAAGTTATGCATTACCGTGGAATAATAAGCTTTTGTGCGTCTTTCAGTATGAGTAGAGTACCTTGCTTATTAATAAACACTTGAGATGGGTACTATCTAAACATTTCGTAACTGTATTTCCCTGCTGGTTGCCGCTAGGCTCGTTTTATTTAGAGGAAACGACAGTGACAGATGAAAGTAATTGATGGTGCCGAAACCCCGAGTTTTTCTTCAATCTCCAATATCAGTTGTGTCGAAAGCTAAATTATGTATTTTAATTTCAAATGATTTACGTTTGCCGACAAAATTCAAAGATACAGCGGACCGATTCCATTTCAACGGTCTACACATTATTTAGTTGTTAGGTAATCTGTGGAACATTAATGTCAAAATAGTCAACAAAGGTTGACCGTCCCGCGTCGGTATAACGAAGTGTCACCAAATATTTGATACAATTTACGAGTGAACCGATAAATCCATACAACGTTTTAATTGGCTCGTAAATCGATAGCAGCTGTTACTGTGAGATAAATATAAGGGCCAATTTAAAAGAAATTAATAATACGGGTAGTGCAGTAGGTATGTGTAAACGGTCGTTTAGATTCAGTTTATTGGTACCTACTTCACATTAATTATAAGGTATGACTCAATTATTTTCTAGCGATACTCCCCGTTCAGGAGTACCGGTAGACTGACTAAATTTGACGGCTATAATATCCAATTTTCACCTCGTTTATTGGGGTCATAGAGTAATATAAGTAAAACACGTTTCTACAGTCGATGGCTACCACTTTTACTTTCGAATGGCCAGGCACTGCACTTGATTTTATTATAAAACTTACAGTTTAATGGCGCCATGTATAAAAGGGGGAACTATCGGTTATTTATATCAATGGAGAGAAACGGTAATGCAACACTGTTATAAAACAAGTTCAGCAGACCGTAGATAATTACAAATGGGCGGCCCAAATTAATATATTACCGATGGATGTTGCGACACCGTCGAATGTCGATACTCTGTGACACTGCGCAGAGATGGTGTGCAGTCATGGAGGCAGGGCAGTGATGTCATCTGGGCCGCCGGTCAATTGTCGCCGTGCCATCGCTTGCGCAACCTTTGTGGGCTCGTTTTATGGAAATGTAAATTACCCAGTGCCGGTGATAATGATGCAGTACAAACACTGCATTTCTATAAAAGCATATAAATATTTGTGTTCGTAATTGTAAAGGTACGGATAAGCGATAGTGATAAACGGGTATTGGTAGCGAAGAATGGATGCGGTAAACATTGCCACATTACTACTAGACGCTTACACTGTGTGCGTAAGCGCCCACGTTATTTCATTATTCGATTCACGAGTATCGTGCGTTAGAGCAAGCAACAAAAAACATGACTGCTTTGGCAGCTCGGTTTCCAGGAGGTCGATCCCCGCTTATCGGTTAGGTAAAAGGGAAATTGATACCGAATATAAACTCGCCGTTGTGAATCAGTACGTTCAAGCGCGTATTTCGCACAAGTGATATATGAGATTTTCGTCAATGTCGACGTGAGCAAGAACACTAGCTCAAGTAACAAGATCTCAGCTTAAAATTACGCGCGTGTTGATTGTCGGCTTGATTGACAGAATGAGAATGAGTGCGAGGGAAATAGCGCTGCGTTGTAGTGAAATTGAGACAAAGACTTATTTCATGTATATTACCTCGTCCGCAAAAACTGACATTGACTGGCTGTTATTTGAGCCTCTAGGCGATATCGAGTTTCACCCTCAAATAGGCACAATAATGAACGACTGTTTACAAAAGCCGTGCTCTATTTGCATTGAAACGACATGCTATTCGACAAGCTAAATGAACTGAGTTAAACCGGGAACATTCAGTGTGTAGGAGCAATTTCGATTACAATAAATGTATTCCAATCAAAGAAACTCAATTACGGCTAAACGCCACAAGGCCGGTGTCATCTCCGTATCTAAATTGTGGAGCTAATCCTGTCTTGCCAGGCGGTCTGTGGGCGCGGTTCTACGCGCCGGTGGTTCCTGGCAAATTAATCGGTGTGACTGAACTGTCATGCACTCGACTCGACTCGCGATTCGTCATAAGCTCCGCACTAACCCGACTGGCCGCGCTTTACTGGTACTTCGACCTGTTTTGGTTGCATGCTTTGTTAAAACGTAAACTCGATTCGATAAGGTTGTTCTGTTAATCTGTTTGCTCTTTGATCGCTAGCCTGGAGCATTTAAAAGGTTGGTTTATTTATGCCCTTTGTATGTACTTAAAGCTTAGATATAAAGGGTGTCCGGTAATTAATGGATAACCTCTAAGGGGTCATTGTACTTATCATTATGAACAACTTTTACTACGGTAACAAACATGAAATCGCGAAAAAAAATCAGCGGTTCGCTACATTTACTTATGTTCGCATAACTCGTCAAAATGTAGGAAACAGCTGGTTCTTTTTTCACGATTTCAGGTTTGGCCCATTAATTACCGAACACACTGTATATGCGAATTATGTATGTCTAGCACAACCTTCAATTAAGAGAACTTAATGATTACGACACGAGAAACTGTCTAGATGTAATGTTGGAACGGTAAGGCACAAGAAACTTCGCAGTAACGAGGGTGAGATAACAAATGTTGTTTTCTCTTGTTCAAGGGGATAAAGTTTTTATTAAATATTCATTGCTCCCGTTGTTCGTGATAATTCTTATTGAGGATTTCGTTTAAAAACTCGACCCTTGTTTTCTCAACGTACATTAAAGTCTTATAACTGGTAAAATGATGCGGAAGGTCTGTTTGTGCCATTTTGTCCATTTCTGCTTTGGCCAAAGAAGCTCCAGGTCCAAATAGTACCTAGTAGTTGAACCTCAAATAAAATCAGCTTATATTCAGGAATTTACATCAACCAAAGTAAACAGAAGTCCATCCGATCTATTCTGTGGAAATGTCACCGTGAAAAATTAGGCGATGTGAGCTTAAGTGAGCTGTCAATAGTGTCAATCTTTAGCATTTATAGGTGAAATGACAGCTAACTTAACGCTCACATCATCTAAGTTTTCACTGTAAGAAGTTTTACGGAGTAGACCGGCTGACAATATATTTTGAAGATATGCCAAGGAGAGCGGGGTGAGCCTTGTTCACCGCGACCACATCTCGAACATCGGTTCCCCATATCAACATCGGTTTCTATGAAATATTTTTTGAGACTGCATATCTCGCGATTGTATAGGGCCGAAGCGTTTAATACTTTCGCGGGATATACAGCCTCATTACCGATGACCGAGTATGTTTTACAGTCCGCAAGTGACAAAATAACTACTTCTATCGATGTTAACAAAACAAAAGCTCATCTATAACATGACATGACACCGGAATATAGTTCACCAGTTCACATAACATAGATCATGTACAGTCACGAGCAAAAGTATGTATACACTCGGCTTTATTCAAAAGCGATTTACTCCATTATTTTGGAATGAAATTTTATGTTGTTACGAACATAGCATTTGCGAACCCATAGGTCTGTAATATGTCGTATTTCAACGTTGCATTCGTTATTTCACGAAAAAATCGAAATTGAAAGTTGCCAAGTGTTGACATATTGGTGCTCGTGACTGTACACAGTTCACTAGACACGGCAACGGCCGATTAACACTCATTACTAAGACTATTACTAAAGCGCATAGCGAATGCTATAGGTACTACAGCCCTATATTAGATAATGGCGCTTCCAGTTCAGTCGGGTTAATAGGATTAGTGCGTGCTATTTTCCATTGGATGTATCAATGAATTAGTTGACTTAATTAATTGTTGTTATGTGGGTATTGTAATGTGGTTTTAAAGGTTGGGCGTGATGGTTTTATGTTACAAATAATATTTTTTAACATTAAATTTTCATTCATCTCATCATCATCTGCCTAGCCTTTTCCCAACTATGTAGGGGTCGGCTTCCAATCTAACCGGATGCAGCTGAATACTAGTATTTTACATGGAGCGAGTGCCTAAACTTACCTCCACAACCCAATTACGAGGTAACACGATATCCCTTGGTAAGACTGGTTGTCAGCCTTTCGGGCTTCTGACGACCCGTATCGACTGTCAAAGATCCACGAATGACAGCCGGAACTAACGGCTTCACGTGCTTTCCGAGGCACGGAGGGGTCTTGGTTTATGAAGATGGTTACCCATCCACGGACCAACCGCGGCAAGCGTAACTTACTTGATCGATTGACCCATGCGGCTGTTATTCCTTAGCCACAAATTTTCATTCATCTATAGGGTCAAATAAAATTAGCTAGTGAAACTCCGCAGACATGTAGGGTATTGATATCGAAACAAAATACTTAAAACAAAAAAAAAAAAGTTTTTATAAACTCATGCGTGAAGTAAATCATCATTTTTTTTTTTCGTTTTATCACGTTTAGTTTTCCATACCCATCACGCTTGCGGAGTTTCGCTAGCTAATTGAACTTGACCCTGTGTAGGGCAAGCAAAGAAAGAAAACTTTAGAAATAAAATCATGAGCCTAATCATAATTAGTGTGTCGTCATAATAAATCCTAAGTAAAACAATTCGTTTAAGTAATTAGGCCCCTATTCCCCTAACTCTAGTAATAGTATAAGTTAATTAAATTCCGTAAAACTTGAGACTATTTGCCGACCCAAGGCTACTTAGAAAAGGGATAACATTTAATAAGAAAATATATTCCCATAGGATCTTAACAATTCGTCAGTTTCCCTACAAAAGCCAATCATAATTATACAGAAAAATCAATCACTCAAATTGTTACCAAGCAATTTAATTCATAACTGATTAATTAGTCTCAACCTGCTGGCTGTGGGTGAATGGGAGTCGGGCCTCTGGCTTCAGGCGCTACCGTCACCGACTATAGGCACTACCTATGCTAGGTGACACCACATTCCGGCTCGCTACATGTTTGCGTCTGGGCGCTCCTTGCGGAGCTCCACATCGCTGTCAATGCGGTGAAGCAGTCGACTGCGGACACCATGGCCTATCCTGCAGCAAGAGCGCTGGACGGATGGCAAGGCACGCCAGCATTAACGACATCATCCGTCGAGCTCTTGTCTCCGCCGGGGTGCCAGCTGTTTTAGAACCCAATGACTTCACGCACGCTTGGCACGCGACGATGGAAAGAGGCCCGATGGAATGGCCATAATGCCTTGGAAGTTGGGTAGGCCTTTGGTGTGGGATGCAACCTGTGTCGACACCCTCGCGCCATCCCATCTTCCTAGCACGGTGGGTTGTGCTGCATCTTCCTAGCACGGTGGGTTGTGCTGGGGCGGTTGCTGTCCACATCACCACAGTACAATTTACATACAGGATTCTTTAACAGTAAGGGCCAGTTGCACCACGTTTAACGCTAAATTAATTTAAAACATCATTCTATTCAAACATCAAACGGCGCCAATATAACAACCTTATTGGGAGCTATATGTTTGAGCCATTTGGGGTTATAGCACTAGGGCTTTGGGGTCCGAGTGCTCATCGAATTTTTCGGGACATCGCCAAGCGGTTGGTTGACTCTTCACGTGACCAGAAGGCTAAAATTTTTAGCCCAAAGAATCAGCATTGCCATCCAACGTAGTAATGCTGCCAGCCTTTTGGGCACTTATCCCATTGACAGAGAAGCGGATGAATTTTTTGATGCCCAATGAGCCTCCTGTCTTTTTCTATATTTTTTCGTATTATATGTATACTTGTATATAATTGTATAATTATATATTTTAGCGTTAGCTTGTAAAAATAGTAATTAATCAGTGTATGTTAAATAAATAATAAAAAGTCTTAACAGGTAATTTGTTTAACAGGTAATTTGTAGAACACAATTAAATTGTCGTTCTCGTTTTAAACCACGCACTGATTCTCATCATCGATTAACTACTCGTAAGTTGGTTATTTCATTCACGGTAAGTAAAAAGTTGTAACATCAGACATGCGTGATCTAACAATGAAAATAAACACCGACAAATGGACATACATTATTAACAAGGTATTAATGCCCCTGGATAACGACTGACGACTTCTTTGAAGTTATCAGTATAATGTGAGGTGACTGACATACGCCCCTGCGTTTAACGTGGGGGAACAACTCTAGTTCTCGGGTACTAGAGCTGCGCGAAATACGAGTATAATCTTTTCGTTGGTCTCGCTGTGAAATTTTGCATGTTCACTGTCGGATTCATCATGCATAATCAGCCTATATTGTTCCCACTGCTGGGACACAGGCCTCCTCTCAGTGAGAGGGAGTGGGCCGTAATCTAGCATGCGGGCCCAGTGCGGGTTGGTAGGTGTCACATGTCTTCGATTTTTTAGTTCTAGAATATGCCGGTTTGCTCACGATGTTTTCCTTCGCCGTTTTGAGAGCAGTGGTGATGAAATTATTTATTTATACAAAATTAATCGCCTACCTGGGTTTGATCCGACGACCGTCGCGGCTGTTACCACTGGGCCACCATTGCTCACTACAGGCTAACGACTTCTTCTTTGAAGTTATCAGCATAATGTGAAAGGTGACTGACATACGCCCCTGCGATCAACGTGGGGGAATAACTCGTTCTCGGATACCAGAGCTGCGCCAATTACGAGTACAATCTTTTCGTTGGTCTCGCTGTGAATTTTTGCGTGTACATTGTGAGATTACTGGGTCTAGAATCGTCAGGGGATATAAAAAGGACGTAAAAGGTCGACTGAAAGTTTGCTTGACAAAGATCTGAATTTTCTAACGGATTTTAACCGTAAGCTCATTGGGCCTTGAAGGTAAATACTTGTACAAATAAAGCCGAGTCTAGAGCAAGACAGTTCAATCCCTCTGTGAACAAGTTGTTAGGCATTAAGCCGAGAATTTCTCGGCTGCGTAATTAGTATGTTCGCCCCACACACAGCGCTGTAATGCGTTTTATGTACTAACTAAATTGCCCTGAGGATAACACGGAGACACTGTAGACGAGACAGCCGTATTCATTAAAACTCTTCATAATACCCCGCTAAGACCGTTTTGAACTCACAGAATGTTTTAAAAGTTTTCATTTTTGTTCTTTTAAAATTTTGCAGACTGGAATAATTTTCCTTTGTGAAAAGTCAGCATTGTAGTAGTGGCTAACGAAACAACCAATTAAAATAATAAACACGGCTCAATTAAATCGTTGTTACGGATGCTGGTTGCTGACGCAGATGGAAATGCTTTTGTTAGGTACCTAAAAGTGCTAGAAACAAACGAACGGTTTAAATCGCGGGTATTGATAAAATATAACTGGCTGATAGGCACGTTTTAGCGTCATGCGTGTAAAAGTAGCAATTGCATGTTTGATTATCGTTGATTACCGACAATTAAACATGATTAACAATTAGAAATGTACAGAGATTATGCCATTTGTATTTGTTTAAAACAGTGTTGCACGATGCTCAGAACTCGTCATCTATCTCCAGATAAGAGAAGGTATGAGTAACAAACTAACAACAGTATGTGAATCTTTCATTCTGCGTATAGGCGTGAACCGTGAACTTACTGGTAATCTATGACGGCCCTCAGATCGGCTACCGATAACCGTTTAAATCATTGTCGATAAACAAATTCCGAAGAAAACGTAGAATCTGGTATACCGTGTTTAGACCATGAATAAACAAACAAGGCCACCTGCTCCGAAATAAAGTAGGATATGCCGGCCGGTCACAATCGATACAGAGATGCGAGGTGCGTAGAGCGTACGATGTTACCCACATTCTACCTTCTACGTCCGCAGTCCGTTCTCGTGATCTCTATCGATTTCATGCCCAAACTGATTGACTTAACGTGACGTTGCCGCGCTGGCGGAAAAAACATACTCGAGTTGTGTAGGGTCACAACTGTCAGATTTCATGCGACAGCTGAATGATCGTCCCGAATTGGGCGACGACGAAGAGTTTTCGGGAAAAATATTATTTGTTTTCCGATTACGAATTAAGCTAGGCTAAAAAACATTTTCATGTAAAAGTGTAGATTAAAGACTCAGTTTGTCTTTATTCTTCACTAGTTTCTGCCGGCGAGTACGTCAGAGTGTTTCTCGTTCCCCCGACCCATCCAGTCGCATCGCATCGCATCGCCTGCCCGAGCTATTACTAACGTTTTTGCTTAACGTTCTTTGTGACTTAGTTCTTATTGCTCGGGTCCTGAGAGTCGTAGCGTGATGTTAAATAGCCTATAGCTCAAGAATTGGGCTATCAAAAGATTTTTTTTTCTAATTCGACTTGTTCCAGAGATTAGCGCGTTCAAACAAACTCATCAGCTTTATTATTAGTAAGATAAGATTACGGGATTGTGTAACGAGACACAAATGCAGCGCGTACGGAGATAATATAATTTGGTACAACATCGTTATTTGATCAAAGTTTCCTTTCATCAATTGTCTCTTAGCTCGGCAGCTCGCAAGGCGCCCCTGGCTAAAGCTACGGGGGAGGATTATTGAAATTGGATAACAGGTTTGTTGCTTTTTGACAAAACATTCGCTAAATCTCATTCGATTTTCCAAAATTTCAAAGCAGTGTTTATATTTCAAAACATGAATTAGTTTTGAGCCATCTTATCTCTTACTGTAGTATCGTCACGGTCTCAAGTGAGAGGAATGCTCGTTATCGATAAGTGAAAACTACGAATATAATTTATCGATCTTTTTGCTTACTGCAATGGCAGGTTAATAACAGCTGTCACGGCTGATCTTTAAATTCAGAGACAAAGTGTGGTGACGCTAAAGATTAACTGTGCGGAACGTTCATTTGCGGCGGCTAAAGAAGAGGAACTCGACTATAAATTAAATAACGTTATTGCCCCAGTGTCATAGAAGAATGTCAATAAATTAAAGAGAACTGGTTTTTTGATCATGACTATTGCTTACTTCCTTACAGATGAGTCATAGCATTAAATCATGTATTACTTACAACAACTACACATCGTACCTCTATTCACTTTCTCAATAATAAATCTAATCATAATAAATTATTTCTGTTATACGATAAATTATTTAAAGAGTCATCAGATTAGCATAAGTATTGCATGTTCAGCAATCAGCCTGTTATGTTCCCACTGCTGGGACACAGGCCTGCTTTCTGTGAGAGGGAGTGGGACGTAATCTACCACGCGGGCCCAGTGCGGGTTAATGTTCGAATTTTCGGTTCTAGGACATGCCGGATTCCTCAGCACGATGTTTTCCTTCACCGTTTTGAGAGCAGTGGTGATTAAATAAATTACACAAAGTATAGCGTCTGCTTGGGTTTGAACCCATAACTCAAGTCATAAGTCACTCAGTCAGCTTCATCAGATTATAAATCCGATAAATCCTAAATATCCCAGAGATTTACCCAACATTATAAACAAAACACGGTGGAATATTAAACAAGTTACTAAGGTGGCAGTGGCAAGGGTGAAAATGTTCATCACGTAATTGTTATGAGACTGTAAAATTGAAAAGGAGATTGGGGATAGGAACCTCCGGAATACCCCCTAATGTAATTGGAAAGGATTGAATACAGTGCATTTCAGTAAACACGGGACTGATTGAGACCAGATTAATAGTTGATTAGAATGATAATGTAGTTGAGGAAGTGTTTGGGCTTCAGTAAAATGGTAATGCAAAGATGTCTGCATGGGCGAATAAGTTGCTAAGAGATTCCTGCGTAGGCAGTGGATGGTAAACGAAGTGGTTATTGTATAATTCTGCTCCTACACTATAATAGAATATAAATCAAAGTTATCATAACAATTACACAAAAGCTAGAGGATTGTGGAGGCTGATAGCACGTGCTTATCTTCCCTGTTCGTTAATCCGCCGCAGGAAGTTTGTGCTAAGCAGATTTTCCTGAAAATTTGGTAGTCTTAACCCGGATTAACATAGAGATTACTTTAGAAATTCACCTATATAAACCTTGGCTATAAGCTGGTGTAGCATGAAAGCAAGCTAGTGCTGTATAAGCATTTCCGTTGGAAATCCAAGGCAGAATTTCAGATACGACATAATAAAGATTTGACGGCGTGTAACAGGAATTGTGGCTGAACGTTCAAGTCGGCTGTGCGTGACGGAGTTGCGTGCCTTCTGCCGGTCGTCATAGCAACCAACAGTTTCTAACTACCAAGAAATCTACTAGCCAACGCCGGATGGACTTCTAGAGGGCAGTAAACTACACGCAGCATACGTTAACCTATAGTATAAATATTGTGGATGAGTCACGTTCTGTATAATGATTGTAGTTTCATATGCGAGGAGTAAGTTATGTGTTTCCTAATGTGACATAATCGTGCATAAAGGATGATATAATGCCACAGGCGTATCACAATACAGTAAGTCCAGGACAATAAGAAAAGGTATTATTATGACTTTTCTTATTTTCCTGCGGGGTACTTACTTGCGTAACTCACTAACAATAGTAATGGCTTTGATTTTGACAGTTCAACAACATTCGTTACGTTAATTACGTTGTTGACCGAAAAAAAAAATCGAACATAATGAAGCAATGGTTCAGCAATATCCTTTAAAATAATTGACTTCAAAAGATTGTGATTAAAAGTGTGTTATACAATTAGGCTTGGACTCTGGCTCCTATTCATATAACCCTTTCCTTATTCTGTTTTCTATTTACGCTTAGCTATGTATATTCCTTCTATATTTTGGAATTCTTATTGTCCTCCTCCAATCCTTACAGAACTGATAGAACTCCTGAAATGTTCAAAGATTTTCAACGGACGTGGGATATAAATGTTCGTAAAGGAAATTTTGGACATACCCATTTTATAAATGGCACGCTTTGAATTGACTGATCTTAATCCAAAGTGAACCCGAGGTGAATGCGCGTTCCCTCTCAATATATGAAATAGGGCCGCTCTCAATACGCGAATTTTATTAGGGTGGCGAATCAATAGTCCTTCACACATATTTCAACCCCTTTTTAAATGTTTATGACGGCAATAAATACTGTAACGCTAATAATGTGGCGTGTGATTGAAAAAAGTTCAATTATGGCGAAATTAAAAGCGTAACTAACTTTTCCCATAACTTTTTCGATTAAAGTCAAGCCAATAAAATTATCTTAATAGACATAAATAAATCTGTTCTGAATAACACACGTTTGAACAATTTATCAATGAAAGATAAGATAAAACTGCAGCCGTAGCTATCTATTGTAGTGTGAGTTGGTAACCTAAAAGTTTTACCTTGAACTGGTGTGCAACTTAGTTCCAAACGAAGAAAAAAAACACGGTGCGTCGAAATATTACAACTTGAGTTCACTTATCACAGCAACGTTCACACAAAATTAACTATTTGACAAGAAGACACTGTTTCTAACACTTCAATTGAACCATACCGAGTTACATGCAAAGATGAAAATAAAGAGAGCCGGGGCGTCGACCGACATCAACGACGCGAGACAACTGACTGGCTAACTGAGTACTGAACTACTGCACGCACGGAGAACCGCGGTGTCAGTGTGATCCCGCCCCTCGCACCGAACACACAGCTGAGCGCACCTTATCATCATAGATAATTCCACCGCACCGTGACAATTTTATCTGAAATATTCTTAAACAAACATCCAGCTTTAGTCATCCTGACCAGCTGCATAGATTAACCATCAATACAATCGTCATTAGCAGTTTTCTTCTATTGACGATTCAATTTCTTAATGATAATTATTCAGTTTACTTGAAAGTAATTACGGAACCGGCTCATTACTCTTTGGAAATTCTAGGGAACTTAATTAGGTACGAAAATATATGAATGTGTACGGGTTGGTTTTGAGATTTTCGCGTAATGTATAAAACATGAATAAGTCACAAAAGCCGAAGAGAGTGATGAAAGGAAATTATTTAGTACACATGCTTCCCTTATAAGAATGAGGTTTATACAAAAGACAGAGTAACAATGATACTTCTTATGTAAAGTCTTTCTTCGTTCACTTGTACAACGTTTTCAAAGGTTTGGTCAGGAGTTTTTTGCCACAAGGCTATTCGGACCACACTATTTTATTTAGGACCGTGGTCGTTTTGGAATGTCATCAATCACTGACAAAGGAAAAAACTCAGACCTTTGCATAAAAATCGTATTCGATGTCGTTATGGCTTTACTTTTATTTCGAAACCGAGCGGTAAAATCCACATTAAAAACAGAGTTCGCCTTTGATGTAGCCATGTTACCCTGAAGGCAAATACAGTAAGTATAGGAATATTGTTTTATAATATTATGAGGAACCTTTTATATGGAATTGTCCAATTAGAAAAGATAATGTTATTACCTATTCAATGTTTTGTATACGCTGCGATAACATTCCAATTTATACTTTAAATATAAACTTATCGGAAAAATTGTACTGGTATAAAACACGTCTTCACAAACCTTTGGTACGACTAAATAAGTATGTACCCTGGGTACTAACCTACACGAATTAGTTACAAAGAGCAACGTAATTATATTGAACAAGATGCCGGAGGAGAAATTAAACCCAAAACGAGTAATAAAGTAATTTACGCAAAGAGTACAATGTAAAATTAATTACGGAGCACATTTTGCCCTTCAAAACATGGCGGTCTGAAAAATTGTAATGAAAGCCTGAATCACGACATTGAAATCGGAATCTCAATTTTCTTTGAATAGCAGGAAGCCAAAACAACACGCGAACATAAGCGTCGATCCAAATAATTGTTGCTTTAATAAGCTTTATGAGAATGATTGCCAATGAAACGATACGTAGAATCAATTAACGATAAAGGGAATTCCTTTGGTAAAAATGTGTGTAGATTTTAATTTATCTTTTTTTAGACAAAAAAGAAATAATAATAGGAACCGGATATCGTAAAAACTGGTAACACGGTAGGGTAATTAGCACGACGACATATCGATAAACACGGAAATGTAATAAGGCAGTAACGGAGTATAATGCATCAAGGGAAGGGCGTCTAACGTAAGTATAATATATTCTGCGCTTGTGATTACAGAAAATAACAAACGGGCCTCGGAGCCAGCTTTGAAGTGAAATTACACGGCGAGCCGGGGCGACGGAGCTTTTTCATTAACAACTTGGAAAATTTAGGCCAGAGGAGACAACGCAAACAAGACGTAGATACGGATGGTAATGCCTGTCAGACATCTTTGTAAACTGGATGATGTATTTTAAGCCTGACAATAATATTTTTGAACAATGGCAATAGGTCACTACAGTCTGCAGAGACGTATTTTCGTGAATATTTTCAAAAATATATATTATAATTATATATGTAGCATACTCGTATATACCATTTGGAAACATAAACCACCAATAGAAGGAATTTCCCATACAAGTAGAGCAAGCGAGGTGGAGACGTAAGGGCAACCCGTGCCCCTGACACTACTGTCATTACTGTCAATCAGTCCATCATTGTCCTGTGCCTAGGGCTTTAGCACATCCAAGCTGGTAAATTGGATGCTTCCTGTTATTCGTAGTTTGTCAGAGTTCTGGCACTTTGCGGTAGTTTTATTCTGCTGTTCCTACATTGTTTGCAATCTTGTAAAACCTCTTGAAACACTAGTATCCATTTATTTTTAAGAATCTTTCATAACAAAGTAGATGAAATACAGGCGACAGGAAATGGACCTGAACAGAATTTGCGGTAACTGTAAGTAAGGTCGACATTCGGGCAGTCTGTTCGCTACGCAATTCCCCATAATGTAAAGATTACACAATGAGCAGTACAATTGTAATGGATTTCCGCAAAGCTTTCGACAAAGACAGGTAAGCACTAATTTTGTGTTTTATTAGGGGAGCGCAACAGGTCGTAAATGTTGCGGTCACAACTGAAATTACATCGCTTTGTTTTCTTAATACGTAATCTAATAGTGTTCGGTCAGGACACGGAGTCGCGGAGGTAGTGCTTGATATGCTTTGGTGCCATATGCTGTCATGTTGTGAAACGTACTTATTATAAGTTATGAATTTCAATAATAAACTTGTATTAGAGAAGGAAGAAGAAAAACGTCTAACCATAGTTAAGACAAACGATGCCAAACCAGATCCAAAGCGTGGTTAAGTTGAAGCCGTATGTGAAGCAGATAAAGAGAAAGATTAATTCTGTGTAGAAGACTGATATTGAATTAATGATCGAACCATAATACTTGGCAATAAACTAAACAAGAAAGAGCCAAGGACGCGGAAGACCTATCGTATTTCAAAAGTTTCAAGTTACATAAGTATACATACATATATTGGATGAAAAGCATGAATAATAATCGAAAACTGCATGTCTCTTCCAACGTATTTACATAATATGAACAGATTTTGATACTGCGGTGAGTGCATATTGTTCGCTTGCTGACCGCAGTAACCGAATCTAGTACCTGTTTACTGGGTTTAGTACTAACGAGTTTCGTAATATCAAGTTAATCGTACAGCAGCCACAACCTACCTTTATTTTTGCACAATTATGTTTATTAATTAAATGACCTTTTCACACAGATGTTTCCGTTAATTTCCTTTTCTGTTTGTGATCTATACATATAATAAAATTGTAGAAAAGTGGTGTCTGTACAATGGAAATATATTAAAAAAAAGTAGCAGGGGTTGTTGTTATATCGATACCGAACCCGAAATTGTAATTATTATTTTTTTTGTCTGTTTGTTTGTGCACGCTAATATCAGAAACGGCCTATTTGATTTATATGCGGTTTTCACTAATATATTGTAGTAAGCTTCACTTAACAGTTAGTGTTTATTTCATGTCAATCGGTTCATAAATAAAAAAGTTATGTCAATTTAAAGAATCACGGCGAACATTTGTTAAGGTATTCTATCAGAGTACGTACAGGCCTCGCGCCTGTGCGTCTATGGCTATATAAAGCGCGCTGAGAGCAGCGCCGCTGCCCCCCATCAGAGCAGGAGTCCCTCAGGGCTCCGTACTCGCCCCTCTCTTATTTACGCTGTTCACTAGCGACAACCCTAAAGATGCTAAGTCCCAATTGGCTCTGTGCGCAGACGACACAGCCATCTATTACACTGGTCGCAGCCATATCCAACTACGACTTCGTCTCCAAACCGCAGTCAATAAGTTGGCTGCTTGGTTCAGGAAATGGCGAATCGAAGTCAACACCGATAAGAGTCAAGCGGTGCTCTATTCGAGACCCAGACGACAACCCACCCCCCCTCCACCAATCACCATGTTCGGCAAGCCGATCCCTTGGGAAAAGCGAGCCAAATACCTTTGTTTTATTCTTCTCCTTCTCCTCACCTTCTTAGAGCACATAAAGACGGTCCGTTCACGCGCCTCTTTCGCTCTAGGCTGCCTTCATTCCGTCCTCAATGAACGCAGCAAGCTGTCACTCAAGTGCAAAAAGCGCCTGTACACAGCATGCATCCGTCCCATAATGACTTACGCTTGCGTAGTCTTCGCTCACGCAAAGCCCCGTCACATCCATAGGATGCAAACCCTGCAGAACCGATTTTTCCGCAAGGCCACAAATTCCCCTTGGTTCGTTAGCAATGAGATCCTCCATGTTGATCTCAAGATCCCCACTATCCAGCAGTTCATGAAACGCCTCTCCAAGCGTTTCTTTGCCACAGCCGCTAATCACCCCAACCCTCTGGTGGTCGCGGCCGCCAACTACACCCCCTCCAAACTCAGTAAAATTCGCCGTCCAAGGCATGTTCTCGACGACCCCGATGACCCCATAACCCTCCTCCAGGAGAGCGATAGGGCAACCAGTACAGTATACAAACACAAATTACCGACATTCCGACCTCACCGCCGAGGTCCCTCGCGACGCCCCCAAGTAAATTCTCCCCCCTGACCCTTGCCCGCTGAAGTGCCAGCCCGCGTCGTAGCTGAGCCTGTAGCTTTAAATTCCCCGACTGAGACCTCTGAGTTTGTTTCGGCCTTTCCTCTCAGAGATAGTCCTAGGAAACGCCGCGCTCATCAAAGCATTAATACTACTAATTCGATCCAGCCTGTCCCCTTGCTGCCCTCTCCCAGCGACGCCCTAAGCCAAGGTTCGTACCCCACAGGGGGTGCCTTTAGCGTGCAGTCGCTTAGTCTAAGTCGCTTAGTTTATTCTAGATATAGCCCTGGCTGGAGGCTTTAGGAATTCCTTAGGCAACCACAGGATAGTAAGGTTAAGTAGTCACGGCCTCTCAAGGAAAAAAAAAACTGACTGCATATTTCATTTATTTATATTTTAGGGTTTGTAGGTTAAGTTCTTTTTCTTAATTTTCTTTAAAATAATTGTTTACGATAGTACGTGTTTACTAAATAACTGTGTGTTAAGTAGTAAGTACTATTTTATTGTAAGAATGCCTCGAAGAAGATCCAACCTCTCCCAATGTAGCAAAAATGCTAAAAGGATGAGATTAGTTCGATTACAGGAATCTGAAGAAGGTCGTGAGGCAAGGCTTTCTGCAACTCGGGAACATCAGGTTTCGTGCTGCAGAAACTTCGACTCAGCGAGAATCTCGACTGAGTTCAAATCGTTCTCGAATGATGACAACTCGAAATAGGGAAAACGGGGAACAACGAAAGGCACGTTTATCTGTCGATCGCGAAGCTCACGCGCTATCGCGTGAGTCTGAGACTTCTGCGAACCCCTAATGATTCTTAGAAATTTAGCCCCCCAAAACTTTGCAATGGTACCAGGTTAAAAGTGACAAATTTACAACGAAATCTGATAGAAGCAGAGATTTTAACAGGGTGTGGAAAAGGTGAAAGTGTTTTCATTCCTCAGATTCCTCTCATTCCAAACAATTTTCCATTTAGTTTTAAATGAGTCCAGTTTCCAGTCAGCCTATGTTTTGCGATGACAATTAATAAAGCAGATCTAAGTATCAGCTGTTTCTCGCACGGTCAGTTGTATGTGGTTCTGTCACGGGTTAGCAATCCTAGGAGCCTGTATGCTTTCATCCCCGATGGCCATACGTCAAATATCGTATACAGAGAAGCATTACTGTAAAGTAAATTTTTTGCTACCCAAACGACGGTATATGTAATTCAAAATATGCTGCCCGAAAAGTCACTATTCCACGCGGACGAAGTCGCGGGCACAGCTAGTAAGCAATAAATGAGACAAGTCATAACCATATAGCAACTGGGAATGAATTATCTATAACCAAAAAGTTTCGTTCAAGAATAACACAAGCGAAGTCAAACACTTTAAATATGCAAAGAGTCTACATAGCACCACCTCTAGTTACATTTAAAATAAGCTTTTTAAAATTTAAATCAACAATATTTCCGTCCAGGTGGTTGAGTAAATAGATAATTTCAGCAGGTCACTGGGAATCGGGTCTCGAGAGTTTACCGTTGGAATTAAATTATTCAAGTTTGTATGATAGACGGAGCCGGTCTGTTGAAATTCAGAGGATCCTACGGTAGGACACTCCAACGATGAGATTCAATTATGTGAATAATATTCGAGTTGACACGTCCGACAGAGGTTCGCAATCAACGAATATGGTAATAGAGAACGAAAGATAATTGTTCAAAGTTCGGAGCAAATGGAAAATGTTCATGACAACTATAACACATCAAAGCAAACCTTTTATTAATTCGTTGTTTAGGAGTTCAAAGCTTTATTAACTTCAATCGTAAATGGTACGGTGGCTATTTTCCAGCAAAAAGAAAACCAAAACAAAATCCTGACCAAAGCAGTAATATTTGTAGGAAATTAAATGCACGTGGACTAATTATGGCATTTAGGAAGTTTTTCAATTAGACGAAAAACGTCTGGAAACTTTATCAATTATCTACATATAATTGCAGACTAAGTAGTCGCTATTGGTTTCCTACTCGTCTGTATTTCTTTAATTACCATCTACCGTCTGTGTTACTGCTATTAAAGTTTTAATAGACTTTGTATTAATAACAGAAAGTTCTTTGCCGCAGGGTAAATCAATACTCGTGCGGCAACCAAAAGCGGACGGTCTCTACGTTACAAAGTAAGAATCCGTGGCCTTCCAAAATATTGTTAGCTTATTCCCAATTCAAATCAACGGCTACATTACCAGGAATCGGAAGTTTGAAATCATTATCGTTTGATATGAAAACAAACAGTTATTCACGTGTTGTTTTACGTTATAGCAGTTCTCAAATATTTCCCATTTCTACTCCTACACAAGAGCGAAACAGATAGATTTGAATAAAAAATCATGGTCCAAAACTGTATGCCATAAATTGTTCCGAACAATTGCAGATGGGGCACATTGTACTCAAACAATAGACAAACATGGACTCAGGCGGCGACCCTTGGCGGGATGAAACTGATTTATTATACTGCTGTAACGTTTGAAGGTAATGACGTTGGCGTTGCTAATATGAATGACCACATTAATAAAAGTGACAGTCCACTCATGCAATAAACGTATAAACATTTCATAAATGCGGACGTTGTATGTAGGCTCGGAATAAAACGTTTGAAAAACGATGAATGCATCTCCAAATGCAGATAGGAACAGGTCAACGTCTTGAAACAGAAATAGCCCGGTGCGGTCGGGCAGCCCTGGCCCATGTCTTTCATCGCGCTTACTTAGCAATTCGTTCCGACATCTCGTTAATATGTCAACAAGGTTATCAATAAACAATATCTATGGTATGGTCTCCCACTACTGTTTACTTCAAATATATTTAAATAGAATTATAATGAAGTTGTGTTTATTATCGGGTCAAGCATAATAGGAGGCGTAGGTCGTCAACCGAACAATGGCGACCTATTTTTTTACAAATGGCCACTAACAATCGAGTCGTCAACTCATTTGCCTCCAACAATATCTCGTTCACTTCACATTCCTTTCATAACTCGTCTGAAAGTCCATTTGTGAAATGAGACGTGGCCTACTGATGAAATTAATTTCAATTCAAGCGAATCTGAGTAGCTGAGTATCGTCGTTTTCTTTTTTTAGCTTTGTCAGATTTATCGTGATTTGTGGGCTTTGCAGACCATTATGAATTTAATATTTACGATGTTTAGTAACTGCTTTGTTGAAAAAGGTTGATTAAATGATATTTCATCATTAGCTAGTTTCTTTTTTCATCAACGAATTCCTATCACTCTTTTGTTTTTTTTCCCATTATTACGGTAATGTCCGTGTACGAGTCCATTAATATTGTTTTGTCGTTTCATGTCACCATGTGTTAAATCTTTTAGCGGCTCATGGAAGAACGAGTAACTTTCACTTATATAATTCACACAAGTTATAGTATCTTTTAAGGTAAGGAGAAATTAAGTTGGCTTAGCAGAATCCTCAACAATGTCTATACAGACGTATTAGCAGATTGAACCGCTCGTGTACCGTTCAATTTCCCTGGAGAGTATAGATGAGACACGATACACGACGCATCGTGAACCAATGTCGCGGGTTTAAATCGAGACAATGCTGTAAGCTCGATCCCTTTAGGGGAGCGCCCAAGCTCGTAAGTATTGAAGTTTAACGTTCGCTTTTTACGATCCTTCGCGTAGAAAAAATACGGATTTAAGTGTAGCCAAGTGTGGTCGTCTTTAGAAGGTAGTGCAGATTACTAAGAGTTTCGATCAAAAACTTGCTAAATTCTTTGTTCCGTAAAGAAGAATTAGGAACTAAGTTTCGAGGAGCAGATTCCCTGTATGTATAGTGTTATGTTATTATCAGAAAGGAATTTAATTATCAAAAAGAGATTGCTCTACTCTAAGTTAGAAGGGGGATTATTTGCTTATAAATGATGCGCATAGAAAAGAATGTGCGAAAAATGTTGTTCGGCCATGACATATATTTTCCTAGATAAGGTTAATCGGTGAATCGTCCTTCCAGTAGTGCAGTATTGAGAGCAATTTAATCACTATATGGTGTACATAAGGCGTAATAAATTAGGCTTATCTAGACAGTGTCTATATAGCTGCAATTCATCACTGTCTCACCACACGGGACTTCGGCGAGCATTAGCGAAAGTGAATTGATTGTCTGCGAGACAATCATTATCAAGCTAACTACGTTATCGTCTGCCACACGAGATGAGTGCACTTACATACTTACATAGTAGTCTGTCACAGAAACCCGATTGTTTTTGTTGTTTCAATTGTTCAAAGAAGTTATTAAACTCAGTATGACAACGACCTACAAGACGAGAAGTGATGCTAGAATCAAGAAAAATCAACCGGTAAGTGATTCGAAAAAGAAAATTCAATATTGTAAACAGCTACATGTTACTGCTCATCTTTCTATTGAATCAAAAGCAGAATCCACCTGAACATTAAAATCGATGACACATGTTATTCCCAGGTTTGCAGAAACGAAACGGAAGTGAATGTTCATGAATGACAAGTAGCTAGGTACTGTATAAGTTGTTTTGAATATGCTTACTAATGAGCAGAAAGCAGAACCATCAAGTAAAGTAGATCTGGCAGTGAGCCGGGCAGAAGCGAGGAAGAAGAACGATGCCTCATAAATTACAGAAGCTAAAACTAGTCTCACTGAATCAACAGATAAAAATATACACGAACCACTCTCACTACTCACACAAGTGGAAATACACTCAAGAGTGTAAGTAAGTACAGAGTAGGTACTATAACTATGTTGAGATGACATTTTAGTACGATGAAGTCAAAACACAAGCAAAGGATACAGAATTTTCGCAGACCCCGAGATTAGGGTCCCAGTAACAATGAGAACAATGGTCTAAGAAACATATCCAACTAACTTATGTAATCCAGTGCTCATATAAAACATACATCCTCTTCAATGGCTTGGGGACTTCTGAACGACTGTACTGAAATATTTAGAGAAAATAATATACGTACACGCGGGAGCATTGCTCGTTGTTCTACTTTGTTTATTGTTTCTAGAGAAAAACCGCCTGTGAGATATTATTTCTGGCTTTAGTTATGCTGTATTTGATTGCCTATAAAAAAACTTCTGTAGAAATTGACGGTGGCCATATTTCCGTCGAGTGGCGGTTCTCATTCGTCCGACAATATTCTGGTTTCAACGACCGTATGACTTTTTTAAAGTTTTTCTCACTAAACTGCCTAGGGCACTTTCATTCTCATCTCTTATATATTTCGTCTCCGAAAGACCCAAAGTCAACACAAACAGAGACCACGAAAACACGAAAAGATTATATCATAAAAGAAAACAGTTATTTGGCTCAATTTGAGGCGGGATCACTGCTGAATACAGGCTTAATAGCAGTACGAATATTGCATACGTTTATTTCCTTTATTACATCACACACAATAACATGAAATGCGAGAAACATCGTCGTACCCCCGACTGGATGCTTCGATGTTTTTGTGATATAGCTATATTGTACGTATGTATGTATAGTATATAATGGTATATAACAACAACATGCCGAGATTTAATTTTTACGTCAGTAATTATAAATTATTACCCGTTGTCTTCGTTAACTAATATTAACCAGATTTATAATCATGTTTTACTTTTTGCCCGGTAGCAAAGTAGCAGGACCTGTTTTCGTAACCTTTAATGTACGACATTATTTAGTGAATTTTCATCAATATAATCCAAAAAATAAAAATGTTTTATAACATACGAGAAAATTCTCTGACAGATTCCCTGTGTTATGTGCGTGTTTTAAAAAGGTTAAGGCTCCCAAAAAAGTAACAAAGAGGAAATCAATTTGCCTGTCTGTCTCAGCAAATTAAATTCTTTCTTTCCGGCGGCAAAGCTTTCGTTCGGGAGCACATGTGTGGGAAATTGTCACGTGACTTTAAGTAAAATGCGTAATTCCAACGAATACGGAGGGAGCGTGACACGTCCTGCGCCGTTCACCACCGCCTATTGTATGCAAATTAAAGTCGGGCGGGACATTTTCAAAACGATGACTCCAGGATTAGTATTCGCAGTTTCGCGTTCGCATAACGTTAGTTGGTTCTATTTGGATTAGGCGGCAAACGGTATTTTGCGAGTCACTGGCCGTGGTTGTTTTTTTTTTTTTTTTGTAAAATGCTAAGTTACGTCATAAAAGAATCTTCGTGGCTTAAACATGTCGCGTGGAATACAAACCTGATTGATCGAATAAATAAACAAACACGAACGTCAGTTTTTTGTTGCAGTTCCAACTATGTCAATGTAAAACTCGACGAAATATTATAATGTAATTATATCAAAGTTAATCCACTCGTGAAAATAGATTGTGATGGGACGTGTGTCAAAACAAAAGGCCGCTGATGAGTGGGACAGAGCATTGTTGCTGGGAATCTGGGCGTTGGAGCAATCACCGCGACCCAAATACCGGGCTCGGACCATTTTATGTTTCAACCCGTCATAGATTATCTCGACACCAATCAAAAGGATTACTAACGCAGAGTACTGTACAACTAATTAATGCAACTGTAGCGTCTAACGTTAGTAAGTTAACGTAACAAGAAACGCTAGTTGAATGTCAATGACCCCCGGCTCAGTTGCTCGCGATCAAATTGATTAAGCGATATTATGATACGAGTCTTCACGCGAGTCGATGCTCTTTAATTGGCTTTAATTGTTAACCATCGCACAGAAGCTTCTAACAATGCGTGCGTTTGTCAAACCACATTAGAATTCCCCATACGGTTGCGTGCGCTTTGTGTGACAAATTATTGAACTGCTTATTAATCCATCACTTATCAATCAAACGATTATAATGCTGCTATTGAGATTGATACTATGTATTATGTATTACTGATGTTTACGTACAAAGCAACTTGAAATAGCTAATGAGTCACACATTACCCGCGAATTCATTAAAGGATCAGCAGTGAAAATAACTTTGTTTCGTTCTGTTTCTGGATCAAAGTGGCATTGTGAACTAGAAATAGACGCTTGTCACTTGATCACTAACTAGTTAGAAAACCATTAAGTCATTCTTGCACTGTGACTCTTAACTTGAATAATGGATTAGAAAACAGAGGTAGAGGTAATAATATATTTTTATAGACCATCATAAATATCGGAATAGCAGTCGCTTCCTTATTGGGGTGACAATCCACAGGCGCCGACGACACCTAAAATGGATGAAGCAAGGGCTTTAACGAGAGCAACTCGCTCTAAGGAGCCTAGCCCTTTACTAATAAATACACATACGACTTTGATGCCGTCCCTTTCTGTCTCTTTGAAGTGTAAATGAGAAAACGAGACGTCAGATGACCAGCAATACAACTAGTTTATTAGTATCGAATGTAACACAAAGTTTGCCCAAGATTGCTGCAGTACAATTTAGCTATTTACCTTGCACGCATAGTTCCGTCCCAGTAGTTTGAGAGTAAGTGTAATAAAATTAACGGAGTGTGACTAACCTAACAGTTTTTGCTGTGAGATTCTCCAGCACCTCTAATACAGCTTCAAGTCAAGGCCATTTTTAAATGCTAATTAGTTGCAGTAACCAGTATTTTATCTGGCTTATTTATAGCTAAGCGGCACGCACTGCTGTCCTTATCGGGATGGACGAGTGCGGGTCGCAGGCGACTTGACTCAAGTTGACTCAACGCATCAATGTCAAGATGCGCTGTTTCTTATCCTGAGATGTAAGGACACTGATCTTCAGACTATCTATCTCACCATTTGTTTGGTTGACAACGTGACATGTTTGCAAAATGTGGTGTAATATTACACCGATATTTTTCGGGTTTTGTGAGCTCATCGTTGGATGTCTATGAGGTACGGGTCCGGACATTGACATCGATAAAATTTATTATAACAACTTCCTAAAATTGGGCTCCATTGTTACATTATAGAGGGACAGCTTAATGTACATGCACAAAGGCAGGTACACCTTCAGTACAGACAATGCATGAGCTTCCATCCATTTTTAATAGTATTGCAATTATGGCTGTTCATAATCGACACGACGCGTTTGCCTAACAAATTAAGGATTTGTATTGAAAATAAATTTTAATTTGCTACGAATTCAGTATCTCTTTCCGGCGCGAAGGAAGACGGACATTGATGGATTGACGTTTGTGGATCGAACTTTAGAATGGGCTGCGCGTGCGTTGATACTCTCGCATCCGGCGTCAAAGTGGCGCTCCTCTTGTTTGGCGAGGCCGGATGCCGCGGAATATACTTAAACATACTTGTTATGCATATATTTATTTTTAGTTTTAAGAAGAAGTATACACACATTGTTTTTGAACTAATGTATCTTAAATCTGAGATTAGTAGTTGGTTTAGTTACATTTATATAGGATTGGTCCCAGAAAACAGTAAATCCGAACGAACCTCACCTAACCCCGAGACATGACTGTAAGCTGATTTAATAAATTCTTACATAGTCTAACTATATAATAGATCCACTTTCATTTTAATAGCTTGTATACAAGTATGTATGTTCGATGATGGATGACGCAGTTCAATATGATGAGAACTAGGTTTCTAAGAAAAGTAAGCTATAAAAGGTCCTTGTAAGGCAATTACCTATTATTAAAGTCGAATGACATGGGCATAGCAGAATTCTAGGTAAAACAGCGGTCAATTTTACCCGTAGTTTACCACAAGAAATAATGGAGTACACACGGCTGCACATCAAGCTACGTTTTCCTCGCATTGTATAAGTTTTTCGTATAATCAGAAGTCAGCTTATACTGGTTATGCATACCCGTGCGTACGAAAGTCGCAAGTAAAGGTTAAAAAGTATAAAGAAAGGTACTTAATATAACTTATTAGGAAAGTGGGTTTATTATAAACAACAATAGGCTATTTGGGGCATTATAATGTGAATACAAAAGTGATTGAAGGGCTTATTTTCACAGTATTGATGGACATGGCTCTTTGTTCTTCCGTCTGTGTTCAAGATTCTGCGAACAATCCATTTTGATACATGACACAATTGTATGTATGTTATACCAAATTCAGTCCAGTACCATTCTGAGTTTTGGGCAGTTATGCTGAATAACACAAAAACAGTGACATCTACCAACCCGTACTGGGCCTGCGTGGTGTATTACGGCCCACTTCCTTTCACCAAGGAGGCCTGTGTCCCAGCAGTGGGAACATTATATGCTGATTATGATGATGCTGAATAAAGGACAGTTTATTTGAAACTACTATTTTGATAGGCATTGAACTTAAAATCGTTGAATGAAGTATTGACACAGATTCTATTGATCATATTCCATTTCTAAGTTTGATCAATATGATTTACTTAAAGCGAGAACTATTAGAAACTCCAAATGGTAACAACGGTACAAAAGAGGTCGGCAACAAAACTGAGGATAGTTTCCGAAACTTTGGTGCATATAAAAAGCTTTCAACGATTTTTCGTTGACGATTACCCCAAAATAAAATCTCAAACTTTGATCTCTATAGCGGATAAAGTCGGATGTAAAAGTATACAAGTTCGAGACAAGTAGTTTCCAAAACTCGCTAGTAAAGGCCCTGTTTAAAATACCAAGTACCAACTCATGAGTTGTAGTGTTTCCGATTTGTTTTAGGAGAAAAATTGGCGTGTAAAATTTTATGATCCAACTTTGAAACTTCGGTGAACGTATCGGTCGGGTCTTCTGTTGTGCGGTCGTTCCTTGCTAAATCTGTGCATTAAATATGAACAAGAGTTTTAATCGGATAAGTTTTTAAGGCTAAACAGACTAAAGAATTCATAAACCAGTTCTTTGTTCAGCAGTTTCCCTTAGGTTCCTTAAATATTGGGTCACACGAATATACAAATTTTGTTACAAAAACAATGTACTTAATTGCGACTACGGCGTGTTTCAGTTTGTGTATGTTTTGATAATTAAATCTAACAAAACATAGCCTTTTTGAACAATATACTATAATTATATGAGCTTTAATCACAAACAAAGAGGTATAATTTCTTTTAAATGAGATTAGTTTTGAACTAGAGTAGCTCAAAGCCCTAAAAGTTAATTATCTAAGCAATACACTTAAGAATATCGTTACTAATAAATGAAGATTTTTATCTGGCAATTAACTTTAAATTAGTAATAAAACGCTTTAGGAAACGATCAACTATGTGGGCTTATAAAAACACTAAACGTCCATGAATAAGTATTAATTAATGGTTTCTATTAGGGTAGGTATGTATATTAAGTTCTAGGCAAATATGCTTTAGTAAGAGCTAAGAGCCAACTTTGATTAAAACGGTTCTAATAAAGTTCTATGTAGAATATCGATCTTCGTGTTCGGAACTATAGAACTTCTCTAGTCGAATATAGGGCAGCTAAGTAGGGAATCATGAGAGCCGAATAGCAGCTATAAAAAAGCCACAATTACTTAAGATTATCGTAATGTTTCATTAATATACTTCTTGTAAAGCCTTGAGATTAAGTTAAGAGCATGAATGGTTTCAGTTTTTTTTATTTCACTCTCGGTTAGTCTACTCTGTAGTTTTTTTTTTAATGACTATGAAAACGGATAAAATTGCTGATAAAATTGTGGGTGCTGGAACTTTTATAAAACCAACATAGTAAACCTGCGGGGTAATTGCATAACACACTAACAGTAGGATAGGATTTAATTTTGACAGTTCAACAACATTAATTGCGTTATTTAGCAGTTTGCGTTGTTGAGCAGACAGTTATTCGAACATATGAAGCAATGGATTAGCAATATCGTTCAAAATGTTTCAGACTGTGATTGATAGTATGTTACGCAAATAGGGTGCGAGTTTTGGTCGATACCTACGGCAGATCAAAATTTACCGAAGCCAATTTTCGATACCCAAACTTCGCACTAGTGATGTGCAAATATTCGTTTAGCCAGAATAGCGAAGCGAAATTACTAAATTAGGCAAACATTGCTCACCGTATAAGTACCTACAGTAACTAGGGGTAAGAAAGAATACTCGTGGGATTTCGAAGGCCAACCTTGCGGTTTCGACTATGGTGGAAAACTTTAGACTATGGTTTACTTAAGGAAACTACAGGTATATACGTAACCGCTAGGGTCGTAAGTTGGGTTGAAATGGAGAGGCGATGGAGGAAGGCACCAAGTACAACAGTGACAGTTATATGTACGTCCTGGATCCGTTTGCCTCCGGCGATGTGTTCGGAACAATAACAAACGCATGGGAGATAATCAGAACGGTATAACTTGGCAACCCCGGCAGTTCATTCGCGTAGATGTTATACAATAGTCTCTCTGACCGTTTCCGGACACTACAGCATTTCTGATAGTAAGGGTTTCATATCGATTAGGGGAAAATAGCTACTGGTATTTTTTGTCTAATGGAATAATACGTTGACACTTGGTAGATGAAACTCGTTTAGTTTGGTGTTTACGATTATTTACCGAACGATACGGATAATCGTAATCGTTTCATCCTTTCTCTATAGGTACGTAGTTTTTATTTGTTTGTTTATCGATTAAAAGCTGGTGTTGTTGAAGGTAGCGCTGGGGCTCTGTCCCGCATAGATCACAGCATTATGTTGAGCGATGGCCGTTTTGCGTGGATTGATGTATAGTTTCCCACAACTTGTTCCTTTTTGTGTTTTTATTCGTTCTTTGCGTTATCACGTCATGTGTAGGTAGCGCAATTTAACGTTCTTCATACGTTACGCACGTGATGACGCAAAGAATTCAATATTATGAATTAATGCTCAAGAGTAGGTGTTAAATTAGCCTGTTAGGTAGATATTAAACACAACAATCAGCATTATTTATTCTGAGTTTCGTGTACATTTGTTACGTGCGTACAATCGCTAAGTTTTACGTCTGGCGTCTAATGATGATTGATGAAGTATTTGTAACAGGCGCCTTTGTAAAACATACTTTGAGTTCAGCCCTTAATATAACATTAATTGCTAAACCCGACAAATTGCCAGGTTTTCGTGTGAAATACTTTGTAAATTACATGGTGCTGGAAATAAGTTGAAGAAACAACTTTCATGATTCCTGAAAATGGTAGGTAATCAATTTTATCAAGCTACTAGCTTCTGCTCGCGACTTCGTCCGCATGAAATTATCCCCCGCCCGCGCTATTACGTTGTTTATGCTTAGCGTTCTTTCGGGCTTTTTTTCTTTTTGCTCGGCTCCTCAGGGTCGTAGCGTGATGTTAAATAGCCTTTAGCTTTCCTCAAGAATTGGGCTATCAAATGCGAAAATATTTTTTTCAAATCCGACATGAGGTTTCAAAGATTAGCGCGTCGAAACAAACCAGCTCTTCTCTTCTTTCTTTCTTCTTCTTTTCTTCTTCTCTTCACTTTATTATTCAAAAGCATGTATTCTTTATTTCAAGTTAAACAAATATCAACTAACACATACTATATGCAATTATATAAAAATATATAATACTAGCTTCTGCCCGCGGCTTCGCCCGCGTGGATGTCGGAAATTATCCCACGGGAACGTGCTAACAGGATAAAATGTATGTGCTTCCCCAGAATGCCATCTATCTCGCGGGCCCTTTGTGGCTAATTACAATAGAAAACCAATTGTGTCTCATTAGTGGTGATTAAGAGGGTAACTATATGATATCTTTACCAAAGTACCTACCTAATTAAAAAAAAATTACTCAATAACAGAAAATTAAATACCTACCTACCTAAATAAACCTATTTCTGATGATAACTAATCTAAACTCAATAAATAAGCAAAATCCCTAAAAACTAATATCTATACGAATGACTAATCCTACCTAACAGTATTATAAAATAACCTACGGTCACTACGTACACTATCAAATAACTACCTATACTTTACAATTAAAATCTATACCTACGACTTATATAAAAATAAACCTAAATAACTCTAAAAACTAAAAGGAATAAACATGAACTCCATTGCGGGTGACTTAACCTACGACAAACTTATTATTTGCGGTTGGTGCAGTAATCGGGTCTAGGGATAGAACCGCAAAATTAAGTTTGTTTTTTATTGTATATACTTTTCCGGGATAAAAAGTACCCAGTGTGGTGCCCAGGATATTAAAGAATAATTATACCAAGTTTCATCGTAATCGAACCGGTAGTTTTTGCGTGATGCCTGAACAAACAGACAGACAGACAGACAGACCGACAGACAAAAATTTTTTTGATCACATTTTTGGGTTCGGTGTCGGTCTAGTAACACCCCCTGCCATTTATTTTTTTGATATTTTCAATGTACAGAATTTTCACTTCTACAGATTTATTATAAGTATAGATATAGATGAAAAAATATAGAAAAAGGCAGGAGCTCATTGGGCATCAAAAAATTCGTCCGCATCACTGTCAATGGGATAAGTGCCCAAAAGGCTGGCAGCATTACCACGTTGGATGGCATTGCTGATTCTTTGGGCTAAAAATAGGCCAGTCTTCTTAACCTTCTTCTTAGCCTTAAAGCATGTTAGATTATTTTAGTATTTCCTTATAAGTAGTCCCACCAGCACCCTAATTGCGTAACACACAATCAATCGTAATCAGAATCATTTTGAGGCAAATTGCTAATCCATTGCTTCATAAGTTCGAAAAATTTGTCTGCTCAACACGTAAATAACGCAATGAATGTTGTTGAACTGTCAAAATGAAACCGATTCCGATTGATTGTGTGTTACGCAATTGGGGTGCTGGTTGATGGCAATAGGCTCGTCCCCTGTTACATGGGACTTGAAACATAATTGTGGAAATGTATTCTGTGCTATCTATAGGTTCTATCACCAAAATCTATATCTGACCACCTTCGATCAATAATAGTACTAGATTCCCGATAAGCGATTCAAAAACGGCCCGAAAAATAAGACCACAAATGCTTTTGTGGTCTTATTTCAAATTAGTATGTTTTTAACCTTATTACTTAGACATTAAGTATCATTTTAGAATAAATGACTGAAAATTTCAAGCGACATTTTAAATATATTTTGCAATAGTAATTAAAGTTTATGTTTAAGCATTAAGGTTTATAATAAACTGGAGAACAACTCCAGTTTATTATAAACCTTAATCTATACTTATAATAAATCTGTAGAAGTGAAAATTCTGTACATTGAAAATATCAAAAAAATAATTTACAGGGGGTGTTACTAGACCGACACCGAACCCAAAAATGTGATTAAAAAAATTTTTGTCTGTCTGTCTGTCTGTCGGTCTGTCTGTCTGTCTGTCTGTCTGTTTGTTCAGGCATCACGCAAAAACTACCGGTTCGATTACGATGAAACTTGGTATAATTATTCTTTAATATCCTGGGCACCACACTGGGTACTTTTTATCCCGGAAAAGTATATACAATAAAAAACAAACTTAATTTTGCGGTTCGATCCCTATACCCGATTACCACTGTCTGTACTGTACCAACCGCAAATACTAAGTTTGTCGTAGGTTGGGTCACCCGCAGTGGAGTTCATTTTTATTCCTTTTAGTTTTTAGAGTTATTTGGGTTTATTTTTATATGAGTCGTAGGTATAGATTTTAATTTTAAAGTATAGGTAGTATATTTGATAGTGTACGTAGTGACCGTAGGTTATTTTATAATACTGTTAGGTAGGATTAGTCATTCGTATAGGTATTAGTTTTTAGGGATTTTGCTTATTTATTGAGTTTAGATTAGTTATCATCAGAAATAGGTTTATTTAGGTAGGTAGGTATTTAATTTTCTGTTATTGAGTTTTTTTTTTTAAATTAGGTAGGTACTTAGGTAAAGATATCATATAGGTACCCTCTTAATCACCACTAATGAGACACAATTGGTTTTCTACTGTAATTAGCCACAAAGGGCCTGCGAGATAGATGGCATTCTGGGGAAGCACATACATTTTATCCTGTTAGCACGTTCCCGTGGGATAATTTCCGACATCCACGCGGGCGAAGCCGCGGGCAGAAGCTAGTGCTTAATATTATTAAACTTTTTTCTAAGAAATGTAGATGTTTACGTGTGTGCAAACGTGGCCACTTGAGCGACTGATTTTTGTTCCTGATCCTTAATCTAGTACTATTATTGATCGAAGCTGACCACCGTAAGCACTATTTCTGCTTGCAGCGCATATTATTAGTTGACCTAAAGAGGATTCTCTTTTGTTTTACTTACGGACGCAGCAGCTGTGGTCATCATGTGCACCAGATTTTGTTTTCAAAATGGTCAGATATTGTTTTGGCGATAGTACACCCCCCTGCCTACCCTTCAGGAAATACAGCCATGTTGTTATGTTATATAGTTACTTGATTATTGAACAAGTTTTGTAATAAGACTTAGTTACATTACAAAGTATACATAACCGAAAAACATTTTCTATCACAACTTAATTTAGTTTTACTCGTATGAAACTCTCAAAATCGTAAACCTCTAAAATAATATAACAGTTAAGAACAGTCGAACATCACATAAAGAGTATTAAACGTCCTCAAAATTCGTCATTGACACCGCGTGCCAGTAATAACACGACAATAAAACATGTATCAGGCTTCGCACAGGCGATACAAATTTTCATAGCTGCCTGTACCCGGTGATTAAAACGCTGTCGATCCGAGGAGAGATTAAAGTATATTTTGGAGCTGAAGCTCTATTAAGCTGAAGCTCTGGCAGAATTATTATGAATTGTTCCTTAGAAACCGATTTTAGGAAGTCTCAAGCGACCCTGTATATTTTTCATGCGTATCTATGCATCTTTGTACGTGTGATTTACTCTTATGGCTAGGTTTTGTTTTTATAAAATCAAAATGGCGGATTTTAGACATCATTAAGTAGTATCTATTTTTGGTACCGTTATCACGTGGGGTATCAAAAAAAAAGGGCTTGAGGAGATGATTCTAGAAAATATAACACTGAAAAAAAAAACCCGACTACAAGAAATAAAAAGTTTTCAAGCTCATTTTTCAAGCAGTCTGATGCAGTATGTGGCATCGAGTCTAAGATTGAACTATAATAACTGCCACTATCTGCGGTAGTACTTAGTATCCGATTGTATATCTTGAATATTAGAATGTAACTTAGATTTGAATAATCTAAATCCCTAACCTTCCCTTTCACTGTAAGAAAATTGAGGTTCCATTTTCCGTATGACCTTATTTTAACTTGAAAATCATTTAATTGGCGGTAATTAATTAAACAGGAACATTCCCACTGGACGACTGTCATACAATGTGTGTTTTCGATTAGTCAAATTTTTAGTAAAGATGAGATCACTCAAGGAAAAAAATAAAGGTAAAACTCGGAACCTGGTAACTCTAGAGTTTCGGTAATGTATTCTTTTGTTTATGCATTTTAATCCTACTCAAGTGGAGTGACGCTAAATGGTCATGTTCTAAAATAAAAATGATTCAATTTTGTGGTGGGATGATGCGTTCATATCTCGGTTCTTAGCAAAACTGCCAACGACTCCCAAGGCTGCCAATGAAGCGACCTTTATACTGATATGCTCATTAAATCATTTCTATATTGAATCATACACATCACACAAATAACGGTAGCATTGATAAGTGCAATAAAATCAGAAGAGCTTACCTTATATCAATGGAATGGAAGCCTTGTTCATCAGACTAGGTTGATGTGTAATTGACCTGAAAAGATAAAAACATAATTGAATTATATGTTCACGGTAGCTGTTGAGATAGAATGGCAGTTCTTTTATCTTCATCTGCCTTTTCCAAACTATACTGAAGTCAGCTTCCAGTCTAACCGGATGCAGCTGAATACTAGTATTTTACAAGGAGCAACTGCCTATCTGGCCTACACAACCCAGTGGGTATTACGATACCCCTTGGTAAGACTAGTTGTCAGACTTTGGAGCTTTTGACGACCCGTAACAACTGTCAAAGATCCACGAATGACAGCTGGGATCAACAACTTATCGTGCTTTCCGAGACACGGAGGAGGTCTTGGTAAGTAAAGACTGTCACCCATCCACGGACCAACCGCGGCAAGCTTAGCTTAGCCGGATCGATCGCCCGGCTGTTATTACTTAGGCACAAGCCCCTCTGACAGTGGCAGTTCTTTCATATGAAAGAATAATTAAACGACATGAATCGTGTATGCGGCGCCATCCTTCATCACTCTTGCAGACGAGAGACGCCCCTCATTCATATTTCCTGCTTGTACGAAGATTGTACACAAAATATTTTCATATTTAGATTAACCTAACGTTCCTGTGTTGTTTCAGTATAATAAGTTTTTGCAGCGAACTCGAACAACTAATAACAGTATAATGAACAGTCAATAGACGTATATAGTTATGAGTATCTTCACTAGGCATAATTTAGGTAAATATGCTCTAGCTTTCAGCCATATTTTTATATGAAGGCGTAAACTGTGATATCACTGTTTTATGGATGCCGAAAATGAGAATACAGAAAGTGCCTATTTCTAAGCTAGGATTTGAGTACAATTTATAATATCGTGTTTCGTACTTATATGTACGTAAATAACTCTGTCTCGTGTCATTTGAGTGTCAAAGAGGTTATCCAGACTTCAGACTAAAATATTGACTAACCGAACTAGAGGTGGAGAAAATTTTATAATTTTCATCTTTCAACCGAAAATAAACCCGTCTAATCATAGAAAAATAAAATACAATCGAATTGAGAACCTCCTCCTTTTTGAAGTCGGTTACAAAGGAGACGTTTCATTTTTGTATTAAGCTTTGGTTAGGACGTGTACATTTCAGAAAATCTGTGAAATATATCTATAAACATATGATAGGCAATGATTTATAGAATTAATTTGTATTAATTTAGTACAAAATTAAAATTGAAAATGTTTGACATTTGTTGTGAGTAAAATGGAGACATATTGAGTCAACTGAGTAAGACAGATGACAATGACGTTAATGTCATTATAACCTAAACGAGATATTTTATGTTTTTGCTTCATTGTTAAGCTCTACTAACTACAACTACGTAATAATATGGGAAGTCGTAGAGAAAAATCGCAAAATAACACTGAAAGCCACGAAACGAACACGCATACGCAACGCACGAGACGAGACTGATTGACAGTCAGTCCCATGACATTGACAGACAGTGTATGTCAAAATAAAACGTCGGAAGTACACTGGCCAAGTAGATGATTAATCGAACTAGAATATTATTATCAAAATTAATATTTTGATAATAATATTCTAGTTTCCATTAATAACACATTAAAAATAGGTGTAATCGATGAATTAATAATAAGTGATACCTTTTTATAATTATATTTAATGTTTTTGTATTTACGGTTTCACAGTCATTTCAGATCCATTCTGGTTTCAGAACGCATGTTTGCTGTCAGGACGCCGCCATATTGGCCATAACGATAACAAATGGCAATAATTGAAAAACTTTAATTTGTTTGTACACAAAGAGTAATTCTCAAATTCACAGATTAATATTTTTCCTAAATTCAGGATTTTTCCCCGTTTTTGATATATTGTACAAATGCTAGCCAAAAATGAAACATCTCCTTTGGATTTTCACACAGAGCCAAGTTTTAACCGCACCAAATTAACGTTTTAATCATATCATCAAAGAGTTAAGTATCGCTTATCGCGTGGTATTTCCAGCACCCATAATGAGGCAGTAGAATTTTATACAACTTCGTTTATCAAAAATATTTTGGCACATAAAATGTAGCACCTATATTTTGGCCTCGGCTAATGGTAGTTTATGTGAAGGTTATAAACTCCTAACGAGCTTTGTTTACAATAAACATTAACAATAATATCGTACGACCGTATACACAACATTGCTTTTAGGAATATTTGAAAAAAACATTCCCTTGGTAATATTTGATCAATATAGGTGTACGTGACTATGAGTACCTGTGTACGTTGACGTTAAAAGCTCTCATATATTTATTTTATTTTAACAGTACTTGTTTCCATATGAACTAACTATATCATGATGTATACTTGTTATATTTTAA
The DNA here is from genome assembly GCA_945859715.1 of Apamea sordens. Taxonomy (NCBI): domain Eukaryota; kingdom Metazoa; phylum Arthropoda; class Insecta; order Lepidoptera; family Noctuidae; genus Apamea; species Apamea sordens. The sequence continues at coordinate 8,282,693 of OX244002.1, forward strand.
GTTCGGATTCTTCAAAATGGGGCAACTCGAACTCGAGTTGTTGATGTTTGCCCTATTCAATGTTGTTGGACTAACAAACAGTAAAGCTAACAGTTTCCCTATTACCTAGCTATAAGCGTGCACCTAGGTACAATCCGTGCACACAATTTTGAAATATTTTCCAACCGAACGATTTCCCCGATTTTTTTAAATTGGCACAAATTGCGTTCCAATAACACAATTGCTTGAACTCACTGCAGGAACGACGGGACCGACATCCCGGACTTATTTTAATCAAACGAAGCCCGGGAATTTCATTACAAGTCCTGTGACTTATTGCCCGTGTTTGTTTTAACTTAGATGAGCACTGAGAACAGAGTGCTGGATCCAATATTCTTCACGTAGATGAAAATGAGAATCATTGCGTAATAACGTGTTCCACTTACATTTGGTTTCAGGATTCTTCGATACGATGTTACCTCAGGAACACCCATTATGATTCAGGCGTGGAAATGCCTTCGATTTCACGAGTGACCCCACGCACGCCCAACGATTCGCCAATAAAAGTTATATTGACTCCACACCGAGAATAGAATAATGACAGTGAAGCGCAAAGTTAAAGACCTTTCGAAAACGAACTGCAAAAACTTTAATGCACAAAATAATAAAAATACACACACACACACATCTATGCATCAGACACATTTATGCATCTGATTCGTGAAAATTAAGAATTCAAAGACGGACTAGCACAAAAGCCTCTCACGAAAATGTTTTCCTCCACTTTTCTCGCATCACGTCGAGTGCTAGGCGAGGTGCGAAGTTAAAGTGTTCGCTGGAGCAGTTATGATTATAAATGATGCAGAGGGTCGTAGCAAAGAAAGCCGGTAGTCGTTTACTATATCCCCATGGATGAAAATGGAAGAGCGCGCCGCAGCCTAGAAACATCAACTCGAGTAATCTTACATTACACTGTGATCCACTGAATATTTGATTGAGTACGCGCGGTTGGAATTAAAGTCACCTTGAAATAACATACACACGTAAGAATTTCGACACCCCAAATTCAGTAGGCCTTAAACTCAAACTCAAACTCAAATCATTTATTTCAATTAAACCATTTACAGGCACTTTTGAATTGTCAAAATTAAATAGTCGGTCAGTTAGTCAGAAAGTTGAAGCTAGTTGCCCATTCCAAAGCGTAGATCTCTATGGAGAAGAACGGGCAAGAAACTCCACGGACACTCTTTTAAATCAAGACATTTTTACAAAATCCTGGTTACATTATTCTTATTGCTTCTATATGTGAGAACAATGTTAAGAAACAAATTAAAACATAAAATTAAAAATATAAAATTAAAAATAAGCCCTGGCAGTTAAGAGATGACCAGTCTCAACAGATGGCGCCCGTTCACGAACATGACGCGTGGATCAGCACCACCCAGCTCAACCATTTCGTAGGGAACCGAATGATCCAACACACGCGCCACCACCAGTGAGACATTTAAGTGAGCATGACATATTCTCAACTGCCATACTCTTTCAAGTCAACATCAAAATATCATAAAAAACGGATCCATGGTTCTTACATTTACAAAATTTTCAAAAATGCTTCCAAATTATACAAAACTATAGTTTGCAATTTAATTAAGAGATGAGAGAAAAAAAAATTACTACCAATCATGAAGAGATATACCTACAACAGCTCAATCAGTTCTCAATACAAAGTTAAATCAGATCGTTATAATTATGAGATAGCTCTGATCCCTGTTAAGGATAAGAGGCTGAGGTTCATAATTGCTTCCCTCATTAGGCGGGAGTCGCATTTCGCGAAATTAGATTTTATTTATGAAATTCCATTGGGTATGACCTGAATCAACTTCAGGACACGGGACGCGATTATGTTTAACTTTTCATACTGAAGTTTTCGTTGAATATAAATGGGCTAAGTTTTTTCATTTTAGAATTCATTGAACCGTGGCGTGTAGGTTCGTGATAGATAGATGTGATGTAATTAAGAGGGAAAGTCTTTTTGTTTGTTTATGTGGAGCTGGTGCCGGGCAGGCGAGATAGCACCATCTATCTTCACGCCTATCTACCTCTATGTGGGCCACACGGCATTGTTTGCGCACGCGATGGAATTAACTTGACGAGTAATCTTTTTAATGCTGCTGAATATGTGATAAGCATCTTGAAACTTGATTAGAACTCTAAACGAAGTCTCCGTGAAACTATAAACATAGCATTGCCTTCAGCAATATTAGAATTTACAAAACGAATAGAATTAATTATAATGGGGGCTTTTTGGGAATTCATCTTGCTTTATTGTTAACATATGTATGGCGACGGTATTTAATTTTGAGGAAAGCCTTTCTTGACTACAGGTTGCTAGGGATAAAGTTGTGAAGAGTAAAATAATTTGTAGAGCAATGTTGTCATTTTTATCAAGGTGTGTGCGTACTGAAACCTACATTATCTATATTGCCATGACACCTACATTTATAAGCTGTTTAATTGCGAAACACAGTACCTAACAGTAGCAATGACCTTGACATTTCACCAACATTCATTGCGTTATTTACGTTGTTGAGCACACAAAATTTTTCGAACATATGAAGATGGATGGATTACCAATATCCTTCAAAATAATTTAGATTGTGATTGAAAGTTTGTTACGCAATTAGGGTGCAGCATCACGCCATTAGTGATTTCCATGTGACAGCAAAATTACTTCATCAAACTGAAACGGCGACGAAACGACAGAAAAACAAAAGAAGATCATAAATCTATATATTTATAAAATTCAAAGTCCTGACTGACTGACTGATATATCAACGCACAGCCTAAACCGCTGGTCCTAGAGACATGAAATTTGGAGGGTGTGTTCTTCGTGAAGAGTAAGCATCCGCTAAGAAAGGATTTTTCGAAATTCCACCCCCCCCTAAGAGGATGAAATGTGTTAATAAACTTGAAACTTGGCAAGAATACTTATCTAAATAAATTATGAAGATTGTCAGTTTTTTTTTTCTAAACTAACCCTAACAAGGGATTGGGGGATTTCAAAGTTTGTATGGAAGAATTTTAGCGCGCGCTCCGATTTATTCGAAACTCAGTATTTATACCTAAGATTAGAAGTAAAGAATAATGTGTATCAGGGTTTTTCGAAAATCTACCCCTGACATGCTGAAAAGGGGTAGTCAATTTTACAGGGGAGGATTTTACAGCGTGGCTTGATTTACTTGTAAATTGGTATAAATAACGTACTAAGACAAATAATGGTAAGGTCACAAAAGACTTTACAAACATTATCGCCTTTGGAGGTGAAAATGCGGGATACAGTTAATATGAATAATCTCATTTCATTAATCTAAAAACTTGAAACTTGACCCAATTTATATTAATCATAATTTTCAAAAACTACTCTTTGTAGGGGTAGTAAATAATAAAGTTTATACTTATAAGTTTTTTTTAACTAGGTACCCCTTAAGAATGGTTTAGGGGTTGTCAAAGATTCTATGGAAATATTAAACTTAAAACAAAAGATAAAGATTCATGTGTTTTAGGGTTTTTAAAAAATCAATCCTTGGCGGGGTGGAAAGGGTTCGGGCCAGATTTCACTGTGAAAATGGGTATAAATAACGTTTTAGGCAAACAATTGAAACGTACAAACGATTTTTTAAAAACAGTGAATATAGTGGATGTAGTTTATTTTATATATTTATGGACAATCTTAAAGCTTTTCTGAATAAATTATACTACCTTTTAAAGGGCGGAGGGGGGTCTTAAAAAAATTAGAAGAAAGAACGAATACAGTGAAGTACTATAAAAAAAAATTGAATAAGACAGAATACTTCTGCCTAGCCTTTTCCCAACTATGTTGGGGTTGGTTTCTAGTTCAACCGGATGCAAATTTTTAAATAGGTTTTAATCTATACAAATAAATAAAATGACATGGCTAAATGACTGCCCCAAGCATGAATAGTAACCTCACATTAAATCGTAGGTAATATTTAAATATTCATTCATGAATTATCAAGCGTTTAATAATTTCCTAGAACTTTCGTGAACTGTTAAACATAAAAAAAGTATTTTAGTTGTGTTTTTTGATCGACATGACAACTTCAAGGTAAAATAATACAGTACTGCAAACTAGTGAGGGGGGTCATATCGCATTTCCAGAATGTCAAATCGAAACTGTTCTTATTGATTTTTGGTAACAGGTAAGTGTCTGTTTGTAATATCAAAATACCAGATTTTACAAAATGGGTATGAAAATATGATGATGATGATGATGGGTATGATATACGCTTGAATTTTTTTTTTTTTAATGTTTTTTTTTTATAAAAAGGTACTTATAAAAAATAACATTTTTAAAATTTTTGCCTGTTTGTATGTTCCGGCTAATCTTCGAAACGGCTGGACCGGTTTTGACGTGACTTTCACTGGCAGATAGCCCATGTTATGGAGTAACATAATATTTAATTAAGTATTTAAACTTTTCTCACATAAAAAGGTACCTACAAAGGCGGACTTAATACCTTAATAGGCTTTATAGGCTACTTTTTGTCTCGGTAGCGTGTTCCCGTAAGATAATTTCCGGCATCCACGCGGGCGAAGCCGCGGGCAGAAGCTAGTAGGTATATATAATAAGTAAGTAAGATCTATGGTGGTGGTGGGTGATTGTGGATATATTCATGATTGTTGACTTCACATAGTGAGTGCTGCGTCAGCACTGAACATAATATCTCAGAGGGGCAATTCTCGTAATTTTAAGAACGTTCAGTCTGAATTCAGTCTAAATCTGTCAAAAATACCTCTAAAATCCCTACATTTTTGGCATTGATTGTCGCTGAGATGATATTGCGACCAGAAGGCCAATTCTCGTAATTTATAACGTTCAAAATCTAGTCGCAGTCTCATCTTGGCGACAAACAAATGTCAAAAACTTGTCAAAATGTAGGGAAATTAGAAGTATTTTTTGACAGACTGAGACTGAGATCAGACTGTGAACGTACTTAAAATTAGGTACGAGAATTGCCCCTTAGATTGAACGTTTTTAATTACGGGAATTGGCCTTTTGATTGCGCAGTGGACGTTAATGTTAAAGCATTTCAATTTATAATTATTATGTCCAGAATTCCGTACAAAGTCATAACATTGGTAACACGGAAACGAGGACGTAAAGGTTTGCATGTTTATGAAATACTTTCTATCAGGGCAATAATATAACACAGCGGCTTAAATCGCGTCATAAAAAATGTAGAGGTGGCCAACACGCCATGTTTCTTTGTAATACGAGTACAAGCATAATTTCAGGGTTTGAATGTAACTTGTAATAACTTGACACGGGTAATGTTACGTTTTGCATACGTGTCCTCATATTTTCATGTTTCAGAAATGGCCATGAAAATACGTACTTACGTTGCGCGTGAGCGGTTTTTATGTCCTAATATGATACGTTTTGCCAAAAACAAGGGTGTTTTTAATTAGGATTTATGTAATAGGAAATAAGAAGGACACTTCAGAAGGCATTGGAGAAATATGAGAAGACCTACAAACACAGCAGTAAATGCAAATCTTCTGCAAAGTTTAACAGCGTATCACACCGTAGTACTGAATCTAGAAAAACTAGACACTAACTAGAACTACGAAAGGTAGTGAATGTAACGGGACGTAAGATTAATTCCCTTCATAAAAACTACTTAGTGTCGGAGCAAAGCAATAGCAAAAATTTGTAAGAAGCTAAATGACTCGGTGATTTTACAGCTGTTCTATAATAGCCATTGAAACGATACTTTTAACGATTCAGGTCAAAAAATTTGAATATGACATGGCAAAAACTAAACTACAAATACAATGATGTAGATTACACGACGTTTAAAGAGTCAAGTAAGAATGATGAGCACACAAATTCTATGAATACGCTCAATAATACATCGACGTGCACTCCCGAATGTTTAAAAAGACAAGATTGTTTTCCTTAACAACAGAAGGTTATAATTTTATCCTCAAGAGCATCCTTGATGGACATAATCCACGTATACAAAGATGATGGACAGTGAATCATGCTGCATGCACGCTGCGTGTGGTCCCATGTTAGTTTAAGAACCAAACTCCTTTCTAAAATATCATAAAAAAGAATATACATAGTTTACAAAACTTAGCGATGGTTTGTGTAAAAAACATTTACAGTAACGTGGTTTGTTTGTATTGTTTTAGTACAGATTAAGAGATTTAGTGGTTGATACTTTAAGTATCGAAGTATATTAGAATGAGAGCAGATGGTAACCGCATATCCCGAGTCATAAAATGCAATAAAGATTATCTTCGGACAAAGTTTCATAAGAGCACGTGTAATTTAGAATCTAATCCTGGTCTCAAATAAAAAACATGTCCCTTATGGAACATGGTTAAACTATTTTTTAAATCATTCATAACTTAAATTGTTTTGAGAAGAATTCTTCAGAAATTGACAGTAACAAATGAGCGTTATTACAAAAAGTAATTAAGGAATTACACACATGTGCTAACCAAACGGAATAAGACAAGTGTGAGATATTTAACGCCCTGTTCCTTCGAATCTCGTCGTGATATAAATACACCCAGATTTCATATATCTAATTCCGTAAGTAGTTCAAACGATTACGATAAAACCAAATAAAGAATGCTACGTATGTATGAGCTAAATCGATCATTGTCTAATGTAAATAGTTAAACAATCAAAATAGCTGAGTGTTTCAACATTCATTCTAAAACCTTCATCGGACAAATGTGCGTTTTCTGTAATCACCTAGTTTTATAATAGATAACTCTGTCAAACGTTTGGGTTTTCTATGAAAGTTACCAAACACGTGCGTTAAAAAAGATGGAACGTAACCTACAAGCAGTTAAATTTTATATACAAGAACAGTCAAGTGACAAAGAGAAACATTTGAGATTCCAGACAACTCCGCCCCATTCTATGCCAGATGGTTATCTGGCGTAGAATAGAATTCGACCAAAGTGCAGACAACATCGATCGAATGTAAATTTATTTCCGCAAACTGTTGGTCAATCCATCATCTGATATTGATCCATGAGGACTACGCCTGTTTACTACCGCAACAAACCATAAATCTTGATCGAACAAGTGTTACACAGCTTAAACAAATGCAAATTGAAAGTCGTTGAACACATTTAGAATTCAACGCTGGAGATGCCAAAGCGATAAATGTATCAAGGCTACTGAGAAATCCAATTTAAGTAAGAGAAGAAAATGATTATTGGTGAGTGAAAACTGATTGGTCATTAAATTCAATGATGGTTTGAAAATTCAAAAGAGACCGTTATGTTGTAAATCGGAGCATCTCAAATGTGTCCATTTTGATTGATGATTTTTCTTTGTATGCTTCCTAACTCCAATGTCCATATTAATATAACACAAAGTTATAAAAATAGAACTCAACAGTACCAATTGTCTTTGATTGAAATGTAATCACTATACAAGTAACAAATACAACAAGCAATAGTTAGCTGGCAGCAATTGCAATGCATACATACAATCAGCTCCCATTAAATACTTGTAGTTGATTGGTATTCAGAGGCGTTTTAATTATTGGAAAATAACAAAGAACTGATAAATTCTCCACAGTTTTGTTCTATCATTGCTAAATCCGCGAAGCAATAATCTGTTGCACTTTGTTGATGAGTAAGTGCTAATTCACACTATAGCGCTAAGGTCGATGGTGTGAATGGTCTCATTGTTTCTTTAAAAATAATAATTTAGAGGCGTGAGAAGATATCGACACAATCCGAAAGAAAAAACAAGGACTCATAAAGATGCTCATATCAGCAGAATGACTGTTGAAGATGATAATGTGGCCACGCAATCTCCTAAGCTGTAAATCAAGGATAAACAGTTGACAACTACTTTATTCATTTGTATTAATCAGTACAGTATACAAATAATGGATTCAAACAGTCGACTTTGTCACGAAACGACAACGCAACTGCAGGCATGAGCAGTGACATCACGAAAGGCGGAATATTAGCAATTCCTTCCGCCACGTTCTGTCGTTCCGCCCGAACGCCTGTTTTATGATCAGACACCTCGCTCTCGCGTTGCTATCATAGCTCCGGGGAAATTTTGTACACCTCGTCGCTTCGCACCTGACATTAGCATCTGCTGAGCACATACATTCATTCAGAGGTGCAAAATCGATAGAGCATAATCACATGTGATGTTGGCAACGACCATATAACCGTTGGATGTTGGCTTCTTAATGGAAGAGTAAATTGGAACGATCTACGGGAAAGTAATGGCTCATTACATATACGGTGTTTGGTTAATATGTACATATGACAATTAGTTAAAGATTGGTAGATTGTCATTTCGACAATTTGCGCGGTCGTTCTAAACACCCAACACGCATTTTGGGTAAGTTTGAAAAATCGACGTTTCCGTGTTGTTATACAAACGGATATTGCTAAAATACTTATTTAAGTAGGTACATTATTGTACACTTATCAATTTGACATTGTGACTTGTCGCTACCAAGGCTATCTAGCAAATATCCAAGTTTATTTTAAGATAAATCAGTTAGCACTAGCCTCTGTAGCGTATGAATGACCATCAGCTTCGTGTTTTTAATCCATGTTAATTAAGTTCTGTTTTTGGCAAACGCCCCCGACCTTCGTAACGCAGGCTAATCTGGTATAATTTATATTATTAGCAACGGATCACTGTCAAGAATAGGCTACTCTATTCTTAGCTTAGGTTAGAGGCGATTTTTGTAGCAGGTTCACTGCACTCATGACATCATACGGCAAAGATCTGGGAGAGTATACGAATAACTCATCGTTTCGTTTTAGCCTTGCTGCAATCTGGATTGATTCGGCCAGTATTCCAAACAAACAAAACTCACCGCAATGCATAAAAGACAGAGAAAATCTGAACACGAAATGACGCAACATAATTTGGAGCACTGCATCGACTTCCTTATGTGGAAAACTAGCGAAATCACTGACATAAAACGCATAGTCGTTAAATATGATGTCTTTCCACATAAAATTGATGATTTCACTCGATTTTCTACGTTCAAAACTCAGGCGGAGAATAATTCAATCAACGTTTATGTTTGGTACTGTATATTACGTACCGTACGATAGGTAGATCTGCTTTCATTCTCCAGCGCATAATGTTTCGGTGTGAGCAGAAGCTGAACTGCTGGAGAAATAATGTGCAGCAGTAACGTAACAACTTAAGGTTTACTGCCAACACAATATGCTCGTAAATGGAGTCGTTTTCCTCCTTTGAGTTACAATTCGCGCTGACAAAGGGAATTGCTGCAACCCATATTTTTCTTACATCACCGATGGATGAGGACTAAGGACACGAGTACCTACTTTTACAAAACGAAACGTTAAACAATAATTTAGTAGATGAACAATACTTTTCTACTTGGCATTGAACGTATAGATTTGAAGATTGGATTTACTCGTATGTCCAACCATAAAAACGGTTCTATGTTATTGTATCTCTCCAATATTTGTGGCAACTGGTGCCATGTGTCGACGCCCTGACAAATTGGGTTCACCTTAAAATATACGACTTCGTTCGCTCTCGACAGCTTTATTACGTTTCAGTGTTAAGACTACTCCAAATGGGGTGGTGGTAAATTAAAACAAAATAATGATTGATACCTTTTACGGTGACAGAGTCTCAATGAGAAAAGTAAGCCGAAAGATATATTAAGCTTGATGTGTTTACATCAGCTGTGACGCAATTGCATATCTTCACGTTTATTGTAAGAAGGGAGAGAAGGAATTTGTCAACTTTTATCCCCTTATCTTTTTCATTTGAGTGTAAAGAACTTGCTTCCTTGTTTATCTGGGAATAAAAAAAAACTTCGTAACACCCGCATTCTTTGCTCGAGTTGTGCAACTAGAGTAAGAGAAAAGTTGGTATCGTTTGTTTGGTGACCAGTGTTGTGCAATTTTATCCATTTGAACTACTACACTTTTTCTTTAGTGTTACTATTGGATCTATCTAGTTACCCCCCCAGGTTTCCTCTCATTCCAAGCTAGTCTGATTCCGGTTTTCTAGAGATTGTCTTTTGCACTGATGTCAATCTCTGAATATTAACTCTAACTCTACTAACACCAAATTGTTAAATGGACGTGTTATGCATAACTCATTATTTATTAACCATTGCCACAAGCTACGTGCTGTAATGAAGTGTTCAGATTAAAGATTACAATCGTGCATTAAGTAGCAAGTTGCGAGTCTATCGCCCACCCAATTTCTAGTCATGCCTCCTTGTTTACTTCAAAAACTTGCTGTGACAAGTGGCTGACATTTTGTTTTTCTTTCCTTCCTTTTCTTTTTTTTTTCTAGCCAACGGCAACACCTGAATGGCATTGACGGACAGGCGAAGATCTTCATTGCGTGCCAGTATTTTTGTAACCAGGTTGAGTACTTGATCGGCCATTCATTTTTAACCGCATTCTTGCCTTCTGTGCGTGGGAGTGCTAGAAAATTGTAGTCGACTGTATCTCATTACTGTAATGCTTTATTGCAGTTAGAATCTGGTAATGTTGTAAAGGAAATTTATCCAATCAATCAACATTAAAATAATTTAATCACATTCATTATGTTTCCCTGTGCTAGAAAGCCCTAGGGACATGAAATGAAACAACTATATCTTATAACCAGTTGCGTAGAAATCTTGTCCGCGTAGGCGTAGGCGGAGTTGCCTCACCGGCGGATAACTTCGTGAATGGGATCGCACACGGGATAAATAGCTATAAGACAAAACTAAATTGGGTATTACCGGACTTTTTCTTATAGCCAGTCACTTCGGGAGTAGTTACGATTGAAACAAGTTATTGTGTTAGATTGTGAGAAAAGAACTTCTATTGTTTTTTGTCTATTTATAAGGCTTTCAGCTGGGAATTTGGTGCTTGTACGAGGGCGGAGTGATGTCTGGTAAAAATTAAACAAGGAGTCAATTTTATTTAATTATTATTATTTATTTTTCAACGTAGTTTCCTTGTAACTCAATGCACTTCATCCAGCGTTTCTCTAGCTTTTCGATCCCTTCCATAAAGTACGACTTAGGTAACCCTTCGAAATAGGCATTGGTTTCGTGCATGATCTCTTCGCTGGAGCTAAATCTTTTCCCACCAAGCTATTTTTTAAATGCGGAAACAGAAAATAGTCGCAAGGGGCTAAATCTGGCGAATACGGTGGGTGAGAAAGCAACTTATGAAGTTTGGCCATGGCACTCGCGCAGGCGTGCACTTGTGCGTTGTCTTGGTGGAAGAGCATTTTCTTCTTAGCCAAATACGGTCGCTTTTCACGTAAAATTTTGTCAAATTGGTTCAATAAATTGGCATAATATGCGCCATTAATCGTTTTACCCTTCTCTAGGTAATCAATATGGATTACCCCACGTACATCCCAGAAAACTGTAGCCATTACTTTATTGGCTGATAAAACTGCTTTGGCCTTCTTTGGAGCTGGTTCGCCGGTAGCAATCCACTGTTTCGATTGTTGCTTGGTTTCTGGGGTATGGTGGTGGGTGGATCCATGTTTCGTCTACTGTTATAAAACGACGCTAAAATTCGGTTTTATCCCATTGAAACAACGCCTCCGAAGTGGTCACACGCATGCGTTTTTCGACTATCTCCCTCACTTTTACTCTTCGGTCGTTCAACACTATATCGTGGATTTTAGCGATCATCTCTGGATTAGTGACCTCAACTGGGCGTCCTGGACGCACAGCATCACTTGTGCTTGTACGACCACACAAAAAGTCGTTGAACCACTTATGAATCATTTTAATCGACGGAGCAGAGTCCCCATAATATTTATCAAGTTGTTTAATTTTCGTTATAGTTTTTTTGCGCAAAAAATAATGTTTAATCACGACACGAAATTCACTTTTCTCCAACTTTGCAAAAACGTGTTCAGTTTTTTTTCTTTAATGGCTGTCAAAACTAACCGGCAGTATTGGCTGAAAATTTTAATTTAGTCCTTCTAAAGAGTTGTGAAGAAGGAGGTTCCATGCAATTTGCGATCATTTTATTCCAAAATAGATTTTTACCAGACTTATCACCTTATATGTGGCTGTCAATATGTCTGTTTTCAAACGTGAACAAGCGGTTTATTACGCTGTTGAATAATGCCTTTGTATTCCAAAGGGCAATGATTCTGACAATGCTTATTAACAGCTATATCTCAACAGATTAAACCAGTAATAAATTCGCTATTAAACATATCATCGGTTCGTTGAATCCGATTAGCGATCCCATATGGTGTAAACATATTTTTTGTGCTCTCGTTGCATGCAAGGCTTCGAATCTCGGTGTTTTGATATTCTTGGACCGTGCCAGATGTCCTTGTACTTTTTAACCAAAATGGAATTGAAGTACTCTCCTGATTGGTAAAGAATTGTATTGTAGCCACAGTGGAGCCACCACTCCTATCCCGCCCTCTGAGTGACCTCTACGCTTCCACCACGACGCCGTGGAAGATTTTGAGCCAACAAGATCTAGAATAAAGTCGTGCCAGCGACACGAAAAGGACAGTGGAGTACGAAATCAACGGACTTAATTTTTAAATTCGATCTTGCAAGTTTCTTAAGAAAGTTTTACAGACGATACTAGACAAGCTACTCAGCCAATGACAACCACATTCAAACTGGATAGTAATAGCACAATGTTCATTACTAATGCAATACAATAATACTTGTATCCGTCAAGTGCGTTTCTCTTTACGATCGTCGCACGCGTCAACTACTCAGTTTATCCGAAGCCCTTAGAAAGTTCATTGCACCCATTCGACGGTACCAGTACCAGATAACTAATGTGAGAAAACACATTCCCCGAATGGAACTTATGACAGTTATGATAATATCTAGCCGCTCCACTAATTAGAACTACATTGAGGGTCACTTGAGAACTTTATTCTATGATATTTTCATTGGACGGAGAAGAGTTATATATTAAATTTTAAAGCCAATGTTGTCTGTGAAGTGAAATAAATAACCGAGGAAGTTTTCAATGGAACTTCGTTAGCACCAAGTTCAGTATCAAGTAAACTTTTGAACCACGACCATAAATTAACTAAAGGTTAATTTATTATTTAGATAAAGGTTTATCACTTCATAATTTATATTGTAATCGAGGATGTTTAGGATCCCTATAATCGAAAATAAGTTTGACTAGAATCCGTTAAAGAAGAAGTAAAATGGTGAAATTGGTACGGTACAATTGTTTGGCTACAATATTGGTCCTAGTTTGTGTAGTGTTTGCTTTGTAACTCAAACAGACGATACTAATCATCTCTTATTTGTTTTCTTGCGTACCACATGTACCATATAGTGAAATAAGCATCCTCAAGATGCTATCACATATATCAATATTAATTTCAGAATCCCTACAATGTATTTCATTGCAAGCCGATGAAGCATAACAAACCCAGCTCAATGAGATAATCCTTTCTTTCGAGGTCGATTAAAAGTGTTATTGCAGTTACGTGAGTGTTATTGTGGTACGTGATGGTAAATAAAAACCTCTCCATATACGTTAAAAAAGCGTATAAATTAAAAAATTAGAATCTGAATCTGCAATATCTATTGCACGCAACTCAACCAATCATCGCGTTCAATATTGTAGCTATCATATCCATAAAGTAGTCAATTCCGCCGCCAATTGACCGACGACGCGGCAAGATGGTGCAACCGGCCAGGGTGGCAACACTGACCTTAATTCGAAATAGATCGACGGAATACATTTATGGGCTGAATTAATCACTTTATTGGCCACAATGACCGGCATTGATGACAATGCGAGTGGGTTGGCCCCAGGATCGGCGGGCTCGATCGCCTCGAAAGTAGAGCGTGTGTTGACCCATACATTGTATTCATCTAAATTACATGCCGCTGATTCAAAATAGAGTCGTTATTAGATTGGGAATGGGCCACATAAGACATTAGCGGCACATTATATTGCGATATAATGTGGCAATGTGCCCAATTCGATCCTAATTTTGAGAATGAAATAGGCCTACACCAGCTGTGCATAAGCTAATTAAAATCATGAAATCACAAATTAAATTGTGATTTCATTTTCATTATCGAATCGATTCTGTGGTGTGTAACCTAATTGTGAAAAGGGATCAAAGCTTGGTAATGGTCGGTGGTGACGTCACTTTTGCTCGTAACCGATCCGGAATGTCACCCATTCAAACAATGAGCCATCCATTTCGATGGGTTTGCCGAACCATCGCTTGCTTTGTTTGTCGTTTAAAGCTTCGGGAAACAGAGGTTTGGCTAAAATGTTTTTGAGATGTTCGTCGACCTAATTGAGATATAACGTGCTGGGCTGCCATTACAATGACGCTTTACATAAAACGGCGAGTTGATTTTAATGTTGACGCCAAATTGACCTCGGCTAATGCAATAGTCTGTAGATCTCCGCCAACAGAATGAGTCACAAACGCACAAGACGGTGCAGACTGTGGTGATGATTCAATAGCGCTATTCTTGCGACGCGCGACGGTTAAACAGTGACAGCTTTATGTTGTACATGTTGTAACGAACTGTATTGTAAGCCAGCCAGAACTAGGCCAACAATACCTTCGATCACAGGTGTGTAGAAAAGTTACATGGATTTGCGTGCTCCACGCTAGTCAGTGGCAAGACTACCTATAAAACTGACTTCTAACTTTGTACTTCTACAAACGAATTTCAATTCCTGGAGGACAACCGACAAATAAGCCCAACAAAAAGGCAGTAACATAAATATAACTGTACAAAAAGTTGCTGCTAGAGGTATATTGGGACTTTTTATTGCCAAATTGTAGGTGCTACTATAAAAAGGTCCCATAATTTTTGTCCGACAAGCGGTCACGAATATCGCTTGTCTAGATCGCGACAAAACAAAACACTAACAAAAAATAACGCCGCTATCTTGGAGCAAAAAATTGTCTAAGAATATAAACGACCTCATGCAGATAGTACAATAAATTAGTCATTGTTCGATAAGGCATGGCGCCTGTAGCTATCGTGACAACACGATCAACAGCATCTGTTTCAATAGTGAAACGATATCTTCAGCACGCGTATAAAAATGTCTATTTCATACTAATTACTAGTAACTCAGTGGAAATAAAACGTAAAAAATGTAAAGGATGCACATCTCTGTTACAAATGAAACTGAAGTTTGTTAAGCGTATTCAGAAAACAATCGTTTTATGAACGTCGTTGCTGAAAAATAATAGCTCCGAGACAGGCAGCTACAGTTTTTATTAAAAAGGAATCTGAATAATGGGAACGTGATTTTTTGCCATTATTTTTATAGCATTTGTTGAAGGTCTTTGTTGTCTGCTTATTTCAAAACAGATTAAGCAAACAAGACAATAAAACGTTGATATAGCGACTAGTTAGGTTTTTGAGGTAAGTCTAAGCATGAGTACAAAACCTAATGGCTGTTTTTCTTAGCATTTGCGTTAATCGAATTAGCTTTTTTTGTAGTAAAACTTCATCTATACGACGATTCCACTGTTTACGGATAGCGTCATCGACCTCTATGCTGCCTGACACACAAATATTAACGATTTTAACGAACACAATTTTTTAATGGAATCTAAACCCGACAGCCACTTTTGGAGATCGACAAAAATCAACTCCAACCAAAACATTCTTCTCCAAACATGGGATATGCATTCCTAGCCCAAACACTGCGTCCACTTGAAAACTGGGCCAACTAAAAATACGTTTCGATATATAGCGTGATTCAATCGTTTCTTTCATGTTAGGCAAGATAGTCCTAAATAGGTAGCAAAACGCAAATGAACTGGGTCAGGTTCCGAGACGAGACTCAGACGAACGATAACCAATCTTTACTAGCCACAGTAGCCACCAGTTAAAATTTAATCAGCAGTTAGTTTAATGGAAACTGTTTTAACGATCGGGGAAAAGTTTACGAAAATGGATTGTCGTAAGTGGAGCCAATTTGGTTATGTGGTCTGCTGAAGGTTATTATGTAAAATGACTAGCGTTTATCCAACAAAGAATATTCGACCGTTCTTCGAGAGAGGTAGCGTGGAAAATGAGGTTATAGATATGACAGAATTTGCCCGATTGTCATTTCCTACAATCTACAGGGCAATCGGTTGACAACAACAATACATCCTCGAGATGTTTTGTTTATACTAGCAGTCTTACTTATCCGAGGTTTCTGCAGACGTATTGAATATATCGCTAAGCGTGTTGATATTAGAGACAGACAGTTACCACGGCCTGGCAGAAGGAAGTAGCATTCGGTGCAACAATTTCCGTATGTTTTACATCACGTTGTTCTACAGTCGTAAGAGTCTGCAGTAGAAAACCTCTAATAACTTTTATATGAAGACAAAAGCAGCCAAAAAGGTAAAAAGGATCTTCGCAATAGCATCTAATCGAACTCACTCTTTTTATGTTGTTTCTATTCGTGTATTGCATAAGTAAATGTCATATTTAATATTGAGACTGGCATCCTGACTACTTTTTGTTTGATTAAAATATTAATTGGCGATATGTCCGGGACGTTATGTTAACATTGAAGCGCAATAACACTTTTACGTCAGCATTATCGTTGTTTGATAATAAAAGATCATAAAAAGACACTGAGATTGATAGTGTATTTCAAGTTTTGCTAGTGTAATAATTTTAGATGAAAGCCAAAGTAATTCCTCGTACCTTCGTCTAAAGCCGAGAAATACCTCTAAAATACTAGTTCATCCCTGTCAGAGTATCTCTTAGAGAAACGATCGTTTCACTTAGGAGAATTTCAGAATGCTATAAATGTTCACTTGACGTCAAGTGACGGTAATATCAAACTTTCTCCAACATAAACTTGCCAGTTTAAACAGTTTTTACGCAACAGTGACATTCGCAAACAAACTGATCTATCGCAATACCATCGCTCGCTGTTGGATATTTCTTTCACGAGAGTTTTGCACATTGTCTCGATACGATATACGAATAGAGGTTGGGCGCATACATAATTAGGAATAACGAAAATTTGACCAGCCTAGGGTAATTTAGGAACAGTCACATGTGGCTGTTGTCCGGGACTTCGTCTGCGGTCCAAGTTGAAAAATAGCCTATGTTCTTCTCCAGGTCCCAGGCTAACTATTTGACTAAGCGATGATTTTTCAATCATCTGTTAACATTATTGGAGCAATAATTTTGAAATTGTGACAGTTATTTCATACAAAAACTGTCAAACGTCAATTTTATTCCTCGAATAAAGTTATCAGATGATTGAAAAATCAGCCCGAAATTTTATAAGGATTGGTTTAGTGGTTTATATGCGAAAAGGTAACAGATAGATACGAGTTATTTTAGCATTTATAATATTAAGTTATTAGCAAATATAGTATGGATTTCATTATGATTTCATCACTTGCACGAATGTTACAGATGACGATACGAATTTTAATGTTTGTGCGAGAAACTATCATTGTATTATATTATTCCTTTTCACCGAACCAAAATTCTGTCGGACAATGAGAACAATTGACCATTATGAATATTTTATCAATGAATTTGATGAGTGAGAAAATATTAGGTTTCGTTCGGAATTTTGGAGCTTTATTTGCATCAAAATTGAAGAATAGTTTATAGCGAACGGAGTCGGTTCTGGTAAAAACATACCTTTTGTTTGGATAGGACTGTAAATTTCTGCGGTGCCAAGTTTCATAGAAATATGAATCAGGTCTGTTTTTACGTTTTTGTTGTTAATTGCATTGTTGTTTTGTCTATTACCTATAGTGAAGCAGATTATCAGTGTTTATCAGATTGTACACTTTAAAGGTTGACTGCAAAAGGAAACCTTGACACCATTCAGACTGGTATAAAAACAACAAATATTAAAAAGAATAGAGTATATCACAGACTTATATTGTAAGTCTGTGGAGTATATACATTTATTTGCTTTAACACATGGTACATTAAGGTCTTATTAATAGAATTATGATCTTACACGACTGCCATACAAATATTTAAACAAGTTAAATGTAACAATTTAAAACGACATATTTAACCACAGGAGAAGCAAGGTAATTTAGCAAATTGCTAGAAACCGTGGCACAACTTCATAACATGTTACTCACGAACTTCTAGGAAAATTTTGCCTGATTTTCTTTTGATATTCACTCGCTATTTTCAATGTTTGAAGGCAACTAGAATATTTTTATGCATGCGACCTATTTCCGAGCACTGACATTTAAACAACACATGGCGCGCAATATGTATTCAGATATTTCAGGTGAGGTCATCGACCGCAGGATACGGCTGTGACGAGGTGGCGACGCGGTCTAAACTAGTGTGCTTTGCTCAGGTTTAATGCACTGTACACGCGAAATGGATTCTGGAATATAATATTTGGTGGAAGTAGGTTTTGCAGGTGGCTTTTCTTTTCTGGGTTCGCATATTTTTGTGGGTGTACTAAAAGAGTTAGGGCAACATTCACAGAACGCACTTTGACTTTATTTTGCTGAGTAAGTGCTTCATACAAACCTCATTCTTGTTTGTAAAAAGTTTACAATTCGTATAGGCGAACTTGAGCAAGTGTTTCATACAAATATGAACCTTAAAATTATGCAATTTTATATAAATAGTTATAAGTAATTTGTATATTCAAATGGGACGCTTACTTAGCAAAGTAAAGTTAAAGTAAGGGCTGCGAATCTTGCTCTTAGCTTTGGTATTATGTAATTTGTGAAAAATATTCGAGCGAAGTATAAGAATAACTTATTAGTTAAAAAATACAGCAATTTAAATAATTTATGGTATTCTAAGATTAGGTTTTGAACATCTGTATCTGAACTGGATTAAAATAACTGTATGAATGCATACAGCTGTATGTATGTATGCTGTATTTAGCATGGTACTTGTGGGTTGCAGGTGAAAATCGTCGTCATTATGCTGAGTGTATTTGTTTAATTTAATACGTATTCTTTTAAGGTGTTTATTTGCATTTATGGCAGTAAAACAATAGCGGGGTGACAATAATATGGCACATCGGGTTTAGAAAGGGATACCATACATGTATCTTGAAAAACTCGTTCACTGTTACATTTTGTGACTTGCAAGAACTGACTCGTTTAAAAAACGTGCATTATTATTTATGATACCTAGGGCGAACTCCACCAAAATTTTATACCTAGAATAAATATTAGGCTGAATGCATGATAAGAGATGGGCCAAGATCGTCACTCACTGGACGCCTGAGGGCGCCATCGAGGTAGAACTTCGCCCCGGCGAAGGTGGTGTGACGATCTAATCATGTTTGCGGGGCCAACATGGCCAGGCGAGGCCATTGCCCAACAGTGGGACACAAAATAGGCTCATCATCTCATCTGCCTAGCCTTTTTCCAACTATGTTGGGGTCGGCTTCCAGTCTAACGGGATGCGGCCTAAGTACTTATCTAATCTCAATACTCAATACTTTTATTGCATTCCACATGTAGGTATTCTTAGGTGGTAAACTTACAATTAGATCATATATGGACCCTATCGGGCACAGCAAAATAAGTGAGTTGGGAGAGAGGAAGCATTAATTGTTAATTATCTCCACAGCCCAGTAACTGATACGATACCCCTTGGTAAGTCTGATTGTCAGACTTACGAGCTTCAGACGACACGTAACGACTGTCAAAGATCCACGAATGACAGTTGGGAGTTGGGACCGAGGCACGGAGGGGCCCTGGTATGAAAAGATGGTCAACCACCCACGGACGAACTGCCGTGCGGCGTTTATAACTTAGCCACAATTCCCTACAGGCTATTAAAAATATATATACTCAATCATTTAAACATGTCATGCATGTTTTGTTTATTGAATAAAGTTGTGGGAAAATATGTAAAGTAATAAAAATGTTTATGATTATCATTAGGACTTTAAATAAGAATGGTATTGATGTTGTCATCGGTATAACCATGTCTGTTTATAGGCAACACTCAAAAAGTACTTGAATGACTTTTAATGAGACACAGACAGATAACATACTAGGGTATTGTTTAGTGAAATCAAGTGGAAATAAATACTGGCGGGGTAATTGCGTAACACACTAATAGTAGGAATGGCTTTCATTTTGATAGATCTAATGTATTCATTGCGTTATTTACGGTTTTGAGCAGATACATTTTTCGAACATATGAAGCAATGGATTAACAATATCCTTCAAAATGAAAGAATCTTAATGGGGGGCTTGTGGCTAAATAATAAGTCGCACGGGTGGATCGATCAGGTTAAGCCACGCTTGCCGCGGTTGGTCTGTGGATGGGTAACCAATGTGACCATCTTTACGTATCTCAAGACCCCTCCGTACCTCATGTTAAGACGTTGGTGCCAGCTGTCATTCGTAGATCTTTGGCAGTTTTTACGGGTCATCAGAAGCCTGAAGGTCTGACATCCCATTACCCAGCAACTGGGTTGTGGAGTACAGATAGGCAGTTGCTTCATGTAAAATACGTTATTCTGCTGCATCTGGTTACACTGGAAGCGGACCCCAATATAGTTGGGAAAAGGCTAGGCAGATGATGAATATTAAGAAACTTAGTACAATAATAAATATACCCAAGATTTCTTAACCAAGTACAGACGTCAGCACATCAAGCTACTACAATCTGTCAAATTTCTTTAATAGATTTTCAACTTGATCGCTAATGTATTAAGGTTCAAGGTTGATTGAGAAAATTTGACAGTTTCGGGTAGCTTCACCTGCTGGCATCTGTACATAATATTGATATTCATGTCCAGCGGTGAAAACCTAATGTTGATAAACTATTAGATAGTATTGGTATCAGCCAACCTATTAAATAACAACTGTTTACCCATTAATTAAGTACCTACAGCATTTTTATTATTGTTGAGGACAATAATTAATTAACAGATTGACTGCCATCGCAGTCACACGGTGTCCGCCAACAATAGATTTTCTTTTGCGTCTGATGTTTGGCAGTCAACATGTTAAGTAATAAAATTCTGTATTATATTATAATAACTTAAGTAATTACACATTTATAAATGAACAAATAATTTCCTGTCATAATGGGAAGTTGATTACTTCAGCTTGCGGTTTGAATAAAATAATCTTTAGGATTTTCATTACCAGGAAAACCACTTCAATAAGAATAACAGGAAACTAATTAGAGATAATGTAAACTAATGGGCTAGATTTTTTTTATGATTACAGGTAAGTCTAAGAACTTAGAAAGTAAGTAGGCACCTATGCGCTAAGTTAGTGAATCATTTTCTTCCATGTTAATAATCAGAGACAAATTAATATTCATTAAGTAAGTAAAGGTGTTATTTTATTTGAAACATTGATTCTTATGTCCTAGAACTTAAGACTTATCTAGAACGTTACTTAGTGTACTTTTATAACTAAGTTAGCAATTAGTAAGTTGCTTGAAACCATACTCATTCTGATAGTTACTCCGTTCCTGGTCTATGAAATTAGAACGCGTAGATCTAAAGTACAGGGTATCTACTTATCTTTTAATTTATTCAAGATTTAGGCCAGTGAGTGTGTAGGTGCAAGGGACAAGCACGAAGCTGTAAGACAGGTTATAGATAAGTTTACTTAGCTGTAAATACGCGTGTTCTTGTCACACAAACTCAACGGGGCCCTTTCTCAATGATAAGTCGCCCACAATGTAGCAAGAAAACCATAGTTATTGTTGAGGCATTCACTTCTAAAATATTTATAAGATTGTGTGAACGGTATGCCGCATTGATATTTTACTTAAAGATAGGAGGCCAAAGGAAGTCTTGAACAAATATTTATGAAGCAGCTCTAGCGTCCATCGTCAGATTTTTACACCCAAACAATAGGATAATCATTGCCAAAGTTAAGATTTTCTAACAAAAATCTGTAAGTCTGTGAGAGTTTGATGACTTCAAAAATGTTAATTGAACACACTTACCTTGTATTTCGTTTGTTTCGACGCCGCAAAAATAAAATAAACAATATTTTAATTCATAAACAAACACTACATAAATCGACAGTCACACACCTAACCACGGTCCAGTCAACTCCACGGTTCTCAAACTTGACCCATCCCGAGTCCCGGCCGGAGAGAGGACCTTGCCTTGCCAAAAAAATAATTTCACCGTTTGTTCTTCTTACCAGTCATTAAAATTAATTTTATTCTAATCAGAAATTAATTTAAAAAAATGTTTTAATTTGATCAAGGTTTGATTGGTTTTTTATCATGATAGTGTTATTTCTTTAAAATAAATCAGTTATTGTTTTATTTTTAACAGTACCTATGGCAGTATTGTGTGCTATGACAGCGACATCTGTGGTTCATTTTCACCATTTCAGTAAATTTTATTGCACGCCATCTCATAACTTTAACATTCGCTTTAGTATACGTCAATACAAGCGCCATCTATGTTCAGCATCATCATTCTAGTTCCTATAAATCGGCGCCATCTGTTGCTAAAAAAGCTTTACTTGCTAGAAATTTGATAAGTGACTACATCTAGTGGCGAGTAGAATTCAAGTTGCGTTATGGACATCTATTAGCTAGTAGTGAGATTTTTCTTCCTGTTTTTAATTCACCGTGAACTTGTCCACTAGATGGCGGGAGCAAAGAAATCTGTGCAACCTTATTAGGTAAATGACTTCAGTCATTTAAAACATCGTGGATCGCAAAAAAAATTCACTATACTGATTGTTTGGGATGTTGTTAGAATATATACGAACAATACCTACACCTAACCCTAACTTTTTTACCTAACTCGATGTTTTTATATTTTCTCATAAATAATTGTGTATGTGTACAAACTGTCTTTTAACTTTTGTAATTGGTTTTATACCTTTTTTGTTAAAGAAAGAAATAAATAAAAGTGTAAATCCGCAGCAGCAAGACCCTAACTGCACGGTGCTTGAAAAATCTCAGTTTTTGATTTATAACTTCAAAAAGTTGCATTCTTCGTATTTATTCCAAACACTTTTTGGAACAGAGCATTTCAGCTCTGCTCTCTGGCAGGAGCATTTCGCCCTCCTGCCACCATTTCTAGCAACTACCTACATAACAGGAATTTCAGCATGTTTAGTCGTTAGCGGTGCTGGTTCCTTGGTTGAGGTCACTCGTGTCAGCTCTCGCTGAGTTCTTGTCTGTTGGTGGGCTCTTGCAAACACTTCTGCATTTGGTGGCAGGTTCAATAGGAATGTTGGGCTGCAGCCTGTTCGGCTGAGCGAGGTGGACTTTGAAGTTGGCAGAAGATCGGGCAAATATCCCGTTACGCAGGGCGTTTGAATTTGAATGTAGGAAGTGCTGTATCTCGGGTTTTATTGGACCTACAGAGCTACCGACGGCTGCGTTCAAATTGTAGCAAATTTTGTATAAATGTATGGAGTGACTGACTCATACGTAGGATGCACCTTTTAGTAGTTATAAGTTAAAAGCTGAAGGAAAAATTAGAGGTTTTTCGAGCACCATGCAGTTAAAGTCAGTCTTTCGAAGCTGCAAACTTGGTTTTACATTATTGGTATCTATCCTAACAACATCCCAAATTCAGTACAATTTTTTGCGACCTAACGCGATTTTGGTGTGTACGGTGACTGGCCTATAATGCATGGCACGAAGCTTGTGCATGATAAATAATTTAAGACATTATAAATAGGAGATCGAATATAGTTTTTAAAATTTAATCTAATAGGAAATCAATGAACCTCTTTTAATACTGCTGCTGCGGCAGAGAAGTCATCGTTTTTAAATATCAATGTTGCTTCCATCAAGTTGCTGCACAATGTGATTAACGTAGCCTTCTTATTATCTGCATAGATTTATAATGGAAAAAGCTGCACTGATTAGGTCGGTAATGAGTAGGTCTTTAGTTTAGTTGAAGGACAAGAAATGGGAATTTAGGATTTTTCTAGAATACCTACTTATAGTCAAGTTTGCTTGTTCAAAAATCTCAGCCCTTTGAGATACCTACCATTTAGATGAGATTAGAACATTTCTGGGATTTGGGTGTGGTACAGTCAGCGAAAAAAGTCGATTAAAACTTTAATTTTTTGAACATTGATTATTGAGTTTAAAATATTTAAATAATTAAAATCGAAACAAGTAAAGTTAAAAGAACATAAACTTTTAGATAGATATTTATAGATACTGAAATACAAAGCATCGAATAAATTTGTGTCAATTAAGATAATATTAACACTGTTCTAAGTTTTAAGATAATTATCACGTAATAAATTATGTTACATTAAAATTGCTTATTATTCTTATAGGCTAGATTGTAATTAATTATTAAGAAGGAACCTGGTTCTTTTTAATAAAGGATAAAAAAAAATTAAGATAATATATATGTGTAAAAGAAGCAGTGTTAAGCCTATCTACTGCCTGCCTACTCCTTCAAGGATCCCAGGCGTAATGTAATATTTTGTTACTTATGTAAGTAATAACTTATTTTATTCCCAAACAAACCAAGATTAATATCAAAACAATAAGTAAAATTCGTATTTTTTCACGAGCGGTCACCAATGCGGCATTGTGTGGAGCATATGCTGATATTCCCAACGCTGGTCCTCTACTCTCCTCTAACTCTAACGAGCTGTCACACGTTTGTGACAACTGGCGACAGTGACGGCCTATCTCAGAGCTTTATCTGTTCCATCGAGATACGGCCCGTCACCCATTACTCGTAGCCAGTAACCAACCGTTATTTTTGCTTCGAGATTTTAATCTGAGATGTCTCTTCGATGACAATGTAAGTCAGGGAGAAAATGTAGTGTGAAGTTTGCGTGTTCGTATTTTAAGTTCACTCTGGGTGATAATATATCATATTTTTATACATTTATGACCTACTTACCTACCCTTAAAGCCTGATTTTTGTTTTTCTCCTTTAGGTAGCTCATAGGTATACTTTGACCGAATTATTATTTTCGGCCGAAATATCCATTTTTGGCAATTTTTATTTGTGGCCGAAAAACTGGCTATTATTTGCGTGGCCGATAAAAAAATAAGTACCGACATATCAATACTTTCAATTTATTTATTCAGAGAAAATAGATATTTACAACCACTAAAAGCGCAGTAACTGTAAAAAACTATATACTTACGACTATAATGCTTTTTTATATCGCATATATTTGACATCATATTGCTTGATAATTAACAACATACGTAGTAATTGTATACTTTTCTTAAATAGGTACTTAATATTTCAGTAAAGTATTAAGTACCTAAGTTACATGTCATTAAAGATTAAACGATTAAATATAATGTTAAAAAGATAGACACTGTAGGTATTTCTCTTACGTTGTCCAAAGAAAAACATTTTTGGACGAAAAACGTTTTTTCTGGCCGAATGTCGTTTTTATTTTCAGCCGAAAAAATTTCGGTAGGATTCTAATCACACCTGTGCAATACGTAATAGGCATCTGGCATAATATTGTTTTATTGTTTCTATTTTAGAGCCCATTAATAAGTACTTTCAAAAGATTTTCATTGGTTAGATAATAATTAAAAAGCCATTGGTGACTACCCACTAAATACCATTTACTATTTAACTGAAACCTTCGTAGTACTGGATATTCTGGAATGAGCATCTTAATTATCAGATTGTGTGTGTCCACGGCATCGGCAAAAGATTTGCTCTCCCATCAACGAGTATCTACATCGATTTGTCTCTTTTTGTATCGTCATATAAACATTATTCTGCTAACTCAGTTTTTGAAATGTCTCTTACATTATAATATTGTGTCATCATCATCTGCCTAGCCTTTTCCCAACTATGTTGGGGTCGGCTTCCAGTCTAATCGGATGCAGCTGAATACCAGTATTTTACATGAAGCGACTGCCTATCTGACCTCCACAACCCAGTTACTGGGTAATACGATACCCCTTGGTAAGACTGGTTGTCAGACTTTCGGGCTTCTGACTACCCGTAACGACTGTCAAAGATCCACGAATGATAGCCGGGACCAACGGCTTAACGTGCTTTCCAAGGCACGGAGGGGTCTCGGTATGTAAAGATGGTCACCCATCCACAGACCAACCGCGGCAAGCGTAGCTTAACCTGACCGATCCACCTGTGCGGCTGTTATTATTTTGTGTACCGTTGTAAATACCTATCCAAATTCGAAACCACTCTTAAAAATCCAGGGAAATCTTGTAACTGAAAAAAAATCGGCTGTACCTAGATTTCATCATCTTTAGTAACAACGCCAGAGGAAGGTGCATGTTGGTGTGGAAACCTCCACGCGAGCTCCGCACGTGACCAGAGGGGTCACGTGCTCGTAATTTTAAGAACGTTCACAGTCTGCAGGGTAATTCTCATAATTTTAAGAACGTTCACAGTCTGATCTCAGTCTCAATCTGTCAAAAATACGTCTAATTTCCTTACATTTTGACAATTTTTTGACATTTGTTTGTCGCCGAGATGAGGCTGCGACTAGATTTTGAACGTTTTAAATTACGGGAATACGGGCCCTGATCTCAGCTCAGTCTCAATCTGTCAAAAATACCTTTAATTTCCCTACATTTTGACAAGTTTTTGACATTTGTTTGTCGCCGAGGTGAGACTGCGACTGGATTTGGGACCTTTCTAAATTACAAGAATTGGCCTTCTGGCCACACCGACCACCCCGCCACCCCAACCCCCCAGCCTTTATAATTTGAGCTTTTGTCATAATTTTCCCTTTAAAAACTTCCCGTTATTGTCTACGCAAAACTCCTGAAATCCACGCTGAAGTTGAGGTAAAACAATCTACTTTATACGGACTCCCTTTTATTTATAACGAGAATGTAATTGTGCGAGCAAATAAACTGCCATGAATTTCACTATCCGCCTTAAACGTTTTGACAAGCGTATACATTTGCATTAAGTCGTCGTCCGCTCATCGAGGCAGAAAACTTACAATTAATATTAAAACATGCGCAATAAAATAAAGCCAAGCAGTCGGAAAGTATTCGCGTCAGTCGAGCAGTGCTTTTGACATGGCTATTATTTTTATGGAAAATTAAAATGCTCTAAGTGCTCTGTCATTGCGTTAGAATTTTACACCTTATTGAAATCAGATTACATGTTTTAATCCTTTGATTGTGGTGAAATGTAAGCCTGTAATACGTTGGGGCGTTTATCACTATCCTGGGCTATGAGCACAGGGATGCAAATGATACAGTTCAGGATATTGTTCTTCACCGTGCTATAGACACAGTTTCTGGCAACGGGTTGAGTACTTAACCGATATTATGTGCGCACGAAATAACAAACATCGATTTTAATAAAACAATATTAGTATTTGTTTACCTGTATTATACGATGCCTTCGGGATATGACCAAACTTTAGCTAATATAATGTTGTTGTTGCTATGTTGTTCAAATTATACGACATTCTGCATTGATGTATTTATTAGCTACGGCAAGTCACGTGTAGGAGATTTTTTTAATCAGCGATAAATTCGTTTCCACTGAAGGAAACGAATTTATCGCTGATTAAAAAAATCTCCTACCTATTTTCAGAAACGAGTATCGTTAAACGATTCGTAAACATTCCACACGTTGACTTGAAGATTGGAAAAATAATTAATTTGTGTAGATAATCATCAAATCTAGAATCTGATAACAATATTATGTTTGACAAAATCGATGCTGATTGAGCTCTCACTAAAGACACCGACTTTCCAAATTAAAGTTAATTTTCAGTACCTATGTAGTATTTTTTTTGGAAATCTTTTTTTTTTATTCTGTTCAGTCATTCACTTGGCCGTTGGAGGGATACCAAGCGGGGTCATTGCGTAACACGCTACCTACCAGTAGCAATTTCCAATGCCGGTCGCAGCTTTTTAGTGTTTGACCTAAGGCTTTTTTAGAATCCTTAGGTCAAACAGTAAAATTGAACTTCCTACGCAGTTTTATTTAGATAGCTGTAAGCGGACCAAAAATGATTGATTTTTATGGTCTGAAATGCAAACTTTAATTTTCATTTGATACCTAGAAAATCAATAAACTCAAAACAGACCACCATCCTATTGCGTAACACACTATCAATGATAATCTGAATCATTTTGAAGGATATTGCTAATCCATTGCTTCATATGTTCGATAGATTGGTCTGCTCAACAACGCAAATAACGCAATGAATGTTCTTGAACTGTCAAAATGAAAGCTGTATTACTTCTGTCAGTGTGTTACGCAATTACCCCGCAGTTTTCATTTACTTACACATTTTAGAAGAACGTTTCGTTGGTATTTTGTTATCAACCTTACTTACATCGTTCAACAGAAATGGTGTTGAGCATGCATAGTGCTCGTCGGGTCTAGGGATGATCAGAGCATTTGACCCGCAATCAACCGGAGTGCACCCACTGGTACATAGGTACCTACGTATGTAAATACACACCCGACTGAGTAAGTTTTCTAATGTAATTGACAGCAAAAAGATTGCTTCGGTCTTCGGCCCTTCCTGGCGATGAAGCGGCGATAGGATTTAAATACCTAATGATTTTGTATTATGCTATGGTTACTCCAGATTTGATTGGGATATATCTTGTATGTTTGCTCCGAACAGCCTTGCAGTTTTCTTTCTTAATTTTCTCTCTGTTTTAGTGTCGACTTCATACAAATTCATAAGCCTATCCAAAAACGATAAATAGTTATCTCTTTTTTTACTTTGTTTATGCTTAGAAAACTTTCAAGTCAGATTACTTCTATATCCTACAAAATTGGAAATTCGACCAGACTCCAAACAAAACGGCCAACTGCGAGTCAGACACGAAGTGATCCGTACCACAAGGCAAAAAACGCCGAAAGAAACACGTTTCTTGTATGGAAACCCGCTTTAATTTTTAACGTTATTTTATTTTTATTATTTGTTGTTATAGCGGCAGCACACTGTGAAAATTTTAACTGTCTACCAATTAAGATTCATGAGATACGCCCGCTGACAGACAGGCAGACTGACGGACGGATAGAGAGCGGAGGCTTAATAATAGGGTTCCGTTGGCACCCTTTGGGTACGGAACCCTACAAATGATGATGTGGAACTGATGAAAAGGAAGAAATCTCTTCAGTAGGAATACTCGTAACATTAAGGCCCCTCGCCCACGGCGACCTTTTGTAGCGATGCTGTCGCTACTAACATCGCTACTAACGCGCGTTAGTCGCATTTGCAACGCGCTACAGATGCGATACAGCATCGCGACAGTATCGTGTTTGCATCACGACTGAGAATCGTGGTGTGGGCGAGGGCAAACAGCTAGCGACCGCACCGCGACTGTATCGATGCGAACGCGCGACAGCATCGCCACAAAAAGTCGCCGTGGGCGAGGGGCCTATCTTTATAGTTTAATAAATAATTATTGGAATGATTTGGGGGAGGCCTTTGCCCAGCAATGAAACAGTAGGCATAAGATTACAGAAAAAAAAACATAAGAACTAATAAAGTGAACCTAGTGATATACCTACTATGATCTTACATTCATTGCGTTATCTACGTTGGCGAGCATAGGAATCTTTCAAACATACGAAGCAATGGATTAGGATTAGGAATTATCTTCAAAATTCTTGATTTAAAGTGGGTCGCGAAATTGTGGGGCTGTTGTAGTAGATTTTGAATAAATAAATAAATTCGTACAGGTAACTAATTGAAATTAAAACATCTAGCCTTGAAACAGTCGTAGGAGTTACACAGCTCGTAACATAGGTACCATATCAAGTTCGAAACCGCCATTTCATTTGAGGACTCTTCTGCAAGTGGAAGGACATGGGCGGTCGTCCTCCCGAGATTTAGTTCCATTTCATCGTATTAGCAGATTGGATCGCCGTCAGCCACTATAAAACCCGCCCCTGAAGCATTCCCGCCACTTCATTGAACATCGCTTTTTGTTTTATTTAAATTTTGTTTACTTGCTCAACGTTAGAATTAACTGATATTGGCAGCTTCACCTCTGTGAAAAGTAAGCGCTGAAATGAATATTCATTTTGAAATAGTAAGACTGTTAGTCTGCTGTAGTCTTAAGCTTATCATAGAGACTAAACCAAATGGGGTTGGTAAAGGGGTAAGTGACTAGACTCAACGCCTAAGGGTGAATTTTGACCACTTTTGTATCTAGAATAAGTCATATCGTGAGAATAAATTTTGAATTTTTGACAGTTTTTCCATACTAGAACTGTCAGACGTCAATTTTATTCCACGGATAAAATATATCTACTAAATCAGCAAAATAAAGAGAAAAAAAAAATGAAATGATTTTTTTTCCATAAAAATGGCAAAACATGTAGCCACCTCATATTAATTATAAGACCTTCATACTGTACTCATGTTTTACAAAATAAATATTATCTTATCTCTTATCATAAAGTAAGTAGGTAACTGTGGTGTTAATGTAAAATATTGTTCGCACGATAAAACATTTTTGGATTTTAATTGTGTAATTCACGCATTATAAAGTATTGTATAGTCGGCTCGTGGGGTGTCGCGAGTGTCAGCGGTGCGACACTCGGGCGCAAGAAGGGTGAAGCTAGCCCTTACTCACTTTATTACTACAATGACTTGGCATTTATTATCAGTTATGAAAATAAATTCCTCGTCGTGAAATAAAGGGAAAAAATGAATTAAACTCAGTCGGCCGCAAAGGAAACGTGTTTAAGACTTAATTGTGTAATATATTTGGAATAAGGACCGGCATTTTGTTGCAGTTTTATTATAATATTTTAATAATTTGTGTCATCGCTCCAGTTGTACGTTTTTTATGCGAAGGCGGCCCTTCGCCGGGAAATCGTTGGGCTTAACGATTTGTTTTATTGTCGACAAAATTTGATGTTAATGTACTGCGCACTTCATAGACAACCATTAGGGACCGCCATTTTCATTACTGGGGTGAGAGCACACGGAAATGAAATAAGTATGAAGTTTTTGATGAAGTGGGATTTTGTAAATATTAATCTGCGGATTCTGTGTACGTGACAATTCATTGTTAGAAAACTTTTATAATGGTTGGAATCGGTGTTATTTTTTTACAGTGAGCTCGTGTGCTTGTGTTCCGTGACTGTGCCCAGTTTGTAGGGTTTAGCACCTTGTAAATCTCCACATAAAATATACAATGTTGTTCACATTTCGTCAGTCACTATTATTCCGGCGCGTGCCCTTACATTCTTGCGTTTTAGTTTCGATTTAAATGAACCCCGAACAAATACGATTTATGTTGGCTTTCCTGTATTTTTTAAAATTGTTCCAGGTCGTACAATAGTTTCTATTAATGGGCGCCCGCCAGTTTAGATAGCTGTGTGACTTGAATTACTTTAGGTGATTTGAGAAATTCAGTGATTTTCAATGTTCATGTTGTTGGGAGTCATCAAAAAATAAATCCTAACTATCCTAATCCTAACTAATATTATAAATGCGATAGTAAGTTTGTTTGTTTGTCACGCTTTCCGGTTAAAACGGCTGAACGGATTTGGATGTAATTGGCGCTTGGGTAAACCATGCCGGTGAAGGACATAGGCTTCTTGTCATCGTGGACTGATCTGGTAGCTAGTGATTATATAATAAATCTCAGGCAGAGAAATTAAGCTTATTAAGGCTTATTAATTAAGTATGCAATTTTTGTTTGTTCAATCAAACCATAGAAAAATCAGATGGCAAATTCCCGTAATTAAAAACGTTCAAAATCTAGTCACAATCTGTTCTCAGCGACAATCAATGTCAAAAACTTGTCAAAGATTTAGGGAAATAAGAGGTATTTTTGACAGATTGAGACTGAGATCAGACTGTGAACGCTCTTGAAATTACGAGAATTGTCTCTCTGATTGCACGTCTTTAAAATGAAAGACCTTATTTTAAAGTTTTATCCAGTGCAAGGCCGTTAACAGGCTGTTTCAACGACCCCCCGGCAACCGTTTAAGGTCAGCCGTCCGATTTACGGCAGCGGCGTCGGAGCAAGATTGAGTCGGTATTGCTAACAGTTTTTTTGTGTAGGTGTAAATCTTAAGGCGCGTTTACGACGCTCTATAAATACGGCGTAAATGATGAGCGTCCGCGGCGTAGCGCATACGCACTACTTCCGAAGAATATCTAGTAGTACAGAGCTTTGTTATACATTCAGGTATTACTTTATAGAAAGACGGACTTCGCTGTCACTGTCCATCCTTCTGTCATCGGTTAAAGTAGGTCTTTCAGTTCATGCAGTTGTCTATCGTCTGTAGTCCGTCTTCTGCTTAAAATGCCTTCAAATCCGTCAAGCAACTGTGGATCTAAGCCATTTGGGCTTAGATCCACCCCTTAGATATAATTTGCAGCAACTTTATGTAGCTATAGTTTCCATTTCAGAACTGTATTGTTGTAGGCAGGTACAGTTAGAGAAATGAAATGTTCAGTAAAATGACTGACAACCTAAATTGTACCCGTATATTGAGTCATTCATCGTTTTGTCAATTTTTCAGTGTCTAAATCGGCCAATGTAGACACACACCATCGGCCACGACGATTCCAACGGGTAACCATTGTGGTATAATGTGGTATCATCATCATCATCACTTACCTAGCCTTCTCATTATGTCGGGGTTGCCTTCCAGTCTAACGGGATGGAGCTGAATACCAGTATTTTACGTGGAGTGACTGCCTATCTGACCTCCACAACCCAGTTACCTACTGGGTAGTATGTAGTGTGGGTATTTATTTTGTGAAAGTGAGAACTTAGACCTGTAGATTTATAGACCATTTACTATTTTTGAAGTATCTGATACTTGTTGACAGGCCTACCCTTTCCTCCCATATCTATTAGCACTGTAATTTGAAAATTTAAAAGAGTAAACCTGGTCATGTGCAGTGCCCATGTGCACTTATGAAATTTCAGAAGCTAGGTGCACGGTTCCAATTGGTCGTTTCCTATGAAAAAGAGGCGGCAAGGAATTCCACGGTTACTGTATCTAGGTTTATGTGAAATAAAACACCTAAGTATTTTGATTTTGATTTGACATAATGGCCTACGTATCGCACTTGGGCCATGGTGTTACGGCCAGACCTTTGCCATAACAACCAGGCACTGTAAACCAACACTTTTAGAGGGGTCGTGAAATTTTTAATGTCCTCGTGGTCACGATTTAAGACCACATATAGTGTAGCGATCATTTTTCTTAAAATACTTCCGATGTTAAATAATTTGAAATGGTTTTTTATACTTAGTGTGTGATGCAAAAAAAAAAACTACATAAAAGTGTTATGGTAATCGAACAGTTTATTGTATGTAGGTACAGTCAACAGCAAAAGTAGATGATCAAAATCAGAAATTCAATACTAATGAACGGAGTTCGTTCAGAACTGTGTGGCGTCGAAGTGATTCAAAAGTATGTGATTGTAAATTATACCAAACATTTACTACTAGTACAGCTGCCATATAGCTGCAAACACCGTTCATTATTATTGAATGTCTGATTTTGATCATCTACTTTTGCTGTTGACTGTACCATAGAAATATTTGTTCCAACGCCAACCGTGTCGTCGTCGACGACGATAACTTCATATTATAAATGTAAAAAAATACTTTGTCTGTCTGTCTGGCTGTCTGTTATCTTTGCAGATAGGTTCAGTAGTTTAGTAGACGCTGTGTCCCCGCAGGTCAACATGAAGGACTAGGTGCGGAAACCAAACCCATAAATGGCTTTCATTTTGACAGTTCAACCACATTCATTGCGTTATTTACGTTGTTGAGCAGAGAAATATTTCGAACCTATGAAGCAATGGATTAGAATTAATTTAATTATTACATATCCTTCAAAATGAATCAGATTGTTGTCGAAATTGAGTTACACAATTAGGGTGCTGGAGAAGGACATAGGCTTTTTTTTATCCTGGACCGCAGAAGAAATAGCGGGAAACCGCTAGTAGAGTAAAATATACTGAATCCTTTTTACCTAGAGACGGGTTGGCTACGGACCACCTCGTTCCTTTCAATAAAGCTGAAAATAATATATTTTGGTTATCTGGAATATGCTGGAACTGTACTTAAAACAAAGAGAAATAGACGTACGAGTATATGCATTGGATGCATGGAGTGGAGTTGAGGTTGCTAGATAGCCACACTTGCATGTTCCCAGCGCCAGCGTGGTACTTGCGTAACCCACTTGTACAATGGCAATGCTTTTCATTTTCACAGTTCAACTACATTCATTGTGTTATTTACATTGTTGAGCAGACGAATATATCAATCATATGAAGCGATGGATTAGCAATTTCCTTTAAAATCATTCGGATTTTGATTACACAATTAGGGTGTACAACTCTCATTACTTTTGGACGGATGGATCTTATGAATATACTTAGTACATAATATATAAAATGAAAATGTAAGGGGTTGGGATCCTGGTGTCCTGAAACACAGGCTTTAACTGTGTTTAGTTTAGTTTATGCTCCTGTACGAATCGCAATAAATACTTTTTCTTTCTTTCTTATTTTTTCTCACCAAAATATACATAAATTATTTTACATTGGTCAGATTCGACAATTATTACGAACTGCTACTACTCACTTGAATTATGTGTCATTGTCGAATCTTACCAATGTAAAATAACTTATGTATATTCTGGTGAGAAAAATAAGAAAGAAAAAAAAAGTATTTATTGCGACTGGTACAGGAGCATAAACTAAACTTAACTAATCAATTAACTTTATTGCGGGCCCTATCAGAATACCAGCGTATTCTGATAGGGCCCGCAATAAAGTTGATTGATTGATAAAAAATAAATAATAAGCATGAATACATATAAATAAACATAAATATGTACCTAACAAGTTTTTGATGAAAATACTTAGTATTACATTCAAAGTCCTTTAAAAACTGTACTTTGTAAATGAACGAAACATTTTTAAACATTGACATGACCAGAAAACGGTTATTTAACTTAGTCTACATTTATTTTATTTTAATGTCATTTTTATATCGTAAATTGTAAAAGAGAAATGGAATAAATATTGCATTTGCTGTGGAGTTATATTATAAGTGGTTATGAAGGTATAACATATCGATTTCATACATGTAGGTAAAACTTTACATCAAATTACTGTACTCAAATTATTTAGAAATGGTCAAAATTATAGGAATATTTGCTATTGTATTTGTGTACTACTGTGAAATAAATGCAGGTATAGTAAATACTATACTTTTTTTCTGTAACGACTATGTAGCGATGAAAATACCTAATAGTGATGGATGTATGTGTCATAGTTCGCAATAAAAACATCAAGATAATTCTAGAGCCTTCCTCTACAATTCTACACCCTCTAAGAAGTCTGAGTTCGATATCTCAGACATTCTCATCCTGTCAGTTTACCATCCACTAGAGAACCAAAGTAACACCGAATATGTAAGTTGAAGTGGCAATACAGCTTATAATGGTCATATTAGCCGTAGAATCTATGACGTTTGGGGTAACCTTAAGTCTGGTAATTGAATGGAAACCGCAAATCCACCGAAACCTGCAGAGTAATTATGTAACACGTTACAATCCCTTTCATTTCGACAAGTCAGCATCATGCATTGCGTGATTTACGTTGCTGAGCAGACGAATTTATAAAACATACATATGAGGCAATGGATTAAGAATTTCCTTGAAAATCCATGTTTAGCTGATGTACACGGTGCAATTTAATTGCCTATGACATACCATAAAATAAAGCAACAATTCAAGTTGCACCGTCTGTTTAGATGATGCAAATCATTTGTTGCTTCAATTTTATTGTATGCCCTATGCACGAACTTGAATCGTGTCTATGAGGCTTTAGGTACATCCTAAAAGCATACACTGACAAAATCGACTAGATATGCCGACCTAAGTCATTTGAGTTATTTCAGTGAACGCATTGTTAAACTCCAGTTAGTAGATTAGAGTAGTTATGTACTAGATCCATAATCTGGGCAGTATTTACTTACCTAGTATTTTGTTACACATTCACGCTTTAACGCCTGTGTGGATATAGATTGAAGTATGATAAGCTCTGAATTAACACATAAGTAGGTACTTCTTATCTGGGTTCGTGAAGAAGTTGCCCTAGGATGCGAGGGAAGCCGCAGGAAACAGCTAGCTAATAAACGAAATATATTAATAAAAAAATATTTTCCAGAGGTAGCCAACTTACAGTCCAGGTAAGTATTTTTTATTGGTACGTAAAATCGAATATACGTTATCAATCCAAAACTGAATGATTTTTTGTATAGGACAACACCTGCAGCAGATGTGCGAAGAATATTGTCATCGAAGAAAAAGTTTGCAGGCAATAGATCCGGTGGCATATCGCTCCGAAGCAATACAGCTCAACCGCATGCTAAGTAAAAAATTCATTGATATTAATACGTAATTATTGTAACATTTCTGAAATAGTTTAACGGAAATTGTAAATACTAAGTAGAGTTGACATTCGGTATGATATTATATTAATTTTAAAAAAAATTGAATGTTTTCTCTGATACAGTGTGTCAAAACAGACATCTCTCATTGAACACATAAGCTTAGAAAGTAATTTAGAAGTGCATGTCAAGAAAAATGCTAAGATACTTTTCTGGGGTAGGTCTATACTCAGTAGCGGAGGGTTCAAGGCTGGTAGTCAGATGATGATGATGATTTTTTTGGACCAGGTTCACAACGGGGTTACGAGAGGATAAAGAGTACGTTCTAAGGCATGGTGAACCTCGTTATAATGATTTGGAACATCACGTGGCTAAGAAGCGTAGGTTTAAAAGAAGTTATAGGGATGAGGAAAATAAGCAAATTGATGAGCATGATAATGAAACTAAAATTCCTAAAAAGAGGAAGAGACATCACCATCATTCGCGAAGGAAAATGAATAAGAATCATAATTCAACAAGAAATAGGAAAACTAAACGGTACAAGAATACAAAGAGAAATTATATGGAAGAGAAAGATAATGACTTTAAGAATAAGAAACACCACTATCATTCGCGAACGAAAAGGAATAATAATCATAATTCAACAAGAAATAAGAAAACAAAACGATACATGAATGATAGAAAGAGAAATGGTATGGAAGAGAAAGATAATGAGGATAAGATTATGAAACATCACTATTTGGGAAGAAAAATGAATAAGTATAATGATTCAACAAGATATAAGAACAAAAAAGGATACAAGAATAAGGATGAGGTTAGACATATGAATAAGGATAAACAACTAAATAAAGAAAAGAACCAAAGCGCAAAAAGGAATAGGGATAAAAATCATAGTAAATATTCGGAACATCCAAAGAAAGACAAAGATAACATAAATAAGAAGAAACAGGCTAAAGATAAAAGTAAAAATAAACAGAGAGAAAAAAGCATGGATCACTATAAGCGTGCTACAATAGGAGCACCCATGATAATTCCGAAAATGGATATGGTTAGCCCTGCTAATGAAAATGATCACAAGCATAATAAAAAACCGTTACTAAGTAAAAGTTATGAAAAACAGAGAGAAAAAAGTAAACACGCTATAGATAAAAGTAAGACTGCCATAGGAATGGCAGGGTTAGGCGCTGCAGGCGCTGCAGGCGTTGTATCCTTGGTAGGAAAGTCCCTGGCATCCACGAAAGGTCCGAATCCAGAACCAGAACATGTTTTAACATCCATGACAACTTCGAAACCAAAACCAGAGCCAGTACTAGAACAAGAAGTGATCAGGAAAAAGAAATTAATCAAGCGTGAACGCTTGAATTTAAGGACAAAAGAGAAAATAAGGTCTTACAAATAGTATTTTAATGGAAAATTTAATATTTGTCTTCATAGTTATTGTCGATTTTAAACACTTTGCCCTGGGAAATTGGAATACAGTTATATTTAAGTAATAATTCCTTAACCTTTGGTCTGTCACTCTAAGCCAAAAAATATTTTAGAAACTTTTCGTGACCAATAGGATTTACAGTATAGCATTTTTTTCATCGTACTATTCTTGTCTGGTATTTTGCTATAACTGTCCAGTGCAAAGTCCTCTTCTCATACACAGAAGGAATATACTCCATACATTACCAATTATAAGTAGAAGAGTATAACCATTGATATGTCCAGACAGTAAGGCCCCTACCACCAGAAATGTGGATAGCAAGTATTCGAAAATATCGAAGACTACAAGTCCTCAACATTTTTTGCATGTTTTATGTTTATATTACGAAAATATGTTTGTTGCTTTATTTGAAAGTGATTTCAGGGTAACGAAAATCATACCATATTCTCTGAAGAAGGAAAAAAATGAGTAAGTAACCAGAGTCTAAAATTTTTCTATACTTAGAAAAATTTTAGACTCTCTCTAGAACCTCTGTATTCGTAGAATACGGGTCTATAGTTCTTCAGCAAGGTTTTGTCACCTTTTTTCAAGAACAGAACCATCGCTCCATTTCTTGGGCGTTGTACCCTCTTGGATGACGGAGTTGAAGACTCGCTAGCTCTCTCAGGACTGGGGCACCGACCGCTTGAAGGAGCTCTGTCGTTATTCCGTCATAACCTGGTGCCTTGTTGTTCTTAAGCTGCTCGAGAGTCGCCCTAATCTCGGGCTGGTCGACATCCAGGATGTCCTCCGTGTAGTGGTGCGTTAATTCGGCTCGATGGTGATCTATGTCCCGCTGGGTTCGCCGTCCGCGTTGAGTATCCCCGACTTCGAAGTCACGATTCTGCCATCCGCAGTTCTTAGTTTCGTGAGATGGGACCTCCCTAATTGTAAGCGAACACTTTCGACTCTCAAGCACACATAAAATAAATATAATGTGTTTTCTACGTTTTTCATTCAAATATAATTTAATGATATCACTTTAGTTCTTAATTTATCTTAATGCTTTTGTCTTTTTGTTGCATCTCATGACTTGTCTTTGCATCTTCCTAAGATAGACAAGGGCCTATGGTCTAGGTTTGTAAAGTATTTTTCATCATCATCATTTTAGCCGATAAACTGCTGGACATAGGTCTCCCCTAAGTGGTTTGACTATAAATAATTAAAACTGAAATTATTCACACGATGAAAAAACAGTTTCAACATTTTTCTTTCAGAGCAAAAAAACTCAGACAGGGGGAAGAGGGGAGTAAATCATCTTCAGCTGGGTCACCTCCATCGTATCTCAGTCCTTACGCTGTAAGTTAACCATACCTACAAGATTATTCTGTTTAGAATTTCCATTTTTATTACCATAATTGAGAGTGAGTTGGGTCAATCTTCTTTAAATTTAGCACCCAATAGACAAAACAACGACAGTTTTTGATTGAAATTGTGTTTTATTTTATTTAAAAACCCCCCAAAATAGTAATGTTTATATTATACACTTAAATACTAGCTTTGAAATAATATAAAATGATCAATAGAATAAGTATCGTTAAAAAAACTATCTCGTTTATGATTGTAATGCTTAGGTAGTCAATCCCAGCATCACTGGCAGCTCACTCCACGCCAGTTTTCACTTTGAGATTTTAACAGAATCGTCATGCAGTTTGTTTTAGTACTTCACTAGTGAACTTTATTTTTCCAGATAACGGCCCAAATGGAGTTACTAATGAAAGAGTTTAGTGACGTGAATGCAACTGTCTTTAAGTTTAGTCGTACTGTTGAATACAACGATATAGTCCTCGTCAGTATTACTGCGAATAAGGATGAGACGAATTTCCGAGCTAAAGAGAGCAAGTACATTGATGACGTTCCGGAGAAGAAGATCATATTTATAGTCCATGGACTGACTGTGATGGGACTGAAGGATATGTCAAGTCTGGTCAAAAACTCGGAACTGAAAATACTCTTATCATATTACTTCAAACATTTAGATAAATTCGACTTCTTCTTATTGCCGCTGGCTAATCCCGACGGATACTCCGCTTCGCTTTCCGTAAATATATTTCGTTGTTGTATTTTGTGCATGTTACGCATATAAGAACATGGAATTTCAAATAACATTACACTATTTTGAGGTATTCCACCCAGAGCACTGATTTCAACGGACTTGACCGAAAAACACCTCACTGGTTGGCTGTTCCACTGTTGTAGCGCGCACTGTGCATGTGCGCACTTTCGTTGCGCAGGGATTTCGATGTAGTGAACGCAAGGCAGCTTATCCCAACGTCGCACCTGCAGGACGTCGACGTCCACCTTCGATATTCATAAAAGTACTACACTGCATTCCGTTATCGCTCCGTCGTTCCACCACAGCTCCCCTCCCAACATCGTCTTTCTGGCCAAAAAAATAATAATAATAAAATAATTTTCCTCAGTATTTCCCCCCAGCCGATCTTTATGGTTAATAAGGTTGGCCACTTAATGCTAGAGATGTCGATCTTGAAACTCATGTGAAAATCCGGGACCTACCTTTGTTTTACAGCAAAGAAGTTAGTCTTTGTGAAAAAGCACTTGGTTGTTGTTTTCATCATCATCAACATCATGTTCCTGCTCTTATCCCATTTTATTTGGGGTCGGCGCAACGTGTCTTTTACTTACGTACTTTTTCTATTAGTCGACATCTCGGTAGTCACCTCCTTTCTAACCATATATCATCATTCACACAGTCCAACCATCGTTTTTTCAAATTATTCTATAATTTAAAAACTTAAAATAATTTCTAAAAAGTATTCCTTACCACTTAGGGTCTTACCTAGTAGTCCTTAGTGAGGACCCTCACAATGCGTGCCGTGATCAAGATTTATGTCCTGTATCATTGAGGCATCTGCCGGTCGATTCTGTAAAAATCTCACCGTGAAAACTCAAGTGAAGTGAGCTTGATGTGAGTTGTCAGTAGTGTCAATCCCTAGCATTATTTGGAATGACAGCTCACTCCACGCTCACTTCACCTAAGTTTTCACGGTGAGATGGTTACAGAATCGCACTGCTGTTGTGACAGCTGCCAAGCAATTTACTTGTCGGTTTCCGTCTGACCAGGGGACGACTACGACATGTCTTCGCAGACATGCTGCTCTTTATTATGTTTAAATCAGCGCTTTGATCGCGGGAGCTTGAAACAGCGTCACGTAGAAAATGCGCAATTCTGATATCTCGCTTAAACGCAGCGAGTTGCCAAAACATATAGAATTGGAGAAATCGCTGATGCAAAAATAACATATCTACTAAGGCCTTAAGGTATAAATTTGTGTTTAATGATTAATTGTGATTAAACAAACACAGTCCGATCGTGCAATATGGAACAAGAATGTATCCCCACAATCCGTGTGTCCTGGTGTGTTCATCGACCGAAATTTCGACGTCGCGTGGAACGGTATGTCGAAGGTCAGCTCTTGTAGTCAGCTGTACCCCGGAGCCTCACCGTTCTCCGAGGAGGAATCGAAGGCCGTTCGGGATATCTTCCACGGCTATGGTCATAAGATCCTGGCATACATACACGTACACGCCGGAACCTTTGATGAGAAAGTTTTTAAGGTAATACCAGTTTTTTTACCTACTTAGCTGGTTACGGTTTGTTTAGTATAGACAAGTACAAACTGTACAAGACTACACTAGGATTGAATAAATAGTTGAAATATATATTTGAAATATTATGTAGCTTTAAAAAGCAATAATATTAAGAGGTGAGGAACTTCACTCCTACTCCATAGAAAAAGAGGATCACCGACCACAAGGATGTCTGGTCCAAAGATTGATGTCGTGATGTTGTATAGCCTATATACAACATCCCGACATCAATTAGTAGCGCGTTAATTCTGCTTGCGCGATGCAGGATTTTGCGAAACGCCAGTGTGATGCGTAGTTCGCATGCGGAGTTGTAGATGTCGCCACAATATAAATACTTAAGGTATTTTTCAGGGCGATGCAATTCTATACCCTCGAGGATATACCGAGACGCAGTCAGACGATGACAAGTACATCGACATTAAGGGCGAGATTGACGAAGCGATGAAGAACGCCAGCTTCCGCGTCATGACAGCGACGGTAGACACCCTCTCCAACTGGTACGGGGTAGTGAGGGGGACTAGTGTGGACTACGCTGCTACGGTGAGGAACTTATTATCCTCGAATTGCTGTTAATGGCCAAACTTTAAAAGGAGACTGGACTGGATTTAATCTTTATACGAAACTGCATCGATTGGCACTATAAAAAGAAAACGTAAAATTTGTAATTATTTATTTTTGCAAAAACTGCACCTAAATGTAGTTACCAAATATTCAAAAAGGTCAGTATTCTAAGAACGGTAAGGTAAATCTAGTAAATTCAAAAAGTATATATTTTTTTAATTGCTAGGTCTGATTGCCCCTTTGCAGAAGGGTATAGATGAGGTAAATATCAAAACCGTGTTGCTATTGGTCCATAGGCCATTTCCCATACAAAGCCCAGTCTCCTTTCCGTCTTTCCGGCAGTCGTGATAATCTATTCAGGTAATTTTTAATAATCATCGAAATTATAAACATACTAGCTGACCCGGCAAATCCGAAGGGACGATCGTCAAATGTTTGACAGGAAAGTAGGTAGAACAGTTTATATGGGAAAATGAAATTGTTGTTTTTACTATCTTCCTCGCAATTTTTACATATTTTCTCACCGTTTAAACCTTCCCTAGACCTCCACGAACATTTCAAGACTAAGATAAGATAAATCCGTTCAGCCGTTCTCGAGTTTTAGTGAGACTAACGAACAGCAATTCATTTTTATATATATAGATATAGATAGATATAATAGGTATATAGAAGATAGATATATTTCTGCTAATACCTAATTGAGGAGAAATGTAACGATTTTGCTGAAGAATGACGACTGTATCAAACTAAAGATATGTTTTATATAATAATTAATGTACTTATACAAAATATTTTAATAGAGTATCTAACAGTAGAGTTTGTTGCCCAAATTTCTCCATACGAAAACTACCGTTTGGAAGGGGTGACTAGAATCAGAATTGATTGCGCCCTGCCCCTTCCAAAAGGTTATAGTTTTGTAAATTTGTATTGTAAATGTTGACGTTCAAAAGTAAGGCACTTTTGAACGTCAACATTTACAATACAAATTTACGTACGTCAACAGCAAAAGTAGATGATCAAAATCAGAAATTCAATACTAATGAACGGAGTTCGCAGCTATATGGCAGCTGTACTAGTAGTAAATGTTTGGTATAATTTACAATCACATACTTTTGAATCACTTCGACGCCACTCAGTTCTGACGCGAACTCCGTTCATTAGTATTGAATTTCTGATTTTGATCATCTACTTTTGCTGTTGACTGTACGTGCCTATTTAAAATAAATACTAAGACTTTGACTTCATCTGGCGTCAGCCATACTAAGGCTACGGAATAAAAATGATGCCAAATTGAACTTCTCCTAACAGGCTAGGAGCAAGGGAACTACCACACACCTTCTGCCGCTCTTCCCTTCGTGGAAAACAGGCGTAATGTTATGTTGTTTCCAGGTGTATGGCATTCCTTATGCCATGGAGTTCGTGATGCAGCTCTATGACTCTGAGAGCATGAATAACAACGCGCTGACGGAGATATGGAGCCGACTCATTGACGCCACGTTTAATAAAATGTGGAAGAGTCTGCAGGCAGGCGGCGACGCGTGAAGATTCAATTAATCTACCCAACATTTTGAATTAGACAGTTAATAAATTAGTAATTATATGTAATCTTTGTTTTAAAACTTACTTAATTTTAAGAATTCGTCAATGTCCTGCCCTTAGCACAATTTATTTGGGGTCGTCGCAACAAGTCTTTGTTTTCCATACTTCTCTACTAATATATCGACATCTCGGTAGCCACCCCCTTTCTAGCCATATCGTCTTTCACACAGTCCATACATCGTTTCTTTGGTCATCTACATTTTTACTCAAACCTTTCCTCACGATATTTTTCTTATTCCTCCGCATCACACACACAATATGTATATCATGACAACCTATTTCTACACAATTTTTCAGTTATCGGTGTCACTTTCATGCTCCCTCTTATTTATTCATTTTTTACTCTATTAATTCACGTAACATCACTTCAAGAATTCTGGAAAGATATAAAAAAGCATTTGGTCCTATGTTCGATCCTAAAGATACAAAAATGGTTGAGTACCAAGCAAAAATTTTTCAC
Organism: Apamea sordens; assembly: GCA_945859715.1. Lineage (NCBI taxonomy): Eukaryota > Metazoa > Arthropoda > Insecta > Lepidoptera > Noctuidae > Apamea > Apamea sordens. The sequence continues at coordinate 8,326,710 of OX244002.1, forward strand.
TCAACAAGTAACAAAATTGTGACCAATCATTCTTTAGCTGTTAGAAAAAACTAATTAAAAACAATTCAATTTAGTTAATTGAAAGTCTTCGATGTAACAAGATGTCGTTTGAGTTGGGGGTTAATAGAGAATAATTACAGTCGCATCGCAGCGGGGGGTTGAGATACAAACACTACACAATAATAAAGATACGGCTTCACCGAGAGGGACCGTTGTCTACACGAAACGAAATTATTTCAATGCTGCCATGGAATAGAATAGGTAGGTAGGTACTTTTTTTTTTTTATGTGACATTTTTGTAAGTCTGTTTTTCTTATGGTTTCAGTTTCCACGTCGATGTCCCTACCATCGACGTGGAAACTGAAACCATGAATTCAGCACATGATTCTGGAAGCTTGGCAATTTTTTGTCGGTTAGCACAAAAAAAAGTTGTTTCATAGAAAAGTGCACAATACCTATGCGGTCAAAATGTATGGAACAGATTTTTTTTAAAATTTTTAACGGACGAAAAATTTCAACGCAGTGTTCAGAATCATGTACTGAATCCATGGTGAGAGGTTGCGCGTCGATGTCCCTGCCACCCTGTATAAAGCATATAGCTATTAGCTTGTGCTTGTATTAGCGATGGCCGTTTTGCGTGAAGCATGTTTTCTCCCAACTTGTTTTTGGAACGAAGTTCCTTATCGCGCGTTGTGAAAGGAGGCTAGACGGAAAAAATTAAGACCAAAAGTTGGAACGCCACTTTTTGCTGTAGGTAGTTGTAAGCCGTGCGGCGTGCGCGTGTTTCTCTGTCTGTCTCTCTCTCTTTCTCTTTGAACTTCGTTCCATCCGGGTGTCCCTTGACAACTCTCAAGTTTTTTTTGTGTTTGTTTTCTTTTAATGCGTCATGTTTGCTGCAATTAAACGTATTTTCTTTCTTCTTTGTGTGTCAGTGTATTACGTTCATCAACATCTTCATCATCATCATCATCCACAGTTCAACTTCACCCACAGCTAGCAGAGCACAGCAGTATATGCTTATCTTTTCTTTTGCCAATCCCCACGCCCCCTTGCCAGTATCCGTTAGTGCACTTTAACTTGAGAAAAGCTTATCCGTTCTATAAGATTTTCTTCTAATACAAAGACATGTTTTTGGTTCCGCAAACGGCGGAGAAATTGGGTAGTACACTCACCATCCCAATCTTGACAATTCAACAATATTTATTGTGTTCTTCACATTGTCGAGCAGACGAATTTTTCAATCAGAAGCAATGGATTAAGCGAAGGAGATTCTTGCCAGCTCTTCTCCGGATAGGAAACGACCAATTGTAACCATGCACCTAGCTTCTGACGTTTCATAAGTGCCCATGTAGGTTTATGTGAAAGATATTTGATTTTGAACTTCCTACAAAATCTTTCGGATTGTGACTGAATAGCGTATTACGGAATTGGGTTGGGGAGGTGCGGGCACAGCTAGTCTGTAATAAATAAGACGAGTCCTTTAAAACTTTTGCAAGCAAGTTACGTTAAGTTGAAGTACACATAATTATAATCTACCTCTATAAATAAAACATTCCTCTTTCGGCAAATAATGACGATGAGTGACACTTTCTCTCGCTTATAATCTATGCATTATCGATTATCGTGTCAAAATATTTAGTTCAACGAGGCAACTCAATTGCTGTACACACTTTACATGCCGATTAATAAGTTCAAAGTTAATTCAGTCTTGATTTAAAACCGACAATGTATTCGAAAGTCATCAATTCTGTAGTGTGCTGTAAAGTGTGTCAGGCATGTTGTGGTCGGAACTGGTTCTGCATACAAAAAGACTCACGAGAGAGAACACGAAGAAAGTGAACGTTTCGTTTTTGTGGTTCTTAAACGTTTGTGTTTGTTGTCACTTTTGTTTAAAATCGTGAGTCACTCACGCCCCAAATAAGGATTTATTTGGGGCGTGAGTGACGTACGTTATTGGTCCCGTTCGACAAACCTTTCTGGCAACAAATTTATCAATGCATTTGACGAAATAGAGAACTATATAGCTCTACTACTATACTCTCTTCTCTACTCTCACTCTCTCTCTATAGCTTTTGGTAAAAATCTGAATTAACGTCGCCATCTTGTTTTTAGACTCCCACCCAAAGGGTGCCAACAGGACCCTATTACCAAGCCTCCGCTGTCCCTCCGTTCTTCTGTCTGGCTGTCAGCGGGCTGTATTTCATGAACTTTAATTGGTAGACAGTTGTAATTTTCACAGAGTGTGTATTTATTGCCGCTAAAACAACAAATAATAATAATTAAAAGTAGTTCCCATACAAGAAACTTGAAACGCACAGATTTTACGGGTTTTGGAAATCTAGGGGCTTAAAAAGGCCACTTTAAGCAATAGCTCTAAAAGCTATTCATTTCCGGAATTCCCAGCAGATCATTAGCAATTCCTCTAATTTTCGTAAAATTCCATTTCATATTTGGTGTAAACATTGCCGCATGAAAAAAATAAAACTGTAATTTTATCGGTAAATTTTTCATTACAGTTTTAATTAATCAAATTGGTTTTTTCTACAGTTTAAATGTTATTTCATTGTGATATGAATTGCACACAGATCATATTATGAATTGTCAGTTTGTGACCATTTTACGATTTTTAATATGATTCATATTGTTATCCTATTATGATTCCGCCAAAGTGGCCTTTTTAGGCCCCCTAATCTCTTAACGAGTAGCGTCATCACATTCACGATAATGATGGTGAAGATGAATGTTTGTCGTTGATGTCAGTCGATATATTATTGATGACATAGATTCAATTTCATTGTGAAGGCCGCAGGAATCCGATGGATAGGAGGAGCACAGGATCGGTCGATGTGGCACCTCTTGGGGGAAGCTTATGTCCAATAGTGGATGTCTTACGGCTGAAATGCTATGGCATAGTTGTCTGGGGAAATTCCTGTGACATCACGAGGGTGTTCATAGCACAGAAAAAATGCATTCGGGCACTGTACGGCATGGATTGGGCGGAATCATGTAAACCGATTTTTAAATCTAAGGATCTACTAACTGTTCCCTGCATATATATTTATGAAGTAGCTAAGTTTGTTAAATACCACAGTCATCTTTTCACCCCCAACGACAATACATTTAAACGTAAAATTAACCACCTGCCCCTAAAAATGCCTGTGCCTAAGCTACAACTGTTAAGAAAGAACTGTGCCTATATGGCACCTCTAATATATAACTCTTTGCCCAGAGGAATGACCGATCTGCCATATAAAAGGTTCTGTTGTGCCTTGCGAAAATGGTTGATACAGGAGAGCTTCTACACTGTTAAAGATTTTTTTAATAAAAGCACATGCCGATTTGGTGTCCACTAAGATACTGGTGCACCGTATTCTTCTTATTTCCTGTGACTTTGACTGTAATAATAATTTAAGTAATTGAAATCATTGTACTTCTAATAATTGTTATTTAAATGATTGTAATAATTCTAATTCTAATTTTTCTTATAAATTGTAATAATTCTAATAGTCCTAATATTTAACTGTAATTTTAAAAATGATTGTTGTACTCGTAAATTAACTATAATTTTGCATGCCCGTAATGAGGGCGAAATATGTCCTGTGCTATAATTTAATTTAACATCTTGTGTACCTACCATATTTCAGACAAATAAATGATTTATTATTATTATTATTAAAAAAATAATGATTCCATTTCAATTGAGTATAGCATAATCCTAGAATGTTCCCACTGCTGGGACACAGGCCTCTTCTCTGTGAGAGGGAGTGGGCCGTAATCCACCACGCGGGCCCAGTGCGGGTTGGCGGATACAGGAACTAAATATAAACCGATAAGTAGACTTACCTAAATGTTATTTTTCTGAGTTTTTTATATGACTTTTATGTAACTTTTAATACATGCTATGTACCTTAAAAGTTCAATGTACTCTTTATGACACTGTGAGTGTAATAAATTATATTTATTCAGCGCTTTAGCTTCACAAAGGAGATCGTCTCGGTTCTTTGAAGATATACTAGAGAGGTACCTACTTAGGTATGCATACGGTACCTAAAATAATACTGCAACTGGGAAAGCTTTCGTGTTAGTGCTAAATGTTAGGTTAGGTTAAGGAGCATTAAAATGTCATCTTATTTTCAACTTACTTTTACTCCAATCAAAATATAGTAAGGTAATCATTAAGTGGAGGAGGCTAGGTGGTGCGACGATCTTCGCAGGATGGCTGGTAGCAGCTGGATGAGAGTTGCCGGAAATCGAGTTGAATGGCGTGCAATAGGAGAGGCTGTCCAGCCGTGGACTGCTATACGCTGATGATGATGAGTTTGGTCCTTAATAAGAGAACTAGACTCATTTTATTATGTCCAGTATGTGCACTGCAGTTTTGACCAAATGTTCGTCCAGAACGCTAATTGTGTGACACTCAATCAATCAAAATCTGGATGATTATGAAGGATATTGCTAATACATTGCTTCATAAGATCGAAACATTTGTCTGCTCGACAAAGTAAATAACGCAATGGATTTTGTTGAACTGCCAAAATTAAAGCTATTGCCAGGTACTGATAGTGTGTTATGCAACTACCCCGGACCGTAAATCTACTAACGTACTAACTAAATCTATTATCGTAGCAATGGTTTCTCTAATGTGAGTTTTTACAGATTTGTCATACAAAATCTGACAAAAAATCACAATGGCGAGACCAATGCAACGTTTGAAAATTAATCCTACTAATATTATAAACGCGAAAGTTTTTATGGATTAATGGATGGATGGATGGATGTTTGTTACTCTTTCACGCCAAAACTACTGAACGGATTTGGTTGAAATATGGCACACAGATAGTTTATAACCAGGGTTAACACATAGGATTCTTTTTATCCCGATATTCCCACGGGGTCGAAAGTTATGCGGGTGAAACCACGGGGTGCAGCTAGTAGACACTAATTGATTGCGCCCCGCGGTTTCATCCGCATTAGTATCGATCCCTTGGGAATATCGGTATAAAAATATCCTAAGTCCTAATCCAGTTCATGGTCATGTGCCAAATTTCATCCAAATCCCTTCAGCCGTTGTCGCGTTGTAGCGTGAAAGCGTAACAAACAAACATACAAAAAATAAAATCTTTTCTCTTTTAATTTGACGGCATGGTTGGCGCAGTGGTTAAGCGATTGACTGCTGCGCTGCGTATCTAGGGTTCGATTCCCGCACGGAACAAATATTTATATGACCTACAAGTAGTTGTTCCGGGTCTGGCTGTTTGTGTATGTGAGTTTAAATGTTTGAAACGCACCCACGATTCAGGAGAAATTCCTAGTGTGGGGCAAAGCTTAAAAAAAAAAAGAAGTTTAGATAGGCCCCAGAAATCAATCACGCAACCAAACGGTTGATCACAAGCTGTCACCTCCAACAGCCTCAAAACCGTTGGAAATATTGGAATGTTCCCCGGGACAGTTCCTTCCTTATCTGATGTGTCAAGGAGTGACCGGTGACCGTGGTCTCTTGACATGACAATGACAACGGGACCGTTAGCATGTAGGCGGTAACCGGTACCACTCCGGTTCACTAAACTTTGATTATATTATGTCGTTCATTTGTTTACTGCTACGGTATTTTTGACCTGACTCATGTGTGTCTGAATGAGGAATAAATTACCTCTGTCTTCGTATGAAAGGAACAGAATTATTTCAAAGTAATACAGTCAGGATTTATTGTTAAGCAAATCGACACTTTGTGTTACAGCCATTTTATATAACTGTCAAAGAATGATAGTTGAGATTTGAATATACAGACAATTTAAGAATGTAGTCAATTTGCTAAGTTATCGGTCGATAGATCAGGTTAAGCTACGCTTGCCGTGGTTGGTCCGTGGATGGGTGACCATTTTTACATACCAACCCCTCCGTACCTCGGAAAGTACGCTAAGCCGTTGGTCCAGGCTGTCATTCGTGGATCTTTGACAGTCGTTACGGGTCGTCAGAAGCCCGAAAGTCTGACCACCAGTCTTACCAAGGGGTAATACCCAGCACCTGGGTTGTGGAGGTCAAATAGGCAGTCGCGCCATGTAAAATACTGGTACTCAGCTTCATCCGGTTAGATTAGAAGCCGACCCTAACATAGTTGGGAAAAGGCTAGGCAAATGAGTAAATTTGCTAAACAATTAATTTTCCTTTAATAACAGCCGCACAGGTCGATCGGTCAGGTTAAGCTACGCTTGCCACGGTTGGTCTGTGGATGGGTGACCATCTTTACATACCGAGACCCCTCCGTGCCTCGGAAAGCACGTTAAGTCGTTGGTCCCGGCTGTCATTCGTGGATCTTTGACAGTCGTTACGGGTCGTCAGAAGCCCGAAAGTCTGACCACCAGTCTTACCAAGGGGTATTACCCAGCACCTGGGTTGTGGAAGTCAAATAGGCAGTCACGCCATGTAAAATACTCAGCTTCATCCGGTTAGATTAGAAGCCGACCTCAACATAGTTGGGAAAAGGCAGATGAGTCAATTTGCTAAACAATTAATTTTCCTTTACATACGTACTCAGAAATAATTTTGTTTCTATTGTGTCAGCCAGAGACCGAGCGATTGATGAGGCCCATATCGAGCAGTATAGACTGCTAAAATAGACTGCCGGTCGATTCTGTAAAAATCTCACCGTGAAAACTCAAGTGAAGTGAGCTTGATGTGAGTTGTCAGTAGTGTCAATCCCTAGCATTATTTGGAATGACAGCTCACTCCACGCTCACTTCACTTAAGTTTTCACGGTGAGATGGTTACAGAATCGCACTGCTGTTCCAACAGGATTTGTTTATTTTTAATTTATTTACAACATTGGGTCCTGCGGGATAGTTACGTAACACACTAACAGTAAAAGGCTTTCATTTTGACAGTTTAACAATATTCATTGCGTTATTTACGTTGTTGAGCAGACAAATTTTTCGAACACATGAAGCAATGGATTAGCAATATCCTTCAAAATGATTCAGATTCTGATTGATAGTGTGTTACGCAATTAGGGTGCAGGGTATTTTCGCCAGGTCGAGCAACACATCGTTTTTCCCATGGTGAATGTCTCAGTCAGTACGCATAAGGGGATATACCCACACCCATATACCTAATCATATAAAAGACACTAAGTCAATATCTTTATTCAAAAAGTTATTAAAACGACATATTTTCAAAGGCATCACAAAAAAGTAAATCTGTCCGATTCCAACATTATTATCGTACCCACTCCATGTAAACCATCCCTTTTATCTGCTCAAAAACTGTCGCCCAATGACAAAGTTAATTGAAATTACCTACCAATACAGAAATGTAATTTTGTTTCTTTTTTAAGAATACCGCGCATCTGTACTTTGAATTGCTTATGTTTTGTTTTATATCTTATTTCTCCTCGTAAGTGATTTGAAGTAATCTTTAAGAAATAAAGAATTTTTTAAACCGTATATACGCTAACCATAAACATACTACGTATGTGACCACAACGTATTTTAGAATGCTTTTAAGTTTTATTACGGATCATTGTATGGACAGTCGTGTCAGGTATAAAAGTACTGTTAGACTAATTGACGGATTAGTTGAGTGGAATCGGATGAATTGCAGCTTTTACATATTGCACGATCCATCGTCGGATGCCTATCAAAACATAAGCCTTCCTAAATTTAGGTCTGGCTATGACCTAGATAGCCTTTGTTTGTGTTGTAGTTATTGATTTTGAAATCCGTGCTCGTTCGTATCATGTAACTGCTGTATGTAGTACCTAACGGTAAAGTTAAATTCAGTATGCAATATTCACATTACATAACATCGCGCCGCAGTGATCCTGGAAGAGGATAATTATCATTATCATCTGGCTAGCCTTTTCTCAACTGTGTTGACCTCAGCTTGGCTAAATAATAACAGCCGCACAGGTCGATCGGTCAGGTTAAGCTACGCTTGCCGCGGTTGGTCTGTGGATGGGTGACCATCTTTACATACCGAGACCCCTCCGTGCCTCGGAAAGCACGTTAAGCCGTTGGTCCCGGCTGTCATTCGTGGATCTTTGACAGTCGTTACGGGTAGTCAGAAGCCCGAAAGTCTGACAACCAGTCTTACCAAGGGGTATCGTATTACCCAGTAACTGGGTTGTGGAGGTCAGATAGGCAGTCGCCCCATGTAAAATACTGGTATTCAGCTGCATCCGGTTAGACTGGAAGCCGACCCCAACATAGTTGGGAAAAGGCTAGGCAGATGATGTTGAGCTCAGCTTCAAGTCTAACCGAATGCAGCTGAATATCATTATTTTACATGGATCGACTGACGTCCTGATCTAGAAAACCACTTTCTTTCAGTCGTAGTTGAGACCACTAAATCCCCTCCCCTAGTGGGATTTATAGATGTCCATAAGTGCATCTGTGGTATCACAGCGAGCCCTATTCACCAGAATACCAGCGCTGCGGTATTTATTTTTTAAATAGGATGAAATAGGAGCCTTTTTGAACTCGCAAAGGTCTTTTCTATTTAAATAAAATGTTATTTTGTCAGTTTTAAATGCTCCTTTTTTACTGTCTGTATTTCCTGTGCGTGTTCCAAATTTAAAAAAAAAACTTTCTTTCTTTAAATCAACGATGGAGGGTTGACTGGCGTTTGACAACGTTCCATTATACGTTTGCGATTAACTTCAGCAAGTAGTTAAAGTTATACAACACTAAAAAATCTTTCATCCGCATTAATGCAACAAAGCGTATAATTAATGCGAAATCGATCACGTTTCTGTTCGGAAGTGAACCGGACTTGATTAATTTTTCCGATACCAAAAAAGGTAACATATTCAGCCTATAATGCCTATAATTAATTTTGTAAGCCTAATATTTGTAAGAATGTACTGTACCTACCTACTGTTTTCGAGTAAATAAATATTATTATTATTTCGTTTTTTCATTTAACTGTCTTATTTATTATATTTTTAAATATTAGTATAAAAACAAAAAAAAACATAAAAATATAAAAAAATAGTGATCCACCATTATTATTATTATTAATGTTCCCACTGCTGGGACACAGGCCTCCTCTCTTCGAGAGACAGTGAGCTGCAATCCAGTATGCGGGCCCAGTGCGAATTGGTAGATGTCACATGTCTTCAAATTTTTGGTTTCCTCACCAAGTTGTCCTTCACCGTTTTGAGAGCAGTGGTGATGAAAAAATTGACACAAAGTAAAGTAAAATGCTTGACAGGGTTCGAACCTACGACTTATAAAGTCGTTAGTCACGACCGTTACCACACTGAACATCAGTGTAATTTAGTAGTATAAGGTTTCCCGATACGATCTCCTAACTACCTACGTAGATTAATTCTACGTTGATACAATTAGCCTAATAATTACCAGAGGGGTATAGGCCTGTGATTACATTTTCCTAGAACTCTGTATATGAGCTGAGGTTTGTAATCCGACCAGATAATACCACCTACTGAATTGGCTGGCTAGCTTCGGTATTTACCAGAAGCACAGAATTTAGATTAATAGATGGATAGAATATTCCGCAAATATGATGGATAAACATCGGCTCTTGTATATCATGAATCTTGTGTGTATCATAATAAAGATTATTATTATTATTATTCTACCTCCCCTCCCCCCGCCCTTCTATTCTACCTATTATTTTTCTTTTATTTACCACCTGTAATTGTATATTATGGTTTGGAATAAACGATTTGAGATTACGATTTTAATAGATACCTACTAGCGATTCGCCCCAGCATCCTAATTGCGTAACACACGATCAATCATAATTTTAATGTTTTGAAGGATATTGCTAATTCATTGCTTTATATGAACCAAATTTTTTTCTGCTAAACCAGGTTAATATCGCAATGAATGTTGTTAAACTGTTAAAATAAAAGCCATTGCTACCTGACCATTACCCTGATGCTGCGCACAGTTTACGACTTGACAACACGTCGTTTTTTTATTATTTGTACGTTTAATATTAATGTATTGTGCAATTCCGGAATCAATTTTCTAAATGATAGAGATGAAAATTCGCTGCGTAGTTAAGAAGAACGACAGACAGACACGAGAAGCGACTTTGCTCTAAACTATGTATACATATATTATGTAGATTACAATACAAGATAGGTCTGAATGTAAGGAATACATCATGTCCTTTTTTTTTTCTCAGGATGGGAAATCTTCAAATGACCCCTCCCGCTCTGGGTGGAGCAGAAAGGAGTGTCACTCTTACTGACTAAAACCCACCCATGTTCCTTCCTTAGCCCTTTATGTTCCAGGGCAGCGGTAGCCCTTTCGGACGATCCCGCTACCCTGGCAGGCTTCGGCCCTATCGGGCCCCGTCACTCATGCTGACATCTCTTTGAGGCGCGCGTGGAACACATACATCATGTCTAGGTGTTCCTTGACTATAGAGAGTCAAGGAGTGAAAATGGTAACACTTCCCTGTCCACAAAGTAGACACAAAAATACTCAACTTGAACCATATGTGGTTCATGGGGCAGGAAATTTTACTGAATTATTTTTCCGTTTAGAAGACATGTTGAAGGAGTTTATGATATTGTTAGATTCACCTTTTGTGCTAGCCTCATGTTTGTAGGAGAAATCCTGTAAATCTCTCGGAGATATGCACTGACTTGTCCATTATATTAGTACCTACTGAAAAACTGCCCTAGTATTTAGAAAGAGTAAAGTTAGTTTCGTTAGTTTCGGTTCGACCTTATGAAGGCTGCAGGATTATACTAGTACTGAAAAAACGGCCAAGTGCGAGTCGGACTCGCGCACGAAGGGTTCCGTACCATTATTTATAAAAATCAATCATGAGTTGATTGAATGAAAGGTAAATTGCGGTTTACGATTTATGACGTATTAAAAAAAAACTACTTACTAGTTACTAGATCTCGTTCAAACCAATTTTCGGTGAAAGTTTACATGGTAATTCATATATTTTTTTTAGTTTTAACATTCTCTTATTTTAGAAGTTACAGGAGGGGGGATGGGGACACACATTTTACCACTTTGGAAGTGTCTCTCGCGCAAACTTGTCAGTTTAGAAAAAAAATATATTAGAAACCTCAATATTATTTTTGAAGACCTATCCATAGATACCCCACACGTATAGGTTTGATGAAAAGAAAATTTTGAGTTTCAGTCCTAAATATGGGGAACCCCCAAAATTTATTGTTTTTTTTTTTCTTTCTATTTTTGTGTGAAAATCTTAATGCGGTTCACAGAAATCTACTTACCAAGTTTCAACAGTATAGCTCTAATAGTTTCGTAAAAAAGTGGCTGTGACATACGGACGGACAGACAGACAGACATGACGAATCCATAAGGGTTCCGTTTTTTGCCATTTGGCTACGAACCCTAAAAACTGCCCTAGTATTTAGGAAGGGTAAAGTTAGTTTCGTTAGTTTCTTTTCGACCTTGTGATGGCTGCAGGAACCCGTTGGATGCGAGAAACACCAAACCGGTCGAAGTGGGGGTGCTTGGGGGAGGCCTATGTTCAGCAGTGGACGTCTTTCGGCTGAAGTGATGATGATGATGAAAGTTACTTTACGGATAAATGGTTGTGTAAGTCATGGAAAAGTTATTTTTAGTCAAATAATAACATTGCTAAGCTAATTGATACTTAAAATTTTAGCACACGATTTTCAAGTAATTATTTAATTAAAGATTTTTACGACAGATTCTTTACGGCCACTTAACTATACGTCCTTGGTATGTACCAAGTACGTAGTATGTACTTGGCATGTAATTGTTAGGGTGGCTGTTTACCGTTACGGCCGTTTGAAGAGATTCCCCGGTGGCCTGGATCCGAGCAGCTTGCGCGGGCGCAGTGCGCGATATCATACGGCGACGCGCACACGCGCGCACACTCGTCGACAATACTTTTTAAACTTCTTTTTTAATTGAGCGTTTACAGTCTCGTGAAAATTGTTAATAAAGTGTACAGTTATGGCGCGTTTGTTAATTGTGTTTGGTGAGTGTTATTTTTTTAAAGAAAGTTTTGATTTAAACCAAGAAAGAAAGAAATGTTTTGGGAGAAAATAAGTAGTCATGTTGTCTCTTCGAAATTTTTATTTGACTAAAGAATAATGTAGTGTCCATTTAGAAGTATACCTAATAGATGAATGCTATATTCGTTACGCTCTTTTTCCTTACGGGAAGAGTAGAGCTCGCCACGCTTGCTTCGTGAGTTAAATTCACTTTCGCTTGTAACTTATAGTTCAATCGGAGTATCGTGAACACACGCTGTTCTGATTACAATGATTTAGTTGTGTTTTTAAATGTTTTGTTAAATAAATAAATACTTAAACTTGTAGAAACTATTTTCGCTTTTGTACAAGAGGTTTTCGAATTCTAATTAATCTATTTCGCGTATCAATAATTGATAGATTTTTTTTCAAATTCTACGAAAGGCTTTTAGTCCACCATATTACATACAAATAACTAGCGACTCGCCCCTGTTCGGAAGGTTTTTAGGACTTGAAAAAATACCGAGATTCCTTTATGTCAGTTTAATATTAATGTAATATGCACATAAAAACTCTAAATGATGGTGAAAACCGTATCAAAATCCGTTGCGTAGTTTTAGAGAACAACGTGGGCACACAGACTGACAGACCGACACGAAAACTGACTTTAATTTATAACATGCTTAGATATAGATTAAGGGGTGTGTTATTTAAAGTTAAATAATGATTAGCGACTGAATTTGACATTTAAGTCTCCTAACTTTAAGCAATGTTTATAAAGAAAGGGGAAATATTGTATGACGTGGTTTCTGTGTGTTGAGGCAGAGTAATTATAAAATAAAATAAAACAGTAACAAATCGCAGTAATTTCGCCAGCTAATTATAAGAATAGCCCGTAATTTAAAGAAAAACGAATGTGCAATTCAACTGTTTTTCTTATCGTATTTCTAACTACTCACTTCCGTAATTTCACAGTTTTAATGTTGCTTTTTCTACTGCTATATAGGATGTTATTTTTCATAGACTGATTGACAGATATTTTTGTCATATCATAAATGACATTACTCTCTCATGACTTTCGTAGACAGAGAAATGTAATTTATACTGGATAGACAGAGAAATGATATTTCTCTGATTTTCGTAGACAGAGAAATGTCATATATAAATAGTTATACTTAGGTTTCTTGTAAGAAAGAGAGTACAATATTATGTCAACTGTTTTCGTGGAGAACTTTACAAAACAAATAGAAAAAAAGAACGTAGATAATAATAAAGGTCTTTTGCATAACTAGCTGTTAAAAAAAATTAATAATAACGAAACAAACAATGAAATGATGACTTTATAATAAATATAATAATGAAACCTAACCTCGCATCTCTTTCCTATGGAGTGGATAAGCAGAAACTACTGAAATTATAAAACTAAAAATTACGTATGTAAAATTAAGACAACAAAATAGGTACTAAAAACCAATCTAAAGTGTTTAAAGATGTTGTGTTAATTAAATATGATATTATTATGTAAAAGTGACAGCAAACCTCACAAGGATGCATAAGCATAATCAGCCTATAACGTTCCCACTGCTGGGACACTGGCCTCCTCTAGGTGAGAGGGAGTGGGTCGTAATCCACCACGCGGGCCCAGTGCGGGTTGGTGGATGTCACATGTCTTCGAATTTTTGGTTCTATAACATGCCGGTTTCCTCACAATGTTTTCCTTCACCGTGAAAAAAACGAAATAAGAAAATGTTGTCATAATTACCGTGCTTGACAAACGGATTAGTAATGGAGTACAGACGTACCTATTTTGTGTTTGAATTCCTATTTTAATGCAGTGTGGAATTTTCAGTGTTTAATTAATAGAAAACAAACATCTAATTAATGAAATTAAATTTAATTCAAAAACATCCATCTGTTTCTTACTAAACTTCAACTATAACCGACGACCCATGGTTACTTATCTCTTTTGGTGACCGTATATACCTAGCTTTTGAATAATATTTAAGTTCCAAAATAACGAAAAATTCCTATAAAATGCTATTTTGTCTTACGTACTTTTTTTTTTTGGTGTCATCATAATTATGTTATGACGTCTCCCGCTCTGAGCGGAGCGGAAGGGCGTGTCAGACTTTTACTGACTAAAACCCACCCGTGTTCCTTCAGTTGCCTATGTCAGGGGCCACGGTATCTCTTTCTAACAACCCGCGGCCCTGGCAGGCATCGGCCCTAGCGGACCCAGTGAGTTCGTGCTGACATCTCTTTGAGGCGCGCGTGGAATACAACGCGCCATCGACCCGGGCCTGGTCCTTAGCGGACGGCGAGCTGCCCATTGTTTGCCGCCCGCAAGCCCGCGGCTAAGGTGGCCGGGAGTCGGCTGTTGACTCCGGACGTCCAGGGCGTCTCCTGCGGCGATTCGCCGCCGGGGCTGGGGCCCTCGCGGGTCCCGGTGCGGTCCCACTTTTAGCCTGCCCCGTGGCGGCGGCAGCATACGACACCACCTTCCGCTGGCCCGAGGCCGGCCGGCTCGCCGCTAGCGGGGGACGTAGGACAATGGCCTCCAGGGCGGAAATCCGACTCTGGAAGGCAGCCAGCTCCTGCCGCACCAGGGTCAGAACCCGATCCTCAGCAGCTATTATGTCCCCTAGAATGGACAGACTCTATTTTTGTTCAATTTTTAGCCAATGCAGCACATTAGTCAGTGATACATACCATACCATAATAATATGATATACCTACATGCTATCACAGAGATACCTATATCTAAACCACCACCTCTGGTTACAGTTTTAGATACCTTTTTTTTCTCGTAATTTTAAGAACGTTCACAGTTCACGTTGTCAGTCTCAATCTGTCAAAAATACCTGAAATTTCCCTACATTTTTGATAAGTTTTTGACATTGATTGTCGCTCAGATGAGATTGCGGCTAGAAAAATCTAGTCGCAATCTCTCTCTCGTCTTAAAAACGTTCAAAAGAACGTTTTTAATAGCTTTTCCATATACACTTCCTTATTTGTAAATATTTATGTATATGTATAGGTAGGTATTGAAAACTTTATTGAAAAGATTTAACAGCCTGATTTGCAAATCCAGAACCATGAAAGCTGTGACCAATGTTAACAATGGCAAATAACGAATGAACCTAAATAGGTGCAATAATATTATTAATCCATAGCCAAATAATAAAGCTGATTAGTTAGTTTGTTTATTTGTACGCGCTAATCTCTGGAACTACCAGTTGGATTGCATTGTGAGTGAAAGATTCTCTTTGCATTTGATAGCCCAATTCTCGAGGAAGGCTCCCTAGGACCCTTAAGAGCTGACCTCAAAAGAAAAAGTCGGAAAGAACGCTAAACGGAAACGAAGTAATACCGCGGGCAGGCGATGCGATGCGATGCGACGAGGTGGGTCGGGAGAACAGGAAGTTTCACGCGGATGAAAGCATGGGCAGAAGTTATAAACTATTGGATAATCTTACTAATATTATAAACGTGAAAGTTTGTATGGATGGATGGATGTTTGTTACTCTTTCACGCAAAAACCACTAAACGGATTTGGATGAAATTTGGCACACAGGTGGTTTATTACTAGGATTAACATATAGGATACTTTTCATCCCGATATTCCCACGGGATCGAAACTTATGCGGGTGAAACCGCGGGGCTCAGCTAGTAATAATAGTCGTGTGACGGATCTGATCAAGAATGATCGTACACAAAAAAGAAATTGAAAACGTGAAACTTATGATTATAACGTGACATATATGAGGCTAAAAGAAACAGTCCGCTTGATTAGGTAAACACCAAATCGCAAGACCAAGGTCTAGATTATAAATAATCTGTCAATCATAACATTGCGTTTGCATTTCTCAAAAGGATAGGCAGATCATCATCTGCCTAACCTTTTCCCAACTATGTTGGGGTCGGCTTTCAGTCCAACCGGATGCAAAATGTATGGAACAACAAATTTGTTCAGTATATTAATAATGTACTGAATCCATGGTAACCCGTTGCGCGTCCCTGCCACCCTGTATGAAACATGGCAACGTAATGTGTCAATCTGCTAAACTATTTCCCTGACTGCACATTACCCGTATTGAGGGGCTTGTGGCTAAGTAATAACAGCCACACGGATTGATCGATTAGGTCAAGCTAGGCTTGCCGCGGTTGGTCCGTGGATGAGTGACCATCTTTACATATTAAGACCCCTCGATTAAGCCGTTGGTCCCTTGGCTGTAAATCCTGGATCTTTGGCAGTTGTTACGGGTCGTCAGAAGCCCGACAGTCTGACAACCAGTCTTACCAAGGGGTAGCGTATTACCCAGTAACTGGGTTGTGCAGGACAGATATTTTACTGAAAATATACTAAAAAGAATAAAATAAAGCCACTCAGGCCCATTCACACGCGCAAACACCTATATATACACACACACATATGCACACACAATCACACCACATTCACACACAAACAAAAAACACACATGTATTTTTTATTACTTGTATTGTGTCTTTTGTTGCACTGAATAAACTTTTTATCTATCTAACATATGTTCATACAGTCACGCACACTCACGCACGATTGTAAATAATAAATTAACTAATTTAAAAAATATTAATAGTATTAGTAGTAGTTACATTTGCTCCGCACCACACTTGTAATGGCAGCTCGATCACGGTGCTGACGGAAGTAACTGGTGCTTATAGCACAGGAGTCCTCCTAGTTTAAGCCCAGTTGCACATGTCTAGTATCGTCATGTCCACTATGTTGCAGTCTAATTTAAGGTACAAACATTGTATGTAAATAGGTTTAAGTCTTGAACTAGTAAATATGGTTTATTGTTTATTATAGGCAGTCGCTCCATGTAAAATACTGGTATTCAGCTGCAACCGGTTAGACTGGAAGCCGACTCCAACATAGTTGGGAATCGGCTAGGTACATTACCTACAACTTTACCCGTATTTATAGGTACAGAATGATATTTTTCCAAATATTTCATTTTTCCAATTGATATGAAAGTTCAAAAAGAAATTAATTTCTGTGGAAGCACCCACAGGTCAGCTAATGATAAAATCCCACACCACAAATTATTTAATTTGAAAGATATTAAAACACAAATTCCCTCCTCAGCTCGCATGCCATACAAGTGTTCTCAATAACTTCAGTGAGACTTTTTATTACAGACTTCAAATTAACTTCCCACGAACTAATATGAGATCAAAGAGCCCTCTCAATTCACTTTAATTTCGAACCGACCAATGCAGCTAATTTGAAAAGGAAATATTCTGATTTTATTAAATTAAAATCATCGGGGATTCTCGATCAAAGGGCCTGTAATGATGTCAATTGCTACGAAATTGGTCTTAGAGCTGAAGCCTCACATCTCTGTAAAGAGAGCTCAATTACTTGAAGCCAGAGAAAAACGATAAATGTCACCACAAATTAAAGAATCGTTCGTCGCAAATAATCTTGCCTTTGAGAGCCGTGATACAGAAATGGCCGCCGAACGTTTAGGGTGTACATACACTTTACAACATCAGTCAGCATTGACGTGGAAAGATTTTGATAAGTTTCGATCCCGTGGGAATATCGGGATAAAAAGTATCCTATGTGTTAATGTGTTATTCCTGGTTATAAACTATCTGTGTGCCAAAATCCGAATCCGTTCAGTAGTTTTGGCGTGAAAGAGTAACAAACATCCATCCAAACTTTCGCGTTTATAATATGAGTAGGATATAGAGACGATTTTTATACATAATTATAACCAGCCGATGTATTTTGTTTAATTATCACCATGAAAACGGATACAGAACGGAACGGGACGAGATTGACACTATTATACTATATAGATGATATATTGACGGGAAGATTGGAATGTTTGTAAGTATGTGAGCACCATGTATCTATCACATAGTCAATTTATATGTCTTTGTTTCATTAATTCATTTTAATTCTCTTACCTATTTGTGGTATAGTAATTTTATTTTTAGGTGCATCGTCTTCACATATAATTATATAATTAATGTATGCTAAATATTGTAAAACATTTTAAAAGAGTAACGGTGGAGTTTCTTGCCCATTCTTCTCCATACGAAAACTACCTTTTGGAAGGGGCGACTAGAATAAATTTTATTTTAATTTTGACGTTCAAAAGTGCCTTTAATGTGCCTATTTGAAATAAATGATTTGACTTTGAGTTTGAAGACAGTTCACTTCACCTAAGAGGCTGTCAATCCCGTGAATCCCTAGCACCAGGTGGAATGACAGGTCATACTTCACCTAAGTTTTTACGGTCAGATTTTTAAAGAATATACTAGCAGAAGTGTTATTCTGTAAAATTCACTTCGAAACTTGGTCTCTTTATACAGAGTGAAATTGAATTCATGGGCATCCTTTTAAGGGGTCATTGTAATCATCACTATGAACTTTTACTATGGGACAGCTAAAAAAAACAGCTGTTCCCTACATTTTGACGACTTAAGTGAACATAAATGTAGGAAACAGCTGATTTTTTTTCGCGATTTCAGGTTTGTTCCCATCGTAAAAGTTGTTCATAATGATGAGTAAAATGGCCCCTTAATAGGATGCCCATGAATTTAATTTCACCCTGTATACGACTTCATTTCATGTATTTATTTCACAAACAATTTATATTGTGTTTGAAATCATTCCATATGATAAAAATAATAAACAAATTAACATTCATAATACAAGTAACACATAAAAAAAAAATAACAATATAACTCAACTAAAATTACCTACAATAACATTTTCAATGTCAACTCATTATGAATTCAAGGATTTAAGGTTATAAATGACTCGAAAGAGCTCATTTGTTTTAAATAGTAAATTGCCACTGATTCACACAACACCTCGATATCGCACCCCAATTGCGTAATACACTATCAATCACAGTCTGAACCATTTTGAAGGATATTTCTAATTCATTGCTTCATATGTTCGAAAAATTTGTCTGCTCAACAACGTATTTAATGCAATGAATATTGTTGAACTTTCAAAATTGAAAGCCATTGCTACTGTTAGTGTGTTACGCATTTACCCCGGTTTTAGAAGCGATGTTCAGGAAATACTTGCAATACAGAAGTTAGATTCAAGTAAAGTGCTTATAAATATTGATAGAAAGTGTAGTTTCCCCCTAATAACTTTTTAAAAGAACTACTTACTTCATCGCTTAGTCAAAGAGAAAGTACTTAGCTCATTTATTAGCAACTTAAAATAGAACTTATTTAATATTTATAACTAGCTGCGCCCCGCGGTTTCACCCGCATAGGTCTCAATCCCGTGGGTATATCGGTAAATCCTGTCCTAATCCAGGATTTGGTCTACCCGTGTGCCAAATTTCATCCAAATCCGTTCAGCCGTTTTAGCGTGAAAGCGTAGCAAACAAACATACAAAAAATTAAATCTTTTCTCTTTATAATACTAGTTTAGATGAAAATATTTGATTGATCAACTAGAAAGTATAGCGTAGATTCATTACTAAAAAATAATTTTATCAATTAGCAATATGCTAATTTGTTCTATATAAATACTTTGGTTGATTGGTAGAAATGCCTATGCAAATTAAACAAATTATTTGCATTCAAATTAGCATCCCATTGATATTATAAACGCGAAAGTTTGTGTGGATGGATAGATGTTTGTTACTCTTTCACATAAAAACTACTGAACGGATTTTGATGAAACTTTACAGTAATATAGCTTATATATCAGAGTAACACATAAGATACTTTTAATCCCAATATTGCTACGGGATCAACACTTTCCCGAGTGAAACCGCGAGGCGCTGCTGGTATAATTATACATTCTTGAGCTATACATTTGCCTAGTACACACGGCTACAAATCAAGCTATGCAAAATCAGTATTGGCTGACCGTTCGTTGTGAGAAAATATCATACAAAGTGAGGCCAAGACAAACTGGTTTTGTATAGCTTGACTTTTAGCCGTGTGTACATAACATACTACGAGTACTATGTATACGTAGGTAAACGGTCACTACTCAAAGCAGAATATCTGCTATACGTACTCTACTCGTTTATCGGATTAATTACGTATCTATTGTTTTATATGAACGTCAGAATAAAACAAATCTCCTGATTGCGAAATGTTCAATTTTATTATCATACAATTATCAACTATTATGTTGGTATGAGTGAGCAGTCTTACCAAGGGGTACCGTATTACTCAGTAACTGGGTTGTGGAGGTCAGATAGGCAGTCGCTCCGTGTAAAACACTGCATTGTATTCAGCATCCGGTTAGACTGGTAGCCGAACCCAAAATTGTTGCGAAAAAGCAAGGCAGATGATGAATTTGTATGAGTAAGATCGGTAGAAATCCATCTCAGGTATATTGTAACACGTAACACAAAGCAATTGTGAAACGATGTATTTATTTTTAATTAGTGACCATAAAACGTCTTGACGACCACATAAAATATTAAAAAAAAAACAATAAAAAATTTAACTTACTATTTCTAGATAATTAGCCTAAAATGTTCCCACAGTTGAGAACGTCCACCCCTCCCTCTCCCCTTTCCCTCTGCTGGCCTCGTCACTTAGGACCTCTTAGATACTCAGAATCAAGTTCTTCGAACTTAACAGCCATCTGTGCTGCTATGGATTGCGCCACTTCTTCTTTCCAGCTAAAGCACCGCAAGTGGTGAACGTTTCTCTTACGCAATTTTGACGTTCAAAAAGTGCTGATTCTCGGCCTAGACTGAATAAATAACTTTTCTATTTTGAGAATACTACTATTCTACCTTGCCACTCGCACCACTGACTTGACAATATGAATAAAATAATAAATGCGTCCAATATCTATTAGCTAATCAAAAGAGCCATGTCCACACATGTCCGATAATCCTCATTGGTCTGTTTCATTTTATTTCACAATGCAATTAATAAAAGGTTCTGCTGGCTCTGTCCCGGACGTTTTATGATGGCCACCTATGTCAACGACAAATAACGTTGTAGGTAATCATTTTCTTTTCAATTTAAAAGCGGATTTTGTTTTGAACTGGGTGGAAATTAGTTGTAAGTTGTTTTCAGTATGTAATTCAATCTATTCACAAAGACACAACAATTACAATTTACAAGCTAACACGGATATATGTAATTATATATTATAAATACAAGTATATAACAAAACAATAAAGAAAAGGCAGGAGTTCATTGGGCATCAAAAAATTCGTCCGCATCGCTGTCAATGGGATAAGTGCCCAAAAGTCTGGCAGCAGCATTACCACGTTGGATGGCAATGCTGATTCTTTGGGTTCAAAAATAGGCCAGCCCTCTGGTCACGTGAAGACTCAACCAACCGCTTGGTGATGTCCCGAAATATTCGATGAATAGTCGGGCCAAGTGTTTCAACCCCAAACGGCTCAAATATATAGCTCCCAATAAGATTGCTTTCAGTATGCATTTTTAAGACTTGTGTAGTGGTTTTAAGTTTCCCTCTTATGTCAGCACCACCTAGGTACACGGGCATAGTAAAAAGATTACTGCGGTCCCTTCAATATTTGTCACAAACCCGCGGAGTAATTTTTTTTTTTTATTGACACTGGGCTCACTCTTGACCTCAATTCAGCCCAGAGGCAGGGATTGACACAGTAACTGTAGCAATGTCTTTCATTTTGACAGTTCAACAACATTCATTGCGTTATTTACTTTGTTGAGCAGATTTTTTTTTCGAATATATGAGGAAATGGATTAGCAACATCCTTCATAATGATTCAGATTGAGATTGATCGTGTGTTGTGCAGTTAGGGCGCTGATTGCTTTATAAATGACACGTTGCATGGTTTAATTCCCAGGTTATACTTTAACTATACGTTTATTTATCAAGCTTATGTTATTAATACATTTTAAAAGTTGCTTGTCATAAATATTATTTCATGATTTATTTTTGTTTACAGGTCTTTTTGGCTTCATATTACAAGTTCACTGCAGCAATCAGTATGACAAGTAAGTAAAACATTTTTTTATTAGCTTGTAAAACTTCATGAGTCCATTGTCATATTTTTGAGTAGCATAATCGGCCTACAATGTTCCCAATGCTGCGCTGGGACGCAGGCCTCCTCTCGGTGAGGTTGTGGGCCGTAATTCACCACGCGGGCCCAGTGCGGGTTGGTAGATGTCACATTTGTTCGAATTTTTGGTTTTAGGACATGCCTCACGTTGTTTCTGTCACCCTTTTGAGAGCAGTGGTAATGAAATAATTTAAACAAAGTAAAGCGCCTGTCTGGGTTCGAATCCACGACCAAAAACTCGTAAGTTGGGACCGCTACCACTGCACACTGGGCCATGCACTGCTCGAGTGCTCGATACACTAGTAGGTACAGACGCCAGCAGGTCAAGGTACCCGAAACTGTCAAATTTTCCCAATCAACCATGAACCTTAATGCTTCAGCGATAAAGTTGAAAATCTATTAAAGAAATTTGACAGATTGCAGTAGCTTGATTCGCTGGCGTCTGTACACTCGGCCTATGATCCAATCTAGAGCCATGCTTAGGAACTTTGTCATAAAAAATATTATGTCTGTCAAATGTCTAAAATGACACAAGCAGTAACATCAATTGACAAGCAATTAAGTTTAGAGTTTAATGTAAAAAATCGAAAAAAAAAAAAAAAATTTTTATTTATTCAAATCTTACCTACCACTACCATTATAGATCCAATGCGATAGAGAGGCCTTACATGCTAAATAAAATTATATACAATATCCTAGTAGGTTAGGTAAAATCCAATTTAAAAAAATAACACACGGAAATAACAAAATTAACGAATCAAAACACAATACAATAATACTTGTAAAATAAAAAAAAATGTAAAAACATTTATGTTGTAAATTATTCCATTAATCTTCTTGATTAATGGAATAATTTACAACATATAAATGTTTTTAAATATTTTTGTAAGGTGATCAATGAAGGTGAAAATATGTACCTACATATTGCTACATAATTTATAGAAGGCGTCTAATACTATTTATTGATCGACACTAACTTCGACTAAGGGACGATTCTTCAATCGTCAGATAAATTTTCACGTAAAAATAAAATGGCTGCTTGACGGCTTTTATTTAGAAAAAATGTCAAACCACCATAATTTGTTCTTAAGGTATCTGACGATTGAAAAATCAGCCCTAAGTATAATGTTATTTTCCTAAAGCCCTAATATGTTTGTTTTTTTAAAGCTAATAATAAATACTTTTTTTTTTGTGAGCTCATATTTTGCAAAATTAAAATTCTATATATTTTTTTTTATTTGCAGCCACACACTTATACGCCTGCTTCCAACATTACCTGATCAACTGAACGCGGCCGTCCAATTTCAAGACCCGTCAGGAGAGATATCAGTTCTGAAGGCGAGCAGAGGGGTCAATGACACCTTGGATATCTTAGTGCCCCCAAATAAGTTGAAGTTCGTACACGACTACGCAAGCTCCAATGGACTGACTGTAGAAGAAAAACAGAAGAATTATGGCAGGTAAATATCTATTTTTAGACAGTTGGATGTCCAAACAAATGTTATTGACAAGAGGATCTAAACAAAGTGACATTTTACTAGTAAAAGTCAAAAGCAGATTGGGCGAATCTGTTCTGAAGCCAATAGCAGCATTCTGGGTGTTAAAAGACAGGACAGAATTCGGAACACCATGTTGCGTTCCAAAACGGGCATACTGGATGTAGGAAAAAAGGCTGCCAGGCACATGACCGTATGCACATTGACCGCTGGGCAAAAATCTCCACACAATGGGTGCCTGAAGATGGACGGCGCCGCCGAGGCCGGCCCAGAAAGAGATGGGGAGATGACCTGGACGCCTACCGTGAGGGCTGGTTCGAGGTGGCGCGGGAAAAGATTAATGACCTAAACAGGGCTCCCCCAAATCCTTTCAGGAACGAAAGGATTTGGGGGAGCCCTGTTTAGGTCATTAACTCCGAACTGACTAATAACAGGCTAAAGTTAGTAGCAAAGGTTTTACTTGAAAAGCTCTTTTCATTGGTATTATATCTTATAGCTATTCGTACCCATTCTTCTATAAAGGAGAACGGGTACCACCGAACTATGGGTTAACCAATAATGGTTTGACATAAACCACAGAAACACATAAAGAAAAAAAAAAGAAAGTGGCAATCGCTTTCAAAGCGATTTGTATTGCCATTTATGTAGGCCCTCAGCACTCTTAGGTGACATTAGCTAGGTTTTATGAAATGAAGCGTGACATTTCACTACTATTCTACGTACTGCGTTAAACAAATGATTGTGTCAACATAAATTAATTAAAAGAGTACCTAATTAACTCAAAGTTCTAATTAATTCAGTCATGTTACAATCAGTCGGGCGTAAGTTTTAAATTATTTTAAGACATAAAATATATGGTATAAAGTTGTGATATATGGCTTATATTTTATACAATCATAATCATAATTAACATCTAGCTCAAAATATAATTCTTGTCTTGTGGTCGGTGATTATATAGGTACTTAGAATAACTTAGAGTGACTAAGTACTTACTTGTCTGTCTAATTGAAGGGCTCAGATGAAGACCGAGCTATGTAAAGAAGAAAGAAAGAAACTACATTTATTTAGCGCAGACTAAAGGACACACAATACATCAGAGGGCCAATTCTCGTAATTTTAAGAACGTTCACAGTCTGATCTCAGTCTCAATCAGTCAAAAATATCTCTAATTTCCGTACATTTTTGACAATGATTGTCGCTGAGATGAGCTTGCGACTAGACTAGACTATTTTGAACGTTTTTAATTACGAGAATTCGCCTTCAGATAAAAAGTGAAAAAATCCGATGTATGAAGTTCCGATGAAGCAGGAAAGTGTGCCTCACGGCTGCGCCAAAAAAGATCCAGTTCAGCAAAAATGCCAGACAACGATCTGACGCTGGTATATCATATATCACGTCAATCATATTTTAAAACTAGATGAGGTCGGCGTTTCCTATCTGACTAGTCTGAGAAGAAAGGCCGAAACAAACTTAGACGTCACAGTCTCTTTTAAAGTCCAGACATAATCTTGGTCAGATCATATGAAGACCATGTAGGTCGATGTCTGAGATGGTCTTTTGAGGAAAGAACCACACAGATTGAACCTGAGAGGACCTGTCCAGTCAGTGCACGCATTTGTCAGTCAGTGCACGCATTTGTCACGTTTTTATCGATGAACATGTCACATTGTTATGTTATAACATAACACCTGTTTTCCCCAAAGGTTTAGATGGAGGTGTTCCTATACTAGTAAATTCACTCACGTTTCGCCAGTTATGTTAGAGTTCCATCAACCGGACTTATTGCCATCAACAGGGCACAATTCCTGACTCCCGGGGCAGCTACAGAGGAATACTGCTGGAAAACCCAAGTTAAACTTTCCCCGACCTAAGAATCGAGCCCAGGACCTCATTCTCAGCAGTAGCGCTTGTGACCACTACACCTACGATGTAGTCTAGAATTTATCTACCTATGAAAACGCATTTTAATTAGAAAATGTATATTTTTGGTATAAAAAATACCTTCTCCTGTTTTGCTTCTGTTAAACGTCTAAAAATGTAGTGAAATAATACAATGTTCACATAAACACATGTAAAAATAACCAATGTCCTTTTGAAATTTTTCTTTGTTTAATTACCTATCTTTATTTCAGAGCTTTAGGTCCTTGTGCTTCTGCAATTATTTAAAATAAATGAGTAATTACGATGTTTTGTTTATTTCTCTATTAGGACCCTGCAGGATGAGTCTGATCGTCTTCCCAGAAGAAGGGTTCTTCGCAGTTTTCAGTTATACGAGTATAACTCATTCGGAGAAGTGAGTATTTCAAATTAAAAAAGGTATCTATAAACTAATTTGCCTCCCAAAAGTGATCACCATATTCGTACGTTTACGTCCGTGTTTGGGTCACAGAAATTGATATGTTTTACCATGGCTGTGACAGACGGACAGACAGACAGACACACGAATGATCCTATAAAGGTACCGGTTTTTCATTCGGACGTACAGTACCCTAAAAACTGAATACCTACCTACAACATTTATGCTTTAAGAAGCACATTCAAATTTAAATTACATTTTCTAGAAATCAGACTAAAACAACTGTTCCTTCCTAGATTCAAGGGTTCATGGAAGAAGCTGCACGAAGGCACCCGAATTTGGTGCAACTGAAGGATCTCGGCAAGAGCTTCGAGGGGCGCAGGATGAAGCTCGCCAAGATATCGGCGCAACCCGACGCAGGCAACCCCATCATATTTGTTGATGCAGGTAGGATCTACGTTCTAGACCACAAAGGCTTAACGCGTATCAACGGCAGAGGCGCTGCGGGATACCACCCCTATTTGATTAATATACCATATATACGCACTAAGCGCTTCTCGTCATCTTTTCTGATGCGCACAGCTAAGGAATGGAACCGTCTGCCTGCGTCTGCATTCCCGAGTGAACTCGGGAATGCAGACGCAGGCAGACGGTACGCGATTCGGGTTGTATGAATACAACCCGAATCTCTTCAAGGCGAGAGTGAATAGGCTTCTTCTGGGCAAGCTCGTTCCACCGTAGATCTCATCCCTGCCTCTGGGCTGGATTGAGGTCAAGAGTGAGCCCATAGTCAATTAAAAAAAAAGAGGCAACTGTAGCCGTCGAAAACATGCCACTCGTGTCTTTGAGCACGGTGCTCAAATACACGAGCGGGATGTTGTCGACAGTTGTCTCTGTAGTCGATGCGTGTCGCTCATGTGTATGAGCACTTAGTCAAAACAAAAAAACATTTATTTCAGACATAATTAAGAATTGACCATATAATGTTAATAACAAATGTCTTAAAAACCAAGAGTATTTGACTTATTCAGCTTTATTACAAAACAAGGTTTATCTTTAGACAAAACTTTATAATCGAGCCATTTTAGAATTTCCAATTACATTTTGAATTTAAAGTTGTTGTTATTATAAAAACTGACGTCAAACCCGAGTCTAAGTTGTCAGTTTTGTGTTAAGAGCTTCACCATGCTCTGAATAAAGTTCAAAATACGGGAACTGGCTCGAAGATTTGGGCTTGGACTAAAATTAGAACTCGTACAAAATATGTTGTGGATTATGTTTTCTTAGGTATCCACAGCAGAGAATGGGTGGCACCGGCGATGGCTATGTACCTCTTCAACCGCCTGGTCAATGATCCCGAAGCCATCCAGATAGGAGGAATTCTGGACGGAGTAGACTGGTACATACTTCCCGTCGTCAACCCAGACGGCTATGAATACAGCAGATCTGGGGCCAGCGTAAGTATTTCAGTTGTTTTTTGTACCTTAATCGATTATTCTGGAAGCTAGTAGTATAAAAGTAGAAATAAATACAACAAGCCTAAACACGTTAAGACCACCACAGCCGATTTGTATGCTTCGAGGCTAAAAAATACATTTCAGTTAAGCGCTAGAAGACGCTCAAACGCCCGCATGAGTTAAATTTCAATAACTTTGCTTCAGAAACGTTTGTGGAGGAAGACGAGGTCAAGATTGATAGAGAGCTTTTGTTATGGTGTCGACGGCAACCGCAACTATGGCTTCAAGTGGGCTGTGAGCGGAGTGTCCAACGATCCTTGTCACGCGGAGACCTTCGCTGGCCCCAAAGCGTTCTCAGAGCCCGAGACCCGGATGGTCAGTAACGTCATGATGGACAATAACAAGCGGATAAAGTTATACGTATCTTTGCATGCATACGGACAATATTTAGTATACCCTTGGGGATACACAGGTGATTTCCTTCCAAAACGATGGAAGAAATTGGATGACATGGCGAGAGCTGTATCGTCCGCCGTCAAGCGAGCTGGAGGAAAGCCTTTTAAAGTGCTGAGCGCCGGCAAGTGGTACCCGGCGGCCGGCGGCAGTGATGACTTCGCCTTCGGAGCTGCAGGGATCCCTTACTCTTATACTATGGAGCTGACTGATGGATACGAGTTCACATTCCCGGAAAACCTTCTGCGTAAAGTTCTACCACAGTTTTATGAAGGCTTCAAAGAATTTGGTTCACGGATCAGGAAAGAATTTGGTCAACGAAGGCATAAGGTGATCCATGCTGAAGACTGATGTAGGCTACTATTGTAAATAAAAATTAAATTGTTGTAAAACGAATTTGTTTTATTGATTTTCCAATAGTTTATAACTATTGCTATATTTTCCAGTCCTTCTGATAAAAATGTTAACACGTGAGGTGTTGTATATATTTTAAAAATTGAAAAAGAAATGAGTTTAGTTTTATTTTGCTTAGTAACGTTATTTATTGGTGCGTTAGTTTTTTTTACTAAGGGCTGATTTTTCAATCGATAGATAATTTTTATTCGTGGAATAATTGACGTCTGGCAGATTTTGTATCGAATAACTGACAAAAATTTAAAATTATTCCTCCAATAAAATTATCTGGCGTTGAAAAAATCAGCCCTAAATGAATTGTTGGTTCTTTAATTTAACGTATTACTTACTTACGATATGCTTTAAATATTATTTTAATTTTAGTGAATGTCCATGAGAACAATGCTACACAATGTGGGTACGTAACATCTATCAGCCTACTGATTTACGATAAACTTGGTATAATTGGTACTTGTGTTTAAAGAATAATAATAATCTTGTAATATTTTGATATATTATATTATATACGTGTGAAATGTCCAGGGATATTATTATTATTTTAATTTATTATTATTTATTAAACTTTTGGCACAAGTTAAAAATTTGCATGTTGAATTTAGTAGGCGGAATATGAAGTACTATGAATTGTATTATGTCATCTGTAAGCACCATATTTCAGGCAAATAAACGATTATTATTATTAAGTTCAAAATACCGTACAAAGGTGGACTTAATGCCTGAGGCTTTCCACCAGTCAACCTTAGGGTGATGTAGAGTGAAAGAATCTTCATAAACAGGGTGGCAGGTACATCGACGCGCCAACTACAACCATGGATTCAGAACATGATTCTGTTCATGATAACCGACGATAAACGCAGGGCGCGTTTATCGTCGGTTATCAAAAAAAAACTCAACTGTTTCATAGAAAAGTACACTACCTACGCGGTCAAAATGTATGGAATAGCTATTTTATTTTTATAACTGACGTAAATCTACGTCTCTATGCTGAATTCATGGTCACAGTTTGCGCGTCGATGTCCCTGCCGCTCTGTGCTGTCAGTTGATATATTTTTGGTTTAAATAATGTTTGTGTGCAGTTGCAAGAGCCTCAGGCCTTGCTATGAGGAAATGTTGACAACTTTACTGGACAGAGATGAGGCTGCATGCATAGAAGACGCTGCTATTGGCGCCAGCACTGTAAGAAAACAATATTTCTCCTCTTTTTATAATTTTCAACACATTGACTGACATTTCTATCCATTTTTGGGTGAACCTACCAGTAATCGATCCATGGATTGAATTTTCCAATTATAGTCTTTGAGAATCACAAAATAAAGATTGGAAATTAATATTACTTAGGCGCGTGTCAAAACCCTTACGCGTTAGAAAATCGTTCGAACTCGTCAAATTCGGAATTTAGATTTAGTTTTAGATAAATAGATAAGTAGGTACAATAATTATTCAGGCACACAAAATCCATAGCACGACACAACCACAATAAAAAGATAAAAAATTACATTACTTATATAAAAAGAAAGCCAATATACAAAAAGAAAAACATACTTAGGGCTGATTTTTCAATCGACAGATAATTTTTATTCGTGGAATGAAATTTACGTCTGACAGTTTTTGTATGGAAGAATTTTATCCGAGCAATAATTTAGATTTTTTTTTTATTTTGAATTATCTGGCGTTGGAAAAATCAGTCCTTAAAGAAATAAAGTGACACTATGACATACATTTAAATGAAATAGCGAAAAAAAGTGCGGTGTGCGTCTAAAGGGTTGCACCATATGGGAGGGCAACTCAGCATGTGTCAGTTAAATATACCTGACGCTGATATTCTATTGGATCCCTGCAGATACATTATTCATTACGGGGGTTACTTGATAAATTAAATACTGCTTGAACATCATGACACATGTAACACTATAAAATCATGCCTGTTATCGCCGAAGGGTAGGTAAAGGTTTGGTTTTTTCTGAACTATGTGAAAAATAGTTTAGAAAATATAACATTGGCTCCCTCTTAATGGCAAGTGACATTGCGGCAGGCCCAGACGGAGATGGCGGGATGAGCTGGACTTCTTCAACCTGAACTGGTGTTTAGCAGCTTTAAACAGACAAAAGTGGAAAGATAGTAGGGAGGCCTTTGACCTGCAGTGGGACACATCACAGGCTTATAATAATAAGTTTTGAAAAAACCATGAGTTTTCAAATCATTCACATAATGCTATTTGCAAAAAATAATATAGATAGGTTTTTTTGTCGAAATCTCATAAAATTCCTCCACCGTATTTTATTACCATAGATAAGTAAAACACCCTTTACTTAAATATCGATAATATGATTTTATTTGAGATCAACTTACTGACGATAATCATATTTACAGGTGACAATATTCCTGAAGGCCCTGAAAGAGTACTGTGGTAACATAATAAATCTAGAAAGCGATCACATGACGTATGAGGGCAGACAACTGTATGAGGTGATGTACCTACAGTCAACAAAAGAGATAAGTATGCAGGGTCGTCGGATATAGTTGAAGTTTAGAGTAGATAGTTTTCAGATAAAATTTTACGAGTAGGGGAGGAGCGGGGGTTACCGTACACTTAAGGTAGAACTCTTATTACCAAATAATTAAAAGCCTTATTTAGTTTATCTTAAGCATTACCTGTAGACAAAATATTTGACTACTAAATGCTCGAACAAAAAATAAAACCAGATAAATAGAAATATTGGATTTATTAATTTAAAAAAAAATACAAAAGTACGGAATCCTCCGACAGCTTCGGATGATTGCGTACAGTGTTAGTTCACCTATTTAGCATGACAAAATCCACAAATATAACCATCTGGCACATCTTTATCGCTGCACAATGCATGAACCCATTGCCCACACACTATGCATCGATACCAGAGCTCTCGATCTTTTCCAAATTCACCACAAATTAGACAAAGCTCGTTTGTAACACCCGGTTCTCCTTCTGCATAAAAGACGTTGTCGTTGTCATCACTTTCGCCTAGCATCAAAGACTCATCATCAGAGCTCGAGCTGTTTAAAATTTTTCTCTTGTGCGACTGCTTTCCATCTCCTTTCTTCTTCTCTACTTTTGATATTTTCGTTTTCTTTTGGTTTGTTTTTGTTTTCAGTTTTTCTTTAGCTTTTTCTGTCTTGATAGTTTTTAGAGTCTTTTTCATTTCTAAGGCTTCTTTGATAGGAGTTGAGGTAAGAATTTCAGAATGTTGCTTTCTTCCTTTTCCTTGGCCTTTTCCTTTCCCTTTCCCTTTTTCCAAATTTGTACCTCTCTCAGAGCCTTTTTTCTGTGGCAAAGCCATTGAACATTCACCAAAAGAAACATGCACATTCTCTTTGTCTTTTCCGAGATCATCTGATTCTGTGTCTTCCTGTGTTGTTTGCTTTGAGGTTCCACTAGTTGAGGGTATTGGCTCAATATCTTCTCTGCTGGTTATTTCTGATACGGACTTATCAGTGTGAAGAATCTCTATAGGTGCAGCGCACTGATCAGTGTGAAGAATCTCTATAGGTGCAGTGCACTGATCAGTGTGAAGAATCTCTATAGGTGCAGCGTAGTGATCAGAAAATTTGTCAGGATTCACAGGCCAAATCCCAGCTGCTGCAAATCCATTGACTGCTTTTTCTGGAGTGGCAGCCTTCAAATATGCCTTGTTGAAAAGAGGCGCAATGTCATAAGGTGTCAGTTTCTCATAGTTATTAGTTTTCATGTGCAGATCACATTCTTTGTGATATTGGAGCTTGAGAGGTCCAAAAAATGTAAGGTCAAGTGGTTGAGTGCGGTGTGATGTATGAGGCGGAAGTGAAAGCATCAACACGCCATTTTGACGACAAAATTCGTAAATGTCTAATGATATGTGGCTCACGTGATTGTCTAGAATCAGGAGCACGACATCCTCCAAGGTTGGCTTGGTGTGTTCAACGAAGTGCTTCAGCCAATCCAAGAACAGTTCCTCAATCATCCATCCTGATTTTGAGCACCTGTATATTGAACCTGGAGGACCACCTCTTTCTAATGCTGGTGTCATTCGAATGCGCGGGAAAATGAATAAAGGTGGAATAAATTGGCCTGTGGCGCTCATGCAACAACAGACTGTGATGTTCTTGCCCCTTTCCCAACTTGTAGCAGCACCGACTTGTTTTTGACCCTTTGGTGCAAGTATTTTGCCTGGCTTATGCACAGTTGTAACGCCCGATTCGTCGACATTAAAAATTCTATGTGGAAGTATGGTATGATTTTCAAGTAAGTGAATCAAATTCTTGAAAAATAACTCCATTTCCGTTTGATTGAAAGCAGTAATCCTGCTTACGCTGGTAGCTTCAGGTACTCGGACGCTGATTTCTGGGTTGCGTTTTAGGAAACCATAAAACCAGTCCTTTCCGGCTTCTTCCTTTTCTCTGTTAAACGGGTGTTTAATTTTATTTCTTTCAGCATACTGATAAACGCCTCTTCGTAATGCTTGCGGTGTTAACCCATAAAACATCTTAGACAGCTTGATCAGCTCATCCCGGATCTCTACTTCTTGCTCGGTAGTAAAAACAGGCTTGCCCCCTAGTCTGGGTTTATATTCAGGACCTTTTTTTACGTGATCGTGGAGAGTCATTACTGGTACTCCAAATTTCTCTGCTGTTTTACGTAATTTGGAGCCCGCGTTTACCTCTTCTATAGCGAGTCTCATTTTGCGGGGAGACCAGGTAAGCTTCTTTCCTCGAGGCATCTGAAAATAAAGATAGAATAGTAAATAACTAAATCAAATCAAAACCTGCGGGTGATACCGTACTTGCGGGTGATACCGTACAAATATGTACGAATCGACCCGAAGCCGCCATTTTGGGAGAAATGTTTCAACAAACGAAAATTATTCGTGATTTCAATGCAAAATTACTGTGAATCGAAGCCTAAATCAATATCGTACAACTTAGATAAACAAATAACACAATTCAAGAAAAAATATAGTACTTACAGCGTAAATTCTTCACGGCACTTTTTATAAAAATTGGCGCGTAAACGTGACACATGCTTTTCTGGCGGAACCTGACGAGTCACTGGAGCGGGCGGGAGGGGAGAATGCAGCAGTGCCGTGTTGCAACCGTTAGACAAGGATAGACCTAATTTCTCATCATTCGGTCTCTGTCAAATACAATGTACGGTATCGTCCGCTGTACGGAATGTCCCGCCGCTCCCCTACGAGTTTAATTAATAGAAAACAAACAGTTCATTTATCAAACTTTGAAAACATCCATCGGTTTCTTACTAAACTTCAACTATATCCGACGACCCGGCGTACTTATCTCTTTTGTTGACTGTACCTAGTCATAATAAAGTTACTATTCAGAAGGCCAATTCTCGTAATTTAAAACGTTCAAAATCTAGTCGCAGTCTCATCTCGACGACAAACAAATTTCAAAGACTTGTCAAAATGTAAGGAAATTAGAAGTATTTTTTGACAGATTGAGACTGAGATCAGACTGTGAACGTTCTTAAAATTACGAGAATTGCCCCTCTGGTCTCTACAAATAATATCTTCATCAACTGCCTTGCCTTTTCCCAACTATGTTGGGTTCGGCTTCCAGTCTAAACGGATGTAGCCGAATATCAGTATGGTACAACCCAGTAACTGGGTAATACGATGGGAGGGGTATGTGAAAATGGTCACCTATCCACGGACCAACCGCGGCAAGCGTAGCTTAACCTGATCGATCGACCCGTGCGGCTGTTATTCCTTAGCCACAAGCCCCAACTTTACGTTTACGTTACTATACTCCATTCAGAATAAGATGTACTTACTCACTTATGTAAACAAACCTTTTTTACACTCCGTTCAACCGATTTTGACTTCTATTGCGTTGGTGGCATGACAAACGGCAGCTGCAGTAAATATGTAGTTGGTATTGTAAACACTTTTTTGCTTTTAATGCCATCCTATAGAAGAATAGAAGTTAAAATCGGTTGAACCGTCTGTAAAAAAGGTTTTTTAGGTTTAAAGAATCTTTATTTCTCATAAGAACAAGATACAGTTCGCTTATATGAGATTTTAATTTTAACATAAAAATAATCGTCGTGTAATGACGAACCATGCAGATGTAGAACAAGTAAAATAATAAACAATGTATGAGATCAGTACACACAATATTATATAAAACAAGTTAATACAGCTGGCCAATTAATTTGACACCAAGATACTCTTAAGTACTAATAATACACTAAATAAATAATAATGGTATTATAAATACCAGCCTATAACTGTCCCACTCAAGGCAAGGTCTCTTCTTATACAGAAAAGGCACAAGCATTTCAACTAGTTACTAATCCCAAAGAGAAAACTTCGTTTTCGTACACACTATCAACTACATTCTGAATAAATTTAAAGGATATTGCTAATCCATTGCTTCACAAGTTCGAACAATTTGTCTGCTCAACAACGTAAGCAACGTAATGAATGTTGTTGAACTGTCAAAATGAAAGCCATTCCTACTAATAGTGTGTGTTACGCAATGACCCCGCAGGTCATTGGTAATACCAAACAGTTCCTATATAAGATCTTAAAATAAACATTGGCCTTTTTTTTTTGGGTGAGAAATCATCAAATTACCTCTCCCGCTCTGGGTTAAGCGGAAGGGCGTGTCAGACTTTTACTGACTAAAACCCACCCGTTTTCCTTCAGTTGCCTGTGTCAGGGGCCACGGTATCTCTTTCGAACAACGCGCGGCCCTGGCAGGCATCGGCCCTAGCGGACCCCGACAGTTCGTGCTGACATTGGCCTCATACTAACATCACGCACAGCATATCTTTTTCTTCCATACATCTCTATTAACCGACATCTCTGTAGTCACTCCCTTTTTAGCAACAGCATCTTTCATCACAATCCATCCATTGTCTCTGGTCTTCCTCTACCCGTGTCTAACGTGTGTGTACAAAGGGCCTACCCCTTTGTAAATACACGTTTTTCTTGTCGTGAAAAACTACGGTTTATTCGCCGTGTATAGGCACGGTCATCAGTGTTGTATGGATCACTATGGGAGCTTGTAGACAGACACGTTTTTTCCACGGGACCGATTATATTATACACCGTACCTTAAAAAAATCGTGCCGTATGCAAAAGGCCTAATAACCACATTCATACTCAAAAATTTCCTCACGACATATTCCCTATTGATTTCACATCTACAGGTAGTTTTGGCCGGAGCTCATCATCACTCTTCAACCGACCACCCGCCGACCACGGAGCAACCACCAAAGCCGGTCATCATCATAGAGGCTGGCCAGCAAGGTGGCACGGAGCCTGTGGGGCTGGCCCTGTACCTGGTGGAACAGCTGGTGGCCTGCGAGGAGTATGACAACATGCTGCGTCGCGTCACGTGGGTGGTGCTGCCCTGCACTAACCCTGATGGACAGGAGTACTCCAGATATGTATGTTGCTCTTTCAATCATGCATCAAATCCTTGGAAAGTAAATTTCATGGATTTGATTTCATTATCTGCACACTGGTCGATATTATTACGTTAAGCAAGCTACATTACCCTATTCCATTACCCGATACGTTTTAATTAACTACAGAGATACTTATAATTGACTAATAATACTTGTAATTATAATATTTCTCAAAACGGTGAAGGAAAACATCGTGAGGAAACCGGCATGTCCTTGAACCAAAAATTCGAAGACATGTGACATCTACCAACCCGCACTGGGCCTGAGTGGTGAATTACTGCCCACTCCCTCTCACCAAAGGAGACCCATGTTAGGCTCATAATGCTATGCTTATAATGAATTAGATTTTTTTTCTGTACGTAGAGTCAAGTCCCATGGAAAAAGAATCTAAGACCCTCAGAAGACCAGTTAAGTTACGGAGTAGATTTAACACGAAACTTTGACCCTCAATGGGGTGCATGCGAAAAGATCGACTCCGGATTCTCACCAATCTACCCTGGCCCCAAAGCTGGTTCAGAAAATGAGACATATTTCATCAAAAGTGTTATCGACAAGTATAAAAAAGATGCGAAAGTGTATCTTTCCATAAAACGTGACGGCCATTCCATTCATTATCCATATGGATACACGAAGGATAACAATCGTAACACGACGCTGCTGCACCAGGTGGCGGGTGAACTGGCCACGCGAATCAACCAGAGAACTGGAGGAATGCACTTGTTTGAGAACATGAGCGTGTACGACGCGGAGGGCCAGCAGCACTGCGGGCACAGTGTCGACTACGCGTACGACAACGGCATCCCTCTGTCTTACGAGATGCGAGTGTTCCTCGGATCAGACAGCAAAATAATGTCCAAGTTCCAACAAATGCCGAAAGGTTACGAAGCTTCTCTGAGAAATGGATATTTTAGCGGCATCAGAGAAATTTTCAACGTCCTCACTAACGAGAAGAAATACGGGAAGATTTGATATTAAACCTTATTTTTATAAAACGCTGGGTCGCTTTTTAATCGCTCCTACGAGCGAATTACCCATGTATATGCGGGGCGTACATTAGAAGTATATAAGACGGAGAAACGCAATCGGGCCCAAGATATCACTATTCAGATTTCCTCAAATTATGTGCTCCAAATCGAGCATAAAAAATCTTCAACTGGGTCAAAATTATGTACTGGGATCGGCATCTATTACGATACAATATTTATTTAGTACATAATGGTGTATCTACGTTGGAGGAGTCACTTTTCCACTTTTCGGTAGGATGTCGGTCATGCGCGGTGGAGCGCCTGAAACGCGCTTGCGCTAGGGGTGGGGCCCGTGGCCGTACAGCCCGCTACCACTCTGTAGTCAGCCGCGGCGGCGGCACCGCGCTTTGCTCTGGCACCTCTCCCAGTACCCTGTCCTCCTAGTACCTCTCTCGACTCTAACTCGAACTTACTCTGCCGCCGCTCGCGCTCAATTCAAAACATTTTTATTAATTCGTTTCTTTTCACATTCCGCATTTGATTTCTAGTTGACGATTAATTTGTAGTGTTTTTAGATTTATGAGTTGGTTTTTAAAAAAATAATTTCAAAAAACTTTACGAGACATTAAAAATCCATTCGATTGTTTTTTTGTAGTTCATTAATTTTGTGTTTTAAATGAAAAAGAAAACGGGGCCATCGGGTTCTTCTCGTCGAAGGTAAGTTTAATTTAGTATAGAATTTTCAGATGCGGCCGGGAGTTGGAGACTTTGAAATAAAAGTAGTAGCATACATAGTACGAGGAACAGCGCCGTTTCGAATGGGGCGGAAGGCGGTCCCGTCGGCAACAGGTTGCGCCGGGCGTCGGGCGCGGAACGGAGCCTTGTGCCGCTTGCTGAGCTCCGCAATTCTATTAACTGTTAATAAACACCCCAGATAGCAGCCTTTAGCGCTAATTACCAACGAGGGACTTAAAATATTAAATTTCTCGCCATTCTCGGCGAAAATTCCGCTAAAATATGACTTTTCTGCAATATGAACCGGGGAAAATAAATTGCACGGTCTTTGTCGTCTTCTTGACGTATTTTCTATTAAATTGGGGTTATTATTACGGAAAATAACAGGGAACTGTTTGAAAGACTTTAGAACACATTTTTATGTGTTAAAAGTCAAAGGGGACATGTAAATCAGATGTATCTTTGTTCAAATATTGTATCGTTTATTTTTATGAAGTTGTTACGAGTTAAGATGACGGAAACAATAAAATACTCGTTCTTCCTAAGTCTTAAAGACTTAGCTCAAGAGAAAACATTATAATATGGGTATTTGGTCTTCATTAGACAAATTCTAATGGTTTAAAAGGGAAAAATAGTTCATTCGCTTTAAAATATTCGTTTTCATAGGCTTTTCACGGAAAAAGATGTTATATTGGTCTCTACAAAATTCTGTGAGTACAAAAATAAGTACTTACTGAATTTATGAGCAAACATAATTCAAACTAAATAAAAGTCAACTTTATAAAATGTTCACGTGTTTTATCGGGTTTATTCTAATAGTTTAGACGTGACTCGTAAAAACAGACGATTTTCAAACAAAACAGTGTTAGAAAAACTTTTAAAATACTATAATTTCACGTTTTAAAACAGTCTACTCCAAATTCCTTTTGAGTAGTCTTTAAAATTCGTGTTTTGAGGTTTTAAATTACTTTTACGTTTTATTCGTTTTTTCTAAGTTAAACAACTTAGAAAAAACGTGTTAAACGTTAGAAATTACGTGTATCTGGAATTATTAAACAAAAAACTACTAATTTCGGAACGATTAAAACGATGGACGTTAGTATTTGTAACTTAGGTAGGTTAGGTATACTGCGTTGATTTTCACAAAGAAATAGGTATTTAGATAAATTTAGGATCTTTAAAATAAATAAAAGTAAACGGATCTTTTCCGGTATAATTCTAAAGTCGTAAATTTTTGGCTTAACAATTTCAATATCATGCGAAAATTCGGATTCTCGTCAAGCATAGTTTAAACCGTTTTTTAACAATGAAGCTCAAAATTTCAACTTACGTTAATAAAGAGTTGTTCATTTTACGTCGATAGCTAAGTCAATCTGTCGTTAGTTCTCAATAGTGCTTATAATAAACTTTTCTACGCGGTATCATAAAGGAATAAACCTGTTACTCTTAAATAATCGACGGATTATCAAAACTAGGACTTCGAAAAAATATAAGTCAATTCGGCACAGTCAGTAAAGGGGATATCTTTACCCAATAGCTGTATAAGTCGAAAGAAACAATATATTCGAAGGGTTGTCAAAACTAGGACTTCGAAAAAAATAAGTCAATTTGGCACAGCCAGAAAAGGGGACATCTCTACCCAGCAGCTGCTTAAGTAAAAAAAAAACAATATATGGTTCAGCTCAAAGTTTCATAAACAGGGTTATACCAATTACGTCCACTATCAGATACCTACGTTTAAAGGGACAAACAGAGGGGACACTAGTTACTTTCATAACTAAAGTTTGGAGTGTTGATAAGAACTGTGCTGTGTATCGATCGTTCTCATTAAGCAGTCGAGCCGCGTATCGTCGCGATAAGAGCACCAAGTGTACTATGCGGGTGCTTTGCGAAAAACATTACACTCACCCACATGCTGACATTACGTGCATTGTATGTACGTTTTAGGTAGTTTTAATTACAATTTTGAGGTTATTTTGCGAAGAAATACGAGTAATTCATTAATTCGGTCTTTTTAAATGCAAAATGAGACCATTAGGCGTTGTGGTTTCTTCAGTTCTTGATTCGGCAAGAACCAAGTAAAGTCGGTAGGATATTAGAACAGTTCAAGCCGTGATGAAATATTAGCCAGTTAGAAAAATGGCAGTAGGCTGACTGCCTAGGATGTGGATTTACATTTTAGCATAGCACAGCATAATGAGGCTGTAATGTTCAACTGCTGGGACCAAGGCCTTCTCGAGAGGAAGTGGGCCGTAATCTACCACGCGGGCCCAGTGCGGGTTGATAGATGTCAAATGATATCGAATATTTGGTTCTATGATATGCTGGTTTCCTCACGATGTTTTCTTTCACCGTTTTGAGAGCGTAGGTGATGAAATAATTTACACAAAGTAAAGCGCCTGTCTGGGTTCGAACCTACGACCTCAAGTCGCGGCAGTAACCAATTAATTTATGTTTTAATGTAATCGATTTATTTTAGTCATGAATTGTTGGTATTGACTGAAAATTAGACTATTGGACGTTTTACGTTCTCTTTTTTCGTCTTAAATTGTCATTTCGGCGATTAAATACGTATTCATGATTTCGGTCTTCCCATGATAAATAAGACGATTTCGGCGTTAAAGGCCAGTTTTCTAAATCTCTTGGCTTCTTTCTTTCTTGTTTTGGGAGGAATCAAGTAAGTTCAATTCGTGGTAAAATAGTTTTAGGAGGTTGACAACTTAGGGCGTGGAACTGTGGATGTAGGCGCAGACCCGTGGAGGTTATTTTACTGTACACAGGGTTGATTTTTAGTAATGATG
Organism: Apamea sordens; assembly: GCA_945859715.1. NCBI lineage: Eukaryota > Metazoa > Arthropoda > Insecta > Lepidoptera > Noctuidae > Apamea > Apamea sordens. Next base: position 8,366,779 of record OX244002.1, read on the forward strand.
TGAAATAAATGAATAGGAGGGGTCTATGTCCAGCAGTGGACTGCTATTGGCTGATGTTGATGATAATGAGCACAATAAAAACGGCTGTGGGACGTTTAAAATAGTTCGAACGAAGCTCCTTTTAATTTTTACAAGTATTCTTCTGAAGGATGTTTTTAGTAGGGTAGATAAAGATTACGTTTTGTTGATTAGTTTAGGGACATAAACGCAAATGACAAAAGTATCTTGAATTGTTTTGTAGAGTTTAAACTCGTCAACGTCAACGTCAACGTTTCTCAACGTCTTTAAGACAAAATAGAAAATTTTAGTTAACTGATATTTTCTATTTTATTTTAAAGACGTTGTGTTTAACGTTTAGGATTAATATTGTGCTAGAATTATTCATAGCGGGGTTTATGAAGATGAGTGATTGAAGAATATCCGAATGATTGATTATTTCTTCAATTTGAACCAAAAAATATACTTTTTCGCAAATAAACTATTGTTTTAGAATGTTTCATCGTTTCTGAGTTACTTATTAGAAAAAATTAAGTTGTGGCTCCGATAGTCTTTTGACGTCTAAGTTGAAGTTAAGTAGGAGGTATGTGATTTATAAATAAGCTGCACTTTATTTTAATAGGTATAGCTTTACATCTTAGTAAGTGACTGCGTTATTAGAGTCCGTTATGAGACCTATTAACTCAAATATTATTTTGAAAACAATGATTAGAAGAAAATCGAGTTGAATGGAATGCGTAGGAAAGGCCTATGTCCAGCAGTGGACTGCTGTAGGAGGCTGATGATGATTAGAAGATTTTTTGATTCATTAAACGAACTTTTTAAGACCAGCAGGGAATTTTGAAATTATAATTTCGTATTAAGTAAATTCGCAATTTGAATTGTTACTAAGATTAGAAAAAATTATATAAATAAATCAGTAAAACCAATAGGACACAAAGAAAAAACTATTCATAATTTTTTACTAGCCAATTATTATTGCTGCCAGATTGGAAAACAGATAAAATATTCCAAATTAAAAAGGTGGGACCAAAAGACAAAGTCTGAAAAATATTAATTTCTTGAAAAATTCAATGAACAATAGATTTATATTTTTGCCACGAAAAAAAATCATGTTTTAGTTTCATTGTATTGAGACACTTTTTCGTATGAGTATTTTTTAAACTGTTATGTTGTCTTTTTTAATGTCACCAGAGTCTATTAAAGAGAAACTGTCGAAATTAACGTTTGTCCCATTTGGGCACCATTAAGATTTAAGTGGCGCCCGAATGGGACTTATGTTACGTAAAGCAAAACCATAATTATATTTTTGACATAGGCACAATATTTTCGTTTGACATTTAATCTTATTTTTAAACTAATCGTCAGTCACATTGACACGTTACGTATTCCTAAATATATCTATAATTATTATATCTAAATAGTGGCGTCGCTTTCGGTTAGCTTTGGAATTTAATTCGAGAAGTTACAATAGGTTAGTTGTCGACCCTTTCGCTATAGTGGCACTTCAAAGGGCTTCGCAGACTGATATTTAATATTTATTGGGGTGGAACCCAAAACAGTTGAATTCAAGTTTTCTTCATTAATTCCGTATAGTGTAAATAAATCCTCATCAGGAATCTAAAAATAACTTAGACCTACTTCTGTACCTATTCATAAAACCGCGTACTAATCTGTTTCAAATAGATATTGATTTGAGTCATGACCTACTCAAATTAGCGTTAGAGTTTCATTTTCTGAAGCTGATTACTGAAAAGGGGTCTGACGAGATTACTATTTAACGTTATTTAAGCGTTCAAAAATGTCACAGAATGCCTGGCATATTAATTGCTTTAAGGGTTAATTTCTCGATCGACCGATAATTTTTATTCGTGGAATAAATTTGACGTTTGACAGTTTTCGTATGGAAGAACTGTCAAAAATTCAAAATTATTCCTCCAATAAAGTTATCTGGCGTTGGAAAAATCAGCCCTTATGCTTCTAAGTAATAATAGTCTACTACGTATCAAGGGTTTATTGCAGTAATAACTGATAGTCTACATAATTTATCTTTCGTAAAACATACCAATGGATTGTACAATTTAATCGGTTTTTAAGTTACTCATACCTAGTCTTCATCAACGCCCAAACTAGTCCCAATATATCATAGAAGCTAATTATACTTCTGTTAAACCCGCCAGACTCATTAAATATGCACGTTTTATCTACAAAGATAATGTCGGGTACTTTGCAGAACGTTCTAAGTCCGCTCGTTTAATTATTTGCCACCCAAAACTCGAGTTCGTGGTACAAAACACATATCGAAGTATCACAAAGACAATTTAAAAGCCAGGCAAACAGGAGGCAGAGTTCATTTTAAGCAAGTTACAGAGGATATTGGATTTCTAACTCTGGCGGTACCTATGAATTCCATACGGCCAATTTAGTATTAAACCTTGTCCGCGGCGAACCGTGCAGAGCAGTATTAAAATTTGAAGCGTTCAAACTTGCCTCCTTTTAGTGTTCATTACGTCGGAAAGTTGGTGAAAATTCATACAAGTCTAAGTTCTAATGAACACCGGTCGGCGAAGTTGGACGGTTGTAACGATCGCTCATAACAACTCACACGCGCGCCTTTTTGTCGGCGCCGCAGAAGGCCTTTGTTACTGATATTAAAGTAATTAACGCGAGCATGCAGCCACCAGACATCGATTTTTCACGTTTGATGTATATCGCATGACAATTTAAAGTTCAATTAGACTTAAAACTTTAGCGCCGAAGTTGAATGGGTTGAAGCAGGATGTAGCGTTGCTCTAAAACGCCTGGCACCCGAGGGATATCAACAACTTGCCAACTCGGAACTGCTCAAAACTAATTTCCCTCAAAATTTCAAACGTACGAGTATATCGTATTCGTTAAACACCGCATTTAATAAAACTTTCGTGAAGGGGATTTTGGAGGGTTATCTACCTAGCCTTTAAATTATTAATCGATATACAAGTCGGTTTCTAGAATAAAAATATATGCCCTACCTACATATTTAGGTGGAGGTAGAGGAGATAGCTTTCATGTTTAGGTAATTATGGACTGCTACATAATAACCATACTACTAAGTATTAGTATGGTATATTTATAATTCCAACAAAAATATTTACAACGACAGTTACTTTTAAAATATTACCAAAAGTAAATCTCCAAATGTACTACAATTGCAGCTATATTCTTGGCCTGCCTTGGGAGTACAACTTGTTATAAATTGGCACAAAATCCCAGAGACACAAGACAATAAGAAACGCCGGGGTTTTGCGGGGAGCATTAGCCCTGTTGTTATTTTAAGTGGATTAAGGCCAGCGCGTTTCAGATCTGGTTAAGCTGGAATCCAACATTAAGTCTGACAGAAAGCTTACAACCGACGGTTGCACTTTGTGCCCGCTGCTCACAAATCTTGTTTTTATTTTGTGTCTTAGCTACCTTTAATAAATGGAGAAACTGAAGTTTTCGTATTTTATTGTCCATAAAATTGGTACCTACTTAAATTCCTCTGATGCTCGACTTGTTTCCTCTTCTTCTGTACTGGCTGCTCTTAGGTGAACAGACATTTAGAAATAATTAGAAGTTCACAAATAAGTTGCGTATGCGCAGGTATTGAGTTTATTAGCTAATTGCAAAAACTGAGTCTACGAAGCTGTTAAATGTATAGAAATGGGGGTACCCACTCATAAAATTAAAATTTATCTCCTGAAGTAAACCACTTCCGTTCTGACCACATCCACTTTGGATGTGGTCAGAACGGAAGAGTCAGGTTTAAATTTAAGTCCATTTTAGAAAAAAATACAGTGTTTCTTATTTTTGATGAAAGCCTACAGGATTGCTACACAAAGAAGCTAAACCAAATATTTGCCATTTACGAGTAGCCCATTTAACTTTCAATGACCTTGCCGACCCAAAAATAGAAAACTAAACAACAATATTCGATCATGGAGTCTCTACCTATTTATACGTATCCTCAATAAAGTACTACGTAACATTATTAGAACGTTCATACTCGTTTCCACCCGATTAATTCATCAAGACGTGTCGAAGTGCGACCCCGCCCGACAAACAGGGGGTGTGGGCATTCGGAACTCATTAGATAAATGAAAGAGTTCAGGCAATGATCGGTCGGGTACGGCCGGCGATGATTGATCGACTTTACACAACTAAGGGTGAGTTCCCCAAGTTCTTGCTGCTCCCAAGAAATATCGGGAGTCGGTGTCGAATTACCCATTTATTCACTTATGTGGAGTGCGTGTTTGACTTGAGACGCGATATGTCGGTACTCGCCTACTTGCTGAGAGCAATAATAAATTAGTCGTTGTGTTGTTCCGTCGGTTTCGGGTTGCGCGAAAATTCATTGTCACCGGTTTTCTGTTTTGTGGGTCTTGGGTCTTTTAATGCAATGATACGACGCGACGTTCTAAATAGACGCGCCTTTAAAAAACAGCTGATATAATATCTACCTATGCATATAATATGTATGTCCACGCTACTGTGCATTTGTTGTAACATTTACACTGATTTCGGAGTTTTGGATTCAAGCTAGATAAAAATTCAACAATAAGATCTGCATGTCTTTTGGCTGCGCAACAATCCATGTACCTCAGCTGCCATACTGTATCTACCCTATGCAGCAGGTTGAGAATTATAATGATGAGAACTGGTTCTCAACCTTCAAATTAGCAGCCCAAGCAATCCACTTCAACTCATAGGTGCATTTTAGTTAAAAAGCTTTTCGGATTTAGTTGCGTTTGGTGATTAGCGATCATTATCTGATAAAGTTAAAGACTCGTCTGCTCAAAAAATCGTGTCTTCGGCACATCAAGCGTCTACTGCCACTCCGACCTACTAAACCTGAATAGTTTGAGGTTGGTGATCACCTTCTTCTCCAAATTATCTCGTTATAGATATCCTTCAGTCATTTAAGGCACAGTTCCTTAACACAATGAAAGATATTCAGCATGTGGGTTAGGTACCTGGTCTCAGTCATGATTGACTGGTTGAGGATTTTTGCCTTTAGGAACAGTCACAGGCATTTACAGATAGTCTGGATCATTGCTTCAAACGTTCAACGTATCGTGACGAGATCTCAACAAGCTGGGGTCTACTCCGAAGTAGTATCGGCCGAATGTTCGGCCGTTTCCTGCTACGAAGTTATTATTTGGTGCGGTCAGTTCCGATCCTACACTCCTACACTCTTTCGAATATTGACTATGGTCCCGACCCAACTGAGCCGATCCGAACATTCGCACTTTGCACTTCGGAGTAGACCCCCTGTTCTCACGCATGATTGGCCTGTTTAGTCTTCTTTACACTCTGTCAAACATTATGAATGTAGTCAAAATTGCATTAGCTATCGCGTTTTGAGATAAGAACATACCTGATTTTATGGTAGATACCTACTAAATGCGTCATCGGGTGATAACAATAGATCGATATTATTTGGCTTTCACCGAAAATTGTGTCCTGTCTCCAATGTAATCATTGGCAGATATAATTACGTATTCATAATCTACCTATCATCATTCATCAGTCTATAATGTTCCCACTGCTGGGCCAAAGGCCTTCTCTGTTCGAGAGGGAGTGGGCAGTAATCTACCACTCGAGCCCAGTGCCTCACGATGATTTTCTTCACCGTTTTGAGAGCAGTGGTGACGAAATGATTTACACAAAGTAAAGCGCCTGGCTGGGTTCGAACTCTACAACTCGTAAGTCAGAGCCGTTACCACTGGGCCACCACTGGTCAGCCAGGTAATGATCACTTGCAATAGGGACAAAGATACTGCAACACTACAACTATAGAATCAAGCGCTACCCAACTATATTCTCTTTTAAATATATAAATAAATTTATAATAATGATAAATTACTATTATTTATTATTTTATTTTTATTATTATAATATTTTTTTAAATAAATTTATATTGTTTTTTTTTTTTTTTATTTATAATAAATTTAAAGTCAGGGATATTAATCGTTGAGCAAAAATGTATGGTTCCTGGTTCCCGCTCCAATTGCAATCATTTTTATGTGACAAGTAAGGGGGGGGGGGGGTTAGGTACCAACACGCTCATCACCCTTTACTACCAACTTAAATTGTTCGTATATTCAAATCACAACTGTCATTTGGAAAGTTGTATAAAATGGCCATAAATAAATGGTCAATTGACGTAAGGTGTCAATTTGCTACCATTGCAAATTGGATTATTATATTACTTAATAACTCGTGTTGCTATTAAACCACTTATAATAAAAGAGGGATTTGGAAACTAATTTGATAGTATACAACGCTTTTCTAAAATTTCTAACATCATCCGGCAACTCCATATAGACAAATATCTTGGCACGTCTAAAATTATTGAACGATCGACCAACTAGCCTCAACGAGTGGTTTATATTTACTACATCAAGAGTATATATAGGTTTCTATATTTTGGGATAGAATTTCTAGAATGGGTCTGTGAAGGTCTTCAGACTATTTCTGCAATTTACGAGTAGGTTTGAAATAAATGCCCATTGATGGTTGAGGTTGTATGAATTTTGATAGTCGGAAAGAAAATCCTTCATTTTGATTTAATTTTCATCACTTTTTACAGATTGAACAAGAAAGAAGGTTTTACATATAACATCACATTTTTTTTTTGTGTGTGTATGTTTTTTTATGCGTCATGTTTGGCGCAAATAAATGTATTTTCTTTATTTCTTTCTTTCTTTCAAATTCAAATTGTTTATTGTGGTACACAGGTAGAAATATGGTGTTACAGTTTATAAAGTGAAGTACATCTATGACCCGCCTTTAGGCATACAATAATTTAAAGACTTTTGCAAAATTACAGTAGTAGTCAATAATTTAGTGTTAATTAATATATTAGTCAATAATAATAATAATCAATCATTTACAAAGAGTCAATAATTTAATAGTACCTAATTGGTATAGTGATTTGATTACTAACAGCTATTATACAAAAAAAAAAATGTTATAATAAAAAATAATAAAAAAAAAACTGGAACTAATAACGATTATGGAATGAATTCAATTAATTAAAATCTGTCATCTAGGTACCCATTAACAGAGTAATATACCTTCTTATATAATAGTTTTAATAAAGCTTTTTGAAATCGGGAATTTCACTTAATTCTTTGATTTCAATAGGAAGATTATTGTAGATTTTAGGTGCCATTCCAAGAAGACTTTTCGAAAATAATGCAGTTTTGTGTGGAATGGTACATACCTATATCTCTGTTCCGACGTTTCTATAACATTATGAGTGTATTCCCCGAAGCGTTAGGCAGAGCTGCACTTATAGTAGGTACACCTACATTTCGCCAATTATGTTTTAAGTCCCATGTGATCCGCTGGTCTCGTGGTTGTAAGCGTGGCTGAGCGTGGGATCCTGGGTCCGGTTTCCAGGTAGGGCAAAGTGTCATTGGATTTTTCGGGGATGCGTGCCGTCCCATCGGACTATGAGAGAGAGTGCACCACACACTTGTGCACTATAATATCTCCCGCACCAAAGGCTAGTCTCCGTTGAGATTGCCCGTCATGGCCAGAATATGGTCTGGAGGACTAAGATATGTCATCAACCTACTCAAACAACCATAAGTACTTATTCAAAATAAAGTAGTATTTATACGAAGTAATATCAACAAATTCCATAAAATAAACTAGCTCTACTCTAACAACGCAACAACCAAAATATTTGACATACCTATCTAATTTCGAACCAAAACTACGGTACGATGGATGAACACACTTGAAACATCTAAACACAATATAGAAATCTAAGTAACTCTACAAATAAGAGGTACCCTACCCAATTACTCAAAATAAAAATAATAATAAACTACCCCCGGTAAACTAAAGCCTCTTAAACATGAAGAATGTTCCTCCAATCCGGCTTGTATTTCGCTCATTCATTTTTTCAAGTGGGGTAAACTATGCCTCACGGTCCCTCCTCACAATATAACGTGGACTACTCGAAAATAAAGTCAACAGCCTTGAGATCCGTTTCGCCATGTATCCTTACATTGTGCAATATTTCGGGGCCCTCCGTTCTTCCCTAAAGGTTGGGTTGTAAGTATACGTTGCATGTCGTTCTTATTTTTGTCATATTTCTTGTCTATTCAGTCGAGTAAGAATAGGGGTCAAGAAATGTCATTATGATTGCATAGTGACGAGATCTGCTGATTCTATCTGAGTAAATGGGGTGCTTGTGACATGATTCCAACTGTTTCATGTAAAAAAAAACTTTTTTTTCTCAGAGTTCTACAAAGGAAGGCATAATAATTCTGGTTCAAAGTACTAGGATTCCATAAATTACAAAGAGATCTCACATAATTGTCATACTCCTATTATAAAATAACCCTACTACGTCATTACATTCTATCACAATTCGTGATCACACAGTTCCCTACAATTTGGCTGTAGGCAATACAAAGCCAAGGGCACACCGTATCGAGGAGAACGGAAATGGAGTCCAGGCAAACGGAAATAGTCCGCCGGTGGGAAGCCGAGAGGCGAACAGACAACCTGCGACGAGCAAATAACATGCTTCTCTCGACATATCGATCATGTGTGACCTAGGCTTTATTTTCTTGATCACGGGGAGAGGGTGAGAAACTATAAATTTATTGGAAGTGTCACAGATCTGTTAAATTAAATGATGGCGTTTTGTCCGTTTAGTCTTGTTGATTTAGCATTTTTATGTCATAGGTTTTTCACCACAATCTATTATTTATTGAAAGTTGAATTATGCACTATCATCGAACATCATCAATTGCATTGTCCGTATATTGGTTTTCCCATGAGATGTTTAGCTTCCGTAATTAACGTCATCTGCGTGTTTCCCTTAGATTAATACTTTGAACTACCAATTTCGTTCTCATATCACCACTTTTTTAAACCTCAATCACTAAAAACAAACATAAGTTATCTGCACATAAATAAATAAATAAACAAAGCAATAAAGCTCACAATCTGCACTCACAGCTTGTTTAAAAAGCGTGAAATAATTCAAAAGCGAGAGATTCTCGTTAAAATGCAGCTTGAATTTACTAGCCGCGGAGTTCACTTTATCACCTGAGCTGTTCACTTTATAGCTGAGATCCGCGGTCCCATAAACTTGCTGTACCTACATAAACGCGCACTTTCGCTGACATGGAAATAGTTTACAGGCTGTATCCACCTAACAGACTCTGTTTATCTCTTTAACTGCCAGATATACCCTCTAATCTTAAGAATAAAACTTTATTCGCCATTTTTAGGGGACGTTTATGGCTACACTTTGTAGACGGAATTAAAGATTAAGTGGTTAATGAGTTATTTGTGAGCGTTTGAAAGTTTTTAACGTATTTTCGGTTTGGTAGTTAGCTTGACTTTATTTGGTTAGTCACTGGTCTGGCTAATTAAAAGGATAGGTAGTTGAACTTCGTAAGGCTCTTCGAAACATTTCCCAAGAGTTTTAAGTTAATGAACTTAGACGGCTAGCTTAAAATACTGGCGTGTATTGATAATGTGTTACAACCCCAACCTCCTTTTGTATCGTAACGCAACCTGTACCCTAATTGCGTAACACACGATCAACGTCAATCTGAATCATTTTGAAGGATAAGTATTGCTAATCCATTGCTTCATGTTCGAAAAGTTTGTCTGTTCAATAACTTAAATAATGCAATGAATGTTGTTGAACTATCAAAATGAAACCGATTGCTACTGATTGTGTGTTACGCAATTACCCCGCTGTTTTATTCTCCAACTAGCTTCTGCCCGCGACTACGTCTGCGTGGAACTCCGGCCCCTAAACCGCCGCGTCGCATCCTATCGCAAGCCTACCTATCCATATTTTTTCTTTTTGCTTGACTCTTAAGGGTTTTAGCGTGATGTTAAATAACCTAGAACCTTACGAAGAATTGGGCTATCAAATGCTAAAAAATAAATCCAATTCCGACTGGCTGTTTAGCAGTTTGCCAGAGATTAGCGCGTTCAAAAAAACAAACAAACTGTTCAGCCTTATTATTGGTATGGTATAGAAGATAAAGATATTTCATAACAAAGACCTCTAAACCAACTCGTATGACTTTATCATGTAACCACCTAATACAAATATATTGCAGGTAGAAGTACCTACATTCCTCGAAGGAACTTTTGATCGCAGTTTCTAAGTCACTTAACGTGAACGAGTCGCAGCCGCGGTTGCGGTCGCTCAGAACACTAGACAATCGAAAACACCATGTTCCAATGTCGGTTTAACGATTCCTCGCTCGACTCTTTCCCATTAAAAGTTCTATAGTGGAAACAAATGGGGAATGAAAACCTAGTTTCGCTCTCTCATTTCTCGTTCATCTTCTTATGTAGCGTCACCCCAATCTTCCGATATAAGCAATATCAGGCCGTTTACGTTCCCCTGTCGACGGAAAAACTCTTATTGTACAATAAAAATGTTATGAGGTAACTCTATTCAATGAACTCTTCTGTTATTGAAATCGGTAGCGTTTCGCCTTTCTTATGAGCGAGCATAATAAACAGTGGTTTTGTCTGTATCGTACCCTTTTGTTAGAGGCTGCAATACTGTACCTATCGTATGATTTGGTCTGATTGCTTTTTTCTCCAAATCTTCGACAATGCGGTTGTAGTGCGGATTTTGGTATTCATTAGAGATGAACTTAGTCGTTGGTCCCGACTGTAATTCTTGGATCTTTGATAGTTGTTACGGGTCGTCAGAAGCCCGATAGTCTGACAACCAGTCTTACGAAGGGGTATCGTGTTACCCAGTACCCAGGTTTTGGAGGTCAGATCGGCAGTCGCTCCATGTAAAATACTGGTATTCAGCTGCACCCGGTTAGACTGGGTGCTGACCCCAAAATATTAGGAACAAGGTTAGGCAGATTAGAGACGAACCTAATTTTTAATGTAGCATTTAGCCTAATTTTTAGTTTCACATTTTTGTAACTTGTGAAAATATTACAACAATCGAAATCAAACTAAACATGACATAGATAGACGTTTCCAAATGTGCACCACATTATCTGCATTTTGAATTAGTTTGATTCTGAATTTATAAATTATTAACTGCATTCTGAAATTATAAATTGTTATTTGCAACGTTGGCATTCAATATTATCTCGCTTTCAACGTTCATATTTTATGCAAAGTCAGTAGGTACCTCACGTTTCACCAATACCGGAACGCCAATAAGCTAAAACCGAAAAGCGCCGAACACAACAGTATCGTCAAGTATCGATGCAATTCCCGAAAGGATGCGTGCCTCTATTTCCCCGTCTGTGGGCGAAGTCAATATGTCGTCGGAGATGAGTTATTTTTCCATAATTCTGACTTGGCGGCTCCGACCGTCGGGCGCCGGAGCCCCGAGAATTCCCAAATAAATAATAAATACGTCAACCCACATAAGCAGACATGTGCCTCACAGAGCAATGCAAACTTCGCCATATTTGTTTTTCGAATTTAATATGCAGTGGCTTAGTTGCCTTTAAATTAGCTTCTAAAGTTTACGTTTATAGTAAAATGGGATTTCATTTAATAGTTAAGTGGGGTTTAAAATATGTTAGTTTAAACAAAGTGCAAATGCATATCATGTTAGTTCCCTTTGGAATTGCAGTCGTCGGTGATACATAACTAATTTAATCGTATTAAGTGCTGTCAGCGTTGAAATGGCTGTGTATTAAGTAACTTTTAACGAGAATAAAAACAAAACACAAACAATAAAATGGAATAAAACTAACTTCAAATAAAATTGGGTATCCTTTCTGATCGTGACGTGCTCTGTGCAACTGTTGTTTATAGGAGCTCAAGGGATGCCATACCACGGAATAACTTCCGACGAACTATTTGCACCCTCTTCGTTCCGCACGTTCTACAGGGACTTATGCTCTGCTCAAAAACTTTCACATTTTAAGACATTATTTAGTTTCCATGCGGCACCCTAAGGACTGTGCTGGTAAATTATTAAATTTACCAAACTTGAACGTTTAATATTAAAGTGCTCGACTTGACTTTTGTTGGATTCAATTGAAAGTTTCTTTTTAAAAGACAATGCCCAAAAGTCGTACAAAAAAGTCTCATGCATCGATATAAAAATATTATAGTAATTATTTTCATAATTTTTTACGAAATTACGCGTCTGGGATTTGATTTTTGAACAGGGAATTTATTTTTAAGTAAAAAAGTGTTGATATTGTTTTATTCCCGTTATATGACGTCCCATTTCAAATGACATGAATAACTTTCAAAAACCTAGCATATCTAGAATAAAATAGAATAGATTTTTTATTTAAACGATTATCATTTTTTTAGAGCAATAATAGCCATTCGTGTATGACATGTCAAACAAAATAAAGTACCTGGTTTTCAGGTTATTTCGTTTTTTTTTTAAATCTTCGAATCCCGGGTTTTGTTTTACAAAAAGAACTTTTGTTGGAGTTAATATGATAAGTGTAGTCTATAAAAAATAAAGTTTGACTTTGATCCAGCATGGTACGGAATTCCATACATTAATGAGTATTGTCCTTTGTTTTTTAATTTTCTTTACATTTTCGAGCGATTTTATCACGTATCACGTTCACCACTTCATATTTATCGCAGGTTGTCGCATTACAGTGGAGGATTTCCTGTATATTTTGAGCGCAATTTTCCGATAGTCGGCCGAAGTGAGTTCGGTTCACTGAAGCGAAAGAGCACTTTTAATTTTTAACTAAATTAGCTCGCTGCCGTAACACAATTTGTATATACACGAAGGTTTTATAAACAATTAAGGCCATCGTTTATTTCACAGTTTGTTCCAAAAGTTTAAAAGCAAATAAACTTTAGTATTATGAAGCGCTACACTATTTCCCACTCATCATACTACACGAATTTGTAATCCCATAACAAAGCTGAAATTTTGCCAATAGATACACTCATATAGCCGATAGATGGCGCTGCATGCCGATGGGCCAGCGTTCACGTGGTCAGGCCTAAGCCCCATTGTGCCGCTAAGCTGCTATATCCGGCTAATGGGCACTGCCCTTTGTGATTCGGTTTACATTTCTATTGCAGCATCGACGCATATGCTGCGCTAAATAATACGTGCTGTTTCTCTGCCTTTCGTTGTTCTGTCCTGTTTTGATTATAAGTGTGGCTGGTTGCTGTAATGAGGAGTTATTGTAGTCGGATTTTTGCAGTAGAGTTTGTGTTCAAGTTCGGCTTTGTGCTTACTTAGACAATGGTTTTTATGAAAGCTTATTGGAATATTCGATTCTTTATGGTCGAATTTTTATTACATGTTATAAATAATTTTTATAAACATTTTTAACCATTTAGGTGCTCGGTTATCTATAAAAAAGCCACTTCAATCCAATAAACGGCGAACTAAACCAACAGCACACAAGTACAAGAGCGGCCACTAATGACCTGAGATCTGACCTACATAGCACAAAGAGCAATTTCTCTCAGTCGAGTCTCACCGGCAATGTACAAATTACAGCGTCCCATTTGGCTGTAATTCGGGTTTTGTCCGACTACCCTCATAGGCGCACGCTACAATTTACACCGGACGCGGCCAGTCGTGAACGAGCTGTCATCAAGGCGCCACGTGTATTTTACTGCAGCCTGCGTTTTATATGGCATTATTTAGCCTAGTTGCCGGTTAACAGATAGTTGGACGTTTACTGCATGCTCAGTGCTCACGTGTTCTGTAGCTAAATGAGGCGTTAACGCATGTTGTGTTTTTAATTTAAAAAAATGTAAACTGTTTTGTTACATAACTTTACCGCGCCATGAAATCTTTACATTTATATCATTAACTACAATTCAAGTTATGAAGAACATTATAACACATTAACCGTGGTTTATAAAGCTTAAGTTAAACCAGAACTTTTCAAATAACATTCCATAATCTCTCCAAAATCTGGTGATAATTAGGTAACATTTTAATAATACCGAAGTATCAACATTAAACAAAGGAGGGTTGTTTCTTAAAAAGGAGATTTCATTTTTATGAAGAGACGTCTATCTGACGAGCTGAGCGACGAGGCGAGCGAATTAAAGATTGTCAACAGATTTATTACTCGGTCCGGTGAACCCCCACAGGGAGATAATATTACTTACCTATTTATTCTATTCTGTCTTGACATATTTTTGGGGATCTGCCAATTAGATAAGAAGTTTACTAGGTACATCATGATTTTTTGGCACATAGAGTTTTAGCGATTTCGATATTGTAAAGAAAAATATGTTTCTTTTTCGCTTTCGATTTGAGTGCATGGCTTGAAATTGAGCACGAGTCTTTTCATGATAAACTTTGACATTGGCTTAGAAATAAAGATGCTCCTCTAAGTACATTAATGCTGAAATGAACCTTTTTGGCGCAGCCGTGAGGCACACACTATTGTTGTCTGAAACATTATTTTATTATTTTTGTATTTTGTGTTTCACGAACTGTGTCCAAATAAACTTTTTTCTTTCTTTCTTTTACCATTCGTGTTACAACACTAACCTAGTCAATTTTTCTCATCGATCTGTAACGAATTCAACATAAATAACTTCACCTCACAAATCAATAGCAGCTCACCGATCAAAAATTAACGCGGAGTATGTCAACTAGAGACAGTATGTTTGTCGGTCGTGTGCGCCACTAATAGGGTATTATGAACTTCGGCTAAGAACTCAAGGGCTGAAGGGTGCTAGAGGGAAAGAGCGGGAGTGAGGCAGGGGCGTAGAGAGAGGGTGCGGGAGGTATTTGAGGTATCTCCTCCGCAGTAGGCAACGGGGGCGAGATTACAGATGGCAAGATAAGCCTCGAATTAGATACAACGAATTTTGTATGATGTTGTAAAGGTATTAACCGTCTTGCGTATCCTTAACTTTGAGAATAAAATATTAGGTTTATTTTACAAAAATCTTTTAAGCGGGCATTATGGTATTAATGCATCTATATTCAGTTTTCGTGTAGTTAAAATTACGTTTAATTAATAATTACATGAAAATGTTCGGCGTTGAATTTTGGCGGAACGTTGTTCTGATAAAGTTGCCGGAATGAGAACACTGCCTCGGGGGATGAATGAGCTTGAAAATGGATAAAAATGTTTCTTTTTTTTTGTACATCTGTTGTAAAGAGACCTATTAGGAATATACTGACGGTATTTTCGTACTGTTTCCGGTAATACAATATTAAATAAGAGGAATATGCGCAAATAGGCGAAATTCTGAAACATATCAGAATTTCGCCCATTTTGAGCTGAGAGAGCTGGGATGAGCTATAACTAGGACATCAATAAATCTGCCTAAGCTTTTCCCAACTATCTTAGGGTCGGCTTCCAGTCTGGCGGGATGCAGCTAAATACCAGTATTTTACATGGAGCGACTGCTTATCTGACCAACTAGGACATAATAATATAAATAATGAATAATAATCGCCATACATCGTGGCAATGCTGCCAGCCTGTTGGACACTGTTCCTGTTAACAGCGATGCGGACGAATTTTTTGATGCCCTATGATTATTTTGCTTCTTTTTTCATATACATGTACATGTGCATATTATTATTTTAAATAATGAATAGAATATTTTCTTTGTGCTTTATTTATTAATAATGAAGTAGGTATGCGGAGTAAAACTAAGAAAAACGCAGTAATCCGAAAATTATCTGACAGCATTTCAAATTTTTTTTAACATCCCTCCTTTATAAATACACTAAAGCATTTCAAATCCAAAAAAAGACAAGATTACAAAGCGATTTTCCTCCGAAATACTCGTTCACAATAAGTCACTTAACATTTAATTAGGCAAGCTAAAAGTGCCGCGGCGCGCAAACAACTGAATTATAAAAGGCAAAACGGATACCTACATATCTTACCTTGAAGAGAAGGAACACCGGAGGCTTAGAGGGAGCGTCTTGCCGGAGCCCGGAGGCTGCATCCAAACACAAAAACACCCCAGAGCTGTTCTTAAATCTCAATTAAGGTTAAAACCGTGTCTCGGGCGCACGTACACTGAATTAAATTAATGGCCCCACATATTGCAGTGCTGTGGCGCTCCCGATTAATTGCGTATTTTTTCGGTCTTCTTTTGTTTTCAGGTTAAATGTTTTATTAGAGACTTGTTTATTTATAGGTAGGATAGCGAATTGCTCTTTGTATTAATTATTAGGCTTAGTAGCTCTACGATACGTCTGAACTAGAGATGAATTTAATCACTTCTGTTAGAATTAATCTCTTAAAACTTTAGACATCCAGACGAGTACACGAGCAGCTTCATGAAACATTATTATAGAACAAGTATCTAATAACATACTTATACAGCCAGACAAGTAGGTAACATGTACGGTGGAGGTGCCGCCGTGGAGCGCCGCTAAATCAAGTTGGCAACTCCACCGCTGACATTACACGAAAATGACTTTATAACGCAATATTGTGTAACAACAACCTCGCAAACTTAAACTATTTACCTAGTGAACAAGTTTCGCGTTCCGGCCGGATGCCTCGAGCGTGTTCCCTACATTAAAACACGGGATAATCTGTATGCTGTGCGTCGTATTTTCGCCAAATCTGGCGTTGCCATGACGACGGCCCTTGAAGTAAAACCCCACAGTGAAGAGTCAAAGCGTAAGGCGAAATAATGACGCGACGAGATATGGCAGCTGAAGACGTGAGTACACTATACAACGCGTTTACTCTAAAAATATATTTTTCGGAGTACGAGTCCTTGTGTGTATCAGCCCCTGTGTGTTTGTTTATGGAATCGGATCTTGGGGCTGTAAAGTTGGATCAGTAGGGCAAGATCAAAATAAGTATATCTTACGGCCAAACGTTTCTATTCTATTTTTAAATCCGCTCAGTCAATAAGATATAAAATAGGATTTAAAATTGAATGATTATGGTTCTTCAGGTAAATTAGGTACAAAAATATTAGATACTTCGTAGTTTAGTATATGACTTCATTGGGGTATGTAGGTAGCATTTAGGAACCTAATTAGCTATCTGATATGTACTATGATTAGTAATTGGACGGCCATTAGTTAGCTGGTTCACTATAGACCCTATTCGGTTACACAGTCACCTTATCCTGTTATGACGACACAATTAAGGTACCTACTGCTATCCAATTTCGTCTTTGATCTGAAAGTCCAGTAGTGTTGCCCTTTGTACATACACGTTTTTCATGACCTGAAAAACTACGGTTTATTCGCCGTGTGTAGGCACGGTCTTCAGTGTTGTATGGATCACTATGGAAGCTTGTTGCCGGACATGTTTTTTCTACGGCGCGGTTATACGCCGTACCGTAAAGAAACCACGCCGTATACAAAGGGTCTTAGGGCCCATTCCTGCGACGTCGTAGTCGTCATGTTCAAACTGGTATGGCTTGTTAAACTGCGCGTTTCCAAAATGTGTGGTTATATTTAAGGGAATAGTCCATCAAACTGAACAATTTTCCATGGGACCGCCATCGTAAGGTATGGGAACGCTGAGTATTTTTGTATTTTCGTGATTACAATGTTGGTCCCATGGAGAAAGTTGTTCAGGTTGATGGTCTGTACCACACCATGGATGGAAAAAAAAAGAAAATGGAGCTTTTCACATACAGGGACCGCAGGGGATAGCAGGGACCATGGATTTAGTACATGACTCTGGACCCTCTGCGTTGATTTTCTATCGGTTATTTAAACAAAAATTGCAGTTCCAAAAATTTTGACTAGTACGTAGGTATTGTTTTTGATAACTGACGACGAAAATTTTCTACTCTAGAATCATATGCCAAATTCATGGTTAAAATTTACGCGTCGATGGCCCTGCCATACTGTATACCTATGAACGATGATCACCGCTTCCTGTCCACACACAACGTGATTATTAGTCGGAAACGAAGCACCAATTACATAGCAACGACTATTACTATTCAATCTGTCACCTAAACCGATGTACCTACATAGTATACGTGTTGATGCCCAGTTTGCATTGCAATGCGGTCATCACACATTCCTAGCCATATTATTATTGATATGTGTGATATTGGAAGCTTCATTAGCGACGGCAATCTGTTTGTTTCCTGTGTATAATTATGTGTGTTTTAGTTTAGTGGAATGGTCATTGATTGTGAAGCGATGTTTGAGTGTCATGGTTGTCTTTGGTTTAGTAAAATGCATTGTCACATTCGTAAAGATTTTACCTATTGGGTGGTCAAACTCAAACTATTTATTTCAAATAAACCAATTACAGGCACTTTTGAATTGTCAAGGTTGGTAAGTCAAAAAGATGAAGCTAGTTGCCCATTCCAAAGCGTAGGTACCTATGGAGAAGAACGGGCAAGAAACTCCATGGACACTCTTTTAAATCATAATAATATTGTTTTGTGTAAACCTAAAACCCTAACAATAATAAAAAAAAACAACGCTCCGTTTACTGAAAATAAAGTAGTACAAATGCAAGTGGAGTGAGACCAGTGGTGAGAGTAGTGGTATACGAGTTGGATCGCGAGCTTGAACCCAGGCAGGCACTTTACTTTGTATTTCATTATCAGTTTTCAAAACGGTGAAGGAAAACTTCATAAGGAAAACGACATGTTCTAAAACCAAAACATCGAAGATATGTGACATCTACCAACCCACACTGGGCACGCTGGTGGATTACGGCCCATTCCCTCTCACAGAGAGGAGGCTCGCACTCTCTCTCACTGATTATGCTAAGCACGTACAAACACGTCGTTAAAAATTTTCATATTTCTGAAGTCTACATCCAAATCTATATCTATATCTATACTTATAATAAATCTGTAGAAGTGAAAATTCTGTACATTGAAAATATCAAAAAAATAAATGGCAGGGGGTGTTACTAGACCGACAAAGAACCCAAAAATGTGAATAAAAAATTTTTTGTCTGTCTGTCTGTCGGTCTGTCTGTCTGTCTGTCTGTCTGTTTGTTCAGGCATCACGCAAAAACTACCGGTTCGATTACGATGAAACTTGGTATAATTATTCTTTAATATCCTGGGCACCACACTGGGTACTTTTTATGTCGGAAAAGTATATACAATAAAAAACAAACTTAATTTTGCGGTTCGATCCCTAGACCCGATTACTGTTCCAACCGCAAATAATAAGTTTGTCGTAGGTTACATCACCCGCAATGCACAGCTATTAATAATAAGTATGTAAAGTTGTCGAAGATTTACCACTGACGGGACAAAAAGGGGTAACTCAGTTTTTAAGGGGAGGATTTGAACTTGAAACTGTATGTTACATTTTCACGCCTAAACCACTGAACTGCTGATTTGGCATAGAGATAGATGGCATCCTGGGGAAGCACATACATTTTATCCTGTTAGCACGTTCCCGTGGGATAATTTCCGACATCCACGCGGGCGAAGCCGCGGGCAGAAGCTAGTTTGTAAAATAAAGCCACCTACAGCGCATACAAAATACAAGAAAATTCGAAAGCCGTAAATAAACCGTGTTCACTAAAGGAAAACAAAAACACATCAGAATAACCGTTAATAAAATTAAACCTGACGGACAGTCACACGAATGATTGTGATCACATCACTACACTAGTGCCATAAGGAAGGAGGGGACAACTCTATTATTTTTAACGAGCAAATAAATATTCGGCATTCGTTTACATTTTCATAACGAATGGGCGCATTTTAAAAGCCTTATTACTGGGTGTCACGCCTTGACGTACGACGTACGGTTTCCCGATAATAAGTTATCGATTATTCCGTTTTTCGGGAAATTAATACTTACATTATTTTCAGTGATGAAGTTGAATAAGACTCAGCTAGTACTTGGGTTCTTTTTGTATCAGTTGAAGGGCCTACATAAAAAAAATGTTAACTACTTATAGCCACTTTATTCATAAACGTTGCTTAAAGTTAAGTAGTGATTAGCGACTGTTTAACCATATATTTTTGACGTTTAAACGTCACTTAACTTTAATCATCCTTTATAAATAAACACCTTAAATATCAGATTTTTTTATTGTGTTGTGAACGCAGTACCTATTTAAAGAGTTTTATTTTTAAGTGTAGGTACTCTTTCATTCACTAGGCCAAAGAATTTAAATAGCTCACCGAATTAATCTTCATTCATTTTCATTATTTACAGAAAAACAAATGACACCCGTTAAATAAGTATGAGTTTTCCATTAACTACGAACGAATTCTCCAATAACTTGCGCCAGATCAATACGCTATTTACTTTTTTAACTACTAATTGAATTGGGCTCGTACTTATACAGTCCCGTTCAAATTAATTAACTCGTTGAACAGGGAGCCACTCGCAATACGGCCGCATTCACTTTTATAGGTGATAAAAATCGTCTTCTCTAAATACTCCATATCTTCAACAATAATGCTCCTTAAATTTTATTTGACAAACATTAAAACATGTAGTGATTGTTCGGGGTTTATTAGCAGCGTTTTATTACTCCTCCGTCGCACATACACGGGAGAGAAAGCCGTGCACAGATATTGTAGCTTGTGACAATAAATAAGACGTAAAATTTTATTTTACAACGGTAAACGAAAGAAGCTAACGAAATTACATTCAATTACCGCAGTGTGCCCGCGGCATTCCACCGTCGCAATAAAGGCCGCAAAGTAACGTTCCTCGCGTAAATTTTTCGGACATAAAACTCTGTAAAAGTGAAGTTAGTGAGATGTAGAGCGACAATAAATGTTTATAGAGGTTGGAGCCGCGCGGCGTGCCCGTGCCGCCGCGCCGCGCCGCGTCTTGCCGAGTCACCGCGACTCTCTCCCACACAATTACGTTTCGGCCGAAGAAAAATAAAAGTTCACCGTAGCAAAGGTTCTTCATTCGCAGAGCAAACACGAATGAGGCAAATTAAGTGAGCAAAATAACGTGCCCTTAAATTAGGTCACGCAACCAAAGTGAGACTTGGAGGACCCTTGCATCTCGTTACAAAGATGAAGTATCGCGCCGCGCCGCGCCGCGCTGCGGTTAATGTAATCAAATTTTTAATTTTTAACTTTTTTTTTTCGTTTCTTTGATATTCTCGGAAAGCTTTTCTTTGTGCGTAATTCAGTTAAACGCAGAAATGTGAAGCTTTTAGTTAGTTTGGAAATAAACTCAGCAATTTTCTTCTTTATTTATTTTTACAGTTTTCTGGTCGGTTGCGCGCATAATTGTCAGTTTTCCGCTGTGCGAGATATAATAACAGGAATGGAAAATTGGATTTTTCTATTAAACCATTCTGTACCTACTTATTTTAAAAACTTCTCGGAAAATTGATGGTGGATATCGGATTCATTGAATTATTAACAAGTTCATTTAGTAACTTAGTAGGTACTGTTACTTAAAGGCAAGTGAGCTTAGTTTGATTTTATTAAGCTTTATAGCTTGTCCATGCCAACAATACCTACATATTATTTTTAAACGTCTGTTGTATAATTAGGTACTTACCTACTAGGCCCCAATTCATGAAAAGGTGCATAAAAAAGATTTTCCTTTCAATAAAACGAAATGGCCACAGAGTTACACTCGTAGTGTTTTAGTTAAAGCACTTTTATGGGACTCTGAGTTAGGGGGCCGGTCTCCCACCATGATACACCATAGAACCCCATTCTTTTATACGTGTTGCTGTTTTATGTACCGACTTACACCATAGAGATTGCCCATGCTCGATTTTTCTAACACGAATCGTCTTTTGAAATACAGGGTGTCTATGATATACAGAGTGTTTCATATGAAGTGGATGATTTTTTAGTTAGTTAAACTGGCGATAATTTAGATACATTAAAAATAATCTTTATATGAAAATTGGGGGACTATACATATATGTAAGCTTTGTATTAGCTAATATTTTTTACATTATTATTTATAATAAGAAAATAACATATTTTGATAAAGGAACAAAATAAAATTGAACTAGTTACTTACTTAAATTAAAAAAATTATAAATAAAAGAACAAAATAAAATGTAAATAAAATGTATTTATAAGTTTTATCTATGCTACCGCCCTCCATAATTAACACTTCACCTTGTAAACAGTATCGGTCGATAATCACTTCGAGCCTGTGTTACGCACGTGATAATTAGATGACACGAATTAGGGAAACATACGTCTTAACATGGTAGGGTGGATAGATGAGAGAGTTCCGTGTAATCTTGGTTAATGTGAGAAAATATAACCAGGAAAGTATGTATTTCGGTACCTATTTCAACTCGCCCCCGATACGGGACTTAATCATAAGTGGTAAAATGCCTAACACTTCAGGCATTACCGGCGTGATGTTTATATTTTTATGTTATTTCAACTTATTTCAATGGAGCATTACTAAAAAAAGTACCGTAGATGAGGGGTTCCGTACCACAAGGCAAAAAACGCCGAAAAAAACACGTTTCTTGTATGGAGACCTTCTTTTATTTTTATTAAATTTATTTTATTATTTGTTGTTATAGCGGCAATAAAAATACACACTCTGTAAAAATTTCAACTGTCTACCTATTACGGTTCATGAGATACAGCCCGCCGACAGTCAGACGGACGGACGGACAGATAGCGGAGGCTTAGTAATAGGGTTCCGTTGGCACCCTTTGGGTACTGAACCCTAAAAACTATATCCTTATATTTAAAAGTCACAAGAAAATTTATTTTTAAAGCTGTTTACAAAATCATAGTGCGTTTACACCAATCGACTTTATATATTCACGACTTCAACAAAAACTTCCATAATTACGTCACAGTAAAATAAAATCCTCAGATTAATCCGCAGACACATAATTCACGTTTATCTCGGTAGCCGAAATTACCCACTAACGTAACCAATTTTCTTACCTTTGACAAAATCACGGCCCTTACCTATTACGTAACATTACCCAAAGGGCGCACGCGGCGCGAATACGGCGCTAAACACATGTTGGGCCATTCATGCGTTTTTGAGTCATATTAATAAGTGTTAGGGTGTATTTTACTGTGGTGTTTGACGCCGGTAAAAGGCGAACGTCGAACGATGTATAAGACACTCTGTGAGGGTGACGGTAGGCCTATAATGGGTCCTTGCTAGGAGGGCTTCGGGACCGCGTGTGTTCGTGCCCGCGGTCCCACTTTTGATGAACAAATTAGAAAATCTTTTGGAGAATAATTTAAGAAGTAGGCCCGCGGTTGCCGAGTTAACTTTGTTTCGCGAGTTAAGTAAGTATAGGACGATCAAAGTGTTCATTTTAAGTCGCGGGTATCAGGCGCAAATTACTCGACAGATTTGCGAATTGACATTTCACGGTTTGTCACAGTATCTTACTGGGTTCCGAACCCTAATTGCGTAACACACGATCAATCGGAATCGGTTTCATTTTGACAGTTCAATAACATTCATTGCGTTATTTACGTGTTGAGCAGACAAATTTTTCGAACTTATGAAGCAATGGATTAACAATTTGCTTCAAAATGATTCAGATTCCGATTGATCTTGTGTTACGCAATTAGGGTGCTGGTTCTGATTAAAAAAAATTTAAGCCATTTCTGAGGTGCCAGTTGGAAATTGTACCTAAATTGTCTTGAAATAAATAAAACCATTTAAAGTGCCCTTAAATCCAATTTAAGACTTTATAAGTAGTTCAGATAATAATATACATAATGCATAATCAGCCTGTAATGTTCCCACTGCTGGGACACAGGCCTCCTCTCTGTGAGAGGGAGTGGGCCATAACCTACCACGCGAGCCCAGTGCGGGTTGGTGGATGTCACATGTTTTTGAATTTTTGGCTCTAGGACTTGCTGGTTTCCTCACGATGTTCCTTCCTTCCTTCACCGTTTCGAGAGCAGTGATAATGAAACAATTTACACAAAGTAAAGCGCCTGTCAGGGTTCGAACCCAGGAACTACAACTCGTAAGTCATGGTCGTCACCACGGGTCACCACTGCTCTCTAGCCACCACTGCTCTCTAGATAATATAGGTAGCTGTTATGCTCAAAGCTCTAAGTAAATCAGCCGGTCGATTCTGTAAAAATTTCACCGTGAAAACTCAAGTGAAGTGAGCTTGATGTGAGTTGTCAGTAGTGTCAATCCCTAGCATTATTTGGAATGACAGCTCACTCCACGCTCACTTCACCTAAGTTTTCACGGTGAGATGGTTACAGAATCGCACTGCTGTAGGTAGCCAGTTAAAAATTTCTAAAAAACAGGAACCGCGGGCGCCGCTTGTGTGCCTGTTTCTTTATCTTAAGCAACACCCTCTAACATATTTAAATACCACCCCTTCCCGCTCTTATTTCCATATGTACATCTACAGGAGCATGTCGGAAATCACGATTTTTCATTCAGCTACAGGTACGCACGCCTGTAATTGAGATACCACGTTATTAAGATTTTAATGAACATATGCGTACACTTACATGAGCAAAGGGTAAGGAAATTTCATGAAAAATAAAGTTACGTACAAATATATAAGGTTGATTTTAAACAGTTTTCTGTTCGCAGTGAATTTGTTAATATAGCCAAAATAAAAACACTGATATTTTAAACCAATATCCTAAACCGCGAGCGAAAATATTCGGAGAATTTAAATACAGCAACTCCACAATATTCCAGATTGTTTCCATGCGGCGCGTGTGTTCGCGGCCTGCTCATATCAGCAGCTATCCAAACATCGGCAAACTTTCCTCGTCAAACTTTATCTCAACGCGATCATATTTTCGTATTTTTCTTCAGAGAGACGCGAACCGTGAACGCTTTAAATGTATTCCATAAATCAGGATACACTTACGAATTTCGAACAAGAGAACCCAACAAAAATACTTACTTAACAATTTGTCGAGAAATTCGTCGAACGATTAACAAATGTGTTCGTTCGTTGTTAGCATTACGTCTTAAATTAATAAAGTTTGGGATTGCCGCGCGGGTGCTCGCGGGATATCATGACGCGGTATGATACTCAGAGTCGGTGCCGCTGCGCCCACTACACCGCGGGTCCTCGAGCCGCTATCCTAGTACAATATTGACACAAATCCCTTAACTTATAAAATCGTGCTTCCGTCCCCGATGTAGGCAATATGGGATTTCCGTCGTCATTTTGATGTGGACCCCGGGGCTGGGCCGGAGGGGGTCGTGTTTGCGCGGGGGACACCTGGCTACTCAGCCGCCCTGTTTGCTGATCGATATGAGCCCGCTCTTGTGGATGACACACCGCTAATGTAGCACTAAAATATATTCCGACACATCGAGGATACTTTAAAAATAAATAGATTTTTTCGTTGCAAAACTGATATACATATACCTAACTAACACCTACCTCTCCATATTCATGAAAGCTCATTCAAAATTGTTTTAGCAGCTTAGACATAGAAGGGAACCGCAAACATATAATCAAAAATACTCAACCCTCTCTACTTTACCTAAAGGAAATTACTTGAACACGAAAATCTCGGGACATTCGGCTCAAGCCGGCGCACTTGCATATTAGTAGACACTCATTGAGTCAGTTCCAGTTCGCCGCACACAATTTGCCAATAAGTACGTATTTGCAGCAATAACCGACAAAACAAAGCATCCGGCTTGCACGCTCCTAATCCTCGATTTGGGGAGGGTCTGCGTGCAAATGGAAAAATATTTGTCTGGCAGCACTCGGCAAATGTACCGACAGCCGATATCACGTAGCGTTTTATTTTACGCTAAGACAACTACAGGTTGTCGACTTCACGTGTGGACGGGTTTATTTTTCTGCACTGGCAACACGTTCCATCTTTTACAACGTGGTTCGTTCAGGTAGTTTAGCGTGTTTAAAGAACGAGGTGGTGTAATGCAATCTTCGATTTTTACACGGGAATTTGTTGGGAATTCTCGAGAAGTCTCGACTTTTATGAAGATCCTGACAGGATTATGAAAGGATTTTATGCGGTTGGAATTCAATGTATTGCATGAAAATGCACCGTTTTACAGTAAGACTAGGTTGGGGAGTAAAAGAAGGAACAATAATTGATTTTTCAACATAATTCTATTTTCAGTTTTCGCATCCAGTCTTTAAACATAATCTTTACCTACTTTACAAAAGCTTCAAAGTTCCTATAAGTCATTACGTAATTGACAATGTGAATAAAAGTACTCTTATACCAGGACTGATACGGGATACTTATTATAGTATCCTATTTTATTTATTTATTAAAGTACACCAACAGCTTCTGTGTATAGTATAACTTAAGTACAACATAGGACAATAACCTAGGACTTACACAGTCGCCTGTTACAGGATAACCAGAAATCTCAGAAATAGGTGATAACACATAATGATAATAAAACTTAAGGCTCGAGAATTATAGTATAAATATAATTATATCAGTAGAAAACCAGTCCACTGCTGAACATTAAAAAAATATAACCCTAAACGAAATTCGAAACTATCATCAACCCGATCTCTAAAATTCCCTATAAAGTTAGTTAAAACAGATTCGTAGTCTCATGAACAAACAAAATATAAGTGGTCTAAGCTCCTGACATCGTTTGCAGTGCAAGCTTCACTTCGCAACTTTTCAAATATCTGCTAACCCTCACTTGCTCTTATGATGGCGTTATGACCGAGAGGATCATATTATTATTGGAACATCACAAGTTGGAGTGCATGTGGCGAAATTCGAAAGTTATTCCGAATATTTGTATGGAATTTTCTGATGAGGTGGAAGGTGGAATTTTGTAATATTTAAGGGGATAATACAAACGTGAGATGTGCTGGATTATCAAGAGATTTCCACACAATGCATTAATTATTCGTAAATTAGTAGAAAACAGAGTTTATTTTGTTGTTGTTATCAGTTTGCGGTTCAGTAGTAACTACCGCGACTTACGAGTTGTAGGTCGTACGTTCAAACCCAGATAGGAGCTTTACTTTGTGTAAATTGTTTCATAACCACTGTTATCAAAACGGTGAAGGAAAACATCACGAGGAAACCGGCATGTACTAGAACCAAAAATTCAAAGATATGATTATGTGACATCTACCAACCCGCACTGGGCCCGTGTGGTTGATTACGGCCCGTTCCAACCAGCGTAATTTATTTGGCGTACATAATAAAGAGTCTCCTATTCTATTCTATGCATATCATTCTTCAGATTTGTTTGTCACCGTGTCTCATCATCATCATCTGCCTAGCCTTTTCCCAACTATGTTGGGGTCGGTTTCCAGTCTAACTGGATGCAGCTGAATACCAGTATTTTACATGGAGCGACTGCCTATCTGACCACCACAACCCAGGGACCCGGGTTTGTCACCGTGTCTACCTTTTCAAAATCATTTTCAATTGTCATGAAATAACAAAGTATAATTTTGACCCATTACTCGTCCCAGTCCCGTCCAGACGTGCGTCTACGCCACTTTATGTCTGTGTTACACCGTGTACGCCCAGATTGCGATCCACCCGCTATTTAAACCGGATTGCTTTACACTCTTCTCGGCCTTTAATGACCTGTTCGCTTTTATACTCTAATGACCGCGTAAAATGCTCTGCGTTTGTTTGGCTTTTATTAACCGGTAAGAGATGCAGCTGGTTTATTTGAAAAGTTATTATATTTAACGATTCGACGATGATTTTATGAGGTGATTCTGTTTCAGTGTTGAAGGGTTGTATTTAGGTCTGATGGCGAAATGATTATATTAAGGACCACTACCGTAAAATGTGATGTTCATAAAGTGTGGAACCGATAAGTATACTCACAGTAGCAGCTCTAAAGAATTCCATCCCTTTGTTTCTCGAACAAAACTTATAGAAAACAAAAGTTAGAATATACTTTTATACAGACACAATCCTCAATATCTGGTCACAGTTCGAGTGTTAAAAAGCTCGGAGTTATAGTGGTTCAATGGGGAAGTTATTGAAAACAAAACAAGTAAGAATACCGAAAGTTGGACTTGTTGCACTGAGAAGAAAACTAATAAATGTTTCCCGCGGCGAATATAAGAGCGAGTCGGTGGCAGAGCGTGACATTAAACTTGGGTATAAAGTGAGCGTGCAATATCGAGTTAGCGAGTTTCACAGACCAAACAAGACGGCATCGGACTTCCTGCCGTAAACTACTTAAATCTTGACGCGTCTTGCGTCGCTGTCCGCTGCGGGCGAGAATAAACTTGCCGCGCCGTTTATGTGCGACATAACTGCGGTATGTGGCCGAGAGCTTCACGTAACAATCATCTCTGTGTGGACAGGACAACATCTAAAATCGCTTGGTGTGAAAAGTCAGTGGTGCGGTGGGATTACAGAGCGATGTAGTCCGCGTACTTTCGACATATAACGCACAGTCCGGACTGGAGTGCCTTTCCTGCTTGATTGACACTGGCTCAGTGGCTTTTAGTTGGCAAACGTAGCCATTACACGCGGTGAAGTATTCCGACTCACACATGTTGGAGTACACTTTGAGCGTCATTTCGGGACGTGTGTGGAACATTTCGAGGTGTATTTGTGGGTAGGTGTGGCAGACAGAGCTGTCTTGTTTGCGTAGAGCTGTTACGTGGCATGTTGTGTGTGTTGACTGTTGTAATGTTTCAGTTAGTTCAGTTATTTGACTAGGTGAAGAGTTACTGGCACGAAAAGAAGTTGTTTTAGTTGGCATCTCACTTTGTATATTTAACGCTCGAAAATACCATTGATCATGGAACTTCAAAGACATTTAATTATCTGTCGCTCTGTATTTAAATAAGCATGTCTCAAAGTCGCCCAAAAGAAAAAGGAAAGAGAAGTCTCCCAAAGGATTTTTTACAGCCACTTAACGTCCGTGTCCGATCTAAATGAAGACACCATGATTACGGAGACCAACAAAAACGCAAGCAAACGGCAATTACATTGGAATTGCTAAAAGGACCCACCTGTTGACTGCCGCAGACGCGAATGTTCTCGAAAAAGATTTTATTGGTTGAAAACGTTGGCTTTCCGCGACAGATGTTCTGCGGGATTTGCTCTCAACTCGGAAAACTTGTGTTTCAGAACGCTTTTCAACTTTGAATGCTGTTCAGTTCAGAGCTCTTTAGCTTATTTTTTGTGACTGTTTAACTTTATCTGGAAACTGCTTTTACCTGTGTCTGTTTTTAGTGAATTGCTTCAAATAGAAGCGGAGATATGGTAAAAGGATAAGTTACTGGTTTTACGTGTATTCTCAAGCAATATTTTAGTGTTTAAGTTGACTATTTGTTTATCATGAGTGTGTTATCAAGATGTTGGCATTCCCTATATATTTTATGATTATTTATGAGACTGCTACTTCCAATTACGACACATTATACAACGAACCCAACCCCTAAATAACGACAAACAAAATCAAATTCATTAGCACATTATAATGAAGTTGAGGAAAGTCCAAAAAGCACGATATTCGGGTGAAATTGATAGGAGAAATTTCAACAAAAACTGTGGGCTATAAGCTTGCGCGGGGAACGCCACACACGGAGCAATTATCTAAAACACACACGACGTTTAACCTCAAATTTCACTAATGAAAATTTCCGTTGGTTGGTGGCGAAGGGCGCACCTTATCGCTTATCTGTGGGATTGCTTTCGACCGACAGTCATTATCGTATGGTGTTTCCGTGTCCGACAAATAGGTCGGACGATTTAATGCACTCTGATATTCAATAGGCTTACTGTTTGTGGAAAATGGATAAAGAATAACTAAAAAATAAAATTCTTTGATTTTACCTTCTCAATATCCACTTTTATATTTAATAAAACCTTTGTTACTTAGTTGTATTTACCTAGAAAAACGAGACACAGGTACACAATAAATTAAAAGAGCTTGTTTAAACAACACAACTTTACTATTCCAATTTCATTTGATGCACGATCAAAGAATGTATTTCAATTAACATTGCTTAATGAACCGGCGGACACTAAAATGTTCTTATTACTTATTATGGAGGGTCCTTTACACAGTCACAAAGTGAGTTGGCTTTATTACACGAGCGGTACAATAACTAAAATTAAATGAAGCCACAAACAAACGCAGGGGTCGCTGGATGCACGACACAATTTATGTCACCATTTCCCACCGGCCGCCTGTATCGATGTCGTTTGCATCTGAAATCTTTCGAGCCACGACTATATTAGAGAGGGGAATTGGCTGGGATCTTAATTTATCGAAGTTTTTATGGTTTAATTAACGGAATTCACTTAGGCGAGGGTCGTGCGCGGCGCGGCGGCGCGCGGTTCGACGCGACGTCGCCGCGGTTTGCGCTTTATTTTATACTAATAGATGTCCCTGGCCCGCGCTATAATTAGCGCCAGGACGCCATTGAAAGTTTTAATTGAAAAGCCTTTGTGCAGTTTTATAGTCCGTTAACAATTTTAGAGTGTATTTTCATGCAGTCGCCGACGCCGCGCTGCGTTATCTTGACACCTCCGCTTTGTCCTGCAGGCGCGACGCGCCTACGCCATATTGTTATTTTAAATATTTAGCAGAAGCATTCCGTTTTGTGCTTTAGGGTAATTTATTAACTTCTTTTGTGGCACGTATTTACTGAAGAGTTCTTCTTTCACTATTCAATGATTTGGAAGTTGTTCGGGCTTGTTCGGAAACTTTTGGAAATGAAATATGGCGACAGGTACCTACAAGGTAAACGAAACCTATCAAATTCAATAAAGCGAGGCGCACGCGGCGAAACTTTTCATTGTATTATTACAAAATTGTTCTTGAAATACGTACTAAATTAATTCACCCTTCTGAAATTTGGAATTCAAAACTGTAAATTTGTAGCCTCTTGCCCCAATTATTATAACATTTATTCTTTATGGGGTAAACAGATCCCTATTTATTAGGGTTCATTATTCGAATTAATTTGTTTGTGTTATGTTGCGGGCGCGGGCGGGAGATAGAGGTTGGCTAACCGCGCGTAAAGAGGCTGTTTTGATATTTAAATGAGGGTTAGGCTTGATTGTGGCCATTGAGTAGGACCGCGGGCGGTCGAGCGGGCACAGGGCACAGGCCGGCCCGGGCGGCGATACGTGCGGCGTACGGCCAACCGCAAACGGACCGAATACTTTTGTGTTAATTATTTAAGAGGCGTTAATGTTAGCAAAGGCCCCGAGAAAAAAATGTGGACAATACTTTAGATGAAGGGCAGATACACCTACATATTACCAGTTTTATAACAATGTTTAACTTTATACACATTTAGAACATGCTAAAAAAAAATACACAAGCCGGAAAATCTTTTACTTTTTTAAAATTCCCCAAACCCCCAATAACCCGATACTCCAAATAAAAAATTGAACCAGTTTAAATTAAGAACTTCATTAACGGCCAGTTGAGGTAACAATAGAATCGCTAATTTTCAATTAGGGTTCCGCAGAGCGAGCGCGGGATCGGTGGGTTCCGATTACAAAGCCAATTACAAGTGTCGCTTTCGTTACACCGCCCGAGTGTTTCCGAGTGTTCCCGAGCCAAGAGCTTTTTATCGCTGTTAGGATCTTGTAGGAAACGTTGTTGAGTGGTTCTGTTATAGGGAGTTGGGAATTAGGATTAGTAATTTATTAACTGTTGGTTTTCAGTGTAAGCCGGTATGTTTTTAAGTGATAGCTAATTTTACTGTACCTAGGTAAGTTTCTTATTTTTGATCACTGGAGAAACATGGACATAAAGACAAAATTGTACCGAGAGCAAAGCAAAACATTTATATAATACCTTTATAAGTAGATTTGATTATTATTATTTCACAGGAATATACTACTGGGCTAAAAAGTATCCTATATGTAGACCAGATTATAAGCTATCTGTGTGCCAAATTTCATCCATATCCGTTCAGCCGTTTTTGAGTGATTGAGTAACAAGCATCTAAACAACCAAACTTACGAAAATACAAATTTATAATAGTTAGGTATTAATAGAATTGAATATTACCCAACACAATGTTGTAAACGTATCGTTTATGGTACCTATTCCTCGAATCCCTTACACCAATAAAAAGGTAAAAGCAGTCGATATTGTGCGGAAACACAAATCTCTATTTGTGGGAACGAAATCACATATTCAAACAGACGTCAAGCTTTCGACAAGCGGAAGAATGAATGAATGCAAATCTTCCACGATTTCAGGCCCGTTTCACACTGAATACATTTCACGAGGACACACTGTCGACTACACTGAGTGGGCCCCACAGACCCGGCTTTTATAATAAATATTTTTTGCTTGTAAAAATATGAGTAGGTGGGACCCACCGTGTGAGGTAAAGGATCGTTCTCAACTCGACAACTTTTTAATAAAAGGAAGATTAGGAAAACGGCTCGTCGCTTACATTTATAGTAGATGTGAAGAATGTCATATAAGGCGTAACGCGCTCGGATACATTTCACACCTCGCTTGACGCTTTCCCTAAATCTGTTGTCATTTCGCGCGCGATCCCGTGGAAATAGGGGCAGGAATCCCTCGGATAGTCGCCAGATATTTGGAGCTATTTCTCACACGAGTACCCCTCCCGCCTGTCCGCTACCCCCCTACTCTCGCAGCATTGCCAACTTCTCCTTTTAAATATTTTAGCGTGTAAAAAGTGAAGTCGTGTTACCTTGTTACTGCGCCTGATTTTTCTACAGTCTTACAAATGTAATGTGACTTATTTGACAAATGTCTCGTTTTTTCCTTAATATGAAGTGTGATATGACTCGAGGAAGTTAAATTCGTTATAAATTTATAAAATTGCTACGCATTTTTCCTATTATAAGCTTTCGGCGTCGTTTTACATTTTAGCCTATCAGATTAATATTTTATAATGCAATTTACGCTGAAATTTTCCTGTTACGACGACGGCTGTCAAAAATCTTAGCTTTATTTAGGAGATCAACAAGGGTTCTGAGAGTATGGGTCTCTGGTGGGCATTGAGCAAAGCTCTTTGAAGTAGATACCCAAATAAAGTGTTCTCACGTTTAGAAATTAATATGCAATGAGCTGTCCTAAACACCTCACCTCAAACTGTTGAGTTTATGATTAAAACTTTAAACATTGTTTTGAATTTCTAAAGCTCTATTTAACATAAGCAGGAAACATATTCGATTTGTCTGAAAAAGAAATAGGTCTCATAGAAGTTATAAAGGGGTGGCATTATTTATTTTACCACAGAGAACGTATATTTCAAAACACGAGAACGAGTCTACGTATGGAAATTCGGCATTGTGTTGACAATCGGCGGTGAATGAGACGGTCCGAGCGACCGCGGCTATCGTTTACATCGGTCTTCTATTAACAGACAGCTTAACTCGGCTCCGCGCCATTTGTGTTTTTCCGTGCAGACAAATCGGTAACAATAAAACGAGGCCCTCCTTCACAATGCCCGCACGCATGGCCTGCTTTTAATTTGCCGAACGTATATATCGGATCGTGCGCTCCGCCGGGGATCGCTTAAAAACACTCCCCGGAAAATCCCGCCGGTGTGCCGTCCGCTTAAGGCTCTTGTCTGTTTTTAATACCTCTATTTTTATTGCGTGTGTAAATTTCCTCATTGAACCTTTTTTATTTGTTCTATAAACAAATCGAAGCGTCCGCAATTAAGGGCCGATCGATTACTCATCAAATCTCATCGGATTTTGAGATGATACGCCAAAGAGAGTAGAAAGTAATTAGAGCGCGTACTCTCTCAGGCGTACGATGTTTTGTTGATAATTCAATAATCCGGCCCGAGGCGGATCTCTTTTCACGACGCCTCTTGTCATCCCCCCGACTCACCCCTCGCACTCGATTCCGATAGCATTCTTATGTAATCAGTTATCTTGTTTTTTCATTTCCTACACCATATTTAGGTAAGGACGATAAAGTACTGGCAAAAAGTTATTGAAGTCCCGAGTATTGCTCGATACAAATAAAGTTAAATTGGCAAAGTTGTCCAACGAGAAGAGGGATAGGAGGCACAGGTGACATCCATTGCGATTCTTCAAAATTATTTTGTAGATATAAATTAGTTTGAGGGATCGTTAAGGTACTCGCTACAACATTCTGGCGTCAATGAATATATTTTCACGTCGTAAACAGAGCAATAGCTGGGCCAATTTGTGTAGTCCGCATGTAAGTGGAAAATATGGCGGTTGGTTGGTTGCAGGGCGGCCACATGCGGGGCGCGGGGTGCGGGGAGCGCGGCGAGGTGCGTGTTTGCACCTTATATAGGGAAATGGAACAATTAATTAAATTAGCACTTAAATGTATGGTCGCGGTAAGGACGGGCGCGCCGCAGCCAACACTTTTATTAAAACTATACTTCTTACAAATTGTTTGCGGGCTTTAGGTGTTATGAGTTTTATGCTTCTCGGCCATTAGAAACTATGTTCTCGTGTAGTTGCATGGTAATTGAAGACGTAAATAGAAATTAACTTGATTCAACGTTAACCTGAATATTTTTTCGATTATTTACCTACCTAATTATAATTTTGCCAAACAGCTGAAAAACTCAAACAGAAAAATAAGAAAACTCATCCACCCGACCGTCCAGTCCGTGGCTAATCCACTTACTGAATTCGATTCCCGGCCACACCCCCCATTTATCATACTACCATCGACTGCTCCATTCATTAGCGGTATCATCACTATCTAATTTACACCTTATACAGTTGACAATAAACTCGTATTGCTTTAACAATGTACGAATTACAAGTCCACTAGCCTAATGTGGTAATGGACAGAGTTCTTCACGACTTTATGGGCTGTCCTACGTCGACACATTAGGCGATTGCCGTTTTTCCCTTAAATTAATTACTGTGAGTTGACGTTTTTATGTTTTAATGAATGAATTTAGGTTTTAGATTAACGAGGAGCTCTAGTTTTTGTTGTCCTAAAAAGTTTATGGGTAATTAAATATGGGTGACCAATGCGGATTTCTTTTTTTGTTTGTTTAAAAGGAACCTTTTTCTGGATGGTAAGGAAAACCTGCTCATCTTACATTAGCTGAACATTAGCAGTGGTGGCTTAGTGGTAACGGCCGTGACATACGAGTTGTAGGTCGTAGGTTCGAACCCAGCCAGGCGCTTTACTTTGTGTAAATTATTTCATCACCACTGCTCTCAATACGGTGATGGAAAACATCGTGAAGAACCCGGCATGTCCTAGAACCATGAAATTCGAAGACATGATTGTGGCATCTACCATATCGTACTGGGCCCACGTAGTAGATTACAGCCCACTCCCTCTCGAAGAGAGGAGGCCTGTGTCCCAGCAGCAGTGTGAACATTATAGGCTGATTATGCTATTATAAACTATTTTAACTAAAAATCCTATCACCAAAGCAAAAGAAAGAAAGAAAAACGTTTATTCGGCACAGTACCATAAAAACATCATCATCTGCCTAGCCTTTTCCCAACTATGTTGGGGTCGGCTTCCAGTCTAACCGGATGCAGCTGAATACCAAAATTTTACATGGAGCGACTGCCTATCTGACCTCCACAACCCAGTGACTGGGTAATACGATACCCCTTGGTATGACTAGTTGTCAGACTTTCAGGCTACTGACGCTCCGTAACGACTGTCAAAGATCCACGAATGACAGCCGGGACCAACGGCTTAACGTGCTTTCCGAGACACGGAGGGGTCTTGGTTTGTGAAAATGATCACCCATCCACGGACCAACCGCGGCAAGCGTAGCTTAACCTGATCGATCGACCCGTGCGGCTGTTTTTACTCAGCCAAAAGCCCCTCTACACAAAGCACAGTACCGTAAACAATGAACAAATTAAAAACTAACATAAAATTAAACCACCTTGAAGTTACTGCAACACTTTTGCCTGAACTTAAACCTTAACACTAACAAAACAATTGCCATTTTACCAACTCGAAAACACATTTTCCAAGCCAAAAATCCAACAAACAGTCGTTTTATTTCCGTGTAACGGTAGTGTACGAGTGTAGGAGGGAGTGCGTTCAGCCGCGGGGTCTCCGGGACTCGGGCTGGGGCTCAATCATCCACTCGAGACGTTTCCGTTGTTTGTGGCCGAACGATTATTTTCCGCGGTCGATTGCTACGGAAACTACGGAAGAAGGACGCAGGGGGCGATTCGACATTATGTTGCGTTCTTAAGTGTCTCTTGAGTTCAGGGGTATTAACTTTAAGATGTGATGTTGATTTTTGAAAAAGTTGGGATTGAAAATAATTATTAGTCTTGTTAGACAGTCGATAAGACAGAGGAAATAATTCTAGTGGGTCAATAAATACGTTGCAGACAATATGAATGTCTGTATTTTTTTTGCTTTAAAGTAGTTTACTCCAATTTTTTGTCTAATACAGGTACCACATATACAGGTACCTACATATACAGGTACCTACATATACAGGTACCTACATATACAGGTGCCTACATATACAGGTACCTACATATACAGGTACCTACATATACAGGTACCTACATATACAGGTACAGTCACGAGCACTAATATGTCAACACTTGGAAACTTTCAATAGCGATTTTGGCGTGAAATAACGAAAACAACAATGAAATCTGGTTCGAAAATACTATGTTCGTAGCAACATAAAATTTCATTAAAAAATGAAGGAGTGAATCGCCTTTGAATAAAGCCAAGTGTACATATACTTATTTTCGTGACTGTACCTACATACACAGGTACATACATATACAGATATTGCTTTTAGAATTGCTAAACCATACCTATAACAAACAATAGGTACCTAGGTACTTAACGAAGTCGATATACTCGTACAATTACAAATGCCTAAATTACGTACATTTTTACTCCGCACCTGAAGCTTCGTGAATTTTATCAGTTTTTGTAAGAAATGGGAAACGTATAGTTGTTTTTCATGTAGACATTCTGTTTTTCTTTCATTCTGCAGAAAACTTGGAATCGTGTCTTATGTAAGGTACCTAATAACTCCCGGCCACCGTAGGCGCGGGAATGCGAGCGGCGAGCAATGGGCAGCTCGCCGCCCGGTAAGGACCAGCAGTGCAATTCTGTAACCATCTCACCGTGAAAACTTAGGTGAAGGCTGCGTGGAGTGAGCTGTCATTAATACTAACCTAGTGCCAACTAATACTAGGGATTGACACTATTGTCAGCTCACTTCACCTAACTTTTCACGGTGAGATTTTTACAGAATCGATCGGCTGGCCCGGGTCGACGGTGCGTTGTGTTCCACCCACGCCTCAAAGAGATGTCAGCACGAACTGATGGGGTCCGCTAGGGCCGATGCCGCCAGAGCTGCGGGTTGTTCGAAAGAGATACCGTGGCCCCTGGCACAGGCAACTGAAGGAACACGGGTGGGTTTTAGTCAGTAAAAGTCTGACACGCCCTTCCGCTTAACCCAGAGCGGAAGAGGTCATTTGACGACGTCGAAAAAAAAAAAGGTAGGTACCTACTATCTTCGTATGTCATTTTTAACGACATATTTTCACAGTAATATCGAGATATCGAGCGAGAAATTACAGAGAAATTACAAATGAAACAATAGCAATTTCAGTACAATTTCCATGTTTAGACTATGTATGTACCTATTGAGTGACCAAAATACCAATAATTTCATTAAAATAATAGAAACGCTCATAAAGGCCAATTAAAACCGGATTACGAACAATTGAACCATCATTGACATGCACTTGAAAAGCAAAATAAGGTAGAATTAAACGATCCTAAAATAACAATTTCAACTGAGTTATAACAGAAAAATATATAACAAATATCTGCATAAACAAAACAACCCGACCCGAAAGTATTGTTAGGATATTTTCATTTCCAAAAACACAGAGCAAATAAACACGAATATCGTACCGAAACAGATTTAGGAAGTACTAAAAAATATAAAAATGCCAATATGATTAAAACCTCTCCGATTTTCGTATAACCTAGCGGAAAGCTCTCATTCAATATAAATACCTACCTATCATTGGAATGAATATTAGATTTCACTATCGCAACAGCGAAATCTGTTGAGTCGAACTTGGATTTTTCTTCACTTAAAATATTTTTATAGCGTTTTTTTTTTTTGAAATTGATTTAAATATTATGTTGGAGTTTATTGGAGAGGCTGTATTGAGGTAGCTGAGATATCTTATTTGAGTTTTACACGTAGGAAGATAAGAATCTCATTTGTCGACTATGTCTGTTTCATTTTTAAATGTAGATCTGTTATTATTTTATATATGTGGATCTATTATTTTATATGGGTTTATCTTATATGGGTTTTATAAATTTTTTTTTTTTTTTTAGTCTTTTTGGTTTATACCAGTCGACAGCGATGCGGAGGAATATTTCGACGCAATATTTTAGTTTTTTAATAGTTTTAGTTAGTATAGGATATTATATTATTTATTTAGTATTAGAAGTTTGTAAATATTATCTTTAGTTGCCTTGTGAATAAATAAATATTCCTTTTTTATATAGATATACTAGCTTCTGCCCGCGGCTTCGCCCGCGTGGATGTCGGAAATTATCCCACGGGAACGTGCTACCAGAATAAAAAGTATGTCCTTTGCCAAATCAGAAGTTCAGTGGTTTAGGTGTGAATATTTAACATACAGTTTTAAGTTCAAATCCTCCCCTTAAAAGCCGAATAACCCCTTTTTGCCCCGTCAGGGGTAAATTTTCGACAACTTTATTTACTTATTATTAATTATTTTATGTCAAAACTATTAATACTTACTGAGTTTCGAGTTAATCGGACCGGGCATTCAAATTCTTCCACACGAACTTCATCACCCCTATATCCCCCTTTGCGGGGTAGTTTTGAAAAACTTATAATGAACTTTATTACATACATAGGCGAGTATTCTTGGAAAGTTTCAAGTTTATTAACCTAATGAAAAAGATTTTTCATATAAACTGTATCCGCTTTTCACCCCCACAGGGGAATTAAAAAAAATTGTTTGGGATGTATTCATAACTTGACTCAAGATTATTTATACTAATTTTTGAGTTAACCAAGCCATGTAGTAAAATCCTCCCCTGTAAAATTGACTACCCCTTTTCAGGCCCTCAGAGGTAATTTTCGAAAAACCCTGATACACATTATTCTTTTCTTCCGATCTTAGGTATAAATACTGAGTTTCGAGTTAATCGGACCGCGCGTTAAAATTCTTCCATACAAACTTTGAAACCCCCCAACCTCTTTTTAGGGGGTAGTTTAGAAAAATATCAAATGGCAAACTTCATAATTTACTTATTAGTATTGGTGCAAAGTTTCAAGTTTATTAACTTAAGGAATAAGATTTTCCATACAAACAAAATCCCCCCATTTCACCCTCTTAGGGGTGGAATTTCGAAAAACCCTTTCTTAGTGGATACCTACTCTTCACGAAGAATACACCCTCCAAATTTCATGTCTCTAGGACCAGCGGTTTAGGCTGTGCGTTGATCTATCAGTCAGTCAGTCAGTCAGGACTTTGAATTTTATAAATATAGATTATTTTATATGTATTATTATATCTGTAGATTTATTTTTCTAATTACCTACTCGCGTCAATTATGTTTTTGTTTACACGTGTTTCTGTGACAAATAAACCGACTGTATTTCATTCTTCTATTTTTCTATATAAGTTTTAACATATATATTAGGTATCCTCCTAAATTATTGAAATGTGCCTAAAGGTAAATGATTATAAAAGTATATCGATAGCCTTCGTTATTCTAATGGCGGTTCAATACATTTAAGACGACCCATCTGATCAAGTAGGTACTATAGCGACTATAGCCTATTTGGTGCTAACATGCAACCTCTGCGAGTTTGGTAAAAATTTATTGGTGTAAAAGACGAGACAAACATAAAGATAAACCGTAGTTTGATTCTATTCCTTCCAGTAGCTCGAAGGGCTCGTCTAGCCCTTCATAGTACCTATCACAGTTTCGAAAAACTGAACGCTCAACACGACTCCACATCTCTCCAGTTATTCGTTTCGGTTGTTTAGGGGCGTCGAGTCTCCCCTATTGATTACCCAAAAAGCGGAAAATAAAATTGTATACCTCTAGGCCTCGTCGTAACACAATACTGTGGTCGATGGGCCCCAAGAATTTATCGCAAAAACATACTAAGTCTGCCCCTCGGATACGACCACTTAAATGAATGAAATCTCACTTTTTGTGCTAAAATTTCATTTTACGATTTTTTGTTGTTTCATAATGAATTACATTTTAATCCTCAGCCAGATTCGGTAAGCCAAGATGAGACACCGCGATGTCGAAAGTTGGAGAGCAATCTGTTTTACTATGAGAACTCGATTAGCGACTCGAAACTAAATTACTGTTCTGTTGGTGTTTAAAATCGAGTGACTAGAGTAGGGATTCTAATTAAAGTAACACGAAAGTATTTCCCGGATGTTACGATGATGGTTAAGTATATTTATTAAAATGGAAGCCGTAATTGGAACGTTTTTCCAATCTTATGCTTATCTATACAAATCAATAAAATTAAAGTGTCTGTTTGTAATGTCAAAATAACAGCAGTGCAATTCTGTAACCATCTCACCGTGAAAACTTAGGTGAAGTGAGCGTGGAGTGAGCTGTCATTTCAAATAATGCTAGGGATTGACACTACTGACTAATCACATCAAGCTCAATTCACTTGAGTTTTCACGGTGAGATTTTTACAGAATCGACCGGCAGGTTTTACTAAATGCGTATGAAATTATATACGATATTAATTTTTTGTGTATCTGTCTCTCTGTTCCGGCTAATTTCCGAATAGCTAAGTAACTATTTCTAGAACCATAAAGTGATTATAAACGTTAAGAAAACTTCCAATAACCCCTCATCGCCTCACGCTACTCGACAACTAATGGTACAACCCGCGCGTCGCTCACTGCCGACAAACTTCACCGACGCGGCTTCCTCTCCGCAATCTTTATCGAATAAAGCAGTTTAGTAAACCGCAGCCGAACTCCCGCCTCCCTTTATTATCTATTTATGAACAAATTTAAATAGACCGGCACCCCAGGAGACTAACATTCGTTTAGTTTACAACCTCACAGGTAACAGCCTTTTCTGATCATATTTTATGCATATGGCTTAGATTAAATGGCTCAGGGTAAGGATTTTTCCTGTCTTTAAGGGATGATTAAATGAGTTTTGATTTAGAAGAAAGGCTTTTTCCTAGTGTTTCTTGATATATGAGAGTACAGCTGCAGTAAGGGATAAAAACCACTACAGACAAAGTCCATAGGAGGCAATGAGGAAAGCTATAAGACAAGCCTTGTTCATGTTCCTTGATAAGTATCAGGCGAAAACTTTCAACGGACCAAAAAATTAGAAACTTAAATAGATTTAAACTATAAGGTTAAAAGTTTATTAGGGATAATTTAGGTATAGCTTTACAAAAGACAACAACATATGGAAGACATTTGTTCTAAACTTTCACATTTTTAAGGAAGAAAATTGACAACATGTGCACAATGTCTGAAAACACGCTGACAGAGACAAACATAGTCTGCATCTTCCTCAGCACTACCGTCACAAAATCACAACTATACCATCATTATTTTTGATAAAAATATGTCCTCAAACTTACCCGCATCGGTAGCGGAAGCCCGTGAAGTAATATTTTGATGTTCATAATAATAATAATAATAGGAGCAGCGACACACACAAGGGAGGAGGGCGCGGATTTATTCGTATTTTATTACTTTTTTACGGGTCCCGTAGACCCGCAGTCGCTGCCGAACATCTCCTAACGTTACGACCCGCCATATTGTGCCAGATATAGCACCTTTATTAGTGTTATTAGTATTTATAAGTTAAAAATGTGTGTGTTGGAAGAGGGTTAGTAAGTTAGGGGAAGATTTTTAGAGGATAAATATTTTAAATGAATGCATGATGATGCATCCATGATGCTTAAATTGTAAGAAGGTAAAGTTCGCTAATCCATCATCAAAACTAAGTATTTTATAAGAAATCCTAGTTTATTTTAAGAAAATTCTGACAACTTTTTCTTCGGTTTATCAGAAAAATATCCAAACAAAAAGTTCTGTAACATTTCCACATAACATATTCAAGTGAAGTTACCCTTGCTTACCCTTCTCAATAAAACCTGACTATCGTTGTTAGAAACCAAAGGAGTGTAAGAAACGTCGATTTAATCCAAAACATTGTATCAGAGCGCGGAGATGTGAGAAAATAAAAATAATAGCAGTGTTTGAGCCCAATGGCCGGAACGGGCCGCGAGTGTTTGCATTTGATAAGACGATACTACCCTCCCCGCCGCCGAGGGTTCCCCCGATACGCTACATACACCACCCAATGTTTCAGACGCCTTTTGTTTTTATTTAACATGCTCCTCTGTTATTACTCCTTTGATTTTTGCGGGTGCTGTAAAAACACTCTCAACTGTGACTGTGGCCTCAAACAAAGTTATTTCGTCACTCTATACTCTAATATAAACGAAAGCACCGCTTCTGGTCCGAGTTAGCCTCACGTACAGTGTACACAAACAAATAAAATATGAGCTGACAAACGCGGGATGTTGTTCCGCCACCAAAGGGAGCTGATGTCCGTACACTACAAATATTAACCCGCGTTATTAATGCAGAACATTACGAGCGGCCACCGTCCAAAGGACAGCGCTCCACAAAAAGACCAAAACCAAAACACAATTTAAAAGAGAATTCTTAAAGAGCGAAGACGTTGCCCGGCAAAAAGATAATTTGGAGCGTCTGCCCGGGGCGGCGGGCAGGGCACGCGGGCAGGGCAGGCTTGCGTTTGTCTTTGCTATTGTGAACTTTTATTTCGCTCACTTTTATGAATTATTTTCAGCTGTTTTTATCACCGGCAAATTCAAATGAAAGCTTCAGGCGAGTTCTTTTAGTCCCAACCGCAATGTTTGAAATGTTGAGTTTAAACCACCCTTTGTTTTAATATTTAGCTACGAGTACGTTCAGAGCAGGTGGCGGGCGCTCGTGGAGTACCTCGACGACACTTATTTGAATAATTTTGATACAGAACTTAAATTGTCGGTTGAAAAATAAGCTCTTCTTCATGATGTATTGCATTTAAATTAGTCTGAGTGTATCTGGAAAATGAAATATGTTCGCAGTAATACCTTTTAGTCGTGACAGTTGAAATTAGTGGAGTCTGTTTGTTGCGGCGTCATACATGGTTTGTTAGCTCGCCTTGTCATGTTAATACATGTTGTGCGAGCTCGCGACTTAAATTACAGAACAGTGGGGTTATTAGTAGCTCGTACCATTGACACGGGTAATTGGTACGTGAATGCGAGTAAGCCAGTAATTGCATAATTATTCGCAACCGTCTCATTTGCTTGTATTGTGTCTATTGATATGTGCGGCGTATAATTTGGTAACAGGATATATTCCTGCATCTCGATACCGCCTCATTGATGGATTAGCTTTGACGTGTAGGACGTCTCTATAACAGAGAAGGCTATATACTTAATAATCATACAACTAAATACTGTATTACAAAATGATTAATCCTATAACTATGTCGTCTATTTACATACTTGCTTTACTTACATTAAAACATAGTATAAGCACATATCGTAACACTCCCCAAACATGCAATGAAACACATGAAAGTAAAACTTCATCAAAGAGACAACATGCAACAAACAGACAATTGCAAACAGCGAATATTTAAATAAAAGATACGAACGCAATAAAAAATAAAAGGAAACATTA
This sequence comes from Apamea sordens, assembly GCA_945859715.1. Taxonomy (NCBI): domain Eukaryota; kingdom Metazoa; phylum Arthropoda; class Insecta; order Lepidoptera; family Noctuidae; genus Apamea; species Apamea sordens. The sequence goes on from OX244002.1 coordinate 8,410,312, forward strand.
CGAAGCTTAAAAATTTATACGCATAGTGAACATGCAGTCGCCCATGAGGAATTCTCTTCTCGTGCAAAACAAGCGAATAACATGGACAAACAATATACAGCGCAGTTGACGAAACGAATGAAAAACAAGACTGGGACTGCTCAAGTCTCAAATCCAACAAACGTAAAAGAGATTACCCACGCTCCAACTGCTTTCAACTTGTATAAACAAAAAAAAAAGCTCAATTTGCGCGTTTTAAAACAAGGCGGAATTGCCATAGACCGGCAAAGACGATGAGGAATATTAAAAACGCTTTTAAAAAACAACTCAGTGTGAGGGCAAGTTATTTGAATTTTTATTGTGACAAGTGTCACGTTGAATTTTCGGACAGATTTGGTTGAATCGTTTATTATAATAGGTTTTTATTAGCATGTTTTGTTCAGTTCAGGGAAAGGTCTCCTACCGATGTTTTGTGTGTATGTATGTACCTTTTCACCAACTTTTATGGTAACCATCTCAACCGTCCCACCATCTAGGCACCTTCTCTGTGGTCGGCCGTAAGCACGTGTAACTATGTATCGACTGTAGTCTTTATATATTTAAAGGTTAGGTTAAGAATTCAAAATAAATGAGATCAATATACTTAGAAAGTTCAATCATAAACTTCTATAGTCCCTTAGGCTTGTATTCAATAGAATTCTGAAATAGATTACTTTAAATACCATTGATAGACATAAATTGAGCTTTAAACCTAATTGCTGTGTAGGTGTTGACCTACAAAATATAGTGGGTGTGAAAGTAGCTGTTAAATTTTAATTAAATTAGGTTTTAATCGTCACGACCCTGTTGTTTACTTTGATATTTTTAGCTTTTAAAATAACCTATGTAGGTATGACAAGCCTTTTGGCGTGTCTATTTTGTTCTAATAATAAAGCTTCTTTGATAATCGTTAATATTCTTATTCATATATAGGCTCAGGATGACCTATATCAATATGATCCATCGTCACTTAAATTGTTGTGCCGGATTTAAATTATTCGTCGTTAATATGGTGCGACGACAGCTCTCGTGCCACACGTGTCCGAGTCTACCACCTCGCTACCACAGATGCGACGCTCCGTAAGAATGACAGCTTGTCAAATGTCACTCTAATACGACGTAAACCATAGCGAAGCTCATGTGTCCTCCATGCTGCGCCGACTTACTCGTATACATTTGAGAAATGCTTTAGTTACGATTCTGTCGTCAGGCTTCTACGTTTTACTGCCCGCTTGAAGTGACTTTCAAGTTCCCCCAATAAGTAAACTAAAATCGATACCCCCAAATTATTAACCTACGGATGCCTCCCCCAAACACTACAACAGTAAAACAGATCACTAGTAAGTAATTACAGCCCGCCTTGCCGAAACAGAGCTCATTTCCATAGCTAACGCTAAGCGATCAACTTACTCCGCAATATAAAGCGAGCGCGTATTTTTGTGTTAACCCCCCTCTGATTACACACAAATTGAAATAAATTGAATTTTAAACCTAACCGCCTTGCCCGAATCTGCGGAACAAGAGCCTAGCAGCGGTAGGGTTATTTGTTAAGTTTAGGGCTGGGAGGACTTTCTTAGAATGAGCGTTTATTGTGTTGTTTTCAATGGTCATATAAATAAATATTAGGCTAGGTTTTGGTACGATTAACTTTAGTTTTGTTTTAAACCTCATTAGACGATACCTACTTGAAAAAATAATAAAGCCCCATTATTAAGTAAAATAACCACCACGTGGAGCCCTGACGTAGAAGATGGCGGGACCAGCTGGACAAAACAAACGACCAGTGGTCTACTTTAGCCCTGGATCGAAAGAACTGGAAGTCATGGGGAAAGGGCTTTGCCCAGCTGTGGGATGATGCCGGCTAACAATAACGGTATAAAGCAAAAAGCTAAAAACATATTAAATTTTTCAGTACCTTCAGTTTTGAAGCAATATCGGAAAAAAATAAGACTTAATTTCAAATACTTAATTCCAAGAAGAACTGACGGTAGACAGCCCTACAACATTAAAGTCAGTATAATGGCCGCGATGATTTCTTGGCTCAAAACGTCTCATAACAAGTAACTTGTACCCTCGTCACTCACAGTTAACTTTGTTTTCACTTATAAGCTCCGTTTTGCGTATTATTCAGATTTGAGTGGTTTTAAGTGAAAGTATGTCAATCGTAGTCATATGGGAACTATCTTCTGGAAAAGTTTCATTAAAAGTTGTTTTACGACGTGTAAAATCTTGAGGAATTTCAATGGAAAGTTTATTTTTACACTTAGGTACTGGTACTCAGCACGAGGTTTTGTAAAAATAGTTTCACACACTAACTAAAGTGTTAGGTACTCTCGAGGCAATTCCTAAACTAAATCAGTGCAAATAACCTAAAGTCCAGGAACAGGCCGATAGCTTACCACTGGTGTAAATTAGCGGTATAGTTTGAGCGTCGGACAGCGATTCTATTGCATTACTGCGGGGAGCCAGCCTTTATTGCTCAATTTGACTTTATTTAACGCAATTCGCAGGCGGCAGGGGGGTAGGGCGGCATGAGGGGGCCACCCCACGCTCGCCTGACGGGGAACAGATGAGGTCCCACTCCAATCCACTTAGCACGCGGCAAGCCAGTAGGTGATCGCAATCTACAGACTAAGACGCCCGAACGCTTTCCACTATATTTCTTTGCGTCGTCCTCAACGAGAATTCAATCGAGAGTTGCGAAATGAGCAAATGTATTCCCCAACATACTAGATGCGCACGGATAAGAAATGACCGCGTCCCTCCACTCCAGTCTGAGCTACTTAGGTCCAACTTTATGCAACACCAAACTAATGTCTCCGCCAGAAATTACTGTAACATTCATACGTCTCCGTCAGCGTGAAGCCGTGTCTGCATTTTGTGCACGTGCACGCAAACTCGGCACAAGTTTGGGACTATCCAAATTTAATTTAGCCGCCGCCACATCACGGGCTCGCTCTGGGTTTATTTTGGTTAATTTGTGAACAAGTTTGTGCTATAGAGTGATCTCCTTAACCATCATGTTTATTATCCGAGATACAGTATCGAGTTGGCCCTAATCTGGGGGCTCGAAGTGTGCGGGGGCGTGAAGGGTGTCATTTTCACGCTGGCATATTGCTCGCCACCGAACCATAATTGAATAATAAAATTGTTGCGAATTTCGGCACAGAGTCCTTTGATTCCTTGCATTTGATGGGGGACACGGGGACACCGCTCGTTTTTATGTAAGACGGATTTTGTGAGATCCGTGTTCGTAAAAATGTCGCGACGAGACTCGGTAACGATTTGGGAAAATGTAATTTCAATTTAGTATTATGTGATTATTTGTTGAGGACTCTTTCATTGTTATTCATCATAAAATTAGGGATTACGGCGCTTGTTGTTGAAGATTTATGCATGAGAGAGATTTAAATCAATATTACAGCTTCAGATATTAGGCACACGTAGGGCTCGCACACATCTGGGCCCCGAATACGTATTCGTTGCACACGTCATGGTGTAGCATGTTTTCTAAGAGACATCCTCTCCCACCTAATTTCACCACGCTGCATACTAAACAAAAAATTCCATTTACCGGGCGCTGTTTACAGTGAAATTCTTTTTCATCAAACGAGATTTATTCCTTCAAAAATATGTAAAGTTGGGTGTGCGAGACACCTCGGATAGCGGCCGATGGGGGCGAAATTAAAATAATATCTCAGCATTCGAGTCACGCGAAACATTAAGTTCGCCCCGCAATAAACCGCGCCCTTAAAGAGCTTCATTCAGAATTAAAATTTCCCGCCAGATCTCTTCCCCCGGTGACGTTTGATGGATCACCGACTTGCCTATTTTGTTTAATTTCAGAGGACGTCGGGTTGCCGCGTTCTTGTCAACTGTTCACGCCGTCACTCAAGTTGCCGTGTAAAATTATGGCAAAACAGATTAAAAGTTAACTTCAACACATCACCTGCCTGTTTTAGCGGTGTTATCAAATTAATTTTAATTGTGAGACTGTCCTAAAAAGTTTTTAAGTACATATTTGTCTCCATGAACTCATTTAGGGCATATTAATAAAACATCTCGAAACTTTCATTAATAATTAACTGTCTGTCTGAAATAAGCAGTTACGTTCTTTATTTTGAGTTTTTGTAATGTTTATCCAACAAAATTAGTCGACGTAATTTAAAGTTTGTCTGTTTGCCGTAGCTTCGTAGCAAGTGCTACGGCGTAGCACTGAGCCGTAGCCGAAGTCGTATAACAAGAAAATGACCGTGTCTAACAATATTTGAACTTGTTTAATAAACCAGTAATAGCATTACAGTAGGTACACACAAACTACATCGTAATATGATTGCGGAGTATTAAATGCGTCGTAAAAGCGCGCGGGTAGCGGTAAAATAATGAATATAAAATGCAGTAAACGAGTTAGAGGGCGGCGGACGGGGAAGACGTTTTTTAAAATCATTTGTAGTTAGTCGGTGTGGCCCACTTGGTATTCAAGATGGTGTGCTGCGGCGGCATCGCACATACTTTATATTTATTACCGCCAACAACGGCGCGATGTGTCGTGAAATTGCAGCGGCTTCAATATGCGCGCACGCGCACGTCTTACTTAATACCGCTTACCAGCTAGATAACACGATGATCATATAGAGAGCTTGCAAACGACCCACAACTGGGAACTGCGGGACACTAACAAACCACCAGACATACCTACTTCCGTATCCCTATGTAATACAAAATATTTCCCCAAACCCAGGTGATTTGCATTTCTTTAAGAACGAACTGCTCCAATAAATAAATCACATTATTTACCAATAATATCTGTTTGTAAATATAATTAAGAGGAAAACGCACGATCACAGCGAGCATCTTAATGAACGCCTGATGGAATCAATCATCCTATAATGAGATAATCAAACAATGACCCTCGATAATATCCTGATACCGGCGGTGTTGGCACAAGAAATTTGTCGGAGCAATATCGCGGGAATCCCTCCGAGGGAATCGCCAATTTTAGGGGAAATCGACGAAGATAATTATGTTTGAAGTTAGTTATTGAGTAGAGTCAACATGCGAGGAGATTAGCCGTCCCGTCCGCCGTCCACGGCCCATACGCGGCCCGGAGACGGACGCTCTCGTGTGTGCACACACTTATATTTGGGACGAGACTCAATACTTAATTATCTACATGTCATTTATTATTAGTTGATATTTCCCTTCGTTGAATATAAATATATTAGGTACGTTCTGTTTATTAACTTAGAAAAATATTTTGTCGGAGTTGCTGATAACAATCTACCGTTTAAAAATCAGACCTTTTAATGATGTAAGGTTTTATAAACGTCCCTAAAAAATATTCTCTAGTTTTCTTTGGTTGGGAATAAATTCATGATAGGTACCAATATTTTGAGAATAACTTTGTTGTAACCTAAAAAAAAATGGTAACCATTTTTCAGTACATTTTTTTTCCGACCCTATTGACATAACAGCCCCTTTTAGTGCTCTTCGACTGGAATGTTATTTCAGCTTATCACATTGGAGTTTCAACCTCCTTGTTAAGCAACGAGTTTTATGACTTCATTAATTAATAACCGAAACATACGAATTAGGAAATTGGGTTAAACATCACCTCGGCTTTCGCCCTAATCACTCGCGGCTTTGCTTACATATAAATAATTTTCACGCGATATTAGTAAAAGCGAGTAAGCCGATAGACGGCTGAGGCCCTACGAAGGCTTTAATTTTGTTGATAGGTAATTTGTGAGCTGTTCCCTGGGGTGTATTTCTTAGCGAATCAACACTAGTGTAATTAACGAATTCATTTAAAGTTATCGTTGGGATTATTTTGGGGTAACCTCTAGCTCTTTGATGTGTCGGTGTCTCGGCGGCGAGGCGGTGCGGTGGCGAGGCGGCGGCGTGGCGCGACCCGTCACCGCGCTCACTCGACTTGTGTTTTCAGCTTTAAGTCACACGTCACCGCATAATTTAAATCAAGTTAGTTTGATTAATGACGGAAGCAAATTGTCTTGGAGTTGATACCGGTTGATAAACTCAAGTGTGGAGACGATATTCGTATTAAATTAATGATGAAATTACAATGGATAAATGTGTCTAGATTTTTAACAGTTTTTTTTTTTGTTTTACAGGATTAATGAACTTACAAGTTATAGTTGGCAACACATCGACTTCAGCGCTTTCAAGATCAGCACTCCGATTCAGAACTTTACGATACCTCATAATGTTGTTCGATTTGCTTCGATACGCAGTTATTTATATAATTACTATTTTTAATTTAATTGAAAATGGTCGTGTAGATCGTCTCCAAACTTATGTCAATGATGTTGATTCGAAACTCATAATGATATCAAGCGAATAACAAGTTATTGCCATGGCATCCGTATCGCAAAGTTCTAAATCGGGGGGAGGAGAGGGCTGGAGGAGGAGGCGCATCGTTACTTCTTAGAAAACTGAAAATACGAAATGTCAAACAAGGTTCGAGTCGGTTAAATATTTTACCATACTTTCATTATAACCACAAAATCCGAAACACGTTATTCCACAAACAATTTCTTTGACGTCACCCACAATATCCGCGGAAAACTAAAGAAAAATAAAAACTATTATCTTGTAAGAAGACGATAAAGGGGAATATCTAGCTATTTTCCTACCGCGGATGTTTCAGGGCTGCAAATTAGATATCTTGAGCATCCAAAGGCTAAACGCTGGCGTAGCGTTTCTCGCTTCATTTGCATGTTAATTACCTGTCGGTCCTGCACAGTGCTGCCACCTGCGAACTCTTTGCCGACTCATTTTTGTTTCACTTTTAGTTATTATGCATATTTTTTGCTGAAGAGTTGAGCGTGTGATGGACTTGTGGTTTAAGATTTTTTTACTGTTTCACTTTGTACTCCGCAAAAGAAAATATTTATAAGGGATTTTTGGTAGCCTAGTCCGTGTCTTAGATTTAGGCTTAAGCTTAATTCCTCGTTTCAAACACCACTATCATTTGCTAGGTACTTCTAACCATTGGTTTCGTGCCCAAACATTATTCTAATTCTTTGTGAAGATGAAGTCACAAAATTAAATCTACGTAATCTTAAACTCAACTTTGCACACAATTTATTTTAAACACGTTTTTATCTCCAATCATAAATCACGTATAAAACCAAGTCTATAAAAACTTTTAATCACTGTACAATAAATATTTAAAATAAAAATCCTTCATCCGAAACAATCTCAAACACGATCAGGGAAGATAACAAGAACAAAACACTGTCGCTTCCATAAAGCTGATTTATTATAAGCATCCTAATAGTTCCGCTAGCCTCCTTTGTTCCTAGTCAGGATTGGCAGTTCGATTATCCTTAGCTCTTGCAAAAAGGCATATAAAAATTAGTCTATAATGTCCCAGACTGCTTAAGTACACCGCGGGGAGCGAGCGAGCGCTACGCTAAATTAAAACGTCTGAAATATGAGACGCTGCGCAGCTGAGAAAAACTTAGGTAGCTGCTAATACTGCTCTTAAAATTCGTTAATTAATTTTTTCATGGTTCGCGTCTTCGTGATTTTTGGGTGAACTTGTAATATCAATTATATGAAAAGTGTATTTTAACAGTTTAATATATTGATTTATATAGCCTTTCAGAAAGGTATCTTAACAAAGCCAATTACCATCGAAAAGAATTAAGTTAAAACAAGTCATTTTCTTTCTCTCATCAACAAAAGAAATGAAAACAATAATGACCCATTAGAAAATCCATCCGAACAATAACGAAAAACAATCCAACAAAACAGAAAAAAAAATACCTAAGCACTTGTTGTCAAAATTACCCAGAAGCCTTTTAAAAATCAGGTTTACAAAAAACATGATGGAGTACAAAGCAACAATATAAACATGGGATTGTCCCCGGCGCGGCTCGCATTTACGTCCACTTTATTATTTTTAAGTCGTTTGAGTGCGCTCGTTTGGAACTTTCACCTTTTCCCCCAGACACTCACTGAAAGTTAATTTCTTTTGGTGTATTTTAAAATTAATTTTGCTTTTGTGGCGACCGCAACCGCACGCCCCAGGACGAATTGTAAGCGGCCAAATGGTACAGCTCTCGGTTATAATAGCGCGGAAAAATGGTGGAAAACATTTTTATGCTTTGAACAATTGCGTGATCGGGCGCTCCTTTGGCGAAATAGGTTGTTTTTAATTACAGTACGTTACCATGCTGTTTATGTACTCTCTATGTTTAATTAACGAGCTATTCTAGTGTGTATGTTTATGTCTAATTTACTGTCAGTAGGTATCCTAATATTATAAACTACAGAACGTAACGAACGGAATACAAACTGGATTTTGATGGCAACACTTCAATTGAAATATATTTCCACGTACGTGTAAAAACAACACGTAAATTCACTATATTTTGACATTCGGATTTCGCAAAACAATGCCACAATTAAAAGCTAGCAATTTCATATAAAAATTTAAACAAAAGTTCGTAGTTTTATTGGCAATGTGAACATGCTGTTGCTTGTCATAATATTTTAGTTCGAACAATAAAAGCGGATAAATGAACGACACTGTAATCGGCACGCGGCGCGACTGCCGTAAAATACAAAAGGATTGTGAAGCTAGTTCTGTACTGTCATACTATTTTAAACTTTATCAATATGACGAAAAGATTTAATACTGTGTGACTAGTTAAAAGTAAAAATACAATCGCAATAAAAATACAATTACTAGGTACTAAACACATAATAAAATGAATATAATAGTTGCGAGTCAAGCGTGAAATATCTCATCAAAGTATTATAAGCTTTGTGATAATACAATAAGATTTAATTCTGATTGTTCAACATGTTTTTGATTCCCGCGGTGTAGGTAGATAAATGTAACAGAGGGTGTAAAATTATGTAAATAGTTTATAGGTTCAATTTACTGAACTGGTGACTGGAGCATACTGCAATATTTGCATGACTTTTATAGAGCAGTTGTGTGGCCGATCGGCTTTGGTTTTCAATATTTTATTGGAACCAGTGATGCAGTGATGCTGCTATTAAAAATACGTTTTTAGAAGCAGAATACCTACAGGTGTGGTGCAATTTTTATTAAAAGTAGATATCTCGGATTTTTTATGTTTAAGGGCTGATTTTTCAATCGACAGATAATTTTTATTCGTGGAATAAAATTGACGTCTGACAGTTTTTATATGGAAGAACTGTCAAAAATTCAAAATTATTCCTCCGATAAAATTATCTGGCGTTGGAAAAATCAGCCTTTAGTCTAAGAAAGGCAAAGAACCAATCGAGTCACTTAGGTTACTTACTACATGTGGAAAATACTACAAAGATTTTCCTTTTGCTTCTTTTCACACATTATTCATACCATAAAAAATTAACCATCTAAAAACTGCACTAAAACTTTCATGTTCATTTTCCGTGCGCTGCATCCAACAGGTGGTAAGCAGACATACTGCTCGCTAATTGTCTTTCATATTTATGAGACTTTTCAACTTTTTGCTCATTCCTTCTGGGCTTCTGCACCCAGCTTTAGGTAGGCATTTTACTTTGTACCGTGACCTCATGTTGTGATTACAGTTTAAAACTATTTAAAAGGCTCGGTCGCCACTGAAACCAACCATTACATTAATTAATTGTTACCGTGAAATATTGAAACCAAAAGTAATCATCTGCTTTAATTCAGTCGCCAATTTCGTCGGAAAACTGTTGTTTCAAAATAATTTTGAAAAGGTAATTTTCAACAGGGGTTTTCAGAGCAAATACACGTTTTTAACTGCAAACTTATATGAGTATCTAATAATATATAATAGGCCAGGGAAAAGAGTTTTTCGTATTTTGTATCTATACAAATTCTAGACATGTTTTTAATAGTTTGTTTTCGGTTTATTACTTGTTCCGATTTTGTAGGTATAGATTTATTTTCCATTGATGTAGACATTTTTGGGACTTCTGATCACAAAACTTCGACAAGTACTTAGTTTTGACAGTCCTCTCTGGTCCTACACTGTAGGTACTGCTAAAATTGCAATTACATAATATTGAACAATTACTACTGCGGATTCTAACATCTGTATATTATTGTTAACAACGATGTCATTCCAGTGTATCTTCCTAAATAACCTTAATCGTCTGTGCAGGTTACACGGAGGCGGCAGGCGCGCGGTGAGGCACAAAGGGCGCGTGCGACTTCAAAGCGAGCCGCACGGATCAAAGAGCCGCCCTCAGATAACGGAGGCCAGATAAAACCTCCGCTATCGGGCGAACGCCGTTTGATATCTAATTGTCGGTTAAAGATTGTGCCACCCAACAAACATCGAATAAAAAGGTGTTACATATTTTTCTCTTCAAAACTCTGCCTGTCTTTTGTGACAATTTTCTCATAATGCGATCAAAAGAGCTTAAAGCGGTATGAATGGAAAGAAAATCTTAACAGTTCGCCCATTCTCACGCGAGTACTTGGAACAAAGAAGTTAAAGATCAAATGCTTAAAAGTTAGAGGTCGCAAATTGATAAAAAAGGTGAAGCATTCTTAAAACGTTTTTTTGTCAAAGAAACATGAATACACACTAGTTTTTTAAATATAGATTATGTAGTAAACCATAAAAGCTTCTAACGCACGACTATCCATTGCACATCTAAAAATAACTCGACAGTTTCAATAAATCATAGATTGTTCACCAAACAATGGTAAATCTCTCTAAAGCGTGGTGGTCCCGCGCGGCGTTTAATCTCGACAATCAGCTGTGTGTCTGTTTCGTCCGGCAGTAAATCCGGAGGTGTATGGCGCCTAGTCCGGCGTTGCGGGCCGGATTACCGGCTGTGTGCGGATGTGCCGGCGGGCCCGTTCGTGCCGACGCACTCCGACCCGCGATTAGTCCCACTAAGGGCAGTGGGACTTGTCGGAAAATTCGACCCGGGTCATAACCCGGATAAGACTCACAGATAAGTATCTACAAATAAATATTGATTGTGTCATTATTTAGATTTTTGTCTGTTATTTGATGAAGTTCTAATAGTTTCCCTGATGGGATATTGTGGGGCTGTTTTATGATGTTTATTTTAGCCATTGTTTTAGATGTTGGTGTCTATCAGTTGTAGGTTTCATTAAGTATATAAGATGCGTATTTGATACATTTTGAATATGGTCTTCGCACAATAAGTACATTTTTGTTTAGAACCTATCAGACTTATTCTATAAAGACTTCGTTCAAGCTTGGATTAAAATACACATCCTGTAGGTACGCACGACGACATATCAAGCTATACATTACCAGTATAAGCTGACTTCTCATTGTACAAAGAGCCTACACAATGCGAGGTCCGCTAAAACTGAAAATTATGAGCTTGATGTGTCGTCATTTAACTATTATAGTTAAATACCTACGTACGTGACACGGCTGTACTTATTTAATTTTGCAGTGCTAAATTGTATGTTATTGACTAAAATAAATATCGTAAAACTGTTGTCGCGATAAGAATACATACATACAACATACCTACTAACTCCTAAGAAACCTATGGTCGAACTTCCCTAAAAGAAGTTTGAACGAGACTTCGTCAATTCCACCAGAGAGGCGTGTGCGCAAACAATGGAGTAACTGTACAGGTCGAATCGTCAGACAGAAGTAAGATAGGAACTAGACACACCCGAATCTACTTAGGTACCTACTAAAAGAAGTACTTAGTCCTAGTAGGTCTATCGAGGATCTACAGGACATCAGCCACGTACGTTTCCGACCGCGTTTGAAAACGTCGTTTGGTACCGATTGCGTTGCTTTCGCATGCGGCCGGACCCGTCCGTAGTGTTCGCATCTGTTTCGCCGAAAAATAGCCCAGTGCAAAGAAACATGAAGATAACTATAGTTATTTTTAATTTGTACGTATTTAAGTTGAATCCTCGTGTGTCTAGTCTCTTTTTTCTAGTTCTTTGTAGTTCCATTCCATTTGTGTAACTTAGATGAAAGTCGTATTTTTCTTTTCGGTTTTATTTTTATTTCCATAACTGCAACTGGAACGTCGCTGGACCTGGTCGCTGTAGGGATGGAGAATCGTAAACCCATCTTGGAGGTCACGCGTATTCTTGGGGAATTAACACACATTACGAGATGTTATTGCTTGAGAATACACGTAGCTGACGAGGAGGAATTCATCTGAAGAGTCCGGAAGGATGAAGATGGACCACAAGACAGAAGATTTATTTTATATTCATTTGTGTTCATGTACAGTATGTGCCACGGGTCTGTGTTTTTTGAAGTTAGCTGCGGACAGAGTCCATATGTAGGTAAGTATTTAATAAGAATATTCTTATTCTCATTAAATACTTACCTACATAAGGACTTTAAAAAAGAATTAGGTTGATAATCCCATTACTGTAAGCGCGGCGCGCGTTTACATTAACGGGATTACCAATGAAAGGAATATTATTAAATCATAATTATTTCTATAAACGATGCTATTACGTGCTAACGTCGTTGTGCTTAAACCTAGTCGCCTCAAAACTGGCGAAGAAAATGCGACCGCCTCCTAAAAACAAACAAAATGACGTGGAAGCTCACATCAGCCCAGGAAGGGGTTAAATATATACTAAAATCTCATACAAACTTAAACGCTTAAACTTAATCGTACGTTATTCCAAAAGGAAAATTCTCTAAAACTCTTCACATCTTGACTGAACTGTTGGACCTCAATCATCAGCCGAACTAATTATGTCAACCAGACACAATTTAGCAAAGCTCAGCCTAGACTGAGCGAACTCCCTTCGAGAAAGGACCACAGTTCCCACAGTAAACACAATATTTTTGGAAGAAGTTTTGAAGAGCGCGCGGGCACGTAGGTACGAGGAGGTAGTTACCGGCCGCGGGGTGCTTTCGCGGAAAAACGCGCTGATGTGTGATGGCAGCTATAATAATCAGCCTATAACGTTCCCACTGCTCGGACACAGGCCTCCTCTCTGTGAGAGGGAGTGGGCCGTGATCCACGACGCGGGCCCAGTGCGGGTTGGTAGATGTCACATGTTTTCGAATTTTTGGTTCTAGAACATGCCGGTTTTTCCTCACGATGTTTTCCTTCACCGTTTTGAGAGCAGTGATGATGAAATAATTTACACAAAGTAAAGCACCTTACTGGGTTCGAACCTACGACTAACAACTCGTAAGTCGCGGCTGATACCACTGGGCCACCACTGCTCAGCTGGCAGCTGCCAATCAGATTAAAGCTCGGCAAATATTTGAGGAGGTATAACTCAATATTTCCCACATACCTAATTGATATGAAATAGATAAATTGTTATGGAGTGAAAACTACCGAAGAAAAAATTTGGAATATTTTATAATGAAGAAAGCATATTGATTGGAACGGTATGGAACACCCAGATTTCTGTGACTTCCTTCAACTTTCGAAGAAATCAACACGGAAATATTACCCGCAGTTAACTTGACAGACACAAAGGTCCTTGGCGCGTAGTGTTGACTTGTTCGATTTTATTGTGTTTCACTAGTGTATACTTTGATTAGTAGCTTGTTGTGCTTTCACCGATCAATTGCTAGATTGATGTAAAGTCACTAATCCTCTTTGATCTAGCGATCGATCAGTGGGGCACAGGGAGCTACGATAAAATGTTCATAATAAAACGGAATTGTGAGTAAACACAATGTTGCCAACATCTGTGCAAAATTGTTTTTTTTTTTGGTTTTTACTCGCCAGTCACCTATTAAAATATGTTTACCAAATTTTCATATATTGTTCACTTTATCAATGTTGCTATAACAATGATCAAATGAATATAAAGTCACACCTATGTCAAAGAAGTTATGTAAAGAAATGGCGTGGGCAAATCAAAACATTAAGGTTGATTATTGATTATGATTATGTATTATATTTTACATAATATATTGCGTTTTGCTGGAAAAATAACTGGATTAATAATATTCTGATTTAGTTTTAATTTCAGCAAAAAAATTATTAAAGTATAAAAATTGAGTGATATTTGTTGCCATCGTAAATAATCATTCTCAATATTGGCCGTCGTAGTTGTGTGAGCATTTTATTAACATTTTTTAACGCTGTTCGCAGATGTCGAGAGTGCTGGCCGGGCGGATGGTGTCCGTGAAATAGAGTGCAGCCAGGCAGCGTCCACCGAGCAATGGCATCGGTTTCTCGTGTCAACAGAAAAGTTATTAAGACATGACGACTATTGTATATGTATAAACAGCTTTGAATAAGCATTTGTATTTTTTTTATATTGTGTAATATTCCTATAAATTAAAACTGAACACTGTAAAAATAATTGAACATTTTTGTACTTATTTTGGAAAAAAAAAAAATTTTTCTCCTGGGGGAACTGTTATATAATCTTGAAAACATATATTTGAATTGTACTCGTATTGTTAATTAGCGCTTTGGAGTTCAATAATTAAACATATTTTTGTACTTATAAAAACTGGTTTTATTTTCTTATCCGGTTTGATTAAGGTTTTTTTGAAAACGGCCCAGAAACTAACTCAAATCTTGCTGAGGACGAATTCACAATCAGTTTTGTGAATTCGTCCTCAACAAGATTTGAGTTAGTTACGGATTCTGTATCTAAATAAAACATCCAAGACACTCGCCAAGACTAACTTATAGCAGGTTACCTGGCCATCACAGGAAATACAGGCTGCAAGTACCTACATCCTATATTAGAATTGCGACTCAGTGAAGCTAACTGTCCTGCGGGGTATGTTCTATATTATGGGTTTGGTTTCCGCACTTAGTCCTTCAGGTGGACCATTGTGCGTCCTGCGGGGTAATTACGTAACACGCTATTCATAACATTAATTGCGTTATTTACGTTGTTGAGAAGAATTTTTCGAACATATGAAGCAATGGATTAGCAATATCCTTCAAAATGATTCAGATTGAGATTCGTAGTGTGTTACGCAACTAGGGTGCAGGTCGCGCCAGTAGAACCTGGGTACCTACCAAGTCAGTTTCTGAAATGTGTAGGTATCTATGATAAAATCTAATATAAGGTAGAACACAATATTTACATTAGGTATATAAGCTAACATTTAAAACTATAAGTAATACATATTTTTTCACATGTGAAAAAATAAGCAAAAGAATCATAGGGCATCAAAAATTCGTCCGCATCGCTGTGTCAACAGGAACAGTGCCCAAAAGGCTGGCAGCATTGCCACGTTGTATGACGATGCTAATTCTTTGTCCAAGAAACAGGCCAGCCCTTTGTTGGGTGCAGGGAGTGCTTGAAGCCAGAGCCCCGACTCCCACTCACCCCAGCCAGCAGGCGGGCACGCTCAGCAGTATTGGTGGACGTATTGATAAGTTTATTCCGTACCTACCAACCTGCAAAGCGGCTCATCCCACTGTCTCTGGGAAGATGGGTTTACGGGCCGATCTGTATCCGAGCAAGCCGCTTTCGAGGCGTTCACCGCATCGGTCAAGCAAGGCACTTCAGAGTCAACTAGGCAGGGGGCTAAAATTTTCCCGGTCAACTTTTTGGTGCTGTGGACAGAGGAGAGGAACTAAGTAAGCTAATACTGGTAATTTTGCGGACGCCGAGGCCACCAAAACGGATGGGTAGTGTGGCTTGAAGTCACGCTCGGTCGTCCAAGGGCACATTTAAAATGGTTGTTAATGTGCTGCGAATAATATGGTCAATTTTGTCCAACAGATGTGGTTGCTTCCATAAAGGGGAAGAACGTAGAAAATATATAAAATTTGGACCAAAACAACAGTACCTATCTAATTAGGGTGAATGCCGAATGAAAATTAATTTTGGAGAGTCTGTCCGAAATGTCGTTGAAATTTTTCATCGATGAAAGGTGAAAAACTATCTTCTAAAATTGGGGAACCTAGGAGGTGTAGTGAAAATTTTGATTTGTGGGGGCTATTGCATTAAATTTATTTAGAATTCTAGAATCAATTGTTTGTCGGTAATGTCAGAAAGGTAAAGTTTACATTTTGAGGGGTGAAGGTCCAAGCCAATAGATTGAAATTCCTGTTTGAGGAGTTGTAAATCTTCCAAAACAGTGTCTAGGTACATCACCTCCTAGCGTTCCATCGTCCAAATACCACACATTCAATTTTGAATTTAGTTTCTGTAAAATTGGATGAATAGCTAAACTGAAAAGGACTGGCCCGAGAGGGTCACCTTGTTGGCATCCGACTGCAGATTCTAAAACATTGTCCTTGTATAATAATTTTGAGGGGTGCCTGTAGCACTGCCACATAAAACCATAAATTTCGGGAAATCTAATATTGTGTTTTTATTTTATTTTGTACATTAGAGTACAAATGTCCTTAGTATACGTGTTTTGCATTGTTTATTAGAGTATAAGTAGTATATAAGTTAGGTTTTAGGAACGACAAGTGGGTTCGTTGAAAACTGGACTGAAAGCCTGGGGTCGGATTTAGTTAGAAAAAGGCTACATACGACGGGCTAATTACGATTAAAACAGATTCAACCCTGTGACAAATGGTTTGCCCATTGGCGCTCTGTGGGTACAGAACCATAAAAAGAAAATATTTTACTTAGAAAAGGAAATGTGCTCTGAGACTTACCCATTACGAGCACAGCTATCATCATCGCTATTCAAATTAGGCGATAGTTTACCTCTAGGTATGGATACCGTAGACTTTAACTAACAAGAATGGGTTGGAATAATAATAATATCCCCCTGGACATTTCACACAGCGCCATCTAGTCCCAAGCTAAGCAACCTAATGCTTGTGTTATGGTAACAAGATGGCTGATAAACTACTTATATACATTTTTTTTTGTAAATACATACATATTATAGATAGAAAAACACCCAGACCCGGAACAAATACATGTAGGTCATACAAATATTTGTTCCGTGCGGGAATCGAACCCGCGACACGGAATGGGTGATATATGCAAAAAGAAAGATGAATCAGAATGTTTCTATACTAATATATATCGTCGTTTAGGTAACAATACCGCGTAAGTCGAAAATTGGTCATATGACGTTTTATACTTCATTGGATAGATTTCAAAAATAATAATCAGTTTTTTACGAGTATCTCTCCTGGAATCTTGTCAAATTTAACTTGCGCGGTATTGTTACCTAAGCGATTATGCCTAGGTGGTCGTTTGTTAGTCATCGACATCAACTCAGTCCACTGCTGGACATAGGCCTCTGCCAGGCTGCGCCATAACACTCAGTCCTCCGCCTTTCGCATCCAGTCTGTCCCAGCCACCTTCTTAAGGTCGTTGGTCCATCTAGCTGCTAGAACTCGTCTGCTCCACCAGCCATCGGTCAACTGCGGTGCCACTTCTACAAGCTATGTCGGTAACTCCGGTTCTTTTTGGAACGAAGTTCCTTATCGCGCGTTGTGAAAGGGGGCTAGACGGAAAAAATTAAGACAAAAATTTGGAACGACACTTTTTGTTATAGTTGTGGTACGGCCAGGGGTACGGTGGGTCTACAGTGGTTGTAAGCCGTGCGGCGCGGCGTGC
This sequence comes from Apamea sordens, assembly GCA_945859715.1. NCBI lineage: Eukaryota > Metazoa > Arthropoda > Insecta > Lepidoptera > Noctuidae > Apamea > Apamea sordens. Next base: position 8,427,806 of record OX244002.1, read on the forward strand.
GCGTGTTTCTCTGTCTGTCTCTCTCTCTCTCTCTTTGAACTTCGTTCCATCCGGGTGTCCCTTGACACCTCTCAAGTTTTATATTTTTGGATAATTTTATTTCCGATTTTATCCTCATACCTTTTATCGACATTATATCTTTACAAAATAATGTAGAATTAAGTGCTTGTCACTTACGCATTCTTAGTAGAAGGTTCTGCAGGCAGTCTGTTGCTGCAGCGTATTGTACTCGTAGCTAGCATGTCATCGCGAAAAATGCAGTGAAACATAACTTACCTCTACAATCACGGTGGTTATTTAATTACATCACTAAAGAAAAGAGCCATAAGATACTACTGCAAATATTTGAAGCAAACAAGTATGCGCTCTACGCGAGGATATTATTACTGCCGAACTGATGCTCAGTTGCGATAGGGTTCTTCAAGGACGTGGAGGTGGAGGATGATACTGCACCCTTATTGCGTAACACAATTGTAATGGCAATCCTTTTCATTTTTACAATTAAATGAAAATCGTATATTATTGATGAAAACAACAATAATCATTACTAATGTAGTGCTCAATCAAGGTCCTGGTCCCTGTAATGGAATGAAAACTTGAAAACTTACCAAAATAATGGACAGTGTTTGAACAAAAATATTTAATAGCTAAAAACTAAATCACTGAATAGAGTATGCCAACCTCCAGCGCCAACCTCTAAGCAAAATCAAAGAAACACGTTATTTAGATAACACAAACTTCTAATACATACAATATTAGAATACCATAAATATTTACAGATTTGCTTTAGGTAATGGCAGAATACTTCTTACACTACAATCACCTTTGTAACATACCATAAATTAAGTTTTTTTTTTCAATAAAAAGTAAGAACATCGTGAACATATCTTTGATCAATATATTTATTTACTGAAGATTCATCCGATATATTGTGACTTATTTGATCTTATTCGAAGATAAAATTCTCTAATAAGTTCTTGAGACGGTATTATCTACTAGATATAAGATTATTTTAACAGTTATCGTTACAGCAACACCTTTACTTGTTCACAAAAGCGGTTACGATTAATCGGAACTAACACATAGATAGTATTGCTAAATGAGCTCGGAATAAGTTAATATAATGTTAGTTTAATTCGTCAGGGGAATCAGGAGAAGCTGCGGGGGCTAGTGTGTCAGTAGCCGCCGGAGCGTCGTTCAGGAGCAGAGGTGGGTCGTCATTGTTGAGCGCGACGCTCTCTTTTCGTCGACGATCCAAAGTAGACGTCTCATCCTTGACGTCCGTCACATTAGTGGGGTCAATGTTAGTTCCACTCGGCAAGACTGCATGATCATTTTCATTGGTAACGGAGTTACCATTAGCAATATTGATTTTAATGTTAGAATCGTTTTTCCTAGCAATCTCTTCTATCTTGATGTCTGCGTCACTAGTAGGGGTGACGGAGTTATCCTTATCAGTACTTCTTACATCGTTATTAGCACGCGAGGCAAGAGCGCTATCCTGTGTGTCCTCACGCGAGTTGGAGTTCCTTCTGCGACTGTTCATCGCCCTCTGCACTGCTTGGTCGAAGATTTCAGGTGATAACATATCGCCAGAGTGAAAGGTGTTGGTTTGTGCGGTGGAGACGGATGGTGAAGTCTGCGTAGTAGACTGTGCGGTGTTCTGAACTGTCTGCGTGGTAGACTGAGCGGTAGGAGGGGTAGCCTGTGTTCCGGTACCGGGAGCATCGTGGTAGGCCGCGCCGCTCGCGAGGGCTGCGATGCCTGCCAGCCCCATCACGCCGGCCATGCCACGGTGCGTGCGGAGAAGCAGCTGCTGCAGCTGAGCCTGTTGTAGTATCACGGGCAGCTCGTAATGATGGAAGAAGTACAGCATGGAGTGCTGTAACAAAAATGTTGATTTATAAAACATTCTAGACTATTTTAAATTTCTATCTGTAAAATTCGATTCAAACGCTTCCCATTCAGGATGTAAAGGGAAATGTAGCAATAAATAAAAGGTAAGGAGATAAGCTGGCAATAGTTGCGGCGGAGATGGCGCCCGGCTAGGCGAGAGCGGTGTGCTATGCTCACTCGCAGATAGATGTTGTGAGTGCAGATTATGAGGCACGTCCGTCGAACTGAGCAAAACTCCTTTAGACAAATAAATGAGCGACTCGTGACGGTGTCCTCACTCCTCCCCAGTCTTTATTTATTTATTTCTGGGTCAAAGTTCCCACCCCTCGCGTCGTCCGACGTAAGTTTTAATTAAGAAACTTGTGACCGCGCCTGACTCAACTTTTATTTGAAATTATATTTTCTGATCCCCTCATTTTGATTTTTTCCAAGTGGCGGTGTAACGGGTTACCGTCGCAGACAAGTTGCGACACTTTGTGATTTATTATTCGCGGCATGCGCTGCTTGACAGATAATTGAATGAAAATATTTTTTTACAGTGAAGCTGCACCCTTTCAGTTTACAAATAAACAGTCATACATATCCAACGAAATGTGTTTGTATTTCGTAAGTTGACATACAGGAAATTATAAAATATTGCTCATTATTTTCCTTCATTCACGAAAATAGCAGATTCAGAGGGCACTTTAAAAACGGGTTCTATTTGAAAGACACACACGAGTGTATAGGACGATAGGTCAGTGGAACACGGGCTACATTGTACGGGCTTAATTAACACCATTCGTCCGTGCCCCAATCTGTTCGCGGATCATCGCAACAGCAGCAAATATAAAAAAGGATCAAACGTTTAAAAGGTATTTAATGGAGAGATGACGCCCTTTTATACGTCCATTAAAATCGGCCGCTTTGAGATTTACCGCCCGCCCTGTTAGATAGATACGTGAATAAAAAACGAGGTCATTTTTATCAATTTTCAGATCGTTTGTAACAGATTACGTTGGCAGCGCATAGACGCACGAAAAGTTTTCTAGGGGCTTGGCCGTTTGATAATATTATCTAACATCAACGGTTGTTATTTTTTTATGGAATATTATATTGTTACATGTTTTGATTCTTGTTCAACTAGCAATATGTCACGAAGAAATACGTAACCGAATTGTAGCTTCTGATTTTCTTTTAAAAATGAATACATAAGATATTGTTACATGTTTACAATCCTTTGAAAATAAATTAACGACGTAATCTATAATGCAATGCATTAATTGAGTTGTGCTATGATACATATTTTACCTGTTAAAAATTACTTGTTGAGTACACACGAGTAGAATTTAACTAGCGTTAGGTACTCAAGTATACCCCATACTTGAGTACCTAACGCTTGTCGAGATCCGACACTTCAAAGGACTTCGAGTTCTTTTTGATAATAATTTTTTAGCCGCAAAATTGTCTTGAAACACTTTACGGGTGGCGCGTTGATTATGCCAAGACGGTAGAAAACTCTGACAAAAATAAAGTTATTTTGATTTAAAATGCAAAGAAAAAAAAACAGCGGACGAAGGAGCGCGGCCCTCCCCGAACGAGACATTTTTTTTAAATCCCTTTTTCATTTTACAAATCCTTAGACGGGCGTAGGATGACTCCGTTTAGAGTTGAGATTCTACAACATTGCTGCCATTCACTTGACCTTTTTGTCTATAAATAGGCAAGCGGTGCATTTAGGGTTCTGTCGGTACTTGCCCTAAAGGTATGCCCAGCATAATGTTACCACAAAGTAACCCGCTGAGAGTGTTTGACTTAAGTTTAACTATAATTTGCAAGAGATCTGGAAGATTACAACACTTTACATTGTTCCATGATGGCGGGCCTTTTCTGTTGATTTAGGACTTGACAGAAATTAACCGAAGCACGCCCATTAAACCTCCACAATAATAGGGGTCTCGAGTTAGTCTTTAACAACCGATTTGACGGACAATATTATTTTACGGCATCAAAAATTTCAGAGACAATACAAAGTTAGGTAATTATTAATTGAAAGTGAAATCCTATTTGAGCCGGTTGTCAACAAGTTGTTCTGACTGTTAAAATTAATGTAAAGAGGATCGCACGTTGGTGACAGTATTATGCGCGGCGCGTCGCGCTGGCCCGACCTCATGAAATATGATTTTTAATAATAAGTTGACACGCTCGATGATTATAAGATAAGCCCCCACTTTGCATTCCGAAGGGGCTCCTTGTTTTTCGTCGCAGCCCTCTCGCTGTAATCCGGTAGAGCCTACGCCCGCCGCCTGAGCCCGCTCGAGGCGCGCCTAATGTTATCTCCATACTCAATTATAACTGCGCTTTCGCTGTCAGCATGTATTGTTCACAACATGTACCTACATCGGAGATTACGGGAAGATTTCCGAGATTAAATATTTCTCGTGTCAAAAGTAACTGAATTTATTCATTAAAAATTAATACTTAAATTATTAATTTATTATTTTCAAATTAAATTGTTAATTTGAAAATAAGATACGACAGTGAACAATTTTCGGAAAAAAGTTATTAGTGGCCCCAACAAAATCAGGGGTAAGCAAGCACATTTGAAAAGGACCTAACTAAATATTACGAGAAACAATCACGATCCGACAAATCAAATTAAACTATCTTATTAAATCACTAGGTACTTATCTAAAAAAGGATACTCATCTAATTTTTTTGGAGTATCCAGCCATTTAATTTAGCGAGAAAAACCGACCATGACGTTTCAAAATTTCTGACATATCTTTTAATAGTAGAGGTGAAACTTTTTGGAAAGTAAATGTTTTGCATATTACTTATCTAAGGACTGATTTTTCAATACTCAGATAACTTTTAACCGAAGAATAAATAAGTATGGCTGTTTGACAGTTTTTGTATAGGCAATACGTCAAGCTGTCATACTTATTCTTCGCATATACTTATCTGACTGTTCAAAATCAGCTCTTAGGGCTATTTTTTCCAACGCCAGATAATTTTATCCGTGGAATAACTTTGAATTTTTGACAGTTCTTCCATACAAAATCTGTCAGACGTCACTTTTATTCCACGAATAAGAATTATCTGTCGAATAAAAAATCAGCCCTTAATCCCTATCGAGAACGATGCATACTTGTATTATATTACGTGCCTGCATTCAGTAGCCTCAAATCAACATTACAGTCCAATTTCCTGCATTCAATAGCCTCATTATAATCCAATCTAAGGTGAAACGCACTGCCATCATGAAAGACCACAATTTAGATAGCTTGGTCACTTAATACACTGGCCACCCACACATTGTACTCAATGTATCGGTTTGTGGGCAGTACATTGAGTTGTGTACCGGTGTGTTGTTTAGTTGTGTAGTACCGACGGGAGGCCCAAATCCGCTCGGCGTGTTATTAACTTCCGTGCAGCATGGAGACCGGAAATCGACGCTGGAGTAGATCCGCTCAAGACACACAGTCTGAACCACCCCTAACATTCACGTATCAACTACATTAGGCTCTTATCTGATAACGGTGGAACCCTACCTTAATACTCAAGTATGTTCGACATGTAATTCCCGTGATCACTTTGATATTTCAATTTGGACAGCGTATTAATTTTTCAAATTAAAATGTATGGGTTCTATGGAAGCAATCAAATTAAATGTTCCGGTTATTTGAATTCGGGGAAAAGTAAATGTTTGATTTTCTGGTTATCGATAAAATTTGTTTTAGCTCGCGGATATTAATATTAATGGTTGAATTTGATATTAAATTAGTGAATAATTCGGGTATAAATGTGCGTTTAAGCCTACTTTTTAGAACTGAACTTTCTAAAAATCTTGAACAGTTTCTAAACATTTGAACGTCACTTTGCGGTCAATCACAAGTTGGTCCCTGTGTCCACAAATCACAAGGACGTAATGTGCCAGTGACGCATCCCCCCGGGCCGGCGGAAAATATTACACGCACCGCCGTCATTTGAATCGTCGCGGGACACATTTGACAAAACTTTGACGTAAGACGACACACGTCTTTTGGAACATTCCTTGCGTTAGAAAATTCTTTTAATATGTGTCTTTGGTATTGTAGAATAGTAATTTAAACGTTAACAAATACCAAATAATGTAATTTTTGTTTCGAAGTAGGATTGGAAATATTAGAATGCTCAAACAGCCGCTAAGCTGAAATGGGACTGGGCTGGCCACGTCTGCCGTATGCCCAATAAACTGTGGTCCAAAAGAACCACCACGTGGAGCCCTGACTCAGCTAGAAGGCGTCGCGGCGGATCCTGTGGAAGATGGCGGGACGAGCTGGACAAAACAAACGACCAGTGTTCCACTTTAGCCTTGGATCGAAAGAGCTGGGAGTCATGGGGAGAGGCTTTTGCCCAGCAGTGGGATGATGCAGGCTAACAGTAACAGAATGCAAAGGGGACTTTTGCCAACGTGAAACTGTACCAAAATAGGCGTTGTTTATCCGTCTAGATCTTAGCTGGTTATAAAGATTGACATGTCTCTATAACCCTAACAATAACGTTGCACAAACTGACAAATACTTCCGGAAAATACTATTTTATCTTTCAGAAAATATAGCCGAATTTTCGTTATATGTGTTTCCGGTACAATCACAAAAAGCGTATAGGGACGTGATTTCCCCGCTTCGTCGTAAAGAAGCTTTCTCTTTTAGTTTAAAAAAAATAATAATAACTCCCGAACTGTGCAACGATGATAGAAAGTGTGTGTGTGAGATGTGAGTGAGGGATAGGGTGTGTGTGTGTGTGTGTGTAAGAGTCCCTTAGGCGGCCCGGCGACCCCGTGACCCGTCTGCTATTGTAACGTTGTCATGACTTACATGATGCTTATTTTATAATAAGACGTTATTTTCCCACTATTCAGCTGGGACTTACATAAATATTAGCGGGTACATTTTCTGGTGTTAAGTCTGACAGCTGCTGAGCTATTCTGTAAAAATCTCACCGTGAAAACTTAGCTGAAGTGAGCTGTCAATAACGTCAATACATCAGCTGGAATGACAGCTCACATAAAGCTCGCCTTATCTAAGTTTTCACTGTGAGATCTTTGCAGAATAGACCGGCTGGTCTGCCCTAATGTCGGTCTTGGGTTGTGGAGATCAGGTGAATATAATACTTGTAAAATATTAATATTTATCTGCATCTTATTAGACTGGAAGCTAACCTCAACCTACTTAGAAAAAAATCTAGGACGATAGTGAATTTCAGTTGGCAGAATTAGATACTGTCACTATAATTGAATATTACGAAGGTACCCTTTGACAAACAAATTACCCCACGCTTAACCCATACCCTAATTGCGTAGTACACTATCAATCTCAATCTGAATCATTTTGAAGGATATTGCTAATCCATTACTACATAATGTTCGAAAAATTTGTCTGCGCAACTACGTAAATAACGCAATGAATGTTGTCCGACTTATCACCAACAAGTATACCAATAACAGTGTGGAGCAGCGGAAAGTTAATATTGCTTTAGACAAACAGTTTATGTATGTGAAGCGGCCGCGCTGCGTGGCGAGTGCGTGGCGCCTGCGGGCCCTGACCGACATCAAAGTGCTCTCAACAAACACGCCCCTGCACTTGGTAAATAGGCTAGTTGCAAATTATCATATGACATTTGAGTATAGTCAACATCCAAAGGATGTGTATAATGACAAGAACTAATTTTATTGTCTACAATTTGTGTTCTTTACAAGCTTTTTACTAAATATATTCAAGCTTTTTAGTATGAAAGTATATATGGTACTTATAACAATTTTTTAGATTTTTTTCTCTTTCTGTACTGCATAACTATTATTTGAGGTTAGAGAAACAATTAGTAAAGAAACACATTATTGTTTTCCGACATACACGCGAACGAAGTCGCGGGCACAGCAAGTGTGTAATATATGTTTACACATTGATACAGTATTTAAAACAAAAAACGGTAGACCATTAAAAGAAGTCGGTTAATGAATCTTTTTGAGGCTGATTGTACATCAAAATACTGCAGTATATGGTTCACAGGTTTATTGACATTTCATTTATCTTCGTGACAAGTTACTCTGTCTTATTTTCTTGAAAGTTAAAAAAGCAGCAAACTACAGACTGTAATTTCTATAATTTTTCTAGTCTGTTAACAAAGAACATGGGGGAGCTTGAAATCAAAAGAGCTGTTTGGCAAGTGTTTGGAATATTGTTAGCTCTTCAGCTTCTTCTTAATAAAAATCTTAAATTCATTGACGCACAACCTAAACTGCGAAATTTTGCACAAGAGTTCTTTATATACCGAAAGTGAGAACTAAGGAAAGATTTTCGAAAATGTATCCCGAATACAGGAAGGAGTTAAATAGGGGATGAAAGTTTGTATGGTATGATATAAGAACAAGGATAGATTTCTTTAAAAAATATTGAGGGCTTAAAAGTAAAACAAACTCATTAATCAGTCTAATTTCAAGTGAGCCTTGATCTCAGGTAAGTCATGTTTAGGTACATGCTTTCATTATCTCTTCCGGAATGCAAATTAGGGTAGAGAAATGAATAAAATAATTGGCACGCGGTAACATTTCGGTATCGAATCTACAGGTTGGATTTTTGAGACTGGGCCGGGGTAGTAAAAGCAGGCAAACTTAACCGTTGTAGCCACAGGAAAACATTCTTTGGATTCATTCCCCAACTGTAACTATTGCTAGTTAATCCGAAAATTCGAAGACATGTGACATCCACCAACCCGCACTGGGCCCGCGTGGTGGATTATGGCTCACTGGATCTCACAGAGAGGAGGCCTGTGTCCCAGCAGTGTGAATATTATAGGCTGATTCTGATTATTATGAGTACAGTCAGCTAGAAAAACTTCTATTCTAACGTTTTATTTTTAAGATGCCATTAATAGATTTATTTTATATATTTCTGTCTAACATTATTTTCTTGCCCTATTCTCTTGGTAAGGAATTGTGAGGGTATTCGTTTGTAATACTTGCCTGTGTGAAGAGCCACGACGTGACGAGAGCCAGGCTGCTGTACTGTCCGTTGAACCGGTAGTGGTACGCGTAGAACGAGAAGTGGTACAGGTAGAAGAATCTGTTGATAATGGAAATATTCTGTTTAATATTGTTAAAATATATCAATAATAATACAGTACTGTGTTATTTATACCTCTACAAAAATATGATAAACAGGAAAATATCTTCCGACAAGGATTTTTGCAAGAAAATGTGTATGATTTTCTGATTGCTGTGTCCTTCGTTCTCATTTTAGGAATAAAATATCGTGCTCGATAAATTTAAGTATAAATACCTACTCAAAATGTTCCAACCCCGTAAAATGAGAAAACATTGTGAATTTGAAGTACTTTCTAGAGAAACTGTTGTAACAAGTATGTATTAGTTAGTTTTACATGTATCTATGTACGCAGAGACATAAAAGACGTTGAATTGAATATCCATTACGGGAGCACTAGAAGACAATAGCTAGGTAATATAAACAAGCTTGTAGTAGCAACCATCACATAAACTGTATTCTAGTGTTATCTCGTTACGGCCAATGTTGTATGGAAGCAAAATGTATCGATTCAGAAGGTTCACATACCTTCCACAGAACACGGGAAGACTTGTGAACACCGTGAAAATGTTCTCAATCAAAAACTAAACAAGCAGCAAACGCTAGTTTATAACATTAAAAAAAAAAAAAAAAAAACAATAAGGCACCCTTTACAAGAGAAAATCTGACACGCTATAAGGCAACCCTATCACCAAAACAAGAGCGCGAGCAAATCTTAAAATGGATACTAAACTATCAGTTTTAAGTTTTTTTTTAAAGAAGCTTGGACTAAGTACGTGCCAAACTTTCAAACTCAAACGCATTTAATTCAAATAAACCATTTACAGGCACTTTTGAATTGTTAAAATTAAATAGTCGGTCAGTTAGTCAGAAAGTTAAAGCTGCATTTACGCAGGGTGACCCTGAATATATGCAGGTAGTGTTGTAAAAGAACTGAGTCTTTTAGTCCTCATTTTGCGGCTATGAGTTCTTTTTGCAGAACTCACGACTAATTAGTCTTCTGAGTCCTGAGTCTTGAGTTCTTTTGAGTCTTTTCAGTTCTTTCAGCCCTAAAATTTTTATGAGTCGTTAGATTTATTCTAAGTCCTTTCGTTTTTTTTTCAGTCCTTTGAGCTCTTTGAGTCCTTTAAGTTCTTTCAAGTCTTTGGAGTCGTGAATTGTTGAAAAACTGCATAATGCAGGGACTATGTCCAAGCAATAAGAGTGCAAAAAGCCCGGTACAAAATACTTAAATGATCAATGACACACTAGTGTGTCATTGTCACACTAGTGTGTGGAGTTTTTTCTAGCATCAGCAGCTAGGGAAAACTGTGTTACACGGGGTCATTCATCCATCCATTATGGATCTCATAAAAAAATGAAAAAAAAAAATTGAATGTATAGTAGAATGTTTGCGAAAGAATTTTTATCATGTAGTGCGGAAGTCTTAACTCCGTAGCACGTAACATTTTTAAACTACACACATTGCAGAGAGGTGTAAAGTCAGACCATATAAGTGATACTTCTTTATCTTTTATTCAGTGGCCTGGCGTCGAGTCAAGCAACAAGTATACGTGAAGCATCGTCGCAGTGGGCGAGCATCATTAGGAGCTTATTGAAACACAAGACGCCATCTTTGATTATAAGTTCCTATGTACGGCGCTCGTGCGAATTTTAACTGTTGGTTTTTTTTTTTTTTGTTAATGGATATATGTCGAGGTATTTTTGTGAGGGATATAAATAGATTTCTCTTTATCAACATTTATGCTGAAGCGTCGCAGTGGGAGCATCATTAGGAGGTTATTGGATCACAAGTTTTATTCCTTAGTTTCGGCCGAAATTACGGGCGTTTCCTACTCCGTAATAATATTAGTTCGGCGAACTAAGAATGAATGACAACACAATTTGACAGCTGTCCCTACGCCCAATGTATTTCGGCCTGCCTGAAAAATTTAATTTGACACTTGTTTTGACGGATCAGCTTCTCTCAGACGGGCCCATAACTTCGTTGTCGGACTTAGAGAGTAGACCCCCTGCACTATGGAAAATGGTAGAACAAGCGCATTTCAAAAATGCTTTTTACGAATATCATAATTTGGCTAATATGGCTATTTTATCAGGTTTTCTAATAGTCAAATTATAATATGCATTAGGATTTTTTCACTTAATGCGCGAAATTATTATTTTTTTCATAGATAGTAATACATAGAAGACAGAAGTGCCAAACTCAAGTCTTTCCGTATACATGTTTCAATACCATATTGTGAAAAAAATACTTGGTACAGATATGCAGTATTATACATTTTTAGAAAGGTTATTTTATGCTTTTTGCGATACAGCTTAATGATTTTAAAAGTAAAGAAAAATATTTCAGTAATTACTTAAAAAGTGACATACCTTATTTTTCACTTATATTTCTTTTCGTCGAAGGTTTTCAATGTTACCCACGTCTGCCCAAGCGCTACTTTTTGTGTTGACTAGTAGTCTAACTATTCATAAATAGAATGCAAAAAAAATCAGCTGCGGATATTTTGCGGTTTTAGAAGATATGAGAAAAAAACTGATAAAAGTCAGAACCCGAAAATTGGTCGGGATCTGTTATTTGGCAAAATCTGGTACCTTCATCTGTCCGTTTTTGCAGACCTATTTCTATTGAGTTTTGTAGGAAACTCCAGAAAAAACCAAGGCAGTTGTCGATGATTTAAACAAACAAATTAGGGCTGCACAAGCATCACTTATAAACAAAGATGGTGTTGTAGTAAATGTGAAGCATGAACTATTTCTAAAGATGATCGATGGAAAGGTGGCTCAGGTCCTTACAGAACGGCTAATGAATGACCTATCGAAAGTAACTGCCAGACCTGAAAACGAAAACGCCTAACCAATACGGATTGTCCACCTTACACGCCTGGATTCCCTGCATGGAAATAATGATATTGCATATTTCCTATAATCTTTCGTTTAAGACTTGGTCTGCTTCAGCTGAAGAAAATAAGAGATTAAAAAAAGAAAAGAAAGAAGTTGTTCAAAAACGTTTCAGGGAGGAGTTGGGGTTAATCGTCGACAAACCTCGGCAAGTTAGCGGGAATACGAACGATGGCAATACCGCACGAAGATTCTTCTATAATAGCACTTGCTCATCGGAAATAACAGGTGTAGATGAGGCATTGATTAAACGCCTATACATTACTTGCAAGTTCTTTCTTATGGAATCATGATCGATCCTGAAAAATTTGGGGAATATGCAATAGAAACTGCAAGAATCTATGTAAGTAATTACTATTGGTATTATATGCCATCCTCCGTCCATAAAATACTCATACACGGAGAAAACGTTATCAAACATTTTGCGGTGCTTCCTATTGGACAGCTATCGGAAGACGCACAAGAGTCTCGCAACAAAGACTACAGAAACATACGACTTCATCATGCTAGAAAATGTTCCCGATCTGCTACAAATGAAGATATCTTTAAAACGCTTTTATACACGTCAGATCCATATATAACAAGTTTGAGAAAACCGTACGTAAGAAATGTGAAAGATCTTGAAGAAGAGGCACTAAGTCTTTTAAACGTGGCACCTGAAAGTGAACCACATTTACTGACCCTGATCCTAAAGTGGTATAAGTTAAAAATAATATTTATATTTAGTTATTTATTACTCATATTTGTACCTAGCTACATCATTCCCTGAAGCCAGAGTATAGGATGTACCTATTAGTAATATGATTTTAATTTAGCAAATTGTTTTCATATATTTATATATTTTGTTTACTTTGCTTGTTGTAATTAACCATAGTTTAATCTTTTTAGTCATTATAAACTTGTATTCCACTTGAAATAAATTTTTAACTATTTTTTTTCGTGATTTTTTCCCATTTCTTTCATTCTATGCAAAAAAACATACATAGATATACAAGAAAACACTATAAACTACACATCATTCGAATCTCCAAACCTTACTGCATATTTGTGCCAAATTTCATCACGATACGACAAAAATTCATGAAGTTACAGATTTTTGATTCGATACCGACCTATATTTTCCATAGTGCCCTGGTACAAATTTTAAATGTTGATGCGTGAACGTGCGGAGGTGTTTTTTTGAGGAAGAGAAAGATTTCTCTTTAACAACATTTTTAGTTTAGATACTATGCGATTCAGGTTTCATCAAAAGATAGGTAAAATATTGGCGATGTGCTATTAAGAACGACTATCACACTGAACAAAGATGTTTTATCATTGTTAAAAGCAGCGTTTAAAAGTCCTTTCGCTGAAATTATTACCTGCTTTAATAAAGTATCATCGAGGAATATTTCCCAGAAGGAGCGCAAAGTTATTTAAGAAATTGCGATAGTAGGTGCAATATAATAATAATAAAGTATCTCCTTATTTTATGTCTTAAAAACCAACCTTGATACAGCGATAATTCTTCAACAATAATAAAAAATCAAAAGAACATTAAAATTCCAATCCATTCCTTTAAAAAAAGTCAGGGGCCCCAAACATTTCAAGAATGCAACTCGACATCCAGCCGACAATACTTTACACAAGCGTTCGAGCCAATCGTATATTTCCCTTGTATAGATGCCATTAGATTCGTTATCTGCTTATTTCGGTGGATAAATTTCCAATGTACGACAAGGGCGACAAACGGGCCCCGGAAAAGGGGAAATGTCACCTCGTTATCTGAAAAGGTTGCAATTTTATTTGAAATCGATATTCACTGAGATATACATTTTTCTTCTATTGTGTTCGAGTGTGAAGACATGCTTTTTGTATACGTCTACACTCTACACGATGCTCTTTGAGATGTGCTTCTTATGAACTGCGTCTTATTGCGATGGTGCATATAAGGAGGGAAGTAATAAGCATCGAGACACGTAATGATTTAAAAGAGATATGAGGAACATATACTTAGTTTGTCTAGTTATATTTCTATGCTTAGATATTAGTTTTCTATTCGTCTTTCTTTTTCACTGGCATTTGGTAATACCAAATAGTTTTTTCTTTTTAAATTGTTTAATAGCCGTGATGGTGGTAGTTAATAAAATAGACGGACTATCTACCAGCGTATGAAAGAAACCATAAAAAGTAACTGATGGTATGGTATTGAGTTCCCTAAGCTGTGTTTTCGGCCATACTGTGCGATCTTAACACACAGACAGGCCATGCCAATAAAATAAAAAAATAAAAACACAAAATCAAATTGATCATTACCTACTACTCAATTGAAAAAAAAAAACATCACTTACTAATGTATTCTAAAACAACTGCACATTTAAACGTTCGACGTAGCAAAACAGGGAGGATACGATTAACATGGTAATACGAGCAGAAGGCGCTAATTAGTAGTTTGAGGTAAATCCCGCGCGCACGAACAAGCACTGCCTCGTGTATCGTGCTCACCTTGTTGCTAATGCTCATGTTAGTGATACAGCTCATGTAAATGAAGAATCGATGGTATTAGAGTACTTTCGAAGTATTTTATGAAGAAACTTTATGTAAGATAGTTCAAGTTAGTTGGTGTGATTATAATCTAGATTGTAACGTAATTTTCAGGTGCTTGTTTTAAATAAACTGTGGTCTATGAATAGGCCAATTTAGTAAGCTAATGATAACAATGTACCAACTAAGGGCCGGTTTTTTGATCCGATTGTTAAAAATATTGTTGGTTTATCTAATGGTCACTAATGGTTATTTTTTTTTAACTAATAGTTAATTATTTGACCATTAGCAACGATATAATATCTTTAGATAAACTAAAAATTTATCAAAAAACACATTTTGCAAAATTTTTACCATTAGTTAACTCAACCAATTGTTAAAAATAGTTTTTAACAATTGAGAGCAATTGGCCCTAAGCGTATAAGCTTTAAAACTAACAAGGTATTATAAAAACGGTCTCTCTTGTTATATTTCGTTTTTGATAACGATAAAACGTTATCATTTTATGTAACACCCCAAATATCACTAAAATTACATCGAACGATCACCCATAAAACAACACCAAAAACAAATTGAAACCAATATAAAATCAGAGGTAAAAACACAAAAGGAGACACTAAAATTGGAATTCAATAAAATGTTGTTTGAAAAAACATCTGTTTCGCAGACAAAGAGCAACGCGTCGATTAAGTTCTTAAGTAACAATTTCAGCTACAGATCGTTCCCGGAATAATTTAAAGAGGGGATGGGACTGGTCCTCCGAAGTCCAGCTAAGCTCTGTAGGCGTCGGCTCTTTGAGCGACATCAAACGACGCGAGATTACCAACGCATTAAACATACATGCTAGAAGAAACAAGCGGCGTTTTCTTAATGTTTTTTCTTCCATAAATATTTTATCGCCTCTTTAATGGAAAATGTAAATGATGTCTTGACATGGACGTGTGACTTTTTTGTACGGTTCCTTTCAGCTGATTGATTAGGTTGCACAGCCCTGAAATAATGTTTTTGATTGAGGTCTCAATCAAACCCTTTTCCTTCTCCACTAAAATCCAATTTGAGAAGAATAGGAGATTACAATTAGCATGGAAATCTAAGCTCCTAAATATAGGACAAGAAAGCGAAAAAAGAGATACCTTCACAGGTAAATCATTCAACATAGACGTCATCAAATTAAATATGTCGTATCCTCTTCTGCCTGTACAAGTGAGCCGTCAGTCGTGACGCCGCCGACTGATAGGCTGTATAAAACACCAAGAGTAGAATGCCCATTTACAATTATCCTTATTACACGAAAATTATTCAGAAGCCCGATAGGAGCGGGGCGAAACTGAATCTTGTTGAACTAACTCAGTGCGAAATCACTTTCGCCTCGGCCTTTGATCTCGACTGCGCCAAAGGAATGTTATTCAGTAAAAACATGCAAATTCGATAAGGTATAACACAATATTATGGAGAGCGGCTGCCGGCGCGACGCTCTTTACAATACTTGGCGAGCATCGAGAAATGCTTTGAATATTATTTATCAGATCAGGAATCTTGGGGTCCCGATTAATTTTGGGTTAATTTTCTTGATCCTATTGGCGTAATAAAAATTGGTACCGAATATTAAGTAGGTAGCTGTAGGTTTGATTGAGTAGGTTGTAGCATCAATAACCTTCTAAAAATACTACAGATTTAACATAATTATCTATAATCAGTTAATCCCAATTAAAAAAAAAACATATTACTTAGACAACCAACGCCGAAGGACTACGTAAGTAAGAAAAAATACTTTTGTGTAAAATTATGCTCTTTTTTGAATATTTCATCACTGAAGCTCAACTTCTAATGGCGCTCAGAAAAATATGAAAGGATGCTCCCAATTAGGTTATACACTGTTCCTTTTAACGTAAATTGCCTCATCTCAATCTTAAATCAATGTTCTCCCTGTATATTATGATAATAGGGTTTTTTAACGCCGCTCAATTTAATAGAATAATACTAATAATAGAATTTCAGAAAATGTTTGTAGTTGCTAAATGAAGTTAGGGACAATTTAGTGGATGTTATGACGCACGTTGAGAAGTTCGTCAATATGGAACAGAAGGACTGGATGTATGGGGCGCTGGCGTGTGGGGTTTGGGTTGACCGCAGGAATCCGCAACCCCGGCAGGGTGCGGCACTAACGAAATGAAATTCCGCTGACATTCCGCGCGACGGCTGTGTTCGCGACTATGACCACTGACTGCTGACAATACCAACTTTCCAATAATTCCATGCCGTCGGTACGAAAAAGGCCCCAAGTTTATTAATAACAGAGGAACGCACGCCGCTCCGATTGTTAAACAGGAATGTGTGTATTCAAATGCGCTGGTAATTATGCTGCATCTATTGTCGGATGTTCAAGTTCATTTCAAAGCATTTTCAATCCATGTGACATGAAATCGTATCGAATACTGAAAGCCTGTCTGATTTATGAGAAAAATTAGTAATATTAGGTTGGGGAAAAAGTCTTTTCGCATTATAGTATGTATAAACTTGTAATAAAATCTCTTTGGATATACTATTTGTATCTTTCTGGTTTTGGTATCATTGAAAGTTCAAATTTTAAAGACCATAATTCCAAATTCAAATGAGGAAAATGTGTGATTTTTATTTGTTTTTCGTACTGTCAAGATGAGTGAATCTAATGAAGAAACTCGATACATTTTAAAATTTTACTACAAAAAAGGTAAAAATGCAACGCAAGCCGCGAAAAAAATTTGCGATGTTTATGGACCTAGTGCAGTGTCTGTGAGAGTAGCACAAATTTGGTTTAAGCGTTTTCAATCCGGAAATTTTGATGTCAAAGATGCACGTCGCTCTGGTCGGATAAAATGGATGCCATTTTTTAAAAAGTGGAGCAAGATCGGCATATCAGTAGTTACGACGTAGCTTAAGAACTGGGAATTAACCACAAAACAGTTTTGGCGCATTTGAAAAAAACTGGGTAGGTACACAAAAAAGCTCGGTATTTGGGTACCTCACGAGCTCACTGAAAGAAACCTAATGAACCGTGTACTAATTTGTGATTCTTTATTACATCGTAATGAAACCGAACCATTTTTGAAGAAGCTGATAACTGGTGATGAAAAGTGGATCACGTACGACAAGAACATGCGAAAAAGGTCGTGGTCTAACGCCGGTCAGGCTTCACAGACTGTGGCGAAACCCGGGTTAATTCGCAACAAGATGATGCTGTGTGTGTGGTGGGATTGGAAGAGCATTATTCATTATGAGCTGTTACCACCAGGCAGGACCATCGATTCTGAACTCTACTGCGAACAACTAATGAGATTAAAGCAAGAAGTTGAGAGAAAGCGGCCGGAATTAATCAACAGAAGGGGTGTGGTTTTTCATCATGATAACGCTAGACCTCACACATCTTTAGCCACTCAGCAAAAATTAAGAGAGTTTGGCTGGGAGGTGTTAATGCATCCGCCGTATAGTCCTGACCTTGCACCTTCAGATTTCCACCTGTTTCGATCTCTTCAGAATTCTTTAGGCAGTGTCAGGTTAATATCACCTGGTGGGTGCCTGAACATGGATGGCGCCGCCGTGGTTGGCCCAGAAAGCGGTGGCGGTGGCGAAATATGACCTGGACGCGTACTGCCTAGGTCGAGGTGGCGCGGGAAAAGAGTTACTGGAATGACTAGAAAGAGACCTTTGCCCAGCAGTGGGACAGTATGGGCAAAACAAAAAACTATTGTGCGCTTGATTAACGAGGAATGTCGCGTTTAATCTGCAACAAAACACAGCCGCAAGGGACGTATGAACATGTTGTCAATATTTAGTTCATTCATACATACATATATTACAAAAAGTTGTATTATGAGTCTGAAAACGAAAACTAAAATAATATTTTGTAAAAATGGCACCTCACAAAGATCACCAATAACCTAAACAGTCTAAACTCTAATAGCTACAAAGTCTATTAGAGAGTTTAGCTCCATGAATATGTAGTGTATGAAATTAGAATGTCGATATGGGTAAAGGAGCAAGTTGGTGTCGATGCTAATCGGAGGCAGAAGTTGCGATCGGCCCCGACAAATGCGGTTCGACACACAAACTTGGTCTAGTCGCAGTTTCACGACGATATGTCGAGGTATACTTGTGTTCGCTGAGAATGCGGCTTTAATATAGCCAATTTGGAGGGTATTTGATGATTGACAGCTCATGTTGAACGGGCATTCTATACTTTTTGTGCTATATAATGGATAGTAACCCTATTCCATTCCTATAACGATCTACAAATATTGAGCAGGCATTTCTGCGGCCGTGCTTATCATAAAAAAAAAACTTATCTATATTTATATAAAATTGAAAGTCCTGACTGACTGACTGATACATCAACGCACAGCCTAAACCGCTGGTCCAGAGACATGAAATTTGGAGGGTGTGTTCTTCGTGAAGAGTAGGTATCCAATAAGAAAGGGTTTTTTGAAATTTCACCGCGAAGAGGGTGAAATGATTTTGTTTGTATGGGAATTCTTATTCCTTGAGTTAATAAACTTGAAACTTGGTACCAATACTAATCTAAGTAAATTATGAAGTTTGCCATTTTATGTTTTTCTAAACAACCCCCTAAAAGGGGATTGGGGGGTTTCAAACTTTGTATGGAAGAATTTTAGCGCGCGGCCCCATTAACTCGAAATTCCGTATTTATACCTAGGATCGAAAGTAAAGAATAATGTGTATCAGGGTTTTTCGAAAATTACACCTGACGGGCTGAAAAGGGGTAGTCAATTTTACTGCATGGCTTGATTAACTTGAAAACTAGTATAAATAATCTTTGAGTCAAGTTATGAATAAATCACAAACGATTTTGAATTCCACTCCTGTGGGGGTGAAAAGCGGGGGATACAGTTTATATGAATAATCTTCTTCATTAGGTTAATAAACTTGAAACTTTTCAAGAATACACGCCTGAGTAAGTAATAAAGTTTATCATTATAAGTTTTTAAAACCTACCCCTCAGAGGGGGATATAGGGGTATTGAAGTTTGTGTGGAAGAATTTGAATGCGCGGTCCGATTAGTTCGAAACTCAGTGTTTATACTTAAGACCAAAAATAAAGAATAACATGTATCAGGATTTTTCGAAAATCTACCCCTAACGGGTTGAAAAGGGGCTTGATTAACTCGAAAATTAGTTGACAGAAAAGAATTAAAAGTTATTATGTAAAGTTGTCGAAAATTGACCCCTAACGGGGTCAAAAGGGGTAATTCGATTTTTAAGGGGAGGATTTGAACTTGAAACTGTATGTTACGTTTTCACACCTAAACCACTGAACTTCTGATTTGGCAAAGAGATAGATGGCATCCTGGGGAAGGACATACTTTTTATCCTGGTAGCACGTCCCCGTAGGAGAATTCCCAACATCCACGCGGGCGAAGCCGCGGGCAGAAGCTAGTCTCAATTATAATGTGACTGGTTAATTGATGGAAGTTTCTCATTTTACCGACTTCGATTATCTTTAACCCATACATGGCGCTCTTTGCAACACATAAGAATGGTGTGTTTTCCAGATGAAGTATTTAATGAGGACATAATTATGTCATTAGGTACTCGTATGTAATAGAAAAAGAAAGAAAATAAGTTTATTTGCAGTAAACATGATGCAGAGGAAGAACAAAAACACAAAAAAATAACAAGTTGGGGAAAAAATATGCGTCACATCCACGCAAAACGGCCATCGCTCAGCATAATGATAAGACCCTATGCGAGACAGAGCCCCAGCGCTAGTTTTCAGTGACACCCGGCGTTGACGCGATGACGTCAACCGGTGTAGCATACAATTAGAATAAAAAACAACAATCAAAATAAGAAATAAAATAAATATACCTAGTTCTAAATGATTGTATAAACATGATATTTATAAAACGGTAACGGGTAAATGTAAAAGGGGTGGTAAATGGTAAAGGCATGGCGGTTATGTCTATACATAAATACCTTCATATCACCAATACACATTCACAATACCATCTATTTGCCAAACTGAGCACAAGTCATGGCCACACAGGCGGGATGGCTCGACTTGTCGCAAGGAAGCCACACCACGACAAAGATGCCAACTTGGACGGCAGCTACCTACTTCTATTTAGTCGAGTTTCGCAGGCACAACTTCCAGCCTCCATTCAGAGTTGCTAAGGGTTGCCAACTCCAACATATTGTAAAATTTCATTCCGTATATCTACGACTTCTTACGCAAGAAATTGTAAAGTTTTTTCTATTGTTCTAAAAATGTTTTTTTAAACAATACTCAATGGTAACGGTCCTTCGAAAGTTTCGCAATTTGCAAGAGGGTTATTGCGTAGTTCTTTTAATTTATAAAAACATACTTTTTATTGCTTCGTTTAGAAACGAAGAAAGTTTTTTTGCTTTTGTAAACGAATGTTAGCCAACGTGAGGCCGTTAGGGGAATTATTCTGAATATTGCGATACGTAATAGAAAATATAACATTAACGCAATAACTTTCTGCGTAGTTTGTACTTTATAATGCTTCGTTTAGAAACGACGGTTCTTTTTTTTTATATTGTAAATGTTAGCCAACGTGACGCCGTAAAAGGGTTTAATTTTAAATTTTCAAAACAAAGTCTGCGCAAGAACCGGGTTGCGTAGTTCTTTAGCTTGTCACAAGTTACAATCATACTTTTTATTGCTTCGTTTAGAAAAGAAGAAAAAATGTTCTGCTAAAGCCTAAACGCATGTTTATAAGGACATAAAGGAGTATTATTCAAAATGTTCAATGGGACACGCAACCTTATTGCGAAGTGCTTTAACTTTTACAAAAATACTTTATAACGCTTCGTTTTGATAAGAAGGAAAAGTTTTTGCTGTCGAGACAAATGTTAGCCATCTTGAGGCATTATTTTGACTGTCCATAACTTACAATCAAATATAAAATTAATTAGAATTTTTATAACAACGGACTACGTACCTACGTATGCGATGAAGTTGTAGTTCCATTGTAGTTCTTTTATGTCCAAAATAAGCAATTAAATTAATAAATCTATATTTACTATACTCCCTTATACAGGTTATTCTATAACCTAGCTGGGAATGCAGCACCTCAGCACCATTTCAGTTGTAGTTTTAGTACAGTAATTTGTCAACCCTGTAAATTATCATGTACTACAATGCCGTTTTGATGAATAAACAATTTATTATTATCAAAAAATAATTTGCTACGATTTATCGTAGACCGACGTAAAGGTCTACCGCAACTTCGTAGCGTCGTAGCACCGTAGCTCCGTAGAGGTCTCGTAGCGCTTGGTCACGTGCGCAGCAATCACGAAACGTTTTTACCGCATTTCCGTTTTTTGAACTGCTCACGTGTTCAACAATTGCGTCGCAAATTTTTAAAGCGAAGCTTTTAAATTTCTGAATTTACAAAGTTATATGGAAGCATAAATGTTTTTTTTATAGTACGGGAAAAACGGGTAAAATATGAGTGAGTTGGTAAAATGATCGACAGTTTACTAACACCTGTGTCGTGATATTGGACCAAGATCGAGTACAGTGAACTAGATTAGGGTAACACGTTCAGTCTGAGAGTGGACGTGTCAAGTCGAGACTGTTTGTTTGCGAGGCGTGTGTCGGTGGTGTTATTAAATTCCCGTCTTTTTTCCCTAATCTCGTTGTCGACACGCCCCGCGGGCCCTCATCGGAAATGGCATTATTTCCCGGCCTGAGGAGCCCGAAGCGTCCCACTACGGACACCGGATACCACCCGCTAGCAGTACGCACGTCCACCCCGAAAACTCCGTTGTTCGAGTGAAATTTTCAGCTATTTCCTCCGACATCCGTTTTTACATTACTTTGTCGTAGATGTCTGAGTTTTAAAATCAACGTCACTGACTTTCGGTTCTTCATGTCCAATTGAATTTTAATTACTTTAATAGTTTACTATGTGATTTTTATTACAGATATAAATAGTATAAAATGCAAGCAGCAAACCATGGCACTTTGTCTCTGCTTGGTTTTAACATTCACACACACACACTCTCGTGTGTTTGGTCTTTATTGGCAAAAAAACTTAAAAAAAAAAAAAAAAAAACAACCGACTTCCAAAAAAAAACCACTACAAAGAACAAAATCACTTTAATTTCGGAAGTCGGTGTCGCTGGTTTCGCATTTTCGTTTTTTGACACCGACTTCCGAAATTAAAGTTATTTTTTTCTTTTTTCTTTCCAAATTTGTGTGGGGTAGGTACAACTAAAAAGTGAAAAATAAAAACTTTTTTACAAAAAAAAAACCGATTTCCCAAAAATAAAACCACTACTTTTATTTTTGGGAAGTCGGTTTTTTTTTGTATAAAAGTTTTTATTTTTCACTTTATAGTTGTAGGTACCTACCCCACACAAATTTGGATATACTTATAAGATTAGAGGTACCCCAATAACAACTTTGACAGAAATGACGGTGTACCGTGGTATACTGAACACATCTGCGTAGGTACCCCTTTAGAGGGTACAGGCGTGACGTTATGTTGTGTGATTGCATAAACAATACATACATACCTAAGCGATAGCAGCAATAGCCGTTGATTTGCTGGCATTTATTGAAGAGTTCCGTTGTCTGTCTCCGAAACTCATCCTCAGATCTTGTCGAAATTTTAATGGGACCATTTGGGAAGTATACCCCTTTCCAACAAAAAAAAGAAAAAAAAATACAAACATCCGAATTGAGAACCTCCTCCTTTTTTAGAAGTCGGTTAAAAAGAACCAATTTTAATAAGGGTAGAAACATTATTGTCATACATCCTATAAGATTTTATATAAAATGTTATATAATGACAACCTTATTATGAGTATGACTGTAATATAAATAACATGTAAACAAAATCTTGAACAAATAATCCGTATGAAATAATTTAATCTTATTAGAGGTCTCATTAGGAGCGCCGACATAAGTCACTCGCTAATGAAACGGAATACAATCCTTGTTTACTTTCACCGCCGAAGGTATTGTTAGCGCTGGTTTACGCTGCCCAGCGGTTATCATAATATTTTCTATTGCCCTAGGTATTTTGTTTCCACCCACATTTGATATTCATGGAAATAAAAACAAATCAAAGGTCTATATTAAATTAATAAGGTAAACCACATTGGTTCAGTATCGGCTACACGTATACATACGTACGTAACGTGTGCTGGTAATAACAATGGCTCCTCTTGGACAGGTCTCGATTTCACCCTGCTGGCTATTTTTCTGTCTTTTGTTTTGCTATTCTCCAGAGATAAACGACAATATCTCATTATTTTCTTGTGTTAATGTTACTTTGTTTATTTTACGCGTGGCAACATTGAAATTATACAGGGTGAAATATTTCAAGCCGTTTTTGTTTCTAGATACTTCCACAGCATTTAATAATTCACGTCGCTTTTTTAAGAGAACATCTCTATTTCATTTTGCCGACTGTATAACTTATTACACTTGAAAAATTATATTTGAATAAACTGCTCAAAAGTACTTCATATTAGAACACAGGCTTATAAAACACAACAGACAAATCTGAATGAGACAAATGTCCAATGAAACAATCAGAGGGAGCTCTTACAAAACTCTGACACAAAACAAGGTATTAAATGTTCTTAAAAAAAATAAAAATAAACATAACATCTGGAACATATTCCCGGTTCTCACGTTCCCGATATTTGTCGCTTGTCGCCTGGCGACGGCATTGTATGGAAAGGAGGCGACACCTGTGAAGGCTTATAAGGACTATGGTCCGCTTCCATTGTGCCACAACACCCAACATATAACTTCTTCCAACTCTTATTGTGAGACACACTTATATCTGTTTCAAATTTAGTAAGTAGCTTCCAGTTCTGAATTGTTCGGAAAAAGAAAAATACTATTATTTTTATGGTTACCTACGTGTTATATAAATAAGTATAAAATAAGTTACGTACTTTTATTGCAACGTAAAGGTGTTCTGAGGACGATAGAACAAACGAAAAGGTCGTACCCACATTTTTATATCAAATCACCAGCAACATTCTAAAAAAGCAATTTGTAAGTACGACTGCGCTTTTTCTCAAGAATATTGCACTTCAGGCTTCTTACGATGATGATGAAGCATTGCTTACGCTGTTCTATTTCACAACTATAGTGCTTTCGTCGAGCGGTGCATTGTTATTTCTTAGTAAAGTGCTGAAATATTGCGGCGGCGCGGTTCGGAAGCGGAACAATGGCGCTACGAAACTGATCTTTACCGCAACCACTTTAAGGAGACCGAGAAACTCTCGTTTAGGGTTTAGTTTTTGGCTGGGTGGCGGCGTTTTTCTGAAATGTACCTTAGGGTGCCGGGAATAGAAGTGGTTTTGTGGTAAAGGACGAAGTAGCCGCAGGTGCTGGCAATCCCGCAGCCACGGGTTGAATCACGCCTGTTGCACAGCGCCGCATATATCTTAGCTCACTCAGCGCGTCACACCTCGTTGCTCTTTTTTATACACTTAGTACTTCATACAATGTTACTTTAAAAATATTGCTTGGCGTGTACTCGTGTATCTTCGTTGTAGGTAGGGACCAGGCATGAATCAATACATTGGCTATTTAAGGTTTTCTAGGACATCTACTTACACGTTCAGGGGATAACAATGACAAGGCTCGCCGAGACATGAAGTGTGACAGTCCATTAAGTTCTCATTGTCACACACTGGCGGACAATGGACGTCGAAAGGCTTGACGTTTTGTTTTCTAGTAACACGACACTGATTCAGTAAAGAAAAGATAAGCAGCTAATGGTACATTGAGATACGATGCGTAGGATGAATGCGTCAGGATGCAGCGCTAACAAAGAGGAAAATCTAATGCGTCTTTAATGAAGTAAAGAGTTCTGAGAAAATATTTATTGAATGAGCCGGCACATAGATGCAAACAGCGTGTAAGTGTAGCATCATATATCACATAAAGAGCTCTTAGAAGCTTCTAAGGTAAAAGATAGCATCTCAAAGTAACTGCACTCAATTCGATTTGGTTGCGTCTTGTTTAAACATCTCGACGGAAAGCGCCAAACATATCAGTTACCGAGACTAGGCTGCGCACCTCCGCGTCTTATTTGTGGCGCAAATACGAGGGTGGAAGGGTAAAGTAAAAAATGGAGAAACGCGTCCCGAATAAACACAAGAGAAATAACGACATCAAACAATAATTGAAATCATAGGTCGCGGCGGGAGGAGGCTGATGCCGCAGCGTCGCATGCGTGCCACGACATACATATACTCACATAACTATACTGTAAGCAGCAGGACGTGTCTACGTCTTGATACTTTTCATTTTTATAAAAAGTTCCTTTCGAAATGAAAAAGAAGATTACGTTATTTATTTTTTAGCGCGTCGATAACCAAGTTATCATTTATAAACCGGCGTTAGTGCCTCACTAACGAATCCATCATAATCCTATTAACCAGCTGGTAAACAAGATTTTCCTCCACAATTAGTATCTCGTCCATCAATTTCTTAACATAAAATCTTGAATTTAATCCGCTTTGTTACTAATAGTTAAAGCCGATCTAATTTCTGCGAATTAATTTATCCTTGTGAAACTTTTGTAGTCAAACCGTCATTAGATAATAGGCAACATTTCGCGGGACATACACATCGTGGCTATTAATCTCGACAAATCGAATAAAAAGGTTAATAGAGGCTCGCTGGAAGGGGAAGGAAAGATTGCTTCTGTCCTCAATGGGAGAGGCGAGCCCTCTGCAGCCGCGATACCATTATTAGTGAGTTAACTCAATTTGGGGCATATTGTTTGAGAGGAGCTTAATAACAGAGGCGAGAGGACCTGGGACATCGTCATGACTATACCCTTGATCCGCCGCTAACCATATCCGACATAAGACTTGTCGCAACATGTTTGTAAGGGAAACTATGACCAGCCGTTTTGATACTATGGTAAATTAATTGCCAGTATTAAAAACTTGGTAGCAGAGTTTGATAGCTTGAGTAATTAGCTTTAACACTGAGGTCTGAGGTGTATGTAAAACTACTTATAATCAGTTTATATACAGGATAGTTAAAAGGTTTCGTGTTTCGATCTAAATGTGTAGGTATTACTGAAACTGATAAATTCGAACCTAAATAATTACGAAGCCCGATATTCGCGGCCTGTTAATTGTCACTACGTAAAATTACTTGAAAACTCAGCTGAGTAATAATATAATTACAGGCCAAATTAATACCCATTAAATAAACAAGTGGATCGTACCGAGCCTATTTTGAAAGCGATACCTCCGCCTTCGGAAGTTGATACAAATGCCGTTGAGAACCGAAAATAATTTGTCCATTGAGGGTTATTTAACAGTTGTACGGTTGTTTATTTGCACCGCGGCGCTCCTACAAAAACTACCAAAGTAAACCCGGTCACAAAATTAAAAGCATCTCAATACTAGACTCTATAGCGATGTCGTAAAGTTGATAATTACAATTTCACGCTCGGCAATTACGAGCTGAAGTCGATACAGTCGGGGTAAATTATTAAAACGAGCTGTCGAACAAGCGAAATTAATCGAAAGTATTCCGTTTGAATTTGAAACGAAGTCGGGGGAACACTTGTAGTTTATTAGTTAGCTAGCTCGCTTGGCCTGACTAGGGCACTGGGCGTGCTTAGTGGAAGGTAGGTACTCAGTTAATAATTATATTGATTCTTACAAAAAATTACTCACCATTTCACAAAATATTACACTTATTTATCGCCATTTCTAGTTTAATCTTCCGGAAGTTCTAAGAAATCCGATTCCCATTTTAGAAGGAGATATTATTATTCGAAATTGCTCATCTATGATTAGGTATGAAGGACGATCTTATTATGTAGTCGTGTATTCGTCCTTGATATCAATAAACTGTTCCTGTAATATTGAGAGGCGTTCGGAAATAAATCATCTGTAAAATCGGTATCGGGATGGTACTAAAGACCAATAAAGGCGACAAAAACCGTGTCGACAAGTCATTTAGCAAGCGTTCGAGCATATCGTTGAATAGCATTAGCGGCAAAATATTTTATGCAGTGTTGGGTGTGGGGAGGCGCGAGGTGAATGCCGGGGACAGCACGGCGGGGCGCCGGATGTCATGGAAAAATTGCTACTTCCGAGCCGGAGCCCGCACAAAAGGGCCCGTCTGCGATTTTATTATCAAGTGTAGTGACCTCCACGGTGCTCTGTTACAAGCAGTCTATCAAAATATATGACAGTTCTTTTAGTGAATAGCTCGCGTTGTATCTTAGCTGAAGGATATTGTTTTCTCTGGAGTTTCTTGGAAGATTGTTTGTAACGTATCTTTTTTAATCTGTAAGCATGTTGGATTTATGCTATCGATAATGAGATTACAAGCTAAGTTAGTAGCAAAGATGTTTTCTTTTTAACCTATGTCAAAGCTTTGGAAGATACAATATGCCATATTTCCATACAATCAACTCAGTCTTAACAATATGCCATAAGTACAATCGACGTGTTCAAATTCTCGGAGCATCGCGCATACATCACAGAGGCAGTGCGAGCTCAGCGATTGTTTACAACTTGATACGTTTTCAATTGCAGAAGGCTGTCAGTGTGCCAATTTCGCGGCATTCACAACAAATTACGTATTAAAGCGAGTGGAAGCGCAAACAAAACGGTCGGTGTTCGTGACGTGAATTGAGCGCGGTGAACGTGCACCGCGGCCAGATGCGGACACAGTGTACCCGAACAGCGGACAAGTGCGCATATTTAGTGCCAATATGAAGACAATACTGTGAAATGATACAACTGGTACTGTTAAATAGACTATTGTTAGTTAAAACTCTGTGTTGCTAGAATATAGTTTTGGACGACATCTCTGGGAATGTAGAAAGAATAGCTTTAATCCCTGGGATTAAATTATCTGGCGTTGGAAAAATCAGCCCTTAATGACATTTATAAAAACATATTTTATGTCATTCAAATACCTACATCAAACACCTTTTACCACGTCGAAACATCCCTGTATTCCCGTTGTTCCCCCCGTAATCTGTGTCCCCGTCACGGGGACAACGGAACGTTATATAATTCCTTACCATTTCAATAGGTACTCGTACGACAAATTTCATGGAGAGTACAAAAAGAATTTGAACTAAAAAAAAAATAACTTTTGAAATATAATCCGCTGTTCCAATCACAATGGTCAGACCCAAAGTGGTACACGTTTAATTAAATTACCTACTCATGTGCCAGACACCGACCCCGCTGGCCTTAGAAAACACGTGACAGCGTTTTAAGGGCCTCAAATGTACGACACGGCCCAAATTGGACTCCGGCTATTGTGTTAATAATAGCTCTCCCGAACTAAATTAATTGTACTTATCGGGTTTCTAAAAGAGTAATGTTTGTGATTATAGAATTTGTATTAATTATAGATTTGAGCTTACGGTATGTTTAGAATTGTTTCAGAGACTTTTGGCGAACTTTTGCTACCGGCAACCAAGCCTTAACCGGATATTATGATGTGTTTGATCAGACACGTACAGACTATCACAATATAAATAATGATACAATAGAACAGCTTACAACAATTTTCGTTTAAAAAAATATTATATTCATATCTAGTAATAAGCAACTAAAAAAAAAAAAAGAAATATTTATAATGTAGCAGGTACGTACCTGCTACATCATAAATATTTCTGAAAATCTATCGTATTACTTGATTCATTCAGCATCAGACATCTAACTAAATTTACACGCGTTAGAAGGTAGGCAAGAAAAAGAAAAAAAAATCGAGGACGAACGTCTATTTTCTAAAGGATATTGTGTATTTGCTAATTAGGTACAGAAAGTAAACAAATCTTCGATAAAAATGATACTCAAAAAGATCAACAAGCTTATAAATGTCTACATCGTTATTTTCACAAAAATAGTTCCCTTAGAAAGTATCAGGAGCAACTTGGAAATGTTTGAGAAGATTTTCTTTCATTGTTGCTTGTGGCGGAGGTGGGTATTGTTACCCACCAGCATTTTGCTTTCAAAGAAATCTTACACCTATCTTAAAATGCTCTAGGTATTGTTCGATACCGAACAAATATTCCGTTTTCCATAAAATACGCTAGCAAAGTTTAACAATGGA
This sequence comes from Apamea sordens, assembly GCA_945859715.1. NCBI lineage: Eukaryota > Metazoa > Arthropoda > Insecta > Lepidoptera > Noctuidae > Apamea > Apamea sordens. The sequence continues at coordinate 8,457,292 of OX244002.1, forward strand.
CGCCTTAGGCTGCTTGAGAAATACGATCACAAACTATCAATAAGAACTCCAAATGCTTCAACAACTCTCTATCTCTATAATTCAAGAATAGGTAAGTGCCTCGGCAACTCGCAATCGTAAGCGATACTCCTCTGGTACAGTTGACACAGCACTAAATAGCCGGGTTTATTCTAGCAGACACAATTACAAGTTCCGTTGCAAGCAGGCAGTCGGCTCGATATCGGAAAGAGATGTTGTTATCTGGAAAACGAGCACTCGGCGTAATCCCTTTAATTAGCAAAGCAAGACGAAATGACACCCTCCATAGAACTACGACTGGTGTAGAACAGGTATTTAAATGAGTTTACGGTCTCGTTGTAATTTGGAAAGGCCTTAAGTCCTTTGGTTTACGTAGTTTTGAGGCGTTTATGACAAACGTCAAATATGCCGTTTCGCATCACGCGTGACTTCCTTATCTTGCTCTGTCAAGTGGAAGTATTTCGCAGAATATTCGTGCAGATATTTACAATCAACTCAGCCTTTTGCAGTCCACTGTTGGACATAGGCCTCTCCCAGGCTGCCCCACAACACCCTGTCCTCCGCCTTCAGCATCCGGTCTGTTCCAGACAATATCATAAGGTCGTCGGTACATCTAGCTGGGGGGAGATATTTACGGCATATCTAAATTAAAATGACGTTAGTGATATGTGTAAGGAAATAAAAGGCATCTGAATGAAATTAACGGGACGCATTCAAAGCAGACAACCGGTCTAGTCGGCGACAAAGCCGCGCAGACAGCCCGCAGCGCGAGAGACTCGTCGTGAATGCCTAATTACGACGCTGAGTAAATAACTTTTCTATTTGCCTCGGGTCGGGTCGCGTTCGGTAAAACATTAATCATGATTGAGCTAAGTGGCTTAATACGGGAGGGATAATGGCGTGCAATGATCGCCGGCAGGGGGTGGCGCCGTACGGGCGCGCTGTTGGACGTCGGCGGTGCGTCACAACGACGACGCCCAGATGTATGCCAACACACACGGTACTATTGATAGACCCGATGGCACGTGACATTTGGTGACTGTTGGTACATAAGAAAAATATGTCTTAGCACAGTTGTGATCCAAAGGCCCAAAAACTGATACAAAAGATCAAAAAGATTGCAGTTTTCTGAATGCTGTTTACATTGTTCTATCTGCTTAATAACCAAAGGCTAAAACTATCGGGTCCCGGCCTTTAAGTACAGAAATGAAGCCGCGATGGCTCCTAAATGGAAAACACAAACATAGGGGTGGTGTGCCGCGGGCGCCCCGCACTGTTATTGTTTGTACACCGAAACTAAAGCCAGCAGAGGAAGCCCTGCACGGGAACAAACGGGAAACTTTAAAAGAAACCATCAAGATAAAGGAGTAGGTACATCCCACACATTTTGATATGACGCATCAATTAGCGACGCTTCTTAGAAATTTACTTTCAGTTTGATGTTGAAAAGGCTTAAATATTTCAAAATTATGGTCTAATTAGTTTCAAGTAAGAACGTTGCGTCTTTTTCCATGAAGTTCTTGAGAAATGCTGAAGACGAAAGTTTTCATATTACATTTTGTGTTCGGGAAATACAGCTATTTCGCTGAAAGCTCTTAAATTATCATATAGTCTTGAAATAATAATATATGTAACTCGTATATTATAAAGGAAAAGTTAATTGTAGTATCATCAGGTATAGTGTATGCGAACGTGAGGTAGAGAGGTGCAATATCAATATCGGGTCTCGACAAAAGTGGGCAGTATACCGCACCGCAGGCGACTTCAGGGGGCGCGCGCCTCGCCCAGAGAGCTTTTCCTTGTCACCGGGCATAACACTAAACGATAATATTGCGATCGACTTCCGATCCTTAAACGGCAACAATTGTCGTATGTAACGTTAATGGAACCGCTGCTCCGGCGGCTTGCGAACCGCACCCGTTTTATGCATATCGACGTCTATCGAGATTTAACGCCGATAGCAAACATTTAGTGAGCGCGCATGATGTGGGATTTCATATGAAGAGGTCATTTCGGTATATTATCGATAAAGGGAGTCGCATCCCTTTTTAAAAGAATTCCTACCTAAAGATAAATTCTATGCATATTGATTTTTGTAAGTGGTTTAAAGAGCACGGGTAATATTTTGCTTATTTTATAGCAAACAAAATATGATGTAGGTTGAGTACAAGTACAATTCACCTCCAAAACACATTTTCAAAAACGCCAACTGCCAAAAAAGCAATATTGAGAGCTAAAAGCTACGAAAAGAGCGCGTTGCAAGGTTTCTTTCCAATTGCGCGTCGATAAGGATTCACCTTTTAGCGTAGCCGCGACGGCACAACAATATCAAACATTTCTCACTTGCCTTGCGGTGGCTTCTTCTCGATACAACCGCTCAAAATTTGTAAGTGGCAGGTTCCGGGGTAATGCAGCGAAGATTCAATTTTCAAGTTAGATGGAGTTTATTACAGTATGTTTTTTGAACATTTTGGAAAGGCAAGACGTGGTGACTTTAGAAAACCAAACAGATTGCTGGGAGTCGGGAGAAGAAAATTCGGGAGACCAGCAGCCGGATAGACAAAATATTTGTTTAAGGACTCATTTGATATTTCTGATTTTTCAATAGTCAGATAAGGTTTATCTAAAGAAGTATGACAGTTTGACTTATTTTCTAGACAAAAACTGTCAAACCGCAATATTTATTCCTCAGATAAAAGTTATCTATTGAAAAATCAGCCCTAATAAAATTGTTAAATAAGCACCGCAGCGAATGACTGGATTCGTGACAACAGCTCATTTAATACACTTCCGCCTCAACATAGACAAAATAAGTAATAAATAAGCTATGATATTTTGACTTTGTATCAAAAGCATTCGATACCTTCAACCACTCAGTTCTAATTACAGAAATCCTAGTTATTCCAAAAATACATATTGCTATGGCGTTAAAAGATCAATTAGTTAAGAGAAAATATATTGATGTAACCCTCCTATACCCTTGGGTACAAATAGAGGCAATCCTAAGAATAACCCACTGTGAAATTCTATCTGTCTGATAAATATAAATGATCGTTAGGTATACAACACAGGTTTAACACAGGTTCGGGCGGGTCGCTACCTAACACTCTAATTCCGAACCATCATTACTTGCAATAAAAAATACTTTATTTTTAAGTACTATAATTGTATGGGAAATTTGCTACTCTTGGCTAAGTGTACACCTTTTGTAAACGTTTATATGAAATAAATTTTGTCGTTTATTTATTTAGTTATTGTCTTATTTTATTACATTTTAAAATATTAGTACAAAAAAACATTAAAAAATATTTAAAAAATGTGATCCACCGGTGTCGGGAGCAGGGTCCAAGCTACCGGTGGTTAGGGCTCCAGAGACAGAAACCTCCTCACAATGCGAGCCGTATCGAGGAGTACTGCCTTCTGAATCAGGCCCTTGATCCAACCGCCCAACGAGAGCCTCGATAGTTGTTGATCGAGGTTTTCGGCCATCAAGCCATTGGCTGATACGAAAATCGGCACAATGACAGTCGAGCTCACATTCCACATGTCAACAAGCTCATGTGCTATGTCAAGATATTTTATTTGTTAAAAATAAATTATTATTATTCCTAATCACAAACTTATGAAAAAATCTGATGACAATAATCTATCTATACTAATAATAAAGTTGAAGAGTTTGTTTTTTTGTTAGCGCTAATCTCGGGAAATAACTACCAGTCGGATTTGAGAAATTCTCTATGCAATTGATAGCCCAATTCTTGAGGAAGGCTATATGCTATTAATTTTTGTTTGTATTTAAACAAATGTATAATCCCAGAAGTCACTTTATGTATAACTTAAGATAACAAAAATACCGTAGGTACTATGTTACTTATTAAAGAAAAATAATATTACCTATTAATTATCTCAAGGATGTGGAAGTTCGCTTGGCAGTACTAGGTTCGCTCATGAGGAACAAGCCTTGGCAGCTTACGGAAACTATAGAATCCGGTTCATTGGCGCGAACGTCCCCCATCCGCGACAATATTGTTGAACCAATTAATTTCTTATTTCTCTGCTGCTTGCTATTGCAAATGTCCGTTTCCTGCCTTGGACAAAATAGAAATGAGAAAATCATTTCTAATTTAAGAAATATGAAAAGAAAAATGTTTTTAATAACTATTGTTGTGGGAAGTGTGATCTATGAAATTGTATCTTAGTCTAGCCTAAAAACGAAGACTAAACTAAATTAAGCAGGTACCTACTTACTCAGCCCATGATACAATATTTATCTCGCACCATTCAGAAATATTATGTAATGCATTTTTGGGTTGGCAGAATTCAATTTAAGTAGGTACATATATTAAATTAATATCAAGAAGATGTCATATGAAAAATATCTTACGCCTAACTGCACCAGCATAACTCAACAATGTAGATATATGTAGGTACGTAATACGAAGCGAATTTACCGAACGAAATTAATATAAACTCGGCAGCATCGAATTCCATATTGAATATTGGAAAGTACTACAACTTTGTTACAGATTTCCAGAAATCATTTCAGTGCTTTAAAATAAAAGCATCACGCATTTAATGGCATAAAAATCTTCGTAACCCAACAATAAACAGCATCCGAAAACGAAACCAAACAAAATTCGCTTCAGATGGTAGTGCGGAGCTGTGGGGTTTGGAGCGAAGCACGAGGGGCGGAGGGGAGGGGGCTCCGTGGTGTTGCCGGCTCACAATGCTGATTGAAAGCAAATAATGAAATCATAGGGAATGGAACCCCGGCCGCACCCGCAAATACTGTGAAAAATTGCACTCGGCTCTCACAACAATGAATGCACAAAATACAATACGTAACCTGGTCAAATACCGACCGTGTTCGTGTTTCATGCCGCCAAAGGCCCGCCGATATAGTGCCGAAACATATTTGTTCAATAAAGTATTTTTGTTTGGTTTAAATATCATCACTTCATATGGAGCTTTTACTATAGTTATGTTTTCATTTGTGAACCGCATGCATCACCGCGACAATTGGTAATTACGTTGACATTTCTGTTGATTTAAGCTTTTCGGCCTTTTCTGGGGGTATTCGTAATTTATCTCTCATAGTGAGCAGGAACCATAAAATTCACAAATTCAAAAAACTAATTCCATTGCATATTCAGCCTATAATGTTCCCACTGCTGGGACACAGGCCTCCTCTTGGTGAGAGAGTGTGGGCCTTAATCAACCACGCGAGCCCAGTTCGGGTTGGTAGATGTCACATGTCTTCGAATTTTTGGTTCTAGAACATGCCGGTTTGCACACGATGTTTTTCTTCGCCATCTTATGAGCAGTGATGATGAATAATATACACAAAGCGCTTGTCTGGGTCGAACCTACGACCTACAACTCGTAAGTCGCGGCTACCACTGGTCCCACTTATTCAAAATATTTATTCACTGCACAAGCTCAGTTGTAAGCAAAAAGTAACTGAATTCTTGAAAACTCTTTCCTATGAGGACACAGAGAAATTGCTCCACTCAATGAAATGACACTTGTATTCAAATAATTAACTACACATCCACCACCATTCACACACACACCCGCCACCTTTCACCCTCACAGTAACCACCATTCTTCTACACATCCATCTCCACTCAACCTACATATTTACCACCACTTACCTACACACTCACCTTACACTCTTTGACTGCTTAAATTGTCTTATTTTTTATTTTATTATTATTTTTTTTTATTTCTGCTCATTTATTTATTTTTTGTTTTAAGTGTTTAGTAGAAATACATGTTACCTACCTGTTTATTTGTATGATGCCACTACGTGGGGCCTGGTGACCTGTAATACAGGTTTTTTTTTCTAAAACCTACTTCAGGCACCAGCTCTCACAATGTGAAATTATGTTGGTCAAACTGTTAAGTACTACAAACCATTGTGAGAGAAAATAAATAAATTTATTATTATTCCATTGAGTCACCTCAAAAGAGCGTAGCAAAAAATTTTGGGAGCATTTACGTAGGTAGAACGCTTCCAAAAGTATCTTAAGACCCTATAAATGATAATAAAATGTTTATATTTTATAACCACCTCCTCACCCTCGGATGTTAACTTTTGTTATATTCTAAAATACAATATGTTTTGTGTTCTTAATGATTTGCACGTGGAAAAGATTATAATACACGTCGACACATGGAATATTTCTATTTCTACAGACGTATTATTGCCAAAATATACACAATTATAGTATTGAAATGCTTCAGCTAGCATTTCAAATAATATTTTCAATAGGTATGCCAATATTGAAATTTAAAATGAAATGCTTCTGAAATTGTCCGAAATCGCCCTGTGTACAAGAAATATCGGACATACACGATAATGAATTGTCTATTTTAGTATATTAGTTGCAAATACTTTCGTAACACGGACTAGCTGTATGCCAAAATGAACATTTTAAAGTATTTTACGCGACTAATAACATTAATCGCCGCCATCTTCGCCAAACGTCATGTCGTGTCGAAAAAGATTAGGGATCGATAGAGATAGATATATATAGATTGGGATTATCTCCCCAATCCCAATCGATTGCTATCGATCTATCGAATTTTTAATGAATTGTTGCATGTTTTTGAATCTGAATCACTAGAACATTCACTCAAAAGCGCTCAGCCATTTATCAATGCACACTAACGCCATCTATCTACCGTGCTACATCACCACTATCATCTAAGGAGACAGCATTATTTTTACATTAATACACACAAACATTTTATCTCATTCCAAAACCAATGCTAAGAATACAGGTACCTATGTTAATTAGATTCTATGCATTTAAACGTTGCAATTACATACACTTAGGCTTTAGAAAAAAACTGCATAGATACCCAATTATCTATGTAGGTACCAAAAACAGCTAAATGTATTATGTTATTGTTTTTTAGTTTCTTAAAAATCACTCAGAGCTATGGAAAACTATACCTAATATTAGTTGTTATGGTTCGATTATAACCTCAAAATCTGATACTTTTTTTTAAATATCTATTCTGCAGCTAGTCCGCTATACAAATAAGATCTAATAGGAGTTTACTAATGATCGACAATACAACACATAATTTTCCGATGCTCTTGGTTCCAGGGCGAACAATGTATGGGCGCAGAGTTATGTCCTTTCTGAATGTGGGACGGAATATCAGTGTTGTACAAAAGTACTCACTGAACCGTCCGCTAATTAACATAACTATTTGCAACTATTCCAGTTTACATGAAATTCATATTGAAATAAATTGTTAAAAAATTTTGACGTACTGGCATTCAGTACTTTCCTACTATCTTTTTCAGCTCACCTTTCCGATTAAAGCCCGTCTGTTGATAATTTTCTTAATCTTTCAATGAAAAATAAAAACGCGAAGTTTATTTATTACAATTGGGAAAACAAACAGTAGTATATTAAGCATAAACAGTGTTGTCTTGAAATAAAGAAACAGTAGAAACAGAAAAGAAACAGAAGAAACAGTAGAGTTAGTTCTACAAAGAAATAGAAAACCCGACGCTAGCTGCAACATTGAATCTATACTCAAACAACGAACGGCGACCCTCAATATTTACATCATAATTCACGAAAAGCTTCACAAAAAGGTGTGTTCTTCCAATTTTCAAATACGCTAGACTTAGTATCGTGGCAAGGCGATGGGCGATCATAAAGAAGGTGGTCAAACACTGGCGACAAACAGAGGAGTGTCTGGCCGCGCCTTAGTTCAAACACCACTTGACCGATCATCCTTACCGCGGCCATATTTTACCAAGCCAACGATATATTGCCATGTTGTATATCGATGTTTTGTTGGTATATTTAATTGAAATATGTTTAGGGATTTTGGGTATGTTTTATTCGAATTAGCGCGCCGAATAATCCTCTTTAGAATGGGTACTATTCGAAAGCCTTGGTTTCGAACGAGGTGTCCCACAGGGCACTATCATAAGCGCAGCAGAGTTAAGTTTGACTTTGAAAAACGTAAAATACTGCCTCTCTAATTATTAAAGAGTTGATAAGTAGGTACCATATCACGTTACTTAATAAAAATTGTCTTGACTTTATTTTCACGTGAAGATACTGGAAAAGCACTACGCACAAAAATAGGACATTATAAAAAAATAATCTATTTACAACGACAGACAATTCAGTCCGTGTTTGTGCCCCATTGTTTAGTCGTCCATCGATGGCGTCGATTATGAAAATGACATGTCAGCGATGTCAGTGCGCCGCGTCGTCGAGACATGCGCCCTGATGCTAATGATATACAAATGAAGCCAGACAGACTGCCACCGCACTTGATCAAAATATACCCTTCGTGTTCAAAATGTGCATTGTATGTTTATGAGTTTGAAAATAATTATTCAGTGTTTTTAGAGGAAAAAAAATACGTTATGTTTAGCCTGATTATATAACTAATACCTACCCAGTTTTTTTTTGTGGAAGGCTTTACGATTAGTAACTAACATAAAACGAGACCTGATCCCAAATTCTTTGGCAGCAATTGGGCATCTGCAATGGTATAATTATAGTTTGTTTCATGACCAATTTCAACAAAATACACCTACAGAAAGAAAATAACAGAAAAATAGGTAAGTACAAAGGTGAAGCTTATTTCTAAAGAAATCTCTTCCAGCATACCTGCGATAGGAAAGTATATAAGGAAATGTGGACAGCGTGTGTAAGAGTAAAATAAAAAAATAAAATACATACAATCAATAGCAATTCACACAGTTTTTTCTTTGGTGATTATAGCAATTTGTCAATAAAACATAAAATTCAGCTTCGGAGCCAGTCATTTCACTTAACAACTGTGTCGCATCCCACTAATACTGAACTCCAGTGCGTATTAACCATAATGAGATTTTAATTGAGGCGTCGCGGTGATCTGTCCTCGGATACGGCTAACTTCATTAGGATGGCCGCCGATTAACTTACGTAATTTAATTGTGATGTTAAACTATTTGTCACAAACATGTTTTTACGACTATCTACTAGGTTAATGGAATGAGGTTTTGAGTGCCAAATTAAATACAAAAGTAATAATTTTCCTGTTCGAAAACTTTTATATAAGCAAGAAACGATGGATGGACAGTGTGAAAGATAATATGGCTAGAAAGGGAGTGGCTACCGAGATGACAAATAAAGCCCCAAATAAATTGGGACAAGGACAGGATAATGATGATGATTATGAAAGCTGCACCCTAATTGCGTAACATAATCAATCACAATCTGAATCATTTTGAAGGATATTGCTAACCCATTGTTTCATATGTTCGAAATATTCGTCTGCTCAACAACGTAAATAACGCAATGATGTTGTTGAACTGTCAAAATGAAAGCCATTGCAACTGATAATGTGTTACGTAATTACCCCGCTGGTCCTTTGAGATGTATAAATACACTTGTAAGACTGAGGACCTCCTTCGAGGCATTATAATTTGATATGTTTAGAACCTGATTAGATACTAATTCTCAAAACCATAATTATGTACGTGCAACATATCATTACAAATAACACCAATCACGATTAACATTTCGACTACTTGTAGGCTTACTAACACCGAATATGAAAATAAGTACCTAATCAGCTGAAAGAGAACTATTCCTAGTTCTGTAATTACCATGATAGAGGTGAATGTTGGCTTTAATTGAGTTATAAGTGGTTTATGAGACTCATGGCGCTGACATGTCATGTTACGTTATAAGGAGACTCGACTTTAGTTGGGAAACAGCTTGGGCAGTGAGCGTTGTAATTTACAAATTGAAGCATTCGATTAATTCAGTCGTATTTTCTAACTAATACGGGCGTTTGGACAGTTCGGAACAGTTCATATGAAGACCACTACAATCTGTGAAAGTTCTGTGATAATCTATACAAATGAAAACTTAAGAGGTGTCAAGGAACACCTGGATGGAACGAAGTTCCTTTCGATTAATTAGTGAAGGAATTGTATTTTTTTTTTAAGTTTAATTTTTTTTATTATTATTAACAAATAAAAAAACAGACAAAAAAACTGGCTTGCTTTCTATAAGAGAGAGAGAGAGAGAGAGAGAGAAACACGCGCACGCCGCACGGCTTACAACTAAGTATAGCAAAAAGTGTCGTTCCAACTTTTGGTCTTAATTTTTTCCGTCTAGCCCCCTTTCGCAACGCGCGATAAGGAACTTCGTTCCAATAAAATTGAAGTGTCTGTCTGTAATGTCAAAATAACAGTTTTTTACTTAATGCGGAAAGTGTATACGGTACTTATAAAAATAAAACCATTTTTAAAAATTTTATCTGTGTTATCTCCGAAACGTCTAGATCAACTTTGATGAAATTTGGTATATTATGGATACTTTGAACCCTAGGAAAGCACATTGTTAGGTGAAAATTGTCCATCAGTGTTTCCATTATGCACCTTTTTGCTTTTAATTACATGATGCTGAATTAAACGGTACCCTAGTCATATTTCTCGAAATATATTTGTGATAATTTGGTGGGAACCATCAGTGTTCACGTTGTCATCTATGTGAAGATGCAAATGAGCGGGCGGCGTCAAGTGTGGCGCCGCACTGTGATCCTGTTAAAACAAGATAGTTGGACAAAGTCACTTGCATATTTCTAAAAAGATTGAAATTGGTTTACATTTTTTTTTTCATCTATTTATTTGTGACAAATAAAATTTAATGGTAACGTGTCAATTGTATTTACTCCGATTTCTGAAACTCTATTGGATTTTACTCTATTTCTCTATCTGTAAGTACCAAAAAAAAGCTCATGTCGACGTATCTAAATGTTGTTTTGGTTAACCACTGATTACCGTGACAGATACAGTTAGCATTAAAATGAACATGAAAGGAGACCATTCATATTTGGCCCAAAACCGAAAGTAAAAAAAAATATTTTCAATCTGTTTGGAACATAATTTTAAGCATTTGGTACTATAGCACCAAAACTGTGGAACCATTATTGTAGCGGCTATATAAGTTCAAAAATCAGATTTCTCGTACATTTGACCTAAACATAAATTTGAATTGAGTACACATGGTTAAAAGTCTAGTGAGTCACTCTAGACATTTTTAACCGACTTCAAAAAAAGGAGCAGGTTCTCAATTCGGAGGTTTACATTTTTTTTTACTACAGGTTAGTTATCAAAGGTATTGGTAACCAGGAGAAAATGTTATTTTTCGAGGAAGAATTCAATCCCCGGCACGTCACTGTGAAAAGCTATTATGTGTGTCTTCTTTTGACAGGACATTGAAGGGTCAAAATGCAGTCAGCCACTACTATTGGGCATGCAATATTGGAAAGAAGACACAGTAGGATATTGTTCACACGTAATGTGCGTAGTGTGGTTTTTAACCTACGCACGGTATAACCAAATGCGAGACGCCCTCTAGCTATAGAATTGGAAGATGTTCTAGTTCGACCTTAGAAATGTATTAATAAAATAATTGAAAATAGTATTAAGAAGTTGCTGAAGTGCGATGTGCTGAAGTGTCTGTACAAAAACGCCACTATGTCAGTCCAACTCCAGGATTAGACTTGAAAACCTATCCTTCTGCAGCGAGGTGTGAGACAGGGAGACGTTATCTCTCCGAAACTGTTCACCGCTGCAATGGAGGATGCCTTCAAGGTCCTGGACTGGAAAGGGGCTGGCATTAACATCAATGGCGAGTACATAACTCACCTTGAGTTTGCCGACGATAGTCATGGCTGAGACTATGGAGGACCTCAGTACAATCCTCGATGGCCTCAGTAGAGCCTCCGAAAGACTGGGTCTTAAAATGAACAGGGACAAAACGAAGGTCAGACGCTACACTCGAAGTCGTGGACGAGTATGTTTACCTAGGACAAACTGTCCAGTTGGGTAGGTCCGCCTACGAGAAAGAGGTCCATCGTCGAATCCGACTCGGCTGGGCAGCGTTTGGGAAGCTACGCAATATCTTCTCGTCCCACATACCGCAGTGTCTCATAACGAAAGTGTTTGACCAGTGCGTGTTGCCAGTGAAACGACCTATGGCACTGAAACGTAGTCGCTCACAATGGGCCTTATTAGACATAGCCCGAAGAATTGCCAAACTTAAGTCACAGTGGGCAGGGCACATTGCTCGCAGAACAGATGGTCGATGGGGCCGAAAGGTTCTGTAGTGGCGACCGCGTACTGCAAGATGTAGCGTTGGAAGGCCTCAAGGTGGACCGACGACATTGTGAAGGCCGCAGGAATCCGCTGGATGCGGGAAGCACAGAACCGGTCGAAGTGGAGGTGCTTGAGAGAGGCCCATGTCCAGCAATGGACGTTTTTCGGCTGAAATGATGATGATGAGTAGGTATTAAAAAAATGTTTGCCATTGTTTTATTTGCGAGGGTTAGTAATCTTGCACAAGAAATGGTATGCACAAAACATAGAACACAAATATACTTAAACTCATAATCTAAGCGGAAAATCGAACTTAACGTTTTTTTCTTTTAATATTGCAGTCACACCTACAGAATTACAGCCATGGCAAAAAAGTTTATAATGACCTACTAAATAAGTACGTACTTAGATGATTTATTTACATTTATTTCGATCTTATGTAGCTGCGTATATGATGGTTCTAGCGCTTTGGTGTCATAGTACCAAATGCTTAGGATCACGTTCCAAACGGATTAAAAATATCCTTTTCCGTTGGCTTTCGATTTTGGGCCCAACTTTGTATGAAACCTGAATGATCTCCTTTACTGATAAAATATTTGATCGCCATTTCGGAAACAAGGGTTTTAATTCCACAGTTGAACGATATACTGTTTTTAACATAATTATTGGTTAACAACACACAAACCTGTCAAAACTTTCGACAGTATATTTTTTAACTAAGTTATCCCACAGCTGGGCAAATGCTATACTTTACCTCCCATACTTTACCTCTATATTAACACACGAAAATACTACTTCAACATTTTATTTTATTTAGTACTAGCTGCGCCCCGCGGTTTCACCCGCATAGGTTTCAATCCCGTGGGTATATCGGGATAAAAAGTATCCTATGTGTTAAGTAATCCTGGTTATAAACTATGTGCCAAATTTCATCCAAATCCGTTCAGTCGTTTTTGCGTGAAAGAGTAACAAACATCCATCCATCCATCCATCCATACAAACTTTCACGTTTATAATATTAGTAGGAAGTAAAGCAGGAGCTTTTTATTTTCGACAAAAGCTCTACGTTACTCGTATAAAGGTTTTCGTGAAATTACAATTTTTGTTTTGGTAGCTTGCTAAATTGAGAACACTGTGCACCGCCTGGGGCGCCAAACTGACGGCCGCGACTAATCGCCGCTACGACATACGCCGATCGCTCTCATTTGCGATTTAATTGTGGATTATTTTGATTTATGTACACATGTAAACAACTTAGAGAGCTTAGAGAGAAATATCCGTTAGGTGTGGTCATTTTGCAAGTGTGGTACCTACATGGTTAAGGTGGTATAATATACTTAATCAGCCTATAATGTTCCCACTGCTGGGACACAGGCCTCCTCTCGGTGAGAGGGAGTGGGCCGTAATCCACCACGCGGGCCAAGTGCAGGTTGGTAATGTCACATGTTTTCGAATTTTTGGTTCTAGGACATGCCGGTTTCCTCACGATATTTTCCTTCACCGTTAAGTGTAATACCGTGTGGTATAATATGCCGTAGCTATAATATTTGTTGCAAAGTGAAAAGGAGCTTCCATGACTTTGAGAATTTTACAAAGCTCTGTAGAAAGCTGTAAAATTAGATTTCTTACATTTTTTTTTTATTGACAATGTGCTCACTCTTGACCTCAATCCAGCCCAGAGGCAGGGATGAGATCTACGGTGGAACGATAATGCAAACGATAGATAAATTGTACTAATATGCATTTTAAGATACCGTGGGTTTCAATAGTTAAGTATTAAGTACATAAGTTTCAGTTAAGAGATAACATGATTCAACGACACAAAATCTTAAGAAGGACCTTTTAAGAAACTCCACCCAACCTTATCCAAAAAGAAATAATGTCAATGGACGCAAAGCTGCCCTAAGACCAGTAAATGTTTTCCGGCAGTTTACAAGGAGCTATTAGGGACAGTTTGGAGTGTTTTAGGCATACGTTGGTTGTTCGTTGGAGCGTAATTAACGCTAGCTGCCAGCCGTCATCACGCATTCGGCGCACGGGTGAGTGGGCCCGACCCACGGCTCCGTGCGACTGGCGACAACGGCCTTATGTCACAGCACCGCCAAAACAGTGCTGACAAACCGCATTTAGATGGAACAAGGGTATGTAATTGATGGTGAGCGAGCGTAGGAATTGAGTCGAATGAAATTATAATATTTTAAAACCATGTCCAATTAGTTGTTTGATCTTGTCTATTTTTCACGACATGTCTATCATCTGCTTTTTTTTTCATTATGCTGAGATAGGAGCCTTTTGGCCTTGCACGGGTCTTTTCTACCGTTGTTTATTATTCCAATGTTTAATGTAATTTTGTTACTTTTAAATGCTCCTTTTTTACTGCTTGTGTTTCCTCTTTACCGTGCGTGTCCTTCTTCTTAATCTAGAAAACCTTCAAGATTTTAATAAGGACTGTAGCGACTTTTATTGAAATATAATCATAAAACATAAGTACCTAAAATTCTTACCGGTCGTTTCTAATGATATTTTTGATTGGAACTACCTCCTACTAGCATTACTTGGCTTTTCAATTAATTATACCACAATTGAGTGGAAAATCTAGAAAGCCTTATAAGATTGTAATTAGTACTGTACCGTCTTTTATTGAAACACTAGCTTCTGCCTGCGGCTTCATCCGCGTGAAATTTTATGTTCCCCCATTACTTCGTTTTCGGTCTTAGCGTGATGTTAAATAGCCTTCCTCAACAAGTGGGCTATCAAATTCAAAAATATTTTTTCAAACCCTACTGGTAGTTTACATTATTAGCGCATTGAAACAGAAAAAAAAAACAAACTTCAACTTTATTACTAGTACCCATAGATAAATAATCATGGCCAACTACCACGTACCAATCAGAGACTGCCTACAATACTTATCTTTCGTTTCTAATAACAAACTGAAGGTTGTCTGTATACGTTTGCTTTGATCAAAGACCGCGCATTGCGTCTTTGATAATTCTAGTTTTTATTGAATTAGTTTATCAAGAGCTTTCTCGCTCTCTTTTCATTCATCTCGAAGGCATCCCAACAAAATCTCCTACAGTAAAATTGACAACAGCAATAATATAAAAATTGTTATTAACGCTCACATTTTTCCAGTGAACACTTCCAATTAACGCAATTGTCTCGCAGTGCCCCATAGCGTGTGGCGGACATAAAACTATAACAGGCAACGAGCCGGAACGTTAAACCGTTGCAAACTTGAGACAAGCAGGTTTACTGCCGCTACAGACATGCTGCGTTTATTGCGTGTTGCTGACTATGACATTTATTTAGCACCTGCTCTTATTTTGGTATAGTATTTTCTTGGTTTCTGGTTAAAAGATTAGGACCGCAACTTACTTTTGAATTCGCGATCAGCATAGCTATTCTGGTCGCAGCTGGATGAGAGTTGCCGAAAATCGAGTTGAATGGCGTGCAGTAAGAGAGGCATATGTCCAGCAGTGGACTGCTGATGATGATATCTATTCTCAACCATCAGGCAGGCTATCGTATCGCAAATGACACATTTCGATAACCTGATTTGCCTTGCACAACCAACTGCTGTGGGTAGAATAGCGGTTTTATATTTGATTTTTTTCATTCCGTGGTCAGATGAAAACTACACCTGGTCTTTTGAGACAGCTCATTAAGTTCATATTTTAAACAGAAAAACTTTAGTAAATCTTGAAGAGAACAAAACTAAACATTCGTAGAATATTTCAAAAGTTCTTAATTATATTTCAAAGAACTTAATTCCAAACTAAAATCGACTCAAACATCCTTATGCTCGAGAACGCGCTGCTTTGATCTTAAATTATAAGGCGGTCTGTCATTACGTCATACTGCACAGCGAACGCATCAAAGCTTTGACATTTCCGACGAGATTATTAACGCGTTATTTTCGTAGCCCTCATAATAAATGCGGCCATATTACGTCGTCGTTCGTATAAGAAAACTGACCTCGGCCGAGTGAATAAACCTCTGATCGAAGGCGCGGGGGCGCGACGGTCCCGGGGCATAAATCAGACTCCCCTCGCGATAACGTTGGAGCCTTCAATTTGGCACATCCTTAAAATGACACACGAGAAGCACACCCCTAACGACGCCCGCGTCAACTCTCACACCACGCTTATAAATAAAATCGCACACATATTACCGCATTATATGTCATTGGCTCAGTGGTAACGAGCGATGGTTTCAACTGGTAACGTTTGTGAGGTCGTGAGTTTGATCCCCAGTTCGACGAAATAATGTTTTTTTTTGTATGGGTATTCTGTTAAAAAGCTCTCAGTCGAACATATTATTATTTGTGCCATAGACACGCTAAGAAGTAGATATTTTTTGACCTCAAGAGCCGTCTTCGGCGTATAAGATCATGTATTTAAAATTGAATAAACAATCAAAAGTGCATCATAACCACATTGTTATCATAAATCACCTGATTTGGCCTACTATTGTTGCACAGTCATATTTCTCCACCCTCTACTCAACCCTATCACCGCTACATACGTTTCATTCATACATCCCTATCACATTATTTCACTGTTACACTGAACCTTTCCGCTTATCCACGAAATGTTGGAAAGGAAACGTCACAAAAACCAATAACCGTTTGTGTATTGGTAGGTGTACAAATAAAGGGTTATCGATCTGACAAGGGCACCGGGTAGTTATAAATGGGAACAGGGGTGCACTCAATGTCAGAAGTCAAATTCGTAATTGAATGCAGGAAGGGGGTTACGACAGCTAAACAAATGTGTGTAATTTTGTGTCTACTTTAAGATTGTTTTAGGACTTTTAATTTGTGAGTTAAAGATAGCTTTTTCTATGTATTGGTGTATATCTTCACACGGAATGCTCAAAGAACAGACGATAAATGTATTTTTCATTGCACAGGGATTTTAAGCTAGATTTCCTCAGACATTTCCCATGTTATTGGCACCGTATATTCGTCAATTTAAGAGTTGTTCCACACATAGATGCGGAGAAGTCTCGTGTGCTCGTGTCGCAGTGAAAGCAATCAGGGCGGCGTCGTAGACAAACTGTCGGGGCGGGCCTTAATTGGCGGTCGCGGAGATTTATGCGGGGAGCCGCTCGTCACGCGGTCACCGATTTCGCTCGACCGCAAGGTCCCGGGTACCCCGTGGTCCCGAGCCATGTAACACGACCGCGTCCACGACAAGTCGAGGGTTAACCCTTGGCAAACACTGGCCGCGCACTTATTAACACATTGCATTTGAACTGACACGCTTCGCTATCGCTTTGTAAACCGCAATCGTACCACTAATTAGATGAGTGCTCTAATTTTGTGGGTGTTATCTTATGGACTGCCTCGTTTGTCTGAGCATGAGGTCCTGGGTTTATTCCCGGGTCGGGCAAAGTGCTGTCGGATTTTTTCATTTTTTCATCTAGAATTTATCAGTAACAGTCTGGATTTGTGCCTGGTTGATGGCAATAGGCTTGCGTATCACATGGGACTTAGACATAACAGGAGAAATGTAGGTGTACTATAGGTATACCTACCTCCGCCAAACCTTTCGGATACACAAGGCGTAATGGTATGTGTTTATGTTATCTTTATATGATGAGGCATGACGGGTGGCGGTTTAGGACCCGCTTCTTCACGTATTACTTTATCTCTAAGACCACTGACTTAGATTGAAATCGTCAATACTCAGTGAGGAGGCTTAGTGTAGGTACATATTTTTCATATTTGTTTGTTTTAGCCTTTGTTCTCCAATGCAACAATTACAGGCTATCTTTCGATAATATACCCCACTGTAATACAGTATCCACTAGTATGGAAGGTATTGTGACTGTTGCTGGTGGCCTTATATATTGAAAGAAAGAAAGAAATTACATTTATTTAGCACAGACTAAAACACACACAATACACCAGATACATACATCAGATAGCAACAAATTAAAATGATGAATGATATTGTAATGTCAACAGTATACTTGGTAAGGTAAAAAGGTAAGGTAAGGTAAAGGTAAGGTAAGGTAAAAATTGTGCACAAACAAATAAATAAATAATAATAATGCCTACAAATACATTGTAATTAACAATGTTAAATAAAGTGGTGTATATGCAATCTCTGAAACATTAAATTGAAATATCCATACTTATAACTGAAATGGAGAATTCCACAACAGAATTTAATGTGAAAACAAAGCATGCCTTCAAAATATGCATAGTCGTCCAAATTGAACAGTTAATTAAAATGTCCCTGGTTAGTTAAATTACGCATTGTAATTAACATACCTACCTCTCAAACTTCTCTTCCTTGCATTTTTTCGATATCACGCTTGTTTAATTTTAAAAATTTGGTAAAAAAGGTATTTAACGGTACTGATTATTTTACTTCGAATGATGTCTTGAAGGTGATTTATGCAATATTTGTTCCAATTAATAATACTGCTGACTCAATCTTATTCGTGTAACAAAGTGCTAACAACAATTTTTAGTGTTTACGTAAATTATAACATAAGTAGTAAATTAACTATGTCACTATTCTTAAAACTTATGTTAAATATAGTTATGAAATCAGTTGTTCTAATAGTCATTTTAAGAACTCATGCCGCCTGTGATACAGGTATATCCTAGTACAGGCATTAAACTTGTAATATCTATATTATTCCTAAATTTAAAAAAAATACAGAAGAAAGAAAAATCGTCAATATAACTCATATTACCCTATACTTATAGTTCATATTACACTATTGAATGACTATTTTATGAAATCATGACATTTGAGGGCAATTCTAACTTAGGTTGTATTGCCATATTTGTTATGGTCGCGGATCATGATTTAATCAACATTCAACCTGACACTGACCTGAAAATTGCAAAAAAAAACGTAATTAAATTTGAATTTCGCAGGTTTACCTTAGCGCATCGCTATGTACCTACGTTAGGATATGACGTAGTCACACAAACAAAAAATATGCTATTTTGGGCAGATTGAAAACTTTCGGTTAAAAATTGGTATTTTTATCCAATTATGCAACGCAACGTACCTATTACCTACTCAGTGTTTGTTTAAAGCAAATATTATGATAATATCTAAAAGCTTTTTCCATATTTTGAAACTCGCTTTACCTTTATATCATTAAATAAACTCTTTTACCGTTGACGGAAGCTTTGATACAGGTTGCAAGCGGAAAATTGCAATATTTTTTAATATTTTTTCTTACATCACAGTTAATATGACGGGATACATAGACGAGGAGAGCACTTTAATGTACAAAGTAAAGCGAACACGTAAAATTAAATTGACAAAGAACTGGCTTGTAACAGTCGAAGTATATTATTTGCTCTGTTGTGACTTATTTTATGATGTTTTAAAGCAGCGTATATGAAAATGTTTTTTTTATAATAAATTGGTCTTTGGCTGTCTTTGTGAGGCACTTTATACGAAGTTTTGTATGTGAAAATAAGCGTCTACTTAGACTTGCATAATTATCATGTTCAGACATTATAATCAGTAAATAAAAGCTCTAAGTGTAGCGAGTAAAACAGACATGTATGTGTCGTGTAGCAGTACACGTATCGATAGTTCTGGAGATATATGTGGCAGTTAGATGAAGCAAGAGGTTTCTCCAGACGACAGTCGGTTGTTTTTGCGGGGTGGCCGAGGACGCGGGGCCGGGACTACTAGCCCTCTCCAAGGGGGGAAGCGGTGCCGTTTTCAATTTGCTTTATTTGCGCTTGTTTTAATAGCGCTCACTCCTTATTGCCCGCGCGGACGGCCAGCCAAATTGCTTCGTGCCCGGACGCCTTTTGATTAAGGAGAAACACGCGCCACAGAAGTAGGCGTAAAAACAAAGTGCCCGAACAAACAGAAGGATTCCACTGCGGTACTAGACTAGAAGTATTTTAGAAGATAATATTAAATTCATATTATTAGACTTGTACAATACTAGTCCGTCCATCATCTATAAATCTTCAAAACACAGAAAAGGCAAAATCACAAATTGAAAACCAGAAATAATGATGAAATAAGCCCTTAAAAATATCTTTACAGCACGCGAATCAACATTAAACTTTCCTCTTATGAATGCGACTCAAAAGACCGTCTCCACATAAAATCAAGAAATATTCTTGAATGTCAAACACGCGCTTGTTAAACATCAATCGTATAATAAGTAAATACTTAGACGCGTAACACTCGCCACGGCGCGAGCAATATGTCGATATTTACACGAACATACAAATGCCACAAAATAATGAGCCCAGTGCAAACATGGACGATATGTTTAAACAAACAATTACAATATTTTGATATTCCTTTTTCTGTATAAAAAGGAAGTTGAGTATCGATGCTCAGTTGAGTGCATGGTGCGGAGCACAAGCAAACGACCAATCAGATTACTACCTAGGTACTGGTTTTTAGTAGCAGGTTTCAAGTTGACTTTGGAAGGTTTTGGTTAAAGAGTTTATGATTTGTTCAGAGATATATTTCAAACAGTTAAGATGAAAGTCAAACTCGGAGCAAAAGTATACAAAAACCTTTTAAAAGCTCATACTAAAGCCCTAGCAACAACGTTATGTGAACCAATCAATGCCGGAAGATTAAAACACGAACGAAACCACACATATCGGACCTTGTTGACTAAAAAACAAAAAAAAAAACTAATTTAATAAAACACAGCTACCTTACTGGAGGAACAGTTCTCTCCTGTCAATAAACTCTCACAACTAATCTGATAAGGGCATGTCAAGCCGATCGCAAGATGTTTAATAATAATCAAAAAAGATACCTCATTTAGTAGAATAGAGGTGTAACTCCGAATTTAGGATGTTCATTATACAGTGAGACTGTGCTAGGCTTATTAAATTGTTTGATTCATTCAGCCATTAATTCTCAATCGGTTAATGGTCAGATTATTTAAGGCTCTAAGATTAGACAGTAAAATCGTAACAATAACCATAGATATATCGAATCAACCCAACATTTTTTCATTATGGTATTCCACTAATCACTTTTTGTTAAAATAAAACGTCCGCAAAAATGTGAAATGTCGACACTCAGTGGAGGCGATAACAGTGGATTCATTTCATTATCTCGCCATCGGCCACGTCACCATATTTTATTCATAATTTGTTTTTTTATTTCGTTGGTCATTTTGTACACAGAATACGCTTGATAAAGGATCATAATGATTCTTCTCCGCATTAATCCCTATAAGTTATGCTGGACCATTGGTAGGCACTATAACATTTTAATGGTGGGACAAAGAAAGTGTTTTCATAACATTGTTCTCGTTATTAAAAACAACATTGTGCGAAATTACTTTTGGCCCGTATATGGTAATTCAAGATATAAATATTGGTACAGATATGAAAATAAACCTCGACTCTGTAATACATATTGACTAGTTTCAGAACAAAAATAAATAATTGGTCATTCAACCGCATTGATGTAAATATAAGTACCTAATCCAGACATATTTCACATATGAGATCATTGACATTCAAACATATCGGCAATAAAAATAAAATTGTGGCTGAAAAGTGATCAGAACAAACAATTTAGTCCTAAGGGCCGCACTAACCTGAGCCAATGTCTTTTAGCGATGGCAGTATGGCAGCAGATTGCGTCGTACTGGTCCGCGATCCAGACTATCAGGATGATGTAGAACGCCGTCGTCGTGTCGTTGAAGAACTCCGACATAATCGCCTCCATACCTGCAAAGAAGACATTCGGTTAGAAATTGTATTTTAACACGCAGATAATGATAGAGATGGACGAACAAAGGAGCTTGTACAAGAAGTTAGGTAAAGTTAAGTCAGACTTAAAAAATCTTATTCGCATAGCATAGAACGATTTAATTATCAACATATTTTTATAAAAACCAAAGTAGTTTTGTTTTTAAAACGAAACTCATTTCATGATCTGAAATTGAATTTATAGATCACTAACAACCCGTCCAATTGATGAGGCGGTATGTCAAAATATTGAGATTTCTGTGCGAACTTTCCGGAATAAATTCTCTAAATGATGGTGAACTGCATCACGACTTTGTTTTATAATATTTATAGATTCGCTACGATCTTTTTATATGTATAGATGACAGACAACAGGGACTCGCATTTTTCAAAATATTGTAAAAGCGTCGTTAAACAATATCAAATCGACTGTAGCAACTTTACTACCAAACCTTGCGGGCATAGTTTAGACTGCTAACTTTTATAAATAATAAAGAACATAAATTAAAAACCAAAGATACCACCCACAAAAGGCAGTTAATAAAAAATCTCAACCGCAGTGCAAGTACAACGCTGTCGGTCGAGGTGGCGATGGCGCGTCGTGTTAAATATCGCGGGTCATGTGTGAGCTCGACATTGGAGACCCGCACTCCAGTGTCGCAACTAATTAGGTGTCGACAATTACTCGCTAACGACCGAAATCCGAGCAGGAGCAGCCAGGAGCCTGGAGCTTATTAAACGACTGCATACAGCTACGCCCCGAACGATTCATTCCTGTGTCTTTCAGACGAAGACGGTATGTAGTTTATAAGCTCCTTTGCATGTGTGACAGAGTACGTTTGATGCAGTTTGGTGTGTTATTATGATTAGGTTGTATTGAAAGCATTGATTGCGTTCTATTTCCGCCGAAATAGAACGCAATCAATGCTTAATAGGTGAATAAGATGATTGAAGACTGTACGTCTTCCGAATAATAATAATAATAATATCCCTGGACATTTCACACAGCGCCATCTAGTCCCAAGCTAAGCAACCTAATGCTTGTGTTATGGTAACAAGATGGCTGATAAACTACTTATATACATTTTTTTTTTGTAAATACATACATATTATAGATAGAAAAACACCCAGACTCGGAACAAATACATGTAGGTCATACAAATATTTGTTCCGTGCGGGAATCGAACCCGCGACACGCAGCGCAGCAGTCAATCGCTTAACCACTGCGCCAACCGTGCCGCCAATATTATGAGCAGCATAGAAATGTAGCTCACGAGAACAGATATTTTAAATTACCTTTGCTCAAAAGCATCCATCAGATATTCATGACCTGAACTTTCTTATTCCAAACATTGAAAAGTCAATAATTTCATAATAAAATCCCAAACAAATCCCTCAAAATAATTAAAAGCTGCATACAGATATCCAACGCTAGCAGACACAATACGGTCGAAACAAGGGTACATAGGAAACAGGAGTGTAGTGAGGATTATAACTCAATACAGCGCCGACAACTGTCCGGCGCCACGGCCGGGCTTGGGCGTGCCTTATTTGCATTTTGATGAGCCTCGACACTGATACAATAAACACGCCGGGTGCGATCGGAAGTCCGGACAACCGCCCGACACTCGACCCGCTCCGGCGACGTTTAGCCGTATCATTCATAACCGTGTTCGGTCAATTAACTCCGGCTTTGAATTATATACGTGCCATGGTGCCGTGTCTACGCTCCAAACTTTGCGATATTGTTAATGAAATTTCGTGTGCAGTCATTTGTTTAGCGAATTTCTGAAGCTTTGACGTTAATGCTGTGATGACAAGCGCTGAAAGAGACTTTCTGTAAAAAAAAATTACAGTAGCAACGATGATTTTTTTGGCCGATACAGTAACAACCCGTCAATTCTTTAAAACTGAAAACGATAAATAAACGGCTTTTTGAAAACGCTCGAAACTTGAAAAGAACGCGGAGAAAAGCCCGACAAAAATTAATGAACACAAAAAAGTTATTAAAACGAATAAAAATTCATTAGCGGAGCGAAGTGGAGGTTGACTGATACTTATGAAAAGTCACCGGGAGTTACCTATTCAGCGGAGCATGCGACGTAATCCTGAGCGAGACGAGTAAACAAATTACTGGGACCGGGTCGGACCTACCACGACGTGCCTTCGCCCGTCCGCTATTAATTTTAATTCCGGCGCTAGCGAAGATCGCCCAAGATGAGCGTGAGGCACGCGCGACAGACGTCGACTCGAATCAGTGTAACATTATCGAAACATTCATCAAACACCAACAACTATGATTTTGTTGGTAGTGTATAAAAGAAAAAAAAAAAAGTATATGAAAATTGTTGAGAGTGGATTTCCAGCACAGGCCAAGTAAAATATCACTGAATAGAAAGAAAAACGATTAAATTAATAAAAAAAAAGGACCGGAAAAATTCTGTGTACTTTTTTCCGTAACAAAGGCGTATTTAAAATCAGGCTGTTCAAAAAAGGCTGGGTTCAATTTAAACAGGCTTCAGTGTCCGACAGGCATCGATACGTTTACGTAGGCTCGTGTCATCGACAGGGCTGGACTGCAGGTGGTCGCGTCGCCCTCGTCAGACCTGCCGCCGAGGGGTACACGTCTCTACGACGTACCAGGATACACAAACGTGCATGATGGACGTATGTATGATTATATATTAATTTTGCGTGCTTGAAATTATGCTGATGAAAGTTTTTATTCCATCGGTAAGTACAAGTGCTGACTGTAAAATTGTCCAGTTACGACATCATTAGGACATAATATAAATCCAAAAGCTAATCTACAGCTTTACTCAGAAATAGATAACTCACAAGCAATCTCAACAAAACCGCAAGCAATCATAACTGGAACAAAATTGAGCTAAACTTTCGTTTAGTTAACCTCTTCAAGAAGTCTCTTTCAAAAACAAAGTAATAAAAGTTATGAAATTCTGAGGTAAAATGGAATCTAGTAAGCTGAAGTGCAATTCAGGGGCTAGTGTATAAACTGGTGGGGAATGTAGGGATGCACACAAATTGTTACTTCTTACTTCCCGGGGTTTAATCAAGGGGGACACCCGCCGTGTCTGCCGTCGTGCCGTCCGCGCTTGCTTCAACTTGGCGCAAATTGAGAATAATGGATCCACTATGCCGCTTTAGGGTTCTCTGAACAAAAAATCTGTTACATCTGATTGCTCCTTTTTAAAGGTGTTGGTTGAGTAAAGACTGTTACTTAAATCCTACTTTTCAAGTAACTTTACATGTTTTCGGTTGTCTGAAGTGATTGCTTCATAAAATACGTTCCGTATCCGGTAACGCTCATATATCAAGTGTAGCCTACCCGCGGCGCTTATGTTTCGGCTAAGCCGTGCATTGGAGATCCGTCTTTACGATCTCGTTAGTGCCGGTAATCGCGACGTTGCACGATCGGGATTACGTCTGTGCATTATTAGTGTTTTTATTGATTCACTCGGCTGCCGTCGTAAACTGAGATTATTATTCGCGACGTAGCCCGCGCCCCGCGTCCCCCCGCGACGCCCTTCAGGCAAGTTGTTTTGTTACTTAATCGCGACGATAACAACATTTAACGACGGCTAGGTGACTGGCGAAATTCCGCTTCGATGTTTAGTGCTCATTCTATTTTCATTAACCATTTACCCACTTAATGATCCAGATCCTAAGGGAGTGATTCAATGACTTGGACCCATAAAATTAAACCTTAGCGTGACCTGTACACTGTAATTAATAGTTGTTACAAGAAATGCTTTACTACCTTTGGAATTTGAGAGGACGTTGCTTGGTACTTCGTTCACTTTCATGCATTTAGTTTAAACACAGTCGGTTCTCGTAATTTTTGTGAATGGTGTAGCGAAATCAAACAAAGGTCCACATATACTGGATAGGTATCTCACGTGGCATTTCAAACGAAACTATGTTTTACATTCACAAATTATAAATATTTCTAGCAGGGCGCTCCCAATCATTTTCCTAGAAACCGCAATTCGGCCGGAAAATACCTCGACAAACGAAAATTCAATCTATCAACGAATCCGCGAGCTATCCTACTTTTGGCAGGACCTGTACAAACATATGAGGCCAGGTCAACAGGAACATCCCACTTTAATCAAATTAAGGGAGCAAACGGCCAACAATTTCAGTTGTTATAATAAATTTAATAATGTTTGCGCTTAAATACTCTGCGGAAACTGGGTCATTGACGAACCTTTTACGTAATAGCTTTTATGAAAACGTATATATGTGTTACCGCAAATTGTATAGTTTACATGTAAGTAACTGCATTAATTATTAAAGGTTTATTTTTAAATGAGTAGTCCCATACTTCCTTGATTTTTTATGATAT
The DNA here is from genome assembly GCA_945859715.1 of Apamea sordens. Lineage (NCBI taxonomy): Eukaryota > Metazoa > Arthropoda > Insecta > Lepidoptera > Noctuidae > Apamea > Apamea sordens. The sequence goes on from OX244002.1 coordinate 8,483,545, forward strand.
GCAGAGAAAGCTGGGCCCTGTTTAATAAACAATTTTGTAAATAAGTGACATATTTGTAAAGTTGTATGACAAGTGCTGAATAATAAACCTTACATTTATGTGAGAAAAGAGCATCGGAAAATTATGTGTTGAATTGTCGATCATTAGTAAACTCCTATAAGATCTTATTTGTATAGCGGACTAGCTGCAGAATAGATATATTAAAAAAAAAACAGATTTTGAGGTTATAATCGAACCATAACAACGAATATTAGGTATAGTTTTTCATAGCTCCGAGTGATTTTTATGAAACTAAAAAACAATAACATAATACATTTAGCTATTTTTTGTACCTACATAAATAATTAGGTAGGTTAGGTGTCTGCCGTCGTGCCGTCCGCGCTTGCTTCAACTTGGCGCAAATTGAGAATAATGGATCCACTATGCCGCTTTAGGGTTCTCTGAACAAAAAATCTGTTACATCTGATTGCTCCTTTTTAAAGGTGTTGGTTGAGTAAAGACTGTTAGATACTTAAATCCTACTTTTCAACTAACTTTACGTGTTTTCGGTTGTCTGAAGTGATTGCTTCATAAAATACGTTCCGTATCCGGTAACGCTCGTATATCAAGTGTAGCCTACCCGCGGCGCTTATGTTTCGGCTAAGCCGTGCATTGGAGATCCGTCTTTACGATCTCGTTAGTGCCGGTAATCGCGACGTTGCACGATCGGGATTACGTCTGTGCATTATTAGTGTTTTTATTGATTCACTCGGCTGCCGTCGTAAACTGAGATTATTATTCGCGACGTAGCCCGCGCCCCGCGTCCCCCCGCGACGCCCTTCAGGCAAGTTGTTTTGTTACTTAATCGCGACGATAACAACATTTAACGACGGCTAGGTGACTGGCGAAATTCCGCTTCGATGTTTAGTGCTCATTCTATTTTCATTAACCATTTACCCACTTAATGATCCAGATCCTAAGGGAGTGATTCAATGACTTGGACCCATAAAATTAAACCTTAGCGTGACCTGTACACTGTAATTAATAGTTGTTACAAGAAATGCTTTACTACCTTTGGAATTTGAGAGGACGTTGCTTGGTACTTCGTTCACTTTCATGCATTTAGTTTCAACACAGTCGGTTCTCGTAATTTTTGTGAATGGTGTAGCGAAATCAAACAAAGGCCCACATATACTGGATAGGTATCTCACGTGGCATTTCAAACGAAACTATGTTTAACATTCACAAATTATAAATATTTCTAGCAGGGCGCTCCCAATCATTTTCCTAGAAACCGCAATTCGGCCGGAAAATACCTCGACAAACGAAAATTCAATCTATCAACGAATCCGCGAGCTATCCTACTTTTGGCAGGACCTGTACAAACATATGAGGCCAGGTCAACAGGAACATCCCACTTTAATCAAATTAAGGGAGCAAACGGCCAACAATTTCAGTTGTTATAATAAATTTAATAATGTTTGCGCTTAAATACTCTGCGGAAACTGGGTCATTGACGAACCTTTTACGTAATAGCTTTTATGAAAACGTATATATGTGTTACCGCAAATTGTATAGTTTACATGTAAGTAACTGCATTAATTATTAAAGGTTTATTTTTAAATAAGTAGTCCCATACTTCCTTGATTTTTTATGATATGCAGAGAAAGCTGGGCCCTGTTTAATAAACAATTTTGTAAATAAGTGACATATTTGTAAAGTTGTATGACAAGTGCTGAATAATAAACCTTACATTTATGTGAGAAAAGAGCATCAGAAAATTATGTGTTGAATTGTCGATCATTAGTAAACTCCTATAAGATCTTATTTGTATAGCGGACTAGCTGCAGAATAGATATATTTAAAAAAAAAACAGATTTTGAGGTTATAATCGAACCATAACAACGAATATTAGGTATAGTTTTTCATCGCTCCGAGTGATTTTTATGAAACTAAAAAACAATAACATAATACATTTAGCTATTTTTTGTACCTACATAAATAATTAGGTAGGTACCTATCTATGCAATTTTTTTCTAAAGCCTAAGTGTACTTATGTAATTGCAACGTTTAAATGCATAGAATGTAATTAACATAGGGACCTGTATTCTTAGCATTGGTTTTGGAATGAGATAAAATGTTTGTGTGTATTAATGTAAAAATAATGCAGTCCCTTTAGATGGTAGTAGTGATGTAGCGCAGTAGATAGATGGCATTAGTGTGCATTGATAAATGGCTGAGCTCTTGAGTGAATGTTCTAGTGATTCAGATTCAAAACATGCAACAATTCATTATTAATTCGATTGATCGATTGCAATCGCTTGGGCATGCCTAATGTTTTTCGATACTACTTGACGTTTGGCGAAGATGGCGGCGATTAATGTTATTAGTCGCGTAAAATACTTTAAAAGGTTCATTTTGGCATGCAGCTAGTCCGTGTTACAAATGTATTTGCAACTAATATAATAAAATACACAATTAATTATCATGTATGTCCGATATTTCTTGTGCACAGGGCGATTCCGGACAATGTCCTTTACAAGTAAAAACATTACAAATGCTGTTTAATAAACGTTTACATGTGCCAAAAACGCCTGTAGATTTCGATCTACAAATTTGTAATTGTAAGTTGTTGTTGTGTTACAAATTACATAAAATGTAAGATTCTTATCGAGGGTAGATTTAAACAATCTTAGAATTTTAAAATATTTAGAATTTGGTTTCAGCACTGGTTTACAGAGTACTTTTCTATTTGTTTGATTCATAACGAAAGTTATGGTGCATAGTAATAAAATCACGATTCTGTCTCTAATAAATGAGAATAAAGATGTTTTATTCGGTCGGTTTAGTGAAAAACTAACTCACGGTATGAAAATCAAAACCGTTCACTCAAATATTCATTACAACTACTGTCACTACTACCACTACTAGTTGCTAGAACCATTTTTAATGTATAACAATTTAATTTCTTCACTTATTAAATTGAGGTACAAAATTGTTAAGTTCTGACACATGGCGAGTCCACCTGCCGGAATTGTTCTACAATTTACAAAATATGTAAATTTGTAATTACAATTATGAGGTACAATTTTGCCAGTTTTCCAGCAAGGTAAATCTGTAAGTTGTATTATTTATTAAACAGAAACTTGTGGATTTGTAACTGTAAAATACAATTACAATTTTTAACGATTATTAAACAGGGCCTTGGTCTTTTTTTGGTCCAAATACTTGCTAATATTGCGATTGGATTTAAATGTCAATATTCAATGAGATAAAATTTACCTAAAAATATTTGAAAATATCACTTACTGAGGTAGTACTTTCAACAGCCGGTTTCCGCATAATTATCATCGTTTGTTAAATAACTTGCGATGTATGTATGTACGAGTATGTATGTTCGGGTGAACTCTTGCAACTCAATTTTGAAGCAGATATCTTCAATCGGTTGAAGATATCTGCTTGAAGAGTGCTACTTTGGTTGCAAGAGTCCACCCGAACATACATACATACATATACATACATCGCAAGTTAAATAAAAGCTTGTAAAAAAAACGCGTATCGGGTCTTGAATGGACGACATAGGGTAAATTACCCAATTTAAAAACTAGAATGAGGAAATAACGTTACATATTAAAATTTACTGGCGAAATAATCTGCAAGAAAATTTAAAAAGAAAACTTCTTCAAATGACCCAAGTCCTAATCTACATCGAGGGAGAACATTATTACACGGTAGAATCGGCTCACCGCACGGCGCCAGCGACTCATCGCCAATTTGTATCGAACGGGGCGCATGCATGTTAATAAAGCCTATTGTAGTCCCGTACCAGATTAGTCCCCGACTGCAACAACCTAATATAAAGCCTTTATCCCCTAACCTATTATGGATAGTCAACAATGGAAAGATTTGCAGATTGAATATGTTCGTGGGAATCTATGGTAAGTCATGGATGTCTTACTAAAGGTTTAAAATGTAGCCACCTGCAAAATTTCAGATTGCTAAAAATATCAAAGGGGGCAGTCCTCGTAATTTTAAGAACATTCACAGCCTGATCTCAGTCTCAATATGTCAAAAATACCTCTAATTTCCCTGCATTTTTGACAAGTTTTTGACATTGATTGTCGTAGAGATGAGATTCTGTAGATTTTGAACGTTTTTAATTACGGGAATTGACCTTCAGGTTTGCTGACAAAAATTTACATAAGTCATATGGTCTATAAGTTCATGTGTTATGTATAACATAAGTTGTCACTGATTTTCACTAAAGATTTTTAGCAGGTTAGTTGAATTTAGTCTCGAATTGTAATGCCTTGATAAACAAATACCAAAAGTAACAAATATACTTCGAAGACGAAGTTATGTTTTACTAAGTAAGTGGGTATTATTAGCGATTGTGCCGGTTGAGAAGAACCCCCGGCACTCGAGTGGAAGAGTCGATCATTAGAGCCGTTGAAGAGGTTAATTTCGATAATCCGCTTTGCCACTCGCCTGAAATCTGCCGCCTGACTCCCTCCAGCCAACATTGAGCAGATTACTGTTATGCGTATACGCTACTCACGGTTCTCGATGCGATTCAGTGTGAATATTGTGAGATAATTCGCATTTCTGTTTGCTTTGGATAATTTCACGTTGCTGTAAAATTTGTGCATAAGTAGATGTATAATGTGAGAAACTCGTATGTTTTCATACTGTAACATGGTATGTAACAGAAATTAGCCGTCCTAATGTATGCAATACAACAACTAGGCGAATTTGTTTCAATGTGTGATACATTACATGTTACGTTTCACCAATGTATATCAGCCATTAGAAGACATTTTTTTTTATAGGTCCTTACCCAAAGGTTGCTAATTACTAAGCCTCCACGCGTCCGTCCGTCTGTCTGTCTGTTTGTCAGCGGGCCGTATCTCATTAACCGTTAGGTAGAAAGTTGAAATTTTCACAGACTGTGTATTTCTACTACTGCTATTATTATATTCATTTTTAACTTTATTTTGTTTTTAATATTTGTTATATTAAAAATAAAATAAAGTTAAAAATGAAAGGCCGAAAAACGCTCGTTTCTTGTATACTTGTGTAGAGACCCCATTCAAGGAATGTGTCTTTTTTTTTTGCAGTTTTTTTTTTGCCTTTTGGTACGAAAACCCTTCGTGAGTCCGACTCGCACTTGGCCATTTTTTTATTCAACATTTGACCAAAATATCTTGTCTATAAAAATAATGCTTAGGTACCTATAAAGAAAGTACTGCTAAAAACAGCACTTAGTACCATTATACTAATGAAAACTAAAACTGTTATCATTTAGCAACGAGTTTCGCATGACTGTCCTAAATGAGCAATGGCTACAAAAGGTAATACATAATAAAGCCTATTAAACGACCTGTCAATACTGAAACAACCATACAATAGTAGTTGGAAATCCTAGTGCGAGTCAGTTACGTGTTTGGATGTGCCTAGTTTAATTAAGGCTTAACATTTTAGGTGAGGTGAAAGTGTATCAATGAGTCGTGTGCATGGCGCGGGCTGGCGGCTGGCTTGCCATCACCGTTGGACATGCCCCGCGGTCGAATCAACATTTGCCGACGGATCGAATTACCGCACCGCCGCGTCAACGTAACGTAATTGATTCAGCGTCCGACGGGCGCCGCCACGCCTTTTTGTCTCACAGTCACGAAAAAATGCAAAATCCGCCACTAATTCAATATCCTCACACTTTGCCAACGTTTTAAGCAGTGGAGCGAATTTTTTCTAAAAATGTAAAGGATTTTTCCGAGGTTAGTCATTGGTTATTGGCTAGCCATATGCATCGACGGCTACTGGGTCTAACCACTTTATGGATACTAGATTACGCCGGCAGTAATCTTATAAACTTTAAAACGATGGAAGAAATACATGTTTTAAATTGAGCAGCGGTCGTGTAGTTTAAAAGTGGATTAATTAATTGAATACTTTACGAGCAAGTGGTTCCTGGGGACGTAACTTCTTTATGGGAGATGTGATTACTGCACGAGTAATCTTATCATTTTAAGTAGAGCAAAGTTTTAAAATGACCAGATATTTTTTATCGGAATATGAGGTGATATGGAGAACTCAGTAATTATACTCAGATTTTTGTAGATGTTTTATATTAAACGCTCTACTTTCACACCTTCACCGGTGGGCGTGAATCATGTCTAAGGAAATGCGAATTATTTGTGTCACGGAGACGGACATCACCCTATCACCATGAGTGAAGGCAAAATTAAGTATTTTGTAATATATTTTCTATTTAACCTACGCTAAATAGAAAATATATTAAAAAATGGCTGCCATTCAACCACACCAGCAACCAAGCAGCTACATCAAAATTCAATCGCCCGATGAGTACCATCCCATCACGCGACACAATTCTAAAGAAGCCTGAAATATCTCGAACATTTTTCCGTGAAATACCTCCGTGTATCAGTCATATAACGGAGGACGGGGTCCATTCCGATGCGAGTGCAATTCGACTTCGTGCAATTGAACACCATGCGACTTGGAAACTGATACAACGAATGCACTCGAATACGGAGGAAGAGGCCATACTCAAGAATCGTACGTATGATAAGTTATTTGGTATTTTTGCTGGAGAATTTTCACCTGTTTATTCGATTTGTTGGAAATGGACATTATTCGTGAGTGATTTCGTATCTGAAGGGTAGGTACTAGGAAATGTGATATTGTGTCACGTTTTTGAATGAACAGCAAATAAGATATTTCTAGGCCAAAATTCTTTTTCTAACAATGCGCATCAGAACTGATATTGGTAGAGAAATAATATAAGGGAATATTGCGTGATATCTCGAGAATAATGCATATTGCATTTCATAAAATAATCCAATGACAATACAACAATAGTAACAACATGAAAGCAGACATACTGATGTCACAATAATAAAGTTCATATTAGTTTCATAAAAGAATCATAGCATTGTAGTGTATGCATTGCGAAATGAAAATCAACCAGTTGGAATCACCTGGGAGACTCGGGCAAGCAATATTGCGGAATTCGATTTAAAACTACGATAGGTATCAACACAGGCAACCTATAAAGTACTCAATACTCCGGTGAACAACTAAATATGAGCGATATTGACTTCCACACATGACCGATTCAACATTGTAGGCTACTAATATCTGAGTTGACTTGATTTATTTTCTTTATCAAATGAAATGGAAAAAGTCAATTTATAACTTTACTGTCTCGTCATCTATTTGCCCTTATGCGAGGGCAAAATGGCAAAAGGCAAAAAAACCTAAATTGAAAGTATGTGACATCAATTTATAGTTGATAAGTAGTTACTGTCATCGATCGCGGCATGAATGCAGCGCTATATAATCAAAAGTTGCACGGCCGAGGCGGCCTCCCTGCAGCTTCCGGTACTCGCCGGATGTTACCAATTTACACAAACTGACTTAATTCTTCAATAAAGGCAGCCCACTTACGTAGGCTTTGAACCGTAAATAGGGCGCTTCAGTGCTCTGCTATGGCTGCCAATATTAAAGCGTCCACCAACATTATACAGCGATGCGTCAGAATTTCGTGGAAAATAAATTTCAGCTCTATTCCGTATACCCGACTATAATTCTGTTTTTGGTTTTTATTTACAATGAAATGCTATACGAATACACATAGAAATAGAAAACTGTTATTCGACACAGTATACAGTTGTCAACTATTTTTGTTGTTGTGTCATGCAATCTGAAATTCAGATTTTACATTTGTGCAGGTCTCGGCATGAAATAAATCCTGATTTTGACTTGGTGTTGTTTATTTCAATGGTTGATAATGAAGTCGGGTAGCGAGTGGGTCGGGGCGTGTGGCGTGCAGTCGCATATGCGTCGATATCCGCGTTTTGTTTGACTTTTACCCGTCCACCGGACCGGGCCGCGCCCGGCAGCCGATCACGAAACTAATTATACCTCGAGGCGAGCACGGCGTCGCGTCCGTTCTTCGCAAACTTCGAAATGAATCACTAAACTCATGTGCGGTGAGCGCGTCGCAAACACTGGAGGGTTTTTTCACAAAACTTGAGGAACTACAAAAGGACAATATGGCGCATATTAATCACAGACTAAAAAACTCATGCTTAGCAGTAAACGTAAGAACGTAAGTCGTAGCGGGGTAATATGATGATAACATAAAAGGTATGTACTTTACACCCCGGTTTGACTTTCTGATCCTACTTCAAAGTTCAAATAACTCCGACTACCTTCTACCGAGCACTCCTTATCTTTACAGTCAATTAGGTCCACGCGAGCGTCAAATACGGAAGTCTGTTGATTTTCGTTACCATTTTCTTCGCCTTTTTCAAGAGACGGCCCGTTCAGCGGCTCATCTGTATACTTGCTCGGGGGAACGAATGCTCTATCTAATTAACTTTATCATAAAGCGTGGGTTATTGCCTTGTCGGCCGTCCGAAGGTTTAATCGAAAACTCGCTACAGTATTATAACGTGAGATTTTTCGTTTAGGGATTAGTATTACAGCGATGTTCGATGTTACAAGATACTCGCAAAAGTAATATTGCAGTGGTTACTTATTACGTAGATGTCATAAGTAACCGTAAAATATCAAGATTTGTTTTATCCAGTTGGTAAAACGTACTCGTATGACGTCACAACGAAACGAAACCCATGAAATCATCTTAAAACCCAAACGTCGATACAATATGTATCATCATAATCATATACCATAAACACGTATACGGCAGAGTGCGGCAAAGTGGCAGTTTTCACGAGATTACGTCGGATTTCGTCGGGGTAATTCACTTGGCAGATTGGTGCGGCTCGTGCGGGATCGTACGGTGTCGTCCGGTTCGGTTTACGTCCCGTGTCCTGTTACGAGCACTCCGTACGATACGGCTATTCCATCATCGATTTCGACACCGTCGATAACCGCATGAGGGATACCTATTTCTAACGTGACATTTTGTGATCACATTGAATGAATGACTTATGTTGTCTTGTTGAAAGTGGTCGACAATTTGCTTATAGGCCGAGTCAGGTAGGTAAGTTAATAATTAGAGCACAGACAAGTCTCGCTTTTACATAATCAGCCTAAAAGTTTCCACTGCTGGGACATAGGTCTCCTCTTTTCGAGAGGGAGACCTCACGCTTTTAGTGAACTGAAATAATTCACTCCAATTCATGGACTTCGACTGTGAAGCGTAATTAATGTAGTAAATAGATCGATAATAATGTAGGTACGCCACAGAGCCACCCAGATAAATGTACTGCATTATGTACACATATTTCAACCCTGTTAACTTTACTGTTGACACATATTGGTGTATTTTAACAAAGCCTTGTTTTCATTACATGACGAAATGTGTATCAAATGAACTGATTTTATTTAACGAGGCACATATCAAAGGCATGTGACGGTCCGACAAATATTTTGCCGTAATTAAATTTTATTCTGATGTCTGGCATTCTCTTTGTTAAAATTGAATAAGTTTTGTTTTATCACTTTCGAAATTACCTGAATTTTAGAGTTGGAAATATTTTGATAGATGTTAAATATTTTCAACATATTCATGGAATTTACGGCGCATAAGCATGTAGGTATGTGCGAAAAATTCGGTTATTTCATTCCATCAGCTAAAGGAACGTAGTGGAGGTACCAACAGAGTAATTCACTTAGTAAGATTAAGCCCGACGCTATCGGGGTTTACACCTCGGAACGTGAGTCCACTAAGCATTACCAACACTTTAATGTGTTGTGCGAAGCTTTGTTTTTTATATATTTTGTGAAAATACTTGGGTTGCAATCAGCTCTAAGGCGTTGATTCAATTTAAAGAATGTACATCGGGTTTGTATTTTCTAGGAATCCCGCACATACTAAAAGCAGACCGTAGAATATTAAGGAAATAGTTTTAAAACTTATACATACAAAGCATTGTCTTCGTCTACGGCGTAGACAAAGGTTCTACACAAACTATTAACAAAAATCAGAAGGCCAATTCTCGTCAATTAAAACAACACACAAATGTCAAAAACTTGTCAAAATGTAGGGAAATTTGATGTATTTTTTGACAGATTGAGACTGAGATCAGACTGTGAACGTTCTTAAGATTACGTGAATTGCCCCTCAGTTAAACGATGAAACTTCTTCATTCGACATTTTTTGGAAAAAAAATTATAATAGTCAACAAGGTAAACCCAATTAATGATTGCTACGTAAGTGCTACGCAACTATGCTACGACGCTACGACGTAGCAAGTGATAGTTTGTTTCGAGAGCAAATCATCTGAATGACTATAATTATTGCAGGAATGCCACATTCCCCTGGCAAATTGGATTAAAAAATTGAGCATGCATCAAACCTTCATCTATATTTTTTAGTTTCGTTACTAAAAAATGACAAAACACTTGAAAGTTACAAGCCAGTACTTTTTTAAATCCGCGGTCTTATTCTACGACAGCATTCTGTACCTAGAGCTATAAGGCTATAAGCTATAAGGTATAAGTTAGGCACAAACTAATCTCTTAAATTGTTCCCGAGTAAAAATAAAGTTTTCGCAATTAAATGCAAAGGAAAGAACGTACGGGCAAAGTTTCAGCTTTCATCTGAGATAAAACTGAGTGTCTGGGCGAGATCCTATCGAGTGTGGATTAATAATAAAGGAGATAAGCATTGGCTCCTATTTCAGTTCATATCGAACTTATTATCGAGTCTGGAGTGAGGTGAGCGGCAATTTTCGATAGATTTCCTGCAAATCAAATGTGATACTGATATGATTATAGGGATGCCCGCCGGGACTGTTCGTGGGGCGTGATTTCGATTAACACGGTCAACGTGTAGTTCTGAAAATTGCTCATCTAATGGTGTAAGTCAGATTAGAAATAGCACGGTTGGAAATTAGTCATCATGATTCTCTGGTGCAAATAAAATGGGACTCCGTACACATTTGTATTTTTGTGTTTTGAATCTACGTGAGGGATCAACTAACGCATAGAACCGGGATATTAAGGCCAGTAATACCTAAATCTAAGTATAGTCATCCTCGTAACTTGCTTTGCCATTGTAAGGTAGAATATCACTTGCACGTCAAGGTCAATTTTTGGTGTAAGAAAAATATAAAATGAACCTTAGTGAAGTTTGAATTTACTGGGAGTTTTAGTCAAACGTGGTCAAGTAATTACGAGGTCTAGTATACCTATAGTTGACAGAAAACGATATCAACAAGGCGCGCATGAATAATCTAAGTTGCATCGCGAAGTCCTATCAATAGTAATTCGGTTCAGTGAGTGCCGCTTGCGATTTTACACCCGATGATCGAGATAGTTTTTTGCTTGTTATGCAACAAGAATACCTATCTGGATCAGCTGTGAACTAGGTCAATTAATATATTACCTTAGAATCTTGAAGTTTAACGTTTGTTATTTACTTATACTTTGTTCGACATATGCTGGAAAAGTTAAGTATGATCCAACTGATAAACTGGGCATTTTTGGAGCAACCGTGGGCACACTTTCAATTTCATATTAGCTAATTTCTTACATCGGACTTTACATTTTCTATTTGATATTTATTTGTTGCTATCTGATGTATGTATATATCTGGTGTATTGTATGTCTTTTAGTCTGTGCTAAATGTATATTTCTTTTCTTTCTTTATTAACTATGTTTCAATGGATTGATTTTGATCTGAACTCAGTTTTTGAGGTAGTTTGTTAATATGAATGAACGAAGAACTTGTCGGACTAGTATATACAGCTGAAAATAGCCTTTGTCAAATATCAAACATAAAACGTGTCTCATTGTTTGAAAATATCTAAGCAAATTTTTAAACAGTTAATAAGAGCACGTTTGAATCACATTTTCATAGAAAAATACTTTCACAAGAAACAACAACCAGCGCAACAAAAATAAACAATAAATTCCATTATCGTGAACAAGTGGGAAACTTGATTGCACTAAGTCCATAAGGAAATAATAAAAGTATCAGTGGCACTCGTTGCCGGTCGAAGTATCGGCTCACAACGATAGAAGAATCAAACAAACGGGGCGAAACTTCTTAAAACTCCAACTGGCGAGTTGTTTCCACCAGACACTAACTCTTATTACAAACTTAGGGTCTTACGCCCACCTCGTCTCGCCCGGCGATAGACAACTTATAACTAGGGAAGATATCGAATTACAAATTACTTAAGATATGAAAACATTGTACGGTAATGACGTCACGGAAAGTTTTTCGCCGCTTCACGGGTAAATCGCGTGGTGATGAACACTAATTGGCAGCTAAGTTGCAATTTTCATTTGCAAGTTACCGCGCATCGCTGTACACACGAATTTCCAGTTACAATTTCATTTTGTCGAATTAACAGAACGCCGAAATAATATCTGGAACGGTCTAAATGTCAGCTTGATTTTACAGTCGATCGATTTGGTGGTGGTAGATGAGGCAGAACCGTAATGGAATAGTGGTCGAAATTAGGAGATGTGATTTAGGATGAAGTCTTGCAGCATGGCCCACGAGGTTTGGTGGCATACAAAAATGTTTATGTCTAGCAATGAGCTGAGCAGAGACTGTGCAGGCTGAATGTGATGATGATAATTATGATAATATTGCCCTTGATCTTTTAGCAAAACCAGTTCGAAAGGACTCATTATATTGCTTAAACCGATCTATGCTTTCTCTATAAGTGAATTTGTAATTATTTTCAGAATATCTTTAACCGTCTGAAAACTGACACGTCTTATATTCGACTACCTGAACCATGCGGACCTTTTATTGACATCCAGGTACTAAGCAAAACCTCCACGAAACATTTTAACGCAGCAGGTTTTAAATGTAATAAAAAAGCACTCCGGCTAATTTTCCAGTTCTGTTGAACAAACAAGCCGGACTGAATCCGCCATAAAGACAGTGCTCCCGGCCAAACGAGGCTCTGCGCGGAACAACGAGACAAATTATTGAGATAATCACATCGCCAGCAATTGCGGTGAGAAATAACATTTCTCAGATCCGGCGTTTATTAGAACAACAGGCCACTGTAAAAATAATTGCTGTCAAGAGATGAAGAAAGTTCATCCGTCATTCGTTTCTTTGAAATTCAATTTTGATTATAACATTGTTTTTATCGATGAAGTTTATATTGGAATTGGTTGGAAATTGTGGCGCAGGCACTAGGCGATCATGTTATGACAAAGCGCTGTCAACGATATCTAGAGAACAGTGATATCGAGAGCCTCCAAAAATGCATCTCTGTCAAAACAGACGTGTTAACAGATGAACTAGCGTCGGATAGCCAGTTTCATATAGACCTAGGTCTGTTGCGTCGCCCATGTCGAAGCATCATTAGTCATGAAGCAAGAATACATCTTCTGAATATCCAACAAGGTGTAATTGGAGACAACATACCTTCATCAAATTGATATTTCGATTCTCAAACAATCGATTACAGGTATTACGCGGCCACCTTTGCATGAGCCAATTTCTCTGGGTATCGGACAGCCGAAAAACTCTGGAAGCTTCATAATAAAACTGCACTCTATACGATGTGATGACAGTAAATTGAATGAGTCGGGCGCGGCGTAGTGTGTTTGCGGCGCTCATCAATCATCCCCGTATGGATTTCATTTTAATGCGACGTCATCGGTGTCTCGTATGGCCGCCCCGTCATGCTACCCGAGCTCACGGTCTATTGTTTTACGCGACCGACACCACAAGCCTAACTGAATATTTAGTCATATAATTAGCTGCGACATTGCTAAACATAACTGTAGTTATTAACCGTATTTTGTTAACATAACAAATAGGCGACAGAAATGAATACGTCAGAAAATTCTAAAGCATTTATCGCGTTTCATTAGTATCTTCTACTGCACTAGACATGAGTGAGGCGATGGGGAGGCAAACAAATTTCCGGCTATTGTATTAACGGATACGGCAAATTAAATCCCCATTTGTAGGAGCAGGACACCTAAGGGGGGCGGGCAGTAATCCAATGCCGTGGTCGCCGCCATTGTCGTCCGGCCTGCGCTAGTAACGGGCTTAAGAGCTTCGGCACGAATCGAAAATCTACGAACATTTTGCAAATTAATAACCGGTTTCACCGATACTCGACAATATTTCATACGGAGCGAGGATTTAAACGATAGGTAGCGTTCGATAGCTTACCAGGTTACCGGGATTTTGACGTAAAACAATATTCATTCTGCTAAAATTGTGTACTGACCTAAAAGCTTCCGATTTATTCGTTGAATTCAAAGGCTTATTTAGTAGAACCAACCCTATAGAAGCGAAGCGATATTCGTGCAAAACACTGGAAAGCCAAAAAAGCTAAAAATGAAAACAACAATCAAATTCAGTGAGCGGCTCTGCACCGGTAACCGTGTGGTGCAACGTACAAACAACGTTGATTCATGCTCCGCAACGATGCGCTGGGATTACTGCTTCGTACCAGATTATAATTCGTCACGCGCGATCCACAATCCTTATTATGCAATACAGTCGAAATCATATCTCAATCGAATATAAGCTGGAATAAAAAATAGTCCATGCCGCGTTTTTTTATGCTTCGAATCCATTGAATCATATATTATGATTATAGACTTTCATCATAATATCACATATGAACTGAAAAACATTTGTTCTTCAAATAGTTTTGAATAAACTCTAGCAACCAATATAATAACTGGGCGGGAGTGCGAAAGGCTCACTCCATTTGATTGGGCATTGTTTCGGACGGCCGGGCCTTAATACCATGTGCAGTGTATGCGATGCGAATCCAATTTTCGGACGCGCGACCTGAGCGGCGTCTATCCGTTGCTATCCATTAGTATTCAGCGCGCGCGATGGTACGTGCTCGCGGAAAACGTGATGCGATGCGCGAGCAAACAAAAACACGACCACCACTGAAATAGGCTCGCCCGCGCCGCCTCACCTTTGCGAAGCGTTATTGTTTTCAGCGATCGGCGCGAATACATTGGCGAGATTTTTTTCACTTTTTTCGAAACAAAAATAATGATAATGTTAGCAGCTGAAATAAATGTAAAAGTAACAGCCCACGCTTATCGCACAGACAAAGTCTAAGAAGTACACAATGTGAGGCGGGTGTAATTGAAAAGTCTGCTCGTCGCGGGCAAGAGTGATGTAGATAATAGAGCTTATTAAATATGCCGAACATCTCGGTGGCTGCCGAGAACGGATTGAAAATAATCTCTTAGGTAGTCATTTTTCAGAGTTCACGAGTGGCGACCCGGAGACGAGCGGCGCACGATAGCATCGTCGGGGACAGATTGAAATTTAAAATGCGTAAGCCTCCCGAAATGACTACTAAAAGGAACCTCAAAGAGACGACGAACGGAAAAGATGACATATTTTTATGGAGTTTTATTAGTTGAAGACTTATTATCGAATCTACTTTGTGAGATATCCCTGAAGAGAGCTCAGACACACGATCCATATTTTGTGCTAGTGCAGTGCGCACATGGGGGGAAGTATATCTCTCTAATAATACAAATTAGATTGCCTTTTAAACAAAACTGACCTTTTATGAAAATATTGTAGATATAGATACCGTCAAGTTATGAATAAGTAGGTACGTTAAGCACGTGAGGTTGATTTTTTCTTGCACCTTATTATTCTTCGACGTGTTGTCAAACTTATAAATAAAAATTACAGATCGAAAATGCGACATGCACCCGCTATGTACTAATGGAATTTGTGTGGAAATTGCTAACATTTTCGTTCCTTAACCAAATTCTTTTAAAATAAAAAATTGTTTGATTAAGGCCAAAGATTTTTATTTCTCAAAAAGAAAACTCATACCTGAATAAATTCTTAGAAGAAAATAAATAAATTCCATGTTCTCGGTACACGGTCGCAGTACACAATATGCGGTAGAATTCGAAAGTTGTCTGATTCCATACGACATGGGCGACTCGGCGGACGATATTAATCAGACGATATGCAATGCAGGCGCACACGTGTCCAACTTCAAGATTAGAAATTCTGTGGAAGCTCGTAACAAATAATTGAGTCAGACGTACCTACCGGTATTCTATTGAGGTACGTTCTAGTATAACGAATTTTGGAATTATTTCGTATTTTCAGGTTTGAAATGTCATGAAATCATTAAAAAGAGCTAAGAAACGGGTTAATATAAAAAGGTAGGTTTTAAAAAAAATAAATCATTTATAATCATGAAAAAGATTGTGGTGGGTATTTAGTTGGTAAGCTTTTATATAAATAAAAACATTTAGTGTTTTTTTGCTTATGATTTAAAGTCAATGGATTTAAACGTCGTGAAAAAAGGAGAGCTATCTTACTTTGGAATGAAATTCCTGACCACTTTTCCTACAGCTTATATAACGTGTTGACATGAGTTATATCGGGTATTTGCATTATTTTATTTTATTTTTATTTTTTAATGAGAGGAACAGCAAACTGTTACATTATAAGGACATACATACAACTAGTTTAACAAGATAGCAATTTGGTTATAAAGTAACCCACAACGCTGTCCACAAGTAGGCATAGAAGTTTTAGAAAAAAAAATAAGTTTAAAAAATAATAATAATGTTCCTACTACTGGGAGACCGGCCTCCTCTGTGTGAGAGGCCGTAATCCACCACTCGGGCCCAGTGCAGCACCCTAATTGCGTAACACACAATCAATCGGAATCAGAATCATTTTGAAGCAAATTGCTAATCCATTGCTTCATAAGTTCGAAAAATTTGTCTGCTCAACACGTAAATAACGCAATGAATGTTGTTGAACAGTCAAAATGAAACCGATTTCGATTGATTGTGTGTTACGCAATTAGGTTGCAGATTGGTGGACGTCACATATCTTCGAATTTTTAGCTCTAGGACATGCCGGTTTCCTCACGATGTTTTTCTTCACCGTTCTGAGAGAATTGGTAATCAATTCAATTTCACAAAGTACAGTGCCAGCTTCGATTCAAACCTACAACTCGATAATTCGCGGCCGTTTCCACGGAGCTACCCACTGAAGAAGTGATCAGCATCATCATCTGCCTAGCCTTTTCCCAACTATGTTGGGGTCGGCTTCCAGTCTAACCGGATGCAGCTGAGTACCAGTATTTTACATGGAGCGACTGCCTATCTGACCTCCACAACCCACTTATTGGGTAATACGATAGATACCCCTTGGTAAGACTGGTTGTCAGACTTTCTCAGTAGTGATATACCTTCGTTTATTTTTGAAACACTAGGGTCATGGGGTCCGAGTGCCAGTTTGGCTTTTCAAGATATCGCCAAGCGGTTAGTCGACTCTTCACGTGACCAGAGGGCTGGCCCGTTTTTTGGATAAAGAATTAACATTGCCATACAACGTGGCAATGCTGCCAGCCTTTTGGGCACTGTTCCTGTTGACAGCGATGCGGACGAATTTTTTGATGCCCTATGATTCTTTTGCTTGTTTTTTTTTTTCACATGTACATAATTATGTATTATTATTTTAGACTTAATTTGAATTAATTATCTATTCATTTATTGTAGCCTAATTTGAATATATTCACCTTCGTTTATATAAATATTGTGCAAAAACTGAAATCTGTGCTAGTGAAATGTTAGTAGTATCAGGTTTATTTTTACTTCAACTTGGCTGTCTAAACCAGAGAATACTTTTAGCGAGCGTTTCGTTGCTTTTTCCATTTTACTGTAGCAATGTTCAGAGCTGTATATTATAAATATTTTATTTTAATTTAAAAAGGCATATTTTAACCCTCTATTGTACATATGTATGTACAAAACATTTTTAATAAAACCGACAGGCGAAAATCTGACAATTTAAAAAATATTTTTCATCGTTTTAGTACTTTATGAAAAGCACATGACGTCGTGAAAATGTGACCATATTTTAATTATTTAACAAATGTGTCGCATTGTAGGTTATATTATAAAGGGCCCAGATTGTACCTGGTGTACGGTGTACAAAAAAATTTGCTGTTCCATACATTTTGACCGCGTAGGTATTGCACGTTTCTATGAAACAGAAGATTTTTATTTATTTATTTTATTATTTATGTACACACAGTAAAATACATATTGATATGACATAATTATAATATGAGTACAAAGAATAATTTTTAATAGATAGCCGACGACTGCCGCGCTAGGTGGTCTAAAATTGTAATTCATGGTTTCTATTCTAACCAACAAAATGAAATAAGCTTTGTGCGCTTTAGAAATGCAATTACTTTCAAGAAGATAAGACTTCAGAATACCTGCCAATTCCTCGCATCGAATAATTTGTTTAACATTCCCGTTATTTTAATTGTACGACTTCCTCTCCAATTACTTTCAAAGGAAATTGCATTTACCTAACGTACGAGAGAAGTCTTTGCATAAAAAAGATGCATTTAAATTGCTACTATTAAAACATCAATTAGTGTAGTTATGTGAATCACAAACATGTATTAATTTTAAATTACACTAAGTTTGGTGTGTGCTCTTAGACAATTAGATTTATTAATTAACTTTATGTAATTAAAACTGTTAAAATCATTAATTAAAGACACAGTTTAAATACATGGTGGCGATGTCCCATCGACGCGCTAACTGAAACCATGATTTCAGCAAATAATTCTAAACACGGCGGAGAAGTTTTACGCCATACGATTATAAATCAGCTTTCAAAATACCAGGTATGGGAAGCACAGGGCTTACCCCAAAGAACGCTTACAGATCAGAGGAACCCGAGACCATTTAAAAAAAAGAAACGACCACTTTTGGATGGAGTTCAATACAAGTGTAAAAGTTTTGTGTTAATTGAATAAGTAGTTTTTGAGTGAAAAGTAAGAGAAGAAACTTGATTTAACAGCAGATAGGGTAAGATTTGTATCTATACGAAGGATTAACTCCTCAATGGTTATCACGTAGTTGGCAGATAACTAAGAAAAAAACTGGTTAAACAACCAAACAGCGGAGTAATTGCGTGATACACTATCAATGGGAATGGCTATCATTTTGACAGTTCAACAACATTCATTGTGTTATTTACGTTGTTGAGCAGACAAATGTCGAACATACGAAGCAATGAATTAGCAATATCCTTCAAAAGCCCTATCCTTATTTGTCTACTCGTTTATGATTTGATTTATGATTAAATTTAATTTTCATATTTTATTCAAGAGTATTTTTATGAATCCGTCGTAATTTAATAATTAATGGTTTTACCACTGTTTTTTGTGCTAGCGGTGTTAACCTATAATTAATTGTTGCATCCGCAATTGTATCCTATTACAAATAATAAGCTGCTAATGTGCTGATGTAAACAATTGTTGGTTAACCTTAATAAAATAAATAAAATATTTCAGATTGTGGTTGATAGTGTCTTATGCAATTAGGGTGCTGGTGATTCCGGTTGCTTTGTAGTTGAGAAATGGTATTTGCAGCAAAAGATTGGATTTGATGGAAACGTTGGAAAATTACCAAAAATTTACTGGAGAAAGCCTGGAATGGAGGCAAGATCCTGCTATATTTATTGCAGTAACATAAAAGAATATGAATAAGTTACAGATATGGTAAATAAGAGAGCAGTGTACCATGGTTACCAGCTTCGATCTCGTCATCATTAATACATGGATGGGTTATTTCAAGCCCATAAGCTGTTCCATTTGTTGTTGTTGTGATATCTACTGGTAGTGCGAAAAATCGCTAGGTTAATGAGGTCCAGGGACCTACCAAGGCTAATGATGTTTTGCTTGCTTACTAACCATATACTGTCTGTATTGTACCTACTTAGATGATCTATTAATTAGATTCGAGTGTAAAAAAAACAAATGTATTAAATCGCGCGCTACTCCCGTCGAAAAACTGATACGCAGATTGGTGGGTTAAAAAAATGTATTCAAATGTTTGGTCCAAAATAAATGATTAATAGTTTATACAGGTTGGCAGGGATATCTACGCACAACCTGTAACCATAGATTCAATATATGATTCCGAAAAGGATCATTGACATTAAAAAAATGTTTTATACATTTTGACCGCGTGGGTATTGCCCTTTTCTATGAACAGCAGATTTCTTTTATAATAACCTACGAAAAATGTATACGGGGGTCTAGAATCATATGCTGAATTCATGGTTACAGTTTGCGCGTCGATGTCCTTGCCACCCTGTATTTTTCGCTCATCACCTTTTACACAACCGACGAGTAGAACGACGGGGATAGTAGGCTAGCAAAGTACAAGGCAAATCAATCGTTCGTTAACAGCAACTTCACGGGGCTTTTAGCTTTGCTGTTGTTATTGTTTACCAAGTACGTACAAGAAGCCTTTTGCTTGTTTATTATTGAATGAAATTCGGCCCTGGAACTGCTTACAAGAACAAATTGAATAATAATTATTTAATTCGACTTTGCTGAATTTTAGATAAGGTTTGTGGCTTTATTGCAAAATTGTGACGCTCAGAGTCATTAATATGGTAGTTTTAAAATTTAGAAAATAAAATGACCATTAAATTAATTCGGCACACCAGAACTTTTTACTCTCTGACTGTACTTTAAGGCGTGCTCAGTTACGTAATATCTACAAACGTAACCAATGTATATGTAGCGTTACCAAACGGGAGCGTTACCAAACGGGCGCGACCCAATAGAGATGCGTAAATGTGTTAACTCGTGGTAAAAAATAATGTTTTTCTGAGGTTACATCAAATACATTTTTGTCATAGCGGGTTAAGTTTGGGCGCTAATATCCTTGCTTCTATCTGCTTCTGAGTGCCCATTTATATCTAGCGTGACACATACCAAGCCAAACATAGGACGAATTCGGTTGAGCTTTGCACTACGCTAACTGTGCCAACTGGCTTTGTTTCTCAACACTAAAGGAACAAAGACCGGAGAATCAGTCAAAATAATTTGTGAAGCCCACATTTATACAAAGACTACGAAAGTACTGAGCCATTTGGTTAGTCTAATTCCAGCAGAAATAGCCAGCCTTCAAAACCAACTAAACCGAACGGAATTCGAATATATCGAACCGCACACATCACCATTCGACTATTCAACTCGAGCCCGTTTCTCCGAGCCCCATATCGGGATATCCGCCATTCAAATGTACATTCATGTAGAAGTGGGTCAAAAGTATCTCCATTATGGGCAAAGCACAGGCGTTACGTGGTGGTGGGCGGTTGAGGCGTCTGTGAGGCGCAACAGGCGCCCCGCCCCGCCCGCCGCGCGCAACAGGCGCCGGGCCCGACTTACTTGTTGAATCGACCGACCTACTAACGTGCCAAGCCAAGACACTCGACAGACAAAATTCTCGTACATAAGGAAAAAGTTGGTAAGGTCTTCAAGAGTTAAACGTTGGTAGAGGCAAGCTTTGACACTCTTGCCGGTGCGTAACGACGCTGCGATCAGCGGTACATGACATCTGCCGATCAATTCTATAAAACACTGACCGTGAAAACTCAGGTGAAATGAGCTTGATGTGAGCTGTCAGGAATGTTAATCCCTAGCATTAACTTCACTTCAAACCCACTTCACCTTTGTTTTCACGGTGAGATTTTTACAGAATAGACCGTTTGTTATCTAATGACAACATAGAAATGTTGATGTTTCTATCCCAAAACCAACGTCATCACATTGGTAACGACATTAAACGTTATCAACGATATCACTAAAAACCTTCAACCTTCATTTCCCATATAGGTACGTATAGTGATGCAGCCTGTCATCCTTTAACTTCGACGATCTGGACTACTACATTACGAACACTCACTCCAGCAGAACAACACACAAAGATTGCTCCAACAAACAACTGGCAAACGAATTAGTATTTATAGAACAATATAATGTAAGAAGTCAAAAGCGCACGTCATAAACACTTTGCCACTTCCCACGAATTCTTTAGAAATCTAACTAATTGGACGGATTTGACGGAAGTAGCATTTCCTTGGAGTATATTTCTATCACCACCTACACGGGGATCACGTAATAATAACGCTTCCTAACAGGAAATGCCATCCCAACACTTCTCAAAAAGATAGTTCTGCACCTTTACAAAGCTACGAACGTCAAAGAGCCTCGATCGTGTACGTTTCAAGTGACATTGCAAGAGCTGCTTATATGCTAAGTACCACGCCGTGCTATAATAATAATATGTTTGCTACTCACAGGATGTTACAAAAGTTAAGTACAACATTTGTCGAAATAGTTCTCTCGTACTCAGTCTTCGGGATACACGCAATTTACATTTCATTAATTAGGCCTGTGCTGGCTATCTATCTACAATCCATTGAGCGACAATATCTTAAAAATTACATTGATCCTCAAACCGCAATCAAATTACTTATTGCGTCAAAAATTGATCCTTCGGCACCATGAACGTAATCATTATTTTAGTCACATCCTGTACAAGTATATGATGTCTGTTTGCACGGCACACTTTGCCGCAAGCACCGAAGTTCCCCTGAGCATCTACGATGTCGCAACTATTAATTTGTTGGCTCGAAAAGCACCTTGAGTTATTCACGTGTTACGTGAGGCACTAATTTGTCTCGACATATTAGTGCAAAGTCTCATGTCAACACCTCGTCTGTGCATAATGTATTTCGGGAACATTGAAGACACTTTACACAAGGTGTTACCAAGAAGCTTTGAATTTATAAAGCTGAGGAAAGTCGAATGTAGCACGTTTGATATCGTGAGTCCTCCTAATAATGGAAAATCCTCAAACGGTTCGATTTCTGTCAAGGAGTTTATACATGAAAAGGTACGTAAAAATAATAATAGTGAGGAAACGCAGAAACATCAAAAGGTGTCCTCTCAAACCGAGAAAACTTAACAATAATGAGGAATAGGAAAAATACTAAGGGCTCAATCACACATAACCACAACCAACCAAACCACAACCGCACCACAAAGACAACACGTGGTCGCTCGCTAATTTGTATAAAAATGAACAGTCTATTCACACGGACCACATTTGGCCGTCAAACTCAACTGTGTGGGCGATACCGACCACATCAAGGCCACGTCGCAGGCACAACGGAAACACAACGATCTGTCTGTCTGCAAACACTAGCCACAACGTAACCACATCGCAACTACTAGCGACAACACAACCACATCGAAATGTTGTAGGTACCACAACGCAATTACAAAAAGCTGCAGCGACACTATTTACTTGTAACCACTCCTTGCCCACATTTTGTCGCTGCGATGTGGTGTAGTTGTGGTACGTGTGTTCCTTAATGAAGAATGGGAAATACTAAAAGGTGATCTCTAGTGTACACGATATGCGGTTAAATAAAACATATCTAATAATATACTTTCACTCCTGTACCATCCTCATTAATTAGTATTTGTAGTTTTTGTTTAGTTTTAGGCACATAAAATTAAGCACTTACCAACTAGCGCCAATATTACTGTGAGGAGCGGTGCAGCCGGGAAAGATACTGACACGTTGAACTCTAGCATCTGCAGTAAGTCCACTAAAACAAAATTAGTAACCATTATTAAAAATTGCCAATCAGTTTATTTTTCCATTTTTTTTTCAAGGTTTTTTGAACATTGATGATGAAGAAAATATTTAGGTATCACGAAATTCGCCATCGAAAAATGTTTTTAGTTTATATGGTGTGATAATTTTTTAAACTGTTTAATTGCTCAACGAACCTGTCAAAATATATATATTTGAGCTTATTATATGGGGAACAGCACGGATAAGGATAGAGCATTTATTGGACAAAAATAAATGCATCAGGGCCATTTGTGGACTTCATCCTGGTGAGTCCTGCAAACCGTTCATTGAAAAGCTAAGCTTATTACTACTTCCCTCGAAGTAATATCTCGACCAACAAGTGAGCCACACAGACTTATATTAAAGGATAATCCTAAATCAGACAAGTATGCTAAAAGCTGCCCTGTGATGTGTGTACGTATATACAATAAAATACCAAAAGAGCTAAAATTATTAAATAAAGAAAGAAAGAAAATACATTTATTAGTGGCAAACATAACGCATAAAAAGAACACAAACACAAAAAAAATAAGTTGGGGGAAAACATGCGTCACATCCACGCAAAACGGGCATCGCTCAGTATAATGCTAAGACGATACGAGACAGAGCCTCAGCGCTGGTTTTCAGCGACAGCCGGCTAAATAAATAAATAATACTAACTACTTAATTTAAAAATAAACTATATAAATGGCTGAATGGACATAACTTTAATGACACTAAACATTTCTTTGGCTTGAAAATATAATATATTTATTTAAACTTTTCGCACAAAAAGGTACAAAGGCGGGCTTAATATATAATTTATGTATATTTATGTGAAGGTATTAATGAAAATGTTTGTGATGTATGATCTGAATGACTATTATTGTATTACCAATGAATCTGCGACATTGTATAGTTCACCTTTAACTTGTTTATTAATTAGTTTGCATGCAATTGATACAACATTTTGTATAGCTAATAAAACATTATATCAAAACCAGACTGTAACAATTTTATACCATATTTAAGGCAAATAAAGACCTATCTTTTCTCAGAATAGGTTGAATGATTCATGTACAAAAATATGAAACACGTAGGTGTTTCTTATTTTTGTACTGAACATCTGTAACACCTAAACCCAAGGAGTATCAGCTAGTTGATATTTTTTCGCAATTTTAAGTTAATTTTAAAGAAGAGTTTTTATTTTTTTTCTATAATAACTAGCAGGATATTATTATTTTAGCAATTCAAATTTCAATCTATATATATAAAAGAAAGTCGTGTTAGTTACACTATTTATAACTCAAGAACGGCTGAACCGATTTGGCTGAAAATTGGTGGGGATGTAGCTTAGAACCAGGAGACGGACATAGGATACTTTTTATTTATTTTTATTTTTCTAAAGCAATTATATTTTATAATCGCACAGTGAGTATTTTCTTGCTCATATATGTTAGCCTGGTACTTTGATACCCAGATATACATATAAAAGAAAGTCGTGTTAGTTACACTATTTATAACTCAAGAACGGCTGAACCGATTTGGCTGAAAATTGCAGTAACAAAAAAAGAGAAAAAAAAACTTAAAGGAGTACGGTATGAGTAGTGTAGGAGTAGGTTAGGAGTGGGGTAGGAGTAGGAGTAGGGTAGGAGTAGGAGTAGGGTAGGAGTAGGGTAGGAGTAGGGTAGGAGTAGGGTAGAAGTAGGGTAGGAGTAGGGTAGGAGTAGTGTAGGAGTAGGGTAGGGGGTAGGACACCACGCGAACGAAATAGCGCTGGGCAGCTAGAAATAATTTATATGGCAAAACAACGTTTGCCGGGTCAGCTAGTACTTTATAAAAACAGCTGAAGCTCCGATGAACTTCTGAGAAGCCATTAATTCGCATTTTCCGTTTCGAAACTTAACAATACGCGGAATACTTCAACTATTTTAAATACACTGAAGGGCTTTTGTTTATCCAGACATTTTCCAATACATAAATTCTTAGGTATTTTCTTTCATGCATTCTCAGTTTTGTTGTATAATGCTATCATCATTGATTTACTATAATGCAGTACGATGCGGCACGGCTTCTCCATAACAAAGAAAGTACAGCTGGCAGTCGCCAGTGTTGTTACCCAATGCCTTGCAACTTGATAACAGTCAACGGACTGGATATTTAAGTGAGGTAACCTTATAATAACCTAAATCGCTCTCTGAGGATGCGCTTTAGTACCTTTCCGTATCGATATTTCATAAAATAAGAACTACTATTATGTATTTTTCAGTAAAATTATGAATAAGTGTTATAGTGCACATTTAAAACAAGCATAAGAGTGTGCGGCGTGCCATAAGCCGCGCTTAGCGCCCCCTGGAGGCGTGCGCGCGCGGCGGCGTCGCACGTTAACGCGATCAAACGGCTGCTATATGAATTTTTCATGTGCCACGAGAAGTAATGGTGTCGCCCGAGACGTCGGATCATTCTTTACGAGCCGACAACGGAAACCTTTAAAAATATACGATTTATCTATTGCTGTATCGCATATGTTGCGCCACTGCACACGAGACAGTGCACTCAGACTTCTGAAAATCGGATCCAAAGTTAGCAGTTTTGAAAAAAGTGCGCTAAATAGATTAACCGCTTCCGAAACCTGTCCGTAAAAATCCACCCAAATAGGGTTTAGTTCAAAGTGACGCACCATGTCACAGTTTGGGGAGAGTAGATCCGTAATAAGATAAAGGTTTTATCGTCTTTTCGTTAGCATAGTTCTCGTGTGCTCTCAGTTTGTCTGAGCTTTGTGGACGGTTGTTTGCTTAAGGTGGGATAATCCCGGTACAGTTTCCGTATCGAATACATACGCCTTTGTCCCCTCTGTCACATCTTTTGATGTTGTCTAGCTGGATAAAGGGTTTGATATGACGAATCTAAGGAGATATTCTATGAAAGGTCGTTTTGAGTACGTCTTAAGACGGTGGATGTTCCAATTGTTAAATCTAATCTATGTTTTAGGCTGGCTACACAAATCGACTTCTGTTCTAAAACATTATACAATTCGACTAACGTATCCTAAATAAAGTAAGTAATCAGGTGTTAAAGAAAATTCGTTGCACAGAAGACACTTTCTGATATATTCAATAAAAAAAAATTAAATTGCAACATCATCGTTCATCATTCATCATGTGAAATTAATTTCGCCGTCGCTTCCCCCGTTCCCGTTTCGTTGCGTACTTTCTACGATTTACTGCGCGGATTCATATTACCGTGAAGTATTGGTAGCAAAGGAGCACGACGATATTAAATATTGTGCAATATGCGATCCAAGAGTTATATTTCAAATTCCATTTAGGAGATAAATTTTGAAATTTTATCATGAAACGTTTTCTGATACCTACAGGTAATTAATTTGAGTATATTCTGCGAACGAGTAGACTAGCAGAGCAATCTCTCTCGACGCGGCGGAATGGTGGAGGTCGGGCGGAGATACTTGACGCTCGGAACAATGGAGCGAGCAGGTAATTGGCATTAAACCGTGCTTGAAACGGTTGTTAGTGCAAGCCGGAGCGGCGAAAGGGCGGCGCCTCTCTGATACCGCTTGCCCTAATTAGGTAGAAATAAGAGGAAAAATGATATTGTCCCAGAGCTATCGTTAACACGAAGCGCCTTACTTTTTGTGCCAAGTACCTGCGCTAAGTACTTATAATGCTTACGTATCTACTATTAAAGTTTCTGTGCGGATAGATAAGTGAACGAAAGCCTGCATCTACAACTCATCAAAAGTAGACGTTACATCACAACAAAATTATAATGTAAAATAAAGGTAGCCGAACGGTAGAGCAGACATGAAAAAAAAAACAAAATGAATTTCTGCGGAGCGTGGACCGGGCGGAGAAAATAAGTCAGATTTTATTGACGTCGGCACATCATTATTATCTGCTTATTTTCCTTTTCGCCCCGATACCTTCTAATACCTTATTGCTATGGAAAATTACGTTCTATTTGAGAGCTAAATAATTGGCCAAATTACATCCCAAATCGGCTTATAGAAGGAAAAACTTGCAAATTAGATACTTAAAGGATTTTCAAACCTACGCTACTACCTTGGCGTCGAAAATTTTATTTTTTGGGTTCCTTAAACACAGTGGTACAGTTTAAAATATTACAACGCGCTTTACGCATAAAATAAATTCTTTGTGACTAAAGGTGTTAGAAATATTGATAGAATAGGCTTTATTGTACACCATAAGAAAACTAACCTTAAAGATCGATACTATCACTATTTCCTACTCATGTTCCGTGTAATGTTTTCCCAAGAAAATATACAAAAACTATACGATAGTACAGAACCTCACAGCGAAAACTTCAAACGAAATAATCCACACACACACTAACATAAACGATAATATTGTTTTTATAGAAATAAACGACAATATCTTATTTTCAATTAAACGTTTCCAATTAGTGTTTTCAAGGAAATTCTATTTCTGCGATAAGTAGCCTGGTGCTTCGCAGAATATTTTATTATCACAATTTTCTTATAATAACGTGATAATGATACTCGATGAAGAAGTACAAGAGCTACTAAAGACTCTCAATCAAAACTTAATATTTCAGAAACAAGAGGTTGTTTATTTTCAGGCTAATTTATGTAACAATTTGTCTAGCATTGGAGAAACTTGTATTAATCCTGTAAGCAAAATACAACATGTGCGTACTTTCACGTGTAAGATTTAGGTATCGAGCATTATCGTAGGTATCGTAACCTTGAGAAATAACTACCACTAACTTCGATAACTAAGATTAGAATTAATTTGCTTATTACTGGCTCAAACTCAAACTCAAATCATTTATTTCAATTAAACCATTTACAGGCACTTTTGAATTGTCAAAATTAAATAGTCGGTCAGTTAGTCAGAAAGTTGAAGCTAGTTGCCCATTCCAAAGCGTAGATCT
Source organism: Apamea sordens (assembly GCA_945859715.1). NCBI lineage: Eukaryota > Metazoa > Arthropoda > Insecta > Lepidoptera > Noctuidae > Apamea > Apamea sordens. The sequence goes on from OX244002.1 coordinate 8,511,901, forward strand.
CTATGGAGAAGAACTATGGCTAGTGAGTTTGGGAGCTGTATACATTATGTACATAATGTATACAGTTGCAGTTGCGAAGTGTATACTGCATTCGACACGAAAGACCAAATACTTTACAGTTGAAAAAAAATGCGTTCCGAGTTTTAAATAAAAAAACAGCCTTTCTGCAAGGCTTTTATGTGAAACTGGAGCCTTATTTTTTCCGTGAACTTCCAAGAATAAATGCACCATGAATAAGATATCAACTTCCGAGAAATCAGAAGCCCTAGTTGAGAGACTAGAAATTAAATATTCGCTTGAGAAATAAAATTTGTAGTTTTTCAGTTTTGGCTGAAGTTAAATGCAACGGCTTCTTCGTGTCAACCTAAGTTAGTAAGCATACAACATCTTTGCTAGCGCATAAAATGCAAAATCTTTACGTAATTATTACCAAGAAATTCATTCAAGGAAATATACATTTCTGCACATCGGTAGAGATTGCATCTCGAAGGTAACAATAGTAAGTTTATCGCCAAAGGAGCAAGTGAAGCAATTTGCTGTGTGAAGCGGAGCAAGCAGAGCGGGAGAAGCCGTGCAAACGAGCACGTCTCGAAAACACCAATTGGAAATTACCAGTTGCACTCAGTAAAGTTTCGTATAAATTCTACATTTACATATGTATAAGTATCAAATTATTAATTGGAATATTAAATTGGATGTATTTCTGCCGAATAACTCTCCGTTTAGCACCTGGTTTTGGGAAGCCTTATAAATAAATCAGAAGGCCAATTCTCGTAATTTAAAACGTTCAAAATTTAGTCGCAGTCTTGGCGACAAACAATGTCAAAAACTTGTCATAAATGTAGGGAAATTAGAGGTACTTTTGACAGATTGAGACTTGAGATCAGACTGTGAACGTTCTTAAAATTATGAGAATTGCCCCTCAGATGTCAAACTAAACACTTCACATAGATACTAAGTCTATATCATTGGATCATTGTTGTCTAAGCAAATAAATGATGTGTTTTTTTTTTTGTGTATGTGCGTTTTTGTGTTTGTGTGTGTGTTTTTTGTGTGTTTTATGTGTGTGTATGTTTTGTGTGTGTGTGGTTTTTTTTGTGTGTTGTGTTTGTGTTTTTGTGTCTTCGAATTTTTGGTTCTAGGGCTTCGGATTAACACGGAGTAGTTTAAAAAACACTAACAAATACTCTGATATTGATCGCACTACTTACTGCAAGTAAAGGTATCTACAAATAAGAGCATTTGTGTGTAACGTGACAAGCCCAAGAAGATGTATAAAACAGAATTCACGGAAATACCCAAGTGAGCTGATTCTCGATAAGCTGTTCGTTTGAATGATTCTTGTACTAAGAAAATCTAGATAATACTACTGCATTTAGCTTCGATCAATAATAGTACTAGATTAAGGATCAGGAACAAAAATCAGTCGCTCAAGTGGCCACGTTTGCACACACGTAAACATCTACGTCTCTTAGAAAATAGTTTAATAATATTAACAACTTCAGTTTATTATAAACCTTAATGCTTAAACATAAAGTTTAATTCCAATGTAAAATGTAGGTATTTAAAATGTCGCTTGAAAATAAAATCATTCTATTTTTAAATTTTCAGTCATTTATTCTAAAATGAAACTTAAAGTCTAAGTAATAAGGTTAAAAACAAACTAATTTGAAATAAGACCACAAAAGTATTTGTGGTCTTATTTTTCGGGCCGTTTTTGAAGCGCTTATCGGGAATCTAGTACTATTATTGATCGAAGGCATTTAGCAATAGATTTCATATTAACATTGTCACATAGAAATGATCATCATCTGCATAGTCTTTTCCCAACTATGTTGGGGTCGGCTTCCAGAGTAACTGGATTCAGCTGAATACTAGTATTTTACATGGAGCGATTGCCTATCTGACCTCCACAACCCGGTTACTGGCTAATACGATACCCCTTGGTAAGATTGGTTGCCAGATTTTCGGGCTTCTGACTACCCGTAACGACTGTCAAAGATCCACGAATGACAGCCGGGACCAACGGCACGGAGGGGTCTCGGTATGTAAAGATGGTCACCCATCCACAGACCAACCGCGACAAGCGTAGCTTAACTTGATCGATCGGCCTGTGCGGCTGTTATTATTTAACAACGGGCCCCTCGTCATATAGAAATGATATCAAACTGAATTCGCAGTATTAAATAGAAGAGAGGAATTACATATTAAAATTAGTCGGTTTTGCTACAACACAAATTAACCCCAATCTCTTACAAAATACACTCTCTCTTTCATACCGTACACGGCCGCTTTATTTAGTATTATTTCCATTTAGTTGTTAAAACACACTCGTGGTTACGTGCCCCACTAAATTTTCATTGCGAACAAACCATTTTTGTTCATTAAAATCAGACTAAACAACGTTTGTTGTATAATCCTAAAATACGGTTGTTTTTTCTACCATCCATTAGCGGTGGGGAGGCTAAAGAAAATGTTTAAGCTTTCGAGAATTACAAGCATCTTTAAATACCTGAAAATAGTGAGTAAAAGATTGATAAAAATATTCCGGGACTGTCTTATAGAACACTTAATTATCTCGTCGGATCGCCAACTTAATTCCGATATTTAATTATGCAAATGATCAACCCTTTTTTTCCGGGACTGTCTTATACCTCAGTATTAATTGAGGTGAGTCAATCAGATTGCAAGAAGCAGAAAACCAAGCTGTCTTTTGTTATTTTTAGATAGAATTTATAGGTACTTATAGATACGGAACACGATTCGATTTCATTCATTATGTAATTGTCCCGTCTACGCTCATGGTGCCAGTTTTCTCTAAGTACCTGTTTTCAGACAAACACACATTCCTTGTATGTATTGTACCTAACCATGTCAATGTCTGAATTATTTTGAAGGATATTACAAATCCATTGCTTCACATGTTCTAAAAATTTGTTTGCTCAACAACATAAATAACTCAATGAATGTTGTTTAACTGTCAAAATGAAAGCCAATGCTACTATTTGTGGGTTACGCAATCACCCCGCAGCACCAAAAATTCAAAAAAGTAACTTCATATTTAAATAACATATTTCATGGCTTAAAACAGCCAACACAATCGCAATCCCAATAATGACCAACTCCATTAAACGTATACCGTCAACAATTAAATTAGGTGCGCCAAACAGCGGTCTGCCCATCGCATACCGCGCGGTGCGGTTTTTAGGATGTCCGGAATATCAACATGGAAATAATATATGTCACGTCAATAGGTACTAATTATAATGACACTGGTCTAGTGAAGCGAGTACTGCGTGTTTTAGCGTCAATTTAATAGCAATCCTTTTTGGAATCAATCATAATGAATAATGATGGATAATAAACTGTTGATGTGCTGTTAGACCGCAGCGATTATAATGGCTGATCTGATATGTTATCTGACCAAGCGCTTTGAGGTATTAACTCCTATATGCTGATCATTTATTAGCCTAATTGGATATGGTATGTCCTCTGAAAAGTGACACAAAGGTCGTTTGCGACATACAGGGTGGCAGTGACATCAACGCGCAACCTGTTAAGCTTCATAACTTCAGTACATGATTCTGAACGCTTCTGAAAATATTCGTCGCTTTAAAAAAAATATTGCTGTTCCATACATTTGACATGATCGCTTACGTATTGCACTTTTGTAGGAAAAAGCAGTTTAAAAAAAAGTAACCAACGAAAAATTTCAACGCAGTGAGGTCCAGAATCATGTACCTCCTAAATCCATGATAACAGTTTGTGCGTCGATGTCCCTTTCCACCATGTATAGGCTATATAGGAGTAGATCAAAATGAGGGGTGCTTAGAGCATTTTTTACGTGTATAACAAGAAAATAGTCCGTGCGTTATAAGTTACTGCAGCGGTATATATCCCGCACAACCAACTCGGAAAAATACTGCAATAAACTTATATCTTCAACTTTCATTTATTTAACGTTTACGTCCTGTATCTTCCACTTGAAAAGCTTTAAGGGCAATCAAATGAAAACAATGCAGACGTATTATTGAACAGTTCCAATCTATTGAATGAAGCAAACGGCAAATCTATCTATAAAAATAAAATCCTGCAGTGCGATTCTGTAACCATCTCACCGTGAAAACTTAGGTGAAGTGAGCGTAGAGTGAGCTGTCATTCTATGTAAATAATGCTAGAGATTGACACTAGTGACAACTCACATCAAGCTCACTTCACTTGAGTTTTCACGGTGAGATTTTTACAGAATTGACCGGCAGGTCGTAGATAAGCGCACTTGAGAACGGCTGGAACGATTCGGCGATTTTTCCGTTTTTGAATGTTCGTTATACTTAGTCCGAATTAGATTTTTATGGAATCAAAAATTGGAAAAGATTCCCGACAACTTTTTCAATTAGATTTTTGTATGAACTATTGAAATTAGGACAATGTTAGTTGGGTCAGTTAGTCTATCTATTCAATAAAAATGAAATGCTGTTCGTTAGTAAGCGCATCACTGACCGGCTGGACAGAATTGGACAGATGTTTTTAAAAATGGCCGTAAGAGTCCCAATCAGGTTTTTATGAAAAGAAAAATTTAAAAAGTTTCGCTGAAAATTTTTAAATTCGTGAAAAACTGAACGTCCTTTTTCTACGGGATTTTTGTTTTGGACAGGACCACGTCTGTCGTGTCAGTATGAAATAGAAATACGTAGAAAATGAAATCAATACAACCACAAAACAAAGAAAGTATGACAACCATACAGAACGGCTGTGAAACGGAAACATTAATGAGATAGATATAGACATGACTAGATATACCTAATGCAAAGCCTTTTAAGTATCAATTTCAATAAAAAAAAATCCTTCAAAGAAAATTATCTGTGGTGATATTTTGTAAAAATATCACCGTGGTAACTTAGGTGAAGTGAGCTTAAAGTGAGCTGTCATTCCACCTGATGCTAGGGATTGACACTATTGACAGCTCACTTTAAGCTCACCTCACCTATGTTTTCACGGAGACATTTTTACAGAATAGCACTACTGGTTAGGACCCGTAGTGTTATTATATTACTAGGGTAATATCACTGAGTAATTATCATATAAGAAAAGAAAGAAAGAAAAAAAATATATTTATTCGCGGCAAACATGACACATAAAAAAGAACATAAGCACACAAAAAAAGTAACAAGTTGGGGGAAACATGTGTCATATTTTTTTAAATTAAAAGTTAAATTGAAGTAATATTATTCGATATTAGATACCGTAAGGCGGTATTGCATCTAAGAATCCACAGTAGGTACCTATGAAAGAAACATACGGATTCGTTTCCAAAAATTTATATGATAATATTGATTTGATTGAACACAAAATAAGCGGATATACAGTACCGACACACAAACAGAGAGACGATGCTAACCGAATCTACATAGGCATGTATGTTATTGAATGCATTGAATTAGGGATGGTACCTGGCCGGAATTTCCGATAAATCGATAGAATAGTGCCTACCCTTTGACTGATTTTGTTACACAACACATTTATATTCAAATCAATTATTCGAATTGAATGTTTACCTATGCATATGTGTTATATAACTGTTTGAGATGATAATTAAAGAAATTATGTCTCGGTAACATGTAACTAATATGAGTAGACGTGTTCTCTTATAAGTTTCTTACTGTCATATTTTGCTTACGAAAATATTTACGTAGATTGGTAGGTATCCATAGACAAGTATTACACTCACAAAACCTAACATCATCTCATCATCTGCGTAGCCTTTTCCAACTATGTTGGGGTCGGCTTCCAGTCTAACCGGATGCAGCTGAATACAAGTATTTTACATACGCGTATCACAAAACCTAACCTATGAAGTAAAAATCCTAGATATTTTATTTTATAAACAGGCAAGAAGGGCTTCCAACACGGGATAGAATACGTTTGTGACGTTGCACAGGGTGTAATCCTCTAAGCGTCCTAGCGTCCATGTGTGGCGGATCGTACACAACAGATCTGCGACCTAAAATTATCTTTTTATTCATCCGATAAGCTGCTTGAAGAGTGGTCCACACAGTTTGTGTTCTGTGTTAAAACCTTCTTTGTTGTAACTTAACTCTCTTGTATTCTTTAAGACCAGTGTGCTGTGGCGAATGTATTGTTAAAATCGTTTGAATCTCGTAAGGAGGTTTTGTGTGAATGTTTGTTCGTTGTCGATGTGTTTTGTACGTATATAGTTCTGCCACATTTACGCCTTGTATCATTTTGGTGAACATAACAGAGGGGGCAATTCTCGTAATTTTAAGAACGTTCAGTCTGATCTCAGTGTCTATGTTAGAAATATTTCTAATTTCCCTACATTTTTGATAGTTGCTGAGATAAGATTGCGACTAGATTTTAAACGATTAATTTATTTTGATTAATTACGAGAATGGGCCTTCAGATCTCCATCGTGTAGCACCATGTTTTTCGCTAATACGGACAAACGATGATGTAAGGGTGAGCGTATCATTTTGCGACCAAACTAACGGTAATGACACAACGCGGTGCCACGCGACGGAGATCTGATACTCCAAAATTATACAAGTGTGTACAATGCTTTAAACTACTAATGCCCGATCAGATTGTAAAGTATAGTCACCACTTTATTGAGACCTGACGCGCATTTTTCGTAATTACCAAACTCAGTTTCGGTTTTAAAATCAGCACTCAGTACCTCTCATGCTCTAAGGGCGCTAAAAATTACCGTGTTCATGATTAACTGTATGGAATATTATGGAAACACCATTAATAACAACATTATTTATAAATGTTTAACATACAAAATTAGCTGTGATTTTTTTGCGGTTTAAAAATATACCTTGGATAGCCAGCACTTTTTAAATTCCAAGACATTATTTATCTTATAAGGTAATCGCTACTAAAAACAAAATCAAAGGCGAGCAAAAAGATTTTACAAAAAGAGGAACTAAATACAACGTCAAAGCGATGCTCGCAGGTACATCTCTACCGGTACACGGGGATGAGTCGTCATAGAGACCAACTGGATCCCATTGAACAGATTTACCCTTATCTGATATTGTGAGTTGAATAGTTTATTCTACAAACTCGAGCTAAGAGCTCTTTTAGATATAAATCTTATTTTACTGTTGGGGTTCTATACAAAAATGATAAAAGGTGTCCCTTGAAGGTGGTACGCGGACGTCTCGTTTGTCGCGTCTAAATGCGTATCCTAGACCCAAAAATTATAATATTTTTACAAAGGAATGATTTACAAGAATACGTCTATACACATCGTTACATAATCGTTTAGTTACGTGGGTGTTAATAATCTAACCACTTTGAGAACTTTTTTTTCTAGAGCCCTCAATTTTTTTACTTACCATTTGTCACAAATCTAAAACAGCTTTTGCCACCGTTATAAACGTATAATATTATTTTTGTCGTAAGATAGGATATACAATTTTCTTTGGGTCTTCTACTGCCCCCTGAAAGTCTTAAACGCCCACGAGGGGGCGTTATTGCCCACACTGAGAACCTATGATCTAGACTAATATTATAAAGTGAAAAACAAAAAAAAATTTTGTATGTTTGTATATTATGCTTTTACGCTAAAACGGTTGTACAGATTTGGATGAAATCCCGGCACATGGGTAGATCATGACCTGGGTTAGGACATAGGCACACATACTTTTATCTCGATATTCCCATGGGATCGAGACTTCTGCCGGTAACAGTGGGGCGTAGCTAGTGATATCATATATGGATACTAAGAACTACCGCAAAATTACGACATCATTAGTAGGGATACCATAGTAACAAAAAAATGTCCAAATTAAGACGTATTTACGTAATAAGAAATCATCGTCGCATGAATCCCGGATATGACTACCCAACGACACACGTAAGTAATTACCTACTATACCTCGCTAATTAATACGGCGAAACAACTAATTATTTCCCTAGCTTGTTTTTCTCAAATATACAAACTGCAGAAACGTAATCCGAATTCATCTGAAATAATAACAAACAAAGGCAACGGTTGGAGAAAATTGAGGTTTTCATTTCCAAGGAAAAGAGATTTAAAAAGATTTTAAAACAATCATCGTATTGAAACACTACAGCAAAAGGCGGCACGAGGAAATACAGAAAGAAACAAATTATCTCTATCTGGCTAATTGTCGACAGATCAAAGAGGAGGTCGGGGGGGATTGGCTAGATAAATCCGAGTCGGTATTTTTTTACATAGCAGGGGTGGGTCGCGGCCGCGGGCGCTATTCGCAATTATTATTATTACAAAGAGTTTGCCTGAGCCGGCTCACGACTCGAGAATTTTTCACTGAAATAATCCTCACAACATAATACACTCTTTTGCAAAAAAAACGGGCGGTTTTGATTTTTCTACATTATTGGTAAACATTTAGTTCTAAAGAGGTTTTAATAGCCAAACTATGTTGCTGGCACTTAATAAAGAGTCTAGGTATGAAAAAAAGCTAATTCCAAATTCGAAACCTCTATTTTTTTAAAATAATAATCCCTTTTTCAGTTTGTGACTTTTCGCGGGTTTGCGGTTAAAAGGTTATCAGGCAACTAAAACTAACTGCTCGTTATTTTTAGTAGAATAATTTGTGTTAGTCGCATAATCTTGCCTTATTGTGACTAAAACAGGTATCTTTGTGTCGATTGTAATGGCAGAAAAAGCAATAAGAGCTAGTAAAATTATAGCGCTGCTGGAAGAGGGGTGTACTCAATGTTACGTCTCACAGCGGTTAAACGTGAGTCGTTCAACCGTCCAAAGAACCTGGACTCGATACCAAGAGACAGGTTCCGTTCAGAGAAGGCAAGGTTCTGGGAGAAAACGTTGCACACAACCACGAGACGACCGTTTTTTAGTAACTCAGGCGCTGAGGAACCGCAAATGCAGTTACATAGATCTCAAAAGAAACCTTGAAAAGGTACGAGGAGCACAAGTTAGCCTATGGACAGTGAGGAGGAGGCTTTTAGCGGCTGATATACGCAGTCGACGACCAGCGCGGGCGCCCAAGTTACTCCGTGAGCACCGGATTGCTCGATTGAGGTTCGCTAGAAATTGCTTAACTTGGACACTAGGTAACTGGAGTAGCGTACTCTTTTCCGATGAGGCTCGAATTTGTCTAAATGGTGAGGACCGACGTCGGCGAGTGTTACGAAGACCAGGGGAACGCTACGCCGACGTGTGTTTTGAAGAAATCACCCCTTATGGTGGAGGGTCCGTTATGTTTTGGGCGGGCGTAACTTCCAGCTATCGTACCGAGATAGTATTCATTGAAAATGGCTCACTAAATGCGCAAAGGTACATAACTGAAATCCTTTGTCAACATGCACAACCCGCACTGACTGTAATTGGTGAAGATGCCATTTACATGGACGATAATGCTCGGGCCCACCGTTCTGGCGACGTAGATGTTTATATGCAAGAGGTCGGTATTCGTCGTTTGGATTGGCCAGCGCGGAGCCCCGACCTTAACCCCATTGAGCACGTCTGGGACCTCCTAAAACGGCAAGTACGATCTGTCCAACCACTTCCACAAAACATCAGGGAGCTTAAACGTGTGATCTCGGCTGAGTGGGAACACATTCCACAGGACACCATCAAAAGCCTGGTGGAAAGCATGCCAAGGCGGTTACATGCCGTAATCGCTGCAAGGGGAGGTCATACTCATTATTAATTTATTTTTTAATGTCTTTTTTTTTATTAAAATACCACAAAAATACTCGTAGTCTTAATTTCATTATACCCATAAAAATGACCATTTTAACACGACTCTTTGGTTACATTGACCAAAACATCGATTCCAGGATTTAAGTGTTAAAAAGTATATTATCACTGATAATAAGAAATTTCTAGTCATTTATGCTAATGACATATTAAAAATATTAATATTATCCATAGAAAAGCCAATGACTGTAAGGTGCCCGTTTTTTTTGCAAAGGAGTGTATATACATAATTACAGCGTATATTCTGCGACATCTAGCCGTTACATAATCAGGATTCATTAGCAATATGAAATACGTACGCTGATCATGTAATAGAAAACCGCAGCTGAGAAGACTCGTGTTTGCTCAAAGGCAAATGCAAAATAAAGCAAGGTTGTGTTATTAATTAAAGCTTACCGATGAATACGAAGATCTGATGGTGAGCGTAGCGCAGCAGCATTGATATGGACACCGTCTGCAAAAGGAAAGGAACTTTAGTAAAATTGTTTGGTTAAAAGCTGATTTTTTATTAATTAAAACATATACACAAATAAAACTGAAGTGCCTGTTTGTAATGTCAAAATAACAACTTATTACCAAAATACATATGAAAGTATATATACGGTACTTATAAAACAAAAACTATTTTTAAAACGATGTGTCTCTTTGTTCCGGCTAATCTCCGAAACGGCTGGAACCATTTTGACGGGACTTTCACTAGCAGATAGCTGATGTTATAAGGAGCAACTAAGACGAAAGGTTTTATTTCAGAAAAAAAAAATAATCCAATTTGCTTTCCGATATGCACGCAAACGAAGTCGCGAATACAGCTAGTTATGAATAAATATGGTGGTTTTCTTATCCACACTAATATTATACATGTGAAAGTAACTCTGTCTATCAGTGACCTTTTTACGAATTAACGACTGAATGAATTGGGATCGATCAAATTTGGCACACACACACAGATGATCTGGCCTGAAGTGCTATTCTGTAAAAATCTCACCGTGATAACTTGGGTGAAGTGTCATTAGTGTCAATCCCTAGCATCAGATGGAATGACATAGATTCTAACAGACCGGCTGGTATTGCACTTAAGATACTTTTTATCACGCAGGCGAAGCGAAGAGCAAAAGCTAGTTCTGTCTAAGAACCGTAATATTTATTCTTCAGATAGAAGTTATCTAACTATTGATAAATAAGCCGTACTACTCGAGAAATCAGAGGGGTAATTCTCGTAATTTTATGAACGTTCACAGTCTGATCTCAGTCTCAATCTGTCAAAAATACGTCTAATTTCCCTACATTTTGACAAGTTTTTGACATTTGTTTGTCGCCGAGATGACACTGCGACTAGATTTTGAACGTTTTAAATTACGGGAATACGGGCCCTGATCTTGCTCTTTCAGATACTGCTGGGAAATAAATGCAAAGATTTTATTTCCCGACAGCAAAAATTAATTAAGTATTTATTTATTAACTCAATGCAACATACTTTTTAATTAACTCCACCCGACAAGTACCATGTATGTATTTTCACAGTACCTTTTTTTTTACATTAGATAATCTTTCTTATGCGATTTATTTTTCGTATTGGGGCTGATTTTTCAATCGACGGATAATTTGTATTCGTGGAATAAAATTGACGTCTGACAGAATTTGTATGGAAGAACTGTCAAAAGTTCAAAATTATTTGTGACCAAGATTATGTCTGGACTTTAAAAGAGACTGTGACGTCTGAGTTTGTTTCGGCCTTTCTTCTCAGACTAGTCAGATAGGAAACGCCGACCTCATCTAGTTTTAAAATATGATTGACGTGTAAAAGTGTTTGTACAAACCTACTTACAAAAATAAAATCATTTATCATTTATCATTCCTCCGATAAAATTATCTGGCATTGGAAAAATCAGCCCTAAATACAATATTTACAATGTGCTTTTTGCAATTACATGCTACACTTTGTAGTCCTTTATCACTTCAAGCTGATACTCCCCAATAACCAAGCTTTAGTATGGGAACAGTCCGTAAAATGTTCCCGCAGAGGCCCCAACAAAGTACCGTGTCCAAGCCACGAAATGAACGCTGGCTGTTAATAAAACGTAACATAAAATTGAAAATTCCTGTAGCTTTCAATCGTATACAATGTTACTGCATAAGGGTACATTTAGGAGGGCCAAACCCACTGTTACTTAAATGGATTCAATCTGCACTAAGCGTTTCGTTAATGAAATTCAATCGCGGCGAGGCGGTGCGGGGAGCAAATGATGTGGCGAAAAGATTGATAGCGGCCTGAGGGACGGGACGAGCTACCTTTAGGTACGTGTTGTACAACTTGTGAGTTGTGCTGCTAGTTCGGTCACCTCACTCGGTCGCTTTCAGCGAGAGATTGGTATTGCAACGTAAAAATCTATAAAGGAAAATCAGTATTTCGAGATGCCTTTTGCTTTCTACCGAAAAGCTTCAGTTCTATGGCAAAAGTTACAGCATACACATTCGTTTGCGTATTCCAATCAGCTTAGACCTCTTCTATACGTCAGATTTGGGATACTCTCCAAATTATTCGTAGTCTCAAAGCGATGTATAAAATCAAAATTCATGATAATTTTAAGCTTTACTACATTCAGCTCCTAAATCCACCAAAGACCCAAGTCATACAGGCTTGTAATTGCATTTTTATAACCGGAAGCTTATCGAGAAGTTCCGAACTATTTTCGTGTAGGTCCGGAGTCCGGGCTGCAGTGTGACGGCGCGCCGGACCGTGCGGTTGCCGCAACGCAATGGGCCGGACGTAATCCTCCACCGAGCTGTTAGTTTTTACGGCACCGTAAAGTAAAGAGCGGCTCACATCGATCGTCTACCACAGTTAATATTAAAAGGCATAGTGGTTAATGCCCCGGCTTCTGCTTTTATTATAGGTCCCAACAGTGATCGATCAAACGCGAGTTCCGACAAACGCCTCATTGTTCCTGCTCTCAAGTTCGGGGTTGAAATTGTTACGATTCGGATTTACCTTGATGAAGCACTAGTAACTATACAACTTTACGTTCCTACGAATTGAAACGTGGATATAGTAGTCGGTAGGTATTCCACAATTCTCGAGCTTATAATAATATCAGAGAAACTTGGGTTCGCAAACACGAAATTATGTTGGATAAAAAAAACTTTAACTCAATTTTGTGTGTTGTTACTTATTGTCTTATTTAAACAGAAAAGGCAGCACCGTATGAATATTTTCTTTCCGAGTTCTCTAATAACACAGACCTACAACGAAATATCTTTTTTTTAAGTTCATGTAGTGTTTTTCCTAGACTTTGGTGTGCTGCTTAAGAAAAATCCATCTCTACAGGATTTTGAGAAAATTATTCGATGAAAAACTGACTCTTATAGAAGTGTAAGCATGGGTATTGTTAAAAGATGTTTTCAAAAACTTCTAAAGAAATCAGAAAAGCCCCAATTATGAAAATATTATAATAAATAACATGATCCCAAATTTCCAAAAATTAGGTTCCCCTGTGAGTCTCAAAACTCATTTCCTTCATTCGCATTTGAGCTAGTTTCCTGATGACTTAGGAGGATTTAGTGGGGAACAAGGAGAAAAATTTAAGCAGGATATAAAGAAAATGAAACGCAGGTACAAAGGAAACTGGAATATTAGCATGATAGCTGACAACTGTTGGGTGATGAACCGTGATGAACTGATGATCCAAACCGGACAAGAGAAAATCACTCAATAAAGAACTACTTACTTATCAAACTACGGCACAGTTGGCTTGAAACCTGTGTCCCATTCGCAAGTTGCATTGAATCAATGCCCAGCCCGGATTTAAGCCCAACAACGCAATAACAAAATCGAGTTACGAAAATCTTTTCACCGACCGAAGTCCTAGCGAGTCAGGGCAGACATTAATAGATATCTCGCTTACAGCGTTCCCAATCCACTTTGAGCTTTGACAACGCATAGCATGTGAAACCAGATATGTGTTAGGCAATACGTGGGCCGTTTGACAATTGATTAATGCAATTTCTCCTACTACTGACTGGCGTCGGCCGTGGAATTAGTTCCTGAAACGTATATTGCATGTTACCTGTCATACACAATGCCGACATTACACCACACATGATACACTCACTGACAAATAATGGAAATCAATATTAATATGATATTGTTATTCATTAATAACTATGTGGCCATGTGGGACATGAATATAGAGCTTGCAGGAACATTAATTTGAAATGCACACCGAGTTCTCAGTATGGCTGTACACTACCTCAAAATCAAAAGACAGTCCCCCAAAACGCTCGCCCTTCAACACTTCCTAGTGCTTTCGCTGGTAAGAAGAAGTGGCGCAACCAACTGCCCAGCGGCACAGCTGTCTGTTTAGTTAGAAAATACTTGATTGTATACAATCAAGTATTTTCATACTAGGTATGCAAAGTAATTAACATTACAAGACACAGAACATGAACTTAAATTATTAACAAGAGAGACAAGAGCCTAGAGTAAGAAGCACCTACGACGAGAAGAGCCTTATACAAGTTGTCGTTTTGCATCCTCGTCAAATTCAAGGAGATAACTATGCTACTGATTGTCGACATGAATCAATAATAAAATAATTAGGTTTTTTTTCTTATTTTCGGAAATCGGCATGTGTAGGACACGCATTTTAAAACGCGGCCTGTGTGAGACCGCACTGTAACTGCCCTTTTACACACAAATTAAAACGCGGCCGCTTATACGATTCCATAACACAATTCTGTTCTTTGAAAATTGTGTATTCTGAAATACTGTCAAACTTAAATAACTAAAAACCAAGTATGTATTCATTGTTTACCAGGGATCGTAATTTTATTTGATTATTTATGTCTTTCATAACAGCCTCCTGAAAGGAGTTTTTTTTTTTTTTTTCAAAAAACAAGACAGTGGTCTTGTAACGTCTATTAATAGTATTATACTTAAAAAAACGTAACCAATTTATCATTTAAAATGGTCGATTTTTTCAATTAAGTCTAATCGGAATCATGAAATCGTTAAAATTAAAAAAAAAATTTTTTGATAAAGCACTCAATTGATTCAATTCCAGATATGGTCGTCAATGTCATAAATGCATGTATTGAAGTGTTTTTAACGATTTTAAGAAAATAAAACAAAATATATACCTAATTACAATTCGAGATGGTAACCGAATCTGTTTCATTCAGTAAAAAAATGTACCATTGACGCTGCAGCAGGTCCTCCTGTGTTTAATCCCATTTTTAAGTTTGCTTACCCTAGCATAAAGTGGTTTAAAAATCAACGTGAAACGGATTGTAGCTTTGCGTTGTTTGTCAGTTTGACTCTAGTGATGTTACTCAGTCATTAACATTCAGGCATTCGATTGTCTCGATTATGTAATTTCAATTTTATACGAAGTTCCCAGCAGTGTCGTAAGTTTGAAACGCATACAAAAAAAAACTTAAAGAAAAGAATTATAGCAAGATCCAAAATACAGAAACCATTAAATATTGGTAGATTGAGGTTTAAGTCAATGACATTCGGCTAAGATTGGGCCAGCCGATCGATTCTGTAAAAATCTTACCTTGAAAAGTTAGGTGAAGTGAGCTTAGAGTGCATGACACTGCGACTAGATTTTGATCGTTTTAAATTACGAGAATTGGCCTTCAGATATAGGTTTTGGCGATAGTATGAGAAATGTTTAGCAGAAAGTTACAAAAATAAAATTTAAATTTTCAAAACTGCTTGAAATAAAAGTTTATTTTTATTTTTCAAGCGAAGAAAAACGTGATGGATATCTACAGCAACGTGCAAAACTGAAAAAACATGTTTATCAGAGTATCAAGTACACCTGTATCTATTTAAAGCTCTGACCAAGGTAATATCTGGACTTTAAAAGATCCTCTGAGTTTGTTTCGGTTTTTCTTCACAGAGTAGTGGGATAGGAAATATCGACCTCATCTACATAGTTTTGAAATATTGTCTATTTATGCCATTGAAGATTTGTAGTTCCTATCTGATTATTGTATTATATAGAATTATTATATTATGATTTATGTAATTTAATTAATTTGGTGAAATCAATGTTGTTCCGTACGCAAAATATGCGCAATGACGTGGAGTTGATTTTAGGTAATAGGTGATACGGGCTGGTGTCCCAGCCCGTATTACCTAAAATGTTGTTTGTTTTTGATTCGTGTGTAATTTAATTTATTTTTTGTAAATTCAGATACAAATTATTGTTAATGAATAAATGACTATGACTATTATGTTTTGACGTGTAAGTGTTTGTTAAAACCAATGTACAGAAATAAATATCTCAATAACAAACCGTCGTTGAACTTAATGCAGTAAATAAGTACCAACATAAATAGATATCGGAATATGAAATCTAAACCGACTTCAAAACGCTTCTTTCATTTTAAAAACCAAAGAACAATTTAGAAGTAGTTTTTATTCGTTTTAATGCAATCGCATCCTCTGCCCGTTTAGTTTGCATAAGTTGTGGAAGTAATCTGAGCAAAATGGATTATTATCAAGCTTCGGGCTCCATTACCAACTACTGAAAACTGCTGTCGTATTATGTTTGCAGTTGAATTTGAAAAATAGGTACCTAAGTATTATACCACTATTATTATGCTAGAATAAGGAAAGTTCGGATGAATTTACAGAAATCGATCAGACTCGTAATTCGTTCTCGTAATTTTAAAAACCTTCACAGTTTGATCTCAGTCTCAATCTGTCAAAAATACCTCAAATGTCCCTACATTTTGACAATTTTTGACATTTGTTTGTCGCCGAGATGACACTGCGACTAAATTTTGAACATTTTAAATTACGAGAATTGGCCTTCAGGTTACAAGATATTTGTTTTTATAAGTTTTCGCGAAACATTCTTGTACTCTGCATTTTGCGCTTGTCTGAGCTGAGCTGTTCGCATTTACTGGTAAAATGTATGTAGGTAGGTACCGTCACGAGTATAAGTATTATTGACATTTCTACTCTCAAACATGAGTGTCAGATATTTATGCTTCCATTGCTCCTCCATTGGTTCTCTCGATGTCACATAATATTTGTGCTGCCACTTGTAGATGCCTTCCTATTTCCTATTTACCATCATCTATTAATGGATGAAATCAGATATTATTGCCGAGCTGTCCATAGTAAAATATTTATGTTCGTGACTGTACTTTGCAGTTTGCGCTAGCGGTCCGCATTTCCAAGATACATGTATGGTAGGTATAGATACTTTTGCATCTAACCCCAGCAGAACATTACGAATTACGACACAAGTGTCCGACACTTGTAAACAATCCTGCACACTAAATTCAGCCAAATGCAACCAAAACTTCCGACATCACCTGAGTTTCAAAACACAGAAGTGGCCATTCACGTAAGGAGTTTTGTAAAACAAACATAAGGCAGGTTACAGTCTGAGCGGGCGTCAGAATTTGGAACCGTAATAAAGTTTGAAAGGGCCATAAAAGAGCAGTAACTGTAACTCGGCGAGAGAGCCTGATTTTAGTGGGGCAGGGACCGCGCCTCGTGATAACCTATTAATTGATCTGTAATGTCTTTGTGAAATGCAACACGCTCTTAGGACACGTTGTTTCTGGATTAAAAGATAATAAAGAAGGAAGAGAGCAGTGGTATTGACCTCGACTTAGGAGTTCAGATCGTGAGTTCGAACCCAGACATGCACTTTACCTTGTGTATTTAATTTCATCACCACTGCTCTCAAAACGATTAACCCTCTATTGCATGAATTATTAAATTAAAAAGAAAAAAAATATTTTTATGTTTTAATGTGTTCTAATAGGGCTTGTAAGACAAAATATAAAGTGAAAAAAAAATTAAGTATCTTATTTTAGAAAAAAAAAACAGAAGCCAAAATTGGCTTCCCATGCAATAACGTCTGTGTATGAGACTGCCATTTTTGGCTTCCTATGCACAACAAATACCAAAACTTACACAACGTGAAATTCCCTAAAACAGTTTCTTTTCTCATTCAAGCAAAGAAACACGTCACATTTCTCAGATTTTATATGAGAACGCAAAGAACAATCATTCTGACATAATTGACAAAAAATTGGAAAAATTCGGCAGGTGATTCTAATTCTTGAGTAAACTCTGGCCATTCCAGGCTACCACTAAAATTGAAATTATTTTCATCATACGCTGGCATTTTTCCTTCAGTCCAGATAATTTTTTCCTTAACTGCTCGCTTCTGTTTCAAATTTTTAGGTCTAGGATCAACTATTTCGTCATCGGAAGTATCGGAATCGGATGGTAGAATAATTATAGGTTTTTTACGTGTTTGGTTGCGCAAGCGCGAAAGCGGAACATCGTCATCGGAATCAGATAGTGAATCATCGTTACTAAGAGAGCCATCACCAGGAATAGGTTTAATGCAGTTAGCAGTGCCATAAAAGCGTGAAGGAAGCATTCTGGAAAGATAAAAAAAAAACTCTGAATGCATGCGAAGCCATTTTAGGCGCAAACATACTTCATCGTAATGCATGCGAAGCCAAAATTGGCTCCAGTAGAAAATATTGAAAATGAAGTATAAGGAGCAAATATTTTGAATAAACTGTGATAGGGGTCAAAAACAGAGGTTTTGCAGAACATTATTTACATTTTTTGACATCAATTTTCTTACCTTTTCTATTTAATTTCCACCAACAAAGCTGCAATAAATTTCACTAAGAACGACGTCGCGTACGCACCGGAGAAAAGTGAGGTTATAATGACACATGACGTTGGCCATACATAATAAAAATTACGTTTCGGTTCAGTTTGAATTCCTTAATATTACTACATTGACATTTTATAATTTTGTTTAAAATTAGGGTAGAAATAAATTACTAAAGTTGAGCAGCCAAAATTGGCTTTGTATGCAATAGAGGGTTAAG
This sequence comes from Apamea sordens, assembly GCA_945859715.1. Taxonomy (NCBI): domain Eukaryota; kingdom Metazoa; phylum Arthropoda; class Insecta; order Lepidoptera; family Noctuidae; genus Apamea; species Apamea sordens. Next base: position 8,530,520 of record OX244002.1, read on the forward strand.
GAAAACATCACGTCTATTTTAAATTAGATAAGGACTTTTCATATCGCTTAAAACCAGAACTTATTCAATTTTAATTCGTAATCGTCCTTTTTGTTACTGTCATTACCTATTTCAAGACTTCTAATGTTAAATATTGTTAAGATTTTTATTTTCCTTTAATTACCATAAAGTATGATGCTTATGTCGCCTGTGATACAGGTTTATCCTTGTACAGGCATCTAACATTATAAAACCTTTGTAAATAATTTTTAAGGTTTTATGTTAATATTTGTCCAATTTTAATGCTGATAAATATATAAATACTATCGCCAAAATCTATATCTGACCACCCGTAGGGACTATTCCTGCTTGCAGCGCATACTATTAGTCGATTTAAAAAGGTCTCTTTTGTTTTACTTATGGACGCAGCTGTGGTCAAAATGTGCACGGGATTTTGTTTTCAAAATGGTCAGAGGGGTAATTCTCGTAATTTTAAGAACGTTCACAGTCTGATCTCAGTCTCAATCTGTCAAAAATACGTCTAATTTCCCTACATTTTGACAAGTTTTTGACATTTTTTGTTTGTCGCCGAGATGACACTGCGACTAGATTCTGATCGTTTTAAATTACGAAAATTGGCCTTCAGATATAGTTTTAGCGATATAGTACATAAGTCGTCCAGACAGCCAAATGGGCCCATGGAGCGAAGGTCTCCACGTAGCTCGTGCCACGTGTAGATCATGCAGGTAGAAGGAAGTGAGCAACCTTGAACTAAGGCAGGTGAGCAGTCGTGGCTTCAAGCTGTTTTGTGGACAAACGACGGAAATGCTAAAAGTCCTCTATGGTGTATGACAACACAACGAAAAACATTCCCGTTACTGACAATTTATCTGAGTGCATTCAACTTTTTTCATTTGTATATGTGAATGTTTTATTTTTGTAATTACTAAAAACACTAAATTATTTATTATTTATTTATGAATAACCAACTTATATAAACAGTTTTTTTTTGCACCACACACAAGATAGCAGTCAATAATATTAAAGAACTATACTGTCATACATTATTATTTTGTCCATATAGTATAAAATAAATTAAAAGCGCCATCTGATTCATCCGAGATGAACTGCTGCTAAAACTTGCGACTGAAACGGTTCTCAATAACTTCAGCTATTCGACGGTAGGGGATGAAGAACACGCACAACGCGGCGCGAACGACTTCTTCCTTTTGAAAAGAAAGTTGGCTCCGCTATTCGACACTAGATGGCGCTGACAATAAGTTGTTACATGCGGATTACATTCACCTACTTTCAACGCCATCTACCTTCTGCCGACGTGGTTGACAACAAATATAAAAACAATTATGAAAATGTAAATGCTGCACTTATAAATTAACCAAAGTTTTTATAATTAGATTAAATAAATAACGGCGCGCGGCGGTAGAAAATACTCGGTGGCAGCCATCAACGCACAACCTGTTACCATGGATTCAGCACAAGATTATGAACCGGAACCGGTTATAAAATAAAAAAACTGGCTGTCACATACACATTGACCGTGTAGGTATTATTGCACTTTTCTATAAAAGAGGTTTTTTTTTTTATAACGTACTTACGAAAAAATTTCTACCTTCGGGGAATAGAATCATGTGCTGAATTCATAGTTACAGGTTGCGCGTCGATGTCCCTATCAACCCACTTTGTCAGTGTACTTTACTTAGGTATATCAAATGTGAGACGTGTACAGTCGATTAATATATTATCATGTGTTTTATTCTGTGTAAAAGTGCAAATTGACACTATTCTTAGTTATAACATAATCTATCTCGTAAAATATTATGTTAGAGTTAAATTGCTTCTTAGTCTGTTAGGCTAGATTGTAATCCATTACTAAGAACTTTAGTTCTTAATAAGAACTAAACACATTTTTTTTTCTTTATTAATAAGAACTTCTTATTAATAAAGAAAAAAAAATGTGTTTTGTTCAATATTTAAAAGTATTATAATATTTTATTCAATATATAAAAGTCAATAACGCCTGTATTGAGCGTTGCACTTTTACCTTTCAATCTGCATGAAGAAACCAGATCGAGTAAACATAAAATAAATAATACAATCATGGCGGTCATACCCTTTATACAGGGTTATTTGTAAAACACCAGCAACCTCTTAAGAGGTCATTGTACTCATTATTATGAACAAGTTTTACTATGGGACCAAAACTGAAATCGCGAAAAAAAACTCAGCTGTTCCCTACATTTATGTTCGCATAACTGTCAAAATGTAGGGAGCAGCTGATTTTTTTGAATCTATACTAATAATAATAAGGCTCTGGAACTACCAGTCGGGTTTCAAAAATTCTTTTCGCATTTGATAGGCCAATTCTTGAGGCAAGTTATAGGCAACATCACGCTATGACCCTAAGGAGACGAGCAAAAAGAAAAAAGTCTGAAAGAACGCGAAGCGAAAACAAAACAATAGCGCGAGCGGGAAATTTAGCTGTTTAGTGTGTCAGTTATGGTGTCACACGGTCAAAGTCGCAGGTAGTATTATAAATCTGTTTATCAAAATAAATTGATTCCCACTAACTACTTGTTTAGTTCTAGAACACTGGTAGTATTTCTTAGGATTACAGCTAATAACCTCCTTCTTCTCTCGGAGTACAGTCACGAGCATCAACATGTCAACACTTGCATACTTTCAATTTTTTCGTGAAATAACGAATGCAACGTTGAAATACGACACATTACATAAACCTATGGGTTCGAAAATGCTGTGTTCGTAACAATATAAAATTTCATTAAAAAATAAAGGAGTAAATCGCTTTTGAATACAGCCGAGTGTATATATACTATTGCTCGTGACTGTACGGCTATGGGCAATGATGCCGTGGTAAAATATAAGCCAGTTAGCTAATCCTCGGTTCCTATAAACAAAAGCTAATCGTTTTGCTTACCAATGGTAGCATTTTTTATTGCCAAACTGGGCATATAAAAAGATTCGTAAGCTAATTTTACCTGTGATAGCTACTTCCATATGGGAGGGTCAACTATGCAAAACAAAAAAATGAGGTCTTTGCTTCATTATTGGTAAAGAAACCAAGAGTAATTTTAACCAATAACGGTCCGTATATTATAGGAATCGGCCATAAGTGCAGTGCCGAACGCATCGTGACCGTTTTTTTTTTTTTAGTTTGGGAAATCATCAAATGACTCCTCCCGCTCTGGGTGGAGCAGAAGGGAGTGTCAGACTCTTACTGACTAAAACCCACCCGTGTTCCTTCCTTAGCCCTTTATGTTCCAGGGCAGCGGTAACCCTTTCGGACGTTCCCGCTACCCAACGCATCGTGACCCTTATGGCTTATTCGGCTTTACTTTTCTTTTTTTTTTTTTTTAGTTTTGCTTATATATATAGCTGTACTTACGAAGACCAGCATAATAAAGAAGGCAGCTATATAGGAGCTGCGCGCCGTCAGCATCGACACGAAGCGGTAGTGTTCACCCGTGATGACATTTCTGAAACAACACATAATTGAGCGTCTAAAATAGTAATGAAATTATATTAAAATGGGAGTATATTTAGTATGCAGTGTCTCTTTTGCCTGGGCCTGGTAACTTTAGGTCTTTTGTACTATCGCCAAAACCCATATCTGACAATTTTGAAAACAAAATCCCGTGCACATGATGACCACAGCCGTGTCCGTTAGTAAAACAAAAGAGTATCATATTTAGGTCGACTAATAATATGCGCTACAAGCGGGAATAGTCCTTACGTCTGTGGTCAGATATAGATTTTGATGATAGTACACACACGTTTTTCTTGTCGTGAAAAACTACGGTTTATTCGCCGTGTGTATGCACGGTCGTCAGTGTTGTATGGATCACTATGGAAGCTTGTTGACGGACACCGTACCGTAAAGAAACCGTGCCGGCGTAGAAAGGAACTTAGTCTAACTAGCCTTTATAAGGGCTGTCACGACGTAAATTTTAGCTACAAACTATATAAGAGCTCTCAAGATCATCGAAACATTAGACATCGTACGAACAGCGTTCCGTATCGTTGAGTTGTGTGAGTGCGTGATTCGCTAGTGTGACTAACTTGTTCGTAAATTATAATCTGATATGAACTGTAAACCGTGTTTCTGTTGTGCTGTAACCAACATTACCCATAGTACGCCCACAGTAATTAAAATATGCCTGATGCTAACGAGAGACAGACATACCATCTCCGACATATATAACAATTATGATAGTTAGTAATTGCACGGGATACTTCCTATGAAAAAGCAATAGATGATGCCTTCATTCGTTCCTCGGACAGGAAACGACATGTCTATCAGATTTTTGACTGCCTGTTATAGTTACCGACACGTAAGTTGGCAAGAGATTTTGTAGTGGGGAAGTTCGCGCATGTAAAAATATTAAATTGTGCGTGCGCGAACTTCCCCCACTAAAAAATCTCTTGCCAACTTACGTGCCGGTAACTATACGTCTCATAGATTCACGTATGTTTAAAGTATTGTTCTAGGAAGCAGCTGCAGTGCTGACTGAAGTAATTTTATTTGTATGCAACCTGTTTTGTCCCACTGCTGGGCAAAGGTGTCCCCATATCTTTCCCACACTTTCGCTCATCCCTGTCTGCCTTCTCCGGCCAATTTCTCAAAAACGTCTCAAGACATAGTTAAATTTCTTAATAAATAGACTTACTCATCAAACAAACAATTCACCTTAAATATCCCTTATTATCTTCCTGTTCAGCCAGTGTCTTGATAGATGCCATGAGAAGGTCATCATATCCCAGAAATTCGTCAAGCACGAATCGCGAGAAAGGGTCGCCGAAGCACGCGTCATTTTCTGGGTCCAATGTAACGATCTTCACGGGGATCTTGAGTCGCAGGCGAGCGCTCGGCGATAGGCGAAGGAAACCGTACTCCAATGAATATTCGAGTATGTAGTCATCACCTAAAATTGGAGAGAGACAAACTTATTAGTATAGCAGTGTGTATGAATAAATTTTATTTTTGATTACAGCCATTGAACTCAAATGAATCGAATAAGAACCAAAAATAATACCATTGAAATATAAGCCTTCTCATGATCATCATTATCTGCCTAAGCTTTTCCCAACTATGTTCGGATCGGCTTCCAGTCTAACCGGATGCAGCTGAATACATGGAGCGACTGCCTAGCTCACCCAGATACTGGGTGACACGATACCCTTGTTATGTCTGGTTATTACTTTCGGGCTTCTGACGACCCGTATCAACCTCAGCAAGCGTAGCTTAACTTGATCGACCGACCCGTGCGGCCATCATTTCTTAGCAACGAGCGAAAAACGAAATATAGGCCTTGTTATAACAGGAGGAAGGGTTACATCTCTACACTTTGACCAATCACTATCGTCCTTGTTTGCCAGGAATGAAGAAGTACTAAGATTATTTTGACTAGGAGTTGGCTTTCAGGCTATCTTAAAATATTAAAGAGGTAATATTTTTGTTTCACTATACATTTGTTTCATTCATATTTGTCGTGCAATAATATTTTAATTACTATATAACACTGTCATACGACTGGTATTAGAATAAGCTTATTAGTTTTTACGTCAACCGAAGCCCATCCAATGCTTCTTGTCTTATATCTTTACTAATCTATACTAATAATAAATCTGAAGAGTTTGTTTGTTTGAACGCGTTGTCATTCAAGCCATTTTTTTTCTCGGGAGAGACCTAATCAAGCATCTCAAACTTTTCCAATAACGCAAATGTACTTTTGTTTCTACTGTTTACACTGTCACAAAACAATGAAATAGGTACTCAAAAATGTATGCAACAATGGCTAAAAACAATATCTATTACTTTTTGGTACCTACGCATTTCCATTGCTTATTTTTTATTTCTTTTTCATAATTAAATGATTTACAATAAAATATAATTGTCATTAATTAATATTGATAGGGTTTAACGAAACGAAACTTACCCGATTCTGCAGTTTTAGTATTAGGTCTCCTGAGAAGAAAATGGTTGGAATAACATTCTGCGAAAATGACGTTTTGCGAAAGTGACATTGTGATAAAATAACGTCATTGTGCGAAAATGACGTTTTGCGAAAGTGATAATTATGCGAAAGTGACCACATTTTTCACGATGTCATTTTGCGAAAGTGACGTTCTGCGTCAAGACCACTCGAAAGGAGGTTACATATACATTCGACGTATTTTTGAACGTCTTAATCAAAATGTGGGGCATCACTAATTTTGTTAATTTATGCTATTGTTTTTTTTGGTCCGGCTTTTGCAAGCATATGTTTGTTGTCATTTTGTAACAGATTTGCCTAAAAGTTAATTATGAAAAAAATTCAATTGGGTTTTTGGACTGTTTAAAACTTAACTGGAACCTTGTATCTTGGGGATCGGTCCAAACAATTATAATCGCAAATTACCTTAAACACAAATTATTATGTATTTACGTACCTTTTGAAGTGTCGTTGGAAACTGACTTATCGAGAGATTCCTGAAAATAAAGAAAATAATTATAATTAGATTTACATACATACATAAACTCATGCTTTTTTACCCATGGGAGTAGGCAAAAACTAAAAAACGCCACCTGTATGATCCTTACATACTCTTTTACTTCGTTTACTGTCGCCGATTGCGAGTACTACGAACCTGATTTTTCTGATGAACATCACCAATAAGGTCAGTAGGGTCACAGGGTAGTACGGACGTCAACAAGCAAACTGTAACCATGAATTCAGCACATGATTCATCTATCGTAGATTTTGTGTTTTTCGAATAGCCGACAATAAATTTGGACGCGGGGGTGTTTAGTTTATCATGTACCTACTGAATCAATGGTAACGCATTGATGTCCCTGCCACCCTGTATGTGATTAATTATATACTGCTAACAATTTCTCTACTCTTACAAATATAGCTTCAGAAATAAGAAGGTGTTCGTGTTGATAATAACACAATACAGTGTGTTTATTTTTACATCGTATGTTTATAAATATGCAAATATAAACACGAACGTCATTTACGCGAAATTATGCTTGGTTCATTAACTGAAGTTATTTTTTGCGCATATTATAGAATTTTATCATAATTGTGAGTTAATCATCGTTATTTCAACCGAAAGATGTTACTGGTGGACATAGGAACGGAAGTTGCTGAATCTGTCGCGGTTGAAGTCAACTAGGACTATCAATTTTAAGTCCTACATCCTCTAACTTCCCGCTATGCAGAAGGCTGTCTTGCATAGATCAGATTTTTGGCCAGCAGGAGATGTGTACAGATTTTACAGGGAAGCACAACCAAAATCAAGCCCCCGCTTTCTTTTCCCACACATTGTAAGTTAAGAAATATTTATTTTTATGACGTTTATTTTTTTATGGTAGCTATGACTTCATTATGATAACAACATTAAGAAAACGCTAGCTTTGATGACTTTCATGAATTATGTGTAGGTCATAATCATAATAATCGGTAAATAATGTAAGTTTACCCTAAAATGAGCGTCAAATTTAATCATTCTGAGTGCATAATTGTAGTAAGTAAGCACGGTTATGATAATTATGAGGATGCTTGCACCGCGTTCTGCTCATTATTTACACGCAGTACGGTTTTACTAATTAGAAGCTAACATTAAATGTCTACCTAATTAATATGAAACCTCTATTATCGATTTAGTCTCTCTATAATCTTTGTAGATTTTATCTGATATGTAAATTAGTCAACAAAATGATACATAACAGCATTGTAAATAGGGACAAGGAAATGTAGGTATTTACTTTCAAGCGCCATTGCACTCGAAAGTTTCTTATCTTTAGTCTTTTGGGACCTGGACCTGACCCAATCGCACAATTGGAAAACTCTATAAAATCTTTGCCACAAGTCAATAACCTCTTATGAAAAAAACAAATATTTTTTTGTTTGTGGTATAAAGGAATCTTTCAACAGATGAATAAAAGTCATCATCTGCCTAGCTTTTTCCCAACTAGGTTGGGGTCAGCTTCCAGTCTAACCAGATGCAGCTGAATACCAGTATTTTACATGGAGCGACTGCCTATCTGACCTCCACAACCCAGTTACTGGTTAAGCCCGAAAGCCAGTCCAGATCGGGTTTCAGATTGTCAGATTTTCGGCTTCTTTTGCTCTATCTGCATATGGGGCCTTTATAAAATACCTCAGTTGTTTGCCTCAGGCCTTCATGGCTAATCTTTGCCAGAAGTGAATAAGCCCTTATCGAATGACTTATAACAAAGATACACTTCCTTAGATCATCATCTGCCTAGCCTTTTCCAAACTATGTTGGGTTGTCGGCTTCCAGTCTAACCTGATGCAGTTGAAAGACTGCCTACGTGACCTCTATAACCCCGTTACTGGGTAATACGATACCCTTAGTAAGACTGCTTGTCAGACTTTCGGGCTTCTGACTACCCGTAACGACTGTCAAAGATCCGCGAATGACAGCCGGGACCAACGGCTTAACGTGCTTTCCGAGGCACGGAGGTATCTCGGTATGTAAAGATGGTCCCCCATCCACAGACCAACCGCGGCAAGCGTAGCTTAACCTGATCGATCGACCTGTGAGGCTGTTATTATTTAGCCACGGGCCCCTCATAGGAATTTATTTACATATTATGTGATTACATGTTCAAATTATTAACATTTATTTGAACACTTAATCACATAATATGCACGTATTTTTTTGGATCATTTAATGCTGGTTGCACCAGGAAGGTAATAATCCCTAACCTCATACATCACCTATAGAGGAAAAACTCTCAAATGAGACACTATCATATGTTTAACTCATACACTAAGTATGAGTTAAGCATATTTTTTAACTTAGACTCTTGCACGGTATCCCTAAAAAACCCTAAAAAAGCAAATTCTAGCCGTGGAAGGGTAACTTTAACTTTTTAAATTGAATGATAAATTAATATACTATGAATAAAAAACTTGAGAGGTGTCAAGGGACACCCGGATGGAACGAAGTATAACTGGCTTGCTTTCTATAAGAGAGAGAGAGACAGACAGACAGAGAAACACGCGCACGCCGCACGGGTTACAACTATAGCAAAAAGTGTTGCTCCAACTTTTGGTCTTAATTTTTTCCGTCTAGCTCCCTTTCGCAACGCGCGATAAGGAACTTCGTTCCAAAAATTAAGAAGGTATACTTACATCCACCAATTTGGAATCTCTATCAATATCCTCAACAAGTCCCATTATTCCTTCCCATATAGACGAAGAAGGTTCTACATCTTCTCCGGACACTATGGTTGCATTGAGATCTGTCTCCTCATCTGTGCTACCTTCCCCTTCGGGCTTCACGTAAGCAGTTTCTATGACTTTGTCTGCTGAAGGAGCTTCTGCTTCATCATGCACTCTGGTGATGTTGCCGTAGTCTGTTCCATCGCGGATGTAATCATCGTCGACTATGTCATCGTTTGTGGATGACTCTATGTTGATGAACCTGAAAATGTAGATTAGACAGATGTTCAGTAAAGTAAGTAGGAATGTGCATATGACTATAATCAATTATTCTAGAGAGTATTAAGAACTAATCTATTGTGACTCATAACTGGTTTATTACTTGGCAGCCTTAAATACTTATTCTGAATATCAATCAGATTTTTAAAACAGGTCCAAAATCTACAAAAAAATATGTAAGCATGCATTAATTTATGATGCTAATTTAACATCGCATTGAGACAGATGACCTTTTCTGAGTTTGTCCTGCAGCTTTGGCATCAAAATAAGTTACTATGCTAGAAAATGTTGCAGTGTGACAAAGATTTTATTTTTTTTGCATAAAATGTGACGTTAAATGTGTAAACATACTACAATGGGGTAACAAATCAACAACAATTGCTTCACATGATTATTATCTTCAGAACTTAGAATTAAGATGATGCAACTGCCATTGAACTTGTCTCTAGTTAGGTTTAATGACCGACTCGTGTACTATCGCCAAAATCTAAATCTGAGCGCCGTAAGGACTAAGGGCGCGTTCACATTTAACGTCCGTTTTACAGGTCCGTTAAAACGTGTATGTTATTAGCATATGTAGTTGTTTGAGCGAGTTCACACATAATACAGTATTCCGGATCCATTAGAAAATACCGATCCGACAAAATAAGCAGCAATCCGTTTTACAGGTCCGTTTAAACGTTTGTGTTATTAGCGTATGTAGTTGTATGAGCCAGTTCACACATAATACAGTATTTCGGATCCAGTATACTGATCCGATCTCTTAAAATCAGTCCTGTGTGAATACTATCTCCAGTAGCGACGGATGCGTTAAAAAGGATCCTATAAATGTTGTGTAAATACTATCTCCAGTAGCGACGGATCCGTTAAAAAGGATCCTGTAAAAACGTACGTATATGTGAACGCGCCCTAATCCTGCTCGCACCGCATATTATTAGTCGACCTAAGAAGGATCCTCTTTTGTTTTACTTACAGACACAGCTGTAGTCATCATGTGCGGGGAATTTTGTTTTCAAAATGGTCAGATACAGATGTCGGCGATAGAACTTTTATATTTTTCATATAGAACACCCCATCTTATAGTAAGTGTTCACAAATGTTTACGAACTAGATAATAACACTGTTTTAAAACAATATACCACAGTCAGACATAATAAGACTCCTCCAATCAAGTAACAAATCACAATTGACTTCGTAATATTGAAGTTTCAATTAACATATATGTATTCATTAGACTGAACAAAACCACATTATAAATAATGAATACTGCTTAATGGCTGTAAAAATGTAACCAATACATGAATAGAATATATTCACTAAAACCAGGTCAGGAAAGTGTGCTAAAGGTAAATATGTATAAAAACTATTTAATTTTGACCTATGACTTACGCATATCTCTCAAGTGGGTTATGGTGTGACTAGTTATAGTTATTTCAAACTTGCATACGAAAATTATAATATCAGAGCTTAGAGTTTAAAGTAACACTTGAAAGGTAAATACAGTGCAACCTTAATATAATGTACCTCAATATAACGAATTCCTCGATTTAATGAATTCTTTGTAATCCCCTTAAATTGCCCATAAGAGTCAATGTAAAATATATCTTTACATTGTGAAGATTTTTTGTGAACAACCTCTTTGTAACAAATTTTCAAATATCAAAAAAAATTAAACCTCTAATTAACAAATTTTGTCAACCCAAAACCTTTATATAACATTCCCAATATATGTGATTCAGTCGCGACAGGTTTCGTGACCTCAATATAACAAACCTCAGTTTAACGAATTCCTTGATATAACGAATATTTACTTGTTCCCTTCTGATTTGTTTTATCGAGGTTGCACTGTTTTTATTAATCTTTTTTATTTAAAAAGTCATGTTTATTTTGATGTTAAGATTAGGAATTAGATAACAATAACAGCATTTTGATAAAAAAATTTCACACAATTTATTTTCAAGTAATGAAAGACATAATTTAATCTGAAGGCCAATTCTCGTAATTTAAAACGTTCAAAATCTAGTCGCAGTCTCATCTCGGCGACAAACAAATGTCAAAAACTTGTCAAAATGTAGGGAAATTAGACATATTTTTGACAGATTGAGACTGAGATCAGACTGTGAACATTCTTAAAATTACGAGAATTGCCCCTCTGATCTCATATCAATAGAAATCAATGAAATCCTGCTTATTGATTACTTACTTCAACAAACATTTAATGTGAGCATTCAGACATTTTCTATTTTAAGAATAGAATTCTGTATAGAGGCTACATAACCAGTTTATTTTAAAAAAATGCTTGTCATTGTCCAGTGTACAATATATTATAATAATCCTAAACAGTATCTTACCCTTCAGTGGCCAACATCCCTAACATAGAATTTAGCTCTTCTTTATCCTTTTTCAGTTTCCTCTCCTTGGCATAACTCTGTTCAATAGTATAGTCTTGTGTTGGATTCCTCATTATCTCAACCCTCAATATGCCATCCCTAGGCCACGAGTCCTTCACATGGTTTAAGCATGTTGTAGGAGATCTTGAAAATGCTATGTGTATATATGCAAGGACAAAAAACGCAACCAGCGCTTTCAACAACACAAGGAACTCAAAGAATCTCCGCACAGGTCTCGGAAACGTCCGAGCATAAGCCAGCGCAAATTTAAAAAACAATGCGTGAAATAACCTCTCTCTCATATTAAACAGAGGGCTTTGAACAATATTCCTATTTCTATTCAATACTGGATTTATTATGGGACCTCCAGGCAACAAGTTGTTGTCCATGTTGACTCCAGGTGGTAAGTTATTCATTGTCTCTGGCTCACCAGCACTCATATCTTTGTTATTGTTTGTCTGTTTTCACCCAATATTTCTGTCAATTTGTTAAATCAACAGCATTCTAATTATCTGCAAGTGAAAGTTTTAACTATAATAAAAACAAATTTAACCTTTAGTCTAATGTCAAAGTTAGAGGACACAGAGACAAATGATGCCAAATAAACTAACTGTTACATTGAATAGGGACATCCAATTAATAATAAACGGGGCAGTAGTCGCATGAATTATAAATGCAGCTCTGGACTCTCAGTGGATGATTTAATAATATGGGACGAGAAACCCCAATTTAAATAAACATAGGAACCATAAAACGGAGAAAAACAATTGCTGCGAGATGGGCGATCAGCAATAAATAACAAGCATTACTGATGAAGTGAATGAGTTTAGTATTCAATCATTTTAGGCCAAAGAGTAAAAGTAAGTGGGTAACATGTTATCATACATACCCCTGAACCCAAGTCAAAAACGGTATAATCACTTGTTGATCCGTATTTCTAATATATTTTGAGTTACTTTCAACCATTAATTATTCTTTATATTTTATTTTAAACTCGCAATTCACTTTCTATTTGTTAATTACGAGATAAATAAAAAGGAAACTGTCAAAATCTTGACATAACAACTTGTCACTTGACGTAGGAAGCCAAAGCCAAAGGGTTCAAGTCGTTTATTGGTGCATTCATTTTGTATATTTGTTTATGGTTAGTAAGGATAATCTACGTACATACATAATTTTTATGGAATCGATCACGAAAAGATAACGAAGGAATAGAAAATATTCGTTTCGGATTATCGCCATGATACCAAAGAACTCGCTTCATATAGGAATATAAATATAGTTGTATTTCTGTCTACATTCCTTCAGTGTATTTACTTATTGCACTACATTTAGTTCATGAAATACCTGCTAGATGGCACTACCCATCGGTTTCAGAAATTATATGGTTGCAGGCATTCTATCTACCCTGGATAAAAATAATAAGATATGATCTACTTACTGCATATAACTATGGATATTGATATGGATATTTGTGGACTATGGATTGCCATCGTGGTGAAAGGATTAGCCAATCAGCGTGGATAACTCGCTGATTGCCAAGGGTGCGCCGGACGTACAGTGGCTCTATAGATACGTCGCTCGGAGAGGCTCCATTCATGCACCCCATGGAGTGTAATTTGTCATGGAGTGTAACTGTGGTGCTGTTCCACAAGCGATCGGACACTTAATATCGTGTCCTGCGTATCCTGTCAGCTGCACGTTACAGGAACTGATGGACGTTGGTGATGGCGCCAAACAACTAGCCGAATTCTGGGCCGAGTCCATTTAGATTGCTATGATTAGTTTTACCACCGGTTTTACCTACCTACCTATTATAAAACCACCGCCGCCGCCGTCACCGCGTCGTATCTTTTCTATTCGTTGCAGATGTTGTAATATCTCCATCATCTTGGAAGGCGCCTCGACTATGCACCGAAGTAATTAAACCCGATTGGGGACTTTATGTTCCTACCAATGGTGTCTGCTGTCATTCAACTGTAATCGTGACGTCGTGATGGGTAGGTAGTTATCTTAATTACTGACTCTTAAGCCTATCGTTACTTGTGCCAGTAAAATATCTAAATAGAAACATTAATTGAATCAATAATAATATTATCGATTCAATTATATTATATTAAGTTTAGGTAGGTACCATGTAATCAAAACACTCCGTACTACATTGATTGATGAACGAATTCTACTTACCTACTACATTCCTACGAGACATCCCAAATTGGTAAAGACATTAGAGAGAGAGCAAGCAACAGGTACCTACTGCACTAAGCCAGGCTACCTACTTATTATTATTTATTTAATTCAGACACAGTGATCCTTATATTCATGTTAGGATAGTTAAAAAATTAAAATTTATGTTAGTACCTAATCAAAGATCAATACGTGCCAAAATAATACTATTATAACTAAAACTAAATAACCAGAATACATAAAATCCAAGTGTAAAATAAATTCACTAACCAGAATCGCAATCATCTTTAAATTCATTAAAATCTTAAAAATCATTTACATCTTCAAATTAATTAATATAACGAATATAAATTAAAATCAAGAATTTCATTAAAATCATAAAGAAAAGTAATAGAAATATAAAATAATTATCTTATCATCAGTCAGGTCTTATTGACATGCAACTGCACACAATGCCACAATATTGGACAGTCAATTTTGCCAGCCACAACGCTAAGAATGCCATTGCCAGTGCCGCGGACACGACCATAGACTATACAGTATATTGGACACGACTGAGCAATGACGCCGCTCTCTTTCTGAGGATGGCATGAAAGCCATCAATACGAGGGTCGGCAAACATGCCCGACGCGCTGCAGTGTCTCGGCAGCCGCATCAGTATCCTAAATGCATCGTTATACTGAACGTGCAGGGCGTTGATTGTCTTCTTCGTATATAAAACCCATAGACTGCACGTATAGAAAGATTGTCAAAACACCCGAAACAAGGTTATTTTTACTACCTTACTGCAGCGCGGAAATCTTCGAGCCAACATATTGCATCAGACACCCAACGCCCGGCGCTGAGAGGTCATCCGAGACCCAGTGGCCCAGGTACTTGAAACGCGTAACTCTGCGTAGGGAATCACCGTCTATTAGGACGGGTGGTACATGGGTGACCATAAGACCTGGTGATTGGAACACCAAAAGCTCGCTCTTTTTTACATTATACCTGAGCCCATGAGCCTCGAAGTACACATATAGCGAGGAGTTTTCGAACGGCACTTATGGAGGGGCCCAACAACACTATATCGTCAGCGTAGCTGATGTTGTTGACATATTTTCCGTCTATAGAGCAGCCGACTTTGGTGCTGCTGAGCTCCTCAATGAGTCCGTTTACATACAGATTGAAGAGATGAGGTAAAGTTAAACCTCCTTGCCTTACGCCACACCTCAGTCTGTACTCACCGGAGATCGCGACCGCCCACTTTATCACATTGATTTGGTTGTTGTACCAATATAACCAAAAATGCTAACGACTTCTTCAGGGAGGCTGGTTTCTGTCCTCAATTTGTACCATAGCACATAGACACCAAATCGAAAGCTTTCGAAAGGTCTAAAAAACAGGCGTAGACCGGAGTCTTTTTTACTTAATAAGATGAAAGATCTCTACCTTCCTGTGCGTTAGGATTCTTTGTTTCCTATACATTAGAAACCATACCGAAACTTCAAACTACTATGACCCAACATGACGAAACAAAACGCAACTTCATGCCAATTAACAACCTAATGTAGCATTATAGACATGGGTCGTACTTGCAAAATCGAGTACCAGGGCTTCCAAGTACGTCCACCTTAAAATACCAGGGCCTAAAACCAGGGCTCGAAATACTTTCAAGTATTTTCTATCTGCATCGAAAATTGATCCATGAAGTCATACAAATAAAGAAGTACAATCGCGTATTCAAAAGCCCTGTTGGAAGTAAAAAATACTTGCATAGGAAATTGATCCGTGACTTCCTATAAATAAGGAGCAAAATCGCGTTTACAAATAAATACTTACAAACCAAGAAAGTAAAAAAATACTTGCATACGAAATTGGTCCGTGACCTCCTATAAATAAGGAGCACAATCGCGTTTATAAATAAATACTTACAAACCCATAAAGTAAAAAAATACTTGCATACGAAATTGTTCCGTAGAGTCTTACTGATAAGGAGCATGATCGCATTTGCGAAAACTAACGCAGTTGAGTACCTACGTAGTTGATCGAGTAGCCGTATAAAATACTTTGAAGTCTTGCAAGTATTTCGGTTCGGTACCTGGTGTGCGTACTTGGAAGCAAATACCTGGTATAAAAACCTGGTTGCGTAAATACGTACCTTCCCTATTAAGCATTATCTAAAGACTATAGCAGCAGAGTCTAAACTGCGAATGGATGCGTTCACATAAAGAAGCAGCAATAATTTAACGGATCATTTGTAGCACAAAGCATGGGATTTACAACTCCCAACACATGTAGAGAACCTATGAAAGGACGTACCTACTGTGACTGGGAACAAAACCCATGGAATTATAACAAAACCCACCATTACCTTTACAGAAAGTGTGATTGACGTTTAAATTGTGCACGTGACTTGTAAAAGGATTTTTTCATAGTAAATGTCATCTATTCAAAGATTTAATAGGGAAAGACTGAATGATAGGTAGATGCAAGAAAAAATCTATTGAAATGTCGATCGGTGGAACCTTTTATACCTGAGCACGTCACGTGGTGTGTGAAACGGGATTAATGGGCTGAAAATAATGTAGGTGTAGTGTTTTTTAATGCTCGACATCCAAATTCTAGTCTGATTCTTTGGCTGCCTTCCTGGCTGGCTTACTAGTTTTTCTTGTAAAGGTTCCTACTTGTATGGCCTCATCATAAGCTGAATTTCCAGACAAAAAAAACTTCAGTAAAACTAGCTTTATAAAGCAGTGATTACATAATAGAAAAGTAGAAAATAAATTATCGAAAATTTACTGTTATTATTTTAACTCTAAGCCGTGAACTTAGCCCATTATAGAGCCCACTCAATACAAGTATATGAAGGTCGAAATGAACAGAGTTAGATAAAGGAACGGAGATAACGAGAGGTAAACTTAAATTACGGTCCGCGCTCGTTATAAATATTCAAAAAGCGGTCCGGGCCGGTCCGCTTAGAAAAAATTGACGTCTCAATTATCGAAGGCTCGGCTCGGCTGGGACGAAGCTGTAGGTACCTCTTAATTTATATTATTCTCACGACTTTTATTTCCTGTTGGTAGCTCACTATACTTAAGATCGCACTGTGCGTCGGTTTGAATTCATCTTGAGAATCGTGGACATAAATTATGAATTTATTAGCAGTTTATTTAAAGTAGGTAGGTAGTGGTTCATAGGTTTAAAAACTAGATTTATTAACTACAGGATATACCTATTATTAAACATATACATATTTTTTCATGCAAATAAAATCGAACATGGGTTCAAATTACAACCACGTAGGTAGGTATTTAAGCTTAAACAGATTATTAAAACTTCGTGATTTTTTAGAAAATATTATCCTTGTTTTTGATGAAAAATATATTAAAGTAAATCTCTACTAGGTACAATTACTGTTACTGATTAGGTATTTCAATAAATTCTTCCTGTCAACCGAATGTCAGCGCGAAGGTGATCGTGCAGGCTAAGGCAAGCTTCCTTGAATTATTTTTATTGCACACTCGTTATTTAGTGGAACTGTCATCGCCGTTAATATTAATTATCTTGCTATTTTACGGCTCACTTTATAGGTAGGTATAACTAGAGACCAAGGATGTGTAATGGAATAAAATGTTTGCTTTATTTCGGAAGGCAGCATTTGGTCCAGGTAGGTTGTAAGTAAGTAAATTACAACTAGTTTTTTTTTTTAAGAAATTGAATTTCGGTTTTATCATGGTTTCAGTTCAGCTCCATCATTGCTATCTACTTTAATTAAACAAATATGGTACCGACCCTACAAAAATATCGTTCGAAAGTTCAACAAAACAAAAATGGACAGACTCGTCATCTTTTGGATTTAAAAACATTACTTACATACCTTTACCATTTTTGTCGAAGGGAATGTCCAAGAAGCGCGTCACTTTCGACATCTTCATACAGTAGTTATTACCAAAAATGTAAGTTGACAAACGCAGCAGTGTGAACACCACACACTTATCAAGGAAAACCAAGAACGAAACATACAAACTGCATACTTAAATATGCAGTTGTGCGACTTTTTACACCGAAAAACAAACCCAATTTACCGGGTGCCATACTGCCAGTTATAGCAATATGACAAGGAACGTTTTTTTTTACACCGTTTCTTAGTAAGATTTTATCACCTTATGAATATTTTATTGGCTCGAAAATCGTATGCACCATAAATTATTGTGATAAATAAGTAACTAAATGTTAAGAACTCAATTTATTTGGTCGATCTGGTTAGGTCGTAAACTTGACTGATTCACTTAGTTAACGGTTCGAAATGTCGGACTTTAGGAATTAAATAATTTAATACGGGGTTGGCGCTCCTAAACTGTAAATTGCAGGCGAAGTAAAACCATAGAATATGCATAATCAGCTTATAATATTCCCACTGTTGGGACACAGGCTCTCTTTTCAGAGAAGGGTTGGACTGTACCTAATCTAAACCACTCGGGCCCAGTGCGGGTTGGTAAGTGTCACATGTCTTCGAATTTTTGGTTGTAGGACATGCATGTTCATGTAGGTTTCCTCACGATGTTTCCTTCACGGTTTTGAGAGCAGTGGTGATGGAATTATTTACACAAAGTAAAATCCCTGCCTGGTTTGAATGCAGGACCTACAACTCGAAATTCGGACCACTCGGCCACCACTGCTCCAAAGAATACATCAGCTAGTAACTAGTTTTTATAACCTAGCGCTGATTGTAAATGTCGAGAAGGGAAATGCCAACTAATCGGATAAACTTGCCTGCCTATCACGAAGGTGCTATTTTCGTAGTCACGTCAAGAAAGGCGAAATCTCATTGACTGAACACAAATTACTAGCGAATGGGTATATTACTATATACCTACTCCGAATTTCTTGCTAACCAGCATTGCTATTCTGTAAAGATTTTTACAGATAAGTATATCGGCAGGTAAAAATGACACCAAACGTGAATTTTCGTCATCTTTAGTCGACACGTTGCAACCGACTAAAATTGAGATTTTGTTATATTGTCAAAGTAGCGTTTTAAATAGGTACTTATTTTGTATGTTTTTTTTTTTGGGTGGGAAATCATCAAATGACCTCTCCCGCTCTGGGCTGAGCGGAAGGGCGTGTCAGACTTTTACTGACTAAAACCCACCCGTGCTCCTTCAGTTGCCTGTGCCACCGCGGCCCTGGCAGGCATCGGCCCTAGCGGACCCCGTCAATTCGTGCTGACATCTCTTTGAGGCGCACGTGGAACACAACGCGCCGTCGATGCGGGCCTGGTCCTTACCCAATCCTTATTCAAGCCCGCGCCTACGGTGACCGGGAGCCGGCTGTTGACTCCCGTCCAGGGCGTCTCCTGCGGCGACTAGGGGCGTGAGGGCGCAGTGATTGCCTCTCCCTCACGCGCTCCGCCTCCTCCTTCGCGAGCATTACTGCTTCGCAGAAGGAGGGTCACCTCCTTCTGCGGATGGTACGGAGCGAGAGTGCATGAGAGGCCTGACGGCCTCTCATGCACTCTCGCTCCGTACCATGGCCTGGACCAGGGCCGGACGCGAGAGATCGCCGCCGCCGATCGCAGCCACGACGACGCGGCGGTGCTCCGCCCAAGCCGGGCAGACCTCCACCGTATGCTCCACCGTGTCCTCCGGGCGATCCACACAGTGGTGACACCCTGGCGTTTCCTCACGCTTTATCCTGAACAGGAACCTCCCGGAACAACCGTGTCCGGTGAGGACCTGTGTCAGGCGGAAGGTGAGGGCGCGGTGGCGCCTCTCTAGCCACTCCTCAAAGAGGGGACTTATCGCCGCAATTGTGGTGTGCAATGTAAAATGTACCTTAAACCTTAACCATGTAATCAAGCCTGCACCTTCAGCAACCTTTGCGATTCCATGGCTAAGTACCACAGACAACACCGAGTATGAGGCGAATTTTGGGCAACACCATTTCTGCCGAAAGACGTTCACACCTGGAGTTTTGCCTCCACATGGGTTGCCTAAACGACGGATCTGTACTGCATCCATACATTTTGGGCATACGTCGGCAGGTCGGCACCTACGATGGATAAAATTGCTCCATTTAGCACGAAAAGAAGGAACAGCTTTGTGGATGAAACTATTGTAGCTCGTAACCATAATTACTTATGTATTCTTACTCATATGCTTCTTATGATGCATTACATTGTAAACTCAAGTCGGTTCACTAACCCGACGTGGATGTTCATCTCAATTAAGAAGTAACACAACAAATAACAACAACGCCCACTCGATCCAAATGCTTGCTTGAGTAATAAGCAAAACAAAGCAATTATATATTAACCTTTCTGAACGAGAAGCAGCTGCCTTTGTAGAATTTTTATCTGAATTTTATGCATTATGATAAGTTTATAACGTTAACGTTAGTTAAACTATAGAAGAAGTAAGTAGCATAGTACCTAAATCATTTTGATAATGTTTGAAAGGTTGATCAGCGGGGTAATAGCGTAACACACTAACAGTAGCAATGGCTTTTGTTTTGACAGTTCAACAACATTCATTGCGTTATTGAAGTTAGTTGGGCAGACACATTTTTCGAACATATGAGGCAATGGATTAGCAATATCCTGCAAAATCATTCAGATTGTGATGGATCGTGTGTTACGCAATTAGGGTGCAGAATAAACTGTAACTTTTGCTCACTTTGCAAAAGTTACAGTTTGATGATTCTGAGTCAGCATTTTAATGTATTTAATTTAATTTGCCAGTTTTTATGGTTCTTATACCCAAAGGGTGCCAACGGAACCATGTTACTAAGCCTCCGCTGTCCGTCAGTCGGTCTGTCTGTCAGCGGGCTTTATCTCATGAACCGTAATAGGTAGACAGTTGAAATTTTCACAGAATGTGTAAGTATTTTTATTGCCGCTATAACAACAAATTATAAAATAAAGTTAAAAATCAAACTGGGCTAATCCCATGCAAGCGTGTTTTTTTAAATATGTAGTGTTCAAATATAAGAAAGGGTCTCGACAGACTGACAGACAGACAGACGGACGGACAACGGAGTGATCCTGAAAGGGTTCCGTTTTTGTCTTTTTGCGGTACGGAACCCTAAAAAACGTTCCTTCCTAGCACTATAAAACTTAGATGTCTTTTGAAACTTCTAAATACACATTATTACCCATTATTTTCTTAAGGTTCTGTAGTAATTGTATGTCTAGCAAGAACTGTCTTAAAAGTTCAATAGCGCTTGCGCGGCAGGTGAAGTAAAAAAAACAAAAAAGTATCTTACACTCATGTTTCTATTCCCGATACTGTGTGATGATAAGCCTCACTCCATGATTAATCACCTTACCATCGTTCGGTTATGGCCACTCAAAAAAAGCAATTTGTTCTTTATTTTAGGAATGGTTCAGATTGCGGCCATGTTTTTTTGTCCTATCAATTTAATGGTTGACGTAGATGTTCTTTTTTTTATTTGTCACAAATATAAAGATTTTAAATCTTATATTCGAAACTTTGTTTTTTTTTTTAATTTATAGTATTTGGTGCCGGTATACATGTTCTAAGAAAGGCATCTATGCTAATAAGTTTTATTTGAATCTCGAAGTGCATAAAAAGCTAATAAACTTGTCTAGTGTCAGCGATATGATCTATCAATTCATCATATTCATATATTTATTTGCATCATCATACCTATATCAGTTAAAGGAGTTACCTACCTACAACTACAACAAAAAATCTCTTGATATCTTCCATAGGTACCTATTGTGTTCGTTTCGTTCAGAATCAATATTAGCGAATCCTGATAGATGAAAAAACCATATCACAAAAAGTTTTAACCACCATTCAAATTAGTCACAAATTACAGATAACACCATTCCATCATTTTCATCCTACGTACTACTCTTGGGGGCTCGTGGCTAAATAATAACAGCTGCACGGGTCGATCGAAGGTTATCGAAGCTGCGCTTGCCGCGGTCGGTCCAAGGATGGGTGGCCATCCATTACATATCCGATCCCTCCGTGCCTCGGAAAGCACGCTAAGCCGCTGTCATTCGTAGATCATTGGCAGTCATTACGGATAGAAGCCCAAACAGTCTGACAACCAGTCTTACCAAGGGGTATCGATTATTGTGTTACCCAATAACTGGGTTGTGGAGGTCATTGGGCCTAAACTGGCCACTGGCAGAATCATAATAGGATAACAATATGAATCATATTAAAAATCGTAAAATAGTCACAAACTGACAATTCATAATATGATCTGTGTGCTATTCATATCACAATGAAATAACATTTAAACTGTAGAAATAAAAAACCAATTTGATTAATAAAAACTGTAATGAAAAATTTACCGATAATATTACGGTTTTTATTTTTTTCATGCGGTCATGTTTACACCAAATATGGAAATTTTACGAAAATTAGAGGAATTGCTAATGATCTGCTGGGAATTCAGGAAATGAATATCTTTTAGACTTTAGAGGTATTGCTTAAAGTGGCCTTTTTAGGCCCCATCGGCAGTCAGCTGAAGAACGCGGACCACTACATCGTTGGAAAAGGCTAGGCAGATAAATTGTACTTATCTAGCTAAATACGATGAAAATTTTTCTAGGCTAATAGATCTCTGTTTTTCCAAACCAACCTCTAGTAACGATGAACCTTACTCACCATACTAAACAATTAAACCATTATTGTAAAAGCGATCCACATTCAACACAAACAGTAGGTACCTAGATCAAGTTATTTCCGGCTCACCACGCACGGTGAATAAGATAATCCGCCAGTTTCAACATTACAAAGATTATTCTACTGTTTGACTTCCACTTCACAAATATTTACACAGTACTGTGTAAACTAAACTTATACCTTCACAAAAATAACTTTACCACCCAGTGAAACACAAAACTACTCTTAGCAACAAAGTTGTAGGGTTCAAAATCCAATGTTAAAGTCGATCGTATGTGTAAAAGGGTTTCTTTACTTATTCAGGTTGACAGCTCCCGTTTTGGGAGCATTTCTTTGTTTTTCTCAGTAAGTCGCTAATCTGTATTTATTTTTTATGTTAGTTAAGTTGACGTTAGTACTTATTTGACTAATCACGATGACATGATCGCTGTTTGCTTGCTACCGTAGGAGCTGCTACATTTAACCATCTTTTTTCTTTTGTTGGTTCTAGCACTTACCTTTTATAAAGTTCGTTCAGAAGAGCAATTCTTGTAATTTCACAGTCTGATCTCAGTCTCAATCTGTCAAAAATTTCCTCTAATTTCCCTACATTTTTGACAAGTTTTTGACATTGATTGTCACTGAGGTGAGATTGCGACTAGATTTTCAACGTTTTTAATTACGGGAATTCGTCTTCACCTTCTTTCTTAAAATGATTACTTAGACACTCAGAAACCAATTCCTTGCTAAAAACTTCTTCAATATCATTAGGTACATACTATTCAACAAGAAAATTTATTCGTAGCAATTATAAATGCAAGTCACAATCTCAAAATCATCTCCGAGTATCTAATAAAAACCTACAACATACACATAAACTTTCTTCCTCAAGATAAAGACGAAGAAATAAACATATTTATTTGTAACTGCAGGAACTCGACAGAAATAAATAAAGCCTCCAACAAAAAAAAAAACTTACAAACCTTACTAAAGCTTTCCTACAGAGCCGAGCACAAAAGAAAAAGAGAGATAGTTAGGGGTTGGTGTGAGTGCGAGAGGGATGGGTGAAGTGGAACCACGTGACACCTGCCGACCGCCAAATGAAGATATCGCAGCTGGATGCGAGAGGATCATGGGCAGGTATCGTCAACATTTGAACAAGACCAGACATTTTAAGTAAATGAACTTCACATAAAACTTTCAACAACTGATTGCAATATTTTTCTCTTGTATGCCATTGTTCTTGATTAAAAGTTGGAGTGTGTTAGACAAGGTGGCTGATAAATTATGGGGGTCATGGGGAAAAGATATGCTGCACTGGTCTAAATCGGAATAAGAAGGCCAAGAGGATACAGATGAATGAAACTGTGGTAAAACGCAAAACTTATTCTGAAACAGTTTTTATAAATATTGCACGATTTTGAAACTGGTTGCTTCTAAGCAGGTACTCTTACTCGTACTCTACAGGTACTTCAATATTGACCATTCAAAACAGAATTTAAACCCTTAAAATCAACCCAAGATTGCCAATCTGCGCCTGAGCAACACGAAGACGTATACAGATGCTACCACGGCACTAAGGTTGCGGTGTTACCGGGACTTATAAAATGAATACAATACACATGCAGGATATTACTTTAAATACGTTTGCCTTTATCGACGAGACATTGTCGCTCTGCGTCGTAAACTAGAAGGAGTTAATGGCGTATTCGAAAATCTCGTATTTTATGTTCCTAGTTGGGTTTCCGATGCAGATGTCAAAAATAGAGTGCAGTAGAGGTGAAACGCATAAAAAGGTCGATTATGGTAGATTAGCTATCAGAAAAAAAGCTGATTAAATCAATCCAAGCCGACATATCATTTTCATTTTGCCAATTGCTCAGACCAACTTTATTGTTAATCTTAAGACAATTAATGGCATTGGTGGTTGGGTAGTAGCTGAAACCTACTGATATTGGCAAAATTGTGGTGTTCTTAACAAAATTTTGTAATCAAATGAATCAAAATATTTCCGTTACACTACATGGACATTTATGAAACTCCAGAAGCTAGGTGCACGGTTCTAATTAGTTATTTCCTATGGAGAAGAGCCAGCAAGAAACTCCACGGTTACTCTTTTAAAAATAATTGGCTTTTACAATGTATTAATAAGTATGGGAGGACAGTAATGAGGAGTTGAAAATAAGAAATACACAAATGAATAGCTCGTGATTAAGTTCGCTAATTGCTACAAAAACCACTTGGCCTTTAGCGCGCTATCTAACTTACTTTGCGACATATTTATAGGAACTTATTAAGCCGGATTAATTCTTAAAAGGCTTAAGAGCTCAAGTGTTTAATGGGTTTCCTTTAGAAGCTATTCAGTGACTTGACATTTACTGCTAATGAAGTTTCTCTATCATTACCCAAGTAAAGGTAGGGAGTTAGGTACAGACGCCAGCAGGTCAAGCTACCCGAAACTGTCAAACTTTCTCAATCAACCTTGAACCTTAATGCTATAGCGATAAAGTTGAAAATCTATTAACGAAATTTGACAGATTGTAGTAGCTAGATGTGCTGGCGTCTGTACTTCAAAGTTTTAATGGAAGCTATCAACTATACATTTAGAAAGTATATATTTATACTATGTTTTAAAGTTTTCTATGAAGGTTATATTTGAATAAAAGAGGGGTGTGATGATTATTTTAGAATAGAATACAGGTGCGTTGATGGTGTTGGTGAGTTGGTTGGTTAAATAGGTTTCTTACACAGATTCATTGAGCCTTATCTGCGTTATTAGAAACTTAATCTTATGTTGCAATAGTTTACTGCAAGCCGAAAACAAAAAAATTACGAAAAAGTTTACTTAAACGATTTAATAAGATACAAACAAACGTACCAAATTCAAAAAAATGTGTGAAGTATGTTAAGAATAATGTTGAGGTACATTTTCAGTATTTAATAAGGATGGAAACATTTGATATTATTTTACCGCATACCACCAAACACCCCAATTAGAATATTATGTCATAGGTAATCATAATCATAATACACTGAATTTTTATTATTATGTAGTATAAAACTTTGTTTTTTTATTACATTAGCTATACTGATTGTGGGAGAAAATTGTGGTTACATTACAAATCTACGAATGCACACAGTCGCACATGTTTATGGGTCTAGCGTAGTAGGTACTTCATCAATTTTCGTATGTTTTGATTGTACAGCGAAAGTGTGACAGTAATTTACGTAGTTCAATTATTTTTGGGAGAAAAAATTACCGAGATTAAAAATGACAGAAATCGATTCAGCAAACGATTCTGAACAAGCTTTAATTCGGTTACACATTGTATAAAAGACATCAACGACTTCATAAAATATCCATTCACTTAGCAGTACCGCAGTGCACTATGGAGATAAACACATGACATTTTATTGATATTTTAATATTTGTACTTAATTTATTTTCTTTTGAAAATATTATAGGAGATAACAAACTCCTTCGATATATTTCTTTTGTAAATTCTACCAGGAGATGCAGCAATGTCTTGGCATGGCAACACAGAAAAGGGTTACAAGTTTTAAAAGGCAGTAGGATGCCATTTAGTGGTATAAAATGATTAAGCTATCAAGTTATATTATAGTCGGCAATGAAACTTATTATACTGTACCTTTTAAAGGCAGCTCGATATACCCTTTAGATAACAACGAACTTTATACGTAAGGCCATAGAACTCAAAATTCGACTTGGTTACTAATTTAACCATATAATTAAAGAAAGCCACTACGAAATTGTCATTTTATCGACCAACATAAAAGTTGTTTTGTTTTGCCGTCATTTATCGCTTCACTAGTTAATGAGAATAGCCGTTAAGGAAGTTGTTCTTGTTCTCTGAAAATAAATTTAAACTTTTAGAAAAACCACATTCTTTTACACTTTTGAAACGTGGTTCAGTTTTAGACTATTACCGGGATATTCTTATCTGTGGTTTAAGACATTTATTTCTCAAAAACAGAATACCATTATTCACTTAGAATGAGAAACGTTCCTTGGAACGAATATCGTACTATCGAGCGGTATGTTTAAAGTTAGACCAATATTGTTATTGTGCCATTGTGAATATATCGCCAAAGAAAAGAAAAATATTTTTAGTCATTAACATAACATAATGATAAGTTAATGACACTTTTTTTTATTTTTATTATTAAAATAAACTACCTATGCTAAAAGAGATCGAGCTTAGAAGGTTTTTTTTTATTATTTTTTATTATATCTATGACTTTTTAATTTTTAAATATTTTTTTTTAATCATGATCTAAAGTTATATTAGGTATAATATGTTTTGTTAGTACCTGCTTCTTACCTACTCAATATACTTTATTCTACACTAGAAAATACATTCATAACAAAAAATACATTTAACTCTACAAAACACAATGGGCGGCCTTTCTGCGATATCTTCCAGGCGACCTTGGGATGGACAGTGATTGCAAAATAATAACTACTTATATACAGTATAAAAATAAGGATAAGGGTATTTTTAAATGTTTTTATACCTACTTTTTTATATTCTTAAATTTAAAAATATAATTTATATATATTTATATTGAAATAAAGGAGAGGATAAGTACCTAAATAATCCATTTTTCTTTCTTACATCATAAACAACACTGTAATCGCGATAAAATAATCAACTGTCCCACACAAACTCCAATACATACTCGACTCGATAAATATATGGGACGGCGGATTATATATTTTTATGCGAGTACACGATGTTGGACCTATGGAGAAAGTGGTATGGTTTGATGGTCTGTACCACATCCTTAAATATGACTACATCTTTCTGATACAAGCTGTATATTTGTTATTATTATAAAAGTATTTATGCTGACTAAGTACCTACTTGTATATTGGTAGGGGGAGCCCAGAGAGTTTTTGAACAAGCATATTATATGCAAGACCATAGAAATGTCTATGTGCAGGATGAAAACTTGCTAGCTGAATAAGTGCGGCATGATGAGATAACACCGAAACTATATTTGAAAAGTTTCTGATAGGAGCCCCTTTGGTCAGGAGTCCACTTTCAAATTTCAAAAAACGTACTAGATTAGTATTTCAGTACTTATATGACTTACTTACTCTGCAATTTATTACATAAAACCATTTTTTATTCTCTTTGGAATTTATAACTATCAATATTTTTTTCTCAGTAATTGGAATTCCTAGAACTGGTCTTGATGTCCTCTCGTTAACGATAATGAAGTTGTTACCTGGGACACGGACACCTAGCAACTATAATTCAAAACATAGTAGGTAGGTACCTAATGTGACTGGATCATTTATATGTAGATTTTACTAACTTGCTTAGAAGAAAAAGACAGCAGTCAATAAGAAATTAATGACTAAGTAGTTAAGTACTTAGCACGATCGAAATTGACAAATCTAAACTGATATTATAAAGAGGTATTTGTATACATAACATACATAATCAGCCTATAATGTTCCCATGGCTGGGACACAGGCCTCCTCTCTGTAAATTAATTTAATGTTATTAAACATTTTACCGACCCACACCTAGATACAACACTGATAAATAGACAACAAGATTGTTCGAGAAATAAAATTGACGTTTGACAGTTAGTGTTTAAAATAACTGTCGACATTTCAAAATTATTCCTCGAATAAATTTATCAGATGATTGAAAAATCAGCCCCTAATAGAACATCTCCAGTCTTGTATATCTTTTTTCTTTTAGTTTTTGCTCTCTCATTGTGTCCATGTAGATAAGATGGCGATATAGAACTGGTATTCGCTCGTTAGCGCCGATGAAGCTGTTACACGACACCTTGCGGCTACTACATCACCTAGGTATTTAACTAAAACCTGATTAGCTAGAATATAATGGGTGGTTACGAAGACAACTTCATAACCACCCATTATATTCTAGCTAGTAGTCTTGAACACCTGCATTTATTCTCACAACCACAAGGTTGTGAGAACAAATGCAGGCATTATATTTACAAAATAATTTGTAGATAGGCTTATGCCAGACATTTTGGGCAAATTACGTCGATATTTTTATAAATTAGAATAAAAATAATTTCAAAAATTTTCCCAAAATACGAATTTTATACTTATCTACGTTTTTAAAATACTTACCAATAAAGATTCGTAGTGGCGCCTTCTTATGACCAGAGAGTGATTTGCGAAGTCCTCTCCTTACATGTACCACGCTCCACGCTTATTTTCCAATCTCAAACAGGTAGGTTTTAGAGAACTATGCGAAGCAATAGAATAATCAAATAGGAACACGTAATTTTGATGGCCAAAATCCTATTCGTTTCAGCTATTATTCAAAACCCTTTTCTACCAGAGAAATAGAGATGGACTTCCAACGCCCCAAGTTCACCGAACCTTCTTAAAGCAAAGCGTTAATTAGACAGCCACGTTAATGAGAAGGCTGGACACATTTTATCTGTTATTTTTTTCCTACACGTCTCACGATAAGGTGGCAATGGCGGCGACTTTAGAACGTGAACATGTTCGCGCCAATGAAGTTGTTATACTCGCTGTCGTTAGCTCGCGCCTGCTTTTTGTTCTACACCCTGTTTTTGTAGGAAAAGATCAGGTAAGAAAATAGGAGCGTGTTTATAGTTGCACGGGACTGGAAATTGCGCTGGAGAGATGTGTATTTAGTCCATTTTGTTGTTATTGTGTTGGAAAACTAACTTTTGCTCGCGGCTTTAATCGAGTGAAACTTTGTTTTAACATAAAGTATATTCTATGACACTTGGCAATACTGTGGCTTCCCAACAGTGAAATATTTTTTGGAACTGGATCAGTTGTTTCGAAGATTTCCCCTTACATAAACATGTCAAAAATCTTACCTCTTTATAATACTAGTATAGACTACTGATATTAGTATAGAGGCTTTTTTCGAATCAAACTTTAAACTCTCTAAAATATACATTAGATGAATAGTACATTTACTGATCAGCTTTTTGAAAATCGGCGATCAGCTAGTCTATTCTGAAAAAATCTCACCGTGAAAACTTAGGTGAAGTGACCTAAGCTGTCAATAGTGTCAATCCCTAGCATCAAGTGGAATGACAGCTCACTTCACCTAAGTTTTCACGGTGAGTTTTTTACAGAATAACACTACTGTTTTAATAACAAAACATGAAGTGTTAGGCAGCTGTATGTACCTACCTATAAGTAGTAAACCCATATTACCCCAGTTATGTTGTTGTTGTGTATGTGTATCTACCTAAGTCGTTATTATAATTAAGTAAATGCAGCATAGAGAGATAGAGGGTACAGCAAAATCAATGTACACAACTGTTGCTGCTATAATCATGTAGATGTACGTAAGTATGGAAAAATGTATGCAATTACTTTTTTTGTCAGTAAACTACTTACTGAGCTTCAAGATATTGGAACATGCTATTGCTCTCGTAACATTATGATGCTTAATTTCTTCCGCAACAGTTTTATAGCCTTCTGGCTTCGCCCTCCTTGTAATGACTTCGCGGCATATTCGCCACGAAGTCATATAATTCCAATCTGACGGGTATTGTGTAATGTGTATCTGCATGAGCCTGGTTTTAAGGCCACCTTCCAGAGACCGTTACAACAATGATCGAAAAGGGTTAAAGCTGCGGCTTGCTCTAAGAGCGGTTCCGTCATTTTATAACGGCCGTGATGAAGACCTGTCGTTTTCTACAATATCTATTTGACATTAAGGTGCCAAAACAGGCTCTTTATTGTACGAACTTTTACCGCTTTCCTAGGAAACCAGTGTACGGTCTGTTTGAATTAATTAGCGAAACTTCACAGACATGATTGTGTTTGTATGAACACAATAAAACGGGTTTTTCAATCAGTTTCATATCGACAGGTGACTCGTCTTCTTTCCTGTTTTAAAATACGAAATACATATAAACCTACACACATCAAAAGTGTCTAGGGATCAAGTACGTTTTAGAGTATCGCCGCAATTGAGGATCATTATTTTAACTTTTTGGATCGATAAATCAATAACGAAATAGGGAAATTAACTAAAGAGAATCATCTCTTTAGTTAATTTCACTATTTGAATAAAATATTTCCTTAAATTTTCATTATAAATAGAAAATCAACTGCCAATCCCAATTTTATTCCTAAGTGTGTAATAGCGTTTTTACAAAACCATTACAATTTTTGCATCGGAACTGAAAAAAATTGCATTGATATGGAGCGACGACTTCATTTGACAGGAGAATAGATGATGAGCGCCGTTGAAATGTTGCAAGCTGGTTCCAAGCAACGTACTGTGGCTGTCGCTCTTCGCACTACACAGAGCGTCATAACCCGCTTCTGGACACGCTATCGCATCACGAGTAGCGTGGCCGAGCGACACGAAGGACGATCTCGCATCACCACTCGCAGACAGGACCGGTACATCCAAAATACTGCTCGACGGAATCGTACCATGACCGCCACGATGTTGGCTAGGAGGCTCCACAGCCCTTCAGGCTTGCTGATAAGCGAACAAACCATCCGAATACGTTTACGTGAAGTGGATCTGCATTCCCGAAGGCCGCTAAGAGTTCCACCTATAGCACCCCGCAATAGTAGGGCCCGTTTACAATGGGCTCGCGAACACAGAAATTGAAGACTGGCGTTGTGTTGGCTTTTCCAATGAATCTCGTTTCGGTATGAGGCCGGATACAAGACGTACTCGAGTTTGGAGGACCTCTGGACGTCAAGAACGTTTGAAATTTTGTCAGGAAGTTCATTCATATGGAGGGGGAACAATAATGGTTTAGGCCGAAATTTTGATCGGTGGAAGAACCGATCTCATTTGGATCAGGGGCAACCTCAATGCTCATATGCGGAGAGGATTGTTTCAATCATCCCTTTGTAAAGCCAGTTGGGTGATTCGTTTCGACTAATGCACGATAATGCACGTCCACACACGGCTAGAGTCGTAACACGCACTCTTGCCGATGCTCGCATCAACGTTCAGCAGTGGCCTGCTCAATCGCCAGACCTCGACCCAATTGAGCACGCATGGGATATGCTCCAAAGAAGAGCTCTGCCGAGTATGGATGCCGTGCACACCCCACAACAACTTTTTGACTTGTTAGAAAGAACGTGGTCAGCCATTCCTCAAAGTGATTTTGATGAACTGATTTTAAGCATGCCAAATCGCTGTGATTGTGGGATTCGTGTCAATGGTGTAACAACAGATTATTAATCTTCGCAATAAAAATTTAAAAAATGCTTATTTTTTACTTTTTTGCCATTTAATTGATGACATTAACTTAGGTTTATTTTTCACAATTTGCAAAAATTGCAATTTTTCTTAATTTTTACAAAATAATGGGAAAAGCCATTAATTTAAACAGGAATTAAAGTATGAAGCCAGTCTGGAAGACTAGATTAGGTAAATATTAATTGGATATTTTTTATAGTTAATAATGTACTTGATCCCTAGACACTTTTGATGTATGTAGGTACTTAATAAATTGGAATGAAAACTAGTTGGGTATCAAAAATTTGGTCGATTTGTATAGATTAGATCTGTAGGTACGTGATTAGTATTCGTTTAGTTTTCAAGCCAGCAAGTGCGATTTATCATTATTAATTCAATGGTTGACTACGAATAAAATTTGCATTTATTATAGTAGACATACAGATTTATTTCATGTCCTAATAATTTATAGATAAGTCAAGCAATAATAAATCATTCTTGCAAAATTATCTTAGACATCCCAAAACATTGTGAATACAATAGACCGCGTTGACACATGAAATGCAATACCTGTTCAAGGCGCTCCACTTATACGGCATACGAAAAGGATGAGGATAAACAAAGCCACATTCCTAAATTAATTAATTAATTCCATGCCCTTAATAGAGCTAGATTTGGAAACTTCATTGGTATTAACCACACATACTATAAGTAAAGGCGCTTCCTCACCGGGAACATGCACCTGCTGTAATGTAACCACGACCTAGCCATGATACTTCTACCTAATTAATTATACACCGTTAAATTTTGATCGTTTTAATCCTTAAAAGGGGTCATTGTACTCATCATTATGAACAACTTTTACTACGGAACCAACCCTGAAATCGTGAAAAAAAATTCAGTTGATCCATAGATTTATGTTCGCATAACTCGACATAATGTATGGATCAACTGATTTTTTTTTATGAGTAAAATGACCCCTTAAGAGCCTGTACAACGGTCCACTAGCGCCACTCCTTTAAAAAAATATTATCTCGTGACTGAGAAGGAATTATGAAAATCTGCTCAATCAGCGACCTCGGTAAGTGTGTCTAGAATTTTCTAATACCTTTTATTAAGTTTCATATTGAGACACGAAGCAACTAAATACGACATATAGGAATGTGGCCGCTTTTCTTTAGATCGAATTTTGTTGCTTCGTGTCTCAATATGAAATTTTATAAAAGGTATTAGAACATTCTAGACACATTTACCGAGGTCACTGATTGAACAGATTTTCATAATTCCTTCTCAGTCACGAGATAATATTTTTTTAAAGGAGTGGCGCTAGTGGACCTGTGTGCACCCTCTTAATGATCAAAACTTAACGATGTATGTACCTATTAACTTAGCTTGCTTCTTCTTCGTGTCTTGCCCGCCCAAAACTTCTCCACTTCCACGGCGTCATCGGTGGCAGCGCAAAGGTCATTTGGACTGCATGTTATGGAACACAGACGGCAGGATAGGAGGGGGAGCATAGTTTGCGACCCAGCTCCACACATCCATACCCTACTGCCGTTCCGTCGAGGTAGCCCCACTTCACCAGGCTGAACCTACATGTCTCCAGTAGTGTCTGGAGACGGTTCAGGGACTTCCAAATGGACCACGAAAGTCCACCGGAGTGGACAGACAAAGCCCTAGCCGTTATGGCAGAATCTTGGATTGCTAAATTACAGGCGCTCACGGTGAGGAAGCGCCTTAAAAGCAACCGAAAAACTTTAGATATTAGCTGTAAAATTTAGCTGTGTATTTTTATCAATCACGGGCATAAATACCTTTCATTATAAGATTCAAGAACGGAGGGGCCCGTGGCTAAATAATAACAGCCGCGCAGGTCGATCGGTCAGGTTAAGCTACGCTTGCCGCGGTTGGTCTGTGGATGGGTGGCCATCTTTACATACCGAGACCCCTCCGTGCCTCGGAAAGCACGTGTCGTTGGTCCCGGCTGTCATTCGTGGATCTTTGACAGTCGTTACGGGTAGTCAGAAGCCCGAAAGTCTGACAACCAGTCTTACCAAGGAGTATCGTATTTACCCAGTAACTGGGTTGTGGAGGTCAGATAGGCAGTCGCTCCATGTAAAATACTGGTATTCAGCTGCATCCGGTTAGACTGGAAGGCGACCCCAACATAGTTGGGAAAAGGCTAGGCAGATGATTATATAAGATTCAAGAACGATTTTCTCCTGAAGTATAGATATAAATATGCAGAATCTGGCTATTACGTTGCCACTGCTGGAACACCAGCCTCCTCTCAGTGAGACGGAGCCGTAAACCATCACGTGGGCCCAGTGCGGGTTGGTTCTCACAGATAGGGGGCCTGTGTACCAGCAGTGGGAACATTATAGGATGATTATGATGATGAATGCGTAAGTAAAGCGTGAATCTATGTTCTATGTTAGAGGGTTTGGTTTCCGCACTTAAGCCTTCAGGTGGACCATTTGTCGGTAGTTATTCCAACCAAGAGCGTGTGTCTCTCAGCGAGTTTTCGGCCCGCCAAGCAAACGTCGCATCAAAAAGAGTACTCGCGTTCTCTCTTTGATAGCTCTTGCCCCTGCTACAAACAAGTATAGGTAATTAATAATAAATAATAATAATAATATCCCTGGACATTTCACACAGCGCCATCTAGTCCCAAGCTAAGCAACCTAATGCTTGTGTTATGGTAACAAGATGGCTGATAAACTACTTATATAATTTTTTTTTGTAAATACATACATATTATAGATAGAAAAACACCCAGACTCGGAACAAATACATGTAGGTCATACAAATATTTGTTCCGTGCGGGAATCGAACCCGCGACACGCAGCGCAGCAGTCAATCGCTTAACCACTGCGCCAACCGTGCCGTCATGCCGTCATCAATTATGCCGGCAGTGTGAACAGTTAGCGATCAACTCTATGTATCTCTTTTACTTTGAGTCCGCGTATCACTGGTCTGTTTCCCTCAGTCGTCAGTTTATTTAATGCGCCAGTTTCGTTGATTAGTCAGTTTCACTGATTCGTCAGTTTTACCAATTAGACAGTTGCGTTAACTCGACAGTTTCCAGTATTTGCCAGTTTTCATCGATTCGTCAGTTTTACCTACAATCATTTGTACGTTTCTTGAGCGAGAATCGTTGATAGCTAATCGCTTCCTCTCTGGCGGTGGCCTGGGACTGGAGCCTTCGGTATAGGAAACAGGGAAATGTTACAATGTTAAGTCCAGTGCCAATTTGCAACAATGTTGAAGAAATGTGCGGTTGATTGGCCGGTCTGAAATCGGTGCAA
This sequence comes from Apamea sordens, assembly GCA_945859715.1. NCBI lineage: Eukaryota > Metazoa > Arthropoda > Insecta > Lepidoptera > Noctuidae > Apamea > Apamea sordens. The sequence continues at coordinate 8,565,720 of OX244002.1, forward strand.
TCGCTCTTTTGTGTTGTGGCTTCATCAGGTGCATGTAGCCATATTAATCGTGGGTGACCTTTTAAATAAGGGGCGTTAAACCAATTTGCTGCTGTGTGTATGGTACTTAATTAACGCCGAATTATGTTCAGCCCCTTATGGTAGGTATATTCAATCAGTGACTTATCGAAATATTCAAAACAATACCTATATATCAAGAGCAGCTATATATCAAGAGCAGCACTAATGAAGCTCTGAAATGAGTGCGATTTATCAAACAATTGACAATTTTTATACTTTAAAATAATACATTTAGTATTAACTTGTATATTGGGACCCTCATAAGATCACTTCGTTGTTCGTCTGTCTGTCCATCTGTCAAGATCCTTTTTCTCAGGAACGCGTGGAGTTATCAAATTGAAATTAATATCAAATCCCTCGAAGCAGTAAAAAAATCAAACTTCTAAGTCAACGCAATCAAAAGATACGGGTGTTTATGTTCCGGAATCAAAACCTATAGGGTACTTCCTCGTTGACCTAGAATCATGAAATTTGACAGGAAGCAATGTCATCATGTAGCACAAGTAAAGGAAAAAAAACCGAAAACCGTATTTTTTTTTGTTACATAAGTACCTACTTTTTTACGGAAACCTCGGTGCGCGAGACCGACTCGCACTTGACCAGATTTTTCTTTTATACCTTAAGCCAAAGCAAAACAACATACGCCAACTGCCACATAACCTAATCGTGATTATTCGTGATTCGTGAACGACAAAAACCCATCAAAGTAAGTAATAATTTACATAACATTATAATCAATTCGAGGGATAACATCCGGCACACGTGTGGATGGTCCCTACCTACGTAACTACCTACGTACTGTCCACCCACACCCACCCCCCTTTGGATGGCGATGGCGCCTCAACTTAAGCATAGACAATTTAAACGCAATTGTATTTTAATTAGCCCTCAATGAATGTAGGCCTTATCCTTTTGGAACAATCAACGGTATAATTTTGTATACTAATTCCGTTTGTGGAATAGGAAGACGTTTAAAAGGTGTGACGACCCCGATTTTTTTTCATTGGAATAAACTACTGTTGTAGTTTTTCATAGAATTTATTAAACTTACATGTAATTTACAGGTTATTTTCAAGACCGAAAAATGTTAAAGTGGTTTGAAAAAATGTGCCAGCATTAGCTGATTAAAGTTTAGCAAACAGACAACTTATGTCTTTATTCGAAAGTCTTTCATCATCATCATAATATCATCATTAACCAACTACGTTGGTGTCGGCTTCCACTCTCACCGGAATACCAGTATTTTACATGAAGCGACTGCCTATCTGACCTCCTCAACCCAGTTACTGGATAATACGACCCCTTGGTAAGACTGGTTGTCAGACATTCGGGCTTCTTACGACCCGTAACGACTGCAAGTCTTTATGAAATAAAACTTGTCATTGACTTAAATTTTCGAAAATAGACGCATCTCTAGCTCTCAGCACCAAGCTTACTTAGTAACCGAACGGGAAACAATAAGCAATAAAAAGGTACCTAAGTAAACTCCACATGTAACAATGTTAAAAACAATAACAAAACACGAACATAATACTCGTAATATTTTGTTGAATAAGTCATACGCGAAAAGTTTTCAAGCCAAGCTAAGAGGAAGCGTAAAAAAGGCATGCCGCGAGCTAAGGCAGGAAGAAAATGATATACATTATGGTTGGAGGCAAGCGGCCTCTCCCCGCAAACCACACTGCGCCCGCGCCGTGCCCAGCTCGACGAGTTAATCAGCCATCCGACTGGGGAGCTCAAAGTTTTTGGATGTTGTAGTTCTACTTCAATATTTTGTTAGTTTTTTGTAAATGTACGGGATATCACTGCTGAGGATTGTTAATGTTTGGGGAGAGCTTGATACAGCAAATTTTATTTCACAGCTTGGCAACAAAATATTTGACTCTACTTTCTCAGGGTTTATTCAGTAACTGGGTTGTGGAGGTCCGATAGGCAGTCGCTCCATATAAAATACTGGTATTCAGCTGCATCCGGTAAGACTGGAAGCCGACCCCAACATAGTTGGGAAAAGTCTAGGCAGATGATGACTTTCTCAGGGTTTATAAGGGTCTTTTTAGTCGTAGCTTGTTTCGTAAATCTTGCCTACTCAAGAGAGCAAGCTTGAGTAGGCAAGATTTACGAAACAAGCTCTGGTTATGGTAAATGATTTGCCAACCCGCAAAGAATTCCGCAACCAGTACAACCAGCTATTTCCTGCCAGACCTCTCTACCTATTTTACAAAGTTATCTCTACTATGGTGTGTTTCAAAACCATCTGAGGAAAGTGTCAACAAACCTGCAGATATTTTTTTTGACATTTGTTTAAGTTTGTCTGTATATTCCTTGTATAAATCGAAATCAGAGTACTTCACCTTCGATGATTCTTATGTTCGCTCCAAAAGTTTGAGGTTCAGTGTAGAATAATGGAACATAATGACTCTATCGGCGGCGGCGAGGCGGCCAGCGCTCGCGGCCCGGCCGCACGGCCTTTTTCTACTACCAATGAGTAAGTGCTTATTCTCGGAATAATGTGTGCCTGCCTTTAGACGATATTCAGACTTCTGAATAGTGTGCACGCAGCAACGCGTAGGCATTTTAAATGCGAACATTGAAGCTGCAACAAAAAGCTTCATAAGAATAAAAGGTGTATTTTGAACAAGGACTTGTGAATCATAACACTATCCTCAATAAAAACAAATAATTTTTAACACACTTACGAAAATTGGCCTATAATAATAACACACCCAACACTCATTATAAAAACATTCAAGCAATTCCCACACGTCAAATAGAATAATACGAAGCAATCAAACACGTACCCAAACGACAGATCAAAGCTGAACTTTTTAATGAAGCCTTCATAGGCGCGCGCGCAAGCGGCTCCACAAAGAAAAACCCCGCTTTGATGTCGCCGACGCGCCGCGGCGACAGCAGAGGCGATGATGCCTTTATAAAAACTCAATGATTTATTCCGGCTTTAGGATCGTTCGGTCGTTTGACGAGTCTATCAACGACTCTATCCGCGCTTGCCCATCCCTGAACTATAAATTATTGTAATAACCTCACGGCGGCCATCGCGATTTATAGCTGCAGTTCCTTTGGCCTCTCAAATGGGCCGAGGTGTTAAATCTAACGTTTTATCAATAAAATTCAAATTAGAGCAGCAGATGCTACGTTTTTCTCGTAAACTAAGTAGGTATATGCTCATTATACTGTTCTGAGGAAAACGTAAACACGAAATCGCATAAATCATTAAGAGTTGTAAATAAAACACACGTAGCTAAATTCTGGGCAGACTCAATTTAGATTGCCATCGTCACGCACAGAGAAAGTTTGTTTTCTGAAACTAAGGTCTTAGACAAAGTGTAATTCTATCAGAAATAAAACAGAAGAGCTGCTAGTCATAATAACGTAATATGATAGGAACCAATCGTCTAGTTGGACATGAACCCACTCACATACCCTCTCATCCACTCAACACTACACAACACACACACGCACACACCCCCCCACACACACACTACACAAACACACACAGACTAACACAAAATACATCACACACTCAGCACATTCCACATACACCTTGAAATCCACTGCACTTCATACTAATTTAAGATTTATATTATTACTTTTTTTTTTTTTTCTTCTCTTCCAACAGATAGTTAGCACTTATAACATAACATGTATACAATGTAACTTTCGTGCATTGCCTGTAGAGGGGAGTCTCTGGTGTCCTGAAATACAAGTCACGGCTTAGTTTAGGCACCATTCTCCCACAATGAACATTGTCCTTCACCAGAATAATTATTTTCTCCTCTTTTAAGTTTTAGTTAATAAGTGTTTTTTGTGGAAGAAAATAAACATTTTTATTATTATTATTATTATCAGCGACAACGCCTACAACGATAGTGGAAACGTCAAAAATGTATGGTACCCATAACCTACTGACATAAGCTACCGAAAGGTGTATAGCAATCCTATTGAAAGTCGTGAAGCGATTACCACATGTAGGTATAGGTCTAAATTGGCAAAACAGTCCCAAAACTTCTAAACCTAAAGTTTTACAAAGACAATCCTAAACAAATTCATAACATTACATCCAACGCACGTATCTCGCACAACTCACTTGGTACTCTGCTTTATTCTGTAAGTGTAAACAGAATTAATGTCGAAAGCTGTGTCTTGCATATTCCGTAACAGTGTTAGTGCATACTTAATATCTTCATTGGCATGCGCGTCCACGTCTCCGCATTTTTGTTTTACAACCGCCTATAGGAAATCGCCAGTCAGGTTGATTGGCTTTCATAATCTACCCGAGGCGAAAATGAAAAGAATAATTATAAAGACAAAATTTAAAAAAAACGTATTGATAGCGTAAAACAAATTATAAAAAAAAACTAATAATAGCGTAATCAGGTCTTCTTGCATTTGTCCTACCAGACATACGTTAAACAAGGAAGCAGTAACAGAAAGCTCGCCTTTATACTAAAGACACCTACTTATTAATAAAATTGTACCCGCTTCCATTTCCTTCTTTTTCTGTTATTTTGTTAAATATTTCTGAACTATACTTCCCATCGTATTTTTGACATAGCTCTTTTTCGCCTTATTTTGTAACTTGTAACTAATTCAACTAACGGTATCTAATACGTCCTAATCGTTACGTTATCTGATAGTACTGTGCACAATACCTAGAAGTTGTATACATTATTTTTTTCTTGAGTTGAAATGCCATAAAAAAAAAAAAAGAAAATGCAAATTGCTAGTAAGACCATGAAAGAGTAGTTTCAGTAGAATTGAAAATATTTCCGTAAATTTACATAAATGGTCATTCCGTCGTTCTTGATAAATATATAAATACACACACACACGTTATAATTATGTATTACGTTTGTTAGATCACTGTATTTTCGAAACTAAAATCCTATTCGAAATCATTTGAAAGTTTATCTAAATTCGCTTGAATGTTCGAATGCAACTGCAGTTATTTTACTGTCAGCCGGGTCGACTTTTGCAGGCAACCTATACAGTAATGCTAAACACAATGTTCAGAAAAAAATATTCACAAGTTCCTCCTACCATGCCAAGTCCGCATCATTGTTTATTTTCAATTGTTATTAGTGGTTCTCGGAAGGGTGAACAAGAGCAATCATAACAAACCTCCAGTGGCCCCTTATCTCCACTATAATAGAGACGCAACTCCGTTTGTTTGTAAACTATCATCCGTATATGTTGGAACATGTTGCTTGGTCGTGCTGAGATAAGGCAGAGATGAAATGGCCAAAGATAATTTTATACAATTGGAATATAAGCTAATCAAAGAAGAGAGTGCAATAAAATTGCACTCTCTTCTTTGATTAGCTTATATAACAGAGCAAGATAAAGAATCTAAAAATTTTTTGGGAGATGATAACAATGAATAAAAATTATTTTCATCTGCGGGGTGGGTGACACACTAACAGTAGCAATGGCTTTTATTTTGACAGTTCAACAACATTTATTGCGTTATTTACGTTGTTAAGTAGACAAAGTTTTCGAACATATGAAGCAATGGATTAGTAATATCCTTTTAAACGATTTAGATTGTGATTGAAAGTGTATTACGCAATTTAAGGTGCAGAAGAATTAATCACAAAATAGGTATACGTTTCTTGAGACGTTGCCTGAGGTAGCTGCGCGGTGCGGGAGGGGTGATAGTTGTCAGAAGTTGACGAATCACTGAGCTCTCGCATCGCGTCACCACACCCCCATAGAACTAAGCTTCAATGATCATTCGCTTTATTCGCCTTCAAACGTACCGTAATAACCATGGTCTATTTCAAAACCTAAACAAAACATATTGAACCAACAATAACATAACCACTTAAAAAATATTTGCAAGGATTAGGTACCTGCTTTTCAATCAGCAAAAAAATAAGGATAAACTTGAAAACCCTCAATGTTAAGTACCCAGTAATTACGAAGACTTCGGAGGATCTTCTATTGTTAAAGAAAAAGCGGCAAGCGATGGGGACAGTTAGCTACTAAATACAATAAATTCATACAATCTTCAGAGATTAGACTGTAATCTTTAAAAACGCCGGCGACCAATGTTGAAATAAACAGGAAACGCACAATACTAATAAGCGGGCGGGCATTAGTGACAATAAAGAACATAACCCTCTTTTAGCCGACGCAGTTGGGTAATAAGTAACGCCGGTAGCGGATTGAGGTCGGAACTCTTAAGAACTTATTCGAAATTTATTATTCGAAGATTATACCCATGAAGATGACATAAACGAAGATAATTTTAGAGTTTTTATGACCGTTTAGATTCCGGATATATTATTCTCTTTGTAGACGGCGTTTTGTGTTTTCTTTCTTGCTTCATTTTTCATAGCATCTTTGGAGCTGCCTTTATTTTGGGTGGCTAGTGTCTGCGACAAGTATCTGACAGATTAAATTTCAGTTTTTCGCAGCTCAGGAGCTGCGAAAATCTGAAATTTTTCGAAAAGCTTTCGAAGGCTTAATCAGGATTAAGCCTTTATATAAATCCTATAAAGGCTTAATCAGGATTAAGCCTTCGAAAGCTTTTATGTTTAAGCAGAAATTCGTAGTAAACTAGAATTAGAAAAAAATACAATTAAAACGGTCAAGACTCAGTCTACCCGTCTTTAAAATTAAATCATTTATTTCAAATAAATGATTTGACTTTGAAGACGGGCAGACAGGGGTCTTACTAGATATTCATAAAATATATAGTAAGCAAGGAGCTTTTCTGCTTACTATAGAAATAGTTATCTACAGGCTACATATAGCATATTCGTAAATGAAGTTAAATGCTGCTGGTGAATTTTCTAGTCAGGGACCACACGTTAGGTGCATAAGTAATACACACTTTTTTTGACCTGAGTAAACATTCAATTAATCTGTCTAGCCTTTTCCTAACTACATTGGGGTCGGCTTCCAGTCTAATCGGATGCAGCTGATTACCAGTATTTTACATGGAGTGACTGCCAATCTAACCTCCACAACCCAGTTACTGGGTAACACGATACCCCTTGGTAAGACTGGTTGTCAGACTTTTTTGGGCCTTTGACTACCCGTAACAACTGTCAAAGATCTATGAATGACAGCCGGTACCAACGGCTTAACTTGCTTTCCGAGGCACGAAGGGGTATCGATATACAAATAATGGATGGTAACATATCCAGGAACCGACCGAGGCAAACGTTAGGTATTATTTAGCGACGAGCCCCAACCTGGGTAAACAATAATATAATAATAATATCCCTGGACATTTCACACAGCGCCATCTAGTCCCAAGCTAAGCAACCTAATGCTTGTGTTATGGTAACAAGATGGCTGATAAACTACTTATATACATTTTTTTTTTGTAAATACATACATATTATAGATAGAAAAACACCCAGACTCGGAACAAATACATGTAGGACTTACAAATATTTGTTCTGTGCGGGAATCGAACCCGCGACACGCAGCGCAGCAGTCCGATCGCTCAGCCACTGCGCTAACCGTGTTGTCAATATGTAAATAAACACCTCAAAGAAATCAATCGACTGTAGTCAATCTACGACAACAAAGGCGATAATAAACAAGCAAGAACCACTTTCAGTAATGATATGCTAATACCAAACAATCCACCACGATAATGACGCAAGCTGCGACTAAACCCAATCTATTATTCTCGTTTTTCGATAACACAGCCCTACTTCTCGTGAAACACGACATCCATATCTCAGATAGTGGCCACCTCTCCATCACGGACCCGTTATAACATAACCAAGTAAAGACTACTCGTGGTTCTACTTTAACTATATTGTTTCTGATACCTTGCCTAACGGTTCTACAACATTTACAACACGGTCAGCTTAGAATGTTGACTGTTTCAACTGTTCAAGTTTGGGATTTAACAGTAAATGCTGTCATGGGTTTAATCCATACAAAACGTATTCCTCTGTTACCAGCCTGGGTAATTAATGAGTAATTACACTAGAGCAAAAGTTCGTATATTTGGCGTCTTTGTCAATAGGTAGGAACTTTTTTTTTTTTCTAAAATTAATTCTAAAAAATGCGCCATAAAACAACTCATAGGGCAGTGGTAGATACTCGTATAACAGGGCGGGACTTCGACGTTCAACCGGTTATCATGCATTCAGTACATGATTCTAGACCCCCTAGCGTAGACATTTTTCGTCGGTTATCAAAAAAAGAATCAGCTGTTCAATACTTTTCTATGAAACAGCATTGTTATTTTTTTTTTTTATAACCGTTATGCTAGAATCTAGAATCATGTGCTGAACTCATGGTTTCAGTTGCGCGTTGATGTCCCTGCCACTCTGTAGATGTACCACTGCCTTTTCATTTGTTTTATGGCGTACTAAAATTAATTTTAGAAAAAAACTACTTTTTTTTTTTATTATTAACCAGGGAGAATACGTCTGTATGGAATGAATGCCAACGACCCGGGACTGCGTTTTCTCTTAAGAGGCTGTACTTATGAAGTGCCTTGCCTCTTTTGGTGGAATTGTTTGCTATTTGGCAACGTGGAATGTGGTCTATATCAGTAGGTAGGTATGATTTAAGTGTGTGCTGTAGTTGAACTCAAAACACACAAAATTTGCGCTTGAACATGGATTTACTTACACCAGCCCGATAAACCATAAAATACAATAGTCAATTTTTTTTATTGTTATTTATAACCAGAACTTACAAGAACAGTTCGACAGTGACCCCCTAACTATGCATTTACCTGTAACTTGGGGGTTGGAATTGCGACATTATAATACAGTCACGAGCAAAAGTATGTATACACTCGGCTTTATTCAAAAGCGATTTACTCCTTTATTTTTTAATTAAATTTTATGTTGTTACGAACATAGCATTTTCGAACCCATAGGTTTATGTAATGTAACGTTGCATTTATTATTTCACGAAAAAATCGCAATTGAAAGTTGCCAAGTGTTGACAAATTGGTGCTCGTGACTGTACTTACATAGTGATTATTGCGTAACAAGTTAACATAAATTAGACTAAAATCAATGCAAATAAAACACTTAAAATGCGTGAGATAAAATAAAGCAAAATAAAGTCATCAGGTCATACTAAGCAATTCCATAAAATTTTGGCTGTACCTACTTTGTATATATATCTATATATGAGACTTGTAGAATTTGTCTTAGCAATTACTATTGAAGGTTAAGTCCGTTTTCAATAACACTAGGAATCACTCCAATAAATTGCTAAATAAAAGCTCAATGTTGGATTTTAAAAGTTTGGCTCAGCGCAGAGCTTTGAAAATCCAACACTGCAACAAGCGTTAATTTAAGTGTTTCTTAGTGCTAATGAAAACGGACATTTGGATCAGCATGTCCAGGCTCAACTAAACTCTGCTTTATTACGCAGCAACTAATACCCTATAAACCACTGGGCAACATTAATAGCCTACCTGTCATTATAAATATAATCCTTAGCATTACCTGTAGAGTGTAGCGTCATATTTCCGATCCAGCCGGCGACGCCCTAAGCCGAGATCCGTACCCCACGGGGTGCCCTTAGCGTGTAGTCACTTAGTTTTTGAGTTTTTGAGGCCCTGACTGGAGGACTTAATTTATTAAGGTTTCCACAGGCTAGCACGGTTAAGCAGACGACAACTTCATAGATTGAACTGCGAGATGCCATTTCCAAAAAAAAAAACAACTGTAGTGTCAGTTTTAAACTTTTGAGTAGTAAAAGTTAGAACATTCCCGTTCAAAGTAACGGTATGGTCCATACATAGTGGAGTATAATGCAAGGTAAGAACTGCACGGCTCCAATGTTTATTGCGTTACTAAACGTTGAATAGTTACTGTTAAGTACGGGTACTATAATTGAGAAATGCACTGTGAAGGAAATGGTTATAGGCAATTTTAAGTGCGAACATATTCATTTCAGCTCATTTGAATGGTGTAATAATAGTTATATTATAAAGTCGTTAATGACTTGAAATTCTAATCTTGAAATAAATGTTGAATGGTTTCCTAGTTATCAATTGAGACCTTTCTTCCGACATTTCAGTCACCACAGAGTTGTGGAAGGCCGACTTAATTCACTAATCTCCTTCAAACTGCTGAAGAACGAATAGGTGAACTAAAGCCTGCATGTCTACACTGCCTTCTTCTTCATCTTCTAAATCGAAATCGTGAAAATTCCCTTTTATTAATTTAATATAAGCTTTGGCCAGAATTCAGCCACTTCGACAGCATTAGCCTTGGCCTCGCAAAGGTCTTCCATAGTGCAGGTGTTTTTGAACAGACGGCACGACTAGAGGTGAGGTGAGGGTTTATGATGTGGCTCCACAGTCACACTGTAGCTCTGCCTGATATCAAGCAAATCCTTGATCTTCTGCTTTTCGTGTCGACCGTAATTTGATTTAATATTATTAAATTGTTTAGGCCCAGTAGGTGGCTACGTTGATTGCGGCATCAGTGGCGTTCTTAAGGTCATCAGATGAGCAAGTGAACGGGCACTTAGGACAATCCAAATCCTTAAAGTACATATAGGTAAATAATGGAAATATTGTAGACCGTTAGGTCTTGGGAATTTGTTCTGTTTTTAGATTGTTTCAAAATATCTCAACCCTTTTTTCATTGTTTGAATAATAATAATTATTATTAAATTGTTATTGAAAAATCATAATAATTAACCTTAATTGTCAAATGAAAAACACTTTTTTATTTTTAAAGTGATATAAAATTAGAATTTCAGCTTTAAGTATTCAAATAATCGAATCAAGGCACTCAATTTGTAAGTGGCACTACAAATTGGCATTCATTGGTATGCTTCATGTGTTTACATTTTCGTCACATACTTTTGGAACAGACCATAGTTGAGTTACGCCTTTCCATTCTATGGAACATCATACCGCCGTAAGCGAACTGTCAGTCTCCATTCATTTTCGGGAATTACATGCTCTTACCGTAACAGTTAATGTGAATGACATCTACGCCACACACGCAGCATCAAATCATGGCGCATCGCAACAATGACGGAACTATTCGGTTGAGGCATAATTACTGGGCATCATCAGCGATCATTACGTGGTACAGGCGAGTAATGTTTGGTGACTGAAGGACCACCCACTAACATACCAACTGTACGAATCACACAGAGGAAATAGTGCTGGCCTACTTTTTTACAAAAATATTTATTTTTATTTTTCGTTGAAAAGTGAGATAAATTAAAAACTAAATAAAATTAGGTACGTTCCGAGATAAAAATGAAATGAGCGTGATGACTCTGATGACATCGTTCAGAATATCATAAGTAGGTAAGTTAGATACTAAATTATACGTAGGTACCTACTACCTACTAATCATGATCATCATCTGCCTAGCCTTTTCCAACTATGTATGTTGGGGTCGGCTTCCAGTCTGACCAAATGCAGCTGAATACCAGTATTTTACATGAATACATTGGGTAATACGACACCCCTTGGCTTACCAAGGGGTGTCCTATTCGGTAGCGGGATCGTCCGAAAGGGTTACCGCTGCCCTGGAACATAAAGGGCTAAGGAAGGAACACGGGTGGGTTGTCAGTAAGAGTCTGACACTCCCTCCTGCTCCACCCAGAGCGAGAGGAGTCATTTGATGATGTCCCATCCTCAAAAAAAAAAAGGGGTGTCGTATTACCCAATAACTGGGTTGTTTGCAAAGTTGGGTTATTTGTTTGGAAAGTCTGACAACCAGTCTTAACTGGTTGTCAGACTTTCGTGCATCTAACGACCCGTAACGAATGTCAAAGATCCACGAATGACAGCCGGGACCAACGGCTTAACGTGCTTTCCGAGGCACGGAGGGGTCTTGGTATGTAAAGATGGTCACCCATCCATGGGCCAACCGTGGCAAGCATAACTTACCCTGATCAATCGAACCGTGCGGCTGTTTTTACTTAGCCACAAGCCCCTAGATACTAATTGATACTATGTTTTACAATTGGAGCTTACGCTATATTTTAGTTTGTAAATAGTTTTAGTTAATTTAGGATATTATTTTGTTATTTTATTGGAGCTTCGGAAACAGTACCTAGAGTTATACGGGGTCAAATTAAATTAGCTAACGAAACTCTGCAGACGTAATGGGTATCAATCTAAACACTAAAATAAAAAATAACCGTAAATATGCGACCGTTGGTATAGTACTTAAACATATGAGTTGAGAAAATCAATAACCATCACGTCGGTCGGTGAGGCTAAAACGGAAAAAAACTGTTATTTTGAAACTGTTCTTCAAGTAACTACATTCGGACGATGACCTCAAAAAAAACATCAAATTAATTTCTCTTTTGTTTTATAATGTTTAGATATCGATACCCACTACGTCTATGGAGTTTTGCTAGCTAATTTAATTTGATCCTGTATAAGCCGCATTAAAACCAGACAAGAAGTTATCATTTCAAGTTTTGAAAACTTAATCTAGTTAGTGGGGGCCTAAACAGGCCATTTGGGCAGAATCTAAGATACCTAACAATATGAATCATATTAAAAATCGTAAAATGGTCACAAACTGACAATTCATAATATGATCTGTGTTCAAATCATATCACAATGAAATAATATTTAAACTGTAGAAATAAAAAATTAAAAAACCAATTTGCTTAATAAAAACTGTTATGAAAAATGTACCTACTGATAAAATTACGGTTTTATTTTTTTCATGCGGCAATGTTTACACCAAATAAGAAATGAAATTTTACGAAAATTAGAGAAATTGCTAATGATCTGCTGGGAATTAAGGAAATGAAAAGTTTTAAGAGGTATTGCATAAAGCGGCCTTTTTAGGCCCCCTGCTCTCCTAGATAGGTTACAAAATAACCTGTGTTTAGAAGAAACAGTTCCGATCCCCGTCATAAATGGTTGACTTATAACAGCATGTGTGAAATATGTATATTATACTATAAAACTGAAGTGCCTACTTAACTTAAACCTATCTACAGACATTAATACTAGACTTACTGAGATTTGCCTGTTATTAGGTACCATATTTGCTCGCCACAAAATAAATCTTCATAGATATAGCACATGCCAACACGAGAAGAATAATGTTAGTCCGCCAACGTGCAAGATAGATTAATTGACGACATTATACCGTTGCAAACTGTATCTAAGAATAACCTATTTGGACTATGAGTAATACGCAAATTAATTACAGAGAACAACTAAAAATAAATGTCTCAATTAAGCTTGTGGAATTAATGTTGGTCGACCTCGAACTTTTTGTTAAACAGACCAATTTTTCAATCATATGAAGCAATGGATATTAGCAATATCTTTCAAAATGATTCAGACTGGTATTGGTAATGAATGTGTTACGCAGATCCCTAACCACTGTTAAACGTGGTCATACGTACGTGGTCTATAATATGTATGTATTTACAAAAAAAAAATTATATAAGTAGTTTATCAGCCATCTTGTTACCATAACACAAGCATTAGGTTGCTTAGCTTGGGACTAGATGGCGCTGTGTGAAATGTCCAGGGATATTATTATTATTATTTGTTGGTATACATTTTTGTATCTCGGCACTGATCTGCCGGTTTTTTTAGGGTAACACGGGCCAAAGCCAAGTGCTACCCCTGAGAGTACTAACCTAAGTGATAATTGATGATGATGACGTGGTGATGTAATGTGTTCACCTTGTGTTGCGGTGGTGAATGATGTTTGTGGATGTGCATCGTTGTCATTCTGCAGGAATTTCCGAACAATTCTGCAAGTGTTCAGGATTGCAGCTTTCTGTAGGGTTTGGTAGGTGGAGGGAGCTACGTCCAGCGTTTTTAAAGACTGATGCGGTTGTTTCGGAATTACCCCCGTGGTTGAAAGTACTACAGGAATAATGGCAACGCTACCTAATTATTATTATACATTCTAATTCGGTTGGTGATTGGGACAGTGTTTAAGAGAGTTCAAGAAAATTCATTCTATTATGTATAAATAAGAACTATTTCTCATTATATTTGCTCATATATATTTGCATATATTTGCTCTCAAAACGGTGAAGGAAAACATCGTGAGGAAACTGGCATGACCTAACACGAAAAATTCGAATGTGACATATTAGAATAGAATAGAAAACTTTTATTTCAGACAGGAGTCCATAGGGTTAGTAACAATTTTACTTAACTTCTAGTTTATGTAGTATAGTATGTAGTGTAGTATGTAGTGTCAATATTATCTATCAACCCGTGCTGGGCTCGCGTGGTAGATTATAGCCCACTCCCTCGCGAAGAGAGGAGGCCTGTGTGGCTGAGTCCCAGCAGTGGGAACAATATAGGCTGATTATGAAGAACTATTTCGTTGAAATTTATGTAGACGTAGACACAGCTTACAAAACACAACATAAAAATTCAAAGCACATAGATTACCAATTTGCTTTTGTATATTTTGCGCATATAGAACTAAGGAAACAGAATTGATTATACAGGCTGTTCCTACAATACTTACAGAACTTATGTCTTATGAAAATATATGCTAATTCCTTTGTTGAAGTAATTGTAAAGTAAGCAATGTGTGTAAAAACGGCGGGACGTTTCAAAACGTTTGTCGGAAACGTGTGAAAGAATATATTTACATGTAAAATGTATGACAAGCGTATAGAAAATACGTGAAGGGCCGCTGTTAGGCTGCAAAGTCGCAGGCATTGGGGATTTTCTCCGACATTTTCTTGACGACATGCAATTAACGGACATCGTATTTCTCTAGAAACGTCTTTGGTTCCTGCTGCTTTTTATGGCGGGGTAATTGCGTAACACACTAACAGTAGCAATGGCTTTCATTTTGACAGTTCAACCACATTCATTGCGTTTTTTACTTAGTGAAGCAGCCAAGTTTTTCGACATATGAAGCAATGAATTAGCAATATCCTTCAAAATTATTCAGATTGTGACTAAAAGTGTGTTACGCAATTAGAGTGCAGGTTTCAAAATAAGCTTAAGTGTATCTTACCTGCTACGGCTGCAACTCTAGTTTCATTTTCTTCTTCACCGTATTTCCCCCTCTTTTGGATCAATTTTTTATAGCAGCTCGTACAATATCGTGCCTAGTGTGTCCTGTTGTCTGCACGTTACAGAAGCTGACGAAAGGTACTGAAGGTGCCAAACTCGTAGCCTAATGCCGCACCCTAATTGCGTAATACACTATCAAACGATCAATCTCAATCTGAATCATTTTGAAGGATATTGCTAATCCATTGCTTCATATGTTCGAAAAAATTGTCCGCTCAACAACTTAAATAACGCAATGAATGATGATTAACTGTCAAATGAAAGCCATTACTCCTGAATTATTGATAGTGTGTTACGCAATGACCCCACTTGACTGACTGGACTCTATTGAGATTGCCATGGACATGCTCAGAAGATAGTAGCTCTTCTTTGCTATGACTAACGATAATAGCAAAATTCTTTCGTCACATTTTATTATCATATAGACTAACACTTCAAACGCATGGCAACAACTTTACCTCAAAAGGCAACATTGTCGTAGACAGCACACCATAAAAGCTAGTTTCTCAATAATGCCATTACATACCACAACTGTTCCCATGGACCATAGCAGGAAGCTGTAAAACATGGACGCTGGAACGATCGAGGAAACGACAAAATAATTGAGATTACATGATAAATATCATACTTGTTTAACATGCGATATATTTGGCTTATTAATCAATTTGCAGGAATTTACTCGCCCGACAGGCGAATCGACACTTTTAAATAGTAGATATTATTTTTTTCTATAGGCGAATCGCACGGAGTTAATTTATTTGAGGACGAATCGACACCTCCAGAAATATTGTATTGGGCAATTGACACGTTTTGAATGTTATGCAATGTAGTTAAGTCCGCAAGGTTAACCGTTTTTTGACAGATCGAACTAGTGAGCAATTTTTTTTTGTCTAATGTCCGTAAGACCTTAAGAAGTCAGAAATAAGATAATTCAATAAGATTAGGCAGTTTATATATTTATTTTATTACGCATTTTAAAGTTAAATTTTACGTAATCTGGAATACCTATGTAGGTTGTAAGGCAGCCTAGTGGATAGAGTATAGCGCACAGAAGTGATAATAAGGGTTCAATATTATAAAACGTGTTCTTTTTTGTGCGAATCGCCATAACGACTAATAAGCCTTATTTTTTTGACAATACCCATAATTTATGCACAAAAAACTAATTGATTACTTGATTGGCTATTCAAGTGTAGGTACGTAATTTTTCTATTAGAATTGTATGATTTGACTTGACAGTAAAATGTTAATCTACTCAGATAAGTACTTAGAGGACTTTGTTCACTGGACAAACAAACTGCTAGTTTTAAAAAAAACTTTAACAATATTATTTGCTGTTTGGTAGGTTGTGTATGTCCTTTATGTAGGTGAAGCTGAATAAAAGAAAGTCGGTAAATAAGAGAATGGGTTTCGCTCCCTTCATTTTTTATCCGACTGCGGTGGAGTCCAGAAGGGCAATTCTCGTAATTTCAAGAATCTGTCAAGAATACCTCTAATTTCCCTACATTTTTGATAAGTTTTTGGCATTGATTGTCGCTGACATGAGATTGGGACTAGATTTTGAACGTTTTTAACTACGGGAATTGGCCTTCAGATAGAGGATACTTTTGCTTCCGGAGACATCCAGAAAATCGAACATCGTATATCTAAATTACTATTCCGTTTACATCATATTTTCTACTTAACTCCACTCAACCTACACTCCCAAACATTGAACTCTATTAGGCTTATCCCTTAATACTTTTCCATCCAAAGTTATGAACATCTAAACATGTAAACGTCGTGTCGTGCTTTGCGCAAGAGACGCGGATTAGAGGCGTGGAGCGTCGTGCGCCCGCGCAGGCTAGCGCGGTGGTCCACCGACGACGACTTCATTGCACCACATTTTAATCTCGCTGATGATTCAGTGCCTCCTAAAAACTTTGATACACATACTGTTATTAAAGTAATAGAGACATCAAGTTGTTTGTAAGATGGTAGAGTAATTTGCAGATAAGTTACGACTGTTTTAAGAATTGGTTTTAATTAGGCAGGTTTAATGTTCTCGCAACTTTGATGACTCAATTTGCTTACTGTGTGATCTTCTTGTGTGATTCAGATGAGTCTTTTGACAAACTTTTATTTTTTATAAAATTATGATTTACCAAAACTAAAATTTACCAAAAATAATTGAGTATTACCATATCGGTACCTTTTGTAATTTTTTCCCCAGTAATCGCCTGACCATGAAGAAATAATTACAGTAAATTATGTAGGCATTAATTATGATGACCAAAAATAGTTGCTTGATTAAGCTGTTGCTGGAAATGTATTAAATAAAGCTGCGGTATTCTTAAAGCGTAGATATCTTAAGAAATGCCGTGACCGACAGATCTACGGAGCCAATTTAGGAATTCCAGCTGGCTATCTAATCATTATATTTCATAGAACACGCACAATTTCGGTTGGTTTTTTGTCTCCCGCGTTTCTTCCTATACAAATGGTCAACTTTACTTGAAATGGTAATAATTAGGGTTACATAAGTCGTACGTGGAAGGCTCGCTACATGTAATTGGGACCACCCGCGGAGCCCTGGGGCCGCGCTGCCGGCTCGGGGGGTAAAACAATGCATTATGCGAATTTAGAGCGCGCTCTGATTAGATAATATCGTCATAACCAATAACTGTTTCCTTTGAACTGCAATTGTGTAATTTTCTGCGCTTGGACATGCAGCTGGTGATTGGATTGTGTTGCAAGTTTTTCACTGATCTGCATTTTTTTTAAATACAGTATCAGCATGCTGGAGTGGGATCATAATCATTATACGATACATCATCATCATCATCTGTCTGGCCTTTCGCAACCAGATAACCGGATGCAGCTGAATACCAGTATTTTACATGGAGCGACTGCCTATCTGACCTCCACAACTCAGTTATTGGGTAATACGATACCCCTTGGTAAGACTGGCCGGGCTGGTCGGGCTTCTAACGACCCGTAACGACTGTCAAAGATCCACAAATGACAGCTGGGACCAACGGCTTAACGTAATACACGATACATGTTCAAACTAATATAGGTAACTAATTAAAACTCAAGATGTGGTGCTATTAAAACATTAAAATAAGACAGTTAGACAGGTCAGACAGATAGCTATAAATGCCACCAAAGAGTTTTGTCTGTCAGTTTATTTAAGAATTCATTTACGAATGTCTACGTGTAAGTGTCTGTCTGCCTCTGACCATTTTTCCGCTTCGCACCACATGCTTCTAAGTAATTACATTTTTTCAACCACATTTCCTACACTACGCGAAGATATAAAGTACAGTGACCACAAAACCGCAGACTGTCCGGCTGTCCAGCGATGTGCCGCGCTTGACTTTGGCATAAGATAATCGACTCGAATGGTCGAAACCACAACTCACAAAAAACTTCGATTACGATCGGGAATTGTGTTTTGAATGGTTAGAATTATTGGTTCTTTTGATGGAAGCAGAGAATAGAGGCAGAAACTACAGAACTATGTGTTACGTTCCTTTGTTTGATGGAAACAGAGAATGGAGGCAGAAACTACAGAACTATGTGTTACGTTCCTTTGTTTGATGGAAACAGAGAATGGAGGCAGAAACTACAGAACTATGGGTTACGTTCCTTTGTTTGATGGAAACAGAGAATGGAGGCAGGAACTACAGAACTATGTGTTACGTTCCTTTGTTTGATGGAAACAGAGAATGGAGGCAGAAACTACAGAACTATGTGTTACGTTCCTTTGTTTGATGGAAACAGAGAATGGAGGCAGAAACTACAGAACTATGTGTTACGTTCCTTTGTTTGATGGAAACAGAGAATAGAGACAGAAACTACAGAACTATGTGTTACGTTCCTTTGTTTGATGGAAACAGAGAATAGAGGCAGAAACTACAGAACTATGTGTTACGTTCCTTTGTTTGATGGAAACAGAGAATAGAGGCAGAAACTACAGAACTATGTGTTACGTTCCTTTGTTTGATGGAAACAGAGAATGGAAGCAGAAACTACAGAACTATGTGTAACGTTCCTTTGGCTCGTAGCACATACCTGCTGGCTCTGTCTACGTTTATATCTCGTCTCGTCATCATGCCCTGAAACGTTTGTTCTTGTTCTCATGGGAACAAGGCACCAACAAAGCAAGGTATTTGCAGCAACGACAGTCCCATTTTATGTCCAGGAAAATCACTGTCCATTCTAAGGTTGCCTGGAAGAGATCGCAGTAATGCGTTAAGGCCGCCCGTTGTATATTTTGTAATGCTTAATGTATTTTTTATGCTATGTATTTTTGTGGTGTACAGACGCCAGCATATCAAGCTACTACAATATGTCAAATTTCTTTAATATATTTTCAACTTTATCGCTTAAGAATTAAGGTTCAAAATTGATTGGGAAAATTTGACAGTTTCGGGTAGCTTGACCTGCTGGCGTCTGTACAATTAAAGTATATATAAATAATAATAAATAAATAAGGCGTGAGTACACACTTACACAACAAGCATACTAATTTATGGTTGTTGTGAAAGTTAACGTGCCTAAAATTGTCTGCAGCCCACCTTCGTGATTAATTAATTTATTTAATATTTCCAGAACAGAATTGTACAGAGGCAGACTTAATGTCATAGGCATTTTCTACCAGTCAACCTGTGAATGATGCTGAGACAAACAGTGGAGGATGCAATTACGAAAATTGAGGAATAAATTTTTATGACATGATCTTTCTCAACACCGTGGCCACTCTGCTACAGCTTGAGGATCGAGTCAGTTTGTAGTGTTGGTGGTTTACCTTCAACTGACTTTATCTTCAAGCTAGTAGGCATTCTTAGTTATTTTTGGGTAGGAACGACTAATGATGCCCCAAATAGTTGATCGGTGATTAGTACCATTTTTTAAAACAGGCCATGTGCGAGTCGGGCTGGCACCCGAAGAGTTCCATACCACCGCAAAATATTTAACACTACATTTTTTTTTAAAGACGGTTCTTGTCTCCTAATACAAGAAGCGTGCTTTTTTAACTTTATTTTAGAATTATTTTATTTATTAAATGCACCGTCTGTGAAAATTTCAACTGTCTCATTACGATTCAATTGAAAAACAACCCGGTGACAGACAGATGGACGGACAGCGGAGGCTTAGTAATAGGGTTCCGCTGGCACCCTTTGGGTACGGAACCTGATAAACGAAAACTGTATGCCAGTGAATCACCGAATGTAAGTTAATCTTAAGTAGCCATCACCTTCCTGCCAGGGTAGCGGGATCGTCCGAAAGGGTTACCGCTGCCCTGGAACATAAAGGGCTAAGGAAGGAACACGGGTGGGTTTTAGTCAGTAAGAGTCTGACACTCCCTTCCGCTCCACCCAGAGCGGGAGGGGTCATTTGATGATTTCCCATCCGCAAAAAAAAAAGTAGCCATCACCGTAGGTATATATACCATTCGTATACCATACCATTATTGTCATTCGTTAGGTTGTAGGTGCGCCGTAAGTTTGTAGGCGTGTGACTAAATTACCTGTTGTAGGTAACTACAATGAGTTTTTAATTACGTTACCACAATAATGATGACAACATCATGCCGTGTAGGAGTAGAGTGTAGACCACCCAAACTCATATTGTATGTGTTTCAAAAGGCGAAAGTTACAAATTGAATAAAATAACGTTTCCGAGACCGTTATTAGTTTGCATTGCGAGAGTTATTCCTATTCTACTAATATTATAAACGTGAAAGTTTGTATGGATGAATGGATGGATGGATGTTTGTTACTCTTTCACGCAAAAACTACTGAACGGATTTGGATGAAATTTGGCACACAGATGGTTTATAACCAGGATTAACATTTTATATATTATTATTTTTTTGTTATTTTATACCGTGTCCCACTCCTGGGTAAAGGCCTCCCCTGTTTCCTTCCAAACCGCCCAGTCTAGGGCAATCCCTGCAAACCTCGCTACATCGTCGCACCAGCTTCGCCGCGGTCTACTTCGACGGCGATGTCCTCCTTCAGGCGTCCAGTGAGTGACGATCTTTGCCCATCTCTCCGGGTGCATTCGCGCGACGTGTCCGGCCCACTCCCACTTCAGCCTGGCTGTTTTTTCTCCAACATCCGCTCCTTGAGTTATGGAGCGCAGCGTGATGTTTCTGACTCGGTCTGTGCGCTTGACACCTATTATACTGCGCTCCAAGGATACTTTTTATCCCGATATTCCCACGGGATCGAAACTTATGCGGGTGAAACCGCAAGGCGCAGCTAGTAATTTATTATAAAACTAACTACTGCCCGCGACTTCGTATCCTCATGACATTTCTTCCCCGACCCACCCCATCGCATCTTTTCACCCGTGCTTTTTGCTTAGCGTTCTTCTTGACTTTACGTCTTCTTGCTCGGCTCCTGAGAGCCCTGGCGTGATATTAAATATCGTATAGCCTTCCTCAAGAAATGGGCTATCAAATGCAAAAACATTTTTTCAAATCTGACTGGTAGTTCCAGAGATTAGCGCGTTCAAACGAACAAACTCTTCAGTTTTAATTATAAAAAAGTAGCAAAAAAAAAAAGAAAAAAGAAAGAAAGTAATAAAGAGAAAAAGTAGTAAAGAGACAAAGTAGTATGAATTTTGAGTAGGTTACAAATAGAAATAACGAACTACCGCGACACGAATTTACCTATAACATACCTACATAATTATATCAGTCTCTTTTATGTCAACCATCTTCAAAGTTCGCCACATTTTCACACGCTCCTCAATTCAGCGGACATGGCTCTTAGCTCTCAGGAAATACGCTCTACCGTCGAGTGCTAATCCTCAAGCACCTCTCGACGGTCCCTGAGTTAAGTGGCTCCGTAGCGCAGTGGCTCCGTGGCTCCCTGGTCCTTTTATCCGAGTGGCCGTACGTGATGTTTTGGCGAGAACAGATTCGCAAGCCATGGGAACGGATGTGCTGAGTTGCGTAACACTGCTGGGGGTAATGTTGCAAAAAATATGTTTCCGGTACTTCTGAGGGAATTTGGTACTTTTAGTATCATCTGCATAGGTACTTTAAATTAAAACTTTTGTAGGTAGGTACTTCAGGAGTTATGATGAAGGAGATAATTGAACTAGCAATAACGACCCTCTACGTTTCCGTACGACAGATGTTTTCATCTCAATCTCTCAACAGTTAACTTAGAAGGTTAAACAGCTTGTACAGACGCCAGCACATCAAGCTACTACAATCTGTCAGATTTCTTTAATAGATTTTCGACTTTATTGCTAAAGTATTAGGTTCAAGGTTGATTGGGAAAATCTGACAGTTTCGGGTAGGTTGACCTGCTGGCGTCCGTACCTACTACACTTTAGTAGTTGTTATACCCTGTCCATTAGGTTAGCCGTTTTTGACAGCTGTCTTAGATCGTAACTATTCCAGATTACGTAAAAGTTAACTTTAAAATGCGTAATAAAATAAATATATAAACTGCCTTATCTTATTGAATTATCTTATTTATGGCTTCTTACAGACATTATAATACCGTACGTTTATCAATCAATGTATTGTGTGTTGCTGGAATCACTAGTTCCTTCACTGTCAAAAAACGGTTTACCTAATGGACAGGGTATACAATAGGTACCTGATGGATACCTGATGGATTATGGGCATAAAAGAAAAGTACTGTGTAAAATTCAGTTGGATACTTATTGCTCCACAACCAGAGGCACACCGTCACCATGAGCTTAGTAGAGAGAAAGAGACCATGACAGATGACAGACTGCTGTCATAATTACATTGAACACGTTTACGAAGTCAGTCTACATTGGATTGCGTTCTCACTTTGATTTACAGTTTCAGAGCGTTATGAACATGAACTTCCTAACAGTTTTTTAGAAAATCTGTGTTTCCAAAGATACAATTTCAGTTACCTTCTTCAATAAGTGAATATAAGGCTAATAGCAAGATGGTTAAGTTAAATTGCTCATGACAAAGTATTTTAGAACAACCATATTGCTTGACAACAATGCTAAAGTGGTCAACATTTTCTTAAACACAATTTTCCTAACTAAAACTCTTTTCGCTATACATACTCGTACTTATGTATATACTTGCGGTTTTCCCGCAAGCTTCATTACTTATTTAAACCATTACTTATTTAGTTAGTCATACCACATTACCTCCATATTAAATACTTACATAATACCCTCATACGATAATCAACGACCTTTGTAGTTTAAAAAAGCGCAGAATTATGTCGTTTTGTTCCATGTCCAGACGAGCTACGCCTCGAGCAAGGGATCCCTTCTTTTCGCATAATGTTCTTTGTCCTAATATACTTCGGCATAACGATTTTGGCACAATTTGTTTTGGCATAATAATACTTCAGCATAATTTTTTTAGGCATACATTTTATGTTGGTATAATCATCTTAAAGACTAATTTGTTTTGGCATAAATTTGATTCGCATAACGTTACTAGGCCTAATGATTATTAGCATAATAATATTTGGGCATACAATTAATAGAAATAACGGAAACAAATTTGAGTTATTTTTACGTATTTATTTTCACTCCATTCTGAATCACTTTTTCCAAGAGTCGGGGTGCCCCAAGGTCTAACACATCTCGATTTAGTAAAAAGGCAATGAGAACTTAGGATGCAAGAGCGAGCGAAGCGAGCTCGGGAATTGGGGCACCCCGACTCGGACAGGTTAGGTTCGAAGGGGATGACGGGGGCTCAAGTGAGCGAGCGGAGCGAGCGAACGAGCCCCCGTCATCCCCTTCGTGTTAGGTTCCTTTAAACCCTGCAGACAGAAATAGGGGCCCCGCGAAGCGGGGCTCCGTCGACTACGCCTTGTTATTATTGTTATGCTTTAGAATGTTATGCTTAATAAAGTTATGCTTTAGAATGTTATGCTTAATCATTATTATGGTTAGAGAAATTATGCGTAAAAAAATTATGCGTAAGCTGTTATGCGTAAATAATTTATGCGAAAATATAATTAGGACAAACAAAAGTATGCCAAGTTATATTAGGTCTTAAAATTTTATGCAAATGGATAGGGAACCCTCGAGCAATTGATACCAGTCTTCTCAAGTGCTTATAATTTTTTTTAATAAAGTGGGATTTTTTCAGTATTTCTGTGCACTATGAATGTCAATCTGAATAATTTTAAAGGATATTGCTACCTAATCCATTGCTTCATTATGTTCAAAACATTTGTCTGCTCAACAACGTAAATAACACAATGAATGTTGTTGAACTGTCAAAATAAAGCCAATCCCACTGATAGTGTAAGTACTAATATTATTTTAGAAACTAAAACTATCATTCTACCTAGCCCTTGAGTCAGAGGAAGTCGTCAAGTGGTTCAAAATTAGATATTGCTATTCTTTGGAAAATGTAGTCAAACAAAGTTTAGAAAACAGAAAATTTATTGCAATTTTGTAAAATAAATACAATTAAAATCCTTAAAATAATTGTACAAAACGAAACAAAATACAACAATTCTTACGAACTAAGCTTTTAATTAATTCAATAAATTATTCGTTTTATTCTAAAATACTTTGTACGAATTTTCATAGTTATAAAACAATGCGATGACATGACACAAAACTACCCTTACAAACTAAAGCTATTTACAATTCTTGTACTAGTCTAATAATCTCACTTTGGTAAACTGTGGTTGATGAGTTTCTTCTCTTACAGTAAAACCTAAATTATCATTTATCTACTTATTCTAAGGAAAAACTGGAAATCGTGTTCAAATGAACTCCAGACAAAAAACTTGTAACTCACAAAGGTTATTCGCAAACATTATTCAAAACAGTTGAATCAATTTAGAATTTAAATCAAAACCAGCGTTTGAAAAATTGAGTTCTTGAACTTTAATCTCGAATTCTCGATACACAGCACACGCATACAAAGTCACACACACTAACATAATATTATATTAACAACAAGCTAATGAACACATACAAAAACATGTTTAATTAATTGAGGTATAATCCATACTGTATTAATTGAAATATATAGAAAACTAAAATATTGCATAAGAACACAAAGAAGCACAATAATATTTGAAAGGTAAGAACTTAGCTGAACTAAAAACTTTGAAACTGGCTGTTGAGATGTAACGGTGTCGAACTGGAATTATTAAAAGAAAGTATCTTTAAAGACAAAGCACGTAGTCTAAAAGTCAAACCAAACAGTTCTACTGACTGGTTATAAGTTCGTAAATTATATACGCAAAGAAATTAAATTGGCAAGTCATACCTCGCAAATTCACAATTCCATGTTACACAAATTACTTGAAGTAACTCAACAAATCCAACTAATGAGACGTGTAAACGTTTACACAAACAATTTTACAAACATGTGTATATTTCTCGAAGGCAATACCTACGTACAAAGTCAAAATCAACGCCACTTGGTATTCTGCGCATAGCTGTTGCATTATACATAAGGACATGATTCGGGCGACGAGACATTAGTTCGCCGTCTACTGCGAGATGCATACAAAGTGTTCCCTGACACTTGTATGAGAAGATATATGGATGTGACGACAGCACCTTTGGACTACCCGCGCAAAACTACCTTTAATGTATCTTCTATGCAAACTGCGCACTTGATGGTCGATATACAGCTGTCGCAGGCGCATCTTATTAAGATTTGTATCTTGCAGTTGTAAGAATTGTATGGGAAAATATCTTATGCATGGGATTTTAATACCTATCGGCTTTAGAAGATTGTGTTACACACTTCATCGGCTTATAATAAATTGCAAAGAGCTCTTGAGGATTTGTAAAACGATTTCAATGTTTTATTAGGATTGAATAATAAAAGTGGTGTCGCAAACGCAATGGAGTAGGAAGAAAGTCTAGCATTTGTTGTCACTATGGTGCATCAAGCCAAAACATAGCTAGTTTTAACTGTGGTGAGAAGTCGAAAATAGATCGATCATCTGCCGTTAACTTCATTCCTATGCTTTGGCATATCTGAAGCAAACTATCGTCGTTTCTATCGTCCATGAAGCAAACTCCCATAATTACTTTTGAGTAATTATGGGAATTTGCGTGAAGTGACATTTATATTTGAAGGGGTATGCAACATTATAGCCCGGGCCATTTTTGACAAAATACTCAATGAAAATAATATACTCTAAACGATTCCTTGATAGAAACACTATTATCCCATAGATTTTCCTCTTAAACCTTAACATAACTATTTCATCCACGTTGCTCTGATTTGATCTCGTGTTGCTAGCTCTCTGGGGCCTGAGACCGGTTCTCCTCTTCATTACTGACACACGGTACCGAGAAACGGACGTACCAACAATACGCACATTACGTTGCCACTACTTTACGAGGCCCACGTACGCTTGTAACATTTTAAATGAGATATTACGAAAAAAACCAATGGTTTCGTGGTAAGACAGGTATCTCAATCTTCGTGTACAATGTGGGAATTGGTCAATTCAATGAGGAAAAAATGAGTTTGAATGAGATCCAATTTTCATAAATTGCTTGAAGTATTAAGAGGGCGCCAGACAATTTGTATCAAACGAAAACAAATCACTTGGTCTTGTTCTCTATTAACCCTGCAGGTCAGCAGCACACTCGATCATTACTGACATTACTCCACTAATTGCTGACAAATTTAAACATACAGAAGAACACACATTCATCTCTTAAAAGCAACAAATCTACTAAAAAATAAAATACTTTCTCAAACGGATGTCAAAGAAAAGAATCAAAAGACGTTCGGAAAAAAATCTGGCATCCCATGCCGCATATTTGTAAAACGTTAACCAACGCCCTACATCATTGGGAACGATTAGTGCCGTCTACCGGATTTAGCCACGACTATGTCATTAGATCAGCCACTTCCCTAATCCATACAACATGACATACACAGCTCTACTAACACTACATCCCTTTCAGGTTGGGCGACAAAGAAAGAGATGCAAGAATTCCTCTTTGACGTAAATGCGTGAGGATGATGGTGTAACCGGAACAGTCGTTAGATCAATCGGCGTGGCGCTACATGGGGAACAGACCAGCATTTGTCACCGGACCACCGGCGCCGCCGTATTTATAGCGACGCCTGCGCAACCCGTGGGCGGCGACACATCCACGACACATATTAAAGACAATAGTTAAAATATAAACAACAATCTACATAATTACCCTTGATTCCCTCACGATAGCCTTAAGTTAACTAATACTGTCTTTACATTATGTGCAACTACATCGTATTGTACTCCAATTTAACTCTTACTTAGCCGAAATTATCTATTTAGAAACACTACAGAATCCTTCACACGAATAGTCTCTTCTATGGCAGTGTCCTTATGACACGTTCGTACGTGACGTTCTTTAATATACACTTTAAACTATTAGAAGTAAACTTCTATCACGTAATGAAACTGTAACTAGACACACATATCAACGCGATGAGTCCTGACATTCGGACGTAGTTCGCGGCACTGATCGGCGGCACTTCTTCTATGGGATGTTTTTTATGTTTCTCCCCATGTCTATCATGATTCTTTGTGTGATTCTTCATTTTATGGTAGCATAGCCTCGCTAAATTGTTCTGCATTCTTGGACAGTCGTAATCATTGCCGTCGCATTGGCACGCTGTTAACGCGGCCGCTTTCTCCTGCTTTCTTAGGATTTCTATGGAGTTGAGGCACTTGTTGGAGCACTTTCTGCCTCGGAACATGGACCGGCAGAGTCTGTGGTAGTACTGTAGGGCGGTGGCACACTGTGCGTCGGCAAGGCAGATGAGTTCGGACAGGCTGCAGGAGGAGGTGGCGTTGGCTGCGCCCTTCAACACTTGAGGTCGGCAGATGTCGATGTGTTGTTTCGCCTCCAAGCAGTACTCGTCTTCGCATTCACACTGTAACAAGAGAGACACTAATTATTTTATATTAGTTACTTTTCCAGAAGTTGCATTTTTGAATAGTTTACGTGACTGAGTTCTTTCTCTCCATATTACCTATCTGTCTCTAGGATAGTAAACCACACAGGAAGGAAACACTAACGGTAGGTAGGTATGAACCATCGATAGAAACGAAACATAACACCAAGTAGGTGTTTCTTATCAAATATTCAACCTACATGCCAACCCAACGCTCTCCATTCACAAACTGCATCCGAGATTATAAAAAAAACACGTTACCTACGTAAAAGAAAATCTATTAATAATTTCAATGTAATAAAGTTTAAGGGAAACTCGTAAATCCTCGCGGTCCATGGCGCATAATAATAACGTTGTAGAACGTAAAATACATTTTACGACATTCCCGAATCTATCCACTATCAAAACATGGCGTGATTTGTGAAATTTATAACTCGACACGGATTACTCGAACATTAACTCAGCTTAAATAGATGGCCCATTAGTTCAGCTTACTGAAATTACCTATAGAGATTATTCCAAGGCTTTTAAAACAAATGACTGTGCATTTAAATGGCATGCATTAACACTACAATTTACAAGAACAAACGAAGGATCACAGAACACATAAGAATGCGCTCATGAATAGCTAATACCGTATAAAATCGCAGTCTCGCAAGTCTCGCTCGAAACGAAGAGAAACGACCTCGGAAATTGGCAGTTGCTTCGTTAAGATGCAACAATCGGTTACGCTCTCAAAAAGGTCAATTTACCGGATATCTAGCGCGGATTAATGAAGACACGGCCGCCCGTATTACGCTTAGTTTTTTGTGAGAAGGCAGCAACACCTGCACAAGAGTCGACGCTGCGGTAGGTCCCGATCAAGACGTCAAATCTCAAGGCTGTGCGCGGCCGCTCCTTTGCTCTGCCTTTCGATATACATTGCCCAACGTAGTACTAGTAATCACACTCGCTACTACGATATAATTAAAGGTTCGACCGGTTTTCGTTCAAATTGCTGCTTTATCTATGCATAGTACTGACCAAGTAGAGAATTTATGTAAACGATAACACTTACAAAAACGCACCTGCTTTATGTAAAAGTGTACATGTGTAACAGCAAAAGTTAATGGACATTTAATTCGATAGTACGAAAGTAGTCCTTAAAATTCGTGTGCAAGATGTAAATAAGTTCGAATATGGTGTAATGTTTTCTGTAATTTAGTGCGAGGAAGCACCTGCGCGTCTGGGGGGTCCATGAGTGGCAGATAGGAGGGCTTTTTGTTGATACAATTGCGAATGGTGGTACAATTTCATTACTCCGTTGACCGTAATATTTAGCACAGTGGGCTGTATTTTTCAAAGGTTTATGAAAACTTTTTAAGTGAGACACATTTCTTATTTATTCTTTAGCTACTGCTAAATATTTCAATTATTGGTATATCATCTGCGTGGTAATTGGACAACACACTAACGGTAGCAATAGCTTTCATTTTGACAGTTCAATAACATTCATTGCGTTATTTACGTTGTTGAGCAGACGAATTTTTCGAACATATGCAGCAATGGATTAGCAATATCCTCCAAAATGATACAGATGGTGATAAATAGTGTGTTACGCAATTAGGGTGCAGCTCTCAATGATAAAATATCTGAAATCATTATAGATTTCGAGCACCCTAATTGCATAACACACGATCAATCAGTTTTAAGGATATTGCTAATCCATTGCTTCATTTTTTCGAAAAATTTGTCTGCTCAGCAACGTAAAAACCCCAATGTATCTTGTTGAACTTTCAAAATGAAAGCCATTGCTACTTATAGTGTATCACGCAATTACCCCGCAGAAATGTTTAACATAAAAGGTAGTAAAAACAGGTATGTATCTTCCAATTTGTAGTCACAAACTTGCGCTACAATGTTATAAATCTTTATGAGACTATGAACACTCACAATCCTGAAGCTAACATATTTATAACTAAAATTAAAATTACCAGACGCAAATACAGCATTTGCTGCTAATTTATTTACAATGTTGTTTTTAACAAAGTAAAGATAATGAAGATTGTATGCGCTTATAATAAAACGTTTGTCTGTTCGTAGATAATAACTGTTGGCATTCGCCTGATTACCGGAAAATCGTTTTACAGCCGGTAAATTATGATAAGGTGCAGAGTTGCAGACAGCGTCAGTAAAAGTATTTAATTGGGTGTAGGACGTATAAGTGCAAATTATTAATATGAGTTATTTATATAGTTTTATTCACTAACGACCTGCCCCGGCTTCGTACGATTTTACGACTAGACATCGCGATTTTTTTATTATAATTATGTAAGTTTAATATTAATGTAAGCACATAAACTTTTCGGAATAAATTCTCTAAATGATGACGAAAAACGTATGCGTAGTTACAACAAGATTACAAAGTTTTGAAGAACAACGCGGTCACTCAGACAGACACGAAACCCGACTTTAACTAATCATAATTATGAGTTTGTAATCCAGAGAAACGAGGGTCTTTTCGTAAGGAAAGTCGGTGTTGTTTTGTCGTATGAATGTGGATGACTTTAAAAGAAAGAAAGTGGTGAAGACATACCTATGATTACTGATAGAGACTGTGTACTGTATAAAAGAAAAAGACGTACTGTGTTAACCCCAAAAAAAATAAGATTAGGGCATCATCTGTATTATCCTCTTGGCTCTTGATGATGACTAACGATTATGCAGGTATTATTTATTTACTCTTTAAATGCTGTACCATCTCTTAAAACCGATAACTGACCACCGTAAGGACTATTCCTGCTTACAGCGCATATTATTAGTCGACCTAAGCAGGATCCTCTTTTGTTTTACTTACGGACGCAGCAGGCTGTGGTCATCATCATGTGCACGGGATTTTTTTTTCAAAATGGTCAGATATATTTTGACGATAGTACGTAGAGGGAAAGTTCTTTTCAAATCTTTTTCATCTTCTTTTCGTGATTCAGACCATGATTAAATCATGTCTCTAATAAAAACTACATAATGTAAATGATTTATAAGATATAACTCCAAAATGAGGAACGAAATCAGCCCGCCATTCTTCGATGGAAGTTTCCATCTCTATGTAGATATATTTAGACCACATTTCCAGACATTACGATGATACACTCTCTCTTTACAGGAACATCGTATCTGCTAGCTGTCTTACTGCTGCTGTGAGTACATTAGCACCACTTGAGTCCACATGTAGCAGTGACGTGTTAATTGAAAGATCAAAATTGTGCATAAACATTACCAGGTTGCTCTTCCTACGCGGTGGAGTTACATGGTTATTGAGACTGTTGTTTGATTTGGACGAGAGAGCTTCTAAAATCATTGCAAGATGAAACTGGGTTTCTAGTTTTGTAAAAGAAAAAATCTCACTTTTCTACTTCTATTAGATACTAAGCTTTGGTGGAAAGGGGGAGAAATTCTGAAGTATGGACTAATTATGGCATAAAAAAAGCCATAACCAAGTTCTCTGATTCTTTACCTACTTAATTGTGTTTGACTAGGCCATAGGTCTAGGTCTCTAGTCAGTGTTTAAGAGTGTAGATGGCATTGTAAATCTAGAACAATTGCAATGTTAAATGTGGCCCTAGTAATATCTGCCACAAAAATTCAAGGATTTCAAGGATTAAAACAAGAAGGTTGGATACAGTTGTGTAAACTGCATGCACCCTCAACCGTAATTTTCTGCCACCGGCTGCCGCGAAACGTTTCACACGTTCAGTATACAAACATTCAATAAAGTTTGTGGAAACAATAATAAAGTCAAAAGTACGCCAGCTCTGTTTATCACGTGCCTCCACCACGTGAAGTGATTCGCCAGCATTCTTCACACATTTCTTCCCAGTTTAGAATCATGAAATCTTTATAGCCCACATTAAGATCGAGAAATGAACGCTGAACGTTAAGATGGCGTTAAAGTATTCAAAATGGCGGTTAAGTATTCAAATGGTTTTCGGGATTTGCGTTTGGAAATTTTGTTTTCTGAAATGTTTAATTTGGTCTTGTAAGTAACTGTAGTTTGTGCCTTCGAAAATTTGCAAGTTTTCAGTTACATCTTGATCATTATTTGAAATTCAGCAAACAACTTCATATAGTCGCGGTAATAATTCTCGCACATTTCAATTATACCTGCGTAAAATAATAATAAATTTCAAACATACATTTTTCCTTTCATGTCCAAGAGCATGAAATTTCAATGTGTCCGAACACAATCATATTAGTTTGACAGCAGTCGCAGGCGCACAGAATTGTTACTTGGTCCAGCGAGAGGCGTGCTAGGTACCAAGTTAGTTCACGAACGAGGTCGTCAACCGCGACCCTCGACGTTCCTTCGTGTCGGACAAATCTGCCCACAACGTCTAAATTAGATTTTATTGCGGGGCGTCTGC
Organism: Apamea sordens; assembly: GCA_945859715.1. Taxonomy (NCBI): domain Eukaryota; kingdom Metazoa; phylum Arthropoda; class Insecta; order Lepidoptera; family Noctuidae; genus Apamea; species Apamea sordens. Next base: position 8,598,088 of record OX244002.1, read on the forward strand.
TACATGCACCTATACAGAACCAAGTAAGCAAGGCCTCTTTTCTCCCATCCTGCTTAAGGAACTACGGCTCATAAGTTACTGGTCGTATCCCCAATTGAGTAAGGCGTAAGCTGTAAACAGCTGTTATGAGGAGTAATTGTGACAAGTCTGAACTCTGAATAATCAATCTGAATAGAAACATACTGCAGTTTATAAATAGATGATGATTGCAGTTTACAAGTGACTGTTGAGATGATAGATTTATTAGACAGTGAGTTCACTTTCAATATGGAAACGTTTGTACTTGAGGCATGTTATGAGTCTAGACTGATTGTTTGGGCCTAGCAAATTACCTACCAATTTAAAGTCGTTAAAAGAACTACGTCAAGCAAATCTAAAACTATAGTGAGAAATTTTTGCTTTATGTAAGTACTAGCAGCGCCCCGCGTTTTCACCCGCATAAGTGTAGATCCCATGGGAATATCGGGATAAAAAGTATCATAAGTGTTATTCTGATGAATAAACTACATTACTGTAAAGTTTCATCAAAATCCGTTCTGTAGTTTTTGCGTGAAAGAGTAACAAACATCCATCCATCCTCACAAGCTTTCGCGTTTATAATATTATAGTAGGATAAAAGTATCCTATATGTTATTCTGATGTATAAGCTAAATTACTGTAAAGTTTCATTAAAATCCGTTCAGTAGTTTTTGTGTGAAAGAGTAACAAACATCCAGCCATCCTCACAAACTTTCGCGTTTATAAAATTAGTAGGAAGTAAGTTTTGAACCATCACTTTAATTTTATTATTCCAGTCTAAATGACATAACTTAAACGATACAGTAATGTCATAAAATAATATTACCTACGAGAGCTTGACTTTCTAATACAATTTCAGTGCACTGTGCAGGCAACACGTTAATGAAGATATTTTTCGAACAATGCTCCATTACTAGGCCAAGTGAATGAAGCCATAGTGTCGGATACATATTCAAGAATATTATTAGATTGCATATGGCTGAACATACTCGTAGTTTTGTATTTGCAAGTCTGGATACAGGGTAATAATCTCTGTTTGGACTATGATATCCCTCTCGTCTTTTTGGGACGATGGGCTGTAGAAGCATAAATGACTATATCTATGAAATTAGATGAGGATATTGGACAGGATATGTTTACTTTTCGCCCTCATTCCGTTAATACTTTAGTAATAAGGTTTAAAACTGCTTAATAAAGAGGTTTATACTTCCCTAAGAACGAAATCCGAAGTTACGGGCGATTCCTACTCCGTATCACCTACGATTACATATCGTATCGGAGCCTGACCTAAAGATGAATGACATAACAATTAGACAGTTGTCTCTACTTCCGATGTGTTATTGGTCCAAAAAGGTTAATAAATCGGGTTTAGGATTCACTCCAAAGTTTCGAACTTTCCTTCGGACGAGCCCGTATCTTCTTTGACGGACTTCGAGAGAAGGCCCCCAGGAATCAGGAACGTGTCTAGGTACCTTTTACAGAAAACGCTAGCAATTATATCTCAAGTAAGTATGTGAAGAAAACATTGACGTCAACTCATAGCACCAATAGACGTAGAACTTTCCGAAAGACATTGGATATATTCATCATGTATGTTCTATGTCATGGGTTTGATTTCCGCACTTAGTTCTTCAAGTGGACCATTGTGCGTGCATTTTTTTTTATCAAGCTAATTAACGTACAAAGCAAAACTAGTTTTATTTTTCATCCTAAATGTGTGTAATGCATTCATTTAGGGTGCCTAATAGGCTGTAGGCAAGGCTGTGTAGTTCGAAACATCGGAATGAAATGAAACATCTGTTCAAAAAATTTAATTAATCGAGAGTATGGCTCCCGATTAATTAAATTTTTCGAACCTGAGGCAAAACTTCATCCGGAGCAAGGAAAACTGTCAACTGTGTGTTGTCATTCATTCTTAGTTCGGGCCTCGAACTAATCGAATATCCGAAGTTGGAACGGAATAGGAAAGTCCCGTAGTTTTGGACAAAACTACGGAATAGACCGTCAGAACACAAAGACATCAAAAGGCCAATTCTCGTAATTAAAAACGTTCAAAATCTAGTCGCAATCTCATCTCAGCGACAATCAATGCCAAAAATACAGAGAAATTAGAGGTATTTTTGACAGATTGAGACTGAGATCAGACTGTGAAAGTTCTTAAAACTACGAGAATTACCCCTCAGGAGTTGGATTTTGAACAACTTTATGCCATTTCAAAGGTCTAACATAAGTAGATAGATACATACAACGGAAATTATCTGTCCATAGAAGAGCTATCTAAACAGATACAAGCCACATACCGTACTCTTTACGTTTAAGCTTATAATAATGTGTTTACATCCGCTGGACGGTTAACTTGTCACTACATACATAATCGTTAAATCTTTCAATGTTAATGTTGGACATCCGCCAAAGTATCTCCGACAATCTCGTGTTAATTCACTTTCCACGTAAGATTTAAATTATATTTAAGTATATTGCAAATAAAATAGATACGAATAATTAGGTGTCAAAATATTTGCAGTGCTAAAATTGTGATGATATGTATATATGATATGATATGTATTTAGCAGGTAGTGTGATATCTTGGCTTGGCAGATAAAATTTTACATTCCAGATTTCTTTTATGGTGGCTCATAAATCCTCTGCATAAACATGTCCCAGAGATAAATTTACATAAACTAAACTACAGTTAATTTGGATTTCTTCCTCTTTCTTTTAAGGAAATTCTGATATATTCAACTTAGATGTCCTTATAGTCTCATCATCTTCTACCTAGCCTTTTCGCTATTTTGGGGTCGGCTTCCAGTCTAACCGGATGCAGCTGAATACCAGTATTTTACATGGAGCGATTCCCTACCTGACCTCCACAACCCAGTTACTTACGATACCACTTGGCTTACCAAGTGGTATCACTGGTTGTCAGAATATCCGTTCGTTCCCACTAGTACCACCGAACTGTACCACCCGGGCTTCTAACTACCCGTTACGACTGTCAAAGATCCGCGAATGACAGCCGGGACCAACGGCTTAACGTGCTTTCCGAGGCACGGATGTGTCTCGGTATGTAAAGATGGTCACCCATCCACAGACCAACCGCGGCATGCGTAGCTTAACCTGATAGTAGTAACCGTAGTTATTTTTTAGCCATGGTCCTTAAAGTCTACTATTCATAATATTGAACTGCACTGAACCAATTTAAATGGCTCTATAAGATTTGGAACACCAAAACTTCTCAGGTAACATTTCGTCTGAAAGGACTTAAACTAAACTTACATTCATAAGCTCCTTCCCCTCTTCCGTAGACGTCAAGGCTATTAGAGCATTCCCACACTCTCTGGGACACGCGCTAACCTTCGTGGGCTCATTCAGCACGGCTTCACACATCATCATGTAGTTGCCGAGCGCGGCGCCGCAGCCAGTGCGGTAGGCGCAGCGCGTGCGCGCCTCGTTGCACGACATTGCGCCGCACACCGCTGCGCACGCGGCCAGCAACGCCGCTACCAGCCACATCACCTGGAAAATAAACGTTATTTATTGTCGATCTATAAATATTTCCAAGACAAATTGTCAGTCTATAGTTTCACTTTTTCCAGAATGTTTGATCAATTCTAAGAATTTTCAATCAACGCAATGCCTAATACCAGGCTCTCTGATGAACTAAAATAAATCTCCAAGGAAAACCGTGAAAGTTAGTTTCATCTTTATATTATGTAATGTTCGGGTGGGAGAAGGGGTGTTTACGAAGAATAAAACAGCAGACAAAGCAGCAATTAAGTATCTCTAAGACTGATTTAATGTTCAGACGTAACCGAGATGGTGCTAGCTCAACAGATCGGACAGACCTCTCTTTTTAATGGAAATGTGGGTCCTTTATATATGGTATAGATAACACAATTGGTCAATAATTAATGTTCAAGGGTCACAACAACAACCATTAGGAATACAAACAAATCATAACTTAACGAGATGAGAACTACAAACAATCAATTAGATAATATTAATCAACATTGTGCCCGTGATGTTTCTATCATAAATATACAATCATTACGTAAACATAGACCAACAAAATTACTTGTAACCTGTGAGCTTTAATCCAAAGAACAGGTACCTAGTTTATTATCCCTTATAATACACCTATTACCTAAAGGTGTAGCTATATTGTGGTTCTTACGCAAACGCAAGCTCTACTCCTAAATATATCTACACAACATACCAAATCAAGCAAAACTTAAGTTTATTACAACAAAGTATTAACCACAACGTATCGATAATGAAGCTGTTTCCGAGTCCGACGTGGTATTACGTTCCCTGCCTTCTCTCGTCGTCTCTCGAGTTCTCGACATCTCTCGGTAACTCTCGGGTAATCTCGCGCTTACTCGGGCATGTTCTCGGAAGAACCGAGCCGCTTCGTAAACAAACAGAATCGCGTCACGTCCACTCGTCACTCGCTACTAACTTACACGTTTACCGTAACATTGAGATAGGGTTGACGATTAGTTGGTCTAGTATGGGCATTAGTTAATTTGGATGTTCACGACTTAGATCATGTGAATAAAAATTATCTTGATGTACCTACCGTTTATTACATGTAGAGTCGGGATTCGGCCAATTTGTGTGTGCGAGGGAAAATTATGTGAAAAGAACATTTTCTCTGCTTGATTCAGCGTTTTTTTCTAATAAAGAAAGCTAATAATTCCTACTTGATGTTTTCAAACTATTGTACTTTTTTATATAAATAGTTAATAAAGGTCTTTTTATAAAAAAGAATACCTTCATTACTATGTATACTTTTTTTTTCTATCCAAATTTCTTTCCTCAAAAGCAGGTAACTATTACCAAACGTAAAAAAAATCCCTTGACAACCCTAATTTGCAGAGACCCAGAGTATAAGTAAGGTCGTCGTCCGGCGAAGAGTCCCCGATGCAAAAAGAAAACAAACTGACAACTTAAGATGTCCACCACTCCGGCAGGAGCGGAGTAACATTACAATAACAATTGTTACCTGCATTAAAACATAGCCCTTATTTACATACAAATAAAGACTACGCCACAGTAGCTACGGATAAACAGCGTGCCCTACGTGAGCTGTTTGCTTTAGTAATTCAATTATATAATAGAATTACAATCAAGTCCAATATTTGAGGAGTACTTAGCGTGTAATTTTTAGAGAGTTGGGGCACGATGCTGAAGTTTAATTTGAAGAAAAAACATTTGAATGTGATTCTCTGAATCGAATCTCATACATCACTCTTGAAGTCCTTATATCCACGTTACTCTTACACTTTTCGTATAACACTATTTCATTGTGTCAATGTTTATGCAACGCCTCAAACCCGCTCGGCCAGAGACCAGAATGGAAGTGTCGTTGCCTTAATAGTATCATTATAGCACATGATTCGTGCAGTTAGAACTGGAAAGCGCATTCCAAAACACAGGACAATTCTAGGTAGGAGATTGTGTACGTGAGATGACAAGAACTAATGGACTGGCCACGTCGAGATAAAATCAAACGTCAATATTACACAAACCTAGTCGTGAAACTCGTGGTCGTGACGACTAACCCAACACAATATCTTTGGCACCAAACTCGGACCGACGTGGTAAACATTATCTAAATCGAAATCCGAGAAAGGCATCGCTGCGACATTTCTAGACTCGTAATCCAAACGGCGAGCGGTTAGCGGGCAGGTGTGAAAAGCGCCTAGTAATTGCTCGCACACAGTCAACAAACTCGACCCAGCAACACACGTGAAAATGTTCTACGATATACTCCAACTTGGTATAATATTTTGGTTAGTTGTATATTGTGGTGTTGGCTAAATCCTGATCTTAGATAGTTTACAGAACATAAAATCTATAAAACCTTAAAAACTATGTGGTGTGCACACAAATCCATATAAAAAAAAATACGAGACAAATTTGTGCTGCCATCAATGTCCTTATGAACTATCAAAACAAACATAAATTAGCTAAAAGAATGCACTAAAACGTTAAGCATAAACGTAGCATGACTGCATTATGATGTAGTGCGGCTGCGGCTCCGCGCGCCGCTCTAACCAGAAACACAAACAAGTCGTGTTCCCGCGCAGCTCATTATTGCATGTCGTTAGGCGCCAACTACGAGGACAAATAGCTACCGAACATGTTCACAGACCATACTTGCATGCTTTTCAAATACCAGTTTACAAGAAATTCCATAAAGAGCTAATTTTGTAAGGCAAACGATTTTCGTTTTCGCCTGGTCTAAATCCTTTTGACTGCCTATAAACTGACTGTCTTGGAGATTAGGGTCTCTATTTTCTATATATGATGTTACTTGATCCCAAGCTGTAACTTAGACTTGTGCGTGTTCTGTTGGCTCTATTTTATGGCCTGTTAAAGGCCTTTTAGTTCCTGTTTTAAATGTTTTAATACAACTCTTCTCTAACATTTCTTGTGATACGAGTCTCCACATTTGTGAGAATATATACGGACTAGATTCCAAACCTAGCTAACCCGCTTCATACCTGGCATATTACTGGGAAAGCTACCATTACCGTGTTTTAACGTGATTAACTACTTCTATATATGTATAATCACCATTTCTCCATAAAGTAAAGTAAAGCAGTAATGATAATGACGAGCATCCACGGTTATACTCACTCAATTTCAAGTTCAACCGACACCATATTTAACGGTAGACGGTAAGTACATTTTGATTTATCACCGCTACACACAAACTAATGATACTGAGTATATTCCTCTAAACTCTAAACCAATGTCTATAGTGCTGATTTACGATGCTCGTTTTTATGGAGTCGGATATAGGAGTATAGAATCGTCTCAGGACGCGTTATGTTCGAATATAAATGATCGTATTAAACCGCTTTCTAAAACTTGTACGTCCTGCTTGCTTATTGAATGATGCACGATTTATTAACAAAATATTGGTTATAGAACTTATAGAAATTTAAATGTTATACAAACACGAGAAGCCTGAATTACAAACGCTATAAAATTTAGGTGTTGTTTCAGCAGATGCATATATAACAACATTTAGCAGACTTTTGAAGACTCCAAAAGGAAATACAAGCTTACTGGCAACGCAATCTCATTCTAGAATAACTGATAAACTTTACATATTTCCAAGTAACATAATTCCCAAGAAAAATATACGAAGATTTTCCGAAGTAGTAGATAGAAAAATAATACATAATGCAGAGAATATGCTAGTACCTACCTACTTTTATAAAAATAAAATATCTCCTCGTAACATAAACCTCAGATAAAGAAACATAATACTGCATACATACAATGTTATCTACCGCCGCGCCAAGTTATTCCAACAATGTTACATTTTCCATTTTAATAAAATCTTGCTGGATTTACATGTTACATTTGGATGAGAAAAGCATCAGATTTCATCTCTCACGACCTAAAGTAGATACTAAATACTAGATAATATAACCAGTAGCGTACAAAGTTACCAAGGATGTATTATATAGCACAAATCTTGACTGGAGGTACCCTCCAAAATAGTACCATATATTATTCCAAGCAAGGTGGATCGATGGTGAAGGCTGCAGGAATCCGCTGGATGCGGGAAGCATAGAACCGGTCAAAGTGCCGGTGTTTGGTGGAGGCCTATGTCCAGCAGTGAACGTCTTTCGGCTGATGATGATGATGATTCCAAGGAACTTATTTACCGGTCCTGCTGAATAGCTATTATTCACAACCACTCGCTACGCGTCCGTACTCTATGGCACATCAATCAATGTAGGAGTCCTCTAAATGATGATCACAAATCCAAAACCCAAAAATTTTGTCAGTTTAAATCAAATAGACGACCGCTATTCTTTCGACAACTGTTCTTTTGACTACAAGGCAAATCAGGTTATCAAAATGTGTGATTTTCGATACGATAGCCTGCCGGATGGTTGTGAACAGCTATGCAGAACTCCGAAAGTTTCTTGCCCGTTCTTCTCCATAGAGATCTACGTTTTGGAATGGGCAACTAGCTTCAACTTTCGGACTAACTAACCGACTATTTCAATTTGACAATTCAAAAGTACCTGTAAATGGTTTAATTGAAATAAATGCTTTGAGTTTGAGTTGTTGAAACGGTATCTTTCAGAAGTCAGAATATGAGTATTATCAGCATAAACACTGCATATAAATTAGATGTATTTCTAGAACAATATTAACATGTCTCTTTAACATTCTATAGCAAGCTGTAAATCATGATCATTCTTTACGACAATTTCATTCTTGAAACCGTCAACAATAACGCAGTGCAAAGTCCTTAACAATTAATTTATTAGCGTAAACAACATTCATTCAACACTTCACACTATCATATAACTGCCCTATTAATGCTAAATCAAACTAAACACAACTTACGCAACATAAAATGAAGTAATTACAAGAAAACAAGTGATTTAGATAAGGTTATCTTGTGTTTCCGAATGTCTGCATTGCGTTATCTGTACGACCAATATTGTTAGACCCCTTCATTGACCCGCGCGAAATTATCTGACAATGAATAATAGGACACTTGAAGTGTCAATTAACATTGGGATTGTTTGTAGAGATTGGAGTTGTTGCAATAATTGCAGATAATGTTTTTTGAGTCAACCAATTTCCTTATCCTGACTGCGAGTCTCGTTTTAATTTGTTATCGGTTGGTTGTTAGTTTAATCAGTTGGGCAATTTTAAGAACGTTCACAGTCCGATCTCAGTCTCAATCTGTCGAAAATACCCTAATTTCCTTAAGTTTTTGACATTGATTGTCGCTGAGATGAGATTGCGACTAGATTTTGAACGTTTTTAATTACGGGAATTGGCCTTCAGGTCGTCTGGCATCATGATGCTTTGTAGCATAAGCAGTAAAACCAAATTTATTGAATCTTAGAGGGAAATGCAGACTCAAATGTACTATTATTATGATACAGAGCAGAGGATTTGTGGGAGTAAAACCGATATTCAGATTGCGGCGAAATAAAACCTACGCCTTTTTCCCATGGGGTAGGCAGCAACTACAGAACGCTACCTGCTACGTTCCTCCTCTGCCACGCCTTCTCTGCCCTCCTTTTGCCTCGTTTACTTTCATACATCAGAGTCATACGCGCACCGCGGTTACGAGTACTACGCACCTGACCTTTATGAAAAACATCATTAATAAAACGGCCACTATATGTCCTCTTAGGGCGTCTCCTCCCGGCGTTTCCCCTCACATCTGCCTTGTAAATACTTCTTCGGTTAGTCGCCTTTCATCATTCATACTCTCAACATGACAAACATATCCTTATCGATACAATTTTACTAAATAATCCTTCATGCTTCATGTAAATCTCATGTCCTATATTCTATGTGTTTGTTATTCCAGCGTATAGCACTCGTGGGTTGCAGCTGAAAATCAGCGTCAGGTGCTGCACCTTGTGTTGTCATTTGACATTATGCTGAGCTGAGGCCCTTTTGGCATTATAATCTTTGTTTTTGTTTTTATAGTTTACCTTAAAACTTTATTTATTTTGCTTTAGTGCCAATAAACGCATTTTTCTTTCTTTCATTCATGAGCTATTTTAAATTAATTTTTTTGTGCAACCACACAACTAACTGCTTCCGAGGAATATTTTGGTACGTTATTCTACGGCGTGAACTGTTGAGCTACTCGTGTGTATATTATTATATTTCGCAGAATATTGTGGCCTACATTCAAACAAGGATCTATTCTTAATTCCTATTGAAAGCGTTGGTTTCCGTAGAATTTGTTATTAATAGGTATTTTAACCCAACATCACCAAGCGGCTATCTGCAATATGCCAGGAGCGTGCTCGCTGCTTTTTTTGACATATTATGCGTTCACCTAAGCATGGTCTGGAAAGGCTTGTGATATTGGACTGGGTGGAAGGAAAATACGCTCAAGGCAGAGCACCGGCAAGATGGTCAGACGCGATCAAGAAGGCTGTTGGAGGCAGTATTTACCAAGCGGCCCACACTCCAGAAGATCGCACATCACAACTTGGAGATGCTTCGTATGTGGCCGCGATCCTCAGTATTGAAATAAATTTGAAGTATAAAATTTTAACTTTTCTTACTCTTAGATTTGAACCTGAAAATCTTTTGGAGAAAGTTGCCAAAACTTCGGATTATACACGTTAGGAATATAGGTTCTTTTGTAAGAGCCCTACCTAAAATTCACGTAGGTACACGTATAGGTGATTTGTGTGTTATCACGAATTTAGCACGTTCGCTCAATGTCAAAAGTAGTTTTGTACTCTATTTAGCAACACTTTATTGAGGTTATCGCTAATTGTTTGTCACCCGATTAACGCCATTGTTGGCCTTTAGGAGATAAAAGTTGTGAAGATACCGACTGAATCATTTTTAATTGAAATGACGACACATGACAACACATCCTACTAATATTTTAAACGCGAAAGTTTGTGAGAATGGATGGATGGATGGATGTTTGTTACTCTTTTACGCAAAAACTACTGCACGGATTTGGATGAAGTTTTCCACACAGACAGTTTATAACCAGGATTAACACATAGGATATTTTTTATCCCGATACTACCACGAAATCGAGTGAAACCGTGGGACGCAGCTAGAAATAATATAAATCTGTTATTGTAGAGTATGCTTAGATAGTTTGGTCATGTTAAGAGGATGAATGAAAGGCGACTAACAAGGCAGATATGAGTGGAAACGCCGGGAGAGGACGTCCTGGGAGGACATAGTGTCCTTATTGATGACGTTCTTCAGAAAAGTCAGGCGCGTATAGTACTCGCAACCGGCGTGCGTGTATTAACATAAACGAGGCAAAAGGATTATGCAAGGATGGTAGCAGATGGCGGTCTTTAGATTCTGCCTATCGCCATGAGAAGAACGCGTGAGCTAATGTATGTAAGATAGAAAATGTAATCCTAGATGTTAATCACTGTATGGAATAAAATGTTATAGTAATTATGTCTACTTTTGATGCCGCCCATAAAGGCTTTACAAATCCGTTATAACATTGTGTACACACGGCTACACGTCAAGCTATACAAAACCAGTTTGTCTTGGCCTCACTTTGTATGATATTTTCTCACAGTGAACGGTCAGCCAATACTGGTTTTGCATAGCTTGATGTGTAGCCGTGTGTACCTATATCAAACTGTAAATCTGAGTTGCATTTCTCAGTAATACTAATAGTGAAGATAATTCCCTCAGTTAATGCGGCTAGCCTTGTTTCAGGGAACACTTGGCAACAGGACACCCATTACACAGTCACACAGTCGCATACAATGCAAGAACGTAACGCATGCAGTACATATAGTGTTCGCTGCACCGTAGATAGCAAGAATTTTATATAACCGCTGTTCTTCACCCTGTCTGCGTAAACTGTTCTTACTTCTTTGTTTTGCAGGACGGAAAATAGATGTTCTAAGTAATGATTCTTTTTTGGAGTCCCACAAGGCGCATACTCTCAGGCACCATGAAAATGAACAGCCGATCGATTCTGTAAAACTCTAACCGTGAAAAGTTAGGTGAAGTGAGCTTAGAGTGCGCTGTCAATTCCTAGCATTAGTTGGAATGACAGCTCACTCCACGCTCACTTCACCTGAGTTTTCACGGTGAGTTTTATACAGAATCGATCGGCAGTTTTGACTTAATCTGAGAGTTGAGTCTGGTCTGCACTTTTGGACTTTGCTTTCAACTTGTCGCTCGATTGTATCGCCTGTCTAACATCATCACAAAGATAAAACTATCATCGGGGCCAATAAACTAAGAAGTGATTACTACCCCACTGATGGGCCCAAATAATAATGATTACCATATAGTAAAGATAATACAATTATATAGCACTTTATGTCAATTGATTTATCGCACTTAACATAAAGCTAAATTAATTATGATTTCAAATAATAATGTTCTTAATTATAACATTAGTTTATTATAAGGAAAGAATACGTTACTTGTCATATTATTGTTTTACACATTACTTTAATTGTTGTACTGTTCATTTGTTTTATATGTACCTACCAAACTTTACTTGATTAAAAACAAAAATGACGAAAACAAGGCTCTTGTGAACACCCATTAACTCTCATTTTAGCCTACCCAAGTACAGTACAAGTGGCACATTATGCGGGCAACACTAAAGATATTTTGTTTCACACAAATCTCGTGTTACCAGTATAATAAATCATACAAATCAATGGGGCTCTCAACGAGGCGTAATCCTAAGCTACGTCTGAATAAATATATTCTCAGGATTCAGCTCTTATTACCTCGAAAGGTTGATGACTCAGATGCAGGAGCTAATGCAGTATTGGATTTGAAGAGTGAAGCATAAGATGTTACTGGTCAGTTTATCTCGGTTTTATGTTAAAAACCAGCTGCGCCCCGCGGTTTCACCCGCGTAGGTTTCGATCCCGTGGGAATATCGGGATAAAAAGTTATAATATGTGTTAATCCTGGTTATAAAATATCTGTGTACCAAATTTCATCAAAATTGGTCCAGCCGTTTTCAGCGTGAAGAAGTAACAAACATTCAAACACACACACACACTCACTCACAAACTTTGGAATTTTTTATATTATTAGTGTAATGCATCAAATCCTCATTTTAAATGAAAAGTGATTATAACAGTCATTAGTTTTCAACTTTCAAGCAGACATTAAAATGGCCAAAGGGAGGATGACCAAAACAGTGGACAGCCCTGATCTTCCGGACCTTATAACTTAATTTTCAGGAAGAATGGCCCAAGTTCGAGATATTTGGCACCAAGCCATGACAATACAAGTACTAGATGCATCACGAGCCTCAGCACCGACGGACCAAGTATAAAGAAGAAGACGAAGCAAACCTGTCTGTCTCCGACACCGAATCAGTTAAAAGAAACATGAATATTGTTTGTTGTAGCACGAACGGAAACAAACTGATTGGCTCCAATCCAAAGGACGTCCGGCTCAACACCACTTGAGCTCTTGTTTTTGCAGACACGAACGAAAATCATATCAATATACATGCAAGTGTTCATTATAACATTGTAACAGGAATATCAACAATAAAGCTGCACAAATACGAGACTCGACAATTGGAAGCAATACACAATCTTGGCAAAAAATCGAAGCTAACATCTTACTTAAAACTTGCATAACCTTTAACAATAAAAGAACATCTTAATTCTTATTTCACGCAGGTAACATCGCTTGATCGCTTCAACAGGACAAGGTAAAAATAGACCTCAAAAAAATGAACAGTAGCAAGTAAAAAAGGGCAAGTCAAAAGGGCCGCAGGTAGCAACTCTTAACACTTTATTATAATTGTCTAGTTGTGCATTCAAATAGAACACATTAGCTACTATTTCGGATTTTAAGAAGACATGAATTTTACTGTTCCCTTACTATCAAACCAAGTACCCGTAAGTAATAAAGAAAGACTTACGATGTCCCAATAAATAATACAAGAGAAAGACGACAAACTGCAGTTCATAGATTCTGTGTTGAAAAATGGATTGGCTGGCGATTGGGCTGACTCTTAAAACAGATGTCGGTTTTGAGTCTTCTCCGGATTCTACAAATTCGTGGGTTCAGATGTAAGGACACACCATGCTGCTCATAAATCATTAAAAAGGTTGGTTTGGGAGACAAATTAAGACATGTGGCTTGCAGCTGCAAGGGTCAGAATAGTAAATGCGCCGTCCACATTTTTTGTTTCCAAACATCGAAATGAATATAGCAGTTCTAATTCAAGTATGGAGCGGAGATCATTCGCACACGTGACCAAAAGGAAAACAACGTTTGAATATAACGCGATCGGCTTTGGTAACGAAGCCGATAAAACGGTCGTAACCGTTCAAACGTGTTACCGTTTCGCAACAAGACACCTCGTAAATGTTTTGTTAGTCCTTTCAATTTTTCACTTAACTTATTTTCTTATACAATTTAATATTAAGAACAAAGGCGTCAATAAAAAACTTATTTAAGTTTACATTCAAAATAATGAAGTACAAAATAAATGTTTGATTTGAATCGTATGCATCATCGCCACCAAAAATGACGAAGAGTATAAAATACTAAGAAAACAGTGGTTCACTTCCTTTAGATATGATTGTGTGTGACTCCATATAAAATCCCCTACACAAACCAGCGCCCAAATAGCTTCCATATTATCACGTGTATAATAAGAGGTGCCTCGTGTCATATCATGTCACTATCAAATCATATTAAAGCTTAAACAAACATAACTAAGAAGAGAAGAAAGGTGTTGTGTACTAGCAATCCCAGATAACGCACGTCGGTAACTTGATATTCTTGAAGCCTAGTCATCCACTGTTAATTACGAAGACAAACATAGATTAGAGACAACTGATGCTGCTGAAGCTATCCAATTTCTCGCTCCGTGAAAAGAAAATAAACATTCGGAAGAAATCATTCTCAAAGCTGGACAATTCTCCGTTCATTTGTTTAGTTTGTAAACTCAGCCCACAATGCATACTTATGTAAAATCTAAGTCAAATATTAACATAGATTTGTCTGGTTCTGGAAATATTTAGAATGAGCCGAAAAAGGTCATTGTGTTATCAAAATAATGAGGGTAAATAATTATTAACATTACCTGAATACTCAATCCTATTCAGAACTGGGTAACATCATCATCACAAATGTGGGCAGGGCATACAATGTAGAACAAAGATTTAAGCATACTTAAGCTCCATATTAAACACGTAGACTATACCTAAAACGTGCTTTGAACATGACATGACAGTGTTAACCATTTGTATCATTCGGAAGCGAAATGTGTCATCAATGTATTCATGAGAAATCTGCGTCCAGATCTGTAATTTTAAAGTCAGAATTTAATCAATTCAGCACGAACTCAATAGTTGACTCAGTAGTTGACTTCCATTACATTTTGTTCTAGTTGGAGATACAAAATATGAAGATGGAAAACATTCATGCAATATTGGGCATTAGAACCTGCTTTACTATTAAAATATTTCTTGCGCTAATCGGGCTCCTTCCAGTACCTATATGAGGTCTTTTGCAGCTTAGTCCTTAGTTACAGTCATTATGCTTGTGGTTTTTCTACGATGCAGTAGAGGGATTCCGTCTCCGAATGTCTTAATTATTAATATATAGAATAGGTATCTATTTTAGTATTCCAAGTTATTCAGACATCTGCCACATCATTCGTCTATTGTAGAATACCAAAAACGAAATTATCATAATGTTCCGCTCGCCACTCGTTCTGCGAAACTCGCGAGACGTTTCGGTCGTTAAATAAAATACCTTTTCAAAAAGTCAACAGTTTGCTCTGACATTTGTGTATTGTATATTTTTTTAATGGGTCTAAGTTACTTATTTGTGTTGCGTTACAAAATGTGCTATAGTATTGAAGTTTTTCAACTACTTGGCGACTCCTTCAAAGACTTCAGACTAATTGCGTACTGTTTTGGAATCGCTGAAGAGACTTGAAAACGAATAGAAATTAAGTAAGCTTTTAAAACGATTTTTATCATTAGTACTCCAGGGATTAATCCTCTTGGATTGCTGGAATAATGATAAAAATCCCATCCCATTTCCAAGACTTAAATTAATGTCTATAGTGGTAAGTAGTAAAATTAAATAAATTCTAACGTGTGCACGTTACAGAAACCGTTGGACGCTACTGAATGTGCCAAACTTGTAACCAAATTCTGAGCCGACTCTTGCCATCGACACAAGAAGTATAAGTAAAATGTTATCTCAAATTGTTTTACTGGCAATGATCATTTGTTTGTTGTTTATCAGTTTGTCCTTGACGGGCACTTCCTTACAGGTAAAAAGGGAAGATAAACATTACTATGGACAGCGTACGGCAATAAATCAATCGAGGCGCTGAATACAGCTTTATGTGCGGAACGTGCGTCCGTCTAGATTAGAAAATTGTCATGTAATGACTAATTCATACGTCGACAACGGTCTGACACCCTCGGTCCATTCTTGAAGTCTCAGAAATAATAAATGTCAGTCTTCTAAAGATGTCTACTGCATTTATGTGTTTGGAATATCGGCGGCACGACATAATAGATGCCAGTCCTTTGTGGAATCTAAATGTGTAAATTTACTTCAAAATTCAGATTTTTATGCCCCATTATTATTCATGCGAAATCAAAAACACATTTAGATATGTACATGGAGTGCAGTCCTAGATGAACAGTCTGGAATATTTTATTTTTAAATTGCAACAGTTTTAGCCGTGAGAATAATCTAAAATAGACCTCGGTTTCATTAGCATGCTGAGTCCGATCGTGTATGTCCACTCAAAATCGGCATAAAATGTCGTTAAGCTATTTGTCAAGTGATATATTTACGTCAAACATTTAATAGACCATCTCATTAGTTCAGTACACGTTCGCTACAACTAAGGACACGGGAAAGGCGAGGACAATACTGTTTTGCCTCCAGTACTTACTCGATCAATTGAGTTATTTCTATGCGATATCACGAATATGCAAATGTGTCTTACTATGCGATGAATTAACTTGCGATCCCTGTTATTGGTGCTACGTACTGCATTCATTGTATAAATCATGACATGCGTGACCTTAAATCTTACGGTAAATAATCAATTCATTACAGTAGTTGGTCTACAATGTAATGTAATGACTTCATTCATGTCGTGATGTTTGTTTATAGTTATTTTCTTAGTTCTTACGAGCCGCAATTACAAATCTTAATTAGATATAAGTAGTTCGACTCTAGATCTCTCTATTTTTGAATGGGCTTCATAATTTTCATAAGCTCGTTTTGTTAAAGGTTTCTATTCTATAGTATCTATAGGTACATAGGTAGCATTAATGGTTATGAAAAAGCCGTACTTAGATGGTAAAAATCAATTATTGTAACATAACACCTGGAACGAGTGCACCAGCTAGGTCTTAGATACTCTTAACAAAATAATAAGTGAACAAGCAGAATTCCTTCGTCCAGTCTATTAATAGAAACGTTACAATAAAGTTAAAATAAGTTATATGCACGTACAAATCTTGCTTCGCCGCTCTCGCCGTAGTCACATGGCTCGTGTTCATTGGAAAGTTTAGAACTCCTGTTTTTGTTAAACTTTTACGATCTCCCACAAATATATCACTGTTTTACAACGTCACATGAAACCATCACTATATTCCTGAATTTCCACGTTAAGTTTTATTTACGAACTCCGTTTTTCAGTTTGCGTTTGTACGATAACTTGTATTTGTTTGCGTTTTGTTTATGCTGAACGCAAAGCCGGGTACATGAGTACGTTCGTACGGGCCGCGCGCGCGCCTCCGATTGAGTTGTGTTTAGAGTCGAGAGCCCCGCCACACCGCCAGATGACAGCTTCATATCTTCTTCCCTTCCCGACCCCACTCCTACCTCTTATGTCTCTTCGGAATAAACGCTCTCTGAACGAAATAGACTTGTTGCATTTTTATTTTATTTTATTATTCTACTGGCAGCGACCGGACAAGTCCGAATGAACTGTCTTCGCTTATGTCGGATCTGTAGGATTAAGATGAATGATTAGAGGCTTTTCTTGAATTCTATTTGTTGAAAGATATGTAATGAGGGATGGGAGTTTATATCCTCCTAAATATAGCGGTACCTAAATATCTAGAAGGCATACGTTATTTTTAGGTGTTAACTAAAATGTTCTGTGAATATTTAAAATCAACAAAACAATTTTATAATGGTTGATGTCTTACTTATTATACCTACATGTTAATCCGGATTTATCTCTCTTATTTATAACCCTTACGGTCCAAAATCGCCTGCTTTTACAAACCTGTACATACGACTACTATCCACTGTCCATGTGTAACAAGTTCTCGAGAAAGTCATTATTAAGACCTTCGCCGGGGAATATTTTTTGTTCATGGCGGCCAGTGTTTGTACGGTATAAAAAAAGTTTATTTTAAAATTGCGTTGATTGAGTTGTTATGGGCCGGCTTCGAGTATCGGAGTGATTTCATGCTTGCAGCGTCGCTTTATAAACAACTGATTACGTGTTGATGCGGATGAAATAATTGTGGTGGTAATCTGTGTTCGGAATTTCTTCTGGAGTGCTTTTAGTGAGTCATTATCAGTAATTACGATTTTTGTTGAAGTGATTGCACTTTGCTTTTAATTTGGGGAGAGTTTGATTAAGTCATTATGATTGGAAAGTTAAATTTTACTAGTCAATATGATTTTTAAAAAGCTTTTCTAACATGTAAGTCACGCGTAGATTTTGGAAACGCTTTTGATACCGTATACTTTTACGGATGTTTCTTTTAAGATGATTTTTCTCCAACGACAATCACCTATTAGAGCATTATTCCGTATTCATACTTAAGAACTTTTAAGTGCGTGTTCCTCAAGGTAATATTAAAATATTAAAAATTATACGAAAATTAAAGGAGGCAAATTACGTATTTTATTTTTCTCCTTTACTATTCGTATAATTTTATAAATTATATCTACTTATTTTATTTTTCCTTAATAAGAAGAACTGTAAAATGAAACATGATTGGATTAAAATATTATCCTAGATCCTTGAAAAAACCGGCCAAGTGCGTGTCAGGCCACGCATAGAATAGGGTTCCGTAGTGACCTATAATGTCACTTTACAAGTTAGGCCATTATAACTCCTGAACTAACAAAGTTATCTAAGCCGTTATAGTTTTCCTTCAAAGTTCATCACATGGAAGGACTACCATCATGATTTTTTTCAGATTTTTCGCCACCCGTTTGACTTTTAGAGGGCGAGTGACGCCTAATTTTAACAAAAAAAAAATGCGCTTTAAAGTTGAATATCTCGAAAACGGATACATAAATCCAAAAAAATCGCCTTAGCAATTATAACTAAACACATAAAAGCAGTGCAGTTCAACTTCTGCCCTGCTTTAAGAGCCGGTGGTAAACCCCCAGGGAAAATTTAGTAAGACAAAATTAAACATTTATTTATTTATTGGTTTACCAACGATTGTTTACACCAGTTATGGGCTAAAAAACAAGCAAACACAGATAAACAATAGTGTACAGACGACAGCACATCAAGCTACTACAATCTGTCAAATTTATTTAATAGATTTTCAACTTTATCGCTAAAGCATTAAGGTTCGAGGTTGCTTGGGAAAATTTGACAGTTTCGGGTAGCTTGACCTGCTGGCGTCTGTACAATCACTTATAGGTAAACTCAGCACGCAAAACGAAAGTTGTACGTACGGTACAGAAAAAAATTAAAAGAAAACTACCCTAATTTATATCAACCACTAGTACCCAAATTGTTACATGTAATTTAGATCCTGAAACAGAGAACAAAGAAAAAACAAAAACGTAAATTAATCCTTATCTAGGTTTTTCAAAGTTTTCGCTTTTAAACTGTATAGTGAGTTAAAGTGCAAGTCGTTTAAATCGCTACATTAATTAATTATCTTGCGACAGGGGAACTAGCGGCCAAGACTGTTCGTCGGAGCGGTGGACAGAGTGGCGTAATTGGCTTACGAGGAATCCTTCAAGGCACACGAAATTTAAAAGAATTTAGTATCTGTGGGCAGTCAATTTTATTGGCCATCACTTTGCACACAAACATTACGTCAATAAGGCGACGACGCTTTTCCAGTGAAATCATTTTAAAGTATTTCAACCGCATGGTATATGAACGCATTTTTTTTTTTTTGCTATTCCGCTTGTAAACGCAAGGTGCTACAGAAAGCATTTTTGGATTCTCTCCAGACGCAACGAATGTGTAGCATAGTGCGGTCGCCAGATCACACAACAGTATTCCAACAGGCTTCGAATCAGACTATTGTAAAGCATAATTTTAGTTTTAGGACACATAAACTGTTTGCAATGTCTTAAAACGAAACCAAGCATTCTAGAAGACTTTTTTATTATGCAATCTACATGTGGAATAGAAGTTAATTTAGTATCAAAAGTAACACCGACGTCTATTGTTGTGTTTCATTCTGCTATTTTGGTTTCATTTATGTGATAATCTTTTCTTACTAAATTATGCCTTCGTGTAAATTTGACATGATAGCATTTACTGGGATTTAACAGCATTGAATTGCGTTCGCACCACTCAACACATCATGTTGGGGCTTAATAATTTTAACAAATTTCAAGTCGTCGGCATACATAAAAACCTTAGAATGTAAGAAACACTTTGGAATATCATTTATAAAGAAGTTAAACAAAACTGGGTCCAAATGAGAACCTTGTGGAACTCCGGAAGAGATATATCGGTTGTCAGACCGAAATCCGTTTATCACTACATAAAAAGTTCTGTCCAGAAGATATGAACTTAACCAAGAAAGCAATGATCCAGTTATACCATAAGCTTGCAGCTTATGAACCAGTATTCTAAGTGAGACTTTGTCGAAAGCTTTACTAAAATCCGTATATATGACGTCGGCTTGGTGACCTGAATCAATTGCGTCTGATAATAGCTCGGTAAACAGAAAAAAAATTGTGTTTGTTGATCTAGCTTCCACAAAGCCATGCTGCTCGTCGAATATATAAATATTCGTCGATAATAAGCATTACATTTATATTCGTCGTTAGTAAACTATCGAATTTTGTATTATATTCAAATTACAATTTCATCTATTTTTAATTTAAATATAAAGTAGGTATGTTTTTTCTAATCAACTTATTTAGGGACTAGATTCTTAATGAGGATAATAATTATGTTCGGATCCATCAGTTTTTTTGACGAAGATTCTACCATTTCTTACCCAGACGAATTGATATCCCTTATGACCCTTGTGGTTGACGGATTAGGATTTTACTACTTGCTTCAATTATCCCAAAAATGGGTATAAATAAAATGATAATAGTTTTTTTTTTCTAAATGGGCTTGCATTATATTATAAAAGACATATAATGTAAAAGGATGGCCCCATATCATCATTATTATTTTAAAAGTTGGTTTTTGATTTGGTTTTTGACCAAGTCGCGGGCGAAGAGCAATATATACCTTTACAGGCATGTAGCAAAAAGGCGAAAAAAATGAGATCTGACTGAAACTAGAACAATTCTCGTCTTACAGAATTGATTTAGAGATAAAACCATATATTCATAAATACGAGCACCCTAATTGCGTAACACTATCAATCTCAATCTGAATCATTTAGAATTTTAGAAGGATATTGCAAATCAATCGATTTGCAATATCCTTCTAAAATTCTAAATACTTCATACGTTCGAAAAATGTGTCTGCTCAACAACGTAAATAACGCAATGAATGTTGTTGTACTATCACAATGAAACCTATCGTTAATTAAAGTGTGTTACGCGATTGCCCCGCTGGATACCCTCAGTTTAACTATGTACAGACGCCAGCAGGTCAAGCTACCCGAAACTGTCAAATTTTCCCAATCAACCTTGAACCTTAATACTTTAGCGATAAAGTTGAAAATCTATTAAAGAAATTTGACAGATTGTAGTAGCTTGACGTGCTGGCGTCTGTACTTCATTCATTGGCGTAGCTCATCCTAATGGGGCCCTGTATCAATTTTTTTTGGGGGCCCTTTTTAGCCAACTGTAGCCTACAGAGGTTTTTTTTTAAATAAAAAAAAAAAAAAGAATATAGCATACGGACTTAGAAGGTGAGGGGCTCGTGGCTAAGTAATAACAGCCGCACGAGGCGATTGAAGGTTAAGCTACGCTTGCCGCGGTAGGTCCGTGAATGGGTGACCATGTTAACATACCAAGACCCCTCCGTGCCTCGGAAAGCACGTTATGCCGTTGGTCCCGGCTGTCATTCATGGATCTTTGACAGTCGTTACGGGTCGTCACCCAAGTAGCACATTAGCGATGAATTAGGTCATAAACAAGCCACATTATAGTCTACAGCTTTTATGCAGATGTACTAAAGGATAGGACGAGTCTTTAGACTGTATTAAGGAAAGATTATACACTATTAAACAGCATAGCTGACTAATGACTTTATGATGGGGAAAAAATATACTAAAAGCATTTAAGTAGAATTTGAAAATAATCTAGTCCAGCTTTTGGCTGCATGTGAAACTACTAGCTGGTTTAGAAGTCCAAAGCTTGTTAACGACTGCTTAATACGAAAAATTCACCTCTCTTGTAATGTTGCGGGCTGCATTAAAGTATCGAATAATGCCACTGGCTTTTAATTGGTGTACACCAGCGACCATATAACCCCTAGACGCCTAATAACAGGCGACCGATGTCTGTCAACACATCAGACTTATAGATCTGATATAGGTAACCCTAACCACTCAATAATTTCGATTCAGTTTCGACCACTTCTGTGAGCCGTAAACACTTCCGCGATATTGAATAAAAATTGGTGAAAATAAATATTATAATGGCCCCCTTGCACAATACGTTGGTGTGGTAACAATAGCCAAACTTCAAGTTTCCGAAAAGATGGCATAACATTTCATCGGTAAGTTAATAGTTATTGTAATCATAATTAGAATTATTTTCTAATGTTATTTTTCGGAATTCATCTTATACTGGTCATACTTGTAGGTGAAAAAAGGTGCAAGGACTCTCGTTGATGTCTTTTTATGTTTGTGTCCCTTTCTTCTGAAAGTATTTTTTTAGCCATCTCTTTTTCTCTATTATTTGGTAAACGTAACTAGTGTTGCACCAAATCCTATGACTCAAATTACTCGATAAAGCAAAAACCTATATTTACTTTTTCTACGAAGATCTTTTGAATCACTAATTACAATAGAGACATTAATTTAATTGTGACGATAATTTATTTTAGGTACCCGCAAGATCATGATATAAAAAATAAATGGATTATTGCAACCAAGCGAGAGAACTGGTTCCCATCAACACGTCATAGTGTAATATGTTCACGGCATTTTACTGAAGATTGTTTTATGCCTATGAAAAACCGTCGCCGTCATATGTTGTTTTTTACATTTTTATTACTTTAAGTATATTAATTTTATTACATTAAGTACATGTTCAAATAATATTAAGAAATAGGAAGGTAAAAAGCCAACTAAATATAGGTGTTAATAAACATTTTATTATGTACAATTATTTAACAGAAATATCGATACCTTCGTGTTTTATTTAAACCTGTCCCATCTCTAGTGAGTCGTAATGACCTTGAAAGGGCCAATCAGAACGCAGTACCCCGCTTCCTCATACCTCAGCTAGTTGACAGAATTGTTTTGGTGCGTAAGATCAAACATTAGGCGTCTAGGGGTTATATGGTCGCTGGTGTACACTAATTCTATTCTAATTCTACTTCAACGAGCTTGTTAATAGCTGATTAAAAGTGGATATATAATCTCTACAAATGCCGTTACATTTATAAGAGTATCATTAATTCACCCTGAGTTGTAAATTGGAGTAGGCGTACTCTATCCTAATGCCAATGCATAAAGTGTAGCTGACAGCTATTTTACAGCTTTCGGCGTTATTTAAGAGTAAATCTAGATTATTGGTGTTTAAATTACGTCAGATTTGATTTTTTTGATTTGATATTTACAAGCCAAGCGTGACGTTTACGCATAGTGAGGGTTCCGCACAAATAGATTTTGATCAAAATATTGGCTTATAATAATGATGCAGCTTATGTTTATAAGCCAGTGTCGTTTTCGTATAGTGAGGGTTCCCGACAAACAGATTTTGATCAAAATATTGATGAAAATTTAATTATAGGCTACAAAATAACAGGTTTAATAGACATTTTTGACTACCCAGTAAAGTCATCTACTTTTGACATATTTAAAGTAAAACGGCCTAACGCAGAACGTATTGAAGTGAAAATACATTTTCTGGATTTGAAGTTTAAATTTATAATGTATTGAGCATAAAAACTACCAAACTTGTATTTCATACCCCTTTTACATATTTTGTAATCAATTATGGAAATAGATTTTTTTAAATACTATTATTTCAAGTAAAGTGTATGTAATTCTGCTGAGCCTTAATAAGAAAAAAAAAATATTAAGAAAAATAAAAATCGTTTTAGAAATTTGTAAGTACTGTTTTGTTATCAATATGAAATATAATTTGTGGAAATACAACATAATTACGAAAATGCTACTTTTCATAATCTGAATTATTTTCTAATCACAGCCACCAGATTTGGTATCGATATTATAATAAAAATCAATCAATTTGTCACTTTTTATTCGCAATTTTAAAGAAACGTTTTTCCTGGCCGTCTCAAAATCCCGTTATGCTCCAATTGGAACAATTGTTAATCTTTTCTTTCCTTTTTCAACGGTTTTGATTATTTTAAACAGCATTATCAATCCTGAAAACAATATTAATGTAATTAGCAATCATAATATAGTACGAAAAGGGCAAAACAAAATAAAAACAAATCACATGAACTGAAGGTTTGTATGTAAATTATGTACGATTGGCTCTCCAAATACCTGACCTTGCAGATCCGAAAGATATCAAAAGCAAAAAGTTATGTTTAAAAACGCGCCAAGTACGGAAGCGCGGAAACGTGCAAAAGAAGAACACAACTTTTTCAACTTATTGTGCGACTGTTGAGCGAGCCAAGCCGTCTCTTAACGTGTTATTTAAAAAAAAAAAATATCTTCTGGGCCTGCAACGGTATTTCGAAAGCCAAACATTGTAGATACATAATGAAATGGTTTTCTGTCGAGATTTCTTTATCCCTGAAAACCTATTGTAATACTCTCTCTTTATACCAATACACAGTAATAAAGCTAATTAAAATCCTTTATCCAGCCAGCGTAATGCTTTAAGCTGGTACATAGACTTAACAACATCACTGTTACAGTAAATAACTTTTCAAAAGCATTTGTGGAGAATTTGTGCTGGATAACAAATGGACGCCATTTTAGCATTACAGAAATGATTTGTTACTAAATATCCAGATGATTTCTTATAGATTTCAAGGATATTTGATAGCTTTTAATTCAAACAATATATTTTCCACTCATTTCCTAATGGAACACAATAAGTTAGAAAGCAATAATTTGAGTGATAAATCTATTAAGTTTTCGTACACCATATATCTTGTGAAATATTTTCGTTAAAACGGTATTATTCTGATGGCGCGTGAAATATTTGATGTAATTACCTATACACATTTACAGTAAAATGGTACTCGCAACTCAATTTACAAACAAGGACACTCAAAATCAACGTGAAAACTATTAAAAATATCTTACCTTAAATAATGTCCGCCCTCGCACTTTAACAAACTGTCGTCTGTCACAAATACACAAAATAAATTTAAAAAAAAAACATTTTTGGTTAGGATTTATACTTTAATAAAAGCTGTTGACAAGCCTCAAAACATCTAAAAGCTGTTGAAGAGAATTAAAGAAGCTGAATCTTAGGCTGCAATGACTGTTGTATAGCTGTATAAGCCAATGTACAGGCGTTGTACAGCTGTTTCAATGATTATACTGCCGTTAACCAGTCACTTTAATGCTCAAGGCTGGTTAATTTGGGGCCCAAATCGGAATTACAAAAGCTGCGTAGCTAACTACAAAGCCCTTATGCAGGAAACTAAAACAGCCTTGAGTAGTCACTAATTCTATAATCAAGTCACTGTGCGGCTGTCATGTGCTACTTGGGGCAGAAGCCCGAAAGTCTGACACCCAGTATTACTAAGGGACATCGTATTACCCAGTAACTAGGTTATGGCGGTCAGATAACTAGCCGCTCCGGAGGTAAAATAATGGCATTCAGCCGCATCCGGTTAGATTGGAAGCCGAGACCCAATAACACTTTGCCCGACCTGTGAATCGAACCTAGGACCTCATGCTCAGCAGTAGCGCTTGCGACCACTAGACCAATGAGGCAGACACAGTTTTCTTCTTTCTTCTCTATTAGTCGTCATCTCGGTACTCACCCCCTTTTTAACCGACTTCTAAAAAAGGAGGAGGTTCTCAATTCGGATATTTGAATTTTTTTTTTATGTTTGTTCGTGCTTATCTCCGTCACTTGCCAACCGATTTGAAACATTATTTTTTTGTTCGAAAGGTTATACTTACATAGAAATTTCGACAAGATCTGATGATGTTGATGAGTTTCGGAGACAGACAACGGAACTTTTCAATAAATGCCAGCAAATCAACGGCTATTGCTGCTATCGCTTATGTATGTATTGTTTACGCAATCACACAACATAACGTCACGTCTGTACGCTCTAAAGGGGTACGCAGATGTGTTCAGTATACCACGGTACACCCTCATTTCAGTCAAAGTTGTTATTCGGGTAGGTACCTCTAATTTGTGTGGGATAGGTACAGCTAAAAAGTGAAAAATAAAAACTTTTTTGAAAAAATAGACAACCGACTTCAAAAAACGACACTACAAAGTGAAAAATAACTTTAATTTCGGAAGTCGGTGGCAAACAACGAAAATGCGAACCCAACGACACCGACTTCCGAAATTAAAGTTATTTTTCACTCTGTAGTGTCGTTTTTGGAAGTTGGTTGTCTTTTTAAACATATTTTTGTACCAATTTACAGAAATAAATATCATTTATCAACAAGAGTTTTAGGTTCTGGATATATTTTAAAAATTATTGCACACGTCACATCGGGGGACCTTGTAGCTCAGGGGCCCCGTATCATTGATAGTCTAATACAGCGGTCGCTACGCCTGACTTGATTACAAACTTCTTCTCATTTCTCCTATGTAAAAATGCCAAAGACCTTATACTTTGTTTTGTACGGACGCCAGCAGGTCAACCTACCCGAAACTGTCAGATTTTCCCAATCAACATTGAACCTAATACGTTAGCAATAAAGTCGAAAATCTATTAAAGAAATCTGACAGATTGTAGTAGCTTGATGTGCTGGCGTCTGTACCATTGAGTATCTTCGTCAAGAACTGGCAACACTGCCTGTTGTCAACAATGAACAATGTCAAAACTATAAAACTTTTTTCTTTTTGACATATGAACTTTTTGAATAGTTGAGAAACTTTGTTTTCTCGTTGTTTATTGTTTCGGGCCTAATTAAAATGGCTTTAAACCCACGAAAATATTTAGTAAAAGATTTAGTCAACAAGCCCGCGCCGTTAGACGTTTGGTTGCAGGGCACGATCGAGCAAACTGTCGGCGCGGATATATTGATCATTTCCGACTCAACAGGACGAGCGAAGATTACTAAATGCGAGTCCGCACACGGTATCATTGATAAAACTTCATTACGAAAAGGTATGAGTCTTTTAGTATCATCTTTATGACAATACATGCCATTGCTTTTTAGCTTTCTAGTTTTATTATACCTAAATATTGGAACTTTTGCTTTGGCCAGCTACATATTTATGCTACATTTCGCAGTCGATTAAACATTTCACAATCTGAAAACATGTAGGTACTGCCAGACAAGTAGGTGCCTTTTTAGGCTGATTGTAAAGCCAAACCACCTGAAAAATAAAAATAATTTTATTGGGTCACATTGATTCTGCAAGTGACAAAATAAATTGATAGAGATTTTTTAGTTAACCTTTATATGAATGTAAATCACGCACTGATAAAGCATCTTTGTGTAATGCACCAGGATGCTCCCACTGGAATACCGGAAAATGTATAAATTGAATCAATAATCTTCCTCGCTAAATAATGTAATCAATGATAATTAATTTCCTTATGTTATCCTTATCACGCAGGGGCAATTCTCGTAATTTTAAGAACGTTCACAGTCTGATCTGTCTCAATCTGTCAAAAAATACTTCTAATTTCCCTACATTTTGCCAAGTTTTTGACATTTGTTTGTCGTCGAGATGAGACTGCGACTAGATTTTGAATGTTTTAAATTACGAGAATTGGCCTTGTGTAGCTTATTAATTTTTGCTGATTTATGTTTGTTTTTCATATTATATTATTTTGTTCTGCTGTTTTGTAACCATGAAACTCATTTTCTACATTCAACTAAGCACTATTTACAGGTACATATTGCTGTATAATAGGTACAGCAATAAGAACAAAAGGCCTTCCTGAAGTCCAAGCTAGCAAGTTCATTGACTTAACAGCACAACCGCACATGAAAATTGCTTGGGAAGCTGAAGTAAAAGAAGCAGACTTATTCTTAGAAGGAAAATTAATACCAACTATTTAATAAAAATAAAACAACTTTTTTTATAAAAGTGGTGTTTAATTCCATCACCATACAAAATAATATACATTCTTCACTTTGATTGTGACAACAAAACGAACGAGCCAGAAATTGCCCTCCAATGGAATTATTCGGTCTTCTTCATATCACAGATCATCAATAATAATCGTATTAAACAAATCACTTACAACATAAATGCAATTTCTGGCTTGAATAACAAAGTCTTTGAAACAAGTAAAAAATAACATCTCATTATTTGTTGATTATTGCTTAAGATACTTGGCATGTAATGCTTATTACGGGTAATATATTAGCATTCAATTGTAAATAATTAAAATGATATTTCCATGACCATTACAATATATTTCTAACTTAAATCTTGGCGGGGGACTTCAACAAGGGGCCGAGTTTTTGAGCCAGCATAATGTTGCCAGCGATCTTTAGCTTTCCCTTCATGTACGCAGCTTGTGGGCTAAGTGATCCTGCCGCAATTGCTACCATATCAGCATCAGATACGGTCAGGGTTGTGTCAGCCTTGCCACTCTTTGGTGTACCTTCATATACTGCAGGAGTCTTGAGGTCCAAAGCTGTGAACAGAAAGACTCAATAAATATTGTGGTAAACATTATTTCAATCTAGAATTTTGCATGTTTTTGATGGTGCATAAACATTAGATATCATCACTGTTGGAAGATTGAAAGCCCGAAAGTCTGACAACCAGTCTTACCAAGGGGTATCGTATTACCCAGTAACTGGGTTGTGGAGGTCAGATAGGCAGTCGCTCCATGTAAAATACTGGTATTCAGCTGCATCCGGTTAGACTGGAAGCTGACCCCAACATAGTTGGGAAAAGGCTAGGCAGATGAAGACTGTGGGAAGATTGAGCAGCAATTTGTGGAGTTTCTTGTCCATTCTTCTCCATACGAAACTATATAATTTTTTTTATATATTTTGACGTTCAAAATAAAATATAAGTTAAAAATTTAAGCAGTCCTGAAAACTACTTTGATGTTCGATTAGAGTGGAAACATTTAAGTTTGGCGTCTACTGTTATTGAGATCAGGACCCAAGGCCATTGAGTAGAATAATAAAAACTCATACTCACTCCAAGCTTTAACAGTCTTTCCATTCTCAGAGATATTATACAGGAACACGGCACCGATGCTCTTAGCTAATTCCTTGTTCTTGCCAACTTCCTCCTGGATCTTGGCAAAGAGTGCATCACTCTTGAAAGCGCCGCCAGATGGCGCTGGCGCGGGCGCAGAACTTGAGCCAACTTGACCGTCTACTACGTTCTTCAGATCGACGTAGGCACCTAGAAAGAAGGATGATTTATTAATATTGCAACACCAAATACACTTAGTTCTGTATAATTATTTCTTTCGTAACGCGCCGAAACAGCTTTACGTTAGCAATGACCGTTTACTCCGTTATTTTGGGGCTTGGCACAAACTAGGCTAGACTAGGTAACAAAAAGTCATGCCGTGGAAAAATCTCAGTCAAATAGTAAATCGCCTGACTAAATGACTGCCCTGGGTTCGCCTGAAGTATCTTTACTACACCATGCCAATTATGGGGGCTATTTTAGATGTTTCTTTTGATATTTATGAGCTGAATTTGAAATTATTATTTATGAATACAATTTTCATAAACTTTATTAAAGGCACACTTATTAACTGGTTGTATGCCATGATCAAAGAAACAATTAAAAAGCCATTGTCTCGCGTGGATCCACGTTCCAGCATATGAAGGGTTAAATGACTCCTGTATAACCTCGGTCTTGAAGAACACAATACATACCAGCGATAACAATGTTGCCGGTTTCCTTGACCTTGGTCTGGAAGTGCACGCGCTTGCCTTCGAGCCACATCTCTGTGACGAGGGTCTGGCCAGGAAGAACTGGCTTTACAAAGCGAACCTTCAGTGCCTTGACATTGCTGGATTCATTGCCTCCGTACCTGGGTGATGGAAGTTATATTTTAGTATTGATAAGATTTGTTTAAAGAGAAAAGACCATAGGTAGAACATGACCTGGATAGGCCTAGGACATAGGATACTTTTTATCCCGATATTCCCGCGGGATCGAACTTATGCGGGTTAAACCGCGGGGCGCTGTTATTATGAAACATAATAATACTAACAACTTGAAAGGTACTCACTTAGCCAATACATGTCTGGCAGAGAATCCAAGAGTCGCCATTCCGTGGAGGATGGGCTTCGGGTATCCACTGGCGGTCGCTACGTTAGGGTCAATGTGGAGCGGGTTTAGGTCCCCAGATAACCTGGAAATTAAAATTACAGAAATAATTAAAAAGCCATTGTGTCTAGCGTGGATCCACGTTCCGAAGGGTTAAGTACAAGTTTCATTATTCGATCACCTTCGTCATATAGCTGGATAAAGACCTCACGACTAAGTACTCGTAAATGTAAATATGTAGCATCTATTTATTAGTTTTGTAAAGTTCACCCATCGTCTATAGAAAAGGCAGAATCTAACGGGCCACTGCCCAACAATATTATTGATGTCGGGAAGTTGTATATATGCTAGTTGCGCAGTAAACTCTGCTTGCGCGATGCAGGATTTGCGTAACGTCAGTATGACGCTTAGTTCGCCACATGCGCGTTGTAGATACCGTTACAGTTTGAATTACTGTAGAGTTCCTAAATCGGCGTAAATTATATCTAACGATAAGTTAACGATTCTTGCGACTACCTGAAATGTATAATTTAGAGACATTGTTTTTTTTTATATATGCCAACAAGGGACCAAAAGATTTGAAAATACAAAAAAATAAAAGAAATACTTTACTCAATCGAGAAAGCGTATTTAAGGGTGCGTTTCATCTGACGCGGAGCCGTGTAGGAATCTACCACCACACCACACACACACATTTCCACCAAACATTACACCTTAACTGTAGAATAAAAATAGTAACGATTAAACTACCTGTAAAGTGCCGCCTGGTCCTCAGCAGTGCGTTGTTCAAGCACGGCATCAGGGGCCCTCTTGGGTGCCGGTTGTACTTCAACCGCCTGCTTGCTGTTGCGGGGCCCATTGAACCCACCCTGGCCAACCACGAAGATGTGCTGCTGTGTGCGGGCTACTAGTTGCTTGTTCTGGTAGATCTCGCCTGGGGGATAAAGGAGTGAGAAATTATAACTTGTGATCGTAAACAACAGTTTGATAGGTCGGTAGACCATTGCATAGCAATAAGCATAATCAGCCTATAACGTTCCCACTGCTGGGACATAGGCCTCCTCTCTGTGATAGGGAATGGGCCGTAATCCACCACGCAGGCCCAGTGCGGGTTGGTAGATAATAATAATAATAACTTTATTTCCAATTTTAAAATTTGCTGCAATAAGTTAATTCTATGACATTAAAATTGCATAAATCACTGATTACTCCACTGGCACCCAAGCTAAGATTAAACTTGTGTTATGGGTGCCAGGACTCTCTCCGTTAATACATTTCTCAATTTATACAAAACTAGTACGGAGTTTCATTAGGTAAGTAGCCATCGATTGAGTACAAAAAGAAAACAAAGTTATAAAATAAGGAAACAAACGATAGAAAAGATTAAATATAAAAGATTAATAAAAATGTATAGCCTCTCTTTACTCTTAGTGTAAATTAGGTGAGGTTTGTGGTGTAAAGTGTAAGTGTATGACTGTAAGTGTGTGACATGTGTATGTGTCATGTATATGTTTTATGTATCGTGTGTGTGATGTCTGCGTTTTTAGTATGTTAGAGTTGTTTGATATCACATGTCTTTGATGATGATTTTGATCCTAAGACGGTAGGTGATGAAAATTACACAAAGTAAAGCGCCTGTCTGGGTTCGAACGCACGACCTACAACTCGTAAGTCGCGGCCGCTGCCACTGCTCCCGCATCGGTGCGTTCCATTCTCACGGCTTTTTTCGGGTCCGAAATAACCCAGGCAGCCTTTATTTGGCTATCAAATTGTCTAATCTAATCATGAATAGTTGTACAAACTTGAACCTAAACAATATGCAAATCTTATTCAATAGCGAACAAAACAACAATTCATATGACATTCGAATAACATCATAATCTGAATTGATAAATTACAAAACTTTTCAAGTAGTGTGCCGTCGAAATTTGATTTTCCAAAATTCAGTGTATCTTTAGTGCAAAAAATGAAAAATAGGAAATTATTTTGAACAAACATTGTAATTAGCCGCTTATTATGAGATTATAAATAAATCCATGATAAAAAATAATCTAATCGTATTTATATCCTATCAGGCATAATATATCTATTATCACCAGTTACATAATTAATGATAAATAATGACACCCACATTTTCTGTTGAAAACGTGCATCATCAATAAACGACAAAATTGAAATTAAAATATATCTACGAAAACAAAGGTGCAATACAATAGCGGACATTTGGGCGAGGTAAATACAATGTCGAAATAGCGGGCGTCAGTGTATTTGAAGTAAACCGCTTTCGTTAAGACATTCGTGTATCGACATTGAAGTTACCGCCATCTTACAGGTTCTCGGTACTAGTCTACTAGTAACAACTAACAAACCCTGCTTCCAATAGCCACTGACAATAGATCCATTGTCGAGCTATTCTTCAATATTATGGACGTCCTATGTACAGACCATTCAGTTGTTTTAGCTCACAAAATCACAGTTATCTTTATTCGTGTTACAATAAGGTTGCTTTTGGGTTTATGCCACTAACAAGTCTGTCAATATCACAGTTATCTTTATTCTTGTACAATAAGGTTCCTGTTAGGTTGCTATTGTCAGAGGTAAAATAACTGTGAACGGATACAGTCCGTTCACAGTTATTTTGACTGTATCGTGTTTCTGGCACAGATCCCCAAGTGCCTGTCGCCGCTGACCCTCATTCCGGACACATTCGATCAAAACATGGTGAACATCCTCGATCGCGTTACACTCCGTGCAATTAGGTGAGTCCGTTTTACCCATTAAATGTGCAAATTTATTTGATGGAATGTGCCCGGACCGAAGTCTCAGCAGTGTCACAATATATTGTCTATGGGCTTCCATCTCCTGGAACCATGGGCAACGAAAAGGTGAGTTCAGAAAAAAGGCATTTTTTTTTATCTCACTATGTCAAGCGACACTACTAGCGGCCGTTGATCCCGTAATCAGCTGTAGTTGAAGGAAGTATTGGTTTTCGAAACTCTTGTTTTCTTGTTTTATCGTATTTAGATATCGATACTCATCACATCCCTGAAGTTGTGCCAGCTAATTTAAGTTAAGCCTGTTTTTAAACTTATTGTATAAGAATCGTGTTCTTCTAACAAAACAGTAACAGCCTATTCTCTCTTCAAGGCGAGAGTGAATAGGCTTCTTCTGGACAAGCTCGTTCCACCGTAGATCTCATCCCTGCCTCTGGGCTGGATTGAGGGCAAGAGTGAGCCCATTATCAATAAAAAAAAAAACAGACAGTTGTGCTGCTGGGGAGTTTGTTGCGCCACTTCTTCTTTCCAGCGAAATCACTAGGAAGTAGTGAAGGGCGGGCGTTTTGGGGGACTGTGTCATGTAATTTTGTTTGTTCTAAAAGTGCTGTTTTTCAGCCTAGTTTGAACAAATGACTTTTGATTTTGTAACGCGCCCTGTGCTCACCAACTCTGCGCTATACTGAACATTACGTCACTGAGTACAAATACTATGATACTCACTGTTAACGATGGAGACAGCGTTTGATCCCTTGTCCAATGTGTCGACGGCGTAGGAGCGGATGTCGAATTTCCCCTCTGTGCCGGGGTAGTCACCCACGAACTCGATGAACTGTTCTCCGTGAAGGATCTAAACAAGACAGGATTTGTTTTACATATTATAGATATCACTATAATTTTGCTTTTGCGACTTTGGGAACATAAAGAATTAAAGATCATACAATATGTTTACAAGGTGTTTGTTAGGGCCATGCTCGTGGCTAAAGAAGAACAGCCGCACGGGTCAATCGAAAGTTAAGCTGCGCTTGCCACGGCCGGTTCGTGGATGGGTGACCATCCATTACATATCGAGAACACTCCGACCCTCGGAATGCACGTTAAGCCATTGATCCCGGCTGTCATCTTTGACAGTCGTTACGGGTAGTCAAAACCCAAGTCTGACAACCAGACTTATCAAAGGGTATCGATTCACCCAGTTACTGGGTTATGTATTGTAATACTACTGTGCAAGTGAGCAATAAGACTGTAGCCTTGCAAAAAGCTTTTGAAACAAGAAATCACTAATTAATTAGTACTTACGTTACTGAAGTCGGCGTATTTGCCAGGCGGCATGGACTTATCCACGACAGGTGTATCGAGGGCCATACCAGCCAGTATAAAGAATGTGGGCAGAGCCGAAAAGCCCTCGTGAGACTCATACAAGAACTTGAGGTCCGACTGGTTTTCTACTGATGCACCGACTGAAGATAGATTTGAATTATGTTAGAACTTTTTGACGTTTTAATTACAATGAAACCTGAAATTGAGGACATTTTATCACTAGGTTCGAACGGGCGCGTCTTTCCCGCGGCGATATTTTTTCGTGCACTTGATTTTCAACACACTGTTTATTGCCGAGAGTTGAACGTCAAACCAGTGTTTTTCTGACGCACTGGGATGCGCTCTGTTGGATTCTCAAAGCTCGGCTCAACACCGACAGTGCAAAATCCCGCCGCGATATTTTTAGGTCCGTGCGAACGTGGACTAAAAGTCCAAGTCAACTAGCCTTCAGTGTATGAAAGCCTAATCAAGTCTCCAGTCAATGAACTTTTATTGTTTGACTAAAAATACCACCAACTAATTTACACCCCGATTCAAACTTTATGGTGGGTCGGAACATGAGGCGAGTCGCTTCGCAGCTCGCAGTAACAAATTCACTTGTCAGCGGGGATGAGAGGTGAGGTACTGCGCAGCGAGTAGTGCATTTCAGAGCCGCGATAAAGTTTGATGCGAACTATACTGGGAACCGATTTCACATTATAATAGCTTTCAAAAATCTAAGCCATTGTGGTAGGGTAGGAGTTTCATGAGCTAAAATGTCACCAATCTAATAGAATTTGAACTTTTTTTCGCTAATACTTACTGCCAAGAGCATACAGCACGAGGTCCTTGGAGTTGTATTTGGAAGTAGACCAGTACGATTCGCGGTCACCGTCCATCTTGCTACGCTCTTCGAAGTCCTACAAAAAACGATGAAAAATAAGCATGAGCACAAGGTATCACTGTCCTCCTTTTCTATCACAAACAAAAATTAATCATATTCAAGTAGGTTTAAAGTTCAATATCGAGTATTAAAAATGTTAATAAGGTTTGTAACCTCACTAATATTAGACGCGAATTATTTGAATAGTCTACAGTCATATCGTTTTTTCGGTCGTTAGAGTTTGTGCATATTTTTATTGCACTTGAGATACGACAAGTTAAACATTTTTGTATGAAAAACACATTGTAACCAAGTATAGTGTAAATAATTATAAAAAAATCAAATCTTCTATACATCCATACAAATAAATAAAATTGAAGTATCTGTCTCTAATGTCTAAAATATATCTTTTTACTAAATGTAGGTATATGAAAGTATATACGGTACTTATAACAAAGAATCAATTCTTTAAATTTTTGTCTGTCTGTCTGTTTGTTATAGCTAAGCTCCGAAATGGCTGGACCTATTTTGACGGGACATTCACTGGCAGATAGCTGATGTAATAAGTAGTAACTTAGGCTAGATTGTATACCGATATCCACGCGACCGAAGTCGCGGGGATAGCTAGTACAAAATAACTAAAAATATAATTGTTTGTACAAAATAACTAAAAATATAAGGAGAAACTGATAATTGCTTCGTGGAGGTAATTAATTCAACAAGCACATTCATTCATGCTTCATGACTGTTATTATTATGATTGGACTTGAGCATTTCAACATTTTCACAACTTTGCAAGGACATGAAATCAAAGTTATATGAAATATTAACACTAGGTAGGTGAAAAATCTTGAATATGACATGACAAACATTATTCTTCAAGATAAAGGTAGTGAAGATATCATAATCTTATAATAATTTGTTAAGATAAACAGTTACAAAGATAAAATACAAATAATAATAAAAGCCAATCCTGTTAGATAAAAATAATCACTTTATTTTTATCTCTCGATGTCTTTGAACTCTGATATTTATCATCTTCTGTATAATTTTTTAATAATTACTGTCGTAGGATACCTACTTGAAGATCTAGACAATAAATTGTACGAAAAAAATGTATCTGGCTACTGTTAGTAGCGTGAAGGTGAAAGTGCTGATTCTCAGCCTAATTTGAATAAAGGACATTTGATTTACACGCTTCGAATGCTCTCACAGCTTTGAATACGAGGGTGACTGTTTTTCTTTTGTCGACGCGGTTCAGGCACATATCTCAAAAACGCACTGCGCGCACGATATGACAAGTCATCATGATTTGAATGACTAAGGAAAGTTTTGAGTATGAATGTGGATGGCTATAAGCGAAAGGGGAGAACAAAGAAACGATGGATGGACTGTGTAAAAGATGATATGGCTAGAAGAGAATTGATTGAGAAAGAATTACGTATTTAAATTAATATGATATGAGTATAGTCGGATATATCGTCAGCATGGTCGTTTTAATTATATTAAAATACAATACCTGAATCTTCTCAACCAGGTCCACGGTAACTTCGGCCATCTTGTCTAAGTGGACAGCACCGTTCATGTTGGTAACCTCAGGCCAGAACTCCTTTACCGACTCGATGGTCACCGGGTCTGAGTGCTTCTTCCTAATGACAAGAATTATTGATTGAGTAAATAAAGTTGAGAGGATTTGGAGCATGCGTCTGGACCTAAAAGGTCGTACAAAATGACCCTAGAATCTGTTATACAGGGTTATTGGAAAAACACCAACAACCTTTACTATGGGACCAAACAGGAAGTCGCGAAAAAAAAATTTGGTGTTCCCTACATTTATGTTCGGTTAACTCGTCAAAATGTAGGGAACAGCCGATTTTTTTTCGCGATTTCAGGTTTGATCCCATAGTAAAAGTTGTTCATAATGACGAGTACACACGGCTACACATCAAGCTATGCAAAACCAGTATTGGCTGACCGTTCATTTTGAGAAAATATCATACAAAATGAGGCCAAGACAAACTGGTTTTGTATAGCTTGATGTGTAGCCGTGTGTACAATGACCTCTTAAGAGGTTGTTGGTGTTTTTCCAATAACCCTGTATAACAGATTCTAGGGTCATTTTGTACGACCTTTAACATTAATTTCTAATTTGCGCATTTTATTGCTATTGTTACATGTTTATCAGGAGTCATCGAATTTTGTCCGAAGTATCTTTTTACTCAAAAGTATGGTAAATTTTCTTATTTATGACTTGGTTATCAAAAGATAAAAAATACACGTTTTGTTTGACAAACAATGACAACGCAGATTTTGATAACACGAAGTTATTTTATAATGATAATGAGACCATCTATTGTACATTTGTTTCATTTAGGTATAATATAGTTTTATGATAAAATTGCGTAGGTATGGGTGTTACTCATGGTTAGTCTAACTCTATAGCATAGGTTCTCAACATGGGTGATAACGCCCCCTCGTGGGCGTTTGAGACTTTCAGGGGGGCAGTAGAAGGCCCAGAGAAAATTATATAAGTATCCTATCTTACGATTAAAAAAAACTCAAAGTAAAGAGTAAATAAGGTTGTGGTCTATAGTAATAAGACCTCGGCGCATATTTGTGACATGATTCATACGATGTGTAGACTGAAGCATTATTTAATAAAACTCATAAAAATAAAATGACAGGCAGAGAGAGGCCAAAAGAAAAGGTAATAAAATACGGTAAAAAAAATAAAATACGGTACCGGTGTAGCCTAAACCAACACGGTACAAGTACTGAAAAATTAACCCTCTGTAGCGCAGTGTAACATATCTGTAACAAACTGATTCTCTGCCTAACAAAATTCAAATATTTTCTCATACCAATTTTGTGTCAATGTAAATTATCTGTAACAAACCGTTGTATCGACTTAGTACAACATAAAAAA
The DNA here is from genome assembly GCA_945859715.1 of Apamea sordens. Lineage (NCBI taxonomy): Eukaryota > Metazoa > Arthropoda > Insecta > Lepidoptera > Noctuidae > Apamea > Apamea sordens. The sequence goes on from OX244002.1 coordinate 8,636,228, forward strand.
TGTAGATGGCGTTAAAGGTTAGCAGCAAAAATACCAAAAAAACTTGAGAGGTGTCAAGGGACACCCGGATGGAACGAAGTTCAAAGACAGAGTGAGAGACAGACAGAGAAACACGCGCACGCCGCACGGCTTACAACTATAGCAAAAAGTGTCGTTCCAACTTTTGGTCTTAATTTTTTCCGTCTAGCCTCCTTTCGCAACGCGCGATAAGGAACTTCGTTCCAAAAGGATTGCGCTTCGGCAAACTAAGTTCACTTTCATGTTTATTTCGAGTACCGGTTTGATCCAGTATTGAAGAAAATTATGTTCCGCAGTATCTACTACTGCGTGAACTATGGCCAGTTTGCGTAGATATGACGCAAATTTTCCCCTTGTTCTTTTTTTGTTTGTGTTCTTTCTCTGCGTCGTGTTTACCGCAAATAAACGTATTTTCTTTCTTTCTTTTTCTTTGTACTTAAAGCAATTAATGACAGTCGAAATTGTGATCAGAAATGACCTACATTTTTAATACCGGTTTCGATATTTGCTTTCTAGTTTTCGGAATATTCGAAGCAGTAAGCGATTCATACGAATATGAAGGTTGTTATTCGTTGTAGGAAACGCTTGTTCAAATTCTCTTACAAGAATATGAAAAAAAATCGCCGACAACGAAGTGGCTAGCTATTGAGTATTTTCTCGCTCAAGAAACGTACAATAGAGAGACTTCGCTGGCAGTATGAACAGTCAGCCGTCAACTATTATTACAGTCCGGCCGTCCAGGGAATGCATTCCTGATACCTGTCAGTGACACAACTCTAGTAGCTAATAAAGATCAAATTCTCAAAACACGTAAGTATTTGTTTTTATGAAACTGGCAGGTGTCAAGAACGCATTCTCTCGTCGGCCGCACTGTTTAAGTATCTCTTTTACTGAGAAAATAGTCGATAGCTATGTAATTGCTTCCCCGTCCGAGGCAAAACAGGTACCTAAGGTCCAAATTACCATGACACATTACTTAGCTAATTAAAAGTAAAGTCAAAATAATGTCTGTAAATCTCGCCCTGATTATATTTATGAAAGAATACTTACTTAAGCACAGCACCAGGAGCCCTGACGTAGTGCATCTTGGTCGCATATCCGAGCGTGGAGTCAATGACCGCGCCGGAGTCGGGGAACGTTTCGTGAACCATGTATGCCTGTGAAGAAATAAGTTTTTATTCTGAAACTGGCGTAAAGGGTCAAACTTTTGCTTTTTCCCATCTCTCCGGATGCATTCGCGCGACGTGGCCGGCCCACTTCTACTTCAGCCTGGCTGTTTTTCTCCAACATCCGCTACTTGAGTTATGGCGCGAAGGGTGGTGTTTCTAACTCGGTATGCGCGCAGCACCTATTATGCTGCGCTCCATTGCCCGTTGGCAAATCTAGATTTTGGTCTTCTGTTGTTCAGTAAGTGACCAACTTTGAATACCCTAGGTAAGGACAGGCAGGATGAACATGTTGATAGGTTTTCTTTTAAGTTTTATATGTAGATTACCTTTCATATGTTCTTTAAGAGCCCATTAACATTCAAACTTTAATACAAATAAAAGAAAGATAAATAATACTTCGCGTAGCAACACTGGGCGTGCCGTATGCCCAGACTCTTTAGGTATATTTCGCGACTTTAAACGCGTTCGGAGCTTATGATATTTTGCCTCGAAACTCTGTGCTTTTTTTTTTTGGATGGGATTTACCCGTGTTCCTTCCTTACTAGGATTTTTTTTTTTTTTTGAGGATGGGAAATCATCAAATGACTCCTCCCGCTCTGGGTGGAGCAAAAGGGAGTGTCAGACTTTTACTGACTAAAACCCACCCGTGTTCCTTCCTCAGCCCTTTATGTTCCTTACTAGGCTGACGTTGCGATTTAGATCGCGTTGAGCGGTACTTTGACTTCGAAGCATGGAAAGGTTTTTGTTATGTTTGTTTATACTCACAACAACAGGTGCAATAAGTTCAGGCTTCATTGCCTCGAACATCTCTGGGGGCAGGATGTCTTCCGTCAGACGAGACCCGGCTGTGGGCACGATTGTGTTGACCTTAATGTTATATTTTGAGCCTTCGATGGCCAGAGTGTTGGTCAAACCAACCAAACCCATTTTGGCGGCGCTAGAGAGAAATAAAGACAGACAGGATTGAATGTTTGATCATATAATTTACCTTAGACATGCGTTTACTACACAATTTTCGATCAATTCACGTGTAGGTACGTCACGAGCAAAAGTATGTATACACTCCGCTTTATTCAGAAGCGATTTACTCCTTTATTTTTTAATGAAATTTTATGTTTTTACGAACATAGCATTTTCGTACCCATAGGTTTATGTAATGTGTCGTATTTCAACGTTGCATTCGTTATTTCACGAAAAAATCGCAATTGAAAGCAGCCAAGTGTTGACATATTGGTGCTCGTGACTGTACGCGACGCTAACGTAGCTTCTTATATTCCGCTTATTTGCAGACGAACATTCAAGTTAAAATGTGACTTACGAGTTTGTAGGTCGTAGGTTCGAACCCTGACAGGTGCTTTAATTTGAATAAATTATTTCATCACCACTGCTCTCAAAACAGTGAAGGAAAACATCGTGAGGAAACCTCATCTACCAACCCGCACTGGGCCCGTGTGGTGGATTAACCGTGTGGCCCATTCCCTCTCACAGAAAGGAGGCCTGTGTCCCAGCAGTGGGAACATTATAGGCTACTTATGCTATTCAAGTTCAAATAATGACCTTAAACTTGTACTTCAAACTTCCATTTAGTACGCATGCTTATTCATAGTCTACATTCGAAATGTATACCTATACTTAGTCATTGTTTCGTTACACAATGAGGAACGTTATATATCCTATCCTATCCATATCCATTGGAATGTTTAGGTACGGTGAGCATCAACATCACGCCATTATGTACGAGTCGTTGAATTGTTTGGATTATATTATATGTATAATGAATGCATAATGAGCCTATATTGTTGCTTCCTGTGAGACGGAATGGGCCGTTATCCACCACGCGGGCCCAGTGCGGGTTGGCGGATGTCACATGTATTGGAATTTTTGTTTCAAGGACATGCCGGTTTCCTCATGTTTTCCTTCACCGTTTTGAGAGCAGTGGTGATGAAATAATTTACACGAAGTAAAGTGCCTGCTTGAATTCGAAACCACGACTCGGTAAGTCGCGGGCATCACCACTGGGCCAGCACTGCTCTTATTCGCTTCTCTCGGATTATAATAATATGTTTCATAGTTTTAAATTATACTTAAGTAAGTTAATTTTAAGACCACGCTGTCGCATTAGGTATACACCAGCCGATCGATTCTGTAAAAAACTCACCGTCAAAAGTTAGGTGAAGTGAGCTTGAGTGAGCTGTCAAGTGTCATTAGTTGGAATGATAGCTCACTCCACGCTCACTTCACGTAAGTTTTCACGGTGAGATGGTTACAGAATCGCACTGCTGTAATGATAGTATGTGTAAGGGATTTTTTAATTAATATTTTAATAAAAAAATATAATTAATAATAAATTATTATTATGTATAAGCAACTATAAAATATGGGTTATATTTAAACTGACCTATAATTAGCCTGTCCGAAGTTTCCAAAAATACCGGCATTGCTTGAGGTCATGATGACGCGACCATACTTTTGTTTTCTGAAAGTTTCCCATGCGGCCTGGGTGGTTTTATAAGCACCTTTCATGTGAACCAAGTGGATTAGGTCCCAGTCCTAAATCAAAGAAAAAAGCATTATATTTTATTAGCAACTGCATTGATGGTTTTATGAAGGAGGTTTGTACTTTTGTCTATGTTTTGTTGTAGAGGAAAAAAGAAAATTGACTGTAATGTAATTTTCGGGGGAACAAAGAACAAATGGCATTACTTCAATAAATAATAGTTTGATAGATTACCCTGAGAAAACGTAAACATTGCCATAATAATAGCAGTACCTATTTAAATAGATTCACAAAGGTCAGTCAATAAGATAGCATGATAAATAATAGACAATGGAATATTGTACTGGGTACTGAACTATTATTATTTTTCTCAGATAAAGTTATATCTTCCGTTGTTGTATCTTGTCATACTCTTTATACACATACCTACGTGTATAGTGTATACACAGTGCTATAAAAGATATGACGTGTATACGTCACTGTGTGACCTAACCCCCATTTACGTCACGCTTTTCTGTGACTTAAGTAGTCTATTGTTACACAGAAGAGCGTGACTTAAGTGCGGGTTTAGGTAACACGAGCTATAAAATGGTATACAATACGTTACACATATCGTAATGTAGATACATACGCCAGCACATCAAGCTACCCGAAACTGTAAAATTTTCCCAATCAACCTTGAACCTTATGGCTATAGCGATAAAGTTGAAAATTTATTTAAGAAATTTGAAAAAAACTACTAGTTGATGTGCTGGCGTCTGTACTATTACATATCCCTATTAATTAGTTTATCTATCTATATTTATATAAAAATCAAGAGTCGCTAAAACTCGAGAACGGCTGGGCCGATTTAGCTGATTTTGAAATGTTTGTCGTAGTCCAGGGAAGGTTTAAACGGTGAGAAAATATGGAAAAATTGCGAAGAAGAGATAGTAAAAACAACAATTTCATTTTCTCATATAAACTGTTCTACCTACTTTCCTGTCAAACATTTGACGATCGTCCCTTCGGTACGGTAGACTCGGGTCCACTCGAATTGAAGCACGTATTAAATTAAGGGTTTTGAATAGTGTAGGAGTAGGTTAGGAGTAGGGTAGGAGTAGGTTAGGAGTAGGGTAGAAGTAGGGTAGGAGTAATGTAGGAGTAGGTTAGGAGTGGGGTAGGAGTATGTTAGGAGTAGGGTAGAAGTAGGATAGGAGTAGGGTAGAAGTAGGTTAGGAGTAGTGTAGGAGTAGGGTAGGAGTAGGGTAGGGGGTAGGACACCATGTGAACAAAGTATCGCCGAGCAGCTAGAAATAATTTATATGGCAAAACAATGTTTGCCGGGTCAGCTAGTCTGTAAATAAAACACCAAGTTCAGATGAAATAATGAGTAAAGTATCTACCTGATCGGACATTTTAGTGAAGCTCTTATCACGAAGAATGCCTGCATTGTTGATAAGGATATCAATCCTGCCAAAGTTATCTAAGGCGGTCTTAATAATCTTCTCCCCTTCGACGACATTGTTGTAATCGGCGACAGCGATACCACCTGCGGTCGAAAAGATTAATTTACATAAAATTACATTACATAACTATGTATAATGAGGGTCTGACTCAAGGGTCAAGCAAAATGGAAAGGTCGAAACTTCCAACTGTGGTTGACTTAAATTAGGAAGCCCAATGCTCATGGTACTAGAAGTTGGTATTAGTCGACACGGTTGGCGCAGTGGTTAAGCGATTGATATTTGTATGGCCTACAAGTAGTTGTTCCGGGTCTGGCTGTTTGTGTATGTGAGTTTAAATGTTTGTAAACGCACCCACAATACAGGAGAAATTCATAGAGTGGGGCAACGTTTTTAAAAAAAAGATAAAAGAAAAAAAGGAACAGTGGGGTTTTAGTTGGTAGGAGTCCGACATAATCCTTCGTTTTTCCCAAACGGAGGGTATCCATGAGGACAAACCCACGAAAATAAAACAAAAAGGATGCACAATGCAGGACAGAATAGTAGGGGAAGACCAAAATTAAATAATAATAGCCCTCCAGGCCATATTTAGGCTATGGTGGCCAATCTCAATGGAGACTAGCCTTCAGAGCGTGAGACATTATAGTGCGCAAGTGTATGCGCGACACAGGTGCACTTTGTTTCTCTCTTTTGGGAAGACCAAATGAAAGATGGATGGACTGTGTGAAAGATCATATAGCTAGGAAGGGGGTGACTACCAACGAGAGAAGTATCTATGGATGAAAAATACATGTTACACCGACTCTAAATAAATTGGTATAAAGGCAGGAGAATGATTATGATAAATGCAGGACAGAACTTCTTTATAATTATGTTAAGCCTGAAAACAATATTTTTATGACTGGTTTTCTTTCAAAGCATCAACTAATCTAACATGATGGTTAGAATCACTGTGAAATACTTTTAAAAACATATTCATCCATGGACATTTTAAATAAAATATTACCTGTTACATTATAGCATTTATGCAATACATAAGTACGGCAAAGTGTCTTAGAAAAACTATTGAACAACATTAATTCTTAATTTGAAAATGAACACTATAAATTGGCTATTTCAGAAAGAACGAAAGAAAATATGATTATTTGCGTTAAACATGACACAAAAAAGAACATAAAACACAAAAAAAGCATGCGTCGCATCCACGCAAAACGCCGCCGACGTAATGACGTCGTCCGGTGCAGCAAACAATTATTAAAACAATTATTTTTATTTTTAAAGCAAGCAGTTATTAGGACGCTGTACTGGTACAGCGTACTTTTAGTGGGTAGTCTACTCAATTTGTAATGCACTATACAAAAATGATGAAATACATAATTATAAAACACTACAGAAATTAAATAACAAACTAACAATGAGCCTCTGGCGCTTTTTGTGGGAATACAGATATAAATGTTTTTCAAAAGCAGAGTTATATCATTATAATTATGTACAAAACATTACAATAGCATTAATACCTAGGTACTTTAATTGTATGATGAATCTGATAAACACAGAATATTATTTGTGACTTTGAATTTTTAACATAAATTAAGTTTTTACATATTTAAATAACAGGTTCTTTCAACAATGCAAATTATTATGGGTCAATGTCCAAAATAAATATTAAAAGTTCAGTATTCAGAGGAAATAAATCCAAATATATAATAATAGTCCAAATCTATAAAAAAATCATATCCATCAGTACACACAAAATATTAAATTGTTCATCTTAAACTCAGTAGGTACTGTGGAATATCCGATTTAAACATTCTTAAGTAGCCAACCAACAAAGTTCAAATTATAATTAATAGAGTATGAATCTGCAATTTTACCTTTGGCCTTGATTTCCTTGACAACAGCGTCAGCGAAATTTGACCGAGTTTGTCCTACGCCATCGCGATTTCCACCGAGGTCGTTAACCACTACTTTAGCGCCTCTCGAGCCCAACAGCAGAGCGTAGGCCTTGCCGAGACCGCCACCGGCGCCAGTCACCACCGCAACACGTCCGTCAAAGCGAAGCTGATCCATCCTTCACGGCAAACGGAACACAAATGAGAAAGAAACCAACCGACGAGTTTTAACCCGGCGTAATATCAGTCTCAAAGTCCATTCGCTTTCGATAAACAAGTATGTGCGTTCCACTTGCAAGATAAAGTTTGATAATATTGATCTTTTGCTCGGATTGTTGTTGTAATTCGACACGGATTACATACCTTCAATCACAAATTGCGATGTAATGGTGACGTAAGCCAATTTCGATGAATATTTTTAAGTAGAAAGTAGAAATACTTGATTAAAGTTCAGTGAACAACAAACGAAATAACAAGTTTTTCGACCCGACTTCTTTCTTCGGAGTTCAGACGTCATTGACATTTGACAGCTTTCATTTGACACCAGTAACGTCAGCTGTTTGACTTTGACATAATAAACAGTTGGCTTGGTACAGTCGCCAGCACATCAAGCTACTACAATCTGTCAGATTTCTTTAATAGATTTTCGACTTTATTGCCATAGCATTAGGTTCAATGTTGATTGGGAAAATCTGACAGTTTCAGGTAGGTTGACCTGCTGGCGTCCGTACACATGATTCCTGTGCTCATTCCAGCGCATTATTTTTCCTAACATTCTCGTATGGTTTGTTGATATTATCCAACTGCTTCATCCGCCCTACGAATTTCAACAAGCAAGCAGTAAAATTTTCCCCTTAAAATTGATTACCCCTTTGCACCCAGTTAGAGGGTTGATTTACGAAAAACCCAAAACACTACTCTTATTTTTTTTATTAAAATTATGAGAGCGGTGTTTCAAATTCATCGAACCGCACGTTAAGATTCTTCCATACAAACTACCTCCCAATAGGGCTTTAGGGCTCTATTGGGAGAAAGTTTATTTTCGTTTCTTTCTTAGTTCACCCCTTTTTTTATTACACCTATTGTCCATTTTAATTGTATATCCTTAGCGATTTCGGCTGTGCGAGTTTTATGAATATTACTGCATAAAAAGATGTCACTTTGGTTATTTTCATTTCGTGGAACAGAGAAATAAATGTCAATGTCAAAAAATAACCGTCACTGTTTGCTTTAAAAGTTGTTTATCTCCACCGAATTAATTAAAAATATCAACATAACAGTGGAAATATAATAAATACTATTTATAATACTATGTCCTTATATCGACCGGAACCTGCCTGGCAGCGGGAAAATAATTCAACTACAAAAAATATAGTTACAGGCGACCCATTAGCTGGTAAGATCAATTATTTGATCTGTTGTTTACAAAGCATTTGCATCTAATAAAACTTCGAACTATTTCACAGCTATTTACAACGAAGGGACGTGGCGGCTGAGTAAAGTGTCGCCGTTGTACAATTTACAATATGGCACAGTGAAACTAAAGCAGTATGCGTCTAAAATTCGACAAGCTCTTGTGAGTGCAGTAGCAGCTAATTCGTCAACAAAGTATGTCGTACAAATCGAAGAACGAGCTAATTTAAAGTATTGTGAAGATGATGCTAGTGCTTTATTTGTAAGTAGGCTTTTCTACATAGTACCTAATTAATATATAACGCATTACAGGTCACTTATTTATAAATAAGGTGATCAAATTCACATTCTGTAACTCCACTTAATCAGCCCACAATGTTGCTTTACCACTTATTTTTCTGGCACTGACATTGGATTTGAAACAATCATCCATCTTACATCTGGTTACTTACTAGAAATAAGTAAAAACAAATCTTTTTCTTTCAGATAACAGTACTTTCATCAACCCAGGACAAAAATGGTAAAAGTAAGATATCCTATGCAGCCATGCTCCTGTCCTGGGGCATCAGTATCACAGTCAACCAAGCCACTCATCTGCCATACATGTTGGAAAGAGGTGAACAAAGGATTGGCACCGCTGTCAAGGCAACTTTACAGACTATATTTGACTGTCAAATTAAACAATTTTGTTTTACACAGGTATGTGCAGTATTTTGAGTAAAACTCAACTCGATAAAATATAACTTTATTAATTAGGGTTCTAAATATATAGTCATGTGTGTCGATTCTAAAATGTTCATCCAGCACCGCTTGGGCAGTTGGCCTTGCCTTGGTGGCTTGGTTTATATTTCTATCTTTACGATGCTTAATTATTAGAGATGCGCTGAATAGTGGTTTCACCGAATAACCAAATAATATTAGGTTAAGTTTTTACCAAACCGAATATACTGCCAGATAATTCGGTTCCCCTTTCCATGGTTTAGCTTTTGTCAGATAGAGCTGAAAGCTTGGATTTCTTGCATCTACCGCTGCTTGATTCAGCAGTCAATCGCTTAACCACTGTGCCAACCGTGCCGTCAAAATTTTCAGATTATAAATATTAAATATTAATTACAAATATTCTTGATTTATCTACATTTAAATTTATTAGTGCCATAGTTGAGTAAACAAGATAGTTCATTCATTATGCATAAGTAAACCTTTCCTATTACAATATAATTGTAATTTGCTCGTGGGATTATTGCAATTAAAAATTACTGGTCTTTTAGGATACCTTGATTTTATATAACTAACGAGTATTAATGCTGGGTTGTATTTGATTACCTATGTTTAATTAAGTATATCTTTGTTTGAGTACCTTACAATAAATGATTTCTAATAAATATGATTGTTAGAATATGGGATTCCTTTAATTTATTTTGCCCTAAAGGCTGATTTACAATGATCAATTAAACCGAATTAATTTCGGCATTTCAACCGAATGATTCGGCAAAATACGAATACCTCAAATTCTGCCGAATATAAAACGAATATTCGGCGCATCTCTATTAATTATTAATTATTTATGTTTAGTTTTACACAAACTTTTACTTCTAGTTTGCTTAACTATTTTCTATCCTAGAGCTCATTCCAAACTGAAATCACATTTCTTAACAGTCGACAAATAACATTACAATAATTGTTGTTTAATTTCCAGCAACAATTACTGTACTTTGGTTTCAACTTTGTGGAGAATGACTCATCCCGCAACACGGATCCCTTTACACTAATGTACCGGACACCACAAGTTGATCACAAGGATAAGTTGAACTTATCCTTTGAAGTTGGAGACATACAGATTATATGGAATGGGTATGTAAAAATCAAAATGTATAGTTTAAAAAACCTGCAATAGGTAATGTGCATCTGGCCTGAAGGTACTTTTTTTAAATCCTTGGGTAACAAATTGAGACTTATAGGGAAAATTTGTTAAAAATAGTAGAAACTTGAAGCAAAGGTTAGGCAGCTTAGTTTTACAACCTGGGTTGTCTCAATGCTGGTCAAAGGCTACTCCACAGAGCATGGAGGCAGCTCGGGCAGCGGTCGCTACTACAGGCGGCACTGTCACCACTTATAGTGAGCAGTGTCCCGTGAATGCCTGTGATGGTCTCCGCCACCAGGCGTCGGCTGTTCTTGTCCAGGCGTAATAAACGAATTTTATTAGTGCCGCCGTCTCTAGACGTTGCGGTGTGGCGTCCTGTGCTCTGTGGTGTTTTAATTCTTAATTAGTTACTACTTTTTTGTTCTGTCACATTTTCTGGCAAATCTCACAGTTTCGTTCGGCTACTACAAACGGCAAAGTATTAAAATGTTTTAATTCTCATTTCAGAATCAAAGACGACGAAGCCAAGAAATCAGACATGGTAACATTAGCATACCAAATGCTACAGAATCAAATATTTGAAATGATCTTGTTAGATATTACTGTGTTCGACTTGTGTGAAGTGACTCTGCCCAGAGCAGAAGTCAAGAGCAGCGGTGTGGTGAAAATGAAGACTCCAGAAATCGTCAATTGTGTGTTTACAGTGCTCAATGAAATAAACCATATTTACTCTGATCAGGATTCGAGCAATGCCTCAGATACGTAGCAGTATTAAATGTTATTTGTGTCCAATTTGTGTCATGTTTTCACTTACTCAATACTCTATTTATTATAGCATTAGAAAAATAACGACAGTTATTGTGTAATATTGTTAAAGTTACTGCATTTTACAGTTATTTTGTTAATGTAAATAGATTACTACTATATAGCTTTGTATTTATATTAAAATAACTGAGTTAACCATAAACCGGAGTAACTGTTATTTTTCTAATTTTATAATACATGAAGTATAGGGTATAAATAAAAAACAATAATATTGTTTTTCAACATTTACTCTCATGAATTACACCTTACAAATGTGTCTGCATATTGTAACCTTACAAAATATTATATCATTACAATGTGCTAAACTTAAAAATAACCTATTTTGTAATCATGTCTCTCAGTACCTTGCAAGCAGTCCTTTTTTAAGAATTACAATTTCAACACTTCAAAACCATTCCAAAATGGGTATCTTGTGCATAACTATTAAACTATGCCACCACCTAAAAGCATACTTGGTATTTTTGATCTAAACAGCTGACAAATTGGTCTCCATTCTTCGATGCAAGGTATAGAAGGTACCAGAAATCAATCACAATTAGATGAATTTAAAACTATATATAAGTGTACACCTCAATTCACTTAACAGGATTACATTTTCCAATTTGTACAGATGAATCTTCATAAATTAAAATGTTGACATAAATAATAAAAATATTTTCCATTTTCACTAATATTCCAATATATTATGTAAACCTAAATATATAATGTATGTACCTGTTAGACAATCATTGTAGCTTGAGCTACAAAATATAATACAAGTATGTAAATGTTTCGACGCATACTAACATTCAGTCGCATCCAAATGACGATAAGACATATTTTCACACTCCCCAGACAATGTCCTATATTGATGCAGAATTTCAGCCATCCAGTAGTAACAATCCATTAAAAACCTTTGACATAGTACCAATATAGGTGATTGTGTAGAAGAGGCAGCATTTACATGGATGCCTCATAGAAATACCACATTCTGCCAACACGACAACCATGACAATGAAGATATACAACATATAAATACGATCTTTAAATAAATGCCAGATTACGAGATATTTGTGAAAGTTTTATGACATTTGCAAATAAGATATACACAGAGTTTACATACACACAAAATTACATAAGAGGCTTAATTGATGGATCTATTTAATTATTATGTATTACATAAGACTATTTAATTTCTCACATCTGGTCCATTAGGCGTAACCGTTATCTGACATCTGTACTCGCTCGAATAAAACTTACGTTTACAGTATTATAGAATAGATGCCTATTTATGTATGAGATTAGCTTTACTTGCCACCAAGTCTAGGGGACCTAACAGTTATCGCAAAAGGGAATGAGAAACGAGATGACTGCTAGAATTTGATCTGCCTGTAATGTTGTTCATTTACACCAAGGATCTATCTGATTTGTCTTAGTAATGATGGCATTATTTTAAGGTAATTGAATATTTCTACTAAGTATAGATGTGCCTTAGCGGCGTATTATATTATAACGTGTGTCAGACGCAAGCTATTCTGTAGCATATATAAAATAATTCTATGAATCCGGCATGCAGTAAGTTTCGTACCAATGTTCGTTGCACACAGCTGCACCTCCTCCTGGAAAAACACAAAAAAACATTAAGCTCTGCCCCAGTGGAGTTATGAAGAACATCAGCTAGTTAAAGGCCCTCTTTAATAACACCATACTATCAAACATTGACGTATGTTGTTGTTTTGCCTCCTCTCGCCACTCCCATATGTGGGCGAGGTGTTGTTGTGTACCCTTGCGATTACATTTTTGTTTTCCCCACTTGACATAAATCTGAATGATTCTGAGTAGGCAATTGAGAACACATTATTAACATAGATAACGAATATTATTCACGTTCATGTCTAGTTTATGTTCCCAATGGCCTATTGGACCGAAATCCGTGTAAAAGGAATCATGGTCACTAACCCAATGATTACCAGTACAGCTGTACAGTTGTTGTTGACTTATTCATCACAACATAAAGTTTACATTCAAACTACCTACTAAAACTAGCTCTTGTAATAAAACAAAATACGAATCAGCAAAACTTGTGAAAGAAATGAAGGAGTTTTTGCAAATTGTCTTTTAATTTACTTTAAGCCCCGGTGCGATTTAATTGCCAGTGGCATGCAATAAGTTGAAGCGACAGTAAAAGTTGCATCGTCTAAACGCTGCAAGTCAGTCGCTTGCGTCATATAAATGCCTATATTTTTAAATCGGAAAGGTTCTTAAACACCCAAAAGGATTAAAAAGAAGATAATCTGTAATGTGTTACCTCTTCAGCCCGATCTAAAGGGCAGCGATCCCTCCTCAGTGTGTGCAGTGCAGTACCTAACAGCAGCCCCCCCCGGCCGCCCCGCCCGCGCCCGCGCCCCCCGCGCCGCTCGCGCCGCCCGCCGTCGAGTGCTGGGGACCGATCTTGATGCCGTTCGCCTGTGGGATAAACAACAAAGTAAGTATGTTGCCCAAAGTTTTTGCCCTGAGACTTAAATAAAGCATGACGTGGAGGTTTCCATTTCCCAACCCCAAAAAGAAGCGAATTTAAAATGTGAAATTATTTTCCAGTCATGTCAGTTTTCATCGTAGGGTAGGTCAAGCTACCCGAAACTGTCAAATTTTCCCAATCAACCTTGAACCTTAATGCTTTAGCGATAAAGTTGAAAATCTATTAAAGAAATTTGACAGATTATAGTAGCTTGATATGCTGGCGTCTGTACATACATCAAATTCTTCCCATGGGGGTACGCAGAAACTAAGACAGAAGGCCACCTACTACGACCCTTACATACCTACTCCTTTTGCTTTGTTTAGGCCAGGCAGAGGAGTAATTAATTTCCTTATACCAGAAAAGAGTGAGCTCGTATAACTGCGACCATGAACGACGTAGATAATTACTAGGTACGTGCTTTAAGTCCAACTGACAGTTTCTACGTGATAAACAAATATTAATGAGGTGTTGTTAGGCAGTTGGCAGTATGCTGCTAATTGCTCATCCCGATTAAAATAATATTAGAAAACTGTTGAGGCATAGGGTAGACCTTTTTGGGCGCAGTCTTAGTTTTAATATCAAGTGAATTCAAATCACTCTTTTAAGAAGTTTCAAGAACTGCTGGGTAACTGCGTAACTCATTAATAGTAGGAATGGCTTTCATTTTGACAAGTCAACAACATTCATTGGGTTATTTACGTTGCTGAGCAGACTCATTTTTAGAACATATACATCAATGGATTAGTAATATCCTTCGAAATGATTAAGATTACGGTTGATAGTGTGTTACGCGATTAGGGTGCTGCCTGCAGAACAAAAAACTGCCGACAACCGATACCCCTATGTAATTCAACGTCAAATTATCTTCAACGACTATCGATTAGCAGATAAGCTCGCACAACTCACCTCGTTGTTGATATCGAATACTCCTTCCTGTATTTTCTCGTAGATCTCTTTGGCAGTGTTGATGAACGCCTCTTCAACGTTGGCCGCAGTCTTGGCTGAGGTCTCCATGAAGACCAGGCCGTGTTCACGGGCGAAGGCCTCACCTTCCTCCTTCTTGACTTCACGTCGGGATTCCAAGTCACTGGAAGTTTAGGGTTGTATGGAATGTTATACTGACATGGATTTGTTGGGCTTGGCTTTGTAACTTCATGATAAAAACAGATTACTGATGTTGGGTTAAACTCAAACCTATTGATCACCCTTGTCGGATTAATACGACAAATGTTTTCGTGCCCGTTTAATTAAATGATAGCCCTTTTCCTGTGGCTTTGACGTTTAAAAGTGCCTTTTATGTGCCTATTTGAAATAAATTATTTGACTTTAACATTAGAGAAAGCGTTACCACCAAATTAAGGGCGCCCCGAGAATAATGGTCACTTCAGAGAACAATAAAGTGCTTTTCCAATGGGAAAAGTCGTAAAACGGTTAAACTAACGGCCTAACTTATGTTACGAGTACATCACAGCTTAGTCACAAAAGATAACGGGAATGCGAACACAATACACTTTGACACAATCATCTTTTGTGAATATTACAATTTCAGGTTGATTTTAATACCTGTATTTATATTACGGTCTTTTACAGGAAAACATTATTGTTATAGGTTAGAAAGAACCGAGTAGGTAATCTACAGATATATATATATTTTTTTTAATTTCTCATTTCGAGCCCTTGTTGATTGAATTTGAACGGAAAGTTTTTGTTCAGCCTATTGGAGGTAGCAGCATGTTTGACAGCTACCTATATAAAAAAATTATGAGATCATGCATCACTGTTTGATTACTCAAGTAAAACTAGTGTTGTCTTTCTGGAACGAAAATCAACACAAAAATTAGCTAACAAACTGTCAAACGCAAGCTGTGCTCGGTTGACTGAATTATCAATAGCCAATCAGCTCTAATCACTTGCCATGAATTTAATTTTGACAAGTCGCTGATTTTCGTTCCTAAAAAACCGGATGCCTGATGCACCGTCAGCTAGTAGGTACGTATACACATAGCAAAGTTTATGTATAAAGGGGAGCCTTTATACATAAACTTTGCTTACAGTTAAGTAGTGGCTGGTGACTGTTTAACCATACATTTTTGACGTTTACACATCACTAAAATTTAATCACCGTTTATTAATAAACCCCTCGTTGTTAAAGAATCTGAAAGTTGGAAGGACGTCTGACTGCTGAGAAAAGTGAAAAACTCACAAAATAAAGTAATCTGTCTCACCTCTTGTTACCAATCAACATGATGACCATGTTGGAGTTGGAGTGCTGACGTGCGTCTTCAAGCCAAGTGGTTAAGTGGTTGAATGTGTCCCGTCGGGTTATGTCGTACACTAGCAGTGCGCCCGCCGCGCCCCTGTAGTATGATCGCGTGATTGATCTGCAAAGAAAAGCATTTTGTTGCATTAAGTATGCCTTACGCATCCTAGAAGGCGACGGCTACAGATGGTATGGAAAAAAAATCAAAAGTCATTTATGCAAATTAGGCTGAAAATCAGCACGAACGTCAAAATTACAAAAGACAGTCCCCCAAAACCGCCCTTCACCATTTCCTAGTCTTTCGCTGGGAAGAAGAAGTGGCGAACAAACTCCCCAGCAGCACAGCTGTCTGTTCAGTTAGAAAATACTTGATTGTATACAATACTAGGTATGCAAAGTAATTAACATTGCAAGACACAAAACATTAAATTAAATTATTTGCCGTATGTCAGCTAGCCACGCCAATATACCCATACCTACAAATTGAAGAAAATCACAAGCAGCGCCGACCTCTAATTATAACGCGTATCATATTATCGAAAAAGTCATATACTTAACCGTTTACTTTGTGAAGATTTTAATGAAATTTTGTTGTACTATTCATAAGACTCAATGTAGTAGATCCAATCAGCATTAAAAGTTTATTTACTCTAAGTATACTAAGACCTGCATGAAATACCTACGAATATATAATCTAAAATCAAGGTCAATAGAAACAATGAACATGTATGAACAGTAAGTTAACTAGCAGCTGATAATAAACTGATATGTGTTTCGGCAGTTAGATTATGGACCAGTTCAAATTGTAACCAACTAACTGAATTAATGACTACCTACTACATTCTGTGGCGAGATGGGCAGTCGACATTGTTTCCATCGCGGGCAAAACCTGGATGAGGCTGGCACAGGAGAGTGGGGATTGGCGCAAGAAAGTTTGGAAGTCCTATACGTAGCAGTGGGTGAAGTCGGGCTTTGGGTGATGATGATGACATTCTGGGGTGCCTGAATAAGCAGTTGTGTAAAATTAACTAAAAAATACTGACTGCCTCATTGGTCTAGTGGTCGCGAGCATAAGGTCCTAGGTTGGATTCCCGGGTTGGGCAGTGTTATTGAGCTTTTCCATCAGGAAATTGCAGCCTGGAGTCTGAATTTGTGTCTGGTACATGGCAATGGGCGTGCCCTCTATTACATGGGACTTTAACATGGCGAAATGTGTGAGTCTACACCTACACACGACTACCTAACCGTCGGGGATTACAGGCTTCGATCAATAATAGTACTAGATTAAGGATCACGAAGAAAAATCAGTCGCTCAAGTGGCCACGTTTGCACACACGTGAACATCTACATTTCTTAGAAAAAAGTTTAATAATACTAACAACTTCAGTTTATTATAAACCTTAATACTTAAACATAAAGTTTAATTACCATTGCAAAATATATTTAAAATGTCGTAAATTTTCAGTCATTTTTTCTAAAATGAAACTTAAAGTCTAAGTAATAAGGTTAAAAACATACTAATTTGAAATAAGACCACAAAAGTACTTGTGGTCTTATTTTTCGGGCCGTTTTTGAAGCGCTTATAGGGAATCTAGTACTATTATTGATCGAAGATTACAGGCGTGATGTTTATGCTCCGAAGAACACATTTTTCTTTCCTATGTGCAGCAGCTAATGTTTAAAACAATTAACAAAATATGGGTGAAAATCAGTAGGTATTATAGTGTTTGTTTTGTAAAAAAAAATATTATAGTATTAGTCTGTTATATTGTGTTGCTGCAACCAAAACGAGTAGTCAAATATGTAAATTATAAATCATTATAATCTCTGGACAAATTTCTATCTAGATAATTAAAAGCCAAAACACCTTATTTCACACCTAGTTAAGCATGAAATTCGTTATAATTACATTTATAACATTCTCGATTACAAACACTGGAAATTAAATAGCATAAAATCTAGGTTAACAGTACAATAGATTGGAGTTAAGTTATTCTTATTTTTTTTGTTAAAGTTGCTCAATCGTTTGTTAAGTGAAGCCTGTGATTTTGTATGTAGGTATTTGTGTCTGAAACTCTGAACATATGACTGATTCATGTGTTATCAGTACTCACCTAAGCTGACTCATGAAATGATACAAAGGTATTACAATCAGTATTACAATTTAATTGTTTTATTAATTTGACTTATGATCCTATTCGATGATCGTAACTGAAGAATAGGATCAGGCGCTGACTCCTGACATACAAGTACACCTAGTTTAGGAGTCACAGGCTTCAAACATGTTTCTGTAACCTATAATGTCAATAAAAAAATATTATTATTATTTCCTTTAATACTTACAAAGTACATTATTAAATATTTTTATAAACAAAAAGATAAAAAAAACATTTAAAAATATTAAAAATAGTAGCCCACCGGTATCGGGAACAGCGTCCAAGCTACCGACGGTCAGGGTTCCAGAGAGAGGAACTTCCTGACAATGCGAGCCGTGTCCAGAAGTACCGCTTTCTGAATCAAGCCCTTGATCCAGCTGCCCAACGAGAGCCTCCTCAGGTGTTGGTCGAGGCTCTTGGCTATTAACCCATTGGCTGTCACGACTATCGGCACAATGATTGCTGAGTCCGCATGCCACATCTCTCGAGCTCGACAACCTCGCGAGCCAAGTCAAGATACTTGATTTGTTTATCTTTCTCGGCTTTCACGAGGTTCTCATCATGCGGGACGGTTATGTCAACAATCATTGCGCGCAGCTCTGGTCGATCCACCAGCACTATATCAGGCTTATTGGCAACAAAGGTCCTGTCAGTGATGATGGATTGAACCCAGTACAATGTGATATTTCCATTTTTGAGAACTGGTTCGGGCACATACCTGTAGTACGGCACCTCAGATTCCACATTATTATTATGTTGTTTATTTATTTCGTTTTCTTATTTTGTTACATTTTTAAATATTAGTATAAAAAAAAACATTTAAAAATATAAAAAACTTGAGAGGTGTCAAGGGACACCCGGATGGAACGAAGTTCAAAGAGAGAGAGATAGATAGACAGAGAAACAAGCGCTCGCCGCACGGCTTATTAGCAAAAAGTGTCGTTCCAACTTTTGGTCTTAATTTTTTTCCGTCTAGCCCCCTTTCGCAACGTGCGATAAGGAACTTCGTTCCAAAAATAGCGATCCACCGGTGTCGGGAGCAGGGTCCAAGCTACCGGTGGTTAGGGCTCCAGAGACAGGAACCTCCTCACAATGCGAGCCGTATCGAGGAGTACTGCCTTTTGAATCAGGCCCTTAATCCAACCGCCTAACGAGAGCCTCGATAGATGTTGATCAAGGCTTTCGGCCATCAGGCCATTGGCAGATACAACAATCGGCACAATGATAGCCGAGCTAATTATTATTATTATTAACTGAAGAAATCAGGATGAATAAAAACAATGTGTTAAGTACCTACTTAACACATTGTTTTTATTCATCCTGATTTTCAGCCTACAGCAGTCCACTGTTGGACATAGGCTTCTCCAATTACACATGCCGTTCAGCTTGATTCTTGGCAACTCTCATCCAGCCGCTACCAGCCACCTTGCGGAGATCGTCCTATATGGCCGGCCCATTGCCACTTCAGCTTGCTTATTCTGTGAGCTATGTCGACATCTTTGGTTGGCATGTTTTTATAAGATCGTTTAATAATATTGCTACTTAAAGCTATTATTATTTCTTAATAGAAGCCTGGAGTCTTGATTTGGACCCTTTTGATGGGGGCTTGCTACCTATTATATGAAATTTAAACATAACTGGGGGCCTACTCCGAAGTGCAAAGTGCGAATGTTCGGATCGGACCGACACATGGCTGAACCGAATAATATTGAAAAATGCGAAAAAAGTTCGGAACGGCTCAGTTGGATCGGGACCATAGTCAATATTCGAAAGAGTGTAGGAGTGTAGGATCGGAACCGCCCGAACCAAATAGTAACTACGTAGCAGGAAACGGCCGAACATTCGGCAGATACTACTTCGGAGTAGACCCCCAGGTGGCATGTGGGTACTAATATTAAATGATAAATGATTTTATTTTGTAAGTAGGTTTGTACAAACACTTTTACACGTCAGTAATATTTTTTTAAATTAGATGTGGTTGGTTATTGTACATATTGTACTATTGCCTACACTTTTAATAGTAGTATTGGTGATTATACTAATTACGATGCTTATAGGTAATCCTGTTAAAATAAACAGTAGTTGTAATGACAGAACTAAAACATAACAGTCCGAAGAGACAATTCAAAACATTTTCAGGTCGAACACAATTGTTTAATGAATGAGGATGAATAATAATTAAAACTGAATGCTGAAAGGTCAGCTGTTTAGTGCCCATAATACTATGAAATCAAAGAGTACTTTGTCATTTATTTTCATCTTCCATCTTATCTCTTCACCACCCTTGGTTGACTGGTACAGAATGCCTAGGGCATTAAATCCGCCTTTGTACCTTATTATTACCAATAAGATTCTTACCTGAAAGCTTCCTGTCCAGCAGTATCCCATATCTGCAGTTTGATCTGCTTGCCATCAATGGTGATCATCCGAGCACCAAACTCGACACCAATTGTGAGATCGTGAACAGGCTGGAATCTTTTGTCGGTGAACTGGAGTAGTAAGCATGACTTGCCTACACCTGTGAACAATTTACAAACCTTAGATATCTAGAACTGGAATCATAAACATAGATGTTTTGATAAAAGCCTCTTGTGTGGATCATTTTACATCTAAGTATAAAATCACAATGTTTTCTTACATCAGATGTTGAATTTTTGTTTTCTTTGTTATGTTTTAAATAAATAAATAAATTAGCTGAAATATCAAGTTACTATGCTCATAAAACAAGCCCTGTTTAAAATAAAGTAGGTATCTATTACAATGTCACAATGTGGGCTCATAAAATGAAATCAAACAAAGGAAAACAGGTGATGTCTACATAAACAAATCATTAACATGACCAACATGAGCTTTGCACCCTTATCTCTTACATTAATCAGTCAATATTCAGACAACAATGTTCTTCAAATGAATAAGCTATGTACCCAGCATTTAATGAGAATTATTTTGGAAAGATTTAGTTATTCTAATAGACAAGTTTTTGTAGATGAAATCTGTACTACAAACAAACAAAGAAAGTCCTTGAAATAGCCTCAAAACAACAGAGATCTAAACACATGTTGGCATCACCATAATGATCCTTAATTAT
The DNA here is from genome assembly GCA_945859715.1 of Apamea sordens. NCBI lineage: Eukaryota > Metazoa > Arthropoda > Insecta > Lepidoptera > Noctuidae > Apamea > Apamea sordens. Next base: position 8,657,352 of record OX244002.1, read on the forward strand.
TTATTTACTTACAGTACAATGAACATGAACTGCACAATTTCCAATGATATGCGCATTAGAGACCTTACTTGACGTAGTTACGAGACGGCGTAGGCGGAAAAATAGTCTATCACAAAATATTACTATTCACAACAATGAGATATCGATCGATCTTGCATGGATGACTGAATGCAACTTTAATTTCAACATCCTTATCACAAAAACAGCATAATTACACTGCACAGTAACAGAAAACGTCTAAATAAAATATCAGGAAATAAAATCAATACCTGTGTCGCCGATGATGATGTATTTGAACAAGTAGGCGTATGCCATCTTCTCTGCAGGTCTTCGTAACTATTGGAAATTACAATCGACAACGATGGTAAACAAAGGTTTAAGGGGCGAATTTATTATACTACAAATAAGACGCAATTTTTAGAAATCTCACAGGTTGAATCAATTTGTCATTGTGAAATGTATGAAAGAAAATTTGACAATCTTAGCCTATTCTCTAAAGGTTGTTACATACAATCACAAATACAATTGCCGTATACTGACATTTATCATTTTTATGATTTTATTTCAGTATATTTTATTGTAATTCTGTCTTGTGCATATTTCTCTCTATGATTGAAAAAAGTGTAAAGTAGTCAATATTAACGTATAATTAGTTTAGTAAAGAACGTTTATTCTTCAAATAAAATTAATGTTAACAATGTATCATGTGTTTTTAGCTTTATATCCATAAACAATGTCACTGATAATGTAGACCAGACCACTGACAAGAAGACAAACATAGAGTTCCTAGTGTTACCATACATACTTCTACCGACTTCAAAAAAGGAGGAGGTTGTGTATACGGCGAATATCATTTATTTAAATTATTTTATTGAAGTCCTCCAAGAAATTAAAGATACAGTACACATAAAAAATCCCAATTTATAGAGATTAAGATTAGTCTAAACTAGTAGTACAGTTATCGACTAATTTAAATTACTTATAACTAAAATACAAACTCTATACTTTATCAGTACTATAGGAAAATAAAATAAACAAATGGGACGTAATAAGAAAATTTCGGCACCCCATCTCGGATATTTCGAATTTACTTTTGATCATTCAAACAATAAATCTGCCTAGCCTTTTCCCAACTATGGTGGGGTCGGCAACCAGTCTAATCAATAGAATAGTTAGATACCAGTATTTTAGATGGAGTGACTGCTTATCTGACTTCCACAACCTAGTTACTGGTTATCATGAACGGTTACATAATCATTATAGAAATGGGCTTTAACGACAACCATAAAGATCTTGATAATATATACGTACGATTTACATGGGACTTAGATATAACTGGCAAAATGTGGGTGTAGTACATACAGGTGCACCTCTGCCTAAGCCTTCGAGAATTACTGGTGTGTTTGTTTTATGTGAGTTATGGTATGTTATGTCGATTTGAACTGAGTAATCATTGTACCGTCTATGCCTAGTTGAGCTAGTTTGTTTCAGTGGCGGACTAAGCTTGTCGGGGACCCGGGGCGGTAAAACAAAATGAGGGCCACTCGAGGACTCGTCTCCTCCACTGACCTTCGGTCCTTCGACAAATATGGCTAGCCCACTGCCACTTCAGTTTGCTTACTCTGCACGCTATGTCGGTAACTCCAGTTCTTTTCTGGATAATTTCATTCCTGATTTTATCCTTCAAAGAGACTCCGAGCATAGCTCGCTCCATAGCGCGCTGAGCCACCTTGAATTTGTGGACCAGCCCGACCGTCAGTGTCCACGTTTCGGTGCCATATGTCATAACGGGGAGGACGCTCTGGTTGAAGACCTTAGTCTTCAAACAGTGTGGGATAGGCGACGAGAAGATTTGACGGAGTTTTTCAAATGCTGCCCAAACCTACTGAATCCTACTGTCGGCTTCTTTCTCAATGTTGTGTCTACCGAGCTGGATGATTTGCCCCAGGTGTCTACCTGGGGCAAATAATCCATAATCGTTCACAACTTCGAGAAGCGACCCTTCGATGTGGATTGGACTCGGCAAGACGTGCGAATTGTACAGACGCCAGCACCTCAAGCTACTACAATCTGTCAGATTTCTTTAATAGATTTTCGACTTTATTGCTAAAGTATTAGGTTCAATGTTGATTGGGAAAATCTGACAGTTTCGGGTAGGTTGACCTGCTGGCGTCCGTACATGACTTTCGTCTTGTCCAAATTCATGCTGAGGCCAACCCACCGACAGGCTCCTTTAAGGCCGTGCAGCATTTGGTCTAGCTGTTCCAGCTTCTCCACCATTATGACGACGCCATCGGCAAATCGAAGATATTATTATGAAATGTACTCGCCGTTCACGTTGATACCCTGTCCAGTCCAGTCCAGCGTCTTGAAGACGTCTTCCAACGTATTTGTAATCAGTTTTGGGGATATTACATCCCCCTGTCTCACCCCCCTGAGCAGTTGGATGGGGCTGGTTTTCTGGTCCTGGATCTAGACATTCATCGTGGTAGTGTCAAACAAACATCTCAACGCTTCGATGTAGCGCCAGTGAATTCGACATCGTTGCAGAGAGGCTAGAACTGCCTATATTTCGATGGAGTCGAAGGCTTTCTTGTAGTCCACAAATGCCATACACAGCGTCTGATTGTACTCCTCGGTCTTCTGTACAATTTGCCGATATGGCGATGCTACTTCTTTGGCCAAGAAACAGGCCAGCCCTCTCGTCACATGAAGAGTCGACTAACCGCTTGGAGATATCTCGAAACACCAAGTGGGCAATCGGACCCTATGGCCCTACGGCCATGGGGAGTAAGCTCTGTAAATCTAACCTCCTTCGAAAGTAAATCCATGTTTAACTGTACAAATTAAACAAGCTCAAAGCAGCAAGTAAAAGTAGTTTTATTGATATAAACACTATCTCAAACAATTTGGCGACCGTGACCGATGTTCGAGACGTTTGGGCAACCGACTCGGACATAAAACTCCCACTCAGGTGGAATTTATTTTCCCGTTTGAGGTTTTCTGCACCAGCAGCAGCCGCTCAAGTACAACCCACCGTGCTAGGAAGATGGGATGGCGCAAAGGTGTCGACACATGTTGCATCCCACACCAAAGGTCTGCCTAACTTCTAGGGCATTATTGTCATTCCATCATCTCTTCCCATCGTCGCGTGGAATGATTAAACAGTACTTCATAAGGTTTGGGGCCCCCAGTGGACCTTGTAGTCACTTTGTTATTTTTATTGAAATCAGTTGTTTTTTTTTTTGTTTAAAGTTTTTATTTTTTACTGACCACCACAGATAACCTTTTTAAGAAATCTCAGAAACATCACATCACTTTCAATTTTGTTGTTTTACTCGATTCTCGTCAAATTGAACTAAACCAACTGTCAATGCTGTCAGATGTCAAATTAGGATTTTGATCAGAATATTGCGAATTGGTTTGTTATTATTTCCTTTTACAGGTTGTGCCCTATAAATCCAGTGTTTTATCGTTTCGCCTCAATATTTGTTCCCTTTACGATTCAACTTTAGTTTAGTCTCTTCTTTAACACCTCCATTCGAATCAACAAGCCGTTGGTAACCTTAAAAAATTAAGTGAACAATGCCGACTTCTACGATGTATTTGTAATCATGGATTCTTCTAAAGATTCTTCGTCTATGAGGAATTCTGTAAAACTCGATGGCGAGGGTGAAAAAAATAGCAACTACAAGAGTACTCCTACTCAGTCAGGGCAAAGAGATAACGCTGAAAATCTATTTACATCGACCTCTAGTCCAAGCTCGAGCTTTGTTCCCTTGAATGGACCTCGGGCGAATCACATGAATTCATTACCTAGCAATGAATCAGACCCTCAAAATAGCCGGTGTAGCGAAAATAATCCTGAAAGTAATAAAAACCTAAATAGTTCTACCCAATCACAAAAGTGTAATAACAAAGTGACTAATTCGAATGCCGAAGTAATGGATGTTGCGGTTGCGGGCAGCAGCAGGACTGTACCCACAGTATATGACAATGGTACAGAGTCCAATCAGGATAAGCAGACATGTCAGAGACACAAGGTGTGCTTGGACAAGACGGGAAGTAGCAGCCTTCCCTCAACAAGTGGCACAAGCAGAACTAGTGAGAACCCAGAGACTAGCTCTTTCAGGGAGAACAGGAAGAGGCCATCAAGTCTGAAGCTCAACAGGCCTAACTTAGGGGATGACAGTTCCAGTGATACTGGCAATGATGACTATTCTTTGGGCTCAGAAGATGGGTGCATCTACACATATAGGGGTGGTGAACATTTGGCTGACTTACCAAGCTCATTCTTTAGTCTTGACATGGGTTTACCTTTAGATAAGCATCTTCCTATGCCCAACTATGTAGGGCCACAGCAGGGTGCTGCTGGAGGCAGAGAGCAAGCTTCTAGGGCATCCAGTCCTGACATGGATTTTTTGGAAATGGACTTTGATCCTGGACCGTCATGCGAAGTGGATACTGGAGATGAATCATCTCCTGATGCTGATATGGAAGCTGTAAATAACATGCCTGAAGAGATAGAGCCTGTATTGGTGAGGGGGACGACTCCAGAATATGTTCCTCCTCCGGTTAGGTACGTCCCTGTGAGTGTACCTGTTGCAGCTATAGCTTCAGGATCTGGTTCACATGGAGATGTTGATCTATATTCATATAGTGTGCCATCAACAAGCCGAGGGGGCCCTACGGGTCATGGGGATGCTGCAGAGGGCAGCAGCACTGGTAGCGCCCATAATTATGTGGACCAGAACTTTAGTTATGGTCCATACATCACTCATGTGAACTCGAGGGGTGAGCAACTAGTTGTCAGGAGAACAATGTCACATGGACCCATCATTTATCCTGGCAGTCTGCATTTCTCTAGTGGAGAATTGGTGTCACCATCGGAGATATTGATTTGTAAGTTGATCCGTTTATTTCTTTTTTTTTGTTGCAGATAATGTCCCACTGCTGCCCTACTCTCTTTATATTGACAATAATTAAATATACATACTGGCGATTAGTTTATCGCATTAAGAGCTGATTTTTCCATCACCAGATAACTTTTATTCAAGGAATAAAATTGACGTTTGACAGTTTCTGTATGTAATAACTGTCAACATTTCAAAATTATTCCTCAAATAAAGTTATCAGATGATTGAAAAATCAGCCCTAAATAGTACAGTCGTTATTACAAACTGTTGCAATAATGTTACTATAATTGGAAAATAAATGTTTTCAAACAAAATAAATTGCATCAAAATTGGCATAAAATACCTTTGATAAGATGACTAGACGCATAGGGCGATGGTATCAACAATTTAGCTTTATGGGATTGTTATCAAATAATCACAAATTAAGTTTAATGTTGTTAAATACTAAAATGAAAATAAAAGTTCCCACGGCTAGAATGTTAATTGTTATTTACCACTGAATGTTAATTGTTGTTTTGTTTGTTTTTTTGTTTTATGTTATTGTTATTTAACCTAATCTCCACACTGCATAATTGAAAGTATTTTTAGTGTCTCTAAATTAAAAAAGTTACAAAAAAGCTTTTAAATAAAAAAATCAAAGTTGAGCCTGAACGGTGTCATAAGTATCTTTTTACTGCCTTGAACATATTTAGTGTGTCCTTCTTCCCCTACAATGATACAATAAATTAATTTCTTAGTTTTTGTTGTCAAAAGTTTCTTTTGTTTCCGTTTTTATTTTCTTGTGTGTGTTATTATATGATAATATGATACACTATTACACGTCAATCATATTTTAATAACTAGATGAGGTTGGTGTTTCCTATAATATATATCTGACTACTCTGAGAAGAAAGGCCAAAACAAACTCAGAGGTCAGAGTCTCTTTAAACTCCAGACATAACCTTGGTCAGATAATGTAAAGACCATGTAGATTGATGTCTGAAATGGTCTTTTCAGAAAAGAACCACACAGATTGAGTGGACCTGTCCAGTCAGTGCACGCATTTGTCAGTAATCATGCAGCTCAACTCAAAACTTAAGGAGCTCAACAATTCGACAAACAATACCAAAGAAGTTATGAAATTGTTAGTCCAAATGGCAGGGACCAGCTGAAAATCAGCTCAGTGCATTATAGCTGGACTTCTCACATCTTTTAATGTTTTTATTTTATTTTTTTGTATGCAATGTATGTTTCTACTGCAGTGGTAACAGTGGCTCAGTGATAACTGCCGCGACTTACGAGTTGTAGGTCGTAGGTTCGAACCTAGACAGGCGCTGTATTTTGTGTAAATTATTTCGTCACCACTGCTCTCAAAACGGTGAAGGAAGACATTGTCCAAGAACCAAAAATTTGAAGACATGTGACATCTACCAATCCGCACTGGGCCCGCATGGTGGTTTATGCCTGGTTCACACCCTCTCACAGAGAGGAGGCCTGTGTCCCAGAAATGGGAAGATTATTTTGGCTGATTATGTATATGTTTCTACTATGTCTGTGGTTAAATAAATGGTTTATTTGCAGATGATGAAGAACATATAGAAGCGTTTGCTCATCAAATCAACCAGTCCACACATGATACTGCTACTCTGTCATCAGCATTGTTTCATGTGACAATGGCTAAGAAATTGATTGCTGAGAAGGCAAAATTTGATGCTGAGAACCAGGCTACTGCTAAGGTATAGTATTTTTTAAATAAATTTTAAGTGGTAATGGAGGGCTGATCTAAATAATTGATATCCATATCTATACAAAAACAAAATTGAAGTGTCTGACAGCTTTTTACTAAATGCATATGAAAGTATATACGGTATTTAAAAAAAAAAAAGTTTAAAATTTTTTGTGTCTGTCTGTTTGTTTGTTCCGGCTAATCTCCGAAACGGCTGTGCCGATTTTGATTTAGTATGGGATACTTTGAACTCTAAGGAAGGACATAAGCTACTTTTTATCGCGGGCCGAAGCTAGTTAAAAATAAAATGGTTCCAGTTGCCTCAGATGGTTTTAATCATCCGAAAGCCCTTCCAACTACAAATTCTGATTTTGGACATAGAGATTCATACTGAAATAATTATTTTCAGCACGGGGCCGTTAATATGGCACATAAAATTTTAAGAATTCTTCGTAGAGGGCGCTCTTCTAAGCCAAACTCTGAGGTACCAACTTCATACAGGTATGAGTGAGACAGACGGCCGTCTGCTTCACTCACACCTATGTGACAGTCTTTTTCCGAATCTGGATGTGCCATATAAACGCCCATTAGGGGTACTGTAAACTGTTCAGTTGTTCACCAACTTACATATCTTCTAGCATCTTATCTACGTCAACATTATGTTCAGTTCTGCTCAAATTGTACAGTAGCAGATCATTTTACCGCTTATAACTTGGCTGTTTTTTTAGCAAATATTTACTTTTTTACACTACTTTTATACCACTTTTTATCTTGTCAAATAGTACACACGGCTACACGTCAAGCTATACAAAACCAGTTTGTCTTGGCCTCACTTTGTATGATATTTTCTCACAATGAACGGTCAGCTAATACTGGTTTTGCATAGCTTGATGTGTAGCCGTGTGTACCTATATTCAGCATCCCTCAACATACTTTTTATCCCTGTAAATGTGTCCCTAGGCGAGTGAAGCTGCAGCAAGCACTAGTTCGAGCAGTGCGGCGTGCGTAGAACCTCCTCGCTGCATGATCTGGTCCGAGTGTGAGGCTTGTGAGCGACAGGTCACGCAGATCAGCACCTCGGCTTGCGGGGTGACAGCGGTTGTCAATGTTTTTGTTAGTATTTCTTTTAATTTTTCTTGGGTTTAAGTACGGTATTTTTATCTCACGATTCGACACGCGCTTTACTCGTAGTTACCAAGTGCTGGAGCTCTCGGTACCGTCCGAGACGAGGGAAAAGTCGGAAGTGTGTGTGTGTGTGTGGGCGTGGGGGTGCGTGTGCGTATGTTCGTTGTTTACTGACGCTACTCGTCTTCACGCACACATTCACCGGGAGTTTGTACATTTGGTTAACATAAGGAAAGCGCGCGTCGCCGGCGTCGCTTCGTGACAAGAATAGTAGGTGTTTACTTCTAGAAAATAAAAATATATGTGTTACTGAAATTATAGAAATTAAAAGAAAATTATTTTTAGCATTGATTAAAATCCAGGGATATGGAAAATTTATAGACATCACAATGAGCTACGAAATTGTAAGAAAAACAAAAGTAAATGTTGAACACCACTGATCGAAGTTAATTTTCCTGAGGTGCTAAATTTTTGTTCACTTTTAAAATTATGTCAAAAAAGCACTTCCTCTCTCCTTAAACATCATCATTATATTTTCTTTGTCGTCTTCCGGTTTCATGTTTATTATTATATGCATATACTTATTTAGATTAAGTATAAGAAAGAAAGAAAAAGTATTTATTGCGACTTTTAGTACAATATACTTTATGTATGTGTTTATTGTATTATGTAAATGGTACACCACAGACTACCTACAATATTTGCCTCTCCTTCCCCTTTTTAATCCATCCAAAGGTTGTCTTAAAAAAGGAAAAAGATCGCTCTTAGCGATAAGACCGCCCATTGTGTCACTCTTTGTAAAATTTCTATATTTATGTTTGTAATTTATATGCCTATTCTATCTTTGAATTTCTTTAGTTGTTGAATTGAGTGACGATTTCGTCACTCTGTTTAACAACAATGTTCTTTGTTTTGAGTTAACACAAGATGACTCAAAAAAAAAAGAACAGCATTACGTTGTATTTAAGAATTCTAAGAATCGACACAGCGGAACACAATACAATACTTTGTTACATTGATTACAATATTTAGGCCACAAGTAACAATATATCGCTTATTTTTTTATTTCAGAATGCATTGGGTGTGCCTGTTAATTTGGAGAAGATCAGCTCGTCTGTTGGTACACGACAAAGAGCTAATAATGCTCCTTTACCCAGGTAAAAATTTCTGAATAGATGATAGTATTAGTTGATGACTTCCTCATTCATAAATTTAAAGTTTGTAAATTGGAAACTTGATATCATAGATTCCGCGGGGTCGCGGCAGACTACTTAAGAGATGGCGGAACGAACTAGATATAATAGATTCCGTTAGGTGTGGAGGGAGGCCTTTTCCCAGGAGTGGGACTGCGTAGGCTAGGAAAAAAGATGAATACCATGAGTCTGGTGAGGGGCCCGTAGCTAAATAATAACAGCCGCACAGGTCGATCGGTCAGGTTAAGCTGCGCTTGCAGCGGTTGGTCTGTGGATGGGTGACCATCTTTACATACCGAGACCCCTCCGTGCCTCGGAAAGCACGTTAAGCCGTTGGTCCCGGCTGTCATTCGTGGATCTTTGACAGTCGTTACGGGTAGTCAGAAGCCTGAAAGTCTGACAACCAGTCTTACCAAGTGGTATCGTATTACCCAGTAACTGGGTTGTGGAGGTCAGATAGGCAGTCGCTCCATGTAAAATACTGGTATTCAGCTGCATCCGGTTAGACTGGAAGCCGACCCCAACATAGTTGGGAAAAGGCTAGGCAGATGATGACCATGAGTCTGGTATGGCCTGTATTTACAAGTCAGTACTCACATGAAAACCTGAAGTTGTTGGCTTGGATTCAGAACAATTTGCAGTCAGGCCCTACTTATGTCGCGGAAACTGTCACACGGGATCCAAGTTACTTTCAATTTCTAAGTCAGCTGAAGCAAAGACTATCTCCACAGATGGTTCACGGACGGCTCAGATCTCGCGTGCGTGTCACAGACAATAGTCCACCTTCAATCCTGCGCCACATGCCCTGTCACCTGTGCATTTGATGATCTTATGACTGCGTCAGTGAGCGGTGCTCGCGTAGCTGAATTTTGGGCCAAAGATGTTAGAACTTTTTGCCATCGTTACCCTAAAGAAGAATAATTTCTTATTCATACGTCCAAGGATTTCAATATAACCCCTACAGTAGATTTTAAACTACAATCTAATCTATTAATCCTAACATCTTTCTTTTAGATATTTACTTTCCCGCGCCGTAGCTGGGTGCACAGCTGCTGACTTGGTCTCCGGCATACACCGGGCTTCTGATGGACTGGTCACAGCTAGGTTCTTCCCCACCTACCCTGAACGAGCCGTGTCTTTGTCACACTGGCTGGCTGACTGGATTACTGTTGGTAAGAAAGTGTAGGATGGTATGAAGACACATTATCTATACAAATTTAAGTCGCTTTTCGTGTCTTGTCTGTGTGACCGCATTGTTCTTTTAAAAACACAACGGATTTTAATGCGGTTTTCATCATCATTTACAGAATTTATTCCGGAAGGTTTATGTGTAAATTATACGTTTATATTAAACTGACATATAACAAAGATATCTCGATTATTTGTCAAGTTGTAAAAATCCCGCGTTGCTAGTAATTGTAGGTCGGAGGTTCGAACCCAGACAGGCGCTTTACTTTGTGTAAATAATTTCACCACTATCGTTCTCAAAACGGTGAAGGAAAACATCGTGAGGAATTCGGCATGTCTAGAACCAAAAATTCAAAAACATGTGACATCTACCAACCCGCACTCCCGCGCGGTGGATTACGGCCCACTCCCTGTCGCCGAGAGTAGGCCTGTGTCCCAGCAGTGGGAACATTATAGGCTGTTTGTGTGTTAGTGTGTAAGTGTAGGATACATAGTATTCAGCCAGCCGTATCTTGTCTATTCTTGGCGGTTAAAAATAGTTAGGTAATGCCAATAGGCATAACAATCAAGTCGCTAAGTAGAAACGTAAATAATGTAAGCAATTTTGTTGACATCAAAGTAATGGTCGAGTCATTTACATACATTATGTAAATATGCATGTATGGACGTATTAGCCTGATAGTCGTTGCCTAAGGTATGCCACGATTGAAGTAAGGTGCTTAACTATGAATAACTAGGCTTTAGTAGGTAATTGGAATATAATTATTATTATGTAAACCCGTGTTTCTTGCGCGTGTTTTTAGGAAACATGACACAAAACCTTTACACATAAACATTAACCAATGTTTATGTCATACACAAGCTGTCTCCTGCGTATTAAAATATTTTTAGATTAGTGTCAACTATTCACAAGACAACAATATGTGGGGTTCCGCAAGGAAGTGTCCTTGGGCACCTGCTATTCATTATCTATATAAACGATTTACCAAAAAGCACTGAACATCAAACTATTCTATTTGCCGATGACAGCACAGTAATCGTGCCATGTAAATATATAAAAAAACATATGAAAATGGCATAAACAGTTACATTTACAAAATATAATTAATTGGTTGAAAATAAATAAATTAAAAATAAACTTAAATAAAACAAAAATAATGTCATTTTATCAACGGACAAATCAATCACAATTAAATGTCATTAATGACAATACAACAATAGCTGACACCAGTATGGCCAGGTTCTTGGGACTGCATTTAGAACGTCATCTATCTTGGAAATCTCACATTGAAATCATCTGCAAAAAGCTAAATCAATCTCTTATGCACTTTATAACTTGAGAAAAATTGTAAATGAGTCCGTCGTCCTAATAGCGTACAATGCCTACGTAACATCTACTTTACGCTATAATTGTTTAAATAAACTCATCGCATTCAAGGCACAGAAAAAATGTTTACGATCTGTCTTCAAGCTAAAATCAACTGACAGTTGCTTGCCATTAAAAAAAAAGTATAAGTTGCTAACCCTACCATGTTTATATATTTATGAGACAGCAGTACCTATTCGTGAAATCAAACTTATATCTATTTAAAACATTGAAATCGAAACGTGGCAACAATGAGATTTGCGCGAAAACACACAACACAGCTTTTTACACAAAAGTTTTGTAGGCATGGCACCCAGATTGTACAATAAAATTCCGGAGCATATTAGAGGAAAACACGAGCTAAATGATTTAAAAAAATAATTTCTTAACTCAAAAGGAATATTATTCCAATAAAGAATACCTAGAATATAATGCAAGATATGAGGATAAATATGTGCGGTAATAATTTAAAAGTAAGTACCTAATACATAAGAAATATTATGTTTCTAACATTTTAAATGTTCTAAACAAATTTTGTACTTATGCAATATTGTTAAGTTTGATAGAGGATAGTTAACTCTGTTACTCATAGCTTGTCATTTAATTTTTAACAAAAAATTTAATATTTAATTGTAACTTCGCATTTTTTTTTGCGTAATTGCGGCAAAATTCTATTTCCAACACCTATTTTTCCAGTTAGGTTTTATGAATAAAAACTTTGACTTTGACAATATAACCTCAAAACCTGTTGGAATGAAGCTTTCAAAATGCTAAATGCTAGATGCGCGCGGTGCGCGTGTCGGTTGAAAATTAAAAAAACCCTTCCCCTCTTTACCCTTTTTTTTTTTTTGATAACCGACGAAATATTTCTACGCCAGGGCATCTAGAATCATGTACCATGGTAACAGGTTGCGCGTCGATGTCCCTGCCACCCTGTACTCTTAATAACCTTACAGAAACTGCTATTAAACATGCAATTTCACAATTCACAGGTGCAGTACCAATCCTCACTCTCAACTTACAATCAGGCTACGAACATGATATCCCAGACGCCTGGCATCATCAGATGGTCTTCGGTGTGTCGCCCCGCGGGGTGTACCTCTGTAATCCGGTGGAGTGTATCCGAGAAGCGACGCTGTGGCACCATCTCACGTCTCCGTCGATACTTCTCGTTAAGACCAGGGATGTACTGTCGAGGTTTAACGCCGATACGGATTTGACACCCCTGATGGTCGTTCCTGATCGACGCTTCCATACGTTCAATGTGCTTGGTGAGTTGAAATATTGAATTATTAAATCCGCTGGCTTGATGGTTTCCTAATCAAGTTGGTTGAAATTACCCAAACGTGATTGGCAAACAAGAATGGAGGTTTATTGCAGCGGGTTGATTAGTAATAGTAATTTTATTTCCAAACTTCAGTACATATTACATCAATGAGGTCTCGATCCCTGATCTAGGACATCCTGTATGACAGGGGTCGAGGTTTCTCTAGTTAAATGGATCAGCACGAGAAGGCTTAGACTATACAATTTACACTTAGTTTTTACAATAATTCAACATAAAATAAGAAACAAAAAAGCTTGAACAAAATAGACTGGAGGAGAATTATACACTACAGACAGTTATAAAATGTCTGTATATGAAGATGATTCAATTAATTGCGCCTATTGTAGTCTACCGCAAGACGTGTAGTAATTGTCATTATTTGGGGATAAGCTTAATCCGCACTTAGATACGAACTTTTTTTTTCTTACGATTTTTACAACTTGTTACAGGTCAAGTAATAAACGTGATTCGCGAATGGCGAGCGATGGGCTGGGGAATGTATAACACCAGGACCCGTCACATCCGGATCCCGGCCTCCTACCAAGCTGGGATCACCGTGGCTGCCCTCACCGGCTCCGAAGCACATCGCCGACTCATGCTGGCTCCGCAACTCCCCATACTGACGCAGACAGACCCCGCATAAGGAAAATGTTTATATTACACTTTATATCAGTTTTGAACTTAATTCTACACATGTATATAGAAACGTGGAGTATAAACTCAACACTGGCTGGCACAAATTGTGCGAAGCCATAAAAAATATATATGAAGAGATCGAAGTTTGAAATTGTCGATCGGTTGACAGGTAAGCGGCTGAGTATTTTGCCGCGCATTTTAAGTGTTCACCTAAGGAAAAGGGTTGTTGATCCGCCTTGTCGGTTATTTGATGTTATGGAAGGAAAAGAAAGAACGACAATTGTTTATTCTTACGGAATGTTTCGATTGATTCGTGTATAGGTTTCCAATGCACCCAAGTTTAGCTAGTACTAAAGGGTGAATTTTGTATGTTATAAAAATTGGTGGTTACGCCAAAGTGGCTTTTATTTCGCGCGACGATTTATTCAGTATCTTCTAAGTTTCTGTTCAAAGATCGACAAAAAAGTAATAATGTATGTTTATATATTGACTGAATTGGTAGAACTACCCTAAAAGACGTTGTATTTTCTCTCTAACCATACCATGGTTATGACGATAGAAAATTATATTCCGCTCGTGACTGATGTCTCTGTTTGGTATTAGAAATGCCAATTTGTGCACGCCAAATAGATGTAGATTCTAATATGGATGTAGTAAATAGTATTGTATAGGTACGTTTTTTAGCGATGGCAATACAGGCGTCATCGTAAACGAGTGAGATGGGGCTATTTAACAGCTAAGCGCGAGAAAGAGAAAAAAAATATCAGTTATGTTTTTCAGTAGTCTTTATTACCATCGCAAAATGTACCTTCCTTTGTTTATTTTACTCTATATTCGTGTACAATGCTTAATCGCATGAGAATAATATTTATAGAATGTTTCAAAACTTATGTCGAATAATAAATAATACTTTTAATTGTTCTGGAGAACAGAAATTGTAGTATTGTCGTAAGAATCAAAATGCAGCGACACGTCTTTGTGTATATCAGAACACATGTTAGTTAACGAGGACCACCGAATTTAACAATTTATTATAAATAACTCGATCTGATCACAATATTAATGTCAGAGTAAGTTAATGGATATCGCATGTTTATTGGCGGAACTTGGCGTATTTCCACAAATATTTGCGTTAATCCGCTAATACAAGTGAACTTAATGATATAAGAAATAAGGTATAATATGTAATGGCCTAATAACGCGAATATTTGGACAAATACGCCAAGTGAAGTGCCAGCGTAAGAGCTTACTCGAGTTTTGTAACTTGACACTCCGCAAGCTTTGTATTTTTATGTAAATACTTTAACTTTATGTATTATTTTCATTTAAAATGATTATTTGCATGTGTTTAAATGTTGCTGTTCAGGCAAACTTTCTTTGTTGAAAAGGGCTCGTTCGATTTCTTATTAATCATTTTGGTATCTGGAAAAGAACCTTGAGTTTTTTTTTATAGTGCTTGAACTTCAAGAAGATTCATTTTAATTTGAACCATATTTAAATGATATAACATTCACATTTCGTCGTGCAATGAAACAACTGAAAAGGAAACAGGAAGCGCCGATATCAGATTTAGTCCAGAGCCTTTCCAATTGATACCAGAATTCATTTATAATTTTTCACTGCCCAGCGATACTATATAAAGTATATGCTTAGCCGTACAAACTAACTAACATACTATAATCATACCGTAGTTACGATTATGCACAAAATAACGTATTTTATTCTTTATGTTAAAGCTTATTTACGGTTATAGGGCTACACTTCGAACGTCGCTCAAACTTTAATTTGAAAACTTTCACTGTATAATAATAATAGTTATGTATTTAGTAACCGAACGTTTTAGTATAAAGCTGTGTGATTGGCTAAATTTTATTAGCCAAATAAGATTGTACATAGATTTTGTAAGGGATAAATATTGTTAGTCAATTGGTGCTTACTAGTCAAAATTATATTAGCACGTATTATAGTTTGCTATTTGAGTGAGAAACACAAAATTTCATTTGTTTTGGAATTTGGACTGTTAGGCCGCTTTGTGTGAAATTTGAATATAAAATGAAAGTGCCTCTTTCGTTGAAAGAATATTAGGGTGAATGCGTACCTAAACGCGCCGAGTTGCAAGCAAATTTTGTTTAATGTTTGTATAAAATCGGATGCAACAAAGCGCGCCAGTTCGTGCTTTTAAGGGCCCGTTTAGCACCACAACCCCACCACATCGCAGCGACAAACTGGGTAAGCAGTGAATTGAATAGTGTCGTTGCAGCTGTTTACAGTTGCGTTGTGGTTGCGTTGTCGCTAGTAGCTGCGACGTGGTTACGTTGTGGCTATAGTTTGCAGATAGACAGATCGTTTGTGTTTGCGATATGGGCGGCCGCTAGTGCGCGAGCACACTATCGCATTGATGTGGTAGGTACAGCCAGATTCAAACTTTAATGGTGGGTCTCCACGTAGCTACATGCTCGATGAGCATGATAGATAGCCATGCTCGGATGAAAATCTGAGCATGGCTATCTACAAACATGCTCGACCCTGCGTCTACACGTAAAAAGTTTGCTCGAAGAACATTTTTTGTGTGCGTTAAAACTCTTCGAGCAATAGAGGATTCGTTGTTGTGTTTAGTGGGCATCACCTGATACATTTATTGTCGGGGAAAATCTACGCGAAGAAGGCGTCGTCGATGTTGGGTTAGGCCAATTTTGCAAAGAAGAGAACGTCACAGTCATGTTAATTTGATAAAAGAGTTGGGACCTGAAGAGTTTCGTACGAATTAAAAAAACGTTTACGAATAAATAATTATGTCTCTATACAAGAACTTACTACGTTTTATAACATGTTTGCTTCGAACAACGAGCAAGAATTATGGACGTTTGAATCTTGTTCGAATGGAATATTTTGGTTGACTTCGAGCATTTGTTTTAAGACATGTATGGTACACACGTTCCTACTTGCTCGAGATCAAACAAGTTTATCGAGCATATACGTACGGTACGTGTGTACACACCATATGGCACCTCTAAAGTGCGCTACTCGCTGCGCTGTACCTCACCCCTCACCCCTGCCGCGCCAACTGGCGAATTTGTTACTGCGCAAGTGCGCGATTGCGCAGAGACTGGCCTCTTGTTCCGAGCCGAAATAAAGTTTGGATCGGGCTGTATCGTCCACCCGGTTGATGTTGACTGCCAAATACGGACCACGTATGAATAAAATATGCATTTTCATACAAATTTGTACCAGTCCTCGTGATATAAATAAAAATAAAATAAATAAATAAATATCCCTGGACATTTCACACAGCGCCATCTAGTCCCAAGCTAAGCAACCTAATGCTTGTGTAATGGTAACAAGATGGCTGATAAACTACTTATATACATTTTTTTTTGTAAATACATACATATTATAGATAGAAAAACACCCAGACTCAGAACAAATACATGTAGGTCATACAAATATTTGTTCCGTGCGGGAATCGAACCCGCGACACGCAGCGCAGCAGTCAATCGCTTAACCACTGCGCCAACCGTGCCGTGCGTGCCGTGGTTGTGGTGTGGTTGTGGAACGTGTGATCGGGCTCTAAATGCGACTTCAGCGTCATGTTTAGGTGCGCCTGCACCCATATTGTGTCTTCTTTTTGGGTACTAATGAGGATAATGCATCAATTGGTCGATATTTATGATAATTTAAAGTTATCATCAGATTGAAATCGCGATTATAATATTAAATAATAATATGTTATGCACTTGCATTATTTAATTCTTGGTTGCATCACAAAGGGATAATTATATAAGACAAAATATATCTAGCATTCAAAATAATTATTATTCTATAGGATTTGAAGATGATTCGTAGCCGATGAGTCTTTAAATAAAAGTCTATAGTAGGAAAATAAGTTTTGTGTTTCATATTTGTATAGCAGACGCATTGTAGTCATTTCAACACAACAAATATTTGTAACTTTTGTAAACGTTATCGCACTCGACGCTAACGCTTAACTCTGTACTCTATATTCGGTATATTTACTGTTAATATGTTACGAGGCCTTTTATGAGGTGGTGCTAAAATGTTTCTTAATATTTCCGAAACTTTCGCGATAATTCCGTGACCTTCCACAATTCCGGATTATTTCGCAATGATTCTGAATCCTTCTACAATAATTCCGAATCCTTTCGCAATAAATTCGAATCCTTCTACAATAATTTCAAATCCTTTCGCGATATTTACGAATCCTTTTTACAACAAGTCCGAATCCGTTTGGCAATAATTCCGAATCCTTCTACAATAATTCTGAATCCTTTCACAATAATTCTGAATCCTTTCGCAATTATTCCGAATCCTTTCAGTTGTTTTGTTGTTGTAATGATGGAGTGCTACTTAAAGTTTTAAGTCGAGCAACAGAACAATAACTTGTTGACAGTTTATTTATGTAATTTAATATCGAATAGTTTTAAATAATAATAATATATTATTAGCTTAAGTTATCTATTTAAGTTACATTTATACGTTTACTTTCTAAAGCAAATACCTATTTTTCATCCAACTGAAATAACCCTATAAAAAAAACGTGACTGTAATTTGTCCTGTGTTTTCTTCTGTCCCTAAAGTGGCTAATGACGTCATACATATTCTAGTAGTCCAGTGAAACGTTCCCTACCCTCACCGGTCCGTAAATATTATCATATCACACCAGACTTATTACAGTATCCTTGAGTCACTCAAGATGAATAAAACTCTCTCATGTAGCTTATTTTTAGTAGCTTATTCTTCCCATTTCTGGGGGCCTACTCTCAAGCCTGTCATCGAAAATATGGGCCCGTTCGAAATAATCCGTAGAAACTAGCGTAAAATTCAATTTTTCGGACGGGCAAATACATAACGGGAATAGGGATAACTGTCAAGTCGTGTTGTCATTCATTCTTACATTCATAGCTCGGGCTTCGAACTAATCATATGTCCGTAAGTGTTACGGAGTAGGGAACGTTAGTAACTATTCCTCGTGAACCCACGCTTCCTTTTTCCAGTTTTTATAGAACTATCCAATTCATCCCGCCATGTCCGGGGGGAGGGGCGGGGGGGTTGGCACTAGTTTTGTACTATTTGGGTTCAAAGTTGGTTCAGCATGCGGCAGACCTGTCCTGCCCGGTCCTATTTAGGACCTGTTTTAGCACCACCTCTGAACAAGCTACTCAAATTATTATAGTGTATTATAATTTGTAAAAGTGGTTAAGTTAAAATTTTGCATTTTACTTTAAGTACTGCTGTTTATGACGGGTCAGTAACACTACCCCTTATACTCGATTATATAAAGCAATGTCATGTATAACATTATATTTTTGGAATATACTATGATAGAACCCATATTTGAGTTTGATTTTACCATTTTTGCCACTATGGGAGACTGCCGTCTTCTAAAATAATAATTATCTAAAGTTACCAAAAGCGTAATTTTAATTGCCTAAGGGCTGATTTTTCCAACGCCAGATAATTTTATCCTAGGAATAGTTTTGAATTTTTGACAGTTCTTCCATACAAAATCTGTCGGACGTAAATTTTATTCCCGAATAAAAATTGTATAGCGATTGAAAAACAACCCTAAGTAAGGTAGTTTAAAATAAAATTTAAAAAAAAACTGATGAAAAAAAGGACGTCAGACACTAAGGCCCGTATTACAGAACCTTACTTAAAACTCAAACATTACTTAAACCTCTTTTAAAGCCATTTGATTGATTGAAACTAGTCTTGAGAGTGATGCTTGAGGCTTGAATGATGTTCTGTAATACGGGTTCAAGGTAAAGTTGCACAATCGTTTCAACAATTTTAGAAGGTGACGTGCACAGGTTTCTGGCGAAATGGAATGTGGGATTATAGCAACTTTTATCTATGCATGTGTATAACGTTCTCACCGCTGGGCTCTCCGTGAGAGGAGGCCTGTGTAAGCCACCACGCGGGCCCAGTGCGGGTTGATAGATGTCACATGTCTTCCAATTTTTGGTTCTAAGATGACCCTCATGAGGTTTTCCTTCATCGTTTTGAGAGCAGTGTTGATGAAATAAATTACATTAAACAATTACAGCCAGGGTTTGAACCCACGACGTACACACGGCTACACATCAAGCTATGCAAAACCAGTATTGGCTGACCGTTCATTGTGAGAAAATATCATACAAAGTGAGGCCAAGACAAACTGGTTTTGTTTAGCTAGACGTGTAGCCGTGTGTACAACTCGTAAGTTTGGGTCGTTACCACTGGGTCACCACTTTAATCTATGCAGAATGTGAAATATCAGTTGGTTCTGGTGGGTTTAAGAAAAATGAGGACGTGTGTACACACACATAACATTTATTTCGTATCGATTTAAAACCTCGCTAAAGGACATTCTGAGGCTTTCTCCTGATAACCCTGCACACTTGCACAAGCCTTCCAAATGACGAGGTTTTTGTTAAGAAATGTGTGCAGGGTCAAATTCTATTAGCTAGCGAAACTCCGGAGACGTGATGGGTATCGTACATCTAAACATGATATAAACTACATACATCAAGTGTGCTTGAGTCTGCCAGAGTTTCACAAACTTATTAAATTTGACATTGTATCGTCATTCTTAAAACAAAAAAACTCTTATTCATAATATTATTTACCTCCTAAATTAATAATTAATGTTAATTTATACAAAAATATGATAGGTGTACTTGGGTACCTATCATATTTTTTTTTGTAAGAAAATAACTAAAAATTTCGAGGAAGATAGTAAAAACAACAATTTCATTTTCCCATATACCTAAACTGTTTTACCTACATTCCTGTCAAACATTTGATGATCGTCCCTTCGGTACGGTAGACTAGGGTCCACTCGAATTGAAGCACGTATTAAATTAAGGGTTTTGAATAGTTTAGGAGTAATTTAGGAGTAGGGAGTATGGTAGGAGTAGGGTAGGAGTAGTGTAGGAGTTGGTTAGGAGTAGGGTAGGAGTAGACTAGGAGTAGGGTAGAAGTAGGGTAGGAGTAGTGTAGAAGTAGGGTAGGAGTAGGAGTAGTGTAGGAGTAGGGTAGGGGGTAGGACACCACGCGAACGAAGTAGCGCCGGGCAGCTAGAAATAATTTATATGGCAAAACAACGTTTGCCGGGTCAGCTAGTCTTATATATAAAATTCTCGTGTCACAATGTTAGTTACCATACTCCTCCGAAACGGCTCCACCGATTTTTATGAAATTTTGTATGTATATTCAGTAGGTCTGAGAATCGGCTACTATCTATTTTTCATACCCCTAAGTGATAAGGGATGTCCACCTATAATATTTATTTTTTACAAAAATTTTATTTTTCTATAATGTGCCATAAAAAAATACACACTGTTACAACCCTAAATTTTCACCCTTCTCACCAACCCCTCTATTTTTTAATCGCGATTTTTATATTATTCTGTTCCATCTACAGATCCGCAAGATGGCAATCGAATATAATAATTCATGTATAGTTCTATCAATCAATCAGCGTTTTACTTATAGGAGTAGGGTAGGAGTAGTGTAGGAGTAGGTTAGGAGTAGGGTAGGAGTAGCGTAGGAGTAGGTTAGGAGTAGGGTAGAAGTAGGGTAGGAGTAGGGTAGGGGTAGGCCACCACGTGAACGAAGTAGCGGCGGGCAGCTAGAAATAATTTATATGGCAAAACAACGTTTGCCGGATCAGCTAGTATATATATTATTCATTTATAATAAAGATGACGTAACCAAGTAACAGTAATTGCCTTCCTCAACCAATAACTTTGTTTATCTACATCTAAGGCGCCATTTCCACGGGTGAGAAAATCGCAGCGATAAGTAGTCATGCGGTGCCATCAAATTATCGTCGCGATGATATCGCCGTGTGGAGATTGATTCATAGAGTTCCTATTGAATTTGATAGCGCGGCGAGATTGTCGCTGCGATTCTCTCGCTCGTGGAGATCGCGCCTAAGTAATGTTATTTAATACATTTGGTTTCGGCAGGCTTCCATAACTTCTAAGAAGTACTCCGTCTCTCCTTCTGTTGGTAGCGCACGTATTCGACGTTCTAAATTTTGTAAAAACGAACTTAGATAGTTTTCGTAAACTTTCTCCATTTCCAATTCGTCATAAAGCTGCCTGATTCGCTTTATATGTTCTGGATCTTTGCTGCCGTAGTATTCTTTGAAGATGGCACGCTGGGCTTCATTGCAGCGCTCTAGCGCTGTTACGGAAATCCAGGATAGTTTTCCTTCTTGAATGTCTGTGCCTGCCTTCCCTGTGATGGTTTCGTCACAGTACACGTCTTTGTAGTCGTTCTGGTAAAAAAACAAATGTTTAAGATAAGTGGATTATATTTCTGACGGCCTCTGATGAGGGATTTATTATAAACTAGCTTCTGCCCGCGGCTTCGCCCGCGTAGATGTCGGAAATTATCCCACGGGAACGTGCCAACAGGATAAAATGTATGCAGTGCTTCCCCAGGATGCCATCTATCTCGCGGGCCCTTTGTGGCTAATTACAATAGAAAACCAATTGTGTCTCATTAGTGGTGATTAAGAGGGTACTTAGATGATATCCTTACCTAAGTACCTACCTAATAAAATAAAAAAACTCAATAACAGAAAATAAAATACCTACCTACCTAAATAAACCTATTTCTGATGATAACTAAACTCAATAAATAATCAAAATCCATAATAACTAATATCTATACGAATGACTAATCCTACCTAACAGTATTATAAAATAACCTACGGTCACTACGTACACTATCAAATATACTACCTATACTTTAAAATTAAAATCTATACCTACGACTTATAAAAATAAACCTAAATAACTCTAAAAACTAAAAGGAATAAAAAGGTCACACTGAAAAGCACGGCTAAGAATTGCAAGTAGCAGTTAAAATAAGAACGAACGCTCGCCACTCGACACGTCCGTTCAAATCAAAGTTCAAAAAATGTCCTTATATACGGTAGCGATCCAAAGCGGCCGCGCGCCACGCGTGTGCTGCGAATGGTGCAAGCCAAATTCAACCTTCAGCACTACATTTAGAGCATAACCTTAGTGAACTCCACTGCGGGTGACGTAACCTACGACAAACTTATTATTTGCGGTTGGCGCAGTAATCGGGTCTAGGGATCGAACCGCAAAATTAAGTTTGTTTTTTATTGTATATACTTTTCCGGGATAAAAAGTACCCAGTGTGGTGCCCAGGATAATAATGAATAATTATACCAAGTTTCATCGTAATCGAACCGGTAGTTTTGGCGTGATGCCTGAACAAACAGACAGACAGACAGACAAAAAATTTTTTAATCACATTTTAGGGTTCGGTGTCGGTCTAGTAACACCCCCCGCCATTTATTTTTTTTATATCTTCAATGTACAGAATTTTCACTTCTACAGATTTATTATAAGTACTAGCTTCTGCCCGCGGCTTCGCCCGCGTGGATGTCGGAAATTTACCCACGGGAACGTGCTAACAGGATAAAATGTATGTGCTTCCCCAGAATGCCATCTATGTCGCGGGCCCTTTGTGGCTAATTACAATAGAAAACCAATTGTGTCTCATTAGTGGTGATTAAGAGGGTACCTATATGATATCTTTACCTAAGTACCTAACTAATTAAAAAAAAAACTCAATAACAGAAAATTAAATACCTACCTACCTAAATAAACCTATTTCTGATGATAACTAATCTAAACTCAATAAATAAGCAAAATCCCTAAAAACTAATATCTATACGAATGACTAAACCTACCTAACAGTATTATAAAATAACCTACGGTCACTACGTACACTATCAAATATACTACCTATACTTTAAAATTAAAATCTCTACCTACGACTCATATAAAAATAAACCTAAATAACTCTAAAAACTAAAAGGAATAAAAATGAACTCCACTGCGGGTGACCCAACCTACGACAAACTTAGTATTTGCGGTTGGTACAGTACAGACAGTGGTAATCGGGTATAGGGATCGAACCGCAAAATTAAGTTTGTTTTTTATTGTATATACTTTTCCGGGATAAAAAGTACCCAGTGTGGTGCCCAGGATATTAAAGAATACCAAGTTTCATCGTAATCGAACCGGTAGTTTTTGCGTGATCCTTGAACAAACAGACAGACAAAAAATTTTTTAATCACATTTTTGGGTTCGGTGTCGGTCAAGTAACACCCCCTGCCATTTATTTTTTGGATATTTTCAATGTACAGAATTTTCACTTCTACAGATTTATTATAGGTATAGATAGATGAATAGATAATTAATTCAAATTAAGTCTAAAATAATAATACATAATATGTACTGAAAAAAAACAAGCAAAAGAATCACAGGGAATAAAAAAATTCGTCCGCATCGCTGTCAACAGGAACAGTGACCAAAAGGCTGGCAGCATTGCCACGTTGTATGGCGATGCTAATTCTTTGGCCAAGAAACAGGCCAGCCCTCTGGTCACGTGAAGAGTGATAGTGATATTATATTTCTTGCTAAACATAAACAAAATTAATCGGAGGAACTCGTGGCTAAGTAATGGTAGCTGCACAGGTCGATCGAAAGATAAGCTACGCTTGACGAGGTTGATCCGTGAATGGGTGATCATTACTGACCATCCATTACATATATCTAGACCCCTTCGTGACTCGGAAAGCACGTTAAACCGTTGGTCGCGGCTGTCATTTGTAGATCTTTGACAGTCGCTTCGGGTAGTCAGAAGCCCGAAGATTACGAAGGGTTGGCCGTTTAGACTAGAAGCCGACCCCATCATCGTTGGCAAAAGGCTAGACAGATGATTGTGCATTGCAATATTGATAATGGGACTCTAGATTATAAAAAAACTAGCGGACCCGGCAGACGTCGTCCTGCCCAGAAAAGCAGCGGCCACCTACCGGGCCCAATTGTGTTTTCAAACCATCCAGGAACCTATTGAAATATACACACATTATTTCATCCAATTCGGTCCAGCCGTTTAGGAGGAGTAAGGTGACAAACACACATACAGAAGAAATATAATTATATAATAGGGGCTAAAGTATGAAATTGCCGTTTTATTGTAATAGGTAGTTCGAATTGACATAGAACCTTCATGGTTTGAGATTTTTGAGTGAAACTTTTTTCACATGGTACATAAGAAGTTCTTCCTTTGAAAAATGTGCAACATTCGATTATCGACTTTCAGTTGTTTTTTTTATTCAGCTTAGACAAGAAAGATGGATACTTCGAAAATTCGAGTTATTTTTTAATACGAGTTCCGACGCGGAACTAACGCGGCAGAAACAGCTCGCAATTATTGATTTGATTTTTATATATATAGATAATAGATAAGATAAGATAATAAGGTAAGGATTCTTAACTATACCTTCATGATTCGATAGGTTTTTTTTGGATAGGGAGGGAGAAGACTAATCGTGGAACCGAAAAACCAGAATTCGGCAGTTGTGCCATATTTCTTACCTGAAATTGCATAAGTTTACCTAACTCCATACAGATGCTGTTTGACTCTGATGTATATTTCTCTTTCCCATTCTTTACTAGAAACAGACCTAGGAGAGTCGGCAACCTGAACGAATAGTAGCCGGTTTTTTGTATGGCGATAGCTTCGAATCGTTCCATTGTGAACTCATGAAGATTGTTTTTTTCTTTGGTGTATCCTGATGAATGATCTAAGAATTGGCCCATCGTTGTGTACATAATTGCCTGAAAGAAACGGAAAAACCGTAAGTAACAGCTGCATTTTGTTCTATTACTTAATCACTGTCTAGGTCTTACAATAGGATTGACAGACCGACATTAGAAAGTACTTCCAAAATAAGATTATTTGTCCCTGTAAAATTGTGGTAATGAAGGAACAGAAATACTGCTGATTACATACGTACCTCGTTAACATATTTAATTAAATCGCGGTAAAAAGGTTCCTTCTCGAACTTCATTTCAATTAGTTCCATAAAACAATGGTATATAAGTATACAGTCGTTGGTGGCACTCGTGCCTACATTTGGTTGGAGGTACCAGCATGGTTTGCCTCGACGAGTCGTTGAAGCGTCTATAATATCATCTACTGACAGTACGTATCCCTGCATCTGTTGGAATAATATTAATTTGAATTAAGTATAAATCTGTAATTGTAAATGATAAATGATTTTATTTTTGTAAGTAGTACAAACACTTTTACACGTCAATCATATTTTAAAACTAGATGAGGTTGGCGTTTCCTATCTGACTAGTCTGAGAAGAAAGGCCGAAACAAACTCAAACGTCACAGTCTCTTTTAAAGTCCAGACATAATCTTGGTCAGATGTAGCTGCTATCTATACTATAATAATATCCTACTTAATATTATAAACGTGAAAGTTTGTATTGATGGATGGATGTTTGTTACTTTCACGCAAAAACTACTGAACGGATTTGGATGAAATTTGGCTCACAGATGGTTTATAACCAGGATATCCCGATATTCCCGCGGGATCGAAACTTATGCGGATGAAACCGCGGGGCGCAGCTAGTAATAGATCCAATCCCCCCCCCTCTCCCCCCCCCCTCCCCTCTCCCTCTCTTGAACTACCCTTTGATTTCAATCATTTGGAGCGCGAGTTGCGAGCGATCGGTGCACTATAAATTCAAATTGCACTCAAAACTTCAATCCATTTATTTCAATTAAACCATTTACAGACACTTGAATTGTTAGAGTCGGTCAGTTACTTACTTAGAGATTATTAGAAATTCCAAAACGTAATCTCCATAGAGATGATGTTTTGGAATTTCTAATAATCTCTAAATCCTTTTAAATCAAGATATTACAAAATCCTGGTTATATTATTCTTGTAGCTTCTATAAGTGGGAACAATGTAAAAAAAAAAACAAAATACCTAAACAATTCAAAATGCGCCCGCGTTCACGAACATGACGCGTGGATCAGCACGATCCAGCTCAACCATTGTGAAGGGAACCGAATGATCCAACACGCGCCACTACATTTGAGTGAGCATGACATACACTTTCCATTAAGTAATGTTATGTTCAGACGTTTCACTACGAGTGCACGATGCAGAATGAAAGAAAAAAATGAGCAATAGGTAAAACGTCTAATATCAGCTTAACATTAACGCCTAACGGTAACAGTCTATTGTAGGTCAGCCGATCTATTCGGTAAACTACTGCTGGAACACTGTGAGAGGTAGGTAGTGGACCAGAATAAACCACGCGGGCCCAGTGCGTGTTGGCAGATGCCATATGTCTTCGAACTTTTGGTTCTAGGACATGCTGGTTTCCTCACGATGTTTTCCTTCACCGTTTTGAGAGAAATGGTGCTGAAATAATTTACACAAAGTAAAGTGTTTGCTTGGGGTTCGAATCCGCGACCTACAACTCGTAAGTCGCGACCGTTACCACTTGGCTACCACTGCTCCTTATGTTTTCACGGTGAGATATTTACAGAATAGATCGGCAGGTGTTAGGGTGAACAGTTATTGTGCCATACTCGACTTAATATGAGTTTAATAGAACATATTATATTAGCGCCGATCCTCTTGTTCACAAACGAAACTAAATTTAAGTTCAGTACATCTTTTTCTTTCTATTTCATTAAGAAAAGGACAGAAGATACCTAATATTAGTTTAGTCCTGTCAAATTAGTCGGCGCCTGACGTAAATTGAGGTATTTTTAGAAGGTAGCCATATTTTTAATCACGTCTAAGCTGTCTATAGAGTATCTTAATTTGATAGGAATAAACTAATATTTATCTTCTGTCCTTTTCTTAGTGAAATAGAAAGAAAAAGATGCACTGAACTTAAATTTAGTTGAGTTTGTGAACAAGGGAATCGTCGCCAATATCAAGTTACCACTTACCATTTCTAAGGCCCATCCTAAGAATTGGGCTGTGTGTAGTTTTTCTTCAGTAAAGTATTTAGGGTCTTCCATCGTTCGATACGCAAAGGGAACAGCCAGTCCTCTGCCTTGCTTCCCTCCAACAATTGTGTAACTTATCAACTGTAAAATAAATGAAAGTGTTTTGTGGCCTTGAATTTGGAATTGTAGGTAATATGTACTTTGATAAGACTTTCATTGTTTAATTACTCGTTAGAGATATAGGGAAGAAAGTGAAGATAAACTTTAACTTACCTTTTTTACCCAACTTCCAACTTCAGGCAATTGGTTTGTGAACTTAGAACTCGTCAGTAAGTAGTCCTTCACTTCAGGCAACATTTCGTTAAATTTTTCCCTATTTTTGAACATGTTCAAAGTGTTCGGTACACTTGATGCAACAGCACTTCTATGCAATGTTCTCAACTGCTTGAAAAATAATGTTTTACGCCGTAGTAGTGCTGCCATTTTAGCAAAGTTGTTGAAAAGTAAAACTGTAAATAAAAAATCAAGTGAAAAATGTAATGGCTACCTATCATTTATGATGGATAGGTAAATTAGAGACAAATAAAATAATGATGCCTGCGTCAATCCCAGCGGACTCCGTAATTTCCAATCGTCGATTGAAGCTTATTTATTTCCTTCCACTTGACAAGTGAAACGATAAGTCCCTATTTATTATTTACGTAGTCATGATAAATTTCTTATAAAGCTTGGCTTTTACTGGCGGCACTGTTTGCGTTAAATTTATTTTGTTCAACTTTAATTTATTTTATCAGCTTTATAAAATCAAAAGAATTCCTCGTAGTCAACGCTCTCGTGCTGCCCGTAGTAATCTTATGGCCCGTCTTAATTCTTTTGATCAACACAGGGTCGTCTCTCACCTATTAGAGGCCCTGGGCACATTAGGATAATGGGGCCCCATGACCATAATAAAGCACTATTTTGTTAGAATAGACAAAGAACGTAGATATGCAAAGTTTTAGCTTTATTTTTATTTATTTACAGTTACATTAGATGAAAAGATGATGAAAAGATAAACACTTAAGTAACCAGCATCCACGATTAGTCCTATCTATGCTAATTGAAGAGGTACGGTCAGCATCAAAAGTCGGTTAACATTTTAGTTGTTTAAATCTTAATTATTGAGAAAAATATTCTTAAAAAGCTTATATTAATAAGATATTTAAGAATAATTAACTCTTTGCTATTACATGAAATAGAGAAAACCAATGTATCACATCATTTTTTATCAATTTAGATAAAAGTAACAGTGTTAATTGACTTTTGATGCTGACTGTACCCTTCTTTTAACTAAGCTGTTTAATCTCTCTTGAAGCATTGTATGTACCTACTTCTTAATTCATTTTTTATTCGCTTTAGTTTGGAGAAGGAGCGTTCCCCACGGAGTTAGTTACCATCATGCTTAAAAAGATTCTCAGTGCGATTTCTACATTAGGAAAGGTGTCTTCAATTTTGTTCCCTTATATATATGTATTTCCAGTATACTATTTAGTAGTTCCTTCATTTTTACTTTGATAAATTTTCAAGTATTCTGTTAAATGTAATTCTAAAAATTCATAAATCTGCTAATTCTATTTCTAACTCTTTCTCGTTTACGTTTATCTTCATAATAGATTTCAGCAAATTCTTTGCAACTTTGTCTCAACTCTTCGGAATTCAGAGTTTTCAAGCGAAAAAATTAACTAAAACATTGACTAATGTTCATATACGAACTCAATCGCTGTTTTATATGAACGCTTTTTTTTTTTTTTTTTTTGAGGATGGGAAATCATCAAATGACCCCTCCCGCTCTGGGTGGAGCAGAAGGGAGTGTCAGACTCTTACTGACTAAAACCCACCCGTGTTCCTTCCTTAGCCCTTTATGTTCCAGGGCAGCGGTAAACCCTTTCGGATATTCCCGCTACCCTGGCAGGCTTCGGCCCTATGGGGCCCCGTCACTTTTGCTGACATCTCTTTGAGGCGCGCGTGGAACACGTACACGCCGTCCGGCACGGGCCTAGTCCTGATCGGACGGAGAGCTACCCATTACTCTCCGCCCGCAGGCCCGCGCCTACGGTGGCCGGGAGTCGTCACGCGGCTCCCGACGCCCGGAGCGTCTCCCGCGGCGGCTGAGGCGCGAGGTGCGCAAGGTGCGTTCCCTCGCCCACCCCGCCACCTCCTTCGCTAGCATGACTGCTTCGCAGAAGGAGGTGACTGCCTCCCACTCCCTCTCGCCCCGGACCATGGCTTGAACCAGGGCCGGACGCGAGAGATCGCCGCCGCTGCCGATCGCCTCTACGAGGACACGGCGGTGCTTTGCCCAAGCAGGGCAGACCTCCACCGTATGCTCCACCGTGTCCTCTGGGCGATCCTGACAGTGGTGACACCCGGGCGTCTCCTCCCGCCTGATGATGTGCAGGAACCTCCCGAAACATCCGTGTCCGGAGAGGACCTGCGTCAGTTATATGAACGCTAAGGGTATCAATTATGGGGATAAAGGTTTCAACTTTGAATCTTTCTCTTCCATTCTGTTGGACTGATGGCGCACAGCCATCAAAAATACCTACGTCAGGCGTGAGCTTCTACGTCCGGTTCTTTGAGATAGGTCCTAGTCAGATTCCGGGTTTTTCTCTTTGGCGGACGATTCGAAGTACTTTATCAAATTTATCCCTGAGGTTAATAATATAATCATCGAGTGCAGTAAACAAATTAGTTGCAACGTCCAGTGTAATTGTTTCTTTCTGAAGATAATTGCTTGTTTTGTATATTCTTGTATATTCAGAAATTCAATGAGATTAGAATTAATATTAGACTATTTGAATTGAGTGAATTCCATGTTAATGCATTAATAACACGAAATAGTAATAAATAAAGAGACATAATTTTATGACTAAAATGTATAGGTAGTACCTATGTGTCTAAACCGTAGACAAGTAAAATATAATTATATTTTACCGACAGCCAAACAAACCCAATACAATTCAAACTTAAAATTTCGCGCTTCACGCTTTGTTTTTTTCGTTTTATTTGAATGACGCGATTCATTACCGTATTCTGTTGATAGAGAAGAAAACTACTACTACTACTAGACAAACTAGGTACCTACTACTTTGTCTTCTTTTTTTTGAAGACACAAAATAAAAATAATTCACTAATGAAACTACTGATTCTTTTAAAACAGTTAAATTTAAAGGAATATAATTATATTGTAGTGTATGTATGTACAATATAGTATAGGTACAATTTTTATATATTGTTTATTAAACATGCTGCATTCGGTAAGCCTGACTTTTTTCAGGCGAGAGATGGATAGCTATCGGTTATCGTTTGCTAATGCAGTACTAGGGGGCCCTAATCCATCGCGGGGCCCTGGGCACGTGCCCTGTGTACCCAGCGGGGAAGAGGGTCCTGTCAACAATCCATACCTTACCCCGGTAAGGTACTACTTACACAATAATGTATGTACCTACATTCTGTAAACATAATCTATACTTATAATAAATCTGTAGAAGTGAAAATTCTGTACATTGAAAATATCAAAAAAATAATTTACAGGGGGTGTTACTAGACCGACACCGAACCCAAAAATGTGATTAAAAAAATTTTTGTCTGTCTGTCTGTCTGTTTGTTCAGGCATCACGCAAAAACTACCGGTTCGATTACGATGAAACTTGGTATAATTATTCTTTAATATCCTGGGCACCACACTGGGTACTTTTTATCCCGGAAAAGTATATACAATAAAAAACAAACTTAATTTTGCGGTTCGATCCCTATACCCGATTACCACTGTCTGTACTGTACCAACCGCAAATACTAAGTTTGTCGTAGGTTGGGTCACCCGCAGTGGAGTTCGTTTTTATTCCTTTTAGTTTTTAGAGGTATTTAGGTTTATTTTTATATGAGTCGTAGGTATAGATTTTAATTTTAAAGTATAGGTAGTATATTTGATAGTGTACGTAGTGACCGTAGGTTATTTTATAATACTGTTAGGTAGGATTAGTCATTCGTATAGATATTAGTTTTTAGGGATTTTGCTTATTTATTGAGTTTAGATTAGTTATCATCAGAAATAGGTTTATTTAGGTAGGTATTTAATTTTCTGTTATTGAGTTTTTTTTTTAATTAGGTAGGTACTTAGGTAAAGATATCATATAGGTACCCACTTAATCACCACTAATGAGACACAATTGGTTTTCTACTGTAATTAGCCACAAAGGGCCCGCGAGATAGATGGCATTCTGGGGAAGCACATACATTTTATCCTGTTAGCACGTTCCCGTGGGATAATTTCCGACATCCACGCGGGCGAAGCCGCGGGCAGAAGCTAGTTAAATAATATTTATTGCGCTTACTTACAGTTTCAAAACAGTATATTCAATTATCTGGTAATAATCCGGCTGATGATGACCATGAAATTCAATTAATTAAATTTCACAATACCTTTTAGCGCGATTTTCTATTCACAAAATCATCAGGGCTTCAAGTCTGCTATTACAATAGTGTATCATTGATTTCATAATTGTTGATTTAGACAAGTTTGGTAATCTACTAACATAATGGCGTGACTTTCCAGTGGTCAACCACTGACACCCCATAGAAAGAAATGGCATAGAATGGTAATCTCTAAATCTGCTGAATTCTTATTTAGCAGATTACGAACTGTAAGCAAAATGACAATGGGATGGGAATGGGATCGTGTTGGAATGACGAATTTATAAAAATAGCAGACTTGGGGCCCAGTTATATCGTCGTGTGAAATCTTGTTTTCACCCGTTATAAGCAAGAAAAGATTCTTTCAGGATTAAAGATATTTATTCTCAAAAAAGACACAAAGTCACTTACATGAGATGCTTAAGGTAAATTATATAAAGTTCGTCACAGACGTCACGGTAGCAATTATGATACACCCATCCAATGCATTCAGCTTTTAGGAAGGGTGTTATTTGTGATTAAATAAGCAGCTAATTGAGTCTTGAATGCATTGAATGAGTGCAACTTTTTTATACATATGAGGGTATTTTGTTATATAATGTGCTCCTTCAAAAGTTAATTTTTTATTGCCAAATTTAGTTCTCATCTTCGGTAAAATCAGAAAACTAGCTCGACGACTGCTACGTTGGGTTACTTTAGTAAACGATAAGTTAGTCTGTATACTTTTTTTAAGCGCCTTACGAATGAAAATACATGTATTGTAAATATACAGGGTTAGTGGTAACTCGACGTATTCCTTGCAGGACGTCATAGTAGAGTGAAAATGCAACAAATTAAGCCACCAAATGTTCTACCGAAGTTCGGTAGTTTTTGAGTTAGTTAGATTTTTAGTTTTTTTTATGAAAAATCCCAGATTAAATCATTTGAAGCTAATTTGAAAATTATCTACGGAGCGACTGTACTCAAATTTATGTTATTATCATAGACTTTGATGCCGTAGCAAATCTTTGTTAGTAATTAAAAGTTCAAAAATGCCTAAAACCTTGGCAAATATCACTAATCAAAATTTATTTTTTTTTGTAATTTTTGCCATTACTACATGCAAAATGTTGTCTTAGTACAAAAAAAAATACTACGCCAGATGTACAAATTATTAGTAAAATACCCTTGTCTTATCAGTTATCAGTTATCCAAAAATTGGTTGAAAGGTATGGTTGGATTGATGGTTTGTTTTTCTTCATCGGTTGTTTCATCATTATTTTTTCCTTTTCGGTTGTCTTTCCCATGTCTTTTGTATTGCTCCGAGGAGCTTAATTCCATCGCCGTTTCTTCAAAATGCTTAATTTATTCTCGTTCTCCTACAAAAATCTTGGAAAGAGATTCGTAAAGATCGGCAACAGTGATCAAATCTTCGGTAGAAGCCTGAATTTTAACATTCACTTTGTTTATTCTTTCCAAAAAAACATTCCACGCAACAACCATTACCGCCGTTTTCAGTTTTCCTAAATGACTACGCAAATTGTAGAAAAATGTATCTAAGTGGTGAAATATATTACATCTTGAATTGTTGGTGTGGATAGATATATAAATATTAATCTTTTTAATTTTGGCAAGATACAAAAAATTTTGCCCACAAATTAGTCGCCCCTAAAATCTGCCGCCCTAGGCTCCAGCCTACTCAGCCTGTTGGTAAATCCGCCACTTCTGTACTTACAACTAATAATTATATTAGGTCTGTAGCTGGTCTCATGTTGCTAATCTCTTTCGAGGTCTTATTCAATTCAAATCCTCTAAAAAAAAATATTTTTATGTTTTTTTTTATCATTATTTATTAGGTACGTCTTAAGCATGTTATCAAGGAAATTAATGTAATAATTCAGTAACATTTATATTAGAATTGGCATCAATTATTTAATATTTTATGACGCAGATTTAAGAAGATTGTAACACTTGAACTACGAAAACCTCCGTTACTGCTACGACAGGCGTTGTCAATGTCACAGTGACATTGACAACGCCAATTGAAACTCTATCTCTTACAGGGAAGAGTTAGAGTTTCTGAACGATTTAAAAGAGCCGTTTATAGTACAAATGTAAGAGTCCTAAGAAGAACTTCGTCTCTGCTTCAGATGGTAAGGCGCGGATTCGAAGCACTAAATCTTCACACACAGACCGTTCATATAGCTCATACACCTGAGGAATCTGCAATTCCTCATAAAGCTGCTTGATTCGCTTCACATGCTCTGGGTCTTTGCTGCCGTAGTATTCTTCGAAGACTGAACGTTGGGTTTCGTTGCACCGCTGCAGCGCAGTTACGGACACCCAGGTACATTTGCCTTCTTGAATGTCTGTCCCCATTTTTCCTGTCGTGGTTTTGGCGCCGTAAGCATCGAAGTAATCATCCTTTGAAAAGACAACCATTGCATTAATCAGAGGCCTTTTGATGCTCCTTTAGGCGCTGTCGCGATTGATGTGTAAAAGGTCATGAAGACCGAAAAAGTTTAAAATTATATTGCTACTCTCTACGGTTTCGGGATCTTACCTGAATTTGTAGAAGTCTCCCAAGTTCCAAACAGATATACTCTATCTCTTTAATAGCTTTTTCTTTTCCATGCTTAACTAAAAACAGAGCTGCAAATACAGGCAGCTTAAATGAGTGGTAAGATGTTTTGTGAGTAGCAATAGTATTATAATGTTCCAAGGTGAATACAGCAAGATTGTTCTTATGTTTGTTGTGACCTGACACATAGTCGAGGTGCTGTCCCATCGACGCTCTGCATAATGCCTACAAAAAAAAGTCGTTTCATTTGGCAGTTAATAATGGTACGGAATAACTTTGACATTGATCTAAAATGCAACATATTGCTGTGTGTGACCTCTGTGGTTACAACCTAAGTATTCTTTTTTTTAGTCTATATGACAGGACATCAATTTTGATTCTGACAATTAAAAATTAAAAAAAAAAAAACATTTTATTATTGGGAGAAAATTCAGTGTTGCTGAAAAATATGTGCTGAATCCAGTCGATACCCTTCAAATATTCGAATCTGAATTTTAAATTATGTCAAGTAAATTGTAACGAATATAATATCACCAGGCTTCATTCTTATAATCTGTAATAATTATACTTATATACATACGATACTTTTTGAATTTGGTATGTATTTTTCCTGATTTGCCCTCTCAGCGGAAGTCTTAGCATTTTCTCTGGTGTAATATGTAGATACCCTACTCTATTTGTCGTAGCTGTATAACCAGTTAAAAATTGCTCCTTTCGGCCCTTTTCGGCAAGTTTGTAAAAATATTAATTAAAAATTACCTAAAGTGGTTTAGTTTCTATTTTATTTCGCTACAATATACAATGCATTCTAGGATGGTCATCTGCCTCAAACTAGTATTCGCTATCCTAAAGTAGGATTCGTCCTAAATTAGGGTTCGTTGGTACAAAGTAGGGTGCGCCATCCTAAAGTAGGACTCGCCGTCCCAAAGTAGGATGCTATAGGTAAATCACAATAATATTTTAAAGGCAAAAGTTTATGAGGGGGTGTGTGTGTGTGTGTTTGTATGTTTGTTACTTCTTCACGCTGAAACGGCTGGACCAATTTTGATTATATTTAGTATGGACGTAGCTGACACCCTGGATTAACACATAGGATACTTTTTATCCTGATATTCTCACGGGATCAAACTTATGCGTGTGAAAGCGTGGGGCAGAGGGAAATAAGTAAAACAGTGCTTGCACACCTACCTCATTAAAAAGTTTTATCAAGTCTGTGTAGAAAGGAGTTTTTGCGAAGTAAATTTCCAGTACTTGAATCATAGATTGATGAATAAGTGTGCTGTCGTTGATTGCACATAAACCGATATTAGGCTGTTGGTGCCAGCACGGCTTGCCACGCCGCATTGTTGCACCATCCATCATGTCATCCATTAATAGGAGATACGCCTGAAACTGTTGTAAGTAGATGTCTATTAGCTCGATATTAATGACATAACAAGAGATTTAAAACAAAATGTGACTCTAGCTCAGTTTATGAACATTTACTACTTATAGAAATTGTCCAACGTAGATTTCTTTGTGCAATGCACTACAGGTGTCACAAAACGTATCTGCAGTAAACCAGTTGTACAAGCTTTTGACGCTCAGCTCTACACGTAAACAATTAGAAGCAATGACATTGTATGTATAACATTGTTAATGGCAATTTTGACTGTATAAATTTAAACAATGTATTGTGTTATACAGTCCCCAGAACTGTTCACAGATGGCGGGTGCGAGAAGGCAAACTCTTTGCAGCAGTTCGGCGAATAGCACCAATAATAATAATAATAATAATTTATTTATTGCAGGTAAATAACACCCATTCAGTACACGTATAACTCAGATCGAATAAAATTCAAATTAGATAAACAAATTAAACAGAAACAGAATAAAACGAATTAAATTAAATCAAATTAGAATAAATAATCAATACAATAAAATTAATATAGAAATAAGAATTAAATAATAAATAATCACAAAATAAAATCCATAAATACTCACAAAATAAAATTAATACATAACCCCAAAATAAAATCAATAAATAATCACAAAATAAAATCAACATAATCACAAAATAAATAAAATCAATAAATAAATAATCACAAAATAAAATCAATACCCTCTCTCTGACACTGCTACAGCAACATGTCTGCTGGAACAATGGCGGATGAAGGGGCAGTCCAGCCTACCCGCAATCATCATGAGTACGATGTTGGGGCTACCCCGTACCCTGCGCACCAAGGACGCGGCGCGCTTCCGGATAGTCGCGTGGAAGCAGTCGGTGCGCGTCTCTGCGAACATACCCGAGGCACTGCAGTGTCGGGGTAGCCCCATCACCGCCCTAAACGCGTTATTGTACTGGACGCGGATGGCGCTGTAACATCTATTAGAGTAGTGAGCCCACAGACTGCACGAGTACAGCGATGTACAATACGCTCTAAAGAGCGTAACCTTCACCCCATCTGAGCACCGCGCAAATCTGCGGGCGATCATGTTCGCTCTAACAGACAACGCCCTCCGCTCCCGTTCCATGTCTGCGTGATCCTTGAGGTCAACAGTCAAAATATGCCCCAAGTATGAAAACTGATCGACCCTCTGCAAAGGTACCCCATTGAGACTTACTGGAGGTATGCTCCCCGGACATTTTGCACTAGCAGTCTCAAAGATCATACACTGGCTCTTCTTTACATTATACGATAAACCGTGACCACAAGCATACTTCTCACATATCCGCAATAGCTTCCTCAAGCCGCAGACCGAAGCGCTCAGCAGCACCATGTCGTCAGCATAGCTTAGATTATTGACACAGGTACCGTCAATGTGACAGCCGACATGCTGACTGCTAAGCGCCACGATCAGCCCGTCCACATACAAATTAAACAGGGTTGGAGATGTTATGCCACCCTGCCTCACTCCGCATTCGAGCTGATACGCATCGGACATTGCCCCCGCCCACCTAACACTATTAGACTGGTGCGCATACCAGTACTGGAACATGCTGAGAAGTTCCGGCGGCACCTTTATGCTCCTCAGCTTGCTCCACAGCAGGTCATACGCTACAAGGTCGAAAGCCTTGGACAAATCAAGGAAGCACGCATACACCGGCGTTTTACGGTCTGTGTAGTAGTAGTAGTTTTTAATTAATATTTTGACGGTATGCTTAAGACACAGTATAGCACTTTCAGTGGACAGCCGGAGACGAAATCCGAACTGGTTATCGTGCAGTGTTACCGATTTATTTAACTGTGTGTTAAGCAAACCGTCAAACACTTTTGCAGTTACAGTGGCAAGAGAAATAGGCCTGTAGTTATTCTTATCAGTAAGGTTTCCAGTTTTATTTTTCACTACAGGGACTACCACTGTTTTCATAAAGTCGGCTGGCAGGTAGGAATGGCTCACGCACAACGAGTAAAACATAGCCAGGACCCTAGCAATGTGTGGCCCGGCGTGCTGTAGGTGCTCAATGCTGAGTCCATCATGACCCGGGGACTTACCACTCGAGATACGCCTTATGGCTGTAGTTACATCCGTCGCCCGGAAAGTAGTCCCCACCTCCCGACTACTTACGTCAGCATTGAGCACCTCCGTCGCTGTACCTAATGGAGATTTCACCGAAAAATGGTTCATAAAGACATTCGCAATCTCCCTTGGGTCATTCACACCATCGATGCTCACAGGAAGGCCGGGGCGTAAGTTTTCTTTTTTAGTGCCCTTCCAGAAACCGCGGA
Source organism: Apamea sordens (assembly GCA_945859715.1). Lineage (NCBI taxonomy): Eukaryota > Metazoa > Arthropoda > Insecta > Lepidoptera > Noctuidae > Apamea > Apamea sordens. The sequence goes on from OX244002.1 coordinate 8,695,354, forward strand.
AATCCCCCTTGGAGTGTTTCACAGCTAGAGCGTCCATTCTTATTTGGTCCTGATGATTTTGGCACCATTTTAATCGAGACTTGAACACTCTTCTGCTATCACTCATTTCTTTGTGTATAAATCCTGACTTAGGCCTACCACACAACACCCACTCGAGGAACTTAGACTTGGCCACCCTGTGAGCCTCGCTGACATGTTTGTTCCATCCGGCTATGCGCGGACCACCCCCGCCCTTCCCCGCGCTTCCCTGACTGGCCACTGCCGCGTCACGGAGGGCAGTCACAATGCCAGAATAAAGCGTATCCAGAATAAACCTGTGCTCACGGTTACTACAATGCTGACTGTAGGCATCCTGCAATGCACGCCACTCTTCTCTGCACAGTAGGTGGTACTAGTACTACTAGCACTGGGCATAAAATATAGTAAGCTGTTACAATAAGTACCTACCTATCTATAGGTGGGTTAAAGGGGATTGAAGATTTTTATATTGTTGCGCTATTTTTTTTTTACAAAGTGGCGGCCACGCATGTAACCTGTATAAATCGATAGCTTACATCAATGCAAACGGAAAATATACTTGGACGAAACCCTGTAAAGCTTCACGTTTCCGAGATATTAACGTTCAAAGTTGATTGGGGACTTTGAACGTTAACTTGATTTATATAATAATAGGCTTCACGCATGACCGCCATTTAAAAAAAAAAACAAAATGGCGGACTGGTAATTATGCCACGGACCTTCAAAGCCCTTTATATTATTGTTTACCATTTCCATAGTCCAGCCAAGAATACGAGCCGAATGGTGTGTTGCTTCAGCGAAATTGGTCGGGTCTTCCAACATTCTGTATCCAATGGAAACTTTTAATCCTCGTAATAGTTTCCCCCCAGTCAATGTGTAATCCAAAAGCTGTAACATTGTTAAGTTGGTACCTAAGTAAAGCATAGTTTCTCGTTAATTTATTTTCATGATAGAATTTTCTTGTCACAAATGTCTTGTACATTTAGGAACACCATATAGTTGAGTCAACGAATGGTCCAAAAGGTACTGTAGACTGGGTGAGCAGGGACCTAAGGTTATACGATTCCTTCAGAAACTTCGCCCGCTCTTGCAGCTTGGACTCTTTAAAACTTTTCTGTATAGGTCGATTAAGTACAAGGCGGGGCAAAAGTAATCACCCGATGTTGTTTTACTGTAACTTTTTTTAGCAATAACAAATGTTAGTTCTACTTGTGGATTATGTTTATTTAATTAATTAGAATTATTTCCATCAAGTCGAGAAAATGATATCGGTCAAGTAGCCGCCCTTAAATTGATGACTGTACTTCTTTTATGGCATTTTCCATCACTAGTGTCAGAACTTCCGGCGATAGGTTCTCGCATTCCTGTCGTATATTCTCTTCAAGAGTCTGCGGCTTGTTTACATAAACCCGGGATTTCAAGTAATCCCGCAAAAAAAGTCTGGAACGGTCAAATTGGGTGATCTGGCATATTTTGGCCAGTGCAAATCGCGAAAGCGAGAGATTAGACGACGCCACACGACGACGACGCAAATATTCCGCGTTCCATGGCTTATTGACGTGTATTCTGCATATTCTGTTTACTTCATAAATTTATGTCAAAACAGAATTGACATTTGCCACCATTTGCAAAAGTTATAGCGCATTCCAATAGGGTGATTATGATTACTTTTCCCCCACCTTGTACATACTTAAAAAATCTAATTTATCTGAGGTAGAGTGTTAAAATTTTCGCGCTCGCTTCGTTCGCTCGTGCATTCTAGATTGTCTGAATTGGTGTTAAGCTTTTGTGCAAAAGTCAAGTCTCACGATCTTAGTAATCGAAAATCGGAACGTACCTACTTCAGATTAAGAATGACAAAGGCATCGGTTTTTTCAGAACAAAAGAATCATCCCTGTCCTTACCTAATTTGAAAAAATGTCCGACATGTCCATGTAGATAATTATAAAAAAGGCTTTATGGAAAAGGTACTTAGGTACCTTTTCCATAAAGCCTTTTTTATAATTATCTACAGGATTGGCGGGGCGGGGGGCGGCAAGCGGCATTTTTTTGCTGGGTTGTGTCCACTCCCTAAGCACCCTGAACAAATGTCTGAAGGAATCGCTGAGGTCCCTGCTCACGCACTCTACAAATTGATTAGACAAATATTATGTAACACAAAAAAGCAGAGGGGCAATTCTCGTAATTTTAAGAACATTCACAGTCTGATCTCAGTCTCAATCTGTCAAAAATACGTCTAATTTCCCTACTTTTTGACTAGTTTTTACATTTGTTTGTCGCCGAGATGAGACTGCGACTAGATTTTGAACGTTTTAAATTACGAGAATTGGCCTTCTGATTGCCAGTTTTAAATTTATTTGTCGTTCGTTCTTATTAATATGATAAAAGTTAATTTACGTAAGTACTAACCTGCTTTACCCAGCTTGAAACTTCAGGTAGCTCTGATAAGTTAGGAGCAGTCACTACAGACTTTACGACTTCAGGCAGTACATCTACAAATGCTTTCTTTTCCTTGTGCATGTTAAGAACACTAAATGCATCTGCACTTTTATGCAATTCTCTGAAGTGGTTGGATAACAATGTACTTCGAGTTCGTCGAAATAACGAAACCATTATAATAATCTGTGGCAAAGGTTCTGTTGAGTTAAATGTTGTGACTTTAATATAATGGGAATTATATAGGCAGCAGCTTATCGGAATTTCAAAACATTCGCTTATATTGCATGTATTTACATAATACAATACAAGCCTATACTTACCGAGCAAGCCTGTCAAATAACAAAATTAAGCTTCTGCAAGGAACCACTCCCTAAAATCTACTCATCGTTTCGACCTTTACGTACGACTAAGTACATGATTAATATACCAACGTAAGTAGACTTAACTCCTCTCACCGAGAGGAGGCCTGTGTCCCAGCAGTGGGAACATTATAGGCTGATTATGGTATAATTTTTTTCCATTAAAGGGATGAATTTTCCAAAATCCTTCCTTAGTCCACTTTCATTACATAAGGTATTGTGCAAAACTGAATGCACAACCTAAAGTGCTGGAGTTAGAACCTGAAAGTTGGACAGTAGCATTTACTCAAACTCTAGTTTCGTGTATTTTTACTAAGGGACCTAACCTCCAATATAAAAAAAAATCAACGGGTTGCACTCCGGAAGTGCGGCAGAAGTGAAAACTTGAATATTAACGTTGTGCATTTTTGATATTTTGGAATGCGGTCTACTCTCCTTCCGTCTTACGAATTTTCGATCAGGTCACGTGTCCTGCAGCGAGCTGCGTCTTACGAATTTTCGACCAGGTCACGTGTCCTGACGCGAGTTTAACATTTTTTACCCATCACAACAACGCCACTAAAGAAGTTTACACTTCAAAAAAAAAATTCTGTTACCCCTACAACAGGCAACACTTACGCGATCGAAACTGATTGAACAGCTGATTCTTGTTTTTTATATTTTAGGTTGATTCTTCATATGTCAGAGTTGGTTCCATAGTTTAAGTGGATGATATTCATGAGACCTACACAAACACACCCTAAAAGTATGTCCCTCGTTTAACCTAACACCCTGTAGGTATATCTAAACTCATATTATTTTATGTATTTTCATTACCAAAATTCTAAAAGTATCCGTAGAAAATTAGATACGGTGTTTTTGAATGTGCTAACTATGAATTTTTATGTGATTGTGCTCACAGTGCGATTCTGTAACCATCTCACCGTGAAAACTTAGGTGAATTGAGCGTGGAGTGTGCTGCCATTCCAACTAATGCTAGGGATTGACACTATTGACAGCTCACTCTAAGCTCACATCACCTAACTATTCACGGTGAGATTTTTACAGAATCGATCGGCTGGCTGAATGAATGTGTTGGATTCAGAAATTCTTGATAGCCGATATCAGATTTTTAGAGGAGATAGACAGTCGGGAACTTTTTCTGGGGGCAAGGAAGGAGGTGGTGTGCTAATCGCAATTCATCCAAACTAATATTATAAATGCGAAAGTAACTCTGTCTGTCTGTCTTTCTGTCTGTCTGTCTTTGCTTCACGCCTAAACTACTGAACCGATTTGTGTGAAATTTGGTACAGACATAGTTTGGAACTTGAGAATGGACATAGGATAGTTTTTATTACAAAAAATAAAATAAAAAATAAAATTTATTCCGGACATACAGCGCCATCTATTGGTCAAGAGTCGGCATCAATTCAGTACTGAAAATTCATCGGAAAATCGGAAAAATGTAAATAAATAGTAAAAAGGTATGAAAATATAATATAATACAACTTTTAGTACAAAGAAAATGCTCTAACGGAGTATAGATAATTCTATTAGTACTATATGTCGAGTTGGTGATCGCGCAATGGTGTCGATCGTTACACGAGTTCGGTTCATGTTATTGTTTTAATTCATCGGAAAAAAGTAAATTAATAGTAAAAAGGTATGAAAAAAATAATATCAATATAATAAAACTTTTAGTACAAAGAAAATGCCCGAACGGATAATAGATAAATAATCCGAGTTGTCACTATGCTCGATAGATGGCGTTGGGATCGAAATAGATCGCGCTATGGTTTCGTTACACGCATTTGGTTGGGTATCGGCCGAGCGCTTCGGTACTGTCGTGGAATTGTGGATTGATCGTTTCGTAAATTTAAAATTGGTTCCGTTAATCCGTTGTATTAGTAGATTAAAAGGTTTATTTGTTGGGTTGTCTGGTACCTAATATTGGAAGTAAAGAATAATGTGTATCAGGGTTTTATGAAAAGCTATCCCTGACGGGCTGAAATGGGGTAGTCAATTTTTCAGGGGAGGATTTTACTTCATGGCTTGATTAACTCGAAAATTAGTATAAAATATAATCTTAAGTCAAGTTATGAATACATTCCAAACGACTTTTTTTAAATTCGACCCCTGTGGGAGTGAAAAGCAGGGATACAGTTTATATGAAAAATCTTATTCATTTAGTTAATAAACTTGAAATTTGCCTAAGTAAGTAATAAAGTTTATCATTATAAGTTTTTCAAAGCTACCCCCCTCAAAGGGGGATATAGGGGTGTTAAGTTTATGTCGAAGAAATTTAATGCGCGGTCTGAGTAACTCGAAACTCAGTATTGATACTTTTGACAGAAAATAATTAATAATAAATATGTAAAGTTGTCGAAAATTTACCACTAACGGACGGGACAAAAACGGGTAATTCGGTTTTTAACATACACAAGTTCAAATCCTCCCCGGATTTGAACTTGTGTATGTTACATTTTCACGCCTAAACCACTGAACTTCTGATTTGGCATGTATATAGATTGCATCCTGGGGAAGCACATACTTTTTATCCTGTTAGCACGTTCCCGTGGGATAATTTCCGACATCCACGCGGGCGAAGCCGCGGGCAGAAGCTAGTAATTCTATAAATGCTTATAGAAATGGGTGACACTAGACATATCAACTACTCGTACTCTTAAGACATTTAAAAAAAATCACTTGTGCGCCACTTATTTGGCTCCTCCGGTAAACATTAATCTTATAACTTACTTTACGAATAGAGTTAGTAGTGTAATTAATGATGAACCCGTAATTATATTAAGTGATTTCAACTTAAGTTACGTAGAATGGACAAAACCATCACTACATCAACATGCAGTACCAAATTTCGGCACCAATATTATAGGTAAAACTTTTGTAGAATTCTTATCCTCCAACGACCTATACCAGTATAACTCAATCCAAAATAAACAGAATAGGATTCTAGACCTAGTCATATCCAATTTAATTTATCCAATTGAGGTAAGTCGGTCCTGTGATTCCATATCAAAAGTCGATGATTTTCACCCACCTTTACAGATCACCATTCATCTCAGCCTTCCTAGACACTTACGAATAAAATGACTAAGATTTATAATTTCCATAAAGCTGACTATAGTGAAATTAGAAATCGTCTTGAGAAAACAGATTGGGACATTGTTTTAAAATCGGATACAGTTGATCTATCAGTTGCTGCTTTTAATTCTGTATTACGGGAGATTATTGCTGAATTGGTCCCACGGCAGAATGCTGGTAAAAAGTCATATCCCGTCTGGGATAATAACAGCTTAATAAAAATGTTAAAAGCGAGATCAATTTGAATATACATTACTTAAAGACCGATCTTACCGAAAAATAAAAGAGTTGAAGTATTTATAAAATGTACAAAGTAAAGTGGTTAAGAATCGAAAATATTTCTGGTCATACATAAAAAACAAACGCGATAACAAAAGCGTTATACTGAGATACACGAGGCTTAACGATAGTAGTGCGACCGACGGCATGAGCATAGCAAAATTTGCGGAGAACTTTGCATCGGTATATAGCCCTATCTTTGGCAGTGATCCAGACTCTGCCCATACTTTAAATAAATCCAGCAATAGTACTCGTAACAGCTTACACGAAAGGGCACTATCTGGACTTAGCATACAGAGAAAACTTAAGAACTCAAATGTTGCTAAAGGGCTGGGCTCTGACGGTATACTTCCACGGTTTATTAGAGAATGTGCTAATATTTTATCTAAGCCATTGCATATAATTTACAACCGATCGTTATCCGAGGGGGCTTTTCCGGAGATCTGGAAGGAGGCCATAGTAATACCAATTCCAAAATCGGGGGATAAGACTGATGTCTGCAATTACAGGCCTATTGGTATATTGCCCACTTTGGCAAAGGTTCTCGAAACTTTTTTGTGTCCCATCATGAATTGGCATATCAAGGGCTCCATTACTGAACATCAACATGGCTTCTTTAGATCAACAGTCACAAACTTGGCCAACTTTGTCGAACGAACTCTAGATTACATGAGTAACGGTAACGAAGTTGACGCCATCTATAGCGATTTCAGCAAAGCTTTTGACAAAGTTGACCATAGTATTTTGCTACAAATGCTTAAAAACACATTCGGTGCTCATGGGTCACTTTTAAAATGGTTCCAGTCATACTTAGTTGACCGAACAGCATGATTAGTAGTAAATGGACACTCATCCAACACCTTCACGCCCTATATTATTTACAATGTTTGTTTATGACATTAAATATTCCATACAAAACTCTCATTTTGAATGAATGCCGAGGATTTAAAATTTTATAGGGTTGTGATGACAAAGATCGATTAATCAAGAGATTAATCGATCTTTGTCATCACAACCCTAAATCCTTTGCAAAAGGATATTGACAGGCTCAGTGTGTTGTGTGAGAAGAACAGCATGCAAGTTAATGTTGGTAAATGCATATACCAACTTAGCATTATTTTATATATCATATTAAATCTCGTAAAAAACATAAATATAATTCTACGTACATAATGAGGAACCAAATATTAAGTAAAGTGTGTGAGGTTAGAGATCAGGGCATCATTATCGACTCTGAAATGAAATTTCAAACATACACCGAAACCATAATAAATAAAAGCAATAGGAATGGTAGCATTTTTGAACCGTAACACAAGGCAATTCAGTAATTTGACAGCTGAATACTGCTCCATTGTCTGGTACCCAGTACATAATATTCACATTCAATGCATCGAAAGAGTTCAAATAAAATTTATAAAAAGAGTCTCTTATAAAGCAGGTATAAGGAATACAGTTAAAAACTATGAAAATAGACTGAATCACTTTAAAATGAAATCTTTGCACTAGCGTCGAGATTTTGCAGGTCTAATTTTCTTATTGAAGTTATTAAATCAAGGTGTGGACTCACAGCTTCTTTCTTCAATTAATATTAGCACGCCCCGGTCGTCAGCTAAACTTCATAATTAATTATAAGCCTTTTGCTCCTGGTGGCCACAAAACCAAGTACGTGAGTTTATATTCTCAGAAAGTGTAACGACATTTTTCACGATTGTGACATCGACGTATTTTCTTGCCTACCGTAGAACTGTTCAGTAGAACTAGCGGGAACAAACGTGCAGCATTACTAAGGTTAAAAGAGCTGTGCTCAATAATATGTAAATTGCTCAATATTTTTTTTCTTTTATTTTGTTATGTTATATATATATATATATTTTTGTTATTTAATTCAATCATATTTAATTTAATACAATTTAATTTAATTCAATCTTATTTAATCTAATCTAATTCAAATTTATTTTAAGTATAAAAGATTATTCATATCAGTTCTAATTACATTGTTATCCATCTTTTTGTTACTTATTATTGTGTAGCGAGATTTTAATAAAGTGCTGTACTTACCTCTAATTTAGATGCATGCAATGTATTGTATTTGTAAATGATATATACTTGGAATTGAATGTCTTTGTGTGTATTTAGTTGGTTTGCCTAAATAAATAAATTATAACGAGAAAAGATTTGATATTTTGTTTCAACGGCTGAACGGAATTTCGTTCCTGACGGGCGTCCTCCGACCACACAAGTTGTCTTCCTTAATAGTAGTATTAATCCTTCAGTCGCAGAATGCACCTTTCGCAAAATGCACCCCATACGCAAAACGGTAACATTCTCAAAATACAACTTTCTCAAAACGTACCTTTCTCAAAATGAACCTTTCTCATAATGCACCTTTCTCTTAGTGCACCTTTCGCAAAAAGTTTTTTCCTACATTAACTCTTTTACAGTGCTACAGGTAATTAATCTATCGTAAACATGACTTGAGGATTCGCAAACTTGAAGTTAAATTAATGTAGGTAAAATAAATAAAATGACTATGCACATATTTTTATTACCAAGTTCACAAAATACGTGCTTTAACGTTTGGTTCCACCAGCCCGTCATACAACAAGAGTTTAATCTATACTTATAATAAATCTGTAGAAGTGAAAATTCTGTACATTGAAAATATCAAAAAAATAATTTACAGGGGGTGTTACTAGACCGACACCGAACCCAAAAATGTGATTAAAAAAAATTTTGTCTGTCTGTCGGTCTGTCTGTCTGTCTGTCTGTCTGTCTGTTTGTTCAGGCATCACGCAAAAACTACCGGTTCGATTACGATGAAACTTGGTATAATTATTCTTTAATATCCTGGGCACCACACTGGGTACTTTTTATCCCGGAAAAGTATATACAATAAAAAACAAACTTAATTTTGCGGTTCGATCCCTATACCCGATTACCACTGTCTGTACTGTACCAACCGCAAATACTAAGTTTGTCGTAGGTTGGGTCACCCGCAGTGGAGTTCATTTTTATTCCTTTTAGTTTTTAGAGTTATTTAGGTTTATTTTTATATGAGTCGTAGGTATAGATTTTAATTTTAAAGTATAGGTAGTATATTTGATAGTGTACGTAGTGACCGTAGGTTATTTTATAATACTGTTAGGTAGGATTAGTCATTCGTATAGATATTAGTTTTTAGGGATTTTGCTTATTTATTGAGTTTAGATTAGTTATCATCAGAAATAGGTTTATTTAGGTAGGTATTTAATTTTCTGTTATTGAGTTTTTTTTTAATTAGGAAGGTACTTAGGTAAAGATATCATATAGGTACCCTCTTAATCACCACTAATGAGACACAATTGGTTTTCTACTTTAATTAGCCACAAAGGGCCCGCGAGATAGATGGCATTCTGGGGAAGCACATACATTTTATCCTGTTAGCACGTTCCCGTGGGATAACTTCCGACATCCACGCGGGCGAAGCCGCGGGCAGAAGCTAGTTTTAAATAAAAATATTTATTTATACAAATCACATTATTATAAATCATACGCAAAAAAATGCAATTATTGCTTATATTTTCTGTACACATAATTATTAAAACAGGCAAACCTGTTTTCTTTTAAGAAAGTTTGCATTGTTTTTTATTTCTGGTTTCATGTCACATAATATTTTGCACACAACAATGGCAGATGTTTTACATAGTGATCTGTTTGGAAAGTTATAATAGTAAATTTTGACACATACACCTGCCAGGTACCTACAGAGACCTATAGAAAAAATTAAAACAATTCGATACTAAACAACCCGTTTATAGGTGGCATTTAAAACTCCTAAGAGCAAAATCCTATCCCCTTCAGCTGGTAAGGCATGTATTCGACGCAATAAATCATCATACATCGTACGTTCGCACTGTTCATACAATTGAGGTATGTGTAATTCGTCATAAAGCTGCTTGATTCGCTTCACATGCTCTGGGTTTTTGCTACCGTAGTATTCTTTGAAGATAGCACGTTGTGCGTCGTTGCAGTGCTCCAGCGCTTTTACGGCCACCCAGGTACATTTGCCTTCTTCGATATCTCTGCCTGTCTTTCCTGTCACGCTATCGTTGACGTAGACATCCATGTAATCATCCTGGTAAGAAAAACAAAGTATTTATCGAAACGTATTATTTCTCGTAATTATAATATTATAATTATAATTATCTAGGTTCAATTTTCTGTAGGTCACCAAATTTTTTTTATAAGATCCTGCAACCTTTCCTTGTAAGATCTTTCTATTGTAGGTACGTGTGATTGAATAATTAAAGGTGATAGATTAGGTTGACAGGCCACCTTAGTATAAATGTCGGCAATTGCTTTTAATTAAACTCCAAATAGGCCACAAAATATGGGTTATTGTGAGGGGAATCAAATAGGTTTATATTCTTACCTGACACTGCATTAGTATCCCAAAATCCATACAAATATTACTTAATTCTTCAGTGGCTTTCTTTTTCCCATTCTTTGCTAACAGGAGAGGTAGAAATATCGGCAATTTGTAGGTATTGTGTGACGACTTGTTTATAGCAATAGAACTGACCACGTTCATGTTAAATACATCTAGATTGTTCTTTTCTTTGCTGTAGGTTGACCAAAAATCTAAATGTTGTACACCTATAGTCAACCTGTATGAAGACTGCAAAAATAAAAAAGATTTATTAGCTTTTGCAGTTCGGAAATTATCCCACGAGACTTACCTACTACCGGAATAAAAATTATCCTATCCTATGTCCTAACTAACCCACGTCATGCCGTGTGCCAAAAGTGCCAAGAATGCCCAAAAAACCCAGCGTCGATTAAAAAAAACTTAATGTATATACGATAGTTCGTGGTAGATATTAAATATTATATTAGTTGCTCACTAAATAATTATCATAAGCGTCATAGCGTTCACAAAGCGTCGAATGAACAATTTCCTGTTATAAAGAGATAGGTAGTTTCAGAGAGAAACACTCAACAATAGACCAAGTAGATACATAGAATTACTAAAATCCTTGAGAGAACGCTTGAAGATAAAAAAGTTTGATCCACCGTGGTTTTGGATGTGGCACAAGCTTTTCATAGAGTTTGGTATAAGGGTTTGATATACTAGCTAAGACTCATGCTGCCTAATGATTTTGCCGATATCTTTACAATCATAGATTACAGATAGAATGTTTAAGGCACGAGGTTGCCTTTTCAGAGTTTAAATTTTTTAAACCTGGCGTGCCTTATGGTAGTGTGCTGGGTCCAGTCCTCTTCCTGTTGTACACGTATGATAACCGGAGCTGTAAATTTACTAATAATAGGGGTTAAAGTATGAAATTGTTAACCGTTTTATTGTAATAGGTACTTCGAATTGACATAGAACCTTCATGGTTTGAGATTTTTGAGTGAAACTTTTTTGACATGATACCTAAGAAGTTCTTCTTTTAAAAAATGTGCAACATTCGATTATCGACTTTCAGTTGTTTTTTTTTTATTCAGCTTAGACAAGAAAGATGGATACTTCGTTATTTTTAAATACGAGTTCCGACGCGGAACTAACGCGGCAGAAACAGGTTGCAATATCAATGTTGCGTTTGAGAGGGGACTGCTAATGAACGCACCGTGCGATTTTGGTTTAAACGCTTTCGTGATGGAAACTTTGATTTGAAGAACGAACCACGTGGAAGACCGCCCAGCCGCCCACACAGGTGAATAACAATGAATTGAAAGAGATGGTGGAAACCGATCCAAGCCAAACTACCCAGGAATTAACAGCACGGTTTAACGTTACCTTCCCAACAATATTGACTCATTTGCGTCAAATCAATAAAATAAAAAAATATGAGAAATGGGTGCCTCATGATTTGACTGATCTGCAGAAAGAAACGCGTGTTGAAACTTGTGTTGCCTTGTGGAATCGATACAGAAATGAAGAAATATTGGATCGAATTGTGACATGTGTTGAAAAGAGAATCCTCTTTTACGATAGCCGTAAGCGAAAAATGCAATGGCTGACCCCAGGTCAAACGCCGCAACAGTGTCCTAAAGCAAAGCTTACCAATAAAAAGGTAATGGTAACTGTTTGGTGGTCTCAGCATGGTGTTATTCACTATAGCTTTCTCCGATCTGATAAAGCAATAACGGCAGATGTCTACTGTGCCGAACTCCGAACAATGATAGCAAAACTAGCAGTGAAACAGCCCCGACTTATGAATCGATCTTCACCATTATTGCTCCATGATAACGCGAGACCTCATACAGCACGAGAAACCGTTTTAACTCTACATGAACTGCAATTAGAAACCATTCGTCGCCCTCCGTATTCGCCAGACCTTGCTCCAACGGACTATAATTTTTTTCGTGATTTGGACAACAACAATAAAATGGAAGTTCGCGAGAGTTCACTTTTTTTTCCTTACTAACTGACAAAATTTTCGAGCATTTTTGAAAATTTGGTGGTTGTCGTAATTGTGAAATGCTAAATTTGCCTTTGGTCAAGTTTGACATTTCTGTTCGTACGGTAATTACTCCACTTAGTTAATTTTTCCAGTATCTGGCAATAACTATATTGCCAGATACTGGAAAAATTAACAAACAAACAACAAAAAAAAAAAAAATACTATGCGAGGATTTGTTCTTTTATCACTTAGGAAATTTTGACTTATTTGGTTTTTTTCCTACATGGCGTTTAGTTAAAATTGGCAGTTTTCGTTTTTGTAAACATATTCACATTTTATATTGATTATAATAATTAATAGGACGAAATACTTTTGAGATCTCAGTGTTCTTAAAACACATAGTATTATTATTGTGACTAGCTTCTGCCCGCGGCTTCGCCCGCGTGGATGTCGGAAATTATCCCACGGGAACGTGCTAACAGGATAAAATGTATGTGCTTCCCCAGAATGCCATCTATCTCGCGGGTCCTTTGTGGCTAAATACAATAGAAAGCCTATTGTTTCTCATTAGTGGTGATTAAGTAGACTATATGATATCTTTACCTAAGTACTTACCTAATTAAAAAAAAAAACTCAACAGAAAATGAAATACCTACCTACCTAAATAAACCTATTTCTCATGATAACTAATCTAAACTCCATAAATAAGCAAAATCCCTAAAAACTAATATCTATACGAATGACTAATCCTACCTAACAGTATTATAAAATAACCTACGGTCACTACGTACACTATCAAATATACTACCTATACTTTAAAATTAAAATCTATACCTACGACTTAGATAAAAATAAACCTAAATAACTCTAAAAACTAAAAGGAATAAAAATGAACTTCACTGCGAGTGACGTAACCTACGACAAACTTATTATTTGCGGTTGGTACAGTAATCGGGTCTAGGGATCGAACCGCAAAATTAAGTTTGTTTATTATTGTATATACCTACTTTTCCGGGATAAAAAGTACCCAGTGTGGTGCTCAGGATATTAAAGAATAATTATACCAAGTTTCATCGTAATCGAACCGGTAGTTTTTGCGTGATGCCTGAACAAACAGAGAGACAGACAAACATTTTTTTAATCACATTTTTGGTTTCGGTGTCGGTCTAGTAACACCACCTGCCATTTATTTTTTTGATATTTTCAATGTACAGAAGCTAATACCTTACCACCTTACCTTACCTTACCTGCTTTACCTTACCTTAGTGTTGCTTTGTTAAAATTAATAAAAATCAAGAAAGTTTAAGTGCATTTTATTTATATTCTTTAATGAAATATTAATCCAATTTTCAGTAAAAATATCGTTTATATGTCGAAATTACGGAAAAAAAAATTATATTAAATTAATATTTAGGTATTTTTGCCTCAACTTCCACATGTTTTTCATTTTGGTAAGGCAACTTTTACTCTGATATAAATTCCAAAAAAAGATATATATTACATTTTTACCGTACCTTCCTTAATCAAAGCTTGTCGGTTAGTCAACTTTTCCCGTTTCTACTTTTAGGGAAAATTTTACTAAGCGACACATTACTTTAAAACTAAGCATTATTTTTAATAGTTACGTATACTATAATGTAGATAAAAAAATATCCAAATAAATTTCTAAGAATTAGGCTTTTTGGACTATTACAATAATTTACACGATTTTTTCTGAAAATTCAAATTTTAAACAGCTCTACTGTAAAGTTAGTCTGATGTCGCTTGGATAATTTTTCCTTTACAGCTTCGATATATGTATATTATATATATATATATATATACATAGAAATTAGAAAGATTAATGACAATGACACACATAATAACACATGAACAAAGTGTTTATGTCATTATATCAGACTCTATGAAAGTGGAACGGACTTGGGTGCGGTTCACTCAACACTATTCTAAGTTTTATGGCGAGATTGTAAGTAATTAAAAAGAAAACATATGTCACACAACTAATAAACCCCTTTTAAACAATTTTTTTTTTTTAAATCGACTTTGGGCTTTTTGTTCATACTTTTTTAAGAATTCTCCGAAAAGGTAACAGACAGTCCGAGTCAGAGCTACTTTCGCATTAATAATATTAATTATAATTAGTATGGATATGGAAGTAGTATTGATTTCCCAACTGAACCTCAAAGCAAGAGTGAGCAGGCATCTTCTGGGCACGCTCATTCCATCATAGACCTCATCCATCGCTTTCCATCAGGCGCGACCGAGGTCAAGAGCAGGCAAAAATAAAAAAAAACAGGCAGGAATAAAAAAAAACCTCGAGAAGTCGAGACATAATGTATGAATGTGATTGTGATTTAGTACCTACTTACCATAACCACTGGGATCGTTTGCACAATATTAAAATGAATCATGCCTAGGATACTAACTTTGCACTAACATCGAACCGATTGGTCTAACAAAAACAACCCCAAGAAAACTAAGGATTCCTTTTATAAGGGCCGGTTCATACATACAATAACCACAACACATCGCAGCGACAAAATGTGGGCAAGCAGGTGGTTACGTGTGAATAGTGCTTCTTGCAGTTGCGTTATGGTTCAGATAAAAGTGTCGACGCAACGTTTTGTTTGCATTGTGGCCGGCAGTTCGTGCGCGGTCTCGCTGGTGGTTACGTTGTGGCTGCGACTTGGCTGCGACGTTGCCTTGATGTGGTCGATATCTCCCACTCGTACAAATATCCTCGTCCACGTGTTGTCGTTGCTCCCTTGCTGCCCTCTCCCAGCGACGCCCTAAGCCGATGTCCGTACCCCACGGGGTGCCCTTAGCGTGTAGGCGCTTAGTTTTTAAGATTTTTAAACCCTTGCTGGAGGCTTTAATTTATTTAGGCATCCACAGGCAAGCCCGGCTAAGCAGACGACAACCTCATTAGGTGAACTGATGCAATACATAAAAAAAAAAGTAGTCGTTGCGGTGTAGTATGGTTGTGGTGTGGTTGTGGTACGTGTGATCTGGCCCTAACAGGATTCAAAATAAGGAAACCCACTATACGATTCTCTGTTCCAAAGTAGAATATATGGGCTTTTCGCACAATACTAAGGATTAAATCAAGATAAGTGCTTTTGTTGAATTAACCCCTTTACATCGACAAAGGGTTGTACGAGTATTTGTGTGCCATACCGAAAAGATTCCCAAACATTTCCCTAAATAGATGATAACTTACCTCATTAAAAATTCTTAACAAGTCACCGTAAATAGGCGTTTGTCCGAAGTAAATATCCAGTACATCCAAAGTGGATTGGTACAGAAGTAAAGCGTCCGTGACACCGTTGAGACTGAGATTTGGTTGGAGGTGCCAGCACGGCTTGCCACGTCGACTCATTGAATGATCTGCCAAATCGTCCATTATCAGAAAATTTGACACCATCTGTTGGAATAAGATTTAATCTAGTTAAAATTAAGGTAACTAAAGCTGTTTTCAAAGTTTTCCCAGACAAGTGCAGTGTATATATAGAAACTCACTAACCACAAACAGTAGCAACACTTGCGAATGTATAAATTTACAAATTCTCATCGCGATTGTAGACTAAGCACATCAACTCTGCATCTACGCCTCGTTAGTCCATCTAGCTGGGAGAGATATTTAGCGTGGCTCGTCCACCCACGCTAAATATCTCTTATTCATTACAATTAGCAACAGGCAGCAGATGCGATAATCATCAAGACCTCTGAAGGCCCGGTTAGAAGTAAACAGTTATACCTATTTGTAGAAAATTTGGATGACCATGCTATTACGCCATAACATTACGCCCCGAAGGGCTTGGCAGTGGCGCATAATGTCCATGCTTTAGAGGTGAACTTATTGCCAGGTAAACAAATGTTATTAGATTATAAAAATAATGGTTTACCATTTCTGTACACCAGCCTAGAACGCGAGCTGAATGCTGCGTTTCTTCTGAGAAGTATTCAGGTTCTTCAAACATTCTGTATCCAATGGAGATCATCAATCCTCTGCCTAGTTTCCCTCCACCCACCGTGTATTCTAGTAGCTGTAACAACAATAGGAACATGCTATCACGAAAACTGCTGGCAGTTTCACGAAGCTTCCCGCAGATGGTGTTTTCCGGCAATCTAATGCGGTTGGGTACCCTTAAATGATAAGGAGGATGGTCCCAAGTGTCGTCTTCATGGCACCTCATCATCTACCTAGGATTTTCCCAACTATGTTGGGGTCGGCTTCCAGTCTAACCGGATGCAACTGAATATTACATGTATTTATTTACATGGAGCGACTGCCTGCCTGGGTCTGTCTTCATGGCACCTATCGATCGTTATTCCTATGCGATCCTGAATTCCGAAGCGACCACAAGTGCCACCGTTAAGAAAACACAGAATTGAGAAAATTACGGGAGGAAGTCGCGAGCTTGCAATATTTGATTTTTAATTTTGCCGCTCTTTTAAAAAAGTATGTTTACTTACGTACCCGTACGTAACCTTTAACATTTACTAACCTTTTTCATCCAGCTTTGAACTTGAGGCAGTTCACTTATCCTAGGACTGGTCACTACGGTGTTAATGACTTCAGGCAGGACCTCTATAAATGCTTTCTTTTCCGCGTTCATGTCATAAGTTGGTACACTAGATCCACTTGTACTCCTGTGAATTTGTCTTAGCTGGTTATAAAACAATGTATTACGCCGGAGTAAATTAGCCATTGTTCTGACTAGTTACAGCCACGTGCAAAAAATGAGGAAACATAATTTTTTTCTGAAATATATAGCTACTGGAAGTTTCTCAAAGTCATTTGTAAGGTACAAACATGCATCATTAATAACACTTGTGTATAACCTAACTAATAGGTGCCTATTTAGACTTCGGCGTTGCTCGCTTGGATTTCGGAAAACAACTCTATAACATACAAGAATTATTGAAAGCTTGATTTAATTACCAAGTAAACCGTGAGCATGTCACAGGACACAAGACCGTACATAGAAATAGCATTGTCATGGTCCTGGACTGGTCTGGACAATAAGATAATGATTTGTTTCTCACCACAATATATAAGTAGGTACATGATGCTTTTTAAACCCCGTATAAAGAGATGTTGTCTGACAACCAGTCTTACCAAGGGGTACTCATCGTATTACCCAGTAACTGGGTTGTGGAGATCAGATAGGAAGTCGCTTCATGTAAAATACTGGTATTCAGCTGCATCCGGTAAGACTGGAAGCCGACACCAACATAGTTGGGAAAAAGCTAGGCAGATGAAAGAGGTGTTATAATTTGACGGCTCTGCTGTCGTTCAGTGTATCTGTGTTCCAGTCTGTCGCATTGTAGCTCCCAAACATAGCGATCGATTTCAATGTGTTTTTTTTTATTAGAATGCTGGTTAAATCGGGATGGTGTTTAGCTCTTTTTCATGAAAATCCATTTTGCATAATATCATTTTTTTTTAAATTGTTGTAGGGATCTCAATTCTCAATACTTTATTGCATTCCATAATGCCAATACACTGGTAATTTATTTCAATTTCACTCATCCAATTGTCTTGAAACTTTGTGTACTATTTCGTGTAATATTTGGTTACAACAGCAATTATTACGTGTTCAGCGGGGTAATTGCGTAACACACTACCAGTAGCAATTGTCAAAAAGGGTTTCATTTTGACAGTTCAACAACATTCATCGCATTTTTTACGTTGTTGAGCAGACACATTTTTCGAACATATGAGGCAATGGATTAGCTATATCCTTCAAAATGATTCAGATTGAGATTGATAGTATGTTACGCAATTAGGGTGCAGATGCTGCAGCAAAAGAAGTCGGCAGAACAACCAACTAACTAATCGTAGAATCACCGAGTTTGGCTTCGTAGGATCGTTCTCGATGAGTAGTTTTTAGAAAGACGATGAAAAGGGTCTGATGATGTAGCAAGAATATCTGTTATTGGTAGATCATGTTCAAAGTCATGTCATCATGTCATCCATTAATAGGAGATACGCCTGTAAGTAGATATCTATCCCGTTTCCGTTCCCGAGCCAAATGCTGTGTTTCTTCAGAGAAATTGGTCAGGACTTCAAACATTCTACAGGGTCAAAGTAATTAGCTAGCAAACCCCCGCAGATGTGGTGGGATAAGGAACCAAACATGATAAAAACAAAAAAAAAAACATATCTTATTGAGTCAACGACCGCTGGTAAAATATTTACTTGAAGAATACTATGTAAATGATTTTATTTTTGTAAGTAGGTTTGTACAAACTCTTTTACATGTCAATCATTTATATATGCTGATACTACATGTCCGGAATGTCGAGACAGCAGCCCCTGGGCCCGCGTGGTGGATTACGAATTTACGACCCACTCCCTCTCACAGTAGGAACATTATCGGGTGATTATGGTTGCTTAAGCTTATGATGCCAACTTGTTGATGAAAAAAAAAAAAACAATTACCTTTTTAAATGAAAACGAATTTATTTGTATAAATACAATTTATAATTAGAACACAATTTGTGGTAATTGCGTAACACACCAACAGTAGCAATGGCTTTCAATTTGACTTGTTTACGTTGTTGAGCAGACAAATTTTTCGATCATATGAAGCAATGGATTAGCAATATCCTTCAAAATGATTCAGATTGTGGTTGATCGTGTGTTACGCAATTAGGGTGCTGTTTTCTTATTAAATTATTTGAGCATTGCTGTCTGCAGTGCGATTCTGTAACCATCTCACCGTGAAAACTTAGGTGAAGTGAGCGTGGAGTAAGCTGTCATTCCAACTAATGATTGGGATTGAGACCATTGACAGCTCCTTAGACTGAGCTGTCAATGGTCTCAATCCCAAGCATTAGTCATCCCAAGTATCAATCCCACCCAAGTATTACTCACTTCACCTAACTTTTCACGGTGAAATTTTTACAGAATCCATCGGCTGTTTCTGGGTCCATGTCACATCAAAATTTATGTTCGTTGGGAAAGTTACACTAAAATTTAAGTAATTATTTTGATACATAGGTAGTAGGTACCTAATGAAAGTACCTATAGGAAAAGATAAACAATACGCAATTAACAAACCCGCTTATAGGAGGCATTTAATACTTCTAAGAAGAAATTCCTTTCCCCTTCAGTTGGTAATGCGTGCATTTGGCGCATTAAATCATCGTACATCGTACGTTCATGCTGTTCATACAATTGAGGTATGTGTAATTCGTCATAAAGCTGCTTGATTCGCTTCACATGCTCTGGGTCTTGGCTACCGTAGTATTCTTTGAAGACAGCTCGTTGTGCGTCGTTGCAGTGCTGCAGCGCTGTCACTGCCACCCAGGTACATTTGCCTTCTTGGATATCTCTGCCTGTCTTTCCTGTCACGCTATCGTTGACGTAGACGTCCATATAATCATCCTAGTAAGAAAAACAAATTGTTTCTGTGATTGAATAACTAAAGGAGATTAATAAGGTTGACGGCCACCTAAAATAAACCTCGGCAATTGCTTATGATTATTGTAATGTCAATGTGTACTTGGTGGTAATAAATAATGCATAAATTAATTAATTAAAAACTAAAACTGTTTACCACAAAGTCATCGAAGTACAGATGCCAGCAGGTCAAGCTACCCGAAACTGTCAAATTTTCCCAATCAACCTTGAACCTTAATACTTTAGCGATAAAGTTGAACATCTATTAACACGTTGCGGGACGCACTGCATTAGCAGTAGATTTGTCGGTGTTGAAAATAACAGTACGGGCACCGCCGCCGGAACTGAGGTACGGGCATTACAGCGAAATTTTGTATAGAGGAACAAGGAAACCCGTTTTTACTGTCATACCACATCAATACGGCAATGAAAGTACTGACATCGTATATTATTCTTTAGTATTTCTCTAGGGCGGTACGGATAAAGGAGTGGTCGGAACTTGTATGGACAATTTTACTGTCATATCGCATAATTTGAAAAAGTCAGTACCGTCCCGCAACGTGTTAAAGAAATTTGACAGATTGTAGTAGCTTGATGTGCTGGCGTCTGTACAAAGGTTCAAAATACAAATTGTTAAAGTATGTGAGGGGAGTCAAATAGGTTTATATTCTGACCTGACATTGCAGCAGTCTCCCAAATTGTATACAAATTTTACTTAATTCTTCAGTAGCTTTCATTTTTCCATTCTTCACTAACAGCAGAGCAACCAGTATTGGCAACTTGAAGGTAGTTTGTGTCGTCTTATGGTTAGCAATAGTATTGTTTAGGTCCATGTTAAGTACATGTAGATTATTCTTTTCTTTGCTGTACGATGCCCAATAATCTAAATGCTCGCTCACTGTTGCTCCGTACGCTGTCTGCAAAAAAAATATATTTTTCAAATGATTTCTTCTTAGCTTTTAGTCCGCGTGGAAGTTGGGAATTATCCCACGTACTTACGTATCTACAACTAGCGGGGTAATTGCGTGACCCGCTATCAGTAGGAATGGCTTTCATTTTAACAGTTCAACACCATTCATTACGTTATTTAGGTTGTTGAGAGGACAAATTTTCCGAACATGTGAAGCAATGGATTAGCATATCCTTCAAAATTATTCAGATTGTGATTAATCGTCTGTTACGCAATTAGGGTCTTGGATAGAGTATCAGATGTCTTATGTCCTTCTAGTAATAATCTATTCATGTGCCAAATTTCGCTTTCACTCGCATAAGTCTCGATCCCGTGGGAATATCGGGATAAAAATATGCATAATATTAGGTATACTAAGTAATACGTATGGATTTTCTACCTGACGCTCGAGACATAATGTAGTAAGGATTATATTATCATTTACCTTGTATAGGTACTCACGGCTACACATACATAACCAGCATAAGCAGCCGATCTAATCTGTAAAATAATCACCGTGGAAACTTAGGTGAAGTGAGCTGACATTCCACCTTTTCCACCTCATGCTAGGTTGACACTATTGATAGCTCACTTCAAGCACGGAGAGATTTTTACAGAATAGCTACTGACTTCTGTTTGTACGAAAAACCTATACAATGCGAGGTCAGCTAAAACTGGAAATGTATAGCTTGATGTGTAGCCGGGTGTACCAGTTTACCAACATAGAATTAGAACCAATTATTCGAACAAAAAAAAAAAAAAGAATTCCAAATAAGGAACCCCAAAAAAGGATTTATGGGCGGCTGTGTGAACCGCCCATAAATCCTACTGTGGTAGACAAATTCGTAGGTATTTTCGTAGGTAGGCATATGTATATTAGTATCTTTAGTAAGGTTTTAAAAAGTGCTTCTGCTGTGCATCACAAGCCAAACATAAATGTCTATCTACTACCTATGTAATAGATGACAACTTACCTCATTAAAATATTTTAACAAGTCACCGTAAATAGGCGTTCGCCCGAAGTACATATCCAGTACATCCAACATGGCTTGGTAAATAAGTAAAGCGTCTGTGTTAGCGGTGAGACCAACATTTGGTTGGAGGTGCCAGCACGGCTTGCCACGTCGATTGGTTCCATGATCTGCTATATCGTCCAATATCAGAAATTTTACCTGTAACTGTTGAAATAAGATTTAATCTAAGTACGAGTATAGTTAAGACAACTCAAGCTGTTCTGTGTATTCCCTGAAAGGTAAGTGCACAATATAAAGAAAGCCACAGCCGCCACCACAAACAGCAGTGCGATTCTGTAACCATCTCACCGTGAAAACTTAGGTGAAGTGAGCGTGGAGTGAGCTGTCATTCCACATAATGCTAGGGATTGACACTACTGACAACTCACATTAAGCTCACTTCACTTGAGTTTTCACAGTGAGATTTTAACAGAATCGACCGGCAGTAGTAACACTTAGGTACACGAATGTACAGACGTCAGCACATCAAGCTACTACAATCTGTCAAACTTTAATAGATTTTCAAGTTTATCGCTAAAGCATTAAGGTTTAAAGAAAATTCGACAGTTTCGGGTAGCTTGACTTGCTGGCGTCCTGTACATACAAAGGAGATTGTGTCATGTAATCATGTTCGTAAACGGGCGCCGCCGCCGCGCCGTCGGTTCAGACTGGTCATCTCTTAACTGCCAGGGCTTATTTTTAATTTTATATTTTAAATTGTTTCTTGTTTTACATGGTTCTCACATAAGCAAGAGAAGCAATAAGAATAATGTACCCGGGATTTTGTAATAATATCTCGATTTAAAAGAGTGTCTGGAGTTTCTTGCCCGTTCTTCTCCATTCTGCTTCAACTTTCTGACTAACTGACCGATTATTTAATTTTGACAATTCAAAAGTGCCTGTAAATGGTTTTTAATTGAAATAGGTAAATGATTTGAGTTTGAGTTGTTTGTCTAAAAATTGATAATCATTTAAGTAAAATTTCTATTCTATTATATTCCAGTTATTTTTAATTAATGTAGAATCAGTAAAATTCAAGATTATATTAATCATATTATTCGAAACGGAACGTCATAAAGGGAATACAACAACATCAACACTTTTTTGCTTTAAATTAAATTCCCTGTTCAAAAATCAAATCCCCGACGCGTAATGTCGTAAAAAATTATGAAAATAATTATTACCTATAATATTTTATCTTGATGCACGAGACTTTTTGGTACGACTTTTGGTCATTGTCTTTTACTTTATGGCATGCTGAATTAGATATTTTAATTTGTCGCACGTATTCAATTTCATCCTGTATAAATCGATAGCTGACATCAATGCAAAATGGTTTACCATTTCTGTACACCAGCCTAGAATGCGAGCAGAATGCTGCGTTTCTTCTGAGAAGTTATTAGGTTCTTCAAACATTCTGTATCCAATGGAGACCATCAATCCTCTGCCTAGTTTCCCTCCACCCAACGTGTATTCTAGTAGCTGTAACAAAGATAGAAACATCTAATTAAGAAAGCTGCTGGCAGTTTCACGATGTAATCTTTTCCAGCAGCATAACGTGGTTGGGCACCCCTCAATGAAAAGGAGGACGGTTACAAGTATCGTCTTCATGGCACTTACCGACCTTTATTCCTATGCGGTTCTAAATTGTACTGGGGAGTTTGTTGCGGCACTTTTTCTTAACAGCTAAAGCATTGGGAAGTGGTGAAGGGTGAGTGTTTTGGGGGACCGTCTTATGCAGGCAGGCGTGGTCCGAGTCATTCGACAGTCTGAATGATTTACTTGTCTTACTAACTTAAAACTATACTTAAGCCACGGAGACCCCGATGGGCATATATAAAAAAATCAAAATCAAAATCAAAATCAAAAGTCATTTATTCAAATTAGGCTGAGAGTCAGCACTTTTCGAACGTCAAAATTACAAAAGACAGTCCCCCAAAAACGCCCGCCCTTCACCACTTCCTAGTGCTATCGCTGGGAAGAAGAAGTGGCGGAACAAACTTCCCAGCAGCACAGCTGTCTGTTCAGTTAGAATATAGTTGCATGTATACAATACTAGGAACATATGTTCAGTAATTAACATTACAAGAAACTTAAATTATTTGCCATAAAATATGTCAGCTAGCCACGCCAATATACCAACAAATATAATAAAAACTATACGTACTTAAGCTGAAAAATAATTAATTAAAATGGAAATAACTACTTACTACCCAAATAAAAGCCTCCAGGCATAAAGGGCGTGACAGCTTACATATTTACGCATAGCTGGGTTCTGGTCACATAGCTGTCACTTGAGTCACAGATGAAAAACTAGGACCATTGAAGTAAAATAAATAAATAAGTTAATACTAATAACAATAACCTGTCAGTAAGCTGATTCTGGAGAAAGAACATGAACATTGTCTTGAGTTAATTAGGGCGACCAACTATTCTTATCGTGTAAGTAGTCGTTGATGGAATAGTAAGCCTTTGAGCAAAGGTTAGATTTTACTTGAGCTTTAAACGCATTGAAAGGCAAGTCTAGCAAAGAAGAGGGTATCTTGTTATAAAAGGTTATACCAAGCCCAACAAATGAGTTATGAACCTTATGAAGCCGGTGAAAGGGGGCACGTAGTTTGTCCTTATTTCTAGTGTTAACACTGTGAATATCACTGTTTTTAGTGTACAAGTGCAAATTTTGCCTAATATATAAAATGTTGGCGAAGATGAATTGTGATGCAACCGTGAGAATACCAATATCTTTAAAAAAATCTCTTAGAGAAACTCTGGCACCTAGCTGGTAAATTGCTCGAACAGCTCGTTTTTGAAGGACAAATATATTTTGTATATCAGCGGCTTTGCCCCACAGCAGAATACCGTAGGACATAACACTGTGAAAATAACTAAAATAGACTAAACGAGCTGTATCAACGTCAGTGTATTGTCTTACTTTCCTGACGGCGTAGGCAGCCGAACTGAGCCTTCCTGCTAGACTTGATATATGAGGTCCCCACTGAAGTTTGGCATCTACTGTTAGTCCTAGAAAAATTGCCGAGCCTACTGTTTCAAGCACCTCTTTATTTAAGACGATGTTGGGTCCTAGATTTCTGACATTCGGTAAGGCAAACTTTACACATTTCGTTTTCTTGGCATTGAGAACTAGGTTATTTGACGTAAACCAATCTGTAACTATTGAGAGTGCACTGTTTACGTCGTCAAAATCATGTCTA
The DNA here is from genome assembly GCA_945859715.1 of Apamea sordens. Lineage (NCBI taxonomy): Eukaryota > Metazoa > Arthropoda > Insecta > Lepidoptera > Noctuidae > Apamea > Apamea sordens. Next base: position 8,720,501 of record OX244002.1, read on the forward strand.
TTCCTGTCTACTTTAAAAATAAGAGAGGTATCATCTGCAAACAGTACAACGTCACAGATGCCCTTCAAATGGAATGGTAAATCATTGATATATACTAAGAACAAAAATGGACCCAGTATTGAGCCTTGCGGAACACCTAACTGAACTGGTAGCCCGGAAGATTTCGCGCCATTAACATCTACACATTGGACCCTATTATGTAAATAAGAAATTATTACGTTGAGAGCCACGTTTCGGACACCGTAATGACGTAACTTACGCAAAAGCGTGTCATGGTGCACGCAATCAAAGGCTTTGGAGAGATCACAGAAAACTCCAATAGCATTCTGTGATTTCTCCCATGCGTCAAATATGTGTCTCAGCAGAGCAACACCCGCGTCTGTAGTTGAACGACCCTTTGTAAAGCCATATTGCTCATTATGGAGGAGGCTGTTTAAATTAAAATGTCTTAGCAACTGCTTGAGTATTAACTTTTCAAATATTTTGCTAAACGCAGGTAAAATAGAAATAGGCCTGAAATTGCCAACGTCATTCTTATTACCTGATTTAAATAATGGTATGACTTTGCTACTCTTCATGAGGTCAGGAAAAGTTCCTAAATCAATACATTTATTAAAAGTAACAGCTAGCTATGGGGCTACGATGTCTATTATATTACTTAAAAGTTTAATGGAGATGCCCCAATAATCACCGGTGTTTTTAGACTTAAGTGTATTAAAAATATTAACTACATCACGCGGGGTTACATGTTCGAAACTAAATAAAGGACTACATTTAGGTACACTACTATGCAAAAGGTCTTCAGCTTTAGACGGGGACGAATTTAAGGAGCGAGTCGTAGTTATCGGTATGTTGGCAAAAAACTCATTAAATGCCTCAGCTACATCAGCTGCATTATTAACTAATTTGTTGTCGACCATAATCTCAAGTTGTTTTTCTTGTTTAACAGATTTACCCGTTTCATTGTTAATAATTTTCCAAGTGGTTTTTACTTTATTATTAGATTTTTTAATTGTATCGCCTAAAAATTTTGATTTAGCCAAAGCACTAATCTTTTTGAATAATTTTGAATAATTTTTGACATACTCTAGGAAAGGAGTATCAAACCTGTATTTTTTCAAACCATATAACTCGTATAGTCTCGCTCTACTTTTATAAATTCCCGGAGTAGCCCATTGATTAAAGCCAACAGACAACAGCCAAAAGCCAACAGACAACAAAAACATTAACAGAACATAGGCAGACATGCGGGGACTGCAGACAGAAGTAAAAACTTAATACTATGAAATGATAATGGGTTTATAACGCGCCTAAAAAAGTTTTTACTTCAAACAGTTAATGTTATAAAATATAGAATCTAGGTTGCAAGATTGAACGAAGCGAACTCGGGATATTGGGCACCCCGCTCGTACATAAGTTTCGAATATGATTTAGGTTAAGGCCAGATTCCAAAACCTAAACTGCTGTAAATCGAATTTTAAGCTTTTCGTCATAATCCGATAAACTAAGCTCTCTTTCTATATGATCGTCAAAAGAAAACCGAACCTATTCAAGGTGGGGTCTCCTTCAATCTACATTCTGTTGATTCTTGAGCTTTTTTTCATAAGTCGACAAAGCAAGTAATTCCTAGTTCTTTTGGAATGATTAAAAGAAAATCGAACCTACCCGAGAGTGTGAAAAAATTTTCGAGCTCGCTTCGCTCGCTCTTGCATTCTACATCCTCCTCATAATAATTTTCGAGCTCCTTGCGCTCGCTCTTACCACCCTACATAATCTGCTTTTCTAATACATACTACGACCATTTTGGCACCATTATTAAATACCCCCCCCCCACATGTAAAACCTGCGTACCTCCTCGGCACCTATGGTGACCCCCCAAAACCTTGGGCTGCCCTGGTCTTATGTAATTTTGACGCTCATAAATGCTGATTCTTAGCTCAGAAATAACTTGTGATTTTGATTTTATTTTTGAAATTCCAAAGCGGCCACAAATATCACCATAATGAACACAAAACTGAGAAAATTAAAGTCACATCAATTCTCATTTATTTGCTTGAATATGGGTAGGTGCATGAGGTGATACATAATTACAACAGTTCTTTAAACCATATCCTACCTTAATAAGTGTGCGAATATCTAATAAAATAAAATATACACATACATAAACGCAGGCTTTCTTCCCATGGGGTTAGGCCTGGTTAGGCAGAAAGCTACAGAACGCCACCTGCTACGATCCTTACACATCATTTTGGCCTTGAGTGGTGAAAGTGGGAGGGAGTCGCAAACCTTAACCTATTTTAGTCCTTTATTTAGCCGACCGCGACCATTATCTGTAAAGGTATGGTTAATTTACTAACCTTTTTCATCCAGCTTCCAACTTCAGGCAGTTCAGATAACTTAGGACTGGTCACTACGGAGTTAATGACTTCGGGCAGGACCTCAAGAAATGCTTTCCTTTCCGTGTTCATGTCAAAAGTTGGTACACTAGATCCACCTGAACTCCTATGCATATGTCTGAACTGGCTGTAAAACGATGTACTACGACGGAATAACGTAGCCATTGTTCAGAGTAGTCAGGTACAGTCACATACAAAAAATGAGGAAACATTTTTTTTCTGAAATATATAGCTACTGGAAGTTCCTCAGAGTAATTTGTTAAGGTGTTGAAACAAGCATTATTAATAACATACATAATAGGTAAACTAGGCTTAACCTACATACTGCAGCATTGGTAAATGCTACATTATAATTTTATCACGAACGACCTTCTTTTATAACAAATCCAACCTTATTTTTAACCAGAAAGGTTTTTTTCTTCATATTGGTTTTGAATTTTGAATCTAAAAGTGTCATGTCTTTTCGCTGACCGAGATTTTTCATTTGAAGAATTTTTTTGGACACAGGACGGGAGTCTAATTTATTATTATTTGCTGATTTTACAATGAAATAATTTGCTTAATATTAGCGCTGAGTGTTTAACGGAACGACCGAGTTCTGTGCGGTCATCCATTTGATTCAATGGTATGTTTGCTTTGCTATTAATTATTCAAAAGTTCTTATCGTTTCCTAATGTTTATTCTATTCTTCTGTTTGTAATAGGCAGTGTTCCCGAACATAAACGTATCACGTAGGTACGTACATCCAGCAGTGCGATTCTGTAACCATCTCACCGTGAAAGGTGAAGTGAGCGTGCAGTGAGCTGTCATTCCAACTAATGCTAGGGATTGACACTATTGACAGCTCACTCTAAGCTCACTTTACCTAACTTTTCACGGTGAGATTTTTACAGAATCCATCGGCTGGTCTAGAGGCATATGTCATGAAGACTCGGTATGTAATTTAACTTTTCTTCAGCTCTTTTGTTAAAAAAGATTCTGCCTGCGTCTCGGATTATCATTTTTTGTTATTTTCTGTAGATTTGTCTGACGATCGTAAGGCGAACTTGAATTCGCTCCACCCGATACCCTAGAACCAGACGTCTACAACTTCCTGTTGGGAATCGACTGCCAGCGTGGAGCCTAGGACCGGATTTGCGTTTAATTTGTAGCTTTGTTTTTATTTTCAGTAGTTACTATATATTGTCTCAATTCACGAGTAGTTAAATCAATGATATAAATTATTACCTCGCTGCCTGATAATCGATTGACTTGGTGCAAAGTTACACATTTAGGACGACCAGGTATCTATTTTGTTACGGGAGTTATAGGATCGCTTGCAAACGTTTCGTGACCGACGCGTAACTGATGTGTTTATTATAGGGGTCTCACCTCAACACCAAGGACGTCGCGTCGGCGTTACAACTTAATCCTTTAAACTAATAAGAACCGTGCTGTGTCCTTTATTAAGTTGTGTTTACTGTATTATTTATTTTACAAAATTAAAACGTGATAAAGTGAAAATATTATTTTTATTTCGGTACAATACCTACTAGATAAGGTAGGTAAGTACCTACAGTGCCCTCCAAAAGTTAGTTGACATGTTTCCACTTCAGCTGTAATGCCATATTGTGATTTAAAATAAACTAACATTAGAATTAAACTACCTATGATAAGGGATTCGTTATTAATGATTAAAACATTCAAAATAAATTAGGTTAGGATGTTCTAGTTCTCTAATGCGACATGTGTGTGTATGTTTGTTTGTGTGTAGTCAATTGCAATTCGGCTGTAAAATGAAGCCGATTGGGATGCTGTTCTTGGCGCAAACGTTATAAATAGCTTTATCCAAGTCCAAGGTAAGGAGATTGCTAGTTAGCCATTTCATAACAACCTGTAAGGCAGATTCCACATAGGAGCGAGTTTCAAGCCAATCATTGCCATGAACAAGTATTAAGCATCATCTGCGTACATTATCATTTTAAAGTTTCTTAAACATCATTTACAAAGGTCATATTTGTATAAACCAAAAAAGGGTAGGTTCAAGGGCACCACCCTGTGGGACTCCATAACTAAGGACCTATTCATTACTGGTAAAGTTACCTATCTTAACAGCCTGAGAACGGTCTGTCAATTAACTCTTGAAAATATCAAGAGACAAGCCTTAATGCCAATTTGTTGCAGTTTAGTAAGCAAGACAGAGACGGTGTCAAAAGCCTTAGAAAGATCAAGAACGATCGCAATAATTTTTAGTCTTTCATTTATTTTTTTGAAATAGTACCGGTCAGATTATCTTCATTATGCTGGTAGGCAGTATTAATTTGTATCGAACACATGAGTAGCTAGTGGACAGTCGTCGAGTGGTAATGGCCCCGACTTACGTGTCGTAGGTCACGGGCTCGAACCCAGGCAGGTATACTATACGCAGTGTAAGGGCCTTCGACTTACTTTTACGTTTGAGAACACTGGTACGTATGAGATAAATTATACAAAGTGCAGGTGTAAGGGTCATCGACATTGACGCGCTAATTATTAATAACCGACAGTGACTTTCTACGCTAAGTGTTTAGAATTAGGTAAGTACTCAATTAATGGTAAGAGTTCACTGCTCTCAAAACGATGTAGGAAAACATCGTGAGGAAACCGGCATGTTCTAGAACAAGAAAATATAAGACATGTGACTCCTACAAACTCTCACTGGGCCCGCGTGGTGGATTGAAGCCCACTCCATCTCACAGAGACGAGGTTTGTGTCCCAGCACTGCGAACGTTATAGGGTGGTTATGCTTGTTTATGCTTATGCTACTGACTTGAGGATTAACTTGATGGTGTAAAAAAAATGAAATGACAACCTATTTAAATGAAAAAAACTTTTATTTATACAATTCACCTTATTTCAAATATGCATACGCAAATTAATTACCGCATTTATTCCTCTGTTAATCGCTAGATTGCTTATAATTATTTTCTGGAAACAAAATTTGTGGAAACAGATGAACCTGCGCCCAAATTACGTAACACACTTTCAATCACAATCCGAAGGATTTTGAAGGAAATTCCTAATTCATTGCTTCATATGTTTGAAAAAGTTACAACAACGTAAATTACGGAATTAATATCTTGGAACTGTCCAAATGAAAGGTATTGCCATTGTAAGTATGTTACGCAATTATCCCGCTGTTTCCGTATAAGAAAATATGATGTGACATGGATCCAGAAACAGAGCAATCTGTTTCTGGGTCCATGTCACATCATATTTTACACACAACAATGACAGATGTTTTACATATTTCTACGTTTGGAAAGTTACACTAAAAGTTGAACAATTATTTATATATGAAATTATATGGAAAATCAAAACAATACGATATTAAGAAACCCGCTTATATGTGGCGTTTAAAACTTCTAAGAGGAAATTCCTATCCCCTTCAGCTGGTAAGGCGTGTATTCGGCGCATTAAATCATAATACATCGTACGTTCACACTGTTCATACAATTGAGGTATGTGTAATTCGTCATAAAGCTGCTTGATTCGCTTCACATGCTCTGGGTCTTGGCTACCGTAGTATTCTTTGAAGACAGCTCGTTGTGCGTCGTTGCAGTGCTGCAGCGCTGTTACGGCCACCCAGGTACATTTGCCTTCTTGGATATCTCTGCCTGTCTTTCCTGTCACGCTATCGTTGACGTAGACATCCATGTAATCATCCTGGTAAGAAAAAACAAAGTATTTATAGAAACATACTTCTCTTAACCTAACCTAACCGTATCTAATTTCGAATTTCTGTAGAACAGCAATTTCTTTTTAATTGGTTATGTTGACAGGCCACCTAAGTATAAATCTCGGTAATGGTGATCGACTTATGATTAAACTCTTTACTATGAAATTTTACATGTACAATGGGCCATAAAAAGTACGGCTACTGTGAGGATATAGTTATAGGTTTATATTTTTACCTGATAATGCATCAGTCTCCCAAATTGCATACAAAGATTACTTAATTCTTCAGTAGCTTTCTTTTTTCCATTATTTACTAACAACAGAGGTGTAAATATCGGCAACTGGAAGGTGTAGTATGCTGACTTGTTTATAGCAATAGTATCGATTAGCTTCATGTTGAATACATCTAGATTGTTCTTTTCTTTGCTGTAGGCTGACCATAAATCTAAATGTTCACCCATAGTCGCTCGGTATGCATACTGCAAAAAAAAAATCAATTGATTTCTTACTAGGGGCCATCCATAAATTACGTCACACGAATTTAATGATTTTTTGCTCGTCACATTTGTGAGACTCCCCCCTCCCTAGTGTGACGTCACATGATTTGCATTTTTTTAATAAAATTAACATCTAATCAAACATTTCAAGAAATTTACAAAACAAAAAACGATTAATTATATTAATTAAAGGTACAAAACATAATCATCTTGAGTGCATGGACTTTCAACCCACTCCTTTAAATTATTTATAACTGGCTTAGCTGCTAATTCGTTCTCGTTTGGGTTGTTAATGTCAGGAACATTCGTTGTGTCAACATATTTTTCATCCAACCATACAGCATCATCGTCAGCATCCAAACAAAGAATTTCTCTGGCACTTCTAGCAGGACTTTGAGGACGTATCTTCGCGATAGGCAAAACTTCTTGTTGACTCTTATGTGATTGCTTGTGTTTATTAGTGGCCTTGTATGATGCAAAATATAGACCATAGATGCCACATGATCGCACAAGTATACCTCGACAACAGCTATCATACGGAACTTGCTTCAAATGTGATGACGCTCGGAGATCCAAAGCTAGCTGAAGTAACAGTGGAGCGAATTTACCTTCGGAGTCATCTTTTGCTATGGTTACATACCCGCGCTAAAGGGCGCTTAGGTGCTCGGCGCGTAACGCTACTAGATCGAGTGGCCGACAAAACAATTTGAACCTTATATTTATACAGATAGAGTTGCAAATGTTTTTGAGTTTTTCGTTAATAGTTCAAAGTTCATGTTTAACCACTTAGATTATAATAGATTTTGAAATGTGACGTCACGAAATTTAGGACCTCTCCGACCCTCTTGTCACACAATGTCACACTTAGTCGACCCCCTCCCTCCACCTCAACGTGTGACGTAATTTATGGATGGCTCCCTAGCTCACGGCTTTGTCTGCATGGAGTTCGGAAATTATCCTACGGGGAATTATATTACTAGCAGGATAAAAAGTAGAAAGCGTTGAAATTTTTCGTCAGTTATTAAAAAAAATTCGTTGCTCCATACATTTTACATCGATGGGTCAACGGCAGCCGTCGACGCGTGTCCCTCGTGTGTATGAACACTAAAGCCCTTCCCTCGGCTCGGCTGTGTTTGTGTGCCATACCGAAAACAAATCCGTACATGTCTATTGTCTACTACTTAAATAGATGATAACTTACCTCATTAAAATATTTTAACAAGTCACCGTAAATAGGGGTTCCCCCAAAGTAAATATTCAGTACATCCAGCATGGATTGGTACAGAAGTAAAGCGTCCTTGATTCCAGTGAGACCAACATTTGGTTGGAGGTGCCAGCACGACTTGCCACGTCGAATGGTTGCATGATCTGCTATATCGTCCAATATCAGAAATTTTCCCTGTAACTATTAAAATAAGTTTTAATCTTACTGTAGTAACGAAGGACAACTAAATCTGTTTTCAATGTATTCCCAAACAGGTAAGTGTAGAATATAAAGAAAAACACAGCCTATATATAACTAATGGTTTACCATTTCTGCACACCAGCCTAGAACGCGAGCAGAATGCTGCGTTTCTTCTGAGAAGAATTCAGGTTCCTCAAACATTCTGTATCCAACGGAAACCATCAATCCTCTGCCTAGTTTCCCTCCACCCAACGTGTATTCTAATAGCTGTAACAAAAAAAGTGTGTTTTCCCCCGGTGTTTTCAATTTATTTAGGTATTTTTATGAGTATTTTACAAAAATTTAATAATGACAAAAAAAAACAAGTGTTATGTGCGTAACTATACTCTACCAACAACATGGGCTTAGCACCCGGCAGGATAATTTATTTCAGGGGGTGCATTTTCACCTCCTCAATAAAATGTAGGATGCAAGACCGAGTGAGGCCAGCTTAGCAATTTTTGTACCCCGTCTTGGAATTCGCGGTTAGGTTTCAACTGAACATTCTCACCGAAATAGGAGTTGCTTTGTCGACTCATGCAGAAAAGTTTGAGGGTCAGAAAAATATAGGGTGCAAGAGCAAGCGTAGCGAGCTCGAAAATTGCTCGAAAATACGTAAGGTTTTCTTTTAAACACTCATACATAATTAGGAGTGGTTTTGTCGACTTATGCAGAAAGTTTGAGAATATAGATGCATCGAAAACTTTAGCAGCTTAAATATTAGGCATTTATATTTACGTACAACTTACTTCAACTCCAAAGTGCTTCTTATTGAATATATTATCTTGACCGTGTTTGGGATTTGATTAAAAAGTACCTACTTAAGATTACAGCCCCCAGATAGTGCTCCTCTAAGGCGTTTTGGCTTGACACTACTCTAGGGTATTTAATTTATATTTCTAGTTGCTTAGCTATTTCTTTTGCCTCTTAAAAAAGCGGTCGGAAAACCGCCTGTTCCCTTTTTGCCATAGGACACTCATCGTATCATTTACGAGTGTAGCGGGAAAATCAAATTTGGAAGCTTGCGAACAATATTTTTTCACAGTGGACGAACACCTGTTCGTCCATTGTACACCATTGCATCACATAATTATAATAACAGCACATTACATGTAATAATATAATAATATCCTTGGACATTTCACACAGCGCCATCTAGTCCCAAGCTAAGCAACCTAATGCTTGTGTTATGGTAACAAGATGGCTGATAAACTACTTATATACATTTTTTTTTTTTGTAAATACATACATATTATAGATAGAAAAACACCCAGACTCGGAACAAATACATGTAGGTCATACAAATATTTGTTCCGTGCGGGAATCGAACCCGCGACACGCAGCGCAGCAGTCAATCGCTCAACCACTGCGCCAACCGTGTCGTCAAATGTGTCACATCAAGTCATGCATCACGCATGCGTGTCGTATCATACAAAGTAGATTTTTATTTTATTAAATGTATCAATGAGATTTAAAAAAATATCAGTAGTCGACCTAGACCCAACCCAGTAGAGGGCTCATGACCGCCTCCCTTGGATCCACCCTTGGGTTGGACACACACGAAACGGTGCGTGATCGCATTAGCGTCTACATAGCACGAGTCGCACGGTTCCTATGTGATCCTGAATCCTGGAGCTGGCAGAAAACCCAAAATTGAAAAGGGTTCAGGAATCACGGGCCTGCAACCAACTTTCATCATTAACTTCGCCACTCATTTAAAAAATATGGATAATTTACTAACCTTTTTCATCCAACTTCCAACTTCAGGCAGTTCAGATAACGTAGGACTGGTCGCTACGGAGTTAATTACTTCGGGCAGGACCTCAAGAAATGCTTTCCTTTCCGTGTTCATGGTAAAAGTTGGTACGCTAGATCCACCTAAACTCCTACGCATATGTCTGAACTGGTTGTAAAACGATGTATTACGACGGAATAACGTAGCCATTGCTCCGACTTGTCAGGTAGTCACTTATAAAAAATGAGGATACAAAAATAATGTTCTGAAATATATAGCTACTGGAAGCTTCTCACAGTCATTTAAAAGGCAGAAACATGCATTGTTAATAACACGTGGGTATATCCTACCTAACAGGTACCTATTTAGACGTCGGCTTTGCTCGCTGGATTTCGGAAAACGACTCCATACTGCAACATAGTACTTCCGGTCCCTATCAAAAGTAAATTAAATGTCTTGACTGAACAATTTAATCTATACTTATAATAAATCTGTAGAAGTGAAAATTCTGTACATTGAAAATATCAAAAAAATAATTTACAGGGGGTGTTACTAGACCGACACCGAACCCAAAAATGTGATTAAAAAATTTTTTGTCTGTCTGTCTGTCTGTCGGTCTGTCTGTCTGTCTGTCTGTTTGTTCAGGCATCACGCAAAAACTACCGGTTCGATTACGATGAAACTTGGTATAATTATTCTTTAATATCCTGGGCACCACACTGGGTACTTTTTATTCCGGAAAAGTATATACAATAAAAAACAAACTTAATTTTGCGGTTCGATCCCTATACCCGATTACCACTGTCTGTACTGTACCAACCGCAAATACTAAGTTTGTCGTAGGTTGGGTCACCCGCAGTGGAGTTCATTTTTATTCCTTTTAGTTTTTAGAGTTATTTAGGTTTATTTTTATATGAGTCGTAGGTATAGATTTTAATTTTAAAGTATAGGTAGTATATTTGATAGTGTACGTAGTGACCGTAGGTTATTTTATAATACTGTTAGGTAGGATTAGTCATTCGTATAGATATTAGTTTTTAGGGATTTTGCTTATTTATTGAGTTTAGATTAATTATCATCAGAAATAGGTTTATTTAGGTAGGTATTTAATTTTCTGTTATTGAGTTTTTTTTTTAAATTAGGTAGGTACTTAGGTAAAGATATCATATAGGTACCCTCTTAATCACCACTAATGAGACACAATTGGTTTTCTACTGTAATTAGCCACAAAGGGCCCGCGAGATAGATGGCATTCTGGGGAAGCACATACATTGTATCCTGTTAGCACGTTCCCGTGGGATAATTTCCGACATCCACGCGGGCGAAGCCGCGGGCAGAAGCTAGTAATGAATATCACAAGTGGGAAAGTAGGCATATGTACCCAACTCGTTTATCTAAAAAGAAGACACTTGTTGTACCTAAAGTCACAAATTACTTTGGTAAGCGCACAAGAAAATATGTGGTACCGTCGTTATTGAATGAGCTACCTTCACAGCTGATATCGCATGTCGAATCTACTCAAAAAACATAACTTCTCATTGTGTCCATAGCTGATTTTGTATCTGTGGACAATAGCAATTTTCCATAGGTGTAAAATGTGTTTATTTGTGTAAACGCATTTCCCTTTTTTTATATTTTTAATTATGTTTACGATGGAGTTTCTTGCCCATTCTTCTCCATACGAAAACTACCTTTTGGAAGGGGCGACTAGAATCAATTTTATTTTAATTTTAATTTTGACATTCAAAAGTGCCTTTTATGTTACTATTTGAAATAAATGATATGACTTTGACTTTGTTAGTTTAAATAGTAAAAATCTAAATTTGTTATAATGATATTGTGAAACGAGAACAACTACCGACAAACTGTTTTGCAGTTTGGCAGATTTTTTATATGTTATTGTTATACAGATTTTGAATAAATAATTAAAAATAAAAATCAATTGAGTGTTTGGTTTAATTACCAAGTAAACTGTTATTTGCTTTGTTATCAGACCTTATATACCTAATAATAAATCATTTAGTCCTTGGCGAAACATGTAAGATCATAATTCTATATAGAAGACCATAATGTAGCTACATACCATGTTTTAAAGCAAATAAATATATTCTAAAAAAAAAGCACTGTTACGGTCTGAAGGTCTTGAAGATGATTTGTTAGGCAAACATTTAATTGAACCTCTCAAAATTTATTGACCTTTAATATTGTAACAACTGATTAAACACAGGGCTTCTATTAAATGAAATTCAAATAACCTTAGTCAATTATTTTAATTAAATATATGAAGAAATCACAGCGACTTATTTGAACTTAAATTCAATATGATTTAGTTAAGTACACAAAAGGTAAATTAACAATCACTAATTACAAAACAAAATATTGAACCACCATCATTTTATTAAATTAAATACAATATAAATCAAAAGAATAACTATACTTAAGGTTTTAATTATGTATGGATACACAGATAGCAATACAAAAAGTGGTGGGCTCAGAGTAGAATAATAATAGGTGGTGAATTGACAGAGGTTCGACCTGGTCAGTTGTCCTTATGAAAAGAGAGCGAGAATGAGACGTGCAGGCTTATTTATGCACCATTTCCCGCCATGGCGTCTTGGAGTGCGTGGAGGGGCTTGACAGTGGTGAAGGCACGCCGACAGTGTTGCCAGCGTCTTAGCGGGCCAGTATAGATGTAACAATATTTTACTTTTTGTGCTTCTAACAATGTGGGTACCCTTTTTTAAAATTAAATGTGCCCTTATTTAACTTTTCGAGCCTTACTCAGAGTTGGTCGCAGTAAGTAAACTAGGCCACCCCGAGCCCGACCAAATGGAATAGGTTAGGTACCTGTGATCTTTGACTGTGTTCAACCGCGCACGAGCCGAGCAAACGCTTCATCCAAGTTGGTCGCGGTTAAATGGCTATTTAGTATTTTAGGACAACAAAATTGGAATTATTTGAAACGCACAAAAAGAGGCACATTTCTAATATTAGATTGTCCGTTCATATTTTTAGGACAGCAAAATGTGAATTATAAGGAGTTCGATTTAATATAGGCCGATTTAATATAGGCTCACTAATGACTAAGGAATATACAGACAGAGATACATTGCTTTGACCCTATAGGTAATTGACGGCATAAGGATAATGTCCCTATGCATTTTAATTAAACAAACGGTAGAAGTCAAACCAGTTACGTATTATAATACACGAGTAAAAATGAACTGGAATATTCAATCCAGTACAGGAAACCGCAAGTCCATAGCTGTTATTTGACAGTAACAGCGTCTTTCTGTCGTAACAGTAAAGGCGGTTTTTGTAGTTCATGTGTTACCGCTGACACGTTGGTAGTAGGTATCTAATAATATTTTGATGATGATCGAAAAACCAATTACGATCAAAAATAATTTTAAGTATACATATCATTTAATTTTGTTTTTTGCGTCGACGATTAGGTATCATATTCTTTTATTTTATACCTAAGGGACGTATGTATTATTTACCATTTGTATGTAATATCTACCAAGATGGGAAGGGACCAACACCACAACTCTATGGAAAATAGACGAGTGTTACCGGTTCCGCTTAATTGCATTACGTTCTGCACCTTCATTGCGTAACACACTATCAATTACAATCTGAATTATTTTGAAGAATATTGCTAATCCATTGCTTCATAAGTTCGAAAAAATTGTCTGCTCAACAACGTAAATAACGCAATGAATGTTATTGAACTGTCAAAATGAAAGCCATTACTACTGATGGTGTGTTACGCAATTCCCCCGCTGTAAACAAGTAAAACCAGTCTGAGCATGAAAAGAACAGTTAAAAAAAGAGAGGAGATTTGTGTCCCAGCACGAACGTTATAGGGTGGTTATGCTTGTTTATGCTTATGCTACTGCGATTTGAGGATTCGCTAACTAGATGGTGTAAAAAAAAAATACATATATTTAAATGATGAAAAAGCATGTATTTAGACAATTTACGTTATTCCAAATATGTTATATAAATCTGTGAACACAATTTGTGGAAAAGTTTTCCAAGCGAAGAAATACGTAACATACGTTTGTACTCGTATGTTAGGTACTTACTCGTATTTCTTCGTTTGGAAAGTTACACTAAAAGTGAGTAATTATTTTGACATATACATATTATGCGTAATTAAATTACAGGGGAAATCAAAACAATACGATATTAACAAACCCGTTTATATGTGGCGTTTAAAACTTCTAAGAGGAAATTCCTATCCCCTTCAGCTGGTAAGGCGTGTATTCGGCGCATTAAATCATCATATATCGTACGTTCACACTGTTCATACAATTGAGGTAGGTGTAATTCGTCATAAAGCTGCTTGATTCGCTTCACATGCTCTGGGTCTTGGCTACCGTAGTATTCTTTGAAGACAGCTCGTTGTGCGTCGTTGCAGTTCTGCAGCGCTGTCACTGCCACCCAGGTACATTTGCCTTCTTGGATATCTCTGCCTGTCTTTCCTGTTACGCTATCTTTGACGTAGACGTCCATATAATCATCCTTGTAAGAAAAACAAAGTATTTATCGAAACGTTATATTCCTTCTTATTTAGGTTCGAATTTCTGTAGAACACCATTTTTTTATTGATTAGTTTGACAGGTCACCTAAGTATAAATCTCGGAAATGATGATTTGCTTATGGTTAAACTCTTTCCCATGAAATTTTTGATGTAGGTACAATGGGTCAAAAAAAGTACTGGTTATTGTGAGGGTAGTCATAATTATAGGTCCATATTCTTACCTGACATTGCATCAGTCTCCCAAATTGCATACAAATATTATTTAATTCTTCAGTAGCTTTCCTTTTTCCATTCTTTACTAACAGCAGAGGTATAAATATCGGCGATTTGAATGTGTAGTATGCTGCCTTGTTTATAGCAATAGTATCGATTAGCTTCATGTTGAATACATCTAGATTGTTCCTTTCTTTGCTGTAGGTTGACCAACAATTTAAATGTTCACCCACAATACCTTTGTATACAGACTGCAAAAAAAAAAATGATTTCTTTTTTTTATTATTTCTCACTGCTTTGCCCGCATGGAGTTCAGATTATCCAACGAGGATGTACAACCAGGATAAGAATTACATATCCGATGTCCAAACCCAGGTTATGGTCTGTCTGTGTGACAAAATTTATCCAAATCTGTTCAGCCGTTAAGGCGTGAAAAGTTAACAGACAGGCTGATATTCGCATTTATAATATCCTACTTCGTACTAATATTGTGAACGCGAAAGTTTCTGAGGATGCATGGATGAATGGATGTTTGTTACTCTTTCACGTTAAAACTACTAAACGGATGTTCATGAAACTTAAAGTAATATAGCTCAGAATAACACATAGGATACTTTTTATCCCGATATTCCCACGAGATTGACACTTATGCGGCTGAAACCGCGGGGCGCTGCTAGTTAATATATATAATACTAGCTGCGCCCCGCGGTTTCGCCATACTGCACTAAAATATCTCCCGCGCCGAAGGCTGGTCTCCGCTGAGATGGGTCGCCATGCCCGATATTCGATCTGAAAGGCTTTATTTTATAATCATAGATGATAACTTACCTCATTAAAATATTTTAACAAGTCACCGTAAATAGGGGTTCGCCCGAAGTACATATCCAGTACATCCAACATGGATTGGTAAAGAAGTAAAGCATCCTTGATACCGGTAATGCCGACATTTGGTTGGAGGTGCCAGCACGGTTTGCCACGTCGAATGGTTGCACGATCTACTATATCGTCCATTATCAGAAAATGTACCTGGACCTGTTGAAATAAAATAACTTAATTGGTTTTCAATGTTTTCCCAGACAGGTAAGTGCAGAATATAAGAAAGCCGCAGGAACAAATTTATGCATCAATTCAGCTCTTCGCAGTCTACTGCTGGACTTAAGCTCCGTCGGTCTATCTAGCTGGGGGGGCGTTAGAATTACCAACAGACAGCCGAGAGTGTAGGTACTTATCGAGACCTATCGCGTCCTGGTTAGAGGAAAACAAATTTGACTCATTTAAGTCAAATCAATTAAATAAAAAAATATGAGAAATGGGTGCCTCATGATTTGACTGATCTGCAGATAGAAACGCGTGTTGAAACTTGTGTTGCCTTGTTGAATCGATACAGAAATGAAGGAATATTGGAT
This sequence comes from Apamea sordens, assembly GCA_945859715.1. NCBI lineage: Eukaryota > Metazoa > Arthropoda > Insecta > Lepidoptera > Noctuidae > Apamea > Apamea sordens. The sequence continues at coordinate 8,736,437 of OX244002.1, forward strand.
CGAATTGTGACATGTGATGAAAAGTATCCACTTTTCATCACATGTAAATGTGATGTTCATTACGTTTTCATTCATGTTCTTTACGATAGCCGTAAGCGAAAAATGCAATGGCTGACCCCAGGTCAAACGCCGCAACAGTGTCCTAAAGCAAAGCTTACCAATAAAAAGGTAATGGTAACTGTTTGGTGGTCTCAGCATGGTGTTATTCACTATAGCTTTCTCCGATCTGGTCAAGCAATAACGGCAGATGTCTACTGTGCCGAACTCTGAACAATGATAGCAAAACTAGCAGTGAAACAGCCCCGACTCATGAATCGATCTTCACCATTATTGCTCCATGATAACGCGAGACTCTTCAAGACAGGACTCTTCTCTTAACCAATTAGAAAACATTCGCCACCCTCCGTATTCGCCAGACCTTGCTCCAACGGACTACCATTTTTTTTCGTGATTTGGACCATTTTCTACGTGATAAAAAGTTTTCTTCTCAGGAGGCAGTACAAAATGCTTTCACACAGTTTGTCGAATCTAGATCACGAGAGTTCTATCGCAAAAGCATAAATGACCTTCGTATTAGATGGCAGCAATGTATAGATAATAATGGTAATTATTTTGATTAAATAAATACGTTAAATTAAAAAAAAATCGGCAATTTCATACTTTAACCCCTAATATTAAAATAACGATGCTATTACGACATAACATTACGCTGCTAAGGGTTTGGCAGGAGAGTAAGTTCCATGCATTAGGGGCGAACCTATTGCCTGACAAATAAATGTATAATGGTTTACCATTTCTGAACACCAGCCTAGAATGCGAGCAGAATGCTGCGTTTCTTTTGAGAAGTTTTCAGGTTCTTCAAACATTCTGTATCCAATAGAAACCATCAATCCTCTGCCTAGTTTCCCTCCACCCAACGTGTATTCTAGTAGCTGTAATAAAAAAAAAGGAGTCAGAAAAATATAGGATGCAAGAACGAGATTAGCCAGCTCGAAAATTGTAGCCTTGTATAGGTAAGATTTTCTGAACATTCATACATAAATAGGACTTACTTTGTCGACTTATGCAGAAAGTTTGAGAACGTAGGATGCAAGAGCAAGGGAAGAGATTTCGAAAACTTTAGAAGTTCAAATGTATGGCATTTATATTTTGCGCACGTATATACGGGGCCTGCAACTCCAAACTACTTTTTACTGAATATATATTGACCGTGTTTGGGATTTGATTAAAAAGTATCTACTTAAGATTAGTGGGTCCTCTATGACCGGGGGCCCGAGGCGGTTTGTCTTTACACTATTCTAGGGCATTTAATTTCTACATCTATTTGCCCGGCTAATTCTTTTGCCTCTTCAAAAAACTGTCGGGAAACTGTGTCCGCTTGTTCCCTTTTTTTTGGCATAGAACACTCATCGTATTACATATAGCGGCAAAATTAAACTTGGAAACGTGCGAACAATATTTATTTACAATGGACGAACTGCAGTGCGATTCTGTAACCATATCAACGTGAAAACTTAGGTGAAGTGAGCGTGGAGTGAGCTGTCATTCCAACTAATGCTAGGGATTGACACTATTGACAGCTCACTCTAAATTGTAGATCTATGTTATAATATGTAGTTTCAACATGTTCGGGATATTACTATATTCAATTAAGTTGGCATTGTTTAGTAAATAATGCTCAAGATGTTATTTCCTATTATGAAAATGGTGCTTTTTTTTCAGGACTTTTTTTTAGGTATAGGTACAATGTTCGACACTTGAATGATGTCCTTTATCAATGAGATTAGAAAAAATATCAATGATCGACCTAGCCAATGTGTAACATTGAGAAAATTGCGGGTGTCGCGGGCCTGTAACGAACTTTGATCTTTAATTTTATTACCGCCCATTTGAAAATATGGTTCATTTACTAACCTTTTTCATCCAGCTTCCAACTTCAGGCAGTTCAGATAACGTAGGACTGGTCACTACGGAGTTAATGACTTCGGGCAGGACCTCAAGAAATGCTTTCCTTTCCGTGTTCAAGTTAAAAGTTGGTACACTAGATCCAGCTGAACTGTTATGCATTTGTCTGAACTGGTTATAAAACGATGTATTACGACGGAATAACGTAGCCATTGCTGTGACTTGTGAGGTAAAATGAGGATATAATAATATTCTGAAATTTATAGCTACTGGAAGCTTCTTATAGTCATTTATTACAGCTTAATCAAAACCTTCTGACTATGAATGTTATTAAAACTGCTTACATAATTTTCGCTGCAAAGAATAAACAAATACCATTTCCAAATCTTACAATAAATATTAAATAAATAAATGTTTATTTCTCAATAGATGCAAAAACAGAATAGGTACATACTAGAAAAAACATTAAACGAAAGTGTTGTGTATGTCTCTAGTGTGTTTGTCTGAAGTTATGTGTGTGTGGGTGTTTGAGGGTGTGTGTATGTTTGTGAAAGAGAGCGTGTGACTATGAGTGTGCAAGCGTATTCGCATACGCTATAATAATACGAGTATATCTAATAATTATCATAATTTTTCATTTACAAAAAAAAACCTCAACTATTTATTTATATTTCTTATATTTTCCAACAGATGGTCCTCCGTATTGCGATAAGTTAGTTTTAGAAGATATTCCTGTAACTTAGATTTGAACTGATATTTTAGTATCGGAATAAACTTTTAGTATTTTATTAAGCTGTTTATAAAGTTTCGTGCTGGTGACATAATAGTATTTGTGTAGTGTCTCTTGGCAAACAAAGTTCGAAAAGAAAAACCGTGTGTTTAATTCTGCCTGTTGGCTGGCTCAGAGGACGGGCAAGTAGAGTGCTTACGGAGCATTGACTGAAGGACATACAGCTGCCTGACAGTTAACACTTTAGATTCCACATAATATAGCTATTCTGTGGAATATCTAAGCGGCCGAGAGAGCAGAACCTTCAGAACAGCTCTTTGCTAGTCGGATAAAATGGTTCTCAGTAGCTCTACCCCAGATTGGAATACAATAAGCTAAGATCGATTGGCATAAAGTAAAATAAACCACCCTCAATGTATCAGTAGACTTGCGTATTTTTTTAAAAACGCTAATTAGCTTTCGAGTTCTACCAGACATTGTGTCTAGGTGTTTATGCCATTGAGATGTTGGTCGATATGTACACCCAGATAAGGAATAGAGTGGGACCCAAAATGCTACCTTGAGGCACACCGTATTCAATGGGAAGCTCTTCACTCACATTTTGCCCGATTTTAAAGACGGTTTTTGTAGTTCCGTAGGTTTCTATCTATGTAAGTACATACAGAAGGCTAATTCCCGTGATTAAAAACATTCAAAATCTAGTCGCAATCTCATCTCAGCGACAATCAATGTAATTTTTTTTTCAAAAATGTAAGGAATTTAGAGGTATTTTTGACAGATTACAATGCGAACGTTCCGAAAAATACGGGAATTGCCCATCAGATCCCTGAACAGATAATTACCCTTTTTTTTGAGTGGGAAATCATCATATTATGACTTCTCCCGCTCTGGGCGGAGCGGGGGGGCGTGTCAGACTTTTACTGACTAAAACCCACCCGTGTTCCTTTAGTTGCCTATGCCAGGGGCCACGGTATCTCTTTTGAACAACCCGCGGCCCTGGCAGGCATCGGCCCTAGCGGACCCCGTCAGTTCGTGCTGACATCTCTTTGAGGCGCGCGTGGAACACAACGCGCCGTCGCGTAGTCTATTTTTTTTAATCATCACTGATGAGATCATCAATCGTGATGCACTGAGTGATTTACAAGATAATCCTTATAAAGATTCAACAAGCCTACGTATTCCAATATCATGCAGTTTTTTTTTAAGTATTTGGACGGAGACAGTCTCAAATGCCTTATACTTGTCTACAAATAAGGTAGGTATATTTAAACAAGTCTTTTGTAAACATTAGGTATTTGACAACACATTCTTTTGCAATGCTTTTAGATGTCACAGCATCAGAAAATGCATCAGTCGAGACGCCTGACGGAAACCAAATTGATCGCCTGCAATGATGTTATTAGTATTAATGTATTTCATTATGCGCTTTTTTATTATCTTGGACATCGAGGACAGTTACAGAAATAGGCTTTAGTCATTTATGGTCCCTCTGTCATGGACCTATGGAAACTTCATGGCTCATCGCTCTGAAGATATGACTTCTTATGACCATAATTTTACAATACGATCCAGCAATTGGAGGCAAAGGTCCTCGACCTTCTGAAAGAACTGGTTGGGTGTACGATCAACCGCACAGCAATTTCACTTTGACAGTGCCTTTATTTTCTAGAAGCAAGGGCGGTTTTTGTAGTACCTATCCATACGCTAAAATGATACTTACAATAAATAGTAAACGGTAAACCCTTTGGGATTAATTATAAAGCTTTTTAATAATCAAATTTTTGTTTGATGAATCAAACTTAAATAAAATTGTACAGACGACAGCACATCAAGCTACCCGACACTGTCAAATTTTCCCAATCAACTTTGAACCTAATGCTTTAGCGATAAAGTTGAAAATTTATTAAAGAAAATTTACAGATTGTAGTAGCTTGATGTGCTGGCGTCTGTACTACAGTAGTAGGTCCATTACATTTCCTTCTTTCCCCTGAAAACCCCATTGCTTTTGACGGGCGCCGCCATAGTAAAGAATGATCAGTAAGCCAAGGCCTTTTAATTGCAATACATCTCAAGTCTGTTGACTAAGTTGTAATTTTGAGGCCGCTAAGTGCCATCGTCCTTTCATTAAGATTCTCGTGTAACATCGATACAATAATTACTTACGTTAAATTTCTACGCTAGGGGCTTAGAATCAGGTACTGAATCAATAATAAGAGTCCACTGCTCTCAAAACGATGTAGGAAAACATCGTGAGGAAACCTGCATGTTCTAGAACAAAAGAATCGAAGACATGTGTCATCCACCAACCCGCACTGGGGCCGCGTGGTGGATTACGGCCCACTCTCGATCACAGAGAGGAGATTTGTGTCCCAGCACTGCGAACGTTCTACGGTGATTATGCTTGTTGATGCTTAAGCTACTAACTTGATGGTGTAGAAAAAATACATATATTTAAATGAAAAAGCATGTATTTAGACAATTTACTTTATTCCAAATATGTTATATAAATCTGTGAACACAATTTGTGGAAAAGTTTTCCAAACGAAGAAATAACATACGTTTGTACTCGTATTTCTTCGTTTGGAAAGTTACACTAAAAGTGAGTAATTATTTTGACATATACATATTATGCGTAATTAAATTACAGGGGAAATCAAAACAATACGATATTATCACCTAAGTTTTCACGGTGAGATGGTTACAGAATCGCACTGCAGTAGGTAAGCCAAGACCCATCTCAAGTCTGTTAACAATTTTGGGGAAGCTACGTCCCATGGCCCTTTCATTAGGATTCTCGTGTAACATCGATACGATAACCGCTAATAACCGACAGTAAATTTCTACGCTAGGGCTTTAGAATCAGGTACTGAATCAACGATAAGAGTTCACTGCTCTCAAAACGATGTAGGAAAACATCGTGAGGAAACCGGCATGTTCTAGAACAAAAGAACCGAAGACATGTGACATTCACCAACCCGCACCGGGCCCGCGTGGTGGATTAGATAACATTAACGTGGAGGAGGCTTGTGTCCTAGCACGAACGTTATATTTTTTATGCTTATGCTACTGACTTGAGGATTCGTTAACCTGATGGTGTAAAAAAATATGGTATCTATTTAAATGAAAAAGCATATAATTTATACAATTCACGTTATTCCAAATATGTTATATCAAATTATGTGTATAATTATTTTCTGTGTGTACCACAATTTGTGGAAAAGTTTAAAAGTATGTTAGATATTTCTTCGTTTGGAAAGTTACACTAAAAGTGAGTAATTATTTTGACAATGCATATATGCGTAATTAAATTACAGGGGAAATCAAAACAATACGATATTAAGAAACCCGTTTATAAGTGGCGTTTAAAACTTCTAAAAGGAAATTCCGATCCCCTTCAACTGGTAAGGCGTGTATTCGGCGCATTAAATCATCATATATCGTACGTTCACATTGTTCATACAATTGAGGTAGGTGTAATTCGTCATATAGCTGCTTGATTCGCTTCACATGCTCTGGGTCTTGGCTACCGTAGTATTCTTTGAAGACAGCACGTTGTGCGTCGTTGCAGTGCTGCAGCGCTGTCACTGCCACCCAGGTACATTTGCCTTCTTGGATATCTCTGCCTGTCTTTCCTGTCACGCTATCGTTGACGTAGACGTCCATATAATCATCCTTGTAAGAAAAACAAAGTATTTATCGAAACGTTATATTTCTTCGTTCCAATTTCTGTAGAACACCAATTCTTTTTTTATTGATTATTCATATAGTTTTATATTCTTACCTGACAGTGCATCAGTCTCCCAAATTGCATACAAATATTATTTAATTCTTCAGTAGCTTTCCTTTTTCCATTATTTACTAACAACAGAGGTATAAATATCGGCGATTTGAAGGTGTAGTATGCTAACTTGTTTATAGAAATAGTATCGATTAGCTTCATGTTGAATACATCAAGATTGTTCTTTTCTTTACTGTAGGTTGACCAAAAATCTAAATGTTCACCCACAGTCGCTCTGTACACAGACTGCAAAAAAAAAACAATAAATGATTTTTATCTAGCTTTTGCTCACGGCTTTGCCCGCATGGAGATCGGAAATTATCCAACGAGGACATACAACCAGGATATCACCATCTTACGTCTAAATCCGGTCATGGTTTGTCCCGTGTGGCAAAATTTATCCAAAATCATTCAGCCGTTAAGGCGTGAAAAGGTAACAGATGGCTGACATTCGCATTTATAATATCCTACAATACGTGTACAATATTAGTAGGAAATAATATTTTAAACGCGAGAGTTTTTGAGGATGGATGGAATGGGTGGATGTTTGTTACTCGTTCACGTAAAAACTACTGAATGGATGTTCATGAAACTTTACAGTAGGTAGGTAATATAGCTTATACATCAGAATCATTTATCATAGTAATAGCCCGGAGTTTAGAAGTTTGCGGTGTGACTTTGTGATACCCCCGTGCCTCGGAAAGTCCTGCGCCTGATCACAGGCCAGAAGGTCGTCAATTCTCGTAATTTAAAACGTTCAAAATCTAGTCGCAGTCTCATCTCGGCGACAATCAAATGTCAATTTGTCAAAATGTAGGGAAACCAGAAGTATTTTTTGACAGATTGAGACTGAGATCAGACTGCGAACGTTCTTAAAATTACGAGAATTGCCCCTCTGGTGTCTCTCATCATCTGCCTAGCCTTTTCCCAACTATGTTGGGGTCGGCTTCCAGTCTAACCGGATGCAGCTGAATACCAGTATTTTACATGGAGCGACTGCCTATCTGACCTCCACAACCCAGTTACTGGGTAATACGATACCCCTTGGTAAGACTGGTTGTCAGACTTGACTTCACAGGCCTGCTGTCTCTCCGGTCTTATAATCTGATTGCCGTCCCATCGGACATTGAAAGTGAGGGAAGTGAGAGTACACCTTTGTATGCGCACGCACTTGTGCACTAAAATATCTACCGCACCGAAGGCTGGTCTCCGCTGAGATGGGTCGCCATGGCCGAAATTCGATCTGAAAGATTTTATTTTATAATTATAGATGATAGCTTACCTCATTAAAATATTTTAACAAGTCACCGTAAATAGGTGTTCGCCCGAAGTACATGTCCAGTACATCCAACATGGATTGGTAAAGAAGTAAACCGTCCTTAATACCGGTGACACCGACATTTGGTTGGAGGTGCCAGCACGGCTTGCCACGTCGAATAGTTGCACGATCTGCTATATCGTCCAATATCAGAAATTTTACCTGGACCTGTTGAAATAAAATAACTTAATCTGTTTTCAGTGTTTTCCCAGACAGGTAAGTGCATAATATAGGTAAGACAGCCACAGCCAACACAAACATACGCTTCAATTCAGCTTTTCGCAGTCTACTGCTGGACTTAGGCTTCGTCAGTCCATCTAGCTGGGGTTCGTTAGAATTACCAACAAACAGCCGAGATTGTACAGACGCCAGCACATCAAGCTACTATAATCTGTCAAATTTCTTTAATAGATTTTTAACTTTATTTGCTAAAGCATAAGGTTCAAAGTTGATTGGGAAAATTTGACAGTTTCGGGTAGCTTGACCTGCTGGCGTCTGTACTTATCGAGACCTATCGCGTCCCGGTATTTATTTTAATTAGCCGTTAATGTCCCACTGCTGGGCAAAGGCCTCCCTACTCTCCTTCCACCCCTCTCTGTCCAAAGCTGCCAAGGACCAATCTTTATTAATGGAGTCCATCAGCGTCCCGGTTAGAGGAAAACAAATATTAATTAAATAACGATGCTATTACGACATAATATTACGCTGCTAAGAGTTTGACAGGAGCATAAGTTCCATGCATTAGGGGCGAACCTATTGCCTGACAAATAAATGTATTATGGTTTACCATTTCTGCACACCAGCCTAGAATGCGAGCAGAATGCTGCGTTTGTTCTGAGAAGTTTTCAGGTTCCTCAAACATTCTGTATCCAATAGAAACCATCAATCCTCTGCCTAGCTTCCCTCCACCCAACGTGTATTCTAGTAGCTGTAACAAAAAAAAGGAGTCAGAAAAATACAGGATGCAAGAGCGAGCGAAGCGAGATCGAAAACTTTCCAAGTTTAAATGTAGGGCATTTACCTATATTTTGCATACGTACGGGAGCTTCAACTCCAAACCTTCCTTCTCCTTCCTTTTAGTTTTTACTGAATATCTTGACCGTGTTTGGGATTTGATTAAAAAGTACCTACTTAAGATTAGTGGTCCGCAAGATAGTGGCCCTCTATGACCCGAGGCGGTTTGTCTTGACACTATTCTAAGGCATTTAATTTCTACGTCTATTTGCTCGGTTAATTCTTTTGCCTCTTCAAAAAGCTGTCGGGAAACTGTGTTCGCCTGTTCCCCTTTTTGTCAAAGGACACTCATAGTTTCACTTATAGCAGCAAAATCACACATGGCACACACATCGGCGAATAAGAATATATTCGAATTCGGGAAGCATTTGTAAATATCATTTATGAAAAGAATGAATATATGCGGACCCAAATGAGATCCCTGAGGTATTCCTGATGTTGCAATGTATGAATCTGAAGAGCAGCCATTTACCACAACCTTGAGCATCCGTCCAGTCAGATATGATTGGAACCAACTTAAGAGAGGGTCCGAAACGCCATACATTTTAAGCTTCTTGACGAGTACGGTCTATATGTCATCGTTTACTGTGTCAAAAGCCTTGCTGAAGTCGGTGTAGACTGCATCAACCTGGACACGCGCATCAACCGCCTCAACAATGCTCTCGACATAAGTCACCAGTTGGTAGCCGTCGATTTCCCCTTCATAAATCCATATTGGCTATCTATTATTAGCTGTGATAAATGTCTAGCTAGCACAGGGCATATGAGGGCTTCAAATACCGTTGCAAGTATGGAGAGAATAGCGATGGGCTTGTAATAGCTCACATCGGACTGATCCCCGTTTTTGAAAATAGGCATAATTTTGGTATCCTTCCAGATGGTCGGAAAAGTACCCCGAAGCACAGAATGATTAAATATAATACTTAATGGCAGTGACAGAATATTAGCCAGTTTATTTAAAAGCAAAGCAGGTATATTATCAGGGCCAGCCCCTTTGTGGATGTCTAATTTCTTTAATTCTTTGCGGATCTGATCTTGTGATATAGTTATTTGGCCTAACATGCTATTGCTTATGCAGCTAACGAAGTCACCTGCGCTCGCATCCGTATCGTTACCATCACTACTACTTATACACCTTCGAGAAATGGGATGCGAAATAGTTACATATTTCATTAATATTATCAGAGGTGTTAATACCATCTGTCATGGAACTGGGGTAGTTACTGGTACCGCCTCTCTTCATTTTTAGGTAACTCCAGAAATATTTTGGATTTGAAGTAATTAATATAATAATATCCCTGGACATTTCACACAGCGCCATCTAGTCCCAAGCTAAGCAACCTAATGCTTGTGTTATGGTAACAAGATGGCTGATAAACTACTTATATACATTTTGTTTTTGTAAATACATACATATTATACATAGAAAAACACCCAGACTCAGAACAAATACATGTAGGACTTACAAATATTTGTTCTGTGCGGGAATCGAACCCGCGACACGCAGCGCAGCAGTCCGATCGCTCAGCCACTGCGCTAACCGTGTTGTTAATTGTGTCCTCTATATCAGCAATGTGAGCATTACAACAAGTCGTAGCCATACGGTCACATCTTTTCCCAAGTAAATCCAATGCAATAATGTCTAAAGGATTATTGTACTTTTTAACTAAGTCGTAGGCGGTTCTTTTCGTTTAGTCTTTTAATGAGCTGTCTGTATCTTTTATTGGTACTTGTGGAACGTAGTGCTTAATTAATCCATACAATATATTATAAAAAAAATCTACCATCTGATCTGTAGTCATGCAAGAATCTAGCTCTGATGACCAATTGACCTGCTCAAGTACTGCATTAATTGCCACGTAATCTGCCTTAAAATAATTCAACTTAGTTCTATTATTACAATTTTGTGGCTTTTTAAAACGGGTAAATGAGAGCTCACATAATAAAGGTGGATGGTGCACATCTATTTTAGAAAGTACATCTACTGGTGCACTAACTACAACAAGATCCAGGGTGGTGAGGACTAAATCAAGAAATCTATTATTTTGATTACATAAATAATTACACTGCCTTAAGTTGTTAAGCGACACAAAATCCCAAAGAGTCTGTTCTACTAACCCTGTACAAATATTTTGAGGAGCTCTTATCACATCGCCACCCGTCCCAAGCCAGTTAATAGTTTTCATATTAAAGTCACCAATAATCAAGCATTCATTGGCATGTTCCAAGACATTGTTTGTATTATCAACAAAGTGTTCCAGGACTCTAGTCTGTATCGGCGACGGCAAGTATACAGTACAAATATAAATTTCATTAGCTTTCACCCCCTTTAAGTGACAACTTGACCCAGAGATCATCGCAAGAACTTTCGAATTTGATCAATCTCTGTGATTCTAGTTTTGTAGATACAGCGATAAGAACACCACCACCGTCAGTTTTATTATTCAAAATATTAATGGATCTATCTCGCCTATAGACAGTGTAACGCCTATCCATGATTTCTGAGTCAAGGATACCATCCAGTAGCCAAGTTTCAGTAAACATTATGACATCGTATGAACAGCATGCAACTTTTTGGTAAATGTAACTCAGCTTTGTCCTAATACCCCTTACATTCTGGTAGTAAATTTTTAACTGATCGAATTTAGATCCTTAATAATCTTATTCCTTATCCTACACATTTTTTTTTAAATTGCCTATTGTAATTTGTCCAACGAGCCGGTATCCCTGATATATTTATAGTCTGCACCATCATGTTTTTAACAAAAATCTTACCGCCACGGACCCACACATACTTGTAGCCCAAACTCTTTGCTTTATTCCTGGTCGCAGCATGCAGCGCCTTGTTTGCTGGTGATAAATGTTCTACTATATAGACATTTTCCTTTTTCCCGGCAATCCTGAGAGGAGCGGTATTGAGTTTCTCTTCAGAAGTTTTCTTTTTATTAAAGTTTATAGAAGACGCCAAAAGTGGTCGCGAACTCGTGGTCTGCTGAATTGAACAACGATAGACTTCGGACGGTTACTAGTTGGGGTTGGTTTTGCAATTCTTCTAACATGATGTGTGTTATTCTCAGTTAAGTCGCCAGATATCACCTTACTAATATTCAAGACAGTTGACTTGACACAAGATTTTCATTGTTGTGCTCAGGCAGACATTGAATTTCCACATTCGTAGAACGTGCTTGGTGTTCCATCTGAGTTAGCCTCACACCTAGGTCTTGAACAGTAGTCTTGAGCTGCTCGTTTTCCTTTTTAAGATAATTAACGACTTTGGTGTTTAAGGAAAACTCAGACTTCATTTCCTCAAACTTTACGTTCATAAATTCCATTGATGTATTAAGCCCTTCTAGTTTGTCCGTAATCGCCTTAAACTCAAACTCAAAGTATTTATTTCAATTAAACCAATTACAGGCACTTTTGAATTGTCAAGGGGTCGGTCAGTCAGAAAAATGAAGCTAGTTGCCCATTCCAAAGCGTAGGTACCTATGGAGAAGAACGGGCAAGAAACTCCATGGACACTCTTTTAAATCAATATATGGTTACAAAGTATTGTTTACATCATTTATGTTATAAATTATGCATGTGAGAACGATGCAGAACGTTAAAAGCGTCCATAATGAAAAGTTTAAAAAAATAAAAATAAGTGCGTCCTTCATCTGCGTGTTAACATAGTTCGCCAAACTTTGATTGAGGTGCCGCATGAGTTCATCTATCTGTTTTTTCATAATACGAGAAACCTCGTCAGACGTAACAGGAGCTTTAACGTTGAGCATAGTTACTGAAGACTCTTATTTTCTATGTGTTACATTAGGATCACTCGCCTGGCTGTTGCGCACAGGGGTATTATCTGCGTTTCGCTTCTTCGGCTTGCAGGTCGGCGTCGGATACATCCAGCTTTGCAATTCGGTTAGTTGAAACTCACAACCCAGCTGCGTGAGACAGGAATGATGGTAGGATTTTTGGCACGATGAGCATTTAACCAACGCACTTCCTTCGGCTATGCCTTCTGAGCAACAATCACAATTCATAATGAGTGCGACTTTGTTTTAAATTGACTCAATGTTCAATAATCCTGTGCACACTAATAAATCGCACGCTAATAAAGGCTCGCGCCTGGCGACGAGCTGTCGATCCGTAAGTCGGCGAGAGGAACGAACGTAAGCGCCGTGGATACGAGTACCGAGTTACTTACGCGTTGCGCTCATTAAGGAAGTTCTCACAGTTAATTTAAGTTAATGGCGGTAGAAATAAATCACTGGCTGATTGTTTTTAGTCACTAATTAATTATTATGAGTATTTATCACAAAGTATATAACGTTTCACATGTATTAGACTTGATGCTATTAAACTTTATAAGAATCAGTACACAGCACTCACTATTTTCCGGGTTTTTAAATTATTTAGACGGAACAAACTAACGCAGGTCTCGCGCACTGTCTACTCCTCTTATTGTGTTGTATGTCTCGTAAGAAAACAGGGTTTTTGTTCTGGCCCGGCACTTTAATTTTTGGGTATAAAATGTTCGACACTTGAATGATGTCCTTTATCAATAAGATAAGAAAATTTTTCAGTGGTTGACCTAGACCCGACCCAAGGGGACATGACCACCATGAACCCCAATGCCGTTTTAGCGTCTACATAGCACGAGTCGCATGGTTCCTATGTGATCCTGAAGTCTGGAACTGACAGGAAGCATAAAATTGAGAAAATTGCGGGAGCCCCGGGCCTGTTCCAACTGTGATCCTTAATTTTACCGCCCATTTAAAAAATATGGTTAATTTACTAACCTTTTTCATCCAGCTTCCAACTTCAGGCAGTTCAGATAACTTAGGACTGGTCACTATGGAGTTAATAACTTCGGGCAGGACCTCAAGAAATGCTTTCCTTTCCGTGTTCATGTTAAAAGTTGGTACACTAGATCCATCTGTACTCCTATGCATATGTCTGAACTGGTTGTAGAACAATGTATTACGACGGATTAACGTAGCCATTGCTATGACTTCTCAGGTAAAGTCACGTATAAAAAATGAGGATACAAAAACAATGTTCTGAAATATATAGCTACTGGATGCTTCTCACAGTCATTATACCTAAAAGGCAGAAACATGCATTATTAATAACATGTGGGTATATCCTTCTTAATACTTATTTAGACTTTGGCTTTGCTCGAGAAAAAACGACTCCATACTGCAACAATATTGGGTATTTGTTTTAATTATCAAGTCAACTGTACGCTTATCACAATTTATCATACCGTACATAGTAATAATATATCACTATCATGGTCTGGACTAGTCTCGAAGATGATTAATTAGGCAAATATTCAATTGATTCTATAAAAAACTTATTGTGCTTTGGTATAACGACATAGAGGTACGCTTTTTTGAATAAATTTGCCTATACCTAATTACTTTTTGTGCTACTAATACTAGTAATGTGGGTAGCTTTTAAAAAATAAAAGTATTTAACTCCTGGCTTGTCTCTCGCAGTATCGGTTAGGTTTAAACTGTGACCTTTGACTGTGCGTAGTTATAATAATAATAACATATTAATATCCCTGGACATTTCACACAGCGCCATCTAGTCCCAAGCTAAGCAACCTAATGCTTGTGTTATGGTAACAAGATGGCTGATAAACTACTTCTATACATTTTTTTTTGTAAATACATACATATTACCTATAGATAGAAAAACACCCAGACTCGGAACAAATACATGTCGGTCATACAAATATTTGTTCCGTGCGGGAATCGAACCCGCGACACGCAGCGCAGCAGTCAATCGTTTAACCACTGCGCCAACCGTGCCGTCGATTAAGTTAATTCGCTATTTAGTATTTTAGGACAACATTGGAATTATTTGAGACGCAAAAAAAGAGGCACATATTTTCTTAGAATGTTTATTAGAATATTTCATATTTTTAGGACAGGGAACTGGGAATTACTTGGGGTTCGGTTAAATATAATATGCCGATTTACTATAGGTTCACTGAGGGATATACAGACAGAGAAACGTTGCTTTGTACCTATAGGTAATTTATGGCACAAGGATAATGTCTGTGCATTTTAATTTTAAAGCGGTCAAAAGGGTACTTACGTAATGACGTAAGTACCTATAAACCACGAATAAAACTTAACTGGAATACGCAATACAATACAGTCAACCGCAAGTTTATAGCTGGAATTTGAGTGACAGCGCCTTTTGTTGTAATAGTACCTAAAGGCGGTTTTTGTAGTTCATGTGATACGTGCGGTTTACCGTACGTAGGTTACTACCTATGTACCAATTCCCGTAATTAAAACGTTCAAAATCTAGTCGCAATCTTACCTCAGCGACAATCAATGTCAAAAATGTAGGGAAATTACAGGTATTTCTGACAGGATGAGACAGATAACAAAGCGAACGTTCCAAAAAATACGGGAATTGCCCCACAGATCCCTGAACAGATAATTTGATATCGAATGGTATCTAGTTATCTGTTTTTAATGATCATCAAAAAACCAATTATAATTAATCAATTAGGATCAACATAAATAATTTTTAAGTATGTAGGTAGGTACCTACTTACTTACCACATGTTATTTTGTTTAACCTAGCGAAACCAAGATGGAAAGGGACCAACACCACAACTCTAAAGAAATAAAAGAGTGCTACCGGGCGGTTCTACTTAATTGCGTCCTGTAAACTAGTAGTCGGTACCTAGTACCTATAGTCTGAGTAGGTACGAAAACAGCAGATAAAAAAAATCAAACAAGGAATAACGTCGGGCCAAAAATACTTCCCTGGGGTACGCTGTACTCAACTTTGTTCGTCATCACTGATGAGATCATCAATCCTGATGCACTGACAGTGATTTACAACATAATCCTTAAAAAGATTCAACAAGCCTACGTATTCTAATACCATGCAGTTTTTTTAGAAGTATTGGGACAGAGATAGTCTCAAATGCATAAGACTTGTCTACAAATAAGATAGGTACATTTAAACAAGTCTTTTGTAATAAGTATTAGTAGTTATAGTATTCTTTTGCAATGTTTTTTAGATGTCACAGCATCGGAAAATGCATCAACAGCATCTTCAGTCGAGACGCCTGATGGAAACCAAACTGATCGCCTGCAATGATGTTATTAGCATTCATGTATTTCATTATGCGCTTTTTTAGGGTCTTGGACAACGAAGGCAATTACAAAAATAGGCTTATAGCCCTATACTTATTTAGTCTGTCCCCTCACTGTTGTGGAAAAGGTGAAGAACTGCTAAAAGCTTTTTAAGGAATCTATTGCCACACTGTTTATAGTCTAAACAGGAAACTAAAAACCCAATGGTAATTCCTTCTGGGATTTTAGTTTCCTCCAAACAGGAAAATAAAATGAAATCATTTTCCTTCCGTCGATTTGAATAAACCTGTCTATAGTTAGCTTTTAAAAAGGAAATTCTATTGTATTTTGCGCACATTATACATAGTCCATTCACAAATGTGCTGCTATGCTTGTTTTACTTTAAATACCTATACTTAGGACAGGATATCATGGTCTGTTGAATGGACTATTACCTATAAGGATACTAGAAACCTCAGTTGTATGTTGACTGCTGAGTTACTAAACTACCTACTATTTACTACTAACTATTATACTATTTACTATGATCAGCCATTGTTTTGGATCTTTCTTGAGCGTGCAGTACTTACCATCATGTATATCTCGTATCTTTAGGGCTCGTACCATTATCTTTTGCAGGGCAGGTCAGGTTCATATTAATCTTTGCACCTCATTGCACATGGGTCAGAATTGCTTGACACTTCACAGAGTAACCTCGAAACAACTCTAGGCAAGTAATTCACGCCTCGAAGCATTAGGGTTAGGGTTTCTTTACCTTGAAGATGTCGCTATCATACGCTCATGCGTGTGGTAGCGCCGGCCACTCCATAGTGGCCAGGACGTAGCCCAGACTTAAACCCCATCGAGCATGCCTGGAACGACGTATATGCCAGCGAAATTCCCCTCTAATCACGCTTCTTGAACTGAAAGAAGCACTGATAGAGGAATGGGAGCTAATTCCTCAATATCAGCTCAGAAATCAGGTGTGGAAAGCATGCCAAACCGTATAGCGGCTCGTGTTGGCAATACAAAATACTAAAATGTGTAAAAATTGCATAGGTATATTTTTGATACCGTAGCACATTTTTCGAAATCTAATGAATATGGTAATTTTTACTTAACTTTTATTCAAAATAAACTTCATAATCTTGAACTTTTATGACATTGATTTAGACACTATAAAATTGTCTTTAATACAGTTTTCATTTCATAAACCTAGCTCCAATATTTTGACGTTATTGAAGTTTTTGTTACCGACCCACACCCTAATTGCGTAACACACGATCAATCGGAATCGGTTTCATTTTGACAGTTCAACAACATTCATTGCGTTATTTAAGTGTTGAGCAGACAAATTTTTCGAACTTATGACGCAATGGATTAGCATTTTGCTTCAAAATGATTCAGATTCCGATGGATTGTGTGTTACGCAATTAGGGTGCTGCTTTCTTTGCGGTCCAGTATAGATAGAAGATACATAACCTGAGGGGCAATTCTCGTAATTTTAAGAACGTTCACAGTCTGATCTCAGTCTCAATCTGTCAAAAAATACCTCAAATTTCCCCTCTAGTAGCAGTAGTTGATTATTAATTAAATAGTTGTTCGGTTAGTAGTTTGGTCAACCGGACTAACAACCGAACTACTGCTACTGGAGGAGTTTCAGTAGTTCGGTGCTTTGTTAGAACCGAACTACTGCTACTAAAGGAAATTTCCCTACATTTTGACAAGTTTTTGACATTTGTTTGTCGCTGAGATGAGACTGCGACTAGATTTTGAACGTTTTAAATTACGAGAATTGGCCTTCTGAGTATAAAACAAATTGCCACAAAATAAGTTAAGTACCTAACTAAAACATGAAAAAAAAAAACAATGAAAATGCAGTTTAAATAATAAAATCATTTATTTATATAATTCCCATATACCTACTTATATACGCAAATAAATGTACCTACTTATTTCTCTGTTAATAACATTGTGGCTCATAGTTCTAAAGATATGACTATCTATGAACGATATTTTACAATACGATCCAACAGTTGGATGGAAACAAAGGCCCTCGACATTAGCTGATAAAAAAAATTGTAAATCAACCGTATATTTATATCTGCATCAATAAAAACTGTTAAGTTATTGCACAAAATCTGCCTCTCTTAACATAAATAACATAACTTTTTATAACATTAACATAATACAGTAAAACCCGCATAAGGTTTTATGTCATTCCGTGCAACTTGAGGCACGTTTTCGTACATTTTATCACGCTTCATACTATTCGTCATCTCGTGTAATACGTCACCAGAACAAGATGTTGATACAAGGATGGCAACGCTTCCTACAAGTACATTGCTGCAAAATTATGAACCGCGAAACATTTTTAACGCAGACGAATTCGGTTTATTTTTTAAATTGATGCCAGATAAATCCTATGTCTTTGAGGCAAAGCAAGAAAAGAGAGACTGACTGGCTCTTTAATGGAACGTACCTACACACTTCTAATCACAATCTGAATCATTTTGAAAGATATTACTGATCCATTGCTTGTATGTTCGAGAAATTTGTCTGCTCAACAACGTAAATAACGCAATGAATATTGTTGAACTGTCAACTATAAACTGAAAATGAAACCGATTGTTTGCTGCTGATAGCACAATATACCTACTGTGCTAATAGTGTGTTACGCATTTACTCCTCTGGCCGGTGGCAATTTTGATAGGTCGGAAAAGTTACGTTTGCTAGTGATTGGTAAGGCGTAAAATCCACGTTGCTTCAATAACGTAAGCTCCCTGTAACATATGATGCACAATCTCGAGCTTGGTCGATTGGTTAAAAGCTTTAGTTTAGATGATCACATTCGGATTAAACGTAGACGCATAATTCTTTTCATTGATAACTGCCCTGCTCACCCAGAGCTAAGGAATATTAAGCTTGTTTTCTGAACTCCAAAATTGGTACAGTCAACAGCAAAAGTAGATGATCAAAATCAGAAATTCAATACTAATGAACGGAGTTCGCGTCAGAACTGTGTGGCGTCGAAGTGATTTAAAAGTATGTAATTGTAAATTATACCAAACATTTACTACTAGTACAGCTGCCATATAGCTGCGAACTCCGTTCATTAGTTTGTACTTTCTGATTTTGATCATCTACTTTTGCTGTTGACTGTACAAGATTATTTAATTAATTTGTAATTATCTTAAACGGGTTTCATTGTATATTAAATGATATATATTTATAACGTATAAAACATTTTCAAGGAGATTTATTTTAGTTTTACTTTTGGCTTTAGGATAATATTGAATTTGTGTTACTGCGATCGTGAAAGTAGGTACCGTATCTCCGAATACTTTACACTATTTTTCTAAGACCTCTAAGGATTCGACATAGCCTTTTAAACACAGAATCTAGGTTTTATTATAATTTCTTTAAAATTTAAAATGATACTATACATAATAAAAGGGTATATGTATATGTTATTCGAGATAGATTATTTACAACACAAGGAGTGTGCCCAATTCGATGACACGACAAATTAAAAAAATAGCCTGTCATTTTATAGGTAGGTATCCAAAATAAATATGTCTATACATTTCCTATTAGTCTTATAATAGTTGTTAGATTAAAGCACCATGGGTATTGGCCATTTTGGCCCATGGCCCATTTTAATTATATACACAATTTATTGCTGGTTTTATTCGTAAAAACGGCCAGCACCCTAATTGCGTTACACACTAACAATCTCAATCTGAATCATTTCGAAGGAAATTGTTAATCCACTGCTTCATATGTTCGAAAATTGTCTGCTCAACGTAACTAACGTAATAACGCAATGAATGTTGTTGAATTATCAAAATGAAACCCATAGCAACTGATAGTGTGTTACACAATTACCCCGCAGGGCTCTAAGCTCTCGAGTACGCATTAACAAACTGCGGGCGAGCTTACTACCTGTACTTTACTTTTTTAAATTCAATAAACACCTCACTTACCACTTGCGTGCCATATACACTCGAGAGCAATGAATCCGGGTCACTTGAAGAATCCTAAAAATCTCGGAAACTAAAAATGCTAGGTTAATGCAATAAATTGTATTTAATAGACAATGTAATACTCCTTAATTGAAGGTATTAAAACTTCTTAGTTATTGTAAAGTTATATCATAAAAAAATCAAATTTGAAAAAGGGCCACTTTCGAAGATGGAACTACGAAATTACAGCATTTGGTTTTGCTTTTGTTTGTAATCTGTCATTTATGTGGGTACATAAACCATGTTGATAGTGCTCTATATTCATTATTCAAGCTGAAATTATGTCGCTTACGCCTGAAGAATGCACCAGAATACTTACAATGCTGGAAACCGGCCGGAGTCCGCGCGATACAGCCAGGACTGTCGGTGTGTCGCTGTCAACAGTACAAAGAGTTCTCCGACGTTACGAAGAAACTGGTTCTAACCTACGCAGACCAGGAACGGGCAGAACCAGGTGTACCACAGCACGAGAAGACCGATACTTGGTGAACACCATGCTTCGAAATCGCTTTCTCACAGGAACTGAACTCACAAATCAGTTTCGACGCCTCGGAGGAAGTAACCCAAGTGCATGGACAGTAAGACGTCGGCTTGCTGAATCTAACTTAAAACCCCTTAGACCTGCAAACGGCCCTAAACTGGAGCGTGGGCATCGTATTTCAAGACTAAGATATGCCCAGAGCCACGTAAATTGGAGTATTGAAGATTGGTCAAAAGTTATGTTCTCCGACGAATCAAAATTTATGCTCTACAAGCACGATGGAAGACACAGAGTGTATCGAAGACCAGGGGAAAGATTCAAGCAAGCATGCATCGAAGAAAAAGTAGCCTACGGTGGTGGGTCTGTACTTGTGTGGGCCGGAATTTCTTCTGAAAGTCGCACAGAGCTGGTGATCATAGAAAACGGCTCTTTAACTAGCGTAAGATATGTGGAAGAAATCCTCAATGATCACGTTGGTCCATTTATGGTCAATTTAGGTGAGGATGCTATATTTATGCATGACAATGCCCGACCTCATACAGGTAGGATTGTGAATGACTACCTTCAAGAGATGAACATTACTCGTATGGAGTGGCCAGCGCTCAGCCCGGATATCAACCCGATCGAGCATGCTTGGGACGAGCTAGGCAGATGCGTAAAACAACGAAACCCTCCCCCAATCACGCTTCGTGAGCTCAAAATTGCTCTCACAGAGGAATGGGAGAATATTCCCCAAAATCGTATAAGGAACTTGGTGTACAGCATGCCAAACCGCGTAAACGCAGTAATGGAAGCACGAGGAGGCAATACGAAGTATTAAAATTCAAGAAAATCGTAATAAAGTTCAAAAATTTCAAGTTTCCTATTTTTGTTTTAAGGAGAGATCAGCAGTTTTTTTCTTTATGTAATTTTGTGTTAATAAAATGTATGGAGACTCATATTTTTTTTACTTTCATTTAAGGAGTATTACATTGTCTATTAAATACAATTTATTGCATTAACCTATCATTTTTAGTTTCCGAGATTTTTAACATTCTTTAAGTGACCCGGATTCATTGCTCTCGAGTGTAATTACGCGAGTGAATGCATTGGAGTAAAAAACTGAAAGGTCACTTCTTGGGATGGCAGCACAGTTGAGTGTACCTTAACCGCCATTATTATGTTTCTGGTTCTAGGTTCTGTTAATAACAGAAGTAGCTTGTTTACAAAAAATGTATGGATAGTAACAGATAGCTATAGCTGTCATGTAAAATTCATGGAACACTCGACAGTGGTGACATCTGAAGTGAGCAAGTGGCAGTTTTTATCCCCATTGACACGATCTGTCTATTCGAACCACTATTCGAACCCATGTCAGGGCTATGAAAATCTCGCGTTTTTTCAAAATCATTTGAATAGACAATAATTCCTCCCAAATAAATATGAACTCTAGTCTTGTGTAAATTAGGTTTCTATTTCAAACTCAATTTATTTTTGTCGCTCGAAGGCAACTTTTGACGCGCAGAGCGTTAGTTTCTTAGCCCTCGGGTTATGTATGTTAGTTGGCACATTATTGTTTGGACGAATTACTTAAAAAAAAGAATAACTTAAATATAAATGACATGTAGACTTCGACTATCCTATACATAATTATGATTATTTAAGAAGACATTTTTGAGCTGTGTGGGTATTATTTTACGTAAGTTCTTATTCTTAGATTGACGAAGAGGCGCTCGTGTATAAGCCCAACACCCTGATTGCGTAACACTATCAATCTCAATAATTTTGAAGGATATTGCTGATCCATTGCTTCATATGTTTGAAAAATGTGTTTGCTCTAAAACGTAAATAACGCAATGAATTTTGTAGAACTGTCAAAATGAGACCCATTCCTATTGATAGTGTGTTACGTAAGTACCCCGCAGGTACACACGGGCGTGTTTTTCACTGCTTAGCGCCGAGAGTTTAAAATCCAAGAGTGTTTTTTTTTGACGCGTTGGGTTGTGCTCTGTTGGATTTTCAGTGTTCGGTTTAATACCTAGAGTTGAAAATCCAGTGCGCGATGAATTTCAATATATTTACGTCTGTGGCCCTAACTGCATGAAATGGTATTCCATCGTAAGACAAGTACAAAAGAAATGGTAACATTAATTACTTAGTTGTTATTTCAGTCAATATGTAACAAAAAAAAAACAAGTTCACAATCGTCCAACTTAAAATAACTTCCATAAACTATGTAAAATTGGTAGACTGGATGACTAAATATAAACTAGCAACTAAGGGTCGGCGAAGACCTGGTGAAGCGTAGTGTAGTAAAGTTTTTACTGGCAAACAAATGTCAACTTTATGAATGTTGAAATAAAGTAGAGAATAAACAAATTTCGCCGCGTGCCTTTGTCCGCTTTGACAATATCTTGAAAAATCTTCCACATGGGAAGTTTTTTTAGCAAAATCAACGGTTCACCAGGTCTAAGGTAGTACAAATCGCGAACTGAATGTATTTTTCAGTCAAATTAAACGCTAGTGTCTTATCGTTCGACGGACGCTTGACGTGTACGAAACCTTACAAATATTATGAACAGGTACGTAACTCAAAAGATTTTGTGACTTAACATAATAATAATAAACAATATATTGCAATATACCTATACTTTGAAAACTGATAATCAGTTTAAATTACAGAACACATTTAATTATTGTCATGATATAAACCCGAAACAGTAATTAATACAAATATAATATACCTACAGGATGAAATTGAAAAGTTGCGACTACTCGAAATCAAAATACTTGAAAAAAATCGTGTAATCGTCCCAGATAGTGCCAACTGAGTTATTGCAGTCAAGTAAACACGAATAATCGGCGTTCCAATAAAAAACACAATCTATCAAAAAAGAAAATTAAATAATTTTAGGTGGCGCCCGATAAGCAATCCACTTATCGCAGAGTTCACGACATGAAGCAAGTTGTTGAACGGAGCTTCCTTCCTACGAAAAAAGATTTTGACTGTTCCTACGAAACAAAGGGCGCGCGACGACGTTGCCGAATCGCTTGCCTTGACATGCTTTAAATTTTCTTTATAACACATTGAATTAGATATTTTAATTTTTTGCACCTATTCAATTTCATCCTGTATTATTAGTCCTCAGACTTAATGTTATTTTTCAATATACACTTTATCGGATTAGACTATACATACAATATACATTTTCGGAATCACGTTTCGGGTGGAAGGTTCATTAGAGCGATTCAAAATTCCAATTTAGAATTTGAACCTTTCAATCAGTCTTTGAATCAGTGAGTAAGATTTACAATAAGATTCAAAGTCGCTCAAGCTTCTAAAAAATATACATCACAATAAAAGTCACAATTAATGCTTCCTCTTATAAATCCTATCGATAAGTTTGAAGAAGAACGTCGGAGCGGTTTCCGAAGGCATCGCGCGCACTTTCATAATAATATCGTCATAGACATCTGTTTCTTCCTGCCTATATACTTCTGACAGTCTCAATTCATCATAAAGCCGCTTTATAATTTCGACGTGTTCTGGTTCCTTACTGCCGTAGTACTGTGTGAAGAGAGCCTTCTGTGATTCGTTGCAGCGATGTAAAGCGGTGACGGCTAACCAGGAGCACTTACCTTCTTGGATATCTGTTCCCGCTTTGCCTGTTACTGATTCTTCGCCGTAACAGTCCATGTAGTCGTCCTGAAAAATAAACCAGAGGATGTTTTATCTCTTGAACTTGTTGCCATCGTTATGAATATATAGGCTGAAATTTAAAACTTGCGTCAAATAGAAGTAGAATATTTATTTATGTAAGGATTACCAATGAGATACATTACAATTAAATTATACCATTATAGAACTTGTATAGTATATACATTATCCTGTAATGCACACACAGCTTACACATAATCGAGTACACATGCTCTGAATAAAAAATATAAATACATTAAAAAAACAATATACATGCTCCATAGCGCTTTCTTTATTGATATAAATTCTCTAAAGTCTCTTTATAACACAGATTTAGATATTTTAAATTGGCGCACCTATTCAATTTCATTCTGTATAGTTGTAAGTGTCATGAATGTATTTTTAGCACAAGCAATCAGCTTCCGACTGCTACATAGCGTGGGTTTAAATAAAGAGGTCATGTAGTTATCGCGTAAGATTTTATGTTGTTCTCATGGTTAGAGGTCGTAGCTTTCTTTGCAAAACTGTCCAAATGGCATTAACGTAATGTTGTTTACTTATCGACAACCCATACAAAAAATGGCTTTCTCTATTTCAATGCCGAACAGCGAATGTGGGCCCATCAGAATACCAGCGCTGCGGTATTTGTTTTTTCTTCCAATTAACAACGTAACCTCATGCTGAGATACGATGTTCTTTCACTATATTTTGTTAGTTTTAATCTTAGATACACATTAAACATAAAAGTTTTAATGTTCTTTATTTATTTTATTTTTTATTGTCTTTATGATTTTTTAGATTTAATGTTCTTTTGCGTGTTCAAATTATTATTTTTATCTTTCTTAACATTGTCTTACAATTTGTTAGCTTCAAATAATGGCCGTGAAAAATTTGTGGGAAAATCTTGACAAAAGACAATAAGAAAATGTTTTCTTATCGTAACCGTTAAAAAAAGATGTACCTATGTCAATTGCGCTAATAGGCTGAACAGTAATCAGCAGACCATATCTTTAAAACAATCTATGTAATAATTAAGTCTCTTTTCTAAATTCAACGGAAGGAGAGTGGGCCACCTTTTATTTTACAAGACCAGAAATGGATAAAAATCAGAATACTTTACAAACAGCTGTTTTAATATCTCACCTGCATTTGAAACAGCCGTCCCAACTTCATACAAATATCATTAACATGTCCATCCATGCTTTCGTTCACATCATTGACCAGACTCAACCCTAGCAGGACAGGCAGTCGGAACGTGTAGCAGCTAGTCTTGTACTTCACGATAGACTCGTATCTGTCTATTGTGAACAGACTGTAGTCTTTCAGTTGCTGTGCAGTCGTCCAGTCTAGGTGCTGGCCTATTGAGGTGTAGAGTAGTGCCTGGAAGTTGAGGGTATATGGTTAATATGGGTAAGTACTTGAATGCAAATAGGTGCATTTTAATGAGGTGGGATAGAAGTGTTGAAATGAGAGCATATTATCGATAGTTTAAAAATTGAAGTCATCAGTCAGTATTGTACCGTCGGGGGACCGCTGCTATTTTAAACTTTAACAGAACGTTAGGCTAATAATTAGAGCGGCCCCCCGACGGGACAACATTTAATCAAAAAATTTCATACGTTAAGTACCTACGTATGAAATTTCGTAGGGTCATAATTTCATTAAAGGTTATTTTTTTAATTTTTTACGTTTATACCTTTTTTGTTCTATTTGCGGGTATTGAACATTTCAATAGTTTTTTAAAATTGTTTTAGGCTTTTTAGCTCACAACCATTCTACGATACAAAATTCATTGGGTATTTTTCTTACTGTCAAATAGCCTATTATTAGAACCAACCATCTGCCTTAAAAAGGGATTCTTGAATATTCGAGCCGCCAGCCCTCCATGACATACAAATATTGAATCAATCATTATCTAAACATTAGCTAACCATAATACATCAGCATGCGAAAAGTGCCCGAGAGACACACCATCAAGGATTAACCCCCCCGTCTGTTGAGAAGCCTCCTAGAGGCCGGTAACAATAGAAAAATAATTGTGTCTTATTAGTAACAGCTGAGTTGAGCTCTTATTATCAAACAGTAAACAAAGCTATTACAAATAGGTAAGTTATGACACACACCTCATTGAAAAGCCGAATAACATCAACATAGTATTGCGTCTTGCCGAAGTAGGTTTCCAATGTTTCCATAATAGCGCAGTGGATGAGTATGGTGTCGTTGATGGCGCCAAGGCCGACGTTCGGCATCCGGTACCAGCAAGGCACGCCGCGACGAGTCGTCGAACCGTCCATTATATCGTCCACCACTATGAAGTAGGCTTGAAGCTGTGGGCAGTAATAATAATACTTGTAGGACTGGAATTTAAGAGACTGTGAGTTTTGAGTTTGTTTCGGTCTTCCTTCGCGTAGTAGTCGTGTAGGAAAGACGGATCTCATCTCGTGTATAAAAAAAAAAAACAGGTTGCACTCCGAGAGCGCCGGCGGAAGTGAAAACTTGAATATTAACGTTGTGCATTTTTTGATATTTTGGAATGCGGTCTACTCTCCCTCCGTCATACGAATTTTCGATCAGGTCACGTGTCCTGACGCGAGCTCCGTCTTACGAATTTTCGATCAGGTCACGTGTCCTGACGCGAGTTTAACATTTTTTACCCATCACAACAAAAGTGCACAACGCCGCTAAAGAAGTTTTCACTTCAACAATATTATTGACGTGTAAGTGTTTGTATAAACCTACTTACAGAATTAAACATCATTTTATCATCAAATTTCAATGTTTGAGTAGCAGAAACAAGGCAGGATATAGGCTCGCCCCTTTACTACAGACCCCATCGATATGCTTTGAAAGGTCGACCCTTCCCTAATCACGCACACTGGTACTAGAAAAGAACACGCGTCTCTCTTAAAGGCTCCGTCTACAGGATACTTAGCCTGAGATGCACACCCATTACAATAAGAATAATGAACATTATATGTATTTCAATAACCCCTGTACGTAAGTTTTGTGGCTGACTGTCCCAAAAATCTGTTAACAGATAACTATGGGATCCGACCGGAATAAAACAAAAAGAAGAAGGGGATCAGAACTGACTGTCCCAAAAATCTGTTAATAGATAACTATGGGATCCGACCGGAATAGGAAATCCAGAACGGAATGACAAGTTTATAGTGGATCAGAATTGAAACGTAATAACAACCAGTCAGGGATCAGTTCAGGGGATCCGATCGGAATAACTCCTTATTACATGGGTGAAACGAAACTGGCGACATGTAGACGTAGAGGTATACCTACCATACGTCTTTCTGCCTAAACCTTCGGGGAATAAAGTCGTGATGTTTTTTTAAATGTTAGTTTAAATAAATACTTGATAATTTCATACAGTCTTCATACATACTCAACGTCTTTATAGAGCAGCGGGGTAATTGCAACACTATCAGTAGCAATGGGTTTCATTTTTAACCGACTTCTAAAATAGGAAGAGGTTCTCATTTCGGATGTTTGTATTTTTTTGTTTTTTATGTTGTTTCGCGCATAACTCCGTCGCTTGCCAACCGATTTGAAACATTTTTTTTTGTTAGAAAGGGTATACTTCCCAAATGGGCCCATAGAAATTTCGACAAGATCTGATGATGAGTTTCGGAGACAGACAACGGGACTCTACAATAAATGCCAGCAAATCAACGGCTTGCTGCTATCGCTTATGTATTGTATGTATTGTTTACGCAATCACACAACATAGCGTCACGCCTGTACCCTCTAAAGGGGTACGCAGATGTGTTCAGTATACCGCGTGTGTGTAGTGTGTGTCCCTAGTTCTGCATTTTCGTTTTTTGTCACCGACTTCCGAAATTAAAGTTATTTTTCTCTTTGTAGTGTTTTTTTTTGGAAGTCAGTTGTTTTATTTTTGTAAAAAAGTTTTTATGATAGTTCAACAACATTCATTGCGTTTTTTAAGCATCATCTTCCTGCCCTTATCGCATGTTACTTGTGGTCGGCGCAACACGTTTTCTTCTTCCATTCTCCCCTGTTAACCGTCACGCTATCATTCACTCCCTTCTCTTTCATATCATTCCTCACACAATCCATCCATCTTTTCTTCGGCCTTCCTCTCCCTCTCCATCCATCAACATGTATATTCATCACCCTTTTAGTCACATGCGTTTCGTCCCTTCTCATCACATGCCCATACCATAAGCCAAACGATTTCCTTTCAACTTTTCTGTCACTGGCGCCTTTTGAGCAGTTGTTGCAATTTACGTTGTTGAGCTGACAATATTTTCGAACATAATGAAGTAATGGATTAGCAATATCCTTCGAAATGATCCAAATAGAGATTGATAATGTGTTACGCCATTGGGGTTGGGTTTGCAATCCAATAAAATATTCTATGCGTTGAATTATTGATTAAAGATCGAGTCGTGTTAAAATGCAATAATCGTGACGTGTGTGACTCATTTTCTACTAGGTACAGTACATACTATGCATAATTACACAATGGTGATAAATGGTCACTATTGAACGGTGGTACATAAGGCGGCCTTAATGTCGTAGTTATCATAATCCTATACATATTACTTATAAAGTGAAGTGTCTATAAAGTCCGCGTTATTATACTAAATTACGCAATGGATTTTGATGTCGTTTCACTATCATTTAGAGAATTTATTCCGGAAGGTTATGTGTGTAATACAAAATTATATTTAACTTACATAGAATAAAGAAATCTCTATGTTGGGCCAAGTCGTAAAAGCCGAATATCTCACCTTCACAACCCACTAATTGGGTAACACTATACCCCTTGGTAAGACTGGTTGTCCAACTTTCGGGCTTCTGACGACCCATAACGACTGTCAAAGATTGTCACAAGTATTATAATATAATCACGATCTATCAGTGTGTCTATTGAAATGAGCTATTTCCTGAGACGTTTGAATGAAATGTTGGATAAGTTACATGACATGCAACTTAGCCAGCAGTGACTGACTAGACTGAAGGAAAGATGGTATAATGTGGCGCCTTTAGGGCGGAGCACGCATATTAGCGCCTATATTACTTGATTTGTATTGTAATTGATTTGTATCTATGATAATTGTAAACAATCTTGATTTTTTATTTATTTATTTATTAAAATCTCCCTTACAATGATAAATCTTTTATCGAACAAAAAGGATGCAGCGTAGAAACATGTATCTTGGTGTCCTTTTACAGCCAATGACACTGTTCAATTTACGTCAGTATCTACCAATTGATCCATATCTTATTAGTTATTCAAACTATTTTTTTCTTAGTACCTTAACTTTTTTGTTGTTCTCTAAAATTTAAACCAAAGTATAAGTTATATATAAAAATGAACCTTTTATGTTTGAATATGTTTTAGTCTGTAGTCCATTTGATGTTTTATAATTATCCTAGTTATACAGGGAAACCTATTATTAGCCATACAATACTGTAATACACATATTCTGTAACATACCTACTATTTGTATCGCTGTTGGTTGCGTAAATAAAGAAAATACAAATATTTGGATCTAGTATAAATAAATAGAAAACGCTGTAAAGGAATTTTAGGATCAGTGCAAATTTATGAAAAATTCGTAAGGAAAAACCGCGAGGAAACTGTTTACACATTCCAATACAACTACTAGTTTTAGTCTTGGGTTATAAATAAATGGAGTGTTTGTTTAACTGCCAGTTGTGGTGTTCTGCAATGTCTCACCATAATTAAGGAAAGAATTTGCTTTTATTTCAAACTTTCAGTTTTTTCCTAATGTACAGACGCCAGCAGGTCAAACTACCCGAAACTGTCAAATTTTTCCAATCAACCTTGAACCTTAATGCTTTAGAGATAAAGTTGAAAACCTATTAAAGAAATTTGACAGATTGTAGTAGCTTGATGTGCTGGTTTCCGTACAAACATAACATCACGCCTGTATTCCCAAAAGGGGAATTTTGAAGTGCCGCATTATGGGGATGACTGTTTAAAATTTATCTAATAATAAAGCTGAAGAGTTTGTTTGTTTGAACGCGCTAATCTTTGGAACTACAAGTCGAATTTGAAAAATTATTTTACATTTGATAGCCCGATTCTTGAATAAGGCCATTTTTATTTTTCCTATAGTTTTGTATAATTTAGAAGCATTTTTTAAATTTTGTAAATGTAACAACCATGGATCAGTTTTTATGATATTTTGATGTTGACTTGAAAGAGCATGGCAGTTGAGAACATTTCATGCTCACTTAAATGTCTCACTGGTGGTGGCGCGTGTGTTGGATCATTCGGTTCCCTACAAAATGGTTGAGCTGGGTGGTGCTGATCCACGCGTCATGTTCGTGAACGGGCGCCGTCGGTTGAGACTGGGCATCTCTTAACTGCCAGGGCTTATTTTTAATTTTATATTTTAAATTGTTATTTTTTCATTGTTCTCACATATAGAAGCAATAAGAATAATGTACCCAGGATTTTGTAATAATATCTTGATTTAAAAGAGTGTCCTTGTAGTTTCTTGCCCGTTCTTCTCCAAAGAGATCTACGTTTTGGAATGGGCAACTAGCTTCACTTTCTGACTAACTGACCGACTATTTAAAATGTTGACAATTCAAAAGTGCCTGAAATGGTTTAATTGAATAATTGAGTTTGAGTTAAAATCACGCTAAGACCCTTAGCGGCCTAGCAAATAAAAAAAGTCAAGAAAGCTAGGCGAAAACGAAGTAAGTAATCGCGCAGGCAGGTGATGCGACGGGGTGGATAGGAGGAACAAGAAATTTCAAACAGACGAAGTCCCGGGCAAAAGCTAGTCAGATATAAAATTGTTTTTATAGTTACCATTTCAACACACCACCCAAGAACCCTGGACAGTTTGAGTTTCTCGTCAGTTATTTGGTCAGGTTTCTCAAGCATTTCGTATGATAACATTGTGATCAATCCTCTTGAATGTTTGCCTCCGCTCAAATTGTGCTCTAGGACCTGTAAAAATTAAAATATACATTTAAATAGCTGTCACTTTAAGTCTTATCGTGCGCCTAGGTTAGCGCGATTTTCAACGCA
This sequence comes from Apamea sordens, assembly GCA_945859715.1. Taxonomy (NCBI): domain Eukaryota; kingdom Metazoa; phylum Arthropoda; class Insecta; order Lepidoptera; family Noctuidae; genus Apamea; species Apamea sordens. The sequence continues at coordinate 8,767,512 of OX244002.1, forward strand.
TTTACAGTAGTACTGCATCTTTACAAAATATTTATTTACAGCAAATGGGTTCTTCCATTTGATGTTATATTCCGTTTAACGAATATCAACTACCCATATATTATACCTGTACTTGTAAATAATGGAAAGTCATTTTTTTTTAAATGTAGCGCAAATTAATTATTTAAGTATTTATATGTTGGGTATTAGGGTCACTTTTCTAAAAACACATGTTTGGAAAATTACTTGGTGTGGAGTGTGGAGTTCCTAAGCAAAATGATTCCTTTGCGTCTTATTTTGTTTTTGTTTTAAACTAAAACAAAACGTAAACACTGTTTTTGGCAAATAACAAAAATGAAAAATCTGGGGGAGACCATTACCATTTAAAGAAATATAATATATTGAGGAAACTATATTGGACAAGGACAATATTTTGTGGCATACTAACTTGTGAGGAAAAGATTCAATATTTGGGAAATTAAAGCACTAAGCACTAACCCGTCAAATTCTCTGGGAATATGAGAGATTTCTTTAGTAATCTTTATAGAATAGAATAAAGTATTTATTTGCAGAAACATGGTGTTTACATAGGTGTTCATAACATTGTATAGTGCTACATGTCTCACTATTTTAACGGTATGAAAAATCAATTACTTATCAATTAAATCAAGTTCTTACATAAAGGACAATGCTATGGGATGTATGGAATCCCATACCATGCTGCATCAAAGTCAAACTTTGTTTTTTATAGAAGACTACTCATATCATATTATCCTACAAAAGTTCTTTTTGTTAATAAAACCCGGGTTTCGGAGATTTTCAAAAAAATCTAAATAACCTGAAAACTAGGTACTTTATTTTGTTTGACATGTCATACCTGCACGAACGGCCAATAATGCTCTAAAAAAATGATAATCGTTTAAATAAAAATTCTATTCTACTTAATTCTAGTTATTTTTAATAGAATCGTAAAGTATAAACAATTATTTTACATGTGTTTTGAAAGACGTGATCAAAATTTTATTACCTTCAAAATTCAAGGTTACATTAATCATCTAATAGTGTCGTAAAAAATTATGAAAATAATTACTATAGTATTTTGATCTTGATGCATGAGACTTTTTGGTACGACTTTTGGTCACTGTCTTTTCAACTTACATTTTATTCATTTTAAAATTTAAATTTATATTATTTCAATTATTATATTATATACTTATCTATTTTTACTATTTTATATAGGTACTTTGATTTTTTAATTATTTACGATAGCAGATAAAGTAATCTAAAGTAAATATGACCCACCTTTCTGATCCAGCCTCCCACCTCCGGCACTTGAGATATCTTAGAACTGGCCTGCAGGTTGTCTATGATTCCTGGCAGCACATCATGGAACACCTCCTTTTCCTTCATAATTTGAGATATAGACACACTGGTTTGCATAGCTCTCTTGACCGACTGCTGTAGACAACTGTAAACATAAAAATTGTAAATACTATGATTTATTTGAGTAAGGTAATGTTGTTACTCAACCAAGAGCCTTGGATGTGGGTCAGCCAAAATGACTATTCTTACCTAGTGAATCCAAAATAAGCTTAGAGACCTTTTAAATTTAGGGGTAATTTGTCATGTCATTATGGACTTTCTAATACCTATTAAAGTAGGTACAGACGCCAGCACATCAAGCTAACTGTAAAATTTTCCCAATCAACCTTGAACCTTAAAGCTTTAGCAATAAAGTAGAAAATTGATTAAAGAAATTTGACAGCTTGGAGTAGCTTGATGTGCTGGCATCTGTACATAATAGAACTTCAATACTTTATTCAAGAAACATATATTTTATTTAAAGGTACTCACTTAAAGAAGATACAGTAAATCTAAGATTGAGTATAACAAAAAAAAATGAAACAATTTAACTTTTATTTTAATATTTGGCAGACATTTCAAATTACTTGCTTGCCTCAAATGGTTCATCATCATCATCATATTTTTACTTAATTATGATGGCCCATGGGCCTCACTCAAGCATCATCACTTCAACTGGTTCTGTGCTTCTCACATCCAGTAGATTCCTGCAGTCCTCACAAAGCCATAAAATAACTATTTGTGAAGACCAATGACCATTGGTCTTCACAAATAGTTATTTTATGGCTTTTGGCAATTATTAATCCTACTATCCTACTAATATTATAAACGCAAAAGTTTGTGAGGATGGATGGATGTTTGTTACTCTTTCACCAAAAAGCCACTGAACGGATTTTGATGAAACTTTACAGTAATATAGCTTATAACGATACCTTTAGACTCAAAAGGCGTAAACGCCAAAAGGCCACTTTTCAGGAAAAGCAAAAAACAAAAAATATTTTAAGAAAAAAATCATAACTTTTTTGTTTCAAGACTGAGTAAGTTCATTTTTGGCCCAAATTCTTAAATTTTGAAGATAAACAGTACGATTATATAATATTTAGGATAAATTAATAAATAAAGAAAATAGGATTGCTATACGCCCCAAAAAAAATTAAAAAAAATTGTTTACAACCCTAAATTTTACATTGTCTGTAGAATGCTTAGGGCGTATAGGTCACTTAAAGCGTCCTTTCTTGCTAAAAAGGGTTGTATTGACAGTCAACGGAGTATGTACTTAATATGAACACCACATTATGATAAACGGCTAGGGTTTAAACGTCACTACAAGCGTCTATTGTTGTAAAGAAGGGGTATATAACACAGTCACCGGAGAAGTATTTAGCTAATATACACGAATCATATAAACTCAAACTCGACGGGTTTATTAGTAGTCCCTAAAAAGTTCCACTATCCATCTCCTGGCTCCATCATCAGACCCTCCACACCAAGTGCAATAAATTTTAGACTCGACAAAACTAATCATATGACCCCAAACCCGAGGAGTTTACTAGTAGCCCCTGGCCCCATCATCAGATCAGCTCCAATACACCAAATTATAGTTTTGTCATCCGAACTACATAATACATACAAAGTTTCATTTCGATACGACAATTAGAAGTAGGTTAAAATTTACTTCTAAGATTTTATTACATTCATATTTACAAGTAAAGCTAATAAAAGCGTGTTAAAAACAACCCGTAAAGGCGTAAAAATGTTATGCTGTTGGTATGGAACAGTTCGAAACCCACGCGGACTAAATGCTAGTTGTCACTTTTTCGAACGATTTTGCTCTGTGCGAGGAGTTATGGCAATACGTACTTATGCTTAAAAAAAGTAAGTATTAAGAGATGGCAGACAGCAACAAAATAATATTGATAACAATACCTACTCAGCGTGATACTTGTTGACGCATACTAAAACACTGAAACAATAATTGCTTAATTTCTTAAAATAATATTTATGGATGTAAAATTTGCGCACTGATATTAAAGGAGATAATAAGAGAGCGATGTAATTATCTGTACTTTATTTAGGGCTGATTTTCCCAACGCCAGATAATTTTATCCAAGGAATGATTTTGAATTTTTGACAGTTCTTCCATGCAAAATCTGTCAGACGTCAATTTTATACATCAAAATCAGCCCGCAAATAAGGGCTATGTTTTTAATCGACAGATCATTTTTATTCGTGGAATAAAATTGACGTCTGACATATTTTGTGTGGAATAACTGTCAAAAATTCAAAATTATTCCTCGGATAAAACTATCTGCCATTGGAAAAATCAGCCTTATATTATGTGGATTTTTTATTTTGAACAAACCGAAAACTAAATTCTTTGCGTAACGTGACCTCTCTTAACCTACCATAAATATGAATAAGGGCTGATTTTTTCAATCATCTGATAACTTTATTCGAGGAATAATTTTGAATTTTTGACAGTTATTTCATCCAAAAATGTCAAACGTCAATTTTATTCCTCGAATAAAAGTTATCTGGCGATGGAAAAATCAGCCCTAAGACGCATATTAAAAATCAAATCCAAAAAAGATTCGGAAAAGTAGGCAGGTAAGTAAATAGGTATGAGCTAATCTCATCGCACACTCATAGAAATGCGATGAGATGAGCGATGTATCCAGGACCGGAAAAAAATCTGAAGAACTACAATGGCCTAATAGTACACAAACTACAGGGTGGCCAGGGACATTGACACGCAAACTGTAACCATGAATTCAGCACAGCAATACCTACGTGGTCTAAATGTATGGAACAGCTTTTTTTTTTAATCACCTACGCAAAGTTTCAACCGGGTTCAGAATCTTGTACTGAATTGCGCGTCGATGTCCCTATGCCTCCTATAAGTACGTAAGTACCTACAGCCTCATAAATTACGCTATCAATGATAAAAAAGGGCGTCACTCCACTCAAGATAAGATCTAACTATCTACTCTTTAGATATTATGGATTAAAAGTAAAACTTACTTTTTAAAATAAATAAATTAGGTTTTAATGTAAAAATTCAATAAATTTATAGCCAATTTATTGCCAATTTTTTCAATAAAACCTGATTTATGACCAACAACACGACCAACAGTTTTTTCCCCATTTGTAAATGGGAAAGAAACTATTGGTCATTTTTTTTTTGTTTTTTCACGTTACCGGATGCATAAACAGCTTGTCGGGTTTCTACTTATCAAAAAAACATAATCTTCCTTTTGACGCGGTCGGGTAAAATTTGTCTGGTTAGCTCTGTCGGCGCAGTGGCGCTTTTGTGGGTCGTACGCAGGTTCGATTTTATTTCAACACTAGCTTCTGCCCGCGGCTTCGCCCGCGTGGATGTCGGAAATTATCCCACGGGAACGTGCTAACAGGATAAAATGTATGTGCTTCCCCAGGATGCCATCTATCTCGCGGGCCCTTTGTGGCTAATTACAATAGAAAACCAATTGTGTCTCATTAGTGGTGATTAAGAGGGTACCTATATGATATCTTTACCTAAGTACCTACCTAATTTAAAAAAAATAACCTACCTAAATAAACCTATTTCTGATGATAACTAATCTAAACTCAATAAATAGGCAAAATCCCTAAAAACTAATATCTATACGAATGACTAAACCTACCTAACAGTATTATAAAATAACCTACGGTCACTACGTACACTATCAAATATACTACCTATACTTTAAAATTAAAATCTATACCTACGACTCATATAAAAATAAACCTAAATAACTCTAAAAACTAAAAGGAATAAAAATGAACTCCACTGCGGGTGACCCAACCTACGACAAACTTAGTATTTGCGGTTGGTACAGTACAGACAGTGGTAATCGGGTATAGGGATCGAACCGCAAAATTAAGTTTGTTTTTTATATAAATAGTACCCAAGGGATAAAAAGTACCCAGTGTGGTGCCCAGGATATTAAAGAATAATTATACCAAGTTTCATCGTAATCGAACCGGTAGTTTTTGCGTGATGCCTGAACAAACAGACAGACAGACAGACAGACAGACAGACAGACAGACAGACAAAAAATTTTTAAATCACATTTTTGGGTTCGGTGTCGGTCAAGTAACACCCCCTGCCATTTATTTTTTGGATATTTTCAATGTACAGAATTTTCACTTCTACAGATTTATTATAAGTATAGATGGCTTGTGATACATAATTATTATTTTATTACTTATATGATATTTCCCCTACTTTCGCGGGCACAAGGCATACTTACTAGTGGACCTATCTTAGGTCCACATGCCTTGTTCTGCTCGTGCATTTTCAGAAAAAAAAAACTTTGTAACCTGTTTTTTTTTCGTAAAAATTGCTAAAGAGTCACTCCATATCTTAAGGCTGGCAATTATGAAACTATGTTACGAATGCTCTAATTAGTCTGAACTCAATAATATTCATTTATAATCCCATTTTATTACACTTGACAATGTATTCTATTGCCTATTTCAAATTATGTACTGAATTTCATCATTGACATGGTAAATATGGTATCAAATACTATGTAGTTCATGTTTTTAAGAGCACAGTCAGAGTATTTCGATCTACAAACATAACTTTCGGTCATAAGACTATTACTTAGTGTAATTCAATATTAGAATTTTCGGTCGTAAAATGCTAAAAATAAATATGACAAAATAACTAATACAGAGTATAGGACACAGTTGATATTTTAGAGATAATCTCAGTTAGGGCGTATGAGTCATATTTAATTTTATAACGGAATAATAGTGGTGTATGCACCATATGTGGCTTAAGAGCGATATTATGACCAAGATTTAGCGGTATCAACGTTAAGTCATATGAGTCAATTTTATTTTTATACGAGAATAAGAAGGGCGTATGCTCAAGTTTTGGTTAACGACTTTATTATACGACCTTTAAGTTTTTTAATAATTGTGCATGTTACCCAAATAACCATTAAAATAAAAATTTATATCAAATACGCCTCATGTCTTTAAAAAATCTCCAAAAATCACGTGGGCCGTATTCGCCTTAATTTTGCGAATTTCGCTGTTTTAACTATACAGATTGATAGAGAAAAAAAAACTGAATATAACTGCATCAAAAAGTCATTTTGGCCCAAATGGCGTTTACGCCCTTTGAGTCTAAAGGTATCGATAAATCAAAATAACACATAGGATACTTTTTATCCCAATATTCCCACAGGATCCACACTTATGCCGGTGAAATCGCGGGACGCTGCTAGTTTATTAATAAAGTGCACAGGACTTAAAAGATAGGTCAGTTCTGTGTCGGGAACAATTCAGTCAGTTTTATCAATTATGATAAAGAACCACTAGCGACATAGCTTTGTTATGTTAACAGAGCTCCATTATGTTTGATATTAATGTCACTGATAACTGAACTCCGTTAACTATAACTACTTACTAACTAGTGATAATATGATAAAGAGTTGATAGCACAAGTGAAGAACTTTTATTTTTATTTTTATGTGTGACATTGGTGCCATACTGGCCTTCAAATGTTAGTGGCAATCAGTTCTATTATTTTTATCGAACGCCTTATAAGTCAAATGATGGACATCTCCAAAAAAAGTTTGTTTACATGAGATTCTAATAGGAATACTAAACTTTAGCAGTAAATTTTATAGTTTAATATCTTGTTATAGTATCATGTGGTGAACTTACCCCGGATATTTAACATAGCTGCCGCATAATGTTCGTGTTCTACTTATAAGATGAAGGAGTTTTATGTTATTCATCTTTAAATAAATAATAGCTACGTGCCCACTTTCTCTGACCGAATTCTTGGCGAATATACTTTAATACACAATATCGGGAGATTTTTAAATGTCCACTGTATTACATAGACTGCTTGTGCTAAAATATTTGTTCTTATGGTTTGTTTATTATACTAAAACTGAAAATAAATGCACACGATATTTATAAAATTGCAATTGACAGCCGCAACGTCCTCCAAGTCCAAGGCTCCAAAGTTGACGATACTTTGACACTGACAGGATCTCAACTTCAACATGAAGTCTTTAATGCTGTCACCGTGACAACAGTAGTATAGATGGTTGCAAGAGGACAATAAACACAACGGGAACTAGTCTTTTGAGGATAAAAAGAAATAAGTTAAATAAAAAAACAACATCTTTGTGAAATATTATTATTTGTTTAATACTTTTAGTCCATAACTTTAAAATAAAAAAAACGCATCATCTGCTGTATTTTTTAACTTTAAATGTTTAAATTAATGTTTTCTGCCATACTGGCCATCTAAAACTTGTAGATACAACTCGCGTTCAGCACTTGAAGATACTCCTTGTATTCGCTGAACAATTTTGTTGTAGATTTCATTTTCTTCTTCTTTGTAAAGCTGTGGAATCTTGAGCTGGGAGTAAAGCACCTTGATGCGCTCTACGTGTGCCGGTTCCTTACTGCCGTAACAAACTGTGAATACAGCACGATGGTTGGGTTTGCACTGCTGCAGCGCTTTCACTGCTAACCACGAACATTTGCCTTCCTGAATATCAGTGCCCATTTTCCCGGTCATATTTTCATCTCCAAAACAGTCGATGTAGTCGTCCTGTTAATAAAATGTTGAATGAATACGAATGATGGGAAGGTATAGGGATACTTCGGTACATAAGTACCTATTGCTTCAATAATAAGCTTAGTTTTCATTGTATTTCAACCTGCTCACCTGCATTTGAAACAGTCTGCCTAATTGCATAGAAATATCATCCGCATTTTTGTGAGTTTCTTCGTTAAATTGGTTAGCCAACATCAATCCAAGAGTTATGGGCAGTTTAAAGGTGTAATAAGCAGACTTGTGCTTGACAATAGCATCATAGTGGTCCATAGTAAATAAGTTATAGTTCTTTTTGTTCAGGCCTGTCATGATATCCAGATATTGTCCAAGACATGTGTAGAAGAGCGTCTGTAATAATCAACAAAGCATGCATCAGAATTAGATGACTCTGCAATATATTTCCAACATGTATGATCAAAGGCCTATGATGAAAACCTGTGCATGTAAAACATACCTCATTGAAATTATGATAAATGTTCACATAGTTCGGTGATTTCTCGAAGTTAGCTCTTAATATTTGCTGCAGACAATAGTGGATAAGCGTAGCATCATTGACTGCGTTTGCGATGCCAACATCTTCCCGTCGGTACCAGCAAGGCATGCCTCGACGTGTTATAGACTCATCGGCTATGTCGTCCAGCACTAAGCAGTATGCCTGTAACTGTTGTATCAATAATATTAGGTACTACAGGGTCTAAGTATAGAATGAAATGTGGATGCTATCACATTAATGAGTTTGATACTTCAACCTCAAGGGTGCACACATCTATCAAAAGAGTGGGGACTTCAATGTTATAGTTTATTGCTTCGAGTTCCAACCAACCTTGTTTTAAATTCCAGGATATCCCAAAATCAGTGTTAGATGTGTTACCCAAAAAGGGTACACAGAATATTTAAAAAAATAGTCTTACAATTTCTGCGCACCATCCCAAAGTTCTCGCCAGTCGCAAGGTTTCATCTGTGATATTTTCTGGCTTCTCAATAATTTTGTACGTCATTACCGTTGTCAACCCTCTCATATTCTTACCGCCGATTATATTACCATTTAAAACCTGTAATATATAAAATCATGAGCTGTGAGCATAAAAAAGGTACCAACAACAGCGTCAACGTCACGATATGTGAGTTCCCACAGAATTAAACTGCGCGGGTGTGTCAAGTGCAAATTTTTCGTGAACAGAAAAATTATAATACTTAATTGAATAAATTATCACTCTATACAAAAGATTCCAAAGTATTTTTGGTAGATCCTATTTGCTAGAGGGGTGTGTATTTATGCTATAGCATAATATATATTAGCATATGGTATTAGCACATAAATGTATACAAGGTGTCGTTTTGCTCGTCAAATTCAAGGAGGTAACTATGCTACTGATTCTCGACACGAATCATTAATAAAATAAGTAGTTATTTTTTTTTGAATTTTCGGAAATCGGCATTTGTGGGACACGCATTTTAAAACGCAGCCTGTGTGAGACCGCACTGTAACTGCCCTTTTACACACACTTAAAAACGCGGCTGCTTATACAAAACCATAACGCGATTCTGTTCTTTGAAAGTGGTGTATTCTGAAATACCTACTGTCAAACTTAATTAAAAAAACAAGTAGATATGTATTCAATAACTACCAAGGATCGTAATTTTATTTGATTATTTATGTCTTTCATAACAGCCTCCTGAAATTTGACGAGGATGCAAAACAACAGCTTGCATAAATGTTATCTAAGTCAGTATATTCCACTGCTGTCAGATTTAATAAAGCATCCGTTTACTTGCGCTAGAGATACCGACTTTTAAAGTTCTGAAGAAGCATTAGGTATGTCATCACAGGGGGCACCACTATGTATGGCGGGCTGATACCAGTCGGGGGTGCAGCGAATACGTACGAGTATACCTATGCATCTCTCGGGACCCCGACAAACGAGATAAAAAAAAAATGTATTTCAATTACAAAGGGCATTCCGATACATGTTATTGGAGATCACCTTTTAAGCAAGGAATTGCATGTGTTAGGAGTAAATTGTATTTAGAGATAGTAGAAGGAATAGTGGGGTGTTAGCCGGTAGGAGTCCAACATAATACTTTGTTCTGGAGGATAGGTATGAGTATGAGGACTTCCCCGCGGATAACTCACGTTTCTCATCCACTTGTCAGCTGCTGGAATTTCTTGAAACTTTTCATGTTTAGCAAGGACATCAAGGACTCCTGGCAGAGCATTATGGAGTTCATCCCTCTCCTTCTTCAAGTCGAACTTATTTTGGTTAGCTGACACGGAACTAAAAAACTTCTGGATGGTGCTGGAAGTAAAATGCGTAAATTATTAACGCCTATAGCACTTAAACAGCTTGCCAAGTTGTAATGCTTTTTGTTTTTAACTAGGTGCAGCGGCAGCAGGCCCGTTTTTATTATTCTATGAGATTATCAGACAGGTTTAGGTAGTACCTACAGATTCCAGACAGAAACCAGAAAAACTAATGAGCGAGCAATGTCGTTGTCATCACGTTGGCACTTGCTAAGCAAAAGTAGATATTGATGATCGCTGTCAGATAGGTATTGTATGAGTCCAGCTTATGGGACTTTTTTGGGCTTCCTTTGCATTTTGATATACATTACCTAAGTGGTGGTTCTGTTCGTATTGGAACAGCTATTGCTACCAAATGAAAATACACACCAAACCAATAGGCTACCAAATCAGTTAAAAACATACCCTGAAAATATATAACACTCCTTTTTTGGACAGTCGTGTAAAAATTACATGAAAGTTTACTTTGGAATATAGGTGTTTTATTAGGTAAGTACCTACTTTAATTATTGTGCATGTAAGGACTATGTAGGCTTTTTTTTGGCTCAGTAAGTAGCCTAAGTCCTAATGATGATCTGGTAGTTTGAGTGGGTACCTACTTTATGCGGACTACCCAAATGTCCTTTCTTTGGTATTGTTCGTAGTCGCTGAGCTCCTTAAGTTTTGAGTTGAGCTACACGATTACTGACAAATGCTTGCACTGACTAGACAGGACCACTCAAATATGTGTGGTCCTGAAATGATCTGACCAAGATTATGTCTAAACTTTAAAAGAGACTGACTCCTGAGTTCTTTACATCATTTCTTCTCAGATAGGAAATGTCGACTCAATCTAGCTTATTTTTTTTTTTTAATTTCGTGTCATCAGTAGTTTCCAATTTTATTCCTACCTTTCAAATAACTCCTTTGTAATCACAGTTGCTATACTTTTCTTAACCACCAAACTATTGGACGTAACCATTCTCTTACAAAGATTCATCACGAAATGGTTTCACTAGCAAACTTAACGAGGCTTGTCACGGAAATACTCCCGGTCTGCAACCAGACCGTTTATATTAAGCGGATGTAACATTTTATCTGATTGTAACCGTCTTTGTGTCTTAGAGAAAATAGACGTCTGCCTTTATTATTGTAATGCAGTTTTGCATGACAAAGTAGACCCGAAGAAGGAGGAACCAAGCTCAATCCACCTTCACCTTTCTTTGTGTAGGCGATATGGTTAGAAATTCGGATGGAGATAGAAACAGTATCAGAACAATGGACAATGACCCTTATTCATTGTATATTGATGATCTATTATCGAGGATTGCATTGTAGTTCCTATCGCGACATTTGTGCGTGGGGTGCTGGATACGGCCCTCACGTCGGGTAAACTTTAACACTTTGTACGGTGTTACTGACTCTGGCAGGGCCACCATCAGGGATTTTAATTTTGATAACACAAAAAATTAGTCGCTAATTAGTCGAAATTTGTCGCGAAATATCAGAATTTGTCGGTCACTGGTTCAAAAGATATGGGTTTATAGGTGGCCGATCTGGAGAGAGTCTCCCCAGCAGGGCCACATTTATATCTCAAAAACTAGGGCACCTAGAAAAGATCTGTTTGCTCCCATATTTTGTCGCTAATTAGTCGCAATTTGTCTTTTGAACTAGTGACCGACAAATTCTGATATTTGGCGACACGACTAATTAGCGACTAATTTTTTGTGTTATCAAAATTAAAATCCCTGATCCTGCCAGTCAGTGAAACCTTTGTACGAGGCTGGGCTTAAAAACTCCAATACCGTTAAGGGTCCCCGAAACAATCAATTGCAATGGTCAATATTTTTTGTGTGTTTATTGTCAATCGCTTCAATTGCATTTGGAAGACGATCAATTTGTGCATCAATGTGCATCATCACGTAAAAATTGACAATTGCAATTGATCGTTTCAGGGACACTTTAGGTTAGTAGGGTAGGTACCTATTGCGGTTTTAAAAGCCGCCATGCTCGGCATATAGGTATTGTTTGTAGTATAAAATTTCTGATAACCTAGGATTATTGGTAGATATGTACATTTGTGCATGAACCCCTGGTTGCCAAAAAGCAACTAAGAAACAAAAGAAAAACGTTTTAGGTTTCTTTTTAAGCTTTTCTTACACCTACGGTCTAGGTACTGTAATAATAAAAACAAGTTTATTTATTTAGCAACAAATAGAAAAGATTACTCATCGAGCATTTTAATTTTCTCGTAGGTAGAATTTCGTCTCACTCTATAGTCTAGTACTTTAATAAAAACTAGTTTATTTATTTAGCAACAAATAGAAAAGATTACCTACTCATCGAGCATTTTAACTTTCTCGTAGGTAGAATTTCGTCTCACTTCACGTTCACAGTTATATAAAAGCGGATTCATTTATTTTCAGATAATTTTTATTATTGTTCTGACTGAACCGTGTATGAATAAGGTGGTCTTGGTCTTATTAAAGGCAATGTTTTAAGTTCTATAATTTCTAGTTTCATTTTATCAAGCACGTGAGCATTTCTAATCAAATATTTACACCAACTATAATTTCCCACTATACAAGATTTTCATTGGAGTTTTGGAGCGTTCAGTCTGCGTAGACAGGAAAGGCTAGAAATATTTTATTCTTCAAGGATCTACTGCCATCAGCAACTGATGATGAAACATCCTATGTAGCCGTTCTCCACTATGCAAAATTGGAACAGATGTTTCGGACATGCGGCAGTAAATAAGGATGCAAAATAAAAACCAGAATAAATTCCAATCAACATTTTAATATCATCATCGAGAGAATTAGGTACATGCTTTCAATTAAAAATCTTATTAAAAACGTGTTATATAAATTAATTAATTAGGTAATTGTAGGAATAAGTATATCAAATTAATTATAGGTTCTACAGTCAACGCATACAGACTACCTTAGATTGCTTAGGATTGTATAAAAGTTCACAAAGTACATCTAAGTCATCATTATCTTCTTGTGTGTTAAAGGTTACAAGTAATGGGTAGATATTCTAATCGATTTTTATCCTCGCCTTCTCCCGATGTTCAACTTTCTTCCGCGACCTGACTCTTTCAATATTTAGGGCCCTCAGTTCTGACAAGTTTCAAAGCCCTCTTATATAATAAATTCTTAATTACAGTGCATTCACGCCCAGCGCTCAAACATAAAATTCGACAGCACTTCAGCTATCTTTATTCTTCATAATGTGCGCCTATTTTATTGAGGACTTCAGTATACCTTCCACAAATATACATCTACCAGGCACTCGCACCTTTTCTAAGTTACTAACTTAACCGATGTTTATAAATTAAAGTTTAAACGCTTCGCCTGAAGATGTTATCTAATATTTTGAAGAAAAGGTCATGTGGCAGGCCCCTGGTGACTTGCTGAATTTGTGTCCTAAGGAGATCATAGGTAGCGTCTTCGAAAACTGAGTAAGTGTGAGGGAGTTGGAGCTCTTCATACAAGTGCTTGATTTTGGTGACTGCCTCTGGGTCGGAGCTGCCATAGTTTTCTTCCATGAATTGCTTCTGTTTTGGTGACGCCCTCTGCAAGGCGACGACTGCCAGCCAGGTACACTTTCCATCTTGAATGTCAGTCCCGTTGTGACCTGTGACAGCTGGGTCTCCGAAGCAATCTAAGAAGTCATCCTGAAAGAAACATAATTGTTACTATCCAACCACAACGTTGTGTATCTTGATGATAGATTTGTTTTCGTTAATTACGAAAGAGCTACTAATTGAAAATAGTAATCGTGACGTTTTCAAGGCAATTGTTCTAAAAGTCGTGTGACTTTCATGTTATTTACACTTGAGTTAGTAATAAAATCAATTCAAACATGAGTTATTATCTGTTTAAGGAAAACCCAGTTTGCGATAAAATAATATTTTTAGAACGTGTGAAAGGAGTAGTGCGTCAATAAAGTAATTAAAACAAGACTCTAGAATCTCGTTAGGTAATTATACTATCATACAATTTCTATTCACGTAACTACATTACACAGTACACTGTATACTTTTACGATAAGAGTACTGGCTTACGTCAATCGAGTAATAATAAAACAAATATATAAATTAAGATAAAACAAAGAACATTTAAAAGAGTTAACTCACTTGAATTTGGAAGAACTCTCCCATCTTTAGCAGGATAGTTTTGGCTTGTCTATGGGTTTCAGGGTCCTCTACTCCTGTCATGAGCAGAGCCAGTGTGACTGGCATCTGGAACGTGTGGTATGAAGTCTTGTACTTTGTGATGGCTTCGTACTTCTCCATGGTGAAAAGGGTAAGGTCTGGCTTATCCGTCTTCGCGATCTGATTCTCTAGGAAATGGCCGATTGAGCACTTCAACAGCATCTGAAAGGAGGTTTACTGTTAGAGATACGCGTTACTGGCTGGAAAGAAATGTTGATGAGCATGATGCCATAAAAAATACTTGTCAGTTCCCCTAAAATTGACTGACGAACTTTTTTAGGCTGCCTAGTTCCAATTTTGCTAAGTTTTATCAGCTAATAAATAAAATAAGTAGGTACACATGAATAGTCAGAGCAAAAGAAAGTTAATATGCAAGAGACTACAACCGGTTTGGCTTTACACTGCATGTGCTTGGGTAAGTAGTTATGTTTAGATTAAAAGTTTGTTTCATGAAACGCTATCATTAGATACACAGAACATAAAACTGAATTAACTGTTTTTATGTTTTTTGAGTAGGTTCTTGGTTACTTTACCACCAGCGTAGTTAATTAGCTTTGCACTCGAAAATAAGATTAGATAATACTTAGATTGTTTTCATAAATACAGCATGGCTTAATTAACGTGGCAATTAAGATAATTGCGGTTGCAATTTGGACGTATGAATACTGATAACGCCACTAATTAGAAATCATAAATGAATAGGTAAAAAGGTCAATTAAGTAATCATTCATGAATTCATGATTCACATTCTTCCTGTCATGTCCAATAACAATAATAACAATTTATGAATACGGTTTCCTACCCAGATATTTTGTTTTGTGAACGATAAAACAATACTTAATAACATTATGTGTTTGCGCAATTGTTTTATAATCATAGTTATGTCACGTTTATAACCATGCGTTGAATGAATGGATCATTCAACGAAGTCATAAATTAAGAGGTAGGTAAACTACGGCTAGGTATGTTTAAAATTCATTGATAAATAACTAGTTGTTGGTGATGATGACACATTCCGCAATTATTTTTAATTGTTGCTGTTATTGGATATAATGGCAGTTTCGTGCACATTTTGATTGCTTGAGCAGTTGAGCACATGTTCCAGTCGTGTTGGTGACGAAAATAGATATTCTTATCTAGGTACATATATCTAAGTTACAAGTGTAGTGTACTTTATAGAAAACAATACTAAGTTAATACTTATCTTATTTTAAAACTCATGCTCAGTGTACAAATAACAATGAAGAGGTTTATATATAAACGTTGCTTAAAGTTAAGTAATGATTAGTAAATGTTTAACGATACATTTTCGAAGTTTAAACGTCTCTCAACTTTAAGCAACTTTTATTATTAAAGGGGGAAATGTCAGTCTTGTCCGGTTGAGGAGTTGAAAAATATCAGTTCTTAATCTAGACATTAGAACTCAGGAAGTTAGTAGATAGGAAAAATATAGCTAGACTCAGTTCGCAATGAGGTACAGACGCCAGCAGGTCAAGCTACCCGAAACTGTCATATTTTCCCAATCAACCTTGAACCTTAATGCTTTAGCGATAAAGTTGAAAATCTATTAAAGAAATTTGACAGATTGTAGTAGTTTGATGTGCTGGCGTCTGTACTTTGCGAACTGAGTCTAGCTATATTTCACTTCAGAAGTTAGAAATCCGAATCGTAAAAACCTCAAAGCCAAAACCAGAAAGTTTTAAAACCGATTATACCATGATTTTGCTTCATGGATTATACAATCAACATACATACCTCATTGAACGTCTCAAGGACGGATTTGTAGTACAGTTTGTTGTTGAAGTGACGTTTGAGTGTGGAGAACATGGCGGCTTGGATTAGGGCAGCGTCGTTGATTCCTGTGAGACCCACTTCAGGATGCTTGTACCAACAGGGCGCTCCGCGACGCATCTCCGTACCCTCCATGATGTCATTGAGCAGCAATTGGTGGGTGTGGAACTGTGTATAATGATGTTTGATTAGGGACAATTGGCATGAAGTAGGGTGTTATATTAGGTATTATTAGTATCACACAAATAAGATGCCCTTACGTATTATGTGTTAAGAGATGAAACTACAGATTAGAAAAGTCGGTTGATAATTTGAAATACACTCAGCGGCACGGAATGTGGCCCAAACATAAACACACTGATAACAGGCAATTTTGATATCGCGTATGAGAATTTCGAGTGGCAGTTTGTCCAGACATTTGTTTTTGTTAATTTAAGATAAGGTAAGCACAAAAAAAGTTCGTTTTTTTATTTCTGTGACACTTAACGTTAGTTCGTTAGGTACTGGAACTCACAAAACACAATTCTATATTCAAATGGTCGTGCATATACCTAATCTTTATTGTTTTATTTTTTAATTAATTTGTAGTAATTTATGCTTCCAAAATTGGAAACACTTAAGCCTCTAACTTCAGCTCAAGTTGCTCAAGCTATGTTGCTTTGGAGTCAGGGGTGAACGCAGTGAGAGATTTCTGAAACTTTTATGTACAGTCAGCGTCAAAAATATCGGGACGAAGAGACTGTTCAAAATGATCTCAACAACTAAGAAAACTAAACTTTGTCTCAATTGGATAAAGTTCTAGTCAGAATGACATTTGTCGTGTACTGTCATTCATTTTCATTCTGAAACATTCTTTGTGTCATCGAGTTAATATTTCATTTTCATAGTTGCTTAGATCATTTTGAACAGTCTGTTCGTCCCGATATTATTGACGCTGACTGTACCTACATCATCATACGTGAGATGACCGATTTATCGCTCTCGCAATTTTGAGAAATCGGTTCCTTACTGGCGGTCGAAATACGGCAGCGGCTACAAACGGCAAGAGGGGTCAACGTAAGTGAGCGGACAATAAGAAGGAGAATGGAGGAACGGGATCTGCGTGCTCGAAGACCAGTTCGAGGTCCAGAACTGCTCCGGCACCATCGCGTAGCTCGACTTCGGTTCGCTCACGAACACGCTAATTGGACTCACGAGCAGTGGAGTAAAGTTCTGTGGACTGACGAATGCAGAGTGGCCTTAAGAGCTTCAGATTGCCGCGAACGTGTGTGGAGATGGCATGGGAAGAGGTTTCTGCCAATCACTACCAGGCAAACCGTCAGTTTCCAAGGTGGATCAGTTATGGTTTTGGGAGGAATCTTTTCAGACGCACGCACAGAGTTGGCAGTAGTTGCAGGTCGTTTATCGGCAATGCGATACATTGAAGAGATTCTCCAAGAACACGTTTTACCATTCGTGGGATTCATCGGTAGCGAAGATTTCATTTTAATTCAAGATAATGCCGGCCTCACACAGCACGTTGCGTGGATGATTATCCTGTCGGAGGTGAGTATTACCACATTGCCGGCACGAAGCCCAGACAAGAATCCCACAGAACATGTTTGGGGCATGTTTAAAAGACGCATCCGATCCAGTCCTAACCCTCCAGAGACTATCAGTCAGTTGCCGCTTT
The DNA here is from genome assembly GCA_945859715.1 of Apamea sordens. Taxonomy (NCBI): domain Eukaryota; kingdom Metazoa; phylum Arthropoda; class Insecta; order Lepidoptera; family Noctuidae; genus Apamea; species Apamea sordens. The sequence goes on from OX244002.1 coordinate 8,785,426, forward strand.
GGTGGTCGCCTGGGAAGAAATACCCCATGTGGACATTTAAAACATAATCCACAGCATACCTGATCGCATGCAGGTGGTCATCAGAGCCAGAGGTGGAAATACCCGCTATTAATTTTAAGTACAGCTTTATTTTGTAAATTTCATTCAAAAAGGTTATTTTTAAACTTAGGGCTCTTTTTTGTAATTTTATAAAATTTTAATAAAGTTAACTCAGTTTTTTGTTAACTAAGTAATCATTCGTATTTAAGAGCCTGTACAACGGTCCACTAGCGCCACTCCTTTAAAAAAATATTATCTCGTGACTGAGAAGGAATTATGAAAATCTGCTCAATCAGCGACCTCGGTAAGTGTGTCTAGAATTTTCTAATACCTTTTATTAAGTTTCATATTGAGACACGAAGCAACTAAATACGACCTATAGGAATGTGGCCGCTTTTCTTTAGATCGAATTTTGTTGCTTCGTGTCTCAATATGAATTTTTATAAAAGGTATTAGAAAATTCTAGATACATTTACCGAGGTTGCTGATTGAACAGATTTTCATAATTCCTTCTCAGTCACGAGATAATATATTTTTAAAGGAGTGGCGCTAGTGGACCTGTGTGCACCCTCTTAAGATTCGAATAAACATTTAAATTTAAAACAAAAAAAAAAACCCTGTTTCGCGTTTCATTTTGGCAATAAACCACATAACGCGCTTGGGTCACATTCCGTGCCGCTGAGTGTACCTATTATTAAGGAAATAAATAATTTAAAATTGAAATAGCTAACTAAAATTTATAGGCGATTGTTTATTTTGGTTCTCGCGTTTAAAACATGAAAGCTAGTGCTAATAAAGTGCAGTGATAAATGCTTTGAGTAGTGAAGTTTACTGTTTTATTTTTAGATACTTAAATCTAATGCTAATATTTTGCCAACCTGGGTAAATAGTGGCTAGATAAAATAGATTACACTTCCAAGTACAATTTACGTGGCTGTAGAGACGTTAGGCAGTAGAGGTCATAAAATAGATTCTAGAATATTACATGGCTTTAGATATTTCCCGACCATAACCTATATATAGATTCTTATGTATAGGTTTTTATGTAACAAGTTGCAACTGGATACTAACTATAGGTAACAGGTTTTCTAAATACCTATAGGTAGAACATAATTATGTATAACGTAGATTTCAGTTTTTCTGCGTTCTTAATAGGAATGTTTACTTTTAAGGGATACGGTCTTTGTAAAAAACAAATATACATAAAAACAAAGTTATTAAGTATTACATAAGCCATGCTATATCCTAATATGGCTTATGCGTAGGATGTATCGATGAATAAAGATAATAATATTCAACAGATAATAAGAATATTCGTCTGTTGAATATTATTATTTTTTAGAAGTGGCGTGATGAATACTAATAAGTTAATAAGTAAGCGAATGTAAATAATGGACACAATGTTGGGACACGTGAATTGACATAAGCCAGTAGGTATCGTCGATAAAAAATAATAATATTGCCGAAGTGTCTATGGTTATAAGATAAGGCTGGCTGTTTTGCTTTTATCGTGAAATGTAACTGATGCGTATGAGTGCCAAACATAATCCCAAGGCTACTTCCATAGAGGAACTTGATAAACTGGTTTTTTTTTTCTTGTTTATGTAGGTAACGCCACGGACATGGATACCATTTTTAACCGACTTCAAAAAAGGAGGAGGTTCTCAATTCGACGGTATGTTTTTTTTTTGTGTGTTTGTTACGCGATTACTCCGCCAATTGTAGACCGATTTTCAAAATTCTTCTGAAGTGGTCCCATAGAAATTTCATTAAAAACGGTTCAGTAGTTTAGTTTTTAAACCAAAATTACTGGTAAATATTACAACTTAAAAGTGAAAAATAAAAACTTTTTTCCAAAAAAAACAACCGACTTCCAAAAACGACCGATTTTTTTTTGCAAAAAAGTGTTTTATCGATAAAATGTTTAATAGTCAAAAAACATTATTTTTTATTGACAGACTTTATCACTATTATCGACATTAATACGGTTTAAGGGACTTTATCACCTAAGTTCACTGTTACAAATTCTTTAGATTAGGTATACATATTTGAGCCTATCAGCGAGGTGATTGGGTAACACACTATTATTCAGCAATGGGTTTCATTTTGACATTTCAACAATATTCGTTGTGTACGTTGCTGAGCAGGAGCTGCAGTCTCGACATTGATAGCGATCGCTTTACGACCGAATTCGGTCGCAAAGTCCCGGATTGACAGGTGTAATGTATGAAGTGACAGGATTTTGCGACCGAATTCGGTCGTAAAGCGATCGCTATGATTGTCGAGATCGAAACTGCAGCCCCAGACGATTTTTTCGAACAAAATTATGAAGCAATGGATTAGCAATATCCTTCAAAATGATTAAGTTTGAGAAAAAGAAAAGAGCGGAAAAAATGCCACCGAGGATGAAATGATCCTATAAGGGTCCCGTTTTTTTTCCTTTTATGGTATGGAAACGACGGTTTATTAGGTAGGTATTATTTCTTCCAAACTTACCATTTCGACGGACCATCCCATCATATTCGCTAGATGAATGTTTTCTGGCGTCAAGTTCTCTTTCTTCTCCAACATTTTGTAAGCCAGCATTGTTGCTAGACCTCGGTTCTTTTTACCATTCGGCACATTGTATTGTAACAGCTGTAACAAAACAATACAATTTAAATGACACAAAAATAAATAAGAAAGTTGAAACTGCGTAGTAAAGTGTGTTTTTGAAACCGTTGTTTAAATATTGCTAATAGCATAATATTATCGACTTGGGTATATTTTTGAGAATTATTATGTTATTTAAAATACACAATCATGTTGAAATTAGCTAAGTAGGTGTAGGTAAGTCAGCCTTGAAAAATACAGCGCAGATGATTTGGATTTTTTACTAACGGACTAAGATTTAAAAAAGTTGAATTACTTATGTCGATACAAGACCGTGACTAAATATATTTGATACTTTTGGTTTTTTCGTTCTGCTCTAGTTCCAATTAAATAATGCTCATGAAAAGACCTTCATTTGAAATTCAAAGGATAAACGGTCAAACTGAGTAGGTAACTGAGTATGTTGCGTACATGTGATTGAAATTGTTTACTTTAGGTGCAGATTAAGTGCACCTAAATAGAGCTAAGTGTTATAGTTTGACGTCAAACCCATTAATCTTGTTTACGTTGCAAAATAGGACATGACAGTAATCACTAATCAGCATCCTTGTAATTACCGTTTTTATAGACATACTTAGGAACTTAAAATTTAGTTCAACAACAAGCTAAATAAACAGAAACCTTGACAAATTGCAGAAAGATGTGGACATATTTAGCTGCTATGAAAACTGCTAGAACGGAGTAAATTAGATAGGCATGGTACATTAATTCATTGCAATAAGCAAAGCAATTTATAGCTAGGTTTAAAGTCCATCCAGACGCGGTGGACCGACGAGTTTCTAGTCAGTTTTTATAACAGGTTTGAACAACGCACTTCACTTACGACTGACCGTAGCGACAAATAACGTACCTTAGCCAACCACTTGCTGGCTTCTGGCACATCAGTGTGCTTGCCAGTCTCAGTGAGGTCCCTCACGATGTCCGGGAAGCAAGCCATGAACTCCCGGGACTGGTCCTTCGACACGGCCAGTCCTCGGGTAGCCATTGGCATTTCTTGTGTTGTCAGAGTCGACAGATATCTATACACATAAAAAAAAAATGATGACTGATTTTCATCGACTGACTTACTAAAGACATAGAAATTGTAATGAATAATATGCACATGGGTATGATAAAATCATGAATTAGGTGAACAGATAAGACTTCTTTGTTGCCATAGTATTTAGATAAACGTGCCAGGTACAAAGAGATCTATTTAATTCAGTGCACATGTTACGATTTCTTGAAAACACCTGCGTTGTGCTGTTGATTTTAATGTATAAGTAAGTAGGTGAGTAACTTGAAGCCGTATCACGCTCTTTTCACATGTTAGTTATCACCGGATCAAATGCGCTGTTTTAATCGTAACATTGTCATGCACTCGCTTTGTTTTGTGTTATTTTTAGATTGTGTACCCACATTCATTAGGTAAACTCAATACATGATACGGCTTCGAGTTCGACGGTTACGCAAAGTTTATGCCGTAGAGTTCAAACGAGTTCACTGACCTGTGATATTTTTGCAACTTCAGAAGCTTCTTGGGCAGACCAGCCTCATCGTTCTGAGGTGACTTGGTTACAGCCTGGTCGAGCCTCGGGACCATGGCATCAGAATTGGTGACACTGGTCGTCTTGCTGATTTGCCGACGAATCTCCTTCTTGTAGATCTGCAGGATCCTATCCAAACTTTTCTTCGTCGAAAACATCTTGAAATCTCGTAGTATTCTCTTCTTCCAAATAAGTTTATAACTTTTCTCTGAACTTTGTGAGTGTTTAATTCAAGAAAATATTCTTCTTTTTGATTAATAGTTGTAGCGTCTGTTCGCGTTGGGTTCGTAACACCGACTGATTCTTTGTTGTGTTTTGCCTCCTTACGAGCTCCAGTGATATGCTAGCGCCGTTCGTAATGTTTACATTAGTTCTATCGATATCGACATTCGAATCACAACAACGTTATAAGCACGTGATGCTGACATGATATTTATCTTACTTCGATATATTAATACTGTTACTTACTCGTTGGAGTGGTCTATTACTTGATATTGTAACTAAGGTCTTTGCATTATTTATTTGGACAAAGCGCATTTTGCTTTTCGCTATCTGTTTCAACGTTAAATACCACTACGAGGCAATACATTTTTTTTTTAATATCGAAACTCTATCAAAATTATCGACAAAAACAATGTCGGTAAAAAACACCATAATAAAGTCCCATCACTACGATGCGCACGCAACAAAACAAACGGGCCAGCGCCCCTCGCCCCAAGCCTCGCCACGCGGGCCGTGTCACGTAGGCACCGGCAACCGGAGCGCAGAACCCACCAAACAACAAGTACCGAAGGCCTACTTCCAACAATAACCGATAAGAAGCTCACACATAACTCGATAATAATATTGAAGAAAAACTATAACTGTAGCTGGAGGTGGCATACTTGCAGTATTTTTGTCCAACAGTTTCACTCTTAAGTCTGCTCAGACCAGTTGTTCCGTGTTATTTTATGTAGAGCTTCTGAAGCTGTTTACTTTATGGCTAAGCGCCGTTCCTCACTACCCATCGTACCGCCCGTGACCCAAAATATGCACAACAACGTCGAGAACAGCTTTCGGATCACGTACGCTCGAGACACTCGGTGAGAAGGTGATCAGCGTCGAAAATGATTCCGATAAATGCACCTTTTCTGCATTGCCATTGGTCAGTCAATGCAACTTTATAAGGCAATCAATCAACACTTCGGAAGAATGTAGCCAAGATCTCGGTCAATGGTAGTTATAAGGATAATAATTATTATTGGTGTAGCACCAATATGAATTGGTTTGCAAATTAATACATTAGTCACGGTTGATTTTGGGTGAAAAAAGGTCGGTTCATAAATAAATTAACAAGAACAGAAGTCACCGTATTTAAAGTAATTTTAACACATATTAATTATTAGAAGGGTATTTAACGGTCATCAAAAAATAATTAGGTAGGTATTCCGTTATTCGTTTATTTATATTTCAGTTACCATGCCGATTATTGAGATTAGATTGTAATTTAAACTATTAGGAAACTAGAAATAAATATTACTTAATTACTTTATTATTTGTTAAAACAATAATGATGTCGTTAGGTGCATCAGTTTCGTCAATGGAAATCCATCCATTTTAATTTTTTTTTAAACAAAACTAGAAATAAATTAACCTTAATTATCAGAATTACTTTATTTTGTTAAAATAATAATGGTGTCAGTTTTGTCAATGGAAATCCATCCATTTTCAATTTTGCAAGGGACATTTCCTTAATGTGGCAGACATTAATCATAATCCAATAAATTAAAAACAAACGAAACTAAATATAATACTTATAGCAATCACCTTGATAAGAGAATTGGGACAAGGGCTTAGTAAATTTCTTTTCAGCAATTAAAAAAGGGAAACTAAAATGAAATTATTGGTTTCATAACGGAATGTTTTACAATTGACTCTGAGGGTGTTGCAACCGGTTTCGGTGGCATTTTCGCAACTTCTGTGCAACGGAACAATTTGAACAAGAGTGAAACATAAATCAATGATAAATAGAATCCATTTGACTAAAAGTTCTCGATTGTTCGATTACAATCCGGAGGTGAAGATGTGGTGATAAGATAAGATGCTCTTACGCAAACCTTCACGTATACAAGAACTAATGGACGACATCGCTACTGTTAGTGCTAAAATCGTAACTCTAAGTTCATGGCTGATACAATTTTGCATTACCAACGACACACTAAGAAAGAGGAGGCTAAAGATGAATAAACGGAACTTAATGTAAAAGGGAAATTCACACACTGAAAGAGGCTTTGATGATGGTCACCATACCAGAGGGGCAATTCTCGTAATTTTAAGCACGTTCACAGTCTGATCTCAGTCTCAATCTGTCAAAAATACCTCAAATTTCCCTATATTTTGACAAGTTTTTGACATTTGTTTGTCGCCGAGATGAGACTGCGACTAGATTTTGAACGTTTTAAATTACAAGAATTGGCCTTCAGTTTATAATTATGAGTTTCAACTAATTAAGTGTTTCAATTTAGTCAAAACTGTATGACGATTGGGAAAATCATAAAACTTGTTTATCGTTACTAAACTATTGGTTTTTTGTTTTATACCCATAAAATGAAGTATGTAATCCAATCCGCGCAATAATAGTTTGTATATGTCATAGACAAAATCAAACTGCGTGCAAGCATTCTTCAAGGTCAAGTTCACGATTCAAGACCAAACTAGGATCAAGATTGTTTACTGATGCTATAATAGCTAGCCTTGTGAGCAGAAGCCCGAGTAATACATTGCTGTGTTTACAAGCAATAAACACGATGGTTTACAGTTTCGAACCTCAAATGTATTACTGCGAACTTATTTATTGAAAACCGGTCTTGCAAACACGCGAACGTTGGCTGGAACGTTGTTAATTATTTACCCATATCTCGTTATAATTATAACTCATGGTATGGTTACATAATGATACGGCTGTGTTTTGCAATGTTTAAATATTTAAGTGCCATGGTTGATTAGCGAATCATTTTCAAATATTTATTGTTAATGTAGGTACCTATTTACGTCGGTAGTGTTTACATGCCATTTTGCACAGAGGCACACGTTCTAATGATAATTATCAGAGGTAGCTAGTTGAGAGCAGTGGTGGCCCAGTGGTAATTTAGTGATAGTTGGTTAATTGTTACAAATGGGTCGCCCATTTGCAACTACTATCTACTAAAACTATCACTAAATTAGTAAAAAAAAAACTTGAGAGGTGTCAAGGGACATCCGGATGGAACGAAGTTCAAAGAGAGCGAGAGAGAGACAGACAGAGAAACACGCGCACGCCGCCGTTCGGCTAACAACTACCTAGAGCAAAAAGTGTCGTTCCAACTTTTGGTCTTAATTTTTTCCGTCTAGCCTCCTTTCGCAACGCGCGATAAGGAACTTCGTTCCAATAAAATTGTTGCCAATGTGTAACCGAATTTGCAACAATTAACTAACTATCACTATCAGTAACTAAGTATCACGCCTAGGGTTGCCAACCCTACTATATAATATAGTATCCTACTATATTAGAGGCTTGACTACTATATTTCTGAAAAAAATATATAGTAGGCGAAACTACTATATTATTAGGCATAGGTAAAACCCACTAAGCAATAATCTGGGGGCACAAGAGTGCCCCCGCCAAGACGAGCCAAGCAAAGCGCAAGGGCACTACCTACCCTTTCTCGAAGCACTTCGTCGTATTTGAATCGGTCGGAAGTCGGGTTTGAATTATACCAGATAAACAAAATTTTCGGGATATGATGTCAGTGGTTGACTTATTAAACCTATAAAGTTTCAATTGCATAGCTTTTATACTTTAGATTTTATTGATATCTAAAATATCCCGATTTCGTCACTGACTCACTGATGATCATCAATATTCTTAAGGTTCTTCCTGAAGTCCTAGAAAGCTGAAATTTGGTATGTAAGCTAGTAATAGTACACAAACAACAAAAAAATCTTAAAACTTTAATCTTTTACCCCCCCGACCCCTTAAACTAGGGGGTGAAAGTTTGTATGAGACTTCCGTAAATTTTGAAGCTAGAAGTCTGAAAATTTATATAGGGGGTCCTTGTTATAAATAACTAGCTTCTGCCCGCGGCTTCGCCCGCGTGGATGTCGGAAATTATCCCACGGGAACGTGCTGACGTGCATCTATCTCTATGCCAAATCAGAAGTTCAGTGGTTTAGGCGTGAAAATGTAACATACAGTGTCAAGTTCAAATCCTCCCCTTAAAAACTGAATTACCCCTTTTTGTCCCGTCAGTGGTAAATTTTCGACAACATTACATACCTACTTATTATTCATTATTTTCTGTCAAAAGTATCAATACTGAGTTTCAAGTTACTCGGACCGCGCATTCAATTTCTTCCACACAAACTTAACACCCCTATATCCCCCTTTGAGGGGTAGTTTTGAAAAACTTATAATGATAAACTTTATTACTTACTTAGGCAAGTATTCTTGCCAAGTTTCAAGTTTATTAACTAAATGAATAAGATTTTTCATATAAACTGTACCTATCCCCCGCTTTTCACCCCCACAGGGGTGGAATTTTGAAAATCGTTTGGGATTATTTATAACTTGATTCAAAGATTATTTATACCAATTTTCGAGTTAATCAAGCCACGCATTATAATCCTCCCTTGTAAAATTAACTACCCCTTTTCAACCCGTTAGGGGTAGATTTTCGAAAAACCCTGATACATGTTACTCTTTATTTTTGGTCTTAAGTATCAATACTGAGTTTCGAGTTACTCGGACCGCGCATTCAATTTCTTCCACACAAACTTAACACCCCTATATCCCCCTTTGAGGGGTAGTTTTGAAAAACTTATAATGGTAAACTTTATTACTTACTTAGGCGAGTATTCGTGAAAAGTTTCAAGTTTAAGAAGATTTTTCATATAAACTGTATCCCCGCTTTTCACCCCCACAGGGGTGGAATTTAAAAAAAATCGTTTGGGATGTATTCATAACTTGACTCAAACATTATTTATACTAATTTTCGAGTTAATCAAGCCATGCAGTAAAATCCTCCCCTGAAAAATTGACTACCCCATTTCAGCCCGTTAGGAGTAGATTTTCAAAAAACCCTGATACACATTATTCTTTACTTTCACTATTAGGTATAAATACTGAGTTTCGAGTAAATCGGACTGCGCGCTAAAATTCTTCCATACAAACTTTGAAACCCCCCAATCCCTTATTAGGGGGTAGTTTAGAAGAAAAAAAACTGTCAATCTTCATAATTTATTTAGATAAGTATTCATGCCAAGTTTCAAGTTTATTAACTCAAGGAATAAGATTTTTCATACAAACGAATTCCCCCCTTTTCACCCTCTTAGGGGTGGAATTTTGAAAAATCCTTTCTTAGTGGATGCCTACTCTTCACGAAGAACACACCCTCCAAATTTCATGTCTCTAGGACCAGCGGTTTAGGCTGTGCGTTGATCTATCAGTCAGTCAGTCAGTCAGTCAGTCAGTCAGTCAGTCAGTCAGGACTTTGAATTTTATATATATAGATAAGATATGTATTTCAGGATTTTTAGTAAATCATAAGCAACTTACAAAAAGAAATAAAATCCCACAAAAACATTTCATGTTAAATGTTGCCAAGACGAGACCATGTAGCTCGCACTGTCAAAAAGTAATCAGATCTCATTTAGAGCCAAGCTTCTAACTCTACACGCCCTAACTCTACAAGGCCTAACTTCGCAAACTCTACACCTTAGTCAAAATATATGGCTTGGCCGTTTCGTTACTACAAGAACCATTGTATAACAGTTTTTCACCTTACGCTCATGTGAATGTAGCGAAATGGCCAAGCCAAGCCAATAGTAATAAGGGATTGGGGGGTTTCAAAGTTTGTATGGAATAATTTTAGCGCGCAGTCCGATTTACTCGAAAGTCAGGGGGTCTACTCCGAAGAAGTATCGGCCGAATGTTCGGCCGTTTCCTCCTACGAAGTTACTATTTGGTTCGGTCGGTTCCGATCCTACACTCCTACACTCTTTCGAATATTGACTATGATCCCGACCCAACTGAGCCGATCCGAACTTTTTTCGCATTTTTCAATAATATTCGGTTCGGCCATGTGTCGGGCCGATCCGAACATTCGCTCTTTGCACTTCGGAGTAGGCCCCCAGTATTTATACCTAATATTGAAAGTAAAGAATAACGTGTATCAGGGTTTTTTGAAAATCTACCCCTAACGGGTTGAAAAGGGGTAGTTAATTTTACAAGGGACGATTATAATGCGTGGCTTGATTAACTCGAAAATTGGTATAAATAATCTTTGAATCAAGTTATGAATAATCCCAAACGATTTTTCAAAATTCCAGCCCTGTGGGGGTTAAAAACGGGGGATACAGTTTATATGAAAAATCTTATTCATTTAGTTAATAAACTTGAAACTTGGCAAGAATACTTGCTAATTAAGTAATAAAGTTTATCATTATAAGTTTTTCAAAACTACCCCTCAAAGGGGGATATAGGGGTGTTAAGTTTGTGTGGAAGAAATTGAATGCGCGGTCCGAGTAACTCGAAACTCAGTATTGATACTTTTGACAAACAATAATTAATAATAAGTATGTAACGTTGTCGAAAATTAACCACTGACGGGACAAAAAGGGGTAATTCAGTTTTTAAGGGGAGGATTTGAACTTGAAACTGTATGTTACATTGTCACGCCTAAACCACTGAACTTCTGATTTGGCATAGAGATCGATGGCATCCTGGGGAAGCATATACATTTTATCCTGTTAGCACGTTCCCGTGGGATAATTTCCGCCATCCACGCGGGCGAAGCCGCGCGCAGAAGCTAGTCAGATGAATAAAATTCTAGATATTCTTCTTTCTGATGAATTTTTTTTCAAAAAGTATAGGTGAAAAATGGCACCAAGTTTTGAGTGATACAGATTTTACAAATATTTAAAATATAATATTAATTCCGGCAAAATCCGCCTATTCAGAGCGTATATTTTCTGAAATGAATGATAAATGGCAATGAGCGCATTAGGGCCAGTATAAAATTAATTAAAGCTGAGCTGAGTTAATGGTATTTAGTAATTTAAATTGCACTAATAGCTATGAAGGCTCAAAGTAGCTAAAAATATTATTTTAAGAAATCTTAAAGTAGGTATTTTAAAACCTACTATATTTTTTTTCATATTTTCGCTATCTACTATATTTTTTGGGTAATTATTTTAAAACTACTATTTTTGACTGAAAAAGAGTTGGCAACCCTAATCACGCCCTGGAAGGAATACGACAAATTACAAGTCACCCAGTTACAGGGCCTGTAGGTTAGAGGCAGATGCTAAAAATGAGTCGCAATTCGCATTTCAATAAATAAAAAAAAATATGCTTTCGTACATACTTTTCTAAGGAACGTAATGATCTATCTCGTTGTAATAAATACGTTTTTTTTTTTTTAAGATTTTTTCTTTTTTCGTAGTGGACAGGTTGGCCCACAGGCTTGGATTGCTTAGGGCATCAAGGAGCGAGAGCAAGAGATTGCTAGGAGTTTCAACCCAGACAGACGCTTTACTTACTTACTTTTACTGTAAAGGAAAACATCATGAGGAAACCGGCATGTCCTAGAACCAAACATTCGAAGAAATGTGACATCTACCAACCCGCACTGGGCTTGTGTGGTAGATAACGGCCCAATCCCTCTCACAGAGAGGAGGCGTGAGTCCTAGCAGTAGGAACATAATATGCTGACAATGCTAATTTGAGTTGGTTCGTTAAAACGGGCATGCCTTTTTTCGGCAGCCAGAGGCACTTTGGCTATCTTGGTTACCTATGTCGTGTTTTAGCAGTAGGTACTGGGTTGGTACGTAATTGTTGGTCAGCTTATTAGGATAATAGTTTCCAGATTCCTTAGCGTTAGCATTTTTTATTTCGTGGAGTCATCATTCTGGTTCCCCTTCGTCGGGTGAAAGTAGTAGGGGGTTATGTCGGACGACTTAGTAGTCTTAATGATTAAAACCCCATGGAGTTCCGTCCCCATGGAGTCAGGACCTCAGAAACAAGGAATTCGAAGGCACATGCAATACTGGTAAAGTAGGGGACCTACCTACTACCTATAATTTCAATTAAGTTCTGAAAGCAATACTAAAACGACAAACCATGACTAGGTCTCACTGCAATAACATTACAACACAGACAAGACCGATTTAGTTCAAGCAATTGCAGTAAGTAACCTTAAACTATTTTCGAAGCTTCTAGAATATTGCTCTATTCAAGAAACTTGCAACCGGTAGGTAATACTGCTAGCAAAAAAAGTAACAATAGAGCGTAACAAAGGTGTAAAAAAATTGATAACGTACGGTGTTGGTACACAAAGGAGAAACATAGGTAATGTTGTAGACGGTAAAAATAGGTAACAATACATTCAACGGTTATATCTATTAGTTTTTTAGAAATTTTGCTCTCAAAACGGCGAAGGAAAAATTCGTGAGGCAACCGACAAGTCTTCGTATTTTTGATTATAGTCTAAAATACGATTTGTAAAAAGAGAAATGTGTTTGTTTATTTTGTCTCTACAGAGGGTGTATGAAACATTACACAAAACTCAATTCCCAAGCCCTCTTGGGAGTTGACGTATAAATAGGCGTGTTGAAGTATGTGTAAAAAAATCAGAGATCCACGCAGATAATATCTAGTACTTACCTACTTCCCTTTTTCCAAAATTTTAATGGCATCATACAGGGCAAACACATGAGTCCATGACTAATTATTACCTCGATGTATTATGTAAAACAGAGGATAAAAGTGTTGACATTCGTTTCAAGGTTCACACTGCAAATAATAAAACATGTCGGAATAACATTTCCTACTGAAACAATAGGTTGAAAGGTCTGGGTACGATTTTTGAGTCATATTGAGCACTAGTTACTATCGCCAAAATCTATATCTGACCACCATAAGGACTATTTCTGCTTGCAGCGCGTATTAGTAGTCGACCTAAAAAGGATCCTCTTGTTTTGCTTACGGACGCAGGTGTGGCCACCATGTGCACGGGATTTTGTTTTCAAAATGGTCAGAGTATAGGTTTTGGCGACATTACATACATGACTCGGGAAAAACTTTAACGCAGATTTTCTCAACTCGACATAAGTTCCTTACATTTCTCAGACTCTAATATTTTCAGTCATTGACCCATCTAAGTGAATCAATATCGATATCTTTATAACATACTAGCTTCAGCCCGCGACTTCGTCCGCGTGAAATTTTGGCCCCCGACATACCGCATCACATACCTACAATCTTTTTTTCTTTTTGAAACGTAGCGTGAATTTTTCAAATCTAACTGGTAGTTCCAGAGATTCGCGCGTACAAGCAAAGCGCATTGAAGAGAGTCTATAGATTTAGTAACAAAGGACACACGACACTTGGACACACAAACACATGGACACTTCTGTATGAGCACAGGCACAGCACTGGGCCCACTTTAAAAAGTTGTGCAAATCAGGGGCGGATCCTGAATTTGTGGGGCCCTGGGCTAAAACTACTTAGGGGCCTATCTAAGTACTCAACTAATAGCAATGTCAAAAAACTGTTTCTATAATGATATATTATTATTATATATTCTTTATTGCACAAAAAAACATAAATATTACTTAAATCTACGCAAGTATTAGTTGTACAAAAGGCGACCTTATTGAGCTGTGGTAGCAATCTCTTTCAGGCAACCTTTGGGTGAGAGAGAAACCGAAACCACACAAAACCTGACAGGTTATGTGTGTGACATTTATGTTATATAATATTCGAAACTCCCTTCAAACTTTGAAGCGCCCGTTGAAGTTAGCGTAACTTTGCAGAGTAGCACCCATCACGGCTTGTTTTAGATTTTTTTTGACGTGATAGGTAATCCAAACTAATATTATAAATGCGAAAGTAACTCTGTCTGTCTGTCTGTCTGTCTTTGCTTCACGCCTAAACTACTGAACCGATTTGTGTGAAATTTGGTACAGACATAGTTTGGAACTTGAGAATGGACATAGGAGTTTTTATTACAAAAAATAAAATAAAAAATAAAATTTATTCCGGACATACAGCGCCATCTATTGGTCAAGAGTCGGTGTCATCTATTGGTGAAGTCACTATTCCACGCGAACGAAGTCGCGGGCAAAAGCTAGTGTCTTATAAATCGATGAACGCCGGCAGCACGCACGAAAAAGTATGACTCATTGTCACTCTCTTCCACTTCATCGGCCGATGCGTCCGAGTAGAAGAGAGACAGCGTGACTTTTTCGAGGCACATTACACTTGAAACACTCCCCTTGATTTCATACTTAATCTGTTTTAAATAAAAAAATATTTTGAATAAACGAGTGCAAATAAATGTTAATTTATCTAAAAATTGCAATTTTCAATTAAGGGGGCAAATACGTGTAGGCTTAAAAAAAAACTATGTTTTTGAATGAATCGCTTGTAAAACTATAAAAAAATATAGATTCAAAATTTCAAGTCAAAATTCTTATTCGTTCAGAAGTTATAAGCGATTTAGTAAGTGCCCATCGGTTACTTTTTTTTTAAACGCGTTTTTCTTGAAACAAGTTTTTTCGAAACGGTGTATACTCTAGCTTAAAAAGTTTTAAACCAATCATCTTGAAATTTGGTTTATAATTTCCTTACACAATTGTGCTGAATATGAACCTCAATCATAAGCGATATTTTTATTTTAACTACTTTTTTTTATAGTAAACAATATATGAAAATATGGTAAAAAAAACATGACTTATTTTAATAGCCCTCTAAAAAATGCAATTTTTTTTTTACATTGAGTTTTATATAGAAGACACATATAAAAGAAAGTAATTTTTATACCTTAAAAAAATTAATGAAAATCAGCATAAAACATCCTTTTACACGTATTTCCCCCCTTAACTCAATTCATAGAAGTATGCAATTTTTCATCAATGTTTTCTTAGGACGTTATCACGTAAAAATATCGTCCGTAAACCGACTTTACAGACAACCGATTTTTTAAATTCAAATTATCGCCTATTGTTTTTAGCGGGGTCTGGGGGCCCCATGTAGCCTCGGGGCCCTGGGCTGCAGCCCAAGCAGCCCTTAGGTAGATCCGGCCCTGTGTGCAATAGTGATGAAACCTATGTCAAAATCAAAATCAAATGTCATTTATTCAAATTAGGCTGAGAATCAGCACTTTTCGAACGTCAAAATTACAAAAGACAGTCCCCCAAAAACGCCCGCCCTTCACCACTTCCTAGTGCTATCGCTGGGAAGAAGAAGTGGCGCAACAAACTCCCCAGTAGCACAGCTGTCTGTTCAGTTAGAAAATACTTGATACTTGATTGTATACAATACTAGGCGTTAAGTAATTAATATTACAAGGCACATAACATAAAATTAAATTATTTGCAATATGTCAGCTAGCCACGCTAATATACCAACAAATATAATAAAAAATATACGTACTCAATCTGAAAAATAATTAATTAAAATGTAAATAAAAACTTACTACCTAAATAAAAGCCTCCAGGCATAAAGGGCGTGACAGCTTACATATTTATGCATAGCTGGGTTCTAGTCACATAGCTGTCACTTGAAGTCACAGATAAAAAACTAGGACCATCAAAGTAAAATAAATAAATAAGTTAATACTAATAACAATAACCTGTCAGTAAGCTAATTCTGGAGAAAGAACATGAACATTGTCTTGAGTTAATTAGGGCGACCAAGTATTCTTATCGTGTAAGTAGTCGTTGATGGAATAGTAAGCCTTTGAACAAAGGTTGGATTTAACTTGAGCTTTAAACACATTAAAAGGCAAGTCTAGCAAAGAAGAGGGTATCTTGTTAAAAAAGGTTATACTAAGCCCAACAAATGAGTTATGAAACTTATGAAGCCGGTGAAAGGGGGCACGGGGGGGTGAAGTTTTTCCTTATTTCTAGTGTTAACACTGTGAATATCACTGTTTTTTGTGTACAAGTGCAAATTTTTCCTAATAAATAAGATGTTGGCGAAGATGAATTGTGATGCAACCGTGAGAATACCAATATCTTTAAAAAAATCTCTTAGATAAACTCTGGCACCTAGCTGGTAAATTGCTCAAACAGCTCGTTTTTGAAGGACAAATATATTTTGTATATCAGCGGCTTTGCCCCACAGCAAAATACCGTAGGACATAACACTGTGAAAATAACTAAAATAGACTAAACGAGCTGTATCAACGTCAGTGTATTGTCTTACTTTCCAGACGGCGTAGGCAGCCGAACCGAGCCTTCCTGCTAGACTTGATATATGAGGTCCCCACTGAAGTTTGGCATCTACTGTTAGTACTAGAAAAATTGCCGAGCCTACTGTTTCAAGCACCTCTTTATTTAAGACGATGTTGGGTCCTAGATTTCTGACATGCGGTAAGGCGAACTTTACACATTTCGTTGTCTTGGCATTGAGAACTAGGTTATTATTGGGATTCAACATTTTGGGAATTCAACATTTTGCGAATTCAACATTTTGCGAATTCAACATTTTGCAAATTCAACATTGTAGTCCAGAAGGAACCAATCTGTAACTGTAACTGTTTACGCCGACAAAATCTTGTCTATTTCTGTCTACTTTAAAAATAAGAGAGGTATCATCTGCAAACAGTACAACGTCACAGATGCCTTTCAAATGGAATGGTAAATCATTGATATATACTAAGAACAAGAATGGACCCAGTATTGAGCCTTGTGGAACACCTAACTGAACTGGTAGCCCGGAAGATTTCGCGCCATTAACATCTACACATTGGACTGTCTATATATATGAAAGCTCTTGGCGCGTACTTTATTTCATACTATGGCAGCTAAGTTCAAATCCAACGCGAAATTGGCGTTTATTGCGTTTATAAAAATCTGTTTTGTTTCGATATTAAATTATAATTAGCTGTCAGTCAGTAGTTAGGATTTAATAGCTCTTGTTTGACTAAAAATTCCTAAAAAAACTCAAAACACATAAGCCGTATATTGCCCTGGAACGCGTTATTTTGATTTTGAATGATTTGTTAGTTTTACATTTCTACGATCATCCGACCCTTTTTTTTTTGGGGTGGGAAATCACCATATGACCTCCACCGACCCTTCCCCCGACCTTTTACACCCATGTACGGACGGGATGATCCTGTCTGCTGAATCCTGAATCAGCCTCACGTTTAACGATACCTTCAAATCGTTAAAATATCTAAAGATCTTTAGGCGAGTGACGCTTTTAAATAAAAACTAAACAAATGAATGAAATGGTTCTACTATTGTTTATATTCTACACTTTGTGGCATTATTCATTCAACGCAAAAAGTCTTTCATGTTTTTACTATTTAAACTAAGTAAAAGTTTATATAACACAAGCGGCTTTTGTCACAATATTTGTAACTCGATATAACTGGCAGTAAATGCCTGAAAACATACCTGACTTAACTTATCATATTATTGTCACAATTACCTACGCATATGATATGAAACTGTTTTCTCCTCATAAATGTTTAACTTCTTATTGTTAGCGGTGACTGTGTTATTTTATTGCAGCCTATTTTTAAGTACTTTGCCTATACGTGTTGTGTTTATTGGTGCATATCCAATTTGTCTCTGTACAATGCAATGTTATTTTTTACGTGGTTTTCATAGTTTCCCGGTTCCACAAAAAACGGTTTCATTCTTAAGTCAGATTAACTTCAGTGATCTACCTATTTATTTTTGTTCAGGCATGATAATTGTATGAACGTGATTTTAGCTTTTACTGACAATGCTGACAATTTAGCTAGGTATCTCATAGCCTTCTAAACTTAATAATATTACGCTTTCACGCTAAAACGACAGAACGGATTTCAATTAAAAATAAATTCGGATTCGGATTCGGTTTTCGGATTTTAAATTTGGCACATGGGTAGGTCATGACCTGGATTAGGACATAGGTAACTTTTTATCCCAATATTCTCAAGGGATCGAGATTTATACGGGTATACCTCGGAGTGCAGCTAGTCTAGGATGAAATGTCCTATAAAGTACGTATATATTGAGAAGCTACTACATATAACAACGCATCGTCATTCCTCATGGTGCTTTACTAAGAAAGGACAAACCAAAAAATAAACTACCTATTAAAAATGAACTTGCTTACGTCATCGAGTAATTTACAAAAATAAATATTGCACGGAGTTCTTGTACAGATTAACTAAGATAACGTATTCCCAGGATTGACATTGTTGATAATATTAAAACACGGAGGCTAATCCGCCCACCATTATCGTGGCCATTTTGTAAATCCTGTGAACCATCATGGCGACCGGTAATCACCATTTTGGATCAGCGATGATGAGTGATCGTCCGCATTCAAGGTCATGGTGTAAAACAATATTGTAATTAATTTGCATTGACTAGTGAGAGACTGCGGTTTTGTTCGCTTTTTTAAGGCAAGGTATAAAGGTCTTTTGGTGGTTTCAAAGATAGGTATAAGCTTAGGTAGTAGGTACTTTAATCAAACGAATTATATATTAGTTAAAATATCAATTGTATTGTAGCAGAAAGTTAAACGGCCTGAGGTTCATAGGAACTAAATGTAGCTTGTATAAACGTATGTGACACATGATAATAACGGTATCGACATTAACAAACCGGTATCGGTAGATTGATCTGAAAGAGCATTTCAAAATACCGTTACGATGATATTATGATGAACCGGAATAAAAAACTTACTCGCAAGATGAAAAAAAAAGACAAAATTTCAACCTAAGTGAATAAGTTGTGAGTAAACTTATTCACTTAGCTTGAATCTCGATATACCTCCCAAATCTTATTCTTATAAGCACCCTTGCCGTTAGGTATTCGTCAGTCACTTGACTTTAACATATACGTTAGGAGATGCACTTTTTGTAAGTACATACTGTAATTAAATAGTTACTACCTTTCTAGCGCCAATATATGCTAATCTTTTAGATTGCTAAAAGTTTGCTCCCTTATTTACCTTGGCAAACCGGCGCAATCGTATTTGAATTTATTTATGGGTTTAAGTAGGTATTAGTTATGGGAACCCCCTGCTAAGCTTGGTGCATAAATGATTAGTCAAGCGTTCATATTGGTGATCTATGGGGGTCACATGGTCAGAGGCACCTCATTGTTAATATATGGACTGATGGTAATGCTCATTTAGTCAACTAGTACAAGGTATTGTGTCAAAGAATAACTCATTTTCTTCTAATGTAATCACAGACAAACATTCTTTCATATTTTATTTGTTACAGATAAAAATCTTCATGGAGGGCATTCGATGGTTGACACGTAATGGCGGATGGCGCGAACTATCGCCGCCATATTGGATGGCGAGCGCCCGCGCCGGCGACTCATGCTATTGTACGTTGTGTGGCTTCCGGAAAAGCGCACTCTTTGGGGTCACTGAATGTATGCTTGTTAAGTGTAATGAGATCTCATACAATTCCCAAATTGACCCTTTAGGTGATTTGCTACGAGTTGCTACGAGTCTGCGAGGTCTACGCTACGCGTCTACGAAAAAAGACACGTTGGTACGTTTAAAAGATTTCTGGTGAGCATTTCTTAAAGTTGCATTCTTTGTAGTATGTAGTATTGAGCCTACTATGTGGAATGTTATGTCTATCGAATAGATACTTATGCTATGTTGGTGGCTAGACGAGCGCACCTTCGTGCATAGGTATAAGTTATAATGACCACACAGGTCGCTCGCACTGAATTTGTTTGTGTAACAATGGTCCACGCATGTCCACTAAGTATAATGATATTTGTTCGGCCACCAGCACCAGTAAACACGGATCTTTATGGAAAATTAGCGATGCGTAGCGATGGTGTGATTCGCTCACATCGATGCTCTCCCATTGTCGTCCCCCCCTTTATGTGATTTAACTGAATTATGGAGTAGAAATGGCCACAATTTGGTTTTGGCTGTCCAGTGGTTAGCCCGTGCTGTGATCCTGTGTGTTGGGGACACTAAGCGATCGTGTGAAGCGTGATTGCTTGGACTTTGTGAGTGAAGACTGAAGTGCTACGACGCGGTGCTACGTCTCGTAGAGGGCGCCTTGTCGGAAAAGCTCAAGTAAGTTTCCCCTTCTCGGCGTAGCGCGTAGCTCGTAACTTCGTAGACATTTTTTTGTGTGTTGAAGATGTTTTAGGGATTATTCATTTCGTAACGTACTTTGTATCTGTGTACTATATATGTGTATGGAAAGTAAAGTAAACTTTGCATAATTTCAAGTGCAAACAAGACTCGTTTACAGAAGTCGAGGATTATTTTATCTTAGTCGGTTGGTATTTGGCATTTGGTACACGTATCCTATCGGAAATGTAAACTTTATTACCACAGAGCTAACTTTAATATACTTGCACGTTGCTAAGACGAACTAATGAGACTACTCTACTACTCCTATCCTGAAACGTACCTATGGTTTAACGATTTTATATTTATTACTTTTCATACATATACCTACCGATCCAACTTTAAATTTTATTTTCCTAATTCTAAATACTTCGTTTGTCCAGGATCCATTTTGTATGTTAAACTCTTCTGTTCGTCAATATTAATTGTGGTACCGAAATAAATAAATAAAGAAATATCGTTCTAACCCTCCAGTAGTTCCATTCACCAACAATTTCATTAAAATTCAATCAAACTCATAGCTTCGAATATTTAACGAATAATAACAAAAACATCGGTGCTTAGGGCGGCGCCCGCGCGGTGTTGTGTGACCGTATTATGCAACACCGAGCGTGTCCCGCACGTGCATTGAAAGGAACAGTAGTTGTAAATATAAAACTATATTATTAAACATTTTTTTTCCGGCTAGTTTATAAGTCTGTGAAAGTAGGCTGTTTTATAATAAGGATAACGGTGATGATTCATGTCAGAATAGAGGGGACAAGGAACGACCACTTTAAAAAAAATTGAGCAGCTGGTAACTTACGTATGCCATTCAAATGCATTCGTTACTTGTCCTCAGCTTTATCCTTATTACGGCCAGTCAGAAATAAATTGAACGCTAAGAATGAGAAGTAAGTAAAATCCTACATGTTTCACTGGATATCGAGATGGGGAAAACCAACCGAACTTACAACAGTGATGACAAAGTGCACCAGCCGGTCTATTCTGTACAAAGCTCACCGTGAAAACATTGATCAAGTGAGCCATCTTTCCATCTAATGCTAGGGATTGATACTATTGCCAGCTCACTTCACTTAACTTTTCACGATGAGATTTATATTACAGCCGATCGATTCTGTAAAGATCTCACCGTGAAAAGTTAGGTGAAGTGAGCTTAGAGTGAGCTGTCAATAGTGTCAATCCCTAGCATTAGTTGGAATGACAGCTCACTACACGCTCACTTCACCTAAGTTTTCACGGTGAGTTGGTTACAGAATCGCACTGCAGAAATAGATCGGTAGATGTGTTATAATAGTAGGTACATCCAAAAAGTCTGTCCCTCTCTCTCTTATGTGACATCAACCATAATCATAGCATAATCAGCCTATAATGTTCCTACTACTGGGACACAGGCCTCCTCTCGGTGAGAGGAAATTGGCCGTAATCCTTCACGGGGGCCCATTTGGTATATGTCACATGTCTTCGAATTTATGGTTAATCTCTTTGTGTTACGGTCACAAAGTGATTCAAGTCACATTAGAAGGTTACGATTAGTAGGTATTTATTTTTAAATAGACAGTTCCCTTGGCGATTATATATTTGTTATGATATCTACAGTTGTAAATATTATCGGATATATAATTATGTTATCTTTACAAAAACGAAGTGATACAAATAGTTAAAGGCAGTGTGATAGTATGATGATATCAGTCCGTGATGTGAATGATACACGCGTGATCACTATGAAGTGGGCTGAGGATGTCCCACAGTAACAAGATAAAGAACACACTAGAGTCACGAGAGAATTTATGTAGGTAGGTTTCTTGTACGCAACTTGTAGATCGTGGTTAAAGGTGATCCCCAAAAACTTAGGAGCCGATATACACCTAAACCTTTTGATTAAAGCGCGAATTGGTTACTCAAATATGAAGAATAGAGCGTTATTTGATGATCTCGATCTGAAAATGAAAAGTCGTTGATTCTTAAATCTATTTTGATTCCTGCTCAAGTATAATCTGACTTGACTAAGCGGTTTTGCAACTATCGCTCAAAAATGGTCAATTTATTCTTATTTCTGCAGTACCTACGTTCTTTGAACGGCTCAATTCATTCCTAATGTGCATCATTTATTTACTTATTCAGTTATTCCAGAGAAAGAATTTGAAAATTATTCTAACTTTTCAAATTCCAATATTATGAATTGTTATTTGTCTGCTACCTTTTCCGTATTGCTCCCAACTAACCTGATATAGTTGATAAACTGGGTCACCTTAATTGTTACACGGGAACGGGAAAGGATTTGGAGTTATAGCTTTATATTGATCGGAAAGCGAAGGGAAGGATTCAATTTTATTGATCGCCAGAGTAAGTAGGATTGGTGCATTATCGGTTTCCTTAGGTAGGTACATGTAACATGTTGCATAAAAAATTGATGTAATGAATGATTTTAATCATTATCAATTTTACATTTCGTATCAATCATCGGGGTAAATCGAGGACAATATGACATACATTGGAGTCACAATGCATCAATGAGCTGGCAAAACAATTTTAGTGTTTTTGTGTGTACATATATTTGCTTGTTACAATTAACTATTAAGTATACCTTTTTTATACATTTTAAAAACATCATAACCTTGATAATTTGACATTCGTAATCTAGTATCTACGTGCTTTTAACAATTTGTACTACATGGTATCTATTGCTTAGTCTAATCTATTCATTACAAATATCGATAATTATAAAATTGCCTACAGGTTGATCGTGGGTTGATCGCTATCGTTTGTTGCCGTGGTACCTCTTTGTTACTAACCCGAGGCGAAGTTACTACACAATTCGACTAAAAGAGAAATGTTATGATTTTAGTATTTTCTTTCATCTAGAAGTAGGAACATGTCTCAAATAACAAGAATGGAAACAAGTTCAAATATTTTATTGCCATCAAATCTTACAATCTTACTAACCTAACCTTATATAAAAAAAACCATCAACAACATCGTTCCGTTTTTTTTTTCCATTTTAAGTGGATGTGTATGCAAACTTATATCGCTTAGCTAATAATGCCAAGGTGTGGTGGGGCACGTGAGGCAAACACCTATTACATACCTACAGAGACTGCACATAGGTAGGCAAGACATCTAGTAGTCTAGAGTGCTAGTCAAGTCAACAACACTGTACAAGGACAACTAGCTAAGACCCACGAGATAGATTTTATAGCTTGATATAAAAAAAAAACTGTCTTGTTTTCACTATAATCGGAGAATTATTATTATAAGATGTTACCTTTTAAAAGCAAAAATTGATGATTCGGGTTCACTTTTCACATTTGGAAATAATGATATACTTAGCTGTATTTCTCGATCTTTGATTTAACTGTCTCGTCGTTCGTCAGTTTGAAAATCTGTAGAACATAACTGCTGAGCACATAGTACATAGCACAGCACATAGAATGTTACTATGCCGATTTCGGCTACGGTGACTATTTCTGTTTTTGACGACTATGGGTAACGAGCGTGCGGCTATTGTAGTCTATTTTTGCAGCAAAATTACGTACAAAATACGGACACGTTAGAATACTATTTTGGTTTTGGTATTGAATGTTCGACAGTGGCTTACCCTTGAGGTGGTCTCGCCTGTTGTCGAGATCACTCTTACGTTGGTCTTCAAAAGCATAAACATTTAGCTTCACCGAACCCCTTCAACTTTATATCCTTTGCCAACTCCTCCCAACGATATGCATATACAGGGTGGCACGGACATTACGCACAAACTGTTACCATGAATTCAGTACATGGATGAAATATTTCATAGATTATTTAAAAAAAAATAGCGTTTTCCTACAAAAGTGCCCTACGTGGTTAAAATTTATGGAAAAGCATTTTTTTTTAGTCCATGATAACAGGTTGTGCGTCGATATCCCTGACAACTTGTATAGCATACAGTGCCTAGTGCTTGTAGGCACTTAGTAGAAATAAAGATATATTGATTGCCTTGCTGAGATATTCAAGAGTTGGTACTGTTGCAAACCCAAAAAGATTTTTAAGGGATATGTTAAACATATGCGGTTGATTAAAGATAGCCTAATTAACTAAGCAAACAAAGCGATAGTAACTAATCAGAATGTACCTATTTAATAAGTATCTACTTATAAATAAGTCCAGGGGAAAACCCGAAGCTACAATATGTGTGAAAGTTTAGGCCACAACACATATTTTATTGCAGAACACTAGCAAAATACTTGACAATAAACATACTCGTACCTACAGCTAAAAATCAGGTAGACACAGTAATGCGGCAGTCATTATTTTATTGTTAAAAACGTTTTAACGTCATCCTTTCCAGCCTTGGAAGCAGACAAAGAGCGGAATTTTTCCCACGAAAAAACGCCAAATAAACCTATTTGTGACTAGGTGTTCTCCGCTTTTATACAAGTTTTGATAAATACCGAGTAAACTATTCCGAAATATGGGATTTATAGTCCAGGAAGCTGTCTCCATGTTACAATCTCTTGCGTCACAGTTTCCCACGAGCCCATCCTAACCCAGCCTAGCCCATGCCAGGCCCTTCAATGGTAACTCGAACATTTTTCACACCATTTCGTTGCGCGTGATTGGTTTCCGTGAAAAGTGTAGGACTATTTGTTCAGTGATGGTCCCTCATTGTACGCTTTGAATTTGAGGAATCGTTTACGAACAAAGCATTGGACTTTCACTAAAATAGGTTAATTGCTTATCTATTATATTATAATGTTCAGTTATTGTGGGTTTTTAAGGTCAAAGAATGTGATGAGATACGTATAACATCACCTGCAGGACGTGTTATAATTTGTATCTTTTGTAAGACGTTCGACTCCGTGAATTACGGTACTTCGATAGAGAAACGTACTATACTGCACCCAGCCCAGTATCATAAGATAAATGGAGTACCTCAAGGATTAGTTTAGGCCCATGCCAACATAGGTCATGAAGTATGCAAGAAAATATTTCAATAAGAACATACCTAATGTTTCGACCAGTTAGCTAGTGATGCTACCTGAAAATAGAAGCTTTTGTGTGATTCACAACCATGCATGAACCTATCGGTAAAAGTACAAAATTACGCCTAATAACACGAACAAAAGGCCAAATCTATTCAAAATCCATCGATCCCATTCTGCAAACAGCCAGACAGTGATTTCATGGTAAAGATAACTGTATCAAAATTTGGATGCTACGTCATTTGGCCAATTGGCCTGGCGAGGACATCGGTCGGAACACAATGGACCGGACGCCGGCATCCGCTTTCCATCGGCACAATTTTTTGGAAACACCAAAATTTTCATAGTCCAAACCTTCGACCTGGCATTGTCATGTAGATTCGAGGTTCATTATGTTGCTATAGTACTAGCTGGCAGATTATACCTATACTATCTACATTTGATAGCTAGTAGCGAATTTAGAGGGCTTGTACTGCGCAGATATGCAAGAGAAAGCGTGAAGTCGGGTGACCGATAAACATTTTACAGTATACCCCGATGTGCGTTTCTATATTATTGAGAGTAATAAACTTCCGCGGTCTTCTTCCGTCGAAGTACAATTCAAATCTTAACCTCGTCTTACATATGGATATGGTCCTAATCGCACTGGATTGCGACCTCTCTTTGAGCTGGGGCAAAACAAAATCGTCGATGGTGTAGCTACTGCGCAGTTGAAACACCTTCCTTATCTTGTTTTTGCTCAAAACTAATGGATGTGGTATTGTTAACATTGTTTTCATTCGCATACCACATGACATTATTACCATTACTCATTAATTACCTCTGGTACGGGAAGGAAAAAGTGGAGGAAACTGATATTCTTGCTCCAATTAAGTGCAAGCAAAACAATAGTATTGATTACCTAATGTATTGTTTACATTGTCTAGACAATTATGTAATTATTTTTTTCACATACCTTGTGTCACTATTTCATAAAATGTTTCTAATATTAACTGCTACAAATAAGGAATAACAATGAAATTGATTATTTAAACGCTTTCGCGAAAAATCAAGACTAACACAAGCCCTCCATTTTGCACTCGTGTAACAAAAGTATTATAATTAGCAATAATCTGTTCTATGAATTGCTTGTTAGGTACAATTTTAAAGATAACAAAGACTTGTTGGTTTAACGTACCAAGATGAGAACATTGCTCCCCATATGCTTGCTACACCTCTGACAACGATATGGGAGTCTGTGTTGCCGATACTGACATTAACCCAACTAGAGCACAACACTAAAAACAGGCCAAACATAAAATTCCCTGTAAAAACATACAATTGAAATATTTCGCAACATATAATATGAATACAATTAATTGCACCTATTTCACGGGTGTGCGCAAAATAACGGTGTCGATGTTAGTATCCATTTCAATATGGTTGCCATCGATAAAGCGAACAGTACTGTTATAGCACAAAGAGACAGGAGTAGTGATGCATGGGTTTTGTATATGACTAGTTATAGCCCAACACTTCGTGCTCCGATAGTTGCGAATGTTATAAATAAGTCTGTATTGTTCGACAACTGTATTGGGTTTATGCTTGTTAGGGCTGAAAATGGAAAATACGAATGAGTGTTATGACCTGTCATCAAGAGCGACATAATTACGAGATACTGCGTTCCCATTAAAGCCCTTAATAATTTGCAAGATGTTAATGAATACACTTAATGTTTTTCCGATTCCTCACAACAGGTTTCCTGTCACACGCCAAACACAATCTTTGACGAAATTTATCTTCTCCGGGACACAAAAGATTGAGATACGATATTTGCGTGGAATTAATGGATATCTTGAATCCAAAAAGGGGATTGAACGTTAAGCGTTGTTGCGATACATTATTGTGTACTAGATCCGTTAGAAATTCGTGTCAGATCAATATAAAGTGATAAATATAGATGCACGCAAACTCACCTAAAGGCGGTCATAGATATTGCGGTCAGAATCATAGATCACTGCGATGATTTGATAATATGTAAGTTGAAAACATGTTGTTGTGATGAAAAAATATTTGCTCAGTAGAGATATTGAGCAAATGTTTTGTCTTTGTTTCTACAAATAGCGTCATTGTTATCCTATAGGTCTAGGTTTCAAACAGACGTCTTTGTTTTTTTGTATGTGATATGTATACTCACAAAACATTTTGGGGTAAATGTACTTACGTATCGTAAAAGGTGATCATGGAAACAATAAGATGTTATTACTCTTACGAGGAAATACAATATATTGAGAGAAGTTTCTCATTCACGAGATGGTATAGTATCTTGGATAACGGAATTACTAAAGAAATCGAAATCAGCCGAGATTAATTGACAACAACAGTCAGTAACAAGACACTTTACAGACTCAAACTCTAATCAACATCCAAATAAAATGGGCGCCAGCCTGCACTTGTCGACATATGTACCTACAACGATACACGCAGACCCTATTTACGTGCAGAAACATCATAATTTAGATCTATATTCACTGCAATCATCACACGCACGGCCCCATGTAGATGACCACCATAATTTTCTACCTGAAGGCCGTAATTATAGTAAATGATGAACCTTTTGCTCTCGACATAATATTTGTTCTGTTCAACCTTGCTCTCGATTGTCTCATGACGGTCTCATGTCAAGCGATTATCGGTTTGCGAAATGATGATCGGTTTCCGAATGGCTAAATGAACGTCATGTTGAAGGCATTAGCGAAATGCTTTGGCTCAACAATGAAGCTGTTAATCACTGTTTATTATACTATTAAGTCTTGCGGTTAACCATACACAGTCATAATGATGATTGCAGGAATAAGATAGTTCGAAAAAAAGTTAAATGAAATCCAATTTCTTTAGAATTATCTTTCGTCAAAACAATATGGAGGAACAGTAGGTACTGTTTTACCATGTACTTTCCCATGAAATATAATCTTAGTTAAGTGTATGAAATTAACACAGGATATAAACCTAATGCAGGATTCCTAGATCTTTGTGTTATCTGCCAAGACAGTAGAATTTATCTATGTATACCAAAATATGAATTTTATTAAATTAAATTAAATATCATTTATTTCAGGCAATTGTTAAACCCATACCATATATACAGACACATACTCTTAAACACCATAGGCATTAACAATAACACCCACGTGTTGTACTCTTAAATAAGTTCCATAGGCATTGACAATCACGTGTTGTAAGATGATGAGGATTATGACACATTCATAACGACTTTGATAATATTAAGACTGATAAATAAAAGGAGTGTTGAATCCTAATACACAAATAATTCTAATACTCAATAATGTTTTTTATACAGGTGACCATATGTGTGGTCGGTGACGTGGTAGGACTACAAAGATAGAAGATGAAGCCCCGGGGGGCGAGTGTCATGCACGCCTTCACTGCGCTCACTATGCTCACCATGGCTAATGGTAAGATGAACTAGAAACCCTAAATCAATAGAGGAAATCAATGATTTCCTCTTCCGTATACCGTCGTATCTGTAATCACTAATCAGTTACTTGAAATATTCCTGAATAATAAACAATAAACACGGAAGAATCAATCGATACTCGCGTCAAGATGAATAATGAAATATACTGATTAGAATCATCTGTTTATGTAAATAAAAAATGATGAAATTACCACGGAAAAGAATGCACACAAATATAAAGACAATCTCAGTGTTCTAGGTGCTGTAATCAAATAACCCTCCAACAGTCAAAACCGACGTTACCTACATTAAAGTACATAATTATGAATAAACACAATGCTAATCAATATTATATGTACGCGGCTAGAAGACGATTGTTTATCTAACAGTAGATAACATTAACTCCCTGTTTATAAACTTAGACCAACAGACGCATGATGTTGAAGCGTGGTCTAAAAATAAACTGCATTGTCCTCAGCTCAAACGACATGCAATCAGGGAATGGGACGAGTTATGTATGAGAGACTACCGAACCAACAGCTACATGGATTCGACGATGACGTTGTAAGTATAAAAACAAAAGAACTGCGAATTATGTGGTTCATATGACCTTGAATTTGATTATTTGCTTTAAAGTTCTCAAGGCTAGTCGATCGTCCGACCGAACATGTAACATTTGTTTATCAAATATGTAAGTAGCTACATATTGCATTTATAATTTATGTTGAGGCTGACAAACAAACCGTAGTATTTTGACACGAATTAAAACAGTCTATTGCATTATGTATTCTATTCATTCCTCATTGACATAGGTACGCGAAACGGCCCCACCTTTTCGTGTCTTGGAGAAATGCCAGGACCTATGCTTGCGTGATCGCTCTGGAAACAGTCTTGTTCGGACTTGCAACTCCATAGACTTCCAACCTGGAGCACGCATAGCAGCCTTCAGTCCTGAACCAGAATATGAGGAGTCTACTTGCTATTTGACGCGGGAACAGGCCGCACCTGAAGGCATTGGAACTCTTATGATCGTACCGAATAGCGTCCACTTTAATGAGATCTGTCTTACGTGTAAGTATTATACATTTATCAATATCGTTATTATATCGTTATTTCTTCCTGTACAATAGTTTATTCACTATCATTGTTTTAGCAAATCGTCCAGAGCGTGAATGCCCATCACGCCGGTATGTTTTTGAACGCCACGCTCGCAAACGGCTCAAGCTTCCACCTTCGGATCTCAAGGAAATAATGGTTGCTAACCGGACGGAATGTGAAGATAAATGCCTGGGAGAGTTCAGCTTTGTATGCCGTTCTGCTACGTTTGATTCTGCATTGAGGACTTGTTCTCTGAGTAGATTTACTAGGAGGACACATCCAGAGTTGTTAGAAGATGACCATAACGCTGATTACTTGGAAAATACTTGTCTGAACGGTAAGCTTAATTTACAAGTGTTTCCGCGTTGTTCCGTGAACCTTTTTAATCAGGGTCATCTCTATAATTTTCTATGACTTTTTATAGCTGAACGTCGCTGCGATGGGTTAGCAGTTTTCATCAAAGAAGAAAATAAACGTCTCGGAGGACCGTTCGAAGCTGATGTGTTTTCAAACATGACTCTCGATGAATGCCAGGCAATGTGTGTTCGGGCAGAGAAGTAAGTCGCAGTTTTATTTTACTTTCTCTTGAGTTTGACTTAGACTGTCTACTTGCATTCGATATTTTTTCTAGATATTTCTGTCGCTCCATCGAGCATGACGCTATGACGCGACAATGCGTTCTCTCCGAAGAAGACTCGGTTTCACAAAAAGACGACGTGACTGTTAGCGCATCTCCCACCCATCACTTCTACGACCTTGTCTGTCTGGACAATCGTGAGTATTATCGTGATCGTTTGTTTGCCTATAATAACAGCTATATGTAGTGTCCATATTTAACACGCTTTTTTTCAAGCGTTCAATGCTTGGCAATTAGCTTTCAAAAAATCCTGAATTAACGATGCATGAAACCACATTAAGGTTTTTCTCACGATTATGATCAGTCTCTCATCGGGTGACAGCTCGCGGCACGGAGTACCCGGACAACAGTGTGACGTCACACCTGTTCTCGCCCGGACGCCGGCCGGACACGGCCTTCCAGAGGTACCGGAACAGCCGTATCACCGGAGAGTTCCACTCAGAGATCACAGGCCGCTCGCTCAGCGAGTGTTTGGACGAATGTTTGAGGCAGACCAGCTTCCAGTGCAGGTACCGAATCATGTCACTGTGCTGTTTGACCACGATTTCGAAATGCACATGTCATCTCTTTTCAATTGACGCCCATATATTTACATAACTTCTCGACCGTAAAAGGCCGTTTTGTAACTCCAACCGATATTGTCCCAACATTCCAACTGTTAATTGTAAAGATAAAATTTATAAGTATTAAGTAGTTATCTATTCTAAAAACATCAGTAACGTCAGCTTTATCGACAATAACCTCCCACAGAGTTAAGATAACCAACCATAACAAAATCTGACCCATAAAAACAAAGACTTATCTTTTAGGCTTCGGAAAATGAAAAACAGTCCATTTTTAGCTTTGTTTCTGTATCATAAGTACATGCTGAGATAAGGTGTGACAAGTTCGTTGTCCGATTGCATGCGTGTGGGCAATTCAACAACATTCAGCAACATTGACCATTGTTGTTTGTCGCAGGTCGGCGGTGTACAGCGACCGAGCCAGGACATGCCGACTGAGCAGATACAATCAGAAGGATGGCATGCGACTGCTTTACGATCCCGATTTCGATTATTATGAAAATTTGATGCGTGAGTATCGTTTTGGTTCGTTTTGTTGATGGTTAGTCGTTAGAATTTACGAAAAAAAACGATACCGATTGAATTGGGATTGTTTGGAGACATTTCAATGAAATAATTTCAGATCCAACGGTAAATTTTGTATCTTTTTGGGGCATGTTCAGTTTATGTACAAAAATATAGCAGTGGATGTCGTTAACCTCCCATTTTCATGAAAATGCGTGAAAAAATTATGTTAATAACTTTCAAACTTTCAAGTAAGCAACAAAGCAAAGTACTCGTAAACTAGCAGCAATCTGCATAGTAAACCTAGACAATCTGGGTCATGCACAATTGCGCATCACATGAGAATGTTTAGACGACAGATGACGTATTGCATTTGTGAAAGACTGGAAGGAAGATAACAATCAACGTATCAGTACAAATTGGGATTAATAGAACTGAGCAGAGCGTAGTAAAGTTATTATTAGTAGCCATTAGGGTTACCAGTGGGCGAGCATTGTGCTTGACAATTTTTTAGATACTACACTCTTCGGGTTAATGGAGGAACACCAAAGGAAAGGCTGTTTAAGGATTTATATAATACGTTTATTATCCTTTTATATTTATATATTGGAAGGCAATTGCATTACTAATAGTCAATTATAATTTTGAATGTGGCCAATTTCTTTAGGAGTTCAATCATCAGACATGGCTGGAATTATGTTCTTAGTAGGGATTGCAAATATTCGATATTTTTGGTATTCGAATATTCGAATAATTTTTAAGCCTTATTCGAATTATTCGAATAATATTCGAATATTTCAGAAAAAAAAGTATTTATATAATTTCTCACGTTTTATTGCCTTAGAAACTAGTAACATATTTGTTATGTAAGTAGGGCAACATCCCAATCAGACAGAACCAATATTTAAACAAAAATTTTAATCAAATAAAATATTTAATTAACAAATTTTTAATAAAGTTAGATGTAATAAAAACTTCGACTATGGAAATATGAAATAAAAAATATTATTTTTTAAACAATTATAGAAAAACTACTTAGTAGGAAACACAATTAAAATCTCACTAGCAAAATAAAATAACATGTTAATAAACTTTATACAACACAAGTAAAAGTAAGAAACAAAAAAGTATCATGATATTGTACTATCAATTTCTTAAGAATAACTAAAGAGAAACGAGATCAGAGTCACAATAAGAATGCACTGCGCGGGATAACTAGCATCTAAGGAGATATGCAAATTGCAAGTGCACGCAATCACTTAAATTGAAAATTATGATCCCACGGGCCACGCGGTAAGTAACAATTATAATAGCACGTCATAGGCCTGACTTAGGTGTATTTGTCTGGGCGTACCTGTATCATAAAATATAGATCTTCATTTTTATTGATGTTTCTAGATCATGAATTCATGATGTTCAAGAGTTGCTGTGGATGTGGAAGGCACTGCATACATTTCGTCCTCTATCTTTTTCTGCAGCTGTTCTTTCATTGACATATTTGAGATTCTTGACGCTTCTTCATTTTGATAACACTAAGGTCTAATATAGCAATGTCGTCTTCGTCATCAGAAACGCCAGTGTTAGTTGTCGCAGGTCTTTGCTTAAAATATTTTTAGTTACCTGACTGACACTTCACTTTTACTTTAATTATATATTATATTATTTATTATATATATACAATGTGTCTTTATAAAGTGCACATATTAAAAAAGGGTGAAAATATAAACAATTTTATTGACGAAAAAAATGTCAAAAAAAATCTAAAAAAAAATTAAATTTTTTATGGACTTTTAATTTTTTTTACTCTCGTCTTGGTACCCCATGTAAACAAACAGTAGACTGACATTTTTTTGATAAATTTTACATTTATTGCAAAAATTGGTAGAAAAATGGTAAATTTTCTTCAAAAAATCATTAATAATTAATTTAAGAGGTTTATTTGTCAAAAAATTATGGCTTTATTAGCTCGGCCTATTATTAGAGATCATTATTAATTTTGTTTTGTTTTAATATCACATTTAGTTTAAAAGTAGTAACAGTTTGTTTGCATGGCTAGACTCACACTGTATATTAATTATATATATTTGTGAAACTCAAAATTGCGGCGAGTTGCAGTCAGCAGAGGAATGGTGGCCGTTGATTGGTCGGATGGCCGTCAATCCGAGCAGTGTCGGCACTGCTCGGATTGACGGCCATGCGTGTTCGTCAAATCTCTGAATAGATCGGTCTATTCAGAGATTTGACGAACACGCGTTAGATGTCGCGTTCGTAATCAACAATATAATGTTGTAACTTTAATAAAATTGCTGTGGTAATATTCGAATGTTCGAATATTTTGTAATTTACTATTCGAATATGAATTTCAAATGTATATTCGAATAATTCGAATATTCGATTGCAATCCCTAGTTCTTACACACAACTTTAGAGGTTGTTCTTCCGAGCTTTTGTTTGAGACATGAAGTTTACCTAAAGCGAATTTGAAATGCGTAGGTACAAATTCTTTTTTCGTCAAAATGTACATTGTTTTTTTCATGTCAAACTTGACATCCTTTAATAGCCAGTCAATTGCCTCAACAACGCAGTTGAGAATCACCCGACATTGACCCTACTGTGTCCACAAATACATTTTCTTTATCTACTTTATTAGTGTAGATTTCAGGCCCGATATAAAGTTTCCGTAGGTAGCTATCTGACTTGCTACCGCGTGTTTTGAGTAGAGTGAAAATCAACAAAAATTGTCAAGGATACCGGCGATGCAATGGCGACAAAAGTGGCCGACACGTAGGCCAACTTAAACAAACACTCCCCATCTAAGCTTTTGGGAGAGTACGGCCATAAAGACATGCCTTATTAACATGACAGCATGCTCTCTGTCTGCTCTTGATCATGAATTAGTGGTGTGAAATATTGTCGAATCATCAAAAAATTTCATGAAATACAGTTTTACTAGACTTGTACTTTTGATGCTACTCTTTAGGCTAACCCACAAATTTTTAAAAATTCTTCTACTCCATAAAGACTTCTTGAAATTACAAATATTGACGTCTATGGTTTGGGCATTCAGATCAGCTAGTTGCCGGTGAGACCGAAGCTGGGAGTCCTGGAACTGGTTCACAGGGCAATTGGGGGGGCCGCCCCGCCACTTCCACAGGTTCGATGCATGATAGACAGGAGCGGGGTTGAGGCCACTTGAGGCTCAGTGATTGATGAACGTTACAATATTATTATTATAACTTTTCAAACTGTCTGTTTGTTTTATAAGTTTTCTGCGAGTATTAAATTGTTTTATGAACTATCGATTTGCGAAGCAGTACCCTGTCGTATACAGCAGCTGCTGTACCTACGCTTTCGAAGTGATTCATGAACGTTCGATCTCATGAGCTTTATACATATGTGTCAGTCCAAGCGAAAAGGGTCCAGTGCGCGGCATTTAGTTTCCGAGATATAAGAGGTTTTGTAAAGTTGGGTATAAAAATTGCATTTCGCGATTTTAATTGGTTATAAATAAATGCTCAATTATCTACAATTTCATATAGTAAATGACTATATACGATGTTTCTAAGTACCAGAAACTTTATGAAAAAAGTTTACTAAAAAGGTACCAGTGGGTGGCATGTCGATATTCTGGGAATAAAATACGTTTCAATACCCCGTACTGATCACTTCTAATAATTTAATTATATTTTAAGATTAAAATGTTGAAACTACGTGTAAAAGGTCCCTTAAAGCGGGGAACTCCCTGCTACTATGCAACTACTAAGGGGATTTACTTTGCTTCACTTCGACATAGCGGGGATTTCCCTGATCGTTTTTTGCTACCTACGTGTCCTATAAATAGATCTGCCTGTGATGCAATAATTTATTTGTCATTTGACACCGGAAAGGAAACAATATCCGACAGTCTTTGTGTAAATATAGCAGTTTTTATTATCTTAGCTGTTTTAAATTGAGTGAGTGAAAAGTGCGCATAAAAATGAATAAAGGTAAGTCTTTACGTTGTCTATTATATCTACTAATACTATGTTTGTTGTTACGTGTTGTGTTATGTATCGAATAAGCTCCAAAAGTACTGAACCGATTTTGAAAATTCTTTCTCCAATACAAAGCTGCATTATTCAGTCATAGGCTATAATATTATTAACGTTATTACGCTTAGCGGGGCCGAGGTCGAAAAGCTAGTTCTATAAACCGGGGTATCGGAATGTTACGGAGTTCTTGTGTGTATCTACAGCTGTTACCTACTTTTCATATTTAGACCTCGACAGGGGCGAAGCCTCCTACAGACAGCAGTCGTCTTTAAATTCGATTTTTTATGGATTTTAGAGATTTAGAGATTTATGGATTAAGCGTAGATTACGTTACGTTCCTACTTATTTATTACATTTTAAAAGAGAGCAGCTTTAATCATAATAATTCGGCTGCATCCACATAGACTGAAAACTGACCGCGACAAAGTTGATAGGCTAATGAATCTCAATTAGTCATAATTTCATCCCATTTATACTAAATTCAAATTTGTTTTTAGGTAACATAATTATTGAAGATTCAACCGAAGGTTCCAGCTCTAGTGATGAATCTAAGCATTCTGATGGACCTGTACCACTTTCTATGGAGGTGGAAGTAAACACACTACCTGTTTTGGCCTCGACCGCAACAACGCCGGATTTACCAACAGAAGAAGAAACCGTTGCACCTTATTCAGGTACTTACAACTTAGAAAATAATTTCACAGAGTCGACATCTGAGATGGATGAAACGGATCAGTATTATGAAAAAAGCACTAATACAGAAGCAATCAGTGAAGATGAAATACATGAGTGTTATGATTTTGCTAAAATAGTTAGCCGAGCCTTGTGTAAAATCAAAAAAGATCGACGTGATCATTGTATGCATGCAATAGTACATATTCTTTATGACTACAGCAAGGACTCTAATACCAATTAAGAAGTTGTGTTAGGTACCTATGTCATAGACATAGTATGAAAAAATGACCTGTGTAGTATGTATATTTCAACTATTTGTTTTCAGAGTTTAGCTATTCAGCGTCTGTAGAACATGAAGACTATGAAAATTTTAATTTAGAGTTCAAAAGTCAACGGGGTACAGAATTATCGTGTGACATCGAATTTAGTGCTTGTGAGCCGCTCGAAGAGCGGCAAATTGGTAATATTTTACTAGATGATGATCCTTTAATTCTAGACGATGTAACTCAGGCCTCATTCTTAGATACTGGCTGTGGATGTAATAATAATTGTGTGTCCAAATTTCAAAAAGATGTAATATTAAGTAGTAGGTTAGATTGTATCGAATTAAATTCACGTTGTAATGAAGGAGTCAATCATCATCACTTGGTCTTGAAAGGAGCTTTAAATGCTCTCTTACGTACAAGTGAAAATACATTACATTCAAAAAACAGAAACTTGCAACGAAAAGAATACACGGTAAAGTATTTCTTTCGAGGTGTTTCAGTATGCAAGATTTTTTTCCAATATGTATATGCCACTGGTTTGAAAAGGTTAAAAAATGTAAAAAAGAACTTTCTGGACAGCGGTGTTGCTCCAAAGGTCCACGGGTCACGTAAACGACCTTACAATTGTATTAATTTGCAAACTAGATCAGACGCAATCACTTTTATAAGACAGTTTGCTAATGAAAACGGTTTAGTATTGCCGGGCCGATTACCAGGCCACCAATTTAAATCTGATTTAATAATTTTACCTTGTAGTATGTCTAAAGCGTATGTGTACAACAAATATTTGGAAACTATAGCTTTACTCGATAAAACTCCTATTAGTAGAAGTAGTTGGTATGATCTTTGGGAAGATTTTTGTCCATATGTCGTTATACAGAAACCGAAAACAGATCTATGTGCAACTTGTCAGAAAAACGTGACCACGTTGGGACGAATGGGTGGTTTAGATGAAAAGGAAAAAATACAGCTTGTAGAAAAGTCGAGGCAGCACCTTGATTTAGTGCAAAATGAACGAAAATATTATAACAATGTAATCAAAGTTGCGACTGATTCAATAACGGACTCTACTCTTATTCTTGGACCTCATGAACCATGTTCTTATGATGGCGTCATGCATTACTCTTTTGATTTTGCCCAACAGGTGCATTTGCCGCACAGTTCACAACAAATTGGGCCACTGTATTTCTTGACAGGATTTAAAGTCAGTTTATTTGGTGTTGCTGCAGAGCCTTTGAGAAAGTTCGTTTTGTACGTAATTCCTGAACCCTGTGCTACTGGGAAAGGAGCTAATGTAATAATTTCAATGCTACATCATTTTTTCGAAAATTTTGGTATAGGCGAAAAAGATGTTGTTTGTCATGCAGATAATTGTGCTGGACAAAATAAAAATAACTATGTCATGCAATATGCAACATGGCGAGTTTTAACAGGCAGACACCGAAGTTTCCGTATATCTTTCCTTCCCGTGGGTCATACGAAGTTTGCACCCGACATGTATTTCGGTCTATTCAAAAAAAGTTTTAGAAAATGGGAATGCAATAACTTAAAGGATATTCTTGCAGCTGCTGTTCAAGCTTGTCCGAAAACAAAATCTATAGTAGCTGTTCTAACTGGTGATGAGAAAGGAGAAACTTTTGTGAAAACTTACGACTGGGCCAATTTTTTTCAACCTGATTGTGTAACTATTAACCAACTTCTGCATTTTAGTCATTTTGAAACAAATGAAGATAATAGAGGGCACATGTTATGTTACAAAAAATATACTGACAGTCAACCAACTGTATCAAAGGTTTTGAACCCGAATAAAGTATACGGTTTTCCTTTAGAAAAATCCCCTGCAGGCATGACGTACGAAAGAAAATCGTATCTTTATAATAAGATTCGTGAATTTGTACGTGAAGAATCTAAAGACATTTTATGCCCGAAACCCATTCCAAATGTTGATGTTGACCACAACTCTGTCCCAACAACATCTGTCGAGTACTCTTTTCAGAAACCATCAATTGAAAAGAGTATTCGACAAAAACCAACATGTTCGTACTGCAAACAGGTTGGTCATAGGAATCAGGTGCGAGGAGGAATTTATTTTTGTCCAAAACGTAAGTTGGAGTCCCAAATAGAATAAGTTTTATTTTTATGTTTGTATTGGCTTTTTTCAAATATTATTGCAACAGAATAATGATTATTTTAGCCACTGGTACCTTTTATGACATTACATAAAAGGTACCAGTGGCTAAAATAATCATTATTCTGTTGCAGTAATGTTTGAAAAAAGCCTGTCTTGTTATTTTGTTAGTTCCTAAATAGAGTAAGAATACTTAATTTTAGTTTTTTATTGTTAATTACTATCGCAATAACTAACTTTTTATTAAATATCGGCAAGTGGACCTTTTTTACTAGACTGTGTATCCTTCTTTTATTTTGATAATAATTGTTTTAGTTTTGATGTCAAAAGTATAATTATAAGTTGATTCTATGGAAAACATATCAATCTACAATAATGAATAAAAATCTACGTAACAAGCAAGTAAAAGTGTGTTTTTTTTTCACTCAAACTTTCAAAATGCTTTTTCTCAAATCAAGCTTTTTCAGAATTTCAACTTCAAATGTCTGATAAAAAAAAACGTGTGCTACTTTTTGATTATTTTTTCAATCCATACTATCAATTGACTATTCTAGATACCGAATCCAGTCTTAACTCAATACCCCACTACTGGACCCTTTATGCCTGGACTGACACATATTATAAATTGTCAGTTTGTGACCATTTTACGATTTTTAATATGATTCATGTTGTTATCCTGTTAAGATTCTGCCAAAGTGGCTTTTTTAGGTTCACATTGTGTATGGTTGATTTATGAATCATCTTTCCAACCGCAGTACTGTTTACAAAATGTTTGACTGATAACTTTCAACAATCACTGGGGAAATCAAATGTAGTAGATGTGATCGGGTTCAGGAGTAATGTGTCTTATGGGAGATCGTAGATATGTTGTAGTATTTGTAGCTTATTTTGTGTAGTTTTTAGACAAAATGTTATGTTGTAAGGTGAGTAAATAAAGTTGTATTTAGAGTAGATAGAAATATTAAATTATGTAAGTAGGTGAACTACTACTCGTATCTAGATGTTGTTGTATTATTTCTAGGATTGATTTGTTATCAGCATGCTGAACTTGTAAGGTAATCGTAGTTAGTTATTTATAAACATTAGTTATTATGTAGTTAGTCGTAGTATAGATGTTTGTTCGCATGCTGTACCTACGTACAAAGAACTCTTACTAATCTCAGGTTTTCATTTCAAGGTGGTAGTAACGGAGGCGACCGGGACCGATACCCGCCAGGCGTAGACCGCTATCCGGATGACGACCGGTACCCTGACGATGACCGATACAGCGACCGTCGACCGGACCGGTACCCCGACGACCGGTATCCGGCCGGCCCCGACGACCGCTACCCCGACGACCGATACCCATCCGGCGTCGGATCAGACCGCTACCCGTCTGATAGATACCCCCCCGGCGTTGCAGACCGATACCCCTCTGATAGATACCCACCCGGTATCGATCGCTACCCACCTGGTATTGATCGGTACCCATCTGGTCCTGACCGATATCCAGCTGGTCCCGAACGATTTCCAGCTGGCCCTGACCGCTACCCAGCTGGCGCAGACCGGTACCCAGCTGGCGTCGATCGATATCCCGCTGGCGTTGATCGATACCCACAGGCAGTAGATAGGTACCCGCCTGGGGTTGGTCCGGGAGTTGGTCCTGCAGTAGACAGGTACCCCTCAGGCAGCGGAAGATATCCCTTACCCAGTGGTGATCGCTACCCAGTTGACGGCGGACGATACCCACTCTACGACTATCCCACTACTAACGACATCGGAAGATATCCAGTAGACAGATATCCTGTTAGCCGATACCCCATCGACGTTTACCCGGAAAGATATCCACAAGACAGATATCCACAAGACAGATATCCACAAGACAGATATCCAGAAAGATACCCTGTTCGAGGCAGTGGGCGATTCCCGTCCAGACCGGGGTGGACGCCAAGCCGCTATCCTGAAAGATTCGATCAGGACCGATACCCTGGAACTAACGATTGGGGACGGTACCCGTTCAGTAGGTACCCGGTTGGGGTGAACCGAGACCCGTTACCTCTGGGCGGTGACCGGTACCCGGATATGTATAACAAATATCCGCCGACCGGATCATCATATCCCGGTGAGCACATGACGATATTGTTTACATGTGTAGTTAGAAGAAATAATATGAATATTGTTCGTGATAACATGAGTGAGGGTTTTTACAGCAGGCTACGGACGTGGTGGCTATTACGGACCAGACTATGCAGGGCCTGAGCGCTTCCCGGACAGAGGGGTTCGACCTGGTACAGACAGGTAAACAAAGGCAAAACAGAGTGCGTTCGTATTTGTATTTGGTAAAAAAATATCGTGTTTTTTTTTATTCTTTGATCAGATATCCGGTGGAGCCCAGGCCAACTTTCGGCATAAGACGACCTATTGAGAGGCCTAATGGATACCGCGGAACCTATCCTCCATCTGGACCTGTAGAACGGCCCATAAGTATGAAAAATTAATAATAAAAGTGCCCACTATAGTTCTATGAATGAATTATACTAAATTGTGTTTTCTTTTTAGGTGGACCTGTATATGGTGGCGGTGGACCTTCATATGGCGGAGGACCTGTATATGAGCCTGATGGTCCAATAGGACCAGTCGGACCACCAATTAACGGTCTCGGCGGTCCCATAAATGGACCTATTGGTGGTCCAATTGGTGGCCCAATCGGGGGACCAATTGGAGGTCCAATTGCTGGTAATGGAATAGGCGGGCCTCTTGGCAGGCCTACAGTAGGACAAAGACCATGGCAAGGATCGCGATGTGAAGACGACAGCTTCAGACAAGTAGGCAGACAGCGAATGCAAAGGCGATACGTTCGTCGATTCACTACTGCTCAATCCTTGGCGCATTGCCAACGCGAATGCATAGAGGCTAGAGACTTCATCTGCCGGTCGTTCAACTATCGGTAACTGAACTAAACAAGTCGTGATGTAACCATGCTAGATATAGCGACAGTATTACTGACCCGCATTTCGTTGACAGGGGCGTGGACGGCGCGTACGCAGGGGAACCTCGCGATAATTGTGAACTGAGCGATCGAGACACTCGGGAGTTGGACGCTGCTAATCCAGCGCATTTTGATAATACTGCCAACGAATATGATTTCTATGAACGAGCTCTTGGCAGGATGGCTGATGATTGCTTGGACGGTAAGATAAAAAAAATCGGTGAAGAAAAACATCGTGAGGAAACCAGCATTTCCTAGAACCAAAAATTCGAAGACATGTGACATCTACCAACCCGCACTGGGCCTGCGTGGTGGATTATGGCCTACTCCCTCTCATCGAGAGGAGACCTGTGTCCCAGCACTGCCCAGCAGTAGGAACACTAAAGGCTGATTATATTATGTAACTACTTAGCTCTAAAAAGAATGAAAAAAAAATTGCTATAAACTTCATGCCAAATCGGAGAATAACAGAAGCAAACCTAGGAGAGATTTTTAAGTAATTCTCGGTTGATTTTGTGTTTGTATGTTCCCAATTATGTTCTTCCAGTATCACAAGTATGCAATGAAGATGGCATGGAATTCACTCTTCGGCTCCCTGAAGGATTCTACGGTCGCATGTATACTTACGGCTTTTATGATCGTTGCTTCTTCCGCGGAAACGGCGGAGCAGTCAATGTACTGCGTATCACAGGAGCTCACGGTTATCCTGAATGTGGGACACAACGGGTTTGTATAATTATAATTTCTTCATCTCATCATTACTGGTTTGAAGTACACTGAACGAGTTTTAATCTAGGGTCTAGGGGTGTTTGGGGGGTACTTAGGTACAACCCAGCTGTGTATCCCGTTTAATAGCAAACGACATAGCGGCAGGCCCACACAGAGATGGCGGGATGACCTGGACTCCTTTAATAAAGATTGGTCCTTGGCAGTTCTGGACAGAGAGAGGTGGCAAGAGAGTGGAAAGGCTCAGCAGTGGGACATTAATGGCTAATTTTTTTTTTTTTTTTTTGGAAATCCGTATAATTTGGTTTCGGTAACCTTTTCATTTTCATAACAATCCATGAAGGTCAACTTGGAGTAACACGGTAATATAAATATTTCATGAAAATCTGCATTTAGATATGACTCATTTCTTTGACGATCATGATTTATAGTTTGGAAAAACATGTGAAATATTACTCTTAAATCTGAAATATTAAAAAAATATATGTTTTTCAGTACGGAGACACAATGACGAACATCGTAGTGGTTCAATTTAGTGACAACGTGCAAACTTCTCGCGACAAACGGTTCAACCTGACCTGCCTGTTCAGGGGCCCCGCAGAGGCTGTAGTTACGTCCAATTACATCGGCGCCGGGTGAGGACTGTGTTATCAATAACCAATTTGTGTCTACTTGATAATTAAGGCTACTGTTTTTTAGTTCCACTAATGATTCAATGGAGAGGCGTTTGATTAGCATCATTAGAGCGTTTAACTAAAGTGCCTGCCCAAGATATTTTCGGAAAACTTTAAATCAAATGGACACAAATCATTAAAATTAACATTATAACAGATTTTGTGTGTTTTCATGAGTTCGCTTCTGAAATTTTCCTTTACATATTGCATTAGTTTACATAATTGTTTATTTCAGGGTGTTTCGTAAACATATTTTATTTATATTTTGCTGAAACATTTTGTTTTAATGGTGGTGTATTTTGGGAGTTGTAGAATCATTATTAGTTCTGGGTGTTCCGAAGCGATGTGTTTTTGTTTTTGCCAGATTTTCCTTTATGTTGTTGTTACTGGAATTACTGGAATGTAGACATTAACAGTATGGTTTATTTAGTTAGCTGAATGTTGGTTTTGAGTGCTGTTATCACTAACAGCTACTAACGACCGACTTTGAATGAATCTGTCTATTTATTCAACTCTTTGTGATTACTTTTCGCTACTTTTTTGTTGATAAATTCATTCAAAGTCAGTAACAACTACTAAGAGAGTTTATCTTCGAATCTAACCGTAGTCTCGGGTATGATTTATTCGACAGGTCTGGCAGCCCAATACCCATCGAATACCTGCCTGAAGAGAGCTCATTGAACTCAAAGGTTCGTCTGATGATACTGTACCAAGGCAGACCGACCACTACCATAGCTGTTGGAGATCCCCTTACGTTTAGACTGGAAGCTCAAGACGGATACAATTACGCAACGGACATATTTGCTACGAATGTGATCGCTAGAGATCCTTATTCGGGAAGATCGGTGCAGCTGATTGATCGAGTTGGGTAAGTGGATCACCTTTTATGGTTTTCTC
This sequence comes from Apamea sordens, assembly GCA_945859715.1. NCBI lineage: Eukaryota > Metazoa > Arthropoda > Insecta > Lepidoptera > Noctuidae > Apamea > Apamea sordens. The sequence goes on from OX244002.1 coordinate 8,829,362, forward strand.
TGTTTTTGTTTTATCCAGTGTTTACTTTGGGGAAATGAATGTATCATACAGTTCTTGTAGTGTCCATTACATGTTCTTTTATTCATCTTTACTGAGAACTCTATGCTCCATATTTTAGACAGTACGTAGTTAAATCACTCGCGTTCATAGATCTAGCCAGAAGGTGATATCGCTTTCCTGTTTTCCAGATGCCCTGTCGATCCCGACGTGTTCCCTGAATTAGACAAAGGCCGTAACGGAGATTCTCTGGAAGCAAGATTCAACGCTTTTAAAATACCAGAATCTAACTTCTTAGTTTTTGAGGCTACTGTGCGTACGTGCCGAGATGGATGCCAGCCGGTTAGTGCAAGTTTTCTTATGTTATTAGATAATGACCCCACCAAAAGTGGGCCAGTCACCGCCACTGCAGGGTTTATGCAATACCAGAATCGTTGTAGATGAGTTGCTAATGTTGCAATGTCAGAGACGAAGCTGAGATGTCTCATCTACCTATAATTCGGTAGTTCAGCAATTACTATCCCTGCCGCAATCTTTCGGCAGGGATTAGGAGCCGAACTACGGAAGGCTGCTTGGCGGCAGGAACAGGTAATGGGGTTGTAGTATACTTCCCGGGTAAGCTCCATCACAAAGAGATCTATTAAAAACACAAATTCAGTACATCGAGATAATCGTGGGACGAAGTAATACGACAGTGAACGAAGCAGATGTGTAAATGTATATATAGTTAGGTACTTATCATCTTTTATTAAGAGTTTGCCGATAATTGACTCAATAGGACATGGGGCGCAGTAACAACTCTTTATTAGAACAATTTGTTCCAATAAAGGGCTCTTGTAAGGTAAGTATCGAACGAGCTAAGTGTATATATTTATCTGAAAAAAGAATTCTGTTAGTTTACAAATTGCATTGTCTGGCCATCAAAACTGCTCTGGCAGGGTCGGCAAGTTTACTAAACGATACCACATATGCTTCCATAATATCATTGTTGGGACTCGATAACAGGCAGTCTACGACTCTCTCCGTTGAATCATTACCAATAAAGCCATAACAACACTGTTATGTAACAAAATATGTGAAAACCAATTACCTGATTAGATGTGTCATGTACAGACGCCAGCACATCAAGCTACTACAATCTGTCAAATTTCTTTAATAGATTTTCAACCCTATCGCTAAAGCATTAAGGTTCAAGGTTGATTGGAAAAATTTGACAGTTTCGAGTAGCTTGACCTGCTGGCGTCTGTACATTATTATCTTAAATAACATACTTATAACAGTCTGCAACAACGATTACAATTACGTCAATGCATGTAAAAAAATACGCTTTATCAGGCTCCATCCAGTTACCGAGGTTATCGCGTCTTAAGATAACTATATCCTAAGATGGGGTCATGCATAAAATAGATGCTGTTTATGCAATTTAGCTGCTTCGTCTATACGATCTCCTGACCTTGCTTATCTAGTATCACGTGAATAACAAATGGCATAGTGCGTTCGTTTTTCAATAGATAGGGTATTAGCTAATATCCAAGATATGTAATGGTAACTGGGAGATTACCGCTGTAAGCTGCGTGGAAGTTTGAAGCGATCTATGATAGGAAAGCGCGAAAACCCTAACGGAAGGTTTAACCAAGAAGAGTATAGTTCGAATGAATAAGTACCTAGTGAATCATCATGTTATAAAAAGAAGTCGGTTAAAAAAACGTTTTTGCAAAAAAAAAATCAACCGACTTTTAAGTTGTAATTTTTACCAGTAATTTTGGTTTAAAAACCAAACTACTAAACCGTGATGAAATTTCTATGGGACCATTTGAGAAGTATACCCTTTCCAACAAAAAAAGAATTTTTCAAATCGGTTGGCAAGCGACGCAGTTTTGCGCGAAGAAACATAATTTTTTTTTTTTAAATACAAACATCTGAATTGTTAACCTCCTCCTTTTTTAGAAGTCGGTTAAAAAGCTTGTTAAGTTTATATATCATCATCTTATCTGCTTACTGCGGATGATAAGGGAAACCGATTACGGGGCTAGATAATCCATAACATTCTAGATTTCTAGTACTATATGTAGGAAGTCGTGAATTGTGCGATGGATCTACATACACTACCTATTGTAACTGATCAACTGTGAAACTGTGATGCTATCATAATGATTAATGTACTTATCTACATATTTCATATTCCCACGAAAAAAACCACCACATTAGGCATTCTTCCATGAAATTGTCCACCTAGTCCACCAATATCCTATTTTGTCAAATTACAGAAGCGAAAATGTTTGTACGTAGGTAAAAGTGTGTTCAGTTTGAGAAATTGATTGGTTTAGACAAGATTTTATTGAAACAGTGTTTTATTTTGTAATGACGATTTTTTTTTATTTCCAGGCTTACTGTCCAAGCCACACAGGACGATCAGAGCCTTCCTTTGGCAGGCGTCGTAGGGACGTCAACTCCACAATTGGAGCAGAAGGCAATGACACAGCCGAAGCTAAATCTGACGACGGCAATGACACTAAGACAGAGAAACCGGACGAGAAGAATGCAGGGACTGTGTACAAAGTGTCATATGAAGAGGCCAAGGTGGACAAATATTTAAAGGACGATGTCGAGACCCCTAGTCATGTGCGGAAGATGATTGAGGTAAGGAGCTAGATTTTTTGCTTAGTAATTTATCATTACTTTTTAGTTGCTTAGCTATTTTTATCATTTATTGTTCAACTAGGGCTAGATTACATGGCACAAGCATGAATTTTCTTAATCTAGTTATTAGTGGGTGCCGTAATGTTTCCTAGATAGGTTACAAAATAAACTGTGTTTAGGAGAAGCAGTTCCGATCCCCGGTTATGGGGACAAAGAACAGTGCTACAAGAGGTAAAGGAATTGATGGGAGTCTTGTCAATTTTGGACTTGATGCTTTGCACATAAAAATCTGTTATAGGTTATTAAAACCTACTCAGTTGCGATAACAGCGATTGAAGTACCTATGTAGGTACGATGTTATTATTCACCTATAAAACAAAAATACTAAAATTAATATTAGAACTAACTTATCAGCTTTATCTGTTGTTCCATCAGCTAATAGTAGGTGACGACTAACGAACTTTTATCTACCTACTTAGGTAACTTTTAACTTAGTTGCTACACAAGATACAAGCCTCTCAGTGACGATTGCTACCAAACTACGTAGCATAGCCACCCATTAGCATTATTGATAAGTCGCTCTGCTGTTGCTAATTAACAATAGCATAGCAACCAAACCTTGAAGGTACGTATTTTTTGTACCCGCGTCATAAAAAGCACCTGGAAACAAAAACTAGCAGCGGTAAATTCTGATGTCACAAAAAAAAAACAAGGAATTATTAAGTTGGGAAATAATTCAAACAATGTTAGGTACCTACACAAAAAAAAACTGATTGCTTGACGTTGCCGCGTTGTACCCTACGTCCTAGAGGTGACATTTAAAACACAGATAGGGTATCTTAGTAATAAGTCTCTCTCAGCGAAGTCTCTCTTGCTCAGGAGCTTTTATATAAACTTGAGCGTTTGCAAAATATCTGTATTCGTTTTGTTCTTAACCTTAAAAAGTTTGATCCTGTCTCCAACTTTCGTAAGATAGGTATGTACTCAAGGTGGCTCCCCATTCGACTTCGCAGGAACTCTCGGATATTATGTCTGCTATTCAACCTCCTTCACAATCCTAAAACACCATCCTATCTGCGGGAGCGTTTTTCCTACGCCCGTCCTTCAGATGCACCTTGCAGGTCGCATCTTAAAAACCTTCTCAAGTCCCCTCCCCACTCCACCGACTTCTACTCCTACTCCTTCACAGTGCACGCGGTGCGATTGTGGAATTCACTACCGCCTGACATTAGGGACTGCCAAACTATTGCAGTTTTTAAAAGAAGAGTGAAAGAACACTATCTTACCACTTCATCATAGTTGTGTACTTATATATTTATTATTTTGAGTAAATAGATATAATTATATTATCATTCTAGTACTATTTATTTTAGAAGTATTTATGTATGTATGTTAGTATACCTACATATTCTCGTAGTTTTTGTTTAGTTTTTAAGTGAATTGTTTTTTGATTCTATGTATTATTTTTGGTCTCCTTTGCTCTATCACACGCTGTCTACATCTCTGTATCTATTGTCCTATCTCAGGTATGCTGGAAGAGATTTCTTATGAAATAATCATCACCTGTGTAACTATTTTTTATGATCTGTTTTTCATTGTCTGTTTATCTATACTTATAATCTAAAGTACTTATAATAAGAATGTAAAAAAGTTGTGTCTGTACATTGAATATATTTAAAAAAGAATAATTGAGGGGGGTTAAGAAACAGTAACAGAACACGAATCTAATAAAAAAAGTCTGTCTGTTTGTCTGTTTGTACACGCTAATCTCCGGAACTACTGGACGGATTTGAATGAAACTTTTTTTATTAACTAGCTACTAAACCTGGGCAACATATAGGCTAATTGATTTTGGAAACTGGAATACCTGATGCAGAACCGCAACAGACCAGCTAAACTATAAGAGTTACATAAATGGTGCCTTAGAAAAAAATGTTGTGTCTGATGAGCATTTTCTGCTGAGAGAATAAAATTGAAGATCCGGAACACCTGATGTGGAACTCTTAGAGCACAGCTAAACTATAATATATATAGGTTTGACATCTTAGCAAAAGTTATTCAGTCTGATGAGCATTTTCTGCTGCGAGAATAAAACTCGAAGATCGGAACATCTGATGTGGAACTCTAAGAGCACAGCTAAACCATAACATATATAGGAATGACATCTTTGCAAAAGTTGTTCAGTCTGATGAGTATTTTCTGCTGGGAGAATAAAATTCGAATAGTAATGTTAACTAATTGATATTAATTTCGCTTCATAATTTCGGAATGAAAATAATTCTACCTTTTTATTTTAATGGAGTTATAAAGATTGAAACATCTGATGTGGAACTCGGAGAGCACAGCTAAACTATGGCATAGCAGACATGACATTTTAACAAAATTTGTTTGTTCTGAATTAAATTAACATAAGCTGGGAGTACCTCCACGTGGCAGTAATAGTTTGGGACTTCTTTTCGATGACGATGGTAAGTCATTGAAAACTTGGCTTCACTGGCTAAATCTCCCATTTATATATATATAATAGATATGCCTTCGGGCTTATGTTATTTGAGTGTTTAATTTCCTTTTCCATTTATCTTCGAGACACGGTCTACCCGGTAACGCAGGGGAGCAGTCACTTAGATCTTAATTGCAAAGTTATTAAAGTACATTAATAACCATAACCATGCTACGAAAGAGGTCAAATCTTTCGCAATGTTTGAAAGGAGCTAAAAGATTGAAGATCATTAGATCCCAAGAATCGAATGAAGAACGCCAGGCAAGACTTGATGCTGTTCGACAACATCAGGCTGTTTCTCGCCCCGCGGAAACTTCTTCGGATCGTGAAGCACGACTTAGCGCTGATCGTGAGCGTCATGCATCGTCTCGCGTTTCTGACACTTACACACAAAGAGGATCACGCCTGCGTACTCAGCGTATTCTCACGTCGACTTCTAGGTCTTTAGAGACCAGTGACGAACGTGAAGTGCGACTGGCCGCTGATCGTGATCGCCATGCATTGTCTCTCGAATCAGAAACGTTCACAGAAACAGCATCACGCTTGAGTTCTCAGCGCATTCGCACGTTGACTTTTAGATCTCTGGACACCAGTGAAAAACGTGATGTGCGGTTTACGGCTGATCGTGATCGTCATGCATTGTCTCGCGAGTCGGAAACATTCACGGAAAGCGAATCACGCTTGAGTTCCCAGCGTATCCGCACATCCACTTATAGGTATCTAGAAACCAGTGAAGAAGGTGATGCGCTGCTTACGGCTGATCGTGATCGTCATGCATTGTCTCGCGAGTCGGAAACATTCACGGAAAGCGAATCACGCTTGAGTTCCAGTTCCCAGCGTATCCGCACATCCACTTATAGGTATCTAGAAACCAGTGAAGAAGGTGATGCGCTACTTACGGCTGATCGTGATCGTCAGGCGTTGACTCGCGAGTGAAGACAGACACTGAAAGTTGCTGGTGTTGATTTGAGAACCGGTTGTTTTTCTCATGGCCAACTTTATGTTGCTTTCTCAAGGGTTAGCAACGCTTCCGGGCTTTATATTCTGGCACCCGACGGAAAAACCAATTATATAGTTTATAAAGAATTTTTTTAGAATAGTAATGTTAACTAATTGATATTAATTTCGCTTCATAATTTCGGAATGAAAATAATTCTACCTTTTTATTTTAATGGAGTTATAACCTACCCAGTCTACAACACTTAATCTAAGTTATACCAAACTTAATCGAAATCCTTCATCGGTTTTGACTGATTTATTGGCTGACATACCAACGCACAGTTCAAACACTTGCTGAAATTCCTATCGGAACGAGAAAGGGACTGGATCCGCGTACGAAGTCGCGGGCAGAAGCTAGTATAATATATGTGTGTACATAAATGGTAAAATAAAATAAGTTTTAGTAGGTTTGACCTCCGTATTTGTCAAAGTCGGGACTATAACCTCGCAACTTTGATCAATACTATTTTTGCTATTTTGGAATGTGCCATATACGTAGTACAGGAGGGGGAGCGGGAGGGGAGATCAGTTGGAGATCCCTGGTTTATGAAACTGACAACAGCAAAGTGGTCAATATGTGGCCATGTGGAATCATGACTTGCCACGAGCTCATACCATTAGAAATTCCAAGATTCAACAAAATCAAATAAGTAAGACATGTATTTTTTCCCCAGGTATTTGACAACCGCAACGAGCTGCTCGAAGAGAACGGCGAGAGTGACTCTTCGCCCGTGGTCTCCGCCGCCGGCATCTGTATACCTCCGTATCACTACAGGGCTTTACTAGTGGCCCTTTGTGTCCTGCTGTCATTGTTACTAGCCATGCTAACTGCTGCCTTGTATATCTATAGGTATGTAACAAGAAAAAGAAGTTACGTTCCTACACCAGTTAGTAGACGAATGCGTGCTGAGTCTGCGAGGTAGGATACTGCCTTAGCCGTTGCAAGGACCTAAAGTTCAAAGTTTATGGGCTGGTGGGTTTATATGATGATATATATAGGATACCTAAGTAGGTGCGACTTTGATTATGACTGGGCTGAAATTGGTGGAAGTCACAGACTCCGACCGACAGGGCCCTAATTCACTAGTTTGCGTGATTAGCTAAGGAATTAACGTGGTCAACGTTAATTCCTTAGCTAATCACGCAAACCTCGCGTTCATCGCGCGGTTTCGTTCATTTTATCATAGAGAGAATCCGGTCCCTTAATTGTCTTCGAAGAACGCAGATATTTGTTGCTTACGTTGATCGAATCAATAACACAAATCAACGCAGAAAGCCATTTCAACAATGTGAATAATGTGATCATCGGACCAATAATGAATTAGTGAAGTGCGACCTTGATCCTAATGAAAACAATGAATTATATCAAAATGATAAGGAATTGCTTGCACCCACTTATCAAGTCAAGATATACATAACAACATCGTTACTGACAATTAGCTCACATAATTAAGAACCTCTTCCGTTTACATTACAAGGTTTTCTCAACTGATTCACTTACCTAACAAAATGCAATGCGACGCATACTCGTAACATTATACCGGCGGCTATTTATAAATTATATATTTGACACGTTCACATGCAGGAGACACGTGCTCCGTCCGTGTGGCTTTATTGTTTATTTTAATTAATTTATTATAAGTGTTTACTTACTAGCTGAGAGTTCGAACCCTGACAGGCGCTTTACTTTGTGTTAATGTAAATGATGTCATCACCACAGACTGCTCTCAAAGCGGAAGGAAAACATCGTGAGGAAACCGGCATGTCCTAGAACCAAAAAATCGAAGACAGATGACATCTACCAACTCGCACTGAGCCCGCGTGGTGGATTACAGCCCCCTCTCATAGAAAGGAGGTCTGTGTCCCAGCAGCCGGAACATTGTAGGATGATTATGTATTATGAGTGTTTACAATGGGTGTTTACCTTTAAGTGTACATTGAAGTTACTGTTTGCGGAGCAATGTTTACCAGTGTTATTGAGCAGCAACTGATAACAAAAAGTTTAAGAGTAGACTGACTCGTTTGCCTAGTGGCCGTAAGAGCTACTGCTGAGCCTGAGGATTGATTCTCAGGTCCGGCAAAGTGTCATTAGGTGTTTCCATTAGGAATTTATCAGTAGCAGTCCCGGAGTCTGCATCTGTACTTGGTTGATGGCAATACGCTCACCCCCTATTACAGGGACCTGGCGAAATGTGAGTGTACTATGTAGGTACCTAGTTACATAGCCGAGCCCTTCGGGGAATACAGCCGTGATGTTATGTTGTTACTAAAAGTTATAGAAAATTATCATGTTGCAAAATGGTGCTCTTCAAAAATTTCGCTGTGGATGCACTTTTTTTATATCTTTATAGTAAACAGTCGGTGGGTGGGTGCTTACAGTTTTAAATTGAAGTAAGGTTGTTTTATTCGTCTTAGGAATACGTAAATATAGACCTACTTTTCGTGTCTTCAGTAAAATGATGCCTAATGCTTAATTTATAAACACTCAAGAATTCTAAGTATAGAAAAGCACTCCAAGAACATGGACACGCGTATTATTAATAATAACAAACCATCCTTGTTAGTAAACAACTAATTGACCTACATTAAACTTTTCCTTATCCAGGCGTTATTGGCGGGTACTGCGCAAGAACATCCAGGCATCGTCGCCTGCGCCGGCACTTCGGCCAGTGACCCCGGGACCCAGGCCTACGAGACCATCGCTCTTCTCCGCCTCGCATCTGCACAAACCCTTCTCTTTGAGGTAATAATTGTTTGATCCTATGGTTAGAAAGAAGACCAGAACAAATGGACGTAGCTAACCAAATACTAGAGTACAGCTAGGTACCTACCTACAACGATACGCAGAGGGTCTTGGCTAGATAACGGTAAATCGCTAAAGCAGGTTTTAGTAAAAATCTTGCTATTTCAGATCAAACAAAATAACAACAATGATGAACTTTAGTAAGTATTTTATTTAGGCTGCAGACGGATTTATTGTTCAACAATGCATTTCCTGGTCACTTCACCCATATTCTAACAAGTAGGTAACTTCGAAAGTTCCTCCACCTCGTCTCCTTACTCGACATAGGTCATGCGGGTAATGGCAGAGCAGATAGGGTATGATAACATAGGCAGTTTTTTTACAAAAATATGGCAAAAAATATCGATGTTACGCGATGTTACTCGTATCGATGTGTATACGCGACTGGCATGCTGGTGACTTTCTAACAGACGCCTGCGATTTCATTATTAGCGCATATTCATTCCGACATCTGAAATGGCTGAACAGTAGTGCGATTCTGTAACCATCTCATCGTGAAAACTTAGGTGAAGTGAGCGTGGAGTGAGCTGTCATTCCAAATAATGCTAGGGATTGACACTACTGACTACTCACATCAAGCTCACTTCACTTGAGTTTTCACGGTAAGATTTTTACAGAATCGACCGGCTGAACTTCACTCACCTAATACCAGCCTTGGGTCAGGCACATTTTTTCCAAACAACTCAGTATTTTTTGGTCCAAAAAAACGAGATACAAACTACCCTCCTACCGCTTGGATGCCGTGTTTGAGAGATACATAGATTTCACAAGAGAGAGAGATATATTTGTTTACTGAATATGAAGATGAATTATATTAAATGAATAAGAAGTGGCCACTCTGGTGCGTAGGTGGTGATTATCTTGTAGCCAAAGGTCAGAAGATTTGTCAATCGAAAATTAAAATTGCGATAAAAAGTGCAAATATAAACGTCCGATGAGGGCGTAAGTATAATAATATTATGTTGACGGAAAAAGTCGTAGATCACATGATTCACCAGCTAAAAATTCCTTGCAATTGCGAATTCCTGGGATGCCAATTAAGTTCACTGAACTGATTATTCTCCAATTATCTCTGTTTCAGCGGATTAGGAAGAACATTTGCCGAAGTAGGCGAAGAAGCGGGATCTTCCGGACGCCTAGCAAGTGCCTTCGATGACGGTAGCGAGCCAATCTATACGGACCCTTCTCTGTTCGAGCGCTCCCGGTCTCTTCGCTCCCTCCATTCTCTGGACATGAAGCCCGACAGACGTGACCACCGCGCGTAACTTCGACAAGTCAACGCAATAACGCATCGTTTTATATTATAATATCTAACTCGAAAATTAATAATAAACATTTTTTAAATGTAGGTACAATTATCTCATCTTGCAACAGTCATGCAATTTTTATTATACTTAATGCCATAAATGCTCAGTCTTATTCCGTCCAATAATATGATCATTAAAGAACAATAATTTGTTTTTTAACATTTTTTATATGTATTAATTTGAAACTTACTGTAAGTTGCTACTAATAAATATTTTACAGTGCTTGTTTGTTTAATTTAATCCCTTTTAGGTACCTAGTCAATGAAAGAAAACACTATGCTAGGTTGATAATTTAGTACCTATGTTTAGTTGTTTTAGGTAGGTAATACAATATAATAGTTTGTTAATTAGTTGTTATAAGTAATATAATATCTAGGTAAATACAATCTGTAACGATCCGTAACGATGTACACTAATCCGTTTGCTCGTGTAGTCGTGTATTCTCTCTTCCTATTTCGAACTTAAAAACGAATCCTTATGAATCATCTATCTTCTACACGGATTTGGTTTGATAAAATAATAAAAAAAAACGAACCGAACCTAACCAATTGCCGAACGGAACCTAACCCACTACCGAACCGAACTTAACTGAATGCCGAACCTTTTTTTTTTTTTTTTTTTTCTCGCTGAGAAATGCTTTATGCATCCCCGTCCCGCGGGGGACCGAGACGGGGTATTGTGGGACTCCCTGTCGGAAAGGACAGTATACCCACTAAAACTCAGCGGTGTTCCTACAAACGCCGTAATGGGAGGGCTATGGGAAATCAATACTTCCACGGCCCTCCCGGCGCACGCCCGCCAAGATGGTATGGCGGGCCCCGCATGCCCCCCAGGTTGGGGGGCTACGGGAATGGCCGGGAACACCTGGCCATTCCCGTCCCACAAGGTGGAGGCCTGTGCAAAACAGGCAACGGAGCCCCCGCACCCGTTGCCTGCTGGCCTCCACGCCCGCCTAAGAGGCAGGCCCCGCATGCCCCCCCGCGTTGGGGGAGCTACGGCCGCAGAGGATAGGGAGAGCGGCAACGAAACACCGACACTCCTCTTCCCCTGCGGCCCCGCCGCGTCCGCCATCTCACGGTGGCGGCCCCGTCAAGGCCGCGGAAGGAAGGGAGAACCCCTCCCGCCGCGGCCTCTGTCCTCAGCCGCAATGTCTCCCTCACGGGGGACATCGCGGCCCGCCTCAGGTAGGTCACGATGTCGCGCAAGCGGCACCGCAACCTACCCGTGGGCCGCTACGTCCCGGGCTAAACCGCACAGCCCGGACGAGCGGCCCCCGCTGGGGTTCCTCTTAGCTTCACCGTGGCCCAGCTCGCCACGGCTACTGAGCCCCCCCGCCTCGACAATGCGGGAACCCACCGGGGGGGAACTGAATGCCGAACCTAACCTAACTTATACCTACTTTTGAAGAATCATGGTATCATGGTTCACGAAAGGCTATGCTTTGCATGCATTGCTATGCTGTGCATGTTATGCTATACCTGCTATATTATGCCTTGCCTAACCTAACGTAACCTAATGCCGAAACGAATCTAACCGAATGCCCCGTTTTGAATTATCCACTCGCTAAAGTTGGCGCCCTGGCACGGGCCCCGGCTTGTCTCCCCTAGATCTGGGGCTGCTGTTAGCATCAGCAATCAGCGATTTAATCGCTTTTAGCTCGATACGACGACGTTTTATCTCTCCGCTCCAGCTTCGAAGTTATCGCTAAAACTTGTGATTTTGCTATCGCTACCGAACGCAGAGTCGCTAAGATGCGGTTGCTGTGTTCCTACTCGCCGATACTAAAAGCAGCATGTCTGCTTAAAACCTAAATGACTTCAACTTTTATGGAAACACTTATTTTTATGTTTGTGTACAAAAAGGGCCCCATTACGACGTCGTAGTAGACTATCTATCTGTCATCTACTTCGGTTTATTATTCTGTTAAAACCGCCAGCTCACGAACTCCAGCTTTGGTTGGGCCACTAAATATTATGCCGTCAACTTATAAAATACTCGCCGAGGTTGCATGGAATCGCGTTGCAGGCTAATGTCGCTACAGTACCTAACTATTAAATAACGAAGTCGACAGTGTATTCAAGTGAAAGAATAGATGTGTCGGTGCCGGTCGCTATCTGCGACGATATAGGTAAAATATTAACACAATGTGAAAGCATTTAGTAGTTACTAAACCTATGAGATTATCTGTCCGCCGATATTGTCTATGTCGTTATTAGCCAATGTGCTCTGTTGTAACAATCAACTAATCTTATTAATGAAACACATAGAAATATTAATCAGTAATAACAGTAATGAAAGAAAACATTATGCAAGGATGGTTACTCTGGTTTATTATTAATATTGATAGTACTTAAATAAAGTCAATGTTTACATATGATAAGGTGCTGGTGTTGGTACACTCATGAGTGGAGAGTCCAAATATTCCATTTCACTAGTGCTAGGCACTGGTTCTGTCTGAGTAGTCATCTTTTGTTGTAACGTCTCATACAACTTATGCACAGATTCATTGTGCTGTGTGCCAGGCTGAAGAGCTTTCATGAGTGTCTGTATTCTTGTCTCTGGCAGTTTAGGATGGATGTACCACAACAATTTTAGTAAATGTCTTGTGACATTATCCTTAGACAGTCCAGCAAAAAAGAATTCATCAAATAACACAGTACTGAAGTCCTCGCCTTGGAACTCATCAGGTAGTTGTACTAATAAGGCCACAAGTGCATGTAAGAAGGGGTCTTCATAAGCCCTGCCATCTTTGCAACTACCCAGGATGCTTAGAATACGCAGTAGAGCTCCCCTGTCGCGAAATTTAGCTGCATGTAGTGTGTAGTACATTGCTAGGACACCACATACTGAACTTTCTCTCATATAAGCTTCACATGCATCGGGAGGTGGGCCTGAATGTTCAATAGTAGTAATAGCGGATTCCCTCTCATCTGGAGGTAGCTTATTATGCAGAGCTCTGACTTGGTCATCAACCATCAATGACATTAGGGCTGGTAAATATTTAGTAACAACTTGACTGTCAAGCTTAGGCTCTTTAAACTCCTGAGAATCAATCATCACCCAGGCACTCAAGCCTAATGCCAACATTCTTAACAAAAGTATCAATATTGTATTATCTCTTGGAAGTCCTTCAGTGTTTATTAAGTGTTGTAATATTTTAATTGCTGATGTTGCTAAAAAGTTAATTGCATATGGGTCACAAAGTGTCATAGACAGGTCACCCAGAACTTGTTCCTGTCCTCTTTTAATACTGTCCAAGAATCCTTGTAGTTCTCTTGACCTCTTTATATCTACATTTCTCTCTCTAATACATGCATCTAAGCACCATGTGAACTTGTGGCAAGGATCTACAGATATAATATCTTGAACTTCCAAGTCATGCAATGCCATCAATAGCTCGGCTCTTAGTGTACAGTAGTGAACATTTCTGGTTCTTAGGAACAATGTACGTAGAAACTGTAAGACCATGTCATACAATTTGACACTATTGCCAATCATGTGGGCCAGTTTCTGTACAACAGCTCCTTGTCTCCTAACCTTAGGGGACGGGGAAAAAAATAAGTTAGTCAGGTTCTCGTGATCAAATAATACATTTTCCTTCTCTCTGATATATTGACTGAGAAGTGGTGATACTTCATCACCAAAAAGAGATTGGTTGTCTTGCCATATTTGCCTCTTTACTTCTGTGTCAGTATCATTATATAACTCACGATCTCTTACTAAAACTCTTAGGAATTTGTCATCAATATGAGGAGTGTTTTTCAGTATACTCATTATGACTGGCCTCAGGGCCTTAACTCTGACGACGGGAAAGCTCTTAGCAAGCAGTTCCTTTAGCTTCTTGTCGTGCTCTTTACCATCTTTTGAACCAAGTTCGTTGATGTGGGCAATCAGTTTATCTCTCAGTTCTTCCAAGACTGATGTATGAAAATCAAGCCGACGCACTCCATGAAGGTCGAGCAGAGGCAGCATAGGTCTCAGGGAAGGTAATAATATGCCATTTTCCAGTTGAAACTCTTCAATTGCTTTCAATGGATCCGTGCAACTCGTGAGTGCATCACGAAGATACGACTGTCCCGGAACGCTGACTTCTTCCAAGCCAGTGCCGGGCAGTTTACTAGATGAAGCCATGTTCTAAATTCCTGATAATATGCACTAAAACATTAAAAATTATCTTTTTTTCAATAATATCACATTGTTTGATAAACAGTTAGTGCAAACGACTTTTTTATCTGTGGACAAGTTTTTTATTTTTTTTTTCAGCTTGAACTCATGTCTTTTTACTTAATAATAATAATAATTCATTTATTTTCAGGTAAAGAACACCCATTAATTACACAACATAAATTAGTAGAAAACATATAAATTAAATAAAATAAATAAAAATCAAATAAGTGCACACACATCAAATCAAATAAAATGAAATCAATATAAATCAAATTAATATAAACAAAAGAAAATAACTTAAAAAATCAAAATAACTCGAATAAAATCAAATAAAATTAAAAACTAAGCGCTAAGCGCTAGGCGTATTGCGGTTGCGCGTGGCTCGGTTTCTATATCAGGAGGTAATTTTCAAAAGTGGTCAACGTAAATGCTTCTATTTACAGAGAAAACTGTTTTCTCTGTAAATAGAAACATTTACTTTATTTCTGTTATTGTTTAATAATCCTGAACTCCATAGTAATCAATAATTACCATCCAAAGCGTCACAACAGCGTACATCATGACGGCATACAAAAGTAAACTTTTCTCATTTGGCATGATAAAATGGATTTGACTGCTATTGAAAATAAATAAAATAAAATAAATAAAAATGTTTATTGAAGAAAAGCCTAAGTACATTAAAAGCAATGTTATAATTATAATTGAGTGGCTATGCTAAGCACAATACATTGAAACCCTGATCTCCAAACTAGGGAGATCAGGGTTTCAATGTATTGTGCTAAAATTACCTCCTGATATGGGATTCTAGCAGTGGCGGAGTAAACCTGTCATAGACCCGGGACGGTAAAACTAAATGAGGCTAGACCAGCCCAATTTGTAAAACAAAATGAGAAGACAGTAGGATAATGTAGGAGCAAGCGAAGTGAGCTTGACAGCTTTAGTACTCCGCACGGAAAAGTATATATTATCTTTTTTTTTTCATTTTTTTTTTTGACTGTGTTTTGACTTTTTGAGCATCATTGAGATAGGAAATAACATGGAGATGCCGCGTTATTCTATACATACATTTGCTTATACAAATATGAGTGAAATATGATTCAGAATTTGAAATATCGTTATGTCTCATTCTTTCTAGTGAGATAATCTCATTTGATAAAAGAGACAACTATATTTTAAGTTGTTGCTAATTATGGCAACATTTTGTCTTGACGTAGTGACAGTTGTAGGTAAGTGCCGTAGCAGCCATCTTGAGTTACGAGTTTCGTGGTAGTTTTGCTGTCAAATGGCTGTTTGTTTTTTGTATTAGTGAGATTTGCGAGAAAATTACGAGGATTTTACCTTTTAAAACTGCATGTAAATGTTGGAAAACAGAAGTTCAACATGCCTGTGTGTTGTATTGTGAAGTGTGGTGCAAGAAAGAATGAAAATCAACCTCAATTGTAGTTGCACAGGTTAGTAGCCGGTTTTCATGCATTAATACATACAATAATACACAATCGATGATACAATTGTAACGCGATCATGAATTTATGGCTAAAGTATTGATATTTGGGTTAATTTCCATATAACAGGCCTTTTATTTGTTAATTCATTCGTTTGTTTACAAACAGATGTCATAATGGAATAGTGTTGTACCGTTGCCGACTTACCGTAATAGTTTCCGAAACTAGTTCCTCCGCTGAAACGATATCAGTATATTCTGCGATGTTAACATAAATAATCTTGCGTCTTATTCGGTCCGAGTGACCTAGCTAGGTCCGGCCTGTGGTTCACACTTCACAGCACCAAAATCCATCGTGATCCAAACGTGATAACTAGTAAAACTCGTATATAGTATCGTTACTCGTTATAGTAACAACGAGATAACAGTTGTTCCTTGATTGACACAACCCTAGCAATGGCAGCCATTTTATGCGACAATATGAGTTGTAGGTATGCACCCTTTTTTTGTAGGTATTTCCAGTCCATACTTTTCTATGTCAATGTTGAGCATTCATACAGGGGGCTTACTACCAGCTCGAGAAGGGCAGAAATTGAACAGCACTGGCAGAACTGAGTTGAACTGCACTGGTTTTAATACTAAGTTAGTACTAAAACCAGTGGTGCCTGGTGCGGCACGCGGCATGTGGCTATGATCGATGCGTTCACATTTGTTTACGGCCATGGCTTTATTTGGCTGATTGCTGACGTTTTTGTTTTTATGCTTTGCCATAATATTATCAAACATTTTAAATAATCAACCAACTTTCAACTATTTATTAATAGTTGCAGATTGTAGAATTATTATCCGATACTTCGATCACTATTAGATCCGATGAGACAAATAAAATTGTCAATGTCAGTATGTCAGTGGCTACTGTCACTTCCACAGATGATGCCAGTTTTGTTATCAATGAAAACAACCTCAAATGATTAAAATTTAAGAAAATAGTTAATCCAAAATGGATAAACAAAAAACGTAAGTAAAACCAACTATTATTGTTTTCCAGAATATCGAATAATACATTGAAAAGTCTCTCCTGATTGACAACACATGAGTCTTTTATGAGCCTCATAACCGTGATTGCAGAGAACTGTTCACTATTATGATACGTGAATTACGTGAATACCTACCAGTATTCTTTACTTTTAATATTATTTCAGTTAAGTCACCTGTCTAGTACCCTAACATCCTAACTAAAACTCTTAATTGCAGGTTAATATGCGGAGATGTGAATGGAAACTTCAAAGCCTTGTTTTCCCGCGTTGAGTCAATAGTGAAGAAATCTGGACCTTTCGATGTCCTTCTTTGTGCGGGAAACTTCTTTGGAGATGATAATTCACAGCTGGATGCGTATAAAATGGGCACTCGGAAAGGTAAGACAACATAACACTGCACAACTTGAACACTAACATAACTTTGACATTGTCTTTCTCAACAATTGTATACCTTTGAATAAATTATGTTGTTACAGTGCCAGTAACTACTTACGTGTTTGGGCCATCTAAAAGTGAACATGTGCCTCTTTACTGTGAAGAAGGATCTGAGATCGTTCCAAATGTTATCTATATGGGTAAACATATATTTCTATTATATTCTTGAAGTATCTGTTAAAACTGTTTACAATTCAACAAATATTACAATTTATTTTCTATTTTATAGGGAAAAGAGGAATATTTACAACCAGCGCAGATGTTAAAATAGCTTACCTGACTGGTCTATCAAGGAGGGAGCTCGGGAAAGAGATTCCAATGTGTACATTTGAGCCGAGTGACTGCAGTGCGGTTCGGGATGCTTGTTTAAGAGGTCAGAGCGAGTACAGAGGGGTGGATCTGTTGATAACAACACTATGGCCTGCTGGAATACAGCAAGATGAAATTACAAAGGTATGTAATAATAATAATAATAATATCCCTGGACATTTCACACAGTGCCATCTAGTCCCAAGCTAAGCAACCTAATGCTTGTGTTATGGTAACAAGATGGCTGATAAACTACTTATATACATTTTTTTTTTTTTTTGTAAATACATACATATTATACATAGAAAAACACCCAGACTCATAAAAACAGAACAAACAACAACAACATTGTGTTTCTGTATTTTCTGTATTGTGCACAAGTTGAAGACAATGTGCTATATGTGCCACCCATTTTATGGAGACTTCAAGAATGTTTGCATGGATGTAAAAATATTGTGGCGGGATTTTATTGTGCACTGGATTTTCAAGACTGTCTTGAGCTAAGCATTGAAATTCCAACAGAGCACATCCCATTGTATTAAAAAAAAATGCACTGTTGGATTTTCAATTGTTGGCGTGTTGGAAATCCAGTGTGTTACCTACGCTTATCTTCTACTTGACTTGTATTTACTGAGCCTTAATTAATAACTTATTACTTTTCAACTGATACTTGTGATGATATTTTAAATATCTGTCTTTCCTCTTCAGGTAGATATAGCACAAGAGAACTTGTCAGACTTACTATCATGGCTTGCTATACATATAAAACCCAGATATCATGTTGTGCCATCTCCTGATAAACATTATGAAAGACAGCCTTACAGGTACAACTTACATTATTTGTTTTTCTATATTATGTCTTGTTTCACCATTTACCAACACTGCTTGTTGGACATCAGTGTTAATAACAAATTTAACAGAATTTAACAGACAGGGTTAATAAAAAATTTAACAGAACTCACTAAATAATTTGCCAGAAGAGTTATCTGACCCTTTCAGATAACTCTTCTGGCAGATTATTTAATGAGTTCTGTAAAGATTAATTATTCACTGGTCTCCAACAACCCTTAATTATTTATTTGAAGTTTTCTTGTCATCTTAAAAACCTAATTGAAAACTTTTTTCTTCAGAAACCTTACCACACATCAAGACTACAGAGAAGGTGCAACCAGATTCATAGCGTTAGCTCCTGTTGGTAATAAAGCTAAAGAGAAGTGGATCTACGCATGTTCCTTGCAACCAATCTCTAAGATGCGAGTCACAGATTTGTTGCAAGGCACAACAGATGAGACAATGTGTCCGTATGATCCGGAGCTGTTGAAGCAACATCAACCTGGCAAGGTTGTCAAGGTAGATAAATAAAATGTTCTTTTTTAACATCATCATAAATGGAGGGCTTTATTGAATCAGTCAAGCTTTGAAAGAGAAATAAAGCCAGACATCTCATCATACTTTTCATTGTCTTCAATAAAACACCAAATATCGTTATTTGTGTGTTGAGGTAAGTAGCCTAGAAATATAAGTGGATTAATCATAAGAGTAAGGTAGAAACAACAATATGATGGCCTGAAAACCCAATAAACATAAACTTATAAACTAGGAAGTATGTAGGTACCTATATACAACACTTTTACAATCAACTACACCTATGGCACTCCACTGCTGGATATAGGCCTCTCTCAGGCTCAGCCACAACACCCTGTCCCCCGCCTTTTTAAGGTCGTCGGTCCATCTAACTGGGGGATGTCCCACACTACGCTGGTCGATACGCGGTCTCCACTCCAGGACTCGTCTGCTCCACCAGCCATCAGTCCTCAGACAAACATGGCCAGCGCAATGCCACTTCAGCTTGCTGCAAGCTATGTCGGTAAATCCAGTTCTTTGCGGGATAGATTTATTTCTGATTTTATGTTTCAAAGAAACTCCGAGAATAGCCCGCTCCTTAGTGCGCTGAGTAACGTTTCGTAACGGACACGACGCACTGGTTCAAGACCTACCTTTGTCATCAAACATGCACATTCAACTTTTACTATAAATTAACTGTGAACTTTATTTTGCTTGAATTTGCAGAGCAACATGAAAAATACTAATGTAAGGACTAAACTGACACATTTATTTCTAAACGCTAATCTTGTTTCTGAATTTCAGTTCAGTGGCAATGGCCAGTACTTCTTCAACATGGACGGGCCAGAAGACGATCAAGGAAAGAGAAAAAGAAAAGGCAGAGATGACAACTCTGAGAGGAAGAAAAAAGAGTTTGACCCAGGTAGTTGTACCCTAACTTAAAAAGATAAATATTCAGCCACTTATTGATTATCTAGCTTTGTCTGCGGTTTCTCCCGTGTGATCGTCGGAAATTATTCCACGGGAACGTACTAGCGGGATAAAAAGTATCCTATGACCTAGCTCGGGCCATGGTCTACCTGTGCGCCAAATTTCATCGAAATCCGTTCAGCCATTAAGGCTTGAGAAGGTAACAGACAGACACAGTTACTTTCGCATTTATAATTATGAGTAGTTTAAAGTAGTAGGTATAATAGTAATAATTGGATTGTAACCGCATAGTGCTGATGATTAAATATTATTTTAAGTGTTTATTTCATTTTAACATTGTATGCTATTTAAATTAGTTAGTTTTAATCGGCAAAGATTTAAATCGCTAGTCCGATCGCCTCAAAAAATGGTCACGTTTTTGTTTTGTTGACAATGACATTTGAAGTACCAATTATACTACGGTCTCGCTCACCCATTCCAAAAATAGTATGTATCGTTCCATGCGCGATATGTTAGCTCACCCTTCTATTAAATTTATGGACACTTTCGAGCGACCTTAGCGCGCAGAGGGCGAATCCAACAATTTAAATATTTGGTACAGCACGATTCAAACTTGATGGCGGCTCTGAACATGAGGCGAGTCGCTGCGCAGTTACTAATTCACCTGTCAGCGGGGGTGAGGGGTGAGGTACTGCGCAGCGAGTAGCGCACTTCAGAGCCGCCATTTATCATTTATCATACATTAATAAATTGAACAGAGGACTCAGTATTTATACAGAATGTTATTTCCTATTTCAGAATCCTGCTGGTTCTGCCTGTCTTCCCCATCAGTGGAGAAGCATCTAGTAATAAGTGTCGGTACCCACTGCTACTTAGCATTAGCTAAGGGACCGTTGACTCCTTACCATGTTCTTATTCTACCCATCACACATCACCAAGCTAGCACAAGAGTGAGTTGAATATTTTATTATACTGTCTGCAAGTTATTTTATGTCATGGACTTATATAGGGTTAAATTAGCTAGCGAAACTCAGCAGGCTTGATTGATTTTGTTTTATTTTTGGGGCTAACGACAACATTGGGGGGTAGTTTTGTTACTTGCAGTTTGAGTTGACAAAATCTGTTTTATTTTGTTTTATCGTGTTTAGATATCGATACCAATCTTGTCTGTGAAGTTTACATAAAAATGGGACATTGTACAGACGCCAGCACATCAAACTACTACAATCTGTCAAATTTCTTTAATAGATTTTCAACTTTATCTCTAGAGAGTTAAGGTTCAAGGTTGATTGGGAAAATTTTACAGTTTCGGGTAGCTTGACCTGCTGGCGTCTGTACACTAACTGCGGTCGATGCCCGCGAAAAAAAACCATTAAATTAAATTTTGTTTTACTTTATCATATTTGGATATCGATACCCATGACGTCTGCGGAGTTTCGCTAGCTAATTTAATTTGACCCTTATTTACTTGACTAATATTAGTTTGTTGTGTTTGTTCAGTGATCGAGAAATATTTACCTTTTCTGGTAGGTACATTAAGGAGTGCTCTCTTTTTATTTTCATGCCTGTCTTGGCTCAGCGCCAAAGAGCGCAGAGCTTGCTGACATAACTTTAATATCAACGCCATAAAGTCAAGCAAGGCTGAGTGCACACTCTGGGACGCCACAAGATCAGTTTTATAGTTTTGCATCGTGTTCGTACGACTTTGCAGTTTATCACACTAACAATAAAATCTATTTTCCAATGTCTCCTTTACTAGGTGGTCCTCCTTGGTTTAGATTCACTTCTAATTTATATAATCTAAATCTAATTTATATGCTTTCAGTTACCTGAAGAAATAATAGACGAGATAAAGAAATTCAAGGAGGCTTTGAAGAAGCTCTATGGTTCAATGGATAAGTATGTTGTGTTCTTTGAACGCAACTATAAGACGTCACACATGCAGATACAGTGTGTGCCTGTGCCACGAGCTTGTGAGTCGCAGATTTTGGAGATATTTCAGGTAGGACTTTTTGTAATTAATTATTTTTTAAGTCCCATATTGTGATGTCTTTTCTGCTATACATTAATTAAGGCCAGGCATTCTTAGATCGATTTTTTCGTTGATAGCAATCTAAACTGTCAGCCCAACCCTTAGCTTCGAGTATTATCACTGACTAGCTGCGCCTTGCGGTTTCATTCGCTTAAGTCTCGATCCCGTCTGAATATGGGAATAAAAAGTATCCTATGTCCTAATCTATGTCATGGGGCTGCAGTCTCGACATTCATAGCGATCGCTTTACGACCGAATTCGGTCGCAAAGTGCCTGATTGACAGGTGTAATGTATGGAGTGACAGGACTTTGCGACCGAATTCGGTCGTAAAGCGATCGCTATGAATATCGTTACTCCAGCCCCTGGTCTACCCATGTGCCAAAGGGCTTTGAAGGTCCATGGCCAGCCATTTTTTTTTTTCAAATTGCTGCCACGCAGTATACCTATATAAATCGATAGCGGACTTCAATGCAAACTGAAAACATAATAAGACCAAACCCTGTGTCACGTTTCCGAGACATTAGCGTTCAAAGTTGATCACGTGACATCCATATTTTTTGAACATACGTATTTATTTAATAGATTTTTGATTATTTTAAACATATATATCTATTTAAGGCATTGACTGCCACCGCGGTCACCGGTGACCGCCAACATCTGGGCGGCAAAATATAAATATATTCGATTTTGCGGCTTGTGCCGATTCATGCCGTCTACCCCTTACCGACTGTATAAAAGTTGTGATTCGTGAAAAAATTTTAGTTTTTTTTTTTAAATCTTTTTAGGATGAGGCCGGAATAAACAGTATCCAGATGGAGGTCCTCCCTCCGTACGCGGACATGCAACAGGTGGCGCTGCCGGGCGCGCCCTACTTCCACGCAGAACTACCCTCCGGCGACCAGATATACGCCAAGACCAAGCAACACTTCCCACTTCACTTTGGAAGGTAACTTTACAGAAGAATTATTATAAAGTAGAAAGAAAGAAAGAAAAAGTATTTATTGCGACTCACACAGGAAGATCATAAAACTAAACTAAACACAATCAAGAATAAAAAAACCAAATAAACAAACAACAATAAACTAGCTTTTTTCCGCATCTTCTTCCGCGTGAAATTTCTTGTTCCCCCGACCCACCGCGTCGCATCGCATCGCATCGCCTACCCGCGCTATTACTTCGTATTCGCTTAGCGTTCTTTCTCATTCTTTTTGCTCGTCTCGTAAGGGTCCTAACGTAATCCAAACTAATATTATAAATGCGAAAGTAACTCTGTCTGTCTGTCTGTCTGTCTTTGCTTCACGCCTAAACTACTGAACCGATTTGTGTGAAATTTGGTACAGACATAGTTTGGAACTTGAGAATGGACATAGGATAGTTTTTATTACAAAAAATAAAATTTATTCCGGACATACAGCGCCATCTATTGGTCAAGAGTCGGTATCATCTATTGGTGAAGTCACTATTCCACGCGAACGAAGTCGCGGGCAAAAGCTAGTGGTAAATAAGCCTATAGCCTTCCTCAACACTTGGGCTATCGAATGCAAAAAGATTTTTTAAATCCAATTGGTAGTTTCAGAGATTAGCGCCGTTCAAACAAACAAAACCCTGGATTCAAACACACATCATTGATCGTTTGTCAAATATACAATGCTAAAATAACGTTGACAGGGGGCGCTGCTGGTAACATGTGTGTAACTGTTTTTTTAAAAACAAGACGCCGTCGTTAGCTCCGATTTTGGCTACGCGTGAAAATAATTCGCGTGTTCTGCAAATACGAATCTATTGTTAGAATTAAGAAAATGTGAACGTTGGACGTGCCACTGGACTGTCGACTCGAGAGTGGACGTGTCTGATGGCCCAGCAGTGCGATTCTGTAACCATCTCACCGTGAAAACTTAGGTGAAGTGAGCGTGGAGTGAGCTGTCATTCCACATAATAATAATAATAATTTATTTATTTCAGACCATTGATCCATATAGTGTTAGTAAAATCTTAACCTATTGTTAGTACATATGATGCGTACATAAAAATAAAAAAGCTTAAATTAATTGGCGACATGTACGCCAGTACGCACATGCCTAGCTGCCCAGTGCCTAATGAAAGGCCCATCAATTTTGCCCGCCAGTGTAGCCAGTATGTTGTTAATAGGGATTAATAATGCTAGGGATTGACACTAGTGACAACTCACATCAAGCTCACTTCACTTGAGTTTTCACGGTGAGATTTTTACAGAATCGACCGGCTGACTGGCTCGTGGGTCCAGTGGTCGCAGGAGCTACTGCTAAGCATGAGGCCTTGGATTCCCAGGCCGGACGAAGTATTATCGGGTTTTTTTATCTGGAATTTCTCAGTAGCAGTCAGGAGTCTGAAATTGTGCCTGGTTGATGACAATAGGCTCGCCTTCTAATACAAGGGACTTACATAACAGGCGAAATGTGGGTGTAAATGCACCTCTGCTCAACATTTCGGGGAAACAAGCCGTGGTGTTATGTTACGCGACTGACCCCTAATTTTCTTTCAGGGACGTATTATCATCTCCACCGATCCTGAACTGCGAGGACAAAGCCGACTGGCGGCAGTGCCAACTTACCCGAGAAGAGGAAGAGGAACACGTGAAGAACTTCAGAGAGAAGTTCCGACCATTTGACTTCACGGCCGACGCGGATAGTGACAGTGAATGACATAAAATTGACGAGTTGATCTCTTACCACCCGCCCCGACTACCAGAAAGACGCCACGGTGGAGGTCGTTGGCTACTTGGTAGTGAATGTAGACGCAGGGCTTCTGGTACATGGTCCCGGTTTGTTTAACTCCAGCACTCCAATTGCGTTCAAACACTTTCTTTCGCAATCCGGAGGATTTTGAAGGAAATTCCTAATCCATTGTATGTTTGAAAAATTCGTTTGCTCGACAATGTAAATCGCGCAATGAATGTTTACGAATTGTCATAATGAATGTTAATGTGTTACGCAGTAAACCCCTGTGCTGATAATCCGGTAGTCGGAGCGTGTGAAAGAGGCTTACGTTAGCTAGACTGATAAACAATTTTAGTTAATATGCAAACAGACTCGTTTTTAAACATTCGATGTTTTATAACTGTGTATCATGTCATATACACAGTAGTTAATCTATTTGTGTGGTTTTCATAGCCAAATGTTGTAGAACTTTTGCAGTGTTTCAAAAAGTAGTTTTATAAAGTATTTTAATGTTTTAAGCAATATCAATGTCTCAATGTCTAGCTAAGACCTTGTCTACAAAGGGCGAATTAATTCGCTGCGAATCTTTAAGCGCGAATTTATACGCGCGTTGGCGAGGTACTGGATACCAATACATTGCGTCCACAAGCATCACGCGAATTTAAAATACGCGCGTAATACGCGTGCACTTCGCCAGACTCGTGTTGCGCTCGAGTCGAGATACTAGAGACCACTTTTTGTGTCCACTTTACGCGCGAACTTCCGAGCGAGTGCACGTATCAAGGGAAATGGAGCGGCAAAACTTATATCCAAATGCTCGTACATTGGTACACCCCTTCTGGACGCAAGGTACGCGCGAGAGATTCTCGGCGAATTTGCCATTTCTTGAAAAGGTCTAAATGTTTTGACTACCTGCAAAATATTGCAGTCTTCTGTACACACGGCTACAAATCAAGCTATGCAAAACCAGTATTGGCTGACCGTTCATTGTGAGAAAATATCATACAAAGTGAGGCCAAGACAAACTGGTTTTGTATAGCTTGACGTGTAGCCGTGTGTACAAAACTGATCAATGTTATTTTTATGTAAGGTAGCTAAATTAAATAGATCAAAGTCAAGTAAATGAATTTTTATTTTCGTTCACATCATACTGTCCTAATAACTCATTTGTTTGCATTATAAAAACATATCTGTAACAACATGATTAACTAACCCTTATAATATACTCGTGTATTAATTTATATTAACAAAATGTTTAAAAATGATATGGTACATTGACTAGAATTCAGAATGATTTAAGAGTAAAGTTATGATAACGATTTTTTGCTCCTAAACTTGAGATAATCAATACATATAAATTAGAATAATAAATTATAAGTAGGTACATGATAATATAATTATATTTGGACAAAATGTGGATTTTCATGGGCCTTTTGCGTCTATATCGTCCGTTCTTTATGAATAGTTGACCAAAAGTGACATCAAAAGTGTATATTTTTTGAAAATTATCTAATGTTTTTATCTTACTGACCATTTGTTATAAATTTTTATCATTCCCAAATATTTGAAATTCAATATCTTGATGCAAAACAAGGAAGTACATAAATGATTGAAACATTAACATTGTTAAAGTCATTACTTTATGATTACTAAAAAAATCTACATTGTATTATTGACTAGCATTAGGTAATTGTGTCTAGATTATATAAAATAGATCTCAATTAAATATAGGGCAGTCTTCGTTGGAATTACTAAAGAGTGTCAACGTAAACAATTGTAAATCATTATAAATCCACACAACTCACTAGAAAACATTGTGTTAGCCGAATACAAACGCAGTTCGTCTGTCAACACTCGTAAACTATAGCTACAACATGATACAGTTAATAATGTACATACAAATTGTAACTTTCTGCCGTATTCACCAAACTATAGGTAAGTGTATTGTCACATGTTACTGTTTACTGAGGATTGTATAATACTAACGTTTCATTATTTTACATCGATTATAATGCACGAATTGATGAATATCGACCGCTCAGAACGCGCACTGGTGAGCAATGCGATTCCAATGCGGCCCTCTGTATATTAAAATACAATAGGTATGTTAGGTAGGTTCCACATCATTGTCAACAGTACAAGAAGCAAGTATTCTCGAATCAAAAAGGACAGGAAAACTAAATATAATTACAATTTATCGTTATCCAAGCAGTCTCCGAAAAGTGATTGTTTTAAGCCAAGGTCCGGTTAAATTTAGTCATAATTTAGTCTTACAGTGTCTGTGTAACGTTGGCAAATTTGTGTAAATGGTGTACTGTATACAGTTAATAAGTATATTCTTGCGTACTTAACAGATTATGCGGTGATTCACTGTTGGCACTTCAACAAACGCTTATCATAATCCTAAGATATAAATAGTTACTTGAAAATTCATTTACACACTCCAAAACCTTAATGTTATAGACAATGATAAGATTTGCCAATGAAAACATTATTGTTTTCATAAACTTTACAACAATCAAACAATTCGTATTTAATTAAATATGGGATATAATTACACAATTACATCCGTAACTAGTTTTAAGACTTTTGGTCAATAAGGCATTAAGTTTAAAATATATATTTTTATTTTAATTATTGTTCTCCTTATTTTTTATATTCGATAGTCATTAATGTGTACTTAGCATTAATTACATTAATATTTACACAACGACCAGTGGTTTTAGAACCTACAACTTTAACAGCGTTTGAAGCCGTTTGTTTTAAAATACTCAGTTTCGGAGTACAAAAAGGATTAATGAGTTTCACTATTATACGTGGCACTAAAGAATAAATATAATTATATTGGCTAAACCTATCTATCTACACTTTATTTACATGTCTAGCAATATGGAAGTTTTATGGAGTTTGGCAACCGTTTTGTAAAAATATTACATGCAAAATGTCAACCAATAAACAGTTGATGGAAGATGCGTTGATTTACACACGGAATCGAAAGTTTCAGAGCCGTTGAGGCGTTTTGTGAAGTGAAAACTTACCATTTGAGGTTGTAGTTATTTTTGCCCAGTTTTGAATTGGTCTAAACTCAAAATACGACTATGGCAGTGTTGTATAGTACCGTTTTATATTTAAAAGTATTATAATTACGTATTAAATACAGCTATTCAGATCTTTAGTGCAGATTTGTTTAATAAATTAACCCGATTGACCATGCCTTATTACCTACTCTCATAGAGTAACAAAACTTTTATCCCAAAAAGTATCTACATAGATACAAGACTTTATGACTGAGAATATGACTCAAAATCATTCATCTTAGTCTCTTCAGTACATTTGGCTGTCACTGATGGCGCCACTAGCGAACGTCCAGCCTTATTGATCAAAACGTATGACAGCTTAGCCGCTATCAATTTAACGCGTTCTGATTGGTCGTAGATACGGCGGCCATCTTTAATAGTGCCGTTCCTTGTGTTCGTTATTTTCAAACGTTGATCTGGAAGGCTTCCCTGGTGACTTTGGGGTCGTGTGCAGTATGTGCGGGGTGCGGGTGTGGTGCCCTCTTGCGTCGATGATGTCCCTCGCACTCCGTATCGTCGGAGAACCGAGACGGTGGATGAATGTGCTCGTTGAAAGACGGGTAGTTTGATATACTGCGAAAGGAATAGTTATATAGGACAACACTGTAGATAAGACAATTACTAAGTAAAATAATTATAATTTTAAACGGAGTAAAATAATGTGGCAATTCTGCGAGTTTCTTCTGTTTAGAAATTAGCTCTTTTAGTTTACAGTTTTTTTTTGTATATAATGTTGTAAATGTTCTGAATATATAAATGTAATCAAATAAAGTAAAATATAATGTTATTGTGTTTTAAGTAACATACCATATTCCAGTAACATTTTATTAGCAACAAAGCAACAATAAGTAGTGCAAAAGTCATAGAATAATTAATAATAATTTTGTGGTTAGTTCCACCACCCAAAAGAAACACTACACTGACAACATTAGGATCACTTTCATTTTGGAAAATAGGTATGTATCCAGCAATGTATTTGGATAATATTATGCTTTGTATGGTTGAGGAAGGTAGATAATGCACACTATCCAATCAGCCAAGGCTCAATGTCATTTCAGAGCGGACGTTATCGCGGGTACACTTAAAAACATGTGAAATGTAACACATGCAATATGCAATGCAACATGAAATGTAACACAACAACTAGGCGAATTTGCTTCAACGCGTTTTACATTTCATGTTGCATTGCATATACATATTTAGACGGCATGATCGTTTCAACGTTAGTAACATTTCATAATTATGTTGTGTACCCAACATTAGAAAGCCCTTTTCACACATCGATTTTAATGAAATGCTTTTTGCTTTTTTGCTTTATGCACCTTCCTCTACTACTAAAACTAAAATAAAAAAGTAAGTAAACATCATCTACTGCTCACAGTGTCTACAGGTACCTGAAGGTAGTCTCGTCGTTGTGGCTGCTGTAGCCCGAGGAGGAACGCACGTGTCTCTTGCCGAGCGCACCAGCCTTGCCCTTGCGCGAAGGGAAGGCTTTGCGGACCACGCCGCCTACAGAGTTCTCTGATGATGATGATGATTCTTCGCGTTCTACGCTTGGATCTGGGAGACGGGGTATGTTATAAATACACATTCTTTCTTCTTTCTTTTTCTAAAAAACGTTGGCCCACACTAGGGATTTCTCCTGTGTCGTCGGTGCGTTTACAAACATTTAAACTCACATACACAAACAGCCAGACCCGGAACAACTACTTGTAGGCCATACAAATATTTGTTCCGTGCGGGAATCGAACCCGCGACACGCAGCGCAGCAGTCCACTGCGCCAACCGTGCCGTCAAACACATAATTCACACCGTCGTCACATAATTTATCTTTGCTTTAGCTGGCTCCATAATTATGCTGGTCTGTAGTAAACCAGATTTTCTGAGGAGCATAAATGATGAGGAAATTTAAATTTGAATCTAATGGAGGTTTTGCGATTGTATAAAATCACAGCTTTAAATAAGACATTCAGGGGCCTGTACTTTTAAAATAGCATCTATATCTTGTCTCGAAGCTGGGATGACTTCACGAAGCCTGCCAACCGTAGGTATCTAAAACCGTCCCTTTTGCAAGGTCTTTTTATGCTCAGTCATAAAAACAGCCTACACTGAATTTTATCGATATTATACCTACCTATTGCATTCTGATATTAAAAGGCACCTATATCTCGAAGACGTTAACGGGAAACACGCGCCACGTGACTTTACATGAGAAAGGACGTGCACGAAAGTCTATGCATATTCTTTTCCCTTTGTGGGATTAACAGTGTCGTCACACAAACTAACATGAAGTAGGGTGCGCGGGCCTGAGCCGTGCCTGCGGCTCGCTGTCGGAGTGCGGCGCGCTGGCGTCGTCGCTGGCGTCGTCTTCATATTCTGTAATGGGCAGGTGCAGCGTTAGTATCTTCTTCACCTCCGAGTCCGTCGAGCCCAAGTTGTCCGACTCTGCAATGTTAAGACACCAGTCAGGTGGTGGTAGAAGAATGTGGTAGCAGTGAACACGCCACGAATGGGTGCTACGAAAGTGCGAATGAAAATTTTGGTTTTTTAAACTAACCTGGGGTCTTACCATAATCATTTGCAGGATAGTTTAAGGGCAGAGCAAGTCAGATGACAGTGGCCCCCAAACATGGTACAAAACCGCTTGAAATTATGTTTTTTGTCTGTAATTGACCTGCTTTATGAATGTATGGTACCCCCCAGAACTGAAAAATGACAAAATAATATCCAGCATGATAGGATGAAACTTTCGTAGATACCCTGATGTTTAATTTTTGATCCCGTGTTTTTGTTTTCGTGGCGTAGTTCACAGCAAAGCACATGACATGACAAAAAAACATGGTGTGTTAAATGGTTACAAATGGAACTGCGTACGACAAACACTAAGGACGGGGCGCCAACACATAGAAGCGGGAACGTTCACACTAGGTCATGACAATGAGTGGACTACACACAAATCGAAAGGTATGTCACAATACATACTGTGTGCATGCTTACCTTTATAAATTACAACACCATTTACGCTCCCAAAGGTTGCATAAAAGGCGATCATTATGTCAAATTACAATTCAATTACTTAAACTTAAATGGGACAAAGTAAACTTAATTAATAGAAGGTGCAGTCTACGTAAAATAAAATGTAGCTAACTACGTTAGATACTCTGTAAGCTGTTATACTGCGTTTAAGGATCATGGAAGGTTCGTACCTTGGCTCTCTGAGTGCGGGTCTCG
This sequence comes from Apamea sordens, assembly GCA_945859715.1. NCBI lineage: Eukaryota > Metazoa > Arthropoda > Insecta > Lepidoptera > Noctuidae > Apamea > Apamea sordens. The sequence continues at coordinate 8,860,308 of OX244002.1, forward strand.
GAGTCTGTTGCCTTTTCTTCTTACTTTCGTGTATTCTGGCTCTTTACCCTGTATCAAGAAATTAAATTATTGATTATTTTGTGAACTTGGAGCAGCCCGTGGCTAAATAATAACAGCCGCACAGGTCACAGGTCGATCGATCAGGTTAGAATACGTTTAGCGCGGTTGGTGGATGGGTGACCACCATCTTCACAAACCGAGACCCCTCCGTGTCTCGGAAAGCACGTTAAGCCGTTGGTCCCGGCTGTCATTCGTGGATCTTTGCGAGTCGTTACGGGTAGTCAGAAGCCCGAAAGTCGGACCAGTCTTACCAAGGGGTATCGTATTACCCAATAACTGGGTTGTGAAGGACAAATAGGCAGTCGCTCTATGGAAAATACTGGTATTCAGCTGCATTTGGTTAGACTGGAAGCTGGCCCCAACATTGTTGGGAAAAGGATGATATTTTGTGCCTTTAGATACGCAAATACCATGAAGCGGGAGCGAAGCAGTACTGCGACGAAGTGCATTCGATTTTGGTTGAGGCCGTGGTCAAAATAGACGGAATTAACACGTACTTAGCTCAAATCTTTCATAGTGCAGCCTGCTTAAAATTCAAATAATAATTGCAGGATCACTTCTAGTCGGAATTACAAGCGTTGGAGGGAAGCGAAGCGTTACATTTTTCTCCATCCAAAATGTCTGAGTTAGAAAAGGCCTCCAAAACGTTGATAATATTATAGAGTAAAGTAGAACTGTACCTTATACTTGTCATTCTGCTTAAGGTCGTGGTACACGAAGGAGCCCCTGACGGAGTGGTAAGGGCCGCTGTACACGTTGCCACTGTAGCTGCTCTCGCTGTAGGCTGTGGGCTTGGTCAGCTGGAACGTCGCGTACGGACAGATGTCTTCTATGTACTCTGGGGAGAACGAACCGGCAGATGAGCATGGGATTTTATGAAAAGTGAGTGCTCTTTCATCATCATCATTTCAGCCCGGAGTCATCCACAGCTAGGTACAGCCCTCCCCTTTCTTCTGCCATACTTCTCTGTTCTGTGCGTCTCTCATCCAGGTATCTCCCGTGACATTGACGATATCGTCAACCCAACGCGCTTTTGGACGGCCCTGTTTCTTTGGCCTAAGCGCTCTTTAATTCTGATTTAATAGTTCAACTTTTAAATAAGCTAGCGTTTATCCACTATCCGTGTATAGGTACTATCGATAGACTTTGGCCAGCGAGTCGTGCCACAATGAAATGGCGGGAAAAAATAAAAAAATGAAAATAAAGTCTGAAATGTTACCAAAATCCTACATTCCTACTCATATCGACAAACTAATTAACATACAAATATAAAAGTATTCAATCTGTTTTTTGCAGACTATATTACATGTTGCCAGCTTAAGATTTTTTAAATAGATAGAGACTAGAGAGGATAGAGGATAGATTTCCTAGTGCCACGACTCGCTGGCTAAACTCTAGTAGTATATGAAAGACTGACTGCGTTAATTTGTGTTTGGTTAGAGGACAGTAAGGGAAAATAATTAACAAAAGGTTTACGATTCTATTCAGGATGAGGTTTGCCTATACCTCTTTAATCCTTCCCCCTTCTTTAGTGCTCAAGCTGTGCGGTAAGAGCTGGGCAAAGACCTCCCTACTCTCATTCCACCTCTCTCTGTCCAGAGCTGCCAAGGATCTTTCTTAAAGGAGTCCACCTCATCCCGCCATCTCCGTCTGGGCCTGCCGTGATGTCGTTAACCTTAATGGTAAACGACATCGCGGCAGACGGGACCCACTGGCTCGTAAGTTTGGCCCATCGGCAGATGTGTCCAGCCCGTGAATACGATTATTTAACAAATAAATAATATCGGTGGAAATATGGAGAAGTTACACGCTTTGGAGTGGACGTCTAAAAATAACATAAAATCCGGTTCGCTTACCATTGGAAGCATGTTTGTAGTGATGCTGCGGCGGCGGATGCTGCGCCCGCGCGGCCAGGTACTGCTGGTCGCGGTTCACTTTGTTCTGCAGCTGCGCTACTGAGGGAGACTCGCCCACTCCGCTTTCTGTAGCCACCGTCTCCGTGGCACCAGCTTCTATGGTCAATTAAGTGTGGTGAAGAAGTGTAGTGTTAGATTCTGTGGTTTTAGGACCGCTTGCACCATACATAAAATCTAATTGAGCGGTAAACATGTATTTAAAGTATATTCTGTTACTGTCAACTTTTAATAAATGACAGAAAAAGAACGATATTTAACATTCGTTTAGCGCTAAACGTATTAATCTTTAGGAAGTTTCAATTGTGGCTACAAGGAAAGTTAATTTATTAGGTCACCTATGAAATATTTACATAATTTAAAAAGTCTCATTATTTATTTATTTTAAAACACATACAACTAAAAATAATAATAAAATGTAGAAGTAGGTATATAAAAAAGGGGAAATATAATCGTCCGCATCGCTGTCAATAGGAAACGTGCCCAAAAGGCTGGCCAAAGAATCAGCATTGCCGTGCAACGTGTCAACACGTTGCACGGCAATGCTGATTCTTTGGCCAAAAAATAGGCCAGCCCTCTGGTCACGTGAAGAGTCGACCAACCGCTTGGCGGTGTCTCGAAATACTAAGTGGGCACTCGGACCCCATGGCCCTAGTGTTTCAACCTCAAACGGCTCGAACATAATTATAAGTTATCTCCAAAGAGATTGGAGATAACGTATTTATTGATTTGTCGACACCTCGCCCTCCACCGCTGTAGGGAACAAGCTAGTGTACTGACTGTTCCGTCGCACGAGCAGCACGATGGCCAGCAGCGCGCCCAGCACCAGCAGCGACAGCGCCGCGGGGAGCAGCACGCGCGCGCCGCCCAGCGAGCGCGGCGCGCCGGGCAGCGCGCCCGACACCTCGCCCTCCACCGCTGTAGGGAACAAGCTAGTGTACTGACTGTTCCGTCGCACGAGCAGCACGATGGCCAGCAGCGCGCCCAGCACCAGCAGCGACAGCGCCGCGGGGAGCAGCACGCGCGCGCCGCCCAGCGAGCGCGGCGCGCCGGGCAGCGCGCCCGACACCTCGCCCTCCACCGCTGTAGGGAACAAGCTAGTGTACTGACTGTTCCGTCGCACGAGCAGCACGATGGCCAGCAGCGCGCCCAGCACCAGCAGCGACAGCGCCGCGGGGAGCAGCACGCGCGCGCCGCCCAGCGAGCGCGGCGCGCCGGGCAGCGCGCCCGACACCTCGCCCTCCACCGCTGTAGGGAACAAGCTAGTGTACTGACTGTTCCGTCGCACGAGCAGCACGATGGCCAGCAGCGCGCCCAGCACCAGCAGCGACAGCGCCGCGGGGAGCAGCACGCGCGCGCCGCCCAGCGAGCGCGGCGCGCCGGGCAGCGCGCCCGACACCTCGCCCTCCACCGCTGTAGGGAACAAGCTAGTGTACTGACTGTTCCGTCGCACGAGCAGCACGATGGCCAGCAGCGCGCCCAGCACCAGCAGCGACAGCGCCGCGGGGAGCAGCACGCGCGCGCCGCCCAGCGAGCGCGGCGCGCCGGGCAGCGCGCCCGACACCTCGCCCTCCACCACTGTAATCGTCATCATCGGATCATTTTATCATTAGAGCCGGTATTCCAGATTCTACTAAACTACTGCTGCTTTCAAATCAGAAAAGGTCACTATAACTATACTCTCATGTGTTAGACACTCACCGACTTGCTTTCGAGAGTAGGACACTCACGAATAACTACTTTCGAGTGTCAGACACAGATACTCACCCGTTTGCCTCTCTCGAGTTTGAACCCGCCGACTTGCTGTAATTACTAATAGATATTTCAGACACGACTTGCTACCAATACTGAGCTAGTTTGTGTTAGCACCAGCTATCATCCATAACCTTAACAGACCGACCTAGACTCTTTTCTTTTGATTAAACAAGGATGATTGATTACTTACTGCCACTAAGAGAATGCGTGGTGAAATTATAAAGTGCGACGGCATGGCCCGCGTTATTGTGTGCGGTGATTCTCAGCTGATAGTGTGTTGCTGGTGTCAGGCCCGGAACGCTGAAGACTCGCTCTGTTGCTTGCACGCTGTTTGATACCAATCGCCACTGGAAGAAAGTATTATTAAGCATTATTTGCAAATAATACAATTCACTGTCAATTCAATTTTACTGTTTTGCATTTTGGCAAAACAGTAGTCAAAAAACGCCTTGAATTACTGCATAGTGGGTGGAGCAGTAATCCGAAACAAAGAGGGTAGAACAAGTTAGTCAGCTAATGTAATAGAATAATATTGATTTTACAACTGTCTGTAGAGAGAGAGAGAGAGTACAGCGGATTCACCCCTATTCTCATCTAAAATAAGGACTCCTTAAAATACATACCTGCGATTGACTTATATCTCGATATTCTATGACGAAGTACAGAATCCCGCAGCCGCCGTCTCCCCACGAGTCCAACCACACAGTAACCGTTGTTGTGTTTAGAGTTATCATCTGGGAGTGCTTCGGTTTTACTGGAACTGGAATACAAACACTTTTGTTGTTAATATGTCATGCTAGCTAGGAAGAGGCATTTATTTGTGGAGTAAATAAAATTTTGAAAAATGACGAACGACATCGAACGACGAAATACATCAAGAGATTTGGTCAAGGGATTCCTTCAAGTAACGTTTAAATTGTACAAAAGTTTACTAGATAAACGAAAGAGATCTTAGTTTTTGTTAAACCTAAATTTTACAAGCGAACTTTACGGCCAAAATGGACAAATATTAACGGTGGTGTTACTAACCAGTGCCCTTGGTATATGCGTGTACAATGTCACAAGGCAATCCAGTGCCGATGCGGTTGAACGCAGTGATGTACAGCTGGTAGCGGGTTCCGCACCACAGGTTTGGTAGTACATGTTCAGATGTGCCCGCTTCTACTTGCAGCTCTTCCCAGTCACCGTGCTCTCGCTTATAGTTGATGACATATCCTATAAAATGAAAGTGATGTGAACTTTCATTGTTGATGAAAAGACTGTCGGAAAATCGATTTGATAACTCAGTAAGTCCATGTGCTTGTCCCTTTATGATGACAGTTGTATTTTGAACTTATGGTCAATTTAGGTCGGTAGTCAATTTGGTAAGCAAATAATTTTCCTAAAACGCCGGGATCATCGCCCTAGGAGGACATAGTCACCTTATTGGTGATGTTCTTCAGAACAGTCAGGTGTTTAGTACTTGCAACCGGCGTGCGTGTACCTATTTCCAGATGTATGAACGTAACGAGGCAAAAGGACTAAGTAAAGATCGTAGCAGGTCGTGTTCTGTAGTTTCTGCCTACCCCCATGTGAAGGCGTCAGTTTATGTATGTAATTTTCCTAACTTTACACGGACCAGAAATTACACAGAAGAAAATTCACCTTTTGTTTCTTCTGAACGTCTTCTTGTCTTCTGCTGTAGTTGTGGGCCCCATGACATGTTTGCATGTTATGGTCCGTGTATTGACACGGTCCAGGTGCAACGCAAAAGACTTGGTGCAACCATGTAACACCCTGTCACTAAGGGATATTTTACCTAGTATTGGGCTGCCACCATCACCCTGGTCGCTCCATTGAAGATGCAGGGAATCCGCGTAAGAGTCCACAACAGCCAGTACAGGAGGCTGTGGAGGCACCTTCACTTCCACACTGTAGGTGACCTCGTCTCGTCCGTGGACGTTCTCAACCGAGCACGTGTAGTTTCCACTGTCCAGGTACTGCGTCATGCTGTGTCAATGGTGTGAATGGGTATGGTGAAAATTAAGTACAAAATGAGATGAACAGGAACAAGTTTGTCTAACAAGAGATAAGAAGAGAAAATACCGTTTCATATGAAGTAAAAGGATACAAGTAACTTAGACATCAAAATCTTAAGGGAATGGATATACAGATTGTGTGACATTTAAATGATCTCTTCAAAGAACTAACGCCAGCTGAAATAGTTACCTGATAATTAAAGACCCGTCACTCGTAACGTTTTTTCTCAGTGTCGACTCCAAAGTAGCCCCATTCATACTCCACGTGGTAGACGGAGTGGGTACTCCGACCTTGTTGCATGGCAACGATATGTTCTCCTTCCAAGGAGTTACGATGCTGCGGCTAAAAGACGTGATCCGAGCTGGCACTGTCAAGAAACGGGCTTTTTTTGAATAGAAGAAAATGAACACCAGTAACCTAATCTGGCGTAGAAGAGACAGTATTGACAGTTTTATTTTTGAAGAAAAAACAATCGTTCCAGTAGCAGTCTCCAGGTTACGAAAAGAGCAAAAAAGCTGGAGGAGCATAGAAAATGTAACGCAAAAGAATATGCATAGAAATTATGATGGATTATAGACTAACCTGATTCAGAAGGTAGCACTGTGACAACTCGAGTGGCCTCCCCTTCTCCAAGCCTTGTAGAAGCTGATACCCAGAACTGGTGAGTGGCCCGCGGTGGTGATCGCGATGTCTCGTGAGATAACGTGCTTGGTGACAGCATGCGTTTGTGAGTACCCTCCTAAAGAAATATAGAATTGACAATGAGCAGCCCGTACATTTCCAGCTTTGCAGTCTCCTACATTCTTCTAGGTTATCTTAACGGGCATGAGGGACGGTTTGGAAAGATGCATCATTAAGAACAAAATATACGAAATAAAATGCAGGCAATACGAAACAGTGCGAATTTGAAAATGTGGTATAATCTGCTAAGTTCGTTTTTGGTTGATGTTTGGATAGATGCAGATAAAAAGAAATACTGAATGCAGGACATTTTGCATGCTTTTGTAGAAAATCTATGGCGGAAGGTAGCCTTGATTGTCTGTGAAGTAAAGCGTGTACCCTGTATAGGAGTGAGTGTTGGGCAATGCAGTTTATTAAGTAGAATGAAGTATCTAATGGTGTCGAATTAATGGGGGCCTGCTTAAGTCTGTAAGGTGTAACTCTAAACAGATTTAAAAAGAGTGTGAAAAGAATATTTTAGTGTGAGAGAAAGTGGAGTGACGGATAAGAAAGTGTGCGGAAATGCTTTGGTCATGTAGAGGTCAAATAAAGGACGATTACCAAAAGGAATTTCTAGGGCAAATGTGAAATGCCCTGGTAGGTAAACTAACCTTATTGGCGGTGTCCTTAAAAAAGTTCAGGTGCGTAGAACTCGCAACCGGTTCGCATGTATGAAAAGATGAATGAATGTGGAAGAAGCAAAAGGGATCGTAGCATGATGCGTTCTGTAGGTCTTCCTACCCGCATGAGAGAGTAGCATGTGGTATGTATGTTTTAGATCAAAATGATGAAAAGCAGCATGTATTCATTTACAGAAAAACATAGGAGCCGAAACGTCAATTTATACAATATTACATTTGCAAAAGTTTTTGTACAGCTTTAGAATCTTACCAAGGTTTTAAAATCGTGAGAAGTCATATCGCTGTATATTTTTTAGCCAGTGGTCCCTTACCACTGGCAATGCGTGGAACGTTTAGAGAAAATGTTCGTCAGGAAAAGCCATTCATCCTACTTCAAATTGAGTATAAGAAAACAAACCTCTCTTCCATCTTCTATGACGCTCATATAAAGGGTGTATCCAACGAGGACCCCATTTGGTGCTGCAGGTGGTAGCCATGACACTAAGATCTTGTTACGTGATGATACAACTGCTTTGATGTCAGCGGGCGCAGATGGTACTGTGAGGAAAGACGTGACTTATATTCATATCTTTATTTGCATTCCATAATGTTTAAAGATCTTATAACGGCTTAGGTAAAATTACGGACCTTGTAGGGCACAGCAGAAAGTATAAAATTAAAAATTAGCAATTTTTAATCTATGTGAAAGATTTGTGAAATGCTTGTTTTTTTTTATTTCTAAGACCGCGTCTCTTTTTTCTAAGGGTGTTTTTTAATATTTAGATTAGGTATGCTTTTTACATGTAAGATAAATGAGTCCATATTGCGGTTTAGCCAAGCGGTAGAAACCATCCAGACATGGACTGGTCATGGCTATTTTTACGAGGCCTGACTTTGCTAAATTTTTGAGAAGACAAAGTGAGATTGAATAATTAGCTTACCATCTTCCTCTGTATGACAATAAACCGGAGCGGCCCTGACCCCATCACCAGCCGCAGTAAACGCACACACCGTAACCGAATAATTTGTGTATCTTCTGAGGCCCGATAACGTTGTATGTAGTCCCGATATTTGCTTTGTCACCGCTTCTTCATTCCCTGAAATCGAAGTTACTTCAGGATTCCGAAGTAAAGAAAACTGAACTGAAGTAGATGAATTGGAAAGAACAAGAAATGGTAGCATGCAAGGTTTGATTTCAGAATCTTAGATAATTTACATTCAATTGCCACTCACTCAACTCGATCGAAACCTATGCGGGTGAAATCGTGGGGCGCAGCTAGTACTTTTATGGTTTTGTAGCCTAAGTTGATTATTGAGCAACCTTTTATTTTATTAAATTGAGTTTGTTTTTCCAAAACTTGATAAGTATCTAAGATTCTGAATTGAAGTAAAGAATATGCGATGAAATTGTGATGCTTACCATACCAATCCGTGACGGGTGCGTATGTTACTCTGTATCCTTGTAGGACTCCGTTTCGTCCTCTTAGAGGTGGTGGCTCCCATGCTACTCTGACAGATTGAGAACTTAGCGCTGTGCATTGCAGTGCTCCTGGTGGTAGGCTTGGAACTGTAATGGGGGAAAAGTAAGTTAGAAGAATTAGATTTAATGCAGATAATGGCAAGATTATCATCTTCTATTTTTATCTTTATGCAGTTCATCGTCTTCCCTAATCTAAAGAATTTAGGTTTGCTGCCATTGTTATTACTTGAAGGAATTGTGGAATGCTTACTATTGAACTCCATTTATGTATCTGCACTTTCAGCTATCGGAGTTCGTGTAAAAGATAAAATTCTGTTTTCAGTAAAAAAGTTAGACGTGGTTTCACAGAAGCATGGCTGCTTGTGCATTTGGGAGTTGAATCTACTCTTCATTCTGAGTTAATGCAGTTATCGAAGAAACAACTCACCATCTTCCATGGTAGTAGCAGTAGTAGGAGGCGAGGCAGGGCCCGCTCCCCTGCTGTTATAAGCCTGCACCACCACGGCATACGCGGCGTGTTTCTGTAAGCCTGACAGCGTAGTCCTAGCGCGGGCAGTACCAGCTCCTTCCACTGTGCGTACCGTGTAAGAGGCTCCGCCGGGTCCGCTTGCGCTTAGAACTGTGCTGTTGCTGTTTAACTAAAGAAGAAAAAAATAAAGAAAAATTGTTTATTCTGCATAAACAAGACGATAAATATATATATATATATACAAAGTAGCCAAAAGCCTGATATTCAATAAATAAAGTTATTTTCAGAAATAATGATTCATGTGCTAACAATATTTAACGGTCAAGAAATTGTACAGCCTTGAAATCCCACGTAGTAACACAGTATGGTTCCGTTCCTTATGTCTCTTTGTGGTGGTTCCCAGCTAACGATGAGTTCTGTAGAACTTTTCGCTTTCGGAATTTTCGAGAATTTTTGAGACAAAACGTTATTTTTAATGTAACGAATGCATAATTATGTTCGAATAAGGGCTGATTTTTCAATCATCTCATAACTTTATTCGAGGAATAATTTTTAAATTTTGACAGTTCTTTCATACAAAAACTGTCAAACGTCAATTTTATTCTTTGAATAAAAGTTATCTGGCGATGGAATAATCAGCAACCGAACAAACCGAACAAGTCCTCCCACGGTGGCTCTGTAGAAAAACTGGAAGAGCAAGAATTCTGATAATGTTGAGGACTTATCTAAAATGAATGACTAGAACGGCGAAAATTTCCAAATGAACTCAGAACTCCTCAAAACAAAAAAAATATACATAGGAACTCACCTCTTGAAATCCCACGTAGTAACCCAGTATGTTTCCGTTCCATAGGTCTCTTTGTGGTGGTTCCCAGCTAACGATGAGTTCTGTAGAACTTTTCGCTTCTACTCTCACGTCCAATGGTGGTCCACTGGGAACTATAGACAAGAAATAAATTATATTTTCAGTGTCGAAACCTTTACATATTATTTTTATCAGAGCAAGAGTAAACTTTAATAGGAACACTAGCAATAGATATTGATGCCTTCAAAAAGGTATTTTAAGTACCGAAAAAGCCTTTTCGAAGGCAGCCAACGGACTTTTGTACTGGAATGGAACTGAAAATGAACATACTTTCTTCAGTCGTAGTAACTTGTATCAGTTGACTTGGCTCGCTCTGTCCCAGTCTGTTCTCTGCGATTATTCTGAGGTGGTACGACGTCGCTGGTTGAAGATTCTGAACGCTTGCTGAGGTTACGCTGCCCGGAACTATCACTTTCTGAGGAGTTGTTGGCCATGAATCTGTTCAAAATTAGCAAAAGAAGAGGATATAGTGGAATAGGTACCTATTTTTGTTAGTCTCAAAAGCTTTAGTTTCAAGAAGTAGGATTAACTTATGATATAAAATAGAGAGAAGTGTTTATTTATTGTCGTCTTTAAAAGAAAAACAGTTACAGGTAAATAGCTTGTTAGCAAAAGAACAAATAAATTCACCTGGAGCTTCCTTATATTGTACAATGTAGTTGATGATAGGACTGTTGCCAGCATACGGCTGAGTCCACGATATTTGTATCGCACGAGACTGCTGGTCTATTATCCTTATGTTTTTTGGCATTTCCGGAACCTGAAACACAAGATTCGCTATCACCATTTCTTTCTTGAGAAGAGTTGTCAGTAAAACATTTTTTACCGAATTACAGAACAATATTCGAAGTAGGTACTTCTTAGAGGCGATTTTTCAATTTTCAGGCAACTTTTATTTGAAAAATAAATATAGCAGTTTGATATTTATTTTCTATACCTACAAACGTTGTCAAATCAGAAAATTATTCCTCAGGTAAAAGTTATCTGGCAATTGAAAATCGGCCCTTATAAATATTAGGTGTACTCACTTCCTGCACAACCAGATGTATGAGCATTTCATCCTGTCCATAGGCGTTGGACGCTCGACACGTCAGGGCGCCGGTGTCTTGTCGATACGTCTGCAGGATGCTCAACTCAGAAACTAAGCCATCGTCCAACACCTGTTCTCGAATTGTGTATCTGGAAAACACGTCTTAAATAACTGGAAACTCAGATCACAGGGTTTTGTTAAGCCGCATGTTGATATGACACCTTTTTGGTTATATTCAAGGAGTGGCAAAAAAGTAAAGAAATAGTGTTCCTTTACTTATCTACACAAACAGTCACTAAAATATTTTTCATCGGGGTTCTTGTTATTGGACACTAATTCCTATCCTTTTTCCAAATAGTTAGTTTTCAATTTGTTCTTCAGTTTGGATGTTAGGCTGTAGCCTAACAGCCAAACTGAAGAACAAATTGCAAATCTAGGCATTTGATCAAAAACGTAACTACCTACATTTCGCAAACCTAGGTATTACTTAGGTTAATTTTTCCATAAACGTCTTACCTCTGATCCAAATGATGTGCGATAGTATGATGATGTGGACTTCGCCAGCTAACCTCCAAGGGGGCGTCTCCCGACGCTGCACACTGCAGGTGAGCCGCCTCTCCAGCCGTCACTTGTACTGTCTTACTCTTCATCGGGAACCGGGCTGGTGCTATAAATGTCGATAAGAGAATGTTCCGATCAGTTCACATTTTATATTTGAAATTAATTAATTCAGTCATTTTCGCTGTGTTGATGGCAATTTAAACATAATATCTGGCAATAGTGTGCGTAGGCAGTACTATAGGTATACCTCCGGAAAAAAACACGGGTTTGATTATTAACACAGCATACTGTGCTATATTTGGATTAGCTGCCAGTGTGTTTAAAATAATGCAAACTACCAATAAATTTATATTCGTCAACGAACAGTAAGAAAATACCGACAAGGCAGATTACTTCATTCACTTACATACCTACTATGACGACTACTATGACGGCACGGTTGGCGCAGTGGTTAAGCGATTGACTGCTGCGCTGCGTGTCGCGGGTTCGATTCCCGCACGGAACAAATATTTGTATGACCTACATGTATTTGTTCCGAGTCTGGGTGTTTTTCTATCTATAATATGTATGTATTTACAAAAAAAAAAAAAAATGTATATAAGTAGTTTATCAGCCATCTTGTTACCATAACACAAGCATTAGGTTGCTTAGCTTGGGACTAGATGGCGCTGTGTGAAATGTCCAGGGATATTTATTTATTTATTTATTTACTCCATGCAAAGTAAGATATTTGCATTAGCAAATGTCTTACTTTGCAAGGAGTATGTAACTACGCATTACGTTCGCTTTGCATTACATTAAACCAGGGTAAAGGCTCCTTTCCCAAAGAGTTCCCTATTCGTTGTGTACCTTAAAAACATTAACTTACTCCATAATAATACAATGTGAAGAAAGCTGCAAGTTCTATATGATTTAAATGATTTCAAGCGGAGACCTAGTTAATTTATTGATGAAAATATTATCTGTGCAAAGAATCCTAAGGAGTCTTTAGGCCAAGGTCTAGAAATAGGTAACCTCTAAATAAACTTAGAATATTATAAATACAAGGCAGGTACACAATCAACTTACCTAAACGACCTCGATCGTGCCTCGTTTCAGTAAGTAACATACTGAGAAAATAAGAATTTGGTAGACATATGTCTACATTTAACCAATAGATCATGTTATATACGACAGTTTTTGGGGAATCTGTCTTGATTTTTTTCCCGTCTCCTCGTTCTACCCAAGACATGTGAAATTCAGTCTAAAAAAGTATCTAAGTTATTGAGGCATATCAGTATAAAATCGAGTAAAGTATAGTATCTTGTTCGACATTATATTATAAAATATGAGTAGCCCGTCAGCGTACTTCAGTATTTGTTTTTGTTAGAAACGTCTATATTGTTCCGTTTTTCATATTGGCAAGAAATCAAGAGTTGCGGCTGGGCACAGAGATTGCCTAACCCCACTCTACTCGATATTCCCTTTGAGTGCGGTAGAAGTGAGGAAAAAATATTTCCATAAAGGCAGGCTCGTTATATCGTGCTTGTGTAGGCCCAATGTTATTTATTGGCGAGTACCTTGTTTACCAAACCCTCATATTTTTAAGATTTACCGCTCGTTTTAAATATTACTGACCCATTTGCGACACAATGCAGCAAATCTGTTCAATTTTTTTCGGAGCACGGACGAGAAACCGTTTTAAATCTATTTGCTTAGGTTCAAGTGAACGTTGGCAAACTTTGTTCATGTGTAAATCCTGGTGAACCTTGTGTCAAACCGAAATAAACAAGCGGGAAATACGATTACGGAGCTAGAAGCGGAACTGTTTACAAACTGTTCGCGGACGTGACGGGTTTAGGAGACGCCGTCCGCCACAATCGAACAAAGTTTTACTGGTGTTTGTACAATCTACGATTTGTTAACGGTAACATAAATACCCATCGTCTTCGGGTGAGGGTGCTATGTGTTCAGCTCGAAAAGGTTTGATTTAAACAATCATAAATAACAGCAGCTTTGTAGGCTTCACGGCGGGCCATATTTCAATACTCAATATCTTTACTGCTTTACCATAATGTGTACTTAGGTGGTGACTATATAATTTGGATCATTATGGACCCTGTAAGGCACAGCAAAAGGGTAAAAGAGAGGAAGCCCTGTTTTAGGAGATAATTAAGTTGCTTTTGTGGGAACAAGTTTTAGCTCACATACATATTATAATCAAAGTCAGGAGATGTCAAAGTTATGATATTTGCTTCTCAAAAAAAGCCAATATCGGCGAATACAAACACGTATACCGCGGACTTATTCTAGCGGAAGCCAACTGTCTCGTTTTCCAATAAAGAGGAGACGTATTGCGACGTACGGTCATTGAGTTTTCTGCTCAGACGCGCTCGACTCGCGCTGCCGACCGCCGACAATCGAATAAACTACAAATACATCGTCGCCTTTATTGTATCCACACCACGGCCAGGTAGGCGCTCTTTAATAACCTACCTACCGGAAATACAGAATTAGCACCCTACTCTGCTCGCTGCAGCACATTTTGAAGGATATTGCTAATCCGTTTTTTCAATGTTTGAATAATGTTATCTCACCAATGTAAATAGCGCAATTAATTTTGTTGGATTATCAAAATGAAAGCATTGCTACTGTTACGTATTGTTACGCGTTTGCTGGTGCTATATAGCGCTTTGATTCAATATAACCAAACAACAAGCAATCGCTTTAAAGTAAATAGCATGTCTAAACTTGTATTTCAAGGTACAAAATTAGCACTACTGCAGCACAGCTAATTGAGAAAGTAACTTTGCCTCTACTTAAAGTTTTCATAAAAGTTAGCAATAGAATGTAAGTCAAACCGGCGAACGATCTAAATTAAGTTTAAAAGTACTGACAGTAGCATCAGGGACTTAGCAAAGTGGTGAGAAAATGGACTTCCTTTAATTTTATATATATAGAATCATAGATACGTACCATAATGCTGGCAGCTGAGCAATTTGAGCGACTTATCGGCGGGTCGCTTCGCGGAATTCTATAGAATTGAATAAAGTGAAGAAGGTATGGTTGGAAGCGATATTTATTGGAGTGCTCTCTATTTGATTGTTTTACTGGCGCTTTCTCAAAGCATTTACAACCTACTCAGTGCCGCCCTTTGATCTACGCTGACTCTGAAACGTGTATTAATTTGAACCTCCTCTGGTACCTAAACTCTACCATTTATATTTATGCTCTCTACCCACTTACTTAAATTGACAATAGTATTTTGCTTCTTCCACGTCATTTCATTCCATTCCATATTGCAAAAGACGTAGAATTTTATAAAAAGAAGTTCCAAACCCATTATTTCCCGTTAGGAGACAATGCGTTCTTAACATTTATTTTTACTAAGGACAGCTCCATTTCTCCGCAACAAAACAATAATGACGCAAAAGAATTTTCATTTGAGTACGGCCCGGCTTGTCCCGGCGAAACTCATCGCGACGGATCCTCCATCAAGACATTCCACAACTTTTCACAGACCTTCGACAAAAAGATGGCTCTTTTCTTTTATGCACTGTACGTATAGCTAGGGATATGATCCTCGCGGTAAGAATTCTATTTCCTTCGCCAAATTGACCGACCGAATTTGAAAAAGATTGGAATCACGGAGTTCTGTGGATCACACAATTTATCGCTATGGAAATCTTTAATAAGTATTAAAACTTCAGATATTATTGAAATCCGATAATAAATTTTCACAATGGAGTGACAATGGATTATTTTTATTAATTAGGAAAAGAAAAAGTCTTTTGGCTTGTACTTACCGTTGACTTTTAAGAAGATGAGCTTGCTTAATCCAGCGCCTATGTCGTTTCTTGCTTCACAAAGATAATGTCCCTCGCTGTCTTTGGCCACTCGCTCAAACACGAGCGAGCCATTCTCCAGGACCCTTGAGCTCCCTTCAAACATGAAGTCTTTGTATTCGCCAGGAGTGTTACCTGTTTGAAATTTGACCCAGTTGTTATGTCAATGTTTCGTGGATAGCAAAAGTGGAGATTCCAGCAAAACGTGTTTAGACAGTTTCAGAGAATTGATAGACTTGTTTTGGACTAGAGAGAGGAAAAACAAAGCATTTCGGATACAATCCCAATACCAAACCTAATAACAAAAAAGTTTAAAAATACTTTTACCTTTCTACTTAAACAAGATTACGAACTGTCTTCTATCTACGTTATTTTGTTGTTTACAACTTACCAACGGCCTTCTTCCACGTTATTATTGGTTTTGGGTAACCGTCAGCTTGACACTGCAACGTCACGTCCTGGCCTGCAGCTACCGCCACATCGTTGGGTTCCAAGCGCCATCGAGGTGGCACTGAAAATGCATTAGTTTATAATTTCACCCGCAGCATTTATAAGCAACTTAGATTTGCTTATAAATGCTGCGGAATTTTAATAAAAGTATATTAAGAATATTAAGAAAAGTTTCATTACCATTGACTGTTAGCGGTATGGTGTATCGTTCTGACCCCGCAACATTAGAAGCAATGCACGTGTAATTGCCGCTGTGAAGCGATGTAACCTGCTCTATCACCAACGACGCGCTGTATTCATCCATTCTTCGTGTTATTATACCACTAGGCGCGTAAGGCGATGACGTCACGGGCTGCCCGTTCTTCTCCCACCGAAATGCGACCGGCAAATCACCCTCTAAGATCTGGCAAGATATTGCTGCTCTCATACCTTCCCGTAATAAATTTGTCAGCGCCGGTATGGGCAAGATTTTTGGCTGAACTGCAAAAAAGAAATATCTTGTTAAATTTTTTCGTGGATGTGTAAAAATAATATTTGGGAACTCGTTTTTGTGCTAAAGCTTCTGTTGTTGTTTTGTTTTTCACATGTGTGAGTACCTACATTCATAAAGAAAATAAAACGAAGTCCACAAAAAATAGGTACGGACGCCAGCAGGTCAACCTACCCGAAACTGTCAGATTTTCCCAATCAACATTGAACCTAATGCTTTAGCAATAAAGTCGAAAATCTAGTAAATAAATCTGACAGATTGTAGTAGCTTGATGTGCTGGCGTCTGTACATTGAACATTTGACACTTTGGTGAGACAGAAATGGCTAAAAGCCTACCTCGTTCAATCGACACACCGAGTGCCTACCAACCCTGCAAATTACGCTTGAACATTATTCACCCAAAGTTATTAAGGTTTCAATTTTAACGCTCAATTTGGCCACGTAGCCACTTAATTTCGTCATTTATTTTTTACGTAGGTTAACTGTTAATTAAAATCTTAAAGCCACGTTCATGCCTTGATATCGTGGACCTCATTTCGGAGGGTTGCCTGTGAAGTTACCATTCATTTTTTTAATATTTTTTATTTTATTGCCCTATTAACCAGGGAAAGCTGGAACTTTACGCCCCGTGGATGCCGCGGTAATGGTGAACGTGCTAACTTTAATGAATTACGGATGAGTAACTCCACCCCTCTTGAATTCGTGATTTTATAGCGCATTAAATCTTAGTAAAGAAAATGAGAAAGTTTACGGGCTGACTTCTATTCTAAGTAGTGTTAAGGGCGAAGGAGAATTAAGGTTTGAGAATAACTTACACCCATTTAAATATTTTTATAAAATTCTATGAAGGTGCTTCTTTAGTTCTTTAGTTAGTTGAAGTTTTCTTTTTTCAAGGAACTGTTTATATGTCAGTACTTAACGTTAATCTCACAACCGTACCAAGGTTCAATGAAAATCGTGTATGTAACACATTTCCACGAGAATTTTAATGAATTCTGCATACAAACTTTTCCAGCGACGGGAAATGGCGGCACCACTCAATTACGCCATTTGTATGGTCTAGTTCCCGGTATCGACAGTTCTCTAACTTAATATTTGCACTTCGGCGTCTACGGTGGCGTGGTGTTGACTGTAATGGCTGCCTGACACGTATACGTGTCAGCATCCTCGGCTATCTGCATCTATATTAAGATCTATGTGCTGGTGGTGTAAAACTTCTGCTAGCTGTTCGGGAAGTTTATTCGGACTAATGTCGCGCTCGCATTTTTCAGTTCGAACGTTTAAATCACAACTGTCAGTCTTTATAAATAGTATAAAGTACCAATAAATACCGTAGTGTATCAATATGCTAAGCAATAATTTTTCCTGACTGCTAACATTTTATCACACAGTCAATTGCCGAATTCACCAACCCGCACTGGGCCCGCGTGGTAGATTACGGCCCACTCCCTCTCACCGAGAGGAGGCCTGAGTCCTACCAGGGGAAACGTTATAGGCTGATTATAGTAATTGCTGGCTGTTCTGGCTGTATATTGTACGTTTTGACCTTCAAACCGTACAGATTCTCATATTATTATTTTTAATTTCCCTTACCAATTTTTCGTTGCCTATTTTTTATTTTCCCCTACCAATTTTTCATTGCCTATTTTTTATTTTCCCTAACCAATTTTTCATTGCCTATTTTTTATTTTCCCTTACCAATTTTTCGTTGACTTTGATTAACAATGTCGTGTATTTGAGGTTAGCATTCATCAAATGATTGACACTCACCTAATATTTGTACTTCAACGTCCCGTCTCGCAGCATGTCGTTGTCTGTTGGCTGCTTGACAGGTGTAGGTGCCAGCATCCTCGCCTCTTTGTGTCTGTTCCACGATCAGGGTGCCGTTGGGAAACACCTTCTGTCTTCGATTTAGGGGGAGATTTTGACCGTCTGTTGGATAAAATGTGTTGTTTGAGTATCGTGTTAATTGCTGATAATAATTTCTCTTTTATTTTATAGGTAAGGTAAGAATAGAATAGAAAAATTTTTATGTAACCTAGGTAGTCTGTAACAACCTAAGTAGTCAATATCTCTTTGTATAATACGTAAGTAATTTCACTGAAAATGTGATAAATATTTTATGTTTCATCTAAACAACAAACAGAATGGTAAATAATGTTACGTTCAGACATTCTGAGCTCCGATCCAAGCTTACTGAAGAAAAATGTGTACATGTCATCTCAGAGAACCAAGAACACGTGTACACACAAGGTAAGAAACAAGTTAACTTATCAGAACTTATTGTTAACTTAGCGAACCAACTGAACATGGGATACGCAGCCACGGGCGATATCAAAGCAAGTCGTACATACAAATGCTTGCCTTCCGAATCACTAATATTTATCTAAGAAGCATAAAGGGAGTAAACATTCAAACCAGAGATAGGTACATGTTTGTAAACATTTAAGTAACATGAAGATTACAAGTTTTATGAACCAACTTCCGTTTGCCGTCATTACCTTAAAGTTTATTAAAGTAATTTAAAACTTTAATACTTTCAGGAGTTGGACGAATGAGTTGACCAGTTTCTGGGTAAGGTAAAGCCTTTCAGTCGGCACTTAAATAAGTTTTTGCTTGTATAATTAGTAATCGATATTTATACGAAAGAGCTCTAGCTATGAATGGATCCCACTCCATCTTGTTGGCATTGTTAGTCAGAGAAGGGATCAGGTAGGTTTTAAGTGGATTATATTTATTTATTCAAGGATTATGCTAGTAGCGTATATTTCCAGAAACTTTGGTTATATTGGATCAGTACCGGAGCAATTGTGCTAGGAACTAGTTCAATAATATCAAATAGGTATATATACCTATTTGATATTATTGAGCTATATATAGCTGCTGGATTTAATAATGCAATATTATTCATATTTGCTGGAATTAATTAATCTGGCACTCGCCTTCGTAGATTTGCGTTAGATGGCAGTAAATAGGTATGCCAAACTATAATACTTGTTATCGAATGCACTAGAGAACTAGCTTACTCGGTAGGCACAGTCACAAGCAGTAATATGTTAACACTTGGAAACTTTCAATAGCGATTTTTGTGTGAAATAACGAAAACAACAATGAAATACGACGCATTGCAAAAACCTATGGGTTCGAAAATACTATGTTCGTAGCAACATAAAATTTCATTAAAACATAAAGGAATAAATCGCTTTTGAAGCCAAGTGTATACATACTTATGCTCGTGACTGTACACCTTAATAAGAATGATTTTTGACTCAACATATCTAAAGTACCAATTTAAAATAGCTTTTTAAATACCGACAATTTTGAACTTAACTCTGCATGTTGCATACATTCTAACTGGAATCAGAGTGTCCAGTGAAATTTTCTAATTTAAAATAGTCGGAGCAAAACCACGTCTGGTTTAGTGAACTCGGCCGAAAGTTCGACGGTGACAGCACCAAATAAAATTTCAACAGTTGCTCGTGGAGAAGCAAGTTTAGTGAAATGTGCACTGCCTTCGGATATGTCCAATTTTAAATTTAAATATCGGAATTCTGAACTAGGTCAACGTTTAGCGTACCTATTTAAAATGTTAGTCCTTTAGAAATATGTAGTGGTCTGCAATCTAAGTGGACGTGCCTTAGACTTTAGATAGAATACACAAGGGGTATTATACGTAAATAGATTTTGTGCTCATGCAATTTATAAGACTGTGTTAACCTTCTATATTCCCTTGTGATATAGACAGGAGATCTTAATACATTGAAGCATAAAAGAACCTACAAACTAATTTGGAAACAAATGATTCTCAATTAGGTAATATTATGCAATGTGAGTGATAGGTATGCGGATATTGCGGAGGGCGAAGGCCTAGGACTTAGGAAGGAGAAATGAACTGACGGATAGCAGCACACCAACGTTTATTTTTCAAGTCAAGGTGACATAAAAAAACTATAGATAAAACGTAAAGTATACAACAGTGAGGTGCAATCGTCGTAAGCGCTACTGCTGAATATGAGGTTCTGGGTTCGATTCCCGGGTTGGGCAAAGAGTTATTGGGTTTTTCTTTCTGGAATTTCTGGAACTTCTGGATTTGTGTCCGGTCGACGGCAATAGTCCCCCCTATTAGTAGACGGCACGGTTGGCGCAGTGGTTAAGCGATTGACTGCTGCGCTGCGTGTCGCGGGTTCGATTCCCGCACGGAACAAATCTTTGTATGACCTACATGTATTTGTTCCGAGTCTGGGTGTTTTTCTATCTATAATATGTATGTATTTACAAAAAAAAAATGTATATAAGTAGTTTATCAGCCATCTTGTTACCATAACACAAGCATTAGATTGCTTAGCTTGGGACTAGATGGCGCTGTGTGAAATGTCCAGGGATATTATTATTATTATTATATTACATGCGACTTAAACATAACTGGCCAAATCTGGTACTATATAGGTTCATCTCTGCCTAACCTTTCGTGTTACAGGCCTGTTGTTATGTATAAGCAAGGTGTTTTAATCCAATGACACACGAAGAACATCCTATCAATGCATGGTATTAAAGATCGCAGGTCAGCTTATAATGAGAGTGCCCACTATGAAAAGATAAGGCCCGTTGTTGACAAGGGTCCGAAAAAGGGATAATTACGAGGGAGTGACCGAAGAGTCTTAATTTGATCTTTTCTAGTAATACTGGTAAACGAGAGGCGGGTTTATGGGCTTAACAATTTTATTTTAAAAGTGAATATCATTCAGTCTTTCTTCAATTTCTAATAGTCTATATGAATATCATTGGGATCCTATATTTTGCGAGAACCTTCCTACCTACTCGAATATGTTAAGTACTATCAATTTAATTGGTGTGTTCGTGTTAGACATGTTCTCAGTCATATTATTGTTTCAGTCCTGTACCTTTCGGTAAAAAGAAGCCTTATTTATATCTAAGATGAGATCTACACCTAGTTTCGGACTCATCTATATCTATTCTATACTTATAATAAATCTGTAGAAGTGAAAATTCTGTACATTGAAAATATCAAAAAAATAAATGCCAGGGGGTGTTACTAGACCGACACCGAACCCAAAAATGTGATTAAATTTTTTTTTGTCTGTCTGTCTGTTTGTTCAGGCATCACGCAAAAACTACCGGTTCGATTACGATGAAACTTGGTATAATTATTCTTTAATATCCTGGGCACCACACTGGGTACTTTTTATCCCGGAAAAGTATATACAATAAAAAACAAACTTAATTTTGCGGTTCGATCCCTAGACCCGATTACTGTACCAACCGCAAATAATAAGTTTGTCGTAGGTTACGTCACCCGCGGTGAAGTTCATTTTTATTCCTTTTAGTTTTTAGAGTTATTTAGGTTTATTTTTATATAAGTCGTAGGTATAGATTTTAATTTTAAAGTATAGGTAGTATATTTGATAGTGTACGTAGTGACCGTAGGTTATTTTATAATACTGTTAGGTAGGATTAGTCATTCGTATAGATATTAGTTTTTAGGGAGTTTAGATTAGTTATCATCAGAAATAGGTTTATTTAGGTAGGTAGGTATTTCATTTTCTGTTATTGAGTTTATTTATTTTTTAATTAGGTAGGTACTTAGGTAAAGATATCATATAGGTATTAGGTAAAGATATAATTAGCCACAAAGGGCCCGCGAGATAGATGGCATTCTGGGGAAGCACATACATTTTATCCTGTTAGCACTTTCCCGTGGGATAATTTCCGACATCCACGCGGGCGAAGCCGCGGGTAGAAGCTAGTTTACTGAATAAAATACTACCCTAAATTGTTTCCGATCCTGAAATAATACGTTCCTGTAGAAAATGTGTGATGAAATAGGTTTATGCATAGCTCTCGCCTTTTTCCCACGGGTGTAGGCAGAAACTATAGAACGCTTCCTGTTCGATCCTTACATACTCGATACAATCTTACTTTGCTTCGTTCACGTTCATTCACATCGTGGTCATACACGCAAGCCGGTTGCGAGTACTACGCATCTGGCTATTCTGAACATCACCAATAAGGTCATATTAATTAAGAAACTCTGTTTGTAACTATGTAGTTTACTGTAGACTTCTAATATTTGAATGCTGGGGTAAGGTTTCCTTGAAATAAAAACTAAAAGGCTTTAAAAGATGATATTCCACGTTTATTATTTTAACTTTACTTTCCCAGCATTTAGAGCCCTTTATTTTCCATAGACGTTACCATAAAGAATGAAAGAACCTTTTTATAGCATCCTGGTTGGAGCTTGGACGGGAAATTAAAATAAGGAATAAAAAATTATCCGGAGAGCGTTTTGTTATATTTTACGGGCTCAAACCGAAAATTACGGTAAAATAAACATACAAAACACGTAAATGCATAATTAGTAATATTGATTATATTAAGCAGATACTAATTAGGAACATGCTATGTCCAATTTCCGCATTTCAACAAGGTACGTATTTAATTTCCTGCTCCAACTTTTTTGATGTTATTGTAAGCCGTAGCTAAGGAAAAATAGTAGAAGAATAACTTAGATTTGTCCTTAATTGGATGATACGAAGGTGTCTAGTCTATTAGATTGTGGGACGCAATTTTCTCTGCGACCGGGATATAAATAGGGAAGATATAACGAACATATTTCCAAGCCGACGTTTTATACAGCCTTTACAAATAAACAAAGAAAATATATTGGACGCGGCATATTTTTGCTTTTTTATCTGGATGCTTCTTTATCCGTGGCGCATGGCGATGGAGCGTTGAACAAGGAATTAATGTGGGGGAAATTAAAAGTAGGTACTGTAGTTGTTATTAATACTGCACCCTAATTGCGTAATACACAATCAATCGGAATCGGTTTCATTTTGACAGTTCAACAACATTCATTGCGTTATTTACGTGTTGAGCAGACAAATTTTTCGCACATATGAAGCAATGGTTTAGCAATTTGCTTCAAAATGATTCAGATTACGATTGATCGTGTGTTACGCAATTAGGGTGCTGATAAAGTTAAAACTGTTACAAGGTAATATCTATAAGTACATATAATAAAATAGTAACAAAATAAATACTGTACAGACGCCAGCAGGTTAAGCTACCCGAAACTGACAAATTTTCCCAGTCAACCTTGAACCTTAATGCTTTTGATAATAAAGTTAATTGATAAAGTTGAAAATCTATTAAAGAAATTTGACAGATTGTAGTAGCTTGATGTGCTGGCGCCTGTACATTGAATATTTTCGAAAGAAAGTAATTAATTTCTACGTGGGGTGGGAACGAGTCTCATGCCGAAAATATAGTGTTTAGAATTTTTGTCCGTTTGCGCTAAAACGGCTGAACTAATTTGGATGTAATTTGGCACGCTGATAGTTTATGACCCGGATTAACATATACTACTTTAACCCCGTACGTTCCTGTGGGATATTTTATGACATCCACGCAGGTGAAGCCGCGGGCAAAAGCATAGTTTGATTTATAAATGAACACTACAAGATAGCAGTTACGTATTCCTATAGTAAATTGTTTTAAATGCGATATTGATAGTTATCTCACTCAAAATATAAGCTTAGGTACTTCACATTGTGAAATGTAATAAATGTATGTTAACTGCATTGAACTCATCTCTGATCAAGAACTAACTAGAAGAGCCACATTGCTTCTCACGTCCGTAGTTACGAAGATAATCTAATACTTATACTTCTAACAGCAGCCACCCCACAACAACCTTATTCTGACGTGAATAAAGATCACTGTAATTTTGACAGACTAGTTAGTGGCAACAACCGAACAGCAACCTTATTTTAAAAAGAATAAAGATCACTTTGATTTTGGTAGTGAAGCATAATCATAGGGAAATTAACTCTGAAAGGACTGTAGATACTTCATTTGTATTCATAAATTACTCAAACTTCAGGCGCTACCGTCACCCAATATAGGCATTATGCTGGGTGACACCACATTCCGGCTCGCTACATGTTTGCGTCTGGGCGCTCCTTGCGGAGCTCCACATTGCTGTCAATGCAGTGAACCTGTCGACTGCCTCAGACACCATGGCTTATCCTGCTGCAAGAGCGCAAAAGCTCCCTTGTCACTCCTTGTGTACCTAACTGAAAGTCTTTGACTCTTAAGCGTATATTTGATATTGGTCATTTTGCATCATTAATATAGGTCAATCAATATGCGTAATAAGAAGATTGGTCAATATGAATAATTGAGATTGATCATTTTGCGTATTGGTTATTTTGCGTGTTAGTAATTTCGCGTTTTGGTCCTTCTGCGTTATTTTCACCAATACATGTTGGTAATTATGCGTCTAAACAGCAGTTATCTGTATGGCTAATCTTTTAAAAGCAATATGGATAGTAATCTCAAATGAATGGATCACCATTCATTTGAGATTACTATCCATCTTTCTAAAAAGAGGGTGACTACCGAGAGGACGATTAATAGAGAATTATGGAAGAAAAAGTCATGTTGCGCCGACCCGATAAAGGCAGGAGAATAATGATTGATAATGATCTCATAATACAAGTTTTACTATCTAAGATCACATTATCAAATACAATAAACGAGTACTGCTTTTACTCATAAATGTGGGATCGGTTGGTGAAATAAAAGAGTTAGATCGCCGAACGACTCAGACGCACGAAGCACGAACACAATCGACGCCATAACGACGCACGCCGATTGATTTTAAAGATCCTACGGACCATCTCAGATGAGAATGTTGAGATGGATGTGTGGAGTGACGAGAATGGATAAAGTAAGAAATGAGTATATAAGAGGAAGTTTGAAAGTGGCGCCAGTGACAGAAAAGTGATGAGAAGGGACGAAACGCATCTGACTAAAAGAGTGATGAATATACATGTTGATGGATGGAGAGGGTAAGGAAGGCCGAAGAAAAGATGGATGGATTGTGTGAGGAATGATATGAAAGAGAAGGGAGTGAATGATAGCGTGACGGCTGACAGAGGAGAATGGAAGAAGAAAACGTGTTGCGCCGACCCCAAGTGACATGGGATAAGGGCAGGAAGATGATGGACCACGACGATGTTTACGACGATACGCGGGTTACGACGACTACGAGGAATTAATTACGATGACGACGGAAAAATCCGACCTTGTCTTTCAAGATGCGACACCTACGGCGGCGTAGCACGAACGGCACACGGTGACATATTGCACCTTACGATGATAACTCTTATATTTCACCAACCGATCCCACTTAAACTAACAAAATAAACGAGAAGAGTCACATCGCTTTCCACGTCCGTATTCACGAAGATAATCTAATACTTATAGTTATTTCGTTACACCTTTGGACCGTATCTAGGAACCTGGAATCAGGTTAAGGAGGAACTTATTTCATTTATAAATGAACACTATACAAAGTAACGGCTACTTCGTCATCTGCCTAGCCTTTTCCCAACTGTGTTTGGGTCGGCTTCCAGTCTAACCATATGCAGCTGAATACCAGTATTTTATATGAAGCGACTGCCTATCTGACCTCCACAACCCAGTTACTGGGTAATACAATACCCCTTGGTAAGACTGGTTGTCAGACTTTCGGGCTTCTGACGACCCGTAACGACTACCAAAGATCAATGAATGACAGCCGGGACCAACAGCTTAGCGTGATTTCCGAGCCACGGAGGGTCTTCTTGATTTGTAAAGATCGTCACCCATCCACGGACCAACCGCGGCATGCGTAGCTTAATCTGATCAAATGACCCGTGCGGCTTGTAGTACTTAGCCACAAGCTCCTCCGGTAGCAGCTACCTAACTAATCTTTTAAAACCGATTTTACCTAAGTATAAAGCTCATAATATTAATATTGAACTTGCCGTCGATGTTCACGTTGTGAAATGAAATCAATGTATCAAGTAATTACTGTGTTAACTGTTTTAACTCATCCCTGATCAAGAACTATAACAAAATAAACGAGAAGACCCACATCGCTTCTCACGTGCTTACTCACGAAGATAATCTAATACTTATAGTTATTTCGTTTCACCTTCTGCTTGTATCTAAGAACCTGTTGCTAAAGAAGAGATAGTAGATACTCGTAGCCTCCCCGGGGCCTTAATTCGATACTGTTTGACTAAAGTGTCGTTCGTTTTGTCGTAAATGTCCTGTTTTATTTAGGAGACATTGAGGACCTATTTTTGTTCGAAGATCATGTCGATAAATAATGTTTTTTCTGAGCTTTATCCCTAAGTTAGGTGTATCTGTTTGGGATAAGTGTGTTTATGGTATCAATTGTTTAAGGCTTGTGATGCTCTTTTGTTTTTTGACACTTTAAAAATACAGATTGTATACCCTGTCCATTAGGTTAACCGTTTTTTGACAGCTGTCTTAGAACGTACAGTCAACAAAAGAGATAAATATGTTTAAAATGCCTAATAAAATAAATATAAAAACTCTCTTATCTTATAATACCGTACGTGTAGTGTATGATGCGGCAATCACTAGTTCCATTTGACAAAAAACGGTTTACCTAATGGACAGGATATAGCCTATATTCCATCGACAAACGTTCTTATTGTTTACTCAAAATCTAACCAATAAGCCAAAAAACAAAAACATTTCTGTGGTGGTCATGCTACGCATGTGGAAGTCAAAAAGTTACAAAACAAATCGATGAAATTAATGGATCAGCAAAAGTATAGTCCGGAGAGAGAAACAACTGTTAAGTAGGTAGGAGGTAAAGGTAATGTTTGAAGTACAAAAACTGGTAATTACGTGGGAGAAAAACTTGTTGGCAATGATTTATGAACCCTAGAATCTATGAACGTGTTTGCGATTGTAATTTGTAGTAAAAGAGTAGGTACGAAAAACTAGAATTTTTCAATCAAATTTCTGACTTGCGATCCTTCATAAAAGTTTTGATAAAAAGTTGATTTATAATTCTGAGAAATTGATTTATTCGATCTCATCAAAGCCTAGCTTTTTCTGAAAAGATTCATCATTTCAATTTGATTTTTTGTTATATTTTGTGTTACGTTGACACATATGTCAATAGAAAATAAGAACGTTTTCCAGTAAAATTCACGAAGCCTATTTAATTTTGCCAAAGAATATAGTTCTTTTGTAGTAGGTAAGGTATCTAACTACTTACATTTTTCTATTTAGTAGGTATAAGTAGTAACATATCTCATATACAGGGTGGCCGGGACAGGCACGTGTAAATTGTTTCCATGAATTCAGCACATGATTCTAGCGTAACCATTTTTCATTGGTTATCAAAAAAAAAAACAGCTGTTTCCTAGAAAAGTGCTTACATGACCAATATGTATGTAACGGCAATTTCTTTTTTAAAATCGACAAATATAAACGATATAAGAAGAACCGGTCGAAGTGTGGCCTTTGTCGAGCAGTGGACATCTTCCGACTCAAATGATGATGATGAACCGACGATAAATTTCATCGCAGAGGGCGTGGCTAAATAATAACAGCCGCACAGGTCGATCGGTCAGGTTAAGCTACGCTTGCCGCGGTTGGTCTGTGGATGGGTGACCATCTTTACATACCGAGACCCCTCCGTGCCTCGGAAAGCACGTTAAGCCGTTGGTCCCGGCTGTCATTCGTGGATCTTTGACAGTCGTTACGGGTAGCCCGAAGCCCGAAAGTCTGACAACCAGTCTTACCAAGGGGTATCGTATTACCCAGTAACTCAGTCGCTCCATGTTAAATACTGGTATTCAGCTGCATCCGGTTAGACTGGAAGCCGACCCCAACATAGTTGGGAAAAAGCTAGGCAGATGAGAGGGGTTCAGAATCATTTACTGAATCCATGGTAACAAGTTGCACGTCGATATCCCTGCCACCCTGTATACCTTATATTCATGTAGACTGTGAAATATTAATTATAACGACTGAATGAAAATAAATTGTTACTTATTTCAAAATCATATATTATATTAACAAGATACAATATGGTTAGTAGCTTTAGATATTTTCTGAATGGAAAATGGTTGTGTAGCTAGTTACTTTTAAGTCACTGAAAAAGTCATAAGTACTTATCTGATATTAGATTGTACAGGTAAATAAATATTTACCGAGAACAAATGTAAAAGAAAATAAAATCATTTCCACAGAAGTCTCGGGGCGGCAATTCAATTTCTGTACGCGAGGCTCCGACGAAAATTATGTCAATTTCGTATCATTAGCGCGGTCAGGGTTGCCACCCTTGTAACTTACAATTTAGATACGAGTCTTGATGTAGAAAATGAAATATTTGCCACAAAAACTAGACATGTTAATAACGTAACTTAGATTGTTGAATATTATTGAATATGAATGCTCGGTATGTAGCGAGGGAATTATGAAATCACTTTTACCTTTGCGTGCGAAGATCACATGTCAAAATTATAAGTTGGTGCATATATGTATAATTATGTTCTGATTAGAATCGTTTTTAATTTTATTCTGCGTAACCGTGGTTATAAATATTTATGTTATTGATATTAAAAGAATTATTTCAACTTGACAACCCTAGCAAATATTGAATCATTAAGACGCTGGAAACAAGAGTTTTATAAGTTCAATATCTTTTAGTACTTTTATTTTCCATATTTACTGTTCTCAAGGGAAATATTATTATATTATATCTTCATAAAATACCTAATTATCACGTGCTTATTATTATAGGTACTTATTCTCTCTTACTATTTTTTAAATTATTTTATTTTTTTTATTTCTTTTTACAAAATTGCTAAAGCTGATTTTGCAATAGTCAGAAATTTTTTATCTGAGGAATAAATATTGCGATTTGACAGGTTTTGTATAGAAATTATGTCAAACTGTCATATTCTAGAGATAAAAATGGTTTGTGACTATTGAAAAATTAGCCCTAAATCTATGAAAGGTTTATTTTAAGGATAATAGGTAAAGGAGCTAATATGTAAGACCAAACTGCATATATTATAATGTGTAGGTATGTAGTCCTGTGTATTTACTTATATCGTATCGTAAGAACGAGGAATATAATATAATTTGATCTAAAAATGTGTACCAACACTTTTACTTATAAGATTAAGTTAGAAATTTTGACGAACGCTCTTGTATCAGCATTTCTGTCTGTCAGCATAGTAAACATAAACGATAGAGTACTAAAGAAAAAACGCTCCCTCGTAAAACGCATTCAGATAAACGGCAAAACGTATCAAATAAGGAAATAGTAGCAGTACAGTAAATAAAACGCATCATCATCAAACTGCGGTGTCTTCCGAATGAGATCGGGACTGGTGCCAGAACGCGCGTTAAATCAGCGGATTTTGGCAAGAGTTGACGCAAAGCATGTTATACTCAGCTTGAATAACCTAATAAATACTCCTTTCATATCTATTCGGTAAGATTTCCTGCTATTTCATAGGAGTTATGGGTTAATTGTATTTGCTATTGTTTGGATTGTCGACGTATAGTCCTTAATTCGTTTTTCTCCCTAAGGTTGAGTGTCACTTACACGTTTTCCGCCATTAAGGTTTGTTTTTGCTTTAAGAGTAACGATTGATTATATTGGCTCTATTTTTGTAAGACTTAGGGCTGATTATTCAATCGACAGATAATTTATATTCGCGGAATAAAATTGACGTCTGACAGTAGTTGTACGGAAAATATGCAAATTATTCCTCCGATAAAATTATCTGGCGTTGGAAAAATCAGCCCTTAGACATTATATTAATTACTAGCTTCTGCCCGCGGCTTCGCCCGCGTGGATGTCGGAAATTTACCCACGGGAACGTGCTAACAGGATAAAATGTATGTGCTTCCCCAGAATGCCATCTATGTCGCGGGCCCTTTGTGGCTAATTACAATAGAAAACCAATTGTGTCTCATTAGTGATGATTAAGAGGGTACCTATATGATATCTTTACCTAAGTACCTAACTAATTTTTAAAAAAAAAACTCAATAACAGAAAATTAAATACCTACCTACCTAAATAAACCTATTTCTGATGACAACTAATCTAAACTCAATAAAAAATCCCTAAAAACCAAATCTATACGAATGACTAATCCTACCTAACAGTAGTATAAAATAACCTACGGTCACTACGTACACTATCAAATATACTACAATTAAAATCTATACCTACGAATTATATAAAAATAAACCTAAATAACTCTAAAAACTAAAAGGAATAAAAATGAACTCCACTGCGGGTGACCCAACCTACGACAAACTTAGTATTTGCGGTTGGTACAGTACAGACAGTGGTAATCGGGTATAGGGATCGAACCGCAAAATTAAGTTTGTTTTTTATTGTATATACTTTTCCGGGATAAAAAGTACCCAGTGTGGTGCCCAGGATATTAAAGAATAATTATACCAAGTTTCATGGTAATCGAACCGGTAGTTTTTGCGTGATGCCTGAACAAACAGACAGACAGACAGACAGACAAAAATTTTTTTAATCACATTTTTGGGTTCGGTGTCGGTCAAGTAACACCCCCTGCCATTTATTTTTTGGATATTTTCTATGTACAGAATTTTCACTTCTACAGATTTATTATAAGTATAGAATAGAAGATAATATAATACATTAGACATAATATTAATTATAAAATATTGTCTAATATAATAATTTTCTGAATATAGAGAAAAAGTAATTATACTAGGTAAATTTGTACATTATTTGTACATTTCAGCATAAATAAAAAAAATTGTAAGCAGTTAAAAAACTTGACAGTGTATTCAAAATATACGTATTTGCTTAAAATAGCATTTCAAACGAATTTATAATTATATTAATGAGAATATTAATTGGACTGTAAACTTCATTTGCTGATAAGGCATTTGCTACCTAGACACCTTAATAATATTTCTTCTACACCGGCTGCGGTAGTAATAATGATGTGAAACTATTTAATATTAAGATCTTAATTTACCTCAGAAATAAATGAACGTTACCTTGCTAGATATTAGTAATCTGTGGACCAATGTGACAGTTAGTTATTTTCAATCTTTCTGAGGTTTCAATTTACTAGGAGCTTTTGTCAAAAATGATAATCAACAGTAGCAATTACGAGGTTGGTTATATATCTTATAGAAAATATACGAAGGTTTTCTAAGAGAAGTGAACCTACAAAGTAAAATCACGAACCACCTGTTCACATAATTAGCAAGACAAGAAAAGAAGCGATCGGAAGGCAAAATGTTCGTAGCAAAAAGGAAAGTAACGTTCTCAAAGTTAAGCGGTGCACGTACAAACTTACACCATAGACTTGCTCTAGTAAAAAACTAAGAAGTTCACAAACTTTCAAGCGAAGTTAACAGTCTTGGAGTCCGGAAAATCGTTTCATAACCCCACCTTGTTCGGTGTACGAGCAGTGAATAAGTTAGGAGAAGGCCTTCGACACCTAAATGAACGCCTTAATAAAAGCGGGCAGTTGGATTTTTAACTTTTGGCGCTAAGCCGAGCGTTGAAAATACAACTGCGCATTCAATAAGGTGTAGCCTAGTAGGTATTAGTGAAAACCGGGATAAAAAGCTTACCTCTTTCCCAGGTGATTGACTCAATAGGGTAGCCGGCGACCGGGCACTTGATATTCAGGTCACTGCCAGCCACGGCTGTGACTTTAGGCATCTCTCTGATATACGGAAGCCCATACACGTTGACTCTCGCAGCATGAAGCGCTTTCCCTGCAGTGTTGGAAGCGACACATGCATACTCGCCGCCATCTTGCTCTGTGACGCGGCTGATGTTCAAATGGCTCACCACGTCGTCTTGCAGCGTCACGTGCTGCCCGACTACGAACCTAAATGCGAGATTATGTTGGTGTCTGAATATAGAGAAAAAGAGAAAATTTGCAAGTGCTGTTAAAATTCTTACTAGCTAATGTCTAGGAAAGTGGTGATGGATGAGATTGTACCAAAACTAGCAACATAAAAAGTTCTATTTCCGTAAAAATGTGACCCTCTTCGTTTTACAGCTGTCATTAAACTGTTTACTTTAGAGATAAACGTATCAATCCTACTGAAATCCGATCAAAACGCGCTAAAAACTTTTATGACAGGATTGTCAACAGCACGTGTATACGGATGGCTGACAAAAGTTTGTCAGTTAATAGAACTTTTATTGCTACATCATGTTTTGATTACTTTTGATGTCGGAGCAAAATTGCCAGCTAAAAGTTTGCCAATTTTAAAGCCTTGTTTAGCCTTCTTCATTTTCTGTACTGGACAAACAGAAATATTGGATTGAATAGGTGATTGTACACAATCCATACAAACTTTAATAATTATTATACCTTTTTACTTAGCTACATTCTCATGATTGCGTAGTTTACAATAGCGGCGCCGGTATGCGCTTTTCAGTACGCTACGAGCTACGGCGTAGCACTTTGCTACGAGCTATGGTGTAGCACTGTGCTACGATCGCGTGATCGCCACGCTTTCGCGCCTTGAAATATTTTCCTTTGTTCGATGATTTCAAAACCATTATTTTAATGAGTTTCTAAATGAAACTATTTTTATATAAACCCTAATTAATAGTTTATTACCATTTATAAAAATATTAACTAGCCGTTATCGAAAAATAAGAATATATCTACTATTATTAAGTGGCTAACTTACCTCGAGTTGGTGGGAATAGGAAATCCATCAAGCAACCACGTGAACTGTGGTGGAGGATGGCCCATAGCCACACACTTCAAGGACACACTCGGCCCTGGCTGCAATGTTTGTTCGGAGAACCAATATACCAGCTCCGGCTTAGATTCTGCAACAAATAAGATAAATATATCGTCTTTTCCACGAATTGTTTAAACTATTGGTAGAACACTCGATTTCACGGAAACTATTTTTCAAGCTAACTGGGTTATTCTTTTAGAATACTGAAAGTTATTGAGGCGGTAGGTCATACTTTATAGCAGAAGATATATTTTCTCAACAAGTTTTGGAGAAACTAAACTTATAACACCGTTATGAAGGGGTTATCTGTGGATGTGATGTACCTTTTGTCTGTAGCGTTTTTATTGTAACAAGTTAAATTGCTTATTAAAAAACTCGAGTACCCTTTGACTAAGGTACCTTAATCAAAGGGGTACGGGGTAAGGTACCTTAGTCAAAGGGGACTTCATTTAGCATTAGTCAGAAATATTCCTTTTTCTCTCATACAAACAACCCCATTATCTGGTGAGTATTAAAAACAAAGGCTAAGCTTATTATCTCGGGGAGAAAGGGGAAAGAATAATAACCCCCTCGGTCTACGTCAGAATAAACTGTGCGATGCAGTAGGTGCAGTGGGTTCCGTCTGATTAATATTCAGCTCTTTAGACGTTCCGGGAACGCCGTTATCTAATGTTTGTATAGAAAATGAACGTATTTTTTCTTTTTTATCCAATCTGTTTTAACGTGCACTTTGTTCGTCTAGTCTCGAGATATTACTCAGTTTCAGTCGAAGTTAATTTTCCTGTAGTTGAAAGTGATTTCATTCGGGTAATGGTCAATTGAACACTTCTTTTTTTTATTCGTTTCTTTTCCTGTCACCTCTATTTATTTATTCTTTACATTTGCTTGTTGTGAAATCAAAACTGTCATTAGCTTCATTTTGCTGTACATAAAGTATAAAGCAGCTAGTTTCCATATCAAGTAAGCTGTATAAGTAGTTAAGGTCGGTATTACCGAGACAGACAGACGGGCGGACGGGCAAATCCGTCCGGCCGTCTGTACGGCACGCCCGCTCCGCCCGGGCATAATTTTTCCACCTCGAATGATAAAGCAGGCGCGGCTCAGTTGCGCTATATAAAACTTTTACGATTGGATTAGATATAGGGACTCAGATCTGTTTGTTAAGCTTAAAACTTTGTTTTGGAAAATGGTTTGTTAAACAACATCGGCACATTGTTCTGCTTGTACTAATTTGTTTGTTTGCAAAGGGCGTTCTTTAAACGTAAAACAATACAATTGAGAGCCTTGCTGTACGTGTTATGTTAAAGCGTTTATTCATCAATCAATTAGCAACTCATTGTTCGAAATGGATTATTGGGAGAAAGTAAGTGATCCTGGAAAAATGTTAATAATACTTCCTATACGTTATTCATATGTATCCATTTAGGATGAATGTTACAAAAATAACATTTCTTTTTTAATTAAAATTCACAAAAAAAAAAAACAAAGAACGGGTCAGAAAAGCTGACGTCTAACAAAAACGAGAATATTCCAAATGAATTGGACGTTTCGTGAGGCGTATCCTCCGGATTACTCTTTGACTTTATTTCAAAAATTCACGCTCGTAAACACATGTCTCTCGTTAATTCTTTTCATTGTGCTTCATAATTAAAGGAGGATCCGAAAATCTTTAATCCATTCATCCTTTTGAAAAAAAAGGGCGAGAATGCGCGTTAAGCTTGTACCTTGTAATCTCTTCATTATCATAGTTCTTTTTGTATATTTCTAGATAAAACAATCTACATAATTTATATCTGCATAACATTTCTTTGCATAATTCAGAACTGTAGAAAGGAAAGCGGGGTCCATTAGTATTCTAATACAGTGCACTAAGTGTCTGCTTAGTTCCGGAGTTTAAACTGGCTATTCAGTGGCTCCAAACTTAATGGTTTTGTATTTTATTCTGCTGGTTTTAGAATCCGACAGTGTTTGTTTTTGGTGTTCGGTTTGTAGTTCGATTAGGGACGTGCATCCTTATCCGTCGGTCTTAATGATCTCATTAGTAAACTACTAGCTCTTTTTATATGTAGGTACAAGTTACCTACCTATTTAGAATTTGTTCTACAGAACATACGTGGGGCTTTTTAATCTTAACTCAGGTACTGCCGATATATTCTGTAAAAATCTCACCGTGAAAGTGAGGTGAAGTCATTACACTTGATGCTAAGGATTGACAACTCACTTCAAGCGCAATTCACATAAGTTTTCACGGTGAGATTTGTACAGATTGTGCTGGTGAGCGAGCTCCACTCCGTCGACTAGTAAAAATTTATAATAAGCACTTTTATCATTTAGGTATCTTCTTTCTGTCTCAAAGAAATTTCAAGAAAAAAATTATTGATAGTTTGTGCGATGGTCAAAAACAAAATTAAGTGTGATTAGTAACTAAGCTGAAAGTTTAAGGTACCTACTTAGTATTTAAAAGTAATTGGTACTTACGTATCAAATTATTAATGTACACAAGTAATCTGTGGAAAAGTTGTTGATTGTACATTTACCCATATATGTATGTCTTATCATATATACATTTTTTTTCTTTTTGTAATACATATTGTACAATTGTTTGTATTTCCCAAATAAATAAAAAAGAATAGATCTGCTGATTTAGTTATGATGCCTCCGTTAAAAGCTTTTCGTTAAGATCTTACTGGTATTATTGTAGTTATGAACGTATTTGCTAAATTTGCTCAAACCTAATTTTGCGAAGAGCACACGTTATTGAAACTTCTATCTGTTCTCACAGACCGTTGCACGAATTCATAATTAGACAAATAACAAAACTGCTTTTGTTCTTATACAACTAGCATCGTTTCGCCGCAGTGTGGGCTCCTTTATAAATGACCCAATAAACTGTGTATTAAAATTATGTGTAGTTCGCTATACCTCTGGGTTCCACATAAAATGTAATAAGGCAGAAGGGTTCCATCCCTTCATTAGAGACCACATTAAATTGCGACATTTATTCGGTTACTCCTAGTTGGCCGTTTAGGGTTCAACCTTAATGTTTAGTTTTAAAACCACTTCGATTTTGTATACGTAAACTATGTGGAAGTTGTTATTTATGGGGTTTTTGTTATCTGCTGACAATAGGGTCTTAGTTACCTATTTTAATATAGAGAACCCGGAAATGAAACGGACGTATAATTTAAAACCGTCATTAGTTACTTTGGGTGTGTGATCATTGTGAGATATAGGATAATACGACTGACCGTAATTTTCCCGAACCCGTACCTTTATAAGCTAATGTCTAAAACTTTTCTACATAAAAGTTTTTAATGTATTCGTGTTTCAGTTTACCCAATGTCCAATAATTATAATAATAATAATAATATCCCTGGACATTTCACACAGCGCCATCTAGTCCCAAGCTAAGCAACCTAATGCTTGTGTTATGGTAACAAGATGGCTGATAAACTACTTATATGCATAATTTTTTTGTAAATACATACATATTATAGATAGAAAAACACCCAGACTCGTAACAAGTACATGTAGGTCATACAAATATTTGTTCCGTGCATAATTGCAGAAATATCGCCCTTATCGACGTCATTTTCCCGTAGCATAAGGTAAACAAAGCAATTATAGCGAAGTCTCAACAATTCGCATAAATTCTATTAGTCTGTGATGCACAAAGCGCCAGACGCGATCACGCGACACGTAGGCATGATTGTTGGCGCACAATAGTTTACCTGCCGTTAGACGCGTCTGTGAACTTGCCCGACGCTATCAATAGATTCGAGATACTAGACCGCTTTGTATCTCGTACCATGAGTGTTAATAAGATCGGGTTTATTATATTCATGGTGGAGCAAGATTACACATTCCCGTACGCAAAATACACGCTTGGACGTAGAGTTGTGGACGCCGTATACAATACAAGATTTGATATTCATCAGATATTATTGTGAGAAGGCAGACAGATACATTTCAAAAGCGTATTTATGAGTTTATTAAAGCATAAAACTTGTCGTATGTTAGAAGTCACCGTTGGAAAGAAGAAGAAGAAAAAAAAATGCGGTATTTTCACAAAAACATGTGCCGTTACAAAAAGACAAAATAGCTACAATACTGAAAAAAAAAAAAAAAACAAAACGAAGAAAGAAATTATCAGAAATTTTTCCATCATACAGAAGGTATTACAGATAAATAAAAAAAAAAAACGAAAGGCGAGCCTTTCTGTTTTATTTTTTTTTCTGCGAGAAATGAATAACTAACAAACATAAGCAGACAGTTTTTAAGGTTCCGTACCCAAGGGGTGTCAACGGACCCCTATTACTAAGCCTCCGCGCTGTCCGTCCGTCACGATTGGTCCGTCTGACTGACAGCGGGCTGTATTTTATGAACCGTAATAGGTAGACGGTTGAAATTTTCACATAGTGTGTATTTCTATTGCCGCTATCCCAGCGAAACCACTAGGACGTGGTGAGGGGTGGGCGTTTTTGGGGGAATGTCTTTTGTAATTATGATGTTCGAAAAGTGTTGATTCTCAGCCTAATTTGAATAAATGACTTTTGATTTAGATCTTGCTAAATACATAAAAATAAAATAAAGTTAAAAACGAAAGGAGGTCTCCATATAAGAAACGTGTTTATTTCGGCGCGTTTTGCCTTGGGGTACGAAACCCTTCGTGTGCAAGTCCGTCTCGCACTTGGCCAGTTTTTGTTTTGCATTCACAATAGATATTGGTTAGGTTAGGTACACAATGGTTCGCCTAATACTTGTAGGTATTAGATTTTCTGTGAAATTTCGACGCCTTTGAGAAGATATGATAGAAGATTCTTTGATTGTTGAACTTACCTTCTACGAATATTGAACTAATACGAATACTAGAGGAGTATTATGTGGATACTTCTGGGTAACAGCTAGGTACAACATTATGTGGATACAGTAAAGTATATAGAGTACCTACCTGGTACTGGTAAATAGTGTTTAGTGGCTTTAGCAAAAACAGAAGAGGCTTAAACTTTTTCAGGAATCCGTACCTTGTAGTGAACTTTAGCAAGTTTGTGTTATCTATAGAAGCTCTAAAGAGGCTCTAGGGAAGCTACAACAATGTCAACAGTGGACTTGAAGGGTAGTTTTGAACTTTATCCAACCAATAGCAAATACCTATTTGTTTTGCATAGAAGACTCGCCTTATTAAGCTAACAAGATGGTTAAGATTTAAGATAACAGATCGATATCTACTGTGTAATCCGTTTTTCCATACTAATCCTACTAATATTATAAAAGCGAAAGTTTGTATGGATGGATGGATGGATGCTTGTTACTCTTTCACGCAAAAACTACTGAACGGATTTGGATGAAATTTGGCACACAGAGAGTCTGTAACCAGGATTAACACATAGAATACTTTTAATCCCGATGGTCCCACGGGATAGAAACTTATGCGGTTGAAACCGTGGGGCGCAGCTAGTATTATACATAAAAGCGAAAGTCTATCTGTCTGTCTCATGCCTTTTCACTCCTGAACCACTGAACCGATCGTTACGGAAGCTAACAGACACGTAGCCTGGGCCCTGGAGAAGGACATAGGCTATTTTCCATCCTGGATATTTGCATAAAAAAAAAATAACTAAAAAAAAATTAAAAACACGACTGCCCTGCCAAAAAACGAACTAAAAAGTAAAAAACAATTTGTATTCCCTGACTAAACAGATAAATAAAATTGTCATTGCAGTCGGGGGACCTCTTAGATTAAAAAGTGTTCCACAGAATGGTCTCCCGACTGCATTGACAATTTTATTTATCTGTTTAGTCAATATGTTTGTTTTTGTTTTACTAGCTTATGTATGTTACTCGTGTAACGGTGTGATGGTGAAAGAATTCTAAAACTCGATCATCTACGAAACCATTCACTCATTTAGACATTCTCAGTCTTACTAAAGTCTGATTAAATCGTTTGCACAGCCAAAGATGAAATGTTTGTTTTGTACGTACACCGTACCTAAGTAAAACTGGTACCCATAAATTATATATATTTGGAATTTACTCATCAATGCCTTCAATTTGATACCCATATTGTAATAATTTAACAAAAATGTTTTTTTTCACTTTAAAAAATGGAGCCATACTGCCGCCATATTGAATTTTTTCAAAAAAATATATAGCCAAAATCACTTGGGATGATGTAAGGATTCTAACGATACCCCATACATCCAAATCTGTTCAGGCATTTAAAAGTTATGGTGGAATAAAGAAACTGACATACATACAAACATACATCAACCCTGAATACATTACACTCTTTTTTTGGCAGTCGTGTAATAAAAAATGATGAAATACTAAATACATGCAGACAGAGTCGCGAGCAACAGCTAGCTATGAAATAAATGAAGATTATTCAACCACTTATTTCCCGAAGCTCTATACGAATAGCTAGCAATAATTCATAAACTAATGTGTAGTAGATGCGGTTTTTCAATCACAAAAAGCTCAATACACTCGAGGGTTTCGACTTCCAGACTATTCTAAAATGCAGCGTTTTATCAATGGTAGTGGTTTGGAGTCATTCCTCCCTGTCTGGTCGGGTTTATTTTGCGCCGTAACAAATGAGGCTTGTTAACAGAAGGTCAGCTACTTGGATAATTTATAGGAAGTCCCACACACTTGTGGGTACATCGACTTTAAAGCTTCTGATTTTTGCTTAACTTCTCTTTTTCCGATCCCATCGTTCTGTTGCTGAGTTAAGACTTCGAATATTATAGAAGGCCGTCGAATCTAAATTCTTAAGGGTCTTTTGCAAGGAATTTATTTGTTTCTAAGTTTGTTAAATGGGATCAAAGAGCTAAGTTTGAGAAATGCGAATTTTCTCTGAGTACGGTCAAGGAAAACGATTTAGTTTGGGATTTATTTTCTATAGTTGGTTTTTGGGAGGACTTGAGACTTTGATGGTTAGGTATTTTTGGAATGAAAATTGGTGTCAGAATTTTGTTTTTTAAGCATGTTTATAGGATAGACTTCCGCATTTCTGACTGAACAACGTCTACTTGATTTACTCGAACACGAGGTAGGAAATTATTTATCTTAGGTTCTCATAGCAACATCTATTTCTAATGTAAGTCTTCACCCATCTGTTAATAAATAAATACCAAATAATGTATCCATCTCATTATTTCTTTCCACACATGCTGGGTTGTCAGGTTCATTAAGTTCTTGAAAAAGAGATTTTCCTACACAAGGAAAACAAAATAATGAAAAAAAATCGGCATAGAAATAAGTGGTTGGGTGTAACGTCACGGCCCTACTTATTCTGAACCCCTGAAGAGCAGCGACACCAAATAGCGGGGAACGAATTAATAATGAAACAAAGCGGCTTATATTTCGCGGTGGGGGCGGGGAAAACCGACCTTATGAGCTGCGAGATACGATCTTAATTGGTAGTACCGCGGTTAGTATTTAGTGCGGCGGTTGGATGCGCCCGCGGCAGCTGCCTGCGTCACTGAAGCTCTTTGTTTGAGCTGAAGAGCTGACTCTAATAGCTTGCACCGGATCCGCGCTTAAAAATGGACTTTTAAATATTTTATGAAGAAGTCGGGCGGACGTATAAAAAGTTTAAAATTTACACATCTACCGTATGCACTCGTGTATAGATAGCAATGTGAATACTCAACGTAAATATAGAACTAAGTTGCTGTTTTTATTTAGACGTTCATTCTATGTTGCTGGGGTTGCGGCGGGCGGAAACTTCCATAACTGCAAAAGGTGTCCCCTTCATAAAAACTCACATGGAAAACTTTGGAATTTCGTTTCAATTTACGAGAATATTATCAGTGAAATATATATGAAAGTAAACATTTTAAGAATAAATTAGTATCATAACAACAATTTTTCTACGAACACAGAGTGCATTTCTTAGAGGAAATGTTTTCAGCTGTGATGTTTAAGTCTATAGACAACAACGAACAGTGGGGAATAAAATGAATGCAGTGTGATTGCACAAGGAAAAAACACCTAGCGTTAGATAAATCACCCGGAGGTAAACAAATTAAAAGAATCTGCTAGCGAAGATTAATTTATAAAGTAGTTTAATGAATTTCATCAGATCGCTCCATGGTAATCTGCTCTAAGGTTTGCCACGGGGCAGTCGGATTGAATGCACGATATGCACGCACGATATGCATGTGCACGATAGACATACCTAGATGTGGTACTATTACATATTATGTGCTAAGCGTGTTTTGTACACGTGTGCAGTGGTGACCCAGTGTTAACGGCCCCGAGTAGGTCGTGGGTTCGAACACAGGCAGGCGCTTTACTTTGTGTAAAAAATTTCATCATCACTGTTCTCAAAACGGTGAAGGAAAATATCGTGAGGAAATCGGCATGTCCTAGAATCAAAAATTCGAA
This sequence comes from Apamea sordens, assembly GCA_945859715.1. NCBI lineage: Eukaryota > Metazoa > Arthropoda > Insecta > Lepidoptera > Noctuidae > Apamea > Apamea sordens. The sequence goes on from OX244002.1 coordinate 8,901,579, forward strand.
GACGTGTGACATCTACCAACCCGCACTGGGTCTGCGTGGTAGATTACGGCCCACACCTTCTCACACATTATAGGCTGATTATGTATGTGTTTTGTACATATTTTTGCCCCAGTTCAACCGACAAATACATTTAACCTGCCCAATTGGGCCTGCCGCAAAGTTTAGCAGTAAATATTTGTTTTGTTTTCCTTCCAAGATTATAAATGCGTGGCGTCCAAACATTTGGTGAATTTGGTAAAAAGGCGCTTTAGGACCGTATCGGGGCCACGTCAAAACTTTCGGCTTTGTTACCTTCTGTTTATGATAAAGTTAGGAACTGACACCGGCAGTAAGTGGAAAAGTTATATAGAACCCTTGTTTATTTCAGATAGTTGTAGTTGGAGGCACACTAGATAATTTGTTGAGCAAATTACCACCTCGCTCGCGCGTTGGTTTAATAAAAAACGAGTTGTAACTCAGCGAAGTTTTTAAATTAATTGTTGTGGTGCCAAGTGGGAAATATCAACAACATTTATTATGTAACAACTGAAAAATACGGCACTGTGAGGTAGCTTTTCCTTGAGTTGAATTTATTTTGCGGTAGCGTTGACTACTTGGTTGAGAAATCCCAGCCAAGGAAAATCTGGGATCAAATTATTTAGTTAAGTACATGAAATGTTGAAACATTTCATGTACTTAACTATACGGTACGTATACAGATGGTTTTCATACCTTGCGACTCGTAAGGGTTTAGAAATGGGCTGTATGTTAGCGAGTTGACGTAAACTCGTCAGTTAGGTATTCTCTAGGTAGCTACATAATACATTAACTTACGTAGTTCAGTACCTTAGTCCAAGGTCACGATGATAAAATGACTGTTATTAATGTTATTATACAACGCATGCCGCGTACAAAGTCTACTGTAATCTTACACAGACAGATACTCTACTTGCAACAATGACAGATGACTTTTTATATTCAGATTCAGAGCCCGTATTCCCGTAATTTAAAACGTTCAAAATCTAGTCGCAGTCTCATCTCAGCGACAAACAAACGTCAAAAACTTGTCAAAATGTAGGGAAATTAGAAGTATTTTTTGACAGATTGAGACTGAGATCAGACTGTGAACGGTCTTAAAATTACGAGAATTACCCCTCTGATAAAGCCGCACGAGACTTTTTATAGTCTGGTCCGAAAGTATCTGATGGAAATGTAAACAAATGGGTCTGAAAAATTGGCATCCACAGGAGATGCCAATTTATTGGGCCACTTACATATTGACTGTTTTAATTTGATTATTTGAATAATGAACCCCGAAATTCTAATTTTATATCACCTTGAAGATGATTTTCATTTGACATTTTTAACCTCAAATGTCAAAAATATCTTTTATAACCGCAATTTAGGTCAATAATTTTTCAATTACCATATTTAACTATGTTATTCAAAAAGGAATTGATGGAAAAGGGCTGAGACATAAAGTTGATAACTTCTAAATAGAGATGATGTTACTCTTTCCCTCTAGTGAGTGGATCTGTTAAAATTTAACCAGAGGGGCAATTCTCGTAATTTTAAGAACGTTCACAGTCTGATCCCAGTCTCCATCTGTCAAAAAATACTTCTAATTTCCCTACATTTTGACAAGTTTTTGACATTTGTTTGTCGCTGAGATGAGACTGCGACTAGATTTTGAACGTTTTAAATTACGAGAATTGGCCTTTTGATGCTTACACTTTTATCGGATACCTACTTTCTAAACAGACCATACTTGCATGAGTATTTAGCTGAAACCACGCTGCAATTGAATACCAGCCCACGTCCTGTTGCAACACTGTATAATTTCCTCTAAACGCTAAAAACATCTGAATATCTTAAATATTGTCTAAGTTACCTCTAGTGCCAGTAAAGTTCCAGTCAGCGTCATGTGTGTGAGTGCTGCGAGCGTACGGAGTGCGCCGCGAGCGGTTGCCGGGAGAACGCAACCGGCCCTCGGACACTGCAAATATACGGCCTTTTTACTCACGAAAACTTCGCTATACGAGTACTTCGAAGAAAAGTTCAAAAAGTCATGGATGATTTTACTTTTTCGGCATTTCTTCGACATTTTAGGGAAAAAACTTTACACATTGATCTGTGGTGTGTGAGTGTACTCTACAAAAAAATATACATATAATGCAAGGACAATATTTTTTTTTAATCAAAATCACGTTAGGCTCTATTATTTAGGTTGATCGGTCAAGTTGTCTGATTGGTCAAATCACTTCGTCAGACAACCACTAATAAACAGCCCCGAAGGTCGGCAAAAGCAGAAGAAAGAAAGAATTTCGTGGTCATCTGAAGTCTAATGATAAACTTAGGATGCTGCATTGTATACTTTAACAGATAACTTTACGGGATGTTTAAATTACCAATGAATGGATAACAGTCCATTAAATGTTCTAACTTTTCTTTTACTTTCAAGCAAGCGCCCTTTAGAAACTTTTCTGCTAAAACAATAAAAAGTTCAAGGTATTTTTACAAGAGGAAAGTTATCTAATCAATTTTTTTTATTACAACTCTTTTATCTTGTAGAAACTGGGCTATGAAAGTGAGCTGATTTTTATCCTATTGCTATCTAATAAAATTTTAAGGGTACAGCTGAGGTCCAATTACTGTAAAAGTCTAATTGTAACGAACATTCTTGCTAAGCTTGAAATATAATAACACAATTTCTTACCATCTATTAAGTATTCGGAAACTCCATAAGCCTGATCCTTCGTATTACTGACAAAACACTGATAAACTCCCTGGTCGTCCTTCTGTGAATTCTTGATATGTAGTCTTAGGCCGTCTTCAGAAATCTTGAGTCTTTCATTCGGTTTCACAACTTTCGCGTCGTGCACCCAGTAGACAAGCTCGATTGGATGTCCCGACACTTTGCATTCGAACGTAACGTCGGCATTCGTTTTCGTTCGCACGACTTCAGGTTTTATTCGGACGGAGATAGGTTCTGTTAAAGAGAAAAATATGTTAGAACGAAGTAATACGTTATTTTGTGAGTAATAAAATTTTACGAATAGTCCAATTAGGACGGTAATACGGAAGAAATCGTGCTCAGGAAAAGGAAACTGTTTACATAAATTAAGGAGATGTATTTCTCACGTATTGTAGCTGGGGAGAGCCTGGATATACGGCGTGTTTGTTACGTATTTTTTCCTCGTTTGAAAATAAAAAGGCGCAAAATACGCAAGCATTTATTTTATTGTTCACTAATAAAAGAGAGGTTTGTCATAAATACATCTTCGTATGTAAATAATAAGACAGACAGAGCATGTATTGAAATTACAGGTTTCATAACCAGCTATTGTACGTTTATGACAATGGTTATAGAGGGTTATAGATATTGAAATAGAGGCAATCTCGGGCTCTAAACTGTTGAGTACCGTTGTAGCTAAAATATACGCCAATTGCAACGTGTAATAACACTAACTGGAACTGCTGAACTGATATCATAACCTCCGCACATAGATACGAATTTATTTCTAGGAGTTCTAGAAACAAAGGTTAAAAGGCTTTGTAGTTTTCGGGTTTAGGTGGATTTGTTTTATAAATGCATACAGATAAGTTTATTTATTTTCTCTCAATGGTTAGAGTGCTCATAGTGCTTATTGTTTTTAGCTATAAGGCTTACTGTTTAACTATTGTGTGTCTGTGTTTTTTTCCTGCATTATTTGTTTCTTGTTTTGTTTGGTCTCTTTGTGTCTATTAAATCTCTATGATGATTTTCGTAGAATGCATAAACTTTCCACTGGGCGTGGTTTCTCTAGCAGAAGAAGCGGCTGGTGCTTAGCCCTCCACACCTTAAGGCATCTGGTTTATCTGTGTTTATGTCTGTTTGTACAGAAGTGTATACATAAACTCACCTGATGTGGGTAGGCATAAACTACAGAACGCCACTTGCTACGGTCCTTACATAATCTTTTTGCTTCGTTTATGTTCATACATCTGGTCATACACTTACGCCGGTTGCGATTATTGCTATTGATACCTAAGTCTTATGTAGGTAGGTATAAAGTCTTTTCTGGTCAATCTAGAAAACCAACCTGTGACAATAAGCGTGAAATGCACGGACTCTCCTCCAACGGTGTTGTTGAGCCAGCAGACAAACCGGCCAGCGTCTTCACGCCGCACAGCTTGCAGGCTCAGCAGACCGCTGCCAAGGAGCCGTGCCCGAGACCATAGAGAGGTCTTCTCTATGGGGATCAGCTCCTCGTGGTGCTCGCGAAACCACCTGAGAAGCGGATGCAAAAAATGAGAAGAAACGAAGAACGCACTATAAACAAAGGAAAGAGTAGGGAAGGATGAGTATTGATATGATTTTCAGCTTTGTTAATTAATTTACTGCAATCAAAGTCATTTATTTTAACTAGAACATGAACAGGCATTTTCGAAAGTAAAACATTACAATGAAAATATAATTGATGAAAGACAGACAAAAAGTTTAAGGTAAAAATAGGTATCTATTGTTTCTTCTTTTCTCATGCCTAATTAAGCTTCCAGGCAGTCTTAAAATAGGGCTTTAAAACAGCTGATAAACACGATAGTTCAGTACCTAGAGCTTAAGTACCAAAAGATACATCATAGGTACGTACGCAAGGTTCAAGCTGACTTCCCATTGTACGAAAAACCGATACAATGCGAGGTCAGCTAAAACTGGAAATGTATAGCTTGATATGTAGCTATGTGTATCTACCTAAAGGTTACAGAACAATAAACTATTATCTTAGTAGGTATCTAATGTAGTATCTGATTGAAAACGGTACATTCAACAAGCTGATGATGTGAATAGTGACCAAGTTGTGACAAATGGCTCATTGTCACAAGACAGACACATATGACATGTTTCGCACGGTCTTTCAACATTATATCGATTTGTCATTCCATACAAATTGTTGCTGGCGATTCTTTTCCTGCCGATCGATTCTGTAAATATCTCACCGTGAAAAGTTAGGTGAAGTGAGCTGGGAGTGAGCTGTCAATAGTCTTAACATTAGTTGGAATGACAGCTCACTCCACGCTCACTTCACCTATAAGTTTTCACGGTGAGATGGTTACAGAATCGCACTGCTGTTATTTTGAACATAGGTACTATGGTAGGAATATCGGGATAAAAAGAACCCTGTCCTGATCAAGGTTTTGTCTATCCATGTGCCAAATTTAATTTCAATCCGTTGAGCCGTTTTCACGTGAAAGCGTATCAAATATACATGCAAAAAGTTAAATCTTTTCATTTTGTAATATTAGTTTTAGATGTTAAATATTGTGGCCAAAAATAAAGAAATTATCCAAGTTATTTTTCCCCCCCGCGATTTATTGAAACCGGTATCGTTAGCATTGTCGTGTGTTAAGAGTGTTTATCGTAGTTACTTTTGCTCGAAAATTCCGATAAGTATCGTTCACATGCAAAGCGTCATAAAAACTTATTTTCGTACAATGGCAGCCCTCGAAATTTTCAAAGAGAAACGTAATCACAAAAACTTTAGGTGATCGTGTAGGGTACTACGGATAAAAGTATTGGAATATTCAATATATAGGATTAAAGAAGTAATATCTATTAAATACCGGAAGTCCTTTAAGAGATCCGCAGACATTTTTACCGAACGAAGTAATGGGAAATATTCGTAATGCTGTTTCAAGTATTTTATAACCCTTGACATAGTTTATGAGGAGGGAAATTTGTTTGGGGTTGAATTACAGACTCTGGGGTTGAAGTGGATTCCGGGTCTGTCCAGATAATGTTACACGAAAGAGACCGTCACATAGTTTCAGCTTTCAACTCGTTTCAGAACACTATTACATGACGGCAAAAGCTTTGTGAATACGGTCTAATATCCTATGCGCAAATTCACGGAAATGAAATGGCTATGTGGCGCGAAATCTTCAATGTTCTCCAAGTTAGGTTCCCTTTTAGAAATAGTTTTGAAACGAGTTGAAATGCACCGAGACATTTGCATTCTAAAAGGTTTCACGAACTATGGCTGGATATGAAAGTTTATGGCGTATTCATCTCGCCACGGTGATTCTTTGGAAACATAAAATGTTATCAGTTCACTGAAGTAGTTTGTGAACTTTTATGTAGTCTATAACACTCAGAGGTTCTGAAATCACCTGAGATTTTATAATGGTTATTCATTTTTCTGGCATGATAGTTCTTTTTGTTACAGCTATGTCCTGCTGAGGAGTTTCGAAAATATCTTGAGCTGTTGAAGTCCTTACAGTGAATAGCGATCTACGTAAATAGAAAAAAGCTTTTCGTTAGTGTAGGCACTAGTTGCAACTACGTTTAAAAGACAAATACCAAGTGAAGGAAGTTCTGTCCGCCATCGACCGATGAGTTCGGTTTGCGCGGTTATTTGACTGAACATAACCAAGTTTGGCCGCTGTAACTTGGTAACATTTTCTCGTGTGTACTTAATTCTCAGGTAGGTAACTAGAGTCCGAAGCGACCAAGTTAGGTATGAATTTATGTTGTTGCAGCGTATGTTAGGTCGGTTGCGAAATTCTAACTAAATTATGTAGGTATTGTGTATGGAGTAAGACCGTAAGATAACGACTCAAAGCTGCTTTAAAACCGATGACCCTTTCTTATTGGTCCTTCCATACACTAAGGTCTAAACGGCAACGTAAGAGCGGTCTAAACGATAACATTATGAAAATCTATTTAAATTACCCTCCATTTTGCTATCCAGAGACAAGCTAAGTACAACAGCAACATAGATAGAGCTACATTTCCAAGGGTATAACGCAATTTACCGGGTTTTGCGGGCTAAATTGCTCCTTGGCAGTTAAAACGAATCACGTCGCATGGGGATTATAAAATTGCGGTTAAATCTCGACGCGAGATCAAAACGCGTTGACGACGAAATAAAACGGTCAGCGTGACCGTGTCGTGTGTATCGGCAGATTTAAGGGATTCCAACTATGAATTTTAACACGTTGTTTTCCGACTAAACGCTGTCGTTGTAGGTATTTGAATAAAATTTCAGCTCCATTTTAGACGACGAAGAGCTGAAGGATTTCAGTAATAGCATCGAAATGTTACAGAATACATTTATTTCAATGGTTTCGGCTTTTGTATTGATACATTGAAGCGACCAGCAATTTTCCAGGAAATGACAGAAATATTAAATTTCATTCGAATGGAGCGCAAGAAATAAAATTTGCAAACACAATTTTATTGAATTGAAAGTCTACGAATATTAGATGTAATCATGAATTCTTTAGGCTCAATTTTATTGAAAGAATTTAATGGTCACATTATGTACCGCAATTTCTAACAATAATAGTTAGATGATGTTGGTTTCCAAACATTCCAATTAGGAGTTAATTATGTATCTATTAATTAAGTAACATTAAACCTAACTGCAACGGTTTAATAATTTGTTCCCAGAAATTACGTACAAAATAAATAAACGTTGTATAAACTGCCAGCTGGCGCCCCGCGGTGTCACCCGCATAAGTTTAGATCCCGTGGGAATATCGGGATAAAAGTATCCTGGTTATAAACCATCTGTGTGCTAAATTTAATACAAATCCATTCAGTAGTTTTTGCCAGAAAGAGTAACAAATATCCATTCATCCATCAATACAAACTTTCACGTTTATAATATTAGTAGCCATCCATACAAACTTTCACGTTTATAATATTAGTAGCCATCCATACAAACTTTCACGTTTATAATATTAGTAGCCATCCATACAAACTTTCACGTTTATAATATTAGTAGAAAGTAACATTAAGCCCGACTGCAGCAGAATTTAATGATTTGTTCCCAGAAATTACGTACAAAATAAATACACGTTGTATAAACTATTACCAGGGAGTAAAGCTTAGCATAATGGTACAGAGAACGCTTTATCCCTGAAACCTTTTAAACGAATCAGCAGCCGATGGCCATTACGCGCTCACAAGACCTATTTCTGAGGTAAAAACTAGGTCTTTAGCCTCTTTACGCCGTGATGCCAGTCTCCACGACTCCGTTGTTTGCTTACTGAAGCGATACCTTTTAGCTAGAGGATACAACCGCAGAAAATGTTGCTGTGTTTTTTTTCTATGTCGAAAAGTATTATAAAGACCTACTTTTTTGTGTGTTTTCAAAATGGCGGGAGTGTGTTCAATATTTATTTTTAAAGAGTTACGTTTTTAAAGTTTATGCTAGTTATTTTTTTTTTAAGAGGTACGTTTTTAAAGTTTATGCTAGTTTAGTATACTGGGATAGTATAAAATCATTATCATCTGCTGGGGGGGGGGGGGGGGGGGGTTGGGAAAAGGCTTCTTTACAATGCAGACTCAGAACTCACAATGTTTTCAACTCAATATGGAAAGTTTTTCACTGCATGATAATTATTTTAAGTAAAAATAACGAGCCAATTGAACAATGTGCATTCGTGAGTAATTTATATGTATTCGAAATGCACTGCAGGTATTATCAACAAAGGCTATAAAGAAAATCTATGTATTTTAAATTCTAAAGGCTTTATTGAAATAATTGTGAAACTATGAAAGGATTTCATGGAAACTGTCACTGACAATGTTATTTCAGAATAAGCTAAGTCTGGTATTATAGGTGCGAAGGTGTTTTGTGCTTTGTGCGCTACATACACATTTTCTTGTCTGTTTATATATGTGTGTACATAAATGGTAAAAAATAAATAGTAAATATTACACAATAGGTGATTCATTTTTTTTTACGTTTTTCGCAATTTGCAAGGTTGTATGTTGATTAAAATATGATGCGCGACCATAGTGTAACCATTAAAATCATGGCCGGTCTCTGTAGGTACTCACCTGTAGCTAGGCACCGGCCACGCATGCGCGGCACACGGCAGCCGGACGTCCTGGCCGGCCTGTATGCGGCGCGTGCGCGGCTCTATCGCCATCCGCGGCCTCACGCCGCCTTTTGGTTCTGTCACTATTATGTGACCTGGTAGAACAAAGATAATACATATTACATATATTTTGCTGAACTGAAAAGTAGAACATTTAACACATTCCAGAACACTAAATGCCCCTCGACGTAATAACAAAAAAACTTCTGTTGTTCAGTGTCCTTCAATGGGTTAAAAAGCTGTGGTGTGGTGTGGTGTGGTGGTGTGGTGTGTGTGGTGTGTGTGTGTGTGGTGTGTGTGTGTGTGGTGTGTGGTTATCGCTAAAAGTAAAGTCTTTTAGTCCACCAATTTATTAGATCAAAATGGGCAATTAGGCATTAATAAGTTTCGTTACGATGACGCTCTAGAATTAAGGACGATAATTGGATTAATTGAATGGATCGTATCGTACAAATAAATTACAGTCTCCAAGTAGGTATGATAAAGTTGGCTTGGTCCAGTTGAGTAGCTACATTAGGTGTACCTAAGTTATATTTTGAACTTTACCAAAGTTCAAACTCGTGAACCGGTACAGGAACACATTGTTCTAGTTTTTCGGGATTACTCTTCTAATCTGTAAGTACATAATACCTTTAGTAAAATAAAGTAACTCACCAAAATATTGACTAGTGTACAAGGTCCCGGTGATCCGGTCCCGTACGCGGCACCGGAACGCGTTATGCCGGTCCCGCGGACTCACTCCGCTTATGTACAGCGAGCCGTCGTCTAGACGCTGGTATTTAGACCCTAAAGCAAATGTGACATTGATGTTTACGCAACATTACACATTAGGTACACAGAATAAAAAACGACGTAGACCGCTGGAACTATATGGTATTAAATCACCAAATTACATCGAATAAACGTGGTTATTGATGTTTCTCTGTGTAAAAAGAGGCCTTTGCCCTGAATTGGGACCTTAGCATCGTGTATAATGATGTTATTTTTATACAGCGTGGCGCTTTAATGGCGACATTAATTTAACACACGTATACGGTTTTGCGTTGTAGTTTTATGAATATATTTTAATTTAATTAAACATTAATATTTATTTATTTATTGTCAATTTTACAAAATAGCATCTTAGAGCAACCTGACTTAAAGAACTGTAGTGCAGGGGTCATTTGCCGGGGTTACGGATCATAACATCGCATCAATGTAATTAAAACAATTAACGAGCAAAGAGAAGGCGAATTGAAGGAAAGAGAGAGAGCCCTTAGTCGGCGCGCGGCGCAGGTGGAAGTTTTCAAGTTACGATTTTTTTTATGTTGTTATAATTTTTATGATTACTGGCCACTAGCACTACCCGTGTGTTAAATTAATGTCGCCATTGTAGCGCCACGTTGTATATTGATGTGATGTTTTTTTTATTTAGAAATATCAATGGAAAACTTTATAAATTCTTCGTGGAATTAGTACAGTGATTACAATAAATGTAGGTAAGTGTTTATGTTGTTTATCGACGAATCGTTGAGCTCCTTAAGTTGAAAGTTGAGTGGAGCTGCACGATTACTAACAAATGCGTGCATTGAGTGGACAGGTCTTCTCAATCTGTGTGGTTCTTTCCTCAAAAGACCATGTCCGACCCAATCGACATGGTATTCACATGATCTGACCAAGATTATGTCTGGACTTTAAAAGAGACTGTGACCTCTGAGTTTGTTTCGGCCTTTCTTTTTAGTTTAGTCAGATAGGAAACGCCGACCTCATCTAGTTTTAAAATATGATTGACGTGTAAAAGAGTTTTTACAAACCTGTTTACAGAAATAAAATAATTTATCATTTCTAGGTTTCATATTTTTCTTTTATTTTAAGGGTTCCGTGGACGTGGATTCTAATAATAATTAAAATTCCATATGATCGGGATGCTACAACATTGAAAAAAAATATCAACAGGCGTAACAATCACTTACCTACATAACATAATCCATGCAGTCATTCATTTGGGTCACGTTAAAATATCATATAAATTGAATTCGCTATACTAATTGAAACAGGTGTGACAAAACACAGCACTGGCCAATGTCCACATTAAAATAAATTATTTCATTATTACTCTGTGCAACTCTCCGATTTATTGTAGCGACAGAAGGTGTAAATGTGTAACTAATGTGCATTTGCGACATATTCGCTAAAAATGTAAACAAATATGAGTTTATGGAAAAATAACTTTATTTCCTACACAATAAAGTTCAGCTTACGCTACAACTTCAATCCTTTTTATTACTTTTTCAATACCGTTAGTTACTCTGAAATCAACTTAATTTCCATTAAACTCAACTCAAACTCAAATCATTTATTTCAATTAAACCATTTACAGGCACTTTTGAAATGTCAAAATTAAATAGTCGGTCAGTTAGTCAGAAAGTTGAAGCTAGTTGCCCATTCCAAAACGTAGATCTCGGCAAGAAACTCCACAGACGACACTCTTTTAAATCAAGATATTATTACAAAATCCTGGGTACATAATTCTTATTGCTTCTATAGGTATGTGAGAAAAATTTAAAAAAGAAACAATTTAAAATATAAAATTAAAAATAAACCCTGGCAATTAAGAGATGACCAGTCTCAACCGACGGCGCCCGTTCACGAACATGACGCGTGGATCAGCAGCACCCACCCAAAAATTGATATCGACTGGTAGTTCCTGAGATTAACGTGTTCAAACAAACCACAAAACTCTTCAGCTTTATTATTATTAATAGCAGTACGTATTGACTGTCCCTTTCAGAATCAGTGGGTCATGTCGTGTGTAGGTGTGGCGAGTCATGGCAAATTATAAAAGTTTATGTAATGTGTACTAGGTTAAGGTTTCTATGGGTCTATGCCACCCGAAATAAAGTTATTATTATTATTTTCTTTATTTCATCTAATTACATATAATTTACCTACATTTTTCAATATTTTTATAAACAACATGATAAAAAAACATTAAAAAATATAAAAAATAGTAGCCCACCGGTATCGGGAACAGGGTCCAAGCTACCGGCGGTCAGGGCTCCAGAGAGAGGAACCTCCTGACAATGCGAGCCGTGTCCAGAAGTACCGCTTTCTGAATCAAGCCCTTGATCCAGCTGCCCAACGAGAGCCTCCTCAGGTGTTGGTCGAGGCTCTTGGCTATTAAGCCATTGGCTGTCACGACTATCGGCACAATGATCGCTGAGTCCACATCCCACATGTCGACAACCTCTATTATTATTATTATTATATTAATATATTATATCATATAAGAATAGATTTGAGGAAGTGGTGTTATTTTCGAATGAGTAGGAAAATTCCCTATACTTAATTATGTCTAATTTTGTATTTGAATAATATAACGGAATGCAAAAAGAACCGGGAATTATGATTATTTGGGCAATCGGCGAGCTTTCTTAAAGAAACAACTTTTCAAATGATAAAAATATAATAACTTTTAGTACATGTTGTCGAATGAACAGAGTAGGAGAGTCTGCCTAAAAACTAACTTACATGCTACGCGGCCGGAGCGACACGCCTACGTACCCGCACTCACTTACACATATGCACTACCGACACACACTATAACACCCCCCGCACTAGTTCGAAGACCTTTCTTCTCCCAAGAAAAAGGGCTGAGTGCGGCTTCCGTCTGTTGCTGGGACTACCGACGTTTCCTGGTTCCTCTTATGTATTTTTATTACATATAGTATTCCAGCAACCAATCCAATAATACATAGTACCGTATATATAGGTACAGTCCAATAGTGATAACTTTTATCTTGCAGGGCATCAAGGTTTAGAATATTCTCCTTTTCAATTAAATTCTGTAATTTATTGATTTGTTCCAGTGGGATATTTTCCAATAACAACGGCTTATCCTTATTTTCAATATTGATTTTAAATACCGGAAATGACAAAAGCTTTATAGGTGTACCTTTTAACAGATTTTTATAATTCTTTATGTGGTTTAACTTTGTAGAGACAGTGCATCCCTCAGGCACCTCAAATAAGTAGGTGCCGAGTAAAGATTGGTACTCTTCCCGATCGCACCTATACTCGATCCTTGTTTCTTTCAGGAATGATAGAATATAATGGAAATCATCCAGCTTTTGAATTATTTCTGTTCCGGCTTTAAATTGTACCAAGTTGCAGCTGCTGTCTATTTCTTGTTTTAATATCAGTTGGTAAATGCAATCGTTTGTCTTCGAAGCGGCTATAAGGTCGACTTCTGGGCAATAATATATTTCCTGGAACCTTTTACATTCTCCATCCATATAGTGATAATTATTACTATTCATTGCCAGATAAGGTTTAGGTGGAATTAATAATGTATTGTTAAATGTTGGAGTAGAAAATAAATGATAATAAGTGAAAGTATCTAAATGCATAATAGGGAACTTCAGAACAAATACAATTACATTATCTACATAGTAGGAACCACACTCAATAATATCATAATAGTCTCTTATCTCAGTGTTCTCATGTACAAGCAACTCAGAAGGTTCATATTGGTTTCTTAGAATATTATACATGAAGTTAATATTTTGTGAACTGATTACACTGTGATGGGTTACTGATAATTTGGAAAAACTCAAAGCATTTTCTAGTGATGTAATACAATTCAAAATTTTTTGTAAATTGATTTTTAACAAATTAAACAAACTGTTAATTTTAATAAAATCACTTAACCTAAAATTAGTCATATTAACATTAGACATGATCTCATTTAGTTTAATATGTATTTTGAACTCATTTGATACAATAGTAGACAAGGTCATATTGAAAGTCTGCAAAATTTGTTTGTTCAATGTAATGCCAGCATTATATTTATCCTTCAAACTATTCTGATTATTTTGCAAAATGTTTATGGCTTTACTATAAAATAATGCGTCTTCGTGATCGAGATTACCGGTGATACTTTTTATGATGGAACCCAAACCATTGATAAGCCCACGTTTATTTCTCGGGTGTTTATACATAGTGTTGAACTTATCATAAATTGTTTCTAACATGCTACTAAGGATCTGATTAATAACTAATGAAGTATCGCTAAAATAATTTGGATCGGCTGACTTTATGTATTCTACATAAGTATCTAAATAGCCTTCTATATTACTAATACTATCTCTAATCCTATCTAACTCGTAATAATGTATGAACGCATGTTCAGTTTTAATAAACTTAGCACTACCTAACTTAAAGGGGAGTATCCCAGGATTGTCCACTAATTTCGTAGTCACGATTTGTTCAGCCCGGATTAATATCGGAATCCTGCAACAAGACATTTTGATATCTCAGAGGTTTCTTCACAATACGTTTGTGGTGGACAATGTTCTTATCGTCTATGACCTTTAAACCTAAATTTTTCTTAACTCTACGACCTAAGTAACGAGGTTTTGTCTTATGCCTAACGGCTAGCGGGTTTTTTATATATAACGCTTTTCCTTCTTCGTAAGGAATGGGTTCTTCCCGGTCTTTATTAGCATTCTGTATAGTTTTAGTCCGGTTACAGAGTAATTTTTTGTTTATTTCACTGTATAATTGTTTGGTAATTTCCCTGTGCCTAACTACATAGTTTTGAAGGTAAGTAGCTTCTATATTTATATCAAATGGATCACGATTATTTGAATGTCCATTAATGACATCGATGGGTTTTTGTTTAATTACTGAGTGAATACTATTATTATATCCTATAACAGCATATAGCAATAGCTGGTTAGTGGATAAGGTTGATTGAGTAACAGATAACACACGGATGTGTTCTAATATGGTAGAATGGAATCTTTCAATAGCTCCATTTGACTGAGGATTATTTACACTGATAAAATGTAATTTAATTTTATGTAGGCTTGCAAACTCTTGTACGGGTAAATTTTTAAATTCGGTTCCTTGATCTGCGGTAATGCTAATTGGTACTCCGTGGTGTGAAATAAAAATAGATAATGCATTTATCACATTTATTCCTGTTACTGACTCTAGAGGATATGCTTGAGCATATTTAGAAAATACATCGATAATTGTTAAGAATTTTTGTCGATTTACTGTAAGAGTATCAATGTGCAATACCTCAAAAGGTTTTTCAGGTATAGGAACTATCTGAAAGTTTTGTTTATTTGGATTTCTCTCGTATTTACAAGTTTGACAAATGTTACAATTATTTACGAATTCTGTGACTTGATTTCTTATTTTAGGCCAATAATACTGTAATTTAATTCTTTGTTCAACTTCTTGAATCCCACGGTGATTACTTTTACCTTCGTGGTAGTTCTTAATTATTAAGTATTGTTTGTCTGGACAGGTTACATCTTCGGTTTTAGACTTACAAAAAAACAATTTATAAGCGGAATTTTGAAATACCCTTTGCAGTGTACTTGTAATCAACGGAATAAACTTAACATCTGACAGATATATACCATATTTAATATTTGGTTTTAGGTGTTCTTTGAATAAAGTAACAATATTTTTTTTCTAAATCATTTTCATTTATTTGCGCTAATATTCTTTTTTTTTCGGGAAAAATATTAACGGTTTTAGTATTTGTGGGCGAATGATGTACGAAATCTAAAAATAGCTGATTATCAAAGGTGTTTACATTTTTATCAGAAATAGGGATTTCTAAGACAGGGTTTTCTAGTTCAGTATGAATGGTGTTATGGTCATTGATTTGAGTGTTAGGTGCCTTTTTTGAATGATTCATAAACATTGATAACGGTAAGTCATCTTCATCACTGTAAGACGTAGATTCAGTTTCATTATTATGTATTTCAACTCTAGATAGAGCGTCGGCATTTGTATTACTTTTTCCTTTTTGATATATGATGTTATATTCAAATTCCTCTAAGCGTAATCTCCACCTCGTTAAACGACTATTGGGTTCTTTTATATTCATCAAGTACTGTAGAGGTTTGTGATCCGTGATAATATGAAATTTCCTTCCGTATAAATACGGTCGGAAATATTTGGTGGCCCATACAATAGCCAGCAGCTCTTTTTCTATGGTGCTGTATTTTGCTTCGGTATCGTTTAGAGTCCGCGATGCATACGCAATCGGCCTATCGGCTCCTATAGGCCCTTGTGATAATATAGCACCTAGGGCAACATTTGAGGCGTCTGTACGCAAATTAAAATCTTTTTCAAAGTTAGGATATTGAAGAATAGGATCGTTAATAAGTAAATTTTGACAATGTTTAAAACAATTAACGTATTCAGGGGTAAGTTGAATTTTAGCTCCTTTTTTTAAACAAGATGTTAGTGGTTTAACAAGATGGGCAAAATTCGGTATGAACTTTCGATAATAACCAACTAAACCAAGGAAGGACTTAATTTCTTTGGTAGTTTGTGGTATAGGGAATTGTTGTATGATTTTAATTTTATTTGGATCTGGTTTTACGCCGTCGGCTGTTACAATATGACCTAGGAAAGGAGTTTCCTTTTTCAAAAATTCAGTTTTGTCAAGCTGTATTTTAAAATTAGATTCTCTAAGACGTTGGAAAACGGCTTCTAAATTAAGGATATGTTCTTGTAATGATGAACTGTATACTATTATGTCATCCATATAAACTGTCACATTTTTGAGCCCACGCAAAACATTATCCATGACCCGTTGAAAAGTCGATGGAGCGTTTTTTAAGCCAAAAGGCATGCGTAAAAATTCGTAATGACCACGATAACCGTCATCAATACTAAAAGCGGTTTTTGGGATATCCTTGGGATGTAATTCGATCTGATGAAAGCCTGATTTTAGATCTAAAACAGTGAAATACTGACTTTTACCTAGTTTATCTAAAATATCACTGATATTTGGAATTGGATACCTATCACTCACAGTTTTCTCGTTAAGTTTTCTAAAATCAATCACCAAACGCCATTTTGTTTTGCCAGAGGCGTCTTGTTTTTTCGGTACAATCCAAATAGGTGAAGACCAAGGGCTATTTGAAGGTCTTATAATTTTTTGACGTAACATTTCACTTATTTGTTTTTCTACTTCTTGTTTGTGAACATGAGGATACCTGTAGGATCGTGTAAAAATAGGACTGTCATCTTTAGTATTTATCTGATGTTTAATCTGGTTAGTGAAGGTTAAATGACTATTTTCGGTGTAAAATATGTCGTTGTAACTGCGGCATAGTTTTAGTAAATTAAACTTTTCTTCCAAATTTAAATGACCAGTACGAACCAAAGACTCAATGTCTTGTTCACTTTCATTTATCGATTCAAAATTAAATATGTCAAAATTACTGTGAATTGTCTGCGCCTTAAGTGGCGAAACTAAGCTTACGATGATATCATTCTTAGTAGGATTCACTATCTCAAGGTATGCGTAACCAGACACCGACTGTGTTATCGTCGCGGGAATATAACAATTGTTTATATAAGTCTCGGGTATGAATATATCATCACGCTGAATATTAACGGGTACCTTTACACATTTTGTCGAGTTTGACCTAACTAAAGCTTCAAAAAGATTATTAATTCCGGAATTCAGAACTTTAATAGGTATTTCCGCGTTCGGCGTAATTAACTTTTTATTGTGGAGGTCAACGTTAGCTTTCAATTTTTCCAGCATTCTATAGCCAATTAAACCATCGAATACATTATGAAATTTATAGATATAAAACTTTGAGGGGCATTTTTCATTGAATTCTTGAAAGGTTGGTATTTCTATGGAGTAGTTATTGTCAGTGGTACAATTTAAGTTTGTTACAGAAAATGGTTCATAATTCATGGGTGTATTTTGAAAATGTTGTTCAATTACTTCCGGAGACAAAAAGGACTGATTGGCACCAGTATCGATTAATAACTTAAGGGGTGGCTCATTAATTTCGATAAAAGGCAACTGTCTTTTAGTATGAATATTTATTTCCGTTAAGTTTCGGGGTTGGCACTCGAACCCTGGTGAAAATTTGGATCATTCTGTGTAGGCCAATATTGTGTATTGTCATATTCGAGTTCATTATTTTCATTAATAATCTCATTGGAATAACTTGCATATGGAGCATCCTTATCAATACAAGGTACGTCGCCACTGAGCTCGGCGTGGGAGTTGTTTGGGTTAGTCTCGAGCATGTGCAGTTCTTCGAACTGATTGCACATTGCTGCCTCGGGATAATGTGTACTATGATAATTGGGCACTGATGGTCTTAATGGAATATTTGCGGAATTATAGGATATTCCACTCATGGGCACAGGTTTAGATTGGATATTATTCGGTTTATTGTTAGTATTAAAGTTATTTGGGTTTTGCTGCAACGCTCGGTTTGGGTTCTGTGGTCTATTCCAGGAATTATTGTTAGAGTTTGGCACATTAAAATAAGGTTTCGGTGCGACAAAATTATTATTATTATTCCTGTTAAAATAAGGTGTAAACGGCTTGAAAGGTTGCGAGTTATTGAACTTGAAATTTTGATGAGTTTGTAAGGGTTTATTTAAATTTGGAAAAGGCAAATTTCTAGAATTATTATTGTTATTCTGGAAAGGCTTGTTGTTATTAACCATTGAAGAATTGTTACTTTTCTGAACATACCTAATATTTTCTTCTTCTTTAATATAATTAAGAGCTGTGGGCAAATCTACAGGGCGCATGGCTCTTATAGTTGTGCCAAAAGGTTCTTTTAGCCCTGCTAGAAAAGTTTTCAGGGTTTGAGCTTGGAAAAAGCTCCTTTTGCAATCCTTTACAGCCTCAACTGTTTCGTGAAGGTTTACGTAATTAATAATAGTATTTAAAATGTTCATGCAGCGGTTGTAATATTCTTGAGCGGATTCGTTTTCCTGCTTCATATTAACTAAGTCTCGGTTCAGCGAATTTTCATCCCTTTGGTCCCCAAAATTTTTTAGCAATACGGTTTTGATATGTTCCCATGATGAAACACCATTAATATTAACTATTTCCTCGGCTTTGCCTTCCAATTTGTTTAAAATATTGTGTAAAATAATGGAATTGTTAAAGCAATCTGTAGTAGTTCTGTCATAAAACTGTGTTAATATAGTTTCGGATGTTTGTATAAATCTGTGTAATTGGTTCGGGTTCCCATCATATTTAGGGATAATCATTAAAGCGGTTTTAATAGAAGATAACTTTTGCGAATCCATTTTGCAAAATATATTATTCGCCTTGCGATATTTTATAGACAACGACAACACACACAAATACACAGTATAACAACAAAATTCAATCAAGATTAACAATTCATTGAGATCTCTCCTTTTCAATACACAACAAAAATTATTAAGTACTTTTTCTGAAGTTCTCCAAAAAATATAATAATATATTAAATCCACCAACAATCAAAAGAATCTGGACTTACGATGTGATGAAGGCCCAGGTCCACAACTTCATGATTGAAGCCACTTCCGTTCTTCTCGCCGAAAACCACAGTAGGAACACGGTTTCAAATGTTAAGAAAAGTCTTTGTTTTTGATTTTTAAAAAACGCGGTTTTTCTTCAACTTTATCCGTTGCGACTGCGCCAATTATGATTATTTGGGCAATCGGCGAGCTTTCTTAAAGAAACAACTTTTCAAATGATAAAAATATAATAACTTTTAGTACATGTTGTCGAATGAACAGAGTAGGAGAGTCTGCCTAAAAACTAACTTACATGCTACGCGGCCGGAGCGACACGCCTACGTACCCGCACTCACTTACACATATGCACTACCGACACACACTATAACACGGGTAAAGGTACATCCTTTATTTATACGTAAATGTTTTCTAAGAAACCATTTTTGAATAATCATGAACCCCTATTACACGAGTGAAATTATTTTATATGAGACGTTCAACTTCCTTTTTAACACCTCAATATATTTTTCGTAAAAATAAGATTCCGGATGAAAATGTAATTGCGTGTGTCGTCGGCTGACAAGTGGTTTTATGAGAAAAGCAACAATTTTCTTTTGGCGCGAAATTCTCAGAAGATATCAAAAATATTTTTTGCCGCGAAGACTGGAATTGTCCCCCTATCTTATATAAATGGACTGAATGGTCCATATAGAAACGTGACTACCACTATATTATTCACAATCGACTATATCAAATAAATTATCTTATGAATATCACGTATTTAATGTAAATCAAAACTCGATATCTATAATAGTTATGTCATAGAGACATGTAAATCAAATTGACGACCACAAAAGCACACTTTATTATGCCCATTTAACTGATTAATGCAAGGCCATTGTATATTATACCATTTTCAAACAGGATTGGGTCGGTTATAGTCGATTTATACAATGGGTGGGCGATTACTGCATGAGGTCAAATGAAAATTCAATACATAGAAATGTCTTAAGGAATTTTCGTAAAATTGTACAAATGTGGTCTACTATTATGTACTCTATTCAAAGGAAATTCAAGCAGTCGTTAGTTTGCATATAAACGAGTGACACACGTCGACGACAAAGGCAACTGCAACGGTCGACGCGTGTCGGCGACAGCCGCCGACGCGTTGTCGGATGCCGCCAACAACGTGTCGCTCGTGTATTTAGGTACGTGCCTCTGTCGTCGACGCGTATCGCTCGTGTGTACACATTAAAGTTGTATGATAATTTTTACCACTGGGTATGGCAGTTGGGTATACCTATAAAAGTGTGTATACTTTATGGTCAGGCTCTCAAAGACTATTCCCAATATTATAAAGAAGGAAATATGTTATCATTTGGTCCCTGTGTAATGTTTCTTCTGGACTAATATATTCGTAGTCCACGCTTCTACACGATATATTTTCGTCATATTTAAAGATAATTTACCTACTTAAATGATGATAACTCATATCATCATGGTACATTGATCTGGTTTTTAGTGAACCAGTAGGTGATGCTGACCCCCGGGGTATTGCATACCACACTATCAGTAGCAATAGATTTCATTTTGACCGTACAATAACATTCCATACATAACATTAAATGTATATAAGTAGTTTATCAGCCATCTTGTTACCATAACACAAGCATTAGGTTGCTTAGCTTGGGACTAGATGGCGCTGTGTGAAATGTCTAGGGATATTATTATTATTATTCATTGCGTTATTGACGTTGTTGGGCAGACACATTTTTCGGACATATGAAGCAATGGATAATGGTGATAAGGCCTGTCGTACTTTATGTGTCTGAATGCTGGGCTGTGAAGAAGGCGGATGAAAAAAGATTGCATGCAGCGGAGATGAGAATGTTGAGATGGATGTGTGGAGTAACGAGAATGGATAAAGTAAGAAGTGAGTATATAAGGGGAAGTTTGAAAGTGGCGCCGGTGACAGAAAAGTTGAAAGGAAATCGTTTGGCTTGGTATGGGCATGTGATGAGAAGGGACGAAACGCATGTGACTAAAAGAGTGATGAATATATATGTTGATGGATGAAGAGGGAGAGGAAGGCCGAATAAAACATGGATGTATTGTGTGAGAAATGTTAAGAAAGAGAAGGGAGTGAGTGATAGCGTGACGGTTGACAGAGGAGAATGGAAGAAGAAAACGTGTTGCGCCAACCCCAAGTAACATGGGATAAGGGCAGGAAGGTGATAATAAAGCAATGGATTAGCAATATCCTTCAAAATGAAGCAGAATGAGATGGATAGTGTGTAGGCAATTAGGGTGCCGGTCGGCAGAGTATCATTGGAACACGCGTCGAAGCACCACCGCGTTTCCCACCATCACATACTCGTCCCCCATGGTATTGATCAATTATAGAAGTTTTACCTAAATGATGCGGCACATTGATCTGGTCATCAGTGAACCAGTCGGTGCTGCTGACCCGGTCGGCGCAGTGTGGTGGGACCACACACCGGAGCACCACCGCGTTTCCCGCCATCACGTACTCGTCCGGCACGTGGATCTCCCATGGTATGTTGAGTGCTGCAGAGAAAAGGTTAGGTTATTATTTTGTAAGGAGTTTTTGAACTAAGTATAGAACGGCTGTTAAGCTAAAACAGGGCTAATTGCGCAGTTCAGCAAAATTCATTACGTTGTTTACGTTATTCAGTAGACAATTTTTTTTTTAAATATGAAGCAATAGCAATATCCTTCAAAATTATTCAGATTAAGATTAATAAGTGTGTTATTTATACAATTCGGGTGCAGGTGATGAATGCTGTCAATAATTTCATTTATGAATGATACAGTCAATTTATGTTTTCTTTCCTTTTATCCATGGTATAATAATGTAACTCCGCCTGGTACTCTCTTCCGAGACTCGGGAACCACGTGACTGACACAAGTCTACGTCATCATGCTGTTTACGCTATCCTGTGTTACCAATAGTGTAAACTGAATTACCCGAATGTCTGAAATTTCTTTCGTGAATCGGAAGATATTTTTAACGAATAATTAAAAATGACGCGTTGTTGTAAAATTTAGGATAAAAAACATATAAATGAAAATTATACAATTTTAAAGAAATATTTTAACTAATTAATCATTGATATAATGTACCCATGTAACATGTTATGTTGAAATAAAGTGGCAATATTATTGTGACGTAGGCTTGTGTCACTCTGGGAAGAGAAGACCATGTTTTATTTTTATCCGAAGAATAATTTTGAATTTTTGACAGCTCTTCGAAATAAAATCTCTCAGACGACAATTTTATTCCACGAATAAAAATTACCTGTCGATTGAAAAAATAGTCCTTAATTTAATAGTTTTTTTTTATTGATAAAACAAAATAGAAAGTTATATTTCGAAATTCAATTTAACCGTTTAAGTATGTATACGTAGGACCTAAGTACCTACTAAGTCTTATTGGAATTTCATTCTGTTTAGCAAAACAATTTTGTTTCTCAAAGGTGAAAAACTATTGGCAATTTAGTAGCAAACGTTTAAAGAACAACGAAAAAATAAGGTTAATTAAAGTGTCACAGTGTCTCAGATAAATCGACTACTTGATACCCTCATCTTGTTGAAGAAAAAAGTAATCCACTACTCTCGACATCTTGTCAACAGTTTTCTTCAATTTTCTGAATGAAAGCAGTTTTTTTTTTAAACGAACGTAGTTATTTAAGATTGATATGTTGCTAAATCATCATCTGCCTTGTGTTTTCTCAACTATATTAGGGTCGGCTTCTAGTCTAACCGGATGCAGCTGAGTACCAGTATTTTACACGAAGTGACTGGAGCGACCTTCACAACCCAGTAACTGGGTAACATATTGATATTCCTTGGCAAGACTGGTTATCAGACTTTCGGGCTACTGACGACTCGCAACGACTATCAAAGATCGAAAAATGAAAGCTTAACTAACGCCTTATCGTGCCTTCCGCTTAAAAAATAGGCTTTATTTAATACTTTTATTACTCAAGCTTAGCATTACGACAACCGGATTCAAAAATTTCGGTTCCTAATTATTATAGGTCAGATCTCGGCACAAGAGGTAGGCCACAATTAAAAGACTGCTGAGTACGTTTTATCTCAGTAATCCCTTTTAACACAAATTTCTTCGCAGAGCCTTAATTGCGGATTTCAAATCGCTTTCATCTACGGTTCATTTAGTTTATTTCCCATGAATTGTTACCGGGACACGGGACATTTTATCTGGACCCTCAATTACCATTTTCGTTGTAACTACTAGTAGGTAAGTAGGTAGTAAGCTTATGTATTTCCTCGATCGGTCATAATTGGAATAATTTTCTAACAGAATGAAAAGAAATTAAAAGTTCGGTAATTAACTCACTTTTGATAATTCATTTGATTCACAACCACTTAATAATATTTTTTTTTGTTTAGACATGTGCCTTATTGTATAACATAAATCAAATAGACTATATTCTTTTTTCAAACTTTAAGCCTGCTATTCCTGTGTGCCAGTCATTTGGTTTTGTTTTGGTATTCGAAACTTTTTTCAAATTCAATATCTTTTTCCGAATAGTGTATATGGTGAGGTCTGTGATAGTTTGAATGTAAAGCTATAATTAAGTTTAATTAATCAAACAACCATGTAATGAACTGTTGGAAATATGCAATCTAATTTCCAAATCAATTTTAGTGTTCATAATTAATGACTCGCCATATGTTCCGCAGATTACTTCTATAGCAAAATTGATACTAGCAATATAAATTGCCATATGAATTAATTAATTAACGCTGGAACATTCCGTTAATGTAATAATGTTAGAGTATTTTATGAGCAGACAGCACTGCATTTCCGCAATTAATTAGTCTGTGTTTCCAAGATGGGGTTAGAGATGCCTAGCTGAGATTAGGATCTCGACTCGAGTTGTGGTTAACCGAGACGCAAAACAAGTATTTAGCTTTACTCTAGTTTGTTAGACTACTGATTTTATACAGAAAATAACGAACAGTGAAATGCTGTTATTTGGTGAAGTAAACTTGAGACTTTTTGAACTGTAGCTTCGTCGAGCCAATTTTCTGGTCAAGTACAAGACGAAATCGCGAGGTACGAAATAAGTTTTATACTATTTGTCTCCGTTACATTTAGTTTTTCACTGAATTTGAGAAATTATAATATAATAATATATTATATATGTCTATGTCTAGTCTATAAGAACATTGTTACTAACAAAGTGGATCCATGGTCTGAAATAAAGTAAATTATTTATTTATTTATTTATGTATAATATAATATTTCGAATTTTCGCTTTGTTAAGTTGGCACTTACTTTACTATATATTTTGCTCATTTAATTAGCTGTAGTTACTAAATTAAGGTTTAAATCAGTGATGAGAAACTTTGAGAAAGCATAAACATGTGATAACTTGAGTAATTTACCTATGCATAATATAAGAAGTACACTCTTATCCCAAAATAGATGCATGAAGATAAACTTTTTGTTTCCAACATTATAGAATGTTTAAAAAACCGTTGCTCACTTACCAGCATGCACATGAATGTTTTTCGACAGCACTGCAAACCCGCTGCTAAGCCTCAGTCGGCACCGGTACGTGGTGGCGTGCACATCTCTCCTGAAGTGCTCCGGGGGGAAGGGAGGCAGCTCCAGGGAACCGTTGGCCAGCACCCGGCGGAGACCTGCCAGGGAACTGGCCACCGTGTTGTCTGGGAGCAGCCAGTCCAGCTGAGAGAAGAAAAAAGATTGGTTAAAGTAGAAAATAGAAATTGTTGTTTTAAAAATTGTTCAAATCTGAGTTTTTAAAATTGATACATTTTCAGGGAAACCCCACAATTTCATCATCAGATTTTTGCCTATTTAAGTCAAGGTTATACCAAAATCAGCGGCTCTGAAGAACATTTTATATTTGGCCTTTTTTTGAAAACTGAGAAGACTCCTGGCTACGGGGCTCCTATCTAAAACTTTTCAAATATATTTTCGTTTTCCTCTCATTATGCCGCACCTACTAAGCTATCCTTGCATTTGCTTGTTCAAAAACCCGCTGGACGGGCACCACCAAGCTCATCATTACTGTAAGAAGACGGAGATTATTCGTAAAAATAAACTCCCTCAATGTCAATATCGGCAAATAAATTCACATCCGTTCCTCGTGTCCCCAAACTCAAAGACACCGCATTATTTGCTCTCGACGTAACGTGGTTATAAAATATACCTGATACGAAAAGGAATAAATGAAGCCAATAAAAACGTTCAAGTCCTCGGGCAATAATAACAAGCGGTGGCTTCTGAGAAGCTATGATGTTACCTTTTACATGTACATAATGTACCTAATGTCAAATAAATCGGCAAATAAGACTTACACTCGTTTACATTACAGTAACATAAATTGGGGCGAAACGGGGATTAAATGTCTCGTGTCTTCATGTTTGAGAGCAAAATGGAGATTATGTTTATGTGAAATAGGGAATCCTATTTTAATTTTGTCTTGTCTGATTCTCGTAAAAAGCCGAATCTCAGATGTGACTATAAGATGTTAGTTAACATTTGAATTTCTTAGATCTTTTTGAGATTCGGCTTTTTACGAGAATGGCTAATTGATTAACCTGCTAGGCCACTACAATCCAAGTAACATGAATTGAGGGGAAACGGGATTAAATGTCATATGTCTTCATGCTTGAGGGCAAAATGGAGATTATATTTATTTGAAAAAAAAGGATATAACATCACATGATGTTAGTTAACATTTGAATTTTTAAGATATTTTTGTGATTCAGCTTTCAGATGCCTTTACGAGAATGGTTCATTGATTACTCTGCTGCGCTTTACCCGTGCCTCTTGCCTCTCTTCCCTATATTACAGCTACATGAATTGGGGAGAAACGCAGATTAAATGTTTCATGTCTTCATGTTTGGGAGCAAAATGGAGATTATGTTTATTTGAAAAATGGAATCTTGTTTTAATTTTATTTTATTGTTATATCAGAAGATGTTAGTTAAAATTTGAATTTCTTAGATCTTTTGGCGATTCGGCTTTCAGATGCCTTTACGAGAATGGTTAATTGATTAACCTGTTAGCTGGCTTAAATTAAGAGAGCAAAAACTTATTCCAATTTCAAGTGACATCGTCATAAGACTTAGTGAAGATAAATGGAGTTCTGGTGATCTTAACAAATATAAAGCTTTCAGGTTGATTAATTTTACGCTTGGATCTTTAGGTAGGTACTGTACTTTAGCCTTTGTTCTGATTGTGGAAATATACATAAGAGCAGTGGTGGCCTAGTGGTAATGATTGTGACTTACGAGTTGTAGGTCGTAGGTTTGAAGCTTTTGACATTTGTTTGTCGCTGAGATGAGACTGCGAATAGATTTTGTACGGTTTAAATTACGAGAATTGGCCTTCTGGTCATACACGCACGCGTGTTGCGAGTACTACGCACCTAACTTTTCTGAAGAACATCACCAATATGTCCTTCTAGGGCGAACCGCGTCTTCACACACATCTTGTCTTTCGTTAGTCACTTTTCATTCATCCTCTCGAATTCACCAAATCATCTAAGCATACTCTTTTCAATTCTTGTCACTACATCTTGTAGGTAAGTTTCTATTTACACGAAGAGATACATACGAACTTTGAACCTTCTAATAAAGGGTTTTAGATACTTTCCGTTATTTGAGAGTGGCAGGGTCATCGACGCGCATACTGTAACCATGAATTCAGCACATTATTCTAGACCACGGAAAATATTTCGACGGTTATCAATAAAAACAAAATCAGCTGTTTCATAGAAAAGTGGTCCTAATGTATGGAACGCTATTTTTTTTTTGATAACCGATTACTAATTTCTACGCAGGATCGTTAACAATCATGTACTGAATCCATGGTAACTGGTTGCGCGTCGATGTTCTGGCCACCCTGTATATGTCTATAAAAAGTTTGCGTCTCTTTGAAAGTAACACTCCTGCCCTGTCCTGAAATTCAAATCTCTCACGTATAAAAAACGAAAGTTAAGACACAGCGGTTTTCGTGACAGTTAATACGATACAATGTGATATTTATACCTCTCGAGGGCATTTTCGGGGTAGCTATAAGCTACGAATTCACGTCCCTCGTGTGTGTTTCTCGTATCGCGAAGTTTTTGCATCCCCAGTCGGGTTTTTTAAGTAAATATGTATGTATGATCCTTTGATGCTCTGTTGTCGTGTTCTAACTTTGACTGTTTTTTTTTTTCAAAATAATAGTTTTGGCCCTAGAATTTCTTATTTGAAGCCAGTTACAAGCGGTTTGCTAAGCCACCTTGAATTTGAGTAAGTCAACATCATAGGTAGTCAATGGTGCAGATTCTCTTGTCACAAACTAGACTAAAAATCACCAAAATTTAGTTTATTCCTGTCAAACGACGATTTCCCATTCTGAAATTGACTAAAGTGACACAACTTAACTATATTTTAGTTTAACAGCACTAAGATGGCACCAGAGGTAGTAAATTCGTCATGAGTCGTGTTTTCAAAATCATCTGTGAACCATACAAACTTAACGAGTGGGTACCTATTTGTATATGTCACAATACAATATAGCATTTATTCACCTAGGAAATGCTGGGAAAGCATTAAGCAATGAGGTGAACTAAGTATAAACTTTCTACAAAAAATAACTGCCATTTTTCAAAACATTAAGTCCTTTTACGTTCTACAATCTCACTGCTCCTCTAACGCGACGGGTAAACGTATAAAATATGTACCACGATAGTTTGCGGTGCGTTTCAGGCAAATTTGCATTTTTCCGAGCCATTTAAGGCGGCTCGACGAACAGCCAGCCGACCAGCCCGTCGACGAACACTCGTTGTTAAATTCACTCGATATAATTCACTGATTTCATGCTGACATGAACAGTGATTGTTTGAAGAAATATAAAATTGCGTTAACTTACAAATGGACGGGTGTATGTTAAAAATGGATTTCATTCTTTTTGGTGGAAATGGAGGTAGGTTCTGTGGCAATGAGCCAAACTGTTCCCTGATAATCTGATCTCGTATTTTACAATATCTAAGTAGCAGTAGTAGTAATGTATGTTTGTCAAAAAATATACCAAACCTCAAACTTTCTTCTTGTATAAAAAAAATTAAGAATATGTAAAATAATACCTTTGATTAATTATCTTTCTTTTTCTAAAATAAAAGTAGTGTAAGTTACTCTCAAGAATATCAGCTATCTTCCAGTGACAGTATCGTCAAAGTAGGATTAACCAAACCAACAGACAGACAGACAAACAAAAATAAAAATAATATAAGTACCTACCGTACTTATATTCATATGCATTTGGTAAAAGCTGTTATTTTGACATTACAAACAGACACTTCAATTTTATTTATTTGTATGTTTATATTTGAATCCTGTACGTAGGTAGTCTGGTTACACTTTTATGTAAACAACAATAACTTAATATTCATCAAAGCCTTAATCCGTACGAAACCAAGAACCACAAAGACGTTGCGGTTCGCTTTACAAAATGCTCAGGTCTTGTTTTCCACGAAAAACGAGCTTTACAAAGTTATCTTAGCTTCAAAAATCGTTGTAGTCAGGTTTCTCGTTTGATACCTCCGGGCGAAGCCTTTACAAGCACCGTATACTTACCCATTACCTATAGCGTACCCACCTCCGGGAAGATAATAACCGATACTCTGGATGTTTTTCTGTCATTTACCGCACCAATTTTCCTATCTTCCCTGCGGTAGAAAAGGCAACATCGGCGAAACGCCGTTGTAAAAATAATAAAGCGCATGTTGTCGGAAAATGCAGGTTAAAACTAAGCACGGTATAGAAGATAATATAGGACATAGTTGAGATCCTGAGGCAAGATAATACGCTTATAATCTTGCCTCGGGATCTCTCGTATTTTCTATTAAAAACATGTATGTATATGTCAAAAAAAAAACGTTGATAATAATAAATTGAAGAAAGAAATTCATTTATTTAAATTTAGGCAACATTTCTTAATAAGAGAAAAAGTCTTTCGAATAAAAAAATAAACAAATCAACGAGCCACAGCGTTACCTATTTACGTAGAACATTAGATTCTTTCTCAGAAAAGAAAGTTCTAAACCTCTATTTAATTAAAACCGAAGCTTTTATTCAAAGCACGTTTCATTACGTAAAAGACAAATTCTTCTTAATTAATTAAATAATTTCTGGAGCGGGGTTTATTTTTACGTTTTTCTCTCCTAATGATGTTTTGTGTCGTTGGCTAGGTCACCGTCGTCGGCGAGGCGGTCCCTGAATATTTTAAGAGGCTCAACATTTGCTAACTGACGCGAAGCCCCGACTAGTATATTTTCTTTAGTGTCCTAATACTGGATTTAGGTATTTAGTAAGCCTTGGTAATGTTATAGGTCTGTATAAATTACTTATGTTTTAAAGCGACCTCTTACCAGAATTAAGTTTAGGTCTTGGTATTTTGCTGTTAATAATAATTTTCACAGCTTACTGTTTTAATAAGTAAACAGTACTTATCTTCATAAACTAGTTTTTGAGATAGTTGACGGACATTTTTAATTTTATCTAGACTTAAAGAATAGAGATTTTTTTTAAATTTAAAAATTGAAAAATTAAAAAAAATATATACAAAATATATTTTTTTAAATTAAAATTGTAACCCGGTTTTTTAATTGAGAATGTGAAGTTGGAAGTTGTGAAACTCTTACTCAAGGTGATTGGTGGTGGTAAATGTGGGCTACATTGAAGGACTAGTATGGAAGAATAATACATGTTGCGCAATCCCAAATAAATTGAGATAAGGGCAGGAGAATGTTACTGTTACTGTTAGCCTGCATCATCCCACTGGTGGGCAAAGATCTCTCCCCATGACTTCCAGCTCTTTCGATTCAGGACTACAGTGGACCACTGGTCAATTGTTTTCTCTAGCTCTGCCTACGTGGTCTGCCGCGACGCCTTCTAGCAGGAGAATGATGGATTCAAAAAACCGTTTTTTTTTTTAATAAGACGTTGCCCCTCATTAGGAATTTCTCCTGTATCGTGGGTGCGTTTACAAACATTTAAACTCGCATACACAAACAGCCAGACCCGGAACAACTACTTGTAGGCCATACATATGGACAACACGGTTAGCGCAGTGGCTGAGCGATCGGACTGCTGCGCTGCGTGTCGCGGGTTCGATTCCCGCACAGAACAAATATTTGTAAATCCTACATGTATTTGTTCTGAGTCTGGGTGTATGTATATAAGTAGTTTATCAGCCATCTCGTTACCATAACATAAGCATTAGGTTGCTTAGCTTGGGACTAGATGGCGCTGTGTGAAATGTCCAGGGATATTATTATTATTATACAAATATTTGTTCCGTGCGGGAATCGAACCACTAACCACTGCGTCAACCGTGCCGTCAAATTTAATTGACTTAATTCTCTTTTTCCCTTAACTATTCAAACTGGTTTTAAAACTAACCAAACACACTATTTATTTAAACCCACCTCACAAAGCTATTGTGTACTGTTTTAAATAAGAGTCTGAAAAACACTAAAACAAAAGCTGGTGTTTATTTGAAGGGTGTCAAAATAGATCCATGAACCTTGTTTTCATTAAAAAATATCGCGCCGGGTTTATACAGGGCATTTGACATGTTGACGTCGAATGTTATCTTTAACAACTTTATTGCGAAGGTAAAAATGTATTTTAATGATTTTCTAGACGGGCCGGTTTTTTCATCCGTAGTTAAACTCAACCAATTTAGTCCTGTCAAATTAGTCAGCGCCTGACGTAAATTGACGTATTTTTAGTCGCCATGTTTTTAATCTATGGAGTCTATGGAGTATCTTAATTTGACAGGTCTAAACTAATATTTATCCTTACTTCTGTCCTTTTCTTAATGAAATAGAAAGAAAAAGATGCCCTAAACTTAAATTTAGTTTAGTTTGTGAACAAGGAAATCGGCGCCAGTATCTAAGTCGCCACTGTTTTATCTTAAAAACTGCATTGGTAAGTATTTGCACTGTAAAAGAGGACCTCATTACTTTCAGCTCTCCTCCATTCCAATAATACCTCGATCTTTCTCTCCACACATCACTTACTACGAATCCTTTTCCAATTTGTCTAAGAGGCGATACTTTGCTAAGAGTGGCATCACACGTGTGCTCTGTTCCGCAAGAATAATCTAAGCTTACTTAACAAAAGATTTTCACAGATATTATGTATGTGAGAATTGTGAGGCATTCATCGGAAAGTTACAGAGTGTTTTTGAGCCATTGACTTTTAATTTTGGAGAAATGCATTCAGGGGTTGCGATGGATCTCTCCTCTACAAGTCTGAAACATCACAGAACTTTCAACATAGACTTCGATGAGAAATATATACTAATAATACATCTGTAGAGTTTGTTTGAACGCGCTAATCTTTGGAATTACCAGTCGAATTTAAAAAATCTTGCGATTGATAGCCTAATTCCTGAGGATGGCTATAGGCTATTTTACATCACGCTAGGATTATTAGGAGCCGAGCAAAAATAAAAGAACCGGTCAAGTGCGAGTCGGACTCGCACACCGAGGGTTCCGTACAAAGTAGGTATGTTACTACAAATTTACGGTTTTCGCAATTTTTCCTTTATCTGTGCTATAAGACGTTGCTTCGTACCAAATTTCAAGATTCTGAGTTCACGGGAATTACCCTGTAGGTTTTGATTCCCTTGCGAGTGTCGAAAATTTGCGGAAATTTGCGGCATAAACGGCTGTATCTTTTGATTGCGTTGGCTTAGATTTTTTCACAGCTCCAAGGGTCAATAGACCTGAGTATTTGATGTATATTCCAGCTTGATACGTCCACGCGTTCTTGAGAAAAAGGGTCTTGACATACAGACAGATGGACGGACGGACAATAAAGTGATCCTATAAGGGTTCCGTTTTTTCCTTTCGAGGTACGGAACCCTAAAAAGTAAAAAAGAACGGTAAGCAAACATATAGTAAAAGCAGGGTGAATGAATGAATTTTGATATCTATTTAAAATTACCCATTAGACAATTTAGTTATGATTGCAATTCTATATCCACACCAATGTTTTACTCTATTGAAATTGGTTCAATGCATACTGTGAAAATATCAATGAAACTTAACACGGGTAATGTGTGCTGTTGATATGAAATGTCCATGAAATTCGTTTCAAATTCATCATCATCATCTCAGCCGAAAGACGTCCACTGCTGGACATTCCCTTCGACCGGTTCGGTGCTTTTCGCATCCAACGAGTTCCTGCGGCTTTAACAAGGTCGTCGGTTAATCTTGTGGGAGGCCTTCCAACGCTACGTCTTCCGGTACGCGGTCGCCACTCCAGAACCTTTCGGCCCCATCGATCGTCTGTTCTGCGAGCAATGTGCCCTGCCCACTGCCACTTGTTACTCGTACAATCAGTGAAAATTCTAAAAGTCATTGCGTCATCAGTTATACACTTAGGGCTCATTTTTCAACCGATGGATAATTTTTTTATTATTTTTATTAGTCTCTGTGCGCACGCGACGTAGTACGGACGCGCCTAACCTTTGACCAGTGACTCGCGGAAAGGACAATGACCTCGGTTATAGTCAAGTGTGTGAACTGTAATATTGTTATTAATGAAGTATTGGCATTTCTTAACAATGTTCTCGGTTTTATGGATGAACAGAGTATTCACCAACTGTGTACTACTGCTTTTTCGGCCGAAGATGTGAAGAAAGCTAAGTAGTTGCTTTTTGATTCGCTACCCAATGCGAAAAAGATGACCATACGACGAAAAGAAGGGAAGAAAAAAATGATGAGAGAACTAGACGACATAATCAGCCTTATGAAGACAACAAGCCCTGAAGAGCTTCCTATATTCGTCGCTAAGGAGTTACATAAGCTTCCACCGGTTACTTTTGACCACGTAGATGTGACCAGGTTGTTAAAGGACATTTTAAAGATGCAAAATCAACTAAGTGCTTTGGAAGAAAAAGTTGTAACAGCCGATGAGTTTGATATACTTAAACGCGAGGTGAAGGACATGAAACATGCATCAATATTGGATAATTTTTCAGTCAATGTAAATAGAAGAAGAGGGGCTTGCTTACAAACTAGCCCACTTGATAGTGGTCCCATAGGTCTGCAATATGTTCCTATAAAAACAACGAAAGAAACAGCTGATGCTAGTTGCAAAAACTGCCAGTCATCGGTGAGTCACTCATCAGTGATTAGTAACGGTGACGACGATTTCGTCTCTTTTCTTCGCAAACAAAATGTTGCGACGGGGATACAAGGGTACGTGGAGGCGCCAACAGCAACTGTGGTTTCGAATAGTGTGAGCGAGAGTGGATGTCAACTGACTCAAGGACACTGCGGCCGTGAGATACCGAGCGAGACAGAGATGCAAATGAGGCACGTGGAGGCCACTGCGAACGCCGCGGTTTCGTCAAAAACAGTTAGCCCGCCCGCACCGGCTACCTGCGCTCACTTAAAGGTGGGGACAGCTACCAGTGTCAATCGATCATCGGCGGCGCCAGCTACAGCGCTGCATGTAAGTAAACTCAGCGGGCAGCAAATGGGTGAAGATGATATGAGTACGCGAGATGCAGACACGGAATGGACTGTAGTACAAAGGAAACACCCAAAACGATATAAATTAATCGGTCAAAAAGGATGTGCGGCCACTTCGCCGGACGGTAAATTTAAAGCAGCAGATATCAAAGTGCCTTTGTTTATCTCAAATGTAAGTACTGAAACGAGTGAGCAGGACATAATAAGCTACATAAAGGGAAAAACTAGTGAAAGTGTTACCTTAAAATTGATAAATATGAAAGTTCCAAAGAAATATAACGCGTATAAACTGTTAGTCTCTCAAAACAAGTTAGATTTATTTTTAAAAGATGAATTGTGGCCAAACGGCATAACTTTTAGACGCTTCGTGCGTTTTACGTACCGAAAGAAGTCGGAAGTCTAAGTAATAGCTATTAATGGACTTAATTATGTGCTGTAATCAAAATAAATATTGTAAGTTTACTAGTTTCAACTGCAAATCTGTTAAGCGGTCAGTTGATAGTGTTAGGGAAATATGTGAAATGTCAGATATTGTAGCCCTTCAGGAGACATGGCTTCTTCCCCATGATATTCCTTTCTTGGGAACCATAAGTGATAAATTTGAATACACGGGTAGGTCGGCTGTTGATACATCTGCGGGGTTACTGATAGGAAGACCATATGGGGGAGTGGCTATCCTCTGGTGAAAGGGCATTTTTAACGATGTTATAATATTAAAGTGTATTAGCTCGCGTCTCGCTGCTATCAGGGCGACTGTCGGTGATCGGTCGATTATTGTTATCTCTGTGTATAAGCCAACAGACTCAACCGACAACTTGCCTTTGTTTGCGGAGGTTCTAGGTGAGATTAGTGCAATTGTTGCGAGTGTAGATATTGAAAGTATTTTCATATTAGGCGATTTTAATGCACATCCACATGAATTGTTTTTTAGGGAATTAAACAATTTCTGCAATGACCAAGCATGGATTTGTGCGGATATAGAGAAACTGGGCTGCGTGACTGATAACTACACTTTTGTGAGCGAAGCCCATGGCTGTAGAAGGTGGCTAGATCACTGTGTTGTGTCTTGGTCAGCTTGGCAAACTATTGTAAATATAGGAATAAAAGAAGACATATATATGTCAGATCATTTGCCATTGTACGTTGAGTGTGACCTGAATATAGTGAGGTCTAAATTAATAACACAGAATACGCCGCGCTCTACGGTTATCTGGGGTGAAAGGGACGAATCTCAGATTAAGTGTTACAAGGATTTATGTAATGATACGTTTCGTAACATTGATTTTCCACCTGAATTCTCAGGGTGTGGCTATGGGTTATGCAGCTCAGTTGAACATAAACACGTCCTAGACAACCTATACGGTAAAATTATAAGTACTTTATGTGACGCTGCAGAGCAAACATATGTGGTAGCAGGGTGCAGGCCAAGGAGAGGCAGAGTGGTGTGTGGATGGAACAGTCATGTTCGTGACGCTCACCGAGAGGCCAGGCTTAAATTCAAAGAATGGGTTAGACAAAAGAGACCAAACAGTGGAGCAGTTTTTGATGAGATGTGTGAGACCCGTAAAATCTTCAAGGGTCGCCTGAAATGGTGCCAAAAAAACAAAGAGCAGGTCAAAATGGACTACATAGCAAAGCAAAGAGCCACGAAAAATTTTAGTAAATTTTGGAAGTCGACACGTAAGTTGGATACTGGGCCTGGTCTACCGGCGAGCGTAGGAGGGGCCAATGATCCGGTGGGAATTGCAGATATGTTTATGAAACATTTTAAAGTGCAATCTCCACTAGGCCCGTCGGTTGAAGTGGCCGATGCTGAGTCTGACAGTGGGGGGGCGGAACCACTCACTCTTTTCTCGGCTAAACAAGTCAGATCCGTCATTCAAGGCATGAGCAGAGGTAAATCGCCCGGCCACGACGGACTCAGCATCGAGCATTTCAAATATGCGGGAGTTCACCTGCCGAGGGTCCTGTCTTTATTTTACAGAATGTGCATCAGTCACTCTCATTTACCTACTGAGCTGATGCAAACTATTGTAGTACCTATAGTAAAAAACAAGACAGGGGATATCTCGGACAAGGGAAACTACCGTCCAATCTCCCTTGCAACCACAGCGGCTAAAATATTGGACAGTATACTTGATTCGTGCCTGAAAAAGTATTTGTGTTTGCACGATGCACAGTTTGGTTTCCAACCTAAACTTTCAACTGAGAGTGCTGTGCTGAGTTTGAAGAATACTGTCCAGTATTACACAGACCGAAAAACGCCGGTGTATGCCTGCTTCTTGGATCTCTCCAGAGCCTTCGACCTGGTGTCATATGATGTGCTCTGGAGAAAGCTGGATGACAGGAATGTACCGGCGCCAGTGCGTAAGCTCATGCAGTATTGGTATGCGAACCAAACCAATTATGTAAAGTGGGCCGGAACGTTCTCTGAATCATATGGGTTGGAGTGCGGTGTGAGGCAGGGGGGGTTGACGTCTCCACGGCTCTTCAACCTTTATGTTAATGATCTCATAGGCGAGCTCAGTAGTATGCGTGTCGGCTGCAAGGTTGGTGGTGTTAGTATTAACAGCATCAGCTACGCGGACGACATGGTGTTGCTGGGCCCCACTGAGGGCTCTATCAGAGAAATGCTGAAGGTCTGCGAGAAATATGCTGCCTTGCATGGCCTTGTGTACAATGTCCGTAAATGTGAATACATGGTCTTTAAGGCCGCCGGTAAGTGCCCTAATCATGAACCTAGCTTTTTTCTGAATGGTATAAGCATAAATAAAGTCTACCAATTTAAGTACTTAGGGCACATAATTACCGACGACCTTAAAGATGATTTAGACATTGAAAGGGAACGTAGGGCACTGGCGGTCCGGGGTAACATGTTGGCCCGTCGATTCTCGCGTTGTGCGGACCAAGTCAAAATCAGCTTGTTCAAGGCGTTTTGTCAAGGTCTGTACGCGGGGGGTCTGTGGGTCAGCTGTAACAAAAGGTCGTTAGATGTCATACGCGTCCAGTACAATAATGTTTTTAGGATGTTATTGAAACTGCCCCGTTTCTGTAGCGCATCGGAGATGTTTGCTCAGAACAGAACTGACGGCTTCCATGCAGTAATTCGTAAAAAAGTCGCATCACTGATGCGTAGAACGCGGGGCAGTGATAATAGCATCCTAAAAACAGTTGTGGAGAGTCCTTACTCCCCTATTCTGAGGCACTATGTGGGGATAATGGTCGGGTAGGACATTCCTCACCTTGTCATTCCTCGCACATTCTGCCTCAGACACCTACTTTGTTGTTTGTTTCTTGGATTGCTTTTTACTAACACTAGTTATAAGATATTTTACTAACAAAATGGACTTTATTGTTGTCTGATTTTGATATATAAATATATATTAGTCTATACGGAAATCCGGCTTGTTCTGGTGGCTGAAGTTGATACAGTTTTCCGTCTATATACGATTGTGTATTACTTTAATAAAAGTCTTATAAATATGAGATTAAAGACTTATTGGACGGTAATTGCCGATATCATATTTTTTTTTAAACGTGGAATAAAATTGACGTCTGACAGTATTTGTATGGAAGTACTGTCAAAAATTCAAAATTATTCCTCCGATAAAATTATCTGGCGTTCGAAAAATCGGCCCTTAAGCGATAAATCAAATAATATCAAATGACTTGCTATTAAGGGTCATTTACAGTAGCAGCCCCGGGGTTCGGATTTGTGTCCGGCACGCCCCCTATACATGGGCCTTACCTTCTATACTAATATTATAAGAGAAAAGATTTGATTTTTTGTATGTTTGTCTGTTACGCTAAAATGGCTGAACGGATGGAATTTGGCATATTTGTAGACCACGACCTGGATAAGAACATCGAATTATTTTTATCCCGCATCGCTGTCAACAGGAACAGTGCCCAAAAGGCTGGCGGCATTGCCACGTTGTATGGACGAATTTTTTGATGCCCTATGATTCTTTTGCTTAATTTTTTTTTTCTCATGTACATATGTATTTTTATCCCGACATTCCCACGGGATCGAGACTTATGCGGGTGAAACCGCGAAGCGCAGCTAGTAGATAATATAACCTGCAAAAAGTGAGCGTGCTTATACACCTTTGTCGCCTTTGAATAGGTTAGATTATGAATAATGATAGAATACATAGGTACTGTCGTCGATTGCACCTACTTGTGTAAACAATGAATTTTTCAGTGAATTACATCTAATCTTTCAAGCAACGCAATAATTTATTGAACAAGGAGAATTGGCCTCAATGCATTCGCTCGAGAAGTCGAGGTACACTCGCACAGACAAGTTTCAGTGAATAATTGGCTCTTTGGGTGTACAGGTAAGAGGCGTGCACGAACTTCTTGTGGCCTGCCTCCTTTTGTTGGCTTACATTCTGTTCGAAGATTGAACTACCCCTCTCTCTACCTTTATTGGATATCATTTTACTTTTACATGTTGTGTAAAAGTATCAGATAAAAGTGTAACTAACCTGGGGGTCTACTCCGAAGTAGTATCGGCCGAATATTCGGCCGATTCCTGCTACGAAGTTACTATTTGGTTCGGTCGGTTCCAATCCTACACTCCTACACTCTTTCGAATATTGACTATGGTCCTGACCCAACTGAGCCGATCCTAACTTTTTTCGCATTTTTCAATAATATTCGTGTCGGTCCGATCCGAACATTCGCACTTTGCACTTCGGAGTAGGCCCCCTGAATTTATTGTCAAATGAAAAACATCTTAAAGGTGGTTTAAAATTAGTATTTCGGGTGTAAATTTTCAAATCAATGCACTTAATTTGTAAATTGCACTACAAATTGGCATGGTACGTTTTCTGATCCATTTGTTTACATTTTCATCAGATGCTTTTGGAACAGACTATAGATAAAGTATTTTTTTATGAGCTAGTATTATTGTAGAGGTAGTTCTATTTATGAGGACCCTGTTCGGAGAACTACTATAAAAGTAAGGTAAAATCAACTTTCAGAATATTTTTACTTTATTATCTTTCCCTTATAGTTTTCGATCATGTTCAGGTCAACATTGAACTACCTTTATTAACTTTAATTATGATAATTTTACGTAGATACCATGTTTTCTAATGTCATGATATCATGTTTCTTAACGGAATAACAAGATGAAAAGGAGGAAGAAAAACAAAGAGATTGTTTTGGAACGGTACCAAACGGTAGGTGGTGTAAGATTGGTGACGATTTTTTTTTGGATTTAATTCATTTTCGATCGTGGATTTGGAAGTTATAGTAATGAACAGGGAAATAAGTATAAAACTATTCTACCTAATGACACTTTTTGAAGCGAATTGTTCTGTGATGTTTAAGAACTACACTGGTGTTGCATTTTATATTGATGTCCAACAAAATTTTCTTGACAGATCGAGCGACTTTGTCAAACAAACTTACACATAAATACTCCCCGCAACTACAAACACATTCCAGCAAATCCCTCGATCAACATTTATCATCTATCAACATGGCAAAAAAACCCGAAATCCCTTTAATAAGATTTGTTTCTTTTAAGGCATCCAACACAATTCATCATGGGTATTCCATTCCCGGGTAACAAAAAGAGAACATAAAGGGATCATCCCTTTGAAACTTACAAGTTTTATATTTTTCTTTGTACTTCCAGCTTTGATGGAAGTTCGGCTTTGTTTGGAAGGACTGGCCGGCCGTAAAGAGTTCAAGAAACCCGCCCTCGGCATTAGCTGGGGGAGGTTTTCTTCCCTTCTATAGAAGCTAAATAACAAAACAAGAA
Organism: Apamea sordens; assembly: GCA_945859715.1. Classification (NCBI taxonomy): domain Eukaryota; kingdom Metazoa; phylum Arthropoda; class Insecta; order Lepidoptera; family Noctuidae; genus Apamea; species Apamea sordens. Next base: position 8,941,047 of record OX244002.1, read on the forward strand.
ATGACTTGCTGAATGAAGTTGTGATATCAATGGAGACGGAGCTTATTACTGGCTGAATGTGATGTCTTGTGTTTGCATAATATGAAAGGTTGAATGATTTATGTGGCTTTGTGTTGAATTAATGATAACTAAGATTTTAATGTAGAGTTCTAGTAGGTAAAAGATAATTTGGTCCCTAGGAACCTAGTCAAGTTACTGAGTGCAATTAGTGGTTTCTATGCACCAAGAAAGCAGGTTGGCGCACTATCAAAACTAGCATTATTTAAAATGTAAAAGTTTAGTCGTTTACAATGTAGATATCTGAAAACCAATTCTCGTAATTAAAACCTTTCAAAATCTAGTCCTAATCTCATCTCAGCGATTAATTTTAAAATCTTGTCAAAAATGTAGGGAAGAGGTATTTTTGATACATTGAGACTCAAATCAGACTGAACGTTCTTAAAATTACGGATATTTCCCCTCTCTAATTTCTTGTTCTTTCAAATATAAACCTGTCACGCCCTACTTATTTTTTGCCCATTTACTTGGTATACCTGAATATTTTATTTGATTTCAAGACTAAAAGCTTTTTTCAACATAAAACAATTTTTACTATTTTATGCAAAGAGATAACACCCACCATGAGCGTAGGCGATCTTCAAAGATGGTTGACTAGCAGCTATGTGGGCAGTAATAGGATTAGCATCACCTTTGGCATCCATGATCGTATTACGAAGCTCGAAGGTATTAGAACTCTGACGCACGCTGCCTATTCATAGAAATAAGTATATTATCATTTAGTACATCCCGTAGTCACCCACGTATATAGGGACTTGATTTACATACCCTCATTTACAAATAAATTTTTGGTTATCCTGTATTTTCGTAGATGTACCTACTAAAAGTTTGTCAGTAAAACATCACGCCTACGGTATCTAGGGATTACGAAGAGGCCTTTGAACATCTTTTGCTTGTGAAGATGGATGGCATTAAGTCCCACGTTATAAATTATCTTCCTACTTGTACGAAATACGTGAATGTACGAAAGTATTTTGGCTACCATAAAAAAAGCGAAATAAAAACATGAGCACATTGTTCACATCGACCCAATTTACTCGTTTAATTGACCATGAAAACAAGTGAAAACCGAAACAAATGAAATACACACTACAAAGATATTGATAAACTGCGTAGTTTAGCGGACAAATCCAATTTTTCGCGAGGCGATACGAACATATTTCATAAGATCAACCAAAGAAATGGGCCTTGTATTATTATCAACGTAGAAATTCTTGGACAATTTGTCGAAGAAAAATTGAAATAAGTTCTCTATTTGCATTAGGGGATTGCGACGGGGACCCTCTGCAAATAGGAGTCGACAAAACTACTCGACCGATGATGTCCTCTATAGGCGACCTCTCTTACATCAACCTGTATATTGCCTGGTAGAATGAATATTGCCTCACTTCTCAATACTTCAAAATGTTTTTCATGTTTACCTGCCCATACCTCCTTTACATAGATATCTAAAGTACTGTTTGAAGAACGTTGGCTTGTTAATCCGAAGCATAGTCAAATGAGAATTAAGGATTTCTTTGACAGCCTTTCTATCCCCGTATTTAGACCCGTATACAAGTTGTAATACTTGTTTACAACTAATCTTATCAAAGACTTTTCAAAAATATGTCGTGTATAAAACTTGTATCATACATGTGTTGTCGTTTTTCAGGCATGTCTTGTTACCTATTTCGTCCATCTTTTTTGATATTTATACATGTTTTCTAAAATTTTGTATACGATAAGTGACGTAGAATGTAACATGTTTTATACCTTGGTGTAAATGCGTGGTTATGCGTCACTTTGCTAATGTGGTTGTAATCATTCCGCTGAAGAATGCCCCTTTTGAAAACAGAATTATTATAAGTTATAAGTAAAAACATGAACATTGGTAGCATTAATCTTGATTGATTGATTAAAATTTGCTTCTTGCTCGAAACACGGCTAGAATATTCCGTACATAAATCTTTTGCGTAATTTGTTCAAGAAATCAAAAAGCTTTTAGGTAAGTAGTTGAAATTCAAAGTTTTCTTCTTATTAAAACAAAGTTTTAAACTTACTACGATTCATAATGTACAACTGAATTTGAAATTAAAACAGAAACATTGTTTAAACGTGCCTTGTATTTTAATAAAATGTTCGTGAAAATTTAATGTCACAGACTGTATTGTTGATCTACATAATATTTTAGGTCATCATCTGCCTAGCCTTTTCCCAACTATATTATGTTGGGGTCAGCTTCCAGTCTAACAACTGCATATCTAACCGCCACAACCCAGTTACTGGGTAATACACCCCTTGGTAAAACTGGCTGTCAGACTTTCGGGCTTCTGACGACCCGTAACGACTGTCAAAGATCCATTAATGACAGCCGGGACCAACGGCTTAACGTGCTTTCCGAGACACGGAGGGGTCTTGTTATGTGCAGATGGTTTCCCATCCACGGACCAACCGCGGCAAGCATAGCTTAACCTGATAGATTGTCGCGTGCGGCCGTTATTACTTAGCCACAACCCCTCTACATAATATATTAGGTTCAGTCAGGGAAATTAATTGTTAAGCTAAAAAAGGAAAGCACTTCTTCTAGTAAAGTTTGTTGTTGTTCTGTTATGTTTTCAGATAGTTTAGGGAGAGGGTTAGGTAAATTATTGAGCAACAACCTGAGTCAATCTGCTGTTAATTATTGTATGCCTGGGAAATCCTACAAAGAGATAATGTCATCAATAACTAGCAATAATTATGATCCAAATGCCATTATTTCTGTATTTGTAGGTAACAGTGATAAGGTAAAAATAGATGACATCACTGACTGTGTCAATGAAATCTTAAAGATTAATTGTCAGAAAATAATATTGTGTGCTTTCCCATACTTTGAGCACTTATCAAGTAGGCAAAATTATTATATACATATGCTAAATAACCATATGCACTTCTTAGTTAATCACTATAGTGACAAACTCATATTTTTTGACACCAACACTTTTGTTGAGCCATTTAAATCGACTAGGGATACAGTGTATCTGCCTATTAGTTTTAGACGTCAAATAGCAGGGCTATTAGCTTTTATTATTAACTCAGACATAAGTAGTATGTCGAAGTCTCATGTAATTAGCACCATAAAAATTAGTAATAATACTAATATTAAGGTGGTTAGCAACAATAGTTTAAACTAGTCAGTAAGACAACAGAAGGTACCAATAACAATATTCTTAATCTCACCTCCAACAAGGTATCTTCTAGCTCTCAATTAGTTAAGTGTAAAAAAGGGGCTAAGCAGAATTCCTTGAAATTGTTTCATCAAAATATTCAAGGTATTTCTTCCAAATTATTAGAAATTGAATTGTTTTTAGAAAAAACAATGTTTGATATTATTTGTATAACTGAACACTGGTTGAAAGATTATGAAATGCTAATTAATTTTGAGAACTACAGTGTGGGCAGTTGCTTTAACCGAAAATCCATGCTGCGTGGAGGTTCATTAATTTTAATTAAAAATTCTATAAAATATAAGACTCGTAAAGACATAGTTAAACTATCGATGGAACATAGCATCGAACTGTCCTGTGTTGAGCTAGATAAGCATTTTATAGTGTGCGTATACAGACCTCCAAACTATCAAAACTACTCTATTTTTGAGTCAGTAATGGAAGATGTCTTGGCAAAACTTGCAACTGGTAATAAATCAGTAATTATTTGTGGTGACTTTAATATTAATATTTTGGAAATCAATTCAAATAGCAATAGATTATTAAGCCTCTTTAAATCATTCAATCTGTCAAATGTGTTTTTGGAACCAACACGAATAACTACGGCTACTGCTACATGTATTGATAATGTTTTCTGTTGCTGCGAATATCTAGAGAAGGGCATTGTAAATTATCTCCCTTCTGATCACAGCGGTCAAACCGTTTATTTTAAGTCCAACACACCAATCCAAAAAGTGCAGATTCAAACTAGACCAATAACATCGAGTAATTTGAATAAGTTTAATATAACATTAAATAGCAAGTTAAGTGTTCAGGGCCTAAGTATGACTAATGGTAATATTTTGTATAAAGAATTATTTTCATTGGTACAAACAGAGTTCAATCATTATTTTAAGAAGAACTCTAAAACTATTTGCCCTAAGTTTTTATTCAGTGACTGGGCAACTAAAGGAATCAGAAAAAGTAGGGATAGATTATTTGAACTGTATGGCCTTAAGCCGTATATTAACACGGATACTTTTAATAAGTATGTTGCTACTTATTCTAAAACTTTTAAAAATATCTGCAAAGCAGCTAAAGCTTCATTCATTAGTAACAAGGTTAAATCAGCAGACAATAAAATAAAGACAGTTTGGAAGATTATTAACAATGAAACGAACAGGAACAAAACACGTAATACTGATTTCACACTTAACACTCCCCGCGGTCTCATTAGCGATAACATCGATGTTGCTCAGGAATTTACAACTTTCTTTACCAATATCCCAATCAAAACTACAGAAACGTTAAATTCCTCGCCCGCACTAGCTATAGAATTATTGAGAGCGAATGTCTCAGCCTGTACTGTGGAATTTAAATTTAAACATATTGACCCTATAGTTATTATAAAAGCATTCAGGCAACTTAAGATCAAAATTACCGAAGATCTGTGGGGCATGTCTACTAAAGTTTGTAAATCCATTATTGAGACAATTGCACCCTACTTAGCTTTAATATTTAATTTGTGTGTAGATCAAGGGGTATTCCCGGATTTAATGAAGTTCAGTAAAGTTATTCCACTTTTCAAATCTGGGGACAGCAAAGACACAAATAATTATAGACCCGTATCGGTTTTGCCGGTTTTCAGCAAGGTGTTTGAAAAAGTAATGTTAAATCAAATGCTCAATCATTTTAATCGTAACAACATCCTACACGATCAACAGTATGGTTTCACCAAAGGACGTTGTACAACTGACGCCGGTGTCACCTTATTAAAACACATCTTTAACGCATGGGAAGAGGCACAAGATGCAATAGGCATCTTTTGTGATCTATCCAAGGCATTTGACTGCGTGAATTACGAAACACTGCTCTTGAAACTTGAGCATTACGGACTGGGTAAACTCGCTGTTAGCTTAATAAAATCATATTTAAATGATAGATTTCAGCAAGTTCAAATAAACGGTGTGAATTCATTGGGTTTAAAAGTCAAAATGGGTGTGCCGCAGGGCTCAATATTGGGGCCGTTCCTATTTTTAGTATATATAAATGATTTACCTCATTTACTAAAAACCCGACCACAAATGGTGTTATTTGCTGATGACACATCACTGATTTTTAAAGTAGATAGACGTGCACAGCAGCTTGACGACGTAAATAATGCTATGCTTATGGTCCATAATTGGTTTACTGTAAATAATTTAGGATTAAATGAGAAAAAAACTAAATGCATTAGATTCGCTTTACCGAATGTTAGAAGTAGTGAATGTCACGTTGTATTGAATAGGGAGATACTTGAATTCGTCGAAAGTACGGTTTTCTTGGGTATCACGCTTGACTCAAAGCTGCAGTGGGGTCCTCACCTAACATCACTTGCAGGGCGGCTAAGTTCAGCCGCTTACGCTGTCTGGAAAATCCGTCAATTAACAGACGTGGAAACCGCAAGACTGGTCTATTTTAGTTACTTCCATAGCATCATGTCTTACGGTATTTTGCTGTGGGGACGGGCTGCAGATATTGATTCTATCTTCATTCTGCAAAAGAGGGCTGTCAGAGCCATCTACAATCTCAGCAGACGCGAATCTCTAAGGCAACTGTTTAAAAAAATTAACATCATGACGGTTCCTTGTCAATATATATACGAAAACATTATGTACGTTCGAAAACATCTACATCTTTTTAGTAAGATAAGTGACAGGCATAACTTTAACACTAGGAATAGGAACAAACTAGATCAGCCGAGCTTCAGATTGTCTAAAGTAAAAACTTCTTTTATGGGGTACTGTGTAAAATGTTATAATAAAATACCACTCGATATTCTTCAACTAAATGAGAAGAAATTTAAAACATGCATTAAACGCACACTATGTAGACAAGCATATTATAAGTTGGACGAGTATATAGTAGATAAAAATGCTTGGCTTAATGCTGGTCCTGCTCCACAGGCAGTTGGGCTTACAAGTTGATCACAATTTCAATATTTGGAGGAGATGCTTCCCCTTTTTGTTTTTTTTTTTTTTAGTGTTTATTTTATTTAATCAGGATTAATTTTTAATAGTTCAGTATTAAATACCTCTTCATGATTGGTAGAATTTTTTTTTCTCTCATCTCTTAATTAAATTGCAAACTATAGTTTTGTATAATTTAGAAGCATTTTTGAAAATTCTGTAAATGTAAGAACCATGGATCCGTTTTTTATGATATTTTGATGTTGACTTGAAAGAGCATGGCAGTTGAGAATATGTCATGCTCACTTAAATGTCTCACTGGTGGTGGCGCGTGTGTTGGATCATTCGGTTCCCTACGAAATGGTTGAGCTGGGTGGTGCTGATCCACGCGTCATGTTCGTGAACGGGCGCCATCTGTTGAGACTGGTCATCTCTTAACTGCCAGGGCTTATTTTTAATTTTATATTTTTAATTTTATATTTTAATTTGTTTCCTTACATTGTTCTCACATATAGAAGCAATAAGAATAATGTAACCAGGATTTTGTAAAAATGTCTTGATTTAAAAGAGTGTCCGTGGAGTTTCTTGCCCGTTCTTCTCCATAGAGATCTACGCTTTGGAATGGGCAACTAGCTTCAACTTTCTGACTAACTGACCGACTATTTAATTTTGACAATTCAAAAGTGCCTGTAAATGGTTTAATTGAAATAAATGATTTGAGTTTGAGTTTGAGTTTGAAGCAAATTGTCTACCAACTTCAATTGTCCGTATATTAAAACCATATTGACAGTTGAGTTATGGAATGGCTATAACACAGCAAATTGATGTAGAGTGTCAATTTAATTAACAATATTTTTTCCAAATCTACCTACTGTTATTTGGCAGTACCTAGGTAATCTATAAAATATAAGCTTTCAGTCACATTTGGGAATAAAAAGACAAAAGTTAGAAAGATAGATTTGATCCTTGAAAAAAGAATCTAAAAACGACACCATTATTGATGACAAGTACTCTTGAAAACGCTAGAAAGAGAAAGAATATATAAGTAAAATGAAATGGCGCACGATTTATTTCAGCGCCCCTTCAGTTTGAGTGCAATGTTGCAGTTTTTAACGCAGTACGGTACAGTCGCACGTGACTGCGAGCTGTAACGACCTGCTTCTGGAATCGGCTGCAGCTCTATATTTCTCGTAAAAGTAAAGTGTTTACGACACAGCCAATTTCGAGAAAAATACTGAACATTCGGAAGTAATAATGGGCGGATAAATAAGTACCTAGATAGTTTTACCGAAGAAGACGCTCATTTCGATAATAGTTTAGCTATGTCCGACCACAGAAACATGACACAAAAAGGGTGAAGGTCTATATTTAGCATACACAATCCGTAATATAATACGTAATTCTCGAAGGATTAGGCTGAAGGTTAGGTACAGACGCCAGCAGGTCAGGCTACCCGAAACTGTCAAATTTTCCCAATTAACCTTGAACCTTTAGCGATAAAGTTGAAAATCTATTAAAGAAATTTGACAGATTGTAGTAGCTTGATGTGCTGGCGTCTATCCCTATAGTATATATCACGAGTTATGTCACAAATCCAGAATTTGGGCTGGTATCGAGAAATTCCTGATGGAAAAAAACCCAATAACAGTTTGCCCGACCGTTTCGCTTGTCTGCCAATGTCATTCTTAGCAGTGGCTGTAATGAGGCAGTTAATGATGATTATGAAGATAATAATATAATATCCCTGGACATTTCACACAACGCCATCTAGTCCCAAGCTAAGCAACCTAATGCTTGTGTTATGGTAACAAGATGGCTGATAAACTACTTGTATACATTTTTTTTTTTGTAAATACATACATATTATAGATAGAAAAACACCCAGACTCGGAACAAATACATGTAGGTCATACAAATATTTGTTCCGTGCGGGAATCGAACCCGCGACACGCAGCGCAGCAGTCAATCGCTTAACCACTGCGCCAACCGTGCCGTCGCCAAGATAATAGCTAAGTATGTCTACTGTGCCTTTAATAAAATTTAATACAGTGGTTTATAGTTGGAAATCTGAAGTATTGTCTATAGTTACTTGGAAATCAACCGTTGGTAATCTGACTTAAAGGTTTTTGAATGTATGAAGGTACAGGGTGGGCAACTTGGAGGTATACAACTTTTTTTCGCCGCCATTTTGTTTTGGCGGCAAATATGACAGTTGTTTCATGAAAATTATTTTGTGTAGATACGGCAAATTTTTTATGGAGCGTTTTACGACTGAACAAAGTGTTTTAATTATTAAAACATTCTACTCAACCCAATTATGTATTGCTGAAACTCTAAGAAAATTGCGGCACACTTTTGGTAGAAATCACTTACATTCGCGGCTAACAATAACTCGTTTAGTGATTAAATTTGAGCAGCATGGCATTGAAACAGACTAAGCAGTTTTCTTACATCAAGTGAATCAGTTGGGCTTAGGAAACATGTGGTTCCATAAGACGGGGCCACATGTCATACGGCACGAGCCATAATCGAGACATTGAAAAGAACGTTTCCGGCTCGATTCATTTCGAGAAACGGTGACATTGATTGGACCCCAAGATCCCCGGATTTAACAGTTCCTGACTTTTTTTGTGGGGCTATCTAAACGTGTCTATGCTAACAGGCCAATGAACCTTCAAGAATTAAAACAAAATATCTGAGACACATAGAGCGATTCTCACATATCTCGCATTCGTTATTGACGTTCGATTCGTACTTTTCTGACGACAAAATCAAGCCGAGCTATTCTCACCATGACGATTCGAGCATTTCACGCAGGAAAAACACGCGACATGCCTTAGTTTACATGCGACATGCAAAGAGTAGTCATGACCAGTCGACACGTGACGTATGATCTGTGTCGACCACCGTACGAACGTCAAACAGTGGTTATGTCAATCATGTTTGTGTCAATTGCGAAAGAAAATAATAAATACCTATATTTTAACAAAATGTGTTCATAAACATCTTAGAAGACTCTACGACCATCACCACAAGGAAAAACACACGAAGAAAACTTCAGACTTTCGCCAAGTTATCAACTGTGGATAGTTGTTGCTTGTGTAGCGTCGATGAATGAGACACATGAGATACAGAAGCGGAAGGCGCCGGATTTAAAACCAGTCAAATGGACAAGGACGGCTTTGCCAGGCTTTACTCTGGTTGAGGGCAAGAAAGGTCGATCGCGTCGCAACTACAATAAACGCGGTACTACTCCTGCAAGCGAGGATTTTTGAGCTGTAGTGCCCACTTTTTGCTCCCGTACATTTCCCGGTTGGATCGACAGATATCGAGAGAGAAAGAGCCAAGGTCTTAAGTGCCGAAAGAAGGACGTTGCAGTCGAACTAGACTTTGAATTTTGACCGGCTGGAGTTGTGTATAGATGTTACAGAGAAGCATGACCAAAAGTAAACTCCCATGTGTGGTGTGATAATAATTATGTTTTTGTGGTTTATACTTGGATGTATACTGAATTTATTTATTAGTCTGTAAGGTATTCTTAAAAAGGTTCTTTTGTAACTAGAAATAAAGTGGTTCAAAAGCATTTCAAACAATAAATATTTCAAATGTCTTTATTTTATTTTTTTTCAATGTAAAACTTAGCGAAGTAACAAAAATAATATGGGTGGGTATGCAAATAATTGAAGGGCTTTGTAGTTAGGTTACGCAGGCCGTTAACAAGTGGGTTAGGAAATAGAAACACACAAGCAAAGTTCATACGTATAATCCACACTCACAAATTTACAATAGGTAGGGTTACAATAGATACGTAGTAGTAGACTGGTCGTGGGACGCCGGTAGCGCGTGGATAGGTGTGCGTACGTTACTTTGAAGCGAGTCGTGTATTTTGAGCCCTTTTGCTTGTTAATTTTCTGTCAAGCCCCTTTTTATTAATTTTTTCCATGTTATATCTTTACAATTTTGTTATATAATCTTCCTTACCCTTACCTTAAACCTCAGTATATAACTTAACTATGCACAATAAAAAGTTTCTAGAACAAAAACTGTTACAAAAGTGAGTTGGCACATTTTGATTATACAAAATCCCATATAATTTCTAAACTTATGGTCAGATTTTTACAATTTAAACGGAAATATTCGTTTTATATCTAGACCTATCCTTTACAATAAAAATTATTAAAATCTATCCATAAACAAAAAAGTGAGTTTTCAAGTTACGTAAATATGCTTGAACAAAACTACACTTATAAAAATCCTTTTAAAAACAGTCTTATTGATCCTTGCAGCACATGCACAGTATAATAATCACTGGTTTACACGAAAGGTCGGCGTGATGAGTCAAGCGTTGTCCGTGAGCTTAGGAATCGGCGGACCACTTCACGTTTCGCCCAGTCTTCATGACCACAAAAAAAATTGAATTCGTGTTGTGGCGAGCCTCAGGGTGAAATCTGTTTTCGCAAGGATTTTCCAACAATCTTTTGGGCCTTTGTAAAGTAATGAAGCCAGGACACGTAGGTACAGCAGCCTAGCGTTCGTTGGAAAAGCATGTAGCAGGACGGTCCGGTGCAGTACCGCACTCTTTAAAACAACAACACTTCTCCTCTTCTTCTCTATCTTGATAAACTTTTATGTTATTGTGCTGGTCATCAGCTTAGGTACTTACAATATCATTAGCTCGTTCTGTTTTATTTAATTACCTATTAGTATGTAGACCAATGTAAACAAACAACATAAATTGTATTTTGACTTTACTTTGACGTGACAAGTATCGATGACATGACTTGACAAATCAACATGAGCTATGCATTCCGTAGTACGGAGGTCTTATATTAATGTTAATAATAAAATAAAAATGGAGTTACGAAATCAATAATGATTATTAAATTGATAAATGTTAATGGAATACCTTTATAATGCTGCTCAAAATATGTTTTTGCCTTAAAAATCATTTTTAAAGATGGTCAAAAGTACATTAATGACTACGTAAAAAAATCGCATCGTTATGTGGAAGGGATTACTTCGTGGGACGCATAATGGCAACATTATTGTCCCTAGATTCGTGATTTAAGATCGACTTGTAGTGAGAATAGCTATTTCAGGATATCTCACCGTTTTATAAGCGACATACGGAGACGAGCACCAATGATTTCATGCCACACGAATGCGAGATCTGTGAGAATTGCCCTAACAGTCACTGAAATAACACAGGATATGCGTGAAAAAGTCATGAAAAACGCGGTGAAAAAGGGTTCACATCTGCCATGCTGCTAGAGATGGACATTTGTCTGAGATTATTTTCCATACTGAATTGCTGGCCCTAAATACTATGTTTAAATAAAAATACATAATAATTTTTATATTTTATAAAATAAAGTGTATACCTCTTATTTGCCCAGCCTGTATATCTACGATCACCTTTTATTTAACAGTATCACACTCTCGTTTCCATTTAACGCCACTTTGATGTCAAATGAACCACTCACAATTGTCAGTAAAGAAAAAGTATAATTTAAATTACGCATATGGTTGCCTTCAGCAGATATTGTACGGAAACAAAATTGATAGGATCAATTTAAGGAGAAAGACGGCGTACTTCCAAAACTTTTGCAATTACACTCGTCTCGCGTCGTTCCAGTTAAACAATAAAGTTTAATACAACATTGAGAAGTCTTAATGAACAGGACGAAATGTTTTCGATTGTTTTTACAATATTAGGCCCATCATTTACGACGCTACTTAAAAGTAACCAGTCACCAACACAATCATTGGTAAACAATGACTACCCAGAATGCCTCAGCACTAGCATTTTAATGGCGGACCGTACACTCTATACACAACGCCGCGACGCAACTAATCACAAACTGTTTAGTGGTCTAATCACAAAAGTTTTAGGACGAGAATATTACGACGTACAATATTTGTAAACATGTGAGCACCAAGTATCTAGCACATGATTAATTTACCGGTCAGTGCTTGAATAAAGAATTTTCTTACAAATTTTGATTAAAAATAGAAAATCAACTGTCAATCAGGATTCCTATAAAAGTGTGTAATAGCGTTTTTACTATTTCCGCATCGGAACTGAAAAAAATTGCATCGATATGGAGCGACGACATCATTTGACACGACCAGAGATGATGAGAGCCATTGGAATGTTGCAAGTTGGTTGCAGGCAACGTACTGTGGCTGTCGCTCTTGCACAGAGCGTCATAAACCGCCTCTGGACACGCTATCGTATCACGGGCAGCGTGGCCGAGCGACATGGAGGACGATCTCGCATCACCACTCGCAGACAGGCCCGGTACATCCAAAATACTGCTCGGTGGAATGGTAACATGACCGCCATTATGTTGGTTACGAGGCTCCACGCTCTTCAGGCTTGCTGATAAGCGACCAAACCATCCAATTCATGCGAAAGGGATTGTTTCAGACGTGATCATCCCTTTGCAAAGCCGGTTGGGTGATTCGTTCCGAGGAATGCATGACAATGCACGTCCACACACGGGTAGAGTCGTAACACGCACTCTTACCGATGCTCGCATCAATGTTCTGCCGTGGCCTGCTCAATCGCCAGACCTCGACCCAATTGAGCACGCATGGGATATGCTCCAATGAAGAGCTCTGCCGAGTATGGATGCCGTGCATACCCCACAACAACTTTTTGACTTAAATGGTTAGTAAGAAGGCCCTCAAAGTTTTGTAATTTTGATGAACTGATTTTAAGCATGCCAAATTGATAGCGTTATTGTTTTTTTTTCTTTACAATAAAAATTTAAAAAATTCTTAATTTTTGCCTCTTTCCATTTAATTGACGACATTAACTTACATTATTTTCCCACAATTTGCAAAAATTGCAATATTTCTTAATTTTTACAAAATATAGGGTTAAGTTGTTAACTTAAACATAGGAATTAAAGTAAGAAGCCAATCTGGAAAACTAGATTTGGTAAATATTAACTGGATAATTTTTTATAGTTAAAAATGTACTTGATCCTAGACACTTTTGATGTGTGTATCGTTTACGTATACAAAATAATTTTAAAAGAGGTGGAGTTTCTGTCTGCCCATTCTTCTCCATACGAAACTACCTTTTGGAACTAGAATCAATTCTATTATTTTGTAAATTTTGACGTTCAACAGTGCCTTTTACGTGCCTATTTGAAATAAATGATTTGATTTTGACGATGGGCTTTAAAGTTTCCAATTACGAACTGTGTGTGACTTTAGAAACGTTAATTAATACCTAGTTTATTTGCACTAAGACTCAGGAGGAGATCGCGAAACAAGTTGCTGAACAAATAAGTAAGTTGTAAGATACGACTTTCAAGAAACGCGCTGAAAACACTATCCGAAGTGTAAACATAAACTCAAGCGGTGTATTCGTCCAAGTGTGGAATAAGTTGGTAACTAAGATACTGTACGACTGTTTCAAGTTGAGATATCATCTGTTTTATAAGTTAACGTTAACGGTGCTGTAAAAAGTTTGGCTTACTGTGTAACGTTCTTGCGAAAAACAATTGAAATCATTTTTTTCACTGGCCGTAAGAAACTCCAACATTGCAGTTGCAGTTAATCACTTATTAACGTATCGTAAAAATGGCCTTATTTTATGTAGTCAGGGAAATTTATCGTTAAGCATATTGATAACCAACTTAAATTGTCCGTATATTCAATCAGAACTGTAATTTTTTTAACAGATGATGAGACGGCTATAACATTGACGTAGAGCGTTAAGTTGCTTTACTGTCAATTTTCCTGACTGTACTTATGTGTTATGCTTATTTACGTGCTGAGTTTTACTGGTTACGTGGTAAAGGTTGTCCATCCAAAATGTTTCCCATTTCAATGACTATAGATAAAAAAATATCTATCAACAAGATATAAACCGTTCTTATTACATGTGTAATACGTAGGTACCTATATTGCATGCACATGTAATGAACGCATGTAACACTGAGCTTGTTGACTGTAACATTCGTGTAATATTATCTGCATACGTCGCCTTCGTTGAGAATGTCATTTGCGTAATGAAGCTAAGGAAATATGAAAAGCGTCTGGAGCTTTGTACCAATTTCAATTACAAAGGATTTGCAGAGCAATGTGCTGTTATTCCTGGGGAGTATTTTTTATTTTCGGTTTGTATTGTCTTTTTTTATGCAAACTGAGTAAGGTAATAATAAAAGTAACAGTAAATACCATTGTAAGTATTATCCTACTAATATTATAACGTGAAAGTTTGTATGGATATGGATGGATGTTTGTTACTCTTTCACGCAAAAACTACTGAACGGATTTGGATGGAATTTGGCACACAGATAGTTTATAACCAGAATTACCACATAGGATACTTTTTATCTCGATATTCTTACGATATCGAAACTTATGCGGGTGAAACCGCGGGGCGCAACAAGTACAACAATATAAGGATATGCAGCATTTCATGGTTCTAGACCCAGCAGGTTAAGGTTATGCGTTGTCTGTCATTGAATGAATTTATGATTTTTACAAAGTAGGTACCTTTATGAATGGAAATTGAAATGTACGTTGGGTGTACCCTGGATAAACCGTCACGCTTCTGCCTTGCTGTACATAAAATACATAATCAGCCTATAATGTTCCCACTGCTGGGACACAGACCTCCTCTCGGTGAGAGGGAGTTGGTCGTAATCAACCACGCGGGCCCAGTGTGTGGGTTGGTAGGTGTCAGATGTCTTCGAATTTTTTATTCTAGGACATGTCGGTTTCCTCACGATGTCTTCCTTCACCGTTTTGAGAGCAGTGGTGATGAAATAATTTACACAAAGTAAAGCGCCTGTCCGGTCCGGGTTCGAACCTACAACTTACAACTAGGTCGCGGCCCTTACCACTGGGCCACCACTGCTCTCCTGACTGGTCAGCCTTGCTCACTGGTTAATATTTATATCAGGGCATGAGATATTCTTTTAATTACAATTCGTGCTTAAACCGGAGAATAGTTTATTATTTCGATCGGATGTATATCTCAAAATTTATAGCATGAGATATTACCCTACGTGTCTCCGCGTACTGCAACGCGAGGAAGCTCGCAATGCATTCGGAGATTACGAATCGAACAATGACTAAAATATCGGCATTGGCCTTTGTTTCAAAACAACCGGTATTATCGGAACAGTTCAGTTCGAGTGTTTCAATGGTAACGTTTCAATTTCTTAAAAGCTCCATCGTGGTACTTCATTAGTTTTCCTCCGACATCTGCGACCCGCATTCACGATTGTTTGGCCCGCGACTCATGCCCTGCATTGCCTGCCACGCTTTTACACCCTCTTCATTAATAAGGCTGTATATTCACATTTTACGGCTAGCATTTCGTATTTTTTTTAATCTCTCTGTTTTAGAATATAAAACTGAAATGAATATAACTGAAAGTAAAGAACATTTGAAGATAACGGAGGCCTCTGTTTTTATTTGAGAATTTTATGATGAGATCCTAACGTGAAAAAGATTTTATGAGGCATTATTGAATTGATATTCCATAGTAAGAAGTGTCTGCCTATTTCAATTCGAAGGCTGTCTTTTAGAGGCAGTTAAAAATTATGAAGGTCAACGAGACCCATTACTATCAAATTTTATTACCAGCATTAATATATGTAGATAGAAGAACACCTACACTAAAGTATTCCATTCGTTTACTTTTTGCTTTCAATATTGAGCGAAATGGCCACCAAATAATATTTACAATGAAAAGTTAGGGAATTAATTGTAGAATTCTGGCAGGCTCCACATTGAACAGGTAGCGAGCATCCCGGGGGAGCGTTTGCAGCCAAATTCCAGCAAACTCTACCAAACTCCGGCTGAATGTGAAAACTTTGCGGGAAATTCTCGCAACCGACGAGTTTTTGCTTTAATTCGTATAACTAAAGACCCGTAAAGATTCTTTGATTAAGAAGAATTGATAACAATTCTGGTAGTTTTAATGAAATTTCTGCAAACTTGACCGGGTGTTTCTTAGTTTGGAACTATAAAGTGAAACAGTAACAGTGCATACTACTATTACGTAGTTATGGCCATAGTAGGCACTTAGATGCCATGTTTTCCTCCTTTATGGGGCAATTAATGTCAACACCTGATACCGCCTAAGGCCAGTGTCGTGTCTTAACAATAGGGTGTCATGTTTAATGTTTGCTATGGAGGATGATTGGGGTTATAATAATAAATGTATCGATTCCCGATTGCTGCGAAAATACAAGGACGCTGAAAATATTATTAGGTACTAGCTTCTGCCTGCGGTTTCGCATGCGTGGATGTCGGAAAATATCCCACGGGGACGTAATAGTAGGATTAAAAGTTCTCTATGTGTTAATCCAGGTTCTAAACTATTTTTGGGGCCAAATTTCATCCAAATTCGTTCTGCCGTTTTTGCGTAAATCCGGAATATACACACCTTGCATCGAGTTTTTTTCAAAAACATTCATAATACCGCTTTGACTTCATTACCATGTATAAAAAGGATTTCGCAATTTTTTCTCGATACTAAGCAGCATCTGCGATTCTGCATAACATCTCAGTGAGCGCAACTCATTACCGTAATTAGCAAAGATGAGTTAACTAAGCACAAACTAACACGAACAAAACGCCCCTCTTACGTATGTATATCTTTATTTCCCTGTTGGCTCTGTGACCGTAAACTTCCGAACTCTGTCGAATGGAAAAAGTTTATTTATATTTGAGTTGGGGAAGCTGGTTTGTGAATACTAAATCAGATTGGTACAGGATGCGAAGCTGCGCGTTATATTTCATTCCATGATATGCGATTCTTGGAAATACCTGGAAGCAAAATACACGTAAAGGCATGG
Source organism: Apamea sordens (assembly GCA_945859715.1). Taxonomy (NCBI): domain Eukaryota; kingdom Metazoa; phylum Arthropoda; class Insecta; order Lepidoptera; family Noctuidae; genus Apamea; species Apamea sordens. The sequence continues at coordinate 8,958,048 of OX244002.1, forward strand.
GGGATTACCTATATTATTTGCTTACATTTTCGGAGAATGAAAATTCGTGAAAAGCTGGTTGATTTGGATGATTTATTGGTGTGTTGACAGTACCAGCTTCATTGAAAAGGTACCTATGACGTGATTTTTAGCCCAACGAATCAGCATTACTTATTATCCAACGTGGCAATGCTGCTAGCCTTTTGGGCACTTATCCCATTGACAGCGATGCGGACGAATTTTTGGATGTCCATTGAGCTCTTCCTTTTTTTTTACTATAGGCATACTTGTTCATTATTTAAATATATTATATTGTTAGCTTCTATATAGTTTAAAGTTTAATTTCTATTTACAGAATAAACACGACGTGATTCAGCTTGTTGAAAGTTGTTTTGTTAAACGTCAAATATCAAAGGACATCATTTAAGTGTCGAACATTTTATACCAAAAAACAAAAGCGCCAGAAAAAAAGTACTGTTTTCTTATGGGAAATTTCATCTTTAGAATTGTTTACTATTACAGTGAAAGTCTACGTAACGTACTCTAAGTTTTTAATACTTATATATTATTAAGTATGTCATTTTTAATAATATTTTTTTTTTTTGTAGTAAATTCGAACACATTTGATATCTACCAACAACCCACACTGGGCCCGCATGGTGGATTACAGCCCACTCCCTCTCGAAGAGAGGAGGCCTGTGTCCCAGCAGTGGGAACATTATAGGCTGATTATGTATGTATGTATATAATTTTTGGAATTCAACTGTAGACTTTCACTGTAATAGTAAAAATGCTCAAGATTTTATTTCCCATAATAAAACAGTACTTTTTCACAATGTCATATAAAACTGTCCAGCTATTAAATTAAACGGTATTTTTACACGCGCCGCGTCTCTTAAATATATTGCACAATGTATTTTATTGAGATTATCCATCCCCAAACAAAAGCTATCCTGTCCAAAAACATCACAGTAGAACTGCGAGCTAAATTCAATTTATTAAAAGTGGAAAGCTTCACCGCGGTTTTCATTGTATAGGAAAAACCAAACAAAAATAGTAAAGAAATATCCATATAACATCACGCCTGTAATTTCGAAAGGGATTTTTTTTTTCCAGGTTGGGAAATCATCAAATGACCCCTCCCGCTCTGGGTGGAGCAGAAGGGAGTGTCAGACTCTTACTGACTAAAACCCACCCGTGTTCCTTCCTTAGCCCTTTATGTTCCAGGGCAGCGGTAACCCTTTCGGACGATCCCGCTACCCTGGCAGGCTTCGGCCCTATCGGGCCCCGTCAATCTTGCTGACATCTCTTTGAGGCGCGCGTGGAACACATACACGCCGTCCGGCACGGGCCTGGTTCTGATCGGACGGTGAGTTACCCATTAGGGTTAGGCAGTTCTCCTAACACAAGCAATTTCTTGCTTATAAGGTGATCTCCAATAACATGTATCGAAATGCCCTTTGTAATTGAAATGAACATTTTTTTTTGCCATTTATGTTTAAATACCATATAATAGGGTCGAGAATATTGCACAAAATCACATACACGCACACACACACCCCCACACAGAGACACGTCAAACTTATAACACCCCGTCGTTTTTCCGTCGGGGGTTAAAAATAGGAGAGAAATATCCATATATGTATACGTCGTATATAAAGAAGAAAGAAAGAAAGAAAAGATATTTATTTTGCACAAACTAAAAACACACAATACGCCAGATATGTACATCAGATAAAACAAACAATAAAATAAAAAAAAGGTTAAATCAAAAAGTGTGAAGTACGATGTAAGAAATAAGCAGGAAAGTGTGCCTCACGGCTGCGCCAAAAAGGGCCAGTTCAGCAAAACTGCCAGACAACTAGTGCCTGACGCTGGTTTTCAACTAGTATATAATAATATATAAAAGCATTCAATAAGTAAATGGGTCAAGTTGACACGAATATCTCACGATGACGCGATAAAATATCCGGCCGAAAAGGATTTTGTTTATTCTTTTGCGAAAGAATTACGAGGGAGGAAACAAATTGGGAAATATTCCGTTTAGCCGCCCACTGTCTCCAATTTGATATTGCGCCTCACTCCATTAGTTACACGCTCCTCGTTTGATTCCTACGGTACAAAGGAACGGTATTATGCAATAGCAATATTAACCCAAAAAAACGCAATACCAAAACCGAACTTCTGATCTTTTTGTTTGGATCGGTAATACGGGTTCCGTACCCAAAGGGTGCGAACGGGACCCTATTACTACGGCTAACGGGTCCCTTGTCCATCCGTTACAGGGCTGTATCTTTTGAACCGTAATAGGTAGACACTTGAAATTTTCACAGAGTGTGTAATACTATGGCTGCTATAACAACAAATAATAATAAAAATAGGTGGTGTTAAGTATTGTACGGTGGTGTAGTACGGAACCCTTCGTGTGCGAGTACGACTCGCATTAAGCCGCTTTTTTTATTACGATGTTTTTGCGGTAAGTTGGCGAGTTCTCCTTTGTTCAGCGCGAAACAATTACATGGTACCTCGTTTATCTTTATCGGCAAAAGCTAGGCATGACTAATGGGCATACCTGACGATAAGTGATTACGGTCCCGCGGTGAAAATGATAATGATTTACTTACCTTATCTTCTAAACTCTTTGTCATTTTTACTTTTTACGTCGGAAAAATATAATTTGCGTAATAGAATTAGGTGTGCGGTTAAATGTAATTTTCTCTGCCCTAGAGTTAAAATAAATCATTTTAAGATTCATGTTTTAATTTAATTACGCTATTAAGTTTAAAATAAAAGTTGGAATCCCAGTATTACTTCTTCTTCTTTTTAATTAGTTTACCAAAGTAAAATGCTCGTGGGACTCATTATTTACAGACTTCATTTAATTTATGTACAAATACGTAATTTACTTTGTAAACTTTTTGGAATTGGAAAAAATACGAGTAAGTTTCGTAAATATACATACCCACTAATCCTATTCCTACTATATATATGTATATAATATTATAAACGTGAAAGTTTGTATGGATGTATGTTTGTTACTCTTTCACGCAAAAACTACTGAACGGATTTGGATGAAATTTGGCACACATGTGGTTTATAACCAGGATAAATAGAATACTTTTTATCCCGATATTCCCACGGGATCGAAACTTATGCGGGTAAAACTGCGGGGCGCAGCTAGTGATAATATAAAAAATACTCAAATGTGACTAAATTCTGAAATCGGATCCTCAGCTGAGTTTCAGATTCGGTAACTAGTAGCTAGTTAGCGATATCGTAAGATTATGTTGAATTAGTTTTGAGATGTTCAATTCAACTTCGATTGGCATGTAGCCCTGGGTATTTATTAAATAATAATATCCCTGGACATTTCACACAGCGCCATCTAGTCCCAAGCTAAGAAAGAAAGAAAGAAAGAAAAAGTATTTATTGCGACACGTACAGGATCATAAAACTAAACTAAACAGAGTTAAAAATAAAAAATAAAACAAATTGTATATAAAAAAAGTAACAAAAGTAAAAAAATGAAACAGAAAGTCCTATACGAGGCCAAAAGGCTCCTATCTCAGCATGATGCTTCGACATTTAAAAAATAAATGTCGAAGCGCTGGTATTCTGATAGGGCCCGCTGTGATGTCACGGGCAATCACAGTAATAAATAAATAATAAAATAGATATAATATTATGCAATAAAATAAATATTATTTATTTTTAATCCGCGCTAGACGTAACCTCATTACTTGTCTATGCCCTGAGTGTCAGAAGCAACCTAATGCTTGTGTTATGGTAACAAGATGGCTGATAAACTACTTATATACATTTTTTTTTGTTTGTAAATACATACATATTATAGATAGAAAAACACCCAGACTCAGAACAAATACATGTAGGACTTACAAATATTTGTTCTGTGCGGGAATCCAACCCGCGACACGCAGCGCAGCAGTCCGATCGCTCAGCCACTGCGCTAACCGTGTTGTCAAATACCACCATCACAGAGTCATTACAAGGTGATATTATAAGTATTATAAGTCACAATGTCTAACTAAGGGCTGATTTTTTCAACGCAAGATAATTTTATCCGAGGAATAATTTTGAATGTTTGACAGTTCTTCTATACAAAATATGCGAGACGTCAATTTTATTCCATGAATAAAAATTATCTCTTGATTGAAAAATCAGCCCTAAGTAAAAAATAAATAAATAAAATAAAAGCAAAATTACAAAAGTCTCAATCCACCTAACTGCCTATACCAATAATCAAATTAGATTAGCTCCATAGAAGTGATAAGTGTCCTAACCTAATGACGACAAAATAAAACAAAAATATTTTCTAAGCTACTACAACTGGAGACGGGGCAAGGGCCGCTGGTAGTATAAATAAGTATTTGAAACTACAAGTCTAGGTAAAAAAAAAAACCCTTTTATCGTTATTACATATCGATACCCATCTCCTCTGTGGAGTTTTGCTAGCTAATTTAATTTGATGCTTTATATGAAATTCAACCGATACCAAGGGGTATCGTATTACCCAGTAACTGGGTTGTGGAGGTCAGATAGGCAGTCGCTCCATGTAAAATACTGGTATTCAGCTGCATCCGGTTAGACTGGAAGCCGACCCCAACATAGTTGGGAAAAGGCTAGGCAGATGATGATGATATGAAATTCAACCGAAAAAGTTTCACACGAGAATAGGACGCCCTATACAACTGGCCTCACCTGGTAGTCTCCTCTGGTGGCACAGCTAAGCAGGGCCCCGGTATCGTTGGTGAAGTCCACATGATGCGGTGGCTCCAGGATGCTGGGGGCCCGCCGCGGCTCAGGGGACGCTCGCACTGCTGTAACAAGAGAATAGGGAACGTTAGGACTGGGGACTGTAGAAAGGTTAGCGTTGGACCGTCGACGAAGGTTTCGAGGGTTTTCGAGTTTATTTTCACATATACACAGCCTATAATGTTCCCACTGCTGGGACACAGGCCTCCTCTCTGTGAGTGGGCCTTAATCCACCACGCGAGCCCAGTGGGGGTTGGTAGATCTCACATGTAAAAAAAAAGTGATGTAAATGTAATGTAATGCAATAAATGTATTTTCCAACCAAAAAATTCGAAGACATGTAAAGAAAGAAATTATTTACATGTCTTCGAATTTTTTGGTTCTAGGACATGCCGGTTTCCTCACGATGTTTTCTTTCACCGTTTAGAGAGTTTTTTCACGCGCAGTACGCAAAACAGAAATAGAGTGAAATAAATACAGATGGCAAATAAAGTGGGCGTAAACAATTATCGCTGTCAACCAAATAGGTACACAACGTTTTTCACTTGGTCGTGTTGTTCGTTACGCGCTAATAAGGAAAACGGACCCTTTTTTGACGTCATGTATATTTATTTTCCTTTTCTACCTTTCATTTGAGCAATTTCTTTTTTTAAGAAATTCTTTTGTTATATGGTTAGCCGTAGACCTCGTCTCTCATGCACGAGGTTGTGGGTTCAATTCCGGATAAGTAGGTACCAACATTACCTTTTTAATTGAAACATACTTTCTGAGTTTATTTCGGACATTCTAAAGAGGCCTTTGACCTGTAGTGAGACAATAATAGGCTGGTATTATTATTATTTAAGAAAGAAAGAAAAAGTATTTATTGCGACTCGTACAAGAAGATCATAAAACTAAACTAAACAGAATCAAAAATAAAACAAAACCAAATTATATAAAAAAAACTAACAAAAAGAAAAATGAAACAGAAAGTCCTATACCTATGTTAACTCGGCCAAAAGGCTTCTATCTCAGCATGATTCTAAAACATTAAAAAAAAAAATGTCGCAGCGCTGGTATTCTGATAGAGCCCGCTGTGATGTCACGGAGAAAAGAAATGTACAAATACAAATAAGAACTATTTTTGCTTGTTCCTTTTGGCATAAACTCGGTTTTTCTTGTAAAATAGCTAGGAGATTTTTCGAAAACAAATATAGGCAGGCACTCAAAGACAAGATCTAATTAACTATGAAAATAAATAAAGAATAGCCCTGAAAGGCTAGGTGCTTTTCAACTCAAACGTTCAGAAAAACAGTGGCCAGACAATGAAATTGTATACCTAAAAGAAAAATACCTACAGTTAACTCGAATAACCGCAAAAACGTTCACAATGCAAGCAGAATTCTCTAGAATACCCTCCATTTGTTTCTTTGAACTAACTACCCAAGTTGAACTAACCTAAGCTCAGTTAAGTACATTTGTAAAATGATAAAATCGGCTTAAACGACTCCCGCATTTGATAGCACGAGTCGGCTTGCACTTAACTTATCGATTTTATCTATGCAAACTTAACTAGTTCCTTGGCTAGGCACAATGGCACAATGGGGGCTTAAGGCGGTTTTGCACGCTGTCACGTAGTGTGCGGGAACGTCGTGTCGGCCTTAATAGAATAAGGTCCCAAAGTTCGCATTAAAGCGGTTGGGTAGTCTCGCACTCCGACCACTCATTTGGGGATGTGAAAATTGTAATAGATCCCTCGGGCGGGATCTGCGTGAATGTGACGTGCCGGGAGAGTCCTAACAACTTTTTTGTTGTGTAGATTCTGAGGACACGTCCAGTCCAAACATCGTTCGGACGTTTCATTAGGTGCGCGGAATCCTGAATGCTGCCAGACAAAAGTTTACACATTTCATTACGTATAATAACGTCACAAAATATCATACTGTCAAACAGCTTTCAGTGAGTGTCAGTTCAGTCAGTTTAGTATAAACGTAAAACGAGAGTTGTTTCTGACTGAATTCAGTGCAAACATAGTACAGGGAACACTCAGTATCCAGTAATTTGACACCGATGTGAAATTATAAACAGACACTACAGTCTAGCCTTACCGGATTAATTGGATATTTGGAAACACACCGATTGGTAAGAGCAATTCAATTTGTTCGTTTGTAATTTAGTCAAACATAAACTCGAAATTGAAATTCGAAAGTGACAGTGATGGGCTTTGGTTAATCCTTTGATGTACTTTTGTTTTTTTTATGGGTGGGAAATCATCAAATAACCTCTCCCGCTCTGGGCTGAGCGGAAGGGCGTGTCAGACTTTTACTGACTAAAACCCACCCGTGTTCTTTCAGTTGCCTGTGCCAGGGGCCACAGTATCTCTTTCGAACAACCCGCAGCCCCGGCGGCATCGCCCTAGCGGACCCCGTCAGTTTGTGCTGACATCTCTTTGAGGCGCGCGTGGAACACAACGCTCCGTCAATCCGGGCCTGGTCCTTACCGGGCGGCGAACTGCCCATTGCTCGCCGCCCGCAAACCCGCGCCTACGGTGGCCGGGAGTCGGCTGTTGACTCCCGTCCAGGGCGTCTCCTGTGGTGGCTAGAGGCGTGAGGGCGCAGAGATTTGATGTACTTTAATTAATGTTTAGCTTTTTCTTTCCAAAACAGTTAATAAAGTTAAATACAATGAAGAAAGTTTCGAGACCCCTCCGTGCCTCGGAAAGCACGTTAAGCCGTTGGTCCCGGCTGTCATTCGTGGATCTTTGACAGTCGTTACGGGTAGTCAGAAGCCCGAAAGTCTGACAACCAGTCTTACCAAGGGGTATCGTATTACCCAGTGACTGGGTTGTGGAGGTCAGATAGGCAGTCGCTCCATGTAAAATACTGGTATTCAGCTGCATCCGGTTAGACTGGAAGCCGACCCCAACATAGTTGGGAAAAGGCTAGGCAGATGATGACAATGAAGAAAGTTTAAATAATGCTGATTGCGGTTTCACTGAGCAAATCAATAACATTAATATTTTTCTTATATTTTTTTAAAACTTACCTTGAAATACCTCGATTTAATTAATTGTGCTTTGAGAGAAATGCAATCTATTTATCTGTCAGTTGTATTGTGAAATGAGAAAATAATTATTATCATTGATTTCCATTCATCCAATCTGTGGTTTATCAGTTTCAGTACTTCTCCGCGTGGTATTTCCATTTTGTTTGTAAATACACTGAAACGTATTACCGGCCAGTCCGACTCATTTGCCGTCGGCCCACATAGAAATAAAACCTTTTTACCGATAAACCTCGATACTGCAGACTGGTATACAATGGTACCTGTGTATGTATAGCCCTGTATACAATGGCCCACTCAGAGGCGGTCACAAGCCGCAGCGTTCGATTTCCGTTTAATTTCGTGACAACCGCGACTGCCTGCCTGTCTGTCTGTCTGTCTTCATATACAGCTATAGGCGTTCCATTGGCGTCGCACTTGACTAATAGCGTAATAATGAATGAATTGAAGCGAATAGAGACGCCAGGGGACGATTATGGAAGGATATGCGCGAGGATTGATTTGTTTATTTATGGGTGGGAGGTTGGAGTTACGGCTTACGATTTTAGTTGTGGGATATTCAGTAGGTATACTTTAGTCCACGTACAGTCACCAAAAGAGATAAGTAACCAGGGTTGTCGGATATAGTTAAAGTTTAGTAAGAAACCGATGGGTGTTTTCAAATGAAATTTAATTTGATAAATGAACTGGTTGTTGTCTATTAATTAAATAACATTTTATTCGAAAACATCCATCGGTTTCTTACTTCAACTATATCCGACGACCCTAGTTATTTATCTCCTTTGGTGACTGTACGTGCTCATTAATTAATTCTTGTCACATAAAAAGCACAAAAACATACCTACAGAAGCCCTTTCAAGTTTCAAATAATAATATAGATCTATGCTAGAACATAACCGCTTATGATATTGACATATCACTGTTAGGAAAATTCAGATCGCGTTACAAATAGGAGCATATAGTATACCGTGCATTTAATTAAATTAAACGTAAATAAACCAGCACAATAATCTCCCTGCCTGTAATATGTAAACATACTGTCAACAAACAAACTGGTGTTCAAACATGCAGTACGTGTATAGACGGAAGCTGCACAGACAGCCCGTATCTGCATCCGAAGCTATTTCAACCCCTGCCTGCACACTCCTACACACTCCTGCATCCGACTGCACCACCGACACTTTACAATAAGGATGTTACTTCAATCACCTGTAACGTTATATGGTAGATAGACGAACAGTGTTGAGTTTGGCTTGAGTTTCTATTGAAAGCCGAAGTAGGTATGTACGGTATTATATTGTACGGAAAATCCTGTACTATCATAGGTATTTGCTTGCATTTGTGGATTTTTTAATTCGAATTTCTATTTAAGAATAGACAAATCTCTGTGTATCCAAAGTGACAGTCGTTTGAAAATAGACAAAGTGTTGCGGCAATCTTTTTTTTTTGTTCGTCAAGGTGAATGTACAGCAGTGCGATTCTGTAACCATCTCACGGTGAAAACTTAAGTGAAGTGAGCTGTCATTCCAAATAATACTAGGGATTGACACTACTGACAACTCACATCAAGCTCACTTCGCTTGAGTTTTCACCGTGAGATTTTTACAGAATCGACCGGCAGATATATGAATTGAAATTTTGTGTCACATTTTGTTACTAATATAGCGAAGTAGTCTGTATTACTAACATTACAGGGATCGAGGTCAGTTTTTTTTTTACAATCTATCATTTTATCTTGTTTCTACCGTAGGTGGTGGTGGTGGTGGTGGTGGTAGGTGTGGTGTGGTGTATTGTGTAGGTATATCTTTTGTTGGAGATAACACAACGAAACTGACTAGGATTAAGAAATCGTATGTAGTCCTGATGGAATGAAGGTAATATAATTTATTTGCATGGAAATAAAGAAGGCGGTATTGTAGAACCAACCATCTGCTTTAACTCATCATCTGTCTAGCCTTTTCCCAACTATGTTGGGGTCGGCTTCCAGTCTAACCGGATGCAGCTGAATACCAGTATTTTACTGGGTAATACGATATCCCTTGGTAAGACTGGCTATCAGATTTTCGGGGTTTTGACAACCCGTAACGACTGTCAACGATCCACGAATGACAGCCGGTACCAACGGCTTAACGTGCTTTCTTGGGGGTCTTGGTATGTAAAGATGGTCACCCACCCACGAACCAACCGCGGCAAGCAACCTGATCGATCGACCCGTGCGGCTGTCATTACTTAGCCACAAGCCCCTCTGATTTTACTAACAATAACAATTTATTGTTTTCTCATAAAAAAAACTTTATACCTATTCTCTCTGTAGCCACAATTTGTAAGCGCAATCAGTTTTATACTCTACTACTTTTTGCAATGCAAATTAATTGAAAGTGTTCCTCCTCTAATTGCGGCATTTATAAAACGGAGATCACAGGGAAGGGAATGGAACGCATGTTGCAATGTTTTCTTGTACATTTGTTTTGCTTGCTCGTAATGTTAGATAGGTTTGCTGAGTTTGCTTAGTAACAAAGAATCTAGAGCTTAGGAAGTAATTTGTTTTTTTTTTTAATGTAGGTAAAGCCTGTGCAACTCCTTTTGTTTTTGATTGCAGATAGCATTGTGGTTCGGATATAGCTAGCAATTATTTAGGAGTAGTAAAGTAGGAGAGATATCTAGACTGACTTTGAATTCATTGCAATCTTTCAGGAGGTCACATAGCAATAAAGTATAGTTTTGTATGTAATATCAGGCAAAATAGTTATAAAAGATGGTTATTTCTACTCCCTACTGTCACCTGGTAATCTGATTTCTTAGTGCGATATCAGTCTCCCATAAAGGATTTATCAGTTTATTTATCAGTTGAGCCTTTGCGGAAGAGAAATAAATATTTATTTATTATTTATACCTAAAATATAACGAATGAACTCAAAATTAGCTTGCATAATCTAACTCAAAATCAAAAGTTATTTATTCAAATTAGGCTGAAAAATTTTTTCGAACGTTAAAATTACACAAGACAGTCCCCCAAAACGCGAAGAACAATTGGCGCAAGAAACTCCCCAGCAACTAAAGTTAAACGTTTACAAAAAATATACAGGTAATATAATGGCTATGTAACAAAGTTCTGCCAAAAACACCAACCAATTTCGTAGATAATTTCGTCCGACAACCACATAAATCAGCATTTGGATTTGTAAGATTTCCACGCTCACCTTTTACAAAGGAACCCAGTAATGTAAGCACACTATAAAATGTCATCATAAAATAGATAGAACATTATTTATTAGGGGTTTAACGAAGATTAAAATCATTGGGAAGCTATTCATAGTGCTTATCTTGAGATATTGGATCTTGGTAATGTAGATAGTTAGGTACATCTATCATGTATCCTTGCTTGAAGGGATTATGAAGCAAAATTACAAAGACCTCTGCAATTATGAAACATCAGTGTAGGTAAGTCGTGTCTCTAGCGCGTGTTTTTTTCGAAACATTACAGAAAAATGTCATATTAAAGAGGCGTGGCGTGACATTTATGTATGAAAACACCATGTTTTGGTTTCCGAGCTGTATGGAAAACATTCCTCGCGCGGGTGAAGAGGGGAAGGGTTTGTTTCATTTAGCATTTTGAAAGCTTAATTCCAATTGACACAGGTTTTGAGGTTATAATGTCTTCTGAATAGTTGACACTAATCTACATATAAATATTTTAATACGCAGGAGACAGCTTGTGTATGAAAAGAAATGTTTAAGTTTAAGGTTTTTTGTGTTATATTTCGAAAAAACACGCGCAGGAGACACGGCTTACGCCAGAAGTCTTTGTGACAGAAAGATTTAAATCGTAGATTCGCCCTACCGCCCGTTTCGCATTCTCTACTAGTAAACCAAAGTGTAAAGATCAGATGGCAGGTGCTCTGTTTTCCTTATAAGTATTATGATAGTTGAGTATGATTCAAATAATAATTGTTCTGCAAAGGGCCTTTAAATCTAAAGATAATTTAGCATAATTATTATTCGTAAGTAATAGTTTAATATCAGGTAGATATTATTTACTCAAAAAGCGTTTTAATGGCTCCAGCAAATTTCTTAGTGAAACTTACTTTCATTATCTGTAAGTCCTAATAACTCTGGAAGGTTTAAGTTACTTACCTATTAAAATTAAATTGGGGACGTGAAGAAATTTCTTGTACTAGGGATTCGTTATATTAAATTGAATATAATTTTTGGCAGGTATAGATAATTTAACTAACCTATTTATCTATACAAATAATAATATAATATTTATACTAATAATAAAGCTGAATGGTTTGTTTGAATGCGCTAATCTCGGGAACTACCAGTCGGATTTGAAAAAATCTTTGTGATAGTTGCAATTCTTGAGGAAAGATATAGGCTATTTAACATCACGCCACGATCCTGAGGAGTCGAGCAAAAAGAAAAAAAAGTCTGAAAGAACACTAAGCAACGAAGTGATAGCGCGAGCGGGCGATAGGATGCGACGCGATGGGCCGAAATTTCACGCGTACGAAGTCGTGGGCAGAAGTTATCATACTCAGCCTATAATGTTCCCACTGCTGGGACCCAGATTTCCTCTCTGTGAGAGGGAGTGGGCTATAATCCACCACGCGGGCCCAGTGCGGGTTGGTAGATGTCACATGTTTTCGAATATTTTGTTCTTGGACGTGCCGGTTTCTCACGATGTTTTCCTTTACCGTTTTGAGAGCAGCGGTGATGAAATTATTAACACAAAGTAAAGCGCCTGCCTGGGTTCGAACCCGCGACCTACAACTCGTAAGTCTGGGCCGTTGCCACTGGGCCACCACTGCTCTACACTACAGTCACACGTGTAGTGTATTCACCTACGTGTTGGTGAACGTGTCCCATAGATATTTTTAATTCATAAAGCCTGATGATAATGTCAATAATCACCCAAATAAGCATACAATTTTGCAATAATTTACATTTATCCATTACCCAGAAAATAATAAACAATTATCATAATTGCAATTTCAGCATAAATTATTCACGTTAATATGGAAAGCACATGAATATGGAAATAAAACAAAAGACACAAAAACGGATATGAAATGGAAACCTGCCGTCTAATTAGTGACTATTGCAGTACAGAGGCTATTGAAAATAAATGTTCATTTGCTATCAAAACATCGCTTTATAAAGCAACGACGGTCGTTCAGCGATGAAGCGCTTTAATGGTGCAGTTACAACTGAATAACTTCATTCAATGCAGCCACGAATATACGTAGACCGTCACTTTTCTTGAAAAGTCATAAAATACTAAAGTGTGGCTGCCGTTTGCTTGGCGATTATGGGTTTCGTTACGTTTTGGCGTGACTTGCAGTCGAAAAGTTTGGTAATATATCCCTATTTCTGTTACTAGCAAACTACAACAAAAGTACTTACTTAGGTGTCTAAGATACACGTGTACATTAAGATACATTTCAAGGACAATTCCCGTTCGCATTCACTCGTTCTAATCTTAGTTTTAGGGACTAACCACAGACGATTTTGTATGGAATGCGTACGCATCCGTAAAGCTGAACGGATGCGTACGCATTCCATACAAAATCATTGTTTTCTATGGACAAAAGCTGAACACCCTTAATCTGTCAAACAGACTAGTAGTAGGTGATTCTCCTGCTTTTTGACAAGTTTTTGGCAAAGGTCTCGATGTGCAGAAACTGCGACTAGATTTTAAACGTTTTTAGGGTTCCGTACCTTATACCTCAAAAGGAAAAACGGAACGTTTATAAGATCACTTCGCTGTCCGTCTATCTGTCTGTCTGTCAAGACCCTTTTTCTCAGGAACGCGTAAAGTTATCAAATTGAAATTAATATCAAATACTCAGGGCTGCAATCCCCTGAATCACTGAAAAAATCAAACTTCCAATTCAACGCAATCAAAAGATACGGGCGTTTATGTTCCGTTTATGCCGCATATTTTGATACTCGCAAGGGAATCAAAACCTATAGGGTACTTTCCGTTGACCTAGAATCATGAAAATTGGCAAGAAGCAATGTCACGTAGCACAAGTAAAGGAAAAAGTCCGAAAACCGTAAATTTGTTGTTACATACCTATAAAGTACGGAACCCTCGGTGTACGAGCCCGACTCGCACTTAACCGGTTTTTTTAATTACGGGAATTGACCTTCTGGTACAAAAACTGTCAGCCGTAGAAACCAACATTATTCTGCTAGTCACGTGCTGGTTACCTAACATGAAAGTTTTGTCCGATATGTCTCCGTTCTACGTGTGTTTTACGATTCAAACTTAGGGTGGTGAGAACGCATAGTTTAATTTACGTATACCTTATGCTTAATTGCAACCAAAGTTAGTCGTAATTTCTAGAAGCATTCTATGTATGTCTGTAGGATTATTTAAACAAGTTAATAGCTTCGTATATACTCGTAGGTATTAGATTACTTAAGCACTTTGAGTGCAGATAAACTGTAGTTCCTAGTTATTTAGTGCAGCGCTGCATAAAGCGGAATGTAGCGATTTGCCCTAATGTAGCGCTTTACTGGTTCCACAGATTATCCGATCAGTTATTACATTATTTATGTTAATCATCTTTAATCAATTGGTTTTTGGTTTATGCTTCGAATCAAAAAATTAAATTTTGTATTATTATAACCATGCCCACATTTTTAATTAAGTAAATTATTTTGTAAAACTAAGTTTGTATAGTTTTGCACTTAACTACTTGAAATTGGCCCTTCATTACAAACCAGAGAAGTCTATAGGTTAGCTCAAATATGTATTTAAACTATCGCTAATCCGAGGAGACACACAATGTGTAACTTTTTCTAAAGACCTTCCTGAAAAGAGAAACTATCAATGCTCCTAAAACGCCCCTTGCTATTCAAAACACGAAATAGTGCATTGTAAAATATGGCGCTGCATAAAGCTGTAGGAGTGCTGCATACTTCATCCCTTCAGCGGCAACTGGCAGGGCTGATTGCCTCCATTCAACATTTCAGCTCGTTGTGATTCTCAACATAAGCTCTTATAATCCTCGTATTTGACAGTAACGAAACAGCTTTCCAGGAGACTTGTTCATTTACGTTTTTACGGTTTTTATTTACGATTTCTCTCATGCAACCTTCTTGGTTAAAACCATCTATTCTATACTTATAATAAATCTGTAGAAGTTCTGTTTCTGTACATTGAAAATATCAAAAAAATAAATGGCAGGGGGTGTTACTAGACCGACACCGACCCCAAATATGTGATTAAAAAAATTTTTGTCTGTCTGTCGGTCTGTCTGTCTGTCTGTCTGTTTGTTCAGGCATCACGCAAAAACTACCGGTTCGATTACGATGAAACTTGGTATAATTATTCTTTAATATCCTGGGCACCACACTGGGTACTTTTTATCCCGGAAAAGTGTATACAATAAAAAACAAACTTAATTTTGCGGTTCGATCCCTAGACCCGATTACTGTACCAACCGCAAATAATAAGTTTGTCGTAGGTTACATCACCAGCAATGTTCATTTTTATTCCTTTTAGTTTTTAGAGTTATTTAGGTTTATTTTTATATAAGTCGTAGGTATAGATTTTAATTTTAAAGTAGGTATAGGTAGTATATTTGATAGGTAGTGTACGTAGTGATCGTAGGTTATTTTATAATCCTGTTAGGTAGGATTAGTCATTCGTATAGATATTAGTTTTTGGGGATTTTGCTTATTTATTTAGTTTAGATTAGTTATCATCAGAAATAGGTTTATTTAGGTAGGTAGGTATTTAATTATCTGTTACTTATTGAGTACTGACTTAGGTAAAGATATCATATAGGTACCCTCTTAATCACCACTAATGGGACACAATTGGTTTTCTATTGTAATTAGCCACGAAGGGCCAGCGAGATAGATGGCATTCTGGGGAAGCACATACATTTTATCCTGTTAGCACGTTCCCGTGGGATAATTTCCGACATCCACGCGGGCGAAGCCGCGGGCAGAAGCTAGTATTGAATAAAATTTTCAACAGTGAAAATGAGCAAGTAAATTATTGTGATATAAGCCCTATATTATTATGCCTCCCTGACGTAAAGGATTAAATTCCAGAACCTACAGTATGTTATGATTAAGTTTAAGCGACGTGTTGTGTGACGAATGTTCGTGTCATGATTTCCAATAAGATTTGTAGTCATTTTAAATACTAAATATAAAATTGAAAGTGTGTGATTGAGGGTGCAGAAGGCCGACTCTCGTAATTTAAAACGTTAAAAATCTAGTCGTTGTCACGTCTCTGCGAAAAACAAATGTCAAAAACTTGTCAAAAATGTATGGATCGTAGAGATATTTTTGACAGATTGAGACTGTGAACGCTCTTAAAATTACGAGAATTTCCCTTCTGGTTTTTAACGCCCGTCCGTTCCGCCTAATTCTAAGTTGGGACTCTTCGAGCTTCGAAACCAAAAGGTTGTCTTCAAGAAGTCTATATTGATATTATATTGAGTACCTAATTAAATAGTTATAATAAATTCAAGTAGCGGATGTTGAAGTTAAAACAGCCAGGCTGAAGTGGGAGTGGGCCGGACACGTCGCGCGAATGCACCGGAGAGATGGGCAAAGATCGTCACTCACTGGACGCCTGAAGGAGGACATCGCCGTCGAGGTAGACCGCGGCGAAGCTGGTGCGACGATCTAGCGAGGTTTGCAGGGATCGCCCTAGACTGGGTGGTTTGAAGGAAACAGGGGAGGCCTTTGCCCAGCAGTGGAAACAATGAAGACTAACAAAAAAAAAATAGTTTGATATACGAGTAGGTAACAAGTTTATATGTGAGGACGTTTTCCGGTATAAACATTTCAGTATTTATAATACACACAGAACATGTTCATGGAGAATTTATTATTTTTCTTTTTCTCTAAGCAACACATCGCTTGATTGAGGATAACGCTAAAGAGGAATTAGCTCCTCATAACAAATCATATCACGTGTCCGTTTCCTTTTGCTAAATTACATTATATTTTGTTTATAGATTTATGATATCAATTTGCTAGGAACACTCTCTTTGATATCTTTTAATGCGAAATGTGGGTTTTTTCGATTTATTTCTCCGAATTCAGTAACTGATTAATGTGTTTTCGTTATCGTTTCAAAGAAAATCGTGGGAAAATCACACGTTTCTACATTATATGCCTTACGTGGTACATATCGACTGTATGTTGCTAGATACGTTGATGCGACGTTATGGATGTATGTACTGCCATCGGGTTGCATCAATAAGGCGTATGCCAAGAATGTATCACAGCGATTGATTTTCAATTAGGTTAATATCTGTTTCACTGTCAATATCTTATCGAGTAAGTACCTAGGTAGTATCGGAATAGCATGATACAACTATTCAATATTCAAGGTTCATAACTCATTTGTTGGGCTTGGTATAACCTTTTATAACAAGATACCTTCTTCTTTGCTAGACTTGCCTTTTAATGCGTTTAAAGCTCAAGTAAAATCCAACCTTTGTTAAAGGCATACTATTCCATCAACGACTACTTACACGATAAGAATAGTTGATCGCCCTGATTAACTCAAGACAATGTTTATGTTCTTTCTCCAGAATTAGCTTACTGACAGGTTATATGAGTTCATATACTTAATTCTTTATTTTTATTTGACTGTACCTATTAGTCAATTCAGTTTATTTTATTTTAATGTATTATTGATATAATCTACTCATTTTAATGTTTTTTAATAAGTTGATTGCAATATGTGGTTAGCTAGTGACCTCGACGATTGATCATATTATTCTTACCTGAACAACTGGCAGCAAGTTCGTCATGCTCCCTTAGATGTCACTGCATGCGGTAGCGTCGGGGGTCGGGTTGCCTCCTTCCCTCAAATATGGCGAGGGGGGGTAATGGCTGATCTTTGCGTTATGCTCGTGAACGAGTGCTGCTTGTGGTGACTGGTCGTCTTGCTGACCATGGTTTTATTGTTGTTATTAGTTTTAACTTATTTATTTATTTTACTTCGATGGTCCTAGTTTAGCATTTGTGACTTCAAGTGACAGCTATGTGAACAGAACCCAGCAATGTATAAATATGTAAGCTGTCATGCCATTTATGCCTTTTTTTTTTTTTTTTTTTTTTGAGGATGGGAAATCATCAAATGACTCCTTCCGCTCTGGGTGGAGCAGAAGGGAGTGTCAGACTTTTACTGACTAAAACCCACCCGTGTTCCTTCCTTAGCCCTTTATGTTCCAGGGCAGCGGTAAACCCTTTCGGATGGTCCCGCTACCCTGGCAGGCTTCGGCCCTGTGGGGCCCCGTCACTTGCTGACATCTCTTTGAGGCGCGCGTGGAACACGAACACGCCGTCCGGCACGGGCCTAGTCCTGATCGGACGGAGAGCTACCCATTACTCTCCGCCCGCAGGCCCGCGCCTACGGTGGCCGGGAGTCGTCACGCGGCTCCCGACGCCCGGAGCGTCTCCCGCGGCGGCTGAGGCGTGAGGTGCGCAAGGCGCGTTCCCTCGCCCACCCCGCCACCTCCTTCGCTAGCATGACTGCTTCGCAGAAGGAGGTGACTGCCTCCCACTCCCTCTCACCCCGGACCATGGCTTGAACCAGGGCCGGGCGCGAGAGGTCGCCGCCGCTGCCAATCGCCTCTACGAGGACACGGCGGTGCTCTGCCCAAGCAGGGCAGACCTCCACCGTATGCTCCACCGTGTCCTCTGGGCGATCCTGACAGTGGTGACACCCGGGCGTCTCCTCCCGCCTGATGATGTGCAGGAACCTCCCGAAACATCCGTGTCCGGAGAGGACCTGCGTCAGGCGGTAGGTGAGAGCGCCGTGACGTCTCTCTAGCCACTCCTCAAAGAGGGGTCTTACCGCCGCTATCGTGGCGTGCCCTGCGCTGGGTTGCGATAGTCGCTCCTTCCATGCCGCCATGAGATCGCACCGGAGGTTCGTCCGCTCCGCCGCGGTTTGCCGCGGATGCGGAGTTTCCCCCCGGCGTAGTGCCTCCGCGCGCCAATCATATAGGCGCGCGAGGACTATCGCCTCCAGATCCCATGGTGGCAGTCCGGCAAGGAGGCTTGCTGCCTCGCCTGAGATCGTGCGGTAGCCCCGGATCAGCCTTACGGCTACCACCTTTTGGGGCGCGTTCAGATAGTGTGCGGCTCGAAGCCGCAGTGAACGCGCCCATACCGGGGCCCCATATAGGGCCATGGACCGCACGACCCCCGCGTAAAGCCTCCGGCAGGAGGCGTTTGGTCCCCTCAGGTTGGGCAAGAGCCGCTTTAGGGCGGCCCCGGCCCGTTCCAGTTTGGGGGCCAAACGTCGGAAATGCTCGACGAAGTTCCATCGGCTGTCGAGGACGAGACCCAGGTACCTCATCGTGGTCTCGACGCCGATGTGAACCCCTCCTACCACTAGTTGGGATCCCGGAGGTGGCCCGTACCGAGGCCCATGAAAGGACATGGCCTCGGACTTGTGCAATGCCACCTCGAGACCCAACCGCCGGATCCTTTCCACGACTATCGCAACCCCGCGTGTCATCGCGTCGGCCGCCGCCTGATGCGACCTCCCCTGCGCCAGGACCAGCGTGTCGTCAGCGTAGCAAACTACGCTGACGCCTTCAGGGAGGTCGGCCCGCAGCACCCAGTCGTAACCGATGTCCCACAGGAGCGGCCCCAGAACCGATCCCTGTGGGACACCGCACGACATCTCTCGCCGGTTCCAGTTCCCGTCGCGACCGGGGTAGATGACGGCTCTGTCCGTCAAATACGCCCCGACTACTCGACGGAGGTAGGTCGGCACCCGGTGGTACCGGAGTGCCTCCCCAATGCAGCTCCAGGGCAGGGTGTTGAACGCGTTGGCGATGTCGAGTGACACCGCCACGACCACCCCACCCCGGGACACCGCGTCCCCCGTCGTGAGGGCTCTTACGCGCATGATGGCGTCCACCGTAGAGCGCCCCTTGCGGAAGCCAAACTGGCAATCCGCAAGATCCGGCCCAGTCCCCACAAGGTGCCCGACGAGGCGGCCCGCAATCACTCTCTCAAAGAGCTTGCCAACCTCGTCGAGCAGCACTATGGGCCGGTATGCGGACGGAGAGTCCGCAGGGCGCCCCGATGCCATTTATGCCTGGAGGCTTTTATTTAGGTAGTAAATTTTTATTTACCTTTTAATTTAAATTAATTATTTTTTAGCTTGAGTACGTATAGTTTTTATTATATTTGTTGGTATATTGGCGTGGCTAGCTGACATAATGGCAAATAATTTAATTTAATGTTCTGTGTCTTGTAATGTGAATTAGGTACTTAACATACCTATTATTGTATACTCATCAAGTATTTTCAAGGAGTTTGTTGCGCCACTTCTTCTTCTCAGCGATAGCACTAGGAAGTGGTCTAGGGCAGGCGTTTTTGGGGGGTTGTCTTTTGTAATTTTGACGTTCGAAAAGTGCTGATTCTCAGCCTAATTTGAATAAATGACTATTTTTTTATTATGGATACTGATGAGAATGGTTAAATAATTATTAATAAGTTGAAAAAGTCTTAGGTACCTATTAAAGTCAATTCAAGTATTCAGTTTCTAGTTTATACAGACGATGATATTTCATATTTTAAGGTCTATTACAATAGTACGAGGACTCAACCAAGCAACATCGATGGCACGCACTACTCTCATTTTAAAAACATCTATTCAAAGTTGTCTATAAGTCTATTGAAAGGGTAGAGATGCGTGAAGTGAGTCGCGGTGATTGCTCATTAGTGGCACAATAGATCCAGCTACAATACTCCTATAAGTACACTATAAGTATACATAAGTGACGCTTATAGGCGAACCCTTTCGGACGGCGCAGGGCGAACGCTTTCAACCAACAATACAGACGAATTATTAGGAAGATCCTTTCTAAAATGCAACAATAAGATGGAAATTAGAATTGGGATTTTGACTTTATTGTGTAAAGCAATTAGAATTGGAATCCTGTAGTCGTCTTTCATGATTTTCGGGGCTTCATCTTACAGAAATACTAATGATAAAGAAGAAAGTCATTAAGTTAAACTGTTCAAATTCTATGCTAAATTTTCTCGACATTACGCAAAAGGACTATCAAAATCGCGTAGTATTACTACTAATGAACAAAATATTCTAAACTAATAAACAAAATGCCGATCCTATTAGTATATTAATGTGTATCTATAAGTAAATATACAATTTATGTACAAACAGTCAAGAAGAAAAGAACAGAAAAATACGTACAAAGGTGATGCTTATTTCTAAGGAAATCTCTTCCAGCGTACCTGCGATTGAAGAGTACATAAAAAGAGAGGTAAATAACAAGCATAATCAGCGTATAATGTTCCCATTGCTGTGACACAGGCCTCCTCTCTGTGAGAGGGAGTGGGCCGTAACCCACCACGCGAGCCCACTGCGGGTTGGTGAATGCCCCATGTCTTCGAATTTTTAGTTCTAGGACATGCCGGTTTCCTCACGATGTTTTCCTTCACCGTTTTGAGAGCAGTGGTGATGAAATAATTTACGCAAAGTAAATCCTGTCTGGCAGGGTTCAAACTATAACTCATAAGTCACAGCCGTTATCACTAGGCCCATCACTGCTCTCTGTAGACAACAATGACGATGTTATTACAAAGCTGTTAATTACACCCTTCAATTATAATGCACGAACTGTGCAAGTAGGTATATACGGAAAATAAACAAGGCCACATCTCGAGGCCTCTATCATGGCATAAAGTAAACTTGCTGCTTCACCAGCATGTAATTATTTGGCTTGGCAAAATACAGAGAGGAGGAATATGCGGGACCGACAAACCAAGTTTCAATAGTGCGCTTCGAAGACCAAGTAGGAATCGCTGAACCTCCAGATACTTTACACTACACTGCCAATGTTCCAGAGAATTTTATCATATTATAGGTCGTAATTTTAAAATGGCTCCATTTAAACCTGGGTCTGTGAATAAACCTTGTTTGGTAATAAGGCCGTGTGGTTAATCGAGCACAAATCTACACTGGGTTTGCTATTGAGAAAATTCTCATAGTAAACTCTAATAACACTATACTCGACCCGAGAAACGATTCCGGGCCATCACGATCAGCAGTCGCGTTTGTGACTTCTAGATCTACAACGTAGTGTGATATGAATGTCATCATCATCATCATTTTAGCTGAAAGGCGTCTGCTGGACATAGGCCTTCCCGCAAGCACCTCCACTTCGACCGGTTCTGTGCTTGTCGCATCAAGGTCGTCGGTCCACCTTGTGAGAGTTCTTCCAACCCTACGTCTTCCAGTACGCGGTCGCCACGCCAGAACCTTTCGGCCTCATCGGCCATCTGTTCTGCGGGCAATTCTTCGGGCTATGTCGGTTACCTTGGTTCTCCTGCAGATCTCTTCATTTCCATTTTTCAGTTTATATTTAGTTTAACGGATTTATTTATACATCCAATTTGCTGCCCACTGCCACTTATGGCACTGGCACAAAAACGTGGTTGCTCACAATGGGCCTTATTAAATTCACCCAACAGAGCAATGGAAAGGGCTATGCTTGGAGTTATGAATGTGTTTGCACATTAATATATTATGGGATTTGAACATGATACGTGTCTAATGAATGCACATAATAATACATATCTATCAACAGATAAGCGTTAGATGTATGTAATTACATATCATTTACATAATTACTAAATATTGGCACAGTAATATTTAGTTACTAGCTTCTGCCCGCGGCTTCGCCCGCGTGGATGTCGGAAATTATCCCCCGGGAACGTGCTAACAGGATAAAAAGTATGTGCTTCCCCAGAATGCCATCTATCTCGTGGGCCCTTTGTGGCTAATTACAATAGAAAACCAATTGTGTCTCATTAGTGGTGATTAAGAGGCTACCTATATGATATCTTTACCTAAGTACCTACATAATTTAAAAAAATTGACTCAATAACAGAAAATTAAATACCTACCTACCTAAATAAACCTATTTCTGATGATAACTAATCTAAACTCAATAAATAAGCAAAATCCCTAAAAACTAATATCTATACGAATGACTAATCCTACCTAACAGTATTATAAAATAACCTACGGTCACTACGTACACTATCAAATATACTACCTATACTTTAGAATTAAATCTATACCTACGACTTATAAAAATAAACCTAAATAACTCTAAAAACTAAAAGGAATAAAAATGAACTCCACTGAGGGTGACGTAACCTACGACAAACTTATTATTTGCGGTTGGCACAGTAATCGGGTCTAGGGATCGAACCGCAAAATTAAGCTTGTTTTTTATTGTATATACTTTTCCGGGATAAAAAGTACCCAGTGTGGTGCCCAGGATATTAAAGAATAATTATACCAAGTTTCATCGTAATCGAACCGGTAGTTTTTGCGTGATGCCTGAACAAACAGACAGACAGACCGACAGACAGACAGACAAAAAATTTTTTAATCACATTTTTGGGTTCGGTGTCGGGCTAGTAACACCCCCTGCCATTTATTTTTTTGATATTTTCAATGTACAGAATTTTCACTTCTACAGATTTATTATAGGTAAGTATATATAGAATAGATTATGTAGATCATATTATGTCATTACATAAGTGAGCTAACAAATGATAGTCGTAAAACTTAACTAGGTGTTTACTTTGTATATTTATTTTATTACTTGCTACGTCCCGCGGTTTCACCCGCATAAGTTTTGATTCCGTGGGAATATCGGGATAAAAAGTATACTCTGTGTTAATCTCTGTTATAAACCATCTGTGTGCCTTTCATCCAAATCATTTCAGTAGTTTTTGCGTGAAAGAGTAACAAACATCCATCCATCCATACAAACTTTCACGTTTATAATATAAGTAGGATTTACTAGGTTCTACTCGCGACTTCGTCCGCGTGAAATTTCTTGTCCCAACCCGTCGCATCTCATCACCTGCAAGTAGTTCAGGCAGATGATGATAATGATGTATGTGTATGTGGATAAAATTTCATTTTAATTAATAGAAAACAAACTGTTAATTTATCAAACTGAATTTCATTCGAAAACCTCCATCGGTTTCTTACTAAACTTCAACTATATCCGACGACCCTGGTTACTTATCTCCTTTGATGACTGTACATAGGCATACAGTAGGGTGCTCAGGCAGTTCACCAGTGGTTCACAAAACAAATTAATGGCGGTCATAAGCCTGAAATAGCAGCTCTCACGTTATCACCGTACCGTTACGCAAACTCGATCGACTGTGTAGCTTTATACACACAAATCTGTTTGCGTCGAAACCTTGCAAAAAAAAAACAACCGTTGTTGGTCCAACCAAGCGGAACCAAGGTCTATATTTGTCATTTTCGTTTGAAAACCACATAAATGTTAGTTCTATTAAGAGTGCCGCATTCATCCAACAATGTGTTTTCTAGTCGGCGTGAGATAATTTATGAAAATAATAAAATATTAGCCAATGTGCAGTATGGCACGGCGTGCCCGACGTATTTATCTTAAAAGGCATGGCTCTTTTGAAACATTTAAACAGCTGTGAAAATTAAATGGTTGTGACAATGTTTTGCGATTACAAAATCCGTAGCGGTTACTTTATTCCCATGTAAAAGGTAAACGACCAACTACCGCACAACAGTTAACTTGAATGTATGTTCTATGTTGCTCGTTGTAGCTTGTTCTAGCTCAGGTCTAACCATAGAGGTTTTCAATAAAATATAGCTATTTTAAATGTCCTTGAAGTCTTCATATCGTTAGCACATGTTTTTTTAACCGACTTCTAAAAAAGGAGGAGGTTCTCAATTCGGATGTTTGTATTTTTTTTTTTTTTTTTATGTTTGTTCGCGCATAACTCTTTCGCTTGCCAACCGATTTGAAAAATTCTTTTTTGTTGGAAAGGGCATACTTCCCAAATAGTCCCATAGAAATTTCATCAAAAACGGTTCAGTAGTTTGGTTTTTAAACCAAAATTACTGGTAAAAATTACAACTTAAAAGTGAAAAATAAAAACTTTTTTGCAAAAAAAATCAACCGACTTCCAAAAACAAAAATCTGTTTACGCATTTCGTTTACACAAATCTGTTTACAAAAATAACCATTGTAGGTAATTATTGCTATCGACGTCTCTTTGTTTTTCTTCTATAGCGATTTTATGCTTTACTTTGGCAAGTGTTGGCAGCGACTCTGCGAAGTAATTAACTTCGCCAATTAAGCAAATTCAGGTCAAGTTTTTTATGTGAGAATTTATTTGCGTTTCCACAACCCTTTTAGAAATGCAAATAGCTGTTTGTTTATATATTGTTGCTAATTATTTATTAATTAAAGCGAGGAACGATTTGCAATTTGAAAATGGGAGTGAGGTCAACAGAATTACAAAAGGAATATTAGTTACTAAAACAGTTGAAATAAACGGGTTCAGGGAGCTTTAATTTTTAAATTTCATACTTTTACTAGTTAAATTAAATGTAAACATTAGAGAGAACGTAAAACAATTGAGAAATAATAAAATAAACTTTGACCAAGACACTATATTATAGTAGGTATGTACTCAGAAATTTCTTTCGCATATTTAGTCTGAAATATTTAGTAAAAAAGAATATGAAAAATATATTATTGGAAAAATATGTGGAGATGAGAGTAGGAACGCCCGTGCCGCCTCCGGCCGCGTCTCGCAATATCGTGCTGATGGCATTCCGTAGGCACCTGACTGCTGACCTCTTTGCTTTTATCGCCATACTTCGAATAGCACCAGATTATAATAGTTATTATTAGGAATGAACTGAATGAAACTGAACTGATGATGCCATGACTTACGAGTTGTAGGTCGTGATCGTGATTCGAACCCGAGCAGGAACTTTTCATTGTGTAAATTATTTCATCACCACTGCTCTCAAAACGGTGAACGAAAACATCGTGAGGAAACCGCAAGTCCTAGAACCAAAAATTCGAAGATATGTGTGACATTCACCAACCCATACTGGGCCCGCGTGGTGGATTATGGCTCACTCTCACAGAAAGGAGGTCTGTGCCCCAGCAGTGGGAACATTACAGGCTGATTATGAGGTATGAACATATTACAAAATAAGATTTTTAAAGAGTAACGGTGGAGTTTCTTGCCCTTTCTTCTCCATACGAAAACTACCTTTTGGAAGGGGCGACTAGAATCAATTTTTAAATTTTTTTTTAAATTTTTTTTTTGACGTTCAAAAGTGCCTTTTATTTGCCTAATTGAAATAAATGATTTGACTTTCACTTTGAACTTGGAATTAATCTCCTCATCTGCCACAGATTGTTTTTCTAATAACTGTTAAAGACTTTACCAATTTACCCGGTTTAAGCGCAGTATAGGAAAGACAACTTACTGGAAAGAAGTAGTGCTGCTTGTGCCAAGGAGTTGGACAGAATAGATTCCTAAATAATATGAACTTGGTGCTATAAGCTATGTACTTTGTGTAATAGACTCGCCCCCTATCACATGGGACTTATACTTATCTAGTGAAATGTGAGTGTACTATTACACAACGTGGCGCTACAATGGCGACATTAATGTAGCACACGGCTAGGGCTAGTGGCCAGTAATCATAAAAATTATAAAAACATTAAAAAATCGTAACTTGATAACTTCCACCTGCGCTGCTCGCCGACATAGGGCTGTCCTTCTTTCCTTCAATTCACCTTCTCTTTGCACGTTATTTGTTTTTCACATTGATGCGATGTTATGATCCGTGACCAGCAAATGACTTAAAGAATTGGAGCGCAGGGGCCGCGCTACAGTTCTTTAAGTCAGGTTGCTCTAAGATGCTATGTTAGAAAATTGTTGATGAATAAATAAATATTAATGTTTAATTAAATTAAAATATTTTCATAAAACTAAAACGCGAAACAGTATACGTGTGTTAAATTGATGTCGCCACTAACGCGCCACGCTGTATAGTCGTGATGTATGTACACTTCTTTAATGTGAAGAAAGAATAGAATACTCTTTATTATGTACCCCATATAAATTACAGTCATAAATATAGATTTTTTTCAAAGGGTGATAACATTGGGCGGTCTTAAATTTTTTGGTTGACCGTACTTTCCCAAGACATTACTTTGTTTATTTTATTTGTGGACCCAAAATACTACACAAAATAATAATTATATTTATAGGGGGAATTCGGGACTGCGGTCTCGGTCCCAAAAGCCCCCCAACCCAATAAATTGTACCATTTGTAGATAATAAAGTTAGGGGTAGTCAGAAGCCTGAAAGTCTGACAACGAGACTTACCGAGGAGTGTCATATAACCCAGTAATTGGGTTGTGGAGGTCAGATAGGCAGTCGCTCCATGTAGATACTGGTATTCAGCTGCATTCGGTTAGACTGGAAGCTGACCCCAATATAGTTGGGAAAAGGCTAGGCAGATTGATTGTAGATAATAAACACTAAATACACAAAAATATAAAGCCATGATGCATCAGTATGTTGTGTATTTAGTCTTCAGAGTCCAACAATTTCTTACTCACATAAGATATCTTTCTCTTTTTTTTTTAATTAGTTAAAAAAAAAACTTTACTTATAGGTAGGTGACCTGCCAAGCTGCGCTAAATTACCTACTCACACAGGATGTAACATAGCCTGTTTAACTTCCACAAAAGTTGGAAAGTTAATAAAAATTTAATCTCCCGTAAGCCATGATCCGACCTTAGCTTAAATGTTTAAAACCGAAAGTTAGTACCGAAATTAACTTCGAAATATTCTAGATAGGCTGGAAAAGGGTAGAGTAAAAATACTTAATTTACTTGCTTAACTTTAAATTAATTGAATAATAAGTCGTGCTCCCAATGGGATTTTCCATGGACAAAATGTCGAACTTCCACACAACCACACATCCACCACTTAAACTCTCCAAAGGGTGAATTTTCAAAAATCCTTTCTCATGTTTCTAGATCCAGCAGTTTAGGCTGTGCGTTATCTGTCCCAGGTGCAGTGTTGGCCCAGTGGTCACGGCCGCAACATACGAGTTGTAGGTCGTAGGTTCGAACCCAGTCAGGCGCTTTACTTTGTGTAAGTTATATCATCACCACTGCTCTCAAAACGGTGAAGGAAAACATCGTGACGAAACCGGCATGTCCTAGAACCAAAAATTTGAAGACATGTGACATCTACCAACCCGCACTGGGCCCGCGTGGTGTATTACGGCCCACTCCCTTTCACAGAGAGGAGGCCTGTGTCCCAGCAGTGGGAACATTATAGACTGAATAATTATGTATGTTATCTGTCAGTGCATGAATGAAATCAAACTATGTAAATCTTAGTGATAGTTAATGTTTTTCAATCTTTCTTTTCAGATATCATTATGACATGAATTATTAATGCCTAACGCTTAACTTACTAACCAAGACTAAGTTATGACTAATAGGTGCCTTAAAAGATCATCTATCACACATAAAGTACAGACAACAGGTGGTCATTACAAGCCGAAATATGAACATTAGGATTCTATGAAAAAATATTCTGTTTTTATGTTCTTAGCTTATTCTGAATTCATATTATTCGGAAATTGTTGTAAGAAATTGATTATGTTATAATAATAATAATATCCCTGGACATTTCACACAGCGCCATCTAGTCCCAAGCTAAGCAACCTAATGCTTGTGTTATGGTAACAAGATGGCTGATAAACTACTTATATACATTTTTTTTTGTAAATACATAGGTACATATTATAGATAGAAAAACACCCAGACTCGGAACAAATACATGTAGGTCATACAAATATTTGTTCCGTGCGGGAATCGAACCCGCGACACGCAGCGCTGCAGTCAATCACTTAACCACTGCGCCAACCGTGCCGACGAATGTTATGTTATGCTCCCGAGCTATTTATTTTTATTAAGACAGTAAGGCGGGGTCGCGGAAGACTACGTAGGTGGCGAGACGAGCTGGATAGGTTCCGTCAAAACAGGAAGGAGGACGCGCGGGCTCGCGAAAGATGGAAAGAGTAGAGGGAGGTCTTGCCCAGTAGTGGGACAACGTCGACTAATTAAAAAAAAGTTGATATTTATTGTTAAAGTAAACGGGACCCTAATTGCGTAACACACGATCAATCGTAATCTGAATCATTTTGAAGCAAATTGCTAATCCATTGCTTCATAAGTTCGAAAAAATTGTCTGCTCAACACGTAAATAACGCAATGAATGTTGTTGAACTGTCAAAATGAAACCGATTGCGATTGATTATGTGTCACGCAATTAGGGTGCGGGTCCAAGGTATCCGTGGACAATTTTGCAACCACATTATCCGGACAGCAACGAATTGCCATAAACTCCTCATCCTTTTTTAGGGTGGAGGCAGCCTTGATTGATTTCACTACTGAAAAAGTCTAGCACTGCATTATAGTTAGTGTCGTTTTTAAGGAATCTACATCTAAATTTATGCTCCGTGGGACTCTCGCCTACTAGCGCATTGTTACTGTATTAGAATACTAACAAATATTAATTATGTGAACCTTTTTAACACAACAACACAATAGAAAGCTTCAATTAACTCGAGCAAGCGTCTCTTTATATCGTCTCTCCCCTTTCACTAATCTTAAAGGACATCAAGCTTAATTTTTCGGTCACCCAACATCATAAAAAGACCACCTTATTCTGAGAAACACGAAATTCAATGTGACCAAAGGTGCGTACCTACATACGATATTCCGAACAAAAGTTGATAAATACGATTGGAAGCCTCATATTCCATTACGAACGCCGAATATTGGCACAAATGGCCTTAAACTGCTCATCCGACATAATCACGTTTGATATGTGGCAGGCAATTTCTTTGAATTTCGGCCCAAGGCATTATTTATATCTGAATACAATATTACCTTCTCCGTTTTGTATTAACATAATATATATGTAGTTTCGGGTTGACTTACTTTTTACAAATCCGGGGATGACGTTAGCTTATCATTGCCTGCGATATTGAGACGGTTCGCAGAAAGTCTTTACTTTGCTCAATAAAATCGTCCTAGACCGGCCTTAAGGGCAGGTTTTGTTTTATGTTATTTGATGTCAAGAAGGAGTGTCAAAGAAGTGAAGGTCAGATAGGCAGTCCTTCTAACATACTGGTATTCAGCTGAATTCGGTTAGACTGGAAGCTGACCTCAACATAGTAGATGATGCCTGGCAAAAAAGTCTACGACCTAAAACTGATGGTGAGTGATCAACGTCGTCAATGGATATCAGCAATACTAGAAGCATGACAGATGCGTTGCAATAACAGAGACAAATGCCTGTAATTTTACATCTTCACCCAAAGCAACGGTGCTTGGGGTCAGAAATAGGTACGGTGATAGTAATTCCCTGGACGAGCTCTTTCATAAAGAGCTCATGGTTATGCCTCAACAATCGATAGATAGATAGAATACTCTTCATTATAGTACAATTGTTTTAAATTTTACAAAGGGTGACACATTGGGCGGTCTCCTTTTGTAAAAAAAAGGAGTAGATTCACCCTCTATTACAAAATGGGACTTAAACATAACCGGCAAGTTGTGTGTACTATAGTAACAACTCTGTCTATCCCTAATTTAAGGAATATAGACGTACTATGTTATTCATTCAACACATATCGCATTCGAAATGTGTTTACCCTTCATACATATATGTGTGTAGCGGTATCTACAACGCCACATGCGAACAACGCGTCATACTGACGTCACGCAAATCCTGCATCTCGCAAGCAGAGTTTACCGCGCAGTTAGCATAGATACAATTTCCCAACATCAATCGTTGGGCAAATGCCCACCAGACACAACACCCGTCTGGTCGGAGGATCCTCCCTTTTCTATGGAGGTTGAGTGAACTTTACACCCTGTTCCTCATACCTCTAAATGTGTATCTGTAACCACGGTGTGCTACTGAACCGCTGTTAAATCACGTTGCCAAGTGGCTGTTGAGTAATAAATCTAAAAGAAACGAATTTACTTCCTCGATATATAATGTTAGCTTATTTTCTTCGCGATCTAAGCGTATAATGTAATGAAATCAAGTCTCTTTTGATGCTGCTTTGATATCAAGTCTGCCAAATAATTGTAAACGAATGGTTTACATATTTGGCAGTTTATATTTCATCATCATCATCATTTTAGCCGAAAGACGTCCACTGTTGGACATAGGGCTCCCCCAAGCACCTCCACTTCGACCGGTTCTGTGCTTCTCGCATCCAACGGGTTCCTACGGCTTTCACAAGGTCGTAGGTCCACCTTGAGGGAGGCCTTGCAACGCTACATCTCCCGGTACGCGGTCGCCACTCCAGAACCTTTCGGCCCCATCGGCCATCTGTTCTGCGAGCAATGTGCCCTGCCCACTGCCACTTAAGTTTGGCAATTCTTCGGGCTATGTCGGTGACCTTGGTTCTCCTGCGAATCTCTTCATTTCCATTTTTCAGTTTATATTTAGTTTAGCGGATTTATTTATACATCCAATTTTCTAAAAAAGCCACTGAAGTATCTCTTTTCAGATTGTTCATGAGTAAAAGCCTGTCAAAAACACAGAATACAACCGCCATCTCATTATTATACTGTGCTGGAAAGTGACAGTTATGGCAGAAAATCCGTTGTAAAATAAATAAAGATGAGGTGTAAAAAAGAAAGATTGTAATAAAAACTCAAATACTGCTTTTCACGCTCCGCCAGATGCAATATCTTAGTTTACGCTCTATATCCGAACAAAAAATTGCAAACAAGAACTGCAATCTCTGTACAGTCACGACCAAAAGTATGTATACACTCGGCTTTATTCAAAAGCGATTTACTCCTTTGTTTTGGAATTAAATTTTATGTTGTTACGAACACAGCATTTTCGAACCCATAGGTTTATGTAATGTGTCGTATTTCAACGTTGCATTCGTTATTTCACGAAAAAAACGAAATTGAAAGTTGCCAAGTGTTGACATATTGGTGCTCG
Source organism: Apamea sordens (assembly GCA_945859715.1). NCBI lineage: Eukaryota > Metazoa > Arthropoda > Insecta > Lepidoptera > Noctuidae > Apamea > Apamea sordens. The sequence continues at coordinate 8,989,752 of OX244002.1, forward strand.
TGACTGTACTGCTTTTACAATACACAAACTCTATGTTTTTAAGGTCAGTTCTGAGCTGCATATCTATATTTTGAGATAACACATTCATGTTGGACGAGAATACGAGATAATAACTAGATTCAATGCACAGCTTCCGTGTGTACTAGCATTGGAATTAACAATCAGTGCAGTGACCGCTTAGGTCGCGCGTGGTCACCGCGCCGCGCCTTGCCGTGTCGTGTCGCGCCGCGCCGAGCGAAGCACTCAACCGAGAACCGGTAGCTCTCACTCGCTAAATTACTGCTGTCGCCGCTTTTTAGCCCTGAATTCCAAAAAAATGCTTTCTCGTCATCATTTTTCTACGTGATAAACCTAATAGATTGACATCGTTTGTGGAAAATTATTATATCTGTGCGTTTTACGTTTGTTCAGCCGATGGCGATGTAAAAAAGGATTTTTAACGAATAATTTAGTTCAAAGCGAAATAATAAAATTCAACTTAATGCGGAGAAAACTGCAAAACAACAGAAAGTAAAATTAACCACTTAAAAGTAAAGACATTCATTTGCCGTAACTTTGAAAGTCAGTTTCAGGTAAATTAATGAGTCTTTGCCTCCATAACTTGGCGACAATTTACGAGATTTAATTAGGTAGGTAGAACAGCTGTGCTGAAGTGAAGATGACGAATAATTTCCTAGCATAATAATTTCAATTTCACAACTCACTACAATGGCTTCTTGAGAAGATGAACAGCCAGTTTCAAGAAGGGCTTGCGAAAATATCGCTTACACAGACACTCGTGTCTCAAACACATTCGATGGGTAATCCTTCTCTTTATGAAAATATATTCAGGTCACAAAGTATAGTCACGTGAATGTAAATTTTCATAATATAGTGTGGGTGAATCTGCTACGTCGTAGCGTTGCTACGGCGTAGATTCTCTACGAACAATGTTGCTACACAATTTCAACGAGTTAATAAGCGGTTACGCAGGTATGTTGCAGCTTTTCGTGTTAATATTACTAGGTTTACATTTTTCTTTTTCTTTTTTAATATCGTTTTGTTAGTTAAGTAATGAAAAATCAGAACCGTGAGTTCTTTTAGAAAGTTGCTTTGAGCAGAGAGAAAGTTTAGGACATTCTGCAGAAAGTTAAAAATTTTGCAACGCGATCTTCGAGGTCGGATATTATAAAATATAGTCTCACTTCTCTTTCGCATATCAAGGTATTATTATATTTCTTCAATACGTTGTCACTTTTCTTACCTATCTTATTTTGTGTCAATCTTACGTCAAAAATAATCTAAATAAACGTAGCACGTCTTCGCTTCATGTCGAATGCGCCATTTTACCCGAACCTACCATGAGGCAGGGTCGCGGTTTTAGTGCCTCCAAGTCACGTACTTTAATCTTTACAACATTCCAGCCAAAATTAATCTGCAGTACTAAGACTGTAGATAACTCTGTCTTAAAGAATATAAGCGCAGAACGTGACTCCTTATAGTGGGTCTCTTATCTTGGTATAAAGTCCTAGGATTTCGTGAGTTGTGTGATGTTCATTTTAATAAAATCTTCTGTAGGTTGTATGTTCTACTGTTGATATAGGAGTAAGGGAGGTTTATCTACTTATCGTATATATGAACTTTGATCCAAATACATGTAGATACAGTGAAGGGCTAGACGAGCCCTTCGAGGTGCCAGGAGGAATGAAATCAAACTACGGTTTATCTCGTAATGTTCAATAGTTATTCCTATAAACATACGTACGTTCCTATGTTTGTATTACTAACAGTTTATGGACTTCGTCTGAAATAAATTTCTTATTATTATTATAAAATATATTACGTATTTTACATCTTCACTTCTTTTGCTTGTCAGCCTAATCTCTTCTAAACTTAAATCTTCATGTTTGTCTCGTATTTTATATCCCAATCACTTTTAATAAACTCGCGGAGGTTGCATGTTAGCACTAAATAGGCTATAGTCTCTACAGGACCTAGGTACGTACCTATATTTTGCATTTGTAATATGTACGCTCATTGTTAAATGATAACAGCCGCATGGGTCTATCGAAGGTAAAGCCATGGTTGCCGCGGTCGGTTCGTGGAACGTTCAATTACATATCGAGACCCCTCCGTGCCTCGGAAAGCATGTTAAGCCTTTGGTCCCGGCTGTCATTCTTAGATCTTTGACAGTCGTTATGAGTAGTTAGAAGCCCTAAAATCTGTCAAATCGACTAGTCTTACCAAGGGGTATCTGTTAAATGGTATCTAGAGGGTAATGTACTGGTATTCAGCTGCATCCGGTTAGACTGAAAGCCGACCGCAATATAGTTTTGTTTTTAAACCTTGCCCACACTAGGAATTTCTCCTGTATTGTGGGTGCGTTTACAAAAATTTAAACAGCCAGACCCGGAACAACGAATCGAACCCGCGACATGCAGGGCAGCAGTCAATCGCTTAACCACTGCGTCAACCGTGCCGTCATTGGGTAAAGGCTGTGCAGATTACAGATTGATTGTACTCACGAATCTCAAGTCTTATATGTATGTATGGTTTTACGTCGATATTGAACCATGAATTTGTAAATCTGAGGCTAACAGGCTTATATTATGATTACAGGTTTTATCAGCACATAGTTATTCTAAATATCGACGAAGATGGAAGCAAACCACTTTAGAGGGTGACTTATATATTTTTAGTTTGGGTGACATGTTTGTGTTATTTTGTCTCCGAAAAATATAATGTAATAAACTAAATTATCTTATTTATTTTTACTACTAATACTAACCTATTCCAACTTAATAATTATACAAATAAATTCTTTTGTTTTTTGGGCACTTAGACGTCGAAGTACTCATCCGCATCGCTGTCATTCGGAAACGTGCCCAGAAGACTGGCATGGCAGCATTGTCACGTTGAATGGCAATGCTAATTCTTTGTCCAAAGAACGAGCCAGCCTTTTGGTCACGTGAAGTATCGATCAGTCGGCGAGAAATTTCCGTAAAAAAGAAAGTTACTACGTATCAAAGTTTTCCTTAATCATTTTGTTATTAAAGTCAGTACTATTTACCTTAGATTTTCATTTTCCTAACTTTTCTTTACAGACAAGTTGAAACCCCACAGAGGCCATAAATCCGCCAAATCCTATCTTCACAAGAGGTAAAAAGTTTTATTTAATAACAACAATTTTTCATTTCCGAATGAAAGTAAATATCATGAAATTCAGAATGGGTAAAATTTACTGAAATAAGAAGTTCTTGCGTAATGAAACTTGTTGTACGGCTGAAAAATTACTTTGATTATATTTTAATTTGCACTACAGCAATCGTGTTTAATGATAGGTATTCATTTAAACTCTTCTGTAAAATAAATGAGGTTTATTTATTTCGCAGTGTTTATTGTTAGTATTGCCAGAAGAGAAAATAAACATGAAAACTTTAATACAATTTTACTGTTTCAACTACGGGACGTTGGTGTTTTATTATTATTAAGAAGGCTTTTATTATTATAGATCTGCCTTCTCTCGGCCTTTGTTATTTTTATAGGTAAAATCTAAAACAAGGAAACGGTAGACAATTTATTAAGGCGTTTATAGACGTTACTTAGCACGATCACTTATACAGAATCAAATTAAAGTAGCTAGCAACACTCCGCAATATCAATATTTAAAATGACAAAACAAAAAAAAAATGTTTTTTTTGGAGGTTACGACCGCAGCTAGTGTAGTTACTTCAAGTATGAGTTTATAAAATCTATTGCTTTTTTTTTGTTTAATCGTGTTTAGATATTGATACCCATCACGTATGTGAAGTTTAGTTTCTCAGCTGCATCCGGTTAGACTGGAAGCCAACCTCAACATAGTTGGGAAAATGCAGATGATGATGATGACATAATGGGTCATTATGTGAAGTTTACAAACATTTTAAAAGAGTAACGGTGGAGTTTCTTGCCCATTCTTCTCCATACGAAAACTACCTTTTGGAAGGGGCGACTAGAATCAATTTTATTTTAATTTGAATTTTGACGTTCAAAAGTGCCTTTAATGTGCCTATTTGAAATAAATGATTTGACTTTGACTTTGACAAAAAAAAAACCAGATTTTAAAAACTCCAATATGACCCCAAAAAAATCATCAAATCAATTTTTTTTTGTTCTTTTCATGTTTATATACCCACCTATCACATCTGCGTAGTTTCGCTAGCTAATTTAATTTTAACCGTAGATATCGGCCTAAGATTCGAATGGCTCCCAGCAGTGAAAATATCAATTGGTACATATACAACATATCCCAGAATTAACCCACACCACCAGACACCCAATTAGAATATTATTTTATAATCATAATACATACACTGAATTTTTATTATTATGTAAAAATCATTGTTTTTTTAATAAATTAGTTATACTGATTGTGGGAGAAAATTATGTTCACATTACAAATCTACGCTTGCACATAGTCGCACTCGTGTAAGGGTCTAGCTTTGTGGGTATTTCATCCATTTTTGTTTGTTTTGACTGTACAGCGGAAGTGTGACAGCAGTTTACGTAGTTTTAATTATTTTTGGGATAAAATATTACCTATATTAAAAATTACAGGAATCGATTCAGTAAACGATTCTGAACAAACTATTTTCATAATGTGCATTAATTCAGTTACACATTGTATATTCATACATTCACTGTGGACAAAAAAAGATTATAGAGACAACTGACACGGGTTTTATTGAATGCTAAAAATAAAACAAAAAGCGATCCCTAATCCATCTGTTAAACGTAGGAAATACAGAATTTCCCCTTTGAACTTTTATTGGACGACTTACTCAGCGATTTCGGGCGAATACGAATTTTAATAAGACCAGCTTTTCACCTGACCTCATACGTGAATCCTCCATCTCTAATAAAGTCAGTTTCAAGGCATATTAAGTTCGTGTAACATGCACTAACGACCCCTGTTGCCTAGCAACGTAAGCCTGTGGCGACCTGTGGCTATTATGTTCCTCCAGTTACTGACAAACTGTGGTCATTAATATTGTGGATTTATTTTTGGATAAGGTAAGTCTTGAACTATGTTATTTTATACACAAAAATCTTTAGTTTAATTTATTATTGAATTAGCTGTGCCCCGCGGTTTCATCCGCATAAGTTTCGATCCCTTGGGAATATCGGGATAGAAAGTATCCTATGTGTTAATCCTGGTTATAAACTATCTGTGTGCCAAATTTCATCCAAATTCGTTCAGTAGTTTTTGCGTGAAAGAGTAACAACTATCCATCTACCCATCCATCCATACGTACAAACTTTCGCATTTATAATATTAGTAGGATTGACTAGTCGTCGGTCTAGTAGTCACAAGGGCTACTGATGGCCGTGAGATCCTGGGTTCAATTCCCAGGTTGGACAAACCGTTATTGGGCTTCCCCATTAGGAATTCCTTAGTAGCACCCCGGGGTCAGGATTAGGCAAAATGTGAGTGTACTATAATAATAGGTACCTGTACAACTGTCTAGCCTTTCGGGGATTTTTGTCGTGATGTTACGTTATGTGTTATGTGATTGTATTCATCACCCTTGGCTGAATGTGATGAGCTATATCATCATCATTCTCTAGCCTTTATCCCAATTTATTTGGGGTCGGCGCATCATGTCTTCTTATTAGTTTTCATCTTAATAGTCACGCCCTTTCTATCCATAAAATCTTTACCAAAAACAATGGTAAAAGATTCTATTATATTTATTTATTTTGTTATTTATTTACACACAGTAAAATACATGGGGATATGACATGATTATAATTTGAGTACAAGTACAAAGGTACTGCTTATTTCTTAAGAAATTTCTTCCAGCAGATCTGCGAAAGGAGAAGTAAAAAAAAAGAAATGTAGACAATAGTCTGTAGTTATTTTATTTATTTTCGGCATAGCAATGCCACAGAGTGCTTCTGACATTTAGGGGATGGACAAGTAATGAGGTTACGTCTGGCACGGATTAAGAATGAATTATTTATTTTATTTGATAATATATAAGGTGCTATAAAAATATCTGCCACGGCTGCAGTGGGAGATAGTATTGTGTTTATAGATTACAATAGTAAAGATAAATTATTGATTATTCGTCATATTTTTTTTCATACAAAAAAAATGTACGTATAAATTTGAATTGATTTATTAGTATAAAACCATCCCGTAGACTTGTAAGCTGTTACCGCACCGCACTGAATTCAATTAAAAAACGCCGGCGACGTTCATTCATACACTGTTGCCATTCTTATCAAACAATGCCGCCGTGCGCGGCGGCCACTCGGTCGTGAATTAACTGTTCCGGGGTACGAAAGTTCTTCACTATTGTAATCTATAAACACAATACTACCTCCCATTAAAGCCGTGGCAGATATTTTTATAGCACCTTATATATAAATAATAAAATTGATTATTTATTTATTTATTACTGTAATTGCCCGTGACATCACAGCAGGCCCTATCAGAATACCAGCGCTGTGACATATATTTTTTTAAATGTCGTAGCATCATGCTGAGATAGGAGCCTTTTGGCCTCGTATAGGACTTTCTGTTTCGTTTTTCTTTTTGTTACTTTATTTTTATATAATTTGTTTTATTTTTGATTATGTTTAGTTTAGTGTAGTTTTATGATCTTCCTACGAGTACGAGTCGTAATTAATATTTTTTCTTTATTTCATTACTATAAATTGTCTTTCTTCTTTTTATAGTGATGTATTCTAGTGTCAACTTAGAAAATAAAGACTTTAGAATTAAGTCACATTTTAGTGATAAACTGCTTTTAACTCCTTTTATTAAAGCTACTTAATGGTAAACTTTTATTTGACTCTTACGAAAATTAAACAAAGAGCCCTTCATTGTTAAATTCAATGTTCCGAGGGCTTGAGCCAAAAGTTACGAAGTATTTTCCTTTTAAATTTCCTATTACTTACTTTTGATTTCCTGGTCTTGTTAGCTCCTCTGGTAAAATTACTGTCGTAAAGTATTTTTTATGACTATTTTTATGGGCTTGAAGTTTTAACTTTTTGAACAACATTAAATTGAAGAGGTAAGAAAAATAAGAAGTTATTAATTCTGAAGAACTGACTGCCTCGTTGGTCTAGTAGTCGGAAGTGTTACTGCTGTGGTGCTGAGTTCTATTCCCAGGTCAGAAAACGTGTCCTTCTATCTAGGATTTCTCAGTAGCAACCCGGAGTGCGAGTCGGGGCGAGTCTATGGCCATCAACCGGGCCAAATCCAGCACCCTAATTGCGTAACACACGATCAATCGGAATCTGGATCATTTTGAAGCAGATTGCTAATCCATTGCTTCAAAAGTTCCAAAAATTTGTCTGCTCAACACGTAAATAACGCAATGAATGTTGTTGAACTGTCGCAATGAATGTCAGTTAGGGTGCAGTTGTGCCCGGTTGATGGCAATCAGGTCGCTGATGGCAATAGACTCGCCCCCCATTATATGGGACTTTAACATACCCTCCGGGGAAACAAGGAAAATAGTTATGTTATTCCCTTCGATCAATAATAGTACTAGATTCCCGATAAGCGCTTCAAAAACGGCCCGAAAAATAAGACCACAAATACTTTTGTGATTTTATTTCAAATTAATATGTTTTTAACCTTATTACTTAGACTTTAAGTTTAATTTTAGAATAAATGACTGAAAATTTAAAAATAGAATGATTTTATTTTCAAGCTACATTTTAAATATATTTTGCCATGGTAATTAAACTTTATGTTAAAGCATTAAGGTTTATAATAAACTGAAGTTGCTAATATTATTAAACTTTTTTCTAAGAAATGTAGATGTTTACGTGTGTGCAAACGCGGCCACTTGGGCGACTGATTTTTGTTCCTGATCCTTAATCTAGTACTATTATTGATCGAAGGTTATTCCTGAAGAATTTGTAAAGGTCTCTTTGAAAATTGTTAACAGATGGTTTTTTTTTTACCCACAAGGAACCCTGGAACTGGTTCGTGGGTGAAAACCCATAAAAGTTAAATAGGAAATTGTGTTGTTATTGATTGCTTGCTCCGTTACCTTTTATGTTCACCGTTTACACTTTATTGTTTAAGGTTTTAGGGCATTGCCAATATCAATCTTTTTCAGAGATTGTAAAACTTCATGTGACACATAAAAGTTGTGTATGAAATCGTTCAAATCGACCAATAATATTGAACTCGATTTTAGGGGAAGCGAAAACTGAAGCCCAGTTCCCGTAATTACAAAAGTACAAAATCTAGTCGTAATCTCAGCGACCATCAATGTCAAAAGCTTGTCAAAACTGTAACTAAATTAGAGGTATTTTGGACAGATTGAGAATGAGATTAGAATGGGAATTGCCCCTCAGTACTCTCAGGGCCGCGACTCAGGAGTTGTAGGTTCGAACCCAAGCAGGCACTTTTCTTGGCGGTGAAGGAAAACGTCGTGAAGAAATCGGAATGTCCTAGAACAAAAAAAAATCGCAGACATGTGACATCTACCAATCCGGACTCGGGCTCGCATAGTGGATTACGGCCCACTCCCTCTCACCTAGAGAAGGCCTGTACCCCAGCAGTCGGAACATTATAAGCTGACTATGATGACTCTTTTCGAAATGTTAGTTTAGGTGGACATGAGTACAATGAGGCACCTATGATGTTATGAAAGTGTGTTTATTATTATTGGTCTTAAACGTGGCACGTTTTGACATAATATGTAGATTGAAGGTACTTCATCAATGTACATTTTTTAAACTAAAATCATTGTTTTTAATTGGACGTAAATGGTTGAGTATTTTCGACCGACCAATTTTTATTGTAGGTACATGAAAAATGTTTCACTGTTTTCATATTTTTACCTCTTGTAAACTGTTTTAATTTCTGGTTCAGTTTATCAATCAAGTTGAGTCCCAAATAAATGTTATACCTATGAAAAAATATTTTTCAAAGTTTGCCAACTCGTATCAATAGGAAATGTATTAATAATGGATCAAATTCCTACTGGTGTATACTTACTATATTGGTTTGTAAAACTATTTTAGCAGCCATCAAAAACGTAAAAAGATGTTTGATTTGAATTGCAAAGTCAGGGAATTTAACTTTTAAGCAAATTGACCACAACTTAAATTGTCCGTATATTGAAATTACAATTAATGACAGTTGTAGAAAATGGCTATAACACAGCAAGTAAATTGCTATGCTACAGCCATTTCATTTTATTTCAATTGACTTAACAATTAATTTCTCTGGCTGTACATTATATAGAAATACCTACTTAAATATTGATTCCACTATTTGAAACTTACCCGGATATTTCAAAATTATCGATACAAGATTTCACAACTTCAAACACGTCTTATTTCTGATACTTTTTTAGAACAAAAACTGCGTAAAAAACCACCCGCTAATAACAACAGCTCTAATACTAGAGAAGCCGACAGTGAACAGTGCCCTGTTTAACGAAACGAACATCATCAATCATCTTCCGAGGAGGCTTTCAGACATAATAACTTATAATTACGCTTGTAGTCAGTTTAAGCCTTCCGAATTTCTCTTCTCTACACGCAAATGGATATCATTTGTCTGCCGTTTTCAGTCTGATCCCGGCTTTAGGACGTTGTACCAATTTGCAAGTCATCATTTCATTCTTGGATAACAATGATTGTTGTTTTGCATCCAATACTTTAAGACGGCCCTAGTTAGGCGACTTCGAAACAGGAGTTATGTATTCAATTCATGTTTTTGTTTGTTAAGATAGAACATTTTAGACCGTTGGCAATCGCTACGAGTAGTCAGAAGTCTGAAAGTCATTCAGTCTTACCAAGTGGTATTGTATTATCCAGTAACTGGGTTGTAGAGGTCAGATAGGCAGTCGCTCCATGTAAAATACTGGTATTCAGCTGTATCCGGTAAGACTGGAAGCCAACCCTAACATAGTTGGGAAAAGGCTAGGCAGATGATGAAGATAGGGAATTCAGATTGTAATGACTTCCAATGCTGAAAAGGCCTGTCAAACTAATTTAGGTAATTCACATATTCTATTAGTGGCCCGCAGACAACCTGGTTTTATTATGGCCCGCAAAGTCAGTTATTATCAAATACCTACCTATTCTTTCTAATCCCGTTGTCACTAGTCAGTATGAGTATGGCATGCTTGTTTTCCTCTAAATCTATAGGTATCTATACTAATAATAAAGCTGTCGAGTTTGTTTGTTTGTTAGAACGTGCTAATCTCAGGAACTACGAGCACCAACCGGATTTTAAAATCTTCTTGCATTTGATAGCCTAAGTCTTGAGGAGGGCTATATGCTGTTTAACATCACCATAGGGCCCTAAAGATTCGAGCAACAAGGCTAAGCAAAAGCGAAACTAAGAAATAGCGCAGGCAGGCGATGCAAGGAGGTGGGTCAAGGGAACAAGACATTTCACGCGGACGAAGTCTCGGGCTAGTTACTACATATGGGACTGTTGCCCACACTTTCCCGCACTGGGAGCCGCTAGATGTGTCACGAAGATAAACGATGAAACAGTCTCGTTGTTGTCCGAAGTCACATCTGTGCTTAATCTTCTGACCCAAAAGACAGACAAATTGTATCATTATTATTAATCGACGAACGACTAGTTCTATTTACAAAACCCGCGTCGGTCTATTCTGAAAACATCTCACTTACTTAGGTTAAGTGAGGTTTCATTCCAGATGATGCTAGGGATTGACTGACACTATTGACTGCTCACTTTACCTAAGTTGAGGTGAGAGTTTTACACAATATATGTAACCAAACTGACGCTTAAACAAAGCGATATTGAATATCACAGAAATGTATTATACAAATTATTATAAGCGCTCCGTTTATAGATTCAACGATATGCATTTCAAATTCCGCGAATAACCTTTGTTTTCACGTGAATTTAATATTCATAATTGCTACACAAATTCATCGATAAATTTTTGATGGTCGCTTAAAATCAAACCATTTTGTAGAAATATATGTAGATCTATTTAAAAAAGCGTAGAAAAAAAAGTTATTTTTACCTGCAAAAATATGACGGTTACTAAAATCCTAGTATTAATTTCGTTTGGGAAAACAAACGCCAGTTTAGTGAACAGGTATTGACATAATTACATTACTAAATGTGTGACCACGTATGAGACGTATGAGACAGTACGGTCAGTGTCGAAAGTCGATAGACACTGCTATTTTTACACATAATCTAAATTGAAAAATAAATCGATATAGGTAAGTACCTACTGTATTTCATATTAAGAGTAACTCTCAACTAATATTAAAATATTTGGTTTTTTGTATGTTTGTTTGTTACGCATTCACGCTAAAACGGCTAAACGGATTTAGATGACATTTGGCACATGGATAAACCGTGACTTGGATTAGGACATAGGATACTTTTCAGCCCGATATTCCCACGGAATCGAGACTTATGTGGGCTAAGCCGCGGGGTGTAGCTAGTCGTCATCATCATTATCATCTGCCTAGCCTTTTCCCAACTATGTTAGGGTCGGCTTCCAGTCTAACCGGATGCAGCTGAATACCAGTATTTTACATGGAGCGACTGCTTATCTGACCTCCACAACGGGGCGCGGCTTAGCTAGCAACACAAAGCAAATCTCTTTTAATTAAATATTTAGCTCAAAAATGACAATTTTGAAAACTGAAACACCAGTACTGTAGTAGACCTACCTCCACACATTCGTAAGACAAAATAAACCCACTGGGCTAAAAACCTTGAACAACTCCATAGAATCCCGTAAGCCATATACCAAAATAAACTGTCATATATTATGATGCCTTCAAAGGCTTCCATTTCTGACCCACTTTTCTTTGGGATTTCGCGCACTATTGATTAACACCGAAGGGATTTCTATGTGAAAGCCTTTGCTTACAGTTATTTGGTGGGATGTGGAGTATTTATATGGTACAAAGAAAAAGTTTTGGCAATTATATCACTTGGTTATAACAGGTTTTTATGTTTGGTAAATGTGACGACTGTAATGTAGGCCTTGTAGTCTTTAGACCTGTAGACAATTTTTTATAAAAAAAAAATGTAATTTAAAAACATTGTAAAAGCCAATTATTTTTAAAAGAGTAACCGTGGAGTTTCTTGCCGGCTCTTCTCCATAGGAAACGACCAATTGGAACCGTGCACCTAGCTTCTCACGTTTCATAGGTGCCCATGTAGGTTTATGCGAAATAAAATATTTTGATTTTGATTTAAGCCTCTTTTTAACCGACTTAGAAAAAGGAGGAGGTCCTCGATTTTATTTTTCTGAACTCCGTCATTTATAAGCCGATTTGATAAATTCTTCTTGTGTTTGAAAGGGTATACATCACACATACTTAAAGGGAGCACCCATACAAATTTGGTCAAGTTCTGATGAGTGGTGTTAGAGCTTCAATTATACGTTTTTTCACCACCGCCAGCTTCCAAACTGGTAAGTAACAGCCTGGTTACTAGGAAATGATCAAAATATCGACACAAGAACGGTTCTCAGTACCTCTGCAAAACCATATCAGCTTGTTGGTACGTAACTATTACACCTGGGTAGTTAAAACTTTACTTATGTTTCCTTCGCAGTCGGATAAACGATACCGCTACAGAAACACGTAGAATCTAATTCACTAATGGACGGTTTAAAGGTTTAAGTTTAGCAAGTAAACTGGATGGTGTAAACCGTGACTTAGTTGCCTGTAGCGACTTATTGACAACTAAGTCGCCCGCACTTTGCAGATTTCCTAAGGGCGGTGTACGCATCAGCGCTTTTTTGGCGTCCCCAAGCAATTGTTTTATTTTCGTGGGTTGACTTCTGTGGGTTTACTGGACACTTTTATTGAGGAAAATAAAACATTTACCTCATACAAGTATGCTCGCATAACTTGGCAAAATGTAGGAAACAGCAAGTAGTTCATAATGATGAGTATAATTACCCCTTTTCTGCCGGTTTTCAGTTATTTCATGTACACCTTGTATATTGCTAAAAAGTGAATGTCATGCGTGTTATAGTGTGTGTCGGTAGTGCATATGTGTAAGTGTGTGCGGGTACGTAGGCGTGTCGCTCCGGCCGCGTAGCATGTAAGTTAGTTTTTAGGCAGACTCTCCTACTCGGTTCATTCGACAACATGTACTAAAAGTTATTATATTTTTATCATTTGAAAAGTTGTTTCTTTAAGAAAGCTCGCCGATTGCCCAAATAATCATAATTGGCGCAGTCGGTAGGATAAAGTTGAAGAAAAACCGCGTTTTTTAAAAATCAAAAACAAAGACTTTTCTTAACATTTGAAACCGTGTTCCTACTGTGGTTTTCGGCGAGAAGAACGGAAGTGGCTTCAATCATGAAGTTGTGGACCTGGGCCTTCATCACATCGTAAGTCCAGATTCTTTTGATTGTTGGTGGATTTAATATATTATTATATTTTTTGGAGAACTTCAGAAAAAGTACTTAATAATTTTTGTTGTGTATTGAAAAGGAGAGATCTCAATGAATTGTTAATATTGATTGAATTTTGTTGTTATACTGTGTATTTGTGTGTGTTGTCGTTGTCTATAAAATATCGCAAGGCGAATAATATATTTTGCAAAATGGATTCGCAAAAGTTATCTTCTATTAAAACCGCTTTAATGATTATCCCTAAATATGATGGGAACCCGAACCAATTACACAGATTTATACAAACATCCGAAACTATATTAACACAGTTTTATGACAGAACTACTACAGATTGCTTTAACAATTCCATTATTTTACACAATATTTTAAACAAATTGGAAGGCAAAGCCGAGGAAATAGTTAATATTAATGGTGTTTCATCATGGGAACATATCAAAACCGTATTGCTAAAAAATTTTGGGGACCAAAGGGATGAAAATTCGCTGAACCGAGACTTAGTTAATATGAAGCAGGAAAACGAATCCGCTCAAGAATATTACAACCGCTGCATGAACATTTTAAATACTATTATTAATTACGTAAACCTTCACGAAACAGTTGAGGCTGTAAAGGATTGCAAAAGGAGCTTTTTCCAAGCTCAAACCCTGAAAACTTTTCTAGCAGGGCTAAAAGAACCTTTTGGCACAACTATAAGAGCCATGCGCCCTGTAGATTTGCCCACAGCTCTTAATTATATTAAAGAAGAAGAAAATATTAGGTATGTTCAGAAAAGTAACAATTCTTCAATGGTTAATAACAACAAGCCTTTCCAGAATAACAATAATAATTCTAGAAATTTGCCTTTTCCAAATTTAAATAAACCCTTACAAACTCATCAAAATTTCAAGTTCAATAACTCGCAACCTTTCAAGCCGTTTACACCTTATTTTAACAGGAATAATAATAATAATTTTGTCGCACCGAAACCTTATTTTAATGTGCCAAACTCTAACAATAATTCCTGGAATAGACCACAGAACCCAAACCGAGCGTTGCAGCAAAACCCAAATAACTTTAATACTAACAATAAACCGAATAATATCCAATCTAAACCTGTGCCCATGAGTGGAATATCCTATAATTCCGCAAATATTCCATTAAGACCATCAGTGCCCAATTATCATAGTACACATTATCCCGAGGCAGCAATGTGCAATCAGTTCGAAGAACTGCACATGCTCGAGACTAACCCAAACAACTCCCACGCCGAGCTCAGTGGCGACGTACCTTGTATTGATAAGGATGCTCCATATGCAAGTTATTCCAATGAGATTATTAATGAAAATAATGAACTCGAATATGACAATACACAATATTGGCCTACACAGAATGATCCAAATTTTCACCAGGGTTCGAGTGCCAACCCCGAAACTTAACGGAAATAAATATTCATACTAAAAGACAGTTGCCTTTTATCGAAATTAATGAGCCACCCCTTAAGTTATTAATCGATACTGGTGCCAATCAGTCCTTTTTGTCTCCGGAAGTAATTGAACAACATTTTCAAAATACACCCATGAATTATGAACCATTTTCTGTAACAAACTTAAATTGTACCACTGACAATAACTACTCCATAGAAATACCAACCTTTCAAGAATTCAATGAAAAATGCCCCTCAAAGTTTTATATCTATAAATTTCATAATGTATTCGATGGTTTAATTGGCTATAGAATGCTGGAAAAATTGAAAGCTAACGTTGACCTCCACAATAAAAAGTTAATTACGCCGAACGCGGAAATACCTATTAAAGTTCTGAATTCCGGAATTAATAATCTTTTTGAAGCTTTAGTTAGGTCAAACTCGACAAAATGTGTAAAGGTACCCGTTAATATTCAGCGTGATGATATATTCATACCCGAGACTTATATAAACAATTGTTATATTCCCGCGACGATAACACAGTCGGTGTCTGGTTACGCATACCTTGAGATAGTGAATCCTACTAAGAATGATATCATCGTAAGCTTAGTTTCGCCACTTAAGGCGCAGACAATTCACAGTAATTTTGACATATTTAATTTTGAATCGATAAATGAAAGTGAACAAGACATTGAGTCTTTGGTTCGTACTGGTCATTTAAATTTGGAAGAAAAGTTTAATTTACTAAAACTATGCCGCAGTTACAACGACATATTTTACACCGAAAATAGTCATTTAACCTTCACTAACCAGATTAAACATCAGATAAATACTAAAGATGACAGTCCTATTTTTACACGATCCTACAGGTATCCTCATGTTCACAAACAAGAAGTAGAAAAACAAATAAGTGAAATGTTACGTCAAAAAATTATAAGACCTTCAAATAGCCCTTGGTCTTCACCTATTTGGATTGTACCGAAAAAACAAGACGCCTCTGGCAAAACAAAATGGCGTTTGGTGATTGATTTTAGAAAACTTAACGAGAAAACTGTGAGTGATAGGTATCCAATTCCAAATATCAGTGATATTTTAGATAAACTAGGTAAAAGTCAGTATTTCACTGTTTTAGATCTAAAATCAGGCTTTCATCAGATCGAATTACATCCCAAGGATATCCCAAAAACCGCTTTTAGTATTGATGACGGTTATCGTGGTCATTACGAATTTTTACGCATGCCTTTTGGCTTAAAAAACGCTCCATCGACTTTTCAACGGGTCATGGATAATGTTTTGCGTGGGCTCAAAAATGTGACAGTTTATATGGATGACATAATAGTATACAGTTCATCATTACAAGAACATATCCTTAATTTAGAAGCCGTTTTCCAACGTCTTAGAGAATCTAATTTTAAAATACAGCTTGACAAAACTGAATTTTTGAAAAAGGAAACTCCTTTCCTAGGTCATATTGTAACAGCCGACGGCGTAAAACCAGATCCAAATAAAATTAAAATCATACAACAATTCCCTATACCACAAACTACCAAAGAAATTAAGTCCTTCCTTGGTTTAGTTGGTTATTATCGAAAGTTCATACCGAATTTTGCCCATCTTGTTAAACCACTAACATCTTGTTTAAAAAAAGGAGCTAAAATTCAACTTACCCCTGAATACGTTAATTGTTTTAAACATTGTCAAAATTTACTTATTAACGATCCTATTCTTCAATATCCTAACTTTGAAAAAGATTTTAATTTGCGTACAGACGCCTCAAATGTTGCCCTAGGTGCTATATTATCACAAGGGCCTATAGGAGCCGATAGGCCGATTGCGTATGCATCGCGGACTCTAAACGATACCGAAGCAAAATACAGCACCATAGAAAAAGAGCTGCTGGCTATTGTATGGGCCACCAAATATTTCCGACCGTATTTATACGGAAGGAAATTTCATATTATCACGGATCACAAACCTCTACAGTACTTGATGAATATAAAAGAACCCAATAGTCGTTTAACGAGGTGGAGATTACGCTTAGAGGAATTTGAATATAACATCATATATCAAAAAGGAAAAAGTAATACAAATGCCGACGCTCTATCTAGAGTTGAAATACATAATAATGAAACTGAATCTACGTCTTACAGTGATGAAGATGACTTACCGTTATCAATGTTTATGAATCATTCAAAAAAGGCACCTAACACTCAAATCAATGACCATAACACCATTCATACTGAACTAGAAAACCCTGTCTTAGAAATCCCTATTTCTGATAAAAATGTAAACACCTTTGATAATCAGCTATTTTTAGATTTCGTACATCATTCGCCCACAAATACTAAAACCGTTAATATTTTTCCCGAAAAAAAAAGAATATTAGCGCAAATAAATGAAAATGATTTAGAAAAAAAATATTGTTACTTTATTCAAAGAACACCTAAAACCAAATATTAAATATGGTATATATCTGTCAGATGTTAAGTTTATTCCGTTGATTACAAGTACACTGCAAAGGGTATTTCAAAATTCCGCTTATAAATTGTTTTTTTGTAAGTCTAAAACCGAAGATGTAACCTGTCCAGACAAACAATACTTAATAATTAAGAACTACCACGAAGGTAAAAGTAATCACCGTGGGATTCAAGAAGTTGAACAAAGAATTAAATTACAGTATTATTGGCCTAAAATAAGAAATCAAGTCACAGAATTCGTAAATAATTGTAACATTTGTCAAACTTGTAAATACGAGAGAAATCCAAATAAACAAAACTTTCAGATAGTTCCTATACCTGAAAAACCTTTTGAGGTATTGCACATTGATACTCTTACAGTAAATCGACAAAAATTCTTAACAATTATCGATGTATTTTCTAAATATGCTCAAGCATATCCTCTAGAGTCAGTAACAGGAATAAATGTGATAAATGCATTATCTATTTTTATTTCACACCACGGAGTACCAATTAGCATTACCGCAGATCAAGGAACCGAATTTAAAAATTTACCCGTACAAGAGTTTGCAAGCCTACATAAAATTAAATTACATTTTATCAGTGTAAATAATCCTCAGTCAAATGGAGCTATTGAAAGATTCCATTCTACCATATTAGAACACATCCGTGTGTTATCTGTTACTCAATCAACCTTATCCACTAACCAGCTATTGCTATATGCTGTTATAGGATATAATAATAGTATTCACTCAGTAATTAAACAAAAACCCATCGATGTCATTAATGGACATTCAAATAATCGTGATCCATTTGATATAAATATAGAAGCTACTTACCTTCAAAACTATGTAGTTAGGCACAGGGAAATTACCAAACAATTATACAGTGAAATAAACAAAAAATTACTCTGTAACCGGACTAAAACTATACAGAATGCTAATAAAGACCGGGAAGAACCCATTCCTTACGAAGAAGGAAAAGCGTTATATATAAAAAACCCGCTAGCCGTTAGGCATAAGACAAAACCTCGTTACTTAGGTCGTAGAGTTAAGAAAAATTTAGGTTTAAAGGTCATAGACGATAAGAACATTGTCCACCACAAACGTATTGTGAAGAAACCTCTGAGATATCAAAATGTCTTGTTGCAGGATTCCGATATTAATCCGGGCTGAACAAATCGTGACTACGAAATTAGTGGACAATCCTGGGATACTCCCCTTTAAGTTAGGTAGTGCTAAGTTTATTAAAACTGAACATGCGTTCATACATTATTACGAGTTAGATAGGATTAGAGATAGTATTAGTAATATAGAAGGCTATTTAGATACTTATGTAGAATACATAAAGTCAGCCGATCCAAATTATTTTAGCGATACTTCATTAGTTATTAATCAGATCCTTAGTAGCATGTTAGAAACAATTTATGATAAGTTCAACACTATGTATAAACACCCGAGAAATAAACGTGGGCTTATCAATGGTTTGGGTTCCATCATAAAAAGTATCACCGGTAATCTCGATCACGAAGACGCATTATTTTATAGTAAAGCCATAAACATTTTGCAAAATAATCAGAATAGTTTGAAGGATAAATATAATGCTGGCATTACATTGAACAAACAAATTTTGCAGACTTTCAATATGACCTTGTCTACTATTGTATCAAATGAGTTCAAAATACATATTAAACTAAATGAGATCATGTCTAATGTTAATATGACTAATTTTAGGTTAAGTGATTTTATTAAAATTAACAGTTTGTTTAATTTGTTAAAAATCAATTTACAAAAAATTTTGAATTGTATTACATCACTAGAAAATGCTTTGAGTTTTTCCAAATTATCAGTAACCCATCACAGTGTAATCAGTTCACAAAATATTAACTTCATGTATAATATTCTAAGAAACCAATATGAACCTTCTGAGTTGCTTGTACATGAGAACACTGAGATAAGAGACTATTATGATATTATTGAGTGTGGTTCCTACTATGTAGATAATGTAATTGTATTTGTTCTGAAGTTCCCTATTATGCATTTAGATACTTTCACTTATTATCATTTATTTTCTACTCCAACATTTAACAATACAATATTAATTCCACCTAAACCTTATCTGGCAATGAATAGTAATAATTATCACTATATGGATGGAGAATGTAAAAGGTTCCAGGAAATATATTATTGCCCAGAAGTCGACCTTATAGCCGCTTCGAAGACAAACGATTGCATTTACCAACTGATATTAAAACAAGAAATAGACAGCAGCTGCAACTTGGTACAATTTAAAGCCGGAACAGAAATAATTCAAAAGCTGGATGATTTCCATTATATTCTATCATTCCTGAAAGAAACAAGGATCGAGTATAGGTGCGATCGGGAAGAGTACCAATCTTTACTCGGCACCTACTTATTTGAGGTGCCTGAGGGATGCACTGTCTCTACAAAGTTAAACCACATAAAGAATTATAAAAATCTGTTAAAAGGTACACCTATAAAGCTTTTGTCATTTCCGGTATTTAAAATCAATATTGAAAATAAGGATAAGCCGTTGTTATTGGAAAATATCCCACTGGAACAAATCAATAAATTACAGAATTTAATTGAAAAGGAGAATATTCTAAACCTTGATGCCCTGCAAGATAAAAGTTATCACTATTGGACTGTACCTATATATACGGTACTATGTATTATTGGATTGGTTGCTGGAATACTATATGTAATAAAAATACATAAGAGGAACCAGGAAACGTCGGTAGTCCCAGCAACAGACGGAAGCCGCACTCAGCCCTTTTTCTTGGGAGAAGAAAGGTCTTCGAACTAGTGCGGGGGGTGTTATAGTGTGTGTCGGTAGTGCATATGTGTAAGTGTGTGCGGGTACGTAGGCGTGTCGCTCCGGCCGCGTAGCATGTAAGTTAGTTTTTAGGCAGACTCTCCTACTCGGTTCATTCGACAACATGTACTAAAAGTTATTATATTTTTATCATTTGAAAAGTTGTTTCTTTAAGAAAGCTCGCCGATTGCCCAAATAATCATAATTTGCGTGTTTGTACCATATGCGTTTCAACTTTTAACATCTTGTCATGTCCAGTATCTGATGCTAATTACGGTAAGGCCCTGGGGCTATATTACGAAGTATTAATGCCATCGTGATTCCAGTCCGAAAAAGGGATGGAGCTATCGGTCATGTATGTATAGTTCCGTCTCTCTCTTACACTGGAATCATGATGGCATTAAACGGTCATAATACGGCCCCGATTCTAGTTTTAAAAAGGTGTTAAATTAGCGCTTCTGTAAAACAAGGGTAAAAACCGCGTCTTGAGCCCTGCGTACGAAAGCCCTTCGTTGTTTATGTAGGGTAGCGCCTGCTCGGTGACCGCAAGGATTATACAGAGCCCTTCCTGCTAATTGGAGTTTTTCGTAATTAAAAGTGCCTCTTAGTACAACCGCCGCATAAAGTTAAAACATAACGATATTAAAAACGCAAGCATTACTTTTTATTTTGTTGCGTTGACTTAATCTTCACCATAAATACGTACCATTAATTAGTATAATGAGTTTAACAGTTCATTCTTAAGTGGGAATTTTTGTAGATTATGAAATAAAGTAACGGTTAAGTACGGTAAGCTGGATGAGCTGTGGGTTAATTTACCCACTGAAACACTCTTGTGTTTTTGATATACCCACAATGTAGAACCCTGAAACAGATACTGGGATGAATACAACAAATCCTAGAATGTAGACCACTGAAGCTCTACACTAAAATGTTTGGATATTAAAAGACCTTTGTAAAACCTTTGTAAGCATTTCAACAAAGAGCAGAGGGGCAATTCTCGTAATTTTAAGAACGTTCACAGTCTGATCTCAGTCTTAATCTGTCAAAAATACATCTAATTTCCCTACATTTTGACAATGTTTTGACATTTGTTTGTCACCGAGGTGAGACTGCGACTAGATTTTGAACGTTTTAAATTACGAGAATTAGCCTTCAGGTACTTCATTACAGAGACTTCAATATTCTAACTTGGTAGACTGGTCCGGATTACAGTCACGTGCAAAAATATGTGCGAAAAAGCAAAGAACGAGAAGTCGTTTCTGAGTGACACTTAGTATAATTCTTCACGTTTATATAGAGGTCGCAAGCGCGAGTCAATGCCTTCTCTGTGGGACAAGTAATAGATTTTTTTAAAATTTTTTGTTGCGCGGTGGAATTTTTCATGGACTTCCTCCATCATGAGGGTGACAGAGGGGTATGCCGGACTCTTACCGGCTAAAACCACCGCGGTGTTCCACCTCTCCCTATGGCCGAAGGTGCGGGATTCGCATAAGCCAGTAGGCGTTATAACAATATTTGACGACACGGTTGACGCAGCGGCTGAGCGATCGACTGCTGCGCTGCGTGTCGTGGGTTCGATTCCCGCACGGAACAAATATTTGTATTGCCTACAGGTAGTTGTTCCAGCCGGTCGATTCTGTAAAAATCTCACCGTGAAAACTCAAGTGAAGTGAGCTTGATGTGAGTTGTCAATAGTGTCAATCCCTAGCATTATTTGGAATGACAGCTCACTCCACGCTCACTTCACCTAAGTTTTCACGGTGAGATGGTTACAGAATCGCACTGCAGGTCTGGCTGTCTGTGTATGTGAGTTTAAATGTTTGTAAACGCGCCCACGATACAGGAGTAATTCCCAGTGTGGGGCAAAGTTTTATAAAAAAAAAAAAAAATGTTTGACTAATAAAGAATGGACTCATCATTACAAGTTAGTATAATTTAACTATATAAACCATACCATGCCTCGTTTGTCTAGTGGTCACAAGCGTTACTGTTGAACATGAGGTCCTGGGTTCGATTGCTCGGTCTGGTAAAGTGTTATCCAGAATTTTTCAGTGGCAGACCGGAGTTTGGAATATTGCTTGATTTATGGCAATAGGTTTGCCTCCAATTACATGGTAATTAAACATAGCTAGTGAAATGTGGGTGTACTAAAGGTACACGTCTGCCTAAACCTTAGGGAATTACAGGCGTGATGTTATGTTATGTTATAACTTTTTGCACTTAATAAAAACCACATTTGGGTTATTGAAACTCATTTAGGTAATAACGTTCCAAGTCGCGGGAAGGATTCATCGGCGGACCGTTTTTACGAGTGTTCGTTCATCGACACAACGTTCTTTGGCGCACACTTTATTGACAAATCATAGTTTTGGCAAATCCAATTTCGATATGACGCGTCTAGCCAGTTGAATGTACGAGTGGTTTATGAACTAATTTCGTTTTGATAACTTCCTTGGAACAGTTTTGATACTTATTAATTTTTACAAGAGAGAGCTTGCAGAGTAAGCAAACTGAAGTGGCAGTGGGCTGGCCATGTTTGTCGAAGGACCGATGGCCGGTGGAGCAGACGAGTCCTAGAGTGCAGACCGCGTGGCCGCGCGTGGAAGCGTAGTGTGGTACGCCCCGCAGCTAGATGCACGGACAACCTTAAGAAGGTTGCTGGGACGGACTGGATGCGGAAGGCGGAGGACAGGGTGTTGTGGCGCAGCCTGGGAGTGGCCTATATCCAGCAGTGGACTGCGATAGGCTGAGTTCATAGATTGATTGAATTTTTACAATATCATAAACTATCAAGTTGAATTGGCAGTGATCTTTTATCAAAATACAACAGTAGAAGGCTCATTTAGTTTGTTTTTTTTCCTATTAGCCTACACTGTCCCACTTCTGAGCAAAGGCCTCCACTAAATCCTTACAAGCACCTTTTGCTAGCACCACCTCGATCCACAAATTTAAAATAGCTCAAAGTCTTATTTTCTTTTCTTGTTGATATCATCAGTAGGTATTGGATGTTTTCCCGATAATAGTCAATTAGTTCGCATCGGCATTGCGTCTATAAAATCTGCGTAAATAATTCTGATTTTTACGAGTATCGTCGCTTTTATTGTTCAAACTTTTATGTACTATTTACTTATCTCCCGAGCGAGACATTTTCGTGACATGTACAAAGAAAAAAAGAAAGTTGTCTTCGGATTTTAGACACATTTTCGTGCATAGAAAATGTTATAATGACTCTTACAAAGTTTATCATTATAACTATCTTTAAAAAAATGCTGAAGAAGTCCGCGCTAAACGAAAACAAAGTTGTTTAGTAGTAAATAAGAATGGCGGGCGGGTGCCGTGTAATGGGCCATTCATGTCGAACTGTACTTGTTTACTGCCAGTGTAGACGCAACTTTATTAAAGGTACGGAGCAGCTGGCTACTGGGTAATATGGCCACGGGTTTGTTTGTGATGCCCAATTAAGTGTGGCATGGGTACCATTGATGGTATTAGATGAGAAAGGGGTGAAAGGCAAATCAAACGAGGCTTATTTCTATGGACTTCAACGTCTGAAAATAAATGATTATTATTATTATTTATTTTGGTCATTTGCATAACTTTTGGCTTGATTTGGGCTGGTTGATCTCAATATACGAAGCAAACAGACTGTATTGGATATATAAAAGTACTGAAAGAACATAAAACAAAAAATTGAGACTCCCACGGCAAGTCTCACAATTTAAATAAGATTTCTAGAGTGTAATCAGCCCTCAACAACTTTTCCTAAAACTGTAAGTACATTTCCCAAACTGACATAATAAACCCAATCTCTCCATCTTCCAATTTCCTTACGAGATAAATGCTTAACCCGCTAAAATAAAGAGCCAATCAAAATTCTAATATCCGCGCCTCTCGTCTGTGTCATCCGCATCGCAGCGTATAAAAACCGTTCGACAGCCGCGCTGTAGCGCTGCAGCGCTGTAGCGGTCCAGATTGAAATAACCGAGCCCAGAAATGGGTCAACGATCTCTTAAGTAATTGTTCGATGGAGGCTATTGGTTTCAAGCTTACCGCACTCAAACGTACACACGAACTCCGTTGGACCAGAATTATTATATACCGCTTTCACAACGCTAAAAATATTTTACATTAAAAATGCTTAGCACCGCTGCGGTAGCAAGGTTTCCCGTTTCCTTATCCCTCGCTAACTAAAAACTAAAGTTTTACAGCGAACACAAGCTAAGATTTCTTGCTTATTCCACTCTTTGTAAAGCTTTGTCCAAACTTGCAGTTGGCTCAGTTTCCTTTAAAAACCTATACATTTGTCGTAAGCACGTGTTACTCTTATATATAAGCCGTCGCAAATTGGCGCCATTTCAAAGTTAAGACATGTGAGGACGTAATATATGGACGCGTCCACTTTCAGAGCTAAGACAATGCCGGAGATTGGAACATTTCCAGCCGATAACTCAAATGAGGTCAAACTCGTCTTAACTTTTTCGTTTTTATACATTTCTACTGTGGACCTATTGAATTTTTTATACTTGTAACTCTGACATGATTCTATAAGATTTCTCATCAAAGTTCAGCTTAATGGTGATTTGAGCTTGTAAAATATGTTATCATAGCTCGACTTGTTTCTTATCTGCATGTGTTAGATTATTTAGTATATACTAGAAGTATATGTACCTATATATTACCCAAATAACAAGCTTGAATATCAGAATGGTTACTAGTTAGTTATTTACTGTGTATGAAGGTTATTATTGAATATGGTTTGTAGGGGAAGGGTTTTATGAAGTAAAGCACAGATAGACAAAGCTAAGCATTTATTTTAATTTAGGCTTGTCAGTAATTAATCATAAAACTAGTCGTCCGTTCGTAAAACTAGGTCATCATGGAGAAGAAGGACAAGAAACTCCATGGAAGCAGTATTAAAGTATTCTATCAATACATTTCTTATGTTGTCATAAATTATCGTTATCTTTAAAAATAATTAATTCTATCTCTTGTACAACAACGGTCCAAGAGAATTCAAATAATAGCAACATAATAACAATAGCTAGGAATATTGGCTATAATATAACTTACAGAACAACATAGTCATAATAAGCAATAATTAAGGTATAATATCAAATTACATAACTTACGTGACAACTGGTCGATCTATTCCACATAATAACGGCACTAGAACTAACCAACTGAACATCTGCCAAGCAACTGAACCGATAACGTCGTTACAATCCTTTTTATACACTACCAACGTCTTTTACGTCAAACATCTACCTCCATTTTGAAACAATCACAGATTATCATATATTTTAGCTTAATATCTTCTAACACAGGTAATAACAAACAAATCATATGTAGTAGAACAGTTTTAAAACATTATAAGGTAATTAATCAATTTAATAGGAGTTGATTACTAATTCTTAGATATCATCAAAAAGTATATCAACATCAACTGACAGTATTGTGCCAATCGTTTGAAACAACCTATTATATTAAAATGGCAATATAAAATCTAAGATATACTACAAGTATAATCAAATATTACTTAATCATTTATAGCAATAACATTTAAGTGTTTTTTACAAGTTAAGACTGTTGTTTTTTGTAAACACAATATCTAGTCAAATTAAGTACTTCTACGTTGGTCCCAGGCTTCTTAAATGTGACAGATGCCATTATCCAACAAACAATATTCTAATATTATAATTATATCAAAATGAAATATCTAACACATGCATATGAGTGTATGAAACCTATTTAACATACGTGAACCAGGGAATTGCAAGCAATATTCTTGCAAAGTTACTGAACTGTGCACGGGCGGAATTGCATGCTACGTCATCATACAGTTCTCAAAAGTGACGCATCACTGGTTCCAGAATCTTGCATTGTTTTAAAAAGCGTATGAAGTATGGAGCGAATAAAAGTCGTGACTTTAATAGTTTGTGACTGTGGTAAGATTTCTACTAAGTAAGAAGTAAATATAAAACACGGCAATTCTCGTAATTTTAAGATCGTTCACAGTCTGGGGGTCTACTCCGAAGTAGTATCGGCCGAATGTTCGGTCGTTTCCTGCTACGAAGTTACTATTTGGTTCGGTCGGTTCCGATCCTACACTCCTACACTGTTTCGAATATTGACTATGGTCCCGACCCAAATGAGCCGATCCGAACTTTTTTCGCATTTTTCATTAATATTCGGTTCGGCCATGTGTCGGTCCGATCCGAACATTCGCACTTTGCACTTCGGAGTAGGCCCCCTGATCTCAGTCTCAATCGATGAGATTGCGACTAAATTTTGAACGTTTTTAGTTAGGGGAATTGGCCTTCAGTTTCTACTTTCCAATAAATAAATGAATAGTTTCTCTCTTGTACAAAAACAGCTTCACATTTTTCTTTAAACGGTAGGTTTCAAAACGTTTGCCATTCAATGAAAAAAATTCTAGAATATCATAATAACCAAAAACAAAAATTAATATATCAGCCCAACAGTTCCATTACTCGTGACGTTCACATATTCGTTTGACCGCACTAATTTGCGATACAAATGGCATACCTTTGTCACCGCTCCTGACCCTACCTGGCACCTGCGATGAAAGGGCCGAAAAATCCCTGTCAAAATGTACGCGCTAAAGGTCGAATGTAACAGGCTTTAATAGAATAATGGGCGTGAACCAGCCTGTTTTATTTGGGTACAATTCTGAATTATATTTTCGTTGTCCAAATTGGGTTTCCGAAAATGTATGGCTAGTAATGGCTTGTTTGGTTAAGCTTGTGGTCGAGTTCTGGAGTTTTGGGTGACATATTGTAAACTTTCTTTTCTTTTCTTAGCCTTTTGACGCGAGTTGCTTTATTCATATTAGGTCAAAGTTCTAAAATCAGTGTACCTACCGCCAATTATATCGATGAATTCTGAACTTTTAATCAGCTACCTAAGGCCTTGTTCAGTCAAGGTTTGTGTCGATCTCAAGTTTTACCAGATGGGACTGAATATCGAAATTATTCATATAGCAACTGCCATCTGACTTCGAGAACCCAATTACCTGATATTGTAAGGCAAGACTATTATTTTGTCAAACTTTCGGGCTCCTAAATTCCAATGTCGATGGTGTTCGTTACAACAGAAACATCAAAAACATATAAAATTATTTACTATTTATTTTATTTTAAGCATCGCCACTTCGACAGGTGTTGTTCTTCTCAATTCCTGCGCCTTCACAAGGTCGTCGTTCCACCTTGGCCTTCCAACGCTAAGTCTTCTGGTACGCGGTCGAAACTCCAGAAACTTTCGTCCCCATCAGCCATCTCTCAATTTGGTCTTAAGACTACGTCCTGGAGTGTCTTAAGTGCCCCTTCACCACCTCGGATGACCTAAAGAATACCACTAATGCCGCAATCAACGTCGACACTAACGGGGCTCAAACTATATAAAAAAACAAAAACAACAAGGAAGACTGCCATCGATACGAAAATAAAAAGAATCTCAAGACTCAAAAAACACACGGTTCTCTCCCGAAGCTAACTTGATCCATAACTTTACAATAAGGTCTACATCGTATATTTGTTTTCCTCATAACACCCACCACATTTTAATATTCAACCTTAATAACACGTAAACACCCAAAAAAAACAAACTTTACTACATCATATAGCTGCTGTTATATGCCAGGGCTGCGTTTATAAGAAAAGTTTTGCCCCTTGAATATTGTATAGGGCACGACATTATAAATACAGAGCACAATTTAACTTGGAGCATGAAACCGCCGCTCGATGAGAATAATTGTACGTAATTACAAACACAGAGTAAATTAGTACCGAGGGTTAAGATATCATCAAAACTGCACGAGATATGGTGAACCTAAGAACCTAATCTGAGGCTGTATTTAGAAGCTCGATATTAGGAACAGGAAATATCGTTTCAAAAAACCACACTTACATAAGTGCTTTTAACACAATATTTTCTCCAACCAGAAATCATAATGATTTAAATATATAGTGTAGGATATCGGACCTAAGTGATTGTATAAAGCTTCAAAGGGATATTGATGTACTTCAAGAATGTGTGTTTGAACAACAGAATGACGCTCAATGTTAAAAAATGCCAGACAATTACATTCACGAATAAGGTGAATTACATTAAATTTGATTATCATATTGATGGATCAGTACTAAGCAGAGTGTCGGTCATCCGTGACCTAGGGGTACTCGTCGATTCATCACTATCTTTCCGCGATCATATCGATGGTATAGTAAGTAAGGCTAAAAGAATACTTGACTTTATAATCCGTACGTCGAAACCTTTTCGGAATTATAGTAGCATTATTTTACTTTACAACACACTAGTAAGGAATTCCTTGGAATATTGTTCCTCTATTTGGTCTCCCTATTATTCAACTTATTCTAATAGTGTTGAATCTATTCAGGCCCGTTTTGTTAGGTATTTATGTATCAAGAATGGGATCCGTAAAGCTATACCTGATTACAATGACAGGTTAAAGCACTTTAAAATGCTTAAAAGAAAGACGTAGCCATTCTGACTTACTAATACTCCATAAAATTATAAACGGTTCCATCAATGCAGAATTGGTAGGTTATTTTAACTTTAGGTCTAGCCAACGTAGTAAGCTTCATTGTCTTATTTAATAGCCCACTAACACGTATGGCAAAGCAATATAATGAAAGGTCCAACTTGACAGATTTTCCTATTGATATTTTCTCCATGAGTTTTGCTTCATACAGGCGTTCCCTTTTAGACAGTGTGAAGAGTGCACGTCTATGTAGCTCAAATTGGTTTGTTTTGTTTTGTAATGTTCTAGATTAAGATCTAATAAACACACTTTTTATTGTTCTCCTTTGTCTCTAACATTTTTTAAGTTAAATGTGTACATGCATACCTGTTATATGAATGGTTACTGTAATGCTAATTTTAGATGATATTTAATTTGAATTGTAAGTGACTGTGCTGTTGGTGTGCTTATTATTATAAATAAATAAATAAAACATCACCATCATCTTCCTCCTGATGTTAGCCTAATTTATTTGAGGCCAGCGCAGCATACGTTTTTTGCTTTCATAGTTTTCTTCCTTCCTAGCCATAATAGCATCTTTCTCAAAATCCATGCATATTTTCTTTGATCTCCCGTTTTCTTAAAGCCCACCATACACTTTTCGTAAATGGGTATCCTGTAACTGTACTCTATGTAGAAAGAGTCAAAACAAAGTCGTTGGTGACTCTAATTAATATTATTTAACTCTTCTCCACATCATTTACTTTGAATCTGTTTGTCAATGAGGTTGTTTTACATACAAAAGTACCTTTATAAGTAAGTATGTAGTGGATGTTATACGAACATATAAAGAGGTAATTAAGGATTGCCGTAATATTATATATCACTTTATTGAGGTCGTTAGCAGTTCCATTTTCCGTTATGTTACAGATATTATAAGCTCGTATATTCTTAATGTATTAATCTTACTGCGGCCGTAGTACAGCAGCCTACATATTCCCATAAAGCATATATAATTTAACGTTTATCTTTATTGTATATCTTTATGATTAAAGATATAACAGTCATGCTTAATATCATAAACATAAAATCCAGTTACGTTACTCAACCCAAAACATGATTAAACCCAACCAGCACAAAAGAGATATTGAAACAAAAACAATTGCCGATCATAAAATCCTCAATAAACATACAGAGATATAAAGGAAACATGGCAACATGACGGAAATACCAAAGAGTTCGGAATAAAGTTGATATAAACGTTACATTTGTTAAAAGAAAGATACGTTACATGGAAAACAATGTCACAAGAAAGAATTCGACTGTATTATCATTCATCGATATACGAAGGAACTAGGGAGTAAATTCTGTAGTTTGTCGAAAGATGGGAACATCGGGAATGTTCTCGAAGGCTCCGAGATTGCGTGGCTTTGACGCCTGCCTGTGATAACAGGCTCTCAGACTTATCTCCGGTGTAGGTATATTCGTCTTGTGTGACATTTTATTGTTTGCTCGAGTTTTTTTGTGGAAAGGTGTTGTTGGTAAATATGTGTTTTTTGTTATGGATAAGATTTGGCGCTTTAACAAAATTCCAATATTATTTTTTCCCTTTTCTTTCTTTATCTGCAACGGGGTCGCTCACATATACTGTAATTCCTGATTATTCAAGTGGCTTGGATTATAAAGTTGTATGTAAATAAATCACATCAATTTCAAATTAATATTTGAAATTGATGTGATTTATTTGTTATATAGTTCTATTAATGTAAATAGGTTTAAGTCAATGTATAGTCTATGGTAACAATTTCACAGTGACAACGCAGCAGCAATTCTGTAATATAAAATGGAAATTGGATATTAAGTTCGTGTTAAAAAAATATTTATACGCTGTCGAACGTACTTACAATGTTAAACATGAGCAACTGCAACCAGAAAAATCTAAGCCTAAAGCGCGAGGGAGAAAAATAATAACCCAGAGATATGATAAGGTTTTATAACTCTTGATCCCCAGTTTTATGCTGAACTTATAATAACCATGTTGTAACTTTCAATGCAGAAAATCTAAAAACAGACGCATTGTTATTGCAAATCCATTGAAGATAGAATATTGATTGACATAACCCCTATTCCATCCCACACGTCCGAATGCAATCACTGCTCCGTTCCAAGTCATTCCAATTCGTAACTTTCACCTGCACTCGTCTAAGTCAAACGTCTCTGACTCCGAATGTACAAGTACAGACGTGGACAGAACTGGAGCACGTTGTTTTATTTTTGCACCAGACAGCGGAAGATCTACAACCAGGCGTGGACATTTTAAATTCTGACGTTGGCACCACGGTTTGTACCTTAATTGAATGCAGACCAGGTAAACATAATAAATTAAACTTCAACGCAGCGATGGTTTATAGACAGGTCGCCACTCGCCAGACACATTTTCGTATTAATTAAGTTTACTCTTTATTAAACAATTTTTAACTGAAATACGTTTTATTAATTCGGCGGAGGGTCTTTTCTGGGATAAGCCTAATTAATTTGGACGACGGATATTTACACCGGAATTTGGAGTGGTTTAAAGATAAGCTCCGTTTAATATCGTTACGGATGTGAATTAAGTCAAAAATTAGAGTAAAATTAAAGACAAAGGAGGAATCTGCAAAACAACGTAGCTACAAATGTTTTGATTCAACTTCTGAAGCCAAACGGTTAATATAAACAAACTTGTAAAGTTCTCAGCTTGTTTCTGACCCAACGCTAAGAAAGCATATGTGACTTAAATTATTAATTTAAACAAACAAAGCGCGGAAGTTGAAACAATCAGGAGCAAACTGAAGATAGAGTGGCGCTATCAGTTGTACGGCACAACTTCGGAACTTCCCTTTACGAGTCGCCAGCTAAACATTTCCTCTTCTTAATGAATTTAAGAAACTGCTTGTGGAACAGAACGTCTTGTTTATTTCACTGAAAATTATAAGTTGGATCGCTCTCTTGCGTCTTGTTTTAAAATAACTGTTTCGAAGCAAGCTTTAGTTGTGTTCAAACGCCTGTAAACGATCTTTATGACTTGTTTCACCATCTCCGGTGTTCTGACTAACTTATCTGGCAGATGTTTTAATACAAATTCTTCTCAGTTTTTTTTTCCATTTATCTTTTAGGCAATGCATGTCCGGACACTGAAAAATGCCCCTTACTCCAGAAAAGCGTTACGAAAACACAAAAGACTCTCCCCAAACTTAAACCAAATAGAAAAACAAACATAATGGCAAATTTATTAGGTTCAATTTGGTTTTATTGGCTAATTCATTGGCGGTGGATGGCTGTCCGGGCTCTTAGGGGCTTTGCAGAAATATTTGGCAAATCCCTGATGTACGGGACCACGGGCCCCGTTGTAAGTCTCACTTTGCTGTTCCAACGACGTTTTATTACGTTGAGTTTTGCATATAAATAGACTCCCGTGAGGAATTACTTTTTTATTAGCCATAAAATTCCGCAGTATTTGATAAGGAAACTAACTTATCACTTATGTTAATAAGGCGCGTGTGAGTGCAATAAATATAATTCGTACCTGCAAGAAAACTACTTCCATATAATATAGAAACGTAAAGTGAAATCAGCAACGTAGTAAAACTCAGCGTTTCACATTTCTTTAAGTAAATAAAAGGATTTTTCAGTTTATTGTGTCAGTCTTTTTATAGCTGAATTAAGCCGTGTTAAAGAATCGTAAACTTTTCAGATGGAAGCAGCCGGTCATTGTTGCTTTAAAATCGTTTTGTATAAACTGGACATAAAACGGATTAACTTTAATCTCTGAGGAAATTGGAGTGTTCATAGGATTGCACTTAAAAAAAAAACAATTACCTACGTTAGGTAGTTATAAACACTTGGGACCTATAGACCGTTCGCGATTTATTTGCCAAACATGTAAACAAATAATTATGAGTATTTGGAAAAATATTTTTAATGCCCACACAATAAAGTTCAGTTTACGTTACAACGTAAATAATTTTATAACCTTTTAAATAGTGCTAGTCGCTCTGAAATCAACTTAATTACCACTAAAATAAAGTTGATATTTGTTTAACTTTAAATAACAACAATTGGAAACATACATTTTAATAGACCTTAAATACGTTGTTCGCTGTTTGTAGACACATCCTTCCCATTTAATGAAGCCATCTTCATTCTCCTGTCCTTATCCCACTTTATTTAGGGTCGGCGCAACATGTCTTTTTCTGCCATACTTCTCTAGACATAATTATGATCTAATGAAGGCACGTCTACAATGCCCTTATCGGTCGTCATGGTATGGGGATGTGATGCGGAGGAATGAGGAATATTATTGTGAGGAAGGTTTTGAGTATGCGTAGTAGAGTGGTGCTTTATAAGTAGGGTAAGACCGAAGAAACGTTGGATAGATTGTGTGAAAGGCTAGAAAGGGGGGCTGATAGAGGACTATGGAAGAAGAAGACATGCCGTGTCGATACCAAATAATTACAAAAGAACCTCTATGTAAAGTCAGAGATTACCAACTTAAATTGTCCGTACTATATTTAAATCACATCTGTAATTCTTTGCCAGTTGTATGCAATGGCCATAACACAGCAAATTGCCATAGTGTCTGTCAGTTCGAAAAATAATTAACTTCTCTGGCTGGTACTTAAATTATCTAATATATGGTAACTATTACAAAATCTCCTCAAGTAATTCACGGGAAATCCTGCGGAAAACCCTGTAACCTATTCACACCTCGGCCCAGAACAATCAAAACCCCTAAAGGTAGATTTACATTTACAAGCTCCCAACACCTTTTCTAATCAAGGTAAGGTTTAACAAAGGGTTATAGTTAACCGTTATTCATAGTTCGTGTAGGCCAACAATCAGCGTATTGTTTATACCACCAGACTAATTAGTCTTGCCACGCTCCCATTGTGATCTTGAAATAACAACGCGATCCGAATGGCGGATTTAATGGCTCGTTAGTTCATGCACGGGGTGTGTGAGAGAGATGAATGATCGAGGTAGAAGGAGTGAGAGCATCGTTAATATTTATCTGTGGTTTTGGAATCGAATGATTGTAATTCTGTTACTGTTTGTTTATGTTAGTTGTGCACTAAGCCTAGTGGGGCTATTACGTAATACACTATCAATAGCAATAGCTTTAATTTTGACAGTTCAACAACAATCATTGCGTTATTTACGTTGTTGAGCAGACAAATTTTTCGAAGATATGAAGCAATGGATTAATAACACAACAATGAACAATATCCTTCCAAATGATTCAGATTGAGTTTTAATATGTTACGAAATTAGGGTGAGAGATCCTAATTGCGTAACCAAATTGTAATCACAATCGCTTTTTGTTAAACAATATACATTGCGTTGATCTAGATGTCAGGTAGACAAATTTTCCAAGTAAATGAAGCAATGGATATAATATTGTTGTTATAAAAAATGATAGCGATTGTTTAGAGTTAGTTTCGCCAATGAGTTCTAGTGGAATAAATATTTTCAAAGCTAGAATATACCGTTGTCATAGCTAGGTACCAGATACCATTGAAAGCAGTTCAGTCGTTTCAGCGTGATTGCTGAACTGACATCGGATTCATAATATTACAGAGCACGCTTCAAAAGCAATATTAATATTCACGTCTCGCTTCGACGATTACTTTATGTACTCTCACTTATAAAATAGTTTTCAGAAAATGTTAAAATTCTGTTTTATTTATATTCATTAAAATAGGTAACAGGTATTCGTATGTACACATAATCATCATCTGCCTAGTCTTTTCCCAACTATGTTGAGGTCGGCTTCCAGTCTAACCGGATGCAGCTGAATACCAGTGTTTTACATGGAGCGACTGCCTATCTGACCTCCACAACCCAGTTACTAAGTAATACGATACCCCTCGGTAAGCCTGGTGGTCAGACTTTCGAACTTGTAACCACCCCTAACGACTGTCAAAGATCCACGAATGACAGCCGGGACCAACATGCTTTCGATGCACGTAGGGGTCTCGGTATGAAAAGATGGGCACCCATCTACAGACCAACCGCAGCAAGCGTAGCTTTACCTGATCGATCGACGTTTGTCGCTGTTATTATTTAGCCACGGGCCCCACGTATTTCAGCTACATATATTATTTAATATTTGTAAAGTAGGTTTCATAAAATAAATATAAAATTCTGTTTTATTTTTATTGGTAGGTAACGTAAGCCACATAACATTAAACACTTTATCTCGAAATACGATACGAGTTATCTTCCTTCTTCTTCCTTTTAGTGCAACCCAATACGCTTGGCGTATGGAAAAACATTAGTTCTGGAAACTGCACACATGCGTAACAAACTGAAAATATAAGATACGTGCTTTTGTCTTCGATCAATAATAGTACTAGATTCCCGATAAGCGCTTCAAAAACGGCCCGAAAAATAAGACCGCAAATACTTTTGTGGTCTTATTTCAAATTAGTATGTTTTTAACCTTATTACTTAGACTTTAAGTTTCATTTTAGAATAAAAGACTGAAAATTTAAAAATAGAATGATTTTATTTTCAAGCGACATTTTAAATATATTTTGCAATGGTAATTAAACTTTATGTTTAAGCATTAAGGTTTACAATAAACTGAAGTTGTTAATATTATTAAACTTTTTTTTAAGAAATGTAGAAGTTTACGTGTGTGCAAACGTGGCCACTTGAGCGACTGATTTTTGTTCCTGATCCTTAGTCTAGTACTATTATTGATCGAAGGCTTTTGTAGACTTATCAATTTAAAGGTAAAATAAAAAGCGATAACTTTGTAGCATAAGTTCAAACTACTAATTTAAGAATTATTAATTTAGAGGCTCAAAAGCAACAACAGTATCTTGTCTCTAATTTCGAGCAGGCTGGACTGTCCGTACGTGAATCGCTGCTGCATTGTTTCCCATGGAATGGTGCAGCCGCGGTGATGCATTGGACAGTGAAAAGAAAGAAAGAAAGAAAATGCATTTATTTGCGGCAAACATGACGCATAAAAAAGGACATAAACACTCAAATAAAATGCCGCTGTGTATATTGTATAGGAATTTGTTATTTAGGATGTAGATAAAATGTATCTATTGAGAAAAAAATTATCTACATCCTAAATAACAAATAAAAAAAATATTAACACATAGGATAATTTTTTTACTAACAAATGTGTCATGGTTTCTTGAAATAAAAATTGAATTAAATTGAAATGAAAATCTCGCTCGCAATACCGGATCTCAAACGACTATTAAATCTTACTGTTGGATAATCATAAAAATCAAAAAAAATAACGCACCAATAGGTAACTCATAAATAATACCTAATCATACAAATATTCCAGCCATGTAGGTACATTTTACCCTTTTACAAGTTATACAGAATTATTTATATTCACGCGAAAAATGCGTACTTTTTTAATAAATGCGAACCTCAACCGACACGTGTCTAATTTTAGGGCGAATAATGGAGTTCTTTTTACGTGTAAACGCTTTTTATGTACCTACACATGTACGTGTTACGCCCCCGATTGCCCCCGGCAAGGACGTGCGCTCATCACTTGTTTAAACTTTAAAATCGCACCCTTTTTTTGTTTATTTATTATTATTTTTGAATATTTAGTTTAGTTTTCGTGCGACTCGTATATTTGATAGTTTGTTATTGTGTATTTTCGTTATAGGTGCAGCGTTAAAACATTGCAAAGTTTTAAAAAAATGTAAAAGTTTGTGTTAAGGGGGAAGCGTCAGGGTACCCCGCGAAATTCAATTTTTCTTACGTTTTTCGCAATTTTCAGGCCAGTGTCAGGTTGTATGATTAACAAAATATAATTCACGAGCGTAACAAGTATGTATTTACAGAATCATAATAATTAAAATCATCAATACAACCCTTTAAAATCCCATTGAATGACTATTTCACGAAATATCAGTCAAAAGGATTACCTAAGTACCTACCTATCAATACTCCTATAAAACTGAATACCTATCAGCTTTTGGAATTATTCATTGTGGTAGTAATTTAGCATACACGCTTATAAAAATAGCGAAATATGAATTCTTTATTGAACATACGAGTAAATGTATTTCAGATAAACCCGTTGAATGCCGTAATTACAGACACAATTAAAAAGCCATTATGTCTCGCGTGGATCTACGTTCCGGCCATATGAAGGGTTTGGTATTTATTATACCAACAGTATTATTTCTACGTTTGGTACCGAACAAATATTGAACGAGATAAATTAATGAAGGTACCTAATTATTTCTGGTTGGGTGTTCGTTCAGTAACAAATAAATATTAAAAATAGGTATCTACATCTGATTGGTAGACCATTTTCTATTTTGTTAGTACTTGTTGACCGGCCTACACTGTCCGCCCATACCTGCAGTGCGATTCTGTAACCATGTCACCGTGAAAACTTAGGTGAAGTGAGCGTGGAGTGAGCTGTCATTCCAACTAATGCTAGGGATTGACACTATTGACAGCACACTCTAACATCACTTCACCTAACTTTTCACGGTGATATTTTTACAGAATCGATCGGCTGTTAACACTGTAATTTGAAAACATTGTAAAAGCCAATCATTTTTAAAAGAATAACCGTGGAGTTTTTTGCCGGCTCTTCTCCATGGGAAACGACCAATTGGAACCGTGCACCTAGCTTCTGACATTTCAACTTATGAAACGGCCCGTGTAGGTTTATGTGAAATAAAATACTTTGCTCTTTACAGAACAGAACATTTTAAGCATTAATACCAATCTAGGTACCTATTGGAAATCAATTTAGGCACTTATTAGGTACTTAGCCTTAACAAAAAATAATTCCTAACGATAACACAGTAGACTAATGCAAACAGTCTTACCATTCATTTACCCGAAATTGATTAAGGGAATAAAATGACTCGATTTTTTTTGTTATCATTAGGGAAAACAAAGTTTTAACGATCCGCGTCGAGGCACGTTGAGGTCGGCTCTTTGATAAAAATCCTCGCCATTTTTAATTACGAATCGGCGCCATTGTCGGGTCCCGACGTATTCTCGATGGAGCGTGATCGACGGCAGCCATACTGTGAGATATTACTAGCTACGACACAGACTGATTGATTGCAGTGTCTCGTAATACGGGCTTTTACTATTTAATCGGCTTCTTTATGTGATGAGGCTTCTGCTGTGTGTTGAGTTAGGGTGGGGTAGCTGATTTCGCTCTGCGGTGGCTCACCACAGCAGAGCGGAATCAGCTACCCCACCCTACATCAACATCCGATCCGGTATTAAAAATTATCGGATGTTATAGTCAAGAAATGGAATGGATATTTAACCAGAAGTGAAAAAAATATTTCGAATATTCAACTAATAGACAAGAAACGGTGAAGGAAAACATCGTGAGGAAACCAAGGCATGTCTTAGTACCAAAAATTCGAAGACGTAGCGTAGAGCTATAGCGTAGAGTCATTTCAACACGAGAAATGTTGAAATGACTCTACGCTATAGCTCTACGCTACGTCTTCGAATTTTTTTCCCTTGATTTATAAGTAGGTATATATTATAGTAATAGTATATATAAACTATTTATGTATTTGTGTACCTAGTTTTTTTTAATCATAGTCCCTCTCAATCAAATCACCTGGCCATCTAATCTCTTCACCACCCTTGGTTGACTGGTAGAGAATGCCTAAGGCATTAAATCCGCCTTTGTATACCTTTTTGTGCGAAAAGTTTAAATAAATAAATAATAAATCTACCAACCCGCACTGGGCCCGCGTGGTGGATTACGGCCCACACCCTCTCACCGAAAGGAGGCATGTGTCCCAGCAGTGGGAACATTATAGGCTGATCGTGATGATGAGACAAGAAACAATTATTGGACTATTTTTTTGTGACATCTTTGTTTATTGAGAAACAAATGAACGTCGTAGTCTGTGTAAAACAAAATGAGTATGAACATTTTGTATACAAAACATGTTCGGAATTTATATTAGATGGAAATTATAATTTCACTGGCTCGGATATGATTGTCGAAATTACTCTAACGAATGGGTAGAATGCAGAATACAGCTTATCGTATTTTCCTGCTAAGTAAAATGTTTATTATTTCGTGTATACTGTTACAATTAATATACCTACATAATTTATAACGTTTGAATTTAATAAGAGCGTCCTACGCAATTTAAATTACAATAATTTTAGCCTGCTCTCTAGACTTTTCCGTAGAATTTACCTGGAACAATTACATATTTAAATTGCCGGAACATTTTTTTACAACAATGTAGGCTAATTTTGAAATATAAGGGTAATCTTCCGGTCTTGTTAGTAAAGGGTGTCACATAATCCACGGTTTTTTATACCTTAAAAACTGGAACAAATAAGGAATGTTTCAAAAACCTGTTGTTGTGTTCAGTTTTGCTACAAAAATGTGTGGCGAATACTTTTTCACATATTTCCTTTAGAAAAACTTTTACATTTGTTTTCAATATCAGGAATTGGAGATTATTTTACAAAGTTTCCAAGTAAAGCCACTAGGTCTATCAAAAAACTGTTCATTGGTACAGACGCCAGCAGGTCAAGCTACCCGAAACTGTCAATTTTTCCCAATCAATCTTGAACCTTAATGCTTTAGCGATAAAGTTGAAAATCTATTAAAGAAATTTGACAGATTGTAGTAGCTTGATGTGCTGCCGTCTGTACAATATAAGTAGGTCATAGGCAGTTATAACTCGGCGCCAATTACCTAATTTTTTTTTTACTGGCTATATGCATAACTTCTAGACGTAAATAGCTAAATATATTTTTTTGTATTCCTTAACTCTTGTTACATTATATGCTGTACGAAGATTTGCTAGCGCCACTTCACGCGGACTAGTCATGGAGTCAACGTCGAAGTTGGCGCACCGACGACTCCGATGTTCGTGTCTTCGTAGTATACATTCCAGTGTCGTTTTATGGAAATAAACTACTATAAGTAAGCGGATAAGCGTACATTGAAATTCAATAAAGCTACACCTTAGATGCATCTCTTCTACGTCAACACATTGCTATTCAATCACATTAAGCGCCATTCCCTATTCACCCCACAGCGCCAGACTGGTACATCCTTCCTCATTACCAACACTTTAAATAACAAGGAAACTCAAATATACGACTAATAATAGGGATGTAAAAGGAATATAAATGATCCTTAAAACAGATATTTGCGCACGATAGGCCGGTCGGCGCCACCAGGCTGGGACAGATAGGGCACGTAGCGCCACTCAACCAACCCACCTCTTGAGGTAAGGAGGAACTCCTACACAGGAATAAGTTTTGGATAACTTGCACAAAGGATATAATTTTGTAAGTTCTAGCGGCTGCTGCACGAAATGAATGGAAAGTACTTTTGAGGCGACTGGAAAGGTTATTGCCTTGTTGATTTAGTGGCCACAAGCACTACTGCTGAGCAAGAGGTCCTGAGTTCGATTCCCAGGTTGGGCAATTTTTTCCATTAGGAATTCTCAGCAGCAGTACGGAGTCTGGATTTGTGCTAGGTTGATGGCAATAGGCTCTACTTACATGGGACTTAGAAATAACTGGCGAAATGTGAGTGTAGGTACAGTCACGAGCAAAAGTATGATACACTTGGCTTTTTTCAAAAGCGATTTACTCCTTTATTTTTTGATGAAATGTTATGTTGTTACGAACATAGCATCTTCGAACCCATAGGTTTATGTAATGTGTCGTATTTCAACAAAAATCGAAAAGAAAAGCGAAAATATCGCAATTGGAAGTTGCCAAATGTTGACATATTGGTGCTCGTGACTGTACACCTCTTCCTACCCTTCGGAGACTACCGGCATGATGTTATGTAATGTGTAAAAGTTATTTTGTGCCGAATCTAGCAATGAACAAGTACCTACATTTAGTTGACGATCCTATTTAGTTAGTAATTTTAATTAATTATATTTTAGCTTTAGTACGTATAGTTTTTATTATATTTGTTGGTATATTGGCGTGGCTAGCTGACATAATATGGCAAATAATTTTATTTTATGTTCTGTGTCTTGTAATGTTAATTATTTAACACCTAGTATTGTATACAATCAAGTATCAAGTATTTTTCTAACTGAACAGACAGCTGTGCTGCTGGGGAGTTTGTTGCGCCACTTATTCTTCCCAGCGATAGCACTAGGAATTGGTGAAGGGCGGGCGTTTTTGGGGGACTGTCTTTTGTAATTTTGACGTTTCGAACGTCAAAAGTCATTTATTCAAAGTGCTATTCCCAGCCTAATATGAATAAATGACTTTTGATTTTGATTTTCCTCATAAGATATTTGTGAGTTATATCGTCAATGAGTAAGAAAAAAATAAATTTGTTACTCGTATGTATTTCGAGAAATAATAATATTCCCAATGTTGACACCTGCACCCTAATAGCGTAACACACTTTCAATCACCATCTGAATCATTTGTCTGCTCAACAAAATAAATAACGCAATTAATGTTTATTTATTTATTTATATGGCACTTCAACGACTTACTCACTACGACATACATAAACAAAAATCACATACAGTTTTAGGAATTGTGAGCTCGACACTTACAGAAGTGCACAGCACTAGCACAGAAATAAATAGTAACTACAACATATCGTTAGGTAAATTACACAATATAAGATATAAACGAAAGTAAAAGTAGCATTAAAAATTAAAATGAGCAATGTTCACAAATACGATCGAAAATACAAAAACAATTTAAAAAAGCAACAAAAAGAAGGAGGATTTTATAGAACTGTAAAAATAAAAGCCATTGCTACTGTCACTGTAGCACGCAATACCGCACTGGGTACCAAAATTGTATGAAATATTCCTATCATAAACTCCAGCATCCTGTAGGAACCATCTGTACTTAGCTAAAATAGAGGACTCCTTCTCAGACAATATTGAGTGCGCTCTGAGGACGTACCCCGTGGGTATAACAAAGAAGACCCAATGCTTCAACATATAATTGGATAATAAGGTCCCTTGACCTTTTAAAATAAGTAATTACCCAGACGACGCAGGAATATGTAGATTAAAAAAAAACGAAAATGAACTGAACAACTAAAAGAATCTTCTGTAATATAACTTGACAGAACAAGAAAGTTTATTTATTTATTCGAACTTTTAGTAAACCTAAAAGGTACAAGGACTTAATGCCTTAGGCATTCTCTACCAGGCAACCAAGGGAGGTGAAGAGATTAGATGGCAGGTGCTTTGGTTGAGAGGAATAATGATCAAGTTGTATGTAAACTTATAGTTCGTGTCCTGTCATTATCTATACGGGTGATTTGTTACAGACATCTGTTGCATGGACTGGAATTATACAGAAGAGATTTCACAGGATTTTACAGGTCTTCTCAATCTGTGTAGTTCTTTCATCAAAAGACCATCTCAGACATCGATCTACATGGTCTTCATTATGATCTGACCAAGATTATGTCTGGACCTTAAAAGAGAGTGTGACCTCTGAGTATGTTTTGGCATTTCTTCTCAGACTAGTCAGTTGGGAAACACCGACCTCATCTAGTTTTAAAATATGATTGACGTGTAAAAGCGTTTGTACAAACCTATTTGTACAAACACTTTTACACGTGTATTGTGTATCTGGTGTATTGTGTGTCTTTTAGTTTGTGCCAAATAAATGTATTTTTTTTCTTTCTTTCTTTCTATTTACAAAATAAAATCATTTAAGATCAAAATAACAAAAAAAAAAAACTGTCTTTCTCGTTTATAACAGCACACATCATTCATTCGCCAGTTGTGATTCATGCCGTCACAAAGTGAGACGTGTGCACTTAACAACGTAAAAAAAAGCATCTCAGTGTTAATTTGTTTCAAAAACTGATTGGCTCATAAAATCAAATAGTTAAACGTATAACGTAGGT
The DNA here is from genome assembly GCA_945859715.1 of Apamea sordens. NCBI lineage: Eukaryota > Metazoa > Arthropoda > Insecta > Lepidoptera > Noctuidae > Apamea > Apamea sordens. The sequence goes on from OX244002.1 coordinate 9,032,221, forward strand.
ACCTAATGTTGCTCCTTATTTAATCCCAAAGCACTTAGCGCTAATCACAAACAAGGCATCTCTAAATTGCCCACACATTACAGTTTCTTGCCGCCTTTATCTTAGCGTATATTTAGAACAAAAGCTATTATTTAGTTTAGACAGTCCAGCTTCCTGAAAGCATGGCAACACTGCATATCGTGGCTCCTAATTAACTCGGACGAAATAAGCTGGGAAATGAGAAAACCTTCCCACTATAATTACACATGTAGACATGCAATGTTGAAATCTAGGTTTTATAATAAGAATATTTTATTTTATGTACTTTATTTGTAAACCAAACAGATAAAATTAAAGCTAAACTATAATAACTATATGGCAAGAACAGAATCCAGATTCCGTTTCCCTATTTTTATTCAACTAAATTAGGTAAACATTTTAATGAAGTTAATAGAAATTAATTAGTAAATGCCAAGTAGGTACATGAACAATATACTGAATGAAAGGAACGGACAAAGTTTTCTTATTTCTTGTTTGTAACAAAATCGGAATAATTCAATTCTACTAGATTTAAACCGTGCAGCACCTAATAAAATTATCTTCAAATAACTATCTTACTCTTTGGTGTGTCAAAAACAAGCAAAACAAATTCGTCAAAAAATTGTAATTTTGTAGTGGATAAAATCAGAGTGTAATTTCAGCAAATTAGTTCAGCTTTTTCTTAGAATTAATTTCCGGGAACTGCAACATTTTGCAGCAGCTGTAGCTTATATCGGGCTAATGAGGCAAAACATATCTAGCATTAGAATTGCGTTCCAAATTGCTACTGCAATACAAACTGTACCAAAACTGAGATTGATAAAAAAACGGTTGAATGCACCTAAAATGCATTTTGTACTTTAATTTTCAGTAAGAACGCAAATTATTTCTGCAAACTCGAATAATTATACAAAAACTTTTTTTTTATCCTTTTTTATCTCATAACGTTTGCAGAGCCAACATGGCTAGAGAACGCACAAGACTGGGAGGTTTGGAAGGAAAAAAGGGTGGCCTTTGCCCAGCAGTGGGATACAATAATGGCTAACAAAAAACAAACCTTTTTAAGAAAAAGCCAACCGATCTGTTCTGTAAAATATCACAGTGAGAACTTAGGTGAGGTGAGCTTGAAGTGAGCTGTCAATAGTGTCCATCCCTAGCATCGGTGAAATGATAGTTCTTTTCAAACTCACTTCACCTAAGTTGTTACGGTGAGATTTCTAAAGAATAAACCTTAAAAAATAATTACAATCTCGCCTAAGACTAAAAGCAACTTTAAACACAAAGTAATAATACAAACAACTTGTATACATAAACTGTTAACATAAAAACATAATTCGTCGAGTGGATTATAATGTCAAGAAACATTAAATTTCAATATACAAACACAAAACAATTCCTCGATCAACCTGTATCTTTCATCAACAATTAATTATTCCTGACAGCTAACATAACAATTGTAGTAATAATTCGGGTAACAAACGATTAATTGTTGGTATAACAGCTAAATTGAATGTCATTAGTTAGCGACAGTCGTTTGTGGGAAGCCTTATGCGGGAACACGTGGCATAGGCTACAACTCAGGTGAGTTCGGCGCCTTGTTTGGCCTCTATCTGCGTATTGTGCGACCCAGTTTCGGGTTTGAGATGAATTCGAACAAACACCTTGGCTGAGTGTATTGAACGGGAACTGTGAAGTTTTGGGGTCAATACTGAAAATTTTTCACTTTTTAGTTCAAGTATTTTCTGGTATTCGTTCAAAAAAAATCGCAAATTCATACTACCACGTCAGTAAACGTCACGGTTTCTATATATCGTCGTTTAACTTTTAACACCACGTAAGTAAATTTTTGGCGGTTTTGATATTTTGATGCCGTTTGCTAGAGAATCGGAAAACGCGTTGTTTTAGCCGACCAGAGACAAGCAACGTCCAATAAAAACTCATTCAAATGAAGCAAAAAGTAACAACATCGTATCCCACCAACTATGTCAAATCATGCAGTTTTTTTACTCTCCTTTTTTACGTACGTTGTGTTAAACTTAAGTGACGATATGGTTTTCTATTCATTGATTTAATAAACAATATTGTTGGCATCATTTTCGAACATGTTAGAACTTATCCAGTACCTGCTCAAATATTTGTGTAGAACCGCAAAATCTTCACTCGACCTCTCAATATCGGTTTTCCATCTGAAACCTTTAACCGAAGCGGTGCTATTAATACCTCATTCCGACGTGAAGGATTTACCCTTACAGCCCACCAATTTAATACCCATTCGCTGCTAATACCATCGACATTTCATTAGTTAAGTTCCAACTATCCTTCGTGGGTGAAATTCAACAAGTCGCTACGTTGCTACGTCGCCACGTCGTCGCGGCGTCGCCCGCTGCCACGTCGCGGCGACGTCGCTGCGTCCGCTCCACGTCTCGCAGTCGTTTGTTACACAACACTTATTGAATTTCACGCCTCAGTGTACCCGAGGTCCCTCGTGCTCAGAATTAATATTAGGTTTTTAAACGATCATTCCTCAAACATAATTGGTCGTCGAAGGCGGTACTTTGTGTAAAAGGTATAAGCTTTTGTTTCAATTTACTTAACCGTTTTGTTTGTTGGATGGCAATCGAAAAATAATAAGCGGTAGAGGCTTTTTGTGGTTGGATTCTGTTCAGGAAATGATACACTACTATACCATAGGACCTTCAAAGGCATTCCTGTACACAGACAAACAAGTACGTTATGTGATAGACACAGGCACGAGTATTTCGATTTCTGGCTAGGTATGTCAATGTTTAACAGGAAACCCGACTAAATCATGCCGTGTGTAGTCAAATAGCCTGAATATTCGATATCATGTCCGATATCATTGTGAAATGAGAAACTAGTTCACAACAGTTGTGTCAGTCGGTCTAATAAAAACGAATAAAACAATATTTTATTTTCTATTCTTATCAAATCTATTATTCAACAAACAAAGCCTTAACTCTACAGGGTCAAATTAAATTAGCTAGCGAAACTCTACAGATGTGATGTGTATCGATATTTAAACATTATAAAATAAAAAGATAGATGTATTTTTGGGGGTCAACGACCGCCGCTATTATTGATACTGATATTAGAAAATCGGTTTTCTTTTGTTGTATCGTATTAAGAAATCAATATCAATCACACCTGTGAAGTTTACTAAACAAAACTGATATTACAAGTGTTAACACTAACTTCGGTTGTTATTCCACAAAAAAGTCATCGAATTATATTATTTTTTGTTTTATCATGTATAGATATGTAGTATGTCTGTGGAGTTTCGCTAGCCCATTTAATTTGACCCTGTATAAGAACAAAGTTGGAAATATTGTAAAACAAATTCTTATTTACGAGCCTCTAGTTATGTTGTTAACACATAATTAAATTAGCAGCAATTAGGGTAACAAAAGGTCGGCAATCCGTTTTAAACGAATCATGGTCTATGTTAAATTACTGAAGGCTAAAACAAATAGAGAAGTTACTCCGACAAAATATTTGCCTGCCAAAAGTTTTTAGAGAATACCGGTAACGGAATAAAATGAAAATTTAAATCTGCCCATTTAAACTCGGATTTAGTTTGTTAAAACCATTTACAGTCACGCAGAACTTTTGTTTTGTTTATTTAAATATTTAGTCAACAATGTAAATAGCTCGTTACTCTCTGTTCATGGAATTTCGTGGATGAAATAAACTTTAAGCCGTGACCCCACTTGAAGATGATCGGTTTACGTTCTACAAAATCGAGTGGCTATTTCGGCACAGAAATATTGAATTTTGAAGCTAGAAGTATTGCTACATGCAAATTAACTCGGGAAATAGCCACTCGATTTTGTAGAACGTAAACACGTGGTTTAGCTAAAACTCATCTGGGGAGCTGAGTTTTAGCTAAACCGCTGGTATTTGCATTTTATTTTTCTATAAAATTTTAGTGATTCTATCCCTTTCATGGAGATTGGTTTCACTTTATTCGTTTATTTTTATACTGGTATGAAATATAGGTTTTCGGTTGGCAGAATTTACATTTTGCGACCATTAAAGGCATTAATTTTTACTATGGGCAACGGAGAAAATAAACACCGTATTGTGCGAAAATGAAAAATGCTCTGGACTATATTTTCCGTGAGGTTGTCTCTACAAGTAACTTATCACAATAAAACGGCTCACTGCAACGTTATATAACATTGCGGCAATTTTAACTGTATTCGTGCGAATTTTGCTCGGATAAACTTTGTAAAAACCATTCTTAAAATACAGAAGAACTGATATGAATCCTCGTCTTTCCACCACATATATAATTCCAGCAGGAACATTTTTACACGCTGAGATTGCGTGCGAGCCTTAACTCTCTTAAAAACGACTTTTACCTCGTAAAAGGTGAGAAACGACCGACGCGAAAGCTTCCTAAGTATAAAATAAATTATTCCGCCAATAATTTGATTGCACTTTTAAAGCTGACAGCGCAGTTTTACTACAAACCCACTTAGAGATTCATGTCCCTTGAACCTCTTGGAAATGCTAATTGATTTTCGTCTTAGGCGATATTTTCGCGTTAAACTTAATTAAAACGTGGTTCATGACAGCTCCTTGAGACACCCCGAGTGTATTGGAGATATTTGATGTTTTTAATGGGTTAGATTTTTCTTTAAATTACGACCTTATTGACAGATGAAGCCTGTTAACAGAGAGATGACGTGGGTAAGGGTAGCGTATTTCCGTACCCAATCCAAATAGATAAGTTGTATTGCGGACAGGATTTACGTCACATGCTGACAAAATCAGTCCAACAAATACTGACACTGACATTTGTCTATTTCGAGCGAAACGTTAGCAAAATGACCAGATAAAGGACACAATAGACCAGCGACATTCCTAATGTGTTTGTTTTACAGGGACGTGTGTCAATATGTTCAGCGGCCGACGTGACGCTGGGGTCATCGACCTGTGACGTAGCCACGTAGCCCCCTAATGATCAGTTAAACGGATAAAGGGATAAAGGCAAGCAAGCCTTTGTTAATAAGCTATCGATATTTTCCAATTACCGTCACTTTTAGTGTGTTGGTTTTAGGGGATGGAGTGATCAGGATACATGATACGGCTTTTAAAGGTGTCCCGAGGATATAATAAAACCCTCCGTTAATGTATGTAGCCTGTGTAAGCCGTAAAAAATAGTTTCCTGACTGTTGCAAACAAATAAAAAATTCGTTCGAACTGTTTTATTTGCCAAACAGTTTTCCGGTTTTCCATGGGTCGCATCATAAATCTAGGTTTTACATACTTCTACGTATAGCATACAAAAATCTGTTACAAAGTCAGATCTGTGTTTTTAGTGCAGTAAATAGTTTTTAAGCTTTTCTGAGAGTTTCTGTTCGTTTTACTCAGAGGTATTTTCGTGGAAAATCTTATTTTTACAAGCTTTTATTTTACATAACAAAACACAAAAAACCACAAAAAAAAACAAAAAAAAAAAACCACCACAAAAAAACCACCACAAAATAACCACTTATTTTTTTCTTTATTACCTGTTGTAGCTACCTATACTACATTGTAACGACTCTGTGGCCACATAATTCATTTAAAATAGTAAATCGTCACACAGTATAAATAAAGTATAAGAAAATAAACACAAAGAAATGTAAGTATCTTCCCTATAAACAACAAAATAAACAATAATACTTGAATAAACCACCCACAAATCACTTCAAGTTAACGAAACCACTTCCCCACACGTTCAATCTAAAAACCTAACGGGTCACAGCATAATAAAGCGATATAACAAACCAGGCAGTGCGTCAGTAAGCGGCGTAAGTGCAAAATATAAAAATATTCTTATTTGCATCGCGGAATGTTTCCGCACAACCTATATCAGTGGTAATGTATTCCAACGTTACTGCTCTGTGGCGCATAAAATATGTCGTCTTCTATTATCTCTGCCGTTTTGTATTTTTGCTGAGTATAAATTAACGAGGTACGTTTTCCTGTAGATAATTAGGATTTGTTAAGTATTAGCAGTTTGCTGGTTTATTCGGATTCGTTAATGCTTATTTGATTGTAGGGTCACATTCGTATTTAAAGATTTCTTCAACAGATTTTCCTGGTTGCATCTTTTGAGCAGTTGTAGGTCGTGGATTCGTACCCAGACAGGTGCTTTACTTTGTGTAAATTATTTCATCACCACTGCTCTCAAAACGGTGAAGGAAATGACATGACATCTATCAATCCGCACTGTAGGCCCGCGTGGTGGATTACGGCCCACTCTCTCTCACTGAGAGGAGGACTGTGTCCGAGCAGTGGGAATATTAAAGGCTGATTATGTATGTATCTTTTGCTATGAAGGCTACTTATGTACTCTGTTTCGCCAATTACTGAAAGATTATTTTATTAAATAAAAAAAAAGTACAATTTGATTGCGTAAGTCACTGATTGATGATTGGGGGGTATATTTGCTTTTCTTCGTAAAACTCTTTCAATTATATTGTAATCATCACAAACAATTATAAAATAAGATTCCTAAGTTAAAACGAACTTCATGAATACAATTTGCAATTACAGCGAAATCCCTTCAGCACGAGTAACCACTAGGTATTGTTACGTATTTTCATCAGTTTCTAGCTCAGTTCAAGCTTCACGAACTAATTCGACGTAAATATATACTTAAATAATATCACAAAACTTCTATCATAGTTTTGTGAATCTCTCCATTAAAATATTTATAGCAATTTCATTGTTTGTAGCAGGTAGTCTTCAGAAGATTATTTCGAAATGTGCGGTTGAATTAAAATTTTAATTTTGAGAAATATCCAGACACCAAATTGTAAGAAAGCCCAAATAAATTGTTTTTTATAAAGATCTTTTCAACATGCAGTTCATTCTGCATCTAACGTAATCCAGTTTTGTAAACTACATAATATTAAAAATTGTCTGCAAGGTTTACTTTTAATATAATTCTCCTAACGTTACATAAAACATATAAGTATAGTATCTTTGTATTCAATACTTACATGTAGTATCTGTATCTATTTTACTGTGTGTACATACTTATATAATAAAATGAATAAAATGTTTAGGCAGTAAATATATTATGTGCTTAAATAAATATTTCCAAAGATCTTATCAAATGTTCATTCTGAACCTTATACAATGTTTTCAGTATTATAAACTTCACAATAATAAAAACCGACTGTTAGACTAGGTTAACTTCCATATATCGCAAAACCTTGCAAAAATCTACCGGCAGTAAATATATTATATTATATACTTGACAACATACAGTATATTATATTATATACTTGACAATATATTTGACGACACGGTTGGCGCAGTGACTGAGTGATCGACTGCTGCGCTGCGTGTCGTGGGTTCGATTCCCGCACGGAACAAATATTTGTATTGCCTACAGGTAATTGTTCCGGGTCTGGCCGTTTGTGTATGTGAGATTAAATGTTTGTAAACGCACCCACGATACAGGAGAAATTCCTAGTGTGGGGCAACGTTTTTAAAAAAAAGAAAGAAAGAAAGAAAAGAAATATAACACAGGCACCTGAGACCACAACGTCTTGGCCCTGACTCCTAAGTATTGGCTACTGTCAGCGGAAGCAGTGGTTAAATGGTAAGGGTCCGCAATTGTACCAATTAGCTCCAGTAACTGGCCCATTGTGTAATGCCTTTGTCCAGTGCTCATTATTTGTAAGAGTGCTCCTACCGTTCTTAGAAGGACTCGGTTATTAAGTGGGCTATGTCTGAGGATGCTCTTCGGTTTGGTCATGAAGTGCCAAGTCCCCAGTACCTCGCACTCAGGCCGCACTTAATGATCTCTTGGATTCTAATCCAACAAAAGATCTATTTGCAGATGAATAGATGCAAATTTATTGGTATGTTAGAAGTACTATGAGAGGGATTCATGAAAGTGAACTTTTCTAATTTTCTATTTCCTTTATGATTTGTGTATTATGGTCTTTAATTATAATTATTGGTTTTATACCGTTTTAATTAAAGCTAATAAATAAATAAATGAAGAAAAATTTAAATACCACCATAGAAACTTTCAAAAAACGAGAAGAAATGGCGATAAACTTATATGGATTTTCATTCATTTAGATTGTTGTAGGTACCTAAGCAAAGACTTTCGTGTACTTACCCTTAAATACTTATTCTGCCAATGACACGCTAATTTAAAAAAAAAAACCACCAACGCCACTCCAAAAATGTATTAGGTGATGCATTTTTTCCAAAGGAAAAGTATTGACACATCACTAAACAACTTTGTCTACAAGCAGCATTCTCATTAGGGATGTCCTGTTCGTGAAAACCGTGCATTCATTTATTTTTCCAATTCCACTCGCCAGCAAAGCTAGTTTCCAATACATCTCTAGAGACCGCGTTAGATGATGATATTTTCTCTATTCATGTTTGCTACCTTTTAGATTTCCATTATTTTGCACTAGTGAGTTATTGGTTTGTCACCAGAATACGTTTCCTTCCTTACTTTGTTTATCTTTTCCAGTAGGTACCAGTCAAAAATAGTATAAGATATATAGGTACCTTATTATATCCATCGTTTTCGATTTTTTCGAATAAAGCTTAGTACAAAAAAAAGCAAACATTATTCCAGCCATATTATTGTCATTAAAAATTTTAATGGATCTTCAAACGAAACGTTTACGGCACCTTTCATTTAAAAATAATTAAAACAAATTTCCTGTTATTAATTTATGCCTGTTCTTGCGTAAAATCAATTTTATTTAGTCCCCAAAACTCAATTTATTGGGAAACAGACAGATGTCATAACTGTATACACCACACTAGCAACTGTGCTAGTCCGGAAACCAGAGCAAATGGAAACAGGCTAATGAAATGTCTGTCAAAACATTCGACTTCAAATTTTAATTGAAAATTGCTTTTTCAACCCTTCACACTTCACGTTGTTTAAGTTAGCTAGCGAGTTTGATCCCATTCTGCCAATTAATTTAGTACAACACACGGAATAAGTTATTGTGTTTCATTGGGCCGCTCTTGCAGCTGACGGTTAAGTAACGAAGGGTCAAAGTTTTGTTTTGAAAGTCCTTCAATAAAGGTTCTGGTTATGATCCCTAAGATAGTCCTTAACCGGTTGAATGTCTTAATTAAATAAACAATTAAAAAGCCATTATATATCCCGTGGATCCATGTTCCGGCCGAATTACGAAGGGTTAAAGACTTCAAATGTAAAATATTAAAGTACCTAAAGACGAGAGTACCTAGTCGTTCTGTGAACCTAATCCGATCGGTACCTACCTACATGAAAATGACTTCAATTCCAAATCGTTTATGCTCGTTTGATATTCCCAATTGAATATTCGGGACTTTTATTAAAATACTTTGTGAGAACGGAGATAATACCGCCTCTAGCATATTGAGTCAATGAAATCTTTCTAAATATGGTTTTGTGAAATCCCAAATACGAGAATTCTCAACCGTTCAATGTCGATTATACAACCTGTGAAAGTATTTGCGTACTTAATTCGAAAAATATTGCCTAAACTTAGGAAGAGATTGCCGGTAATGGCCTCCCTACCCTTAATAAGTTACTGCCATAAGTTATTCCGCCTTTATTAATGATGCAAACAGAACAACGGTAAAAACCAAGAATATAATCAAAGGGCAAAAAGTAAAACCAAGACGAACGAATAGGAAACCTTAAAGGAAATGAAAATTTTCTCCCTGCTGAGAAAACTTAGGGAGTGCAGACAAGAAACCGTGAAAAACCACTAGGAATCCAGCTAATGGAGTTATCTGGCGAGCTCAGGCGTATTAAAGAAAGAGCAAATTAAAGAGGAGGAACCAAATGAATAATTGTCTGCTTGTTAAAATATTTTCCGTCGTTTTCTTTTAACTGAAAACGCTAGTTAGTTGGGCGGGGGTTTTGTGAGAAAATGTTCATTGAATCCTTGAATACTTTTTACGAAACAATTTGATTTAAGTAGGAGCTCGTGTTTGTGCTGAATACACAAAATAAATCTATCTTTCATGAATCATGAGCTGCGGAAATTGGAAGGTACTTTTACAAAAAAAAAACCGTTCTCTAGAAATAAATACGTTGAACGATGAGTGTTATTTCGAGAACGCCGATACTGGCTGAGCCGTTCTCTACACTGCTGTATAGTAAGTTGGTGTGCCTACCTACTGCCAACGTGGGAACATTGGAGTGGCGTGTTCAAACGATGGGTGACGCGTGACTAAGGACCGCTGCTCACCCCTCACGGGATCGGGTTACTTGCTCTGTTTTTATATATTTTTTGTTCATATAACACACTTTTTTGTTGTGCCTATAGAGGCACCCCTCTATAGGCACAACAAAAAAGTGTGTCATATATCTAACCTTTTTTTTTTGTAAAATATTGAGCTCTTTGTATGCTTTTCAGCGAGTGTTTCTGTTATGGGTAGATGTTTAGCACCTACGTGCTTTATGTAAGAAAGGATACGGAAAGTGTCTCTAAGAATTTTGTTTCAATCGGAAATTCGCAATACAGAAGAAGTACATAGATGCCTAAATGGAGGATCATGAAACGATCCTAACATGTTATTATATAAAAAGTTGCTGATGAAGACAGTTTCTGAAACGTTGTTGCAATTTCGTAATATACTAACAACAGCAATGCCATTCATTTTGACAATTCCACAACATTCATTGCGTTATTTACGTTGTCGAGCAGTTGAATTCTTCTAACTAATGAAGCAAAGGATAAGTAATTCAAAATAGAATGTACAACGCATTTGGGGTGCTGAAATCTATCTATTTGCGTTACGCTTCCCGATTTTTTTATAAACATAAACTAGCATTAGCATTTATTTCATTTAGGTAAACCATTTACAGGCACTTTTGAATGGTCTGAATGGAATGGTCAAAGAGTCGGTCAGTTAGGCAGAAAGTGGAAGCTAGTTACCTAATCGTAGACCTCTATGGAGAAGAACGGGCAAGAAACCATACTACTATAACTTTTGTTTTGAATTCAAAAACTTACTCCATACTCGTACCACGGTAAAGAAAAAAGAAAGAGAAATATTATATTCTGCACAAACAAAACGCACAATTAAAAATAATAAAAGACATAAGATACACATAGTCAAAAGACTCGTACTCAAGCATAACAAATGTTGACACTTTTGTCTATTGCTTGATGTCAAATTAATGCTTGATGGCAAAAGTAATTATGCTTGATGTGTTCATAAATTATGATGAAAACTCAATCAATCATTTTACTCAGTACACTTATAACACAGAGTAATATTCACCATGCCTATCCGCGGTGGAGAGCAAAGGGGCGATGCCCTCGCAAAGTTGAAAGTAAATAAGTAAATAACTGTTTGATCTCGATGTTCGTGTTGCTGATATTTTATCGCTAAGTCGACTCCTTAGCACGACAATTTATTTATTTTTGTTCCTTTACTCATATTTGGGACCGGAGATTTATTATTATTATTTTCTAAGTAAGTATGTTATTTTATTAGGTCGCTAGGGGCGTGTGGCTAAATAATAATAACCGCACGGGTCGATAGATCAGGTTAAGCTACGCTTGCCGCGGTTGGTCCGTGGATGGATGACCATCTTTACATACCGAGACCCCTCCGTGCCTCGGAAAGCATGTTAAGCCGTTGGTCCCGGCCGTCATTCGTGGATCTTCGACAGTTGTTACAGGTCGTCAGAAGCCCGAAAGTCTGACAGCCAGTCTTACCAAGGGGTTTCGTATTACCCAGTAACCGGGTTTTGGAGGTCAGATAGGCTCCATATAAAATACTGGTACTCAGCTGCATCCGGTTAGACCGATCCCAACATCGTTGGGAAAAGGCTAGGCAGATGATCAGGTATGGTATTTTAATTTATATGTTTTTAATAGGGTAATAATTGCACTATGAAAATAGCTTTTACTACTACAGCATAAAAGCGCTGTTAATGTCCAATTGCTACCATTGATGTACAGTACAAAACATTGTGTCTTGTACGGACAAGAAACAGTGTTTGGGTATATTAACAAACTATGTTCATTGGGATATCAACTCGTAATAAGAGAAAAAGATTAATAAACCAAAATATTCAACTACTAGGTGCGCATTCACCCACATAAGTTTTGATTCCGTGAGAATATCGAGATAAAAAACATCCTATATGTTAATCCTAGTTAGCCATCTGTGTGCCAAATTTCATCCAAATCCGATTAGTAGTTTTCGCGTGAAAGGGTAACAAACATCCATCCATCCATCCAGACAAACTTTCACGTTTTTAATATTAGTAGGATAATAATCACCCAAATAATTTGGCAATGTCAATGACCGTTATGTTCCTAAAGTTGTAATAAATGGAGTATAGTTAGATAAAGCTTTATATTCATGTTTAATTCTTACTTTAAGTTCAAAGTTATTTAATAAGAGTGTATTTATATCCCTTGTGCCAGTTCTATTCGTTTGTAATGGTGACGTGACAGCGACTGACGTTGATGAACACGCTACGGCGTGCCAAAAGGGTCATAGACACAATACTAGAACTTATCTTACACAACGTTCCAAATTATAGTTACTATTATTTCTATTTCTGTGTAGGGCACATGAGAACGTAGAAAAAGAACAATTTTTTTTACTAAGTACGACATTATTAGAAACCTTAACTTTAAACACGTTTGTTTTGCCTTCCCAAGTTTAAAATCAAACTCAAACTATTTATTTCAAATAAACCAATTACAGGCACTTTTGAATTGTCAAGGTCGGTCAGTCAAAAAGATGAAGCTAGTTGTCCATTCCAAAGCGTAGTAGGTACCTATGGAGAAGAACGGGCAAGAAACTCCATGGACACTCTTTTAAATCATAATAATATTGCTACAAAGTATTGGTTACATCATTCATGTTCAAAATTATGTACGTGAGAACGATGCAGAACGTTAAAAGCGTCAGTAATGAAAAGATTAAAAAAAAACAATTCAAATATTAAATTAAATCATAATAAGCCATGGCAGCAAAGAGTTGACCAGTCCCTACTGACGGCGCCCGTTCACGAACATGACGCATAGATTCAGCTCAACCATTTTGAAGGGAGCTAAATGATTCAAATAAATGTAGGTATGTATAAATGATAAAAATAGTCAATTAGCACTCTTCTGTAACATTTTTTTAAATATAATACGTAGACCAGTAATTAACTACTGCTGAACAGATTTCCTAAACAGATGCAATCTATTTTCAACCAACACAACCACAGTGCTTGTTCTACTGGTACGCGCAGCGGTGACGTGAACACGACCACGACTGACTTTGATGAACACGCTCCGGCGTTAAACTCAAACTCAAATCATTTAATTCAACTAAACCAATTACAGGTACTTTTGAATTGTCAAAGGGTCGGTCAGTCAGAAAGATGAAGCTAGTTGCCCATTCCAAAGCGTAGGTACCTATGGAGAAGAACGGGCAAGAAACTCCATGGACACTCTTTTAAATCATAAAATTGTTACAAAATATTTGATTACATCATTTGTGTTGAAATTAACCATGTGAGAACGATGTAGAAATACGTGCACGTTAAAAGCGTCCGTTATAAAAAAAACAAAAACAATTCAGAAATTAAAATAAGCCGAGGCAGCTAAGAGATGACCAGTCCCTACTGGCGGCGCCCGTTCACGAACATGACGTATGGATCAGCACCATTCAGCTCAACCATTTTGGAGGGAACTTAATGATCCAACACACACGCCACCACCAGCGAGACATTTGAGTGAGCATGACATACTCACAGCTGCCAGGGCACATTCAAGTCAATGAAAGACGTACCCAGTAAATGGTAGCTTTATAGAAAGTACATAGTGCTCACACGTGTGCTATGCAATTATACAATTCTAAACAATTGAGTTTATACAATGCAAAGATCAGATGTTACAAGGGGGTCTAATTACAGCCTACGCACACCTATGTAATAAACTAAAAATGATACGACAATAGAAAAAGCATTTGTTTACTTTCCATTGATTCATTACTATCTTGCTCTCATCACAATTTATTTTTTATATATATTATATCGTTTAGATATATGTTATATTAACCTAGGTAGGTAGTCAACCCCTTCCAAGCCACATTATCTTGCATCCATCGTTTTTTGGTAATTCCCTTACCCGAACCATCGACAATAATTCTCAAAATTTTCCATAAGACATTTTCCTTATACTTTCGCAACACATGCCCACACCATGACAACCCGTTTCCTTTCATTTTTGGTACGAAAACTCAGGCGACAAATGGAAACCACAATACGAGCTTCAATAGTACGCGCAATGGTGACGTGACAACGACTGATTTTGAGGAACACTCTGCGGCGTGTCAAGGGGGCCTACGCACACCCATGCCTTAAACTAATATTGCCTAACCGGTAAAAAAACTAACTAAAAGGGATGCGGATAAATAAATACATCTAAGTACTGTTTAGTTTCCATTGATTGTTGGAAAAAATAACTAAGGCGACAAAAGAAAACTACAATGCGAGTTTCAATAGTATGTACGTACGCGCAATGGTGACGTGACAGCGACTGACTTTGATGAACACGCTGCGGCGTGCCAAGGGGGCCTAATTACAGCCGTCGCTACACCCCGCAATGTTTTCAAGACCGATGCTACACCGCTCATTTATTTGTACTTCACTCTCATGTGTGTGTTGGTAGATAGGTATCGCTTTAATGTGGTAGGGGCTTGGAATTATACGGATAGGTATGTTAATGTATGTGCCTGAATTGAGTGAAATAATTCTCTGAACAATTTTTGGGCTTTCTAAGTACGAAACTGACGTAATAACGAAGAAAAAGTAACTGAGAGCAAAATAAAGAATGTGAACCAGATATGGTTCACATTCTTTATTTTGGTGAAGAGCAAGATATTGCTCTTCACCAAAACATGTCTGAAGACACGGTCAGTTACAGTACATGAATAGTAAAAGAAAGACTCAAAACATATACCTGTCTGCAACCATCAATCAATTAGCCAAGCGTGGATATTATGGCAATTTAATGTTTGTCTATAGAAAGTGTACACCATCATCATTCTTCTGCTCTTATCCCAATTTATTTGGGGTCGGCGCAACATGTCTTTTTCTTCCATATTCTATTAGTCGTCATCATTCACACAGTCCATCCATCGTTTCTTTGGTATTTCCCTACTCTTATAGCCATCGACCTTCATACTCAAAACTTTTCTGACGACAATTCCCTTATTCCTCCATATCACATGCCCATAGCTTGACAACCAATTCCCACACAACTTTTTAGTTAGAAGAAGAAATACATCAGACTTTATAATTATAATGAAGAATTCAAGAAGGGTTTACATTTAATCTCAAGCAATCTCCGAATTCGCACCTAAATGAGACCATCTAAGATTACACAGACTGCACCAAAACACAGACATTCAGGGAAATAATAGAACAGCAGCGAAATGTACACAGTACATCGCAAACTACTAGTTTCAACATTTCAATGCATGCATTTCAAATGTGTTTATCCTTCCAGTGTACAGAGCTGACGTAATATTACCTAATGTTTATTTTGACATAAATTGAAATTCAAATAACAATGCATCATAATGAATCATGTTTTTTGTACAGGCTTTTGTCTTTTTTATTTCTCCTTTGTTCATCTTATGCCATAAGTTTTGAATAGTATTTTCTACCGAGAGAAGGCACGCCTCTTGTAACACAGAAAATAATATTAAATGAAATTGTTTATTGTATAAATAGGATAGCGCAATCACTGTTACACGACATATTAAAAAAAGATAAAAAAAATAACTTAAATGGTTTGGACATTTCCTATTTCACTACCCCTGAGAAAAAATGGCGAAAAAAAAATCAGGTGTCAAAGTTTCTTTAAAAAATTAAAGACATAATCTTGGTCAGACTAAGTGAAGACCATGTAGATCCGTGTCTGAAATATTCTTGAGGAAAGAACCACACAAATTTGAGACACACAGGTTATCCACCCAGCACAGTATTTCAGGACTTCACACCATTTGTCACCTCTTTCGTAAGCAATAAAGTTTATTTATCATTTCTTCTAGGCGCAGCTATTATCCATACTTAAATTTTCAGCTTGACCAGTATCCTAGTGTTTGGCTTCCAATCTTGCCTGAATTATTTGTATGGCCTATAGAGAAGTTTTGCTGACTTCTTTACGAGTAATTACATGTCGTCTAGAAAGTTTTGATCATGAATTTGGAAGGCTAATGAAACGAAATATAGATTGTGTGAAAGTTTAAATGGCTAGAACGGGCGCGGGCGTGTATATATTGAGTTTATGTCTGATAGAGAAGAAGGCATGCATGAGAACCGCAGGGGTTTGATGATTGTTTGTGCATGCAGGATCTGTGTTTGCAAAAGCATCCATTATGCATAGAGTAAATAGCTTCTTGGAAAACAACAAGACAGCAATCTGTAATGTAAACTGCACAAAATCTAAACACGAACATAACTTTAGTCGGAAATACAAAGTTTACAATATTTCCATCAGCAACAAACTGCTTTCTGCAACAACTTACAGAGTTAAGTTTCCAAGGTGTTTTAAATGCAAAATATCTTCCACATGCGAGCAACAACGTCACAAGTTACATTTAACATTTTGACGGGTCATTTGGCGCCCGTCCGTGTACCAACCGGTACACGAAATATAACCAACCTTCACAAAATATTTTCTACAAACTTATCTTCCGTGAAAAGTTTTAAAGCTCATATTATACTGAAGTTGAGTTCGATTTTGTTTAGCGTTAAAGTAAGGTTACTTTTATTATGTCAAGTATCAAAAACTGCACCATTTAGTAAAAGAAAATGGAATATCTGGAACAGTCTACCGGTTTTTTTGGGGGTTTGGTGTCAAAGGGATCCAATCATTCCCGGACCGGCTGGAACCGTCGAGTATCTTACTATTGTTCGACCGGCACCATTGCCAGGGGCGTCAATTATTCACGAAATTGCGTACATACGCAAACACGACTAATGATTTTTAAACGAAGTACCTAAAAAACAAAAACATACTCACGTCCACCCTTTTTAAAAATCGGAACGTTCGACATCCAATACTCGTTCACCCTTTCGCAGTGATAAATAGGTTCCTCATAAATTATATTTATTAAATTCGTAAACGTAATGGCGTCGGTTGTCACCCGCTGATGAATGGCCTCATCAGTCCTAAGGAATACCGTTTCCCGAGTACTAAATTCGTATCAATCATTCTCACGCATCGCTCCCTATGTAAATACGAGTTTTATGCGGCGACACGAAGCATTTCACTCGTAATATGCGTAAATGTGCGTAAATGTGCTCCTGAGGGACTCAAATGTAAGTGCTGTGTTGTTCGGAACCTTCCATGCGCTAATATGTTGAAAAATATACGTCATCGTGTGTCAATACTAAATTATGTATAGCCCTTTTTGCAAGGTAAGTGGTCTAAATATAAACGTTGTCAATATGCTGTTAACAGTAAAGTGTGCTATCACTGCCAGCATTATTTATATGTTGGATTATTTAGGTCTGTTGTTTTCAACATTTTTATCTCGAGCATAAAAGTAACCTAACCGACCCATTTTTATAGATCCAAGCAACTTTTTATGATCTACAATCCAAGCACAGCCTAGTTTGGCATTTCACTTTGTATTTGAAAATAAATAAAACCTTAAAAATTCGCAAAAAAATATTTTCCTATTTTAGTGCTTTGGATAATAAAAATCGATTTTAAGACAAGATAAAAAAAATACTTATGTAGCACAATCTTCTCATCCCTTCAAGAACTCTACTAAACTTTTGAAATAATAGGAAAATTAGGAATTACATTACAAACGTTAGTAACAGGAAACCCTATAACGTTTGTACACATTTACAACAACAATTCCCTCCAGCCAGTCATCTGCAGCTACATTTACCGCCCATTTGCGATCCAAAGAGGTTTTTGTAAAGAGTTCGACGACAGCCAGATAAGAAACTACTAGTTTTATAGTACAGCGCAATTTTAGCTAGAATATCTTGTAAGCTCGGCAAAACTCCTAAGAGGTAAGAAAATGGAGAGATAAAAGGTATGTGGGCTCGCTTAACAAATTAGGACTGTGTTTTGTTCGGCAAAATAACTAGAAATCAGCTGGTCAAGAAAACTGTTAAGATAATTACACTGAAAGCCTCACGACGTATGTACGTTCTTGGGGATACCCGAGAACTACAGTACGCTCTGTATTACGATAGTTATATACGCCTTGTACCAGAAATGTATAGTCTAAAAGGGTGTGGTAAACAGAGCAACTTACTTTCTCCATGTTTCCAACTTCGTAAACGCAAAATATAAACTGTCCCCTATTAAATCTTAAAACATCATATTTTAGGAAAAACATATTTTGGGAACAAAGGATAAACTGTGCGTGTTCTACATACGCAACGTTTGAAACTTTATAGACGTTTAACGACTTTATTTGTTTAAGTACAGATCCTAAGTAAACTTATATTATGTTGAAAACAAAAACAAAGTATAGCCTGGAGCAAGTAACCTAGGTACTATGTAAATGAACAAACTGTATGTAATTGAAAAACTCGGATTTCTAAAAGATATTAAGTGTAAACCTACATCTACAGTAGGTCAGTGTGACTCTTTGATTTGAGATACAAGTAGGTACCTCAGACAATGTTGAATCTGTCACATATTATGGGTACGTAACAATGGATATCCCGACTGTCAGGTCTTGTCAGAAAGTATAAGCAAAGAATATGAAATAAGCATCTTAAATTATAACCTAAAACAATATTGATACAGTTCATCACATATCAACTTGCCCAATGGAATCAACCTCGAATTACCGAGTTTCGTCATGACTTCGACAGGCACTTTACTTATTGCATTCAAGGCGGGCATTTTAGTTATTGTATTTAATTTCATCACCACTGCTTTCAAAACGGTGAACGAAAACATCGTGAGGAAACCGGCATGTTCTAGAACCAAAAATTCAAAGACATCTCGCACTGGGCCCGCGTGATAGATTATGACCCTCCCTTCCCCCCCCCCCCCCCTCTCACACAGAGGAGGCCTGTGTCCCACCGTTATGCAATTTAGGCCATAAAATACAGTTTATCCGATAACCTAAAAGAATATGGATAAACACCACACATTTGGCAGTAACGTCGGCTGGTCGATTGTATTGTCGATAATCTTTGATTGGTACAACTTTGGTATCATTTAATCTCCCTACTACATACAGGGTGATTGGTAACTCGACGTGTTGCTTCCAAGGCGTGATAGTGTGACCTATTTGCAACAATTAAGCACCCCATAAAGCCTGGGCGAAAATTCATGGAATCCGAGAAAAACCGATTTTTTTCATGTTTTTTTTTAAATTTCCCAGAATTCGTCACTAAATATCACTTATCTCTAAATTCTCTAATTGAGTGGCTTTCATAGCTATTTCATTGGCTACCTAATACTTTAACACACCTATTGATGTAACCAAATTTTCTAAAATAAAGTAAGAATGCAGTTTATTAACTATTTTCAAAAAACATCTACGTATACCAACTTTGACACCAGTTATCTCAAAATTTTACTAAAACACTAAACGTACAAATTACGGGGAAGAAATCTTTATTAAATCAGCTATGCAGCGAGGTACAAAAGTTTCATAAATGTTTAAAGTTGCCGATGAAACAGTCGATAATGTTGGCAAAGGTCGAATTTGCAAATTGTTGAAATATTTTAAAATGATGTGATACTCGAATTAATTAACTAGTTTATGTTATCCCTTTACCTACTCACCACCCAGCAATCGTTCCTACGTCATGAAGCTAGATCGTTGCAACCAGGTGGCAAGCTGATACGTCACTTTCGAGTGGTTAGTATTACTCGTAGTTGATGAGCTAATCACTGATCACTTGTCGCTTGGTTCGCGTGTGGTTAAGCTGCTGTGCACGTGAAACTCTTAATACTATAATAAACATAAACTTAAATTTTGAGATAACTGGTGTCAAAGTTCGTGTACGTAGATATTTTTTGAAAATAATAATAGTAGTTAATAATAATAGTTAATAAACTTCTTTCTTACTTTAACTTATAACTGTTTGATATTTTAGACAATTTGATTACATCAATAGGTGTGTTAAAGTATTAGGTAGCCAATGGAATAGCGATGAAAGTCAATCAATTAGAGAATTTAGAGATAAGTGATATTTAGTGACGAATTCTGGGAAAATTTAAAAAATAACATCAAAATCGGTTTTTCACGGATTCCATGAATTTTCGCCTATGCTTTATCCCCCATAAAGCATAGGCAAAAATTTGCAACAATTAAGCACCCCTGCTTAATTGTTGCAAATGGTCCCATTATCACGCCCTGGAAGGAACACGTCGAATAACCAGTAGGGTGACTGGTTATTCGACGTGTTCCTTCCAGGGCGTGATAATGGGACTATAGTACTTTCTAGAGAAACGGCTCTTTTTAATAGTACGCACGAACACTCAATGAAAACATCTTTCCCAAAGCACGCAGACACAAAGTCAAGTTAATTTAAACAAAACAATGCAAACGCAATCCACCTAACCACAACATGTTCTTTAATAAAGCTCTTTAATATAAGTTATACCAGTTAAGTAGATGTCCACGTCTCAGGAGTCGGGTCACGTCCCCTTCGTATCTTGCCGAGTATATCCGATGCTAACTGAATATTTGGTACACAGCTTGAAATGTACCACGTTTTATTATATGGCCAAACGTGAGCCGCTTTATTTACTTATTATATTATGTCAGTGTTGTTTATGTGGAGTTATATGAGAACCTATTGCGATCCCGGGCGTTTTCAACGGAGCTTATCAACTGAGCCGTGTAATTTTGACACTATGTGTGGTCATATAAAATAATGTTAGTGTTTTATACTGTATATTTTACTGTCTATTTAGTACTGGGTTATTAAATTTGGGGCCGGATTTTCAATCTGGGTATACGATTTAGTTTATAGCTTAGACGCAAACTAGTTTAAAAAGGGTTTCAGTAAAATGTTTATTTTCAAATCTGTTTTGGTCATAATGGAATGAATTTCATTATGTTTTTAAATCTTTAGGTCCCAGGCTCTCACTGTTATAGTCTTCTATATTTAGATGTTGTTCCTGCTGCTAAAAAGTCGTTATTTTTTGTGTTTTCCAGATAAATATTTTCTTATAACTTGCAAAAGACATTTTCAAATATACACATTTAAAGACCCTAGAGACTTCAAAATATTTATTTTAAAATCTGTTTTTTAACCTGATGGTATGAACTTATACGCCCCTACTGCTAAAGAGTCGTCCCTTTTTTGTGTTTTTCAAATAAACACATTTAAAGACCCTAGGGACTTCAAAGGGTAAAGCTACCCATTTCTGTTATTGTCTGAAACTACATACTTTAGATATCTGTATTAAAAAATAGCTCAAGTTTGTCTAAGTAGGTTTTAGAACTATAAAAATACAATACAAGCCAAGTCTATCTAAATCTCTGAGAATATCTTTTGCTACGAATATCTTTATGTAAAGATAAAGAAAGCATCCAAGTTTTCTCGAGGCACGGTTATAAAAACACAGTTAAAAAGAACTCATAGAGCAAAGCTAGTGAGCGTTAAACTATGTTATCTAGTTTAAAACCCCTGGGTGTTTACGTTTCAGATTTACCTTGGAGCTACTGTGGAGTTTAAAGTTTAATTTATGCTATAGAAGGTATGTTACTAAGATTATATTAAAGCAGTTTAAGTTTTTCATAAGGAGGTTATTAAGGTGCTGGCCTAGTGTGTTGTAAACTTATAATACTGTTATTACAAGTATTAACAAATATGTAGAACTAAATAGTACATAATTGCTAGCAATAACTAAGTTTGTAACTGTTAATGGAATGTTGAATAATAAATAACAATACAAAGTCAAAAGTAATGAACAAATGGAAAATACGTAAAAAGATTTTATGCGTTTTGAAGATAAATACGTACTTTATACGAATGATTAACTAGTTCATAGATATTTAAGTATGTGATTGTTGAGTTTCCTATATACGTAGGTCAGTCTGCTGCACTGTTTCCAGAACATCCCGAACAATACAATATTGGTTATAACCAACAATATGACGTGGACCGTAGCAAACAAAAATTGCTATCGCATTACAAATCGGACAGGTTCCACAAAAACGAAACCACTGCGTTTCTAGCCTAAAAATCAAACCAAATGATCAGAAAATATCATAAAATACATTCACAACAATATCTGCGGAACAATATTTTTATTTCTAAAATTTTCAAAACTCTGCATACAAATTAATATCTATGATAATAAAAAGCAAGCCCTCGATACACCTGTCATTTTTCATGCCTTTGAATTCGATGAACGTAACAATTTTCAAACAGAAAAGGTTTTAAAATAAAATATTTCATGTGAACTGGTAGGTATATAAAAGGGACCTTGCCTATACTTTTTCATTAAACTTCAAAGGGACCGATCCCTATATTCAATGTACTTATATGAAACCGTCCATTTATGCTTGGAAATTAATTCTGGTATATAATAATAATAAACATATTTCGTATTTCAATTTGAAGGTGCTAGGTAATAAATCTTTTATGTACAAATATGAGGTAGATATTGGTGATTGATGACATACCTTTTTTGACAGATTCATAGGTGATTGAGTCGTAGAGAGACTTACTCGTAAGTACGACAACCTACGATAATATTATTTACGGCTGAAAGATTGTTTAACTAGGCAAACAAACTCAGAGGTCATGGTCTCTTTTTAACGTCCAAACGTTATATTATTAGAATTAGAAAGCAATGGCTCTTTCTTCAAATGGTCTTTCCAGACATGGGTCTGGAAGGGCCTTTTGAAGAAAGAGCCATTGCAGCTTTGAGTTGACCTGTCCCGACAGGCGGCATGCATGCATTCAAAATCAAAATCAGAAGTCATTTATTCAAATTAGGCTGAGAATCAGCACTTTTCGAACGTCAAAATTACAAAAGACAATCCCCCAAAAACGCCCGCCCTTCACCACTTCCTAGTGCTATCGCTGGGAAGAAGAAGTGGCGCAACAAACTCCCCAGCAGCACAGCTGTCTGTTCAGTTATAAAATACTTGATACTATACAATACTAGGCGTTAAGTAATTAACATGGCAAGGCACATAACATAAAATTAAATTACTTGCAATATGTCAGCTAGCCACGCCAATATACCAACAAATATAAAAACTATACGTACTCAAGCTGAAAAATAATGAATTAAAATGTAAATAAAAACTTACTACCTAAATAAAAGGCTCCAGGCATAAAGGGCGTGACAGCTTACATATTTATGCATAGCTGGGTTCTGGTCACATAGCTGTCACTTGAAGTCACAGATTTCGTTATCGTGTAGCTCAAACCTATTTTAGGGATTTTATTTTAACGACCCGTCAGACAACGCTACCAGATCTGCAGTAGTTGAATATTTTGCCAAGTTACCCCTAATAGAAGAAACAAAGGCTCTAGGTATTTATGTCCATACATTAATCGTCACTATCAACACCCAGCGATGATGTAGTGTATTCATAGCCGAGTCTAAGCACGTCTGTACATTCTTTATCCCTGTCGTTTCCCACGTATTATGGGGGTAAGTCCGTTTCCTGCTTATAAGTATACGTTACATTGTAGATATATTTTAGTTCGGTGTAACTGCGGCTTTACTCACTTGAAGGCCAGATTGTTATAGGCTAACGTTACTTAGCACGAGCTTTGGCTTATATATACAGGAAAAAAAAAACGAGTCTAGCAGTGGAACACGCCGGTTGCCAAAGACGGAAGACCAGGTTTTGGCACAACTCTGTAACCATCTTACCGTGAAAACTTAGGTGAAGTGAGCGTGGAGTGAGCTGTCATTCCAACTAATGCTAGGGATTGACACTATTGACAGCTCACTCTAAGGTCACTTCACCGAACTTTTCTCGGTGAGATTTTTACAGAATCGATCGGCTGTGTTATTGCACCTAAAGCTAGGGATTGATACCATTGACAACTCACTTAAAGCTCACGTCACCCAAGTTTTCAGGGTGAGATTTTTACAGAATAGGCTGTAAGCTATTGATGGACTCTGTAAATGATGATATGGTTAGAAAGGGAGTAACTACCGAAATGACGACTAATAGAGACCCCAAATAAATTGGTATAAGGGGAGGAGAATGATGAATGGCTGTAAACTAACTGATATTAGTATGTAAAGACGCCAGCACATCAAGCTACTACAATCTGTCAAATTTATTTAATAGATTTTCAACTTTATCGCTAAAGCATTAAAGTTCAAGGTTGAATGGGAAAATTTGACGGTTTCGCGTAGCTTGATGCGCTGGAGTCTGTACAGAACGTTTGCCTCTGCTTTCCCTTTGTTGCTTACCTGCATACGTCTATTACACATGTAAATCACAAACCATTATGTATATAATGAACTGATTGAATTTAACATTTGCTTCCGTGCCCCGAAGGAGCGTTATCGCGTAGGTGAGAATATTAATTTGCCATCACCATTCATGTATGCTTGCCTATTAATTTTATACAAGAAAACAGGTATGTACACGTAAAGTTTATTGAATTACCGCCTACCGAGTGTTTGTACTGACAGAGGATTTATTAGGGTAAGGTTCCTCTAGCTATAGGTTCCTCGATGTAATTTGGTCCATAGTAAAAATATATAGATTTATATGATACACCACAGACATCCATGACGAAAGCAAGGAAATAAGCAGTAGCTTTGATTGTAAATATATGTATGGATATTTTAATTTTCACTGTTCGCAGTTTTTACTCTAACTATACCGTTGACTATGTTTTGTTTTTCGTGTCATAGCTTTCGTAGCGCTACGCGGGTGTGACATAGGATTCGTAGCGCTACGCGAGTGTAACATAGGATTCGTAGCGCTACGCGGGTGTGACATAGGATTCGTAGCGGTATGCGAAGAAATATTTCGTAGCAGCTTAGTCTTACAACAACCTGTCATGCTGATTAATGTTTTTAATAAGTAATTGCATTTCACCATAATAACTTTAATAATTATCCATCCCTTGCTAAATGTGAGAACAGGAACATCTTATTCACAACCGTAGAAACATTACAAAACATTATTAGAAAACACTATTTTTTATTTTTACATTTGTATGACAGACCTGTTGCCTTACAGTATGTTTTGTATGTTTTTAGGAAGCCCTATAAATAGATTTAACACGTGTTCGTATGAGATTACTGCGTAGGATGTAATCGATTAAGCTGCCCATTAGAAAACGTTATGATAGAAATCAATGTCTATCATTCAGTTATCAAGACCAATATAATTTCATGATAACATACTTACTATCAGTCCATTGACAATGGCGCGTAATAAAAAGACTATCACCATTTATACCAATACTAGCGACCCGCCCTTTATAGATATAGATTACATGTCTAAGCTAACTAGCCTGTATTGTCCCATTGCAGAGCATTGGTGGGAGTCAAGTTCGTCCCGTCATCTTCGTCTCGGCCTGCCGCGATGACGTCGTGGGACGTTTAGTGGGACCAAATGGTGGTTCTCTTAGCCCATTTGTCATCTAACATGCGGCAGACATGTCCAGTCCAGTTCCACTAAAGCTTAGCGGCTTTCTGCGTGACGTCCGTTCGGTTTTGGCGCGCAGTGTTGTTCCTTACACGGTACGAAATTCGTCCCCCCAAGATACTGCGCTCCATGGCTCGCTGGCAAACCTCGGGCTTGGTTACAATCAATCAAAGCTACACGTCAGACCACAAATATTCAGCCCAAGCCAGAAGTAACAGGTGGCCTTAAACTACTTATCATTATTTACACTACATAGTAACATAACATCGACAGCAAAAGCTGACTACTTTGTTTTCTTCAACAGTATTTACCCAAAATTATTTATACGTAAAATAAACAACTCTAAGTAAATACTGTACTGTATACTGTTATATAGTATATGGGAACTGTATACGTTATCTGGAATATGTACGTTCTAAGACAGCTGTCAAAAAAAGGTTTACATAATGGACAGGGTATAACTTAGAAACAACAAACATCGGACCTGTTAAATAACGGGAGAAGTTCTTAAGTTCCTAAAACCAGGCTTTAACCAAGATAATATGGCGATTATCGTTCCATCGCTTGCGGAATATAAGAAAAGACACACGAATAAAATAACCATTATACGTGACAAAAGTCAACAACATTACCTACGGTCAACGATAACGATATCTAAACAACGGAACCACCATAACTAAGATATAACAACATACACTTGACTTGCAAACCGCGAACTGTCACTACTGACCTTCTAAGTTACATCGTTACATAAAAACTCCATATGTAACACAGGTTGCGTGTAACTGTACGTAATATCTGGGTGATATAAGTGGCTGTTCCGCGTCACAGAATAGATAGCTACAGAAGTTGGGGACACCGGAAAACGAGCGAAAATTCACGCGCACATAGACAAGCGGCTTCTTACTGGAAGTGAAAGAAAAGAAAGGAAGAACAATACGTTTACATAATCAGCCTATAATGTTCCCACTGCTGGGACACAGGACTCCTCTCGGTGAGAGAGAGTGGGCCGTAATCTACCACGCGGGCCCAGTGTGGGTTGAAAGATGGCACATGTCTTCGAATTTTTGGTTCTAGAACATTCCTCACGATGTTATCCTTCACCGTTTTGAGAGCAGTGGTGATGATATAATTTACACAAAGTAAAGCACCTGACTGGGTTAGAACCTACGACCTGCAGCTCGTAAGTCGCGGCCATTACCGCATGGGCAGCACTGCTCGCGGGCCACCACTGCTCACAGCAACAATAGGTTTATTTATCAAAAAACACGTGTATACAAAACGATAAGTTAACTCGAATAATAAAGAAAAAATCGATCAATAATCTCGAGCACAGAAAAGAAATAGTCAACAGCTGCCCGTCATGACTATGACAAGAAGGCTTCCACTCAGTATGATGCTGTGCTATGGAGGACCTACAGCACAGCGCTGATTTTCAGTGGTCACCCAAAAATGAGACGCACACTCGTGATTATCATTTGCATAAGATTGCAGATCGTAAGTACACGTCTATGTTTGCGTGAGCCTGTTTTGGCTCGTTTCATTGAGGAAGCCTTCTGCACATTTCTTTTTTTTTGTCATTCTGTGAACTCCCACGCTATTCCACGAACTCCCCGCCGTTCCGTGGATTCCCCCTGTTCCTCTAATGGCGCACGCTGAATGACGAAAACGCGGCGTTTATGATAATCGCCGTATTTCACGACCGCATAAAACCGAGCGGTGGCGTGGATGGGATTCTCCTAGATTATCCCCCTTAAAAATGTAGTTAGGCGGTAGGTACCTTCGTCGATACATTGACTTTTAAGGGAATGTGTGGTGCGGATTATTATGAGAGTAGGTGCCTACTTATCAACATTTTTATCAAATAACACGTCTTATTATCCTTGATAATTCAAAATGTCAACGCTCCGGTAAATGTTAAAGTTATAATTAAATCGCTCCTATATTTACTTTAATTAATAGTAAGCCAGTAGTAATTAGTTTCATTTAGGTATTAGAAGAATGAAACTTTACTGAATTAATTCTGATTCAATTGGAAATATTAGATAAGTACTTGCGAAAGTCTTCATTTTGAATTATAACTACAGTAAGTTGAATTACAAAGATTAAATGTTAAGCAGTATTTAGTTGTAATTAATTTTCTACGCCCAAAATATTTAATCTTTAATTATATCAATGAATTTAATTACTTAACTTAGGGCTGATTTCCATCGCCAGATAACTTTTATTCGAGGAATAAAATTGACGTCTGAGAGATTTTGTATGGAAGAACTGTGAAAAATTCAAAATTATTCTTCGATAAAATTATCTGGCATTCAAAGTCAAAGTCAAATCATTTATTTCAAATAGGCACATAAAAGGCACTTTTGAACGTCAAAATTAAAATTAAAATAAAATTGATTCTAGTCGCCCCTTCCAAAAGGTAGTTTTCGTATGGGCAAGAAACTCCACCGTTACTCTTTTAAAATGTTTTACAATATTTTGCATACATTAATTATATAATTATATGTGAAGACGAAAAAAAAAACATTGGAAAAATCAGCCGAAAAAGACACACAAGAAATGCTACTTACTAGTTTTGTGATTTTATTCCTACTGTGATTTTAGCTGATCAAATAAAAAACAAAACAACACATTTTGGTGACAATAAAACGTTATTACAACTCAATAAAAACAATCACCAATTTCACTTCATAATGGAGCACAATCATTCGACATTTTCGCACCATACATAATTCCACACACAAAAAGCCACACAAACATTAAGCGGTAAACTTCAATCTGTAATATTAACATAACAAAGTCGTAACAGACAGATTATGTGTTATTATTTGTATGTTTATCACAGCAAAGAGAGGGAATTGGAGCAATTCCTACAAATCTCTTTCTTATTTTCTCTGCGAATCAACTGTGGGATTTTCCTTAAGCAATTGGATTACTGCCGTAATCGGCGTCGCAGTCAACTGCTTCTGTTTTCTTTTAGTCAAAACCTAGATTTACTTTGAAGCTTCTGTAATAAACCTTATTGGTAGTGGCTTGAAGTTTCCTGATTGATTCGTCGTTATTTTGAGCTTGGTTTTCAATTCTGATTTATTTTCCTTGCTGGAAGGGTTAGAACTTAATAATGATTGAGCACTGCTGAGCATGAAGCGTTCCCCAATGTGTATTCCCTTCATGTTGCAGAATCTGTGTGGTTCTTTACTAAAAAGACCATTTCAGACACCAATCTACATGGTCTTCACATGATCTGACCACGATTATGTCTGGACTTTAAAAGAGACTGTGATTTCTGAGTTTGTTTCGGCCTTTCTTCTCAGACTAGTCAGAAAGGAAACGCCGACCTCATCTAGTTTAAAAAAAAAATGTGATTGACGTGTAAAAGTGTTTGTACAAACTTACTTACAGAAAATGAATCATTTATCATGTTATAAACTAAGTATTGTTTCTATCACTTACCCTGATTCCTATGTAGTAATCAAAAGAGACAAATACAGTCACTTTGTAGCTTTCTTATACTCACAAATCTACAACAACGCCTATGGAAGATTAAGCTCGCGTTGTCCCAGTCACTCCAAACCTCATTAGGTTTTAAACCAACCAGGCAGGTTAAAATACTGCGCTGCAGAACACAAATAACCGTAGCTCAGGCGTGCGCCAAATTGAAGCGGAACTGGGCGGGTTATATCTGTCGCGAGCCGGATAACCTATGGGTTAACACGGCCACGAAGTGCACTGCGGGCCAGTAAGACACATTGAAGTTGGTAATATGAACATGGTTTCAACAAGAAAGTTCATTAGGGGTTTTGAGCTGCAGCCAGTTGCATTATATTCCTCGGAATACGTAAGAACGGTTTTTCGTAAGATATTTTCTAAATAACTAATTCATGGTTTAAGATTCCGTCATAGATTTTTAAAGCTTACGAGGATAAATAAAATTCTACGAATGAGGGAATAGCAGAACGATGTGGGATGGGACATACAGGGTTAATTTAAACTGGCTAGCTAAACTCCGCAGACAGATGGGTATGGATATCTTAACTCGATTAAACAAAAAATAATGTAATTCGATGTTTTTTTTGCAGGGCCTCATTTATTGTAGTCACTTGAAATACCAGTTTAAAAAATCATTTTTTTTTAGTGTAATCTTCACAAAAGTCAAATCCCGGACCCATCACGCCTGTGAACGCGAGATTGTTTGCGCAGTTTATCTAGCAAATTTAAAATAACCCTGTATATTCGATTAGTCGCGTGCGGGATAACCACGGATCATGGGGTAACAAGGCCACAAATTGAACTGCGGGGCAGAAAGACACTAGGACACATTAAATTTGGTAAAATGAACATGATTTCAACAAGAAATTTAATTTAGATCTTGAGATGCCGCCTGTTGGGTTTCATTCATCTGTAAACCAGAATAAATGAGTAATATGAAAATTCTATAAAACAAATTTCTGCTAAAAGATGGCGTCATTTGTAAGACTCCACGTGTAAGATTTATCAAATTCTACTAATTCTATTTATATATTTGATAAATCCTTATATAATTATGTATCCTTATCCTTAGGTACTGAGTAAATGTTTTATCTATCTATATACATATCTATCTATCTTATTAAGGAATAACGAAATGGGACGGGGAATAATTGTCGCGAGGTGTTCACGTACCTGAAAACCCGATTGCTAACATGGCCACGAAGTGAACTGTGTGCAGATAAGACACTATAGAACACAGGAATTACTTACTAATATGAACTACATAAGGTAAGCACTCCTTCTCACAAGAGAGGAGGCCTGTGTCCCAGCAGTGGGAACATTATAGGCTGATGCATAGTCTAATAAAACATGGTCTTCTCTTCCCAGAGTGACACAAGCCTACGTCACAATAACATTGCCACTTTATTTCAACATAACATGTTACATGGGTCCATTATATCTATGATTAATTAGTTAAAATATTTCTTTATGATTTTATAATTTTCATTTATATGTTTTTTATCCTAAATTGTATCCGTTGTTTAAAATTCTCCCACATTTTTAAGTTTGAGACCCTGTAAACAGCATGATGACGTAGGCTTGTTTCAGTCACGTGGTTCCCGAGTCTCGGAAGAGAGTACCAGGCGGAGTTGTATTATTATACCATGGGCTGATGTATGGTATGTATGTATGAACTAAGGTTCTTAGAAAGTTCAGTGCCTGCTTCTGCCTGTTGGATTTAATTCCTCGGAAAGTCAGAAGTAATCAGTACCACGGTTTCGCTAGAACATCGTAAATAACTGAAGCCGCCATTTGCAAGAGCTCACGTGGATGTATGAATTCTACGAATTCAGCATTCGCTGAAAATAATTTAGGATCCAATGTTGTATAAAATTATTTAATATACATAACATAACATCTCGGATGTTTTCCCGAAGGGATAGGCAAAGTTGTATCAAGGCACACCCACACATTAACATAAAATCCAATAACACTTTGCCTATGTTCTATGTTACGGGTTTGGTTTCCGCACTTAGTCCTTCAGATCAGGTGGACCATTGTGCGTGGGCCATGGTGGCCGTCGGTGGTTATTCCAACCAGCCCACCTCCCTCCAAAAGCTTATTAGGACTCCTGGTCTTAGAGAACATCTTTGTAGGATCTGGATGTCCCGAGGATTACTGATCTAATCAACGCTTTGCCTAACCTGGGAATTCAACCCAGAACCTAATGATCAGCAGCAGCGCTTGCAACCACTAGGACAACGAAGCCGCCTGGACAAAACAAAAATATGAAATTACATATTACCTACATTATTATACATTACCTACATTATTATACAGGGTAGCAGGAGACGCGCGAACTTTAACCATGGATTCAGCACATGATACTAGACCCCATAGCGTCGAAATTTTTCGTCGGTTATAAAAAAAAAAAATCATCTGTTTCATAGACGGCACGGCACGGCACGGCACGGCACAGTGGTTAAGCGATTGACTGCTGCGCTGCGTGTCGCGGGTTCGATTCCCGCACGGAACAAATATTTGTATGACCTACATGTATGTTGAAATTGCAATGCCCTAACAGGGCCACTATGTTCTAAGAACTGCAGTGCGATTCTGTAACCATCTCACCGTGAAAACTTAGGTGAAGTGAGCGTGGAGAGAGCTGTCATTCCAAATAATGCTAAGGGATTGGCACTATTGACAGCTCACTTCACCTAACTTTTCACGGTGAGATTTTTACAGAATCGATCGGCTGATATCTTCTGTTAAAAACTTTATTTATGTACACATAGTTAGCAATAAAGAATTTGAATTTGAAATTTGTATTTGTTCCGAGTCTGGGTGTTTTTCTATCTATAATATGTGTGTTTACAAAACAAATGTATATAAGTAGTTTATCAGCCATCTTGTTACCATAACACAAGCATTAGGTTGCTTAGCTTGGGACTAGATGGCGCTGTGTGAAATGTCCAGGGATATTATTATTATTATAGAAAAGTGAAATACCTACGCGGTCAAAATGTATGGAACAGCAATATTTTTTTTTAATAACCTACGAAAAATTTCGACGCTATGGGGTCTAAACTCATGTGTATAGTTTGCGTGTCGATGTCCCTGCCGTGTATGTACCTATATAAAAAATTCGACGTCCTCAAAATAATGAATAAAGTTTCAAATAAGTAAGTAATCGATACTTTTCGAATAAAAACAATTTCAATATCGGACCTTTATTTTACGATATTAATAGAATTCGCATAAAATTGGTTCACTTAAGTACATCTCGTTTCCACTTTCATGGAACAAAAGGGAAATCGTTAAAATGTGAACTCCAACAAGTGTTGTCAGAGGAAATTGCCTTTTGATATGCCATTGTTGTTGCCCCGATATTGTAACCGAAGATTACTACGGAATATAACAATGTTTACGTAAAAAATACAAGGAACAATGTACACATTACCAATAAGTAAATGTTATTTTGGAACAAGTACAGTCACGAGCACCAATATGTCAACACTAGGCAATATTCAATTGCAGTTTTTTCGTGGAATAACGAATGCAACGTTGAAATACGACACATTACATAAACCTATGGGTTCGAAAATGCTATGTTCCTAACAACATAAAATTTCATTAAAAAATAAAGGAGTATATCGCTTTTGAATAAAGCCGAGTGTATACATACTTTTGCTCGTGACTGTATATGAACTTACGCCTTCTTCCCGCGGTAGTAACTATATACAGAACGCCACCTGCTACGATCCTTACATACTCATTATGCCTTGTTTACGTTCATGCTTCAGGGGCCGTATTTTCTATGACACAATGAACGAAACCGCCGCGCGAAATGAACGCGAGTTAGCTAAGGAATTGACGTGGTTTCGAGGTAGGTAAGGAATCATTGAGTGGTCATAGTGAATAAGGGCCCAGCACCCTAATTGCGTAACACACAACCAATAGTAATCTGAATAATTTTGAAGCAAATTTCTAATCCATTGTTTCATAAGTTCGAAAAATTGGTCTGCTCAACACGTAAATAACTCAATGAATGTTGTTGAACTGTCAAAATGAAACCGATTCCGATTAATTGTGTGTTACGAAATTAGGGTGCTGGTCATACATGAACGCCAGTTGCGAGTACTACACACCTTTTGGAACAAGTATTAAAACAATAAGATGTTTAATTCTTACTCACAGCATTAATAACTATTTTCACAATTGGATCATTTTACCTTGTAGATCCTATAAAAACTGAACCCAAACCGATTACAATGCGATCAATTTCACCACACACGAACATAAGTGGCATCACCACTCCAGAATTTAATATGTGCCGAACTCGCGAACTCCACCTAAGCGCAAGAGCGAGAGAATTCAACTGTTAAGTGTAAATTTCAAGCCCAATTTCCGAAAGCGCGATCATTTCGATACTGGCCGAACCCTCCCGATTTCGGCCGAGCGTAAAATTTGCTAACAGACTACAAACCAAACAAACTTGCTTCGAGTTACTGACAGTCACTGGCAAACACTCAAGGAAACTTATTTAACTCACAAATGTCCTGTGTACACATAAATTTGTAAAGTCGGACGCGTAAAGCAGGTGTTTCTCACTTCTATCAAAGTTTGTGATTTATTTAGCTGGGATGTTACATAAATGTGCGAGTGAGGGAAGAGTAGACCAGAAGGGCAATTCTCGGAACTTAAAACGTACAAAATCTAGTCGCAGTGTCATCTCGGCGACAAACAAATGTCAAAAACATGTCAAAATGTAGGGAAATTTGAGGTGTTTTTGACAGATTGAGACTGAGATCTGGGCCCGTATTCCCGTAACTTAAAACGTTCAAAATCTAGTCGCAGTGTCATCTCGGCGACAAACAAATGTCAAAAACTTGTCAAAATGTAGGTAGGGAAAATAGACGTATTTTTGACAGATTGAGATTGAGATCAGACTGTGAACGTTCTTAAAATTACGAGAATTAACCCTCAGCCTGTGAACATTCTTAAAATTACGAGAATTGCCCTTCAGGTAAAGGTGGGTCTGTATGACAGTTTTGACACGTTCAGAAAGCTATGTTAAAATTATAATGAATTGTTAAGTAAAGCTACGGTTTCCTCGAAAACCGGAAAAACCGCTCGTAACGTCGTAATCTCACTCTTCTCAGAATATACTTTTACGCGTGACTATGTACGGTGAGGACAAATCTAGTGATTTAAATCTTTGGACAGCGGAGTTTGACTTTACGCTGTCAAAAACGCTCTCTAGGAAACACCAACTTACTTTCTTAAACAACGTTTCAGTGACGTCTTTCACCG
The DNA here is from genome assembly GCA_945859715.1 of Apamea sordens. NCBI lineage: Eukaryota > Metazoa > Arthropoda > Insecta > Lepidoptera > Noctuidae > Apamea > Apamea sordens. The sequence continues at coordinate 9,066,631 of OX244002.1, forward strand.
GTAAGTAAGAAACTTTACTGGGTATTATTAATTATAATTGCAGTTAACATAAGGTAACTTGCAGTGAAACTAATTATAATTCTGAAAAGCTTTCAGAGACCAAAATTGCATCTAATACTTATTATTTTAGATATAAATTCCAATTTACCTAATGCACAAACACGAGCTTAGAATTTGAAACTTTTTAGGAACACATCTACTAGTGCCAACAATACCTAAATATAATTAGTAGTAAACTTTATGCAAAAGTTAGCAACACAACAGCATTACTACGCCCGTCTGAATTCAACATGAAGACCACAGTATAGCGAAGTTGGTTCCCTAAGGCACAAAATGCATAACAGACTACAAACAAACTTGTGGCGCTGCGGCTGACATGTTCTCCTCCTGCGGCCCGTTATTGGCTTGTTCATACCGAATAATAGTTAATAACGATTAATAGCTTAGCTTTGAACTGTGCATTCGAAATAATAGGTAAGCTGATTGCAGCCATTATTACAGGATGGGAATTTACTTGTCGTGTGCAAAAACCGTAGTATGAGCTTTGATATTTATTTTAGAAGTATGTATGTTTATTTGTATGTATGTTAGTATATTCTCATAATTTTTGTTTAGTTTTAGTGATTTTATGTATTATTTTTTGTCTCCTTTACTCTCTAACACGCTGTCTACATCTCTGTATCTATTGTCTTGTCTCGGTTGTGCTGGAAGAGATTTCTTGTGAAATAAGCCTCACCTCTGTACCTATGTTTTCTGTTCTGTTTTTTCTTGTCTGTTTATATTGTGTGTACATTGGAACATAAAAAAAAAAAACAATTTAAGTGGATTATCTGGGCTGCCAACTTGCAAGTGGATTCTTTGATTTATAAGGAGCATAAGCATAGCATAATCAGCCTATAATGTTCCCTCTGCTAGGACCTCCAGGCCTCCTCTCTGAGAGAAGGAGTGGGCCGTTATTTACCACGCGGGCCCAGTGCGGGTTGGTAGATGTCACATATCTTCGAATTCTTGGTTCTAGGACATGGATATCCTCACGATGTTTTTCTTCACCATTTTGAGAGCATTGATTCAATACATAATATTTATTTATTTATTTATCACATGAAATGTTTCCTTTGCCATTACAGATAAATCTAAAGTAACTTAAAATATACTTAACTAAACCTTAAATGCTACACAGTATGTGGCCCTATACCTTAGGTAAGACTTTAGTGGTAAATAATAAGTTTAAGAAACAGAACTTCTTTAATTTTGAATACCTTGGTCAGCATAAATTGCTACAAGACATTTTAATGTCGGAGCACACTTTGCTCAAAACTTAATTTAATCACAAGAATTTTAATTGTAAACACAAAAGCGACGTTAAAGCGAAGTGTTATATTAAATAAAATTAAACTTGTCTTATCATGAGATTCAGAGATCAAAGTTTCATAGAATTGAAGGAATAGAACATTCCTAATTGCTTTGGAAAGTTCCTTCGTCGGTGAAATCACGTTCAGAGGAATTTCAGTGCTTAGACTAGTTCGTTAATAAGTTTAAATGAAAGAATTCAGAGTGAAAGAATATAACTGTGGAACAATGATATTGTTCTGCGGTAATCTGGGAAATTGTGGAGGTAGCAGATATTTTTCTTATTGAAGTTTATTAAACATGTTCGGAAACTACCCGTATAAAATGCAATATGTGTTATATCGTGGTCATGTAGTGAGAGTAGCAATAAGGTAACTTTTTGTTTTATATTTTTTCCTTCGATGTCTCATTAGTGTAGCGATAACAAAGCAGTCTTTGACGTCCTAGTTTTATGAAAGGAAAATCTTTATCACTACTTTATAAAAGTACAAACTCAAGGTTTGCCAACGTGCAATGGAGCGCAGTATTCTAGGCATCAAATTGACAAACCATATTCGTAACACCACACTGCGCTCCAAAACACAGATTACTGACGTTGCTCAAAAAGCCGCTAAGCTGAAGTGGGACTGGGCTGGCCACGTTTGCCGTATGCCCAATAAGCTTTGGACCAAAATAACCACCACGTGACGCCCTGACACAGCTAGAAGGCGTCGCGTCAGACCCCGTAGAAGATGGCGGGACGAGCTGAACAAAACAAACGACCAGTGGTCTACTTTAGCCCTGGATCGAAAGACCTGGAAGTTATGAGGAGAGGCCTTTGCCCAGCTGTGGAATGATGCAATAGTACTACTTTATAAGGCGAAAGGTTTGTTGCTGTTTAAATTTAAAACCTAACAAACACATATATCTACTAAATAATGATCACACAGTGACCGATATGCGGTCGCCACAAGGTGGACCGACGACCTTGTTAAAGCCGCAGGAACCCGTAGTATGCGAGAAGCACGGAACGGGTCGAAGTGGAGGTGCTTGGGGAGACCTATGTCTAGCAGTGGACGTTTTTCGGCTGATATTATGATGATATGATGACACAGTGACCCAAAAGCTGATGTGGTTAGGAAGGAAGTGAACACGTACTCAGTTGAAAAAAAAAACAAACAAAAAGACAAATTGCTAGCATAATCAGCTTATAATGTTCCAACTGCTGGGACTGAGACCTCTCTGTGAGAGGCTGTATTCTACCAAACGGTACACAGTGCGGGTTGGCGGATGTCACAAGTCTTCGAAATGTTTCCTCACGATGTTTTCCTTCGCCGTTTTTAGAGCAGTAGTGACTGCCTGGGTTCGAACCCACTCGTATGTCGGGGCCATTATCACCGGGCCACCACTGCTCTCAACCTGCTACGACCTCCTCAAATAATTCAGATAATGAGTATTATTCAATATTAAGCCAAGGAGAATAATGAGTCGCAATCAGTAATACAGGTAAAACCGACAACTATTTCACCATCTCAACCAAAACTTTTTCGTACCAAATAAATCAGAAAAACAGAAATCAACTCGTAGCCAAAGAATTGAACAGCAAAGACAAACTAAGTTGGCTAGAGAATGTCTGCGCTACAGTAGGACATGTTTGCGCTTGTTCAGTAACCGCACTCGGGGGGGCCGTAGTGAGGACTGCTACATAGATAGGTTTAATGTGGTGAGCCGAACTGCTTTTGTTTAGATCCTGGAGAAAAATATAGGAACTAGACAAGTACTGTAGACTCGTTTTAAAACGCAGCTAGAAGACCAGTCGTTGGCGTATTCTTGCATTGCCTTTTCTAAACGTGAATAGTAGGCATTAAGACATCTAGAACTAATTTGTAGTAGGTACCTAAGTATCTATATAATATTTAACATGATTAAAGCAAGACCTTAATTATAGTATTGAGTTAAAAGCATAATACAATGACCAAACCTTTTTTTTTTTAAATCAATCTATTTTATTAAAAAACCTGTGTTGCCAAGAAAAAAGATTTAATTTTCTTTGGCTTCATCGGCGGTCAGTATGGCAAAATATAATACATCATTTTTGAATACCTGTAATAAAAGTTACTGAAATTTATTGAGTAGTCAAATATGAACTAACTACATTCTAGGCTGGCGTTTATTCTGTTACACCTTGTATAAATAAAAATGAAACGTTGTTCTAAAATATTCGTAATAGTCCGAATTATATTTCTATGGAAAACTGAATTGGAAAAGTTTCCTGGAAAATCCTCAAACACGGCAAAAACCGAACGTCCTATTTTCCATGGAATTTTTGTTTGAACTAGGGCAGGACAAAGTCTGTCGGTTTCAGCTAGTTTATAATAATAATACATAGATCTAGTGTTTGGTTTATCCGACCTTCCAATTTCAGAACTTAGACAAAGCTTATTGTTCCTTCTCAGAGTAGTCGATAGGAAACACCGACCTCATCTAATTTTGAAAATACAATTGACGTGTAAAATTGTTTTTATATCCCTACTTACAGAAACAAAGAACATTTATCATTTATGACTGGCATTAAAAGGTGGAAAGCGAATATAGGGCCAATTAACTCCGAGTGTTATTTACCTGACCTTTTGAATTCAGAATCGTTTGCAGCATTTTGGAGAAAGGTTGCACCCATTATTGAAGGTAAAATATTTATTTTACGAGCATGCAACGCCTGTCTAAAAACTTATCAAGCAACTTGTCTCTCCTACTTGACATGTTGTTCTCTTCACCGCACCTTGTATACAATTATTACACGTTCACAATATACAGCGCTAACTTCCCCGCCGAGGATATGAACGTGTCACAAACTGTACGCTGCACTCGAGCTGTAATGACATGTGTTTGTGTCACCAACTTAGCACTTATTTGTTCAAGAGATTGTCTTTACTTCTTCACGAATTTCACTTCTGCTAAATTATGTTAGCCTGGTATAATATTATGCATAAATGCCATAATGAGTAACTTTGATAATGAGTAAAGGGACTAACTTTGTCGAGGATGTGCTTAAACATAATACGGTATTTATCATGAACAAATATGACTAAGGGCTGATGTTTCAATCGGCAGATAATTCTTATTCTTGGAATAAAATTGACGTCTGACAGATTCTGTATGGAAGAACTGTCAAAAATTCAAAATTATTCCTCGGATATAATTATTTGGCGTTGGAAAAATCAGCCCTCAAATTATAAATATTTTTTTTTTGTATGTTTGTTTGTTACTCTTTCACGCTAAAACGGCTGAACGGATTTGGATGTGGCACATGGGTAGACCATGACCTGGGTTAGGACATAGGGTACCTACTTTTTATCTCAGTATTATGTTTTCGACCTAGTCGCGGGCGAAGCCGCGGGCAAAAACTAGTCGTGAATAAATAATAATTATATGATATACTTTCTTTTCACAAACAGTGTCATAATTGAAACAGAAAAAATCTGTGTATTTGTGAGAGACTGATGTAGTGCACTAGGAACACTTGTAAAGCAGAAAATGCAACTAATCGTGAAAATAATTATAAGTACTGTGTATTACTAACATCATATGGATCAAGATCTGAAATAAAGTTATTTTATTTTATTTATTTATTTTATTTTTTAATCTCTTCAGACGAGGCTATCATATAATTATGATAGAACTTCACTTACAGGTAAGTTCGTTTAATCACTAAATAACATATTTATATGTTAAAATTGCATTTTGTTGGGTTGAATTCAGGTACGTATGTATAGTGTTTTGATAACGTCTCTTACGTTTACAAAACACTATAAATACGTACTTATACTGAAGCAGCTTAGAGGAAGGACAATATATGTAAACATGGGACAACATAAAACTAGCAGATGGTCGCCAGCAATAAAACCAATTCTTAACAAAAATATTTTAACTTTTATCGCAGAAGATATGAACCCGAAATAAATAAACCAAAAATAAAAAGTAATTGTTGGTCTAAAGAGCCTGATTAATAGCCCGGTCTAGACAAAACAAATTAAAACGGAGGTCAAACACGAGCCTATCTGGCCGTTTCCAGCATATTACATTATAATGAACTACAGATGTTTCTAGGAACACAAAAGAACTTGAAAAAATATGTCACTGTTTTTCCCGAAAAATGGCCTTGTCCTGTTACCTTTGAAGTAAATTTTTCTGCCCAATCTTTCTACGTAGTTGTATGTTTACAGGCCGGGCTTTTAAATTTTAACCGTAACTGAATTACTTCGTGTTATGCTAAAGGTCCCTTTATACTTGGCGCTTATATTTGTACGGTAGGTACACAAGGACTCTTTACAAAGAAAGCCGTATTTATGAATGGAAAGCAAACAAACATATGTACCTAATCTAGGTGAAAATACGTAAATAGAATTGCTAAAAATAGCCCATTTATGGATTGAAGGAGTGAAACAGAGCATGAGAAACGGTAATACATTTGAGACACATTTCATAATGGATTTTTATCTCATCCATAAATATGGAACTACATTTGTCTTTGTAATTTGCTTATGATGTACTAAATCCAATTTTCGACTATTTCATGCTATCTATTATTGGGATCATTGTCATTTGTTCATTGTCAAGAACGGCTAAGTATATTTAGATGGATGCCACAAATAATTGAAATTGTTCGTGGGGTTGGCTTAGAATGGGATAATACGGTGAATTGTTCTATTTACGGATTAGATAACTATGTATCCATTTACGTGGATTATAATTAACTATATCAAATAATAATAACTCACGTTGAAACAGCTGTTTTCTACATAGATTATTGCGTTACTACACAGGTGAAAATGAAGTAGCATGTCAGTGACATCGTCCAACTATTGGAAAGTGTAAAGTCCCCCGCGTGGAGGATCCACCGGGATCCAATGTTCCGTAAGTTACTTGAGCAAACTTGCCCCAACTTTTAGCTAAGTGCCCTAAATTTTAAGTCAATTTCGTGCCCGCTCGGCGGTAGCGTCACTCTCCAGCGGATTTCGGATATTTAAATATGCTACTAGGGATTCACGGGCTACAAGGAAAATTTTCGTAATCCAGAATTACTCAAAAAGTAATTTTTCATCCTACTTTATTACACGAGTGTCTCTCGAGGATAACATCTTTAAATTAAGCGTCGACGTTTTTTTCTAGAAATAGTGCTGGGAATTATTTTAAAGTAAGATAACAAAAGCGGGCATTAGGGCTAGCAAAGTGGCCTGATAACTCCGAGAAGCGACGTCCACGGAACACGTTTATGGATGGTTGTCACAACTTGTTCAAGGTTCGTGCTCTTGTTAAGTAATTACCAAAGTCTCAAGGAAGTTGGGGATTATTTTTTGTTTACACTGAGGGGCTAACAAAGCGCGTTTTTTTGTTACGCTGAAAGTTTTGCCTTAAAACCACGCAATCTTGACTAAGGTAAAAAAATAAATTTTGTCGGCAGTAATTTTTGTGAGAAACGAAATTGGTATGTTGTCTCAAGAGCCAGCCATTCGTTTCGCCAAAGATTATTCTCTCTGTTTACTAACATAGAGAGGTATTGAACATTTGTACTAGTTTCGGTAGATGTGGTCCAGATGTTGCAATATCTTCGCTGTTCAACATTCAGAGCGCGTCGCGATAGTTCGGACAACTCGTGCCAAACACTACGTGTGTGCTTCCCCACTATTTGTTAATTACGATATTACATTTAGTACGTTAGGGATTCAATATCAAGGCTAAATAGAGTTGAGCTAAATGTTTTAGTTTGTTCAAAAACGTTTAGGTATCTATGTAGTTGTGTGCTAAAATGAGTAAGCGGTACGTATAAAGTTCAGAATTGAAATTGTGTTTACCTAAAACTCATATTTTTTCGCAAAATAATTAAACAGAATAATTTTCTGTTTACAGTTCTCAAATAGAACTGTAAAGGTTAACAAAACTTGTCTACAAACGGTGGTCCTTCCCAGTAGTAAAGCTATATTCAACATTCGTTCTATTGATTTCTGAATAGCATTTCAAACGACCTGAGCTGACCTCTCCAGACGTCGCCTGACCTGACTGTTTTACAGTTTAACTTTATTAATTATTGAACATGGCTTTACGTTATCTGTGGGCAGGTATCGTCACAACTACCGTCCATTACTTGCTATAATCCCTTAATCGGTTCGTGGTAACCAAACGCAAAGATAGAGTGACCTATTAACAGTTACCGCACTGTTCGCGCTCGATTACCTTTAGATTAGATACTGTATAGTCGTTATAATATACAATTTATAATCTATGGCGAGATAGGACAGTTGTTGACCCATACAACACCAAAATGTGTGTGTCAATTTTAAAACAACAGGATGTTTTTATGCATGAGTTACCTTTAGTAAATAAAATTGAAAAAACAGGCCGGCAAAGCTTCCAACATCGGATAAAACAGAGTATTTTGCAGAGTGAGTTAATAAATTATCAAATCTAAATAAATTTAGCAGAAACCGTTACTTACAGCTGAACCATTTAATTTTTTACTCAATTTAAGCTGCAAAAAGGCTCACATTAACGTTTTTATGTTGCGCTAAATATAAAAAAGTTTACAAATTACATCGAGCACCTAATCTGCATGTTAAGTAATTAACGAATAATGTCCAAAAACCGGGACGTGCTGAGAATGGATGAGAGACAAAATAAATGAGATCCACCGCCTTTTTGTAATTACTTTTACATCTACCGAGATGAAAAGATAGTCGAACATTTTACGTGTTGTGTAGGACTACGTCCCTCATTTTCGAGTGTCAATTGAACTTGCAATTGGTGACACAAGAAGCCAATAAAGGTAAAATTCTGATGGCGACGACAGACCGCAGATGGCAGCGGCTTTTCGCCTAACCGCAATGACAGACCTCAGTGACGCTACTGATTTCTATGTATTACTATGAAAACCGTTTCAGTAGATGGCAACAATGCCGCCTGCTGCTGCGGTCTAAGGACGACTGCAGACGACATACCAGTACTGCCCACCGACAAGACGTATGTTTGGTTTGACAAATAAGTTTAATGATACTGAAGAAGAGAAGTTTCGCTGCCGTCATAAATGGAACGTCACATACGGAATTAAAACCCCAGCGGCACTGTCGTTTTGCGGTCACTGTTAACCGTAACGCCACTATCATCTGCGGTCTGCCGTCGCATTCGGAAGTGTACCTTAAGACGTAAAACGTCGTCCATCAAGTCTATATTTACAGAATAAATAAAAAAAACCGCAACCAATTTCACGAACTGCCATGTTGTTAAACCAAATGGCAAACATGCATCCTGCGATTTATAGTCACCGATATGAAACTCAGGAAAGAACCTGACATTCAAAATCGCAAACGAATAGTCCCAAATGTCGTTAGTCTAGACACAAACACAGCTATCCATCTGAATGTTTCAAAAGTGATACAATAGATTGCACGGTGTGTAGCTAGCCTTACGAAAATGTAAACTAATATTATAAAGAGGTAAAATTGTATGTTTATCTACAGGGAGGCAAAGACATCGACACGCAAACTGAAACCATGAATTCGGCACATTCTAGACCTCACATGGTTCTAGACCTCACATGGTTCTAGACCTCATATGGTTCTAGACCTCACATGGTTCTAGACCTCACATGGTTCTAGACCTCACATGGTTCTAGACCTCACATGGTTCTAGACCTCACATGGTTCTAGACCTCACATGGTTCTGAAAATCCTTAGTAGAAATTTTTAGTCGGTTGTCAAAAAAAAAAAAAAATTGCTGTTTCATAGAAAAGCACACGGTCAAAAAGTGGAACAGCATTTTTTTTTTAATAACCGGCTAATAATTTCAACGAAGGCTTTTCAGAATCATGTTTTGAATCTATGGTAACCAAGTCGATGTCCCTGCCACCGCGTACAAATTATACTAATAGTAATTCATATAGGGTTGATGTAGGGATAGTTTAGTCTTCGGAACTAATGATCCGATATCGAAAATTTTTTGACCAATGGGAAGCTACAGTATTGCCGAGTGTTATAAGATATTATTTTATGTTAAAACAAGAAATTTCACGCGGTTGAAGCTGCGGGCAGAACCTATAAAGTGTCAAGTAGTTTCCAGTAATGGTACTGATCAAAAATGAAATATTATCCCAACCAATCTCAGTGAAACAGTTTTTCTTGTTGAAAGCGAGCTAAGCAAGTTAGATCGTAATCTAGAACAAGTTATAACTTTAACCATGAAGTCGGTATAACATTTTTCGAGCAGTGAAATCAATTTTCAGAAACCTAGATTTAGTCAGACGTCCAGATTTGATTTAGTCAGCATATTTTTTTTTTTATGGATAACAAAACCAATAGTAGTTGTACTACCATCAGCACTTTTGTTTTTTGTGATATGAAAAAGAATAACTAAAATTCATGATCTTTTGTTTTAAACAATACTGTGAGTGATCGTGATGTCCCTGTGGTAAGACCTCGCCACTCATGCACGAGGTTGTGATCGGCGAAGGAAAACATCATGAGGAAACCAGGGCGCCTACTCCGAAGTGCAAAGTGCGAATGTTCGGATCGGACCGACACATGGCCGAACCGAATATTATTGAAAAATGCGAAAAAAGTTCGGCCAGCTCAGTTGGGTCGGGACCATAGTCAATATTCGAAAGAGTGTAGGAGTGTAGGATCGGAACCGACCGAACCAAATAGTAACTTCGTAGCAGGAAACGACCGAACATTCGGCCGATACTACTTCGGAGTAGACCCCCTGGACTTATGGTTAATATAAGTCTGAAACCGTTAACTCGTTTTGAACAAGCGTGGTGATCGTGCCTTCTCTATATGAAAAGAAGTTTTTGCATTGCAGTGGGACAATAAAAGGCTGGTATTATCATTTTATTATATTAATGCTACCATCGCGCATCGAGCTAAATCTCTTATACCTATTTGAACTGACGGCACGGTTGGCGCAGTGGTTAAGCGATTGACTGCTGCGCTGCGTGTCTCGGGTTCGATTCCCGCACGAAACAAATATTTGTATGGCCTACAAGTAGTTGTTTCGGGTCTGGCTGTTTGTGTATGTGAGTTTAAATGTTTGTAAACGCACCCACGACACAGGAGAAATTCCTAGTGTGGGGCAACGTTTTTAAAAACAAAACAAAAACAACTCTTTATACTCTACGTTATAGCATTTGATGTAATATTTGCATGTAACATATTGAATCCAGCCGGTCGATTCTGTAAAAATCTCACCGTGAAAACTCAATTGAAGTGAGCTTGATGTGAGTTGTCAGTAGTATCAATCCCTAGCATTATTTTGAATGACAGATCACTCCACGCTCACTTCACCTAAATTTTCACGGTGACATGGTTACAGAATCGCACTGCAGGCCCAATTTGAGCAGTAATTCGTACGAATCATTCCTTAATTGGTTGGATCTAGATCATATATCTAGTCCCAACTCAGGCTAAGTAGATAAAATCTATCTATCCAATTCGCTAGCGTACTTCCGTTCAACCTGAATTATAATAAATTATGTTTGTCGCCACCAGCTCTGGAATTACCTTTTCTATTTTAAGGGGTAGTTAGAATGGATATCCAATATCAATAATATGTCACTCTGTGTGGGCTGCTTTAATAAGTGCGATAAAAATAGACTTTTCGTCAACAATGTTATTTTTACCTTTGTTCGTAATCAATTGTAATATAATTAGAAAGCCCACTATCTCCTCAATTCTGAATAGTTATGTTGAACATGATACTGTTATATCATCCTACGATATCTATTTCCATAAACAATTTTTATTGGTTCATTGTTGGTTGTAGGAATGAGGAAAATGTCGTGAGGAAAGTTTTGAGCATGAATGTTAATGACTATAAGAGTAGGGAAAGACCAAAGAAGCGATGGATGGACTGTGTGAATGATGATATGGTTAGAAAGGGGGTGACTACCAAGATGATGATTAATAGAGAAGTATGGAAGAAAAGGACATGACATGACAGACACAAGACTATGACAACAGAGGAATTCAAACCGCTTTGTATGTTACCTAAGCATGAATTAGAACAAATTTACAGCACAAGCTAGAAGCACAAAATACCTGACAGTTTCCTGTAAGCCGTTGCAAAATTCAGTTACTGTTACCAAATGTAACTTCAGTTGCAATAAGCTACAGCTAGCTACATTCTCGGATTTATATAAAGGGGTTGTAGCCGCAAACACAATGTGATAAGACTGCCTGTCTCCTCAGGAACCCTTTGGTGCTTCTCTCAAAGTCGTTATAGGTAACTGGGTTTCGATTGTAGCCTCGGGAATAGTATCTAGTAGCGTTCTTACCTAATAATTTTGAGGTTTCGTGTCTACTTTAAGAATTTTGTTTAGTTAAAACTTTTCTGGTTTTACTGACTAATTGACTGAAGTAATATATGTTTTATTATTTTTTATATATTTTAATTTTGGTCAGTATGAAGATTTTTTATTATCAATGCGATAATACATATGTCATGAATATTGCCATATTTGAATGCCTAGATACATATTTGCATAAACAGCGATTGCAAATAGTTTAATCATAAAAAAATTATCATCTTTGCACAAAGTATGCGATATTACAGTTCAACAATCAATCAATCAATTCAATTATTAATTACATGAACTATATACCTACCGAAGCTTTCACGTACTTTTTGTGCATCAATTAATACATATATATATATTTACATTATATAAGCTAACATTTAAAATAATGATAAATGTACACGTGCAAAAGAATCACATCGCTGTCATCAAAAAATTCATCTACATCGCTGTCAACAGGAACAGTGCCCAAAAGACTTGTATGGCGATGCTAATTCTTTGGCCAAGAAACAGGCCAGCCATCTGGTCACGTGAAGAGTCGACTAACCGCTTGGCGATATCTCGAAACACCAAGTGGGCACTCAGACCCCATGGCCCTAGTGTTTCAACCCCAAACGGCTCGAACATATAACTCCCAATCAGGTTGGAAAATCAATCAATTCAATATGCATTGTAATGTAAGCTACTTAAGGCCGATTTTACCAAAGTCAGATATGTTATATCCGTGGAATAAAATTGACGTGTGACAGTTCTAGTACGGAAAAACTGTCGAAAATTCAAAATTTATTCTCACGATAGGACTTATTCTAGGTATAAAAGTTTGGTGAAATTCGTCCTTATATACTTTCACCACAAGGTTAACCGTTTTTCAGCTGCCTTTGCACATTCTATTCCAGATTACGTACACGTTAACTTTAAAATGCATAATAAAATAAATATATAAACTGCCTAATCTTATTGAATTATCTTATCTATGACTTCTTACAGACATTATAATACCGCACGTGTATCAGTTTTGACAAAAAATATATAATTGCTCACTAGTTCTAACTGTCATAAAACGACCTAGTGGACAGAGTAGGTATAGGTAGATAAATAATATAGTAGATAGGTAGGTAAGTACCTACTACGAAATTAGTTTGACACAGAAGAACTTTTTCCAATTACAGTCCCATTTGTCCTACTTTCAAAACTAACTTCAATTGTTTATATGTATTGCTTTATATTTTCCCTTACGATGCGTACAGACTATGTAACATATTATATAACTTGTGTTTTATAACATGTCCACATTATGTAACCTTGTTATTCAACATTACAACATAAAACAATACTGTACACATTAGAATAACAATGCAATATAACAATGTTATATAACCATTGTCATTTGTCGTTCTTCAGTGCTATCCACAATGTCGACACGGGAGGACGTTTTGCTGGCTGCGGCAGTTATATAACATTGTGGTACATATCAATAACATTTTATGTAACATTCAGTGTCCACATTATCTGAAACATGTTATATAGCAATGTTGTATAACATGTTATGTTATATAGTCTGTACGTACTTACCTTTACTGACTATCTTCCTGCTATTTCCCATGAAGAGTGGTAGTTAACAAAGTGGATGTTATAGGCTTAGTTTTAACTGAGATCACTAGGTCAACATTGTTAGGTCAAAGTATTATGTGGGTTTTACCATTTTACTGGGTAACGGTTTCCGTGAACCTACTGATACCTAAAAATGTTTGACTTTCAAATAATTGTATCTACTCATTTGTTTCAACTGTATCTTAGCATTTTTTTTTTACCTTATGGGTTACTTATATCTTTACGTATGTTATATCACATATGTGTTTAATCATGGCTAGAAGTATGGAAAAAAAAAGACAAGAGACGTGTCAAATATTAGATTAGTGCGTGTATTTTGTATTTATTTTATAACTAGCTGGGCTTCGCGGTTTCACCCGTATGAGTTACGATTCCGTGGAAATATCGGGACACAAAGTATCCTGTGTTAATCCTGGTTATAAACTACTTGTGTGCCAAATTTCATCCAAATCCGTTCAGGAGTTTTTGCGTGAAAGAGCAACAAACATCCACCCATCCATCCATACAAACTTTCGCGTTTATATACGTAATATTACTAGCTGCGCCCCGCGGTTTCACCCGTATAAGTTGCGATCTTGTGGGAATATCGGGATAAAAAGTATCCTTTATGTTAATCCTGGTTATAAACCATCTGTGTGCCCAATTTCATAAAAATCCGTTCAGTAGTTTTAGCGTGAAAGAGTAACATACATCCGTCCATCCATCCATCCATACAAACTTATAGTGCGTTTTATTTGTGTAGGTATAATAAACAATGTTTCTTTCTTCCTTTTACCAGTACTTTCAATTACAGGTGGCCTTTATTACAGTACCTACCTACACATTCAAAATATTTTTTCAGCAATATTTGCGTCTATAGTAAATCAATAAATCGAAATTTATGTAGGTACGTAAAAGTACACACCTATGTCCGTAGATTTAGCGATCTCCAAGGACTACGTTCACTTCGTTTCGTTGCTCGCAAAATTTAGTTTGCCACTCCTCTCCACAAAAATATGTCGAGAAAAGTGAATAATGTATTGAACGGAATAAAGTTATGTGGCATACTTCAAATTTAAGCTTGATTTACCTTGCAGCTGGCTAGTTTAGCTCGGCTTCATGTTCCATTTACGTTTTAGATTCCGAATGACAAATTGGTGGTATGAGATCTGTTTTCATTTATTGAATTCCAGAACGTAAATTCTATAAATGGAATGCGTTTAGTGCCGCTTCGATAGACATGTTCACGGTCCGGTTTTTATATAGTTTTTACTGATGTAAAAATAGATACATTATAAAATTGTCCGTGAAAGATGGTGGATATTCGAACATATTTCTTTTTTATTTTATGAAAGCTCTTATTTAGAATCTGACTTGGGTTTCAGTTTATAAACAATCAATTTTATTGAAACCTTTTTATGAGAAGACTTTTATTCAAACCTTTTTTCAAACCATTTCTGTTTTAGCTTTTACTAAAGTCAGCCTCTGTCAAAATATATATTTCCTCCCCTAAGTAACTAGAATTTGTTTTTAAAATATAAATAAAGATAAACTTACCTAAAAAACTCAACAGCAAATACGTGCAGATCTTCATTTTCCCGGGATTCCTGTAAAAGAAAAAACCTTGTTGAAATCTTTTTTCAAACTACATTAAGCGTGCTCGTTTTTAAAGAAATGTCCTCAGCAAATATTTTCTAAGAGGTGACACCGTAAATTATTCTGTCAACATAAAAAATAAGTCGCTGTATATTCTTTTGCCGTTTTTAGGTGAAAAGTGTTTCGGTACTATCTCAAGTCAAAGTAATGTAAACGTCGATTTAAGGCGAAAGCGACAGGATAGTCCGCAAAATTCAAATTGTCTTACATTTTTTGCAATGTACAGGTCAGTATCAGTTCTTATGCTTATCTAAATAGGATTCGCGGCCGTAACAAAATGAAAAGAACTATCAAAGACAGTACTTGCTCAGCGACACTTGCTTGGCAGGTAGGGCACTCGCCTAGAGACTCACGCGTGGTACATACTCGTACGCATACCAGCGAGTAATCGCTCGTCAATGTCGCGCACTCGCTGCTGTTCGTTATTCATTGCTCGCCAAATCGTTTTTAGTTGCTAGCAATGCTAGCTCTAGACCTTCTCGTTAATTGCCGGTGGTGGGACAGGTGGCTTAAGCCGTGTGTTTTGCCAATTTTATTACTTATTGATAACTCCGTTGATAACACAATGTAAAGCGCCCATCTTTCAAGCGACCTCCATCGATAAAAAATATAAATACCGTGAGAAGTTCTTTGCAAAGTGAACCTACGTAAGTAGGTGGGTACAGCAGCAGACAGATCAGCTTATTGAAGGATTTCTACAGTAAGTAAACTATTGGATAAAGTACATAAGAGAGTAATGGAAGTGAATGGGCAGCAGTTCGGAGCGGTTTCCAAATGACAAATTATGATGACCAATGGTGACTATCGCAATGTTTGCACTTAACTAAAAAGGCTTATAATTAATGGTGACTTCACCAAACAGTAACGGGACAAAAAGTATACACTTCGGTACATTACTGTTTTGTAGGTCTATAAGGACCAAATATTTCACAAAATACTGGTCCACAAATTATCGCTTACAAGACGTCGGTCCTTTATCACAGCCCCTTGTTACGAGTGACTATCGAATTGGAAGCCAGTGACCTGGCTAAGTGCTAATACGAGATGGGAAAGAGGATTCCAGCGATCCGGTCAAGATGAGCCGCCGGTACAACTCCAATTTAGTTATTGAGTTATAACTTTATCTACTTCCCGGCGAACATTCTTGGTCCTTGTATTCGCAGAAAAAATTGTTCGAGATTGGAAAATGTGGTCCTTTGTGGTTTAGTTCACGTAATGCTTGTTAAATATATATTGCTTTTCAATATGTTATTTGTATGATTTACGAACTGGTTTCAGCTTATATTAAATTAGGCTCATAATTTTAGACTCCAGTCAAACATAATATTTATCTACATAATTTCCAAATCACTGATTTCGAACTTATATTTAAGCAAATAACTGTCGTATTTGAACCTGGCTATGCATGAATTAGCAATTATACATAATCATTGTCGATCCTGAATTAAGTGAACGGCTTTCGGATCTAAATCTGCCATTAAGAATTATACAAGGTGGCAGGGGCATCGACAAGCAATCGGTTATCATGGATTCAGTATATAATAATAATAATATCCCTGGACATTTCACACAGCGCTATCTAGTCCCAAGCTAAGCAACCTAATGCTTGTGTTATGGTAACAAGATGGCTGATAAACTACTTATATATATATTTTTTTAAATACATACATATTATAGATAGAAAAACACCCAGACTCGGAACAAATACATGTAGGTCATACAAATATTTGTTCCGTGCGGGAATCGAACCCGCGACACGCAGCGCAGCAGTCAATCGCTTAACCATTGCGCCAACCGTGCCGTCAAAATATGATTCTGAACAACCTGTGTTGAAATTTTTTTGACGGTTATTTTAAAAAAAAGTCCTGTTCCATACAGTTTGGCGACGTAGGTATTGCACTATTCAATGATACAGCTTTTTTTGTTGATAACCGGCGAAAAATTCCTACGCTAGGGGCCTAGAATCATGCCATGATGTGCATGTACAGACGCCAGCACATCAAGTTACTACAATCTGCCAAATTTCTTTAATAGATTTTTGTAGACTTTTAATAACTTTATTGCTGAAATATTAAGGTTCAAGATTGATCGGGAAAATTTGACAGTTTCGGGTAGCTTGACCTGCTGGCGTCTGTACAGTTTGTGCGCCGATGTCCCTGCCCCCTGTATGCTACAAGGTACCTACTAGCCGTATAGCCCGTTTTGTCTACTTTTTAAATAGGTTTACAGTATCTTCATCAATTAGAGCTGGAATGTTAGTTTAGCCATATACTTAAAGGTGTAACTTCCAAACAGAAAGGTACTCGATACACTTACTTTCGTTTAAAGTTTGACGTGTAAAAATTGTAAAACAAAAATGGACAATGGTTTCAGAATAAATAAATAATGGTAAAAAATACAAAATCAATTTGTGTAAAACTTCCTTAAATTTCTCCAATTTCCTTCAAGGTACTTAATACTACTTAAATTCCTCTTAATAAAAATGTAATTAATTCCCCATTAATTTAATCAACTGCCCATTGATTTAATGCACTGCTCCAAGAGTACCTAAATGTTCATTAAGCACGTACAGCGCATTACGTCACTTACATCATTATAGAGTAAGTAATTGATATGAATCGATGCGCGACCAATGATCCCGGTGCACGTAATTTGATTACGCTGACGTACACGCAGGCGAATAACAACCCTAATTAATGGAGATAGCGATCTTAATGGGATTGATTGTTTATAGGCAAATAACTGATGGTTAATAAATTGAATTCTACCGTCGGCATTGTATTAAAGTTCGAAATTGTCCGCCGTTGTCCGCAACTTCGTATACGATCCTAGTTAAAAAGTATTCTAAGTCCTTCTCGAGGTCATGGTCTACGCATGTGTCAAATTTCATCCAAATCCGTTCGCCATTTTCGTATGAAAGCGTAACAAACAAACACACTTAAGTTAGTATTTCGCTTTTCTGTAAAGTTGTCATTTTCGTCATTTCAGAATTTATGCCGTAAATACGATTAATTTTCAAATTTAATCTAAGAAATATAATGAAATAAAACAGGAAAATTGACTAAGTAAATTCACTTTAAATGGGACAAGAAACAAGAAACAATAAAGCTTCAGGTCCTTATAAAAAGCTAAAAGAACCTTTCAAATATTTATAAAGGTCTTAAACTAGTCTGAAAAGAAAATTTATACCTAAGGCTGCCCACTTTCATGTGGCTTTCACAAATCTCCATTTTTTGTACCTACGTAAGTCTTTTAAGTAAGTTCTTTTAATAACAAAGGCAGCAAACAGCTTAAATGGCCACCTGCTGCTACAGAGATTTACTACCGTACCATTCGTACCTTAAGACTCCGTACCTTAAGGCGAAAGCGTCAGGATAGTCAGCGAAATTCAAATTTTCTTACGGTTTTAGCGCGCGGCCGTAAGAAATATTTATTTATAGAATTATAAACATAAAAATCATCAATGCCGAGAGTATCTCTAAGTTCATATTATTACCCTATTGACTTTTTCCTGAAATCATGACATTTCTAATTATAATTTTGTACGGCCGCGAATTATATTTTAATCAACATACAACCTGACACTGACCTTACCGCATCCCGTTTAAGACTCGGTACCTTAAGACTCCGTACCATAACATTTTGTATCAAAAGTATTCGAGAATTTTCCCAAAACGTCACATGTTTGAGGACAGACGAGTATTATGCAAGGAACAGAATATAATGTAAGATGGATTGAAATATCAAATCTGCACCTGTTACTCTCTATTCGATAGGAGGTAGGTAGTGACGTATGTATGTTGGTGAAATATGTATAAGAATACGGAAAAGGAATACAAATTGAATGGGTATTTTCTGTGTTGAGCGGTGACTTTTGAATTTACTAACTTTTCATATTAATAGCTATTTTTATTTTTCAAAGAGCTTATTAACCCTCACAACGCTTTTAGCCTTCACCCTTCTAAAGGTATCCCCACCTATAAATTGTATTTGTGCGTAAACAAGTCCAAATTAATGAGCAAAGTAATAACATCCATTCGATCGTAAATTCCTACCCATTGTTACGAAAAGTGCTACCGCCTGTAGGAACGTTCGAAAAACGGTACAAAACCCAATAAAAGAACATAAATTTTGTTCACAACAGGCCAAATATCTCAATTTATTGGTGTGCTCTCGAATGGGAGACTTGGGTCCCGTAGCTGGGTTAATGCGAGATCAATACTGGCCGGCATTCATTATCATTAATGTTAATTTGAGCGGAGTTTGGGCGCAAGAATGGAAGGACCACGAGTACGATAGGACCAGGTCACTGGATTATCTGATAATACTGTGGTAATGTTTTTGTTCACTAAATAAAGTTAGCCTTTAGGTTCAGTCTAGGAATTTTACAAAGTTTTTCTGAAAAAAGTTGCCAGCCTGAAAACTTCAAAATTAAATTATTATTATGTCGCAAAAAAATTAAGAGGACACAACAATTTTTAATACTTTGCAGATACTTAAGGTAAGTAGGTAGCTACATTTTTCAAATAACCAAATAATGGAGTTTAACCTAAGTAAAAAAGTCTTTCGCAACAAGTATAACTTGTAAATATTGTTACCCGGAAAATGACAATTACTTTTAACGTGATGTTAACGTCCCACTTAAATCGTAATCAACAACCAATGCAAACACAAAACTTGATTAGCAAACCGGATCTCCAACAAACCACCCCGCATGATCAGTTTATGAGCGGCTCCCGAGCACCAGGTGTGTCCAAACGGCGCAACTTTTTATACGGCGCCCGTAAATCTACTGGCAGTAAACGATTCTCGCGAAACACCCATAATGTCTGCTAAAGTGATACAATAACAGCGGGAAAGCCTATTTTTTAGCTTTCCATTGGATTTAGCTGAGAATTTACTTATAAGGAAAATATTACATAATATTGCGACCGTATTCCCTGAAGTAGGTACAGTAACGCTCGAAACTCCAGTGGCATGCTAAGGACTACATTGTTACTGCCCGGCTTGGGCCCCCTCGTATCCTCGTGGCGGCGATAGACGGCGGCGATCTCTCGCGTCCGGCCCTGTTTCGGGCCATGGTACGGAGCGAGAGTGCATGCATGCATGCAGCCGACGCCCGGCCACCGTAGGCGCGGGCTTGCGGGCGGCGAGCAATGGGCAGCTCGCCGCCCAGTAAGGACTAGGCCCGGGTCGACGGTGCGTTGTGTTCCACGCGCGCCTCAAAGAGATGTCAGCATGAACTGATGGGGTCCGCTAGGGCCGATGCCGCCGGGGCTGCGGGTTGTTCGAAAGAGATACCGTGGCACCTGGCACAGGCAACGGAACACGGGTGGGTTTTAGTCAGTAAAAGTCTGACACGCCCTTCCGCTCAGCCCAGAGCGGGAGAGGTCATTTGATGATTTCCCACCCAAAAAAAAAAAAAATTACATCCAGTGGGTGTGCGTGTATGAGTAAAATAATATTATATTTCTGTTGCATAAATTTAGAATACGCGTCATAGTGGCGACCCTGTTCTTACTATTGCATTGCTAAAATTTGCGTCAATGTAACATGTGCTGGTAGCTGTTTGGTCTAAGCAATGGATTCCCGAGTTCGAATGTTAATTACAATGTGTGGCTGTTTATTTGTTACTTTGAAACCATGATAATATTTGTATTCTAAGCAAAAACTTGTGAGATTTAAGTTTATTTATAATGTACGAGTATTCATGCTTATTATTTATTAATAAGAAGTTAAATATTAGTTATTCTATTTATGTGATTATGTTGTGTGTGTGTGTGTGTGTTGTTGTTGTAATTTAAATATTTTCGGTGCGGGAAGGTGGAAATAAATAATACTGCGTGAGATTCGAACATTTCGAACACACAGCTCACTGATTCACGCATCTCTCTGCACGCGCTTAACCGCTAGTTCATCTTGACTCATAATATGTATAACGTTGAAATTATGAACTACAATCACTTGTTGACCACAATTGTGTTTATTTTCCTGAAACTAGAAGGACGTAAGTTAAATTAAACGTCAAGCTATTGCTTTGTGAGATTGCCTATGGACTTTTGGTCGACACTATTCCTACCTACACACACCTTTTGCCAGTTTTTTTAAGTTTCATGTAGAAGCGAGCCTCTTGCCATTAATCGGGCATAAATTCGGATTTCAAAGTGCTTCTAAGAAAATTCTCATGAAAAGTAACAAGCAGAAAATAAACATTACCTTTGTACCTGCCTATTTTCTGTTCTGTTTTTTCTTGTCTGTTTATTGTACCTAATATGTGTGTAGGTACATAAATGGTTAACTCAATAAAAAACAGTTTGCTTGATTTGGGGATCGCATCTAAGAGCTCCTGAATACTCAGCAGTCGTCTACGACTAAACTACGACGAAGTTGAGTTGATAAGAAAATATTATAAATTTTAGTGTGGTCTAAATCACCTGTTAGGTACTCACAAAAGCGACTTTGGATTTTATGTGAACATGTTTTAAGAAAATATTAAATGAAGAATAAAATATCTAAGGCAATCCCCCTCCCTCTTCGCTAACGATCTAGGTAGTAGGTACCTGGTACATCATTACAGGTACAGCTCATTAAACTAAAGCTTTTTAGAAAATCTTCAGACGTCTTCATCGTAAAAATGATACATTTGCTGCTTAAAAACATCGTTAAATCTGTCGAGTGCCGATATTTACCTAATCCT
This sequence comes from Apamea sordens, assembly GCA_945859715.1. Classification (NCBI taxonomy): domain Eukaryota; kingdom Metazoa; phylum Arthropoda; class Insecta; order Lepidoptera; family Noctuidae; genus Apamea; species Apamea sordens. Next base: position 9,088,245 of record OX244002.1, read on the forward strand.
TTAAAAAACTTAGAATCTTTTCTGTGACGTTTTCTGAAGACAAAATATCTCCAATAATTTTATTTAACGGAAAACCCCACTCAATCACTTCACAATACTAGTGTATTTTATATAAATCTTAGTGAAATGGAAAAACTGCACAAAGTACATTGTACGCGACGAAATCCAATCCATTGTGGCTCAACACCGCGAAAATCCACTTATGTGAGTGCTAGAAGAAGAATTAATAGCTATTCATTTCTCATTTCAACCGCACGTGCTCCTACCCGATGTAGGTAATGGATAATAATATCACTTATTACTATGGGTAAAAAGAAATTGAAGGTAACCTACAGTAGGTCCTACTGACAGCTCATTTGAATCGAAGCCTGAGGAAAATTACTGTTTTTTTTATTTTGTTTTCGTTGTCCTTCATATTAATTTTCAATTAAGAAACCTACAGCTTTAGAGTATCTTATTAAAATTACGATATTACGCGATTGCTTATAAGTAAGACTATAGTAATTGAATTCTTTAAATAATAAACTCGTACGTGCACTTTAGGTATGACGTTAAAACTCTTTGTTTATCTAAATTACTCGACATCCTGTATTATAACTTTAAAATAAAAACAGTTTTGAGGGTAGTCAGTATCGCCTGACATTTGAATCATAAATGACAAATTGTGACGCTATTGTCACATCATTTCGCTTCGAGATACTCAAAGCACGTTTAATCAGAGATTATAATATTTAATTTATTAATCAGACATTAAATGTTTATTTTCGCCTGAGAAACTGGCCCTAAGGCCCTTGGATACACAAGGGTCAAACCAAGTTTGAACTCAGGCCTGAGATGAATTAATGTCAGGACTTGAAACCATGAGAAACAATAACATGACCTTGTTTCAAAACTATTCAGCTGGGAGCCCTAGGTTACGCAAACCACATAACTTTGGCAAATAAACAATTCATTAAAGGTTATTTATATTGGGTAGAATACACCTTACTCTGTTGTGTATTAGCTGTGCCCTGCGGGCCTGCGGTTTCACCCACCGTTCAATTTAAAACAAATCGGATTATTTATTTATAAATTACTTCGTTTCTTTCTTGTAGCATTCTTTCTAACTTTTTTATTTTTGCTTGGCTCCTAAGTGTCGTACAGTTAAACAGCCTTTCTCAAGAATTGGGCTATCAAATGCTTGGGGAAGACGTATGTTCAGCAGTGGACGTCTTTCGGCTGAAATGATGATGTTTTCTATCTCAAAAGGCTTGATATTGCCAAAATGTTCCTTACTACTTCTTATCGTTTACTCTTTCATTGTTGCTATCGACCGCAAAAAACATTCAAAGGTATATATGAAAGCTAGTTGTGCTAACCGAAAATTAATAGCAATTCATTTCTCATTTCGAGCGCACTTGCGCTACCAACACTGAGTTAATGGAAAAGATAACTTATGACTGAATGATGACTTCGCTTGTAAAAACCTGGTACAAGCCACTGTTAGATTAAAAATCTCGGTGTGGAGTAAAATTGATTTTTAACGTGTTACCTACGTTGAACCTTAAGAGCGTGTACAACGGTCCACTAGCGCCACTCCTTTAAAAAAATATTATCTCGTGACTGAGAAGGAATTATGAAAATCTGCTCAATCAGCGACCTCGGTAAGTGTGTCTAGAATTTCCTAATACCTTTTATTAAGTTTCATATTGAGACACGAAGCAACTAAATACGACATATAGGAATGTGGCCGCTTTTCTTTAGATCGAATTTTGTTGCTTCGTGTCTCAATATGAAATTTTATAAAAGGTATTAGAAAATTCTAGACACATTTACCGAGGTCGCTGATTGAACAGATTTTCATAATTCCTTCTCAGTCACGAGATAATATTTTTTTAAAGGAGTGGCGCTAGTGGACCTGTGTGCACCCTCTTAAAAAGGAATTCAGTGAATTTAGTGTGGGATTTCATTATACAATTATTTTTTATGGCAAAATGTGCTAAACTAAAACAGGTTTGGGTTTTCTTGGGAAATTTAAAATCTTTCTCTCTTATTTTGTTGATTAATTAATTTATTTAATGCTTCAAGCACATAAATATACAGAAGCGGACTTAATGCCATAGGTATTTTCTAAAAGTCAACTTTTGGGTGATGCAGAAGCAAACAGTGGTAATCATGAAAATTGAGGAATAAATATTTTAAACATAAAGATACGCATAAACCTATTTAACTATAAATATAATATATATACCTAAAATAACAGCCGCACAGGTCGATCGGTCAGGTTAAGCTACGCTTGCCGCGGTTGGTCTGTGGATGGGTGACCATCTTTACATACCGAGACCCCTCCGTGCCTCGGAAAGCACGTTAAGCCGTTGGTCCCGGCTGTCATTCGTGGATCTTTGACAGTCGTTACGGGTAGTCAGAAGCCCGAAAGTCTGACAACCAGTCTTACCAAGGGGTATCGTATTACCCAGTATCTGGGTTGTGGAGGTCAGATAGGCAGTCGCTCCATGTAAAATACTGGTATTCAGCTGCATCCTGGTTAGACTGGAAGCCGACCCCAACATAGTTGGGAAAAGGCTAGGCAGATGATGACATACACATATAAGCACAAATAAATATACATAAATATACTCAAAAGAAATAAGACAAACAATGAGAGTTACCGTTGTGATGTTACTGCCAGCTTCTTGCGAATGTGCTCGCGAACTTTAACGTCAAAGGATAATCGGTTAATGTCAGTAGACTGGCAAAATATTTATTCTCTGTGGTTTTACATAAACCTACTCTTAGGTAGGTATTATTAAGGTTTGCCACAAGGTTGTATTTATGAGCCTATTAATTTTGTTAAATTAGTATTTTACTAAACCACAGAGACTGTTACTGTAAAATGTAAGCTCATTTATAGTTCATTACTGGTAGTTGGTGTGTTTTTTTGTCGTCGGATAGCAACAAAAAAATCACATGTTTCATCGAAAAGTGCAATACCTACGCGTTCAAAATGGAGCAGCATTTTTTTTTTAATAACCGTCATATTTCAAAATCATTTGCAAAAAAGAATTACAAATCCTTTTACTAAACTAAAGTTAAGTTACCGGGAGACTGAAGATCTTCTCAAACGAATCGAATAGACGTAAGTGAGTGAGTGTATGTATGAGTCTGTTCATCTGAACAGACTCATACCAGAAATACTTACCTGTGCACTCTCGTGCACGCACACGCACATATATTAACTGAAGTAAATATGCAGCTTAATTTTAGTTTATAATATTAATTGTTTTTATTACTTTTACCGTTTATTTTGTTACCATGTAATTTGTTACGAGTTCACTATATAGCACGTTCGAATTTTTAATTTATTATGTAACCTATCTTGGAAGGCGCTGGTGTCTGTGATACAATGATTTTCATTCGTTAGTACAGGCACCAACGATACACTTTTTTCTGTTTTTAATGTTCATTTTTAGTTGGAAAATTGTTCTGTGAACCTTAAATGTGTTTTTTTCTGACATTAAATTTATTTTTTATTTATTTCAATGCACGGGGTTTCAGAATCATATACTGAATAACAACAGCCGGTCGATTCTGTAAAAATCTCACCGTGAAAACTCAAGTGAAGTGAGCTTGATGTGAGTTGTCTGTAGTGTCAATCCCTAGCATTAGTTGGAATGACAGCTCACTCCACGCTCACTTCACCTAAGTTTTCACGGTGAGATAGTTACACTGGTAACAGGTTGAGCGTCGATGTCCCTGCCAGCCTGTATAGTATTCGAATTACTACTCCCTACTACGGATTCAAACAGAATTCGACGTACTTAGAAAAAATAAATAAGATTTTTCCCCTGTGGAAATTGTGGATTAGCTTTAATACCTAGATTATAATTGTTTGTTCACAAACTAGTAAGTGGAATTTCTTTCTTTCACCCTTCAAACTTTAGGATTTGTATTTTTTTTACCATTGTTCACACAAGGCAACGTCAACTAAACACAAAAACTTAATTATCGATCCATCTAGTTAACCTATTTGTCCATTTTACGACTCCTCAGAGGGACTTCTGATTTATTTTCTTCTATCGTAGGTATGACATACTAGCTGAGCCCCGCGGTTTCACCCGCATAAGTTTCGATCCCGTGGGAATATCGGGATAAAAATAGTATCTTATATGTTAATCCTGGTTATAAACCATCTGTGTGCCACATTTCATCGAAATCCGTTCAGTAGTTTCTGCGTGAAAGAGTAACAAACATCCATTCATCCATACAAACTTTCACCTTTATATTATTAGTAGGTATGACTTATTATCTGACATAAGGACTTATTTTTCATCATATTTTAAAAACTACAAGTATACATACAGAAGTTTGTGCAGCATAAACAAAAGAAGTGAGCAATTCGCGCACAAGCAAAGATTAAAATATGGAAGCAACATATGCGCATACCTCCCGTCCCTCCGAATTTTAATATTCTTGTTGTTACAAAGTGTTCGCAATAAACAACCAACGAGTAAATAACATTTTAAATGGATTTTTACTTTTACGTAAACGTTTTAAATTAATTAACAAGAACATACCTATTTTAAGTAACTTCATAATACTGTCACAACACCAAATTATCTTGTCAGCTCAACGTCCGTGAGTCACTGCAGGGATCCAGCAGAAAAAAAAATGCTATTCAAATGCAAATGCTATTCTGCATCTGATATTCTGCAAGGTAAATGCCTGACACATGCGGAGTTGAACTCCCATTTGGTGTAACCTTGAGACGCACACCGCACTGTGTCACTTTTACTTCAATATGTATGTTTTTCTTTTTATATCAGCACCTTGTTTTTATATCATATTCATGTACTTTTGTGTGTTGTGCTGTCTTTTGTGTGCGCCAAATAAATGGTTTATGTATCTATCTAAGTAATACTATCTCTTTTTTATATTTGTATAACACATAAAAAGGAAAACTATTAAGTAACCTTTGAATACCGCTGATCTAATAATATAAATTGGTCTTTTAGGACCAAAAATAGAATATAATGCAATGCTATGTCGAAAAACCCATGATAGAGAAAACATCCAGCGCCCTAATTGCGTAACACACAGCATCCTTTACTGAATACATTTGAAGGATATTGCTAATCCATTGCTTCATATGTTGGAAAAAAATTGTCTGCTCAACAACTTAAATAAGGCAATAAATGTTGTTGAGATGTCACAATGAAAGCCATTCCTACTGTTACGCAAGTTCAAATTCAAAAATATATTTTTTATATTTTCATATAAAATATATTTTTTCGTATTATATACTTGTATATAATTGTATATAATTCAAAAATATTAAATATCCTACATTCCAGTCCTCCCCTAACATGCAAGCTAAATTCGCTATTAGTAACATCATGTAAAATCAACAAGCTATCACGTTTCCAGTCGATTGCCTCCAACGCTGCAATGTGGCCACCCTGCACTAGATGACAGCCATAATCCTCAGATTATTACTTGCATTTCTCACGCGAACATCGAGCGAACTATCCTTAGTCAACGCTACTATGATTTATAGGAAACCCAAGGGAATTCTATTTTGTTACGGAAATGTTAGAAAAGAATTGTCTTGTGAAGATATTTTTAAACGGGTTCTGAACAATGGAGACTGTAATTCGTGTTGCGGGGAGGTTGTCGGGTTATATAAGCTTGTGTATGAAAAATAGTATAGTTGTAACAGCGTTTTCCAAGCTCATGTTAGGGTTTTAAAAGATTTTTATGATACTCAGATAGATAAAGTTCCTGAAGGCTATAAAATTTAATACACAGCCACGTCTGGTTGGTTCCTAAAGCGTTTATGTGTGGGTAGTTCTTAGTAAAAGGCTTAAAGTATAAATGATGCCTTATCGGCAGATAATTTCTATTCGAGACTAATCATATTCAACCGAATCGAAGTCACTAATCTAAGCCTCTGATCGACTACCCTCGCTGGGTTGTATAAAATGGCCTTCACTGGATTCAATTTTAGTGTGCATACACACAAGTGACACGCGTGCCGTGGAGGGGCCCGTGGCTAAAATAATAACAGCCGCACAGGTCGATCGGTCAGGTTAAGCTACACTTGTCGCGGTTGGTCTGTGGATGGGTGACCATCTCGACATACCGAGACCCCTCCGTGCCTCGGAAAGCACGTTAAGCCGTTGGTCCCGGCTGTCATTCGTGGATCTTTGACAGTCGTTACGGGTAGTCAGAAGCCCGAAAGTCTGACAACCAGTCTTACCAAGGGGTATCGTATTACCCAGTAACTGGGTTGTGGAGGTCAGATAGGCAGTCGCTCCATGTAAAATACTGGTATTCAGCTGCATCCGGTTAGACTGGAAGCTGACCCCAAAATAGTTGGGTAAAGGCTAAGCAGATGATGAGACACGAGTGACACGCGTCGGCGACAGAACTAATTATTTAAACAGCCGTCATCGCGTGTCGGCTACCGTCGACAACCTGCCGCTCGTATATTTAAGCACCATGCTCAAATGCACACTTTGTCGATGGTAGCCACCGTTGACGGCTATTGCCGATACGTGTCGACGGTTGTAGTTGCCTCTGTCGTCGACGCGTGTCGCTTGTGTCTAAGCAACATTGGTTGTTACACATATACATATACATGAACTTGTATTCCCCGAAGGGTTAGGAGGTGTACATATTATAATACACCCACATTTCGCCAGTTATATTTTTAAATCAAATGTAATAGGGGGTGAACGTATTGCCATTGTTTGTTACAATAATTATGTGATTATGGACAAATGCGGTAGGAAAGCACATTCAATTATGGTCCAAAGTCTTCACCACAAAACATAAGAACTAACTACGTAGTGCATCTTAGGAGTAGAAATAGCTTTCAATAAAACCAAGGTATCCCAGCTAATTACCACAATACTTCTCAAGCGTAGAGTAATTGGTTTAATCTTTAATGTATTAGGTTACTACTAGAATTTCAGTAGAGTTAACGCAAACTATATAGACTGTGTACTCAGGTAAGCTCAAAGTGAAACAAAAATAAATATACAACTCGAACATTTAACTCTTGACGTGGAGTTTCCAGGAAGAACACGCCTCGTAGCATCTCTTCATGTAGCTTTACATAATGAGGTACGGAATTCGTTTTAAAGGAAGAGCATCCATTCCATTTTAATGTAGGTGGATACTGCGGTCGTCAACGCTTTCGTCGCCAAAACGTGGTCCTTTTCAATGGCTATAAGGTTTCTATACCGTCTATATAATTAATCCTCTACAACTAGCGACCCACCCCTGCTTCGCACGGTTTTTACGACTTGACAAAACGAGATTTCTTTATCATGTGTCACTTTAATATGAACGTATTATACACATAAACCTTCCGGAATAAATATTCTGAAACATGAAAAGCAACTTTAATTTATAATACTTATTATAAATTAAAGTTGCTTGAATAGATATAGAGGTAAATATAAACCTAATTAATTAATAAAAATAACAAAATTATATCCTAACTTAACTAAAACTATTCACAAACTAAAATATAGTGTCGAAAAATTCATCCGCATCGCTGTCGACTGTCGTAATGTACAGACGCCAGCAGGTCAAGCTACCCGAAACTGTCAAATTTTCTCAATCAACCTTGAACCTTAATGCTTTAACGATAAAGTTGAAAATCTATTACAGAAATTTGACAGATTGTAGTAGCTCCATGTGCTGGCGTCTGTACCTAAGAGAATGGTGGCATTACCTCGTTCTATGGCCCCTGGCCAAGGTAAAAGCCAGCGCAAGGGGTCACGAGAAGTGTCAACCAGCCGTTTCGAAATTTCCTTAAAAAGACCAAGAGCACTTGGACCCCACAGCCCGAGGGTTTCAACCCCAAACGGCTCGAAAATATAATTACCAATAAGGTTATTATACTTCCGCCGCTTGAAGTTTTCCGCAGCCGCATATTTAAATAATATGCGGCAAACAAACAACAAAGCGCGTGCGGTAAATAAATAACAAAGATGTTATTTCAAACAATATTTATTTATTTGTAATTTATTTCGTTTAAATACTTATAATTACATTTTAAATTATTTTATAAACAAAAAAATAAAAATAAAACACTTAAAAATATAAAGAATAGTAGCCCACCGGTATCGGGAACAGGGTCCAAGCTACCGACGGTCAGGGCTACAGAGAGAGGAACCTCCTAACAATGCTAGGTATTTATTTATTTATTACAGCATGAAAGACTTACAGCTACAACAAACAAATCAAAAAAGGAAACAATAGTTTACAGAAAGCCAATTACAAGTCTTCGCCTTTAGACTTATAATATTTTGTATTAAATTGCAATGCAAACTTGTGAACATAATAACGTTACGCCACACTATTACAACAACATAAACTCTGAAATTTAATGCAACGGAAACATAATAAGCAGCTACAATAAACAAGCTGGCAATATATTCAGCGCCGCTAAGTTCTGCCGACACATTCTCGTGACTAACGCAACATGTTTAAAGTTGGCAAGTCCCAAGTGGCCGTGTCGTTTGCACCGTGCGGAGTGCAGTAACGCAGCCTACGTATTATGTACTACGGTTCATGTAAATATCTCTGTACTTCGACGGTTTATTGATTTAAGCTAAGCAAAGGCTTGTTGTTAGACCCACCAGAGGGTTACGTCTAAAGCTAAAGCGTCTAAAGCCGCCATGTAACGGCCGCCGAGACGGTTGTCGTTAAAACAATGGCAGCGGAACTTGACTTTACGGTTTCAAAAAACGCTCGTCCTCGCTTTATTAAATAACGTTATATAAATGCCTTACATTTATAAAAATAAAGTCCTCCAGATCGTACTTGAGCCACGGCGGCCAATCTTAACGGCTTTTAGCGCGGGAGATATTATAGTGCACAAGTGTGTTCGCAGACACAGGTGCACACTCTGGTCCCAGGTCCCTCTTCCCTCACTCTCATAGTCCGATGGGACGGCAATCCGACACGACCGGAGAGAGATCGGGCCCAGGACCAAGGCGTGCCTCGGAAAGCAAGGCTGATCGTTACCTTAATAAATGAAATACCCAATATACAAAAGCAATAGTCTCCAAAAAAAAAAAACTTTTATAAAATAATTTACTACCTAATTCAGGTTATTCTATAACCTAGCTGGGAGTGCAGCCACCACCACCATTCAAGTTGTAGTTTTAGTATGTACACTAATTTGTCAACCCTATAAATTACCATGTACTACAATGCTGTTATGATGAATAAACAATTTTGAAAATAGGTCTTTTCTCAAAGTGGTCACGAGAAATTCTCCTTTGAATTTTGCGTAAGTGTAGCATACACTTACGCAAAATTCAAAGGAGAATTTGTGAACGTGACTGTAGGTACTACAAATCGGTTCGTGTAAATAACTCTGCACTGTTTATTAGTATCGACCAAGCAGAGGTTTGTTGTTCGACCAACCAGACAGTTGAGTCTAAGTCTGGAGGTTTAGGATTACAAAACAACGCTTTTATATACGTATATAATAATCAAACATTGTTTTAATTAGGCTTCCAAAAACGTGTGTAAAGATGCGTTTAATTATTGAGAACACAAAGATAAACTGGCTGTTTGTGTATGAAAGTTTAAATGTTTGTAAACGCACCCACGATACAGGAGAAATTCCTATTGTGGTGCAACGTTTTTATAAAAAAAGAAAGAAAGAGATAAGAAACTCACAATATGCCAACATATCCCATCGGACTATGAGAGTAAAGGAACAGCATATTATTGTGCACAACATACACTTGTGCACTTGTGCATATATCCTGCGTACCTGGCTAATCTCCGTATAGATTGGAGACTGAAATCGGTCAGGAAGCTATTATGTAAAAGTATATAAAAGAGGGAGACTGAGGACGGAATTATATGGCATCAAAAAAATCGTCCGCATCGCTGTCAACAGAAAAAATGCTTAAAAAGCTGGCAGCATTGCCATGTTTTAACTCACGCTTGATTAACTTTGGAATATTTACGTTGTGGTCTTTTGATACGGAACTTTTAAGTTAATTAACGTCTATTCAAACTAATGTTAAACACATTGATGTTATTTCAAGTTAAACAAACATCAACTTTATTTTAATAATGATTAAGTTTATTTCAGAGTAACTAGCACTCTTGAAAAAGTTATAAAAATGTTTGAAGTTGTAGTGTAATCTGTACTTTATTGTGTAGGAATTAAAGTTATTTTTCCATAAACTCATATTTGTTTACATTTTTGGCAAATAAGTCGCGATTGCAATTTAGGCATAAAATGTTGTTGTCTCTTTTAGGTATATGAATTTCACGCTTGATATTATGTTCGATTTTATGATTATCAAAGCCTAACAGGGCGCGTCGTACATAGTTTTGGTTTTGGACCATTAACGTTTTGTCCTTTGGTACCTACGGAGCGCAAACGGGCGGAACAGGATTGGGATATTGTGTTTGTATAATCCTCAGTCAAAGTCTGAAACAGTCCAATCAACATACCTAGTACCTACAAAAGATTTTTTTTTCTATTCACTCGGCACGGGACTTCAATACCCTAGGAAGTGTAGTGCGTGTGGGTTAAAAAATACATGAATGTGAGTTGAAAATACCAAATATTTAACCGACTTAGAACGAATTTCACCAAACTTTAATAGAGAATACATTTTGAATTTTTGACAGTTTTTCGATACTACATACGTAGAACTGTCAGACGTCCATTTTATTCCACGGATGAAAGATATCTGACTTTGGTAAAATCAGCCCTTAAAAAAGAATTTCTTTCAATCCATATTATATTATAAATAACTCTGTCTGTATGTTACCTTTCACGCCTAAACCACAGAACGGATTTCGGACCTATTTGGCGCAGCCGTGAGGCACACAATAGGTACTGTTTTAAGTTTTATTTTCTTTTTGTGTGAATATTGTGTGCCTTACTTAACCTGGATCAAATAAACTTATTTTCTTTTTCTTTCTTCCGACAAAATTTGGCAAAGAGAAAGATGGCATCCCGGGGAAGGACAAAGGCTTTTTGTCCCGGTAGCAAGTTCCCGTGGGATAATTTCCGTCATCCACGCGGGCGAAGCCGCATTCAGAAGCTAGTTAAGTATAAAGCAAACAACTTTTTATAGGGTACCTATTTGGCTCTTATTAGCGTCCCACACGTTTCGAACCAAAAGTCCTAAGCTTAAAGACTTAGGGAACCAGTACTTTTAGAAGGCAACAATGAAAGGTATTAGGAAGCATTTCACTACGTTTAATATTAGGTAGTATTTTGCTCACACCGTTTGATATACACATCAAAAGTGTCTAGGGATCAAGTACGTTTTAGAGTATCGCCGCGATTGAGGATTATTATTTTAACTTTTTGCATCGTTATTGATTCTCTTTGGTTAATTTCACCATTTTAATAAATAAAATCCTTAAATTTTCTTAGGGATCAAGTACATTATTAACTATAAAAAAATATGTAGTTAATAATGTACTTGATCCCTAGATACTTTTGATGTGTGTAAAGAGCGAAGTGTGTCCGAATGAATCCTATGCTTAAGGGTACGTATCAAAATCCCGAATTTTAAAAGACCGAATTTTAAAATACCGATGGACGAAATCCCGATAATTGAAACGCCGAATGGTTGTTTGATCGAAAGTTTATTTGCCCGAAAGTTTAAAATCCCGAAGTTCAAAATCCCGAAATTACATCCCAAAGCCAAAATAGGTATGTATGATAGGGTACATATTTGAACGTCGAAATTAAAATAACTACGGGTAAAATGTCAACATTCAAAACATAATATGATTAAAATGTGTGGTTTTATATTCAAAAATATATTTCTGCCACTCGCCGGCCGCTGCCGCGGCACCGCTCGCTTCGCTCGCTCGGCTCGTGCGTTGTCTGGTCACTGTTCTAACCTAACCTAACCTAGCTGTTTCGATGTAAAAAAGATATAATATGCGTGTTACGCATGCGGGTACAGAAACATATTATTAATTATTAAAAAACAACGACAACGTGTAATTATTAAAAATGTTTGGTTTTACATTCAAAACTATGTTTCTGTACTCGCATGCGTAACACGCATATATCTTTTTTACATGGAAACAGCTAGGTTAGGTTAGGTTAGAACTGTGACCAGACAACGCACGAGCCGAGCGAGCGAAGCGAGCGGTGCCGCGGCAGCGCCCGGCGAGTGGCAGAAACATATTAATCGCGGGAACTCCGTCGCTGCTCTTTGGGATTTTATCCATTGGTATTTCGTCCATTCGGGATTTCGTCCTTTCGGGCATTTGAACATCGGTATTTTGTGTTTCGATATAACGACTATCGGCATTTAAAACTTTCGGTATTTTGAATTTCGGTGTTTTGGACGTCGGTATTTCAATCATAGGTATTATGAACTTTCGGGATATTGATACGTACCCATGCTTAAACACTTAGTACTTTTAGAAGCCAACAATGAAAGGGTATAAGGAAATATTCACGTTTAGGTAATACCTATTAGTAATTTAGTAGTTTGTTCACTCGTTCATTGTCATGAGAAGGAAGTGTGCCCGAATGAATCCTGTGCTTAAGTACTTAGTACTTTTAGGTATAAAAATACTCACATTTAAGTAGTACCTATCAGTAGTTTGTTCACTCGTTGTCATGAGTAGGAAGTGTGTACACACGGCTACACATCAAGCTATGCAAAACCAGTATTGGCTGACCGTTCATCGTGAGAAAATATCATACAAAGTGAGGCCAAGACAAACTGGTATTGTATAGCTTGACGTGTAGCCGTGTGTACAAACGAATTCTCACTGAAATTTTTTAAACAAAATTTTAACCCCGTGTTCATACTTTTACTTTGGCCATTTCGCGGTTTAAAGTTAGGCCACAAATGTGGACCATTTAAACGTGGTACTGTTGTGAATATTGTTCCAAACTATGCACCAGCCTGTAGTTGAATAATATCAAATATTTGTTCAGCAATGCATAAGTTTTGCACATTATACTTATTTTAGATCCTGCATTCTCTCCCCTGAAATAAACGAAATCGTAGGTATTACACGCCAACGTGTACAGTCACGAGCACCAATATGTCAACACTTGGCAACTTTCAATTGCGATTTTTTCGTGAAATAACGTATGCATCGTTAAAATACGACACATTACATAAACCTATGGGTTCGAAAATGCTATGTTCGTAACAACATATAATTTCATTAAAAAATAAAGGAGTAAATCGCTTTTGAATAAAGCCGAGTGTATACATACTTTTGCTCGTGACTGTACAAGGCAGCCTATTATCATCTGCCTAGCCTTTTCCCAACTATGTTAGTGTTGGCTTCCAGTCTCACCGGATGGAGCTGAATACCAGTATTTTACTTGGAGCGACTGTCTATCTAACCTCCACAACCCAGTTACTAAGTAACATAGGTAAGTCTAGTTGTCAGAATTTCAGGCTTCTGACTACCCGTAACGACTGGCAAAGATATTAATGACATACTGTACCAACAGCTTAACGTGCTTTCCGAGGCACGGAGGAGTCTCGGTATGGACCCATCTACGGACTGACCTCGGCAAGCGTAGCTTATCCTTTGATCGACTCGTGCGGTTACTACTTGGTAACGAGCTCCACAAGAAAGCAACCAGCAAATAGGATAACGCCATAATTACCTTTAAGTAACGTTTAGGAAACTTCCCGTCCTCTTGATGTGATCCATTAGTCACCTTTTACCTCACGAGACGTAATGATTATATTCTAAGATCAATCTTATTGTTGTAGACGCAAGCGCGACTTTTGAATGTAATGGACTGGTGTAGTCGAGGATTCGACCAAAGTCAGCCATTCGAAAATCAAATCAAAGTCGGAACTCGCATTCCAAACGCTCCCACATCACCCCCATTAGGCATAGCGACAAATATTAATCGATTTTTAATGGCGAATCGAGTGAATTCAAACCAAAGCGTCAGTAATAATGATCGGAGGGCGCACCGTGACTCTAATATAGCCTGTGTACACATATGGCCGGATATTAATGAGGCAATCGGCGCGTCGGACCGACGGAACCCGCTCGCATTAGGGGCCCAAATCGCTCATCCATTATAGAAGCCTTGATGGCAAAGTATTAACTTTTATAGTCTTTTATGATTATAGTATCGATGTAAATCATAGTATCGATAAACCGATAGAGCTGGTACGGCACTAAAACTGATTGATATGTAGTAATTAATGTTCGGCTGGTCGTAAAGGAACGAGGTCAACTTTAATAGTATATTTGGTGCAAAATGGCTGAAATTAATTTTGGGAGTATGCGATGTAGTGCTTTCAGTAATTCGGCTGAATGGTGAATATGACATCATCATATCGCAGTCGACTATGTTTGTTAGTCAAGATTTATAGGGTAAAATGCGAGTGAGCTTTTATAACAAGAATAAAGTGCAGTACCTAGTAAGTATTAATAATTATCTTAGTTCGTGCCAACTGCTACATGCGATTGAAGACACAGTATGCACAAAGTCCTGAGATGAAGATTATTTAGATACTTAATTCATGAAAATCTTATGAAACAGATAAACTACGATGGATATAATGTAGTTCACGGTCACGTAGCAACTGTCGTAGCAACGGGCATAGCTGCGCGTAGGCACTTTACGGGCATTACACGAACGTATATTCTACGCGTCAAAGAACTCTGCCACGAGCCCACTCAAGACGCATTTATAAAAGTTATTTTATTCGAACGTTTTCATGACAAAGTATATTGCTAATGTGATTGTAAAGATATACATACCGCTACGCTGGCCAAAACCTAGTGCATTATCTGCTTAAAATACCCAAAATACGAACAGAAAAGCAGTAAAGCAATGCCATATCACTGCCATCCCAAATGCACAGTGAAAACACCTCGTGTATTCCGATAATGTCGTCATTTGTTTCCACTGAGCATCAACAGTCGCGTTATTGAGCAAAAGCACACAGTCATTAGCATAATGCGCTCCCGAATATCAGTTCTCGGTTCAAATCGGTATCGATATGAAACGATTTACCTATCGATATGGAAAGTGGTTAATTCATTGCTCTTTTAGTGGCGATTAAACCAATATACTAGTTGAAATGATAGGGGAATAAACGGTGAAAATACACGCGAGGCACAAAATAGTGTGCTGTGAGGCTAAATGCGAAGGTGTGTTGTCGAGCAAAGAAATAAGGACGAAATGGAAATTAATTACTGGGCACGTTTCGACGAGTACTTCGACGTCTAAGTGTCCTTATGTTTTTGTACTTATTTGTAGATATAGTTAGTGAGTTATTCAGTTAATTTAGTACCTAGTAAATAGTGAGTTGTGTTAAATAGGTATTTTAAAAGTTAAGTAAACAAATAAAAATGATAATAGACAAAAACAAAACATTAATAAACCTATACATTACATTTCGGTAGGTAATCTGATTTTTCGTGTCAAGTATTTTTTAGATAAAAAAATAAAACAAAAATATTCAACTGAATTTAGAAATTCCTCCTTTTTTTGAAATTGGTTAAAAATAGAGGTTGTATATCTGAAAGTATTTTGAACTGTCGAGAACGTCTCTATGAAAAATCTTTTCCTCACCAAATAATTAATTACGTCTCAAGCAAAAATTTGAATAATCATCAAAGGGTACCTTTCCAATCATATTACACAACCCAAGATTTCTTTAACCGGTAGATATTCTTGGAAAGGACTGAAAACAAAAATGAATGAGTTAATTAATAAATTATGCTAATTATAAAATCTTCTGAGTCGTACTGAGGGTTTTCCGGAAAAATAAAACTTTTATTATTTATTTATTTATCCTGACACTGAAACGCCATACGGCAATTACACCAACGGAGCAAAAAATCACTTCTTGCCATTTTAAAGATTCAAAGAGGTTTGTCGACGCTGCCAGTGACAATTCCCGGAAAAACAAGCGTTCTCGATTTCTCGTTCTATAATCATCCATCATCTGCCTAGCCTTTTCCCAACTATGTTGGGGTCGGCTTCCAGTCTAACCGGATACAGCTGAATACCAATATTTTACAAGGAGCGACTGCCTATCTGACCTCCACAACCCAGTTACTGGGTAATACGATACCCCTTGGTAAGACTGTTTGTCAGACTTTCGGGCTTCTGACTACCCGTAACGACTGTCAAAGATCCACGAATGACAGCCTGGACCAACGGCTTAACGTGATTTCCGAGGCACGGAGGGGTCTCGGTATGTAAAGATGGTCACCCATCCACAGACCAACCGCGGCAAGCGTAGCTTAACCTGACCGATCGACCTGTGCGTCTGTTATTATTTAGCCACGGGCCCCTTTCTCGTTCTATAATATTAACTACAAATTTAGAAGTAGCGGAGTGCACAGTTTGTTTTATGAAGATGGAAGTTACATACGTTGCTAGCTTCTTTTATGATTTTGCTTTGACAGATTGATTAGTGTTTAACGGCCGCTACTTACGAGATGTAGGTCGTGGGTTCAAACAAAACAAAAATTCGAAGACATGTGACATCAACCAATCCGCACTGGGCCCGCGTGGTGGATCACGGCCCACTCCCTCTTACAGAGGAGGCCTGTGTCCCAGCAGTGGGAACATTATAGGCTAATTATGCTAAGTTTCAACTTTATTCCTGGCTGTACCATCACCGATACAAATCGTATGCAAGCCACTTGGAGCCAGTGGGCCTAGCACGACCGCGCGGAGTAAACGTATCGTGAATTCTTATCATTTTAAAATGGTGATAAGTACTCGTTTCGTACATAATAGGTACTTTGTTTTAAGACTTTATTCATATCTATGGATGCTACTTATTCTGCGGGGTGCAAAAATTCAAACCAAAATGCTAAGTATAGGTTAGTTGTATTTTCGATTGAAAAATCATTCGCATTTACTTTATGTTTACGTCACGCGTTCATGCTAGGTCCTCAGTATTCCGTAATTGAATGTAACATTCACCAGTAAAAAGTGTTTCAAGCGATATCTGGTAGTGTTACAAGATCGTCCGCCATTTCTCAGCGCCGAGCGATGCATGGAGGCTTGGAGGCGAGCGCGCGTGCCTCCGCAAGCGGCCGCTTATTAAACGAATTCATCATAGTTAGAACATAAACACTGTTGTATAGGTCACGGATATTCCGTGCTGCCAGTGTTTTTGTAATTAATTTCATGCTATTAATTGTGATGGTATTTTTCTTTATTTAAGTCGAAGAGAGGAGGCCTGTGTCCCGACAGTGGGAATATTATATTCTGAATAACTAAGTCTGATATTATGTTTCTGTGGTTACATATTTTTTTTCTCTATTGTAGGACAGGGTGTCAGAGATTGTCATCCATTTTTTTTTTTAATTTACCACCTCCTCATGACCTCATTGTCATCCAGCCGTCGAGAATGAGTTTTTGCTACCCCTCAGTTTCATATAATAAACGAATACGTGTTTTATGTGGCTAAATAATAACAGCCGCACAGGTCGATCGGTCAGGTTAAGCTACGCTTGCCGCGGTTGCTCTGTGGATGGGTGACCATCTTTACATACCGAGACCCCTCCGTGCCTCGGAAAGCACGTTAAGCCGTTGGTCCCGGCTGTCATTCGTGGATCTTTGACAGTCGTTACGGGTAGTCAGAAGCCCGAAAGTCTGACAACCAGTCTTACCAAGGGGTATCGTATTACCCAGTAACTGGGTTGTGGAGGTCAGTTAGGCAGTCGCTCCATGTAAAATACTGGTATTCAGCTGCATCCAGTTAGACTGGAAGCCGACCCCAACATAGTTGGGAAAAGGCTAGGCAGATGATGATGAAACGAATACGTGTTTTACGAATTTGATCTTTATTAGTTCCTAGAATTGTCGCACTGACAGGTGTCAGGAACGCATTCTCTCGACGGCCGGACAAAATATAATCGTGTGGCAAGGCAGTAAGGTTTACTTTCCCGCAGAATAAAAATACAAGCTTTATTCGCACAATAAGCACAACAATACAAACGCAAGACTCTAACGATACAATAAAATAAACCATACAATTATAGAGTGTTGCGTTGCACACGACAAATTCCCATTCGAAAGAGATCAAAGCTTTCTTTGTCATTTGATTTATAAAGTTCTCGCGGAGCCCCTTTAAGTGGGGCTCTTCAGAAATTCATTCCTTTTCTCACTGTTTTTTCCTTTTATCTTCACTTACATGGGTATATTTTTAGCTGATTCCTGGAAAGGTTGTTGCTTCCTTGTGAGTTGAAGAAATTACTCGAGTAGCTTGCAGATAAGCTACTTAACATTTTAAGGGCGGTACTGTAGAGGTCTATAACGAAGGGCTTGCTTGGGAAGCAGTTCTATAAATATTTGTATAAGTAACATAATAGAACAATATAGATTGTTGTATTATGTTACTTTCAGTATTTCTATCTAACGGCTGAACCTAATTACCTATCTATCACCAGTTTTGGCATACTGAAGGTAGAAAAACCTATATACTCGTGTCTCTGGTTTTAACGTCCCAATAATCCATATCAGTAGCGATCTGTATGATTATATTATACTGGCAATTATTATTACTTATAATTACTTATAATTTGTACTTATAATTTGTACTTGTCTACCATCTGCAATCTGTCAATAGATTAATGGATGTTTGTTACTCTTTCACGCAAAAACTACTGAACGGATTTGGATGAAATTTGGCACACAGATGGTTTATAACCAGGATTAATACTATATAATAATACTTTTTATCCCGATATTCCCACGGGATCGAAACTTATGCAAGTGAAACCGCGGGGCGCAGCTAGTATACATATAATTTAAGGGTGTGGTACAGACCACAGAATTGAACAACTTTTTCTATGGGACCACATACATACAAAACTTTAATACCTACTCGACCCAAATGTATGGGACAGCTAATTATATTTTTTGCGATTATGATGTTGGTCCCACAGAAAAAGTGGGTCAGTTTGATGGTCTGTACCATACCCTTAAAAACCACACCTTTCTATAATAATATCCTACTAATATCATAAACGTGACAGTTTCTATGAATGGATGGATGTTTGTTATTCTTTCACGCAAAAACTACTGAACGGATTTGGATGAAATTTGGCAAACAGATAGCTTATAACCAGGATTAACATAAAGGATACTTTTTATCCCGATATTCCCACGAAACGTATGCGAGTGAAACCGCAGGGCGCAGCTAGTACTATATAATTCGAAATACTGTTGAATATGTCTTCTATCAGTCGCATGCTGAATTTGATATTTCTATAATGGGTTTCATACAGACAAGACAAACAAAGTAACAGTAGCTCGTCTGTCAATTCTGGCAGGCAATCTATTTGGCTTTCATATGGCACTTTACCCAGGTACCGAAAATTTTATATAAATAAATTCAATCAAATTAATTTTGAAGAAAATCTATCGACTTAAATTGTCCATACCTAAATTCATGTTACAAATGGCTTTAACACAACAAATTGATGTAGGCTAGGTCAATTTGCTTAACAATTAAGTTCCCAGACTACCTAATATAACATTGTCAAAGTGGATCTCAGTTTATTCCACTCTACATTTATACTTATCTAGATGGTCTTACCATGATCTGAACAAGATTATGTCTGGACTTTAAAGATACTGTAACCTCGAGTTTGTTTCGGCCTTTTTTCTCAAAGTAGTCGGACAGGAAAAGCTGACCTCATCTAGTTAAAAAAATATGATTGACATTTAAAAGTGTTTTTACAAACCTACTTATGGAAATACTCGTAAAAACATTTATCATTTAGCTTATATCTCGAATAAATTAGGCTTGACGTTAACAAAATACTTTCTTAACAAAACAACATTTTCATAAAGTTACAGAAAAACATATTTACCTTTAACAAATGAAACTCAATATTAGGTCGAGTTTGTAACAAAAAGTTTTACCTGTCAGCGTAGAAATGTTCGGACGTTTTATTATTATATTATTCACTTTTAACTTTTTCCTTTTGGGAATAAAATATCGCAGTTTTTTTGACTTAAGGTAAAGTTGCCTGTTACATACATTAAGGAGCTCGTATATAAGGTATAATGTCTGCCCTATGTATCATTTTTTTCGTTTTATTTTGAGACAGAAGAAAACGTGAACAAATATTCTTAAATACTTCAAAATATACTCCGTGAAATGTTTATTATCATGAATTACTTGAGGAGGAAAATATTAAACTCAGGTCTGATTTTTCGATCATCTGATAACTTTATTCGAGGAATAATTTTGAAATTTTGACAGTTCTTTCGTACAAAAACTGTCAAACGTCAATTTTATTCCTCGAATAAAAGTTATCTAGCGATGGAAAAATCAGCCCTTAATTAATTTTATGTATTTGTACTTTTACTTTTCCTCCAAAATTTGTAGACAAATTAATTACGTTACGTACCTAAAAGTTGGTATTCAATAAAATTGTACATAATTTAAATAAATAGGTACAGAATGACCTTGAAACCCTCTTAAATGCATTTTGTATTAGTAGGCACGTTTCCCAGCAAATTACTTAGGTCCTTGGAGAAAACTATTGGTTCTTCACAGTTCGACGCGCCCGTCATATTAACAATCGTGCTAGAAAAACTAGGCTCTTTTGAAAACTCGGTCCTAGTTTTAAGAGTCCACTTAAAAACCAACTTATAATTACCGTCCTAATTAAACTTCTCAGTCAGTTGTCGACTTTGCTGAAAGCTTTCTGAAGGGAAACCGAATCACGTAAAATGCTTAACTTAATTTCTACATGAATAAATATGTATGTACTTACCTACTTAAATGTACCAATTCCTAAACTAGGCTATCTTGAATGAATAAATAGCATGAAAGGGCTTTGTTAAATTATTTGACACATTTAGGAATGAGGTATACAAGTTGTGAATTAGTGTTTGTACCTAAAACAAAAAATGTTTCTGAATTTAACTTACATAGGTACATATCTATGTATGACATGCTTGACAGGAATATGCGTATGTTTAAAAAAACCGACCAAGTGCGACTCGGACACGCAACAGAAATACACACTCTGTGAAAATTTCAACTGTCTACCTATTACGGTTTATGAGATACAGTCCGCTGACAGACGGACGGACGGATAGTGAAGGCTTAGTAATAGTATCTCGTTGGCACCCCTTCGGTACGGAACTATGAAACAGAATAATGAAATGAAAACCAGCGTCAGGCACTAGTTGTCTGGCATTTTTGCTGGACTGGACCTTTTTGGTGCAGCCGTGAGGCACACTTTCCTGCTAATTTCTTACTTTGGATTTTACATTTTTTATTTGATCTTTAATTTTTTTGTTTTTTATCTGATGTATTATGTATCAGAAGGCCAGTTCTCGTAATTTAAAACGTTCAAAATCTAGTCGCAGTCTCATCTCAGCGACAAACAAATGTCAAAAACTTGTCAAAATGTAGGGAAATTAGAGGTTTTTTTGACAGATTGAGACTGAGATCAGACTGTGAACGTTCTTAAAATTACGAGAATTACCCCTCTGGTGTATTGTATGTCTTTTAGTCTGTTCTAAATAAATGTATTTTCTTTCTTTCTTTTTTTCTTTAAATGCACACTATCGATAAAACACCTTGGTATGTTGAAATCATCCAATTAGGGCAAATAATACCTATAGGTACTGAAAGGAATTACCGGATTCAATACCCTTTGTTCTTTATTATAAGTAGGATAAAAGTACCACTTAAGGTATAGTTTGCGCTTCACTTTATCGTAGTCTGAATTCCAAGTTATTGGTTCCCAATCGAACCCGCCTCACTAGTTTCGGGTTTAATATAAATTATTGGAATATCCCCGACATTAAAACTTGGATTGCCTCTAGGACCGTCGGCATTTAGTAGATAAACCGAATCAAAAGTTCTTTGTGGTCTGAACGGCCATTCTTGAGTCAGTTCTTCCTAGTTTAGGAGCGGGTTTTGTTTGGTTAATTAAAAAGTTCAAAACGCATTATAGAGCGTCATTTAGTCTTAGGTTCCAAGTTTTTTTGGTATTTTGTTCGGAAATTCTCAGTAATTGCCCAGGCCGATTTTGGACTGGTGCCCAATGATTGGCAATAGGAGCACCCCTTCTGCATGGTAGGACTTAATATCTAAGCGTCATCTGAGAAATATCGAGCGTATCGACCTTTCTATTGAGTACTGGACGTGAAATTAGGCATATACTTAATAAATAAGTTCATACATACGTAAATACATACATACACAAATACACTTACATAATATGTACATATACATATTAAACATGGTACATATTACAAATTAAAGTCACTTTCCGTGGCTGTATGTGTGACAACATTGCTTTTCTAAACTACGCAACGGATTTTATTTTTTATGGTGTAGGTTTATGTGTATAATACATTAATATTAAACATACTTATAATAAAGAAATCTGGATGTTTTGTCAAGTCATAAGCTGTGCGAAGCAATATTTAACCTCACTCCTCATTCCTCCTCTCCACACCCTCACTGACTGGAGAAGAGTAGCTCGTGATAGAATACAATGGAAATTGCTAGAACGGTTATTTTAGGTGCATCATCTTCACATATTATTATGTAATTAATGTATGCAAAATATCGCAAAACATTTTAAAAGAGTAACGGTGGAGTTTCGTGCCCATTCTTCTCCATACGGAAACTACCTTTTGGAAGGGGCGACTAGAATCAATTCTATTTTATTGTAATTTTTGACGTTCAAAAGTACCCTTTATGTAACTATTTGAAAAGTATTCAGAATAAATGGGCATTATTATTATTATGTACTACATACACCCTCAACCCAAATCCAAAACTACAACAAGAATCAAACTCACAGCTCAGCATCTTCAAAATTAATCAAGCCAGCGCAACAGAATTTGCTAAACATTTCCCCAGAGCAAGCAAGGGTAGATAACCCTGAATCATGAACCGATGTGTTCCCGCGAATTGCTTTCAGGCTTCTGCAATACCCGTCTTTAAATGTAGTAGATAACTAGGAAGAGATAAAACTGTACATTTTGAGTATAAGCTGGAAGACGTCGTCTGAATATGGGACGGTTTTTTTTATTTCATGGAGGTGACTTTTACAAGTCTTCTTTTTTCGGGTCGTTGAGAAAAGTAAAGATATTTTATTATGTTATATAAGTTGACCCCAGTGAGCCAACCAGCCAGGCCAGTGGGCAATAAAATATCTACGAAATAGCGATTGGCGTGTTTTAAGTCCCCAGAGCGTGTGTTAACGTTTTATTGTAAAAAAAAAAAAATGGTGCAAGTGTAGGGACACTTTGGATACTCCAACATATGTGACATGGTTTGGTCAGTAGCACCGCATTCGCACTGGGTGTTGGTTGGGTCAATAATCCCCCGTTTCGCAAGATTGTGCATACTCAACATTATATTCCCACCCCCGATCGCCATCTTAGGCACTTCGGGGGAGGTTCACGATATCAGCGATATATTGACCCCTTCAACATGTTGACCATGGCAATACATTGTTGTCAGCACACAAAATAATGCCCCTGATGAAATTTTCCGTACGTCCAATTTGTTCCAGACAAACCAAAAATCAATCAACAGAAATCTGTGATCAAAGTCTGGTGTCGAATCTTAAATATTGAACGTTGAATTCTATTTTGCCAATTAATTAAAACGTCTTACGCGAGATTAGACAGTTAATTGAAAGAACGGACTTTTGGCTTCAATACTTTTGACTTTTTGTCCTCGTCCATTTACGTTCCACAGAGAAAAAGCTGTTTATTGTTTGCAGTGAACAAAACAATAACTTCTAAGTATATCCCCGATGGCAAAAAGCCATTGGAATCTAGGAGATGTTCTTTGAGTGTAAAGTGCGAGTGCAATATGCAGTAACTACTGCGCCCGACAGTTTGTTGAATAGAAAGCCACCGGTACGGCCGCACGTAAGTTTGGTAGCCGGGGAATGGCCGGCCGGCCAGCGCCGGCGCGGCTGTAAGCCTTGTGGTGTGCGGTCGACACCAGATGCGGGATGCTTGATATTATATCTGTTACTGTATGTATGTTGATGAAGTTTTCTAGTTAAAATACTTATAGCCAAAATGCGCGTGACACATGACGTAAATTCAAACTAATCTATTTGATACAAAAGTTTCGGTATGAGCTGCTGAGTTTCGTTGAATGAGATAAAGGACCAATTTTGAAGTTTGACAAATGAGTTGCGAGACAGCATTTTAGCAACAGTTATTATTGTGTAACATTCAAAATGCGCACTGCTGGAGCTACTAGCACAACTTATTAGTGTCAAATATTCCTCTTTTATGTGAAATCACTTTTATGTTCGTATACGAGTTCACCACATATTTTGTGTCCCCCTGTCAACGTCATTCGAGTGCCAAAAGATCTTTGGTAGTATTGTAGGTTTTGAAGATAAACTAATAAAAACATTTGCGGCTATCTAGGACCCTAACGTAAAAAGAAAATAGCAGAATACAAGAAAACGAAACAAAATCCAAAGACATGTTCCTCTTTATCGCGTCTTTGAAAATTAAGGGTAAGGAGTTTGAAACTGGGATCACAGAGTAAGCTAAACTGTCGGAAGCTATTTACACAACATATTATTAAGGTTATATTGTATAGAACACCACAAAGTCAAATGTTGGCTACTGTTGACAGTACCGAAGACCCTTAAGTTACAGCATGTTAAATTAAGTTTGAGTAATTGGTAACACGGGTCAAAATGTTTGGGCGTATACCGAGTACCAACCTGTTATATATTTAGTGATGTAACGAGGAGCGAAGGTTGCACCACAGAGTAGTGAGCAAATGGAAAGGCGATGTGACAGGCATCGGCATAAAAACAGCGTAGGTATGTGTCAGGCCAGATTTAGTGCAGCGCTGACGGTCAGTGAGGTCGGCGAGGCAAATAGGCTGCCATTTTTTTACTCTAACTAGTAATTACTTCAATATTTTTCATAGTATCTAATGACAAAAGGCCTCAGAAGTTCAAGCTGGCACGTTTCTAAATAGGTGTGCACTTAATAACTCATAAAACAATAACTGCGCACGTTACAAACGCAATGAGTGTGCCCTTGTAAGTCAGACGATTCCTTTTCTGCTACATATTCCACAAATTCTTTGAAAGATATTCGAAAATCCTCTCTATATTTACTTTCTCCATGTCCCCAACCCTTTCGTATAATGTTTCGAGATGTTATTGTGTTCCCTTGATAGACGATAGACGTCGCTAAGGTGACATCAACGCGAGGTGAGAAGGGAATTTTAAGCAATTGTCAGTTATGTAATACGACAGGCTTCTAGAACGAAATTCGTGAGTATATATTTACATTATTTGTACATATTTTAGTATTAACCTACATTTTAGGTACTGGAGTTGTTTTTGTGTGAGAAGAATGGTTCTTTCGCATAATGGTTTTTATAGGCGCATTTTAAACAATAAGAAAGGGTCATACAGCACGATGCGTAGAAAATCTTGACAATATCATAGAAATACCTTAAATGAGAGGATACATAAACAATATTAGTACAGCAGAGGAAAAACACCATCTCCTGCAATTTTACTTTAATGGCACATATGGAGAATATGTAATTAGTTCTTTGAACAACTCGCTCAAACAGGCTATGTTTTAAATGCATTTGTAAAATATATGAAACCCGAACACATTTAAATCCACAATTTTAATGTCAAACTCAATTTACAAACCAAAAAATGCAAAGAGAAGTCAACGCAAAACCTTTATAGGAATTTATTTATCGTCCAGAAATATGGAACAAATATTCTTTCATAAGTGCAAGCCGGCTGTTCGCGTGTAGTAGGAGTGCCACGTCGGTCTGGGGACGTGCCGCCGCATCAGCACTTTTATTACTTACATTTTTCACTGCACATACTCTTCACACTACCTAGTGACGTGCTAGAACTTATAATTTTGCCACTTACTTACGTGGTGGAAATGCAAATTTACATTGAGTGCTGTCGCATATTGGGAAACCAATGGAAACAAAAAAAAATGTGCTGGAAATCCAATAGTCTGTAAATCTATATCTACACAAATACAATATATTTGAAGTTTCTGTTCGTTATGTCAAAATGACAGCTTTTTACTAAATGCATATGAAAGTATGCAGGGTACTTATAACAAAAAACTTTTTTTTAATTTTGGCTGTTTGTTCCGGCAAATCTCCAAAACGGTTGGACTGATTTTGACGGGATTTTCAGTGGCAGATACTTGATGTTATAAGGAGTAACATATCATAGCTTTTGTCCAGGTAGCACTTTCCCGTAGGATAAATTCCGACATAAACGCGGGTGAAGCTGCCGGCAAATATAAAATTGAATGATTATTTTCAAGAAAGTAAATTCAGGGTCTCTCTTTTTAATTTTTTTACAAATAAAAATTCATAATGTTCATTTCTATTTTTATTTTCGCTAAATCTTTGATCGAAGCCCTTAAGATTTTCAACCCTATTAGGGAAATGTTGAGACAAGGTTAAGCCCCTTTTCCAATACAGGCAACGAAGAGGCTTAATCAGATGGATAAGCGCCATCACTCATCTGTATTCATGCTATGATCGCAATCCTGCTGGAGAGCTGGCCAGGGAAAGTAATAAATCTTAGCCATATTCAGCTGCGCACGTCTAAGCCCCCTAGTACACAAGCTATCGGACTGAAAAATGTAAGCCTTAAAGGTATGCCTAGATTTGTACCCGATTTCAAAGAATTAAACCCAGTTCTTCATAAAATCTTTTGTTCCATAACTCTAGGTGTAAAAAATGAAGAAGACTTCGTCAGAATTTCAATTGGAATTTTATAATGGAATCCCCTCCATCTCGAGTATTCAAAGATTAAATATTCTCGTAATTACGTATTCTTTTCGATACAAACGCGGACATTTCCCTAATGGTGTCCTTTTGTTTTATCCGTCGACATTAACGCCGAAAGGTTATGAGACAAGTCCAAGGCCCCACCCCCCTCCGAATGGGCCACGTCCCCTCCGTGAATAACGTCTTTCACGTCACGTCAAATGTGCCATCTATTGTTTAGATGCGAATTTTATCTGGGCGCGTCGAGTTCGATAAAATTTAACGTTTATTTGAGCGTTTGTAACAGAAGCGCGCCGGGTGTGGGGCAGCCTCGGGCTGTCAGCGTCGCCCTACAATATTCATTATTGACAATTTGAATGGAAGAGAAAAATGTCAGACCCGTGTTGTAGGTAATGTAAATATTTGATCAAAATAGAGCGCCAACCCTACCCCGCTGCGCAGATGCGAGATATTTGACAGTTTTAAATTTACTATATGAAATAGGGGCTTTCGGGGGCCGCGTATATTAATATATTATCCCGCAGATAATACGCACATAAACCTGCCAGTTGTTTCAGAAAATAATCTGCCTGGCCAGGCCTTAATTTGCAATTTTTCTGCGGGAGTTTTAAATTTAAATTGACTTTTAAAAATGTGGTGTTTCTCTCCGGAGTTTTGCATTAGCATTTTATGGGGATTAATTTGATTAAAATAGAGAATATAGGCAATTGAATTGTTCAGATGTAAGCAGCTTAGTAGAAGACAGACGATATCACGAGATAAAAAATGGGATAAAAAAATATCAAATAACCTTTGCGATTTCAGCAAAATACATAACCCTTTGAAAACGGCACGCAATCAGCTGAAACGGTATTCTTCAAGTAAATAACGTTAGGAAACCGCGCCCCACCGTTAATGTCGCTATAACCAGCACTTGTTGCGGTAGCCTGATTTATGAAGCAATGTTCAGCTTGATGGCAAATTATAATACAATTAAAATTAATTACAATCTTAAAATATTAGCAAGCAGTCTAACGCACCTGCCTCGGCAGAAGAATTCACTCTTTGCGATCGTTAAGCTTAATTAACGTCCCCTGAAGAACTCTACTAATTAACAGCTATAATTTTTCCGCTATCATGGGTATTGATAACCCCTAAGTTAAGTCCCTCGAATGGCAGCCAAGCTTAATTGGGACTGGGCGGGACACTTTTGCCGCATGTCGGATGCATTGTGGAATACGACCAGTACAGTCACGAGCAAAAGTATGTATACACTCGGTTTTATTCAAAAGCGATTTACTCCTTTATTTTTGAATGGAATTTTATGTTGTTACGAACATAGCTTTTTCGAACCCGTAGGTTCATAAACCTACGGGTTGAAATACGACACATTACATATAATGTGTCGTATTTCAACGTTGCATTCGTTATTTCACGAAAAAATCGCAACTGAATGTTGCCAAGTGTTGACATATTGGTGCTCGTGACTGTACACAATGGGTTCCTGAAAACGTCCAACGGTATCACAGATGTTCCGGCCTGCCAGGACGAACTTGACGCTTATAGGAGGGATTGGTCCATATTGGCTCAGGATCGCGTTGAGTGGAAAAAGGATAGGCGGGCCTTTGCCCTGTAGTGGGACAATACAGGCTGATTGTTACTATTATTATTCAGTATACTTCTTCCCAGTGAGAGAAGTATCCCCAGCCTTGTTGGCGTTGACAGAAAGACAAGCCAATCTGCAAGGGTTTTAGCCGGACTGACTGGCCCAAGTTAGGCTGGACCCGTCAAACGGGGTGAACGGGGTGGATGCAGGGGTGAATCAGGACGAAACTTTAAAAGGGATTTTAACATAGTTAAAATCCCTTATGTTAAAATCCACATTCCCCACACCAATCACATTAGAATGTATTTACTGTACTATATAATTAACGATAAAGTGCCCTTGTGGGTAACAAACTACATTATTTCAACTTTAATCACCCCTACATCCCTATTCACTCCGTTTGTAGGTACCGACTTACTTGTTAAGAATCTTTTTAAGTAGAAGTAGGTAACCCAATGATTTAATTTTTTTAATTAGATATAATCATGCCGCTTGGCAGACTTGTCGTAAGTTGTTATTTTTATTCAGATACTTAACTAAAAAACTTATAAAACGCGGTTCTACCAAGGAACAGTTTTTTTCGGTGAAAAGTGTGTGTATTTTATGTCCGTTTTTAAGAAAAACCCGCTAGCAGGGAAGTTACCTATGAATTCAAAAGTTCAGCTTCCATAACCATAATCAGCCTATAATTTTCCCACTGCTGGGACACAGGCCTCCTCTCTGCGAGAGGGACTGGGCCATAATCCACCACGCGAGCCCAGTGCGGGTTGGTAGATGTCACATGTCTTCGAATTTTTTTGTTTTTTTGTTGTTGTTGTTAGTTGTTTTTTTGTTCAGCTTAGTGACATTAATACATATTTTAATTATCTACATTTGGACCTGGCTCAACATTTTTTTAATTTATTGCTTGCAACTTAAGTGAAATTAAATTTTGAACAAATGAATAATGTTTTGGGTTCATTTCAAATTACGATTGTTATAGAAAACGCTGATATAGCTTAATTAACGTTTCAGCAACTCTGCGTTAAATTGGAATGGGTCAAAAATGTACTTTAGAAATTAAATAGGCTCTTGAATTTAACAATGGGGGTGCAATACTTTGGGGAATACGGGCGCCATCTTATGTAATTAACAGAAAAGTCAAATTTTCATTTATTTTGCAATTGGTATCACGCAAACTACAGTATAAAAAGGACATAGACGTATTATGCAAGAAACCACGTGCATTAACTTCAACATAGTCACCGCACTAACAATAGCTTTTTAGGGCTTCCTTTAAAGAAATAACTTAACCCGTACCTACATACATTCAAGTTTACTTCATGAAGTTCCTCACTTTCTAGAAAATAGTAACTGAATCACACACAAGTATTTAACTTTGGTACACGTGCATCGATACTGAGAGCTAAACCTGAATTCACTTACAGTTTAGGTGCTTCGTACTAAACCTCTTAAAGGAGAGAGGTAAGATATTTTTCGCGGTTTTATTTACCTTTTCAATGGAATGTCGTGGAAACATAGCTGTAATGGCCAATAGACAATGCATGTAGGAATAATGCAGTGTCTATTTGCAAAGGCAAAAGAAACGCCTTACGTAAGTAAGAAGCGGCTGAAAACCAGTATCGCTCGTTAGATTTCTGACTGCTCTCTAGTACTTTAGTTCAATAGGCAATGAATGCAATGAAATGGGACGTCTTTTGGGAAGTCATGCTATTTACCTGGGAAATCGTATTCAGATCTACAGAGCCGAGACATGGACGTTCACAAAGAAGACTGTCCACCGAATGTGACCGCTTGAAGTGAAGTTGGGCAGGAGATCTGAGGGGCAATTCTCGTAATTTTAAGAACGTTCACAGTCTGATCTCAGTCTCAATCTGTCAAAAATACCTCTAATTTCCCTACATTTTGACAAGTTTTTGACATTTGTTTGTCGCTGAGATGAGACTGCGACTAGATTTTGAACGTTTTAAATTACTAGAATTGGCCTTCGGGTTAAACACGGAGATGGCCGATGGAATAAAAATCTTGTCAAAATGTAGGGAAATTAGAAGTTTTTTTTTTGACAGATTGAGACTGAGATCAGACTGTGACTAGATTTTGAATGTTTTAAATTACGAGAATTGGCCTTCTGGATGAGGGGCGCACGGAATCGGGAGGTATGGCAAAAGAAAGGGAAGGCCTGTACCCAGCAGAGGGTAAAATCCGGGCTGAAATGACGATGATGCTCGTATTCTCCTGCCGCATTTTAAAATTTCAATTGTAATAATTATGTTTTGTATATACATATAATATTGACCCATTATAATCTACTATAAAGACATAGACTATTTATAAATACGGATCACATACCTAACACCACTAACATTCTTTATCATAATATTCAATAGTGAATTGACATTCTTCTACGTTGAATTTTCATAATAGAAGTTTCGAAGCTAGCATTGCAAGAATGCAACCTACTATTCGGCCGTGACATCGAGTTCTTAACATCTATTTACTGGCACTTTGGACCACACAACGTTTGCTGTCTACTTATGGCCGTTCAACTACAGCATAATATCTTTGAAATACAGTGTAATGTTACATTTGAAAATGTTTGGTCCATTGTCTTGTTGTTTTATTAAAAGGGCTCGCGGCTAAATTATAACAACCGCACGGGTCGATCGAAGGTGAAGCTACGCTTGCCGCGGTATGTTCGTGGATGGGTGACCATCTATTACCTACATTTTGAGCTCCTCCGTACCTCGGAAAGCATGTTAAGCTGTTGGTCCCGGCTGTCATTAGCGGATCTTTGACAGTCATTACGGGTAATCAGAAGCCCAAAATCTGACAATCAGTTTTACCAAAGGGTGTTACCTAGCAACTGAGTTGTGGAGGTCAAATAGGCAGTCGCTCCATGTAAAATACTGGTATTTAGCTGCATCCGGTTAGACTGGAAGCCGACCCCAACATAATTGGGAAAAGGCTATATTGATTTTAATGCTTTGAATTTTATGATCAAAAGTACACTTTGACAAACTTTCCTAAACTCGTTTAATCGCTGTGAACCAGCAATACCAACAAACAGAAATCAAGTTAGGTACAGATGCCAGCAGGTCAAGCTATCCGAAACTGTCAAATTTTCCCAATCAACCTTGAACCTTAATGCTTTAGCGATAAAGTTGAAAATCTATTAAAGAAATTTGACAGATTGTAGTAGCTTGAAGTGCTGGCGTCTGTACTTACATTATGTAGGTATATTTGTACCTAAAGGTAATAAAGAAAACGAACTGACATACTTCACTGATATTCAATGCTATTGGCATACAATCTACATTCAATTTTCATAATAGTAGTTTAGTTCTTCGAAGCTCGCATTGCACGTACCTACCTGTTACCAAGACATCGCGTTCTTACTCGTAATATCAGCTTAAGTACCTACTGGTCACTTTGCAGCGCACCTAGTTTCCTGGCTGCAACTGACTGTTCCACTTCAGCTTAAAATGTCTTTTAAAACGCAGCGGACTGGAGCATTAAAGACTCTTTCTACATAATTTTTGGTAGCATACTGCTGAATTTAGAACGTCAACTGAAGGAATTGGTTAAGTTTTGTCCTTTAAGCTTTCCGTTTAGTTTTTTTGGAGTATAATTAGTATAGTAAATAAAAAAATTGATACTATTTTTAATTATCTATTTAGAAGATGATTATTGGAACGGAGTTTTGGAACGATGTGCTTCAACGGAGCTTGCGGTAGGAATAAACTGGTAGAAATCGTCACGTAACGAAAAAGCGATATGTGACTTTCTTTTTCTCTCTCTTTCTCTCTCGTGATAGTTTTAATGGTTCTCGAAGGTGCTGAAGCCAATAGTGAGGTTGAAATGAAAACCCAAGATGTGCGACAATTTTTCATCATGGGGTCGTTTTCATGGTTTTCGAGGGTGCTAAAGCTGATAGCGTGGTCAAAATGAAAATCCAAGATGGCGTCAACTTAGAGCTCCTGAAAACTTATGCGAATCTGAAGGCTATGTATTACTTCTATTCACAAAAAACAACATATAAAACTGTAGCGGTATCTACAACGCCACATGCGAACAACACGTCATACTGACGTCACGCAAATCCTACATCTCGCAAGCAGAGTTTACCGCGCAATTAGCATAGATACAATTTCCCTGTTCCACTGAGTGAACTTTACACCCTGTTCCTCATGCCTCCAAAAAACTAAAAAGCAAACATTAAACGAAATTCATGTAAACTTTGTAACTACTGTCATAATAATTCACGTTCACACTATTATAATATGAAAACTAAATTCGTGCAAATGTATGCCGAGTGCTTTTTGTGTGATAACGTATTACAGGCTTGATACCGTAATTCAGTCCGTCAGGTGCAGATGCTGCCAACGACTCCAAGCGATTAACCCATTTGACGGCACGAACCACCAACCAGCCAGTCGAGAAAGATCTTCCAATATCCTCACGAGCATCCTTCACCCCCCTTACAACCATGTGGACGAGGGAGGCGGGGAAGCTCAACCTAAGATGGTGTTTTATCGCGCAGAAATGGAATGTTTGTGCCAATACTTGAATATTATTGATATTGCACTTAAATATTCGAATATCAAAATCCCTTGGGTGTTTACTCTGACACAGATGTAATAAATTGCAATATTTATTCGCAGTAAGCAAAATGCTATTTGTTTAAGCACTTTAATGTGTGTTTGTAATGCAAACACAACACACGAGTAGAATACATTCCATATTAATTCAGATAGAATTAATTTTAAACGAATTCTCATCAAGCAATTTAATTTTAATTGTTATTTTAAATTAAACTTTTCACGTAAATATTTGTGCATTTTATACCAGCTACATTGAGTACCTAAGTAGGTAAGTACATCATTCGAATTATTTAAAACGCTTGCCTATTTAGTTTCCAACATTGTTCCTAACTGGAATCTATAAAAAAAACAAAAAAAATTGTTAAAAATTGTTTTATCTACAAATAAATAAAATTGAAATATCGGTGTGTAATGTTATAATAATAGTTTTTTATGTATATAACAGTAAGTAATAAGTTCCGTATGTACTTTAATTTGTTAAATGCATATAAAAGTATATTATACGAGTCTTAAATTATTTAAAAAAACACTTTTATTTTTTTTTTGTCTCTCTGTCTGTTTGTTCCAGCTAATCTCCGAAATGGCTGTACCGAAATTAAATGCACTTTCACTGGCAGATAGCTGATACTATAACGAGTAACTTACCTACGTTGTCGCGGTAACACGTTCCCGTGGGTAATTTCCGACATCCACGTGGGCGAAGCCGCAGACAGAAGCTAATTGTAGCTACTAAAATAAATGTAAGAAGAAAATTTGTTGTTTGTCGCACCTTGCAAGATGGTTTGTCTTTTCGCATAACAACCTCAGCAGAGTTGCAAGAAACATTTCTTTTTAAACACGCACTATTAAATATGCGGGGCCCGTGGCTAAATAATAACAGCCGCACAAGTTGATAGATCAGGTTAAGCTACGCTTGCCGTGGTTGGTCTGTGGATGGGTGACCATCTTTACATACCGAGACCGCTCCGTGCCTCGGAAAGCACGTTAAGCCGTTGGTCCCGGCTGTCATTTGTGGATCTTTGACAGTCAATACGAGTTGTCAGGAACCCGAAAGTCGTACAACCAGTCATACCAAGAGGTGTCGTATTACCCAGTAACTGGGTTATGGAGTTCAGATAGGCAGTCACTCCATGTGAAATACTGGTATGCAGCTGCATCCGGTTAGACTGGAAGCCGACCCCAACATAGTTGGGAAAAGGCTAGGCAGATGACTATTAAATTTACCTAATGTTAATGCATCATCATAGATAACATCACGCTTGTATTCTCCGAAGGATTAGGCAGATGTGTAGTTGATAGACATTATTATAATAGTACCTACCTACCCACATACAGTTTTTTTTATTTTATTAAGTAGGTACTTTCGCAGTCTACTAAGATTTATTGTTCTATCTATCACCACGTAGTAAGATGCTTATACATATATCACATCAACAATAATAGACGGGGTAAATGAGACAGCATTTTATCATTTTATTCGCTTAGTTGGACGCGCTCGGACGCCTCGACCCGCGTCAGGAAGGCTAAGCCAGCTGACAAGTTCCACCAATATGTCGGAAGGATAACGCAGGATCTAATACACAGTTAATTTAATTAGAAGCAGCATGATGAATAACATAGTTTTGGTTGTTGATAAATACGAGATTCGGGTTGGCAGTCCTGGAATGTTTGATATGGGGTCTTGTTAAGCAATCAAGTGTCATGGTAAAAGACTGTTTATATTTTTTTGCATAATAATAATAATAATATCCCTGGACATTTCACACAGCGCCATCTAGTCCCAAGCTAAGCAACCTAATGCTTGTGTTATGGTAACAAGATGGCTGATAAACTACTTATATACATTTTTTTTTTTGTAAATACATGCATATTATAGATAGAAAAACACCCAGACTCAGAACAAATACATGTAGGACTTACAAATATTTGTTCCGTGCGGGAATCGAACCCGCGACACGCAGCGCAGCAGTCAATCGCTTAACCACTGCGCCAACCGCGCCGTCCATGGGATAGGTACTTATGCATTTTCAGAAGGTGTTTACTACCTACTTACGAGATTGTAGGTCGTAGGTTCGAACCTAGACAGGCGCTTTACTTTGTGTCACCGACGCTCTCAAAACGGTGAATGAAAACATCGTGAAAAAACCGGCATGTCCTAGAACCAGAAATTAGAAGATAAATAACCCGCACTGGGCCCGTGACGTGGATTACGGCTCACTCCTTTTCACCGAAAGGAGCCCTGTTCCCCGCAGTAGGAACATTATAGGCTGATTATGCTATTATTTTAAAAGAAATAATTCCATTGAGTACTACATATCCAGAATTTTTTAGTTAAATCCTGAGAGTATGGCTACATCATAATATTAACGAAGAGGTTTGAAGTTGAGAGTCTTAGTAGAGGGCTTTATATTTTCTCACACCCACACACTGTATTAAACAACAGTAACTAAGAAATATTATTAGTTGATAAATGTTTAACTAGTTTACTTTTCCAGCAAAAATTATTAGGGTGCGCTAAAAACATGTAATTTAACTTTTCTATACGTTAATTTTGTTAAAATGTGGAACATTTGGGAATATTCAGACGGGAGTTTTGCGAGCGAGTCCCTTGTCAAATCGCACTCGCCGAGCTCAACCAACTGAATTTAATTTAAACGCTACACCCTCTACACCGTTGCACTGCCTTTACTGGGTAAATACTTACGAAGTTGGTTTTATACTGAGCATTTTTTGTGACAGCCATTTTAGAATTCTGTTTAGAATTTAGAACCAAATCCTACTATAATATTACAAACTGTATTACTGTATTATTATTAAGTTTGTATGGATGGATGGATGTTTGTTACTCTTTCACGCAAAAACTACTAATCGGATTTAGATGAAATTTGGCACACAGATGGTTTATAACCAGGATTAACACATAGAATACTTTATATCCCGATATTCCCACGGGCTCGAAACTTATGCGGGTGATACCACGGAGCGCAGCTAGTAAAATATAATTCATGCATGAATTAAATGAAGTAGGGTAAATGCAAGAAAGGCCTGACCAAATAATCGTTTGTAGTTGAATTCAAACTTTAACTAATCAAATTTGACCCTTGTTTCAAAAGACTAAAGAGAAACAGACCTCACCCAACTGACCTTTAATTTAAATTCGATACAACAGAGTTCGCTCACTCGATTAACACGAACAACTTAGTTTTAAACTCAGTTTTACAGATCGATAGAAACTGCGAAACTAGCTATGATTTATTATACACAGTTTTCGGAGTAGTTACTCAGATTTATAGTTACAAATTGGTCTATCAAGACGGTTAAACAACTTCCGCACGCAGGGGCGAATTTTACGGTCCGCGATCCTTCTCTGTAACTTAAGTAACTAAATGTAGTTAAACTAAATATTGTTGATCGTTCTAGTTTGATATATTTGAGTTGGTTTGAAGATTTTGATCAATTCTGCGCCTTATAATTGCTCGTTAGTAAAGCATCTGCTTTTGGTCCTTTTACCCGCGTTTCCTATTCTTGATATACAATGTGTAACTGAATTGATGCACTTTATGAAAGTAGTTTGTTCAAAATCGTTTACTGAATCGATTTCTGTCATTTTTAATACAGTTTTTTTTTCTCTAAAATAATTAAAACTACGTAAATTACAGTCACACTTCCACTGTACAGTCAAAACAAACCGAATGGACGAAGCAGCTACACCCTTATTGGTGCTGTTGTGTGCATGCGTAGATTTGTAATATGAATTTTCTCCCGCAATCAGTATAACTGATTTTATCAATAAACAAGTTACATACACAATAGTAATAATTCAGTGTGTTTTATGATTACTATATACTTAATATGTATTATAACTTATAATTGTTTTTTTTTATCTTTTCAGTACGGACGCTTACGTTCTGCATCGTTCTCACATGCATAATTTTTAACATGCATGATTGTAACCAATACTTTGTAACCATATTATTATTGTGATTTAAAAGAGTGTCCATGGAGTTTCTTGCCCGTTCTTCTCCATAGGTACCTACGCTTTGGAATGGGCAACTAGCCTCATCTTTTTGACTGACGTCAGTCAGTTACAGACCAATTATTAAATATTACCAATTACAGGCACTTTTGAATTGTCAAGGTGAACCTTGACAATTCATAAGTGCCTGTAATTGGTTTAGTTGAAGTAAATAGTTTGAATTTGAGTTTGAACTGGGGTGTTTGGTGGTGTGCGTTAATTCCGGAACATGTTTTAAATACACGGATAACTATTTTTAAAGCTCACTCGTGTGTGGATGATATACAAAGGCTGTAAAAGAATCTTAGAGTAACATTCAACCCATAAATTTTTAAATGATCATGCGAAAAATAAGTGATGATAAACTTAAGCCTACGCTACCAAATTTGCATCAAAAACATGTACCACTTAAGTAAAGATAATGGAAACAAAGTTTGGGAATCTTCCGGCTGCCAGAGCCGATTTGAAAAGTCCTTGACATGATTGATAACTCTCAAACTTTTGGTACAAATATCCCATCAGAGCAAACGGGATGAGATCGCAGAAACGTGCTTGATAAAGAAATCTACAATAACATTCTTGTTGTAGTTAAAGGAAATTGAGGAAAATCTCTGTAAGCCTTAAAGATTTTTTCCTCAATGTATTTTCATGTGTTTCTCATGTCTTAGTCACGTACTCTAGAAAGGTAAAGTATT
This sequence comes from Apamea sordens, assembly GCA_945859715.1. Lineage (NCBI taxonomy): Eukaryota > Metazoa > Arthropoda > Insecta > Lepidoptera > Noctuidae > Apamea > Apamea sordens. The sequence continues at coordinate 9,125,918 of OX244002.1, forward strand.
TTTTTTGTAGCATTAGTTTTATTTTGTTTATATTTTAGCTTAGATTATATATATATCATATTATTTAAGCCGAGATTTATATTTGACCATCGTTATAATAATTATTTTCTGAATTCATATTTTCAAAAGAATTTGTGGTAAGTCCCGGGATTCTTAATTTATCTAGTTTTGAACTAAATCCTCAGTCATGAGCTGAGCGAAGTGCAACTCAAAATTAAATCATTTTAAAAATGTCAATTTGAATATAATCGTATTGAAAATCATCCCGTGTCAAACCCACCAGCCCACGTCCCCTCCCAGACATATTTAACCTATTTATACCGACACGCAGTAACGTTATCGAATCAACGAGTTAGCAGTTTTGATCCAGGTATAACAATGTTAGTCCCAGGTGCGAGGTAAAATTAAACTCTATCCTAAAAAGGTTTTGTAAGCAAAATAAAATTGGCCGAGGTAAAGGGTCGGAAAGGCTGGCCCACAATGATTACTGTAAGGTTGCCCAAACGTTACCGCGCCCCCAACCTTGAATACTGATCAGAATTCAGCGATGCTGATTGATTCCAATTTTTTTCGTGTAACAGATTTCGGAAATCTATTTTATACTTTTAGTAGGATCCCAATTGTAGCAGAAGGAAGGTCGATTGAATTTTATATTATTGCCTTGTTAATTCTTTGGCCTTTTGTGCTCGAGGCGTGGTTTTATTTGAACAAAGCGTTGTGTTCTAGGAAATGTTTCCTTTTCTAGTTAGTAATCGTTACATAATTTAATTGTTTGCTATATTCGCAGAAAACGAAATTATTATCGAGTTAGTAACGATCCTATTTCCGTACCTAATGAAGCTATTTTTCTTGTTTCTTTAAAAGGGCTTTTATTTTCAAACAATAATAATATTTACTTAAAATAATAATAAATGTACATGTATATAAAACAACAACTTGAAGTTATAGATACAAACAACACGACGTGACGGGAACGTTCCTTGATAAAGGGTCCGTCGTATATCCCTATTTTTTGTGACAGAAGCAAACTATGATGTACAGCGGTATCCTACGGAAAACGTCAAAACAAACGTTTTCCCGAAGAAAATTAAACTTCCTTTGAGCTCACCACTAACTTAATCAAAAGAAATAAAATAGAAGAAAACAGTTGCCAACTTCGCCCTTTGGCAAAAAAAATATCGGTTTTCTGCTTATTATTTTTTAGTTGCGTGAAGTTTGGTGATTACATTATTGGGTATTCTTCTCCAAGTAAATTTTTTTTAGTCTCCTTCTTTGGAAAGTTTCTTGTACGTTTACCTGTACAGCCTGTACTTAACTTATTTTTCACGTGGTTTATGAACAGCTTCTTCATTGAGCGAGCTAGGGAATGAGAGCTCTCTGGAAACTGGTTTTTTTTTATGTTTCCGCATTGATTCGAGGGACTTTTTACGGGCTCATTGGTAAGCAAAAGTATCAGACGAAATATAAAATAAATAGTATGGATAGACAAATGTCATCATCATCTGCCTAGCCTTTTCCAAACTATGTTGGGGTCGGCTTCCAGTCTAACCGGATGCAGCTGAATACCAGTATTTTACATGGAGCGATTGCCTATCTGACCTCCACAACCCACTTACTGGGTAATACGATACCCCTTGGTAAGACTCGTTGTCAGACTTTCGGGCTTCTGACTACCCGTAACGACTGTCAAAGATCCACGACTGACAGCCGGGACCAACGGCTTAACGTGCTTTCCGAGGCACGGAGGGGTCTCGGTATGTAAAGATGGTCACCCATCCACAGACCAACCGCGGCAAGCATAGCTTAACCTGACCGATCGACCTGTGCGGCGGTTATTATTTAGCCACAGGCCCCAGGATAGACAAATGTACGATTATATTAAACTTAACCAGTTTCAGGGTTTGTTTTTCTCGTTGTGTTACGTAGTGTGGGTACTCCATATGTTATGATAATATATGTATTCTATTCAGCCATATTCTTGCAGCCACAAGTTCAAAGTTTACAATATACGGGTACCACAAGTACCTAGTTACCTACCTCTTAGCTAACTTTGAAACTTGCTCACTATGATAAGCTGTTGCCGCACACTGGATTTATTTAATAGGAAACTTGGGAAATCCTGAAAATGTGAGTTACAGTATGTGTCCCAGTTCCAAATGCTATTAAAACTATGTGGAATACTTTTTTGAAAAGGTAGTTCTCACATTATTATTTCAAAAGAAAATTAACGACGTAATTCTTTGCAAATGTGCTTTACGAAGCGCTATAAAAGACTAATATCAGTCATAAACATAATTCAGTCACTGACGCGTAGCCGTCGTAGCGCGAAGCCACGTAGACAGCGTAGAAGTGACATCTTTGGGTCAGCTACGCCGTAGCACATTCACGTTTACCTGACTACGGCGTAGCAAAGAAAGGGTAACAAGTTTATCAAACGAATTCCCGGATCTTTTCACCTCATAAAACCAAATAATTACAATCATAACGAAAATATAATACAAAACAATCCTGCAATTAATGTCTAACATAACGAGTTAGATAAGGCGGTGGTACCCCGGGGTATTGTGCACAGTGTACACAATTCATGTTAATGTAATGTTATTGTACTCACCACTCGCCTCTGTAATATTAGACGTGTACAGAATATTCAGTTTGTGCTCGTTAACGAGCATTAAGGACATTAAGAAGTTACACTTTTAGTTTAAAGTAGGTCGAGTGTGTACTGACTTAATCTTTTGTGTAAATCTGTGCGTGATTTGATGTGACGATTGTATAACGTACTAGCTTCTGCCTGTAACTTCGTCTGCGTGAAATTTGTTGTTCCCCGACCCACCCCATCGCATTGCATCGCCTGCCCCCCTCTCTAGTACTTTTCGTTTACAAAACGTTTTCAATTAGCATTCTTTCTGACTTTGTTCTCTTTTTGCTTGGCTCCTTAGTGTTTTAACGTGATGTTATATAACTTATAGCCTTTGTCGAGAATCGGGCTATCAAATGCAAAAATAATTTTTCAAATCCGGCTGACAGTACCGGAGATTATCTTACTTATTCCTATTACCTACATACAAACTTACAAATTACCTCTTTATAATGTCAGTATAGATGAGCATTTGATTTTAGTTTTGCACCTACAGTTTACAATTAGCTCGGCGTATTATTACCTATCTATTGGCTCAGCATAGTTTAAGAGCCAACAATGGAACCGTTGATTTACTTCCTAAAATAATTATCATAAACTCGTAGTCTTGAACATTGCCGACTCGTAGTCACACCAGATTATCACACCAGTATGACAAACAGGATTTTTTTTCTCGTTTGTCACACCACTGATTTTTTCACACCATGTATACTTTAGATAACTGCATTAAAACCTTCTTTAAAACGCCTTCCCTAAACCCAAAACAACACAAAACCAAATCTTGTTTATTAAGCAAATGCAAATCAATATATTCTACTGCATTTTTTTCAGAGAAAAAGACTTCAATTTCAATCCATTGTATCAACCCAGAGCTTATAGGCTAAACTAAAGCCCTTCGTTCTGACAAGCCCGCATCTAAACGAATTTTCCCCAACAATATCCGAAGGAAAGGCCGAAGCCTCCCGATTGGTCACGAACTGCCCATTCTCCACAACTTTGTATGTTGTCCTAAAGAAAACATTACAGTTCAAACACGTCTTGTCTTAAGACTCCTCTCTTCTCTGTGGTAATGGTAAACAACACTCTAAGCTTTGAAAACATACATATATGCTTATGAAAATAAAGCTTGATATAGCGTAACAAAATTGCCAGTCGGTAAAATGTAGGTAAGTAAGTACACTCAACTAACAATTAAAATACAAATTACGAAACATATTTAGGTGTAAAGTGGAACATTCGGAATGTAATTTGTTTCGTGTTACACGAATTAAAAGAAATAAAGAGACTCGGATCTGTCTAAAAATAAAACCTTTTGAATTGTTTCGTAATTTTCGCTTTAGCTCGAGACAGGTCAACCTATATATGAGGCCATGAGAGCCACAGTGGCCTAACTGTCATTTTTTCAATACTGTCTTTATTTGAAAAAACTGCTCTAAACTGTAAAAGCCATAGCGCCACAGTGGCCTAAAAATTAGTTCATTTTTTTCAGTTAGGCCACTGTGGCTCTCTGCTCTAAACTGTAAAAGTCATAGCGCCACAGTGGCCTAAAAATTAGTTTTTTTTTTTTCAGTTAGGCCACTGTGGTTCTCATGGCCTCATATATACCTATATTGAATGGCCTACCTACCGAAATCTGTAATATAATAAACAAGGATAATTGTAAAAAAGTATTAAAAAACATTTCCTTGATTTGTAATTTAAGAATTGAACGTGTGGGTACATCTATGTAATGAATGCGCCGAGATGATGTGTCTAATATATCATGGTTAAACCCGCGATGGTTTGTGTGGTATATTTTTTTGTCATTAAACTTATTATAGAACATGTTTTGAATAATAAAAAAATAAAAACATTGCATGCTTTATTCGCTCCAATTTTATACAACACACTAGCGGAGTAAACTATCCTTAAGTTCAATAATTGTTTGGAGTTTCAAACTCGACACAAGTTGTACTTAAAAGCATCTATTCGATGTTTGTTTTCGCTAAACATTCACGCAATATGCTACAGTAATAAGTTATTATGAAGACGTACACATATTTGAATAACAAAGTCTTCACCAGACATCATTTTGATTTTCGAACACAAACTCCTGTCACGTTTTCCCGCCTAAAGTGGTGGCAGCCGCCATCTTGGAACGTGACGTTGACGGCTGACGAGCGCGCGTTGATGCTTCTCTATTTAAATATTGCGCCTCTTTTATTCGCCACCTATTTTGTTTTAACAAATAGGGGATCTAATTTATTGTTAGGATCCTTTGTTGGCTGGTATAATGAACGCAAGCGTTTGCTTTGTTTCGAGCTAGGTGGGATATCAGCAGTTAACACTAGGGTTAAAATGGTTTTCTCGCACGATTTATTTAATTAACCTGGCTGATTTTAATGCGTGGGGCGTTGTTTTGATTTCTAATTCATGATTTAAGTGAATATTTATAGAGACGCTGAAATATGACGGAATTTAGGTAAATTATTTCGGTAATGTTTATTATCATATGTTATTATCTAATTAATTAATTAATATTACTGACGTTGCTCAAAAAGCCGCTAAGCTGAAGTGGGACTGGGCTGGCCACGTCTGCCGTATGCCCAATAAGCTGTGGGCCAAAATAACCACCACATGGAGCCCTGACACAGCTAGAAGGCGTCGCGGCAGACCCCGTAGAAGATGGCAGGACGAGCTGAACAAAACAAACGACCAGTGGTCTAGGTACTTTAGCCCTGGATTGAAAGCGCGGGAAGTCATGGGGAGAGTAACAGTATGTTTTTTTCACATTTATACATTATAAAATGTGAATGTATAATATGTAGGTCAACTTCTTATAAATATCTCATTTCAAATCCAGTCACACAAAGTCACAAACAAGGCAAGGATAAATCGAAAAAGCCGTTCTTTATCCAAGCTTTTTGTCTTGTCTACCAGTCAGTTACAATCGAACGTAGGTTAAGTAACCGGATATCCCTTTCAGGTCACGTATGAGCCCGCTACGTAGATAACAGTGAGAGCGATACACCTTGATATAAAACACTATTATGTCTCACTTCATGGTAGCAGGTAGCTTATATTAAATTCATTCGACATCTGTTCCTGACACTCTCAAACGCGTCGGCAGACAACTCGCAGCGATTGCGAAAATTAGTTGCCTTTAGTTCTCAGGCTCCTTCCTACCTTGGTCTCGAGAACCCAAAAACAAAGGATCGTTAACGCAAATTACGCTCAGAAATTTAACGAGGACGTACGTAATTATTCTGATATAATTTAGAGCACATTCATTAAGTTGTCATAATTACCGAGGTAGTTACTACCCCTTACATATTCTAAGGAATGAATTATATTTATGTACCTACTTCTCAAGTTTCCGTTTTAATGTTTACGTTGACTATTATGCGAACCTATGTCTTATTAAAACATAAAACAATAACGAGCAAACTTGAGCTCTTTAGTTTCTTTTTAAACGGAGAAAGAGTTCGGAATAATTAAGAACCTCAGTACAAAAACCGCGGTAAAATATAGCATGTTACCACAGACCTCATTATTCCGCGATTTATACCGACCGAGCCCTCCAGAAAGCGAAATAGGGACGCGCACTTGACCTGTTTTTTCATAAACAATATTACAATACCGCACTCTTTCCTGTAGAAAGGGTAAAGGATAATAAATTCCTTGTAGCAAAGGCAGCTGATTTACGAGAACTCACAATATTCAGATTATTTGGGTGCTTGTGGCATTATTTATGAGCTAATTTGCATTAAAACAGTTTTTATTCTGAGAAATATTTTGAGGACGTTTTTTGTGCCTTCGTGGCGAATGTTAATGACTAATCGACTGTGTTACAGTGACAGCTCATCGTTCATGTTCCCCGGCCCCAAAACACGCTGCTGAAAATTGCTGATAACCATAAAAGTGTATCAGCAATTTTGAAACCCATACTTTAGCTTCAGGTCGGCCAGTTTTTTACATAAATTTATTCAACCGATATGCACTTCAATACGTCAAATAAAAAAGTGCTAAGATTTAAAAAAGGAGGATACGCAGCGTCTCTTAACTGAAGAGAAAATATTGCCGTTTACATCTTTTGTATAGAACATTGCAGAAAATATACATAAAAAGTTGTATAATATACTACAACAGCACATACATATAACTGAGTAGGTATTCTTATATCATTAAGGGCTGATTTTGCAATAATCAGATAACTTTTATCTGAATAATAAATATATGTATGTCAAACTGTCATATTTATTCTTCAGATAAAAGTTACTATTGAAAAATCAGCCTTTAATGATAATTATAAGAATACCTACTCTGTTATATGTGCTGTTGTAGTATATTATATTATACAACTTTTTAATTCTTTACATTTTCTGCAATTTAAACTTCCACTTCAACACCAATTAAACTTCAATTCCCTCTTGCTGTATCGGTCTTTCAGCATTTCCCGAAAAAATCTTCATAACTCTTGACAAAAAGTGCCTTTCGTAATTAATAACGCGTTCCCTTTTAGTGGCCAATAAAACAGGGATTGCCAACCCTACTTCAATTACAGACATTCATCGTAATCGTCGATCGTCACGATAGTTGTATATGTAAAGGACTCGGGAGGATAATTGGTTCGCATTAAGCCATCTTCCCGCCTGCCCCGGACATTGACTTACTGAAGGGCCGTGCCGACTCAGCGTTTTCCTCGCCAACGCTCCTAGTCATCATTTCTTTTTTTATAACGACGCCTGTTTTTAACACTACGATCCTTGTTTAATAGCAGCCCTCGTATAAAAAACGTTTTAGCTGAAAATTATGGGATTATTTGAAGGATGTTTTCGGAGAGTTTTGGCCCTGAGATCCTCGTTATTGGTCCTTTGTGGCAGTTAATAGGCAGGAAGTCAAGCAGGCCGGAAAATTCCATTAGAGCAGTCATTGTGCGATTGCAGATCTCAAGCTCATACGTACCATTGTTCTGTTAACCCATACCTGGGGGATGTAAATGAAGACATCTTATGTAATCTATGATTAAAGATTAATAGATTTGCTTAACATCATACAGCTCTAAAATATTTAAAACCCAAATTACTTAAATAAAGAATAATCTCCCCAGCCTACGTCCTTTCTAGAATATTACGTGTTTATGTTTATAACTTCAAGTTACGGAAGAATCAGCGGGGAATGCTTAGCTGAAATCCAGACGGTTACAGTTTACGACCCCTATATTTTACGAGGCGTATTTTTGGTACCATCCTATATAACGTCCGTTTGTGGGCCATATCTCGTGTTCTGTAGGTATTTCAATTTTCTTTATGTTTAATATTTTTTGTTACCCATTGTTATAGATTAATTCATGATAGTAGGGGATTTTTTTAAATGGATTTGGATACAAAGAAAATAGTTCACGAAAATAACTTTCTGATAAAGCAAGGGTTTTAAATATGGTAAAAAGGACAGATTTAAACACCATGTATATTTATTTTGCCTCCATTTTCACTATCTTCGTTCAAAGTGAAAGACGGTAATAATCGTTCTTCATATATAAGTAGGTATAACAACATAATTACAGACACACAAGAATATAATTACTACTATAACCATGAATTTGTATACGTTAACATCTATCGCCTACCAAAAGGAAAATTAATAGTCATGGAAATAAAACCTGCTAATTATTATTAAACGTCATTGAACCGAGAAGCCTCTATGTGCACTATGGTATCAATAGCGTTAGTAATATGTGATAACGGTATGTGGTAACGTTTCATTCAATATTGGAGTAATCATACAAGTACCCAAAATTATCTACATAATAATTAATATTTTAGAGGGACTTTCAATGTAGAGCGAGCTTAATTAAAAGATTGAGAAACAGTTTTTGTGATCATTAAACGTGGATGCGATTTAAAAATAATAATGAGTTAAATCCCAGAATTAAATTATTACTAATTGCGACAGGGACCAATCAGCACACCCTCTCACAGTCATTATGACATCCTGCCCACTACCGGACACAGGCAAAACGCACTACAATGCTATCATAGTAGTAAAGACATCAACGCCGATTGATACACCGAAAATCCACCCCATTAACTTCCGTGACACATTTCCGCATAATATCCCACGTAACCACACTTACAAATGGGAATTCAACCTTGAAATGCCAAGTAAATGGCAATTTTCCGCGACAACGACATCAAAAACGAAATAAAAACATTGAAAGTAAGGTTATCTTTAGTACTTACTGAAACAAAACTTTTGAAACAAACAACATTATGTATGTACTTACTTGCAACCAGGCGGAGGTAACGTCAGGCCGCACATTGGAAACACGAAAAAATCGTCAACACCCAAATACATTGATATACATCATGACACAAACGTAGTAAGTGTAGTAACCGAAGCACATGTAGAGGCGTGCCGTAGTTCGCCGGTGCACGCGGCCGCACTCAATCAGCTGATCGCGTAGGACAGTTAATCAATCGGCAGTGGGCCGGCGAGGGGTTAAGTCCAAGCGCGGTTGCCACACGACCTGAGTGAAGAACCTCTTCCCATTGACACTAGTACTGGAAGGTTGGATACGAGTCGGCGGCGGCATTTTCGAGCTCCAAGCGGGCGGCCCCGCCGCACTCGCCGCCACACTAATCAGTAATCGTTGCTGGAGGGAGGCTGCGTCGCTCTCGCCCTCGTCCCGACCCCCTCTCCCGCCACGTACCTCGCCCCGCTCTCACAACCCCCGCGCGTAGCCTACTACATCCGACCAGAATCGGAAGACGGGAAATTCGGTAAAATAAGGAAATTTCTGCCTTTTAATTTTTCGTGTTTTTACTTTGAATATAAATCGGCGCTTTTATGTAAATCACGGTTTATTTGGAATACGTTTTTCAGTTTCCTTATTTTGTCACCTGTTTCGGTCATTACGACAAAATTGGGTCAAAGTGTCAACAAATAATACATGGAAATCAGTCAAAGTTCCTTTAAATATTTTATTAGTGAAACTGCTTTTATGTAATGCGGTACAAATAAATCAACACTGACAAGATTGCACTTTCTGCGCATTTCCCCATAACCACCTACTCTATGACGACGGAGCCAAATTTTCAGGGGTGACACACTCCCATTAAATATTCATTCGTGGATTGTAAATTAGTGAATTCTCAGAGATAACAGGGCGCCTCGGGAGGCGATAAGGCCCGAATGAGACCGACACTTACCGTGGATTTAACCAGCTCTGGGTAGACCGCGATCACTCACGGTAGGATGAGCCTAGACCGATGCTGGTAATGATGAGTAACTGATAAACTTTAACAGTTTCGAGAAGTGATTAAGGGAATGGAGATAGTACACAAGTTAAACTGAAGAGTATTGACTATTTTGTTGAAAAAAAAAGGGTTAAAATTTTGTATTTTAATTTTTTTTTCTCAGAAAAACCATTTCAAGCAACTAATTACATAATAAGTTGACTAGAATCTATAAAAGACAGTAAGCCAGTTAGTAAATTAAAGCTATATTTTCCATGTCTCACTAAAGTAATATAAAATAGTGTAATTAAAGTTAACTAAGTCAGTTAATTATGAAACATAGATATTAAACTGTCTCACATAATTAACTTGGAACATTTCTGGAACTTACTTTCAACTATGTTAATTTCAAGGTTTTATAGCCTATTTATTTTATACAATTTATTATTCTAAAGTTGCTTTTCATGTCTGTCTGTGTGACTGCGTTGTTCTTCTAAACTACCTAAAGGTTTTTGATGCGGTTTCCACCATCATTTAGGTAATTTATTCCGGAAGGTTTATTTGTACAATATATAACTATGAAACTTACATATTATAAAAAAATCGCGATGCTATGTCAATTTGCAAAACCCGGCGAAGCAGGGTCGGGTCGCTAGGTTTGAATACTTACATGGTTTCTAACTTTGATATCACTCCAGCCTTTGCACAACTATCTTAGGGCTCGCTGCAGTCAAAACTTTTAGGGCAATTTACTTTAATGGCTTACCAATAAGTAAAAAAAATGATAAATATGAAACTGATCCTACAAGTCGCGGCCCTACTAAGTGCGCCTGCGCGATGACTCCACGTCAAGTGGCGATCTTAGCTCACACATCTTTTAAAATGCACCGACTCATCCACCGCCGCACTCCTACAATCTGAACATTCAAATTGAGCTTAACTTGACACCGATCGAAGTCTCCGCCCGACCGACATTCAACTTTATCCCAACTTAATAAAATCTATATTCACTTTCTTTAAATCCGCTATCGGCCGAAGTGTGTGTGCTATAATTTTGGACGCTGACCCTGCATCGTTTGCACGTCTCTTGTATATGGTTGTAGTTAAGCACCGATATGAGACGGCACGAAAATATTAGTCTACGAATATTTTGCATCCTAAACTCCCTTGATAAAGTCATTCTACCTTAATGGAAATTTAGTTGAAATTTACTGGACTGGCTAGAGGCGTGATTTATGAAAATGTACGCCTTGGTTCAAAGGGCTCAGCTAAGGAGCAATTTACTGCCTGTTTATAGAAGGAAGAGGATAGAATCATTTGATTAATTAATAAATTCAAAGTAAATTACGTAAGGTAACGTTTTCTGGATAATGCTTTGAAAGTCTCCTTTCTTTTTCTTTGAAAATTACGCCAAGATGTTTGAACAGATCGTTCACTGGTTATTTAGGATTATTTGGATCTTCACTTGCCCTTAACTTAAATTCACTTTTATTGAACTTTGCTTCAAAGCTTCTCGTATAAAACGAAGTGCTGCTGGTCAAATCGAACATTAACCCTCCTCTACCATTACCAAAATATAAATTCAAACCACAAAAAAGTTTCATAATTCCATTCATTCACTAAACTCTAAAACCAAAGAGCTCTGCAGAAATTTATCCATTTGCTAACGAACGACTTCCACGCTCCCACAGCGACTGTCTGTCCAAAAATCATACGTAAAAAACCTTTTGAGTCAGGTCACATCAAAATTTCAAGTCTGAAATTTGCCGGTGACGCTGGTGCATGCCGCCGGGCGAGAGAGGGGAGGGCGAGGTGTGGGGGAGGCCTATTGTTCTGTCACGGATGAGTGCAGCCGGGTCGCGGTTGCCGAAGGACCATAGAAGGGTTCGGCTAAAATTACCGATGTGAATAAGTTATTCGGTTAAAATTTCATTGGAATGTTTTTGCTTTCATGTTGACACGGCAGGTGTGGGTTGGGAAAGTTTTAGTGAAAGGGTTCGCGTTAATTTTGGAGTTTTTGTAAGTTAATTAGTTTTGGGATTTTTAGTGGAGAGTTTTGGTAACGTTGGCTTGTGACTTTATTTAATATCAAACAGCAAAATATATTTTTTACTCTACTGCGTACTTAGTTACAATAAAAAAATCTTGTGTTAAAGATATAGCTAAACAAAAATACGCTTTAAACAGAATATTTTTCTAGGAAAAAGTCTCAACCTCATTACTGAATCATTTGTCTTGCTACACTAATGCTTCCAATTAAAAGTATCGATCGTTTACTCAGAGACTTGGCAAAAACAAAAACAACATGGTGTAGCCAAGAGTAAAATCAAGATGTACTGTGAATGATTACCGAGTGACCTGAATGAAATCATTAGTAATCGTTAGAGGGCGAACTTTGTTCCCCAAACGTCTAACTCGACGAAACTCATCAATCAACATGTTTCTATACTGAACGAACTGAAAGTAGGCATCGGCGAGACGAAAACCGTAACTACTTCTTGTTTTGGGCTACTAGTTGCTACGAGTATACTTACCCACTTCATACAGCTCAATTCAGTATTGACGATTGCTCAACAACGTAAATAACGCAATGAATGTTGTTGAACTGTCAAAATGAATCCCATTGCTACCTGTTGGTGTGTTACGCAAATGGGGTATTTGCGTAGTAGACTTTGGTAATAAATTAACTGAAAATCATGTAATAATAAAAATGTACAGTCGGAAATCATAACCGGCGTAGTCGCATTTCGTTGTATTTGTAAGTAAGTTGGCACCCAAAGGGTACAGCGACGCTCATTTGTTTAAATAATAATATGTTCATTTGTTTAGGTGTAGGTACGAGGTAAGAATTTATCGCACACATAGACTCTTCGATCAATAACATAGACTAGACATAAAATTAAAGCCAGTGGGATTCATAACCCGGTCCTTTCTGCAGCAGAAAAGGTGATTGAAGGTTAGAAAGTAATGATTTGACATCTCTGAAAAATTTCCTAGTTTAAGTATCTAACGGAATTATAAGGTTGCATCATAAGAAAGCTTCCACATTCGGCGGTGCGTATCTACGGAGCTACCATACACTAGCTAGCAAACCTTTTTACTGGCTTATCTTTTTGGCAAAGACGTGACCCATTCTTGTATAGAATGTGTGGACATGAGACAGTATCAACTGACAGGAAAGCGTATTGTTCATCGCGTAGGCTCCAAAAATCTATACTATATTATGTACAAATAATAAAGCAGTGGGGAATTGCGTAAACACTAACGCACAATTGCTTTCATTTTGACATTTCCACTATATTCATTGCGTTATTTACGTTGTTGACCAAAAATATTGTTCTAACATATGAAGAAATGGATTAGATCCTTCAAATTGATTCAGATTGTGATTGATAGAGTGTTACGCAATTTAGGTGCTGCAGACTTTGTTTGTTTGTTCGAACGCGCATCAGTCGGATTTGAAAAAAAATTTGCTTTTGATAGCACAATTTTTTAGGAAGGTTATATGATTTTTGACAGCACGAAGTAATTGCGCGGGGGGCGATGGGATGCGACGTGGTGGGTCGCGGGCAGAAGCTAGTTCCTAATAAGACCAAATATGTAGGTAATGTTGAGGGCTAGACGAGCCCTCTGAGGTAACGGGAGGAATCAAACACTATATGACTCCTTTTATATTATATTGTAGAACCTCTCTACATGTTTCTGTCTAAATTATCAGTCTCCATTCTAAACCAAAATCCTAACTAATATCTTTGACACTAGCTTGAACGTTCGAATGTCATCCGCGCTAAATTATATCCGGCCTGCAACATATGAGGCTGCCTTCGGCAGACAAGCCTCTACAGTACCAACTTCAACTTACCCATCATCTACCTAGCGATTTCCCAACTATGTTTGGGTTGGCTTCCAGTCTAACCGGATGCAGCTGAATACCGGTATTTTACATGGAGCGACAGCCTCTCTGACTTCCACAACCCAGTTACTGGGTAATACAATACTCCTTGGTAAGACTGGCTGCTGGACTTTCGGACTTCTGACTACCCGTAACGACTGACAAAGATCTACAAATGACAGCCAGGACTGCTTAACGTGCTTTCCGAGGCACGGAGGCGTCTCGGTATGTAAAGATGGTCACCCTATGCGACTGTTATTATTTAGCTACGGTCCCCTCACTTATTATAGGCACGCCAACTTACTATAGGTAAAAATGAGTAAACGTCGTAATGTCTTTCAAGTCTCAACGAAGAATTTAATCGGTCTTCATTTTTATAGATTTTTCTGTCGATTTCTATTGCTTCTCCAGGAGGAGATTGGCCCGGAAATTACTCGGATGCAATACTATCGACGTTTTTTATTCTTACCGCTGAATTAACTCCACGGGATGCGGCTTTCTATCTAACTTTCTTAGGGTTCCTTCGTGAAACTTGGCACTTATGATTTAGTTACGCTCGTGTCCCTCTACCCTTCCGGTCTTGAATTTTGGAACTTTAGTTTGTAATTAAGTTAAGAATTTTGATCGAAATTGTTTCTTTTGATGTACAGAGTACTAAGTAATACTACTTTGAACGTTGATGAAAGGTCAAAACAACTTGCAGTCCACTGGAACAACAGAATTTCTTGTGAAGCAATTACACGAGTTACTTGTGAATGGTATGTTACTATCATGTTATTTAACGTCTTAAGCCAGCAAATAAGCCTGAACTCCTCGAAGGGTGAGATCTATAAACATTACTTAATACGTGCTTTCCTTCCTTAGCCCTTTATGTTCCAGGGCAGCGGTAAGACTTTCAACCAAAAAAAAAGCTTCAGTCTTTGCGTCGTCTAAGTGCTTAGTGGCACATTTATGTTTATATATTAAATTTCAGGATTTTTTTCGGTTGGCAACAAAGCACATTGTGAGTATATAGTTTTAAAGCTCTCTAATGTTTACTTACGCAGCAACTTTCCCACGTCCATCTGTTGTACCATTTCCACCACGCCGCCTAAAAAACGGCCACATTTTGCAAGCTTACTTCAAAAGTTTTGAAACTATTTCGCACAAAAAGCCACAGAACTCTCACATTATGTGAAAACTTTTCGAACCAAAAAGTTGAATGTATAATAGTGCTTACACGACGGCTTGCTGGAATGCTGGCTGATTATACGCAAAATGTTTTCGTAGTTAGGAAACAGAGTTTTAAAATTTTGCGAATCATTTAATTTTTGCAGTGTTTAAATTGGTCACTTAATTTTAAAGCTTGCTCGGCAAAAATGCATTAATTCATTTATTCATATGGAAGTACCTATCACAGGTAAAATTAGCTTATATTATATACAGAGTTTGGCAATAAAAGATGCAACCATTGGTAAGCCAATCAATTCGTTTTTGTTTATCACATAAACAAAAATGAATCGACCGAGCATAATGCGGAATAGGATTAAAGTGTGTTTGATAAAGATAAGAAGTTAAAAACGAGCTCCCTTCTTTAACTTTAAAGATAATTTTAGTCAGTCTGCCTCACCACAGAGTGAACTGTTTCCAAGGTTTCCTGGAAGAGATCGCAGAAAGCGATAAGGCCGCTCATTGTATGTTTTGTAGTGATAATCGTATTTTTTTATAGGTATTTTCTGGTGTACAATAAAGTATATGTAATAAATAAACTATTAAGTATCTCATAACTCCTGTCGACACGAGAGGGAAGAAGTAATTATGAATGAGTTAAATCCAGTGTTTTTATTTACCATACTGTTGTAGGTGTCATGTAGAGGCTTTTTCAAGTAAAGTTCAGGTGCGTAGGTAGTACTCCCACACACGCCGGGTGCCTGTATGATGAATCAGATGTATAAACGTAATCGAGGCAAAAGAAGTATGTAAGGATTGCAGGAGACATTCTGTAGTTTCTGCCTACCCCTATGGGAAGTGAGTGTATGTATAATGATGTAGGTATGAAGTATCGGTTGCCGCTGCTGACGTAAATAAAAATCATTGAATTTGTTTATTCCATTTTCTATGGCCATTTGAATGTTACCTTTCAAATAAAATATTTGCTAACAGAAATAGGTCAAATTTATGTGGGGCAACATTGGCTTGGGAATAAAATATGTTTGAAAAGGGAATGTAGAAAGTAAAAAAGCAGCTTATTTGTAGAACTGATTTGTAAAACGAGTTAAAGATCTGCTTTCACACACATTTTCCAAAATTATTCACTATTTCAATATAGTGATAAGAATTATAGCAGATACCTAATTATACTTAGGTAATCAAATTCAATTTATTTCGGGCTGTGCTGGCGCCGCTGCTGCGGCGGCTGCTGAGACCCTCAAGCGGCGCAAATACTGTAACCTTATAGGTAACTACAGCTTTGAGCCGTTTGGAGTCGAAACGCTCGGGTCATGGGGCCCGAGTGCGCGTCTCCTTTTTTAAAAAGTTTCTCGCCGGCTGATCAAAACTTCATATAATCAGAGGGCTGGGTCGTTGTTTGGCCAAAGAATTAGCATTGCCATTCAATGTGGCAATGCTGCCAGTCTTCTGGGCACATTTCCGAATGACAGCGATGCGGACGAGTTCGACGCCTAAAATATCCTTTTGTTTTTATTTAAGTATATAGATAATCTTTTAATTTAGTACCTAGTGTAAATACTTAGTTATAGATAGATAAATTATCATTTTTTTCAAATATGCACATAAAAGAGTGTCTTTTATGTGCATATTTGAAAAAAAAATCCAACAAAATTTACAAGAAAAAAGCATATTTTATTCTAGTTCCAAAAGGTAGTTTCGTATGTCAGTAGAAGAATCAAGAAACTTCACTGAAATAATAGACTAACTTTCTGGTCTAGTGCGTCTGCTAATGGGGTCGTGGGCGGTCCATGGGTTGGGAAATGATTACTTATTATGTTTTTCCGCTACAATTTTATCAGTAACCGAAGACCGACTTTCTTCCTCTCTACAAGTAACCACTACTATTATATTGCCTGTTATAAAAACAAACCGCGAGCAAACAATATTAACATCATGTTCAGAGGCAACAATATAAAAAAATGAAGGTTTCTCCACGTTATGACATCCATTACAGTCAATGTCTTCTGCTTATATGAACATTAAAGACTGTTAAGCTACCGTTTTCTTTTACCATGTTTTTATTATACAAGGGTTTATTTTGCACAAATAAGATGTACGTTACAAAATAAACATAAAATAATCTAAGTTAGGAAAAGCCTCGTATTTGACCACAAGACACATCAGAATATGTCTCTACATCATTATTATTTCAGCTGAAAGACGTCCACTGCTGGTGACACGGTTGGCGCAGTGGCTGAGCGATCGACTGCTACGATGCGTGTCGCGGGTTCGATTCCCGCACGGAACAAAAATTTGTATTACCTACAGGTAGTTGTTCCGGGTCTGGCTGTTTGTGTATGTGAGTTTAAATGTTTGTAAACGCACCAACGATACAGGAGTAATTCCTAGTGTGTGACAACGTTTAAAAAAAAAACTGTTGGCCATGGTGATATGATCGCCAACAGACTGAATTTCCCGGCAATGCTGCAGCAGACATATTGCTACTTTGTGCGTGTTCGTTTTTGTCTGTGCTTGTTATCCTGACTCTACCCTTTTATGTATCTGTTTGCCTAGGAGTCTTGTTACTTGAATTAAACTTAATTTATTTTAATTTTTATAGGCCTCTCCCAACCATAGCCGCTTCGAACAGGTTTGTGCTTTTCGCATCCCGCGGATTGCTGTGGTCTTCACAAGGATTCTTCATATAACAATGAAATCCATTAACCAATATAGTAATTGATTCCGAAATGGAGATCGTACCACTCCAAGATGGCCATTGCTTTCCTGCAGTGGTACGGTCTATAAAAATAACAAATGCCATTTATTATTTCAGTTTCTAAAGATGTCAGCGATATTCGCGACATACATTGGAAAAGAATGAATAGAGTTGAAAGTTCTTATTTATCAAAATCAATCCAGAAACTTAACTACAACCGAAAGGACTGGTCCGCAATGGCAAAGCTAGATGTGTGTGAGAAATTAGCATTACGGCATTACGGCTCAAATCTATGGTAATAATAAAGTTGAAGAGGTTGTTTATTTATTTATACCCGCTAATCTCTAGAACTACAGCCGCGCCCAGTTCTTGAAGAAGGTTATAGCTTACTGCCTATAACCTTAAAAATTTGAATATTTAATTTGGCTATTATATGTGTGATATCTTTATGTTGGGTTTTTAATTTAAAACAGTTTCGTGTATACTTATCGTGTATTTTCTAGTCCAAGCTCCGACATAAAAAGGAACCAAGATGGCGGCAGACCCGATGGCCCTCATCTATAATGCCCGTTTCACACATGCGTTATTATAGTAATGTCGGATCTACATATACTACAGTATAAATAAAATAATACTACTATTACTACTATAATTAAATAAAAATCACGCTATGACCCATAACTGCTGAGCAAAATGAAAAATTTTCAGAAAGAACGGTGAGCGAAAACGAAGTTATGGCGCGGGCAAGCGATGCGATGCGACGCGGCGGCTCGGGGGAACAATTATACGCGGGCGAAGTCACACGCAGAAACTAGTATAGATAGATTAAATAAAGTAATCGTACTAATATTATAAACGTGAAAGTTTGTATAAATGGATGGATGGATGGATGTTTGTTACTCTTTCACGCAAAAACTACTGAACGGATTTCGGAAATTTGGCACACAGATGGTTTATAACTAGGATTAACACAAAGGATACTTTTTATCCCGAAATTCCCACGGAATCGAAACCTATGCGGGTGAAACCGCGGGGCGCAGCTAGTAGATAATAAATGAAACCACCAGATCCATTTTGAGGCTGGCATTTAAATAAGCTCACTTATTACTAAAAAACATGGTTTCAATAAAAACAAGTTTTTTCTTTCATCCAATATGTGTACAATGGAAGAAATCTCGTCTAGAACTTTCATATTAAGTAATATCGTTATGAAAAAACGTTTGCTTACCTACAAGACTGTTAGGTAAGGATTCAATTTATTTGATAAACTCGTACCTATCTACTGTTATTATACATCTCGTCTCATCACATTTACTAAGACTTTTTCAAGTAAGTACCTATGTCATAATCATCTCATCTGCCTAGCCTTTTCCCAAGTATGTTGGGGTCGGCTTCCAGTCTAACTGGATGCAGCTAAATACCAGCATTTTACATTGAGCGACTGCCTAACTGACCTCCACAGCCCAATAAATGGGTGATACGATACCCCTTGGTAAGACTGGTTGTCAAACTTTCGGTCTTCTGACGACCCGTAAGGACGGCCGGTAAGATCTACAATAAATGACAGCCGGGACCACTAACGGCTTAACGTGCTTTCCAAGGTACGGAGGGGTCTCGGTATGTAAAGATGGTGACCCATCCACGGACTAACCGTGGTAAGCGTAGCTTAACTTGATCGATTAATCCATGTGGCTGTTATAACTGAACCACGAACCCTATCCCTACCTCTATGTATTTTTTTGGCCCGGCTATAGAAGCCTAGAACAGGGTTTCTACCTGATTGTACCTACATTACTATAGTTACAAACACATATGACTTGTAATTTTATACAAACATAAACTCAGTCGTTTTTCCCATGGGCGTAGGCAGAAACTACAGAACGCCACCTGCTACGAATGCCACGATCCTAACTTATTCCTTTTGCTTCGTTTGTAACTTTGTATCTAAGTTCAAAGCGAAAATAACATCGAATTTATTAGCATACAGATATTCAGGCATTATTTAGCAGCATCTCATCATCATCATTATTATCATTTCAGACGAAAGTCGTACACTGCTGGACGTAGGCCTCTCCCAAACACCCAACGCCACGTCTCTCGGGTACGTGGTCACCAATCCAGAACCTTTCGGCCCCATCAGCCACTGTTCTGCGACCAATGTGCCCTGTCCACTACCACGTAAGTTTGGCAATTCTTCGGGCTATATCTATTACCTTGGTTCTCCTACGGATGTCTTCATTTCTGATTCGATCACGTAGGGAAACTCTAAGCATAGCCCACTCCATTGCCCTTTAGGTGACTTACAGCCTTCTATTGGAGCGTATTGTTAAACTGAAATCCTACCACAAACCGTCCACAATAGATCTCTCTATCATAATCAACCTTTTATGTTCCCACTGACTGCTGGAACACAGGCCTCCCCTTGGTGAGAGGGAATGGGCCATAATCCACCACACGGGCCTAGTACGGTTTGATAGAGGTCACATGTCTTTGAATTTTTGATTCTAGGACATGCCGGTTTCCTCACGATGTTTTCCTTCACCGTTTTGAGAGCAGCGGTGATGAAATAATATACAAAAAGTAAGTGCCTGTCTGAGTTCGAACTGACGACCTACAACTTGTAAGTCGCGGCCATTACCATTAAACCATCACTGCACAGTCACTGCTATAGGAGCACCTAGACAGACTATATCCTACCACAACCTGTTAAGGATTTTCGATAAAACTCTATGCGCTATTTCTAAACATCCATTTATCTACTCTACAAAGCTCGCAACTTAATACAAAAGCCTTTTATCTTAATCAGAGCCAACTAAACAAAAATGTGCAACAATATCTGTTGTGTTTCCGCAATGAGTGATGTGCACAGTGCACGTCCGGTCATGGAAATAAACAATCCATCAAGCGCACACCCTTCGCAGCTCCAATGATTAGCAGAACAAATGAACAGAAACCTATGAGAGAATTATGTCGTCTGTTACTTTTGTGTGTTACAGTTTTGTTTACTTTTTTCTGGAGAGTTGGATCATTGGAACAACAACTTTTTGGTGGGTATGTGATATAGATACACTTATACTCCCCCCCCCCCCCCCCCCACCTCTACCTCTACTTACTTATATTATAACAACGAAATGTACACATTAATGCAATAAAGAGTTTGAGTTTAATTCTTTGGGAAATATAGAGGAAATATGTCCTTTCTTTGGTATTGTTCGTCGAATCATTGAGCTCCCTTTACCCTTTAGTTTAGGCTGCATGATTACTGATGAATGCGTGCACTGACAGAACAGATCCACTCAATCTGTGTGACGCTTTCTTCAAAAGACCATTTCAGACATCAATCTAGGTACATGGTCTTTACATGATCTGACCAAGATTATATCCGGATTTTAAAAGAGACTGTGACCTATCTGTTTTTTTGGCCTTTCTACTCAGAGTAGTCAGATAGGAAACACCAACCTCATTTACCTTATCTCTTTTTTTATAAAAAAAAAACCGACGATTGACGAGTAAAAGTGATTCCGATACCCTTTTTACAGAATAAACAATTTCATTTCAGAACAGACTACCTATCTATTCCGTGCCCACCCATAAAACTCCTTTAACCTCCCGATCATTACCACGTAACTCACATTTCACACAAGCTGTCACGAGGCTTCTATTCGAAGGCTTAACGATCGAGCCCGGTTATGAGCGAACCCGTTTAAACGCCATTTTATTTAAGGCAGCCTGCCAATGAGCGGCTGCCGAATAACTGTGGACATTTGGAAACTAGTGCACTGAACCAATTAGAGAGAGTTCGGTTTACACTGGACTGGTGGTTGTAAAAAGTAGGGCCGCGATAAAGTGGTTGGAATTGAATTAGGTGAAGTGTAGTGTCTGTAATGTAAGGAGAACTGTGTAACTTCTAAGAGCTGTGAGTTTTTAGGTGTATTGCTGCTCATGCGCTCAATCTGCTTATAGTGCATTTTTCACTCAACAACGCCGTGACAGCTCGGCACTACGTGTGGTTTATTATGGAACCCAGTTTTTTTCTAAAACATACCATGGTACTAGGGAGGTGGGTGTACATACTACAGGTGCACCTCTGAGTAACCATCCGGGGCATACAGGCATGACGATATCCCAACCAGCAAAACAGTCTCAGAACCCGCACTTTATAAGAGTGGTAGGCTTTAAGCGCTCTTATAATTGTTTTAGAACATGCCATCGATCCTATATTACTTTTAGACAAGCCGGTATGACCTCAAGAACGCTCAGTCTCATAACGAAGTCTCATATATGTATTTAAGAGTATTTAACTATGCTATTGTAAGCCACATACTCCTATAATAGCATTTACTAAGACTAATTGCACTTGAGAAAACTTGCTCTTATATGCATATTTTCTAAGCTCGTTTGATTCTATAATAGACTTGCCAAATGCTATTGTAAGAATATCAGACTAATATCAGCATTGCATAAGAGCACTGTAAGGACGTGCATTTCTGATCTTATTTGAAACTATTATAAGATCAATAGCACTTGATAATTATGATATTAGAGTGATATAAAATCACTCTTATATCATACTTATCAAGTGCTCAACAATCTTACAATAGTCTAATAGTGCGCTTGTAAAATGCAGCTATGCTAATGGCGGCACTATCAATACAAAATAACAAATAAAATAATTAAACGAGAACAGGAAATACCATAATTATTAAGGCGCATGAATTTTGAAGCGTAAAACGAGGCCTACTTAACAGTAAATAATATTTTCCAATACGAATACTTACCGTAAAACTTAAATACACGCACTTGATAATAACGGCACTTTAGTTTAAACATTAACTTTACAGCAAATTTTATTGTTTTCATTTATTAATTGTTTTTTCTTCCGTTGTAACTTTGAAACACACAAACTTTTAAGTTTGATCTCACGTAAAATCATAATGAGCTTGTTTTGCCTCAAAAGATTCTAACCCTAGACCAATATAAGCCTATGCAGGCTTACAAGATACTTACGTAAAAGCAATATTAGCCTAAGTCGGCTTAAATTAATTTTGGCTAGATTACTGTAAGTGCAAACAGCATTCAATTAGACTGATATTAAAACGATATTAAACTAAACATGCTTATAATTGGTGCCCAAACCCAGGCTTATACGATTATATAGGAGTGATGTAAGAGCAAAAAAACAGTAGTCTTGGGATTGTTGTAAGCCTAGTTTTTGCTGGTTGGGATGTTACATACCTATGTGTTATGTCACATACCAAGGTACAGCTTTTAAATCATAATGTAGCCTCCGTTCAATTACTTTTTAGTGTTCTCTTGCGAACCCTGACAGCACACAGGAGACACATCATTATTTCTTATGACCCTTATTATAGCAAGGATAATTTAAGATATCCGATCTTTCTACTACAAACTAATATTTCGCAATGAAACAACTTAGGTTACTATTTAATTTAAAATGATTACTGAAATCCCACCGTAACGATAGATTAAGTACTCAGACATTGTAAAACATCTCGAGATCTAATAAACTACAAAACGGCAATTAGTAACGAACTCTAATTTAATAATAAATTATCCAGTAGGTGACTATTCAACAAACTAGCGCAGTCTTAATTAGCTAAGTTTAATTGTATAGACATTATTAACTGCGTATGGAACGTATACGGGCTTGTGGCTAAGTAATAACAGCCGCACAGGTCGATCGATCAGGTTAATCCATGGATGGGTGACCATCTTTACATACCAAGACCCCTCCGTGCCTCGGAAAGCACATTAAGCACGTTAAGCTCTTGGTCCTTGAGGAGTGGCTAGAGAGACGTCACGGCGTTCTCACCTACCGCCTGACGCAGGCCCTCTCCGGACACGGATGTTTCGGGAGGTTCCTGCACATCATCAGGCGGGAGGAGAGGCCCGGGTGTCATCACTGCCAGGATCGCCCAGAGGACAAGGTGGAGCATACGGTGGAGGTCTGCCCCGCTTGGGCAGAGCACCGCCGTGTCCTCGTAGAGGCGATCGCAGCGGCGGCGACCTCTCGCGTCCGGCCCTGGTTCAAGCCATGGTCCGTGGCGAGAGGGAGTGGGAGGCAGTCACCTCCTTCTGCGAAGCAGTCATGCTAGCGAAGGAGGTGGCGGGGTGGGCGAGGGAAAGGACCTCACGCCTCAGCCGCCTCGGAAGACGCTCCGGGCGTCGGGAGCCGCGTGACGACTCCCGGCCACCGTAGGCGCGGGCCTGCGGGCGGAGAGTAATGGGTAGCTCTCCGTCCGATCAGGACTAGGCCCGTGCCGGACGGCGTGTATGTGTTCCACGCGCGCCTCAAAGAGATGACAGCATAAGTGACGGGGCCCGATAGGGCCGAAGCCTGCCAGGATAGCGGGATCGTCCGAAAAGGTTACCGCTGCCCTGGAACATAAAGGGCTAAGGAAGGAACACGGGTGGGTTTTAGTCAGTAAGAGTCTGACACTCCCGTCTGCTCCACCCAGAGCGGGAGGGGTCATTTGATGATTTCAAAGCCTCAAAAAAAAAAAAAAAGCTCTTGGTCCCGGCTGTCATTCGTGGATCTTTGTCAGTCGTTACGGGTCGTCAGAAACTCGAAAATCTGACAATCATTACCAAGGGGTATCGTATTACCCAGTAACTGGGTTGTGGAGGTCAGATAGGCAGTCGCTCTATGAAAAATACTGGTATTCAGCTGCATCCGGTTAGACCGGAAGCTGACTCTAACATAGTTGGGAAAAGGCTAGGCAGATGATGATATGGAACGTATACGTGGTGCTTCCAAATTACATAGGTGCCGATTATGTTGGAGGACATTCATTTTAATCTCTCTTTATGTTAAAACATATTGTGTTTTTCAAGAAATTATAGAAAATATCAACCTGTTCATTAACTGAATCTTATTAATATACCGGGTTCCGAGTACTCATAGTCTGTTCAATGAAATCTCCAAACGGCTGGTTAACACTTCCTGTGACCCAAGGGCTGGCTGTTGCCATGGCCAGGGGCTTACCAAAGCTGGCTTTTACTTTTGGGCTTTCCGCTAGTCTCTTGGGTACATTACCAGTCGGCAGCAGTGCGGATGAATTTTGCGACGCCATATTTTAGTTCATCATACAAAAGCTAAAAACTAACAATAGTGTGTGCCTCACGGCTGCGCCAAAAGGGTTGATTTCAGCTGAGCATTAATGCCAGGTTATTGTTATATATTTTAATTAATTCATTTTAATTTATTAAGTTGTTATTTATGTACTTATATTTCATTTAGATTCTGAACTATAATAATATTATAAACGTGAAAGTTTGTATGGATGGATGTATGTTACTCTTTCACGCAAAAACAACAGAACGGATTTGGATGAAATTTGGCATACAGATGTCTTATTACCAGGATTAACATATAGGATACTTTTTATCCCAATATCTGCACGGGATCGAAACTTACGCGGGTGAAACCGCGGGGCGCAGCTAGTTCTGAATAAACGTTTATACTAATATACCTACCACTAGGCATCCCAACCTGTTCATTAGGATGACGATAAATTAATGACCCTTAAAATATCCGCACTTAATTAGAAGCACTTTACCCATATTATATACAAACCCACGTATTATATATACCCTCCTACAGAGGCGGTGAGTCGAGAACCCGAGATACTTATCGATTTTCCGCGGTATTTTGGTTGAGCCTAATTCGGGAAACGAACAGAGTTAGGTCAAGCGGAGTGGACAGGTATTGTACAGGCATTTAAATCTTTCTTTTGGCCAACTGATTATTTATGAATAAGTAGGGAAATTAAACTTATGTGGGACATTCTTTTTTTGCTCAACATTAATATCTTTTGGTATCTGATTACGTGTTGCCCATGCATTGTGATATTCCAGATATTTGTTTTGAAGAATATTTGCCTATAGCAGAAAATACTTTAAGTAAGTACCTTCATATTGTAGAGCAGTTGTGGCCCAGTGGTAACGGCCGCAACTTACTAGTTGTAGGTCGTAAGTTCGAACCCAGACAGGCGCTATAATTTGTGTCAATTATTTCATCGCAACTGCTCTCAAAACAGTGAAGGAAAACATCGTGAGGAAACCGGCAGGTCCTACAACTAAAAATTCGAAGACAGACTCGAATTGGGATGTCCAGGGATATTATGTAAGTAAATACTTATAAATATCCAGATAATTGATGGAATCATTTCGACCCAGATAATTTTAATACCATACCTATCACGCGTAGCCTACGCGTGATAGGCAAGGTATTAAAATGTATGGCGAATTATCTTTATCATATTATTACAAAATAATCTTCAATTGTGGTGAAGCTACCCACCACATGGCATAGAATAATAATAAGTACAGGCAAAACAGTTCAAATTGAACAAAAATACGCTCCGACCAAATGCGAGGAGGAAAAACACGCTGAAACCCATATGTTAATAATAAATTCCATAACTCTTGGAGCGCCGACAGATTGCAGCACCTGTCACTGTACCACGGAGTGGTCCTGTTTTATATTCGTATAATATATTGTGTATATGCATGTATTAAGGACCATTTAACACCGTAAATTCTAACATAACATTGTATAAGGTGGGGTTTCTGACAACCGCAGGGGTTGCTGAGTTTACCACGTTTCCCCTATGCTAATGGTGGATTAGATTGGTTTTGATGATGAAATACTTATTTTATCAAAGTGACTTTTATTTATTTCATCACCACTGCTCTCAAAACGGTGAAGGAAAACCTCAACATTTTATTTATGTCAGTGCCAGTAAGTGCGCGTTCACATATAACGTCCGTTTTACAGGATCCTTTTTAACGGATCCGTCGCTACTGGAGATAGTATTCACACAGCATTTATAGGCTCCTTTTTAACGGATCCGTCGCTCCTGGAGATAGTATTCACACAGGACTGATTTTAAGAGATCGGATCGGCCGATCGATTCTGTAAAAATCTCACCGTGAAAAGTTAGGTGAAGTGAGCTTAGAGTGAGCTGTCAATAGTGTCAATCCCTAGCATTAGTTGGAATGACAGCTCACTCCACGCTCACTTCACCTATGTTTTCACGGTGAGATGGTTACAGAATCGCACTGCAGTATACTGGATCCGAAATACTGTATTATGTGTGAACTGGCTCATACAACTACATACGCTAATAACACATACGTTTAAACGGACCTGTAAAACGGATTGCTGTTTATTTTGTCGGATCGGTATTTTCTACTGGATCCGGAATACTGTATTATGTGTGAACTCGCTCATACAACTACATACGCTAATAACATACACGTTTTAACGGACCTGTAAAACGGACGTTATATGTGAACGCGCCCTAAAATAGATAAACTATCTATATATTTACAATATACTCTTAAATTACAACTAACTATTTACACTAGGTACTAAATTAAATGATTAAACCACTATAGAAATAAATATAAAAAATCCTTTTCTTTTTTGGACACCTAGGAATAGAAGTAGGTACCATCGCTGTCATCTAATATAAAAGATATAATTACTCGTATTTAAGGAAAAATCCGCTCGATTTTGGGGAGGAAATTCTTTCAAATACCTATTATTTATTCCCTGTCCGTATATTTAGACTACTCTACGTATAACCTGCATAACCAGCTCTGCATGCACACAACCGTTCGATACGCTTCCGTGCCGAATCGAACATCAATCAATGTTA
Source organism: Apamea sordens (assembly GCA_945859715.1). NCBI lineage: Eukaryota > Metazoa > Arthropoda > Insecta > Lepidoptera > Noctuidae > Apamea > Apamea sordens. The sequence goes on from OX244002.1 coordinate 9,153,216, forward strand.
TCAAAAGAGTCCTCTAAAGGCTGTTTACAAATCCAAAAGCCGACAGCTATTTGCTGCCCGGGCCATGGCAAATTGATAATGGAAAATGTGTCATTTTCGATTCGACAACCTGTCGAATGGTTGTGAATAGCTATGCAGGTGGAGATTTATAGATGATGCTAGCTTGTAGTGCAAATGTAATATAAATTAAATAATAAATATCCCTGGACATTTCACACAGCGCCATCTAGTCCCAAGCTAAGCAACCTAATGCTTGTGTTATGGTAACAAGATGGCTGATAAACTACTTATATACATTTTTTTTTGTTGTAAATACATACATATTATAGATAGAAAAACACCCAGACTCAGAACAAATACATGTAGGACTTACAAATATTTGTTCTGTGCGGGAATCGAACCCGCGACACGCAGCGCAGCAGTCCGATCGCTCAGCCACTGCGCTAACCGTGTTGTCAAATGTGGTGCTATTCCACAAACAATGGGATACCTGATATCGTGTCCTGCGCGGTATAGGAATTGATGGACGCTAACGATGGTATGGTGTCAAACTCGTAGCTCTCGTAGTTGTTATATTTGTTGTTATATTGAACACGCAGGACGCTGTAAGCTCGGTTCGTGTATGATAATACCCACAGACCGCTCGAGTAAAAAGACGAAAAAAAAAATTTAACCGTAAATAAAAAAAATAATAAGTTAAAATTTTAACCATAAATTCGGCATATGATTACCCCTAGCGTAGATATTTTTCGTCGGTTATCAAAAAAAAAACTTCTGTTATTTCAAAAAAGTGGTCGCTACGCGGTCAAAATGTACAGAACAGCAAATATATTTTTTTTTATAAACGACGATACATTTCTACACGAGGTGGTCTAGAATCATTTATGCTGAATTTATGATTAGTTTGCGTACTGGTTAAATTTTTTCCTGTATATAAACTCTTTTAATTATGCATAAATGTCAAACACAAGCAGTGATGGCTAAAGGCCTTAATTAATATGCATTGACTCTGTAAGACAAATGTTAACCAACCCCGTGGCCATCCCGTATCCTATATTCCATGATTGTTGTTCAAGAAACATGTCTTTGTAAAGTAAGTAGGTACACTGAAATAGATGATGATGCCAATTTTCCCAGCTTCAGCACTAGGAGTGGTGAAAAGTGGGTTGGTCTGTTATTGACATTTGACTTACTATATAAAATAATTTTTAAAACAGAAGGCCAATTCTCGCAATTTAAAACGTAAAAAATCTAGTCGCAGTCTCATCTCGGCGACAAACAAATGTCAAAAACTTGTCAAAATGTAGGGAAATTAGTGTTTTTTGACAGATTGAGATTGAGATCAGACTGTGAACCATAGAAATGTCATATATCTATGCTGTGAACGTTCTTAAAATTAAGAATTGCCCCTCAGATGTAGGGGGAAATTTGTTTTAAAATTAATTTTCATCAGTCATTCCAGTAACGTCAGATGAACTTGAGCGTGTAACAAATTACAGTTTCATATCAGTACCTTAGTAGGTAAACCCCTAAGATAAAGATAAAGATACCAGAGCATGTAAATGTAGGTAAGTATATACTCGTATGTATACATACACAAAGACTGTGCCATAAATCAAAATGAAATTGCATTACACGCAGCAAGGTTATACGTAATATTCCAACATGTTCTACGATTATTCTCAACTTTCAGAATATTCTGGCTCCTAATATACGGATTCGTTACTCCTTACATTTAAATTTTATATCAAAAATACGTCTCGGCGCGAATAGAGTAACATTTACTTTCATGATTTTCATAATTGAAATCCGAGTGGGATTCCAATGGATTTATTTAAAAGCTTGTTCATAGTTACATAATGTATTTGGTAAGTGGTCTGACATTTAAAACTAAGCCATTGTTTACATTTTCCACGTTTGTGAATGCTTACAAGTGAGGTACTTTGGAGTTAGGTAAAGGGAATAAAATCTAACCTTGAGGATCTACCTACACGTGTATGTTTTTTTGTTCAGTTAAATGAACCAAATTGCCTTCCAAACGATGTCGGTGTCAGCTTCCAATCTAACTGGATGCAGCTGAATCGGCTGTTTTACATGGAGCAACAGCCTGTTGGGTAACCGATACCCCTTGGTGAGACTGGACGATGACAATACGCACAGCAAAGTATAAAACAGTTTTTCCTGTAGTAGTTAGGAGAGTTTTTTTGTGTCAAAACAGTTTTTCAGTATGTGTTTGAAAACTGGCGGTGCAACTGTTTGATTGCCAGAGTGCGCGCCGTTACAGTTTTCATAGAGCGATAATCTGACGGCATATACCCTTTATAGAGCTATGACGAACAGGGTGTAAAGTTCACTCATCCTCCATAGAAAAAAGAAGATCCTCCGACCAGACAGGCGTTGTGTCTGGCTGAGTCTTGTATCTTGCAATACCTGCCAAGCTAGCTGAGATTCTAATGAGTCGGAACCGGTTGCCCCATAGTGAGTCGGGGTGGCGCTGCGTTATGCTCCAATGCGTCGTATGTGGTACAGCGCCGGATTGAGACTGACTGCTAGCGTCAACCAGGAGAGGGTTTTTAAGGGCTCTGCTTGTGGACCGGCCGAAAGTGCAGTGTGCTATGTCGAGGTTGCTGATGAGGCTGAGGGTGATGACCAGGTATGAGAGGTATGAGGAACAGGGTGTAAAGTTCACTCATCTTCCATTGAAAAGGGAAGATCCTACAACCAGATGGGTGTTGTGTCTGGCGGGCAACTGCCCGATGATTCATCTCGGGCAGTTGCCCGCCGTATATAAATATGGTAGTTGCGCGGTAAACTCTAGTTCAAGGTACACACGGCTACACGTCAAGCTATACAAAACCAGTTTGTCTTGGCCTCACTTTGTATGATATTTTCTCACAATGAACGGTCAGCCAATACTGGTTTTGTATAGCTTGATGTGTAGCCGTGTGTACAGGATTTTGCGTAACGTTAGTAAGACGTGTAATTCGCATGTGGCGTTATAGATACCGAGATACCGCTACACCTTAAAACTACACGGTGGCAGGGACATTGACTCTCAACCTGTTACCATGGATACAGTACATGATTCTGAACACCCCTGTGTTGAAATTTTCGTCGATAATCAAAAAAAAATGTTTCATAGAAAAGTACAGTATACTTACACGGTCAATTTTATGGAACAGCAATTATATTTTTTTTTCAAAATCATGTGCTGATTTCATTGTTACAGTATGCGCGTCAATGTCCCTGCCACTCTGCATACCTACTAGAAGTATTGGAACCCTGTTTAATTCTGTTATACGTAAACGTACGTAGTTCAAGAATTCGATATTTCATTAATTTTTCAGACAAAAACCCGCTGCGGGCTATTCGCCCTGGCCCTTCTTAGTCCCAGACGTCTTGTTGAAATGTCCTTTCTTATTGGGAATTTGGTGCGCTAGAACTTACCATATACAACATATAAATACCTAACCACATATATTATATCTACATAGCGTTTATAGCTAGACTTACCAAGCCCTAGCTTGGTAGGTCCTTGGACCTATCCTAGGATCGATTCCCGGGTCTGGCCAAAAGTTGTTGGGTTTTTCCAACAAGAATTACTAGTACAAGCCCAGAGTCTGGATTGCCTCCAGTTGATGGCAATAGGTCCCCTGCTACATGGGACGGCGAAGTGTGGGTGTACACACGGCTACACGTCAAGCTATACAAAACCAGTTTGTCTTGGCCTCACTTTGTATGATATTTTCTCACAATGAACGGTCAGCTAATACTGATTTTGCATAGCTTGAGGTGTAGCCGTGTGTACTATCTATGCCTAATACTTCGGGGAATGCAACCGTGATGAGTTACCAAGCAAATGCTTGTCTTTTGTTTCTGACATAAACGTTCATTATGACCTGTCTTTAGACATACCTAACATGCATATAGCTACTGTGACCAATATTCCGACATTCACTGTTGAACAGTCAATTCCTCCCTGGTTTGTCACGCTATTAAATTTGGACTGTTATCAAATTGTATGGCCAGTGATGTGTGATTTCGGATCAATCAACCACAAGACCTTAGGGTTGATCAAGCTTTCGGATGCTATAATATTTATTTAGGTAAGTACAGATGAGAGCAGTAGTGTCCCATTCATCAGTACGGCACCTTTAAATCGTGGGTTCGAACCCAGGCAGGCGCTTTACTTTGTGTAAATTAGATATTTCACCACCACTGATCTCAAAACGGTGAAGGAAAACATCGTGGGGAAATCGGCATGTCTGAGAGCCAAAAATTCGAAGAGATGTTACATCTCCCACCCAGCACTGGGCCCGCGTGGTAGATTACAGCACGTCTCGAAGAGAGGAGACCGATGTCCCAACAGTGGGAACATTCTAGGCTGATTATGCTTAAATACAGATAGAAACTGTCAGGTTTACGAGAGAAAATAACAATCCGCAATGCACTGTAGGTTCCAGAAAAATAACATAAAAATATGTAATCTATAAGTATGTAAAACCTCGTCTCGCAGAATAATTAAAAATCTCGTGGTGGGAGGTTTCCCAGTGGCGCAGAGGGCATGGGAAAACAATGGTTGCACTTTGCAATTAGCTATTTCCCCCATGCTAGGCTGTGGGCCTATAGCATGTCGTAGCTACGGAGTGTTAAGACAAGGGATTTATTATTTATGTTGGTAATTACCGCAATGAATATCACATGATATTTGAACTTGGGGGCGTTAATTTGGGACTATCCACGATGGAACAATTATATTGTAGTTAGGCAGCGATAACGACTAAAGTTATGTAATGTCTATTTGTTATAACAAAAAAAATTGGTTGCCTGTAAAGTCGGTATACGGGCGAAAGTTTTACGTGACAACGACTTTGAAGGGACGCGTGCCTTTCACTTTTTATGTCTGTCTCTCTCGCTCTTAGACGGGCTAACCATGCCCGAGTGGAAAGGACGCGTGCCTCTCACTCGCTCTCATTGTGAGCGCATAACGTGAGCGGAGCGTAACGCAGTTTCTTGAAGTGTCACCCGGCAAACCAATTTATAAGACGTTGTCACGTCAAAATTGACTATGAAAATAATACAGTTACAAATTATTGGTCTTCCTATAATAATCGCCACATGTGACAGAATGGGTTGGTCATCGCAGTACCCATCTAAATTATTAACATTGTTTATAAAATTGATATGAACGGCTCGCCAACATGAAATAAAATAAACAACAAACCCTGAGAGGTTTTCGTTGTGTGGCTTAAACTAAATGTGAATTATTAGGTTAAGTGTTTTAGAAATCTATATATATATAAAAGAAAGTCGTGTTAGTTACACTATTTATAACTCAAGAACGGCTGAACCGATTTGGCTGAAAATTGGTGGGGATGTAGCTAAGAACCAGGAGACGGACATAGGATACTTTTTATTTATTTTTATTTTTCTTAAGCAATTATATTTTATAATCGCACAGTGAGTATTATCTTGCTCATCTACGAGTATGTTAGCCTGGTACTTTGGTTCCCAGATATATAAAAGAAAGTCGTGTTAGTAACTCAAGAACGGCTGAACCGATATGGCTGAAATTTGGAGTAACAAAAAAAAAACAAGACGGACAGCATACTTTTTTTATTTAATACTTTTATTAACTTAAAGGAGTACGGTAGGAGTAGTGTAGGAGTAGTGTAGGAGTAGGTTAGGAGTAGGGTAGGAGTAGGGAGGAGTGGGGTAGGAGTAGGGTAGGAGTAGGGTAGGAGTACGGTAGGAGTAGGATAGGAGTAGGGTAGGAGTAGGGTAGGGGTAGGGTAGGGGGTAGGACACCACGCGAACGAAATAGCGCTGGGCAGCTAGAAATAATTTATATGGCAAAACAACGTTTGCTGGGTCAGCTAGTAAAATAAATAAATATATCGTCTATATCTGTGGGTACTAATACTCGTAATAAAGCTGAAGAATTTGTTTGCTTTTTTGTGTGTGTTGTTTGTTTCAACGCGCTAATCTCCGAAACTACCTACGGGTCGGATTTTAAAAATTCTTTTGCATTTGATGGCCCAATTCTTGATGAAGGCCAACATCAGGCTAGGACCCTTAGAAGCCAATCAAAACCAAACAGAAAGAACGCTGAAACGAAGTAAAAGCACGGGCAGGTGATCCACGGGGTGGATCTGGAGAACAAGAAATATCACGCGGACAAAGACGCGGGCAGAAGCTTGTGCTTTAATCAGAAGGATACCTAGTTCATTGGAGTGCTGTAGTTATCGTCTTGCTTGACACCATAACCTAAGCAACCAAAATAGTGATAAGTACTTATCACACCCGTGGGAAAAGAAATGAAAATTTCTATCACTTTTCTATATTTTATCTTAACATTTCCTCTTTTGGCCGGGTTTTACTCAATATCGTAAGTACTTACAGTCACGAGAATAAATTATCATCTTTATCATAATCATCTCTTCATTTCAGCCGAAAAACGTACACCGCTGGACATAGGCCTCCACCAAACATCGCCATTTCGACCAGTTTTGTGCTTCTCATATTCAGCGGATTCCTGCGGCCTACCAACGCTACGTCTTCCGCGGTTGCCACTCCAGAACCTTTCGGCCCGATTAGCCATCCGTACTGCGAGCAATGTGGGCTGCCCACTGCCGTTTAAGTTGGGCAATTCTTCGGGCTATATCGGTTACCTTGATTCCCTAATGCTCTCTTCATTTCTGATTCGTTCACGTATGGAAACTTCAAGCATAGCCCTCTGCATTGGCTTTCAGCCTTCTAATGAGGCCCATTGTGAGCAACCACGTGTCAGTGCCATAGGTCATCACTAGTAACACGCAATGGTCAAAGACTTTCATCTTGAGAATCTGCGATATGCGGGACGAGAAGATATTGCGTAGCTTCCCGAATGCTGCCCAGCCGAGTCGGTTTTGACGATTGACCTCTTTCTCGAAGTTGGACCTACCTAACTGGACAGTTTGTCCTAGGTAAACATAATCTTCCACTACTTCGAGTGTAGAATCTCCGATCTTCATGAGGGTAGGTGTTACATGGCCATTGGACATGACCTTCGTTTTGTCCATGTTCATTTTAAGACCCACTCTTTCGTAAGCTCTACTGAGGTCTTCGAGCGTTGTACTGAGGTCCTCCATAGTTTCAGCCACGATCGTCGGCATATCGTCGGCAAACCGAAGGTGAGTGATGTACTCGCCATAAATACCTTACAGTTATGTACAAAAAATTCTTAAGTGTAATGTATGTATGCTCGTGACCGTACCAAATCTATAGTAAGATATAACTGTTTATACTAGCTATACATTATGCCTCAATATCACAATATTGCAAGTTAGATTTACATTGCGAACAGATTGTGGTTTATTTACTGGCCAGGAAGCAAGCAACGGCGCGGACATTGATTGGATCAGAACTAAATTTGATTCCCAAGCCGAGCAATAACTATAATTGGATTTAGGTACCTGTTGAGAAAATTCGCAGTTATTGGGAACGTCCGACTATAGGGGATGGGCTGATATTTCTCCCACTTAATCTAACAGGAACTAGTGATGTCGTCAAGGAATAGGTTATATGCATCATCATGGAATAACTTTGACTGGCGTACGTGTATCACCAGATGAATTGAACGCATCCTTTGCGTTCAATTTATCTGGTGATCAAGAGATGAAAAAAGGAACATGTAAGGATCGTATCAGTTGGCGTTCTATAGTTTCTGCATACCGCCATAGGAAAATGACGTGAGTTTATTTATGTATGTGCACCAATAGTAGTTAGGTCTACTTACTCAGGGAAGTGGGCTATATTAATGCTGCAATTTCCTTATTTTTTAATCTAAGATAGATTGGCCGATAAAAAACTCAATAATAAGGTCAGAGTAAGTGTTATTCAAGCAGTTACTTTAATTCCACTTAAGAACGAGGAAAACCGTTGTAAAAGTCTCTCACGTGTATCTAATAAATATTTGTAATGTCTTGAAAAACAGGTAGATAGCAATAGCATTAGGTAGCGTATAAACATTAGGTGCTTTCTTTACAAGATTCCAAGTGGCATGGTGGGTTATTTCGGCGTTGGTAGCTTATTTGGTTTAAAATAAATGCGTTTTTTTTTAAAGAGATTAACACTCAATTTTTCATTACTAAACCTACTTTCTACTAACACTATAAATGCGAAAGTTTGTATGGATGGATGATGTTTATTACTCATTCACGCAAAAACAACTGAACGGATTTGGATGAAATTTGGCACACAGATGGTTTATAACCAGGATTGATTTATAGGATACTTTTTATCCCGATATTCCCACGGGATCGAAACTTATGCGCGTGAAACCGCGGGGCGCAGCGAGTGTGGTCATAAGTACGAAGTTCCTATAAGTGTATCAAACATAAATAAGTACTTATAAACCGCCTTTGTAGCAGCTATTTGTAAATAAGGAAACTGTAATTGGTAGTCGGCTAGCTATGTGCCCATTATTGAAGTTAATAAACTCGTTTCTAAGCCGGAAACTACAGTTGTTCGGAACCTTTGAAGAGTTGGCAAGATTTCCTATTACCCACAGCCTTACCGGCTTCAACTTTGTGTAGTTCACGGAATCCAACAGTTTTATTTACTTGCCTCAACTACTGGCCGACAATCCAACATAGTTTACAAAGGAACTACCGCGATACAGAATGTATTTTACACTTTTGTAATTTCCTTAAAAAGTTGAGATTTCTGCGGTAAGTAGTGAGGTTTTAATTGTATTTGTTCCTTTTTTATTCTTATTTGGTACAAGCTTTGTTTTGATCGTAATTTCCTCCAAATATCGGTACCTAACTCCATTTTATTTTCAAAAAGGCATAAATACTGTAAACCACCTGATTCGACAGACTTTGTCCAGTCCTCATTAATTCATACAAAAATCCAATTGAAAAATAGAAAATCAGTTTTTCTCGAATTTGAAAATTGACCGGGAAACTATTCCAATTTTTATTACCATAAAAATTTTATTCGGTCTATTATAAGCATTTTAAAACAAAAAAAAAATGCCACGTCAGACTAGCCGTTTTCAAGTGATGCGCTTACCAACGAATAGTATTTCATTTTCATTTATTTATATGACCGAAAAATAAATTGTTGACTTGGCAGATGTAGTGGTGATACGAGGAAAAACGATTTGTTTAATTACAGCGCTGCTCTACCATCTTATTTATCATCCTCCAAATCTTATTTTATGTGAAAAAAATGTGAGTAGTTGGAGCCTGCACTAACAAATAATTGGCATAAGATAGATAGGTAGGTATTGTGAAAGGGCTAGACGAGCACTTCGGTACCGGGAGGAATCGAACAACGATACGATTCCTTTAAGTTTATATTGACAGAACGTCTTTACACGTTCCCGACTAAACTAGCACTGTCTTTTCCGAAACAAACATCTTATTTAAATATTTGACACCTTATTCTAAACTTGCTTTATTGTTCGAATGGAAAAGCGCGCTAAATTATAGCCTGCACTACATAAGGTTGACTTTTGCGGACAACCCTTACAGTACCCACATATTCATTTACCAGAGGGTATATATTTACCTTTTCTGATTAAGTTTAGGCTTCGACTTCCGTTACGATATTACTACAACCACCGCTCTAATAATGACTTATGATAATCCACTTGTCTACCTGGTCAACATAAATAAGGGTAACATTAGTTCACAGGTGTACACAGCTACCCATCTTCATGATAACAGCATTTTGTAGCCATTTATGACCCCCATGGGGGGTATAACCCTAGATCCTTTTTAGAAACTACCCATTTTTATGACGGCACTATAGATAGAGGTAAGACAAACAAGATTATTATTGGTCATTAAACATTATAGATATTTTGCGGTTAATGGCAACCTGATTCAGATTATGGGTCCTTGTCGGTTTATGGCCTTGTTGAGTACCCTTTTTGATACTAATTGCTTTTATGTAAGTATTAATATGGTCGTAACAATGTGTTGGCGGTAATTTTTCGAGTGTGTGCAGATTTGAATATATATTGAGCCTTCGTGTGTGATTGCGAGCGTGACGGCCATCGCTCAGCATAAAGCTAAGACCCTATACTATACGAGACAAAGCCCCAGTTCTGGTTTTCTTTTTTTCCGTCCACGATAACGTTATAACGTGCGATTTTCATATATTTTATGGACGTTGACGTCCACGATAATATCGTCTCGTAAGAAATTATAAAAGAGCTCATTTGAAGGTACACTGTCCTAAATAGATAATGCAAGCAACATGTAGCTGAAAACCGTCTTGCGATCGCAGATGGTTCTCTACCTAATTCTAAAACCTGAAGGGACTAAAACAATATACCTAGCCACCCAACGGATGGCCTCTCTCTTCGCTTTGATGTTGGAATTTCTCGGAAATTATAGCTAGATTAACGGCAACCTGTTCAATTGCGGCGGTGTTGAAGCCAAGTAGGTACCAACCTATATTACTGAGAACTAAGCTAGCTACCTAATTAAGTGAGACAAAACAGTAACGGTGTGCAGAATCAAAACAGATGCTACACAAAGATAATTCGGGTAGGCTATATTTATAAACTGACTGCAACTAGGTAGGTCTTACTTAGGTCTAGGTAGGTACTTCCAATGCGGTTAAATTGATACTCTATAATCTAGAGGCTTCTATTTGGCTAGAGTCTAGATACAAGTCAATCTACCATCAACTCTCCAAACCATACAGAATCCGTGACCTCTCAAACTAAATTTTGGAAGATAGGAAATGAAGAAACACCGCGCGACCTTTTCTATGCATCTTCAAAACACCCACCATAAGACAAAGCTCCTGTACAAACTCCAACACTACCTAATTGTAAACTTGTAACTAATCTGTACGCGTGTCACCGAGGCGTAGAATTGGCAAGGACTCGTTCGGAAATTGGCTCTTTTGTGGCAGTCGTGATAAGCCTAGGCGACGTACGAGTGTGACCGAGTCGTCGGCACCAGACTAATTAGTGAGGTACTTTGTAAAAACGAGCTGCAGCCTGCGTACCACCTGGTGTTACCACGCGGATGGAGGATCAGGGCTGGCAAGGTAGGAAGTACGTAATTACCTACGAGTTACAGTAGGTAGCTTTTTTTTATTGGCCCAAACTGGGCATATAAGTAAGTACATTCGTAAGATATAATTTTACCTTTGATAGCTACTTCCATATGGGAAGTCTACTATGCAAAGCCGAGGATGAGGTCTTTGTTTCATTATTGTTAAAGATACAAGTCTTCATTTTACCCAGTAACGGTAGGTATACGTAAATTATAGGAATCGGTTAAAAATGAGAAACGAGCTCTCATTACTTAGGTACCTACTTTGTTACCTGATAACTTTCTAGACTAATCAGTGGATAGTGGTTTATCTACTATTAGGTACATTTAAGTTAGATTGTATGTAAATAGGTAGAATATCAATAATTATGTATTCTGAAAAACTATTTCTAAATATCAAGTGTTCACAATTTGTGTAGCTTGCAATGTTCAGTAAAAAAATCCTGTAAATCCTATAGGAATAATAAATATGGAAGGTACGAAGGTACCTACGTAAGAAAGTTCACCCGATGACAACCCTTCCTGTGCCTACGTCGTAAAATTATCTGCTTACGAGACAGTTCCTACATTAATTAGCGAGGCTAATGAAAAGAGCAACAGAGCAACACTCGTCATTCAGTGCTCTTTCACAAATATAGATAGGTCTACCTGCACTGTGTAGGTAAGTACCTACCTACCTAACTACTAGGATTGAGTGAATGGAACTTAGTAGGTATTATGGAAGTAGGAGTCACAAAATAGAAAACTAGATAAATCCTATTCATCATAAATCTTACGCTACTTAATTAGGAAGATCCAGTTTTATTTAAGTACCTACGGTAGGTACTAAGTTGTTGTGGGTAGTTTTGAATTTTGCAAATAACATGAAAAACATGCTAACATCGGCCGAAATCTTGATGTTAGCTTTCTACTCTAGTAAGTATGTATCTACCTACTCTGGGGTGACCACAGGATTGGTTTGCCGATTTTACACTGCACAGTGTATTATAGAGACCATTTTTCGGACATCAGTTTTTTATTAGAAATACAGATATAATTAGTCATTTAAAACGTCAGAGTAGAACTCCCGAGTGACAAATATGCATAATTTTGTAGATTTTTTATTTTTAAATCTCACAAATTTTCGTCTGGATAAAGTTTAAAAAAAATGTACACCTAAAACTAATTGCAATAAAAAGTAATTAATTAGGTAGTTCAAAAGTGTATTTTAAGATTCATTTTATACCGCTTAAAATAATCGCGTAAGTTGCGTAGAACCGGAGAAATCATATTTTTTTAATTTTAAGTTTTTATTTTTTTTCTCAAGTAATCCGCTATTTTAGGAAAAGATATTAATACTAAAATTCAGATCTGCTATTCTTCTATTACTCACAAAAAAACTAATTCCTAATCTCGTGGAGTCTAGGTACTACAGGCGATTTTAGTTTTATCCGGATTTTTCCTCATTAGGGTTGTCACTCTTTTAATTAATTAAATATCCGGATATGAATAAAACTGACAATAAAATTGATGGGAAGGGGTCCACACTCGGAAGGCATTTTGCTAAAACCCCATGTTGATGCATGTAACGTTGAGGAACTTATTTTAATTTAACTTAATATTTGAATTGTACTTATTTTTATTTTTTTAAACTTTTCATTACGGACGCTTTTAACGTTCTGCATCGTTCTCACATGCATAATTTATAACATAAATGATGTAACCAATACTTTGTAACCATATATTGATTTAAAAGAGTGTCCATGGAGTTTCTTGCCCGTTCTTCTCCATAGGTACCTACGCTTTGGAATGGGCAACTAGCTTCATTTTTCTGACTGACCGACCCCTTGACAATTCAAAAGTGCCTGTAATTGGTTTAATTGAAATAAATACTTTGAGTTTGAGTTTGAGTTTGAACGGGGGTGAGGCATCATGGAGCCGTACCAGACCCATGATGCTACTTTGCGTCAGCAGAATCTGACCCGCTCTGCTGGGGGATGTCCTTCTGGGCTCCGACCAGAGGACTTTATGCTAGGAGGGCATGAGGGCGCCAACCCTCAAGCTGGTCAGCGAGAGGCATTTGAAGCTGTGGATACCGCCGCAGCCGGCTCTCTTCATCCTCCGGGAGTGTCCGCAAGTTCACAAGGAGATGAACTCAGAAAAACATTAACTCGATTGGACGTTTTTAAAATGTTTACAAAGAATACAGCCTTAGAATTTAGCCTTAGTTTTGAAAAGAAATTTAATATATTAGTTTTAACAAATCCTAAAAAAATAACTTATATAATTTTCTTTAAAAAAAAAGTGGTCCCATCGGATAAAGTGACAACCCTAAAAAAAACGAATTTTTGACTATAACTTCTAAACTCCACGACATTAGGATGTGATTTTTTTGTGAGTAATAGAAGAATAACAGATGTGAATTTTACTATAGATATCTTTTCCTAAAACAGTGGATTACTTGAGAAAAAAAATAAAAACAAAAAAGTGAAAAATAAATATTTCTCTTGCTGTAAGAAACTCACGCAATTCGTTAAAGCTCTATAAAATGAAGCTTAAAAGACACTTTTAAACTACTTGATAAATTATTTTTTATTCCAATTAGTTTTTGGTGTAGATTTTTTTTAAACTTTATCCGGATGAAAATTTATGATATTTCAAAAAAGAAAATCTACTTGATTAAGCATATTTGTCACTCGGGAGTTCTACTCTGACGTTTTAAATGACTAATTATATCTGTATTTCTAATAAAAAACTGATGTCCGAAAAATGGTCTCGATAATACACTGTGCACTGATATGAGTTATCAAACGATGTTCAAGTTCTAGACTTAAAACAGTAAGAATAATGCAACCAGCCCCAGATTTACGCCTCGCCTGGTGGTCCAGCCAGCCTAGGGGTTCCAAAGCTTCGGGGTGGGGGGCCTAAAATGTCAACGGCCCTGGGTTCCTAAGTCTGGACCATGCCACGTAAGTACAGACGCCAGCACATCAAGCTACTATAATCTGTCAAATTTATTTAATAGACTAGCTTCTGCCCGCGGCTTCGCCCGCGTGGATGTCGGAAATTATCCCACGGGAACGTGCTAACAGGATAAAATGTATGTGCTTCCCCAGAATGCCATCTATGTCGCGGGCCCTTTGTGGCTAATTACAATAGAAAACCAATTGTGTCTCATTAGTGGTGATTAAGAGGGTACCTATTACCTAAGTACCTAACTAATTTTAAAAAAAAACTCAATATCAAAAATGAAATACCTACCTACCTAAATAAACCTATTTCTGATGATAACTAATCTAAACTCAATAAATAAGCAAAATCCCTAAAAACTAATATCTATACGAATGACTAAACCTACCTAACAGTATTATAAAATAACCTACGGTCACTACGTACACTATCAAATATACTACCTATACTTTAAAATTAAAATCTATACCTACGACTCATATAAAAATAAACCTAAATAACTCTAAAAACTAAAAGGAATAAAAATGAACTCCACTGCGGGTGACCCAACCTACGACAAACTTAGTATTTGCGGTTGGTACAGTACAGACAGTGGTTATCGGGTATAGGGATCGAACCGCAAAATTAAGTTTGTTTTTTATTGTATATACTTTTCCGGGATAAAAAGTACCCAGTGTGGTGCCCAGGATATTAAAGAATAATTATACCAAGTTTCATCGTAATCGAACCGGTAGTTTTTGCGTGATGCTTGAACAAACAGACAGACAGACAGACAAAAATTTTTTTAATCACATTTTTGGGTTCGGTGTCGGTCAAGTAACACCCCCTGCCTTTTATTTTTTGGATATTTTCAATGTACAGAATTTTCACTTCTACAGATTTATTATAAGTATAGATTTTCAACTTTTATCTCTAAAGCATTAAGGTTCAAGGTTGATTGGGAAAATTTGACAGTTTCGGGTAGCTTGACCTGTTGGCTATATATGTTCTGTGGCGTCTGTACCTACAATAGAAGTTTTAGCCTGCATAACTTTCCTGATGAAGGAATGCAGTGCACCCGAAAATCATATACCTAGGTAAGTAAACTTTGATCACACGCAAAGCTTAGTTTTATTGTAGGTAACCATTATAATAACGGCATTCCATCCAAAAGCGAGTGGCGGCACACGTACGCGGGTATGAGCGGTGACCACAGATGACTAATATACCTAATGCTTGTCTAAGTTATGTGATAGATTATAAACGGCATCTTGTCTGGTGTTGTTATTAATACTGCTGATCAAGGAAAACTTTTTAATATTTTAGTTTTCGATGATATTATTACCCAGTAACTGGGTTGTGTGGAGGTCAGATAGGCAGTCGCTCCATGTAAAATACTGGTATTCAGCTGCATCCGGTTAGATTGGAAGCCAACCCCAACATAGTTGGGAAAGGCTAGGCAGATGATGATGATGCTGAGTTTTCGATGATAAAGAAAAAGTGTTAAATAATATTACCAAAAGGGTTTATTTGCTATTATTGACGTCTAGGTGAAAATCTAGACGTCAACATTTTCTACGTTTTGAAAATGTTGACGTCAGTTTTACTCAGACAAAAAAACACAAAAATCCCGCCCACCAAAATTCATCTTTTTGAAAGCCAAAAAATTAAAAACAATGAATCACTTCTCGATGGACGCCATAAGTAAAAACATTTCTGATTAGCGCCATCTGTTACAATGGTTACGAACTATTGACGTAACTCTTGTCTCGAGATAAATCGTAAATACGAAATATAACATACTTTTAGTCCAAAGGATAGTAGTGTTCCTACCTACACATATACCTTGCTTGTCTTTATTTTGTATTTATTAAGATAAATAAAATCAAAAACATGTTATGAAGGTACAAAGTAAGGGGCTTGAGGATAAATAAATAAAATGAACATTATATCAAGACTCTATATTTGGTAAAAAGCTGGAATGCAATATTAAATGCCTCTTAATAAAAAATCCAGCTAGGAAATTAGATTTAACATGAATTGAATATTTTAATATAATCATAATGTTGGAATTTAATGTTTTTAAACAAATTTCATGCTCCAATATTTCATGTAGCTACATTTAGTTACACTTATAAAATAGGCATACTTAGTAAGTCTCTTTTAAGTAAAATAATCTTAAAATTATAAATTCATAATTGCTTAAAAATAGTCAACATTATTATTGACTGAATACTGGCAATGAATTACAATATACATTTATGTCATGGTGCCGAATACTGGGTTGTGTCTGCAAATGCTGGGGCCGTACTCCATGTATGCCTGCTTAGTGTGACAGACTTGGTAGAACTCAGGAGTGGAGCCCAACATACTACCTCCAAACCAGACAGCATATCGCTGCATGTTGTGTGAAATGACTTGCACATCAACCGGCTTTGGAGTAATACGTCCCTCTGACAGAGTTGTTGAATGCTTCAATCTCGCATCAACTGTCCTCTTTATATCACGCTGCAGTCTCCTGCCAAAGTCACGGAACATTGTTGATCCACCTGACAACACAATGTTCCCATATAAACCTCTCCTCACATCAATTGGGCATGACTGGATGACTTCATCCACCATCTCATTCAGAGGCACAGTGAAATCAGCATTAGAGAACTCAGGGTGGAAGAATATCTCAGGTCCCAAAAATCTTTCATACCCAACATCAACAGAAAATGGGTTTTTGGTAATAGCATTAACACCCGTGTAGTTCTTCATCCATTTACCAGGGTCTGCATCATATTTAGCAAACTCCTTTGCTATATCTGGACAAATGTAACTGTATCTCTCCTTGATAGCCTTTGCAGTCTCCAAACTTTGTTCTGGTGGGATACCTACTTCACGTTCACGAAGTAGAGATTGAATAAATGAGGTAATATTTCTACCAGCAATGGGTATGTGTTTGATACATGATCCAATAACATATCCTTCAGCTACAGGCACAATATGGGTGACACCATCTCCACTGTCTACTACAATGCCTGTGAAAGTACGTTCAGCAGACGTGCGTGACTTCCACGACGCCGCGAGCGCCAACACGGCCTGTACAGCAATATACAGACCAGGCACATTGAATGACTCAAACATAATCTCAGCTAAATACTCCCTGTTCTCGGGCGTGTTTAATGGAGGCTCAGTCAGCAAGAAATGATGATCTTCCGGCTCCGCCCTCAAGTATTTGAAGATACACTGTTCAATGTAACGTTCCATTAGATCCCAATCTTCGACGAGTCCATGGCGTACTGGATATTTCACTGAATACCCAGTGGCATCGAACGCTTCATCGCCGATGAAGAAATCTAGGTCCTCCACGGCCTTAGTCATACGTCGAGTGCTTTGATCGCCGACTTTCGCAGTTTCTTTTATCGCTATGGCTGACGGAATGATAAACTGCGGTTCCTTGTTGCCGGCAAAGCCCAGCTTCGTGTAACCCGTGCCGACATCGATGACACACGCTGGTAAATGATCACCCATGATTCTATCTTTGCTAAACACTGTTCTAATAAAAAATTACAATAAACTTTAAGGAAAACTTTAGTGGGTGCGGTACAATCGCTGTGAATTCACGACTTTTGACGTGTGAGAAACGTCAAATCAGCGGAAGATGATTAATTTACGTTCCATTTCAAGCAACTACGTAAAGCTTTTGAAATTAATAAATTTTTCATACTTATTTTAATTAAAAAAACATTTATTGCAAGCAAATATACTCATAGGACGTAATAATAATATTAAACTCAACAAGGTATCTTTTACAATTTAAGAAGATATTACTTGATAAATTAAATCTATATATAAATAATAAATCTGTTGAAGTGAAAATTCTGTACATTGAAAATATCAAAAAAATAAATGGTAAGGGGTGTTACTAGACCGACACCGAAACCAAAAATGTGATTAAAAAAATTTTTGTCTGTCTGTTTGTTCAGGCATCACGCAAAAACTACCGGTTCGATTACGATGAAACTTGGTATAATAAAATTATTCTTTAATATCCTGGGCACCACACTGGGTAGTGGGTACTTTTTATCCCAGAAAAGTATATACAATAAAAAACAAACTTAATTTTGCGGTTCGATCCGTAGACCCGATTACTGTACCAACCGCAAATAATAAGTTTGTCGTAGGTTACGTCACCCACAGTATTATCTGTGCGACCTTTTTATTCCTTTTAGTTTTTAGAGTTATTTAGGTTTAATTTTATAAGTCGTAGGTATAGATTTTAATTTTAAAGTATAGGTAGTATATTTGATAGTGTACGTAGTGACCGTAGGTTATTTTATAATACTGTTAGGTGGGATTAGTCATTCGTATAGACACTTAATAGTTTTTAGGGATTTTGCTTATTTATTGAGTTTAGATTAGTTATCATCAGAAATAGGTTTATTTAGGTAGGTAGGTATTTTATTTTCTGTTATTGAGTTGTTTTTTTTTAAATTAGGTAAGTAGTTACCTACTTAGGTAAAGACAATGATATTCTTACTAAATAATCTTAAAAATATCATTGGGTAAAGATATCATATAGGTACCCTCTTAATCACCACTAATGAGACACAATTGGTTTTCTATTGTAATTAGCCACAAAGGGCCCGCGAGATAGATGGCATCGTTGGGAAGCACATAGGTAAATTTTATCCTGTTAGCACGTTCCCGTGGGATAATTTCCGACATCCACGCGGGCGAAGCCGCGGGCAGAAGCTAGTTATTACATAAAGTAATTATGTGCTTTGAAGTGAGATATTAATTGTTACGAAAATTGGGTCGGGCTCTTACCGAACTCAAATGTTAGCATTGCATTTGAAGTACTTAGAACTATTTTTATAATAATTAGGCAGATCTCTCAGGGGAGATAATAGGAATTATAATATCTCCACTGTCTTGATTGAATAAATATTTTCAAAATAATGCACTCTTTCCCAGGCAGGTGACCAATCAACTCTCACTCTGTGACATGTGGCAGGGTAGGCTTACCATTTTCCGACCTGAAAGCTGCTGAATCCTGAAGCTGTATTGGCGATAAGCTAAAACTAACTTTTTTGAGAAGTTTCAGCGGCAAGGCTTCCCATAAGGGCTTGCTCGTACTGCATTGTTTTGAGCATTTGTTTCCATTGTCTAGTGATTAGACTATCGAACGTCTTTCGCACTTTTTCAAACGACGAAACTTTACCATATGGCAAACACTTTACTTGATATAGCTAGGGTGTGTAAATAATGAAACAGCAATATATTATAAAGCAGCTGATATTTATTGTGACCTGATACTAATGCTATATTTACACATTTTACATTACAGGAATGTAATCGCAACATGTTTAATTTTTTAAAACTTCAATGTTACTTATACAGATGTTAAATTTATTTTTTATAGATTTTTTTACTCACTAAAATTACCTCAACCAATTTATTGTTCAATCATTTTTCTGCACCGAAAGATTTCTTACTATTTTAATGTTTTGGAGTCACAGAGGAATGATTTAAGGATGTTGTTGCACTTTACATTACGCGTTATAACATCAAATAGCAATGACTAAGTTAGCAAAAACACAAAGTGCATTGCATAACAATTTTTTTATTCAGCCTTTGAATCAAGCAGGACAACAAATACATGTTTGACTCGAATAATTAGATTGCCGCACTACATTAACATTTTTGTGTCTTTATAATGTGTTGGTACGTACAATCATTCATTCATCATTTAATAATTATAATATAGTTCTGACAATAAAGAAAGAAAATGTTTACTACCCCAATCAGGGGCACACAACCTTTTGCCTCTAATCTCTTTTTTACATTCTTCCAGTTGTGAAACTCTGCTCAGTATTGCTAAATAGCAACCATAGTATCAAATAATGACAACAATAAATCTCAAATATACTTCACATAAAGAATCAATGCAAAGGTTGTGTATCCCAGTTCAAGATACTGTTCGTTTTCTATTAACAATAAAGCAAATATATTCGATCCACACCACTCCACTGTAAAAAATTTGGAAGTACCAAACACTACAATACAATGAGCCAATGCTTCCTTAGCCACAGACAAAGAATAGTACTAAACTGATAATCCTATAAATGATGGTATGCATAGCCAATAAGCCTCATTTATGAGATTTTAATATTCATGATACAAGCTCATTTCAAATGTTTATAATAATTATTGTGGAAAGTTGTTCTGAATGATAAAAAAATATCTCCAATTATTATCTTACACTAAAATTTCTCTTAATCCAAGTTTAAATAGTAACAAATAGAATATTGTTTGTTAAATACGTGAGTAACATAGTACGTTATATTATAAAATTCACATAAATTATGTTGATTCATAAGGAATTAAAGTATAATTATAATATCAGTACTCGAATCTAGGTAGTAGTTCGTACGTGTTAAAATTAAATTAACCAACATAAGTAAGAAAATATTACAATCAACAAATAGTAAAGTTTACAAAAAATGTATTAAATAAACTGCACTACATTGGTCAATCAATATAACAATGGTCTTGCTACTTTAATGTTGTTTACAAACAGACACAAACTGAAAAATATAAACAATTTTACATAACAGCTGATAGAGCCAAATGATAAACAAACATTGCAGAGACGAGCTATCACAATTAAACCATTCAGATGCCAATTTTAAATATTTCTATGAGCACATATACTACTCCAAATACTGGACAATATAATAACACATGTTCCTTAACTTCATTATTCAAAATTTTAAAGAAAGAATGTTGTTAACATCATTTTCATAGACCACCTTCAGTGTTACTCTATCAGTATCATTATCAGACTTAATCATAAACAAAACCACAAGATTGTCTTACGATACAATATATTTGCCTAAGATCGTCCATTCATGTTGCAACAACATTTAGATTTCTCACCACATCGTGTAGTCAGAGTCGTCCATGTCGAAGATGGTGAAGAAGCCAAGGATAGTCAGGTATACTATGAAGTTACCGGCCAGTGTTAAATAACAAGCACCCCACGCAATCTGCAATTAATACATAAAGGTATAAAACATAGTTTAGAAAAATCAATCTATGTATAGGAATATATGTCAGAAATTTTCTCTTTGTTCACAAATTAGAACAAATAAAATTGAAGCGTCTATTTTTATCGTCAAAATATCAGCTTGTTACTAAATGCATATGAAAGTATTACAGTACTTATAACAAAAAAAAACAATTTTTATTTTTTTTATCGTTCTTTTCTATTGTTCCGGTTACCTGCGAAACGTTTTGACCGACTTTGACGGGACTTTCACTGGCAGGTAGCTGATGTTATAAGGAGTAACTAAGGCTACTATTATTTTAGAAAATTAATTTGTAAAGATACACATTATTGTTTTCCGACATCCACGCGAACGAGTAACGACGTCGCGGGCACAGCTAGTTGTAAATATTTCCTGATACTAACTAGAGAAACTAGGACTACAAGACATTAACACAAATCTCGAATCATATTCATATTCACTCGAATAATACCATTATCATTTCAGCCGAAAGACGGTCACTGACTGCTGGACATGGGCCACCCCTAAGCGTCGCCACATCAACCGGACCTATGATCCGTGCGAGGATCATAGGTCCGGTGGTCCGGCTATTTCTAGCGGATTCCAGCGGAAATCTCGAATACATACCACAGCAGCACGAGCCAGAACGATGGGAAGCGCGAACGAGCTGACAAGGAATCCCATTGTGACAAAGATTGCGGTCTCCATGCAGGCAGAGTTGCCGCTAGTGCTGTCAGTGTGGCGACGAGCGATCATAGTCGGGATCGGGCTCAGGATGTAGAACAGGACCACGAAGAATGGCCACCATAGTCTGTCAACAAAGATGAACAATTTAAAAAATATTAAAACAGAAAATAAAAGAACAAAACTGTTTTTTTGTTCTTGCAAAACTACCTTACTATTAAAGGCGCCTGCCTACAACAAGATAAGTAATAGGTAATACGGACTGGTGTCCAACTCCATGTCAATGCACGTATTTTACACACGGGTGGGAAATCGATTATTTATCGATCCACCCAAAGACTATGATCCACCCCAGTTCCTCAAGGAAGGCCAGCAACGACTTGATGTTACTGACAATCTCACGGAGGGTACCTGGGTTACCGAAATACTTTGCCCTGCACGTGACGACCACCAAGCTGTTTAGAAGCATCTATATGTATAATTATATCACCGTGAGATGGTGAACCCCGTTAGTTTATAATCGCTCACGCGAGATTGTAAACGATCCTTACATATTCCTTTTGCCTCGTTTACGTTCATACATCTGATCATACTCGCACGCCGGTTGCGAGTAGGTACTGCGTACCATTCTGAAGAAAATCACCAATAAGGTACCATATGTCCTCCCAGTGCGGCCCCCTTCCAGCGTTTCCACTCACATCTGCCTTGTAAATACTTTTTGCAAGTCGCCTTTCATTCATCCTCTCAAGATGACCATCTAAGCATACTCGCTAGCTTTTCAATCTTTGTCACTACATCTTCTTTTAAACTGCACCCATGCGTTATCACATCATCACCTCAGCTTATCATTCATAGTCACACCACACGCTTCGCAAGTAACGTATTTCCATGTGTTTCTTTTATTCTACTTCTTTCTTTTCTTTTGCCACACCCAACATTCACTTCCATACATAAGCGTAGGCACCAGCACACCAATGTGCATAGCCAGTCAAGCCTTTTTCGACATGAACTGGTTGGTCACCACCGCATGTGTAGCCCTATTCAGTTTATTGGAACGAAGTTCCTTATAGCGCGTTGCGAAAGGGGGCTAGACGGAAAAAATTAAGACCAAAAGTTGGAACGACACTTTTTGCTATAGTTGTAAGCCGTGTGACGTGCGCGTGTTTCTCTGTCTGTCTCTCTCTCTCTCTCTTATAGAAGAAAGCAAGCCAGTTATACTTCGTTCCATCCGGGTGTCCCTTGACACCTCTCAAGTTTTTTCTGCATTTAGGGACTAACCACACTTATTCAGCTCTTTTAAGGGATGGAAAGATTGATGCCGATGTCGAAAGGAGAGTAAGGGACTAACCACACTTATTCAGCTCTAATCAGTTTGACGGGTGCGTGCGCATTCCAACTAAAGCTGAACAGAGATGATGATAAGTGTGGTTAGTCCCTTACTCTCCTTTCAACATCGTCATCAATCTTTCCATCCCTTGTAAACAGACTCCCCAAATATATGAACTCACTTACTTGCTCCACACTCGTTATCATTCATCTGCATACAGAAGGCATTTCACAAGCAACTCATTCATCATCAATCCACACTCATTCTCTTTCTAATATGTCGGACAACTATCCATGTTCAGGTTAAACAGCCACGGTGATGCTACACAACCCTGTCTAACACCCCTCGAGATGCAGAACCAGTATTATGTATTTAACAAAGGGAATTTACGATAGAACTCTATTTTATTATTAGATAAACACAGTGTGAATGACATTGATTATGAAGACTGATAAGATGTGACTTGCAGAATATCATGTAGTGAAAACAGTATTTATTTTCTTTACTTTATATCATCTATGTACATAAAAATTATTCTCATTGTTCTAGATATATTCTCTAACTAGCTACGCCCCGTGGTTTCACCCGCATAAGTTTCGATCCCGTGGAAATATCCCGATAAAAAGTATCCTGTGTTAATTCTGGTTATAAACTATCTGTGTGCCAAATTTCATCGAAATCCAAATAGTTTTGGTGTGAAAGAGTAACAAACATCCATACATACATCCATCCTTCCATCCATACAAACTTTCGCGTTTATAATATTAGTAGGATTCTTGGTTTTTAGCAATTCAGTTATCTACCTTTACAGGATGGGATGGATCCTTATGTTTAAAAAAAAAAACATATCGCTATCACCAATCTGTTTTGAACACCAACTTATTTATGTAGACACACATAATACTACTCCCAATATCTTTCCTTCCTTTTCCTTAACATTGTGTTAATAATCAGGCAGCTAGATGAATTAATTAAAATGAGGATATTATATGTAAAAATAGTGCAGCAAATTTTTTTTTAAACAGTTTATTGTACTGATTTGCGATTAGAATAAAGAATGGGCTTAATATTTTCTTCAAGAATTATTGTTAATTATCTTGTGCCCCCGACTTCGTCCACATAAAATTTCGGCCGCCCACCTTCGTATTCCATCGTACACCAGCGGTATTAACTTGTTTTCGCTTAGCATTCTTTAATATATTTTTCTTTTTGATTGGCTCTTATGGGTCTCATAAATAGCTTATTCCTCAAGAATTTGGTTATCAAAAGCAAATAGATTTTTTCGAATCCAACTGGTTCCAGATATTACCCGATTCAAGTAAACAAACAAACAAGCTTTATTATCAGTATAATATGGCACTACAGTTGAATATTTATGTCAACATAAACATAAGATCAACCTAAGATAAAGATTATTTATTTAGAATGTGTTGATGAAGAATAAATTAATATAATAAAATCAGTACACAAGACAGCTACTTACTTATATTCTGGTAAAGCACAGGCGAGAATAACAAAGGTCATTCCAATGGAACCAGCAAACGCCAGGGACACCAGACTGAAATTGAAAACGTCAATTTTCATATTTGTTTATTAAAGTTAAGAGAAAATGAACAAAAACAATGTTCCTATGTTCAGTTTCATTATTAAATTTTGTGAGAAAGATGTCAAAATAAAGAAAATGTTATGAATAATCTAGTTGGCCTCAAAAGCCGGATTTTACCCTAGTTTCTCTTGTCTTAGGTGTTAAGATTAATTATTGACCAAAATAATCTATTTATTTACTATTATTAATTACAACGGTTATACAGTAACAGCAATTAATTAATTTCCATGTATTATATAAATTACAATTTCATCTGGATAGGTAGGTACAGCGTTAATTTAAAAAAAAACAATAACAACAATCTACCATTTTAGCTAGTGATATTCATCATCAGATTTACAATATTCTGTGATTGGTATAGCTTCCAGAAAACCCGGTGCATACGCAGCTATCTAACATTATCGTGGACAAGTCATGAGAATAGAAACAGTCATTATTAAAAATAGTGTGACATAAGCATTAGGTTGCTTAGCTTGGGACTAGATGGCGCTGTGTGAAATGTCCAGGGATATTTATATTTATATATTTATTTATAAGCTGAAAAGTAGGTACTCCTTTGTTGGACTCAAGATCGATTGTTTATTTACACTGCATACTAGGGTTGATGAGGAAGTGGTTATGAGGAAGAGGATGCGGATGAGGAACTATTAGAAATACGTTTTGAGGAAGTGGATGAGTATGAGGATATGAGGAGGAGGATGAGGATGAGGAAGAGGATGCGGAAGAGGAAGATACCTGTGATTTCGAATTTAAATTTTAAATAAAGGAAAGATTGCGAATGGGCCCTTCAATATTTAGAAAGAAAAAAAAAAACAGCTGAATAGTCAAAATTCACAATAGGGAGGTTGAATTGAATGAAAATTAACTTTGAAGCTGTTTCTCCAGATAGACTAGGTTTCGTAATTCGTTGTAAACTAATCCAGCGCCACTGAAAAGGCGCTCACTAGGGACACTTGATGGGGGGGCTGAAAGATACTGGCGCACAGCTCTGTAAAGTTCAAAATATTTAGGATTCATTTTCCACCACAAAAGGCTGTCTTCTTGAAGACCTATTCTCTTCTCTTTAATATAATTCATTATTAGTGACTTCAGGATAACAAATCTGTCGATGGGTGCGATTTGACGTTAGGAGCTGAGGCCAGCATCTCAGATATCATTGATTGTAAAAATCTGCTTGTTGAAAAGTTAGCTCCAGAACTCATTGATCGTTGAGGCTCTCGGTATCGGTATGATAAATGTGTTGATTGTGTTGAATAACATCATGTTCGATTGACTGTATTTGTGGCTTTTTTTAATGCTGTATCCTTTTGTTCATACTCGGCATATTCTACTTCATGGCGCAACTTGAGATGACTTCTTAACCCCGAAGTCCCGCGCCCTTTCCTTGAATATGTTTGGTCACATATTTTACATCAAACATTATAAACGTCCACTTCACTAAAATACACTAATATATCAATATAGCACTACATTTTGGCTTCATCTCAAAAACTTTTTAACTTAACAGTAAACCTAATTACGACTTACGTAGTTCTAGTTACTTATGACCACCCATAACAAAACAAATTGGCTACAGTGGGCTGGGTACGTACACTACTGACTATATAGTACTACACAATAGCGTGCTGTGTTATATTTCTAAAACACGTTGAAACACGTTCATGCCTGATCGGCAAAGTACCTAATTCATATTTTATCCTCTTTTCACTGTAACTATTTAAAGCAGCGAGCAAAAGACGGAGATTACTTTTACGTCAACAACACTTCCTCATAAATTCCTCTTAATGAATGAGGATGTGGAAGAGGAATATTTTATGCCTGATTTTGGGGATGTGGAAGAGGATGAGGAATCGCTAAAAAATGAGGAACTTCCGCATTATGAGGATGAGGAAGAGGAATCCTCATCAACCCTACTGCATACAATGACTGTTACACCAAAAACTGATAAAAAAAAAACAGGTCACAACATCAGGACAAAGTACTGTACATAACAAACTTGAGAATACACTGGTTGCTATGATAAAGTATTAGATCCATGGGCTTGCATCAAAACTTACCCTGATCCATAGAAATGTTGAAACGTAAGTACATGAAAAAGAGAAATGCTGAAATTAGACAGCTGTAATAATTAAAATTATCTGAAAAATATTTGTAAATAACATGAGTCATTCTATCTACAATGATGACAGTTTTACAGATGAGATTTCTTCAATCAAAAAGGTGTACTAATAGCCTCGATTACGATAACATACCCTTTATTCCAGCCATTTTCCTTATTTTGTGTTGATAATAGGATTTATTTTAATTTATGGGACAAATCTCAATAATTATTATGAGAAACTTCAATGAAATTCTGAAATTCAACCAATTCGAGCTCCACAGATAGTACAATTAAATCATAGACACACACCCATTAGTCGATAATTTAAAGACTATTTAAAGGCGCGTCCCCACTAGGGCCGCGCGGCCTTTTGGGCCGTATTGCTTTTGAGATTTATGAAGAAGAGGACGTGATTTGAGCTTCAGCAGCATTTATAGTAATAAGCATTTATCTCCATCAGGGCATCATTGCTTTTATTTTAATTTTAATAAAAACAATTCCTACAGTTAAATAAAATAATGGAGGCTCCCGATACAAATCAATACAATCAACCAATCCAAAATAATTTCAGCAGATAATAATACTATAACATTCCATGGTGATACTTAGAGTGTAACGTTCCAAAACGCACAACATGGCTTTATCACAGTCACAAAATGGCTTGTTCAAAATTTACCTCTCTCTTTCCATACCTACCGAAAAAACCAAATAAATCGCATTCTCTATTCGCAACAATGGTGAAGCGCTACATTCAACACATCGTATAAACTCCCACATCTGCCTTATTGAATCTATCAATAAAAAAAAATTGGTTGCCTGTAAAGTCGGTATACGGGCGAAAGTTTTACGTGACAACGACTTTGAAGGGACGCGTGCCTTTCACTTTTTATGTCTGTCTCTCTCGCTCTTAGGCGGGCTAACCATGCCCGAGTGGAAGGGACGCGTGCCTCTCACTCGCTCTCACTGTGAGCGCATAACGTGAGCGGAGCGTAACGCAGTTTCTTGAAGTATCACCCGGCAAACCAATTTATAAGACGTTGTCACGTCAATATTCTTGCCGTCTCTCTCTCCCGTTGAATAAGTTAAGTTATAAAGAGCCATCCATAAATTACGTCACACGTTAAGGGGAGGGAGGGGGTCGACGAAGTGTGACATTGTGTGACAAGGGGGTGGCAGGGGTCCTAAATTTTGTGCCGTCACATTTCAAAATCTATTATAATCTAATTGTTCTAGCATGAACTTTGAACTATTAACAAAAAACACAGAAACATTTGCAACTCTATCTGTTTAGACATAAGGTTCAAATTGTTACGCGCCGACCACCTAAGCGCCCTTTAGCGCGGGTATATAACCATAGAAAAAGATGACTCCGAAGGTAAAATCGCTCCACTGTTACTTCAGCTAGCTTTGGATCTTCTAGCGTCATCATAATTATTTGAAGCAAGTTCCATCTATGGTCTGTAGTTTTCATCATACAAGGCCACTAATCAACACAAGCAATCACATAAGAGTCAACCAGAAGTTTTGCCCATCGCGAAGATTCGTCCACAAAGAATTACTGCTAGACGTGCCAGACAAATTCTTTGGATCTCTGGATCTGGATGATGACGATGATGCTGTATGGTTGGATGAAAAAGATGTTGACACAACGAATGTTCATGACATTAAAAACCCAAACGAGAACGAAGTGGCTGCTAAGCCAGATAAAAATAATTTATTCCTATAAATTATTTATGGGATCTATGGTGGGTTCAAACTCCATGGACTCAAGATGATTAGGTTTTGTATCTTTTAATATAATTCATCGTTTTTTGTTTTGTTAATTTCTTGGAATGTTTGATTTGATGTTAGTTATAATAAAAAATAATTTAAATGGAAATAAAACTAATTTCGGAACTGTTTTAATTCAATCATTTCTAGATGTAAAATTGCAAAATATGTGACGTCACACTAGGGAGGGGGAGTCTCACAAATGTGACCAGCTGTGACAAGGATGGGGATGAAAAAATCATGAAATTCGTGTGACGTAATTTATGAATAATGTAAGCTAAAGAATTAGGTACATAATTCAAAATTAAAATTAACAAATAACTTGTCAAGCATGTGCCCTAGATTATGAAAAATATTCCTGTAAATAAAATATATAATTTTAATTATAATATTATGTTATTAATCATTAGGGTGGGCGCTGATACCTTTAATTACAAAATGTTAAGTTATCTTAGCATAATTATTGGCTGCAACTCTAACACACAACTCTGCTTACATTAGGCCTTACATTATTGTAAACCATATGTTTTTAATAGGTGCAAATAAAAATTATTTTTTAAATTATAATTTAATAAAAGTTTGATCGTCAGGAAGCCACTCTATTATGGCGCGAATAAAAACACAATTCGGTGTAGCGGTGATTACAAGCGCATTGACCGGCCGTCCCCTTATTTTAATTGTATAAATAAACGGAAGGTAGGTGGTATTGATTAGAAAATAGTCTGATGTGAAATCGTTCCTAGACTAAGTGGACAGTCAGGCAGGTACGTACACAGTGTTTTTATGTTTTCAAGCATTTGATAGCAGAGATGCTAAATTATTGTCATGATTAGTGGCTAGTTATTCACTTTCAGTCGCCAATGATCAATCATTGTTGAATGAATAAACAGACGACTAAAATGTGGATTGACAATAATTAGTCGAGTTTCAACGTTTTCTTTTTCCATCGGCAAAAGTCGACCAATGATGTGATGACAGATGAGAATGAGGCAGTATGACACATCTCAGTCTCACACATCACTAGCATTGACCGCCGACACTGAAGTTGTTTCATGTTTGTTGTTGTTAATCAAACTTTATTCTTTTCGAAATACACTGATAATTTAAGAGAAATACCTAATTAAGCTATTAAATATTTAAATAACCACCATGGATGATGATGCGGAAACTTATAAACTATGGCGTATACGTAAAACAGTAATGCAGGTAAGTGAGGTTATGTTGTGTGGAAAAAGTTGTGAATAAAACCTAATAACAATATTAAGAGAGCTTTAAAATTGCTATATACATGCTATGGTTCTTATTCTGCATAGTGTTCAAATGTCAAAAGTATGAGAAGATGTTAATTTCACTAATATAAAGTGAAAGATAAAACGAGTGGATTCGAGCTTGCCATCTGTGAAGCTGAATATCTTTCTTTGTGTTACAGTTATGCCTTGTGTTACAGTTATGCCATGACCGTGGATACTTGGTGACGCAGGATGAATTAGATCAGACGTTGGAACAGTTCAAAGAACAATTCGGTGATAAACCCAGGTATAAAAATTATCTTTCTAATTTCTATTTGAATGTTTGATTGATGAGTTGTGTGATGATTTATTCGTACAGTTCTTATAAAAGGTCAAGCTTACCAACATGTAATCTTGCTGTCTCTGACATTGTCTGGTCCACTAATGTTTTCCTTATTTTCTCATCTAGGATCTCCATATTTCTCATATATTTTGCATTTTCTTAATAAAACAGTTTATCTCTTTAGTAAATATTGTATAAAATAAAATTCTAGTATTCAATTTTGCACTTTGTAAAATATGATGCCAAATCAGGTGTTTTTGACATTATTAATTTTTTTACCACAGTTTGATAAATCTTGCAAGCCATAGTGTAACTTAATATAGATTTAATTATTGCTTTACCATAAATGTGAGCGAAAAGTATTTAAATATAAAATCAATAACTTCTTGAATGATAATGTTCAGCAGGTATTTTTATTGATTTTAAAGCTTAGCCATAGTTTTCAGCCTAATACATTTTCATTATGAACTGAAATAAACTAATTCTACATTAATACTTTGTTCCAGTGAGAAGCGACCAGCCAGAAGTGATTTGATTGTACTAGTAGCTCACAATGATGACCCCACAGATCAAATGTTCGTGTTCTTCCCTGATGAACCCAAAATCGGCATCAAGACTATAAAAACATATTGTACCAGGATGCAAGAAGAAAATATCCACAGAGCAATTGTTGTAGTACAAGCTGGTAATAATAATTTATTTAATTTAAAATTATATTGCCATATATTTTTCTGTTACATTGCCCAGGTGGTTGAACTTTGCTTAATATACCTAATCAGGGGCACTGAACACCTATAGCCATGATGACAACAAAACTTCAACTACGTCACATACAATAAAAATAATATAATTATTTTTATTTGTTTTGTGTATTTGCCGTACATTGTATCATTTTGATGTTATTCATTCTAAAGTTGTAAGATAAAATGCCCAAGACAAAAATATGTTTTAATAAATAAATATTGAGAGCAATATCTTTCTTCTCAATCTTATAGGTATGACACCATCAGCAAAGCAGTCCCTAGTAGACATGGCTCCCAAGTACATTCTAGAACAGTTCCTGGAGTCAGAACTGCTGATCAACATCACTGAACACGAGCTGGTGCCGGAACACATTGTGCTGACCCCTGATGAGAAGGCTGAATTGTTGACTAGATAGTATCCTTTTATAAAACACAAGCTGCGCCCCGCAGTTTTACCCGCATAAGTCTCGATCCCGTGGGAATATTCAGATGAAAAGAGTCCCTATGTCCTTATCCAGGTAATGGTCTATACATGTGCCAAATTTCATTCAAATCAGTTCAGCTGAAATGAAAGTGTGAAAGCATGAAAGTATATAAAAAACATTTAGAAAATCAAATCTTTTCTCTTAATAATATTGGTTTAGACAATTGTTATACTTTTTGTTCATATGCTTGGGGTTTTTTATTATTCCCATGATGGTAATAAGACAATAATAATAATATCCCTGGACATTTCACACAGCGCCATCTAGTCCCAAGCTAAGCAACCTAATGCTTGTGTTATGGTAACAAGATGGCTGATAAACTACTTATATACATTTTTTTTGTTGTAAATGCATACATATTATAGAAATACCATTACAATATACCTACATACGTTTTTGTTAGTGTGTCTGATCCAGCAGAGGCTTCCTGATGTATTATTGCAAGAATGCATTACTGTGAGCAGACGAGCCAGGCTGGTGGCGGCTGTCATGGCATGCAACATAAACTAAAAAAGCAACTGCATTGCTCGCTTGTGTGTTAGAAAGACATCTGAGGGGTAATTCTCGTAATTTTAAGAACGTTCACAGTCAGAAGGCCAATTATCCTAATTTAAAACGTTCAAAATCTAGTCGCAGTCTCATCTCGGCGACAAACAAATGTCAAAAACTTGTCAAAATGTAGGGAAATTAGAATTATTTTATGACAGATTGAGACTGAGATCAGACTGTGAACGTTCTTAAAATTACGAGAATTGCCCCTCTGATCTCAGTCTCAATCTGTCAAAATTACGTCTAATTTCCCTACATTTTGACAAGTTTTTGACATTTGTTTGTCGCCGAGATGAGATTGCGACTAGATTTTGAACGTTTTAAATTACGGGAATACGGGCCCTGAATGTAAAAAGGCCCTTTGTACACACACGTTTTTCTTGCCGTGAAAAACCGATGTACACGCCGTGTGTAGGCACGGTCGTCAGTGTTGTATGGATCACTATGGAAGCTTGTTGACGGACATGTTTTTTTTACGGCGCGGTTTATACGCCGTACCGTAAAGAAACCGCGCCGTGTACTTAAGGCCTTATAGTGCTTCTTTTACATTCTGACGACATAGTTTTTTAATGGGAAAAAGCCATCAAAACATACTCATTTGGTTTACAGCCGAATATTTTTTGCACCAATGACAACCCAAAAGTTTCTGCCGACAAACTGTTTTGCAGTTTGGCAGATTTTTATATGTTATATTTATACAGATTTTGAAAAAATAAATTAAAAAAAGAAAAAAAAGTTCTACAGTATTTACTTGAAAAAACTAAACATTTCTTGGTCGTACTTATTCGTGTTTTTGAAATGCAATTATTTTTCCTTAACCATTGAAACAGTAAATTGAAGGAGAACATGTTGATGAGAATACAGGCTGGTGACCCGGTAGCAAGATACTTTGGACTGAAGAGAGGACAGGTCAGTTCAATAATTTTCAACATTTACTTATAGGAGAAATACAATATTTTCTATACTTACATATAAAACTGAATGGTGCAATGCGAAGCCGTACTTGTAAGCTTCAAAGCCTTGCGTTTGTGAAAATCGATGGTGCTATTCGTTTTGTATAGCACCATCCCTCTCACCCACCCACATTTCACACGGAAATAATGACGGCTCCTACAGCATGGTATCAAAACCAGGATAAAGTGACTTCTTATTCTATTGAAACTCCGTACTATACTAGAGGCCAGCTCAAAATCAAATTTTTGCCATTAACATGCGTACAACTCAAAGTTACAGCCCGATTCAAACTTTATGGCAGCTCTGAAGTGCGCTACTCGCTGCGCAGTACCTCACCCCTCACCCCCGCTGACACGTGAATTGGTTACTGCGCAGCGACTCGCCTCATGTTCCGAGCCGCCATAATGTCTGATTCGGGC
The DNA here is from genome assembly GCA_945859715.1 of Apamea sordens. NCBI lineage: Eukaryota > Metazoa > Arthropoda > Insecta > Lepidoptera > Noctuidae > Apamea > Apamea sordens. Next base: position 9,186,475 of record OX244002.1, read on the forward strand.
TGCAGTCACCAATTAAAAGAACACTAATCATACATATTCTGGCGAGACCTATTAGTTACTTATAAATACCAGATGGCGACTGTCAGAATCTAGTGGAAAGCAATCATTTGCCATGTTATAATCTCAGTCCTCTCTTACACGACACTTAATTTTATACTATTATAGTCGAAATGTTATCATAAACATACTAATTTATTAATAACTAGCTGACCCGGCAAACGTTGTTTTGCCATATAAATTATTTCTAGCTGCCCAGCGCTACTTCGTTCGCGTGGTGTCCTACCCCTACCCTACCCCTACCCTACTCCTACCCTGCTCCTACACTACTCCTACCCTACTCCTATCCTATCCTACTCCTACACTACTCCTACCCTACTCCTACCCTACTTCTACCCTACTTCTACCCTACTCCTACCCTACTCCTAACCTACTAATCCTAGATAATCCGAGTAATGTGGATATAATATGTATGTTGTCGATTCAAAACCCTTAATTTAAACAGAAGTATGAATGGTGTGGTCTAATTTTGGTCGGTATTTCTATCAACTTTTAAAATGTAATAAGTGGTTATTGTGACATAACGATAATATTTGGACATAATGGTATCGTGAAGTTTTTTGTAGATATTGATATGTTCTTTAATATTGTAGAAAATACTTTTGTTCTATCATCAATAGTTTCCGCAGCGCATGCGACGAAAGACGTTTTAAGGCACTTTTTTTACACATTGGGTTACGTTACTTAAGTTTTAGTAAGGATCTCTAATCTTTTCTAGCAATAAATATAGCCTATGTCATTCAGGGTGACTGTAGCTTTCCTACGGCACAGTCGTTTTTGAGTTTATTAATTACAAACATACACACACACAAAAATAAAAATTCGACTCTAATAGCATGTATGATACTTAATTATATACTCAGTACTAAAAAAAAAACGTGTTAAATGTTGAACAATCATCATGTTCAATTATCCTAAAAATTATCACTTGTATCCATAAAGATTGATACATTATGCATATACAATTGTGCGTATCTGTAACTTGAATATGATTCGCTTTCGCATATGTGTGTCAGTTATAATTTTTGCATGCTAGCTCCACCACAGAATAGTTACTAAATGGAATAATAGATGAATTTAAACCGTGATACCTAAGCGCTCTCCGGATAAGAACTCCCTAGCATACTCTCTAACTGAACGACTCCACTAATTATTAGTAGAAGAAAAAGGCAAGGGCTCGGTTGAAACAGCACTCGACAAATTTAAACAAAATTATCTGCTTACTAATAACGTAATCTACAATGTGAGCTACCATTGTGGTTAAGGTTCACCCAAGGTCAATTATCCTAAATGTCCACTTTGCTAAAATCGAAATCTAATCAAATGCGACAAAATCTGTGACACATACCCTGACAATCAATCTGCCTAGCCTTTTCTCAACTATGTTGGGGTCGGCTTTTAGTCTAACTGGATGTAGCTGAATACCAGTATTTTACGTGGAGCGACTGCCTTTCTTACCGCCACAACTCAGTTACTGGGTAACACCATACCCCTTGGTAATTCTGGTTGTCAGACTTTTTGGGCTTCGGACTACCCGTAACAACTGTCAAACACCTACGAATGTCAGCTAGGACCAACGGTTAACGCGAGGCACTCCATTTGCTTACTATTCTGTGGCTCGGTAGCACTAGATAATTTTACATGCCAATGAAGATGTTACGTATCAAGTCATGTTATGGGCATATTAATTTTTTATGCCGATTGTCATGCAGAAAACTTGAAATTGTCCAGTAGGCTGGCACTAGTATATACATAGCCTTACTTTTTAATGTTTTTACATAACAGTTCACTACGGCTTCCATGCAAAACTGATGGTTATCATGGCTAGTTATAGTTATAGCTATCAGAGCTAGATTGTCAAAGATCCATGAATGACAGCCAACGGCTTAACGTGCTTTCCAAGGACATGACCAACGGCTTAACGTGCTTTCCGAGGCACGGAGGGGGGGTCTTGGTATGTAAAGATGGTTAAAAAGAGAATTACTAATGGTATTAATTTGTTTTCAGGTGGTGAAGATCATCCGATCATCAGAAACGGCTGGACGATATATTTCTTATAGATTAGTATGTTAGAATAGCTTTATTACCAATAAATATCAAATATTTTTATCTAAATCGTTTTTGTTTCATACACTTGTGACCCACGCACTTAAGTTCATGACTACAAACAGTTCTAGTATAGCTGCTCTATTCTGTACAAATCTCACCGTGAAAACTTCGGTGAAGGGAATTGTCATTCCCCCTAATTAATCAATTAACTCAGCCCTTCACATTCCACTGCTGGACATAAACCCTTCCCAGGCTGCCCCACAACACCTTGTCGTCCGACTTCCGCATCCAGCATGTCCCTCCCACCTTTCTAAGGTGATGATTCAATCTGATGCTAGGGATCGACACTATTGTCAGCTCACTAAGTAAGTAGGTACTGTACTTCACCTAAGTTTTCACCGTGAGAGTTTTACAGAATAGATCGACAGATTCGGGTACGTTGTCCTAAGTTCAGGGTTCACAGCCTAGTTTATTTTTACAATTTCTGTTAAATACAGGGATTCCTTCATCGTAGCTTCTCTCGAAGAGTGTCTCCTAATTCTTCATATCCTCGAATCACGAATGCTGCAATAAAAGATGACAAAAGCAAGTTAGTTTATTTTGTCATCATTGTGTTTTGGGAACTAAATAATGAGCTCAATTGCAATGGAGTCATTATTGACACTCTCTAGACAAACAGGATTAAGTCATTTAATAATTATGCGATAGCATAATCCACCTATAATGTTCCCTGCCCACTGCTGGGACAAAGGCTTCTCGGTGAGAAGGAGTAGGCCGTAATCCACCACGCGGGCCCTGTGCGAGTTGATAGATCTTTGAATTTTTGGTTCTAGGACATGCCATGCCGGTTTCCTCACGATGTTTTTCTTCACCGGTTTGAGAGCAGTGGTGATGAAATAATTTACATTAAGTAAAGTGCGGTGCCTGTTTGGGTTCGAAACTATGACATAGGTACAACTCGTATGTTGCGACCGTTACCACGGCTACCATTGCTCTCATTATTATGAGAAAACTTGACAATTTATTTCAGGAGCATAGCTTTCCTTTGGTTATAGTTGTTATTGTAAGGGCGAATTTCACCAAACTTTGATAGGTACCTAGAATAAGTCCTATCCTAAGAATAAATTTTGAATTTTTGACAGTTTTTCCATAATAGAACTGTCAGACGTCAATTTTATTCCACGGATAAAAGATTTTTTTTTGTTTAGCCTGTACTGTCCCACTGCTGGGCAAAAACCTCCCCCAAGTCCTTCCAGAAACTCCTTTCCCGCGCCACCTTGAATCAGCCCTCGCGGTACGCGTCCAGAAAGTCCAGATCATCTCTCCACCGCTTTCTGGGCCGCCCTAGGCGGCGCCGTCCATCTTCAGGCACCCATTGTGTGGAAACTTTTGCTCAGCGGTCATCCTGCATGCGGCTGATGTGACCCGCCCAATCCCACTTGGAAGGATCACGGGTGGGTTTTAGTCAGTAAGAATCTGACACTCCCTTCTGCTCCACCCAGAGCGGGACCTGATGATTTTCCATCATCAAAAAAAAAAAGTAAGGGACACCCGGATGGAACGAAGTTCAAAGAGAGAGAGAGAGAGAGACAGACAGAGAAACACGCGCAAGCCGCACGGCTTACAACTATAGCAAAAAGTGTCGTTCCAACTTTTGGTCTTAATTTTTTCCTTCTAGCCCCCTTTCGCAACGCGCGATAAGGAACTTCGTTCCAAAAAAAGCCTGTCAGCCTTCTTGCCTACGTCTATTATACCCGTTTTAGAACGCAACATGGTGTTTCGAATTTTGTCCTGTCTTTTTACACCCAGGATGCTGCGCTCCACCGCTCTTTGGCAAACGCCAAGGCGGAACTTTTGCGACTTTGTGAGCGATCAAGTCTGAGCACCATAGGTTAGGACGGGCAGGATACACATGTCGATAAGTTTGCGCTTCGTTTGCGTTTTCCAGGCGTTTTCAATTCGGCGATCAATTTCCCTTTCCTGCCTGTTTTCGAAAGAAACTAACTGGCCCAGGTAGATATACTCATCGACATAATGTATTTCCTGCCCATCTACCTCGACCTTATGCTTGGTGCTGTTAGTCATAAGTTCGGTTTTAGACCGATTCATCACAAATCCCACGTTAAAGCTAGCCATGCTCAGCTCTTGGAGCATGGTCTGAAGTTCTAAAGCTGTGGGGGCAAAAAGGACTATGTCGTCGGCAAAACGGAGGTTTATCAGCCTCTTCTTGCCGACGTCAATGCCCTTGGTCTTCCATGAATCCACGAGGCTGCCAGTGACTTAAATATCTCCTCAAGTGTGCTTGTAAACAATTTGGGAGAGAGCGGCTCACCCTGCCTAACACCTTTTTGTATTTTTAAAGAAGGTCCAGCAGTGTTTAGTTTAATGTTTGCGGAGCTATTGTTGTAAATATTTTATAAAAGATCGATGTATTGCTTTTCGTGTTCCTGGTGTTCTAGGGATATGAAGATTTCTGAGTGCTTAATACTATCGAAGGCTTTTGTATAATCTACGAAGGCCAGATATAGTGCTTTATTAAATTCTGTGTATTTTTCTAGGATCTGGTTTAGTGTTTGAAGGTGGTCGGTTGAAGAAAAACTTGGGCGAAATCCGGCTTGTTCTGGTGGCTGGTGTTTGTCAGTTTCCTGTCTATGCGATTGTGTATCACCTTAATAAAAGTTTTATATATATGAGATCTCAGATTTATTGCGCGGTAGTTTCCGATATCGCTTTTATCACCTTTTTTGTGCAGAACAACTATATTTAAATGGCACATTGAAATGTGGACTTTTCCTGAGGTCAGTATTGTATTAAATAGGCTGGTAAGGTGAGGTAACAATGTGGAAGAGCCAATTTTTAGCGCTTCGGTAGTGATTCCACCCTCTCCAGGACTTCTGTTGTAGCGCATAGCTCTAGAGCTCTTTTGACTAAATGTGTACTAATATTTCTGAAATCTTTCCTAATACCTACTTCCTTTGACTTTTTTATCTATTGTTCTTTAATCTGCTGTCCATATTTCTTCTTTTGTTCGTTTCTCGATCTACACTATGAGCTGTTCATGTGTTTTTATTTATGGTTGTGTTCTTTATGTTTTTACTACTTTTGATTATACTGGTACCTATTGAATTATATTGGTATTTCTAGATTAAATATTTGATATTACTAGATTAAAATATTCTAAGTTATTGATAAGCGGTGGATTTTGAAATCGAATCGGATTTTTGCGCAGTTTGGTCTGTTATCGGAGTTGTATTTAATTATATTAAAAATTTATTATATTGATAACACTAACATCCTTGATTATATGTTTGTCTGATGACAAGAAGTATTTCGTTTCGTGTGAAACCATTAGGTGCAACCCACGTCCATCGCCGCTGCAGTTTCTTTGAAAATAAGCTATTGGCTATGTGCATGTTCTGTCCAAAGGCAAACTGCATTAGACGCACACCTCGTTCGTTGCGGTCTCCTAAGCCAAAGTGGCCGAGAATATCTTCGCTGTCTAGTTCTTGTCTCCTTTCTTCCTTAGCGTTAAAGTCCCCAATTGCCATATTCCAGGTGCCTCTATTTTCATCACATGCTCGGTTGAAAAGTTCATAGAAATCCTCTACGTCTTCATCGGTATGTGCAGATGTCGGTGCATAAGCTTGTACAAGAGTTAGCGTTTTGTTCTGTATAAGTTGGAATTTGAGCACCGCGACACGTTCAGAATACCCCACGAATACGATGATATTATCCTTCCACTTCTTTGCCACCATGAACCCCACTCCGTGGTGTCTACTGGTTTCAGCGAAGTGGAAGAACACAGGATCTTGTCTTCCGTGTGTTCGCCCTCTCTTCTAACTTCTGAAAGGTCTAAAATGTCCCAGGTGATATCTTTTAGAGCATTTTCAAGCTCAATTAATCGCTCGTTTTTCATTAGCGTCCGGACATTGTAGGTGAGAATGTGAAGTGTATTAGTGTCCGTTATGTAGTTAGCTGAAGTCGTTTGACGGTTAGTCAATCTCACCCGGAGATTCTTAGCTCCCCTGACCGGGCTGCGCCCGCTGCCGTCCACGCCAGCACATCGGCTGGAGTCGCCGGGCACTTGGGGTCTGTCTCTTATTCTTTTATCCATTGGGGGGGTTGGACCGTATCCCGCCACGCTGGTCCAGTGCGTGTTGGCGGGTTGCCATAGCCTCGTTTGTTTAAAAAGATATGTATCCAATTTTGGTAAAATCAGCCCTTAGATAGGAGTACAGATAAATAAACGACTTGCCTTGACTAAACGAACCGTCGAGGTACTTGAAGAAGTGTTTGAATTAGGTTATTTTAGTGTTGGTTATCGTCAATTATCATCGCATGCAAGCACCAACTCAACTTATCGAAATTACAACCGCCATGGCTACGCTTAGGTATTCGAAAACTAGCGTAAACATACCAATTAATACATTACAGACTACCATTTATTTGATATTTTGTTATGAACTTTCATAAAATACCATGATCTGTATATAATGGAATCACGCAATGGTTATTGTACTAGGTAATGTGGGCACGCGATGCGCAAATGCTTCACACGGCGCCTGCGCAGCATGGGTTGCGCACGTCGCTAAATCAGCGCAATTACAGTACATACGCGCAAACCGACGGATAGTCTTGCGATCTTCCTGATTCCGATACGAAATAACATGAAAATAATGTTTTGACTAAGACATTTTCGAAACGAAACGAGTGACTGAAAATTTTCTTTAATGATTTTAACTTTTCTTTCCTGAAATGATGCTCATTGATAAATATTGAGTAAATGTAGTTTTTCTTTTGAAATAAAGTTTCCTGGTTGTGATTTAGTGGTTGTGAAAAGCACAGACGTATATAGTTATCTGTGGTGTAAAGATTCTTGACTGTTTTAAATATTTGTGAACTTCACTGGATAATTTTCCGGTAAGTGCCTACTTCCTATCAATCACTAGATTGTTACAAACAAAACATATGTTTATAGGTATACGATGATACGTTAACAAGAAGAGAAAACCACGTCTTATGTGATAGGAAGTGTGACGTGATGTTTTCAGTTTCATAAACCGGTTTTTTAAATGTCATGTATATACTCTTACTTTTATTACCTGCGCTTAAAAGATGGCATTGTCTAATTAGCGAAGGTAACGTATCTACTATGTACTTATTGTTTTAATGGATTTTTTAACCGTAAGTAGTTGTATCGATCAATCGATGTGATCGAATCAGAAATGAAGAGATCCGCAGGTAAACAAGGTAACCGACATAGCCCGAAGAATTGCCAAACTTAAGTGACACTGGGCAGGGCACATTGATCGCAGAACAGATGGCCGATGGGGCAGAAGGGTTCTGAAGTGGCGACCGCGTACCGGAAGGCGTAACGTTGGAAGGGGAGGCCTTCCAACGCTACGCCTTCCGGTACACGGTGGACCGACGACCTTGTTAAAGCCGCAGCAACCCGTAGGATGCGAGAAGCACAGAAACTGTCGAAGTGGAAGTGCTTGGGGGAGGCCTATGTCCAGCAGTGGACGCCTTTCGGCTGAAATGGTGATGATGATGAAGTACTTAACTAATAGAGTTTAAAGGATTGGTAAAGAGAGCAAAAGCAGCCTGAGGAAAAGAAAACATGGTTGCCAGAGTTCTGCGGTGGGAGGCTGTGCAAGTGAATACTTTTGTAGTAATCCTCGTAATTGAAGAATTTTCTGGTACCAATCGAGGTGTAATAGAAAGGAGGAATAACACTTTTAGGACTACGTTAACGAAATCGGTCTTTAATTATGACCTTTGTCGTTACATATCCTGGTAAGAAAAAAATGAAAATAAGCTTCTCATCCATTTCCTACTAATATTATAAACGTGAAAGTTTATATGTATGGATGGATGGATGTTTGTTACTCTTTCACGCAAAAACTACTCGTTTTTTTTAAATGATATAATCTAGTGCTTGACTGCGATCCCGCCTGATGGAAAGCAGAGATGCAATCGTTGATGGTAAGCGCACTAATTTATTATGAGCCTATTCACTCTAGCCTTGAAAACACCCAAATTATACTGAACGGATTTGGATACATACATATATACTTTTTATCCCGACATTCCCACGGGATCGAAACTTATGCGGGTGAAACCGCGGGGCGCAGCTAGGTATATTATATACTTATAGTTAAGAATTACCCTTTCCCAAATACCCATGTAATCAAATCACCTAGATTGCGCTTGTAAATTCACCATAGGTACTTACGTACTATTAAAATAGCTGCACCTGATTCCCGATCACGATATCGTGATAATTCGACATCGTCCTATAAATTGATACAAACATCGTTAACGAGATTTCGGACTATAGGCGCCTATTGGTATGCAGTTCGAGCATGATTGTATGGATCACTCACGAATTCACGAAATTCATGTTCATAGATGAGAAGGCAATAGTGAACAGGTATCTAGGCTCACTTGTTCCATCATAGACCTCATCCATCGCTTTCCATCATGCGAGATCGTGGTCAAAACATAAGTTTATAGGTATACGATGATACGTTAACGAGAAGACAAAACCACGTCTTATGTGATAGGAAGTGTGATGTGATGTTTTTCAGTTTCATAAACCATTTTTTTAGATGTCATGTATATGCTCTTACTTTTATTACCTGCGCTTAAAAGATGGCATTGTCTAATTTCCATCATGCGAGATCGTGGTTAAGAGCAGGCCCATCACATAATAGAAAAAAACGGCAAGTGCGAGTCGGACTCGCACACGAAGGGTCGGAACACTTTCCTTTTTAGTGCCTTGTGATAAGGCAAAAAATACCGAAAAAAATAACGATTCTTGTAGGTCTCCATACAAGAAACGTGTTTTTTTTCGGCGTTTTTTGATATAACTTCATTTAATTTTATATAGCGGCAATAGACACACTAAAAATTTCAACTGTCTACCTATAACGGTTAATGAGATACAGTCCGCTGACAGACAGACGGACGGACTGCGGTGGCTTAGTGATAGGGTCCCGTTGGCACTCTTTGGGTACAGAACCCTAAGAAGTAGGTATTATCTTTTTTGAAAGTTCTTGATATCGCTTGTGCCTATTCCACGAAGGGATTGGGTTAGCCCAATCTTTTCGTGGTTCCGTAAGAAGTTAGGTACCTACTTATAAGTAGTTGATTTTTACTGAATGTTTACAAATTTCATGTCGACACAAAATACCTTTCGACAGTCTCAAACAATGACCACTGTCATGCAACAAAAAATAAATAAACTATCTCTCACAGCAGTTAATACAATTTCTTCGGTTCCGCGAGTAAATAGTAGGTAACAGTTGAGAGAAGTTAAGAACTACGAAGAACCCCCTTAGGTACTAACTGCTCCTGAGAGAGCCTGTCAAGTCACGTACGGTGCTTCGGAATCTTGCAAACACGACCATCTTGATACATACTCCTATCTGAAACCCAAAGAACCATATCTTTTCCATACGGGAATTGAAACAGCAACCTGAAAGCCATCACTAAGCCACTGCGGCAACAGTTCCGTTGAAATTAACCCTTGAAGTCGGCCACGAGGGTGTCATATTATTTTATTTATTGGAACGAAGTTCCTTATCGCGCGTTGCGAAAGGGGTCTAGACGGAAAAAATTAAGACCAAAAGTTGGAACGACACTTTTTGCTATAGTTGTAAGCCGTGCGGCGTGCGCGTGTTTCTCTGTCTGTCTCTCTCTCTCTCTCTTATAGAAAGCAAGCCAGTTATACTTCGTTCCATCCGGGTGTCCCTTGACACCTCTCAAGTTTTTTTTTTATATTTATTTATTTATTTTCTTTAGTGTTATTGGGGTTTTCTATCTGGAATTTCTCAGTAGCAGCCTGGAGTCAGGATTTGTTCCCGGTTGATGTCACTAGGCTCGCTTCCATGGGACTTAGGGTTTGGGTCCCGGGACGTCACGTGTCTCGAAGCCCCGGGGCTATAAGTGAATTTAGTTGTCTCGGGGTATTTAGAGTTTCGAGTATCGGTATCGGTATCGGTTTTCGGTATCCTCCGTGCCGCACTCGCACCAGCACCTGCCCGCACCTGCACCTGCACTTGTCACCGGCATCTGCCTCGCGTCGATCTACCTCTTCAGCTCCGTCTGCAACTCCACCTCAGCCTCCTCAACCCACCTATCGCGCATCGTCACCCATAAACCCATCTTCACATTATACACACCTCTGCCATTCCATCTCCATCCTTACCTTGTAAATAAATCTTCAATTGATTTCTACTTCCCTCTCTTTAATTTAATTACCTTTGACTTTAAAGTTAAGCTTTTCTTGTCGCTACACGACATTTCGAAACACTGGCTACCACAGCTTAAGTACAGTCCCAAAACTACTAATAGGTACCTATTACTCATATATTTTATACTTTGAATTCGAGTAAAACAGCACTTGCTTTTGCGGAAAAACTGTAAGAAAACTGCATAAAATAAATATTTTTGAAAATATCTCTCGTATCCAAACGCCAGATTTGAAAATAATGGACACCGAACCTAGTAACTACCAGTAGCTCTACACTACGCAACGAACCCGACGAGTCGTTTCAAAGGCAAATGGAACAGGCAGTCAAAAAGATTGAAGACCCGATTTTCTTGCATAGAATCAAGAGCAACATTAAAAATGGAGATTTCCAATTTTGCAGCAACCGGAAAACGTGCTGAAAGTTTGGAACTCTTTTAAAAAGCTTTAAACACAATAAAAATGACATGATCTGTTGAAATCGATAGAGCGTCTTCCTTGTCCGGTGGCATTATTACAAAACCACAAACAAATTGATTTTTTATTGATACATCTGGCCCAATATTAACGGAAGTTGCGGGACTTTGAACATGGGTTGTCTCGTGTCCTGAGACGAGATTGCTGAGACTTCCCACACCCTAACAGGCGAAATGTGGGTGTGCTATACCGCTGCATAAACCCTTTGGAGAAACAAGACGTCTTGTTATTTGTAAACAACACACTTTCACAGAATTCTGCATAGTTCAAAACACTATTAGCCACCCATCCGACGGATCCCGGACGGTCACGAGAATCGAATTAGAAAGTAAAAAGAATAGCATACTATATTTATAATAAAATTGCTTGAATTCTAATCAAACCGGTATTTCACAATCCGCAAAATGAATCGAATACATAAGTATCATTCTAGCGTCGCATTAAGGTTGAGATTAACTAAATTTCTAAATTATGCAAAGGTTCTATTATCTCGTGCCATAAAATAAATTTGAAACAGGAAAGAGCCAATTAACTTAGTTCTTTGTATCTTTATCAATAAATAAAGAATTATAAATGAATATGAAAGTTTTACACCGAATACGAGTATTCTAAGTCCGTTTGAAGGAACTTCCTTGACTCACACTCGACTTAAGGCGTCTACTCTCTAACTCCGTCAACGAAGATAAGGGCCCGTCAAAAAGTAGCTGACCCCCAAAACCAGTGTCGAGTAGGCGCAACTGCCAAATCATGTCGTCACTCGTAAGTGATACGGATTTCGTCCCTCCAAGTTGAATTGAGATACCTAGAGGGTTGAATTGAGCTAACATAGCTTAATGCTATTCAATTAAATTCAATTTATTTATTGCAGAGAATAAAAATCCATAATATTCCATAAAAACAATATAAAAACAAAGATGAATATAAATTAAAAATACAAAAATTATAAAAATGAATCGGGAATGTCAAAACATGTATAAAAGAATAATTAAGTCAAATAATAATAATAATGCTATGTTAGCTCAATTCAACGACTAGAATCAATTTTATTTTAATTTTGACGTTCAAAAGTGTGTGTTTAATGTGCCTATTTGAAATAAATGATTTGACTTTGACTTTGACCACCCTCTAGGTACCCTGACACAAATTCCTGAAAAAGGAAAAATAATTGTTAACTTAAAGACACTTAAAAAAGATCCTCAATGATGTTCGGTTGGCTTATTAATCGATTCGCACGAATTTACTCGCCCGAAATGAAGTTAATTTATTTATGGGGGAATCGTCATTACAATTTTATGAAGAGAACTCTTAACTATTCTTCATAAAATTGTAATGTCTATGTACATATTTTGAAACATGTTTCTTAAAACAAGTTTCAAAATATTTTACTCTTATCACTTCTGTTATTATCCTTTTTTTCTACACTTTATTACGTTTTTATTAACTTCGTGCGAGTCGCCTATACAAAAAAAAATATTATTTAAAAGTGTCGATTCTCTCGTTTCGGGCGATTAAATTCGAACGAATGGACTCATAAGCCGTTCGATTTAGTCCTTTTTCAATGTTGTTTTATTTGAAGCCTGCAAACGAGACAAAGATACTTAACGTGAAATCGGTTAGGATGGTAACTGTCCTGATAAACATTGTAACAACTTTTGACCCACTCACTTTATGCAAATCACGGTTTTAAGTTACGAGCTTTTAAGTTTATGTGCTTGGCCTTCTAATGTTATTGATAATAAACCTTAATGTTTTAATTATATGATACTTCATTAAAATTATAGTGTTATAACTGACATAGAAGATTTAACGAGACCTGATATAAAGTGACGTTGCAAAATAATCTTGCTGTTGGTACAACCAAGCATCCTAATTAACTGTGATTAGACGGATACTGAAACTTACCTAATCAACGTTCGCGATTTATTTGCCATACATGTAAACAAATACGAGCATTTGGAAAAATAACTTTAATGCCCACAAATAAAGTTTATTTTACGTCACAACTTCAAAGATTTTTATAAATTTTTAAATAGTGCTAGTCACTCTGAAATTCACTTAATTACGATTAAAATAAAGTTGATATTTGTTTAACTTGAAATAACAACAATTGGAAACATACATTTGAATAGACCTTAGACGTGCTGTGTTAAAAACTGTGATTAATATACTTTAAGATTTGATGTGCAAAAAGCTCAAAATGTCTGGCGTGGTTTATGCCATGATAAATTACTGTTAAGGTAAACGCAAGTGAATTTTTATGGTACAAGATTCGTACAAATACACTTACACTTTTTTTGGCAGACGTAGAGTCAGCAACACTGTAAATCTGAAAATTCTTTATCTTATTTTTGTATTAGGTTTTTATTTTTCATATTAAATAAGATTACATCGGTACTATAGAGGACTAGAAGAGCCCTCTGAGGTAACGGGAGGAATCAAACAACGGTACGAATCCTTAAGATTATATTGTAAGCACGTCTTTACATATTTCCGTCTAAACAAAAATCCTAATATAAAATAATTGACACTAGCTTGAACGTTCGAATGTAACCCGCGCTAAAATATAGCCGGCCTGCATCATATGAGGTCGTCTTCGGCAGATAAGCCTCTACAGTACCTCCTTACATACTTTATGGATAACATCTGCTGGATAGGTTCCGTCAAAACAGGAAGGAGGATGTGCGGGCTCGCGAAAGATGGAAGGAATGGGAGGTCTTGCCTAGGTGTGGGACAGCGTAGGCTAGTAAAAACATTAACTAAGCCTTTTAGAGTCTATTGCTTAACATTATGCCTCTCCATAGACAATGGCTCACCTCCCATCTTGCACCGTATGCCCTGTCACCTGCACACGTGAGGACCTAATGGATGCGTCAGCAAACGGTATTCGCGTTGCTGAATTTTGGGCCGAACAATAAAAATAAAAATAAACTTATATTTGTATACTTTTTCGTGGTATGATTGCCAAGAAGAAGATTTAAAAATTTCAGTACAAAGAAAGATACAAAGGGAGGTACATCGACTACACACCGCTCTGTTGACGCTACTCATGCCAAAAACCCGTAAAAACATTCTTGAATATTTTGATTTAGTGTAATCAAAGCGTTAGTTACAGTCATTGAAAGTGCACAGTGATAAATGACTTACAGTAAACTGTTTGATATTCCATATTTTTCGATGATTTACAATAAAGAAAGTTATCACGGAAATTGATTGAATGTTCGATGAGTACTACGTAGCATCGTAAATCGACTGTTGGCAAATGTTTGATTGATTTGTGAGAATTTAGGCTTTTGGTATCTATAATGAAGTGGATTTGGTTGATCATTAAACAAATCCATAATCTTAATTAATGAAGTTAATTCGTTGTTTCGTGTCGCAATGCTTTCATTTTGACAGTTCAACAATATTCATTGCTTTCTTTACGTTGTTGAGCAGACAAATTTTTCGAACATATGAAGCAATGGATTAGCAATATCCTTCAAAATGATTCAGATAGAGATTGATAGTGTGTTTCGCAATTAGGGTACAGGAGTCAACATGTTTTGCTATTTAACACAAGCAGACGAAAGCTGTTTACAATATGAATCAAAATGAGTAATAAAATTTTTTTTACAAAAAAAAACAATCGACTTCCAAAAAAACCACTACAAAGAGAAAAATAACTTTAATTTCGGAAGTCGGTGTCGCTGGTTCCGCATTTTCGCTTTTTGACATCGACTTCCCAAATTAAAATTATTTTTCTCTTTGTAGTGGTTTTATTTGGAAGTTGGTAGTTTTTTTTTTTTGTAAAAAAGTTTATTTTTCAGTTTTAGTTGTACGGACGCCAGCAGGTCAACCTACCCAACCTACCCGAAACTGTCAGATTTTCCCAATCAACCTTGAACCTAATACTGTAGCAATAAAGTCAAAAATCTATTAAAGAAATCTGACAGATTGTAGTAGCTTGATGTGCTGGCGTCTGTACCTACCCCACACAAATTCGTATATACTTACAAGATTAGAGGTACCCCAATAACAACTGACAGAAATTAGGGTGTACCGTGGTATACTGAACACATCTGCGTACCCATTTAGAGGGTACAGGCGTGACGTTATGTTGTATGATTGCGTAAACAATACATACATAAGCGATAGCAGCAATAGCCGTTGATTTTCTGGCATTTATTGAAGACTTCCGTTGTCTCTCTCCGAAACTCATCATCGGATCTTTTCGAAATTTCGATGGGACCATTTGGGAAGAAAAAATAAATTTTCAAATCGGTTGGCAAGCGACGGAGTTATGCGCGAACAAATATAAAAAAATAATACTAACATCCGAATTGAGAACCTCCTCCTTTTTTAGAAGTCGCTTAAAAATCAAACGAACAAACAAAACGCCTCAAGAATATCAGTAACAGTGAAGACGACATCATAAAAACATCACGTTAAATAAAGAGTGAAAAGAATTCATAGGATTCGTTGAATGTGTTGATCAGGTGAAAATGCTTGAGATGCCTCACTGTAATGACTGCCAACACATTAACTCGCGCGCAGCGTGGAACAGAAGTGAACATCCGATGTGCGTGTGTGCACGGTAAACACGAAAGTACAGTCAACCACACGTTCAACTTAACAGTGGAAGTGATTTGTAAAACCGCCCTTAGGTACCTACTATTATCATTCCCTTGCCCTTATTACAATTTATTTGGGGTCGGCGCCACTTCTGTGTTTCTTTCATACTTAAAATTTACTGCTACGAGTATGACAACAAGGTAGGCATGTATCTGTTTTCCTAGAAATACTAATCGATCGTCTTTTTTATATTCTCTGACCGTCTTTTTGTGATGTGCCCCAGCCTAGTAACTGCGACCATCTTGGTAGGATGTAGCGTTCGCCGGCCGGTCGTCTCGTGCGCTGTTGGTCACAGTTCTAACCTAAGTTAATCCATTTGATCGGTGTGTCCTAGCTTAGGGCGAATAACTTTACCGGAACTGATAGTTATTAAAACGACCAGAAAGTTATAAGATTGAGTAAAAAGGCGATTATTATTAGAAAAAAAAAATTATAGGTTCAATTAAATATGTATTACCCAAAAAGGTACTTGTAAATTCCAAATTGTTGCATTCCCTAAAAGGTACTATTCCAAATCGTTAGCATGGGCGTACGGTTGACGATACCATTGGCTTAGTTGTACCAGACACGTGTGTGTGATCTATATTGTGTAGTCTATCCATCCATTGGTAAATACTGCGGAACTTATTATTCTTGAAAAGTAATTATACCTTACCTTGTTCGCACATTATGTTCAGCTTCAGGGAAAATGCGGAAAAACGTGTTTGGGGTACATAAAATGCCTTTAGCAAAGCTAAGCTAAATTGTATGGCAGTGTTTGAGGCATGACTAGCATGTTGATAAACATGGTACTTACCCACCTAGTCGAATTTGACACAATGACAACCAGCAGTTCTGTAAACAGCATTTTAATTTTAGCGTTTAATCAATGGCTAAGTTATCATCTATACATATCCACATAAATATACAGCGTGCCACTTTAATGGCGGCATCTATTCAACACTCGTATACGGTTTCGCGTTTTCGTTATATATATATTATATATATATTAACTCCATTAAACGTTATTACTTATTTATTTATTTACAATTTTCTAAAATAGCATCTTCTAGCAACCTGTACTTAAAGAACTGTAGCGCAGGGGTCATTTGCCGGGGTCATGGATCATTACATCACATTAATGAAATTAAATCGAATAACATGCAAAGAGCAGGCGAATTGAAGGAAAGAGAGAGAGCCCTATGTCGGCGAGCGGCGCAGGCGGTATTTTTCAAATTACGAATTATTTCATGTTGTTATAATTTTTATGATTACTGGCCACTAACCCTACCCGTGTGTTAAATTAATGTTGCCAATGTAGCGACACGTTTTATAATAAAATAGTTACAAAGAAATTCTGTCTGTTTTTCTGTTTGTCTGGACGTATGTTCCGTTACGTTCCCGTGGAATATTTTCCGACATCCGCGCGGGCGAACCCGCGGGGAAAAGCTAGTTAAGAATTTACCTAAATAGCTTCCTGAAACAATTAATTGTGTTATTTTTAAATTAAATATAAAGAAGGCAGGAATGGGAATACTGCTAGACCCCGTTATAGAGTAGTTAGTTAAAGTTAATAGATTTGCTTAAAAATTTTGGAAGAGTTCTTATCTTTTAAGCCACACAGTTTTTGGTACAGTCATTCACGTCAATGGTATGTTTATTAAACTTTTGAAACTTAATATGGTTTCCAAAGTAACGTAAACACTTCTGAATTCCTGAGGTGACAGATGTTCTCAAGCCGTATCTCCCATAATCTGGCTTCATTACCGAATCTATATGTTATATTTATGTAAAATTGAACATTTCTCTTTACTTGCCAATAAATTTTCGACAGCCTATTAATGAAATCTGATATTATCTTTGAGATCATATTCGTAAATAAGATTATTTTAATAGGAAACCCTATTAAAATAATCATAATTATGAGGGACATTACTCATGTACGCACGTGCAACCGTACAGGGGAGGGATGTGGAAGGTGAAAATTGGGTGTTATTGCCCAAATTGTCTCCCAGTCTCCTAGAGAGGTCCTCTCCTAGTGCTAGAAGAGAACCTCTCTTTTAATATCAACATAAGAAAGGAAATATTAGAGACAGTCGTGAGGAAAGTTTTGAGTATGAATATCGTTGGTTATAAGAGTAGGGAAAGACCAAATTAACGATTCAGGAAGGACTGTGTGAATGATGATATGGCTAGAAAGGGGGTGTCTACCAAGATGACGTCTATTAGAGAAGTATGGAAGATAAAGTCATGTTCTACTGACCCCAAATAAATTGGGATAAGTTCATCGTAAGGTCATATTAGAAGAGAGTGAAAAGAAAGATTATTTCTTAAAAATTGATTTAGTCTTTATTAAAAAAAGGCTTACTGTAAACGAGTGACCATCTTAGTACCTATATGTTTGTAGCATGCACCCTGAATAACAGTTGCCGGAAAATATTGCAAAAGGTAAGATAATATTCTCATAATTTTAAGAACGTTCACGATCACGATCACGTCAGATCTCAGCCACAATATGTCAAAAATACATGTAATTTCTCTACATTTTTGACAAGTTTATGACATTGATTGTCACTGAGATGACATTGCGACTAGATTTTGAACGTTTTTTAATTACGGAAATTGGCCTTTTGATTAGATTGAGATTATCATTTGAAATGGTACGGTCTCGTCGTATAGCTAATCTCGATACGAGTTTTTTTTCGATATAAACAAAAAATCCCTTAGTATCATTATAGTTTTATTGCACTAGTGATGTAAGCTGTGGGCTATTAAGTCAACAGCGCACGCGACATTTTTTCAAAGCTTTTTCTCGTCACCTCAAGAATTCAATCATCGATATTACTTCCCGAGTTGATTGGTTGGGAAAATTGCGCAAGAGAAATGTCGATACCATTGCTTATGGGTGCGACTGAGTGGCGGATAATCTGTTTGTAACGTAGGCATTTATAAATATTTATTCAAGTATATTTATGATTCAATTTTTTTTTTGTGCAATTTAATCGTGTTTTATCAGCAATTACTGGATATTCGAGTGAGGATATCGTTAATGCCTACATAATTATCTTTCAATGTTATTGATATTATCCGTTACTTAGTTAGTTTTTGTACAGATTTCGTTGTTTATTCAAGATTTAGGTTTCCTGTGGAGTAATTAACTCTGTGCACTTGTACCGGATGACAATAAACTATAAACTAGTCCATGGATTCTATGTTTTGTGCGAACTTATCTGACATGACGTTTTTTGTTGGTAAACATCAGACACAAAACCAAGAAGTCATCATCATCTGCCTAGCCTTTTCCCAACTATGTTGGGGTCAGCTTCCAGTCTAACCTGATGCAACTGAATACCAGTATTTTACATGGAGCGACTGCCTATCAGAGGGGCAATTATCGTAATTTTAAGAACATTCACAGTCTGATCTCAGTTTCAATCTGTCAAAAATACGTCTAATTTCCCTACATTTTGTCAAGTTTTTGACATTTGTTTGTCGCCGAGATGAGACTGCGACTAGATTTTGAACGTTTTAAATTACGAGAATACGGGCACAGACTGTGGACGTTCTTAAAATTACCAGAATTGCCCCCCAGATACAAAACCAAGAAGCCATCATCATCTGCCTAGCCTTTTCTCAACTATGTTGGGGTCAGCTTCCAGTCTAACCGGATGCAACTGAATACCAGTATTTTACATGGAGCGACTGCCTATCTGATCTCCACAATCCAGTTTCTGGGTAATACCCTTGGTAAGTCTGGTAACCAAGAAATAAGCCATAAAGCCATGTAATTACTAGAAGACAGTGTCACGCGACATGTATCTCCAGAGACATATAATATGTGAATCCTACCGTCCACAGAAGACAGGTGCTTTCCAGTGCTATAATAACAGTGCCGTCAATTTATAATGTCATACATAATAGGTAAACATCACAGGGTCAAATGCAAATTAGCTAGCGAGACTCAACAGACGTGATGAGTATCGATATCTAAAAATATAAAAGTCCGAATTGAAAACCTTCTCCTTTTTTTTGAAGTCGGTAAACAATAAAAATATAAAATATTTGATGTGTGTGTGATGCGGAGTTTTGCTAGCTTATTTAATTTGACCCTGTACATCGAAGTGTTTGTCTCACTCAAATGTAACATACTTAAGGTCTACTCACGTTTCCAATTGATGTTATTTCAAGTTAAATAAATATCAACTTTTTTTCAGTGTAAATTGATTTCGGAGTGACCAGCATTATTTAAAAAGGCTTGCATTTTTTTGAAGCTGTAGCGTAGACGTAGTAATTAAAGTTATTTTTCCAATAACTCATATTTGTTTACGTGTTTGGTAAGTTAATCGCGAACGCAGTTTAGTTATGATTTCAGACAGGACGTCGCCCCGAGTACATCCTCCTGACAAAATCCGTTAGTTGTCTTTTACGACTTTCCTATCTTATTCAAAATGGCGGTCATGCGAAATAATTATTAGGACTTATCTTAACTATATTATCTGAGCCCGTCATTTCCACAGTATGATAACATCTGTTTACAAAATGAATACTTAACTGTAATGAAAACGGAATACAACACATAGGTAGATAAGTGTCACAGAGGTAACAAGAACATTTTCTATTTATCTCCACTATGTATCTTGTGCAGTTAATAGAAATGGTCATTACAGTTGCAACTATGTAGAATGTCATGTGACCTGGACATGACGTAACGGGTGACCCTGTTGAACAACGAAGATGGACAAATAATTAAAAAAAAACATTGATCGTATTGTTTCTACTTGAATCACAGAATAACTAATAGTACTAACGCTTGTTTAAGCGTTATAGGTTAGGCAGAGTTGTATCTATAGCAGAACTACATTTGGTTCTACGTCACTAAGTTCATCCAAAGGTTGTAAGTAAACTATGACTTTTAAACAAAAAAACCACCCGGTTTAGCACTGTACGTAACTTTTAAATTTGTATAGTTTGGTGTTTTATCAAACTCACTTGACAAGGTCTTCATCTGCCTAGCCTTTTCTCAACTATGTTGGGGTCGGCTTCCAGTCTAACCGGATGCAGATGAATACCAGTATTTTACATGAAGCGACTGCCTATCTGACCTCCACAACCCAGTTACTACCAGTTACTACAGCCGGGACCAACGGCTTAACGTGCTTTCCGAGGTACGGAGGGGTCTTGATATGTCAAGATGGTCACCCATCTACGTCCCAAGCCCGGCAAGCGTAGCTTAACCTGATCGATGCGTGCGGCTGTTATAACTCAGCCACAAGCCTCAGGTATCAAGCTAAAAAATCCTTGATTAGCTGCCCAGGATTACTATTTTGCTGTATTTTGAAACAGATGAGGAAATCATATTTTATAGGATGGGTAAAAGTTGTAAGTCTGCTTAACAATCACAACATCACTCAACACAATCTCTGCGTAACTTAGTTAATTTGAATAAAGAGGTCAGTTGCGCTGATACATTAGCATTACCAATAAATAATATTTTGTAAATAATTAAGTAACGCGTAAGTAATTAATTACGAATTACTCTTTGTTTTGTTTCTGAGCTTCTATTGTTTGGTTAATAGTACTGGCTGACGTTGAATGAATTCACAATGTTTCAGAAGTGTTCAGAAAGAGTGTCCGTGGAGTTTCTTGCCCGTTCTTCTCCATAGAGATCTACGCTTTGGAATGGGCAACTAGCTTCAACTTTCTGACTAACTGACCGACTATTTAATTTTGACAATTCAAAAGTGCCTGTAAATGGTTTAATTGAAATAAATGATTTGAGTTTGAGTTTCAGAGGGTGAAAGTACGCATAAAGATACAACAAAAGAACCAGCAAAGTGCGTGTGTGGGTGGACTGTGCCCAGTAAAGGGATTCGAAGTCGAGATGAATATTTACGTATTGATACTATGGGCCGCAAAAATAAGTTTGTATTTCATAGTATTTCTTGATTGGCTTGGATTTTTACAATATACCATAGAAGCAGCAGCATTACTACGTTGTATGGCGATGCTGATTCTTTGGCCAAAAAATAAGCCAGCTCTCTCACGTGAAAAGTCGACCTACCACATGGCGATATCTCGAAAAACAAAGTGGACACTCAGACCTAATTGCCCTGTTTCAACTCCAAACGGCTCGGAATGGCATGAACAGAAAATTTATGAATTTAAAGCCAGCCTGTATAACGTGTTTCCGGAGAGAACAACTTTGTAAGAAAACTGAGATCATCATGATGATAGTTTTTCTTTTAGTTCATGTTACCGCTATACGGAAATTGATACGGTCACTATGTTAAAAACCTACGGTGTGCAAGATGCGTTGCTATAAGCTTAAACTTTTATATATATTTGATTTGATGACAGACAGCCTGTCCGTCAGTTAAACGCCAGTCACATTAGTTCTGGTTTTATTTAAATTTTACAAAACACAGTTATTTTTTGGAATTTACTATAATGTGAATGAATTCTTATCTTTAACCTTGATATATTATTTTAACTAGGTCATGTAGAATAGAATACTCTTTATTATATACAACATATAAATTACAGAACATATCTATATACATTTTACAAAGGGTGACACAATGTGCTGTATTATCGCTAAGAGCGATTTTTAAAGACAACCTTTGGATGGATTAAAATTAAGCAGAGACAAATACTGTAGGTAGTCTGTGGTCATGTACTGGCACAAATTAATTTATCTTATAAACGGTCTCATAACGTCCCGTCCAACCTTATTACCATGCAAGGCTTCTATAAGAGAAAAAACTATTCAATTGAAATTATTTTATCAAAATAAAATCGTTTATATCATAACATAAAGAAAGAAAGAAAGAAAAAGTATTTATTGCGACTCGTACAGGATCACAAAACTAAACTAAACAGAGTTAAAAATAAAAAATATATTATATAACGCCTGTGTACCCCGAAGGGATAGGCAGAGGCACTTTTTCTATTGTTACCGAACTTAATAAATAGTATATTATTATAGTAGTATTACTACCGTAAACTGACATTTTGCCAGCTATGTTCAAATCCAATGTATAGTGGGCGAGCCTGTCCCCAAAACAATTTTGACACATACAGTCACGAGCAAAAGTATGTATACACTCGGCTTTATTCAAAAACGATTTATTCCTTTATTTTTTAAATGAAATTTTATGTTGTTCGTAACAACATAAAATTTCATAGCATTTTCGAACCCATAGGTTTATGTAATGTGTCGCATTTCAACGTTGCATACGTTATTTCACGAAAAAATCGCAATTGAAAGTTGCCAAGTGTTGACATATTGGTATTCGTGACTGTACACATGTATTAATACGCGTTGATGTCTTTTGTACTAGCAATTCGGAAATTTCGTAGCGATCCATTTTAACTTGTAATAATGGTT
This sequence comes from Apamea sordens, assembly GCA_945859715.1. Classification (NCBI taxonomy): domain Eukaryota; kingdom Metazoa; phylum Arthropoda; class Insecta; order Lepidoptera; family Noctuidae; genus Apamea; species Apamea sordens. The sequence continues at coordinate 9,209,289 of OX244002.1, forward strand.
ACATACATAGAAATAATAAGCAGGAAACCTAGACATTGACGAAATGATTGATAACGGAACATTAAGGTGCTAGTTCACAATGATTAATTGAATAATAATGTCGTTGATCCGAGCGCCATGTAATAAAAAGTCTTACGACCTTTAGAATAAATACATAGTATTATTTATTTACCGCTTGCTATGACAAGCGTTTTATTCAATACTATCAATTGAAAACGTATTTATTATACTTACTTTTAATACGTCGTAATTCTTATAATAGGACAGTTTAGAGGGGCAATTCTCGTAATTTTAAAAACGTTCACAGTCTGATCTCATTCTCAATCTGTCAAAAATACTTCTAATTTTCCTACATTTTGACAAGTTTTTGACATTTGTTTGTCGTTGAGATAAGACTGCGACTAGATTTTGAACGTTTTAAATTACGAGAATTGGCCTTCTTATAAGCGGCAAAAGTATTCGATGAAAGAAACTGAAAACGGCCTTACTATTTACAAGATACATAAAACGATTTTTATAAACATGCTAGAACATTTATCGCCACATAAAATAGCTTGCTTATCTGAAGTATTTTTTGACAGATTGAGACTGAGATCAGTGGGGTAATTCTCGTAATTTTAAGAACGTTCACAGTCTGATCTCAATCTCAATCTGTCAAAAAAACGTCTAATTTCCCTACATTTTGACAAGTTTTTGACATTTGTTTGTCGCCGAGATGACACTGCGACTAGATTTTGAACGTTTTAAATTACGGGAATACGGGCCCAGACTGTGAACGGTCTCAAAATTACGAGAATTGCCCCTCTGATACGCTTTAAAAGATACAATTGAGACATAAAAACCCCTATATGTCTGGTGTTCTGTGAGAGAATGTATGCAAGGTAGTCCACTGTTCCATGTTAGTTTTAAGTTATATTATTGTCAACGTAATTATTGTTTCTATGTTAATTAATGTAATTAGCGTAGATCCCATAGGTTTATGTAATGTGTCGTATTTCAACGTTTCATTCGTCATTTCACGAAAAAATCGCAATTGATAGTTGCCAAGTGTTGACATATTGGTGCTCGTGACTGTACTTATGACTTATTAGGACACTTATTTGTACCAGTAAACATTAACATCCACATATATCAGTCCAGAAAAGATAGCGTGATGATAGCAATGCAAACAACATAATGATTGCATGTAGTGTGAAATGTAGCGCACGTCGCTTAGATGATTAACCGATATGATTGGCTTTCGTCATAGCGGCGCAGGCGCAGAAAAAATAGATTTATGTACATATACTGCAATAGTGAATTTGCAATTCTTTTTCAGCCGTTTCAGCACTCTAGTGTAAGCAATGTAATTTAGCAGGTATTTTGTTACGTTTTTCAGCCTAAAAAATGTGTGTTAGCTCATTAGAATGATTATTGTAATTTTAGCTGAAATTGCTTTAATTAGGAACTGTTCTTGCAAGCAAGACCTTAATTAAAACTATATCGTAGTTTTGGAAAGTTATTACGAAAACAGCTTTATAGATTGCTTTAAAAAGCTTGTAATAAAATGTTATGGCACTAAAGAAAATATTTCGTATTTTTGACTTGGTTGTTTGGTTACAGTCTACCTTCAATAGAGTAATTAAATGTTTAGACTAATTAATTGCAGCTATTTATGCGCCACTAAAGCCGACAAGGTAAACAATAAAAGCTTACACGTAATTTTCATTATTCAACAGTTCCTCAATTTTTCATTCAAAACAACGCTTCTGTAATGCCAATAAGTTACAAAATTCAATGTGCCGACAGATATCAGGAAAGCAATAAAAACGATGCAGTCGCGCCACATACATTACGACTATTACCGATGAGGTGTCAACACCGCAAACATACCTATACAACGAATAAATATAAAATACCATAATTCTGCACCATCAACCACCTAACCGCAATATTCGGTAAATAACCATAATGACGATCTAAATCCGAACTCTTCCGAAGATTTCCGTACGTCCCGTATAGTTATCAGAGCATCCACGCCTAATGGCGACGACGTGACCACGCCTAGCCGTCGCGGTTTTAAATAATACACCAGATGAAACCGATACTTTCTACAGACGATTATTGGATAAAAGTGAGCTTGAGAAACTGTTGTACTTGCGGATGCAGTTTTCCTACGACACAATGGATTCTGTGCCCTAACATTAGGCTAGGTCCTAGGGTCAACATGCACGAACGGGTAAATGGAATGAAATATTCTGTTCCATGTAGTGTTTACCTCTCGATACTGTATTAGAGCCGGTTTTCTCAACCAATTGTTAAAAATGGTAACTAATGGTTAAATATTGGCAAAATGTGTTTTTTGTACAATTGTTAGTTTATCCAATGGTCAAATAATTTACTATTAGTTAACTCCAACATTGGGTGGTTACATTTTACTTAACTAAAAATTAACATAAACTAAAAATTTATCAAAAAACACATTTTGCAAACAGTTAACCATTACCAACAAATTTTACTATTTTTAACAATTGGTTGAGTTTAACCACTGATAAAAAAGGGCCCTTGGGCTACAATAAATTGTGAAATCCAAGCACTAAATTATACTTTAGTGCTTGGCATTTGACATTGACATTTGCAGCGTCATAGGATCATTCCTATCCCTCCCTTTTTAAGTATAGCTTAAGCACCCACATAGTAAAAATTTATGGAAGAGTGTTCTGAACTTCCACTGCTAAATATGTTCCTCCTAATGATCAATGGAGTTAAATTCGGACACCGAAACCGATAACGTGAACTTAAATAATTATATACTGTGATTGTTACCTGTTGTAGTTGCCTTGTGAATAAATAAATACAAGTACCAAAGGCAGACGGATTTGTGATCTCAGTTTGTTGTCGTTAAGTAGACAGATGGACGCTGCCTATCGACTTGGCATATTCCATTACAGTAAATATTGAAATATTTACAAGGGTTGTAAAGGTTTTAAAAACAAATGTTGAATAGTGTGTTGTAATTTCCCACTGATATCCTTTTTCGTTTCTGTACGGAATAGATGAATAATGACTTTCCCTTTAAGGTTCTACGCCAGAACGTATAATTCCGAACCTAAACTAACCTTTTTACTGTATGAACCCACAACGGGTTCGAAAGAGCTAGCCCAATTTTCCACGGTTCGTAAACAACAGAAATATAACACATAATAAACATAAATAAATTGTATTTAAATAAGAATGTAAAGAAACTGGCTATCATTTGAAATGGCTAAGAACAGAAGATTAATATGGTCGCAAATTATCTCCTACGGTGCTTCGTCCATCGACTAACAAACTGCACTTTAATGTGCTCTGATACACAGACTTATTGGTATTTATTATGATAGATATCAAGGCTACAAATCATCAGCTAACACTAATGAACAATGTCAAACAAAGATCTTTTTAAAATAAACTATCTTAGTTGAAACATAATCAGCCTGTTAAGTTCCCACTGCTGGGACACAGGTCTCCTCTCTTTGAGAGGGAGTGGGCTGTAACCTACGACGCGGGCCCAGTGCGGATTGGTAGATGTCACATGTCTTCGAATTTTTGGTTGTAAGACATGCCGGTTTCCTCACCATGTTTTCCTTCACCGTTTTGAGAGCAGTGGTGATGAAATAATTTAGGTACACAAAGTAAAGCGCCTGTCTGGGTCCGAACCTACGACCTACAACTCGTAAGTCGCGGTCTTTACCACTGGGCTACTAGTTGAAAGCTAGACTAGACAATAAGTACACTGTTGCCGTCTTCTCGTCCTCCGACAAAACGAAATTAACGTTAGTTCTAGCCTAAACCTTTGAGCCAGTGGTTTTATTTCGAACTTTATTTCGATTTAGGCAAAGTTTTTAATACTAAAATGAAAACTTAGCACCGAACTAAGCTGACATTTTTGGTAAGAACTGCATTTCTATACCAATTAGGTTATTAATTCAATAACTGACTCGACGATATATACCGCAGTGCGATAATACCAATTCTCGTAATTTAAAACGATCAAAATCTAGTCGCAGTCTCATCTCGGCGATAAAAAAATGTCAAAAAAATTGTCAAAATGTAGGGCAATTTGAGGTATTTTTGACAGATTGAGACTGAGATCAGACTGCGAACGTTCTTAAAATTACGAGAACTGCCCCTCAGATCTAAAGAAAAACTTTTTTCATAATCATTATCATCATCAGAAGATAATCGTAATTATTTTTGTCAAATTAATTTCGGCCCATGAGACCAAATTCTACTAAAGTTATGTTCAATTTTATGATTTGCTACCATATTTTGCTAGAGGCGTCACATAATAGATCTTGTTGATCGTAAGGACCAACAAGTCCATAAGGACCGTCATAATTTTTTGGGACATTATCAATATTGTGTTGTAAATATGATCTAAATAATAGTAAAAACCACATCAAAATCCATTGAGTAGTTAAGAAGAACTTAGCGGTTACAGGACAGACATTAAAAGCGACTTTTTTTCATACTACATATTATATGGAAGGATGTATTATTTATTTTAAAGTCGTTAGTAACCTTAGTAACATCATTGTTCTGATAGCTTGTTTTACACTCTCAGTTTTTAAGTTAGTTCGAGAAAAAATATTTAAAACAGTTCCCATTTGCACCTGAACAACATGTCAGATTTAACAAAAATTTGATAATTATTTGAGTATTTTACAAATATCTACATTTTGAGGTTCGAATGACAGTGTTGCGTATCTTTTCAAAGCAATTTCATATGGAGAAATGAGCAATGATATTTTGCAACATCCGCTACAGTCTGCTTGATTGTCATTTGACGCAAATTACTGTAGAGTACTAAACTAATGCTCAAAAGTTAAAATACTCACACGTTTTCTTTTCATACCCAAAATGGACTGCAATTTGCCTTTCCACAGAAACTACGACAATTTACCTCGTATATAGTCGTGTAGGTAAATTCTGTATATTCTGTGTCACACACATACCGTTCCCAATCCCTCAGAATTGAGCATGATTGAGCAGTTTAAAGGGCAAATGAGTTCTACATTTATAACTAATGGCATATTTTATCTTATAAGTTATAACGGAAGAATGTTTTCAAAAGTCATGGTCGAAATGAAAATACAAATATGATTATAATTACGTTTGGTTGTCATGAGTCATCTTTTTGTAATTACAGTTTCTAGTAATTGAAAATTAGGATGCTAAATTATTATTAAGAGGGCTGTCTTTTTCTAGAACTAATAACGAGAAATTATAAGTTCTACCGGTAATAGTGTGGGATGCCCCCCAGGCTAGATGGGCGAACGACCTTGAGAAGGTGGCTGGGACAGGCTGAATGCGGAAGGCGGAGGACAGGGTGTTGTGGCGCAGCCTGCGAGAGCCCTATGTCCAGCAGTGGACTGCGATTGGCTGACTTGATTGATTGGATAAGTTCTACCTAAGTTCATGTCCGGTACGAGAATTATACCTATTTGAATTCGTAAATAAAAGTTCTAATCAAGAATGTGTGTTACGTAACTTATAATATCCAAATCATCATTACACGTTATTGGCCTACAAGTAGTTGTTCCGGGTCTGGTTGTTTGTGTATGTGACTTTAAATGTTTATAAACGCACCCACGATACAGGAGAAATTCCTAGAGTGGCGCAAAGTTTAAAAAAAAAAAATTCATACCAATCAAACTATCATGAAACAGATACAGATTAAGTATATAAATAAGAATTTAAAATCACTTGTAGAAGCTATAAACATATTCATAAAGAGAATGCACGATAAGAACCTGATTAGGTGTCGTAAAATTAAATTGACCAACTTTACTGAAGATGCGAAGGTCGAAAACCGACGAAATACAATAACGAAACGGGTTCAGAGATACTTAAAATGAAATACAGTACACGAACTACGAACCATACCTTTCTAAGGTTATAAATTACGATTGGAATGTAAAGCAAATAGGTTTAGGCTCCCTTGGACAAAGTGAGTCCCCTGCAGGTGCAATTTGGACTATGTCGCGAACCGTCTATCTGTGTTATCTATTTTCGAGAAAACTGTTGTTTGGAGAGCCGTAATGCCTGTAATAAAGCTTTGTTCGCCGCGATAGATCGTCCGCTGTTATTTCCTTAAATAAAGACATCGAGATTTGGATCGGAGTAAACTTTGATACAATGTGAAATTGTTATCCGTGGCGTTGTATTATAGAATGTGTTGTCGCCTTTTGAAGACATTTTGGAAAATTATTTGGGATCAGAGGTCCGTTTTAAAAATTATATATTTGATATACTTAAGATCTATAAGAAACTTCCACGATTAAATCAAGGCAAGTGAAGCTGATGATAAGACTTTAAAATTTAAGTTAAAACGTAGTTACTCAACTATTATGATTTCGTTATTACGGCAGTCCCGGCTGTCATTCCTGGATCTTTGAAAGTCGTTACAGATCGTCAGAAGTCTGACAACCAGTCTTACCAAGGGGTATAGTATTAGCCAGTAACTGGGTTGTGGAGGTCAAATAGGCAGTCGTTCCATGTAAAATACTGGTGCTCAGTTGGTTAGACTGGAAGCCGACCCCAACATACCTAGTTGGGAAAAGGCTAGGCAGATGATGATGATGATGGTTACGTTATTAGGTATAGGAGATCATAATTTCGAAAGCAAAAAATAATTTATTGAGATGAGTCTTAATAGCCATAAATGGTTAAATGATTTATTACAAAAACATCTTTCGCATATTACATAATTGGTTTCTTCATCACTTTCGTTTAATTAAGGCATCAAAAGGGAGTGTAATTAAGAATAACATAAAATATTGCATGATAAACGAAATGTGGAATTGAATGAGTACGATGCGAGCGCCCCGCCGCCGTGGCGAAAAAAATAAATGTTATTATAAAGTGATTTTGTAGCATCACGAGGTAATTTGTGCTTGTCGGTCCATTCGGTCGGTAAATCATCACTTTCTCTGTTTGTTTCATAACTGAGATGAAGATAGCCTCGATGTAATTGCTACTGTCAGATGTGGGGTTAGCAAAAGGTTCGTGGGTTAGGCTTAAAGGCATAAGCTACTAAATGTCATGTCCTCAATTACGATGTTCGCGCGGCTTTCCGGATGTGACAACATTACAGGAGGATATACATTCCGTAATTTAAATTAATGTTGATCTAATCTTCCTCAATTAATTTATTGCTTTATAGTTTTGCGGGAAATTTAGAAATGTTTAAAAAGTTGTATCACTGGTTAGTTCTGGCCGATGAGACAGATGAGTTAAGCCTTCGAAAATCTAAAACATCTCAACTTGGAATAATATCCCAACTGCTGTATACAAAATCCTAAATCTTAAAGCATGGCGGTGGAAATGTAATAATCTAAGTTCATATTTCTCGCGTGCAGACTAATAACGTAAGTAATATTTATACATTTGGCCAAGCCACACGTTCAACAGTTGCATTAGAATCTGACGTGTGGGAGATACGGTCAAATAACACAGGCATTCTCACGGACATGACATAAAACAATCAAACTGTTAACTTTTATGAAACTGAAGCACTTACTTCCGACAAACTATATTAGGCAATGCAAACATTTATAAAGATACCGACAGGATATGCTTTTTTCTCATAGCTCAAGGTGTTACAATTACTTACAGTGCAATGAATTGACACATTGTATTCATCTTTCTTTATTTAAATTTAAGCGAACACTTAACACAAAAACAACTTAATAAAAAAATTAAAATATCTTAGGTACATATCATATAAAAAAAGGGGGAAAGAATCATAGCGTAGGGCATCAAAAAAATTGTCCGACAGATTATATCGATAGCGTGGATGTTGCTCCGTTGTACGGTGATGCTGATTCTTTGGCCAAAAATAAGCCAACCCTCTAGTCACGTGAAGATTCGACCAACCGGTTGGCGGTATCTCAAAAACCCAAGTGGACACTTGGACCTCATGGCCGTTTGGGGTTGAAACCCCAATCGGCACGAACATATAACTCCCAATAAAGTTGGAATATTTTCGCCGTATAGGTATATATTTTTTTCATCTATTTGAAGATGTTCAAGATTTTCACAGAATATACTTAGTCATTACTACTGTAGCGGTATTTACAACGTCACATGCGAACAATGCGTCATACTGACATCACGCAAATCCTACTTCTCGCAAGCAGAGTTTACCGCGAAATTAGCATATATACAAACTTCCCAACATCAATCGTTGGGCAGTTGCCCGCCAGACACAACACCCGTCTGGTCGGAGGATCCTCCGTTTTCTATGGAGGATGAGTGAACTTGTTCCTCATACCTGTATACTACAATATTGCGAACTCGATCATTCATCCATATGACGACACGGTTGGCGCAGTGGCTGAGCGATCGACAGTTGCGCTGCGTGTCGCGGGTTCAATTCCCGCACGGAACAAATATTTAGGTAGTTGTTCCGGGTCTGGCTGTTTGTGTATGTGAGTTTAAATGTTTGTAAACGCACCCACGATACAGGAGTAATTCCTAGTGTGGGGCAAAGTTTAAAAAAAAAAAAACAAATATAATATTAAGTACCTATGTCTCTTCCTTCCTTTAGTACTATTTACTAATTTACCAACAAAGAGGACATGACCTGTAAAACCCACGTTGAACTTTTTTATTTTTTATTTCTATGCCTATTCAGTACTTGACCTTTCTCTATTTTCTTTACCATACCGTATTCTTTCACCTCGTCAAGCCCGCTCTGCTCCGCTCATCCATCCGCTGTGGCATGCCGCGAAGTTGTATTGGATCTTTACATGCACGACAACACTAGCATACACATATTTTGCTCTGTCACCTAGACCACCCTTATTGAGATCTAAAGTCATCTTCACAGATAAGATACACATCTTGCAAGCTAGTTCTTAACCTGGAATCCTATTTGTATTAAATGTAAGCTGATGTTCATACAAAGGCAAGTAATTGCTTATCGTCCTGTTGCCTGTAAGATTAATCATCTGTCATCCTTAGATTGGATAGTCATTGAATTCATTTGTGTTGGCACATTTCGTAAAACATACCTTCATTGATCTAGATGAACTTGTAGAATTTAATGCCTGGGTGGTTTAGCACTAATTTCTGGGTTGGCTAATATTTGATATTATATTAGACTGGTTATGGTTTGGTTATTAGTTTACGATCACTGACATAATAATATGGTTTAAAGGCTATCTATACTTATAATAAATCTGTAGAAGTGAAAATTCTGTACATTGAAAATATCAAAAAAATAATTTACAGGGGGTGTTACTAGACCGACACCGAACCCAAAAATGTGATTAAAAATTTTTTTGTCTGTCTGTCTGTCTGTCGGTCTGTCTGTCTGTCTGTCTGTCTGTTTGTTCAGGCATCACGCAAAAACTACCGGTTCGATTACGATGAAACTTGGTATAATTATTCTTTAATATCCTGGGCACCACACTGGGTACTTTTTATCCCGGAAAAGTATATACAATAAAAAACAAACTTAATTTTGCGGTTCGATCCCTATACCCGATTACCACTGTCTGTACAGTACCAACCGCAAATACTAAGTTTGTCGTAGGTTGGGTCACCCGCAGTGGAGTTCATTTTTATTCCTTTTAGTTTTTAGAGTTATTTAGGTTTATTTTTATATGAGTCGTAGGTATAGATTTTAATTTTAAAGTATAGGTAGTAGGTATATTTGATAGTGTACGTAGTGACCGTAGGTTATTTTATAATACTGTTAGGTAGGATTAGTCATTCGTATAGATATTAGTTTTTAGGGATTTTGCTTATTTATTGAGTTTAGATTAGTTATCATCAGAAATAGGTTTATTTAGGTAGGTATTTAATTTTCTGTTATTGAGTTTTTTTTAAATTAGGTAGGTACTTAGGTAATGATATCATATAGGTACCCTCTTAATCACCACTAATGAGACACAATTGGTTTTCTACTGTAATTAGCCACAAAGGGCCCGCGAGATAGATGGCATTCTGGGGAAGCACATACATTTTATCCTGTTAGCACGTTCCCGTGGGATAATTTCCGACATCCACGCGGGCGAAGCCGCGGGCAGAAGCTAGTTAAAAATAAAACAAAAATGGCTTATTGGACATCCAATTCAATTCGTCCGTCGAGGTATACCTATTGAATATAATTATGAAATGGTAAATCTAAGCTAAATTTGCAATAAGATGGTTAGATCTGGTTTCGTTTGAGTGACGCGATTGGTGGCCGAACTCGTACTAATTAGTAATAGTTGCGATACATATATTATGTATTTATGAAAGTGAACTGTTCGGTTGCAAATTTTGTACCAAACAGTAGTAAATACTAGAATAGTCCATGATGATAATCATGATACAAATGATTAAGGCAAGCGCGGGTGCCAAATAAGAGGTCCTGCAGTGGTATTCTGTAAAAAATCTCACCGTGAGAACTTAGGTGAAGTGAGTTTAAAGTAAGCTATCATTCCACCTGCCACTAGTGATCGCTAGGGGATGGACACTATTGACAGCTCTAACTCTCTCTCTGAGATTTTAGACTAGAGACAGAATAGACCGGCTGAATTCGATCCTTGCGAGGGAAATATTAGAATACTCGAATATTTACAGTATAGCATCGTGGACTTTGTTATCAAACTACCGCATTATCGATAGAATATTTCTCACGTAACCTGCGGTAGAAAATCGTTCAAGTTTACCTAATATTACGTAAATATTTTTTTTTTTGCAATATGGTGTGAATCCTCCTTTTAACCAATTATAATCAACACAGTCAACATTACACGAAGCACTAATGACCGTATCTGATTTTCCCCTACGTTATAATTATGTAAACCGGAAACAAAATCTGACTGCTAGTTACTGCAACTGTTTTAAATACTAAGCAACCTAATCTAATATAGCGATATATTCGCCAAAAATGTAAACAAATATGAGTTTATGGAAAAATTACTTTGATTCCTACACAACAAAGTTCAGTTTACGATACATCTTCAAACATTTTTATAACTTTTTCAATAGTGCTAGTCACTCTGAAATCAACTTAATTACCATTAAAATAAAGTTTATATTTGTTTAACTTAATATAACATCATTTGAAACATAAATAAAATTTGAATATACATAGATACAGTTTTTGGCAATTAACTCTCATAGAAAGAGAAGTGTTTCTGAATATTTGGCAATTTACATGGAAATAGTCGAAAAATAATATATTAGAAAGGCACTAATCTAGACGATTTATTATGGTATTAGAATAAGTCTAGACAAAAAAAAAAACAGGATATTTTCTCGCCAGAATCTAATTTTAATTTTGAAGTATTCTGTCTTTATTCATACCTTGTTTTTAGGTCTGAGTTCTAAGTGGTTGTTACATAGGAAACATTGTTTAGGAGATATTAATCATATGCATAGCGGTATATATGCTTAAGTAAATTGATGTGACAAAATTGATTTCAATAAATCATTATACCTACTTAAAAATGATTATTTATAATTATGTAGTCGTCTTAAAAATATAATTTTGCCATTCATGAATTTTACAGGTTTTTTAAGGGCCCTTTGTTTTACTGGGTATAGCCTGATACTAGTACCTATGTCCCAAGGGCATATTACCGTATGTCGATGGAAATACATATTTATCTGATGATAGGTACTGTACTAATACTGGTATTCAGCTGCATCCGGTTAGACTGGAAGCCAACCCCAACATAGTTGGAAAAGGCTAGATCTATTGACATCTGATGATAGGTGAGGGTTCACAATATGCCATTTCCAAACATATAAAAAAGCCAGTTATAATAGAATCAGTCTTTCGTAATTAAAGATACATTATGTTATGAAAAAATATCACCGAATGACAAAACCATATAAATAAATCTCGTGCAAAAGGTGATATATGGATAAAATAAAAAATCCTTTTCTCAGATTAATTATTATCGAAACTAAGAAATTACGCAGACTTTTACAGTTAACCTAGTTTATAATAACGACAGAACGGCTAACTGGGATGCATAAAAAATAACTTTTATGAGTCAACTGTTATTTTTTGTATTGTCTTTGAGTATCAATTTAGTTTTAGGCTAGGTTTTCGAGACGGATTCGCAAAACGTTTAACCGTTGTATCATAAAAACAAAGAGATGTTGAGGATATAAAACAAGATAGTGATATTGGCATATTTATCTTACCATTTATGCACATATATAAACAGACAATGAAAAACAGAACAGAAAAAATAGGTACAAAGGTGATGCTGCATACTACATATACATAATTTAAAAGAGTGTCCATTGGAGTTTGTTGCCCATACTTCTCCAGTGCGATTACTACTGTGCTTTGGAATGGATAACTAGCGTCATATTTCCGATTGACCGACTCTTTGAAAATTCTCTCTCATTCTCATAAGCTCTCTACTCTCTACTCATTAGCATAAGCATCATCAGCCTATAATGTTTCCACTGCAGGGAGACAGGTCTCCTCTACGTGAGAGGGAGTGGGCCGTTATCCACCACGCGGGCCCAGTGCAGGTTAATAGATGTCACATGTCTTCGAATGTTTGGTTCTTACACTTGCCAGTTTCCTCACGGTGTTTTCCTTCACCGTTGTGAGAGTGGAAATAATTCATTGATAACAAATAATTCGTCTTCTTTTTTTCGTGTCAATAACCTACCTATGTTGACTTGAAAAGAAAAAGAACAACTAATGGTCCTGATCCACGGTCTCACCACCTCTATAAAACTTCAGATAATTTATCTAGAAAGTAATCTATACCGATTCTGTTCTATTTTCATCCGACTGCGAAGAAAAACTGGAAGGCTACGTTTTTATCAGATGCCTGTCCGACCATAATAGTCTACCAAATTGGTTGTTATTATGTATAAACTTATAACAGCAATTCACTTTGTTTCAAAAATAACTGCTCTTGTTCAGATATTTATTTATAAGTATAGTATACAGCGTAATGCTTTAATGAAGACATTAATTTAACACACGTATATGGTTTCGCGTTTTGGTTTTGAGAACATATTTTAATTTCATTAAAGTTATTAGTTACAATTTTCTAAAATAGCATCTCGGAGTAACGTGCTTAAAGGACTGTAGCGCAGGGGTCATTTGCCGGGGTCACGAGTCATAACATCGCATCAATGAAATCAAAACGAGTAACATGCAAAGAGTAGGCGAATTGAAGGAAAGAGAGAGAGCCATATGTCGGCGAGCGGCGCAGGCGGTAATTTTCAAACTACGAATTTTTCATGTTGTTATCATTTTTATGATTAGTGGCCACTAGTTCTTCCCGTGTGTTAAATTAATGTCGCTATTGTAGCGGCATGTTGTATTTAATCATTTAACTACACCCATATATAAATAGACAAGAAGAAAAGAACAAGAAAATACGCGTAGGTTGCTCAAGGAATAGCATATCGGTCTATAGATATTGGTTTGTCAGCGTGGCATTCTTATAGCCTGCTACATATATAGACGAATTTGGAAATACACTGCTCGCAACGCATACGGAGGCATGGTCTGGATAACAGTGATGAAAAGTACCTTTTTACCGTTTTTACATAAGAGTTTAATATTTTACACCATTCATGGCGGCCGTCCGTGAGAACTTAGTACTATTTTTTGTCAAACATCATGCAGCAAAATAATTATGACAAAAAATTACTCGTAACAGCTGCTTTCCGATAATTGATAAACAATGGCTTTATAAATTGCGCTAACGGTACCAGATTTTTTACCAAAACCATGTTACTACAAAATGTTTTGCGACAATAATTTTTAAAACATGAAGTTTCTCATTTGAAGTCAACGTAATAATTGATGGCAACAATACAATGTAAAAGTGACTGTTACTTGGCAGACAATGTATGGCAAAGTTCAACTGACACGCGAACGGGTCCCACACGACTGTATTTTTTTTTCTACCTTTAATTTTAAGGAAAATGTAAGTCTTAGGTGGTGGGCAGACCCGAGTCAAGACTGTCTTTTGACAGAATTACGAAAAAAAAAACTGCAGTGCATGATTCTTTTAAAACTGTTTTTTCTTGACGCACTGTCTAAGGCTGTTCGCAAACCTGACGCAAGAAGACTGCTTTAAGACAGAATATCGCTTTATGAAAAAAATTGCGCGTGAAGAACAAGTGATAGAATCTTAAACTTCTTAAAAAATGAAGAATAAGAGAGTTTTTTTTTTTGGCCCGCGCGTTGTATTCCTGCCGACTCCCTCTCACAGAGAAGAGGCCTGTGTGCCAGCAGTGGGAACATCATAGGCTGAATACGCTATACGAGAGATTTGGTTTGAGAGAGAGTTACCTATATTTCTTTTCTACCATGTAAAGAAAAAAAAGAAGTGTCATGTAAAGAAGAAAGAAATGTGCCTTACGTGATGCGTCCTTAAAATTTAACTCTCAATTCTCATATACTTATCAATAACCGAATCGCCGCCGCGAAGTTTCACTTTAAAAAAGATGAATACAAATCAGGTTCATTGTTTTTTTTTTTAGACAAAATTGTTTACATTTGCAGCCTATATTGTTCCCACTGCTGGGACACAGGCCTCCTCTCTGTGAGATGGAGTGGGCGGTAATCCACCACGCAGGCCCAGTGCGGGTTGGTAGATGTCAAAATGTCTTCGAATTTTTGGTTCTAGGACATGCCAGTTTCCTAACGATGTTTTCCTTCATCGACAAAACTGTTTAGGTAACATAAAACAAAAATGTTTGGACTCTGGTGTGCGCACTGTCTTAAAGACTCATTGTTAGTTAAACTGAGTCATTTCTCAGCTCATTTACATGTGACCTGTTCGATTGTGTACTACATAGTTGCTTGTTTTCAGATTTCGTGCTTAAAGGTGAGATTGAATTGTTATTTTACTTTCATTGCTAATTAGTGCTATTAATTATTGATTCTTCTGCATTTCGCGTCATGATTATGGCGTTTCTAAATGGACTTTTTCACGATTATTAGGAGATAATAGTCAACACTTCAATTAAAACTTCTATTAGAAAAGTAGATTGATTCAATGATTTTGCGAACCATTTTCGAATGTAGAGTATCGACGCGGGTGCCTGAAATAGGTATAAAACTTTACAATTCTACTCTTTGTATGTTTGGTACAGCCGGTCGATTCTGTAAAAATCTCAC
Source organism: Apamea sordens (assembly GCA_945859715.1). Classification (NCBI taxonomy): domain Eukaryota; kingdom Metazoa; phylum Arthropoda; class Insecta; order Lepidoptera; family Noctuidae; genus Apamea; species Apamea sordens. Next base: position 9,224,422 of record OX244002.1, read on the forward strand.
CGTGAAAACTCAAGTGAAGTGAGCTTGATGTGACTTGTCAGTAGTGTCAATCCCTAGCATTATTTGGAATGACAGCTCACTCCACGCTCACTTCACCTAACTTTTCACGGTGAGATGGTTACAGAATCGCACTGCTGTTTACCTTATTAAAATGAATTCAAAAGGAAAAGCTCGCCGCCTGTTACGTGGGATTTAACATAACTGGCGAAATGTGGGTGTACTACAATACATCTCTGCCTAACCGTTCGGGGAATACTTGCGTGATGTTACGATTGTGCTTTGTTAACAACAACAAAAAAAAAAACAGGTAAAATGATATTATCCTAACATTTTTTTGTAATTTTCATCGTCATGACAGAGCTATCTATGAGTTACTTTCGCTAAATATATATACAATCGCATTGATTCATTACAAGTTGCTCGAGCAGCTTCAGTACTCATTTCCACTTCCTCACTACAAAGATTACCGAAATAATCGTTTAAAATGTTTAAGTTACGATTGTGTGAACTTAGTTTAAAGATGTGTCGAATAGCGGTCAGGAGTTTAAATCCAAACAAAGGGTCAATTAAACCAGTAGGTCAAATGTTTGTCACAAATAACTATAGTAAATAGTTAAAACAATTTGGTGATTGTTATCATTCTCACGGTGGATGGATATGTAACACGTTTTTCTCTTATTTTGGTAGTTTTTGGTGTAAGTAGGCCGTTGCCTGGCTTTTTTTAATAGGAAGAAAGTAATTTGATGATGTTAATTTGGTCTTATCGCTTGGTTATATTTACGGCTGGTTTTGCTGTTTTTCATTTGCTACAAAAAACAATATACACAAACCTACACACACACCACATACACACACCCTACGCACAAGCACACATACAACAACCCAAAACACACCCACTTATACATAAAGCATGCGTTTTTACTCTTTTTCTTACTTTTATTTAATCTTGTATATACCATACAGTAATAGGACACAGTCCACTTGAGATTAGTTTTTGTTGATCAGGTAAACCCCGACCGTAAACTACCTCCTAAAATACAGGTATACCCTAGCTTCGGAGGTAGAGTACTTTGTTTTCTCTTACTATCCGGTCAAACAAAAAAGGGAGGGCATAAATATGGAATTGAGGGAAATGAGTTGAGGTGCAGTTTGCCACTGACGTTCGTATGTCACTGCAACGATCCAGCGCTATCAGCGTCTGGTACAGTTGTACCAGACGCTGATAGCGCTGGATCGTTGGAAGTCCAGCTAAGCACGTGTCACGTGCTTAGCTGGACTTCCATTTGATGCAACCTTGAGACGCACACCGCACTTTTTACATTCGCTATTTTGATTTAAAGTATAACATGATATCACTTACGATCTTTAAGTAAATTTTCATTTTTTACTTTTTGTGTGTTGGCACCTTGTTTTTATATATTAATGTAATTTGTTATCATTTAATTGTGCTGTTGGGTGCTGTGCAATGTCTTTTGTGGGCACTGAATAAATGGTTTATCTATATATATCAGTTTAAACCATCTCGGTAATTATGTTTTATCTTAATTAGACAGTTCTAATTATGTTTAATCTCTTTCTAGTTTATTGTAATGCTGTTTGTAATACAGTTGTTTCTCTGCGGAATCGGGTTCAAAAGTTCGGACCGATATGCACGAAGTTGCGTGGGAGAATATCTAAAAAAAATACTAAAACTAATGTATTTAACTTTTTATGCCTTTATGCACTTTCCATTAAGCCATAACTTATACCAATAAATACAACAGTGGTTTACATCGCCATACTTTGTTTAATTCTCACTTTTTTTTTAAATCGAGATCTTGTTTTATTGGTCGAATGATTATCCCTATTTAACGGTAACGCAGGGGGGATCTTATCTTCATAACTATTAGCATAATAAATAAATAAAAAAAAGGTTTGTGTCAGAAACTTTTACAACTTTTACAGTAAATCTTACATAGGGACCTCCTTTTAAGTAAAAGATATACCTGTGCTATTGAATGAGAAAATAGAATTTAAACAATAAAAAATTAAGTAAAATCTAAAATTAAACAAGATAAATATATTTTAATGACTAATAAGAAAACTTTGTTAGTGCTTACGAGCTCGTACCATTAGAAGTTACGCATATTTTAACATTTTTAACTATGAAATAGTAACGCTTTGAAGAAAAGTAATTAGAGCTTACAATGAAACAAGATAGGTAGGTACTCGTACTATAATAATTATGTTTGATAACAAACAACTTGATAAATAATTGCTTTGATACATGTTAATTACACGAAGCACAATACGTTAACTGTGATGTGTCAATTGTTATTTATAAGAATAATGCTAGTTTTTCATTGAAAAGTTATTTTACTGCTTCCCTGTACACGATTTAGATAAATTACTACGTCTTTACACATTATACTTCCGACTAAACTAGCACTGACTGTTCTAAACAAAAATACTAATTAAATATTTGACACCTTATTTTAGACTAGCTTGAACGTTCGAATGGAAGCCGCACTAAATTATAGCCTGCGATACAAATAGGTTATCTTCAGCAGACAACCTTTACAGTACCTACCTAATAAAAATTATTACTTCTGTTTTTTCAACGTTTTTCTTTTAGCATCGATCTACTAGAATATTTACACATTGATAAGAACAAGTCATGCGGAAAAGAACGAAGAACATTGAGCAGAGACGCCTGAACGGCTGTAACCAAAAAAGTCCCTTGTAAACCTAAATGATGTGTAAAAGGTATGCGTGTTATTTACCAGAAGGGGAATGGACGACGATGACCGTGTATGAACGTCAATTTGCAATGGAAAATTATGATAATTATGATGGTTAAGAATACACTTTTAATTCTGGCAATTTGTGTGAAAAGCTGAAAGCTATTAGGGAGAACATGTGTCTTCAGATATAGAAAAAAAAAACGAAAGAAGAAAAAACCGTTTATTTGCGGTAAATAAGGCGCAGCGAAAGAACGCAAACATAAAAAAAAGAACAAAACCTGGAGAATCTACCTATCGATTTGCGTGGATGTGACGCATATTTTCCCCTATTGAAATAGATTGAAACAACACTAAACAATTATTTAACACGGTATATTAAAAGTGAGGAGCACACCATTGACAATACATAATATATCGGAGAGTGACAGATGAACAAGGAGCCCGTACATTCTATTCTAAACTAGCGGACCCCGGCAGACGTCCTCCTGCCCGAAAAAGCAGCGCCACCTACCGGGTCCAATTGTATATACCTGTATACCATACCTTGTCCTGACAATAACAAATACAAAAAAAAAAAGAATTATCCAATTTGGTGCAGTCGATCGGCAGTGCGCGAATATACATTTCGGTGATTCAATTTTTTTTTATAATTATAGATAAGGCGGCTATGTGTCTGGTTGCATCAATTATGCGTCTAAGAAAAATATGCGTCACATTCACGCAAGACGATAGATAGATTCCCCAGGTTGACATATTATATTAGAACATTAACTAAGCTTAGATTTAAATACATATAAGGGGTAACACGGGTATACCTGAACGAATGAACTAAGGCCCGTCTGATCCAATGGTGCCACAGGCTGCGAAGGTATAAAAGTGTACATCATCATTTTTCTACCATACTTCTCTATTAGCCGCCATCTCGATAGTCACCCCCTTTCTAACCATATCGTCATTCACACAGTCCATCCATCATTTCTTTGGTCTACCCCTACTCTTAAGTATTTTAGTCAATAGAATGTTAAATTGGTTCACATTTCTTTGTCAGTCTGTGCTTTCCTTTCATATCTCTCCTACATAGAACTCCTACGCAGAACACACGGTTAAATTAATAGCTTATTAATACAGTTATTTAAATAATGTGTATTAGACTATATTTTATTGAGTCCAAATAAATGTTATTATTATTTAAATAATGGTAGGGCCCATCAATTTTATTCGACCATAAGTTTCTTTATTCTTGTGTTTATATATTCTTTAAAAAATTGTCCAAATCTAAGTTTTCAAAGTCGTACGATTTAGGGAAAGCCCACAGTCATTGTGGGTTAGGCTGCACACGAATATACGAAAATCAACGGCTCTGAAGATCATTTTATTTTGGCCCTTTTTTGAAATCTGAAGTGGTCTCCTGACCACGGGGCTCCTACCTGAAACGTTTCAAAATATATTTTCGGTGTTGTCTCATCATACCGCACCTACTCAGCTATCAACTTATCGCCCTGCATATGCTTGCTCAAAATCGAGTTGAATGGCAACAATGGCGATTTTATTATATTTGTTGGTATATTGGCGTGGCTAGCTGACATGGCAAATAATTTAATATTATGTTGTGGTCGTATAATGTTAATTACTGAACAAAGGTCCTAGTATTGTACACAATCAAGTATTTTCTAACTGAACAGACAGCTGTGCTGGTGGGGAGTTTGTTGCGCCACTTCTTCTTCCCAACGATAGCACTAGGAAGTGGTGAAGGGCGGGTGATTTTAGGGGACTGGTTTTTGTAATTTTTACGTTCGAAAAGTGCTAATTCTCAGCTTAATTTGAATAAATGACCCTCTCAAAGGACATTGCCAAATCTAATTAATACAAATATCTGCTTAGTGATTTAAATGTCATTACCTCCTACTCATGTAAGTGGGTGTATAACTTTTATCTTAACGTTCAACTCAATAAAAACATATGTAAATGAGTATCCACTGTCTCTTTCTTCATTATTATATATTATAAAAAAGCTTGTTAAAACCATGTTACCTACAAGATATCTTTAACGTCTACCAACATTTTTGCAAAAGTAGTTCCGATTCTAACATTTTATCTAAGTACTTAGTTGAAATTTAATCCGTTACCAACAGAGTGTTAAACTCTGTTGGTAACGGATTAAATTTCAACGACGATAAAACGAATAATGATCATCGGATTATTCTGGATTTTCGTATGTAAATTAATTGGGTAAACGTACAGATTTATAATTTAACTAGCTGCGCCCCGCGGTTTCACCCGCATAAGTTTCGATCCCGTAGGAATCTCGGGATAAAAAGTATCCTATATGTTAATTTTGGTTATAAACCATCACTGTGTGCCAAATTTCATCCAAATCCTTTCAGGAGTTTTTGCGTGAAAGAGTAATAAGCGTCTATCCATCCATCCATCCATACAAACTTTCACGTTTATAATACAGTAGGATAGGCTGGCTGGCTGGCTGTGTTTAGCTGGTATTCCCCCCGTATTCACTCGTTCAGTATTTCTTTACTTCTCGTACGTTTTTGACAAAAGAGTGAAAGTGTATACGCGAGACTAATATTGTCGGAGATAGTTAGAGTTCTTTCAAGCAGCGGCATTCCATTTTTGCATTAACTATTTAGTTTGTCTGGACATCATCTGTTACCTGTTAATTTGAATTAATAGAAAGTTGATAATTTCAAGTGGGTTTTAATTGAAAAAATATAGTTTTTAACTTCAGACTCAGACTTGATATCTTTAATCTATCAGTCTTTTGCGAGATAGTTTATAGTGTTATATTATAGCAGGTTTATACTTAGTATTCCTAAAAAGGCTGAATGGATAGATGGATTGATTGATGATTACCGCTAATGATGGCACCTCTTCTCATTTATTTTCAGATTAGAATATCGATTTAAAGCTGGCTATATTTTCATACTTATCTCAAATCAATTCTAGATAGATTTAAATCGCGATTTAGGAATAAATATTTTTTTGCAAAACAGGCTAAAGGTCAAAGTCAAATCATTTATTTCAAATAGGCACATAAAGGCGCTTTTGAACGTCAAAATTTACAAAAAATAGAACTGATTTTAGTTGCCCCCTATAAAAGGTAGTTTCGTATGGAGAAAAATGGGCAAGAAACTCCACCGTTACTCTTTTATTGCAGTATGCGGTAATTGCAATTCTTTAAAACCACTGATTTAACAAACAAACAAACAGCAAACTACCACTTGTATATGTATATCCCACAAACAATCTTTAATTTCCTTAAACAAATCCGACACACTAACCATACATCTACCGATCAGTATCTAGACGCAAATCCAAACGGTGTTTCATTTACAAGCAACACTACAGCCGCCATGTTTTCCCATAGTTAGTCAAACGTTTACCCCTGATTTACCCGACGTTCAACAAAGAATGCTGTTTTGGTATCAACTTCCCTTGCATTGTGTGAATGTGAATATTTCTATCAATTACATTTTATAAGTGCATTTGTAATTTTATGCTTACTAAATGGTAGAGTATTGTGGTTATGTCAAGTGATTGTATCAACGATATGTCGTTGCAAAACCCTTGATAGGTAATTTAAGGCTGATGAGACACAGGTGCATTCTATCTTCCCTCACTCTCACTGTCCGATGGAACGGCAATCCGACACGACCGGAGAAAGATCACGCGCAGGGCAAACGGCTTAACGTTCTTTCTGAGACACGGGAGTATCACATCGCCAACTTCTAAACTCCGGGCTGTTAGTAAGAAATTTCTAATGGAAAGACCCACCGCCGAATGTCCCTGAAGAGTAGTTAACCCACAAGAGTTGGGCTGGAGCTGAGACATAAAAGGATGACCTCATGCCTCAGCTCTAGCCCAGCTCTTATGGTATAGGTACCTATCATTAGGTTAAGGGTTGCGAGTCTGATTGCCCAAGATTAGGTGCACCCGATGTATTTACAACCTGATATACTAACCTGTTTGTAACCTGGTGTACTTGGGTTGGTTGGTTGCTTTTACCATAAACAGGGTTGTTCAGGTTAAATTCTTACGCAATCACACACTACATAAAGGGAATTAGTAACGTAACACATTTATCTGTATTTGGAATGTTGCGCTTTATATTTCACCACTTTTTCCACAAATAATTGTTTCAATATCATTATTCAAATTTAATTGATAAATTATCGACGAAAATTGAGGTTATAAAATTAGCCTCAACTGTCTAGCGAAAAACATTTTTATGTGTATCACTTTGTAAGTGGCACTACAAATTTGCTAGTGGTACGTTTTCTGATCCATTTGTTTACATTTTCATCAGATGCCTACAGAGCGTACCTACCTAGTATCGGCAATCTTTGAAGTTGTTTTTATTTTAATGCATAATAATGACTGTACCTAGTTACTCTGTAAATAAATAAATGCATGCGAATGGAGTTTATGTAAATACATATTATTGAATAAAACATGCAATATAGATATGCGAATACCTTTTTGTGTCTACGCATATTTAACAAGGTCATAAAAGTAAGATTGCGATATTATTACATATTAATTTTATGCTATTAGCAGAAGGCCAATTCCTGTAATTAAAAACGTTCAAAATTTAGTCACAATCTTATCTTAGCGACAATTAATGTCATAAGCTATTCAAAAATGTGAGGAAATTAGAGATGTTTTTGAATGATTGAGACTGAGAACGTTCTTAAAATTACGAGAATTGCCCCTCAGATGTGTGTTTTTATAAAAATAATGAAGTTTCAAGAAGCTGATGACCATTAGAATAACGTTTGAATAAATTAATCCAACTGTTAAAAAAATGTAAGTAATGTAAATTTTCTCTTTCATAGTTAATTATAGCGATTATCAACAGGCCTATATATGGGTGAAGCTTTATTGTCACAATCAGTGATAATAAAGCTTCTTTTTAATATGTTTTAAGAAAAATCTTTATCATAGGTGGTCGCTGCAAAGAATGGGCTCACACACTCTCCAGTAGAGGGTATAAAAGCTAACTGTGGGAAATGGTTGGCAGGCAATAGGGCTCTCCTGTCTGTTAATAACTTGTTAACATTGAATAATTGGCAGGTACAGTAATTACAGAAAGGTCTGTACTTTTTACTGTTTTTAGGGTTTCGAAAAACGGAACCCTTATAAGATCACTTCGTTGTCCGAGATACTGAAGGCTGCAATCTCTTGAAGCAGTGAAAATATCAAAGTTCTAAGTAAACGCAATCAAAAGATACGTTTATGTTCCGTTTATGCCGCATATTTTGACACTCGCAAGGGAATCAAAACCTATAGGGTACTTCCCGTTGACCTAGAATCATGAAATTTTGCAAGAAGCAATGTCATGTAACGCAAGTAAAGGAAAAAATCCGAAAACCGTAAATTTGTACCTACAAACTACGGAACATTCGGTGCGCGAGTCCGACTCGCACTTGACCAGTTTTTTTTTATTACAGAAAGGTCTATAATTTTACTGTTTTTTCATTACCGAACTAAGATTTTTACTGCCCTATACTTTGTTCGTTTCATTTTTATCAATATGACGCATGCAAACACAACTAATGGCTTTTATAAAGCGTTCACCCTAAAAACTAAATCGACTAAACTCATATTTTTTATTACTAGACCAAAATGACAGCTGTTACTAACGCTTAACTGTCATGACAAAAAAGGTCGACCGCAGCTGTTATTTTGGTCTAGCAAATTAAAAGTCAAAGTCTTCTAATCTGATTTTATGACTTTTACGTATTAAAAAATCTCTAATCTTTCAACTTTGATATAATACCGTACCGTACGTATCAATCAATGTATTGTGTGCTGCTGCAATCACTAGTTCCATCTGTCAAAACGGTTAACCTAATGTACAAAAAGCTCTAAAAAAGTACCTACATGTGACTCACATAAATTACAATGATAATAGTATAACTTACCTAAGATTTTTCGGATATAAATACTCACGATTTAAAGAACCTACGCTCTGGCTACATTTCCCACACTTACGGGATCTGCATAAAACATTCTCTGATAATAATCAGCAACATGAATAAATTGCAAAACATATTATTACAAGAGCTCCAAGTTTATTGAAAGGTCCAGAATATTCTTGATGACTACTTACAGAGAAGGGCCTCGTCTATAACCTATTATTCCACAGTTAATGTTGCCTAGACATAAGACTTAGCAAATTGATATAAACTTGTTGTTCCTGATAGGAGCCCTGAGGGAATCGTTGGTTAATCACCGTGGTTGTAGTGAAGTATGCAAGTTTCTTAGCTTCGTAAAGTATTTTATTGGTTATTTCTTTGGTGTTTTGTTATTTTTTCCACTTCTTTATATTATAGGTACCTTACCTGTAATATAAATAAGTGGAAACAATAACAAAACACTCAAATGTTTTCTAAGATCCAAATAAAATCTTCTTAGTAGGTACAGTAGGTTGCTTAGCTTGGGACGAGATGGCGCTGTGTGAAATGTCCAGGGATATTATTATATTATTATTATACAGACGCCAGCACATCAAGCTACTACAATCTGTCAAATTTCTTTAGTAGATTTTTAACTTTATCGTTAAAGCATTAAGGTTCAAGGTTGATTGGAAAAATTTGACAGTTTCGGGTAGCTTGACCTGCTGGCGTCTGTACCTCTTTAGTTATAATTATTTGGATCATCATCTCAACCTCTGCCTAACCTTTTCCCAACTATGTTGGGGTCGGCTTTCAGTCTAACCGGATGCAGCTGAATACCAATATTTTACATTTTTTACGCGACTGACTAGTATTTTATTTGGATATTGGATTTTATTTTTTAAATTGGTGTATCTATTTAAAAATACCGCTATAATCTGTTTATGTCCTGTTGTGACAAGATTGTCGAGTTATGATGACTGATGGACGATAGCTAATGTATAGAGCAGCTGGTTTCAGCCGCCAATTCAAGTTTGGTCCCGTAGCAAAAGTAATAGCACCCGTAGCATAATGATGAGTACGATAAAATTATAAGAGGTTTTCAATTACACTTTATACATATACTAAATTACCTACACATTTCAAAGCACTCGCTTACGGCAGCGTGATGTTAATTCCAAAACATTGTGCATAGATTTTCTCACGCTCTGTTCTTCATGGCAAGTTAGTGTCCAAGTTAAACTGAGAAAGTGCACATAAATCAGTGATTGTCAGGTTTTGGATCCAAATGTTACTAAGGAGCGGATCCTTAACCGGCAGTGCAACCATGACCCACTTTCTATAGGATATAGAATCTCACAGCAAACCTTATTTACAAACCCATAAACATTAAAATAATGTTGTATAATTCATATTATTATTATTCGTGACAGCCACTTACTCGCACTGGGCCCGTGTGGTAGTGTACAGTCACGAGCACCAATATGTCAACACTTGGCAACTTTCAATTTCGATTTTTTCGTGAAATAACGAGCGTGCGCGTTGAAATACGACACATAACATAAACCTAAGGGTTCGAAAATGCTATGGTCGTAACAACATAAAATTTCATTAAAAAATAAAGAAGTAAATCGCTTTTGAATAAAGCCGAGTGTATACATACTTTTGCTCGTGACTGTACAGCCCGTACCTTCTCACAGATTGGAGGTCTGAATCCCAGTAGTGGGAATATTATTCTAATTATGCTTTTGCTTAGATAAGCAAACTCTTTAACTTTATAATTAATATTAAAGAGTTTGTTTGTTTGAACGCGCTAATCTCTAAAACTACCAGTCGGATTTGAAAAATGCTTTTTGCGTTTGATAGCCCATTTCTTGAGAAAGGCTATAAGCTATATAACATCATGCTAAGATCCTTATGAGTCAAGCAAAGAGTAAAAAAGTAAAAAAAGAACGCGATGCGAACTAAGAGCGACAGGGAGGCTCGGGGTAACAAGAAATTTCACGCAGGCAGAAACTTGTATTTCATAATACTATATGGTCAATTCAGTACCTTGTTAGTAAACTAAGGAGATTGTAATATACCTATTATGGCTCGAATAAACGATGTTTTGCTTTCATTGACATTTCGACCATGTTTTATGCTCATTGACCAATAGTGAATGGTATTGATTGAACTCGGCCTTGGTAAATAAATTCCCTACGCGCTCTAGAAGGTGCAATTGTTTCAATAAACGTACGTTTAATATGTTTCGAGGTAATGAGTTCAACGATCTGTGTGTTCATTATGGGGTTTATAAAAATGAGGTGACAGAACTGTTTTGTCGGGCTAAGGCGAGATATGAAAAGCGACACACCTCTAGTCTAGATTTCTATTCCTGGTAGATATCCTTACTGGTATATTTTGCCCTTAACCTATTCCCGCCTTAAAATGTTTTTTTTTTTTTATAAAGCTGACAATGGAGGCTTAAGTTCACGTATTTATGTGAGTAAATATTCTGCAAACAATCGGCATTTGTGCAAGGACAACCTTTTCATTCTTCAAGTAATTTTGGCCACTTTTCTAGAATAATGGCCTATAATAACTTGTTAAAGATTTTAATATATTTTTCTCTTCTTTTACTGTGTACCTACATGTCTTCTCATTCTTCGTAAATCTTTAAACGAACATCGGACCTTTATCAGAACAGATTTCTATCTGTGAATAAGTATAATAGTCAATCTCACTATTCTAAGGCGCTTTCTAGGTCAGCTTAAATGAAAATTAGATGTTTCTAGTAACTGTGTTTAAGGGGAAGCATAAAGCTTTGTTTTCTAGAAAAGCGGTTCCATCATACTATAATGGCCGTCATGAAAATTTCTGCCATTTTCACCAGTATTTGACATTCATCATCTGCTTAGCCTTTTCCCAACTATGTTGGGGTCGGCTTCCAGTCTAACCGGATGCAGCTGAATACCAGTATTTTACATGGAGCGACTGCCTATCTGACCTCCACAACCCAGTGACTGGGTAATACGATACCCCTGGTAAGACTGGTTGTCAGACTTTCGGGCTTCTGACGACCCATAACGACTGTCAAAGATCCACGAATGACAGCCGGGACCAACGGCTTAACGTGCTTTCCGAGGCACGGAGGGGTCTTGGTTTGTGAAAATGGTCACCCATCCACGGACCAACCGCGGCAAGCGTAGCTTAACCTGATCGATCGACCCGTGCGGCTGAGTAGTCAAAAAACACCATTTGGACAGCTGATATTCTGTGACCGTTCACCGTTTTCATAAGAAATCAAAGCTTTATGACTGGTCTAGATTCGTTACGTAAGATTGTATACTTACGTAACTAATAATTGTTAGGAAACAACTTTTATTTTTTGTGTGAAATCCGCTGTTTACGATAGCGGGCAATATAACGTACGCAAAACAATGTACTTCCATAAGCACATTGTTTACACAGGGATCGTGCGAATTTTTAAAGTTAAGTTATAAAATTGGATTTCATAAAAAAATACATAAAAAAAAGTTGGAACCTTCAGTATGTCCGTAAAATGGAGTTGAAGGGCGTGCAATAGGAGAGGCCTATGTCCAGCGGTCCAGTGGACTGCTATAGGCTGATGATGATCTCCGTAAATAAAAAGTTCCCAGGTATGGTCCAGTACAAAAAATATATCATGTCATCATCAAATTTATATATCATGATAACAGCAAGAACAACTGACTCTAGGCTTCGTTTAAGTTATGTTTATTTTACCCCCGTTATAAAAAACTTTTCTGCAAAAATTCATGCTTCTAGACCCAGCAATTTAGGCAGTGCGTTGTCTTTAGTGACTGAATGAATTTAAGATTTTTATTAAGTATATAGACCTCGATACCCTTTGTTAGTGCAGCTGCACTAAGAAAGGGTTTTTGTGAAGACTAACCGCAACGGCTAAGTCCGAAGATCGGTTATCACTCCGTCTTTGTCTATCAAATATTCAGGTCTCATGTTCAAACACTAGTTAGTAATGGTTATGATTGGAAAGGGAACCCTAAAGGAATCGTGATTCATAGACCCTTCGCCACAGGTAGCTTCACTAATATACCTATTTAAAATAACTACATTCACAAACTTGATACAAGGTCTTAGTAAATTATTAAGTTATTCACAACTTTATTACTGGACAAGTCTGCTGTATGCCCAATGAGCAGTAGGCCAAAATAAGGACTATGTGGATCCCTGACACAGCCAGAACCCGTCGCGGCAGACCCCGTAGAAGACGGCGGGACGAGCTGGAGAAAACAAACGACCAGTGGTCCATATTAGCTCTGGATCGAAAGCTGTAAGTCATGTGAAGAGGCCTTTGCCCAGCTGTGGGATGATGCAGGCAACAGTAACAACTTTATTTACTTGTTGGAAGCCACTAGCAAGAAATGAAAAATATAATAAATATACAATTTATTGAACCAATGTTACCTACAATTAAGAGCCACAGTGGCCTAACTGAAAAAAATTGAACTAATTTTTAGGCCACTGTGGCGCTATGACTTTTACAGTTTAGAGCAGAGAGCCACAGTGGCCTAACTGAAAAAAACCGGCCAAGTGCGAGTCGGACTCGCCCATGAAGGGTTCCGTTACGTTACGATTTATGACGTATTAAGAAAAAACTACTCACTAGATCTCGTTCAAACCAATTTTCGGTGGAAGTTTATATGGTAATGTACATCATATATTTTTTTTAGTTTTATCATTCTCTTATTTTAGAAGTTACAGGGGGGGGGACACATTTTACCACTTTGGAAGTGTCTCTCGCGCAAACTATTCAGTTTAGAAAAAAATGATATTAGAAACCTCAATATCATTTTTGAAGACCTATCCATAGATACCCCACACGTATGGGTTTGATGAAAAAAAAATTTTGAGTTTCAGTTCTAAGTATGGGGACCCCCAAAATTTATTGTTTTTTTTCTATTTTTGTGTGAAAATCTTAATGCGGTTCACAGAATACATCTACTTACCAAGTTTCAACAGTATAGCTCTTATAGTTTCGGAAAAAAGCGGCTGTGACATACGGACGGACAGACAGACAGACAGACATGACGAATCCATAAGGGTTCCGTTGCCATTTGGCTACGGAACCCTAAAAATGAACTAATTTTTAGGCCACTGTGGCGCTATGACTTTTACAGTTTAGAGCAGGTTTTTCAAATAAAGTCAGTATTGAAAAAATGACAGTTAGGCCACTGTGGCTCTCATGGCCTCAATTAATACAAAGAAAGATAGAAAGAAAAAAGTTTATTCGGACACAGTTCGTGAAACATAAAATAAAAAATTAATAAAATAAAAAATAATGTTTCAGACAATAATAGTGTGTGCCTCACGGCTGCGCCAAAAAGGTTCATTTCAGCATTAATGCCCGACAGATGCTGTCTGACGCTGGTTTTCTAATGAACCTATAAGGAAAAGTGACAGAGAGTACACACAGTTTAAACATACCTACCTAATGTAATAAATACTTATCTATATCTATCTATACTTATAATAAATCTGTACAAGTGAAAATTCTGTACATTGAAAATATCAAAAAAATAAATGGCAGGGGGTGTTACTAGACCGAAACCGAACCCAAAAATGTGATTAATAAAATTTTTGTCTGTCTGTCTGTCGGTCTGTCTGTCTGTCTATCTGTCTGTTTGTTCAGGCATCACGTAAAAACTACCGGTTCGATTACGTTGAAACTTGGTATAATTATTCTTTAATATCCTGGGCACCACACTGGGTACTTTTTATCCCGGAAAAGTATATACAATAAAAAACAAACTTAATTTTGCGGTTCGATCCCTAGACCCGATTACTGCACCAACCGCAAATAATAAGTTTGTCGTAGGTTAAGTCACCCGCAATGGAGTTCATTTTTATTCCTTTTAGTTTTTAGAGTTATTTAAGTTTATTTTTATATAAGTCGTAGGTATAGATTTTAATTTTAAAGTATAGGTAGTATATTTGATAGTGTACGTAGTGACCGTAGGTTATTTTATAATACTGTTAGGTAGGATTAGTCATTCGTATAGATATTAGTTTTTAGGGATTTTGCTTATTTATTGAGTTTAGATTAGTTGATTAGTTATCATCAGAAATAGCTTTATTTAGGTAGGTAGGTATTTAATTTTCTGTTATTGAGTTTTTTTTTAATTAGGTAGGTACTTAGGTAAAGATATCATATAGGTACCCTCTTAATCACCACTAATGAGACACAATTGGTTTTCTATTGTAATTAGCCACAAAGGGCCCGCGAGATAGATGGCATTCTGGGGAAGCAAATAGGTACATTTTATCCTGTTAGCACGTTCCCGTGGGATAATTTCCGACATCCACGCGGGCGAAGCCGCGGGCAGAAGCTAGTAATATTATAAACGTGAAAATTTGAATGGATGGATGGATGGATGTCTGTTACTCTTTCACGCAAAAACTACTGAACGGATTTGGATGTTTGGCACACACATGGTTTATAACCAGGATTAACATATTTTTTATCCTGATATTCCCACGGGATTGAAACTTATGCGGGTGAAATAGCGGGGCGCAGCTAGTTAGTCTTAAATATGAGACAAATTATAAGCTGTAAATCATAATAATCTGCGCGCAATTCTTTTGCAAAGTGTAATCTTTTAAGGCAATATTTTCTTATTATTTTATAAGCTTTTAATCCTCGGTTTCCGTAACTTGGATTATGACTCTCTAATCGGTAAATCTGCTGTCAACACTTATGGTAGAGGTCGTTGACCCTGTATGGTTGAGTTATGGTTGACATACCATAACATCACGCCTGTAATTCCCGAAATTAACCAGATATCCTACCTACAATACACCTCCATTTTGCCAGTTATGTTTTAGACCCATGGGAGGCGAGGCTTTTGCCATCAATTAGGCACAAATCCAGGCTGAGAAATAACCAACATTTAGCCACTAGCCATGAGAAGTGCAGCAATAAGAGCAGTGGTGGCCCAGTGGTAACGGGTTGTAGGTTGTGGGTTCGAACCCAGTCAGGCTACTTTGTGTAAATAATTTCATCATAATTGGTGGCCTAAAAAGGCCACTTTACTCAATACCTCTAAAAGCTATTCATTTCCTGAATTTCCAGCAAATCATTAGCAATTCCTCTAATTTTCGTATAATTTCATTTCATATTTGGTGTAAACATTGCGGCATGAAAAAAATAAAAACCGTAATTTTATCGGTAAATTTTTTATTATAGTCTTTATTAATCAAATTGGTTTTTTGTTTTTTATTTCTACAGTTTAAATGTTATTTCATTGTGATATGAATTGCACACAGAACATAATTATTATGAATTGTCAGTTGGTGACCATTTTACGATTTTTAATATGATTCATATTGTTATCCTATTATGATTCTGCCAAAGTGGCCTTTTTAGGCCCCCTGCTATCAAAACGGTGAAGGAAAACATCGTGAGGAAACCGACATGTCCTAGAACCACAACTTCGACGATATGTGACATCTACTAACCCGCACTGGGCCCGCGTGGTAAATTACAGCCCACTACCTCTTGAAGAGAGGAGGCTTGTTTACCAGCAGTGGGAACAAAATAGGCTGATTAAAAAGGCTGGCAAAATAGAGATCAAGATCGGAATTCTGTAACTCTATGAAGTTATTAACAAGCGCTTTCAAAGACACATACATATATAACTGGTTATTATTGGTTTAGTTTAATATAATCGACGCTACCCAATTGCAAGATAAAATTCGCGATTTTATTGATTCTAGTATAAATTTTAACAACCATGCAATTAAAACAATACACTAACCACTGTATAATTTGTAAATCAATCTTAAATTTTGTGTAAATAGAAGTAGGTTATTATGTAAAAAGTTTTATTCATATAAAATCCGCTGTTGTTCCGGTGTTAAACGTAACGTGTAGGAAGAACAATATTCTCTTGGTTATATAAATAATGTTCGAGCTAACGACAGTTATCTAACGTACATACGTACGTCACATACACTCTGATTTTGATCATAATAAACATAATAAGGCTGTTAATAAAATTTATATCTTTGGATAGAAATCAAAACAAGTTATTTTACATGATTTCGAAAGTAAACTGTAAAACGTTCTTTTTACATATCATTAGAAAAGCCATTAGCACGCTGTATCTGATTACAAAAGTCTAGCTTTTTTTAATGACATTAGGCTAGATGATACAATCAAGATGAAGACTGCGATAGTACAAACACTATTCTATTTTTCTCTATGGCAATGGTGCCGATGTCGACAATTCCGCCAATGTCAGATGTGATATGAGAAAACGTGTGGAGTAGTACAAACACATTTGGGCGTTATTCCAACAGGGGCCGTCGAGAGATTGCGTTCCTGACCTGTCAGTACGACAACTAGTCTAGTAACTAACTAATAAAGATCAAATTCGTAAAACACGCATTCGTTTGTATGAAACTGACAGGTGTCGCAGAACGCATTCTCTTGTGTCGGCCGGACTGTACAACATGAAATAAAATTTTCCATTAATAAAATTATCTGGGTTGCCAATATCAATAAACCAATAAATTAAGAGAAGCAAATTCGAAAATTCGCAACTTTCCTAAAAGATTGTATAATCATAATTTATATTAATTATACTTGGGCAAACATCAGAAAAAAAATCAAGGCTCGATTTGGAAAGGTTAATGATAACTACGCTCTCTGATTTATAGCGATTCTAAATAACATCGAATTGTAGCGATGGCGGCATTTTATAATTGTTACCTTTGCCTTACACTTTCCAACTAAACTCTGTCTCTCTCTCTGACCATAATGACAGCTGCGTTCTGTTTTTTTGTTAACATTATTTAGTATATAGGTACCCATACATTAGCGGCTAAGAATTGCCATATAACGAGGTAATACCGCAAGTCTCTTGGGTACATTGCCTGTTGACATTTTTCGACGCTATATTATAGTTAAGTTAGGTTATAATTTTGTTATTTTTATTAATTAATTCGATTTTAAATATTAACAGTTCATATTTATAACGGACCAAGCTATTTTATTTACCTACATACAAAACATCATTTACTCTCTCTGGTAGTGATGATAAATAAATAAAATAAATCAGACTTTATCCCTGATAATCGTTTTGAGAGCAGTGGTGGTCCAGTGGTAACGGCCGCGACTTCCGAGTTGTAGGTTCGAACCCAGACAGGCGCTTTACTTTGTGTAAATTATTTCATCACCACTGCTCTCAAAACGGTGAAGGAAAACATCGTGAGGAAATCGGGAAGTCTTAGAACACACATCTGCCAACCCGCACTGGGCCCGCCTGGTGGATTACGGCCCGCTCCCTATCACCGAGAGGAGGCCTGTGTTCCAGCAGTAGGAGCATTATTAGGCTGATTATGTAATCGTTGTAAGAAGTTCAAGATTAAAACCAGTTGGTGTTCGTGCATCTCACGTATTCGTACGTGAGATGCACGAACACCAACTTGCTTGTTCAAACCTATTTTTAGTTTAACATTTTAGGCATTTTAGTGTTACGTACTATATATTTTTAACTCTCAACTTTTATAATTTTTTCTCTTTTGTATTTATATGTAGTCTAATTAATATTGTACAACTTTGCGGAACTGTGTTACCTAGACCAATAACCTTTGCATGGCGATAGTGCGAATTAATTATTTACTGCACCTAGAAGGTATCATAGAACGAGGTTAGCTCTTGTATTACTTGGTTGGTGGTTCCTCGTATGTAATTGATTGATATCTATACAAATAAATAATAATTGAATTTCCCTTTATAATTTTCAATTACAATTTTTTTTGTTTGCAATGTCAAATACTTAATAGTTTTTTTACTAAATGCATATGTAAGTACATGTACGATACCTATAATCAAAAAAAAAATCAGTCCGTCTCTCCGTCTGTTTTTTGTTCCGGCTAATCTCCGAAACGGCTGCATCGATAAATAAATGTATTGATTTTGATGAAATTGGTGTTGGGATACTTTAAACTCTGAGGAGGGATATATGCTAGTTTTTATCCATATACCACGCGGACGAAGCCGCTTGTGGAAGATAGTAATAAAAAACAACATAAGAATGGGTTTCAATACTGTTATGTGACTTTATAATGCAAGTTTTATAAACCAACTTACAGTGATGAAAATATAGTAAGGAAACCTGCAGTTTTATTTTTAAATGCAACACATGCTGTTTTTTCTGGAATATATATTTTTCTCGTAGTTCCTGTAAAGGCTGATTTTAGTGTAGAAAAGCTCGAAAATTGAAAGGGTCTTACCTACTATAAAAACTTAAACACAACAAGTGTTTAAACTTAAGTACTGTGTCTAATGTCAGTATGACGTCAAAGTCCATCATCATCTGCCTAGCCTTTTCCCAACTATGTTGGGGTCGGCTTCCAGTCTAACCGGATGCAGCTGAATACCAGTATTTTACATGGAGCGACTGCCTATCTGACCTCCACAACCCAGTTACTGGGTAATACGATACCCCTTGGTAAGACTGGTTGTCAGACTTTCGGGCTTCTGACTACCCGTAACGACTGTCAAAGATAATAATAATAATATCCCTGGACATTTCACACGAATGACAGCCGGTACCAACGGCTTAACGTGCTTTCCGAGGCACGGAGGGGTCTCGGTATGTAAAGATGGTCACCCATCCACAGACCAACCGTGGCAAGCGTAGCTTAACCTGACCGATCGACCTGTGCGGCTGTTATTATTTAGCCACGGGCCCCTCTTTATGACATCAAAGTCCATAATATAATAATGTCGTGTTTAAAAGGTGTTTAGCCTCTAAACAATTTATAAACACTGTTTTGTGGTAGTAAGGTCTATGTTTGAAAGTCTAAGAACCCAGTAAAGTAATCATAAATTACTAAATAAGTTCATCGCGACCAATATGTCTTCCATCTAAATCGGTTAGTGGGCGCATACTTCACGTTAATGTGAAAAAATTGAATTTAGTGTCAGAAGAAAGTACAATTTGTCACCTTTTAATTTATTAACAAGTTTTTATTTAGTTAGGCATCATTTTCAGCTAAGAAGTGAACGGCCGGTAGAGTACTGTTCACACTTGACTTTGTGACTTGGACACATTTCGGTGTTTTTTTTTTTTTTATTTACAATAAGCTAGACTTATTTATGGTATACAGGGTATAAAGTTTGAAAATAAAAAATATTGACATTATATTCTAACAATAGTGTACTTACTTAATTATAATTTCCCTGTAACATTAAATTTTTGCAAGATATGTTTTATCTTAGCTAAACATGTTTGTGCCACTCTGACCTATGCTTAACACCATTATAGGTATACCATGTTTTACGCAAATAAATTATTTTATTATTATTACTAAATTAGCTAGCGAAACTCTACAGACATGACGGATGTCGGAGTTTCGCTAGCTTATTTAATTTGACCTTGTATATTGTATGTATGTTTGTTAAAACTAAATGAGGTCATTTGTCTAGACTTTAAAAGCTAGCATTTGAGGTCCTTGGGTTGAATCCGAAATTGACGATAGCATTTATTGTTAGTTTTATCTTGCACTACTTATCACAGTCATTCAAAATAATCCCACGCAGTTTCGGAATAAATAAACTAGAATGACCTTATTTAAAATCTTATACTTATATTCCTTATAATATGTACAGACGCCAGCACATCAACCTACTGCAATTTGTCAAATTTCTTTAATAGATTACCTAAGAACCTAATGCTTTAGCGATAAGGTGGAACCTTATCGCTAAAGCATTAGGTTCAAGGTTAATTGGGAAAAATTGACAGTTTCGGGAAGCTTGACGTGCTGGCATCTGTACTTATTTAAAATCCTTAAACCGGAAAAAGAAGTTTCTAGACGATCGAAAACGCCGAAAAAGCTATTGGTCGATGAAAAACCAAATGAATGGAGACCTACCAATTTGCCATAAACGCAAATTAATGGACATGTGCACACACACGGCACAAACCTGAGGGGCAATTCTCGTAATTTTAAGAACGTTCGCAGTCTGATCTCAGTCTCAATCTGTCAAAAAATACTTCTAATTTCCCTACATTTTGACATTTGTTTGTCGCCGAGATGAGACTGCGACTACATTTAGAACGTTTTCAATTACGAGAATTGGCCTTCTGGTCTTTGTTTACGGATTACGGTTCAGCAAAGATTCAAGCTTAAGGTTTGTCAGCGAGCAATGGGGAGCCGCATTCTTGGAATCAGAGAACAGACCGTGTTAAGAGCACAGTGCTGCGCTCTAAAACACAAATCACCGACGTCACCCAAAAAGCAGCGAAGTTTCAGTGAGACTGCGCCGGACACGTTTGCTGTATGTCGAACGAGTCATAGTCCAAATCTACTACCATGTGGGTTCCAGAAAACCTCCGTCGACATCGAGGCAAACCCAGGAGAGGATGGTGAGACAAGCTTGACGCCTCTACAGAGAGAATTGGTACACACTAGCTCAAACCAGAAAGGAGTGGAAAGGATAAAGGGAGGCCTTTGCCTATTTTGTAGGACACAACAAACCAAAATCAAAATTGGTTCATCCATTCGGGAGCTATGATGCCACATACAGACATACACACGCACACACACCCCCACACACAGAGAGACACGTTAAACTTATAACACCCCGTAGTTTTTGCGTCGGGGGTTAAAAACCAAACCGATCATAAAAAGTTTATCCTAATTAACAGTTCTCGCAATACCTAAACTAAACAGCATCCAAAAATAAACAACACAAATGCAAGCTATCAATCAATAATAATAAATAAATCCAGCTTGCGCTACACGAGTAATATAATTTAATTTAGTACGAATAATTTCACGAACATTAAAATGTAATCCGGAATTGTAAAGATTTTATTAATTTGCTAATTGAATCAGGTTTGCTATCTATCATTGCTATTAACACACTTGTTGGTTAATAAAAATATATATTACTCGCTTCTGTCTGCGATTACGTCCGCGTGTTTGTTGTGCCCGGGGGCACCAATCGCACCCTGACCCATGTCGCATCGCTTCACCTGCCGGTCGATGATGTAAAAATCAGCTCCACGCTCACTTCACCTAAGTTTTCACGGTGAGATGGTTACAGCAGTGCGATTCTGTAACCACATCACCGTGAAAACTTAGGTGAAGTGAGCGTGGAGTGAGCTGTCATTCCAACTAATGCTAGGGATTGACACTATTGACAGCTCACTTTAAGCTCACTTCACCTAACTTTTCACGGTGAGATTTTTACGGAATCGATCGGCAGAATCGCACTGCTGCACGGGCTATCAATTCATTTTCGCTTACCGTTCTTTCTGATTTTTTTTGTTCTTTTTGCCTTGCTACTTAGGGTCATAGCGTGATTTTAAAAAGCCTGAAGCCTTCTTCAAGTATTGGGCTATCAATTCCATAAAAAAATTGCAAATCCGAATGGTAGTTCCAGAGATTACCCCTACATACAAACTAACAAACAAAGAAACAAATTTTACCTCTTTATAAGTATAGATATCTAGCACTGATTTAGGATAAAAAAGAGCCAGTGCTCGCACACTAGCTATTTATTGATGCTATATATTTTGGCACTGCTCTTGTGGCCATAAATTAATACAGTTAGATGGTAAAGTGTAGTGTTTTCAAATACTTATCTGCGAATGAATGGTGTTTGTTTTCAATGCTGAATAAGAAATGCTTTTACAGTTTGCATTGATAATGTTTTATGACTTTCCTTATCTATATATATAAAATTCAAAGTCGTAGATTAAAAGGCAATGTACTTTTGAAACGTTACACCCGCACGGGTCGATCAGGTTAAGCTACGCTTGCCGCGGTTGGTCTGTGGATAGGTGACCATCTTTACATACCGAGACCCCTCCGTGCCTCGGAAAGCACGTTAAGCCGTTGGTCCCGGCTGTCATTCTTGCATTTTTGGCAGTCGATATGGGTCATCAGACGCCCGAAAATCTGACAACCAGTCTTACCAAGGGGTATCGTATTGCCCAGTAACTGGGTTGTGGAAGTCAGATAGGCAGTTGCTCCATGTAAAACACTGGTATTCAGCTGCATCCGGTTAGACTGGAACCCGAAAAGGGTCGGCAGATGATGACATCATTGTACAGTCAGAAACACCAATATGTCAACACTTGGCAACTTTCAATTGCGATTTTTTCGTGAAATAACGAACGCAACGTTGAAATACGACACATTACATAAACCTATAGGTACGAAAATGCTATGTTTGTAACAATATAAAATTTCATTCAACAATAAAGGAGTAAATCGCTTTTGAATAAAGCCGAGTGTATACATACTTTTGCTCGTGACTGTACTACCACTGATATATTGGTAGAATGTTTGAACAATACTGTATCTGTTAGTGTATGGGACGGGACAACAGGGCATGTGCGAGTAATAATTATCCACTGTTAACTCGTCGTAGCAGAAGTAAATCCGTAAGTCTGTAGGAGTCAGACATACGCCTTCGTCTGCCTCAGATCAGGTATTTTCAAGAGGAATTCTTCATGAAAAAAAAGGGCAAAGATTTATTTTTTCCGGAATGACCCTACAAGGATAAATAGGAAAACTCACCCAAAATATCCGTGGTGCAAAGCAACATGTGAAATTCTACTTACTACAAAAATTAACTACTATTAGTTTTCACTTGTTATTCATTAAAAAGACTCAAATTATAATTACAACAGCTCAATTTGTGCAGTATTTAGTAGTGAGTCTTTATGCAAATGAAATTAATTATCTATCGACTACCTCATGTGCATTCTTGATAATTAAACACACAAGTTATGAATATTAGATAAAATATTCTTTATTTAAATAGATATAGCAGATAAGTTATGTCCTTAGGTGCGTAAAATCAGTCGAGGATCAAGATTTTCTTTGCACTTTTGTGATAGTTAAGTACCTACAGCTAATTATATACGTCATGGCGTTAATTAATGAAGAAAACTATTATTTATTTTAATGACTTAACTTCTAAAGAAATAACACGAATAATTGGAAAGAGTTTTAGCTTTTACACGTGCATAATGTAGGTTCCAGTATATTTTCTTCTTAAAAAATTTGTAGGCCATATTATACATAGAGCAGTAGCCAATTATGCTGATTATGCATATCATACCACACAATATGCCTATAATGTTCCCACTGTTGCGACACAGGCCTCCTCTCTTCGAGAGGGAATGGGCTGTAATCTACCACGCGGGCCCAGTGCGGGCTGGTAGATGTCACATGTCTTCTAATTTCTATCATATCATACCACGTATCGGTTCAATGCAGGAATCGACCCTACAGCAGACTGCTATATGGTCTGCTGTGGACTTTAGTTTTATAGGCCAATCACACCATAGTCGAATGCAGCCGGTCGATTATGTAAAAATCTCACCGTGAAAACTCAAGTGAAGTGAGCTTGATGTGAGTTGTCAGTAGTGTCAATCCCTAGCATTATTTGGAATGACAGCTCACTCCACGCTCACTTTACCTAAGTTTTCACGGTGAGATGGTTACAGAATCGCACTGCTGAACTTCTCGCGCTTCTCGCGTCATGTTTGACGCAAATAAATGAATTTTCTTTCTTTTTCTCCTAAATTTCACCACAACTACTGGTTTTTCACCTGTTGAATCCATTCAGTTTGTCTCAGCCATCTTTTAAGGTCGACGGTTCATTGAGCTCTTTGCGTGCTGATAATTTGTTCTCTTATTAGTAATTCACTATTAAGTATACCTATTATTTATTAAAGCCATGGAGCTACCACGCTATGCAATACGATTAAAAAGTAGAAGTGCGCCGGATGTAACAATTACTATGTCAGGATTTGGTATCTCACCAACATAACTGCGGTTTAACAGTAGGTAGTAATTTAGAGATTAGTGGTCTGCTGTCTGTCGTACTCGTAGTTGAACGAGAGATGAGTACCTAGAGATGGTTGTTTGTTGTCAGCTACTGATACTAGACTATCTTTGAGCATTTTTAAAAAAAATGTATTTATTCGGTAGTAAACATACGTTAAGTATATACATTTAAGTTGGTGCCAACATAAACTCATTAGAGTTTTACCGTGCACCAAAATCATCGACTACATAATTTAGAGAATTAACCACTTTTAAGTAGGTACTTAGGTAAAAAGTAACAACAACAAAACAAAATTACAACGGGTATAAGCGAAATACTATTATCTAATTCGATTTGATTTAGTAATTTATAAATTAAACTAACTTTTGAATAACAATGAATAAACTTTTGATGGATCGTGTTTTTTTTATTTTTTTATTCTATAAAACATTAAGGACACAATCCAAAAAGTTTAATAAATAAAACATTATTACATTACAAAATCATCATCAATCTCCTGCTCCTGCCCTTATCCCAATTTATTTGTGGTCGGCGCAACATATCTTTTTCTTCCATATTCCTCTATTAGTCGTCACCTCGGTAGTCACCCCCTTTCACACTTTCACACAGTCCATCCATCGGTTCTTTGGTCTTCCCCTACTCTTATAGCCATCGACATTCATACCCAAAACTCTCCTCATGACATTTTCCTCATTCCTCCGTATCTCATGTCCATTTTGTTAGTTTTGTTCACATTATCTTAAAATTATGTTAGTCATGCGGAGACAAACAAGTTGGCGATGAAAAGTGTTTACTCACAAAAGTATTTATATTCTTTAATTTAAACACTCAAAAACCATTTCTTCGGAAGTTATCACTTTGCACACCATGGGGTAAAATAGTAACCCACAGCTTTAAAGTAAATATTATTTATTGAAAGCCCCATAGTAGGTACTAAAAACTTTTATTTCCCAAAATAATGTTTACTCACGACGAAACATGCATTTTAAGTCCAAACAAAATAATAATAATTATAATAATATCCCTGGACATTTCACACAGCGCCATCTAGTCCCAAGCTAAGCAACCTAATGCTTGTGTTATGGTAACAAGATGGCTGATAAACTACTTATATACATTTTTTTTTTTTACAAATAGAAATGACAATATTATTATGATATGAAATAAACTATTAAACATACGGCCTGTTTCGATTTAATTATTAAAATATGAAAGGTTAAAGATTGTAAACGATAGGTATGTGTTAATGGCGATAACTTTCGATCTCATTTGCATATCTACTAATTAGCGAATAACTAAATTTAGACAAAGTCTGAAAAGATGATGCTGTACCTATATATTTTTTTGTTTCATTGCTGTTGAATAAACATTTCCACTAGATGACCCTTCCAGTAAAGACTGCATTATTTTTATACCGGTTGCTCTCGGCAATCAGGGCAATTTACAAGTTTGTAAATTTTAAAAGTCCGTGTAAGTATCACAAATATATAAGCAATACAAATTATAACCTTACAAATATGTCAATTGTAGTGACAACTCTACAATCTATACATACATAGCTCTCATGCTTTGTGTTGCGCTTTTAAAAATGCGAAAGAATTCTAGGTTGTCAATTATTATTGTAACTCATACATATTGACGACACGGTTGGCGCAGTGGCTGAGCGGAGATCGACTGCTGCGCTGCGTGTCGTGGGATCGATTCCCGCACGGAACAAATATTTGTATTGCCTACAGGTAGTTGTTCCGGGTCTGGCTGTTTGTGTATGTGAGTTTAAATGTTTGTAAACGCACCCACGATACAGGAGTAATTCCTAGTGTGGGGCAACGTTTTATTTAAAAAAAAGATATTTGTAATTATTATTTCTATGTTACGCAATTTTTTCTACAATTTATCAGTATTGCAGAGTTGTAACAGCTAACGATATTAAGTTTTTTGGAAAGCATCGACCTCTAGGTTGTCTGAAATTGACTGGCAATGACCAATATTATCTTCATTTAATGCGTGAGTGAGTCTGTGTAAATAGATTCACACACATAATAGGTATTTGCCTATACTTTCATAAATCCACGCCCATTACAATAATTAGCAACAAAATACAGTTTTGCATTTCCGAAAACGTTTATCTATTATTACCATACTTCTTGCTTCTATAGACTCTATTTGAATGTGGCAACTTTTTCTACAGTAGCTATTAACATTTGAGGAAACGCTCATGTTGTGAGAAAAACGCACGCTTATCCGGGAAGTGAACAGCGTAGTATGAAGGCGACTCAATCAATGTAACTACTGCATTGTTCTACAAGCGAAGTCGTCAAAACTTCGACGAAGCGACGTAAATTATCAACATTTCCTTGGTGTCGATGTCGGGGTGTAGTGAATTAGATGCGTATGCAAACATGGCGGGTTTCAGTTTTAATTTTGTTTTGTACGCAATGTGGTGTAGGTATTGCTTTTGAGTATGTACTTAAGTACCGCTGATAGAGATGCTAGGGGGGGGGGGGGTTCGTGGCTAAATGATAAAATCAAAATAAAATCAAAAGTCATTTATTCAAATTAGGCTGAGAATCAGCACTTTTCGAACGTCAGAATTACAAAAGACAGTCCCCCAAAAACACCCGCCCTTCACCGATAATAGCCGCACGTTCGTGGATGGGTGACCATCCATTGAGGCGTTACTTGCTTGCAAGCAGCAATTTCAGTGGATAAAGTGATGGAGACAAAAATATCTTACATGAATGTTCATTTTATTGCACAACCCACAGAAACACATTATTCGAACCTCACATATGAGCTCCTGTGAAACATTATCTAAGCCGTATTAAAAACTACCTACTGTGATTAAGAGATGCAAAGGTTACAGTTATATGTGACCCAAAAAGCGGCAACCTGCTGTTCACCATAAGTATGTACTGCTTCTTATAGAAGCTTTAATGTCTACATTAAAGCATGATTAAGAAGCTAGTCCTAATACGGTTGAGAATAGGGTCGCAAGATCACGATGATTCGACAATAGGTGCTAACTAACTATTAACATACCTACAATAAGTACCGTATTGATTTGACCTCTTTGGTCAAGTAGGCCTTTATTATTTGTCTATGGTTAACTGACCATATCTGTGGGTTCTTTTATATAAAAGAATAGTGTGAAAACAGCAAAACAAGAGTTTTTTAGCTCATGACAAGACATTGTAATCAAAGAAACTGATTACAATATAATTATGTGGCCAGTGTCCGTGATGGGAAGAAACGTTTTCCATTCATGCGTCTGCGTACTGTCTATGGAGGTTTACTTATTTGATCGAGTGTTCTTTTTTCTTAGAGGTAGTTTTTTTTTAAATGGCTATGAAATTCCAGGTTTGAATATTCATTCAAGGTTTGATATTGTTAGAAGGAGTTGTAGCATATAGCTGTACAAGGACTTCTTGGCGCGCCGCCGCCATTTTGTTTTTTACTACATAAAAATTGCACAGATGTTTACCAACAGTGCCCCTGTTAAAGTCATTCGAGCGCCAAAAGAGCCTATTTCTATTCTACGAAGCATAGACCTCTTTTTATACAAAGTGACATTTCTAATTACTTTCCTTCACTTTTGACATCACGCGCCGTAAAAAAAATTCTACAATCTGTAATTTCTTCCGTTGCTACCTTGGCCATGGTACGGGAGCTGTAAACACAAGATTGCATTCAAGATGGTCCATATACGCCACACAAATAACCTGGTATTTACGCAAAAAATAAAGCATGAATCTCTCTAATCTCCATTTGACGAACAATAAGCAGAACCTTCCACTTTCATTTACGAAATTTTCTAGAGCAAGATTAAACTGCACCTAATTAACCTTGGAATGTGAATTCGAATCGCCACATAATCGCCTCGCGCGACTGACATAAAAATATATCTAACCCGTTTTGTTATTATTAAAACACTACCGTTTTCTATCTCAGCCATAACAGTAAAGGGAGTAAAAGAAACCTCTCAAATATTTAAATAACCAGTAGCCGACCATTTGCATGTAAATCCATGATAAATGAGAAGGGCATTAATACCCTGGCACATATCTCTTGGATGCTTTCAACATTTCGTTGCCTGTTTCATACAAAATTTTGTATTCGTCAAAAATAATAGTAAGAATCATACATTTGTCAAATTGGAAAATACAATTAATTGGAAATTTTTAACGGACTTCAGAAAAGAAGGAGATGATGTAAATTAATTAAATCTTTAAAGTAACAATGGAACAGAATGGGCCTTTTGAAATCATGGGTGTCGTAGGAGGCAAGTAAGAAATAATACCAAATAGAAAAACAATAGATGGCAGTGTCCACCCATTTTGTTACTTAATAACAGATACTTACGTCAGTCAATGACAATTTCCCTTTTGTCCGTTCGTTGTAAACGATTCTAAACATATTTTGGGGGACGTCTATGGGCGTTTACGTTTTGACGTGATATTATCATTTAAACCAAAAATGCTAATATTGTTACGAAAGAAAAGGAAAAAATAATCGTAGTTTGTATTGTCTTTTAGCAAATTCCTTCCATATCCATATTTATAATAACGTGCATTGTGTTTAACAAAATTCAAATATGAAAATTGACTCTTCACGTGACAAGAGGGCTGGCCTATTTATAGCCCAAAGAATCAGCATTGCCATCCAACGTGTTAATGCTGCCAACATTTTGGGCACTTACTCGTATCCCATTGACAGTGATGCGGACGAATTTTTTGATGCCCAATGAGTTCCTGCTTTTTTAAATATGAAAATAAATAAAAATACAAAAATTCTATCAATAATATTTTGTATGAAGCTGCGTTCTGACACGTCATATCAAGCCACGGATGGTGCAGTTTTTTGCTGCAGTAAGTCATTTGCCTAGTATCGCCTATGGTTGATGAAGCCAAGCTAATGCCTTCATTCCAATCATAGCGACTGGGATTGAAATAATTTTTGTACCTCTATGTTATGAGAAGCGTCAACTCGCAGCTAGGGCGATGAAGGGAAATGCCTTAAAGGTCAGTTGTAATGTCTGTTAGTTATAATGGCATGTTTGCCTTGAACGGTTATAATATCTGTTAGCAACTACAAGTTAAACTGGAAACTAGAACTAGAATACCTGCGCTGTATGAGTTATTGATTCGAGCCTTCGACACAAGGACAAGCACAGGTGATTCTGCTACCGTTGTGCTAAGTCCTGTTTCTAAGTTTACATAAAAACAGGAGGAGGAGGAGGAGTTTTGTCCTGTCAAATTGGCGACATGGCGACTAAAAATACGTCAATTTACGTCAGGCGCTGACTAATTTGACAGGACTAAACTAATATTTATCTTCAGTCCTTTTCTTAATGAAATAGAAAGAAAAAGGTGCACTGAACTTAAATTTAGTTTAGTTTGTGAACAAGGGAATCGGCGCCAATATTTGGTCAACGTTAATATTTTGTTCGTCAATATTTCAAAACTAGATGACGCCGGCATTTCTTAGCTGGCTGATCCCTGAGAAGAAATGCCGAAACAAACTCAGAAGTCATGGTCTCTTTTAGAGTATGACCACTGTACTTACATATGTTTTATTTTTTAAGATAGGAGTTGGACATAGCACTACGCGCCTTTAATAAAAATGTTCTTAAAAGAATATCGTTGGTCGAAAGAAGCTCAACGCGATAGTAAACCGCACAAAATCGTGGGCATATAAAAAGGACAAAGAAAGCCGATCCTAAGTAAATGGGACACGGTCTAGGAGAAAGAAGAGATAAGGAGAATATCGTCAGTTTCAATGCAGCAATTTCAACTGTGTTAAAATCGCTCAACCGCTCTCGAACGGCAATTTTCCTGCTGTCCTAATGTAGACCGTCTGCAAAGGCCCTAAGAGCTACAAATTAGAACGATTTCCAAGCCATAATCCCGATTCAAAAGTGTCAGATATTACATTAATCTCTACACAAGTCTAGCTTAGTCACAACTTAAGGAGTCTTTTCAAAGCAGTACTTACTTGATTATTAAAATGTGTAAAGTTAAATGACTCGATAAGATTATACTTACTGCATGCAAACGCATCGCAATTTCTATTTTATCGTAAAAAGACTTTCTTTGACCCTTCGGCTGAGTAATAGTGACCTTGTCGTGGACTTAGGCCGTATTTTGATCATAAAATTCATCTCATTCGATACTGAAATTGCGAATCGTGAGTGGAAGTTGCAATAACTTTTTAGATAGATTTCCTTCATAGGAGTTATCGGAGGTTTATTTATCTTTATGCCTACCTACTTTGCATGTTTTATTGTGTTCACCGGGTTTATATTTTTCCGCATAAGATTAGACCAATACCTGACTTCCACAAAACAGTGTTTATCAGTTGTTTCGGCTAAACACCTTTTAAACACGACATAATTATATGGACTTTGACATAACACTGCCATTAAACACTCGTTCAACAAGTGTTTAAGTTTTTGTAGTAAGACCCATATTGTTTATTGTTACATACCTAATTCTCAAGTTAAGCAGAAATTGTAAGTATTCAAATAAACTATTTACGTTGCAATACATCACAATATCTATTTTAAAATCGATAGTCGGATACGAGTACCGTGTGCATTGCCCCATCAGGAATCAATCATGACGATCGACGTGTGATGTTGGCATAAGAGTTCCACGCGCCATTCCTTTCAGCACAATATGATATCACTGCTATAAAAGTTATGACAAGAAGTTTTATAGCAGTGACTGTAAATAAAACTAACTAGCACGTGTCAAAAAAAAATATTCTTCGCCTGTCATAATAAAATTATAAAATGGCATCAGCAGTTTTTTTTCACAGACAGTCGTTCAGACAAGCTTTTTCATTTATTTCTCAATTAATACTTTTTAAAAATATTTCTTTAATAGGTCTTCCAAAATACTATTTGATAGCTGGCTGTTATTGCTGAGAAAATGAAAAGATCAGCCCTTTAATTTAAAGGAAAAATCTCCTTTTTTCTTTCATTTGAATGGCATCCGCCTTTTTTTTTGAGGTTATCTGCCAGTCTCAATATTTGTTTAGGTCCTAAAAAATACCTTGTTACTAAATTACGGTCATAAAAAATACATTATTGAGCTCGGCATCACCAAAAATTCAAGCGGTTCGGGTTTTTAAAATCACGTCATTACCTAAATAGGTAATTAACTGTTTACCTTTCAAATACCTATAGGTGGAATCAATTAATGTTACATAACAAAATGTAATTAAATTCGCTCTCGGCCAATCCCCTGCCGTGACCAGTCAATGCCAACGGCTTAGATTCCCGAGTGCCAGGTGTCAAGTGGGCGATATCCCTAAGGCCTTTTATACACACACGTTTTTCTTGCCGTGAAAAACTATGGTTTACACGCCGTGTGTATAGGCACGGTCGTCAATGTTGTATGGATCACTATGGAAGCTTGTTGAAGGACACATTTTTTCTACGGCGCGGTTTATTCGCCGTGTATAGGCACGGTCGTCACTGCTGTATGGATCATTGTAGAAGCTTGTTGACGGACACGTTTTTTCTACGGCGCGGTTTATACGCCGTATAGTAAAGAAACCGTGCGTGTATAAATGGCCTTACAGTAAGTTATCTATAAAGCTAAGTTGTTTAACAGGAATCTACTGTCTAAAAGCTGTTTATATCAATACACCGTTCTATTCATTCATACCAGCAGGCAGCAGGCAGTTGGTGTGATTTGATCTTAACACGAGATTTGCAAATGGAGATCAAACAAGCTTATGTTTACAGATCCTGTAAGTGCAAATAATTATTAACATCAGGGAATTTTATTGATATTTAAAGTGATGGGTAAGTACCTACTATCCCACACTTTCGATGTTGGTGTTGTATTGATGAACACAGTCAAGATATTGCGTCAAAAGACATCGATAGTTTTCGATGTTTGAACGTCAGGTTCCGGTGACCGGACAAATTGGGATCCTTCCTAATAACTCAAATATAGTAGTTCAAGGGTAGTTTGAGGTCTTTGCGCTTCGGTGCATGGTTATCATAAGCGGAACCATCGGCTCCTACTAGAGGAACCTATGTATGAGTGATTTTATTGAAACGAATGACGGTTTTGTTTATTTGTTTATTCTCTTTGGTTGGTCAAAACAACTTAGTTTGATGTAGGTATCCATTATTTCGGTTATGTGACTCACCGTGAAGGTAATAAAATAATACGTCCTCCAATATACAATACCATTACAAAAATCCACGTGACCAGAGGGCTGGCTCGTTCTTTGACCAAAGAATTGACATTGATTCGCCTGGGCACGTTTCCGGATGACAGCGATGCGGACGAGTACTGCGACGCCTAAGTGACCAAAAATGAGACTTTTTTGTGTTTATTTGTATTTTTAGTTAGTTAGTCAATTAATTTAATACCTACTTAGTGCAAATAGTTAGTTGCGTTATATACCTAATATTTTACGAGTAATGTTTATAAAATAATAAACAAGATATTAAGGGCTGATTTTTCCAACGCCAGATAATTTTATCGGAGGAATAATTTTGAATTTTTGACAGTTCTTCCATACAAATACTGTCAGACGTCAATTTTATTCCACGTTTAAAAATTATCTGTCGATTGAAAAATCAGCCCTAAGGATTACTAAAATGGTATTCTTACCTGGCCGCACTGTGCTCGTACCTTCAATGCCAAGATAGGCAACATTAACCACATTAAGAGCACACGCTCGTAGCAGTCGTAACCCATAGCCGTCGAAAACAGAAAGAGTCGCATTAAGCAATTCAGTTGCAGTCAGATAGTGACAAACACGTAATGCCTTGCTCAATATCCCTTTCTATAATGAGACAGATCATTTCAAAATGAACTTCAACATACCTACTTGTTGCATAGAATGTAAATAGGCTCTCAAAGAGCAATCAAATCACTACCTAAAATGTAATGATACAAATAAACTTTAATTTATTACTTGTAATATTTACATAATTCCACTTTTCGTTAGCATAGTTTGTAATAAAGTTCATGTAAATGAGCTTTGCATTTTACGGTTGGATCCTAGAGAAACATTCGTTTATCGTTTAGCAAAGTGATTTTCGATCGGCATATAAATTTTCGATTATCATTTGTTTTTATCAACTGGCTCAATAAAATACTCAGTAAGTAATATTTTCTTTTAGATTGATGCGTGTATTAAAATGGTACCGAGTTCGTCGTACCGAATTATATTATGTACCTACGCATGAATGCGTAAACGACACCGTAGTCTCCTGGCGAATAAACATCGTTTAATTTTGGTCAGTAAATCTGGCAAATCTGTCTGCCTACCACAGGGCAAATGATATCCATGATGGTTTCCGCACGTAAACTGAATAGTCACTCCTTTTACCCAAAAAGATTATTTGATTCTCTTGGCCTTGCGAAACAGTCAGGACACGTTGGAATTTAAGACTTCTCAGATATAGTGTTTTTTATTAAGGTAAATTTTCCTATATTTTAGATTCCTAAACTTTCCTCTGTGGTATCTGCACCGCAAACTAGG
The DNA here is from genome assembly GCA_945859715.1 of Apamea sordens. NCBI lineage: Eukaryota > Metazoa > Arthropoda > Insecta > Lepidoptera > Noctuidae > Apamea > Apamea sordens. Next base: position 9,258,426 of record OX244002.1, read on the forward strand.
TCAAAATTCGGGCACTCGTTACTGTGACATATAACTGTGAGGTAAACTTTTATTCTTAAAAATGTAATTACAAAGATTACAAGAGACAAAACAAATTACATCGTGCTCGTGCAATTGTTTTTTTTTTTGTGTGTTTATGTCCTTTTTTTTATGCGTCATGTTTGCCGCAAATAAATTCATTTTTCTTTCTTTTCTTTCTCATAAAAACTGCACTATAAATTATATGACCGGCTGTAACCGTAGTGATTTATTACCATACGTGTATAACTTACTGTTTAGCTTACCGTTTTAACATGAATATGTTATGGAGCAGCAGCAGAATATTAAGAGTAAACGACATGGATATTTCATATTTGTATCTTACTTGAAATCTGACGTTATGATCCCGGCCAGTGTTCCGTGCCTAGCGGGATCCTGTTAAGTGGACTACGATGTCATATAGACTATATAGACTAGAATATAGCACGAACGGTAATTAAGTAGCAAGTCTAAAAGATGCTATGAAAAACTTTTATAACTTATGTATTCACGTTTTACTTGTTACCAGTACCACAACTAAAACATACCCAAGTCGCACTTAGGTGTGCCTGCCTATAACATTTGAAAAGTTCTCTCCATTTATCCAGGATCCCACCATCAGACCCTGACCTGATGAAAATTGGACCACCCTTTCAAAAAATAAAATATTTTTCCAAAAAAAAAAGATTCCGTCGAACTGAGAACCTCGTCCTTTTTTGAAGTCGGTTAAAAAAGCAAATTAAAACTGTCAAATTACCCTTTATCCTTTTATGGCACGATATTATTATCATGCCTTTAAAATGGCTACAATACATTTGATAAGTTAGAATGAAAACTCTGAAGAAGATCACAATGATCACAAACGCTGATCCAACATCGTGATCGCCGTAGCTTACTCATCAATTTTCAACAACAAAGACCATATCGAATTGTTCATACAACACAAAAAATATATTAAACCAACACAGCTTACGTCACAAACATGATAGGCAGATATTTAAAAGAACTTAATGAAGAATCCTATGAATGAGAATATAAGAATCAATCAAAGTTAAAGAAAAGAAATAGCATGCCTGTCTGTCACCCTGACCTGGCCACGAATATACATACATAGCGTTTTAATGTTACGCGTATTGTGTTCAAATTTTCATGCAAATGTATTACTAAGCAGAAATGTAGGTACAATAACACGAAACTCGACACAGAAACACTGCGACACGGTTACCTACGATCTTAGGATGACTTTATAACAACATCTGTTTTGTATTGTAAGCAAAAAATATATACACAGATATAAGGTATAGACGCCAGCACATCAAGCTACTACAATCTGTCAAATATTTTTAATAGATTTTTAACTTTATCGCTAAAGCGTTAAGGTTCAAGGTTAATTGAGAAAATTTGACAGTTTCGGGTAGCTTGACCTGCTGGCGTCTGTACATCGCGATCGCAATCATTCTATAACGTTTTCACTGGGGCCTAGGCCTTCTCGCTTCGAGAGGCAGTGGGCTGTAATCTACCACGCGGTCCAGTGCGGGTCATGTCACATGTCGAATTTCTAGGACATGTCAGTTTCTTCATGATGTTTTCCTTCATCATTTTGATGCAATTATTTACACAAAGTTAAGTGCCGGGTTTCGAACCCACGACCTACAACTCTTAAATCGAGGCCGTTACCACTGGTCCACAACTGCTCTCAAAGAGGCAGTGTGCAGACTTCTAACTACGCTTTCCAAATTTTATTAAACTGAGTTGCAGGATACTGACCACTCGGCTAAAACGTCTTTGTCACCGTTACTTTAATAAATACAGGAGTCATTTCGCGTCTGCATTCGTCGATGGGATAGGCAGTCGTGTAAACTTTGACTACATCTAAGTACATGTCGTTACATTCTATTCAGTTATACTCGTATGTAGAGTAAAACCCAAAGGTTTTACGCTACATACGAGTATAACTGAATTTTCATTCATTCAGATTTTTAACAGAAAAGTGCTTCTGAGCTCTACTTGCTTACCTAGTAAAAAATTCAAAGTAAGGTTCTTGACAATCTTATACACAGTCGCTAAACAAATTTGAATATTTGAAATGTCTGTTTGTAACGTCAAAATGACAGCTTTTTACTAAAAGCATGTGAAAGTATAAATACTTTCACATGCTTTTAGTAAAAAGCTGTCATTTACACACAAAAATTAAAATAATAATAACAATAATATTAATTTAAAATAATAATAATTTAGAGACAAAAAAAAAAAAAAAAATTTTTGTCTCTGTTTGTTCCACCCAATCTCCGAAACTGCTGGACCGATTTTAATGAAATTTGGTATCGGGATACTTAAGACCCTGGTAAAGGACATAGGCTTAGGCTTTTAACGACATAACACACGGGCGAAGCCGCGGGCGGAAGATAGTTTGGTAAATAAACTTACTTTACTATAAACTTACAAGTAAAATGTAAGTGCAATCATATTATTATTATATCCCCAAAGAAAATTATGTAGAAAACGCCTTCGAGTCCGAAGTTAGAGTTATAATCCTGTACTATCACATAAATCTTGTCAGGTGTCATATTTACACGCTAAGATCATTGAATCAAGACAACTTACATGATTCTGTGGGCAGTGATATATCACCTTTCATTTATTTATTGTGTTGTAAAGAACATCCATACGGCGATAATTTACATGCAAGAATAGTCCCTATTGTAACAATAGTAAAGTGTGGAATAGTATGAGTATATATTAAAGGGTCGGTGAAGGTTCCATAATTCAAGATTAAAATTAAATTTTAACCGGCTGCGACTATTTCTCTAATTTTAATTATTGATGAACCAGTATGCTTTGGAGGAACTGGTAGTTTAAACCATAAGGTGATTATTTGTAGAAGTATGCTTAGGTAATGCCATACCGTTACTTAAGCATACTTCTACAAATGAATTAAAAATATTTAAATACTTGTATTGTTAAGTATTTACTTTTTTGTAAAACAATTATAGTGTGAGGCTTTGAATCCACTAGGGCCGATGCCTGCCAGGGCCGCGTGTTATTCGAAAGAGATACAGTGGCTCCTGGCACAGGCAACTGAAGGAACACAGGTGGGTTTTAGTCAGTAAAAGTCTGACACGCCCTTCTGCTCAGCCCAGAGCGGGAGAGGTCATTTGATGATTTCCCACCCAAAAAAAAAGGCTTTGAATCTTAGTACGGATGAGTTAAGAAACATACGTATAAGCTCGACCCCTGGGTGTCTAGATAAGTCTCCACTCTTAGGCTTAACTATTATCTAATTGAAAATGGGAGGGTAGCAATAGGATGAGAGAGTAAATAGAATATGATATGTACTTTACATCCGACTAATATTTTATACGTGAAAGTTTGTATGGATGGATGTTTGTTACTCTTTCACGCAAAAACTACTGAACGGATTTGGATGAAATTTGGCACACAGATGGTTTATAACCAGGATTAACATAGAGAATACTTTACTATTCCCACGGGATCGAAACTTATTCGGGTGAAACCGCGGGGCGCAGCTAGTCATAACATAACGCCTTGTTTCTCCGAAGGGTTAGGCAGACGTGGTACACCCACATTTCGTCAGTTATGTTTAAGTGCCATGTACCTAATGCAAGAGCCAATGAGGCGAGCTTATTGCCACCAACCCAGCTCAAATCCAGACTTCAGGCTGATACGGAGAAATTCCAAATGGAAAAAACCAATAAACTTTGTAAACCTGGGAATCAAACCCTGCCAGCGCTTGCGACCAACATACCAACGTGGCAGTCTCTCGATGATATTTAGATAAGTACAGTCCACAAAAGAGATAAGTATGCAGGGCCGTCGGACATAGTTGAAGTTTAATAAGAAACGGATTGATGTTTTCGGATAAAATTGTATTTAATTAATTAATAGAAAACAAACAGTTCATTTATCAAACTAAATTTCATTCGAAAACATCCATCGGTTTCTTACTAAACTTCAGCTATATCCGACGACCCTGCATACTTATCTGTTTTCTTTACTGTACATACAATTTTATTGTACAATAGGTGGCCATTACCGCTTTCCGCAATATTTAATTATAGACAAATTAAGGATAGCCATGTTTTGTATGTCTGTTTAATTTATTGTTAAAGCGTCTTAAGAAAGACATTGCTTTAAATCAATTCATGAAATAAGCAGATATTAAATTAATCCTAATGGACAAAATAGGAGAGTTAAAATGCTAATGTCATGAGGTCATAAGTGGTCAACTACTTAGTCACATTCACGCAGTTTTGTGGCATTTGAATTAATTATATCAGTCTGTGAAAGTCTACTCAATATACTTAATATTGTTGTTATCGAACTAGGTTTTTAAAAGTTTGGAATATTTTAAGTTAAGATACATATCAGATCATGACTTTTTTTTTTCAAAACACTTTCTAAACCCTGAGTTTTAGTTTGCTCGACCAAAATAACAGCTAATATTTATTTATTTATTTAAACTTTTCGCACAAAAAGGTACAAAGGCGGACCAGTCAACTAAGGGTATATTATACTAACAAAATTAAATAATAATGTCATGTTGACAAAAAAGTTCGAACGCAGCTGTCATTTTACTCTAAGCAAATTAAAAACTAGAGTTTAGTTTATGTTTGGCAAAAAATCCTGACAGCATTTTTGTAAAACCAAAATTTTCTCCCTAATTAAGCGGATTCCACTCTACAACTCGCCTCGCGACGGATTTGGACAAGCTTGGTTTTTTACATACTAATTCAAGAAAAACGCGAACATTTGGCTCCGTACATACTTAGATTTAGTTGAAATCGGTACAAAATATTCAACCTTTCCTATCTATCTATTTTTCTCTATGGCAATGGTGCCGATGTCGACAATTCTGCCAATGTCAGATGTGATATGAGAAAAAACCTTTCCTATTTTGTGCAGACTGGAGGAAAATGACAATGACACTGACTGACAATGTCAGTCTTGACTTGACTTGACTGCTCAAAGTACTGCTCAGTAATTTGAGCAGTTTGTTACAAAAATCTCCCCGTTGCGTCAACAATGAATTATAACTTTCATGCCGGAAAATCTGTCATCCCTTACTTGATACAGAGCCTGGTGCTCTACTCATATCGTCCACCCGCGCCTCGGAAAGCGCGTTAAGCAGTCGGTCTTGCGCCTGACCTCTCCCCAATCGTATCGGATTGCCTTGCGATCGGATTATGAGAGTAAAGGAGAGTGCACCTGTGATTGAGCACACACTTTTGCACCATAATATCTCCTGCGTACTTGGCTGTGGTCGTATTTTATTTATATTTGTATTATATTTGTGGTCGTCGGCAGGATATTACCATATTGTCAATTCACATTACATTTTGACCGTGTAGCTATTAAATTTTCACTTTTGTATGAAACAGCTGATATTTTTTTTATGACCTATGGAAAATTTCTACGCATAGGGGGTTTATGTGTGCTGAATTCATGGTTACAGTTTGGGCGTCGATGACCCTGACACCGAGTATAATATTAGATGTTATCATCACTTGTAAAGACTGTTGAATGCTCTTCTACCTCTTTGTAGTCCCTATAATTCAATTAACGAAAGTACAGACGCCAGCACATCAAGCAACTACAATCAGTCAAATTTCTTTAATAGATTTTCAACTAGTATTAAGGTTCGAGGTTGTGGGAAAATTTGACAGTTTCGAGCAGCTAGACCGGCTGGCGTCTGTACCTACTGGTGAACTAACAAGAAAACTCCAAGCGGTGCAATTTCCTACAGAGGGGTCGGTAGAACTCGGTAGAATTGAGACATTTTAATACATTCATGTAACGGTTTGTATATTGTAGCCAGACATGTAATTTTTAGGTATGTAATTTATTATTACTTAACACCATATTTTAAATGATGTTAAGTAATAATAAATTATAAAGTCTAATGAATATTTTATTACCCTTCATTGTATAGGTTTTCGAAGAGAAACATTGTTGCTATATACTTAACTGAAAATAGGCCGTCTTCAATTGACAGGACATGTCGCAAGAATGGAGACCCAGAGCACCCAAACGTTTACTTGATAGTAAACCAGATTGTCGGAGAAGTCGACTTGGGTCAGCCTAGGCTCGGATGGTGGCCCCCCCGGTGGGTTCCCGCATTGTCGAGGCGGGGGGGCTCAGTAGCCGTGGCGAGCTGGGCCACGGTGAAGCTAAGAGGAACCCCAGCGGGGGCCGCTCGTCCGGGCTGTGCGGTTTAGCCCGACGTAGCGGCCCACAGGTAGGTTGCGGTGCCGCGACATCGCGACCTACCTGAGGCGGGCCGCGATGTCCCCCGTGAGGGAGACATTGCGGCTGAGGATAGAGGCCGCGGCGGGAGGGGCTCCCCCTTCCTTCCGCGGCCTTGACGGGGCCGCCACCGTTAGATGGCGGACGCGGCGGGGCCGCAGGGGAAGAGGAGTGTCGGTGTTTCGTTGCCGCTCTCCCTATCCTCTGCGGCCGTAGCTCCCCCAACGCGGGGGGCATGCGGGGCCCGCCTGTTAGGCGGGCGTGGAGGCCAGCAGGCAACGGGTGCGGGGGCTCCGTTGCCTGTTTTGCACAGGCCTCCACCTTGTGGGACGGGAATGGCCAGGTGTTCCCGGCCATTCCCGTAGCCCCCCAACCTGGGGGGCATGCGGGGCCCGCCATACCATCTTGGCGGGCGTGCGCCGGGAGGGCCGTGGAAGTTATTGATTTCCCATAGCCCTCCCATTACGGCGTTTGTAGGAACACCGCTGAGTTTTAGTGGGTATACTGTCGTTCCGACAGGGAGTCCCACATACCCCGTCTCGGACCCCCGCGAGACGGGGATGCATAAAGCATTTCTCAGCGAGAAAAAAAAAAAAAAAAAAAAGGCTCGGATGGTGGAATGGCATAGACAAAACCTTAAGAACTGTTGGAGTGAAGAAATTGGAAAGAAAAAGTCGGAAATAGGTCGCGTTGGAGAAATATACTTGACCAGCGCCCTAATTGCGTAACATAATATCAATCTCAATCTGAATCATTTATTGCTAATCGATTGCTTCATATGTTCGAAAAATGTGTTTGCTCAAGAACGTAAATAACGCAATTGCTACTGATGGTGTATTACGAAATTACCCCGCAGGCTAACGCCCACCCAGTAGCAGTGGCAGTGTTAAAGCCTCAGATGATGATGATCAACGCCAGATACACATGTGTATTTACAGAATTATAATCATTCAAATCATTAAGACAACCCTCTAAGTTCATATAATCCCATCAAAAGACTATTTCATGAAAAAGTCATTAAATATAACTTAGAGGGTTGTATTGGTGATTTTAATTATTATAACTCAGATAATACTGAATACCAGATACCTACCTGAAAACTGCAGTGCGATTCTGTAACCATCTCACCGTGAAAACTTAGGTGAAGTGAGCGTGGAGTGAGCTGTCATTCCCAATAATGCTAGGGATTGACACTACTGACAACTCACATCAAGCTCACTTCACTTGAGTATTCACGGTGTGATTTTTACAGAATCGACCGGCTGCTTTACGGAAAGACATTAATATAGGTTAGGCATTTTTTTTAAAGAGTGCTTACAGCACTATTAAAAAAAATACTAACATGCACGGCAGCGACGTTTACTGCCAACGTCCAAAGAGGAGGCGGTAACAAAAAGATAGCATCACAAAATTATCAATAATTCACGCTGACGTAAATGTTTTAAATAACGATAATAACATAGAAGGCCGCGTATTGAATATAATTAAAGCCTGTGATGAACTTGTGTGGAGGTACCTTCTTTCGAACACTTCTGTGTTACTAGTACTTACTAGATAGGAGTTTGTTGGGATATTACGATCGCTGTGAATTACAAAATGAGTTGAGTTCAGATTTAGCAAAGTTGTGAGAAGTAAAGGGACTAGGGTAATAAAAATGAACGCTAAAATACCTACCTGTTTTGAAAGTGTTCTTCCCATAAAATTAAATCATACTTTTTCAGTGAAATAATCTTGAATCAAACCTACATTTAAAAGAAAATTTAGTTGAGGTTAAAACCTGGAATAGCCTCAAATCTGAAACTTACACAATTAAATATTGTGTCCGGAACATTCTACATCCGGAAGCAAGGAGTCCCCAAAAATATGTAAATCACCGAAAACATGCAAAACCATTTAATCAGTCATTTGAATCGCGCGAGCAAGCGAGAAATCTAATTAACCCGATTAATCCCACCAGTCGCAACTATCACGAATTTTCATATTTTATCGATAGAGCCCACTGACCGTGTTTCCGATTAACGTTCAGTCGATCCGGAATCGAGCGATATGCTGAGGGCGGGTCGGGTCGAATCGATCTGTGCAGAATAAGCGATCGCACCACTTGTACGCCGACCGCTCGAGCCGACGCGACGCGTCAAAAACCGCGGGAACATTGACATTCCTTGGATCGTTTGAAAAACGAATGTGATTGTTTATTTTTTTATTTAGTGCCTGACTGACAAAGATTATTGTGGATTGTTATCAGCCTCCTTGGAAGTTTAATTGGATAGTGATGTTTTCCTGAATCCTCATTGGTAAGGTAAGTTTATTTGGAAATAGGTTTTTTTATTGGATGTCCAGGATGCACTTTATACCTTGACGGGTTTCCTGCAACTTAAAATCATAGTTTACGATGAATAAAAAAACGGAGTTAGAATAGTCTTAAAGGAAATAAATTATCGTATAATAGTATCAAATTTTAGTGTCGATCCCAATATGATCCCATAGGAACTCTTCTTTAAATGCGTAAACTTCTATGAGAAACTTAAATAAAGTGAATGGTTAAAATATTGTCTTAGGCCTGTCGTTCAGATCACATAAACTTTTAGATCAAAAGAAAAGGGTACATAATTTACATAAGAAAACAATCATTTAACTACACTAAAACGTTGTTGTTAAACCAATAGATCAAGTTTCAACAGTTTATGCTAAAAGGTTATGTTTATGGTATCAGTTAATTGACAAAAGAGATTTTTTGTGAATTTATGTATTAGAAGAGCTAATAAATAAGTTTAGTTGGAAAGAACCTTTGGACAATCATTTAAACATAAATTGGTAATGGTCTATGATGAATAAAAAAACGGAGTTAGAATAGTCTTAAAGGAAATAAATTATCGTTTATTAGTATCAAATTTTAGTGTTGATCCCAATATGATCCCATAGGAACACTTCTTTAAATGCGTAAACTTCTATGAGAAACTTAAATAAAGTGAATGGTTAAAATATTGTCTTAGGCCTGTCGTTCAGATCACATAAACTTTTAAATCAAAAGATAAAGGGTACATAATTTACATAAGAAAACAATCATTTAACTTCACTAAAACGTTGTTGTTGAACCAATAGATCAAGTTTCAACAGTTTATGCTAAAAGGTTATGTTTATGGTATCAGTTAAGTGACAAAAGAGATTTTTTGTGAATTTATGTATTGGAAGAGCTAATAAATAAGTTTAGTTGGAAAGAACCTTTGGACAATCATTTAAACATAAATTGGTAATGGTCTATCATTATTTTGTTTTTGCTCATTTTAAACGTTTTATTCTAATAAAATTTTATGTTAAAAGCTAAATATAATGATAGGCCTATTCGAACTTTAACGGTAAAATCAACAGTAAATCTTTTATTTAGACTTTAAATATTATGGTTTTTTTTAATTTAGATTTAATCCGAATAAAAACTAGAAAACAAAACGTCCCTCTCAATACGGCCTTAGAAATTTATAATACTAAGTACAATCAGCACAAAGGTCAAAACCTGTTGTTATAAGTTTTTGAGCTTACAACTTTTGGATTAAAGTAATTGTGTTTTATACAAAAAAGTTAATTTTTGGATAAATTCAAAACATTTAATTTTTTCTTTAGCAAAAATTTACATTTCAACTTCAGAAACCTATTCTGACATTTCATAACACAACTAAGTACCTATTATCCAGTATCTATAACTTTAGTAGTAGGTACTTAAATAATCTATACAATATTCACTTTCCCAACTTGCTTACTTTCGATTTAATGAGTAAGTTACTACCTAAATATTCCTTTCAAAATGTTTTACCGACTGTCATTTTGATTGACAAGCATTGCTTGCAAGACGCTAAGGGTAGCCATTCGACCTCCGAAGACTATAATTATGCGATGTTAATAATATATTAATAATACAACTAAGGTATCTTTAGTATCCTACCATTAAAACCTTTTCTATAGAAGTTTCTCTCTTGAGGAAATAAATCGTATGTAGCCATTTAAAAGCTTTGTAGATACTTTAGATTCGAATATAATGGACCGAGGTCTTAGTATAAATTGGTTTGATATGTTTTATGTTTGTTTTTAAATGAGGTGAAGTACCATTAACTACAAATAATGTAAAGTTTCTGAAAATCAATGGTTACGAATGCGAGTATAGGTAAGTACAATCACCAAAAGAGATATGTAACCGATGAATGTTTTCGAATAAAATAAAATAAATAGAAAATAAACATCGGTCGGCTTCCAGTCTAACTGGATGCAGCTAAATACCAGTATTTTACATGGAGCAAAAAACAAACAGTTAATTTATCAAATAAAATTTCATTCGAAAACATCCATCGGTCTCTTATTAAACTTCAACTATAATCCGATTACACTGGTTATTATCTCTTTTGGTGACTGTACCCACAAGGTTCTTGTGGCGCGTGGCCAAAATCGGAACTAGCGCTGCCATCTTGTTTCTTGTCAGTATATTCACAAATGTTTACCAACAACGCCCCTATGTCAATATCACTCAGGCGTCAAAAAAATCCTTGTAGTACCCTTCCTAGAATTGGTCCATCCTTCATTTGTTTTTAGTAGAGATGACACTATTTTTTAATCACACGTCCAATAAATGACTGTTTTTTCTACCACTGCCGATAATCATAACCCTATAATAATATCTACCTACACCACACGTAACAAAGTGTCTTTGCTGCACTACTGAATAATTTTATTAATATTAATTACTGATTGAATTAAACATGCGTAACCACAAAAATTATAATTTTCATTAATAAATTAAAACTTGTAAGTATGCTATTAACCTCTTTAGTTAAATATTTCACCCGACTGTGCTGGGAAACGTGTTGCGTCGTCAGGCATAATGAGCTTTTCGGTGAACAGTAAGGTACTGTTAACATGTGTAGAAATAAACGAAACCTCTAAATTCGGTCAAACACGACCTATCAGAATTTGTTGTACGGTTCCTCATCTAAAAATTAAAATATTTTTTTTGGAATTCGGTAGTTACAATAAAAAATAATGATAACTATAGCCGTGGGTTAGGTTGCGTCATTTCCATAGAAAGGTTCTGTGTAAAGTTAGTATTTTTCCTGTAGCTACAAAATTAGTTTTCGACGGACACGGAACACTAGGCTTACTTTTTCACTTTCGATTTGACTGTGACCGCAAATAGTTTTACAACTTACCTATAAATCAATAATATGCAAGAAAGTAAAATAACGGTGGTCGTTACTACTAAAATATTCATAAAATTAATAAATTTTCATAAAATATAACATAGGGTGTTGGAAAGCGTGCTTCTTTCTGTGTTTATCTTTGAAAAAGAAAACTCTTAACTATTTTCCTAGCGCAAAGGAACAAACACATTCGAAAATTGAATTTTGAAGGCAACATTGCATTCCCATACTCATGATAACTACATATAATTATGCAAAATTGATTCGATATTATTTATTTAAACTTTTCGCAGTCGCATATGTACCCTTAACAAAAGGCGAACTTAATGCCTTAGGATTTTCTGATTCAGCATCAGTTTAGGGGACCCTAAAATTACCTACTTCCATACGTAGCCCCCAGAAATGCTATAAATAACTTAATGATGCCCAACGAATCACTAGGTGTCCAACTAATGAATAATTTCTAAAGTTATTTTTAGAAACAAACTCAGCTTGACCACCGGAAACTTTCTGTGATTTAATATCGTATTTTTTTTTCACACGATCTTTACGGTATATGGTATAAGATTTCGATTAAATATCATTTCCATACCGGTTGGAGCGTTGGGTTTCTATCATAGCGTCCCGTAATCATTTAGGGCTGATGGACTGGTATCTATAGTATAAAGTATGGGTTTGATAGAGAGGTCGTGAGAATCTAAGTAGGTGTAATCACCACACTTAGCAAACGGGTTGGTGATAGCATTATTTAAGTTCTATTTATACGCAATGGAGGGTAAGGGCTTCATGTTGCACTTTTATAATAACACCTGTTTTTTGTAAGCCTATCAGCGGGTCTACTCTGTAAAATCTCACAGTAAAAACGTGAAAGTGAGTTGTCAATAGTGTCCATCCCTAGCATCAAATGGAATGACAGCTCACTTCATCTAAGTTTATTTGTTTATTTGATTGGCTGCTATTTTTCCGATAACCAACCACAACTATTACTTCTGGATTGAGCTTCCTTTCACAACCCGAGGGATTTTGAAAAAAAAACTAATCCATTGCTTAATATGTTTTAAAATTTGTCTGCTTGACCTCTTAAATAACGCAATGATTGTCGAATTGACAAAATTAAAGGCGTTGAAATTGTTAGTATGTTACGTAATTACCCTGCTGTCTTCTACATCAATCTAACGTTACCTTACAAAGCCTAACTATACCATGTTATCGTATAGATTATATGTCTATAAGTGATCGGCACAGCATCAATTAGAGGCCGCTATGAGAAAGAGGATAGCCGTTTTTTGCCTCTAAACGATGTCTCAATCACAGCTATAAAGTTTTTAATGCCTTTATTGTTTACTAATAAATCGTGTGGGTACCAATGATATCTATGGAGTATAAACGTACGGGACATAATAGTCTGAAGCTGATATACGGTTACATTTCATGAAATCTTAAAAGCAATCTCGTAAACTTTAGGACTTATTACACTCACTATTGTAATTTTGTTGTGATTTTCAACACGCTGTGATTGCCTATTCAATTTAACAATATAAAATACTAGCTGCGTTCCGCGGTTCCACCCGCATAAGTCTCGATCCCGTGGGAATATCGGGATAAAAAAGGTATCCTATGTCCTAATCCAGGTCATGGTCTACCCATGTGCCAAATTACATCCAATTCCGTTCAGCCGTTTCAGCGTGAAAGCGCAACAAACAAACAAACATACAAAAAAACTCAAATCTTTTCTCTTTATAATATTAGTTTAGATGAAGGAATCGATTTATCTTCAAAAACGGTTACTGGTTAAAATCCCGTGAAACACACATCATTAACTATTCCGGTGAACTATTACGGAACACGTTTCTCTTTTTATTATTTGACTTATAAAGTAAGTAGGCCACTTAAAAAATCAAAATAGAAGATTATGAGGAATTTAAATATGAATTTTAAAGCACAGTGTATTTATTCATAATAGGTACCAGAAATATAGTATTAATTCCGAATTCAATATTAGCTAAAACAATATAATAGCAAAAAAAAACAGACTTCAACAAAAACATCTGATCTGTCTGGGCTCAATCTTCCTAGACAAAGTGACGCGTGCGCAAGGCCCCAAACGAAGCAATAAAATAGTGAACAAAAAGATCACTAATTGTTGGCGTAGGCGGAATGATGACCCTTCTCTCAGCAGGGAGCCACATTATCCGGTTAAACGCTTACTGTATTTGGAAAAAAAAACTAGTCTTTGATTATAATTATGATTTGTATTGAATGGATTTTGATTCCTTTTAAGGAATTCAATAAAATAGCTGTCTTGTTAAGAATATTTGCATTTATATACTTAACTATAAAAAAAAACTTATATATGTATCTATATAACTATCTATAACGTTTTTATAAAATCTTTTTTGTTTGTGAAATATAACGCAGCCCGAAATGTCATTGTTAGAATTATAATTAATTAATTATCACCATCATGGAATGACATGCTTAATTAAGACATTATTATCTTGATACAAAATTAGCTCATAGGCATCATTGCCTGAAAATCGTCTGGCTACAGTATCTAGTAGGTACATGACAATGCCCTCCCTCCCTATTTTCTAATTTTAATTAGATTTTTTAGGGCTATATGTAGTAACAGTATTAGCTCCATCCCTATGTAAGGAGTTTCGGGAAATAAAAGTCTCTACGACAATTCATTTATCGTTCGTTCGTTTTTTTTTTTCGTTCCATCGAACGTCGTAGGAATCAAGAAACTTCCCACTTCCCATGGGAAATACCATTGCAGTTACATTTGAAACACTCACGAACAAGTTAATAATACCTGCACGGCTAACTATCGTGCCTTGCACGCGACTTGCCAATTTTTATGTCACATTCGCATAATTCACTAGCTTTTTTACGAGAGTATAATTATTTAAAACTTCTGATATAGTTACTTTAAAAGGTCGTGCTGTATCCTGCTATAAACCACTTCCTCTCTTTTCATATAAAAGGGGAATAGGGGCAAAAAGGACACCATCAAAACGACGACGGCAATCGGCCGCGACTTACGAACCCAGACAGGCGCTTTACTTTGTGTAAATTATTTCATCAACACTGGTCTCAGAACGGTGAAGGAAAACATCGTAAGGAAATCGGCATGTCCTAGAACCAAAAATTCGAAGACATGTGACATCTACCAACCCGCACTGGGCCCGCGTGGTGGAATACGGCCCACTCCCTCTAGAAGAGAGGAGGCCTGTGTCCCAGCAGTGGGAACATTATAGGCTGATTATGCTAAGTTTATCTTCTAATTTTCTATCACCAATCACGGTGATTATGGTAATCTAACTGCGATTAACGGCCCAGTTCGCAACCTGCCTAAATAATTAAGTACCCATCTCCATTTATCGTTCAGAATATAAAAGTGAAGATGATACGTTCTACCTCATTTTTTGCGCATAATCATAGAAAGTGTAATCATGTATCTATCGAGGAATGTTATAATGGATATTATAGTGATATTTTACAAGCCATTTACTTGTCCTTTTAGACAGTATGATTGATTCAACGAAAGTAATTAATGAGTTATATGAAAATGACGCATAAAGAATCAGATTGAACTAAGTGACCCTTTCTCTGCGGATTAGGAAACGTCATATTCATCTGTAAAGGTAAATGGCAGACAAAAAAGACAGCCAGTTAGTAAGGTTGGAAGTAGTGTTAACTGTCCAGGGTATAAATGTCGTTTATTTAGGATTTTAGGACCCATACCCATTGTCATGAAAAAAGCAAGCTAATAAGTTGAACGAAAGTATATGGTCCACGCTTATGCTAAGATTACAAAAACAATCATAAGCTCAACATAAAATTATTTCACGCACACTTTCTTATGCGAATATGATATATGTCATAAATCACGCACATAGGATTTCATAGAAAATGCTAATGACAACGAAACATCAAATAGAACGATAGGAACTTTGTACTGTAAACAAATTGAGTTTCAGCGATCTGAAACGGTGTTCCGAAAGTAAACAGTAGACTTTGGCCGAGTATAGTTTGCATACTCACCTTACATAACATATTTCGTAATATTATGTAGACATAGTTTCATAATCTATTTAATTTCGTTATTAACTCATTAAAACACCACTTTTGATTCACTTTAAAAATGAAAACTTTATCTACCATAAATAGAATGTATGTAATAACTAAACGTAAATAAGTATAAATTAAACGATTTCATAGCATAGGCACGTTTAGTGCATCCTCTAATACGCTCATCTTATTTAAAAATCAATTCTGTATGAAGCAATCAACGAATATTTTTTTATAACTACCATAAATGTGTATTATAAATTCATCATATTTTGAATGTTTATACCTTATTAGTCAACAAATTAGTGGACGATGTAAATTTTAGCATAGTTTTTTCGGTGATTGTATATTTTTGTGGCCTATTAGTTTCATTTGACACAGTTCATGAGTCTCGCGGATGTTTACGGCTCATCTGTGATCGAAATAAAAAATTATACCAGTTTAAATATTCATACAATGGCGTTGATAAGCGCATCAGTGACCCGATTTTCTTGAATACTTAATAACCTAAGATTTTCGAAAGTCTTTAATTTTGCTACCAATATTGCTTTTCATATTTTTATTACCCACTTTCCCCTATTAGATATAGTGTTTAGAAAAGCCGATCGATTTGAAATTGGAGGTAATGGGGTTGGGGATCCTTTTCGTGGTTTATGAATGGCGATGGGAAAGAGAATTTTAATGTCTTCATCTCCCGTGTCTATTCCAATTAGCACTGGCGAATTACCCTTCGTAAATATAAAATAGTCATAAATCTTCAATTTTTATTGATCAATACTAGACGACAGGGTTGGCGCAGTGGCTGAGCGATCGACTGCTGCGCTGCGTGTCGCGGGTTCGATTCCCGCATGGAACAAATATTTGTATTGCCTACAGGTAGTTGTTCCGGGTCTGGCTGTTTGTGTATGTGAGTTTAAATGTTTGTAAACGCACTCACGATACAGGAGAAATTCGTAGTGTGGGTAACGTTTAAAAAAAAAAAATACTCATGCTTCTTTGTATGAGAAGAGACATGTCCTGCAGTGGGCCCATAAAAGGCTGGTACCTATTAAGTATTATTATTTTGAATAAAATATCTCTTCTTCTTTTTTCCTCTTCAGTAGCCAAAACAGATTTTCTTAAAGGTCGATATGCAAATAAATTAGGTTAAGTTCATTCTAATAATACATGAGAAGCCCCATGCAGTGAGAAGCTAATATATTTGATTACTTATAACCTCATCTGCATTCTGTATATATTTACTTAATTATTTTTCTTTAAAAAAAAAAAAAATAATTATTAATAATTCTAATTTTTTTTTTTTAAAGGCTATTGAAGCAAGCTTGTGCTTAAGCACAAGCTTGCTTCAACAGCCTTTCCGCGACCTTCACGTGGCCATCGCTCCACAAAATAGGACTTATGGTTATTACCCATATTAATAATAAAATAACTTTTTATGGCACCTTCTCTAGTAGCTCTGGCCTAATTTTCTTTTACAACTGCGCTTAGTGGCTAAGTGCAACACGTTACCCGCTAGAGTTGCTACAATAAAAGCAAGCAGTGATAATAACAGTACTTGTAAGTATAACCACAAAAAATAACAGTTGCAGTAAAGATGCAATCTACAAACTTGTTCAGCAGGTGTAGTAACGCTCCAAAAGGTAATATTATGGCTAATTCTAGGGGCTGGTAGTCGCTAAAGTCTCGGTCGCAATATTTTATAGTTACGTGATACATATTGCGTGACAAGAGTAGAAAATACTATCGCGAAATGAAGTGATTATCTCTCGACGAATATCTCGTTCGGCTTTTGTTTTATTGTTATTAGATAAGTATTAGTTAGTAGTTAAGTGAAATATTGCAATTAAATGAAAGAAAATTTAAAACTTATATTAAAATCACACTTTGTAAGCAAGGATATTACAAATTAGAGGATTATATCCAAGATAAGAATGCTTGGAAACATGCTGGTCCTGCTCCATAGGACAATCTCTAGAGTCTAGACAAAATCAAACTGGTTGCTAATGTAATTGTATAATTTATTCTTTTTTTTTTATTCTCTTTGACATTAGATTTACATTCTGTAATTACTTAAAGTCGCACCCGGACTTATTACTCCTTATTTATTTATGAAAATAGTCTACTTTTTGAATGTTTGTAAATATGTGAGCACCATGTGCACCACCTAGTCAATTTATATGTCATGGTTTCATAAATTCATTTTAATTCTTTTACCTATTGTGGTATAGTAATTTTATTTTTAGGTGCATCGTCTTCATATATAATTATAATTAATGTGTGCAAAATATTGTAAAACATTTTAAAAGAGTAACGGTGGAGTTTCTTGCCCATTCTTCTCCATACGAAAACTACTTTTTGGAAGGAGCGACTAGAATCAATTTTATTTTAATTTTAATTTTGACGTTCAAAAGTGCCTTTAATGTGCCTATTTGAAATAAATGATTTGACTTTGACTTACCTATAGTCATCTCATCATCATCAAAGCTACCTACCTGAATGCAATCCGTTGAAAGTCGTTGTAGGAATACAAAACGCTTTGAAAGCGATTACCACTTGTCTAGAACATCTGTTTTTTTTTAATCCATTTGTCCTTAAAATAACACTGATGGTATCAACCACAGATATAAGAAAGTTATCAACTCACTATGCAATGCCTTGCCTACCTAACCGAATAAAACAGGCTTGAAAATATAAAAAAGATTATCTCCTACACGAGATATAAAATCAAACTACTTTGCATTGAACTTTTATCACTTTATGTAAATGCGTTTCCAAAGTTAATGAAAAAGCGCTTAATCTCTTCGTTTCATCTAGGCGGCTAACATAGGCAGTATTTTGTCGAAAACCGGTTCTTTAATATTTTTTTCTTATAGTTTTTAGAACGTGTAGGTAGTCATCATTTGCCTAGCCTTTTCCCAACTATGTTAGGGTCGGCTTCCAGTCTAACTGGGTGCAGCTGAATACCAGTATTTTACATGAAGCGATTGCCTATCTGACCTCCACAACCCAGTTACTGAGTTATAATACGATACCCCTTGGTAAGGCTGGTGTCAGACTTTCGGGCTCATACCGACTGCCATAGATCCAGGGGGTCTACTCCGAAGTATTATCGGTCGAATGTTCGGCCGTTTCCTGCTACGAAGTTACTATTTGGTTCGGTCGTTTCCGATCCTACACTCCTAGCGGCCTTATTCATAAAAAGTTAAAATACACTCTTTCATTCACACACCAACTGAGCCGATCCGAACTTTTTTCGCATTTTTCAACAATATTCGGTTCGGCCATGTGTCGGTCCGATCCGAACATTCGCACTTTGCATTTCGGAGTAGGCACCCCGGAATGACAGCCGGGAGCATCTGCTTAACGTGGTAACATGTAGGAATATATTATTGTATTTAAAATTCTGTTTATGTAGATACGGATCGAGATGATGTGATAAAACGTTTTACGATCTGCAATGGCATTAATAGGTTGATAAAAATAAAAACAAAAATATTAAGCACAAAACATACGTGGGAACAGTTTCCAACTCTAAAGTTAACTACTCGTAGATAGGAAATTAGTATAAATTCTGTTTGGAAAGTTTAAAATGTTTTAGCTAAGTAGTTAAAAAGATTTTATTGATATTTTATTAAAAGAATTTACATTTACAGTTACTTAGCTATTGACCGGAAAGGATTGGTAATGTTGTCGTAAAACATTCGTAAGATAATAATGATATAGCTATCAATAAAAACAATAAAATTTTAGACAAAAAACAAGTTACCATCAAATAAAGAGGCTAACGAGAGACAAACATCAATTTTAGCGAAGATTTATATCATGCTTCATCATCTGCCTAGCCTTTTCTCAACTAAGTTGGGGTCGGCTTCCAGTCTAACCGGATGCAGCTGAATATCAGTATTTTACATGGTTTGCCTATCTGACCTCCAAAACCCAGTGACTGAGTGTCAAAGATCCACGAATGCACAAGGCACGGAGGGGTCTTGGTATGATCGGTCGAACCGTGCGGTTATGCTTGTTGTACTTTAATAATCGAGCCTGTTTTTAACTTAATTAGCTACTATGTCATCTAAGTGGTCTGTAAATAGATGATCGACGGCGTACGCAAATTTCACGAACGTTTTTTCCGGAGCCTACGACGCGTGCCCCTGCGCATGCTTCCTCAAAAATGCTAGCGAGAGGTTAAAAAAAGTTGAAAGTGTGCGTCACGCGGATCGGTTTCAAAGTGCCTTACAAAATGTTAATTAACGATTAGCATTTTAGTTCGTCCCATAGATATCACCAGTGTTGGCCCAGTGGCCGCGACTTAAGAGGCCGTAGGTCGTAGGGTTAAACCCGCGGCGCGAGGCGCTTTACTTTGTGTAAATTATTTCATCACCACAGCTTTCAAATTGGTGAAGGCGAAATCATCGTGAGGAAACCTGCAATGCGAAGACATGTGACATCTACCAACCCCCACTGGTCCCGCGTGGTGGATTACAGACCACTCCCTCTCACCGAGAGGCGGCGTGCGTCCCAGCAGTGGGAACAGTTATAAGCTGATTATACTACTTCCGTTCTAAAGCTTTTACAAACACAGTTCAGCAGCAAGGTCAAGTCACACATAAAACTCTGTTTACCTGACAACCGCTTTTATTACCTCGATGTTATCAAACTTTACTGATTCTCTTTACATATATATAAATTAAAAAAAACCGTTATTTGGAATTATTTTATCTACCTGTATTTGACAAATGGGTGTTGTTCCGTAAGCGCGTGGACTGTCTTGATAATAAATAAACAGACTACCTATAGTCGTAAAGTAGACATTATTCTTAACCTGTCAGTTCGACCATCGGTGCTTCTTAATAGCCCATATTTTATTCATGGACTACAGTTTGTAGTGTAAGGGCCCGTGCGCACAGGTCCATGTAGCCGCAAGGCAACAGTACGTCGCCGTCGCCGCGTCGCGTGTCATCGTATGAGCCAAACCACACGGGCGGCGCGGCTGCGGCGCGGCGCCTGAGCGGCGCCGCTGCGGTTTTCTACATACAAAAATGCATTGTAGCCACATGGCGCCGTGCGGTGTGCTCCGGCGCCGCGCCGCGCGCGCATCGGAATCGAGACGAGGCGGGGAGGGGTGTAAGCAGAGCGGAGCCGGAGCGGCGCCGCTCGCAGTTGTTGCGTAGCGATGGGCAACCCCTCATTTTGCCGCCGCTGCGGCGCCGCCGCGGCTCCGTAGAACGTTGCGACGCCGCTCTGCCCGTGTGGTCGCCAGCGCGGCGAAATGGCTTGCGGTGCGGCGCCGCACCGCCCGTGTGGTTTGGCTCTAACGCACCGAAAACTAGTTTTATTTGCGTTAGGTCAGTGATTCATTATTTTAAATAGACTCTAAAAAAGTTTTTTTCAGGCCATTCCAGGTACTTAACTCAAAAACAGCACAAGCTTTTTAAAAGAAAGCAATCATTTATACTTAAAAGGAAGTTTACACTAAAGAAGTCTATTTGATTAAACTTAAAAAAAAAATGGATTGCAAGGCAACTCTGTCATAAAGCTATCAATCAGGCTTGCTGTAGCGACGCCTTGGGCAGTGTGTATAAGCCCTAATAAGGGCCTAAAGATCGCTTATCACCGTTTGACAGCCGCACTGTGATTCTGTCATGTCGGATAAGATTGATTTGACTTTTATCTTGTATACATCTTTGATTATTAACCATTTATTAAGTGTGCATGATAAACTCAACATCCATAAGAAGTGACAATAAACTATTGTCGCTTCTTTTTATATCAGTTCCAATCGAATGAAGAATTGATATTGACATAAAAAATTATAGTTATGGAGGACTAGTTTTTCTGCCCGCGAGTTTGTCCACGTGTTTATTGTTCCCCCGACCCATCCCGTCGCATCGCATCGCCTGCTTGCGCACGTAGTTTTCGCTTTCGTTCTGACTTATTTTCTTTTTGCTCGGCTTCTAAGGGTGGTAGTGAAACAAACTCTTCAGATTTATTATTAGTATAGTAATTATGATCCTACGGAGGTTCGATAGTTTACCAAAATAATTTAGTTTCGCTGGTACTTAATATTAAAATTATATATAGAGGAAGATAGGAATGCGTATAGAGAGGAATTTGTCATTAACGAAGGTAAAAAAGTACTTAAACCTAGATGATGTAAAGCCACTGATCAGAAAGCTGCAGCTTCCCAAGAAATAATGATTTGCTATACCTAAAGTCTTTCTTAAAAAGTTCTAAAGTAGGAGGTGATACCTATTCATTACACCCAGAAGATTAAAAGATTGGTCTAAACATAATACAGGCGTGGTTTGGAACTATTTCTAACAAAGTTCTGACACTGGTGATATTTTAAAAGAGCGAATAGATATAATAATATTTTGATCATCTTCACAGCCTCAGGCGATTTCACATGTTTTTTCGACTTATAAAGCTAGCTGATTAATAGCGTACTCAAAGATTAATTTGCTCTTAAAATATCTAGCCTTGTGTTGACGTAACGTAGAGTTTCAATACAATTTAATAAAGTACTTAGCGTTTTTATGGAGTTAAAAATAAAAAGTTAATATTTTGATGCGTCGGCGCTCGCCACACCCTGTTAATAGCTTACCCATACCGATCAATGATTTATTAGTCAATTAACATTCATTATTAATAATTAGACGATGATTTAATCAGACATGAATTACTTAATAAGTTTTCGTAATCAATAATTCAGAAATCACTAGGTCGTTATTGATTTGGGGAGCTAGAAATCTGATGGTATCAAATTGGTTTTAGGAAAGAAAGTGCATGTTTTATAATCGTTTTTTAATTATAATGTCCACGCATGATATCAGGTGATAATATACACTCGATGATACTGAACACGATTTTTTAAATTAATGATTAGTAAGGAGGGCGTTGAAGTGAATTTCTCTAAAGATTATATTGATTAATATACAGTTTAGGCCCCCAGCTGTGACCGCTATGGTAAGCCATGGTTTTATATAATTCAAAACCGAGAATAGTAAAGGTTCCTAATACGTAAACAAGATAATTTTTCGTACGATATAAAATTAGCTTTATGTATGTTTGAAATTAACTTGTTTTATGCTAATCTGACGGCTGATTTATTGAAGAGAGTTGATTTTTACTTTAACTCAAAGACATCTTATAAGAACCTTTCTAAAATAATTTTCTTGCTTTGGTATTTTTTACTCATATTCTATCTGGAGTTATGGTTCAAGAATGTTACTGTTATCATAATAGTAATTTTCTGTTTTAGGGCACTTTTTTTTTAATGATATAAACTAGTGCTTGACTGCGAGCCTGATGGAAAGCAGTGATGCAGTCGGTGATGTTAAAGCGACATTGATTTATTTGTGTAGGTATGTATTCGGTAAAAAACATGCAAAACAGACCCAGATTCAAGTTATTCCATAGTAAAATTTCAATAGTGTTAACAATAAAGAAGAAATAATACACAAAAATAACTAACAAAACAAGTGAAACTAATAAACAACAATCAAATAAAGCAAAACAAAATCTCATAAAAAATCTCGTCTATCGTCCACTCTTTTCCTCTCCTTCAGCCATTCGCCACCCAATGCTGGCATCCTGCAATGCACGCCACTCTTCTCTGTCACTAGCCTTCCTAAGCCAGAGTCGTCCAGCCATCTTAACCAGGCCATCCCATTATCTCACAGAACCTCAAACTTGCACGACATACGTGTATCCATCTCGCGGCAAACAAATCACATTCCTGTGTTGATGTAGCCAGCACCCTAATTGCGTAACACACGATCAATCGGAATCGGTTTCATTATGACAGTTCAACAACATTCATTGCGTTATTTACGTGTTGAGTAGACAAATTGATTACCGATTGATTGTGTGTTACGCAATTAGGGTGCTGTACTAATTGCGATAAGTGAGCCTGACTTCACAAAAATATTATTTTATGTAGACTAAAAAATGTACCAATAATACTGATTATAACCTAACTTGACCCGCCATCATTGGTGCGATGTCCACATGTGTACCTACTGACCCCGTTCTCAGAAGTAAATAAGTAACGACTGCACTACTTTCTTCGTTATTAAGTCACAGTTATACCATATCTGACTTAACTCGATCAACAACTTGTGTCCACAAGTTTATGTGAGCTTGTAAATTAACGAAACATTTCGTACGTAATATGAACGTAATTTTATTGCCTTGATGAGCGATTTGTAAGTATTAAGTGTTGAATAAAATTTTATGGTTTGTTGAGTACCATATCGACGATTTGTTGTTAGGTAATGCTTGTATGTAGGTTGTTTGTTATTGATGTGATAAAATTGGTAATTAACTTAGTCGTTTAGACTTGTGACCACTGATTTATTAGTTATTACTGATTATTTAATGTTAACAAGATGGCCCGAAGATTTGGGATTTCTAGAATTGCTTAACAACTTGGCGGTACAATCGGAATAAAACGACAACTCGATAATTTTTAGGAACTCGAGGTCCAAGATTGTTAAATTAAAGAGCACTTTCTATGATTAATTTTAGCCGTTCGATTAGGTAAAAAATAATAAAAGTTTATTCACCAAAAAGTATCAATAAAATGTGACATACTTATTCGGTGAGCCACAAACTAAGCGTCGCTTGTATCTGGCGGAGGTGCAAATGTGTGTAATAACAATATTGAATTAGAACGACAAAATTGCTTGTATATGAGACAAATATTGTACTGATAGATAAAATGATATAGTTGTCATCATCGGTGAATTTGGCTTGAACATTGAAGTATGTTTTAAGTCCTTTATGCCTAGTTCATATCACAACCGTAACATTCCTCTTAGTTTGAACAGAGCTAATAATTTTGTTCGTAATGCTGCCAATTTTTTTGGGGTCGGTGCAACATGTCTTTTTGTTTCATAATTCTCTGGTACTTTTTGTTTTTAGCCATATCATCTTTTACAGAGTCCATCCATCCCATTCCTTCTTTGGTCTTCCCCTACTCTTATAGCCCTCCATATTCATAATCACTCGGGTCCATTTAGTAAAGGTTTTAAAGAGATTAGAGTCGTTATAAACAAAATTGAAGCAAATCAGGGATGAGACCATAAGGTCAAACCATAAGGAAATAAGAAAGATGAACCGCTGATCAAATTTTTCAGTTTTGAATTTTAGGACGGGTGTGACGATGACACCAATTGCAATTATATAATCATATTATAACTAGATAATAGTAATATAGAATCCAAATATACAAAGTTGCAACATCACCTAGTTGCGTAAGGCAGTAATATTTTCTTGAACTCAAATACGGAAGAAATGAAGATGTGGCAACATTAACATTCATGTTAAATGTTTGATAATCATTATCGTTATTAATGAGAATGAGATTTGATTATATTAGAAACCATGAGATATAATTACGTTACAGATAATGTGGAAGAAGATGGTTTGGGACGATTTCGTTAATAACTTTTTTGAAATGGGTTTAGTGATGTCAGAGCTTTTACTTCTACCTAGTTTTTCCTGATTATTCTTGAGCTGTCCGTTTCCAATTTGTTTCTCTTTTCATGATCGTCTGATAGCGTTCATTATTTTTTAATCCCTAATAATAGAATCAATCTGCTATTTGACTTGTGAAAATCGGACAGTAAAATAATTTGCGTATATTTTATTACTTTGATTTGAGGTGTGAAGTTGTATTTTATATCCAAATCAAAGCGTGAGAAACTTGATCAAGGTCAGGTGGCAGTGATATGAAAACGTCGTAAAATAATTGTTCATTATTAAAAAGTTTACAACCGATATAAAGGAAAAGGTATTGGGAAAGACGATGCAAAAAATCGAACTGATTTTTAAAACTTAAAGGCTACAGCACCTTAAATTTTATATTTTACACAATCGACCCTGCGAAGTGAAAGAATGTTCATCTGATCGAAGGTGAACTGTTTCAGAAAATGAAAGTATACCGCAAAATTGAGATTGTCATTTAATTACATACGTGTATTAAAACCACGCTGCATTTCTTAAGAATATTGTAATCTTTCCCCTTGTACGTCCGTTATGCAGTGGGTAACCAACCATATGGTTTTTGCTGGAAAAAGGCTTCATGTGTTGGATTATTTTGCAATTTATCTTTTGGAATAAGCATCTCTTTTCTATTCGTTTCCTGCCTGAGTCTGACTAAGAATCCCTGGGTTACTGTTGCGAATTATATCAAGATTACAAAACTATGCCTACTTTATCACTCACTATGAATGCTGCTATCATTATTTTCCCAATTATATGGTCAATGTTTACGGATTGGTAATCTTTGTTATAACCATTTTAAAAATTGGGTATCATTGTCTTCGCTTCTTTGTTACTGTAGTGCAACTACAATATTTCCTGCTGTAATGATTACGTTATTTGTATCGAATAAACAATCATTTATATAATTGTCATCGTCTCTTCCTTCTTTTATTGTTACATCATTGTTTGTATCATTAGTGTTTCATATATTTCGCGCTTTCGATGTGTCACCAAGAGAAAGCGTGGCTAAAAGATTAGGTGACGTTATTTGGTGGGTCTTTTGGATCTGATCTTTATTTTACTAAATTTAGATCGTGGTAGTGTTGTTTTAATAGTTATAATATCTTAAAAACTGTAAATTAGATCTTAGTAGGATTTTTGGACTGTATCATGACAACTGCGGACTACGTCATGAACTGATATGATTCTAAAATCAAGTGCTATTTCAACCTAACCAACTGTTTTATTTATTTATTAATAATCATACCTATTGTACAAAAATAGATTAGACGATGACCCCCAAACTAGGTTTTTGCCCATATCCTGGGGAGATGTATCCTTACGTATGTATCTTTATAAGCCCATGAGGTTAGGTCACTATGAGGCGTAACATTCTGACCACTACGACAATGACGTTCGATGGCAAAAGTGAAATAACCAATATTAACTTGTTTGTTCCTATCCAGTAAAATACAAAAGAATTTAGTAAACGCAGACTTCATAATTGTTAGCTTTCATTCACACACAATAGCAACAAAACTATCCGAGTAGATAACAATCAGGAACAATTAAACAACAAACAGAATGTCAGTCAGACAGACATTTTTAATGGAACCTGAATATCGAGAATTAACCTCGACTCTGGTAAAAAAAGTAATCAATCGCTTTACCAATTTCTTAACGGTTTTCTACGAACATGAGAATACCTTCGGAACCACCAGTGGTATTAAGTAGGTAATTATTTTTATTATTCCGTATGGCTTTAACTCCGACCTTTGAGAACCTGCCGTTATTGGTCCCGTTTGGTTTATGGCAATAGCTCTTCTTAATCACACTGCAGGTGTTTAGAAAACGTAAATTAATAGATCGAATGTATCATTCTATTATTTGGTTGGGCTAAAAAAAAATATCTTGTGTTATATTATTATTGTGATGACAGTCATTCCTCCGATATGAGAGATGATAGCCATCATTCTTTATGACTGCCCATTTGCTGTCCATAAAACGTTGGATGAATATTGATGGCATCCAAAATATCGGTAGCATCGTACTTATGGTTACTACTGTTTAATTATAGAGGTCGTTACATTTATTGAAATATTGTTATTAAGCTCGTTGATGGTTGAATTGTGGGACAATGTTTGATATTTCTATTAGAGAGGTCACTACCGCAATAAGTCTAAATGGCGGAAGACGGAGAATGAGCAAACAGTCATGGTTTTCTCTGCTCTGAGTGTTGCTATTTCACTCATCTTTCTCTTAGACATTTCGTTTAGTGATTGTTCCAGGAAAACCCACTTTAAGCAATGACAAATTAACCGAACAAAATTACCTACTATAGAACAGGCAGACACATAGATATCCCGTTCTATTTTATTTAAACTCGCAGTCATTACGTTATAGAATACCTAAAGGCAAATATCTGCCTAGTTAGAAGTAAAGGGCGTACAAGAGTAAGAGCATCCTCGCTATCAAGGGCACGTGGGCATGGTTAGGAGGGAACGTGTTGCTTTCAACGACAGTGTGTACCAGCCCTATCTGCCTGGAGCAAGCCAAACCTACCTTAGGTACGTGGTCTTGTTGTAAATCATTTGTAAAGTATAGATTTACTAATGGTCAACCAGTAGAGTTTGGCTGATAAGCATCTAACAGATACCACCGTATTATATAGAGTATCAACTCTATATAATACGGTGGAAAATCTTTATCAAGCTCTGGCCCAAATACCAGCCCACTTTCCAACGTTTAATGACGCTTATACGAATTCCTCCCTAATGACAAATTTTATGCTAATTCCTCTTAATTTAGTCACACTCATTTAAAAGTAGGCGTACCAGTTCCCTAGGCTTCCGATGCAGATGATGAATTTTCAATTTCACTAAAATCTATATTAATATGTGAACTTTGGAAATTCGAGCCATCTATAACCATATATTAGAATGTTTATGTGCGTGCATTATCGATTCCGAGGTCGGCTCGTGCCACAGACTAATCATTTTTCAAGTTCTATAAATCGTATAAAACTGGTATACTCTCGTTTTTTACTCCGTGAAACTTATCTGTAGTGTCAAAATGTAGGTAAACTTGCTTATTGATTGTACCGGGTTTCGTGGCCTGTGACCAGATGGAATATTTTTGTATAATCTATCTAATGACCTCTATGAACTCTCACTGAAGTATTCAGTCGGCTCTTTCATATACAAATGATTGCTTTACTAGTAAGAGAGTGATAATTAGCGGACGTAATGTTCGTGGCAGGGATTTATCGGTTCAACTTGATTGATTGGATTATAATACAAAGTTGCCGACAGCGCTTTGTCGACTTGGATTTGGGAAGATCAAGACACTTGTTGAGTGTATATCATTATTTAATGTGAAGTACCTTTTAGAAAACTTTTTTGTTATGTTCCTCAATCTTGCTGTGAGTGCATCGTTAATTCGAGAGGCAATATTTTAAAAAACGACAAGCAATAGGTACATCGAGTTGAATGAATAAACAAGGAACAATCTAGAAAAAAAAAATCGAATCGTAATATGGGCAAAATTGAAATAATATTAAACAAATTAAACCCCAATATCTAAAGATCTAGACTAGAGTCACAATTAATAAAAGCAACATTCCATTCCAATATTGCTCTACCAACAAAAACAATGTAACAGGTAGCACTCACGGTAGCACAAGATCATAGATAACTTCTTAACAAATCGATCATACTTAACACAACAACGTGTCCATAACAAATGACCATAGAAAATCCCTACGCCATTGTATTAATCAAGTATCTTTTAGATATGCAAATGTTCGGAAGTTGAATACCATCATCGGAACAATAAAACTAATAACAAGCAATCAGTCAGACTACCGACAATCGGCTACTTTGTCAAAGGCCCGGAGGCTTGAAGACAACGCCCTGGGCCACAAAACAACAAAAACCAGGATATCTTGAGAGCCTCTGGTGGCGCTGCTTGAAGACAAAAGTCAACGCTCGAACAAACTCAGAACTTTCAAGGCTAGTTCCGTATTTAACCATGGCTCAAGATAAACTGGTCATATAGAACGTTAAGACTGTGGTTAACCTATGACCTCCATACATTTGGTGGCGAAGACAATTCACACCTACGCGACTATAATGCGCGAACAACTCTATTGATTATGGTAGTTTTAGAGTGAGTGATGGTATTTGCTAGCCATTATAGATAATTATGTTAAAAGCTTGACACTTTGTTGGCTGCAGAATTTAAGATGGTGAATTGATTGATTTTAAACGTATAATTTTGAGTTTGTGGTTGTGCACACTCAGTGTGGTTGTGCACACTGAGGCTTTGTTTGAATTGGTATAACATGGTAAAAAAACGTTTAATTATTAAACTAGTTTAAATTAATGCTTTACTTTTTGTTAGTTATCATATATGAACTGTCTTGTCTGCCCATGTTACTTGGGGTCAGCGCAATATGTTTTCCTTCCTTTCCAAGTGCTCCCCAGTCACTTGTCCCTTATCGTTCATACTAACTTATTTCTTGTTCCCTGGTCCACCCCGTCGCATTGTTTTGTTTTTTTGCTCGGCTCCTAAGGGACCTAGCGTTATGTTAAAGCCTAGCCTTTCTCAAGGATTGGGCTATCAAATGCAAAAAGATTTTGTCAAATCGAACTGGCAGTTCGAGATTAGCGCGTTCAAACAAACAAAGTCTTCAGCTTTATTATTAGTATAGACATAGATAGGAATCATCATCCCTCGCAAAGTCTATACATCTTCTCTTCTTTAGTCTTTCTTTCTCTTTCAGTAACCTTCCTCTATGATATGGTTTATTTTTTGCCTATATCCATACCATATAAAGGATTCGTTGTTAAACTTTCTGTTACTGGTTTTAGTGGTTTCACTTTCCGATTTATCGCTTATCTACCAAGAACCACTATAAAAAAGCAGTTTCGTGCCTAATGCTACAAGTGAATCAATTCATCATAGTGTTTATTGTTTCCCGTATCCGAGTATTTTTCTACAAGAGACTGCATAAAAATGCGCACAGAAAAAACCTTGTAAATAAATAAGTAAAAAAATTTCTAATCAGAAGTCACGTGTCGTTAATTAAAATGCAGTAACCATGGTTGCTGTTGGTATGTATGACAAGTAATTTGTCCATCTAATCCATTTGTCCGTCGCGGGGGTCATGACCCCCCCCCAAAGTCAAAGTCAAAGTCAAATAATTTATTTCAATTAGGCACATAAAAGGCACTTTTGAACGTCAAAAATCATTCAAGCTATCGAGAGTGAATGATTTACTTGTCTTACTAACTTAAAACTGTATCTATTGCATTGCGCCTGCATCTATTAATAAATTACGCCAGTTTAGATAAACGGTGCGCCATCATTTTATTCTAATATGATCTATATCTATAATTATCTTCAAATATTTACTTCGTTTCGTTTTATTTTGTTAGCCCTAAAGTTATGGTGGACGCTTGTCGAGTTATTAAAAAAATATTGTGTATCAGCTGTCGAGCATATCGGTTTGAAAAATAAAGGACCCAGTGTTGGGTTCATGTCGAATCGAAAGTTGTTGCATAGATATGCATATATTTTGTAAAAGTTTCAATATATTCTTCTAAGCTACAGGTAAAAGTGGATTTTAGCGAAAACTGTAATTTTGGTGTCGTGGAACTGGTTTTATTTAATTTCCGAGTTCATATAATAATTAATATTTCGATACTACGATTTCGAAAGCGTTTAAAATATTCGGTCGTGATATTTTCTCTTTCGCGTTCATTTATAAATGTTTCTAACATTAATCATGACTATATTTTATTTTAAGTACATTAATTTTAGCATAAAGTTTTGGTTTTTTATTATAATTTGTGAAGGTCGTATAATTAATTTGAGTAGACTAAACATAGTGATTTAATGCTTACCTTTTCATTTTTCCAGATGATGAGGAAAACAGCTGTTCAAGGAATGGGCGAAAACAACCAATTTTTTCAAAATAGCGACATCTGGCGGATGACAACAAAATGACAAACAAAGCGAACCTCAGAATTGGGTCATTATTGGAGCGCGAGATGGCACGAGTGTTGATTCTCATTTTGGCGGCCAGCGCGGCGGGAGCTTCTAGCCCCGGCGAAGAGGTGGCGCTGGCGAACATCACCAGGTCTGCCAGTGGCGATTATTTTTCACTTACGGGTAAGTTTCTTCGGGTAGTTCCTGTTGACGTTAGCTTCGTATAAAACTCTCACAATCATAAGACGGACGTTAATAATACTCGCTGTGGAATCGAACCCGCGAGCTTTGCCGAAATGCCTACAGCTAACCGCGAAATACCATTGAAAAAAATCAAACAACCATATTTCCAGGATCAGACTGCGGCCCCACCCGCTGCATGGAGGTGTCTCACGGCACAGCACTAGCAGCCATCGGAGCTGACGACAGCGGCTGTCGGTGTCAATGTCGCCGAGACACTCCTGCCTTCAGGGAGGATCAGCACGTCTGTGTCAATCATATTGACGGTAAGTGTACAAAGTAAAGAATCAATAATAGATAGAGTAGGTACGGTCGATAAGAGAATTGTTACACCTTCTTTACTAGTCTTGAAGATCGGAAATGAGAACAGAAGGCCAAGTCCCGTAATTAAAAACGTTCAAAATCTTCTCGCAATCTCATCTCAGCGACAATCAATGTCAAAAACTTAGTGCAAAAATGTAGGGAAATTAGACGTACCTATTTTAGACAGATACGAGAATTGTCCCTCAGATGGCCTATTTCCGTAATAAACAACGTTCGAAATGTAGTCTTAATATCATATCGGTGAGAATCAGTGTCAATAATGTAGGTAAATTAGCGGTATTTTTGATCAGATTGAGACTGAGATTAGATTGCGATATTATTTTTAAATAGATGAATTGCCCCTCTGACGTGTGACTATGTTTTATGACAGTGTCACTGATCAAAATGCCAGTTAAATTGATTGGGTCATTAATGAAACTTCTACCTCGATATTTACAAGAGTAAGTAGGTACACAGACACACGATGACATATCAAGCTATATTCATTTCCAGTTTTATTTAACATCGCATTTTAAAGGCTTTTCGTACAATGAGAAGTCAGCTTATACTGGACATGTGGGTATAGCTTGATATGTCGTCTTGCGTAAGTAATAGAACAAGAAACTGAAATTTTAAACTAAATAAGATCGTTCAATGCATACACGTCTGTTAGGGTTCAACTTAACACAATGGAACTAATGACATAGTAGGATGTAGGTAGATGTACAAACCTACACTGGGGTCCAAGGTTAAGATCCTGTTGAGATAAATTACAGGAACAATCTCATGACGCGGTTTGCATTGACAATAAGAAAGGGTCATGGAAATGGGCTCAGTAGTTGAACTTGATAATGGTGATGTGCCTTCGTGATGAACCCCATAGGAAGTTAGTCCATGGAGTTTCTTGCCCGTTCTTCTCCATAGGTACCTACGCTTTGGAATGGGCAACTAGCTTCATTTTTCTGACTGATCGACCCCTTGACAATTAAAAGTGCCTGTAATTGGTTTAATTGAAATAAATACTTTGAGTTTTGAGTTTTTTTTTTTGAAGTATTGTAGAATCTACATTAATTTTATATTATTATGTAGCTAAATTCACTATAATTATAATTTTTCTGTTTTTTTTTTGTTTTTCTGTGAGCTTACAGCAATCTACATAGTTATATATAACACACTAACATAGCTTTTAAGTTTTTTGTACCTACCTAACATATTATGGATTAAAGTTGTCTAGATAAATAAATAAATATTATTTATTTTAATTATATTAAATGGTTGGATACTTTAATTAATTTTGTTTTCTCATTTTCAGAATGTCTGATGGCCAGTTTCGGTCGTGGCGCGACCAAACCACAAATCCCTTTTGTTTTCTTACCTCTTAAAGGACAAATCATTTACCCCTCTAAGGAAATCATTTTTACTGGTAAGTAAAATAATAAGTACCGCAATGAAACAAAAAAACACAAATTACAAAAAAAAAAATAGTACAAAAAGATATTTCCGATACCGGGAATCGAACCCGAGCCTCCTGGGTGAGAGCCAGGTATCCTAGCCACTAGACCATATCGGATATGAGACACAAGTCAAAATTACACATTACATGTTCCACGACATCTGATCTTTTAGTAAAAAATATTATTGATCTATTTTTGTTAACTAATGCGATATTTAACCTTCTGATAATGTTGATCTTTTTATGACATTGGAATATTGATATCGTTTATTATAATTATAATCTAAAGTCAATAATGAATCAGAGAGACCTTCAAATAGGTACGTTCTTGGAGGTCATTCAGTATAAAATCAAAATACATAGAACAATAATTTTGTGGTTCCTCTTTAGATGTCGAAGACGCGGTATGCGCGGTGACGAGCGCTCAATACCTGTCCCCATCAGGATGGGTCAACCTCCGCGATCTGGTGGACAACGACGTCCCCTTTGGACTGTACCGTGATGAGGGGAGCACCTTTTTGCAGGTAACATTTTTTTTTTGTTTCCCAATTCACAGCAAGCGATTTCTAAGTAGGGCTACATTAAGCACCTTTAACTGCATTCACGATTTATTGGCCAAAAATGTAAACAAATATGAGTTTATTGAAAAAATAACTTTAATTCCCACACAATCAATTTCAGTTTACGCTACTACTTCAAATATTTTTATAACTTTTTCAATAGTGCTACCTAGTCACTCTGAAATCAACTTAATTTTCATTAGAATAAAGTTGATATTTGTATAACTTGAAATAACTTCAGTTTGAAATAATTATAATAAATGGAAATCACACGATGCCCCCAATAGTACACAATAATATCTAGAGCCAGGAATAAACAGAAATATACAGAAGCTATATATAAAACTCAACGTCCACCAGGCCAAAAAACGTTTAGTTTATTGGAAAAACTGGGTATGGAAGTCATTACCCAATATAATAAACTTAAACATAAACTAAAACCTAACATGGGTTCCGTAACATCGATTTCAAATTAAAATCTTATAGGATCAAAATGCCGCAGAATTTCGCCATTCGACTCAAAGCGTAGTCCGTCGTACCACCCAAGTAGAAAACTACCAATATCTGCGCACACACCAAAAACAGTAAAATGTTCATAAAACTTATCAAATAAGGCAATTATTTTCACATATTTATTGGAAACTTTATTAAGACGAAATTAAACGTGTACCTTCTAAGCGGGAAATAATTAAATTTTGGTAAAATATTATAAAACCTTATGCAACCGCTGCGATTACAGAGATCTTTATCGTAAACAAGAACAATATGATGTGGAGCAGTTGGTTGAGAACACGGATGTTGAGATCCAATTGCAAGATATCCTACGAAATATATTTTCGTTTGTCCACTTACTTTAGGTCCTTGACCACCTGACAATGATGTTCAAGTATATATCCTAGATGTAGTAATCTTGATTTGAGTAGCGCTCGTTAAATGTATAGGTACCTGTCCTATATTTTTCGTAGTTTCATTTTTGAGCATGATTGTAAAATACAGGTATTATCTTCACAAATCTGCACTTGATGTAGTTGCTTTTTGGTAGTTTCACTCCTAAGTTGGTAAAAGGGAGCACATAAAATTGATGAAGCTATCTGTCTGTCCACTTGTCACACTTAATTTTGACATTGACGTGGAAAGATGACTACAAGTTTTGTGTAGATTATCTCAGATGGACACAAATACCTACACTATATGAAACGGAAGGCGAAAAAAGTTTATGATTCTTTACGTAGTAAGCTTTTCTAACATCTTATAAAACTGCACTACAAAGGTTCATAGGTGCACAAATAATAAATGAAAGGGGTTTCTTGAATTATCTTCTACGCCTATGGATTTTGTGTCCACTTGAGATAATAGACACAAAACACGTATAAATCCATATCAATGTCAGAATTAAAATTGTGACAGATGGACAGACGCATAAATAGCCTAGGTATAGAACAGAGAGATATTAATGATCGAGATATGAATTGCTACTTATTGTTCATATTAGGTACTCACTATTCTTCTAGTCGAGAGTTAGGTAGGTATAATAATTAATAATCTTATTTATTGACACCAAAAATATTAACATTATAACAACTATATTGCTTAAAAATAAAGTAGGATATAATGAAAATAACACATAAATTAATGTATGTGTAATATTAATTACATAATTTATGTCCAACTGTGTTCAAAGTGATTTGATTCATCAGACGGAATTTCTGGTTTCGGAACTTCATGATTCACGGAATACAACAAATAGATATTTTTTTTAATTGGCTATCCCAAATGATTAACTTTAAAATTCTAACAATATTTCATTCAAATCAAATCAAAACATTTATTCACTTAATATGGGTACCTACTTAACATACACTTAACATAGGTGGTACAATACCTGCATACATTCTCAACTCAACCTTTCTTTTCGGTCAAAAAGTAACATGCCACATTTTGCATTCAGAGTGCACACGATAACATCTGTGGGGGCAGGTACACTAAATCCATAACGCGGTTATGCACACGCGTCGAGCTCGTAAATGTTTATCTTTGACCGGACCGAAGACCGGTCCGTTTGATAGCCAAGGACGACTTCACTTTAAACGCTAATGTTACTGCAAGAAATGAGATTGACATTAGCACCTTCTGTTGATAAAATATAGGTACCTACCCATAGAGATACAACTTGTAGATATGTATGTAATCTTCAAATATGTTATGTTTTTGTTTTGTTCTTTGCTCCTGTTTCATGATTATTATTATATTAATATTTACATAGATTAGTAATGTGTTTATTGTATTATGTAAATGGTACACCACCGACTATCTACGGTATTGTGTCTCCTTCCCCTTTCTTAATTATTATTATTATTTATTCATAATCAAGTAACAAAAGACTCATACTAATTTTATTATTAGGCATACAATTTCAATAACAATACAAACATACAAGACAATTTCAATAACAATACAAACATAAAATAATTTAAATTAAACTTATTCATTACGTCATTATTGGTCACAAAAATAAAAATATAAAACAAAAATAAACTATATTAATCCATCCAAAGGTTGTCTAGTTAAAAGATCGCACTTAGCGATAAGATCGCCCATTGTGTCACCTTTTGTGAAATTTCTACATTAATATCTGTAATTTATATGGTGTTTTTTGTACATCATAAAAAGTATGTATTATATTCTATTCTATTTACATAGTTCGTCGTTCATAGGTTGACTCACTATGGTTACGCACTTATCGATCATTATAACACGGGCCTATCTCTTTAAGTGCGTCAACGAAAATACGTCCGAAAGTAATTCATCGATCAGAACTATCGTCAATCAAATTTTTCAGACGGGAGTAAGGACAACAACTCGTATTGTCATTCATTCTTAGTTCGGGCTTCGGGCCCTGGACTAATCATATACGTCCGTAAGTGAAAACGCCCGTAACGTCGACCAAAACTACGGATTTCGTGCTTAGGGAGTAGACCCCCAGAAATTAAATTTGCACTATTTTACAACTTAAAAAAATACATAGAAAATGTAAGTATCCTACCTGCTAAAACAGGTATTCCAGCATTATTTTAACGGTGAACGAAATGAATATGTTATGCAAAAATCTTTGTGGTAGCAATCACAGAACAGATAAAAGAGGTTAGAAGGGCCTTGTGGGCGGGGCAGGCGCGCCGCAATGTTGATCAGACGCTCAAAGTCAACCGAAATGTGAATCACCGCTCAACAATCGCGCTCTTGTTGTGACAGCGTTCGAAACTCCGCGGAAAAATAGAATTATGCCGTCTTGCGCTATTATAACGTGTCGGAAAAGAAGTCAGGAGTGTAATGTGGCCCAAGGAGGGATTTCTTATCACCGGTAAGTCCAAAAACCTTAAAATACGAGTGATATTTGTAATTATTGCAAAAGTATTATGAAGTTTGTAGACAAAAACGATAAAATCGCATTCAGATGCAAAATTATACATTGCTTGCAATACATGGGTACGATCTTGTACGACGTGAGCGGACGCGCAATGTATTGCGTTCACTGCGAACGTCGCGTGTGTCGAGCCAAAGCATCTATTCAGGGAAATCTATGCGCATCGATAGTGTTGTACCAAATTGTAAACAATGTCGATATTAAGTATGTGTATTATACGAATGATTATTTTCAGTAATATTACAATTAATACAACTTCGTTTTTATTAACACTAATTTTATTACTGTACTAGCTGTGCCCGCGACTTCGTCCGCGTGGAATAGTGACTTATCGGGCAGCATATTTTGAATTACATATACCGTCGTTTGGGTAGCTAAAAATTTACTTTACAGTAATGCTTCTCTGTATACGATATTTGACGTATGGCCATCGGGGATGAAAGCATACAGGCTCCTAGGATTGCTAACCCGTGACAGAGCCACATACAACTGACCGTGCGAGAAACAGCTGATACTTAGATCTACACCCACAACTTTCAGCGTCTGACCTTGGGCTTTATTAATAGTCATCGCAAAACATAGGCTGACTGGAAACTGGACTCGTTTAAAACTAAATGGAAAATTGTTTGGAATGAGAGGAATCCACACCCTGTTAAAATCTCTGCTTCTATCAGATTTCGTTGTAAATTGGTTACTTTTAACCTGGTGCCATTGCAAAGTTTTGGGGGGCTTAAATTTCTAAGAAGCATTATGGGTTCGCAGAAGTCTCAGACTCACGCGATAGCGCGAGAGCTTCGCGATCGACAGATAAACGTGCCTTTCCTTGTTCCCCGTTTTCCCTATTTCGAGTTGTCATCATTCGAGAACGATTTGAACTCAGTCGAGATTCTCGCTGAGTCGAAGTTTCTGCAGCACGAAACCTAGCCTGATGTTCCCGAGTTGCAGAGAGCCTTGCCTCACGACCTTCCTCAGATTCCTGTGATCGAACTAATTTCATCCTTTTAGCATTTCTGCTACATTGGGAGAGGTTGGATCTTCTTCGAAGCATTCTTATAATAAAATAGTACATACTACATAACACACAGTTATTTAGTAAACACGTACTATCGTAAACAATTAAATTCTAAATACTTACCTACAGATTATTATACAGTCTAAAATTATCACAGTTTAAGTACCTAATAAGTGTTAAGACGTGTAAACCAAACGTACTAACTTTATAAAACAAAAAAATTGCTAGAAAAATTTATTACTAACCTGAGCTAATGAACTTATACTTAATAAAGAAAATCAAGAAAAGAAATGCCTAACCTATACCAAATACTTCTATTATTTAGATACAAACCCTAAATACAAATTAAGATAAGTATACCGAAAATCAAGGAAAGAACCGCCTAACCTCAAACGACTTAATTTTAAAGAAAATGACGAAAAAGAACCTAACCTACAAACCCTAAAATATAAATAAATGAAGTATGCAAACAGTCAGAATTCAAGTGAATCGCAATAATCGAATGCAACTATTCGTCTATACTCTATAGGATACGTGCGTTCGCTACGAATAACTGAATCCTTATGGCAGCGGCGCGTTTTTTTTTTATGAATGGCATCTCGTAGTTGACCTTGAGAGGTTGTGACTACAACCGGACTATCCTGTGGTTGCCTTAAGAATTCTTAAAGCCTCCAGCCAGGGCTACATCTAGATTAAAACTAAGCGACTGCACGCTAAGGGCACCCCCTGTGAGGTACGAACCTCGGCTTAGGGCGTCGCTGGGAGAGGGCAGCAAGGGGACTGGCTGGATCGAATTAGTATTATTAATGCTTTGATGAGCGCGGCGTTTCCTAGGACTATCTCTGAGAAGAAAGGCCGAAACAAACTCAGAGGTCTCAGTCGGGGAATTTAAAGCTACAGGCTCAGCTACGGCGCGGGCTGGCACTTCAGCGGGCAAGGGTCGGGGGATCAGCGGCGCGGCTCTCAGCGCGCTTTATATAGCCACGGACACGCAGGCGCGAGGCGTGTACGTATTCTGATAGAATACCTCAACAAATGTTCGCCGTGATTCTTTAAATTGACATAACTTTTTTATTTATGAACAGATTGACATGAAATAAACACTAACTGTTATGTGAAGCTTACTACAATATATTAGTGAAAACCGCATCTAAATCGAATAAGCCGTTTCTGATATTAGCGTGCACAAACACACAGACAAACAGACAAACCGACAAACAGACAAAAAAAAAATTAATTACAATTTCGGGTTCGGCATCGATATAATAACAACCCCTGCTACTTTTTTTTATATATTTCCATTGTACAGACACCACTTTTCTGCAATTTTATTATATGTATAGATAGATAATGTGGATTATTATTATTAATTTAGTTTCTTATTTGGTTTTTCGTCTAAAATTTGGTTTGAGGTTTACTAACCTCAAACCAAATTATGGAAAACTAAAAAAAATTTTTCATCGTAAAAATTAGTTTATTTTTTTTAGTTTTCCAAGAGATCCAGGTACAAGAAAACTGTGGATTGAGGCAACTAGTAGCATTCAATGGATACCTACTAAATGTAGCACAATTTGTTCGCAACATTTTGTAGAAAATGATTATGTAACAAAACAGTCAGGGAATTGACAGATTGAGACAGATCAGACTGTGAACATTTTTAAAACAAAGAGAATTGCCCCTCTTAATTAATCCTCATCCAAATAAATACGTTACTCATCACAAGTATTTAATTTTGAACAAAATTGTCCTTGATTGGATTTTGGATTTCAATGAATATCTTAGGGGATATCATGGTTTTAAAATAACTCCGCAAGGCGGCCGGTCATTAGCTTAATAAAGTAATGTACTAAGTGATAATCGTAAGTAATACTCTTAAAGTAATGGAATATATTATTTTAGTAGGCTTTTACCTCAAATTAATTATGACGTAAAACAGAGCTGCAACTAGCATAAAACGAAAGAAAATTTAAATTTCACGGCTGTATCGGATGTTCCCCCTTAAATTGACTTTGATTTAGTTTTATTTATATGTAATTTGGATGTCCACATTATTCGTACCGTACCCGCAACTTAAAAAATTGCAAAACTTTAATTAACAAAATTACAGGTAATTTTATCGATATGATTAGTCGACCTTTCGGTCGCCGTAACTATTTGCTTTTACAAGTGTGTGAGTGTACGTCCAGAGCAGTATTTGCGGTAGTGTGACAACCAATAGCAAACACGCGATCTAAGTGCGTGTGGTTTATTTGTGTGCGTAATGCGCGTACGTATGATGTCTTGCTTGTAGTGGAGAGACAGGAGTAGGAGACATGCGGCGACACGCGTTTTAATACAAATCAGGAACTATTTCCTTTCTAACCTCTTTTATCTGTTCTGTGGTAGCAATAACATAATTAATTTTGGGCTCACAATTTTATTAAGTAAACATTAAAAGATAAGATACGGAATCAGAATCTGAATCAATGAGAATAACAACTTTAAAATCCAAATCAATATTGCTCATGTCAATTTTACCTTTCAATTGCCATCTATACAATTTTATTGTTATTAAAAGATTTAATCTATCATGCTATAAATCTTCTTTCCCAAAATTAAAACACTTATATTCCTGAAATAGGTACAAGTTACGGCTACTTTGCTATGATAAAACGGCTTCCCGAGACATCTGGTGTCGCTCCATAGCTCAGATTGTATCTCTAATGTTGAAGAACTGCCCATGTACTGAGAATTGACAGATATGTATTGCTAGCTTTTTTCCTAGTACTCGCTTCTAACAGACCCGGTCAGGATCGTTATTACCTGGATGATGTTAAGCATTCGGAGAAGTTCTCGGCTTTATTTCCATTGTGGGTTTTTCGTGAAAAATAATCAGGGGGCCTACTCCGAAGTGCAAAGTGCGAATTTTCGAATCGGACCGACACATGGCCGAACCGAATATTATTGAAAAATGCGAAAAAAGTTCGGATCGGCTCAGTTGGGTCGGGACCATAGTCAATATTCGAAAGAGTGTAGGAGTGTAGGATCGGTACCAACCGAACCAAATAGTAACTTCGTAGCAGGAAACAGCCGAACATTCGGCGGATACTACTTCGAAGTAAACCCCCTGATTCTTCTGAAATATCTATTCATCATATAAAAATCGATTTGGACGCAATACTTAATAGGTACCTTAAATAAAGAGCAACATCATAATTAAGATACATAAAACATGTCCGATGTGTAATATAAAAAGGCACGAGCCAATTCTGATAATGAAATCAATATTTCCAATGCCCATACTGCGTAAGAAATTAACATGTATGTACTTTGAAATAATCCACTTCCACCGCACAATCTTTATTACTTTGATGTCGATATCAAGATTAAAATAAAAATAAAACATTTCAATGTTTATCAAGAACAGAAGTTTTGACGTAGACTGGACAGCATCGATCGGAGCAAAGAGTATAATAATAATACGGGACAAGAGAGCCCTCTTGTGCCATTTCGAAGCATCCAGATTTGAAACGCCATCTGCAGTTCTTAACTGGAACTAAGGCTCTATAGGTGGCTGTGGTGGCTATAGATAGGCATGAATGTATGTGTACCTACGTACGTATAGATAAGTAAGTTTGGTTATTATGTGATCATTCAAATTTTTTTAGCTGTTGTAGTCATATGTTGATCAATATGCGACTGGCGAATAATAATAATGATACATTTACTAAAATACAATAATTAAAATTTGAATGATGGTGATTGAGAAGTAAAAGTGTCCTAATATAAATTGACCGCATATTGATCAACATATAACGCAACGACAGCTAAGATTTGAATGATCACTTAAATCAAACGCTAGAATTCGCCAGAATTGGCAGTAACACAATAATGAACTATTTTGCTTTAATTTATTGTAATTTGTAACCGTGTAACGGCTAAGAGTATATTAATAAACGGTACCGGCGACCATAGACTATACACTTATAAACTGAGACCGGCGACCATATTGTGTGATGTTGCCAGAATATGTCACACAAAAAGGATTTCCGTGACACGATTGCAATAATTGATGATGCCGGTCAGATATGAAATACATATAATAATGTGATAATCTTGATGTAAAATGTTACAATTATTGTTTTAAATTATAGAGAACTCTTTCATTTGATTTTCTTATTTGCATTTAATTTGGTATCACAGAGACATCTATCGATGATTATTAAACTAATAGCTTCTTCGTTAGTAAAAGTAGATGGCGACTCTTTCTTTACTAAAGTTGTGCATGTTCTAACTGTCTCCCCCCTGGATCGGAGTGTCTCCGTTAACATTTTTAATTGCATTATTACACGAAGACGATAATCGCGTTAACGACAATCGCGAAGTAATAAAGTATCGTATAAAATATTAATTTAATTTCTTGATATTAATCGGGTCGGCAACGGGATATATCGTCATGAAGATATTATCTTGTGCTCACAATTTTACTTATTTTTTGGGCGGTCTCGACAAAACGCTACAGTTTGTTGGATCCATCAGTCGAGCATATGTTTGCCTCGGACAGGCGCGTGTTGAAATGCTACATGGACCCGATGCAGCCCCAGATAAACACAAAGGCGTCAAAGGAGCGATTTGTATAATATGTCCAAATACTTCGCATTTAGATCTGTTCACGGTGATAAAGTTATAAGATGGATTTGCATTTCCATTTTGCTTTCTGCAGGTAAACCTCGAGTAGGCTCGACATTATGTTTACAAATGTACACAAACGATTTTGGGCGATTCATACTTTTTATTTCCTTAAGCTTTATATTTATCAAGTGATTTGTAACCAAAACTCACGTCTGCTCAGTGACAAATGCTGCAACGAATTGCACCTGATAACTGTTGATTTAATCTGCTTAAAGTTGCGGTCCGAGAAAATAAAGGTGCAAAGCTTAACGCAATTTTTTACATCTTTAGATCGCATTATAATATTTTGGAACAAAAATCTGGAATCATGTGGAAAATTTTTGCAATTTATTTGACAGTGGCGTG
Organism: Apamea sordens; assembly: GCA_945859715.1. Lineage (NCBI taxonomy): Eukaryota > Metazoa > Arthropoda > Insecta > Lepidoptera > Noctuidae > Apamea > Apamea sordens. Next base: position 9,301,450 of record OX244002.1, read on the forward strand.
GGTCGCAGACTCTGCACGCTCGGCTGGAGGGTCGCCTGGTAGCCGCTCATGTGCTGTGCTCCGCATCTACTACCTCGCACCTTGGTGCTAGCTGTGCAGCGTTCCGCATCGCAGGCGCAACCCAAAACGCTTTGCTTGGTGAGTCACACATACCATTACGACTGGAACGATTATGTGTAAAATTAATGTAGCTAATCGCCTAATAGTATGTGAACACCAATATATGACTCATTTACAGATGTGCGTTCAATACCCTTCCACGCCGGTGAACTAGTAACGACGGAATCTGCGTCGCAGAATCAAGGACTTAGTGTTCTGGAGTCACTGGCCATCGGTGTATGCGTGCTTCTACTGATCTTCGTGTATGCAGCTGGAATTATTTTCTATGTTCATTACAAGCAAAAACAGAAACGAAGAGAAAAGGACCCGGAACAAAATCATTCAAACACTATGTCTACGGATAACGGGTCCCTCGAGTCACGGATCGATATGAGTAATGTGGTAAGACTAATTCTCGTCAAATACATACAGAATAACTAAATTACTTTTACATTTTGCTAATATAACGATCGTTTCAGATGTTGAAAACCAATCCGTTGATGAAACTGAACGGTATGGGCGGTGACTTTTTACATGATGGAGGCTTTTCTGATGGCAGTGAACGCACCGAAGATACTCTCGATTCATCGTCCAATAATACACACACTCATAATTCTATGCATAAGGTTGGTATTGCAAGTAAACCACGTTAAATTAAATCCTTCATGATAAAATGTATATAATGCAATTCTTAGTTCCAGAAATTGAATGCCAACTCAGTGATATCAGCAATGGTACACTCTCGTAGAAAGAAGACTCTCAGGCCATCAGTAAGGAATGGTAATTCACCGGAAAGAATGAATGAACGCTTCCAAAGACGCTCTGCATCTCCCGATACTCTGGAACGAGCACCACATTCAGAACTATCCATTGTAGATTGTTCTGTGGAAAATAATTATAGCGCAAACCGACAACTGCCATCTTCAAATGGAGACTCTTCGTATAGGAAGAAATTATATTTCAATCCGGTCTTTTTTGAAACCGAACTTCTCAAAGTAAGATTAATGCATGATTTAAAATTTTTGACGTCTTGAATATTTTCGAACATCTATTCATATTATATTTTTTATCATTCTAGGACCCACCTCCCGCAGCTATTGAATTTTTAATTAAAATTCGAGAAGTAATGTCTGTTGCTAAAGAAAAGATGACATCAAAACGATTCATCCCTATACTATCAGATATTCCCGAAGAAGATATGTATCACGCTATAGATCTAGGATGGGACATCCCTTGCGCACGACGCGGTCGCAGATTTAGTGCGATTAGTCTTAAACAGGAAAACAGTCGAAAAACTGCTGTTTGTGGAGGATGCCCAGGATGCGATAATAATGCGCGACCCAATAAAATAGCCCTCACTAGATCTAACTCTTGTAAGTCATGTGTTAGTGAAGATTATAAACAGAGAATTGTAAGGAAATGGTTAGATGAAGTACCTTTAGTAACCAGCAACTCTAAACCAGTGAAGTCAGTAGCCAAGGTCAGTGGAACCCCAAGAGCTATTGAGCCAAAGAAGAAAGAAGATGCTCGTCCTCAATCAGCTGAATTGATAAGAAATGAGACGCAACAACTTAAAGTCGCTCAAACTAAACCTAAAGTGATAGAAAAGAAATGCAAAGTTACAGAAACGAAACCTAAAGTTACGGAAACTAAGCCTAAACTTACTGAAACGATAACTAAAGAAAATATTCGAGAAATAGAATCTAAGGAAAACTTTACTAAAGAACTGTGCCTACAAGAAATGAAAATTATTAGTAAACCGATAAATCCCAAAGAAATTGAAATTATACGAGTAACTACAGTACCGGACCTCAATGGATTAAATAATATTGTGAACAGTCACGAAATAGAAAAAATATCAATACCTGTTGCCCCAACTCTACCCCAAGAAAAGAAAAGTCCATCTAGCCACACATCAAGACGAATTAGGAAGAAACTGCCTCCACCACCGCCTCCTCCCGCAAATCCACCAGAGCCCCCTAAAGCTGATGATGAAGAGGCACCAATACCACCAGAAGTTAAAGTAAAAATGGAAGCCGTTATACGTGAACTGAACACTTGCAGACGTGTGGAGCCTACAGAATTAGAAGAAATGAAAATGGAAACAATTGCTCCGATAGCACCCAAAATAGTTATACCCGTAATAGCGGCTGACAATCATTACTACAGTGATGATAATACGCTCTCTAATAAAAAGAAAAAGCAAATGTATGGTAGTCAAGATAATTTCATGGAATTTGATAGTTTGGAACGCAGCATGATGAAGAGGCGAAGGTTCTCGGTCGCCTGTGGACCCGAATTATTCCATAATGATCGATTTGAACACAACCAAAATATACTTGAAACTAGGCAACGGCTAACAAGTAGCTGGCTTGACGTGAAAAAGGCTGTCGAAAAACCCCAAGTATTTAATCAGAGTGAAGTTTTTATTGATACTATGGAACCCATGTACAACAATCTTGACAATTTATCAAAGCCTGGTCCATTAACCATACAAGTACGCGGCTCGCCCATCGAAAGTAGGCGTAATTTGGCTAAGGATGATTTTGATCCCGATACTCTCGACAGACGGGATACAAAGAAACGCGTTGAGAAAATACTACTGAAATCAGCAGGTAGCTTTAAGTACAAGTCAACGTCTTCAGAAAGTGAATCCTGCATGAAATCTCCAATAGCTATAACGACGAGAAAGATTGGCAATCTGAGAGAAATATACGAAGCTAAAGCAAAGGCGCAAGAGGAAGAGATGCAATTCTACAGCAGACGTGGAAGCATTACATTCGGTCAGGACCTTCATGCATTCATGAGATCTGGTAAAGCCCCAGATTTGATCAGACACATCGAAGGTCAAAAAGATCCCAAGCCACCTATACCACCAAAACAACGCCGAGGATCTGATGCGTCTCCAAAATTCTATAGTTCGACTCGCGAAAGCCCACCTGGTGATCGCCGCAGGATGATGGAAGATAGAGATAAATTCCCAGGATACACAAGACTTGACCATTTGAACGCCCGCCGTTCTGGACGTCGGTCTGCCAGGACCAGATCTCGAAGAACTGATCTAAGAAAACTATACAGAACCGAAGACTCCGGATACATGAGCACCGACTCAAACGAGTCGAAATGTAGAGCGAGGTATTTGATGCAGTTGAGACCAATAAAGACATCAATACCAGAACCTGCTCCATTATTACCAATTGCTAGATCTGCTGTTATTAAAACGGCTGTTTTACCGATCGAGTCCGATACAGATGATTTAGAATCATTGTGTGATGGAAGAAGTGAATCTGGCGGAGAGAGTGTCGAGACGGATTCTGTGTTCTTTGGAAACTTCGATGATTCAAAGGAGATTTTCGCTGAGTTAGGACTGAGCGCTTTTGAGCCTCAAAACAAGATGATGCAGAGTCATGAGCAAATTGATTCAGGGTTTATGGGGGAGACCAATATAATTTTAAGCGGTGACAGCGACTCGGAGCATAGAAGTGTCATATCAATAATGACTGGGCACGATGGAAGAGCTTCGGCTGCGTCGATTAGCAAATTAGATGATTCCCCTTATCTACATACTATAGAGTGCTGAGTAAATATATGAAATATATAAATGTAGATGAGTTTGTACATAACGATTATTAATTAAAACAAAATCGAATTGTAATGAGTACCATTAATTAAAGTGTAATTAGATTTGTTTTTGAATAAATAAAATATAATTAAAAAGTAAAATTGCTAGAAATGTTAATTTGTAATGTATCTGTAATTTAATGTGTATAATGTGGATATTGACAGCGTGTATGTATTTAAAGTAAGTTGATAGTCACCGAATTTTACCTCAGAACCTTGTGGTTTTACCGTTCAATTGTTAACTGTTTAAACTTGATATTTTCTGTACTTACTATTAATTTCTTATCTCTATCTGTGAGAGTTATTTATTTTTGATGTTCGTAGATGAACAGCCCACCACTAATCTCCGTGCCGAAATGTTTTAGCTTAACTCTTTATTAACTAATTATTATACCCCTTTGATTTAATTAATAGTTATCCTTATATGCCATTTTATGCTCAATTTATGTTTAATCATCAGTTTTTAGTTGTAATGTATATAAATAAAGATACAATAATATATTTGTTACGAGTTTGTAAATTTTTATAGCCGGCCGGTTGTGCAATTAAATTTTTATTAGTTTTTCGGGAAATAAATGGATTGGAGTAATTTTTATGGTGTATGGTATACGTAAGAGGCTCAATTATTTATTGAAAAATTATTTTTAAGTGAGATCATATTAAATGTTATAACAAAGTAATTTGCAATATAAATGTAATCATTAATTTAGTCAGTAGTGAGTTCGGTCGGGACTGTGTTGTGTAAAGATAATATTTTCGGACTTTGTAAACAAAGTAATTTTAGAAAATATTTTTGTATGAATAAAATATAATGTTGTGTTATAAATTCTGTTATTTCACTAATCATATAAAACCATTATTTCTACGCCGATAATTAAAAAAAAAACAGATTTTCTACACATTTTCGATGACCCAAAGAAAAGAACTCTTTCAACAAATAAACATAAAATCTACTTTTTAAATCAGATACTTAGTTCTAATTTTAAATTCAGCTTTTTTATTCTGTTTTGAGACACTAAATTTAAATTTGACGCGCCAAACGGCCAGTACGTTAAATTATCACCGCCATCTGTTAACAGTCAGTGCAGGCGTCGATTTTATTTCATTCGAATTAAATGTAAATTTTAAAATCCTACGCATCTTAAATCACAATCTATCGAAGTCAAGCGTTATCTTTGATCGCACCGAATTCATTTATGTTTTTCAATTTGCACTCAACTGCGTTTTGATGCAGGTATTCCATCACATAATATAAGCTCGGTGATGACAGAATTGCGTAATTTAATGAATGTAACATTTCAGTGGTTTTATTAATGTTAAAGATGAGATATTCTTGTATACCTAGGTATACCTATAATGGCGGATGAACCGGAAATTATTTGGACTTCATTAAAAACATCAAAAGTTTATAGGTACGCAGTACAAAATATGCGGGCTGGCCTTATTAGCCGTAGAACCGATGACCGTTGGGATAGACGTGTTCTTGAGTGGCGACCGTGAATTAAAAAATCTAAGGTAGGGCGCTCTTAAGCTAGGTGGAGCGACGATCTTCGCAGGGTAACTGGTAGCAGCTGGATGAGAGTTGCCGATAATCGATTTGGATGGCGTGCAATTGGAGAGGCCTTTGCCCAGCTGACTTTAGGCAGATGATTATGCAACGCTAAATACACGCGTACTAAGCGTCAAGTGATCAGTGACGCGTCGATTGCGAGTTACACTACGAGTAACTAACCACTCAAAAGAAGCGCCGCGCCGTGATTTCTGACCTAGTCGCGGAGACTTGCCACCCTGATGCATGAAGGATTGCAGGGTAAATAGAAAGTTGTCAGATGACATAAACCAGTTATTCATTTGATTATCACATCATTTTTAAATATTTCTATAGATTGCAAATTCTACATTTGTCAGCGTTGGGTAATCTATCGACCGTTTCAGGGACATCTCTAAATATTTTTTTAACATTTGTACCTCATTAGACAGCTGATTAAATGATGATGTTTTTCTTGTAATTGGTACGCTTAATTTCATCCTATTTGTTTTTAATAATGGTGGTCCCAGTTCATGAACGTAAGTGATCGGTAATTAAAGTCTTGGGGGCCATCCATAAATTACATCACACGTTAAGGGAGAGAGAGGGGGTCGATGAACGTCACAATTTGTGACATGGGGTGGGAGGCGTCCTAAATTTTGTGACGTCACATTTCAAAATCTATTATAATCTAAGTGTTAAAACATGAACTTTGAACTGTTAACGAAAAACTCAAAAACATTTGCAACTCTATCTGTATAAACATAAGGTTCAAATTGTTTTGTCGGCCACTCGCTCTACTAGTGTTACGCGCCGACCACTTAAGCGCCCTTTAGCGCGGGTATGTAACCATAGAAAAAGATGACTCCGAAGGTATATTCGCTCCACTGTTACTTCAGCTAGCTTTGGATCTCCTAGCGTCATCATATTTGAAGCAAGTTCCTTGTTTAAGTGATCATGTGGCATCTATGGTCTATATTTTGCATCATACAAGGCCACTAATCAACACAAGCAATCACATAAGAGTCAACAAGAAGTTTTGCCCATCGCGAAGATTTGTCCACAAAGAATTGCTGCTAGACGTGCCAGACAAATTCTTTGTCTGGCACGTTGTTTTTTGTTTTTTTAATTTATTGAAATGTTTGATTTGATGTTAGTTTTATTAAAAAATAATTTAAATGGAAATAAAACTAATTTCAGAGCTGCTGTTTTAATGCAACAATTTCTAGTTGTAAAATTGCAAAATATGTGACGTCACACTAGGGAGGGGGGTGTCTCACAAATGTGACCAGCTGTGACAAGGACTTGCTCAAAAAACAAGAAATTCGTGTGACTTAATTTATGGATGGCCCTTTGTGGTAACTTCTAATGGCTCCTAATTTCATGTTTTAGAAAACGTGTTTACGTCGAAAGCTTTGGTAATGTATTAGCTATGAAATAAAATAACAATGAAGGTCATTTAATTTGAGAGTTTATTGAAAATGACAAATTCGGAGACGTATACTTACGTTGAATTTTCTCGAATCCCATGGATTAACGCCTAGGCCATAAGTATGACTTTCTTATTTGTTGCAAAGGGGTCACAACTTCTGATGGTCGTCGGTATCTTCAATAGTTTCACAAAGCTTGTTTAGTAAGAAAAGAAGAAAGAAGAAGAAGCATTTCGTGAAAGAAGGACAAATTGCACATTATTTGAATGGGCAATTTATCCTTTTAATCAGAAGTTGCAAATTGTACCACTTCAGCGCACTGTGGCCGGCTGATTGCAGATGTGGTCCAATCAAACGGATATCCATGCAAAACGTACTTGGCAACGAAATGATTTAGTGAGTAAACAAAACGCAGGCATGTATTAAAGACTAAATTATTTACAGAATATACAATGTGGAGATGACAATATAACCTATAAGCTAACAAACTTAAAATAATATTAAAAAATTATGGGCATCAATCGTCCGCATCGCTGTCAACAGGAAAAGTTAACCGTAAGCACTGGATTAAATGGGATCAGATAATTATAAATGTTTAATGTTGTAAACAACTTGATAATAATGCGGGTAGGTACCTATTGATAAAACCTAGTGTTATCACAACATACTGTACTGTTGTTTCGATAGAGACTTCTATCGGCCCATTAGCTCAGTTGGTTAGAGCGTCGTGCTAATAACGCGAAGGTCGCGGGTTCGATCCCCTCATGGGCCACAACTCTCTTTTTGAAGTCAACTTAATATAACCTTCTTAAATAAAATATAATTATAATCTCTCTCTCTTTCTCTGTCCTTTTCTTTCATTTCGCCGACAAATGAAGTTTTACAGGTTTCAGTTAGTTTACGAATCCGTTTTAATTGATTATAAATACTTCAACATTTCATTATCTGTCGTAAATTAATCGTTACGCGTTTTTAAATATTGTTCGCAGTGAATTTAAAACTAATTATACAGTTACCATAATTAGTATGCTGAAGGTTTGTCTTCACAATAACATACTTTAAAAGAAATCATCAAAGCCATACGTGAATTTAGTTCTAACTATACTTATAAGTTAGCTTCCAAAAAGATAGTTGTGGCCCATGAGGGGATCGAACCCGCGACCTTCGCGTTATTAGCACGACGCTCTAACCAACTGAGCTAATGGGCCGATGAGAACTGTCCCCTGAAATGTTAAACTGGATTAAAGGCTGCATATGAGTGCATACTCAACACATTGACAAACGCATGGAGAGGTTATGCGCATGCAATTACGCAAACTCAAACCATTCATTGCAAATAAACCAGGGGTCGGTCAGTCAGAAAGATGAAGCTGTACATTCTAAAGCGTAGTAGGTACCTAGAGTGATGGTGTTATCGGACGACTTTCGCGATGCGCAGGTTCATAAAAGATGTATTATCACATACTAACAATTCACATTGAAATGAAAAAATAAGAGTTCCAATGGTATCTTTACAAAAGATTGTTGTGGCCCATGAGGGGATCGAACCCGCGACCTTCGCGTTATTAGCACGACGCTCTAACCAACTGAGCTAATGGGCCGGTGAGAAATGCCCCTTGAAATATTAGACTGGATTACAAATCTCGGGACCTTTAAACACAATTTTGCCCTAGTTATGCAGAGTTGAACGGCTGAGAGCAGACTCTTTGTCAGGAAAATATGAATCGACAAACATAGTGTGGGTTGCTTGAAGAATCTGTCGGTGGCCAACTGGATATGGAATGCCTAAAGTCTGTTCAGCTCCTTATTCCCAGTTAATATTATTTCCACTTAAACCATAAATAGTTCCTATATATAGTTTGTAACTTTGTAGAATAAGTTGATTGAGTAAGTACTATAGAATAAGTCATAAAAATATTTAAAGTTGTAACATAAACAAATAATTACTTGTTTACACGTTTGGAAACTAAATCGCGAACGCATTCTAGGTAAGACCGTAGACAGAATACTGCCTTTTGGCCCTATTTAGAAAAGCTCTACCATCATATAAACATGTAATTTACAGAACCTCTCATTTATTGTCCAAAAACAGAATAAGATCCCCAATGACATCTTTCAAAAAAGTGGCCCATGAGGGGATCGAACCCGCGACCTTCGCGTTATTAGCACGACGCTCTAACCAACTGAGCTAATGGGCCGATGAGAGCTGCCTGCAAAATGTGCGACATGACACGAATGTTATCGATTCTTCATTGTTTATATTTAATATTATTTTAGTATCAGGATAACAATATACCTACCTACACGGTGAATATGTTGAAAAGAATATGCTTAGATGGTGCGATCATGATGAGAGCACGAATGAGAGGTGACTAACAAAAGATATTTAAAAGCCAGCATCCTGATTGCGTAACAAACTATCGATCTCAATCTGAATTATTTTAAAGAATATTGCTAATACTTATATATAATATTGCTTCATATGTTCGACAACTGTGTCTGCTCAACAACGTAATAACGCAATGAAAGGTGTTGAACTGTCAAAATGAAACCCATTGCTACTGATAGTGTGTCACTCACTAGTGTGTGTAATCACAGCAACAGCTCACATCTTTCAGTTATTAGTGTCGTTTTTGGAAGTCGGTTGTTTTTTTTTTCAAAAAAGTTTTTATTTTTCACTTTTAAGTTGTAATTTTTACCAGTAATTTTGATTTAAAAACCAAACTACTGAACCGTTTTTGATGAAATTTCTATAAGACCATTTAGGAAGTATACCCTTTCCAACAAAAAAAAATTCAAATCGGTTGGCAAGCGAAGGAGCTATGCGCGAACAAACATAAAAAAAGAAAAAACAAATACAAACATCCGAATTGAGAACCTCCTCCTTTTTTAGAAGTCTGTTAAAAAACCCAATAATAATAATTTGGCACTTCTGCAGTTCAGTTTGCTAACGATCTCCCAATTTACAGGTTCCAAATTTTATTGGAAACCAGCGTTGACAAGTGATTCAATAAACTTTAGAACCGAAAATTAATTTAATTACGCAGTTTTAACAGCCGACATGTTAATTTATAAACATACAAATATCGAGATCACATTACAATCCGCGGGCAAGGCATTTTCCTTATTTCAAAAACTTTAAATGCGGGGAATAAACGTAATTAACATTGATTTCATTCGTTGTAAATTAAATGTAAATTATAACATCGCGTTATCAGTGTGGTTGTAAAAAATACAGAGTAACGGGTGTTGGTTGTTTCTAAGTTCCCGCCTCCTCATTGGATTGAGATTAGGTTGTTGGCAGGTAATGCACGAGAGAAGGCTTCATCGTCAAAAAAAAAGAGCAGACGATCTAAGTATTCTGTACAAATCTTACCTTGAAAATCTATGAAGTGAGTTGTCAATAGTATCCGCCGGTCGATTCTGTAAAAATCTCACCGTGAAAACTTAGGTGAAGTGAGCTTAAAAGTGAGCTGTCAATAGTGTCAATCCCCTAGCATTAGTCGGAATGACAGCTCACTCCACGCTCACTTCACCTAAGTTTTCACGGAGATTTTTATAGAATAGACCGGTAGAATACAAGCACTATATCAGCTAACAGCTATCCATCCCAACTATTTAATCAACTGTGCACTGAATAGGTGTGCATAATCAGTATATAATATTGTAGTATATAATATGTCACATGTCTTCGAATCTGGGTTTTTTCTCACAATGTTTTCCTTCACCGTTTTGAGAGCACTGGTGATGAAATAATTTACACAAAGTAAAGCTAAAGCGCCTGGCTGGGTTCGAACCTACAACCCGTAAGTCGCAGCCGTGACCACTGGGCCACCACTGCTCTGAATAAGTATGATGTTGCTATTATTACTATGGATCAAAGCTAGTTAAAACAATGTTTTGGGCGGCAATATGTTTGCAGTATCAACTTTCCCACAAAAAGTCTTTACAAACAAGCTGTTCTACCACTAAGAACATATTATAAAACAAAGACAGCAGCTATATACGAAAAAAGTTTGGTTTATTAGCTAATAATTTAAGTGTCTGTTCGAAAGTTCGGTTTCGGTTACGGCCAGTTACATTACAGGTCATTAGGTTAACCGTTTTTTGACAGCTGTCTTAGAACGTACATATTCCAGATTACGTAAAAGTTAACTTTAAAATACGTAATAAAATAAATATATTAACTGCCTTATCTTATTTATGGCTTCTTACAGACGTTATAATACCGTACGTGTATCAATTAATGTATTGTGTATTGCTGCAATCACTAGTTCCATCTGTCAAAAAGCTGTTTTGACAGCGTATATGTATGTGGACGAGATAGATGTATGTGAATATAATACGGAATAAACAGCCTCGATGTTGATGGCAATTTAAAGTCAAATGGAGGTTGATTCTAATGAAAATTCAATGTGTTCTACAAGAGATGATGGATATTACATGTCTATTGTGTTATGATGAGTGTGGGAACCATTGCGGCTGCGGTGTGGCCACGATCTACATACGCGTCCCTGTTTACAATGCTATGTAAAATTCCTCACTCAACATAAAACTGTATGGATGATCCCTGCATGGTCACTTAAACGTATGTATTGACAACGATGCGGACGAATTTTTTGATGCCCTATGATTCTTTCCCCCCTTTTTTATATAAATGTATATATTACTATTTTAAGTTTTTAAGCTTATATATTATGTGAGTATTTTCTTGTATAGAAACTAATAAATATCACATCGACATTGGATGGTGTGATTAGAACAATACTCTTGTAATTATTTTATTGACCATCTTAGACATCGATTTACATGGTCTTCATATATGATCTGGCCAAGATTATGTCTGGATTTTAAAAGAGGCTGTGACCTCTGAGTTGTTTCGGCCTTTCTTCTCAGACTAGCCAGATAGGAAACCTCATCTAGTTTTTAAAATATGATTGACATGTAAAAGTGTTAGTACAAACCTACTGTTGGCGCCGCGGATCGCCAATGTGTCGCTGTCAATGTCAAAAAGAAACGTCAAAGCAACGGCGTGCCGGCGTGTCTTCTAATCAAGTGAGACTGACATGAACTCGTTGCCGTGCGATACGAATTTCGTTAAGGATAATTTACTCATTGTAAAAATAACGATTAAACAACAATAATTTCAAAAGGAGTACATCATTTTAACTCCCAAACATTGGACCTTCCACGCCGGATCGTCAGCGAAAAGTATCGTTCCAGTCAAAATTCAATTGGTATACCCGAAACCCACGTGCTGACGAACACATTTTCAAAGTTGAAAGAAAAAGAAATCAACACGAAACGACGTAAGAGGTTAGCGCGTGCGTGGATGAGGGATAAATTCAAAGTGTATTAATAACGTGTCTTTGTGTTTTAGTGTCTGTATCGAGCTACCGGTGCACAATCGCCGTGAACTACTTCTACTCTACTCGGTGCTACTTGTAAGTACTCATTTCCGTTCCTACACAGCCATCATAATGAGTTTAGGAATTAAATCACCATTTAGAAATGGGCATTTAGTTTCGATAGTTCATCGAACGATTTAACAAAATCATTGTCACTCGACAATACTGCCCAACACAAAACACTTGGTTTAGGTTGGTGCAATAACAGTGATGAATTAAATTTTAATACTAAATTAAATTTTGAGATTGATGTTTCACAAATAACGAAACGAAAAATACTTTCTCTCATATCACAAGTCTACGACCCATTAGGGTTGCTGGCGCCTATTATTATTGTTACTAAAATACTCATGCAAAAGCTTTGGCTTTGTAAAGTTGGATGGGATGACTTTGTTCCTAGTGATATTTCAAATTCATTTAATCGAGTATTAAAATCATTACAACATTTACAAAAGGTTCGTATTCCGCGACATGTCACCACACAGTACGCTTATCAGTTACAATTACACATTTTTACGGATGCCTCTCAGGAGGCCTACGGTGCCTGTGCGTACATACGAAGCGTTTGTGAGCATTCAAAGAAGGTTACTGTAAAACTATTATGTGCAAAAAGTAAGGTTGCACCCTTAAAGCCAGTAAGCATTCCGCGGTTGGAATTGTGCGGAGCGTTAGTAGGTGCGCGTCTTTATAAAAAAATCATAGACTCAATGAACCTAAGATTTGAGAAGGTATTGTTTTGGACTGACTCAACGATTGTCTTGGGGTGGCTACGCACTCATCCAACGTTAATAAAAACTTTCGTTCAAAACAGAGTTGTTGAAATCAATGACTTAACTAGCAATTGCGTTTGGTCACACGTGCAGGGCGTTTACAATCCAGCTGATTTGTTATCGCGTGGTGTCAACCTACCTGAGCTCCTTCATAACGAATTGTGGTGGGTCGGGCCTAGGTTCATTAGTGAGTCATCTGTTATTGAAAACAATCAAGCTGATGTACCGTCTGTTTTACCCGAATTAAGATCACATGTTATGTCAGATTCGTTATGTAACGTGTTTCCGTTCGAACGATTTTCATCATTCAATATAATGATAAGAACAGCTGCTTACGCTGGGCGATTTATTCACAATACTCGGCATAAAACAGAACGTAAACATGGGCCGTTGTCCGTAAATGAATCACATGAGTCAACTATTTTACTCGCACGGTTGTCTCAATTAGAATCATTTCCTCTTGAATACAATTGTTTATTAAAACAATCCTCAAATATAAAATATTCACGGAATATGTCAGGGCTCAACTTGTTCTTTTGTAAACATTCTTTAATAAGAGTAGGAGGTAGGTTGGAAAATTGTAACGATTTCACCTACGACAAAAAACATCCTATACTGCTTTGTAGTAAACACAGATTTACTTTTCTTTTATTCCAGCATAAACATAAACAACTATGTCATGCTGGCCCTCAATTATTACTTTCAACTATTCGTAATGAATGGTGGCCACTTGGTGGTAGAAATTTAGCGCGCTCAGTCGTTCATAAGTGTGTTAGATGCGTTCGGTTGAGTGGGAAAACGTTTAGCCCAATAATGGGGAACCTACCAACTGAAAGATTATTATCAGGTTTTCCATTTCTACGTACTGGTACGGACTACTGTGGTCCAGTTTTCATTTTGAGCCGTCAAGGGAGAGGCTCAAGGTTAATAAAATGTTATATTTGTATATTTATTTGTTTTGCGACTCGAGCAGTGCATCTTGAGTTGGTCACAGATCTCTCCACTAACAGTTATCTTCTTTGTTTAAAAAGGTTCATATCTCGAAGGGGAAAACCTTTAGAGATATATTCCGACAATGGAAAAAATTATGTTGGAGCGGCTAACGAATTAAACAGCTTTTTTACTAAATTTTCACACGAAATTATCGAGAGAGTCGCTATAGAAAATATTAAATTTAAATTTATTCCCCCATATTCTCCTCATTTCGGTGGCTTGTGGGAAGCTGGAGTGAAGTCTTGCAAGTATCATTTGAGACGCGTTGTAGGGAACTCTAATCTCACGTTTGAAGAGTTTAACACGATATTGATACAAGTTAAGGCTGTTCTAAATTCTCGCCCGCTAACACCTCTCTCTTCAGACCCGAATGACCTCCAAGCATTGACACCGGGGCATTTCCTGATCGGGCGTCCGCTCACAGCACCGGCCTGCGACGACATCACCACCGCAGCTACCAACCGTTTACCTCGTTACGATCGCATCGAGCAAATGCGTCAACATTTTTGGCAGCGTTGGTCAAAGGAGTATGTCAGCGAGCTCCAGACAAGGACAAAATGGAAGTCCAGTAAGAGTGAAGTCACTATTAACCAACTCGTCCTCATAAAAGAAGACAACTTGCCACCACTGAAATGGCGCCTCGGGCGAATCATCCGAGTCTACACTGGAAGAGATGGAGTCTCACGTGTTGCCACTATCCGAACAGCCACTGGAGACGTTCAGCGTTCTTTCTCAAAAATATGCCCTCTACCAGTTGAGATACCTGATTCAGCAACTGAAGCCACTTGAAAGTCTCAAAACCAAGGACTTCCAGGGGGGGGAGGATGTTGGCGCCGCGGATCGCCAATGTGTCGCTGTCAATGTCAAAAAGAAACGTCAAAGCAACGGCGTGCCGGCGTGTCTTCTAATCAAGTGAGACTGACATGAACTCGTTGCCGTGCGATACGAATTTCGTTAAGGATAATTTACTCATTGTAAAAATAACGATTAAACAACAATAATTTCAAAAGGAGTACATCATTTTAACTCCCAAACACCTACTTATGAAATAAAATCATTTATCATTGAAATTATTGCAATTAACGGTGTAGAACGGTGCCGGTTCAAATCATTTTATAGAATAAATCTAAAACAAAAGACGAGCATGGGAAAAGCTTCGAAATCAAACAAGAAGGGAGATCAATTTTCCTTCTTCTTTGTGAGTATAGGCTTTACCTTTTTTTTTTTTTTTTTTTTGAGGATGGGAAATCATCAAATGACTCCTTCCGCTCTGGGTGGAGCAGAAGGGAGTGTCAGACTTTTACTGACTAAAACCCACCCGTGTTCCTTCCTTAGCCCTTTATGTTCCAGGGCAGCGGTAAACCCTTTCGGATGGTCCCGCTACCCTGGCAGGCATAGGCTTTACCTTACAAAACAAAAAAAACCGGTCAAGTGTGAGTCGGACTCGTGCATCGAGGGTTCCGTACAAATTTGTTTTAGATATGTAACTAAAAATTTACGGTTTTCGCTATTTTTCCTTTATCTATGCTATAAGACGTTGCTTCGTACTAAATTTCAAGATTCTGAGTTCACGGGAAGTACCCTGTAGGTTTTGATTCCCTTGCGAGTGTCGAAAGTTTGCGGAAATTTGCGGCATAAACGGCTGTATCTTTTGGTTGCGTTGGCTTAGTTAGACGTTTGATTTTTCACAACTCCAAGGGTCAGTAGACCCTTGGAGGTAGAGTAGGGATATTTGATATAAATTCCAGCTTGATACCTCCACGCGTTCCTGAGAAAAAGGGTCTTGACAGACATACAGACGGACGGACGGACAACAAAGTAATCCTATAAGGGTTCCGTTTTGTCCTTTTGAGGTACGGAACCCAAAAAAAAAGTAAACTTAATAAACGCCTGGACGTAAAGATACCCAGCTGCATTTGATTACGAGCGTTCGCGGACGGCATACATCGGTGGCCGATTTTTTGTAAGAGCTAAATGAAACGGTATACTGATCAAAAATGTATCAATGACATGGTGTTTTGCTAATGCTACACGATGGTGTATAGTCATCCAAAGAGTAAGTTATTGCGTGTAATGTAAAAATAATAATTATAATTACAAAGTAGAGCGGAGAATCTGATCTGTTATGATTTAATTCGGAGTTAACCCCAAAATCACAGGTGCGTGGTACTTAATCGTAAGCTCAGCCCTACAATTACGGTGATTAACCGGTGAATCTCGGTGATCTTCTCAAGTAGCATGAGGCGCTACTTGATCATGGAGATTAATTTAAGATTACTGTTATTATTTTCGTGTAGGTGAAGATGTTTTCGTTAAGTTTTTTAACTGGAAAAGTCAAACACATTGGAATTACTGTGAGCATTTGCCCCTGATTTTAAATAGCTAATAAGGTATTTTCTTTTCCTTTTTACAGTTTGTATTTCGTGTTTGTCTCAAATAAAATATTTTCCTTTCTTTCTTTCCTTCTTTATTCTTATAAGAGTGGCATACTTACAAATTGCATTTCTTGAAGACTGTTTTTATACTTCGTAATAAGTATTTTGATCTAGGCGCTTATTTCAGATGACACTCTACACCGGCCCATTAGCTCAGTTGGTTAGAGCGTCGTGCTAATAACGCGAAGGTCGCGGGTTCGATCCCCTCATGGGCCACAATTCTCTTTTTGAATTTATTTTGTTGAGGTTTTTGTGGAAATATAGTAGGTACCTATTATAATATAAGAAGACTCTGTAATAAGGTTAAAAAGTTAAGTGTATTATGTTTATGTATAGTAAAATCCAGTGCCCATAATCGCCCGTGGATACAACTAGAGCTTACTGAATACAAAACAGCGATTCGGCGATTTTAACCGGTTCTACATTCATGGTGTACCTAAGATTTTTCTTATAATTTTTATGATATCAGCCTAAAAACGATAGCGTAGGGTAGCGGGATCTTCTGAAAGGGTTACCGCTGCCCTGGAGCATAAAGGGCTAAGGAAGGAACACGGGTGGGTTTTAGTCAGTAATAGTCTGACACTCCCTTCCGCTCCACCAAGAGCGGGAGGGGTCATTTGATGATTTCCCATCCGCAAAAAAAAGCCTAAAAACGATTAGGTACTATAATGATCAACAAAGGAGATTACATTGCCATAATCACGAGGCAATATGGATGATTGTTACCGAGAATCGAGTTGAATGGCGTGCAAATGGAGAGGCCTATGTCCAACAGTGGACTGCTGTAAGGTGACGATGATTATGTTCTTCAACAGTGGAATGCTGTAAGGTGACGATGATGATGTTCTTCAACAGCGGACTGCTGTAAGGTGACGATGATGATGTTCTTCAACAGTGGACTGCTGTAAGGTGACGATGATGATGTTCTTCAACAGTGGACTGCTGTAAGGTGACGATGATGATGTTCTTCAACAGTGGACTGCTGTAAGGTGACGATGATTATGTTCTTCAACAGTGGACTGCTGTAAGGTGACGATGATGATGTTCTTCAACAGTGGACTGCTGTAAGGTGACGATGATGATGTTCTTCAACAGTGGACTGCTGTAAGGTGACGATGATTATGTTCTTCAACAGTGGAATGCTGTAAGGTGACGATGATGATGTTCTTCAACAGTGGACTGCTGTAAGGTGACGATGATGATGTTCTTCAACAGTGGACTGCTGTAAGGTGACGATGATGATGTTCTTCAACAGTGGACTGCTGTAAGGTGACGATGATGATGTTCTTCAACTGTGGACTGCTGTAAGGTGACGATGATGATGTTCTTCAACAGTGGACTGCTGTAAGGTGACGATGATGATGTTCTTCAACAGTGGACTGCTGTAAGGTGACGATGATGATGTTCTTCAACAGTGGACTGCTGTAAGGTGACGATGATGATGTTCTTCAACAGTGGACTGCTGTAAGGTGACGATGATGATGTTCTTCAACAGTGGACTGCTGTAAGGTGACGATGATTATGTTTTTCAACAGTGGAATGCTAGCTAATGATGATGATATGAATCACAAGGCTTGGATTGCTTCTCTTACGATTTTTCTTGATGTTAACTCTTATGGTCGCCTTCTCAAACTATCGATAGTTAGTGTTATCGATAGTAAGTGGCGAATACTGATTGTTCGTACATTTCAGTTTATTGTATAATAAACATTATTATCGCAATAACCAGATAAACAGAAACCTTTAAACCTTTCCTTTCTTATTTTATCGTTTGCATTAACACCCTTGATCCACTTTTATTTTTCACAAGATATTCTCATCGGCCCATTAGCTCAGTTGGTTAGAGCGTCGTGCTAATAACGCGAAGGTCGCGGGTTCGATCCCCTCATGGGCCACTTCTATTTTTTTTATATTTTTTTAGAATACACCTCGCCCGTTTTTTCACTAAGTAGGCAGAAATCTTAGAATCACTGATCATCTTGCAAAAAAATCTTATGATTGTCAATAAATACTACGATTCGATATTTGCAGATACTAAAATATGGTTGGCTGAAACTGCGCTTCACTTACAAGCACACATTAAATAATAGAATATTCAAATATTTGAAAATCGCTGACAAAATCCACTAAACAGGTTTTATTCAATAAATCGCTCAGTTGTATTAGCACTGTCGGCGACAACAGCAGTTTTCTTAACTTCTAAAATAGTATTTACTATTATTTAAATAGGTAAATGTGAGGTAGAGTTTACTCTCTGTATGTACTGACTTCACGCTCTGACACTGATTCGCGAAATAGTCGCTTAAATACATAACTTAACCGATGTGTCGCTTCACGCACCAATAATTTTTGCAGTATTTCTGTTTCGCGCTACATTTTCGATTTGCTTAAATGAAATTATTGGTAATTCAACAAACAAAATATCAGGAATTAAAAATTATTTCAGCCAGTTAGTCTCAGTTAGTATTAGTCTCATAACGACATTCTCTCCTCGAGTCCTTTTTGCAGCCACGCACCATCCTTTAGGTTAAGATAGAATTTGGTATAGCTACGAACTACCTACATATACCTACTAGGATATACGACATGATAATGGAATAATGCAATCAATGTATTCTACATCTAAGCTAAGACGTTTTTTATCGTAAGTACCCACTTCAAAAATGAACTCTAGCCAAAAATTCGAGAAAAATTAAACTTATGCGTTATTGTTCGAACTGAACTGTAGTCATAGTGTAGACTTTAATTTAGGCAAAGATAACCTACCCTCCGAAGACCTCGAAAAACATAATATAGTAATTCTGAAGTTTATACTGTTTGTAACTTTACTGCGTAAAGGGGCAAGAATATCAGTTAAACTGAGACAAATGTATGACCATTGGTAGCATGGACCTTTTCTGACATGACGTAGAAACATAATGCTTATATTCTTACTAGGGAACAGCCAACAGGTAGGTACAGAACAGTTTCAGTGTAACCGGAACAGTGACAATATTTGTACAGACAGCAGACAGCAGGCTTTCTACTGTTCAGCAGAACTTGAGGTAATAAACACTTCGCGATTTTATCTCACAATTTAGAGGTACCTGTTACATAGGGCATGTGTTACGAGCATGTTGGTGTGACGTCACTGCAGGTGGTTTTTGACATTAGGTTATGTTTGTGATGAGGGCTGGTGATATGATGACTAGATTAAGAAAAAGAATTAGGAAGCAAGTAGGTAGACATTATACCAATGTTTCTGTTGAAAATTAATCGAATCCAAAGGGGCTGGAGTTAAGTTGGAATATTCTACAACATAGGTACCTACCCCTTTCTGGAAGCTAGAGCAGGATCCTGCCGGTCGATTCTGTAAAAATCTCACCGTGAAAACTCAAGTGAAGTGAGCTTGATGTGAGTTGTCAGTAGTGTCAATCCCTAGCATTATTTAGAATGACAGCTCACTCCACGCTCACTTCACCTACGTTTTCACGGTGAGATGATTACAGAATCGCACTGCTGATCAAGTGACCAGTAAACGCTGTCAAATGGTAGCTGTCTCAACAGCCAACATATTTGACAGCACCGTCATCGCCATCGTCGTGTGACTGTCGCTGTCAAAGTTAACATTTCTGATAATCTAAACTTAGAATGTGATAGGTACCTTGTTAAACATTATCTCACCTGAATCCAACACCTACTTTCTTGCACTCAACAAGACAAACAAACCCATTTCCTAGATACAGAAGATCTAAACAGCTACAAGTACTACGATTCTCACTTATTCGATAATCAACTACCTACTCGATTATGAACTGGTATCCAGTTCATAATCGAGTTGGAACTCGCAAGAAATGCTCTCAACCTTCTTCTGATGCGCGTAAAGATTCTGTTAGCATTGATTTGTTGAAAATGAGAATATTATGCAAATTGTAAGTAACCAATTTTGTATTTATGAATCACTTTCAAAGTAACGGACATGATAAGGGTTGCCAGGGTACCTATCGATCTGAGGGGCAATCCTCGTAATTTTAGCAACGTTCACAGTCTGAACTCAGTCTCAATCATTCAAATTTTTTTCTAATTTCCCTATATTTTTGACAAGTTTTTGACATTGTCGCTGAGATGAAATTGCGACTAGATTTTGAACGTTTTTAATCACGGGAATTGGCCTTCAGATATTTTGTGTTATTTGAAAAAAAAAGGACATTCATGTAAGTCTGGCACCTATTTGGAGATTACATGAAAGTGGAAATAACTTGCCGTGTGAAATTTTAAAACTTTCAAAACAGCTCGGCTCATGTGGATTTTTGCAATTTTTGTCCTCGATTCTCGGTAGTTTTTGTCAGTCTTGCTGGCAACTCTGGCTATGTAACAGTACACAGTAATCTCACAAAGTGACACCTCCGCATTTTACAGCTTTCTATAGAAAATTATGTATTTTACAAACTCGTAAGGAATTGCATCACTTCGAAGAAATTCAGATGTCTTAGAGAACCGTTGGTTGTCTAAAAATACTTCAACACTACAATTCCAGCACTCTTTTTGACCTCCGTCAGTCAAGATTGTATGTACTTGTATGGTCTCTTTATATGCACTAGTTTACTTTTTATAAAACACGGTGCTCAGCAGCCATCTTTAAGTTCATCATTGTTATCATAATAATAAAACTGATTAAGGACATCCGATAACGTTCGTATGGCCCGCGTGATCCAAAAACAATAAATACATTTATCTAATAACGTTAAACGAATGTAAAACATTGTTCTATTTCCGTAAATTGTTTGAAGTTGACAGTTTTAAATTATGTTTAGCGCTAAATGTAGGTACTATCGCCAAAACCTATATCTGACCATTTTAAAATACAAAATCCCGTGCACATGATGACCACAGCTGCGGTGAGCTGCGTCCGTAAGTAAAACTAAAGAGGATCCTTTTTAGGTCGACTAATAATATGCGCTGCAAGCAGGGATAGTCCTTACGGTGGTCAGATATAGATTTTGGCGTTAATACCTATTTCTATCGGAATGTTCAGTATTATTTCCCCTCGTTCTTATTTGAGCAACATGTGCGTGTGTGACAATGAGGAAACCAACCACTAGTCGTCAGCAAAAGGGGTCAGATAAAAATAGAAAGAGAGAAAAATAATACGTTCATCTATTTCGACATCTTCCGCAAGTGGTAGCGTGGCCGAGCGGTCTAAGGCGCTGGTTTAAGGCACCAGTCTCTTCGGAGGCGTGGGTTCGAATCCCACCGCTGCCAAAACTTTTTGGTTCACTATTCAATTATCTAAAATTTTGTGTTAACAAAACACATGAATGAGCCAACAAATTGCTTGATTGCTATTGGACACTTCTACGTTAATATGTATTTCACAAAGTCCAAGTCAAAACCAAGTTTTTATTTGGAAAACATATAGTTGTAAAAATAGGTGTTTGAAATAGAATTGGTACAGAGATCTCTATGTTTTGCCGTTAACGACGTACAAATATCAAGTAGGGAAATCACGCGAAAGCATGCGAAGTTACAATTAAATATTATTTTTTAACAGAGTTAACTATCTTCTATCAAACTTAACAATATTGCATACAAAATTTGTTTAGAACATTTAAAATGTTAGAAATGTAATAATATTTCTTATATGTATTTTCTATTAAATTTTAAATATTTGTATTTACAACTGACAAACATAATCATAAATCATTTATTCACAGTCGAACAATAATGTCAAATGTATTTGTTTAAAATCAAAATCCTAGTCTACTCCCATATACATTTGAATGAATGTACATTAAACGTTAATTCATAATAACTAAACATTATTGTCGCAATTATAATATCTTTTGAAACATCCATCATTTTGGACAGGTCTTACGAATCAATCGACTTTGGTTACCCCGTCATCATTAGTAAATTATAATAGCTTAGGTTTAGTGATGTGAAATGCTGCAAGAGAATTTAATTAATTATCATAATAATCTACTCCTTTTACTTCAACCAATTCTTTTACTTACGTCTTGGACAATTTTCTTAAGACAAATTGTTTGGTTTACAGTTCGCTTGGTTTAATTGGCTTGGCAGCTGGTGTTGTATTGAATTTTTACATTAATTCTTTTGTTGTCAGATTTTTTATTTCATGGCTGATGCATACCGCCTAAATTCTTTTTTTACATTTCTGTTACACACAGTAAAATAGATACTGATACGACATATTAAAATTGAGTACAAACTAGGTACTGCTTTTTTAGGAAATTTCTTCCAGCAGACCTGCGAAAGGAGAAATGAATAAGAAATGTACCTATACTTTGACTTTTGTATTCAGAAGCTTGACAGTTGAAGGGTTACCAGATTTAAAAAAAAGACAGTGAGGCGAAGCAAGAATAAATGAAATTGAATGAACTTAAATAAACTAGGTACTTAAATGCAAACTTTTTATAGTATAAACACTATTAAAGTATATAGTGTTTTTAAGACAAGTTATTAAAAAAATAAAAAATACAGTTAACAAATTCAATTAACAAACTCAATCAAACAAACAAAACAAATTCAATTCAATTCAATTAACAATTTGTTATATATTTTGTTTCTCAGTAGTACAACTTAGTTAGAATGTATTGATTATTATTAATATTCAGCCACTCTTGAAAGTCTTTTTCTTCCAGGACATCTTGGGAATTGCTTAAATATTACGCCAATTACGAAAATATTACGAATATTTAAAGTTTTATTTAAATTAAACCATTTTTATCATTCGTTCTTTATGCCAAATCGTTCTCTACCCCAACACTATTAGTTTTAGTATGGTAAAATTATTTTTCTTTGAACTCTCAAGTTACTGAATACTTACAATAAAAAGCCGAAGTACCTATAGAGATAGGTATGTGTGAGAGGAAGTGAAGAATGTGATTTACTTACTTATGTTACTGTATCTTGTTATATTGTTGAATGAACAGAAAATTCAACTCCTAAACTTTGTACTGCATAAAAAAAGAGTGGTGCTATGTAGGTGCCCTATGTAAGTACCGTTGGAGATAACTTTATTTCGGACTCACGTTATTCGGGATAGCGTTCATTCGGAATAACGTAATTCGGGATAGCGTTAATTCGGGATAAAATGACTCGGAATAGCGTTCATTCGGAATAGCGTGATTCGGGATAGCATTCATTCGGGAGTCCACCTACATATTACCACTCTTTACTTACAAAGCTCTGAGTCGCATCACTATGCCGATTGATGCTCTACGCAGTGGTTTACAACACAAAGCAGTAATAACTCATATTGAAAGTTGGCAGTTCTAACGAGTACGTTATAATCCCAGTACAATGCTACTACATACTAGTAAACCGGTTAATTAATACGATGAGCATCAATCATCATCAATGGCATTTTGAATTTCGTATTAATAGTACGATTTTGAACTTTTTTACAATATTTTTTTCTTAGGCAAAGAAACGTTGTCTATTCAATTTGCAGTCATACTCTTTATGTTATCATCAGAATCACTTTATAATGATTCCGTGGTTCTTGCAGCAGTTTTTCCAAAAGTAGATATGTAGATAGCCATTTCTTTAATCAATATACTTAAAGCGTGTAAAAGATTTACCATTATTTAATACGCGTTTTAGTAGTACCTACTTAACGTTTCAATGAATGCTATACGTTGGACCCCCAGGTAGTGTATTTACAGTTGGAGTGTAATTGAAATAAATTGATTTTTAACATTGATTGTAGTTATGTGGGTAAGTAATTGCATTATTTTTGTTATTTAAAAATTATGTATGCCTGCTAGATATAATTTCAGAACACCATTTGTGCTAATTCTCATAAATAAAATGTCACTAAAATCATGACGTAGGAAAACCTCATTATTTCTAATCCCCCAACAACATAATCAGCTTATAATGTTCCCACTTCTAGGTCCTAGGCAACAGTCCTCCTCTTTGTGAGAGGAACTGGGCCGTAATCTACCTCGCGGGCCCAGTGCGGGTTGCTAGATGCCACATGTCTTCGAATTCTGGGGGCCTACTCCGAAGTGCAAAGTGCGAATGTTCGGATCGGACCGACACAATGACCGAACCGAATATTATTGAAAAATGTGAAAAAAGTTCGGATCGGCTCAGTTGGGTCGGGACCATAGTCAATATTTGAAAGAGTGTAGGAGTGGAGGATCGGAACCGACCGAACCAAATAGTAACTTCGTAGCAGGAAACGGCCGAACATTCGGCCGATACTACTTCGGGGAAGACCGAATCGTGGTTCTAAGACATGCCGGTTTCCTTATGATGTTTTCCTTCACCACGTGATGAAATAATTTACACAAAGCATAGTGCATATCTGGGTTTGAACCTACGATCTACAACTTGTAAGTGCCGTCTGTTACCACTGGACCACCACAGCTGCTCTCCCTAAACGAGTGTAGGTAATTAGCTCTCACATAAACTGCTCGTAAAGCTCATTGCTGTTTCAATTTCTTCTAATGTTAGTATTATAACAGAGGGGCAATTCTCGTAATTTTAAGACCGTTCACAGTCTCATCTCAGTCTCAATCTGTCAAAAAATACTTCTAATTTCCCTACATTTTGACAAGTTTTTGACATTTGTTTGTCGCTGAGATGAGACTACGACTAGATTTTGAACGTTTTAAATTACGAGAATTGGCCTTCTGGTATTAGTGATATCTTGCATCCATTTACGCTTTTCTAAGTATGTTTTTTTTCGTTCTAAGTCTCAATGTTTATTTATCTATCTCTGTGTGTATTCATATATTTTGGAAATAAATAAATTTATTATTATTATTATTTAATTCATTTTATTTATTTTGAAAAAGATAAGCTTCGACTCGTGCTTGGCCGTTTGTCGTTATTATTATGTCGATATTACTGCTCTGATACAATATGGTAGAATCACGCTTTCTTGTCACGTATTCCAATAACATGTAAGGTATGTATTATATCTTAGCGGTAGCTAAACGTTTTCCATGGGTACAATATATTTTTTTACAAAAATAAGTAGAATTACTAGAATGATGTTCCTACTGAATTATTATTTTCTTTATTGATATAAGTACTCTACAAATATATTAAAGAATATGTAATAACAGACATAGTACATACATTTTAACTACCAGAATCACAAAATTAAATGAAAAACAATACATAAAATTCAGTTAAAAAGAAAATTTCATATTCACATTTCGTCACATTAAGCGTAATCATTACGATCAATAAGTAACCTACCTATTAGTATTCCCCAACCTTGCGAGTTCCGTACCAAAAGAAATAGTAAAACAGTTTATCCGTGTGTAACAGCTCCGGTGCAATACCACATGTCCGCAGATGAGTCGCACAGGTGCTCTCTGCATCCACTCGCCATTTATCCGACACTCGCGGTACCGGCGAGTCACCTCGCGTGCGCACTCCCCGGGAACACACGTGTTTGCGAAATAACCGAGCTAAAACAAATCGACTAAAAGTCAGTCTTCCCAAATATTTTAATGGAACATCCCTACGGCTCCCGAAAATCGCGCGCCACATTCGAAATTTAAAATTAGAAAAACAAGTGGTCTATGGTAAAAAATATAAACAGTGGACTTTATCAATGTGAACAGATTTTAATTTGATTTGTAATCATCAGTAAACATCGCTATGTTTCATTGTTCCTGCATTTGAGTGTTCACACGGTCTTCAGAAGAACGAAGCGTTAGGTAAGCCACTGCTTTTTAATATTCCTTAACAGGCGCGGTTAATTGAATTGATCTTTAATCTAAAATAAATGTTGACTTAATTACGTCATCCAATTATCTTACATATCATAAGTATCGTATTATTTCATTTATTTACATAAATATTACAGATGAAAGTGTTTATTTATATATTTTTTCGCGTAAACGGTGCGATTTGCATTTGCGAAAGTAGCTCCGTTGAAAATTACACTTCGGCACTGTTCGTTTTAACGAGCACATTGAAAAAATACATTTTACACATCTCTGATTGGCAGAATAGAAAGCTTTTTTAAGAATATTTTTTTTCTTCTTACGTAAAAGCAACAATAGTAAGTACTTAGAATTAAAACAGGGAAGGATGCCAGAGAAAGTGTTAAGAACCTTTAAATTATATTCAATGTTCACAAGATCGTGTATATGTGCATCTAATTACTTACACATACAGATGCATGTATGATACGGTGTGCTTGCTTCCGATAATATTGTTCCGGTGGGTTCCCACAAGACGCTTCGGTAAAAAGAAGCGCTCTCGATAATTAACCGGAGTTAATTGACGCACACACTGTACAGTGTACAATACATTTTGATGCGGTATTTCACGTTGCCTAGATTGTAATTAGCTATTCTATTATTCTTATAAACTTTCTAAAAAACGCTTATCGACAGGTGCTTTATTTTTTTTCTCAAGACTTTACATACAAACGTTGTTTTTGCACTACCTTGCAGGTATGAGAAACATAATTTCAAAGTTATACAGGATGGCAGGGACATCGACCTAGTACTTCTTACCAAGGATTCAGTACATGAAGCTAGACCTCCTAGCGTATAAATGTTTAGTCGGTTATAAAAAAAAAATAACTACCACACATTTTGACCGCGTAGGTATTGCATTTTTGTAGAAAACAACTGATTAAAAAAAAAACCGTTGAAGGATTTTAACGCAGGGGATCCAGAATCATGTACTGAATCCATGTTAACAGCTTGTGCGTCGATGTCCTTGCTACCTGTATAGAAAGCATGGTAGAGATGTAATTGGCATTTCGATAACGATAAAGATTAAAAAGTTATATGACTGAATTAAAAAGTGAAGTAATAGATACATGAGCCGATAGAGATGAGACCTTGATGATGAGATAAAAGTCTTCAATAGATTTGCCGCTAATCTCGCTATAGATAATCTCTTCGAACTATCCGTGTAAACTGGCTTATGATTATGAATGATGACGGCTTTACAATGTTCTGATGACTCTCTTCACATAATATGTAGGACGTAGTTATCATGCAGTAAACTAATAGGAGCCTTCAAAGCCTTCTTTATTTTTGCTCTAGAGTGTGCATTCTCTTGTGCTGTCGAGTGTGCATCGCTTCTGAACTTCTTTGACTTTGAGAAGCGATGCACAATGGACAGCATAATCAGCTGGACAGCAGCTTATCTACACCAACAATAAGAATTGAAATTTTTTATTAAAATAATTGATATACAACAATGAAAAAAAAAATTGACGTAAATCAATTATTTTTATACTAGATGTAGGTAATAATAATTTGATTCTACCTGAACTAGGAATAAAGATGAACCTGCACTATTTTTTTTTTATCAAGATCTTAAATAGTGTCTCGTCTGTCCCTTTAGTTGGAAAAATAAATGCATAAGAAATACTACTATAGAAATTTGAAGGACTAACTCCTAATACCCACCTTGCATTTTTTACTTAGTTTTTCCTAATAATATATGTTTAGGAAACGATAAAATCCAATCTAAAATCTAATTAAGTGCTCTAGAAATAAGGCATCGATCATAATCTAAGGTCAAGGTGCATCTTAATTAATGTCGCAATTTAATCGATAGACCAATCTAATTTGCCAAAAGGTTAATTTACTATTAGTTTATTAAAAAACCTCCGTTATAAATCTATTTGCACTTTTGACGTTTTGATAAATACTTACGTCAAAGTCTTTAGTGCAAATGTTGCTTATTGTCTAGTATTTTTTGCTGATTAATCGATTAATTAACATCGGTAGCAACAGTTATCGGAATCGAATAGAAAAACATAAATAATTAATTAAATTAGTTATTTCTTATATCGCAAGAATAATTATTGCTTGACCGTATTCATTTAATGATTTGCTCATACTGGAACGTCATAGGTAATTTAATTTAATTTATATTATTTGAATATCATCACTAATAATCAGCTACCGGTAATGACGATGATCAGTCAGTCGATATGCATTCATGGAGTTCATTGACACAGTTAACGAACCTAACAAAAACCTACTTACACTTATTTAACTAGGCCTACCTTCTTCATATAGTTTTAATGAGACAGGTCTAATAACCAACTCGTTACGTCTAAATAATATATCGGTGATTTACCGATAACGCATCGTTACGATGTTGATCAGTATAATTTGATCTATGAAAAGTTGGGCTAACAAGAAAGTTAGATAAAATAGACGTTAATGTATAACGATATTCTTTTGTATAAGGCTGGTGCATAATGATGTGCAAAAAAAAACTTTATTTAAATATCTGGTGCTATATGTTCAGCGGATAGCAATTGACGGCCATCAATAAAGTTTTGATTTGCAGCTTGAAATTAAATTTATTGTGTTTTGGCATATCCGGTAAAACCGGTTGCATATTCAAATCGTTTCACCTGTAATCAATATAATCAACAAAAACAAATATTTTGCCAGCAATCAAACCAAAAGTCTGACAAATATTATGTTGCAAATATTTTTTCTTTAAAATGTGATCCATGTTCCATTATGATTATGAAAGTTTCAACAAATTATTTCATAACAATATTGACCAGATTCTGTACTACCTCAAGCTTTGAGGTCTGATTTCCGTAATATTCTATAGATATTATAAATTAAAGTCGCTTTTCGTGTCTGTCTGTGTGACCGCGTTGGTCTTCTAATATACGCAATGAATTTTGAATGGGCCACTAGCTTCAACTTTCTGACTAAATGACCGACTATTTAATGTTGACAATTCAAAAGTGCCTGTAACTAGTTTAATTGAAATAAATGCTCTGAGTTTAACTTTTGATGCGGTTTTCACCATCGTTTAGAACATTTTTATTCCGGAACGTTTATGAACATACATTAATATTCAATTGACATAGCATAAAGTATAATCAGCCTATAACGTCCCCATTGCTGTGACACAGGCCTCATTTCAGTAGTGATAAGGAGTGGACCGAAACCTGCCGAGCGGGCCCAGTGCGGGTTGGCGGATGTCACATGCCTTCAAATTTTTGGTTCTATGACATGCATTTGGTTAAAAAAGAAAACCCGTGCGAAGTAGGGGTGGTCGCTAACTAAGAGTAAGTCAAGAATTCAAATAAAATTACCTCTTCATAAAGTCTAACAGAAGATTCTACAATAGCCATAATATACATGTCATCCGCCTAGTCACAGAAATGTATGCAGTTCCAGTCGATTGCACAAACTCAGCCATTGTAACTATCTATTATGAACCTATTATGGTAGTCTTTGCATTTTTATGTAATTTAAAATTAATTACTGTAGTGTACTGTAGTATATTCTGTATGCGCATATTATTATCGTGTTCCACAATCACAGTGTTGGCGTTAAATATTATATATGCTCTTTCTATTTCTGTTCATAATCCGGCAAATTGCATGTTTGTTAGAATTAAGATGAGTTTTAAATGCGTTTCGCTCTTCCTTGTTTTAAGATGTTGCATTTGGCTTCATTGCGGTCAGTCTCTAGCACCAGTTTTAATACTATTGGTAGTGGCACGGTCAACATTTTTAATGTATGCATCCATTTTTGTTAAATATTGTTCTTCTGCAAACTTAAGAAGGACGTTGCGTTTCAAAATCGTGCTAGCCATTCAATATATTCCATCTAAAACAGACACCATAGTTTCAGTATTAATAATAATAATTATTTATTTATTTTCAGAAAATTCAATTCCATTATGTACAATAAATTATATTAAATTGATGTAAAATTGACACATAAACAATAAAATAATACTCAAACATTATAATTAAATCAAATTAATTATGTAGTAATTCACGAATTCTATTTGCATCCTTCTAACGGTTTCGCCGCATTTTCTTCTCTTAGGTACGTAGTTTAGTCTTTTGGCATCTAAATTAAATCATCATCTTCATTCTTTGTGTTTTCATTATTCATAGTTTGTGTTTTTGCTGCTGAAGACTTTCTTTTTCTATCCAAACTTCTTCAACTATGTTAACACTACAATTCCGCCATAGCAATAAAACGTAGCATTCTTATAAATATTTATTATCTTAATCTTTACGCAACTACATCGGCAGGTTGCATATAAATTGTCGCATTAGGTCATTCTGCTGATGAAATCTCCATTTTGAACCTAGCCTTGCTAGTCTGCTACCACTGCCAAGGTCGGTAGTCTTACATTCTAGATTTTATTACTACATTAAGGGTGTCGCAAGAAACGAGTACGAAATTATGGTGAAGATAGTCGGCACTTAGCACTCTTAACGGGTAGCTTCGATAATTTTATATGAGTAGATATTATGATATTCCGCCTACTGGTTTACAGAAAGTTATCTAGGACTTTAGAATCCACTATGGCCGAAGTTTATGTACTTTTATGTTTATATTACTTAAAAATCCATATCTTACAAAAACTTCGTAAAGTTTAAAAACCTTTTATTTTTGGATGAGCATACGGATACGGATGTCCATAACAGAAGTCCAAATAATTAGTAAAAAAAGTTTTACTGAATGTGTTAAGCAAACAAAACTCTTCCATACATTTATTCCAAACTAGTATTTTTTACGCTTCGCTTCCTTTTTAAGACATACTTTCGATGCAAAAAAACAAGACATTCTGACAATGCACGCGTCCGAATGTAAATGAACGAAACTATTGATTGTATGACTAATAGAATAGATGCTTTACAATAAATTCAATACTACCCAGTATGTGCGTCTCAGTCAAGTGGTTTCTTGAGCTTTTTATGATATATGAGCATTCTTCAATAGCTATATAAAAATAGATGGCACAGCGCTTGAAATTTGTAGAAACAACTTTCCTTCCAACAATAATTACAACATGGTTGCAGTTTCCATTTGCGTTTATTACAAGTTTGATTTACAAGTATTCATAAAACAGAAGCTTTTCATGAATCTGCTAATTCCTTTGACCCTGATGGGCATAAGTATAAAAAGTTGAGCAAGAAACGAAACACCAGGGAAGCTAATCGCTGACCGACTCCAAACCTTATTAATGTTAATGTCGACACAAAAACTGATGAAAACACCCATACATAATGTACTTAACTGTAAATACATAGTATAGTTTACGTACCGCCTCTGTGAAGTACAGAAGGCGTTACCACTTTGCTGCGGCCAATGTGGCCGTCATAACGGTCCATACGAGGTGTTCCGATCCCCACCTCGGCTGGACACCGCTACCGAACGATAAACTGTACTTAGGTACGT
The DNA here is from genome assembly GCA_945859715.1 of Apamea sordens. NCBI lineage: Eukaryota > Metazoa > Arthropoda > Insecta > Lepidoptera > Noctuidae > Apamea > Apamea sordens. Next base: position 9,332,907 of record OX244002.1, read on the forward strand.
ACATACCTAAATATTTCGCGACTTATGGCCACTTTGACATAGTTGCCCAGCCGAACTGCTTTAACAGTTGCAACTGCTCATTTGTCTGTCAGGTATTACATTGGACATTTGTTTAGATTGCATGTAGTACATAAAACGGATGCCCTTAAGACAATATGAATCCGGGAAGTAACGGAGTATTACCGGTTAGTTTGCAAGCTTACATTTAAAATTTCTATCGCCAAAGGTGTGTCTGATGTTCATTATTTTCTTTGTAAAGTCTTGGAAACAGATATTCTATCAAGTTGGATGCCAATGTGAGCGTAATTCGTTAAAATTCTTTCTCTTTTCAAATCTTCAAAGATGACCGTGGATTATGGTTGTGACAAATTAATTAAGAGAGATCGATGCGCACGCGCTGTGGCAGACCTATTATGGTCAATTCGGTAACGGCACCGAGTAACGAGTACTAACGGACGATATTTTATTATGACACGCTATATTCTGTAACCACTCAGAATGTAGAGGGAGTGATTTACTTTATACTGTTTTACATACAGTTTCGTGGACTCATCCGATAGCTTGAAGTGTATGAAAATGATTTAGCACGATTTGGTTAAGCTTTAGCGGTTTTCGAGTGGTCATGCGTAGTTTTCACATAGAAGGCACGCGTCATGTATTTGACATATTCGTGACACTTCAAATATTAGAAAAAAACTAACACCAATGTGCTCTAAGTAATTCTAAAAGAGAAATATCACTCAAGTGCTTTGACTTTTTTTTTTCTTTATTTACTTCGAGTATTTAAATTTTAGATACCCAGTGACTGAATACAATAATAATACTAAAACACTATACTAATATAAAAACTAAAAATACATACAGTAGATAAGTAGGCACATAGAGTTTAGATAGTTTCTTTTCAAGCATTTTGTATTTATATGTTATTTAGGTATTTAGTGGTTACTATTAAAGCTTATATATAATAAAGTTAAGATAATGTTAAGAGTGTCTATTTTGAAGTATGACATAGATACAACTATTATGTACCTACCTTCAAAATCAATAGACTATAGAATATACCATAAAATATTTAACAACATCAAGTCCTATTTTAATTCATTCATACAATTGTTCACATTTAATGATTTAACACAGGATTCAATAATAATAATAATAATAATAATATCCCTGGACATTTCACAATAAATTCGTAATCACGTAACAGATACAAAATTTTCATTACTATATCTTTGTAATTTTTCAGACAATGATGTGGTACCTACCTACTCTTAAAAGGAACCTATAAACACCTCAATACACAATAATGAGGCGATAAAAACATTGTAGGTTACTTATACAGTTCTCAGTATTTGCCGGAGACTTTACGACCAATATTTTCTGTGAAGAAAATGTCGCTAAAACTAAATAAGTACACTTTATAATATTTTATGGGCGATGTCTATAGATTGACGAATTTTAAAGTGTTAACAGGGATTTACTGTGAAGCAACGTTTTCCAACCTCCTGTCCTCTTCATCACCAAAACTAACTAACTACCTAACTCTGGCGAAGCCATGGGCGTTCGTAACTGAATTTATCTAAAATACCTGTACCTAATAACTGTTTACAGCTATCCTGCACTTTACTTATACCCATTTATAACGCAATGCTCAGGAAATAACACTTATCAACCTGCAACAGCACTATAATCAGCAGCTTCTACGAGTACATCATACTTTGACCAATAAAGATAGTCGGCTCATTGATTATCGTATTACAATAACCATCGATACTGGATATGCGGTGAGGAGGGATGAAACTCATATAACTAAAAGAGTGATCTTAACATGATCTTACAAAACATAGCGCACCTATTTAAACTACCTATGTAAACAGCTATGTTTCACAAATAAACTGATTGATTAATTGATTGAGTGATGAATATAAATGTTGATTGATTGAGAGGGGGAGAGGATGGCCAAAGAAAAGATGGATGGATGGTATGAGGCATGATCATCATCTGCCTAGTCTTTTCTGGGGTCGGCTTCCAGTCTAACTTAGTAAGACTGGGGTGAGGAATGATATGGAAATAAAGGAGTGAATGATGGCGTGACGGTGGACAGGGGAGAATGGAAGAAGAAAACGTATTGCGCCGACCCCAAGTAACAAGGGCAGGAAGATTATGATGATGATTGGATATTTCAAGCAAAGCCTAAAACACCTGCAAACTGAAGGCTAATTATGAATGCTAGAAGTAAAAATAAAAACATTCGTAATGTCCATTTATAAAAAATCAAATGCCACCAAGTGAGCTTACTTGAAAAACAAACTGCCTCAAATTTATCATAACAAGCCACTAAAGAAATATTTTTTAGCATATTTATTTAACTGGCAACACTAATGTGCGATCACGTTTACGACTATGCTCGCAACACTAGCGGAAAGTCGTATGCGATGGGCGCACGCGCCTTGCATAATTTCCCTTCCCTGGAAACAGGCGAGCCCTCTTCTCACTTCGTGGCCATTCATACTGCCTATTACGTATTTTATAGTTATTTAAATGTTTAAAGACATAATAATTAGAGACTCTGTTTTAGTAGAGGTAACTAATTTCTATTTGAATTGTTGTTTATTGCATGTTTAGGTTTCTATTGCTATTTATTATACTCATTATAATACTCTTGGGTTTATTTTATGGATTTCTGAAAGCTTTGCTAGCAGTTGTGATTGGCAGAAATCACTTTTGATATAACAACTAAGCAACTTAAATTGAATCACCTTTTGGAAACCCGGATATGCATGTGCAGGAACGCTATTAATTTACAAAAAACGAAAACCTTCGCAAGCAATGACAAATTGCTAACGAAAGCCGCGTGCAGGTGTCGACCTCAGACGAACTGCTTCTTACACGGACAACTGTACCATTTACGTCGCTTGCTCCCGCGTCACAGTGCTGACTTTCTTCATATTTTGTCTGCTGAGACCAAAACTACAAACGAAGTATACAGGAAAGTTTTATAAAAATGTGTTTTAGTACAATATGGTGTCTTACGACTTCCAGGCGAACGAAGTCGCGGGCAGAAACTAGCATTTCGATAAAATGAAGTATCGAGATATCCTTTGAAATAGACTTATTTTTATTACTTAATATAATAGACTTATTTTTATTTCCAAAAATCATACACAAGGACAGTTGGACTCACAACACAATAAACGACGCGACGAGAGACGTCCATAAAACTTCTAAAAGTTTGTAGGTTAAAACAGACCTTCCTTCTAAATCAGATGCATGTCCTCAATGAATGAACTAACCATGCGCATCATAAACAAGCACAGGACCAGTTCCATTACAGGACAACAGTATCATGGCACTGGACCGGAAAATTGGCCACAAGAAGAAAATGAAACATGACTGCTAGCCTAGGTTCGATCCATTAAGACTTCAACACTCCAAAAACTAGTAAAGCAACTGGAAGTAAAGCAACGTACTCATTATAAAATTCCGTGTGTGCCGTAGAAATGGAAATGAGCTGGAATAGGAACGCAGCTACCTAACTAGACAAATCACGGTCTAGTTGTTACAAGACAAAGTAAAAGTCGGGTCGTCAGACATCACGACTTTGTCACTGCGCAGTTCGCATGCTAAATGCGATAATAATTGTTTCGTCTGTCCCAGCCTTAATTTTTGGAAGAGGGCGTTATAGTTCTGTGTCATTTTTGGATTTCATAGTGATCATCATAATTTGGGCAGTTAAGCTAGTTAAATATAATCCACTAGCGGCGCCCCGCGGTTTCACCCGAATAAGTTTCAATCCCGTCAGAATATTGGGATAAAAAGTATCCTATATGTTAATCCTAGTTCAAAACCACCTGTGTGCCAAATTTCATCCAAATCCGTTCAGTAGTTTTTGCGTGAAAGAGTAACAAACATTCACCCATCCATACAAACTTTCACGTTTATAATACTATAGTAGGATTTACTTGAACTATTATGTGTTCGCAAAATATTTCAATTGGGTAAAACCAAACCTTTCAAGTGGAAATTTAATGCAAATTATGAAGCGCGGTTATTTATCCACAGGTGATTTTTTTTTTACGACAAACAAGCGCCTTCTTTGTTAGATTTTTTTTTCCATTTCTGTAAATCGCTCAAAAAGGCTTCCCACAACGTCACAATTACTTGTAGTAAGTAGTTATCATCATCATATCATATAATATCTTCTAAAATCCATCCATATTTTATTTTCTTGTAAAACCTTCTCCATTTGATTGCGACACCGTCTCGCAATTTGCCTGCGATCATTGATTTGCAAATAGCCAAATATTTAAGCGCACACGCACGTTGGAGGAGCGGAAAGCACCCAAGAATGAGATTCAGATCACGATGCGTCGTGATTTGAATGATAAATTTATAACTACAGGTGATTAGACGAGAAATACCCGAGTGCGAAATGTATTGAAAAAGTAGGAGCAAATAAGTAAGGAATTTTAGGAAACCATGCGTGGAAGAATCGATTAATACAACACGACTACACGATGAAATAAAAAAAATACAACCGAATTGAGAACCTCCTCCTTTTTTTGAAGTCGGTTAATGAGGCTTTTATTGCAAAAGGATCACATTGCTTTTTATTAATAGATATTTTTATCCAACGTTCATACCTATGTGTATGGTTTTTACTCATTTTTATTTAGAACTAATGAAAGCCTGCGTAAGCTTTATGGTCTCCCGAAAGTCATAAAATACCTAAGTTTGCATAAACAGTTTACTTCACCATCTTTCTTATTTTATAGGTTTTCAAGTTAGCGATTGCTGTTAAGCGTAAAATTAACACAGAAACACCGCTTTCGGACAATTAAGCAATTATGTAAAATCGATATTTTTGTTTGATTTAGCACATTAATTAATTACCTATATATGTTAAACAGCACCCTAATTGCGAAACACACAATCAATCTCAATCTGAATCATTTTGAAGAATATTGCTAATCCATTGCTCCATATGATCGAAAAATGTGTCTGCTCAACAACGTAAATAACGCAATGAATGTTGTTGAACTGTCATAATGAAACCCATTGCTACTGATAGTGTGTGCTACTGACAATGTTGATTTCAACATTTAATGTGTACTAGCTTTAGCCCGCGGCTTCGCCAGCGTGGATGTCGGAAAATATCCCACGGGAACATACTACCAGGATTAGAAGTACCCTTTGTGTTAATCCATGTTATTAAATATGTGTGTGCCAAATTTCATCCAAATTCGTTCAGGCGTTATATTATACATCCAGACAAACAGCAAACGAAGAAAAAATCTAAGGTACTATTTTCTTCTAAGTTCTATTATTCATATACCTAAACTATAATTATGTCAAGTTTGTTTTGATTTTGAAGGTTGGTAGCAAATTGGTAGAAATTCTAAATGGTGAATGCTTGCGTGGTTCCGCGACGACGGTGACACGGGCTCTTGACCGAAGGTTGGCTGCGCACCCATAAACATCAAACGCAGTAATATAAGTTTAGAAACTTGTCAAAATTTGCATTGTTTTTTAATTACGTCATCAAGACACTTTTCATTATCCTCCTGCCCTTACTGTAATTTATTTTGGGGTAAGCACAACACCTATTTTGATTTCGTTTATAACATACATGCCTAGCTTAATAGGTACCGCCATTCTTCATTATCCGTCAGCTAATCCTCCTAATTCTGCGTCATGTTTACCGCAAATATACGTGTTTTCTTTCTTTCTTTTTCTTTCAAAATGAAAGTAGCAATGGTAAGATATTTCTTATTTATTTATTTTATTATTTACCCACAGTAAAATACATAGGATTATGAAATAGTTATAATAATATGAGTACAAAGGAACTGCTTACCTATTTCTTAAGAACTTTCTTCCAGCAGACCTGCGGAAGGAGAAGTAAAAAAGAAATGTAGATAATAGTGTGTGAGAACAAGAAGAGAAAAATATGAATGAACCTACACATATAATGCAAAAAAAAAAATATAAGTATACTTAAATAAATACATACATGTCAAGCGGCGGTTAAAATCTTTTAGATCTCGCTTACGATTTGAAAGGGCTAACACGTGTTCTAAGCACACAAAACCCTAAGACAATACAAGAACCATCTTAAGATTCAGTTAACATCGTTCATAATCTCTGCTAACGCATAAATTGGCGCCTCACTCGATTAAAACCACAGATTAAAAGGCGGGAAACCTGACCATCACATATCGGAGTCCGCATCGCATATAAACTGGAACATTATTCTTTTTTTTTTGAGTTTTATAGGGAGCTGTACTTCTGGTCTATGGCTTTGTAGACTGTCAAGCATACACCCTCATTACTACGCGGTGAGCATGCTTATTACAGAATATTAGCTGCGATACGTTGCCCTTTGCATTACACTGTGGTTTTTTGAATTTACTCAACTGTGGGAACTTAGAAGTTGTTTAGTGTTCGCGTAAGCAGATTGGCTAAGTGCGGACTTTCGTGGAGACATGACTAATTCTCTCATCTCGTTATGACTATAAGGTGGTCTCTATATTCAAACTCGTACACTACACAATCTTCAATTTGGGTTTTGTACCTTCTTCTTTTATACTCTAAAGTTCTAAATATAAAGTAAATCACTAAACATAAAGTGTTGGCAAAGGTTACAGCAGCAGCTTGTGGCTTGTGTGTATTTATGTGTGTTTTACACAAAGACATGCATGGTGAAGCTTCATAGGTAGTTTCTTCACTTATGTACTGTTGTACGAAACTCATCATTCATATTACGATCAAGACCTTTAAACCATAATTAATTCACCCAAGACCATAACCTGCAAACACACAAAAACAATACCACGTAACTAATAAATATTCCACAAAGACTTAATAATATTAAGAATTATTTCTATCAGTCATCCATTTCCTGAGTAAAAAACCAGGAAGAGTTGAGTAGCGTAGCTCTGGGCAGTTACTCGCACGCTCCAGTGACTACTACTCATCGTACCATATCGCACCCGTCATAACCACGTAAGGTTTAGCGAAAATCATCTCTAAATACCCGCACTCTAGTACGCTGGCGTTCCAGAATCATTGGCCCCCGGTAATTGCTCATAAGTGAATGAACGGGCAATGCGTATCGTTTATTGTTTGTCGGGTACAAATAAGGTAAAGTACGTAATTTTATTACGAACGGCACAAGTTTTAAATATTTTTTAGGTATTTGTTCGCTTTTTGTACTGACTAAGAAAAGAAGTAAGTTTAGTTAGGAGACGTTCGAAGTATCAATTACTTCGAACGGCGATGCTCTGATTTTTGCTAGATGTGCGGGAGAAGTAAACCAAAAATAAAATGCCTGTAAAGAAAAACCGGAGTAAGGTGTACCGTGTATTTTATCCTGCCGCTCTATTCTATAAAATTCTCAAAGTGAAAACTGTGGTGAAGTAAGCTGACAGCCCACTTGATGCTAGAGACATTTCACTCAAATTTTTACCGTGAAAATTTCCAGCACGGTGCGCTGGTCCGGACGGTGCGCCAGCCCAGGCCAGCGGTGCTGGCTAAAAATAGATGACATTTTTGAACATTTTACTCTCTCCCAACCTTACCTTATGCATACTCTCTGGCAAATTATTTGTGTAACGATCATAAACGCAAACTTACACGTAATTAATATAGCGGTTACGTTACGTCTCAGTGAGGAAGCAGAACTTCGACACGAAAGTGCTATTACGATAGTTTACAAGGTTTCGGTGCATTACTTACAGTCGTAAGTAAGCTAAACAAATAAATAAACATGTATGTTCAGTGAATAGCCGTATGTTGTGAGACCACCCCGAGACTGCAGCGTGAGAATATGTTCGATTTTCCGCGTCCCGCTTAAGTCTTTTCAGCGAAACGGCTGTGAACTTCAGCGGAATTTGTATTTCTTTGTGGAAAAGGCTAAGAAATACACTGAAAATGAAGTAAAACACACAGTACCTGCCTATATTGTTTTTGAATAGCTCCACCATAACCCCACAACAGTTTTGTTTTGTTTGTTGGGCAGCATTACATACTATTAATATGGGTATGAAATGTACAAAATAAAAGCGGTGCGTAACTTGTTTATGGCCGAATCCTATAATTTACGGTCGTTATTGGTTAAAAGACTCTTGTATCTTTACCAATAATGAAGCAAAGAACTTATGCCTTTGCATAGTAGACCCTCCCATATGGAAATAGTAAGAAAATACCTTACGAATCCTATGCCCAGATAGGCAATAAAAAATGCTACCATGACAATTGGTAAGCAAAGCGAGTCGTTTTTGTTTATAGGAACAGAGCATTAGTCCCTAAGTTAGAGCCAAACCACACGGGCGGTGCGGCGCCGCACCGCAAGCCATTTCGTCGCGCTAGCGACCACACGGGCAGAGCGGCGTCGCAACGTTCTACGGAGCCGCGGCGGCGCCGCAGCGGCGGCAAAATGAGGGGTTGCCCATCGCTACGCAACCACTGCGAGCGGCGCCGCTCCGGCTCCGCTCTGCTTACACCCCTCCCCGCCTCGTCTCGATTCCGATGCGCGCGCGGCGCGGCGCCGGAGCACACCGCACGGCGCCATGTGGCTACAATGCATTTTTGTATGTAGAAAACCGTAGCGACGCCGCTCAGGCGCCGCGCCGCAGCCGCGCCGCCCGTGTGGTTACACCCTTACATATGTGTGTCAAACCTTGGATCTTACCGTCCTTGTACCCTACAAATAGGATTATTCATTCATCCTCACATTCACGGGGCTTGTAATGTAGGATAGGTGGTTCTAGTGCAGATACCAATCTCTCACACTCACATTTATCAGATGTATAATCTTCATAATCTTTATGGCGTCTTTATGGTATAGAAACAAAATGTTTATTAACCGACTTCTAAAAATAGAGGAATGTTCTCAATTCGAAAGTTTGTATTTTTTTTTATGTTTGTTCGCTCATAACTCCGTCGCTTGCCAATCGATTTAAAAAAATCTTTTTTTGATGAAAGGGTATACTTCCCAAATGGTCCCATTGAAATTTCGACAAGATCTGATGATGAGTTTCGGAGACAGACAACGGAACTCTTCAATAAATTCCAGCAAATCAACGGCTATTGCTGCTATCGCTTATGTATGTATTGTTTACGCAATCACACAACATAACGACACGCCTGTACCCTCTAAAGGGGTACGCAAATGTGTTCAGTATACCACGGTACACCCTCATTTCTGTAAAAGTTGTTATTGGGGTACCTACCTCTAATCTTGTAAGTATATACGAATTTGTGTGGGGTAGGTACAACTAAAAAGTGAAAAATAATTGTTTTTTTTTTGTAAAAAAGTTTTTTTAAACGACTTCTAAAAAAGGAGGAGGTTCTCAATTCGGATGATTGTATTTTTTTTATTATTTATTATTGATTTTCCGTACTGTGTCATGTGTGTAAGGCGATCGAGGGGATATTGATGTGGGCAATTTATCCCATTAATCTGCCCGTTGCTATCCACAGTTTGTTTGTATACTTAACAGTATTAAATGGCAATGAATGCATATTGAATGGGTGGAGCTGTACATTAACAGTAACACGCCTACAGTTGACATGAGTAGGTGTATCTTGTACTACTTACTTGTTTATACAAGCAATTATAAACACGTTTCCCATACTAAATTCGAAAGTAACTAGTAACTCTGTCTGTATGTTACCTTTTCACGCCTAAACCACTGAACGGATTTCGATAAAAATCGGCAAGGAGATAAATGGCATCCTGGGGATGGACATCGCGCGTTGCCGTGTGATAATCATTCACGCGGACGAAGCCGCGGGCAGACGCTAGTTTTAATATAAAAGGGGAAAAAAATCACGTTTGAGAACATTTTTGTCAGGTTATGTAATTAAATACAACCTGAAAAAAGTTATTACTAAAATAGAAGCGATTTTTTTATCTTAAACATTTTAATTCAAGGTCAATAATTTCTAAGTTCTTTATTGCGTACAATAATGTATATAGTTGGTAGGGAAATAATTATATTAGTCAGAATTATGGACCCTGTCGGGCACAGCATAGATCAAGTAGGAGAGAGGAGGAAGAACAATGGATGGTTTAATGTGATAAAATAAACAAATAATAATAATTAAATAATAATAATAATTAGATTCTAACCTGTTATTTTATTTTTTATATTTATTTTAGCTCTTCTCCCACACATACTTAATTAAACAACGAATAAATAATTATTATACTTTTCTAATTGCCCAATTTATTATTTCAGAGTGAACACCGACCCCTACAAGATGAATGCATAAGGTAAGGCTCCACTTATCTTTATCTTACACTAATACCTACAGGCTGGCAGGCACATCGACGCACAATCCATCAGCATGGATTCAGTACATGATTCTTAACCTAGCGTCGAAAAGAACATGGTCCAAAAAAAAACCAGAATCGATTGGGACAAACTGGGTACCAATAGGTTCATTGTGATGCACAACCCCACCAAAATAGTAACGCCGAAATCAATGGGGTGTATGAGCTATAGGCTGACAAAGTAACTACTGTGAATTACCAAACACTAGCTGCTTATATGAACTGATTTACACTAACTAAGAGACGTCATAAAATAACAGCAATTATAACTTAACTAGGCACATGTCAGATATGACATGACAGAGGTTTCCGCGACTGTTTGGCGGATCTAGAGGAATGCGGTTACGGCGTCTCCATGCCTCCGTAAAACGTAATGAAACACAATTAAGTACAGTTGCGGTAAATAAATCACGATTAATAACCATTGTTAGATGGGTTGTAGAGACAATCAATGGCAGGATGAAAAGAGATTTCAAATTATTTAGAAATAAATATTTTAATATAGCGCTACGCAATGCAATGATAGATTACAGAATAGCTGCAGCGCTTATCAACGCAACTCAATCACCATATCAAGACAGCCGATTTACTGATGAGTTTAGAGCAGGGGTTCCCAACCTTTTCTTGGTCAGGGACCACTTTTATATTATTCTTGTTAGCAGGGACCACTATGTAGGTATAATAAAAATAAACTGTAATAATCCAACTGAAACTTTAGTTAAAAACTTAATAGGAATTACATACGGCGGCCCGACGTACCGCCCCCTCCACCCGCGCTCTTCTCACTCACTGCACGGCGACCAACGGCTCGCTGCCCGCCAAATTTAAAATCGTTCGCGGACCACATTTTGGCTTCTGCGGACCACTGGTGGTCCACGGACCACTGGTTGGGAACCACTGGTTTAGAGAAATGATTGAAAGAAATAGGAACAGGCCAAATCAGTTATCTGATTACGTCGACGAACTTCGTTTAAACCAACAAAGAATTGTTTTTACCAGAATGGATGCAACACACCCTGACTTATTGGAATTTCCAAGAATGAATTATGATCAGATGATTGAATTCGCTATTGCGAATTCAATCATCTGATCATCCCATACCCATCCACCACATTAGAGGAACTGGAATTTTTTCAATCGAAGTTTTTAGACACCCCGAAAGAATAATTCTTAATAACGATGATGAAGAAAGTACGCTTTTAAGATGTCGAATCCATTCCAGGCACGTCGGGACAAGAACGTATTACTGTTATGTTCTATATAACGCGAACAGGGTTTTAGAATACTGCTGCAGCTGTATTCATGGTCGCCGTACATTGGGCAGCAGCTGTGTATGTGCAAATTGTGCATTATAATGAAACAACTGGTACACATTTAGTCGCAATCAAATCTGGGTTTATCTGGTCCATAAATTATGGACCATTTCCTTTTCGTTGGATATAATATATATATTTTTAATAATAACCTACTAAAAGTATCTTCGGGAATCATGAGCTGAATTCATGGTTACAGTATACCTACTAATAAGAAAGCTAAAGAGTATGTTTTTATTTGAACGCGCTAATCTCAGGAACTACCAACAATCTTTTTGTATTTCATAGCCCAATTCTAGTGGAGGATTATAGGTGATTTATCATACCACTACGGCCCTTACGAACGGAGCAAACAAGAAAATATATCAATAAGGACACTCGGCAAAAACGCGACGTATAACAAGAAATTTCACGTGGACGATAACACAAACGCATACAACCGATTAATCTTAGTAATAAATATGAAACATCGCATCGCATTACCGATGCTCCTGATTGTAATAATAATGAGTAGATCGCGACCGTCGCGTCGCGTCGTTTGCCACGCGTCGATGATAGTAAAGTATGATTAGATAAAGACATGTTTCTTGAAGAGACACTGTTCTTGTCTTTATTTAATTATTATCTCATAAATATTTGTGTAGTAGTATGTAGGTATAGGAAATGTATGAATATCGCACTGGGCCTAGTGCGGGTTCGTAGATGTCACGTGTCATCGATTGTTTTGGTTCTAGAACATGCCGGTTTCCTCACGATGTTTTCCTTCACCGTTTTGAGAGCAGTGGTGATTAAAATAATTAACACAAAGTAAAGCGCTTAGGAAGATAGTCTTAATAAAATGGCCAAATGGTGGTCAATGGTAACTTTGCGTTAGCATTACCAGCTCCAGCCGAGATTTATAAACTTTGCTTAGCACGTACTTTTGGTAAAGCTTCGGTTTCGAAAATGAAGAAATGAGACGACAAAAATCTGTCATGTTCCCGAAAAAAAAGGGGTAGCCTTAATCATCTGGTCAAGGCTACCCCTTTCAACAAGCGTACAAATATCCATTCCATCCACAGTTCACACAATCTTACCTTTTGTTAGGATGTTGCTTATATTTCGATCGATTTTCCTCCGAAGGCTCCGTTTACAATCAACTGCTTTATTCCCCATGAAATGGTCTCTGGATGTAACAACACATGTTGGAACTGATTTCACATGAAGGTTATGTTTTAGGCGAAATAAGGTTACCGCAAACTTCAGATTCGAGTGCATCGACATGGGATCAAACATATAGCCGTGTAACCGTACCGTACACGTTAGGATTTCAATCCGTTTCAGTCAACTTGACTTCAAAAATACGAAAACGTTTCTTCCCCGACCTGATTATTTTTAAACCTTGACATTTTAGTCTCAACAATTCGATAAAATTCTATATTGCAAGACTTTCGGTCACCTTGCATTGAATATTTCAATTTAAGCTATATGTATTTGCTCTGTCACTTTTAGTAATTTTACCGCCGTAGAATTAATAATGCGTTCGGATATCTTATTGCGATGTCGCCCTAAGATGATAGGATAATAATACGCCCTGTTAGCACCACAGACGTAGGTATAAATTATAACTCTTAGGTCGGGGTTCCCACAAGGCATTTTGTTAGTAATTTCAATTGTGGGGTAAAAGTCTTGAATTTCAAGCACTGTAGTTTTTTAATTAGACACTTTCATGTAAAGTTCCTACCACCATTGGGAATTGACACCAAAATGAAATGAAATGTTTATTTTTGTAAGTAGATGTTTAAAATACTACTGCCAAAAAAAAAAGCATTTCACACGTTGACACTATATGTTAGTATTTTGTTGGTCAATAATTTAAAAAGTAGGTGACGCTGGCATTTCGTAGTTGACTGATCCCTGAGAAGAAATGGCGAAACAAACTCAGAGGCTCTTTTTGGCCCTATATTCCGTCCATTTGACTCCACGTTGCGACTCTACTTGTCGATTCCTGAGAAAGCATTCTAAGGCATTTCTAAAAATATGTAAGTATATCATAAATAAACATTGCATAAATGATAGGTATAATCCATAAATATCACATTACAAATGTCTTACATTAGAACTTGCAACCAGTTTCCATATAATACGTTATGACAGAACGGAAAATGACAAGAAGCGATCTAACCGATAGCAAAATACAGAGTATGCGAGGAATTTAAATGAGACGCGATTCTATCTCGTGAATGATGTTAAGTGAGAAACGTATGACAGGCATGCCAATACTGATTGGTTATTTGAAGTAAGTAACATTGAAGACATCTGCCGACTTCTAGTTTAACTAGATTGTCTGATTTTTTTACAATGAACAGATAAAACTTTCTGCTTTTGATGCCTGATTTCTAGATCTTAGAGCGTCTCCGTATTTACGGTGTATATGTCGCAGGTTTTTCATAAAATTAGGTTTTTGATGAAAAACCGGAAGATGGCACATTTTAAACTCAATTTCATCATAAACTTGTAACAATCCAGATTTTTTATCAAAAACCTGAACTAGTTTGGGTTTATGATAAAGTTCTTGTCAAAATCACGGGTTTGCTTTGTATAGATAGATAAATAATTTATTTAGTGCACGTATATAAGAAGACGCGTGTTTTGGTATCTTGGGCACAAGATACCAAAACACAATGAAATGGAAAAGTTTATGGGGTTTATTTATAAACGATGATTAAAGTTAAGTGACGTTTAAACGTCAATAAATTATTGTTAAACAGTTGCTTATTACTTAACTTTAAGCAACGATAGTGAAGAAAGGGGTATATTTTAAATGCAAGAAAATTCAAGGTGCCAATAAAAAACATGTTATTTTAAAGAAATATGTGAGCGACGATTATGACACTTAGACGTGGCCTCAGGAACCCTCTAGTATTCTGCACCCTAATTGCGTAACACACGATCAATCGGAATCGGTTTCATTTTGACAGTTCAACAACATTCATTGCGTTATTTACGTGTTGAGCAGACAAATTTTTCGAACTTATGAAGCAATGGATTAGCAATTTGCTTCAAAATTATTCATATTCCGATTAATCGTGTGTTACGCAATTAGGGTGCTGGTGATAAATTTGCTATAGCGTATATCTAACATCTTAGGTTGCGGTTTCCAATAATGTCTCCATTGCAGCATTGTGGTCTTAGAGTCATAATTATGTCCCTACCGAACGATTATCCATCCCGTGCTTGACTGGTGAAACATTGCTTAACCCCAAATAGTCACTATAGCCTAACCACAAGCACTCATTGAACTTCAAATTATTTGCCTATGTTTCATTTATATTGCAAAATATTTTATGTTTATGAGCACTATCCGGTTTTGCGTGGCCTGATGACCGATTGCTGTGCAACCGATGGCTTAAGAAACCTGTCTCTTCGATAGTGATCAGCCATCGGTTTAACAGTTGGAGTGTGCAATCATTTTGACAAACAAATTGTGATTGTAAATTATTTGTATACAAGGTGGCGATTTAGTCACCTGCACTCGTCAATGGAGTGATTGTAGGTACCCGTCATTTTAAACGATTTTGAATATTTCGATACATGCATGATATTTTTTTTATTTTTTTTCAAAGTCAAAGTCAAATCATTTATTTCAAATAGGCACATTAAAGGCACTTTTGAATGTCAAAATTAAAATTAAAATAAAATTGATTCTAGTCGCTCCTTCCAAAAGGTAGTTTTCGTATGGAGAAGAATGGGCAAGAAACTCAACCGTTACTCTTTTAAAATCTTTTGCAATATTTTGCATACATTAATTTATTATACAATTATATGTGAAGACGATGCACCTAAAAATAAAATTACTATACCACAATAGGTAAAAGAATTAAAATTAATTAATGAAACCATGACATATAAATTGACTATGTGATAGATACATGGTGCTCACATATTTACAAACATTCCAAAAGTAGTAGTTTTACAATTCGGGTATGATTTTCATAACGTTATTCGTTCAGAATCACGTGTAGAATCACATCCTTGATTAAATCACCCTCATAACTATACCGACGATTTTATTAACCATCGAAGTTGTCTTTAGAATTTAAGCTAAGCTAATGATCCTAGAATTGTTTGAGATAGTAATTTTTCACAAGCGCTACTGCTGACCTTGAGGTCCTGAGTTCGATTCCCCAGCTGGGCAAAGTGTTATTAACTTTTTCCATCAGGAAATTTTTCAATGGTAGCCCGGAGTCTGGGTTTGTGCTCTCTCGCGCCTGGGAACTATACATAACTAGCGAAATGTGGGTATGCCTAACCCATACTCATATTTGGTAATTATTTTTCTTGTCACAAATATATAAGGCTAAGATATACTCCATGAAGATGACGATAGATGACATAAGGACTTAAAAACGGGATTAGATTTAAATTTTTTTACGACTTATGGCCAGACGAGAGTAGACGAGGTACCTAGCGATTACAATCACCCATCGCGGCAATTAAAATCTAAACCCAGACCGCTTATCCACAGCCTTTATTCACAACCTATTCCAAATCTAGATAGTGACTATTAAAATAGCTAATTGCAAGTTACTAATGAAAAGCTTCTAGCAACAAAGCGAGGCCTATTCCAACGTTAAGCTTTACACACAGACTGACAGGCACTTATATTAATAATACCGTGTAATCGCTGCCTCATGGCTCAGGAGTGTGAACTGATAGGTCAATGTAGAGGGAGCTAGCTATGAATGAGTGCACAGTCACTTTGTACTGAGATAGTAGAATGGTTGAATTGATGTCGTAGTGTGAAGGAAAATACAGAGTACCAGGCATCGACGCTCGACCTGTTACCATGGATTCAGTACCTACGTGATTCTGAACCCCCTTTTTTTATTGGGTGGGAAATCATCAAATGACCTCTCCCGCTCTGGGCTGAGCGGAAGGGCGTGTCAGACTTTTACTGACTAAAACCCACCCGTGTTCCATCAGTTGCCTGTGCCAGGGGCCACGGTATCTGTTTCGAACAACCCGCAGCCCCGGCGGAATCGGCCCTAGCGGACCCCGTCAGTTCGCTTCTCTTTGAGGCGCGCGTGGAACACAACGCGCCGTTGACCCGGGCCTGGTCCTTACCGGGCGGCGAGCTGCCCATTGCTCGCCGCCCGTAAGCCCGCGCCTACGATAGATTCTGGACCCCCTTGTGTTGAAATTTTTTGGTTCCAATAAGACGGTGCCAAAAATTTCGAGAGGAATTGACATTAATTAACCCCCAAATTCACTAGATTCGACCAGTCCTGACTTTTTTCTGTGGAGTTATCTAAAGGGACGTGTCGTGGTTCATTTTGAACACAAAAAGCAGAATCTTAGGTAGGTACTCGGATAGTAGAGAATACCTAATAAAGTATGTGAAAATCTTGTTAAAAACACCGATCACATTTTTAACCAGCAAAAAGCTAGATTTGGTGGTCGTTATTTTTTTATATAAAATTGCCAAGCCTGTTCTATATAATTATGGGAAAATATCAGAAGGCCAATTCTCGTAATTTAAAACGTTCAAAATCTAGTCGCAGTCTCATCTCAGCGACAAACAAATGTCAAAAACTTGTCCAAATGTAGGGAAATTAGAAGTATTTTTTGACAGATTGAGACTGAGATCAGACTGTGAACGTTCTTAAAATTACGAGAATTGCCCCTCTGGTAATCGTTTGTAATAAAAATAAGTTGTGTATCTTCGAATTGGCGACCATAATCAGCACCTACACGAAGAACATATTAAGTACCCAAAGCAAGATCTTTTAATCTTACTTAAATATTGTACAAGTAAATAGTTAGTTAAGTTGTATGTGTATGAGCCTGGAATGCCGGACCTAACATTTCTAATTAGTTGTATTCATATTCAACGAAGAAGATCAATATAGAAGTGTGATGAATGTATAACAAGTTGGAGTTATGCTTAAATGAATACGTAATACTTATTAATATATTACTGGAAAATGGTCCTGACTATGAACAGACTAGGGCCCATATAATACAATGATTATAATCTAGGATGAATCTGGATTTCTAACTAGATTTATACTTATAAATTCATCTGCCTAGCCTTTTTCCTAACTATGTTGGGGTCGGCTTCCAGTCTAACCGGATGCAGCTGAGTACCAGTATTTTACATGGAGCGCCTGCCTATCTGACACCCACAACCCAGTTACTGGGTAATACGAAACCCCTTGGTAAGACGGGTTGTCAGACTAATACTTATTTAATCGAAATTTACCAAATATTTTAGAATACGATCCAAAAAGTTGGAGAGGTTTTCATGTCATAAAACACAAAGAGGGGTTTAGAAGGTGGAGAAAAATATGGTGTTGAAGCAGCATCTCTTCCCAACCCTCCTTCGCATAATGGCAGCGAGGAAGAAGCAATGCTCAGATTAAATACGGTAGATTTGAAGATTGAAACAAAATCATTATGATATCCAAACTAATATTATAAATGCGAAAGTAACTCTGTCTGTCTGTCTGTCTGTCTGTCTGTCTTTGCTTCAGGCCTAAACTACTGAACCGATTTGTGTGAAATTTGGTACAGACATAGTTTGGAACTTGAGAATGGACATAGGATAGTTTTTATTACAAAAAATAAAATAAAATAAAAAATAAAATTTATTCCGGACATACAGCGCCATCTATTGGTCAAGAGTCGGCATCAATTCAGTACTGAAAATTCATCGGAAAAATGTAAATAAATAGTAAGAACTATTTGGGTAAAACCAAAAATCTACCGGAAGTCACTATTCCACGCGAACGAAGTCGCGGGCAAAAGCTAGTTATAATATAACTCTTACGAAAGACTACTTAGGTACTGAGTCTAAGTTGCCAAACGGTATAATTCGATTTTTACCGTACAGTACCTATACCTAAAACTGATTTAAACCCGTCACCTCACATATCAGGTCCAGTTGAAAATTAGCGTCAGGCACTAGGGTTCAGCAAAAATGCCAGACAACTAGTGCCAGACAACTAGTCTTTTTGGCGCAGCTGTGAGGCATACTTATTTTCCTGCTAATTTCTTACATCGGAATTTTCACTTTTTATTTGATTTTTATTTTTTTAATCTGATGTATATGATATTGTGTGTCTTTTAGTCTGTGCTCAATAAGTAAATGTATTTTCTTTCTTTGTGTCATTCCGAGTCAGCCACCCTTTAATCGGCCAAAGATACTCACAACAGATTTTAACCAAACTTCCCATTACATCAGACTTAGAAACAAGTTCTAAACGTGAACTAACAAGAATGTAAAGGAAACAACTAATGATGCAGTGGAGATAGCACGTTGTACTGGAGTATTATTTTAATAAGTATCCGACATGCACGCCATGCGGGGTGTAATTAGTTTGCTAAGCACTAAGCAGTAACTGGTAAACTATTATGTCATCATTTTGAAGGGGGAATGGAGAGTGAAGAGACGAATTTGGTCCTTAAAGCAGATAATATGCCTAAAGGACCAAATTAGACTCTTTAAAAATGAACAAAATGTGAAACGTCAGAGGGCAATTCTCATATTGATAAGAACGTTCGCATTCTAATCTGATTGAGATTTAATCTGTCAGAAATACCTCTAACTTCCCCATGCTTTTGACATTAATTGTCGCTGAAAAGAGATTGCGACTTGATTTTTAACATTTTTATAAAACGTGTCAAAAATGTAGGGAAATTAGAGGTATTTTCGACAGATTGAGACAGAGATCAGAGGGGCAATTCTCGTAATTTTAAGAACGTTCACAGTCTTTCCCTACTTTTTTGACAAGTCTTTGACATTTATTTATCGCCGAGATAAGACTGCGACTAGATTTTGAACGTTTTAATTACGAGAATTGACCTTCAGACTGTATGCTTGCTTAACATTACGAGAATTGCCCCTCAGGTTTAATAACGGTTGTAGGTATTAAATACAAAGATATGCTGACAATCGGAAGCTCATAATAATCGTAACAGTAGCCCTGCAATTTCTGACATAAATGTACCAGACCATAGCCTACGGCTGCCATCGCAAGTTCATCGCTTTATGGACTCCATAAACCATAAATACTATCAGGGCAGGGCTAATAAAAATTGTAAAACCATATTTATAGGTACCTGACAATGTTGCTAAATAGTTTATTATGCTCTTCGGATATACTTAAAAAAGGAGAAATATAATAAGTAAGTATGTAACTACAGTAATTTTTATCGGCTGTGTAATTCAGAAATTAAAATGAAGAGGTCTTAGGTATATGATAACTATATTAAAAGTCTACATTGAAACAAGGGGTTACTATAATAATATCCAAATCATAATAATGTCCAAAAATAAAATTGTCCAAAACTAAAAAAGTCCAAAAATAAAAATGACTAAAAATAAAAATGACACAAAAACAAAATTCCCAGAATTAAAAATGTCCTAATCATAATAAAGTTTATTATTTCGAACAATTTGCATTTCACCACTGCCTGAATCATGTGAGTTCCCATTATGTACATAGTCATTAGTTTACACATAAGTGTCATCCCGACATTAGGTTAAGAAGAAGTAACCGAGTAACAAGTAAGTAAACTTATGGACTATACCGCTACGATGGTTAACGAGAGTGCGACTGCTCAGTCAGATTAGTGTGTTAGGTTTGGTAGGCTAGTTTAGAGCTGGGAGCCACTGTAACGGCAAGGGCTGAGCAGGGTAAGCTGCGCATTCCATTAACAAATTAGGTTTAAGAAAAGAAACAGTTAGCCAAGGTTCATAGTGTAGCGAAATAAAAACTGAACTTCACTTGTACCTACACGTTTAATTTAGTAAAATAAAAAAATGTAGTAAACAAAACTTAATAAAGGACACAGCACGGTTCTTAATATTTCAAAAGATTAAGTTATAACTCTGACGCGACGTCTCCGGTGTTAGAGCCCTATAAATTTAACTAAGTATTACGCGTCGGTCACGATACGTTTGCAAACGTTCCTATGACTCCCGCAATTAATAAATATCTGGTAATCCTAAATGAGCAACAACGCACCAAGTCAATCTGTTATCAGGTAGCGAGGCAAAAAAATAAATGACTGCTTTAAATAAATTAAGACAATATTAACTACTAAAAATTAAAAAAAAAAACTACTAAATATACGTAAATCCGGTCCTAGACTCCAGGCTGACAGTTGGAAGGCTCCTGGCTAGCTGGTATCAGATTCCACTAGCGTTGGGTTCGAATCCCAACAGGAAGCTTGCAGTCGTCTAGTTCCAGGCTAGCGGTGGGGGCGAATTCAAGATCCACCTACAGTCTTCGGACAAATCAAGTCTGAATGGGGCATGTTACATTTGTCAATATTATCACGATCCTAATATCGCAATTATTGAGCACGATACCGTGATATGGCCTATTATACCATCAATATTATCACGGTATCATATGATATTATTGACAATGTAACATGCCCCAATGACATGCCTGACTCGCTTCGAGACAAGTCTTTGATGCTGTTCGTTTAATTTCGGGAACACTGCCCTTGGATTCAGTCGAACAACGAACGAACTCGGTCGTTCAAACCATTATATCGATACCTTCAATATCGTGGCAAATTATTACATGATCAAGCGGAAAAACATAATATTATGGACTTCCGTCCTGTGTCCAAAAAAAAACTTCCAATGAAAAATCCTGGTAAGAGAAAAGACATGACACTTTTTTAATTCAAAATTCAAAACCAAAATGAAGAAAAAACCTTTCTGGTTACAAATAAGGTAGGATTTGTTATAAAAGAAGGTTGTTCGTGATAAAATTATAATGTAGTATTTGCCAATGCAATAGGTATAATCTTCTAATAGGTTACATAGATAGTAGAAGTAGACTAGGTCGCGGGTAAGGATACACTGTCTTTCTGAGCACAAGCACACTTGTAAGGATGGAAGGGTTGCAGAAACTCGGGAACCAGGGAACAGGGCTTGCCAGTTCGACTTCAGGGAGCCGATCAGGCCCTCAGTAGGCCGCAGACCATAGTAAATTAGTGTTTTTATTTTTATTTTATTTATTGAGGGATAATAAACAGCTACAATATAAAATATGATATGTTATAAAAATAATATAAGGAGTGTTAACAATATTGTGGCCGACTACATTATCCACATATTATAAACAAAAATGGTAATAAGTGCCACTAAATGAGCAATAAAATGAATTAATAATTATTACATCAAATAATACAATAAAAAGAAAAAAAAAATAGTGTTGGGCCATGATTCAAGTGATGTGCCTTACAACTTACTAATCATCAGTCGACTGTTTGCCGTTGAGACCTTCACAACGCTACAGCGTTTATTTGATTAAAGGAATAGGAGTAGAAAAAGAAAACGATAAATTATATAAATAATCAGCTTATATAATGTTCCCACTGCTGGGACATAGGCCGCCTCTCGGTAGGAGGGAGTCGGCCGTAATCCACCACGCAGGCCCAGTGCGGTTTGGTAGATGTCACATGCCGGTTTCCTCACGATGTTTCCTTTCACCGTTTAGAGAGCAGTGGTGATGAAATAATCTACACAAAGTAAAGCGCCTGTCTGGGTTTTAACCTACGACCTACAACTCGTAAGTCGCGGCCGCTACCACTGGGCTAGGCCACTGCATAGTATAATTATAATAATTAGTTATTCTAGTTCTTGATCAGTTTATCATATTCATCAGTTTATCATATTCAAATTATCGTACTCTAAATGAGGGTTATCATTAGCGACGGGGCCCCATAGGGCCGAAGCCTGCCAGGGTAGCGGGAACATCCGAAAGGGTTTACCGCTGCCCTGGAACATAAAGGGCTAAGGAAGGAACACGGGTGGGTTTTAGTCAGTAAGAGTCTGACACTCCCTTCTGCTCCACCCAGAGCGGGAGGAGTAATTTGATGATTTCCCATCCTCAAAAAAAAAAAAGGGTTATCATTAGGGTTTGGCAATTCCCGACAATTTCAAAGTCCCGGGAAATGAGACAGCCTACAAACAAAGTCCAGGGAATTCCCGGGACTTCGAGACTTTTAAGAATATTTTTTTTAAGAGGGTTATGTCTTTTTTGAAGAATTTTAATTGAGTTAATTTCTGGTGAAACGTAATAAAAAAAGGCATTTTTTTTTGTAAAAATCAAATTTATTAAACAGAAAATTAAATCTTAATAACTTTAACGTTAATTTCAGTCTTAATAATTGGTTTGTTTATTTATTTTAATCACAGATTCACTTTTAAGCAGTTAAATCTTATAGTTATTATCCAGTAATTCTAGTATCTAATCTAACAATTTCGACAATCTTGTCTCGTCTCGAGTCTCGACCCGAAAGTCCCGGGACTCGAGACAACTAAAATTACGAAAA
Organism: Apamea sordens; assembly: GCA_945859715.1. Lineage (NCBI taxonomy): Eukaryota > Metazoa > Arthropoda > Insecta > Lepidoptera > Noctuidae > Apamea > Apamea sordens. Next base: position 9,355,899 of record OX244002.1, read on the forward strand.
GTCTCGAAGTTTCGAGACACGAGACGTCCTGGGACCCAAACCCTAGTTAGCTTATCATAACGCCACGCCTGTATTCCCCAAAGGCCTATGCAGAGGTGCACCTATGCCTAGAGTACACAAACATTTGACTAGTTATGTTCAAGTCCCATGATATGATAGGGGTACAAGTCCAAGACTCCGGGCTGAGAAATTCCAGATGAAAAATCCAAAAACACTTTCCCCGACTCAGGAACCGAACCCAGGACCTCATTCTCAGCAGCAGCACTTGTGACCACTAGAATTGTAGGATAGGTATATCTATAATAAGTCTAGCAGAAATTCATAAGACACCATCTTAAGTGTGTAATATGTATAATTTTTACGAGGCCATAAACATACCTAACATTTACGTACTCAGACTATAGGGTCAACAATGTTGTCATATTGAGTGATCTCGTCGTTGCACTATTTTTTTATTTTTCGTCTACTGCCACATTCGTCTAGTGGTCGCATGAGATCTTGGGTTCGATTCCTGGGTCGGGCAATGTGTCATTGGGTTTTTTCATCTGAAATTTCTCAGTAGCAGCCTAGAGTCTGGATTTGTGCCTGGTTGATGGTAATAATATGGGTTAAAGTATGAAATTGCCGTTTTATTGTAATACGTACTTCGAATTGACATAGGAACCTTCATGGTTTGAGATTTTCGAGTGAAACTTTTTTCACATGGTATCTATGAAGTTCTTCTTTTAAAAAATGTGCAACATTCGATTATCGACTTTCAGTTGTTTTTTTATTCAGCTTAGACAAGAAAGATGGATACTTCGAAAATTCGAGTTATTTTTGAATATGACTTCCGACGCGGAACTACCGCGGCAGAAACAGCTCGCAATATCAATTTTGCGTTTGGAGAGGGGACTGCTAATGAACGCACTGTGCGATTTTGGTTTAAACGCTTTCGTATTGGAAACTAATATACGCGCGTTGCATGAGACTAAAAGATAAACTAGCGAAATGTGGGTGTGCGATAGGAACTAGGTACCCCTCTTCCTAACCCTTCGGGAAAAGAGACCTGGGGGGCAATTCTCGTAATTTTAAGAACATTCACAGTCTGATCTCAGTCTCAATCTGTCCAAAATACCTCTAATTTCCCTACATTTTAACAAATTTTTTAAATTTGCTTTTCACCGAGATATTATGAGACTGCGACTAGATTTTGAACGTTTTAAATTACGAGAATTGGCCTTGTGATGTTATGATACGTTATTTATTTATTTTAAAAAGTAGTATTATGGTATAAAGTATTATACAAAGTAGGTATATTCGATTACCTTAAAAAACTTCTAAAGGCTAGTTTAGCTATTATGTCTAGAAGTATTATTTCCTTCCTTGAGTGAGGCTCATTTTACCCGAAAAAAAACATTGCATATAAAAATACTTACAAACTATTTGTCGATAATTATAATATTTGGCTCTACCTGTGTGATGAGCAATACTCGATCTAATACTTATAGTGAAGATTCAGTGAATTTTCCGTTGTCAATATTAGCTCAGTCATTCGATATCCCCGCTCGATAGATTAATAATAAATCAGTCTATTTAATTTAAACAACACGAGTGGCACTTAATATTCTAATACCATTTCCAATAAATCAATAAAGTATTTCATCTTGAATCCTATCGATATCTGTACTAATAATAAAGCTGAAGAGTTTGTTTGTTTGAACGCGCTAATCTCTGGAACTACCGGTCGGATTTGAAAAATTCTTTTTGCATTTGACAGCCCAATTCTTGAGCACACTAGAGGTGAGCAAAAACAAAAAAAGTCACAAAGAACGCTAAGCGAAAACGAAATAATAACGCGAGTAGGAGATGCGAGGTGATGGAGGTGATGCGAGGTGACGGAGGTGATGCGAGGTGACGGAGGTGATGTGAGGTGACGGAGGTGATGCGAGGTGACGGAGGTGGCGGTTTGGGTCGGGAAAACAAGAAATATCACGCGGGCGTAGTCGCGGGCAGAAGCTAATCTTAGATAAATAAACAACTCAATATAAAGCTGTATCTTTTCAAAAAACAAATAACCAGGTGCCATTTTACTTTCTTCGTAACACGCTACATTCCTTTTAGCACTTTTTTCTGTAAAGAGAGCGTCTCGAATCGTTTAAGGCGCTCGTACATCCTCCATTAAGTACAGTGCTGACCATTACGCCACAAAGGCAGTGCGGGATGTAAGGCTGTATCCAACCGCAAATGGCCGGCATTATCCCCGCACGGGCTGCGCACGCGATCAATGTCATACACATCTGTCATGGCGACGATGTGCCGACAATCAGCCACGTTCCAACCCGCCAATAAAATGTACCTACCTATGAGAAATATTGTGAAGGTACTTTTACGACAGTATTTTGTTTCGTTTTAACGGCTGCCTTTGGTTTGAGTCACTGAGATCAAAAGAACTCGAATAGATATTACGAAACTTGAAAGAATCTTTTAGCAATTTTATTGCATCTGTGAAATCCACATCAATCAGCATTACTCTGTAACACTAGACAATTATATCGTAATCGCAAGTTACAATAAAGCAGAAACGCCAATAAAAAATCGTGCGTTTTTGCAACTAATGCGCGTTTGATGTGGTCGGTGTGTGTTGACCGCGGATCGAGCGCGGATGACGCACGCGCCGTGTGCCCGACGACTCTGCGGTATGCGGTTTTTCACATCACCTATCTGCCGCAAACAATAATTGAGTAACATGCAACCCTGTCGCACTGAACAAGGCGGTAAAGGAAATGGCTACTAGAGATGCATCGTCCGCATATGTAGGACCGTTATTATGCTTGTCTCACATTTCCTTAGTAATCAGGAGCTTATAGATGAAGGGGCAGTTTTCTGGTTAATTTTAGGTCTCACTTGACAGAAAACTCTACATTATAAATAATACTAGTGATAGTAACAAGGCTAGTTATTAGAACATGTCCTTCTCAAAGGCAACACTGTTAATTACTTGATCTGGTTTGTAGAAAACAGTTCTACTAGTTATTTTAAATAATAACTATCCATAGTAATAATAACAGCCGCACGGGTCGATCGCTCAGGTTAAGCTACAATAGCCGCGGTTGGTCCGTGGATGCGTTACCATCTTTACATACCACGACTCCTGCGTGTCTCGGAGCAAAGCCGCTGGTCCCGGCTGTCATTCGTGGATCTTCCGCAGTCGTTAGGGGTCGTCAGTAGCCCGAAAGTCTAACAACCTGTCTCACCAAGGGGTATCGTATTACCCAGTAACTGAGTTGTGAAGTTCAGATAGATAGTCGTTTCATGTTAAATACTGGTATTCAGGTACATCCGGTTAGAATGGAACCCGACTCCAACATAGTTGGGAATAGACTGGGCAGATTGAATTATCCATAGTCACTGTCGAGACCACAATGGTCGAAATTGAAATCAATGACTTCGTAAAACTTAACTGAAAATCACTGCAAACTTTACAACTAGCGATTCCGCAACTCATGAAAATTACGCTCTCATGCACTCCACCTGTAGGTAATACAACTTACATGACAACTTAACATTCATCATCTGCCTAGCCTTTTCCCAACTATGTTGGGAACTTCCAGTCTAACCGGATGCAGCTGAATATCAGTATTTTACATGGAGCGACTGCCTATCTGACCTCTACAACCCAGTTACTGGGTAATACGATACCCCTTGGTAAGACTGGTTGTCAGACTTTCGGGGTTCTGACTACCCGTAACGACTGTCAAAGATCCACGAATGACAGCCGGGACCAACGGCTTAACGTGCTTTCCGAGGCACGGAGGGGTCTCGGTATGTAAAGATGGTCACCCATCCACAGACCAAACGTGGCAAGCGTAGCTTAACCTGACCGATCGACCTGTGCGGCTGTTATTATTTAGCCACGGGCCCCTCAATTGACAACTTAACATTATGTTACAGTATAAAAGACTGTCACCACCTGTCATTTACACGACATAGACACAATCGGCCAAAAGTTTTTTCATCAGCCGACGATGAGTCAGCAAGCCTCAAGTTTGTGTCTGCCTGTCGGAGGTGTGTCCATAGTTATAGAGGTCAGAAGTCATTTCGTAAGGTACCCACCTACAGCGGTCAACTTTCCTGGTATAATTGTTCTCTAATAATGAAATCACAGTAATGGATCTTTGACCGTTTGATTAACGAGAATGATAAATCAAAGTAATCCCAGAACTTGTGAGCTTTGGAATATTAAGCAAGTTTTTGCCGTTTTGATTAAAGATTCATATTATGAAGATTCTCCTCGTAGCTCATTGATTAATGACACTTTCTTACACGTATAAGGTGTGCTCGCGACATTGTTAGATGCTCTTCCTGTGAACACGTTACCCTGAGTGACAAACGAACAATAATTAATAGAGTCTATGGTTTTTCTAGCCATTCAATTTACATTTAGAGAAAGGTGTTAATAACGTCTAAAGATTTCTTGGTTGAAAACAATGAGAAGGTAAATAGGTATAAGTACCGTATGTGAATTAGGTTTCCGAGTTTTATGATAATTAAAAAAAGTCATCATATAACTTTTACCTACAAGAAAACATACAACTACGAGTTAGATATTTAATTACAGTTTCTTGATGCATTCGCTAAATATAACTAACTTTCTGCATATAAACTTTTTACTGCTACTAGTTCATGAATATTTCAATTTCATTTTACAACCAATCAAATGTAAATATCGGGCCATTGTTCTAATACATTCTACCAGTTGTCCACCACGAGTAGTTGGCGTGTTGTGATTACTCTTAGAGGCTGTCCCTATCGCCTTGTCAACCGCAATTACGGGCCGATCAAGTGCGCTGTAACAGACGAGGGAATTGCAGCAAATTGCAAATAAAAGCGACGTTTGCGCACATACGAATGCCTGGACACCATATGCTGTCTACATTACCTATGATTGTGGCATTTGTGGCAATATGAAACTAATGCAGCTTTCACCATCGCACTAACGTACTACGAAGGCGACGTTTAAAGACTTCTGTAATGGAAACGAGAATACTTTCTCAGTTGTACGTGTTTGCATTGCTCGCTTTTTTACGGTCTGTCTCGAGACTGCATGAGAATGTATTTATATCGTTTTATTGCCGTGCTTGGTGTGAGTTCACACGTGTCTCGAACAATACGTGTCTAGTGAATAAGTAACGTAGACGAAATGACAAGAAACTTCATTTTTGCACAATTCACTGCAATAAAATACTGACCTGACTACCCTACAATACTATACCATACGAAGAAAGCTTCTCGCTGTTTATGACAAGTTGAACTGTTTTCTACTTACTATTATTGATGATTAAAAATAAATTATACGTCTTTGTACTGACTAGATATTGCTCTGTCAGTTGTTAGATATTAATATATTTTTTATTTGTTAGTCATTAGCCAGTTATTAGAGAGTGCTTCCACTTTTTCTTCATTCTTGGCTTAAGACGACTTTTTACAGACCCATACTCATCAAAAGATTACACCCGAACGGATTCCAATAAGCATTGTAAGTGTTATTTTTTCTTTAGAAAATTCGACATTGTGGTTGCCTAAGTCATATGCGGTTTAACAAGTTAACAGGGTAACCAGGTTTAGGTTTATAAAAGAAGATACGATAGAAGAGGTGCTTCTATCAAATCATTGTGGTTAAACCTAAATTAAGTTTTAAATCTAGCTTCTGCTACTGCTTGTGAAAAAGTAATTCGGAATTAATAAAAGTTTATATCTTCTCTATGGCTATATAAAAAAAATAGGTTTATTGCAGAAACTTGTACACAAAACTTACTTGTTGTTGTATATAATATCATACTGTATATATGGTTTATATTTTAGTTCCCCATTCTGATTCCTTTGAATTTCCAAAGTCCAAAGCGTCAAATTCCTGTCCGTTACTCCAACCACAGGGCCGTCTCTGAAGACAATCATAGCATTTATAATTTCTTATGTTATCTTCCGAACAAGTTTCTATATTGTTGCTCTATCGCTTTCTTAACAAGGTTTGACAATATTGTTCACAGCACAATAGCATTGCTGCGATGACGACCCACGATACAGACAAAGACTAGCACTGATTGTGATGGTGAAACCACTGGGGTCAAGGTCAAAACCTTTCAAGCTTTACGATATTTTATTTAGCATAGTTTTTGCACGATCAAAGCGATAAACCTGAGATTTTTATAGTTACACTTAGCAGACGAGAATTCTTGAGGAGACAATGTTCAGATTTCTATCGATTTGTCCGTTGTTAAATCCTCGGATAAGTCTTCACTTGCCGTATACAGAGTTTATGAATTATTTACTCTTTTATTTCACTTTGGTCATCTACGAGAAGAGCATGCCGATGCATACATACGAATTACTTGTATTATACATTTCGATTCTAAGATGAAAGTGTATAATATCATAGACATTGACATACACAGTAACTTTGAATAAAATTTACTCTCGACAGCTTTCCGCCAAACAAGCCTATTATGCTGCTCGCATCCTTACAAGGAAACCGCATGTGGAAACTGTGGCTACGAATGAAGAACTTGCATTGCAATACGTTAACGTACATATTAGCATTTGTAACCGGACAAATGAAAGTTTTCCATAACAAGATTTATTCAAGAATCTCGATGGGAGATATATTTGTATGTGCATGATTTTGTGATTCTGGAAATGCGTACACAATTTAAATTGTTAACTTTCATATTCTGGTTTAATGTCAAGTACCTATTAGGTAAGTTCAGAGAGTTCACAGACGTACATGATGCTAATGCTTGTCTCGATGAATGCTGACACCTTATGGACAAACTGACCGCAAATTAAAACTTGGAAAACCCAAAAACATCCTGGTGATGAAAATTTCGTAACAAACGAAATCGACTGACCCACTAATGTTCATTCACATCACTCTTTAATGATAACATGACAAATAATAACTTGTTCAAGGTAATAGACAAACAAGTTTTTCAGAAAATTCTAGGCCTTAATTTCCTCCTATAAACCTACAAGTAGTCGCGGTAAGCGATGGTTAACCGCCACGCGGATACGATTAAGCCTCTCGCTTCTATCATACCTAACACTGCACTTTTTGCCACTCTTTAATAGCGGTGATAGTCATAACAGACGATACTTCCGCACGTCAGTTGTCTCATTAATGTTTCTGCAAATGAACGATGCTCTCTTTCTTTTATACGTTTCAAAACAATGGATAGATCTTTAAAGAGCCTGGTCTTTGTGTCTACTTTATTATAGAATTTGTTAAATTTGCACCACTATATCAATCAAGTTTTGTCTAACTTCAAGCTATTTATCTCAAGTGTTAAGATTATTGTCTGATTTATGGGGCGAATTTCTTGCACTAAATGTTCGATTAAAAGAAAAATGCTATCAACCGCGGCTGATGAGATCAGCTATATAAAATCAATCATGACCATTCTGGACTGAAAATAAAAAGTTTAAGATGGGGATCTAATTTGTGGCACGAGACCTGAATCCAAGATCCACAAATTCTTCCACCCCATTACCGATCCTTAAAACGCAACTGAAACAATTTTCCAGTACCTACGTGCGGTTTCTATCTACTTTAAAATACGGTACTGGAAAAGAAACTCTCTTCGTAAGTCCATCTCCTGTAAAAAATTGACGTCGAAATTGTCTGTACCTGAAGCGAAAATCAGGTAACAGTCCGTCTAGTGAGGCGACAAAACGTTTTTACCGGTCGGGGCACAGTAAGCGCTTCGTCTTCGACTAACACAATAATGAATGCGCTATTGTCTCTGCCATTCAATCTACGCATACTTGTTTACCGTTGCGCGTTTAAATTAATATATTTCGGTATATATTTTGTGGGATTGACAGGACCTTAATTGGCGATTGTTTAGAATTGAAATGCCAGGAAACAAGTGTATCTATAATGAATTCGCTCATCAACTGATTCTAAAACGTAGAGTAAATACAGAAAAGAAAGAGGTGGAAGATAGTCTTCAGCAGCAGTCCGAGGTGTTGATTGACCAATTAATCTAACAAACAGTAAGACAAATGTCTTAATTAAGCGTATACTACTAACTAATCTAAGTAGTGCGTATATCGGGGGATCATTAATTACATCGGCTGTATCTAAAAGATGTGTGATAAGTGCAACCAATGAACATAAACAAGATGATGTGTCCCGAAGCCCACGACTAGGCGGTTCATCAATCAGGCGTAATGGGCAAGATACTGTAATGATGTTACCAGCGTACATCCCATTTGCATAGGATCAAGGCGAGGATTGTAATGAGGTAAATAATAACATTGTTGCCATCTTTTTTGCGGATATTGCGGTTATAAAACACGATTAGCTATTAATTTTATGACCTTAAGGATAGGCTCGCCTGGTAGGTCTGTAAACAATAAATTGAATAAGAGATCGCCGTTAGACCAAGTGAAGACTTAAATAGTTATATGCATAAGCTGTTTAGACAGATTTTTGTTTGATTTTGTAAAATATTCATTCATTCATTCAGCCGAAAGACGTCCACTGCTGGACATAGGACTCCCATAAGCACCGCCACTTCGACCGGTTCTGTGCTTCCCGCAACCATCGGATTCCTGCGGATTGTAAAATATAGTGTGCCCAAAAAAATAAACGATCTATTCAAATGAATAGATCGTCAGTTTTTCTCCGGTCAGTTTTGCTTCAGTTTTGCAGTAATAATAAATCAACAACTAATAACTGGATAAATTCTATGGATCTACAGCAGCCTGTACGCCTGTACCTAACCTGTCACAATCAATGTGAGAACTGTGATGGCGTCTCAATGGCGACTGATTGACGTTTTGAACTGTCAGTGTCATAATGTACCGCGGTGAGCTATCGATTCTTTTTAATTATGTATCTGTTGGATTTTTTAATTGCTTGAAGTAGATACTTTTTCTAGAGAGGCGCTTTTGATTGATTTTATTTATAAGCCTTGTAAACATTTTCAATGCGTTGTATTACTTTGTAATTTTCTTTTTACTAAATTTTATTAACTCATAGTAACTAGTAGGCTTAGTGATTGACACTTCACTGATTACCCCTCGTATCGAACGTGGATCCACGCGAGAAACCATGGTTTTTAAATTGTTTCTGTAATTATTACGGTATTTAACCGGTTAATACTTCTGTGGGTGAATTGCACGAAAATTCATTATGTATTTTATTGAATAAGGCTAGGACTATATTAGGATTACTTTTTATCATTTCTTAATCATGTTACCCACAAAAACACTTTGTATTTATATCTATACTTTTAATAAAGCTGAAGGGTTTATTTGTGTGTTTGTGCACGTTTTGTTGTGAATCTCTGGAACTACCACTCGAATTTGAAAAAATCTTTTTGCATTTAAAAGCTCAATTCTTGAGGAAGGCTACTTAACATCATGCTACTCTTACGGGCCGAGTAAAAAGAAAAAAAAGTCAGAAAAGGCGACGCAGTGGATCGGGGGAATAAGATACTTCACGCAGACGAAGCCGCTGGCGGAAGCTAGTAAAATATAAGAATTGAGAAAACACAAAACCTCATAACGCGTTCCCCGCGTTAAAAAGTGTTAATTAACGAGCTAGGGATAGATAAAGCATTGTCTTAACACGCTAGTTCGTATACCAACATGGGCAGAAATAAATTACTCAAGCCGGTGTCTCGGTAATAAAGCGAATGCAAATTATCTCACTCGATATAATCTAAAGACGGGTGGGTCGGTGATTTAGATATAGTCATTAGTGCGTTGGGTTTCATTGAGATTCAGCGGCAATACGCCGGTCAAAGCGTGTTTCAACTGATAGTATATGTCCGAACTAATTTTATTAGTACTTAGGAATACTATGTAGTATGTACTACCTCGTAGGAGTACTAATGTTTTCGTAGAATTTAGATAAGTAATTAGCTTAGTTGTTATGATTAGCTTCTTTAGTTTTCTTGAGAATTTAGTTTGTGAATTTATTTTGATAAGTGTTTTACATAGATTTATTTTATTTATTAACAGTGGATGACTTACAGCTAAAATAAACAGAATAAAAAATAGTATGTGAGACTGATAGCCAATTAAAAATCATCACTTGTAAAAACAGATTGGAAAGAAAGAGTGTGAACAACACAATACAACTACCAAAAAAGAAAGAGAAAAAAAACAATATAACATTCAAGCTTAAACTAAATACTAAACAGCTAATACCTAAATTGGTACGCCATTGCCATCCAACGTGGCAATGCAGCAAGCGTTTTGGGCACCTTTGCGCCGGGAACAGTTAAGTAGGGGCGGGTTGTTTGACTAGGCTGACGTGTTGTTCTTGTCCTTATATATATATTATTTTATCCTGTACATAATAGAAATATATTTGATTACTACAGGTAAACAAATAAATGGTTTATACTAAATAACTTAAATAAAAACCTGAACATATAAAAAATTAATTAAAAAAGCTAAGGCACAGGCACTTCCTGGCCGAGGAGGATCAAAATCATGCTGTTTACACATGTCATTAAAGTTTCTACTTGCTTTAATTCGTAGAGGTAAATGGAACACGTAACGGGGCGTTCCATCGCTTCGACCTTCCGGGAACGTTAAAATAAAATTTGGATAGAATACCGGAGTTATTAATAGAATTATTGAAAATTTTGTATAATGAAATACAGTCAGAGATTGCTCGCCGATTTATTTAGGGGTAATATGATACTTTTTACAGAAATCGAGGTAATCTTCAGACCGGTAGGGCAGTTTATGATGATAATACAAATACATGATGAACATTTTCTGGATGCTCTCTATACGATCAATGTACTTGTGATAACAGCCATAATTGAATTATCTTATTTATGGCTTCTTACAGACATTATAATACCGTACGTGTATCAATCAATGTATTGTGTGTTGCTGCAATCACTAGTTCCATCTGTCAACAAACGGCTTACCTAATGGACAGGGTATATTAGGCTGTATACCTAAGCGTTTAAAACTGTTTTTAAATCATGTTTTGAACGAGTGATTGGATGAGTGATTATGACGATCGACGAGTATCTTCCTGAAACCATGAAACCTCATCGCTTTGACGCTGTAAGTGACTCAATCGCTTTACAATAATATTATTTATATTGACGTTTATAATTAATACGACATACCTGAGGGACAATTCTCGTAATTTTAAGAACGTTCTCAGTCTCAATCTGTCAAAAATATCTTTAATTTCCCTACATTTTGACAACCTTTTGACATTTGTTTGTCGCCAAGTTGAGACTGCGATTAGATTTTGAATGTTTTAAATTACGAGAATTGGCCTTCTGGTCTCAGCCTCAATCTGTCAACAATACCTCTAATTTCCCTACATTTGTGACAAGTTTTTGATAGTGATTGTCGCTGATATGAGATTGCGACTAGATTTTGAACGTATTTAATTACGAGAATTTTTCACTTCACTACGGAAATGTTATGATCGGTTGTGAGTTTCATTAACACTTAATTAATTGACTTTTGTTTCCCATGGCAAATGTAGGCAACATTGTTAAAGTTAAAATCACCTAACACAGGGACAAGTTATGCTATTGTGTGCTGCACCATCCTATAAAGTTTTCTCTCGTAGTAGCAAGTCCCGTTATGCTGAAAGGATTATAAATTAATATTTAATCGTTCACTCTCGGTAATAAAATACCTTAGGTCGTAAGAAGATAACAACATTGTATACTTTTGCATCATTAGGTCCTGTGCTAGGGTCAATCCGTGTCAAGTAGATAAGTTTAAATAATTGGTGCACTGACGGCCCAGTGGTAACGGCTCCGACTTACCGAGTTGTGGGTCGTGGGATCGAACCCAGCAGGCACTTTATTTAGTGTAAATAATTTCATCACCACAGCTCTCAAAACGGTGACCGAAAACATCGTTAGAAGACGGGCTTATGTCTTACAACAAAAATTTCGAAGACAATGTGACATCTACGCCATGTCTATACCATGTGTGTCATAAGACGCGGGCCCGCATGGTAGATTACAGTCCACTCCTTCTCGAAGAGAGCATTGGAAAGATTATAGGCTGATTATGCTATTATGTCTATAAAGCAAACACGGATAGATAGTCGCTCACAATCTATCCGTGTTGGCTTAATAGACACAATAGCATATAATACGAACTGGAAAGCCTGCCTATAAAACCGTTACAAACTAAGGTATATTAAAAGGCAGACTCACGGCCCTATCAAATTGTTCTATTGCTATCACTATCAATAACTTCCCTTTGATTTTTAATCTGTATGCGACATCACGGTATTGCCATCAGTGAGCTAGATGTAGGAGTAATGAATTAGTAATAAAGATGGCTTGAATAAACAAACAGCAACAAACTATGGCCCTGCGACTTAATGTAGGTATTGCTATGAATAACGGTTGCTTGTTATATGGTTTTCAATTAAGAATCTGGCCAATATAGTCCCTGAGGGCATTTTTTTTATTGCTGCGCGTTTGATATGCTCATGGACTTCCTCCATGGTGGGGTTGACAGAGGTGTGTGTCGGTGTCTTACCGGCTAAAACCCTAAACCCACCTTGGTGTTCCACCTCTGCTTATGGCCGGGGGTGCGGGATTCACATAAGCATTCACCGCTCCAGTCCGTGAGGTCATAGACAAAGCGACATTATAATAGCGCTAACGATGATGGAAAAGTCAAAAACATATAAGACAGACATAAGCTACCGAAAAGCGAATATGAAACGCTTAGAAATGCGAACGCCACTTGTTTAGGCCCTTAAGTGCCTAAAACTCTACTCAACTTAATGTGTCGTCAAATTCTATGTCAACTCGGTCGTTAGTGGTTGTTATGGTCCAAAGAAGTGAGGTAGACCCCTTTCCACTTGGATGTCTGTAGTCAACAACTACCTAAAGCAAGCCAAAGTGAATGACTCAGCGACCCAGAACCGAAACATCTGGCGAAGAATGACGAGGAGAGCCGACCTCAAATGAAATGGGATAAGGCAATGCAAAGAGAGAACTCGTTTCGTCGTTGGTATTTTTGTCAAGCAATCACAAACGCTCAAAAAAGGTTTGACAGCAGATTCCAGAGGGGTAATTCTCGTAATTTTAAGAACGCTCACAGTCTGATCTCAGTCTCAATCTGTCAAAAAATACCTCAAATTTCCATACATTTTTGACAAGTATTTGACATTGATTGTCGCTGAGATGAGATTGCGACTAGATTTTGAGCGTTTTTAATTACGAGAATTGGCCTTCTGGTTTAGACCTAAACCGGGGGTAACTATGTAGTTATACTATAGTGTAGTGAATGGTTAACCAAAAAAACGAACGGATTCCAAGCCATATTGAACTTTACTTTCTACTATGTCAAATGTCAACTTAAGAACAACAGGTTATAACATACGAGCAGGTGAACAGGTCGAACATGTTCCAATTAAATGCTGAACGGAAGCCATAAGTCGAGGCACGTCGACGCCTCGCCGACGACGTCTAACATCATTTGTCCACCCATCACCGTCAACGGGGCGTCAACGAGAAATGAGATTGTTCGAACCGAGTCAACCGGCCATAGTAAATGTATGTATTCGGCGCCGCGCCGTCATCTCGTTCTAGTTGACGTCCCGTTGACGGTGGAGGTGGACAAACGCCCTAACACCTCGTTTGTTTGTTGCACTTGTGCTACCGAATGTCGGCCTACTTTGTTTATGTGACGGCCCGTCGCGTCGCCTTTCTGCCTTTTTGATGAGTTTGACGCGAGTACTGTGAATAAAAACGTCGTTTCATATTTATGAGATGTTCCAACAGCGGGTTTTGTATGAGAAGATTTAGCCATTAACACCTTTTTTGGAAAATGTTGTTGTGTCGTAAAGATTATGGGGACAAAAGATAAAGAAAGATAGATGTATTATTTAATAGTTAGAATGAAAGGAAATCATTGAAAGGATTAAGTGCTCTTTCTGCGATATTTTATTGCTATATTTTGTGTCCCTTTCATTATCATGTTCTATAGATTTTCACGTATAAGGTTGTCATTGTTATCTCCGTCTTCTATGTAATTAGTTTATCGTGTTACTTTTTACACAGTGAATCGATCAATATAATGACATTATTGACAACCCAATAATTGGATGAATTAAAACGCATGCTATCTTAAATTAATCGTCCGTCAGACCTATCAATGTTGTGATTATTCAGTAAATTGACTTAATAATGACAATACTATAGTGAATGACAATGGTGCTGCAGCCCTCTATTGTCAAAAGCAGTCTCAATATTTTATACTTGTTATAAAACATTTACATGTTACATATACTTATAATCTTATTTATAAAATTTTAATCAATTAATCAATAAGCAACTGATTAGTAAAATTCTAATTCATAAACGCTATTTAAGGATTGGTTAGTAGCTGTCATATCAAGCTAGCAAAATGTTTGGGCCCTAAAATTCATGAATTGGTTCATTCTAATAAAAATAATAATGCACTTAAGTAGTGTACGTACAGTCGTACCTACATCATCGGCCTAGCCTTCTCCCAACGATGCTGGGGTCGGCTTCCAATCTAACCGGACGCAGCTGAATACCAGTATTTTACATGGAGCAACTGCCTATCTGACCTCAACGATCCAGTTACTTACTAGGTAATACGTTAACCCTTGGTAAAGTCTTACCTACCAAGGGTTAACGTAACAACCAGTCGGTTGTTAGGCTTTCGTGCTTCTGAAGAAAGATCCACGAATGACAGCCGGGACCAACGGCTTAACGTACTTTCCGAGGCACGGGACGACCCCTTCTTAGTGTTCAAAGATGGTCATCCAACTAAGGCGAACGTAGCGATAAATCAAACCCTGCGGCTGTTATTACTTAGCCACAAGCCCCCTCCGTACGTACCTACAGTCGTATACAGACGCAATAAAGTTAAGAAAGAACTTTATTTCAAAGCTTTCTCTTTGTACAATATTTTATGGTCGATCAGCTCCGATATAAAAGTCACAATGTCATTTCTACTAGAAGAAACTTTATAATTGTACTAAAAACAGAACTACACCTCAATACTCAATACTCAATTCTTTATTGCATTCCACAATGTAGGCTTAGGTGGTAAATTTTTATCAAAAGAAACAATCATGGACCCTGTCGGGCACAGCAAAAGAAATATATTTGGAGAAGAGGACTTATCTTTTACGTATCTATCTTATAATCTAACTTATTCTAAACATACTTTTTGAACAATAATTAATTTATAATAATAATATAACATTTTACTTAGTACATACTTGCACTTGTTTCAAGGACCTACAACGCTTTTCAATTGTTTTTTTTTTAAAGGTTGCCCGTTACAATAGGAATTACTCCTGTTTCGCGGGTGCGTTTACAAACATTTAAACTCACATATTATACAAACAGCCAGACCCGGAACAAATACCTGTAGGCAATACAAATATTTGTTCCGTGCGGGAATCGAGAAATCGAATCGAATCGGGGAATCGAGTTTTATTTCGTCTTTAGTCGTTTTACTCGGTAACCGATTTTTATCCGATATCTGATGACCAATTCCCGTAATAAAATAGGTACAGACGCCAGCACATCAAGCTACTACAATCTGTCAAATTTCTTTGATAGATTTTCGACTTTATCACTGAAGCATTTAGGTTCAAGGTTGATTGGAAAATTGTGACAGTTTCGGGTAGCTTGACCTGCTGGCGTCTGTACGTTCAGAATCTAGTAGTGACCTCATCTCAGCGACAATCAATGTCAAAAAATCTTGTCAAAAATGTAGGTAAAGGTGTTTTTGACAGATTTAGACTGTGATCAGACTGTGAACGTTCTTAAAATTACGTGAATTGACCCTCTGCTGTTATGTAGTTCAGCAGCGAGATGATTGCGTAACGCGCTTTCTTACGTACAATGGCAATGTATTTCATTTGGAGCGATGAACAACATTCATTGCGTTATTTATCTATTGACACACAGTCATATTTAAAATGGATAAGCAATTTCCTTCAAAACCTCTCGATGTGATTGGCAGTTTATTACTCAATAAGTGTGCTGGTTCTATTTTTGCCGACTTCTGTCGGAACTTGCCGTACATCAAGCTACACATAACCAGTATAAGCTATTTCTGATTGTACGGAGAACGTATACAATGCGAGGTCAGCTTCAACTAGAAATGTACTTGATGTGTCGCCGTGTATACCTCTAGTACGAAATTCACAGCCGCTTATATACTGTTCAAACAGCAAGAGCTATTTTCTTATTTTAGAACAAAGATACCTATAACATCGGTAGTAGGTAAGTTTACTAGTACCACTACGAGTAAACTTAACTAACACAAATTCTTGTTCTTGTTGTTCTCTTCTTTGTTTATTTGTTGTCAATGGCCACCGTTTAACATTCCAACTCTAATAGATGCAAACGATGCATTTTACACTGTAATGATTGTGTAAATAAGTTTACCAAATTATTTCTAATGGGAGGCGTTACAATATGTTTGCCTTTGCCGTTAACCTTTAATTTACTCTCGGTCAAAGTAAACCGCAGATTAAGTGCTGGTTAGTGTCTCATTAAAGACAGATTTACATCAATTTGTTTTGTGTTTACATAATTTGAAAACGTGACGAAATTTTGTTTTGTGATCAAAGTATTAATATGTAATTTGTCAGCCGAAATGGTCAATTCACTAAGAGCTTTTTGATTTATCGGCTTATAGCATTTAGAAAAGGTCGTAGAGGTGGTTGGTAATCGATTTATTTATATTGAAGTGTGTCATCGACAACTATCATTTTAATTAAGGCGCAAATACGACGGGCTTTTCACGTTTTAATTGATCTTTATTTATTTGTTTTTATCTTATTTATTGTGTGTATTTTAGTCTGTGATAAATAAATGTACATATTTTTCTTTCATTCTTTTTCTTTCAAATTTTTATATAGGAAATTGACAAAAATAAGGTTCAAAACAGTGCTGCGTTTAATTTTAGGTAGTTGAATCGTATGACCACTAAAATAAAAGTAATTTTGCAGTTTTAATTAAATTAAAAAAAATAAATGCACAACTCAGTGTACTTAATAATTTGTAGGTTGATTTCGTTAAATTTCCGTTATTATCATACATACTTAATTATATAAAACTTTTGAGAATTATGCGACAAAAAACAATTGAGCTCTGTTTTACTATTGTTTTAGAAAGATACAATTTTATTTTTATGCAATATTTTTGAATAAGTCGTTTCTTTGAACATTTGACAATACACTCAATTTTTCTGGCGTGTTATATGCAATACGCCTAACTGTGTGACAAAAAACTGAGCGTTTTACGCAGTCCTACGTTTGGGCAGCGCCTTAAAGAGAGTCATTATAAGAGAAAAGAGGTTTCATCGTTTCAGTAAGGAAGAGTAATAATTCAATAAAAATGTTAGTAAATGATTTTCTAAAAGTTCAGATGTCAAATGACACTGGATTTATGTAGGTACCTGTAATTGTAATGACATGCGTCATTCAGTGTGCTTGACGGCAGTAAATTCTATCACAACTATTCAGATGCTAACCACATGTAATAGAAATTACTTGAAAGCTACCTAAGAAGGTAACTAACGATAACTATACAACATTTAAATGAGCTCTTGATTATTTGATTTGATTGCCTTTCAAGTTTATAAATGTATAAGGCCTTTGGGAAATGCAGAAGCAAATTGAAATAAATTATTTCTTTGACGGATACGAAACTCTTTTGTCCATCCGTCCATCTTTTCTTTCAGTTTATTTCACGACTGCCCAAAAAGGAGTGTAAGTATTCAGGTTTGATGTAGGTATGTTTGTATGTATGTGAGTTTCTTTATTCCACCATAACTTTTAAATGCCTGAACAGATTTGGATGTATGGGGTATCGTTGGAATCCTTACATCATCCCGAGTGACACAGATCACAGTATTTTTTTGAAAAAATTCAATATGGCGGCAGTATGGCTCCATTTTGAAAAGTGAAAGAAAAATTGTCAATGCAGTCGGGAGACCATTCTGTGGAACACTTTTTAATCTAAGAGGTCCCCCGACTGCATTGACAATTAGGCTCAGTTCGTCAAGGGTTTGCCTTTCAAGAAAGGAAATTATACTTCTTCTTAGGGCCCTCACCCACAGCGACTTTTTGTAGCGATGCTGTCGCGCGCTTCGTAAACGCGCAACAGCATAGCTACTAACGCGTGTTAGTCGCATTTGCAACGCACTACAGAAGCGATGCCAACGCGCTACTAACGCGCTACAGCATCGCGACAGAATCCAATATTGAAAACAAAAATGCCAAAACCAATATTGAAAATAAAATCCCGTGCAGCACGTGATGATCACAGCTGCGTCCGTAAGTAAAACAAAAGAGGATCCTTTTTAGGTTGACTAATAATATGCGCTGCAAGCAGGAATAGTCTCACGGTGATCAGATATAGATTTTGGCGATAGTACAGACGCCAGCACATCAAGCTAACCAAAACTGTCAAATTGTCCCAATCAACCTTGAACTTAATGCTTTAGCGATAAAGTTGAAAATCTACTAAAGAAATTTGACAGATTTCACTGTAGTAGCTTGATGTGCTGGCGTCTGTACCGTCACGAGCACCAATATGTCAACACTTGGCAACTTTCAACTGCGATGTTTTCGTGAAATAACGAATGCAAAGTTGAAATACGACACATTACATAAACCTATGGGTTCGAAAATGCTATGTTTGTAACAACATAGAATTTAACTAAAAAATAAAGGAGTAAATCGCTTTTGAATAAAGCCGAGTGTATACATACTTTTGCTCGTGACTGTACATACGAAGGAAAGATGCTCTACTAAGTACGTAGTACTTACCTACTTCAAAAAAGTTATTATGAAGCGGAAAGCCGATCAGGACTAGGCCCGTGCCGGACGGCGTGTACGTGTTCCACGCGCGCCTCAAAGAGATGTCAGCAAAAGCGACGGGGCCCCATAGGGCCGAAGCCTGCCAGGGTAGCGGGAACATCCGAAAGGGTTTACCGCTGCCCTGGAACATAAAGGGCTTAGGAAGGAACACGGGTGGGTTTTAGTCAGTAAGAGTCTGACACTCCCTCTTGCTCCACCCAGAGCGGGAGGAGTCATTTGATGATTTCCCATCCTCAAAAAAAAAAAAAAAAGCGGAAAGCAAAGTACCTACCTCACTATTTGTACAGTTCCAAGTACTTGCCCTTGGGGGTTAGGTAAATGAATCCATGGCTAGTATTATAGCTGTACCGTGTGCTATTATCTTAAGCGCTGCTCGCAGTGGCAAGTCATTAGTTGGCCGCTTCTGTCTTGCTCCCTTATTACACGTCAACCCGTTAGCCGATGCATTGGATTATCTTATGTCGATCTTGGATTAATGTAGTGTCATCATAGTAGCAAGCGGATCCTCTGGTAGATGTGACCTATTTATTATACCAAGGATATTTGTAAGAAAAAATATTTTAATTTCAGTGTTGCTTCTTCATTTATCTTGCTGTTTAGCTGAATATTTCAGCAACATATAATTTTGAAATCCATTATAAGCAGTCTATGCTGACTTCTGATTGTATGAAAAACCTATATAATGCGAGGTCAACTTAAACTGGAAATGTATAGCTTGATGTGTCGCTGTGTGTGTAGGTACGTTAGTCGGTTTTTTAAAAGCTTTCTGCGGGGTAATTGCGTAACACACTAACAGTACCAGGGGGCCTAAAAAGGCCACTTTAAGCAATACCTCTAAAAGCTATTCATTTCCTGAATTCCCAGCAGATCATTAGCAATTCCTCTAATTTTCGTAAAATTTCATTTCATATTTGGTGTAAACATTGCCGCATGAAAAAAAAATTAAAGCCGTAATTTTATCGGTAAATTTTTCATTACAGTTTTTATTAATCAAGTTGTTTTTTTATTTTTTATTTCTACAGTTTAAATGTTATTTCATTTTGATATGAATTGCACACAGATCATATTATAAATTGTCAGTTTGTGACCGTTTTACGATTTTTAATATGATTCATATTGTTATCCTATTATGATTCTGCCAAAGTGGCCTTTTTAGGCCCCCAGTGGCTTTCATTTTGACAGTTCTACAACATTCATTGCGTTATTTACGTTGTTGAGCAGACACATTTTAAACATATGAAGCAATGTATTAGGATACTGCTTATCCTTCAAAATTATTCAGAATGTGATTGATCGTGTTACGCAATTATTATTATTATTAATTAGGGTACCGGTGTCAACGTTTGCTCTTTGTCTGAGAAGAAATTCAGAAACAAACAAACACACGTCAAGGTCGGTTACTTTTATTTGTATCGCATCTAATATCAAGTTGTAAAACTAAGTAGGTACTTACAAAAACTATTTTGCAACGATTAATATGCACAAAATTATTAATTAGATAAATGATTCCGATTCCGAAGTTATCACGGATCTATTAATAAAATTTAGAAATTATAGGTATCTTAATTATCTTATTTATATCTATCTATATTATATATATTATCTTATATTTACCTTGAATTGAATTCAAGGTAAATATTAAGATACCTATAATTTCATTTCGAAAGTTTAATTAATATAATATTTAGGTAAAGAATCTGCTCTTGTGTTATAGAATTCCTTTCATTACATTTTATTACAAGGACCAATCGGCTCGACAACTTAAGACCAAAACTAGCCTATAGTTAGCTACTTTCAACTCTTTCATTCACATACTGATATGCCAAACCACTTATGTCCCCCTACCCCATTAGAATCTGCTAACACAAATCAATTCACATCAACCGTCTTTCTAATTCCACATTGATATCAGAACGGGGATAAGCATTTATCTGTATAAGAGCGGACATCTGCGCTCGCACAGGCCGATGTCGCGTCACGTCGGGATGCGGTGCGTGTGTAATCTAGACACAGTCGATTATGCTCGTCGGGGATCGAAGCGGTACACTCACGCGCATCCACCCGTTACGTGAAGACGATGGACATAAGAATATGTGCAGAAGGCTTAGTAACGATGTGCAATTACCGGACTCATTCATAAAGGGAGAATCTACAGTGGCTAGATGAAATAAGAGCTCTAGCCAGGAGATTTGCAGAACGCAGAGCTTCCAAATATAAGCATATGGACAGTGTCTACTTTAGTAGCTTCATGAAATTAGACCTAGCCAGATTCGCACATTGCAGAACGTAGAGCTTTAAAACATAACCGCATGTGAGTCCTATTAATAAAGACACTGTTTAAAAAGGCTTAACCGTATAGTTCGGTAGCGCCCCCGAATGGACCCGAACACACGAACCTCCGCTGGCTCAGTAAGGGGTCCCATTGGACCTTGAAATGACGACATACGACACCCTTAATGATAATGTAAATATTGATTATGCTACCCATCAAATCTTATGAATGTGCGTTAATTAAGAGAGTTGGATAAAAAACTCATATGTTATCGCCATTCAATCTTCCATATTTAGCGCGCAAGTTTATTAATTTACCTTTATTAAATTCAAGTCTGTAAATGCGATAATCGCCATTTTGATGACAGTGGTGGTCGAGGCTAAAAAACATAAAAATTGGGGATTTCGAAAATCAAAACTTCACCACAGGGGCAATGAATAATACATGATTTAATTATTTGACGAATTCATCCATTGTTCATGTTAAATAAGTAGTGGTAATGTAGTTTTTTGATATCCAAAGTCGAAGTTTCGCGCCAATCGTGCGTGTTTACATTTTTACTTTTCACAAAAGTCACACACACACATGTAGATAAGATGTAAAATGTGAAAAATATTATTACAAATATTATAAAAAACACGAAAATGCCCAAATCATAACGTAATATTGAAACACAGGTCCAATAACACGTATTATTAATTACCACTACATAATTTGTGTTCAAAATCGC
This sequence comes from Apamea sordens, assembly GCA_945859715.1. NCBI lineage: Eukaryota > Metazoa > Arthropoda > Insecta > Lepidoptera > Noctuidae > Apamea > Apamea sordens. Next base: position 9,377,778 of record OX244002.1, read on the forward strand.
CGACCATTGTTGTTTTTTTTTATCTTAATGATGTGCGAAAGCGATTATGCCAAACGATTTTTTTTTTAATTTCGATTGACCCGAGTAATTAATATAACGAATGTCAGAAATCGATTGTCAGAAATTGAAATAAAATTATTTTAAGCATTAAATACAACAAGCATTATTTATAATAATGATTTATGCTTTCCTAATGTAATCGTTTTTTGGACATTATATTGAAACTGAGTCAATAACAGAGGACCTATGACCATAGATAGTCATTTATTCAATTTCGCGCCGAATTGTTTCTATAATTGAATTTATATTCGGAATGCGCTCGCTATTCAAAATTATTTTTATTTATTGTGCAATTATTAATTTTTGATACTTTCTAATAGTTTGTTACAGAATGCCCAGTATACATTTTTAGATAGGCTTAGCAAAAGTTTGGGAAACCGCAAACACTTTACATTTCATTATGTTTTGTTAGCTGTATGAGCTTGGTAGTTTTTATTTATATTAGTTTACTTGAGTAATAGAAATTGTTTACTTTTCGTGGTAGTTTCCCAACAAAATAAAAAAAAAAACTGGCCAAGTGTATGTCGGACCATGCACAGTGAAAGGTCCCGTACTTGGGATGAATATTTACGCATGCACAGCGCATGTCATTAATTTGATCGACTGCAGAAATAAGTTAGTATTTCATAAAAGTTCTCAAAAAAACTGTAAAAAACCAAGTTAATTCTACGGTTTTAAACGAAAATATCTCATATCTCAAAAACGATTGACTTTAAAAGTTAAAGTCAATTAGAAACATCTTTATAATTTTAATTATAAGTTCCAACAATACCTCCCACACGCTTGTGTGCATAGATTTTTTTCAACCCTCGGGTACATGCATGGGGAATGCTACCTCTAATTATGTTTATCGTAATTTTACTACACCATTTTGCGTGCATAGAATACGATATAGTGTTATTAACACTCGTTAACGTCTACGAGTAAAATGGTTAATGGCATTGACATCCGAACGCACGCACAGACTGATATGACGAAATTATGGGTTCCGTAAAAGTATTTACAGATCATTTAAATTAGAAATCAGAAAATTACAGTTCTTAAAATTTTATCCCAAACTACAGAACGGCAGCTTGGGACATAAGGAGTGCCTACTTCGTCCCACAACGCGCGTCCGCGAAAACGCCCGCGTTAACCCCTTGTAAGAAAGGCTGGCCGGTGCAAATTGGTCAAAATCTAGATTTTACGGTTAGTTTAGGTTTGTACAGACGGACAGAGAGGCAGACCGACCGGCACATAGACAGACGGCCCCATAATTTTTTGTTTTAGTTATTAAGCAAATATATTTAAAACCGCCACAACTAGCCCTTTCATTTGATATGTCACACGGAGGTACAGCAAGGATTTTTTTTTTAATTTTCTACTTTGCCCCCCAAGAGTGACCCCATATTCAAAATTAATTTATTTACGTTACACGTCCGTCTTTGGGTCACAGAAATTCATATGTGTAATTCAATTTAATCGGTCTAGTAGATTCGAAGCAAATAAGAAAAGACAAGATCCACAGACACGAGTGATCCTGCAAGGGTTCCGTTTTTTCATTTGGACGTACGGAACCATAAAAAGTTACACACCTAACCACACCGTACGTACGGTAATTAAAATGATTAATTAAAAAAAAAAACAAAAATAAATTAATTCATGAAAAATATACCAAAGAGTTTTTATACAGTTTCTACACCTTTTTTTATTTTTTTTTTGCAATTTCCGATTATCGATTAGGCTTTATGCAATTTTTGAATCGAAATAAGAAAATTGGGTAGATGGTCAGCACTAAGAAGTGTCATGTCGATGCACATTTTTTTGTAATTTTTATCAAGATTTAATTGCGTTTTATAAGTAGTTTATGTAAGAAAAATAGTAAAAGTAAGAACGCGGAGAGAATGATAATATATTTATTTTTCCCTTTTGCATATTTTCAGCAAGAGAATAGGTTGTATATGTACATATTTCCAGCGAGTTTAACCACTCTGCTCGACTAGATTTTGACATATGACATATCAGCTGACTCGACGGGATGTTGCGAATTACGTCATGAAATTCAGGAAATTACATCAACTTTCAACATTCAATTTTATTAAGAAAAATATGTTTCCGCGCTTATTTTATACAATATATTTGTGGCAAATATCTTTAATTATTTGTTGAGGTCGGTCAAACTTCGTTAGTCTACTACGAAAGTTGTATAAAATAGGTATTACTATACCTATCCAAAAAGTAGGTACCTTAAACTCGCTGGAAATATGTACATATACAACCTATTCTCTTGCTGAAAATATGCAAAAGGGAAAAATAAATATATTATCATTCTCTCCGCGTTCTTACTTTTACTATTTTTCTTACATAAACTACTTATAAAACGCAATTAAATCTTGATAAAAATTACAAAAAAATGTGCATCGACATGACACTTCTTAGTGCTGACCATCTACCCAATTTTCTTATTTCGATTCAAAAATTGCATAAAGCCTAATCGATAATCGGAAATTGCAAAAAAAAAATAAAAAAAGGTGTAGAAACTGTATAAAAACTCTTTGGTATATTTTTCATGAATTAATTTATTTTTGTTTTTTTTTTTAATTAATCATTTTAATTACCGTACGTACGGTGTGGTTAGGTGTGTAACTTTTTATGGTTCCGTACGTCCAAATGAAAAAACGGAACCCTTGCAGGATCACTCGTGTCTGTGGATCTTGTCTTTTCTTATTTGCTTCGAATCTACTAGACCGATTAAATTGAATTACACATATGAATTTCTGTGACCCAAAGACGGACGTGTAACGTAAATAAATTAATTTTGAATATGGGGTCACTCTTGGGGGGCAAAGTAGAAAATTAAAAAAAAAATCCTTGCTGTACCTCCGTGTGACATATCAAATGAAAGGGCTAGTTGTGGCGGTTTTAAATATATTTGCTTAATAACTAAAACAAAAAATTATGGGGCCGTCTGTCTATGTGCCGGTCGGTCTGCCTCTCTGTCCGTCTGTACAAACCTAAACTAACCGTAAAATCTAGATTTTGACCAATTTGCACCGGCCAGCCTTTCTTACAAGGGGTTAACGCGGGCGTTTTCGCGGACGCGCGTTGTGGGACGAAGTAGGCACTCCTTATGTCCCAAGCTGCCGTTCTGTAGTTTGGGATAAAATTTTAAGAACTGTAATTTTCTGATTTCTAATTTAAATGATCTGTAAATACTTTTACGGAACCCATAATTTCGTCATATCAGTCTGTGCGTGCGTTCGGATGTCAATGCCATTAACCATTTTACTCGTAGACGTTAACGAGTGTTAATAACACTATATCGTATTCTATGCACGCAAAATGGTGTAGTAAAATTACGATAAACATAATTAGAGGTAGCATTCCCCATGCATGTACCCGAGGGTTGAAAAAAATCTATGCACACAAGCGTGTGGGAGGTATTGTTGGAACTTATAATTAAAATTATAAAGATGTTTCTAATTGACTTTAACTTTTAAAGTCAATCGTTTTTGAGATATGAGATATTTTCGTTTAAAACCGTAGAATTAACTTGGTTTTTTACAGTTTTTTTGAGAACTTTTATGAAATACTAACTTATTTCTGCAGTCGATCAAATTAATGACATGCGCTGTGCATGCGTAAATATTCATCCCAAGTACGGGACCTTTCACTGTGCATGGTCCGACATACACTTGGCCAGTTTTTTTTTTTATTTTGTTGGGAAACTACCACGAAAAGTAAACAATTTCTATTACTCAAGTAAACTAATATAAATAAAAACTACCAAGCTCATACAGCTAACAAAACATAATGAAATGTAAAGTGTTTGCGGTTTCCCAAACTTTTGCTAAGCCTATCTAAAAATGTATACTGGGCATTCTGTAACAAACTATTAGAAAGTATCAAAAATTAATAATTGCACAATAAATAAAAATAATTTTGAATAGCGAGCGCATTCCGAATATAAATTCAATTATAGAAACAATTCGGCGCGAAATTGAATAAATGACTATCTATGGTCATAGGTCCTCTGTTATTGACTCAGTTTCAATATAATGTCCAAAAAACGATTACATTAGGAAAGCATAAATCATTATTATAAATAATGCTTGTTGTATTTAATGCTTAAAATAATTTTATTTCAATTTCTGACAATCGATTTCTGACATTCGTTATATTAATTACTCGGGTCAATCGAAATTAAAAAAAAAATCGTTTGGCATAATCGCTTTCGCACATCATTAAGATAAAAAAAAACAACAATGGTCGGCGATTTTGAACACAAATTATGTAGTGGTAATTAATAATACGTGTTATTGGACCTGTGTTTCAATATTACGTTATGATTTGGGCATTTTCGTGTTTTTTATAATATTTGTAATAATATTTTTCACATTTTACATCTTATCTACATGTGTGTGTGTGACTTTTGTGAAAAGTAAAAATGTAAACACGCACGATTGGCGCGAAACTTCGACTTTGGATATCAAAAAACTACATTACCACTACTTATTTAACATGAACAATGGATGAATTCGTCAAATAATTAAATCATGTATTATTCATTGCCCCTGTGGTGAAGTTTTGATTTTCGAAATCCCCAATTTTTATGTTTTTTAGCCTCGACCACCACTGTCATCAAAATGGCGATTATCGCATTTACAGACTTGAATTTAATAAAGGTAAATTAATAAACTTGCGCGCTAAATATGGAAGATTGAATGGCGATAACATATGAGTTTTTTATCCAACTCTCTTAATTAACGCACATTCATAAGATTTGATGGGTAGCATAATCAATATTTACATTATCATTAAGGGTGTCGTATGTCGTCATTTCAAGGTCCAATGGGACCCCTTACTGAGCCAGCGGAGGTTCGTGTGTTCGGGTCCATTCGGGGGCGCTACCGAACTATACGGTTAAGGTACCTACTTTTTGGATAGGTATAGTAATACCTATTTTATACAACTTTCGTAGTAGACTAACGAAGTTTGACCGACCTCAACAAATAATTAAAGATATTTGCCACAAATATATTGTATAAAATAAGCGCGGAAACATATTTTTCTTAATAAAATTGAATGTTGAAAGTTGATGTAATTTCCTGAATTTCATGACGTAATTCGCAACATCCCGTCGAGTCAGCTGATATGTCATATGTCAAAATCTAGTCGAGCAGAGTGGTTAATCTTGTCTATAAACGTCATTTAGGCCATGGTCTAATTTTCACCTGTCTACTGCAAGCAAAATAAAGCAAAACTTTTAGCATTTTGTAGAAATGTGTCATGATAAGAACGTGTGAGGTGCTTTTTTTCAAGCGCGTTGCAGAGTTACTAAAATATCCTAAAATTCCAAACTTATCCTTAGTTTCTTTGTGGAGTGGGCCTTTTGCGACCTTCCTTTCCATTTCCCACCAAGAACATGAACAGTATGAGCACTACTAATAACGACACGTAACTACATTCAAGAGCGCAACGAATCGTTTCATTTTATACGCATACTATTCGGATTACAAATTAATAGAATAAAACGCTGGATTGAAATGTCCGTCGAACGGGTTACGCCACGTGCAGTCATTATCGAATTAGGTACAAGTTATTTTAGTTAACAACTGCTATTGGAATCGGTTGTCAGTTGATTAAATTGTATGGTTTTTTTAAGTTTATTGCGGAAAGCTTCACAAATATAACTTGCAGTAGTTGCAGTTTGTCGGATATTAACTAGACAAACAAAAAATACATTTTCACTTCATTATTTATTTTTAAAACTGGCTTCTTGCTGCGACTTCGTTCGCGTGGAGTTCGTATGACACCACAATTTACTAAAATAACAGCCACATTTATATAAAACTTTTGTGTATACTACGTTTGTAGTTTTGGTCTCAACAGCCAAAATATGAAGAGAGTCAGGACTGGTGACGCGGAAGCAACCGACGTACACACGGCTGCACGTCAAGCTATACAAAACCAGTTTGTCTTGGCCTCACTTTGTATGATATTTTCTCACAATTAACGGTCAGCCAATACTGGTTTTGCACTGTTGTCCGTGTGAGAAGCAGCTCGGTCTGAGGTCGACACCCGCAGCCTACTCCAATACTTAGTAATTTCTTTTTTTTTAAATAAACGAAGAGGTGAAAATGTATTTTCTAGGAAAATCATTTTCAACACTCATAAAACTTTTCTTCCATAGAATTTATTGTAAAACTGGCACCTACTGAGAAACAATAAATCGTCAAACGTCGTCATGATGCGAGGTTTCAGTGTCTAGGCACTTACTTTTATGTGGTAGATAAAAATCAGCACTTACTTTTGTTTGGGTACCTTTTGTCTTGTTTCTATGTGGCTACTAGTACGTAGTATTTGGCTTCTGCTACGACGAACTGAAGAACGACTGAGAGAACCGCGAGAAATGATTAATAGAAAACTTATAGAACAACGTATAATTATATATAGTATCTGGTAACTTGGTATACAGGGTTGGATTAAATTGGCTAACTAAACTCCGCAGACGCGATAAGTATCGATATCTAAACACGATACTTAAAATAACATTTTTATTTGGGTGGTCAATGTCGGATGTCGGTGTTGTTACTTGAGTATAGGTTGAGAAAAACTGTTTTCTTATGTTTTATCGCTATCACGTCTGTGAAGTTTTCCTGCACAAAAAAAAACAGATTTATTAAACTGATAAGTATCTACCTATTTCAAGATTTTCAAGAGACTACAATAACTGTGGTCGAAGAACCCACAAAAAAAAAATCATCAAATCAATTTTAATTTTGTTTTATCATGTTAAGATATCCATCGCGTCTGCGGAGTTTAGCTAGCCAAATTAATTTAACCCTGTCTAATAGTGATGTCGTCAAAAAAAATACCCTTTTTCATTCGTCCGAGATTAAGTTTTGTCAAGGTTACAGATCAAGCCTAATTTAAGCCATAAAATAACATCTACCACATGTTTAGGTACCCCACTCTGCAGCATAGAGAAAAAAAACAACGCAACGAATTCCAAGTAAAACTCGCGGGTCAACAGGGCGCATGTCCGAAGTTCGAGGTTAAGTCTAACGATGGTCATTGTCCACTGCAGGCTTGACAAACATGCTCGACACGTGTTACTGACATTATCCACAGACACTCGTAGTTACAGGTTTATTGACGAACCGGACCGGCTGACATCGAATCAACGGATTTAAGGGGAATGCGCTAGATAGCCCGCGGAATTCAAATTTTCTTACGTTTTTTGCTATTTGCAGGTCAGTGTCAGGTTGTTTTATGGTTTAAATATGATTCGCGAGCGTAACAAAAATGACTTTACAGAATTAAAATCGTCAATACAACCCTCTAAGTTGATACTCGTATAATCCTATTGAAATACTATTTAATGAAATATCAAATTATATTGAATTACTATTTAAAATATTAAAAATTTAATTTCGCAAGCAACCTATCGCATCCCCCTTAACATCATTTTCGGGTTCTGCAATTGGAATTTTTAATTTGACAGCTGAAACGTAGGCATACAATGATGATTAGTAGGTAGTCAATCTATGGATGGTAAGTGTTATTTACTCAATATTGTAATCAAGTTTTTACGTCAATCATACTAAGTATTGCGGGACGTAGCGACTCGGTTTTGATTGGCTAAAAATCACACTAATATTATAAAGGCGAAACTTTGTGTGTGTGTTTGTATGTTTGTTAATTCTTCACGCTCAAACGGCTGGACCAATTTTGATAAAATTTGGTATGGACGTAGCTGACACCTTGGATTAATACATAGGATACTTTTTATCCTGATATTCCCACGGGATCGAAACTTATGCGGGTGAAACCGCGGGCCCAGCTAGTATTTTCATAAAGGCAGCTAGAGTTGCGTATTTATTTATTAGAACTTAGCTCAGCCTATAAATGTTCCCACTGCTGAGACACAGGCCTCCTCTTGGTAAGAGGGAGTGGCTCGTAATCCACCACGCGGGTCCAGTGCGGTTTGGTAGATGTCACATGTCTTCGAATTTTTGGTTCTGAAACATGTTGCCGGCTCACGATGTTTTGCTTCACCGTTTTGAGAGCAGTGGTGATGAAATAATTTACACAAAGTAAAGCCTGTCTGGGTAAAACCAACGACCTAAAACTCCTAAGTCGCGGCCATTACCACTGGGCCACCACTGGTCAACTGCACCACCACTGGTTTTTTTTTTGGGAATGGCTTCTCTCAGTTCAACCTATGAAGTTGTCGTCTGCTTGCAGTGCGCCACCACTGCTCTATTAAAACGTATCGATTTACTTAGATACGTTTGTTTTTACAGGTGAGACCCCAATACAGTAATTTAAGTACTTACATTTAGTACCTAATAACGTTTAAGAACCTGGCGCCTTAATAAGCAGTGTTATGCAATATACATACAATTTAAGATATCTTCAATACTTACAGTAAATATTTTTGCATCGTAAACAGTTTTAGTGGTTATAAATCTCTACGACGGAGTAATGTTTCTAAGTTCTTGCAGATAAACGGTAGTTCACGGTCGTTACGACGTGAAGTCTTTGTAAAACCATTTGTGAAGTATGAAATTAATTTGAGATATATTAGGGCTGTAAATTGCTCACAGGAAAATTATCTGCGTCGCCTGAAATATATATATAAATAATAATAATACCGTATCTCTACGTTAACGTTGTGGTGGAGCTTGCGCGCTCCGAACTCTGTGCTGGAAGAGTTTACTTTTCCGGATCAGGCCTAGGGTGAGGAGCCAGACCAAGAGAGATACAGAAACCCGCAGGGCAGCATGTGGCGAGCTGTTGGGCAGTAGCGACCCCACGGACCTAACAGACCCTCATGCTCACTCATGCTCTCATGCTCACTCTAAGTAGGTAATGTCTCGCTGGTGGTGGCGTGTGTGTTGGATCATTAAGTTCCCTCCAAAATGGTTGAGCTGAATGGTGCTGATCCATACGTCATGTTCGTGAACGGGCGCCGTCAGTAGGGACTGATCATCTCTTAGCTGCCACGGCTTATTTTAATTTTTTTTATGTTTTCTTTAACGGACGCTTTTAACGTGCACATATTTGTACATCGTTCTCACATGGTTAATTTCAACACGAATGATGTACCTAATTAAATATTTTGTACCAATTTTATGATTTAAAAAAGTGTCCATGGAGTTTCTTGCCCGTTCTTCTCCATAGTTACCTACGCTTTGGAATGGGCAACTAGCTTCATCTTTCTGACTGACCGACCCTTTGACAATTCATAAGTGCCTGTAATTGGTTTATTTGAATCAAATGATTTGAGTTTGAGTTTGACCCCTTTTAAGGATTAAAACGATCAAAATTTAACGGTGTATATTTTCTTCCCATGTTCTACAATAGTCCTGCACCAACCAGGGGTTGTCCTTGGGTGAACTTGCATAGTGCATATAGGGATAATCGTCGGCTGGTGCCTCCTTATCATTTAAAATAATAATTGTCTAAGAGGCCTCTGCGAGTTGGCTTCGGCCACTGGTACGCCTTCCAAAGGTTCGGGTCCCCAGGGTCCCGAGATATGTAAAAGACATAATAATAATAATCACGAAATTTTCTATTAAACTTGAGTCGTGGAGATATACCAGACAAGTCGACAGGTTGGTACTGTTTCATCTTCATCATCATCATCATTTCAGCCTAAAAATATCCACTGCTGGACATGGAGAGCCAGCTCCAAGCACCGCCACTTTGACCGGTTCTGGGCATCTCGCATCCAGCAGATTCCTGCCTTGTGAGAGGCCTCTCCATAAGGCCTCTCACGCATTAAAAATTAATATTAAACATCTTAGCTAAAATCAACTAAACAGTTTAAGTAGACTTTAGGACCTATCAGTGCTTTACTTAATTATATTATTATCTATAATTTTTTCATGAATAACCTACAATGTTATAAATAACCTGCTGATTGGATAATTTGTTAATATCGATGCATGGGGCAACCATAATAAATGTTACCAAGGTCTCGCCAGAGTCCTCCCGAGTAGGTAAACAAAATTGACGACCAATAAAATGAGTTGTCGCTCGCAAAGCAATTCAAATAACATTTATCTCAGACTTTATTTCACTTTTATTAATACGGGTCATCCAGCAGGATGATGTAAATTATATGCTACTGATAAGTGATATTTATAACGATTTGGTTTCGTATAATTTTATTTTGGCTCTTAAAAAACTGGATTGGGTTGGCAACATTACAAATTTATGAGTGACGAACAGTGAAGAATCTATACAAATAAATAAAAATGAAGTGTCTGTTTGTAATTTCAAAATAACAGCTTTTTACTAATTGCATATGAAAGTATGCATTTAGTACAGATCACAATATTCACAATCTAGTTATCCAGCGCCCTAATTGCGTAACACATTATCAATCACAATCTGAATCATTTTGAAGGATATTTCTAATCCATTGCTTCATATGTTCGAAAAATTTGTCTGCTCAACAACGTTAATAACGCAATGAATGTTATTGAACTGTCAAAATGAAATACATTCCTACCGTTAGTGTGTTACGCAATTACCCGGCTGAAAACAGCACCAGCTTTTCAAGATTCGTTTTTGCAGTAACCTAGCTTTATCATACCAATGTAAGTAATCAGCTTACATATGTGTCCATATGTCAAGATTGACAAGAATGTCTTCTTGTCAATCTTATCTCTTCGATACTATCTTCGTCGACACTTACAAAGACTTGGACCAAGCCAAAATTATGAAGTAATCTACCGCACCGATGAGAATTTTCAGAATTCCTTTTATATTTCAACTGTGATCGGAACACTTACACGAATTAATTACTTAATTATGAGCAATTTTCTTCGAGAAAAAAACTAGTTAGTCGCATGATAATAATTGCGAATATGTGTACAATGTATCGTTACGGCAATAGAAAGAGTCGCAAAGTCACGTGTATACGCGAAATCTCGGCTTCGCCATGAGAACCTCGTCGCCGGAGTACACCCAACACAATAACAAGCGATCGACAATTGTTCTGACGTCACTCGTCACGATCAGACCAACGTTCACACGGTAACATCTTCACATACTTTGACAGAAATAATAACTAGACGAACTGACAGCCAGCTATGATTGTTTGTCTCTAATTAAAGTTTTTATATGGAAATAACTGTGCTGAAGACTGGAGACGTTTCCTGTGAATTGTTACCGAAAGGTGTCTTAAAGTGTGCTAGTTGACGCTGGGTTAGTAAACACTATGATTTAGGAGTCGGGTCTTAGGCGTCAGGCCTGACACTGAACTTTAATAATTACGACGCACACGCACCGACTGGTTTAGCGCCTTGACTTGTCACTCTTCTCGTCTTTTGAAGTTCAAACGTGCCTTTTATGTGCCTATCTATCTATCTATACTTATAATAAATCTGTAGAAGTGAAAATTAAGTACCTACATTGAAAATATCAAAAAAATAAATGGCAGGGGGTGTTACTAGACCGACACCGAACCCAAAACTGTGATTAAAAATTTTTGCCTGTCTGTCTGTCTGTTTATCCTGTTAGCACGTTCCCGTGGGTAAAATTTCCGACATCCACGCGGGCGAAGCCGCGGACAGAAGCTAGTTTGAAATAAATGATTTGACTTTGACTTCTAACTTCAGCTGATTTATAACTTTAGCCATTAAACACGTTGTTTGTTGCCGGTAAATTTATAATACAAAGAGATTTATAGATATTGATTGATTGCATCGACTACGCATTTATGTTCATTTCTCTTATATTATCAAGTAGAAACATATACTGACGATTAACGAGTAACTTGCCAATGAAAGACAGCTAAGCTACTTTAATTAGACGTTGAGTTGATTGATTGTGATTGCTCCTACTGCACTGTTTCTAACAGTGAGAGCGCGCATCTATCTATAATAGTGATTGATTTATTTAAAATAAGCAGGCAATGTTTTACTCATTCAATTAACATTTTATTAACAAGAAACTAATGACGATAAGTACCTACCTACTGTTACTCGATTCGTAGAAATATTTAGATCTGCCTAGACCAGAACTAATGCTTTTCTGAACTGTTCAAAAGATGATTACTGAACTAACTAATGATAGAGAATAACATATTTACGAGTAACTGATTTAGATATTCGTTCTTCATCGTAATGTTTTGCATTATTTTAGCTTCACGTCTGCCATTTTGATGACCCGAAGCTTTTAACATTTAGCCAATCATTGACCTTATGCTCAGAGTTGAGCATTAAATTGTCGATAAACTTTACGACCTCATCTTACTTTATTGATATTTTAAGGAGCAGTGGATCCAGACGCCGAATAACATATAACAGAGTGCTGTAATTAGCTGTCCACGATCAGATAAGGATATTGGACTTGCATGAGAATAACCCGCGAGGATCCACCCGATGACATTCGTTATTGAATTCCCTTACATTATGGCGTACGAAATCGTTCATAAAATTACCGTAAAACGCATACCCAGAAACACTCATATATGTATTCTAATTTACATTAAGTACAAGTTCGTAATACGACTAAAACCGAAAAGATTGAACCAAAATATTTATATCTGTGCACGTACAACATACATACATGTTAGATGCTGCTAAAATATGCACCAAGTTGTGGTAAAAAAAATGTAGCAAGCGTAAGTGTATGAACATCTACTAAACTTCGTAGAAATAAGTGGTCCCCAAGTATAGTTGTTCGACAACTTCCACAAAAGCGTAGAGGCAGGGTTAACAAACATTTCACCGAAAACTTTACTCGGATAGTTCATACATGTCTAATGGTGCGTGGCAATCTTTGGCGAGCAAACACCACTATTTGACGATCTATGTTTGATAAACATTACATGGGCGCAGCTTACTAGACCGAACGTCTACTATAATGGATATTAAGAGGAATAAAAATAGTACCTACCGAAGTACTTGGCACGTGTCCCTATTTACATAGCTACGGGGTTTGTGAACCATTTGGTATATTTGATCGCTTCTGTGTTCTTATGGCTCGTAGTACCATTGATGTGCGTTGTACCGTTTTAAATTATGATGCGCATAATTAATCGTCTTTAAAAGTTAGTGATTTGAGGAATAATGGAAAATTGTGTTTGGGAAGCATAAATATTTGTGGTCTTTTGTACGGAGGCGAGAGGATGGAACCAGTTACAATTAGTCATCAATCAGTATATTATAACAAGCTTACGATATAGGTACGGTCACCCAATCGAGATAGGTAAATAACCTAATAATAAGAAATAAGTTAATAAGAAACCGATGGATGTTTTCGAATAATATTAAATTAAATTAATAGAAAAGTTTATTTATCAAATTCATTCGAAAACATCCATCGATTTCTTACTAAACTTCAACTATATCCGACGACTCTGATTACTTATCTCCTTTGATGACTGTACAAAATAATAATGTAGATTTTTTGTTGCAAGTATGTAGTACTAATGTGTGGCAACTGAACAAGATTTAATTATGAAAAAAATCTCTCCAAACTCAGTAGACATCAATAAATATCCCCAGTCATGACGAAGAAGAAACTAATGAAATGCAGAGGTCATAATTCAATAACACAATGAAAGATAATGAAACTTATCGAATTACAAACACTAACTAAATACTAACTACTTTCAATGACAGTGCGTTTAAAATTACAAAGACTTTAATTGTTAAATAAGATCTAATCAATAATATCATATTCCAAATATTACTTATGAATCAATTCAATGCTGTGTCAAAAATAATTAAACAGATTATTTGGCATTGGCAACCACCATACAAATCCACTTGAAAATACTGATTCATATTCAAAGCTTTATGGCATGGTATTCTCTATAAAATCAAGGAGTTTGAGCAAACGCAAGAGTGGTTATTTCTCAATACTGAATCTTCAGAAGCCTATCGCATTGGGGTGGCAAATATTTGCGTACTTACCAATGAGCTGGGGAGCGCAGACCCGACCTAACCGTCTCAAGTGTCCTCTTTTCTCGAGGACCTCATTAGCTACGGCTGGCAAAACTCTGTTTGTAAACCCGCTGAAGTATTTGGATAAGCATGACTTAGATCTAAATGGATTTTACTTTATTATGCCTTATTTTTCTACTTACCTAACAAGCTTTTGTACTTGTTTTCTGAATATATGTATACATATAGTTTAGTATTTTTAGGGAAAAGAATCTTTGTATTGGTAAATATCCAGCCTTGCACTAAAGTACGTTAGAAATTGAAGTTCGTTTTTTTTTTCTAAGTAAACAAAACTCTTTTACTGGTCGCAAACTCATCAAGTGCACTACGTGCAGTCAGAAATAAGTGAAATGCTCAAGTGTTAACAGCTTTCATGCTTACTTGAACTACAACGCCACTTACAGCCTTAAGAGCAAAATCCAGCAAGTCTTTCCAATGCCCCGCTATTAAAAATTATAAAAAAATAAGTCTTATATTTTACAACAAACAGTATCTTTAAGAAATCACAACAAAATACAATGTCAAGAATAGCCATTGGACGTTATGATCAGGCAATTTACGATATAAATGTATCCGGTCTAGTAACTCCTGACCCGATCGGTATAGTACGGTACAAGACTATAATAAATGGTGTTCAGAACCAATCAGATTATAATTATGTGGTACATCGTCACCTTGTGTGGCCACCAACTCCCCAGTGATGAATTACTTGTAACGTGATAATGACACTGCTGCTAATTTATCAAAGCATTAGGGCACTCGGCAAAAAGTAGCGTAGATGATGTTCTATAAGCTGGTATACGTAATATGTATGCAACTCGATTCTTTTGAAGGCGGTACCGATTTATAACAGCATTAATAGATTAAGACGTGTGTGGTACAATTTGTCAAGCGGCTGTGATGTTACAAGTCATGTTTAGATCCTAATTTAATTTTTTATCTTTTATGTGTCCATGTTGCATTTTTGAATTGTAGTTATCAATCAATCAACAGTTCAGATAGTTATTCTACTAAACAGGAAATTAGCAACAAAGGGAGAACTTTCTGTGTCCATATGAAGATACAATGTACCTACATATTATAGTCGCCGTGTACTTAAGAGACCACGTGTAATTGAATCAAAATTTCTTATCTACTATTTATTTATTTATTTTTATTTTATTTTACTATATAAAAATAAGTCGGGTTTTCCTTCCTGACGCTATAACTCCAGAACGCACGAACCGATTTCCACGGTTTTGCATTCGTTGGAAAGGTCTCGGGCTCCGTGAGGTTTATAGCAGGTAGGAGTAGGGTAGGAGTAGGGTAGAAGTAGTGTAGGAGTACGTTAGGAGTAGGGTAGGAGTAGGGTAGGAGTAGGTTAGGAGTAGGTTAGGAGTAGGTTAGAATTAGGATAGGAGTAGGGTAGGAGTAGTGTAGGAGTAGGGTAGGAGTAGGGAAGGAGTAGTGTAGGAGTAGGGTAGGAGTAGGGTTGGAGTAGGGTAGAAGTAGGGTAGGAGTAGGGTAGGAGTAGGGTAGGAGTAGTGTAGGAGTAGGGTAGGAGTAGGTTAGGAGTAGGGTAGGAGTAGGGTAGGAGTAGGTTAGAATTAGGGTAGGAGTAGGGTAGGAGTAGGGAAGGAGTAGTGTAGGAGTAGGGTAGGGGGTAGGACACCACGAACGAAGTAGCGCCGGGCAGCTAGAAATAATTTATATGGCAAAACAACGTTTGCCGGGGTCAGCTAGTTAGATATAAAAACTATACACTTTCTTCTTCTTAGTCCGTGTGTTATTTTTAAACTTATCACCTCGAAGAATCTAGTTCTACCCCCATTAATAATTAATTACGGTAATGGAAACTTACAAGCAAGGATCGTATAAGGAATAAGTAGTGCAGATTAGCACTGTTTAATGAGTGCGCGGTGTATCTAAGGGCCTCCCAACGTGAGTCGCATATTATTCACCAACATAATCCTAACCAGCATTCCTTACCATTTCAGGAAGCTCAAATACCATCTAACTTTGTGAAATTAGCCTTAATATGTAGTTTCTAAACGTCCCTTCGAGGTAGAAAGGACTGCTTATGAATTAGAAGTCTTTTAACCCAGTAATCAATCTTCATGAGTACTGAGCTGCTACTAGGAGTAAATAATTTCTGGCAATTAACCAGTTCGACCGGCGTTAGTCCCCGGCGCCTACGGGTTTGAACGAACCTCTACAATTTTTGCGATCCTGGTACACATGGCACGCACGACGAAATTCCTGCTGCAGTTAATAGCACCCTTATCACAATAACTATAGACCTAGTTTCCTTTGCATTTACTTGGTATGTTGACCAATATAATTAGAGCTATAATGTGTGTGTTAGTTTCCATGTATGTATTTAGACAAACACGAGGCAGTCTCGGTAATGGCTGCAGATCAATCGTTATCTGTGCATTCGAAATCAATAGATGCATCTGCACAGGTCTGCACTAGCCGACTTCCGGAGGCGTGGCTGCTCGGAATGTTACATTGTAAAGGTCTAATATAATTTAAGTCCATTTTACATCTCGGGAGCGGTAATCTTCTCCGCTGTATTTTTTCCTTTCCGTTTAACTATAAGGACTTGCTAATGGAAATATTGACGCCACCCAGGTATTGAAAAAATACTCGATTGTTCTAAATAGGTACCTATACCTATCTGATGATTGGATTCAGAACAACTGAGTTTTTTTCCCATCTACTCATCAGTCAGCTGATAATTTCGTTACATATTAGCCTTGCCCTATAAACAGTCCGAGGTGGAATGATAAATGAATATAAAACTGTTGACAATCTATCTAACTGCAAATCAAATAACCTATTCTCTTCAAATTAAATATGATGTGTACTACATAATAGTCGCAACCGCACGCTAAAAACACCAATTATCCGTGCACACTTGACCAGCACTACGATGCATCTACATGTTCTTTCAAATGTCAGACGTTGATGATAATCGCATGCACGACATTATCAATCAGGGGCCAGATTGGCCATATTACAGCAATCATATCTACTAGAACATCAATAAATCGACGTACAAGCAATAATCAGGAATATTAAGTGGCAGTCGGCTGGTAAGATTAGCTGTAGTGATGATAAGTCAGTCGTGAGTCGTCTGTTTATAATTATTGATGCTGTATTTACTCAAATGTGAGGTTTTATTCGTAGATTAGCCTAGCATTAGATGCATGGCTTTTCCAAGTTACATTTATCTATATAGGTACCTAGCACTTGGTAAATGGACTCATTAAAAAATAAAACCGGCCAGTTATAAATTCCAGTGAGGCCACTTTTCATGGACCTAGTTAACCTTTTGGGAAAAACAAAAACTGAAGTAGAAGGAACTTATATCCACTTGAAAAGTTAACGATCAACTTTTAGTCATAGACTAGCTTCTGCCCGCGGCTTCGCCCGCGTGGATGTCGGAAATTATCCCACGGGAACGTGCTAACAGGATAAAATGTATGTGCCTCCCCAGAATGCCATCTATCTCGCGGGCCCTTTGTGGCTAATTACAGTAGAAAACCAATTGTGTCTCATTAGTGGTGATTAAGAGGGTACCTATATGATATCTTTACCTAAGTACCTACCTAATTTAAAAAAAACTCAATAACAGAAAATTAAATACCTACCTAAATAAACCTATTTCTGATGATAACTAATCTAAACTCAATAAATAAGCAAAATCCCTAAAAACTAATATCTATACGAATGACTAATCCTACCTAACAGTATTATAAAATAACCTACGGTCACTACGTACACTATCAAATATACTACCTATACTTTAAAATTAAAATCTATACCTACGACTCATTTAAAAATAAACCTAAATAACTCTAAAAACTAAAAGGAATAAAAATGAACTCCACTGCGGGTGACCCAACCTACGACAAACTTAGTATTTGCGGTTGGTACAGTACAGACAGTGGTAATCGGGTATAGGGATCGAACCGCAAAATTAAGTTTGTTTTTTATTGTATATACTTTTCCGGGATAAAAAGTACCCAGTGTGGTGCCCAGGATATTAAAGAATAATTATACCAAGTTTCATCGTAATCGAACCGGTAGTTTTTGCGTGATGCCTGAACAAACAGACAGACAGACAGACAGACAGACAGACCGACAGACAGACAGACAGACAAAAATTTTTTTAATCACATTTTTGGGTTCTGTGTCGGTCTAGTAACACCCCCTGTAAATTATTTTTTTGATATTTTCAATGTACAGAATTTTCACTTCTACAGATTTATTATAAGTATAGAATAGATATAGATATCTATGAAATTTAAATTCAAACCCACCTTGTGTAAAAGAAATTTAGTTTCCAGTCAACAAAGTAGCTAGCAGAAGTATCTATTTATAACAACAAACGTAAATAGGTAACTACGCCAACTTATACACACGTCTCAAACGCTAATCAAAAACAATGGTTTTCTATTAGTACGAGTACCTATAAGAAGAGGTTCCTCTTCACCTCCACACGAGTCCATTGTAGGCAAACGAAGTATTTTGCCCTCAAACTATTCATCTTTCGCCACAAACCGCCACTTCTTGACTAAAACGATGACGAAGAATAGTAAAATATAAATGAAACCCGCGGCATTTTGGTTTAAGCCAAATTCTAACCTCTAATACAATAGACTATTTACAGAGCTGAAGTAAAACGTTCTTTGCTATTGAATGTTGATAGGTTATTTTACTTTGGTAGTCTTAAATTTACTGCTCGGTAGACCTAACTGGAATAGACCCCAAGGCTCGAACAAATCGGTTGTCGGTAAGAAAGGTGTTGTGGTATCACCACTACCGCAAAATCCTCCTTTCAAAATGACGACGACGATGACGTACGTTCGCCCTGAATGAATTTATGAAAGACAAACCTACAAAGGCATAGTTAATTTGAGGTAGCAAAAAAATCAAAATACCTACAATTATGTTAACATATAGGTAGCTACTATTTATGGTCTATATGTGAGAGGAGACTTGTAGTCAATGTAAGGCTAAAATATGCAAACCGTTTTGAGATAGCGCGGTGATCAATCCCTATGCCTTGGCTCTCAAGTGGGACAATAATAGGCTATTATTATTATATGTAGGTACTAATGTGTGCAAGCAACCATAAGTTTACTAATCGCCGTTACAAATAACGTACCATAAAACCCATCCCACAAAAATAATTATCTAAACCTAGCTCAGCAAAGGTTCGCAGCGATTAAGGAAACCTATTAGCGCGCAGGGATGGATAACAACAATAAATCGACATCTGTCTAACGGACATACGAGTGGCCATATTTCAAACTTCAATGTTAATATGGTACGAACTGATATTCTGAGAAATGATTGACTGCGAAGTCGGAAACCAGCTTAAATCGACAAAGTGGGTGTCTCTACGTACGGGCCCACCGCTGAGCGAGTTTGTCAGTGTCATTAGAGCCTAACATTGTCACTTCAATAATAATTTTAATACCGTTTTTTGAGTTTTAAGTGCGATTTTGTTTGACAGTTAGGTAAACACCTACCAATAGCTGGACGCGCGGAAACACGGAATTACGAAGAGTCAATAGTATTGACGTGTGCGCACGCGCGGATGAAAAGTAAAGCAAATATGAACAGCATCGAGTTTTTATGGATTGCTACAGTTGTATGGTGACCTATCAGAGTTACACACGTAGGTAAACTGGAGACTTAGTAACACAGCTATAAAATGACGACTCCGTCTAATATTTGTGTGATTCACCGTTAATTGACACCGGATTGCGACATCGGTTTAGGAATTACCAATCAAATGGTTACTTGTTTTCAGTTATTTGACCCGCCTAATTTCCTTTGAACTATGGGTCACTTACAAACTTACCTACATCCTACTTACTTGTTGGGTAAAGTATACAGGGTCGCAGGGACATCGACGTGCAGACTGAAACTATGAATTCAGCACATGATTCTAGACTCCTTAGCGTAGAAATTGTTCATCGGTTATAAAAATAAAAAAACAGCTGTTTCATAGACGAAGTGCTGAAGTGTGCAATACCTACGCGGTTAAAATGTATAAATTCAAATTCAAATATTTTTATTTGTAGAACATAGGTAAACAAAGGGTACAGATGTCTAAATTTATAAAAAGAACGCTATGTCTTGCCGTCAACGGCGTACAAATTTATAGTTATTATTTCTAATATTAATAATAGATAATTGGAAAATAAAAAAAATTAAAATAAACAAAAAAGTAATAATACATTCAAAATGAATAAAATGTCAATAATTACATAAATGTCATTAAATTACAATTAAAAAGAACAGATGATTTTTTATAATAACCCACGATAATTTTCAACGCATGGGAAATTCAGAATCATGTAGGTACTGAATCTATGGTAAGAGGTTATGCGTTGATGTCCCTGCCACTCTAAATATATTTTTTGGCAAGTCTAAGTTTATTTTTAAATTTCCTATAAGTGATTCCAAGAACGCTCGGTAGTCCCCATAATAATTATAATTATTATAATTAAATCGCTATCATAACCCAACAAACACCGTGGAGGAAATCATGTGAACTGAGTGAAATCGAACATTGAACAATGCACTTGAATTTTTGCACCGATGCGTTGACTTTCACCACACTTGTTATATTTCATCTCGTTTCGATCCACTGTCTTCACTAAATTGCTATCATACATACGTCACTTTACCATTTGTTTTGTAACACTGTATGAAACAATCATAGATTAGTTTCGCTCTCACTATGAACCCAGTTGCTATACCAAAAACGATTCGCTTTCCTGTTCAATCTTAAACAAAACACATTTTTACAACAAAAAAAAAACAACCGACTTCCAAAAAAGACAGGTTATTAATTTTTTTTTTTGTAAAAAAAAATAATTTTTCACTTTTAAGTTGCACTTAATCCACACCGAAATTCTCTTAAATCTTAATGAATCCCATGACAATTCCACTAAGCCACCACTGAAAAGTCATGGGAAAGCGAACGACGCAATCTCGTTTACTTAATTTTTTACCAGTAATTTTGGTTTAAAAACCAAATTACCGAACCGAATTTGATGAAATTTCTATGGGACCAATCTGAAAGCATATCCTTTCAAATAAAAATAATTATGCATATCGGCTTATAAACAGCGGAGTTCTGAGGTAACAAAAATAAAAAAACAACCGAATTGTTAACCTCCTCCTTTTTTTGAAGTCGGTTAAAAACTATTAGCAAGGACGCAAGTGTATATTTTAACGGAAACGTCGATAAGTTCTATGGGTCTATGAAACAGGTAATGTGGCTTGACATATACATATAAAGATAATTTTGATACGTCATGTTTGGTAGTTATAACTGTGATAAACTAATTACAGCTATAACTACGATATCTAAAAGTCCTTATTTCTTCCACCAGGTGGTGCTAGCGATGCGGGTGGCAGGAGGGCGCGCGGATGGCGGCGGCGGGGGCTAGCATGGCCGCCACGCTGCTGCTGCTGCTGGTCACGGCTGCGGCCGGCGCGCGCCTCGGGGAGCTGGCGCGGAGGGACACTGGAGACATCTTCACTATTACCGGTCAGTTGCAGAACACTGTGTGGAGTCGGAGGATATTTCTAATCACTCAACTATGTTGGGCTCGGCTTCCAAACTACTACCACTAGTGTTTTATATGAAGCGACTGCCTGTTTGACCTCCACAACCCAGCGACTGGGTAATAGGTAGGTACCCCTTGGTACTCGTATGACTGGTTGTCAGACTTCTGACTCCCGCAACGACTGTCAAAGACCTAAAAATGACAGCCGGGACCATTAGGGTTGAACGTGCTTTCCGAGGCACGGAGGGGTCTCGATATGTAATATGGATGGTCATCCATCCTCGGACCGACTCGTCGGAGAACATTGATCTTATCGCTTTTATGGACAAAAAGCGAATGATGGAAAACGTGCAATTTTGACACCTACCTAGCGACCGAACTAGAATGCCCAAAACGAGCATTGATGCAATTGCAAAATCGCCAACGCTGAAAGTAGCATGTCTACTACGAACATTAAAGTTTTAAGGTCGTTTACTTATTTAATTATTATTATGATCCAAGCAGCTGCTGAGCTTTAAAATTATTGTGGTCTTTTCCTCGCTATAAAATTAAATACAATTCTACCAGTGTCCATAATACACGGTTTTACGAGAACTATTAGCTATTGCCTCATAAATAATATACTTAGTTGTCAAGTGCCAACATGCCAGTTATATATGTAGACTTAATCTGCTCTTTGCCATCAAATGCTGAAGATGGATATAGAAATTCTATCATTGTAACAAAACTGTGCGTGTGTCGTCTTAAAATTCCCTTTTCATACCACTTGCTCAAAAAAGTGACATTCTATGCCACAAAAAGCGAACATAACAATAGTAATTTTTAATCTGTTAAAAACAGGGAAAGAAAATTGTACTGAATTTCATTCATCCTCTAGGGGGAAATGTGATTTAAATTTGGAATACTTACCGAAATTTATACTGAACTACATTTGTGTTTACACCATTGAGTTTGTATAGCATTATAAAGCAATATATGTACATCTTTTTGAAAAACGAATACGCATTTATTATGCAGTTATGATTATTAAATAAAATTACGAAAACCGACGAGGCCGTATGAGCTTGATGCCTTTGCTTTTCCGACAAAAAAATATATGTGACTCAGGTTGGCTGGACAAATCTTCAAAATAGCTTGCATTTAACTAGGTCAATAGGCCACTTTATGTGACGGCTAAACACCCTTATTTCAGAATTTGTGACGCTACAGAATCATAGATAATCGATCGAAAACGTGTCCAGCCATCTTGATAAACCACTTTTCGCTGGTCTCTCAATCTCGGTAACGGAAGTGATTTTGACGACTTTTTGCATACCAACGGGCGTCACATAAATTTGTGACGGGCACCGAGCTAAAAGTTTTGTGATAAGTACAGTGGTTTAGTAGAAAAATGCAAAAATCTGTGTCCAGCCATCTTGAATTTACGTATAAAACTTATGGCTGGCACTTCCGAATCTCAATAACGGGGGCGTTTTCGAATATGGTTCCTTTACTAATACTTGGTGACGCAATTTGTGACAGTAATAACGTTTGATTTATGGCGTCACATGTAAGGGTTTACGAGAAATCAATAAAAACTTAATGTCCAGCCAACCTGAATTCAAGATGGCTGGACACATGTATCTCCACTGCCTGATGATCTACGACCTTCGAAATGTGTTCAAAATTTTGTGACGGGGACGATAATGATAACCTGAAATTGTGACGGAGAAACTTTGCGTAGTTTCAAAGATATTGACCATTTAAATTTTTCCATACAAACATCCATTAATATTATGAGGTGACCATAATTTTACATAAATAAAGGATTTTTTTTAAATCGATTCATTGACCGGTAGCATCCACGCCTGCTTTGTATTTGATTTCCCCGTGGGAATAAAAGGTTTTCCTGCAGTGAAAAGAGTAAGTATGTGTTAATTCAAAATAATAATTGATCACCAGCGCTGCAAGAGAGAGCCCACTTGTATTTTGCGTTTAGTTCATTATCTTATGTAACTGAAAATGAGAACTAAACTCGACAGCCGGCAGTGTATGCACTTACTTTTCGAAGTGTTATCACTAATCAAAGTACTAGTAACTATTAATTAATCTGCGGTAAGACAACCTAAATAAGAGTTAAGATTCGACCAGTTGTCCTAGTAGTACCAACTTTAAGCAATAGATGGCGACACCAACATCAGCTATCATGGCAGTATAGTTTGTCTTGTCCTCCGACGTTTTCTTGGTAGCCCGCGAAATTCAATTTTTCTTGCGTTCGTTCGTTAAAAGAAATCAAAATATGATTCGCGACAATAACAAGTATGTATTGACATAATTATAACCATAAGAATCATCATACATATCTATAAGTCATTTGTTTCCGCGGACGAAAAAAATAACTGCAAAAAACTCAAGAAAAATTGAATTTCGCGGGCTACCACGAAAACGTCGGAGGACAAGACAAACTATACTGCCATGATAGCTGATGTTGGTGCCGCCATCTATTGCTTAAAGTTGGTACTACTAGGACAACTGGTCGAATCTTAACTCTTATTTAGGTTGTCTTACCGCAGATTAATTAATAGTTACTAGTACTTTGATTAGTGATAACACTTCGAAAAGTAAGTGCATACACTGCCGGCTGTCGAGTTTAGTTCTCATTTTCAGTTACATAAGATAATGAACTAAACGCAAAATACAAGTGGGCTCTCTCTTGCAGCGCTGGTGATCAATTATTATTTTGAATTAACACATACTTACTCTTTTCACAGCAGGAAAACCTTTTATTCCCACGGGGAAATCAAATACAAAGCAGGCGTGGATGCTACCGGTCAATGAATCGATTTAAAAAAAATCCTTTATTTATGTAAAATTATGGTCACCTCATAATATTAATGGATGTTTGTATGGAAAAATTTAAATGGTCAATATCATTGAAACTACGCAAAGTTTCTCCGTCACAATTTCAGGTTATCATTATCGTCCCCGTCACAAAATTTTGAACACATTTCGAAGGTCGTAGATCATCAGGCAGTGGAGATACATGTGTCCAGCCATCTTGAATTCAGGTTGGCTGGACATTAAGTTTTTATTGATTTCTCGTAAACCCTTACATGTGACGCCATAAATCAAACGTTATTACCGTCACAAATTGCGTCACCAAGTATTAGTAAAGGAACCTTATTCGAAAACGCCCCCGTTATTGAGATTCGGAAGTGCCAGCCATAAGTTTTATACGTAAATTCAAGATGGCTGGACACAGATTTTTGCATTTTTCTACTAAACCACTGTACTTATCACAAAACTTTTAGCTCGGTGCCCGTCACAAATTTATGTGACGCCCGTTGATATGCAAAAAGTCGTCAAAATCACTTCCGTTACCGAGATTGAGAGACCAGCGAAAAGTGGTTTATCAAGATGGCTGGACACGTTTTCGATCGATTATCTAAGATTCTGTAGCGTCACAAATTCTGAAATAAGGGTGTTTAGCCGTCACATAAAGTGGCCTATTGACCTAGTTAAATGCAAGCTATTTTGAAGATTTGTCCAGCCAACCTGAAGTGAGTCACATAAAAATATTAGTCTAGGAATTTGCCGCGTTTTTGTTTTCTTCAAATACATAAACGTTAAGTTTGTTTTTTCGCAAATGGTACGAAAAGTAGAGTATTTTCCTCGGTGATAAAGCTGTCTTAGTCTTGGGTGAACTTAAATCCCTCGCTACAGAAGACACTGCTTTATCCCCTTAGTTAATAATCTACTATTTTAGCCACTTTGATAACCAGTGACGTAATGGCAGATGCAAATATTTGAAACCCTATTATTGTTGTTCGTGCTATTAACTATTTATTATGTTTTCTTTTTAAAATACTAAGTAGGTTTAGCAGAACTTGTCTTTCTTACATGTGCGTGTTTCTGTGACCAAATATAAATTTTTTCTTTCAATATTTCCCTGCTGATTCCATAAAGATAAAACATCAATTTATTGCTAATTCCAGGAGATGAGTGCAGCGCGGCAAAATGCGCGGAGCACGGAGCCGGCGCGCGCGCACCGGAGTCGAGGGGCGAGTGCGCGTGCGCGTGCCCGCAGCGCGCGCCGATGTTTAGAGAGGACCGAGAGCTGTGCGTCGATGATCTGCCAGGTAATTAAGACCTCATACATTGTATTGACTGAAGAAGGATCGCTCCTATATCTTTTTATAACTAAGAAAATTACAAGAAAAAAATCAAAGTTAAAAAACAACAATCCAATCCAAAATCTCGCCAACTTTTGTGACTATTTTATACCAAAAAGTTCCGAGTAATCATGTACAGACGCCAGCACATCAAGCTACTACAATCTGTCAGATTTCTTTAATAGATTTTCGACTTTATTGCTAAATCATTAGGTTCAATGTTGATTGGGAAAATCGAAAAAGTACCTAAAGCAAGTCTATTTTTCGATCAAAAGTTCATCGGTTTAACGATAATTCGGGTGAACGTTTTTTGGTCAATCGTTCTTTAGATCAAAAATTCATCGGCCAAACAATCATTCGGGATAACGTTCTTTGGACAACTAAACTCCAAGGAATCGAGACGCACTCCCAACTCAAGTAGTGTCAGAAAGGGCCGTATACTCTTGAAAACATTACCATATTGTCTACTAGTAACTTTCTGGATTCGAGCTCAGAAAATCATATTAGAAAGCGCATAAGCTTTTCATCGCCTTAGTTAGGAGTGAACCCTCTTTCCTTTTTTTTGCGGTTGAACACACTAAAGGACAGTTTCAACGAGCGCTTCCTTTTAGACTAACCTACTTTTTTGAAAAATGTGTACGCCCCCTAGGTGACACTTAACACGAGGCTAAGTGCGAGCTAAAACTGATGACGGTAATGTAGACGTGCATTAGGCGCCCAGAAACAGTTGTAGAATCGTAGGTGTCGAACCAGATGCCATACAGTGTACATACTATCATGCAGTACGGTAAATTAATTAATAGAAAAGATCTTTGACCAACACTGGAAGTTTTCGCTCAATATGGTTTAAGGGCCTTTGGAGTGTTTGTGCTAGCCAACATAAGGCCAATAATTTAATTTAATGCTTTGTGTTTCGTAATGTTAATTACTTACTATTGTATAGAATCAAGTTCTTCTAACTGAACAGACAGCTGTGCTGCTGGGGAATTTGTTGTGCCACTTCTTCTTCCCAGGCAAAGCACTAGGAAGTAGTCAAGGGCTTAGGGAACTGTCTTATGTAATTCTGACGTTCAAAAAGTGCTGATTCTCAGAGTAGTTTGAATAAATGAATATTGACTTTGTTTGGAGAAAGCAATGATATTCAACACGTCATGTGAAGGAAGGCAAATCTTGCTTCGAATCGATTTCCGTTACTTATCACTTTTGGATAAAACTTGATAGTATTACGGATATCTATGGTGGTAATAAGTTTTGAAGTTCCTGCCGGACGTATTAATAAATAAAGAGAAAAAATCTTCCCGTAAATATTAAATTAACTAGCTTCTGCCCGCGGCTTCGCCCGCGTGGATGTCGGAAATTATCCCACGGGAACGTGCTACCAGGATAAAAAGTATGTGCTTCCCCAGGATGCCATCTATATCTATGCCAAATCAGAAGTTCAGTGGTTTAGGCATGAAAATGTAACATACAGTTTCAAGTTCAAATCCTCCCCTTAAAAACCGAATTACCCGTTTTTGTCCCGTCAGTGGTAAATTTTCGACAACTTTACATATTTATTATTAATTATTTTCTGTCAAAAGTATCAATACTGACTTTCGAGTTACTCAGACCGCGCATTCAATTTCTTCGACATAAACTTAACACCCCTATATCCCCCTTTGAGGGGTAGCTTTGAAAAAGTTATAATGATAAACGTTATGACTTACTTAGGCAAATTTCAAGTTTATTAACTAAACTAGCTTCTGCCCGCGGCTTCGCCCGCGTGGATGTCGGAAATTATCCCACGGGAACGTGCTAACAGGATAAAATGTATGTGCTTCCCCAGAATGCCATCTATCTCGCGGGCCTTTGTGGCTAATTACAGTAGAAAACCAATTGTGTCTTATTAGTGGTGATTAAGAGGGTACCTATATGATATCTTTACCTAAGTACCTACCTAATTTAAAAAAAACTCAATAACAGAAAATTAAATACCTACCTAAATAAACCTATTTCTGATGATAACTAATCTAAACTCAATAAATAAGCAAAATCCCTAAAAACTAATATCTATACGAATGACTAATCCTACCTAACAGTATTATAAAATAACCTACGGTCACTACGTACACTATCAAATATACTACCTATACTTTAAAATTAAAATCTATACCTACGACTCATATAAAAATAAACCTAAATAACTCTAAAAACTAAAAGGAATAAAAATGAACTCCACTGTGGGTGACCCAACCTACGACAAACTTAGTATTTGCGGTTGGTACAGTACAGACAGTGGTAATCGGGTATAGGGATCGAACCGCAAAATTAAGTTTGTTTTTTATTGTATATACTTTTCCGGGATAAAAAGTACCCAGTGTGGTGCCCAGGATATTAAAGAATAATTATACCAAGTTTCATCGTAATCGAACCGGTAGTTTTTGCGTGATGCCTGAACAAACAGACAGACAGACAGACAGACAGACAGACCGACAGACAGACAGACAGACAAAAATTTTTTTAATCACTTTTTTGGGTTCGGTTTCGGTCTAGTAACACCCCCTGCAAATTATTTTTTTGATATTTTTAATGTAAGTACAGAATTTTCACTTCTACAGATTTATTATAAGTATAGATGAATAAGATTTTTCATATAAACTGTATCCCCGCTTTTCACCCCCACAGGGGTGGAATTTAAAAAAAATCGTTTGGGAGGTATTCATAACTTGACTCAAAGATTATTTATACTCATTTTCGAGTTAATCAAGCCGTGCAGTAAAATCCTCCCCTGAAAAATTGACTACCCCATTTCAGCCCGTCAGGGGTAGATTTTCAAAAAACCCTGATACACATTATTCTTTACTTTCAATATTAGGTATAAATACTAAGTTTCGAGTCAACCGGACTGCGCGCTAAAATTCTTCCATAAAAACTTTGAAACCCCCCAATCCCTTATTAGGGGGTAGTTTAGACGAAAAAAAAAACTGATAATCTTCATAATTTATTTAGATAAATATTCGTGCTAAGTTTCAAGTTTATTAACTCAAGGAATAAGATTGTTCATACAAACTTTCATCCCCTATTTTATCCCCTTGAGGGTAGAATTTATCAAAATCCTTTCTTAGCGGATGCCTACGTCATAACATCTACCTGCATACCAAATTTCAGCCCGATCCCTCTAGTGGTTTGGGCTGTGCGTTGATATGCACTATGTCAGTCAGTCAGTCAGTCACCATTGAGTTTTATATATTTAGAAGATACTTTTCCGGCATAAAAAGTACCCAGTGTGGTGCCCAGGATATTAAAGAATAATTATACCAAGTTTCATCGTAATCGAACCGGTAGTTTTTGCGTGATGCCTGAACAAACAGACATTTTTTTGATATTTTCAATGTACAGAATTTTCACTTCTACAGATTTATTATAAGTAGGTATAGATTATTCCATGTAATATGTAGACAAAGCTTTCGATGCTTTTTCTTTGCAAAAGATTTGTTGCGAAAGTGCTCAGTCGTCGAACGTAGATTTCATTCTGCTAGATCACTGTACAGAAAAACTACCGCTCAATTTTACATTTTCGAAATCTCGTATATCGCTTTCTTAACGATGATTCAGGAGGTTTTCGCTTTTGCAATTAGCAATATTGGACCGCGCAACGAATTACCTAGTTCATAAATATGAATTAGATGCACATGCCTCGTTTAAGTACCTACCTTGTAGTTTTACAAGGTACTTAAATCTGTGCAACATTAATGACTAATCTATATAGAATTGACCGTGCAACGAATTAGTTCATAAATACCTATGAATTAGATACACATGCCTCGTTTAAGTACCTTGTAAAACTTAATGACTAATCTATATCGAATTTAATTAATTCGCTTATTTAAGAGATTGCTTTGGAAGCCGTTTATATAACATCGGCACGTCAGAAAATAATTTTAAAAAATCAGGAAGATACTTGAAGCAAGTTTGTTTAAAATGCTAACAATGTGTTTGACAAAACTTTTAATAGGAGATATCTTAGTTTTTACTCTTTAGGAATCGATATAATAGGCCAATAGTACCAACATAATAAAGAGAAAAACTTTATAAGCCCGTGGGAGATCCGCAACAAAGTGGCGTGCTTTTCAATGGCAATGTTACATTGGTACCTCCTGTGGGAAATGACTCCATAAAAACAATCGAATAGCTTTCCATTTTCCTTGCTTTAATTAGATAAATAGCTATCTTACATTTGAATAGCTATCTCAATTTTCCGATGCTATCTTTTAATATTACATGACTTGCTTTCATTTCATTATTGTTTCATTCGGTATCATAGCAAATTAAGTTGCCAGTTCATTTTCATTTACTCCCTGCATCGCGTAACTAGGAAAAATATTTACGTATCCTTACCAAATGTACCTAAATGCAAATTACGAAACATAATTCGAACTATATAGAAAATACCAAATATATCCTTCGAAATGATAGCTATTCCCGACATAATTTCAAGTTTTGAAACATATCGACGGTCGTAATTACACTTTGGGTTCGAAGAATAAATAACTTAGGAGCAGCCGCGTGATAACTACCGCATTTAGCGACACTTACGGTGTAAATGCGAGGGGTTCAAATATACGCTGTTAATAACACACCGGATTGTCGAAAGAAGCTTATTTTATCGATGATATGGTATTAGTCTTAATTCCTTTACAAATGAGACGTCCAATAAAATGATACGAATGGTAGGCCCCTGATCACGTTAGTCCTATAACAAATTTGACAAATATTTGTGTTAAGAACCTTTGGCAATTTCGCTTCTTTTATACGATTTTTCCACCTGGGGGCCTAAAAAGGCCACTTTGGCAGAATAATAATAGAATAACAATATCAATCATATTAAAAATCGTAAAATGGTCACAAACTGACGATTCATAATGTGATCTGTGTGCAATTCATATCACAATGAAATAACATTTAAACTGTATAAATAAAAAATAAAAAACCAATTTGATTAATAAAAATGAAAAAATTACCGATAATTTTTTTATTTTTTTATGCGGCAATGTTTACACCAAAATAATATGAAATGAAATTTTACGAAAATTAGATGAATTGCTCATGATCTGCTGGGAATCCAGGAAATGAATAGCTTTTAGAGGTATTGCTTAAAGTGGCCTTTTTAAGCCCCCATATCGTCACAATTTGTTTCAAGTGTGTAAATATTTTGTTTTACAGAATGTTCGTTAGCTACGTTTGGGACCGGCAGCGCTATGCAACGAATACCGTTCGTTTATTTGCCGCTGAAAGGCCAGATTATACACCCATCAAGAGAGATTACTTTCCAAAGTAAGTGCTTGAGTCATTACTTTTACTCTTGATCATAATCATTTGTAGGTACTTATTTATTTGTGTTCCCGCTTTGACTTGTCCAATCTTTATGCATATTCTCTTATTTCCAGATGTTAAAACACCAATATGTGCGGTATCAGGCGCTCAATTTCTTACAAGGAAAGGCTTCCTCGATCTTCGGAACACTTTAGATGCTGATGTCCCTTTCAATCTATTTCGTGACGAAGGCAGAACATTTCTGCAGGTAATCAATTTTCCCATATACTAGTTTCTGTCTATTAAGCGTTAGATTTTCAATTTTCCAATACTAATCATGTGATATTCGCAGTGGAACGGAGAGAACGATGTGCGTGCAAGAATGACCGGACGATTAATGGTGGTTCGATTGCTGTGTCGCGATGTCGCCGCCACTCCCACATCGCCACTTGATTTGCGAGGAGTGTTCACACCATGTGTCGCCTTCAGGGTGCAAGGAACTCCACCGAAACCGTATTCTAGTATGTAATACAACTTTAACTCCCAGTTCGGACTGATATAACTTTACAATCTTATTTAATTACGTCTTGTTTTTAGATATAACAGAAGTCCAGTTCGCACCAAACGCACAAACATCAGGATCGACCAGCACTTCAGGTCTCTCAGTATCCGAGTACGTGGCCATTGGCATCAGCTCTCTACTTCTCGGTCTCATCTACGTTGCATCAGTTTTCCTATTTCTACACATTCGGAAACGTCGAAAGGCAATGTCTGATGAAGACGGCAACAGAAGACCAAAGGGCCTCATAAAGAAAGATGGGTCTGTGATTACTGAACGAGATATCGTTAGAGTAAACAACGAACGAATTCAAACTCTGCCTAATGCGATGGGTCAAGATGATGGAGTTATTAAGAAGAATCCATTGTTGAATATCAGTCGGCAGCTACACGAAACTAAAAACTTTCCCAGCGATTCAGGCAGCAATATATCAGATTCTGATGAATTCGGTGATAGTGCACGAAGTGACGATAATTTATACACTGTGAGTAGAAACTGAATGAGTTATATTTTAGGTCTAAAAGATGGGAAATATTATTTAGATATGTGAAAATATGTTTCAGAATCAAACAACTTCGGCAGTGATCCATCAGCATTATGGTGATTTCAAAGTGAATAAAAATGACAATTCAGAAGTTAGTCATCGAGATGAGTCAGGCATTGAAAGACTCCCAGATGAACATGTGTCAATTGTAGAAACACAAGATGATAGAGAAATAGCGCGACCAGTTGGCACAACACGCAGGAAATTGTACTTTAATCCGGCTTATTTTGAACCACAACTAATGGCAGTAAGTAAAAAATTAAATCTTATTCGTCAATCAATCGTTTTATGAAACCCCAATTTAACTATCATACTGATTATTGCAGGAACCTCCAGCTGCAGCGCTAGATTTTTTAGTTAAAATTAGAGAAGTAATCGCAATAGCAAAGCACAAAATGGCAGCCAAACGTTTTCAACCAATTCTGAACCAAATTCCCGAAGAAGAAACGTTCCCATCTAACGGAAATAGTTTAGATATCTATCAAGGAATGGGGAGCCAAAGAAGTGGTAGTGTTGTTAGTTTGAAAAGAGAAAACAGCAGAAAGAAAAATTGCATAGGCTGTCCAGGTTGTAAAATAGACGGTGACAATGATATCCAACAAATTGCGAAGTATAACATCCCAGCCTGTGTTAACTGTCTTAGCAACAAAGGAGATAAGCAAAATAGTATACGAAAGTGGTTGGAAAATATTCCCACGGCAAAACAACACTCGTACAACGACTTCTTACCCACAACTCAAAACGGTTTGGCAGAATCACTATTATCGCTTCCTCTCAGTGAAAGTCGGCGTAAAGTAAGGAAGCAAAACAGTTTTTCAAGCTCCAACTCGATGTATTTGACAGACAATTTTTCAGTACCCAAAAAATCTTCAACTTTATCTGTTAGATCGGAACCTATGATGAGAAACTACAATATACCATTGCCTGAATTTAAAAACCCGGATTGCCAACGCATTGATTTTAATATGTATTGTCAAACTGTGGCACGAGTAGATGATATCAGACCTATTGGCCTGAATGATTACCGATCTGTTAGCCTTCGAAATCCCGTACAAAATCGTAGAATACCTTTCACTAATAAGAATGCTTTACCCGATATGGTCAACGAAGCCATAGCTCTCGATCACTGTACAAAATCTTACAACCAGAGTAGTTCCGATGATGAAAGAATCAGTAATATAAACTCTACTATTCCCATTCCAAGCCCATATACAAGAAACAGTTCTGAGAGCCCTTCAGGAAATGATTACGAAACTGACAGTTTAGAAAGAAGTACCAATAAGAAGGGCTTATCTACACCAACGACTGACTACCCTGATGTGCCTTCATCGCAAGCTAGCCCAAGCTTGAGTAGTGCATTGCCGTTAGAAGAAGAACTGACAATGAGGAATGCTGTATACAAAATACATTCTAGCAGCAACAGCAACACTCCGTCACCACATCGAGAAGTTTGCATAGACCAAAATCATTACGAAACAATCGAGAAAAATCAACCTCCGCCATTCGAAACACCAAACGCTAGTTTAGTCAGTGAAGTTTATGTGAATAATACCTACAACTTTGAGAGTGCCCCAACATCGCCTAGTGGCTCAGATTGTTCTATGGGAAGTCGAAAATTAGTGACAACTATTATTAACGATGCGGAATTAAAGCCTGGTTGCTTAACTATTGAGGTGAAAGATTCCCCTGAGAATTATATCAAAATTCATGAGTCTGATGGTTTTGAACCAGATACTTTGGACAGAAAGCATCCAAAACACAAGGAAGCTACCGATACACAATTCAGTAGAAAAGATCTAATAAAAAGTATTGACAAAGAAGACAGTCCACCTAGCCAACAACGTATACAACTCAGAAGTAGTGGTACTTTCCAGAAAACGAGTGGCAAAGTGGAATATGCGACGAAATTTAACAGTCTCAGGCATGAATATGAACAGCGAAAAAACGGTTATGAGCGTCCAAAGTTGTCTACAGGTATTTACAGCGGTTCAAAAAGTCTTGATGACAATACTGATGAAACTTTGCAAGAAGCTGAAGAGTGGACGACAGAAGAAGGTCGAATACTGACTTTAGAGTTGAGGCATTCTAAAAGACAACGGCAAAGCACACCTCCAACGATTAAACAACTGAAAAATCTAGCACGTCCTGACGTATTGCCACCTTTACCGCCTTCAGATGATGATCCCATATATGAGCAGCCAATTTTTCCGCCTAGGAAGGTAGAGACGGAATCAATAAATGAAGTTCACCCAAAAAACGTAACCGGCAGAAGCCTCAGTCCGAGGTTATTTACGAAGAATATGACTATTGACTCCACACATGATAGTTCTATAACTTCTGAATCACACTATGGACCTTCCTGCAGTCCAATGAGAGCTTCTGTCCAATCACAATCCTCGGAATATGAAAACATGGAGTCCATGAGCGGTACAGTTAGAAAGGCGGGCGACTTGAGCAGGAATTTGATGAGAAAACGATCAGGCAGAAGTGGTAATATAAACACTGATACTTTTGTTAAAGGACCAAAGTTGGATGGACACTCTAAGGCACGGTTCCGAAGAAAGAAAGGTTTCAATATAGAAGACTCAGGGTACTTGAGCAGTGACTCCACTTCTTCTAGACAAGTGCC
The DNA here is from genome assembly GCA_945859715.1 of Apamea sordens. Classification (NCBI taxonomy): domain Eukaryota; kingdom Metazoa; phylum Arthropoda; class Insecta; order Lepidoptera; family Noctuidae; genus Apamea; species Apamea sordens. The sequence continues at coordinate 9,412,539 of OX244002.1, forward strand.
AAGGAAATTAGTGATTGCCAAAATAGTGAGTTGTAGTGAAAGTGATGATACTGAAAACGAAGCTCGGAGTGAATCTGGTGCCGAAAGTATAGAGACACATTCCGTTTACTTCGATAGCTTTCGGAAGATGCAAACTGAAGTAGAGGATGATTTGAGTTTTAGTAGTAAAAGTTTTAGTGACGTTAACGGAAAGTTTAAACATTCCGATGACTGTTTATAACGCATTCCTATTAATTTTAGTTGTGGTGCAATAAAGTATACTTAGGTAGAACAGTGTGCAATATCATGTGCAATACGTGAAATGGTGTTAGTTTTAATTAGATAAATTACAGGATTAATCGTGGATTAATTTATTACCTTTAAGATGAAATGTTATATACAGGAGTTTTTTTTAACCAGTGCGCAAACTTTAACTATGAATTTTTATACATATAGTTAGTAGTATATATAACCTACATGGTCAAAATGAATGGCAGAGCAATTTTGTTTTCAATAACCGTTGAAAAATTTAAACGCAGGGTGTTTCAGAATCATGCACTGAATAAATTCATGATTACAGTTTGCGCAATGGTAAAAAAATATGTCCTGTGATTAGTTATCTATTGTAACTTTTCTTGTTATGTTATCTAAACCAATGTTTATAATTTCATAGAAACAATACGTATTAAGTTTAGTATCTAAAACGTGTATGACACGCTAGAAAATGCAATAAAAATACTTAGTATCTAATCTAAACAATAAAAGTACCTCTTACAAGCATCGATTTTATGTATTTTAAGGAAATAGAATAATTAGTCAAATAGAGAGGCCGGACGTGCAATGCAAGAATAGAATAGTTAAATATAATCATTATTATTTATTTGTTATTCAATGTACAGTGTATGAATATTTTATTTATAAGGTAATAATATTGTTTTAGCTGTATTTTCGGTTATAGGCCAAGAGTCAGGCAGCAATGATTAGCTTCCTAGTACCTGACAGTATACAGTGCTCCGGAGAGGATAGAAATAAATACATCCTCTCCGTCGAATTTCAAGAGCACGAATATTATGGTTGTGGCAATTGACGTTGGTTGGGAACAAACAATCGTGAGGCATATAATGCTGACTCCTGAAGTAAAGTTGTGAAAGTCAAAAAGATTAGGTACCTACTGTTTATCCTTGGATGCGAGTATGCTTTAGGTTGATGCCTATATGGTCAAATTTTTTAGACTCCATCTTTAATTTTATTCTATTTTACCATGCGTTGGAGCCAATTCATTCTTCTCAAAGTAACAGATCTATGGTACAGAATAACAAACAGTTTTACACTCTCACAAGTTACAGTTCCATTACATTTTCTAATAACACATAAGTAAATACAACACCATACAGAGAACAAAGCAAAACTATTTTAGAAATGAGAAAAATTTTGTATCTACTATCTGTAAGAGTACTTTTAATTCACGATATCATGTTTTTGTGAATATTGGAATCACTCGGTAGCCACATCTAGTAACACCAGACTAGTAGAATCCAAAGCCATCTGAAGATGTAGGCGTGACATGCGCCCCGAAGGTTTACAAGGCACTGTTTCTTTGGGCGCATGGTGACACAGTTTTGGTTTCATTTCCTCGACCAGTGGGTCCGATTGTTTGTTACCAACAGTCAGGGTTTTCAGGTTGTGGGCTATTAATTATTTTTTTAAGTAGATTATTGTGGTATATAAAATTAGAAAGTAGCTGATAAAATGGTGCTAATGAAACGCAAAAAGGGGGAAACCGGGTACTCGTAGTTTTAAGTTTTACGTTACGATTTGTTTCCGAATTGTAATGTTTATGTTTTCAACGTGTTTTTTAGCTGGTTATGGAACTTTCAAAGGAGAATAATCATCATCACCATTTCAGCCCTGAATCACCCACTGTTGGGAATAGGCCTCCCCATTTTTCTGCCATACACCCCACGCGTCCCTCATCCAGGACCTCAAGTCTGCTATTACAATAGTGTCAGAATGGTCTATCATTGATTTCATAATTGTTGATTTTGACCAGTTTAGTAATCTACTAACATAATGGCGTCATTATGACTTTCCAGTGGTCAACCACTGACACTCCATTGAAAGAAATGGCATAGAATGGTAATCTCGTACATAATGATAAATGAATGACTGACTTACATAAAACACTTGACTTGTATAAAACACTAATAAATAATAAGTAAAAATATATATAAATGAAATCTGGCATAAATAAAGTAGTGATAGTTTTTCGAAAATCATTTCTAACGGGTTTTATAATAATGGCAATACGACAATGTCATTATGACACAATTCTATTACGAGACCATTGACCGACCAATGATCGCCATTAAGAATTTAGCAGATTACGAACTTTAAGCAAAATGACAATGGGATGGGAATGGGATCGTGTTGGAATGACGAATTTATAAAAATAGCAGACTTGGGGCCCTGGTAGAATAATGCTCATATTAAAAACTGTTGGTGTACAACTGAGATTTTAAACGACTCACTGAGCTATCTAAAGACACTTGAAAGTTTTCATACTCACTGAAAAATCACGGCGTATGTACTGTCGCTTGCATTAATTAGCAACCCCTTTTTCTAAAACATGTTAATAGTCAAAAGGTACTCGATTAATGTAGGCGTATGTACATAGGTATACCTGTTTCCGTTTAAGTTAATACAATTAATTTTAAAAAAAACGGTGTTCGACGCAACTGTGAAATGCTCAATATTTTATTAAAACAAAATATTATGTTAAAAATATAGATTATTTTTTAGTTTTTATTATTAAAAAGCTCTCTTTACAGCCAGTATTTAATGTGGCTATCGTTTGTACATTTTATCTTTATTAGTCTAATTTGTTATAACCTAATATTTAATTTATTTTATTGTCACCAGTAAGTTATACTAAGATTTTTTAAGGACCGCCGTAACTAAAAGTTGGCACTTTGTAACAATTTATTGAATGTATTGTTATGATTAAATAATGAGACACAGTATTGACTTATGAATCTTTTGTATTCCCATAAATCTAAATAATATGCACCTTATTCTGAAGCAAATAAGGTGCATACTTTATCACAGATACAAAAACTTAGAAGTAGCTTATCAGGAATAACTAATTATTCAATTACTCTAACTACCTCATAATCAGCCTATAATGTTCCCACTGCTGGGACAGGCCTCCTCTCTGTGAGAGGGAGTGGGCCGTAATCCACCACGCGGTCCGTAATCCACCACGCGGTCCATAATCCACCACGCGGTCCGACTGCATGGGAATAGGACATGCCGGTTTCCTTCACCGTTTTTAGAGCAGTGGTGATGAAATAATTTACACAAGGTAAAGTGCCTGCTTGAGTTCGAACCTACGACTACAACTCGTAAGTCGCGGCCATTACCACCATTAAGTCGTGCCCACCACTGCTCTCTAAGTACCTGAATCCTGGTAATATTCCATTTTACTCACCAGCTTCTTATAAAATATGAGAGCCAATCTTCGTATTATTATTTATTCGTTCAAAAAGCTTGTCTGCATATCTCATTAAAATAATTTCTACTTGACCTTTCTTAGTACTTTTATCAAAACTTGTACTTTTCTGGTCAGATCAACCCTGATAAGCACACTTTTCTCTTTAACTTGCATCTGAGTCAGTCTATACACATAAGTTCACTCTCAACTGCATCTTGATCTCCATTCAACGACTTAACACCCATAGCAGCTTCTTCCCTCATTTTTTTTTTAAACTCCATGTACTTTTCTACACCCCCAGCAAAGAGGTCGATTTCAGTTCCAATCTTACTTTGAACAACAGAACTCTTTGACTCACCCATCTTCACCATAGATTGGTCTAGATATTTCAGTACTAAGTCAGTACGATTCAAGATGGATGTTGCATAGTTCTGGTAATTGTATAGTAATTGAGTGTTGCCTAAGATTTCTTCATTGTATTTCGATAAATTCTCGTCTTTGGCGGTGATGTTGATGTTAGGGGTTGTGATAACTAGTGTTAAAGGCACGGCGTCGTGTACGTAGTGTATTAGAGCTAGAACTTGTGATGGTGTCCTGAAAATGCAATAGAGAAAGTTTGTTACAATCAAATATGGACTCTATGACGTGCGACAAAAGATGAGTTCCATAATTTAAAAGGCAATGGAACCGCATTAAACCTATGTCTGTCTATAAATTTTTCACAAAGCTCTTTTACAATAAGGCCCTTTGTACACTGCACGTTTTCTTTACGGTACTGCGAATGAACTGCGCCGTAAAAAAACGTGTACATCAAGAAGCTTCCATAGTGACCCATACAACACTGACGACTGTGCCTACACACGGCGAACCAACCGTAGTTTTTACGGCGAGATTTTGCAGATTACATAATCAGCCTATAATGTTCCCACTGCTCGGACACAGGCCTCCTCTCTTCGAAAAGGAGTGGGCTGTAATCCACCACGCGGGCCCAATGCGGGTTGGTACATGTCACGTCATATCTTCTAATTTTTGGTTCTAGGACATGCCGGTTTCCCCACGGTGTTTTCCTTCACTGTTTTGAGAGCAGTGGTGATGAAATTATTTACACAAAGTAAAGTGCCTGCCTGGGTTCGAACCCATGACCGTATATCGGGGTTGTTGCCACTAGGCCACTACTACTCTCAGGTTGATTGACTGATTTTGCCGATTGTTCGTAGAGTAAAAATATTTAAAAAAAAAATGAAAATACCTTGAGTAAACTGAGACAGTCAAAGAATCATTCCCATCAGTTGTTTCACTGTACATCACCACCATCACACCGTTAAGTACATGATAGGGAGACTTCCTATGGATAGCAGCATTGTCACAATGAGGCACTCTTTCCATCAGCAAGTATTTGCAGAAGACATCTAGAGACAAAGGTTGATCATTGTGTCTCTTTATGTGCCTCAATAAAAGCTCAGTTTTCTCTGTAGTGGCTAGTATCGCTAGCATGAAGTTGGAGTCTGAAATTGAAGAAGAAAAAAGAGTTAAGAAAAAAGTCTATTGAAAATCTTATCATAACTGCAGTATTCAACATGGGAAGAAAAGAAGGTGTTAGCATATGTATAAATGGGATTTGATAGTTTCAATTAGTTTGGAGTGCATTAAAAGATGTCACAAAAATGACAGAACAAAATAAATGCTATTCTCTCTTTCATTCATACTAATTAAGCAATATTTTTAAACAATGTGCTTTTAATGCCATGTATAAACAAAAACTGGCTATGTATGCAGAGTCAGGCAAACCAAAATGTTTAGAACACCCAAAGTGCCTGATTTTTTAAACAAGCAATGCAGCCTACTGAGAAACTTTGATATTACTTATAGAAATAAATACAAACCCATAGGGACACCAGAAATAACATCAAACTCCGCTCCCATAGTATCCAAAGAAGACAGTTTCACATCTTCAATAGGCAGAAGACCTTCTTTTCCATTCTTTTTATAAAAAATAACTCCATTGAACTCAATCTTGCTCACAACATTGCTTTTTAATTCTTCCAAATCAATTATAACTACTATAGCAGAGTTTTTGTTGCATTTTATTATTTGTGTCCCCGTTGCTTGCCAGAATGGTGATTCGTCGGTCTTTTCAAATAACTTTGTAGTGTATTCAATTGATTGTCCAGTTGTCCCGTGGATTAGTATGTGGACATCTTCTAAGGACCTGTAATTAAAATGGGATATATTTCTTTAAAATGTTTTAATAAGCTCGCACAGTACTGTCTGTCTGTAAATTAATATTTATGTCTCAATTGAAAACGTTGACTATTGGTTTTTATTTGTAATTCATAAAAAACATTTTCCTTTCAGCAGAATTCTTAAAAGATGCCACAAAACAAGAAGGCCAATTCTCGTAACTTAAAACATTCAAAATCTAGTCACAGTCTCATCTCAGCGACAAACAAATGTCAAAAACTTGTCAAAATGTAGGGAAATTAGAAGTATTTTTTGACAGATTGAGACTGAGATCAGGGATCGTATTCCCGTAATTTAAATCGTTCAAAATCTAGTCGCAGTCTCATCTCGGCGACAAACAAATGTCAAAAACTTGTCAAAATGTAGGGAAATTAGAAGTATTTTTTGACAGATTGAGACTGAGATCAGACTGTGAACGTTCTTAAAATTACGAGAATTGCCCCTCAGACTGTGAGGGATGTGTGAGAGAGTTTAGAGTGAGGATCTATTATATATGGGTCTAACTGACTTCAGAAATATTGCTTCCTATACTTACTCATTATTCAGATTGCATACATTTAATACAATGACTATTTTTTTATTGCAAACTTTAATCCACGGAGTTTGTGTGTTGATTCTCAGGGCGCTGGCCATCTGTAAGTTAAAACATAAAGATGTTATTCAAAGTTAGGATCTTAAAAATAGCTAAAAGTGTCTTCTTAAGTATTACCAAACATGTATGATCAACATTCTCTTCAGAAAGGTAAGGCATAACTGGCATGTGTGTATGACGGAAGACAAAAAGAGTATAAAAGGATTGTTGCAGGTGCCGTTCTGTAGTTTCTGCCTACCCCCATGGGAAGAAGGCGTGAAGTTATGTATGTATGATAAAGTATTATGAATTTAATCTATTATAAATACTAGAATACTTAGGCAATAGTAGATTAAGCTTCATATCCTGTACTGTACACATTGGACTCCAGCAATATCTACAAGAAGTAACTTATAGCAAATGGATTACCTCTTTAGCCCCCTCCTTGAACACAGAATCATCCAAATTAGGATGAATCTTCTTATAAGTTGAAAAAGCCACAGTTTGATGAAGATCTAAAAAATCTCTATAAGTTTTCTCATTACATTTCAAACTGTACTTAGCTTCAGTTAATTTCCTCATTAAATGGGTTATTATTGGGAATGTATCGTCATTCTGTGGTTCAGTGAACGTCGTTGAGATGTCTGGACGTTTAAAATTGTCGAAATTGTCATCAAATATCAGAGGTACTGCATCTGCTTTGTGAAATACTCTCAGACATGCTTGACCACTGCAGGCAGAATCATTGATATCATACCTCTCGACACTGGTAACTATTTGGCGTATCTCAAGTTTGACTTTTCTCGAAAGAATGGTTATTTCTTCCTTTGACAATACTAAGTAAAAAAGATCACAGTTTGCGTTCCTCAATATCTTAATTTCTAGCGGTTTTGTGACGCCACGGAGCTTTATTGCGGATACCAAATCTCTTTGGTAATATTCCTTTACTTCCCCGTTTGTTGTGCATATTGTAATATCAATATTTTTATCATCGCCTGGGTGTTTATCGTAAAAGACGAAACAACTGATGTCGTTTACAACGGATGCCGGCACTAACTTCATTATCACTTGCCGCACGTTTTCGCATAGTTCTGACATCTTAAAATTTTAATAACTCAATTTCAAATAAAAACAAACAAACAATGTTGTTAACACGACAAAATCCCGTTCCGTCCGGCTCGATGTCTCGATGATGTCAATGTCACTGTGACACTGATGTCAAAATAGGGTTACTAGAATGCAAGTATATTTTACCCAGAAACCAAATAATCGTGATTTTACTAGCTGTAGGCAGAAACTACAGAACGCCATCTGCTATGATCCTTACATACTTACTCCTTTGCATAGTTATAGATCCAAGAAAGAAAAAAGGTTGATTAAAGTTTAATTTTTATTTTATTTGGTAAGTAACATTGTTTCAAACTTGAAAATAGAATATAAAAAACGCAAAAATAAATAGAATTTATGTAAAATACTTAATTGCTAAATATTTACTCAACATACAAGTACAATATGTATATCATGCCGATAACTTTTCTAAAAAAAATCGTAGTTATAAATAAAAGGGATCCTATTAGGATATCGAAAAACTAGATTTTTGTTATATTGTAATAAATTAATACGTGTTTCCTGCTAAGTGCGTAATTAATCAGTGTACATTGTACACTGATTAATTACGCACTTAGTAGGAAACACGTATTAATTTTGACACAAAGTTATAGTGCGATATTGCTAGAGCGATATAGTGAGGCGTATGTACGGACGCCAGCAGGTCAACCTACCCGAAACTGTCAGATTTTCCCAATCAACATTGAACCTAATGCTTTAGGAATAAAGTCGAAAATCTATTAAAGAAATCTGACAGATTGTAGTAGCTTGATGTGCTGGCGTCTGTACAGTGTACATACGCCTCACTATATCGCGTTAAATTCTTAGGTAAGCTCAATGTTATTGCCTTTGGCGAAAGGCCGCCACTTCCAGTATAACTGGATAAGTTAGTAACTTTGTGTCACATTTATTATTCCCATGAGTATGGGTAATATTTATATACATACATGGCAGCTCGCATGATTATTGTCAATATTGTCAGTTTGCTATTTTAATGGTTTAAATCTTCTGGCAACGGTGTGACATAAACAGCCTTGTGGCGAATCCTTCCATAACTAGATCTGCATCGTTCTGTAAAGCCTTGGCCTAATGCTGGCTGAGACTACTACATTAAACAAAAATATTCAATAAGTATATTTATTGCATTCCACAATGTGAACTTAGGTGGTAGGTTAGTGTACCTACCCTGACGGTCGCCACAGCAAAGTAGGAGAGAGGAAGATGGCTTTTTTATGTCAAATTATATGTCATGCAAACCTAACTAAAAGATAGGCTCTAGCTGGGCAATAATTATGTCTATTGTACTGAATTTCTTAACCTTTGGTTTATCGAAGATATGGTAAACACGGCTGAGACTTGGAGGACCTCAGTACAACGCTCGATGACCTCAGTAGAGCCTCCGGAAGAGTGGGTAAAAATAAACATGGACAAAACAAAGGTAGGGTCAGTGGATCTTCTGTCATGTCAAATGCCCATGTTAACACCCACTGTCATGAAGATCGGAGACTACACTCGAAGACCGAAGTTGTGGACGATTATGTTCCCCTAGCAGAAACTGTCCAGATAAGTAGGTCCAACTTCGAGAAAGAGGTCAATCGTCGTCTTTGGCCAGTGTGTTGCCAGTGATGACCTATGGCACTGAAACGTGATCTCTCAGAATGGGCCTTGTTAGAAGGCTTTAAAGTCACCCAGAGGGCAGTGGACCTCTCCATTGCTATGCTAGGTAACCGACATGGCCCGAAGAATTGTCAAACTAAAGCGGCAGTAAATAGGTCACGTTGCGGTTGCTCGCAGAACAGATGGCCGATGGGGCTGAAAGAGTTGCGACCGCGTACCGGGAGACGTACCGTTGGAGGGAGTGTTATAAACATTCCAATGACGTTATTTCGACGCACGCTGCGCTGTTTCGAACTTTGCAAGTGGTACGCCAGTTCGAAAACACATTTACCTAATCGAAAACCGCTATATCGATAACGTCATTTCCTTAACTCAGATTTTAATGAATATCTACCTAATCATTAAAATACAATAAACTAACATAGTTCTTAAGTTTACGAACACAATGAGTCCTTGTTACTTAAATAAATAAATTATTATTATTTTTATTGTCAGTATATTATCATCGTAACTACCGTTGGTAGTTCTCAGTAATCACTGGGTCGTGAGTTCGATTCCCGACAAATTACGATTTCAATACTTTCGATACTTCTACTATTTAGACTTTCGTACTAGCGTAATATTCAAAAGTAGACTTGATCATAATTATGGTCAGGTCCAAAATGATTGAATAGTTTCAATATAATTATTAGATATTCATTCATAATCTAGTAGCATTTAGATACCTACTTAGATACTATCAATGATTTCAGTTTATTAATGAAGGTTTTTTTTTTAATTTATACGGTATTTTTGAGTGCAGTTTTAGCTTTATAGAGCTTAGTAGGTTAAATAATACCACGCTTGAGATAAACGGATAAGCTATTAAACTTTGCTTCGCGGGGATCCAAAGCACTTATTTTTCTCTTGCCTTCGCCCAACATGTACCTACCTAAGTACCTACACAATAAATGAAGCTTTATATTAATGAGCTACGGTAGCTATTCAAACTAGGTACATACACCAGTCACCTCAAGCATAACATGACAAGCATGTGAACGTTAGTGCATGATTGATTAACTGTTCAGAGGACAGTTTTCATGAGCACAACTGACCAATTCAACTTGACATCCATGCTGGGCGCTTCCGGCAAGCGACACGTTAAATTCAGTACAAACCTACAGGTCAGGTTAGACTGGCTTATCTGCTTTAAGCAACGATCCGTAGCTTTTCAATATTGCAGTACAAAAGATCGTTTCCCATCTCACGGAGGCCTGTTATTACGGTGACAGGCTGACTACAAACAATGCACGTGATTTGACTCGCATGCATAATGCAACACCAGCTCTAAGAATGTAGGTTTTATTTTTACTTGGCTGGAATAGATATTAAATCAGTGTCTAGACGGTTTACGGTCTAGACGGCTTTGGAGGCATAAGTAGAACTACCTACACTGATCATCAAAAAAATCGACCCACCCATTTTTTGTTCAATAATGATCAACTGTTTCACAGATAAGCTGTTTCACACGTTTGTTTATTATTTTGAGGGTCGATATTATGATGATTGACGTCTGGTTTGTCATAAATCTTATTGCATTTGAAAGTAAACCCTGCTGGGCAAATGCCATTATTATTATTGCCATATTTACTTCCAAATCTCCCTCTGCTTTAAGGTAAAAATGGAAAATTAAATCAACATTTAGGTCAAATGTGTTTTTAAATGCACCATTGTGTAGCTTTTGTACAGACGCCAGCACATCAAGCTACTACAATCTGTCAAATTTCTTTAGAGAAAGAACACTAATTAGGTATACCTAAATAAAACAAATTGAAAACTGTGATTGTGTTTTGGTACCTATAGCTATCTCAATGGGAGTATATACTCGTAGGAGTCGTAGGTATATTAGGTCTGACTGTCTATAAAAAAATGGGCATCTATACAAAATAATGGCAGTGTCTGTTTGTAATGTCAAAATAACAGTTTTTTACTGAACGCATATGAAAGTATACACGGTATTTATACAGATTTTTATTTTATGTTTTTTTGTCTGTCTGTCTGTTCCGGGCGATCTCCAAACCTACCGATTTTAATTTATTTTAAATGGGGCTTTCACTGGCAGATAGCTGATGTCATTAGGAGTAATTTAGACTTCTAGAAAAAGAATTAAAGCTCCGAGAAAAAAAAAGGAACCCATGAAATCCAATTTGTTTTCTGTCATTCATGCGAACGAAGTCGCGGGCACCGCACACGGTCTATTCTGTAAAATTCTCACCGTGAAACTACAGGGGGCCTAAAAAGGCCACTTTGGCACAATCATAATAGGATAACAATATGAATTATATTAAAAATCGTAAAATGGTCACAAACTGACAATGCATTAATATGATCTGTGTGCAATTCATATCACAATGAAATAACATTTAAACATAAACTGTAGAAATAAAAAATAAAAAACAATTTGATTAATAAAAAATGTAATGAAAAATTTACCGATAAAATTACGGTTTTTATTTTTTTCATGCTGCAGTTTACACCAAATTTAAAATGAAACTTTACGAAAATTAGAGGAATTTCAATGAATCTGCTGGGAATTCAGGAAATTAATAGCTTTTAGAGGTATTGCTTAATGTGGCCTTTTTAGGCCCCCAGGTGAAGTGAGTTGTCATTCCACGATGCTAGATTTACACTATTGACAGCTCACTTCACACTCACTTCACCTTAGCTTTCACGGTGAGATTTTTACAGGATAGCACAGGCTCTAGTTGCTAATAAAAGCTCGGAGTCACAACTCAGGAGTCGTCCTCACTAAGGCAAGGTAAAATACGTGCAGCGTCGTACCTACTTACATCAATTTTAATGAGAATAACTTAGAAATAACAGCGCCGAGTTATGCAAAATATGAAACTAGTTTGATGGTAAACCCCTGAGTTTGTCTACGGACAAACTTCATAACTTTCTGACCACATACTTAAACTTATCTCAGAAGGTTCGTGGAACTGGAACACTTCGTGTCTATCATCTTTGAAGTTTTGGACAACTAATTAGGTATCGGTCAGGTTTTCATCAATTTTTGTCGTGAGATCACAGCGACAGCAACGACGTTATTGTGTAACATAACAGTAGCAGTGGCTTTCATTTTGACGGTTCAACAACATTCATTTCGTCATTGACATAAGTTGTTGAGCAGACAAATTCGAGCATAATATGCTCGAATTTGTCTGCTCAACTATCCCTAATCCATTTGTATATTATATTATAATATACAAATGGATTAGGGATATTCTTCAAAATGTTTTCGAATTGTCAAAAAATCTGGGTTTCACGCAATAGGTTAGTCCTTAAAAAAATCTAATTAGTCCGTCAGTTAGATTATCAAAAAATATTGGACCCGTGTTTTTTCTTTTGTCAATTATATAAAAATTATGAAGAAGTTCCGCGTGACGTTACGCCTTGCTACACTTTTTAACATGGCGTGACGTCACGATTCGACCCCCCAGTCCCAAATTTTGACATACTTTATCTTTGTCATCTTAAATCTCTTTGATCTTTGTCATTTTTTGTTTGATTGACAAAAGAAAAAATACGTGTCCATTATTTTTCGATAATCTAACTGACGGACTAAATATAATAATATTTTTTTTACCCAGGCAACTACCCTATTATCCCGATGGACTAGTTATCGGTGTCGTTTTGCATCCTCGTCAAATTCAAGGAGGTAAATATGCTACTGATTCTAGACACGAATCAATGATAAAATAAGGAGGTTTTTTTTTCTAATCTTCGGAAATCGGCATGTGTGGGACAATTTCCGAAGCATTTTAAAATGCGGCCTGGGTGAGACCGCACTGTAACTGCCCTTTTACACACACATAAAAACGCGGCCGCTTATACGATACCATAACGCGATTCTGTTCTTTCAAAGTGGTGTATTGTATTCTGAAATACTATCAAACTTAAATAACTAAAAAAAACAAGTACCCTATGTATTCATTATTTACCAGGGATCGTAATTTTATTTGATTACTTATGTCTTTCATAACAGCCTCCTGAAAATTGACGAGGATGCAAAACAATAGCTTGTATGCTGCATACACAAGAAACCGAGACTAGATTTAAATCGACAAACAGACAAGCTTAGGATTCATATCGTATCCACTGAAGTACCAAACCAGTAAATCGCTTTTTTCAACACGAAGTTCAAGTTTCAAAATGAGCTGATGCGATTAATTTTATCATGGGAACTTTGATGTAGGTAACCTATTCACGCTCGCTGTACATCTATTCTATAAATGTACACTGTAGGCACACACACAAATTCAAAAGTGTTACGAACAAATAGTTAGGCCGCTGGGCGTCGGAGCAAGGTCGCGGATCGCGATGCTGCGCTATTGCACCGCATTGCACCATCTGCGTTTATTGTATAGCACGCATAGCCCACATTCAATGAGTGGTACTTTTAAAATAATAGCTAGAGAACTACCTTGCCTAGCTGTAGGAACGCATCTCGATACCATTATGATTTGTCGATTTCCAATTAGACGAACAGAATTCTTGTGAAGTTTAAGCAGAAGTCAGATCAGATCAATCAATACCTCAGGGCCTCTGTGTACATACTCAGCCTATAATGTTCCCAAAGCTGGGACACAGGCCTCCTCTCTGTGAGAGGGAGTGGGCCGTAATCTACCACGCGGGCCTAGTGCGAGTTGGTAGATGTCACATGTCGTCGAATTTTTGGTTCTAGGACATGCCGGTTTCCGCACGATGTTTTCCCTCACCGTTTCCTCTGAGTAAATGGTTAATTGTACATAATCCACACTATCGTTAAACTGCAAACCAACCCCAACATACCTGGTTGATCAAGTTTATGATGTACTGATGTAGCCGGGATACAAAGTCGTAAAATCGTGGCACAGAAAGCGCACCGGTTCCACCGGATATCTCGGAGGCTTCCTAGGTAAGTGCTGAGGAAGTCCATCTAGTTTTAATTTATGAGGGTCGAACAGAACGTTCCTTATACATTATGTAGCTACCTAACCCTGCAGACCTACACACAAGATAAGATTAATAAAATGTGAAGATTCGCCTAGTAAAAATATTCTTCCTTTAGAATTAGATAGATATAAAATGGGCAAATAGCTTCCACTTTTCCGCCATCATTGAAACGAAATAAATGTCCGCCAGACACAGAAAGCACTTTACCACGTTCGCTACTTGGGCAAGTTTTTATGCTCATGTAATATAGATGACTTGGATCATTGTTACCCACTTAACATGGGAACTTACACGTGCTGATTGACACCATTTATGTCGCCTATAAATAACTACTCGTATTTCTTTGTTGGAGGTTACTGAAGCTAATTTTCTGTTGGCTGATACTGTTTTTAAAATGTTAGTAGGGAGTAGATTTTTCTAACTGAACAGACAGCTGGGGAGTTTATTGCGCCACTTCTTCTCTGCAACTAAAGGAAGAAAAAAAAAACAACAAAAATCATCGAAGAAGATTCCAACGCTGCATTTTTCGCTGATTTCCCTTAATTCACGCACTAATTAAGTAGTAGGTAACTAGGAACCTAATCACTTCGTTCTAAACAGAATGCATTTAAGCAAATTTTTTATACAACGAATGACAAATTCGACAGTTTCTTACGCAACGCAGTTCGAAACTTCGAAGATTCATTGTGTTTAGGAACCGTGTCTAAAGTCTCATTTAAAATTGGAATAATTAGATTCGGCCCACGGTTGAGTGACTTCTTTTTCAGGAAATTGTTTGCCTGTCATGTGATCAACTTAACTGTGATTAGCAACATTTTGCCGAAGCGGTGCTGATGATTACACACAGATGTCAATCGTAGATCTTTGACAGCTGTTACGGTTAGTCTAGTCGGAAGCCCAAAAGTTTGACAGCAGTCTTACCAAGACTCAGTCACTGGGTTGTAGAGGTCAGATAAGCAGTCGCTCCATGTAAAATACTGCTATTCTGCTCCACCCGGTTAGACTGAAAGTAGATCCCAATATAATATAGTTGAAAAAAGGCTAGGCAGATACGGCACTATAGTCATGTGTAGCTGCAAATGATTTGGAAGCAAATGTGCTTATTCTACTTACTACTATGTACTATTTATTACCTACCTTAACACAAATGAAGATCTCCTAGCAAAACAACATAGGAATATTCCAGACCGGCATGACATACCAGTATAGTTAGATTATTCTAATATTAGCCCGCCAGGACCTCCGGACTCCTGTCACCTACGAGCGTGGCCGTGAGCCGACGACGACGGTTTAAAATAGTTACTTTAAATGGCTACTTCCTTCGACGGTGATTGTCATAGAAATGTGCAGTGGACTGAGCAGAAGGAAGGCGAATGCATTGATTTGAAAAATTGAATCATTTAAGCCTACAACCTACAGTGTGGAAGACTGTTTATTAGTAAAGTACGAAATTAACGTTCCCACTGTTAGGACACAGGCCTTCCTACCACGCGGGCCAGTGCGGGTTGGGTTGGCGGATGTCACATGTCTTCGATTTTGTAGTTCTAGGACACGTTCTAACACTTCGACCTTGAACTGGCCCAGAATAGTATGGAGTTTTAATAGAATAAGAGGCCACCTTACCTACTGGATGCAGGAGCATTGGTGACCCAGTGGCAACGGCCACGACTCATCGATGAGCGGTCGATTGTACCCAACTACCCACGAAATTCTTAAAAATCTAATCAATAAAGTTTAACTTAGCTCTTGATACAGCTCTAATTGGGATTGTTGGTGTTGACAAATTGTATCAAATTCAATTAAAAGTGACACCCACAGTCACTCAGGTGATCTTCGTCCTACATCTGAGCTAGTGTCATGAGAATAGCACAAACGATTCCAATAATGGTCGGATTCCATCGTCAATTGCCAACGAAGTGATTCAACCATTACCTCATCAGCAGTAACGTCGGTTTTCTATCGTTTCTTTGGTCTCACCTACTCTTATAGATATCCACTTTCTTACTCAAAACTTTGCTCATAACAATTTTGTCATTCCTTCGCATGACATGCCCATACCAGCGCGACACATTTTTAATTAAAATCTAAATAATTTTGAAAGAAATTGCTAATTCATTGCTTCATACATAAATGTGTCTGCTCTGCAACGTAATTATCGCAATGCAATCGAACGAATCGAATGTTGTTGAACTGTTGAATGTTGTTTGTTAGTGTACCTATTACTCGATTACCACGCTAGACAACCGATTTCCACATAACTTTTCAGTCACCAGTGCCACTATCAGACTTCCTCATACTTTTGTGGTAATGGAATTAGACACTAAGTACTGCCACTACTTTATCATAATCCACAGCTTGTTACGACTAATTAGTATTTTTCTCTGTTCATGCAAATCTTGTCCTAAATTAATGATGTCGCTCCGTCATGCCATAGAGTATAGTAACTAAAAAGGCTTCATGCCTTCGGTTTTCCTACGCCTCCTTGATAAAAATATTCACTGTCTAATACAAATGGGTAAACATGTAATTAGGAATAAACGTACTTATATAGAGTTATTTATAACTCTATATATAAAATGCTCAAGTTTTAGGTATTCTGTGTAGGTAGCCATATAATTATGTATATAATACATGTGGTTCCAAAAATAAATGGAATGTAACTAACGTTCTACCTATGAGCTATTACCCACACGCACGAGTTTCAGATATTATTGTTAGAGGAACATTGAATCATTTATGGAAAACCTATTATTTTTCGGATTCTTGTTATTCTTGTTGATCGTCAAATGACCAAAATACTACGCGACTAGCAGTGTTTTAAACACACCTCTGTTTGCGTCTGGGGTTATAAATAATGGCTTTCACAGACTTAAATAATGTACCTATCATCGATTTTTTATAAAAATGTATTTTGTGATCGGTATGACTAACTTCTCTTTATTTAAATTCAGTATTTTTATTACTTTTTAAACTATGTAATTTAAAAGACTAATTAACTAACTATATCAATAAATGAATTCAAAAAACAAAACGATATTAGGGCGTCGAAGTACTCATCCGCATCGCCGCAGCGATGCGGATGAGTACTTCGACGCCTTAGCTGTCATCCGAAAACGTGTCGGGGGCTGCAGTCTCGACATTCATAGCGGTCGCTTCACGACCGAATTCGGTCGCAAAGTCCTGTCACTCCATACATTACTCCTGTCAATCCGAGACTTTGCGACCGAATTCGGTCGTAAAGCGATCGCTATGAATGTCGAGACTGCTGGGGCAGAAGACTGGCAGCATATTACTGACTTAATAAGAGACAAGATGAAGAATTTAAAGAAATTAAGTTTTTTTTTTTTTATAGTTCATAGGTAATCATAGTGTTACTTCTTTAAGTATGTTTTTTTTTTTTTGTATATTGGCACCTTGTTTTATATATACTATTAATGTAATTTGTTAACATTTTATTGTGTTTTTGTGTGTTGCTATGTCTTTACTGTGCACTGAATATTTTTTGTCTAATTTCCTGTAATTTAATTCAATGCCGTTTATTAATAACTCCGCCATTTCCGTCTTACAACTGGAAGCGAACCATCAGGAAAGACATTAATATTCGGTCCATGTATTTATTTGTTCTAAACAATATTTTCGCGTACTGTAAGCTCTGTCGACACTGACCATTAGCTCATACCGACCGAAGCTGTGCCAAAGGTCGAGATGAATCACGTTTAGTCATTCTCATTCCTCAGGCATAGGTTCGGCCGTTGTTTACGTCACACCCGTTCGCCGTGCTCACCACACGCATTGCAGCCAATTGCTTTCATTAAGTTTCTTACTTTATCGTGGCCATCATTGGCGCGATAAGTTGTGATAACTTTGTTGCCTACTGATTAGGGATAGAATAGGGATAGACATCACTGACATCAGTGAAGAAAAACATCGTAATGAAACCTGCACCCTAATTGCCTATTATTCCATTGCTTTATATGCTAGAAAAATAAGTCTGCTCAACAACGTAAATAACGCGATGAATGTTGTTGAACAGTCCAATTGTATAATTTAAACTTTTCATATGAAAAGTTCTAAGTGATAAGCGCTATCTAATTTTCATTTGAAATTGGGACAGTTTTATTGTCGACTTATTGATAGAGCGATAGCTTATGCGTAGGTACCTATCCAAATGTTGTACATCGATTGACAAATCGTCCCTTAGCGAGGTGGTAGCTAGTATTAAATTATCAAAAAACTAACATTGGATGGATGAAATGGCGGCAGGTCACGGGAACAATCTGCGACTCCCGCATTCCCCTTAACTTAAAGGGAAGATATATAAAACCATGATTAGACCTGGGGGCCTACTCCGAAGTGCAAAGTGCGAATGTTCGGATCGGACCGACACATGGCCGAACCGAATATTATTGAAAAATGTGAAAAAAGTTTGGATCGGCTCAGTTGGGTCGGGACCATAGTCAATATTCGAGTGTAGGTGTGTAGGATCGGAGCCGACCGAACCAAATAGTAACTTCGTAGCAGGAAACGGCCGAACATTCGGCCGATACTACTTCGGAGTAGACCTCCAGATTTACAGACAGTAGGCATTTATTTTAAACCTGAGCGCGAAAAAAGATTGTCGCATACTGTCGCACAGGTAGGTAGAGGTAGGTATACCTAGTTCTACCTATGATAAGTGACAGAAGATGACGCTCTACAAAGTTTTACACTCTCTTAATCCATAGCTTTCACTCGTAAAATGATGAAAATAATTATTTGCATATGCATATGGGATTTCCGTCGTAGCCATCCAATGGTGCAAATGCATACATTGGAAATCGTGCATTTTGTTAGTTAGAATAATGACGCTATAAATTGTTAGTGGAAGTTGGCTATTAGTGTCAGGTATAGCGTACAACTAATGCAGTCGACTGAAATACAATTGTCACTAGGTCGTGTGAACCTAGTGACTATTGTATATCGTTAACAAGACGGTCTGGCACGTGTTTGTTCATCAATCATTTTAACTCTGAACACTAAATAGGTTTAGACTGAAGTAGATAACTACTTAATAAATGAAATAATTGTTTCAATTGGGAATCAATCCGAAACTCAGAATATAACTTTCAAGGTATGAATCTGTTAGTAAGACAAATGGAGTTTTCAAAGTCGATGAAATTGTCTCCAAAGGACCGATGAACACCTTAATTTTAGAGTCTTAGAAGACCGAATAAAAAGAGATAAATATAAAAAAAAACCTTACTTAAAATATATTTTGGAAAACGTTCATAATAGTGCGTCTCCTTCCCAATTTATGTGTTCTTCTTTTACTGGGTCCCCTCAAATTAGAAGGTTGGCTATAAAATTAGGATATTTTCTCCCTGTCTTTTCATACGAGGAGGAACAGCCCGAATGTCCAGGACATGTCTATATTACCAGGTCTTGATTAGTATCACTATTCGGCTCACGCTTTTGCCAAAGGTAGAGCAAGATTGTGGAGCTCTACTCCACAATCTTGCTCTACCTTTGGCAAGAAGCAAGAAGATAGGGGTCCCTATCTCTAGGTCGTCAGTGATATAACACTGGCAACGTACTCGTAGCTATACTTAGTTTTGGCAACTCATCTTCAATATTATTAAACTTACCTCCCCGAATGTCAGCTTAATTAATATCCAATACCCAAAGACGACTTCTTGGCAGCTGTTGGGTAACTGTCGGATGTGCACAGTAAAAGCCCTCTCTCCCTTAAAAGGAAAAGTACTTTATTATTTTACTCATGAACCTTGTTGCTATAATTCCCAGAAATACTCTGTGACTTCAACAGACATATTGATTTTCATGTCTATTTATTGTATCATATTGTCACACCGTTCACCGGCGCGAGCCTAGGGGCCTATAAGAAACGGGATCGTCCAAAGTAGTTCATAATTAAAGTTTTTTTTTTATTGTCAGTGGGCTCACTCTTGATCTCAATCCAGCCCCGAGGCAGGGATGAGATCTACGGTGGAACAAGCTTGCCCAAAAGAAGCCTATTCACTCTCGCCTTGAAGAGATTCGGGTTGTCTGAACTCGGGAATGCAGACGCAGGCAGACGATTCCACTCCTTGGCTGTGCGCATCAGAAAAGATGATGAGAAGCGCTTAGTGCGTATTATATGGTATATTAACCAAATAGGGGTGATATCCCGCAGTGCGTCTGGACTCTCGATGGTAGAAAGGTGAAGGCGGGATGAGCTCATGTAGCTCTTGAGCACACTCCCCGAAGTACAGTCTGTAGAAGACGGACAGACAGGCGACACTTCGCCGGTGAACCAAACTGTGAAGCTTTGTCTCCACCAGTGAACCATACACCCAATTAATTCGTTTTTTCGGATGGGTGAACACATCGGGAGTAGAGACAACTGTTAAATCGTGGTGTCATTCAGTCCTAGTTTAGGCCCCAAACTAATCATAATAATAATATGTCCGTAGGTAGATACAGAGTAGGAATAATTCCTAACTTCGTCTAAAGCTACGAATTTTGTGCTTAGGGAGTACCTTATGTATGGTCCCCTTCGCACACTCTCCGCGCTCAACGCTCTCTTGGACGGCACACCTGACTGTGATGTGTTCGCGGATGAATGGAAGATGTTCGTGTCAGTATGTCTTGAGTTCTATGAGATGAATGTTTAATTTTATCTTTAGCTAATTTAATTGGGAAATGGCCGTTTTATGATTAATAAATATTCTGTAGTCTCCTCATTTCTCTATAAATCAAAATAGGAAAATCAATTGATTCCTTTCAGAGCTTTTGTTCATTCATAAGCAGACAATATTTATCATTCAAATAACGATTTAAACAACCAACCGATTCAAATCATCAACCTATCATCAGACCGATTCATTCATCGATAACAGGAAGCAGTTCATAACGACGGTCTTAAGGAATGATGAGATTGTGCCTCGTTCACATTGACAGTTCGATCACGTAGTAACCGACACTACTGCACTGTTAGCCAGCTAGCATTGACTTTGATTTTCATTGCTCATTTGCTATTAACATTCCTGTCTGTGCTAAGCAATAATGTAAGCAATGTATTTGCACACTGAAGTGGGACGTGCGCAATCAATGCATGGCTAATAAAGTTAATTGAACAAAGCTTCTTAAGATGTTTAATCACGGATGTTTGTGTGTCACCGTCTTGTTTTGATAGTATCTTGCAAGCGATTTCTTTTAGAATGGCTTGGAAAGTTGTGATTAATACAGTTTTATTACAAGCGTCATTCTCTTTTTTTCTAAATTATCTAGATATAGTTATGTAACAGACTTAAGTCTTTCATTGCATTCTAGAATTTTTCATTACTAGTCAACCTTACCTCGTTAAGGGAAAGGGACGAATAGAAAAATAGGATATAAGTATAAGTAGCTCTTGAGCATTCACTGTTATTGGATTTAGCACTTGTTTGGCCTTACGATGAAGAACTTACTTAAGTACAGATACGTATCTATATACCTTACCTCTCATAGAAGCAAGTACAGACGCCAGCACATCAAGCTACTACAATCTGTCAGATTTCTTTAATAGATTTTCGACTTTATTGCTATAGCATTAGGTTCAATGTTGATTGGGAAAATCTGACAGTTTCGGGTAGGTTGACCTGCTGGCGTCCGTACAAAGATGGTTGGTACTGGTCAAAGGAAATTCCGGGCATTCTATTGTCCCGTTTTAGGGAGAGTTTTAAACGCAATATAATATTACGTTTAAAATATAGCAAAAATATCTCCAATTACAACATATGTCGGGGTAGTCATCGAAGACCACAGGGTCATTAGAACAGGGTGTCAGGGTGATTAGGGGGATTATATTATAATGTTGTATGTATTTATAGTATATTTTTAAGTTATATTAATATTGTATTGTATGTGTTTGTATGGGCCTTGTTGCCTGAAATAAATGGATAAATAAATAAATAAGACGTTGGAGCCCAGGGTATTTAGTCATAGAAATGTGCAGTGGACTGAGCAGAAGGAAGGCGAATGCATTGATTTGAAAAATTGAATCATTTAAGCCTACAACCTACAGTGTGGAAGACTGTTTATTAGTAAAGTACGAAATTAACGTTCCCACTGTTAGGACACAGGCCTTCCTACCACGCGGGCCAGTGCGGGTTGGGTTGGCGGATGTCACATGTCTTCGATTTTGTAGTTCTAGGACACGTTCTAACACTTCGACCTTGAACTGGCCCAGAATAGTATGGAGTTTTAATAGAATAAGAGGCCACCTTACCTACTGGATGCAGGAGCATTGGTGACCCAGTGGCAACGGCCACGACTCATCGATGAGCGGTCGATTGTACCCAACTACCCACGAAATTCTTAAAAATCTAATCAATAAAGTTTAACTTAGCTCTTGATACAGCTCTAATTGGGATTGTTGGTGTTGACAAATTGTATCAAATTCAATTAAAAGTGACACCCACAGTCACTCAGGTGATCTTCGTCCTACATCTGAGCTAGTGTCATGAGAATAGCACAAACGATTCCAATAATGGTCGGATTCCATCGTCAATTGCCAACGAAGTGATTCAACCATTACCTCATCAGCAGTAACGTCGGTTTTCTATCGTTTCTTTGGTCTCACCTACTCTTATAGATATCCACTTTCTTACTCAAAACTTTGCTCATAACAATTTTGTCATTCCTTCGCATGACATGCCCATACCAGCGCGACACATTTTTAATTAAAATCTAAATAATTTTGAAAGAAATTGCTAATTCATTGCTTCATACATAAATGTGTCTGCTCTGCAACGTAATTATCGCAATGCAATCGAACGAATCGAATGTTGTTGAACTGTTGAATGTTGTTTGTTAGTGTACCTATTACTCGATTACCACGCTAGACAACCGATTTCCACATAACTTTTCAGTCACCAGTGCCACTATCAGACTTCCTCATACTTTTGTGGTAATGGAATTAGACACTAAGTACTGCCACTACTTTATCATAATCCACAGCTTGTTACGACTAATTAGTATTTTTCTCTGTTCATGCAAATCTTGTCCTAAATTAATGATGTCGCTCCGTCATGCCATAGAGTATAGTAACTAAAAAGGCTTCATGCCTTCGGTTTTCCTACGCCTCCTTGATAAAAATATTCACTGTCTAATACAAATGGGTAAACATGTAATTAGGAATAAACGTACTTATATAGAGTTATTTATAACTCTATATATAAAATGCTCAAGTTTTAGGTATTCTGTGTAGGTAGCCATATAATTATGTATATAATACATGTGGTTCCAAAAATAAATGGAATGTAACTAACGTTCTACCTATGAGCTATTACCCACACGCACGAGTTTCAGATATTATTGTTAGAGGAACATTGAATCATTTATGGAAAACCTATTATTTTTCGGATTCTTGTTATTCTTGTTGATCGTCAAATGACCAAAATACTACGCGACTAGCAGTGTTTTAAACACACCTCTGTTTGCGTCTGGGGTTATAAATAATGGCTTTCACAGACTTAAATAATGTACCTATCATCGATTTTTTATAAAAATGTATTTTGTGATCGGTATGACTAACTTCTCTTTATTTAAATTCAGTATTTTTATTACTTTTTAAACTATGTAATTTAAAAGACTAATTAACTAACTATATCAATAAATGAATTCAAAAAACAAAACGATATTAGGGCGTCGAAGTACTCATCCGCATCGCCGCAGCGATGCGGATGAGTACTTCGACGCCTTAGCTGTCATCCGAAAACGTGTCGGGGGCTGCAGTCTCGACATTCATAGCGGTCGCTTCACGACCGAATTCGGTCGCAAAGTCCTGTCACTCCATACATTACTCCTGTCAATCCGAGACTTTGCGACCGAATTCGGTCGTAAAGCGATCGCTATGAATGTCGAGACTGCTGGGGCAGAAGACTGGCAGCATATTACTGACTTAATAAGAGACAAGATGAAGAATTTAAAGAAATTAAGTTTTTTTTTTTTTATAGTTCATAGGTAATCATAGTGTTACTTCTTTAAGTATGTTTTTTTTTTTTTGTATATTGGCACCTTGTTTTATATATACTATTAATGTAATTTGTTAACATTTTATTGTGTTTTTGTGTGTTGCTATGTCTTTACTGTGCACTGAATATTTTTTGTCTAATTTCCTGTAATTTAATTCAATGCCGTTTATTAATAACTCCGCCATTTCCGTCTTACAACTGGAAGCGAACCATCAGGAAAGACATTAATATTCGGTCCATGTATTTATTTGTTCTAAACAATATTTTCGCGTACTGTAAGCTCTGTCGACACTGACCATTAGCTCATACCGACCGAAGCTGTGCCAAAGGTCGAGATGAATCACGTTTAGTCATTCTCATTCCTCAGGCATAGGTTCGGCCGTTGTTTACGTCACACCCGTTCGCCGTGCTCACCACACGCATTGCAGCCAATTGCTTTCATTAAGTTTCTTACTTTATCGTGGCCATCATTGGCGCGATAAGTTGTGATAACTTTGTTGCCTACTGATTAGGGATAGAATAGGGATAGACATCACTGACATCAGTGAAGAAAAACATCGTAATGAAACCTGCACCCTAATTGCCTATTATTCCATTGCTTTATATGCTAGAAAAATAAGTCTGCTCAACAACGTAAATAACGCGATGAATGTTGTTGAACAGTCCAATTGTATAATTTAAACTTTTCATATGAAAAGTTCTAAGTGATAAGCGCTATCTAATTTTCATTTGAAATTGGGACAGTTTTATTGTCGACTTATTGATAGAGCGATAGCTTATGCGTAGGTACCTATCCAAATGTTGTACATCGATTGACAAATCGTCCCTTAGCGAGGTGGTAGCTAGTATTAAATTATCAAAAAACTAACATTGGATGGATGAAATGGCGGCAGGTCACGGGAACAATCTGCGACTCCCGCATTCCCCTTAACTTAAAGGGAAGATATATAAAACCATGATTAGACCTGGGGGCCTACTCCGAAGTGCAAAGTGCGAATGTTCGGATCGGACCGACACATGGCCGAACCGAATATTATTGAAAAATGTGAAAAAAGTTTGGATCGGCTCAGTTGGGTCGGGACCATAGTCAATATTCGAGTGTAGGTGTGTAGGATCGGAGCCGACCGAACCAAATAGTAACTTCGTAGCAGGAAACGGCCGAACATTCGGCCGATACTACTTCGGAGTAGACCTCCAGATTTACAGACAGTAGGCATTTATTTTAAACCTGAGCGCGAAAAAAGATTGTCGCATACTGTCGCACAGGTAGGTAGAGGTAGGTATACCTAGTTCTACCTATGATAAGTGACAGAAGATGACGCTCTACAAAGTTTTACACTCTCTTAATCCATAGCTTTCACTCGTAAAATGATGAAAATAATTATTTGCATATGCATATGGGATTTCCGTCGTAGCCATCCAATGGTGCAAATGCATACATTGGAAATCGTGCATTTTGTTAGTTAGAATAATGACGCTATAAATTGTTAGTGGAAGTTGGCTATTAGTGTCAGGTATAGCGTACAACTAATGCAGTCGACTGAAATACAATTGTCACTAGGTCGTGTGAACCTAGTGACTATTGTATATCGTTAACAAGACGGTCTGGCACGTGTTTGTTCATCAATCATTTTAACTCTGAACACTAAATAGGTTTAGACTGAAGTAGATAACTACTTAATAAATGAAATAATTGTTTCAATTGGGAATCAATCCGAAACTCAGAATATAACTTTCAAGGTATGAATCTGTTAGTAAGACAAATGGAGTTTTCAAAGTCGATGAAATTGTCTCCAAAGGACCGATGAACACCTTAATTTTAGAGTCTTAGAAGACCGAATAAAAAGAGATAAATATAAAAAAAAACCTTACTTAAAATATATTTTGGAAAACGTTCATAATAGTGCGTCTCCTTCCCAATTTATGTGTTCTTCTTTTACTGGGTCCCCTCAAATTAGAAGGTTGGCTATAAAATTAGGATATTTTCTCCCTGTCTTTTCATACGAGGAGGAACAGCCCGAATGTCCAGGACATGTCTATATTACCAGGTCTTGATTAGTATCACTATTCGGCTCACGCTTTTGCCAAAGGTAGAGCAAGATTGTGGAGCTCTACTCCACAATCTTGCTCTACCTTTGGCAAGAAGCAAGAAGATAGGGGTCCCTATCTCTAGGTCGTCAGTGATATAACACTGGCAACGTACTCGTAGCTATACTTAGTTTTGGCAACTCATCTTCAATATTATTAAACTTACCTCCCCGAATGTCAGCTTAATTAATATCCAATACCCAAAGACGACTTCTTGGCAGCTGTTGGGTAACTGTCGGATGTGCACAGTAAAAGCCCTCTCTCCCTTAAAAGGAAAAGTACTTTATTATTTTACTCATGAACCTTGTTGCTATAATTCCCAGAAATACTCTGTGACTTCAACAGACATATTGATTTTCATGTCTATTTATTGTATCATATTGTCACACCGTTCACCGGCGCGAGCCTAGGGGCCTATAAGAAACGGGATCGTCCAAAGTAGTTCATAATTAAAGTTTTTTTTTTATTGTCAGTGGGCTCACTCTTGATCTCAATCCAGCCCCGAGGCAGGGATGAGATCTACGGTGGAACAAGCTTGCCCAAAAGAAGCCTATTCACTCTCGCCTTGAAGAGATTCGGGTTGTCTGAACTCGGGAATGCAGACGCAGGCAGACGATTCCACTCCTTGGCTGTGCGCATCAGAAAAGATGATGAGAAGCGCTTAGTGCGTATTATATGGTATATTAACCAAATAGGGGTGATATCCCGCAGTGCGTCTGGACTCTCGATGGTAGAAAGGTGAAGGCGGGATGAGCTCATGTAGCTCTTGAGCACACTCCCCGAAGTACAGTCTGTAGAAGACGGACAGACAGGCGACACTTCGCCGGTGAACCAAACTGTGAAGCTTTGTCTCCACCAGTGAACCATACACCCAATTAATTCGTTTTTTCGGATGGGTGAACACATCGGGAGTAGAGACAACTGTTAAATCGTGGTGTCATTCAGTCCTAGTTTAGGCCCCAAACTAATCATAATAATAATATGTCCGTAGGTAGATACAGAGTAGGAATAATTCCTAACTTCGTCTAAAGCTACGAATTTTGTGCTTAGGGAGTACCTTATGTATGGTCCCCTTCGCACACTCTCCGCGCTCAACGCTCTCTTGGACGGCACACCTGACTGTGATGTGTTCGCGGATGAATGGAAGATGTTCGTGTCAGTATGTCTTGAGTTCTATGAGATGAATGTTTAATTTTATCTTTAGCTAATTTAATTGGGAAATGGCCGTTTTATGATTAATAAATATTCTGTAGTCTCCTCATTTCTCTATAAATCAAAATAGGAAAATCAATTGATTCCTTTCAGAGCTTTTGTTCATTCATAAGCAGACAATATTTATCATTCAAATAACGATTTAAACAACCAACCGATTCAAATCATCAACCTATCATCAGACCGATTCATTCATCGATAACAGGAAGCAGTTCATAACGACGGTCTTAAGGAATGATGAGATTGTGCCTCGTTCACATTGACAGTTCGATCACGTAGTAACCGACACTACTGCACTGTTAGCCAGCTAGCATTGACTTTGATTTTCATTGCTCATTTGCTATTAACATTCCTGTCTGTGCTAAGCAATAATGTAAGCAATGTATTTGCACACTGAAGTGGGACGTGCGCAATCAATGCATGGCTAATAAAGTTAATTGAACAAAGCTTCTTAAGATGTTTAATCACGGATGTTTGTGTGTCACCGTCTTGTTTTGATAGTATCTTGCAAGCGATTTCTTTTAGAATGGCTTGGAAAGTTGTGATTAATACAGTTTTATTACAAGCGTCATTCTCTTTTTTTCTAAATTATCTAGATATAGTTATGTAACAGACTTAAGTCTTTCATTGCATTCTAGAATTTTTCATTACTAGTCAACCTTACCTCGTTAAGGGAAAGGGACGAATAGAAAAATAGGATATAAGTATAAGTAGCTCTTGAGCATTCACTGTTATTGGATTTAGCACTTGTTTGGCCTTACGATGAAGAACTTACTTAAGTACAGATACGTATCTATATACCTTACCTCTCATAGAAGCAAGTACAGACGCCAGCACATCAAGCTACTACAATCTGTCAGATTTCTTTAATAGATTTTCGACTTTATTGCTATAGCATTAGGTTCAATGTTGATTGGGAAAATCTGACAGTTTCGGGTAGGTTGACCTGCTGGCGTCCGTACAAAGATGGTTGGTACTGGTCAAAGGAAATTCCGGGCATTCTATTGTCCCGTTTTAGGGAGAGTTTTAAACGCAATATAATATTACGTTTAAAATATAGCAAAAATATCTCCAATTACAACATATGTCGGGGTAGTCATCGAAGACCACAGGGTCATTAGAACAGGGTGTCAGGGTGATTAGGGGGATTATATTATAATGTTGTATGTATTTATAGTATATTTTTAAGTTATATTAATATTGTATTGTATGTGTTTGTATGGGCCTTGTTGCCTGAAATAAATGGATAAATAAATAAATAAGACGTTGGAGCCCAGGGTATTTAGGTATTATTACACCTAAGCAAGTAATTAACGATATCTCTGCGTTCGTCGGTTAACTTTATCCGTACCTTCGCTCGTGGGATCATTGCGCGTGCGACCTAACACAACAACTTTGAAAGGTTTCTGTTCATTATGCCTTCATGAGTAAACTCGCAAAGGTCAACAATTCGCAGCATTGTTCTAACAAGAGGCAGGCTAACACAAATAGGGGCTTGGATGGATACAAAAAGGGAAACAATTTTCTGTTCAAAGACCAAAATGTGGGGACAAGGTCATTTAATCAGCTGATACAAGCGAGATACACGGTAGACGGTAGCCCTCTGAGTCACGCATGCGTAGACAAAACGTCTCTCAGAATTTATAACCAAATATTATAGAGAAATGTAAAAGCGGGTGATGAATGTAACCGCAGAATTCTTCAACGCGGTCTCCGGAACCGGGTCAGTGGCTCGGAATTTCGCATGTCACGGACTGTGTTGTTGGCACATTTTTGCAAAGAAAATTGTATGTTTTCGTTGTTAAGTATCGGGGTGGTTGCCAGAAATAAAGCTGCAGTGCAGTAGTGAGCTTGCAGCGGCAGACTGCGGTGCTGGCTCACCATTCATTGTGATGTGATGGCGGGAGGTCGATACGTCGCCAGTGTCGCCGCGCCTTCTGTGCTGCGCGGTCGTAATCTGCCGCCGGTCCGCGCCGCTCGTCTGACGTCTATGAGCACTGCGCAACCGACTGATATCGACAGTGAAGCCTTTATTTATAAACAAATTGTAATTACCCGTGCTTTTAATTATTTTTAACGACAGTTTCATTCATCATCAAACTTATCGATACGCCAACTAAGAGTTATAGTGCAATTGAAGAAGATAACTTATTTATTTATGTTTTACGTGAAAGCGCACGTGACGACAGACTATATTACATAAATATTAAATAATATGGACACAAACTTATTTGCGACTGTATTGATCAGTAAGTACACGTGGTTATTGTATGCACCTGGCACACGATTATTTTGTGATTCACTTTACATTATAATTTATTACCTTGAATGTTTTGAATAGCAGTCGACAAATTAGCGAACAATCGTTCTCATAAAGATAAGGAACATCGTCAAAAAGATTATTAACGCAACTTAAAATAGATAATAAATGTTTGAAACAAATGAAAGGTGAAAATTACATCATTAGAATAGAATAGAAAACTTTTATTTCAGACAGGAGTCCATATGGTCAAACATGGGAGCCATGGGATCATTATACTTGTATTGAGACGTACTGAAACGACAATTGAGAATTAATTCCCGATGACAGCGGCTATGTAGGAGCACGCATTCAAGCGCCCACGGATCCACTGCCGCAGTTCAATCATGGTGACTGACACACTCGTAAATCAAATTAAGAAGCCACATAACAATGATGATATATAAATTCTAAGACAATAGTAACTTTTCAGTTTTACGAGCAGATATTGCAGCAACAAAACATTAATAAGTATTACGATAACGAATGTGTGCGATGAGAACCGGTTCTACAATAAGGTACTTAAAAACAAACCAAATAAAGTATGCAATGTATAGATCGTGTTTAAATATTACAACAATCGCATCAATGAAGCAATTCCAACCGTAATATAATTTGATGTAACTGGCGGAAAATTCGGTGATCCAATCGCAACAATCAATTTAAAGCATCTAAATATTGATACAAATTCTGAAATAAATGATCAGTCATTTTTATAAATTTCCCTTTTATAGATTCGAACAAAAAACGTTTGACTTTGCCCGACAAATAAAACCAACATGAACGGCATGTATGCAGGTAATGTTATATGCTATGCTATGAACGATCACTTCGCGTGACGAGCTTTTAAAAAGCTATCAGTGCTTACATTATACCCTGTTTTGTACTGACTAAAATAACTTAACGGGGGAAATTATATCATGATTCAGGAATCGACCTTTTTCCTATTGTCACAATTTTGTCACCAAGTCATCTGTATTTTTAGGCTCCAATTTCTACGAAGCCATTAAATTCATGACATGTATTGTAGTTTAAGATTCTTTTTCAATTTCCAATATAAACAATATTTTAGAATAAGTAAACAACACGATAGATTGGTCCATTATTTTTTGCCCATCAATTCAATCAACAAAGCTTTGGGTAAAACATTGATTTCTTTGGTCCGCAGTACTCTATTCATCTTTGGCAAGAATATATAATATCTTTCCTCTATTTAACTGATATTAATGATGAAAAGATGTTGAGTAAAAAGACGTCTGTATTGATTTCATAAATTCCGCCTCTGGCGAATTCACTTTTTGCGTAGAGGATGTAGGAATTTGAATAATTTTGAACGAATATGACACACAATATTTGGTCGAGGTCAACCTGTATCTTCAAATAGCAGGTAGGCACTAAGTTGCTCACCTTTCAGAATGTACTGGAAAATATAGGAGGTATGCAAAGTTGCGTCCATTATTTATAGTCAAAACCAATCATTCGTCTAAAGGATATAAAAAAGTTAGAGCTTAGACATCGAAAAAAATATGTCAAGGTTCATCATCAGATAGTTTAGATTGTTGTCTATTCGGTATACTATTTACTTTTTATTAAGAATACAGCAAATATGGCATATATTTATTACACAAGCTGAGTAAGTGAAAAAGCTGCTTATAAAAACTTAGTAGTTTTATTTTGTATCGGTTCAAATGCAATATTATATAAGATGGTGATTATAACATTGAGATTTAGAATAAAATTCCTATAAGCGTTTCGTAAGAGCTGTTTGGCTCAGAATTTTGGAATAAATTATCGGAACCGGTAGCTTTTGTCAAGTTATTCTCGTGACCCTCCTCATTATGAATGCGTACAGCCATTTCTTGTGAAGCTTCGGATATAATAATATCTACGTCCCTCAGTACTTCAATTACAATATTATAAAGTTAATTATGCTAAGCCTTGCGTTCTAAAGTGGTATTATACTAATTCTATCAAAACTTTCCATCTTTAGGAGATATATGGAAAGTTGGCTATGGGTAGTAAATAATATAATTATAATAGGCGACAACAAAGCGTATTGTTCTTGCACAATGGATTTTGGGTTTTAATATTCCTAATGTAATTAATTAATGTATGTGTATGTTTAACATTAACCTCTTGTATACTTTAGCGATATTCAAATATCTATGTATATCTGCCCTCTTCTTCTATATTCTTATGCAAGAGTCTAATCACATTGGTGCATGTTAAATACATCATCAATCATTGTTTCATTGTATTTATCAAAACATGCATAATAGCGTAATTTATATAATGTGCTAATATTTTGCTACGTTATTACAATAAATCTATTATAATTTATTCTTTCTTATCACCATCATCATTTTTTGCATGTTTTGTTTTCTAAAGATGCTGTTGATGAGTTTTGTTGTGAGTTTGAGTGCTTGAAGTAAATGCGGAACTATTACACATTCGATTTTATAGGTACCTATATCTTTATGTTTCTTTTAATTTATCTCTATCTTAACAAAAATATACAGTTTTAGGAGATCTATTCTCCTAAAACTGTATATTTTTGTTAAGATAGAGATAAATTCGTGTTTCCGTAATTTATCCTTATCAACAAGCGTAAGTATCTGTGTCTGTATGTTTATCATGTTTAGATTTTATAAGATGCTGAAATGTTAACGTTAGAAATAGTATACCTATATATTTCGCAATATTTATAGATCATTTCACTTTCTGATCAGATTCTGTTCGCTAATTAGAAAAAAAATACAATCCATATTTTTTTCTAAATGAATCATTACCAATTACACTCTTATCGTCTCGTCGTCATTAGCAACACAATAATTCGAGAGATTTTTAAACACAGAAATCGCACAAATTTAATAACACCGTAAATAGAATAGTGCTGAAACAAAGCTTGGTTCAGAAAGTTTTTTTTTTGTGAACAATGTTTTCTGCCAGTTTCAAAACTGAGCAATTGACAAAAAAAAATACTCACGATACTAAGACCTCGTAGCCGTTTTACTATGAGCCAGTACCAAAGTACTACTGGAACGAACTACGAACTGTTACAGATAGTTATCTCTTCCATCTCCATCAATTGTCCGATACAGATTGAGTGATCGATTCCCAGCCTATGTATCATACTGGCCGACCGTAGGTATCTATGTACAGTTATAATAATATAGGCCACTACTGCTTTGTGGTATTCTCACGATTTTTTCATTAGTGTATATTGATTTCTTCTCTGCCAATAATAGGCTTTAGTGTAAAAACTGAAGATACATGTCAAACCCACGTAAAAACGTGAGACAAAAGAATGTTCCAAGTTTCACCATGGTAATAAACACCTTTGATTTTCATAACAAAGAGTTATTGTTCTTTTCCATTATATCGCCATTTTTTTAAATTATACTTGCATACTATTTCCTAGTTTGCATAAACAACATATATGATTGATGGATGCTTGGAATGGTTAATAATATTTTTCTTAAAGAACATCGGGTTCGGTCTAAGAAAAATGTCAAATCCAGGTCAAATAACAATAATCAACTTTTTTTTTTTTTTTTTTGTATTTATTTATTTATCCCACAAAGTACAATTACAGTAAAATAGGTGTTACAAAAATATTTTAGGTACTAGGACTTGTGGGAGGCAGGAATCCAAACTAGGATACCCTGTGCTATGGACTCCTGGCCCCCCTCGCCGAGACTGGAATTTTCACAAATAATTGCACGTAAGACATGTGACAAAGAAAACAAAAAATAAAAAAAACAATAATAACAAAAGAAAAGGTACTAATAAATCAAAAGGAAAATAAAAATGCGTGTGTGTGTTTGTTAGCGTGTGAAGTGTGAAGTGGAAAGTGACGTGTGTTGCTGTTGTATGTATGTGTGTGTGTGTGTGTGAGAGTAAGATGGTGTAAGGGTGGATGTGTATACGAACGTGTTCGTGAAGGGATGGCTGTATGTATTTTATGAAAACGCTAGACTAGGATAAGATTGTGAGTAGTTTTTCAGTTTCTTCATAATTAAGTTCTAAAAGCCACTGTGTAAGCTTCTTTTTACATTCTATCTTAGACAAATTAACAATTAATAATAATAATAATAATATCCCTGGACATTTCACACAGCGCCATCTAGTCCCAAGCTAAGCAACCTAATGCTTGTGTTATGGTAACAAGATGGCTGATAAACTACTTATATACATTTTTTTTTTTTGTAAATACATACATATTATAGATAGAAAAACACCCAGACTCAGAACAAATACATGTAGGACTTACAAATTATTTGTTCTGTGCGGGAATCGAACCCGCGACACGCAGCGCAGCAGTCCGATCGCTCAGCCACTGCGCTAACCGTGTTGTCAAAAATTGCAAGAATTTTGTTAATTTTATTATATAATCTGCTTGCTCTGAAATTGAAGAAATTCTGGGCAAAAGATGTTTTTACCGGATTAGTTTCACAGACTTCATAAAATCGCCTAGTATTAACCTTCTGCTTAGCTGTAGGAACGTCTATAGAGGAATGTTTTTTTATTACTGTTAAAAGTATATAAAGCTGTCTGACTGTTAACACATTTGCTTCGTTATAGAGTGTAGTTGTAGCGTATAAACGTGGTTTGAAGAGAGCAACTTTTAGGAGAAGACGTTGAGCTCTTTCAACGTTTAGGATATTCGTTTTATACGAGCCGCCCCATGTGGTAATAGCATACGATAAGATTGATTGGCAAAGGGATTCGTACACAGTTTTAACCAGTTTCCAACTTGCTACATGCCTGAGATTTTTAAATATATGAACGAATTTTCTTGTTTTCTGGACCAGATGTGAAATGTGATGTTTGAAAGATAGGTTTTTATCGATTATTATGCCTAAGTATTTTATTGATTCTGTTTTAGTTATCATTGGGCACATGGTACAGTTTGCGGTTGGGGTATTACATGTGTGTGCATAGATATTGAAATTATTTGTATGCGCTGCTAAATTATGTATTGTGAACTCTATATATTTAGTTTTGGTGGCATTTAAGGTCAGTTTGTTGAGAGCAAGCCAATGAGTTACAATATTGAAACCTTCTTGGGCCGCTACAAAAGTTTCGTTCCATGAGTTACCATAAAACATTAAGGTAGTGTCGTCGGCATAAGACATTACATGACAGTTTCTAATATTAAGCTGGCAAAGATCATTTATATAGCAAAGGAAGAGGAGGGGACCTAAGATGCTGCCTTGTGGGATTCCAATATTTATCGGTCTTTCTTCACTCAATGTATTGTCTATCCGAACTGACTGAGATCGATCTTGTAAATAGTTCTGGAATAGTTTTAATTGCGCGTTTCTTATTCCCATATGTTCTAGTTTGGATATTAGTATATGTGGGCACACAGTATCAAAAGCTTTCTGAAGGTCAAGAAAGATAGTCAGGCATTTTTTTCTATTATCTAATTTACTTACAATATGTTCAGTGAATGTATGAATACAGTCAGTTGTAGATTTACCTTTTCTGAAACCATATTGGTTAGGTGATAAGATGTTTTTATCTTCTAAGAATTTCACAAGTCTGTTATTTATAATCCTTTCAAATACTTTCGAAATAGAGGTGAGCAATGAAATTGGCCGATAATTTGCCACTTCCTCCTTGCTACCGCACTTAAAAATAGGGATAACAATTGATTTTTTAAGGGATTCTGGAAAAATGCCTTCTGCTAAACATCTATTCAGGACATAAGTGAGGGGAGGGACTATATAGTTTTTTAAATTCTTAAGGACCGTTGACGTTATATTGTCCCACCCTGCTCTGCAACTGTCTGCCCAAAAATTTCCTCGAACTCCTCCCGAGTACAGTTACCTATCTGTTGGGATAATTTGATATGTTTCATTGTTCTTTGATACATACATACAAACACACTCAAACATACAAACAGGCCTCCTCTCTGTGAGAGGGAGTGGCCCGTAATCCACCACGCGGGCCCAGTGCGGGTTGGTAGATGTCACATCTCATGTTTTCTCTGATAATTCTGCATTAAATAAAATGTTACATATTATTCACCTACATTTAAAAAAAACCCAGTGAACTGTTATCGCTTTTTGTAAACTCATTAACGTTACGAGAGATTACTCGTTTTGGTTGAGCTCATTAGTGTCATTCATTAGCAATGTCGTCATATTTTTAGCGTTCGTCATTAGAAATGTTAAGAAAATGAGTAATAAAGTAATAATTAGTAATAATTAGAGTTATATTTTCGTTGAACAGGGAATTTAATTTGATCCACAAAACTAAAATGGCATGATATTGTTGCCTAACATGTGTCATTTAAAGGCCGTTCAACATCTTAAAAGATGTACCTATACTTCTTAACGGGTTATTGATAATAATCAGGATTGTGTCAACCTATACCAAGGAGAATAGCAACATCCTCCTCCTGCTCGCTCCTGTAACGTGCACTTACCAGGGCCCGTAGACATTCATGATGACATTCATTTGCGGAACTCAGGAACAGCATCACGTTTGCACTTATTATTGGAATCATGTATGCATCATTCAGCTGCATCCGGTTAGACTGGAAGCCGACCCCAACATAGCTGGGAAAAGGCTAGGCAGATGATGATGATCTATGCATCTCCAACTGATCAGATTTACCTAGCTTTGGCCAACAGTAGACCAACCTCGCGAAAATATCGATTTGGCGATATTATTTGGCCCCAAATGGTTAGGTTAGCAGCCAGTGTATTACAATATAGACTTCAATTGCAATTAAGATCCCAGGGCAATGAGTATAAGTACTTACTGAAAAACCGATTTTGTCGAAAGATCTTTTTAAAAGTTTGATTTAAATAGATGACCACGGATGAGACGGACGGAAACACGTTAGACATGAGATCTACAATCAAGATTATTTGAAAAATAAAGTCAGTGACGAAAATGACAATATTCACGACAATTGAGGTTTGCACGATTATGTTTACACAACAGACAGAAAACATTAGATCGTGGGAAACACTTGCTCTAGCACTCATAGTTTACAGAAGGTGTGGCGAAAACCATAACAATGTAGATAGGCAGGATTGCGCAAATCAACAATGACATATACCCGCCGACCTAAGTCCCATTTACACGCTGCAAGGTTCATGCTTGTGGCATACAATAAAGTTGAAGCAACAAATGATCTTGCATCGTCTAAATACTGTTTAAATGATGCGACTTTTGTTGTTGCTTCATGGCACTTATGGCATGAGACAGGCAAAATGGTGTGTTTAAAAACTAATACAAATTAATGTGAAGTGCCTACAGAGACGCCTCGCCGTGCACCGTGTGCTAAGTTCCCACTAAGTAATTTGATGTAACAAAATACTATGACGTATAAATTATTAGGAATAATAAGTTAGTATCATGGAAGCTCACTATTTCCGAACCAAAACCAAATAATGAACGATAAAAACGCGCTTTTAAATATAGTTAGTCGTGGTTCGATTAGTTTGATACGACCGAAATATTTGTATTGTCTACTGCTATTCCGGGTCGAATGTTTGTTTGAGCAGTGGCTGCCAAAGATCATGCATGATCTTCTACCAACCCAGTAACATTACAATGTTGAACTCCAAGTACCCCAAAGACAAAGACAATGTAGCCCTATTGAGCAACAATGGCTACATTGACTAGGCTACCATTTTAGAAGGTGCGCACACCAGAATCAAAAAGTTTTTTCTGTCGTGAAGAATAATTTCGTGAGGAAATCGGTCAATGTCCTAGAGCCAAAAATTCGAAGACATGTGACATCTACTTGTACCAACCCGCATTAGGCCCAAGTGGTGGATTACGACACACTCCTCACCGAAAGGAGGCCTGTGTCCCGCCAGTAGGAATATTATAGGCTGATTATGATGCCGTATAGACAGCACTAACCGGCCGGCAATAGCATAAGACAAAATGGTCTGGAAAAGGGAGAGGGTGCAGGGCAAACGTCTCTCTGTAGTGAGGAAACACTGGCTCAAATAATATTTAAAGGACAATGCCCATGGATGTATGGAATCCCGTACCATGCTGCATCAAAGTTAAACTTTGGTTTTTAATAACCACACTTATCATATTAACTCCTACAAAAGTTATTTTTGTAAACAAAACCCGGGTATCGGAGATTTTCAAAACTTTGAAATAACCTGAATACTTGGTACTTTATTTTGTTTGAAATACATAAGCGAACGACCATTATTGCTCTAAATAAAATGATAATCGTTTAAGTAAAAATTCTATTCTATTATATTTCAGTTATTTTTAATTAATGTAGAATCGGAAAAGTATAATTTTTTTACATGTTTTTTGAGACGTGATCATGACACTTTTAAGATTCAAGGTTATATTAATCATAATTATTTGAAATGGAACGTCATGTAAAGGGATACAATATCAACACTTTTTTACTTTAAATTAAATTCCTTGTTCAAAAATTAAATCCCTGACGCGTAATGTCGTAATAAATTATAAAAATGAACTATAATATTTTGATCCTGATGCATGAGACTTTTTGGTACGACTTTTGGTCATTCTCCTTTATTTATTTCACCAAAAATAATACAACGAGTTACACATACTTATAGGCATATATACACAATCTCTTGCCCAGCAGTGGGAGAATATAAATTAAGTAAAAAAAAAGGATAGATTAATAAATATTAGCTCAAAAGACATGGAAAAAGATGCACCAATGATCTTATCTATTGTTACAGCATTATTTAGCAGTTTAACTTAGCGTTGTTACTTCGTCTACCATCTTTTCCTTTACTTAATCAACGATTGAGATTCATTAAATCCTGGTTTTTTTTGGGTTACAGAAAACTCACCATGCGCGTACCTGAATTTTGAAGTATACGTTCATATGCGTTTATACTGCTTATCTCCACATCATAAAAATAAAAACACGGTTTCAATTAGCAGTAAAATACTGCAAAAAATATCACCGTTTCCAATTAATACAAGGTTTAGTCAATGACTGCTTCTTACTATTCGTAGAACATGATTAGCATGTATGAAATAACCCTATATCAAATGTCATAAATAAACCCACTTAACGGTAATATGATCAGCTAAATTGCGATAAGAAACCATGATTCAGATTCCATTTGATGCACTTAACTCATCAAATATGTCCAGCGTAATTTAGAGACTCAAGGAAACTACTAAGTATTTAGATGACCCTGTAATTTCCGATCGGAACGTGCAATTTGTAATTTCTTGAAATACTGAATAGTAAAGTTCTGCTGCAATTGTCTATAGAACTAATGATGGTTATTTACCGTGGCTTTATGTGGCAGACATTAATATGTGGCTTAGTAATAATTAGCTTTAGCTGGTCCTTGAAAACTGTCAGAATAAGTGCTCATACACGCGTCGACAACAGAGGCAACTGCATCCGTCAACACGCGTCTACAGCAGCCGTCGACACCCTTCGACGCGTCGCCTGCTACCGTCGAAAACATATCACTCGTGTATTTGAGTACGGTGCTCAAATACACGAGCTGCGGCCGTCGACAACATGCCGCTCGGGCGGCATGTTGTCGACGGCTGCAGTTGCTTCTGTCGTCGACGCATGTTGCTCGTGTTTGAGCACACTATCCCATTCTTATAGCCAATCAAATTGTTTTTAAGTTTTCTCCAAAAATTTCTGTATAAAATTTTCTTGGAAATCTCCTCCCAAATTCGATCAATTCAATACAATTTATAAAGTCACTCATGTGAGACATACATGTGGCGCCGTGCCGCACTGTTTATTTTATTTCCCTTTCAGTTTAACACATACACGTGACAACACATAATATACACGATGAACACATATTATGTTACTTCACTAACCACAAGGTGCGGTAACAACAATGACCGAAATGCGGTAAGAGACTGAGATGACACCAAACTGGTAATCTTAGCTCATCGTCACACCTCGCGAGACTTCGTAATACTTCGGCTTTGTACCGCTCCCTTTAGAAAGTAGACTCAGAATTTGGACTGCAGTGACTTCGTACTTCTTTTACATCATCATGTGCAGTTTTGGTGAACATTTAGCTAAGTTTTGCAAACACTCCCTTTGCTTATTGCGACTTCTTTGTTTCCTGTGCTTATCTTTTTCATAAAAACCCATGGTATTTACTTTTATTCGATCTAAAGTTGATATTCGATTTAGCCAGATTGATCAAATGGAAAGCCGAACCTAACCTAACGAGCTCTTGAGGAAAGACCTCAATAGTTAAAGTTTACTAGATACTGGGCCCACCACCAATGAGCGTGAGTGCCTGCAGTTTCAAACTTTGCGGACGTAATTATAATTTCTCAACCGCTTCCAGCACAATTTTTAAAAGCGTAAACTTTAGAAGCTAGTAAGAATTTACCTAATTTACTCGCATACAAAAAGCTTTATTGTTCGTGCCAAAGTCAGAAAATAAACGAGCTCATGAATCATAAGTCCAGAAATAATTTTGAAAATAGGCAACCTAAAAATATTAAAACGGATGAAGAAGACCTAACGTTTTCCTGTTTGGTTTATGAACCAATGATGCGAAAATATTCTAGTATATTTTAAAGTAGGAGTCGTACAATGCAGGGAATTCCGTATTTACTAGGTTAGGTGCCGAATTATCTTATCCCGTTGAAACTCTGTACCTTGTTTATTTAAGTTATTCTTCCGAAGATCGAACCGTTTGTTGCCACATAGCTGTGCAGTCCTTAGGGAAGGCCCATGCTTCGGAGTAGGAGACACTACAGTGACAAGACATAACACTTTCACACATTTTGTGGAATTTTTGTATAAAATATTCGACATATAATTCCTGACATAGGTGTTAACATAATCTTGTCACTTGTTTGCTAGGTCAACTGGATTTTATCTCGTGTGCGTTCAATTCCAAAAGTGTTTGTAATTATATATCGACATACTACACGACATACGCGCTCTTAAAAATAGATCCAGGCCGTGTAGTTTTGAACCGCCACTGTCTGGATTCACATATAGTTGCAATATTTCCATAGTATCAGTCTGAAAATTTAGAAAAAGATTTAATTATTTAAAGACCAATTGGTGTATATTCTCCTAAACGTCAATCTATATAATCAACACTTTCAAATTCACTTTATTATAGCACGTTTTGCTATCGACTGCGCAAACGAAAACTGGAAATCAACAATTGGCAAACTTAAAGCTTTCGAAAAATACCTTACTATGACGTTCTGTGTCAGGGGTACTGATGACTTCATTTACAATAAACACAGTTAACAATATACTGTAAATGTTTTACGACAAAGTTAATGATTTAGTATAAATTAGGCGTAAGAGATACAAAGCGTGTCTCCTGTCACGTGGGCACCCTACAAACAGAAACCTTGGACTCTTGCCAAACTATGTTCCCCTAGTTACAATCGTCAGTGTCATTGACAATTTAATAATCATAGGTTTCCCCGCTAGAATATACAACATAATTGACCGTTATGTGGTTTTCCACAGCTTTGTTAAACGCTATCGTTGAAACTTTTAATTTAATAATAAGTTGCCTGTTTATATTATTTTTCATCTTTGGAGAATGCACCCGGCCTGTGACGTCATTTTTAGGGTTCCGTAGCCAAATGGCAAAAAACGAAGCCCTTATGGATTCGTCATGTCTGTCTGTCTGTCCGTCCGTATGTCACAGCCACTTTTTTCCGAAACTATAAGAGCTATACTTTGGTAAGTAGATGTATTCTGTGAACCGCATTAAGATTTTCACACAAAAATAGAAAAAAAAAAAACAATAAATTTTGGGGGTTCCCCATACTTATTACTGAAACACAAATTTTTTTTTTCATCAAACCCATACGTGTGGGATATCTATGGATAGGTCTTCAAAAATGATATTGAGGTTTCTAATATCATTTTTTTCTAAACTTAACACACACATTTTACCACTTTGGAAGGGTCTCTCGCGCAAACTGTTCAGTAACTTCTAAAATAAGAGAATGAGTACCTAAACTAAAAAAAATATATTATGTACAGTCAAGAGTCATTAATTGATTACCAGCTTAAGGACTGTATTGCTGTGAACGCGCGGTAACGTCCGTACCTACGTCTGTGTGTAGTGATGTATCAACACAGAACGCACATCTCAGAATTCGCACACTGGCTGGCGTCGAACGAAACAAAAAACATACCGTCGCTTTTGCACATAGGCTACGTAATTACGCATGACTTTGGTTGGTTCATACCATTGCTAAAATTGAAGTCATTTCATCAAGTACCGATAGCTAGTAGTCTTACGTATTAGATTGTCGAACGCATAGGTCTGGGTTCCAATCTCGAGATGGGACTTTTAATTTTTCTTTTCCAACAATAATCTTTATCGGTTTTTTTTTATTATTCGATAGATTAATAAACGATAATAATAAGTTATTATATTGTTATTATTATATTGTTATTGTAATATGGGGTTAAAAATAAAAATGTTTTATAAGTAAGTAATTTCAAATTGTTTATTCGTTATAATTTTATAAACTAGAAATAAATAAACGTCTAGTTAAAACAGTTTATTTTCTCATAAAGAACAATTTATTGAAGTTAAGCAGGTAATAGCGGTTGACCGTAATTATGCGTTTTGTAAATTTAATATGAACAAAGATTCAATTTAATATAATAATATTGTCCTTTAATTACCACTGTGTGGGTAGATTTGCTGGTTGTAGTTTGTTAGAGTACTTTAACAAACTACAACTAGCAAATCTACCCACGTAAATAAAAAAAGTGCGGACTCCTTGTCACAATACAATTAAATTACTCAGTAGTAGTAGCCTACATAAGTTGCCTATCTCAAATGTCAAAGTTAACAAATCGTATTTATTAGGACTTATTGCGGTTATAGCTTAAGTATTCATTTTCATTATGAAAAGAAGATTGAAGCTAAACCTCAAAATAATCCTTATTACGGATATCACAATATAATTTTAGTATTGCTATAATCAACTTATAGTTTAATACTTCGTATAACCCCCATTATTAGCAATGCAATCAAATAAACGCTGGCGCATTGACCCTACAATATTACTACATTATGTCTGTTCCTCTTATATTTTCCCAGATTTCTAGGCAATGCAGCTTCAATTGCTCATCAGTCCTCTCATTCCTTGCGTCCCATCGCTGTGTGATTAAACCCCATAGATTTTCTATGGGGTTGAGGTCAGGAGGTCGTGCCGGCCATGGAATTACTTCTCTAAAATAAAAAAAAGGAGTACTGTTAGGCTACTAAGCAAAATACTAATATTACCTACGATTTAGAAACAAAATTATAATGACAAGAGATGTTACATATATTTATAGAATTAATATAGTTATATTAATCCATCATTCAATAATCTAGGTAAATAAATTTAGTTCGGAATTATATTTTCTTCTATTTAGACTTTATAAAACGTTTTAAAAAAATAAGGATCAGCAGTTCTACTTTAATAAGATAAATTGTTTAATAAAATAATTTAATCATTACACTTACACTCAGTCCGGTTTCATCAGATATTTGTGTTATATTAAGTCCAATTTTACGCAGCGCAATAATATTCGCTTTAATTTCAATGTTCAAATTTGCTTGCATTTTATAAGGAACTACAACACCGCTAATATTTAGATATAGAACACACGTCGCTAACCCACAATGAACAACGTTCTATTTAGTCGCGGTTGAATGACTCTTTAAGTTAACTGCATTCATCTACCTTATAATTTATTTATTTTGATATCTGTGGGTATAATCCTAAAATTTTACGAATAAGTGAACTGTAGTCAATACCGTGATTAAGTATTCAAAGTAATTGCAAACGAATGCGAGAATGTGTGTGTTGAGTGTGTGTGTGTATACTATAAAGTATAGGAATTACTCATTAGAAGAAGGTCGTAAGTTAAACAGAAGTGTCAATCTATTGCTTCGTGAAACTGGCGCGCTGCTTTGGACCGCTACTGTACATTACCATGTAAACTTCCACCGAAAATTGGTTTGAACGAGATCTAGTAAGTAGTTTTTTTTTAATACGTCATAAATCGTAAACCGCAATTTACCTTTCATTCAATCAACTCATGATTGATTTTTATAGATAATGGTACAGAACCCTTCGTGCGCGAGTCCGACTCGCAATTGGCCGGTTTTTTTTCTATGTAGTTTTCTTTTGCATCATTAAACTTTTTGTTTCCTTCTCCTTGTTAGCAGGTACTTCGATTCTAATGTAGTTGTGTATTTTTATATCAGCCTTGATAGGTTGATGACCTACTCCTCAGATATTTCTGTCTCCATCTTTTTATCTCGTCACAATATTTTCAAAACCAATCTTATCAACAGATGAGATATTTTACCTGCTATCTCGGTCACATGTAGAGTTAGTATCTTAAAGTATGTTTCTAAAAATGACACTGGTTATTTGGAATTTCCCTATACTACGTCAATTAGAGTATTTATTTGCATATGAAATTTAAATAAACTAATCAAGAGAGTTGTAAAAAAAATACAATCAAATATTTATCAAAAATGTAATAGATACTATTACAAACATGAATCAAGTTTGTTTGATTCATGTTTGTAATAGTATCTATTACATTTTGTGGACAGTCATGGAGAAACGATTTAATTATTTTTAACATTTATCGTCATTGTATTTATTTATTATTTATGTGCACACAGTAAAATAGATACAGATACGAAATATCAGTATTGAGTACAAAGGTACTGCTTATTTCTTAAGACATTTCTTCCAGCAGACCTGCAAAAGGAGAAATGAAAAAGAAATGTAGACAATAGTGTGAGAGAACAAGAAGAGAAGAATTTAAAAGGATATAGAAGTAGGTTAATGACGAAAACTAACATCCATCGATCAAGCGATATGCTGTGTGTCTTTAGGTCAGGTCTATCAAACCAGTAAATACTAGTACAAGATAACCATAACACATTCTCAGCTAAGGAAGTTGGTATAGCAATCTTATCAGCTCCATCCACCTTTCCAACCTTTGCTCCAGAGGAGATAACTCCGCTATTTCAACTAAAACATCTTCCGTCTCCATAATAACATTGCTATTTGAGAAATAAACTTTCTGCAATACTAACATCTTAAAATTGAATTACGAGTACTTACACTTCTTATGTGTTCTCTGTACAATAAAAATGTTCGTAGTCACCCTCGTATTCTTTTATTATGGATGTAATATACTCCTAAGACGATGCCTGCGGCTTTATTGCGTTATTCAGCTAA
This sequence comes from Apamea sordens, assembly GCA_945859715.1. Classification (NCBI taxonomy): domain Eukaryota; kingdom Metazoa; phylum Arthropoda; class Insecta; order Lepidoptera; family Noctuidae; genus Apamea; species Apamea sordens. The sequence goes on from OX244002.1 coordinate 9,457,334, forward strand.
TTTGCCATCATAATGTAATGATCAGTATCTGGAAGATGGAGCGGCGAACCAATTCGATTAAGTCCAACGAGTTTTACTGAGTCAACGAATAATTGAATCGATTTATTCGATGGAAACTTTATAACTACATGGTACATTGGCGATTATATTTCAAAAGCATTCATAGTTGATAGACATGGTACTATTTTCAGAATCTGAGTACTTACAGTGGCCTCAAAAAGTTAGTTGACATTTTTCCACTTCAGCTGTGATGCCACATTTTGATTTAAAATTAAAAATTATAATAACTCTGGGATTACTTGATTATTTTTTATGATACTTAAATTAAAAAAAAAAAACAATAATTTGGATCACTAGAATTTTAAATCATATTAAGGTGTGTCACAGTAGAAGAGGAAAAATTTCAACTAACTTTTGGAGGCCACTGTAAGTACTGAGATTCAGAAAATAGTATAGTGTATGTAGGTGCTTTTTATTATAGTTTGACTGATGTTTGTAGAAGGAACCGTGAGGTTTTAGTCGGTCGAAATCCGACATAACCCTTCGTTCTCCCCAGACGGAGGGTATCCAATTATAAAAAAGAAAATACGTTTATTTGTGGTGAACATGACGCAAAGAAAGAACACAAACATAAAAAAGTACTAATAGTTAATAATAAAACAGTAATGATTCATATAAGTAGTTCGCGCGAGAATTGGTCGATTAGTACGTTTAATTTAAATTCCTTGGTTAGTTTAATGAGGTTGGTGCTTTAACCTAAACTAATATTATAAAGAGAAAGTATTTGATTTTTTTGTATGATCTTTGCGCTGTCACGCTAAAACGGCTGAACAGATTTGGATGGAATTTGGCACATGGGTAGACCATAACCTGGATTAGAACATAGGATACTTTTTATTCCGATATTATTACGGTATCGAGACTTATGCCGGTGAAACCGCGGGGCGCAGCTATTTGTTTATAAAACCATAAACAGCTATATTATTATATCACAATAATTACGTATCGTATGCAAAGCTTAAGAATGTTTAAATAACGGTTATAGTAGGTTCAAATACTTCATCATAATTAGGCAAAAAAATAATTAGAGGTAGGTAATCCTATTTAGTTTTTACTGTGAGTGTACGCGCACGGTGGTACTTACATTCACCAAAGAGGTACAAATAGATGGAGGCGGCATCTCAATTATTGTTCTGTAAGATCACAAGTCACACTCTGCCTTATAAAATTGGTGTGATAATTGCTTTGTTTTTCTACCTCTATGTAACTAGAACGTGCCTCGACGTGTGAGATCAGTTTAATTGCGCTTTGCCCTAAAGCGCTTTGTGTTAAAATGCTAATCATAATGACATGTTATGAGGTGTGATAATTATGTTGTATTGTACTCGTATTCGTTAGACTAGTCACTTCCGTGTGTATTAAAGAATATGATCTTTGGTTAATCATTCTGGACAAGACATGGTCTGATTGGGCCTCAGGGTAAGAAAGTTTGTACCAAGAGGCTCTATCACGGATGATGTTACTTTTGACCTGAGAGGCAATTCTCGTAATTTCAAGAACGTTCACAGTCTGATCTCAGTCTCAATCTGTCAAAAATACCTCTAACTTACCTACATTTTGACAAGTTTTTGACATTTGTTTGTCGCCGAGATGAGACTGCGACTAGATTTTGAACGTTTTAAATTACGAGAATTGGCCTTCAGATGTGCTTCTCATAAATTCCAATGTTAAAAAGAAAAACTATCTTCTTCTCAGTTTGTCGATGGCAATCTAAATGGACTCGACCCAGAATTCGGGTACGTGTTTAGCGCCACGTCACTAGCGTCTATCAGATCCTGTAATGTGCAGACGACAGGACACGTAGGACATGACATTAAGTGTCCGTGTCCCGTCGTTTGTGGCACAGCACCACTTTTGCAGTCCAAGACGGATTTGTCTATAAAGCTCTATCTGAACAGGTTTTCCTTGCTGCAGCCAACCTCGGTCCGGACTCTGTTTAAAGGCTTCCAGGTTACCAGGTGTCCATCAGCAAATTATAGAATATAAATTATTAATACTCGTGATTAACACGAGTATTAATAATTTATATTCTATAATTTTTGATCAATAGAATACTGTGGATCAAAGAAATTAACAGTTTACCCAAAGTTTTGTTTAAAAGAAAAGGCAAAAAATTGGGACCAATTTATCACATAGTTTGCTTATTTTAAAATTTTGTTTAAAATACTATTCATCGTTGTTCGTCTTCGTTTCATTCAAGTTTTTTAAAGCTCGTACAATAATCAGCCCTTAAAGGGCTGATTTTCCAACGCCAGATAATTTTATCCAAAGAATCATTTTGAATTTTTGTTAGTTCTTCCATACAAAATCGGTCAGGCGTCAATTTTATTCCACGGATAAAAATTATCAGGATTGAAAAATCTGTGCTTTTTTTTTTCTTTTTAAGGTAATTATTTATTTACTTAGACATATATACATAATTTAAAAAGCTAGCAGTCTTAAAATAATAATAATAATATGTAGAACTACATATATAAAAAAGGAAAATAATCAAAAGGCATCAAAGATTTCGTCCGCATAGCTGTCAATAGGAAACGTGCCCAATAGCATATCAAATAACATGTGTTTATATGTATGTATAGAAAAGTTATAATAATAATAATATCCCTGGACATTTCACACAGCGCCATCTAGTCCCAAGCTAAGCAACCTAATGCTTGTGTTATGGTAACAAGATGGCTGATAAACTACTTATATACATTTTTTTTTTTTTTTTGTAAATACGTACATATTATAGACTAGCTTCTGCCCGCGGCTTCGCCCGCGTGGATGTCGGAAATTATCCCACGGGAACGTGCTAACAGGATAAAATTTATGTGCTTCCCCAGAATGCCATCTATCTCGCGGGCCCTTTGTGGTTAATTACAGTAGAAAACCAATTGTGTCTCATTAGTGGTGATTAAGAGGGTACCTATATGATATCTTTACCTAAGTACCTACCTAATTAAAAAAAAAACTCAATAACAGAAAATTAAATACCTACCTAAATAAACCTATTTCTGATGATAACTAATCTAAACTCAATAAATAAGCAAAATCCCTAAAAACTAATAATATCTATACGAATGACTAATCCTACCTAACAGTATTATAAAATAACCTACGGTCACTACGTACACTATCAAATATACTACCTATACTTTAAAATTAAAATCTATACCTACGACTCATATAAAAATAAACCTAAATAACACTAAAAACTAAAAGGAATAAAAATGAACTCCACTGCGGGTGACCCAACCTACGACAAACTTAGTATTTGCGGTTGGTACAGTACAGACAGTGGTAATCGGGTATAGGGATCGAACCGCAAAATTAAGTTTGTTTTTTATTGTATATACTTTTCCGGGATAAAAAGTACCCAGTGTGGTGCCCAGGATATTAAAGAATAATTATACCAAGTTTCATCGTAATCGAACCGGTAGTTTTTGCGTGATGCCTGAACAAACAGACAGACAGACAGACAGACAGACAGACCGACAGACAGACAGACAGACAGACAAAAATTTTTTTAATCACATTTTTGGGTTCGGTGTCGGTCTAGTAACACCCCCTGTAAATTATTTTTTTGATATTTTCAATGTACAGAATTTTCACTTCTACAGATTTATTATAAGTATAGATGTAATATAGTTATAATAGAACTATAGCATGATTGCAGTTCGATGCCATCATCGAACTGCAGTCATCCGTCAGTCAGCTTCAAGATTATGGCATTGACCTTCCGGAAAGTTGTTCGCCGGAAGCCTATGTTTAGTAACGGACATTCACGGGCTATAAAAAAGTTCAATGTTGTAGAGTTTTACGCGAATCTCCTTAGGATTTACAAAATTAAACCTGAAGACCAATTCTCGTCAAAAAAAAGATCAATTTAAAACGTTCAAAATCTAGTCGCAGTCTCATCTCAGCTACAAATAAAAATGTCAAAAACTTGTCAAAATGTAGCGAAATTAGTGGATTTTTTGACAGACTGAGAATGATATCAGACTGTGAACGTTCTTAAAATTACGAGAATTGCCCCTCTGATAATAGTTGTATTTTTTCCGGGTTTTGAAGAGATACGGAGTAGTTACGGTTCATGCGGACTCATGATTAGTTAAGAAATCTCCGGGCTTCGCAAAAAGCAAATTAACCTGTCGGATACATAATAATATACCTTGGCACATCATAACGGGAAGTCAGAAATCTGAATAAAAACCTCCTTGCCTGCAATCCTCCTCGCCTTTTGAAAGCTGAAAAAGTGTTCGATTTAAAAAAATAATCTGATAAACCCCATGTTTGCTGTATCCTGTCGTCTATCCTATAATATGACAAAAGGTTGGTCAGCTTAAAAATGCTGGTTACACTCCAAGCCATTTCAAATCCCAAAGATCTGATGACGTTGAAAATTTAAAATGCCAGACCATTTCCCGGGAAACAGAGACCCACATATTCTGCGAGCCCCTGCAATTTACCCGACCTGAATATTGTATGTACGAGGAGGCAGAACGAATTAGATTATGTAAACGATCTGCCATTCGTCCCGTGCGTAATTGTTACAATAATAACACTTGCAGTAAACTTTAGTTACGCAGCAAAATCCTTGTTTTCCATTCCCGTACTGATAAAAGATATTAAATTCTATAAATTGGTTCAAAAAATCACTTTTACACGTCAAACATAAGTTTTGTTTTAAAACTAGGTATGTTCGGTGTTTCTTATCCGACTATCTCTGAGAAAAAAGACCTTATACAAACTACATACAAAGAGGTCACAGTCTCCTCCATAATCTTGGGAATCTCCATGGTCCTTATTGGTAAGGTTTGACCTGTTTACTAATGTGTCTGAGATGGTCTTTTTAGAAAAGAACAATACAGATTTGAGTGGACCTGGCCAGTCAGCACAAATTTGTTAGCGATGTCAATAAAATATAACCTACTTTGCGCAGTCATTCAAAGATGTCACGACTACATGAACCTAGTTCGCGATATAGATTGTATCGACAATAACATACCTGATCACGCAATGAGCTCGTCAGTGTACTGTAATGGTTTATGCATGAAACATTAGCAATAAACCAACGTGAAATTAGTGGTAAATGAATATGTGATTGTTATCCAGGTGTACGAGTTGACGTGATATATTTTCTAGCTTTACTATTAACCATAGGTTTTTGTATTGCCGTATGGTCGTTGTTTTAAAGGTCCGTAGTACATCCCTCTAAGATAACTTTGTTGGAAAGTTGACTTAATTATTTGGACACGTTTATTATTTTAACACAGATAACTTTAGTGTTGGCTCCAGGCAGTTTTTAGCAACTGCAGCAACTACAAGCCAGACTCACAACTCAAACTCAAAATACTTATTTCAATTAAACCATTTAAGTACAGGCACTTTTGAATTGTCAAAGAGTCGGTCAGTTAGTCAGAAAGTTGAAGCAATGGGCAACTACCCATTCCAAAACGTAGATCACTATGGAGAAGAATGGGCAAGAAACTCTAAGGACACATACTTTTAGACCGCGGCTTCGCCTGCATGGAGGTCGGAAATTATTCCACGGGAACGTAGTACCGGGATGATAAGTATGTTCTAACCCAGGTCATTTCTATCCTTGATGAAAATTTCATCAAAATTCGTAAAAAGATAACAGACACACATACAGAGTTATTTTCACCTTATAATGTTATGAGGGTACGGATGTAAGCTTTTAAAGATGGTTGTTACCATGGAGATTCTGCCTCTGTGCATTTGTGTGCCTAAAGTATTAAAGTTTAATCAAAAAAATATGTCCATGTCCTGCATTAATGGGTACACAGAATACTTTTATCCGGGTTCACGGTGACGCAGTTAACCCTAAAATGAAATACATTTAAAGCAATAAAAGGTCTCTTTTTGTGGCAAAACAAAACTTATTTTCCTTATAAGAAGACAATGACACCATGAAGTTGTTTAGGTTTTCCTGTCCGATATCCATAATCATAAACATAATCAGCCTATAACCCCACAGTTGGGACACAGGCTTCCTATCTTCGAGACGGAATGGGCTGTAATTCACCACGCGGGCCCAGTGCGGGTTGGTAGATGTCACGTGTCTTCGAATTTTTGGTTATAGAACATGCCGGTTTCCTCACGATGTTTTCATTCACCGTTTTTAGAGCAGTGGTAATTATCTACACAAAGTAAAACGCCTGCCTGGGTTCGAACCCACGACCTACAGCTCGTAAGTCGAAGACGATACCACTGGGCCTCCACTGCTCCTTTCCTGTCTGATATTCATACAATATTCAGCAGTAGGTAGGTACATTTATTAGGTACTGTTACATAATATTGTGTTGCAATCACAAAGCTATTTTCTAGAGAATGCGGAGGGTCATACAATACGCGGGTTCGGCAAAATGGCTCCGCAGCAAAACCAATTTTCCTCGACCCGGAAGGTGGATAATCCCTTAAAAATTAAATTGCTTATTCCACAGCCTCTTTGGAGTTTCTGCAAGGTGGGATAGGTATTTCTGGGTTGTAAACATTTACGATTTTCTTTTCTTATTCCATTTTACAGTAGGTCGGTAATTTGGCGCACTCGAGTTTTGTTTGTTAAGAAATGCTAACGTGGTTAGATTACATTCCTGAATGTTTTTTTAGGAAGAATAGGTAATATGGGTTTAGAGGCCTTAACTCTTCTGTAATCTAATTATCTATTCAATACAATATACAGGGTTATTGGTAAAACACTAACAACCTTCTAGGACTGTATTACTAACATCATAGACAACAACTTTTGTTCTATGACTTTTTACAAAACAGAATACATTGCTCTCCTCAGCTGAATTTTGTACTAGACACGGCAGTTTGTTTACCTAACTAGCGCTTTCTTTTACTTCGCGTAAAGTTCGTAACAGAAAATCGAATATTCCAACTGGTTGAATTGAAATATTTTTATTTTTGTACGAAAGCCTGATGAATTAAAATCTGATGAATTATTAAAAGTCATAGAACAAAAGTTGTTGTTTATGATGTTAGTAATATACGAGTAGTCCTGAGAGGTTGTTAATGTTTCACCAATAACCCTGTATACAAATAAATAAAATTGAAGTGTATGTTTAAAAATAACAGCCTTTTACTAAATAATGCATTATAGTGCTTATAAAATAAATGTTGAACCCTGTGAAAGAACATAGGCTACTTTTTATCGACATACCATGCAGGCGAAGCCGCGAGCACAAGCTAGTAAAAAAATTAATAAAACCGTACCTAACTTTTCCTCAATTAGGTATGAGGCCCTTGCATGTTTAATGTTAATGTATAAAAAAAAATCAGGAAATGTCCGTTTACAGTTTGACAACTATTGTTATCCTCCTGGGAGTTCACTGGCTTTCTAAAGACAATCTTGAGAGCTTTTCCTATTGATTCTTTGTTAATTAGTCATATCTATTAACACACAATCTTTGTCAAAGGTTACGTTTGTAACAAGTGCGGATTTACTACTGGATATCCCAGTTCTTTATTGATTTTCCGATCAGACCAGCCTAACGTGTCGTCGATCAAACCAGTATTTGTATCAATTTATATTAACTTAACTGTAACTTTATGAAACCGGATGCCTATGACCATACAATATTTACTGGGGAGCAGTTAAATAAGTTAACTGTAGTTTAGTATTGGTTGTTAATCTATGGATTCTGTTAATATATAGTGTAGGTATAGTTATCTTTGACAGTCGTTACGGGTAGAAACACAAATGTTTGACAAGCAGTCGTACTAAGGTGTAACTGGGTTGTAGATGTCAGATATCCAGCTGCATCGAGTTAGACTGGAAGCCGCTCCCAACATAGTTGGGAAAAGGTCCAGCAGATTGTATTTTTTTTTTTAGTTAAACTTTGCAAGAATTTTGTCAATACAATTCTGTTGCTGAAGACACTTTTCAAATGTTGGTATAGAAATTTAAGTGGGAGTGCAGTTGTACAGTAAACGATCTCCACTTACGCAATAAAAACATGCTTTACATGAAATGCAGCCCCAAAAAGGTTCATCCGACCGCCTACTGTTTCCTAACCATACCTAAATTAATACAAAAATTGACTTTAAAGCCAGACCTTTTACGAAAATGTTCCGCAGACCTTTCAGTTCTCAATTAACTCCTCTAATATATTCCTTACAACGGGAACACTTTGGTGCCTAATTTAGACCCTGGCCTTTAGTAAAAATAAAATGAAAATAAGGACAAAAACTGCGAGAACATCGTTAACTTTGATGTAATAAATCATGGCGATCCTGTTATGTTTTTAAAAAGCTTTTTTGTGTTTTTTGTGCGAAACCGAGTCACATTATGACGCGATGATTTGCTGGACATTAGCACTCTGTGTCGATGGACAAAAGTATTGTTTAGTCATACTGCGTAATGGGCAAATGGACGAAGTGGGTACCTATGTATCTACAGATTCGAAACTTCGAAGGTTAACTAGATGTATTGTGTGCGATATTTGGCTTGTGGTTACGTCCGTACCTACGGCCAAAGAATATAAACTATACTTAGTATATGTGTCGTCGTCCGATCTGCCTTGCCATTTCATGATGTGACCATCTAACATCCAAATTGGATCGCTACGCGTTGAACGATATGGTTCAACGCGTAGCGATCCGATTTGCCCAGCGATGCCGAGGCATCGATATGCCCAAGCACCTAGGTACGCTTATAAAACATAGCCCTGTCTTTCTTGCCGCACAGTCGCTTTCCTATTCGACCTATTCCTTCTCGTTTAATTCCTATTTTAAGGTCTTAAAAATACTAAATAATCTAGTAATTGCGACCAATTTGGATGTAGCGCTCGCCGCTCGCTGCCGCCGGGCCACCGCTTGCGTGGCTCACTTGGCTCGTGCGCCGGTCACAGTTCTAACCTAACCTAAGCTATTTGGTCGGGGTGCCACTGGCGGCGTGTAATGCAATTACTTTGAGATATGACCAGTGGTCAGCTGGGAATATCGATAAATAGGTTGCTTTCGTCGATCCGCCTGATTTTCGATTAGGCGCATCGTGGTTTAACCGGCCAAATCATGAAATGGCGGTGTATCGTGAAATAGCCAGGCCGATCACGACAAGCGATTTCTGCGATCGGATCACGACATACATGTGTAAGACAGTGTTTCAGATAATTTATCAAACTCAAAGCATTTATTTCAATTAAACCAATTATAGGCACTTTTAAATTGTGAAGGGGTCGGTCAGTCACCGTAATACGCTTAGTATAGGTTCCTATGGAGAAGAACGGGCAAGAAACTCCACGGACACTCTCTTATTTGAATGTAGGTACCTACTATATTTGTAACGATGGAATCAGAGTAACAATTTAATTTTAGAAATAGCGGATGTTTAATAGACAAATTATTTCTTCGCTATATACATACACATTTGAATTTTGGCTAGGTATTCCTGTTGCATGGCTTAAAAAGTTATTTCATTCACAGATTTTTTTTTATTTTTAATAAAGTCAGTGTTTTATTTTAATAATAAATAATTAAGTATGGATTGAAGGGTTGGGGGGAAGGGACATAGTGCTACATCATGACATACTTACGTCCGGATTTTTGCTATTTCGCCAGAGTCGTTTAAAAAATAAACATGCATGTCTGGTAAGCCTATTTGTATGGAAACCATTACGCTCATACAAGTACCACCATCATTACTGACAATGACGGTTCGTATTAGTGGTAATTGTATGTGATTCTGTCAAATTACATAAATCAGTTCAAATGACCATACTAGGCATTAAGTAGTAACTTACTATTCTACACATCACCGGAAAATTCAAGTAAATAGGAACTAATTGAAAAAAAAACATTGCTTCTGTAAATTGCTCGATACAATATACAATTTTTATGAAACAGAAATACAATATACGGTTTTTATCTTTATTTTATATTATTAAATCATTTGGGAATTTAAAATGATGGGCCTATAATTGAATATTATAAAATAAAGAGCTGGTTATTTTTTTTACTAAATTCGAATTTAAATACATATTTAAAAAAAAATCGCTGTGAAGGATGAAAGAATGACTTAGGCCCGCTTGTACCATAAATAGCTAAATACCTAAGTTTCCTAAACCGCTAAACTTACATAACAAGATGTTCAAAATATTTTTAGCGCTAAATTGCATTCAGTGATTAGTGGCACAAGCGGGCGTTACAGTGTTTTCAAGAACTTCATTTAGTGTTGTGTAAAATGTTACTCGAAATTAAAACTCTAGTAAATTCGAGTTTTCTTAATTGACATCTTCACGTCATAATTATTTTTTGTTCCACTGATTTTTCCAGTTTGAACACTGTTCCCTTTTGTCACGCTATTAACCGTGACATTAGGAACAAAATGGCGGCTGCGTTCATAATGAACAGTGCCGTACTTATTCAATGACCAACATCCGTGGTGATTATCTAAATTTAGAACTGTAACAATTTTATTTGGCGCACTCGACTCTCTGGTGTCAATGAATCTGTTGAATACATACCTAGTCACCTACTTTGTGAGTTTATAGCGAACTAACTACTCTTTTAATATTAATGATGGACTGTGAAATGAGAGCAGTGGTGGCCCAGTGGTAACGGCCGCGACTTACGAGTTGTAGGTCGTAGGTTCGAACCCAAGCAGGCACTATACTTTGTGTAAATTATTCCATCACCACTGCTCTCAAAACGGTGAAGGAAAACATCGTGAGGAAACCGACATGTCCTAGAACCAAAAATTCGAAGACATCTGACATCTACCAACCCGCACTGGGCCCACGTGGTAGATTTCGGCCCACTCCCTCTCACAGAGAGGAGGCCTGAGTCCCAGCAGTGGGAACATTATAGGCTGATTATGTAGATATAGATATGTGTGAAATGTTACTATTGCAAATGATACGTTATAATAAGTATCAAATTATAATCAGCCCGTATTGTCCCACTGCAGGTAGCGTTGCCATCTCTAATAATCAGAAAGCCGGACTTAGTCGCTAAAAAGCGGGACTTTTGGATTCCAAGGCCGGACGTTAAAAAAAAGAAGGTTTTTGGAGTAAAAATTCGAATAAAACTAATTTTTATGTAAAAGTTTTAATCCGTATTATCATTTCCCCGCCCTGCGGGGCTCGCTCGCCTCGACTCGAACGGTGCGGGTGGCGGGAGCGGCGTCGGCTCGCGTGTATGCACATTATGAAAATAAAAAGCCTAACGAAAGCTGGACGGGCCGGATGCAGTCTAATTCGGTCGGACAAGAGGTCAAAAAGCCTAACACTGTGGCTTTAGCCGGACGGATGGCAACGCTAACTGCAGGCCCTCCCTTTCCATTTACCACTCGTAAAACACGTAAAACTAGAAAAAACATTGTACTATATGAAACGAAACAAACATTGCCTTGTTGACAAAACTTCGACGACAAGCAGGATTACACTCAAGATTAGTTGTGTAAACGTTCCTTGATGTGGGTGACAACCTGTGTCTGTGTATCTAGTAGGTAGTCCAAACATACTTAAGCACGTGATAATTTGTCAGTTTGAATTGACAAACCTAGCAAATGTTAACACTTTTTGAACGCAAGAACATCAATAAACCTACCTAAAATGAACCTTCGACGACATATCAAGCTACATTAAGCTAATACAAGCTGACTTCTCATTGTACGAAAAATCTATTCAATGCCAGGTCAGCTAAAACTGGAAATGTATAGCTTGATGGATATTCCGCTGTGTGTACAAAACTGCTTTGAAAATGAATAAACCTACATTCTTTCTCCAAAGGTGAACGTGTGTTGAAATGTTTACAAGACTGATGATGTAAAGTATAGGTACACGTTTTATGACCATAACTACGTAGAGGCGGTGAAAAATAGTTTCCGTAGCATGTTTACTGCCTATACCCATTCTAAATTATGTGTGAACGATATAACGACACTTTTGACACATTTCTCGAGACATCGGACGGTAGTTATCGATAAAATAACCTAATTTAATAATCGAGTGTTAACGAACTACGTTGCGTGCACTTTCAATTGTTTTTGGTTGAATTACTTTTCACATTTTGCCGACATGTTGTGTATATTCGTGACCACGGGCGCTAAATTGTGAAGAAAAGAGTTGAAAAGAATTGTGAACAAAACGATAATCATACTGTGAAATCGATCCTAATTTGACTCAATCTAAATGTGCCTTGCGGCTCCGTCCGTAGTTGGAGTCAATATGTTTTTGGAAAAAAAGTAACTTGTTTAGCTAGTCCTCTGCCAAATGCCATTAAAATCAATCAAAGTCAAGTCAAACCATTTATTTAAATTAGGCACATAAAAGGCACTTCTGAACGTGAAAATTCACAATAGAATAGAATTGATTCTTGTTGAAATTCGATAGTTATCCTTGATAACTTAAAAAAATATACTTACAGACAGATCACAGCAATACTCATTTCCGTATTTTTCTTCTGCAGGTGATGCTCTAAGCCGCAGTTGGACAAACCAATGAAGTGCGTGAAGACAGTTGGAAGCACGCTCAGGGTTGCCGCGTAGTGTCACGATGGTGGTGGGTCGTAGGAACGTCAGCATGATGCGGTTAGGGCGCTGCGTTGCATTCCTCGCCGCTGCGGCTTTCCTGCTGCCCTTCACTATTCTGCTAATGGTGGCAGACCAGCAGTACAACCTAACCTACAGTTCCAAAAGAGTATTCTATCAAGAGGTTAGTACTTTGCTTATTAAGCTTAATGTGTGTTTGAAAATCCTAGATCACGTTAATGTCTACTATAAATTATGTCATTTTTGAGTATGGAGACATTAACGCTGTCTAGGGATGGGGCAGTGTACGCCGGTCTGCACAGTGCCTAACAAAATTAATCCCCACGCCACTTTTTGACTGAAAAACACGACTTTATGCACGAACGAGTGTGACACATTTTCCAAGAAAATTCAATCAAACTTTAAATTAGTCGACGAACAATAAAACGTCACGAAGTCTTCCATCTAAAATGTAACGATAATAGAAATTGAATTCATCACAAAAATCAATTAATATCAATCAATCAAAACCGACACTTTTAAGTGAGTTTAAAGCTTCGTTAAAGTCAAACTTAGACAATTACATATTGCGGGATCTCGTTGAGATTCTTTAGACTTAAGTAAATTACAATAAGTCAATTCTTACTCCTCATTTTGTTACTGAAAAATAATATTGGTTCAAAACCATGAATCTATATGCATACCTGATTATTAACTTCCTTACTTGCTAATTAAAAATATATTGATAAAAAAACATAAATTGTAGTTTAAACTGGTACTTACAAAAAACAGTAAAAATAACAATTCAAAATATAATTGCAACGAAGTTAAATTCAAAGAGTCCTGGCACTAAAAATTGACCCGAAACAAACGAAAATGAATTCAGGTCAAATTTCTTCTTTTGCAGAGCGACTTCTATAAAATTAATGGAACATATTACGCGCCTATTTCCGCGATAACTTCACCTACTATTTCCAGGACAAAGGTAAACAAAGTTGTCGCATACACCGAGCCGAGCCAACGGCGAAGGCACGCAGCGGGCTCTTTATACGTTTTCTGGACGCTACAGTGACGTATTCTTACCATTATCACTTTATTAAGAACAAAAAGGAATAAAATGAACCATATTAATATTATTGTACAGTCAGCCAACCGTGAGACCGTGACGAATTCATGAAACGCAGTGCGATTCCGTGCTATTAAATTAATTTATTTATTCTGAAGAGTCTCGCCAAGAATGCGTCACGTCCGCGTTTCGTCAACGTCACTTTCGTTCCCGCTGTTTGCCTAAGCCAACACCGCACCCCACGCTTTACTTACAGAATTAAAAAAAAAAACATGCAAAGGTCTAAAGACGGCTGTGCACGACTAACAAACAAATTACTCATCCCTGTCGATGGGAGAGCCACTGAGCACCTGTGCCTCCAGTGTACGTTAAGGCGTGACTAGATTGTGGTTGATAGATGGTATCGCTCGTTCTTGTCGATCCAGTGTGGTGCATGGCAGCTGAATTACATTACCGTCGATCGATGTCGACTGTTTACATTTAACGTCGATCGATGGTGTGAAATTGGTCAAACCATGCATTTTCAAATTGAATTCCGATTGATGACCGATTACGTTTTGGGGCGATCAATATCGATTGGTCGATCTACCATAATCTAGTTGCACCTATAAGTAGAGAGCGAGTTACGTTACAATTGTCATAATCTACACAAGCTCAATTGCAGCGTTAACTCGCTATCTACACTGCATACACTTGGGGTGCTGTAGACGTGTTTGTGACTGTAACAGTTACTGTTGAGTGTTGGGTATCTTTGGGATTGTTCATTAATGTTTACTAAAAAATGCAGCTAATTTAGATGTAAGGTGCCATCTATGTGTTAGTTTTATTTGCATGGGGATGGGTTTCATTATAAATGTTTAGATTTTAAGATCATTAGTTTTAAAAAAATATGTTCAATAAAGGTGAATCCGGATCGACGTTTTCATATACCGAACGACGCTTTCAAATACCGGATCGACTGTTTCATATTTATAATAAACTTGGTATTTTTACCATGTTTTGTTGGCCACATTTCTATTTTACCCAGTAACATAGTAAAAGAAGATTCGCCACGCTTGTTCACGACACGCGAGCTTTACAACCTGACGCTGTTTCCCACACAATCCATCTACAATCGATGGTCGTCTTAGTCATAAATGTTCAACTTTTTTATCAATAACTGTATCGGTATCAGGGATATCGATTTTACCTATTTCGGAAATGTTGTTTAGCTTGCTGATGTCTCGGTAAGTTTATAATATTGTGTTTTTTAATAAAACTTTTAGGTTCGTGTACCCAATCTGTTTCGCGAGAACCTACAATAATACGACAAATTTATAACAATGCATTTTTATAATTTACTTTTAAAATGACGTAACTAACTCAATATACAAATAAATACCAAAAAATCTTTTATATAGTTTTTTTTTTGGTCAGTTTTGGCTGTCATCCAGAAACGTGCCCAGAAGACTGGCAGCTTTTAAAATGATCTGTAACAAAATCAGTTAGGGTCGTTTACCAACTATGCGTTACTTAGTCACTATGCATACTCTGAATTCCGTAACGTCATTGTGTCTTCAACTCATGTGCTAATTAGATAACTGTATTCCGACTGACCGGCGCGCGGCGACCATGCGGCCAAAGAAGACCATGCGACCATCATTTTACTGACTCACTCTGTTACTAACTAAACTGTCAAAATTACCAGACCAACGTTCATTATTATCTTTTTTATCATAATTATGAAAAATTACTGAGATTGAACCTTGTCTGTACATAATTCATGATGTAGTGGAAAAAATCCGTAACGGAAATGATGTCCACGAAAACTGAATATGTCAAGCAAAAAGTTGGAATTTAATGACATTTTCATTATGGTTATAAGTTTTATATTCGAAAAGAATTCTAACTGTTTAATGAAGCAACATAACACGTAAGTATTATGCCACTCTTCGCGTTCGCTCTCTGGGCTGAAGATAAAGCTTTCCGTGCAAGTTGTAATTAAAGCAATTAAAGGAGTCAGATTGTGCCGGCAAGTAATTGGTTAGGGTGGTAAGCGTTGTGGTATAGCGTTTAAAAGAGATACCCATATCCATAGCCAGCTGTTAGTGAAGACGATCCGTGGTAGTAACTAACAAAACAGATTTATTTTTGAAATTGCTTTTCAGAATTGACTACACGTGTGAACTTAAAATTGACTGCAGGGCTCTAATTCACTATGACCACTTAACGATTCTTTACTCGAAGCCACGTCAATTCCTTGGATAATCCCGCCAATCTCGCGTTGATCTCACGCGGTTTCTTTCATTTGTCATAGACAATAAGGCCCCAGGTAGATTTCGGCACGAACTATACGAAAATTGTTCCTTTTTGTCACTTGCTGGAGTGTCTGCGTTCACGTGCAACTTTTGAAGACCTAAACAATGCCACTGATGCCACAATCAACGCGGCCACTACTTGGCACAGATAATATAATAATAAAATCAACCAAAGAATGTACCGTCGACACGGAAGGACGAAGAAGTAAATATATTAGCCAGTTAGCCATAACTACTACGACGCTGACAGCTCAGAGTGTGGGCTATATAAAAATACATAAAGGGAAGGCTAGTCTAATCCTAACTAAGAAAATACTCATGTAAGTGTGTTAAGTAACAGTTAATGATTTTTACATACCATTACTACAGTGGATGTCAAATAAAACCGCGTATCAGTATCAAGTGACAGGGTCAGGTGCGTGCCATAACGGTTCATTGCCAAAGACAATGATGCGGCAATGTCAGATTGCACTCCAAGGAAAAAATGGCATTGCTCTACATTTTGTTAAGGAAAAATTGTGAATAAATCATTGTTTATTTTTTTTTTTGTATAGCATCTGTTTATTGTGTTTAGATCACAAACAATACTTAGGACATCACGAGTCTTTGATAAGTTTTTTGTGTATTATTGAGAAAAACACAGAAAAGTTACTAGAAAAATATATTTTAGGAATTAACAATCAATCAGAATGTTGATCCACAGTTTCCTTTTAAGATGAGAGCTCTTCTTGTTCATGACTGCACGTCTTTAGTAGGTATCAGCAGATTTTGGTAAAGGTAAAGTACTTAAGTTGATTGTCTTTTGTTTCATTCGTAGTAACAAACATGGAAGCCACTCCACACTATCAATCCATTCACTCTCAGCTTTCATTAATAAGTTGAATTGTCCACTTCAGTAGATGATGGCTGAAAACAATTATTTAGTATCGTATGAAGGGGTGGACAGATGTGTAAACACAAGTGTCACCACTATGGTACTTGAGTGTGTGCCACCGTATCGCACTAGAACTAAAGTGCTGACAAGTTGATAGTTCCTCGCCTTCACTTTGAAACATGCAGTTTCCCCTACTCCACTTGCGTTTGCACTTTACGAAACGAAGAAACTATTATCTTCATTTTATTCATGAAAAAAATCACAAATGAAAAGAATTGTTGATGTGACTGATCAAAATTAGTAAGATGGTAGCTAGCCTACTGATCAGCACCCTAATTGCGCAGCAAACTACCAATCTCAATCTGAATAATTTTGAAGGATATTGCTAATCCATTGCTTCATATGTTTGAAAAATTTGTCTGCTCAACAACGTAAATAACGCAATGAGTATTGTTGTCATGTCTTTTATTTTGACATAAAGTACCCCGCTGGACTATAAATTATACTTATTATTATTTCTACCTAAAAATTCAATGACACTGAGCTATGCTTAGAGGTACAACTCTGACCATCGCATAATGAATAGGTACGGACGCCAGCAGGTCAAGCTACCCGTAACTGTCAAATTTTTCCAATCAACTTTGAACCTAATGCTTTTGCGATAAAGTTGAAAATCTATTAAAGAAATTTGACATATTGTAGTAGCTTGATGTGCTGGCGTCTGTACATTATTTATTTGTGAGGTTATTTCGCGCCTCACTAAAAGGCGTAGTTACTTCATACAAAGAAGGTGTTAATTATTTGATCAATTTAAGACGAGGATAGCTGATTCACTTGAGCACCTATACTAATTATTAGTAACCTTTAACGGGCATAAAATCGAAAATAACAAATGAAAATCGTCTTATCGTAAAACAAGTCTTGTGCAAAAACGACAAACTTCCATATACATTTTCATTCCCTATTTAACCTGGGATGAATTTTCAAAAATCCTTCCTTAGTGCTCACTTTCACTATACTTAGTTTGTTCGGTACTACAAAAAGTGTTATACATCCCACTTCTGAAGAGAGTTCGGTCTAAAATTAATACAGTAAATCGAATCGAATATGTAATGAGACTGAATTCACAATATAAAATTGACTTAGCCTAATGTTTGTTTAAATTTATTATTACGCTTAACTTATACGTAACTATACATAGGTGTGACCGTCACGGCCTTCCTGCCCAGGCTTCGTTCTCGAACCCCAAAGGCTCATTCATCATTGAAGTACCTGTATTAAAGTTATAAGGAACTCTTGTGATAAATATCATGCTTCTAGAGTCTAAGCCCAGTACTCTAGGCTGTCCGTTGTCTGTCACCGATTTTTAAGTAAATGATATCGTCGAAGAATACGTTGCTTGGTTAATTCTTTACAGATCTACTCACAAGAACCCCATCCTAACGATTGGATTAAGTTAAGACGACGGAGATATAATATACATATTCCATTTTGAACAAAAAGTGCTCCTCCCAACCTGCTATCGCCCTCGGCACTGTCTGACGTGCTAATATAATAAGCAGTTAGAGTTAAACTCACGATTTATAAACGTGAGCTCAGTTTTACGGTGTTTAAAGCGGAGTACGTGGTTTGCACTTTTTATGTTTTCCAAGAAAAAGCGTTCTGAATTTGATTCATCCTGGCTGATAACCGTCAATCATTTGAACTGAGTCTGTTTTGTATGTAATTTAACCGTCTTAGCTGTGTTTTTTTTTTTTTTTTGTAAACATGCCGAATCATAAAATACCTATGTTATTGCTTTTGATTTGGCGATATTTCTTAAAGTTTGGAAAAATTGCATTCCAATAATATCCTGTTAAACAATTTTTACGAACATTACGAACATTCAGTACGTCGGTAGACAGCAAACCGAACGCGCGCGCATATTCTTGGTTCCTACTACTCGGCGACGAATTAGTGACTCACTTAACGTACGACCACCCAACTGCGTTTCTCAAACTTTTCAAGATGTTTACTTGTAAACGGTGCGATGTTGAAGCGAGAGACGGCGTCACATGTTCTGTGTGCGCGGGTCAGTTCGACTTCCCCTGCTCAGGCATCACGGAAGCAGGATGGAGAAGACTGGGAGATCGTAAAACTACTTGGAAATGTAGCAGTTGCAAGACATCAATGCTAGCCAGTCCCCGAGCTGATTCCGACAAGAGTTCACCAGCAGACACGGAAACCATCATAACTGAGCTCAAGCGGCTATCTACACAAATGGAAGCTTTGCCTGCGCTGGTCGAGAGCGTTAAAGCTGTGCAAAGCGAACTTGTGGAGCTCAAAACTTTAAAGGCCGACTTCTCAGAAGTAAAGTCGTCGCTTCAGTTTGTTAGTGACAAAATGGATGAGCTGACCTGCAAAGTTGCAACTCTGGAGCACGACATTGAGTCACTGAAGAATACCAAAGATGACATCTCAAAGTTGCAAGATCGCATAGCTAAATTAGAGCTACATCAAAGTGAAATCGAACAGAGGTCCAGGATGAACAACATCGAAATCAAAGGAGTGCCAATGACTACCGATGAAAACTTATTCTCAATAATGACCAAAATCGGGGATATTATTGGCTGTCATATACCCAAGGAGCAGATTAACTACATTGCCCGAATTCCAATGCGTAGTGATCCACTTAATAAAAATATAATTTGTTCGGTGCATAATAGCTACAGCAAATCTGATTTTGTTTCTGCGGCGAAAAAGCACAAAACCCTAAATGCTGCTCATCTAGGTTTGCAAGGCACAAACAGGATCTACATTAACGATCATCTTACGCTGGATAATAAAATTCTCCTGAACCAGACCAAAGCTCGTGCCAAAGAACGTGGTTTTGAGCACGTTTGGGTCACGGGTTGTAAGATTTTTATTCGAAAAAACTTTACATCCCCGAAACTCCACATCAAGACGGAGCACGATTTAAAAAAAATCTTATTCTAAAAGTTCTGATATTTAAATTCTCGGTTCAGCGTCCTGGTAAGTCGTATGTCGCTCACTCCGCCTCATTAAGTTTGAGAACCACTGGTATTTGTTTTTTCTATGCATTCCTTTCTCGCCGTCCTTTTGTTTGCTTATCGCTAGTTTTGAACCAATTCGTACATTATTGCTGTTATGACATTAAATCCTGCTCTCATTACCTTAAAGTTGTATATTGCTTAATGAGATTTAACAGTCTACCTTACAATAATTATTTTTTATCTCTTAACGTTCAACTATGTACTACGCTTTTCGGTCCTTATTCGTATGGAGATAAAGTTTTGTTTTACTTATCTGTATTCATCTCTCAATATTTAAAAAATAATTATTTTAACGGATTGAATGTGCTTTGTATTCTCTTTTTTATACTTACTCTAGTGTTTTT
Organism: Apamea sordens; assembly: GCA_945859715.1. NCBI lineage: Eukaryota > Metazoa > Arthropoda > Insecta > Lepidoptera > Noctuidae > Apamea > Apamea sordens. Next base: position 9,477,512 of record OX244002.1, read on the forward strand.
TATGATGTATTATGGCGCCTATTAGTATTTTTTACCAGAACGTGCGGGGACTGCGAACTAAAACAGGTGTTTTCTATAGAAATATATGTATTAGTGATTTTGATGTTATTTGCTTGACTGAGACCTGGCTAACTGATGGTGTATCCGATTCCGAATTATTTGATGACAGATATATGGTATGGAGACGGGACCGGGATTACACCAGTACAGGTCAGACCATGGGAGGGGGGGTTTTAATTGCCGTTAAGCGTGAGATTTTGGCTCAGGCGCGCAGTGAGTGGCATTCATCGGCAGAAGACCTATGGGTCACATTATCCCTGCAACAAAAAAGACCTAGGACAACTTACAAAATGCATATATGCGTTGTTTATATTTGCGCTCAAAACCTAGGTAACTCATTAACAACTCAGTTGGGTAACTATTCTGATAATTTGACCAACATTATAATGGAGCACTCGGTCGACAAGTTTATTGTGCTGGGTGACTTTAACCAGCCCAACTTAACGTGGACCCCTGCAAGTGATGGTTATTCTCTCCACCCTACAAACCTGAACGGTCAGGTTCAAACCACATTTTTTGATAACATTAACACATGTAGCCTGTTGCAGTACAACTGTCACCCTAACAAAAACAATAGGATTTTGGACCTGGTATTTTCCAATAATGAAGTTTCTGTCTCCGGCAGCTTGGACCCCCTAGTTCCTGAAGACCCTCACCACAACGCACTGTGTATTACGGCGGATTTTGTTCAGCTGCATAGTCTGCCAGCTCGTCCCTATGTTAAATACTTGTACCGGTCTGCTGACTATGCAGCAATAAAAGATGAACTCAACATCGTTGACTGGCAGTATGAGTTGGCCCACAGGTCATTGGACGATGCCGTTGCATTCTTTTATGATGTCTTATATAATGTGCACAAAACTTATATTCCATCGAAAACAGTTATCTCCCAGTCTAAATACCCCCTCTGGTATAAAAGTCCATTAGTAAAAATTATTAAAGAAAAATCCAAATTCCACGCTAAATTTAAAAAGTATGGGAACGATTCAGACTACCAGTCTTTTGTATTATTACGGCAACGTGCAAAGGAACTAGAGAAGTGCATGTTCGATGATTACATGACTAACGTAGAATCCGCTATTCGCAACAACCCTCGAGCCTTCTGGAGCTACATAAAATCAAAGAAGCAAAACAACTCCTACCCTTCTGTGTTGCGTTTTGGAAACATGTCCTCTAGCGATGGAGAAGAAATTTGCAATTTCTTCGGCGAGTATTTTCTTTCAAACTTTCGTGAATCAACCAGCTCTGAGAATAACGCACAATACCATTATACCAGTGAGTGGTCTGATTACAGTCCATACGATATTGCTTCTATCGAGGTTTGTGAGGACGATGTTATTAAACTGCTAAAGCACTTGGACTTAAATAAATCTGCTGGTCCAGATAAGCTCCCACCTGTTTTCATAGTAAACTGTGCTACAAGCCTTTCGGTTCCTCTTACAATCTTATTCAGACGATCTCTTAATTCCGGGGTTATGCCTGTTATATGGAAGTCGGCTTATATAACTCCTATTCATAAAATGGGACCGAGAAACTGCGTAGAAAACTACAGACCGATATCCAAGTTATGCGTGTTTGCCAAAATATTAGAAAAAATTGTGTACAGGCAAGTTTACTCTGCTCTCAGACTCAGTTTCAGCGAACACCAGCATGGATTCTTGGGTGGTCGGTCAACAACCACAAACCTCGTTCTCTGTAGTGACTTTATGTCTGAGGCTATGTCTAATCGGTCCCAAATCGACGTTATATACACAGACTATGCCAAATGTTTCGACAGAATTGATCACGTCGTTCTCATGCGTAAACTTCTATCGATGGGCATTAGGGGTAATCTATTCCGTTGGTTTAAGTCGTATGTGGAGGACAGGTGTCAGACTGTTGTGCTGAATGGGTATTCATCCAGATCAATGCGTATCCCATCTGGAGTTCCTCAAGGTTCTTTATTAGGGCCGCTCTTATTCAATTTATTCGTCAACGATATCGATTCTTGCTTCCTTCACTCTAAAATACTTCTTTATGCAGATGATATGAAAATTATGTCAAAGATATCCTCCTTATCAGATGCTCTATCATTGCAGGAGGATCTCGATAGGTTCCAGTACTACTGCAGCTCTAATAAGCTCCATTTAAACGTCTCCAAGTGTTACGTGTGCTCCTTCACCAGGAAGCCCGTTCCTATTACATTTGACTATAAAATTTTAGACAAATCCCTAGCTAGGGTTAACACAGTTAAAGACTTGGGAGTTATTTTTGACTCAAAATTATTATTTGATCAACACATAGATAAAATCATTAATAAAGCATCAAAATCACTAGGGTTCATTTTGAGGGTCTCGTCTGACTTTAGAAGCATCAAAACCATTAAAATTCTCTACTGTACTTTTGTTCGCAGTCATCTCGAGTATGCCTCTCAAGTTTGGAATCCCCATTACAACATATACATCAATCGATTGGAAGGCATACAAAGAAAATTTTTGAGGTACATTCAATTCCGGTCTAAAACGTATTCTCCCACTTATCTCTTGCGTTGTAAAAGATTCCACCTACTTCCTCTTTCTGAACGTAGAAAAATTGCAGACTTGGCTTTTTTATTTAGAATTGCGAACGGTTCAACAGAACTTCCCGAATTGCTGAACAAAATCGGACTGCGTGTTCCTTCTGCTTTTCTGCGCAATCCTCATGTGTTGCATACTCCTATGGTAGGAACGAATTACAGACGAAATTCATACTTAATCAGAGCGAGTCATACGTATAATGCGGCCTACCGGGACGTCGACATCGATCTTTTCAATACCAGTATTTCAAAATTAAAAAAGACTGTTTGTGATTTCTTTTTTGATCGCGTAACTTAATTGATTTACTTATGAAAATGTATTTACTCAAAACGCTGTCTACCTACTCAAATATTTTGTTTATATTCTCTCTTCTATCTGTGAAAACTTGTAATTGGCCTTATTTTTGTTACTCTCAATCGTGTAAAAGTTTTTAGCTGTAAGTTTTCCTAAAACTGTAAAATAAAATAAAATAAAATTCTGTAAGGACTGGCTAGTGATAATTATGAATGAATAATTAACACTTTATTGATCACAGTTAAAACCAAGGCTTCGGAATCGTTGTGGCATTACATTGATCGTATCATTATCTTCGACGTATTCTTTATTACGCTGCAATATTAATTAATTTTTCCTTGAAAAGCTCAATAAGTGGGGATTCCCCGTTTCGCATGATTCATCGATCGTCGCACTTTCGTGAGCCCGTGAAAAAAATCTACAACAAAAACAAAACAACGCGTCTTTAAAAAAACAATTGAAGGTCTCAAAGAATAAAAAATATACCAATCACGAAATGGCTTTTTTACGTCTTCGCTCTTTCACTACCGTCCTACTTTTAGCCCTACGCTTCGTCAGCACTCTTCCCCATGTTCGTTGCGGTTGGGGTATATCTGCACCCCGAATACACATTCACACGTACTCGCTCTACGTGCAACATGGCTCAACTATCTAAAACGACGCGCTTGCACTTTATCCGCAATGTCACGTATGCCTTGTTTACTGGCGGGGAGGCAGTTGTTTGCAGTAGATACATAGTTTATTTATCTAAATACCTACTTGTGTACGTACTTACTGCTTAGAAGTTTTGCTGAAAACTTTAGGGGTATTTGGAAAATGCTGACACAAAATTTAGACAATCACCATAGTGATAGGTAGATACATATATCCGCCCAATTACTTTTGTTGACCATAACATGCATAACTTTAACATATCTCATTTTTGTCTATCGCGCTTTTTCATCATATTACCTGTAAATTGATAGGTCTGGCTCTTATGATACAGGTACTCCTAGTACAGTCAACAAAAGAGATAGGTATGCAGGGTCGTCGGATATAGTTGAAGTTTAGTAAGAAACCGATGGATGTTTTCGAGTGAAATTTAGTTTGATAAATTAACTGTTTGTTTTCTATTAATTTAATAAAATTTTATCCGAAAACATCAATCTGTTTCTTACTAAACTTCAACTATATCCGAACACCCTGCATACTTATCTCTTTTGTGGACTGTACAAGAGCCATAGCCATCTTAAAGTTTTTTTTTCGTTAGCTTGTTTTGTGTCCCACTGCTGGGCAAAGGCCTCCCCTGTTTCCTTCCAAACCGCCCAGTCTAGGGCGATCCCTGCAAACCTCGCTAGATCGTCACACCACCATCGCCGCGGTCTACCTCGACGGCGATGTCCTCCTTCAGGCGTCCAGTGAGTGACGATCTTTGCCCATCTCTCCGGGTGCATTCCCACGACGTGTCCGGCCCACTCCCACTTCAGCCTGGCTGTTTTTTCTCCAACATCCGCTACTTGAGTTATGGAGCGCAGCGTGGTGTTTCTGACTTGGTCTGTGCACTTGACACCTATTATGCTGCGCTCCATTGCCCGTTGGCAAATCTTGAGTTTGGACTTCTGTTGTTCAGTAAGTGACCAACTTTGTGCACCGTAGGTTAGAACGGGCAGGATGCACATGTCGATGAGTCTCCTTTTAAGTTGTATAGGAAGATCTTCGTCAGATCAGATCATCTTAAAGTTAAAATAAATAAATTATAATATATTATGTTCTTGTAGCATAAGCCTTTAGCTCTATATGGTTTTTTTAATAGAAACTACTGTTCTTAAAGGACTGATTCCATTTCATCATTGTATTCAATACCTATTATATACATGAGCTCAAGCCTTTCTGTGAGAAAAATCCGCAAAAAAACATTACATTAATGAATAAACGCGTTTGTATCTTTTCTTTGAACGTTATTAAAATCTTAAATACTTAAAACATTATTCTATTAAACTTTTTAAGATTCATTTAAATGACTTATAAATAAAAAGGTAGCAACCCTGTATGTGTTTTTTGTAAAAACCTTTATTGCTAGAGAAACAGAAAGGAATATACTTTCTACACATTGTTTGAACTTTTCGTTGAATTAGAACAAACGGTATTGCGAATGTGCAATTAAAGTCTAGACACGCACTTCATATTGTTCTGCGTGTTCAATTTGATGATTCCTTTCCGTATCGGTATACTTTCTTATTGGTAGGTAACTGTAACATAGGTTTTATTTATTTGTGAAAAATAACGGAATCGATACCCGACAAAAATTGGTTACTCTTCAAAAGCAGCCTTAGTTGATCTCCAACATCCAGTTTATGGGTCCTTTGACCTTTGCTATATTACTCGTTGATTTATAGTTTTTGCCATCCATCTCAAAAATTCACCATGTAGGTATGCAAAAAAAAATGAAGGCCAATATTTTTTTCAAAATTCTCCAATAAACGTTACATCAATGTGGTCTCGACTCCTGAACTAGGGCATCCTGTATGACAGGGGCAAGGTTTCAAATAATATAACATATCAATCAGATCCGCCATCATCGTAACTCGTAAGAACACTTATACAAATAAGTATACAGAACTTTCCTTTACAAACATTAGTATGTGAGTAAAAGAAACAATAACATGTCATTAAAATTCCGAACACGCGAGTGATCGTGCCGGCCACAATTGTGGGGTAAGCTCGTTCGCATTCATTTGAGATAACTTCGCAACATTCAGCGTTTTAAACCTATAAGCTACACCATTTTCCTGTGCTAATCTAGACAGAAATAAGGACAATTTAGGTAGGCTTTAACGCAGAGCATAATCTGTTAAGATATGAGCTCAAAAACTTCATCTCACGGGTTCCCTCTCGATTATTGATAAATTCACTTATACACACACAATACACTCACACGACTATAAAAAAGAAACCCCCCTATAAGGACTACAAATAAAATTAAAATGTAAATGAAAGTGGTACTGTCACTTCACTCGAAAAAACGGAAAGCTCTGATAGAGGAGAAGAAACCTCACAAGCATTCATACACTAATCGTTCGTACAGAAGCTCAGAAAATTATTATTTATGTAAACTATTGTCAGTCCTGCCCGAGACCAGAAACTTTATTTAAAAAGGAATCATCTTTTTTACATAATGTTTCTGGTCTCCTGAGACTTCTAACGCAAAAAATCTCTAGAACTTTGTAGGCAAGCCAGAAGTTGATAACGTGATGAATAACATTAATATTGCCAATTAATAAACAAACACAGAAAAAAGCGATAAAGCGAATAAAAATTAATAATTTTTAACAGTTTAGAACAAGGTTCTTTATGAGTGTATTATGATAATTATACATAATTACATACCCTACGGTATGTATATCATAATACAGTCGTGATATTTATACCTTTGGGAACCAGTGTAGAATATCAAGTCAATCACTTAGTTCCAACCAAAATCCTACCGTAAGCGTGGTATGTCAAATTCCGCGTGGTAGTTCAATATTCGTAATGTCAGTTCCGATGCTGACATTTAAAGGGTGGATGTCTATATAGCCCAGACAATTGCTATAACCTTTTATTTCTTGAGCAGTTTCTTGCCTGTTCTTCTCCATAGGTAACTACTACTAGTACTATTTGTACTACGCTTTGAAATGGGCAACTAGCTTATCTTTTTGACTGACCGACCGCTTTTTTTTTTGTGGATGGGAAATCATCAAATGACCCCTCCCGCTCTGGTTGGAGCGGAAGGGAGTGTCAGACTCTTACTGACTAAAACCCACCCGTGTTCCTTCCTTAGCCCTTTATGTTCCAGGGCAGCGGTAAACCCTTTCGGACGATCCCGCTACACTGACCGACCCCTTGACAATTCTAAATTGCCAGTATAAGTTGATTGATTTGAAATAAAAGCTTTGAGTTTGAGTTTGATTTCGCAGGTTAAACAAACTACCATTTTCCATTCAACTCTATTGTTTAGATACAATTTTATTCGAACAACAACCTCTATTTCAGTGACTGAAATCGTTTAAATTCGAAGAAAGCACCGTCAGACACGCGAGTTTACGGAACCGAATGGTTTGATCCCCATTATTTGTCTGACTTATTGGGATCAACTGCTTGTTTCTTTAAAAATAGATGCTCTTTTGTTTTTTAAGTGGACTTGCCTTTGGTAACTCCGTTCTGTCTTCGAGTATTTACCTACTTTCGACTGTTGTTGTTATTTTTTTCTTGTATAGTTTAGGTTAAATAACAGTTGAATATCACCTGATTGTCATCCTGAAAAGTACTTGGATACCTACATACCTACTGTGTTTTATATGTGGCTGTAACTTTTTGTAATTTCGAGTCCATCTAAATCGTTATTAATGGGATTTAACGATTTCCTACAAATAAATATACAAGCAAAACAAATAAAGCAGAAAGTTACACGTTTTAAGTCAACAACATCGGTTTGTTTTTATTTTATTTCAAAGGACTAACCCACAGAAACCCCATCAAGAAACCAGACATATTGTGATATTACTTCCACTCCAAAAAGCCTATTCCCATGTATAAGAGTAGGTACAAAAACCTTTATAAAGTACATAAAAGGACGGTACATATAAAACAAGAAAGGGAGGCTGGAAGGCAATATTTTCCCGTTTTCGGCGGAGGATATCGAACCCTGTCAGTTGGCGGGCGTCCTGCCGCAATGCGTCACCGGGTTTACTGCATCGTCAAGAAGGCCTTAGTGTTTACACACAATAATGTTCTTTATTTAATACCGCTCATGAGCTATATTAAAACGAGTAAATTTTGAAACTAAAAACGATGCGTTAAAAAATAAACGCAAGTCCCGAAATCGCAAGTCCAGTAGGTACCGTCATAAATGTACCGTGTTTTAGCCTTTTCATGCAAATGTTAAAGAATGACAGTTGTGATTTGAATATACGGACAATTTATGTTGGTATTATACCTACCAAATTTTCCTGACTTCACATAGACACACAATAATGTTAATTTATTTAGTACTGGCACAAATGATTAATAATAAAGTAAGTCATTATTGAACAAACAACTAACACGTAACAAAACTAGTGCAATTCCTGAAATCTAACTACAGTCGATATCTTAAAAAACTTTTCAAAACTCGACTAAGACTAGTTACTGAGTGTCAGGTCAGCCATTGATTTATTTTCTTAGAAATAATATTGAAAATGCTGAACGTAAAGACTGCTGCTAAAGAACGATTATCAACGATTTAAAACGAAAATACAAATTGATCCTCTCTTCCTATCTTTTCTTAACTCCGCATTTCAAAACCAATTTAATTTAATCATTGTTAAAAACTCAAGCCCTTAATCTGTATCTAATACTTTAAGCTTTCCTCTTTCGTATCGTTTTTTAATTTAATTCTAAGCCTTATGAAGCGAATTGAGGATGCCCAAACAAAGATGTAGCGACTACAAAAAATCTAACACGAAGTTACAAATTGATTTAAAAGCTCAAATTATCAATATCGTATTTGGTTAAGTAACGGTTATTTAAATACCGACTCTTCCAAAATTGGTATACTCAAATTATAGTAAATTTTTATTTGCATAGCAACGGTTTTTAAAAAAGCGAAATCAACGAAATCGGCGGAGAGTCAATAAAACATGTCATGTTTTACCAATTATCATATGCCAGCTAATTAGGTTTCATCGGTCCAAATCACCACAACACACCACAAACCAATATCAACATATCCACGTATTATTCTATTTGTTTTATTATGTTCAAACACAGTTCGATTTTTGCGCACAATACCTGGAAAAATACGCAACTCGCGCCATATCGCTTCGATCAACCAATTGTTTTTTTGGTATTGGCAACGTGCTCTGTCGTTGAGGAAAATATTACTTTGGTACCTAGCCAGTTTTATTTAGGAGTGCCCGAAGAATGATTAAAATAGGTAGGTACTTATAAGTCTTCTTAGATAATGTTAGTAGGGGCCCATGCTAATAACTAAAGGAACCATATAAGTTGTTAGTGGGGTACTAACAACTTATGTGGTTAATAGGTAATACGGGCTGGTGTCCGCAACTCCACGTCGATGCGCGTATTTTACGTACTGCAACGGTTTGTGGTTTGACCGAGACGTCCAACCCGTTCATAAGCCTTAAAAGTGTGGGTGTGGTGATGGAATCTAAATTCTGGAAAGTAGAGCAAACAAAACAAGTAAACACGAGAGCATAGTACGCTTTACCGTTTCCATTTCAAATTCAATCAAATAATTTGGTAAACCAAGAATGGCAATTTGATGGTTTGTAGTACTAAAACCGTATCATCTCAGAAGAAGTTCCATTTTATAATTATTATGTAAAAAATGAGAGCACTTTTCCATCCGCGTGCATTAAACCCGTTGTAAGTGAAAGTACGATAAAAAAAAACAAATATAACAGTAGTTGTTACTTCACGTATTTATAAAACACTAGCTGTGGCCCGCGACTTCGTCTGCGATCCAGGATGAAAAGTAGCCTATGTCCTTCTCCAGTCTAGTCTACCCATGTGTCAAATTTCATCTAAATCCGTTCAGCTGTTTTAGCGTAAAAGCGTAATTCATCAATTTTCTAATTTCCTGCGGAACTTTCTTAATTTTTTTTCCGTGAGAACCTTCTTCAAAGTATTAGAAAACTTTACAAAAAAGATGGATGAAATCGGTAAAGTCGTTCTCAAGTTATGGCGTGACCAAGGGAAATAGGGATTCATTTATATATATATAATATATATACAGGGCGTCCCACGGCTATGCCACATGGAGGGAAACTACCTTGAATATTGTAGATGGATCATTTTACTGAAAGAAGACATTATTTTAATTTAAAAAACAATTTAAACTGCATTCATAGATTTTTAAATAATTACATGGTTGAAACGGGAATCGAACCCGCTACACGAGAAAAAAATTACCCTGTAGCTTTATCATACCAATCGAAAGGCTTCATCATAAGGATTATTTTTTGCCAAATAACATATAAGTGTCAGAAATAAAAGGAAGACCATGAATTTTAACACCTATTTTGTTCTTCAAAAGACTGATCGTACTTAGAGCAGTGATGGCTCAGTAGCAACGAGCCCGACGTGTGTAGATCCTGGGTTTTAACCTAGGCAGGCGGCTTATTTTGTGTAAATAATTACATCTGCTCTCAAAACGGTGAAGGAAAACATCGTGAGGAAACCGGCATGTCCTAGAACCAAAAATTCGAAGATATTATGACATCTTTCAACCCGCACTGGGCCTGCTTGGTAGATTACAGCCCACTCCCTCTTACCGAGAGGAGGCCTGGGTCCCAGCAGTGGGAACATTATATGCCAATTATGCTAGGCCTTCTTTGGATTAATCAAATTAACGCCATCATTTCTTTGATAGAGCGATATATCTTTTTTTTTTTTGAGGATGGGAAATCATCAAGTGACCCCTCCCGCTCTGGGTGGAGCGGAAGGGAGTGTCAGACTCTTACTGACTAAAACCCACCCGTGTTCCTTCCTTAGCCCTTTATGTTCCAGGGCAGCGGTAACCCTTTCGGACGATCCCGCTACCCTGGCAGGGAGCGATATATCTGACAGACAGTCTTGACTCCCCTAAATTCTAGTAGTAGAAATTCTGGTAGAATATTAAGTTGGATCAATTTTAGCCCAATTTTGGCGCAATTTTAGTAGTTGTTGGTGTTGTAGGGTTTTTCCATCAGGAATTTCTCAGTAATAGCCCAGAACCTGGATTTGTGCTCCGTTCATAGTAATAGGCTCGCAACCCATTTCTGTACATCACTGCTTAACCCTTAGAGAAAACAACCGTGATTGTTATGTTATGTTTTAGTTGGTGGGTACACCTTAAATCATCATCATCTACCCTCGATATAATGTATGGATCAACAGATTTTTATTTTTCACGATTTCAGGGTTCGTCCCGTAGTAAAAGTAGTTCATAATGATGAGTTGGTTGATCAAAATTTTACGGTGTATAATTATAATACCAGCCTATTATTGTCCCACCTTTTCGCATCTATGTTGGGGTCGGCTTCCAGTCTAACCGGATGTAGCAGAATATCAGTATTTTAAATGGAGCGAGATTACACCAATACACCTTAAAGATTAGGTTCATATCACATGTCATGACATCGCATTAACCAGTAAATGTAAAAAATAAACCCTTAACCCTCTCTCTGCGGACCTCGAACTGTCAATTTACTAATGAGTCCCACAGACGCGTATTTTCCCACCGCACACGAGATTCGCGTCTCGTGTTACATACGACGATACCAGTTTGCGGTCCCTCATGGATTATCGTATAATGTCACAAAACAGAACACCGATTTATATTACTCTCCTATAATAATAATTAGGTAGGTACAGTATTGCGCATCGAGGTGTAGAATGGCGTTTGTGTATGAGAATCTATTTGATAGAATCATACTTCACTGACAGACAACGCACAGCCTAAACCGCTGGGTCTAGAAGCATGAAACTTTGCGCAAGAGTTCCTTTCATAAGGAAAGTGAGCACTAAGGAAGGATATTTGAATATTCATCCCCTAAAGCGGCTAAATAGGGGATGAAAGTTTGTATGGAACTTCGTCATTTTCGCCGATGGGAAATCCCACGAGGCTTGTTCGAACATGGCTTGTTCTCTTCATAAAACTAGACGTATTATATGGGTTGACGCCCAGGTACTGTTGTAGGTACCTAAGTATATGATGTATAATTACGCCTACTCAAGTAATTTCAAAAATATCCGTGGGAAGCAGGCATAATATAATACTTATTACGAGTTTTATAGCTTTATAATCAGCACTTTAAAATGAGCACTTTATAATGAGCACTTTGTAATGAGCACATTATAATGAGCACTTTATCGTACGAGTGTTTTTTTTTTCCATGCGGTTAAATAGGTTTCCATTATATACAGGAAATGGCTAGTAAACCTATGGGGCACTCGTAACTTATTCACAACTTTATTATTTTATAATTAATGAAAGTTTAACTGGACTTTAATCTTAAAAGTTTTATTTTAGGCTACTGCGAAAAGCCGTAACGTTTATTTAGCAATGATATAAGATAGGGGAAAAAAATTAGGAAAATAGGTTCTCCTTATTGTTAAGCTATAAAGATTCACAATCATATTTTTGGAAAGTAGGTAGAATGGCAAGAGCATCTATAACAAAGACACGCATAATGGTCAATGCATTACGATAGAAATCTCTTACATAGAAACACAACAAAACGCATTACCCTCCTTGTAAGTAAGTGGGGTAAAAACGAGATTGACACTCATACGTTAAGTGGCGAAATAAACTAGTTTTCTCAATAAACTCTGTTTTCTAAATACGAAATTACGAAATACCTACTTACCTTTCCTTTTTAATTTGCATTTTTTTTTAGGAAAAAACAGGTTTTTGGTTTAATTTATACAACATACCTGTGTGCCGCGGTTTCGGCCGCGCAAGTCTCGATCCCGTGGGAATATCGGGATAAAAAATATTCTACGTCCTAATCCAGATCATGGTCTACCCATGTGCCAAATTTCATAAAAATCGATTCACCCATTTTAGCGTGAAAGTGTAACAAACAAACATACAAAAACTCAAATCTTTTCTCCTTATTGTATTGCCAAACAATTTTTTTTATATAAATATTATTTATCAATTGCATCTTCCAAGTCACTTTTATATACAAATATTATTTAACAATTGAATCTTCTAAATCACTTTATTATATAAATATTATTTATCAATTGAATCTTCTAAATTACTTTATTATATAAATATTATTTAACAATTGAATCTTCCAAATGACTTTTTTATATAAATATTATTTATCAATTGAATCTTCCAATCCACTAACATTACGATTCGTGCCGCCAAACCGAGATAACCATCAGTTTAACTGCCTGTTGTTAATGAATTACGAAGTAAACTGCTCGACAAGTCATTATATTCGGTTTATAGCTTTACTAGTAAACTACTGTAAGTAGTAATTCAATTTTAAGAGTCTTTAACTAGTTCACTGTGCCATCCCAAACTTTAATAACGTGACGTTGATTTGTGTGCGGTTTTATTTCAATAGAAATACGAATAAGTTAATTTATTTAAGTATAGAAGATAGATTATCGAGTAAGGTTTACGGCAGTGGTAACACTTTCTGCTTTCATATTGACAGTTGAACAACATTCATTGCGCTATTTACGTTGTTGATCAGACAATTTTTTCTAACATATGAAGCAATGGATTAGCAATATCGTTCAAAATTATTTAAGTAGATTGTTATTGAAAGTGTGTTACGCAATAAGGGTGCAGAACAAGAAGAGCATTATGATATTTAAACTAGACCAACCTTTACAATAAAACAAAACTCTTCATTACTCCTTTGCATATTGAAAAGAATAACTAAAAGCATATACCTACAAGCTTTACTCACGATGCACGTAGCTACACGAAGGTATGCAGCATACGATACCTAGCTATACCTGGGTATTACCTACCGGATGCCAGCGGAGATACTAAACTCCGTTGAAAATAGAGCTCAGACTCCCGAGAGCATTGTGTACATGTTTACGCGTTGTCATCATTTCTAATTTAAACTGCAATGGGTAAATCTTGCGTGGTTTATAAGCTTTATATAATAAACGAACAATTTTTTTTATATTTGATAACTAATCTGTGCTTATCAAGCACGGAAAATCTCCGTAAATTGACAGTTGTTTAAAAAACCCAACTTTTTATCATATATTGGTTCGGATACAATTTTATTTAATTAATAGAAAACAAACAGTTAATTTATCAAAAATTTTATCCGAAAACATCAATCCGTTTCTTACTAAACTTCAACTAGGTATATCCGACGACCCTGCATACTCCTGCATGCCTAATACCTATTTGCTATCGATAAGACAAAATACAATAAGGAACCATTAAATTATGAAAGTTAGCTAATATATAGATTGCAGAATAAAATTAAAACAAAATTAATATTATAAAGAGAAGAACATAGGCTACATTTCATCCTTAATCGCAGACGAAGTCGCGGGCAGTGACTAGATTTTCGAATTTACTCACAATCAAAGGGATGGTCCTATAATTTTATTATTATTTAGATCGAAAAGACAATAGAAACCAGTTGTTACTGAAAAGAACTGAGAAAAGACTATAACAGTGATAAATGTTGCTTTTGTATATTAACAAAGCCTATAAGAAATAGAAACAACAACTTTCATTTTATCGTATTGACGCTACCAACCAGTACCTGCCCAAATTACCCCTACAGCTTAGTTATTTGGGTAATTTGGGCATATGTCTCCATCAATCAGGAACATACGATAAAATCCGTAAATCACTGGACAGTAGTCATTCTTTACTTTCAAATTACACCTTGAATATGTAAAATTCAACACTTAATTGTAATCATTAGAGCAGATAACGAAGTAAGTTCTGTTTACGTAAAGTGGACAAAGTCACGGTCAAGGGCAAGACGTTTACCTACTACTAATGATCCTAATTAATTAAACCTTACGACGACAAAGCGTGGTTGTCTAGCATCGTTTTTCGAATCAATTTCAAAGCTCGGTCGGGTTAGTGGTAATCTATTCATTCCCTGAAATGAGGTGACACCATACACGATCAAAGATCACTGCCATAGTGATCTTATTGATATAGTTTCGCCATTTAAACATCATGAACAGCAAATCAAAGAAATTGTTTATAAGTAAACTTTTCTTCCGTGGTCCACTTGGAAGTCCCTAAACCGTCTCCGTACCCAAATGGGAAGATGGAAGTCGAACCTCGTAAAGTGGAGCTACCTCGAAGGAACGGCAGCAGGGCGATTGACGCGTCTTTGCTTTCGAGGCAGTAGATAATAAAATAAAATGAGCCTGATTTGATTACCCGTATAACTATTTACAGATGAGAACAATAACCACAATAACAACAACACAAGTTCAACAATCAAAACCGAACAAAAATAATGACAATTACATTACACTTGACCTTTGCGTAACAAAAGCAATGACGTCACTACTCCCTGTACACAAATAGCCACAGACCACAGAGCACAATAGACCGGACGCGGTTCCGTGTCACAAGCCTGCAAGCCGCGCTCGCGAGCTCTTTTGTTGCACATCAAGTGACCCACTTGCAGTGGCTCATAAACCTGTTATGTAATAGGTATGAAATGCACGTGTTTTTATAGATGTTGCCATTTTTTTTATTCTTCTTTGTGAGAGATTTTTAAGAATTGCTTTCTGCAAGTGAAAAGGAAGTAGTACAAAAAGAAGGGAAAATAAAAGAAGTTATCTATGGCTTAACATTGTCTGTAATGGGGATATAGATGGGATTTGCAAGTATCAAAAGGCTTAATGCTTTGCGTTCAACACGAAAAGTGATAACATGTAAAATTAATTTGCGTAGGTACTTATCATAGATATAAGAAAGTGTCTATGTTACAGACGCCAGCACATCAAGCTACTAAAATCTGTCATTTTTTAAAAATAGATTTTCAACTTTATCGCTAAAGTATTAGGTTCAAGGTTTATTGGGAAAATTTGACAGTTTCAGGTAGCTTAATGTGCTTGCGTCTGTACGTATGCCATGTTGCCATTTGCATACTAGGCTAGTCTAATTGACGCACTTATATTGTGACCTAACGTTATCTTATTAACTACAATAGGAACATTATCACCTTAAAACCCTTTAAACTCATTAAAAAACAAAACAACGCCAAAGGATGCGCACACGTATGTTAACGGAAGTCTCCGTATTTGTCGCTTATTATAGTTATTAGCATAGTCGGATCCTGCTCGTTTCGCGTTAAGTCCTTTCATTGTTATCCTTAAACAAACAATGTAGATATTGGACAGGTAGGTACAGGTTGCATTATTTTATGACTTGGTATGAAAAACCGTAATCGTTTTCCGGAATTTCGTTTATGATGTGGATTTTAATGTCGTTTTATAGAACAGTGGATTACATAGAACCAATAAGCTCTGTTAACTAAGTCCATACCTGGGCCCGTATTCCCGTAATTTAAAACGTTCAAAATCTAGTCGCAGTGTCATCTCGGCGACAAACAAATGTCAAAAACTTGTCAAAATGTAGGGAAATTAGACATTTTTTGACAGATTGAGATTGAGATCAGACTGTGAACGTTCTTAAAATTACGAGAATTACCCCACTGGTTGAAAGTTTCTTCGAAAGCTTATGATTCGGTCTAAAAATCCACTTTTCGCAGCTTGATGTGCTGGACATCAAGCTACTACAATCTGTCAAATTGATTTAATAGATTTTCAACTTTATCGCTAAAGCTAAAGATTCAAAGTTGATTGGGAAAATTTGACAGTTTCGGGTAGCTTGATGTGCTGGCGTCTGTACCTACCAATAAATCCCTTCAATTACTTGAAAGACTTGAACTGTTTCAAAGGCTGCAAAAGGTCTCGTTCTAATTAATGTTAACTCTATCACTTGCATTTCCCAACATCATTATAATTTCAAACATTGCTGCATGATTGAAACTCATTCACACAGGAAAAATAAAACAGATTTTATGGATGGATGTAAAATAAACAGTTATTTCTAGTAATAAAATGATTACAAGTAGGCTGATAGACCGGCTTGCCCATTAGTGATATTTACTTATCTATGTATTCAGTACTCTATTTATGTAAATAAGGCGATATTATATATTTACTTTGAGATTGAGAGAAATCAATTTGTTACTGGCAGGTGCGGCCATCTGACACTGGTTAAGAACTACATAACATCCCCAAGACCCCAAGGGTTTCCCCATTAACGAATCTACACCCCTAAATCTCTATATATAAATAAATTACCCCTAAATCTATATATATAAATGAATCCCTATTTCCCGACTTTACCGATTTCATCAATCTTTTTTTTTTTAAGTTTTCTAATTGTAGAAGGTTCTTATGGAAAAAAAAATTAAAAAGTGGCTTCACGCGGACGAAGTCGCGGGCTAAAGCTAGTACCTTATATGCGAAAGTGAAGGCTTCTCACAAATTCGAAGTAACGGTAATTATATTTTGCCATCTCACTCAATATGACGTTTTACCTCTGTTCTACTTAAAAAAAAAAAAAAACAATATAAACTATATTTATCGACATCACTGTGGTAAGTAATACACAGTTTGTCCACTCGCAAACATCGGCAATTAAACGAAAGTCATTTGTTTTATACCTGCGCCAAAATTCGTTATCACAGCTCACCTATAGACGAAAATGCAGAAATTAAGCAATTTTAACGAGGAGGATTTAGGTAGCTAAACCCGCCGTAATGAGGGTAAACATTATTATCAGTCGTAAAATTCGTCTGTACTCGTCATAAAATGACGGACGAAACACTAAATATTATCTTAAAACTGCAGGATTCATGTATTTCGCAGTTTAGCTCAAAATAACTAAGTTTTATACCGAGTAGGACCATTAAAAAAGAGATATTTATGGGTCACTTTCAGAGGCGTTGAAAGGTTTAGTTTTTGTCCCTACGACATTAGTGCTCACGGAATACATATCTCTTCTTTTATCTATTACGTAATACCACTCAATCTCTCAGTGGACTTATTAGTACACGAAAAGTTCCGATTTCATTAATTTAGATTCGAGTTTGTCCATTTGATCTTCTCGTCTTGCGTAGTACAAAGTCGGCAAAACTCTCATAAAGTATCTCTCGTACAGTATATTCAAGTGCATTTCCAATTGATGTTATTTCCATTTAAATGAATATCAACTTTATGCTGGTATCAATCAATTAGATTTCGGAATGACTAGTTATGGGAAAGTTCATGAAAATTTGAAGCTGTAGCATAAACTGAACTTTATGCATATTTTGTTAACATGTTTGGAAACTAAATTGCGAACATGGTATACATCCTTGTTTAAAAAAAAACAATTTTATTGAGCTTTTCGCACAAAAAGGTACAAAGGCGGACTTAATGCCTTAGGCATTCTCTACCAGTCAACCAAGGGTGATGAAGAGATTAAATGGCCAGGTGCTTTGGTTGAGAGGGACAATAATAATTTAAAAAAAAAACTCTTAAAACTAGGTACACAAATACATAAATAGGTTACATACACATACATATTATTTCTATAATATATACTTAAAGCTAAAAGCTTAAAGCTTAGTGAGTCAGTGCACCCTGGTATCTATATGTTTTAAGTACCTACCTGCTTACATTATTACATAGGTATGTCAAGAAAATAATATATGCTCATAGTTTGCGGTTATACAACGCTTCGCCTAACCTAAATCCGTTTCTCGTAACTTAGCATAATAATCCACATAATGATAGGCTTGCTACACAACTTCCAGTGCCGACAACAATGACATGGGGTTATCGTGTAGGCGCCTTGTGTTGCTGAATAATTTGTAATTGTGTATACCATGTACGACTTTAGGTACAGACAGACGCCAGCACAAACGCACAAAAGCTACCCGAAACTGTAAAATTTTCCCAATCAACTTTGAACCTAAAACTTTAGCGATAAAGTTGAAAATCTATTAAAGAATTTTGACAGATTGTAGTAGCTTGATGTGCTTGCGTCTGTACACAAGCACACTAATTACATAGCACACTATCAATCTGAATCATTTTGAAGGATATTGCTAATCCTTTGCTCCATGCTTATGTTCGAAAAATGTGTTTGCTCACTGCACGTGCACAGCTCCAAGATGCTTCTAATGAAATCGATTGACGGAAATAAGAACCTTGGGAAACGTCAATAATGGCCATTTGCTAACACCTTTATCTTCCCCTGTAAAGTTATAACGCAAAACGCAATCACGAGGTATTCACTGCACGGCGACGTAAACTAAAGACCTGCGGGTAAACACAATAGCAATAGCAACGGATTTCATTTTGACAGTTCAATAACATTCATTGCGATATTTACGTCGTTGAGCAGACAAATTTTTCGAACATATGAAGCGATGGATTAGCAGTATCTTTCAAAATGATTCAGATTTTGAAATATGAGTATGTAGACTAGTAGAGCCAGCTCTGCATTGCTTTACTTACTTATACGATATATATTATATACTCGTGTGTCGCCTTTGAAATTGAAAGCCTGATTATCTACTAGGTAGGGTTAGTTTTTTTAGTTACAATGAAATATTTATTACGTATACTGATTAAATTTTCAAAGCCATTCTAACTGGATTGGGTTTATAGTTTTAGTCATAAAATGTACATAGTTTAGATAATGCTCTTCATTTTCATTATTGTTATGAAGACTTGAATAGCCTATAAACAGTTCGTTGTAAAAATACTTCAATAAAAGAAAAATAAGTACTTATATTTATATAAATAACGACACATACACACGTACTATACACGTGTTATTTTGTATAAACAATATTATAAGTAATTGTTTAAATACTTTTAAAATTGCTAAAAGCGGATTCTTTGGATTGTTTACTTTATACTATTTTTCCTTAAACATTAAATTATCGTGTACTCATGGCTTTCTCATACCTACTTAATTATCACAATTCGTAAACAGATAGTATGGTGATCATACAGATCACAACAATATATTTTATGGGCCAAGACAAGATGAATTGAGCTTAGGTCTGCCAAAACGAACTAACACACAATCTCTCAATAATTCAGTTAATTACTTCAAACTGATGAACTTCAAGGTGATATTAATTATTTTGGTGTATTATTATTTTGGTTTATTGTGTTATTATTATTAGTCGGAATCGGTTTCATTTTGACAGTTCAACAACATTCATTGCGTTATTTACGTGTTGAGTTGACAAATTTTTCGAACTTATGAAGCAATGGATTAGCAATTTGCTTCAAAATGATTCAGATTCCGATTGATCGTGTGTTACGCAATTAGGGTGCCGGTTGAAGTGGAGGTGCTTGGGGTAGGCCTATGTCCAGCAGTGGACGTCTTTCGGCTGAAATGATGATCTAGGGAGCGTCAACCTACATTTAGGTACCGCGTAAGTATCGCCACGCATAAAGGCAGGCTATTTTAATGGGGTTTATGCCCGAGTCCTAGGCGACATCTACATTATATGTAGTGTGTACATATTAGATATTGGCTTCGCCGACAGATGAAAATCAAACAGTGGCATTACATTTAGGTGTCATCTAGTTTGAGTGAAAACGGGCATTATTAATGTACCTATATGATTTTATATCGAAATCAAAAACTTACATTGTGTCTCGGTTACCATGACACAAACGTAATATCATCCACGTCCATACGCGGCTATACAAATACTATTTTGTCATGTAAGGTTGGACCTTTGACCGTGAGCTCAAAAACCAGATATCGTTTGTTTAGACATGTTAAATTCTTTACATAATAACCTGTCATGTAGGTTCCTAATAATATATTATGTTAATGAATAAGCAATGTTGAGGAACTTTGTTAAAATGCTTGTGAAGTGGAGACACGTGAAACGAACCAAACACGTCAAAGAAACGTGAACGTTTTGTTTAGGCCCAGGTTTAAAACAACGAGCAATTTTTTAATTTGGAACTTCCTTCCGACAAAGCAAAAGTTCGTAAAACAAAAATTGACGTTAAAACCGAGTCTAAGTTGTCAGTTTTGTATTAAGTACTTTACTATGCTCGGAACACAGTGCAAAATACAATAACAGCCTCGATGGTTTAAGCTTGAACTAAAGGTAGAACTCGTTCTGATAAGAGGGTAGAAGTGTGCGGTGAAGTTAATGATGATACTGACGTTAGTGAAACAGACAAAAATATGGACATCAAGTTACTACAATCTGTTAAACTTCTTTAATCGATTTTCAACTTTCTCGTAAAAGAATTAAGGTTCAAGGTTGATTGGATAGCTTGACCTGCTGGCGTCTGTACCTAACATCATTCTCGTGCACTTATCCCAATCTATTTGGGGTCGGTGTCTTTGTCTTCCATACTTCTTTAGTAAAGTTGTCAAAAAATAAAAGGCCCGTTTTGACATTGACAGTTCTAGTAGTTAATAAAGATCAAATTCGCAAAACACGTATTCGTTTGTATGAAACTGACAGGTGTCAAGAGCGCATTCTCAAATGTCAAAACGGGCCTTTTATTTTTTGACAACTTTAGTCGTCATCTCGGTAGTCACCTCTTTCTAACCATATCATCATTCACACATTCCATCCATCGTTTTTTTGGTCTTCCCCTACTCTTATAGCCATCGATATTCATACCCGAAACTCCCCTTTTTCCTCATTCCGACATTTTCCTCATTCCTCCGTATCACATGCCCATACCATACCATGACAACCGATTTCCACACAACTTTTCAGTTACCGGTGCCACTTTCCGACTTCCTCTTATGTACTCATTTCTTATTCTATCTATTCGTGTAACGCCACACATCCCTCTTAGCATTCATTAAAATATGGTACTAATATCTTTTTTTAATCGTATGTAGGTACCTATATAACTCGCTTACGTTAGGTAAGATAGTTACATTTCCCACAAACTAGAATCACACTCGCACTGTTATGTTACTCAAACACAACAATTACCCTAACTCTGTTAAACATAATTGCTCTGTAACAACACCACATTTTTTACAATTAAACGCTTGTTCAAATTAGCGGCCATGTGGCCCGTAGCCTTGTTTAGACGAGTCTGTTACAGGAAGATGTTAACTGACACAAAACAGATGAATTAAGGGCAATGCAGTGACTGTTACTACAATTAGGACAGTACGCACTTAATTACGCATACCACAAATATCACGACTGAGAACTGACGAAGTAAAAACAAAAAACTGCCAAGTGCGAGTAGCACTCGTGCACCAAGGGTTCCGTACAAATTTGTATGTACGAGTATGTAACTACAAATTTACGGTTTTCGGATGTTTTCCTTTACTTGTGCTACGTGAAATTCTAGGTCAACGGGAAGTACCCTTTAGATTTTGAGTTGCTTGCGAGTGTCAAAATATGCGGCATAAACGGAACATAAATGCCCCTATCTTTTGACTGCGTTGGCTTAGAAGTTTGATATGTTCACTGCTTCAAGGGATTGCAGCCTTGATATTAATTTCACTTGATAACTCTACGCGTTCCTGACAAAAACGGTCTTGATAGACGAACAGACAGACGGACAACGATGTGATCTTATAAGGGTTCTGTTTTTCCTTTTGAGTACAAACCTAACCCTAAAAATTAGCGTACCTATTAGATGAAGTTTGAAGAAGTTAGTTGTAATGGGAAAAAGATGATGGGGGTTGATAGGGCAGGCAGATGCTGATGCAGTCATCAGCCTGCCCTTGTGATATAAGAAGAAAAGGTTTTACTATGAGTTAGCTCAACACGTTTTCTTCTTTCATTCTCCCCTATCAACCGTCACACTATGACTGCATGTTTTACTATGAGTTAGCTCAACACGTTTTCTTCTTTCATTCTCCCCTATCAACCGTCACACTTTCACTGCATGTTTTTGGACACAGAGGGCAGGATAGGAGGTGGAGCATAGTTTGTGACATAGCTCCCCAATGACACCCTACTGCTGTTCCGTCAAGGTAGCCCCACTTTACCAAGTTGGACTTACAGTCACGAGCAAAAGTATGTATACACTAGGCTTTATTCAAAAGCGATACACTCCTTTATTTTTTTATGAAATTTTATGTTGTTACGAACGTAGCATTTTCGAACCCATAGGTTTATGTAATGTGTCGTATTTCTACGTTGCATTCGTTATTTCACGAAAAAATCGAAATTGAAAGTTGCTAAGTGTTGACATATTGGTGCTCGTGACTGTACATCTTCCCACTTGTGTCCGGAGACATAAGATAACCGTGACCTCTGCGCTGCCACCGTCCACGCGGTGGAAGTGATAAAGTTTTGGGAAAACTAGTTTTGGAAAGACACGAAGAAGACCGTTACACTAACCAACATGACGAATTTGGCCACCTATCAAGATTTGCGTTCAGAACAGAAAGAACTCTTGCATTGGATTGCACATCCCAAAAGAAAGACAAGATTAATGAGATTAGAGAGTGAGCCGTTGTAGAACAAGAAATAATCTTCATAAATAATATCTAACTTATTAAACAGACCGCTACTAAACTAGTCTTGTTACGGAAACTAAAACGTATAAACAGGTTCTAATTGCAAGTGAACGAGTTGATCATTAGTCCATATTTGATGCGAGATAAACTGCATCGATGACATTGATTGCACTCGCCTCTACACTTTCTACTTAGGTTAGACAGTTGCCTCACTGCAGGCGAGTAAGCGAGAAGCGATTGAGAATAAGAATGTACTCGCTTACTGTACGAAAATTGTCATTGAAATAACTGAAAACCTAAAAAAGAGTTATTGTACTTTTCGCATATCTCGAGACCACAGAGTCCCGGATCTTTGGTGCCTCATACGAGGGGCCGAAGCCAACTCGTACGTAGAGGCCTGTTAGAGAAAGAAATGAAGTGATTGTAAGTACTTATCATTGTGAACAACTTTTACTACAGGACCAACACTGACATCGCGAAAAAAGAACTGCTATTCCATACGTTTGTTTTATTGGTTACGTAATGCGACGAAATGTATGGAGTAGCAGATTATTTTCAATTAGATTCACCTAGGACCTAGATGGTATCAATCACTTCATCAACTTCCACATCTAACCTTCGGCAGACCATTGACTTCTCCTAGATCGTTGTTTATTTTGTAACCGTACACAGAATATATTAAGTATATTTAACTATGTTAGTTCTGTGTTTATACTCGTACTTCTACAATAAAAAAATACTGTAGATGGTGCAAGAGACATTCGTTAATTCCGTCAAGATTTGGACAAGAAGCGAAAATTCCCAGCTATTATTACTACTAGCGTTCTCTCACGAGCGATGAATATCTCTCGCTTTTCGCAATACTCGACACGCTCATTACAACTTCCTTACTCCGCCAGTGCTTAGTGGAAAGAGTGCTCTAACGAGAAAACGATAACTGGACCAAACTCAAGAGATTAACCCACAAGTTTCATCGATACCGCCTCTCGAATCCTACAAACACTTAATTTATCTGATAATACTTTACGAGTGGCTGGCGGGAACTGCCGTTGAAACATGTTATTGCGTTATTTATTAAGTCCCTTAATGGTCTCTTTTACTTTGTCTGGAAATTATTGGATACGAGATTCAGTACCATTTCTCGCATTGCTTTCAGTTTTTCAGTCCTTAACATAGGAATACCTTCTTTAGGTACTTATTCCTATGATAAGCATCCAAACTTTTGCATCTTGCCGAATGTTGTATCCGACATCCAGTTACCTCAATCAATAATTCTATACTAATTTAGCAGGTAAAGTAGTACCATATACCAATTATTAGAATAGAATACTCTTTATTATGTACACCATATAAATTACAGAACATAAGTATATACATATATAGGAACGACACGTTTTATGAGCAACTTTTATTATCGAAATCTGGCCGATAAGAATTCCTATACAGAGTAGGACCAAGAGGACAATATTTACATCATTATGATAGTCTTGTACTCTTATGTGTTAGTCAGCAGTCTTAACATCATTATTTGGTAATTACAGTTAAATCTAAACACACACGATATCGCTGTATCTAAGTCTCCCCTTGGTGGCTGCCGTCATCATTGTACTTTGAGTGAGGATGCTCTCGCAACGCTCCCGATAACAGATCGTGTAAACATGACATCGTATCGTCATGCTTGATAACGGGGTAACACTTTTGCGATAAGTGTCAAAGCTCTTTAGCTCCACCCGTCGTTATACAAACCTACTTTAAGACATGTAGCAATGTAGGATATCGGTATGAGAGCAACTTTAGCTGTTCCATGTTTTGACTTCATGTTTCTTTTGCCACCGGCTTGGACTGCTTACAAACTTCAACTTCTCAGAGGTTGAACCATCATTTCTTAATTTAAGTTAGGTACCGAGCAATATTTCCTTTCAAAAGTGGTTTAGGGTGTGTCTGCTCCGTAAAGCCCTTTGTACACGGCTTGGTTTTTTTTACGGTACAGCGTATAAACCGCGTCGTAGAAAAAACGTGTCCGTTAATAAGGTTTCTTACTAATTCACAATACAACACTGACGACCATGCTGCACACGGAGAATAAAATAGTTTTTCACGGCAAGAAAAACATGTGTGTACAGTCACGAGCACCAATATATCAACACTTGGCAACTTTCAATTGCGATTTTTACGTGAAATAACGAATGCAACGTTGAAATACGACACACTACATAAACCTATGGGTTCGAAAATGCTATGTTCGTAACAACATAAAATTTCATAAAAAAATGAAGGAGTAAATCGCTTTTGAATAAAGCCGAGTGTATACATACTTTTGCTCGTGACTGTACGAAGGGCCTAAGTCAGTAACAGAACAGTTTATTTCAATCATCTGTTTGGTCCAGTCAGGGATTCAGACTTGAAATATCCTTTACAAGTGCACCTCTGCAAAATCTCATTGCATTTCCTGCGATGTTTATACCTATCTTCATTTGTTTAGGCTGTGCGCTGTCTGTCAGTCTATCACGGAACTCGCGGAAAAGATCAAAGCACCTATTTGTATAACACAATGACATAGAAACACCCACATTTGTATGTCACGGTTAATTTAACACATTGCCGCTTCACCAGTGAGTGCAGTGGTCTCAATATGCTCTCCCCCGATACTGGCCTACAAATCTATACTTATAATAAATCTGTAGAAGTGAAAATTCTGTACATTGAAAATATCAAAAAAATAAATGGCAGGGGGTGTTACTAGACCGACACCGAACCCAAAAATGTGATTAAAAAAATTTTTGTCTGTCTGTCTGTCTGTCAGTCTGTCAGTCTGTCTGTCTGTCTGTTTGTTCAGGCATCACGCAAAAACTACCGGTTCGATTACGATGAAACTTGGTATAATTATTCTTTAATATCCTGGGCACCACACTGGGTACTTTTTATCCCGGAAAAGTATATACAATAAAAAACAAACTTAATTTTGCGGTTCGATCCCTATACCCGATTACCACTGTCTGTACTGTACCAACCGCAAATACTAAGTTTGTCGTAGGTTGGGTCACCCGCAGTGGAGTTTATTTTTATTCCTTTTAGTTTTTAGAGTTATTTAGGTTTATTTTTATATGAGTCGTAGGTATAGATTTTAATTTTAAAGTATAGGTAGTATATTTGATAGTGTACGTAGTGACCGTAGATTATTTTATAATACTGTTAGGTAGGATTAGTCATTCGTATAGATATTAGTTTTTAGGGATTTTGCTTATTTATTGAGTTTAGATTAGTTATCATCAGAAATAGGTTTATTTAGGTAGGTATTTAATTTTCTGTTATTGAGTTTTTTTTTTTATTAGGTAGATACTTAGGTAAAGATATCATATAGGTATCTACCCTCTTAATCACCACTAATGAGACACAAATGGTTTTCTACTGTAATTAGCCACAAAGGGCCCGCGAGATAGATGGCATTCTGGGGAAGCACATACATTTTATCCTGTTAGCATGTTCCCGTGGGATAGATTCCGACATCTACGCGGGCGAAGCCGCGGGCAGAAGCTAGTCATAAATAAAATGCTCTGCCGGCCTTCGGGCTAGCTATTCAATGAGCCGTAGATCATGTTTTATTGTAGGTACCTAATCTTGAAACAGATACATATAAATTAGCGATGCAATATGCTAAACTATAATCATCAAACCGAGACTTAAAACTCGTTATGACGCATATTGACTAATTCGCATTATGACCAATGATGGTTACCGTCATAAATACGCGAAATGACCAATCGCTAAATGACCAACACGCTTAATGACCAATACGCTTAATAACCAATACGCTAAATGACCCACACGTGAAATGACAGGTGAAACGACCAACTAATGCAATCCATAGCCTACAGTTGTCCACTGTTGGATAATAGAACTGATATAGCCCAAAAATCTGACAACCAGTCTTACCAAGGGGTATCGTATTACCCAGTAACTGGGTTGTGGAGGTCAGATAGGCAGTAGCTCCATGTAAAATATAGCAGTATTTTACAACCGGATGCAGCAAAAGCGATAAAGTGGTTTTGTATAATTGCAAATACTTCTGCAAGACCTCTTTTCTTTGAAGAGACGATGTAGTGGTTCCTTCACAACTTAAAAATAGTCATAAGAACCAGTTAAGATGATTTTGAGAAGATGCAAATGTATGCAAACATTTGCATATTGCAGGTAGGGTACCTGCAATATGCAAATGTTCGTCCGTGTCTCTTAGTTCGAAAAAAAAACATGTGTTTTTATCCAATATTTGCCATTTATCAGAAAAGATGAGCATGTTTGCCAAAACCAACAGCCAACCCTTTGGCAAACGTTCGTCGCCTAGTCACCACATCCAATTTTATAAGTTGGTGATCTTTGGCCAAATGAATCTGAATGAGAATTATCGTCTTGGAAACTTTCCACGTGGACCTTGTAATGACACGAATAACAACAGCTGCATCTCATTTAGGATTTATCAGAGATTCAGAGCAAACTGGAAATGTTACCGTAGGGTTCAATGTAATTGGTTGGCCAGGCCCTGAATATTATATACGAAGAGCATTCTTGAGCTATGTAGCTATAACAACAGACATGTTATTATGAAAATCAAATGAATTCTATTCGATTTTCATGATAATGTAAGTAAAGGAGCGACGCGGCGACGACCCCCTGATGGAAAGTGATTTCCATCGCCCGTACACAGGTGTCTATGGGCGACAGCAACAAACTGTTTGGTGATTAGTTGCCAAGCCAACATTAATGGCCGAGATAGCGATAGACCAATATCGCGTTCCTTAAACACCGACGGTTACACCCATATTTTTGTCTGGCTGGCTTTTGCTGACATTGCATTTTCTGCTTAGCGGCAGAAATGGCATCAGATAAAATGTCGTAACTTCGCCTTCGGTGGCAGGGACATCGATGCGCAAACTGTAACCATGAATTCAGCACAAAATTCTAGTTTAGGGTGTTTAGAGTAACGTAGAATTTTTTAAAGGCACAACTGCTTTGACACGTTAATTCATACAGGGTGGGCGGGTATTTTTTTTATAGCTGACGATAAATTTCAACGCTTGGGATTTAGAATCCTAAACTGAGTCCATGGTAACAGTTTGCGAGTTGATGTCTCTGCCATTCTGTATAAATTACCTTGTCAAAAGAGTTGTTCCTGTAGCCTTTTACAAAACCGGGTGAAAGAGACTTAAAAAAAGCCTTTGACGAGGGGCATCTAAAGGACTACCAAATTAGACAACCATGACCCGTTTGCCCATTTCCCTACAGAAAGACAAATTAATTTGTTCAAATTTTTCAGAAATTTTTGGATATTGGCATTGCATGCGAACGTATGACGTGACGGGGCCAGCGCCCCTCTACACTTAATACAATAAATACATAGTAAAAGGTAGATCTCCGTAGGTATACAATCGTGTTGTTGCGTGTGTAGGCAGAATCATAAGTCGTATTTCATAGAACCTTGAAGTTAAGCATCTGCAATCAACTACAAATAATGACAACGTTGTCTGTTCCGTGAAACCTTGTAGACAGGATGACAGGCATAATAGGTACCTACTTACCTATCATTGATCAAAAGGTTAATCCCATCACCATTGTTTTGGCGATAAAATTCTCAAGATAATGTTTGACCAAAAGATAAGGCAGTCAGCAATATAGTGAGGGGATAGCGTAGCTAGAGTCTACCGTATTTAAATGAAGTAGGCTTATCAAGGGCTCATTTTTCCATCGCCAGATAACTTTTATTCAAGCAATAAAATTGACGTTTGACAGTTTTTGTTTGAAATATCTGTTAAAATTTCAAAATTATTCCTCGAATAAAATTATCTAGCGTTGGAACAATCCTCCCTAAGTTAACTAACTTAAGACCTAAAGCCTAGAATCCAATCGAATCGTCATTATATTTTATCATACCACTTTTGTCCGCAACTTGATCCGCGTGAAATTTCTTGTTTTAACATTTAATATCCTATGCCACTCGGCTAGTAGCTGCCCATAAGTGATAGAATTTTTGGCACTGCGAAGATTACACCCTACATTCAAACTCACAAATTTCACCTCCTTATAATTTTAGTATAGATAGCCCAAAGGTTAGAATCCTATGTTAAATAATACGTACTTAGGCTGTAATTGATGATCATCAATATATCATACTTATACTCCGAAGTTACTTCTCCGTAGCTGTCAACACGGCACAAACATCTCAATAAGTTGCTAAACTGCAGACGGAGCACTTTCTAGACACATCTTAGTACTTACGTAGGTCTTCGCGAGTACCTACATTACTTTCACTTGGACTTTCCCAACACTGACTCGACGATCTCCCTGTCCTCATTCAGGCACAGGTACCCAACTGCTTTTAAACAAAGTTGGAGTACAATAAATGATGTAACAGCCATGTTATGGTGTTATGTAAATATATTTGCTAAAGAGATTTAAAAAACCGGCAAAGTGCGAATCGGACTCGCACACAGAGAAAAAAAAATGTTTTTTGGAAGGGTCTCCCTTTTATTTTTATTATTTGTTGTTATAGCGGCAATAGAAATTCACACAGCGTAAATTTCAACTGTCTACCTATTACGGTTCATGAGATATAGTGCGTTGACAGTCAGACGGACGGCGGACGGACAGCGCGGAGGCTTAGTCATAGGGTTCAGTTGGCACCTTTTAGGTACGGGACTCCAAAAATTGACACTGACGAGGTTTAATGGACCGGCGAGTCGTAACCCCTGGTTTGTCATGCCATCGCTTTTACTACTGAGCTACTGTGTCCTTCTGTGTGTTATGTAAATATTTTAACCTACTATATCCTACTAATATTATAAACGTGAAAGTTTGATGGATGGATGGATGTTCGTTTGTTACTCTATCACGCAAAAACTACTGAACGGATCTGGATGAAATTTGGCACACAGATGGTTTATAACCAGGATTAACATATAGGATACTTTTTATCCCTATATTCCCACGGGATCGAAACTTATACGAGTGAAGCCGCGGGGTGCAGCTAGTTTTAAATATATTTACGTACTAAAGGGCTAAAAAAAATGACAGATCTGCGACCCCTGCTCTGTTGAGCCGTGCCATCGCTTTTACAAATAAGCTACTGTGTCCTCCGCATATTTTTGTTTATAGCCATGGCTCATGGTCATGGGTGAGTCTAAAGTTCTTTTCAATCTCGGTAGTAAATATTTGAAAAATAATCGCTTATTTTTATCCCATTCATACTGGTATAGTTGTAGCGTCACATAATGACGCTCTATTTTCGAGTCATGTAGTATTTATAGAATGTTTATCTATCCACTTTTTATACATCTACGTGGTCTCCTTGAGGCGAGGAGTAATAAATTTTACGTGGACATTAAAAAGATAAAAAGCTTATAAAACTGGATTCTAGTTGCATGTGTGTAAATTCTATGGCTGTTGAAGAATTTTTATTTGCAGCCGATGGAACTTTATATGGTCAATTTACTGGTGTTAATTGACTAGTTACTATCGAAATAGTGACTTTATTGTAGGATGGGTTATCATCATAGATATTAGAATGAAGTTTTTTATAATATTTCTATGGTTATCAATTATCATCTATACATATCACATACATACTCGTACATACAAATTAAATTAAATTGAAGTGTCTATTTGTAATGTCAAAATAACAGCTTTCTACTAAATGAATATGAAAATATATACGGTACCTACTTATAACAGATTTGTTTTTTTATTGTCTGTCTGCCTGTTTGTTTGTTCCCGCTAATCTCCGAAACGGTTGGATCGATTTTGATGAAATTTGGTATGGGGTATACCTTGAGCCCCTGGGAAGGACATAGGCTACTTTTATAATATCGACATACCACGCGGGCGAAGCCGCGAGCAGAAGCTAGTCAACCATATAATAAGACTCGCAACGAATGAACAAATTCCATAGTTAAATAACCGTTGAATGTCTTTGATTTCTGGGTGTTACCTACATACGCGTATTGATTACAAACGCATTAAAACTTCCTTGATAATAATAATAAAAAAATAATAATATCCCTGGACATTTCACACAGCGCCATCTAGTCCCAAGCTAAGCAACCTAATGCTTGTGTTATGGTAACAAGATGGCTGATAAACTACTTATATACATTTTTTTTTTTGTAAATACATACTTATTATAGATAGAAAAACACCCATGATGTTATCGCATCGTGTTGACGACAATTAAATAAGGACTTAAGTGAAAGTCGTGTTAAAAATCGTACAGCTTGTTACGTGCTTGGATATGGATACCGGTAACACGGTAATCCCACACAGTACAAAGGTCGGTTTGAGATTATTCAAAAATATTTCGCTGGAAAATATTTTTACCTAGATT
The DNA here is from genome assembly GCA_945859715.1 of Apamea sordens. Classification (NCBI taxonomy): domain Eukaryota; kingdom Metazoa; phylum Arthropoda; class Insecta; order Lepidoptera; family Noctuidae; genus Apamea; species Apamea sordens. The sequence continues at coordinate 9,508,803 of OX244002.1, forward strand.
TACTATTAGATATAACTATTGATACGGTTTTCTTCAGTTTTTACTTAGGTATTAAGAATAGAATAGAATACTCTTTCTCTCTTTTTCCTTTTTTTTTTAAGGCGAAAGTTATAAACAAAGAGAAGTGGAAAGAGAGTAGGGAGACCTTTGCCCAGCTGTGGGACATCACAAGCTTTAAAAAAAGGCGAAAGGGTCAGAGTAGCGAAATTCAATCGTTTTTTTTACAATTTGCAGGTCAGTATAAGGTTGTATGTTGCATAAACTATGATTCGCGACCGTAACAAAATATGGTTTTCCGACTACCTTAGCGCATCCCCCTTAAATTAAGTACCTACTTACTTCTCAGGGCTGATTTTTCAATCGACAGATAATTTCACCTCTAACAGATTTTGTATGGAAGAACTGTCAAAAATTCAAAATTATCCCTCCGCCAGATAAAATTATCTGGCATTGGAAAAATCAGCCCTTATTGTGAAATAACGCTTCCTATACAGCCTACCTAACTACATAATTCAACCGTATAGAACTTTCTTTTAATTTTTCTTTTTGTTACTTACTTTTTTTTTATATAACTGTTTCGGGTCGCAATAAATACTTTTTCTTTTCTTTCTTAGCATATTATAACAATCTGTGGAAGCCAAGAAATGTAGAGCCTATACAACGAACGCAATTCCGATATAAATTCATAAAAGAACCGCAAACTGAAAGCTTTCATTCAACTACACAAAACTTGTAAAGCAAGGCTCACACGCACCACTTGTTCCGAACCACAATATTGCAGGCACAAAGCTGGAACGTCATAGCATTTTTTAAGTTACAATCAATGTTCTAACAAGTCGTTATTCAGTTTTCAGTGATATGCAATGAAATCTTATACCAAAAGTAGGTAGGTAACTTATTTATTATTAAATTATCGAAAGTCGCCTTCCAAATAAAATCTATACTTTACGTAATATGTATTAAAAAGAGGTATTTGTGAATTATCCGATTCCGAAAATTCTTTCACTGGTGGGAAGCTACAACATTGCCGAGTCTATATAATATTTTGTGTTAAAACAAGTTTCTGGTACGTACCTATATCATATTTTCATAGAATGGAAAGCGTCCGGGTACTAATAACTGCAGAATGCTAACACTAATCTTACCAAGCTTAGCGATTATGGCAAAGTAGATCACCTTAGATTTATTGTAGCAAGCTGTTATTATAAGGTCCATATTATGATGATAAAGAAAACTTGCTAAAATGCGACTCGGAAATGGCAAGTACTATACTGGCATGTCTGAGTCAAACGGAACTCCACATACTTACCTACGTAGTTATAATACACTTAGGTAGGTAGGTACTGTCGTTTTCATCGTCAGCTCGCGTGCCTCCAACCTATAATAGGTACGGCGAATCCAATAACTTTAAACGATAAAAAGAACTGCCTCATTCATGGAAAGCAATTCAGTCTGATGCATTCACTTGCACGAAGGGGATGTGCCACGATTGTCTGTTGTATTCGAGCATGTTTGTTTAAGTTACAGAGTGACTGACACTTTATAAACTTTTGAAAGGCTGTAGTTTACTTATTAATTTTTCCGTACTTAAGTTTGAGTGGGGTGGATTCCTTCCCTCGTTTAATAAGTAAACCCTTTGAAGTCTTCTATTTATTTGATATCAGGGTCGATACTTCACAAAAGTGTGAAGGAAAACATCGTGTGAAAACCGGCAAGTCCTAGAACAAAAAAAAACGAAGCCATGTGACATCAAGCAACACGCACCGGGCCCGCGTGGTGGAACCCACTCCCTCTCACCGAGATGAGGCCTGTGTCCCAGCAGTGGGAACATTATAGGCACTTGTCCTAAATGTGGTAAATTCGATTTAGACTATATTTTATTAACGCCTAATGAAGGAATGGTAAAGAATGGTTATTAATTAGAATTTTATTTTATTTTTTTGGTATTGATGGTAATTATATAGATAATAACTCATAGAAGTAGTTAGGCTACATTGTAAGATAAATTAGAGTAATATGTAAGTAGGTATACTTACAATTACTCAATTATGTTACGAAATACAAAATGTTGTAACAAGCGACCTCTGACATGTAGATATTGAATTAAGTCAAATTACATGTAATTTAGTCAATTAGAGGTTTTGGAACACGCTAATAAGTAGGTACACTCGGCAATTGGAGTGTGGCCCTAATTTTACACCCAATTTGCTATTGCAATGACCATTCATTTCATCGAGGGAACGGGACTAATGTTCTACCAATTTAAATTAAGCCCCGAATGATAGATCTATGGTGATATTTTTTCATTAGCAGAGGCGAGTGAGGAGTCTGATAGTGGCACCAATAGCTGAAAAGTTGTGTGAAATTGGTTATCATGGTATGGGCATGTGATACGGAGAAATGAGGAAAATGTCGTGAGGAGAGTTTTGAGTATGAATATCGATGGCTATAAGAGTAGGGGAAGACCAAAGAAACGATGGATGGACTGTGTGAACGATGATATGGTTAGAATGGGGGTGACTACCGAGATGACGATAATAGAGAAGTATGAAAGAAAAATACATGTTGCGCCGACCACAAATAAACTGGGATAAAGTCAGGAGAATAATAATTATGAAATGATTTTCATTTGCAGAAAGTTACCCTGCGATGTTGTGTGACATTTCTTTTCTGCCTTTAACTGATTTCCGTTTTCTTTTTTCTCTAAAAGTTTTACATAGTACCTATGTAGTATTACTATATACACCTAAACTACATAGATAGGTACAGAATCTATATATATAAAATTCAAAGTCCTGACTGACTAACTGACTGACTGACTGATAGATCAACGCACAGCCTAAACCGCTGGTCCTAGAGACATGAAATTTGGAGGGTGTATTCTTCGTGAAGAGTAGGCATCCACTAAGAAAGGATTTTTCGAAATTCCACCCCTAAGAGGGTGAAAAGGGGGGAATTCGTTTGTATGAAAAATCTTATTCCTTGAGGTAATAAACTTGAAACTTGGCACGAATACTTATCTAAATAAATGATGAAGATTGTCAGTATTTTTTTCTTTTAAACTACCCCCTAATAAGGGATTGGGGGGTTTCAAAGTTTGTATGGAAGAATTTTAGCGCGCAGTCCGATTTACTCGAAACTCAGTATTTATACCTAATATTGAAAGTAAAGAATAATGTGTATCAGGGTTTTTTGAAAATCTACCCTTGACGGGCTGAAATGGGGTAGTAAATTTTTTAGGAGAGGATATTACTGCATGGCTTGATTAACTCGAAAATTAGTATAAATAATCTTTGAGTCAAGTAATGAATACATCCCAAACAATTTTTTTTTAATTCCACCTCTGCGGGGGTGAAAAGTGGGGATACAGTTTATATGAAAAATCTTCTTCATTAGGTTAATAAACTTGAAACTTTTCAAGAATACTCGCCTAAGTAAGTAATAAAGTTTATCATTATAAGTTTTTCAAAACTACCCCTCAAAGGGGATATAAGGGTGTTGAAGTTTGTGTGGAATAATTTGAATGCGCGGTCCGATTAACTCGAAACTCAGTGTTTATACTTAAGACCAAAAATAAAGAGTAACATGTATCAGGGTTTTTCGAAAATCTACCCCTAACGGGTTGAAAAGGGGTAGTTAATTTTACAAGGGAGGATTATAAAGCGCGGCTTGATTAACTCGAAAATTGGTATAAATAATATGTGAATCAAGTTATGAACAATCCCAAACGATTTTTCAAAATTCGACCCCTGTGGTGGTGAAAAGCGGGGGATACAGTTTATATGAAAAATCTTATTCATTTAGTTAATAAACTTGAAACTTGGCAAGAATACTTGCCTAAGTAAGTAATAAAGTTTATCATTATAAGTTTTTCAAAACTATCCCTCAAAGGGGGATATAGGGGTGTTAAGTTTTTGTGGAAGAAATTGAATGCGCGGTCCGTATTGATTTTTGACAGAAAATAATTAATGATAAGTATGTAAAGTTGTCGAAAATTTACCACTGACGGGACAAAAAGGGATACTTAATTCACTGTATGTTACATTTTCACGCCTAAACCACTGAACTTGGCGCGGGCCTGCGGGCGGAGAGTAATGGGTAGCTCTCCGTCCGATCAGGACTAGGCCCGTGCCGGACGGCGTGTTCGTGTTCCACGCGCGCCTCAAAGAGATGTCAGCAAGTGACGGGGCCCCACAGGGCCGAAGCCTGCCAGGGTAGCGGGACCATCCGAAAGGGTTTACCGCTGCCCTGGAACATAAAGGGCTAAGGAAGGAACACGGGTGGGTTTTAGTCAGTAAAAGTCTGACACTCCCTTCTGCTCCACCCAGAGCGGGAGGAGTCATTTGATGATTTCCCATCCTCAAAAAAAAAAAAAAAAAAACCACTGAACTTCTGATTTGGCATAGTATAGAGATAGATGGCATCCTGGGGAACATACATTTTATCCTGTTAGTTCCTGTGGGATAATTTCCGACATCCACGCGGGCGAAGCCGCGGGCAGAAGCTAGTACATTATATAGGTAGTACCTGGATTTTCCGATAGGTATCATTTATTTTTCTCGACACTGTCGCTTCCAGTGTTCCATCTGCTCCGACTTTCGGTACCTCGGGTCGCTTGTCCAAGGAGATGGCGAAGTAGATCGAGAAGTAACGCACCGGATCAACTCAGGGTGGATGAAATGGCGACAGGTCACAGGAACAACTTGCGACCCACGGATGCCCCTCAAGTTAAAGGGGAAAATTTATAAGTCCGTGATAAGGCCTGTCGTACTTTATGGATCTGAATGCTGGGCTGTGAAGAAGACGGATGAAAAAAGATTGCATGCAGCGGAGATGAGAATGTTGAGATGGATGTGTGGAGTGACGAGAATGGATAAAGTAAGAAATGAGTATATAAGGGGAAGTTTGAAAGTGGCGCCAGTTACAGAAAAGTTGAAAGGAAATCGTTTGGCTTGGTCCATGCCCATGCATATGATGAGAAGGGACGAAACGCATGTGACTAAAAGAGTGATGCATATACATGATGATGGATGGAGAGGGAGAGGTAGGCCGAAGAAAAGATGGGTGGATTGTGTGAGGAATGATATGAAAGAGAAGGGAGTGAATGATAGCGTGACGGTTGACAGAGGAGAATGGAAGAAGAAAACGTGCTGCGCCGACCCCAAGTGACATGGGATAAAGGCAGGAAGATGATGACTGTCGCTTCCTCTAATAAACGATCAAACACATTTTATTATATTTCATCGTTTCTTGTTAGAAATTATTATTAAACAGGAAACGACTGTCCGTTCCCTCTTCGACGCCCAATTAAAGAAAATATGGGGATAAGTCCAATTATAACATAGGAAATATTAATTTTATCGAGACTTTCATCCTTTTACATCGTTTAAAGAGAAATGCGAATGAAAGTTGCATTTTAATGGTTTCCTCGACTTTGATGGAGCAGAAAGGCAATACGAATGAAATAGAGTTCAAATTCCGTTACAGAATAAGAGTTCTTGGAATATTTGTTTCAGAATATTTTCTATAATTATTTAAGTCTAACTTACTACACTTTATCAGGTTTTCTTTTTCTGTAACTCTATTTGAGCAAATTCTAATACACAAGTCTAACTTTATAACGAAGTCTTATAAAGTGATTATCTTACACTTGAAAAATAGGGGTCATTTTGTACACCAATAAAATCTACGAAAACTAAACTGCAGATTCATTTATGTTAGTGCGACAATTCTAGTAGCTAATAAAGATCAAATTCGCAAAACACGTGTTCGTCGAAACTGACAGGTTTCAAGAACGCATTCTCTCGCCGGCCACACTATAAACTTTGTCTATTCTTGGACTCCTTTCATAGTATATTGTCAACCAACGTAGTCAAATATAGCATTACGTATGCATAAAACACGTCACATAAAATAAAATTTACGTTACTTAAACACACATTCCCTTATCTCTCATTCCTTATCGTGACGATCTCAGATTTCCTAGTTCGAGGGTCGTCGCATGTCAATTGACATTGCATTGGCATTGCATTGTCATGTATTTCAGCCTCAAAATAGACACTTTTCATGAAAATAACTTCAGTTATTTACTGGCGACGTATTTAAACAACTGCAACGCCGAAGCTATAATCATTTGCATGCACGCGTACCAACTGCATGCATACAAAATGTAATTGTACTAACAGTAATGTAGGTAATTGTTAGTTTACAGTGGAATGGTTTAACAATTAAAAATGTTTTCTATGAACCTAATGTTTGCCAAGTGAAAATGACAAGTTCAATATTGCTGCACAGTGTTCCGTGTTCAGTACTGGTACAACAATTTATTGAGCTGCATCTGCGGGGTAACTGCGTAACATACTGACAGTAGCAATGGCTTTCATTTTGACAGTTCAACAACATTCATTGCGTTATTTACACTGTTGAGCGGACAAATTTTTCGAATATATGGAGCAATGGATTAACAATATCCTTCAAAATGTTTCAGATTGTGATTGTAACAGTGTTACGCCATTAGGATGCCGGTTAGACTGGAAGCTGATCCCAAAATAATTAGGAAAAGGCTAAGCTGATGCTAATGAAAGTTTGAATTCATACAAAATGAAGGTACCTGTGAATTTTTGGGATGGGTAGGTACCTACCTATTATACGAATAGATTAGTTACAGAAAGTATAAAAGAGACTAAACATACTTTGAATGATTAAAATGATGGTTTTCTTATATTTACTTTGAACAATCTTGAGTATAAGGATAGGCACCAAATGGTTCCCCATTTTGTTATGACTACAATCTTACACTTAATTAAATGATGTTTACAGTACTTAGGTCTGTTTATTTGCCCAGGTAGCCAGATGTGCTGAATGTTAATATTTAGCAAGAAGTGAAGTGACTGCCCTAGTATTACGACCTCCACGTACTACCCGATGACTGGGCAAAGGCTTCTTATTATACCTACTTAAGTTACCTACCTGAAGATTTAATATAGGGCCATGCAGAGCCCCACTTCCCACGGAAATTCCACTTAAATTATACAAATTATCAACAAACTGTAGAAATATGACCTACTAGCTGATGCCTGCGACTTCGTCTGCGATCCAGGATGAAAAGAAGCCTATTTTCATCTTCAGGCTGGTCTATCCATGTGCCAAATTTTATCCAAATGCGTTCAGTCGTTTTAGCGTGAAAGCGTAACTAACAAAAAAAAACTCACTTTCGCATTTTTAGTAATTATTAGATCAGGATAAGCAATTAGTGGTTAATCACATAAAACGGGTGTGTATTAAAAATACACATATTTACATAGGTAGGTACTTAATTAATAATAAAACCGGAAACAACATATAGGAGCGCCCTCAATTAAAAATTGTCCCAAAGGAATCAACCTAATGAGTTATGAAACCAAACAAGGAAAAACACTATTAAATTAATTATTAAAAAAACACATTTGTTAATGGATGTTAAATAAAATTAACATCATTCATTACGACTAACAAATGCCACACTACACCATGACGATGTAAACATTAAATAATTAATTAGTGAACGTTAACTGCTAACATTATAGATGTTAGTAACAGTAACATTTTAATTAGTTGCACAATACTATAGTTCGTGATAGGCATGGGTATGTTGTAACTAACAAATACAAATACACCTATTATTTATTTTGTTTCGGACACCATGCATTAAACTATTTGAGAATTTAGTATAAAGTGTAGGTTGGCCAGAGCTGTACCCGCACATAGGTGCGGGTGTGGTAAATGTACGGCAATAGTGCCACCAGGGCAAGCAGTGGTGGTAACGGCTGCGACTTACGAGTTGTAGGTCGTAAGTTCGAACGCAGGCAGGCACTTCAATTTGTGTATTTAATTTCATGGCCACTGCTCTCAAACCGGTGAAGGAAAACATCGTGAGGAAACCGGCAAGTTCTACAACCGAAAAATTCAAAGAGATGTGACATCCGCCAACCCGCACTGAACCTGCGTGATGGGTGGATTATGGCCCACTCTCTCTCACAGTGAGAAGGCCTTTGTCCCAGCAGTGGGAACATTATAAGCTGATAATGAGTATGATTAATTAGTTTTAGGTATTAAAAATCTTGGCAATTACCCAACGACTACAAGCAGGTCGTGTATCTGTAGGTTCCATCCGTTTCTCATAAATATTTCTACAGATGTAAACCTACTCCAAGCACAAGCATACATTTCACACATTCAGCCTAACTGGGACACCACAGATAATAATTGTCTCTACAAGAGTACCTACCTATACTCTACTACGTACCTGTTTCCGTTATAAAGCATAACTTCACGTAAATAGCACACAGATTTGAACGTAATCCATAATTAGATACGGTAGGACTTAACGGGCCTGCTTCTTGCACGTAGGTATCATGGTGTGAAGGAAATATATTTTTACATAGCGATAACTTACTGTTAAACACCATTTTTTGCCATAAAAGTTACATGCCTGGTAAAAGAAAACCGTAATATTGTTTACTAGCTTCTGCCCGCGTGTTCGTCCGCGTGAAATTTCTTGTTTTAATATAAAATATATCCTATGACACTCGGCAATATTGTAGCTTCACATTAGTGAAAGAATTTTCGGAATCGGATCAGCTGATCGATTCTGTAAAAACTCACCGTGAAAAGTTAGGTGAAGTGAGCTTACAGTGAGCCGTCAATAGTGTCAATTCCTAGCATTAGTTGGAATGACAGCTCACTCCACGCTCACTACACCTGAGTTTTCGCGGTGAGATGGTTACAGAATTGCAGTGCAGTAGTTTCGAAGATTACCCCCTACATACAAATTCACAAATTTTATTCAAATTTTTTTTGGTAATTCCGTTTATGCACCCCAAAAAAATATATAAATTCCGTTTATCCAACTAGGCCTAGGGTGGATTCTCGGACATGCGTTTCCACGTATAACCAATTAGTTAGTAACCCAAGTTTATTAGTATAAACTAATATTATAAAGAGGTAATTGGAACGAACCAAGGTCCTGCAGAGGTACCAACCTACTGCGATACAACCAACCGTGGCCATAGTTTACAGAAAACACAGAAAAAAGGGTTTTTGAATCTTTGCCAAGACGCCTAAATAGGAACCTACAAAGTTATACTGAAAAGCGCTAAAGTTGTCAAAAAACAAAAGGCCCGTTTTGACATTTGACAATGCGCTCTTGACACCTGTCAGTTTCATACAAACGAATACGTGTTTTGCGAATTTTATCTTTATTAACTACTAGAACTGTCAATGTCAAGACGGGCCTTTTAATTTTTGACAACTTACATTTTCATACATACACTTGGTTAACACGAACAAACGGTAATTTAAAAGTAGCTATTTAGCGAGTTAATGACATTATGGTCAGTTAATTTCGCTATTGGAGCAAGCCGATTGATTATACAATTTTGACTAAGGTACAGAATTCTGATATACGTAAAAAATGCATTGTCTTCAAATCAACATGTAAAATTTCAACTCTGGAGGATGGATAAAAGGAAGTGAATTTAGTTGAGCACCCTAATTGCCTAACACACAATCTGAATCATTTTGAAGGATATTGCTAATCCATTGCTTCATATGTTCGAAAAATTTGTCCGCTCGACAACGTAAATAACGCAATGAATGACGTTGAATTGTCAAAATGAAACACATTGCTACTGATAGTATGTTACGCAATTGCCCCGCTGGTTGCAAGATTTAACCCATACATACTGACTAACTAACAAGGCAAGTTAAATAAAAGCTTGTAATTATAGGAAAAGCTTGCCTTCTTCAGCCAAAATGGTCTGCGAAACTAGCAACCCCGTACTCTCATCTGTCACTGCTCCAATAAAACTGTCTCACAAAGCTATTAAAGGCTTGTAAGACATAAAACATACAAAGGGAGGAAGGAGCCTCAACGTTCAAGTACGAAGATCTCCCCACAATAGTAAACGAGTATCTATTCAAACAGTTTTACGAGCACAGTTTTCCTCTACAAACGGGCTATTAAAGCCCTCCTGAGCTTGATAGACAGTAGTACATAAGCTGTAGATACATAGGTACCGTATACCTGCTTACAAAACGCTTACCAATTCATTAATCATTCTATGGAAGGCTACAATTTTATTTAAAATCTATAATACCTGCATACTATTGGAACGAAGTTCCTTATCGCGCGTTACGAAAGGGGGCTAGACGGAAAAAATTAAGACCAAAAGTTGGAACGACACTTTTTGCTATAGGTAGCTGTAAGCCGTGAGGCGTGCGCGTGTTTCTCTGTCTGTGTGTCTCTCTCTCTCTCTTATAGAAAGCAGTTATACTTCGTTCCATCCGGGTGTCCCTTGACACCTCTCAAGTTTTTGTCCCACTGTAGGGCAAAGGCTTCTTAACTTACAGACAAAGCACAAACATTGATCACCACGCTTGCTCAAGGCGATTTCAGACTTATATTAACTAAGTCCAGGTTTCCTCACGATGTATTCCTTCATGGATGTCAGTAATAACTCAGAAAGTATCAATGAATCGAAAAAGTCACATTGGTACTTACTGGCCCGGATTTGAAACCACAACCTCGTGCATGCTGGCCCATTAAATCTACCGAGGTTATAAAGAAAATAATTTTGTAGACCCCGTTAAGTAGTTAGTGCACAAGAGTTTAGATTTTCGGCTCAAGATAACTTTACATCATGCAGTCTGGCTGAAAAATGGTTCTGGCTTGATACGATCACTCAATCGAATTAAGAACGGTCTAAAAATTGTAGAACGTAGACGAGCTGAAGTAAACACGTCTTCTTGACAATAAATAGATAAAAAACAGCAGATCCTTATTACTGGCAGCTGCTACCTAATGTCTCGGTAGTGTAAGGCTTCTAATCTTTACAGTAGGTAGGTACCTAACGCAGCTTAGTATACATCCAGTGTCTAGATAAGGTACCTATACATAATATCTTTGAAGAACTAACATTCCAGCTTTGTTGTTCTCTTAAATTACACTGGAAGTGCTATGTCTTCAAAGAAAACGTTTCGCTAATGTATTTTAAACTTCATTATGCAAAATGTCACACCTGTCGTAAAAGATTTGCAGAATTCAAAGCAGTACAGTTTTATTTCCTGTATAAGTTAATAACTTCATCTACTCGTAAAACGAGGCTCATGGCTAAGCGAAGCCATGCGAGATTTCGATCAGGTTAAGCTGTGCTTGCCGCGGTTGGTCCCTGGATGGGTGACCATCTTTACGTACCGAGGTCCCTGCGTGCCTCGGAAAGCACGCTGAAACCCGAAAGTCTGACAACCAGTCTTACCAACTCTTACCCAGTAACTAGGCTGTGGAGGTCAGTTAGGCAGTCGCTCCGTGTGAAATACTGGGGGTCTACTCCGAAGTAGTATCGGCCGAATGTCCGGCCGTTTCCTGCTACGAAGTCACTACTTATTTGGTTCGGTCGGTTCCGATCCTACACTCCTACACTGTTTCGAATATTGACTATGGTCCCGACCCAAATGAGCCGATCCGAACTTTTTTCGCATTTTTCAATAATATTCGGTTCGGTCATGTGTCGGTCCGATCCGAACATTCGCACTTTGCACTTTGGAGTAGGCCCCCTTGTATTCAGCTCGATCCGGTTAGACTTGAAGCCGACCCCAATAATAATTGAGGAAGGGCTAGGCAGATGACGAGCTTCATCGATAAATCTCCTCAAAATGGTAGACTAATCAAATTATAATAACGTTCAAAAGACTTTAGTACAAAACCTTACCAATTTTGTTCTGTACTACAGTAACACTACAATAACACCCATCTATCTATACTTATAATAAATCTGTAGAAGTGAAAATTCTGTACATTGAAAATATCCAAAAAATAAATGGCAGGGGGTGTTACTTGACCGACACCGAACCCAAAAATGTGATTAAAAAAATTTTTGTCTGTCTGTCTGTCTGTCTGTCTGTCTGTTTGTTCAGGCATCACGCAAAAACTACCGGTTCGATTACGATGAAACTTGGTATAATTATTCTTTAATATCCTGGGCACCACACTGGGTAAATGATAAATGATAAATGATAAATGATTTTATTTTTGTAAGTAGGTTTGTACAAACACTTTTACACGTCAATCATATTTTAAAACTAGATGAGGTCGGCGTTTCCTATCTGACTAGTCTGAGAAGAAAGGCCGAAACAAACTCAGACGTCACAGTCTCTTTTAAAGTCCAGACATAATCTTGGTCAGACCATGTGAAGACCATGTAGATTTATGTCTGAGATGGTTTTTTTGAAGAAAGAACCAAACAGTTTGAGAGGACCTGTCCAGTCAGTGCACGCATTTGTCAGAAATCGTGCAGCTCAACTCAAAACTTAGAGAGCTCAACGATCCGACGAACAATACCAAAGAAAGGACATTTGGGTAGGCCACATTAATTACTCAAACTGCCAGACCACGCCAAAAACTAAGAGAACAGAGAGAAAAATAATATAAATACAATGACCCACATAGTCTTCACATTCACAATAATTAAAATAATAGAATACTTTACAAAGTAAGCAAATGTCATAGTATATATCAAATTCATCAATGTCAAAGTGTATATAAAAAAAAAAACATCAACAAAACAAAAATAAAAAATAAACACATTCAATATGTAAAAATTGGAAGCAGCTTAATCCCAAGCCTTTTTGTCCTCGATATAAGCCTTAACGGTATAAAATGCTTTCTCGCACAACTTACGTTTAATGAATGATTTGAATTTATTAAGGCTTAGATCTTGAACGGGGCTTGGAACTTTATTGTAAAAGCGTATACATTGGCATCTGAACGAGCCACCTATTTTCTTGAGCCTTGTTGTAGGTAGAACAAATTTGTGTTTGTTCCTAGTATTTATATCATGGATATCACTGTATTTTTTAAACAATTTTATATTTTTATGGGCATATAAAAGATTTTCATAAATATACTGAGAAGGCACAGTCATTACATTAATTTCTTTAAATTTTTCTCTGAGCGAGTGTCTCGGACTTAATTTATAAATTGATCGAACAGCTCGCTTTTGCAAAACAAAGATAGTCTGAATATCAGCGGCATTTCCCCACAATAGAATACCGTACGACATTACACTATGAAAATAGCTAAAGTACACTAAACGGGCTGTCTCTATATCAGTTAAATTACGAATTTTTCTAACAGCGTATGCTGCGGAACTTAGCTTTTTTGACAATTTGTCTATATGTGGACCCCACTGAAGCTTAGCATCCAAAGTTATGCCTAAGAATACTGTGCTGTCTTCAGGATTCAATTCTTCGCCCTTTACCAACACATTAGTTTTCACTTGTCTAACGTGAGGCAACGTAAACTTAATGCATTTGGTTTTTTTCTCGTTTAGAAGTAAATTATTAACATTGAACCAGTGGACTACTTTAGAGATCGCGCTATTTACATCGTCAGTAACCTGCTGCTGACGTTTAAGTTTAAACAAAAGTGAAGTGTCATCTGCAAACAACACTATATCATGATTATCCTTTATGAGGTACGGCAAGTCATTAATATAAATAAGAAACAAGAAAGGACCAAGAATTGAGCCCTGTGGGACTCCCATTGTTACTAAAGATCCGGGAGATCTTTTTCCGTTAACATCAACGCTCTGAATCCTCTTACTCAAGTATGAAGTAAGAAGATCCAGAGCAGCGTTCCGGATTCCGTAGTGGCGGAGTTTCCTGATTAAAGTTTCGTGAAGAACGCAATTGAATGCCTTGGACAAATCACTAAAGATGCCCAAGGCATCGCATTTGTCTTCCCATGCATTATAAATATGTCCTATAAGTTCAACACCGGCATCAGTAGTTGAACGACCCCTTGTAAAACCGAACTGTTTGCTATGTAATAATTTGTGTTTATTAAAAAATCTTTGCATTTGTTCTAAAATTAATTTCTCAAAAATTTTACTAAAGGTAGGTAGTACAGAAATAGGTCTATAATTTGTAGGGTCTGATGTACTACCTGATTTAAACAAAGGTATGATTTTACTATTTTTCATAAGGTCAGGAAACTCCCCACTGTCAATACAACTATTAAAGATAAGAGCTAGAGTAGGTGCTACAATGTCAATAATAGACTTAGCAACTTCTACAGAATTGCCCCACAGATCTGCAGTCTTTTTTACATTTAAAGTGTGAAAGGTTTTAATTATATCTCTACAGGTAACATGTTCAAAATGAAATTCCGAATCGCAACCATTAACATTTTCCATAAGCAAAGACTCAGCAATAGAAGGTGATGAGTTTAGGGATTTAGTAGTTGAAACGGGAATATCTGAAAAGAAATTTTCAAATGCCTCGGCGACTTGTGAGTCTGATTTTATTATGTTGTCATTAATAGACAGGCTGTAGTCAGTATTTCGGTTACTAGATCTTCCCGCTTCACTATTAATAATAGACCAGGTCGTTTTAATTACATTATTGCTGTTTTTAATCTTTGAACCCAAATAACGTGACTTGGCCATATAACTATTGGTACTTTTTATCCCGGAAAAGTATATACAATAAAAAACAAACTTAATTTTGCGGTTCGATCCCTATACCCGATTACCACTGTCTGTACTGTACCAACCGCAAATACTAAGTTTGTCGTAGGTTGGGTCACCCGCAGTGGAGTTCATTTTTATTCCTTTTAGTTTTTAGAGTTATTTAGGTTTATTTTTATATGAGTCGTAGGTATAGATTTTAATTTTAAAGTATAGGTAGTATATTTGATAGTGTACGTAGTGAACGTAGGTTATTTTATAATACTGTTAAGTAGGTTTAGTCATTCGTATAGATATTAGTTTTTAGGGATTTTGCTTATTTATTGAGTTTAGATTAGTTATCATCAAAAATAGGTTTATTTAGGTAGGTAGGTATTTAATTTTCTGTTATTGAGTTTTTTTTTTAATTAGGTAGGTACTTAGGTAAAGATATCATATAGGTACCCTCTTAATCACCACTAATGAGACACAATTGGTTTTCTATTGTAATTAGCCACAAAGGGCCCGCGACTTGGATGGCATTCTGGGGAAGCACATACATTTTATCCTGTTAGCACGTTCCCGTGGGTAAATTTCCGACATCCACGCGGGCGAAGCCGCGGGCAGAAGCTAGTTTATACTAAGACTAGCTTCTGCCCGCGGCTTCGCCCGCGTGGATGTCGGAAATTATCCCACGGGAACGTGCTAACAGGATAAAATGCTTTCCCAGGATGCCATCTATCTCTATGCCAAATCAGAAATTCAGTGGTTTAGGCGTGAAAATGTAACATACAGTTTCAAGTTCAAATCCACCCCTTAAAAACTGAATTACCCCTTTTTGTCCCGTCAGTGGTAAAATTTCGACAACTTTACATACTTATTATTAATTATTTTCTGTCAAAAGTATCAATACTGAGTTTCGAGTTACTCGGACCGCGCATTCAATTTCTTCCACACAAACTTAACACCCCTATATCCCCCTTTGAGGGGTAGTTTTGAAAAACTTATAATAAACTTTATTAGGTAAGTACTTACTTAGGCAAGTAATCTTGCCAAGTTTCAAGTTTATTAACCTAATGAAGAAGATTTTTCATATAAACTGTATCCCCGCTTTTCACCCCTACAGGGGTGGAATTTAAAAAAAATCGTTTTGGATGCATTCATAACTTGATTCAAAGATTATTTATACCAATTTTCGAGTTAATCAAGCCACGTATTATAATCCTCCCTTGTAAAATTAACTACCCCTTTTCAACCCGTTAGGGGTAGATTTTCGAAAAACCCTGATATATGTTACTCTTTATTTATGGTCTTAAGTATCAATACTGAGTTTCGAGTTACTCGGACCGCGCATTCAATTTCTTCCACACAAACTTAAACCCCTATATCCCCCTTTAAGGGGTGGTTTTGAAAAACTTATAATGGTAAACTTTATTACTTACTTAGGCGAGTATTCTTGAAAAGTTTCAAGTTTATTAACCTAATGAAGAAGATTTTTCATATAAACTGTATCCTCGCTTTTCACCCCCACAGGGGTGGAATTTAAAAAAAATCGTTTTGGATGCATTCATAACTTGATTCAAAGATTATTTATACTAATTTTCGAGTTAATCAAGCCATGCAGTAAAATCCTCCCCTGAAAAATTTACTACCCCATTTCAGCCCGTCAGGGGTAGATTTTCAAAAAACCCTGATACACATTATTCTTTACTTTCAATATTAGGTATAAATACTGAGTTTCGAGTAAATCGGACTGCGCGCTAAAATTCTTCCATACAAACTTTGAAACCCCCCAATCCCTTATTAGGGGGTAGTTTAGAAGAAAAAAAACTGACAATCTTCATAATTTATTTAGATAAGTATTCGTGCCAAGTTTCAAGTTTATTAACTCAAGGAATAAGATTTTTCATACAAACGAATTCCCCCCTTTTCACCCTCTTAGGGGTGGAATTTCGAAAAATCCTTTCTTAGTGGATACCTACTCTTCACGAAGAACACACCCTCCAAATTTCATGTCTCTAGGACCAGCGGTTTAGGCTGTGCGTTGATCTATCAGTCAGTCAGTCAGTCAGTCAGTCAGTCAGTCAGTCAGTCAGTCAGTCAGGACTTTGAATTTTATATATATAGATCATGACGCAGCTTAAGCAAATAGCCATATTATTTCTAACAGTCAGTCCAAATAAACGTTGTGCCATCTAAGGAAGTTATCTTAATAAAGTAAAAGGCTGGAGAGCGCTCCCTCGAGATATTTCTTTAATTAAGCATCCGTCACGGAATGTCTTCGCTTACACGATGTAACTAAGGGAGAATATTCGTTTAATGAATCTTGCACTCAGTCAGCATCGCGTTCGAGCTTACGATAATAACTTGCAGATTGAATTTTGGTTGCTATCAGCAAGATTTAAGTTTTAACTTGTGTGGATTTATCATTATTGTTTGGATTTAAATCAATAATAGAACCAGATAAAACTTTTGATTCATAGAGCTTAAAGTATCGCTGTCTCTTTTACTCAATCAATTCCTAGCCTTTTCACAACTCTATTGGGGTCGGCTTCCAGTCTAACCGGATGCAGCTGAATACCAATATTTTACATGGAGCGACTGCCTATGTGTCCTTCACAACCCAGTTACTGGGTAATTCGATAACCCTTGGTAACGCTGGTTGTCAGGCTTTCGGGCTTCTGACTACCCGTAACGACTGTCAAAGATCCACGAATGATAGTCGCGACCATCGGCTTAACGTCCTTTCCAGAGGAAGGCGTTTCGGTATGTAAAGCTGGTCACCCATCCACGGACCGATCGCAGCAAGCGTAGCTTAACCTTTAACCTTACTAGCTTACTGTTAGTCTTGATAATTCACAAGTGTCTGTGAATTTATTGAAATAAAAACTTAGTAGCTTCGAATTTTGGTAAACTGACAAGTCCTTGATTAAAGCTACGTATAGGAAAATAGACTCTGAAAAAGGATTCTACTCTTAACCGCACCTACGCATAAAAAAGGAGTACCCTGGTGCGTAACTATACTGTTTTTGGGTAATTTAAATGTGTAGATTCAGCTGCTTCCGGTTGGGAAAAAAGGTCCACGCTAAGTTTGTCGCTCTATCTTGCTATTTGTTAACATTTTTGTATCCTAACGTAGTGAAGGAAGACTTGTTAAACGAATATGTAAACGCAAATAACTAATATGGCAAGGGTTTACAGTTATAATTGCTACATGTTTTTCTAGATTACCCAGAGCTCCTGGCCTGGTTTCTATTGCCTTCCACAAACCGCTATGTGACACGGAATAGGCTTAGAAATCCTGGATCATTATTAGAATTTCTTGCCAAGGAATTATTTTCATTTTGTAGAACAGTCAGCTTCCACACAATGAAAATAATTTTACCTTAAACAATACACTACATACATATATAATTATTACAGTGTGATATTATTTTTTAGCTAACCAAAATTAAACAAAAGACTTTAGTTTTTAACAGTTATGTACCTACAGTATGTTTCCTGTGTATTTATGAACGACCATAATCCATTCCTAAAATGCAACGTATTATTGCTAAACTCACTCCTAACGCACTCCTTAAAAAATAATTTACCCATAGACTAATTTCAAACTTTTGTTCTAGTACATCTTCGAGAACGGTTCCCGCGATGACGGTCTACTGACCAGAGACAAATTCATGGAAGTGAACGCCAGGATGGAAGCTAGACGCGACTACATGAGGACCGAATGCACCAGGCTTAGCCTTGACACATCCAGTCACAAATCGAACGCCTGGGAGTATCTCATTAACAGGCAGTATCATGTCATATGGTAAGGTTTTGTCTTATTATGATGTGTGTTCCTTCGGAAAGATTAGACATTGCTACTTAACTGGTTTACATACATGGTGGCAGGGACATCGTCGCGCAAACTGTAACCATGGATTCAGCACATGAGTTTAGACCCCAAGGTATAGAAATTTTTCGTCGGTTATTAAAAAAAAAAATTTGCTGTTCCATACATTTTGACCGCGTAGGTATTGCACTTTTCTATGAAACAGAAGATTTTTTTTTTGACAACCGACGAAAATTTTTTGCGCTGTGGGGTCTAAACTCATGTGCTGAATTCATGGTGACAGTTTGCGCGTCGATGTCCCTGCCGCCCTGTATATCGGCCATCCACCATTTTATAGAAGTAAATATTGATATAATATGGTGCAAATAAATCAATATTTACTTCTATAATTTTTTTAAAATTTTTCTTCTTTAATTGTTTGATGCCCTATGATTATTTTGCTTATTTTTTCACATGTACCTATATACATATCATTATTTTAAATGTTAGCTTATATGTATAATGTAAATAAATATTTATATGGTGTAATTGAAATGGGGAGCTCATGAATGACCTATGTTGAAATCCGAAATATGCACTGGACTCGAAGAGTTACGCCGTAACGCTTGAGTCCAGTACATATTTCGGATTTTGCATGTCTGTTAAGGCCAGACCAGAGGTCAGGGGTTATTAGATAATTTGATTTATTCTCACTATTATTTTTATGAACTGGCAGTAAAGTACCAATTGAAGGCGGCTAAGAAGAAACTTGAGGTTAGATAGTGTAGTCACTATCAATGAAGCATTTTCAATTAGACTAAATATTCAAAAAAATGATAGAAATCAGACAAGAGGCCACTTTATGACTGAGGCGTGGAGTTTTATGCCTCTGTGACATTGTACCCAAATGCAATATCGTGGGGTCATTACTTTCCACTTAGCCTAAGCCAATAATTAATTTGATGGGTTTTTAGAATTACCCCTTTGCGTGTAAGCATTAGCAATGGGTTTACCAGAATTCATTACTATAACGAATAATTATATGTCCCGTTACCAGCTAATTTTTGTATTCGTTTCAGGTGCAACATATTCAAAGCGGCGTCCACATCGTGGATGTACAACTTCAACCTGATGGCGAACTACACAGCAGCATTCTTAGACAAAACAAAAGAAGTGCCGCTAGAATTAGCAAGGAGGAAATACGCGAGGCCCACAACAGAAATGATTAAGAAGGCCCAAGGAGACTCGATCACATTCCTCATCGTCAGACATCCTTTGGAGAGGTTGGCGTCAGCTTACAATGACAAAATTGTGCACGCGTGGCCTAAATCTTTCCATGACAAAATGGGTCACAGGATCATAAAGAAATATAGAAAGGTAAAAGCATTTGCCTCTATTAAGGCCACATTTTCGGCAGCGATATACCGTCTTCACTCAGAATATAAGAGAACAAGACTGTTCTATTTACTCAAATGATCTTATCTTTCTAGCCAATGGACAAATCTCGTACAGAAAAGTACCCAGTATTCGAAGAGTTCGTGTCGTACGTGTTAGACGAAGCGAAAGCAAAACGATCTCTAGACATGCACTGGACACCCTACACCACTTTCTGCACGCCGTGCAAATTCAACTTCGACGTTATTCTCAAGTTTGAGACACTGGATGTAAGTAAAATATTAACTCAATCTTGGCTAGACTAGACTCAGTGCCAAAGCAACACATTTTGGAAAGAATCTTTGAAAGGTTTGCGCATTTTCATTATACAATTGGCATGCAGCCTGTATTTAAAGTGGCCCATATCAATTTTGAAAGCATTCGTGCAAACAGTTTGAACGAATTCTATTTTTATGGCACAGTGAACATTCTTGACTCTGGAAATCGTATTCAATTTATCCCACAATCCAAAGTTTTTAAGTGAGCGTGAAATGGGCAACTCGACAGCGGTCAGCGGCGTAGTGATAAATAATGACTGGATCCCGACCGCACGCTGCTTTTGCCAATGCGGTTTAACATCCGTTTGGCGTCGCATTTACAATTCTATTTTGATAGCGGCTAGTACTAGCACAGAAACCTGCACAATCATCCGAGTTTTTTAAATATTCGCTTTATAGGACCATTTTTCAATGTCTGTGTTTTTGCAAGCGCTGATTTTTTATGTCTGTTTGTGGCAGGAGGACCAAAAGTTCCTGATCCAGTTGGCTCACCTCCAAGAGGTCGTGAAGCCAGAGTGGCGGAACAGCGGGAAGGGCACCAACACACTGCATAACATCAGCCATCTGTACTCGCGATTGAAGAAACGTCAGCTTGACGGCCTTTATGAGTTGTATAGGTGGGTAGCATTACATTTTGTCGTCTCTAAATTCTAATATTAGGTATACCTAAGGAATTTCATTCCACTTGGGGTCTTTGTCTGTTACAGGCCGAATTCATTCAACCTTATTCTCCAAAATCACGATAATAGCAACATTATTTGTTTCTTTTCCAGGTACGACTTCCGGCTATTCAACTATACCATAGACAACTATTACGAGATGATTGATAAGGAAAAAATGAGCAACCACGGATGAACTCTCAATCAGTCAGTTTGAACGCTTACAGATAATGTATCATTAACGCAGCAAAGCATCGATGGTTGATGAATGATGAACAATGAATTATTCATCAATGGCTGGAAAGACTGATTGTAACACAGAAATGATTGATGGACGTATTATTGATCCACCGGCTGAGTGAAAACTTGCCCTTTCCGTCAATTTTCAAATTTGTTATCGCTGCAAATATATATTTTGTGATACGGTGTTTCGTGGTTTCGGTTTCACACTATAGAATAGTCATAGACGTAGAAAAGTTTTTTTTTTCGAACTGTCAAAAGTGCAGTTCTATTTTCAAACACCGCTACGCCCCGCCCGCCTGTGAGAGAATGGGAAAATAAGATAAGTGTTATAGATAACATACTTGAACAACAATGAACGGGTTCCGTATCAATTTGTACTGGTTTATCGTACGGCGCCTCATCAATCACCTTGATAGTTTTAGTTAAGATAACGAAAATTACGAACTGTTGAGCTAATCAAAATTATACGTAGAATTAATAGCTGAATTTAGTTGTTATTGACGCATAAGACAAATTAATGTAAATAATGTTTTAGTTTTATAACGCAAACAAAATTCCTTAGTGCTTCCATTATAGAAATATGGAAATAATGTATGTTGTACCTATAATATGAGAAACGCAGTCACTAAGTAGGTATAGTTATGGCATTTAAGTTTAAGGGCAGGCGAGCTTGTTTCGTTTGCACCTTCTTTTTTAAATTAAGAGGCAAAGAGCCAAGTTGGCCTTTTTAGAATTAGGAACTAAATAATTGTTACCGTTGCATTTTATAAGTACGATTTATATGAGAATGTGATAATTTGAATCAAAGAGTTTCAAACGTTTAATTTTCTTGTTGAGATATTGAATTTGTTGTTGTAATTGAATCAAACACATAGAATGTAATCAAAAGATTTTGAGAAATATTTGTATTTTTTTAATAATAAAGATTATAGCTATTAAACATTTTAAAAGTTTGATAATATGCCATATTGTTTTAATTGTATTTATTTATTCATTGTATACATTGAACATTTTGTTAAACTGTTATATGCGGATAGTTTAACAATAGGTAGGTATGTACCTACGTAGCTTCGACGCCTTCGACATCGTCTAGTTATTTTTTGGTCAAAGAGGTTTTTCCTTGGCTGCATTGTGTTCTTTGCGTTTTATTGTATACAAAATTAACCCAAAAAGGGCATAACATTCCTATTTGAAAACTAACAGTAATTAGCTAATAGTAAATTTTTCTATGGTAACCCATAGACAATGTAACAATTCACACCAATAAAAAGTTCCGATTCACGCCTGTAAATAAATAGTTAATAATATTTATTATGTATTAAGTACAAATATTGTATTTCTATAATATGATAAACTACAAGATTTGTTTCGTTTCATATTTAGGTATTCAAAATGTAGAAATTGTTGTGTAATTATAATGTACCTATCTATAGTTTTCAAACTTCATTATTGTAATTGTTCACATATAATTCCCCAGTTACCATAGCTTTGAATTTTAATAACTTTATAATTCGGTCACGGTCGTTTAGTAGACTATATTATAATTAATTACGTAGGTACCTGGTTTTATGAATATATTCATGACCGCGACATTGTAACATCGAAATTATGCCTTTTATCCTTATAATACAAATTGTTCGCTGACAACACTAAAGATAGAAATGTGTAAAGTGTATCAAGGAGTCTGCCAAAGCGCCAGTGTCCAAATAGAGTAAAAAAAAAAATAATTTCGAGACAGTAAAAAAAAGTTAAAGACTAAGTAAGATGGCAGCTTGGCCCACAGATAATAAAAATAATGCTTGGTCGGCCGGCTCCTTCTTGCACGGAATATTTTGATAGTTTCCTAAAGGACTCGTTAGCGTAAAAAAGACTAGAAGTGGAAACGTAGTAGTCACTACGTCACTACCTTTGCCAGTAAAAGTAAAGAACATTTCTTTAGCTCCTCGTAGAAGAACTAAATTCACTAGTCGTAGCTAACTGTAAAATTCAGCTTAAGACAATTTAATTAGCGTTAAATACGCCATTTATATAAAACTTTTCCACATACTTAGTAATCCTACAAATAATTTGCTCCTAGCGAGGTTTACTTAGATACATAAATAGTTGATACGGAATGAATTAGACCAAAAAGTTATGGCCTATGAAAGTAACTGTAATGGTGCTATAGTCCTATAGTTTTGATCTCATATCTGAATGTGAGACTCGAATGCATGCACAATCGTCGCTAATATTACGTAATGCGTTATAGATTCCAACGGTAACTGAGTCGGTTGTGTTTATAATAATGTTGAAAGAATTATTCTTAGTACTTATAGAAAAATAAAATTGGATATTTAATATTTTGTTGTTTTATTCAACTGACCTCTTTTGAAAACCGGTACCCGAGACGCAAGCTCTTATAGCGAAGAATGAAGCCAGTCCCTCGCAGTCCTGCAAAAACTACGTGCCTTTTTTACCACATAATAATAAGTGTTAGCATCGCGCCTCTGCGAGTTGACTTCGATATCTTGTACGCCTTCCGGAGGTCCCCAGGCTCCTGAGAAATGTCAAGAGACTTAGCCGAAAACGCTTCCGCCTATGCCATAGACATATTAGCTTGCTACGACGGCCATGGCCACTTCTAGTTTTATGTCACTATTTACGAAAATTTGATCGCTTAATCCGGTTTGACAAGTGCACCAAATAAGCCTATAACTAAACTGTTGCAACTGATCTTGAACTAACTGGCCAGATTATACCTCTTTGCACTATCTAAGATAGGTAATATTGGGCAACACAAGTTTCGGAAAATGGTTTGTATCGGCAGATTACTATACAGGGTGGCAGGGACGTCGACGTGCAAACTGTAACCATGAATTCAGCACATTATTCTAGACATCCTAACGTAAAAATTTTTCGTCGGTTATCAAAAAAAAAAAAATCTGTTGTTTCATAGAAAAGTGCAATATACCTACGCGGTCAAAATGTATGAAGCAGCAATATTTTTCCTCGGGTACAGAACCATGTACATACTATTGACAAAACCTATATCTGACCATTTAGAAAACAAAATCCCGTACACATTGATAGAATTATACACTCGAATACTTGTTCATATCAGTTTATCGAGTACTGGCTGGTACTCAACACAAAAAGTTGTTATATTGTAACTCAAGAACATGTTCAACGTCTCTAGCTGTAAATGCAAGACCGCTTTTCCCTTGACGCTTGACCCTTTTTCTTTAAAAGTCATCTATGGGTTGCCACAGCTCAAAAGCATAAAATGTTTAAAAATGATAATATGTCACCCACAAATAATATTACTTAAATAGTCGATCATTGTGTATGCTAACAACATGCATCCGTAAGTAAAACAAAAGAGGATCCTTTTTAGATCGACTAATAATATGCGCTGCAAGCAGAGATAGTCCTTACGGTGGTAAGATTAATGTTTTTTTTTTCAAATCAATGGTAACAGGTACACAGGCTGAGCGTCGAAGTTCCTGCCACCCTGTATTATCGCGTAGTGTGTTCGACGCTTTAGCTTTAGCAAGCGCATATTATATGCGCTGCAAGCACGGATAGTCCTCACGGTGGTCAGATTAATGTTTTTTTTTTCAATTGAATGGTAACAGGTACACAGGCTGAGCGTCGAAGTTCCTGCCACCCTGTATTATCGCGTAGTGTGTTCGACGCTTTAGCTTTAGCAAGCGCATATTATATGCGCTGCAAGCACGGATAGTCCTTACGGTGGTCAGATTAATGTGTTTTTTTTTTCAAATCAATGGTAACAGGTACACAGGTTGAGCGTCGAAGTTCCTGTCAGCCTGTATTATCGCGTAGTGTGTTCGACGCTTTAGCTTTAGCAAGCGCATATTATATGCGCTGCAAGCACGGATAGTCCTTACGGTGGTCAGATTAATGTTTTTTTTTTTCAATTCAATGGTAACAGGTACACAGGCTGAGCGTCGAAGTTCCTGCCACCCTGTATTATCGCGTAGTGTGTTCGACGCTTTAGCTTTAGCAAGTGTGTGAGGTATTTTTGAAGATGTTTTAAAAACATAGTTCGTTAAAATTATTTATTAATTATTTTAAATAATATTAACAATACAGGCTCATACTAGCCCGTTTTTGTGTTCTGGATTAGATGCATTGGGAACTGAGGTAGATATTCTCGTTTTTCTGGCACTTTGGTATTGTTCCTGAAACAAAAAAGTTTATGAATTAGGTACGACACAATTTTAATACACACATAATCAGCCAATAATGTTCCCACTGCTGGGACACAGGCCTCCGCTCAGTGAGAGGAAGTCGGCCATATACCACAATACGTGCCCAGTGCGGGTTGGCGGATGTCACATGTTTTCGAATTTTTGGTTCTACGACATTGTTTTCTCACGATGTTTTCCTTCACCGTTTGGAGAGTAGTGGTGATGAAGTAATTTACACAAAGTAAAGCGCGTGCTTGGGTTCAAACCTACTACCTACAACTCGTAAGTCGCGGTCGTCACTGAGCCACAACTGCTCTCAAATATTAAGGTCATTCCCATTAAATAAAAAAAATGTTTATGAAAATTATGAAAAAAAAAGTTATATTTTATGAATACTCTCCATGAAATCCTTATGAAAATTATGAAAGAAAAGTTATATTTTAGGAATACTCTCCATGAAATCCTTATGAAAATTATGAAAGAAAAGTTATATTTTAGGAATACTCTCCATGAAATCCTGGCTGTGAAAGTCATTCGATTAGGTGGATTTCGTCCTAAAGAGTTTTCGATCTAGCGCACCGCTTAAAACGTTTCTCGCAACAACGTCATCCGAATTCACATACTGGACCCGTAAAAGTACTACAACTTGAAACTCTGTTTATATCACCAAAAAAAGTGATTCCCTAAATAAAGAAATTAATGTTTGATACTAATATTAATAATATTCTATAATATAAGTATAATAGTCTATATACTATTACCTATATAATGGGCTTGATTTAGAAAGCGGTACTTCTTTCTGGACAAGGCTCGCATTGTTACCGGCGGTCAGGGCTCCAGAGATAGGAACCTCTCCTATCTCTGGAGCCCTGACCGCCGGTAGCTTGGACCCTGTTCCCGATACAGGTGGGCTAGTATTTTTTATAATCTAATATTTAAAAATGTAGTACTTAATTTAATAAAATTTAATAAAGGGGTTAATAGTATAATATACTTACTCTGGCTTTCTCTTCCTCTTAGGAGCATCCAGGATGTCAATAGGGTCTGTAGTGATGATCACAGGTCGAACAGACCCGAAGAAGTCTGTGATGGGCACCTTGTCAGGGTTGCGTTTGAACAAGTCTTTACGAACTCCCACTGTCGACAGACATGCGCTTTTTGGACAGACGGCCAACTGAAAGCAAAAATAATATAAACATTACGTTTTAGGAATTTATTTTCGATGGCTCATTCTGCAGTTAAGTGATTGGATGTGTTGATTGCTGGTTCGATTCTAAGATGGCAGTTTATTTGGGTGCATGTAACTTTACACCCTAATAAGTAAGTTCATTTTCAGTAAACCACAGAAATTGGATGTTTACAGTCTTAAAAATATATAGGCAGATTATTAGGTGACCATCTTTACATACCAAGACCGCTCCGTGCCTCGGAAAGCACGTTAAGCCGTTGGTCCCGGCTGTCATTCGTGGATCTTTGACAGTAGTTACGGGTGGTCAGAAGCCCGAAAGTCTGACAACCAGTCTTACCAAGGGGTATCGTATTACCCAGTAACTGGATTGTGGAGGTCAGATAGGCAGTCACATCATGTAAAATACTGGTATTCAGCTGCATCCGGTTAGACTGGAAGCCGACCCCAACATAGTTGGGAAAAGGGGATAGGCTAGGCAGATGATGATGATGATGATATTCGCAGGCAACAAGTAATCATTTATCGTATATAGTAGTACTAGCTTTTGCCCGCGACTTCGTTCGCGTGGAATAGTGACTTCCGGCAGATTTTTGGTTTTACCCACATAGTTCTTACTATTTATTTACATTTTTCCGATGAATTTTCAGTACTGAATTGATGCCGACTCTTGACCAATAGATGGCGCTGTATGTCCGGAATAAATTTTATTTTTTATTTTATTTTTTGTAATAAAAACTATCCTATGTCCATTCTCAAGTTCCAAACTATGTCTGTACCAAATTTCACACAAATCGGTTCAGTAGTTTAGGCGTGAAGCAAAGACAGACAGACAGACAGACAGAGTTACTTTCGCATTTATAATATTAGTTTGGATTAATCACAGACATATCTTCATGCCTGCTTCCTATAGGGGTAGGCAGAAAATACAGAACACCCCCTGCAACATCCTTACATACTCCTTTTCTCGTTTACGTTTACACATCTGTTCATACACACACATAATTTACTTAAGTCTTAATAAATTCTTTTTTGCTATTGCAAATTATGCTTGATCCAAATAAAATCAGAAAATTTGTAAATAAAACAGAAATAAACAACAAGGACAGTACATAATAAGACTGTTAAGAATACTTACAAATTCCGACATACTCCTTCTGCTGTTAGGGTGCACATTCTCCAAGAACTCCAGCACGTAGTATGTGTATCTGTCTATTATGTACACGCCGATAGCCGAGTCTACGTGATGCTGAAAATAACAATTTTTATCTTATATACTTCGATCGTACTAGATTAAGGATCAGGAACAAAAATCAGTCGCTCAAGTGGCCACGTTTGCACACACGTAAACATCTACATTTCTTAGAATTTTTCTTAATAATATTAACAACTTCAGTTTATTATAAAACATAATGCTTAAAAACATAAAGTTTAATTACCATTGCAAAATATATTTAAAATGTCGCTTGAAAATAAAATCATTCTATTTTTAATAATATATAATATATTTCTAATAAGGTTAAAAACATACTAATTTGAAATAAGACCACAAAAGTATTTGTGGTCTTATTTTTCGGGCCGTTTTTGAAGTGCTTATCGGGAATCTAGTACTATTATTGATCGAAGCTTATATAGTTAATTTAAATCTTACAAAATTATGAATTAAAATTAGTATTTATAGTATTTCTAACAACTCTATTATGATCATCAAGGATGAGATTAGAGAGCCAAATTAAATAAACTAAAGTATAGCAAGCATAGCATAGCATAATCAGCCTATAATGTTCTCAGTGCTGGGACACAGGCCTCCTCTCTGTGAGAGTGGGCTGTAATCCACCACGTGGGCCCAGTGCGGGTTGTAGATGTCACATGTCTTTGCATTTTTGGTTCTACATGCCGGTTTCCTCACGATTCCTTCACCGTTTTAAATGCAGTGGTGATGAAATAAATTGCACAAAGTAAAGCGCCATCTGGGTTCGAATCCACGCCCTACAACTCTCAAGTCGCGGCCGTTACCACTGGGCCACAACTGCTCTTTTACCACAGATTCTTGGCTCCGCAGATCTTGGCTTTCATCATTATAACGTCCATAGGAAGTTTTTTTTTTACAAATATATATTTAAAAAAAAAATAATATATATAAATAAATTTTAAAAAGCAATAGCAAAGATTAAATACTCACAGAAAGAGAGTCCTCCCCCACTAAACTTGAAGCAGTAGCTAATATGTTAGGAGAATAGAATTTCTCGTACATAGATGAAGCCTGACATGTGTCTATTATGAAAAATATTTCATTGTACCTGAAAAAAAATTATTTATTAACTATGAATAAGAATTAAGCTTCGTACAAAATATTAGTTTGTCAAGGTCCACGTCCCCTCCACCTCTCCCTAACCCTTCGGGGAACACAGGTGTGATGTTATGTTATGAAGTCTGTAATGTTTTCTCTTCTTTAATAATTATTGCTAAGTGAATTTGGAAAGGCGAAAAACTTTTTGGCAGCATTTAATTTAAACATTTTTTTTTTATTGACAATGGGCTCACTCTTGACCTCAATCCGGCCCAGAGGCAGGGATGAGATCTACGGTGGAACGAGAACGAGCTTGCCCAGAAGAAGCCTATTCACTCTCGCCCTGAAGAGATTCGGGTTGTATGAACTCGGGAATGCAGACGCAGGCAGACAATTCTACTCCTTAGCTGATTTCGAGCAACAAGACTTGATAGTGTTAGTAACTATGTAAGTAAGTATTGAGTTTGATAAAGAAGAACAAGATCAACATACAACCTGATACTGAACTGCAGATTTCAAAATACTTAAGAAAATTTGAATTCATGGGCTACCCTGATGTTTTTGCCATAAGTATCACAACACAAATAGTATACCAATACCTTTTCTTCTCCCACATTTGTTCAAGAGCATCAGCTAGCTCTTGGCTGGTGATTTCTTCAGAATCCTGGAACTTGAGGAACCCATCACCACCATGTCCTGTGAGGTAGATCAATATATTGCTGCCTTCATCTGTGAGGAGCCTCTTAGAGCGAGGAGTGTTGGGAGGAACTCTGCCAGTCAGTAGGCGCACAAAGTTTTCTACTGATACCTGTAACCATAAGCAAATTAAAGTTTTAATTAAGTGTGGAGTTTTACACACACCCTAAATATGCTTTGGCTAATAAGTCCACTGCAGGAAATAGTGCTCTACATTTATTGGTTAAGCTTAACACATTGACTGCCAGACAACAGACACAAAAGAAAATCGATTGTTGGCGGACGGACACCGTGTGACAATGGTGGCAGTCAATCTGTTAAAAATGACAAAATATTGTCCTTCATTGTTACAAAATAGCTACAAAAACTCCACTTTTATCAACAGGCTTCAGCCTGCCATTTCACATGTGTGGATGTTGGAAACCTACAGAAACATGCTACCAGGACAAAAAGTAGGCTATGTTTTTCCACAGAATGCCTTCTATCTTCTTGCTGAATTTCATTGAAATTCATTCAGTGGTTCAAGCGTAAAAAGGTGACATACAGACAGAGTTACTTTCATATTTATAATATTAAGTATGGATATGGTTTGCCATAGCCATACTGGCCTACAACTAAGCAAATTAAGAACCCAAAATCGCCAAAAGCGAATGTTCAGCAAAGATAACACATTTTAACCTCATAGCCCCTGTAATCCACTTCAACATCATCTCCGTACACATTGATTTGTTCATGAGCATTGTTGAATATAGTTGCAGGACGCGGGTTCCGAGGGTTGCAGGCCATGTCATCAGATATCATCAGGATAATCTGACTATCAGGTATACCAAGCCGCTTCACACTCCGGTAAATAGATAACACGTTCGCTACATGCCGATAGTTGAACCAAAATCGAGATGTGTCTACTAGTACTGCCCAGTTGTTCGAGTGGTTTGATTTCTGGAAGTTTTCCGGTATCTGGAAACAATGATAACAATGATATTTCGTGATCTCATTAGCAATTTTATTGAATTTTCTTGAGTGTTTTATGGCTCTATGTACCTCAATACCGTAAGAAAATGTTAAGCTCGCAGCTATGAAAAGTAGCACAGTATAAATTCTATTTTTTAGATACATTTTTAACTCATTAATATTAGTTTTATCGTGTAATTATTGTAAAAATTAAATTTTAGCTCAATATTTTTATTTATCTGCTGTCAGGTCAGTCTGAGCCTCAAAATGTCAAAGTCAAACTTTCTAGAGCTGTTGCTGTCACAGTTTATATTAGCGTTCCGTAGTCATCATCAGCCTAGCCTTTTCCGAACTATGTTGGGGTCGGCTTCCAGTCTAACCGGATGCAGCCGAGTACCAGGGGGCCTACTCCAAAGTGCAAAGTGCGAATGTTCGGATCAGACCGACACATGATCGAACCGAATATTATTGAAAAATGCGAAAAAACTTCGGATCGGCTCAGTTGGGTCTGAGTCTGACCATAGTCAATATTCGAAAGAGTGTAGGAGTATAGAATCGGGACCGACCGAACCAAATAGTAACTTCGTAGCAGGAAACGGCCGAACATTCGGCCGATACTACTTCGGAGTAGACCCCAGTATTTTGGAGCGACTGCCTATCTGCCCTCCACAACGACCCGTAGTATAATAAGGAAAATAATTGATTTTGCTACTGCTATAACTTTAGGCTTTACTTTGTGGTGTCGGCAGAGGATCGAGCGGCACTTAAGCATGTGGGGTATGGTTGGATCCTATATTAAAAAATATTATGATGTTTTTAAGTGACTTTGCTATTTTAAGTCAATAGTTTGTGGATAGATACAGGCTTGCCTGGTTTGGGGCCAGTGTAAAATCTGTAATCTTTTGAGCAATAAAGTTTTTATTGTTTTAAATGTTTTCAGTTAGAACCGCAGACCTTGTTGTAATATTAGCTTAATAGAATTTTATGTTGTTGAATTACTGGCAGGTTTTATGTCTATGGTTTATAAAAAGATTACAGCTTGGCAAAAAAGTCTAGAAACGGAACTAATTTTTTTTCTGTTGGCAACATTCCCAAAATAATGACGTTTCATAGTAAACAAAGTTCACGACTTCGTAGAATTTTTATTTCGACCATCCAACGGTGATTATTAGTGATTAATAAACGTAAAAAGTGAAAAACAATGAATAAAACCATTCGAAGTGCTGGCAGGGAGGTTATTTATAAGGTGTACAGGCGATGTCTGGCGGAACATGAGGCCCAAACTATTCTTTCCGATCTTAACAATGTTTACCAAAAAACCGCTGATATGACAGGTATGTAAGAGTTTGTTTTGTTGTTTTTAGTTAAATTGAGTGTTAATTGATGAACTCAAAGCTGTTTTAATTGGCTTGCATACGGAATCAGTAGAAATTTTAAACAATAAACATCGAGCACATAGGTTATGTTTACATTTTGTTTGCATTACTCTGGTATAGCGCGCCTAGATTAATTGATACTTTGGTGACTTGAACTCTACCTAAAAGAAAACTCAATTTCTACTTAACTTAAGCTTTGAGTTTGTTTACAAGGTAGTGATGTATTTGTTGTAGCTTTTGCATTAGAAATTTAACAGAAATTATTGTGCCATAGACTAAATAACAAAATCTATTTATTCAATACAGGTAAATCTGTTAGCACTGTAAGAAGAGTCGTGCTGGAAGGAGATAGAAACAAAGGGGTATTTTCTACATCCGGAAAACACAGAAAAGGTCGTCGTCGCAGAGGAAGATTTTTTGGAATAAAAAAGAATAATAATATTATACCTACAATGTCTTTTTATTTTTTATTTCCAAAAAATGTTGAGAACTCACGAGTATTTCTCAAAATACTTATTTTTAGGTAAAAAGTAATCAGTTGCGTATCGAGAAGACGTCCTTGTTCAATTTAACAATACTTACTGATTTGAAAAAGTAACAAAGAGAGAATACATTTGTTCAATTGAACAAAAAAATCAGCTAAGTATCAAGATTAGGTTGGTGCGCTATTCGGTTGCAGCGGGTTGCCATACGAGCAGCACAGTGGCGCCTCCATTATTTTCTACTCTTTTTTGCCAAGCTGTATGTTGTCATGAAGCAGTTTAGAATGAATTCGAATAAGGTGTGTCTCAGGTCTAGAAGTCGAATGGAGAGTTTTATATATTATGTTAAAGTAGAACGAAACTCTATTAAGATTTATCAGGAAAGTTATATAAATCAAATTTTGGAAAAGTTTAAATATGAAAGCTTAAAAGATAGTAGTCATCCAGATATTTTAGTCGATACACATCAAGAGGGGAAAGTGGGAGTTGATGATGTGCATCGATATAGACAATTGATTGGTTCATTGTTGTATTTGGTTAATAAAACAAGACTGGATTTGGCTTTTCATGTTGGTTATTGTAGTAGACATCAAGAACATCCTAACTTGAATGATTTTACAAATATTAAGAACCTTTTTAGATATATTAAAAATACAGTTAGCAGTGGTATACAGTATGTTCGTGGTAACGATTTAACTTTAAAAGCATATTGTGATGCAGACTTTGCAGGTGATCCTGATACTAGAAAAAGTACGACTGGTTTTATTATATTTTATGGTGGTGGTCCAATTCATTGGTGTTCACGTAAACAGTCAGTCACTGCTCTTTCCAGTACTGAGGCTGAATATATTTCTGCAGCCGAGTGTATTAAAGACCTATTATACATTCAGAGTTTGATCTACGAGTTGACAAATGAATTACCAAAAACACAGTTGTTTGTTGATAATCAATCGGCTATAGTATTGATTAAAAATGGAATTTTGAATAGAAGAAGCAAACATATTGATGTTAAATATCATTTCATTAAGGAAAAAATAGATAAGAATTTGTTGGAAATTCATTATTGTTCGACTAAAAATAATTTGGCAGATATATTAACTAAACCACTGGACAGAACAAAGTTTTTGAGATTGAGACAGTGTATAGTGAGTGATACGTAAAGGACATTCTGTAATGTGATGAGTTATGTAGGTTTATTAGAATATAAGGTTGTTTGAGAATTAATTTGAAATGTTTAATGGTTTAATGTATAAGTTAGATAAGTAAGGTGTTTAGACTAATTATTTCAAAAGTTTGTTTGTTGTATTTAGTTATGCTGGGTGGGTTAATTAAGCTGGGTTTTATTTTGTTTAATGAATTGATGGGAGTTATATAAGAGATGTTATTCTAATTGTAAGAAACATAAAATTCAGAGGGGATGTTGTAATATTAGCTTAATAGAATTTTATGTTGTTGAATTACTGGCAGGTTTTATGTCTATGGTTTATAAAAAGATTATGTTGTCATGAAGCAGTTTAGAATGAATTCGAATAAGGTGTGTCTCAGGTCTAGAAGTCGAATGGAGAGTTTTATATATTATGTTAGATGTTTAGTTTTGTGTGACCTTATTTTGATAGATAACTTATTATTGGTTTGATATGGGAAGTACATAATAAAATGTGATGTATTAACCAAAAGTGGAGTTTACTTGAAGAGTCTCCTATTCTCACAACATGAGGTTCGCAAGAAGGGGTAAGATTTTTTAACAGACCTAACTATGTTTTTCATAGTCTTTTTTTAATTCCTATGAAGACCAACATTTTTGCGTTCGATAAAAACAAACTGCATGCATAAATATTCATCCTGACTACGGAACCCTTCACTTCGCGTAGTCCGACCCGCACTTGGCTGATTTTTTTACTTTAAGTTGGCAGCCCTGTCAATGACCATAGATGACTATTATTTTTTCTCAGAAAATATAACTTTTATTCTCGACAGCGTCATCGACATTGTGGAAAGGCCTCAAAAACCAATAGGTCATATTACCGTGACAAGTAATTTAAAAAAGAAAATGTCAAAATAGAAAATGGCTGTCAATTTAAAAGTCAAATAAACAAGGTAAACATAAAGCTTTATTGAGCATTTAATTAAATTTAAATCATGAGCAGCCGCAATCCTAATACATTAATGAGTGTGCCGGACGAGCAATTTGACTATTTATTCAAAATAGTACTCATAGGAGACTGCGGGACCGGAAAAACATGTATTGTGCAACGGTTGAAATCGGGTAATTTCATAGAAAGGCACGGAAATACAATAGGCGTAGACTTTTCAATGAAAACATTGATAGTGGATGGGAAGAAAGTCAAGGTTAGTCTAATTATATAATCTAATAATGTAAATGCGTCGTAACATAATAATACAAAAATATAAACATGTCATATTTCAGCTTCAGATATGGGATACTGCGGGCCAAGAGCGCTTCAGAACTATCACTCAAAGTTACTACCGCTCAGCGAATGGTGTAATTATTGGTAGGTATGCTATGTACGCCCACACGATATTAAATTTCCTGGTTAAAAACCCTGTTTAGTTACTATGACTCATGTATGACAGCAAAATGAGTGAATAGATATGATAAGTGTCTTCTAATTTCGTACGTAGTAACGAAATAATCGATATTTTCATGGTAACTGAAGCTTGTGTCATGCTAGGGCTGTAATTGGTTGCTGATATAGTTATCTAATTTATGCACCAGCCACTTGCAAATATGAAGTATATTAATAATGCATTTTGTCTGTTGTTTTTACGCAATTTAAAGAATAAAATGACATAAATATGTAATCAACAACAACAGTGATTTAAAAATAATCTTTTTTCTGCATTCCAGTATATGACATTACAAAGAGGTCAACATTTTTGTCTTTACAAAAATGGATTGAAGAAGTACGAAGGTACACCTCATCTAATGTCATAGTATCACTCATTGGCAACAAGTGTGACCTGACGGACCAACGGGAAGTGGAGCCTGATGAGCCTCAGTCATTTTGCCGCTATGTCCCGGAGATCATGTTTGTGATGGAGACCTCTGCAAAGGACAACACTAATGTTGAAGACACATTCCGCAGTTTGGCTACAGAATTAAAGGTAATTTTAAAATTATGAAGGAAAATTTCAACCCAAATCATTTTATCTTAAATTAGTAAATAAGTATATTTTTCCAACTACCTATGGTATATACCGATGTTAACAGCTTCCAGGGTGGTAAACGTGACACAACAGAAGTTTTATTGTTATAACGGCTATAGCCGTAGAGCGCACTTGAAAGTGTTAAGTAAATATAGTATAAAGAATTGCTGTCATTTCTGCCTACCCCTCTCATAAAATGATTTAAGTAAAAAAATATGTAACTGTATTTAAATAACTAAAGATACTGTTTTAAATACTCTTTTACCGTTTAAATATGCATCTAGAAGAAAAACAAACATACATTCTAATTTTATTAAAATATAAAATAATTAGTAACTGATTTAATGTCCTAATAATTGATCAGATTAAGTTGTCAATGTTTCTAGTTTATTAGCACAATTACTTGGATTAAATGTAAGTTACTTCCTCGCAGTCACGGATGGCTACCAGCGTTAAGAAACACCTTCATGTCACAATAGAGTTTCATGTTTTTGTTACTGAAACTACTATTGTTATGTTTCATGCTTGACTTACACAGTCTACATTATGTCTAACAAGTTTTAAATGAGCATTTCATTTACAGGATTTGTTGAAAAATTTGTTAAAACTAAAGCAATGTATTAGCACTTGTATTTGTTTTATAAAAATGTTCATTATGTGTTTGGTATTTTTTATTATATTTCAATTTTCTTTTCATTATTAATTAAAACATCACTGTAAATTGTAATTACTCTTAAGACTTCTCATGCTGATCCATGTAACTTGAGAAACTTCGACCCCTGTCATATAGATTCTCCTAGTTCAGGGGTTGAGTAACATTTACTGAAGTTTTGGAAATCAATTACTATTTAAAAAAAGATATGCTTGGCTTAGGAAGAGTTACAATGGTTGTACAAGCACTACAAACATAAAAAAATATAAATTATTTCAAATAAGTATGTGTTGGTCGGTGGCATACTTAGGTTAAAGTATGTCATAACTGGCAATGTATTAGTCATCAGTAGTCGCCTGGGACATCAGCCCGACCCTGTTTTCCATGTCTCACGCTCATTGAAATTCAGACTAAAAATAACAGGATGTACAGTCAGCGTCAAAAATATCGGGACGAACAGACTGTTCAAAATGATCTCAACAACTAAGAAAATTAAACTTTGTCTCAGTTGGATAAAGTTCTTGTCAGAATGACAGTTGTCGTGTCTGTCTTCATTCTGAAACATTCCTTGTGTCATTGAGTTAATATTTCATTTTCATAGTCTCTTAAATCATTTTGAACAGTCGGTTCGTCCCGATATTATTGACGCTGACTGTACAAACAAATAATTGGAGTAGGGATGAGAAGGTTTGCCTTGGTTTTATATAAGGAAAAAGCAACACTATAATCAAGATTGTATGTACCGTATTTCTGATACTTCTCGAAAGTATAAACATTTTAAAATCAGGACTAATCTAAATTAATCTGACTCACCTATCCATATTCACACAGTTCTGTCTTTAGCTAGTCCAGCGAGTTCTTTCGGTAGGAGTCAAGCTCTTGCCGCCATTTTCGCCTTCGCCCATTCAGTACTAATGATTAATAATTAATATTTCAGAGACAACACGACAACAGTGAAGGTCCCCCTGCAGAGAATGATTCCGTGGTTCTTGGTGAGAGTCACTCCGTAACTAGATGTCAACCTTGCCGGTCGTCCTAGATCTAATAGATAATCCATACCTTTAACCAGTACCGTAATTTCGTAATACACTATCAATCACAATCTGAATCATTTTGAAGGAAATTGCTAATCCATTACTTCATTATGTTCGTAAAATTTGTGTGCTCAACAACGTAAATAACGCAATGAATGTTGTTGAACTGTCAAAATGAAAGCCATTGCTATTGCGTTACGCAATTACCCCGCAGATCTTATACATTGTGTCCCTTGCGTGGTGCTTTGTTGCACCAAATAGTTGGTGGAAAAGAGACTAATTTTTAATTTGCCATGTGATCTTGGTAGCTATGCATCATGTCTATGATTTCTTGTCACAAAGTTAGTTTAATTTTTTTACATGTTTCTGTGTTAGACTGGTGAAAGCCATATTAAAAATATGGATATAGCATTGAATTAATACATTTGTTGAATGGTAATGAAGCTTAAACTGCGGCATGATAATCATTGTTGATTCGAATATGTTCGGCTCATTTGGATTGTTTCATGCGATGACTACATAATGTTCTGCACGCATTAATTATTTTCTGTTCATTCGCAATTCTGACTATAGAATATAGATAACTCCTTAATCTCAACTTGTAGAATTCAAATGTTAATGTTTTGTAATGCTAATTTTATGGCCTACAAAAACAAAACGAGGGCCTTAAAAGCGGCAAAGTTATGCTGTTTAAGCTAAATTATCTGTAGTTATTGCAAGGATTTCACATATTTGAGACTCAGTTTTTTTTACTGTTTTGCTACTCTTTGTAATACTTTGTGAACAAGCATCATGTTTCAAGATCTTCTATACTTACTGTGTATTATTTTTATATTATTCTGTTTAGGTTCAAATTCGAGATTAATCGATGCACGAAATTCTTCAATGCATGAATTCTTTATTTTTCGTAAAATATACATAATACTATTTTATGTAAAATATAATTTCGGGACTAGATATATGAATGTGGCTTTAAGTTATAATTTTAAGATTTAAATGTAAGTTAACATGTCATTGGTTTCGTTTAGTGTTATAAAATTATGAAAATCAGTTTCGATAATGTAAATAACTATTAACTGTAGATAATTGTAATATCAAACCACCTGCTCGAGACTGATTTGAGCCATACCCTTAGTATTGAATGTTGTAACCAGACCATAGATTTTATCTATAAATGTTGTATGTTATTAAATTTCGAATATACAGGGTGTAAATTACGCATTAAGTTTAAATAAAAAACGCAGCAATAAACAATCGTGTCGCCTGTAAATATTTTTGCAAGATTAGTCAATTTTGTAAAAATGATTCATTCATATTATTGAAATATTACACCTTGTATATTTTTTTATTAGCACTTATCCTTTATCATTGTTCATAACTTTGTATGAATATAATGGAATTGTAGATGTGACGTCCAATGATAATATGCAATTAAATAATACTCATACAGGATGTTGATTAAAAACTGCTACGACATTAATAATTAATAAAATGTACTGAACTTTTAAAATCTACTTAAGTGTATGTGTGGCTGTTTTAAATCAACACCGTATTTATAAATTAATCAATATTAATATTAATGAAGTAAAGATTCCTTCATAGTGTACTACAGAGGAAGAGTTAAAGCCATGAAGATTCCGTTGAGGAAAAGGGACAGTGCTGTACAGTCAACAGCAAAAGTAGATAATCAAAACTCAGAAATTCAATACTAATGAATGGAGTTCGCAGCTATATGGCAGCTGTACTAGTAGTAAATGTTTGGTATAATTTACAATCACATACTTTCGAATCACTTCGACGCCACACAGTTCTGACGCGAACTCCGTTCATTAGTATTGAATTTCTGATTTTGATCATCTACTTTAGCTGTTGACTGTACCTGCATAGCTCCATTTCTTTCACACTGAAATCATGATGGCTCACTTTATAATACAGCCCCAGGAAGGTCTAAGCTTGACTTAAGATTTGACTTTTCTGTTCTGTTAATCTCATATTAATTGATGTGAATTTAGAGAGAATTCTGTTCAAAAGCAATCAGAGAGGCAATTCTCGTAATTTTATGAAGGTTCACAGTCTGATCTCAGTTTCAATTTGTAAAAAATACCTCTAATTTCCCTACATTTTGACAAGTTTTTGACGTTTCTTTGTCTCCGAGATGAGACTGCGACTAGATTTTGAACGTTTTAAATTACGAGAATTGGCCTTCTGTTTAATGCTTAAAAATCTCGTTTACCACTTTAAATTATTGTGGTTTGTATAAGTAGAAAATTATATTTTTTTTTCAAATTATTATTCGTGTCATAAGAATCTCTTAAGTAAATTAATTTTGTATCTTATTTTTTTACTAAAAATTAACAGAAGTTATAAATTGTGAAATGAAACAACAATTTATTTAAATTAAAATAATTTTATTTGTATACTTATCTCAGTGCTATAATTATCTCAATCATATTTTAATTTACTTTACATTGTGACATAATGTTCGATATTGAAATAAATTGTTATAATTTTAATAAATCTGTTAAAAAAAGTTAACGCTGTGGTTTTTAGTATCACTGATTATGATGTCTAGTTGTTTCGTGACGTGGATGCCTGAGATCCAGCCAAACTTTCCAGGTTGGCTGCCTAGGCCTCCAAAGACCCTGACGAGTTGTCCTGTGGGTTTGAAAACCTGGACCCTACAGTTTCCTGAGTCTCCTACAAGGATGTATCCCATGGGGTCGACTGCTAAGACTTCTGGGTGTCTGAACTGTCCTTTCCTTTGTCCCATAGATCCAAACTCTATAATTTTACTTTTGTCTTGTTTATTGTACAGTTTAATCCTTCCGTTTCCGCTGTCAAGTATTACAACGCGGTCGTTAGTGACTGCGACGCTTGTTGGTGCGTTTAGTTCGGTGCACAAGATCTCTTTTGTCTCCCAAACGGACGACGCAGGCGACGCCTGCTGTTTCACCGCTACTCCGATTTGATCCACGAATTTGCCATCCGGTTGGATTATCTAAAATTAATGAAACATGAATTAGCAAGATAAGGAGATTTTTGATATCAGGGAAAATGTAATAATACTAATAATGACTTTGTTAGCGTGTTTACTGATTGATATATGAATCTAGAGTAATTTATAGTGCGAGTCATAATGAATACGTCGACTCCTACACTGCTGAAACAAACGTATTTAATCAGAATGTTTTTTTTTTTTTGTTTTATGCTTCGATCAATAATAGTACTAGATTCCCGATAAGCGCTTCAAAAGCGGCCCGAAAAATAAAACCACAAACACTTTTGTGGTCTTATTTCAAATTAGTATGTTTTTAACCTTATTATTTAGACTTTAAGTTTCATTTTAGAATAAATGACTGAAAATTTAAAAATAGAATGATTTTATTTTCAAGCGACATTTTAAATATATTTTGCAATGGTAATTAAACTTTATGTTTAAGCATTAAGGTTTATAATAAACTGAAGTTGTTAATATTATTAAACTTTTTTCTAAGAAATGTAGATGTTTACGTGTGTGCAAACGTGGCCACTTGAGCGACTGATTTTTGTTCCTGATCCTTAATCTAGTACTACCTATTATTGATCGAAGGTTTTAGGCTTTATCGAGAAAATGCTTTCCAGCAGTTAAGATTCAATTATTCAAGTTTTAATCATTTCACATTTACTAAATAGGAAAATGGATAATAAGTTTATCATAGTTACATAATCAGCCTATAATGTTCCTACTGCTGGCACACAGGCCACCTCTCGGTGAGAGGGAGTGGGCCGTAATCCACCACGCAGGCCCATTGCGGGTTGGTAGATGTCACATGTCTTCGAAATTTTGGTTCTAGGACATGCCGGTTTCCTCACGATGTTTTCCTTTACCGTTTTGAGAGCAGTGGTGATGAAGTAATTTACACTAAGAAAAGCGCCTGTCTGGGTTCGAACCTACGACCTACAACTCGTAAGACACGAACACTGGGCCATCACTGCTCTATCATCGTTAGTTATGTATTTATTAGCAAATTGTGCGAATTTCAAGTGCAAGGTAGCGATACCTAAACTGCGAATATAAAATAATAGGTATCTATTGCGTCGTATTATGTATTAGGTAATCATCATTAAGATATCTTTGGCTTAGCTATAAGCCCGGATCAGTTGTTTCATTAATTATAATAACATTTTATAAATAGCAGAAAGATAATGTTTACGATTGTATATTTTTGATTCTCTGACGTAATCCTTAGTTTTTACGTCACCCAGAAGTTGGGGAGGAGCTTGTTCCTTTCTGGGAGCCAACACTTTTAGGCTTTAAATTATTGGAACTCAGTAGCATCCGATAAGATAGTACTTAGGTAACACTTCAGCAGTTGTATTAAAATGTCATGTAATCGATGGTGAGCTCATTACCGGGCATTTTCGGACTGGGCTGCTACTGAGGAATTCCTAATGAAAAAAGCCAAGACTTCACTTCAGTAGGCGGACTTCGGACCAACGCGGCAGTTTATTTATTCCTCCTCTATTTATTTACTCCTCCCTGACTTGAGCTAGTGTGGACCAACCCTGACTGTAGGCGTCAAACTCGTCCCGCCATATTCTCGTGGGTCTGTTATTACTTATTATAATTTATGTTTTCCTCCATTACCTGCACTCTATCATTCCCAGTATCAACAACGTAAATGAGTTGATTCGCGTTGTCTGTGGCGATGCCCTCTGGCGACCGGAACGTGCCAACTCTGCTGCCTTTCTGCCCTATACTGCGCAGGTATTCACCGTCCTTAGAGAACACGTGGATGCAGTGCTTCCATTTGTCTAAAAGAAGATTTTAAATATTCAGTACAGAAGTCGAGAAATTAAAGTATTTTAGTTTGTGGCGATGTACTTCTTTCGACCTTATTACTAAAGCATAAGGGTGAAAAATGGAACCAACGAAAACATTCCATGGTGAAAACTGAAAACATCAGTGTCTTAAAGGATCTTTTGATGTACCTACTAAGTGGCCAAAGTATATTTTTAAAAGCCTTCAATCCTGCACATTAACCGTTATCTTGTATCGGGTAAGAAATCACAATCACGTTTGCCTTATTACGCAAAAAGATCATAGGTCACACTGATGAGCTGAGTTGTCTAGAACAAAGGAATACGTCACCAGAAGCTGTTGATACTGATGACCTGTGCACGTGATTTTCCCAAGTCAGCGTGCGTGCACTTAAGCTAATGAAAAATCTTTTGGGGTTCTGGTTTGCCAGAACCTAACAATGTTGCTTGTCGGCGAAATAGCTGAGGTGATAGAATTCCCCGGAATGTTCGTGCCCCGTGTACCTATGCTCGATGCAAGTGGCAAAACTATAATGCAGCTTAAAAACTTCTACCTACGCGGCTACGTACCTAAGTACACTCTAGTATTTTAGACCGCCCATTGTGTCACCCTTTATAAAATTTTATATATTTATGTTCTGTAATATGTATGGTGTACAATAAAGAGTATTCTATTCTATCTTCTTGAGTTTTCAAATTCTTTCCTTAATCAAGTCAGGATGCATAATACCTATTGAATCTACGACACTGAGACTATGACAAAGAAAACTATATTTAATTACGTGATAACAAAGACCAAAATAGCATGCAACTTTGTCCAATGTCGAGATGACATCAATCTTTATAATGCAGCGAGCGCAGGAAGGTAGCTACAGTAAAAAATCTTTACCTGTAACATAAACCTCTCCCAAGCTCTTCATGAACGCGATCTGCACGGGACACAGCATCTCCTCACAGGACAGCCTGGTGATGATCTTGGCCTGCGCGCGCTCAATCACGAGTACACTGTGGCTGTCCATGCCGCACACGTACAGGTAGTTGTTCCACGGACTAACGCCGACGCCACAGGGGCGGTAAGATTTGCGCCAGACGAAATGGGGGATGAAGCTGCGAGATCTGCAGGGAAGAAGTGAGGCCTTTTAGGTAAGGAACAGCAGTGCGATTCTGTAACCATCTCACCGTGAAAACTTAAGTGAAGTGAGCGTGGAGTGAGCTATCATTCCAACTAATGCTAGGGATTGACACTGTTGACAGCTCACTCTAAGCTCACTTCACCTAACTTTTCACGGTGAGATTTTTACTACCTATTTTTTTTTATTCTTACAAGTATGATGTTTTTCCTCTTGGAATTCCACCTATATTACGAGTGGGGAATGCATTTACCTACTTGCAAAAACAGCCGGACGGAGGGTTGATGGGATGGGATGTTAGAGAGTTTGGTTTCCACACTTAGTCCTTCAAATGGAGTATTGTAGGTACGTGGGCGATGGCGGCCGTCGGTGGTTATTCCACAACCAGCCCAACCGCCCTACAGATTGTATAGGACATAGGAACATACTTACTAACATTTTCTTGATACGGAAATCCAACCCTACATAGCGTAGCATAGGAGAAAATTACAATTACATACTCAACTAGCTACTATAGGTACGCCAGCCAACCACGCCGTAGGTATCTACTTAAATAAGTACCTATCGAAAACAATATTTTTATGTTTTTTATTGTGGTTTGATTAAGTATAGCTCGCAGAAAATGGGATTAGCAGTAACAAGTTGATAAAGTAATTTTCAAAACACAAATTGTGAAATATAGCAACGATATCTTTCCAGGCAATCTTTTATATGAATAAAAAGTAGGTAACGTCAAGATAAATAGATAAATCTCATTAATAATTTGTAAAGTAATTTTAGTGGAATTTTCGCTTAATTAATTTTCATAAATAAACACAGCAGACGGAGCCGCCAGCATCGTTGCTTGCACGCGAACCTTGTGGATATGAATGCATGCACATATTTTCGTATTAGGAGATTTTCATCGGTCGTGGTGAGTACCTAATTCTAAGTTTCCGTCTACAGTCTCAAGTCATGAGTATGTAGGAACCGTTCCTACCTATAAGCTACGCGTTTACCGGGATACCATGATGTAGAGAAATGTTTTATGGTTAAGTATAAACATGCCGCTAGCGTTTGTTTATTGCAACGTTTTCTGCACGAGACAGTAGATACATTGCGTCATCC
This sequence comes from Apamea sordens, assembly GCA_945859715.1. NCBI lineage: Eukaryota > Metazoa > Arthropoda > Insecta > Lepidoptera > Noctuidae > Apamea > Apamea sordens. The sequence continues at coordinate 9,552,776 of OX244002.1, forward strand.
GTGCATCGAATTCTTATTGTTTTGCTGTGTCTGTGTTTTATGTAGGTAGGTATGTCTTATAATACGGAACGGTCAATAGGTAGGTAGATACCTATAGACAGTATTTGTACTATCTTCGTTATAATTTCCCGATGAGTCAAGCAGAAGAACAAAAAACAAATGAATTTTGTCTTACTATGATTCATGCTATTAGAATTGACCTCATTTTATAATTTGTTTTCAGTTTTAATTTAATAACTTATCTTTTTAAATTTGCAATTAAAACAGGACGCTGCAATCGCTGACCAAAGTGACCAATAAGTAAATCAGTCCATCGGATATAGATGCTTATCTTTTTTTTTAATAAAAACACGGTTACATTAAAACAATCGATTTATCACATTGATGAATTTCATTGATAAAATATTTGAAATACAAATCAGCGAGGTAGTAGGACTGGCTGACCAGCCTAAGCCGGAAATCAATATCAGTGTTGCCACACGTTATTTTAATGTCCCCCATTAAGACGTTGATTAAGACCACCCATCATTCCACCGGTATCGTAAAGGCAAGTACAGCTGTTTTATTCATACCAGGGATTGCTTAGCGAGCAGCGTTCAAGGCAGCCATACACTCCTCGACTATCAATCAGCGGCTAAGTGGTTTCGTTTTCATCAAGTCGCATCCGGACCTACTCTTGTCGGAAGGTCCGAGTGCAGTGGACATGTTTGGGTTTTAGTAATAGCTTTCCAATTAAGACAGGTCCTTGATACAGAAAAATAGTAGTCTGCATCTTTCTGGTGCTAAATTCCAGACATCGTTATGCAAAATGCATGTCTGCAACGTCTCACCCAGCAGAGTTCTGACTACCTCAACGCAATTTTTGGGTCTCTAGACTTATTGTTTTGAAGTTGCTAATAAATCGATGCTTAGCAGTAGGGCAATTGCGTAACACACTAACAGTAGGAAAGGCTTTCATTTTGACAATTCAACAACATTCATTGCGTTATTTACGTTGTTGGGCAGACAAATTTTTCGAACATATGAAGCAATGGATTAGCAATATCCTTCAAAATAATTTAGGTGGTGGTTGATACTGTGTTTATATGGAATTATGGGTGCAGGTGTCATACATTTTGTTGAATACTCAATACAATACTCAATTCTTTATTGCATTCCACAATGTAGGCTTAGGTGGTACCTAAACATTTATTTGGTAGGTAACAATCGTGGATCCTGTCGGACACAGCAAAAGATAATTATTATGAATAAAATTTGATGACAGTAGATAGACTATTTTCTTCAGAAAAATCAAGAGTTCCATCATCACACTGCTGCAGAAAGTATCCAACCCTTACCTACCTCGAAAATGAACAAATAAGTGGTCAATTTTGTACTCACCTATAATGCAAAACTAGACTTTCTTCACTCTCTAACGGGTCGTTCTGTTTAGCACTCTCTAAGACTGGATCGTCGGACTCCGATTCCAAAGGTGCTGCCGAGTCCATCTCTAGCGTGAAGTTCTCTTTGTCGAACACAAAACGTTCAGTATCCCATTTTGACACCTCTGATAGAAGGGATACTGCGTTTTTATGGAGATTTATAAAGGTCGCCACCTATGGATAGAAAGATTAAAATATTGGTTATTTTATTTTCATTCCTAATACATATAAGCATTACATACATAGGATACATACATACAAATAAATAAAATTGAAGTGACTGTTTGTAATGTCAAAATAACAGCTTTTTATGGAATGCATAATTATGAAAGTATATACGGTGCTTATAACAAAAAAAACAACTTGTAAAATTTGTGTCGGTCTGTTTGTTCCGACTAATCTCCGAAACGGCTGGACTGATAAAAAAAATCTTATTCCCCGACCCACCCCGTCGCATCGCATCGCCTGCCCGCGCAGTTACTTCGTTTTCACTAACCGTTCTTTTTTACTTTTTTCTTTTTGCTCGAAAATTCCTAGCGTGATCATCATCTTCCTGCCCTTATCCCATGTCACTTGGGGTCGGCGCAACACGTTTTCTTCTTCCATTCTCCTCTGTCAGCCGTCACGCTATCATTCACTCCCTTCTCTTTCATATCATTCCTCACACATTCCATCCATCTTTTCTTCGGCCTTCCTCTCCCTCTCCATCAATCAACATGTATATTCATCACAAAAATTCCTAGATTTTTTCAAATCTGACTGGTAGTTCCAGAGATTAGCGCGTTGAAACAAACAAACGAACAAACTCTTCAGCTTTATTATTAGTATAGATAGATAAATACATAAGAAGGGATTTCCCTACCATGACTATATATAAATGACTGTGGCGATAAAAAAAATATGGCCTCGTTAAAATTTTAACACGAAATTCATTTAAGTTTAATCATTCTATCTTTAAATTTTAAATAAAGATTCTTCCCTAAAACGCAATAACCCTATAAACATATTGACTTATAACAACTTGATAATGTTTTATCTGTACTATTGCCATTTAATTTACACTTTAATCATTCAAATGAAGTCATTTGTTGTGATTTAATTAGCAAGATAAGGTATTATTTCACATCACAGGAACGACTTGTAATTTATTGTTATAATAAGGTACGTAGGTTTTCATTAAGAATAATTATTATTTTGTCATCATCGAGCTCGAAAATACATCCACCTCTGAGAGCCTACTTTCTAAAGCCGTCAACGAAGATACGGGCCTGTCCGAAACTAATATTAAACTTTGGAGAGAACCCTACACCTAATTACGGACGGGCAAAAATCTCACCGTGAAAAGTTAGGTGAAGTGAGCTTAAAGTGAGCTGTCAATAGTGTCAATCCCTAGCATTAGTTGGAATGACAGCTCACTCCACGCTCACTTCACCTAAGTTTTCACGGTGATATGGTTACAGAATCGCACTGGTTATGTCCATAGGTGATACGGGGTACGAATCGAACGTAATTTCTGCCGAAACTATGGGTTTCGTGATTAGACCTCTAAGATATAGAAGTCCTCTAGTGATTCCCACAACGACCGCTCCTGCGCTGTTCATATTCACATAATTTTATTTCTTTATCTCCCTTGGTAGAAGTGTGACGTGACCGTATGGCCACAGATGTTAATAAATCGTCCGAGTACCGTTTCCACCATTAAACCTTTAACTTTATGGCAGTTAATTAAGGTTCCTATTCCTTTAGTGTCTTTTTGATAAGGTCAAGGTAGTCAACATAAATACTTCCTATGCCTGCGAATGTGAATAGGTACATTGGCTAAACTTCAAATAAGTAATAGTATTTATTGATAGGTTAATTTTATTTTAGGGTTTTGAAAAAAAGAGAGACATTTCTGTTCCATATGCTTCTACTCCGTTCACCTTTTAAACCTTGTTTTTATCCAGACGGTAAAAAAAAGTCACTTGGTATATAAACATGAAATGCTGTTTGTTGGTAAGCGCAGCAATTGAGAACGGGTGGACTGATTTGGCTAACTTTTGTTTTAAAATGTACGTAAATTTTTCTTTCTTTAAAAACCTTACTCGGACTGTAAGGTTTTTAAAGAAAGAAAAATTTGAAAAGATTCCCGGAAAATGGAATTTTTGTATGAACTATTGTTTGGACACGACAACGCCTGTCGGGTCAGCTTGTTCTTAATAAAGATATCTACCTAAACAAAGGTCACCATCAAGATTTTCTTTAATTCCAAATTAAACTCACCCGGTCGTTTTCATTCTCAGAACTACTCGATTCCATAGCTACGTTCGCTACCAACTTAGCTTCTTCCAAAGAAGCCTGCAGCGCTAATGCAGACATTTCTGATGACTTCTGCAAATTAGCTGCTTCCAACAGCATTTTCTCTTTAGCCTGGTGGATAGTTGCTATTTTCTCTTCTCCTGCTATCGTTATTTGTTCTGCTATTCGGTCGCAACGATCCTGAAAAGAGGAGCAAGATAAGCCTCGATTAGCAACTGCGAAAACATCATAGTGGGATGTCGGGTGTGATTGAGGTACACACGGCTACACGTCAAGCTATACAAAACCAGTTTGTCTTGGCCTCACTTTGTATGATATTTTCTCACAATGAACGGTCAGCTAATACTGGTTTTGCATAGCTTGATATGTAGCCGTGTGTACCAGAAGAATGAAAACGTTTTATTGATATCATTATTAGTTTTACTCTTTTTCCATTGAACCGGCGTTAAAACGGATGAGAAATAAAGAATAACGATTATTTTGGACACAGTTCGTGAAACACAAAATACAAATAACAAAATAAAAAAGTGAAAATAAAAACGGCTGCGCCAAAAAGGTTCATGTCAGCATTAATACCAGACAGATGCTGTCTGATGCTGGTTAGGGTTTCGTAACCAAAGGGTAAAATCGGGACCCTATTACTAAGACTCCATTGTCCGTCTGTCTATCTGTCTGTCACCAGGCATCTCATGAACCGTGATAGCTATGTGAATGTATATCTGTTGCCGCTATAACAACAAATACTAAAAACAGAATAAAATAAATATTTAAGTGGGGCGGCCATACAACAAACGTAATTTTTTGCTCGATATTAATAACGGCAACAGGTAGACGCTTGAAATATTCACAGAATATTTAGTTGTTTATTCACTTTAAAAATAAATAATTAGGTAAATTAAAATAAACGGATGTGGCAGACGTGATTTTTATAGATAATGGTACGGAACCCTTCGTGCGCGAGTACGACTCGCACTTGGCCAGTTTTTATTTTTTATTTCAGCCACTAAAGCTTTTCCGTCAAAGCACTATGTTTAGTTATGTGATTTCTGATAATAGGTAGGCACACGCGTTTGAGAAATCAAGTTTGGTATGAGTGGCTGTGGCTTCATGCTGACATGTGATTTTGTCGTCATATTATCCTCATTTCGCGAAATCTTGTTCGTTTGACACATCATTCGAGTCACGTACCTTATAATGTTCAATTTTGTGTTCAAGATGACTGGCGGCTGTGTCCAGCTGTTTCACAATAGATTTAAGTTGGATCCGCATATCTTCCAAATGCTGTGACCAACATACGCGGCAGAATTTCTAAAAACATTTTCTACGTCAGTAAATAATAACAAAAGACAAAAAGAAAGAAATAATTATGTTTTTATTTACCAATTTGCAATGATCGCATTGTGTAATATCAAAATTATCACAGACGCTCTTACAGTGCACGCATCTGGTTCCGGCCGCGAACAAATCAACATTCTGCGCAGAAAGTAGAGATGGGGGGGTGGTCGGTGGTGTCCCTGGATTCTTTGACACCTGCCCATTCCCGTTTGGAATGCCTACCAACTGTAGCAGGGAATCTATGTATAAATTAGACGGCAGATTCTCCACAAAGTTGGGGCCAAGTACTTGAACCCTCGTCCTACATATTGGGCAATCGAATATAATTAAATCTGAAAACGGAAAAGATTATCAGCTGTCACATTATTTGTGCATGGTTATTTCCAATAAGGTGTGCAATTACTGTAATTAGTTACGAACCGGCGATGTAGACAGACAGGCAGGCCGTGCAGAAAGTGTGCTGACACGGTAACATCTTTGGGTTGTGCAGCACTTCCAGGCACAGGGAGCATTGTACCAGTTCCTTGATGCCGCCAGCTGAATCCCTGCTTGAGCTGATTGGAATGCATTATTCTTGCACGTTAAACGTAAATACGTAAATGAAACGATTGGACTTAATAATTTCATTGACTCGGCTTTATTGGCTATCGCCTTAATAAGAAGTGGTTTGCAATTTTCGATATCGTGTCTCTCTACCTTTTGATTTTTATATTATCATAATAATAAGTAGCTTCCGCCCACGGCTTTGCCCGCGTGGTATGTCGGTAAAAAGTAGCCATGTCCTTCTCCAGGGTTCAAAGTATCCCCATACCAAATTTCATCAAAATCGGTCGGTCCAGCCGTTTTGGAGATTAACCGGAACAAACAGACAGACAGACAAAAATGTTTTTTGTTCGAACCACCGTATCTAAACACTCATATGCATTTAGTAAAAAGCTGTTACTTTGACATTACAAACAGACACTAGAGTTGACTAGAGGTAATGAAATGACCAATTGTGATTCATCTAGCATTTAGTTCAGTGTCTCAATTGTAGAATCTGCACTCGTTTTTATGTCTAAGCTCTACCCACAACGACATTCCACTCAGCTAAACTGTCTAAGCTACTACTAGCACAAGACGTAGATAATAAGATCGATGAATATAATTAATGTCTGCGATATAAGTAGTACTCACTTTCTACACTTTGCCTCTAGATTGAAATTGACTGTCCTCGATACTGCCGAAATCTTTGAGCTGAACAGGGGAGGGCTATCCTGAGGCCGTGTGAGTGGCGTCGGCGTCGTGGGGGTTAAGGAATTCGTCCTTTCCTCCTTCGTACTCTGCCAACGTTTCAGGGTGAAAAACGGAGGCTTTTTAACTTTTTCTGCCATGACACTTAGTGCACTTTACACTTCAACATTCAATAATACACTGAAGACTAGACTCTGATAATTTTATCAATCATTATCAGATAGGTACCTACCCCAGTAATTAAATTACTATCTTCACTCTTTGAGATTAAAACTCATTTAAGATATATCGACTCGTTTGATAAGATAGCACTGATAATTTCTGAAAACGTATTTACGTTTCTTTTTAGTAAGTAAGTAAGTAAATTTTATTTTTTTAAACATGGTGTGTGTATGTACATGATACATTGCATGCAGGATAACAATGGGAGACAGAAAAGTTGTAACATGTTCAGCCGCATATCGTGGCGTATAGATTGGCAGGAAGAGGTGATGCATAAACTAATCCGTGATAATATTCATCAAAATTACATTTCATCATTATTAGGTATAATTATAATTCAATAAGCATATTTTTTAGATACAATTCAATGTCAAAAAAGTCGTTAAATAAGTTGGTCAATAAAAATATGAATTACTGTCATTACACACTGAATTACTATGAATTACTGACAATATTTATTTTATCAGGCTTAAAAATAAAAACAGCGATGTCCCGCGGAACAATGTTCGTGCGAAATCGAAACCGGTGTAATACGTAAGGTTCCGTTTCGTCTTGTAATAAAACGGAACATAAATTCCAGTGATCCTCTTCAACGACATTGTACTTTACGTATAGCAATTTTGAGAAAGTTATCAAAATAAATGTAGGCTTTTAGGTTGCCATATATTTTAGGGGGAGGCCGATGCGTTATAACGGTGAAAACAGGTGAAGTAAATGCTGGCCTGAGGCTCATTGCCGAATTTGGTCACATCTGCAAACCAGTCTGGTATTCTTTATTCGCGTACGCAATGTTTTTCTATTTTATTATAGTGTTAATCTGCTGTCGTTGCTGTAATCCCGCTTGCAACCGGTTAATGAATTTTTTTGCTAACTTGAACAAGTTGCACTACCTAGTTGATTATAGGGGACTGATTTATGTATGTAGAAGCATTGAGTATCTGTCAGGACTCAGGATTAACCAATTTTGCATCTCTAAACTAAATTCTATGTTAAAAGTGTTGTGTTCTTTTTTATTATCCATTTATGTCCCGCTTCTGGGCAAAGGCTTCCCTACTCTCTTTCCACATCTCTGTCCAGAAAAATGAGAAATGATGATTTGTCTGTGAGAAATTTGTCGAACATATTTATGAAGCAATGGATTAGCAATATCCTTCAAAATGAGATTGATAGTGTGTTACGCAACTAGGGTGCTGCCGGTCGATTCTGTTTATTAATTTATTATGCATAGCTTCAGCCCGCGACTTCGTCCGTGCAATGTCTTGTTCCCCCGACCCACCCTGTCGCATTGCATCGCCTGACCGCGCTATTACTTCGGTTTAGCTGACTTTTTTCTTTTTGCACAGCTCCTAAGGGTCCTAGCTATTTTTTTTGTGACTTCTCTGTAGTTCAGTTACGGTGGATGAGCAAAGTTAGCCCACGAAATTAAATGTTACGTTTTTGCAATTTACAGGTCACACTGTCAGGTTGTATCTTGATCAAATAATTATGATTCACGATCATAAAAAATATGTATACTTAAACAGAATTAGAATCATTATACATCTCTCTAAGTTAGAATTTTATTGGTCTATTGGTTTATTGGTTCACTAGCTTTTGCCCACGGCTTCGCCCGCGTGGAGAAACGTATTACCGGAATAAAACACTTTTTTGCAAAAAAAAAAATCAACAGACTTCCAAAAACGACACTACAAAGTAAAAAATAACTTTAATTTCGGAAGTCGGTGTCGTTGGGTTCACATTTTCGTTGTTTGCCACCGACTTCCGACTTCACTTTTGAGTTGTAATTTTTACCAGTAATTTTGGTTTAAAAACCAAACTACTGAACCGTTTTTGATGAAATTTCTATGGGACCATTTGGGAAGTATACCCACCCTTTCCAACAAGAATTTTTCAAATCGGTTGGCAAGCGACAGAGTTATGCGCGAACAAACATAAAAAAAAAAAAAAATACAAACATCCGAATTGAGAACCTCCTCCTTTTTTAGAAGTCGGTTAAAAAGTATCCTATGTGTTAATCAAGGTTATAATAAACTATCAGTGTGCCAAATTTCATCCAAATCCTATTAAAAGCATAATACGAATTATTGGAATACTATCGTGAATTCATGCAATCCCAGTACTTTTTGTTCGAATACTGCTCAGAAAGTCGGGTCATATTTCAATCATGATTTGTAAGACACGTGGCGCCATCTAGCCTCCTAAAGTATTTGTTTTTGTTATTTTTCTCGGGAACAGTATTTTTTTTTAAATATAATTAACCCATATAGGGCACATTACATTAAAAAAAAATACTGTTTTTCCTTTTACCTTTTCTATACCCCTGACAACGTATATGCAAAATTTCATGATGATCGGTTCAGTGGATTAGGCGTGAAAAGGTAACAAACAAACTTACTGTCGTATTTTTAATATTAGTTAGGATGGAATCGTGACATTTGAGAACAATTCTATAGCAAATCTAAAGCAACATCGAATCAGAACAAATGTCATTAAGAAAAGAGATGGCTCAAAGGCCAATGCCCCAATGCCTAAAAAACGGTTGGATTTATCTGTGGACATAATTTTTGCTGCGCAAATCAGCTGTCAATAGTGCGAAGATTCGAATTCAAACTGCTAAAATTTTGGTGGTGCAACTGTTGTGGTGTTTGTGACTGAGACCGAGGCTCCTTATTATCATCGCTTACGCTGACGGTTGACGTATATATGTTTATTACACGTCATAACACGTCATAACGTCACAAGTCAAGCACGATTGTCTGGCCAAATGACAGGTACCTACTTATTTCCAAATTTTAGACATTCGTTTATATAAGTAAAACTGTTACATAATACCTTTATATATTTGTTTTTCCATTTCTTACTGCTGATCACTGTTTTATTATGGAAGAGGAATCAATTACATGGCGCCTTGCCCATCATTTTACATTTCTAGTCAAGCCAGAAGCCATTCACCAAGTCTGACTCATTTTAAACGATAAGTATGACTTCTTTAGACGTTTCAACAACAGTCAAGAGCGTGTTGGTTTGACAGTCAAGAGCGTAAACGATGTTAATACAACTTTGATTGCATTGGTTTACATTATTTCTCATCATATTGTTGATACTATTAGCACGGAGAAATATGTTTGTAGCAAAAAAACGAGGTCGAAAACTAAATGTTGATCTAGAGCAACAAAAAGCAGTTTTTCAAAAATTTAAAAGCCAAATAGGAAACTTTGTGCCTCCGAATAATGTACAAAACAGGGTTTTATATACCGAACTTCAAGAGGCCTTTATGAATCGGTTATCATGCAAAGCCATTTATTTATACGTCTCTAAAAAAACATTTTTGAAAAAAAAACATCCGACTTCTAAAACCGACACTACAAAGTGAAAAATAACTTTAATTTCCGAAGTCGTTTAAAAACAAATTTCGGTTATTTTTTTGATAATCCTCATAACCAAAGAATAACATAACACATCCTCGTAACCAGAATCTGAATCGAATAACATCAGCAATAGTACCCATGATGAGGACAACAGACAATTCCACAATGTGGACGAAACTTATAAATTCCAAGTTGATACACACTTCTGGCAAGAAATTGAAAAAAAAAAATTGAATTCTTGAATTGATTGGGTATTTAAATCGAATTCTGTGAAATATCACTCTGCTAAACCAATTGTTGTTTGCAAAGGACTTTGTTCTCACAGTAAGTGTGGAGCCAAATTAGAAATTACAATGAAAAATATAACGGAAATTTTTACAAAAATGGAATGTCGGGTAAAAGACAGGAATCCACATTTTAACCATAGCTCTAAACCAAAGTATAGAAGGACAGAAATTCACTTGCAAATGATTATATAAATGACTCTGATAACATTGCACCCTATTTTTTAAAAACAGCACTTGCACTACGAGTAAACAAATATAGATAGCGGTCCTCTAAATTATTTCACAATAATGTATTATTGTCATTGTGGATCATGAGTCAGACGCCTCCTTTTAGGGCATTCATAAAGACTATTTCATTGAGCCCATTCATTTTGTACTATTGGAATAACCTGCAGAACACTTTTTTTCAGAAATATGGTTGAAGACTTGGAAGAAAAGTTCATGTAGATATCCTACTGAAATTATCACAGATGACTCTAGTGCTCTCATAAAAGCTGGCGTCGAAACATTTACGTAATTTGAAAGTACTCAACGTTACTTACAAAATCGTTTTAAAATTTTGGAAGGCTTAGACGCAGTACGCCCCATTTCTTTCTTACGATTTGATACTTCTCATTTCATCAAGGCATTACATGATCAGACTATTTTTGATGCTGTTGAAAACAGTGCTAAGTACTTTTATATTAGATGCATTGTTTTAATTAAAAATAGCTCTGACTACAAAAAGTAAAAAATATTTTGAAAAATATCATTAATATTGTATTGAATAAATTTAACACGTTGACTGCCAGACATCAGACACAAAAGAAAATCTATTGTTGGCAGACACCGTGTGACCGCGGTGGCAGTCAATTTGCTAAAGACGATCGGTGCCTAGAGTCTGTTCAGTACTTAAGTCAGTTCCATAAGGAAGAAATAGAAATAGATTCGAATATATCGAACAAGAGCAAATATAGTACAGATGACGACATTCCTTCAAAGTCATTACTAGATTGGTTTGCATAAGAAACTAAGAAAGAGCAGCTGTATATAGATCTAACAGAAGACAATGACAGAGATCTGTCAATTCATATTTTTTCCCACTGATCCTGAAATTGCTTACACGTTTACTAAAAAAGCTGCCTATGTGGTCCAATGTTTTAATCACATATTTTAATTCCGATTACCTTAGACCGTTCAAGTAATTCTGAGAGTTACTTTAAGAATAATAATTCATTGGTATTAAATAACAAACGTGAACGAATCGACGTATTCCTTAACCAACGTTTTCAATATCTTTCGGGGGAAATCAAGGTAGCATTGACTAATATAATGAAAGAAAGAAATGTTCCCAAAAAAAGAAAAATTCAAATCGTGAGTCATTTTCAAATGACTCAATCTTTTCAGAAAACCCCTCGTACACGGAAAACTGGAGAGGGCATATAAACAATAAATAAAGTAAAACCCAAAAACAAACGACGGAAACTTTTTCTCAATAGCAAACGCCACAATGTGAAGATTATGAAATATTTTCAGAAACTTTTACTTACTCAAAGTAAACAGTCAACAAGTGTAGATTATGAAACATTGCCAGAAACATTTACTCAAAATCAACAGTCAACAAGTGTAGATTATGAAACATTGTCAGAAACATTTACTCAAAATCAACAGTCATCAAGTGAAGATTATGAAACATTGTCAGAAACATTTACTCAAAATCAACAGTCATCAAGTGAAGATTATGAAACATTGTCAGAAACATTTACTGAGGAGCCTGAAGAAAGCGCTCAACCAATCGAAAGGCATGATGAAGACGAATCGATTTCCTTAAAACCCCAGTACATACATTTACTCCGAAATGGCTCAAGCATAGGAAAATATACTATGTATATTACTTGCGCCTTTGATTGAGTGGCACATCTTTATGCAGTGGTTTTCACTTTAAAAGAAAACATACGAAACGTTTTTACAAATTCCAATGACTTATTTACTAAGTTAATAATATTTATGGCTCAAAATAAACCAGACGTTGAATATATCAGAGAACACCTTCTCAATTTACACTACAAGCCAGCATTAAACATTACCATAATAAATTGTGAATGTAATATAACATTTATGATTGAGAAATATCTAAGCTCGAGCTACTGCAAGACTATGTAGACTAAAACATGTACAGAGACCACGTGCTTTGTAAACCATGCTAGGATTTCAAGAACTACCGGATTGTACCAATAAATATAAACTTAACACTTGAGTTAGGACACAGGCTTTGCAACAGTCTGCTCTTCAATGCATGAGAGAAATATATCGTTGTAAGGAAAAAACGTGCTCAGGCCAAATTTATTACGTTTACGAATTTTCCCAGTTCATTGTAATAGATGTATATTCAGGCTTTTTAAACAGAAAACAGCCTCAAATGCAAACTCAAACAATTTTCCTCCCAATTAACTTTTTTTGGAAGAACGTTTTTTCATCAGTGTGTAATTGATTTCATGGAAAAGACGGCACTATAGAGTACATTGTTTTTAAGGAAATTCAGAATGTTTAACATATGACGACTTGCAAGAAAATATTGAAAAACAAAACTAGGTAAAATAATTATGTGACTGTAAAGTAAACTGATCTGGGATAATTACTGTACCTACCCGTCCCGACGACGTTTCACGAAACGGCGGAATTCAATGCACCCGTTTGCAAGCCCGGAAGATACGGCGCCGCGCCGATATAATGTAAGGTGTAGAAAAATAAGTGAACAATATTTTACCTGGTGAATGTAACCATTAATCTGAACAACTCAAATTGTCATTTATGATAAAAATACACGAAATTGTTACACTTAGATTTTTTCTTTCATCCTGTGACACACAAAATGACTATAAAAAACCTCAATACGATAGTACGATTAAAGTGTGTAATCGGCTCCCAGTCTATAATCTAGTTCAAACTCCTTCAAACTGATAATGTAGCGCACAAAACGGCAACGCCGCTCCTTACCTCCTCCGAAGCAAAAATTTGATTTTTTTGGCGAAAACTTTTTTTTTGTTTATCACGTGGAAACTACAAGGCCTAGAGATTCGAAAATTTTGCTGCCTATGCCAGCTATTATGACTTAAATTTTGAGATATAATACATAACCATATCTTCTTTCGTTCGGAAGATATGACATAAGCAGCTGGGGTGCCATCACTCCAGCTTACACACACGTTTTTGATCGTAGTTTCAACACTTTTTAAGTATTATCGTTCAGTTTTTTCCTACCTTATGCAGCTATTATGCCTTATTTTTCTGACTATACCTAGTCCAAAACCCTAACCTCACTGGTTTGCCTGTATTGAATGAGGAAGCTGGGGTGACGTCACTCCAGCTAACACACACTAAACGGCTCATATTAACGAAGTTTTTGTGGCAGCTAAATTAAGACTGAGAACTTTGATGGCAGCTATTATGCCTTAAATATTGGCATAGGTAAAATTATTCTATCATATGAGGAAGCTGGAGTTATACACACCTATGTGCCACCTCCTGTGTGAAAGGTAACATACAGGTAGACAGATAGATATATCCGTGGGTAGACAGAATTACTTTAACATTTATAATATCAGTATGAATATTATGGGGTTAAATGTCAAATCGCTCCATAAATTATCCTATGCAAATTACTAACTAACTATGATATATTTTCTGCAAATAATAGGGAGGTTCCTATATTTTCAAAAGAGTTGGCCCGTTGGCCCCATTACAAAAGTTGTTTATTTTCTATTATAAGTAGTTCGTATGGCGATGTTTACCTCCAAATATATCGGAAATGTGACACTTTAGAGTACCATATTATTTCACATTATTTTGTTGTTTGTATAAGTGTGGGGGCTCGTGGCTAAGTATCTAATAACAGCCGCACGGGTCGATCGACCAGGTTAAGCTACGCTTGCCGCAGTTGGTCCGTGGATAAGTGACCATCTTTACAAACCAGACCACTCCGTGCCTCTGAAAGTACGTCAAGCCGTTGGTCTGTCATTCGCGGCTTTGACAGTCGTTACGGGTAGCCAGAAGCCCGAAAATCTGACAACCAGTCTTACCAAGGGGTATCGTATTACCCAGTAACTGGGTCGTGGAGGTCAGATAGGCAGTCGCCATAGCCGTGGTCCATATACGAGTAAAATACTAATATTCAGCTGCATCCGGTTAGACTGAAAGCAGACCCCAGCATGGTTGGGAAAAGCCGAAGCTGATTATTTTTATATTTGTAAAAGTGCCCTACCCATTTATACATTAAAAAAAAAAAAATTGCCCCACACTAGGCATGTTACCCTGTATCGTGGGAGCGTTTACAAACATTTAAACTCACATACACAAAAAGCCAGACCCGGAACAACTACCTGTAGGCAATACAAATATTTGTTCCGTGCGGGAATCGAACCCGCAACACGCAGCGCAGCAGTCGATCGATCAGCCACTGCGCTAACCGTGTCGTCAAATAATACTTTCATCGTGCGCGGAATCTTTGAAAAAATGGCGGTGGTTGGCTAGCTTCCATAGAAAATTTTTCGGACCCTTTTCAACTGTCTACCTATTACGGTTCATGAGATACAGCCTGCTGACAGTCACACGGGCGGACAGCGGAGGCTCGGTAATAGGGTTCCGTTGGCACCCTTTGGCTACGGAATCCTAGAAATCTGCTTGTGGAATATTAAATCTTTTGAATGAAAACCAATGTAGACCCGCACATTCTTCATCTCTACGTTGTGTAAAACTCGTTCTTCCCTTATACTGTAATAGGTCCTTCAGCGTATATTAGGTACCAGTGCAAACTGTGCGTCTTGTCGCTGCTACAAGTAGCGAGAGCGTGCAACTCCGCGCTTTGAACAAAATATATGAAAATTTTCGGCCAAAGTGTGTAGTTGCGTCTAGTTGCCGAGCTGTCGCAATCACATGTCGCATAGTGTGCGCCATGTCTTAGTGCCTCAATGAGTAATAGAAAACGTGAAGAAAATAAAGCAATGGGTAAACCCATATGAAAAACAAACACTTCAGAAAATTGCAGAAATTAGTCAACTGCAATTATGATTCATAAAGTTATTATTAGAATTAATTCTAATTCAAAGATAAAAATATAATTTATAATTGTTATCTTGAAGTTTCTATTTTCGTTTGGTTTTTCCTTAAGGCGTAAATTAACGACGTAGGAGCAGGGCATGTTCTCTGCCAGTTTCTGCACAAGATCTTCAATATTGTACTAGAGGGGCTCATGGCTAAATAACAGCCGCACGGGTTATACGACGGTTAAGCTACGCTTGCCGCGGTCTGTTCGTGGATGGGTGACCATCCATTACATATCGAGACCTCTCCGTGCCTCGGAAAGCACATGGTCCCGGCTGACATTTGTAGATCTTTGACAGTCGTTACGTGTAGTCGGAAGCCTAAAAGTTTGACAACAAGTTTTACCAAGGGGTATCGTGTTACCTCAGTAACTGGGTTGTGGAGGTCAGATAGGCAGTCGCTCCATGTAAATTCAACTGCAACCGGTTAGACTTGAAGCCAACCCTAACATACTTGGGAAAAGGCTAGATAGGTGATTATCTTCAATATTGTACCAAAATATTTTCCTACCAAGAAAAAATCCATGGAAAGTTTTCATAAAAATAAAAATTCCGGAGAAGCGCACGAAGATGTTTACAAGTAGCACTTAAGTGAACCGTAAGGCAAGATTATTTTTTATTGGGAAAAGGTTAGATAGGTGACTATCTTCAATATTGTACCAAAATATTTTCCTACCAAGAAAAAATCCATGGAAAGTTTTCATAAAAATAAAAATTCCGGAGAAGCGCACGAAGATGTTTACAAGTAGCACTTAAGTGAACCGTAAGGCAACATTAATTTTTATGTAGGTATATCTAGAAAGTCCTTGTGAGACGACATCTTAACAGGAAATAAGTAGGCAGGCATTTCCATACCACACTCGTAGTATAGTCAGCCCTAAAAAGAAGTATACACGGGCAAGCAGATTTTTATTAACGGGTTGTAGATTAATAAGACGTTTATTTATAACCGTTGCTTAAAGCTAAGTAATGATTAGCTACTGAATTACCATACATTTTTGACGTTTAAATGTATTTTTAGGGTTCCGTTAAAAACGGAACCCTTATAGATTCGTCATGTCTGTCTGTCTGTCTGTCCGTCCGTATGTCACACCCACTTTTTTCCGAAACTATAAAAGCTATGCTGTTGAAACTTGGTAAGTAGATGTATTCTGTGAACCGCATTAAGATTTTCACACAAAAATAGAAAAAAAAAACAATAAATTTTGGGGGTTCCCCACACAGAACAGATAAAAGTATCTGTTCTGTGGTTCCCCATACTTAGAACTGAAACTCAAAAAAAAAATTTCATCAAACCCATACGTGTGGGGTATCTATGGATAGGTCTTCAAAAATGATATTGAGGTTTCTAATATCATTTTTTCTAAACTGTATAGTTTGCGCGAGAGACCCTTCCAAAGTGGTAAAATGTGTGTGTGTGTCCCTGTAACTTCTAAAATAAGAGAATGATAAAACTAAAAAAAATATATGATGCACATTACCATGTAAACTTCCACCGAAAATTGGTTTGAACGAGATCTAGTAAGTAGTTATTTTTTAATACATCATAAATCGTAAACCGCAATTTACCTTTCATTCAATCAACTCATGATTTATTTTTATAGATAATGGTACGGAACCCCTCGTGCGCGAGTCCGACTCGCCGTTGGCCGGGTTTTAAACTCTAAGCAACGTTTATAAATAAACCCCTTTCACCCTAAGCAACATTCGGTATGAACATTCATGATTTACCTCTGTGTATATCAAATCTAAAACAAATGACACGTCAGTGACGTCATGCATGAAAAAAGAGGACAAAAATAAAATGATGGTTATTTTTTTAAACGAGGTTAAATACGTCTCATTCGATAAGTATAAGTTGTATGACGTTGTCAGTCTTGTTTACCTTGTTCTGGAAGTATCACTGTGTAGTACACAGTGTACACAGTACACTACGGTGCACGGTGTATAGATTTTTTCCACCAAATACATATTATATATTATACATACGTTGTTTACAAAATTGTATACTATGTTTTGTACCTGGACGACGGTGAATACATATTATGTTATGGAACAATGGGTTGGTTGTAGACAGTAAAATGGTTCCTTGTGGGTGTTTATATCTTATTGGGGCTGACCGTACACAAATGATGTATATTTTCTTCAAATTGGCGGTCCACCAAATCTTTAAGTTTCATCTCCCCAGATGCTTGGACATACGTGATATGACTCTATTAGAATATATTGTGATAGACAGAAATATACAAAATAGTTTGTTTCTTAGAAATATGCGCGTTTTCCTTATACAACTGTCCTGTCCACGACAGTTTTGTGTGACAAAGGTTCGTTTACATAATAAAACCTGCAAGTTTGCTAGCTGTTCGCTGAGCTGTTTCAATTACCTATCTTAAACTTATTCTTAAGGGAGAAGCATCCCGAAATTAATTTTTTCAAACGTTTATTGTGATTTGTTACGGTTGCGAATCATATTTTTACCAACATACAACCTTACACTGTTCTGCAAAATGCAAAAAAAAATTAAGAAAACTTGAACTTCGTGGGGGTATCTTAGTGCACCTCATCAGCAACATTAAGTTGGTACTTAGTCGTTTGCTTACCAATTAATTCCCTGACTAAAGAAAAGAACGATGTCGTAAGGTACAGACGCCGGCACATCTAGCTACTACAATCTGTCATTTTTTTAAATAGATTTTCAACTTTATCTCTAAAGCATTAGGTTCAAGGTTGATTGCAAATATTTGACAGTTTCAGGTAGCTTGATGTGCTGGCGTCTGTACACAGCTATTTATCCCAGCATAAAATCTTCTAACAAATGAATTTCTTAGGCTTCTATATTTAGTCACATAAATCATTCATGCTTAATCGTTTATGCTAAACAATTCTAGCCTTTAGCTTTACAATGCCTGCGCTGGCGCCTTGTCATTGCCGACTATCGTTTAAAAAAGCATTGTGATCACTCTCTTTTCCCTTTAAGCATGAGCTGAATTCGAAACAAAGCTTATTTGCTAACAGCATGTTGATGACCTGTGAGCTGTAACTTACGAGTTTGACTTCATAAGGAAAAGGATTAACTTCAGGCGTAAGCGCACCGCGGTTTCTATTGAGAAATAAATTATTATACAGGGGGAAGTTTAAAAAGATATGTTGCGCCGACCCTTAATAAATTGGGATAAGGGCAGGAGAATGATGATGATGATGATAACAGGGTGGAAGTTTGGTGAAGTCGCATCTTTATGTCAGTTATCAAAACTGCCGGTAGAATGTTGTATGAATGATAAGATAACGGCTCATAACGGTTACGTGATGCGTCGTTTTACACATTTTTTTGAAGTGAAAACTTCTTTAGCGGCGTTGTGCACTTTTGTTGTGATGGGTAAAAAAATGTTAAAGTCGCGTCAGGACACGTGACCTGATCGAAAATTCGTAAGACGGAGGGAGAGTAGACCGCATTCCAAAATATTAAAAATGCACAACGTTAATATTCAAGTTTTCACTTCTGCCGGCACTCCCGGAGTGCAACCCGTTTTTTGTTTTGGAATGGAAACCAAGGAGGTTGTCGGCTGCCTCCAAAACAAAAAGGACAAAATACTAAGCTAAGCGACTAAACGCTAAGGGCATCACAACCTTTGGGGTACCTACGGACCTCGGCTTGCGGTGTCACTGGTTAGATCGGATCAAGATTAATTAGGGACGAATTTAAAAAGCTACAGGCCATTAGGGTATTAGTGTTCTGTGCTACAGGCTCAGGGTTGGGAGTAAGATGTCGCATTACTGGATCGTTAAGTACTTTTTACAAATGAGAATGACGGAAAAAAGGATTATAACAACAACTTTCAAACGAACTGTCAAAGCCGTCTCTATTGACATTTCTCTCTACAGCTCTTTCATTTTTAATTGAATTTTGTTAAGAAAACAGTGAAACTGTCTTCAGCCGAGGCTCTATATCCAAACAATACTTCTACACCGTGTATACGAAATACGCAATTGCCTGGCACCGATTGTCTGACAAGACAATACAACGCATACAATATTGAGCTATTTCTACGGGATCTTCACCTCGTTGTTATTAAAATGCTCGTATCTCATGAAAGATACTTCCTGAGAAATCTAGGTCATGAACAACGCGCCCTGGTCATGTGCATACAAATTCAGCTTTCCGAGTTTCACCCCGGACCAGAATGCGGGCCAAATTAATTACCATGACAATGAAGCTGTAAAATACATTATTTATATACAGGGTGCCAGAACTCGAGTTTCTACTTACATTTGTGTACATTAACGACATGGAATCTAATAACAATGTGTGATAAATGGTGTGGTTTAATGCTAATAATTTTAGACATAGATCACACATGGACATGACATTGACACTGTAACGAAAGACATAATAGTAAAATCAAGTATTGATTTGGTTGATTATTTTTATCTAATACAATTATTGATTATAGCAATGACGAACACATCCGCTGTTTATCATACCTACTGACAAACAAAAAACGATCCGATAGAAATGACGAGAATTACTTAATCAGAGGGGCAATTCTCGTAATTTTAAGAACGTTCACAATCCGAGGGGCAATTCTGGTAAATTTAAGAATGGTCACAATCTGATCTTAGTCTCAATCTGTCAAAAATACGTCAAATTTCCCTACATTTTGACAAGTTTTTGACATTTATTTGTCGCTGAGATGAGACTGCGACTAGATTTTGAACATTTTAAATTACGAGAATTGGCCTTCAGATTTTAAATGCGTATAAATTTTGTAATACGCTTTGCTTAACGCAACAACATAATATTTAAGGTAATTTGCCTACATATTGCTCTTAAACAAATGCGGTTAGATGACTCCTAAGACAAACAACAATGGTTTATATAAACATCATGCTAAAACGTTTATCGAAGAACATTTCGTTCCATTGTTCTTCAGCCTGTGTCTTCACCACAGCATTGCTCTGATAAATGAGGTGTGGTCCACATAAGAATCGCGGCCTAAAATCATAATTGTTGCACATTACATAATTGGACCCCGCACGATATGTTCCGGCCCGATTCTGTAGTACAATATTATGTCGACAACGCTTTGATTATGTACAATAATTATCTTGTACACACAGGTGTATTATTTTCTTTGTTTTTGCTTTCATTTTTGTTTTTTTTCTTTTTGTGTGTAATCGGATACTTGTTTGATAAGGAACGCATTCTTTGGGTTAGTGTCGTGTCGATTAGATTAATTTCGAAACATATATTATCTTTCTGTTCCTATGTCGTTGTTCGGGATAGCTCAGTAGCCTGGTTGTTAACGCGTAGTGTGGCTGTCCGGGTGCAAAGCGTCGGCGAGGGGAAGGTCTAATGCGGGCTGAGATCCGTTTAATGGGGGCTGGAAGCAGGCGGGTTCATGCAGGGGTTGGTGGCATTCTTCTGAATAAAAGATGTTTTCTTGTTTCTTGTTTATTTTTCTTGTTCCCCTTATGGCTGCTGGTTTCGGAATGTCTGGGCGGGCAAAAAGTCGCTATTTTTATAGACAAGGTTGCCCAATCACAGTTATGGAAGTTTGCACACGGCACTAGTCTAGCCAATTGGTGCGCGCGAGGTTTGCACACGGCACTAATGCGACCAATCAGCGGTCGCGGCATTTAATACGTATTTTCTATGGGGATTTTGATCTGCCCTTTTTGGTCGCTCAGACATACCCGATTACATTAATTATGTTTTTGGCTTATAGATACTGACTTACTTTAATTTTGTACAAAGTTTCTAATTGATATTTCTATTTTTGGCCCCTAAAATTGCTAAAAAACTAAATGGGCTCTCGTTACAGTAAAGTTTCTTTATACTTAGGCTTTATTTGCCTTGCGTGTAAGTGGCGCCATCAGGCGGGGGTAATAAAAGGCGACAATAGTTTATGTTTATTTCACAGAAAGATACAAAACATATAATCCTATTTACTTGTTGTTACATTACATAGTTCAGTCATAGGTTTCCTAGCTCTACCTAGAGACTATCGTTACAAGAACGTTATTTAAACATATTGATTTACACTTATGATAGCAATAACTAACTTATAATCACATCACGCTATTTACATAGATGGTACCTTTATTGTGTACCTTGGGGCGTTGTGCACATTCTCCCGCCGTCGCGAGGTCGCGACTCTGTCGGTAGCACGACGATTTTTCTTGTAGGACGACGTAAAATGTGGCCGCTGCTGGTGGTGACGTCCACGACCCGGATTTCGCCGTCGGTTCCTGGATACAGCTGGCTGATGCGCCCTCGTGGCCAGACGTTGCGAGGCAAGTTATTGTCGCAAATAATGACCAAGTCGCCCATTTTGGGTTGGGTGCCTGTGCTGCTGGGCTCCCGCCGCTGCTGTAGTAGTGGTAGGTATTCCTTGACCCACCTTCTCCAAAATACGTCAGCTAGCACCTGGGCTCGTTTCCATTGTTGTCGAGCGGTCACGTCTTTTTCTTCAAAGTGACCCGGCACTGGAACATGTGGGTTCGGTCCGATGAGTATGTGATTCGGTGTCAGCGCCTCTGGCTCTAGGGGGTCGACAGAGACGTGAGTCAGGGGTCGCGAATTCACTGTGTTTTCGACTTCGACTAATAACGTGGCCAACGTCTCATCACTCGGGTATCGTTCGTTTAATGTGACGCGTAGCGCTTCTTTCACAGATCGCACCATCCGCTCCCATGTTCCTCCCATGAAAGGTGCTGAGGGTGGAATGTACCTCCATTTGATACGGTGGCATGTGGTCTCATGATGCATAGCCTCGAGCGCGGCCTCGCCGAGTTCCTTTTCAGCTGCCTTGAAGCAGGTGGCGTTATCACTCCACAACTCCTTGGGGCAGCCTCTTCTGGCCATGAATCTTCTTAGTGCCGATACCGCTGAGTCAGCACTTAGTGAATGCGCGATTTCGATATGTATCGCTCTGGAGGTCATACATGTAAAGAGTGCGCCGTACCTTTTTTCGTGATGGCGTGCGACCGTGACCTCCATTGGTCCGAAGTAATCCAGTCCCGTAAAGGTGAATGGCCGCACGTGGTGTGCCAGGCGTGCAGCTGGTAGGTCGCCCGTGAGGGGGATCGCTGGCTTTGCCCTTCGGATGCGGCACAGTAGGCAACTTTTCACTATGCTTCTTACTGCTGGGCGTATTTTTAATATCCACAATCGTTGTCTTAACTCGTTCACAATCATTTCCACGCCGCCGTGATGTAATTTCTCGTGTACATAGGCTATGTACAGGCGTGTGTATGTATGTTTGCCCTCTAGTATCGGGGGTTTGGAAGCGTCCTCTTGTATATCTCGGGCCGCGGTCACTCTTCCTTTTAATCGTATGATGCCCTCTTCGTCGACGTACACGCTGAGTTGGTATAGTCGATCGTTGTTGCTGGGTGGGTGACCTTTAGTTACGCGGTCAATTTCAGATGGGAAACTTTCCTCCTGGCTTGTTTTGATCCACAGCTGTTCCGCCCTTATCAGGTGTGAGGCCGGTATTTCGTGATAGTGATAAGTGTGGCGGGGCGAGTCTCTTGTCGCTCGTGCTGGAGGTGGCGTTTTTTTTGCATTACGCCAGTCGGGGTCATCGACCTTTGTTTTTCCTGTGCGTTTTCTTGTAGCCGCGACTGTGCTTCTGTGGGGTCGGCAGAGATCTATGAATTGTAGCACTCTAGCTGTCGTTCTTATGAGTCGCGTCCACTTGGAAAACTTCTCTATACGTGGGAGGGGGCTTTGACCTCGGCCGCTCTCCAGCTGATTGAGGTTGCATTTTTCTTTTTCTTCTCCGGTGTCGTATTTTACCGTTTTCTCTTCTTGTGGCCATTGGGATTCCGGGTTTCTTAGGAACGGGGGCCCCTGAAACCATCTGTGAGTCGCCGTGAAGTTGTCTGGCGTATCTCTTGTTGCGTCGTCGGCCACATTGTCTTTTGAAGATAGCCACCGCCACTCGTTTTTCTTCGTGGTTTCTTCTATTTCCGCGAGGCGGTGGGCTACGAATGACTTGTACGTGCGTGGCTCTGACCGGATCCACACCAGGGCTGTGCGTGAATCGCTCCAGTAAGTCAGACTCGCTACCTCGTATTCGTGTTCTTTCCTCACGGTCTGTGCGAGGCGTGCACCCAGTAAGGCGGCCTGTAGTTCGAGCCTGGGCATGGACACTGGTTTTAGTGGTGTCACACGACTCTTGGCCGCCGCTAAGGCTACGTGCACACTGCCGTCGGCTCGTTCTGTTCTCCAGTATATCGCCGCGGCGTAGGCTTGTTCGCTTGCGTCGACGAAGGTGTGCAGCTGTCTTGAGATGCTGGGTTCGATGTCATAGCATCGCGGTATCTTCAGTTGTTTGATTTCACTGAGCGACGTCATCCATTTTTTCCACCTGTCTTCTAGTTCTGGGGGTATTTTGTCGTCCCAGTCGGTTTTGTAGCTCCAGGTGTCTTGGAATATTCTCTTGGCTGGGGTAGTGATTGGTGATATCAACCCCAGTGGGTCGAATAGTGCCATTATGATGCTCAGGGCTTCTCGCTTTGTTGGGGAGCGAGTGTTTTCTTTTACTTCGGCTGGTATCTTGATCGTGTTTGTGTTGAAACCGATGTGATCTTCTTTCACATACCAGAGTAGTCCGAGCGTCTTTTCTGTTTCCATGCCACCCAGGCTTACTGTGGCTGACTTGTCTTGTTCTGGTGGGTTGAATTCTTCTATGGTTCTGACGTCGTTCGATGTCCACCCGTCCAGTATGAACCCTGCTTTTTTGTGGATGAAGTCGACTGCTCTTGTAGTTTCTTTCGCTTCCATAATAGTGGGGAAGCTCTGCAGGTAGTCATCCATGTAGTGGTTCTTCTGTATTGCCGCTGCTGCTTCTGGGTAAGTGGCTGCAAACTCGCTCGCATTTTTGTTTTTGATGTACAGAGCGGTGCATGGTGATGACGTGGATCCGAATATGACTGACGTCATGCGATATTCTTCCGGTTTGCCCTCCCGCCGTTCGCCTCTCCACAGGAATCTGAGGGCGTCTCTGTCTTCTTGTCTGATCTTCACCTGCATGAACATTTCTTTTATGTCTCCGCTGACAGCGTATGCGTGTTGTCTGAATCGCATAATCACTCCAGGGAGGGACTGTAGCAGGTCTGGTCCTGAATACAGCATGTCGTTGAGACACATGCCGGTGGCCTTTGCTGACGCGTCATGAACCAGTCGAGGCGGTTTGTGTGGCTTCGCTGGGTTGGTGACCGGGAAGTGAGGCAGGTACCAGGTTTTTCCCTCTGGGGCTGGGACGGGTGCTTGTTCTGCGTAACCGGATTTGAATAAATTGTTTATTCTTTCTTCATATTTTGATTTCAGATCTTCGTCTTTGTCTAGTTTCTTTTCTAGCGAACGTAGGCGTCGCTCGGCTTCTTTGTAATTGTTTGGTATCTGGAAGTCCTTTTCTTTCCAAAGCAGGCCGGTTTCGAATCTACCGTCAGGCAGTCTCTTACTGGTTTCTTCTAATATCTGTATGGCTCTTTGCTCAGGATCTTCTTTTTGTTTCTTTGGTTCGATACACAAGGATTCGAGTTTGAAATACTCCTTGATTCTTTCTTCTATGGATGGCTCTTCTTCTTTTTCTCTGAGTTTTCCACAGAATGCTACGGTGGCTGAGTGTGAGTTGTGACAGCCATGAAGCACCCAGCCGAGTTGTGTGAGAGAGGCAACTGGTTGGTTGCGACGTCCGGTGCGTAGCTTCCTTGATACTATGAGGTGCCAATTATCTTGACCAATCAGCAACTTGGGCGAGGCGCGCTTGTATGTGATCTGATCTTTGATGTCGATCAGGTGTTCGCAGTCTTCCAGGTGGCGATCGTTCACTGTTTCTGGTGTGAAGTTCAATCTTTCTACTGTGCGCGCGGCTTTCATCTCATATTCTTCTTCCGTGTATTTTCCTCTTATGTTGAGGTCAATGACCTTGCTGTTGTCATGCTTCATTTCGTTGCCGATTCCTTGGATCCACATAGTGTTGGTGGGTCCGTCGGCTCCGATGACGTCGGCTATTGATGCGTCTATCAGTGTGACTGTGCTTCCTTCATCTAGTAGTGCATATGTTTCGATGCTAGTGTGTGGCCCCTTTAGTATGACGGGGGCGATCTTTAGATATGCACGTCGTCGGTCACATGGCTTGACTGTTGATGTGACCTCTACTGCTGGCGCTGCTGTCTCTTTTTTCGTAGAGTCGCTTGCTGTTTCTTGATTCTTTTCATGATGCAGTAACTTGTGATGTCTCATGAGGCATCCATGTTTCCCACACGGTGGAGCTTTGCATTGGATGCGGCGATGCTTGCTTCGTAGACAGCGGTAGCACATGTTGTTTTTCTTTGCTACTTCCCATCTTGAGTTTGTATCGAGGGCGACGAACTGTTGGCAGTCAGGTAGTTTGTGGTTTTGTTTGCACTGCGGGCAGTTGTCGTCTGATGCTGTTCTTTTATCCGTAGCGAAGGTGCGTTCTGTTTTTTTATTCTTTCGCTCTTTTCCCATGGAGTCGTCGTTGGTTATTTCTGGTAGAGCGTAGGCGCCGCACTTGTCTGCTTCTTCGTTTAAAAACATGGAGATCTTCTTTAACTCAGGTGTATCTTCTTTCTTCGTCGCGGCGTAGTCGTACCACTTATTTTTCAGTATAGGAGTGAGCTTTTCGTTTATTATTCGCGCCATCTCAGGACTGTGTAGGTATTGTGTCTTCTTTAGCGCTTCGATGGTGCCCACTATGTTTGTCACTCGGCCGGCGAAGATACATAGATCTCTGGGGTTATCTGTGACCCGGTTCAGTGACTTGAGTTTCTCCATTTCGACGTGGATGAGTGCTTCTGGTCTTCCGAACCTTCTTTGTAGGGCGTCGATGACGACTTCTGGGTCTGGTTGGCTCACTATTAGGCAGCCGACCGCTTCTTTCGCTGTTCCTCGTAGGCTTCGACGTATACGCGCCAAGTTTTCTGTTCTTGTGAAATACTTCAATGTTTCTTCATAGGTTGCCTTGAAACCGAGCCAGTCTGCACAGTTTCCATTGAATAGCGGCAGCTCTTGAATGTATTTCGGTGGTTCCCTTGTGCTTCGTACCGCTTGAGAGAGGGCGGCGGCGAGGGTTGTCACGTCTATTAATGGTTGACGTGTATCTTCTTGTCTTGGTGTTACTTCGACGGGGTCTTCTTGCTTCTTCTTTGCCTCTTGCGATGACTGTGGTTGGCCAGCTTCAGGTTCTTTTAACCATGTGTTTATACGGACTGAAGCTAGGTCGTCTTCCATTTCTTCTTCATCTTCTGAGGTGTCTTCTTCTGCTTGAAGTCGCTGGACCCTTACTCGTTGTAATTCTATCTCGGCCTTTGTCTGCTCGAGCTTAAGTTCCGCCAGTTTTTCTTTTGCTTTCAATTCCGCCAGTTGTTTTTTATGTGAAACCGCGGAGCAACGTGACCGGGCGTCCTTTGGTTTTAACGTGCGCTGCGATGCCTTGTCTTTTTCTTTACGGGACGCGGCGCTTGTGTCTTCTGTTCCCGTTGTCGTGGTCGTGGTGGTTTCTTCCGTGGCGGTTGAACTATTCGTTCCGCTGTTAGTGCCCGACGCGTCGGTAGCGGTGTTTAGTGTACCACTAACCGAGGGATTCCTTGTTGTTGCTTCTTCTTCGGCCGTCGGAGTCTTCAGCTCTTCCTGTCGGCGCTTCGTTCGTTCTCCGTCTTGACTACGTGTTAAAACCATCTTGATGCTGGCTAGCAATCCGGCTGCGAAGGACCAATAATGTTCGGGATAGCTCAGTAGCCTGGTTGTTAACGCGTAGTGTGGCTGTCCGGGTGCAAAGCGTCGGCGAGGGGAAGGTCTAATGCGGGCTGAGATCCGTTTAATGGGGGCTGGAAGCAGGCGGGTTCATGCAGGGGTTGGTGGCATTCTTCTGAATAAAAGATGTTTTCTTGTTTCTTGTTTATTTTTCTTGTTCCCCTTATGGCTGCTGGTTTCGGAATGTCTGGGCGGGCAAAAAGTCGCTATTTTTATAGACAAGGTTGCCCAATCACAGTTATGGAAGTTTGCACACGGCACTAGTCTAGCCAATTGGTGCGCGCGAGGTTTGCACACGGCACTAATGCGACCAATCAGCGGTCGCGGCATTTAATACGTATTTTCTATGGGGATTTTGATCTGCCCTTTTTGGTCGCTCAGACATACCCGATTACATTAATTATGTTTTTGGCTTATAGATACTGACTTACTTTAATTTTGTACAAAGTTTCTAATTGATATTTCTATTTTTGGCCCCTAAAATTGCTAAAAAACTAAATGGGCTCTCGTTACAGTAAAGTTTCTTTATACTTAGGCTTTATTTGCCTTGCGTGTAAGTGGCGCCATCAGGCGGGGGTAATAAAAGGCGACAATAGTTTATGTTTATTTCACAGAAAGATACAAAACATATAATCCTATTTACTTGTTGTTACATTACATAGTTCAGTCATAGGTTTCCTAGCTCTACCTAGAGACTATCGTTACAAGAACGTTATTTAAACATATTGATTTACACTTATGATAGCAATAACTAACTTATAATCACATCACGCTATTTACATAGATGGTACCTTTATTGTGTACCTTGGGGCGTTGTGCACAGTCGTCGTAGAAGTTAGTTTTGTATAGGACTATCAAAAAGTCTTGAGGTTTATTTTGATAGAAATTGTCTGTATATGATTTTGCTCTTTCAATGCAAATGATTTTCTCTTCCTACCAGCCGATCGATTCTGTAATAATCACAACATGAAAAGTTAGATGAAGTGAGCTTAGAGTGAGCTGTCAATAGTGTCAATCGCATTAGTTAAAATGACAGCTCACTCCACGCTCACTTCACTTAAGTTTTCACTCGCACAGTCGCACTGCTGTATTCTCCTTTATCATCGTTTTCTAGCACACTACAAGGATGTATTATACTTTTAAAATGATCGCGGACTCATTATTCTCGCGTGTCCTTTATCCGGGTCAGTTACTGTTGTGATCTCTGCAACCCTTGGGAAATCAGATGTTTGATCTCCATTTATATGTACGAATGTTGGTAGGTACGATTAGCTTCATATTTTTGATGATGTTGTTGAATATTTTAATATGAAACTAGGTACGTAAGCTCTCCCAGATAGATATTGGCTTCTTGAGTGAAGTAAGTGACTCTGCATAATTTAAGGTTCCGTATAAACGACGATGATGTTAATGAGAGCAATGTTATGAGCGTTTTAACTATCATCATCATCACTCACTGGTTTCATCACACTCATTTTGGTCCGTAATCAAACTAATCAATATCACTCACTGCTGAGTAACGGTCTCTTTTAATTTTTACCATACTTTCTGGTTTCATGCGTCCCTCTCCCTCGTCCAAGTGCTTCCCGCGACTTTGACGATATCCTCAGCCCTACGCACTTTTGGTGATGGTTATCGGAAAATGCTTACCTATATAGCATGACTTGCTAAATATTTCGAATATGGGAATATGGTATTTTTTTTAGGTATATGAAGCAAGAATGTGTTACGAAATTAATTACCTGATTAAGTAACTACTTAAACAAAGAAAAATGATTAGATACCCAGTGTATTTTCTAATCCTGCTAAAGATATATTGATAGCTTTTGACAGTGTTGTGATCTAAATTGATAATAAAAGAACAGACGGTGCAGTATTGATATCACTAGGTAATGGATAGATACCATCAACCTTCGGAAATCTCAAATGAAAGACCTTTGACCAAAGACTTTAAAGTCTTTTGAAGAACTAAACCTACTTAGCCAATAATTCAAGACAATACGAATAACCATATTATTATCTTAAATATTATTTAGGTACGATCTACAGGAGATGATGACGATGATGATGCTCTAGCTAGGTGTAAAGATAGGATTTAAACAAATTACTAAATTAAAATTTGGTCTCTACGGTTTCTCCATCTGATATTTCGGTATACAAAAATAAATCGGTGAGCGCGGCCTTCACGCGCGTGCGAAGGGCTGGTTCGCATCAGATTCACTTACAATGTGTGCTACCTATTAAGAAACGAAGCAGGAAAAGGAACACCGCTAACCCAGTGGCCAACTGGCGAGGCGACGTCGAACGATTACACCCGCCCGAGCCTCCATTCCGTACCGGTATCGCCGCGCCAGCGCTCGCAACCAGATACTTAACTGACTCTCATTACTAAACACATCGCCACTAAACAACCGACCTTATGACGGGTCAGCCATAAGCGATGAGGACCCACCTGTCACCCCGGGGTGCTACGCTCCATTGTTTGACAATGCGGAAAGCGGGGGACGCGCCGCGCATCACAATTAGCGAAGAGAGTTTCGGCGACATGTGAATACAAAGTCGTCGTCGATATTGTGGCACTCGAAGAAATTACAGACGTCCCAGGACTCGAGGACGAACGTGACGCACCAACTTTACTTCAGCTGTCGATACCAAAAAGAAATTCGCGGCGGATTATATTGAAGGAGGACGCATTTTCGTGGAACAGTGTTTGTTATGCGCAACCGTGCCCGAAAGTTAGCGAAATTTTGGCAACGACACAGCAAGAGCGACGCCTGCGCAGCTGACCTGCCAGCCAACACATCCTGCGATGATCGCGGGAAAAGGACATTTATTTGTACAGTGTGATTGATAGTGAACGATAGTTCTGTAAGCACAGCAAACAATACCTCGTGTGGTGCGTCGATAAACATTTATCTTCGAAACAGTTGTGATATTGAGGTGAGTTTAATTTAAATATGACCGTTATAAAATAATTTCTCAATTATAATCTAGGCTTCAACATAGGTTTTATCACATTTAAATGCGGCCTCAATTAATTCCTGTTCCAAGTGTCACGGCAAGTGCTCTCTTAGAATCGTCCTGGTTTATAATTGTTATCTATCACTGTTTCAACTCATTCATCAATTGGTGCCGATTCATTAACACATCACTGTTGCGAGTGTTTTATCGCACAAACCGCGAATTAATGAATATTAACGATATACATATAACTGTGTTAATGGACGAATTTAATCTACCTATATTAGCTTTACGCACTGTCTCTAACAAGCCGCTAGAAATATGAATTATTTATATGTGTTCAAAATTTAAGATATAATTAGGTGTGCAAAATGGACCTAGTTAAGATTTTTTACTGCAGCTTTTTATAATCTAATTTGAAAATGACGTGTGCCTAGACAGCGTGTTACTAGAAATAATAACAGTTCATTCAACTTCAACTATAGACTGTTAAGAATGAAGTTTGTTAACCCGAAGTTCGTATTAAGTGATCTTCACGATGCAGTTTCAATTCAACTTAACTAGAGATTGGAGAAATACTCATAAAATTAAGATACTGAGACAGAAGACACGATAGCCATGAAGCGGATGCAAACACTGAATAATGAAGTATCGAATGTAGATGAACAAGACTATGAAGCTGCAACTACTTCCATTGAAAACGTTGTAAACAAACATTGCATTGTAATTTTCCCATCGAATCTTCATATTAAAGTGGGTCATCAGTTCATAATAATTTATGTAGTGTTGCCAAACCACAGCGGCACTAAATAAGGTCGGGCCGTATGTTATAAGAGTCATGCCGGTACTATAAAACGGTCCACGAGTTAAAACAATAACACATTTACCAGAGATGAAATGTGGTGATTTGGACCACAACGAGCTTGACTCTGCGAAGCTTGGAAGTGCTACTGTCGAACTAGATATTCTTTAGGTCACCCTAACCTAGATGCTACAGATGAGGAAAATACACCTGTGTTTTAACCTGTCTTTGTGTGGTCCGTTAATGTTTCTTAAGTAAATTTTGAAACAAGAATATAAGAAGAATGAGCAGCATTTACAAATGTATTCATAAAATAATAAGTATACCGCAACCGCAATGCACCACCCAAACGAGGTGATTACTATAATGAAATATTTTTTGGTCCTTGTTAATCAAGTAATAACATCAACAATACTTACCCTTTATGGGAACTGATAATCAGGTTGATATAATGTTTTGTAAATTATTCGAAAATCTTCACAATCGATTTATTAACCCGATAAATTGCTATTTCTTTATTGATTTCGGTTATCTTGACGCCGATATTTTCAAATATGATGGTAACTGTATTATAACGAAATCATTAAAAAATTGTCAACAAAACCTGTATAACCTTGCTTTGCTAACAGCTAAATGCTTTAGCATAATCAATCAATGTTGGATTGGATTGCAAATTGAAAAACAGAACCGTCTTAGTGGACAAATTAAATGTACATATAATTAAAGATGTCAGTCGGCAGATAACATTATGGCGTCAAAGAAACATGATTTCATTTATGTAGCAAATAGCTCACATTCCTCAGCCAATTATGATATAATCTAACGTAACATAACAGTAAGCTTGCACACATTCATCAAGTTATTACGGATGCTGTAATCTCAATAGCGGTGTCTTGATCTAAGTTACTTTGCCATCGTCGTTAAGAGTTGTTGACATTGGAAACAAAATAAGAAGCAATAAATATTGATTCATCGACCATAATAAATATAATATATAACATTTACTGCAAAATATATCAAAAAGAACCGGACTGATAAATTAGGGACATTCACAGAAATTACTAATACAAGAGAGATATCAAAACTAACGGTTATTTATAACCGGTAGTTTTGATATCCCTCTTGTATTAGGAATTCCATTTTTATGGAAACGAATAATAAAAAAACGACTTAAAATTAATAAAAAACAAGACTCAGCTTTCAAGATAATAAGACAATAATTTTGCACATTGAAGATCAAATTAGGAACCAATCTTTTTCGTGAAAGTGTTGAATGAATGCTTATTGAATTCCTGATGACGATTCGATACATTATCGATTCGATTGAACATAGGATTCGGCAGGTACTCGACCGTTCTGAATTGACATACGTGCGTTGACTGCGAAAAGTGATAACAATATCGACATCAACAAAAAAGGTGATCGATTAGAAAATATCATAGATAGTGCTGATAGTTCAAATGAAGCAGCAACAGGAAACGAGCAATATAATCTTGCAACTGTTAAACATGGAACTATTTGCTAAAGATTTAACACTTAATAGATGTTTGCGTTAACAGGCGTTGCTAATCAAGGCTTTTGTTTATCTGGTGGTAGCGCAAAAGCAAGGGAAATATGCAACAGCTATGACTTTTTATGATTTGAATGTGAAGTTTTTTGATAACAGACGAAAAATTTCGTCTAGAATCATATGTTGAAATCATGGTTACAGGTTGCGCACTGGTTCAATTTTTTTCCTGTATGTTGTAAAATTTTCACTGCACTTCAGCAGCAGGCAGTAAGCAATGATTTTCCAGAACCCCATAAGATATTAAATCTTTAAAGCGTCAAAGTTAAAGCAATTATGGGAATATTTATGCGACTTGATCAATGGTAGTTGAAGATGCATGATTTAATATGAAGTTTACGATCACTGACAGGTTCACTGAGATCGAATCATAATAAAGGTGTTATAGCACAATCGTTTCCATCAAACTTATCGTAGATTTATAATCGATTGTCGCATTGAACCGGTCGCCCGACCTGTAGATCTGGTCTGGGATATTATGCGGGTTCAGGCAATCAAGTCACTTGACCTGTATTACATACAACTAGTTAGTTGGACGCGTTAACAGGTTTGATCCTTGTCAAACATTACTCAGTGTCCCCGGGATTGTTACTAGTTTTGTTGACTACTTAGTTCTTTTCATGAAAATGGAAGAGGTAGGAGAATGAAGTCAGTAGATTACTTACCTGCTTTACTTAATTAAAACGAGTAAATAATCATGGTTTTATTTTTCATTTTTTATTCGCGAAAAAAGATTTTTGAGATATTTCTAAATCACAAAAACATAAAAAATCGACATAGCATAGCATAGCATATTCAGCCTATAATTTTCGCACTGTTGGGGTCACAGGCCTCTAGAGGGAGTGGGCCATAATCCACCACGTGGGCCCAGTTGGTGGATGTCACATCTCTTCGATTTTTTGGT
The DNA here is from genome assembly GCA_945859715.1 of Apamea sordens. NCBI lineage: Eukaryota > Metazoa > Arthropoda > Insecta > Lepidoptera > Noctuidae > Apamea > Apamea sordens. The sequence continues at coordinate 9,586,040 of OX244002.1, forward strand.
TTTAGTACATGCTGGTTTCCTCACGATATTTACCTTCACCGTTTTTGAGAGCAGTGGTGATGAAATTCAATACACAAAGTGCCTGGATTTGAACTCACGACTTACAACTCGTTAGTCGAGGCCACCACTGCTCTACGAACAAATCGACAACACGAAACTAATTATGTACTTTCGAAAGAAATACTAATACTTAGTCCAAATCCAAAACAAGTGATTCTTGTTCTTTAAAGTATTTTTCATTGTAAACCTTTTTAAATTCAAATGCACACGGTGCGATCACTTCGTAAAATAATGGTGGCACGTTTTCGAACACAGGTTTATGGCCAAGTACTATAATTTTGAATGTAAAATGTACTAAATCTTCGAATGGTTCTTGGGGAGCTGACAAAAAGTCTCTTGAACAAAACTTCACTCTGAACCGCACACTTGTTAATGCAGGCACTGCAGTTTCCATAGGATCCACGCTAAACATTTTTTTCATTTTAGTAGTCAATTTAATTTTAATAGTAGCAAGATACAACTTGTGATGGTTAGTGATTACGAAATGATCTTCAATATAACCATGTGTAATAGACGAGTTGGACATATCTAATATATCAGGATGTATTTGTATTGGATGCGGAAGCACCTCTGCGAATACTTTTAAGGTTTTCCTCATAATTAATTTTTCTGTTTCTGGTTCCAGTAATTCTAACACATAGTAACTATTGTGATAACCAATGCGTTCATTTTTTGTAAAATATACCGGAATTTTTACTTTTTCGTACGGTTTCAAGAGCAAATAAGTAGACTCGAATATAAACGTGTCTAAAGCGAGCTCAATAATGCTTTTGACGATAAAATCCATTGATTCGATGATATTTATTGAGTTTGATCCGTTTTCGAGTATTGTCTTAGCATCGTCATTGACATCTATTTCTCTTTCTTCGATACTCTCAGTATTCACCCCACTTGCTTGTACAGAGAGACTCATATCGGATTCTTTAGATAAATCAATCGGTCGTTTATAAATATGCAAGTGATAAGAGTAAGGATCCTTTACAGAAATTTTCACAGTTGCAGTTGAATACTTACCATTCCTTTTTATATGCCAAGGGTAAACAGGTGGCATAGTTATAGTTTCGGATACTATCACAGTATGTATTTTTGAAAATGCGCTGACAATTGGGATACACAAAGCTTCTGGAGGAACATCGTCACAAACATCACCTCCAACTTTGAAATATAACCCTGAATTTAATTCATCCTGCTTTTTGAGTCTAAATATCAATTTATATACAACAGGTATGCCAGGATATAGTCGCTTTGGAATAGCGGGAAATATCTTTGCTGTCAAAAATGTGGAATGGTCCATAACACTTTTAAATCTAATGTGCATGTATTCGCCTGCACAGTTTACCACCGTGAATTGAACGAATTGTTGTTCTAAAGTGTTGCTGGTTAGAATAATCGGCGTCGGAATACATACCACTGATGACGTGGGTTTTAAACATTGCCATTCTTCTTTGACACTTCCCGACGGTGCCTCCGAGCCGGAAAATAGAGATTTATAACTCATTCCACAGGATTGCGACCCAAGAGGAGAAACTAACTTGTGAGGATTTGTAGAGATAGCCGCAGGTAAATGTGACCCTTGTACCTCTAGCTCTACTTGTACCTCCACGTCCACTTTCGAAGGCTCTGGTTCTATCGACGCAATTTGTTGAGATTCAGATGAAATGCTGGTGTTGGGATGAAGATTTTCTGATGCTTCTTCTGATTCTGTTAGTAAACGAGTTTCAGTAATGACTTTCATCGCCACAGCAGTTTTTCGTTTCTTCAGGTCAGCTTCCATTTTACGCCACTTGCTTGCTGTCCTACACAATCCGGAGGTTAATTCAAAGGGAGATGGTCTGGTAGATTGTATATACAACTTGTCTATTATCATTTTCTTTCGCAGACGTGCTCCTTGTATTCTTCGCTTGCAGTCGGTGGCTGCTACATGTAAGCGTTGCACTAATTCTTCCCATCTTGGCAAGCATCGAAAATCTACCTTGTATTTGGCTTCTAGTGATTTTATTAAATTCTCCACATTGATATCATAATCATTATTATCCCTGATACGTATATGAGTGCACTTTGATAGCATCGTGAAACCACAATACTTAAATTTGTTGAGATAATATTATTCAATGTTTGTGTTGTGTTTTGACGTCTCTGAGTGTCATTGGCTAATTTGATAACTTACTTTTTTTTGTTAGGACTGAGGTTAAGACAGTATTACTCAGAAGGGAAGTCCAATAGTCGGTACAATTCTGAATACAGAAATTATAAAAGTTAAATAATAATGTACTCAATAAGAATTTATCAAACAACAATGAGAATAAATTATTTCCACAGGTAGGCGATGGATGCATCAGTTCCCCGTGTACTACTAAGCATAGCATTAGCTGCTTTGCTGCCGATGGCTTCTCTGAACAGCCACGATGGTGTGGCCAAAGAGAACATACCGCACTCGCGGCAGAAGAGAATCCTCTGGATCACGAACGATGGCCGCTTGGCGTTGCCACCCGGTACTACAATGACGATCACACCGTCACTGTCGATGCCATTTGTAAGGCATCCACCGAAAGGATTCTTGTCTAATATGACTGTCAGTTTTCCCTTTACAAGTAAGTGCCATTTTCTGAGACGTTTTTAACCCTCAATGTTTTTTTTATATTTCTTATATTGAGTGATTTCAACGCATATCTTTAAAATTGATGTTTGACAGTTTTGGTATGGAAAAACTGACTAAAATTAAAAATTATTACTCAGATAAAGATATCAGGCATCAAAAAGCCATTAAAAACAACAAAAAAAAATTGTCAGCATATGTTTTACCCGCGAAATAAAATTTTTACTTTGTGGATACCTGGACCTGTATGAAGTTAAAGTAACCTTATATTTTCGTCATTCCTGTGCTCTATAATCGACATATTTTATTTTAATGTTTTGCAGGTAAACTAGAATACTGTTTGGAATTTATGAGTCAGTACTTTCAGGTCTACTAGAATTCTAAGTAGAGCAGTCAGAGTAGTTGAAAGTAATACAAAATAACATAGTATAGTATTATCATAACCTAATATTTTAATTTGTAAAATCTGAATAATGTGTTCCAAATTATTTACAATCAACAAGTATTTGGTATTTATCAATAATAACATGTATTTGTTTAGAGGTAGTTTAGATTAGACCACACTTGTTGTATTACAAATTAATGTTTGTAGCAAATAAGATAATATGTAGATAGATAATATTAATTGTAGTAAAAAGCGTTACCGTATTGAAAGAGTAAACTAAGGTGATGTTCATGTAGTTCCAGTTAGTGAGGTTTTACATAGAATTAATAGTAGTTTTAGAACAACAGTTAAATTAATTAGCGAAGAAGTAAACAAAAAAAGTAGATACTTCTAAGATTGGTGTTAAACTTTTAACTATTTCCCCTCATTCATTATAAATCGTGATATTTTGTAAAGCTAAGCTAAATATTAGTTTAATCTAGGACTTTTATTTTATTTACACATTACTCTTATTAATTTAGAAGCGCAACCGAACGCAGAGTCGCCAAAACACGATGCAGCATTGACGTAGTCGTCGGTGCAAAAAGTATCTTGTCGCAAAGTCCAAATTATCTTTGATGAATGAGGGGGTAGATATCTAAACTAATTTGTAAACAATGAAGACTATGTGAGTATTAAGTTTCTTTAATAATTTTCAGTCGACTTTGACAAACTCGGTTTGACGGACAATGAAAATCCTTATGGAGCATTCCCGCCCATCTTGGCCCGATCTATGGGAAGAGCGGCAGTTTCTATGATGGCGGATTATGTAGGACAATACTTAGATCGGAGACGAGGCAAGCGGTCTACGGGAGAAAATGTCACTCCTGATGTTGAAAAAGCAATACTTGACAGATTGCATGGAGGAGAGAGGTAAAGTATATGATGCACAATTACTCAAAGCTAACAATGTTGTCTTCTACTTTTTAATAAATGACAGTCTTGTTATGCAAATCGTGGAAGATTTAAAAACGAGTTTATTGCTGAACAAAAGGGACAAAGTAACAAAGGTACTGAAGAAGGGACCACACACGAAAGCCGCACGTATTTCTGTGGGTCTCAAACCACGTGCAGGCCAGCAACAGTAGCGGTTAACTTATTGGTCGTCACTTTCCCCTTCACGTCGATGAATACATCAGGAATTCCACTCACGAAGGATAGTTGGCAACGAACGCAGGATGTTACTACCAAAGGGTGTTTGAAATTCTTTATGTAGTTCGAAAATCAGCGCCAATTACGTAAGGTTTCGAAGAATTGAAGTAAATAATAAATTGTTTCAACCTTGTTTTAGGAATTCGTCTGTTAGAACATTTCGTGTGGTTCACTAAACAATAGGTTTCGTTGATATTTGCTTTTCTGATAGCATCATATTCAATTTCACGGAGTCTTAAATGGTCACTGATGTAGATAAGTCTAGAAATTTTTTGCGAATCATTGAAGACTGGATTGTTATGAAAGTATTCTTTGTTATGCATTAGTCTTTAGATAAACATCACAGAAGCAAACGATAGAATAGAATTTTGTCCAATTAAAATGCTTCGATGACTACGAAACTTTAAAGAGAGACTATTTTTTTTAGAGCAATATTGTATGGAATAGCGGAGGATATGTTTTCTAACTTCGGGCTGGACGGTAAAGAGTGTCTTCTACGAGCTATTTGCGAAATCCAATCGCACCCACTAAAGAATTTTGGTCTTCTCGGGGAAATTATGAAGCTGTTCTTTACGTACGTATATTTTAACATTATTTATAGATTTAAGGAACCTTGTATAAGAATTCAAATGTATATTTTTCTTCTACGACGTGTGTGTAAAATTGGACACATTAACGCCAGGTATTTCCTAAGATAAGGTCAGTGCCAGTGTAACCGGATGCGGCTATATCGGTATTAGACACGGCGTCTATCCAGTTGTAGATTTACTCGTATCTAGCCGGCATTCTAAGGTATACGGGCTTTCAACTTTTAAGTACTAATGACGAACGTCATTGGTAGGTTTGTAGGCACGCACGAACGTCAAAGGCGAACGATTAACGTGCTATGCAAGAATTAGAGGGAAACCTTATTTATGTGCTTTTTGTTCCGCAAAAACAATAAAATTCTATACAAACTGCTCCCCTATTTGACCCCTTTGGCGGATGAATTTTCAAAAATCCTGCCTTTGTGCTTACTTTTGTTATAATAAAGAGCACAAGTGCAAAATGTCCTTGGAACCTTGGTCCTTGCTTCCAGATCAACCGGTTTAGGTTGTGCGTTGTATGTCAGTTAATAAGTCAATGAATTGAGGATTTTATGTTACAAGAATGTCTTTTTATAAATGTTATTTCTCTTTCTAGACCCAGCAAGTCCCCATACGCGAGTCTCCTAGATGAATATGTGGAGGCCCAGAAGGCAGGACAAGCGGGGGGCGAATGTTGGCCTTATTACAGGCTATGTCCCAAGAGTATCTTCCAATCTTCGAACAAATACTCGTGAGTAACTCACATTAATATTTTTATGAGCTGTATTAGGTCGGCCTTAATTTTATTATCGATTTTGTGCCCTTGAGGTTTGATTTGATGTTTCATGTCAAACTAATCTAGCAAGTTTCCTTTTCATGGCTACAAAATTCTAGGATTCATTTTTGAAAGTTCCTAACAAAAATGTATAAGTACCTACCGACATTTAATTTACAGGAAAGATGCAGAAGATTTACACAGGCGGCAAGAACACCAAGACGTGGAAGAAAACAAAATAGAAGATATACAGGCGATGTAGAACAATTTAGTGATGTTGCTGAAACTTCGGCTCATAGAGCCGACAACCGAATCCCAAATGTAGTGGTAGTTCCGACCAAAGCTCTTTGTAATTAGACTTTTACTAAAATTTATTTATTTTTATATCTAAGTGCCATTCTATTAGAGCACGGGAATTCACACAACGATCAAACGGTTTTCGTCCAATCGCATAACGCTCGTGCGCACAAAATGAAAATTCGAAAATGGAATGTTGTATTGATTGTTGCCTGTCTGCGCGTGCTTTTAATTTGTTTAGTTGAATTATTTTGATTTTCTTTTGAATTTCTTTATATTGTAATTTATCCTAATTGTTTGATTAATTCTATTTTACTTACTAATGTTTATCTCATCTTTGTTGTCACTGTTGTAATAAGTTAAGGAACACGTGAGTCTAAGTAGCTAGTGATTTTGTAAATTTTAATGTATTTATAGTTGTTAAGTAATATAACATATTATTTTTAATGCTTGCATTTTTCCATTCCCCTTTTCTGATTTGCTTACATTCACTAAAAACCTTTGCAGAAGAAACTAAACAAAAGCTCGTAATTTATTTAAGAGAACCTCAATAGCAACAATAAACAACGTAAAATGAAGACTTTTCAATTGAACCTCACATAAAACAATTAAAAACCCACACAACTCATCATTCTCGTGCATTCTAATTTATTTGAGGACGGCGTAACATGTCTTTTTCTTCCATACCTCTCTCTCTGTGTCTTCATCTAAAAAAACACACAACTATTCCTCTTAAAACCAAAACGAACCCAACCACATCGATATGGAAGAGATAATCAATAAAAAGTAGATATCTGGGACGCGACTACACGTTTAAAAATAAATACCGATAAGGCACGTGGATATAGCCGCGCAACACTAGTCGGAAACCTGAAAGCTCCGTCAGGGGGCGTAACATGAAAGGCAACGCTGCCCGATAATTTTCTATTTTTGGACCAAAACCCTGCTATGATTAAGGTAAGAAGGATGTGAACCAAGTATATGTGTGTCAATAATTGTGTTTGTGTGTACAGTGTCCGTGTATTGAACGTTTCAGGCGCAATATGTAATGTTCGTGCTAATACTTATGTTGAGTGCAATGCTCGAAACTGCATCGGTACAGAAACGAAGCTATTCGGATCAGTCCGTCAGAGGATACATCACTGAGGTATGGTTTCTAACATTGTTCTAATTTACGTAACTTTTCCTGAAGATATGTGAGACGCTTTAATCGATAAACTGTTGTAGAGGACATGCTGGTGGAACGAAGTATGCAAGGAAGAGTTCCAAATATTGTTCCGATGTAAGTGCCCTTCGTGGTCTTACTGCCGCAGTCCGGGGCGCTATTACAACGCGATATGCTCCATGACCGAGACCGGCTACATCTGGGACCAGCCCCATTCGGAATGGCGCCCGCAGTAGTAAACTCAAAATTCCAAAAAACATAAAATATTTTAAACATGCTCCACAATATTATATATTGTATAACACTTGAACGTTAGCTTGATACCGTAGATAAGTAAGTCTCCACGAAATTCTGAAATCTTCAAATGTGCCAAATTCTTACAACGATTCTAATTTGAGACTGATTCAGTATAAAATGAAATAAAATTTCACCTTCTATTTTCATAAATTAGCCTAAGATATGCACCTCGTTTCCTTTTTTCACCACAAAGAATGAGATCACAATAATAATTACGAATGTGACGCGCGTATCTTGACCAATTTTTTTGAATACACTTGTTCGAGTTATGTGAAAAATAAATCTATGTTTATTCGATATTTATGATTCATTTCCCGTTTCCCCAAATTTGACCTTGAGAATGTATAAGAGAAGCCATTGCTGGAGCGCGCATGCGCGTGTTCCGTTGTCTGAGAGTGAATAATCAATAGGTGAAGCAGTCGGCAATCGGACCCTAACAATACGTAGACCACAACAAATAGCAGGACGTTTATCAAAATGCTGCCAGCACTAGTGTTTCTTCTATCTTTAACTGGAATCTATTGTGAACCAGAAGCAGTGCGGGAGAATTTCGATTATTTCAGTTATGGTTCTAGTGACGATCTTCTGAAAAACTTGGATCTCCATTTGGTAAGTGAAGTTCATCTATACACACATACTATATCCAAGTCAGGGAGCTAACTGTCTGAATACGTAATTTATAACGCTTGTGAAATCGAAGACCTAAAACTGCCTTCAAAACGTGAGGAAAATTTACTATATAAAACTTTTCAGCCGAAAGATGAAATAGTTCTGAGACCTCAGGAAGTAAAGGACTGGCCGCAAACATCGTTGAACGTGGGACAGATAACCTCTGTATCTATCAACTCTTTGGGACAGCCTGTGATATTCCACAGGGCCGAGCGAGTATGGGACGAGAGGCGAGTAACTAGACACGAATTTTACTATATCCGCCTGCCTATAACCACTTTATCTATAAGCTGCTATCCACCAACATCTTAGTATTCACACTGTTCACCCTTTTTATGGCCATTTAATCGGTCACATAAACTATCCATCGTTACTTTAAGTCTTCCTCTCATATACCTACATCCGCATTCATACTCAAAACTTTCCTCACCGACATAAGACACTCATTCCTGCTATACTCGTAGGTACCATTACGTGATAAATTGAATGTTGAATGTCTTGTCTCTTCTTCGTTTGCCTGATTATCTAATGTATCATCTGAACAATCAACCATTTTAATTTCTAATAGTGTTTAAATACTTTGCAGCACTTTCAACGAATCCAACGCTTATCAGAATTTGGACAAGGGCCCTATCATAGAAGACACCATCCTAGTCTTGGATCCCCACACAGGATCGGTGCTGCACAGTTGGGGAGCCTATGCGTTCTACATGCCACATGGACTGACTGTGGACCACCATGATAACGTCTGGGTCACTGATGTCGCCAAGCATCAGGTTTTCAAGGTAAGCGATATTGTTACACAAGCTAAAGATCACATTTAATTTTGTATTAAAATCAGTGTATCTATATATACTTATAATAAATCTGTAGAAGTGAAAATTCTGTACATTGAAAATAACCAAAAAATAAATGGCAGGGGGTGTTACTAGACCGACACCGAACCCAAAAATGTGATTAAAAAAAATTTTGTCTGTCTGTCTGTCTGTTTGTTCAGGCATCACGCAAAAACTACCGGTTCGATTACGATGAAACTTGGTATAATTATTCTTTAATATCCTGGGCACCACACTGGGTACTTTTTATCCCGGAAAAGTATATACAATAAAAAACAAACTTAATTTTGCGGTTCGATCCCTATACCCGATTACCACTGTCTGTACTGTACCAACCGCAAATACTAAGTTTGTCGTAGGTTAGGTCACCCGCAGTGGAGTTCATTTTTATTCCTTTTAGTTTTAAGAGTTATTTAGGTTTATTTTTATATAAGTCGTAGGTATAGATTTTAATTTTAAAGTATAGGTAGTATATTTGATAGTGTACGTAGTGACCGTCGGTTATTTTATAATACTGTTAGGTAGGTTTAGTCATTCGTAATATTAGTTTTTAGGGATTTTGCTTATTTATTGAGTTTAGATTAGTTATCATCAGAAATAGGTTTATTTAGGTAGGTAGGTATTTAATTTTCTGTTACTGAGTTTTTTTTTTAATTAGTTAGGTACTTAGGTAAAGATATCATATAGGTACCCTCTTAATCACCACTAATGAGACACAATTGGTTTTCTATTGTAATTAGCCACAAAGGGCCCGCGACATAGATGGCATTCTGGGGAAGCACATACATTTTATCCTGTTAGCACGTTCCCGTGGGTAAATTTCCGACATCCACGCGGGCGAAGCCGCGGGCAGAAGCTAGTCTATCATATAAATTGAAGTCGTGCCCAAGGTCACGCGCGTTCAAGGGCGAGTAGGTACGCTGAAAGCCAATAGACTTACATTGGTGAGGCTTCCGCCCCACATCGACCAACATTTTTAGCAAGTCCAATAGATATTTAATCCGCCAATAGGCCATTTGAGCTTAGCCGATTAAGAACAGGAGGCTGGCTACAAAAGGATTTGTGGAAGATAATGATGATCTCGTTTACTTTGTTTACTACGGGTTGCTATAACCTTTCGTTTTTTATTTCAGTACATCCCAAACAACCACAAGTACCCGACCTTGACCATCGGAGAGGCGTTCACAGCCGGCTACCCCTACAGACGCCGCGTGTTACTATGCATGCCAACCTCGGTCGCCGTCGCCACCACTGGAGAAATCTTCGTCGCTGACGGCTATTGCAACAACCAGATACTAAAATTCAACGCAGCTGGAAAACTGTTACTGGCTATACCTTCCTATTCTGATACGATGTCCTTGAATCTTCCGCACAGTGTAACATTGCTGGAACATCTGGACATCGTCTGTGTCGCAGACAGAGAGAATATGAGGATCGTCTGCCCGAAGGCTGGGTTGAAGAGTTATGTGAAGATGTTTGAACCGGCTACTGTTATCGAGGATCCTACTCTGGGCAGGGTGTTTGCTGTTGCGTCCCACGGTGATACGATCTATGCTGTGAATGGGCCGACGTCCCAAAATATTGCCGTCCGAGGATTTACTGTGAATGCGCTCTATGGAAACATTTTGGATACATGGGAACCGACTACTGTAAGTTGTCATCTTTTTATAGTGATGTTTTTTGTGTCTAACATAATTTACTGGGCTAATATTGATGTAAAACGAACTTGATATTTATGTAAAACGATTCGTTTGAATAAGTACACAAATTAGGTTCCACTTTTCCGGATAAAATTATGTTCTATTTCGTAGTCTAGTAAATCGTCCAATTCTTCCTGTTACGCCTGTAGCTAACCAGCTAGTGTGTTAAGCTTTAAAACTGTGTCTAATAATGTGCCATTGTCTTTTCCAGGGCTTCACAAACCCCCACTCGCTGGCAGTGACAAGGAACGGATCCCACCTCTACGTCACAGAAATTGGGCCTAACAAGATCTGGAAGTTTGAACTAACAGATGTATATGATAAGAAGTAAACCGTCTATTAGGACAAATAGCTATGTTTATTAACTTCAGAGTATAATAGAAAAATTGCTTGACGGTGAATCAAATTCACCAAAATATAGGGAAATGGTGAAACGCGATATGTAAATGAAGATTATAGGAATTTAAAAGCTCATATTTATAATACTAAGATGTATAACCGACAAATCTGTTAGTTCTAGTCAAACTTATTAAGTGTTCTTTCAAAACTGCTTCGATAGCTCACTTAAACCGTTTTTAACCATAGAGAGAGATTCAACTTGCTTCTTCATAGTGCATACATACATAATTATACTAGTAGTCTACTTAAAACTATTATATTTACAGGTTCCTGCCATATTGGCTCATGTATCGAGAAATAAATGTATGATAGTTGTAAAGAGAATTGTTTAATATTGTAATTAAAGGGCCAATCAAATAAAACACGCACAGAAAAGATTAATTAAACCCTAACTTAACTGCTAAGGGCGATTGTATTTAAAGTCTTCAGGCAAAGTCTTCCTATGTATACAAATGTAATAAAAAATGACTTCCTATGGACGTTATGATGAAAGCCAAGATCTGCGGAGCCAAGAATCTGTGGTGAATGAGCAGTTGTGGCCCAGTGGTAATGGCCGCGACTTACGAGTTGTAAGCTCGTGGATTCGAACCCAGACGGCGCTTTACTTTGTGTAAATTATTTCATTACCACCGCTGTCAAAACGGTGAAGGAAAACATCGTGAGGAAACCGGCATGTTCTAGAAACAAATATTTCAAGACATGTGACATTTACCAACCCGCACTGGGCCCGCGTGGTGGATAACGGCCCACTCCCTCTCACAAAGAGGGGAATATTATAGGCTGATTATCCTGTGGTAAAACTGTGTATTTGTTCAGCTGGAAGATTTCTTACAACCAGTTTACCCTGTCCTGTCTTCGTACCGTGTACAAACGCCGTTAGCAGATTTAAAATGGCGGTAGCAATCTTGGCTTTCTAAATTTCTAGATTGCTATCTCTAAATATTGTAGTAGTAACTTGAAATTATAGTAAGTATTAAATATTATGGACCAATTGGCATGTTCATACGAAAATAATTCAGAGTATAAATTACGTAGGAGAAATAAAATTTATAGAATCGGTTTATCAAAATTAAAAGTGACGTTTTATTTTAACGCAATAAAAAATAAATAAAGTAATAAGCTTGGGACTAGATGGCGCTGTGTGAAATGTCCAGGGATATTATTATTATTATTAAAGTATTTATATTTTCTATAACAACAATAGGTACCTACTTAGTAACCAGCATGTGACATCCATCAATCCGCATTCGGCCTCCATGGTGGATTACGGCCTACTCCCAGAGAGGAGACCTGAGGCCCAATAGTGGGAAAGTAATAGGCTCAATATGTTTAATGTGTGTGTAATGTTTAGATACATAAACGACATAATATATTGCGACAAATTGTTTATTTCATATCCACATTTATAATCAGATACTCCACAACATCTATAAGTAAATATATTAAATATACTACAGTAATTATATCTTATTGTGTATTTACAAGTACTTAAAAAAGGAATGAAACTAGATACGTTATGACCTTGTCACCTTCTGCTTCTCACTTTCAATACAGTACATACCTTCAAGGAATTACTCTTTTTTTCATAACCTTCATGAAGAGCACCATATCTGCGAAAAAGAAATAATAAACTTTAGTGTGGCAGCGAGAGGGTTAGTAGTAGTAGTTATAGCGTCCATTATATTTGGAGACGTATTCCATACTTTTACTCCATGATTTATTATGTACGGTCACCAAAGGAGACAAGTAACCAGGATCGTCGGGTATAGTTGAAGTTAATTAAGTAACAGATGGATGTTTTCAAATAAGTTTTATTTTAATTAATAGGAATTATCAAATTAAATTTTATTCGAAAACGTCCAACGGTTTTTTACTAAGCTTCAACTATGTTACTTATCTATTTTGGTGACTGTACCCATAAAAATCTAAGTAACTTGCTCAAGGGATATAGTGTAATATCCCTTGAGCAAGATAAATACTGTTGGAGCATCACAGGTAGAAAGTTTCATGGCTCCATCATGAATAAGGTACTTATCGTTGATAAAAAGTCGACAGCATCATCAATATCGCATTGGTGGTATAGTAGTCAAACGTGAGCTTAAACAATATGAAAAAAAAGTCAAACATACTAATAAATATAGCCATGACGATAGCCAGCATGATCCACAGCCAACACTTCCACGCGCTTCGACTGTGCTCCTGCAATCGATCTGACTCCTGTTTCAATGATGATAAATTGCGATCCGTGAGGTCAGAGGATTTCTTCAAAGCCTGGAAATAAATACGAAAGATTTAGTGAGGTTTATAAAAACACACAGGATTATTTTCAGGAAATAAGGCATTCCTAAATTTTTTTTTTTTTTTTTTGTCAATTCAAACCATAGATATAGGAAAGAAGGAGATGTGCCCCGGTGGCCGGTTGTTGAAAATGTTTCAGAACTCAATGTCGTTACGTCGATCCTACCACAGCGCCACTACTACACATGTAGTTCAGTAAAAGCAATAGATACAAAGTCACGCGCACACTTGCAGTTCATAAATCACAACGTACTACACAGTCAATTATAAACCTTAACTCATCAAACACGTTGTACGTATACGTTGTACGCGCATTTACCATGCGCCGTACAACTTACTCACACTAAAAGAAAGTTAAGCAATGTAAAAATTACTCAACGCTCCGCTTAACTTTCTTTAAGCGGAGCGTTGAGTAATTTTTCCTTTGCTTGTCCACTTCACTTAGCGACATACTTAGGTAGTGGTTAAGGAGCAATGTATTTACTGCTAAAATAGTAGTACAGCCGCTGCAATATTTGAAAACAAAAATAACGTAGTAAAACCAAGAAATGTTTTACGATTTGTTGATTTTCATGATTTTAAAGACAAATACAGTAAAATACTTGTACTTTCATATGGTAAGTGATTCCATGAGATACGAAGTTTTTATTTTTACTTCGGTTTTTACAGGAAACCACTGAACAAACTTTATCACGATCACGGTCGAAAGCGCACTAATTCGCGAAGACGGCCATTTACCTAGTGTATGATCTCGTTGATCACACCGCGACGACACAAACACGCCTCCTTGCCACTTCTCCTGTTTTTTACATTTCTATGATTCAAACGCACGACGACATATCAAACTATACATTTCCAATATAAGCTGACTTCTCATTGTACGAAAAAAAACCGGCCAAGTGCGAGTCGGACTCGCGCACGAAGGGTTCCGTACCCTTATCTATAAAAATCACGTCTGTTGTATGGCAGCCCCCCTTAAATATTTATTTTATTTTATGATTTATTATTAAAGTAAAAATACAACTATACTCCATTTATAATAGCATTAGAAAAAAGAGGCAGGAATGCAAAACATTTTATTTCAAAGTTATGATAAAACCATTTTAAGGGGGATGCGCTGCGGTAGCTGGCGAAATTCTAATTTTCTTGTGTTTTTTGCAACTTGCAGGTCAGTGTAAGGTTGTATCTTAATCAAAATATGATGCGCGACAGTAAGAAATATGTAGGTAATAATACAATTTTAACCTTCAAAATCATCAATACATCCCTTTAAGTTAGAATTGCTCCGGATTCGTCTGATTTCGCGGGCTACTGCAGCGCATCCACCTTAATTAAAATTGTTTTAACAAATATGGACGTATAATATAAACAAAATAAAAAAAATATTTTAAAATTATGCTTTATTTATAGTAACGTCTTCGTCACACATTACAAACTTACAACAAAATGAATGAATGAAACAACCGATCACAATGATGATGATTAATGGAAATAATAATCTTTTCTTTATATTTTATTTTAAATAACAACTTACAACACAATACGTTGGTGACATTTCTTCTAATTTAGTCACTATCATCTGATGATGAAGATGAAGAAGTTTCACCAACGTTAATTTTTAAATTCGGTAGAATTATAGTGAAACGAATAACATTCCAGGTATTGTTCATCCCTGCTTCTTTTAGGTTTTTAGCATTGACACTGTAATTTTAAATTGGACTTAAATAATATAAGAAAATGAAAGCCACATAATTTCATAAGATAAATAGTTAAAATGGTTACAATTAAGTGTAACAGCTGCTGTAAAAATAGATCATAATAAATTCGGCGTCTATCGTAATGTAACAATGTTTATTGTACTTTTGTTACAAAGTGTGCATTAAAAATAACCTTTTTTAACTTATTTCTAATGCTATTGTAAATGGAGTATAAGTATTTTGTGAATATTTCAAGTGCCTACCTGTTGCCATTATTGATATCGAGCAAAGACGTACTTATTTAAAAAAAACTACTCACTAGATCTCGTTCAAATCAATTTTCGATGGAAGTTTACATGGTAATGTACTTTTAGTTTTATCATTCTCTTATTTTAGAAGTTACAGGGGGGGGGGGACACATTTTACCACTATGGAAGTGTCTCTCGCGAAACTATTCAGTTTAGAAAAAAAATATATTAGAAACCTCAATATCATTTTGAAAGACCTATCTATATAGATACGCCACACGTATGGGTTTGAAGAAATATTTTTTTTTGAGTTTCAGTTCTACGTATTAAAATAGAAAAAAAACAATAAATTTTGGGGTTCCCCCCAAAATTTATTGTTTTTTTTCTATTTTTCTGTGAAAATCTTAATGCGGTTCACAGAATACATCTACTTACCAAGTTTCAACAGTATAGTTCTTATAGTTTCGGAAAAAAGTGGCTGTGACATGCGGACGGACAGACAGACAGACATGACATGAAGCATTAGGTTGCTTAGCTTGGGACTAGATGGCGCTGTGTGAAATTTCCAGGGATATTATTATTATTATGACGAATCCATAAGGGTTCCGTTTTTTGCCATTTGGCTACGGATCCCTACAAACCTATACAATGCGAGGTCAGCTAAAACTGGAAAAGCTTGATATGTCGCCGTGTGTACCATGTTGTAGAGAAAAAAATGCCCAAGCCGCAGACTTTCTTCAATATTCACACAAAAAAAAAAATTATATATATGTATACATCATATTACAATATTATAATAGCTATCCAATTAGTAAGTCTCACCTCAGTATCGCCTTTTATAATAGTGCTGGCTATCTGTGACTGTTCCTTCAAGCTCTTGGTGAGCAGCACCATGTTCTCCGCAACCTTTTCCTGCATATTCTGATGATATTTGAGTAGAGAGTCCATGTCTTCCTGGCTGCTACTGTTGCTTGTAAAGTTTGGAGCCTTGATGATGTTCCGCTTTCGAAGGGCATCGTCGCTGTCTTCTGGAACAGTTTGGGGTGATTAAGGGTTTTTAAATGTAGCATAGAAATAAAATATGTAGTGAAAGGCATTGGGAGAGTTGTATCAAAACATCATTATATACATATCAAAACAATAAAAGAACGATTTAAAACTGTCATTAAGGCACCTGTCCCACCGCCGGCGATTAACAAGAAGTGAGTAGAGCTACATGACATCGCCTCTTGCCAAATTTCATGTTTCTGGGTCAACGGGAAGTACCCTATAGGTTTTATTTCCCTTGCGAGTGTCAAAATATGCGGCATAAACGGAACATAAATGCCCCTATCTTTTGATTGCGTTGACTTCGAAGTTTGATTTTTTCACTGCTTCAAGGGATTGCAGCCCTGAGTATTTCATATTAATTTCAACTCAATAACTCCACGCGTTCCTGAGAATGAGGGTCTAGACAGACGGACAGACCGACGGACAACGAAGTGATCTTACAAGGGTTCCGTTTTTCCTTTTCCGGAAACCTAAAAACGAGTAGCCGAGCAGCGAGTGCGCGACGGCGACGAGTTATTACTCGCTGGTATGCGTGCGCATGTGAAACGTGAGTCTCTCGGCGAACATGCTGCTCGCCAAGCGAGTGTCGACAGCTCTTGTCGCTGTGACAAACGAGTACTCGTCGGTGGTGTGAACAGTCATCGATCCACTATTTTAATCCCTTTAAAACTCTTTTACTTGCACAGGACCGACAATCTTTTGTATGTTTCTTGAGCGAGAAATTCGTTGTTAGCTAGACGCTTCCTCGCCGGCGGTGGGACAAGTATCTTATAATAACATGTTTTTCTGTTTTCAGATTTGCATGACATATCGCCCTTTTTCTCAAATCCGGATTAGGTGCCCACTAACTAAATCTCCTGTCTACTGCAATGTAAGCTTTTGTGCTTTACTTCAACAATCAGCTTCTGACTTGCCATGAGATTTGAAAACAGATGTAATAATAGAATCATTTTTAAAAGAGCTGGCACGAAACTCCATGGTTATGTTGAGTTTCTTGCCGACTCTTCTGCAAAGGAAGCAACCAATTGGGACCGTGCTGGCGTGACCGTGCTGGCTGCGTCTGGCTTCTGACATTTCATAAGAGCCCGTTTAGGTTTATGTGAAATAAAATTTTGAACAATTTCTGAATCCATTGGCCCAAGTTAATAAATGCTCTGCTATACTACTAACCCAGTCCAAACAATTCAGATCTGAGCTCCGCTCCATATTTGACTCTAGTTTTCTGGTGTATCTCCTGAGCCGCTGCATCTGCAGACATAGTTGCTGCACCATGTGACAGTAACTGAACTGCCTCCAACTGTAAATTAATTAGGACAGACATTAGAACAAAGTAAGAATTGTTCATTAGTAGTACCATTTAAAAACACATAATTTGAAATTGGTGATAGTTAAACTATGTTAGTCTCCTCGAGACTGCTAGATAAAAATACAGAAATTAACTTATTAAGAGAGGAAAACTAAACACAGAAACATAATATCACATCTAATCTGCATTAGCGATTTAATTACCAAAAATATAAACAAAACAAAAACAACTAATAATGTTATAAAGATATAGTATAAAGTTCAGTTTATAAATAACACAATAAAGTTTAGTTTATGCTATAACGTCAAACATTTTTATTAAAAACTATATACTTTTCAATAAATAAATTATAAATAAATTCAATAGTGCTAGTAACTCTGAAATTAAAATAAGTACCATTAAAATAAAGTTGATATTTAGAGCTACTATTGGATGATAAGGCAGGAACTAACAATCTTTTGTTAATTTACAACCATTCCTAAATTATTTATTATTGACCAGTGATAGTCAAAGATTAATTTATTGTTGTTTGAAATAAAATTCACACTATAAAAGTAGCAACAAGTATTTTGTAGTTCCATCTTGCCTCGAGTTAGTCTGTCTTTGCTCAAAATAGTTAATAACAAATCTATGTTCAACAATAACACCTTTTTAATAGACTACAAACCTTTTCACTAGGAGTATTCAAAGAAGCTGTTTGGACCACACCTTTCAAGAAAGAAGCCCTCTTATTATATTCCGATAATGCTTCCTTAGTTGGCTTTCTGAAAGAGTAAAAGTAGAAAATTTAGTCAGGACAAATTCTAGCAATACCATGAAATGAAATTATGAAATATAAGTGTTACTTTTGTAAATAGGATATGATATGATATGATGGAATGACTTAAATGTCATACTATAATAATAATAAGCTAGATGGAGTCGACATTTCCTATCTGACTACCTCTACAAATGAAATCTTCTAAAGTCCAGACATAACCTTGGTCAGATCATGTGAGGACAATGTAGATTAGTGTGTGTAATGGTCTTTTAAGGAAAGAATCATACAGATTTGAGTGGAGCAGTCCAATCAGTGCAAGCATTTGTCAGTAATCAAGGAGCTCAATGAAGGAGGATAGTTACTAATCATCATATCAAGTTGTAATGAAACCAGGTTCTTCAAAAGGCTCGTGGATCACAGCCAAAGCCACGTAAGCCTACCAAAAAACCAGGTTCTACAAAAGACAGGCGAAGAAGAAAAAGGAAATATTTACATCACATACTCAGGATCAGTGCTAGTCTTAAGTTCTGTTATCATTTCGCTGAGGGACTCCACATATTGCTTGAGTCTACAGTTATTATCTATAGGTTCCTGTTTGGCTATAAGTTCACATTTATTTAGCAGCTGCCTCACATTCATTTCTAGTCTAGATTTCGTCGGTAACGTTATTTGGGGTTTAGGCCTTTCCACAGCCATTTTGGCAAGATATTATAATTAACAAGTTATAAATCAGAAATTCAACAAGTATGTATTTAATTAATTTAAAAAAAGTTTTATTTTGAAATCATCGCGTATTGATTTTCGTAGGTTTGACGTTGACACTGACAGACAAGTGACAACTCACTGACAAATGTCAAATATTGTTGCCAACATATTCATGGAAGCCGAGGAATAATCATCAGTCAGCCTCACTTTTTAGGACCTGTAATGTCATGTCACTTACCGGGCCCAAATGATCTAAAATTACCACCAATTATTATTAAAAAGAAGAAGAATCTCGGCCATAGCAGTTCACTGCATCTGGATACACATTGATCTCTACTCATCATCTTCCTGCCTGACAATGGAAATGGATCATATATACGATGAGTCAACTGCCATGACTGATAAAACATTGTCAAGAAGTATGGACTATACAATAATCGACTCAATGCAAAGCAATGAGCTCAGGGAATCGATTGAACACCTTCAGATGGAACTAAAAAGTTCGCAGAACGAACTTGAAAATGTCATACTTGATAACAATGAGCTCCGTAAACAGAATGATAAATTATTAAAAGATAACATGACATTAAAAGGATTCTTACGCCAATCTCCACAAAAAGAATATTACGTCGACGAAGGTGCAAAAAAAGCAAATGCATATACTTTGCTACACTCAAATATGCAGGCGTTCTTTACGCCTCCTAGAAACGTATTGACACGTACATGTAACGCTTCAGATACAAAGTTACAGCTAAGTGAGAGTATTGTAAATCTCCACAAAAATGTCGAAGATTTGGAGAATCAGCTAGAACTAGCTGGAAACGAAATTGCAAATCTCAATAATCAAATTCGAAAGCTTCAAATGCAATTAGAATCAAGCGAAAGAGATATGCAATTTCAGAAAAATATGACTACATCTGACGTAGTACTGCATGATGACCACACGAACAAGGTTTTCATCTTTGGCACACAACAAAGTGTTGGACTTTCATCTGCGTTGATGCGGTCGAGAGCGACTACGTCGTATGTTAAATACGTTGTGACGTCAGAAACGAAACCACACGCGCTCGCTAGTGAAGTAGTTAAGAATTGCAAAAATATTTCAATATCAAGTAGCGATAAACTTATCCTTTGTGTGGGTGAAAATGACTATGACATCAAGATCTTATCTTCGCAACTACGTCAAATTCTTAATATTTTCAGTGATAATCAGGTAATAGTTTTGAGCCCATTAAAGAATATGTATCTAGAAATTTATAACTTGAACCAAACTATACGTAATATTTGCAATGAATACAAATATTGTAACTTTATTGACTCTGAACATAAATTGTACAATACATGTAAATTAATAAACCATGTTATTGACTGTTATGACTACGAAAAGAAGTATTTGAATGTTAAGGAACTAAAGAAATTAATATTGCGGAATCAATTAAATTGTAAGAAATCTGACGTCAAGGGAAAAAGTACTTTAAGGGGTACAATCCCTTATTACTTTGCACGACGCCAGGCAGAATGTGATGCTGCAAATGGTCCTGATATTGTTTCTAATAAAGCAAAAAAAGGTACTATTCCACATTATTTTAAAGTTTTAAACAAGAAACAGCTTTTTCGTGAATAACAACGGTGCTACAGGCAAACAAAAAACTTTCAAAATAATGCATCAAAATATCGCTAGTATTCAATCAAAAAAGGAAATACTGGAACTAACTTTGCTAGAATTACGAGACGAGAATAAAGAACCAGACATATTATGTTTGTCTGAAACCTTTTTGCGTGCGGGGAATGAGAAATATTTAAAACTTAATAATTACGCCTTAGCAGCGGCATTTAGTAGAGACAAACAAAGAGGGGGAACTTGTATTCTCGCCAAACAGGGTATAGTATATAATGAGCCTCCTCACATAAAAAAATATTCAACACAAAATTCATTCGAAGCATGTGGTATTGAAGTCCCTTTGCACAAATTGCTGATAGTGTGTCTATATAGAACACCAAAGTCTGACCCCTATATATTTATAGAAAAGTTCGACCAATTAATGTGCGAAACATTTAAAAGATATGGGTCACGTACAAAAATAGCTGTTACTGGGGATTTTAACATAAATACCTTGAAACCAAGTAAGGTCACTAACTATTTAAAAGATTTATGTAGTAACTATAACTTAAAGATGCATATTAATGTTCCCACTCGGAAAGATTCATGTATAGACCACATACTTAGTAACATAAAAACTACATCTGCTGATGTTCTACCTTTGCATTTATCAGACCACGACACAGCACAGTTCTTAGAGTTTCCAATAAAAGAACAAAGTCCAAGAACCATATCATATTTTATTTATAAAAAGGATTACTGCATCGAAAACTTGAAAAAATTCAAAGACTGCCTTGCAAGTATATCGTGGTCAGAAACGCACCTCGAAACGGACTTAAACAAGGCATTCAATAAATTTCACGAGTTTTTATGCCTATTATATAATTTATGCTTCCCTAAAATTAAAATTAAAATTAATAACTCTAATGCAAATAAACGAAAATGGATAAGTAAGGGTCTTAGAAATAGTTGCAAAACTAAACGATCGTTGCGGTATCTTTATTATAAAAATAAAACTCGGTCGTACTTAATAAGATATAAAAAATATTCATCGATTCTCAACAAATGCATTATGAAATCAAAAATGAATTCAAACATTAATTTTATACAAAATAGTCAAAACAAATGCAGAGCAACGTGGTCTGTCATTAACCATGAAATTGGGAACATAAAATGCGACACTAATATTTCGGAAATAGAAGTAGATAAGACAATACTGACTGAGCCCACTGACATAGCGAATACGTTTAATGATTATTTTATTGACTCGACTAACATTGTGACATTTAATAACTTACAAGTTTATTATAAGTTTAATAACGCTTTAGTTCCTAATTCCATGTTCCTTGGTGCTATGACTGAAGATGAAATAAAAAAAGAAATAATGGCTTTAAATAATACTAACTCAGAAGGATATGATGGACTTAGTACAAGAATAATTAAAGCGTGCAGAGTAGAATTAACTCCTATATTGACATATTTAATTAATCTTTCATTTTCGACCGGAACTTTTCCTGATGCTTTAAAGTTATCAGTTGTAAAACCCTTGTACAAGAAAAGCGACAAAAAAGACGTTAAAAATTATCGTCCAATTACCCTTATACCTATCTTGTCAAAACTATTTGAGAAATGTATGCACAAAAGGCTTATCGACTTTTGTAGCAAATACAATATTATAGCAAAGGAACAGTTCGGATTTCAAAAGCACAAGTCAACAACATTAGCCATATATAATCTTTTGAGCCATATCCTGAAGTCTTTAAATAACAATCACTTCACGACAGGACTATTTTTTGATCTATCTCAAGCATTTGACTTTGTGGCACATAATATATTATTGGAAAAATTAGAAAGAAATGGAATAAGAGGTTTAGCACTGCAGTGGATTGCATCTTATTTAAGTAACCGCAATCAATACGTTGCTATTAGTAAAGTAAATGAAGATTTACTAACCTCATATTCCTCTGAGCTCAAAGTAAAAAATTGCGGTGTACCACAAGGGAGTGTATTAGGCCCTTTATTGTTTCTATTATACGTAAATGATTTACCACAGCAGGTCAATCATAAATGTACATTATTTGCAGATGACATTTCAATCATAGTGACATCTGATAAAAAGTATAAATTAAAATCTGATCACGAAATTGACATAAATAATACTATTGACAACATTTTAGAATGGCTACAGATAAATAAATTAAAAATCAATCTAGATAAATCTATGTACATACAATTTAATAAATCTAAACATGCCAAATACAATTTCAAACTTAATATTGATCGATTAAAAGAAGTTTCACATACAAAATTTCTGGGTATACTCATAGACCAAGATTTAAATTGGAAAATACATGTAGATAATTTGTGTAACAAGTCTAATAAGTTCGTTTATGCTCTCAGGCAAGTCAAGAATGTGACGAATAAAAAAACCGCCATTATAACCTACCATGCTTACATAGAATCGATTTTACGATATGGACTTATTTTTTGGGGTAACAGTACAGATAAAAACAGAGCGTTTATCGCGCAAAAGAAATGCATCAGAGCCATTTGTGGAATCCGTACTGACGAGTCCTGTAAACCGCATTTTAAAAGGCTTCGTTTATTACCACTTCCTTCACTGTACATCTACGAGATATGTAACTTTGTATATAATAATAAGGAATTATTCAAGAAAGTCGATCAAATTTACTCTCGTAATAGGGATCCATGTAGACTTGCATTGCAGGATACTCCTAAATCAGCCAAGTACTCTAAAAGTTTTCTGGTGATGTGTGTACGCATTTATAATAAAATTCCACAAGAAATGAAATTGCTATTTAATATTAATTCTTCTTTTAAAAACAGACTCTTTAAATGGCTGAATGAACATAATTTTTATGACATTAAGGATTTTTTTGACATTAAATTATAATTCACAAATAATGACATACTGGGTCGTCGATAGTGTTTATAATTTTGACATTTTAATTTTATAATTATTGATTTTATTGATTTTCTTTTTTTTACTTTAAGTTATATTATGTAATGTTATAGAACTGTTGCGAATAATGTTTACAATTATGACTTATTAATTTTGTTCGTGGAGATTAATTGACATTAAATAATATTATGTTATGATGATTGTATTGTGGAAAATGTTTTATAGCTTTGACATTTTATTTCTACTTACTAATTGATTCTAATTATTTTGCATGCAATTGATACACGATGTTGTATAGCTAAACATGTGAACTATATTATATTACCAAACTGTAACACCTTTATACCATGTTTAAGGCAAATAAAGACTTATCTTATCTTATCTTATCTTATCTTATCCCATGTTACTTGGGGTCGGCGCAACACGTTTTCTTCTTCCATTCTCCTCTGTCAGCCGTCACGCTATCATTCACTCCCTTCTCTTTCATATCATTCCTCACACAATCCATCCATCTTTTCTTCGGCCTTCCTTTCCCTCTCCATCCATCAACATGTATATTCATCACTCTTTTAGCCACATGCGTTTCGTCCCTTCTCATCACATGCCCATACCAAGCCAAGCGATTTCCCTTCAACTTTTCTGTCACTGGCGCCACTTTCAAACTTCCTCTTAGATACTCATTTCTTACTTTATCCATTCACATTGATCTCTACTATCATGGGCATAACAGACCAGCTTACTTATTCAGAAAAATATTGTGTCATTGGTTGGTTCTTTGCCCGCAATATTCGAACAAATGAATTACCATGACCAATGGACTGAACTGAATGTTTAATATTATTGAATTGTGTTGGTGCTAATAATTATTTTTATTATCATTCTCAAAGCAAAAATATCTTTTGGTATTGGTGCAATGAACGTCGTAATATCGCATTGAAAGATTATGTGATAAACTAATTTTGCCTTTTGTTGGCCAAAAGGCAAAATTATTTTATCACCTAATCTTTCTATTCTTGACGGCACGGTTGGCGCAGTGGTTAAGCGATTGACTGCTGCGCTGCGCGTCGCGGGTTCGATTCCCGCACGGAACAAATATTTGTATGACCTACATGTATTTGTTCCGAGTCTGGGTGTTTTTCTATCTATAATATCCCGAAACTGTCAGATTTTCCCAATCAACATTGAACCTAATGGTTTAGCAATAAAGTCGAAAATCTATTAAAGAAATCTGACAGATTGTAGTAGCTTGATGTGCTGGCGTCTGTATTTACAAAAAAAAAAATGTATTTAAGTAGTTTATCAGCCATCTTGTTACCATAACAAGCATTAGGTTGCTTAGCTTGGGACTAGATGGCGCTGTGTGAAATGTCCAGGGATATTATTATTATTAAGAGGGTGCACACAGGTCCACTAGCGCCACTCCTTTAAAAAAATATTATCTCGTGACTGAGAAGGAATTATGAAAATCTGTTCAATCAGCGACCTCGGTAAATGTGTCTAGAATTTTCTAATACCTTTTATAAAATTTCATATTGAGACACGAAGCAACAAAATTCGATCTAAAGAAAAGCGGCCACATTCCTATATGTCGTATTTAGTTGCTTCGTGTCTCAATATGAAACTTAATAAAAGGTATTAGAAAATTCTAGACACACTTACCGAGGTCGCTGATTCAGTCACGAGATAATATTTTTTTAAAGGAGTGGCGCTAGTGGACCGTTGTACAGGCTCTTAATGTCCCACTGCTGGGCAAAGGCCTCCCTACTCTCTCTCCTTCTTCTTCATCATATATCTTACGGAATTATTTTATGTGACCACCACTTTGTCCCTTTAACTTGCAGTCTGAATCCATTCAAATTTTCTTTGCATATTTTTTATCACATGACCCACCTTTAGTCATTTATTGTTCAGAAACTGCAGCAGTCTAGCGTCACCCAGGTTATGCTATTTGAAGGAAATTTAAAGGTGTTCATTAATAAAACCCACACATTTACTGTAAAATATTTAATGTACCAATATGAGAACACTTATTCCAAACAGGAGTAAAAAGATTACGACTTGGGGGGCTGCTTCTTGGCGGCCTCGGCATCGGCCTCACTCTTCTCGAAGTCGCTGATCAGCTTCTCTACTTCAGAGCTAGATAGAACCCGGATGATGGTCTTGTTGTCTTTGCGCGTTAGAGACGCCATTTCAACTAGAATAAGATATAAGGAATTAATTAAGCATTGGAAACTGCAGCGTAATTGCGAAACACACTAACAATAATTACAATGCCTTTCAATTTGAAAATTTGACAAAATTCATTGAGTTATTTATGTTGTTGAGCAGAAAAAAATTTCCTCTTCTTTTAATATTCTTGTTGTCAAATAGACGAATTTTTCGACGATTATGGAAGAAAGTGTAATAAGCATTAAGGGAGGTGATAATAAATTTATAGTGTTTTTTGCTCAAGCACCAAATTCACCACGAGAGCATCTTCATGTTATTGCACATCTTTAACTGTCAGCACTAAGCTGAGTGTCCAGATCCATGATGCGCTTTTATTTAGGCCTTCTTATAGATGTCACCAAGAGGTAGTGAAAATGGGCATAAATATTACAAAAAAACTGAAAATCATGAAGTTTTTTCTGCTTTAAATAAATTAAGTTTCCTTGTAGAACATACCTTTTTCTGGAGTCAGCTTAGTCATGTCCAAGGTCTTGCTGAGAACCTTGATGGCCAAAGTCTGAGCTTCAGCAAGAGTGGTCTCATTTTCCTTGTATTCCTGTTTTAAGCTGGATACAGCAGCCTAGGACAAAATGTTCAATTAATTAACTTTGAATATAGGCAAGAATGAGCAGATAAGCTTATTTCAGTTCAGAGTAAAACGGAATTAATTGCAGTTCCGGAAGTTGTTTAAATCCTGAATGTTTCATATTTATTTCATATCTGGCTATAATTGTGATGTTAAAAAACTAGATAAAATTGTCCGACGAAGGTTGGCTTTTGCAGAGAAAGTTAAACCAGAAATATGTTTTGAACCATTTGTAGAACAAACAAAATTCTAATTGCATTGCAAATTTATTTCAGGTTTAAAACCTTCATGTCCAGCTGTATTTGTGATGTTGAAAAACCAAACAAAAATTTGCACATACAGCTCTGCCATTTATTTCTATAGACAAATAATTCTGAAATACATTCTGAAGTATTAGTAGAACATCATCATTTGTCTAGCCTTTTCCCAACTATGTTTTAAGTATTAGCGGAATAATTAAATTAATAACTTACAGCACTGTTGTTTCCAATGCAAGTCGCCTTCCACCCACCATAGTTACCGCTGGGATCCGACTGGTATAACTGGTAGCCATAGTGCTTGTCCCAGCCCATGTACAGGATGGATACACCGAAGGGTCTCTTACCTGGTGTATAATATAAATTACTTAGTAGAAAATATACAATAATGGGTAAAGGGAGTATGTAAGGATTGTAGCATGTGGCATTCTGTAGTTTCTACCAGTACGGAAAAATACATTAGT
This sequence comes from Apamea sordens, assembly GCA_945859715.1. Taxonomy (NCBI): domain Eukaryota; kingdom Metazoa; phylum Arthropoda; class Insecta; order Lepidoptera; family Noctuidae; genus Apamea; species Apamea sordens. The sequence continues at coordinate 9,613,078 of OX244002.1, forward strand.
TTACGTTTGTAAAACATACAATGTATCATAAAGGAATAATATAATATGTCATTTACCCTTATCAAACCACAATCACAGAAGCATTAGCAAATTATATTTTTTTTTTCTTGCAGAAAAGACAAATAAATCTTTTATTAAATAAAATACAGATGATAGAAGATAAAAAAAAATTATCCTTTGAACGAAAAATATGAATAACTCGAATGATAGAGTTTTATCTCACCTCCATACTGTGTGTAGGCTTGCTTGACGTCACACAGCCAAGACACAAGCTGCTCGCAGGGAATAGATTCACCATACTGCAGGAGGTATCTCTGAGCGATAAGTCTGAGTTCGTTCGTCAGAACGTTGGCGTCTGATGTGATGCCTGCCACTGAGCACACCATATCATCATTCAGTTTGTAGATCTTCTCAGAAAAGAATACTTCATCAAGGAGTTTGTTAGTATTTCTGCGTTCAGCAGCTAGCAAGATGCCATCCGTAGCCAGGATGCCGAGACATGTTCCGGCATGACTGATCGCTTCCATAGCATACTCGACTTGGTACAGCCGACCTAAAAAAACACATTTTTTTATTCTTTGATACTTGTTTCAGTGAATGTAACGTATAAATAATGAATAGTATTTATTTACCTTCCGGCGAGAAAATAGTTGTACGTGTATCATAACGCCGAGCCTGTAGAAAATAATGTTATGAGAATGACCAAGCAGGATTGCTAACCTATGTAAAGTTCGGTTTTACATTACAATCAGAATGAAATATGAATATAACTTACCATGTTTGTTAAGTTTTAATATTATTTCTTGTATTATTCACCTTATTAACTGTTAAATTGTTATAATTTCTAATGTTTTATGAAATGCAACTTTGCCGGACGATTCAAGATGACATTGACAATTTTAATTTGACATTTAATATAGTCTGTGTTCCAGTCCAAATCGCCGTCACTACCGTAGCATTACATTGCACACACTGTCGTTCTTGATAAGAGTAACAGAAACAGTACTAGTTTTTATTGCTGAAGATAATAACTATATCTTAATCCATAACTTAATCGAAATAACAGGGATGACAACAAACTTTTGATTGTAAGGCGTCCAAAAAGTATGGATAGGTATAAAAACTGCCAGATGTGAAAATAAAACAGTTAAAGTTCAATTTTTTTTTCTTCCCCAGTGATATGTATTTTTTTTTATCGGTTACCTATGCTAAAAGAAAAATATTTCATGATTTATAGAACGGAATTCAGGATAGTTTTTTTTTCAAGATTCTTACACTACGTGCTACGATGGAATGTTTGAGTTAGAATCAAGGATCCTACTACTATACTCTATATAGTCTATGCTATATAGATCCCGAACTGTCCCGAAGTCAGAACTCAGAAGTGCTTTCTGTCTTCTAAAATGTAATAGCAACAAACTTCAAGCGTGGGACATAAAGTTCTGCTGTTTTGCATTACCTTACATATGGGCGTTCGGAAAGAACGGTTTTGAAAAGGAGAACACTTGTGTGTCCCTCCTGCATAATAGGCCACTGTTTTTGTATAAATAGGATTCTAATAGACATTAAAATATTCTTATTAGGTAGGTATACTTATATGTGTACTAATTCCATAGTTTAATAAAATTATTATATAAAACCCGATAAAAATGGATAAAACCAAATTACATGGGACCTAACGAAATGTGGGTTTTCTGTACGTACTTACGTGATACCCCTGCAGATTCTACTTATTGATGTTTTGCCCCCACTTGCTTGAGATATAGGCCTATGGCAATTTACCCAGTGCTCTTTTCGTAGTATTTTCCGATGGGGTACGTAGAGGCGTAATAATACCTACTGCTACTTGCAATTACAGCCACATTTCGCCAGTTATTTATTAGGGGCGAGCATAAGTATTGCCCGCCCTTCAGAATATTTGCGTAACACACTATCAGTAACAATGGCTTTCATTTTGATAGTTCAACAACATTCATTGCGCTATTTACGTTGTTGAGCAGACAGTTTTTCAAACAAGAATATGTTTGAAAAAAGAATGAAGCAATGGATTAGCAATATATAATAGTGAGTTACGCAATTTTACGATGCTGAGAGGGATTCAAGCCCAGGATCAGCTGTTCCACTACACAGACGAAGATTTTGAAGTTTCATGAACTAAACAATAAAATAATTATAAACGTTTATTAACTTAATAACACTCATACATGCATGTATTAGGTTACACTTACTATTATTATAAGAAAATAACAATATAAGCACCTACAAATAAAGAGAAGAAGAAAACTTAAATAGAATACCTATATAGATAGGAAATAGGAAGGTACCTACTTAGGTACATAATTAAAAGTAAGTAATGGAATCTTAAATAAATACCTACAAGATTTATAAAAATAATTAATTATTTACTGTACTTAAATACGTATTTTACAAATACCTACACTGTAAAAATATTGTCTATCCAAAAGTCAATCGGGGATTTCATAAGCGTAAAATCGACATTACGCGTAAAAATCTGCTTTTGCAGGCACACATTTCCTCTCACACAGATATTATATTTTTTATTATTAAATTAAAAGGTGGATGATGATGAGTTTCCATAGTGCAGCATTTAAAAATAGGGTGGGTGGTTATGAATTTGTGATTTATGGTTTACGGATAAGTATGTCTTAAAAATAGTTCTACGCATTGCTATCGTCGTCAGGAGGGCCCTGCACTTTTTCTAGTCACATCGATTTTCTCGTAGTCGCCACTAAATTGTAAATAGGCTGAATCAGGACATAGACTAAGATCATTATGGTAAAAACCATCAGCGCTGACGACAAGCCTCCTTGCTCAGCAGCGAAGTGGTCCATATTGAATCCCATGACCAATGTAACAAGGCCCATGGATACAGCAAAGAGTCCGACTGCTATATGTATAATCTTGATGGGTCCGCTTTTGACCATCAGCCGAACTTTTGCAGAAAATAGTGCGATGATGCCGGTTATGAAGCTGCACAGTGTGAATGCTAGCGCGATAACACCTGCAACAAGGGAAAGGTTGGGAAATCATAAGGGTTAATTCAATAGGTACTTACTTTCGATACATTTTGGTCTATTTATTATCATATTTGTAAATAAGTCATAATATTTACTAGATTTATCGCACTACGGGCCTTCTCTGTAGATATGTGTATGAGAAGAGTTTTCACTCTTCTCAAAAAATAAAGAAGGCACGAGTCGCGGCACCTGCCGTTCGATTCTGTAACCTCTCACCGTGAAAACTTAGGTGAAGTGAGCATGGAGTGAGCTGTCATTCCAACTAATGCTAGGGATTGACACAATTGACAGCTCACTATAAGCTCACTTCACCAAACTTTTCACGGTGAGATTTTTACGGAATCGAGCGGCAGGTCAATGTGTGTTCACTCCTTCTCAAACAACAAGCACGAGCATTGATCACGGCGCCTGATCAATGCGTGTCAATTGACGATTTGACAATTTGCGACTAATATTTTTTGTAAGTCCATCCTCGGTAGGTACCTCCTGTATCTGAGGACCAAAACAAGCTTAGCTTTAGGATTGCTAATAGTCACATTGAGAATTAGGCTTTTTCACTGCATCAAGCCTGGTAAAAGGTGCTGTTGCCATTTATCATTTAATGGGCTAATTCCTTCGTTGTCTCTCTTGGCAGCTGTAGGAAGAGAAGGGAATTTGCTGGCAATTCATAAAAACTGAGTCGTTTTATATTCTATTTTTGTTATTATGATAGGAGTTAACTCTCTATGAGCGTAGCTATTGATGGCATTGCATTATGAAGATAAGTCAAGATATCATTTTTTTATCAACAAGATGACGACACTCGACATATTAGAGCAATTGAGAAATCGCTGACGCATTCTCAATAACTGAACCTACTTACCTACTAGTAGTTTTACAAGCAACAAACTGTTTTTTTTGGAAACAGAATTGTAGGGAATCGTACAAGAGCTATTATCCTTATTTTTCCGTTAGGTACAGTTGCTTTACCTTCCAATAGATCAGTGATCTTGTTCTTCACTCATTGCATGATCCATACAAAGGAATCCGCAGTGACAGCCAATAGGCAAAGACGCCAGCACATCAAGCTACTACAATCTGTCAAATTTATTTAATAGATTTTCAACTTTATCTCTAAAGTATTAAGGTTCAAGGTTGATTGGGAAAATTTGACAGTTTCGGGTAGCTTGATGTGCTGCGAATGTTAGTGTCTGTCTGTACATAGTCCAATCCGGTTTTCCCAATGTGATAACCAGTGATCGGAATAGGGTGAGTATATTTACCTACAGTTTGTAGAACAGAGACAAAAATCGGAGACTTCCTTACAACAAAAAATTTTTTTACCGGTAAATTTACTAGAACTTTAACTATGTGAATTTTAACATCTTATTAATATTTAAATTGTGAATACCTTTCGTTTTATAACGACTGCTTAAAAAAGGAGCGTTTTCTTGGTTCACGTGATCTTTATTTCGTTAGTCCACCATAACTCCTGATCTACCAAATGAATTTAGGTGCCGTGAGTGACACTGTATTTTTTTTGATGTAACTCGCGGCAATATGTACCTAATTTTTTTTTATTTGGTTTTGGGTTCTATCACGCTATTTTCTTTCGCGCTGTTTTCACAATTTGATTGCACGAAAAACATTGAGGTTAAAAGGTAGCCACTTTATAAATCAAATTCGACTGTAAATTCTTTACATTCATTTATTGTCAAATCAAACATCAATGAAACAAATAGAAATATGAACTACAAAAACAATTTGTCTCTTAAAATAAAGATTTTAAAACTATAATTCAATCAAATACCTAGAAAAATAAAACAAATCATAAATCAGTGTCGTCATTATCAGTACCATGACTTATTTTGTTTTCTCGTAGGAAATTAAAAAATTTACCGGTAAAAAAATTTTTAGTTGTAAGGAAGTCTCCGATTTTTGTCTCTGTTCTACGAACTGTAGGTAAATACACTCACCTTATTCCGATCACTGGTGATAACGGATAAAAAGGTCCAGTAGGTAATAAAATAATATGAGATAGGATAGGTACCTAAACACAACAATATTCTAGGTGTGATGACTAGTCTAAGCCTAAGCAATAGGTATTGATATCACAACATAAAAGCTGTGGTATAACAAGAACTGCATAATAGAGAGTAAAGCATGTAGAAAATAATTTGATCCCAATTATTAGCACACAATGAATAACGGATTATCATGGTACCCATGAAAACAGAAGTAGGTAAGAAAGAAGACGTAGCCGACCAGTAATATACGGCACATCGTGTTTTAGATACAGACTATCAGACAGAGGTAAAGCTTGGCCCCGGTACTAAAAGTACAGGGGGCCTACTCCGAAGTGCAAAGTGCGAATGTTCGGATCGGACCAACACATGGTTGAACCGAATATTATTGAAAAATGCGAAAAAAGTTCGGATCGGCTCAGTTGGGTCGGGACCATAGTCAATATTCGAAAGAGTGTAGGAGTGTAGGATCGGAACCGACCGAACCAAATAGTAACTTCGTAGTAGGAAACGGCCGAACATTCGGCCGGTACTACTTCGGAGTAGACCCCCTGGTTTTGTATCGATACTTAGCACTGGTTCCAGACGGGTAAATTCGCCACCTGACAAGAACCGGTACCAAATTCATATGTATTTGTACAGACGCCAGCAGGTCAAGCTACCCGAAACTGTCAAATTTTCCCAATCAACCTTGAACCTTAATACTTTAGAGATAAAGTTGAAAATCTATTAAAGAAATTTGACAGATTGTAGTAGTTTGACGTGCTGGCGTCTGTGCGTGGAACCTCGTCTCGAACGGTTGTAATGCCTATTAAATATCCTTTTTACTTACTATATCTGTTTTCTCACTCTAACTTACCTACGGCAATATTTGTTTGGTACCGGTGTAGTACCTACCCATACTGATTAGAAATACCAATTGTATCACACCAAGGTCAATGGTACCGTTTCCCAAAATACCGGTATTACAGCCCTGGACACAAGTATGAGGGACAAAGCCTAACTTTTTCCAAAACTCGATATGCCATATTAACGAACGCCAACTCCTTGTAAGTATGTCATGTGCTTAAAAGAAAAAGGTTCTTACCGCAGATGCCGTGAGCAGACGAGATAACCATGTCGACTCTAGCCAATCCCAGGAAAGTGCCAGCGATCACAAAAAGAGAACCGATGAGTTGCAGGCATCCGTGCACGATTCGTTTGCCATCTTTGGACATTTGGAACGACCACGAGTTGTGCCTGTGCAGCGTCAATATTGCTTCAACCAGGAAGAGTTGATACTGAAATGAAAGGTAAAGTAGTCTTCTATACTTATAATAAATCTGTAGAAGTGAAATTTCTGTACATTGAAAATATCAAAAAAATAAATGGCAGGGGGTGTTACTAGACCGACACCGAACCCAAAAATGTGTTTAAAAAAATTTTTGTCTGTCTGTTTGTTCAGGCATCACGCAAAAACTACCGGTTCGATTACGATGAAACTTGGTATAATTATTCTTTAATATCCTGGGCACCACACTGGGTACTTTTTATCCCGGAAAAGTAGAACAAAAAACAAACTTAATTTTGCGGTTCGATCCCTAGACCGATTACTGGTTCAACCGCAAATAATAAGTTTGTCGTAGGTTACGTCACCCGCAGTATTATCTGTGCGACCTTTTTATTCCTTTTAGTTTTTAGAGTTATTTAGGTTTAAATTTATAAGTCGTAGGTATAGATTTTAATTTTAAAGTATAGGTAGTATATTTGATATTGTACGTAGTGACCGTAGGTTATTTTATAATACTGTTAGGTAGGATTAGTCATTCGTATAGATATTAGTTTTTAGGGATTTTGCTTATTTATTGAGTTTAGATTAGTTATCATCAGAAATAGGTTTATTTAGGTAGGTAGGTATTTTATTTTCTGTTATTGAGTTTTTTTTTTAATTAGGTAGGTACTTAGGTACCTAAAGATATCATATAGGTACCCTCTTAATCACCACTAATGAGACACAATTGGTTTTCTATTGTAATTAGCCACAAAGGGCCCGCGAGATAGATGGCATCCTGGGGAAGCACATACATTTTATCCTGTTAGCACGTTCCCGTGGGATAATTTCCGACATCCACGCGGGCGAAGCCGCGGGCAGAAGCTAGTCGTTAATATTGTGTGCGTACTCATACATAACTCAGGTTATTGGATATATTTGCTGAAGTATATTTACTTTAATTAGTGACATTGTTAGTGCAATGACATGTACACCAAAATGTGAAACAGCATTTTATATCGAATTTCATTTACACAGTAGGAAACAAGCCTGTGCTTACAAGAAATCCCTGAATTCTTCAAATTCACATACAGTTTTAAAAATCAAGGGCAGTTATGATAGGTACCTACTGACTTGCTATAGAAGTATAAATACTCTCATTCAATGGAACACCGCACTGGGCCCGCGTGGTAGATTATAGCCCACTTCCTCTCGAAGAGTGGAAGGCTGTGCGGTGTCCCAGCATTTGGAACATTATAGGTTAATAATGTATGTATGTAATGGAACACAAAGAGGTTACATCTTCTTCCAAAAAGTTATAGCAGAAGCTGTAGCTGACGAAAGCTTGTATGCGGGTAAGTAGTATGAGAAATACCTAGAAACTTTTTTGATTGCCTAAAAGAAACGGCCAATATCACCCACGTCAGTACATCAGAAGTGTTCACGATATTAATTACCCAGACCCTAGTTGGTACAGCAAGATTAGATACTATGTCTTTTAGATAATTTTTCCTTTATGGCGCAAACTCAACTTTTGAAGACTTATATATACATTTGAACTACCTATGAATTCTATTCAGCCCCTATGAATACTAATGTCAAGCATGAAGCAAAACATTTTCCATTTTAAATTATAATTTTCATTATACTTACGCCTGTTCCCGCGAAAATTATATGCAGCTCCAGATTAGAGATGGTACCGTTAGGTGCCGAGGTCAGTGCGAAGTGCCACAAACAAAACACTACTATTGCAATCTGCATGTGGTGGAGAAGGTTGAAAAGCTGGCAAATGGCTCGAAACGCTGCCAGCCACGACGAGTCATATATGTCACCGCTTTCCTGGTCATAGGCAGCGGGGGCACGAGTCAGCTCCGCCTGGTAAGGCACGTGCTCTCGAACCTCAAACATCTCCACCTTTTCCACCGACTGCCGACTTGTACTAGGTCTAGGATCCATTTTCTCTCAAAATACACTTAGAAGTTAAAAAACTTCAATTATCCCAGCACTAACACACGGTCACATGCGAGTCCCGTCGACTGAGGAACTAAATTGCAAAAGTATTTTTCGAAGATAAGCGATACTCTTGTAAATGATAACGGGAGAAAATTTGGCTGATAGGTCATTTATCGAACAGAATTGACGGTTTTGAGATAAAAATCTTGCGTAAAGTAAGATAATGCGAGATGATTTTATACTTATTTCCTAGATTAAGCTTTTATCTCGCTCATTCTTAAAGGAATGTCGAAATTTCTGTAGTAAGCCGAAGGAGTGGTGATACAATAAGTAATAGAGTCTAGCTGTCGTGACCTAGTTTTTCGTGTTTACTGTTCAAATTCAAATACATTCCCCGATTATTGAAGTGAGGTCTTTGGAGTTTTGTTACCAATATTGGGACCTCCAGTGTTTGTTTTGCCGATTAGGCGAGGTGTCTATTTTACTTACACTTTCATACAGCCTCACGGTGTCCATTGATTTCATTCGATTTTAAGTGTGGATTGATCAGAATTGGAGCATGTGTTGAGAAATACAACCTTCGTTGCTGTTTTAAATTTCAAATGCTGGAGACGTGGCGTCTCTGCGTCAATTCTTGTTACATTTACGTAAAAAACCTTTTGTCCTCTTGTGTCTATCCATTCAACGCTGTTTTCCATAAATTTGACTAAACATCATCCTATTAGACACTTCTTCGACACACTACCTACTTCGATTCTTGTTACCGAATTCTGGTTTTAAGTAAATAATCAGCTATTTGTGGAGGATGTTGATAAATTCGGAGTCTTCTAATTCCCATACGGATCTGCGGAGCATGATGATAAACTCGGAGTCTTCTAATTCCAATCCGGTTTTCCAAAAAATGCTACGTTGGCTATTATGATCAGTATACTCGTAGACCCTTGTCTATTAGCAGACCTTCCTTTCGAAAAAATTTCGAACGTAGGACACTTGTATGGAATCATTAATTTCTTTCTGGAAAGAAATTAATGGTACGTGGTACATCATTGAATGTTCCATTTCACATTTAAGAACTCTACCTACCTCTTAACGCATAATAAAAATTTCCATCTATTATACAAAGACACACTACCGTGAGCACTGGTTTACACTGTGGGAAAGGAGTGTCGCTATCGAACTCCAGATGGCGTTTGTTAATAGTTGGTATTAAGATAGTATAGATGGCGCTAGTAGTACCGCTGGCTTTTACATATCAGCTGTTCAGTGAAATTGTTTTGATACAACGCCATGTTATTCAAAGGGTAAAATAATTATAAGGGTTTGATAGACTGGCGATCACAGCAGGCATCCTCTTATGTCCCTAATCATCATGAACATTAAATTGTTGAAAAAATGTCGGTTGCGGTATGGCATAAGGTGTTGACTTTACTTCTGTTACTCAATTCTAAGTTCTCCTCTAGGTACTCACATTTTTCGAAAAACCTTTGTATTAAAATTAGAATAAACAGGATGCTGGTCTATTCGTCACCGCAGTCATGTCTGTTACCATAGCACCCTTTTGTTTTCGGTCACTGTTGCCATTTTATTCTGGTTCATAGCCTGTCCCTACATATCTTCATAATTCACCACCCATGACGCCAATGAATTATGGATAATGTCATAATAAACTCTGGCATCAGAGGCAACACGTAATTATCAAAGCTACGGAAACATTTCAAAATAACTGTTATATTGGGCCTTGGGCCACACCATAAAGTCCTACAATCCCGTTATAGAAAAAAAAACAAATGAATACGTCCATAGACAACAATCACCAAAATGAAAAACAATACAAAACTAGAAGAAATAGGTGTTCAAAGATGCCGTGGGTTATTAAGGAGGGTACAGGTCCGCCTTTCAATTAATTAAGGTGCTAATGAATTCCTACCTGAGGGTTTAGTTCGCCCAGCGAGGCGTAACCCATTTGTCAACGCAACACGTGATAACGAGGGGTCAGACTGGCCTTTTTAGACCGAGAGCCGCCGGGAGCAGTGACCTGGCCTTAATAGTGTCGTCTATCCATGTAAAAGGATACGTGTTTTATTATGAACCTGTCCCTAAGAAGGATGTGCAATAGTGGATTCTCAAGTTTCATTATTGGTCTCTTAATTTCGTTTTCACAGTGAATCTGAAAGGGTTCATGTAGGTTCCTATTGTTTATTGCACAAGTTGCAGTAATGACAAGAGTCCTCATAATAGCATCAATTCGCCAAATTGTCGCAAGTAGATTATAATTTAGCCAATCTCTAGGTAAATTGGTCTGTCGTTTTATAGAAAAGGCTCGTTGCTTTCAGGATCACTTCATCACGTCATCTGTACCAATATCGCAGGGTAGTGCGTTTTCTCAGCTGATGTGTCGTTACTGCCAACAAAGAACCAACACAATCATTCGAAGTTGAACGGGTGTCACATGAAGTTTGTCAAAACTGCGCAATTCGGTGGCAGCGTAGAGCACGATGACAAGGTTGATGTACCGAAAAGAGTGATTGCGAAGATGTTTTGTGTGGTTGCGTCTTTCTTACACGTAGATGCAAAGAAAGAAGATGAAAACAGAAAAACTGATCCACTCTGATCCAATCCATGAACTGATAAAAATAATAAGCAAGGTATGCACGTACACATTACGTCACTAAACAGATCTGCGCGCTAGCGGACGCAGCAACTAGTAAGAGTAAGCGCGGTCATTACTCCAACGTGGCGCGCGATCATAAACCGTTCGCGATTGAGATGTAACATTATGGACTATTCATTATTGATTTCTGATGTCTATGGTACTCTTTGGTCTTTTTTTTCCTTTGGTGACTTCGATGTCTCATTTTGCTGGACAGTATGTTCAAAAACGTTAACGGCCTCGATTTACGAGTTGTAGGTCGTGGGGTCGAACCCAGACGGGCGCTTTACTTGTACAAATAATTTCATCAGCACTGCTCTCAAAATGGTGAAGGGCGACATCGGGAGGAAATCGGCATGTCCTCGAACCATAAATTCGAAGACATGTGACCAACCCGCACTGGGCTTACAGCCCACTTCCTCCCGAAGAGAGTAGGCCTGTGTTCCACCCGTAGGAACATTATAGGCTGAATGGCTGATTATGGTTTGTTATACTATGTTCAAAAAGTGCGTTGATGCCTCTCTCATCAACTGTTTCTTGTAAACCATAACGAATACTTTCTGTATCTTATGGATTACACTGGGAAATCTGATTAAATTAATCTTTCTCTCTACTAAGGATTTATTCAAATTAATTTAAAATGTCACTTAAATAATAACAAAATAATATCCTAAATTAACTAAAACTATTTACAAACTAAAATATAGCGTCGAAAAATTCATCCACATCGCTGTCGACTGGTAATGTACCCAAGACACTGGCGGCATTGCCACGTTGTATGGCAATGCTTAGCCTCTGGCCAAGGTAAAAGCCAGCTCTTGGGTCATGGGAAGTGTCAACTAGTCTTTTCGAGATTTCATTAAAAAGACCATGCGCACTCGGACCCCACGGCCCGAGGGTTTCAACCCCAAACGGCTCGAAAATATAATTATTAATAAGGGTATTATATTTACGCCGCTTGAGGTTTTCTGCAGCCGCAGCAGCAGCACCAGCGCAGCACGCCGACCCAGGAAGATGGGATGGCGCAAGAGTATCGACACAAGTTGCATCCCACACTAAAGGCCTACCCACCTTCCATGGAAATAAAGACATGCCGTCTGGTCTCTTGCCATCGTCGCGTGCCAATCCATTGGGTTCTAATACAGCTGGAACGCCGACGGTGACAAGAGCTCGTCGAATGATGTCGTTAATGTTTGCGTGCCGCGCTAAGCGACCCGCACTTCGACTGCAAGACAGGCCGTGGTGTCCGAGGCTGTTGACAACTTCGCCACAGTGACAGCGATGGGGAGAACAACATGGTGCTCCTAGTCGTAAGGAAGCAGCGAGGCGGAAAGTATTGTCGTCGAGCAAAGTACCTATGTTCGACGACGGAAGTGCATGAAGCCACAGACCCGACTCCCATTTACCCACAGCCAGCAGGCGCGCACGCTCAGCAGTAGTAGCAGACGTGTTAAGTAAATTATCTTGAACTACTCTGCAGAGCGGCTCATCCCACCGTCTCTGGGAAAATGGATTATCGGGTACATCTGAGTTCGGGCAAGCAAGTCTCCAGGCATCAAAATCATCATCTATCTCAACTACATACTAAGTATGTAGTTGAGATAGATCCAGATGAGTTTTCTAAGCTCATTTGAACATAGCATACATTTCATGAACCTATGGCTATTCATTGATAGCTTTTATAAGCGTAAACCAGTTATACAATATTTACTGAACTACCAACAATGCATCTCTAAAGTAACATTCCACAGAGCAGCAAATAGCCCAAGAGTTCAACTTCCCTCAAATATTTAGTGCTTCATAAATCTGTTGTATTTTCTACGGTAAACGCGTGTATTGCACGCCTCACGTCATTCCCATGATTGTTAATTATTATAAATCGATGGAGGCTGCGCGGCGGGCTCGTCGACTGCATTCGATTATTATCATTAGATTTATCGCTAGTAACAGACGCAGGCGCATCCCGCCGGGCGACGCGGACGCGACGAAAGATCACGCGTGGTCTGCGGATCAATCTTTATTCAAAATTAAGGGGAACATTATGGTCAAGCATGGGTGGTGTAAGTCTTTCAAATTTGGAATAAAAATTCGTGGAATGAGCCAACTCATTCTACGAATTTTACTTTTGAGCTACCGTATGGCAGCTATTGAATGACAATAGGTACCGAATTTTGACACAGATTTTTTATAGCACCATACCGATCTCTGGAGTATGGAGGCGCGTTTTTGGAAGATATTTCATCGATGTATAAATTATACAATTGAGACGAAACCGCCTCCATGTAACAGTGTTGAGGAACGTAGGAATTTGTTGGGCGACAATGTATGACAGATAGATTGATAAAATTCAACAATCAGTTAGTACAGTCTTTCACTAATTGATTTTTATTTTGTTCAAGAATGCAGCAGTAAACCACGTGTTTCATCATACTAGATAATCACGAATTTATTGAATCCACATGAATCATGTGAAGTTACTACCAAAGTGGATCGAAAGTGCATCATATCGGGAATCCATTACCGTTGGGTACAGATTTTTAATTTATTGTCATGTTGCCGTCGACATCTACAGAATTTATTTGAATTTTCTAAATGCGGCCCCAGCGATATTATTGGAATTAAAAACACTTTTTAATGGGTAATTCAATGCAGTATCTCAAATAGACGTTAGATAGAAAACTACTAAGTACGTGAATCAAGTCAGTATCGTTAGACCCAAGCTATAAAATAAATATGGTGCTTCACATCGTGTAGTCCTTGCAAATGAACCAGAAGGTACATTGAATTCGAATCATAATTATAAAGCAGGTAACGTCAAGTCGATTGGTCGGCAAGGCTCTGCCATCAATATAGCGTTTGCGAGCGGTAGTTAATATCTTAATAAGAAAGCAATAGAGATTATAGAACCGTGGCAATACGGGGGTGGGCTGGGTAATAGCCGGGCCACTATGTGTGGTCCCGACCAGCCAAGCATCGCGGATGTATCGATAAATCCGAGACTGAGTACGCCCGTAGTTAGTGCAGAATAATACATAAATAATCGCTTCACAAAGACCTTTATAAGTGATGTAATTAAATACTACATGACTTCTACTAGTTTTGTAATGAATGTCCCGAGTTGTGGATGTGAATGGGTTGATTAATCGGTTATTATATTACAGGTTTAATTATGTGATAAACTTGCTGCCATGTGTGCCTTTGCCTTTACTTATCTCTAAAGAATAGTTTACTTAATTATCTCTTGCTTTTGTTGTTTCCCTGCCTGGGAAAGCTGTTGGTAAATTACTAAACGATTTACAATCTAGACTTCGATTTTGACAAAATTATACTGTAGAGGCTTATTTGGTCCTTACATACAATCTCCGCGAGTCCATTATATATAGTTGGCATACCTATAAATAAGTTTAAAAACGTAATTCAGTTCTAGGAATAACTATGGATATACAATTTGGAAACAACGATACGACAATAAATGAAAACAATGGCAATACTAATGCATATGAGTATTTTGGAACTGTCAAATAAATCCTAACATGTGATGTTTTCAAACAAACTAAATAGCAGTAATGGTCCGACCCGTGGGTCCGACTATAGGTTTTGCTAATATTTGACTAGCTGTAGTGACTAAACTATTGGATATATTTGGTTGAACTTTTGTATGCAGACTGGGCACACAGGGGACACAGTTTAATTTATTGTCGTATTGTTGACAAGAGAGAGAATGAGATAAGACAGAGAGAGAATTTACTCATCCCGGTACGGAGAGCTCCGAGTAACAGCTCTTATAGTACCTACTCCACTCGACTACTTCCATTCTATCGATCGATCGCTAACATCACTAAAGCCTAGGTAAATAGTTTGTTGGTCGATTACCTTCATCCAGTGAGGTCTGCAAAGCTAGAGGATACGAAATAATTGTTTTTCGTGACCCACATGTTATGCTTGCCAGTAATTTCAAGCCGTTGCGTGCAAATGGCGTTTTACTTTGTTTTTCTTTGAGTGTGCACTGTACCTAATGATCATAGTAGGAAGAAACGCGTTGTAACACAATAATGTTGGTGTTGGACTTTCTTTATTTTTATGAAGTTTGTTTGCGTATTCAAAACGTTACAGGCATGACGTAACATGAATAAAATCGTTATGAAACTAATTATGATACCTATAGGAACCTAACAAATAAAACATCAAAGAAAAGCTTTTTCCGAAGTTTTATGAGAGTATCAAACGCTAAACTTAATAATTATGAATTCACATAGTGTGCAATTTTATTTAATTCTATGGATAGTTTTGATAGTATAAATATAATGTATGATAGTCCCCATCTAGGATGTGCCGTGGCGAATGAGTAAATGCCAGCGGTCGGACCCAAGGGAACATGAAGCGATTTTTGACGAGAAACCCCTCCTACTTTTTAAATTGCCCGTAATAAATCACTACAGATTGCTTAGAAATAACGATTCGCTATTACGATGTTATTGAATTAATTTTTATTCGTGTTTTCTCTGCGACTTGTTGAAATTCTCACGGAGTCTGTTTCCTGATGTTGACAAATTAACTTTAGCAGATTCTAGATTTATCGCCAGTAATAACTATCTCGTGACGATTTGGACTCATAATCAGCTGTTAATGTTCCCACTGTTGGGACACAAGCTTCCTCTCTGTGAGAGGGAGTGGGCCATAATCCACCACGCGGCCTTGCTTAGAACCCATTGCGGGTTGGTAGGTTAGTTTTTGTCGAAATTTTGATTCTAGGACAGGCCGTTTACCATTTGGACTCGTTCCTGAACAATTAGGTGAGGAAGGAAAAATGCAAAGAAAGTTGCAAAGGTATGTGGGAAACCTTTGCCCAGCAGTGGGATAAGGCAGGTTAATTAAAAAAAACCGCTCAAATAGCAAATTAGTAGTTACTGTACAGACGCCAGCACATCAAGCTACTACAATCTG
The DNA here is from genome assembly GCA_945859715.1 of Apamea sordens. NCBI lineage: Eukaryota > Metazoa > Arthropoda > Insecta > Lepidoptera > Noctuidae > Apamea > Apamea sordens. The sequence goes on from OX244002.1 coordinate 9,628,915, forward strand.
TCAAATTTGTTTAATAGATTTTCAACTTTATCGCTAAAGCATTAAGGTTCAAGGTTGATTGGGAAAATTTGACAGTTTCGGGTAGCTTGAGCTGCACTAATCAAATATGGCAGATTTTTGGGAAAAAATACACGTGATATTTTGTAGGCAACCTGAAAAATAAAAAAGAAGCCCTCGCGCATGACTTCACGGGCCCAGCTAGTGTAAATAATTTAATTTGCAGTGGTGTGGATATTGGTGAGTTATTTTTAAACCAATGCATCTGCCTGGCCAGAAACACCAAAGCGTTTAAAAAGAATAGATATTTTTGTATTAACATCAGCAGCTTACGAGCGAATCTAGATTGATGATGCATTTCCTAAGATTTACTGGTCTATAAAACTCCCATTCTCTCTAATATAAATTCTAGTTTCATTGAACCTGAACTTGTGAAGGAGCGTAGTAAACACACACAATTTTGTTGTTTTACATCCTACTATTAAATCCTACTAATATTATAAACGTGAAAGTTTGTATGGATGGATGGATGGATGGATGTTTGTTACTATTTCACGCAAAAACTACCAGAACGGATTTGGATGAAATTTAGCACACAGATGGTTTATAATCAGGGGACCTACTCCGAAGTAATATCGGTCGAATGTTCGGCCGGTTCCGATCCTACACTCCTAGAATCTTTCGAATATTGACTATGGTCTCGACCCAACTGAGCCGATCCGAACTTTTTTCGTATTTTTCAATAATATTCGGTTCGGCAAGTGTCGGTCCGATCCGAACATTCGCACTTTGCGCTTCGGAGTAGGCCCCCAGGATTAACATATAGGATAGTGAAAGAGTAACAAACATCCATCCATCCATACAAACTTTCACGTTTATAATACTCGTATTAAGTAGGATTTGCAAAATTCTTTTTTTGTTTTACTTTGAAGTTTTACATAGATATACTTGAGATGTACACTGACAGGTTTGTGAGTAGATATTTCCATGTAACTACTACTTTAAATGTTTAAGCTCATCACAATTTACCTAGCTACATTTACTACGCACATAAGATCTAATGACCATCATTGGAACTCACTCCAACTATTTTATATTTCCGCAGAACGACATTATCGCCAGGCACCTACCTAAGTGCACTTTTACACTGTCATGTAATTATTATTGTAACTTTTACTCGCTACATTTTTACTTTCAACTCGAGTAAAGTAATAAGTGAGTTCTTGTGGAGCCCTTTTTCAAACAGTCGAAAGCCGGTGCCGGTGTCAGTAGGAGCGCAAGCGCAGCCGCCGCGTCATAAAGAAAAACTTGTAATTAAGAAAACTGTTGTAAAAACTTTAATGACGGCGCGAAAGTTTTAAGGCTTTTAAGCATTTAGATGCAGTGTTTTTATAGTGAATTATCATTTTTTTATTGCTAAAGGTGACATTAACAAGGTAAGTACCTACCAATTTTATCCTAGTATTTCTAGTAAAGAGCTTTTGATTCAGTAATTTATCGAGCGGTACAAGACATTTACGGTACCTACTTTGCAAATGCGAATATAACAACCCTTCGTTACATTTCATCGTTAGTTCCTATCAATCTGCCTGTCTATTGACAAGACCGGTTGAAAGTAGTTGGTTGTGTTTTGAAAAATATAACCAACCCTTCTCGTGCCGTGGGTGTCGAAAAAGTGGGTAGTGAAATAAGGACTTTGTCGCAAGGATCAGCTTAGTTGCAGAATCGTTCTAGCACATAATATAGCAATTGGGATAACTATTTTTTTTCTTTTTTTTGGGTGTAGGCAGTGACATCCACATTCAGCATATAATTCTAGACCGGGGTAGAGTAAATTTTTTTAGTAGGTAGGTAAAAAAATCAGCTGTTTCATAGAAAAGTGCAATATCGACGCGGTCAAAATGTATGGGACAGCATTTTTTTAAAATAACCTACGTAAAATTTCAACGCAGAGATTCAGTGCCACTCTGTATTGTGTGCCTGGGACTTTCTTTCATTATTTTTCTTTCTTACGGATCACAATCGATCTGACGATTATTTTCACGAAGAGAACCATGTGTGGATATCCTGATACCTACCTACCAATCCAGATGGTGATTGATGGTCCAATTTTTAAATGCATTTTGTAATCCATTTAATAAAAATCCAGTTTGTTTGCCAACATGTTTCCTTCATCATTCAGCTTCGATAGATTCCTGATGGATTGCTTGTGTATGTTTTTCTTTTAATACCCTTGTCTGTCACTATTCGTGTTGATTTATTACTTCCATTCCATTCTTACATCACAATAACCATTTTGTTACGAAAACTGGGTTTTTCCATTTGTGTTTCAAAGTTGAAGCTGAATTTTCTGAATGTGATTTATTCGTCATAGTGTTTGACTTACGAGTGGTCGTAGGGTTCGATCCCAGAAAGGCTTTACTTTGTGTAAATCTCTGTCACTGAATCTTTACAGGATAAACTTGTATAATGTTACTCCATACGATATTTTAAATAATGTCTTTTATTGTTAAATTCTAGTTTCATAGATGCCTGTGTATTTGTAAATTTGCATGCCTTGTAGCAGGATATGGCTAATGGACACTATTGTTTGTATGAGACCTTTTTTTTTCTACCCATATTCGCAAATGAATATGAAATTATTCATCACCACTGCTCTTAAAACAGTGAAGGAAAATATCGCGAGGAAACTAGCATATCTAAGAACCAAAAGATTTCACAGACATGTGACATTTACCAACCCGCGTGGTGGATAACGGCCCACTCCCTATCACAGAGAAGAGGCCTGTGTCAGTGCCAGTCAGAGCAGTGGGAACATTATAGGCTGATTATGCTAGTGTGTGCAAGCATAAATGGTATAAGTAGATGTGTCGTCGTCGCTGTTAATGTAACGTATTCTCAGCTGCCAATATCAATCGTGCATTACTGTCAGTTTCAAACATTCCCATACTTATTGACTCATTTACCGTTAGACATGTGTAATTAACTTGATTGTCTCGCTGGGCAGACAAAGGAGTTCACATGTCATCACCTTTATATCGGAAGCGTGAATTTGCACAAGTGTCACTGTGACGTTAGTTTGCCGTGTTCTCATGCAAGTACATTGCCGGACGGTCGGTAGGGACGGCGGTGATTTTAGGGTTATCAACATGTTTGTATAGTATAAAATGCTCATTGTCCTGATTAGTTTAAGGCATGAAATTCACTATCACCTCGCCTGAAAAATAAAAGTTACAAATTATTTTTCTTCAAAATGTCTCATAGCGTATTATAGACTCTACTACGCTACATCGATAATGATACCTAGATTTAACAAACTAGTTATGAATTACAATGTCATCTATCTTTCCGCAGCCTCAATCTGAGCTAAACCTAACACCAGATGCATGAAATCAAGTCTGCAGGCAACCCTAAGCATATGTCGTGTCCGCACCGGGTCGGCCGCCGGCATGCGGCACCGGCGCGGCGCTCTGTTTGCACTGTGATGCGCACCACGTGCACGATAACAGGTTATTCAGCCTAAGAATCATTACACACTGACAGGCATAGCGAGTTAACAACAGCGATTTTATTATTCTTCCTACAGTGCTACAAGTTTTTTTGGCGCGTGGCCAAAATCGGAACTAACGCCGCGTCTTGTTTTATCAATACAATATCTGTATCAATTTCATAAATGTCTACCAACAGCGCCCCCCCCCCCCCCCCCTCAATGTCATTCAGCTGCCAAAAGATCCTTGTAGCACTCTAATTCAAGCATGATGTTCATTTTCGCGGAGTTTACGTAAATAGGTCTTAATCTACAGTTACAACTAAATCGTGGGCGCAGGACAAATTGCACAGATTATCTCAATTGCTGAGATACGCCTAATTGCGTAAATGTCCGCTAGAGACATTAAACCTTACTAAATAATTTTAACGAATTAGTAACTAGTCTCCAATATCAATGAGGAAGAAATCAAAAATATTAATGATACAGGCATTTTACTAGTAGAAATATTAAGATAACACAGAATATAACAACAAGAGCCCCCTACACATTGCAATAAAGATTACAATCAGCCTGTAGAGGGAATGAACCAATACGGTGGTCGGGAGTATTTGCATAGCCAGCAGCCAGATCGCGGACTTGTGAACTACCCGAGGAGATGAATCCGACGATAGCAGTGCACAGTTAGACCGTGCTCTATGTATATGAATGAACATGGACGATGGGAGTACCTGGTAGGGTTTGAATAAACTAGATTGTGTTTGCTACGGTCGGGAATTTCATTTATTTGAAAACTGATTTTGTTTTGCGTCGTTGTAGTTATTAGTCGCGTGTGTTTTCTGTGTTGATAATAAAGCTAACATGCAGTGCTTATTGGCTTTTGTACAGCACAGTCCAATGTTTTGAATTTGACCAATTGATGGATTGCAGACAACTGTGATTGATACCTCGTTCTCTCCTTTGTTCCTCGGATGCAGTGACTGATGTTAGATCTGTCCCAGCATCCAGTATTGCGTCCAGCTTCATACAATCGTTCTTTTTTCACAAAATCAGCTTCAACATAAGCTGTACTCCTGAAAGGTTAAAGTTATCTGGTAGTCTGTGGTTAAGGTTATCTTTTAGGATTTGTATGGTTACGGTCATTTACTAACGAATTTGCTGCTTTCTTACTTAATATTTTAAATGCGAAAGTGAGTTTGTTTGTGACGCTTTCACGCAAAAATGGCTAAAAGGATTTGGATGAAATTTGGCGTATGGGTAGACCATGACGTGGATTAGGACATGGGCTACTTTTTATCCCGGTAGAACGTGCCTATGGGGTTATTCTCAACCTCCAATCGTCTCTGGAATTATATATTTTTACAGCATTTCTATATGTTTATGAGTTTCGTTCATACCACTAAGCTATAGGCCTGTTCGATTCAGTTTGCCCCACCTGTAATTGATGTTAGATAATCTGCCGGCGGCTATGACGTGCCTCTTAATACATTAACGTTACTTCCTCTAGACATGTTACTTTGGTGTTCGCCGATTTTATCTGTCATTGGTTAAACAAGGTTTTCGTTACGGAGCGCGGCAATACTCTGATTTTAATCTGCTCTGATATAGAGACCGAGTCGTAGTGGAGCAACCGGTATTGGATAATGGTTGTTTGTAAAAACAAATGATTAGAGTTGGTAGTGTTTAAATGAGTTGGAAAGAAATTAAAGAGATTATTATCTACCACCCAAGGTGATACCTGATCGCAGTGGTAGAGAAATGCAAACTTTTTAGAAATTGTTAGCATTTCTGTAGATCTTTTCCTATGTGTTCATCCCAGATCTTGAGGATCAGCATAGCTATTCCACCACTCGATACGCTTCCGTACGATATCGAACATCAATCAGTGTTATCGTAGTGTAAACGCTTTTCACAAGTCCTAGCCTTCCGCTATTCTTCCAACAGCTGTTTGCTGTCGGAGGTACGGCAAATCAGGTTATCGAAATGTGTCAATTTCGATGCGATAGCCTGTCAGATGGTTATGAATAGCTATGTAGATGGGTAAGGCAGTAGATTTTGCCACTTAGTAACATAGAGCAACATAGACACTTGTATGTTAAGGTAACATAGAAGTAACGCGAAAGTAACGCATAATATTTGTAAGACCAATTGCATAACGCGCTATTTAGGATATCTATATCCTAATTTTTCCTTTCTACTTCACCTTCGTTAAAGTTTTTACAACGTCCCGATAAAAAGCATAATTATTATCAGTTTTATCCCCTTACGTTGCTAAGCACACCATGATCATGAACAAACTAGTTCATATCTCCTTACGATAGTGTGAAGGGAACATGAGAATTTTTACAGCTATTATAAAAAATTAATACGTCGTCCATCCGGCTTAAAATGGCACCCAGACCTTAATACGACATCCTGCGTTCAGTAGGATAGCAGTTTTGTTTAATTAAATTCATTACATAATTATACATATTGCTTGGAGACACGCAACATTTTATGATACAGTTTGCGTAATTAATATGAGCTTTTTTATGTAGTTAAGAATGTAATTATTGTTTAAGATGATCAGTGTAACGTGGCTTTAAAGTTGCAGGTTCATTTAATAGGTTTGTAACTTTGTAGTTAACGACTTAAGAAAAAAGTCTGTTCTGATGTTATGTAAGTCTAATCCATAATTTGTGTCTACTGCGTATGTACACTAGAGTCAAAATAGCTTTAAACTGTCTTGTGTTAGCATAGTATATCTACGATTTTTGTCAACTTTATGACAAGGGACTGTTTTTTTGGAAGTGGGCGCACACTAGAAACCGAGTGTTTCATAGATATAATTTATTTCTCTTAAAACTTGGTTATGCACCGTAATTGCGTAACACACGATCAATCGGAATCGGTTTCATTTTGACAGTTCAACAACATTCATTGCGTTATTTACGTGTTGAGCAGACTTTTTCGAACTTATGAAGCAATGGATTAGCAATTTGCTTCAAAATGATTCAGATTCCGATTGATCGTGTGTTACGCAATTAGGGTGTAGGTCTGTGCATAGCCTCATCTGTCTTAGCATAATCAGCCTATAACGTTCTCATCACTGCTGGGACACAGGCCTCCTCTAAGAGGTAGTGTTCTATAATCCACCACGTAGGCCCAGTGCGGGTTGGTGGATGTCACATATCTTCGAACTTTTATTTATTTAAAATTTTCGCACTAAAAGGTACAAAGGCGGACCGCGGCCTTAGGCATTCTCTACCAGTCAACCAAGGGTGGTGAAGAGATTAGATGGCAGGTGCTTTGGTTGAGAGGGACAATAATAATAAAAAAAAACTCTTAAACTACTTAGGTACACAAATACATAAATAGGTTATATACACATACATATTATTACTATAATATATACTTATAATATAAATATATATATATATTATATATACAAAATCAAGGGAGAGATGTGTTGAGATGACTCCACGCTATTTTTTTTAATTTGTTTTGAAAATAACTCTGCAATTTCCGCTTAAATGCATACCGACTGGTGGCCGTCCTGATATCAAGAGGAAGCGCATTCCAAAGAAGAATGGACTGAATATGAAAAGAGGAATGAACAAAGTCAGATGTTTACTTTTAGTTCTAGGACATGCCGGTTTCGTCACGAAGTTTTCCTTCAGCGTACAACGTTGCCTTGACTGAATCAAAAAACATAAAATCTTTGTTTACCGACACAATTCAAGGTTACAAGCACACTGAGGTTGAAATGTCCAAACAGTTTACGCGGGTTCGCATCGTAAATAGATTTGGAGGTGGTTTATAGCTATGCCAAGCGACATAACTTTTATATTCGTTTGTAAATATTATCGTGAGCCTGAAAAAATACTCCGATACGCTCACGTAAACGAGAAGTTGGGACTCTCATTAATATTAAAAATGCATTTGTCACACTTAGTTTAGTTTTTTAAACTGTTTGCTGTGCCAAAATATCAGCAGTACAATGATTTTTAAAGGTTCTAGCTGTTGCGGTTTCACACGTATCCTTCCGAACTTCTTCATGTATCTAAATATAAAGTACCCTATGTGTTAGTCTAGGACATGATGTCTGTGTCCCAAATGCCATCCAAATTCGTAAATCCGTTAAAGCATGATAGTGTTACAAACATACTTACTCTTTAACATTCATATTATTATAAGAAAAAAAACATTGCAGAAAGAGTTTCCAGTTCCCACGGAAGATTACAATAATACCACAGAATTATCAGCAAGGATTATTACCTTTTTTTCTACACAGCTAGATCTAGGTATGTGCGGTGTTCTAGACGATCGGCGCGGGCGCACGCGGTGCGGGCAGGAAGAGAACCCGACACCGCTCTGCTAATGGCACGCTATGAACTTGTGACGTCGCACAGTGGGACCTGTCCATACAACGTAATGCTCAAAACTTGATTTTCAAAATGAGGGTATTTCTTAAAATAAACTATGTAAGGGTAGACTTAAGAATGTGTCACATCATTTCTACAAATACTGAATCAGTAACTGCTATCTGCTGGCCAGTGCATCAGCTCAAAGTTTACTTTATACTCACATAATTAATTATCCGATAACATTCGTAAGTTTGTAGACAATATTAAAACATTTATTTCTGCAAGTAATCGTCATATTTAATAGAAGTGCATCATGGCTGCAACTAGGCAAGGTATGGTTATTCTAATATTGTTTTTATGAACCATAAAGATTAGTACTTTTGGATTAATGACTAATTATATGTGATAGTATGGTTTTTTATGTACTGAATCAAACATTTCTTATTTTTTCCTTTTTGCGCAAAGTTCTATTTTTGAAATATTTTTTACAATATCTACGAGGTGTTGATTAGTAATGAACTGAAGAGATTAGCAATAGAACTTTGCGCATTTTCGAGATAATAAAAGTTTTCTTGCGCACAAATTATGTTAGGCGTTTGTGATGTTACTATAAAACCAAAGTATTTAGTCCCTAGCAATAAATTTTAATAAATAAGATATATTTTGAAGAAAACAATTATAAATCATGTCTGTCGCACTTACTTTTGATATTTTTTGTTAACTTTATTTCATTACATTTGAGAAGAAAGTTCATCATCATACTTCACCGTGAAAAATGCAAACTTGTGTGAGATTATATTCCAAAGTAGCTTTAAATCTGTGGAAAAGAAGTTAATGGACCTAGAAACCTACCTTAGACATCATACCAACTGTCCAATTCTTAAGCTTTAAATAATATTACAAACAATATCAAGTGGTTTTAAAATCGATACCAACAAGTTTAAATCATTTTGTCTAAATACCGCGGAATTATACGTCACTCTTTATCCTTGGTACCCAATGACTACGACATTGCACAAAATATTAATCCACGGTAATGAAATTATATCAAATTGTTTACTACCGATTGGGCAGTTAAGTGAAGAAGCGCAGGAATCACGAAACAAGTATTTTAAAATATGTAGAGAGCGCTTCTCTCGAAAAACCTCAAGACAAAGTAACTTAGAAGAATATTTCATCATCTACTTATTTCTTCTGACCCTAACATAACAAATTTAAGACCTTCGCAAGTAGTTAAAATATGGACCGTTTGATCCTGAAGTTACAAATATGCTTTTAGAAGCATTACTAACCCTTTCTAATGATTCTGATGCTTTGGATGTCGAAATATAATGTTGTATTTTATCAGTTTTTCATTTCTAACTGACATTTCAATTAAAATAAACATTTTATAGCATTTTATTTATTTTTGGACTTTTGAGCATTACGTTGTATGGACGGGTCCCACTGTGCGTCGGCCAGCTCGCTACGTCGCGAAGGATTGAGTTACTGTCCCCCTAGACAATGTAATATTATTAAGATTTCATATTATGTGTCTAGGGTGGAATGTGTAGTAAAACTGTCTTCGTTGCGATGTGATAGTTTGTTGACTTTATGCGAATGTTCTTCTCAAAAAACAGCTTTTTTTGAGAAGAACATTCAACAACAGATGAACTAGGCTCTGTTAATGAATCTAAGGCTTTCCGCGACAGTAATTTTAGTATCCAGGACTTTCTGCTGTCAATTAAATGCTCTCAGTCAGTACTAATAGTAGGATGTGAAGCAATTTTTGTCAGTTATTGTTCTCACACTTGTTACAACTTACTGACAAAAAAATCTGGAAAACAGCGACTTGGTTGGTCCATAGCCTTTTCTAAAAACTCATCATCTGCCTGACCTTTTCTCAAATATGTTGGGGTCGGTTCCAGTCTAACCGGATGCAGCTGAATACCAGTCTTTTACATGGAGCGACTGCCTATCTGACCTCTACAACCCAGTTACTGGTTAATACGATACCCCTTGGTAAGACTGTTTATCAGACTTTCGGGCTTCTGACTACCCGTAATTACTGTCAAAGATCTACGAATGACAGCTGGGACCAACGGCTTTACGTACTTACTGAGCCACGGAGGGGTCTTGGTATATAAAGATGGTCACCCATCCACGGACCGACTGCGGCAAGCGAAACTTAACCTAATCGATTGAACCGTGCGGGTGTTATTACTTAGCCACAAGCCTTTTAATCAAGTTAAAGGTCACTGTTACACAGTTGCACTATAACAGCATAGTTAAGTAACTCATGCTAAACATATTCTCCACGGGAACTGGCTTGTACCAACGTCATGCACCATACCAGCCACTCAATATTTTGATGACGGTCATATTAACTCACTGCATATTTATCTAGAGTTGTTAATACCACTCCGAGCTGCTAAAGCCACTTTTACACTAGACTCTTGCTGTTTTCAATCCCATTTGCTGTCAATGAGCTTATAAGTGTCGTTAAATCTTAAAACAGATGTACTGAAGGCATTTAGTTTTTGGATTGATGCTGTTGTAACTTTTATGTCTTTTGTACATCGTTCTTACATATCTATACTTATAATAAATCTGTAGAAGTGAAAATTCTGTACTTTGAAGATATAAAAAAAATAAATGGCGGGGGGTGTTACTAGACCGACACCGAACCCAAAAATGTGATTAAAAAATTTTTTGTCTGTCTGTCTGTCTGTTTGTTCAGGCATCACGCCAAAACTACCGGTTCGATTACGATGAAACTTGGTATAATTATTCATTATTATCCTGGGCACCACACTGGGTACTTTTTATCCCGGAAAAGTATATACAATAAAAAACAAACTTAATTTTGCGGTTCGATCCCTAGACCCGATTACTGCGCCAACCGCAAATAATAAGTTTGTCGTAGGTTACGTCACCCGCAGTGGAGTTCACTAAGGTTATGCTCTAAATGTAGTGCTGAAGGTTGAATTTGGCTTGCACCGTTCGCAGCACACGCGTGGCGCGCGGCCGCTTCGGATCGCTACCGTATTTATAAGGACATTTTTTGAACTTTGATTTGAACGGACGTGTCGAGTGGCGAGCTTTCGTTCTTATTTTAACTGCTACTTGCAATTCTAAACCGTGCTTTTCAGTGCGACCTTTTTATTCCTTTTAGTTTTTAGAGTTATTTAGGTTTATTTTTATAAGTCGTAGGTATAGATTTTAATTTTAAAGTATAGGTAGTATATTTGATAGTGTACGTAGTGACCGTAGGTTATTTTATAATACTGTTAGGTAGGATTAGTAATTCGTATAGATATTAGTTATTATGGATTTTGCTTATTTATTGAGTTTAGTTATCATCAGAAATAGGTTTATTTAGGTAGGTAGGTATTTTATTTTCTGTTATTAAGTTTTTTTATTTTATTAGGTAGTTACTTAGGTAAGGATATCATATAGGTACCCTCTTAATCACCACTAATGAGACACAATTGGTTTTCTATTGTAATTAGCCACAAAGGGCCCGCGAGATAGATGGCATCCTGGGGAAGCACTGCATACATTTTATCCTGTTGGCACGTTCCCGTGGGATAATTTCCGACATCCACGCGGGCGAAGCCGCGGGCAGAAGCTAGCTAGCTAGTTTTAAATATAAATAAATTGAACATTAATGATATAACTAATATTTTTTTAACAATATAATATAAAAGAGTGTCTATAGAGTTTCTTGCCCTTTCTTCTTCATAGGGTCTCTACGCTTTGGAATGGGCCACTAGCTTCATATTTCTGACTGACCAACTTCTCGACAATTCAAACGTGAAAGTTTAATTGAAATAAATGCTTTGAGTTTGATGTTGTTTCGGGTCTTCTCATCCACCCTAGTTTGTCCAGCCCCAGGAACACCTGCCACGCCTATGTAGGCCGCGCGCTGCAAGCAAAATCTTGCGAAATTGGCGATCATTGGCCCAATTGACTCCCAGTGCGAATGCGGTGTTCCTGAACAAACCATGCCATATGTTGGAGTATCCAGGGTGTCCATACACATGCACTTCTGAGGAACTAAAACGCCACTGATGCTGAAGTTAGCGTGGCCGTTTAGTGAGCCCAACTCATTTAACAAAGTTATTTTTTTTTTGCCATTGAATCAAATCGAAAAACAGAAGAAGTAAGAAGAACCAACCAGCTTGTTAACTCGTTAGAACGCGGTTGTCATGCACTGAGATACCAGCTGCTCAACATTTTGATGAGGTTCCTTAAAACAGCTGTGCGATTATCAAGAGTTGTTAATACCACTAAGTTAGCTGACTATGGAAGCTTAAATCCCTGGGAAAGCTAAAGGCACTAAGTAGTTTTTAGTGTAGGTACCTAGGTACTAGGTACTTCTATAAGTTTTTTTTTTTTGATAATTCATGTTAGGCCGTTGAGACTGCAGAATGAACTTAGTAAATGCATTTGTTCTATTCGTAGACGTCCACGTCCATAAAATGTATGGCAACACATGCACGTTATAACGTTATCGTGAACTGGAATTCGAAAAGCGTTTTCATATATTTTCATACATTTAACTTCCCTGCTTTATAGTGATGTCGTATAAATCCACGATAATATCGTCACGTTAGGTATTAAAAACACCCAATGGCATGTAAATATATAGTCCTCTTCATCGTAAGTATCGGGCGACAGCGACCTAAACTAATTTTCTAATGACTTATATAGCCAATGGACCATAATGAAATGCTTGTCGGTGGGAATGGCAGGACTTAATTGGGTTTTCACCTCTCTCACGATAGTAATATTAACTTAAATTGCATTAACGGTCATTCAAAATAATCTACATAAACTTGTTTCATTCAACATCTCTGTATAGATCCAAACTCGATGGCCGTAACCCTGTCAGTTGATTAACCGGCGACGCACTGTAAAATTAAATTTATTTACGTACAGATACGATAGTTGAGTGATTCCGGGCTCCGACATTAACCCACAGTAGGTACTCGGAACATTCCACATCATGGATGCGTTCAATAATTTAATTATTTACACGATAACTTGCTGTTCATTAGGTACGTAATATTGATTAAAGAAATATAAAAGTATTAAGAGGGAAATTATCTTGTATTTTTTTTACGATCAACAATATTTTAGTAACCAAAAATGTGTTGAAACTGTTTTCTTTTTTCTCGGGGTTATTAAGCAACTAATAGTTTACAACAATGTCTTTCTTATCTCGATTATTTAGTATCGTTTAGATTGTGATAAAAGAGATGTCCAGCAGTTACGATAAAAGAAAATATCGATAGACATAACACTGTCAGTGTACACGGGATTACTGTCATTATTGAACGTGTATCCAGCTAAACTTAATGGTGCGAGTGACTTTAATCCGGCGTGTCAACATTTCTGTTACACTGGTTCACAATAACAAACATTCTCTAGAGTGGATGTTACTAGTAACATCGATATGTTGTTATTGAGGAAGTAATTTGAACATCACAAAAGACGCGTTTCATTCTGAAAAGTACCCTTTAAATTTTTATTGTCACAATAAAATTAAAATGTATTTTAAAGCTTAATTGGATTGTTCAATGAGCCTTACGGATTTTTAAACAGGTATCATAAATACAATGGGCCGTTACAGTAATTTGCTTAAAGGGAGCGAATACAGTATTTTTATTGCCATGTTCAATTTCCATATTAAATTGAGGTTTTGTAAGTCTGACAGAACATTGTTAGTGCGGTCACGATGTAATCCAATCTCGTCATATTAACGGTGGAACACCTACTATGAGAGGAAGTTAATGCATTTTTTACGTTGTTCAAAATATAGGGGATTTTGAATGGCCACTTATTCTGTGTTTCCGAATGACATTTACAACAACGCATCAATATATAGTAAGTCATCATCTGCCTAGCCTTTTCCCAACTATGGGGTCGGCTTCCAACAGGGTGCAGCTGAATACTAGTATTTTACATGAAGCGACTGCCGATCTGACTTCCACAACCCAGTTACTGGGTAATACGATAGCCCTTGGTAAGACTGGTTGTCAGACTTTCGGTCTTCTGAGTTCTGACGACCCGTATCGACTGCCAAATATCCACGTGCTTTCCGAGGCACGGAACAATTTGAAATAAGTATCGTATAAAAAAGAATTTCGTAATTGAATTAAGAGTTAGTGTGAAATTCATTTAAATTATCCTATTTACTCCGAATTTCTCCATTTGAGTCTCATTAAGATAATTACACGAAATTATGTAGGTAGAGGTGACATTTTGAGAATAGTTTAAACACTTAAGTCAAAGCGTCTATAACATTTTTAATAGTAGGTATTGCATCACACAGGTGACTCATTGGTTGAAAAATATAGGTATGGTTTTACTATAAAAATTCTTCACATATTAGTATACTAGCAGTGTCCCGTGGTTTCACCCGCATATGTGTCGATGCTGTGGGAATATCGGGATAAAAAGTATCCTGTATGTTATTTTGATGTACGAGTATATTACTGTAAAGTTTCATTAAAATCCGTTCAGGAGTTTTTGCGGGAAAGAGTGACAAACATCCATCCATCCCCACAAACTTTCGCGTTTATAATAAAAATAAAATAAAAATGTAATTCCCATGTCGACATTCGGTCCATTTCAAGCAGTTTCAGAAAACAGTCTTTCAATGTACTTACAATGTTCCTAGTGCAAAAAATGGCGTTATAAGTAGATTTAAATTTATATCGTTATTTCCAGGCCTAAATTTTTGTTGTTGAAGCTAAAATTATTATAATGTAACAGGTAGGTAGGTAGTTAGCTGGTCAAATATTTCGTAAACAATTAGGTAATATAATTTGTTTTATTTTTATTTTTAACATTACTAGATGTTTAGATTAGAGTCGAATTAAAATTATATAATATATGGACCAGAACCACACGTCAGCCTAGTCAAATAACCCGCCCCTAATAGATAGATAGATTTTTTTTGTATAGGTATATATACTATAAGTATATGTACCTACATATTATCCAAATAACAAGCTTTAAATATCAGGATGGTTACTAGTTAGTTATTACTGTGTATGAAAGTTATCATTGAATATGGTTTGTAGGAAAAGTGTTTTATGAAATAAAGCACAGACAGACAAGGCTAAACATTTATTTAATCTTAGGCTTGTCAGCAATTAATCAGAAAACTAGTCGTCCGTTCGCAAAACTAGGTCATCATGGAGAAGAAGGACAAGAAACTCCATGGAAACAGTAACAAAGTATTCTATCAATACATTTCTTAAGTTATCATAAATTATAGTTATCTTTAAAAACAATCTATTCTATCTCTTGGACAACGGTCCAAGAGAATTCAAAATAATAGCAACATAATAACAATAGCTAGGAGTATTGGCCACAATTTATTCTATCTCTTGGACAACGGTCCAAGAGAATTCAAAATTATTATTATTATTTTATTAATTATTAGGTAATTATATTATGTATAGGTACCTAATATATAATATAGTATAAAAATATAAGTAATATCTGAGTAGAGTGAAACTTTCCAGTTGAATTACAGCGATGTAAACATCTAACAGCTGATAGACTGGTTGCAGAGAACAAAGACCAGAATTTTAATGCGCACTAAAACGAACTTGGTTTAGAACCTTAAAAAGAATAAAGAAGATTCCTATCAATTATTTTGATACTTACTATAATAAAAAAAAACAGAATTATATGATACAAAAAAAAAACCAGTAAAAACGTTCAAGCCAAATAAGAGGTGCGAAAATATAATCCATTTCTAATTGAATCGTGAGATCCGGAAGTTTATCAGCTAGCAATTAGTTTAACGGATCTATAAAAACACTTTCACTGTATACTCGTAGTAGTTATAACAAAATACATTGAAAGCGAATTCTATTGCCTAAAAAAATATTACAAGAAAAAATTGGACACGAATAAACAGAAAGTAGTTTTTCCTTTCGATCTGTCAAAATAAACAACATTATGAAATCGAAATAAATTGCTGGAGCGGGGAATTGTATTACAAAGAAAAAATAGTGTATTATTTATTATTTACGTAAAATATTATATCATACACAAAATCATGTTACATCTAGGCACGCATACTTTTCCAGTAAAAGATGACTGCTTAGAAGTAATATTTCACGACCACAACAACAATATGGCCAACGTGTAGACATGTTCTTAATAATTGTAATTTATTTTATGAACCAGAATGCTTCATCGTCCATATTGAACTGGTTCAAACTTGCAGCCGGGCTTGCCAAATACTGGAAGTACACTGGAAGATCTGTGTTCTGTGTTCTAAATGAATGGCACATCTAGCGGTACTCAAATGGCACGGCTATGTGTGTGGGGTGTCATTGACCCGCTGAAATCACGGGTGTTCAGCAGTTATATCATTATGTCCAATAGTTGCCGATCGTTGTCGCCTGTTGACCCTCGACTCTATCAAGTAGCTGGTGTCTATCTATTTATCGGCCACTTCAATTATTTCCTTTTGCTTTTGTCCTTGAGCCTGAAGCGGGTCTCGTAAAAATTTCATGAAGTATTTATTGATTGGCATCACGTGGTGTTGAATTAAAAATTAAATGTCAGTCAGTTATGTTATGGAATTCGGATTTTGTCAATGTATATATAAATACCAAATAAACGAATTGCTTCTCACACGGGCAACTGTACGTCGCTTGCTCTCGCGTCACCAGTCCTGACTCTCTTTACATTTTGGTTCCTGGCAGCATAACTACCAACGTAGTTTATAGGGAAGTGTTGTAAGGTATGATACCTTTGAACGTATTTTTATTCTTTTGTGTCCTGGAATGTATTCCTGCATTATTTTCTCTATTTCCTTCAGTCACATCTTATGACTGAACTCAGCAGGATTCCCATATACCTAACTCTCTTCACTTGCTTCGCTTCACTTGCTTCGCAAAAAAAAAAATATTTTAATGCAATTTTAAAAGTTGTTTACTTATAATGCTATAGCGACACTGGCATCTTAGGTATTTTTGGTGCTGTAGAGCCTTCACGCAGACGACGTCGCGGGCAGCAGCTAGTACCAAATAAATAACAATTAGCATCAATAAGCTGTCTAAAAATCCTAATTGAAAGGTATTGTCTGGTCACGTAGACCAAAAATGTCTGACGTTTGTTTTCAGGGATAGGCTGCAATTATTATTTTTAAATCCTGAATTCATCATTATATTTTCTTTGCTCCTGTTTCATGATTATTATTATTTATGTATGTATTTATTATATTATGTAAATGGTACACTACAGACTACCTACATCGTATCGTCTCTACTTCCCCTTTTTAATCCATCCAAAAGTTGTCTTTAAAAGATCGCTCTTACAGACATAAATATAGTCTGTAATTTATATGGTGTATACAATAAAGAGTATTCTATTCTGAATTCAGCATTCTACAATCCCTAAGAAATTTTTTTTCAATATGGTTACAACTTTTCCAAACATTTTATTGACATTTTAAAACTAGAATTTAAATCCTAAGGAATCGTATCATCAGCATAATAATATAATGTACACAATATTCCTCTTAATAATCAAAGCATCTTCCTGTTTACTTTCTCTAAAAGCCTTCAAGCCATTTAGATATGGTTCAGCCGTGTTAGATGGGCACTAGAATATAGAAAAAGTTAGTATTTGCTGAACGTCGCTACAGGTTATTTTAAGTAAACTGTGGTGGACGGAATACATTCTCGATTAATGGCGATAGATTGGGTCGGCTGGAGTGCTGCTTTTTGTATGGCTCACTCGTAGTTACCGGGTTTAGGATTCATCCATAATGCGGCAGAGAACATGTTTCAGGAAATGTTTGTTTTGTTTGTTGTTTTGAAACGAAGGCTTTACAATTTTAAATGGTTTGCAAAGCTTCAGTATTTTATCAAAATTTCGGATAATTTTTTATCCATTGTTTTCTAATTGACTGAAAGAAAATTAAAAAGGTAAAATAAAAAGCATTTATTTTAATAACAATTAAGTCGATTTTAAATACAAAGTTTTTTCAGACTTTCTATGTGTTACTTAATTTTTGACTTCATCAGTTATTTTTTATTCTTATATTAATTTCGTATTCTGGTATGCCCACAAAAATAAGAAGCGTCGCTTCCACCAAAATAGGAAATTCTAAATTACCTACTAAAGTTTACGACACACTTGCGGTTAAACTTTTACCTCACCACTAGGAAAGTGACCGGTGTGTCACTAGCTTTACCCACTTGTAGCTGATATGCGGTTTCTGGACTAACGTGAGCTTGCAGATCACTCGAGTAGCCACTTCGTACACGTCGATATTGTGAAGTATGAGAAAAACGTGCTTTATTTACGTGTTTAGGTAAATGTATTCTTGTAACGAATATGTTTTTTGAATAAATCATCTAGGTGGGATACTCAACTTCAGAAACCAAAACATCAACAATCAAAATATCAACACCATATAATCAACAGTTTAATTTTTCAATTAATCAGAATAACATTCTGTATAAATGAAAGTTTTCTTATACTTTAACTTTAAAAAATATTTTTTTAAAGGAATGATGCAGGCTACAGTAACTGTAAAAAAAAGATGTAGGTTCTTGATACTGTATTTAAAGCTAATTCATTACCGTATAAATTACTGAAAACTACAGTGGGTAGATAGGTACCGTTTTTCATCGCTGACTGTAGTCTGTCTAAGCTTAATTAGCGATAATTCTCTACTTATTCCTACTATACAATACGCTCTATCTAATTTAAATTTCACCGTCAACATTGTTAACACGAACATCTTACTTTAACAGCCCTTAAAGTAGGTTACGCTCCAAATGTCAAACTCATATGAAAGAAAGCAGAATATTATAAACGTGAAATTTTGTAGGGATGGATCAGATGGGTGAATGTTTGTTACTCTTTCACGCAAAACCTACTAAACGGATTTGGATGGAATTTGGCACACAGATGGCTTATAACCAATCCTGGTTATAAACCATCAACATGTAGGATACTTTTTATCCCGATATTCCTACGGGACCGAAACTTATGCGGGTGAAACCGCGGGGCGCAGCTAGTATAAGAATAAACCTAACTTAGAACCAAGTAGGTTAGTGTATCAAGACTCTGTATGAGGTCAAAGGTTACCAAAGGTTACTCAAAACTTGCTAACAAGTGATAATTTGACCCTAACTTGCATTGCATCCACGTACGCGCATGATTCGAGTTTTATTTGCTTATACTGTTATAAGTTATCATCCATAATCGAAGATGTCGCGATTACATTCATGAATGAAAGAAAATGCTTTGTGAATTTAAAAGGGACATGGGTTTACTCTTTATATTGCAGGAAAGGCTTTCGTAATTTTGAGATATCATTTGTTCATTTTAATTTAATGTTTACTTATCAAGTGTTTTCCCGTATGATATTTTTTTTTAAATTACTTTATACATAATATCACGCCTGGGGGCCTACTCCGAAGTGTAAAGTGCGAATGTTCGAATCGGACCGACACATGGCCGAACCGAATATTATTGAAAAATGCGAAAAAAGTTCGCATCGGCTTAGTTGGGTCGGGACCATAGTCAATATTCGAAAGAGTGTAGGAGTGTAGGATCGGAACCGACCGAACCAAATAGTAACTTTGTAGCAGGAAACGGCCGAACATTCGGCCGATACTACTTCGGAGTAGACCCCCAGGATTCCCCGCAGGGTTACAGGGCAGAGGTGTACTTATAGTAGCTATATACCCACATTTTGTCCCATGTCATAGGGGGCGAGTGTATTGCGATCCAGGCACAAATCCAGGCACCGGGTTGCTACTGAGAAATTCCAGATGGAATAACTCCGGGAATCGAACCCAGGATCTCATCAGTAGCGCTTGCGACTACTAGACCAATAAGTCAGTCATCAGATAATTACAAAGTTGTTGAAAAGGTTTGTTACAAGACAGCACTCGAAATATTTTGACTGTCATGTCTTGAATCAAGCGCACTTGAAATGTAATTAATTACAATACAAATAATCTTAGAAGAGCATGAACTTTGTTTGTAAAGGGTCGCTTTCTCTTGTTTTGCTAAGTATTTTTTCATTACTAATATATCAGAACTATCTGTGTTGTGAACTGAACAATATCTATTTTTAATATGTTGTAGTTTTTTCTAACAAATTGCTTTTTCAACTGAAAGAAATCTCACTTCCTTTCGTAGCAGTTTGGTACCTATTTAAGGCGAAGACCATTACAGATTGAAGCTTATCATAGACTTACAAAACATCTATATTACAAAGTACTGTTGACATTAACTGAGAGTGTTCCTGCCCGTATTTTGACGACTATTTATACTCTAGTAATGGACAAAGTGAAATGAAAGGACAATAAAAGTTATCAGAGGCGCGTTAACGTTCTCATTGTGTGGTAATGAAATGTATGGGTGTTAGTAGACCACCTAGCTAGCGATGCCGAAGCGCGATCGTCTCTTGTTAACGAAAGAATTGCTGCGATTCGGACATTGTATGGCGTTTTGAACGATTTGGTTTGGTATCAATGGAATTTTTTAAGGGGAAACCGTTTGAATTAACACCCACGGTAGAATTTAGAATGGTTTTTTGAAATGTACTATGTCATTGTATTTGTACGTACACACGGCTACACATCAAGCTATGCAAAACCAGTATTGGCTGACCGTTCACTGTGAGATAATTTCATACAAAGTGAGGCCAAGACAAACTGGTTTTGTATAGCTTGATGTGTAGCCGTGTGTACAATACTTAATTATAGTTTTTCTTCAGAAAGATTAACGGAAATCATGAAAAGTTGCAAGAATATCTCAATGAATTATAAAATTAACTTGGCCTTAAACTCTAGAATGCAGTTGATGAAATTAATGCAGGTGGATGCGATAGAGTCGGCGCGGGCGCATTAGCTAGGTAAACGATCCAATAACTTAGTTTATGGAATCATGGTATGCTATGTTATTTTGATTAGAAATGCATAAAATACTGATGCATAATAATTTTATAATATCTATAAATTCATTACAAAATTACCTAATTATTTTCATAATTTTACAGCATATTATTTTCTTAATTTTAGGAGGAAATAATCTAACTTTCATAAGGTCTCCTCACGATATAAAAACGTATTTTTATCTCCACCGAGTAGAATTTATCTTCATTCTAAAGACTCGGTTACGTCATGCGCAAAAAAAACTGCGTCCGTAGCTGTAACAGTTCACAATACATATTACATTGGTTCAGTTAGTAACCGCAAAAATTTGCCTGGGCCTAGCCATGTAACATACAAAACAACAATACTCGATTGATACCGACATTAATGCCCGCTTAACAATTGAATGATAAACGACATTATTGCAATGCGAATAACTAAAGATTGATTTTCGATTCGGTCCACGAACTCGTTTTTTATTGGCAATCAAATTTTTGTCTATTATTCCAGAACAAATATGCGTCACGTACCTCTTTATGGTTCCATTTAAAATAATAAAAGTAAAATTTTATCGATAAATTACCATATTATTCGCATTCGTTCGAAGACATTCCGTTGTGATCATAAAAATAGGCTCTTCTTGATCAGGGCGTAAATTAATTCCCGCTTGTTAATAAATTTTGTGGCGCTGGCAAGGGCCAGGAATGATTTCCTTGTATTATAACGAAGTACTCTCCATCCATACCACTTTGGAACTTACGGATGCGTTCAATGTCCAGTCTGCTAAAAGCAACTCGCTCGCGCGTACATCGGGCGACGCGTATGCTCGCTGCGGGATACCGCCCTTAAGCACGCGGCTAACTTTGACAACTTTAATAATTATAATTGTAAATTCATTAACCACATAAAAATCGTAATTAAAATTTGATAACGGCGGCGAAATATTTTTATTAAACTGGACTGTTTTATCTTTATCGTTGATAGTAGGCGTTATATTGCTAATCACAGTTAGAATAGGTAAGTTTACTTATTAATATTTTATTACCATTTTATTACTATTTAATATTTTATTTACCCAAAAGGGTTGTGTCTTCATTTAAATAATGGCTGTGTTAATAATTTACCGTGTAATAAAATACAATTATGTAGGAATCTTTAATACCTTTTCTCACCTTATGCGTAACGCCACAAAAACGGTTTTTAAACTACATAAAGCTTACATTTTTATAGTGAAACGTGTAAATATGTTATGTATGTCAGATTTGGTTGCGTTATGACCCAATTTACTCTCTTCGTTATTTACCTTAGCAACGCAGCGCCGGCGCAGTGATAAGGTATTGTGAAGTTACCTTAATTCGGGCACGTGTGAGCTTTCGTGAAAATTACACTTTTAGTGCGTTGATTGAGTGAATCTACAGTCTGTTCAACTGTGTATATGTATTTGTTTATATTAGTGAGTAGTGAGAAAATAGTAGCTTTACGCAGTCTCGAAATCTAAATACAGGGCAATGATTGAATGGGAACTTTCACATGAAAACTCGTGTAACAGCAGCAATGATAATTTTCACACCTAACTAAACAATTCGTTACTCTGTGGTAAATTAAATGTGTGTTTTTTTTCAATACAAGCAATAAGCATGGTTGTTCGTTGTTAATCAGCATGTTGCTGTTGTATCGAAAAACAATTGAAGGTGCATAAGCTGAATAATAAGCATTATCAGTATACAATGTTCCCACTGTTGGGACATAAGCTTTCTCTCGGTGAGAGGGAGTCGGCTGTAATCCACCACGCGGGCCCAGTGTGGGTGGGTTGGTAGATATCACATGTCTTCGAATTTTTGGTTCTAGGACTTGCCTGTTTCCTCACGATGTTTTCCTTCGCCGTTTTGAGAGCAGCCTAGTGGTGATGAAAACATTTACACAAAGTAAAGCGCTTGTCTGGCTTCTTACTTACGACCTACAACTTGTAAGTCGAGGCTGTTACCACTGGGGCCACCACTGCTCTCAAGCGTATATTCACGATAATAACCTCATTAAAGATGTTAGCGACACGTAATTATCCCTAATTTTCTTAACCACGTAGAGCATCTCAGTTAGTTCAGTACACGTGTAATTGATAACAGGTTGCACGGTAACACAGTGACACAGTGCAGTCATGTCGTAATACTTGGTAACACGCAGTATCACTATATTTGCCTTCATTATTGACTCTGTTCTCAAGGAGATAACGCTCTCGGGAGAAATGTGCGATGTTGGTGTACTAGTATATTTGCTAGACTGTGGACATGTTTATTCGAAAATATACACCTACTTGTTCCAGCTGGTAAGAATTTGCGAATAGTGAACTCATACTGAAATCGTAATGTCAATTATGATGGGACTAAATTATCATGTTGTGTTCACATTCCGATCTCGTAGTCACCTTGGAATTGTTTTAATATAAGCATGTGCGATGAGGCTGAAAGGCAGGCATATTTTACGTGTCATAAATTTCAGTCTAAGGTTAAAGAAATTTATTTCTCAATAAAAAATTACAAAGATTTTACTTACTTGAGAACATTTTTCAAACTTAAATATTATTTTAAGAACTTTTACACACAAACCAAGCAGCTATTGTTTTTCTTTACAACAAAATCATTTACGCAACAACATTTCACCTTGCACACGAATAACATTTACGAATACAAAACTTAAAAGTCTACTGGTTTTTCAGGCGCCTAATGTGTCATGAAAGCTTTACGTCAGCCTCCGCAACCATGCTTACGTCACTACCCATTCAAATCTTGTATGAACAATGTTTTTCTTCTTTCAAATTAAACAATGGATACTGAACAGGGCCCGTATTCCCGTAATTTAAAACGTTCAAAATCTAGTCGCAGTCTCATCTCGGCGACAAACAAATGTCAAAAACTCGTCAAAATGTAGGGAAATTTGACGTATTTTTGACAGATTGAGACTGAGATCAGACTGTGAACGTTCTTAAAATTACGAGAATTACCTTCACCTTCTAGTATAACTGGAAACATCTGAATACCAGTATTTTACATGGAGCGTCTGCCTATACGACCTGTACAAGTGCACAACCCAGTTACTGGGTAATAACGAAACCCCTTAATAAAACTGGTTGTCAGACTTTCTGGCTTTTGACGACCCGTAACAACTGTCAAAGATCCAGGGATGACAGCCGGGACCAACGACTTAACGTGCTTTCCGTCCCATCCACGGACCAACCGCGGCAAGCGTTGCTTAATCTGATCGATCGACTCGTGCGGCTGTTATTGCTTAGCTGTTTTGATGAATATTGCTTAAAAATGCCTGCTGAAAGTATTACTTCGGAATAGTTAAAGCTTTTATGATGACTTAGCAAAATCAGTTTATAATGTTCCCACTGCTGTTACACAGGCCTCCCCGCAGTGAGAGGGAATGGGTCGTAATCCACCAAGCGGGCCCAGTGCGGGTTGGTAGATGTCACATGTCTTCGAATTTTTGGTTCTAAAAGTTGGTAGTTGGTAAGTTTCCCTTTACCGTTTTGGGAGCAGTGGTAATGAAATTATTTACGCAAAGTTAACCGTCTGACTGGGTTCGAACCCACGACCTACAGCTCGTAAGTCGGGACCGTTACTACTGGGCCACCAGTGCTCCTTAATGACGACTTAAAGGCTTGAAAAGAACTAACAGTTAGTGCTACATCAAATGAGAGCAAAACTGCATTGGCCTCATTTTCCTAACCTCGTCTCCTACTGAGAGTGAGTCAGTGTTCCTCTCAGTGATGAGTTGTTTGCTTCTTATCTTAGTAGGTACATGCTTCCGTTTCCTTGTCTTCATGCCGTTGTATGTATCCTGCCCTATTTAAAGGCTTTAAAGGAATATGACGGAATTGAATATTTTTTGGAACGAAGTTCCTTATCGCGCGTTGCAAAACGGGGCTAGACGGAAAAAATTAAGACCAAAAGTTAGAACGACACTTTTTGCTATAGTTGTAAGCCGTGCGGCGTGCGCGTGTTTCTCTGTCTGTCTCTCTTATAGAAAGCAAGCTTATAAATATATATAGGTATATATATGTATGTATTTATTTTTAATGTTTATTCTTTTTTTTTTTTGTTATAACAATTCCTTCACTAATTAATCGAAAGGAACTTCGTTCCATCCGGGTGTCCCTTGACACCTCTCAAGTTTTTTCTAACTTAGCGAGGCTTTACTTAAATCACCTTCTCTAAGGTTAATCCTTAGAGAAGATGATTTAAGTAAAGCCTCGCCTTAGAGAAGGTGATTTAAGTAAGCTTCGGGGTCACTTAAGTTTAATCATCGGTTATAAATATAAACGATGATTAAAGTTAAGTGACGTTTAAACGTCAAAAATGTGTGGTTAAACAGTCACTAATCATTATCTAACTCTAAGCAACGTTTATGAATAAAGAAAAAGGAAAAAGAAAGAAAATACATTTATTTGCGGCAAACACGACGCATAAAAAAAATATAAACAAAAAAAATTCAAGTTGGGGGAAAACATGCGTCACATCCACGCAAAACGGCCATCGCTCAGTATAATGCTAAGACCCTGTATGAGACGGAGCCTCAGCGCTGGTTAAAAGGACATAACTTAAAAATTCTGTAATCAAATAAAATCAGTCAAGTTCATTTTCCATTTGTGAACCTAGTAATAGTTATTACGGGCTGATGTCTGCGACTCCACGTCAATGCGCGTATTTTGTGATCCTAAAGCTACGGTTAACCAGAACAGTGATGGCCGCCACATAGCCTCCGCAATTTACCAGCATATTAAGTCACTTAAACGTTATTTATGAATGTAAGTTATTGTGTTTCCATAGAGA
Source organism: Apamea sordens (assembly GCA_945859715.1). Lineage (NCBI taxonomy): Eukaryota > Metazoa > Arthropoda > Insecta > Lepidoptera > Noctuidae > Apamea > Apamea sordens. Next base: position 9,654,491 of record OX244002.1, read on the forward strand.
GCTTTTTGACAACCTAATGTCAATCCCCGCTGCCATCATTTTCATGACAGTTGTCTGCGACAGTTATAATGGCGGCCACCGCCCCAGCCCATTCAGAAACCCAGGCTGTTTATTTTTTCAGATTAAAAAAAAATACTTTTCTTTGTTTCAGAAACCATGCAAGAAAACATGAAACTGGACATTCCCTCATCATGGTGTCCAACAATCGCGGAGTGACATGACACAAACACTTTCGGTGTTAAATGTAACTTAGATTATTTTCAGAGAACATAAATCTATCGTATAAAAGATAATCATTAAGTTGTCGTTACTCAATAAAATGAACACAGACAAGTTTGACTTTAAAAGTAATAAAAATCTACAGTGAAGTCGTAAAATGGAGAAGAAAAGATATTTTCTTAGTAAAAAGTTATTATGGTAAGTATTTTTGTTATATAATTAAATTTTATAAATGTTTTTAACACGCTTTTATTAACTTCACTTGTATGTAACTAACTAACAAACAATGTAATAAAATGTTAGAAGTCAATTTTAACCCACTTCTAATTTTATTGTCGTATCGTAATGTTTGTATGTATATGTAGTTCGGAAGACAAAACTATAACTTGGTATTTTGGAGCTGATCTGATATTGGAGCCAGGAGGTGCACAGTGGAACTCTTCAGTGGCTACTAATAAACCCCTCGAGTTTGGGCTATATGATTTTTTTGACAAATCCAATAGATTGGATAAGCGTGTTTTTTAGTTTTTTTGAAACTACGTATTTTTTAGCTAGAGCGTAATGTCTGGAAGTTAAACGCGTAATTGGTAGCTAAGAAATTTATGTAAAAAAAACTAAAGTCATGGCTACGTTTAAATGTGATCGGACATACGTGATGTAGATTAAAATATATAGATTGTAGTAGATAGTACCTGCTTTGGTCAGCCTCATTGATAAACCGATTAAATATCTGAATCTTTTATAGTCACCTAAGAGAGTCATTGTAAGATATTTACGGGAAGGTTATAAAAATGTTTCACTGACCTGAAATGCTGAAACCATAGACCAAACTCAATATCTAATAAATCTCTTTGAACGGTACGTTTACGAGCAAAGCAAACGTGTGTGGACCGCTGCCACCACACTATCTCATTTTCTTTTAGGGCTGTACCATTTTTCGGTAAGAGGCGATTTTTTGGATCGCAACGGTGAATCGTTGGTATTCAGCTGCATCCGGTTAGACTGGAAGCCGACCCCAACATAGTTGGGAAAAGGCTAGGCAGTTTTTGAACGGTGAATCGTTGAAATTCTTAGATCGTGAAGCGACTTTATTAAACAATTTTGGAAAGATCAATTCAATAACATTATTGAATCGATCTTTCAAAAATCGTTTAACAAAGTCGCAATAAATAATAATTTTAATATTTTATTAATTAATTTTATTATTATATTATTATACCTTTATGATAGAAAAATATTACTTAGGTAGTTATAATTATAGGTAAATGTGATTACAGGGGTAAATATGTAAAATCTATTGTTAATTTGTGAAGTGACATTTGAAATCACTACCTACTTATAACGATTTTCAAAAATATTGTGTAGAATCAAGTGACGTGCATCCCTATTAGTTTGATGGTTAACAGTAGACGTCCAAATCTCGTTAGTATACATTGAACTTTTCAAGGTACCTATTTCCGAGATATAGTAAATTATTTAATAATAAAGTTTATGATCTGTGAATATGTATAATAGTGTGCGGATGTTTTGACAAATAGCGCGTTTACAAGCAGCGTATTACAGGGTCATATTAAAAAATCGAGTGAAACTTCACAGACGTAATTGCCTAACACACTAACAGTAGTAATGCATTTCATTTTGACAGTACAACAACATTCATTGCGTTATTTACGTTGTTGAGCAGACACATTTTTAGAACAAATGAAGCAATGGATTAGCAATATCCTTTAAAATGATTCAGATTGCGATTGAAAGTTTGTTAAGCAAGCCCTCACTTTTGTAATAAAAAGAGACTTACTTAAACATAACCTTATTGTTAGTTCATATTTATTGTATTTGACACTTAAACAAAAGACATAAACGAACACTTTTCGTTCGTTACACCGCATTATGTAATAAAATAGTTTATGTTTAGGTCAGACGGGCAATTCTCGTAATTTTAAGAAAGTTCACAGTCTGATCTCAGTCTCAATCTGTCAAAAAATACTTCTAAATTCCCTACATTTTGACAAGTTTTTGACATTTGTTTGTCGCCGAGATGAGAATGCGACAAGATTTTGAACGTTTTATATTACGAGAATTGACCTTGTGGTGTCATAACCATCTAATGACACTATATTCCCAGGAATATTATTACCTACCTACGCCATAATTATAGTCCTGGTGTTTTTGCTAGCAAAATTCCTGGTGATCCCGACGTTCCCGTGATACCACATCACTAGACATAACTGTTGTATACGGTTCGAATGTGATCATTTGCGTCACGGTAGGCGTGCTGATTACACCAGATTACCTCCCAGCTAGTGACCTATAATGCGACATTAATGGGCTTTACATCCAAGCACAGCCTATGTGTGAAAAGTAGGAAGGTAGTCACCTACATGACACATCAAGTCTTGTCGGTAGACGAAGTAACGGACGAGGAGAGAAATAAAAGCACAGTTCCACTGTTTATTTATCCACTTAATTTAAAGTTAAGGCCTCCCGATTAAGGACTCTCCTGTCACTCGTTAAACCGTGTGAACTCAACACCACAATGTACCAACTAACATCCACAATGACCGCTGTAGAAACATTTGTCCACAATAAATATTTTCCTACGTGTTCAAACGGTAAACTTTTTATGATCACTACTTGAAAGTCCTTTGAGAGTAAAAGTAAATAGAAATTATACGGCCCATTCACTGCGAGGCGCACGCGCTACGTCAGGAGAAAAAAAATAAGGTCAAGAGCGAAGTCCCGTGATCTTAAAATTGTCCTTTACTTGTCGGGTCCTACCTATACGTTTGGAAACTGGTTCTGAGTGGGTTGGGACGCGTAGGGCTATCTCGTAATTCATCGCCTTCGTGAATAAATTACGGTGTAAGCTAATTTTGTGGCTTTTATTGACAGTGTGTCGACACTGGTCACTGTTTGACTGTTTGAGCCAAACATTTTAACAGAATTCTGAAAAGGTAGCCAACTACCGAATGGTTTATTTAATGACTTGTGTGCTGACAAAGTTTATGTTGACCTGGAAGTTTATCACGACTTTATAAGTCAAATAAAAATGACTTTGTAGAGCGACAAGTTATTTCACTACCGACGGTTTAGCCATTACGGACAATATCCCAGGGCGGAACCACACTGCATCTAACTGTTTATAGCAGTGTTGAATTGTGTCCATTTGTAACCTGCGCAGATGCAATTATTCTTAGATAACAGTTTCTTCTTGAACAAACTTCGTAAACTAAAGCACTTCGTTTTATAGCCTGAGTTATTATAGCCGCGGCAAGGATAGTGACCTGGAGCTATTTTTGTCTTTATACACGTAGTTGTGGCAATGACATAACAATTAGACATAAATCAATCTAAAGACGCTCCTAAAAGTGTCTGCGGCGTGTGCCGCTGTTTATTTCTATAAAGCAATATTACAACATGCTATTGAGTGTTTAGTGCTATTCCAGAAAATTCTCGTACTTATGTGGACTGAAATTGTTTATTTACATACGAATATTATCTAATTTAGATGCAGTTAAACTAAGCTTTAGTTCCTCAAAATGCTTGGGGAGCCAAATAAACATGCTCTCGACGAGATCGTGAAGACGTCCCTAACGACCTCATAATTCCTTGTAGGTTCTCTTGTTTATTTTCAAATGTGTTCATCACCTTATAAAGCGTTATTCTTTGCGCGTGCTTCCGCGCTCAATTGGCCGCAAGCTGCCGGCCGCCGCTAGCGGTTGCAGGCGTAAATCTAATTAGTGCTATTGACATGTTTATATTTATTCTACTAGAAAGCCATTAGTTAATGTTAATTATCATTGTTAATTTTGATTTGTATCTTTGTTTGAGTTGAGGCGACTTGCACATTTAATTGGTTGTGTTACGCATGTGCCAAGGAGGCGTGTATCAATCAAGTGGACTAATAACTCGCTACATTTATTTTGAATTATTTAAATTGTTGATTAGCGAATGTCCAACTTTTTGCTTTGAGGCAGGCCTTAGCAATAAATCAATTAAAATGAGAGGCATAAATTGTAGTGAAATAAAATTGTAATGTTTGTTATTTATGACCATAAACTTGCAAATAGTTTCGAGCCATTAAAATTTCGTCATACAGAGACACATCAAATACGAAATAATTTCTCATGTGGCAGTGGTAGACGAAGTGATTTTAACATAAAAATAACGGCGATCGGCACTTAATAAACCACTTAAGATGTTCATTAGGGCGTTTTACAGAGTCGTTTGATCGTTTTAATGTGGAGTGCGTTGCGGGTGCATTCGGGCGGTGCGTCTCGCTCCAGCCTCGGACTTCTAATGGAGTTGTCAGATTGCGCAACGCGGTGAGAACTGCGTGGGCGCAGACCGCACAGGGCTGTCCGCGAGCAGTCATCGGTGACCTGATGACTTACATTATTGAAGCACTTGTGCTCATATGGAAATGATGTGACTACGTTAAATTTGGTAACATGTTTACTTTACGCGAAGAAAGCGGTCACTACTTTTATTCAATTGTTTTCAAAATAATACCAATTTCAAATCCATGGTATACCGGGCCTTTAAATAAGGTTTAAAAAAATAATGTAGTTTAAATTTTCACATGAAGTTTGAAACAGTTTTCCGTGCCAACCCTACAAACAACAACCCAAATCAGGAAAGTAGTGATAAACAAAGTGTTTCCATGTCACTAACATCACCCACCAATTTACCCGTGTATGTTCATGATCATGCTTGCTTGTTAAACTTTAGACAATCACCTACGTAAGTGAATGTTGGCTCTTGTTACCCGTTTATCCGTGAGAGCGGTAAATCGTGTGAAGTATGGTTAGACTGACAAATTGTTGTAGGAAAGAGATGATTATTAACCTTTTGTTAGATCAGCTATTTTTCACTGCTTGTTAAATTGTCGTAGCATCACTAGCGAGCAATTTATGAGATTTTGCTCTTGGTTTTTGTGTCCTATTTTGTTTAAGGTCTTAGGGTCATGAATATGTATTGTTTACTTTCTTTTTCAGGGCATTCGTGATAGTTCAAATTGCAATGTTATCTTCAGCGACGAATTTGACGACAACAGAATCTACGCAGGTAATTTTTAGAACTTTCTTAAATTCTATGTGACAGATCGCGTCGTCAGTATACCCGAAGATGTAGATTTTGTAAAAGGTCACTGGTGGTGAATTTAAAGAAGGGTAATAGACAGCCGATAGATTTACAGAACTAAATTATCATGCAATTAGAAGAAAAATAAAAGAAGCCTGTTGATTCTAAAGAAAAAAAAGATAAACACTCTAAGCTCAATGTATAGCTGAAAGATGACGTATTTTCGCTGACATGTAAAAAAATGGAGGTGTTGATGATAAAACGTATGATGTATATTTCCAGGAGGTCGAAGTTGAAGTAGAACCTGTTGTGGAGGTGGAAGGTGAGGCTTACGCCTGGAGCGCGTGGGGCAGCTGGAGCGCCTGCTCCAGGAGTTGTGGCGGAGGCGTCTCCGTGCAGGAGAGGCAGTGCTTACCCAGGTAAAGACTAAGGTAGAACATGATGTAGATGTGACGGGAGTAAACACTCAGTGGAAAATCACATTGAGCTGGAAGGAGAGTGTTGTGCAAGGGAGACCCATGCTTACCCAGGTAGCAGTTTTGATGAAATATCTTATGAATTTTGTATATGGGCCTTGATCAGATGCTGGTGAGGTCAGCATATCACTTGTGTCAACTTGACCGCTTGATGATTTCATGACTGACGAATCATGACCTACTACTTGTTAGATTAAATAGTAACGTAGACATCAAACATGCAGTGTATGAGTGTATAATATTTGCGCTGACGAATCATGGTTGAGAGGGACTGTCCCTGGGGAGACATTTTTAAGATATTTAAGTTTAGCAGTAGGATTTGCTAGTCTAACGCAACTGACATATTACATTACACAGAAAGTTGCTTTTCTAATGAGGTGATATAAAAATATTGCTGGTGACATAAATAGACCATTGGGCTGAAAGCATGCATTCTGTTAATGGAGTACCTAATTCGTATCTGCTTAAGGGTTTTCTAAAACTGTAAACTAAAGTTTTTAAGTGTTAGAAAAACTATCAGCTTCATATATAAGTGCGAGATTTATGTTCATGTAAACAGTTTTATGAGTTTAGTAATCGCGTGATTTCTCTTTAACGAATTGCTGTAAAATAACAAATTGCCGAACAAGACAATGCCGACAGCGCCGATGCACGTTAATATCTCATCATGTTCTGCACACGAAAGCAAAAATTGTAAACACTAACATTTTACAAGCTTATTAAAGTAATTTGCTTCAAACCCTTTTACACCTTCAGACTTATCGGATCGGTCGGAAAACAAAACACGACGTCGTGTAGAATAAGCAAGCTCCACTTCTAAACCACTAAAATGTCAGCATCCATATTAATAATTGCCACACTATCAAATAGGCGTATGATTTACTAGTCAACCGGTACAAAAATTCTAATCAACTAGAAGATATTCGACTGTTTAATTAAGATTGTTTCGGCCACGACTTCGGTGGCATTCGGCTGTCTTCGGTGATTAGATCTGGCTCATTTGCGTTTATCAAACCGTTGACATATGCAATTTAGTAATCTGACGGCGTTTGAACCTCAATCAGTTCGGTGCCCGCAATTATTTTATTAGCTTTGATGTTGGTGGTCTTTCTGTGACATGATAATCCAACTTATATTATTTATGTAGCTATGTTATGAAGTTTGTGAATCAATCACGCAGATCATGCTGTAAGGGTGGAATTTGGTACAAGTCTTTCTTGAATTTTCAAATAGAGAGCTGAAATGTACCGATGTAATGAGCTGGGCTACTATAGGACTAGCTCATTCTAATATGCTGTGACAGATTCCGGCCAGGATTAATTTCACATTAATTCTTAAGTTACTGTTACTCCGTCCGTGACCATAATGCAACTGTTATTTACAGATCACTGAGTGGCTTAATTGCATTTATATTTCCCTTCTCTTTGTCCTCATCCTCATTCAAATTATAAATTAATTTGTCATTCTATTATTCGAAAGCACGCTCTCAACCACTCTTAAGTTGAGAGCCACATTAAATATTCGCCAAGTGTAAAAGCTTCTAACGTGTGCGCAAGTTAAAGGTTAAACATGCCCTCGCGACCCGGCTCGTACGGTTTTTATCGACTAAATTAAGGTAATGGAAACCCCGTAGCGTGGCTTGTAACAAGCTGTTATTGTAGTGGGAGCATTGATTGCTTGCACTCGGCCGCTTGATTGACACGCATCAGCTCCGATACAGCCCGTAATGAGCTCGCGTTTACCGTCCATTTTATAAAGAAGACAAACTTCATTTTTGTCTACATATTTGTAGTTGCAGCACTAATGAGGGATTGCTTTTTTAACATGTGGTAATTGACGTCAGAACGTCAGTTGAATGTGGTGTTTGGCACGGGGGCCGCTTCCCATGCCTGTGTGCGGATGACTCTAGTGTGGTCACGGGTCAGTGTGACGGTCTGACGGGGCTAGAATGTGTTTGCGTGAGATTTATGTTCAGACGTCCGAGATTTGAACCTAAATTGCCCTTAAATTGAATATCAAAGGCTCTGCTAAACAACAATTAAAAACTTCTCGAAAACCAGCATTCCAGCCATCAGTCAAATGATAATTAATAATCCAGATAGATTATTAGAACCGTTACTGGTAATCAGGTCAGGTTATTTACGTACAAATGAATGCTTGAACCGAGATAATTGTAACGAGTCGAGGATCCAGGATTAATACGGCCAGATACGAGTCCTGTTAGATAGATAAGTAGGTAATCAAAATACCGTCACTCTTAATTAGTGGGTGCCGCCAGCGGCGCCGAGCTTTAACGGTCTCGAACGAGACTAGATTAAATACATACCTATACACATCTATGCTTTAGTACCTACCCAGCGAAACATATTATTATGAAAAGGAAAAATAAAATACAAGTGCTTATTTGAGTAAGTAGAAAAGCTGAGGAAAAGCAATTTGCCAAACGAAAATGACGACGGTTCACTAATGATTAATTTTTTTTTGCTCCGGGCAAAACCCATTTACTATTTACGCTATAGTTCCAGTTTTAGTTCCAGGATCTAGATCTCAATAGAGGTTAATGAGTTACTGAATATTATTTAGGTAATGAATACCTAAGTAGACGGAACCTAAGACAGTTAATGATTATCTGGATCACGAAACAACCTCATAGCGATTCCAAGCTTAATATAAGGACATATAATGATACAATTAATCAAATTAATTTCTCAATATTCCGTAAATACATAAAGCTGTTGGAATAAGTTATAAATTCCTTCATTATGGACACGCACAGACAGACGGTCGATAGTATCCTGCTGATAGAGCGTCGAGGAACATGCTCGACAAATTAGGATGGACGTCGTTTGTCATGGGACACTCGCGCACCGTCGCGTACGCATTTCATTTGGACGGCAATAAGACCGCTCATGAAATATTGCCCCCTATCTGTAGCGTTGAGAAATTTTAGTTCGTTTATATACATATCAAGATGGGTCCACATCTGTTAGTTATTATCGAATATTTTTGAGCATCCTCGATTTAATTGCATTGCACTTTACTTTACAAAAAAATAAAGTTAAGCAAGGAAGGACAGTGGTGAGTGAGACAGTGTTAGAGCAGTTGTGTCGACCTCGACTTACCAGTACAGGTCGTGAGTTCGAACCCAGGCAGGCACTTTACTTTGTGTATTTAATTTCATCACCACTGCTCTCAAAACAGTGAAGAAAAACATTGTGAGGAGACGTGGTTCATTACGGCCCACTCAATCTCACAGAGAGGGGGCCTCTGTCCCAGTAGTGGGGACATTAGGCTGATTATGCTAAGGAAGGACAGTGTCATTATAATGCAACGGGAATTAGTTTCCTCTTAATACCTTGCCTACAATATTAAATGATAAAATGTAATCACATAATTTGCAACATAAAGTTGTAGGTTAGTTCCTTAATGGTCGCTTTTCATTCACTTCTCTTACAAAGTAGTATTCAGGTCTCATCTTTTAAATGGCGCCGAGAAACCTAGTGATGTCGTACTTATCTTTTTAAGGACCTATAGATAAATGTTACTACGGGCGGAACTAATCTTTCTCTTCGTGTACATGAATATTCAAATTCGTGGATGAGTTTACATTAAATTAATGCTCTAGTCCTTTTATAAGGTGAGGAACATTTGTAAAGTCTGACTACTAATATGTCGAACGATTTGGTCGGCGATACATCACAACTTTTTATTTTTACTACCACTAAATTAGATTAACGTGTTTAGAACTATTTGTTAGCGGCTCCGTTGATTTCATTAAAGGAGCTTTTGTGTTGACGCCGCTCTAATGTTTTGTTCTGTTTTCTGTTTGAAATATTAACGTAATTATAACGTTAGATTTATCACTTTTAATTAATATTGACATATTCGAGTTTGATTTATTGTTCTAGTAGAAAATTAGACTGAAAGAGAAATCGTGCTTATAAAATTTAGGATTAGTTACTTAATGTGTATTGTTAACGACAAGCACCATTATTTTATCTGAAATCTCTTCGTCGACTATGACATACTTAGTATTCGCAGAAAAGTGTTAAAAGCAATTTTTAATTAATTACAAATCGTCAGCGTATGCGACGATTCATTATAGATTTGTTACTTTTATCTAAAATCGCTTTTTCGATTATGATATACCTACTTACTATATATACACTCGAGAGCAATGAATCCGGGTCACTTAAAGAATGTTAAAAATCTCGGAAACTAAAAATGATAGGTTAATGCAATAAATTGTATTTAATAGACAATGTAATACTCCTTAAATGAAAGTAAAAAAAATATGAGTCACCATACATTTTATTAACACAAAATTACATAAAGAAAAAAACTGCTGATCTCTCCTCAAAACAAAAATAGGAAACATGAAATTTTTGAACTTTATTACGATTTTCTTGAATTTTAATACTTCGTATTGCCTCCTCGTGCTTCCATTACTGCGTTTACGCGGTTTGGCATGCTGCACACCAAGTTCCTTATACGATTTTGGGGAATATTCTCCCATTCCTCTGTGAGAGCAATTTTGAGCTCACGAAGCGTGATTTGGGGAGGGTTTCGTTGTTTTACGCATTTGCCTAGCTCGTCCCAAGCATGCTCGATCGGGTTGATATCCGGGCTGCGCGCTGGCCACTCCATACGAGTAATGTTCATCTCTTGAAGGTAGTCATTCACAATCCTACCTGTATGAGGTCGGGCATTGTCATGTATAAATATAGCATCCTCACCTAAATTGACCATAAATGGACCAACGTGATCATTGAGGATTTCTTCCACATATCTTACGCTAGTTAAAGAGCCGTTTTCTATGATCACCAGCTCTGTGCGACTTTCAGAAGAAATTCCGGCCCACACAAGTACAGACCCACCACCGTAGGCTACTTTTTCTTCGATGCATGCTTGCTTGAATCTTTCCCCTGGTCTTCGATACACTCTGTGTCTTCCATCGTGCTTGTAGAGCATAAATTTTGATTCGTCGGAGAACATAACTTTTGACCAATCTTCAATACTCCAATTTACGTGGCTCTGGGCATATCTTAGTCTTGAAATACGATGCCCACGCTCCAGTTTAGGGCCGTTTGCAGGTCTAAGGGGTTTTAAGTTAGATTCAGCAAGCCGACGTCTTACTGTCCATGCACTTGGGTTACTTCCTCCGAGGCGACGAAACTTATTTGTGAGTTCAGTTCCTGTGAGAAAGCGATTTCGAAGCATGGTGTTCACCAAGTATCGGTCTTCTCGTGCTGTGGTACACCTGGTTCTGCCCGTTCCTGGTCTGCGTAGGTTAGAACCAGTTTCTTCGTAACGTCGGAGAACTCTTTGTACTGTTGACAGCAACACACCGACAGTCCTGGCTGTATCGCGCTGACTCCGGCCGGTTTCCAGCATTGTAAGTATTCTGGTGCATTCTTCAGGCGTAAGCGACATAATTTCAGCTTGAATAATGAATATAGAGCACTATCAACATGGTTTATGTACCCACATAAATGACAGATTACAAACAAAAGCAAAACCAAATGCTGTAATTTCGTAGTTCCATCTTCGAAAGTGGCCCTTTTTCAAATTTGATTTTTTTATGATATAACTTTACAATAACTAAGAAGTTTTAATACCTTCATTTAAGGAGTATTACATTGTCTATTAAATACAATTTATTGCATTAACCTAGCATTTTTAGTTTCCGAGATTTTTAGGATTCTTCAAGTGACCCGGATTCATTGCTCTCGAGTGTATTATGGTATAGTTTTCGCAGAAAAGTGTTAAGAAGTTTTAATTACAAACCGACAGCTAATACGACGATTCATTGTAGATATGTTACTGAAATCACTCAGTAGGTTCCCCAGTAAAAATTACTTCACCAACAAAGCATTAGTTCTTCTTACCTAGACAAACCCTGTCAACAGCAAGAACTGGTCAACTTTTTTATTTATAAGATATTGAATCTACATGTCGTTGTTACAGAAACATTCCGCCATTAGACAACACCAGCATCCCTCCACCGGTGATCACAGTTCGAGTGACGAGACAAACGCACGAGCCGAACTGCCAGGGCGTCGACAAGAGATACCACGAGTGTAATGATATCGTAAGAAATACTTGATATACTGCTTTAATAGCTGAAGAACATAAACCTTTTATAAAATTCAGTGTATTGAATGAACGTACAAAGCAAAACAATGATGCTAAAAAGGTTGAGTAAACCCTTGAAGAACTATTTGAGAATAGGTCCAATCGTGGTAGAATATACTTCGACCTAGGGTGCGGTTGATGTTAATTTAAGTAGGAACTCATGCACTCCAGCATATAGTTCAGAAATTGATATGAGTGTAGAGTAGGAATGAAAAGAACTAAACAATATATGAGACTGTACTTCAATGTGTAAGGAGCTCCGGTGCAGCATTCCTACAACATCGAACCAGTTATCAAATATCATGTCAAGTGATTTAGTTGGCAGTTGTCTTATTGATCAACCAATGGCATAGTTGGCATGAGATTTGACAACAGATTTATCATAAATATTTAATTAAAGTTTCAGAACCCAAAGAAGCATTTGATTCTGAAGTATCGTCAATTTCAATACTAGGGCTGATTGATAAGTTTCCGAAACGACGAACTTAAAAAAAAGATACGCAAGAAAAAAATATTACATTATATTCTAGCATCTTTTCGAAAATAGAACACCAAATTTGAATTTAATCGAACGGATGGAATTTGTATGAGAGGACCTAGAACTTTCTCTGTCGTGAATTTTCATAACAATGGAAAGAAACGAAATTCGTGCGGTGATAATGTTTTACGTTTTAAAAGAGAAAACAGCAACCCAGATTAAAGTCAAGCTAGACAGTGTTTTAGGTAATGCTGCTCCTGCATTGAGTACAATTCACACCTGGGTAACTGATTTTAAACGTGGAAGACAGAGCTGCGAAGACTTCCCCAGGTCTGGCCGTCCAAATGAAGTCACGAATCCGGACATGATCAAAAAAATTCATAAAATTATACTGAACGATCGGCGCTTAAAGTTGCGAGAGATAGCAGAGATGGTGAACATTTCATCTAAACGCGTTTTTATTATTTTACACCAACATTTGGAAATGAAAAAGCTTTGCGCGCGATGGGTGCCGCGTTTGCTCACTGTCGACCAAAAGCAACGTCGTGTGGACGATTCATCGGAATGTTTGGCGCTGTTTAAGCGAGATTCTAACGAGTTTTTGCAGCGTTATGTTACAGTAGATGAAACCTGGATACATCATTATACTCCTGAAACAAAAAAACAATCTAAGCAGTGGACTGAGAGCGGAAAACCTGCGCCGAAGAAAGTAAAAACGGTTTTGTCGGCCGGAAATGTGATGGAGACTATTTCTTGGGATGCACGAGGGATTATTTTAGTGGATTATCTGCAAAAAGGAAAAACAATAAATGGAGAGCACTATGCAAGCTTGCTGCAAAAATTAAGTGACGAAATCCGAAAGAAACGACCTCATTTGGCCAATAAAAAAATTTTGTTCCACCATGACAACGCGCCTGTACACACGTCAATGGTTGCAGTCGCCAAACTCCATGAGTTGCGGTTCGAATTGCTACCGCATCCACCCTATTCCCCAGATCTGGCCTCGTGCAACTTCCACTTATTCCCAAACCTGAAGAAATGGTTAGGTGGCCAGAGATTTTCATCAAATGATGAAGTCATTGTTGCCGTAGACGAGTATTTTGAGGGGTTGGAGAAAACATTTTTTCAAACTGGTGTATCGGCATTGGAGAAGCGATGGACTAAATGCATTGAGGTAGAAGGAAACTACGTTGAGAAATAAATTTATTTTAAACTAGCTTTTGCCCGCGACTTCGTTCGCGTGGAATAGTGACTTCCGGCAGATTTTTGGTTTTACCCAAATAGTTCTTACTATTTATTTACATTTTTCCGATGAATTTTCAGTACTGAATTGATGCCGACTCTTGACCAATAGATGGCGCTGTATGTCCGGAATTAATTTTATTTTTTATTTTATTTTTTGTAATAAAAACTACCCTATGTCCATTCTCAAGTTCCAAACTATGTCTGTACCAAATTTCACACAAATCGGTTCAGTAGTTTAGGCGTGAAGCAAAGACAGACAGACAGACAGACAGAGTTACTTTCGCATTTATAATATTAGTTTGGATAGATTTTTAAAGTTTTTCTTTGTCGTTTCGGAAACTTATCAATCAGCCCTCGTATATTATTTTTCAAGAGCCATTCTTTTTTTTTTACTTACCATCTTTCGCGAAGCTGAAACAGCTATTGTCACGATTATATTTAAACATGTAATAGGCGTAACAATATTTAATTTTCTCTGGTTCTTCTAGTGCCCCCTGAAAGTCGTAAACGCCCACGAGGGGACGTTATCACCCACGTTGAGAAAATATGTCTAAATCTTCTCGAGTTATGGGAGTCTTAGTCAAAGTTTATTTTACTCTCTAATGCTTTTTTTCGCTTTAATGTTACCCGCACTAGACAAGCGTGGTGGGTTAACTGTATAAACCCCTTCCCAATGTTCTTCTAATTGCTTTTTCTGCAATTAAAGGCAATATGCTTTTACAGTAATCGCAGCATACAGCCGACCCAGAACCATTGTTTACATAGCTTTTAATTGATTCTCCACTAATGAACATGTTCCTTTCAAGTAAAGCTTTTCTATTCACATTTCTCACGTATTCGTCAATAAAATATGAGTAATGACCCTCGATCATTTGTTCGACTGCTTTGCACTAATAAAGGATTTTATTACTGAAGCACTTAATACAGGCACATTAGTACTGAATACTAATTTACGAGCAAGTCTATCGTAAAAGTTTCCTTGATTAGCATTGTTCTATTCAATTTGTTTTGTCACGGACGGCGTAAATGTTGATTTTACAGTGTTTGCTCGGTTTGATGTCTTGACACTGGCCAAGTTGTTTGTCAAAGGTCGAGGGTCAGAGGTGGTGAAGGAGTATGATGATTTGATAGTTCGGTTGATGGATGAGTCATTTTGCAAATTGCTATTGTAGGTAGTTGTGCAGGGATATTGCAATATCAAAAGCATCATTGTTATTATTTTGTTTTTTTTTTATATTGATTAACACACTGTATCGTCCTATCGAAAAATTCTCGCCATTGAAGCTATCCCTATTCAGCCCCATTGCCACAATATTGGTACGAATATTTTTATAGTTTCTATAATGGTTTGGTATAATGCTTTGGGGACGATAAATGACTATACATAAAGCGATAAAGTACTGCTAGAAATGGTTGGTAAAATGCAGTTACCGGGGCATCGATCACTAGCTTTTTTTACATTTAAATCAAGTAGCAAGTAGGTATAGGTATATAGGGTGGCAGGGACATCGACGCGCAAACTGTAACCATAGATTCAGCACATAAGTTTAGACCCCATAGCTTCGAAATTTTTCGTCGTTTTAAAAAAAAAAATGTTCTGTTTAGTTCAAATGAAATGTTCTGGCATACTAAAGTGCAATACCTACGCGGTCAAAATGTATGGAACAGCAAAATTTTAATAATACACGGTGGCAGTAGGGACATCGACGCGCAAACTGTAAAGTTTGAGCGTCGATGTCCCCCTGTCACCCTGTATAGTTTTAATTGAGATTGTTCATTAGCCACAACAACCAATTTCTGTCATGCGACTAGGAAGTTATGTAGGTACTTATAGGGCAATAGGGACAAACACGCAAGGGAATAATTTCTAAGGGTAGTCACGATTATCGAAATTGACGAGGAGGCGACTATTCAGACGCTCAGGGTAACCTCTGTTCTTGACTTGAATGATGATAAGAGCCTCGTTATCATTTGTCTTTTCTACCCCTTTTATTTTATTTTCTTTGTGTGGCTTTAACTTTTCAGGGACACCGGAATAAGATTCGATGTTGGGGACTCAGTATTGTTATTTATTTTACGACAGCTGTATTTCTAGTTAATGGAGTACAAAATAGGGTGCTGGGAACGACACAAAGACACACTGGCGAAAAGTTTATTTAGACTCAGCCTATAGAATACTCGATGACACCCACAAGACTAGGGAGGTTTTGAGGGTGAGAGTAAAAGGTGGCTGACTATATTTTGGGGAAGGCCTTCACAATTTTTTTTTTTTCGCACAAATAAGGTGGATTACCGCCCACTTTCTCTCACAGGGAGAAGGCATGTGTCCCCAGCAGTGGGAACATTATAGGATGATTATGTATGTAGGTATGGTAATTCAATAAGTATAAGTTTGACCATAAAAATGTTGTTGTATACCAAATGCGTTGCATCACGTTGGCTGTTGTTTGTTGTCATGTTGCATGTTCGATTAGGTACATAATGACCTACGTATGTTACATAATTTATATACAGTTGTCCGTATAAACTAAGTGATTTACTGCTTTATTAATAAACGTTGCTTAAAGTTAAGTTATGATTAAGCGTCTGTTTAACCTTTCATTGTTGACGTTTGAATTTTTATTTTTTCATTCACTTTATTTGTATTCACTTTATGGGGAAGACACTTGTTTCACGTGTTCTTTATAAGATTCAGCACTTGCACTACAGTTTGAGTTTGACGTTTGAATGTTAGACGTTTGAATGTCTCTTAACTTTAAGCAACATTTATAAGTAAGAGACATTATGAATTGTATTTTGTTGCAGCCCTGTCCCCGTGGAGCCAAGAGTAGCAGAGCTGCGCAGTGTGCGGCGTTTGACAGAAGACCGTTCCGAGGAAGATTCTACACCTGGGTCCCTTATATCGATGGTTGGTAGCATTGATATTGTGTCAATAATCTTTTTATACAAGGACAAATTCAAGGGTGATGGCTATCGATATCTTATGATGATAAATTACGAGGTCAATGACCGCTGGTAGTGTAGTTACCTACTTGAAATTATTTATGTAGTTTAAGAAACTTAGACTTTATTAATATGAGTCTGAAATCGCCAATTCGCCTTGAGCAATCGTATGCGTTCTCTGTAAGAAGAAGGCTCACATTTGCTCAAGGCACACTTCTCTGTCTTCCTTTACCCTGAAGTGGGACAGTAATAAGCTGGTAGGTTAGGGAATCAAATTTCGACTGCCTCGTTGGTCGCAAGCGCCACTGCTGAATGTAAGGTCCTGGGGGTCTACTCCGAAGTAGTAGTTTCCTGCTACGAATCACTCCTACACTCTTTCGAATATTGACTATGTTCCCGAACCAACTGAGGCGATTAGAACGTTTTTCGCATTTTTCAATAATATTCGGTTCGGCCATGTGTCGGTCCGATCCGAACATTCGCACTTTGCACTTCGGAGTAGGCCCCCTGGGTTCGATTCCCAGGTCGGACAAAGTGTTATTGGGTTTTTTCATCTGGAATTTCTCAGAAGCAGCCCTGAGTCTAGATTTCTGCCTGGTTGACGGCAATAGGCTCGCCCCTTATTACATGGAACTTAAACATGAACTTAAACATAACTGGCGAAATGTGGGTGTACTTTAGGTATACCTCTGCTAACCCTTCGAGGAATACAGACGACGGTTGAAAGGCCAATTGGTCTAAGCGACATTTTTTGAAAAAAAAATTAGAACCTGACTCAAACGACGGAGAAAGGTTTGCTGATTCCGAATATGTATATAACTCATTATTGTAAAAAAATGTCGCTTAGACCAATTAGCCTTTCAACCGTCGAGAGATGTGTACCTAATGTTATGTTTAGGAAATAATGTTTTGTTGCTTTTATCATCGTCATCGTCTAATCGTGAGGAAATCACAGCCGATTGGATGTTGACTGTCGTCGAGCGGTGATCAATACTTACTGTATTGATAACCTATGTATGTTGGTTCCTACATTGTCTACCTACATGTTATGAATCTATAGTCAGTACCATTCAGAATAGCAAATGATGAAAATATGAAATTATGTATACACACGCATAAAGTACGTCGTTCGCACCTTATGAATGTAAACACAATAATCGTTGGAATTTACAGAAGGATTTATACATAGGTACATAGTCTCCTAATTTTTAGCAAGTAGGTAGATTGAGGACACTCAACCTTGTTAATACTGAATTTCGACACGGTCCCAATTTCTAAAAACAATGGTTCGACTACTCATTGCTTCGACAAAACATATTATATTCGACTAGCATTAGTCCGATAGAACATCCTTCGACAACACACACCTTCTAAAAACACTACTTCGACAGAACCTTTCTTCGATATGCACTTGTTCGGCGAATCTCTATTTCGACGAAACATACAAAAAAATTATGAATTCAATCCAGATACTGCGAAATAGTAATCATGCATAGTCTAAGTAGGTAACGGTCCTATGGGAATGGCTAACGAGAAACATGAATACTATAAAGTCATGTAAAATACGTAGAGCTTAAAGTTCGAGCTAGGTATGTAGAACGTCCTTATACCTAACCGCGTCATCATCATTAGTATCATTCTACAGCCTTTTCCGTCCTACTGCAGGGTATCAGAAGTCCATTTCCCGTAATTTGGAATAATTAAAATCTAGTCGGATTCTCGTCGCAGCAAAGCGTCTCAGCGAAAATGAATGTCAAAAACTTGTCAAAAGTGTAGGTAAATTACTTAAAAGCATTTTTGGCAGATTGAGACAGATTAGCATGGGAATGCTCTTACAGTCCTTTAACAGTTATCTTACCTCTGACAGCGGCAACCCAACCTCAACATTATTATAACGAGAATAAAGATCATTGTGATTTTGACAGAATTGTCAGTAGCAGCAACCCAACCACCAACCACCAACAAGGAGTATAAAACCCACTGTAATTTTTACAGTAAGTAATTTGCATATTTGTATTATTCTTTTTTTTTTAACCGACGAAAAAATGGTGGACATTCTCATTACATCTGATTTTGAAATAAGAAGTAAAATAACGAATGGACTGTAAAATACGGGAATAGACTCAGTTCGTCTCCTGTCTTTAACCTCCCCTTTCTTGTTTTTGTTTACGCCTTATTAAACCAGCATCGGTTTTAATCAGTAACGGATTCTTTACACCAATGCAGAGAGAGAAGTTGGACGGCATGATGCCAGCACCACAGCCGATTACTCGTTCTGTCTGTGCCACAGACTATTAACTAAAAGCGCTGACAAAGCCGTAAAGAGGGTAGTCCCACTGATTGTATTTTGACTGCAAGCCAAATTCTATAAAGAGTTGTTAGAATTCAGTTAGCATAAAGTAGGATTGGCCACTAGGCTACCGTACTGTGTGCTTGAAAGAATAGCCGTTCGATAACTTTGCAATTTTTACGATTGCGTGTAAACAAAGCAAATTATGAATCTGCCCTGATATATATTTTCTTTTCAATTCCTTGATTTTTTCTTTATTCTTATTACATTCTGTTTTACTTTGGTAAAAAAAGAGAATTTTTGTCCCAGTTTTCCCTATTGGTGGCCATCGGGAGTAATCTATTTTGTTGCGGATTTCAAGGCAGTGTTGTTAATGAGTTTTCCTACGAAACGAGTTACGAGTATTACAGTTTTCATTAGTATTCAGTGAAATATATATAGCAGGTTATTAAGGCTTTCTTTATACAAATGTTGTGGAAATAATAAAAAAAACTTGAGAGGTGTCAAGGGACACCCGGATGGAACGAAGTTCAAAGAGAGAGAGAGAGAGACAGACAGAGAAACACGCGCACGCCCGCACGGATTACAACTATAGCAAAAAGTGTCGTTCCAACTTTTGGTCTTAATTTTTTCCGTCTAGCCCCCTTTCGCAACGCGCGATAAGGAACTTCGTTCCAATATTACTCGTTTACAAGTATACACAGCATAATCAGCCTATAATGTTCCCACTGTTGGGATACAGGCCTCCTCACTGTGAGAGGGAGTTGGCTGTAATCTATCATGCGGGCCCAGTGTGTGTTGGTAGATGTCACAGGTCTTCGAATTTTTTTTACGAGTATGCTAAAGCGATAATGAAATATTTGAACTTGAAATAAAACCTTTTCATTGTCAAAATATTGTATCTGTTTTTTCCTTAATCTTCTACAATGAAAGGAAGAAAATAAATCCTTTCAATCTATTGGTCCATATCTTATGTCGCCATACTTTAAAATCCGGTCTGAAAAAACAAGAAACAACAATTTGCAAGAACAATACAGTCGTGACAAAAAAGACAACACACTAATTGTGTGTGGACAGCTAATCTAAGTTATTACATCGCTTGTCTGCGCATTTGATACGCTTGTTCTGTCAATTTGCGCGCCAATAATCTGTCAGAATTGCTACATGTTTTATGTATCGGCGATAAAATTGAATTGTCGACGACTCCTAATAAATTCCGACGCCTCTTTCCTAATGTATATGTCCTGTAAATGACAATAAGCACTTTAGGTCTGTATCATTAGTTGACTGTTTGTCTGACGCTGTAATTATCGTATCCTACATTGTAAATGATATCTCGTTTGTTTCTAACGAGTTTCTCAATATCTTTATATTTTGTGAAACAGGAGAGCGGTAATTGTAGGCATAACCTATTGGTGTCAGTGTTATGATCGTTGTGTTGTTCCGAAACTTGTGTTGTGTTCATTAGTGTTGGGTTTGGTTCATATTTTAACCGTCATCATACTTACTAGGGACAGGATACTCAGCCTTTCCACTTTTTTCCATTAGTATGAAGACCTACATAGGATTGAAAGCAAACTTCAGAAAGTCATTATTTCCCCTAGCAATTTAATCTTTTTTAAGTTCTGTGCCGCAGAAAATATACTGCAGGTAAGAGTGGAAAACTAGTGATAAAAAAAATATCTGTGCACACCAGCAACCGACAGCAATTCGACGACACGGTTGGCGCAGTGGCTGACCGATCAACTGCTGCGCTGTGTGTCGTGTATGTGAGTTTAATTGTTTGTGAACGCACCCATCGAGTAATTCCTAATGGGGGGCGCTTAAAAAAAAAAACTTCTATGCAGTTATGCAATAATAAATATGGTTTATCCAGGAAATGCACCATGTACGTTGAACTGCCGGCCTCTGGGGCAGCAATTCTACGCATCACTATCGCTAGTCGCTGACGGAACACCCTGCACCCGTCAAGGCTTTCGCGCGATATGTGTTCAGGGGACTTGCAAGGTAAGTTATCATATTTTAAAGCTATGTAAGAACTGCGGGTAGTTCCGTAACACACTATCAGTAGCAATGGCTTTCATTTTGAAAGTTCAACAACATTCATTGCGTTATTTACGTTGTTAAGCAGACAAATTTTTCGAACATATGAAGAAATGGATTAGCAACATCCTTCAAATTCTTTCAGATTGTGGTTGATCGCGTGTTACCCAATTAGGGTGCCGATGATGGTATCGGTCGGCACATTCAGTTCTAATTTAATGGTTTCAATAAAGGTAATTCTTCTTTGAGTGACTCCAGGATGCAGAGCTCTCTCTGGAACTAAGTAGTTAAGTAGATATACTGCCTGTTTTAGTCAGTCAGAGTCACCGGCTTCTAACTAAAAAATTTAAAGCCTATTGCAGTGGGTTGTCGATTCTATACTATTCGGTCAGTGGTTAATTACCTATATAGTCGAGATTATTACATTAATTAGTTTTAATAATCTATCGTGTGTTTTGGTAAATTCGATACTTAAATGTAGTCGAACGTTGCGAAACTATGTCTTTTCAATTCATGTCTAAATCTACATTCTTAGCCAATCTTTGCTGATCAAGTTTTACGTTTCGTAGTTAAAGGATAACTTTTATTTTCTAAATATAGGTTCCTTTTAAGACTTATAGTTGTCACATTATGAATGCAAATTGTCGGAACAATTTTATAATAACTATTCGTAGGCAGACCACGTTTCAGCAAAATGTCTACTTAGATCGGCGGAGACATGAGTGCAAAGCTTGCAATTATCAGATTTTCTCATAGTGTCGCCTTAGAAAATACTTCCTTTCCAACTCCTTTAAAGGCTTTCATCTTACAAGGAGATTATAATAATAATAATAATAATTTATTTATTCAAGTAACAAAGACTCATTGTGTTAGTAAACTTAAGAACTATGTTAGTTAATTGTATTACAAAATTATTTCATCCCATGGGAGATGACACTGCAGTGATTGATGTACATGCAATCGAGCCTGCTAGCGATCATTTTAAGGATATTGTTGGAGCTGGCCCGTACTCTGCGCACCAGAGATGCACATCTAATTCGCATCGTTGCGTAAAAGCAATTTATATGTGCGTCCGCGAACATTCCCGATGCGCTACAAAAACGGGGCAGCCCCACCAACACCCTGAAAGTGTTGTTGTACTGGATACGAAGGGCGTTGTACGACCGTTGGGTATATCTAGCCCACAGGCTGCACGTGTAAAACGTTGTACAATAAGCTCGAAACAGAGTATTCTTGACTTTGAATGAGCAGCGTGCAAACCTGCGAGCCAGCATGTTCGCCCTTACCGACAACGCCCTCCGCTCCCGCTCAATATCAAGTTCATCATTGAGGTCAGGGGTCAATATATGACCCAGATACTTGAACTTAAATACTCTTTGTAGTGGAGTCCCATTGAGTAATACAGGTGGTACATACCCCGGACTACCCCCAGCCTCAAAGACCATCATCTCCGATTTCTTGGAGTTGTACATCAAACCATGTGCTTTGGCATACTCCTCACATTTGGCGACCAATTTTCTGAGACCACAGATTGACGCGCTCAGTAGCACCATATCGTCTGCATAGCTAATATTATTAACACAGATACCATCTACATAGCAACCCACTCTGGTGCTACTGAGCTCGCCAATCAGCCCATTCACATACAAGTTGAAAAGCGTGGGTGAGCTCAACCCTCCCTGCCTCACCCCGCATTCCAACCTGTATGGTCCGGAAAGGTTCCAGCCCATCGTACACTATTGATCTGATTGCTATACCAATATTTAAAGATGTTTATCAGCTCCATTGGCAACTTATCCTCCTCCATTTTTCTCCACAGTACGTCATAAGCAACCAGATCAAAAGCCTTGGATAAGTCGAGGAAGCTAGCATAAATCGGCGTCGCACGCTGCGTGTAGTATGTGACAGTATGCTTAAGACACAACACTGCAGTTTCCGTAGATAAACCACGTCGAAACCCGAACTGGTTGTCATGAACATTGACAGTTTTATTTAGTTGTGTATTAAGCAGACTGTCAAACACTTTTGATATTATAGTAGCTAGTGAGATGGGCCTATAGTTGCTGCGGTCTGCGACGTCGCCAGTCTTATTTTTCACAATGGGCACTACTACTGTTTGCATCATCTCACTAGGCAAGCAACTATGGCTCATACAAAAGCTATAAAGCATTCTAAGAACTCTAGCCAAGTGTGGCATAACGCAGATGCTCAATACTGAGCCCGTCATGACCAAGGGATTTACCTCTAGACATAAATTTTATAGTTTGAGTAACCTCCTTTGATTTGATTATGGGTGATTCGAAATTGGTGGCTCACAGCATACTCCTCACTCGATTTTAGTGGTATCTAAATCACGGTCACGAGTCTTTTATTAGGAATCCCAATATTTTCTTTCGTCTATTAGTAAGTATTGTAGGGAGCAAGACGGACGCGCCTGTTTAGGCACAAATAGTTACGGCTTGATATAATAACAAGCCTGTTGGCCATGAAATCTTTTACTATCCAAATACCTAACTGCTTGTTAAAATTCCTTTGGTTTAGCTATTCTTTGAAGTTTTGTATCGGTCTAGCGGTCACGGGCAAACTATGATTAGTTCCTATATTTAGTATTTGACGTCATACAGAACAGTGTACAGCTTGTTTTGTTCCGCTCAGTTTGTCAATCCCATTCGGATATGAACATGGTATTGTAAGGTGCATTCAATGCATTGTAAGGAGCTGTGACGTAATCGTTAGGCTACATAGAAACGCCAATTTTGCAGACTATGTAGCATTGAAGCAACATTTGTGTCCGACACACATAGGTGGAATTATTTGAGCGCGCAATAAAGTTGGATGAATTGTCTATTGGGTATTGAGCGAGCTGGTGCCGTCTGCTCCAGTGCTCTATAAACCACTCAATCGTTGCAACACTGTGGCACAAGGACGCCGTAATCGTAAATTATTTAGTGTATTGTTTATTACGTGCTAATGTTTCGTGTGGCGGTTGTTCGTTGTGGCTGTTTGTGTATGGTACTTTGCCCTCCTGTTGTTGTCCAGCTGACACGGTTATGTCATTGTAACTAGCCTTTAGTGTACAGCTACGGTTTCTTAGAAGAGCGGCAGACCGATACAAGCGGCCGTAATATAGGCAGAGCGTTTTTAGGTCATATACAGGTGAAAATGACAGATTTTCATGACGTCCTTATAAACATGACGGAAACTCTCTCGAATTTTTAGAACATGGATCATCATCGCCATAAGCCTCAGAAAACTTAAACCTGAGTTTTCAATATCCGAGTCAAATTAATAGCTCTTAACGGTTAACGGTGGAACCACAGATTACTAGTGGTGGAACTATCATAATAATTTACCTAATTTCTTTAGATGTAAAAATTAGCAGAGCTTACGCATAGTAAAAGCTCAAATTGACCGTTACCTGGCTTTCATTACCGACACAATAATAGAGATGCGAACAAAATGGCCTACCAAGCTAGAGAGGTGATAAAAATAAAGAGAGGTGTATAATTTAACACCTCTGGCGCCATGATTGGCAAATAACTTAAATTACTTAGTTTAAGTAGCAAGTTCTACTTAGTTGTGTCGTGTATGAACTCGAGAGCGTTGTTCGTGCTTATGTCCGAAATTTGCAGTAATTAAACTAAGTAAATTGCAATTAATCGGCTTTATGCGTTCAGTTATATTTTATAATATAATAAACTACTGTAATGGTGAAATTGTTGATTGAGATTAGTTGTATTGCGTACGGAATTTATTGGTCTTAATCGATTCTAATTAGTAGGCGTATTGTTATTTAGCAATGCCTTTATAAGCTACAACGACTAGATTTCGCGCTTAGAGGTCGGAAATAATACCACGGGGACGTACTATCGGGATAAAAACTTGAGAGGTGTCAAGGGACACCTGGATGGAACGAAGTTCAAAGAGAGAGAGAGAGACAGACAGAGAAACACGCGCACGCCGCACGGCTTACAACTATAGCAAAAAGTGTCGTTCCAACTTTTGGTCTTAATTTTTTCCGTCTAGCCCTCTTTCGCAACGCGCGATAAGGAACTTCGTTCCAAAACAGACTATCCTATGTCCTAACCCAGGTTATGGTATATCCGTGTGCCAAATTGTATCCACCATCAACAGACTGATAGACAGGGTTACTTTCGCATTTATAATGTTAGTATTAGTATGGATTACTGTTATAGTTATAGCCTATTGTAGTTTTCTAACAGCTAATATGCATCCCATATTATCATTATCAGCCTATAATGTTCCCATTGCTGGGACACAGGCCTCCTCTTTTCGAAAGGCAGTGATGGGCTGCCACGCGGCCCCACTGCGGGTTGGTAGATGCCACAAGTCTTCAAATTTTTGGTTCTAGGACATATCGGTTTCCTCACGATGTCTTTCCTTGGACGTTTTGCGAGCCATATGTAACGCACAATCTGAACTGTACGATTTTTCTGAAAGCCATTAGGTATAGTTAGCAGGATTGTTTATGTAAGTACCATCGCGTTGATAATGTTCTGCCTCTAACGAGAATGTAGAATAAAGTGGAAACCAAGGTTGGAAATTAGATACAAACAATAGTCTTGTATGTCATACATCCTTGTTTGTCACTGGCCGTGATTTGTGAGCTTTGTGAATACTTTACCATAATCACAAACTAAAGGGAATATTTATATTGAGATCCAGGTTTTTGCATTTTATTATGATAGTTGATATACCTGCTCTTTATGTTATTCCCGCCCGAACATATGTACAGGGATATCAATGCGGAAACTGTATCCATAATTTTCTATGGTAACAGTTTCCGCATATCCCTACAAGATGATATCATAATAGATATCGTTATTAAAAAAAATGCAGTTTCAATAAAGAGTCCCCCTACACTGCAAAATATATGAAACAGCAGATTTATTTTTAAAAAACCTACAGATTTTATATACGCTGGTGGTGGGTCTAGAATCATATGCTGAGTTCATGGTAACAGTAAGTGCGTCAATGTTCCTTACACCGTGCATTATATGACATTATTGTCTTTGTAAGTATCTGCAGGCTTGTATCGGTCAGCTGGTGAGCTAGTGAAACTGTCGGTCGAGTGACGGAACCCGGCGGCGCCAGTCGGTATGCGAGAGATCAGTGATTACCGCCACCCACCGCCCCGGGCAGCGAGACAGTTTCCTATTCCGACACGCTTTTATACGTAAACGTACTAAAATTTACCTATTAGGAAAATCGTGGTAAATAATCACTTAATCACCAAAATGAGTAGAAACCTACTTAACATAAAAATGAAAATCTATTTGATGCTGGAGGAACAAAGTGGAATGTTCCTCACTTCCAAACTTGTGACCCTTGTGACCATGTTGGGGTATAGTTTGGTGAAGGAGGACCATGGTGACAAGAACCTCGATTGAATAGAAAGGAGTCTGCAGCTACAAAACATTTGTGGCTAAGAAGCAACGCCAAATGAAAGTGTGGAAATAGAAAAAAAATGGGATGATATTCTAATTCGCATCTTTTTCAATTACGTTAATGATGGATTGGATTTCTATCTGCTCCCTGGATATCTCTTAATTCAGATTATAAATGATGAATTAAGTACCTTCCTTTAATCCATCATTTAAAATCTAAATTAAGTTACATTCCTGCTTATAATAAAGTCACCATCGTTATGAACATAATAGACGAACTAAAGTAATATTCGCGCAACAATAGGCTTCCGGAAGGTTGCGTCTAAAGCTTCTTAAAATTAATCATGTCTGAGATAATGCTTCTATTTATAGTAATGTAGATAAAAGCCTTACAAAGTGCGCAATACATTGCCGCTTTTACTTTATATAACGAAGCATTCAAACACCTACACGTTAACAATGAGGTTAACAGGACTTTATATAGAATAGGTGCAACGCAAGCGCAGGGATTTCTTACATTCCATCCCCTTTTACGTAGCTAGCCTCGGGCTGAGGTCTGAGACGACATGATCGGAATACCCAAGACGTAGAGTTACAGGCTAATTAGTCCCACGAGGCATTTCTATGACAGTTTGCAAATGGTGCAGCTCAACATTTGTACACACATTCGCGTTAATTGCCGGTTGGTAACCGTCAATCATTTGAGCATTTAGCCTCAAGATAACACTTGTAATAGATATAAAATTGCAGCGCCACTGACAGTTGTTCCTAGAAACGTGGTATTTAAGTTATGCAAATGAACAGAACTTGTAATCTCTTATTTATTAGCGGTAATGTAAATATTATGAGCTGTTTATGATATTGTACTATATTTAATACTTTGCAGCGGACAATTTTATGTGTAAATGTTTAATTAAAACAGGCGTTACTGGAAGTTTGTTGACTCAATCTAGAATTCTAATTAAGCCGGGGATTAGGTATTTTGCTCATTAACATAAAATCTAAAATATGAATTTGATTGACTGTTTAACAATCACTGCTATTTGTTTATTATTTATTATCTGTTCAAGTCACTCGAATTTCTCATAACTATGCGAGATTAGAGTGACATTGACTTTTTGATTTAGACTGACTTTGTAAGAGTGACTGTGAAGCAAGCTCTGGTGTAAAGCTTACGTATACTAAAGAATACATTATAATAGGTCCTATAGTGAGAGGAACATTAAGAAGCCGAGAAAACTTGTGCCCTCCAACAGTTAATTGAAATTCTTCCAGTACAGCTATGAAGCCATATTATGATTTAATATTCTAGTAAATGTTTGAACTGACAATCATAAGTTTTTATTGGCTTATTCCACTACCTACGACTTATCATAAAAACTATTATCATTTGTTTTTTTTTAATCATAATGTCAAAAAAATCACAGCTGAAGTGGAAAAATGTCAACTAACTTTTGGAGGGCATTGTAAATAATAATAATATAATAATAATAATATCCCTGGACATTACACAGCGCCATCTAGTCCCAAGTTAAGCAACCTAATGCTTGTATTATAGTAACAAGATGGCTGTTAAACTACTTATATACATTTTTTTTTGTAAATACATACATATTATAGATAAAAAAACACCCAGACTCGGAACAAATACATGTAGGTCATACAAATATTTGTTCCGTGCGGGAATCGAACCCGCGACACGCAGCGCAGCAGTCAATCGCTTAACCACTGCGCCAACCGTGCCGTCAAAATGCGGAGACTATACCGAATTATCATACTGTCAATATTTTCATCCTGGTTCATAAACTTCAGAAATTAAATGACTATAATGGCGTATTATGAACTACCGTAAATGCAGAAGACCGTGAGTGGTTACCAATCTGTTCACGACTTTTACGATAAAATCAGAGTTATCGGACTCCATTTGTATATACGCATATAAATAAACTACTATGAAATATACTATACCATTCCACTAACCCAGAATCTATGTCAATGACTGAATTAGCCATTTTATGATGCACTATAAATAACAATATAATGTAGTATTCCGTTAGTAGTACGGTTCCCTTTACCTATTACTGCCGATTTATCATTTTCATCTGCCATAACAAAATATTGCATGGCACTAATATTTAAAAAGGTTTTTGAAAGAAGAGTTGTGTGTTTAACATAACTGGCGCAACATTCATAATCAGCGTATAATTTTCCCAGTGCTGGGACACAGGCCTCCTCTCTGAGAGAGGGAGTGGGCGGTAATCCACCATGCGGGCCCAGTGCGGGTTGGTAGATGTCACATGTTTTAATTTTTTTTGGTTCTAGGGCATGCCGGTTTCATCACAATGTTTTCCTTCACCGTTTTGAGAGCTGTGGTGATGAAAAAATTTACATAAAGTAAAGCGCCTGTCTGGGTTCGAACCTAAGACCTACAACTCGTAAGTCGCGGCTGTTTGTACTAGGACACCACTGCTCTGGCGAAACGGGGGTGTACTATTATTATAGGTAGCACCCCTCTGTCCAACCGTTCGGGGAATTAAGGCGTAATGATATGTTAGGTGTCTTTTGTTGTCTATTCGGTAAACAAACAACGCTTACTGATATTTCTATTTTGAGTAAATTTATTCAATAAAAAGTAAATAAGAAGTCGGTAATATCAAAACAATGTTTACTAAGATGCAGGCGTGCATAACTAACTCAAAGGACGTGCATACATAACATAAAGTGTGTGATTGATGTATAAACTCGTGATTTCGTGCCGTGTTTGTTTACCAAATAAGATATGTAAGAAATCATACTCTATACCTCATTTAGACATAGATATATAGGTACCTGTGAAAGTGTCTAAATATTATATAACCATGTTATTTATCATCCCTATGCTGGAAAGCAAAAGAAAGTCACTAGCTACCGATGTCTAATATATCCATGTTATTTAATTTGGGGTCTCCAACAAAGGAGTTATTGTGATTTATATTGTATATGCTTATCATATATAATATTATAAGCAATCACAATAACAACAAATGTTGTTTCACGTGTGCTCCTTCTTACAGGAAAACACAGCATGCACATAAAATACTCATAAAATAAAATAATATTAAAAACTAAAATCACATTTACTAAGTGTAAACACGATGAAAATGAAAATAGAGAAAATAAATGATGAAATTTGAGAAAAAAATATGACAAGATTGAGCATTCATATTACATAATGATGTAAACAGGATAAAAATAAAAATAGAGACCATAATTGATTAAATTTCATGTTCAAAATTATCATTGTACTTGTACGAGTAACATTTGTATAAGTCTGTTAAATAAAGGCTATTTGAATTTGAATTATCATCCCTATTGTGGTTCTAATAGCATTTTCTCATAAATAATGCTATTACAATACATGGTATTATAATTACCATAATTGGTGTCAAATTTATATGACCGGTACATGATCTCTTGAGTTTTATGTGACAACAGAGGAGGGTGTAAACTATAGTACTATTACATTAGCGCTTTGTACACATGAATATGAATTTATGTTCACGATGGCGCCAAATTGATCCCTTCACAGTTACACGTAAAATAATTCTTAGGTGACATGAAATTAGATTGAACAATATACGTCCTCAATAAACATGTTCAAACAACGTAATAGGTGTATTTGATGGAGTTTCTAGCTCTCAGAGTTATGACGAACACTTGTATAAAGACAAATGAATATTAGCAGAGCGCGAGTAGATTTGGTCCTAAACTTTTGTTTTATGGAAGTGCTTGGTGAGCTCAAAGGGGCTCGTGGCTTATTACCTGGCAACCAGTGTTGGGGTATCGTATCACTCAGTAACTTTGTTGTGGACTTGTGAGGGTCAGATAGGTAGCCGCTCCATATAAAATACTAGAAAACAATTAAGAAGGATATTATATGATTAAGGAACTTACCCTATTAATGACAGTACCCATCCATGATGTTGTAGCGGTATCTACAACGCCACATGCGAACAACGCATCATACTGACGTCACGCAAATCCTGCATCTCGCAAGCAGAGTTTACCGCGCAATTAGCATAGATACAATTTCCCAACATCAATCGTTGGGCAGTTGCCCACCAGACACAACACCCGTCTGGTTGGAGGATCCTCCCTTTTCTATGGAGGATGAGTGAACTTTACACCCTGTTCCTTCATCCCTCTAAAATGTCATTTTAAAGGAATGATTATGGTGTGACATTAAAAGGCGAACAGTTTGGGACCTTGTATTTTCTTCTTAAGACGTAGGTTTTCTTGAAGAAGAAGTTTTCCCTACTAGGCTAACGTAAGAAGAAAACTTCTTCTGTAGGCTAGTAGGAAAAACTTCCAATGTTATTTACTTTCTTCTTTCCTTGTACAAGAATGTGATTTGCGGGAACCCAAATAAAAACATCGTGAGACCCAAAAATTCGAAGACATGTGACATCTATCAACCCGCACTGGGCCCGCGTGGTGGATTACGGCCCACTCTCTCTCACCTAGGCGAGGCCTGTGTCCCAGCAGTGGGAAATTTATAGCCTGATAATGCTTATGCTAAATGAAACGGCAACTATAAAAGAAAAAACAGTGGATTTTCACCAACACTTTTAAAAGATGAAAGTCTTTTTTATTAAATAGATACGTGTCGGGTTCACAGGCCCGATGGTGTTGATCAATTGAATAAATCAGTACATTCGGCGCTAGCTTTACGAAATTGAATCTCAGTAGCTATGACGTCGGATGCATTCGTATAGAGTTCGTGGCACAACCGAGATACGGGAAATAAAATTTGGTGGGAGATTGGGAACCTTGACTGTATTCTCGACAAAATCCTACTTCTACTAATATTATAAATGCGAAAATTTTTGAGGCTATCCTCACAAACTTTCGCGTTTCATCGTTTAAATATCCATCTATACGGATGGTTGGATGTTTGTTACTCTTTCACGCAAAAACTACTAAACGGATTTGGTTGAAATTTGGTACGCAGATAGTTTTTATCCCGATATTCCCACGAGATCGACACTTATGCGGGTAAAACCGCGGGGCGCTGCTATAGTAAAATACTAGAACCGATGTGTTTTAAGGTTAATTAATCTGTGTTAACAGAGGCGAAGACTCCGATACAACACGATTTCTACCGGCTTCCCTTCGGAGGAAAGCAACGCTATCGCTACCTATTGAGAAATGTGTCCATAGTCAATAGTGTCTACTATTGCCAAAATATATTTTACACTATGGGTATATAAGCAACAAAAACGCTTTTTCTAAAACAACCCGACACCAAAAAGTAATAAATAAAATGTAATCGGGAACTAAATAAAATGTACACCTCGCCGCCACGAGTGTTTAGTAAGACTTAGCTGGAAAATATAAAAAATTATGTTTAATGTTAAATCTAGTGTGGACTAACTAACAGAAATGAGTAATGTATGCTCATATCACATTTATTCTCTACATTAATCTAAGCTTAAAACTACTGCAACGTTTTGATAATACGCAAACGATCTGCATCGCGTGCAGGATACGGTCCACTCCTCAGTTTTCCTTTTTACTTTTACAACACAGTGTTTGTTTTAATTGTTACATAACAAGAGAAATAGTTCCCAGACGATTAGCCAGTTGTTTAAAACATTGAATAACTTTGTTTATCCACATTCTTTGTGATACATAACATAGATGATCTTGGTTGTTAAGTGTTTGTATATTTTGTGCGTGATTTGTCTCGTGAGATAGATGTTGGGATGTGTGTGTGTGTCTGTGACGGGAACGTCCACTCAGTCAGTTTGTCGGTTTTCCACATATGAATGCGCGGGCGACGCGTGCTTTACGCGCCAGTAGTGCACGACAACGCGGCTTGCGCGCGACTTACAGCAGCGCATACGCATATCTGCCGGGAAAACTAGTGCATGTTACGTTCGATTTTTTAATTAAAAGTTTTATTAAATAAATAACTGAAGTGCTGTTGTTGGTTAGGAACTGAAAGTGCGTTTTAAGATAGGTATTTCTTTTGGCTATAGTAATGTGCAACAAGATGCATTTTTTTCAATGACATAAGTATTGTTTATCTAATTATGAAATATCTTATAATATAATTACTTGCTTTGATACTTCTAAAACTATCTAGAATTTGAAACATTAATTTTATTCCACCATGACTTAATGTTTATTCAAAAGCAACATGTTTATTTGCTGGCGCCACGAAAGCTTTCACAAAATCATTCATCCGTATTAGCGTTTGCTTTGAAGCGAATAATTTAATTTCCGTTAATATTTCTTATCGCCTACAATAATAATTATATTCTCCGTTAAGTGATGTAACCATCGTGCATCGGTCAATGACAATCCCATGTTAATTTGACGGCTGTCAGAGTCGGTTGTTGAGTGGAGTGCAACTGGAAAGTCCCGTACACTGCGGATGCCTGGCCTTCACTAATCTTATCAGTAACTCTCGGGTAACAAACGAATATCAAAGGACAAGATAAGTTAACGATAAGTATGCAGTAAAATTGTTTTTAAGAAACCGTTAACTAATGGTGAAGGCCACCGCGGATTGTGGTTTGTGGCTAATTTTCGTCAATCAAGCGGTATGTTGGTTGTAACATGAAACTGCACTAAATGCAGTGTATCTTTCCATTTGGTTGCTATTTATTTTTACGTCTTCCTGTTTTCACAATTTTTTTAGTTTCGTGTGAAGTTTTCGATGCAATTTAGCATCGAATAAAATTACCGTTAGGTGGAACTTTGGGAGTGGGGCAACATGTTATTGGATGACTGCTGCCAACTTTTTAAAACTCTTTAGTATTGTGATTGCATAGCTGAAATTGTTTTAAATAGATAAAATAATACGTTGTAAAATCGAAATTGTTTACCTAGTCTACGCTATAAAATGAAGATGTGGTTGTTTACTTCTTCAGCTTAATTATTGGACAGTAAATGTGTAAGGCATAACTCACTCACTTACTCATCAGTTTCCAAAAATAATTAACAAGACCGTAAATCCAAAAGAATCCCTTCAATTCCGGCGCAAAATTAACAGTGAGTACCTACATTAATTAAAGTCGGCGACAGTCCGTTGATCTTGCTGTCTGATCGACAACAATTTTTGGCCGCGTCATCCGCGACACTGCTTGTGTTAATTTTTCATTAAGAAATTATTAAAAGACCGCTATAAAAGCTTCATCAGTGATCAACGAATTGGGGTTACTACAAGGTCGATTAACATCTGCTTTAGGGCTGGCGAAGAACTGAACAAGATACACAGTTGCACTAATTAGTGTCGAGTATTTACTGAAGTGAAGTCTTTGTTAACAGTTATAGTCACATTAAAAGCTCTTAGAAGACCGTTTAGAGGGATTGTTCCTAGAGGAAATAAGATAAAGTGTCTATTAGCACAAATCTTGGCTCAATTTTCGCGAAAATTTACATGTTTAATTTGCCAGAGCTCCTGCCAGCCCTACGTGTTGATGACTTCTACCTCCTCATAGACAGAGGACATCTTTATTTCGGCCATATTGCCATTCATCATCATTGTTATTCTCTGAAATTTGTAATGGTCCTATTAACATGCCAATAGTACTTTGCTTTATGTTCTGTGACCACAGTTTATTGTGGTCATGAACAAATGAACAATTACACTGCTTCCATCAAGGAAAGTTTTGCATATATAGCATACAAGTTTGCCAATAATCAAACTTATATCGATTTATTGAGTGGGTGCATAACTTTGATATTTTCTTGAAAATAATGAAAACCATTTAATTGGGTAGTTAGATCGCAAGCTGATTTTTTTTCTATAATATAATATATTTTTTTAATAAAAATATTCCTAAAACTATCGACATGTGAGCTGGACTCCTTTAATAAAGTTTGGTTCTTGGCAGTTCTGGGCAGAGAGACCTCTCTCTGCCCAGAACTGACAAGAACCTACTCTCTTACCACCTGGTAAGAGAGTAGGGAGGCTTTTGCCCAGCAGTGGGATACTAACGGCTAATAAAAAAAATGGACTGCTAGCTATCAACCATTTTCAGAGCATTGTAGAATGTTACCAACCACATTCTTATACGAACTCATAAGTAGGACAGAGGTATCGTTCATTTCATGTAAATAATCCATGTGATTTCAGGACTGCCGGAAGCCATAAATCTTGAATTACTGTAATCCAGGAGTTTCAGCAACTGGTTTAGCTATTGCTGAAATTCTACTAATCTAATTCGTGGAAGCAAGTCTTGTTCAAAGATCATTATAGTATATGGTTTAGTAAATCTGTCACGCTGAAATATTTATAACAAACTAAAAGCTTTATGAGTGGCCAATGACAGCATTTACTTTAGCTTCCTGTTCTCTTTGCACGCGTTAAAAGGTAAATGCATGTAGGTGTACAGGTTGTTTCTTATAACGATTTATTTTTCCATTAAATAGTCTCGCCACCGAGCCTTCTTCGTAAAAATTGTTTCAATTAATAAGTTGACTTTCATTTCTCTCCATCAGGCCGTTATTATTGTTAATACTTCGGTAACTGAAAAAATTGTTTTTTTTTTTTTTTTTGCTTCAGGGCGAATGTGTATTGGTAAGAGATCTCTTTGTTCGAAATATAATGTAGGTACAGGGACTCAGACACACCCTGTATAATGTCATCTAATGGCGCTTCCCGTCGAATCTGACGATGCATCCATTACTTGTTATGTTTAGTGGCTCAGCCTGGACGGTCGCCAATGTTGACATGGCGTTAATCCCGATTGTTCAAACACTGTTAATGTAAATTACACACATACATGTGTTAGGTAGTAAACTTCAGCGGCTTTCACACCAGTCTCATTGTGGCAGACAAGTGTCACTATGTTATTGAAAATTAACTGCTCCATTGTTGGCAATACAGTGGGTACAAGACGTCATCGCTCCCAATTTGTTGTGTTAAAACTGTTCAACAGCAAATGCATTTAATAACCATAATCAGCCTGTAACGTTCCCACTGCTGGAACACAGGCCTTCTCTCTGTGAGAGGGAGTGGGCTATCTTCCACGCGAGCCCAGTGCGGGTAGATGTCACATTTTTGGTTCTAGGATATGCCGATTTCCTCACGATATTTTCCTTCACTGTTTTGAGAGTAGTGGCGATGAAATTATTTACAAAGTTTAGCACCTGCCTGGGTTCAAACCTACGACCCACAAACTCGTAAGTCAGGGGCTCAGGGCCGTACCACTGGGCTACCACTCCTCTATACAACAGCAAATGGTTTAAAGCCAATTAATATCAAATAAATAGGTGTGGTCTTGTCAAACAGTTTCTAGTTCTAAAACGAAATAACATGATATTATACATAATTGATTAGTAATAAATCGTTCGTATAATTTAATTTATTAGTTAAAATGTACATCGGTACGTATGAAGAAGGTTTATGGTTGTTCGATCGTAAAAATATGATAAATAGACAGTTACCTCGACAGATTTAATATCTCTGTAGTTCTTCAATGATTTTATATAAAACCTTTTCTACATCAAAGGGCATACAGATTAGTTCAATTCAAAAGTTTAAATGGTCAGAAAGCAAACAGAAAAATGCCCATCTATCTTAACTATCTGAGGTTCTTAAATTTTATGGTGGCCGCGTCAGCTCGACAAATATCATTATAACAATAATTGAAATATTTAGTGGCGACACGCGACCAAATCGGGGTTAAATAGGGACACTGTCCCACTAGATTTATAGCCTTAAAACATGTCACAGACAATAAAAAATATAACGACTTTAAAATATAAAATATATGCTGTCTATGGTTAGGGTGGCGTCTCCTGATCTATGGTTAATTTGTTTCATTTGAAAATGGAATAGATAGGGATCACCTACACCATTCAAATGGAAATGTCCTGTAGTTCTGACGTCAGAGTCAGGTTAACGTTATCCTATTACACGGATGATTCAGATTAATAAAGAATATTTTCTGCAACGATGAACTCATATTATGTTGCTCATAGATAAAATTGGCATCATGTGTTCAGCAGCAAAAACCGATTAAATCTTTATTCAAGGTCACTCGAGTGCATTCTTCATTTTGCGTTCTGACGCAAGACCGCACTTGTTGCAGATAAAACCTGAAAACATGATTGATTCGAGGAAATATTAATGTTGTATAAGCGAGCAAAGTGCCTGTATACTATTAGGTTCAGTCAATCGACAATAATTTTGAAACAGCTGCGGTGGTTCAGTCTCTGATGCATTTTTCGTTGCTTATGTCATAATGTTTGCAACAAAGTGTTGTGTGACCCACATTTTAATTTGGTAGGTGGCACATGTAACCGCTTTAATGACTGCATTGTTTTGAATCTGAATAAGACATAGTTAATCTAGGCTCCCCCTATGGGCTAGTAAGACTACCATAGATCTGCTAGATTAGATTGTTACACGAGATCCTTATTTGCTCATTACACTTTGTTACAGTGGCCTCTGAAATTTAGGCTCGTGAGACGCAAGATACGTTGGGTATAATGGGTGTCATGTGTCATCTTGCAGGCACTAGATGGCTCGATCTTTTCCCTTTGTACTTTCCTCCAGAGATGAAGTTAACTTTAAGAGCCCGTAGTATCTCAGTTCGAATTCAAATTTCGTTCCACGTATCTTTCTATCAACAGCCCAACGTGCTACACCAATTTTTGCAAATTGAGGTAGTATATATAAGGCCTTAAAAAGCCTTATTTAACTTACCACAACGGTTGTCAATGTAGTATGGAGCAGACATCTTTAACTCTGACTTTCAATACCTTAGGAAGTTGAATGAATTCCCTACTTTGTAGTTCCTATTCATAAACGTACCTAGAAAGTAACCTGGTCGAGAAAGCTCAGCTGCAACAAAGTGTGTAGTGATACATTAGATTTGATAGATGGCATAGCTGAGCCAGTGACCGTATTGTAGTTCCAACATTTAGTATAAAATGCACGTTGTTCGCAGTTACCTTCATGAAAGGCGGCGCGAAAGCTTGGCGCCTCGCCACCGGCTTCTTTACGATCCCTGCGATACAGGTTTCATATGTACCGTGCTCTGTATGCATGGGAAACTTATAAAACTCGGCCACCTGCACTGCTTTTAAGATGGGATATGTTCTACTAAAACATTTATAAGTAGGTAGGCACGGGTCGATTGATCAGGTTACGCTTGCCGCGGTGTGTTTGTGGACGGGTGACCATCTTTACATACCGTGACCCCTTCATGCCTCGGAGAGCACTTTAAACCATTGGCTCTGGCTGTGGTTCGTGATTTTTTGAAAATCGTTACGGGTAGTCAGAAGCCCGAAAGTCTGACAACCAGTCATACCAAAGGGTATCGCATTACCCAGTAAGTTGTGGAGGTTGGATAGGCAGTCGCTCCATGTCACTAGTATTCAGCTGAATCCGGATAGACTGGAATCCGACCTCAACATAGATGGTATAGATGATGAGGTAGGTAGGCAGGCAAAAAACGTTGTTTCACTATCTTTATACCAATGTAAAATGAAGCGTGTATCCTATAATCAGATAAGGCGCAAAAGTAATCCACCCATCTCTAGCGCATAGCAATAGGTACGGACCAAAAGCAATAACACTATTTCTAGATTTTCTAGTTCCCTCTGCCTCAGTTGCTTACCTGTAATCGTATTTAGATTGTATCTGCTAATAATCTCCTCTTCTAAACACAATCTATGCTAAAGATCAGCTGTCGTGCAATGTTCTTCGGATAAAAATATAAATGTGAATAAAATTCATGAATGTAAATGTTGTTATGAATATAATGGTATTATCTTGAAATACAGGAAAATGCACAATCCGACTTATGCAAAATTTTAATACGGAGTTATGACGAATGCAAATAAGTAATAATGTTGGAGCGAATGCAGCGCGTTGCGCGGTATGGCGGATTCTACTCAAAGCCATCGTATAAAGATATCAATGTGGATTTGGCTAATACTCGTTTAAAATTCAATTCAATTCACGTAGCGAGATCAAAGCAGCCGTAACTCTTGCCAGCGCGTACAACTAACAATAAAGTAATCATTACCAGCACCGATAGTAATTATTTTATTTAAATATCTGCGCGACTTTTGGCTCGTCTCCCCGCGGCTTAACCTTCATGGATATTAATTTAATTTATGACGCGAATTGTTATGTTCCATTTATTTTACGTATGTTTTGGTTTGCTAAATATTTTGACTTACCCGTTTATTGAAATGTAGACCTTTAAGACCCCGACATAAGCAAGATAATCCAGTCTTAAGTAGAAATAAAGTGTAACATTGAGCACTTTGTTTGCAAAGCTTTATTATCAAAATAATTATGCTGTTACATCTGATTTATATAACTTGATGTTTTATGAGTGTAGGTATAACAGACCGTTGACATACATCGGTAATTTTACTAGTCGTAAAATTATAAAGCCGGCTAATTTTAATTATCCAATAAGTTTGTTAAACTTCTAACCAACCATAATTATGTCATCTGAAAATTATGCATCGAATCGTTTGTTACGCAGTAAATTAATGTAGTTTTGAATTTCAACATGTGTCATTGAAAATGATAGACATCCATCAAGTGTGCCAGAAAGATCATCCGCGTGTGAATATCAGTATCTACAATCTAGCAAGTTATCTTGCGCACGTCGAAGACAACACACCATGCTGACTACTTCCGGCCTAGTTTTCGCTCTCCTCGCCCTCGTAAGTACACTCTGTTTACCTCCATATTTTTTGTTTACCAACCTAATACAACATCCAGAAACGCAAAATTAATAGATTAGCAGTAAACCTCCTGCCTAGAGCCATATATCATGATGGATTACCTTAATTACCGCTAACAAACATAATATGACAGCACACTAGTCGCCGCCACTGTGTAGTTTATTACATTTGTGAGTAAACTTTATAAATGATACAATTCAATGAGCAAGTCGAGAAGTCAAGATATAATCAGTGCAGTCCAAGAAAGGAGGTTGTGTGTATTAATTGATTTATAAGAACACATTACGGCCAATTAAAGTTTTCTGACCAATTACATGGACAGTTTATGGTCTCGCCTCTTTTATTATGTAAAGTTGTGAACCGACGTTATTTGACTTGTCGCATTCTGTGGCAGCGCGCATTTGTTTGAAAACTCAAGATCGTTACGCCCACGCTTCATTAGTCAAACTACTGTGAATCCTCCACCGTTTACACTTCATTCGTGTGTAATTAATCCCACTCTCTGTTACTGAGTTAAATGTTGTTTTATAACTTTTTAAACAAACAAGCGTAGTTAGGTGCGCAGATGTCGAGTGCGCGGGTCAATTGTTTGTCAGAGTGTAGCAAGTTGTTCCGTAATCAGCGGCGCATAAAACACAGTTCAAAGCCGACTGTTACCGCTCACTGACAGGTGATTCGTTAACTCGCGCTTAATCCTAATTAATAGTCTATTAGTGGACGTTTTCAATTATCACTTCGAATGATTTATAATAACCATACACTAAGTATTTGCTGATTAATGTCCGTGGCATTATAGTGATCACATTCATAAATAGGATTAATGCTTTGAAAACCTATTAATTATTTATCAATGTCTCTGGAAATTAAAATAACATGAGCTGTCAAATTATTATGGTATGCGTCTGGTTTTAATTAGGTACAATCTATTTTGTTATTCAAAAATTTCATTTTATTATCATATTGGTAAGCATCGAGCGCTCCAATTTATTTGTTCTTTTACGGTTCTCCGCACATTATTAGCAAATTGGCGTCGCTTTGACATAAGTTGATATTTTCAACGTCCACTTAGTATCGTATAAAGGCATTTAACGGCAAATAAAAGCACAAATGAAGCTTTTAGGACATGCTTGAGTTGAGTATGACATTATGGAAAGCGACGTTTTGTAATTAAGTTATCTTACACAAAGAATATGGAAGCAATAATGTTATTAGTGTTGGGCCGTTTATACAGCATCAACATAAATTAGTTGAGTGCTCAATTACCTTGCATTTGCTCATGTTTGGGTGCAAGCCAACGTATAAGAACGTAACGTAGGCGGATACAGATACCCCTAAATATTTGTTACTCATCGAGTTTATTTAGAATCCAGTAAAAGAGACATATAATATATATTGTTATGTTCGTTTTTTACTTCCTTAACACCTTCATGTACTAAAGCGTCATTTACTAGAGAATTATAGTGGTGTGACTACAAATAGGTTTAGTTTAAACTATTAGCATAATTATGCTTATAGTTATTTATATAAAGGATGGCAGGGACATCGACGCGCAAACTGTAACCATGAATTCAGCACATGATTCTAGACCCTATCGTTGTCCCTGTTACTCTGTATATACGAGTACTTTACTGTACACCAGAAAATACATTTAACACTACAGATATTATTATGTACAAGAGCGGCCTTATCGCTTTCTGAGATCTCTTCCAGGCAACCTTGGAAATAACTGTTATTGCGTGGACATTAAAATAAGGTTGTTGTATTGTAAACTATATTTGTAAACATGACTCATTTTCTCGTATGGAAGGAAACATAATTAAGCTCTATAAACGTGTGTGAAGCTACAAATAGAGGACATTGATTCTTATGTGATCCTTTTACACGATAAAATGTTAATAAAGACAGTTTACCCGTAAGTGGTTTGGCGCATTTAGGAGTATTATAGGACCTGGCGCTAAACAGGCAGTTTGCGTGAATACGCAGTGGAATATGTGGTTCAATAAGTGGATAACACTACTTGAAGTGAGGAATTTACTGCAGTCTGTAGTTTTTATATCTTTTTCGGATTTAAATCGGTAATATTGTACTAGAGTAGATACGTAGAGACGGCAAAAATAAAATGTAGGGGTGCATTTTCTTGTTAAAACTTGTTTTATGAGAAAAATTACTGAGCATTTCTTGACGAACTGAACTAAGCAAACTTTGTTTTGTTACCGATCTTTTCGTGCCGTAAATTGTAACGTTCTTGCGTCTAACTAAACGAAACTTCTTAATGAGCAGTTTTTTTTAAGATAGGTACGTTATCGAATCACTAGATAATTATCAAATCAAATCAAAATGATTAAACACACCTATCACCTATGGTATACACAACATTTCAATTGACCAAGAGAAACGTGTTTCCTCTTTGATAAGATAGTATACGTCAGTACAATATTTTCATCCGACCCAGACTTTCCAATCGGCTCGTTAGAATTCCTAATGAACATCGTAAATTGTACTTTGTTAGTGTACAATGTGTGTACAGTCAACAAAGCAGATGCGTACTCAGGCTAACTGTATCTCCTTTTTGGCCCATCATGTGCACATGCACAAATGATGGGTCGATGATGCAACGATGTCGAGTCGACTATTGAGCACATGCCCTATAGTCAACTCGACATCGTTAGTGTAACACCCGGTTCTGAATCAATCAACACAAACACTAACGGACAGTTGCACCACAAATGACTAAATTCGTTTAGCACTAAAAATTTATTTAAAACACTGTTTCTATTTTCTTCAAATGATTGAGAGAAAAAGAAAGATATTTCAAACTCGTTTATCGCTAAACGTATTTAGTCACTAAATGCTCTAACTTACGCTAACTAAACAGTAGTTAGCGGTAGTATATAGTTTATATTAGCTAACCACATACAACAACAACCGAT
This sequence comes from Apamea sordens, assembly GCA_945859715.1. Classification (NCBI taxonomy): domain Eukaryota; kingdom Metazoa; phylum Arthropoda; class Insecta; order Lepidoptera; family Noctuidae; genus Apamea; species Apamea sordens. The sequence continues at coordinate 9,696,445 of OX244002.1, forward strand.
CAAATCACTTGTTATGAGATGTGGTAAAAGATTAAATTCAATAAGTTTTCACAAAGCCGTGGCCGGGGGTGAGAGGAAAGTGTGTGGGTCTTTTGTTAAAAAAAAAAAACACTACGCTCGCAATAACAATCAATTTAAACAGCGACGTAGTGGAAAGTGGTTATTTCTCGTTTGTACTCCAATCTTCTTTGTCAACAGTACGAGAAGAAATTGAGTGTTGTGGACATCGGTGAACAATGCATCGTAGAGCGAACCATTACGATCATGAACCATTGTATTACGATGGTCCTCACTGAGCATCTCGGTCTAAAAGTACAAGCAAATTACTTTGTTTCTACTTGTCTTACTATCGAGATTAGATGGTCGTACCTACACTCTAAATAGGTGTAGTCTATTATGATTTTACTTTAGATTTAGTCACTCTAGCGTACATAGACAGACCTTCGATTGTTTACGTAGAATCGAAGAATTTCGTGCATAGCGAAACTTTTTAGTAGGTATTTTTCGAGTCGAGCATAGCGGAACTAACGTATAGGGGGACTAACCAGATTTATGGTCCAAAATAAAATACATTCACATGTCCTACGCCCGTTTGTCACCAAAGGTGCATAAATTATCCATGTCTTTTGAAAAAACCTTATGATTTTGTATGTGATGGAGAGAAAATCCAGTGTGCTTACTCTAATTTCACTTGGCACGTGAACTCCGCCTATGATCGAAAAGGTCCTAACCGTACACAGAGAGTTGGTTAATCCTACTTATCTTGCTACCCTGAATACGTAATCCTGGCTTATGATGGACGTCAATGTCATCGGTGCGGTACGCGTAAACGTGGCCATGTCTGCCATCACTAAACCTGCCACCGTACATAGTAAACTAAACGTGTTGGCCAAGCCTAACTCGTTTTGGAAGAGGTCTATGTCATGGAATGAATTTGGTCCTCTGTTGATTTTTCTGTTCAGCCATCAACATTATTATCATCATCGAACTAGTCAGCTAATTATGAAAAAACTTAGGCATCTTTCGATAGAACTCGCTACTTTCAAAATAGCCTCATATGTCATTCCAATTATTCTTCCTGATTTTCATAATTGATTCACAAATATTTTTTTAATCGACTTCTAAAAAAGGAGGAGGTTCTCATAGATTTTTTAAGTGAAGAGCGTTTCGTTTTGTGAGACTGTCTTATGTAATTTTGACGTTCGAAAAGTGATTGAATAAATGATTTTCTGTTTAATTTTGCAGACACGCATTACGGCAATCGTTATTGACATTCCTCTGATTCTGTTCTATGATCCCTGCAGGCGGTGGGTCGTGAGGGCGTGCTGTCGTCGGCGGCGGCGCGCGAGCTGCGCTGCGGCCGGCGCCTGGTGTCGGGGCTGTTCTCGCGGCCGCGCCTGCCGCTCGGCTACTCCTACGTCACCACCGTGCCGCGCGGCGCCTGCCGGCTCAACGTCTCCGAGATCATGCCCAGCGAGAACTATATAGGTTTGTGCACAAATCTTGACTAATGTATCGGACAAACATAACCGAAGAAGCAGAATAATGACGAGGAAAGCAGGGAAACAAGGGCCATGGGTGAAAATACAAAAAGTGAGTCAATGAAGATGTTAAAGCTATGGGTTAACACGAAAATAAGCACGTGCCCAACCGTGCCGCGGGGAAATCGGCTCCACGACTGCACAGAACAGGTGCGACTGTAACTGATAATGATCACACTCAGCTTATATAGGAAACATTGTTATTATTAAATCACTCAGACCAGTCGGACCCAAACATTAATCACGAAGTGGTTGAAAAAATTGTACAACTGATGAATGGAGGTTACCTATTTCCTAGACAGTTTATTTATACCATTCCACAATATACTTACTGAATAGTCCTTTGATAAAGGCTAATGGGCCGTGAGGTTGGTCACTTATCAATCAGCATTGTAGACAGAGTGGTCTGTAAATCACTCGGGATCATCTACTGCAGGTACCAACGCCCACCTTGTTTTGTGCCAATATGAATACGGCTTCCCCTGCTTTTAATGTGATGCAAAATCAATTTCGAACTTTGCTGACAGATAGTTTACAACATGTCGATCCAAGTAATGAATGTAGGTATATGTGGTACTGAGTCTGTTGTTAAACATCTGTGGGGTGATATGTAAATAAATATGTGGGTTGTAAATCGATTGTCAGTCAAATCAAAGGTAATGCTGCAAACATACTTAGTGTTTGACATATCGGGTGCACTTACAGCTCTGAAGATATCCAACGGCTCTTACATAATGAACGGTGAGTTCGCGGTGTCGGCTGCGGGGACGTACGAGGCGGCGGGTGCGCGCTTCGTGTACTCGCGCCAGGGCTCGCTCGACAACGTGGTCGCGCACGGCCCCATACACCACCCCATCGATATCATGGTAAATATATCTTCGTGAACATCTCAATTCAATAGCATAAACAATAAAACAAATATGTTACACACGAACTACTTGGATCGTAGCAATACCAATTTATTACGGGCAAATCGAAAAGAAATTTAAATGTATCTTTTATTTTCAGATACTTTATACGCAACCGAATCCAAGTATAAAATATGAGTATTTCACGGAATCACTACCTGGTGAAGTGGAAAGTGAAGCAGTAACGAAAATAGATGTTCCTGAAGTTACGCCCAAGTCTGCTGCGAAACATTCTCGAAGACATCATAGCTATGAAGTTTTCTCGAGGTCAAATGCCCCTGTACCCAGGGAGCCGGAAATGAGCATTAGTGTTGAAGATGATTCAGATACAGATGTTATAGTACTACATAGAAAGTTTATGTGGAAGATACTGTCTTATTCCCAGTGCACTAGGACGTGTGGCGGAGGCATTCAAGTAAGTCCTAATTTGTAGTTGGTTTACCGAACTCGTGGAGAGCAGTGGTGGCCCAGTAGTAACGGCCGCAACTTACGAGTTGTAGGTCGTAGATTCGAACCCAGACAGGCGCTATAGTTTGTGTACATTATTTCATCACCACTGCTCTCAAAACGGTGAAGGAAAACATCTAGACGAAACCGGCATGTCCTAGAACCAAAAATTCGAAAACATGTGACATCTACCAACCCGCACGGGGCCCACGTGGTAGATTACAGCCTACGCCCTCTCACCGAGAGGAGGCCTGAGTCCCAGCAGTGGGAACATTTTAGGCTGATTTAACTTACAGAAATTACCCTCGTGACCTCTAGCAAAATATTGGCTTGAACATAAAACAAACTAGACACAGTAACTTTGGCCTACATGCTGCCAATCGGACAATGAGGCGTCTAGTCAGTCTGACCGATAAATACCTAATTGAAATCAATCTGTAGCAATGATTTATGACTAGCACAGTGTTAGCGGAACGATTTTCGGGCAATAGGCTATTTTCCTAAAAAAAATCTAATTAGTCTGTCAGTTAGATTATCAAAACATATAGAACCCGTATTTTTTCTTTTGTCAATTATATAATAAAATGATGAAGATATCGCCCGTTAAAGTTCCGCGTGACGTCACTTGCTTGCGACACTTTTGCAAACAAGTGACGTCACGACCGTGTCCATTATTTTTCGATAATCTAACTGACGGACTAAATATAATTATTATTTTTAACCCTTATTTATAACGTTGTGTTGCTTTTTCCACGAATCTCCGTACTTTCCTCGAGTTTTTTTTCGGAGTTCGGAGTATTTAGAAGTTATTTGCAAGTGCTTTACAAGGATTTGCAACAGTTGATATTGATAGGTAAACTTCTCGTAAAACTTTTTTACTTATACTGACAGATTACGGCAGCGTTTAATGTCAACCGTATAATTTGATCAAATACACACATATTAGGGGCTCAGTGAGCAATTGTATATGGCAATTTCACGGTTATCTAAATATTCTTTGAGATATGTTGATAGTTCAATCACCTTTTACTTCAGCTTATACTGCCAGATTACCGCAACCTTTAATTTCGACTTAATACTAATAATTTTATCATAATACCCGCAGATTAAATATTTTGTAACAATTTTATGATTTAAAAGAGTGTCCGTGGAGTTTCTTGCCTGTTTTTCTCCATAGGTACCTACGCTTTGGAATGGGCAACTAGCTTCATTTTACTGAGTGACCGACCCTTTAACAATTAAAAAGTGCCCGTTATTGGCTTAGTTGAAATAAATGATTTGAGTTGAGTTTGAGTTTATTAGGGAATCAGTCAGCATTTATATAATAGGAAAAAAAAAATCACTAAATGTGACTTATAAAGAATAAAAAAATAAAACACACAAACACTTTAATCCATACACGCAAAATGACCAATGCTCAGCATGATGCTGTGACACTGTGTGAGACAACCATAGCGCTGGTTTTTATATATTCTTTGAGACATTTTAGATTGATAGCACAATCATTTTCAGCTCGGCAAGTACCGATGCGTGGAAGCAGCCCCCGGCAACCGCGAGGTGGCGGCGGTGCACTGTGCTGGCACCGCGCCCGCCCCACGCCGCCGCCGCTGTGCCGGCATGCCCTGCCCGCCGCGCTGGAGAGCTGCAGCCTGGTCCATGTGCCCCAGATGTGGACCTGCTACTAGGACCAGGATTGTTGGATGTGTGCAGGATCATTCTCGGGGAATCACTAAGGTACCTACTGCTTCACACATTTGTTTTGAGACTATTTTGTTTGAGAAACGAACATGAGACTAAAATCTGCACCAGCTACCGCAGATCCTTCTTATTTGAACTAAAAATTTTAGAAAAAAATATTACTGAAAACTGCAACTATTGAAAATAATATAGTTTTATGTAGTAAGATACTCTCTTTTCCTTCACGTTTTGGTAAAAAAAAACTGCTATGGCTGTCAACATCAAATATTTGTAAAAGCCCTAAAGATACCCTTCAGACATTTTGAATATTGTATTTACTCTTAACTTTTTGTTACCTGATCCTAGTAAGATATCAACCAACAATCCTTTTTTTTTAGATCAGCGACCAAAAATGTCCTCTAGCAAAGCCTCCAACATCAGAAAAGTGCAGCATCCCGGACTGTGAAAAACCTATCGGCGCGGGCGGTGAAGTCAGGCAAATCTCGTCCAAACGTGTGACCAGACCACGGGAACACACTGACACCTTCAGAGAAGGACCTGTGTATACTGTGGCAGTCAATAATACGGAGTTGGATGTTGGACCTGAATATAGCTTTAGTGCTGCTGCAGGATGGCTGTATACTGATTGGTCTGAGGTAAGTTAATATAAAGTGCAGATATAGGAAATTTACATTTCTATGGTATAAAGGTGGTAGTAAAGGAAGGTGGAAAAAAAAACGTCATAATTGGTAGAGTAGCCAATAGGAAATTATTGTGCTAGGAATATGCTAATAACATATTTTCCCATGTAGAAACAGTTGGAACCCATGACTACTAATGTGCAGTTGTCATATAAAATTATACAGACAGGGAGGGACATCGACGCGCAAACTGTAACCATGCATTGAACACATTCTAAACATCCCAGCGTAGAATTATTCAGTCGGTTATAAAAAAAAATATGCTGTTTCATAGAAACCTGCAATACCTACGTGGTCAAAATATATGGAACAGCAATTTTTTTTTACGAGTAATAAACCCTCGAAAAATTTCAGCCAATTGCTTTGCGTCCAGAATCATGTACCATGCCATGTCATCGAAGCGTAACCAAGCGTCCCATGGATTCACCATAGTAACAGGCTGTGTGTCGATGTCCCTAAAACTCTTCAATCGTATTGCATGTTCAAGAGATTTTTTGTGTGGTTCTATGATGATAGAAATATTTATGAAAGATTATAAAACGGTGTTTCATTGGAATTTAATGGGTGTCTAATAAAAGGTTTCTACTGTCTTCATTGTCCAGAGTACTTCAAAATACGTGGCTGGCTGAAGCTGTTGAATACAAAGGAGTAGTAAAAAGATTAAGTTAGAAAACTTTTACATTATTTTATTCACAATTTTAAACATGCTAACTAGTTTCATTGTTAACTTTCAAAGTTGAATAACTTAGTTTGATACATCAAAGTTATCACGAAGTGTATTCATAAAAGTTTCGTTTTTGGGATGAGTACGCAGAAAAATCCGTGTCTTGGTGCTATTGGTTTTTTACATGTATCTTTCACAAGGGCTTGCTTTTACCTTGGTTAGAGGATAAGTTTTGCTGTACAACGTGGCTATGCCGCCAGTCTCTTGGGTACATTACCAGTCGACAGCGATGTGGAGGAATATTTCGACGCCATATTTTAGTTTGGTTATATTTTTATTTTAGTAGTTTATTTAGTATTAGAAGTTTATTCAGTCAGTGTATATGTATATTTTTAGCCTGAGAAATAAAGAAAATCTTTCACATAGATTTCTGCAATGTGGTGGGCGACTAGCAAAAACAAAAGAAGGTGGCAAGCAATTCCCGATATTAAAATTTCGAATGGTAACAGCTGTATCGAAGTTGCAGTTTGAAATTCGAGTTCCCCAAAATAAACCTACAACGTGGCCTTCCAACTGGCCGGTGTCATTACCTAAGTGCATCATGATTTATTTAAAATTCTATTTTTTGCTCCATAAGTGCTGTTCTTGCTAAATAGAAATAATATGGTGGATATATTGCAACAATGCATTGATCGATCGCACACATGGAGGTGGCTTATAATTTATAGCACAGATAAGAGCATGTCAGATTTGCTTATTCAAATGATTTTACTCGTAAATCATTATTATTGGTGAAATATTGGTTGTTAACATTATACTGATAAATGGATTGATGGATTTTTCTCTCAATCCCGAAACATATTATTATGGTTCACTAAATTTATTTAAGTGTAAATCTTGAATGAATCACTTTACTACAGCAGTTTATCGGTTTTTTATCTAAAAATTGAATTTAGTTGCGTCATAATCGTTTGTTTGATTTAGTGTAACATTTTTAGTTTCAATGAAGAACATACGAATAAATAATATAGAAGTGTCTGTTTGTAATGTCAAAATAACAGTTTTTTACTAAATGCATATGAAAGTATAAGTACGAGTATACGGACTTTTAAGTAACAAAAAAACATTTTTTTTTAAATTTTGTCTGTCTATCTGACTGTTTGTTCCAGCTAATCTCCAAAACAGCTCGACCGATTTTGACGGGACTTTCACTGGCAGATAGCTGATGTTATGAGGAATTACCTTCTACTTTTATTTCAGAAAAAGCATTACTGTTCCGCGCAAAAAAATTAAAACCCATGAAATCTAATTTGTTTTCCGACATATGCACACGAACGACGTCGCGGTCACAGCTAGTCTTCAAATAAAAGTGTTTACGTTGAGTGCTAAAAGAGTAAAGCTTTGAAAGAAAATAAACAATGTTTGTGTGATGTTCATTCAGCAAGCGATTGCTACCAGACTACCATTGTGTTCTTTAGATCAGTATTTATTTACGTTCCTTGCTTTAAAGTGAAACTGACGGACTTAATTGATGCTATAACTACTCTGCATAATCATACATTGAGAAAGGACCATACGTATATGCATATCGTAACAGCTATAAAATTTAACTAAATTTATTTTGTGCTGAAGCTTTCTCTAAGTGTAGAAACACATCTGCTGAAATTACGCGACGGAAAATTAATTTACGTATTGTGACACATTTGGGCGAAATTAAATTCAAATTTATTTATTTGTACTCATAGGTGTAATGTTGTGGTACATGATGGTATAAAATAAAATATACATGTTGTGTCACTATGTGTTGCCGTGCAAGGCGTACAAATATTGTTCACGCATTAGGTAATGGGTGTACAGTAAGATCTATATAATTATAAAAATACTGCTAAATAACAGTTTTAAATCTTTAGCAAAATATGAACAAAGAGACTTTACACAAAACATAAACAAAGAAAATAGTATAGAATTATAAAACAAAATTACACAAAAAAATATTAAGTAAAATATTAAATTAACAAATATTATAAACTAAACTTATGAACTAAAGTAAGAAATTAGGCAATTACGTCGCGTAATTTTCAATTAAAAAGAAGCACGCGGTGGTGGTTGGTTGGTGTGTCACTACACTAAGCTAACTTCCAACTTTTTGGTGGTCAAGAGAACCATCAACTCAGCCTATCGCAGTCTATTGCTGGAGATAGGCCTCTGCCAGGCTGCGCCACAACACCTTGTCCTCCTTCTTCCGCATACAGACCGTCCCAGCCACCTCCTTAAGTCGGTCCATCTACTAGGGGGGTAACCCACTCTACACTTTCCAATACGCGGACTCCAAGATTAAGAGAAATAAGAGACGTTAATGACGAATTTGTTCCAGAACTTAATAGTTATCTAATAAGATTTTAATACTATTACTTTTTCAGTGCGTAGGTTGGTGCGTAGGCGGCGGGGTGCAAAGCCGAGGCGTCCGCTGCGCCGACCCATCGGGATGTTCTCCTCAGAAGGCACCCGAGTCCTTCCGGCCTTGTGCCCCGAAGATTGACTGCGAACCACTTGACGGACAGTGGTTTACTGGTAAGTCTGCAGTAGCCTATGTTTCTTGTATACAGGGTTATTGGAAAAACACCAACAACCTCTTAAGAGTTCATTGTACGCATCATTAAGGTACGAAGCTCGTAGCCAAATTCTGGGATGACTGCATATAGATTGCCATTGACGTTTCCATGATCGTTTTCGCTGATGAATGTCACTTTGTCTAGGCCCTCATATCTTAGATCACTAGCACATCCTGATCTAGAGCGAGGATCACCGCTCGGATTTCACAGTGTGCAATGAAAAGAGGCTTCTGAACATCGTTTACATGACCAATTGATTGTTGACATGAGCAATTCAAAAATAAAAAACGTCTAATTTAATGATTAATAAATATTATGACTTTAATTTGTGTGTATTGCTAGGAGCATCGTATCTGATCGCTTATTATGGGTAAACTACTAAACTTTGCTACGCAGCTTATTGCAAAGCAGATTACTTGATGCCCATAAGAAGGTAAAGATAAATATTGCAACAACTGAGCCAAATGTCAACCACTGTGATGATTTATAGCTACATTTGCTTGTATAAGAAGGAAATCTTCACTTTGATGCTGTTTGTGAGTTAAACACATGCAATTGGCTAAAATTATAACCCACCTTTGGTGTAGACGGGTAAAATACTTTAATTTTTTTCAGACTTTTGCGACTTCATTATAGCATTCTCGTCTATTCCAAATTCTGTTTTTCAAGTCCTAAATTAGACCTGCTATCAACCTAAGGGTTGTCTAATCTTAAACCACGACATGAACTATTACTGTGTAGTAAATGAGGAACTCTCCTTCAACAGTCAAAAATTTCAAAAGAGTTTCCATGGAGTTTCTTGTCCGTTCATCTCCATTGTAATATATGTTTTAGAATGGCCATATGGAATTGTAATATGGTTTTTTTTTTTTTTTTTTGGAAAAAAATATTTGTGAAATGTGAAATGGCATGGTTGAATTGAAATAAATGCTATGAGTATCTTGTCATTCTCTTAGGTGACTGGTCTCCCTGCTCCTCCCCATGCCGAGGCAAGCAAGTCCGTGGCGTGCTCTGCATCGGAGGCACTGGAAGACATCTAAAAGACTCAGCGTGCCGCGAGCGCAGACCGGCTGGTGAACGAGACTGCTCGGCTGATTGTAGACCTACCTGGTACTACGGGGATTGGGGACAGGTTAGTGCACTTTATGAAGATAGGTTAATTTATGGTATTGGATGAATGTCCTGAAACAAAACCGATTCTCCAATTGTTCTAAAACAAAAAAAAAAAAACCTACTGATTAATTTTTAGATACATAACCAAGGAAATATACTAAAACTTATGTCTGCAATTAAATAATAGGTAGTATTATTATGATTACATTTATGATGGGTAACTTTATTCTTATTGATTCAATTATTCAAAAGCTTGTATTTACTTGTATATTATATTTTTATACGATGGTGTACAGTCACGAGCACCAATATGTCAACACTTGGCAACTTTCAAATGCGATTTTTTCGTGAAATAACGAATGCAACGTTCAAATATGACACATTACATAAACCTCTATGGGTTCGAAAATGCTATGTTCGTAACAGCATAATATTTCATTCAAAAACAAAGGAGTAAATCCCTTTTGAATAAAGCCGAGTGTATACATACTTTTGCTCGTGACTGTACATGTAGGTACAATTATCGTAATGACTATGAACATCCTATGTAAAATGTTTCTGACAAGAAAATTACTTGGACTTTTGTGACTTTGTTAATACTTTGTAGCTCACACAAAATGAAAACTACCTAGTTGTTCGATAGTGATACTAATAGCAATTACTCCTAGTAAACGAACCTTGCAGAGTACCCTGAACAATATTAAATAAACGTGTAAAAGGACACGCTTTGATTAATTGAACGATACAAAGGGAGCCTTGTGATTGATATTCTAATTAGCGCTGTCCACCGACCAGTTAACAATATAGCTTTTGACACTTCAACGTAACTCTTAATTACTTTATTACAACGACCTTTTCAATTCGAATAAGATCATGTTTTGCGTTAGGTTTCGGATTAATGTTCTAACCTATCAATTATAATTCTGGCTAAAGATGACAGTTTCGAAACGATCCTTATTAGTGACCATAAATTGAGTAGTGTATAGAAACATGTATACCCTGTCCATGGGGTTAACCGTTTTTTGACAGCTGTCTTAGAACGTACATATATTCCAGATTACGTAAAAGTTTACTTTAAAATGCGTAATAAAATAAATATATAAACTGCCTTATCTTATTGAATTATCTTATTTATGGCTTCGTGCACATATGTATTCTGTGTTGCTGCAATCACTAGTTCCATCTGTCAAAAAACGGTTTACCTAATGGACAGGGTATAGTTGAATTCAGTCGAGTTCTTTCCAAATCATAATGTTCAAAATGTAACGCAAAACATGTGTTGAATTGTCACCTACCTAAGTTTTAACCGGTTCTGTCTTCTAGGTTGCCTGAGTTCATCCGTCCCTCCCTATCAAATATAGTATAGTAGTATATAAGTGAGGCTTTACATTGTAGATTATTTTGTAACTATAGGTAGCATAGATCATTGATATTTTGTTCCTGCTTAAAAGTTTCAATAAAGTTTTTGGCGAGGTTACTTTTTTAGGCCTCGTACCTAATATCAAGTTTTCTAAATATTTTTTATCAACCATTTAATCTGCCTAGCCTTGTTCCAACTATTTTGGGGTCGGCTTCCAGTCTAACCAAATACAGCCGAATACCAATATTTTACATGGAGTTATTGCCTAGCCGACCTCTACAACCCAGTTACTGGGTAACACGATATCCCTTGGTAAGACTGGCTGCCAGACTTTTTGGGCTTCTACTACCCGTAACGACTTTCAAATATCTATGAATGACAGACGGGCTCAACGGCTTAGCTGCGTCCGTGTCTGCTCAATTTGTAGGGACCTACCATTACCTACAATATTCTGTCACCTAGTGCTCCGGCAACTGCTCGGGCGGCAGCACAGGCATACAGCACCGCTCCGTTGTATGCTCACGCGGCGATACCGGCAGCGTCATCAGCGAGATTGAGTGCGGTATGCCAAAGCGCGCGAGTCGCGCGTGCGATCTTACCTGCGTGGGCGCAACGTCTACCGCACGTGCCGAATTAGCCACGCCTGCACAGCCGCCACCGTCTATCGGTAAGTAGCTCATCGTCATCGTTTATTAACATTGATCAAAACACATTTTAAGACTATTCGTATTGTAGCTTTTTGGGGTCGCTATATGTTTTAGAAGTGATTTGATCATCGTTACAAATTAAAGATCATTGCTGTCTTGTTTCAGTACCCTCTCCAATGTGTAAAAGATGACTGAATCAATCCTAAATCTGTTTTGTTTCGCAGAGTCTCAAAAAGCATCAAGCGTCGAAACACACAGGGACACTCCTCCACAGAGAACCATAACAGCTAGGGATCGTGCTTCAAGAGGTATGATAGCGTATTATGTACCAAATATCCCCCCATGCCCCATATTTTATCCTCAGCAGTTAAAGTTTATGAAAATTAAGTAATCTCATGCCAAGTCATTTGACAGGATTATATAAATAAAATAAAATTAGCATTGGGCCCGCGTTGTAGATTGTAGCCCACTCCCTCTCGAAGATAGGAGGCCTGTGTCCCAGCAGTGGGAACATTATAGGCACAACATTATATCGGCCAAACGATCACAAAACTTATCATTGTGATTTACCATGTAGATTATCGTAACAGATAGTGAGATAGCTACTTATCAGAAACCAGGTGTGCATAACGCAGAAATACGGAGATAAAGGGTATTTTTTTTTTTTGCTTTTATCAGTGAAACTTCAGTGTGTACTCTGAAGTGCCTTACGTACTACATTTTAGTTCTGAATTCCTTCGATAACTTGTCCATTATTGATTCGACAAAGCTATGTTTTTAAGCGAAGTTCTTCCTAAAGCCAAGCTCACATTACAGCCGTAACGGGCTGCAGCGGAACGCTATAGAAAGTGGCGAAAAAGGATTTGCAATGCGTTGCGTTACGGCTCGGCTAGCCCCAATCTCCTTTAGCCTTAGCATAGTGTTCAGAAACGCAATGTACCACGTCATTGCACCAACATAACTATGGAATACGAAAACTCTGGTTAAAAATACCTCAGGAACCGTGCGTTTGAATTAATAAAGTGGTTTTGTTCTAGGACACTGTGTAGATAAGCTGAATAACTGCATCCTAGCGGTGCAGGCTCGTCTGTGCCACTACAAGTATTACACGAACAGCTGTTGCCACTCCTGCGGCGGACAGTGAAGACACTGCCTTATTAGTACCCAGCTGTTTATATGGCACATCAATTTTTTGGAAGAAGTTCGGCTTTGTGGGCTGTCATCGTCTCACTTCAAAGTAATTCTCCTATCGCGTTGTTGAGCGCTAGAAGGTTCCTTTGGCGCGTGGCCATAATCGGAACTAACGCCGCATCTTGTTTTTTCATTTGAGCGCCAAAAGATCCTTGTAGCAAGCAGTGTATGTGACAGTCTCATAAAAGTAGATTTGTGCTATATCAACGCTCGGGTATTGTACTGCCTAAGACAGGGCCGAACGCACACTATAGTTAACATTGTAGGCCCCGTGTCAACAATACAACATTAACTTAGGTTAGGGTAAAATTATTCTTTTCATTTTCTCCGTTTTCTTTGTGTCAACCGTGTTCTTCCTCGTCTTTTTTCCAAGATTTTTGAAATAGGCCTGAAAATGTAGCCTATGAGTTTTAGGCAGTAATAAACCTCGTCATCATCATCTTTTCTGCCGATATACGTCCACTGATGGACGTAGCTCTCCCTCAAGAAATAATAGGGTTATTTATGTATTTCTTTCTTAGTTATAATAATTATATCAGAGGGACAATTCTCGTATTTTTAAGAACGCTGTTCTTAAAATTCATCAGACTGTGACCGTTCGTCAAAAATACCTCTAATTTCCATATATTTTTGAGTTTGATGTCGCTGAGATGAGATTGCGACTAGATTTTGAAAGTTTTTAATTACGGGGATTTGCAGGCAAGGGTGCATAAGTCTTAATTTAACATTTCGTTGTTTGCGGCAGCCGTTACAGTAGTGTGCGTTTATCCTTAATTTAATTTTCTACTGCCGACTTAACTATACCTTTATTGTCTTTTGTAGTCTTCATTAAAGTAAAGGAAAAGTTTACATGATTTTAAATGTTGCTCTCTGGCTTCATTCGTAATTTCTCAACAATAATACTGGGTGGCTGGGACATCGACCCGCAAACTGTAACCATGGATTCAGCACATGAGTTTAGACCCCATAGCGTCGAATTTTTTTTAAAAAAAACGTTGCTGTTGCATACATTTTGACCGCGTAGGCATTGCACTTTTCTATGAAACAGAAGATTTTTTTTATAACCGACTAAAAATTTCGTCTCTATGGGGTCTAAACTCATGTGCTGAATCCATGGTTACAGTTTGCGCGTCGATGTCCCTGCCACCTGTATAAGTCTTTAAAAGATTGACTTTTAGGATCATATAATATTATGTAAGTACATCTTAATCTTTCCGACGTTCCCTAAACTAATTATTGATTAAATTGCAAGTAGTATTATTATTAACGCGTTTATTATATTTTGCTTATTCGGTGTGATATTTAAACTTAAGTTTATTTTTTTGTATGAATTAATTTATATTATAGTACAAGTAAAATCATGACTCAACTTAGTACTTAGGATATTACCAACGCTTTTAAGATAATATCAATGTATTGTATTGTAGTGTGATTGTACTTCAGCTTAAGTTATGTAATTAGTGATAAGTACGTGTAAATAGATAGACTTAAAACAAGTGATGATTAGATGAAACTGAATCAATTTTGACTTTTATTTGTGATGTTTTTTCTCGATTGACATTATGGGAGTGACTTTAGTTACTTTAGGCGCACTTTGCGCTCTTTCGGCAACTCTCAGCCGGCTGCTAACAGCCACCCTGCGATGTCTGTCGGTCTTCCTTGCCTGAGGGCCTTATGTTCACCGCTTCACGATCTTCAGGCGGGCGCGGTCTTTAGGGTATCAGGTTGGTTGATCAAAATTTGCGAGAGAGCGGGCTGTGAAATCAAAATGAGAGACCGTAACAATTTTGTATTTACAGTATTAATAATTATTATCAATACAATACAACTCTCTTAGATAAATATTGTGCTCTTCGCCTATTAACCTCTATTCAATAACCCATTGGCTGAATTTCCTAGGTTTTGATAAAATGAACGCGTGCGCAGCCGTTGCCGCGCTGGTGGGCCCCGATAAGTAAACAATGTTAATACGTAATAATATTCAATTACTACGATTCGGCATGACCTGACTTAGCCTTTGTTTAGATACTGGTCTGCAATTGACAATGACCGCATTGGCAAGTACATTGTACTCTATGTACTTATCAAATAGTTCTAATTAAATCGTTTGAAGTGAATAAGATAAAGTGAGATGAATTGCAATCAATCTATTATATGTTTGATGTTATTGCTCTTGTTTTCGGTTGCTTTACGAGCTAATTAACTGTTAAGGTTTAAATTAAATTTCTTTATCTATGTGTCACACGTTATCGGAGGATCATTTGAATTGCTAAGTAGCTAAGTGTACAATATTTAATTGAACAATTTGGTTCTCTCATATCGATAAAAGTGATATCTCGAAAATCAAAAATCCATAGCGGTCATTGCCCTTTGCCGAATATCTCTCCGTAGGAACCCAAACTATAAACTATGTATGGTTTTTCGTCAGTGGAACATATTAAAGATTACGATAGATATATGATTCAGGACGCTAAAGGATTTTATTTCAGTTTTTTTTTTCATAAAAATATGCTAGAAAATGTAGGCGAGTCAATGACCGCTAGTGCCATGCTGAAATCCGACAACTATAGAAGAAAACAAAGGAAAACTCTTATCATAAAACGTTTATTTAATTTTATACTCAGTTGTGTTTTTTAAAGATAAAATAAATATACAAGGCATACACATTAAAACTATTATCTATTATTGTAACTATACAATGCTTTCCATTATTCAAGCTACTAAGTGCTCAAATACACGAGCGGCACGTTGTCTACGGCAAAGGCATCTGCAGCCGTCGACTCGTCAGCGGCAGTCGTCGACGCGTCGCCGGTAGCCGCCAACGCGTCGACTGCAACGTGGCGCTCATTTAAATGAGTACGTGCTCAAATACACGAGCGGCACGTTGTCTACGGCAGAGGCATCTGCAGCCGTCGACTCGTCAGCGGCAGTCGTCGACGCGTCGCCGGTAGCCGCCAACGCGTCGACTGCAACGTGGCGCTCATTTAAGTGAGTACGTGCTCAAATACACGAGCGGCACGTTGTCTACGGCAGAGGCATCTGCAGCCGTCGTCTCGTCAGCGGCAGTCGTCGACGAGTCGCCGGCAGCCGGCAGCTGCCAACGCGTCGACTTCAACGTGGCGCTCGTTTAAATGAGTACGTGCTCAAATACACAAGTAGCACGTTGCCGCCGACGAGTGTCGACGACTGTAGTTGCCTCTGCAACGTGCCGCTCGTGCATATGAGTACTAACAGTGAGTAGACTGTAATGGGAACATTCACACAATTAATTGCTCCACAAAACACAAAGTTTCTTATATTCATAAAATATAGAAGTTTGTCTGAAGCTAAACATTATGAACAAGCATGATTATCATAAAATTAATAGTGTAATTATTAATCTTACAATGCTAATCTATGTAATTTTCTCCACATTTAAGAGTAATATTAAGATACTAGCTTCTGCCCCGGACTTCATTCGCGTGAAATTTCTTGTTCCCGCCCGTTCACTTGCCCGCGCTAAAGTTCGTTTTGGCGTTCTTTCTTGTTTTTTTTGCTCGTCTCCTAAGAGTCCGGGCGTGATGTTAAATGGCCTATAGCCTTTCTCAAGAATTAGGCTATCAAATGCAAAATAATTTTTCAAATCCGCTGGTAGTTTTAGAGATTAGCGCGTTCAAAACAAACATACAAACGAACCATCTCTTCGGCTTTAGTATTAATATATAAATATGCCTAAATTTTAATTAAAACTAAAATATAATTCTACCTCCTACCGTCATATTGCCAATTATCATCGTCAGCATCCCTACTAAAACAAGAACAGCAAGTGCTATGGCCATGTTTGCATTTGTATCGAATATCAAGGCTCTAAATTCGTCAAATGCAAGGCAAATGGCTATGAAGGCAATTATGAGCGTCAAAGTTATAGCCCATGAATAAATAGCCTTTTGCATACTATTATTGACCATACTCGTGCATATCAAATTCACAAGTCCTCCCACAAGGCTTATAATAGTCAACACCATGGCAACCAAACCTGAAATGATGGAAAAAACAACAAGGTTAGTACGAAACACAAGGGTGGTGCAGTTTGTCGTGAAAACAATCAGTCGCATTAGCGTACATCGAGCTAATGTGCTGTCGCACCACTGATGGTCGACATAGCGTACTGTCGCCCTAACATTTGTCGCGTATTTGTTTGTCGTTACTTTAATACGGAGTCCAGCACACTAAAATGAATTATCAATCACAATCTTAATCACTTTGAACGATATTGCTTCATAATTATGTTCGAAAAATTTGTCTGCTCAACCACGTACTAAATAACGCAATTAATGTTGTTGAACTGTCAAAATTAAAGCGATTCCTACAGTTAGTGTGTTACGTATTGACCCCGCAGGAGGTTGATAGGTATTAGACCAACGAAGCTTGTTAAGGTAGATTATAAGTACTTTTAAAAGTGAGCGTCAAAATGAAGGGACCAAATCTCCAATCTCAATCATACATATATAAAAAAATAATACCATTAATCTACTATTTCCTACCTTTGCTATAATTTTAGCTACCTCATCATGTACATAATATTTTAATAAAATGTTTGGTCCCTCCATCATGATATCAAGATGGAGGGACCAAACTGATAGACTACTCCCTGGAATGTTCTACCTACTTAGTGTTATAATACCTTAATTCTACCTTAATATGATTGATTTTGGCTGCCCGAAACATATATCGTTTTAAAGATATCGATTATATAAGTTGGTCCCTCCAAATTGACGATTCTTTCGAATATTCGATTCGGAAGGACAGCAGCGGAGGTTCGTAATAGGGTTCCGCTGGCAGCCTTTCGGTATGGAACTAAAAAGGTTTAAATGTAATATGAATCTTACCAACAATCTGATGAGCCGACTGCAGATGGGCGCTGCGACCTGTGATGGTCCCGGGCAAGGGAGACGGTATAGTTAGATCGGATGCTTCACTAACTGCAACTATTGCCATAATACCGCCGATGACTGCCAGTAAGGAGCCCAGAACTTGTAAGGACCAGTATAGCTTCGACTTCTGCGGGTACTTGACATTGTCCGCCCATCCAATCCGGGGGTTTAACGATAGTACAGCTTGACTCATCAGGAGCACGTACTGCAAATGTAAAGGCACTGTGCTAAGTGAATGCACCAACTTTTATTCAAAATATTATTAGTTGCTTAGGTACATATGGACTTGGCGTTTTGTCGAACTGGTCACTTTGATCTCAAGTATCTGGCGTTTGGTTAGGGTTAGCAATAGGTTAGTGCAAACAAAATACTACAATACATTTAGTAGCCTGAGGGCCTAGACCAAGCGACATTCAAAAATATACATACATTTTATAATAATATACATATATTTTTACCCAACTAATAACTAATATTTTACTAATATATTTTCGCTAACATATGTTAGCGAAAAGCTTATGCAGAAATTCGAAACGCTTTGAAAACGATTGCCACTTGTTTAGGCCCACAGTTCCAACCCCTAATGGTCCCAAATGGTGCTAAATTATGCACGTTATGTTAGAGACGTTAATTTTGACAATTCAAAAGTGCCTGAAATGGTTTAATTGAATAAATGATTTGAGTTTGAGAGGTTGAAAAAAACCTGTTTCATTTTACGTAGTCTCGATAAAATGCATCTTGTTGGTCGTTATTATCTTTTTTTTTACGCATCTCGTCACAATATTATCGCGATAATGGAGAAACCCTGCTGGCGCCAGTTCTTTCGTAGGTTTTCCTTTTATGTAAGTATGTGCGTAATCAAATCGTCTTAGGCGGATTATACAATCCACGCCACGGGGCGCAGATAACGCGCCCCCCGCGCGTGATTTTTTACATACAAATTCAATAAAAATACGTTACAGCGCGGGGATTTTGGCTCCGTTTCCCGCGCTCCGTCGCGTGGCACGTTGTAGTGCGTGATCCGCCTTAAATATCGTTTTCTCGAAAAATACAAATATATTAAACTACTCACCCCAATAACTGTTAAATAGACATGCGCCGAGAACTTTGAAACTTCTATAGAAAATACCTCATTGGCAATAAATCCAACCATGTTTATGCAGATGAATGCACAGAAAGTGACTGCTCCGAGCAGTAAATGTGTCACGGTATTAGTCACGTTCATGAACACTACGAATCCGGAAACTGGCTCATCTGGTGGTAGACCACCAGGTCTTAAACCCTCTTCTAATCTTGAGTGTGACATCGGAGGAGGAGGCGGTGGTGGTGGCATTGCCATTTTAGTCAATATTCGGTTTAAATTATTTTTATCGAAGTTGCACACCGCTGAATCTCCGCGAGCACTAACGCACAGATATACTGATCCGATCAATAGTTGGTTATCTCGGATTTAAGATAACTTTGTAGATACTAATGTTTCCTATTTCGACAACCAGATAAGGGTGACAGTTATGGCGCAATGGTTGCTGAGAAACGCTTGCGATGCAATGGCGATTTTTGTAACCTCGTTGTTAATATTAGGCAGAACGTTCATAATGTTTTCTAGGAAAGTATCTGGGCCCGTATTCCCGTAATTTAAAACGTTCAAAATTTCTAGTCGCAGTCTCATCTCGGCGACAAAGAAATGTCAAAAACTTGTCAAAATGTAGGGAAATTTGGCGTATTTTTGACAGATTGAGACTGAGATCAGACTGTGAACGTTCTTAAAATTACGAGAATTACCCTTCTGGTCTTTCAAAAATAATAAATAAAGGGGTTCACCAAATAGGAGATAGAGATAGACTAGTCCCTATTGTTTTCTGAAATACAATGTATAAGAGCTTTATATAAGGCTCTTATACATTGTATTCCGTTTGCTTAATAAGCAGAGAAAGACGAGGCATTCTATACAAAGTCTGAATTATACACATAATCGGTAACACATATTTAATTTTATTAGACACTGTGGTCGCACTTTTCTTACAATAGGTACAAAGAGATAAAACTATTTAAAATAGACTCCGAATTTTCTTTCCTGTTATTATCCAAAAGTCTAATGACACTAGTACGGTGAATAACCAGGTAAAGAACACGAGGGTAGGAACGAAGACATCTCCATTCCCTGTCCATGTTTTGAATGATCTGTATTCGAAGGCTGCACAGAGGCTTCCGGTACTCAGGAACATGCTGGCGATGCCGGTGATGTAGTGGAAGAACCGGACCCAGAACACACCGATGCAGGAAGACAGGTTGAGAGGGTACATCGCGAGGATTCCATTCAGCAAACTTGCGAGGCAGCACACGAGGGCTGCTAACGCTGAAATGAAACGTTACGTTATGTTATACAAAGGGTGCCTTCGCACTGACGTTGGCTGACGTCACGTTGATGCTGCGCTTGCGTCAAGCAGACGTATCTTGTCAGCATGGCGTATACAAACGCTTGATGCAGAGGTTTGTGCTCTACGTACAAAATTATCAGGGCAAATAATACCCGATTTGTATTGGTGAAAATCGGGTATTACAGTGCAGTCGTCGAGAAAATGCGTTCTTGACACCTGTCGGTACGTTAATTGTAGTAGAAAGAAAGATCAAATTTGCAAAACACAAATTCGTTTGTATGAAACTGACAGATGTCAAAAACGCATTCTCTCGTCGGCAACACAGTATCAATTCATTATTATCATGCAACCTTTTCACGAATACATCTGTTTTATCTGGTGATACGTGAGTGAAAGTAATTAATAGGTATCTAATACGTCACAATTATAATCGCTTGAAAATATTGACCAATTATCCTTATTGAATTTAATTTAATTACTTAATTGTTTTTGAATTGTGATAGAATTTATTGATAAAAAATTAACAGATAAATATAAGATATATTATGGTACTGAGTTTTTATTAAATTACTTTTAGATTCAACAAATTAATGTTTTGTATATTTTTTTTACATTTAACATGTTTTAATAGAGATAAAGACAAGCTATACAATTACGAAAAAGAAATTAACGAAACATTAAAACAAACAATAGATTGGTTAGTGGTGAACAACTTAAAAATTAATCTCGAAAAAACTAATATAATGCACTTTAATCAGCGACAACAACAGAACCTTCCGGATATTAGCCACAATGGAAAGCCAGTGATAAAATCTGATAGTACAAAATTTCTAGGACTAGTGATAGATAGTAAACTCACATGGAAGTTACATGTTGAAGAGATCTGTAAAAAACTAAACAGTTTTGCTTTTGCTCTCCATAAATTATCCAAATTTGTAAATCGTGAAACTGTACTAATTGCTTATCATAGCTACGTAGAGTCAGCTCTAAGATACGGAGTAATTTTTTGGGGAAACTCGACAGACAAAAATTATGTTTTCATCGCACAAAAAAAGTGTATACGCGCAATCTTTAAATTACAATCAAGGGATAGCTGCAAGCCATACTTTGGAACATCAAAGCTTCTAACATTTCCATCCCTTTATATCTACGAGGTAGCATTGTTTGTTAAAACAAATCCACAGTTATTTGAAAAACGGGCTCCAGCTGACTCACGGTTGAGGAAAAGGGAATCAAATCTACTCTGTGTTGATCATAACAAGACAGCCCTTTTGCGCAAAAGCATATATCAAATGGCTCCAGTTATAAATAATAAAATTCCACGAGAAATAAAGATTCTTAATGTCATAATGTTTAAAAAGAAACTCAAACAATTTTTAACGAGCAAATGTTATTACTCGACAGCTGACTTTATAGAAGACAAAAACTCATTCATTTGACTGTTTGTATTATTCTTATTTATGTTGTTGACTAATTACAATTTTAATTTATCTATATATATATTTGACACCTACTGTTATACATTTGAATCTCTAAAATTATTTTGTATTATTAGGAATGTTTTATTATTATACTTTAATTTTATTTTTATTGTTACTTAATTATTATTTTTAATTTGAACACTCGTACCTATGTTATTTCCCGTATACAATTAGAGAAGATAAATTTAACTATAATTATGTACCTAAGTTAAATTCATTCACTGATTTATAATTACATCTATTGTACCTATAACTTACAGATAAATATTTCTGATTTCTGTTGTATTAACTTAACTATTAATATTGACACTTAATAATTTTTGACATTTTCAATTATTCTGACTTAGATTTTATTTTTATTTTTTTAAATAATTCCTCCTTTAAATCTGACATCACTAATTTAAAAAAAAAAATAATATTATGTAATTGTTGTAAATGATTTTGAAATTTTAATTAGGTATGCATGATTTTCAGACATCTTTTTATTTTTTATTTTGTAATTTAAACTCGTAATGCTGAGCTAGATGCACACCATATTTGTACGCCTCCTGGCATAACATAGCGTTCTGTTCACCAAACTCAAGATCTGTATTTATTTACCTGTGTTAGCAAATAAAAGTGATTTGATTTGATTTCATTGATTTAAAATTTGTGTGCCGTGTCATGGCGAAACATGTAAGATCAATAACCATCCATCATCATGTAAGATCCTATTCTATAGGATCAAATTAAATTGGCGAAATTCCACAGACATGATGAGTATGGGTAAACATAATAAAATGAAATAGACTGGAACTGACGATTTGTTTTAAACTTCACACACGTAATGGGTATCAATATCTAAACACGTTAAAACAAACAAAGAATCGATTTTATAAACTCATACTTTAACTACATTAGATGCAATCGTAGACCCAAAAAAAACTAATCATATTTTTAAATATTTTTTTTATATCAATACCCATCTTCTCAACACAGTTTCGCTAGCCAATTCAATTAGACCCTGTATTCTGAGTTGCAAGAGATGGTTCCCGACCCCAGCGCACTTGGGAAAAGCAAGGAAGATTAGCAAGCAGTATTTCACAACATTGTAAATGATTATTCATACATATACCGTTTGAAATCATGCCACGTATAGAGGCAATAAGTTAGGCTTGTAAATCGCGGAGTGCATACATAAGCCTTCTATAAATAAGTGCTATAATAACTTATTTCCTTCAGGTTACTTTTACAACTTGCACAGTTAAGCACAGGTTGGGGTACAGTGGTGGTGCGATGGCGAGTAGATTTGTTTGTTTGTGTGTGTTGAGGCACATGGGTAGACCATGACCTGGAGAAGGGACCCGCAGTCGCGGCCAACAGCTAAGTGTGCCATAAAGACTGCATTATCATGGTCAGTTCTACCTCGGACCCGTCTAATATCACCAAAATGTGTTCCCTGTATGGCTGATAATATTGCCTACGCTGCCTTCGATGGCCGGAGCGATGACTACCTACTTACTTGAAGCAAACCGTAATGCAGACATCTAAACATCCTTATCGTCCAATGACATTTCGCATGTTCAGATTGATATCGATATAAGTATGCTTTTAGTATCATCTCTTAACTGCCAGGGGTTATTTTTAATCTTAGTTTCTTGCCCGATCTTCTCCATAGAGATCTACGTTTTGGAATGTGCAATTATTTTCAAATTTCTGACAAATTGACCGAC
Source organism: Apamea sordens (assembly GCA_945859715.1). Taxonomy (NCBI): domain Eukaryota; kingdom Metazoa; phylum Arthropoda; class Insecta; order Lepidoptera; family Noctuidae; genus Apamea; species Apamea sordens. Next base: position 9,719,790 of record OX244002.1, read on the forward strand.
TCTTTGACAGTTCAAAAGTACTTGTAAATGGTTTAATTGAAATGAGTTTGAGTTTGAATAGTAGAATAACAGTTTCTCTTTAATCTGCCCCATTTGATTGGTTTAACGATCCGAAAGAGAAACAAATACAAATTCCACATCCCTGATTGGACTGTGACAGTGATTACTTTATATATCCAAGTCGTTTTGTCCATTTCCTTTTCGTGTTCGTTTCGTTAACCGTGCGGACATCAATCGCTATTAAGAATCATGTTGCCTATCAGTAGCTAGCCGCCATGTGACGTACGGTCACCAAAGGAGATAAGTAATCAGGGTAGTAGTAGGGGATATAGTTGAAGTTTAGTAAGAAACTGATGGATGTTTTCAAATGAAATCTAATTTAGTTAATAGAACACAAACAGTTCATTTATTATATTAAATTTCATTCGAAAACTTCCATCGGTTTCTTACTAAACTTCAACTATAAGTATCCGACGACGCTGGGTACTTATCTCCTTTGGTGACTGTACAATGTATAGGTAGTTCATAGGTTTATCTAGGGTGACTCTTTTGAAAATTCGAGAAGCAAAAGCAAATAATTTGCAAAAAAGTCCCGAAATTTTTAACCAATGAAGAAAAGGAAGAGTTTCTCAAGTCGACGTAGTAAACGAGTATATATTTTGTATAACTTATTACAGAATAGTCCGATTTTACCGATTCTTATTTTGACAGGATCCTCAAAGATCCAATTTAAAATTGAAAAATAAAATCCACCCCTAAGCGTTGAAAAATAGGTGTTGAACGATTTTCTCCTACTGAACTACTAACTAACTTTCAAATGTTTAGGTAATTATTTAATTTATTTAATTTTCTGAAAAGTTCGCTCTGAAGTCGAAAAACCCACACAAAGTTCGTGCGGTAGGCCAAAATGCTGAACATGTCCGGATAAATAAAGACGGGTAAATAACTCTAGCTTTATCAATATCTCGCTCGCTGCGCTATACCAGTGGAAACCCAACCTTAGTTTCTATTTTTATCACATATCATTTTAAGTGAAATCTATAAGGTATACTCTATACTTTAAAGATTTCACTATGTAATTGACCATGTACAGGTTTGCTTTATCCTATCTAGCTTGCATTGTGGGAACGGCTTTGAATGAGATATTTTTTCTGGATATGAAAGTTCCGATGATAGATTAATAAAGTTACAAGTTTTTAACTTGAAACGATGGAAGTGGTTTTAATTCTGTTTTTTGTAAATTTTTTTTGGCGTTATTCTTCTGCCCTTATCTCAATATGTTTGTGGTCGGTGCAAAATGTATTTTCTCTTCCATAATTCTCTATGAGTCGTCATCTCGCCTTTCAAACCATAATATCAAACACATTCCACCCATCGATCGTTTCTTTGGCCTAAATTCCTTTAATTTTTTTATAATATGGAATGCAATAAATGAATATGAATATACAGTTTTATAGTACGTATCTATATTGCTAACGTAACCTTTACCACCTTGCGTACGAAGTAAAAATACTATATAATTTAACAAATTAAATTATTAAATTATATAGTATTTTTACTTCGTACGCGAGGTGGCAATATAGATACTTACGTAATAATGAATCAATAAGGACTCATCTGCCTAGCCTTTTCCCAACTATGTTGGGGTCGGCTTCCAGTCTAACCGGATGCAGCTGAATACCAGTATTTTACATGGAGCGACTGCCTATCTGACCTTCACAACCCAGTTACTGGGTAATACGATACTCCTTGGTAAGACTGGTTGTCAGACTTTCGGGCTTCTGACTACCTGTAACGACTGTCAAAGATCCACGAATGACAGCCGGGACCAACGGCTTAACGTGCTTTCCGAGGCACGGAGGGGTCTCGGTATGTAAAGATGGTCACCCATCCACAGACCAACTGCGGCAAGCGTAACTTAACCTGACCGATCGACCTGTGCGGCTGTTATTATTTAGCCACGGGCCCCTCCCAATAAGGACTAATATTACTAAATATTATTCTTGGTATTATTTATAGATACCTACCAAGTTTTCCATGAATCGTGTTAAAGTGAATGCTTTTCTCACGAATAATGAGCACGGTCCCTACAGTGACCAGGACAGCTGCTAACACCTGCAGTACCCAGTGTATGTGCTTCTTGTACCGGCGAGCAATGAATATCGACCAGCTGTTGAACGGTGACATCATCAGGGTCCCCTGGCACATGCAGAATTGGTACTGAAAATAAATGTTTGTTTTTATGAATTGACGTATAAAAGTTCCGTCATCCTTTCCAGCTTGCTCGGATCTCAAAAGCTCTGTACTATGAGTTGACAAGAATAACCGTAGGTATATGGGTACATTTTAGTGGTACCGATTTAATAAAGTACTAATAGAAAAAGTACCATAAGTCACTATCACTTTTGGGCATCCACCATAATCAGCCTATAATATTCCCACTGCTGAGACACAGGCCTCCTCTCTTCGACAAGGAGTGGGCTATAATCTACCACACGGCCCCAGTGCGGGTTGGTAATTGTCAAATGTCTTCGAATTTTTTGGTTCTAGGACATGCTGGTTTCCTTACGATGTTTTCCTTCACCGTTTTGAGTCAGTGGTGAAGAAATAAAGCGCCTGTCTGGGTTCGAATCCACGACCTGAAACTTGTAAGCCAGGGCCCTGGGCTACCACTGCTCCATGGGGCACCACTTTTGGACATGCTGACTGCCAAAATGATTTTTGCACTTATGTGTACCAATGAATGCTGCTGTCTCTAATCTCTTGCATTAAAGATGAACGAATTTGGCTATCTCATCTAACTAATTATCAGTAGGAATACAAATCAAGAAAAGGTCAATGATAATAAATAATAATAGTAACATTATCTTACCCCGAGAACACATAGAATAATGTGTAAATCAAAGAGACTAACTTCCGAACTGCACGAGTATAACAAACAAACAAACACGGTCAAAAATATTAATATATTAACGAACACATTGATCGCCAATCTCACTGATTTATACCAAACATTGTCCAAAACATTGGACCTGTCTTTTTCTTTATTAAATACATTGTCTGTGGTCTCTGCCATTTTGACTAGCCGTGCGTTACGTTTAGGAAAATAATCCACATTGACGGTTAAATAGTGTATGGGTTGTAATTTTATAGTAGTCTTAAGACAATTGCCACTCAATAAGACGATACGTTCGAAGCATCGATAGAGTGCTATCACTTTAATCTGAAGTACCCTTTGCTACGTGCTAATCTGCAAGTCTAAAGGTGCCTACAGATTTGACAGTCGTCATTGTTCGTTGCATGATATGCTGCTTTTTTGACGATGACTAAGGTCTGCCAGCTTCTAACAGATTTGAACATAAAATTTTTATTTGCATTAAAATAGGTACTTACAATATTGGTTTTAATAAACGGATAAGGGACCAACCACACTTATTCAGCTCTGTTCAGCTTTTGTCCATAGAAAACAACGATTTTGTATGGAATGCGTACGCATCCGTAAAGCTGAACGGACGTGTACGCATTCCATACAACATCGTAAGAAGAAAAACCCAAATAAACTCAGAGATCACAATCTCTTTTAAAGTCCAGACATAATCTCGGTCAGGCAATATGAGGACTATGCAGGGTAATGTCTGAGATGATTTTTTGAGGAATGAACCATACAGATTTGACTAGACAACCAGCCATTTGTCAATAATCGTGTAGCTTACACTGAACTTAAGGAGCTCAACGACTCGACGAACACGTCGAGTCGTTGAGCTCCTTAAGTTCTGAGTTACCAACGAAAAGACATTTGGGTTGACTGCATAAAGAATTCAAACTGCCCATTAAAACTAACTGAGACAGAAATAATACTAAGTTGGCCGTAACATCCCAGCGCTGATTTGCTGGATTCGTTTTATGCTCTACCGATCATTTTCTTTCCTGACAGTTCATTTCATTTATATGTAGGTATGTATATATCTACTATGTATTAGTATTTATTCTTGTATTTTATAGTCATTTCCTAGCTATTTATCCCGTATGTTGCACCTGCCATGTTTTGTCTTTGGACCCAGTCTGCCTTTGTACAGTATTTTAACTTGTGCATAAAGTTTTAATAAATAATAATATTATACTTCACAAAGTAAATATTCATGCCATTGTGCATATCATAATCATAAAAATTTTATTGACAAAGTGAATATTAAAAAAAAAAGTTATCAACATTCAGTATGTAAAAACTGGAGCAGCTCAATCCTAAGCCTTTGTCCACTTATAACAAATTTTCAGGGTTTCGAGTTCTAAATTTAAGCGGTTGATCTCCAATTAAATTCTTATCAATAATTCAATGATAATCATTATCACTGTCTTTTTTATCAAAAAATTATTTACACTATAAAAAGTATTTATTACCTACCAATGAGTTATTTATGCAATCATGATTTAAAGTATTTCTCTAATATCTTATAAGAGAAATACGTGCTATGATAAAATTATTTTTATAGCAGAATGTACTTTGGTTTGTTGACATTCAGTCGTTTTTGGGTTTCAACATATACATATCTACACAATACAAACGGCAGGGACATCAACGTGCAACCTGTTCCCATGGATTCAGTAGGTACACAATTTTGAACCGAACTGACATCAGTTAATCAAAAAGAAATTGGCTGTTCCATACATATTGACTGCGTAGGTATTGCACTTTTCTATGAAACAGCTGCTTAAAACCGACGAAAAATGCGCGTCGATGTCTGCCATCCTGTATTTTGAATTTATGTTGCATGCTATAAACAATGTAGAGTGAGTGCTCTTTCACAAAAACACTAGCTTACATTAAATAAAGTCCTGTTAAGGCTAGGAAGCCTTGTTGGTGCAGAAATGGTAAAGAGCAATCTGCAGGACCTGCTGCACATCTTTCCTTAAAAAATTAAAATTCCTAGCCTTAACATATAAGATATTAGGCTTTGTGTAGCTCCCCAGAATAGGAGACCATACGTGAGTAACGAAGAAACATATCCGTGATAAGCAGAAAGCGCAACTGCTTCACTCGCAGTAAATCTTAAACGTTTTACTGCAAATACTTGTATTTACTTTTCTTCATAGGTAATCTGTCTAATTTTCAATTATAATGCTGGTCAAGAATAAGCACTATAGGTATTCTTTAAGCTCATTTTGTTGTCCTTGAATGATTTTAGTTTGAAATTAAAATTATAAAAATCGATTATCTTGTTTTGATAATATTATTACGATCGAGGGTATAATGTTTTGTTGATGTGTATTATTTTTTTAATGAATGGTCATATCAGTAAAAAGTACAGCCGTAGGTAAATCGTTTATGTAAGTTATTAACGACGTCTTACTTCATTCTAATTACTTACGTCCCTGTGGTACTCCTAATCTGGTCGGACTAAATTTTAAACTAAATGGTGTGGGGGCTTACCATTATTAGGCTTATTTCTACTTTCTGAATTGAATAAATAGCTATTGATCCAATCATTAGCGATTCCCATGATTCCGTAGCTAGTGCATTTTTGTAGAAATAATTAATGATTGACATTGTCAAATGCTTTGCTCGCATTGTAATTGCCGCCTGTTAACGATAGATAAATATGAACGTTAAAATTATGAAATACTCGTTGATTTATTTATCGACAAAAACGATCCACAGTGGCGATCGACACAAAATAGGATGGCGATCGTCCGTTGCTCACACATTTACTCAATTTTTTTTGATCCCACGTTTCGATCATCCAAAATCGAGCAAATCTGTGGGCACATTAATGAATTTATAAATAGATTTGGGAAAATCTAAACAAATGCACTCCAAAGTAGTTTTGATGAAGAGAATACGTGAGTGGTCGGGTGTAACGATAGTAATTAACTAGGATTGTGATTGTGAAGGATTTGTGTATTTCGGCTCGTCGAGGAGAGGACAATTTGAATCTCATACATTTTCCATCCTTTTTTATGATCAATAGTTACGGGTGTAAATAATAACAACAACCAGTGTTTAAAGCTTATTATTTTTGTACATTGTTATATGCATAATTAGTACAGACAAAATTTATTAAATGGTAGGCAAAACTCTAGTTACTTTTAGCAAAAACCAATTAATACATACATTATTGTGATGGTATAATGTTTTAACTAATACAATCGTATAAATACTTAACAGCCAGTAAGTAAATGCACTATACATATAAAAATAATTATCTATTTACACAACTCGACTTTTTAATAATACAGAACTGACTCTTTGACAATAGAATCGGTGTAATAAGTTATTATGAACACTGATGCCCGAGCCACACATCTGCAAATATCGTTCGTCACGGTAAGGGATGTGTAACGTAAGTATTACAATGTTACATCAACACCCCTTACTGACAAACTTTATTAACTTAATTAGTAGACGTGTGGAATCGGCATTATAGTTTCTATAAGTACATACCGAAGAAACTATTACAACAATAAGAAATACTATTTTGTTCTTAATCTAAATAACATAGCCTAAGTTGCATTACAAATGCAAAATGAACTGTAGTTCCAAACATGCTTTTATGCAATAATTAATCTCCTAAGTAATACACAGAATACGAAATTCGGTAAAATGCGTCTCTATTACTTGGTTACAGGCAAGTTATAAAAAAAACTACGCATACAGGTGCTCAACTCGATAACATGTCGTGCAATATAATGTAAGAGATAAAGAAAATATTTTTTTTTATTTAAATAATTTTGAAAGTTCTACAGTTCACAGATCGACTCCAAAACTCGACTAAACAATCTGGAGATCACGAAACTATTCCTAATACTTACAGAAACTCGAACGTGTATAGTTCACTATTGAGCCGCGCGCACACTGTATGTACTCGTCGTCGATAACACCAACCGTTTTAGTGTGGAGCACAATAAAACATTGTGTAATTAACAATTTCATACAGCATTTGAATGAGTCATTTAGGTAAGTCAATCCGATATCTAGTCTTAGTCTGTTCCGCTTTGGCTTTGATTCAGACTTAATACTCTGCATTAGCATTGATACCTTTCCTAACGTATTAATTGAAGCGATGTTACGCGTTCCACTTTCATCGTGAAAGGATTCTTTGTAACAGTGAGTATTGGATCGCGTAGATCAGTTACGAGCTTATGCGTGTGAGTTGGTGTGCGCAGGCGGCGCCGCGGACCTCGGCTTGTTAAACATAACGTTACGTATTCTCACTATGCGTCCATTTTGTATCACAATACGTGTCATAGCGCCTTAGTGTTTCACTGCTTGTACCTGGGGGTGAGAGAAACTTGTCGATTAAAAATACAAAATGGAAGTCGCCATTGGATCAGAATGGTTGTAGAGCTAAATGCATGAGAAAATAAAAACTTTAGATAATTGTATAAAAGAGTTATCTTTTGCAAAGTCATCTTAAAAAAGCAGGGTATTTAAGGGAGAAAACATTAATAACAATCATTCTTACTCCAACCATGATGGTTTACCGTCCGTGGCAGGATTTGCAGCAGTAGTCGGCGTAGTACGGGTAATGGCACAGCCGCGCTTGCACTGCCAGCGCGCAGTTATTCAACTTGTCCACGCATGCTCCTGCGCAAATAATACGTAAGTAAGTAGTAATTCATAAGTAAAGCCAGTCTTGGTGAGAACGATGATCAACCCAAAATTCGTTGTATGGATGTTGTAAAGGGTGACATGAGAGACAATGTACTAATTGTAGAGGTCAAAGGTTGCGGAAAAGGAGATAATGAAGCAAGTCAGCTGGAGTATGAAAATAGGCGGGATTTATAGCATGGCAGAAGAAAAAGACATAGACACGAATGGAAGGGAATTTAAAAATACGTGGAGACCTGGATGAAAAACATCATCTTAGAATTTATGATTGAAAGTAAGTAGGTCTAAAATAATTACCATCAGCATAAGATCTATCTCTAACATTCTGTGCGGTATGGCTTTGGTGTCTAGTCACACGTTGTTGTGGGTCTGAAACTGCAAAGAGGAATATTAATCACGACCACAAGTAACATATGTACCTACATTTTAGGTTACTAAAGCAATGATGGGCTAAATCCAAACCTGAAGGTGGAGCATTCACAACCGCCGTCTTCACCGGCGGTCTTGTGGAACATCGTGAGGGTACACAAGACCGTCTTGCTGCAGGACGCATTCCCGCGCAATCTGCGTCACGAGCCGCACCGCCTGCGCCCTCTGCCCCACCGCGTGCGCACCACACTGTTCGAGATTGTACTCCCGCTTCGCAAGGACCTTGGCACTGGAGAAAAACAAAGAAATTAGGACCTGTAATATCGAAGTCCTCTTTGGACCTCCTTTTACTGAAGTAACCTTGTCTTTTCTCACACACTGCACCCTGAAAATTGGCCTTTGAAAACACGCCTCATATAATTACAAAATCATGGCTAGTTAGCCAGAATAAAAAATAGGTACAGAACAATAGAGCCCTAATTAAACGAGCTATGAATTTGCAATCGCATAATCGCAATTTTCTTTCAAGTCTTTGAATTCTTTCAACAGGAATAAAATACAAGTGGGCGAGCTTTGACTAGGTACTATTATTTTCTCCCTATTGTGATCTGAATTACATTTTTTATAGGCGAGCAATGTTTTTGACAGCTGAATTGCTTCTGACGTCTTTAAAGATTAGGCTGACGACAAAAAAATTTAAGGTTTGGATTAATTAGTAGACTTGTTATGTACTCGTTGTTTTAATTAGCCATATTAGTGAGGGCGGTCCCAGCAACATTGGCGTATTTGGAATCATTGTCCTAATCGCTACGGACATTCCACTTCATGAACCTTGCTCTTCAATTCATGGAGTACTTGTAATGACTCACTAGGGGAAAAAATGTTACGTCATTTTTCTTTTGGAAGATTTTATTTTTCCAATGTCGAAGATCTTTCAAACATTTAAGCCACCTGCTATTACACAGACATACATGCTTTATTTCAGATAAAGTCACGTGGCAAGCCGGCAATGTCTGTCAAACATCGTACGTTCATCGTACAAACGGATTTTGATAATAAAGCGTTACACACTCACAGAGTTGCAAAATATAGGGAAATTGAGGGACCAAAACCTTGAATAAGCCCTCTTCTTCTTTGCCTATCATTAAGTCTTTCGAACTAGAACTCTCAAATTGTGGATGAAAAACTGGCATACCAAGTAAATTCATCCTAACATTGAAGGTTACAAATTGCGAAACCACTACCAAGCTATACTTAATGGGGCACTGCGGTTGCAATTATTTCCCTTATTTAAATTGATGGGTAGAGCGTCTAACTACTGGGTACTACATTGTCGAGATCTGTTGTTAGCTTTACAAACCTAAACTAAGCTCCTTTCGTCATTTGGAACGAGGAAAATTGTACACACTCCTTTGTCTGTTGGACCGTGAGATTGTGTCTAAATAAATCGTTTAGTCTAGCTCCTCCATATAGGGGTGTTTTACCCTTGTTTTAGGAGTCATATTTCAACGTTTCATGTCTTAATAAGGTGAGTCTCCTAAACAGATTTTATTTATTTAACCATTTATGTACACACATATATAAACAGACACGAAAAAACCGAACAGAAAAAATAGGTATGAGTTTATTCTTCCTAATTCTCAGTTAAGGAACCCTTTGTACCTTATATACCTACCGTATATATCATTTATTTAGGTAAATAAAGGTTTTATAACACATGAGGGACTTACAAAGTATGCATTATTAATTACATGGTGTAGGTACAACGTATTGTTGGGTGAATCGCTGCTCTTCTAGCTAGTATTTAGGAGAACTTCCACCTTTGTGACTATTCACAAAGGTGGAAGTTCTCCTAAATACAGATTTCTCATTCAAGTCTATACTTGAATGCAGAAAAACGAAAAATACAATTCAATAGACGAAGATAATTGTGAGTACATTGTATGCGTCATTAGAAAGGAGGACATTTATAAGGAACCGGGAAACAAGAAAACTGTGTTCAATCAAATGAAGTATCAATTAAAAAAAAGGTTCAACACTATTCAAGCCTTATTTTTAACGACTTACTTCGGTCCAATCGCTAAGGTACCACGAGGGACTGCAAGCACCCCCGCAGGTCCGTTCAGCATCAGGCTTGGTCCCCCTGCACGATCCGTCACGTAACCTCCTGCCGTTTCCGCCGATGCATATCACGCCTCGGACTTGCTTACCACCACAGGTAGCAGAACAGGCCGACCATTCACCTAACAACGACAAAATGATTACTACACCTTATAATTATTATTGAGTCTTACTTTATAGGGTTCCGTACCCAAAGGGTGCCAACGGAACCCGCTATTCGTCCGTCCGTCTGTCTAAGCGGGCTGTATTTCATGAACCGTAATAAGTGGACGATTGAAATTTTTACAGAGTGTGTATTTCTAATGACGCTATAACAACAAATAAAAGAATAAAATAAAGTTAATAAAAATTAAAGGGCGTTTTTTGCCTTGTGGTACGGTTTTTTTTTGTTCTTATTCAGAATTCAGTTCTAGAATTTATTTCTTTAAATGCAGATCTGGGCTTTTAGCTATTGTCTCTTCTAAGGACATACATTGAATAAGGAGCTATGGATACTAGAAAAAACCAAAAGTATAGGTTCAGAAATGGTCCTTTGCTTCTATCAAGAATTGCTTTAAAATTCAATTCATCGCTGAACAAACCAAATCTGGTGACCGGTAGGTATTGAAACATCTGCATTCAATTGAATTCGAATGGCCTTACAAATTTAGTCCAACATCGAATAATTTAAGGTTGACGAAGACATTTTATGTCGTAGAAAGAACACAAGCTGTGCCCGCGTCTTCGTCCGCGTGAATGTCGGAAAACAAATTGGATTTCATGGGTTTTGCACGGAACCCTAATTCTTTTACTAAAATAAACGTAGCCTAAGTTACTCTGAGCCTAAGGTACTCCTTATAACATCGGCTATTTGCCAGTGAAAGTCCCGCCATAATCGGTCCGGCCGTTTCGGAGATTAGCCAGAACAAACAGACACACAGACAGACAAAAATTTAAAAAAATGTTTTTTTGTTATAAGTATACTTTTATATACATTTAATAAATAGCTGTTGACATTACAAACAGACACTTCAATTTTATTTATTTGTATAGTATGTATAGAAGATATGAGAAGTCACTTACTAGTAAACCACTGCGCGTCACACTGCTTCCTGACTGCACAGGTTTGCGTTTGTTCCGGAGCTCGGTGAGAAGTACACCCCTTAGGATCTACACAGCGAACTCCACGAGATTGTACCCCTCCGCCCACGCACCAGCCTACGCACTGGAAGTAGGACCTTTATTTAAATGAGGCCCATTTGACCAAAAACATAGATTAGTAGTCACAACCTTCTTGGATTAGGTACGCACCGTTTAGAAATGTTGTCGTCTAGAAATCCACAAAGTTTTTGCCAGAAAATGGTTGTAGGGGAGGGTTACGGGATCCAGGCGGTGTACCCATAAATTACTCTAGGGTCGGACCCTTATCACATTTAAGTCTAATTAATACCTTTATTGGAGAATATAATCACACTGACCCGTCGTAGGGATTAAAGATATTACGGTATTTTCTAAAAAATGAATTGGATTGAATATTGTGAAAATGTTATGTAAGTGTACGAATGAATTGTGTTTTCAAACTTACCTGAGACCACTCGGTGTATAGCCATCCTCCGCCAGCGCTGTGGCTGTAGCTTGGTGCAGGGGTGGTTCCAATATCATTATCAGTCAGGTTGGTCGCAAGGGATATCACTGGGCCTTCTCTAAAGGTGTCAGTCCGGTCCTTTGGTCGCACTTGACGTCTGGCATCCAGGCGAGGTACACTGGTCGTGACAGCTGTGCCATCACAGTTCGGAATGTCACACAGTTCACTGCTTTGAGGCATCGGTAGAGGACATTTTTGGTCGCTTATCTGGAAAGCACAAGGTCAATTAGCCTTTATATATTAAAGGGAAAGTATTGTGATGCAAAGAGATTCAAGATGTTTCTACTGTACCTTTGTGATTCCTCGGGCGTGATCCTGAACACAGCCCACAATTCGCGTCTTGTGCGCAGGCCCGCAACTGGGGCATGGTCCCCAGGCAGCTGCCCTCCATCGCGGAGGACATGGGTTGCCTCCACAGCGACGTCTTCGGGCCGGCGGTGGAGCACCATTACAGTGGAAAGGAGACACCTCCTTATCTCCCTTCTCTGTCACTTCAGCGCACTTGAACTTCCCAATCTGAAGCCCTCCTCCACAACTTCGGGAGCATTGCGAAAATTCCAGAATCTTCCAGATGAACTTTCTGCTGCCGATGACATTGCTCTCGACTTGGGATTGACTTTCCAAATTGTTGAAATCGGGCACTTCAGATAATGAAGGCTCGGATTTCGGTTCGAGGTCTCTTAGATGTGTATCAGTGTTGTGATGCCTGTGGTGGTGCTGCGCAGAGTGGTGAGGTAAAGGGTTGGCTGTCGGTATATCGTTACTGGTTTCGTCTGGTTCCAAATCAGTTAAGTATTCGTATTTTATGTTCGGATTTGGTTGCGTGTATAGAATCTGAAATTGAGGATATTCGTCAGTCAAAATGGCTCTTATTCTTAGAGAAGGATCACTTTTTTAATATAATGCTATACCATGATATCGATGGGGTGGTGTATGGGCCCGTGCGCGACGACATTGTCGAGCGAGCCCTGGCGCGAGTACACGAAGCGCGCGCCCGCCGCTTCGTACGTGCCCGCCGCCGACACCGCGAACTCGCCGTTCATTATGTACGAGCCGTTGGATACTTTCAACGCTAAACAAAAACAAACATTTGTACCTATCGAATAAGCGAAATTAAACGAAAGTAATTGAATAAACAACCGTTCAACAAATTGTTGAACCCGGCTAAATTGCGAGCGGCTGCGTCATGCGAATAATTAACCACCAATTGTGCAGACGGCTACCTCCATTTATCTCACAATTTGCGGCGTAGGCGCCTCTATTGAAGAGTTGCGCCGCGGTGCGCATGTGCAATTCCCATTAATCGATTCGACATCGATCTTTGCACTACCAAACACTTCATCTCTCGATTAAGATGTCTCCTTGTGACCCGCTATTAATAATATACGAGACATTTCCAATAAAAAACCGATACAGACAGTTATGATGACTAACTTTTTAATGAGAACTACTTGCTTGATGTACCAATTTTTTCGGACTTTGAACAAACCTAATTTGGAGGAGCCAGACTAGACTTAATTTCAATTTTTAACATAGTTTTGTATCTTACCTATGTAGTTATCACTGGGTGTGACTTCGGTGACGTTGAGCCTGCAGGCGCCGCGCGGCACGGTGGTGACGTAGGAGTAGCCGAGCGGCAGGCGCGGCCGCGAGAACAGCCCCGACACCAGGCGCCGGCCGCAGCGCAGCTCGCGCGCCGCCGCCGACGACAGAACGCCTTCGCGACCCACCGCCTACAGGCAACATAGATCCGGAATTAGTCAAATATCAATAACAATTGTCAACCAAAAGAGAGGGACATCTTCCATAAATTCTGAAAAACTGGTTGAATAAATAAGCTCTTTGTATCGATAATGCTGTTTCCCTTCCCTATCCTGGAGCAAGCTTAACAATATTCATTTGTTCTGAATACCGTGCCCGCACCGCATTTAGGCAAAGTCCAAACTTTCAAGGAGTATATATACTTACGTTTGGCTATCCGGAAAAGTATTTTTTTTCATTTCGTAACGCAAACGCTACTATCTTTCCAAAGTGTACTAGGGTTACTCAATTTAAATGGTATAAATAAGCACCCGAGCGATTACACAACCAATTTCCCGCCCCTATCATGTCAAATGAAAGTAGTCAACTAGTCACGCTACTAGAAATGATGCATTAGATACAGTTTCATGTAGAGCGTTGAGATGATTTACACTGTGAGTATTAAGTTGTCATCGTATTACACGGGTGTCTGGCCAACCAGGATTACAACTTCATAACGTACATTGACAACAGAATATTCACCTCTGTTTAAATCCTACTCCTTAATATAGAAAATTTTGTATGTTTATTACTGCATCACGCTTGACGTTGAGCTGAAGTGATTTAGATTACATTTGGCACACAGATGGACTATAATCTGGATAATTGGTGAAAATTTTTACTAGGAATATAAAAAATTTAGGATTTTTGTTATCGATTCCGCTTTAAGGTGCTCCAAGGTAGCCTGCGAAATTAAAATTTTCTTACGTTTTTTGCAATTTGCTGGTCAGTACTAAGTTGTACGTTGATTAAAATATGATTCGCGACCGTAACAAATATGTATTTACAGAATTATAATCATTAAAGTCATCAACACAACTCTCTAAGATCAAGTACTCTTACTGAATGACTACTTCATGAAATCTTGACATTTTAGGATTATGCTAACTTAACACTTTATTTATTTAAACTTACACACACTATCTTTACAGGATGACCCCAATACAATAGTGGTTTGCAAATACACATAAAAAAACACATGTTGTATTACTGATTCTAATGATTATAATTCTGTAAATACATATTTGTTACGGCCGCGAATCATATTTAAATCAACGTACAACTTAGTACTGACCAGCAAATTACAAAAAACCTGAGAAAATTTGATTTCGCGGGCTACCTTGGAGCATCCACCTTAATGGCTGGATGGACTTATATAAAATTTGGTACATAAGTAGACTATATATAACCTGGATATAGGATACTTTTTATGAGGGTTTTTTCACTAGGAATATTAAAAATGTAAAAGTTAGGATTTTTGTAACTCGATCTAATAATAATACCAGTCTATTAGTGTCCCACTGCTGGGCAAAAGCCTCTTCTCAATACAGAGAAGGCATGAGCACAACCACCACGGTTGCTCAAGATGGGTTGATTATTAACAATTAAACTTTAACTTGTATTCAAATTAGGGATAAATGATTTTATTTTTGTAAGTTGATTTGTACAAACACTTTTACATACAATTTTATATGATTGACGTATCATATTATTTTTTAAAACTAGATGAGGTCGGCGTTTCCTATCTGACTTCTCTGAGAAGAAAGGCCGAAACAAACTCAGAGGTCACATTCTTTTTTAAAGTCCAGACGTAATCTTGGTCCGATCATGTGAAACACCATGTAGATTGGGGTCTTTTGAGGAAAGAACCACACAGATTGAGTGGACCTGTCCTACTGGATACTTTTTATCTGAGTACCCCTTCATAAAGAATTTGATATAAAATGCAAATGAAACCGCGAGCATCAGCCTGTTTTTATTATAAGCAACCGAGAGGAGAGCGGATGTCCGTAATAACTTAATTAGGGTAAGTCTATTATGATGAAAGCTTTGTTTGTTAAAAGTTTTCACAAAAGCACCTTGTTCCTGTGTGGTCTTGATTCGCGTTCTTTTGTTTCCCTATAGGGGCAGTGATTAATCTCTTGACTTGAACTTTGCTAACTGTCGAGCTTTTGCCGGCCATTTTAGTTTTGGTCTGATGAATGTGAATTTTGTTTTTAAAAGGAAAATACTAAGATAATATTTGCGGTAAACATGACGCAGAGCAAGAACAAGTTGAGGGAAAATATGCGTCACATCCACACAAAACGGCTATCGCTCAGCATAATGCTACTACCCTATGTGAGACAGAGCCCCAGTGCTGGTTTTCAGCGTTAGCCGGCGCAAATAGACGTTGGGTTTAATAATTATATTTTTTTTACTATAAAATGAAGATACTTTTACCATTATGTCTTCAAGATAGAGAGAATCTATGATCAATGCCGAATCTTAAATAACATTGAATAAATTAATCTATTTTCATGGATTGAAAAGAAGTTCTTGGAATGATATATAGGTACTGATGTAGAACTTTGCTAACTATTTGCCTCAATTCAACATACCTACTTGTTGAAAACCTGTATTAACCCAGACTTACAATACTAGAGCCTACCTTAACTTAAATCCACTTTGACGACGATACTTATTTACTGTTATACTTAGCTTAGCTATCTACTTCCTTCCTTTATCCTACTTAATATTACAAACGCGAAAGTTTGTATGGATGGAAGGATGGATGTTTGTTATTCTTTCACGCCAAAACTACTGAACGGATTTGGATGAAATTTGGCACACAGATATTTTATAAACAGGATTAACACATAGGAAAGTATCCTATGTGTTTTATCCCGTTATTCCCACGGGATCGAAACTTATGCAGTGAAACCACGGGGCGCAGCTAGTATACTTATAAACTTAGATCGAACTATTTTTGAAACACCTGATACCGATATTTTGAGCAGTATGATATTTTGATTAGGTGAATAAATTTTCAAGTCATGGATTCAATTCATTGAAATGTAAAGCACGATTTCGGTATTATTTATTTGTGTTTAAGATATAATGTTATTGTTGTTTCCAATCTTGTTTAATGTTAATTTTATAGTTCGATTAATCGCATTTTAATAGGCCTCTTGACGGAGCTGAAATATTGGTATATTACAGGTCGACCAAGCAGTAATAGGTACATAATTTACAGATAATGAGATGTCTAAATGAGTTAAGATTTTTTTTCACATAAAATTAAGTCTGATGATATAAACATTCGACCATAAACAAAATTAAATCCTCATTTTAGATAGGTGAAGACTTTTAACAGAAAAGTGAATGAAGCACTTTTACCCTAAAATAAAATTGTATTCTTAAAATACTTCCACTTAAAAGAAACAATAACTAAGTTAAAAATATTGTAAAACAGCTAGGTAAATATTGACAGAGTGAATTAGTTGAACTAATGCTGTATCTAAACACGGCGAAAGGAGACCGCTATAAATAATCCAGTAAGAGCTTCATCCTTCATCCAGCTTGGCTAATTGACAAATTGTACGATACCAGCATATCGAACAAGTGGTCAATGTTATAATGAAGATGGCTGATTAGCATTTCGAGACGTTGAATACAGATACGGACACCGTTGAGGAAATGTTTCAATGTGTTTGCGCAAGCGCTGAAGCCGCTGCCGCAGGTGCAGCCTTTGCCAACTTTTCTAAATTGTTAATCTCGATACGTAGAACTCCACGGTGACGCAGTGTGATTTGTTACATCGTGTTCAACTGAAATATTTTATTCACGAACTAGTAGTTTGTGACACGGTGTCCTATAAAATCGTTTCAATTCCTCTTACTACGTAGAGATCGCATCTTTAAAACATCTTAACTAAGAAAACGACGAGTCAGTAGTCAGAACTGAGCAAGTACATTTTGATCTCATTGTTAATCCTTCGTACAAAACCGGACCACAAGGCCGCGAGGTCACAAGGAACGAGGGTGGTGTACTAAAACATCTGGCTTACACTGCACTCACGAACATTTCGTAATTATTAATGTGACACTAATGCATTTAGAACATTAGTCGTCTCTAATGTGCACTTTTATGAGGCTACAGTACAAGATAAGGACAGCTAAATCTCACGTTGGGACCGTAGTCGACCGACCTCAATGTGAGAAGGCTATTTCTTAATTAAGTGTGACATGATTCATTTTTAAAGGCAGTAAATGAACTCCCTTTGTGTGGCGAACCTCTTGCGCTGAACGGGAGTGGAGGGTGTCGACATTGATGTATGTTCCGCACGTAAGTGCTACTGAATCAGTTTTATTGCAGGCAATAATTTACTTAATCTAAAGAGACGACTTGCAGGAAGATAACTAACAAAGTAAGAAGTGTTTTTATGCTGACACAGAGGTACATTATTTATTATTAAAGGAACAAAGCCGACAGTCGGCCGGGAAGGGGAGTATAAATCAGGGGAGGTACCGATTCTTGATTTAAAGGTTCCGGTATATCATTTTCGTTGAACAATTACCAACGCGCTATAAATATTTCTCAAAATCAACAGATCGCAGGACAAAGACAAGTCGTGTCTCCAGGATAATTTACGACTTAGTAGGACCGAGCAGGCGTCAATATGAATTACGTGAGGTCAATACTTTAAACTAAATAACGCGACCAATCCTAAACTAATTGAGAATGTTGCAGTAACCGTCACAATCGTTGCGGCCCTCCATAAAATAAAAACCCACTCATTACTGTTTAGGTTGGCCGAATTCAGCGGAGCAGTTAAACGTATAAAATATGAGCCTTGTCAGTTTGTCTTATAAAGTACTACCACTTGAGCCATGAACTGTCCGAACGTAAAAATACATTTCCAATTAAAGACAGATTCATTTAACTCTTTGACAATGCCACCTAATTTGTACATTGACATCATTAAAATGTATTCTAATGTATACCGCACACGTATTGGTTATAAAATTAATGTCTGAGATACAACAGTCAACTACCGATGTACAATATACAGTTAATCTGAGAAACATTGTAATTGCAATGTATTACAATAATGTTCAACTGTAAGTACTTTGCACTAACAGCTTCGATGTTCAATGCAATAATCCTCGGGAATTTAAAGTTATTATGATTAGATAATGACGAATAAGGAGAGGTATCCTGCGTGTGGTCCCTGGCTAAGAATAGGCCACGTTAAGGGCCAACCTATCTCCTCTCATGAGTGATCTAAGAGGCAACTAAAGAATTATTAGTGGATAGTCAGCACAATAAAATAGAAACCAAAGATGCCCCAGACAGTTTCCCATAAACTAAACAAAAAGTAAAACTCCAAGGAGATATAAAAGAGCTTAGGTCAGCAGGAACAATTAAATTCTGAACCAAGCAGATTAAAGCTACAATTCTAAAAAGCAATGACCTGAAGAATAAAGTGTAAGAATAAATCTTAAAACTAATAAATAAACAATGATTCAATCACTTGGCACTTACGACTGGTTGGTAACAATCTGTGTCATTGACATGTTTCATAAATCAAAGAAAATTAACGTAGAAGCTGAAAACGAGGGAAATAAAAATAGCAATGACTTTACAGCTTCAGGTAAACGATCTAATAAAATAAATAATGACTATTAATAGTATTGGAATGGTATGCTATAGAATATAAATATTATTTTAAAACTATGTATTGATCATTAAAACCAGAACATTTGGTACTCTTGTATCCCAGTCATACACATACACAATTGTACAAAGTTTGTATTTTCTCTGTGCAATCAGTTGTCTAGTCTACGTATATGTTACTTTATTACTTTCAATTGTTTGTCATTTATGGTACGGCACACACGCGTGCACAAGGCCGAAACGTTTAGGGCATGCAATTTGTCGCAAACGTAGAAAAATAGGACAATGAGTTGTTAGACCTGCGCCAAAAAAAGGAAAAAATCTCCAAGGTGAATGAAATAAAAATGTCTACTATTATAATTTACGCAAGTAGTTAGCACCAACTATAATGGCTAGGGTATGAATTGCCGAGGTTACATATATTATTCTAACTGGACCAGTCGTTGACTTTCCATTATCATATGCGATGAGGTGCGCTCATTGGGAATTATAAATTTATAAGTTCACTTGTCTCTTTGCAGTTTCACAGAGAAACACGGACAGTATCCAGCGTGCCGCCGAGCTTACAATGTTCATTAACGTGTACAACTTTAATGACTCAGACAGGACTTGACTCCTGAAAGGCCTGTTTCACATTCATCCATCTAAATACAACTGCAGCGACTCTGCTCTATCTCACTTTAGATATGTTTACGCTTGATCGCTCGTGATCTAAATTAGGTCTGAAAGTTTTATTCGTCTTCAGGCATATAGGGTCGCGACGTTATTGATAGTGTAGCGAAGACAATGGCATGCCATAAGTATGACGTGAGCACAAAATTTATGAAACCGGAATATTCAGGTCGAATGAACAACTGAATCAGATAAGTGGGATTCTAAATTAGCCATTCAGTCGTAGTCGGCAACTAAGACAAAGGTGGCTAGGGAGTGCGTCGGAGCGACTATGCAAACACCCATGTGCGCGCAGGCAACTGGGTCGCGCAGTATTTATCATGCAACATAATAGCTCTTATTCAATATGAACAAACAAGTAACAACACTATAAATACTCCAACAATACCGGAGTCGCATCTAGATGCTAACCTTTAGCACTTGAGGTACTTAGCAACAATACATATCGCAGTATTTAATATTTGCCGATAGTTATAAAGTTAAGCAAATGATAAGCGCGTGACTATTCAGTTCGGAGGTTTGCACGGCGTTTACGTGATATCCGTTGTTAAATCCAAACAGAGTTACGGCATAAATGGCGCCAACATTCCGCGCCCATACCGTGAGCGTGCGCACCACACACATGGCTGTACCAAAGTACATAGCACTCGCCAAATAATCACTGACCAATGTTCCATAACCAAGAATTTTCGACGATAATGCTGATTTCCTGGTAGTAAAATTAAGCAAACAGTTTCAATGTCAGACTTTACGATGAGTAAATTAAATAACGCTAGAAATCTTTTCTGAAGAATTTCAAGATCGTCTTTAATCTTCGAGTAGTATTTTTATGAGGCTTATTTCTTTGATATGATGAAGTGAAAACACGTCGGGTTTAGTAATAAGGACAGTTTTATATAAACGTTATTTGGAAGGTGGAAAACAATTTAAAACACATTGAGTAAGAAGTTATTGGGTGACCCCAAAGATGAGATCAATAATCAATGACAAAATAATATTACAAATTGGCGTACGTGTGACCTAAATTGTCGAATGTTCAAGTGTCGTCTGCACAATTTTTCTAATCAACGCTAGGTGACCGGAGTCATTTGAGATGGACTGTCTAGACAGTTTTACAATTTAGAATCATTTACACGTTACCAATGATGTGATTTATTTAATTGACAATGCTATCGATCATTGTCAATTAAATAAATCACATCAACGAAATAAAAACAATGAATAATAATAATAGTAATGAATTAACTTCTCTTCGTATCGACGAAGAGAAGCTAATTCAGTATAATATGCACACATTTAAGAGGAAGCGATATGGCTCTACCACAGTTAGAGAATAGGTTACAGGCTTCAGTAACTTTCAAGAAATTTTGATATTAGATACCTAAATCTATATGTATATCAATAAAAATCAATTGCCGCATGTGTGAATAATCCTCATTTAAGAATGGCTTGACTCAATTTGGCAGATTTTTTGTTGTGTTCGTAATTTTTTTTTTGTTGTTACAATTTTTATATGAAAGAAACAATTAGGGAAATCTACCGGAAATGTCAGAAATTCACCCGGGCGACGCCAGTCACGAACAGCTAGTTAATATAAAATCAAGATAATAGACTAAATAATTTTCAGTTGTGTTTGAAAACAAATGAAGAACCTAAGATTTTTTTTTTTTTTTTTTTTTTGAGGATGGGAAATCATCAAATGACTCCTCCCGCTCTGGGTGGAGCAGAAGGGAGTGTCAGACTTTTACTGACTAAAACCCACCCGTGTTCCTTCCTTAGCCCTTTATGTTCCAGGGCAGCGGTAAACCCTTTCGGATGGTCCCGCTACCCTGGCAGGCTACGGCCCTGTGGGGCCCCGTCACTTGCTGACATCTCTTTGAGGCGCGCGTGGAACACGAACACGCCGTCCGGCACGGGCCTAGTCCTGATCGGACGGAGAGCTACCCATTACTCTCCGCCCGCAGGCCCGCGCCTACGGTGGCCGGGAGTCGTCACGCGGCTCCCGACGCCCGGAGCGTCTCCCGCGGCGGCTGAGGCGTGAGGTGCGCAAGGCGCGTTCCCTCGCCCACCCCGCCACCTCCTTCGCTAGCATGACTGCTTCGCAGAAGGAGGTGACTGCCTCCCACTCCCGCTCACCCCGGACCATGGCTTGAACCAGGGCCGGGCGCGAGAGGTCGCCGCCGCTGCCAATCGCCTCTACGAGGACACGGCGGTGCTCTGCCCAAGCAGGGCAGACCTCCACCGTATGCTCCACCGTGTCCTCTGGGCGATCCTGACAGTGGTGACACCCGGGCGTCTCCTCCCGCCTGATGATGTGCAGGAACCTCCCGAAACATCCGTGTCCGGAGAGGACCTGCGTCAGGCGGTAGGTGAGAGCGCCGTGACGTCTCTCTAGCCACTCCTCAAAGAGGGGTCTTACCGCCGCTATCGTGGCGTGCCCTGCGCTGGGTTGCGATAGTCGCTCCTTCCATGCCACCATGAGATCGCGCCGGAGGTTCGTCCGCTCCGCCGCGGTTTGCCGCGGATGCGGAGTTTCCCCCCGGCGTAGTGCCTCCGCGCGCCAATCATATAGGCGCGCGAGGACTATCGCCTCCAGATCCCATGGTGGCAGTCCGGCAAGGAGGCTTGCTGCCTCGCCTGAGATCGTGCGGTAGCCCCGGATCAGCCTTACGGCTACCACCTTCTGGGGCGCGTTCAGATAGTGTGCGGCTCGAAGCCGCAGTGAACGCGCCCATACCGGGGCCCCATATAGGGCCATGGACCGCACGACCCCCGCGTAAAGCCTCCGGCAGGAGGCGTTTGGCCCCCTCAGGTTGGGCAAGAGCCGCTTTAGGGCGGCCCCGGCCCGTTCCAGTTTGGGGGCCAAACGTCGGAAGTGCTCGACGAAGTTCCATCGGCTGTCGAGGACGAGACCCAGGTACCTCATCGTGGTCTCGACGCCGATGTGAACCCCTCCTACCACTAGTTGGGATCCCGGAGGTGGCCCGTACCGAGGCCCATGAAAGGACATGGCCTCGGACTTGTGCAATGCCACCTCGAGACCCAACCGCCGGATCCTTTCCACGACTATCGCAACCCCGCGTGTCATCGCGTCGGCCGCCGCCTGATGCGACCTCCCCTGCGCCAGGACCAGCGTGTCGTCAGCGTAGCAAACTACGCTGACGCCTTCAGGGAGGTCGGCCCGCAGCACCCAGTCGTAACCGATGTCCCACAGGAGCGGCCCCAGAACCGATCCCTGTGGGACAAAGAACCTAAGATGAGGTTGCCTGGAAGAGATCGCAGAACGCATTAGGGCCGCCAGTTGCCTGTTTTATAGTGTTAATTGTATTTTTCTTATGTAATTCTGGTTTACAATAAAGTATATATAAATAAATAAACCTTTATTAAGACGACTGAAAAAAAGATTAAAAAAAATATACTCACCAAGGCGATCACCAACATTATCACTGGTACGTTCACCATTTTCATTGTTCGTTTAATATTTTGAACACTCACAAATAATGTCACTTCTTACACTGGACAAACGTGTAATTTGGTCAGTAAAGAGTCGCTTGTTTGACAACAACACTATCTTTTATCGATAAAAATCCTCTTAAGATAAAAGACTGTAGTTTCCTACATAGTTAAAACATCTGAATGATTACATCTCTGTATTTAAGTACGATTAAATTGATATAAATTAATATCTTAATGTTATATTATTGATAAGGCAAGTTTATGATTTGTTCATAACAGGTGATAACCTACATACATTCGTTTTTAGTATGTTTGTTTAGTACCAACAATAAACATTGGTATCTGTTTCAAATGCCGAAGTTTCTATTCAGATTGGGCATGTACGCAAACAAGAATTCGTTATGGATATAAGTGTACGTAATTGAGTGTAACTTTGTATTTACATTCATTAGTTACGTATTAATGCTTGCCTAAATCTTAATTTGTGGGCCGTATCTAATTATCTACGTACCAAACTGTTGTTTAGTCTCTTGTATTTTCCTAATAAATTAGTTCGTTAGCGAGATAATAAAGGTAATATCGCGTTATTATAAACCTAGACGTGACAATAACTTATACAAACGGCATTGGCAGATAAAAAGGTCTGTGCACTAACTAACAATACAGATCATTCACGAGTGCATATCTTTGCATAGCTAACTCATTAACTTCATTTAGCGCAGACACTAATATTTTAACAAATACTGACCGTGGTACAAATTCAGCAAGGATATCAGAACGGCAATGAAGATTACCCCTGAGTTGTAAAAAATACATTCTTTCGTAATTTTTTTCTCAGATAGGCTGCGTGTTAATAAAACATTGAGCTAGTGCAAACATCTGAAGGCGAGATAACGAGCGAATGAGATACCGACGACGGTCGAGACGCACATTTTTCAAGTGTTTACGTACATTTTTAGATTTCATTCATCGCTACAACGCCTTTGTGCAAAAAAAAGGAAACAGTAATAAGTTGCTCGAACTCATTTATTATAATATGCAATTCCTTTTCTCATTTACATAATAATATGTATGATGTTTCTATATTCTGTTCATTTTCCTTTCTCGGTACAAAATAGTTACGTATATTCATCTTAGTTTGTATGTAGAGTGGGAAATATTCGTACTGCATGCAACAAATAGACTGTATTCGATGCATGGAGTTATAGGTGTTTTCTGTGTATTTTATAATGCATATGTCATTATTTTAATAGTTCGGACGCATACACCCGAAATAGACGGCAAAGGCGCATCAATCAGTTCGTGACGTTTTTTATTAGCTACAAATCAAACGGCTGTATTTTTGAAAATGTTATAAATAAAATCGTAAATAATTTACGATTTAAAATGTTTCTGTCGGCCAGTTTGCTAAACCTTTCCAAGGGCGTGTTGTAAAAAGCAAACAACTTTTACAGCATCCTAAAATAGATCTTCATATTGAAGTTCATCTCGTATTTTGCGTCACAAAGATATTATTTTTAGTTATATATAATTCACACATGTCGATAAGGAAGGTTATGTTGTAACAGTTCAGTTATCTCATAGGGTTCTGTAACGATATATAGTTAGATCACGTACGTAAGTACATGGGTAAGGTGGAGCAAGATTATAAGATCGCAATTTAAATTAGAATTCAAGTACGTGTACGGTTAGACCATCTCTACAGCCTTACACACTAAACATAGATTGTCTTTCACAAAATCGTGTTTAACAGTTGTTTTAATTAAACAAGGTTTAAGCATACACGATTTTTAGGCACGGAAAATACGACACGGTTTTAGAAGACCCTGACTGTCTTCACGCAATTTAATTTCGAAACAGGCTTCACTGAAATTAGTGTTTACAATCCATTATGTCTACACATTTGTCTAGTACAGTTCTTCGTTCTATCTCATCCTTCTTATGTTGGATTGTAACAGTTCTCATGTACGTGAATGACGCTCTCATTGAGCTTCGGGCACTATTCCTGGCTTCCCTCCAACACCACTGATTACTCTGTTCTCATAATATTTTACTACGCTATTACTAATCTCTTTGTATTAGAGGGAATTCTTTCGAAAACCTATAACTCAGATCAGAGTCGGCGCGTTTAAATGTTCGTAATTTTTTTCAGCTTTAATGGTGCCATCATCGTTAAATGATTTTGATGGGGTTTGTGGAAACACTTAAATTCTTGTTAAATCTTCGTCTACATAATATATGTGTATTTCATCCGAGTTATTTTTTAGCCTTACCTCTTTATTGTCAAAAGTTTTTATGAATTTATGGTCACTCTCTAAATTTTAATGAGCAGTATCGTTCATGATTCTGATTTCTTTAAGTTTCATGTTAGTAGCTTTTTTAAAGTGTTAATAGTCGAGCTTAGAGTAAAGTAGTGTTTACCGCAGTTAAGTGTCGACAGAAGGAAGTTTCACACCATGATTATTTTCATATCTTTTGTTAAGGGCAGGTTCTAAGAATATTGGGCTTTTTGTGAAGAAGTTACTTTCTTAAGGTTAATAATGAATAATGTTGACCTGTGTTACACAGCATGTAGGTTATTATAGTATGAGTAATACGTTCAATTAAGTAACGCTAAATCTCGCTAACAGGAAAATTATAGTGAGCTCGTAACTCAACAACTCGAAATATAATAACAGTAATTATAAAAATTAATAAGGCAACTTTGGAAAATATATAACATCGCGTTACACCGTTATTACGGTCTATATTTCTTTAATAAAGCGACGATTAATCGTGAATTCGAAGTGCAAAAAAGCTATCAATCGTTTATTATATTACATTATGTTATCATGTTATTAAGTCCATTCGTTTATGACAAAATAGATAAGTGTTCGATATTATAGTGCGTACGCGGTAGTTTGGTGCAACTGTGCCTTAAGTGAGTGAGGCGTGTTAATAGCCATTGTCGATGGGCCGATAGACGGTTGATGATAATAGTCCCCTTTGATAGGTGTGGTCCACACTACACGCAATTACTGCAAGATTTATTTCTTATAAAGTGTATGTGCTTCCCTATTTTTAAGCCGTCAATAGGAGTCTTGTACTATTTTTGATTTCTTCACAAATTGTTGGACGTTGTTAAGTGTTAGATTTACTTTTAGATTAGTAGTTAAGTAATTGGGCGTTGTGTTGTAACGCCTGTGATCCCTTGGGTTGGTGTGAAGTTTTCTGATGTTTTCCCACAGTTTATCAATGACAGCGTTTAGTTTCAAGACGTATTTTATAGAGGGAATTTCACAATTCTTGTTCGTCTTTAAGAAGGAGGAGTCGATATTCGACGCTTTTTTTAAATGTTTTTCTA
Source organism: Apamea sordens (assembly GCA_945859715.1). NCBI lineage: Eukaryota > Metazoa > Arthropoda > Insecta > Lepidoptera > Noctuidae > Apamea > Apamea sordens. The sequence continues at coordinate 9,746,220 of OX244002.1, forward strand.
CAGCACTACTGTTTCTATCATAATAAAAACAAATTAGCCTCTGGAGTTTATGAAAAATCATCAGCCGTTTTTTTGCAACTACTAGCCTAACAAGGTTTCCTGATCTAAAAAAGTTCAATAATATATAAATCAACAAGACTGATTGGATTAAACGTGGAATTCTTAAAGAGTTTCATTTCTAAAGCGCGGATTTCTGCGATAATAAAAATATTTAAAACGTAACTAATTATACCAGTTTGGCTACATTTTTTTATTGTGATCGAATTTATTATGACAAGCTCATAAATTGTTATAAATGCGATAATTATGTTAAAAACATTCATATATTTTATTTATTATATTATATTCATGATGGGCAGTTATTTATGAATAAATATGACTCTTGTAAATTTTCTGCGTAAAATATTTCTGTTACGGTTATTTGTATGAAAATTTTGAAAATAAACTTTTGTGCCTGTTAATAAATAATTAGACATCATATTGTTGTCTGAACTGACGTTTTAATTAAAGGGAACTATTTCTGTGTCAAATGTTGGCATTGAGCCTGTTTATCGTATAGAAGATAAAGGAATTTATCAAACACATTCTTTAATTAACGTTTCATACCACAAACGCTTAGCAATCGATATTTAAGACGAACTATTTCTATATTAAGCCGTTCCTCTTGTGAGGTCTCGACCGTAGAGTTAATACTACACCTATAAATAAATTGGTAATAGTTGGATGGGTACATAAATTCTATACTGAGTCGATAAAAGTTTTGGGAGCTAATAATAGCTTTACAGGTAAATCTTTAAAGGGGGCGAAACCAGGCCGATATTCAGCCTCGTTTCTGATCGAATGGATAAATTATTATCTTCACTTAATACGGTAAGCCGCACACGTCGAAATTCGCGAGTTCTTTGTAGTATTTTTGTAATAGTTTCTTTGTAGTCTTAATTCTTGGTTTATCCAAATCCAAACTAATATTATAAATGCGAAAGTAACTCTGTCTGTCTGTCTTTCTGTCTGTCTGTCTTTGCTTCACGCCTAAACTACTGAACCGATTTGTGTGAAATTTGGTACAGACATAGTTTGGAACTTGAGAATGGACATAGGATAGTTTTTACTACAAAAAATAAAATATAAAATAAAATTTATTCCGGACATACAGCGCCATCTATTGGTCAAGAGTCGGCATCAATTCAGTACTGAAAATTCATCGGAAAAATGTAAATAAATAGTAAGAACTATGTGGGTAAAACCAAAAATCTGCCGGAAGTCACTATTCCACGCGAACGAAGTCGCGGGCAAAAGCTAGTTTTAAATATATTAATAATATATATTGGATTAATGAAGGTTAGAATATATTGAACAAAGCGGCCTTTTCTTTTGAAAATGGTAACTTAGAACGATGGGGGTTGTTGCGACTACATAGAAGTCTCCCGGGACACGAATGATAATATACGATTTGAAGAGTCTGATTTAGGAGGGTGTTGATTATTTCTTACGAAAGTTCTTAATGAAACTAAAAGACATAAAAACAAACTTTGTTATTGTTCCTAACAAAGTACTGCTATACTTTCAGTATCTACCTACGAAGTTTGTAAAGTAAATAAAACTTTGTGGATATAGAGTAGGTATTTAATTCTGGATGTAATCGTTTATTTTTCTTTCTTCGGAATAGCAATCTAGGGTAAGATGGAGTTATGCGGTTTTATTTATTTTGACCTTATACCTAATACCTAGTGACCTATTTGGCTGAGACGAACTAAATCTGTGGTTTTTCGTATTAAATAGATAGAGGTGTATCTATCAGTTGGTGAAAATATCTATTAGGTACACGATTTTCTTGATCAGCCTAGAAAAATGTAATCTATGTTATCTTACTTACAAACGAGCAATCATACCTACCTTACAGTAATACAACGTTATAAAACGTTTTTCTGAAAATCTATGTTTCGTGAAATAAAAATAAAGACTTTGAGAAAATAGGTTCTGTTTGCCTTTTCAAAGTAGCAAATAGTCAAGAATACCGAGTTCGTAACATCATAAAATATCTAACAATACTCTAGGAGGAAATCGCTTTTGAACCTTGCTTAGATAAAATATATTTAGTCTCGTGACGGTAGGTAGGGTAACATAAATTAAAATTTTCACGTAAGCCTATCGGACTATACTTTAGAGTGTAGATATTATACAAAAATTTAACGTACCTAATACTACTCAATGAGAAATAGATGTTCTGAAATCCTATTAATATTATAAACGCGAAAGTTTGTAAGGATGGATTTATGAATGGATGGATGTTTTTTACTATAACCAGGATAAACACATAGGATACTTTTTATACCGATATTCCCACGGGATCGAAACTTATGTGGGTGAAACCGCGGGGCGTAGCTAGTACAATATAATTCAGCGTCAGCCATATACTTATTAAATTGAAATTAAATATATAAGCTCGTTCTATTGAAATAGTTATTACCAGCAACAGTTACAGCAAGCCAAAGCTAGGCTTAGAGGCACTTAAAACTTGCTTACAAATACAAAATAACGGTAAAGAGTAAAATTCACGGAATCAAATGACCAAGTTTACTCCCTAGAGTTATAATATTAAATGTGTTTCCAATAGATGATTTATATTGGAAATGAATCACGATTGTTTATTCAATTGATTCCGTTAATATAATTGATTGGACGCTCGTTTTCGCAAGTGAGTTTATGCAAAGTATAAGTCAGCCCAGTGAGTTAGTGCAAAGTACACCTAAGTGATGGCATAGAGGCGATTGGCAGCGGCGGCGACCTCTCGCGTCCGGCCCTGGTTCAAGCCATGGTCCGGGGCGAGAGGGAGTGGGAGGCAGTCACCTCCTTCTGCGAAGCAGTCATGCTAGCGAAGGAGGTGGCGGGGTGGGCGAGGGAACGCACTTTGCGCACCTCACGCCTCAGCCGCCGCGGGAGACGCTCCGGGCGTCGGGAGCCGCGTGACGACTCCCGGCCACCGTAGGCGCGGGCCTGCGGGCGGAGAGTAATGGGTAGCTCTCCGTCCGATCAGGACTAGGCCCGTGCCGGATGGCGTGTACGTGTTCCACGCGCGCCTCAAAGAGATGTCAGCAAAAGAGACGGGGCCCCATAGGGCCGAAGCCTGCCAGGGTAGCGGGACCATCCGAAAGGGTTTACCGCTGCCCTGGAACATAAAAGGCTAAGGAAGGAACACGGGTGGGTTTTAGTCAGTAAAAGTCTGACACTCCCTTCTGCTCCACCCAGAGCGGGAGGGGTCATTTGATGATTTCCCATCCTCAAAAAAAAAAAAAAAAAAGTGATGGCTCAGTGGTATTGGCTCCGACTGTGAGCAGTGTTGGCCCTGTGATATCGCCCACTATTCACGAGCTGTTTGGTCTTGTGTTTGAACCCAGCCAGGCACTTTATTTTGTGTATTTAATTTTATCATCACTGCTCTCAAAACGGTGAAGGAAACTGACATGTCTTAGAACCAAAAATTCTAAGACATGTGACAACCACCAACCCGCAGTGGGCCCGCGTGGTAGATTACGGCCCACTCCCTCTCGATGAGAGGAGGCCAGTGTCCAGCGGTGGGATCATTATAGGCTGATTAGGCCTAACCTAAATACGCCCAGTAAGTTTATGTAAAGTAGCTATAAGTTGGCCCAGTGCACAGTGAGTAGGCAAGCAAGGAAATTGTGTTATTCATATCTCGCACAAAATTGACATAGCGAGATAATACGGTCCCTTTAGCCAATTTAGGGCAAGTAAACTGTTATGTTTAGGGCGCTTCGAAGACGCTGTACGCAAACTTTTACAATATTTATTATATTTTGTAATTGGCCCATTTTTGAGGCGTTTTATCTTGGCTGTCATAGATTAAATAATAAACGACTCGAAGTTGCGACACGGTTGCGGATAGCAATCAGTTATGTTCTACGTGGTCGGGTATTCAAATGAACGTAACGCCGACGCATAGGCTACTATTAAAAATCCGTCATGTGCAACTGTGCCCTAATTGATCATTACTCAAAAATAATTGCGAGGAAATTAAAGCGCACCGAAAACTCGTGTATCTACCTACCGCGGAAAATTTACGCGAGGATTGGTTCAGAATATTTCGCAGGCAGCACTCGGTAAAGTGATTAAAAATACATGCTGTATGAGAGAAAAATTACGACTAGGGTTAAAAAAAAAACTGGGTGGAAGGAGAGACCAAAATAAGTTTTTGAATATTGTGACTATCAATATACAATTAATTAAAAAAAAATGCTCCTAAAGTGCTATCTTTAGATATCTCCTAAAGGTTTTTTAAAGTATCTTCTAAAATAACATAGACTAAGAAATTCATCATAACACGGATGTATATGATTATCATATACTTACTAAAAAATATTTATACAAGACATTGATAAAATTAATTAAAAACTTTTTAATTCACTTATTTTAGCGGAGCCATTATTAGTCCCTAAACGCGACTAGATATTGTCAATCCCTTTTCCGGCAGTCTATATTGATTAAAACTTATGAAATGACTGATTAGTTATAACATTAATATTATTTAGAAGGCTAATCTCAAGAGATGTAGACTTATTTATACAAATGCATCTGCACCATGTGCCTTTAACTCTACTGACCCAGTTTCGTTGCTGGGCTGATAAGAAAAATTTGATAGATGTAGGTACTGATAACAGCCTTACCTACGATGACATTGGGCACCAACAACCTTGGCTTAAAAGAAAAAAAGAATCAATTTAAAGAAAGAATTCGTTTTTTTGACAGCTTATGTTTTTTTAATAAACGGTTAATTCTATAATCCGTGGTAAGTATGATAAATGTTAATTCGTTTTATTATTTATTAATTATAAATAGGACATCTTGGAAAAGTTCTCGTTTACGTATAAAACCGTGCGGTCTTCTTTCATAAAGTTGGCGAGTTGTCTATGATTTTTTTAAGGAAAAAACAATAATATACCTACCTATGTCTGTAACCTGTCTGTTTCGTGGCAAACGTACGAGACTGTGACAGTTTCGCCGTTTATTTGTAGAATGATAAGTGCATATTTAATTATTCCGTTATCTTGATTTAGACTTAATAGAACTGTATGACCTACTTTAAGCAAGTGTTATTTATTTAGGTTTTGTTAAAATTAGTCTAATAGTTTCTAAAATTGAATTATTAAATTATTAAAAGAGCTATATTTGATTACATTACCAAATGGAAGTAAGCTATGAAAAGCTGCGCGATAAATTTTCCAATAGATTACGTTTGTTGGCATTTTCCTTCGCTCCCAATTTTTCTTGTCTACACGTTATTTTTTGCTAAACACGCGTAAATCTCTAGGCGGTGTAGTTAATCCATTAATCACGACGACTGATCAAAAATATTCTGGATTTGTGAACAACTCGTTAAGCTTGTCAAAACAAAACGAAATATATTAAAACGTGTTAAATTTTCATCTCTTAAGTTGAGGATTAGTTTTGACAAATGTAGAATTGTTGAACTCTGATAAATCTTTAGTTTTTTTTTTATTTACTTAGAATATTCTTTCTAGAAAGTCAAAACTGGCAATTATTTTTGAACAGTAGATGAATCATTCAGGAAAATTCATTGAGAAAAATAAAAACACTATTAAAAATATTAACATCCAAAAAATCGCACACTTCACATAAAATAAGGTCCGTTGGCTGAATAAGATCGCGTCGTTGCAATACGCAAAAGCAGAAAAATTGAACCGTCAATCATGCGTTTTGACAGTTCCGCATTTTCGCGCCAATTTTCCGGTTCGCGCGGGAACTAGGCGGGTACACGGTCGGTGGCGCGGCCGCGCGCTCGTTGTGGACTGTGGCGGCGTCGCGCTGCGCCCCATCTACTACCTTACGATTTATGAGCGTGACGCAAAAATGGACAAAATTTGTAGCGACGCTCTCGACACCGCACACCACGTGCCTGCTGGTCTTAGAAATTCGGATTAGATGGCCGGGTATGTATCCAGGCCTATATGATATTCTCCTATCAGTTTACACAATTGAGATATAGACTGAAAAGCCCCATGAATTTTCTCTTTCAAACGCTTTGAATTTTGCGTAAAAAAAGCAATGTTCGGTATTGTAAATACATGAAAGCAATGTTCGGTATTGTAATGTTCGGTAAATTTTCATGTCATCCCTTAGTTATAATGGATGACTGTCACTGCAATGTATTCGTTTTCGCGGATTTCCACGCGATAAAAATGATGCATTTATTCGAAGATAAAACGTCAATAAGGAGCATTTTATTTGACTTAATCATTGAGAAAATTAAGAAGTAACATCCAGCCAGTTGTAACAAAACTTTTTTTAGAAAAAGGAATAACTCACGGTGTTATTTAAATCCCATAATATTTCAAAGCAAAACGTTAGACGTCAATTACATTGATATAGTGCAAACAAATCTACAATGTTATGAAAGTTCGTCATAACAATATGCTCTTAAACTTGGCCCGATTCCGCCAGCCGATAGAAACGTTACGGTTTTGTGCGATTGATCCATTTACTGAACAAATTGCTCATCGGTCGACTCATACGCACGCACAGGGAAGCACGTGTTTAAGTTAAGAGTTCAGTGGAAATGTATAACTGATTGTTTGTTCAAGGCTGCCCCAGTTTTCTTTATAAAAATATGTTCAACATTATCTTAAAATAATGTTTTTACAGGAGGCATTTCTGTATTTATTACCGACCAACTGTTTTACGCGTCTGTATCGATTAAAGTAATGGATGAAAATGGACTTCTTTTTTATGGAAACCAAAGTGTTATAGACATCTATTTGAACTACATCTGGGAAAAATCTATTTTCGTAAGTAGATTAGTGTTCAATGTCTGAGGTGTAAGTTTTGTCATTAACACCAAATTGAACCGTCATATTTCTTTAATCAAGCCTAAGCAAGGAACATTGGATTTCTAATTAAGGCGAATAGAGTTCGCCTTGCAAATCCCGCTATTGTTCGAACTTCCGAACTTGATCTAACTTAATTAAGACACAATGATGACCAATTTTCCCCGTACCACGGACTAGACAGGGAAAGTCTTGCGGATTGAATTCCTAACTAAGTACCCGGTATCTATTAAACTAGACATAAATCTTATGTAGTTGCGACAATATCTGATATTAGAATAAATATAGAGTGGTACGTCTTAACTCGGCAGCGGGTAAATGTACGATAAAGCTCCGTAGATAACTGGTATTTGACGGACAGGTGTAATTAGCCTCTCTAGTCGCTACCGGCAAATGGAAGCGTGATGATAACGGCGGGAGTCAGAATAAACAACGATGCCCTTCGTGATTACATCTCATGCTTACCTAAGTGGTTAAGTGGGATTGCGAAATGGCGTATTGATACGGATAAATGCGTATTACTCGTACCGGTAACACGAATCGTAGAAAATGTTATGAATGGACTCAAATTTATGAATGACGACAGACTTTTCAATATTGATTTTTATTATATTGTTAATTGATATCGTTATCATTTAACGATAAAGATGTTATCGTAAGTTTATGCATTTGGTTTAAATACAGAGTTCCTTTTGTACATAGTCGCTAACTGTCACAACCTTTTTTTAGCTAAGCGAGTATTAAGATACTTATCATCTATTAGCGGGATTGTTATCTAAATTTAGTGTTTCCTATCAATCAAAACATGGATATTATCAATCGACACGGAGGGCATCCAAGGGCATGCATGAGGATTTCCAGACGTGTAAGCTTGGCAACGGAAGTGCGAGGAAAAACACAATGTAGGCACCTAGTTTGAATTGGTGAGTAATCGACTTATCCCTGGTCTTCCTAAGGATCATAAGAGTTTAATTTGTTTTCATATCTGTACAGGTATGCCCAAAAAAGTGGAAACTTTTTGGCTATTTCTCCCTCGAAACTGTTCTCTGATTAATTTCGCTGCGAGTTTCAAGACAATTAAATCATTTCTCTGGAACCTGACGTGTTTCATTAAATACACGTAGTAAAAATGAAATTATGATACCTAAATTTAGATTAACTAAAACTAGCAAGTCATTTCTTATAAACAGCATCTGCTTTTATAACAAGTTGCCAATGCCGGTTACAGAACTTAGCGATGGAAAGTTCAAAACTCTCATCAAACGTGTCCTTATCAAAAAAGCATAAAAAGATTAAAGACTATGTTGAAGACAAGGTAGTTTGGCAATGATTTCTTCTGCACATGTGGCTTCCGTGGCACCTCAACGGCATAACTACGTAAATGTCTATTAACTGCTCTCAAATTACGATGTTTATTTATTTTTTAAATACTTCTTTGGCATATTTTTTTTATTATTTGACATTATATACAGACAATTCTCGTTTATTAGTGGTTGTAATGGCAGTCATGTCACTTGGTTTTAATAGGTTTTTATATTTTATCGATTTTTGTATTGAAAATACAACTATCCTACACCTACACCGTTGCAACAAGCACAATAAGTATCACTCATAGATTTATAAAGCTTAAAACCACAGATAATATAGTACCGCAAGTACTATATTATCTGTGGTTTTAAGGTTTCAAACTAGGAAATATATGTGCGGAAAGAGAATTTACAATTTTAAAATCGTTCGAATTGATGTTGCGTTTACTCCGCCCACCACGCGTTCGTGCTAGCCCCATTGATTAGTTCCACTAGGTCACTATACTCTTCGAGTACCAAAGATAAGCTAATATCTAGAATCGAGTCCAGCTTTCTTTGATTCAAGTTGTACCAAAGTCACTATAGACATAATTTATATTGTGGTTCGTTTATAGAAGTTAAGCTTGCTCAGCTAATCACTACTTGCAATTTGTAAGAAGATATCCGATATAATTTATCGAGTATTCCAGATTGCAGTGCGGACTGTGCGGATAAAACTAGTTTTTATTACAAACGCTTATTTGTTATTCAAATACTTATCAATCGTATCTCTAATCTTGCTGATATTTAAATCTATCAAAGGAATTATCTTATGTTACGGTTGTCAAGTGGTTTGCTGTGGATTTTGAAAATTGCTTGCTAATGCCAATATCACAAGGCCAATTCCCGTAATTAAAACGTTCAAAATCTAGTAGCAAACTCATCTCAGCGACAATCAATGTCAAAAATGTAGGGAAAATAGAGGTAGGTATTTTTGACAGATTGAGACAGATCAGACTGTGAACGTTCATAAAATTACGAGAATCGTCTCTCAGACGCTTCACTCGAGTGAAGGTTCATTGCTGTTTCATTCCACGTTTACAAGACACCGACAAAATTATAATGGAATGATCGGTTCATCCGCTCGTTTCATTTCATTTTTCGATTATTCTGCAGGCGAATGACATATGTTTCACTCATTTAAAGAGTAATCAAAAAATACCATCCATAATGCCAAAATCTAACATCGTTGGATATCGGTTAACTAATGAATTCCTTTTTCACTTTTGATTCATGATGTGCCCAGACGTTTCGCTTCGAGTGAAAGGCAGAATGAACAAAAAGGGATGTGTGTGTGTGTCAACTATCCAAATACTAACACACAGATTTGTGTACTAACAATTTTATGATTCTGACAGCAGTAGCAGAACTAGCAGACTCTTCAATAATTCTGTTGCGGCTCTATTATGGCCAATCTAGAAGTTATTTTTATTGTGGTAACAACAATATCAAATTAGTCTCATAGAAACCCAATACAGCTATATCCAATAATATTGCTTAGGAGACACTTCATATTTCAAAGCCTCCCCGGACCACGTGGTGCGAATTTTACCAAGCTAGGCAAAACGAATCGCACGATAGTGTGAAACCGTTAAAACTACAAGTTGACATTATAATTTGATAGTCACTGACAACTACTCAATTCATGTTTTATTTGTCATTATACTTCATTTGTTTTACCATATCGTTCAAAGTTAAATTGGAAAAATTCAAGGTCGCAGTCTTATTCTGACGTGTGAAGTAATTTATTAGGCAGTTGTGTTATGGCACATTGTTCTATGGTTTATTATTATTTTATTTTATTGTTAGCCTATGTATATACCTATTCTATTACAGGGTAAAGGCTTTTCTCCTTATGGTTTAGGACAAATGTAAAATGACTGCGTATCAGAAGTGCTTTTTTTTTCAATTCATTCATTATGAGTATTTTTGACCTTACAAAACGCCTTTGGAAGAAAGAAAATAAAATTCGACACAGATCATTAGATTTTCAGTTCACTTTACTTTGTGTAAATTATTTCATCACCACTGCTCTCAAAATGGTGAAGCAAAACCTCGTGAGGAAACGCGGCATGTCCTATCCTAGAACCAAAAATGCGAAGACTTGTGCTGTCCAACCCGCGCTGGGCCTGAGTTGCATGGATTATGGCCCACATTCTCTCACAGAGAGGAAGCCTGTGTCCCTGCAGTTAGAACTTCATAGGCTGATTATGCAATTATGTTAATTTACAAATCACCTCTTTGAAAACAAATCAAATGATAACAAATAATACAATAATAACAACAGTATCTAGTCGGGAATCACAGATACTAACATAACAACAAAGCCCATGTCAACTTGTCCGATACGGCGAATATTAGCACATTATTATAATACAATCATTATGCAATAGTTTGGCAAACTGATAATAATGTTAGCTCAGTGCATTCCCCGCGGGTAATTAGCGTCACAAGCTTGTTAGGCTTATCGACGAAAATATGCGATTCACGTGTTTGGTATATGTTTGGTATGTGTTAATGCCCCGTTGGTGTCGTGGTCGCAAGCGCGATTACTGTGCATGGGGTCCTGGGTTCGATTCCCAGGTCGGGCAAAGTGTTATTGGGGTTTATTCCAAGGTCTTATTATAGCCTAGGTCCATTAGGAATTTCTCAGTAGCAGCCCAGAGTTTGTAAGTTAGTGGTTGGTACCCCCGTGCCTCGGAAAGCATTTAATGCCTTTGGTCCTGTGCCTGATCTCTCCCCGGTCGTGTCGGATTCCCGTCCCATCGGATTATGAGAGTAAAGGAACAGGGACGGTTTGCAGGAGATATTATAGTGCACTTTGCACTATCATATCTCCTGCAAACCGGGCTAATCTCCGTTGAGATTGGCCACCGTGACTGAAATCGGTCAGGGGGATTGTATTTATATGTGTTTACGAGTATATAAATAGATTCTAGGTAGTAGATTTTTTCTTAATTCGGTTATTTTAAGGATAATATGCGTAATTTTCTGATAAAGAAAATGTCTCTACTACCAACAGTGCTTTTAGAAGTTATTTCTGAATCAGCTAGGCCTAGAAGAGACATGAATTTTTTAAGTAAAAAAAATGCAGCAGTATTTTCTTGTCTTGCTAATTACAAAATATTGCGAGCACTAAACCGCTTTTCAAGCGTAGGTAGTGATTACGGTAAACATTTACCAGATTATTATTATAGCGGTTTTTGCGGTTATATAAAAGCGAGCGTATTTTTCAAGACAGTGGCCCGCCGATTCCCTTGTTCACAAACTAAACTAAATTTAAGTTTAGTGCATTTTTTTTTCTATTTCATTAACTAAACTAATATTTATCTTCTGTCCTTTTCTTAATGAAATAGAAAGAAAAAGATGCACTGGACTTAAATTTAGTTTAGTTTGTGAACAAGGGAATCGGCACAAATTTCTTGTTAAACTTAGACTTTAAGAAGACTTAACAAATAAAACATCCATAAGCTTAAGTATTTGTTTTAAATTAAAGGTAGCAACTTTTATTCTATTATAATATACGCTGCAGATACGCTTTTCAAGCGCACCTGCAGCATGTCATTCCACGCTATTGGTCAAAGTCAACTCAGGGAAAGCGTTGCGCTACACAAGTAATAGGCAATATAGCCTGGCAAATTGCCACGACGATGTACGAGAATTTTTCAACTTTAACTTTATCGTTCACCAAACATGGTCAAGTTGTATTTTGGCACAAGTTGAAAATGCTTGTTAGTGTAAAATGGCAAGCAATTTTTGGTAGTACATATTCAGGCAAGTATAAATAAATGTGTGGGTAGGAATGTGGTGGACCTGCCCACTATGTCACATGATTATTTTGAATTCCTATTTTCAAGTTCTTTTTTAAAGCAGTCATTAGCGGTGTACACACATCGTAAATTCTCTCTGGATGAATCATCAGTTTCTTATTGCTACATCGTTTTTGGTCTTAAAACACGAAAAGTAGGAGGAAAAAATAACAAATCTGATTAATGTGAGGACGTAATGATTCATTTTCCTTTGCAAAACATATCGAAATCCAAATAAAAACGTTGTCAAAAAAATAAATTGTAATTTACCATATTAACGAATCGTGGCGGTAGGCAAGCCATATGGGTGATATAATAGGTACCTACTTGTTATTTCATCGAAGTTTATTGATACGCCGCTCTCGGCGGTGACAACAAAGAAGATTTCCCTTAAAAGGTTCAGCAAACAGTCGGTTGATTCGCCCATAAATCATGTGCTGTGTACCCACCGACGTAATACGTACATTTTCACAGATACCGCGGATGTAAAGATTAATCTAGAAGTGGAATTTTTCACGCCTGTTTACAATGTGCACACATTGGAACATTAACGCCTTCTTGTAATTTATGATTCATAAGATCAGTGACTCTTGGTTCGAGCCATGTTACGATTGTTTCATATTCCATTGTGGTACGTTTACGACTTCATCAAGAAGCTTTTATTGAAGCTCAACAGACAAAAACAGTAGTACATTTTAAATTAACGATGTTGTGAATTTCAGGTTACACAATTTTATAGCATGTCGCACATTTCATTAATTATTTTTTCGTGTTTCATAATTATTATGTCTGACCTGTTTTTTTTATAAAATAATTATCCGTTAATCGACCATATCATTATGAGTAATTTCGTATAAAATTACGCAATCTTAATTTCGGAGATGTCACCAATGACGATGATTGATAATGCATTATGTAAATTACACGATTCATAAGTACATTAAGACTGACTTATGTATTATTAAGTTACATTTACTATTATTATGTTTGTTCAAACGTAATAATATTATTTGCGCGTATTAGAATAATAGAGCGGCCTTTTGTGATCGATGACGAAAATATGTAAAAATATTTGCGGAGGCTTATTATAATAGACAAATAATATTTATTTGGTCATGTTGAGCGGAATGTACACTACCTAAACGTTATGGAATGCGAAAATAAAACAATACAACGGTGTTTTATTGTTCTATGAATTTGTTTCTTGTTTTGACTATAATATTATTCAACAAGACAATCACGTTCATTAGGTAAGACATATACAGGTAGGTATTTGTTGTTTGTCTTTGTTGTTGCCGAGCGTACTTGCTTCCAGTATCATCCAGTGAGAGCTATCTATTTGTATTCCCATTGCCGTACTTATATGGCAAGCGAGCACTGAACTCAAGACCTTGGTCAAAAATAGCCTAAGGAATTTGACCAAAATTTACTCGCGACTTACACAAATTTGTTCAGAGCTTATCTCTTGTACAATGGTGTATTTTTCTCATTTCTTACTCTGATTGAAAAGCTTTTCCCGTACTGAGAGCTTCGTAGATTACAACCTATCAATGTTGCTTGTAATTGTTTTACATTATTTTGTTTTTGGCTGACGTATTTTCTTTTGTGTCAGTTGCTGATAAATTGAGCGCCATTTTTAAGTTAAACGGAGCATTTAATGTATTCCCATTTTTAAATGTAGGTCTGTATTGAATACCTCCATTGGGGATTCAAACGGTCTCATTTACATAAAGTTGTTTTTGTTATTATCCATTATGTTTATTTTTGTATAAATAACTGTCTAGGTTTCCTTCAAAATTAAAACTGAATGAAATGCCAGATTAAGATGCATACTTTCAATTTGTTGTTTCGGAAAAGAAGAATGCCCTCTAACGTATTAAGGTGCCTTGTAAAGACGCCAGCAGGTCAAGCTACCCGAAACTGTCAAATTTTTTCAATCAACCTTGAACCTTGAACTTTACTTAGCGATAAACTTAAAAATCTATTAAAGAAATTTGATAGATTGTAGTAGCTAGATGTGCTGGCGTCTGTACTAAACGAAAACTCAGCTGTCACAACCAATAAATAGGTCATCGACAATATTCTGGAAAATTAATTGCTGTTTGTACCGAACTCTTTTCGTAAAATTAATTTTAGTTTTTGCACTGTAGCGTGACGTCAATATTTTGTAAGACGACATAATTATTATTAAACAGCAAATTGTTACGAATTTACTTTTTCATGTTTAATGTCTGGTACATACTATGCTTAACATACTTAAATGAACTGAAACCTATGGAAATGGTGGATGGTATGATGTATCATAGGAAATAATGATACAATAGTGCTTTTTTCTATGCTGTCAGAAACCAAGAAGATTTTGTATAAATGTTTTTTTTTTTATAATTGGAGTAATTTTATTAACTACATTTGGTTGTGATCCGGATTATTCAGCTGTATCCGGTTAGACTGGAAGCCGACCCCAACATAGTTGGGAAAAGGCTAGGCAGATGATGATGATGGTTGTGATACGCTCCCCCGCAGGTTGGTACGGCCCAAGGGCATTCTCCTTTACAACATTTAAGAAAGATATCAGAGACAGCGAAGCAGAGGAAAATGATCGAAGAGTCCAGAAGCCAAAACCCCTAAAGGTTTACTGAGCAAAATAGGGACTGTCTAGGTAGGTACATTTTGTTCAGTATTAAAATAACATGCACTAATCAGTCTAGGTACCTTCATAAAATTAAGATCGGAAGATCGGGCGTAACGTTTGAACTAGGAATAATTTGACCTCCTGATCTGATAATTTAGTCTTATCAATTACTCAAATGCATATTATTTTAACCAACTTTATGATTAAATTTGCGACTGACCTAGATTCTTTAACAATTAGACAAACTCTTCACTAATGAGGTTCCGACTCAAACACAAAGCATTTATTTCAAACCTGTCGCCCGCGACTTCCGTCTGCGATCCAGGATGAAAAGTAGCCTATGTCCTTACTCAGGTCATAGTCTATCTGTGTGTTAAATTTCATCCAAATCCGTTCGACCATTTTAGCGTGAAAGCGTAACTAACAAACCAACTTACTTTCGCATTTATAAAATTAGTTAGGATTAACAATTACAGGCAGTTTTGAATTGTCAAGGGGTCGGTCAGTCAGAAAGATGAAGCTAGTTGCCCATTCCAAAGCGTAGTAGGTTTCTATGGACGTACAAGAAATGAACAAACTTTCTTTTTTTTTCTTTTAAATCAACCTCATCCTACGAACCATCCAAAGTGAAGAGTTATTCTTCACCAAAATACAGTTACCTATCTAAAATAATAAACCTATATTTATTAATAGTTACAAAGTGATACCATGACTTTTCTCGTTCATAAGCATTAAAAATAGATCATAGTATGAGATCAAATGATTTATTTGAGTAATTATGTGAATAACATCCGATAGGAATGTTAAGTAACCCCGCATGCGTATGCGCAATGATTCAGACGATTATATTCGGTCAATGCGCTAACACTTGGCGCCAACCTACGGAGCATCATAGGAATTTTCATGTTGTAGTCATTGTGTAAACGTATAGCTCAATAATCCGTCAAATTGAAACAATTAACGCTGTAATTAATTATCATGTATGGGTTTTAGGGCAGCTCAACAAATGTAATAAAATATTTCGCTGCTAATACGTAAAACACACACATAAAGGTTTGTACTTACGTATGTCAATAGGTACAATGTAGGTATAAAGAATCTAATGAATATGTACAAGGTAACGCTTCCATTAAATGATAATCGTCGTTTAGGCATGATTTATTAAAAACTTTATGGTGTTGAATAAATCGACTTCTGAGTCTTAAAATTTATTCATAACATCACGACTGTATTCTCCGAAGGGCAAGGCAGAGGTGTGCTTTTAGTACCTACACCCATATTTCGCCAGTTATGTTTAAGACCCATGTCACAGTGGTATTGCAATCAACTGAGCATAAATCTAGATTTTGGGCTGTTTTTGAGAAATTTGAAATGGAAAAGCCCAATAAAATTGCCCAATCCAGTATTTTTGGAACGAAGTTCCTTATCGCGCGTTGCGAAAGGGGGCTAGACGGAAAAAATTAAGATTAAAAGTTGGAACGACACTTTTTGCAATAGGTAGTTGTAAGCCGTGCGGCGTGCGCGTGTTTCTCTGTCTGTCTCTCTCTCTCTTTGAACTTCGTTCCATCCGGGTGTCCCTTGACACCTTTCAAGTTTTTTTTTTTAATAAAATGTTTGCCCTACACTAGGAACTCCTGTATCGTGGGTGTGTTTACAAACATTTAAACTCACATACACAAACAGCCGGACCCGGAACAACTACCTGTAGGCAATACAAATATTTGTTCCGTGAGGGAATCGAGCCCGCGACACGTAGCGCAGCAGTCGATCGCTCAGCCACTGCGCCAACCGTGTCGTCAAAAATTGAACCTAAGACCTCATGCTGAGCAGTAGCGTTTGCGATCACTAGGCCAATGAAGCAGTAAGTAGGTATATTTAATGTTAATATGATACCAAGACATTGTGCTCATGACATTAGCTAAAATGATATATTCTTTCATGTTTAACCGCCGCATATTAAATTATAATATGAAGCAATTAATACAGAAGGGATCTGCGATTCCTTAGTATGATCTAATATTATTACGCATACATTCTAGCAATGCTATAAATTATCTATGATGCTACTTCACATTAACCTATAATATAACTAAAATACATATCTACATGGACATAAATTTAACGTTCATTTAACAAATCCACTGAACTCAAAACACAAATCATTTATTACAATTAAACCATTTACAGGTACTTTTGAACTGTCAAAGAGTGGGTAGAGTTAGAGTTAGTCAGAAAGTTGAAGCTAATAGTTGCCCATTCCAAAACGTAGATCTCTATGGAGAAGAACGGACAATGCAATGACACTTTTAAATCGAGATATTAAAAAAGAAACCTGGGTACATTATTCACGGTTAGGTACCAGTCATCATCATTCTGTCTAGCCTTTTCCCAACTACATATGTTGGGGTAGGTTTCCAGTCTAACCGGATGCAGCTGAATACCAGTATTTTATATGGAGCGACTGCCTATCTGACCAGGTAGGTAGGTTAGGTACCAGTACAGCATATCTATTCTGTAAAAGTCTTACTGTGAAAACCTAGGTGAAGTGAGCTGTCAGTATGGGCAATCCTTATCATCGGGTGGAATGACAATGACAGCTCACTTCACCTAAGCTTTCACGGTGAGATTTTTACAAAATAGACCGTCAGGATATTTCCTAATCACGATGTTAGGTAGATTTATTGGTGTCTGCAGTTGTTAACGGTTGACGTCGCGTACACACCCATGTAGACGCCGCGTAGTCAGCGCGTAGACACCGCGTCTACGTTAGATCTGAAGGACGCCTTGCTAGCTGTTTTTGGTATATTGCTGCCCATACTTTTGAAATCCACTGATGAAACATTTCTACTCTAAGGGGTCAAATCATGTGCTGAATTCATGATTTCAGTTTGCGCGTCGAAGTCCCTGCCATCCGTATAATTGAGAAAAGTGGTTTCTCCAGTACGAAAATAAAAAAAATGAGACAGTAATTTAATAAAGTGATTTACACAAATATGTGATAGTTTCAGTTCCAGCTGAACACGGTAAATATTTTGGCATACCTGTGATATCAGGCCGCCTAATGAGACACCACTATGTACATTCCGCGGTGTTTTGTTATCTAATCAAATTATGCATTTGTCATACATTGCAAATAACTAAATGTAGCGGACTAGTTATTGTACTAACATGAGCGACGGGTTAGAGGGAAAATGAGGGTATTTCGCTATTTCTGTAAATTAAATGTTAGATGTGTTATCATGTTATCAAGAAATCGTTTAAATTCTCACAAGGACTTCGTTGTAATGAGTACTCGGACCGCACGGCACGAGGGTTTCAACCCCAAACGGCTCGATAATATAATTTCCGATCTTATTGCCTAACCTCTAAGATAGATCTGCGAGGTAGTAATAAAACAACAAGTTCAGAGGGGCCTGTCATTTGACGACATAATTGCATTTCAATAAATATCACTTTAAACATTTATAGTTGGTTCTACAAATCAATCTATGGTACTCGAGTAAGCTATAAAACTTTTATTGGGTAGCTGTCCCACACGATGAAAGGGTGTCATGTTTTAGAGGCGAAGTTGGCAGAAGAAAGGTTCTTACCAAAGAACACGTAGAACATTTATTGTCTTCAAGACCTATTCAGTTTTTATAGACCTATTTCGCTGAACAGATAAACTGAAATTTTCGGTTTTCTGTGTACGTGTGGGGTTGTGTTGCTACGGGTTTATTTTGACGGTATTTGGGTTAAAATGTATACGAATTTTATACCTTTTTCGGGCGGTACAAAAGCATCTAAGTTTTTAATATGGATTCGTTTATTTTTGTCACAATGTTCAGATGTAAAAGTTAAGTAATTCGGTTGTTACAAAAGTTTTATGCCTTTGTTTTCGACCTGAAAGGGTCGAGGCGTTATTCTTAATCTTTGTAAGTAGGTTAAAATCAGACTATAATGTCCCCACTGCTGGGACACAGGCCTCCTCTCTGTGATAAGGAGTGGGTCATAATCATAACCCACCACGCGGATCCAGTGCGGGTTGGTGGATGTCACATATCTTCAAATTATTTTAGTTCTAGGACATGCCGCACCCTAATTGCGTAACACACGATCAATCGGAATCTGAATCAATTTGAAGCAAAATGCTAATCCATTGCTTCAAAAGTTCGAAAAATTTGTCTGCTCAACACATAAATAACGCAATGAATGTTGTTGAACTGTCAAAATGAAACCGATTCCGATTGATCGTGTGTTACGCAATTAGGGTGCAGGTTTCGTCGCGATGTTTTCCTTCATTCGTTTTGACAGCCATGATGAAATTAAATACATAAAGTGAAGTGCCTGCCTGGGTTCGAACTCACGACCTACAACACGTAAGTCGAGGTTGATACCACTGGGTCACCACTGCCCTCAATCTCTGTAAGTGACCCTTGCTAATTGGAACTTGTAGATAATGTTACAAGTAAACATAGTGAAACCCTCAAACACACAAGCAGGTAAATACATGTACACACGGCTACACATCAAGCTAGCATCATGCAAAACCAGTATAGGGTGACCGTTCATTGTGTGAAAATATCATACAAAGT
Organism: Apamea sordens; assembly: GCA_945859715.1. Taxonomy (NCBI): domain Eukaryota; kingdom Metazoa; phylum Arthropoda; class Insecta; order Lepidoptera; family Noctuidae; genus Apamea; species Apamea sordens. The sequence goes on from OX244002.1 coordinate 9,765,441, forward strand.
GAGGCCAAGACAAACTGGTTTTGTATAGCTTGACGTGTAGCCGTGTGTACAGCAGAATAGCAACAGCAATAAACGATTATTTGTACACTCATACGCAGATAACAAGTGCTTACAAACTCAATTGGTGTATTGTTGTATTAAGACTGACAGCTGTCAAATTACAAGATAAGTATCGACTTAAACATTCACTTTGTCTGTGGCACGATCAGAGGTTGCTACGAATTACATTAATCAAAATCAAATCGTGTTTAAACTTGTGCTATTTGTCGGGATCGTGTTATTTCATAGATAATATATATTTTTTTTGTAAATGACAAGTAAAATATTAATTGATATTCTTTTATCTAGTTTTGCACGTTTGTGCAATTCAAATTTTTCCCGATTGTGTTATAAGTAATAAGAGGTAAATAGGCAATTGTTACGTCAAAATTTGGCTAATTAGCCAAATTTTCTTCGTCGTGTCTCTTTTTCACTCCCGATTATTTCGGATGACATATCGATTACTTCTACGTGTCATATAATAGTGTGAGATTTTACCGTTTTTAAAGATCGATTGTTTGGTAGACAAATTATCTACAGAATCTACGGCCGTCAAGAGAATGCTTGCCTGACACGTGTCAGTGCGACAATTCTAGTAACTAATAAACATGAAATTTGCAAAACACGTAAGTACTTATTCGTATGTATGAAATTGACAGGTGTCAAGAACGCATTCTCTCGTCGTTCGCACAATAAGTCTTTTCACTTATAATATAATTGTTTTATTTTTTGTGCTTCTCGGCTGTTGTGGCAGTAGCAACGCAGGGTTAGATTCCTGACTACTGTGACTTGCCCTGCGGTAATATCTTGTCTTAGAGCTAAACTTAAAATAAAACCAAAGCTGCCTTCGAACCGCCTTCGGTTTATTCCTTAAAAAAGATAAAAGAATAACAAGAAATTAATAGTGCAGCCTTGTGTTACAGAATGTAACTGTACCTGTGTACTTACTTATTTCATGTATTAGTATTTAAATTTGGTTCTTACAGGAATTTTAATTACAATCTACTGTCAAACATGTATTGTTCAGCACAATAAATACTCCCAGGTACTGCGTATAAATCGTCTCGCAACAATTTATTTTGACATCCGCCTCGGAGCACCACCCGCTATCAGGAGCATACCCAATGCGGAGTCGATCTCCTAATGCCGATTATTTACAGTTCCTTGCAAATAAATAATGTTTACTTTATCACCGTGGCGAAAAGCGGTAGCACGAGTAAACTGTACGAATAATAATAATCTGGTTTTAAATCAGAGTTAAGTTGTATTTACGATGCTCAGGGCGGCCCCGGGCGAGGGAACTTAGGAACCTTCTCTATTCTATCAGTTTATTTTATACTTGAACTAGCGACCTGAACCTGCTTCGTGCGGTTTTTACGACTTGACAAAATATCGAGATTTCACTATTGTATGAAAGTTCAGTATTAATATTTTACAGGCACAAACCTTCCGGAATAAATTCTCTCAATGATGGTGAAAACCGCATCAATATCCGTTGCGGAGTTTAGGAGAACAACCCGGTTACATAGACAGGTCAAATGAAATGCGACTTTAATTTATAATCTTACTAGCTGCGCCCCGCGGTTTCACCCGCATAAGTTTCGAAACCGTGGGAATATCGGGATAAAAATTATCCTATATGTTAATCCTGGTTATAAACCATCTGTTTGCCAAATTTCATCCAAATCCGTTTTGTGGTTTTTGCGTGGAAGAGTAACAAACATCCATCCATCCATACAAACATTCACGTTTATAATATTAGTAGGTTAAGCTTCTGTCTGCGTGACATTTCTTGTTCCCCCGACCCACCCCGTCGCATCGCATCGCATCGCCTGTTCGCGCTATTCCTTCATTTTCGCTTAACATCCTTTCTGAACTGTTCTTGTTTTTGTTCGGCTCCTCATGGTCTTAGCGTGATATCAAGTAGCCTATAGCCTTCCACAAGAATTGGGCTACCAAATGCAAAAAGATTTTATCAAATCCGACTGGTGGTTTCAGATATTAGCGCGTTCAAACAAACAAACATCTTTATTATGAGTATAAACGTATAGAAATAGATACAAAACAACGCACAGCACGTATTTCGCAATGTTTGACTCGTTTAAGTATAAACGGCGCTAGAGGCCTGCGATAATCTCTCAAATTAAGTGATCAGTGTTCTGTTGTACTGTAATTTTGTAATCTATAATGTATCTTGCATTGCTAATTCGATATTCCCTATTCATGTGTTGGATTTAGCTAAGATATAATTTATGCCTATAATTTTTGACTGCCTCGTTTGTCTTTCGCAGTTACTGCTGCTGAATAGGACCTCATAGTCTTGGATTCGATTCCCAGGTCCGGCAAAGTCTTATTGGATTTATCCCTTCGATCAATAATAGTACTAGATTAAGGATCAGGAACAAAAATCAGTCGCTCAAGTGGCCACGTTTGCACACACGTAAACATCTACATTGCTTAGAAAAAAGTTTAATAATATTAACAACTTCAGTTTATTATAAACCTTAATGCTTAAACATAAAGTTTAATTACCATTGCAAAATATATTTAAAATGTCGCTTGAAAATAAAATCATTCTATTTTTAAATTTTCAGTCATTTATTCTAAAAAAACTTAAAGTCTAAGTGATAAGGTTAAAAACATACTAATTTGAAATAAGACCACAAAAGTATTTGTGGTCTTATTTTTTGAGCCGTTTTTGAAGCGCTTATCGGGAATCTAGTACTATTATTGATCGAAGATTTATACATAGGGATTTCTCAGTAGCAGTGAGAGTTTGGATTCATGTCCGGTTGATGACAATAGGCTCGCCACCTATTACAAGCGACTTAAATATAACAGGCGAAATGTGGGCGTACTTTACACCCACATTTTGTCTGTAATCTGAAGGGTTAAGCATAGGTGTGACCTATAGGTACACCGTGTACTATAGATACATCTCTGCCTAACACTTCGGGGAATAACAGGCGTAATGTTATGTTATAATTTATGCGTAATGTAAAACGAGTTGATTCATGTAAAAATGTGAATCAAAGTCCGCGTAACGTGAGCAATATGACGCATTCTGCAGGACAAATAAACAGTTTCTGAGGGAAGTTTAAAATACATTCAGGCGGGACGGTTTTAACAAATACCGCACCGCACTAAACTAAGATATTTCCGCCTGTTAAAAGTCTTAAAACGCCAATTCAAAATATTTTGCATTCTTCAGAGATTTACGATTGTTTTTTTACCGCATTTCTGGAGTATTTGTTTGAGTGTGGAATCTTGCGGGAATTGTAAACTGACGTCAAGATTACCTGCGATGTTCGGCAGGTGTATTCTGAGAAAAAGCGATAGGGCTCGTTCACACGTACCACAACAACACCACATCCGTTTACATCGTCACCTCACACATCGGGTCCAGTCTCTGTCTGGTATTTTAGCTGAACTTTGCGGGCCTTTTTGGCACAGTCATGAGGCACGCTTTCCTGCTAATTTCTTACATCGGACTTATCACTATTTTTATATTATTTTTATTTGTTTTTTTATCACACGTATGTCTGGTGTATTGTGTGTATTTCAGCCTGTGCTAAATAAATGTATTTTCTTTCTTTCTTTCTTCCACATCGAGGCGAAAACATGTGGGTAAGTAGTGGTTACGTGTGAATAGTGTCGCTGCAACTTCTTGCAGTGGCGTTGTGGTTGAGTTGTTGCTAGTAGTTGCGATGTGGTTATGTGGCTAGTGTTTGCAGACAGACAGTACGTTGTGTAAGCGATCTGGCCGGCTGCTAGTGCGCGGTCTCGCTGGTAGTTGCGTTGTGACTGCGACGTGGCCTTAGATGTGGTCCGTATCGCCCACACGATTGATCTTGACGGTCAAACGTGGTCCGTGTGAATAAAATTTTCATTTTAATTCAAATTAGCGCCCGTCCACATGTTGTCGTTGTGGTTGTGGTCTGGTGTGGTTGTGGTACGTGTGATTGGGCCCTTAGAACTAGTATGTCGATGCCCGTGACTTTGTTAGCGTTAACCCACATCTGTCTAACACGGTTCCCGCACTTCTCGCTAAGCACATAAGCCTTCCAAAGTTGGAAAATGTATTCCAATGCTTATTTGGTTTTAGTGTCGAAAGCAGAAACAGAAGTTTCCTTCATTAGCTCTGTTTGCGTAATGCTCTATTTTGATTTATGACAAATGCCGTAATTGGAACTTATTGATGGGGAAAACAGACGCGTTAGGCAGTTAAACTATTTGAAATGGTCATTGTATTTTATGTTTCCTCCAAAACAAACATAAAAAAAATATGAAAGTTGAAAAATAAATCATTTTTGTTGAAATATTATGAAATAATATCTAAGCATGGGGAACAGATTTCTCATAATAAGGTTTTGTGTATATAGACTAAACTAGATAAGTTAGGATAAACTAAATAAGTAATTAAACCTAAGTAAACCTAATTATTTTGTTTTTTAATAATAAACTTGTTTGTCCATAATGATGATACCTACTTGGTAAGAGATAATTGACATACATTTTTCAAGAGTCTGATTACAGGACGCTCAGCTTATTGAAAGTAAGTTTTGCCATTTGTGCTGGACTTAAATTAATACATAACCCGAAGGGATAGGCAGACGTGTACCTGTAGTACACATATTATTCTATACAGTCTAATTTGTGCCCGGTTGATGACAACAGGCTTGCCCCTATTAGGTACACACGGCTACACGTCAAGCTATACAAAACCAGTTTGTCTTGGCCTCACTTTGTATGATATTTTCTCACAATGAACGGTCAGCCAATACTGGTTTTGTATAGCTTGATGTGTAGCCGTGTGTACATGAGACGTAAACATAACTAAAGGCGTCACATTCTGCTATGGCTATACAAGGTGTCGTTTTGCATCCTCGTAAAATTCAAGGAGGTAACTATGCTATAATGCTAGTGATTCTCGACACGAATCAATTATAAAATAAGTAGGTTTTTTTTCTAATTTTCTGAAATCGGCATGTGTGGGACACGCATTTTAAAACGCAGCCTGTGTGAGATCGCACTGTAACTGCCCTTTTACACACACATAAAAACGCGGCCGCTTATTCGAATAAGCGGCCGCGTTCTTATGTGTGTGTGTAAAATGAATGAATCGCGTTATGGTATCGTTACCATAACTAGGTTCTGTTCTTTGAAAGTGGTGTATTCTGAAATACTGTCAAACTTAAATAACTAAAAAAAACAAGTAGGTATGTATGAGTAGGTTTAAAAACTTACATTTACATATGATAAAGAAATATCGATATTTTGTCAGATAACTGTGCAAAGCAAGGGCGGGTCGCTAGTAGGTATATTAAAATAAATAATCGGCGTCACTCCACGTTTAAAATAAAACTTACGTTAAACTTATACCTTAACGGTACCTTACCAAGTGGAATCAACAATCGTGGCCCATATTATTATCATTCAATTCAGGCTAGGGTTCAGCGTTGACGCAAACATCGGGTATATATACGGACCCCATTTCCCTTAGTTGACTTAGGACGTGTGTGATGACAGGTGACGTTACATTCAAAGGGATGATCATGTTTTTCTTTCATTTCCTGATAGGAATATTCGAGGTTAGTAGGTTTCTATGTGAAATATGTTGTATTTGGAGTATCTATGTCTATTTTAAGATGTTTTTTCACCGCGTCCAACACGAAACGGAGCTCGCAATCAATGTTTTTTTTGTTATCCACCATATTCTGTCCTAATAGCAAAGAGTATCTCCAACAGTCTCTATTTGTAGGAAAGGGAATTTACCTTACCAGATGTAGATGTATTCATATACTGGTATCCTGATTTACGTAGCTGGGTTACCTACATTGTACAGGCAGTGACGCGCAAACTGTACCTAACCATGAATTCAGCAGATGATTCTAGACCCCTAGCTTAGAAATTTTTAGTCGGTTATGAAAAAAAAAATCTTCTGTTTCATAGAAAAGTGCAATATTTACGCGGTAAAAAGGTACTGAACAGCAATTTTTTTTTAAACAAAAAATTGTTCGGTTTTTAAATTAAAAAATTTATGGTTTTAAATCAAAAAAGTTCAGAATCATGTACTGAATATGGTAACAGGTTGCACGTCGACGTCCGCGCTACCCTGTATTTGGGCATGGTTTTTAATTCCGTCCAGCTGTTGAAATCTTTTTTATTGTCTTCCAGTAAACGGCGATAGCTCAATTTGGAGAATGAGGTTTATATTTTTCAAGGAATGCATGTATGCAATGCAAATAGCTGTATTGCCTTACGCAAAGTTCTTTCTCTACAAACGAGGACTACCTAAAATACCCTTTGTGTTAAACATATTTTTTGTCACAAACATTGTCAGCCGCGAATATTAGTCAACAATTTCAGAATGTTACTAAAACATGTAACAATGTCAGTTTTAACGGTCAGTCCTGCTGTCAGCCAATAATGATTGATTGGCGTTTTTGGTTGAATAATGTTCAGTATTTGACTAAACTGCTGTCCGAGGCGTCAACCTTCAAGCTTAACTGTTGAAATAAGTGTTTTTATTGACATTTTAAAAGGCACATAAATCCGCCATCCCGATAAAATGTTTCCGAAAAAGTATATTGATGGAGCTGTCTTAAAGAGGTCCTCCTTCTCTGCCAATCTTTCTTTGCAGTTTCCAATCCGTCTTTTAGAGTACGATACTAGTTATGTGATTTTCTGTGAGATAGTATCTATTAAAGCGAAATCGATAGTGTGAATGCACTTTGTAGGATCGCCTTTTGCAAAGAATCGGTAAACGTTTATATTGAACACAAAACTCGCTATTGCGGAACGAAAGATATAGTCTCAAGCGACCTTAAGTAGGTTACTATTATTGTTTCCATGAAAACCTTTATTACTTATAATGTAAGTAATAAAAATAATGAGGCATTTAATAGATTTCTTGCGAAAATCATCACAATAATAACACGTTTACAAAAGAGACTTGAACGGTTTAAAGCAAGGTGTAGTTTATAGAAAATTAGGTGAAATTAAATAAGCTTTTTATACCGATAATTCTATGAAATTATCTCGTTTACGGTCAATTCGCACCATAATATGCGGTCTAGTGCACAGCATTAACTTCATTGTGGCACTTTTACTCATAACACAGAACCATTTTATAGATAGTTATCGTAAAGCATTTTGACACAATTTAGAGTAAAATTGAAATGGAATTCACATTAAATTATATTAAGGTCCCATAAATTATTGAAAAAGGTCATAAAAATGATAATATTATAGAACGTGTTTTGTTTACGCATAGTTTGCTGTCAGTATATATTTTGTTAAGTGCTTATTTTATTGCCAGTAAAAATAAATATCTACACAAAAACATCTAACAATAAATGTTGCCAGAACAAATTAAACCATTTGAGAGAAAAGCCGCAGACCGCCTCTGCATCAGAAGCTAATTACTTTCCCGCTTAATTTTCCTAGGTTTTCCTCAAATTATTTAATTTTCTTGCACAGAGTAACAACGCTTTAAGGACTATTTTAGTGATATTGCTTTTAAGTGTTTGGAAAGCTTTTATTATTACATCATGTGTTTATCTAAATAATTGCAGATAATATCTTCGGGTATCGCTTGCTCTATAGTTTAACATAATGAGATAGCATTCACAAGATTGTTTGAAAGATATTCATTACGTTGAGTCTGTGTTTACATCGTTTAGTATTTCTCGGCAATGTACATATATCTACGGTATTCTACAACTAAGTAAATAATACAAGTATACTTATTAGTTTAATAATAATATTTATCAAACAAGAAATCGAGTTGCTGTAATCATGAGGGGTCGTTGACTCCTTCATTTTGTATTCGTTTCTTTTCGTGTAAAACAACTGAATCAGTAATCTAAATTTGAAATTCGAGTTCATGATGTTAAACCACGATTCTTTTTAAAAACAAATGAGTTTTCTTTCGAATTGTGTGCGGTCATTTAAAGCGAGATTAGAAATTATATTTTAATTATCGTTCAGAATATTTATTTACTAGCTGCGCCCCGCGGTTTCACTCGCATAAGTTTCGATCCGGTGGGAATATCGGGATAAAAAGTATCCTATGTGTTAATCCTGGTTATAAGCATTTAGTAGTTTTTGCTTGAAAGAGTAACAAACAAACATCCATCCATCCATCCAATCATACAAACTTTCACGTTTATAATATTAGTACGATTAAAACTTTATGTTCTAGTAAAAACTACTGTACAAAGGCGGACTTAATGCCTGAGGCATTTTCTACCAGGCAAACATAAGCAATAAACGGCATAAATAGCTCGGAACTTACTCTATGTGCGCGTCTCGTAAAAGTATAATAAATGTTCGATTTTCTTTTGTCCAGAGTTATTTCATCAAGGGCGCTGGAAGAACGCAAGAATGCTCTATTGTTAGAAATTCGCTTCATCGTGGAATTTTAATTGTTGCCACTAAACTGATTTAGAACAAAACAATCAGTTGGGTGTCCATCAAATGGTTGCTGGACAAGCGTAGCGCTGGATCTCCTTGCCATGTCACTCAGGCTAGAGGGCGTCTATTTTCATTGATGTTGTGATCACCGATATTATTAATACAGTTAGTGTTAATATTATTAAAATATTACAGATTCCTAAACTTGCTGGGTAGTTGCGTAACGCACTAACAGTGGCAATGGCTTTAATTTTGACAGTTCATTGCGTTATTTTTGTTCCTGAGCAGACAAATTTTTCGAACATATGTTCGAAAAATTTGTCTGCTTGAAGCAATGGATTAGCAATATCCTTCAAAATGATTCAAATTGTGATTGAAAATGTGTTATGCAATTAGAGTGCTGGGTCCAGCTTGTTAAAATATATTTCTGATGACCCTAAAAAGGTGGGTGAGCTGGGACAGGCTGGATGTTCAAGGTGGAAGACCGAGTGTTATGATTATGACGCATAATAAATCTCATGTCCAGAAATATTCTGCGATAGTTTGCGATAATTTATTGATTAATATTTCCAATTTCTGACATTTGGCTTTGAAACTATAAAAGCTTTTACAATTGGCAAGGCTATCATTATATCCAGTATTAATTTCTACGTTAGCCACGTTCTACGTTTTCCTACTATGCTTGGAGTTTTAAATAATGTATACAAATAGACAACATCTAAGTGCCTGTTGTTCAAGACAACAGCTTTTTACTAAATACATCTGAAAGTATGTATATACGATAACTTAAAACAAATAAAAAACAACTTTACAAATTGTTGTCTGTCTGTTTGTTTCTTTCAGCTAATCTCTGAAACGCCTGGACCGGTTTTGACGGATTTCCACTAGCAGCTGATGTTACAAGAACAGACTTATTTATTATTATCTTATCTTATTATTTTAGAAAAAGACTAGGGCTCCGCGAAAAAAAAATGAAAACCCATGAAATCCAATTTGTTTCCGACATACACGCGAACGAAACTGCAGGCACAGCTAGTGGTTATTTAAAACTCCACATAATGCCACCCGCATTCAGTAAAACCACTACAATTGACGCAGAACCTCCGTTTACCTGGCTCCTAATGGTCACCTAACGGGGCAAGTTAGGTACGTCCAAACACGTACAAGTAAGTACTAAGTGTATAATGTTGTGTTCAGAATCGCCTCCGGCCGGGTGAAGGTTCGACTTGGTACGACTAGTTGTAATTTACCAATTAGTCACTCTGATCGGACAATCACGTTTCACGCTTACGCCCTTTTGGCTATTATTATTTGAGACGACTAGGGATTTGACGCGGGATGCATTGTCTTTGGCTTTTTCAGTTTTACAGTGACATAATGACAAAAAGTATTCGTGTTCGTTTAGCGTTACATAGCTATACAAAGAAAAAAATACACATGGAATTTTGAATTAATAACGTGTCAAGAGGTCGAAAATGCACCGACGAGAACACTAAAATTAGTTGACTAAAAAGCTACAGAAGATTGTTCTTTCACCATTATTTTTTCAACTGTAAAGTACTGAAAATGATCTTTTTGTCAATTGTACATTTCAAGAATAAGCGATTGTCCGAGCCCAATTGCGTAACATACGATCCCAATTAAATTCATTCTGACAATGCAACAATATTCATTGCATTATTAACGTTGTCGAGGAGACACATTTTTCAAACATATGAAGCAATGGATTACGAATTTCTTTCAGATTGTGGTGCGGATCTGATAAGTTTGTTTTTACCCTGAAAACTACACTATTAGATATAAATAATAAATACTCAACATACAGACAAACCAATGTTTTATTATGATATCCATAATAGATTAAGATTTATTTAACTGTCATAAAATTGGCGCTAACTAAATTACTAGACGGAATTACAGTTAAGTGGTACATTAGGGTTACTTCTACAGTTTAAGATAAATGTTGATACTTTTCTTAAACTGTTAGAAAGGGATGTTTTGCAATGGAGTTATTGTTGTAAAATATCTATAAATTATGTTGCTCATAAAATATGTTCTGACAAACAATCTGCCTACCCTTTTTCCAACTATGTTGGGGTCGGCTTCCAGTCTAACCGGATGCAGCCAGATACCAATATTTTACTTCGAGCGACTGCCTATCTGACCTCCACAACTCCATGACTGGGTAATACGATGCCCTTGGTAAGACTGGATGTCAGACTTTCGAGCTTTTGATGACCCGTAACGACTGTCAAAGATCCACGAATGACTGCCTGGACCAACTGCTTAACGTGTTTTCCAAGGCACGGTGGGAGGGGTCTTAGTACGTGGCCATCCAACCGCTCATTATGTTCTGACAATGAATTTTGAATAGGTACTAAGTTCGTAGCATCTCGTGTGTTGTTCCTGAAAAACTCCTTACACAGATTCATCATGACTATGGTGAGAAATTCGAAAAAGTTCCCGTTGGGCCCTTTGTACAGACGCCAGCAGGTCAAGCTACCCGAAACTGTCAAATTTTCCCAATCAACCTTGAACCTAAATGCTTTAGCGATAAAGTTGAAAATCTATTAAAGACACAGATTGTAGTAGCTTGACGTGCTGGCGTCTGTACACACACGTTTTTTTTTTGCCGTGAAAAATTACGCTTATTCACCGTGTTTAGGCACGGTCTTCAGTGTTGTATGGATCACTATGAAAGCTTGTTGACAGACACGTTTTTTCTACGGCGCGGTTTATACGCCGCACCGCTAAAGAAACCGTGCAGTGTACAAACGGCCTAGGGAGTGAAAAGTTCTTTACTGGCCACTCCTTTCCTTCAGTTGCCCTTTAGGATACCCACAGGAATTCCTGTTTACTTAGGCAAAAGCCTATAGACTGTAGAAAGGTCACATACTACGGTGGCCTAATTAATATGAAAACCACAAGCAGTAGGGTAGGCCTCCGATGAAATGAGGCAACGGTAAATTTAGACATATCTTTTATTTAAATGAGCCAGCTTTTGGCTGAGAAATAACAGTCGCACGGGTCGATCGATCAGGTTAAGCTACGGTTGCCGTGGTTGGTCCGTGGATGGGTGACCATCTTTACATATCAAGATCCCTCCGTGCCTCAGAAAGTACGTTAAGTCGTTGGTCCCGGCTATCATTCGTGGATCTTTGATAATCGTTACAGGTCGTCAGAAGGGCAAAAGTCTGACAACCAGTCTATACCAAGGGGTATTATATTACCCAGTAACTGGGTTGTGGAGGTCAGATAGGCATTCGCTACATGTAAAATACTGCTGGTCAGCTGCGTCCGGTTAGACTGGAAGCCCACCCCAACAAAGTTGGGAAAAGGCTAGGCAGATGATGATGATGTTTTATAGGATCTATCGCACAAGACAAGTAGATTTGGAAAGAAAAAGGGGAGGCATTTGCCCAACAGTGGGACACAAAAAAAATCTATCTATTCTACGTATTTTCACTCGAACCTAGAAAAATTTCTTCATTAACTCGGATAAAAAGCATTGTATGCTATGTTTAACCGATAATTATATTATTATGGTAATCCGGGATATTGTTTCTTCATGTGCCATACAACAAACAAATCCTTGAAACTGTTTATACGTAAGTCAAAAAGTTCCACATTTAATTCTGTATTATATTAATAGTAGGGAATTACTCATGCAATGCTGAATAAAGGGATTACCCCACGTCGGCCACAAAGAACGTCCGCAGAAGGAAATTGCTATAATTACCATATTCCGGCTCATCCACCTGTAGTAATCCCTGACTCGCCCTTTACAACAAGTACACGTACAAGTATTTTGGGGATTCTATTCTCAGCGGGGTAGAAGCTTTCACTGTTTTTCTTACATATAAAAATATGAAAAACGCACCATCAATATTGTGACAAGTTTATAGCTACTCATATAATTAAATAATATGCCTGCTCTTATCCAGTTGTATTAAAAGTCAGAATAAAGAGTTCTAATCGTACTCATTTATTTAACCTAGAATTAAAACCAATCTATTGTCTATGAACATATTATGGTCGTATATTTTAAATTATTTATTTTTTAAAACGACAAACATAATATTCTTAAACCTGTGAATTATCAGATTGAGGTATGTGCTGAGTCAAGATCATCATCATCATTTCAGCTAAAAGACGTCCACTGTTGGACATATTAAGCCTCCTCCAAGCGTCGCCATATCGACCGGAGTCGCTGATGAAAAGTGCACTGGTGGAGTTTTGCCGCTCTCGCCTCACCGCCGAAAGTTGAAAATCCAGCAGCGCGCTTTTATTTTTCCTATTAATTTAGGTGTCGCGAAAAGGGACATTAATCCACATACTTCAAAGGAAACCTATGGCAGAAATGGAGGGCGAATGTCACTTGCCTCATCTATCAAACCTTTCATTCATTAATAATCACGTTACTTAAAATAATCTAATTTGTTAAATTCTTCGCGCATTTTTTATTATAAATTCGATATTTGTCCTTAACTTTCATGGTGGTGACGTAACCAGCATGTTATATTTACAAATTAGGTAGTCGCTATGTGGGTTCTGTAGGTTTGAAATATTTGAGGGCAACTCAGTAATTTGTGTTTTACATATTTACTACATAAGGAATGCTGTTGTAAGTTTGCATGTGATTCATTCATTCATTAAAGATTTTCTGGCCTAGCCTTTTCCCAACTATGAATACCAATATAATACATGAAGGGACTGCTATCTAACCCAGTTACTAGGTAATATGATATATTTTGGTAAGACTAGTCGTCAGACCTTCGGGCTTCTGACGGCCCGTAACGGCTGTCAAAGATCCAAGAGTTAATGAATTTATGCGTAAAGTGATAGCAGTAAAAATTACAATGGCGAGTAATTTTCTCGTCACTCACACAGTAAAATAATAATTATTCTCCAACATTATCGATAATAGCCTTTACAACTGTGCGTATTAAATCCTAACTTTTTCTGCAACATCACTTGAATATGTATTTGTACACAATCACAAATTCCTTTGATCAATATTACTAATAGTTATGTCAAAGATAATGAATGAAAAATGTGTCCCTAATTGCCTTCATTTTCTTTGTTGGATTATGATGACCTAACTTCCGAGAACCGAGCACTGTAGCGTGTTAAGTAGACCGCGTATGACACGGGAGGAGATACCATTAATTAATTTATGTTCCCGAGTTTAACAATGTTATCGATCGAGCTGGGAGCATCGCGTCATGTCTGTGAGGATATTAATTTAGCGAAGGTCAATCAGCGGGAGTGGGTCAACCTGGGATGGAAGAAAAACTGTACTGTTGATTTATAAGGTAAATGGGGTAAGAGACTTAGTAATCATTGTAGAGTTTGCAAAACTAATTACGTAACATATAGATTATTTGATTTTTATTTTTTTTGTGGATTTGTTTTTGTATGTGCTAACAATAGCTTTTTAAGGTTTTTTTTGTTTTTAACAGTATATGGACTTCGTCTGAAATAAATTTCTTATTATTATTATAATTAACAGTAGCAATGTCTTTCATTTTGACAGTTCAACAACATTCATTTGCGTTATTTACGTTGTTGACCGGACCATTTTTTCTAACATAGCAAGCAATAGATTACCTAGCAATGGAAAACATCGTAAGGAAATCGGCACGTCCTAGAACCAAAAATTCGAAAACATGTGACATCTACCAACCCGCACTGGGCCGGCGAGGTAGATTACAGCCCATTCCGTCTCGAAGGCCTGGTGTCCCACTCCCAACAGTGGGAACATTATAGGCTGATTATGGTACAGGTACCCTTTATTTCTGCCTGGCTGACTACTGAAAACTTCACAAACATCAAAGCTTTTGAAAAGTAGGCAGTTCCATACGAGTACATAACAACAAGTACTAAACACAGTGACTCTGACTCGTACTCTCACGGAAGGAAAACCATAGAGTGATGCGTCACACTATGGTTAACCATAATTAAGTTTTGAATGGATTTTACAGCCAGTGATTTTGGTTTAGTCATAACCATGATTTTGTCCTCATTAAACTGAATATAAAGTAGTCTTTATGAAACTATGTAACAGTTCTCACACATTATTAATGAACAAAAAAACAGTCATGAAATATTTTTTAATGACATTGAATTTGATACCAACTCATCCCTTCAAAATATTCTTCAGCCACAGAAATCTAAATTGAACTAAGATTAATTTGTTCTACGGTTTATTACGTTACACTAATATTTTTCAGAGAGATTTAATTTCATGTCATGTCATCTTTAGGCTCAACAAACATTTTTTTTTTAAAGATTATCATCATACTAATAATAAAGCTGAAAAGTTTGTTTGTTTGTTTGAACGCGCTAATCTCTACCAGGCGGATTTGAAATATTATTTTTGCATTTCATAGAAAATTTTGGAGAAGGGTTTGGAAACAAGAGATTTCACGTGGACAAAGCCGCGGGTAGTTAATATTATTATCTTCAAAATCATATAAAACCTCGTTGAGGTGCCAGTTAGTTTAGACAAACTATTACACAAATGTTACCTACTTATAGCCTGTCCATTAGGTTAACCGTTTTTTGACAGCTGTCTTAGAACGTATTATATATATTCTAGATTACATTTTGATTAGGTAACTTTAAAATCTATATCTATACCTACTTATAATAAATCTGTAGAAGTGAAAATTCTGTAAGGTGCAGCGGGGCAATCTCGACTGGTAAAACCTAAACCACAACTTTGAAGGTATAAAAATATAAGATGATATAGTTTTATTAAAAATGTAATGTATTGACGCTCCAGAGTCATTATCTGTGTATTATTTTTACAAACTCATATTGAAAAATATTCAATAGATAGGCTTAAAAATGTGTTTTTGTCAAAAAAAGCAAAAATAGTTGTAATTCCCCCTCCGTGGGGCAATTTCAACTATTAATTATAATTTCTCTTCTAGAAAGCTTAGCTTGATGTTAGTCAGTTGCAGAGTTTTTTTATAGGGATGGTAATCTAAATTGAATCTTGCCATATATGCAGCTAGGCTCATTTTTTAATAAAAACACTTTAAAGGTTTAGGCGGGGTAATTTCGACTGCTCGCCATAGTTAATAGTGATGGGAACGTAATAAAAAATAAGTCGATAGATACACCAATAAATAATTTTGGTCTGCTATCTACTAAAGGTACTATATCTACTCACTAATCATAAATCAAAACTTCCATTTTAAGAAAGGAATATGTATTTAAAATAGAACAATATTTTTGACATCTTGTACTGCTTGCTGCAATTCTGCCATTGTGTATGACTTGTCCGTTTTTTTTCTATAGTGGCGAACCATCTGCAATAAATTAATAAAGTAGTAAGAAATTGAAAAAATCCCTCGAAATGCATCGATTTGAATCGTGTTGCGATCCTGCGAATAGAAAGATTACAATAATATAGCTACAAGTTAAATATTTGTAAAGTATTTACATCGACAAAACATATCGAAACATGCACATCACTAGTATTTGTTCATTTCCATATAAAATCTGGTGGGGCAATTTCAACTGCAAAAAAGTTGAAATTAACCGCCATTACAATCCAGGTGGGGTTATTCAAACTCACACCAAAATGCTGTTAAAACGCAAGTTACAACAGAAAAAAATAGCTAAAAACATGAAATAGGCTTTAATTAAATATCTTACCTTTGAAAATCTTCGAAAAACACATTAATTACCACTTTTTTTCGCAAAAATGTGAGACACTAATTTGCACGTGCAAACAAGAAAAAGAGAAGAAAACAAAATGGCCGTGTCGATCAAACAGTTTTGGGTCTAGCAGTGCCATCTATGTAGAAATTATGAAATTGCTTTTGAGCTATCCGGTCATAGATGGCACTTATTCAAATAAAGTAAAATGTAGAAGTTATTAAGATTAGTTGAAATTTCCCGCTGTCGAGATTGCCCCGCTGCACCTTACATTGAAAATATCAAAAAAATAAATGGCAGGGGGTGTTACTAGACCGACACCGAACCCAAAAATGTGATTAAAAAAATTTTTGTCTGTCTGTCGGTCTGTCTGTTTGTTCAGGCATCACGCAAAAACTACCGGTTCGATTACGATGAAACTTGGTATAATTATTCTTTAATATCCTGGGCACCACAAACAAACTTAATTTTGCGGTTCGATCCCTAGACCCGATTACAGTACCAACCGCAAATAATAAGTTTGTCATAGGTTAGGTCACCCGCAGTGGAGTTCATTTTTATTCCTTTTAGTTTTTAGAGTTATTTAGGTTTATTTTTATATAAGTCGTATAGTATAGATTTTAATTTTAAAGTATAGGTAGTGTATTTGATAGTGTACGTAGTGACCGTAGGTTATTTTATAATACTGTTAGGTAGGAGTAGTCATTCGCATAGATGTTAGTTTTTAGGGATTTTAGATTAGTTATCATCAGAAATAGGTTTATTTAGGTAGGTAGTTATTTAATTTTCTGTTATTGAGTTTTTTTTTTAAATTAGGTATGTACTTAGGTAAATATATTATATAGGTGGGCTCTTAATCACCAAAATGAGACACAATTGGTTTTCTATTGTAATTAGCCACAAAGGGCCCGCGAGATAGATGGCATTCTGGGGAAGCACATACATACCTACATTTTATCCTGTTAGCACGTTCCCGTGGGTAAATTTCCGACATCCACGCGGGCGAAGCCGCGGGCAGAAGCTAGTGCGTAATAAAATAAATATAGAAAATGCCTAATCTTATTGAATTATCTCATTTATGACTTCTTACAGACATTATGATACCGTACGTGTATCAGTTATGACAAAATAAATATAATTGCTCACTAGTTCGGTCTATCAAAAATCGGTTAACCTAGTGGACAGAGTAACGACAGGGTCAATCTTTATCATAGAAAAAGTTAGTTTAAACCAAAGGCTTCAGAGAAGCCATTCACGTACTTTCTCACTCATAAACTTAGTAAGCTTGTAAACACAGCCCCTTTACATTTGTCGTTGTTAATTGGCAATGTAAATAAAGCATTTAATTCAACTGTAATAAATACGACGTTTACGAGTCCGCGTGCCTCATCTATAACAGTTCGAACGAGAGTGCCTTGAAGGTGCGTTTAGATCTAATGGATCTACAATAAGAATAAGAACTCTTAGATATATCGTCTCACTAATCTTTGATATAGAAGAGTAGAATGGGTCGTAATGTACTATTTTCTATGTTTAAAAAATGTATATAAGTAGTTTATCAGCCATCTTGTTACCATAATATAAGCATTTGGTTGCTTAGTTTGGGACTAGATGGCGCTGTGTGAAATGTCCAGGGATATTAGAGTCAATTTCAACAACTCGATTTTTTACCTAATTTCCATGGACATTTTCATTTTCAGGTTTTGTAAAAAACTTTATTAATAAAGCGCAACATATCCACATTTTAGATACATTTTCTAAAAGGGGATTATATAATTATATTATATAGAGAGTTATTTGGGCCACCGAAATTGGCGAGCCACAGAAATTTTATTATTGCCACCGAAATTGTTCGTGTCCACTGAAATAGTGAATTACTAAACTTAAATCAGTCTTAAAAAGTTAGCAATCAAGGAACTGATTTACCCCTATGATCCCCATCATAGGACTAAAAAATTGTTCTGTATTAATGGATTATATCAATAAAACACTGTAATCACATAGACTCGTGTAATGGCTGACAACCAACTGCTTGACAACCCACATATAGGATTATTAACAGATATACTACAAAAATATAATCAGTTTAAAATTTACTTATAATTTCTATACATGCAGTTAATCAGTTAGCATTAATTTTGATACCTTGTACGTATCAAAATGACAAATTAACAACTAATTTAATAATCATAAGAGTAGCTCAATAAAAGCTATCGCTCTGAAGATAAACTATAAAATATAATGATGTTAGACATCAATCAACATTAAGATAAGAAATATTCTTTAAACAAAGAATCACTAACATGGTGAAAATCTTCAGAAAATATTTTCATCATCACTATCAAAAATATTAAAATTATTTCTGGTAACTAATTCTTTGGAATATTCAATGTGAGCATCATTATCAGTCTCAATGGTTTTTTCAAATTTTGACATTATATCTGTATTAATATTTTGGAAAAATGAGGCTCTCAGCTTTGACAGGGTCGCTTTTAATTTTTTCTCTTCTTTTTTGCTTTGCAATCCTCTTCTTTTTTAACCTTTCTTGGCTATCTTTTTTCTTTTTTGGATTACTAAAATAAAAAAGATATATAAAATACTGCTGAGTCAATTTAAACTCTCATATTTGATTATGAAAGCATGAGCAAAATCATGGGATTTATCAGACTGTAATGGATTGGATAATACTATCTCTGTGTAATCTATAACTAGGTATGTTAAATGAGTTCTGTAAAAGTAATTTCGGCATAAAAAATATTGTTTCTTTTCAAAAACCTTCATTAACATTAATACAATAATTGATAGGTACAATTTCTGTGGAGTCGTGTAATTTCCGTGGACACCGAGATGCCACGGAAACCACAGAAATTGGCCCACAGAAATTGGAAACGTTGCTATTTTTTTTAAATTACAAGAAACTATCAAGGCTATGACTATGTTTTCTATAATCTTAAATGTGTACCAAAGGCTACGTATCATGCATAAAAGTGATACCTTTATTTCTTGAAAAAAACCTTTTAATACCTGAACACCGAAATTGCAAAATTTCGTTCCGAGTAAACTGAAATCATGTATTTTCATTTTTGGCGGGAAGATGTGACGATATGATGCACTATCGTTCTCACTGCGCGTAAGTGCACGACTGTCTCTTGCCGGGCAGGTATTTATTGTTCGTTTAAACTTATTGGTGGAAGCTCAGGACGGCGAAACAAAATGACCATGGAAATTAGTCATTTCGCTCGGACAAAACTACCGTTGGCATGTATTCATTAACTATGAGTTTAAATATTCAAAAATAATTAGCTTCTTGTAGGTCAATTATTACTTAACGCAATCAAAATACTTTTTCCTATATATGTTGGAAATTATCTTCCTGAGAGGTAAATGCTGTGTATGAAAGTGATTATGGACAAGACACAGAAATTGATAATTCGTCATTTACAGATTTTTTTCTTAAAAAGTAATAGTCTTATAAATATAATTTAAGTGGCTTCATTTAGATTCACGTCTCTTTAATTCTGAGAAAAAAAATCGTTGCATTATCTGTAAAGGAGCACTACGTTTTCAGCATAGACGCGTAAATTTTTCGCCTGAGAAATTCACTCATTATCATTATTTAAAGTTGCAATGAACAAGTCCCAGCTCTGTTCTAGCTATGCTAGTTTCATCTAAACGGACCTTAGCGAAACCATCGCAGTGATTGCTCGCCTACACTACTGGCTAGATAAGTGGTCGGTGTTTCTAGCGGCACTTTCAATTATGCATGAGTCCACTTTTATCAGTTCACTTAACGATCTGACAAATTATATGGCAGTTGTTGTTAGCACAATTTCTAACGTTTTCACTGAATCTACGAGTACCATTCAGCCATTGAATGTTTATTCTATTTTTTTCTAAATCTATTAAAGCCATGTAGGCATGTAAAACATATTTTTTAGAAGCACTCGAACGAGTAAACAAATGTTGACTCAGTAATAAACAAACCGTTAAGCAAGTATGAGTAATTAAACAATGTCTTTACTACGCCGAAACCAATTGTGTAAGCAAATTAATGTAAGATGTAGGTTTTATTGAAATAGATTGTGATAGTGCAAATATTGTATAAATTCTAGGAAAACAAGCGGAATAAGATGAGTCGTCCAAGTCGTTAACAGGGAGTAGTTGTAACTATTAAACATACACAAAAGGAACCACTAATTGATCCTACAACGGATGATTTAATTAATCTGAAGGTGAGTTAGAAAAACGCACCGCAGATGCATTTGTACCGCAACCTCTATGTAAAACCTAGCATCAAAAAGCCAATTGCTCACTCAAAACAACTAGTAGTTAGTGTACCGGCGGATTGGTAATAACCGACCGATAGAAATCGACTAACAAGTCGTACCTGCATCAAGCACAGCCGGCTTGTCATTACTGTACAATTAATTTGTCGTTCCATGCAAAGCAAATACTGCTGCGGGCGATCCACCACGCAATGCTTCGATAACACTTTACCAATGCATTTCCATTGCCACTTATATCAAGGTCTGATCACAACAGTCTTTGCTATCAACAGCATTGGATATCAAAATCATCAATATATCCTCTGCTGTCGTTTTAGTAGGTGGTAGTTTGCTACTAATTTTGTCATCTAATAGTGATGGTATTGCATTACCCTGTCTTGCGAACTCTTCTGGAGTTTAAACCCGATCCTCTGGTTAAGATTTCTAGACATTTTTATTATTGCTTTAATGTCTAACATTATCCTTGTCAGTTTTATTACCCCAAGACATGCGATGTTTCTGACAACTTGATCAGTTTTGTAACGAAATTAATAGTTTTAACATGTTTTTACAGCCCCGTTTTCTGTCTGTCTCAATGTTTGTTTTCTAAGCTGTACCGTCGACGTTACTCATACAAAGTAGGTCCCGCGGAGACCAAGCAATCAAAGGCTCCGGAACACTCGGGGCGCCATTGAAGTGAGTCAAACGGGTCGATAAGTTTGCACCCATCTGTGGCTCATTACAAAACTATAACTTCGACAAGTACCTATTCCGTATTGTTCGCCGTTTAATCTGTCTGACGATGACTAACGTTATAGTAGTCATGGTAAAGACTACAAACTATGGCGTCTTATGAAACAGTCACTATGGAACTCAGCTATATGATGTAATGACATGAAGTCTAGCACACGTAAATAAATTAGTACTTCAAAGAAACGTCCTACCTTAAGCGATCATTAGTGTTGAGAAACTTACATATTCCACAGCTCTTAAAGTAGTGTCAACTTAGTTTATGAATGGGCATTATATCCAAAACCTAGCCTCAAAATTACGGCGTCATAACTTATGGAAATTTCATTAAGTATAAGTATAAATTCAAGAAAGACACGACCAAAACCTGTAATATGCACATGATTTACAACACCAGTGACAGAGATACCTTCGTTTGGGTAAAGTCCTGTATGTTTGTAGGATTAAGAGGGTAGGTAGGGGTCAGCTGAAACTGGCGTTGTGTAGTCGGTGGGCAATCGACAACAATTACTGTCAGAACAATAGCAACCGATCTTCTGTACCGTTAGCAGCCTGCGGCCTCTCGGTCAAGTGTGGCCAGATTCTGCGATACCAACACTGTCTGTGCACTTGCCTTGCGGACATTACTGGTCCTAAGAATGTATTTAAGTATTTTCTTGTTCCCCTATCTAAGGCGTTATCATCTAGTTCGTTCCCTATTTTATTTCTGATAGATGACTGAATTCAATATAGTAAACATCCATCCATCAATGGATTTTGGCGGGAATTTCTGACATAGACTGAACACATCAGAAATCGATGACGCTAATGTATCTTTATTTATGTAGTATGATACATCACTTTCCAATACATTCTCAGGTACCTAAATAGAAATATCTGTGAAATAATTTTCCAATAGACAGCTTTTTACATTACGATGCCAAAATGATATGTTTATGACGTCAGTGGTTAGGTACCTAATCCGTAACCTCGGCCCAATCACATCTTAACGCCACATATATTGAAAGCTGGGCAAATTTAAACATAATTCATATTAAATGTACATTTATGACAGATGTATTACGTCAGAAAATGCGGCGGCATTATATTTATACTGTTTCTACGTTTGTGATTTAAAGCCTAGTGAAATATTTGATAAAACTCATTGAAGGTTTTTGAAGACTGACGGTTTCTGGGTGCCTGTTTCCGTACCAGGATCAGTGGGTGATGTGCTAGTTAATGGGAATAAACCGAGGAGTTAGGTTATCATCTTATCTAAACCATTCCCCTCGCTTGAGATGTTACCTACAGTTAAATTGTGAAATATGTTTTTTTTTTTGTAATAAATTCAATTTTTATAATGCCTTTTATTACAAAGCTGGAAAGCTTAGCAAAAGCACAGTTGAGCTCAATATCTTAATGTAGAACTACAGTGTGTACCTACTACAGTGGGAACACTATAGGCTGAATAAGTTTATAATTATGTTAAAAGAAAAAAAAAACTACAACTCAGATATCCAACTGCTTTAATTCGGGCATACTTACTTATAAGTAAATATAAGTATCATTTTATTATGATATTATTATTATTTATCATTTCCATTTGGTATGGGGGCCATACCAAGTAACATCTACGTTTGTAGACCTTCCAATTAAGGAGTAGGTACTAACTCTAAAACTTCCATATAATTATTTGGAAGTTTACCCAGAAATCTGTAAAAGGTACTTACTGTGTTTAGCTTTGAGAACAATTTGAGCCTACAAGTTGTTCCAAGTAAACTTGCCCCTACATCTCGTTAAAGCAAGCACTAATTAGTCATTGTTTTAACTAAGCCTGAGGGGATCCAACCTGGTTAATTACTGGTTACTCAAATATTTGTGTTTGCTGTTTAATTATGGTAGTTTTGGCTTTGTATTCAGAATTAACTTCTACCTTTTGATGAACTTTGTGTTGTGCTTGGTACGAAGCTGATTTACGAATTTAAGTTGAGTGGACCCACGTAAAGTATTAGCATCCACTTATTTAGGGGTATTACTAATATTACTAAGCTCACATTAGGAGCTAGTATTTTCTTTATTTTATTCTTTTTATTTGCTCTCTATTTATGCCTGTAATTTATATGGTGTACATAATAAAGAGTATTTAGTCTGGGTGTTTTTCTATCTATAATATGTATGTATTTACAAAAAAAAATGTATATAAGTAGTTTATCAGCCATCTTGTTACCATAACACAAGCATCAAGTTGCTTAGCTTGGGACTAGATGGCGCTGTGTGAAAATGTCCAGGGATATTATTATTATTAATAATCTATTCTACTTTTTCATTCTTTATTTCAGCTTTTATTCCAATTATGGCGGTACTTATTTAGTTCTAAACGTTAGTGCGGCGGACCCTGAGTAGTCAGCCGTGCTACTGACAGGCTATTCGCATTACCAAGGCAAAAGCTTTACAATCTCGTATAGCTCATGCGTAACAAGAAGAGTTTTTTTTTACCTCTACCAATTTTCACCTTATAGATACTCATGTGATTCTCACCAGTCTTAGTCTATAAGCTAGGTATAGACCGAGATAGGTAAAGCTTGATGAAAGTCAGATAGTTTTACAAAAAAAAAAAAACTGTTATGAAATCGTCGAAGTCACAATTATATCAGATCTCTTAGTATAAGATTTTACGAGTTTACTTACCTACTTCTAATAATCTAGCCTTTTGCCCGCCCAATAGGATATCCTATCAGCAAAGAATTACACTCCATCCAGACATCGGAGTTTTCAAAAATAATTCTTTAGTGTAGTAATAAAATACTTTTGTTAAAAATAGATAGAAAGTATATATAAAAATATTTAATCGTAAGGAAAACCATAAAAGCGCTCTTCCTCTCTCCTACTTATTTAAAATTTTGCTGTGCCCGACAGGGTCCGTAATTAATCCTATTGATTTATACTTACCACCTGTATGTGTACATTATGGATGCAATAAAGATTGAAATGAATTGACATTTAAATAATTGAGTACCTACACTGCCTTTTTGCCTGAGACAATTTTATTTTAACGTCTAGATCCAGCGGTTATGGCATTGCGTGGTCTGTCAGTGAATTTTAGATGTTTATTTTATAGATTTAAAATGCATCTCTGTTGCATGTGTAGTACAAAATAAATGATAGATCAGTACCTGTGGGTTCGTTACGGCCCGGGTAGGAAGTTGTCTCGCTCGGGACACGAACATGCGCCCGTGGGACATTCCGACATGCATTGCTGATTGCCATACATAGGTAGCTATTAGTAAATGCATGTAATTGGTGTTTGTTTATGCAGATGCCTGTATTAGTGTGGACTTAGACCTAGAACATTGTACCTAGGTGTATGACTTCTTCTAAATTGAGAAAAACCATCAAGGCGTTTGTAAGTACCTACTCACAGTATGTTAGCGCTATATTTTGATTTTCTTGTCACAAACTCAACCGTAAATCGGATGTCTAATACCTACCTACCTAAAGGATGCAGATATATAATCACCTGCAGTCACTATGTTCTCTAAGCATTTTTTGTTGTGATTAAATGGACACCATTGCCGATTAAAACAGGTGTTGGTGGTCGGTGGTGGTGGTGTAAACAGGTTTTGTCCTTTATACTTAGTTAATAAGATTTAATTAAACATTATCATAAAGGTAATAAATAAAAACGAACAATATTATATTATTTGTCTTCTTAAATATAAAAGCTCAAGTTTTCATCTATTCAGCAATAGATGGCGCTGCTAGTTATAAAATAACACGAACGGGCTTCACTGTCAATCTCGTTAACCTAGTTCATAGATAAGCTTATACTATTGGCCACTAGATGGCGCTGTATTACCATACTATTGCTATTTATACTTTGACCCATCAAGTCATCGGTGTGTTGTAACTTATTGTTCTTAATATCGTTCCTTATTTAAGGTATTTTGACTATTTGTATGGAAAAGCAGAGTAACGCCTAGAGTTAACTTAACGGAGATAACTAACAAACCCAGAAACCAAATCTTAGACACAAGTGTTGAAATGCTTCTTGTGCCTGTAATATTCAGCACCCATATCTTCGAAACACAAAATACTATTTGGCGGCAATAAACAAGTACCTACCTACTTTAACTGTAACGCAGTTTGGCAGGTACTTATATAAAATGTGTGTGTATTTGGTCCCAAATTATATTATTGTTTTTTTAAATTATTATTTACATATATTTACCAAGAGGCTGAACCGTTGCAAGAGGAAACTTCTTATGCCAAAACTAAGCACTTACCTTACAATCTCCCTGCACGCAGATAGCTCTGAAACCTGGCTTGGTACATGGCGTGCCGTCCACTACCAGCGCCAGAGACGCGTAGAACTGTTGCCCCCGCGGCCGACAGTTCAGGGTGCATGGTGAGTCGCCTGTAAATAAAATAGAATGATTAATTATTTTAAGAAGAATTTGGAGGAAAGAGTGTAGTTCTGAGGAAACGAGGGTGGATATCAAGGAACTAGCTGCGCCCCGCGGTTTCATCCGCATAAGTTTAGATCCTGTGAGAATATCGGGATAAAAAGCATCCTATATCTTAATCCTGGTTATAAGCCATCTGTGTGCCAAATTTCATCGAAATCCGTTCAGTAGTTTTTGCGTGAAAGAGTAACAAACATCCATTCATCTATCCATACAAACTTACGTACGTTTATAATATTAGTAGGAAGTAGGATGTAATAACATGTCGAGAGAAAATGGTCCAGATCAAAATATAGCTGTTGGGAATCGAACCCAACATCTTGCGCGTGGTCTGCACGTGACAAGTCGCTTCCACAGACATCACCGCGACGGACGATGCTCCTCTCTGATTCAATAATTAATTGTTTGTTGAGAAAATTATAATTTTCTAAGATTAGGCGTCAACATACCACACCTTATTTAATACAGTCCACTCTTTTATTCTACCCTGAGTTAATAGCTAATAATATAATTATGGTATAGACACTGCGTTATGGACACAATTATCCGGCATACATACTGACGACCGGCATAAGTAACACAACACCACCTGTAATAGAAGGCTTGTCCAACGACTGTCAAATCCAGGGGTTTTCTAATGGGTTTTCCGATTTTAGAGACATAATTCGGAGAAAAATGAGCCCTTTACACAGGGAACTCTACTACAGTGCGTTTATTGATAAGAGAAAGAATACAAATATTGGAACTTACCATCAACATAAGGCACCCACGTGTAGAACCTGCCGCGGAAAGGTCTTCTGTCATACACAGCGCACTGCTCTGCGCGTGCGTCTCGAAGTGGACCGGGACACGGCTGAGGACAAGAGATGAGATCAATTTTAAGACGAGTAAAGATATAACTCATGATGGATTTAATAGACCCCATTTGATAGGTATCTCACCCTATGAGAAGTGATCGAACCTAGACAGGCGCGGAAGGTGACGGAAAACATCTTGAGGAAACCGGCTTGTCCTAGAACCGAAAAATTTGAAGACATCCCCCGCTGGGCCCGCGTGGTAGATAACGACCCACTCCCTCTCACCGAGAAGAGGCCTGTGTTCCAGCAGTGGGAACTTTATAGGCTGATTATCTGAAGCGATGATGCGGTGTAGTATACTTGCCTAGAAGTAATCTTAGAACCTCTTTATGACTCCTTGATTTTAACTCTGATTGAGGCTTTCTAAAGTTTACCGCGCCAAATTATGTATCGTTGCTAATGACCCTCTGGCCGATTTCTCATTTGAAGCTCGTGCTTCCAGCAAGTCTTTGGCAGATCCTTTAGAACTGGGGGTCTATTCTCTGAGTCCACCAACGAAGAATATGGCTCGGATACGGGCCAGTCCAAAAGTAGTTGATCCGTCACAACAAGGATCAAATTCAATTTTTTGGACGGGCAAATACATTTCGGAAGTAGGGATGGCTGTGAAATCGTGTTGTCATTAACTTTTAGTTCGGCCCCGAAATAATCATATGTCTGTAAGTGATACAGAGTAGGAAAAGTCCGTAACTTTGGCCGAAACTACGGATTTTGTTTATAGGGTATTAGACCCTCTGATTTCAAAAGCTACATGTCAATCTCCAAGCTCTTTAATTAGCGAATAATACTCCTCACTGCATTACTTTGTAAATCCAGGTGAGTACAAACCTTGGCATACAATTGCGCATGACTAATAACTACTGATATAATTTGAACCGGTCATTGACCTCATAGAGAGAGATTGCCGCCTCAACAATGATTTGTATTTATTTAGCATTGTGTATCGTCATGCCCCTTTCGCCTGTTGCTCAGGAGAGATGTGAACGTATCAACAGTGGCCCGGGGCGAAGAGATAATAGTATAATATCTTTTGAAACTTATCCTGATAACGGAGACAATGGTATCGCGGTAGCCCATCGACATTTTAATTTAGTATACGATGTATTGATGGGCCGTCGATAATTGCTCAGGCAGGAGGTATACAATGAGAGAGGGGAAAAACTTATGTGTAAACATGTGCATTCAAATAAGACTATTGGGCAGTATGAAGTAGAAAATCGGCGGGGTAATTGCGTAACAAACTAGTAGGAATGGCTTTCATTTTGACAGTTCAACAACATACATTGCATTATTTGCGTCGTTGAGCAAATAATTTTTTCGAACTTAGGGAGCAATGGATTAGCAATATCCTTCAAAATGATGGTGTAGTGATACCAGAAGCATTTATTGTTATTAGTTTTGTATAGAGGCTTAATTAGTTTTGATCCACTTACTTAGTTTCTGCTTGACTTAGTTTTAATTGGGTCAAGGTTACATATGAAAGCTTTGACATTGTACTTTATCTTTTAAAACATCTTATTTATTTATTTTGTGTCATGAACGCCATAAATAAACGTATTTTCTTTTGGTACTTACTGCGGTGTTACACTCGTGGTACCGGCGCGCGAGTCCGGGACAGTCAGGCCCCGACGAGCTCGGTGCGTGGATCACGTTGCGTGCTCGTCTTGCATGCTCTATGCTTCGCACCAGTTTCCTTCTTTTTCTGCTCCGCCGCATTCTGGAACGTGAACAGTTCATTTGAGATGATTTTATCATGGTACCAGCCTTTGGGAGTATCTACCGTCAGGATATACTGTGTAGCAATTAACAGTTCCTTATTTAAATAGGTAAGAAAACAGTTGACACTGGACTCAAAACTCAAACTTAAATCATTTAATTCAACTAAACCAACTAGGTACAGGCACTTTTGAATTGTCAAATTTTCGGTCAGTCAGAAAGATGAAGCTAGTTACCCATTCCAAAGCGTAGGTGAAGAACGGGCAAGAAACTCCACGGACACTCTTTTAAATCATAAAATTGTTACAAAATATCCATTTCCCTTCTTAGCAGGTACCTGGAGCTGGAAAAGCTTTTAGGGTACTCCTAGGAACAGTTCATACTGTGCTTAGGAGTACCCTTTAGTAGGTTGGAAGAGTAGTCTTCTCTAACAACAGGTAGTTTGACTTTCCTGCAGTATAAGGAAGGGTTTTAACGGTGATTAATATAACTTGTCGAATCTCATGCGCATATTTCAACTTAAGAGGACCCCTGAACACTCACAACTCAAAAACCCATAGGTAATTCTACTTGTACTTAAACCAGTGAATCGGTAAATATTATACTTTTCGAAGAAGCTTGTAACCTTCTACGAAAATCTTGTGTAGGTACAAGCATTAAAGGCAAAATCCGTATGCACAAATCGTAGTGCATGTCTGGTATGGAGGTCTGTAATGCGAAGTGGAACACAATCCCGTCAAGATCCGCTACATTCAGACTCCGATTCCAATAATCCTCATGAAATGAAAATCTGTGATGGACGTGAGCAGCTAATTGTGTCAAATGTGTATACATATTGATAAGTACTGGCTAGCATTAGTATGCTAAGTGGCACAGAGACAGAACTGGAGATACTCTCAGACATCCTAAATTCCGAGCTTCTATACGTCATATTGTTCGCACTTAGCTTAGTTAGTAACTACTTAGAAATCTTCACGTCACTCGGTTTCAGATTGAAAGCTTCCGCATCAAAGAGGATCAAGGGAAAAAGTATGGTACTAGTTGTTGGTCTTAAAAATTAGTGGTTTCGGTTAATTTAAGGAGGGGAATTGTGAGTGTACGCAAAGCTGCTGAAAAAGAAGGTAATGACGCTTTTTTCCAGATCAATTCGATGTCAGTTGCATATAGACCGTCTGGTCTATAATTATAGCTACATCTCTTTTTCAGCAGTCGAGCTGGTCCACAAATTCAAGGTCGCTCAACGCGCTATAGACCAGGATATGCTCAGATTTTCTTTGATGGATAAAATCAGGAATGAAATTATCCAGAAAAGAACCGGAGTAACCGACATAGCTTGCAGAGTAAGCAAACTGAAGTGGCAGTAGACTGACCATTTTTGTCGATGGCCTGTGGGGCAGACGAGTCCTGAAATCAAGTGGAGACCGTAAAGCGTAGTGTGGAAAGCCCCCCAGCTAGATGGACCTACGACCTTAAGATGCCTGGGACAGACTGGATGCGGAAGGCGGAGGACAGGGTACTGTGGCGCAGCCTGGGAGAGGCTTATGTCCAGCAGTGGACTGCGATAGGCTGAGTTGATATATAGACCGGATGAATTGGTAACTTTGACACCTTTTTTCAGACTAGATAATGGTGATCATTCCTATACGGCACAACACGGTTAAATAACTAGTTATCATTGGACAGATTTGTTTATTTTCCTTATAACTGGGGTTAACCTGAAAAGTCTTAAAATAAAAATAATGAATAATATGTCTAAAAACATTTGTTCAAACACTAAACGCTCAATCATAACATTTTAACGTCAAAACACAGAAAGTGTATTAGCGATTCTTTTTGTTTTTGTTGGAGTATATTAAAGTGTATTAGTACGAGTATTTCCTTGAACATTTCTCATCTAAGTACCTATTGTTTGGTGAATACTAAGTTAAGAAAATAAAACGGCGTCAAGTGTTTGCTTTAGACAGCTGCTTAGCGATTTATTTGCAAGAAATTTTAAAATATGCATGTCTTTACATATTGACTTAGGTGATCCTTAAATATGCCATGTCTTTTAAATGGCATGCTATTTGTCAGAATAAACTGGTTTTCTTTCTTTTTTTTTAAATATGATGGACTTAATAGACCTATCTTGACTTCAAACTTGTTGTTGATTACCTGGGTATACTGAAATAATAATATGTCAGGCAGGACTTTTCAATTTTAATGTATTAATTTAGAAAAATCTATTCTGTCTTATCACAAACCTATGTAGGTATGTACGTTGTCAACCGTTTTTTTAAAGACTGACGGACTAATAGGCATAACTTACGAGGACTAAAGATCAATCAGCCATTGACTGATTGACAACGATTGATTCGTCATAGACAAACCTATATGCAGAGCTAAATAGATAATTAAAGTCCTTATAGTAATGATTATAATCAATTAAAACTAAACTATAAATTAATCAAGACACAAATGGTACGGAGATGTCGAAATGTCAATAGATAAAATATTGACGCGTTTAAACAATGTTGCATTATATTGAATATGCATGCTTTTGGTATGTTATTGTTACTGCATGAGTAAGGTTCCATAAAATTCATTCGGTTACTAACGTGCGAAAATCTTCAAGGCTCTTTGCCTCATCGTCATTCGTTGGTAAGCGTATCACTTGAGAACGTCACCCTTATTGCGTAACAAACTATCAATCTCAGTAGTACTGAATCATTTTAATCCATTGTTCGAAAAATTTGTCTGAAAGCCATTACTACTGATAGTGTTTTATGCAGTTACCCCGCGGATGGACTGATTTGGCTATTTTTTTCTTTAAAATCTTTGTAATAGTCCGAAATAGATTTTTATGAAAAAAACACGGAAAGTTCCCGGAAAATGTACAGGTTCGAAGAATAACTGAACGTCCTGTTTTCAATGGGATTTTTGTATGAGTTATTGTAATTTGGACAGGACAACATCTGCAGGGTCAGCTATTAATTTAATATAGGTAAAGACTAGTTTAATCTAAATTCCGAAGAAGTTATATTATATCGAATAATCCTACTAATATTATAAACGCGAAAGTTTGTATGGATGGATGGTAAAAGGAGGAAATATTTATTCGGTTGACTGAATTAAATTTCCATTTTCCAAAGACCCGAAAAAGGAACGCGTCTTTGAATGAATCATTCCACTCCAGAAAATATGTGATACATTATTATTTATACATACATTATTGTTCTGGAGTAAGTACTTATATAATTTTCGTACGTTGGTACATAATATAAAGTAGTAGGTAGATATACACCGGCACGCGTATACTCGTAATGAAACCTCATTGTTTCAGCCCATCATTAGTACAGGAATCCGCCGCGACGGGGCGCCACACACGACTTTTGTCTAGTAATTAAAATTATGAAACTGCCTCGCCTTATAATACGCCTACAAGTAATCGGTTCAGATATTGATACTTCATTCTTTTGATGATATGTTTTAATTAGTGGTTCGCGCCGCCAGTCATTTGTTTATTATTAGTCGGGACTTCGGGAGTGATATCTAGGAATGTTTATTGTTTATCGTATTGTATTGATCTGTGAAGAATTTCGACTTTGATATTGAAGATAGTTTTACAGAACATACTTGACATGTTACGTTACGTTTTCGCTTTACACTGGGTAGTGTCAGGTTTTCATTAACATTAATGGCTTAAGTGGGAAATCAATATTTATCAACTATTGTGGCGACGAAAAATCGGAACATTTCATTACATATTTGTTAATAATATTATCACACACATTCTTATTTAACACTTCAAATATTTAACTACTGATCTCGCTGACGTACAAGTCAATAAGAGAATTTTGATGTGAATTTGAGTAACGCGTCGTATGGCGCTGCGTCAAGGCATCACCATCGTAAAGCTTCGAGTATTGTCGGTTCCGCTCGTTAAATAGTTGTAAAAACCAATTGGAAAGTACATGTAAGCTTTTGCTTGTCCATAGTTAACATGGCCATTTAGCTGATTAAATATGTATCTACAAACGCCATGAAAGATTTGGTACATGCTTGAGAAATTCGATTCAAACGAGTTGATAATACTTAAATAGGAATTATTATTGCTTGAACATTATAAATGTAAATAAAAAGATTACAATCATGTAACTCCTAAAGACCATTTTGTCCGTCAATCAAATTGCTTGTACAAAAACAGTTCAGAGTTGTTACCAGTTGTTCACTTGTCCCATTCAGTTCTATATTGCCTTAATTTGGCATGTTCGATGTGATCAGGGCGATAGGGTCACTGAACGATTTGTTAGCCTTTGACTTTGGAGCCAAATCAATGTTTGATCAAACACTTGGACGAGACGTGATCCAAAGTGTGAGTGTTGTTGTCTGGGGCTGGGAAAATAGAACTGTGACCTATGTTGATGTTGAAGATACACGAACGTGAAACGTTGCCATTGTTTGCAGGATTACCTGGCTGCATGTTATTACGACTTATGTAGGTCGTAGGTTCGAACCCAGTTAATATCGAGCCCTAAGATACAGACTACCACAAAACAGTGTTTATCAGTTGTTTAGGCTAAACACCTTTTAAACACGACCTAATTATATGGACTTTGACGTAACACTGACATTAAACACTCGTTCAACAAGTGTTTAAGTTTTTGTAGTAAGACCCTAACTGTCTAGTTTGGGGCTCATTGGCAACAACACCTATGTAAGCTAGCTTCAGGTAATATTTTAAGCCATAGAAGAGCAGTGATGACCCAGTGGTAACGGCCGTAGCTTACGAATAGCACCCAGCGGTTTTGCGGTCGTAGGTTCGAACCCAGACAGGTGCTTTTCTTTCTGTAAATTATTTCATCACCACTGCTCTCAAAGCGACACATCTACCAACCCGCACTGGGCACCCGCGCTGGATTACGGCCCACTCCCTCTCACAGAGAGGAGGCCTGTGTTCCAGCAGTGGGGCCATTATAGTCGGATTATACTTAGATTTACGACACACAATTTGACGACACGGTTGGCGCAGTGGTTAAGCGATTGACTGCTGCGCTGCGTGTCGCGGGTTCAATTCCCGCACGGAACAAATATTTGTATGACCTACATGTATTTGTTCCGAGTCTGGGTGTTTTTCTATCTATAATATGTATGTATTTACAAAAAAAAAAATGTATATAAGTAGTTTATCAGCCATCTTGTTACCATAACACAAGCATTAGGTTGCTTAGCTTGGGACTAGATGGCGCTGTGTGAAATGTCCAGGGATATTTATTTATTTATTTATTTATTTATTTGGTTTTGACCACCACCTCACCTAATTTGATGTGCATTGTGCAGTGTCAGTTGATGCGGTTGACGATTGTACATCACTGTGAGTTAAAGACTCCTGAGGTTACGTTGTAGTTCTTGTCTATCATCATCTGCATAGCCTTTTTCCAACTATGTAGGGGTCGGCTTCCAGTCTAACGGGATGCAGCTGAATACCAGTATTTTACATGGAGCGACTGCCCATCTGACTCCCACAAACCAGTTACTGGGTAATACTATATCCCACAAAAATATTTCATGTTAAATGTAATCAGATCTCATTTAGAGCCAAGCTTCTAACTCTGTACGCCCTAACTCTACAAGGCCTAACTTCGCAAACTCTACACCTTAGTCAAAATATGTGGCTTGGCCATTTCGCTACATTCACATGAGCGTAAGGTGAAAAACTGTTATACAATGGTTCTTGTAGTAACGAAACCACTACTGACATCATATCCCGAAATTTTTGTTTATCTAGTATAATCCAAACCCAAGTTAAGAAGGTTTAAAAATACGACGAAGTGCTTCGAGAAAAGGTAGGTAGTGCCCTTGCGCTTTGCTTGGTTCGTCTTGGCGGGGGCACCCGTGCCCCCAGATACCTTGGTAAGACAGTAGTTCTTGTCTATGTATTTGTTGATTCTCTGCTACTGTAAAGTACTAAATCTACTTGCATGATTGATAACAATTAGGTTCCTATTCCTAAACAATTATTTACACCTATTGACCTGAGTTCCATTTATCACGCCTTCAAATATTTGCTTTATTGAAAAGGAGTGTTGTTAAGGCCCGTACACAACACGGCGGAACAGCCTGGTCGAGAAAAAATGTGAAAGTGTTGATAATCCGTCGCTAATGTTGTGTGATAGGCGGACGAAATTCACGTGTCCAATCGATGTTCTAATCACATTACATCTCATTCCAATCGATCGTGTGTACAGGGCATTAGGTCGGCTTATTGAAAGTAAATATATCCCGATTTTAAATAGGAACGCGTTGAACTTTGGGTCATTTTGGAACAGGCTTGAGTTTTGTTTGGATCCAAATCAAGTCCAGCAGTTTTGACCACGAGACCCAGGACCTCACGCTCTTTTGACCACGAGACCAACGGGGCAGTAGTAGTTTGGATATACAGCGCAAGTTAATATAGTGCATAGTATTTAAAGTTATTCCCTATAGCTAGCTAATATTTAGGGTAAAGGACGAAAACCCAGTTTCTTCAGTTGTTGTGAACATTAAAATAGTACATTACGATACATGTGACTTAAGTAGTCCATTAAGTCACACGTATCGTACTTATACTATTTTATAAGCCAGTGTGACCTACTGTGTGTATAAAAATGGACTAATTAAGTCACAGAAAAGCGTGACTTAAATGCGGGTTTAGGTCATACAAGGCATTAATGGCCGTTAGTAGGTCGTTGACCTTTTTAACCACAGAGTATTGCTTTTGCTCTTAATACGCCATCTTAGAAAATGGGAACACAATGTCAAAGCGATACAGTTTCAACCACAGTTTACCTTACAACCTTGTTATTTACCCACTTATTCCTCAGTACAAAACCCTCCATTAAAGTCAAAGCAAATGATTAGACATTTCCCATTCAGACGATGTATTTCATTATCATTTCGGTCGCATCCCTCGATGGTAAGGAAGCGATACGTTTTGCGAGTGCCTGGCCTGTTCCGATGGGCCATTAGTCATGGCCAGTCATGGGCCATCGTTTGTCTCAGTACCGCTTGATCCTCTATTATATCTGAGGGTTGATGACTTGGCCGTGATGTGGGAAGACAGGGCTAATCTGAATGTTGAAGATTGATGGATTGAGAGGGTAATGGGAAAGGAGGGACGGAGTGAAAAGAGGTTTTGATGCGTGTGTGTATTTGTAATTGAATTGTGAATTGATTTATGATTGAATTAAACATAATTCATTTGATCCCAATAGTAACAACTATTGGGGTCAATTTTATTGGTTTGTAAAAAAGGATTCTCGATTGATCAGACAACGGTGAGTTAGATTGAGTAATATTTTGTGGAAAAAGGAACTGTAGCCTCTTATGTATTAGGAACCCGACCTAGGCGGTTGGGCTGCTAACACGTGGTAATTTTTGGCGGTCGGGCTGCTAACTAACGAGTGGTAATTTTGACAACTTCCCCAACAACTATTCATTGTAGCGGTCAACCCCCAGCTACTATTGACCTTAATTGATTGAAAGTGTCGAAATAAAAATTGATCTTGTAAATAAAGCAATTATCATAATCATTCCCATTTTTTATCTAAAATATATGCATTAAACAAGATAACTTCAGGCAAGAAGAAAAAAAAGACAAGTCAAAACCAGGGTCACTTCTTACTACACACACTACTACAAGATTTAAAATACAGTCGTGCCAGTGACGATTGAAAAAATGGAAAAAATGTAATATCATTGTTTTAACTGAGTGTTCCTGTATTAGTAACTTTTTTTTTTGTAGTAGACATATAATAATTTTCTGATTCCTCAGTACCGTAAATCTTCATATGTATACTTGTATAGTAACGAGTTTTGCTCGCCCTCACATTCAACGCTTTGTCAAACACACCTTGCAAACAAAAGCAAATCTCCCCATTACTTTACTATTTCAATCTAAAATAAAATATGACTCAATCGACTTTCCTGAGTACCGCTATCTAGTACGTAACTACTCGGTCGGCGCGGACGCAGGTTGGAAGGCTCTCCCGCGGTGGCCAGCCCTCGCTCCTTTATCGATCACGCGCCCTATCATTAGATATCATTGTGATCTATGATCAATGCGCCCGCGACGCGATAGGGTTGACGCTGCAATTGTTTGGATTACTTTTTGTTTGTTTGGGTGACAATGATTAGGAATTTTGAAGATGTTATTATATTTGGTTTACAATAAAAACAATACAGAAGTACATGAGTATTTCGATGGTTTTTTTTTTAAATTTTAATTAGGGGCTTTATTTAAACATAAACCTAACTCCCCTAGGATTAAGCAATGTTGTATGGATCATAAAGGACACGTTTTTTCTACGGCGCGGCTTATATTACGCCTTACCGTAAAAAGACCGAGCCGTGAACAAAGGGCGTCATAGTTTTTCTCAATCTCCTTTTTAATTCTAAGTAGGTAATTCTCATTCTACCATATTTTGTATTAGTTTTTGCTTATCTGGGTAAACGTCGCAATATTTTTTGCGGTGAAAAAAAAAATAACCTCAAAAACTAGTACAACCCCTGACCCACTTCAATAATTCTAAAGCGTGTTACAAAAAGAATTAGTGCCCTCACTATCCATACGACAAGCCTCCGTATCTTAATAGCGGCTCTATAATGAAACAATTAATACAAAACCTCACGAACAATACAAAAACTTAACACATTAATCTTCCTCACATGTTCCCTTGTTTGTTTTATATTGTTCTACACGAATACGGTTTTTAAGACCTTTGAGAAATTAGAATAATGACGTATTTATTTATTCGAATTTTATCGCCTTTGTTTAGGTGTTGTTTTATGTATTAATAGCTTGTCACAGAGGTATTAATTAAAGGTAAGGTTTTGATTTTGTAACACTTTTCCTTTTATAATCGATATTGTGCGCTTAAATGGAATTGGGCTGGGCACATCAACCGCATGTCAGACGATCAATGGGCCAAACTTAGGACCCAGTGGGTCCTGCTTAATGGCAAACGACATCGCGGCAGGCCCAGACGGAGATGGCGGGATAAGCTGGACTCCTTTAATGAAGATTGGTCCTAGGCAGTTCTGGACAGAGAGAGGTGGAAGGAGAGTAGGGAGGCCTTTGCCCAGCAGTGGGACATTGAGGGCTAATAAAAAGAAAAAATATGTGCTCTTTTATAATTTCTAACATGACGAAGTTATCATGTACAGACGCCAGCAGGTCAAGCTACCCGAAACCGTCAAATTTTCCAAATCAACTTTGAACCTTAATACATTAGCGATAAAGGTAAAATCTATTAAAGAAATTTGACAGATTGTAGTAGCTTGATGTGCTGGCGTCTGTACGTCTCCCGTCCACCATACAATGTTTAAAATGACGTGCACGTTCTAACGTTATCGTGGACGAAAATTTAAAAGCATCTTCATATATATATTTCCATACATTTTACTTCCCTGTGTTATCGTGATGTCGCTGATAATATCGCCGCGTTAGAAATTATAAAATCATCGATTGTGTTTCGACGCATTTCTTTTACCTATTAGTATTATTTTGTATCTTACAATGTTCACCAAAGAATTTTTTTAAAAATATATTCTATGTAAAGGTACACAAATAATTATTTAGTTATTCAAACAAAAGCCAGGACTTAGTGAAACTATGTCATACTCATTACATTGACACTTTACATGCGCGTACGCCTTCAAGTCCAAGTAGTTAAAATTCTCAAAAAATAAAAGGCCCGTTTTGACATTGACAGTTCTAGTAGTTAATAAAGATCAAATTCGCAAAACACGTATTCGTTTGTATGAAACTGACAGGTGTCAAGAACGCATTCTCAAATGTCAAAACGGGCCTTTTATTTTTTGACAAGTTTAGAGAAATGTTTTCACTGTGAAGATCTTGAAGATTTCTGACTATACCATGAAATAATAGTCTAGTAGTAAAATCCAACATTCAAGCCTTTTTATAAAGTGTATGTACTTTGGTATCAAGTTAGGCCAGA
Source organism: Apamea sordens (assembly GCA_945859715.1). Taxonomy (NCBI): domain Eukaryota; kingdom Metazoa; phylum Arthropoda; class Insecta; order Lepidoptera; family Noctuidae; genus Apamea; species Apamea sordens. The sequence continues at coordinate 9,803,576 of OX244002.1, forward strand.
TCTAAGATGTCAACCTGGCAGGGTATACAATCGTTCTTACCTAGCAGGATCCCTGGGCAGACAGTGTCGTTCCTGCACAGCCACTCCACCCCCACAAGTCTTGGAGCAAGGGCTCCAAGTCCCCCATGAGCTCCACGCGTACATTGTCGTGTTCGTTCGAATCGCTTCTGTCGTTCTTGGCACCTGGAAGATTTTGTATAGAAGTTTTTGTAATTCATCATCATCATATAAGCTGACTAGATACTGTCTACTGCTGGATGCGGGCCTGTCTCAAAAATAGTTACAAGATAAAGTGAAAGTGATGCTGGGAGAAGTCTTAAGCTATTACAAGTACAGACGCCAAGCACACCAAGCTACCCGAAACTGTCAAATTTTCCCAATCAAACTTGAACCTGAATGATTTAGCGATAAAGTTGAAAATCTTTTAACGAAATTTGACAGATTGTAGTAGCTTGATGTGCTGGCATCTGTATCTAATAATCAGCCATGACGGTGTTTCTGGAATCGATAGGTACCTCTTATTTATTGGAATAAATCTGACCTTATAATTGAAGTGTTTGTTGCTTTGGTAGGTATGTATTTTTGTATTGGTTCAATAGAACTACTAGATCATAAACTTAAAAGATTAATGTTAACAATTTGAAAAATTTCCTCGTATTTGTCAGAGTTCTTTGATGTAGTTATTGATTCGTGTTAGTAAACACTATTTCAGACGGTTTTCGTTAGAAATCTGTTATTATGTCAAGGCCAAAAGCTCAATTTAACAACAAATGCAGACATATCTGAAATAACATCATTAGTCAAGACCTCTCCTCATAAATATTTCTAAATTATGCCAATTGTTCCAGTATGTTCGTGTACAGTCAAGGAAACATTGATTCAGCTGATACATATACTCATTTCTATTAAATGAATGGCGGATAGATTGATGGGTCATTGACGTTACATGAAGTGTTCCACTTGGCCATATCATTGTCGAAATTGTGCCTAAATTGGCCCAGATGTTCAGTCTTATAGGCTACATTGTTTGAATTGTTGTGGGGGACAGTGGTGAAATAAATTTCAGTCACGTCTCTTTGATTACAGCTGTAACATATAAAGTGACACACATAATATTCAAATGTAGCCACTGCAGTCGATATTATTCCATTATTTATTTACAGAAGCACACAGAAACAAATGATTAAAGTCAAAGCTATCAATGTTGCAATACTCAGTGTATTGCAATGTGCAATTTGTTTAAAGAGAGCTTTCTCCGAGATCAGTGTAAGTCAACATCAAAGGGTTATAATTGATGACGTCAGTAACTCACCGGTCGTCCAACCTCCGTGCTAGTCGTTTGTGCGTATATGAGAGGGTCTCGCGAACAAGCGAGGAACCTGCAACAATAACAATTCAACTCAACATCTTCAATTGTAAACACCCTGTGTAGTATTACTCACATGATTTATTACATTTATTTAGCTTTGGAATGCTTTGTACGAATTTACAGAGTGACGAAAATGTTGCTAACGGAAATAATTCCACGGTCGTGATGTCGACTCATCTCGGTTGAACAAAGAAAATATGTTTTCACTTCGAAGAGCTTTGACAATAAGGTTTCAGGTTTTATTGCTGTCTGTCTTTAGTTCTTAGCTTTAAATGTCTGTATCATCGCTTTTCTGTAATAATACGGGTATTTGTAGCCGGCTTAGATATTAAATGTGGAAAAACAAAGGCTTTGCGCTAACTAAGTATAGGTCTGCCTTCTGGCGAGTGTCGTAAGACAGGAATTATATCAATTTAGTTCTGCGATGACCAATCGGTTTGTTCAGGGTGGTACTTGAAATTATAGCGTTGTAGTTTTATAAGTTTTGGTTGCATTGTGCTTTGTTAAGTGGTTTTGTTAAATAAGACTAGGTATGAAATTGTTTGGTTCTTTTTATTAACGAGGCTGTACTGTACTTATTTATCAAGAAAAAAAATCTCTTGTAGTTTCTTTAAGTGTGACCAAAATAATCACTACGTGGCCCGCCCCCGACACAGCAATAAGGCGTCGCGACAGACCCCGTAGAAGTTGGCGGGACGAAAACAAATTACCGTGGTCCACATAAGCTCGGGTAGTGGGATCGTCCGAAAGGGTTACCGCTGCCCTGGAACTAAGGGGCTAAGGAAGGAACACGGGTGGGTTTTAGTCAGTAAGAGTTTGACACTCCCTTCTGGTCCAATAGAAAGCGAAAGCGCTGACGTATCATCATCAGATTATAGCAGTCCACTAGACATAGGCCTCTTCTATGTCACGCCATTCAACTCGATTTTCGGTAATTCTTATCCAGCTGCTACCAGCCGCTGACGTATGATGATCAAAAATCTCCAGCACGCACTAAGTAAGCGTGCTAATCAATGCCGTGTAGGGGGAAATTTAAAAGCCGCTACAGATAGAACGGAAATTCCTAATACTTAATAGTAAGTTGGCAACAGCATCAAGTTGCACCAGTTTGTACCAACATGATAGGTGGTCGTTCTCAAGCATTCCACACGTTTAGAATTTATATTTTGTACGTTATTTTGCCCGCTGTGTATTCCTTTAGCATTTAAATTGGTAACTGTGCTGAGAACAAATTGGTTTAATTCCTGGTTTATTACTGTTTTAACTTGCGTTTATAAAGGTATAGATAATATTCGTGCTTACAATATTATCATCTTAATTCTTTAGCCCTTTATGTATACCAAATGAGATGGTTAAAACCAACGACGATTTTTTAAAGAAAGGAAGGTAGTTTATTTTGATTTCAGCAGCGTACATTCTGGGGCCTCTTTAATAAAACCTAGAGGCGACAGGTGACAAGCGACAATCTGACAATTTTGTTAGATTTATTTTTCATAGTTTACTGCTTTATTATATAGCACCTGTCGTGAAAATGTGACAATTACGTATTTTTTTGACATTTATATCGAGCTAATACGGGCTGAAACGATGATTTAATATAACTGTATTAAATCATCGTTTCAGCCCGGAACCACCCACTGCCACCCACACCCTTCCCCGTCCTCCTCTTTTCCTTTTCTTGACTTCCCCTTTCTTTTGCCATACTTCCCTGTTCTGTGGCTCTCTCATCCAGGTATTTCCTGCGACTTTGACGATATCGCCAACCCAAAGCGCTTTTGGACGGCTCTGGTTTCTTTTTTATATTAAATTCTCAATGTACAGTTTTTCTTTCGTTACTATTTTATTATATGTATAGATATGAGCCCTATTTAATATAACCAGTCCAGTTAGGTTATCATCATAACCCATCTAAAAAACGGCACTGTTCAAACATCGCATCGAACCACACATTTATGAGCTATGATGAGTCATGAGCCCTAAAGGGCTTCAATATTCGGCAATCCAATACCAAGAACGGCGCACAAAACAATACATACATTACAGATATAACATTAATACAAAGGGCTCTTAATATCCCATGGAAGTGTCCGATGATAATTATAATTTCCATCACAACCGGCGCTAGTACTTTATGCCGCCGATAGAGGGCGCCTCTGAATACTAAGTAAGTGATAAGATCGGTTGCTAATGCTTTATTAAAATAAGCCATTCATAGCTTATAGGAAATAGTTTTGCTAATAATGTACCTCTTTTGAATTAGTCTAAGTATGAATTAGTTTTAATTTGAATGTGATTTGCGTTTTCATTCATTGTTGGCTAGTGGATTAGTCATGAATTCAATGAAACTATGAACTGTGTTACTAATATAATTAATAGAATAGAATACTCTTTATTTTGTACACCATATAAATTATAGACATAAATATAGAAATTTTACAAAGGGTGACACAATGGGCGGTCTTATCGCTAAGAGCGATCTTTTATAGACAAACGGTTGGATGGATTAAAAAGGGGAAGGAGAGACAAACCCTGTAGGTTAATTAATTAACAAATTGAATTCTATGTTTATTTTATTTCTGGTTTTTATATTGCGGTAGGTAGGTAAGCAACGTAGCAAGTACCTACCTACATCGTTTAGTTAGAGAATCCCATTGTTTGAAAGTTTTCGCTTGCACCCAGGTACATCATCATCTGCCTAGCCTTTTCCCAACTATGTTGGTTTTAACCTAACCTAACCTGATGCAGCTGAATACCAGTATTTTACATGGAGCGACTGCCTATCTGACCTCCACAACCCGTAACGACTGTCAAAGATCCACGAATGACAGCCGGGACCAACGGCTTAACGTGCTTTCCGAGACACGGACCCCTCCGTGCCTCGGAAAGCACGTTAAGCCGTTTTCTCGGTATGTAAAGATGGTCACCCATCCACAGACCAACCACGGCAAGCGTAGCTTAACCTGACCGATCGACCTGTGCGGCAGTTATTATTTAGCCACGGGCACCCAGGTACACATGTCTACAATTTTAGGCTTCAAAAATAAACTATAATAATAATAATACTTTATTGATGCAAGTCCTTACAATTAGACTGCGTCAATGCTACCGATCCTGATACAGGAGTTCAAAAGACAATGCCAAGAGAAATACAGTCACAAGATAAATCCAGACCCAATATCCCACAAAATTTTAAGTAAAACATAAACTTCCAAGCAAGCATTCCTTACACCATAACTCCATTCTTTGTCCCATTGTATCATTAAATTTGTCCTTATCTAACTCGTATTTGAATATTTGAAACGTCCCACCAACTTCCGCGTAGTTTGTATCTCCGGAGATTCGATACAGATAAGATAGGAACATTTTACCTGTAGTAAAATATACGTAATCCAGGGCATAAAGGGAACTGCAGTTGTCTATTCAAATTTATGGACTTTACGACTATGAGTTTGCACGAACATCCGTTCGAACGATAGATTGGTTTTAGGTTGATTTAATTTTGAAGCTGGGAAGTTCTAAGTACGAAACGATGGTCGGGTACGGCCTTTTTTTTTTCAGGATGGGGAATCATCAAATGATTCCATTCTGCTCCATTCATTTCCATTCTGTTGGGTGGAGCAGAATGGAGTGTCAGACTCTTACTGACTAAAACCCACCCGTGTTCCTTCCTTAGCCCTTTATGTTCCAGGGCAGCGGTAACCCTTTCGGACAATCCCGCTACCCGTCGGGTACGGCCTAATCCTAACAATTTTACTTACGTTTTTTTGCATAATACAGGTAAGTGTCAGGTTGTATATCGATTAAAATATGATTCGCGACAACAAATATGGCTTTACAGAATTATGTCATTAGAATCAGCAATAAGTACAAGTACAACTCTATAAGAATTGGCCTCAAATATCATGATTTCATGAAATTGTCATTCAATAGGGTAATTTGAACTTGGAGAGATGTAGGTAGGTGTTGATGATTTTTATGATTATAATTCTATACATAAATATTTGTTACAGCCGGAAATTGAGAGAAAATTTGAATTTTGCATTCTACCCTGACGCTTTTACCTTAAGATTTTGGCAAAGGTTTATTTACCGTTTATGCTTTTGGTGGTGGTTGACCCAAGGTGCTACAATGGTATGTACTAGGTTTCAAATTTCCTTAGTCGCCTCCTACGATACCCACGGGATGAGATGGGGTGACCATATTTTTAATCCGAGACCGCACGGAACTACGCACACTATGGTAAAGTTATCATCATCATTTCAGCCAAAAGACATCCACTGCTGGACATAGGCATCCCCACTTCGACCGGTTCTGTACTTCTCACATCCAGCGGATTCGTCATGGTTTTCCTTATAATAAAGTATTAGTGGTTTTTGAAACATTATTTAATTTGTTTCAGTGATCAAACGCGAAGCTCAGCTAGTTAAATTAATATGTAGGTCTTTCAACAGGTTATACCAATAAAGCCAAATGCATCGCATTTACATGAAATAAATCAGTTTAATTTTGCAGTGCAGCCACAGAGTAGGAGCGGGGTGACTCAACTCATTGCATTCGACTGTCAGGGAACGAGCGTTTACTTCGGCAATCCATTACACTGGACGCTTCCCGATCGACGACGTGACCGAGCCATTATCACTCCTATTACAATTTGTTAGGGAATAATCGGATATCTATGGGAATAATAATAATGTTTGCTATTTAATATTATTAGACCCTGTAGACCAACGAAGTAGTCCGGAGCCGGAGTCTAAATTTGTGCCCATTTTTTTATAGCCTTGTCCCCTTAATTACATGGCATTTCAATATACTGGCCAAAATGGAGGTAGTCTCTGCCTACTTACTCCTTTGGGGAATACAGACATGATGTTTGGATATATTCTATACTATCTTCCGCCCGCGGCTTCGCCCGCGTGGTATGTCGATAAAAAGCCTATAGCCTAGTATGTCCCCCAAAGTTCAAAGTATGCCCATACCAAATTTCATCAAAATCGGTCCAACCGTTTCGTTGATTAGCCGGAACAGACCGACAGACAAAATTGTCTTTTTGTTTTAAGTACCGTATATATTTTTATATCCATAGTAAAAAGACATTATGTGTGTTGCGGTTAGATATCTTCTAATATGCACTGGATTTTAGTCTCATAAATAAAGCTTAAATCCTTTGACCAGCACAGACAGACGTCACCAGTGTCAATAACGGCGCATCTTGACAGAATAATGTTTACAAATCTTAAGTAAACACGCGCATGGCGTCATTCGATGGCATTTTTCAGTTCAGTGCCATGTGTAAAAATAGGACACATTAGGTACAAGAGTACAAGTCATCAAGGAGTGTTCGACGGTCATGGATGGGTGGCCGGTTGCGTCAGCGCATCGACACGGCCTAATCTGACGATAAATCACTCGATTTCTGGATCGGAATGAGATCACGGGTCCAAATCGATACCAAATGAGAGACGCGCTTAATTGGAGTAAACCATTCGTTCGTGCACGATTTATTTTGTTCGTTCTTTTGTTGTTTCAGATCAGTATTGTTGTACGTTTAGTGATGTCCCCTTTGTCTGCATTGTGTGCAGCAAGTGGTTAATTGGCTAGTGCAATTTGTGCAAATAATGATGAATGAGATTTAGTGTTTTGTTGCTTTCTCTGACCTTTTATCACGAAACGGGACGGTACATGGTTGATTTGTTGCAATTCGATTTGAAGGAACAGTTGTTCATTTGAAAACAGTGAAAAAAAAATCTTACATAAATGGATGCTATGTATTTTGTTTTAATGTTTTGGAAGCCGACCCCAACATAGTTGGGAAAAGGCTAGGCAGATGATGATGAATGTTTTAATGTTGTAATTGTGTGCTTAATTTATAGTAACACTGTTTTTAAGTTACTTGTAATACTAACACGTCATGGGCCTACGAAGCCTGCCAATAAAAGTTTTTGTTTTAATTAAAAGTTCCATCTTTACATACCGAGACCCCTCCGTGCCTCGGAAAGCACGTTAAGCCGGATTGGTCCCGGCTGTCATTCGTGGATCTTTGACAGTCGTTACGGGTAGTCAGAAGCCCGAAAGTCTGACAAGCAGTCTTACCAAGGGGTATCGTATTACCCAGTAACTGGGTTGTGGAGGTCAGATAGGCAGTCGCTCCATGTAAAATACTGGTATTCAGCTGCATCCGGTTAGACTGGAAGCCAACCCCAACATAGTTGGGAAAAGGCTACGCAGATGATGATGATGTTTTAATTAAAAGTTTCCTTCTGCGTTAGACGACCCAAATTGTTTCCAACGTTGGTCCAGTTCGTAGATCATGCATGACACGAATTAGGATAAAGCTATTTAATGAGCTATTAAATGTTTTCTAATTGCTATTTCATGGCTTGTTTTCAAACCATGTCTATTTCAGTAACGGAATGGTTTTCAGTCCTATAATTAGGACTGGTTCAAGTTCACCTCATCTGGTTCAAAGGTAAATGCTCTCACAGCTTTAACTACTGATAAATACCTGCGATCTATACCACACACGATTAATGTGAGGGTTACCAGTCCAATGCATTTAAATAAGAATAAATAAGAATTTCATTTTTTTTAGGTACCCTCGGACGAAAATGTGCAATGTATCGAAACGACTCGCTGAAAATTACCGATAATTTCGGTTCGTGTCAATGATGATACCTATTCCAACGCGATGTGATGGTGATTCCTTCTAGGATCAAAGAGGTCAAACGGTGCAATCAAATAGTTCGTGAAAGTCGTACAAGTTGCGTAAAATAAGCAGGTATCCGTGTCGCGAAACTTCAAAATTGAAAGCTTTCATCAAAACCTAAGAACATTCGCAGGAATTGATGATAAATGATTTATTTCTGTCAATAGGTTTTAAAAAGACTGGGAGTGACTACCGAGGTGACGTGTTCTTCCATACAAAAACTGTCAGACGTCAATTTTATTAAAAATTATCGGTCGATTGATAAATCAGCCCTAGACTGTAGTTGAGGTCGGAACAGCCGCGGGAGACGCTCCGGGCGTCGGGAGCCGCGTGACGACTCCCGGCCACCGTAGGCGCGGGCCTGCGGGCGGAGAGTAATGGGTAGCTCTCCGTCCGATCAGGACTAGGCCCGTGCCGGACGGCGTGTATGTGTTCCACGCGCGCCTCAAAGAGTTGTCAGCATAAGCGACGGGGCCCGATAGGGCCGAAGCCTGCCAGGGTAGCGGGATCGTCGTTACCGCTGCCCTGGAACATAAAGGGCTAAGGAAGGAACACGGGTGGGTTTTAGTCAGTAAGAGTCTGACACTCCCTTCTGCTCCACCCAGAGCGGGAGGGGTCATTTGATGATTTCCCATCCTCAAAAAAAAAAGGTCGGAACACAAATCATTTGCGTAAAAAATCGAACTGTCATGAAACAAAAAAAAAACACTTTTCATTATCAGACAGCTGGCGCTAGAAGCAACCCTAAAATGCCGCTTGTATTTATTTATATGAAGTGTGTTACCGGCGATAGATGCAGTGGCATTAGTTACTGCGGTGATAAAATCTTTTCCGGCGCCCTGATACGGTTCCGGGTTATATTAAATGTTACTACTGATCTTGCGTTTAGTGGTACCTGTTGCGTCTGTTAATGTGTTAGTATAGTTTTTTTATGGTACACACGGCTACACGTCAAGCTATACAAAACCAGTTTGTCTTGGCCTCACTTTGTATGATATTTTCTCACAATGAACTGTCAGCTAATACTGGTTTTGCATAGCTTGATGTGTAGCCGTGTGTACCTATCAATTTTGTTGATTTTGTTGGTAGGTATTACAATGTTATTGGAACGAGAAGATTATTATACAATATGTAACATAATTAACGCAAGACTCATACACCCCAATTAGAGTATTGAGTTAAAAGCATTATACAAAGCCCAAAACTTAAATTGTTAAAGCTATTATTAAGAAAATCGTGTTGACCCTAGCATTTAAAATTAAGTCTTATTACCTTGAGATAAGATTTAATTTTCTTTGACTCAATCGGCGGTCAGTATGGCAAAATTCATAATTAAATAACACATAATGAAAACCTACCTGTATTAATTAAAAGTTACTGATATCGATTGAGTAGTCAATTATGAACAAACTACTTTCAGGACTTGCGTATATTCTGTTACACCTCGTTATCTACCTACATAATAAGTTTAAGCTGCTACAAATTTACTAGGCGTTTTACTATGGTAATGAAGTTTACAGTCTCAAGTAACGTTGGTCTGGTTCTAACGTTGAGATGACGATTAATATTAACGGTGACTGCGATAATACGATAACCTTATTTAATTACTCAATTAAAATACCAAATTATAAAAAAAAGTGACATTTAACTAAACAAACAGTGTCATTCATTCTCACCACAGCGCATTCTCAACAAATTAAAATGATATTTTACACAAAAAACATTAATTAGATTAACGTATCAACATTAACGTGACTCTAATTTACGAGTGGAATATGCAAATGTGTCGGCCATTGAAGCCCGCACGGTAGCACTGGCCCAGAATTATTAATATGTTTACAATTCAGATAACAGAGGCCCTTTGTGTAAACGACCATAAAAGTAATTGGTGTAATTCATCTCAATAGCTTATGTTTTAAAATTGGGGTTATAACGCGGGCCCCAAGTACCGAGCACGTGACCATTATACGGTTAAGTCTTGGGGTGCAACCGCACCTGGATTTTTTCGTAATTTTTATAGCCATGATTGATGACTTGATTGGTAGAGAATTGATAATTTTGATAATAACACTGATTTTGTTTTTAATTGGCATGTAATCGACCCTATGGTTATGTCATGCCTGTGTTTAATAAAAAGGTTGAGGTGTTATGTTGACCACACACGATCAGCATTTATTTTTTTGCTGTAGGTACTAAAAGGAGGTCTACTGGCAACAACCCTAGGTCTAGCCTTTTCTTAACTATGTTGCGTCGGTTCGGTTTCCAGTCTTACCGGATGCAGCTGAATAACAGTACTTTACATGGAGCGACTGCCTGTTTTACCTCCACAACCCAGTTACTGGGTAATAAGATACTCCTTGGTATGACTGGTTGTCAGACTTTCGGGCTTCTGCCAACCCACCTGCAACGACTGTAAAAAATTCGCGAATGACAGCCAGGACCAACGGCTTAATGTGCTCTCCGAGACACGGAGGTATGTAAAGGTGGTCACCCATCCTCGGACCAACCGCAGCAAGCGTAGCTTACCTGATCGATCGATCCGAGTGGCTGTTATTACTTAGCCACAAGCTCCTCTCAACCCTAAGCTAATCAAAATAAGATTTTCTTTTTATTTGGTTGTTTAATAGAAATATCATAATTTACTCGATCTGACATTGATGTGGAATTGTCCATAAATGTTGTATTAAGATAGGACAGACAACGTTAAATTTATCCCATCCGTTCCCATCTAAATCATTGATAAGTTATCAGGGATTAGGAATATCATAGACACGATAACGAGACTGGAGAAGATATATGATACCCTTGATAGTTGTAGTAGGCACAGCCAGTATCGATGAGTTGTTTTGTTATGATAAAAATAAATAAGACACAGTCAGCACCATCTACGGTTTAATTACGTATTTTGATTATACAGATATACAGGATGGCAGGGACATAGACGCGCAACCTGTACCCTAATTGCGTAACACACAATCAATCGAAATCGGTTTCATTTTGACAGTTCAACAACATTCATTGCGTTATTTACGTGTTGAGCAGACAAATTTTTCGAACTTATGAAGCAATGGATTAGCAATTTGCTTCTAAATGATTCAGATTACGATTGATTGTGTGTTACGCAATTAGGGTGCTGTTACCATAATTAGATTCAGCACAAATGATTCTGAACCACGAGTTAAAATTTTTCGTCAGTTATAAATAAAATTGCTGTTCCATACATTTTGACCGCGTAGGTATTGCACTTTTCTATGAAACGGCTTTTTATGATCACCGACGAAAAACTACGCTAGAAGGAGTCCAGAATTATATGCTGAATTCATGGTAACTGTACAGTACAGAGACAGCAGTTTTGATGAGTTTTTTTTAAACATTAGCCATCTTCGTTACTTTTGCAAAAGTTTGCAGTATGAAAACTTAGGGTCTTACTACAAAAACTTAAACACTTGTTGAACAAGTGTTTAATGTCAGTGTTATGTCAAAGTCCATATAATTATGTCGTGTTTAAAAGGTGTTTAGCCTAAACAACTGATAAACACTGTTTTGTGGTAGTCAGGCATTTATTTAAAACTAGCTTCTGCCCGCGGCTTCGCCCGCGTGGATGTCGGAAATTATCCCACGGGAACGTGCTAACAGGATAAAATGTATGTGCTTCCCCAGAATGCCATCTATCTCGCGGGCCCTTTGTGGCTAATTACAATAGAAAACCAATTGTGTCTCATTAGTGGTGATTAAGAGGGTACCTATATGATATCTTTACCTAAGTACCTACCTAATTTAAAAAAAAAAACTCAATAACAGAAAATGAAATACCTACCTACCTAAATAAACCTATTTCTGATGATAACTAATCTAAACTCAATAAATAAGCAAAATCCCTAAAAACTAATATCTATACGAATGACTAATCCTACCTAACAGTATTATAAAATAACCTACGGTCACTACGTACACTAACAAATATTCTACCTATACTTTAAAATTAAAATCTATACCTACGACTTATAAAATTAAACCTAAATAACTCTAAAAACTAAAAGGAATAAAAAGGTCGCACAGATATTATACTGCGGGTGACGTAACCTACGACAAACTTATTATGTGCGGTTGCTACAGTAATAGGTCTAGGGATCGAACCGCAAAAATGAGTTTGTTTTTTTATTGTATATACTTTTCCGGGATAAAAAGTACCCAGTGTGGTGCCCAGGATATTAAAGAATAATTATACCAAGTTTCATCGTAATCGAACCGGTAGTTTTTGCGTGATGCCTGAACAAACAGACAGACAGACAGACAGACAAAAATTTTTGTAATCACATTTTTGAGTTCGGTGTCAGTCTAGTAACACCCCCTGCCATTTATTTTTTTGATATTTTCAATGTACAGAATTTTCACTTCTACAGATTTATTAGTATAGAAGATGTTTCTAAAAGGTATTAATTTTATTAGTAGGCATATTAATTTAAACTAAAACAATATGGCATATCACAATAATCTTTTCGTAAGCATAAATAAAGAAAATTGATTTCTTCACACAAAGTCAAACTTTAATGTTAACTTTGCCCCTCTTGAAGATTCACCCAAACCGTGGGCGCGTTTACACACAAATCTCACATAACATAACACAAACACTAAACCCTTGAATTAACATTTAACATACATCAGTCGGAATGTTTTCTTTCCATTATGACATGACAAGTATGACACAACCATACGTGACAACATGACATCATGTGAATCTACCCAGGAACACAAGCACAGGCGAATCTCAGGACCACTCCTATAGAATAATAACAGACTGGAAGTCGGTCAGACCGACAATATCAGCCATTGTCTTTGTCACTGACTAATTACTGTAATTGTTATACAATTACTATTAAATCGTTTGCATATTGTCATGTCGGTAGCGGATTTCGTTGCAAGCTTGCTGAAACTTTTCACAGTTTGCTTATAACGGAAGAAAAACAAAACACGATCAGTTAGTTCTGTTTGTTGAAACTTTTATGGAATACTTTTTTCCTCGCAGCTTGAAACAACACAGACTGATATGAATGATAATAATTAGGTAAGTAAATATAATATGTAAGTATACCTACGTGGTATTACCTTGTTGGTTTTGGATAATTCCTTTAACAGGATACAAATAGGCTTTGAGTACTTATCACTTTTAGAAACCGTAAACAATTAAATGACCATCTTTTGTTTGAAACAGTTTTGAAAGATGAAAAGCTTCTTCTTTCTTCCTTTGTTATCAATATCTATTACTAGCGTCTGCTGGAATTGGGCTATCAAATGTATTTTTTTTAAAGCCGACCGATAGTTCCAGAGATTAGCATGTTCAAACAAATTGAGAAACAAATTCAGCTTTACCATTAGCATAGATATATGTAGAATATTCTTTCGCATAGAAATTACACATGGGAAAACGCTTATATCCCGATCTATTCCAATTTCACGAGACGTATGCTCCGTGTCAAAATAACTTCCCATAATCTGGCGAATGCCGTCCATACGATAAATATGGCCCAACCCGGATATATTGACGTCCGCCGCTGTCTATATATCTCTGTATATAAACGAGTAATATACACGTAATGCGATGACTGCTTATTTGTCCATATTGCGAATCTATTTCGATTCGGTTTCCTTTACATTAATGGATTAGGTGTTAATAAGTTTAAGTCTTCATGGATTTATAATTGCAGTGTCTGAAGATTTTGTTTGTTTTGGGTAAGGACTTATTAGTCCGTCGTTTACATATGCCAACCCAATACAGCTGTTTGCAGAATGGTTTGTTGTTTTAAAAGTGCTGTCTGCAGTACGGAGCTATACTTTCCCGAAAGTATATACAATATCGATTTCCATGTACTCGTTCTTCTTGAGCTTTTGCAACTTTTTGAACATCGGAGGCATTGTAGGTATAGTGATGGACAATTTCGGGAAAGTAGTCCCGAAATAATTGGCATGCTCATTGATATAAACCTACCTCTATCCTGCGAAACTTGTTTATTATAAAGCAATTAATAATACAGTTGCATTAAATGAAGTGATCCCGATACTAAAACAGCAATTCCAATTATCTAAATTACTTGGCGGTAGTATAATATGACTCCATTTTACTTGAAGAGTGGTTTAATTGTTTGACCCAGTACTTAATTCAAACAAGACTAATTTCTGAGCAATAAGAAGGGATAGCGCGGACTTACCGATTTCAAGATCGTTAACAATTTATTCGTACTGTGTATAGTAAACGCGGCGTTTTAAAATAACCTTGGGTCATCATTATCATCATTGGCAGCCTTGTTTCACCTACTTGTACATAGGCCTTCCCTTTTTGTGCCATCCTCGTTCAGTTGTAGGTCATCCACCAGCCAGGGTGTTGGAAGTTCAACAGCCAGATGAGGTGGTGATCTACCAACACTCTTCTTCCTACCGTATTCGTCTTTCCAATCAATTAGGGCTTTGCTCCACTTTCCATGATCACGTCCAGCCAAGTGGCCTTACTATCTATCCATTTATCGTATTACCCTTGAACCTTGAATTTGAAAACACCAACTGACAGCAACCGACTATTTCTGTTCTATGCTCGTCATTATAGATCAGAAGGCGTATTCCCGTAATTTAAAACGTTCAAAATCTAGTCGCAGTCTCATCTCGGCGACAAAAAAAAATGTCAAAAACTTGTCAAAATGTAGGAAAATTAGAGGAATTTTTGATAGATTGAGACTGAGATCAGACTGTGAACGTTCTTAAAATTACGAGAATTGCCCCTCTGTTTTGTTTTTAATCGAGTTAATTTATTTTTCTTTATATGCACGTATTTCTGTGACAAGAACTGCGTTTAAAAGTGTGTGTTTTCTTTCAAATCATATAATTGGGAATTTCAGGACAATCATTTTCTTTATCTTGTTCCTCATACATGCAAGTTGGTCGTGTGTTTGCAATTTGATAGTATCTGTGTTCAAGTGGATGGTGCTGCTCTTTCTCCCAACATAATCCCTCCCTCTTATGAAACGATACGAAAATGGCCTGTTATTATTTTAGCGGTGAAATTATTACGGACTAATTACTGAACACTTGTACGCATATTATATACACAGGTTCATGTTTAACCCTTTGAAATTAGACATGGTACTTGTAATTACACCCGCTTTCATGTTACTAATTATTAGGTCCTGTTCCTGCTCGTAATTATTAATTGCCCTCATTTTAGAACTTCTAGTGTGCTGATTTTATTGAGTTTTAAGATAAGAATGATAAGATGAAAGAAAGAAAAATTTTCTTGGGTCAGTTTATGGTTTTGATCACAGCCTGTTTTTTTTAGTGTGCCTGATTTGTTTCGAACTTCATCATTGTGAGGGGATTGTGAGTCCAACTAGAACTAAGCACCGCATGATCTTAAGTTGTTAGATAAACCATAAACATTTAATAAACGGTCTTCTGCCGTCAAATATATCAAGTTTGGATTTTGACAGCCTCCCTATTTTATAAACGTGTGACGGCTCTTAAACAGAGTGCGTGTACGCAAACTAAATAACGGTGTGCACCGGAGTGGGCTCGCAATTAACAAGGTCTGGTTCAAAATGGGACGAGATGTGGTACATAAGCACATGTACTAGTTTATAAGCGAATAGGTACTTCATAAAGAACCTATGTACCTACTTACATAATGTTCGCTTGCACGCTCATAAGATTCCACAATCATTACCAGTTACCCTGCAGGTTTATAACTACATATACAGTTCGTGTATTAGCCCTATACGGTGATTAAATTTACATAAATACAGAATATAGATTAATAGTATTATCTAAATGGGGATGTTTAATTCTAAAGCAATACTTAAAAGGTATTTTAAGAACTTGGTACAATTTTATTACGCTTCATTATAACTAGTTTGCTTCATATTCAATTTAAAATAATTAAAATACCTACTCGGTTATAAACCGGTCGAGTGCGAATATGTAGATTAAGACGGTTTTATATTTATTAATTGCTGGTATCTTTTTATGACTATGTTATTCATTTAATGTCGCCTAGAAAACCGCGTAGACTAGTTCTCAATTTGTATCAAATTCAATTACCTATGGTCTTCGTCTATACAGGGTCACATTAAATTAGCTAACGAAACTATGTAGACGTGATACGATATATAAATAAGACAAAATGAAATGACGATGATGATGACCTTTTTGGGGTCAACGACCGCCTGTAGTTTTATTACATGAAGTTTGAGTTGAGAAAATCGGTTTTCTTTTGTTTTATCGTGTTTGGTTATCGAAACCCCTCACGTCAGTGAATTTTACACAATAAAAAAAATCTGATTTTTTAAACTGATATTTACACTGCGGTCGATGAATATCAAATTATTTTAGTTTTTGTCTGCGGAGCTTATAGAGCTATAAGATAGAGCATAGACAAGATACGATCACAATAATCTCGAACCCAATTTTCACCTTACTTGCGGAACTCAAAATAGGAAGGGAAACGATAAATTGATAGCCTTCTCAGACCAACACGAGTACAATAAGTTCGCAGTACCTTAGTTAGTTTATCATAACACCATAGGAGGTGCACAGCCGTCGGACTATGCAAAACAGGTTGAGGCGAATGCAATTATTGCAGTCATAGATAGATGCATAGAATTTTAATCATAAATCAATGGGTTTATGCGGCTTTGGGCATTCACGGCGTGTTTGGCTATGGCGCCAGAGACCATAGAGAACAGTAAGGTTTATGTCATAGATGCATGCTGTCATCGGCATATTCTAGCGTTTGTTACACGTTATATTGCTTCCACGTGTTGCGAATTGTGCATGCCGACCGTTTGACCCAGTAATGCTAACATCGCTAACCTGTGGTACATTTTGTGAATGGAAGTCTGTCTGATTAAAACCAACCTCTTATTGTACTCGCGAACTGTACTATACGATATACAGCGGCGATCAAATAAATCTGATAGCCGCTGTATATCGTATCATAAAAGTTTATTAGGATTGATATGTTTGTTCGGTCGAGTGAAATCGGGTCATAGGCTAGTTCTCGGTTAATTAAATGGTGTTTACCTTCTCGTTAGTTTCACTTAAAGCGATTTGCTATGCTTGTTTGTTTTGCGTAGGTGCATTAGTATTAAAATCGTACGTTTCTAAGTTGAGTTGAATTTAATGACGTTTTCTTTATGGTTGATCACTTTTGAACTTTCTGTTACAGTCCGGCCGACGAGTGAATGCGTTTCTGGAGGTGTACTCTCTGAGTCCGTCAACAAAGATAACAATTTTAGTAGCTAATAAAAATCAGATTCGCAAAACACGCAAACAACGTATTAATTTAGTATGAAACTGACAGGTGTCAAGAACGCATTCTCTCGTCGGCCGCAATAGTGCGCAAGCAAAGTAAGATTTAACCCACCTACAGGTAGAGGTGGGTTAAAATCTTACTTTGTTTGCGACAAAAATGCTGTCAGTTTCACAGTTTCCTTTTAAGGAAATGAAAATTAATGCAAGAATGTTTTATTCTAACAATTTGTCATCATTACTTTTTTATCTCGAATTCTTGTCGGTTTAAACAAGATTTATTGCCATTTAGCATTTTATCGAGTGTGTTCATCATTTTCGCAAGTAAATAAAAAAGCATTTAGGTACCTACCGTATTTGGAAAAATATTGCCACTTAACTTTGTCAGTAAATATTCGTTCAATAAATCCATAAATTCGCTATGTTCAATAAAGTTTATACCTACTTCTCGAGAAAGCTGTAGTTTATTGCGACTATTTCTAAGCTTGTATTACAAATTGTGCTCATATATTAGGACGCTTTTTGCTGCAAATATTTTGACGTTAGATATGTAAATAACCTCGCAGTTGAAGCGTTTTTCCTATTTGGAATTAAGCGTTACAATCAGGCTAGAGCGTCATCCATAAAATTTGAATAGTTAAATGAAATATGAGGCCACGTAGGTAATTGTTTTACAACGAGTCTAGCTTGAGGCGGCCATCGGCGCCGGCCAAGGAGACGAAAAAGTGATTTGGCAAAATTAATGTCTTGCTTCCATTTAGTCAGGAATCTGATAGACACAGAGTAATGAAGCAGACAGAGGTTATTCGCATACTTGTTGCAGAAAAAAGCCATAAGTCTCTCGGTTATTTTTAGGCTCATTTAACCTACATAAACTCGAGATAGACCCAAAATTAATAGATTACGGTCAGTGACACTGACATCATCTTCAATATCTGATAATACTCGAATCCATTAACTTGTTATGTTTGTCTACATCGTAACGTCATAAAGTAAACATTTGACAGTTATTAGGTCAATGTGCGAGTAGGTACGCGTCTTGTGAAGTTCCGTTTACTAACAGAATTGGGCAGACTTATTGATGATGATAATGATAATTTTATGAGCATGGTTTTTATTGCTCCTAATCTACGAGTATACAAATAAGGAGTTCCGTGATTGTCCGGCAGACTCGCTTTGCCTAAACAACATGAACATCCACAAATGCAATGTGGAGATGACGATACGACAATAAATGAAAACACTGGTAATACTAATTCATAACAGTATTTTTGAACTATCAAGTAAATCCTAATATCAAAATTAAAAAAGTGAGTGAAGTGCCGGTCGACTATGGGTTCGCTAATCTTTGATTAGCTCTAAAGACTATTTGGTTAAGATTAAATTTTCGGATGCAGACTGGGAACGATATTGGATATTATACATATAGGTACGCAGTTTAATTTGTTGTCGTATGGTCGTCTCCACCTTGTATATTATTTTTATGAAGCTGCCACGAACACGAACGGGACAGACGACGGACGGCTGCTTGACGAAATTCAAATATGAACTAAGACGTCAACGATAAAATGATTCAGTTTTAAAAGTACCTAAGTACAGAATTATCACAATTACGTATCCATTCTCACTGTTACAAAAGTGGACTTGTACCCAAAAATGTAAATATTGCCCAATTCAAAAGACGGTGACACCGTAAACAGGCCGTGTGTTAAGAAACTATGATAGCCAGATACGGGAGATAAACTAGTTGAAAACGACAAAACAAAAGTTGATACAGTTAGACTTGTTATCAAGATTTTTTTCTTATTGTTACAATTTTAGGAGCGTTTTAGTCTAATTCAGTAAATCTCGACTACTAATTTCTCAGTTACTTTTTTGATTTTTATATTTAAGAGGAAATGCGGGTGGAAAGACTTTTGAAAATTAGGTATTTGAAGAAACTATCGCTGTCGCTCTGTCTCGCTATCTCTCGTCTATTCATGCGATAAGAACAACTGCAGATCCGACTGAATAGCCTAAGTAAAAAGTCACATTTTCGAGGTTTGGCTCTCGCCTATTTTCTCCACCAATATTGAACCAACAACCAACCAATTTAAAAGATATTTCATAAACTGGATAGGAAGGATATATACTGTGTCGCCATGTTTTCCTTTTTTCATTAATAGTTGTCTTTGTACCCTAAGCCTCTGTTAACAGCGGTCTAAATAGGCAATTTTGAGCATTTTTTGAAGGGTGCTTATAAAAATAATGTATTATCAAAAAGGAAAACATAGGGACATACAAGTAACTAAGATTTATTATTCTGTAAAAAATCATAGCCATATGGTCATTAACCAGAAAGAAAACAGGCGAGAGCGTCTCTATAGAAAAAACACCACCCACATTTCCTCTTAAAAAGTCTTCATGCTCACCAAGGGTATCGTGTTACCCATTAATTATGTTTTGGAGGTCAGACAAGCAGTCGCTTCATGTAAAATACTGGAAGCCGACCACAACATAGCTGAAAAACGGCTAGGCAGATGATGATTTAAAAAGTCTTCATTGTCTCATAGAACTTGAAATGAAATTGAAACTTTTTTTTGCGTACGACATAGATCTACATCCTTTTCGCAACCTGCTTCTAAACCTTCTTTGTTCTGCATTTTTATATGAAAATAAATACGGCACTGGCAACATTGTATAATTGAGATGTGTCTCGTTACGGCCACTCTGTACGTTTGCACAGTTATTAAGATCAAATGGCTGGCGCTCGCGCAGCATATGACAAACATTGGCCCAAATGTTTACGTTATCCACGATATAAAATATTCGTTGCAGGAAGATATAAATCGTGATCGGCTTTAACCAAGTTTCGTTCACTTCCTTATATGTGTATGGAAATAGTGGAATGTTAAATTTATGGAAGGAATTATTGTTTCTTGTACCACGATTATTATAATAGTACGAATTAATTATCTGAACCGTGTGGTGAAAGTAGTGTCAACGCTAATGTTAGATTGTTATGCCAGTATCTGTGGCAATAGATTTATCTAGACCAAGACATACGGGCAGGTTTGAAATAGTCTAAACGTTCAGTTTTCTGAACACCGTCAGTTATATCTGCATCGATTTTTTCCCTCTCTGCATCTGGTGCTTTTATAAACTGAGGCATCTTAAAATCAGTAGTCTACAGCCCGATACAAACTTTACGGCGGCTTTGAACACAAGGCGAGTAGCTGCGCAGTATCAAATTAATGTGACCGCGGGGGTGAAGGGTGGGGTCCTGCGCAGTGAGTACCCCGCCACAGAACCGCCATAAAGTTTGGTGCTCACAGAGGTAGGTACTGTGAGCTTTATGGACAATTCACCAAATAATTATCTACCCATAATTGGTAAATACCCGAATACATTGTATTGTAATTGGGCTGATTCAATAATCAAATTCTGTAATCTTCGCACCTAAGTACCGAATGCCCCGACCCAAATTGTGGTCAGTTTGTGATAACTAATCAGTGATGTTTTCCAAATTCAATCAATATCACAATTAATCATACTCTTACGTCATAACCATAACTGAAAGTTGAACTGCTACTCCTCATGTTCTTCAAAAGAACCACAAACCACCCCATGAGGAAGTTTTTAGTAGCAACCTGTTGAGCCATTGGTCCGGATTTCTGGCTCGCTACACCCCCATTTCGCCAACAGGATAGGGGATATCAAATGCCGGCGAAATGGGGATGTGGAGCCTTACGCCCAAGCCTACACACACACGCATAATCAGCCTATAATGGGCCCAGGGCCCACCTTCAGAGAATACAATGACAAGTCTGATTTAACGACTTTATGGTTCATATCAGTTAGGTACGCTAATGAAACGGAATATGACCTTGAAACCAGACGAAAAATCCCATCTGTAAAAATCTCACCGTGAAATCTTAGGTGAAGTGAGCTGTAATTTCCCCTGATGCTGGGGATTGACACTATTGACAGCTCACTTCAAGCTCACTTCACCAGTTTTCATGGTGAGATTTTTACAGAATAGGTCGGCAGGTTATGTTCGAGATCTGTATGCTTAGTGTGAGTTTGACAGCATTGTTCGAATGACTTAACCATCGCGTAAATCGAGTTAACGTCAAACGTAACGAGAACCGAATGCATGCGAGTGTGAGTTACCATCGAAGCTAACCATCCAATACGCGTTTGGTCACCGTGAATTGCGAGCATTATTTTTCTTATGTTGGTGTCACGTAAGCGTCCTCCGATAAACCGACCAAATAGAATGACATTTATATTCAGTGTTCCTAATGAAAGCGGCTGTCTATCAAATTTGTGTTGGTTATAAAGACTTTGTTTATGTTTCGTGTTTGTGACTTGTGTGAAGTTATTGTGATTTAGATTAATATAGAATATTTATTTACTACAGATCTATTTCAAGTTAAACAAATATCAACTAACAATAATCTATACTATATACAATTATATACAAATATATAATACGAAAAAATATAGAAAAAGGCAGGAGGTCATTGGGCATCAAAAAATTCTTCCGCATCACTGTCAATGGGATAAGTACCCAAAAGGCTGGCAGCATTACCACGTTGGATGGCAATGCTGATTCTTTGGGCTAAAAATAGGCCAGCCTTCTGGTCACGTGAAGAGTCAACCAACCGCTTGGCGATGTCACGAAAAATTCGATGAGCACTCGGACCCCAAGGCCCTAGTGTTTCAACCCCAAACGGCTCAAACATATAGCTCCCAATAAGGTTGTTATATTTGCGCCGTTTGAGGTTTTCTGCTCCTGCAGCAGCCGCCCCAGCACAGCCCACCGTGCTAGGAAGATGGGATGGCGCGAGGGTGTCGACGCAGGTTGCATCCCACACCAAAGGCCTACCCAACTTCCAAGGCATTATGGTCATTCCATCGGGCCTCTTTCCATCGTCGCGTGCCAAGCCATTGGGTTCTAAAACAGCTGGCACCCCGGCGGAGACAAGAGCCCGACGGATGATGTCGTTGATGCTGGCGTGCCTTGCCATCCGTCCAGCGCTCTTGCTGCAGGATAGGCCATGGTGTCCGAGGCAGTCGACTGCTTCACCGCATTGACAGCGATGCGGAGCTCCGCAAGGAGCGCCCAGACGCAAACATGTAGCGAGCCGGAATGTGGTGTCACCCAGCATAGTGCCTATGTTGGGTGACGGTAGCGCCTGAAGCCAGAGGCCCGACTCCCATTCACCCACAGCCAGTAGGCGGGCACGCTCAGCAGTATTGGTGGACGTATTAATAAGTTTATTCCGTACCAACCTGCATTAATATTGGATTCTATTAATTAAAAATGAAGACAATTCGTCCCAATTATGTTATGATGGTGACATTTATGGAGAAGTAAGTGGAATTTTAATTATTTGGTGATTAGCGAGCATATAATCCGTGAACAGTTTATTTGGTCTTGCATGGAGACCACAGAAAGCTATCTGCAACACATATCATTGGTGTCCAAGTCGCTACGGGCTTGGCAGTAGAAGAAGCTGGGTTGTCATCAGTGGCGTGCACACAGTTTTAAGACAGGGTAGGCAGAAAATTGTACTCACCAAAAATACTACACGTTGGTTTTGGTTTGTCGTCTTTTCGATTGATGATGTAGGTAATTGCCAAATGCCAACTCAAATATCCATAGATTGACTGATTTTATAGACATATCAATTTACGGATATTCGAAGTGGCCTTTCGGCGCGTTAGTTTGATGTTTTGTAATGTTTGTGTGATTTGCAAAATTTAAATAAAATCATTGAAAAGATGGTGGTGGGTGTGAGTATACTAAGTATATAGGATTGTTTTATTTGTATATTAAATCTACACGCCTATCTTTCTGTAAGAATATCTGCAATATGGAATCGTAAAAGTTGGGAAGGCGTTTTATTTCCGTAAGAAGGTTTTTTTCTATTGAAATCGTGGAAAGATCTGTAAGTCGTTGCTGGCCTTGTGTATTTCTTAAGTAGGTGTGTATACGTTTTAGCGACGAGAATGACCTTTCGGTTGAAGCACTGCTCGCGGGAACTGTAACAATTAATTTTGCCAAACGCAGTACTTCGGGAAAAACTGTATTTATGTTATTTTCGTAAAAATGTTCTATAATTTTGTAAATACTAAGGTTTTTGAATTCAGCAGATTTATAAACACATTTGAGCTCATTGATAAGGCGGTCTAAGTTAAAGTCGTATAATTTATAAACATTTACGAATTGCGATACTAATTCAACCGGAAAATTGTCATTATATTTATTGAAATTTTCGCATGAAAGTAGTCCAAAAAATTTTAACTCTTTCAGATTTTTATATCGGTCGCGACATTCGATGGATATATTGTCTATAATTTCAATAAAAATCCGCTTAAAATTGGATTTCGCGTCCACAACATTACGTTTTTGTTTTGGCGGCCCTGTGATTATTTTTACGCCTTCAAAAATTAATTCAAACCTAGATCTGAATGATTCCAAAAACGATTCAAAGTCCCTAGTTTTTTTAATGCAATAAGTCACATCTGATGTCTTTTTTTGCATAATTTCGTAAAGCACATCAGTTTCTGCGAATATTTCGTTAAACACATGAAGTAAAAACTGGAATTGAAAGTCTTTTAAATTGTGTAACAAATACGAAACTTGACTTAATGTCTCACCATCCCAAGAGTCTTCGTTTTCAGCCATATCCTCAAATAAATCAATTAAATGTAAATAAGAATTGAAAATTACATTTACAGTACGCGAATTGTAAGTCCATCGAGTGTCAGCAACGCGAGGCAATTTTTTCATATCAGCCATTTTATTATAGTGGTTTTGCCTTTTGGTACTATTATTAAAGAAATTGGCTAATGTTTTTATGAGATTGAAAAAACGTTTAGTTTCCGGGATACGTTCGCACGATTTGGAAAGTACCAAATTAAGGACATGGGCGGAACACCAAACGTATTCAGCAAGAGGACATTGCTGGCGAACCAGCGACTAAACGCCGTTCCGTTCAGATGACAGGACAGCTGCACCGTCATATGTCTGAGCTACTAATTTCGACAAACAGTTAAATTCTGATAAAGTCTGCAGTATGATGGCACTTAAAGTTTTCGCGGTACGGTTGGAACTTACGTCAATATATTTTATAAATCGATCAAAAACTTCTGACTTATGAAAATATCTTAAAACCAGTACTAGTTGCTCTTTGCCACTTACGTCTGGTGTTTCATCGACCATCACAGCTACAAAATCAGTGGAAGCGATTTGTTGTTTGATGAAATGAGCTAGTGCAATTTTGTAAATGGTTTTCCAACACTCCGTCGTATTTCGCGAGCACGTCGACCATTTCTAAATAATTGCCCTTATTCACTGACGAAGCAGATTCGTCATGTCCACGAAAAGCGAGCTCTTGTTTCCCCAAAAAGCAAACAATGTCAATAAGTCGCTGAAAAATATTTCGGTTCCGATCGACTTTCGCGTTATGTCTATCGATGTCGATTTGTATCTGAGAGTTTAAACGCGTCTCTATACGATTTTTTCCAAAGGTGTGATATTTAAGGGAAGATTCCAAGTGTTTTTCAGATTGTTCATGTTTTCTCGCGGCGGTAGGAAAATTATGAATATCAGCGTAACCGATGTCGTTCCAGACGGTTTTATTATTTGAAAATAGTAGACAAACGAAACAAAATAACCGATTACTGTGTATGCAACCTGTCAGCCAATTATATGAATCATATTGTTTTTTATTGAATTTACGATTGACTTTACCTTTAGTTTGTATTAATTGCAAATCCGGTGTAGGACGACCTATCTCGATAACTTGTTTTTTTTCACTAAAAGATAGTTTTGAAAACGCGTCATATTTTATTTTATCAATACACACACCATCTGAACAACTTTCACAGACAATATTATCCATTTTTCACTCTAATCACAATGTTAAAATCCTAAATATCTGATAGCGTAAGTCACAAACACAACACACATCAAACAATAATGGCTACTATTTGACTATTGAAATTACGTAGTAAAAAGGAAAATTAATACGACAAAAAAATGATGGCCATCTAAATATATAAAATTCAATGAAACAATGTTACTTCTTAAAATATTCGCATTGCATAGCAAACTTTCGTCGGAAATGTTCGGTTAGGATCGTAATTTTTCGTGAACAACTCGAACAAGACACTGGCTTTTCATGCAGTTGTGTGCGTGATTTTTGTCATTGTGTGTCAGCAAAGCCCACGTAGCTATAGGAACGCACACACATAAAAATACGCATGACCACGAGTTTCCACGGAGCACACATACAAAATATTCAGAGACGAATAGTTTGTGTCTTTGCCGTGGCAAAGGCGAGGTGGCGCTAGTGCAGTAAACTGTATCGATCTTAATGATAACACCGGCACTCGATAGGTGGAGCTGATTTATGATTTAAGATTTTTATGTTGTTTTGTTTATTGATAAAATAATATTAGATCTATTATCAGAACTAGGGTAGGCAGTGTCTTTCTGTCTATATGGAACGCACGCCACTGGTTGTCATAGGTTTAAACTTCTTAAATAACACCAACCGGTAGTATAAAATTATGTTACTTTATTGTGTCTCATAAATTGTATTCTCTTACAGGAAATTCACATTCAGCCCAATTCCACCTGTTACTTGTGCCCAACCTCTGAAGTGCTTTTGATGAAACTTGGAAAAGAGTTAGCCTGAAGTATGGTTATGTTGTGACGTGGCATCAACTGAAAAACTTTAAAGTCTGAAGAACATAAAGTTTTTATGTTCTATGTATCCAACCTAATTGGAATACGCCAGGGCCATCAAGAGGCATTGCCCCAGCACAGTTGCCACCTACCATGGCTCCTACACCTCTTTCTTTTGTGGAGATAAAGTGGAAGGTAAGAAAGAACTTTTTAAAAGGCTCTCTAAGATGACAACTCATAATATAAATAACTTTTATTATTTTTTCTAGAGATGGGCATGCTCTCCCCAACCAGACCTTCATCTCATGTCCGTGTCGTTCAGCCAGAGCCTGTTACGTCTGTGCAAACTACTTACTCCTCGTCATGCAAGAATATCAAGCAGATTCGTTTTGGAGAAATTTTAAAGAACAGCAACATAAAGATTACATGGAGTCAAGGAGAGAGCAGAAGATTAGAGAAATGGAGGTGCAGGCTCAGAGGGAGTGGCAAGCTGTAGGCCACAGAGGATTAAATCTTTTAGAGAAAATTATTGTAGATACAGTTTTTAAAGACTAATTAGATATATTTAGATAATATTAAGTACTACAACTGCCCACCACCTTTTTTTGGTATTATTCTTGTAAGTTAGTTTTAAGTTAAAAGTTGAAATTTCATAAGAAGTTGTGTGATATAATAATGTGTTCCTATTTACTACTTGTTATATTATTATAATATGTACGACTGGTATCATATTACCCAGTCACTGGGTTGTGGAGGTTAGACAGGCAGTTGCTCCATGTAAAATACTGGTATTCAGCTGCATCCGGTTATACTGGAAGCCGACCCCAACATAGTTGGGAAAAAGGCTAGGCAGATGAGGATGATGAATTGATGATATTATTATATGTAAATAATTTGTGACAATAAAGTTATCTCAAACCTCAAATAACTAGTTGAAGAATTGTTATAATATCAAAATAAACTTCCTAGTTTGTGACACAATTTTATTTAGGACTGATTAGTGATGAATAAAAGTACTGTAACCTTCTTTGTTGTTGGTGTTTCATTACCTCTAATTAAAATTGAATAATTTCTCTTACTATGGTCGGATTCACTACTCAACCTTTCTAATTCTAAACAAATAATTCATAATTAGTTTACATGCATATTATACACCTTCTGTCTCGGACACTCACTACACAGAAAGTTAGCATCGTCTCTATGGAGAAACTGCCTATCTTGTCAGATAGGCAATTGCTCCATGTAGAATCCTACTGGTATTCACCTAAATCCAGTTGAGACAGAAAGCCGACCCAAATATGGGAAAGGAATAGCAGCAGGGTAGCTACCGCTGTATCAGTCATATCAACGATACGGGGCCCCTGACAACGTGTATAAGCAAACATTTTTTAAATAATATCCAGAACCTAAAATTCTTGTTGATAAATGATATTTATTTCTGTAAATTGGTGCAAAAATATGTTTAAAAAGGGGGTGAGTAAGTACCAAGATGACGACTAATAGAGAAGTATGGAAGAATCTAATGGTCGCAAGCGCTACTGCTGAGCATGAGGTCCTAGGTTCGATTCCCGGGTCGGTCGGCCGGTCTCGGCTTCCAATCTAACCGGATGCTGAATTCCAGTATTTTACCTCCGGAGCGACTGGTTATCTGACTGGCTCAACCCAGGTACTGGGTAATACGATGTCTCAGTCCCTTGGTTGGGTGTCAGACTTTCGGGCTTCTGACAACCCGTAACGTCAAATGACAGCCGGGACCAACGGTATAACGTGCAGCGTGCTTTCTGAGGCACGGAGGGGTCTCGGTATGATAAGATGGTCACCCATCCACGGGCCTACCGTGGCAAGCGTAGGTACGCTTGCCGCGGTAGGCCCGTGGATGGGTGAGCTTCAATCGACTCGTGCGGCTGTTATTACTTAGCCACGAGCCCCTCACCTTCTAAGTAAGTATGCTATAGGTATTCTTTATTTTGTAAGAACAATACCCTCTGTAGCTTCAGTTGGGTAAAAAGGGCCCAGGGCCCCATTACGATGAGCTACGCTACTGAATAGCAGATGATAACTTTGTAAAGAAGATGCAATGATTTTGATTAGGAAAAAAGTAAAGATTTTGTTACGTACAAGTTTGATAAACGAATTTATTAAAACAAAAGAACTTTCTTGACATTTATTTTAAAGTAACGACTACGTAATTATAATAATATTCTCAAACATCTTCCAAGCAAAATATAAACGTGATGCCATCTTCCAAGTAAAACATATTAGCTAGAATAAACCCACACAACGTATTAAAATAAAATAACTTTGAAAATTCACCACACTCACAAGGCTCTCACGACAAATCCTTCAGTGAAAAATTAACGTATTCGAAAGTGAACGCGTTTCTCAAACGAGCTGTCAAAACTGTCAAAATTGCAACTTACACTCGCGATAACACAGAGTTACGCTAATTTACGAGCTCACTATCGAGTGGGACTCGATCGTCACCATCGACAAAGTAAAATAAAAAACTTACACTCGCATTTTTTAGTTCTCGCGTATGGCACCAGGTGGCGCTAATTCAGCGCCATACAAATCAGAGTAAACTCTAACGCGATGGTGAAGTTAAAAAAACTCACACTAAGCATACTGTCCTAACAACCTTGAAAAACTTCAAATCTTCTCTATACATATTTCCAAAAACCCGAAGCTTTTGGTATGTTAAACGTAGCCCGATTTTCTCACTCAGAATCAGTGAAAGCAGACTGTGAACATTTCCGACAAGGCCGACGCCACGCCATGTCAAAACACTGTAAACGCGGGCCAAGCTTGTAGTTTGCATTAGCGGGACCAACGGCTGTTTGCTGAGAAAACTATTAGGTACAGCGGTTCAAGCTGTGTTGACGTTTTTGTTCACAGCTTTTAAGATGTTAGGACTTGAACAATCATTGATGAAAGATGGATAGAGCTAGTATTATGCTCTAATATGTTTTTGTAAAAGGAAAAGGTTTCAAATAGACTAGGTACTATCTAAAATTGTTCGTATATTCAAATCACAACTATCATTCTTGGTATGAAATGACTTTAACACGGCAAATTGACCCTATGACAATTTGCTTAACAATAATTTTCTTGACTATACATTGTTGATAATCTCCGTGATTGGCCCTTCCTGTGTTGTAATTGTGAAGCTTTTCAAATAACAATTGAACTTCACTTTGAGGTACGTTTGATGGGTGATGTGTGTCTTTTGCGTAGTGCTTGACTTAAGTCAACGGTTGACACAATAATCAAATTCAAACAGGTAAACAATGTCCCAATTGTTCAAGCATCAAATTAGGACACATTCAAGAAAGGATCACGTCTTTTGGCACGTGTCGTTTTCGCAAAACAAATTGGCATTCAACTTGTCGAGTTTGCGTGCCAAAGCAAACTACGTTGTTTTGCTTTCAGACTTAAACGACTAGCTAGAAACATGCACAACAAATTAATCAATGTAATACACTAGTTTAAGCTTTAGTACAAGGTGGCACATCAATTCGTTGACGTATTTGCGTCAACACTGACCGCGGAGCAATCAGACTCATCTAACTGGTTCTGGGGATTATCTGCCGTCGAAATGTTACAATTTATAAGCCCCGCAAAAACACGTGCTAAGTTGCAAACAAGTAGCTTACGTGCTACTAAGTTTAGTATGGGATAATAGTGATTAATTTCCGGGCTTTTTATTTAAAGAAAGTTTACTGGTCGTGGGTTTAAAGTTGATTGTACTAAAGTGGCCAATTGCTGCTTGCCTAGACGCTGGTACACATGCCATTTCTTAATTGACTCGTCAAAAAATCACGCAGATCATTGTCAATCAATCATTTAACCTTTTAATAGTCCACTATTAGACGGATCAGCGACAGCTGATGTCAGTGTGCATGGCAATAGGCCTGATTTTTAAGTAAAACGTTCAACGAACCTATGGTTTGTTGGCATTTTGTCCCATATCGGATTGATCTAACCACGTCAGATCTGATCGATCAACTAACTTCGCCATAAAAGGAATGTATGACATAATGTCCCCCGTGATATGAATGCTAAGTTAACTTAAAGTAAAATGTTGTTTCAAATACTTTTCTGCCGACTTTTAGTAGGGCATGACATATGTAAGTGACATAAGTGTCAATAATAGATGTGTCGCGTCATTTGTTTAATAAAACACAGTCTTTGTCCTTTTTAAAAGTCATTAATTTAGGTTTTTTTTTAGAAATGAAAATGGAATCAGTCGTAATTTGACATCAATTACGAGCGCGGTGATTGAGTAGCATTCATTAGAATTTTGGAATTAATAATAGGACTCTGTATCATTGAAGTCTTTGAAATGTCAGACAAATTAATACTACATCATTCTATCATTCAATGCTTTTGTAAATCATTTCTGTACTTTATTCCTCCTTCATTTATTTATTTAATAGAATGAAAGGAGCCTTTTCACAATAGAGGATTATTAGGGTACCGAGGATACGGGCTGAAGACGAAGGCGACGTTAGAAGCCTCTTTCATTATTTAAAGTAGTTTTCCCAATAGCCTTTATTAAAGTATAGCTGCATGCATAAAACAAATCAGTTGCTTACACAATGTGATGATTTTGAAATAGGTTCGGCATTTATATGCTGTTTGTATCACCAAATTTACCTATAAACTTTTAACTATAGTGCCGACATTGCTTCACTGGGTAAAGTGCTTCATGCTCGGTCCACCATAAAGCCATACGGGACCCTTTGATGTTTATTCTCACACCTAGTTTAGTATTAAGTATTGTTTTATAGCTACTACAATTGAATGCTTGGCGGGATGAATGTTAAGTTTAACCTATGTTAAAATTGTGGTGAACTGTTTATATACTTACTGATTATTTTATTGAATTTTATATGCGTGTTCCGCTGTTTGAAGAGATACCTACTTAAAATTATATTGAACGACACTCTTTCGTAGTTACTAAAGGATTAGATTATAGATGCACGCATGCGTGTGAAGACCAACTGGACTTTGAGGGTCGAGAAGTTGGAGTCGCGTCACAACACGAACTTCAAGTCGTTCGTGGTGCGTGTTCCGATACATCATCTCGAGAAGTTCCTCAAGAGTTTTAGCCGAAGGGTGCTGTGTACCACCGCGCCGGTTTCGTGTTCAGTCAGCGAAATACGACGCAGACACTTCGTGTGCGTTAGTTAGTTTTTAGTGTAATTTTATTATAATGTTGTATGTATTTATAATTTATATTAATATTGTATTGTATGTGTTTATATGGGCCTAGATGCCTGAAAAAATGGATAAATAAATAAATTAGATTCCCGTGACGCCTCCTTGCTATCATGGGTGTTTGTCCACCGCAACCATACGCAACCATAACCGGGAGGTTACCAAAAAATGAGATGAAAGCGCCGAAGAAGCAAAATTTACGATGGCCGCGTGTCCATCAGTGTGTTTGTGAGCAGTGGTCGCCCAGTAGTAATGGCCGCGACTTATGAGTTGTAGGTCGTGGGTTCGATCCCAAGCAGGCACTTATTTTGGGTAAATTATTTCATCAACTCTCGTTTCAAATAGTTAAGTAAAACATCGTGAGGAAACAGGAATGTACTAGAACCAAAAATTGGAAGACATGTGACATGTGGGCTCGCGTGGTGGATTATGGCCAACCCCCTTTCTCAGAAAAGAGGGTTGGGAATATTATAGGCTGATTGTCATTATGCGTGTCCACTGCACGGTCGGTTCGAATAATCTCGTTTCTCGGTGATGTCTTGGTGACGATTGCGGTGGACACGCGCCCTTATAAATGTGGCATTGTATTGCGACACTCGTCACGTAGGTAGGTGGGATATTTGTTATTTAATTTTAAATGTACAGCCGTAATCCAGTTGGATTTCGTTAAATTAAATTATAATGAATACACTTTTCATTATTAATAACCATTGGTAGTCCATTAATGATACAAGAATGGCAGGCAAATCACACTAAACGCTTCTTTGCCTTCACATCTTATTACGAGTTTCACACATCATCAATCATCAAACTTGCTTACCAAATAAACTGTGCAATTATTCAATTACCAAATACACGTAACATTTGAGCATTGTGCAATATGGTACTAAACTGTCAAACTAGTCGATCAATCATTGCGTTTGTCTACACGTGTAATCTGTCTTTACAGTATGATTTAGAGCTAAGCTGATTATACACTGAGTGTCGAGTGAGCACGTGCCTTTTGTTTCAGATTTTGAGTGGGTTTGTGTTTAGATTTAGATCGATGTCTAGGTAAAGTACGTCGTCACGATCTTTGCTTAACTTTGCATATTCATAATGTTGTAATTATAAAGCAAAATAATATGGAAATTAAAGGAAGAAAAAAGTATTATATTTGGGACACACAGGAAATTTATAAATAGTTAAAAAATGAGTATTCAAAACTTACAAAGTTACATTAAAAACAAAAAAAAAACAAGACCTGTGCGAGATAAAAACATTAAAAGACGACTGACTTTTTCAGGGCTGCAAAATTTACTTATCCTACTAATTAATATTACTCGTATAACGTGAAATTTTGTATGGATGGATGGATGTTTGTTACTCTTTCACGCAAAAACTACTGAACGGATTTGGATGAAATATGGCACACAGGTGGTTTATAGCCAGGATTAACATATAGGATACTTTTATACCGATATTCCCACGGGATCGACACTTATGCGGGTGAAACCGCAGAGCGCGGCTATGTATAAGTAAACTAGCCTCTGCCTGCGACTTCGTAAACTTTCTTGTTTCCCGACCCATCCCGTCGCATCGCATCGCCTGCTTCTTTCGTTTTGCTCGACTCCTAAGGGACCTAGGGCAATGTTAAATAGCCTTCCTCAAGAATTGAGCTATCAAATGCAAAAATAATATTTTCAAATCTGACTGGTAGTTCTAGAAATTACCGCGTTCAAACAAACTGTTCAGCTTTATTATTAGTATAGATTTCGTTAATACAGGTAGCTTATAATATAATCAGCCTATAATGTTCCCACTGCTGGGACACAGGCCTCCTCTCTGTGAGAGGGAGTGGGCCGTAATCCACTACGTGGGCCCAGTGCGGGTTGGTAGATGTCACATGCGTGCGTTTGGTTCTAGAACATGCCGGTTTCCTCACGATGTTTTTCTTCACCGTTTTGAGAGCAGTGGTGACTTATGTTTATGTTAGGTATTTTAGACTGAGATTTTCTGTTAGTTTGTGTGACTTGATAAAATACCCTCTCTAATGTGATGTTTGTTAATAGAGTACGTACAATACGGTACCTACCGTTAATTTTTCTGTACATGTTTATTTGTTCAGAGTAAATGAGTGCAGAAAAAACATCGCAAATAAAATGGGTCGTGAAATTAACGGAATCATGTCTATGCCAATTGCCACGCTTGCCGATACTCGATAAGAAGCCGATTGCTACTCGAGTGCCATTTGAGTGGCAATTGACTTACGTATCCAATATGTTTCCTTTACAAGTATGTTTCGACCTCTCGTTGAAAATACAGACCGCTTTTTGAGTACACTCAACTCGTGCGCACTTCATATGATCAGCTAGAAATAAAAATAATTTTCTTACCGGCTCCAAAAGAGAGAAACAGATCTTTCGTCTACAGTCACGGTTTCCTAGAAGAGCGGTGGCCCCATATAACGGCCGCAGTGACGGCTCTCATGAAAATGATAGCAGCGGGGTTTGACTTTACGTTGTCAAAAAACGCTCTCTAGGAAGACAAAGAAAACTTTTTTCAAAATAATGCTGGTTTATTTTCAAAGGCATTCTATTAATAAGCTATTAAAACGTACACACACACTGAGACACACACTGAGACCCCTCCGTGCCTCGGATAGCACGTTAAGCCGGTGGTCCCGGCTGTCATTCGTGGATCTTTGACAGTCGTTACGGGTAGTCAGAAGCCCGAAAGTCTGACAACCAGTCTTACCAACGGGTATCGTATTACCCACTAACTGGGTTGTGGAGGTCAGATAGATAGTCGCTCCATGTAAAATACTGGTATTCAGCTGCATCCGGTTAGACTGGAAGCCGACCCCAACATAGTTGGGAAAAGGCTAGGCAGATGATGATGAAAACGTAGGACTGTCATTAGCGATAAGTACGACAGGCGCTTAATAAACATTAAGAATTGTAAATCGAGAATCCCATTAATGCATTCAGTAATTTCTAGTCATGCATGAAGACTACTGGTAAAGTAAATCTACGATAAATAATATATACGATAATATATAATAACAAAACCTTCAATAACTACCTTTCATAGGCAGTAATGATGATTTATAGTCATCGTTATTACAAGATTAACATAGAACAGTAGCCAAACATCGTGATACTCTGAACCAAGTGAATACTAATTGCCGAACTAAATACTTGTATTCAAGCCGGAATATGACCGAATGTTCATTGTGGGACTAACCATCCCGACACGACTTGCTAATTATAATTAACAATGCCACAAAGACGAAAAACATGTTAGAACTGACCTGTCTTTAGGATACTACATAGTTGCCCAACTCTGTAGGCTTGCGAAGGTCAGGTTGTAGCTGACAGTAAGTAAGTACTTAAACCGGGTTACTAACCGATATATTACAAGGCTTCGACTTACCCCTGATTCGTACGGATTTTATGGTTTCACATAACATGGTTATTTATTAATAATAATAATAATGTTTATTGAAGAAACTAAGACATAAATTACAAAATATTTTAACAGGCTAATTTGGAATAATATAAATGGTATAGTCATCTGTAGTCGAACTAGGCAGAGCCTGTATTTCGACTATCAGCGCTAAACCCCTCGAGTATTATATATTAATATATATTATAGCCAGTACCTAACATTTAATTTGAATTTTGTACAGTCTTTATAGTAAATTTAACTTACTTAGGCATTGGGGAAAGGGAAAAAACAAAAGGCAAAGAGTATGTGTAGTGTTCGCATGCAGGGCCTCTTATTTGTGTGAGATGGGAATGTACGTGTCTGATGTGTAAGAGGATGTGTAGGGTGTTTGTTGTCCAGTGTTGGGGTGTGTGTTGTGGTGTGAGTAAGCGTGCGCGCATTTGTATGTATGTTAATGAGAGAAGTATGTATTACATATGTAAGTATGTATTACATATGTAAGTTTAATATTAATGTATTATACACACAAACCTTCCGGAATAAATTTTCTAAATTATGGTGAAAACTCCATCAAAATCTGTTACATAGTTTAAAAGAACAACGCGGTCACACAGACAGATACGAAGAGCGACTTTAATTTCTAAAAAGTATATAGAGTTCAAAAGATTTTAGGGTGAAAGCGAAAAAATATAATGAGTATTAAATACAGTCACATTAGGAACTACGCAGTAAACCAGTTGACTCAAGACATGCACCGCAATTGCAAGATATACTTATAACTCTCAAAATTAAAAATGTCACTGTGATGTAAAATCCCAAAGATCGGTACTGCCATCAATTTTGACCAACACTTAATAAGACGAGCTGGTAATTGGGAAAAGTTGCCACGAATAAACGAATCAAGCTTTTAGAACTACATCAGTAACTTTTTACGCAGAACTACAATCCTGCCGTTGCTTTCTGTGACTGTACGCTGATAAAAGTGATTACGAAATAACCACATCAAATCATCTACCAGCCTGCTCTGTGATTCCCTTTCCACGTCCGACTTGTGGCTATAATTTGCAACACAAATTACTGGACCGCAATACTTCGAATAACTCGCATCGTTGGCCAAAAATTACACGGAGCGCAGCTTTAATTATACCTCGGGCCAAAAATCTCAATCAGGATGTGCCATGAATGACACGCGTCCCATATTTGAGACCGATGATCCGAATCGTCGCGCCCGTCAGCCGCGTTGCGACACTGAACAAAGGGACACTGTCTCTTTGTCGTTTCAGGATCTACTGTTTGAGTGTGGACAGAATCGAATTCGTTTCAATTTTGAACGTTCGAATTTTGAAGCTCGATGACAATTCTTTTTTTTTTTTTGGAGCGAGTAGAGTAGGGTATTGGAATAGTTTAGCCAGCAAAAAGGTTAAACGTCCTAAATACGGTTTGGAAAAGGTAAATAACGTTGGTAATGGAAGAATTGTGTCCATACGGATATGACGGTAGATATTCGAATAGTAAAACAGTTTCCTCAGCAACACGGTTAAACGTCCTAAGACAACAGAACTGGAGATGGGAAACCGTTTATCAGCTGTTTGTATTCTTGCGTAATGTGTAACCGTTAACTTGGAGACTGGAGATGGAAATTAATGGAATATCTTGATGCATGTAGGCGCTTGTAAGCATATTCATGTAGGTATAAATAATTGTGACGAGTAAGATCCTGGTCCCGAGAGTAACAGTAACGTTAATTATGCAAGAGAAAATAGGACGTAGGAACAAAGACTGGAAGGATCATTTCCTCCTGATGGGAAGCAAAGCTTTTCTTGTGCAATGTTTTAATTTAGCAGTTTGGTTGTTTTAATGACTAGGGAACGAGAACGCTATAATATTTAATTGCATCTTAAAATCATAGTTCTCTCTCTTGTAATCGTTTTCTAAGAACCGGATGCTTATTATTAAAACTAATGTAGGTAAGTACTAAAAATGAAAACTAATATGATGAAAATGAGTTCATTGAAAACACTTCAGTTAATAATAATTTGTACATCGAATCCTACTAATATTTTAAATGCGAAAGTTTGTGAGGATGGATGGATGGATGGAGATGATGGATGTTTGTTACTCTTTCACGCAGAAACTACTAAACGGATTTGGATGAAATTTTGCACACATATGGTTTATAACCAGGATTAACACATAGAATAGTTTTTATTCCGATATTCCCACGGGATCGAAACTTATACGGGTGAAATCGCGGGGCGCTGCTAGTTATAAATCAAAGAAGCAACTAGATCAAATCAACGAATTTGTGATTGATTAAAGTCAAAATGTAGGTCAGAGTCTCGAATTGTGGCCAAATGGTACAAACCTTGGTCCCAAACAGAATCATTAACTTGTTCAATTCGATCTTTAAAGACCATTAAAGTCGCATTTCAAGAGAAAACGGTTAGATTTACAACGTTCATTGTAACAAGATAGATTTGTTGGGAAGAACGGATTCATCGGTAATCATTCGCATTGGAAATATGTACATTGATCATCATTAATATCAATGAGTTTGAAATAAGTATTGTCCTATCTAAGTATTGTATGTTTACGTTTAGCATCGATGCAGAAAAATGTGGTGTGCTGTTCGAAATTATGTACCTGAACCAAGTAGATAAGAGCTTTTACGAGAAAAGTGAGAAATGTAAAACTCAGAATCGAAATATACAGGGTCAAATTAAATTAGCTAGCGAAACTCCACAGCCGAGATAGGTATCGATATCGAAACATGATAACTAAATAAAATAACTTAACAATGAAAAATAAGCAATGAAAAATAAAATAACAAAAAAATGTTTTATTTTTGGGTCACCGACCACTTGTTATGTTCCTTGAGGTATGTATCGTGTTTAGATATCGAAACCCGTCTGTGAAGTTTAAAACAAATGATATTATTTTATAATATTATTTTTCACAAAAAAAAAAAAAAATTACATCGATCACTAATTTATTAGTGATCGATGTAAAAACAGAGCCGCGTTTTTATGTGTGTGTAAAAGGGCAGTTACATACAGTGCGGTCTCACACAGGCCGCGTTTTAAAATACGAATACACATGCTGATTTCGGAAAATTAGAAAAAAAAAACCTATTTATTTTATTATTGATTCGTGTCGAGAATCAGTAACATAGTTACCTCCTTGAATTTGACGAGGACGCAAAACGACAACTTGCAGAGTCATTAAACAAAAGAAAAAAATAATTATGAACTTCACCTACCTACGTTAAAAATATTGGGCCATGACATTAAATATGTAAATAAAAGTAAACCCAATACATCTAGTTTTAAGTGTCAAAATATACCATATCTTTGTAAATAATTATCAATACCAGCTGTAACAATATTTTATATAAGAACTGTATTGTTTTTGGACTAACGGCAATTTATTAGTGGCCGTTGCTCCATGGCTATTAGAACTGTCATTCAGGCTAGCCGAAATGACACAGTTGTTAGCTGAAGTGTCAGTTGCTGAGAAAGCTAAATTGGGAGTTCGGAATACTAGTTTTTTTTTCCGAAGAATTTTTCATTTTCGTCCACATTATTAGAATTGAGATTGTGATTTGCGGATTTCAAATATTTGGGGTTTTTTTTTATCCATGTATGTTCGTATTTTGATTCAGAACTAGGTGTCCTCTATCTTTTGAATGTGCAACTAGAGTCAATTCTATTTTCTTGTAAATTTTGTCATTCAAAAATGCCTTTTAAGTGCCTATTTGAGATAAATGATTTGACTTTACTCATTTAATTTATTATTTTATTGATTATAATAAAATATGACTGTGCCTGAACTCTACATTGAACTCGTAAATCTGAAATAAAAGCCTTTAGCGACGTGATACACGTGATTATATTTTCTAATGCCCCATATTATAATGTAACGGACTACACGCTGCCCCAAATAATATTTAAGATCCATTGAAAACGTGACTAGAAATGCGTACATTACACAGTAAGGCGCCTTCGTCCTTCCAGGAAAGACATTCCATTGTTTAATTAATCCAAGTAACGTCTGTAAAGTGTAAACAAGACATCCGACCGTCGTGCTGTGTGGCCGTTCTGTAATTGTAATAATTATTGTGATTATTATTACCAGAATTATAATTACATGTTGACAAATTGGTGCTAACTCCGCAGTGAGTAATGGTTCCTGTACCATAGTCCCACGGACCTTAACAGTATAAACACACGTCTTTAATATAATTTTATGATTATCTTCCTGTTAGTAACAGTGGATGGTCAGGGGCGCAATTTTCTTGTAGCCTTTGCTTCGTTAAAATAATCATCTTGAATCATCTCTTTTAGCAATCAATATCAAGATCTACGTTTGAAAATTTTGGACAGTTCGCACTGTCCTTTATATGTATAAAATGATAATATTTTTAAACTTTTGCAATAAGTAGGTATAATGGCTTATTAAACATTTTCGTTTGAGACGTCATTTATATATTTCTGTTCTTATTTTCACACAGAGTGTGTCCATTTCCTTTATATTTCTCCTTGCGTAGGTCTGCTGGAAGAAATTTCTTAAAAGCTAGATGTCGTATTTCTATTATATTTTACTGTGTGTACAGACCAGCAGGTCAAGCTACCCGAAAATTTCAAAATTTCCTAATCAACCTTGAACTTTAATGCTTTAGCAATA
The DNA here is from genome assembly GCA_945859715.1 of Apamea sordens. Taxonomy (NCBI): domain Eukaryota; kingdom Metazoa; phylum Arthropoda; class Insecta; order Lepidoptera; family Noctuidae; genus Apamea; species Apamea sordens. Next base: position 9,842,954 of record OX244002.1, read on the forward strand.
AAGTTGAAAATCTGTTATAGAAATTTGACAGATTGTAGTAGCTTGATGTGCTGGCGTCTGTACACACAGTAAAATATATAGAAATACGATATCGACCTCTTTCTGTGATTTTTTGACCTTCTGTTAGAACAGACCCGACGATGTAAGTATTTGAAATTTTCAAACAAATTGCCACTTTTATTGTTTTTCCTGGTAACGTAACTCCAATAGCTGTTACAACTCGTGTTACTCTCGTTTTTACATTAAAAAGACTATTCGTGTCAAAATTTATATTGGAATAGTTTACACATAAGATCCTAAGTGCGCGCACGCGAGTTGTTTAACAATATCATTATAACGCGATCGCTGTATAAACGCAACGTTTCTAAGCGGAAAAGAGTTCAATTGTGTGAATATCGCCGCAATTTTGTGAGCCGTGTGAAAGTAAAATTGTCGTAGGAAATGAGATAAGCTGCTGATATGTTTTAGTCGGTGTTATTCGGTTTTTCTGTCTGAAATTTCTCAGTAATAGTCCGGAGTCAGCATTGCGATTCTGTAACCATCTCCGCCGTGAAAACTTAGGTGAAGTGAGCGTGGAGTGAGCTGTCATTCCAACGAATGCTAGAGATTGACACTATTGACAGCTCACTCTAAGCTCACTTCACCTAACTTTTCACGGTGAGATCTTTACAGAATAGATCGGCTGGTTTTGTTCCCGGTTGATGACAATAGGCTCGCCACCTTGGAACTTAAATAAACTTGAGAGGTGTCAAGGGACACCCGGATGGAACGAAGTATAACTGGCTTGCTTTCTATAAGAAAGAGAGAGAGAGATAGACAGAGAAACACGCACACGCTGCACGGCTTACAACTATAGCAAAAAGTGTCGTTCCAGCTTTTGGTCTTAATTCTTTCCGTCTAGCCCCCTTTCGCAACGCGCGATAAGTATCTTCGTTCCAATAACTTTCGTAATGTAGGGTGGGTGTTTTCATACAGTGCACATCTGCCTAAACTTTCGGAAAATACAGGTCTAATGATGTTATGTTAGTTTTGTCACGTAATTTTTGATATTTACTTGTAAAAACGCGCACAACACATGCAAGTAGGCATAAAAATAAAATTCAACAATTAAATGAATAAGGCTCTAAGTAATGTGCGATGCTTCTCATTTCCCTTCCAACGCACACTATGGTAGGGCTGCACCATACTTTTTTGTATCTATAAAAATGCGTTACGCTGCAGTCCGTTGCGCCGGTAAAGTTCTGTGCTAGTCTTTACACTGCCATTGTAGTTGCGGCAATTAACATATTTTTTATTGACAATTCAGAAGTAGACGCGCCTGTTCGTAAGATTTGGCTCTGTCAGGAAAATGTAAGTAGAAGCTGACCTAACTATATTTACCTAAGCTGACCCTTACCTATTTCACTAACATATCGCGACAGTTTAAAGACATTGTACGCACATTACGGACATAAATGTCGTGAGAACGACAGTAAACGGCGTCGGCTACTCGCCTGTCACACTAGTTGTGACTGTTGTGAGCTACTGGTGGCGAGTACTTGCATTCAAGTGCCAAGAGTTCAGTGGTGACAGACGCTTGTTTACAAGATATACAGTGTCAAGTGTACACGGTACTTTACTTGTACTATGCAAGTGTGTACGGTTGTTATAAATCTATTTTCTGAAAAGTAACGTGTTTCTGAGTTCTGGCTAAGTTCTAACGCCTACTGGCCCACATGGCTTTGTTTTACTTAGTATCCATAAAATGATTTAGGTTTCCGAACCAGTAAAACAAAACGCAGGCGCAACTTGAATGTAGGTAATGTTTTGGGTGCTATTTCACGAATTGGGACGTTTTTTTTAGCATCAGAAATGAAAGTATATATGTATTTGTACTGAAAATGCAACAGTCTATTGGTCTATAGCTGACCCTAAAATACAGTAATTGTTCCTTTTGATTTCGTAAATCTATTCCGTTTTCCAGAAAAAAAAAAAAACAAATCGACACAGCAAAATATAAATATACAAGAGAAGCTTTTCAAATAATTAGTGCTGTAGGTAACTTTTTCAAATCTAGTAGCTAGTCATTGATTTTAATAGCAAAATATTTTGCATTTATAATCCCCATAAATTCTTGTTAAACGGTACGGTTGTATAACCTAAACAAAATCCTAACCTAAGTCTAAAATAAAGATGATCAATTTTCATTTTTAGAATATCAATAAACTTTTCCGTTTGCCAGAAAATAATGCAAAGCTACAAGTTACAGTCGGCAATCCACTCGGCAATATATAAATACAGAAGAACCTTTTTAAATAATGAGCTCTGTAACTTTTTCAAAGCCAGTTGATACCCATTGATTTTAATAGCAAAATGTTTTGCATTTATAATCCCCTTATATCCCCGTTCATCGGCGATTTTAATACAAACTATGAGCTGTATGTATTTACAACGAACTTGTACTGGGTCTTGCTTTCAATTTGCTATAATTTCATATAAATGAGCGCTTACAAAGTTAATTGCGAGTTACAACCGCGCGGCAGCGCAGGCGCACATAAAATTGTATTTAGCATTCATTTATAAATCGTTTACCTACTGTTTAGTGTTATATGTTGTATAGGTTTTATTTATATTGTTTGTGTTTAGAGCTCTTTTGTTTTATGTTGCTATTATCAGACGTAGTTAAAAAAAGCAAGTTCCCAGACGAATTTGTATTTCCTAAATTCCATTATATACCTAAGTCATTGGTCATCGGGTTGGCTCGAGGTGGCGCGGGAAAAGAGTTCCTGGAAAGACTTGGAGGAGTACTTTGCCCAGCAGAGGGACAGTAGAGGCTTAACAAAAAAAAAGGTCATTGGCCAGGTACCCCTCGTATATATTTTTTTTCATAAGTACAAAAATTGTTTATTTTAAAAACGAGGTTAAACCTTTAACGGCATTCCTACTACACTCCTTGTGAATAAATAAATATAAGTAAAAAAAAAGTACTCAACAATATAAAGTTATTCCAATACTTACAAAAGTGTTAAACAAATCAAATAAAAAAGCTATGTGAGAAAATATTGAGTCATACACAATAATAGATATGGTGAGGAGGAAATATTTTTAAAGTTCTTTTTTTATTGCGTTGACATGTTTTGTGAAAGTCGTTGAACCAGCGCGGGCGCAACTGTATGTCAAGTTGACATGTCAATGTCCGCGTTGATTAATTCGCCATATTCCAAAATTTGACGCCAACTATTTTATCTTTTAAATTATTATATTAATATTAAAAAGCGCGACACAAGAATAGTAATTTTTTTATTGTCTAAATATTTTACTCGTAACTAATTTTAAAGACCACTTTAAACAAATATCATTATAAAATTATATCTTAGAATAATAGCGTTGGTATGATATTGGCATAAAGTAGCAGTTTTCGCAAAATTTTAATATAATCTATAAAGTTATAATTATAAAACTCTACGCATAAACTCGTAGTGAAAATCTACTACTTTGTACGGGCTATGCATATATTAATAATATTAGCATATGCCTATAGAGAATAATAATGATCGGGCAAAAATTATGTCAATCTTACCTACCTACTCTCAGCTTGAGGAATTATACCAATAGTTTTACGTCAACAGTTTTTATTTGCTATAACTCTTATAATCTATTACCATAACTAATATTTAATTAAGCGAAAGTTCATAGAATTTGGAATTAGGTACCCAAATATTGATCTATAAATAAACATACAAATATTCCTTTTATAGATTTTATAAAGTAACTAGCGACCCTCTCCTGCTTCGCACTGTTTTTAACGACATTTCTTTATTATAATTAATTAAGTTTAACACCAATTTATGATACAAAACAATATAAATAAATTCTCTAAATGATAGTGAAAATTGCATCAAAATCCTTGGCGTAGTTTAGAAGAACAACACGGTCACACAGACAGACACGAAAAGCGACTTTAATTTATAATTTAGGTTATAATACCTATAATATAAGAGCAAATTGCCTATAACTAGACAAACCTACCAATAACGAACTACCTGTTAAAAGTACAGTGGCGTTATTTACTTTATTAAATAATCAAGTCAAATAGGAGAGATATAAATAATGAAGCCATTTGCAATTTATTGTCCTTTTATTTTCCTCGTAGGTATAGTATAAAGCAATATGTATCACTCGGAAGAAAGTGCGATTCCCAACTCATATGTATTAAGACCCTCGGCTGAGCGTCGGGCCTCAAACTACACCCTCGTTAGTAATCAGTCACTTTCTACCCTTGTTGAACAATGTACTATTATAATATCGATAAAATGAATATTTGTGTACTATACTGCTTTGCACAGTTTTTGCGACTTGATAATACATCGAGAATTCTTTATCATAATATGTAAGTTTAATAACAATTGACGATACAATACACATAAATCTTCAGAAATAAATTCTCTAAATGATAGTGAAAACCGCATCAAAATCTATGCGTAGTTTAGAAGAACAACGCGGTCACACAAACACGAAAAGCGACTTTAATTTATAATATGCATAGATAGGTGCTACTTCCCTGTGCAATTAGCAAATTGCCTATAACTACCTAAACCTACCAATTACGAACCAATAAAAGAACCGTGGTGTTATTTACTTTATTAAATAATCAAGTCAAATTAAGCTCTTAAACTCGCAGCAGAGATATTTATAAATAATGAAGCCATTTGCAATTTATTGTCCATATATCTATACATATAATAAAATTGTAGAAAAGTGGTGTCTGTACAATGGAAATATATAAAAAAAAAGTAGCTGGGGTTGTTATTATATCGATGCCGAACCCGAAATTGTAATTAATTTTTTTTTTGTCTGTTTTTCGGTTTGTCTGTTTGTCTGTGTGTTTGTGCACGCTAATATCAGAAACGGCTTATTCGATTTAGATGCGGTTTTCACTAATATATTGTAGTAAGCTTCACTTAACATTTAGTGTTTATTTCATGTCAATCGGTTCATAAATAAAAAAGTTATGTCAATTTAAAGAATCACGGCGAACATTTGTTAAGGTATTCTATTAGAAAACGTACACGCCTTGCGCCTGCGCGTCCTTGGCTATATAAAGCGCGCTGAGAGCCGCGCCGCTGCCCGACTGAGACCTCTGAGTTTGTTTCGGCCTTTCTTCTCAGAGATAGTCCTAGGACGTTGCGCTCATCAAAGCATTAATAATACAAATTCAATCCAGCCTGTCCCGTTGCTGCCCTCTCCCAGCGACGCCCTAAGCCGAGGTTCGTACCCCACAGGGGGTGCCGTTTTAATCTAGATGTAGCCCTGGCTGGAGGCTTTACGGACTCTTAAGGCAACCACAGGGTAGTCCGGTTAAGTAGTCACGACCTCTCAAGGTCAACTACGAGATGCATGTTAAAAAAAAGAAAAAAAAAACGCGCCGCTGCCATAAGGATTCAGTTATTCATAGCGAACGCACGTATCCTGCAGAGTATAGGCGAATAGTTGCATTCGATTATTGCGATTCACTTGAATACTGACTGTTTGCATATTTCATTTATTTATATTTTAGGGTTTGTAGGTTCTTTTCTTAATTTTCTTTAAAATTTTGTAAATAAATATTGTAAGTATTTGGTATAGGTTAGGCGGTTCTTTCCTTGATTTTTGGGTATTACTTATCTTAATTTTTATTTAGGGTTTGTAAATAAATATTGTAAGCATTTGTTATAGGTTAGGCATTTCTTTCCTTGATTTTCGGTATACTTATCTTAATTTGTATTTAGGGTTTGTATAAAAATATTATAAGTATTTGGTATAGGTTAGGCATTTCTTTTCTTAATTTTCTTTATTAAGTATAAGTTCATTAGCTCAGGTTAGTAATACATTTTTCTAGCAATTCTTTTGTTATAAAGTTAGTACGTTTGGTTTACACTTCTTAACACTTATTACTTAAACTGTATAATAATCTGTAAGTATTTATAATTTAATTGTTTACGATAGTACGTGTTTACTAAATAACTGTGTGTTAAGTAGTAAGTACTATTTTATTGTAAGAATGCCTCGAAGAAGATCCAACCTCTCCCAATGTAGCAAAAATGCTAAAAGGATGAGATTAGTTCGATCACAGGAATCTGAGGAAGGTCGTGAGGCAAGGCTCTCTGCAACTCGGGAACATCAGGTTAGGTTTCGTGCTGCAGAAACTTCGACTCAGCGAGAATCTCGACTGAGTTCAAATCGTTCTCGAATGATGACAACTCGAAATAGGGAAAACGGGGAACAACAAAAGGCACGTTTATTGTCGATCGCGAAGCTCACGCGCTATCGCGTGAGTCTGAGACTTCTGCGAACCCATAATGCTTCTTAGAAATGTAAGCCCCCCAAAACTTTGCAATGGCACCAGGTTAAAAGTGACCAATTTACAACGAATTCTCATAGAAGCAGAGATTTTAACAGGGTGTGGAAAGGTGAAAGTTTTTTCATTCCTCGGATTCCTCTCATTCCAAACAATTTTCCATTTAGTTTTAAACGAGTCCAGTTTCCAGTCAGCCTATGTTTTGCGATGACAATTAATAAAGCCCAAGGTCAGACGCTGAAAGTTGTGGGTGTAGATCTAAGTATCAGCTGTTTCTCGCACGGTCAGTTGTATGTGGCTCTGTCACGGGTTAGCAATCCTAGGAGCCTGTATGCTTTTATCCCCGATGGCCATACGTCAAATATTGTATACAGAGAATCATTACTGTAAAGTAAATTTTTAGCAACCAAACGACGGTATATGTATTTTAAAATATGCTGCCCGAAAAGTCACTATTCCACGCGGATGAAGTCGCGGGCACAGCTAGTTTTACATAAATCTAATTTTCTAATGCTTTACCGCCAACTTTTTAATTATATTACAGGAAATTATATTCAACACTGACGATGGCTAATTATGCTAAGCGTTGAAATCTTTTAATAATTTAAATTTGATATCTACAATTTTATTTTATTAGCGCGATTAAAACATAATTATAAAAGTGCGGGTGCGACATTTTAACACAAATTAATATAAAACGTTGTCAATGACAACTCACAATGTTTCATCTTTATAGTTTCCTGCAAATTAAATTAAATGTGTGATTTTTATGAGTATAAAGTTACTTAATGGAAAGCAACAGGTTTTTTTAACATTACCGTAAACCATTTTGTATTACCATTTTGCGCTGCAACCGGATAGTAATAGTACAGACGCCAGCATATCAAGCTACCCGAAACTGTCATATTTTCCCAATCAACTTTGAACCTAATGTTTTAGCAATAAAGTTGAAAATCTATTAAAGAAATTTGACAGATTATGGCAGCATCATGTGCTGGCGTCTGTACCTACTCACCTTATCCTGAGATGACGACATGTTATCTGAGGATCTACGCATAACGTGTCATAACACTATCGCTGGGAAATCTAGGAAGTAGTTAGTGGCTTGACATAACTCATAAACTATTATGCAATAGGTATTATACCAACACTTGGGAAAAAATGTGAGCCCGCTTAACGTGGCCACATCTAGACACACACATTCAGTATGAGTATCGATACAAGAAAAAGAAGACGATGAAAAAGAAATACAATGTTATTTTGCTTTTTGACAGCCAAAACTTAAGACTTTTTGATTGTCAGGAATCAAATATTATAAACTACTAGCTGTTGCCCGCGACTTCGTCTGCGATCCAGGATGAAAAGTAGCCTATGTCCTTCTCCAGATCATGGTCTACCCATGTGTCAAATTTCATCTAAATCCGTTCAGCAGTTTTAGCGTAAAAGAGTAATTCTTAAATTTTCTAATTTTCTGCGCAACTCTGCAAGACTTTCTGACTGACTTGACTTTTTGACTGTAAATAACATTATTATAAGGCCCAACTCCATAAATTGACCCTGTGCTGGCAGAAGCTGCCGCAATGGACTATAATTGAATGATACAGTGTTTCTATTCAGATAAGACCTATTTACATTAAATGAGCTCTACGCTAAACAAACAATAATGTAGTGAAAATAAGACCTATCTAATCAACAAGACCAATCTAATTCAACAAACAAGAGAAACACAGCATCTCGTCTCGTTTGATCTCCATCACATTAGTTAAATCTAATTTGCTCGCCGTGGCAACCAACAGCGCGTACGCAATAAAACCAATCGAGAGAACCATATTCGCACGCCTCATCGGGCCCGTCTACTAATTTATTTCAAGCACCAACATTTGATACAATATAATACAGATCAGATTCACCCCGTACTTCCTTATTGCCATGCAAATTTTAGTTATTGAGTTACACTTGGCCTCACAAGACGTATCAAGATCATAGGAATGATGGAAGGTGCTATTTATGTTGAGCGCCCCAGGCGTTGAGGCGCGGGAAATACGATGTGATGACAACGCCGTACAAGTTATGTTTATTTATGTATGGCGCCACTGATAAGGTTTTATCGTCAAAAATCCATTAGCGAAAACTGTTTTTGCTAATATATGGAGATAGTGTTTTGCTCCATTTTGGGTATCTGTTATTACTTAGGTACGTACTTAATTTTTAGCGATAGTTTCAATTATCTAAATGTCAGGTCATTAAATTAGGTACCAAATGAGAGAAGCGATTAGGCAAAATGATAATTGTTTTTACCTCATTTGACACGATCTAAGTTGATTATAATATTAGAACATACTACAGCACAAACTTTTGTTACATAATCAGCCTATAATGTTCCCACTGCTGGGACAAAGGCCTCATATCGGTGAGAGGGAGTGGGCCATAATCCACCACGCGGGCCCAGCGCGGGTTGGTAGATTTCACATGTCTTTGAATTTTTGGTTCTAAGATATGCCGGTTTCCTCATGATGTTTTTCTTCACCGTTTTGAGAGCAGTAGTGATGAAATAATTTATACAAAGTAAAACGTTTGACTGGGTTCGAACCTACGACCTACAAACTCGTAAGTCGCGGCCGTAACCACTGGGCCACCACTGCTCCACTCAACCTGTTCATTTCTGAAGTTTATAGATACTAAGAAGACTCCCATTACCAAAGTAAACAATAACAATTAAACTTAAACAGAAACATTACCAAGATCTATTTCCATCGCCACGATTTTAAATACAGCTATGTATATTTATCTTATCTTAAAAGGCAGACCGTTCAGTTCAATAGTTATCTATGACGAAATAGACCACCCATTGTGATACACAAAATATTCGCGAAACACACCTTGTATACAGTACCGCCAACTTTTATTGTTATAGCTGAATTTATTTGTACCCAGCGAGACTTTAATGTCATACCAAAGAATTATGCCACGGTAAGGCCCCGTACACGGACTCGGGCGATGCGACTTGCGATTGCGACGCGACTTGTGTCAAGCGACACGCGCGCATGTCAGTTGTTTCCGTCCGTCGATTCGCAAGTCGCGTCGCGGTTACTCGTGACATACTCTAGGCTCTTTGTACACAGCACGGTTTTATTAGCATTATGGTACGGCGTATAAACCACGCCGTAGAAAAAATGTGTCCGTGTACAGACGCCAGCACATCAAGTTACCCGAAACTGTCAAATTTTCCCAATCAACTTTGAACCTAATGCTTTAGCGACAAAGTTGAAAATCTATTCAAGAAAAACAGATTGTAGTAGCTTGATATGCTGGCGTCTGTACAAGCTTTCATAGTGATTCACGGCGTAAGTTAAACCGTACTTTTTCACGGTGAGAAAAACGTGTGTGACATCATCGTCTCTTTCATTTGTTTTCTCTGCAGTACCTAGTAAGACGCGTGTCGCTTGAGCGTATTGCTCGTGGCCACGGGCTAACGATTCTTCAGACGTGTCTGCGCAAATCGTTGACTACAGAATTTGCATGTGTATGATAATAATGACATCACGTTTCAGACAATGCTTTTTGTGTTACGTAAGAAAAGGTGTGTTTGAATTTGTTTAATTGTCTTGGGAACCTTATGTAAGGTTTCTTCGTTTTGTCGTCACCTAAATATAAAACTAAGAACCGGAAATTCATTAGTTTTATTATCTATTGAAACATCGATTTTAAAGTTCAAATCTAACAGTAAATTTAAGCTATAATTTCCTAAACCTACTAAACTAAATCCTAGGCCAACTTGATCGATGATTTACTTTCAAGAGAGAAAAAAAAAATAGATTTTTCTTTGGAATATGATCAAATCGAAAACTTTTTATTAATTTGCAAAGATTTTCAAATAGGTATTGATTTTTTTTTTGACGCTACTAGTTCTTTTAGACGAAATTGGGGTTCATCTGCAAAAACAACCACAGTAATCAAAAAGCACCCTTTTGCACCGTGCACATGCAAACAGCCCCTAACACTTCGTGGCAGCAGCCTGTTATAAAATAACACGAGCAGAATGTTACCGTAACGAATCGGTTCGAGTAGTCTCATTTCGCGTCTAAAGGTTATCGCATCGTATCGTAACCGCATAATATTACGACTGTTATGAGGCACGAGCTGATACTATTGGAAGGATAGGTACTTATTGATAGAAGTACATACGTAGTTTCTTATAGATTTCTTCTTTCGTGTCACTATGGCATTCAGATGGCCATCGCGCCAAAGTCTCCCACCAGCCGATCCATTCAGTAAAATGTCACCGTAAAAACTTAGGTGAAGTGAACCATAAATAATGTATATTCCTTTCATAAGCCGATCTATTCTAGACTTCCAGGTTTGCCAAGGCAACTGATGTCCAGCCGATCTTTTCTGTAAAAATCTTAACACGTGAAAACTTAGTTAACGTGAGCTTGAATGAGCTGTCATTATTGTCAAATCCTTGCCTTGTTGTGTGAGTTGATTTGGCTAACCTGGAAGTCTTTAAACAGACTCCGAGTCCAGGTTGGCCGAAGCGAGAAAAACCTGTTCAGGTGGAGATTCATAGATGACTCCACCTTGGAATGTAAATGTGGTGCTGTTCTAGGAACGACGGGATACTTAATATCGTGTCCTGCGTGTCCTGTTGTTTGACAGTACACGCAGGACACACATATTAAGTGGTCACGTTACAGGAACTGATGGACGCTACGGATGCCGCCAAACACCTAGCCAATTTCTGGGTCAAGTGCATCGGCACGCTAAGAAGCGTTTGAAATTTTGGAGGGCTTGGAAACTGGGTTCGTAAATTCGTACTAATGTTAGTACTGAAAAAACTGTCAAATTTTCCCAATCAACCTTGAACCTTAATGCGTTAGCGATAAAGTTGAAAATCTATTAAATAAATTTAACAGATTGTAGTAGTTTGATGTGCTGGCGTCTGTACCTTCAGCTGATTTTATGCAAAAGTTTACTGGTTGATCATATGCGCGGTTGTGGAATCGCGAGTTAGTAGATACGAGATCTAGGAGAAAAACTTGCAGGTATGTTGTGATGAAAAGAGCTAACTGCACCTTTGGCAGATTAGGGGACGCATTTCGAAGAGATTGGCCGGAAAAGGCATTTAAACACTTATGTACTTACGTGAGAGAGATTTTTATCAGAATGTCAGTTTTCAGGGTCAAGAAGCAAAAACTATTAGAGGACTAAAAGTAAATGGAGCACCACGATCCGCGATACACTGCGAGTCGAATTTACCGAAAAATGTTTCATTTCAAACTAAACTCAAAAACACGCTATGGAAAGGTAACTAAAGAGATATACAAGTTTAACAAAGTCATGCAAAGCAAACTGATAAAACTTTCGATCACTATCGAAACCTTATGGCTGCGTCAGTGTAAACAGTTCGCGTTGCTGAATTTTGCGCCGAAAAAATTTAAAAAGCTAATAAATGCGAAAGTTCGTATGGATGGAAGTTTTTTTTTTTTTTTTTAAATTTTATAAACTAGCGCTTGACTGCGATCCCGCCTGTTGTTACTCTTTCACGAAAATCCCGATATTCCCATGGGATCAAAACTTATGTGGGTGAAACCGCGGGGCGCTGCTAGTAAATTATATTTTTTCGTGTTATTTTTCGAAACGAAAGAATTTGTTTCGAATCGACACGTAAGACAGGCACCTGCTATTTAATCATATTAATTACCTAATTTGTAATGTCAATATAACATTTATATCTGTAATAAATCACCAGAATTTAGTGCCGTACACATCTTATTAATTAGTGAAATATTCTCTTTAAAATTAGCATGTAACTTGCATAACACGTTTTACTATAGTAACAACAAAATGCCACCGTATTATAAATCATATGACGGACGACGGTACAACCTGACCCCATTATCTTAAAACTAGCTCTGCAATCAGTAAACCTGCTGTCATGTGCTGAAGTGAATGGATTAGTAACGAATGCTACCTTTTCACTTAACCAACATTTGAAAACATACTTCTGCTTCTCTCAATAGTTTTACAATTTTATCATACATACATAGTACAATTTTATCCACACACGACACATCTGGCGAAATGTGAGTTAGGTAAACCGCTGCCAAACCCTTTGAGGATTGCAGGAGTTATGTCATCGTCATCGTTCTCTTACTTTCATCCCAATTTATTTGGTGTCAGTGCAACATGTATTTTTCTTCCATACGTCTCTATTAGTCGTCATCTCGGTAGTCATCCCTCTTCAAGGCATATCATCTCTTACACAGTCCATCCATTGTTTCTTTGATCTTCCCCTACGCTTATGACTGTGGGTAGTTTTATTTACCCTAGTAGCATGGCACATAAACTGTTTAAGTGCTATATGACAGATGCAGGTTTAGTAGTTACCTAATCATATCCTTTATTTCATCATTCATTGGAATCACTTGGATCAGCATACCGGAATCTTTGAGTGTCAAGAAGACTGACAGAAGGCAAGACAGTATCTGTTGCAACACTTGGTAATAACATAATGACTTCCCTCTTCATTGGTGGATTTTGTGGATTCATTAATTTGGTTTAATAGATTCTAACTGGTGAACTAATCTATCCTAAGGAATTATCTACCTCATCCAAGAACTATTAAATAGACCGTTTCAGATCTAAGTACTGGTTCATAGCGCACTTCACCTTTGCCATTGAGATTCCAGTCGGAATGAAAATTTATGCTGAAATTATTATAACAGTAACCAAATGTACTTTAACTCGGCATTTACTGGCATTACGGCATTGTCCAAACCCAGCACGCTATTGTATTAAACTGACTTCAATGGCGTTTGTCTTCTAAACACGAAAAGCTGTATTTAAACTAGGGCACATTGACTTGTTCACATCATAGTGCATATTGACTTGCTCTTGTGCATAGTCTCGTCAATCAGGACTTTTTGAGTTAAATTTTCAGAGTTAATCTCCGTCTTTTGTCTTGTTTCGGCTCGAGAAATATTTTTGCCGTGGTATCTGTTAATCCTGATCCCTTGGTAAAAAAAATCCTGTCGAGAAAGTCTGGGCCAGCGGGGTGCACTTCCAATGCCGATGCCGTGCCTTTCAATTTGACAAATCAACAATATTCATTGCGTTATTTACGTTCTCGAGTAGATGATTTTTTAAACATATGGAGCAATAGTTTACCTATTTAATTTCTTCAAAATCATCATTCCGGTTGTGATTGAAAATGTGTTAAACAATTGGGTTTTGGACTATAATATGTAACTCAGACGTCACTTGGGCAGTATCACTTATCAATCCCTATTACAGTTTCAAATAATATTTTACTAATTTCCTTTTCATATTAATAATATATTAGGGGTTAAAGTATGAAATTGCCGATTTATTCTGAAAAATTGATATACGTTTTTTTTTAATTTAACATTTTTATTTAATCAAAATAATTAACATTATTATCTATACATTGCTGCCATCTAATAGGAAGATTTATGCCTTTGCGATAGAACTCTCGTGATCTACATTCGACAAACTGTGTGAAAGCATTTTGTACTGACTCCTGAGAAGAAAACTTTATATCACGTAGAAAATTGTCTAAATCACGAAAAAAATGGTAGTCCGTTGGAGCAAGGTCTGGCGAATACGGAGGGTGACGAATGGTTTCTAATTGCAGTTCCTGTAGAGTTAAAACGGTTTCTCGAGCTGTATGAGGTCTCGTGTTAACGTGGAGCAATAATGGTGAAGATCGATTCATGAGTCGGGGCTGTTTCACTGCTAGTTTTGCTATTATTGTTCGGAGTTCGGCACAGTAGACATCTGCCGTTATTGCTTGACCAGATCGGAGAAAGCTATAGTGAATAACACCATGCTGAGACCACCAAACAGTTACCATTACCTTTTTATTGGTAAACTTTGCTTTAGGACACTGTTGCGGCGTTTGACCTGGGGTCAGCCATTGCATTATCGTAAAGAATCCACCTTTTCATCACATGTCACACAATTCGATCCAATATTCCTTCATTTCTGTATCGATTCAATAAGGCAACACAAGTTTCAACACGCGTTTCTTTCTGCAGATCAGTCAAATCATGAGGCACCCATTTCTCATATCTTTTTATTTTATTGATTTTTGATACAAATGAGTCAATATTGTTGGTAAGGTAACGTTAAACCATGCCGCTAATTCCTGGGTAGTTTGGCTCGGATCGGCTTCCACTATCTCTTTCAATTCATTGTTATTCACCTGTGTGGGCGATCTTCCACGTGGTTTGTTCTTCAAATCAAAGTTTCCATCACGAAAGCGTTTAAACCAAAATCGCACGGTGCGTTCATTAGCAGTCCCCTCTCCAAACGCAACATTGATATTGCGAGCTGTTTCTGCCGCGTTAGTTCCGCGTCGGAACTCGTATTCAAAAATAACTCGAATTTTCGAAGTATCCATCTTTCTTGGGTAAGCTGAATAAAAAAAACAACTTAAAGTCGATAATCGAATGTTGCACATTTTTTAAAAGAAGAACTTCATAGGTAGGTACCATGTGAAAAAAGTTTCACTCAAAAATATCAAACCATGAAGGTTCTATGTTAATTCGAAGTACCTATTACAATAAAACGGCAATTTCATAATTTACTATACTTTAGAATATCGCATCATGCTGAGATAGGAGCCTTTTGGCCTCGTATAGGACTTTCTGTTTCATTTTTCTTTGTTACTTTTTTATATAATTTGGTTATATTATTTTTGACTGTGTTTAATTTAGTATATGATCTTCCTGTACGAGTCACAATAAATACTTTTTCTTTCTTTCCTTCTTTATTGTAAAGTGCAACAGACGTGTTGAACAAATCAAGAAAGTTAAACTTCACAACAAAAGGAAACGACCAATTTAGTTCTCATTTTATAGTTTTATAAAGATAGGATTATACTAATTCACGCTATTTTACTACGACATGATGTCTATAATAACGCCGTAAATACCAATCTTACTGCCTTATCATGTAATGGGTTTAATAAGAAATTGCACTGGTAATGCAGGGAGTGTGTAGAGAAAGAGTTGAAATTCCGGTATGTTGTGAACTAGGGTATACCTAACCTAGTGAAACGTAACTACCTGTTTTCAAATCTCTACTTTTTTTGGAGATGCTGAACTATACAGGTACCTGAAGTAACCGGCACCTCCATCTGAATGATTTTAAAGGATATTGCTGAAAATCCATTGGTTCATATGTTCGTAATATTTGTTTGCTCACAATTTCAATAACGCAATGAATTTTGTTGAACTGTCAAAATGAAACCTATTGGTACTATTAGTGTGTTGCGTAATTACCCCGCAGGGTAAAGCTCTATCGGCTCTTTGTTTTTTTTTTTGGATTGAGTATTATAAGCTTCGTTAAACAGCATGTATCAGAAATGTGTGAGCATACTTAAGGGTGTGTGATACAGACCATCAAACTGAACCACGTTCTCCATGGGACCATCGTAATCACGTAAATTAATCAGCTGTCCCATACATTTGGGTCGAGTAGGTATTGAAGTTTGGTTGTTGTTCAGTTTGATGACCTGTATCTGCGGGGTAAGTGCGTAACACACTAACAGTAGCAATGGCTTTAACTTTGACAGTTCAACAACATTCATTGCGTTATTTACGTTGTCGAGTAGACAGTATTTTCGAATATATGAAGCAATGGATTAGCAATGTAATTGAAAGTGTCTTATGCAATAAGGGTGCTGGTAGTGTGTCCCTTTTAATATGACCTCGCATTTATGATACTGAACTGAGACTTTATAATACCAACGACTTCAATACAATTGACGACGGGCAACATAGTAAGTTACCTCAAGTTCCTCTCACACAAATATCTTTGTAGGAAGTATTAAACAGCCCTGGAGTTTACTTAATTAACGCCATTATCTCCTCCGACAACTTTGGACGAGTTTATAACAAAGAGAACCAGTTTACCACGCACCACTGTTGGTACAAACCACTTAATAAAACCTAACATATGTATTGTGTGGGCGAAATACCTTCTAAATTAATATTAATGTAATTTTAATCAGCACAGCCAATAAATTACTTATTAGCCTTGCAGTAACGACATTAATAAAGATTTTATTACTAATTTTTTATTTGATTTCGCCGCCATTTTGAAATGAGCTTTTTTGAATATTCTATCTTTCACGTAACTCAACATAGAAAACAGTTTACGCTGTCATCGTGAATTTTAATTGGAACTAAAAATATTTTTCTGTAAATAGTTGCTTGCTCTTCTCGCGAACGCCACCGTTCAACTCGTGCGCAGCCGACAAGTTAACTTGCTTTATCGTACAGTCATTAATCAAGTCTCGCACTTAGCTTTTAATAATTATAATTAATAATTTTATCACCTATTCAGTCGGGGCGCGTCCAGCTTGCCACTTGACAGGACTCACATACGGTAATAGTTACCGATTTATCATAGATAATGAATAATTTTGTTTTTAAAAGTTATTTAACCATCATTAACGTCTGTTGGTGTATTGATGATTTGAGTGGGAGTCACGAATGCGGCATGTCTATGAGAATGTTAAAAATGTATATGTGAGTTATTATCTACTTTTTAGCCACGGGTCAATATGCTACGATTTTTATTGTTTGTCTTCCTTCTATGTGTTACATAATTTAAGAATAAGAATAATGAATAAGATAAATTAAGTATACATTTAGCCAACTGAAGTAAATTTCCCATACCCCTAAGGTGCCTAAATTTTTTTTATTACACATATATTAATATTTTCATATTTTATTTTTTAGCTAGGTGTGTATTTTAAAAGCTTATTAAGCTTAGGCATTGCTTGTTGCTTGTGTTTGTAACGGCTATATAGGGCTTTGCAGGTAGGCTGCGCAGGCCGCTATCGAATTAGGATAGATAAAAGACAACAACATTAACATTCAAAGGTTTAATTAATATAACATACACTAATAGACTAGGTCGCGGGTAAGGACACACTATCGTTCTGAGCTCGAGCACACGGTTATAATTATGAGGGTACCGTCCTTAGGTCTCCGGGGTGTAAGCGTGGCGCAGCGCAGCCACGCGCGCAACGCGCAGGAAGTAGGCCACGTGTGTGGTGACGCCGGCACAGCCGCGGCGCGTCAGGACGCCGGTAGCGCTCGGTAGGAATGCGGGCTCAATCCAGTAAGCCACGCATGCAGGGCACAGTCAGCCACGTGTGCAGCGTGCAGTAGGCAACGCTTATTAGGTATACCCGGATTCGGCGTGCAGATCGGCGACGCATGGGGTGCGCAGTTGGTGGGCTGCCCTGTCCTCAGCCCGGACGTAAAAGCCCGGACGTAGAAGCCGGGACGTAGAAGCCAGGACGTAGTAACCTGGACGTAGAACCCCTAGATGTGGGGTACCAGTATCTTGAGGACCAGGGAATCACTCCTGCTTGGTGAGCAAGCGGATGTTAAAATGCAGAGTGTTTCTAGTAAATTAGTGTTGTGCCATGATTCTAGTGATGTGACTTACAACTTACTAATTGAGAAATGTTTAGCGTCAGTCGACTATTTCCCGTCGAGACCCTCACAACGCTACAGTACCCCGGCTACAGAGAGAGGATTTTACCTGTATAAAATCCGCTAGAACTACCACTTCCTACTTGCTGTCTAATCCCTAGCACAAGTCTGAATTCAGTCCATTCTCAGCAAAGACCGAAACCATACTCAACAGCCATGAGTGAAACTAGTCAGTCCTAGTTCACTCAAGATTTCCAGACAGCAAGCCTAGAAATACACAAGTTTATGAGCAAGTGTACCTCAGCCAGTAGTATTCTAATAGTAGCTAGTACCAGTATGTTTAGTAGTATTTCTATATGTAGCAGACATGTAGTGTAGTAGATATTTTGATTTTAACCAGTATTAGGTATTTATAGGTAGGTGAGTTCAGTGTGTACTTGTAGGTGTGTAGTTTGGTATGTATGTAAGGTGTTTTTTTTTTTTTTTTGTAATTTAGGTAACAATTAGACTAGCACAAAATTTTTAAGGGTAGTTATAGTAGTGACCTGCTCTGCAATAAAAGTAAACATCCCTTGAGATCCACAGCATTCCCTACAATAGCGCCAGTGATCCTTAGTTATTAATGTAGTAGTACATGTCGAGTTATATTTTAGTTTATTTTATGTTGTAGATGTAGTATTTTCTTTTGTGTATTAAGTTAGTGTCAATATCATTATATAATATCACAGTTAATAGAATATTAGCTTAGCAATAGATCTGATATCAGTAAGCACAAGTTACTGGTGTAGTTACAACCTATGTCCCAATAGTATAATGCACACACAAGACTAGAAATTAGTCCGGAGTACACAGTAGCCAGCACATAGCTGTTATTCTATATCACCCTAGACTGCATAGGTATACCAACAATTACATAGATAGACAGTTACATAGATAGATACATTTGGTTTTAGGCTTATTTAATGAGTAACCAACCGCTCCTGCAAGGGCTTATTTATAGAGTTGCAACCGCTCTTTAGAATATATATATGAAATAGATAGATAATTTGGTTTAGGCTTGCTAAAGGAGTCACCAGCCGCTCCTGCATGGGCTTATTTTAAGAGTTGCAATCCGCTCCGTATGATATAATAGATAGTAGATATATATATTGGATTGCTTAGGTTACCAATGGTTTAGGGCCAATTGATAAGGCATAAACAGTGATCAATGTGGTAGAACATTATGATCATTACAACTATGGCTGTAGAGGCCAGTAGTTAGAGAAGGTTGGTGATGAATGGGGTAGGACCATTATCAGTTTCACAACTGTGGCTGTAGAGGCCAATAGTCATGGTAGGAGTAACAGATAGATGGGGTAGGGCCATCATCCTTTAAGACCATTTGGTTTTACCAAATAGTTGCTGATTAGATAAGTATGATAATTGTTGGTTGTATGTAGACACAGTAGGTAGTTACAGTGGGTGAGTGTAGTTAGTTTTGGTAGTTTGTGGGGTTGGTTGTGTATTTAGATATGGCTGACCTTTTTTTTTTTTATTTATTAGGTTAGTAGTCAATTTCTTTATAGTATTTATAGTTTGTTAGAGATAGATAGTTTTTATTTGTTTTTATTAGTGTCCTTAATGTTAATAGTCAATAGAATAACTTAGTTACCTGTAATAGTGGTATATCATATTACATATCACAGGCAGATCAGCCATACCTATAGTGTATTGTTTTAGTTGTTAATTTTGTATGTAGTATTTTTTTTTTTTTTG
Source organism: Apamea sordens (assembly GCA_945859715.1). Lineage (NCBI taxonomy): Eukaryota > Metazoa > Arthropoda > Insecta > Lepidoptera > Noctuidae > Apamea > Apamea sordens. Next base: position 9,862,499 of record OX244002.1, read on the forward strand.
CGTGATAGTTATTTTGATTAGTATATTGCAATTTAATAGTCTATTGTAATTTTAGTTTATTGCATTTAATTATTTAATGAAATATAGTATTGATTTTAGTTTATTGATTTTTTTAATTATAGTTTTACTTTTATATACTAGTAGTTGATTGATCTAATTTTAGTTAGATAATAATACTAGTTAGCAATTTTGTTTAAGTATTAGATAGGTTTATTAATAGTGATAGCTGTCTTTTAGTCTTTTATTTTGGCCACCATAGTTTTATTATATGTCAGAGTGGTGTAAAAAGTTTATTATTAGGAATGTTAAAGTTAGGTTAGATTATTATTTATGTCATCTCAGTATTATTGTAGTTGTAATTATCATGGATTTAGGTTTATTTTAGTCAGACAGCTATCCATTCCTCATGTAGAAGTCTCAATTTAATCATTTTGAATCATTTGCATTTTACCAATGCCCGCATCAGGTGAGTTCCCATTATGTACATAGTTATCAGTTTACACATAAGTAGTAACATTAGGTTTAAACGGCAAGAAACTTATAAACTATACCGCTACGATAGTTAAGGCTTTGCAGGAGCTCAGTCAGATAGTGTGTTAGGTTTGGTAGGCTAGTAAAAGTTGGGCGCCACTGTAACGGCTAGGGCTTTGCAGGTAGGCTGCGCAGGCCGCTATCGAATTAGGATAGATAAAAGACAACAACATTAACATTCAAAGGTTTAATTAATATAACATACACTAATAGACTAGGTCGCGGGTAAGGACACACTATCGTTCTGAGCTCGAGCACACGGTTATAATTATGAGGGTACCGTCCTTAGGTCTCCGGGGTGTAAGCGTGGCGCAGCGCAGCCACGCGCGCAACGCGCAGGAAGTAGGCCACGTGTGTGGTGACGCCGGCACAGCCGCGGCGCGTCAGGACGCCGGTAGCGCTCGGTAGGAATGCGGGCTCAATCCAGTAAGCCACGCATGCAGGGCACAGTCAGCCACGTGTGCAGCGTGCAGTAGGCAACGCTTATTAGGTATACCCGGATTCGGCGTGCAGATCGGCGACGCATGGGGTGCGCAGTTGGTGGGCTGCCCTGTCCTCAGCCCGGACGTAAAAGCCTGGACGTAGAAGCCGGGACGTAGAAGCCAGGACGTAGTAACCTGGACGTAGAACCCCTAGATGTGGGGTACCAGTATCTTGAGGACCAGGGAATCACTCCTGCTTGGTGAGCAAGCGGATGTTAAAATGCAGAGTGTTTCTAGTAAATTAGAGTTGTGCCATGATTCTAGTGATGTGACTTACAACTTACTAATTGAGAAATGTTTAGCGTCAGTCGACTATTTCCCGTCGAGACCCTCACAACGCTACATGTACGCTACCATAAATTATCGCAAAAAAAACTAACCCAAATGAATGAATTAAGTAATTTACATAAGTACGTGAACCCACTCTTATTAACAAGAACTGATATCAAATTACACTTAAACATTGTAAACATGGAAGTACATCACTGATATTTCTAATTGTCACTAGGAAGACATAAATACGTTAAAAGATTTTCGATAACAGTCTAGATTTAAATCGACGCAACTCAGTACAAGGAGTCGGCTCTATTCCTAAGCAATAAATCTTTCCAAGTGGCCAGTCTTGTTTAGATTCCTGCTTTCGAATTAGACTGATATTCTTGGTATTATAATATTATTGCGTAATGAATAATCTTTACTCGTTCATGGAAACTAGACGAATATCAATCTTTTATGTTTACCTACAGAGTTAGTATAGTAGAAATAAAATCTTAGGCGATACACGTAACACGCTACAAGTCAAATATTATATAATAAATTATGTAGCTTTTTTATTCTGTATCCTTAATTTTCCTTCTTTTTATAGGCTTTTTTACCTCATCTTACGCATTTAAAAAATCGTCTTGTTCTTCCAAACAAGAGCATTATTAAAGGGCAAATATTTTTTTGTGTTTGTGGTGTCATAACAACTACAATAAACAACAACAAAAAATCTACCTAGCCTTTTCCCAACTATGTTGGGGTTGATTTCCAGTCTCACCGGGTGCATCTGAATACCAGTATTTTACATGGAGCGAGCACCTGGCCTCCTAGGTGACACGATATCCCTTTGTTGTCATACTTTTGGGCTTCCAACTACACGAAACGACTGTCAAAGATGCGCGAATGACAGCCGGGACTTTCCGAAGCACGGAGGGGTATCTATATGTGATAGATGATTACCCATCCACGATGCAACCGCGGCCAATAATTGACCCGTGCGGCTGTTATCATTTAGCAACATGAAACGTTTTTAAATTATTTTCAGTAGTTGTAATTTCTTCTATACTTTATTAAAATATTGTTATAATTGACGGCATGCATAAAAGAGGAGGACCTTTTTTCATATAGATTTATATTAATGAGTCTGTATATATCATGTTTGTCTACGACTGTATGAATATATAAGAGAGTAGTCTGGCTACTGGCCAGTGTCTTACGGGATTTAGAATATAACAGTACCAGTGTTACACAATACGCAATTATCATTATCATTTTATAGTCCAAGCTCTTGTTACAGTTCTAACTGTATCCGAAGTGGTGATAGGATTTCTATTAGGTAAAATTAGTATCTGTGAAACTATAGAACTGCCCTTATATTTGTAACGTTTAAAATATGTTCAGACTCGTAACTTTTTCATGGGACGAACGCGACTCTTTTATAAAAGATTTGCCATAAACAGCAATAGACAAGGATATGTGGAAGGGATGGATGACTATCTTTACATACCAAGACCCCTCCGTGCCTCGGAAAGCACGTTAAGCCGTTGGTCCCGGCTGTCATTCGTGGATCTTTGACAGTCGTTACGGGTAGTCAGAAGCCCGAAAGTCTGACAACCAGTCTTACCAAGGGGTATCGTATTACCCAGTAACTGGGTTGTGGAGGTCAGGTAGGCAGTCGCTCCATGTAAAATACTGGTATTCAGCTGCATCCGGTTAGACTGGAAGCCGATCCCAAGATAGTTGGGAAAAGGCTAGGCAGATGATGATGAATTGTATGACTCTAAATTTAAAAGGATAACCCTGTTCTATTTATAGGTTGCAAAAGTTACCATGAATGAATGAATAAATAATTGAATCATTTCTAAACAACAATAAATAGCAACAATTTATGTTGTTGTTAATGAACGCTTTGATACCCAGTCTAGAGTCACAATCGCTTGTTTCAAACAAACTAATTACCATCAATTCAGCTTTCATCAACCTCATATCTACGCAATAAACGCAACAATAACACCGCACAATGTTCCTGTCAACATTAATATTATATCAATGAATATTAAAGTAAGTATCCGGAAACATTAGGTACAAGTATCTGACCAAACTAGATGTTACGGATTACGGATAAAGGGCTTATTCCTCTTGGCTTGGCACTAGTCATCTAAATGGTTCAGTCACTGAATTCAGACAAGTGTGATCGCATTGAGCAAGTTAGTCTTCTGCTTTGTTTTTATATTATTTGAGCCCGGGGCCACGTTGATTGTGGCATCAGTGGTATTCTTTAGGTCATCCGAGGTGTGAGGTGAGCGGTGAATGCTTATGCGAACCCCGCACCCTCGGCTATAGGCAGAGGTGGAAAACCGCGGTGGTTTTAGCCGGTGAATGTCTGGCATACCCCTCTGTCACCCCCATGATGGAGGAAGTGCATGAGGATTTCCATCGCGCACCAAAAAATAAGGTCATCCGAGGTGCAACTGAACGGCAGATACTCCAGCAACTGGGACATGGTTTAGTGAGCCTCCTTATTGGAAAGTAGAAAGGTCGCGTTTCGACCCTCTGTGTGCTCTTTAATCTGCGAACTGATTCTGTAACTAACTCAGTCATCAAAGTATTCAGAAGCATTCCCCTGCTTGTCTTCTTAAAAAGACAACTGAATTCAAACAAGTGAATTAGCCTCTTAAGCCATTCATCCTGTACTTATGTCATCTAAAAGTAATGTCAACAAATATGCAGTAGGTGGTATTTCGTAACTCGGATTCAAAACTGATAAGTAGACCTGCTTTCTCGATTATTAAAATGAGACTGCCTTGTTGGCCTCTACAAGCACGATTCTGGCTTTTGGGTTTTTCATGTACCTAGGCATTCTCAGTAGTAGCCCAGGGTTTGGAAGTGTGCCCAGTTGATGGTAATACGTTCTTCTCAAGCGACTTTTAGGGCCAGTCTATCGAACGACAATTGAAAATGGCTTGACTTGATTTGTTATTGTCAAACAATAGCGTGTAATTGGTTGTTCTCAGTTGTTCCATTAAACTACTACCTACTCCTTCAATGTATACAGCGGTGTTATGTTATATTAAAAGGCTCGTGGCCTAAATATGCGCACTTTTATCTCAAATTTGGTTCAAGTTCAAATCATATGAGCTCTTTGAACGTTGTAAAATTAGCAGCATCTGTATTAGAAGTGTTTTCTGTTATGATGTTAGAAGGCTTGGTTATTTATTCTTTGGCGTGAGTAGGTCTTCAAAAGGAATGAGTTACTTCATTAACTGGTGCTTAGAACGTCATGTGATCACTGATCAGTAGTAAAGATGTTGTCTATCATTTTGAAGGTTTGTTAGAGATTTGTTGGAGGATTGCGTGCATGATTCATCAGTAGACTTTTGCATAGATGCAGTCATTCGTCTTAAAGAGGAAAATAAATTAAGATATATCTCTCATATTATCATATCACGCCTACAGTAAGTTGACAAATACCGCGTAATAGAAATCATTGTTTCGTCTAGAGAGACGAGACGACTTCCTAAGAAATTTCTTTGACGTTAGTTTCTATTATAGAAACATCATATCCGCTACAGTTTCTTAGTAATTCATTCACTTTAACACAACAATAGGGTACTCATTAAACTAACTTAATTCAACACTGGTACAGATAGCTACATCAATTCAACAAATACTATTAGCCGTACAGGAAATGTAATCAATTACCTACTGTAATACTACTTTTATAATAGATCCACATTTGTCAAGCATTGTAGTATTAGAACTGGGATTTCAATTAAGTGTATTGAGGTGAGTAGGCAAGGCAGCATTGACATATGTATGTTTTGACATTTCAATCATTGTTACATACGTAACGGATAGCAAATAAATTGATTTGTGTTTATTTCTTTTCGTGGTAAGTGGAGCCTGCAAACCCAATATATTATGTATTGAATGCTTTGGACGTATCTGACAATGAGGTAAGGACATCGGGTTTTTAAAAGGTCTGTTGTGTTCAGTAGTTGATAGACATTCGCCGATAAACTTTTTTGAGATAAAGCATATCTTTACTTAGCAAGAGGTTGTAGGTGGGATGACGTTGATAGGCTATATCATTTAGTATGTCTAAGGTAGGACAGTAATTGCAAATAAATTACACTAAACACACTGTAGTGTTGTCGGATCCAATAAAAATATGTGGCTAAATCTGTCCATATTTTCGCTTGCATGCATCCTAGTCCTACAGAATAGTTTCGCCAGAATAGTTAGCCATCTTTATTATCAAATTAATACCGAACCAGTCATCGTTAGCTAACGAAGTCTTCCACATTAACATTCTGGATTAAGCCCACTCAGTCAGGCAGTAGTAATAAATTACACGTACATTTGACACCCCCCGAGCATTTCTCTGGTAAGTTGGGAAAGAGGCTGCTTGCTCTGGTTGCCGGTGACACAGAATTCACCGGACGGGACCGGATCGCCCACCGTCCGGCGACCGCACCATTCATAAATATCGACCACGCAATTACGCAATTTAGATTAACACTTAGTAATGGTGTACTGAATTAAAACGCGTTTAATAGAGATAAGAGATTGTGCGGGAATATTTTCTGGATGAAGGTTAAGAAACTCCTGTGTAGCGTCCCTGACGTTTATCGTGGTGTGAATAAAACCTATAATTGTATGGCAAATGAATACCGTAGATTATTGCCACTTGATACTGGTTTCGTTTTACCCATTACAGAAGTTATAAGCAACAAATTGTATAAATTGTAGTCTTTAGCGTTTGAAGTAGGTTTTATTTCTGGTGCTGAACTGTGAGGGGAAGATAAGTTTGCTGTGTTATGGATGAGATTATTTTATAGTTAGCACTAGCGTTGGTTTACATACATATATTTGCATATAGTCATGTCCTCTCATGGGTATTGACGTAGAGTTTAATATTGATATTTGATACGTGGAGTTTGTTGCGACTTCTTCCCAGCGAAAGCACTAGGAAGTGGTGAAGGGTGGGCGTTTTGTATTTTGTAATTTTGACGAAAAGTGCTGATTCTCAGCCTAATTTGAATAAATTACTTTTGATTTTGATAACCTAAGACACGAATTATAAGTACTAGCATCATCATCTGCCTAGCCTTTTCCCTAGTATGTTGGGGTCGGCTTCTAGTCTAATCGGATGCAGCTGAATACGAGTATTTTACATGGAGCGACTACCTATCTGACCTCCACGACTCAGTTACTGGGTAATACGATACGACCCTTTGGTAAGACTGGTTGGCAGACTTTCCGGCTTCTGACGACCAGTAACGATTGTCAAAGATCCACGAATGACAGCCGGGACCAACGGCATAACGTGCTTTCCGAGGCACGGAGGGGTCTTGGTATGTAAAGATGGTCACCCATCCATCTTTACATACCAAAACCCTTCCGTGCCTGGATCAATAAATACATATAAATTATACTTATTTCTAAATATTAGAATATAAACAATTTAAAAAAAAATAGTAGCCCACCGGTATCGGGAACAGGGTCCGAGCTATCAGTCAAGGCGGTCAGGGCTCGAGAGAGAGGAACCTCCTAAAAATGCGAGCTGTGTCTAGAAGTACCGCTTTCTGAATCAAGCCCTATCAATCTTTAGTACCCAAAGTAGTTTTAAAGAGAAAAGCTTCCGTACAAATGTTAAATGGTACCGATAGGTACTAGAACTGCCAATTTAAAAAGCCACTAGCAATGAGTACCTAATACCTAGTAAGACATTAACTCAAATAACTATAATTCTCTTACTGGGAATCTTAATTAACTGTAGACAGACTTCTTCATTGCTGTTATTCTAAAGCCATTCGAAACTAAGTTATGTATTTATTAATACCATATTAGATTATCTTAAATTAATCTTCTCGTCCCGAGGCGTTGGTTTACTCGAGCTTCGACCAGACTTTCATTCAACCGTTTCATTCAAATGGAAAATATTTCTAAATACGAACACAAACCTACGGCGCGTCATGACATTGTATTTACATAAAATAATTGATATTTTGCTATCTCTATATAAACGAGTGTTAAACTAGTTAAACAAGATCATATCTCCGATACATTTGTGTTAGAATTACACTAGAACTTATTACAAACATAAATATTATTTACGAGCATGCGATGCCGCATAAATTCGATCATAAGTAGTCGAGCCATAAAATAAATCTTGAAAGACAATAAGCTAAGGCGTTGCTCGACAGCTCCGCGACTATTTACAATAGTCCGTCGATTTTATAGCGATTTGTAAATCATAATTAAATATCTGACTTTTATAGCTGTCTGAGACTGATTGGACACTCAAATACTATACCAGAACATTTTGATAGCCCAACCTATTATGTTAAGATAAGCCAATAAACGGTAGTAAAAGATTTCCTAATAAGGATCTATTATTGACTTGCTTTTGCCCATGTGGGTGTTGAAAAATATACTATTAAACGGGACGTACTATTGGGATTAAAAGTATCCTGTGAGTTAATCCAGGTTATAAACTACCTGTGTGCAAAATTTCATCCAAATCCGTTAAGCCGTTTTTGCGCCAATCCGAAACACATCCAGGCAAACAGACAAACGGACAAAAATTCTTCGTTACTATCCATACTAATATTATAAAAACTTATAAATTATAACTCTGACTGCCTGTCTGTATGTTACCTTTTTACATCACCACTGAACGGATTTAGATAAAATTTGGCAAGGCATCCTGAGGAAGGACACAGACTTTTTATCCCGTTAGCATGTTCCCGTGGGATAATTTCTGATATCCACGCGGGTGAAACCGCGGGCAGAGGCTAGTTTTATTATGTGTATAGATAAGTATGAAAGATACATTTTAAGTAAGTGATATAATGGCACTCAAAGCAGATGTTGTTCAATACTCACATTATCAAAATGTAGAACAGAAGAGGCCCTTGAAGCATCATGGCGGCACTGTATCGTTTCACACACGATCACCGTAACGAAATATCACTTATTGCAAGCGAGTGTATATTGAAATGATACCACTGAGTCACGCCACCGATTTAGCATTAGATTGAAAAATTCCACTTGATTGAAACTCAAAGAACTGTACATAGATTGCTTGTGTTGTAGACAAAAGTTTCATTTTCCGAACTCATGTGACGCCAGCCATCTCGCAGACGGCTCGAGGGCGCACCGCAGACCTGCGAAGAGAGGAAATTGGTAAATTATTCATATCTGACACTGAATGCAAAAATAACGTAAATAATAAGTGTTTGCTGTCACCGACTGCGGCTCGGACGGCGCCAGTAGACAGATATTAAACATTATTGCTACCAAATATGGAAAACGTTAGCCTGAGTGTTTGTGATTAAGTGGACTGGTTATATCCGGCTTCTATTGCCCTTAAAACATAAGTTTTTACGCCTACAGCAAGTCAAGGTTAGTGTCAAACAACTATTTCTCAAGCTCGTAGTACTCTACATCAAATATACATTTTCAACGCAGCCATTCCCGACTTCACTCGTGACTATAATTACACCAAGGATAAGACATGAAACTATGTGAGCGTGTTATATCGACTAAAGTTATAAAAAAGTGAAAATATCGACAACATTCAATGATCGATCACTTTAACGGAAAACCAATAACTCGGTCTATAAATCGTGTATGTCTGAAGGGCATGAATTCCTATATAACCTGCATAATAGGACAAAACAGCAGGCGAGACACGCACTAAAACAAGACAAGTATCACGTTTCATTTGGTTTTTTTGTATGACAGATGCGACAAACCCCATTTTGTCACTGCAAAGTGTGACCAGTATGTCTTGATACTTCATGGCGCTGCTTACAAATGTAAACGTCAATTAGCTGTCAAATTAGGAACATTGTAGTTCCTTATTTTGCTGCATGCCACGGTATAGTAGTTATTATGGGCTGAGTACATGCTAGGCCCGTAGTTTAGACTATAAACGGACACGACATGATATTAACAAATTTTTATGAGGCTATGTCTAAATTCAGAGGCTTTAATATCGTTGTTTACCTCATATCAAGGAAATTAATTAATTTAAGTCATTTGAGTATTGTTTTGTAGGCCGTTTAAAATAGGTTATAAAGTAGGTTGAACAGGAAAATATTCTAATAGAAGTTTTTGCCTGACGAACATTTTACACATACACTATTTTTGCACTCAACAAAATACTTGAAAAAATAAAACCAATTCTAGTTACAGTTCAAAAATCTCATCCATCTTGTAGTATAGATGTGGGTAATGACAAAAAGTCCACTATACATAGGTAGGTATAGTCATTGAAAATTAAAATACAAGTACCTATCAACGACATACCATGATTCACAGTACATTGTTATAGGACGTGATCTTATAACAGATCAAGAAGCTGTGAACATCTAACTGAGTAACCTACGAAAAAATATATACGAAGGTAATTAACAAATTTTTTACTTATTTCATCGAATTTTTCATGGTGAGTTATATTGAGAGTCCAATTCGAATAAATCGATGTTGTAGGTGCAATGATTGTCATAAGAAAAAAAATGAGCATAATTTTTTTTTTTTTAACTGGCACCGTAGCTGGTTGCCCACCGGATGGTATAGCTGTACTAGGATCTTTTAGCGCGTGGCCAAAATCGGAGCTAACGCCGCCATTTTGTTATTTTAATACAATTTCACAAAAGAATTTTACAACTGTTTACCAACGGCGCGACCCTTTTTTTTTTTGGGTGGGAAATCATCAAATGACCCCCCCTCCCGCTCTGGGCGGAGCGGAAGGGAGTGTCAGACTTTTACTGACTAAAACCCACCCGTGTTCATTTTGTTGCCTGTGCCTTGGAAGAGATACCGTGGCCCTTGGGCCACGGTATCTCTTTCGAATAACCCGCAGCCCTGGCGGCAACGGCGCGACCCTGCCAATGTAATTCAAGCACCTAAAGATCCTTATAGCATGGTCACCGCTGCCTGTGGACGGACCGCATTGCCTACCCTCTCCTTGTTATATATTTTGTCTCGGTTCAACCTTTTTGTCGATTTGTATGTAAAATACCTATGGGATATATCGATAACTGACTCATACTTCTCAATCTGCCTAGCCATTTTCCAACTATGTTGGGGCATCCAGTCTAACCGGATGCAGCTGAATACCAGTATTTTACATGAAGCAACTGCCTGTCCGACCTTCACAAACCCAGTTACCGGGTAACATGATACCCCTTGGTAAGACTGTTTGTCAGACTTAGGCTTCTTACCACCAGTAACGACTGTCAAAGATCTACGAATGACAGCCGGGACCAACGACTTTACGTGCTTTCCGAAGCAACAACTGACTAATACTACTAAAATGTTATATTTGGCTATGACCAAATCGATTAAACCTATTATATTTGGCCCATATTTACCTACATTATATCATAAACTATTGATTTACATAACACCATATATAATAATGATTCTTTTGTTAGCCGAAAGGCGTACATAAACAAGTTATTAATATGAGTTATTTCACATAAATGATGATATATAGCATTATGAGCTGACCTAACGCATTGTTGTCGTTTAATTATCCATCTTTGGAAGTAGACAATAACTTTCCCATTTTCCCGCTGAACTTCATTGTTATACAAAAAAAATAAGGTTATAAATTGGACTGAGAATTATGTATATATAATAATCCCTGAGTAAGGATATCTACGAAGGCAGCACTTCTGTAGTATGTGCACTTCTGTGTGAAAAGGTGTATAAGCACGATAAACGAAAAATGTACGTAGCAAGTGCATTCAGTCGTGAAATTAGAAAAGCAGCTGAACTCGTTACAGCCTCTGATGTCAATCAAGCAAACAAATCATTATAAACAAATATTTAGGTGGTCAGTAACTCTACAAGAGTATCTATCAATAAAATAAACAAAGACCTTAAAAGAAAGGAGATAGATTTAACGTCTGTTATCAACGTACCTACCAAAACATACAGCGTGCAAGCAAGGGAACTTCCCTGAAGCTGTCCACCAAACTAAAACTAAACTATTCTAAACAGATAAAAAACTTTCTAGATCTATTAAAATAATGAAACTATTAAACCCAAACAAATATAGCTCCGCAAATTCACATGATCAGTTTAATATCGCAATGTTCATTTTTGGCCGATACCCGATCCCGTCGGGTTCCTGACAACATCCAGACGATGCGACCTGACAGGTGAGTCTCGCCAACTAATAGCAATGTGAAGCATTCTATTCTTGGATGAAATTCTAATGCTCTTAAACGAAGATGTGCTGACAAAATATTGAGTGGAAGGAAATTGGTGAGTGGAAAGTTTAAGGACTGGCTAAAGATCCTGGGGGTAAATTCTGCTATTTACATTATTAGTCATTATGACAACCACACCAAGGCTACGCCATTACAACGTGCAAAAAGTTCGCGATCTCCTAAATTCCTAATGATGTTTCAGTGGTCAAAATAATAGGAGATTCAAGACTTGTCATGTACCTACGAGGTTACCAATTAAGAACAACACATATTTCCAATTAAATGTCAGAGGCACGTCATCAGAAAATCTTATTAACGCCTTTCAATTAGGAGGAGATTACCTAGCAAAATATACAATTACCCAACACTTAGTTCCCAGGTTAGAGGCTCAGAATATGACCCAATGTGTCTCTTTCAATAACATTATTATAGTTTTTACTCCTTTGAAAACCTTTACGAAAATATGGGCGATAAGCAAAGCATCAGCGTTATGATCATGATCAATACTGTTTCTTTCTATGTATCAGAATGAGTAGTTCCTTTCTACCTGCAGTGGTAAAGGCAAGTTAGACGTTATTCAACGAGAGAGAAAGTAAGATGTAGTCAGAAACTCGGGGGTCGCAGATTAGCATTCAGCAGTCCTGCTCATGATATGAGATACGATTAGCATAGCAGTAAACTATAATAATAGGGCTTAAGATGAAGCTTCACAGATGTTTGGAATTTCATTACCTATAATAAGTTTTATTTCGCAATCTGGCTGATAGGTTGTGTCTGGAACAGTATGTATGGTTTATTTTATCAAGCGATTTTCTGGTCTATGTCTTGAACTCTATGAACTGTTTATATCTTTCTTTAATAATGATTATTCATGAGGGAAACCCGCAGTTTTCAAGAATAAATATTATTTATTGTCTAATTTTAATACGTAGCTATTATAAGAATAATATTACATAGGTGTTACATACTTATGTCTACCAACTTGGAATGTAAGGATTATTTTGATGTCTCTTAGCCCTCAATTTATTCGACTTTCATTGGAAGAAACATTCTCACTTTCTAGCTCATCGTCTGGGTGGTCAACCAACATTGCATTTGCAATCTTCTAAACGTTTTATTGTTAATAAATGTTTGTCATTTGCAAACATTCTTTCGTAAATAGCTCGTTGTCAAACTTAATGGTGACCATTGAACATCATTATCTTTTAAAGGTCCTCAATTTATTACCCATCTAATGAGTCCTATGCCTCGACTGGTTTTGTCTTCATCTTTGAGACTTCATAAATGATGTATTCACATCGGTGTTATAAAAATCCTCCTACACGCGAAATCATCATAGTATTAATATTTAATAAGATAATAAAGTTTGGGTTTTGTCACTATTTCGGACACGCGAGCGACGATACGATGTTGAACAGCGCAGCGGTTTGTAATTTCAGATGAACTACTACGAATTTTATCTTCTTTTAACTAAAAATTAAAATACAAAACCTGTATATTGATTTTATTCGTCAAATGGGTGATGTTGACGTCTTATTCGAGCAATGATTTTGTTAACGGCTTAATTATCACCGTCCAATTTGCATGAGATAATAACAGAATATTAATCTTCGAAGTCAAACAAGATGCTTTCTTTTCTGATCAAATGGCTGATAACTCATTTTATGTACATACATTTAACTAGATATTGGGTCAAGGAATTTCACTCCCGTAACGTGACCTCTGGCGATAACAAATCAATGTATCTGACGTTTCAATTTGTATATTGACACGTTTTTAATCTTCTCTTATTGTTTATGTGTTCGGAAGCTGCGTTGAGTTTGTCTTAATAAATATCTCTCATAGTTCCGAGTTGTTGATAATGCGTGCGCGCGCGGCTTCCACAGTAATGACTATAAATCTTCACCTGTCTTTCACTGTATCTTTTTCTTTTGACTTTGATGTGTATATCAACGAGACGTCCTATTACACGTATTAATCTTGTGGAACCGTGATGCTAGACGGTTTTTGTTTTTATAAATTACGTGTAATTTGATTTTTAAATTCATCCTGTTTCTCTATCCACTGGAAATCGGTGTTCTTTTAATTCACTAACGTTTCTTTTTTCTTCTTAATTAAGCCAGTGCCCTTACAAGCCTTCCCTTTTCCCTTACATATTCATTTGTTTCCTTTGCTATCAATTCTAATAATAAAGCCAGCTAAAATTACTTACATTTCAACATTATCTTTCTATTGAAATGTTCTATCCCTGACCGGAATTGGAAGAAATGGTGTCAAATCATTATAGTTACAGCAATTGTCTAAGCAATGTAACAACTGCACAAATATGAGCCATGAACCAATTTACACGACAAATATACGACTATTTAGAGACGGCAATACGAATTAACCGAAACTGTTCTTTAGACATTCTATAATCGTTCATTGACATGTTATTTCTTCAGATTGTTTCGTCGAGTATCTTCTTTAATTTCAAATTGAATCCATATTTTATTTGACAAAGGGGTGGTTTTTCAATAGTCAGATAACTTATCTGAAGAATAAATATGACAGTTTGACATATTTTCTATTCAAAAGCTGTCAAACCGCAGTACCTATTTATTCCTCATTTAAATTTTATCTGACTATTGAAACATCAGGAGACTAAAAAAAATTAAATAGGCATTGAATTTAAAAAAAAAAATATATTTTGTAGGGAAATCGATCATAAATTAAGTCTACCTTTTTTGTATTTTTATGTTTAATATTTATTTTGCACATAACAATAATATGATAGGTAATATTTATAATATGAATAATTTGCACAGTTTAGGCGCCTGATGCATTACTTATTTAAATTGAACAAGTATTTTTAGCCAAAAACCAATAAATAAATATTTCTGACGTTATAATATTTCCATATCGAGTTTTTTTTTTTTGGGAAAGCGTGTGCTTTATATTTTTATAAGAATAAAAGGAATAATAAAATTTGATTTTATCTTTTATTAATTTATATTTCAATATAAGTAGGTCAAATAGAGTCGCGTGTGTTTTTATTATGTCCTTGTTTTATTTTTATCGAATATGTTATGCAGGTTCGTAGAATCGATTGAGTTGGCGGAGCATGGTGGATTCATCGACATATGACACGCGATCTTCTCGAAACCAAGAAAAGGAGATTTTTTTTATTGGAGTTGCCTAGAGGTTTTTTTGGAAAATTTATGAGAGAGTAATTACTTCTCTTAAATCTATCTTGTAATTGACAAAAACTGAGCAAGGCCTAATTCAGTTCAGATCAATCGTTAAATGATAAATGATAAATGATTTTATTTTTGTAAGTAGGTTTGTACAAACACTTTTACACGTCAATCATATTTTAAAACTAGATGAGGTCGGCGTTTCCTATCTGACTAGTCTGAGAAGAAAGGGTTGATCTGGGTTAAGCCGCGCGTTGTGTTTTGAGCGAAACTTTGCTTATTTAATCAGGTATGTGCTCTTAGATTTTTACAAGGTTAGGTAAGAAATCAGATATAAATTATAGGTAGACAAGACATTGAACTTTAAAATACAAAAAAAATAGGCATATACGTTGTGACACTTAATTTATTTATAGGAAAAATGATAATAAACACATTAAAATTCTTTACAAGATCTGTATCAATGTTATGCTCTTAATTCTAATTTAATGTGGCTATTCAATCTACTTATATCAACTTTATGATCCAAATTCAAAATTGACACGCCATAAAAGCTTTTTGCGAATATTTTCATAGACAATTTATGATTCATTCGGTATCACTGACCGATTATGCAGATTACACAGTGTTAGGTAACTCGTTATCTCTACTGTTGACGTTCCTTTTGACGGTCTTAGCTCAAGTAAATATGCGATTGCGTTATTACACGTAATCTTTGCACGAGTCGTCAAGTGAAATAACTTGCTTTTGTAACTGTTCATGTAAAGATAGCACGTGACGTCACTATTTGGCTACGGTCAATATAAGCGCTTTAGCTGTCACATTTTTTATTCATGAGATTATTCTATTGTAGAGCGATCGTCAAATATGGGTGTCGATTCTTTAGTAGGTTTTATAGCAATCTATGGTCAAATTGAACCAAAAGACAGCCTGGGTTCCATTTTTGATAAGTTTCAAGGGGTTTGTTTTTTAATATTTTTTATAAAAGCTCTCATGCAGATCTTTTTTTAAATCTCTTTATAAAGCTGTCAAGGCATTCAACTGTTCATCATATCGAAAATGTTAAGAATTTTGAGTAGGTAATCTATTCTAATTTTGAATTTATCCTTGCGTTTCATATTCCGTTTTAATCCTATCCAATTTAGTCCATTAGCGAGGGCGTATTTTATTGTTTTCCTCAAACAATCCGAATAATAAGCTAAGAATTATAGCAATATGACATAACATGTGTTGAAATAAATAACTTTAGCTTATTTATGTTAACAAAAATAGGTACCCATCATCTAAAATCTTAGTGTAAAATAATTATTATCCTTATATTGTTGATAAACAGTGATTTGGCGTGAATATAATTACGTGTTCATTTAATCATAAAAACAAAATTAAGAACATGAATAGTGAACCGACAACAAACATCTAATTCATGGTCTGTCGTAAGAACGCGCTGAAGAAAATATTCTAATACATTGTGCGATAAGCGAACGTAATTGGGTTATCTATGTAGTACCCATCTCGTAAACAAATAGATTGTTAGAAAAAATTATACTACATCGGAGAGCAGACGCGATTTCGTAACGTATTCGGTGCATAGTACAGTAATACATGGGCTCGTAGCATAGTTACAGCAGCACGTGTCATCTAAAGAAAGCTATGATTGTCGCGGCCGGTTCGCGGATGGGTGACCATCCATTATAACGAGACCCCTCCCTGGCCTCGGAAGGTACGTTAAGCCGTAAGGTCTCGGCTATCATTCTCATCTTTGACAGTCGTTACGGGTAGTCTGAAGTCCAACAGTCGGACAACTTGACTAGTCTTACTGGGGTATCGTGTTACCCAGTAACTGGGTTGTGGAGGTTAGATAGGCTGTCACTCTATGTAAAATACTCGTATTCAGCTGCATCCGGTTAGGTGGATTGATTTTAGTACAGTGATATTATAAGACGAAGAATATTTCAAATTTCAAACGGATCGAACGTGGAGCATCACTAGTTCGAAAAAAAATCCATTCCATTGTTGAAATTTTTGCGGCTCACAGTAGGTAGCCGGAATTTCAAACGGTTCAGAGTTTTTATCATAAATGGCAAAAAGTACGTTTTATAGGTGACCATGTTAAGTAGATATAGTGGCAAAACATGAGATAATCTTATTAGATCTAACTGAACCAAAACCATGAAATTCTTGTATAATTTTTAGATATTTTTTACAAATAAAGTTGGTGATACACAAACACAGTCTACATAAATAAAAATTAATCACCGAAATGTATGTACGCGCTAACTTCCGATCGAATGCACCAAATTGAATAATTCTTTTTTTTTTGTGTTTTTTATTGTCAGGACAAGGTTTGTATAGAAGAAAGTTAAAAGAGAAAAAAAAATGACGGTATGACGTTCGCGGGGGTCAGCGAGTTTGTAATAAAACAGTCATTAGCAACTTACTATTAAAAAATCGGTTCAAATAAAAGTTTTCAATTTATCAACCGTCTATTGGTAAATGCCATGTAGACTTGCTCAAACCAATTATGTTATTCCAAGCAAAAACTTCTAGTCCCGACGAAAGTGGTCTATAAGTGGAATCTTTATTGATTCGACGTTTTACGGGATTTTTTTCTAATTACACTAGTTGTCCACCTTTCAATTACTGCCAGTAACGTTACGGTAACTGCTACTACAATAATATACCTTTAAAATCGTATAGTAAAGTTTATAATGCTTTGAACACAGTTTTAGTTTCTATCCTTCGATTGAAAGTCATCGAGTGACCACACATGAAGAAGTTTAAAAAGTTGTTTTCCACTTTTCATACCTACGCACGTTATGAAATGGATTGTAAGTTTTTGAATGCAATCATAATTTTCGAATCAACACAGCTTACACGCACAGTACGATTTCGAAGAAATAAAAATGGCGTGAAAAGATGGCGATGGGTGAGTAATTGGTTATCGATTGATCAGTGATTATCGACATTGCATTTTAATCGACGATCGATTCTGGTTTCTTATAAATAAATGACAACTGGTATTCTAACGGACCGCACTTATCAAGTTAGTAGCTATAATCAAATAAAAAAAGAAAACGATTTGAATTTAGAATCGAGAAATAAATGTCGGGAAAAGAAAAAACATTTTCCGACCAGTGTCAAACTGTCACTGTCACAAGACGAAATTATGCTACAGTAAAAACATTTCAGTAAAAAAAAATATTGACAGATCACAAGAAATGAACCGTTTCCTCTCCAGAGTTCAATGTCGTTAGCACTGTTATACCAATAAACTCTTCGCATTCGTTACGTAATCTGCTCGTGTCCAATTTGACCATTTTAATCTTCAACTAGTTCATCTAAAAATAATTCACAACGCAAATAACTCGAGACATTGCGTTAATTAAAATTACATTCTTGTGTGAAATATATGTAGATGGGTTACGTAAAATCAACGCACTTTTGGTTTCATATTACTGTCGTTGACAGTGAATGAGCGCTTTTATAATTTCTAATGTGACGATTTTATCGTGGACGTTCACGGCATTACGATAACGCAGAGAACTAAAATTTGGGAAATAGAAGACGCTTTTATAAATTTCCGTCCTCGATGACGTTAAAAGGTACACGTACATTATATCTAGTATCAGTAAAAACTAAAAAACTTTTAAAGATTTTATTTGAATTATTGGAATGAACGTTGAAAGACTTACCTTCTTATACACTTGAAATACCAGAAATCTATTTAAAAAAAAAAAACAAAACAAGGGGCACATTTTTGAAAAAAGAAATTAAGTTAGGTAGTATATTTTTTAAAACCTCTATCTAGTAGGATTTTAGATAAATTACATCTCAATATTTCTAAAAATCAAATTAAACCTTCCAAACAAGGAAACGAAATCTAAACGTTGTCATCTAAACGTTAACATATTGTTACTAATTAACGTATTTGCCTTACAGCAGGACGAGAACCATTAATCACTAACTTTAAAGAGTTTATAAATAAAAAGTTCACTTTAGGAGAGACAGGTTCAAAGTAGCATGTCTAAAATGGACAGTTTTTAGTGTATTTAGCCTAAGGATATTTGTGATTTATTATAAAGCATGTTATTAAGCTACAATAATCATGTAATAATAAATTAATAAGACAGCCGGATATATGGCGAATAGACAAACTTAATAGGTGTCTTTATAAAGTCATCGTAATAATTCATAAGTCTCTAAATTGGAGAATGAACTGATTTATTAATCTGCAAACATATTTCAAGATCAGGCTAATAAGCGAACTTGGAAGTTCTCCAATTTAGAGATTTTTGAATTATTATGATGACTTTATAAAACCATGTCTACGTAATCCATCGAAGGGCACCATTGGCATGACAAATGTCAATGATAAGATACACATAAGCACTCCTGTATTTCCTGAAAATTTAGGCAGAAGTGTACACCCACATTTTGCCAGTTATGTGTTGAAGTCTCATGTAACAGCTGGGGGCGAGCTTATGACCATCAACCGTGCAAAAATGGAAACGCCGGGGCAGCTACTGAGAAACTCCAGATGGAAAAGCCCAATAACACTTTGCCCAACCCGGGGATCGAACCCAGGTCCTCATGCTCATCAGTAGCACTTGGGACCATATACCAATATAATAGAATAGAATACTCTTACACCACACCACGAACACACACACCACCACCACCAAAAAACACACCACCACACAAAACACACCACACCACACCACACACACCACCACCACAACACACACACACCACCACCACACACACAAAAAAAAACAAATACACCATACACACACCAAAAAAAAAAAAAAAAAAAAAAAACACCATAAATACACCATATAAATTACAGAACATAACTAAGTAAATTTTATAAAGGGTGACACAATCGCTAAGAGCGATCTTTTAAAGACAACCTTTGGATGGATTAAAATGAAGGAGAGACAAATACTGTAGGTGGTGTACCATTTACAATATACAAGACCAATAAGGCAGTCTTTTAAGACCTTTGGTAATGAGGGATGTCTTTATAAACCAGTCGATTGTATTTAGAAATATCTATGCAAAAAAATTACATCGTCAACCTTGAAAAAATTGAAACAAAATCAACAATAGCACGCGTGAATGCGCAGACGCAACCTGCCCTTTCATATCACAGTTACCGCAGCTTATCGCTTCACATCGTAACCGAGCGACCTACATGCAAAGCGAGCCCAATAGAAAAATCACACGATCGGGCCCGTTAAACCATCCGACGATAGCGTTATCGGTCGGCCCTAAAACATGTCACAGGACACTGCAGTGCAAACGGCTAATGGAACCAATTACATATATCTATTGGTAAAAGCAGATCTGTGAATAACGAACAGACAAAACAGAGGATAAAAAATTAAATTATTAAATAAGCAATCAAAACTTAAAAAAAAAACATACTTAAATAATTATGACCTAAAAAAAATGTCAGCTAGAGTTTTCTAAACGAACATTTTTCAATTGGAGTTTGCTAAAATCAAATCTTTTTCAACTGGAGTTTGCTGAGATCAAACCTTTTTCAATTGGAGTTTTCTAAAACTAAACCTTTTTCAATTGAAGTTTGCTAAAATCAACCCCTTTCCAATTGGAGTTTGCCAAAATCAACCCTTTTTCAATTGGAGTTTGCTAAAATCCAAAAATTTTTCCTAAGGATGCAACAAAATTGAACTTCGTACGCAAAAACCGGAAATGCACATGGACAAAGTCGAATTAAAAGCTAGTTAATAAAGAGCATCGTATCGATTCACATCCATACAAACTGCAGGGCTGTGCTCGACGGAAATAAATGTGATTGCACACATCGCCAGGAGGCTCGCACGGCGCACGAACGCTGACGAATCGAAAGCATTTGTTTCGAATACTCGCCAACGTGATATTTTATCCACATCCCTAGCAGTGTGAGTTACAGCCACTTCAGCGAGGGAATTTACGTAATCCGTCTTCTCTGACTTCCCTAAATCGCCAGTGATATTAAATCCCAATCTGAGCACAAGATACGGATATAATGACTTAAAATGTAAACATTTATTGGATGCTTATCTTATTATCTAAATAATTTACAACTTCGGTCTAATATTGTGATATGACCTACAACAGTGCGTTAACTTTAGTTTTAATAACTTCATTAGCAATTGCGTAACACACTTTCAATCAGAATACGACGGATTTTAAAGAAAATTGCTAATCCGATGATGTCTGAGAAAATCATCTGCTCAACAACGTATATAACGCAATGAATGTTGTTGAACTGTCAAAATGAAAGGCATTGCCATTGTACGTGTAGTACGCAATTACCCCGCAGGATTACTAAAAACTGTTCTAAGTTTAGATAAGTATATTTCTGTTGGTAGAGTTTTATCGAAGTATGTTAATTAAGCAAGAAATGCTTACATTTATGATTCATAATGGTAGCTAGCGGTGACGTCATCGAGCGTGGTGTTAATTGTGAGAGCTAAGAAATTATTTAACAACTACATACGTACTGGTAATGGGGAACGGAAGAAACGGAAATATAAACAAGCTTTTGTTTACGATGATACTAGTATTGCAACTGTACCAACATAAAACGTAGTGTGAAGAAATAGAACAAGTGGGTACGTTATTATATTTTTATGTAGTAGGCATGTACTTGAGTAAGTCATTCAGAATGTTTTATTTTTATAAAGTGAACTAAAAGTTTTTTTTTTTTTGCTGGAACGAAATAGTTTTTGTAACATATACTAGCCGCACCCCGCGGTTTCACCCTCATAAGTTTCGATCCTGTGGGAATATCGGGATAAAAAGTATTCTATATGTTAACCATATGTGTGCCAAATTTCATCCAAATCCGTTCAGTAGTTTTTGCGTGAAAGAGTAACAAATATCCATCCATCCATACAAACTTTCACGTTTATAATATTAGTAGGATAAATAATAAAATAAACTTTTAAATTAAGTAAATACTTTACAAATATATTTAATATTTGTAAAGTATTTACTTAATTTAAAAGTTAAATTTTTATATGCCTGTGATACTTTTCTCTCACTTTTTATAAACTTGTGTACCGTATATAATAGTGATAACTTGTCTATATAAAAAAAGAGTGGAAAGAATCACAGGACACCAACAAATTTAGCTTTTAAATTATTCAAATAAAATACTTTACAAATACATAGATCCTGAAATTTATGTCGTTACCAAATTTTCCATGAACTGTTGTAAAAGGTAATTTGTCTCTAGACAGAGTCCAAAGTCATTTAAAGACACTCTGTCCATTGCCTAGAACCGTTAGTTACCCATTTTGCCGACAGTACCTACCTACGTAACTGATGTCATAAAGTTATATGTAAAAAACCAGCCTTTCAATTTGGTCAACTCATTCAGATCACCGCATGAAATGTCTGCGCTTGTGTCTCAGAAAAAAAGTTAGGAAAAAAACTAAATTGTTACTAACTAGGAAGTACATACCGCGTCTATAATATTTTGAAAGTCGCATTGAATGAAATACCACAACACAATACATACGTCATAGACACATTATTATTATCTAATAACACAACAAGAAATAATTGTTCGCTACTTTTTTTCAACCGAAATCGTGAATGGTCATTGTCCTGAGTCCTGACCAGAAATACTTCAAGTCATCAAAAATGACAACGTCACTGATAACTATATCAATTTAGACATATAAAGTCATGACATCTCATTTAAGAACGCAAAAAGCGCAAAAAACCGATCGAACATTCATTAGGCACCAATAGGAATCAATAATAGGCAAACGACCGTAAGAAAAAACCATCGATGCCATATAAAAATTATAGCAAGGGAAATTGACGTAAACATTATCGATCACACAGCTGATCGATAAAAAACGATCCGATAAAAACTATCGAGTGGAAATATCGATACCTACCACATGTCAATTTGCTGATAAGTCGTTTGAATAAATTTACATTTTAATGAATGAATCGCATTAATTAATTAAATATGATAGACTTTAATCGTCTGCGCTACAGTTCACAGTTTTGTAGATTATTATTTGATGCTAATTGCTAATTACGCGCCACTTCCCGTGAGATTTCAATCTGAAGACATCACTTCTCTATGGTTAAGAATATTCGCCATTAAAAATGTCAGTTGTCAATTAATTTTAATTCATAACTACGAGAAAATGTAAATACATTCTCCAACGTCGTATTGTGTTCGTTAGAGGGTTAAGGTTATACGTTGAACTCTGCACATGTCTAGCTAGCGACCGACGCATTTCCATTGATAATTTTCAACAGCGTGTTTTTTGAAACAATGTTAATTTATGGAAAAACATACTAACCTTTCAATTACGGGTCACTGGAAAAATCATTCACTGTTTCATTCACAAACTAAAAAAAAAAACCAGACAGACTGTTGTCGTGTCTATGGTCCGAATTTCGAACAACAACAAAACGAAAACAAAAAAGTTTTTAGTGTTTTTTGGGACTGTTATGTTTATCACTAGATCGAATGCGTGCAAGTTGCCTTCCGCGTGCTCTTCGCGTCGGGTTGTCGAGCGGCGCGTCCTAACACTAACGCGCCTTGTCGTCGACTATGACCGCTTCTCGTATGAACCGGCATAAATTCTACTAGAATTTTACTTTGGTACGCGACGCACACCTATGTATGTACCTAGTACCTACCATCGAAATTCCTAATGTAAAATATGCATACTTCATCAATTTTCGTTGTAAAATGGAAATTAATTCCTGATCCCAATGTCGTTTCAATTTTGACGTACAATAGCGTAAATGGAACGTCATTAGATCATTATCATTACTGTTCTATTTTAAAACATGTTTCATTTACAAAAACATTATAAAGAACAGCAACTCTACTTGCTTTGTATCGTATGACAAAAGACTTCCGCAACAGACTTTTAATCATTTGGAGATCTAAAATTTCGCCTTCAACTGTTATTGTCATTGGCAATGACAATGTAATAGACAGAACATCTGAAATTCAATATTACAGAATTTAACATACTCGTGCCAATATAGATTCATTTCGCAAGTATTGTGTCGCGTCGCGTCGCATCAAGTATTTCGTTTCCCGTCAATCTGTCAGTGTCTCCATTAATTTCCTCTCAAAAGATCTTTTATATTTTAATAATGTAAGTAGAGTATTTTTTTCTTTCCTTGTTGAAACTTCATTTCAGATTGTATACTTTTGAAGTCCTATAGCTATGTACTCCATACTGTGATTCTTTATCCTCGATACTTTCAGGAATAGTGACAAGATGTAACTTTGTTTTTCAGCCTAGTAATTCATGAAATCTTTCGTAAGTATTTAAGCATTACCTAGATTACAATATCTTCTACAATAATTAAGTAATAGGTATTAAGTTTACGTGTAATTGGTTCTCGTATTGCTTGGCAAATAACTGAGAGACAATTCCCGTAATTTTAAGAACGTTCACAATCTCAATCTTAATCTGTCAAAAATATCTCTAATTTCCCTAAATTTTCAAAAGTTTTTGACATTATGTACCTACCGTGCGTACCTATGAACTTACAGGGTTGTATTAATGATTATAATTCTGTAAATACTTACTTGTCACGGTTGCGAATCATATTTTCTTCAATAAACAACCTGATATTGACCTGCTAATTTGCGGGGTACCCTGGCGCTTCCCCCATAAATTTTAAAAGTTCGAAACATTTGCCTCGCTAATTTTCATTCAAATGAAAAGACACAGAACTTTTAGCGAGTTATGTTGCAATCTATACCCTACCTTTATTTAGTTTTATAAGTTTGATTCCACAAAAATTACGGGGGTGACATGTTCAAATATGAACAAACCTCCATTAATAAATAAACATTTAAAAAAAACGTAACAAAAACAAATCATCAGTTTTAATTGTAAATTGAGGATAGCCAAAAGCAATAAAAAATAGAATAGAATTGAGTAAAAAACTCTTTATTAAAATGACATTCTTTGAAAAGAACACCCAAAAAAATAGTCATCGAATCATAAATTAATATAACAGATCCCTCCAGTCAATGACCAAAGCACAATACTAACGAACACATTTCCTTAACACCTCCGATTCGAAGCAGAAGCGTAAACACACGTGTCAATTAATAGTACACGATTGTTACACATGCTATAACTTTCACACATAGACACGTGCTGTAAACACCACGCTGTCAGGAATGTGTCAGCATAAATACCTTATTGAAGGAGTGCTTTGGATAAAAGAAAAAGACTACCATATACCTACCTTCATATCTAATGTGAGTACATTCATTTAAAGTTATTCAATGTTTCCAATGTTAGTCATAGGAAAATTTAATGGATATGCTTCAGAAAGAAAGTTAGTAAGCTCTGGTAAGAACAAAATTCATATATCTATTTTCATTCCATAATGTGGTAGAGCATACAAAATGGCTAGCTAAGGTACAATTATGGACCCTGTAGGGCACAATTTATTTTGCAAAATTAAAAATTGGCAAATTTAAATTTTACTTACACAAACGGCTTTGGAGTAAATGTGCAATGTCACACAAAGACACGTGCTGTAAACATTACACTGTTAGGAATATGCCAGCATAAATACCTTATTGAAGGAGTGCTTCGGATAAGAGACTGACGTAAATTAAAGTTATCCAATTGATCCAATTGAAAGTTATAGAAAACCCTACTGGGCATGCTTTAAAAAGAAAGCAGAAAACTTAGTGGGGTAATTGCGTAACACACTAACAATTGCAATTGCTTTCATTTTGGCAGTGCAACGACATTAATAAATAAATATTTACGTTTTCGAGCAGACGAATTTTTCAAACTTATCAAGCAATGGGTTAGCAATTACTTTCAATTGATGAGTGAGTTACACAATCAGGGTGAAAAAATTGATATTTGCCAATTTTTACACAGTGATTTGTGCAAAAATTGGCAAATATCAATTTTACACTTCCACTTACGCAGCTACGAGTATATTGCTTTTAAACGTTTACCTAAGAACCAGTTTTATCGAAATAAAAGCTTAAGCGAATCGTAGGCGTGATTTTATATGCGTAAGTAAACTTAACACTTATTGATACATCAAGATGCAATATAACACAACAGGTAGCGTTTCCATTCTGAGGTATCACTTTCAGAATTGATTACCGACATACGCTTTTCTACGCTATGCTCTCCTCTTTCGTTTAGAGCGGGTCATAAATTATATTATGTCTACTTTTAGTGGAAAACACACATCAATTCATACGACCAAAAAACCAATGGAACTATCAAAAAAATGTGCTTTACTAGCTGCGCCCCGCGGTTTCACCGGCATAAGTTTTGATCGCGTGGGGATGCGAGATGAAAAGTATTCTATCTGTTAACCCTGGCTATAAACATCTGTGTGCCTTTATTCCAAATCCGTTCAGTAGTTTTGCCGTGAAAGAGTAACAAACATCGTTCCATCCATCCATCCATATAAACTTTTGCGTTTATAATATTAGCAGGATTTATTATTGATGTTTCTATTCTATGTGTATTATTGCTATTCAGCTGCATTCGGTTAGACTGGAAGCCGACCCCAACATAGTTGGGAAAAGGCTAGGCAGTTGATGTTTCTATTCGATGTGTTTGTTGCTTGGGTGCGTGATTAATGGATTTTTTTAAAACACTATCAGTTGTATATATGAGTGTCGTTGGTCCCTGGCCCTGACATCAAGCACTATAGTATAGACAAAAGTGTCAACATTTTTATGCTTGAGTACGAGTTTTTTGACTGTGTGTATTAGGTCTTTTTTTGTTTTTGATTATTATTATTTTTTATTTGTAATTGTGCGTTTTGTTTGTGCAGAATAAAATATTTTTCTTCCTTTCTTTTCTTTATTTATCTCGACTGCCTCGTTGACCTAGTGGTCGCATATGCTAGGCATAGGTGCGACCTATGCCTAGCATATGCGACCACTTCTCGTTATTCTCGTTATTTGAAACGTTCAAAATCTAGTCGCAGTCTCAAGTCGGTGACAAACAAATGTCAAAAAAATTTCAAAATGTTCCCTACATTTTGACAACTTTATGACATTTGTTTTTTTTCAGATCAGACGTGTTTTTGACAGATTGAGACTGAGATCAGACTGTGAACCTTCATAAATTTACGAGAATAATTGCCCTTCTGGGGTTGGGCAAAGTGATATACGGGTTTTCCATCCGGAATTTCTCAGAAGCAGCCTGAAGTCTGGATTTGTGACCGTATGGTGGCAATAGACTCGCTCTCTATTACATGTGACTTATAAACTGGTGAAATATGGGTGCAGATACTAAAACTCTGCCTGATCCTTCGTGGAATACAGGCGTCATGTTAAATAAAAATAATATCAGGCTTCATGGCAGTAGCAACCAAGTTAGTACAGACGCCAGCATATCAAGCTACTACAATCTGTCAAATTTCTTTAGATTTTCAACTTTATCGCTAAAGTATTAAGGTTCAAAGTTGATTGGAAAAAATTGTCAGTTTCGGGTAGCTTGACCTGCTGGCGTCTGTACATTAATAATATTATGCTTACCACTTAAACAAGATTTTTTTGTTCATATAACACATTTCAAATAACAGCCGCTATTCTGCTAGTCTAAAACTTTCCAGAAAAACTTCGCAATTTTAATATAAACATCTTGCCTAAGTGTTAGAGCTACAAATAAATACCTAATATCTACTTTATTTATCTTCAATCAATAAATCAACTCAGCCTATCGCAGGCTGCGCCACAACACTATCCGCCTTCCTCATCCAGTCTGTCCCAGCCACCTTTTTAAGGTCTTCGGTCAAACCAGCCGGGGGTCACTCCCCCACTCTATGCTTGCCGAAACGCGGTCTCCACTCCAGGACTCAACTGCTCCACCGGCTCATTTCGATTCAGTCCATTCGACAAAGATCACCAGCCCACTACCACGTCAGCTTGCTTACTCTGCAAGCTATGTCGGTAACTCTTGTTCTTGGTCATAAAATAAATGGAACCGGCTGAAAAAGTCCTAGTGCCATAATACAAATTAAAAGCAATACGCTTAAATTTCAGTAGGTACCGGATATGTAAAGTAATACCCGTTACATGAAAAAGAAACCGGAATAAACAACAAATTCCAGGACTGCTTAAAGTACATTAACACATAATAATTCACCTTAATAGTATTTACTATCATAACTATGAAGAACCGTGTCTGAAAATGTAGACGTTAAAAATGTAGGGTGTTGAACTAATTTTCATAGAGCAAAGTGTAAGAGAAAGAGCTTCGACCTAATTTTGTTTGTCTATTGTTTCTTGTCTAGTAAATAGATAAAAGATGTTCTTAAAAGAGGGTATTTTAGTGCGAATTATCAGCTGTTAAGAAATGAAAAATTATCCGCAAATATTTATATGACTTCATCATACCTGGTCTGTTAAAAATAGATTCAACTATGTAGTTTAGTCTGAGAAAGAAAACACGCAATGATTTGTTTAATAAAAATATTTAGAACACGGTGAACTCATTGATTATTAAGGCCAGCACCCAAATTGCATAACACACAGTCAATCAGAATCCAAGAATTTTTAAGGAAATTCTTAACCATCGCTTCAGTTATGTCTATGGGGTAATTGCGTTACGCACATGAAAAGACAATTGTTCGCAATCCCTTTTATTTTGACAGCACGTTGTTGTACAGACGAACTTTTCGAACCTATGAAGTAATGGATTAGGAATTTTCTTCAAAACCCTTGGATTCTGATTGAACACACTTTCATCAGAATCCAAGGGTTTTAAAGAAAATTACGCAATTCGGATGCTGGTCTACAACTAAAAAAAGCGGCCAAGTGCTAGTCGGACTCGCCCATGAAGGGTTCCGTTGAGTTCATTGAATAAAAGGTAAATTGCGGTTTACGATTTATGACGTATTAAAAAAAACTACTTACTAGATCTCGTTCAAACCAATTTTCGATGGAAGTTAAGTTTACATGGTAATGTACCTCATATATTTTTTTTAGATTTATCATTCTCTTATTTTACATGTTACAGGGGGGGGGGGGGGGCACATTTTACCACTTTGGAAGTGTCTCTCGCGCAAACTATTCAGTTTAGAAAAAAAATGATATTACAAACCTCAATATCATTTTTGAAGATCTATCCATAGATACCTCAAACGCATGGGGAGGGAACCTCCAAAATGTATTGTTTTTTTTTTCTATTTTTGTAGAAAATCTTAATGCGGTTCACAGAATACATCTACTTACCAAGTTTCAACAGTATAGTTCTTATAGTTTCGGAAAAAAGTGGCCGTGACAGACAGACAGACAGACATGACGAATCCATAAGGGTTCCGTTTTTTCCCATTTGGCTACGGAACCCTAATAAAGCAATGATTGTTGTTGAATTTTTAAAATAAAAGGTATTGTGAGTGTGTACACATTATGCAATTATCCCACAGCCTTCACTAATTGTTATTTTTGTTTTTCATTACCAAACAAATTCTTGCACAGAATAATTCACGTGCAAATAGCAGCACTAAAAAACAAACCTTCGCAAGAACATGACACTAGAGCGGTCAGTGTGTCAACACAGTCGATTCCTTCCTGCTAGTTGTTCGGTAAACTAATCCCTTTGTTGTTCGCCCAAGTTGTTTGTAGTCTGCTTTACTTGGCCACAATAATTGATCGTCACTCGACACGTGACCGGCGGAGTCACTAGCGTTTCTGTGGACAAAAAGATTTGTGCCACTTTGAACCATGACGATTGAAACTATCCAATTAATTCAGCCTATCGCAGTCCACTGTGGAAATGTAGGCACGTCTTTCCCTAGTTGAACGGGTTTCATCACGACATGATCCACCTTCTGAATCCAGCTTGCCTTTGGTACGTAGGTGCAGATGTCCATTGATGATGAGGCGCCTGATTGCTGTCCATCCATTTGTTTTGAAATCGTAGAGTATCTTGTGAGACTTTTTGTTTATTTTGTGCCCAAATACCAACTTAGACCGCGAAGACACGGATTGTTGGCCATTCCGTCAGCACGAACAGTTTCGGATTCTAACTCGCCTTTGGTTCGCGCGCTCGCAATGCTGAATGCTCTCCTGGCACAGGAGTGTGATTTTCAGATTGGACGACAGATGTTTTATTTGTTAGTTTAACTTGTTCTGAGTATTATTTCTTATTCCTTCCTTATTATAAATTAACTGTTTTTATTGATATTTAACTGTGCAATAACGAGGATTTTGTTCTGTAATATTTTGCATGTTTTTACCGAATAAATCCGGAAATCTTGAAAGTGTCAAAAGATGTCAGTCACCATGCACTTTCCATGTGGTCATCATACAAAGAGTGAAATGTGTAATCTAGTATCGTTGTTACTTTTATTGATATCAACAGTTATCAATTCATAGAATTCGCACAGGATTTGATAACATTACAGATTATGTACATTGTAATTTGATTTGAGCAATATTATCATATCGGCGATCTATTGGAGGCTGATTGATCGCTCTAAATAATAGCTTGCCCTCTTCAGCCTACTATGAAAAAACTAATTGTTTATGATATTTATAGGGATAGTCTTAAAAACAATACATAATAAAGATTTTATCGGCCACGAGACTAGATAGTTAGTTTGAGTTTTTTCCTTAACTGGTGGTCCTCATTATTCACTGATAATTTATTATTCTAGGAATATGTATATTGCGTTTTCTAATGTGTATGATGTACATTAACTATGTATGTTTATAGCACTGTGTGACCTAAACCCGCAATTAAGTCACGATTCTCTGTGACTTAATACAGACGCCAGCAGGTGAAGCTACCCGAAACTGTCAAATTTTCCCAATCAACCTTGAACCTAATGCTTTAGCGATAAAGTTGAAAATCTATTAAAGAAATTTGACATATTGTAGTAGCTTGATGTGCTGGCGTCTGTACCTACTTAGTTCATTTTTACACAGAAAAGCGTGACTTTAGTGCGGGTATAGGTCACACGAGCTATGAAATAGGTAGTATACGATATGTGTGACTTAAGTAGTCTAGCACCCTCACTACGCTTAGACTAACTTCACGCCGTACAATAATGGACTACTTAAGTCACACATATCGTAATGTACTATTAAAATCTTAGCATTCTATGTATATTGTAACATCCTATAAAATCATCATTATTGGTAGTCTTGTTCTACCCACTGCTCTTCCCTTTATGCCATACTTCCCTGGTCTGTGCGAGTCCCATCGAGGTCTTCCCCGCGATCTTCTGTAGGTCGCCACCCAAAATGGCCGCCCGCCGTAAAATTATAATGAGCTTTAAATTAAAATTTCTGCAAATTAGTCTACTTGGAAATAGTCTGAATTTGGAAAACCATAATATTAAAGGGTTCTTACTTACTGAGTCAAAGAGGACCACTCCATTTCTAACACGAGTAGGTTGAAACACGAGATATCGCCCAAAGACGTGTTGTTTCTCACGCCCCACGGCGCGTCGGGTAATCGAATACTGAGCGATATCATTTATCACATTCGTTACCGAATTCTCCAACACCTTATTAGTGCTTTTGATCGCTAAATATAACCATTAGCTGCGGTTTGCGGTGACAAGCTTAAAAATAGTTAAATGAAGACCCGTATGAATCAACAGAATTAATGATTTATTCTTTAGTAGTATCGGTATAAAGGTATCGTGTATAGTATCGATACTTACACGAGCTTCGTTTGAAAAGTATAGAGTAGGACTGACACCAAATTGCACCCGACTCAGGTATCGATACATTTTGTGAATCACTTAGTGGAAAAGGAAATCAATACTGTTTTAATATATACTAGCGGATCCGGCAGACGTCGTCCTGCCCGAAAAAGCAGCGCCACCTACCGGGTCCAATTGTGTATACAAACATTGTCCTGACAATAATAAACGCAAAAAAAAGAATTATCCAATTTGGTGCAGTCGATCGGAAGTTATGCGCGTACATACATTTCGGTGATTCATTTTTATTCATATAGATAGGTAGATAAGATTGTTTCATAATGTTTTCCAGTTCAAAATAGGGCGCTCACTATTCTGAACTGGAAAACGCTAAACAAACAGTGTACTTACATACCTACCACATAGCAGAATACTACATGGTGATTTTTTATCTGTGTCTGCTTCAAGGACTATAAAACTGTTAAACAAACCCAACTTATTTACAAATGCAGAGCAGCGGTGGCCCAGTGGTCACGGCCGCGACTAACGAGCTGCAGGTCGTAGGATCGAACCCAGTCAGGTGCTTTACTTTGTGTAAATGATATCATCACCACTGCTCTCAAAACGGTGAAGGAAAACATCGTGAGGAAACCGGCATGTTCTAGAAACAAAATTCGAAGACATGTGGGTCCGCGTGGTGGATTACGGCCCACTCCCTCTCGCAGTCATCATCTTCCTGCCCTTATCCCATGTTACTTGGGGTCGGCGCAACACGTTTTCTTCTTCCATTCTCCTCTGTCAGCCGTCACGCTATCATTCACTCCCTTCTCTTTCATATCATTCCTCACACAATCCATCCATCTTTTCTTCGGCCTTCCTCTCCCTCTCCATCCATCAACATGTATATTCATCACTCTTTTAGTCACATGCGTTTCGTCCCTTCTCATCACATGCCCATACCAAGCCAAGCGATTTCCTTTCAACTTTTCTGTCACTGGCGCCACTTTCAAACTTCCTCTTATATACTCATTTCTTACTTTATCCATTCTCGTCACTCCACACATCCATCTCAACATTCTCATCTCCGCTGCATGCAATCTTTTTTCATACGTCTTCTTCACAGCCCAGCATTCAGACCCATAAAGTACGACAGGCCTTATCACGGACTTATAAATTTTCCCCTTTAACTTGAGGGGCATCCGTGGGTCGCAAGTTGTTCCTGTGACCCCTCTCGCAGTATGTAATTAAAATGTATTTGTATAAATACAATCCTATTTAGGTATGCAATTAAGGGCACAAAGGTCGACATAGATATTTCGCTAGTTTTGACAGATCGCACCTTCGGTGCAACAAAGTCACAACAACTCATTATAATGAATGAATTGTTGTGACTTTGTTGCACCGAAGGTACGAGATGTTTAGCTGATATCCAATAGAGGTTATTCAATTAGTATTTCAATCCTTCCCATGTCGATGAATTAAATTGTCAAAGAAATTTTGAATTTAATTGGACTGCAACAAGGGAGCATCATTCTTTGTTCCTATTAAAAGCGACTAACTTCTTAATTATAATTAATTAATGTAGAGTTGAAAGTTTTACAATCGTTGCAAATTGCCATTGTTTGTAACTGTTAGTAACAAAGGAAGTTGAGCTAGGAGTAAAGTAGGTCGAAAGCTTGCAATTACAGGGTTGTGTGTCAACCTTTGTTTTTTGATAAAAGCGACGCTTTTCGTGAAATCATGACTGGAAATATAACTGATTTGATTGTTAATATACCTAAAGAGAAAATGATCTTATACTTTGAAAATGGTTAAGACCTTCTTATTGCTGCTCCACGTCATATCCAGTCATGTTAATTATAGTGATATTATCAAAACACTATGTGGTTAGATCTATACTAATATTATAAAGAGGAAAGATTTGTATTTTTGTGTGTATGTTTGTAATGAATAAACTCAAAATCTACTGTGCTGATTTCAAAAATTCTTTCACTATTGGAAAGCTACATTCACCCTGAGTGACATAGGATATATTTATTGCTAGAAAAAATTAGGGATCCTCACTAAAACTTAACTACTCGTGCGAAGCCGGCGGGACGGGCCGCTAGTGTTGAATAAAAATATTGTCATTTTATGATTTCCACGTCCCTGGTAATCTTGTAATCACTAACTGTGAAAGAAATCATGCTGGGAACCTAGACTTGCAGTATTCTGACATCGTCCATGCGCAGTGAGCAGGAGTGGTTGCTCGTTCCTTCTCTGTTTAAGTCTTCTGTACTCCTGTGTCCTTTGCCATAATACAATAACAGGACCATCAAATACTGTAAGACCTTTCTGGATAGGTTATGTGCACAGAAAATCAATAAGGACTTAATGTAAATGCAAAAGTATCTCTGTCGTTCTGTTGCTTTTCATGCTTTCATGGCTCAAAAAGAACTGGCACTCAGGTAAACCATGACCTAGGTTATTTGAAACATTCATCCCAACAATACCTACGATAATTTCCGACTTCCACGCGGTCGAAACCGTTGGTAAATGCTTGTAAAAATAAATTCTAATACAAAATGTCTTGCAAACAATAAAGCTACCATCTTCTATTTAGGTTCTATAAATGAACTGTCAGACCTCCTAGCACACGAGTTCATTAGCTAGGGCGTCTAGAAGTGTCCTGTCACGATGATGTGTCGCGAAAGTCGCACTAACAGCATCTGAGGAGCCGCTGCGATGACGTCACCGAGGCGCCGCCGCCCGCCGGGTCCGCCCGTGCGAGACTGAACAGGAGTGGTGTCGAATACCTTTTCAACTAAAAAATATTAAAATAATATTTTTGTATGCACCTACCTACACAAAAAACACGTAATGAAGAAAAAAAATACAAAACCGTCTCATTACAAAACGGATGATGATGTAACCTTAGACTAAGCTCAAACTTTCGATCCAGTAATTGTATTTTTAACTTTATTCCGACAAATGTAAAGTTTTTAATACAACATTGACAACTAGACTGAACTTTGATTTTGTCGGAATAAAGTTTGAAATTTAAAAAGGTTCGATGGTTTAAACTAGGATATAAAGAGAAACCTTTAATCGGCCTTATCACAAAATAAGAGCGATACAGATGAGCACGTATGTACAGTCACGAACATAAGTATGTATACACTTGGCTTTATTCAAAAGCGATTTACTCCTTTATTTTTTAATGAAATTTTATATTGCTACGAAAATAGTATTTTCGAAATCAAGACGTAAAAAATAACCATCTATGTTAGGGTAGAAACAATGTTTAATATCGAGCCCTAAGATACAGGCTCACTGTCAAGTTTGGAGCTCACTGGCAACACCACTTAAGTAACCTAGCTTTAGGTAATATTTTAGGCCACTTATGACCTTGCTTATGTATTATAATATTACCTGGATAGCAATAAAAAAAAAATCTATACAAATAAAATATTTGATTAAACCCATTGATTCAGATAGCGACTCCACACCTCTCGCATCTCGATCCGATCTCCGCGGAGTGAGAAGCGGCGATGACAGCTAATTGTCCTATAACGAGGGTAACCATAAAACCGTTCACGGCACATACATTTACATGAACACGGCCTGTCCCGCTATGATGCATTCCCCCCTTTCCACATGACGTAGACGAGATGAACGTCGCGAATAAAGATGAAAGGTAGGCAAAGATATTCAAATGGTTAGATTACAATCTTTACAGAAAAAGTACTATGGCCAAGTCATTCTAAAAGTTGATGGCAAATAAATATTGATAAACCAAAACTCTACAGGATGCAGGTATCCTGCACAGGCGTGTGAATCTAATGTGATTTTAGCACAATATAGTCGAACCATCAATAAAATTAGCACCGTTTAAAGCAGTGTTTAGACGATGTAATGTAAGTCATTTGTTGCTTCAATTTGATTGTGCCTATGCTCATCATCTCTTGCTCTTATAACCATTTATTTGGACGGCGCCGGCGCAACATGTCTTTTTCTTCCATACCTCTAACCATATCATCTTTCACACAGTCCATCCATCGTTTCTATGGTTTTCCCCTACTATAAGAGTAGCCATCAACATTCATATTGTACGTACCTATTTCTACAGGCAAGAAATGCCTGCATCGTGTAAATGTGGCTTTACTGTGGTGCTTTCTTTAGCGTTTAGAGAGCAGTGGTGATTAAATAATTTACACAAACAATACAACTCGAAAGTCGCGGCGATGCCTACTGGGCTACCACTGTTTATTAGCTCTCAAGCTTTCATAACTAAATTAAATCTTGTCCAAGCAAAATCATTAATGTGAGACGCTCAGAAAAGGTATGGAAACGCAACGGAAATTGTTTTATGATTTATCACACAAAACGCTAAAATATAAAATATTGTGATACAGTTCTGTCCTAAAAAGCAGATTATATTAACGTGCTATAATGAAGCTATTATTAAGACAATTAATTTTATATTTATTGGTACTTTGGGATATATAGGCTGGTCCAGTTTAATAGATAAATAACTTTATCGATCGAATTAAACTTAATGGTTGTTGGAGAATTTAGGTAAATTAACATACGAATTTGCCAATACATTTCTGCGGCATACTTTACATTACAAACAAAATCTTTAAAGCCATTTAGAAGTCGTTCGCACGACGATATGTCAAGCTATACATTTCCAGTATAAGCTGACTTCCCATTCTACGAAAAAGCCTATAAAACGCGAGGTCAGCAAAAACTGGAAATTTATAGCCTCATGTCGTCGTGTGTATGGACGCCAGCAGGTCAACCTACCCGAACTGTCAGATTTTCCCAATCAACATTGAACCTAATGCTTTAGCAATAAAGTCGAAAATCTATTAAAGAAATCTGACAGATTGTAGTAGCTTGATGTGCTGGCGTCTGTACCAGATAAACCTTTTATTGGTGAAAAATGGAATGTTTTAAAAATTTGGTTCAAAGATTTTAAATATTAATGTTCAAAAGATAATGATTATACCACAAGCCAAATGCTTTTTTTTTTTTTTTTTTTTTTTTTCAGGATGGGAAATCATCAAATGACTCCTCCCGCTCTGGGTGGAGCAGAAGGGAGTGTCAGACTTTTACTGACTAAAACCCACCCGTGTTCCTTCCTTAGCCCTTTATGTTCCAGGGCAGCGGTAAACCCTTTCGGATGGTCCCGCTACCCAAGCCAAATGCTTAAGTAGTAATTAAAGAGGACGTATCCTGTATTCAAATACTTTTATTTAAGAGTTTGTGTTTTTATTTTATCAATAAGCTAATTTCAATCAATAAACTATTATCGTTTTTAATTATAAAACGTGTATGTTTCATGTAGCAGATCAAGTTTGTTAATAATGTTTACTTTATGCAAGATGACATTATTTAATTTAAATCAAGTTAAAATCTTAAACAATAGGTACTTACCATCTTACGGAAAGTAAAAGGCTTCCATCATCATCATCATTTCAGCCGAAAAACGTCCACTGTTGGACATAGGCCTCCCCCAAGCACCGCCTCTTCTACCGGTTCTGTACTTCTCGCATCCAGCGGATTCTTGCCTTCTCCAGGTCTACCTTGTAAGAGGCCTTTCAACGCTACGTTTTCCGGTACGCGGTCACCAGTCAAGAACCTTTCGGCTCCATCGGCCATCTGTTCTACGAGCAATGTGCCCTGCCTACTGCCATTTAAGTTTGTCAATTCCCAATTCCTTGATCTAATAAATTAAAACTAACGACTTTTCACACAAGCCTTCATATTTCCCTTGGCAACACATGTCACCCTTTCCTTGGCCCAGATTCCTATAGACTTTATAGAAAAAAATGTCCCACTAATAAATGGTAGTTCAACATCAACTAGAAAATCAATACTACTGCATGCAGTTGACACAAGCATGCAATGTCATGTACAGTATATCGAACGTACAGACGCCAGCAGGTCAAGCTACCCATAACTGTCAAATTTCCCCAATCAACTTTGAACCTTAATGCTTTAGCGATAAAGTTGAAAATCTATTAAAGAAATTTGACAGATTGTAGTAGCTTGATGTGCTGGCGTCTGTACCTTATAATTAATCTTTTCTAGGTAACCAGTAAATAGTATTAGTACCTATTTATTTTCGTCCAGTCTCTATTAAAACTTTTAAACAACATACATACATGTTCAAACATCTTTCTTTGTAACTGTTACTAGTATTGGTTCTACGGGTATGTTTCGCCAAGGTGATAAAACAACTTGTAAGCCATTGAAAATGCCGAGGTATATTAATCATTCCGTAAACCGAAGTGGGACGAGCTGGGGAAAACAAACGACCACTGGCCCACTTTAGCCTTAGATCGAAAGAGCTGGAAGTCATGGGGAGGCGTTTGCCCAACAGTGGGATGATGCAGGCTATCACTAGCAGTAAACCGAAGGCAGTCTTTTTAATAAATACAGCTCCCTGCTGTAAGTGCTTAAGCTATCCTCGTCAATTGAAGAGAAAATCTTTAGATTGTAGAAATGTCTACAATCTCGTAAGTATTGTAGAAATGGACCACGAAAAGT
This sequence comes from Apamea sordens, assembly GCA_945859715.1. NCBI lineage: Eukaryota > Metazoa > Arthropoda > Insecta > Lepidoptera > Noctuidae > Apamea > Apamea sordens. The sequence goes on from OX244002.1 coordinate 9,900,380, forward strand.
TTAAGCTCCCAAAACTAAAAGGAAATGAAATTTCTAAAGAAAATTATTGGTGATATAGGTTCTTCAGAAAGTTCCAGGTGCATAGTACTCGCCACTGGCGTGTGTGTAAGAATGTATAAAAATCTCACCGTGAAAACTTGGGTGAAGTGAGCTTAAGGTGAAGTGGATCCGTCAGCAGTCAATCCCTAGCATCAGGTAAAATGACAGCTCACTTTACCGTCACCTAAGTTTTCACGGTGAGATCTCTACAGAACAGCCAGCTAATGTATGAACGTAAAGAGCAAGTGGCGTCATATAGTTTCTGCTTACCCCCATGGAAAAAAGGAGTGAGTTCATGTATGTATTAAAACTCTAAGGAAACTAAAAAGTTTACTTTGTGATTTAGGAATACAAAATATTCCTTCATCGCAAAATAAACCTGCCTATGCATATTGCTACTACAATATTAAAATATCACGTTTCAGTTCCGACTAAAAAGTCAGCATTTATAAGTTTACCATAAGGAATTACTATGTGACTTGGGTACAGTAATATAACGTATGACGTAGGGTTTAAAGGTTGCAGTATGTTGGAAAGATGAATAGCTAGGTCGAAGATGGCGCCTGTAAATATGTTGCCTGCTACAAGCACTCAATTTGTGCCTGCGTAGGATTATTATTAATAGAGGAGTTTAATTTCTTATAATATGTTACTTTTGGGCAAAGATCTTTCTCGAGTAAGTACAGTCACCTTAGCATCTGCCAAACCTTTTTTCAATATAGTCGGACCAGCCTATCCAGATGCATCTGAATACCAGTGTTTTAGGTACATGGAGTAACGGTCCATCTGAAGAATGGGTTGTGGCGGTCAGATGGGCAGTTACTCTTACAGTTACGATACCATTGGTAAGACTGGTTATCAGTCTTTCGGGCTTCTGACTATCCGTAACGACGGTCATAGTTCTACATACGACGGCCGGAACAAACGTCTAAACGTGCTTTTCGAAGCACGGAACAGCTGGTCGATTCTGTAAAAATCTCACCGTGAAAACTCAAGTGAAGTGAGCTTGATGTGAGTTGTCAGTAGTGTCAATCCCTAGCGTTATTTGGAATGACAGTTCACTCCATGCTCACTTCGCCTAAGTTTTCACGGTGAGATGGTTACAGAATCGCACTGCAGGTAGGTACAGTTATCATAATATTGAGTATATATTTGATAAATTATATAATTCATCAGTTATCTACTCAATTTTGTAATATCATTTGGTAGAACATCGACAGATCAAGGCAGCTTCAAGTATCAAACTTCTATCAAAACCATATTTCAATATTGGTACACTTCATCTTCTCAAATTGATGAAATATGGTCAGAAACAGAGGCGATATCTTTACCACAATTCGGCAGAGTTCTCTAATACAGGACTCTGCCTGAATTTCCGCCTGCATGGCCAACAAAGTTATCCTAAACCACGGTCATGTCGCTTCAAGGGTTTCACCAGATAACAAACTTATCTAAATGTTTAGGTTAATTTTCTGTAGGTACGTTAGATAGTTAGATTTATTAAAATAAAATTTAGTTTAGCAAATATTTTGCAGAAACATCCACTAGAGTTCAGGCACGTCTTGCAGCATTATACCTTCATATTTAAATCAATAGGTGCAGTTTTAAATAGATTTTTGAAAGGAGAGCCAAGCCGACTTAGGTGAATCTATCCTACGTGGTAATTCCGTAACATAGTATCAGTAGCAATGGGTTTCATTTGCGTTAGTTTTGGGATCACCGTCTATTCTATTCTTCTACATACGCCAGCACATCAAGCTACTATAATCTGTCATGTTTCTTAGCAATATCCTTCAAAATGATTGATATAGGGATTGATAGTGTGACCTCTTTTAACTGTTCTGTGGTGTATTACATAATTAGGGTGCCTATAATTCCCACTGCTGGGACACAGCACAGACCTCCTCTCGGTGAGATTGGGGTGCTGATAAGTTTCTATCTATTTCCTATCCTACTATCTTAGGAAAGCTCATCGACACCATTATTCTTGAGTAGAATATTATTTTGAGTCAGCCGCCTAGGTTCAACAGCCATGACTACCTCGTAAGTTTAGTAGTCACAAGTGTGACTGTTGTGATTTTAAGACCTACATTAACTAGAAAAATGGGCGTAATCCACCTATGCCAATCGTCTCGACTACAAGACGTGAGGCTATGTACAGTTGTACGGTCCTACAAGCCTATTGTACAGCTCAGTGACGATGTCGCCGTCGGTGACCAAAACTGCCAGACCTTCGAGGTAATTGCGTAAAACGCTAACAGTAGCAATGGCTTGCATTTTGGCAGTTCAACAGCTATCATTGCGTTATTTCGAACATAATAAATATTAAGCAATGAATTAGCAATATCCTTCAAAATGATTCAGATTGAGATTAAAAGTGCGTTACGGTCAATTTTCATAGTGATTTCGTAAGTTCCATCAGGTCAGACAAGTTTTTGGTTCCATTGCCTCAAGAGCACAGCGTTCTGTACTAACGAGTCTTTTCACATCATAAACAACAAATTCTAGATCATCATAATGATGCACCATTTGTCTTCTTATTTTATTCCTCTCTATTAGTTCCCGCTCATCTATTAGTTCACCCTGTTGGTCTCGTGGTCGCAAGCACGACTGCTGAGCTTGGGATCCTGGGTTCGGTTCACAGGTCGGGCAAAATGTTTGGGTTTTTCTATTTTTCAGTAACTTTCCGGAGTTTGGAAATCGGCGATGTGATATCCCTCACATGCCATGACGCGCACCCCCAACTTGCTGTTTTTTTTTAATGTGTTTATGTTGTTTTTATGCGTCATGTTTGCCGCAAATAAAAGTATAATCTTTCTTTCTTTCTTTTTCTTTCCATATCATATTTTACGCAGTCTGTCCATCGTTTCTTTGGTCGTCCCCCATTCTCAAATCAACAAAATCTAGATATCTACATAAACTGTCCCGTTCTCAATCGTATGAAAGTTAAGGACAGGCTATTGTTCAGCTCGCTTGGGGCGGTCGTGCACATTGTTCATTGTCTATTCGAAGAAACGCTTCGATATGTTTTAAAATAATATTTTACGAGCCCTGTCGATAGTCGGGATTCGTTGACAAAGAACGTGCATTTATTTAGAGATGTAAGGCGAATTATGGAGATAAAATAAACGCAAATAACAATGGGTTATATAATAGTGTATTCGAATTGCAATAACTTCCGCAATTTATTCAATGATCAAGTGCATTCGATCAATTGTTGTAGGAATGTCATTGAAATTGCATCTTTCGCCGTTCCTTAGGTAATTTTTTTAAACATTTACTTTATTGTTATTCTTTCTTTTCTTTCAAATTTCAAAACAAATTACTGCAATCTTGTGCAATAAGAAATTCTAGGTTACCTTTAAATACGACCTACACGAAATATCCAAAATATGCAAATCAATGGTCAACAATCAACAGCTCAAAGAGGTATAGAGCCCATTTAAATTTTCAACTCTTCCTATCAAAGACACTCTTTAAGGCATGAACAGTTTCTCAAATAATTAATTACCGACCTGCGATCTTTCGTTGATAAACCGACGCCATCGATGAATACATCGATTTTAATCGGAATCAATGCGAATTCTCAGATAGTGATCGATAAGACTCGATCATTGTGAAACAATATGCCACAGTTCTCAATGTAATCTTATTTTGAGCAGAAATCGATTAATTAAGTTCATTTAAGTACACAATCTGCTATCTTATCGGCGTCTTTGATTACGCCGCATCATAAACAAGGCAGACAGTAGCAATCACAATCGTTTGATATGGTAAATTAATTGCGATACGGTGGTACAACACTCGACATCCTATATTGGGCGTCGGGTGCATAAAATTGCACTTCGGGAATCGCAAAAACAAAATGGCGTAACTTCTCTTCAAGTGGAGCAAGCATTATAAATCATTGCTTACAATAAATAGAAACTCATAAAATCTTGTGGAAAGATTCAGGATGAATAAAATGATATAAATTCTATGTATAATCACGAAAATTACTGATATCCTTTACGTCATCCGGAACTGTTAACGCTCTGCAAATAACCTACGCCAACGAGAATCAATTTCAGTTTCCAATCATCAACGACATAAAGTTCCCAAGGACTATCAATAAAACTTTAGTATCGGTTCAATACAAACAGTTTTCCTGAGCGTCATTTTAATGGCAATGTATTTGCGAAGCTGTGGGCGGTCTGTTTTCTTAAACAATTTATGCATTCGGCGCCTTTGCGACCGACTATCAGACGACGTGCTAACCAAATCACTGTGAAATACTGTCCGTCTGTATGATGCCGCTAATCTATGGTATGTTCCAAAAGTATCTGGTGAAAATGTAAACAAGTGGAACAGAAAACGTACCTGTAGATGCCAATTTGATGTGCCACAAACAAATTGAAGGCTTTGATTTAAATACTGAAACCAGAAATTATAATTTTAAAACACCCTAAAGCTGTTTTTCATTCGAGGTTAATTTAATAACCTCAAATTCCGTAGATGATTTTTAAATTATAATTCAATGCTGTTATTTTAACAATAACTGTTGACAAATGTGGTGAGATATAAAACTAAAACCTTTTGAATGCAGATAAATTTGTTACTAATATCGTTTAGTGAATGTTTGCGTAAGAATTTAACCTGAACATGGTTTGTTTACACTTTCTTTAGATACTTTTGAAACAGAGTATAGAGAAATAACGGCCCCTTTTTCATGAAGTTTGGAAAGTTCTGGTTTGAGAAAGAAAGCTTTACAGCTTTCTTAGAGTGTTGATGGATCAGTTGTGAAAATAAACAGTTTATGATTGCGATTGATTAGCGTAAAGAAAAGAAAGAAAAGAAAAGAAAATGCATTTATTTGCGGCAAACATGACGCATAAAAAAAACACACAAAAAAAAAAACAAGTTGGGGGTAGTGTGGGAGGCCCCCCGGCTAGGTAGACAGACGAACTTAAAAAACGGAGGCTGGGACAGCCTGGATGCGGAAGGACAGAGTGTTATGGCGCAGCCTGGGAGAGCCCTATGTCCAACAGTGGACTGCGATTGACTGAGTTTTTTTTTTTAAACGTTGCCCCACACTGGTAATTTATTGATTGATGACTGCAATGCATGGATAGGTATACCTTTCTCCTTTTGCGGTGTGATTTAACTTTAGTAGGCTGCAGACATTTTTTCCGTCTATGATGATTGGATAGCGAATCATCTGCCTAGCCTTTTCCCAACTACGTTGGGGTCGGCTTCCAGTCTAACCGGATGCAGCTGAATACCAGTATTTTACATGGAGCGACTGCCTATCTGACCTCCACAACCCAGTTACTGGGTAATACGATACCCCTTGGTAAGACTGGTTGTCAGACTTTCGGGCTTCTGACTACCCGTAACGACTGTCAAAGATCCACGAATGACAGCCGGGACCAACGGCTTAACGTGCTTTCCGAGGCACGGAGGGGTCTCGGTATGTAAAGATGGTCACCCATCCACAGACCAACCGCGGCAAGCGTAGCTTAACCTGACCGATCGACCTGTGCGGCTGTTATTATTTAGCCACGGGCCCCTGATTGGATAGCGAATGAGATTACGAAACACATACATGTTTCCAAGATACTAAATAGTATGTTTTGTCGTCGAAAATCTTTAAAGCCTTCAATTCGATAGATCCTGAAAAGCGGAATGATTGTATGTCCAAAAGTAACATGCACATAAGTACCTACGTCCAAATGTGTTGCCAGTTAATGATACCTAATAAGTAATGTGCCTTGATAATTTACTGCTATCTACGTTTGAGAAATGCTATTTGCGACGATGATCGGAACACTGATTCGCTTAATTGGCAAAGTGGCAACACTACGCGACGCCTTTCGGGAATCTGTTGACCGAACAGTTTCATGAATATAAATGAGACTAGATTTTCAGTAATTAAAAATAATTAGACAGATTTTTTTATGGGCACTCCGCTCCTGAACCCGTGATTGAACATTTAGTCATAATTTATTTAGTTGACTAATAAATCAAGTTGTTTCTAGCTACTTAATACACGAACAATTAATAGGAACTATTATTATCTACTTACCTTGTTGTTATCCATTTAGAGTTGGGTGAACCTCCTATTAATTGCTCGTCTTATTTGGTCTTATTCTGGCCATCTTAACACGGTAAATCATCAAGATACATGACAACTCCATTATTTCTGTCGTCATCCATATAATTTGTTTTTGAGACAAGTCTTTTTTCTCACTCGCTCAAATCATTCCACGATTTCCCAAATCTTATCTTAAAGCTACGCGTGACAAAAAAATACCATAATATTATCGAAGTAATATTCTATAGCGTCAACCATCAATAACGCTAATTCTCGCTTCAACGGAGAAATTTCTTGCCCATTCTTCTCCATACGAAAACTACCTTTAGGAAGGGGTGACTAGAATAAATTTTAAATTTTGACGTTCAAAAGTGCCTTTTATGTGCCTATTTGAAATAAATGCTTTGACTTTCACTTTCATTCCATCTTTCCGGTAACCATGCGTTTTTTCGTGGTAGTCGGATGGCTTTTGGACGATATGGCCGAAGTATTGCAGGACTCTCTGTAGACAGATAGTCGTAAACTTTTAGCCTAAAACGAGTTATTTTATGATGGATTCATTAAACTTGTATCCTATCCAGGATATGGGCAATATATACGTTTGCAACGAATAGGTAATCAAGTTAAATATTTACTCATATTTTTCGCTATTTTCCAATCAATTGACTGTCGCCTCATTCCTATCTGGTCTATTATTAGCATGCGCCCGATTCACCGCGACCACAGCGCCGCGGTTTGACCCCGCAGACATCGGATCAACACTATGTTGTACATTCCACACGACAGCTCTAGACGACCGGCTTGTGACAGTGGACACAAGTAATGAGTTGACGAGTTGCATGCATGTTACTGTTTTACTACTTCTGTACGCCCTAGAGGCAAAGCATAGCGCCCTCAACATATTAACAAATAACAACTTATAATGTATGTACCTATGTTTTACAATGAATAAATGATTATGATTATGAGTTCGTTTGTGAGGGACTGATTTAACCCTGTTCTGATCCTACGAGCCGTAGGTAGGTTCCTGTTGATGGTTTAACTAGTGGGTCTGCCTTACTATAACAGTGAAAGTAAGGTAAACACACAATAGTGTCCATTCGGAACGACAGCTACAGACGATCGGCTTGTAGACAGTGGACACACACAAGTAATGAGGTGACGAGTTCGTTTGTGAAGATCGGGGTAGTGATCTGTAATGGGGAAGAGTTTTAGACTCACCAATAGTCACTATCGGTATTAGGTGACTAAAAGACATTGGATCAACACTATACTGTACATTCCGCACGACAGCTTTAGATGGCCATTTTGTAGACAATGGACACAAATAATGAGATGAAGAGTTCGATCGTGAAGATGGGGATTTGAAATGGTAAAGAGTGTTAGAGTTACTTGCCAATAGTTGCCATTTGCGTAGGTATAGGTAGGTAAGCAGAAGACATTGAATCAACACAATATTTTGCATTCCGAGTGACAACTGGCACGACACTGTGGCAGCTCACTAGACGACCAGTTATAATTGTTTTGTCTGTAAAGATAGGGTAGAAAAGTGTTGGCTCCTGTTTTTACGACATGTCGTTATGGAAAGAAAATGTTTTGAGTCTTTGGGCGTAGTTTTTAACAAAATATGAGCCGCATTGTTGCACGCTGACAGAACCGCTTAGCCGATTTATGAACACCGTAGGAACACTCAAAATGTCCAAGCATTGAACTACAAAATGCCAGCTGTAAGCAAACAAACTAATATATAACAGATAAATAACAATAATTTAAAGTGTAGTGACACTCTACAGAGTGAACAGTCAAAATAGAGCTGTCATGAGCAGCACAGTGTTGCCAACAAAAGGTTTAAATTAATACGTGCTGGCCGATTGTCCACAATTCATTGAATTTACACAAAAGTCCTCGCATCTGCACTTCCGGGACCCTTTAGTTGCATCATAAGAAGATTTATAGCGGGTAACATCGTCGAATATGCAAGTCACTTAAAATAAAACCTTTTATGTTAGCAATTGAGTTCAATATGCATTTAACGGACTGCATTTCAACAGGTCAGAAATCAAAATAATCTATTTAAAAACAAAATACAATCGTCTGTTAAGTGCCATGATATATTTCTATTTATTACACCAAAAAGAGGTTATTCAGTTATCAAACTAATAAAGCAAAAAGATCACACATTGTAGGCTGAGATAAAAACTAAAAAGATTTACGACCAGATAAACAGATTTATAATAAGTAGAGATAATGTCTCAGATGCTAGGACCCAAGGTCGAAATATTTAGTGATTCTTTAAACAGGGGAGACAGAGTTAATTTATTGTGAACCAAATAACTTTTCAGCTGTGGGAACTGATTAAGATTATTAATGAATTAAAACCTTAATTATGTTTTATTTTTAATCCTGCAATAGAGAAAACTAAAGAGATTTTTATGTTCGGATCTGTAAAATTACTTTCTTATGTTATTCACATTATTGGCCGAATCCTATAATTTACGGACAATTATTGGTTATAATTAAGTAAGACTCTTGTATCTTTGACGGCACGGTTGGCGCAGAGGCTGAGCGATCGACTGCTGCGCTGCGTGTCGCAGGTTTGATTCCCGCACGGAACAAATATTTGTATTGCCTACAGGTAGTTGTTCCGGGTCTGTTTGTGTATGTGAGTTTAAATGTTTGTAAACGCACCCGCGATACAGTAATAATTCTTAGTAATTCCTAGTATGGGGCAACGTTTTTTTTTGTTATATATTTTTTTCAATAATTAGGCAAAGCTTTGCAAAGCAGACCCTCCCATATGAAGGTAGCTGTCAAAGGTAAAACTAGCTCACGACTTTACTTCTATGCTGAGTTTGGCAATAAAAAATGCTATCATTGGTAAGTAAAACGATTGGTTTTTGTTTATAGAAGAGCATAAGTAATACCAGTAATATAAGTAATGGGCTTATAACCGTGCACACAGTAAAAAACGGAAGTTATTATTATAAGTTATTTATAAGTAATATGATTCACAGTTTTAACCAGCCATCCAATTATTAAATGATTGGTAACCATTAACGCTTGATAGCTCACACCTGTCAGCCACTTTGATTTAATAAAACAACAGTTGGAGGATCGTTTGGTAAGAGATGATTTTGTACTAAATACAGAAATAAGATTTCATTTTTAGCTTTTTTAGACCAAATCTTTTATTTTTAAAACTCATGGTCTGCCTAGCCTTGTGCCAACTATGTTGGGGTCGGTTTCCATTTTTTTACATGGAGCGACTTTCTATCTGACCTCAACAACCCAGTTACTGGGTTGTTGAGGTCCCCCCCTTGGTAAGACTGGTTGTCAGACTTTCGGGTTTCTGACGATCCGTAACGACTGTCAAAGATCCACGAATGACAGCCGGGACCAACGGCTTAACGTGCTTTCCGAGCCACGGAGGGGTCTTGGTACGTAAAGATGGTCACCCATCCACGGACCAGCCGCGGCAAGCGTAGCTTAACCTGATCGATCGACCCGTGCGGCTGTTATTACTGAGCCACAAGGCCCTCTATTTAAAAACTATAGCAGAAAATAAATTGCCAATAAGTCATAATATAGCTTAGATATAATTTTATAGAAACTCACTATAATAAACAAAACTCAACGAGCAGAAAACAGTCTTCAATAAACACAAATTTGCATCAGCTAAAACATGATACATGCTTACTCAAATAGGTCCCGTTTCCCCTGTACGATCTCAGACCCGATAGCAAACAACATAGACGCGTGGCAGACACACGACAATCATTCGTTGATAAGATCGGTTAATCATACAAATCATGCTCCATGCATCGAGTCAGGTGTCGGGGCCAGGGAAATACTAGCTCCAGGGGGATCGAATGAGTATGGGCTTTTGAAAATTCCTTTCTAAGTATGGGGTACGTGTGTGCGTTATTGGATTCCAGCTTGTTTGGAGGTTTTGCATAGTGTTTACCTACTTGTTGCTGTTGGAGCAACAAGTCGGTTTTATTTAGTTACAGTTTTCTGTATGAAGAAGTCAGTTTGGTAACTGCAGTAATTATTAAAAATATAGACGGTTTTTTTTTATGATTGGTGACAAACAAATGCGAGTCGGACTCGCACACGAAGGGTTCCGTACCGCAAGGCAAAAAACGCTGAAACAAACACATTTCTTGTATGGAGACCCCTTTAATTTTAAACATTATTATGTTTTAGTTATAGCAACAGAAATACACACACTGAAAATTTCAACTATCTACCTATAATTAGGGCTCATGAGATACTGCCCGCACACAGACAGACGGACGGACGGACAGACGGATGGACGTACGGCGGAGGCATTAGGGACACCCTTTGGGTACAAAACCCTAAAAAGGGTGTGTAGGTATCTCACTCATCTCTTACCTCGTCAAATCACTCTGATGAGCTCCCCCAACATGTAAAGGAAAGTACTTCACATCAAATTCTTGACCTAAGCAAACGTGGGCGACCAAGAAACCAGTCAAATATAAACCAATATAAACTGTGACAACTGTGTGTGTGTGTGTGTAACTGTGTGTATTGTGTTTTATTGTTTTATTAATTATAGCAATTCCAATACCACAAAAGTTTATATTAAACGAACATTCATCTCAGTGACTTATACTTACTATTATAAATTGTAAAAGGCATATATAAACTTGATCGATACCAAATAAAGCAAGCCGATACGGTTATCTGAATACAATCTCCAGATAGGATAATGTCGCCGCAGACAAGCATGTTATAGAACCTTTTGTTCAATCTACAAGGCGGCATAGTAATAGCAGCCTCCCAGCCTCCCATGATAGGGGTGAAGACAGTACAATAAGGGCACCATCGACCAAACGATCTTTAATCGATATATTCAGCCGTTGCGATTACATCGACAAGCTATTGTGGGTAAGGAGTTGTGACAGTCAGCCTTAATAGTTGTCTAGCGGATAAATAGTCGGTATTTCAATATTTAGTGATTATGCATTTGAAAATGACCGATGTTGAAGCTGGTGTCGATTTCAATGAGATATGCAGGACACTTGATACTGGTGTTGTAGATAATAACTCGTACAATCGTTTTATCAAATATTGTCTCTAATACTCGTTAAAAGCTGTATGGGCGTCGACAAGAAAGGAATGGGCTATCTATTTTGTGGACAAACGAGTTTGCTTTAAATAAGGACTAGATAGTTTAAGGAGGTGAAGTAAGCTTCCTGTGCACTACATTATCTAATAGCAATCAAACTTAGAAGCGTAGTGGTGATAGAACTCTAACGACCATAAAATGACAATGGAGACACTTTTTGAAACATTGACTATTAGCCATCCATTCAGTTACAAAATTTTATTTCAGTGTGGTTAGTGGAAGTGCTCAGGTGCGGTTCGGGCAAGTGCTGTTGAAATCAATGCCCTGAGTGATACCTCTAATAATAAATCTGAAGAGTTGGTTTTTTGCTTGTTTGTTTGCTTGAACGCGCTAATCTCTGGTAGTACCGTCGCATTTGAAAAATTCTTAATTGGATAGCCCAATTCTCGACAAAGGCTACTTAACATCGTCATCATCGCTAGGACCCTTAGGAGCCAAGTAAAACCAAAGAAAACTCACAAAGAGTAGAAGTCACAAAGAGTTAGGAGCCGAGTGAAACCAAAGAAAACTCACAAAGAGTAGAAGTCACAAAGAGTTAGGAGCCGAGTGAAACCAAAGAAAACTCACAAAGAGTAGAAGTCACAAAGAGTTAGGAGCCGAGTAAAACCAAAGAAAACCCACAACACATGAAGCGAAAACGAAATAGTAACGCGGGCAGGCGAAGCGATACGACGGGATGGGATGGGCCCCGAACAAAAGGTTTCACGCAGACGAAATCGCGGTCAGAAGCTAGTTTATTAATAAAATTTACGTCTACGGCTCACGACGATGCTAAACCTAAAACGAAACGACCTTCAATTTCACGGAAATGATGCAACACATTATAACGACCGGAAATGACTATAAACAAAACGTTAATCCCTCACACATAACTAGAAGAATTCTAAAAATCTTTACACATTTACAAGCTCAATTTAACGAGTGAACCATAATTTAGCGATAAAAGGAATCCAAATAGATAATGTAAATATACTAGCGCATGTAGGAGCGTGTTAGCTATGTATACATTGTAAAACTGAAGTAGACAGCTAAAATTAACGTTTACTGAAATTCTAAACACTAGAACACTGTTTCTACGCTAAACTGGGAACGGAGGGAACAGGTAGATAGAGATAATGTAATGGGAAATCTCGTTAAATCCGAATTAAACTTGAAAATCGAGTATTGGATTGTCTGCGTGGTCACGCAGCTTGTTAGTTAGGGATGTACCTATATCTATCTGTAAGCGTGTGTTGAGCTGCAAGATTTCTGACAAATGCGTGCACTGACTGGACAGGTCCTATCAATCTGTGTGGTTCTTTCCTCAAAAGACCATCTCAGACATCGATCTACATGGTCTTCATATGATCTGACCAAGATTATGTCTGGACTTTAAAAGAGACTGTGACCTCTGAGTTTATTTCGGCCTTTCTTCTCAGACTAGTCAGATAGGAAACGCCGACCTCATCTAGTTTTAAAATATGATTGACGTGTAATAGTGTTTGTCCAAACCTACTTACAAAATGAAATCATTTATCATTTGTATATACTAATAATAAAGCTGAACAGTTTGTTTGTTTGTATGTTTGTTTGAACGCGCTAATCTCTGAAACTACATAAGCTAGTCAATTAATAAAATGTCGTAATTCGCCTCATTTAGGTAGTAATGGAATTGGAAAGATGGAGACAAGAAAGCATTTGATGGCTGTCATTCACCGGTTATAGGTTAAGGCTAGCTAAATGTTTAGTCCGCCAGCGAGATGGGCGGACGATATTTTTACCATCGCAGGTAGAACCTGGATGAGGCTGGCTCAGGATGGACATAAGACAAGAGATGCCTGTAGTCAGCAGTAGATGAAGTCGGGCTATGAAGTATGGACGACGATGATGAAGATGATTAACAAAATAAAAAACAAAACAAACCCAGGCTGTGTAATCAAATAACTGTACCTTCAATAACAAAATCACGTATAAGAATAAGAAATACAATACTACTAATATCCCGAATTTATTTATTTATTGAATCATCAAGGAATCCTTGTGTTAGATAAAGATCAACCAAGGAACGAGTAACTACTGATACGGTGCGGCCGTGAGTATCAAATTGTAACAACGTAATATTTCATGCCGATACCGCTTGCCGCCTTTATCTCTCGTAACTTAATTTAAGACTTGATCCAACTAAGTGAATTAGAAATGTATCAAGTTACGGAGTATAATTTTATGTCATTGTTGGTTGTTTTTGGTTTTAGTAGTTTAGTAGCAACTTTCTGTGCTTGACTTTATTTGCGTGCATGTTGGACAAACTATTGGATTTCATGGTTTTTATTTTTTTGTGCGTACCTTAATTTTTTTTCGGAAATAAAAGTAGCCTCAAGTAGGTACTCCTTATAACATCAGCTATCTGTTAGTGAAAGTCCTGTCAAAATCGGCCCAACCATTTCTGAGATTACCCGGAACAAACAGACAGACAGACAAATTTTTTTTAAATTGTTGTTTTGTTGTAAGTACCGTATATACTTGCATATGCATTTAGTTACCTAAAAGCTGTTATTTTTAATTTTGACATTACAAACAGACACTTTAATTTAATTTATTTGTATACTTAGATGTGTGCTAGTAAGCAATAGATTTGTTTATTTAATAGGCTTACCAACTTAACACATACACAGCATTAACCCACAGTCTTGGTTATAATTATAGATCTTGCATGTATATAAATTATAGGAAAGCACGCCACTACATACAAAATAAAATATGTTTTTCTAAACATGTCACAATAATAATTATTATTTGTTGATTCGATTAGTTTTAGAATTTTGAAAAACGTAGGGTTTTTGTATCGTTATACTTATTTCACTTTCTCTCTCGTTTGTAATCGTCAGATCCACTCACAACCACTTTTTTCCTAGCTCAAATATGCTACAATTTCATCGTGCACTTGATTTTACCGGATGAACGCCTTTGGATTTATTTTAATAACATAATCATATTTTCTCGTACATTACAATCATTTTATAGCCAGGTTATTTATTATAATAAAGGCCTACGCTCCAACAATTTCTTGTTCACGTTAACGCCATAATTTCTCCATTGTTTCACAAACACCACACAATTCGTAACGGACAATTTAGACTTTTAACGTCGATAGGACAGCATAATGGTGGGGTGGTGACGCCAAACATTTTCATTAATAAAGGTTGCCCAGAAACTCTTGTTAACAATGATAACTGCATTCTGGAAGAAACGAAGCATAACTCATTCGATTAAACTGTGAGTTTACCGACTGTGGGCCGGGTTAATTGTAACACTTCGGAGAATCCCCACCATTTTACGAAGACCTCCAAAAAAGTTCACCGTCTTCTATTCGACAAACGTTAGACGAAATTTCACGGTTCTTGTAAGACTGGTTATGTTAATCTTCCCCGACGACTAAGCAGATCTTAGTGACGTCGAGAAAGTGTTAATCCTATTTTAATATGACTAATTGTGTGCTAGTTGACAGTGACTACTAAACAACGGTATGTCTGTGGGTGGAAGTGCAATTAATATTACCTAATGGTAGAACCTTGTGTTTGTAGAGGACATTTTGTGGAGTTATGTGATCGCTAAGCATGTTGTTGTGCGAGGTTGAAGTGTTTATTTAGGTGAATTTACTTTAGGTTTTGTTAGCTGCAATCAGATCGAAATTATCTCTTATTGAGCTTCTGGAATATAGAGATAGACGCATAGCTACACTTGACGGCATTGCATAGCTTTTAGTGTTTGGCAGCATTCATTTTGTTAGAGTTTTAAAAGAGTAACCGTGGAGTTTCTTGTTGGTTCTTCTCCATATGACACGAAACGACCAAATGGAACCGTGCACCTAGCTTTTATTTCATAAGTGCTCATGTAGGTTTAGGAATGTTTTTAATTTTAATTTGGAGCTCTACTGGGTTACCTCATTCGCTACATTTATGTCTTCAGTTTTCTTAGAGCAGCATGTTTCGAGTACCTACTAGTTTATTTTCAAAACAGTTGGTAGATTTGTCAATTTAATTTCAGTTTTTACAGTCATTTCCACTTGTGGCTAAGTAATAACAGCCGCATGGGTCGATCTATCATTTTAAGCTACACTTGCCGCGGTTGGTTCGTGGATGGGTGACCATCTTAACATACTAAGACCCCTCCGTGCCTCGGAAAGCACGTTAAGCCGTTGGTCCCGGCTGTCATTTGTGAATCTTTGATAGTCGTTACGGGTCGTCAGAAGCCCAAAAGTTTGACAACCAGTCTTACCAAGTGGTATCGTTGTGGAGGTCAGATAGGAAGTCGCTCCATGTAAAATACTGGTATTCAGCTGCATCGAGGACTGGAAACCGACCCCAACTTAATTGGGAAAAGGCTAGGCAAAGGATGACAGTCCTTTCAGCTGAAATGATGATGTTGAAGTATAGGACTAATACAAGATAAGGTAGTATAAGTATAAGACGCGATTCGTGTTTGTCTCTGTCGGACAATATAAGTTACGTACATAATAATTTCATGGCAAACGGATATTCATAAAATAGCACTATTGAATAGTACTAAATATGTAATACAAATAACAGACGTCGGAAGTAAAACTTATTGATAAGGGCTCGCGACCTTAATGTTGAACTTTCGATCTTATCATTTTGTAACTTGACTATTAAACTTCAATTACATCAGTAATGTACATTACATTACTGATGTAATTGAAGGTAGGTACATAAATAGATTGCTCTTGTAGGAAAGAGTGTGGATTTCCTAATGATAATATGTATTTTGGTATACTAAGATGATATGGCCAGAAAGGGAGTGACTACTGAGATGACGAATATCCAAAGACATGTTGCGACCCCAAAATACCAAAAAAATACGCGACAACCCCAAATAAATTGGAGAATGTTGATGACGTATTTTGGCTACATAAAGGTATAGCAAGAGGCCATAATTATACCTATGCACTGGAAATACTCTGCTATAAGGAGGTTAAAATAGTAATAATAATGATTCTGTATGTATTTATGTATCTATAATTTTGGATCTGTATATTATATATGACGTGTATATATTCTAGAGTATTCTACTTATACATAATATTTGCACCAACGACAGTCCCATTTTATGTCCAGGATAATCACTGTCCATTCTAAGGTTGCCTGGAAGAGATCGCAGTAATGCGATAAGGTCGCCCATTGTATTTTGTAGTATTTAATGTATTTTTTATGCTATGTATTTTTGTGGTGTACAAGTATATATAAATAGATAGATGCTAAAATGTACATTCGATAAAAATCTCACTTTGAAAACTTACGTCAAGTGAGCCTGCTGTAAGCGGTCAATCCCTAGCATGAGGTGGAATGACAGCTCAGTACACCTAGCTTTTTTTAAGCTAGACAGATCTATAGAACATTGGTATCGAAATACTGCACTAGCTAACCCACTACTAAAGCCACAGACCTACAAAGATACTCCTTAGTTTGAGTCCGATAAAGTCCAGAAGGCCAATTGTCGTATTTTAAAACGTTCAAATCTAGTCGCAGTCTCATCTCAGCGACAAACAAATGTCAAAAACTTGTCAAAATGTAGGAAAATTAGAGGTATTTTTGACAGATTGAGACTGAGATCAGAATGTGAATGATCTTAAAATTAGACGAGAATTACCCCTCTGATCGCTCAATAGATTGACACAGTATAACACCGGATGTGACAAGGCATAAATACAGTATTCGACCTAATAAACGCTCACATCAATAACAGCCGCACGGTTCGATCGAAGCTACGCTTGCCGCGGTCGGTTTGTTGATGGGTGACCATTCATTACATACCAAGAACTTTCCATGCGATTGTCATTCGTAGATCTTCGACAGTCGTTACGAGTATTCAGAAGCCCAAAAGTCTAAAAACCAGTCCTTACCAAGGGATGTTGTGTTACCCAGTATGTTGGGTTGGGGACCTCAGACAGGCTGCCGCTCCATGTAAAATACTGGTATTCAGCTGCATCTAGTTAGAACGGAAGCCGACCTATACATAGTTGGGAAAAGGCTGGGTAGATTGATAACGCTACATCATAAATTGTTCCATTCATGAAGACCTCACAAGTCACATGTCACAAGACTGACGACGTCTTCACCATACAAAAATGTAAAAAAAACGGGTTGCACTCCGGGAGTGCCGGCAGAAGTGAAAACTTGAATAGGTATTAACGTTGTGCATTTTTGATATTTTGGAATGCGGTCTACTCTACCTCCGTCTAACGAATTTTCGATCAGGTCACGTGTCCTGACGCGAGTTTAACATTTTTTACCCATCACAAAAAAAGTGCACAACGCCGCTAAAGAAGTTTTCACTTCAAAAAGAATTAATACGCTGCAATTTACCAACATAGTAATTATGACAACATATTAATAAAAGGTTTAATTGACCGAATAAGTGCGGTGCGCACCCCTTTCGGAATTACCATATAAGTGTCATAAATTATAAATGTAGTTACCGCATGGGCTGGTTGTTCGAGTTTATTTATCGGGCGACTCCGTGGTTATCTAAATGGTGTGGTGTGGCAGGTGAAGCCGGTGAAGCGCGGTTTAAATTTTTGGTGGCTGGGTATATTTGAAGACATGGCTGTAACAGTGTTCCCTCGTGGAACAAAGTATGGTGAGAAAAAATGATTATGGGTTTATCCACAAATCCCCATTGAGAATCCCATTGAAGTCCCCTACCCCTTGTTACCCCTTGTTGTTGTTGTTTTTCATTAGATCGTTTAAACCACCGAGCCAGTTATTAAATTAAGAACCTAACTCTTATAGAAATGCAATTCTTTATACAAAACTGACAGCTTAGTTTGGTGCTAAGTTGTCATTTTAATATAAAGAACTTTGCCTAAATCGAAATAAAAATACTGGCTCAAGGTTTAGGCTAGAACTAAAGTTATTTTGTTTTTGTAATAAGAGGGACAGAACATAATGGTCTGTGTACTGCTTTTCTATGAAACATTGAACGCACATAAGAAAACGTTACATATATGACACTTATGAAAAGATTTACATGAAACTAAAGTTGTCAAAAATTATAAGGCCCGTTTTGACGTTTGAGAATTCGTTCTTGACACCTGTCAGTTTCATACAAACGAATACGTTTTTTTACGAATTTTATCTTTATTAACTACTAGAACTGTTAATGTCAAAATGGGCCTTTTTTTAAACTTTACAGCCAATTTTCCGTGGGACAATTGCTTCAGAAAAAGTTTAAGAACATAAATGGCATAGCATAATCAGCCTGTACTGTTCCCACAGCTGGGACACAGACTTCATCTCCGTGAGAGGCAGTAGGCCATAATCCATGGATGTCAAAAATGCCTTTTTGGTTCTTGGACATGCCTCACTATGTTTTCCTTCACCGTTTTGAGAGCAGGGGTGATGAAATTAAATACACAAAGTAATGTGCCTGCCTGGGTTCGAACTTACGATCTACAACTCGTAAGTCGGAGCTGATACCACTGGGCCACCGCGCCAAAAGTGAATAAATAATGTCGGATTCTTTTAAGTTTTCATTGCGGCAACCTTTGCAAGAGAGAGCTTTGTTTTAGTAAGCGAGATAGGTATCAACCTAGCTACTTAGAAACTACTTAACTACCTACTGCATAAGCATTTAGTCGTTAATGGTCCCACTTCTGGGACACAGGCCTCCTCTCCGTGTGAGGGAGTGGGCCATACAGCGCTGGGGGTCAACCAAACCCCGGCGGCCAAACCAAACACCGGCCCCAGTGCGGTTTGGTTGACCTAACTAAAGGCTAGTGGCTACTATCTAATTTGAAGTGTGCGTGATCAATCGATCAATGATTAGTTTGCCTAACAATAAAGTGAAAGTATTCCATGCGTGACTTATGTAAAAGCCTTATCTGTCGTAGTGTCATTTGTGTTCCAATATAATTTTTCCTAATTGGATCTAGATGATGTTTGGTACTCTAACGGTAGATAGGTAGCTTACTTTACGTTTATTATTTACGGCCCCGTTGGTGTCGTGGTCGCAAGCGCAACGGCTGTGCATGGGGTCGAGGGTTCGATTCCCAGGTCGGGCAATGTGTTATTGTTGTTTTCCATAAGGAATTTCTCAGTAGCAGACCTGAGTTTGGAAGTTGGTGGTGTGATACTCCCGTGCCTCGGAAAGCACGTAATGCCGTTGGTTCCTGCGCCTGATCTCACCCTGGTCGTGTCCATCGGACTATGAGAGTAAAGGAACAGAGAGTGCACACCTGTGTTTGTTCACACATTTGTGCAATATAATATCTCCTGCGTACCTGGCTAATCTTCGTTGAGATTGGCCACCGTGACTGAAATCGGTCAGGGGATTATTATGTTAATGTATACCCGAAGCCGAGCCGAGTCGAGTCGAGTCGACAATGGGTAACAGAATTTCTTTCAGTAGGTACCTAAATCAGTGTCTAGCCCTTTTCAAGCGTTTGATTGAGGTTGACCCAGGCTGGCATCCAAGTAGGTAGGTAGGTACTCGACTGATTAGGTAGGTACCTAGATAGGTTGGTTTGGTTACTTATACCTATAGGATTCCAAAAATGTGTTCGTAACGTAGGTAATAAATAAGTAAACGACCAAACTTATTACCAAAGTTAATGTAAATAACTTTAATCTAATAAGGCACGTGTCGTTCCCACTCTCGGTTAACAAAATAGCCGACTAATTTATGTCTCTAAAAAATTGGCTTCGAAACACGTAGCGTGGCGTGTAAGTTTGAACTAGCGTCTATCGTGGACCCCTGCCGAGCTCTTGGCATTAACAACTAATAGCTGTATGTTAATCGACAGGCGATCATTGTCGGCAATCACTTCAGAAAATAAAAAACTAGAGCGTCATACGATATCTCGAAAGATAAAATTCGTAATCCGTTCCACGTATTGAATATCGATGGATAGACATAACACGATTGTTACTTGTTTTTTTTTGTGTGTCTGTTTTGTAATAAAAATCATCAATATAGGTAGGCTAACCAGCTAAGTAACTGATGACTGCTTATGAATGCCACAGAAAGCTTTACTTTTATAATATTTTATATCATACTTAATTAATTATTATATTATTAATAACATCATAATTAATTTTAAAATATTCTTTATCAAAAAAAAACAAAACAAAAACGAATATTGTTCTGTGATTCGTTTTACGACATCTGTTGGCGAGTAGAAATACTATTTGGTAAGACGTTTCAATCTTTCATGAAGCTAGTTTAGCGGTCCAGCACTAGATGGCGGTAATAATAGTACTACAAAATCCACTCCACTTATGATTGATATAATAATTAGTAGAAGTATTTTTTAAAGAAGCAATATGAATAATAATGCAATAATTTAATTAAAAATATTTTACATAACTCAGGTACTTAATTTTAAAAGAAAGGCTAGTAACCCCGATAAAACGTCAGCCATTTGTCAAGTTGACAATTATTCTTCAATGTCAAAGTCAAATCGGTGATGGTAAATAACCTGTTTACAGTTTAATTTTATATTTTTATCAGTGTATTATCCGTTTATATTTAGTATTTAAGGCAAATAGAACAAGAAAATGAAGTACAAGACACGATTTACTGCTACATAAGTTCAATTTTATTAATACATGTCCGTTCAGTTTTACTTTGAAATAGGTCACTGTGAAAGAGTGCAGATTTTCTGGTAAACAATGAACATAACTAGATTGCACATGACAAAGCAACTTTTAAACTACGCAAGACTTATAAATAATGTGCAACGTATACAAGGAATGGCTCCAAACACTGGTTACTACTCTACCCTTACTGTTGATGCATTTACCAATGAGATATTTGAAAGACACAGAACATCAAGGAATCAGAGAAATGAGCTTCCAGAGTCAAGTATACAGCATTGTAACTACACAAGCGATACGAATAACGTATCCACAATGAGCAGTATATCCTTGGAAGAAACATTTGCAGAACTACTTACAAAAAACAAACACAAGAAGATTGAAGAACTAGTCAAACAGTGTGAAAACTGTAAGAAATTTCTAACTTACGCTACAATAAAGAGACTATTTAGACATTACAGCATGAATGGAAGGCCAGAGATGGTGGCAGTAATACAGAATTATTGTCTAAAAGTTGATCCAAACTCTTACAAGAGGAATGGAGAGTTCCTACATTACCTCGCGAAAGCTGAATGTATTAGGGGTAATTCTGAAAAAGGATTGTCAATACTTAGGAGTTGTTATAAGAGATATGAGAGCCTAAGGAGTTTTTATAGGATAATATTTAGAGAATTAATACAAGATTCAGTATTAAATAGATCAGAGGCATCGTTAGTTATTTTTAGGAAGTATGTAATGGAGTTTAGTGAAGAGTGGGCGGACCACTACCCCATGGTTTGCTTCTGGCACATTTGCTGGGCAAGCACTTGGTTTTCAGACCAGATGTTGGGCAATGAGCTTCTTGAACAGTCTGAAGTTCTTCTGGGAATTGTAGGAGAAAAGTAAGTATTTACACCAACCATTTTGTAAAATTGGAAAACATTGTAAGAATTTAATATTTGGATAGCTTGTAAGCCAAGTGATCCAACAAACATTTTGCCCAAAATTTTTTTTATGTACATTTTGGCATTTATAATGGTTTCATAAAAGCCAAAATGCATATAACAAAATTTTGGGCAAATTGTTATTTGGATCACTTGGCTTTCCAAGCTATCCATTTATTAATTTTGTCAATAGACAAAAAAAAAGTGTTAGTTCACTTGGAAGTATTTATTATATTATACATTTGCTCAGACTATTTTTATATCAAAGTATTTAAAGGAGAGTTGTTCAACTTATATTTTTGTGTAGACTGGAATCAAATATGAAAAGTACTAAAACATACAAATTGCTGTTTTCCAGAGCTACCGCATTCAGCATAATGGTGTTAAAGGACTTCAATGAAGATGCAGTGGTCAGACTGCTGCAGACATTACTCAAGTATGACATGATGATGGAGTATGTGGCAGTTCTACAAGTATTGTTCAATTATAAATGTAAGTTATGGTGGTCATACTTGCAATGCCATTAGGCAAACGGAGTGCACACTGCTTGCTCTTGGCTAACAAGAATTAAGATTTAAAGGTGGATGGATTATGATATAAGAATAACCAAAAAATGCCTTATTTAATTGGCTAATCCCTAAAGTATTGTTATAATACGCGCGAAACTCCGTTACCACCACTGCGCCACCGCGCGTTCTGTGAAGCCTTTTGCGACGGCAATGTCACCCACGTTGCCGTCGCCCAACGGCGTTACCCAACTTTCACGGCCCCCTGAGGGCGACAACAGTACTCAAAATATATCCATCTTGCCCATGTATTCCAAAAGAAATGAACAATCTTTTAAGTAATCAGTACAACACAAATACTATTACTGCTTTACACTTGGCCAACTTTATATTTGCGCTTAAATACATCGAGTACTATAAATCGATACTTATAACGCCTGCAGAGTTTCGCTAGCTAATTAAATTTTACTCTGTATATCTTAAAACTACAATACAATTTAAAACAAACTATACAAGGCTATACGAGTGAGGAGTAAAGTTTTGAGTATGTATATGGATGGCTATAAGAGAAGGGGAAGACCAAAGAAATAATGGATGGTCTGTGTGAAAGAGCTCGAAAGGTGACGACTACTGAGATGACGACTAATAGAGAAGTATGGAAAAAAAGGACATGTTGCGCCGACCCCAAATAAATTGAGAATTAGGGAAGGAGTATGCTGATCTGTAGGCCATACAAATATTCGGAACATTTGCCTGCTTTAACAGTACAACTCAAAACTCCATAGTTACCTATCTATACGTACTAATAATGAAGCTGAAGTTTGTTTGTTTTTTTTAAATGCGCTTATCTCTAGAACTGATCGATGAACGGATGCATTCTGGAGAGTGTGCGCGGGAATTACATGATTTAATTCCGCCATCACCGTTCCATCATCGGACAACCCGTCGTACGGCGAGTGTCCACCCTTACGTTGTTGACACCGCCGCGATCTGGACGAAGCGTTTTGCCTCGTCGTTTATACCGTGTATATCGAAGGACTGGAACAATTTGCCTGCAGGGGTCTTCCCGTCCGATTATAATTTGGGTGTTTTCAAGGCTAGAGTGAATAGGCTCATAATAAATTAGTGCGCTTACCATCAACGATTGCATCTCTGCTTTCCATTAGGCGGGATCGCAGTCAAGCACTAGTTATATCATTAAAAAAAAAAAACTACCGATCGGATTTGGAAAATTCTTTTTCAGCGACACCAGGTGATGCGATACGACGGGGTGGGACGGAGGAACAAGAAAGTTCACGCGGACGAACTCGTGTGCTAATACGTGATAAAAATTAGACATACATAATTAAATATAATGTTAATTTCCTATGACTAGCCAAGGACCACCCATCTTCAAGCTATTTACGTCAGCCTTATACGATAGCACATTTGAAAATGGGTCACTTTCCTACAAACAATCTAAGCAGTAGTCTTCACTGACAATAGCACTATCAGTTTGCTCTAGTTTATGTTAGGTCTGTGATCCCGGCGTTCTATAATGATGTAACTTGTAATAAATCTGGTACAATTTAGGGCTTGTTAGTTATTGTCCTAGCGGCTATTATCTTATTGATATTGTTTGCCAATGTTATGTGCGGTTGTATTGGGGTACACATATGATTATTATAGTTTAGAAGATTTTTTATTTATAAATTTGGGCCGCCTCGGCAAAGGTGGTGCGACGATGTGGTAACATTAGCAGAGCCAACACGGCCAGCGAACGCACAAGACAGGGATCCGCTTGCCTTGCTTACAATGGAAGGCCTTTGCCCAACTCTGGGACACATTGTAGGCTAACAAAAAAAAGTGATCTCGATCTAGATCTATGAGTAGGATATCGAGCAGTTTATTATGTTATTATGATGTAAATATGTTATGTTGACTTGAACACTGGTGGCGGCGCGTGTGTTGGATCATTCGGTTCCCTAAAAATATGGTTGAGTTGGATGGCTCTTAACCGCCTGGGCTTATTTTTAATCTTATATTTTGAATTGCTTCCTTAATTTTTTTTTTTACATTTTTCTCACATATAGAAGCAACAAGAATAATGTACAGTCAACAGCAAAAGTAGATGATCAAAATCAGAAATTCAATACTAATGAACGGAGTTCGCGTCAGAACTTGGTGGCGTCGAAGTTATTCAAAAGTATGTGATTGTAAATTATACCAAACATTTACTACTAGTACAGCTGCCATAAAGCTGCGAACTCCGTTCATTAGTATTGAATTTCTGATTTTAATCATCTACTTTTGCTGTTGACTGTACCCAGGATTTTATAATATCTGTCTTTAAAAGAGTGTCCTTGAAGTTACTCGCCCGTTCTTATCCATAGAGAACGTTTTGGAATGGGCAACTAGCTTAAATTTTCTGACTAACTGCCCGACCCCTGTGTAGGTACAGCAGAATGTTGGGGTAATACCCCTATGCCTTACGCCAGCCGCACCCTGCGCCTTATGCCTTTAATAATAATAATATCCCTGGACATTTCACACAGCGCCATCTAGTCCCAAGCTAAGCAACCTAATGCTTGTGTTATGGTAACAAGATGGCTGAAAAACTACTTATATACATTTTTTTTTTATACGCACATATTATAGATAGAAAAACACCCAGACTCGGAACAAATACATGTAGGTCATACAAATATTTGTTCCGTGCGGGAATCGAACCCGCGACACGCAGCGCAGCAGTTAATCGCTTAACCACTGCGCCAACCGTGCCGTCAAAAAATTTAAATCAGTACTGAAGTACTGGTGTATGTACATGGGATGACTAAAAGACTACATCCAAACTAATATTATAAATGCGAAAGTAACTCTGTCTGTCTGTCTGTCTGTCTGTCTGTCTTTGCTTCACGCCTAAACTACTGAACCGATTTGTGTGAAATTTGGTACAGACATAGTTTGGAACTTGAGAATGGACATAGGATAGTTTTTATTACAAAAAATAAAAAATAAAATTTATTCCGGACATACAGCGCCATCTATTGGTCAAGAGTCGGTGTCATCTATTGGTGAAGTCACTATTCCACGCGAACGAAGTCGCGGGCAAAAGCTAGTAATGAATAATGAAACATAGGTTATAGGTTCATATAAGATTATCAATTGTATCGCTTTGTATACCTACTGTTAATTGTTTGCGTACTTAATCATCTGCCCTCGTGAACTTAGAACATTACTTGATCTGTTTGTTGACCCTATCATACCTAGAATACGTACATGTTAGATCCCATTTAGCGAAATACAGTACTCGGCCGTAAATGTAACATCAAGTTTTGCCCAGTGGGGTAATTGCGTAACACACTCACAGTAGTAATGGCTTTCATTTTGACAGTTCAACAACATTCATTGCGTTATTTACATTGTTGAGCAGATTTTTTTTTCGAACATATGAAGCAAGGGATTAGCAATTTGCTTCAAAATGATTCAGATTCAGATTAATCGTGTGTTACGCAATTAGGATGCAGGTTCGCACGGGCGATTTTATTACGCGACGATGTTTTTTCGCGCTTTGGATTTCCAGCTCTCTGTATTTTGGACTTTCAAGTCTTGGCGCCAAAACAGAGCGTTAAAATTTTAGTGCGCGAAAAAATATCGTCCTTGTGTACCTGTCGATCTATTCTGTAAAGATACCACCGTGAAAACTTAGGTGAAGTGAGCTGACAATAGTGTCAATCCCTAGTATCAGCCGATCGATTCTGAAAAAATCTCGCCGTGAAGAGTTGGGCGAAGTGAGCTTAGAGTGAGCTGACAATAGTGTCAATCCCTACTATCAGGTGGAATGACAGCTCACTTCAAGCTCACTTCACCTAAATTTTCACGGTGGGATTTTTACAGAATAGACTGGCTGGGCTTAGAAAGAGACTGTCACACAGGTCTAAGGTATCGGTATAGGTAGGTAGGTAAGGTATAAGGTATAGGTCTGTCACGGGCATAAGTGACAGAGATGATGGTAGGGTTGTGGAATTCCTGTAGATATGAAGGGTCGTTAGGCCGACGGCCTTAGAATACTTAGGAAAATAGTTTTGATAACATCTCTAATAGCTTTTGGGTGAATAGCTTTCACGCAAATGGATGTGTCTCTATGAAGTTAATTGAATGGGCTTGATGGGTGCGAATGTTAAACATCTAGTAGGTACAATCCTCTAAATTAGGTTTAGGATAAAAAACCGGTGAAGAAAAACATCGTGGGAAAACCGGCATGTCCTAGAATCAAAAATTCGAAGACATGTGACATCAATCAACTCGCACTAGGCTCGCCTGATAGATTACAGCCCACTCCACACTCAAAGAGGTGTGTTATGTTCCCACTGCTGTGTCCCAGCTGTGGGAACATTTCAGGCAGATTATAGTATGGTATGGTAGGTTAATAAAAAAACCTTTGACCAATGCATTACACACTTATAGTAGCTATCACGCTGTGGAAGTGGCAAAGTTTTGGGAAAAGAGCATTTAAAATACAGTCGTGCCAGCGACATGAAGAAGAAGTAGCTATCGTGGCCCTTCCCTCCCTGTGATTCAGGAGCCTGCCGGTCGATTCTGTAAAAATCTCACCGTGAAAACTCAAGTGAAGTGAGCTTGATGTGAGTTGTCACTAGTGTCAATCCCTAGCATTATTAGGAATGACAGCTCACTTCACCTAAGTTTTCACGGTGAGATGGTTACAGAATCGCACTGTTGGTCTTCTTAACTCGAAATCTCGTCCTTACTTGTGTATTCCCAATTTCAAGGCAGTTGCAGTTCGTAGCTGCACGTCTCCGACGCAACAGGTGGCTTGTACGCCTTGTATCCACTTCATTTACACGATTTGTCGCTCTGCACTAAGTTTACACACTTGTGCAGTGCGTGATACTGTGTTTACGTTACAAATTGCATGTGTTTGATCGTGCGATATGCTTCAATGTGATGCAACTGACACCATCTTGATACGTAGGTCCTGACACCGAGCTGGGTTTTCTTTCTAATATGGATTAGATAAAACTGAAGTGAAAAACTGAAATAACTGGTCACCCTTATAGCTACAGGTATTTTTCCATAAGATTGTGCCCTGCCAAAAATCTCACAACGCACCTAAACGAGGTGCCTCAGTGCTCAGGTCCACTTGTCTACATTCAACATCTGTAAGATATTATTCAAGACTGCTATTCAAGACAATTAAATAAATATCAATGTCAAATTTAAAACCACAGCTAAAAATCGATATTTTCGCATAGTGATAGCGTTGTACCAGACGTACCTATGTTAGCACTAGGTATCTAAACCTATAAATAAAACAAGTAATTACATTGACCTAACGTTATCCAAGTTCTTACAAATGACACTTGTAATATGTAATGATAAAAATACTACAACTACCTACATTTTTTTTTACAGTACGGAACCGAGATATTCGGGGATGTTCAGAGATTATAAGAAACTGTGAGGCTCTCGGTGTGAACCTACCCTCTGACCAGCAAGGGAGGTACATCAAGATGTTAATTGACGACAAAAGACAATGGCCCAGGGCAGAAACCAGGAAGACAACGTCGAAAGACTTCAAACTTAAGTTTTAGTATTTTTGTACATTTTGTTTTGTATCGTGTTTTTAGTAGATTGTAAATAATAAATTATGTTTAAGTAGTATAACGTTGATTTTTTTTATCTTTACATTTTTATAGCATAGCATATTCAGACTATAATGTTCCCACTACTGGGACACAGGCGTCTTCTCGATGAGAGAGAGGGGGCCATGGTGATGAAATAATTTACACAAAGTAAAACGCTTGTCTGGGTTCGAACCCACAAACTCAACCGACTTCAATTTCTTAGTTTTCGGTCAGTGGGTCATCTTAGGGGCGGAGCTTCGTGGAACAACCTGGATGATGGCACTTAGCAAACTATTAAAAAAAACAACGGACTAATTGACATAGGTACCCAACACTGATGTTATTTAGATAAAGTTATAACATTGAGTCATAAAGAGAATGACGTGACCTAAACTGAGCTAAGTTATAGGTACCTGACGCCAAGTCATGCTACCCGTAACTGTCAAATTTTCCCAATCAACCTTGAACCTTAATTGTTTAGAGATAAAGTTTAAAATCTATTAAAGAAATTTGACAGATTGTAGTAGTTTGTACTGGCGTCTGTAGGTACCTACACGGTGTAAATACACCCATCACGACGCCGTCATCTACCCATTCTGCACATAAAACTAAGTAACTGCGAAAATAATTGCTGAGATGACTTTTTTGGTGTCACTTCGCTGTTTATGATAGTGCAATGTTATGCACGCAAAACATTGTGGTAATGGTTGCATGCAACGGTACAGGGATCGGGGGAGTACCTATTTAAAGTTAACACTTTCGACTGCACCAACTTTTAATAGAGCTCATACGCCATGCCGCCATACATATTGCAAGTGGACCCTCCAGGATGGTCACCGGCATTACGTTTAAATGATAATGCAAATCCCGAGCGTGCGTCATTTGTTATACCTTGACAAGGTTCAAATTACAATAAACGACGCGCATTCGTGAAATGCATCAAATAATAAATTAACCTGCTTGTCAAATGAATGCCAATCGAGTGTCAATAACACAAATGCTAATCACATGTCAAATGTTGATAATAACCCAAATTAATGGTATTTGTTGTTATAATAACCTAATTATGTCCTTTATTTAAATGTTACTATCTAATCCACATAATTAGTAGGTAGATAGGCAAGTCTTTGCGTGCACCAGAACTCTTGAAGTTAAGCTTGCAAATATTTTTATATTTTTTTAATAGTATTTTTAAGTTACATTCATATGGTATTGTATGTGTTTATATGGGCCTTGATGCCTGAAATAAATGGATAAATAAATAACATAAATATTTGACTGCAAGGACTTCGATTAAGGTCTAATCTTAATAATGATGATAATTAGGTAGGTGGTACCTACTTACCTGCTTCGATGATTGAAGATGAATAGGAAGTGATCCTACTTACCACTTGTGAAGGTAACAATTCCATACGAACATTAATTATGTCACAGTCTGCGCACTTCTTTTTATATCAACGATTACAGAACATAAATAGGTAGATTTATATAAATTTTACAAAGGGAGACACAATGGGCGGTCTTATCGCTAAGACGCGGACGCGATCTAAACAACCTTTGGACATAATTTCCTGGTAGGTACAGACGCCAGCACATCAAGCTACCCGAAAATGTCAAATTTTCCCAATCAACATTGAACCTAATACGTTAGCGATAAAGTTGAAAATCGATTAAAGAAATTTGACAGATTGTAGTAGCTTGATGTGCTGGCGTCTGTACCTAGTAGGTACTTATTCCCTATCTACGAAATACATGTAAAATCAATTTTGAAAACAGGATGGCCAATAATCGTTATGACAGCCCAATTACGATATAACCTCAAATGGTAGCTGGATTCCTGGTTGCAGGCGTTACAAGAGAAAGAAGCACCCTGCTTTTGATCTAAATTCTTAGTTAGGTACCTGCTTTTTTCTTTTTTTTTTTAAGAAGAGATGGCGCTCTTCTCTTCTTCTTTTGTAAGATTCGGGGAGATGCAACGAATAGGGAACAGAAAGCCATTTCCCTCCCCTAACCGCTGATCGAACTTATTAAAAGTTTTCGCTCGGCTTCAAAATCTTGGTGTTACTACATTCTTGGCAGTTCAGCTCGGTTATAACTATAAAAGCCAAATCTGCATTTTTCCAATTGGAAACATGACATTGCCCGCATTACCCACATCTAGTGTAGGGTTTTTAAAGATTTTAATAATTTGTTTTTTATGTTAATTCGCTTGTTTGAGAAATGGCAACACTCTACAACCGTCAATCTGGTAGGGGAAGGTTTAGTCTATAAATAAGGGCACTTGGCCGAGAGAGGTCTCTTTTGGTGGAAAGTAACTGTGGTGACTGTAACTGTGAGCAAGTGAAGAGAAAATAAAGTATCAGTATTTACATTTAGTGAGTTTTATTACACTTCAGAAGTGGGATACGAAAGTTTCACAATGGAAAGAGATAACGGCTACGCCCGGTCGTTGGATGCTTCTCCTCGTGGTCGCAAAGAGAGCCGACGGCGCCTGCTCACTCCAATGAGGTGCTCGTCGCATCATCGACGTGATATTTCCGGTGCACGCTGTGGTGGCACTCGAAGTCGCAGCAAGTCACGGAGACAAAGTTTTCGTGAGAAAGAGCTGGAGGTTGAGCAAGAACGAGAGCGGCTACGTGTACTTGAACAGGAACTACGCCGGGAACGTGAGAAGATAACAGAGGCGCATGGGAATCCATCTGCTAGAAGTCACGATAGGGGTATGAGCCGTCATCACTCCAAGAGCCGGCAGCACAGCTGCAGCCCGAGCCGGTCACGTCAACGTGAGCATCACGCTACGCGAGCCAAGCGGAGACGAGGTTCACGTGAGCAGAGCAACGATAGTCTACGTGGCGGCGGCGCATCACGAGATAAAAGGTCACGTACCCCTTCTTTTACTGTTAAAGATGTTATGGACTTGGTGCATTCTATTAAACATGGTTTTACATCTCAGCCGTCTACAAGTGCATCAATTTCCAAGAATATTGATCATAAAAACATTCTCCCTAATTTTGACCCTTCCGCGAAAAACCAGCGTGTTGATATTTGGCTACGTAAAGTAAATGAATGCGCTACCGTATACGGCTGGGATGATAAAACAACGATACATTTTGCAATGCAAAAACTGCAGGGTTTGGCCAAAGTTTGGTACGAGGGTCTGAACACGATTTTGCATACTTGGGAAGAATGGCAAGGGAAGTTAACGAGTGCTTTTCCTTGCGAGCAAAACTATGGCCAAATCCTGGAAGATATGCTTAAGAGAAAAAGTAAGTTTGGCGAACCAATTGAAATATATTATTATGAAAAACTTGCGTTGTTAACTCAGTGTGAAATTATGGGTAAACACGCAGTAGATTGTATTATCCACGGTATATCTGATAGGACTATGAAATCCAGTGCTTTGGCACTTTGTTGTTCTCAGCCTGATCAGCTTCTCCAATTCCTAATGAGCAACAAAGAAAGCCAACCTTCAGATCGTAGTTTTAGTAAAAACAACTCTAACCAATCTAATTCTAAAACAAATCTAAATAAATCTCATCAGTCTCAGGGTCCTTTGTTCTGCTATAATTGTAAGGAGCGAGGTCACCCTTACTTACAATGTCCAAAGCCACTGATCAAATGCAATAAATGCAACAAAATCGGTCACAAGGTCGATAATTGCTCGCAAGATCCTAAATCCGATAATATAATAAATAAACCTGGGGCACCATCTAAAACAATGTGTATTTCAAGCTCTAGTCCCAACTCAAAATTCATAAAGCTGGTCACAGTGAATGGTAGAACTGTAGATGCATTTATTGATTTCGGTAGCGAAGTGACGTTGGTTAAGGAGTCAATAATTTCAAGCTTAAATCTAGTGCATGATCAGGTCCCGTCGGTTATGAAAGGATTTGGGAATGAGGTGGTTCGATCGTTAGGTAATATGTTGCTAGATATAGTAGTAGACGGGGTTGATGCGAGGGTAGCTTGCAGAGTTGTCGAAGATAATCTATTAGATAAACCTATATTAATAGGGCAATCATACACGGAGCAACCACATATTCTTGTGTTCAAAAATTCCCAGTGTTTGCAATTTCATAAGTTGCACACTAAAATCCCATTGGTTTATCCCGATGCTAATAACCTTCAACTTGCTGAAGTAAGAATCGCTGCTGATGTCGAGCTTCATGGACCTGCATCCATAAAGGCTCGCGTAGGTTCCGAATTTAGTGGCTGTTTAATGCTGAGCAACAACATCGTGGGTAGTCCAAATCAAGAGGTTGTTGTTTATGGTGGGGTTTACCAAGTCCAGCGCGGGAATTTAGACATTCTTGTTTATCCATTTTCTATCCCCTGTAGATTACGAAAGGAATTTGTTGCTAGTAGAGGAGAAAAAGTAGATTTTGTCCAGAGGATAGTAATACAATCCCCAGGAATTGCAGAGTCTACAGGTATTCAAGATAGTAACAGTGAACATGACATTCAAGAAAAAGACGTTCGCATAGGTGATTCTGTATCAAAGGACGATAGGCAAAAGCTTATGACCATACTCAAACAATATAAACATTGTTTCGCCTCAAATTTGAAAAGTTTGGGTTGTACAGATGTTACGCAGATGACAATTGAGTTAAATAGTCAACGTCCTATTGTCTATCGCCCTTACAGGTTGTCACATCATGAACGGGAGAGAGTGCAGTCCATGGTAGGTGAAATGTTGGACGCGGGGATCGTTAGAGAATCGGTATCGGAGTATGCAAGTCCTATCATATTAGTTCGTAAGAAAGATGGTAGTTTTCGAATGTGCATTGATTATAGAATGTTGAACTCTGTAACAGTAAAGGAAAGAAACCCGATGCCAATTATAGACGATGAAATCGCAAGGTTGTCTGGGCAAGCGTGTTTCATAACGCTTGATTTGGCATCTGGGTATTATCAGGTGCCAATTTCGGAACCATGCAAACATCTAACTGCGTTTGTCACTCCAGATGGATTATACGAATTCAACCGTATGCCATTTGGTTTGGCAAACGCACCAGCAATTTTTCAGAGAATGATTAATAAGGTCTTAGGGTCAGCTCGATTCACCCATGCCACAGCGTACATGGATGACGTGCTTGTTTTTGGTAAAAATGCAGCTGAATGTCTTGACAGGCTCGAACAAATTTTGAAATTGTTGGAAGATGCAAATCTTACGTTAAATTTGTCGAAATGTAATTTTTTGTATAATAATATTGATTATCTTGGGTATGAGATTAGCTCATCAGGAATTCGGCCAGGTGAAAAGAAAATTCAGTCAGTTATGAATTTTCCACGGCCAATTAACATTCATGGTGTTAGGCAATTTCTTGGACTTGCTAGTTATTTTCGAAAATGTATCAAAAATTTTGCTCAATTAGCGTCGCCAATGATGCAATTATTAAAAAAAGACTCCACGTGGAAGTGGGGCCAAGAACAAGAAAATGCATTCCAGCTGCTTAAATCAAAATTAATAGACAGACCAGTTTTAGCCATTTACGATCGCGACGCGGAGACTGAATTGCATACCGACGCCAGCAAGGATGGCGTTGGAGGCATACTCTTGCAACGGTGTAAGGACAGTGGTTCTCTTCAGCCAATTGCTTATTGTAGTAGGCGAACGTCACCAGAGGAAAAATATTATCATTCCTACGAATTAGAAACGCTGGCTGTTATTCGTTCATTAGAGAAATTTCGGGTCTATTTATTGGGTAAGGAGTTCAAAATAGTCACCGATTGTAGCGCTCTTCGTTCCACTTTCATGAAACGTGATCTCATACCTAGAATAGCGCGCTGGTGGCTTTTGCTGCAAGAATTTAATTGTTCAATTGAGTATCGACCAGGCACTAAAATGTCCCATGTAGACGCATTATCTCGCAATCCTATTTCGAATGATTCTATGGCTGATTCCTCTAGTCTGTGTGCTCATGTTATGGTGATTAGTAGCGAAGACTGGTTACATACCCTTCAGCTGGGGGACTCTGAATTGGAACGTATTAAAAAGGTTCTAGAAAAGGATTTGGATCCCAAGAATCTCCAATATATCAAAGACAATTACGTTATTCGAGATAATAAGTTGTATAGGTATGTTAACGGCAATAAGGATAATGTTCGCTGGGCAGTCCCAAAGGGGGCGAGGTGGCAAATATGCAGGATGAATCACGATGATATTGGTCATCTAGGATTAGAAAAAACTTTGGAAAGGATTAAAAGTAATTATTGGTTTCCAAAAATGTCACGGTTTATCAAAAAGTATGTGTCCTCCTGCATTGATTGTGCGTACGCTAAGAAGTCCACGAGCAAAAACAAAGGTTTATTACATCCAATCGAAAAAGTAGAGTCGCCGTTTCACACCCTGCATATTGACCACCTGGGCCCCTTTGTCAGATCCAAGCGAGGATACTCTTACGTTCTAGTAGTTGTAGACTCGTTCACTAAGTTTGTGTTTATAAAGCCAGTTCGGAACACTAATACACAAAATGTGCTTCGTGCCCTGAATGACATATTCTATACATTTAGAACGCCTGACCGTTTGATCAGTGATCGTGGCAGTTGCTTTACCTCTAACTTATTTAAAAGATACTGTTATGATAAAGGCATTAAACACATCTTGAATGCTGTTGCGAGTCCCAAATCAAACGGCCAGGTAGAGCGATATAACCGGACAATCCTAAATTCATTGAAAGCGTTAAACCTGAGACATGATGAGAAGGATTGGGACAGCCAGTTAGGGAAAATACAATGGGGGCTGAATAACACTGTCCAAAAGACAACCGCTAGGAGACCATCTGAAGTCATGTTTGGTACGTTCATGAACAGTGAAATCAATCCTAATTTAAATGAGATAGCAGATGTGACTAGGGAAAATATAGATGTGACCACTATCCGAAGTCAAGTCAAACAAAGAATAGACACTGAACAAGCTAAGCAGAAGCTACGTTACGATCAGAACAGACACCCTGCTAAGGAATACAATAAGGGCGATTTAGTCAAAATTACGAAAGTAACTTTTAATAATGATGGGAAGAGTAAGAAACTTCTCCCATCTTACATAGGACCATACCGGGTCACTGAAGTTCTAGGCCAAGATAGATATAAGATAGCGGCTATTCCCGGTTTCAGTAATAGTACAAATAAACGCACTACCACTGTAGCAGCTGATCGAATGCTGCCGTGGGTACATGTTGCTGCGTTACAACTAAATAAATCGGATTCTAGCGAATCTAGTGATGAGAGCGAACATAGTGACGCATAGTGGTCATCAATGTAGGATTCTACAGGACAATTATTACAGAATGTTTTATTATTGTTTCAGACCGAACGTGAGAATTGATTGGTTCACGTCCTCGGTTATTACACAATTGAAGACCTGACGTGAGAATTGATTGGTTCACGTCAACAGTTAGAACACAAGTGGATACCGAGCGTGAGAATTGATTGGTTCACGTCATCGGTTATTGGAGGCAAGAATTGATTGGTTTGCCTAGGTTTTGGTGTTTCTGATCAGGTGTGAGAATTGATTGGTTCACAACCTGATAGAGTACGCAAGTTCAGTAGCGAGAATTGATTGGTTCGCACAAGCATAAGCATAAATTTTAAAGTTCTGAATGATTGATAAATAGTTCCTAATTCGAGATAGTCCTAAGATCTAAGTATTTTGGCGAGAATTGATTGGTTCGCCAAAATTGTTGAAAAATTGTTGTTTTTTGTGAAAATGAATATAATATAATTATAAATTGTATTCAATTATGGTAGTACTAAGGATTTCATAAACGAACTAGTTGAATTAATTAATGTTTGTAGTTTAATTAATAATAATTGTTGTAACAATATAAATACCTATGTACTTAGTTTTTAAGTTATTATGATTTTTTTTTTATTTTATTTTGTTTGTTGTGAATTTGTAACCATTAAGTGTTCTAAGGATTTAGTTTAATTACTGTAACTAAAAATGTTTACTACTTTAAATCTTTAGAACAAACAATATTAAGTTCAAAATCAGTTGAATGTATAATCTTTTTTTATTTTATTTTATCAAGAGTCCTCTCAGCCAAGAGTGTAGGGTATTTTAGTTACCACCTGGGGCGTGTATGAGGGCATACACGTCGTCAGGACGGTCGAGTGTAGGGTTTTTAAAGATTTTAATAATTTGTTTTTTATGTTAATTCGCTTGTTTGAGAAATGGCAACACTCTACAACCGTCAATCTGGTAGGGGAAGGTTTAGTCTATAAATAAGGGCACTTGGCCGAGAGAGGTCTCTTTTGGTGGAAAGTAACTGTGGTGACTGTAACTGTGAGCAAGTGAAGAGAAAATAAAGTATCAGTATTTACATTTAGTGAGTTTTATTACACTAGTGTTGGCCGCAGTAGTTAGACTACCGACATAGTGACAAGGGTTACGATCAGACAAAACCCCAAAGGCAATGAACTGACGACTATAGAGTCTTGGGTTATCTACAATAAGCCATTATAATTATAAACAATGATAAATTGTTACTCGAAGTAGTTAGGTACTAATGGAATAAATACCTACATATTTTATAGTACCTAGGCAACTACTGATACGGCTCATTTCCGTATTAACTTTGAACTTTGTTTTGTTTTAATAAGATTTAGGAAGGTGGGACTTAACTTGAAGACCAAAGAAACAATGGATGGACTCTGTGAATGATGATATTATGGCTTTAAAAGGGATAACTTAACTACCTAACGAGATGACGACTAATCGAAAAGTACCGATGGAAGAAAAAGACAAGTTGGCGTCGACCCCAAATAAATTGGGATACCTAATCGCAGGAGCTGGAGAATGATGATGATGAGGTGGGTACTTTTTTTACTAGCCATTGTCCCACTGTTGGGCAGAGTAAGGAGGCCCCTATCCAGAGTGCCATGAAGAAATCTTTATTAAACGCGTCCAGTTCATCTAGGGATCTCCGATCGCGGTCTCTTACTTAAACGTGCTTCTTAGCTTGTCGATGCCAATCTTGATTGAGTCGGACCAGCTCAATGCCGACTGTTAAAAATACAGTGTGCGAAAAATCGCACTTGCGTAGGTTCTATCGCCAAATCTGTATCTGACCATTTTGAAAACAAAATCCCGTGCACATGATGACCACAGCTGCGTCCGTGAGTACCTAAAACAAAAGAGGATCCTTTTTAGGTCGACTAATAATATGCGCTGCCATCAGGAATACTTAGTCCTTACGGCGCGGTGGTCAGATATAGATTTTGGCGATAGTACTTGGGGTATAACTATGTATATGCCCATCGTCGCTAAATTGTTTTCACAGCAGGAAGGTGGATTTGATAAACATACGTAAAACAAACGTAAACCTACACCATACCTATCGCATTTAAAGTTTTCAGCTGTCACAACAACGAATATTCTTTGTTATATACTTACACCATAAAAGAAGAAAGAAAGAAGAAAAATTTCTGATTTAATATTTTTATCTAAAATTGCAAACGGATCCAACGAAATCCCTGCTGAGCTGCTGAGCAAAATTGGGCTGCGCGTATGTTCTTCGTTTTTGCGTAAACCTCGTTTCTTGCACATACCAACAACAAGAACAACTTACAGACAAAACTCCTATATGATTAGAGCGAGCCGTAGGTATGTATAATGAAACCTGCCAGGAAGTTGACATATTCTCTTTAATACTAGTGTGCCCAAAATAAAGAAGACTCTTTGCAATCACTTCTTCGACAAGCTATCATATATAGCCCTTGCATTATATAGGAATATGAAGTATGCGAAAGTATCACTGTCTGCTACCTAGTACATCGTTAGTTGTTATTCTATGTGTGAAAACTTGTAATTGGACATCATCATGTTATAAACTCAGTGACTATTGTGACTGATTAGCTGTAAGTTATCCAAAACTATAAAATAAAATAAATATTACAGAATATAAATGTAGAAATTTTCCAGGGCCGACACAATGGACGATCTTATCGCTAAAAGCGATGTTTTAAAGACAACCTTTAGATGGATTTAGAGAGAAATGAGAGACCATACTGCAGGTAGTCTGTGGTGTACCATTTACATATATATATATATACACAAACTATATGTATACTTATCTATATACACATTAAGTATCACTTTTCTGTCCTTGGTCTAGTAGATCGCGTAATTGCTTTACCAACTCAAGGTTACCTAAATGACACTTGCACGCCATAAAACGACCATTCCATAAAAGTTTATTCTGTAAAAATCTCACAGTGAAAACATGGTGAAGTGAATTGTCATTGTACCTATACCCGAATCGCATTAGCATGACAATAGCGATCATTGTCCTTTCCCTCATATCTCGCCGTACATACATACATACATAGTTTATTGTTGGGGTTCCCCCCCCCAACAATAAACTATGTATGTTTTTTTATTATTGGAACATGTTGATATTGATTTACTTAGGATATTACTGGACTTTATTTTTGTTTTAGTGATAAAGAATGCCAGCAAATGCAGGTGGGCCAATGACCTATATTACCACGCTTTAGCGATTCGGGTATACCTACCTGATGCTGGAATGGACACTACTCACTGCTCACTTCACACTCTTTTCACGTATCCCCTAAGTATTCAAGGTGAGATTTTTATGGAATAGATCAGAAGGTATTCGTCATTGTGATAGTTAGATAGTCTCGACCGTAAACTTCAAAAGCGTAACTATTGAAGTTTCTCTTCTGGTTTTTTTTGTCAAAGTAGTCAAACAATTACGAGGTCGAGTATACCTAGTTATTGGAATACCAAGGTTAGGCTGTAAAATGGATTAAGTAATTAAAAATAAATATGTAGGTATACCACGAATATTTTGGGGTTTTTTTATTTGTATTCCTTCGGGGATGTTAAATTAAAATGCACACGATTATATACAAATCTTAATTTTATTGAGATTTTTCGCATAACTATAATTAACTTTAACGCTTAACAATAATAAATATTTATCAAAAACGAGTGATTTCATTCTCCTTCGGTTTGACTTCGGGCGCGGCCGCTGCCGCTGATGCTGCAAGCGCGCGCTCGTCATTTCTTCGGAGGATAAAAATTGCTCTGTGGAAGATATAAAAGGAACGGTTAGACTTGGTTTTTCACAATCATAGACAATTTTGAGAACACAAAAACAATGCTTTATCGTGTATGTCGCAGTTACTTATAAGTTGAATAAATTGTAACACGCTAAAGTTTATAATAGATTAATTACTTAAAATCCTGCCAAGTTAAACACAACATTAATGTTACATTAGGGTTGTGTTTGATTTGGCACGATTTTATAGACTAAATAGACGAGTGTTTGCTAATCACTGTTATAGCGACGGATGGAGATATGTAGGTATTGTGTAGATAAAAAAACACCGATTTTAAACGCATCAAACTTTTTAAAAGTCTGACGTTTTCTATAAGTCACTGATATGCGGGGTAATCTCAATCTGAATCATTTTTAAAGATATTACTAATCCATTGCATCATTTGTTAGAAAAATTTGTCTGCTCAACAACGTATATATCGCAATGAATATTGTTGAACAGCCAAAATGTAAGCCATTGCTACTGTTAGATTGTTACGCAATTACCCCGCAGGCCGCAGCCTTCATCAATGTTATTATTGCAGGCAAAAACAAATGAAAGTGTTTATTTTAAAGCAAGCTATTTCATTGTCAAGTTCATCTATAAATCTTACAAAGCATTGTTTGGTCAATGTATGTAAATATTTTCATTATTTTTGTATCGGTGTAGGTTGTGTTGTTGTTGTTACTGTATAGTCACGAGCCTAACATTAATTGCGTAACACACAATCAGTAGCAATGGCTCTAATTTTGACAGTTCAACCACTTTCATTGCGTTATTTACGTTGTTGAGCATACAATTTGTTCGAACATATCAAGCAATGGATTAGCAATATCCCTCAAAATTATTCAGATTGTGATTGATAGGTTGTTAAGCAATTGGTATACAGGACCTGTTCAGGAGCTTGCGACCACTAGACCAACGAATCAGTCCATTGCAATTTTTATTTCACGAGAAAAATGATTTTTTTGTTGCGTAACTGTAATATATAAGTATTCGTGTATACCTACTCGTGGTTGTACCATCCTAACATTTCCATCGACAGATGCTATATGTCAAAAACAACACTCGTGACTTCTACGAGCGCAAACCAAACAAGATTGGAGCAGGATTTGATTCGTTTTCCGCTTTCAATCCGTCCATATTTGATGTGATATCGTTTTCTATTTCGCTATCATGTTGACGAGGTCCCTTGGAATATCAAACGTGTAAGATATGATACGAAATGTAAATGCTGCACACTCCTTTAGATTTTTTTTTATCTAGTTTTATGCTGATTTCATAATGCAAAATCATCAGGTATTAAATTCTAAATTGGGAATCCAGTAGCCATTAGTTTTGTTTCATTATAAATGTGAAAGTTTGTATTTATATTTAATCACGTTAAAATAACTGAACGGATTTGGATGAAATTTGGCATACGGGTATATCATGACCTGGATTAGGACATAAGATACATTTTACCCCGGTAGTACGTTGCCGTGGAATAATAATAATTTTCTAGTGAGATGATGGAGAGGTATCTACATAATTGCCTATAATTTTCTCCTAATACAGGCTAATTCGTAGCATAGGACTGGGTTTTTATTTCTGTTCCTTACTGTTACATTTCTAATTATAAAAAGGCACCGTTTCTGTAATTTTTAGGGTTCCGTACCTAAAGGGTGAATGTGTGTACAAAATGGCGTCGACGGCGCTATTCGTAGCGAGCTGTGTTTGCCGCGCACTTGCCGCGCTTTGGACTCGCTTGCAAATTGCCAGTTTTCTGTTGATTCATTGAATGAATGAAAATTGTTAATTCAATAAGTGTGGGATGACCTCCCGTAGCGTTAATTGAATTGGATTGAGGATGGATACTAGGTAGGTAGACATAGTTGGTCTCTACTGCGGGATTTTTATGTCTTTTTATTGGCTGTGTTTTGAGACTGTGGTTTTTAAATACGGCATGAATTGCAAATGTGGCGTTAAAATAATATTTGGTATCGTTGGAGGTACGTTGAGCTTTGGGCACTTTGGCAGTAATTTGGAGTTTAATTGTACTTATTTTCATCATGGCCAGCGGGGTAATTGCGGATTTCATTTTGACAGTTCAACAACATTCATTTACGTTGTTCTCTCAAAGTGGCCATTTTTTTTGCTCCCCTATAGACTTTCAGTCAGCATGTTACCGGCCATATTGTCCCAAGATATCCGTCAAATTGACCGAATGGATTTTTCCTAACATTTTGTATGGGGTCCTTTTTCGAACATATGAAGCAATGGATTCCTTCAAAATGATTCAGATTAAGGTCGTTAGTGTGTTACGCAATTAAGGTGTTTGGTACCTAATACGTAGTAGAAATTGGATATTTCCAATTGAATACGCAGTCTCAGGTAGAACCTGTTTAAAAAAAACTATTCAAATAATTAATGCCAAATAGGTAATGTGCCATTAAATAATGATTCGTGTTAGTGATTCACAGTTGTTAATGGCTCCACTTAAATGTTAGGTAACACAACAGGATTCCTTGTGAGATAGTGTTTTTATAAAAAGAGGCCTTTATATAGGATTTAAAATATTTATGTTACCTACCTACTTTTATTCGTTTGGGCTCGTGGATCCTGGCAAAAAATTGAACATCGATTTTCTACCATCAAACATAACATAACATCACGCCTTGTTTCCCCGAGGGCTGCGCAGAGGTAACTTAACTTAAACATAACTGGCGTAGCGTGGGTGTACTATTATAGTACACACGGCTACACATCAAGCTATACATTTCCAGTTTTAGCTGACCTCGCATTCTATAGGTTTTTCGTACAATCAGAAGTCAGCTTATACTGGTTATGGATAGCTTGATGTGTAGCTGTGTGTACACCCACACTACGCCAGTTATGTTTAAGTTCCATGTAATAAGGGGCGAGCCTATTGTCGTCCGGACACAAATCCAGAACCCTATTACTGAGAAATTCCTAATGGAGAAACCCAACAGCCAGACCTGGAAATCGACCCAGGACCTCATGCTCAGCAGTAGCGCTGGCGACCACTAGATCAACAAGGCAGTCAACCACCATCAAATTGGTAGTGAAACG
This sequence comes from Apamea sordens, assembly GCA_945859715.1. Classification (NCBI taxonomy): domain Eukaryota; kingdom Metazoa; phylum Arthropoda; class Insecta; order Lepidoptera; family Noctuidae; genus Apamea; species Apamea sordens. Next base: position 9,942,426 of record OX244002.1, read on the forward strand.
CGATAGTTTAAGGTATTGGTAGCGACTGGACCTGCCGGTCGATTCTGTAAAAATCTCACCGTGAAAACTCAAGTGAAGTGTGAGCTTGATGTGAGTTGTCAGTAGTATCAATCCCTACCATTATTTGGAATGACAGCTCACTCCACGCTCACGTCACTTAAGTTTTCACGGTGAGATGGTTACAGAATCGCACTGCTGCTGTATATTGCAAACAACAGCTTTCACTTAGCATCTCATATTTTTTATGAACGTTTTCGGTTATGAATCTGATAAAGTGAAAGAGAGCTTCCAGATTGGTACTCCGAAAATGCTGAATATACCCCCATGTGAAACCTAAGGATAACGAACTAGAGTCCGACCAAAAACGGTATTTATTTCTGATGATGGATATTTCTGCCGAAAAACGAAGTTCGGTCGGCCTCTACCACGGTTCCGAGCTATGGACGGCTCTATCTAGACAAAAAAATATATATATATAAAAATTCTATTAGAATTTTTTATTAGATATTAAAATTCTTGAATTCTAATCTCAGGATACCAACCGGTTACTTAATTATTTATTTCTTAATTATTCTTAACTTTATTTAAGCAGTAGGTTCGTTCAACTGCCAACGCTTCTAACTGAACGGTAATTTGAACGATAACCCAAGACTTTCGCAATCAACTCTATAGTCCGTAATTTATCATTCAATAGGCTATTTTCCAACAAAAATCTAATTAGTCCGTCTCAGTTAGATTACCAAAAAATATTGAACCCGTATTTTTCCTTTTGTCAATTATTTAAAAAATGATGAAGATTATCGCCCGTAAAAGTTCCGCGTGAGGTCACTTAATTGCGACACTTTTGCAAGCAAGTGACGCCACGACTCCCCACTCCCAAATTTTGACGCGCTTTATCTTTTCCATTTTTTGTTTGATTGACAAAAGAAAAAATGCGTGTCCATTATTTTTCGATAATCTAACTGACGGACTAAATATAATAATATTTTTTTTACCCAGGCAACTACCCTATCCCTATTGTGTGCTATTTAAATTAGTAATCATAATTTTGCATAAAAAGTTATTTGTGGGTTTTAAAAACGGTGGAAAAGAAAATACCTACTTATAGGTAGGTTGCCCGGGCCCGGGCAAAACAAAACTAATCCTTTTTCAAACCGTGGAAAAATCCGTTTCGATTAGAGCAATATCAAAATAAGTAGAAATGTATACATATTATAAAACAGTAACGAAGTCAAGTACATTGAAAAAAAAAAATCTAATGCCGAAAATATAGTTTTTAGAATTTTTGTCCGTTTATCTGGATGTATGTTCCGGATTGGCGTAAAAACGGCTGGAAGGATTTGGAACGAAATTGGCACACAGATAGTTTATAACCTAGATTAACATACATATATATAGGGTACTTTTAATCCCGGTAGTACCTACGTTCCGTGGGATATTTTCCGACATCCAAACGGGAAAAGCCGCGCCAAAGCGAGTAGATTAAGTATCTCATAAAAGTGCTTGACCAAACAATTCTATCAGTAAGTTTGTTCAAACATATTTGTACATTAAGATATTTGACATTAAGCAGGATAGTAATTTATGTTAACTACTATTAATGTCTACACGTTTATTAGACAATTTATACGTTTCCGCGGACTAAAAATAATCTATCCAATAATAAAACAGCACTTCGATTTAAATTAATAAATAAAAAAAGAAAATGCGTAGCCTTTACGAACGCCATTAAACATTTCTAAATTGAGAATAAAAAGTGTTATTACCGTACAATTCATACCTTTACTTTTATTTTACGGTACAGCGGGCACCGGGGTTAATAATAAACGTAAATAAAAAAAAAACGTAAATATCTAAATTAGTTAGCGAGATTTTACCAATTAGAGTATGTACCTTAATCTATTATTGTGTAGCAAGATCAATAAACGTACAATTCAAGGTTCTCGAAAATTCCATTACAAAAATACATAACATCACGCTTGTATCCCGGAAGGGTTAGGCAGAGGTTTATCTATACACACGGCTACACGTCAAGCTATACAAAACCAGTTTGTCTTTGCCTCACTTTGTATGATATTTTCTCACAATGAACGGTCAGCCAATACTGGTTTTGCATAGCTTGATGTGTAGCCGGGCTGCTACTGAGAAATACCAGATGGCCACAGGACCACAGGAACCAGGTGTTCCGACACAGGAATCAAACCCAAAGACCTCACGATCAGCAGTAGTGCTTGCGACAACTAACGCTACGGGACAGTTAAACAAAAACCGATGTAACAAAAAGGAAGTCGTCTCTGGAAAATAACTGCGAAACTTTGTAGGGCTCTAAGGTCAACTAAAAGGTACAAAAATAGAAAATAGATAACGTCTCAAGGCTACTCCAGTTGTACAGTGATTAGAAATCGTTCTCTGGTCGCAGATGACAAAATTATAGTAAGGGCGAACTGCCGAGCTGACCACAAGGTCGCTTTTTGTTCAGGTGTTGAAATATCGCAGCGCGGCGGTTGCTTAGGCGGGACGTGTAGTTATGCACTTGTTTCTTGTTTCTCGATAAAAAAATCTGTGTTTTCGAATGTTACATGTATGTTCATGTGTTCCTCGAAAGATCAGGCACAGATTTAGGTTGACGTTTATCAATTTTTTTGCCAATTACAATATTAAATTTTTTGACACATGAAACTATTTGACGGCACAGACAAAAAAATCCGATAAAATTCTAGAGCCTTAAGTAGCTGATAAATGTAGCTTCATTTCCCACATACTAGAAAGATGACTTGCATAAGATCGATAAAGCCAAGCCCCTAGCTTCTGGACTAATTTTGATAAATGAGCTGTCGACGTACCTACCTCTATCTCTTTATCTAAATGGTGTTAAAGATAAAAGTTCAGCGAGAGGTTACTAACTTCTTCAGCGAGCCACTTGTATGAGAAGACATGAAAAACACATTAAGGAGAAAAAGCTTGCAGATTGAATTTTTGGTGTGACTTCTTAACGTTTGCAAGCCAACTGGTAAATTTAAATTCCATTACGATTTGTAACTACATATACGTAAAAGTGGAAATTGAAATACTAAAATCGTCTTTAGATATCTCTACACATCATTAGTAACATTTTTTATTGTGGGACCAATGCTGAATTTGCAAAAAAAAAAAGCAGCTGTTCCTTCCATTTTGTCGAGTTATGCAATTGTATGAAGCAGCTGATTTATTTTTTTAGAATTTTTTGTTTCGTCACATATGAAAATTTGTTCATAATGATGAGTACCTACATACAATGACCCCTTAAGAGATTTTCAGTTATTTCAATGATGCCAACACCAAAAAATTATGATTTTGTTTTTTTTTATTCATTACAATGAGATGAATTTAAAATAGATAATAGTGAATTAAAGCATTGATCTCCATGTTGGTTAGCGTCAGCTAGAGATACCTACCTTAACTTGGAGAGTAGGTCATTTGGTCACGACGCCATTTTTTATGGCATAAAAAAATGGTGAACTTTTACAATTTAGCAATTTTTTTTTGGCGAATGTTAAAATTTTACTAGTAAAATTTCTTACATTAATATGGCTATGGCAGGCACGGCGAGCGCGGCGCTGATGAGGTAGAAGGCGCCAGGCATGGTGGACAGTGTGGAGAGGTACACCTTGCTGTACACTGGCGAGTAGATCACAGGCACCAGGGCCTCTGATATGCTTATTAGAGAGCTTGTTTTGCCTGGAACAGAGAAACAAAACGTTATGGTCTATTTTTTTGTCGATGGCACGACAGTGTATTTGTTGGCCCAAAACTTCGCCACATCCAAAACGTCGTTTGTCGCAGTGCATAGGTCCCCTTTTTTTTTGAGGATGGGAAATCATCAAATCAAATCCGCTCTGGGTGGAGCGAAAGGGAGTGTCAGACTCTTACTGACTAAAACCCACCCGTGTTCCTTCCTTAGCCCTTTATGTTCCAGGGCAGCGGTAACCCTTTCGGACGATCCCGCTTGGCTGCATTTTTTGGGGCAAAGAGGGCAGGATAAAAGTTGGAACATAGTATGCGACACTACTCCACATCCACCCTGCTGTCGTACTGTCGACGTAGCTCCACTTTACGAGGTTGCACAGTATTTTTATCTCACGAAGCAAAGCGCAGTTGTACAGTCACGAACACCAATTATATCAACACTTGGCAACTTTCAATTGCGATTTTTTCGTGAAATAACGAACGCAACGTTGAAATAAATAATACATTACATAAACCTATGGGTACGAAAATGCTATGTTCCTAAGAACATAAAATTTCATAAAAAAATACAGGAGTAAGTAAATCGCTTTTGAATAAAGCCGAGTGTATACATACTTATGCTCGTGACTGTACAAACACGCTGTGAATGTGTGTGTGCGCAGGAGCTCTTCGTACCGTCCGATACAATGGCGAAGTCGGAAGTGTGAGTGTGTGTGTGTGTTATGTGCAGACGTTACTCGTCGTCACGCCCACATTCACAGTGTGTCTGTACACTTCGTTACTATTAACTTAACTTCAATAATAAATGTATGTGGGTTGATTCTAGATTTTAATAAAGTAGTCGTTACCAGAGCGACAATTCTCGTAATTTTAAGAACGTTCACAGTCTGATCTCAGTCTCAATCTGTCAAAAATACGACTAACTTCCCTACATTTTGACAAGTTTTTGACATTTATTTGTCGCCGAGATGTGACTGCGACTAGATTTTGAACGTTTTAAATTACGGGAATTGGCCTTCAGATCTCAGTCTCAGTCTGTCAAAAATACGTCTAATTTCCCTACATTTTGACAAGTTTTTGACATTTGTTTGTCGCCGAGATGAGACTGCGACTAGATTTGGAACGTTTTAAATTACGAGAATTGGCCTTCTGATCTCTGCCTTTTATTGACGCATACCTAACATTGGCGCAGTCGGTAGGATGTAAACCGCGACATGTAAAATGCGCGTGTCGCTTCGTGAGTATACAGTTTTACATCTTCCCCTTTGGGTTTACAGATGAACGTTATACTAAGGAAGGACTATGTTTTTGAGAACTATTGTATTAGTCGAGAGTTCGCGTTTGAAATATTGAAGGTTCCACTTTCAGGGTTCCTACTTCTAGTTATAAGCAGGTTCGAACTTTAGTTCTCATGAAATCGGTATTATTACTAGAAACTATGAAGTTAATAGATGATGCAACGATGGTAATAAATAAGTTAATTCGTTAATTAATTACGCTATTTTAAATGAGTCTACCACCTAAGTTAAGACAATTATTATAATAATCGGTACCTATTATAATTGTCTTAACTTACTTAGTATCGGTTCTTAGGAAGATAAGTTCTGATTCATACATTCCTATCTAAACTAATAATACCTATAGGTACTACTATCCTACTTCCTAGTTAATATTATAAACGTGAAAGTTTGTAGGGATGGATGGATGTTTGTTCGAGTTTCGATCCCGTGGGAAAATCGGTATCGATCTTTCACGCAAAAACCACTGAACGGATTTCCATGAAATTTGCCACACATATAGTTTATAATAAGGACTAACATATAGGATACTTTTTATCCCGATATTCCCACGGGATCGAAACTTATGCGGCTGAATCCGCGGGGCGCAGCTAGTATTACAATAAAGAGAAAATATTTGAATTTTTGTATGTTTGCTCGTTACGCTTTCACGCTAAAACGGCTGAACAGATATGGATGAAATTTGGCACATGGGTAGACCATGACCTGGATTAGGACAAAGCATACTTTTTATCCCCAGGATCGAGACTTATGCGGGTAAAACGGCGAGTCGCAACCCGCAACTAGTCAGATATATATTTTTACAGTCACGACATTACAATAATTAGCATTACTAATTAGCTATCATAAAAATATGGCAATTATGTAGTTAGGTCCATTGGACATAGTAATTATTAGACCTATACTCTGTCCACTAGGTTAACCGTTTTTTGACAGATCGAACTAACTAGCAATTATACATTTTTTGTCAAAACTGATACACGTACGGTATTATAAACTAGTCTTTAAGAAGTCATAAATAAGATAATTCAATAATATTAGGCAGTTCAGGTATATATTTATTTTATTATACGCATTTAAAGTTAACTTTTACGTAATCTGGAATAGTAACGTTCTAAGACAGCTGTCAAAAAACTTAATCTATTGGACAGAGTATAGTCAACAAGTTACTGGTTGCGCTATAAAATCCATAAATCATCCCGTTATTACCTAGGCACCTATATAGTTGATTAGAACACGTGATCTTAAAGCTTATTTACAACACGATCTATTCTTAGTCCTTTAATGGCAATTATAATGGACATACATGAATATGAAAATAATTATTGACGTGATAATATACAGTTTTATTACCGCTATGGATGGGAGTGGTAATTATTAAAAACATCCGGGGTCTAAGTATTACACAATTAAATATTTACTTAATTTCTGCACTCCAAGTCATCCTGCATACAAAATCCTGTATCGAATTTGCTCGTGGTACGGTCAGTCTCAAAAAGATGTATCCAAAAAAACAATTTGCATAGCCTTTTACCAAAATGTTGGGGTCGGTTTCCAGTCTCACTGTATGCAGCTGAATACCAGTATGTTGCATTAAGCGACTGCCCATCTGACCTCCACAACCTAGTTATTTGGTAATACGATAACCCAGTTATTGGGTAATACGATACCCCTTGGTGAGACTGGTTGTTAGACTTTCGACTACTACCTACTGACGACCGTTTGTCTCCGTCCGTTTGTGGTTCGATGACTGCCAAAGATCCACGAATGACAGCCGGGACTAACGGCTTAACGTGCTTTCCGAGGCAAGGAGGGGTCTTGAATAGGCTTGTTGGTCACCCATCCACGGACCAATCGCAGCAAGCGTAGCTTAACCCGATCGATCGCGTGCGGCTGTTATTAGTTAGTCACATGCACCTCAAAAAGATGTATCCATCGACGATTAAACCCTTTTCCATGTAGGTAAGTATACATCTATTTAAGGGTGATTGTAGGTACTACAAAATTGTCTGTAGTACGATAATATGCCTACGCAAATTATTGACCTAATAATATTAGGAAATAATTCCACGGGTTATCAGGAGACACAGTTCAAAGATTAGATGACCTCAAAACTGGTCACTGAGTACTTAGTGTCATTAAACGATACATTATTCATAGTAAAGGATGTCAAATACGGAACCATTTAGATGTAGGTAAGTACGTCTTAGTGTTCATACACGAGGATACGCGTCGACGTCAGCCTAACTGCAACCTTCGACGCGTGTCGCCGACAACATGCCGCTCGTATATGCAGGGTGTTAGGCGGAGGGTTGGCCAAACAAGGGGGGTTCGTAGATAGACCCATTTAGGAAATATATATTTAGTTTGAAGACCCTAAAGGTTCACAATTTATTAATTTTTCCTTAATTAAAAAAAAATAGCTTTTAACACCTGTAACATGTCTTTTACATGGGTTTGAAGTCCCCCCTTTCTTTGTTTAACCCTTTGCCTAACGCCTTGTGTAAGCACCGTACTCCAAAATACGAGCGACGACATGCTTTGACGGATGTCGCTGACACGCGTTGACGGCTGTCGCCGACATGCGTTGACAGGTGTCACCGACACGCGTCGACGGTTGCAGTTGCCTCTATCGTCGACGCGTGCCACTCATGTGTACGAGTATGCACACTTAGTTGATCAACAGACCATAGCTAGGTAGGTACAACAGGGTGTAAAGTTCACTCAACCTCCATGTAAAAGGAAAAAAAAACTTGAGAGGTGTCAAGGGACACCCGGCTGGAACGAAGTTCAAAGAGAAAGAGAGAGAGAGACAGACAGAGAAACACGCGCACGCCCCACGGCTTACAACTACAGCAAAAAGTGTCGTTCCAACTTTTGGTCTTAATTTTTTCCGTCTAGCCCCCTTTCGCAATTTGCGATAAGGAACTTCGTTCCAAAATGATTTTTTTCTATCTGACTTATGATAAGCTAGGCTTGATTTATTTATTTTCTGTACTAGTTAAAATTTTCATATATTTTTACAACTTTAGGTTAAGTCCAGAGTCCCCTCTTTACTTTCACGTACAGACGCCAGCACATCAAGCTACTACAATCTGTCAAATTTCTATAGCAGATTTTCAACTTTATTGCTAAGCATTAAGGTTCAAGGTTGATTGGGAAAATTTGACAGTTTCGGGTAGGTTGATCTGCTGGCGTCTGTACATAAGATTGCTGGATCGAAGCTGACCCCAACATAGTTGGGAAAAGGCTAGGGAGATGACGACGAACTCACAATCCATCCATCGCCGAACTGCGGGGCAGTTCCATAACACATCTATCAGTAGCAATGGACTTCATTTTGACAGTTCAACAACATTCATTGCGTTATTTACATTGTTGAGCAGACAGATTTTTCCAAACATATGAAGCGATGGATTAGCAATATTCTTCAAAATGATTCAGATTGAGATTGATAATGTCTTCCGCAGTGAGGGTGCTGACTTCAAATACACGCTTCAATAATTACTTAATTATTTTCCATTATAATATACAACACGTTATACGTGCACTGTGAGGAAATGTAGGAAAATTTTCTCTAAATCTTTTTTTGCATATTTATTGCAAACAGGCATACTAAATTGTTTTATTAATTAAGTATATTCGCGTTAGCAATGTCCCCTTATTGCCTAGGTAAATAGGTACCTACTATATTAATATGCAAACAATCGTCAATCAAAAGCAATAAAAGCAAATGTATTAATCATAAAGTAACTATGATTATGGTAGTATTGAATAAACGGTTAGGTATTTTCCAAAATGGTCACAGAAGATAGATAATAATGATCATGAAATATTGAATAACTTCTGCCGCGACTTCGCCGTAAGTAATTTCTTGGTTTAACATAAAATATATCCTATGACACTCGGTAATACTGTTCGGTTTGGCTTCCCATTAGTGAAAAAACAAATAATTTTTGAAAACGGATCTGGAGTTCCGAAAAATTACTCCCTACATAAACACTCACTTTTACCCCTTCTTTATGTACCTATACAGAAGGGTAGGTAATTGCGTAACTCACTAGCAGTATAGCTTATATTTTGACAGTTCAACAACATTCATTGCTTTATTTACATTGTTGAGCAGATAAATTTTTGGAACATATGAAGCAATGGATTAGCAATATCCTTCAAAAGGATTCAGATTGTGTATATTGCAATTTGGGTGCAGGGTGGCAGGGATATTGCGCAACCTGTTACGATGGTTTCAGTACATGATTTTGAACCTCCCTGCGCCACAATATTTCTTCGGTTATTAAAAACCAAAATTGTGTTCCATACATTTTAACCGCTTAGGTATTGTACTTTTTTATGCAACAGCTGATTTATATTTTGACTAGCTGCGCCCCGCGATTTTACCCGCATAAGTTTCGATCCCGTGGGAATATCGGGATAAAGAGTATCATATAATATATGTTAGATAATCCTGGTTATAAACCAATTAAACCATTAAAATTGTAAAATTTTGCACATCGGGAGTAGGTACCTATGTTATGCTCGCCGCATAAAAAAATACCTATTTTTAAAAGCATAGTACTAATCTGTTGACATTAATCTCAAGGATTCATAGATATTTTTCATTGATTGTCATTGTCGCCATCATAATTCATTTTAATTACTCACTTCTTGTCCAATAGTGCACTCCGTTCAATGATTTATGTAGAATATAAAACAAAAAAACAATATTGATTCTAAATGATGAATGGAGACAATAGAATCTTTGATTAGTTGTCAAGTGTCCCATTCACTATTAGTGACATTAAGGTTAATGAAGCGATTATCTACGATTGCAAGATAATATCAAGGAAATTAATGTAATTAGTATATTTATTACAGTTTATCCAGATTTGACACCGTAATTTCTGAATAGGTAATCATTTTCCATTGTATTCAATGTTGCAGAACATAATTTTACGTGTTACCCTAATTACTGTAACATTTAAATTCATCCGTTTTCTTTGCATCTTAGCGGGATTTAATACCAATGTTTTTAATTGAATTTAATTATGATTTAATATTTAATTGTCTGCTTCGTTACGGTAATTTTTATAGAACAAAAACTGCAATTTATTGAGGTGATCACATCTTGCATAACGTCGTCCTTTTTTTGTAAGTTGTAAGTTTAAGGCTAGACAGATGCTAATAATTTATTAATTGTTATCAAACAATTAATAAATTATAAGCATCTGTCTAGCCTTTTCCCAACTATGGTGGGGTCGGCAATAACAATTAATAAATAAAATATATACTCGCGAGCAATGAAAAAGTTCCAGTGACATAGCACCAAATTACTCCTAAACGGGAAAGTCTGCAATATTGAAGTACATTTAACAGCGCATCAGAATATTACCAACTAAAAATGTAAATATTGTGTTCAAATTTTAAATTATATGTCTTAGGAGATATTAAGGTGTTTGTCGGCATTTTGTGGGTGGAACTTTTTCATTGCTCGGGAGCGTAGGTATTTATTCATAAATGCTGTAACTCGTCACAATTAATATTTGTCGCAACATAATATTCCTTTGACAATTACATGCATTAGTTTAGTAGGAACATGGCAATCAATAATACCTACCTATAATTATGTGACAGGTTGTTATCTAAAACTGATAATTATACAGCATGTTTTAAATGTCTTTGTTTTATATAGTGTACAATAAATAAAGTGTTTAGATACTCAGACTATAATGTTCCCATTGCTGGGACACAGGCCTCCTCTCTGTGAGAGTGTAAAGTGTTTAACAAACAAATATATCAACAAAACAGCCTACTCCCTAAGTCTGTCAACGAAGACACGGCCCTGTGTAAAAGTAGTTCGATACTTCGAAATAAACCCTTCCCCCGATTAATTAACACAGTCATCGGGCGTAATGACAGCTGTCAAACTGTGTAGTCATTCATTCTTAGTTCCAGCCTCGAACTAATCTTAGGTCAGTACCTAGGTGATTGTGTACTCCAAAATTGCACGTACGAGTATCTACTCGTACGTACAATTTTGCACGAGAAATAATTAAAAATGACTTTTAACTACTGAGTGCTACACATAGGTAATTTTGTTTTCCTATTAAATTATACAGTAGATGCCTAAATGCGTGTGCTAATTTTCCTTCATGATAGACAAGATTGAAGAAAGTTAGAGCTCAAAAGGCTCTAATTTTCTTCTATATCTTGTCTCTAACTTAAACTAAAACTGCTGAACATTTTCATGTGACAGTGCAGAAGTTCTAAATAACTCTATTATTTTGTCTCTTCATTTTTTTGCTCGTAACTTTTAAATAAATGGTTTAGTTTTGTTCGTGCTCAACAAAGCCGGTGACAGTTCCATGTCCATAAGAAAATAGAAAGAAAGAAAGAAAGAAAAAGTATTTATTGCGACTCGTACAGGACCATAAACTAAACTAAACGCAGTTAAAAATAAAAAAAAAACAGGAAAAAGAAAAAAAAAAATTAAAAAAAATCTAACTAAACGAGGGGTAACTCGAGGTCTAATCTCGATAGCGTTTAGTTCATGTCCAAGTATAAAAAACTGGGTTTCATGTCTGAAGTGTTCTGAAACTTCAGAAAGGTCGCATAAAAGATGACCTTTTTGTTGGTAATTATACCATTTTGCTGTTCATAAACGTTTTTTAATTTCGACCCAAAATTAAAAGAAGAAGAAAATGCTACTTTTAACTTCAGAGGTTTTTTTATCGTAAACAAAATTCAAGACCAATGTTAACATTTTTAAATTATAAAAAATATTATAGCATCAGAGTTAAACAATAATAAATAAAAGTAAACATGCCTTTTTATGAAAACTTAATGTTGAATCAACAAAAGAAAATTGAAAATGTATAACAATGTCTATTAAAAGGAAAAGTGTTATTTAATATCGTGTTAGAGTTTACTTTTGCCAAACATTTTGCAGTTTGCGACTGATTTTATTTAATAACAATTTCCTCCGGATGTAATCATCTGCCTTGGCTTTTTTCCAACTATGTTGGGGTCAGCTTCCAGTCTAACCGGATGCAGCTGAGTACCAGTATTTTACATGGAGTGACAGCCTATCTGACCTCCGCAACCCAGTTACTGGGTACTACGAAACCCCTTGGTAAGAGTGGTTGTCAGACTTTCGGCCTTCTGATGACCCGTAACGACTTTCAAAGATCCACTAATAACAACCAGGACCAACGGCTGAACGTGCTTTCCGAGGCACGGAGTGGTCTTGGTATGTAAAGATCATCACCCATCCACGGACCAACCGCGGCGGAGCGTAGCTTAACCTGATCGATCGACCCTTGCGGCTGTTATTATTTAGCCACAAGCCCCTCCGGATGTAACGTTGTAATGTAAGTAGGAAAAATCCTACATGACACATCAGTCTGCTTTCTATATCTGTAGTTTGCTATAGCAAAAGTTTTTGTTTATTTATTGCGTAGAATGGAGAGGCCATTCTACGTAATAAATAAACAAAAACTTTGCGATAATAGCGCAGTGTACTAAAATAAATAAGAGTCATACTACGGCAGTTTTTATCTCAATAGCTTGACAGGTATCACTCCATTCATTGTTTCAAGGAAACCACATAATAGTAAATAGAAAATACCCGCAGTATGTACCTACTTATCTACTTGCAAAGGCTCCCGCAGACAGGCGCTACGGGACACCGCAACGCAACTCAAGTAGAACAATTTCTAGGAAACTTCATGGATATTGTTTTAAAATAAACGCGTTGCGCCTTGCTGCGGGAGCCTTAATAGTTCTTGTTAGAAATAACTGTAGCGAGCGTCATGTTTGTTATTTGCTTTAGCAATGAATTACCAAACTGACAGGAGGGTCGACTTTTTTCGCACATTTGGCTATAAAAAAGGAAGAAATAGAGAGAGAAAAGTAGCTGTCGTTATTATTTTTCGGCAAAATGTTTCTAATAATAATTTACTGCCTCCGTTTCACATGAACCGGTCGCCGACTATAAAATGGTAACAACGCTTTTCTTCCTAATTTGAATGAATCTATAATGGCATGACATTTCAACGCGTTCCTTTTTTAATTTAAGAATTTATACAATGACTTGACATTCCTATACAGATAAATAATATTTACATACCACGTAGTGCTGGGAAACAAGAGGCCGTTTGATGAGCATTAGATTAAAAATATTTGCCAAAAATTAAAAGATAACAAAATTACAAAATGTCTACAGCTTTATGCTGCTATATATATATACTAAATGTACAGTGATATACATCCAATAAATACTGTAGGTACAAAACCATGACATGGACACATTATAATAACGTTGATATAACATCAGGGTTGACGTTTTCCGCCAGGGCTGCGGGATATTCGAAAGAGGTACCGTGGCCCTTGGCACAGGCAACTGAAGGAACACGGGTGGGTTTTAGTCAGTAAAAGTCTGACACTCCCTTCCGCTCCGCCCAGAGCGGGAGGGGTCATATGATGATTTCCCACCCAAAAAAAAAAAAAAAAAAAAAAGGGTTGACGTTTTGCCTACATCAATTTTATCCAATTACTGCGGGAGAACATACTAGTAGAGCCTATAACGATCAACATCATCATCATCTTCGCATTAATTTTCCAAATACCTACGGTTAATGTAAGGAAAGGTTACCTGCAATGTGTCACGTATTCCTTTACTCACGATTACTAATCTTGGAAGCAATGATTGGCTTCTTGAGCAAACTCAAAGATTTTTTTTTCAAATAAACCAATTACAGGCATTTTTGGATTGTCGAGCTGTGCCAAAAGAGTCTGTTCATCTGAGGCTTGCATGCCTGACAGCCTAAGCAAAGTTTAAGATACTATTTCCAAGTTTGAGTGTCTTCACCCGTTTTGGGGTTTAACAGGTCTAATTCTCCTGGGACTCCAGGAGAGTCCTACTTATACAGTTATTATTACTTCCTCGACTGAGGAAGTAATAATAACAGTATAAGTAATCAGCCTATAATGTTCCCACTGCTGGGACACAGGCCTCCTCTCTGTGAGACGGAGTGGGCCATAATTCACCACGCGCGGGCCCGGTGCGAGTTCGTGGATGTCACATGCCTTTTAATTTTTGGTTCTAGGACATGCCGGTTTCTGCTTTTTTATGTTGATAAGAGTCCCTACTTACTTACATTTCGTTTTCTTGAACATAGGTGTTTCTCCTAATTTTAACTTTTTCGTTTCGACAAAAGGTTCTCGTGTTTTTACAGCTTCATCGGAGTTGTAGTACACACGGCTACACATCAAGCTATGCAAAACCAGTATTAGCTGGCCGTTCATTGCGAGAAAATATCATACAAAGTGAGGCCAAGACAAACTGGTTTTGTATAGCTTGACGTGTAGCCGTGTGTACCTACTAACGATTCAGCAGATCAGTTTTAAAGTTTACATACGAGTGAGCGATTTTAGTGAATCATATAACGTTATCGTTTATTGGAAATCTACGTTCATTTCCTTCAATCAAACTTTTCACTCCACTCGCTGTGAACTTTAGTTGTTTCGGTTCAATTTTCCCTGATTACATTTTATCATACCGGAAATCGTTTCATTCTAAATCAAGCAAAATGAGATCTTTGTTTGGAGTTTTCTCTTTGTGTTACCAATCGTTTGGCTATGGGAAATTGAAGGTCGATTGGGAAACTTAGCTCGTAACCAACTGGAATGATCGGAAATGAACTAATATGTCTTTCGAAAATCAAGGCGAGCAAACAAAAATATCTATCAATCCCATCCATACATATCTTCCATTAATAATAATGGAAGATTTGTATGGATGAATGGGAAACTAACTCAGTTTGTCAGTCTGCCGGCCTTTCATTCTGGCATCTGACAAATGACGATCGGTTCAATGCTTCAGGCGTGAAAACTATATTTTCATGCCTAAACCACTGAACCAAACGATATCAAATTTGATAGATAGGTAGCCTGGGAACGACACCATAATTGCTTAACAAACTAATAATCTCAATCTGAATCATTTTGAAGGTTATTGCTAATCTATTGCTTCAAGACCAGAATATCGACACGAATTATGTCTAAGAGCCTCAAAAACGGCCCTTATGTACAAAAGCATTCTCTGAATGGCTCCAAGAATACATATATAATAAAATACCAAATGCTATCAAAGATTTGAATTTGACACAATTTCAATGGAAATTTAATGATTTTATGCTACTATGCCATTGACGAATTCCTTCTTGAGAAAATGTTATAAACTGATAATTAGGTATATATTTATGCTTGACAATTTGACTAATTATTGATTGTATTTTTAATGTTTGTAATAATAATTAATTGTAAGTATTTTGATTTGTATTGTAATCTAAATTTTGACATTTTTGTTTTGTATAGGATATCAATTTTAAATTCTTATATTGTTAAAGAGTGTGTATGCCCAATGGGTAGCTTTTTGAATTTCCATAAAATAACTGTAAGATCTTGGCCCGTATTCCCGTAATTTAAAACGTTCAAAATCTAGTCGCAGTCTCATCTCGGCGACAAACAAATGTCAAAAACTTGTCAAAATGTAGGGAAATTAGAGGCATTTTTGACAGATTGAGACTGAGATCAGACTGTGAACGTTCTTAAAATTACGAGAATTGCCCCTCTGATGTATCACCAAAAAGCACACGAATAAATACTTTGACTTTGACTTTCATATTATGTTAAAACAAAGTAAATAACACAAGAATGAATGTTGTTGAACGGTCAAAATAAAGCCATTACTACTGATAGTGTCCTACGCAATTACCCCGCTGGAGAAGGGTAAAAGCTACTTTATATCCTGGATCGTAAACTAGCCATTGTTGAATATCAATGTTACCTAAGTTACTATGCGCAAGCACATGACTGACGTTAGGTACATAGAGTTTTGACCTATCCCACTTTACTTTAAATGTTATTCTAATTCATCAATGATTAGTAAGTGCCAAGGAATTTCTATGGCACTATTATGAAATTGTCATTGTTTCAAGAAAATGTGTGTAAACTGCGCATTGACAGTAGAGTAATAAACAGTTGGCGCATATGTAATGTACCTAAACGAATTGTTATGCTTTCCGAAGCAAGGACATGTTATTTGTAGGGAGAAAAGAAAGCAAAACATTTTTGTCCATGTTCGTCTCTAAGGCCCTTTGTACAGGCGCCAGCATTGCAGGTCAAACTACCCGAAACTGAAAAAATTTCCCAATCGACCTTGAACCTTAATGCTTTAGAGATAAAGCTGAAAATCTATAAAAGAAATTTAACAGATTGTAGTAGCTTGATGTGCTGGCGTCTGTACATGGCACAGTTTCTTTACGGTACTGTGTATAAACCGCGCTGTAGAATAAACATGTCTGTTAACAAGCTTCCATAGTAATCCATACAACACTGACAACAGTGCCTACACGGCGAATAAACCGTAGTTTTTCACGGCCAGAAAAACGTGTGTACAAAGGGCCCAAGGGCCGGCGCTATTTTTGCCATCAGCCAAAGGACGTTGCGGCCATGCCTAAGTATACCGCGGCATGGTTGCCGATGAAATTTCAATTTTATGGTCATACTTTTAAGTTATATTTTCTATTCGTCCGTGAGTTTTTTTGATCGAAGCCAGCTGCAGAAATACTTAAGACAAAGAAAAATAATTAACAAAATTATATCTGTGTGACCTACTGCAGGCAAAGGACTTAAAGAGAAGGAACGTGCATTGTGTAGCGAAAAATTAATTGAATTTTAATATCGAATTTCACGAACTAACGAATCGATTGCATAGTCGATTGTTCGTGAAATTCGTTATAAAATTGTATCCTAAAAGATACCCTGAATCTGATAAACTATAAAATTAACGATAACGATTAACGATTTCTCGTTTTCCTAATATTTTTACAGCAGCAACATTATTTCTTGTAACTAATAACCGTGTTTTTATTTAGATTTTTTTTTACACATTTTATATTTAAAATTTGGTTTACTTAAAAAAAATATACGTTTTTATTTAATGCAGTAAAGTGTTTTTTTTTCGCGGCAATTGTCAGGCGTATTCCGGCCTATTTTCTCTATACAGTTTTCTTTCACCGTAATTAACAGCACATAACAAGATACATTTTATATTTCGTAACATAAAATACCTAGTCAAGATAATGTGGTCGCGTACGTATGAGTCACAGTTACAAGTCAACTGTGAACAACGCATTTAAAACACTCAAAGTTGCGAGCAAAGGAAGTTAGGTGAGCCTTTTAATCTTGAAAAAATATTTGTTCTGAAAAAAACATACAAAATAAAAGAAGGTCGTTCGAGTTTGCTTGGTTAACTATTTCAGTAAGTGTGATAACACGATAATTAGATTCTCTCACTGATTTTGTCTACATTTGAGTCATTTTAAGGAGGCTACGTAAAACATGATTCAAAGTAGATGGCTACTAAAATAATAAAGAATTTATACATTTCTTGGAAGTGTTACTAATGCATTAACTTGAATTTTCCTTAAAGGTACGCCATACTAGTCATCAACGTATGGAAAATGTACTGCAATTAAAACTGGTACTCATCATTAATAGACGGTTCACGACATGAAAAGGTTAATCATCTGAATGAAATGAATATAAGGTAGTACTGCATAGAATATATAAGTACATAAAATAATATAAGTTTTTATTTTTCACTTTTTAGTTGTAGGTACCTATCCCACACAAATTCGTATAACACTACTTGCTATGTAAATATAATATAATAGAAAGTTATTATAACAACATCAATATAAACTAAGTGGAAAAAGAACGTATTATTGAAACTAACTCAAAAACTACTCAAGCAAAGTAAATAAAATGTATATGGGACCACCGCTATCCATCAAAAAAGAGTTTTCGAAATCGATCCACTATTTATATCGCGTAACATACACAAAAAATACAATCGAATTGAGAACCTCCCCCTGTTTGAAATCGGTTTAAAATAATACCTATAAAAGGATTGATTAAAGTAAGTACCTCATTCGATGAAAAATGGTCGCCATTTATGTTAATATGTTTTAACAAGTATTGTATAATTTCAATTCGAGTCGTACAAGTATATACAATGATTTACGTAAACCGTTTTATCTGATTCAATTACACTTAGTTCTTCGTTTGTTTTGTAAATTCAGTAACAAATTCACTGAATACGTTATTGCTTAACCGTTTAATATGATGTGCAACCCAAGATACTTATAGGGGGCAGATATTCATCTATGGTATGCCACACCATCCAGAAATGTTCATTACAAAATGGATGTAAGTAATGAATGAGGCTACACCTTATACTACGCAGATGATTTTAAATGATATTATTAAAAGAGAAATCATCGCAAAAACGCTTACTATTGCTGTGTTATCTCCAACAAATGTCACAATTTCCATTAGCAAAACTGACAATTTAGATGATGAAGTTCTGGGCGTGAAATCAGTAAGTGCCGAACTATACTCTAAAAATAGCACCGTAAAAACTGAGGTGAAGTGGCAATAGTGTCAATCCCTAGCATGGAGTGACAGCTAACTTTAAGCTCACTTCACCCAAGTTTTATTTTATTTTATTTGGGAAAATAAACGGTTACACATTACAATGTTATGGTATAAAACTTAAAAATAAAATGGGAGTATAAATGTATAACCAACGACATTTTCCAAATCATATAAAAAAGTTAAACAACACGAACGCCGTGCGATGTAAATTACCTACATTGAATGTAGAGTATGGTTAAATATAAAAAATAAAACTAAACTGAAACATATATTAGACAGGTAAAAATATTAAAAAGAGGAAGAAGATATAATAATAATAATAATAATATCCCTGGACATTTCACACAGCGCCATCTAGTCCCAAGCTAAGCAACCTAATGTTTGTGTTATGGTAACAAGATGGCTGATAAACTACTTATATACATTTTTTTTTGTAAATACATACATATTATAGATAGAAAAACACCCAGACTCGGAACAAATACATGTAGGTCATACAAATATTTGTTCCGTGCGGGAATCGAACCCGCGACACGCAGCGCAGCAGTCAATCGCTTAACCACTGCGCCAACCGTGCCGATATAATAGAATATTTAAAATAGAAATTATGATTTTAGGATTGAGTACCTAATTGCTATGATTTTAAGCGTAATACTTCTCATTTTCTAGCGGAAATAGCAAAGAACTCGGTATCCCGGAAAATCTTATTGAACTGAGTAGTAAGACGCCGTAGGAAGTTTTCACGGTGAGATTTTTAAAGAATAGGCCGGCAGACTTTACGTGCGTGG
Source organism: Apamea sordens (assembly GCA_945859715.1). Classification (NCBI taxonomy): domain Eukaryota; kingdom Metazoa; phylum Arthropoda; class Insecta; order Lepidoptera; family Noctuidae; genus Apamea; species Apamea sordens. Next base: position 9,961,738 of record OX244002.1, read on the forward strand.
TCTCGGAATGTGAAATCTCGGACGTGTTGTCGATAAAGTTAACAACCAAGAGATAGTGTTATTCAATAATAAGGCGATACAACTGAACCATTACTTATGGATGCGTCATCGTGGGAAATGAAAATGCATACATAGCGCCAATCATATAATTAATTATTATCATAACTTAGTTAGCGATAAACATTATGTAGATTTAACTGGGTATTGTAATTTTGTTGTTGCTACTGAAGCTTGTAATACAAGTTTTTCATGAATATTAAACAGATAAGTTACTGTTCATTTATTGAGTTCTAGAAATAGCAACAAAGCATACATGAATAATATCAATAAAGTAAAGAATCCAGCATTTAAAATATAGTCATGCCAGCGACACGAAGCAAAAGAAGAAGTAAAGTATCCGAAAAAAAGTACTAAACATGTACTTGAACCTAGCGTATGAGAAAACGTAAAAATGTTTTAGAAATAAGAGTAATATTCAGACAGAATATATATATATATACACTTACAGTACACAAATAATGAGCTAGTTAAAACATTCGATATACCTACAAGTACTATGGTTACGAGTATGAGTACTATGGGAATACATTGAGGAGGTTGGTAGGCATAGACACATCATGATGCGCACAGGATGGATGGAAAGCAGCACATGAAGTGATTTTGTTGCTCCGTTGGTGTAATTGCCGTATGGCGTTCCAGCGTGAGGATAAATAAATAAATAAATGATACATTAAAAACAAACATAAATAAGCAACTACCTAAATATAGTTTATTTAGTACTATATAAACAGCTATACTTACGTGAAAGAAAATCATTTGCTACAGTGAAGACGATAAAAACAACATTCATTCCGTTATAAATATCTCAATCATTTATAAATAGCATGTAACGCGAGACATAATACTAAATAATAACATTGATTATCTGTACATACACGATCCTATCACTGATGAGTGTAAACACTTGCAACATTAACTATTCAAAAATAATTAACCTTTGACATTATAGGCGATATTGTGATACACAATTTGTCACCATTTATCTATCAATAAAGAGGAATTTATATCATTGTCCTCCTGCCTTGATGTACTCCAATTAATTTGGGGTTGGCGCTGTACGTCTTTTTTCATTGACCGTCATTTCTAGCCATATCATCTTATATAAAATCAATCTATCTTTTATTTTGTCCCCTCTTTTTATAACTATTTCTTAACTTAGCAAAATCTTAAAGTTACAAGCGACCGAGATTGAACACAAAAAAAGTCTATTTCAGTGAAGCGTTCGAGATCAATAGCCTGCAGAATTACATGATCTGGAGTCGGAAGTTTTTGTAATAGTTCATTTAGCAAAAAATTGCTGTCACCCTGAAAATTTAAGGTAGGTAGGTAATATCGATACGCTTATTAAGGATTTTAAAATCAAAGACTAGATAGGAAATTGAAGACTTAAAAAAACGAGAGATGATGAGTTATGTTTGTATACGATGACGAATGATCAAAACTATAAAACTTTAAAAATAATAATTATTAATCATACTAATTATATTACCAAAGTCAAATAATATAACAATCCGCGAATTTTAATAAGAATCTATAGTTTTATCAAATTATATAAAGAAAATAAAAATTATAATAAAATAAAAAATATAAATTCTACAACGCTAAAAATAGTAGTTTCGTACGTGGGCATTCGATCTCACTCATCTTCGATGTAATTGTTCCTGAGTAGGTAATTACTGGATGCAGCAAAATAGTAACCCCCATTGACTTGTCTAATGGAATAATGGCTTATTGTTTTTCCGTTTGCCTAGACTGGACAGCTGGCATAAAAATCAATGTATGAATCAATGCGAACTTTAAGGTCCATCAAAAAATTGTTAGACAACAAGAATACTAAATATAGATTAAAAAAAAGACGTTAATGTATAATTATTGATTGTATCCGGTTTCCTAATGAAAATAATAATTATAATTCGCAATCTGTCCTTGACCAACGGACGAGACGGATGAACGGACTCGTCAAAAGTGTTTGTCAACGTTAAGAACTCTTCTAGAACCGTTCGTGTTAGCGACCTATGCAACGTGTAGATTACTAAACATTGCTACAAGGTGGTCTTGTACATACAACTGAAGGAACACGGGTGGGTTTTAGTCAGTACAAGTCTGACACGCCCTTCCGCTCAGCCCAGAGCAGAAGAATAATGAATTATGATTATTACGATTCAAATCATAAGTCCTTATGCAACAATTCAATAAGATCGTCAAAATCCTACTTATCAAAAACCAATTAGGTAAAGAAACATAAATCATGACGAGTTGTTGTACTTGTTCTGATAAAGATCATGCAAGAGAATTTCTTAACGTCGCATAATTAGGAGCAGAATGTTATGTAGTGATAATCCGCACCACTTTTTGAATCCGTGCATGTGTTCCGACCTTTGCTCCAGTTAAGATTAAATCTGTTTACAAATCTACTGAGAAGTTATGTTAGAGATAGACAAATTGTCAACGTAAAATAATTGTTATTGGAGTAAACATGTGAAAGAAATTATGTCATAGCAACTCTTAGTATATTTATTAACGTAGTCTTGTAAATTATGTTTAACTTGACTAATTGAGTAACTCATATATTTAAACTAAAATGTCAACACGTCAATTCGTCTTCATCACACATAGGCAGAAAGATAATAACTCGTCAATGCTAACTTTTCTAAAGTCTATATCATTCATTTAGTTATTTTGAAGAACAACAGTAATTTTAGGTTTCAGTATATTCGTTATGTAAACCACACAAGTGACACGTTTGCATTGTAAATTGTGTCATCTTAATGTGATCTGCAGGAAAGTATGATTTATGTCTTCAGTGTAGGTACCCGTGAGCGTATGTGTCCTTCCAAGCAGAGACCCAGAAACGCAAAATGTAATTACAATGCGGTCGCATCTCTCTCTCATGAGGCCGGTCGTCCATGACACTCCTCTAAAGCAACGTGTTACATCGTCTAATTACCATTATTAGTCAGAATATCACATCACTAGTATTACTTTGATGATCTAAACATCTTTTGAGTAGCGTAATGGACGACAGGTCTTAAAGAAAAAAAAAAATCATCAACTTACCGACTTCATCAGCATTCACCAACTTAGAAGCGATTGATCGTAGAGAAGTGGCCCCAGCTGAGCTGAACATGTCCAGCACTGGGCCCAAGAAGTAGACAGTCCTGGTAGGAGCAAGCGCGTACACCACGCTCGCAGCTATCCTACTCAGGCAGGCCACCACGCCGATCATGCTGTCCTCAATTTTCCATCTTTTGCTGAACAAATATATTGTTATGAAGGAACCTGTACAAAGAAATTGTGAAATAGAATATACTGCTTTTCATTCGAGAGTGAAATTAACCAATTTACCAGATAAGCTGGCAATGAATTGAAGGAAAGTCACCCACCATCTAGTGCAAGTCGCAACTTTAATATTTTTTTACACGGTGACGGATATTTAGAAGAACTGGATAGGCACTTACATAGTTAATTAGATTGTATTAAACTGTTCATGTCTAACAAAACAAAATCGCTACCTTGGTTAGCCTAAACATAGAAAGTTTCCTATATCTAAGTAGAAGATATTGAGTAAAATGTTATCAAACATCACATCTGTGGAAATTACCTACCGTTTTTATAAAACAGCATTGTATTGTCTTTGTATTGTGTTTTACCTACTTGTACTGCATTATTTCTATCATAACACGTCCGATGACGTGTCTGAATGTCACTTTATTTTAAACAATATTTCATTATCAGATACAATATGGTGACAAAGTTATATTTCTCGCAAAACTGGTCCATGACAAAGTGACTGCATCTATGTTATACTTTAACAATAGAAGGTGTTTTAATTCTGACAGTCAAGTCCCCGAAGAATCCTTTGAAATCCTACTAATATTATAAATGTGAAAGTTTGTATGGATGGATAGATGGATGTTTGTTACTCTTTCACGCAAAAACTATTGAACGGATTTGGATGAAATTTAGCAAACAGATGGTTTATAACCTGGATTAACACATAAGATACTTTTTATCCCAATATTCCCACGGGATCGAAACTTATGTGGGTGAAACCGCGGAGTACTGCTAAAGTTTAGTAATATTTTATTGACAATAGAATCAGACGAAGTAAGCGGAATTTCACGATTTGGGATTCTTTCTCCTCGTCCAACCTTTATAAAGATTATTCCCCGGTTTTAAAATATCTGATCAGCAGGGTAATTGCGTAACACACTAGCTGTTCAACAACATTCATTGCGTTATTTACGTTGTTGAGCAGACACATTTTTCGAACATATAAAGCAATGGATTAGCAATATCCTTCAAAATGATTCAGATTCTGATTGATAGGGTGTCACGCAATTAGGGTGCAGTAATCAGTTGCTGTCATATCCGCTGTTGTGATTTTGTTAATTGAAATTTCAGCGAAGCAACACAAGATAACTTTACTGATCCCAGATTTAATTAAGCTTCTACAAACCGAGCGTATTAATATTTCATTACCTACGACGCTAACATATCGGTCACCTAGCCCAATATCGGTTGTCTCGGATCTATTCTAAGATATTCCATGCCATTCCGCTATTATTTAATTGTAACCATTTCCATTATTGTTTGTCTCATTTTGTTTACCGAGTTCTGAGCTGACAGTTTGTAGATAGACGGCGGTTGTTTTGAGGTCGAACCAGAGCTAGACAGAAGAAGACAAATTACTTGTAAAGCCACGTTTACATCGTGGCAGTAGGCTCTGTATAAGATTTACTAGCTACCTACATATATTTATACCCAAATCAACTGACAGCTGTCGAAATGCTTAATACAGTGCGTTTAAATTTGGCTCTTTCAGTAGGCCAATTCTCCTACTAAAACAACGTTTAAACTCAACTCGCAATCGCATCTTAGCGACAATCAATGTCAAAAACTTGTCAAAAATGTATGTAAATTGATTGTATTTTTGATTCACACTGAGATTAGAATGCAAACGTTCTTAAAACTACGTGAATTACCCTTCAGTTCAAACTGTCTTTTTTTTTTTTGGATGGGAAATCATCAAATGAGCTCTCCCGCTCTGGGCTGAGCGGAAGGGCGTGACAGACTTTTACTGACTAAAACCCACCCGTGTTCCTTCAGTGGCCTATGCGCGGTATCTCTTTCGAACAACCCGCGGTCCTGGCGGCATTAGCCCTAGCGGACCCCATCAGTTCGTGCTGACATCTCTTTGAGGCGCGCGTGGAACACAACGCGCTGTCGACCCGGGCCTGGTCCTTACCGGGCGGCGAGCTGCCCAATGCTCGCCGCCCGCAAGCCCGCGCCTATGGTGGCCGGGAGTCGAGTGTTGACTCCCATCCAGGGCGTCTCCTGCGACGCCCTACGCCAGGCGCCAGACGCCAGGAGGGCGCAGTGATTGCCTCTCCCTCACGCGCTCCGCCTCCTCCTTCGGCATCCCATGTACTCTCGCTCCGTACCATGGTCTGGACCAGGGCCGGACGCGAGAGATCGCCGCCGCCGATCGCCGCCACGAGCATAGATTGTACAGTCTATTATTGGGCCACGAGGACACGGCAGTTCTCCGCCCAAGCCGGGCAGATCTCCACAGTATGCTCCACCGTGTTCAAACTGTCTCAGAATTCAATAATAAAATCAATAGGTAAGTTATTTTTCTCTAATTGCAAATATTGATTCAAATAAAAAGTCAACCCAAGGCTAGCCCGTAAATCATTTGTACCCAGCTGTATCACACGACTCATATCTACCAAGTCTATTCGTCCCATGTCAACGAGGTTTAGAACTGTCATGTTGACACTAGATACATAAGACAGACTACATAGGCATGTAGGCTGTAGTAGTTATTTAATATTTAGGATTTTTTTTACTAAGAAGGTTTTTTTCTGTATTTTCCATTTCAGAGCAGTTTACTCTCATAATTCCCTACACAAATACGAGCGGAAGATAACGCCGAAGCGTTATCTATTGGTTCTTTTACACCAAAGTAAATAAAACTGTGAAAACTATAGTTGAAGGATGAGTATAAAGATAGATTGTGACTCACACAGGTCAAGAGGATACCAATTAACAGGTACATGACCAAATTACGGCATGAGAAACCTTTTTCCGAAACCCACAAGAATTGGGCAGCCTCTACTTAAGAATCGAGCGGTTTTTCCATCGGCGTTTTCATGTCGATTATTCAGTATATTCTCCTGTATTTGTTTATCGGATTTTCTTGTACTTGTGAGTGTGAACTGTGAAATTTGATTTACTTGTGGCGATTCGATCCGATAAGCGGGCAACACTGTTTACAGTTTTTAATCTTCTCGATTAATTTACTATTTTACACGTGGGCTTGCTGACTTTTATTAATATTCAAAACTAACATAACATCACACCTGTATTCCCCAAAGGGTTGGGCAGAGGTGTACCTACCTTTAGTACACCCACATTTCGCCAGTTATGTTTAACTCCCATGTAATTAAGGGGTGAGCCGCAAATCTAGTCTCTGGGCTGCTATAGAGGAACAGGATACGATTTACGGCCGAAAGCAATTACCTATCTATCACCAGTTTTGGCATACTGGAGGTAGATAAATCCATCTATCTCTTGTTTTAACATCCCAATAACCTATATCAGTAGCAATCTGTATTTAACTTAAAATAGGTTATTGGGTACAGCCATTAGATTACACGGAAACAAATGGATTATGTTATTTAAACAAACGACGACGATACGCACTTCTTAAAATACATAATTTATTATGATTTTAAAATGTTAACTTAAAATATAAGAGGTAAACGCAAGATATGTTTAAATTGTTAACGAAATACTAATCTGGGGGCCTGAAAAGGAAACTCCTGCCCATTTCCTGAATTCCCAGCAGATCATTAGCAATTCCTCTAATTTTCGTAAAATTCCATTTCATTTGGTGTAAACATTGCGGCATGAAAAAAATAAAAACCGTAATTTTATCGGTAAACTTTTCATGACAGTTTTTATAAATCAAATTGGTTTTTAATTTTTTAAGTTTAAATGTTGTTTCACTGTAATATTAATTGCACACAGATCATAATAATATTATGAATTGTCAGTTTGTGACCATTTTACGATTTTTAATATGATTCAAATTGTTATCCTATTATGATTCCGCCAAAGTGGCCTTTTTAGGCCCCCTGTTCATGTTAGTATCAATAGAATACCTTTTTATTTAAGTACTAACACGATTCTTCATTTTAAATCAGCAGCTACAGGGCCAATTTAAATTAGCTATCGAAACTCCGCAAACGTGATGGCTATCGATATTTAAACACGATTAAACAATGAAGATATTCATTTTACGATGTTTATTTGTGGGGTCATTGATCGCAGGTAGTGTAGTCACTTAAAATATCAGTTTAAATACAATTTTTTTTTGTTTAAATTTCACAAACATCAACACCCTAACACAAAATCAAAATTTTCAAGAAAGAAATCAGATTTTCTCAACTCATACTGCAAGTAACAATACCACAAGCGGTCGTTGACCCGACAAAAAAAAAAAAAACGGCCAAGTGCGAGTCGGATTCGCCCATGAAGGGTACCGTTACGTTACGATTTATGACGTATTAAAAAAAAACTACTCACTAGATCTCGTTCAAACCAATTTTCGGTGGAAGTTTATATGGTAATGTACATCATATATTTTTTTTAGTTTTATCATTCTCTTATTTTAGAAGTTACAGGGGGGGGGGGGGACACACATTTTGCCACTTTGGAAGTGTCTCTCGCGCAAACTATTCAGTTTAGAAAAAAATGATATTAGAAACCTCAATATCATTTTTGAAGACCTATCCATAGATACCCCACATGTATGGGTTTGATGAAAAAAAAAATTTTGAGTTTCAGTTCTAAGTATGGGGACCCCCAAAATTTATTGTTTTTTTTCTATTTTTGTGTGAAAATCTTAATGCGGTTCACAGAATACATCTACTTACCAAGTTTCAACAGTATAGCTCTTATAGTTTCGGAAAAAAGCGGCTGTGACATACGGACGGACAGACAGACAGACAGACAGACATGACGAATCCATAAGGGTTCCGTTGCCATTTGGCTACGGAACCCTAATTACCCGATCAATTTTACATTCTTTTTTTTTATCGTGTGTAGATATCGATACCAATCACGTCTGCAGAGTTTTGCTAGCTAATGTCATTTGACCCTGTATTTATTTGTTATTAATTTGTATTTATAACCAGTTTTTTTAGTGACACATTGTTATTGAACATTATTTCTGGAAAATTCGATTCGTTTTTAATTTTGTTTGAAACAAACACAATTTCGTGGTTGTACCTTTTTTATCATGGCATTTCAAACCTATAACGGCTGACATTTTGAATGTGCTTTATTTAAATTTTAATGAATGAATGACATTTAATTAAATGATGTTTTTAATTTTTGTACCTACTCATTGGTTTATTTTCTGATCTATTTCGTTGCAGTGTTTGATCAGTTGTCATAAAGTCGTTTTATTTTATACTATGCAATAATGGGTTAAAAACAACAATGAAAAAGCCGAACGAACTTTTTTTTTTCTTTTTATGATTTGATGGGAAAATATAATTTAATGTGTGACAAACATACATACGGACATTGCACAGTTACTAAAGGTCAATATACATGTTGTAGCGTTATTATACAACGCCACATGCGAACAACGCGTCATACTGACGACACGCAAATCCTGCATCTCGCAAGCAGAGTTTACCGCGCCATTATACTCGTATACAATTTCCCAACATCAATCCTTGGGCAATTGCCCGCCAGACACAACACCCGTCTGGTCGGAGAATTCTCCCTTATCTATAGAGTATGAGTGAACTTTACACCCTGTTCGTCACACTCCTATAATGTCATAATAAACTGCAACATGACAATGTGTTAAAATATAGATTTGTCTTGACGTTTGTATTGTATTTATTATAATTTATATGTACAGTGCAAAGGTCTCCTAGGTTATGGATATTAGTATAAATGATGATTTAAACGTGTCTATAGACGGTTTAGTATGGCTATTATTATTGAGCGTCAGGCCGCTTTCACATTAGGACGTTAGCAGCGCGACAGTCGCGCGGCAGAAGCATCCGCTTAATTGGATTGGCTAAACGGCTTCTGCAGCGCGACTGCCGCGCTGCTAACGTCCTAATGTGAAAGCGGCCTAATAATATAACCAACTTGTCTCCTTGTTTTTTTTATTAACGAAATTAACTTATTATCGGGATAAAAAACTTTGTTTTCACTTTTTTTTTTACTTTATTACATTTAGGTAGGTATTTTTTTCTGAAATACCTTATGACGTTTTTTTTTGTAACAACTGATAATTTATGTCGTAATTCTCTTATCTATGAAATCACACAATGTATGTTACTTAAAAATATTTCAGAACTACCTTCTTGAAATCGCACGCTGTCATAATATTTATTTTACACTTTATCTTGTCATATAATTAATCTTTTTCACTGCGTATTTTTCCTCAAAAAGATTGTTTTATGGATTTTTCTGTTAAATAATTTTATTTGGTTAGTAAAGAATCTCTGCGTATTTGTTATTTTCATATGGAAACGTGGAATTCTCGTTTAATCAGTTTGAGGTTGCTGACGCAAGATAATAATTGAGTTTTATAAAATTCTTTCCACTAACCAAAGTAGAAAAGCGCAGAGGGCCACTAAGTTTTAAACCAAAACGGTATCAAAAAATGTATACTTATAGGTACTGTAACTGTTGTACTTAATTATTTATACCATTGTAGAATAGCTCAATCACGTAGTTAATAAAATAAAAACCCGTATGAAAAAACACGTGTAACCAGTCCATGTGATCTATCTTCGTCCATCAGTCAGTGCAAAGATGCATGAACCGTGTGTGCATCAGAATTTATAGCCTAGCCACATCGACGTGTGTTGCTCTGCGCAGTAGATTCATGGTCACTCTACAATGTTTAGATGTCATCCATCATTTACGTCACAAGTTACTTTTAAGCACTGTTCTTAGTGGTTTTTGGATGTCATCCTAAAACTAATGGAGTCGATTCACACGAATTTACCTACTCGCCTGAAATGGGTATATACTGTATCGTCACAGAAACGTCACACATAAAAAAGTTTTTAACAAAAAAATTAAACCGCCGAAAAAACTGAAAAGCAAAAAATAATAAACATTTTTCATTTAACCTTAATAACTAAGTTCTTAAACTAATTTATGTTTACCTAAGTAATTTTGAGTTAAAGAAGAATAACGTGTGATTAATTCAAACTCAAACTCAACTCAAACTCAAAGTATTTATTTCAATTAAACCAATTACAGGCACTTTTGAATTGTCAAAGGGTCGGTCAGTCAGAAAAATGAAGCTAGATGCCCTTTCCAAAGCGTAGGTACCTATGGAGAAGAACGGGCAAGAAACTTCATGGACACTTTTTTATATCAATATATGGTTACAAAGTATTGGTTACATCATTTATGTTATAAATTATGCATGTGAGAACGATGCAGAACGTTAAAAGCGTCCGTAATGAAAAGTTTAAAAAAAAAAAAAAATGTGTATTTTACTTGAAATATAAGTCTGATTGTGGAGATAAATATAAAAGAACTGAATTTTTTACACGGTGTTTGGTTAACAACACGTTATGGCATGGATTATCTTATTAAGATTGCAAAACGACTGATGATAGAACTGAAACTGTATAAATTTTTTAGACTAAAGAACTAAAAACAAATGTGCAGTGGAGCAGGTTTTAATAACATAATAATCACAGTACAGATTTTCCAGAAAAAATATGCAGTTCGGCAGTCATCGTTCTTCGGTAATACAAATGCGCGATGATAAAATCTTATATAGGTAGAGCTGTTACAACAATGGAAGTTCGTGCTTATTTTGTATTACCATGGGCATAAATTAAGAGATAAACAACTATATTATTATGCAATTTCAAAAAAATTATCAAAACTGTTGAGATATGTCTGCTACCGGAGTAGGTAACCCTACAGAGAGAAAGGTTCATACTAACGCACAATGATAAGGGACTACTACAAGTGGGGCAGTAAAAAAAATGAAATCTTTGCCGACACTCGTGCTAATACTGAAACACGAAGATTACCGAAGCGCATAATTTTTCTGGTTTACTTGTACCGTAGTCTTTAAGGTTTTACCATATTATTGTAATAATAAAAAGTCACTTACCAATGCTCCCAACAAGGACGGAGTATGTTAGGAATAAGCTGTAGTCCACCTCGGTGAACTTGAACTTGTACCGAGTGAACCAGTACGTCATCTGCGCCTCACCTTTATCCCAAACGAAACAGGTATTAGTCAATCAGCCACCGAGCGACGGCAATCTGTAAACATCACCTGTAAAAGGCTCTGTTCTAGCCGTATTTGGGGAAATTGGAAGAACATATGGGGTGATTGGAGGAAGACATTGGGAAAAGAAATAAATTTGTGGAAGTTGAGGATATATATAGTTGGAAAAATTGGAGGAATACATGAGGACGTTGGAGATATACATGAAAATTCGGAGGAAACGGTACATACAAAAGTTGAAGTATATGCAGTAAAATTTAGGAGTACACATGGGGAAATTGGAGGAACACGGGTAGACGTTGGAGGAACATATAGGACATAAGAAAACACATAGGGAAATAAGAAGCTGCTTCTAAAGGCCATTGGGAAACTGGTATAATGATAAATAGCTAAATGATTTTCTGCCTGCATTTTGTTTAATTTGAAAAATGTGGGTAGTTCTTAAGAATATCATAAACGATGACCAGGGGAATTCATCTAGTATTCTATTCGTTGAAGGGCGGGCATTTTTGGGGGACTGTCTTTTGTAAATTTTGACGTTCGAAAAGTGCTGATTCTCAGCCTAATTAGAATAAATGACTTTTGATTTTGTTTTTGACTATCATTCATTAATCTGCGTTCTCAACAAGAGCAAAATCAGGCTATAATGTTCCCACTGCTGTAAAACAGGCCTACTCTCTGTGGGCTATAATCCACCATGCGTGCCTAGTATGGGTTGGTGGATAAGCATTATAATAACATGGTTAAACCATACAATATTTTACGACCCAAATATGACGTTATATTAAATAATATCAAAGTCTTAACCTAAATTGACTGTGTCGATATGTAATAGAATTGTTACGGGCTTATTATTATTTCATCGTCTCTTTCCTTGCAAATACCGTATCAATTGAATAAGTATTATTTATATATCGATACCTTTGGGTAGAAAGGTCGTATAAACCAAAACCCGACTTTTCAGGAGAGCAGAAAAACTATTTTTTTTTTACATAAAAATTCATAACATTTTTGTTTTTGAAGTTATAAAAAAATGATCTATGAGAAAGGTTCTTACAATTTGCAAATGAAAAAGGTTAAATCATCAAAACCTATCTATCTTCTTTAGTTTTAAAGTTAGCTTGGATTTACGTCTAAGAAAAAATCAATTCTTGGTTAATACACCCCATGAAAATGTACTTAAAAAAAACTGTATAGGTCGTATATTCATTTTTGGTAAGCTTATGGTCACATTTACTGTCGTAAAAACCCATATGTGTAGTTTTTTTTGTATTAAAAACCATTTATTATCATAGATCAATTGAATTCTGACTAATAAACAATCCTGTTACTCTCAGAATTAGTAGGAACTCAATTATTATTATTCTAATACCCAATAATGGTCGATTCAAATAAAATAAAACTACCTGAAATACGAAATCAACATTATTATTAAGTATTATAATACCTTCTAATCAACATTTACTATTATTTCAATAATAGTACAACATACCTAACAGGTTTAACATTTTTAAATTGAAAAAATAATTACAACAACTTAAACTGAAAAGTGAAATAAAAAAATCTACTTAGTCATAAAAAAACAAAAATTATTCAAACTTCTTCTAAATTAATGTACCTAATCAGGCATTTTAATCACTTATAAAATTATGAAGATCGTTTTTTTTTTAATTTTTGTACATATTTAAATGTACTTAATTCAATAAATTATTGAATTAAGTCTTTGTACTAAGGCTTACAACTTACTATGTAATTTATTGAATTGAAACTAATTAATAAAAAAAAAAAAACGATCAAGCACTAAGCGTAACTAACTTATGTACTAAAAAGTAACTTATTTATGATATAAAGTATTCATAATTAGTTTAAAATTATTTATGAATTGTTACTATAAATTATTTTAATTTTAATTATTGTTACACGTTAGGGCGTATAAACCATTTACAATTAACGACTATTTTTACGCCCTGAGTTAATATAAATTATGGTCATTACATCATAACAAAAGTACAAAAAAAAAACATTCGGCCTTTACATTGAAAATTTACCTTTTTTAAGAGGCTATGACCGAAAATTTCTGGGTCGTATTAACCATTTTTGTGCGAATTTCTGCATTTCGTATATACAGATCGATAGAGAAAAAAATTCTGAGAAAAACGGTATATTTATCTCAATTTGGCCAAAATGGTTTATACGACCTTTCTACCCAAAGGTATCGATATCATCAGATAAGTACCGTCAAGGAATAAATATTATGTTCAGCTCCTTTAAGGATCATTTTTACTTCATCTTTACTTCGCCATTGCCAACATTTTGAATGAAAATGACAGTTCGAAAGGTAAAATACACCCGCTATTGGACTTTCCCTCATAGCGGGCGTATTTAACCTTTCGAATTTTCAGTCAAATTCCTCTTATTTTTATTGAAAATTGCTTAGTATCTTTTCTTGACCGTACTTACGACTAAAAATTACCTAAGGCTAAAAAGAAAAAAGAAATTGTTGCTACATGTTGCTACCTACCTCAAATGTTAGATATTGACGTTATACGATTGACGATATACGGCGATATATTACGAATACAAAAAAGTCAGCCAGGAAAAAGTTGTGATTGATGACGTTGATCAAATCAAACATAATAATATCTTAACCATCATTCTGTCTCTGAAATTTTTCAAAGTATTAACAGAACTATATTTAAAATACGTTTAGCGCTAAACGCTATAGAGATTTGTGATGCAAGTGAGCCTTTATTTTTTATTTCTTAAATATTTTATTAAATGGATAATAAATAATGTGCCTATTCATATGACTATTGTACTAGTAATTATAATGTCTAGCATTACTAACAAGACATTTTGAAAGCGATTGTTCGTAATTACAAATTAATCGATTAGCTAATCGAATTATGTGTAGGTACACATAACGCATATTATGACCACGAACGATTTTTAATTTAACTACTTTTTTTTAAATGAAACTCTTGCAGTTAGAAGCTTGGCATAAAAGGAAGGAGGCCTGTATCTACTAATCTATTCTGTAAAAACCTCACCGTAAAATTTAGGTACCTAAAGTTATCTCAAAGTTAGCTGTCAATCGTATCAATCCCTAGCATCAGGGACATGACCTAGCTCACTACAAGCATTGACCGGTTACCCAGCAATGGGTGGAACACTTCGATCCGCTACGTCATAAGATTTAGTACTTAGATCATCATCTGCCTAACCTTTTCCGAACTAAGTTGGGGTCGGCTTCCAGTCTAACCGGATGCAGCTGAATACTATGGAGCGACTGCCTATCTGACCTCCACAACCGAGTTACTGGGTAATACGATACCCCTTGGTGAGACTGGTTGTCAGACTTTCGGGCTTCTAACTACCCGTTTGGACAGTTAAAGATCCACGAATGCCAGCAGGGACCAACGGCTTAGTGTGCGAAGATTTAGTACTTACTTAGATATTTAATGAAAATAAAGCTTAGACAGCAAAAGTAATAGTGTCGACTTGGGGACAAGATTACTAAGATGTAATATTACCGGTTTGCTTGTATAGTAAGGATTAAATAAAGCCCTTTCCGGGATTATTCTCAACCGTTGTCATATGTGCAGCCTGTGGGCGTTAAAGTAAAGGGACGGACTTCATACTACCTACATATGTATGTGTTTATAGTATAGCCGACTTCGTAATTGTTTGACCACTTAATTAGTTAGTTTGTAAGTATACTTAGTTTTATAGTCTCGTTGTGGCTAACTAGCTTAACCGTAGCCAATTTCAGCTTTAATTTAATTTAAATAAAATTTAAGTAAAGATGAAATTATCCAAATGGTGCCCAAGATACAAGCTGAGCCTGGTTTGGGACCAACGTTACCTTCATATTGTAGTTTGAATGTTGAAATAAACGACTTTACTTTTGACAATTACTAGTAATATGAAAGTTCGACATTGTTACCATCGCGGGTAGAAGCTGGATGGATGCTTTTGTTTGGTCAGAAAAATCATGTAGGCTGTATACGATGCTAGGTGGCAGACCAATCAAATGGCTTCAAACTAGTTAAAGTAACTTACTTAATGTGTTAGGTTCTGTAGTTAATACCAGCCTAAGAGCGTTTGCACACTGCATCCGGTTGGAGTCCGAATTGTAGATACGAGTTCCATCCGCACTATTCCTTTCATCCCGTCGTCGTCTCATAAAATAGTAGCTCCAGTCAACCGCACTTCAGTGTAAAACAAAGCAGTTTAAATTGGCGTCCCGTACTCGCTAGGCTAGCTCAAAATCAAAGTGTTACTACGACGTGCGGTCGACTACTATGGATACTTCATACCAACATTTATCAAATTCCGATCGAATGCAGTGCGCATACGCTCTTATAATACAATTTATGATATATGCATAGGGTTCATTAACCACAATGTCCATAGTTAAGAACTTTCAAAATCTAGTCGCAATCTCATCTCAGCGACAATCAATGTCAAGAACTTGTCAAAAATTTAGGAATTCGAGAGGTATTTTTGACAGATTGCGACTGAGATATGAAGGCCAATTCTCCTGATTTAAACATTCAAAATCTAGTCGCAGTCTTATCTCGGCGACAAACAAATGTCAAACAATCGTCAAAAATGTAGGCAAATTAGAGGTATTTTTGACAGATAGAGAATGAGATTAGATTGTGAACGTTCTTAAAATTACGAGAATTGCTTCTCAGACTGTGAACGTTTATAAAAGTACAAGAGTTGCCCCTCAGATTGTATTAAAATTAATGAGTCTTCTGCCAACTTTGCTAAAAGCCTCTCAAAGATAGGATTACCTACTTAGCTAATAAAGTATACTGAACTACCAGAGATTATTCTAAAGCCCGGCTTGAGATTTTTATAAGAGATAAGAGTACATTCCAATTTAAATATTAGTCCGTCTAGTAAAATTAGTGGGCCTCTTAATAACCGTATCAAGTAGTCAAGGGGGTAGAAATAGCCTTTCGCGATCTTGAATATTGGTAGGTAATTGCAGTTACAACTTTTGAAACTACTTATGGGAAGACCAAAGTAAAGCCCCAAGTATTCTTTTTAAAACATATTCAATGTACAGTTTTGACTTTCCTACGATTTTATTATATGTATAGATAGATATGTAATTTTTATGACTAATGAAATTTAGATAGCCAGTGCATTAACCAACAGTGTTGTGGAACACTGAGACAGAAAGAAAGAGAAAGAAGAGGAGATGTCAAGAGGAAATGGAACCTATCGTTTAAGCCACATTGCGTTGTTAAAGGTACAGATGGAGCAAAGTTGGCAAGATGCTGTTAAAGGTCAAAGTTGATCAAGATTTGTATATTATTATTAGTTTTTATAAGTAGGTAAGTAGTCTTTTGATCGGCCAGAGTGGTGGATTACCTTCTGCCTGTGTCCCAGAAGTTGGAACACTATAGGCTGAATATGTTTATTGCAAATTCTTTTAGCATTGGCTTTTTTTGTTTTTAACATTTGGAAGAAGGGAATTTTGGCCTGACTCGGCGTCAGGCACGAAGACACGTGATATCTACCAACCCGCATTGGGCCCGCGTGGTGGTTTACGGCCTACTCTCTCTCCAGTAGGAGTAGGAGCTCGCCCAAGGAAAACGTGCACAGGGCGGGCAATACCTGCGCTACAAAGATGTCCTCAAACGTCACCTTACGACCTGTGGCATTCCCGTTGATCCGTGGCAGGAGCATGCTCGAGAGAGGTGGCGCACTTCAATCCACAAAGCAACTGAATGCTTTGAAACAAATCGTCTTGAAGACCTAGACAACAAGCGCCAATTACGCAAAAGCCGCCCAAAGCCTTCCTATGCATACACAACCAACGATGCTGATCAGCTCTTCTGTATTCGGTGTGACTGGGTTTTCAAGACCAAATTTGGTTTTGCTAGTCATCAGAGAGCTCACAAAAGGAAAGAGAAGTAGTCGGGGTCGCTGTCGCCGGATACGGTGAAGAGGACTATACTCTCTCTCACTGAGAGGAGGCCTGTCTCCCAGCAGAGAGAAAATTGTAGATTGAGTATGTTGATTGGCTATTCTTTTGGCATAGCCTATTTTTGTTTTTAACATTAGGAAAAAGGGAACAACTGATAAGGTATTTGGTAAATGGCCCTGTGCTACTTTCTCTCTTTGTAAAAATAAGTATAAACTTGTTTGATATCTTGGGGTCAAACTAACATTGTTATTATGATTATGAAGTTATGCTAAGTGGATGTGTAACGTTTGATATAATAACAACAGTTCTAACGATCATAACCTAATTTCGTTTAATATATATTTTTTAAATAGGTACATATAACGATCAAATGATATACTTAATGAATTATTGATATAATTTCATTTTACATAATTTCATATGGTATAATGAACAGTTTATATAATGCACATTTAAAATAATATTCAATTAATATAATATTCAGTTGCTATAATATTCAAAATCTATAAGTAACTTTTAATATAATTAGGAAATCATCAGCATCTGCCTAGCCTTTTCCCAACTATGTTGAGTCGGCTTCCAGTCTAACCAGATGCAGCTGAATACCAGTATAATGTAAAAAAAAATGGAATTGTTGGAAAATTTTACGATATGGCGACAACATAATTATATAGTATACCGGCTGGTAGTTAATAGGTTGAATCTGTTCCAAAACCGAATCGAGGCACCCCGACTTTACGTAGTCTTTTGGCTGCTACCCTAGAGTGTATATAAAAACCGGAGGCGCGGAGGGAAAAGGGTGCCTATCCTTTGTTACGTAAGGGCGAAGGGGTTGCAGTTCCCGCAGCGCCGGAGACGATGCAGAAGCAACTTTAATGTTTTGAGGTTAGGTTACAATATAATTTGCATTTCTCAAGAAAGATGCGTTACCTTAGAAAATTTGTTAATACGAAAGTTAGGTCAAATGAACATTTTATAAAAAGAGCATTATACAATTTGAAAATTATATTAAATGAACGTCATACTAAATGATATTAGAGAAAATGAAAATTATATCAAATATTAGATCATAATATGAAATTAGGGTAGTAGGTTAAATGTTTTTATAGCATATGAAAATTATATCATATGAAAGCTATATCAAATGAAATTAGACTATCTGTTATTATACCAAACATTACACACCCATGCTAAGTAGCCGAAATTGGCTTGGAATAATAGTTTTATTTTGTACTAGCTGCGCCCCGTGGTTACCCGCATAAGTTTCGATTCCGTGGAAATATCGGGAAAAAAGTATCCTATGTGCTAATTCTTTTGGTGAATGAAATTTGGCATACACATAGCTTATAACCAGCTATGTGTGTCAAATTTGGTCCAAATCAGTTCAGTAGTTTTGGCGTGAAAGAGTCACAAACATCCATCCAAATAAACTTTCGCGTTTATATATACTCGTATGTAGGAAGTAGGATATGTCACAGATGGATCGTAGAATCCGATGTCTTACAAACCGCTAGTTGTTTTACAAAACAGCTCCGATATGTATAACAACTGAACAACGTTCAGCTGAATTGTCAATGCGCTACATTTTACAAAACTGCTACCGCCGTTTAGACGTAATGTAGAATGGCTTATCTGCAGTCACAATGAGCGACTTGCATAAAACTCTGATAACTTTTAATCAATATTGTCTTTAAAATCACTGTTTTCACTTGAGATAGGTAATTTTTACTCGTTTTATTTATTTCCATTTCGGACGCCATATATTGTTGCTACAACACACGGAGTCACGAGTGACAAGATTTAGAACTAAAATCTGACGTTTCATTTCACGCTGTTTTATAAAATCGCTAATCGTTGTCCAGCTGCAAAGCGTTTATGAAGTTCTGCGTGTTCAAGTTTAGTAATTATGGAAAACCGCTGAACGTTGTTCAGTTATTTTACATAACGGGGCTGTTTTGTAAAAACACTAGCGGTTTTGTAAAATAGCATAATTATTCTACAATCCATCTGCGATATTTATATAAAAAATTAGAATTTAGAGTATCTGCTATGATAGAAAAATATGCATTAGTAAAATGTCTGAATGTCTAGGTAACAGAATCTTATTATAATATTTATTTTATTGGCTAAAATATCTGCTATCATTTTATTCGTGAAATCAAAATGGGTTTTATAACTTTTGTCACATATTTTTATAGTACAAACTGGTCTAGGTACCTGTTAAACCAGTTGATGTCAAAGTGGGTTTTAGAATATATACTAATTTTTTTTGGAACTGTTTTTATTATCAAACGTGACTTCAGAATAAGCCGTGGACCGGGCCTCATTCAGAACACGTGTGTCTTTTAATATAAATAGAAAAAACCACTTGTTTATTTATAAATTGGGTCTGTCAACTGCGAAATATTTTCCCAACTTATACAATAAGTTTTTTCACACCCAATGGGACTAACCACACTTACTCAGCTCCGTTCAGCTTTTAGAAAACCATGATTTTGTATGGAATGCGTACGCATCCTTTCAGCTTTACGGATGCGCACGCATTTCATACAAAATCGTTGTTTTCTATGGACAAAAGCTGAACAGAGCTGAGTAAGTGTGGTTACTCCCTAAGTTTTTGACATAATTATGCTACAGAAGTAGTCTCATCTCTTTTTTATTTGTATGGGTGTCCAAGGATTCAGGTTGGTAATAGGGCTGGTGTCCGAAACTTTACTCTTTCTTCTCTATAGGAACCAACTACGCTTTGGAATGGGCAACCAGCTTCATATTTCTGACAGATCGACTCATTTGACAATTCAAAACTGCCTGTAAGACAACTTTGATAATCAAAAGTGCCTGTAAGACACCTTTGAAAATCAAAAGTGCCTGTAAGACACCTTTGATAATCAAAAGTGCCTGTAAGACACCTTTGATAATCTAAAGTGCCTGTAAGACACCTTTGATAATCAAAAGTGCCTGTAAGACACCTTTGATAATCAAAAATGCCTGTCTGGTTTAATTGAAATAAATGATTTAATTTTTTCTTGTTTATCTCTCCAAATGTGTCAAATGTCTTGTCACAGTTAATTAACCAGCGCTGGGGCTCTTTCTCGCATAAAGTCTTAGCAATGGCCGTTTTGCGTGGGCATTACTCATATTTAAACAAACGTATTACCGTAACGTAACGTATGAAACGTATTTTCTCTTTCTTTTTCTAGCGCGTTATCAAGAATATAAACGGAAATATTTTAAAATATATTAAAGGAATACTACCATCTATTTGCATAATCTCAGACATGACACGTATGGTATTACGTGAGCGAAGTGAATTTACTCAAAATCTATGAAATGTTATCGAAGATAGGTCACGTCACGAAAACCGTTTAGCGCGTGACTTGCGGTGCGATTGTTTTTACTCACACAACATAAAATCACGCCTGTATCTTCGAAGGGTTAGAAAGAGGTGTAGGTACCTGTATTATGTAGGTACGTATATCCCACCTTAATTTTGTTCGGAACTTTTTTTTTTATCGGTAGGTATTGTAAATTATTTTGAATAAACTTTCTATTTATAGACAAAAACAAGTTGGACAATGAAAAAACTAGTAAGTTGGTTCTTCGAGACTTGATCTAAAGATCAACACAAATATTTATAAATTAAAAAGTTACAGTCTTTTTTTTAATATACCGACTAACTTTTTTTACCGTCTGGACAAAAATAAAAGTTGAATGGAAAACTCTTTTTTTTAATAACCTTAAATAAAATTAACCTATCAATAAATACTATTACTTATTACAAGTAAACTTTTCATACTAAAACAAAAAAACTAAAATAAAAGGAATAAATCGACAAAAAACATAAAAATCAACGTAAATTCATAGAATTCGTAGCGACATTCAATCCTTTGATTGAAGCCGACCGATAGTTTGATGGATTGAATGTAAAAAAAAGAGATTTTTTTTTTAAATTTTTGTGAAAAAAAATCTGTGCCAAAGGCTTCTACTCCGTTCACCTTTTATACCGTTTTTGTCCAAATGGTGAAAAAAGTCAGCCGGCGTATATAATTAAATTACATTGAAACTCTCTCACTTAGTTCTGCTGGCCGATAGATAATGCATTTGATTATAGGTGCTTAATTGTAACGTAAGCTAATCAGCCAGCCAATCGGATATACCTACCTCAATCAAGCTATGTTAGCAGTTAAGTGCATTATTAGCATTTATATTGTTTGGTGCATTTGTAAACATTACAAAATGCCAATTTACATTTTATAATAGGTACCATAATCCAAAGGTATACGTCAACAGTAGAATACCTACCTGCGACAATAAGCCTAATACTTTAGGAATACATACAGGGTGGCATACATCGACGCGCAACTGGTTACCATGGATTCAGTAGGTACATCATTCTGAAACCTCGCGCGTTGAATTTTTTCGCCCGTAATAAAAACAAATGTTCCATACATTTTAGCCGCGTAGGTATTGCAATTTTCTATGAAACAACAGATTTTTTTAGTGATACGCGACTAAAGTATTCTACGCTAGAGGATGTAGAATAATTGCATTTGCAATATGAAAGTGTGCCTTACCTACAAGGTACCTACCTTAGGTACCATATTCAGAGAAGCTGACGTCTTAAGCGAAGCTGAGGGATATTGAAGGCTGTCAATCCTACTAATATTATAAACGTGAAAGTTTGTATGGATGGATGGATGTTTGTTACTCTTTCACGCAAAAACTACTGAACGGATTTAAATGAAATTTGGCACACATATAGTTTACAACCAGGTTTAACACACAGAATTTTTACTCCGATATTCCCACGGGATCGAAACTCATGCGGGTGAAACCGCAGGGCGCAGCTAGTAATGAATAACCATGACACGATCAACCACATGAACGACCATTAAATGTGGTTGTGCCGTTGCAAGCATTCATAGAAAACACTTTGTTTATGGACACAGTGTATAGGTATCCATATACGAGTATCTACCTTCTTCGAAATACACGCGTTAAATTCTACTTGCCCACCTGTACCAACGGCATTATAACAAAATGTATAAACTGTTCACGATAGCGTAGGACTGTTGGATATTGTTAGTGAGTAATGTGCAGATTACACACATTTCAGATTACAAGGCACCGATACATACGGTTCTAATGCGCTTTCTACGAATTGAAAATTACATTTGACGTTATTTTGATAGACATACGTAAACATTATGTATTTATGCATCAATTTAAGGTCTTTGTAAATCTATATTAGTTAAGAAAAGTCGCCGTTCCAGCTGTATTAGAACCCAATGGATTGGCACGCGACGATGGCAAGAGACCTTTACTGGGTAGGCCTTTAGTGTGGGATGCAACTTGTGTCGATACTCTTGCGCCATCCCATCTTCCAGGGTCGGCGTGCTGCACTGGTGCTGCTGCTGCGGCTGCAGAACACCCCAAGCGGCGTAAATATAATAACCTTATTAATAATTATATTTTCGAGCCGTTTGGGATTGAAACCCCTGGGCCCGTGGGGTCCGAGAGCGCATGGTCTTTTTAAGGAAATTTCGAAAAGACTGGTTGACACTTCCCATGACCCAAGGGCTGGCTTTTACCTTGGCCAGAGGCTAAGCATTGCCATACAACGTGGCAATGCCGCCAGTGTCTTGGGTACCAGTTGACAGCGATGTGGATGAATTTTTCGACGCTATATTTTAGTTTGTTAACAGTTTTAGTAAATTTAGAATATTATTTTGTTATTTTAGTGTTATCTTGTAAAGAAAAAACTAAATTAATATCTCATTATTTTAATCATTACCACGCGTAACTTCGAAAACATCTAAGTTTGCTTTCTAACATTTATCTCGATTACACTAGGTCGTTGACTTGTCAACATTAATTTGCTGTGAAATAATATTAAAGTTTAATTACGACTACATGGTATTCAAACTATGTAATATTAGCTTTCGCCCGCAACTTCGCGCGCATAGAGGTCGGATATTATCCCACGGGAACGTGGCACTGGAATAAAAACTATGCAAAATCAAAAGTCATTTGTTCAAATTAGGCTGAGAATCAGCACTTTTCCAACGTCAAAATTACAAAAGACAGTCCTCCAAAACGCCCGCCCTTCACTACTTCCTAGTGCTTTCGCTGGGAAGAAGTGGCGCAACAAACTCCCCAGCCTCCTTTGTCCCAAACCAGGCCATGGTCCATCCGTGCAACAAATTTCATCAAAATCCGTTCAGCCGTTAAGTAGTGAACAGTTAACAGACACACAAACAGAGTTACTATCCCATTAATAATATTATCCCACGGGAACGTTCTACCGGAATAGAAAGTAGCCGATGTGCAAGTAGATAGATGGCCATCTATTTCCTTGCACATTTTAACGAAATCCGTTCAGTGGTTTAGGCGTGAAAAGGTTACATACAGACAGAGTTACTTTTGAATTTATAATATAAGGTAAGTATGGTTGTACATAGATAGTAGTAAAACCCCTTTCCCAATTTCAATTTACAAAATACATTGCATTTATTTTCGTGATGATCTACGAGTATTACGCCAACATATTGTCTGGAGACAAACAAGGTTACGTCTTCGTAAATTGATATAAATTAAACAGAACACCACTAACGAGTGCAGCCACCCCAACGAAATACTATACAGGGTGAATTTAGGGAACATTAGTAAAATTAATACATTTTCTTCGGGATTATTTCACCACCACTGCTCTCAAAACGGTCCGAATTTCACCGAAATTAAATTTTTGGTTCTAGGATATGTCCAAAAATTCGAGAATTCGAAATGTGACATCGTGGTGTGGATTATGGTCCACTCCCTGTCATAGAGAAGAGGTCTGTGTCCCAGCAGTGGGAACATTAAAGGCTGATAATGACTATGCTTCGGGACAGGCCCACTCAAATCTGTGTGGTTCTTTCCCCGAAAGACCATTTAAGACACTGATCTACTGGGTCCTCACTTGATCTGACCAAGATTATCTCTAAACTTTAAAAGAGACGCTTCCCTAGTTTGTTTCGGTCTTTCTTCTCAGAGTAGTCAGATATAAAACATCGAACTCATCTAATTTTAAAAACGTAATTAATTTTTGACATGTAAAAGTGTTTGCGCGAACTTACAGAAATAAAATCATAATTATCATTATCATGAGACATACATTTTTTCCAAGTACCATTTATGACATTTTTAGGCAAGATTTAGCCCTTATCAATATTGTTGCACTAATTAAATCTGAAGCTGAAAACGAATTTAAAATGTGATTTCAGTCTCTTGCTGGATTAAAATCGTTACCGAAAACAAAATTTACTCTTGAAGAAATATTTCACTGCCCTAATTTTAGTTTGCGATTCCATCTTAAAGAGCAGCCTGTATACACAAAGGATAAATTCTGCTCAGTCACAACCAAACGACTGGAGCTATTAACTTATCCGAGAGTGTATCTTCATGTAGCTGCACGAAGATGTGGAATTAGAACGAATCTCGTCCCCAAATAAACTAATCTTGAGATACAACAGTTTACGTTGAGTTTACAGGGATGTACAGTCACAAGCACTAATATGTCAACACTTGGAAACTTTCAATAGCGATTTTTGCGTGAAATAACGAAAACAACAATTAAATACGAGACATTGCAAAAACCCAATGGTTTATAGGTTCGAAAATACGATGTTCGTATCAACATAAAATTTCATTGAAAAATAAAGGAGTAAATTGCTTTTCAATAAAGCCAAGTGTATATAAATACTTATGCTCGTGACTGTACGCCAATGTAAGTATTAGGGGACTTAAATAAGGCGAACAGGCGGTCATGGGGTCTGCCGACAGAAGTGAGAACTTAGACCTATGAAATAACTGCTGGCCAAACGCAACACGTCATACTCAACACTAGCTACAGATACGTTTAGCATGTCGGTGAAGTGAATTACATAAGATTTTCCCCTACCAAAAATCGCTCAACGCGCTTAAAGAAGTATTTACTTCAAAATCGCGAAACGAAACAGGACTCTCTAATGAAAAAGAAGGTAGTTTCATTCAGGCATGTCCTAGAAACGGCTATTTCTATAATTATAGTGCGACGAGATAATAAGCTTGTATTAAAAATACGGGTATATTTAGTGGCTATCAATAGATATATAGCAATATATGTGGGTTACCTTATCATTTAAATAGATATTTCATAAAATTGCCATTATTTATCAGTAAAAGCGTCAACATTAACAAAAGAAAGGCATCAGGGCTGAGATAATGTGCTATTTAAAACAAAAATAGCTCCTGAAGATATGAGAAACATGTCTAATTTTAACTAATTAGCACGTATAGAGGGTATTTTCTATTGGAAATTCCAGGGCCCTATTTAATACAGGGTGGGATGACATCGACGCACAAACTGTAACCACGAATTCAGCACATGATTCTAGACATAGCGGAAAGAAAGAAAGAAAGAAAATGCATTTATGAAAAAATGTTAGTCGGTTATTTAAAAAAATCAGTAGACAAAATGGGTTGGTATCAGAATGACTGGATCGCAAACAGACCACGTCGCTCATAGTCCAAATCTCAAAATGTCTAAATCTCTAAATACCTAAGTCGCCAAATGACTACATCGCTTTTAGTCCACATCTCGTAACGTCTAAATCTCAAAATACCTAAGTCGCAAAATGACTACATCGCAAAAAGTCCGAACAGTTGTGTAGGTACCTATACAGGGTTGATATCAAAATGTATGCTATAGCAATTTTTTTTAAAAATAAACTACCAAATGTTTTAACACAGGGGGGTTCAGAATCATGTACTGAATGCATGGTAACAGGTTGCGCGTCAATGTCCCTGCCACCTTGCGTACCTGAGAATGCCACTTATTTGTCTAAAAAGGACATTACCACGTTTCCACTATACGTGTACTTTATTAAAACGGAAAAATATTTTAAAAAAACTTGAGAGGTGTCAAGGGACACCCGGATGGAACTAAGTTCCTTTCGATTAATTAGTAAAGGAATTGTAATTTATTTTTTTTATTATTAACAAATAAAAAAACAGACAAAAAAACTGGCTTGCTTTCTATAAGAGAGAGAGAGAGAGACAGAAAGAGAAACACGCGCACGCCACACGGCTTACAACTATAGCAAAAAGTGTCATTCCAACTTTTGGTCTTAATTTTTTGCGTCTAGCTCCCTTTCGCAACGCGCGATAAGGAACTTCGTTCCAAAAAAAACATTAAATTTTCAGATGGGCTCCTGCTACTTATCGCCAATCAGATTTATTAAATAGTAATGGTGCCCAAACATATAGAGGTCATATTAAAACAACACTTGACTTCTCCGCTCTGCATGCGCGGAGAAGTCTATGTAAATATTTTGAGATCTAACTAATATTTAGCAAAAACCAATAATAACTTAAGATCGCATCTAAACTTTATCAATAAATCATAACTAAAAGTGATTACAGATGTAAAATAAAAGTTAATAATATGAAATAGAAATCAAACAAAACAAATTAGTAAAGTCGTTCAGAACTGTGATTATATTATATGATATATGAACTCAAGCGTAATGGTTAATCTCGCACAAACTTTACCTTTCTGCAGTCTTGAACTTTCTTTCTAACTTGTAATTAAAGAGTTTTGGTAAGTTAGCTTTAAGTTAACTGACTTGGTTTCCCAAGTCGTGTCGACAAAATCGTGTTTCTGCAGTTACTTATATATTTTTCTTTAGATCAATCAACTCAGCCTCGCAGTCCACTGCTGGACATATGCCTCTCCCAGGCTGCGCCACAAAACCGGCTTGAATTTACTTTCCGGGTCCAGTCAGTCCCCGCCGCCTTGTTAAATAAAGGTCGTCAGGTCATCTGTTTCATATTCTTTATTAATTTTACATTTTCTTTATAGTTTTCATAAATATATTTATTAAAATAAAAGATTGCCACAAAGTAACATTAATTACATCCTTTCAGTGAAATAGTAATCAGAGAAATACATATACTCGTATGATCAATAAATTAAATTGGAAAAAGCTGTCTTTTCAAAGAAGCATCGATACCTGGAAATTTGGAAATCACTGCCAGTTTGAATTGAATTTGCACGAATTTCAAAGTGCAAAATGAAGGTTTTGGAATTCAGCAAATATCAGCGTGTAAAAACAATTAATAAGGAAGATATACGGAATGGTATGTGCCGGTCATTGTCATGCGAGGGGCGGACGATATAAGCAATAAATAAGAATCGGCGAGATAGCAGGAATACAGGGAAAAGTGCGAAATGAGAATTTACTTTCAGAAGTAATAACTTGTTTGAGTTTCACCTATGATAAATTAAGCAGATAATACGGAAAAATTCCTGTTTTGTATTTTCTATCACTTTCAAAACATACATCATCTGCCTAGTCTTTTCCCAACTATGTTGAGGTCGGCTTCCAGTCTAACCAGATGCAGCTGAATACCAGTATTTTAGATGGAGCGACTGAATATCTGACCTCCACAACCCAGTTACTGGGTAATACGATACCCCTTGGTAAGACTGGTTGTCAGACTTTCGGGCTTCTGACTACCCGTAACGACTGTCAAAGATCCACGAATGACAGCCGGGACTAACGGCTTAACGTGCTTTCCAAGGCACGGAGGGGTCTCGGTATGTAAAGATGGTCACCCATCCACAGACCAACCGCGGCAAGCGTAGCTTAACCTGACCGATCGACCTGTGCGGCTGTTATTATTTAGCCACGGGCTCCTCACTTTCAAAACATACATTATATTTAAACTCACACCTTCTCATGGGGGTGGGCAGAAACTACAAAACGTCACCTGCTACGATTCATTTTCAAAACGTCCTGGTTTAATGGTACTATAAATATATAAATAAATTCTCTTTTGGCATAAAAAATGTGTAAAAACAAATTGAAACCCTGACCCCTGCGCTAGGTAAAAACATCTGTCTTACAGGAGCCAGTGTCTTCAAATGCCAGGGTCACAACATTTAAAAGAGAGGCGATTCAAATAAGACAAATGCGTTGATAACTAGATTTACAAGTTATGTGAAAAAACCTGCCCACTTAACACAATCAATTTACACAAGTTCAGAAAGTTCATAAGTCGTTCAAAAGCTCTTGCCCGAAATCTTGAGATTATTTTACCTACATCTCCACAAGGTCCGAGGTTGTGGGTTCAAATTCGGGCAAGTTTCAATTAAACTATTTCAATTCATAGATTCTTTCCAAGTTTTCCTTGGGCATTCCTGATATCGGTGAAGGAAAACCTCGATGTAAATAAAAATAGTACGTCTAAAATCGCAAACCCGTGGTGATCATTGCTCGCGCCTTCTATAAATGAGAAGAGGCCTCTTCTCATTTATGGAAGGCGCCTTGCAGTGCAACAATAATAGGCTGGTAATATTATTATTATGTCCACAAGATACATGCTGACATAATCAACTTCTTCTTAATGACGTTCACTACAAGCTTGTTGTTGTTTGTGTGGTAGGTAATACACGCATACACATTCCAATAAAGTTAACCCGGAAAATTAGATCATTAAGATTTTTAGTTTTTACACGATGCTAAAAAGTAAAAAAAATAACTGCACCCTAATTGCGTAACACATGATCAATCGGAATCGGCTTAATTTTGACAGTTCAACAACATTCATTGCGTTATTTACGTGTTGAGCAGACAAATTTTTCGAACTTATGAAGCAATGCATTAGCAATTTGCTTCAAAATGATTCAGATTCCGATTGATCGTGTGTTACGCAATTAGGGTGCCGGATGTAGTTAATATTAAAAATTAAAATGGCCCTTTCTGTCTCGATCGGTTTGGCTATCGTTTGTCTTTCAGTAACAGGAACCATAAGATTATTTAAAAGGAAATCACTACAAGATCAATAATTAAAATCTGGAAAATTATCCTATATGCTGCTTGAATTAATTGACAACGCACAGCTTTTTTTTTTCGTGGGGAAATCCTCATGGAGGTATCCATGAGGATTTCTCTGTCTGGGAAGAACGGAAGGTTACGCACCCCCGACTGGACAACGTACAGCCTAAACTTTTGGGTCTAGAAGCACACATTTTTGCACAAGAGTTGGAAGGAAAAAGAAGGAAATTCATGCCTTTAGGGGTTAAATGGAAAGGGCTCTGCTTAGAGTTACCCTGCGTGATCGAATCAGAAATGAAGAGATCCACAGGAAAACCAAAGTAACCGACATAGCCCGAAGAATTGCCAAACTTAAGTGGCAGTGGGCAGGGCACATAGCTCGCAGAATAGATGGCCGCGACGGGGCCGAAAGGTTCTGGAGTGGCGACCGCGTACCGGAAGAAGTAGTGTTGGAAGGCCTCCTACAAGGTGAACCGACGACCTTGTGAAGGCCGCAGGAACCCATTGGATGCGAGAAGCACAAAACTGGTCGAAGTGGAGCAGCTCGGGGGAGGCCTATGTCCAGCAGTGCACGTCTTTCGGCATTCATAAAATGATGATGATGAAGAGTTTAAATTGGGTCTGAAAGTTTGTATGGACGTTCGTAATTTTTGCCGATGGGAAACCACTTCCAGCCCTTGCTTGGCTGGCTTGTAAATTATCAAAGTTTCCCACGCTACATTTTGCCTTTTTGCGAGTTTACCAAATTACCAAGAACGAATTAAAAAAAAAACTTGAAATATAATACCATTGTTAGTGACAACATTAGACATGAAAATTGACACTAATGTCAGTTTGTTGACAATGCATGTCATGTTGCCAAAAAAGAATAGATTAACGTAATTTAGAAACTAATAAAATCTAACCTAATTTCGTAATTTCAATGGTTATGATTCTAGTTGGTTGACTGCAAAAAAGAATAAAATTGTGAAGAAATATGCAAATATTAATGAGCTAAGAAATTTACTTTTTCTTGAAATTTAATTAATAATGGAGAAACGTGTGTTGTGTTCAAAATATAGAGGTTCGATCCAACATTACGTAGGTATAATAAAAAAGAAATGCTGTAATAAAATACTGCACATTCATCGCATAAAATCTAGATAGAATATTTACCTACTGAAGCTTCGGGGTAATTAACGTAAGACACTTTCTGTAGCAATGGCTTACATTTTGACAGTTCAACAACATTTAGTGCGTTATTTACGTTGTTGAGCTGACACATTTTTCGATCTTCTTCTTCGTGTCGCTGGCACGACTGTAATGAACAATAGATTAGCAATATCCTTCAAAATGATTTAGATTGAGATTGGTAGGTAGTGTGTTATGCAATCAGCACCCTAATTGCGTAACATACGATCAATAGGAATCAGAATCATTTTGAAGCAAATTGCTAATCCATTGCTTCATAAGTTCGAAAAATTTGTCTGCTTAACACGTAAATAACGCAATATATGTTGTTGAACTGTCAAAATGAAACCGATTCCGATTGATCGTGTGTTACGCAATTAGGGTGCTGGGTGCTGTACAGTCACGAGCAAAAGTATGTATACACTCGGCTTTATTCAAAAGCGATTTACTCCTTAATTTTTAATGAAATTTTATGTTGTTACGAACATAGAATTTTCGTACCCATTGGTTTATGTAATGTGTCGTATTTCAACGTTGCATTCGTTATTTCACGAAAAAATCGCAATTGAATTTTGCCAAGTGTTGACATATTGGTGCTCGTGACTGTACTCTAAACGTGAAATTAGAAATTACTAATATACCAAAACACAGATAACTGACGTTGCTCAAAAAGCTGCTAAGCTGAAGCAGGACTGGGCTGGCCACGTCTTACATAATTATGCCCAGTAAGCTGTGGGCCAAAATACGTGTAATACTACGTGGAGCCCTGACACAGCTAGAAGGTGTCGCGGACCCCGTAGAAGATAGCGGAACGTGCTGGACAAAACAAACAACCAGTGGTCCACTTTAGCCCCGGATCGAAAGAGCTGGAAGTCATGAGGAGAGGCCCTTGCCCAACAGTGGGATGATGCAGGCTAACAGTAACAGTAACTGGTACCCGGCTGCATCCGGTTAGACTGGAATCTGACCCCAAAATAGTTGTGAAAAAGCTAGATGGATTGATAGGCGTCATAAATTACACAACTGGTACATTCTGGTTTCTCTTTAGACCTATGAAGCTATTATTCGTGTATTACTTTAAGTATTTATTATGCTTCGTGTAATGTTGATATACATAACAATAAAAAAGCATTGTTGGCCAGCAAATCAAAAGCTGTTGCAGTATTTATTACAAAATTCTTTATTCTTTGTTCTCGTTGCATTGTATAAAATGCTGCTCAAATGCTACACCTTTAATGAGTCATTTTTGTAAGGTGCCACATTTTCTTTTATATTTATTTAGAGTCACAGACAGCTGTGCTACTGGGGAGTTTGTTCCGCCACTTCATCTTCCCAGCGATAGCACTAGGAAGTGGTGAAGGGCGGGCGTTTTTGGGGGACTGTCTTTTGTAATTTTGACGTTCGAAAACTGCTGATTCTCAGCCTAATTTGAATAAATGACTTTTGATTTTGAGTCATGTTTTGATCAAATCTAACAAAGTGTAACCAAGGGGTGTCGTGTTACCCAGTACCCGGGTTGTGGATTTCAGATAGGCAGTCGTTGCATGTAACAGACTGGTATTCAGCTGCCTCGGGTTAGACTGGAAGCCGATCCCAAAATAGTTGGGAATACCAGTATTTTACATGGAGCGACTGCAAATCTGATCTCCATAACCCAGTTACTGGGTTACACAACACCCCTTCCCTCAGTTCCTGTAACGTGCAGCTGACAGGACACGCAGGGCACGATATTAAGTGTCCCATCGTTTGTGGAACAGCACCACATTTACACTCCAAGGCAGAGTCGTCTATGAATCTCCACCTGAACAGCCAAACCTGGTGATGGCGCCAAAAATGTGGCCGAAATCTGGGCCGAGTCCATTTAGATTGATATCGACACGCTAAGAAGAGACAACACCCCTTGGTAAGAATGGCTGCCTGACTTTTGGGTTTTTGATTATCCGTAACTACTGTCGACGATTATTCGAATGACAGTCGGGACCAACGGCTTAAAGTACGTTCCGAAGCAAGCAGTGTTCTCGATATTTAATGGACCCATCCTTGAACCGACCGCGGCCAGCGTTGCTTAACCTCGACGGCACGGTTGGCGCAGTGGTTAAGCATTTGACTGCTGCGCTGCGTGTCGCGGGTTTGATTCCCGCACGGAACAAATATTTGTATGGCCTTCAAGTAGGTAGTTGTTCCGGGTCTGGCTGTTTGTGTATGTGAGTTTAAATGTTTGTAAACGCACCCACGACACAGGAGAAATTCCTAAAGTGGGGCAACGTTTTATTTAAAAAAAAAAGAAAGAAAGAACCTTCGACCGACCCGAGCGGCTTTTATTATTTAGTCACGAGCCCCTCGTTTGTCAACCGTGACAGACATAATATCTGTCACCAATAAGTCTAGGTATGTGACAGACGATCTGCGACCTAAGCACGTGTGTTATGCACCAACTATAACGTTTACTCACGATTTTTTCCTTTATACTTAAATGTGATTAAAACGTTTAACATAATTTAAATACCTATATACCTATTCAAGGACTGACTGACTCATGCTTGGGAATAAAGCCTACAAATAACATGAATGGAAAATAGTCAGCTGAGCGAAACAAAGAATCAGCATTGCCATACAACGTGGCAATGCTGCCAGCCTTTTTGGGCACTTTTCCAGTTGACAGCGATGCGACGAATTCTTTTATGCTCTGTGATTCATTCTGTTTTTTATATACTTGTACATATTTTTATTATTATTAGAGACTGTTAGTTTTTAAATTAAGTATATAAATATTATCTTGGAAATTAGAAAAAAAAATACAGCAACCAGATTTAAAATGGATCTCAATTGAAAGATTTTATCAAGCTGATATTTTTAAACTCGACATTGACTTTCGCAAGTATTGAACATTTTTACCCGTCACTTTACACCCCTAGGGGATTAAATGGTGGAGGAGTGAAAGTCTCAAAAATTGCGCGCTACGACAACAGTGGATCATCATCTACCTAGCCTTTTCCCAACTATGTTCGCTTCCAGTCTAACAGGATGCAGCTGAATAACAGCATTTTTCATGAAGCGACAGCCTATCTGACCTCCACAACCCAGTTACTGGGTAATTGGTACGACTGGTTGTGAGACTTTCGGGCTCCTGATTACCCACAACGACTGTAAAAGATCCACGAGTGACCGGCAAGAATGAGAACAATATAGATAAAAACTCTAAATGTGGACAAATGAAAAAAAAGCAAAGTTAGCCATTCCATTTTCTTAGGTAGGTATTTTTGTGTCTCCTTATAAGAAATACCTACTTACCTATGAATTTATGGGAATGTAAGCTAGATCGAAACAGGTCTGATAAAAAAAGCTGTTTCAATCCTAGCAATTAAAATAAATAAGAATATTAAATAAACTCGTCATGAATAAAACAAATAATGGAAATTTTGCCATTTGATTTCCAGTCTCTCTAAAAATAAATATGGATTTTGTTATCTAGGCTTACCTGCTTACATCGATAATTATAATATTATTCTAACGCGAGCACCAAAATAGCAAGTTTTATTTTAGCAAATAAACCAAAAGCATATCCAAGAACCAAAAATTCTAAGACATGTGACATCTGCCAACCTGTACTCCACCACGCGGTGAGCCCGCGTGGTGAATTACGGCCCACTCCCTCTCACCGAGAGGAGTCCTGTGTCCCAGCAGTGGGAATATTATAGGCTGATTATGCTATTTTATCAACGTTGTTTGTTGATTTAATCAGTGTGATAGTGGTTAATGGAACCTTTTACAACCCCTTCATTCAACCCTGTTTTTTAATACCCCGTTAAAGCATAATCATAAAAAATACGTAATAAATACCTAATATCTTTGTTCCAATATGACTAATCTAGTTCTACTAATATTATACATGTAAAAGTTTACATGTTTAGATGTTAGTTACTCAATCACGAAAAACAAAAATTTGGCACAGACACACAGTTCATAACTTTTAATCCCTGTAGTGCACTCCCATGAGATAATTCTCGACCTAGCCTAAAACTTATAACCCTAAAACTGAATTTTATATGCTTCTGAATGTTGTTCATCTTAAAAGGTGATCTTCATGTATTTCTGTATCTGCATTGGTATTGCCCGAGGAGGCAATACCGGTTATTAAAAATTAATTAACATGTAAAACATACTTATAAATGTTAATTGAGTTTTTTGGCACTAAGCTAAAAATGGCTATTTTTATTGTTTTATCTTTTTTTTAAGTTAAAAATATTACTTTAGTATAGTTTACTAGTTTCAAAGAAAGCTGATATTTGCAATAAAACCTTTTTCATTTTAAATCTCTAACTTCAATAGTTTAGAAAAAAATTGTAGTAAGTGTAGTACTTAGTTTTGCAGGCCAGTGTATATTTTTTATTTTTACTTTATAGAGTCCGACCGATCGATATTCGTTCTAGTTTTCGGTTTCGGCAGAAATCTCCATTTTCGGCCGAAAAATAAAACATTTTTCAGTGGCTGAACCAAAAATTAAGTTCTGGCAAATCAATACTAACAATTCATTTTTTTTAGAGAAATTCCATCGTTACAGCAAATTAAAAAAAACTAAGTGAACGCAGGAAAATTGCTGAAATTTGTCTTTTCTCACACAACATGACAGATAGTTGGTTAATAATTATGCCTTTCTTGTGATTTAAGTCCAAACAGTTTAACTCAATGATTAAATTATTTTACTTTTATCAAACAAAAATCGATCAATAAAAAAAACATTGTTTTTACACCTATCTATTTTCGGCCTAAAAATGCAAATCAGGCCAAATTTCGTATTTGGCCAAAAAAAAGTACGTTTTCGGTCGGACTCTACTATTTATACAAACATGAGACATAAAAAATATTCGGAGATATGAAATTTATTTTTGTTTAAATTTTAAATAATTATAATAATATAATATATATGAAATATTTTTGTGTTGAAACAGCCGACTGAAATTGATTTTGTTAATTTTGCCGTTGTATAAATTTACATCATAATAGCAGGTTGCCATTAGTGTGACATGTAATAGATTAGGCAAAGTTTTACCTTATCATTATTATTATGTAATTTACTAGGTACCTAAGTAATTGCCTGCGATTTCTTTCACAACCCTATTGATGTCAAATCAAAGGTTTTATTTTTGTTTCAACCACCGGGTTGTGTTTTTCAAACACTTCTTGGTGCCCTTTTGTTTTCAAATCAAATGCCATTTATTCAAATTAGGCTAAGAATTGTGCACTTCTCGAATGTTAAAATTACATAAGACACTTCCCCAAAACACGGCGGGTGTGATTTTTATCACTTCCTAGTGCTTTAGCTGGGAAGAAGAAGTAGCGCAACAAAATACCCAGAAGCATAGCTTTTAAATTTCTTTCAGCTGTCAACCCTTCAGTGGTGATTTGAGTGGTCTGTTAACGGACCCGATGATTTGTAAATTGTATATAGCTTTAGCCTGTTTAAAGATTGAAACTACTTTTAACTTGGTGATCTTTAGTTGGTAAAAACTAAAATATTTTTTCTTGACACATTTCTCAAAAGACAATGCCTA
The DNA here is from genome assembly GCA_945859715.1 of Apamea sordens. Classification (NCBI taxonomy): domain Eukaryota; kingdom Metazoa; phylum Arthropoda; class Insecta; order Lepidoptera; family Noctuidae; genus Apamea; species Apamea sordens. Next base: position 9,997,627 of record OX244002.1, read on the forward strand.
GGGTGGCACGCTTTTTGGATGTTCCTACAAGGCTATGATTTTACCCTCGATTAATATTATCATAACCTTTGAGTAATCTTAGTCGTAGATCAAAACCAATAAAATCTTTAGAACAATCAATTCGATACCTGCCAAATAACTGTTAAAAGAACCCATGCTTTGCTAAAACAAAATGAATTCTACTGGTCACAATTACCTTCAAAACAATGGATTTAACCGTCACAATTTATGCAATGGTGCGATCTACACATGATTAACGTATAAACCTGAAAACCATTGTTCACTACACCACAAAAAAACATAAAACTGAAATAAATAAACCACCATGACTGTACGTACGACTGTACACACGGCTACATATCAAGCTGTACATTTCCAGGACAAGCTGACCTCTTCTTGTACGGCATGCCGAACCAATGTGAGGTCAGCCTATACTAGCATCATCATTTATAAGCTATTCTTGTCGGCTATTTCGTTATTGATCGGTATTCGCAATATCAGGAGAAAGAGAGAATTTACATTCGGCAATAAAATCACAATAAAATCAAGCGATCCGAGCACATATGCTGAATTTCATTTTATGTTGCGATAGTAATATTTGAGCATTCCATTCGGAACACAGACATTGACCTATGCAAGAAAGCTGAGAATTGGTGAAATTATTTTCTGTCCCCCATGTTTGTGAAATTGGTCTAGTTTAGTAATCTTACATACACATTGAACTTATTGATCATTAAGTTTATCACAAAATAAATAATAAAAGAGATAGTGTTAAATAATTAAAAGTATTTACCTAATACTGGTCCAACGATGAACATGTACGCTAACATGATCAGCACTATTTGTGCCCTGCGGGATCCTTCTCGCACTCTGAACGCCACATTCACAGTCGCCACTAAGTCCCTAATGGATAGCACTGTTAGTATATTTGGCGTCTTATCGCTCTCGACTTCTTTCGTCTTTTTTGGCTTCTCCTTAAGTCTTAAGACGATGTAAACCAACCCGATAAGATAGAACACACACGCTATAGAGGAAACACCGTAGTAACCAAAACGTTGGATCATTATTCCACTAAGCGCCATTCCTATGGGCCTGCTAAGAGTCATAATTGCAGTAACAATCCCTAAACGGAAAGTCCTTTCAGATTCACTAGTGATGTCCGTGATGTAACTGTAGACGGCCATGGTCATGGCAACGCGCCCGCCAGCCAGGGCCGGCGGCAGGCCCTCCATCAGCGCGGTCTCATTCACCCCAACTTGCATGAAGAATATTGTACTCAATATAATACCGATGGCAGATATAAACTTTCCTAGAATTGGTAGCACCATGAAGGCTTTTCGGTTTCCCGTTCGATCGCTCCATGCTCCCAAGAAAAGTGTTAGTATTCCTGGTAGACCGGTCTGCAGCGGGAAACTCCACGCGGTCATCGAAGCGACCATCGTCTGCACATTTTTTTCTTGTTCCGTATAATTGTGAGTGCGTCCCTGCATTATATGCGAGCAGGTTCGCGCGTCGTATTGTAGATTTACTAGACATGATTTCTCTAAGCACAAGTTCTGGACAGCTAAACCTGCGAGTACACTTGGCAGCAAGTAACAAATAACAAAAGGTTCCACTGTAACTTTCGATCTAAAAGCCCAGGACTCTTTCAGGAATTGTTTCAGTCTTTTGCTCAATTTCGTTTCTGTTTTCTTGAGCTCGGTGCCGTACTGTATGTTGCACTTGCATGGTTCCACACTCACGATCTTTTCTCCGGGCACTTCGACCCGTAACGTCATTTTGACAACAGTTTACCACTTTATTGTTCATTTGTTTTGTAACATAATCTAAACGAAAACAATTTTGTGTAAAATCGTGCGTTAGTAAATAAGAAAAAAAAAGTATTATTTACTATTAAATTTTTTTAAAGTGTATTTTAATTTTTTTGTATCACAGGGAGCACTTTAATGTTTAACGGGGGCGAGTGCTCGGTTGCGCGTGCGACGGTTGATTGCATGTGCGCGGCGGCTGTTGCGGGCGACTCTAGTTTTGTTACTGCCTATCAGCTGGCTGTTGGTACAGTTTAATTTGTACTTTATTATGTTATCACGTGGCCGCGCTGCGCTCCTACTCGCGTGTTTTCAAACTTCGATTCATAATTGTAATTGATCATATGCAACATAATAAGCTAATCGAATCTTCACCGTAACTCCTTTATAAGTTCACAAAATAAGAAATATTCCACAACGGCTCATTAGAGAGGGATGCGGTTATAATAACGTTATTAAAGTTTTTCCGTACCAAATATTAAGGGTCATGATACACATAATATATCACTAGAAATAGTTAAGTTACTTTTACTTATTAATTATTTTCAGGCCTATTGTTTAGACATAAAGTGAGAGAGACAAGTTATTTAGCATAATCAGTCTACAATGTTCCCACTGCTGGGACACAGGCCTCCTCTCTGGGAAAGGGAGTGGGCCGTAATTCACAACGTGGGCCCAGTACGGGTTGGTAGATGTCACATTTCTTCGAATTACACATTAAGTACTTAGTAAGGGTAGCGGGATCGTCCGAAAGGGTTACCGCTGCCCTGGAACATAAAGGGCTAAGGAAGGAACACGGGTAGGTTTTAGTCAGTAAGAGTCTGACACTCCCTTCCGCTCCACCCAGAGCGGGAGGGGTCATTTGATGATTTCACATACTGAAAAAAAAAAAGTACTTAGTAAGGGTTTATTTCGGCCTCTATTTACCTACATAATTACGAATACAACCGATATACAACGAATAAAACCATGCTGTTTGTGCATCAAGAACTAACTAAACTTAACCCAACCTACATGCTATACTAGAAAAAAGCAGCTTTATCTGTTTCAATCTGAACACTGAAAACCCTGTTGTGACCTTGCTGTGATCGCATTTGAACTTGACATTCCGAATCTGTTCATCTCTAAAGAATTCATGAAAATAAATGGCCTTTGGGTTATATTTAAATGAATTATGGTAATGTGGTTTCTTTAAAACTAATTTTGTATTTCATCGTGTTCCAGATAATGAAGGACAATAAAGACTTGAAGAACAAGAGAACTAAAAATAAAACGTTGTTCTATTTTGGGACATTATAGTTACTTGCATGATTATCTACTTACCTCCATAGGCAAATAAATAAAATAAGCCTTTATTGCTGGTTCTAAAATGTTTATAATTTTTTTTTAAATAAAATATTTTAAATAATTTTCTTAAAATATCGGCGTTCGGTGCACTCTTTTTAAACTGCTTGTCTTTCGACACAGGCTTCTCTAAAGACTTCCATCTCTCACTGTCTCTCGCCCACTGAATCCATTAATTAATTACATTATCTATTAAATTAGGCTGCAATTATTATTTAGTTTCCTTGACTCAAAATTCTTCTTCTATTGCCAACATAGCATTTCTAGCTTCGTATTTGCAATCTAACAATGTATTAGTAAGAAATATTTTTTTTACTTGGTCTATTGTCGCACTGCTGCAAAGGCCTCCTCGAACCAGCCCTCGCAGTACGCGTCCAGGTCATCTCATGACCTCTTTCTGGGCCAGCCTCGGCAGCGCAAACCTTCTTCAGGCACCCACTGTGTTGAGACTTGCCCAGCAATCATCGTGCATACAGCTAATGTGACCCTAACCTAATCCCATTTGAGCCTGGTAGCCAAAGCATCTTCTTACTGCGATATTATTATAATTTTTTACTTTATTCTAAACATTGCCTCTTCTATGGCATTGTCAGTGGCAACGCAAAAAGTATTTATAGATGAAATATAAAAAAAAATATTTTAAAAACGAAGGTAAGATTAGAATGTAGTGTGCAACAGTCTTTCACTTGACATGAAAATAACAAGAACGGCTTCAAATAATAGAGCGTCAGTTTTTTCAATAAGGGTTAAGGTTTTCGGGGCAAAATACACTCTCTGAAAAACATAGGTATCTGACATGAATAAAATTGATCAACGATTTTGTTATCTATTTCAATTACTCTAAGTGAACAATTACCAGTCATCAAAATACTTAATGGCATAAAGTAAAGCACGTAATATATACGCTCCAATTTTTCCCATAAGTCGGTCAAGAGGACTGACAAGAGTTGTGTAATGTGTGTATTATCAAACAAATTAGATGCCTTTGACAATGACCATATTTTATAATTGAACGAACAATCAGATACAACATTTTTGTCTCAAGGCTGGTGGAAAAGGTTTTGCAATTAAATATGCACTACTTAGATGTTTGTAAAAGGCATAATATTTAGCTTAAGGTTGATAAGTAATCTGAATGCCTCGTTGGGCTAGTTACTGCTGAGCATGTCTTGGTTCGATTCCCAGGTCTGGTTATTGAGTTTTGCCTTCAGGAAGTTTATCAGTGGCAGCCCGGAGTCTGACCTTGTGCCCGATTGATGGCAATAGGCTCGCCTCCTGTTATATGAGATTTAAACAGCCTTAATCTTCGGGCATTACAGGCGTGTAATATTTATGTTAACTAAGGTATTGATAAAAATGGGTTTCTCAAAGGCTGCCAAAATTGAACAAAGCTATCAAGCAAGTGGAATATTTCCGCGATATATAATTGTATTCAAATATGACTAATTTTGTCAACATGGCGCATTTAAATAATTTTATTTATAACTTCAGAAGGTGACGGTGAATTCCTACAAATAAAACGCTTGATAATAAAAGTAGAAACAAGATCGGCTACAAAATGAAAAGTTTAGTACCTACACGTGAAAACATAATCCGATCTGTGCTGTCGTGCAGTCGGGTAAAAACACCAAAAAGGTTTCAGGGATTAATTTTATTAAGTTGTTAAAAGGTTAACTTAGTTTGTTCCTAAACATGTTTAAGTAAATCATGTTGTTCGTAACCGTCTTAACTTTTCGGGTAACTAAATGATTACCTATTTAAGTTTTATCCTAGACTCCCGTGGGCTATTTGGGTGACCTAAATCGAGATTATGTACTTATGCATAAGTTGTAAAAGAGCACCCTAATTGCGTTACCTAACTCTTCAATTACAATCCGAAGGGCTTTGAAGGAAATTGCTAATCCATTGCTCCATGTATTTGTTGAATTTGTCTGCTCAACAACCTTAAAAACGCTATTAATGTTGACGAACTGTCAAAATGAAAGACATTGCCCATTGCTGTAAGTTACTTTTAAAGTAATTTTTTCTGGTTGGCAATTAGAATTTTGAATTTATTCATCGCCGATCGCATAACTTTCGATGGAGTAGGTAAGTACCATGGGATATAATTCTGAGCTGATATTGGAGAACTTGAATGTTGGCTTCCCCTTTACGATACCCACATTATTTCTTACTATAGGTAATCTGTAATCAACAATCAGTGTTTCAAATTTAACGGTTATATAATCACAACCATCCAGCTTATTCAAGATTACTTACGCTTTTAAAGAAACGAATTCCACATTAATTATATATGGTTTATTATAGTTACTAATGAGTATTTGTTTCCGATAAATAAATAGAAAAAACTGCATTTCAAGGTCGAAATGGGACATACGAGCTTTCGGCTGATTGAATTTATCCAAGCACCTAGCTAGATAATAATATGCTTCACTACTCCATAATGGGTATTACAAGATGGAAGTTCATCTTAACGTTCGATCAGCATTCGGGCTTTTTCGAGAAAGGCTTTAAGCTAAAGTGCATTTTATATCTCTTCAAAATCCCGACACTGGTATGCGAAGGGGATTTTTTAACTAATGAAACTAATAATAGTTTCATTACTTAAAAATCCCCTTGGCTTCCTCTTGGAGGATTGGCATAAGCCCCCTTTGCACTTGAATGTGTGTAGTCAACAATGACCTAAAGCAAGCCCAAGTGAATGAGTTGACCTCTCAGAACCGAAACATCTGACGAAAAATGACGAGGAGAGCCGACCTCAAATTAAATGGGATAGGGCTAGGCAAAGAGAGAGAGAGAAACTATTATCCCATCAACAGAGACATCCATCAACCCGTATTGGGGCCGCGCGGAGAACGCGAGGCTCACGGAGAAGGGGCCTGTGTCCCAGCAATTCTTAATTATCCCACATTAAGGGATGGGATAATTAAGAATTAGATTACTTAATTGACTAATTGTAATTTCTTGTATTCATCATCATCATCATCAAAATTATCATCTAACAATCATTATAATAATAATAATATCCCTGGACATTGGATGAAAAAAGATTGCATGCAGCGGAGATGAGAATGTTGACATGGATGTGTGGAGTGACGAGAATGGATAAAGTAAGAAATGAGTATATAAGAGGAAGTTTGAAAGTGGCGCCAGTGACAGAAAAGTTGAAAGGAAATTGCTTGGCTTGGTATGGGCATGTGATGAGAAGGGACGAAACGCATGTGACTAAAAGAGTGATGAATATACATGTTGATGGATGGAGAGGGAAAGCAAGGCCGAAGAAAAGATGGATGGATTGTGTGAGGAATGATATGAAAGAGAAGGGAGTGAATGATAACGTGACGGCTGACAGAGGAGAATGGAAGAAGAAAACGTGTTGCGCCGACCCCAAGTAACATGGGATAAGGGCAGGAAGATGATGATGATCCCTGGACATTTCACACAGCGCCATCTAGTCCCAAGCTAAGCAACCTAATGCTTGTGTTATGGTAACAAGATGGCTGATAAACTACTTATATACATTTTTTTTTGTAAATACATACATATTATAGATAGAAATTAGTCATTAGTCATTATTATCTAACATTAATTATTATTGTTATTATTTAATAACAATAATTAATTATTATTTATTAACATTTATTAATTAATAATTAATTATTATTAATTATTTATTTTTTATTAATTAATTATTATTTAATTAATATTTAATTAATTGATTACTTAATTGACGCTGACTAACTGTAATTTCTTGCTATTTGTTAGGATATTACTTTTGTTTGATATGAGTAACTATGACCCTCCGAGCTTACCTACTACACAAAATGAGTCGGTTGTTTGTCGTAAATGAATCATGGATTATTCAGAATTGTCAACAATAATTTGAGAAGGCTTATTCGTTAATTAATTTAATTACTGTGGTAAGTAACAAAATTATTCGTAGCAATGAATCAAAATGACAAAACCAAGGACAAAAATGGTAACTACTACTATGAAACTACTAATATGAAAAATCTGCACTTGCGCCTGTCATCGAGAAATCCCAAATAAGCAAAAAAACAAATACAAAATGGCGAACTTTGTGTCCAAACCTACCTATAAACCAGTTGTAAGGCTTTGATTTGAAAAAATGCAGGACTTTTTCAGCCTTTTTCAACTTTTTAACTTGCAAATCGAGGTTCAATAAACGTTACCACTGTTTTTACAAACGCCTTTTACTATC